>JAOEGL010000001.1:248530901-258530901 GCA_034509955.1 Urosaurus nigricauda | reverse complement strand
TACATATTTGTCTTTTTAGCCATCCACAGAACATTTCTCCAGCATCACATCTAAAATGAGCTGATTTTCTTAGCTTTCTAGCTCTTGAATTTATACATATGTTGGGATGGTGAAACAAATCACAATAGAGTCATGGAGGTATGGTAACAAAAATATATGTTTACTCAACAAAGTCAAAAATAGTCAAAGCAAAACCAAAACAAAACATAGAAATATGGCTAGGTACAAACAAGCTTCACAAAAGATGCAACAGCAAGCATAGCATAGCTTCCTACATATCAGCATACACATCACAGTATGGATAGCAATACAACTCCCACCAGCATGGAGAGCACACAATAACAGTATGCTCCCAAACTCTCAGCAGACTTCTACAGCTGTTATAGCCTGCTGATTGACTGTTACAGTCACCTGGCCTGATTGGCTAATTGCTCCACTCATTTACAATGCAGGTTTACCTAACATGGTTTCACCTGCCATTTACCACACCTTTATCCAGTCACAACTTGCAATGCAAACTGGCATGCCCTGACAACAGTGATGGGAAATATGATGGCATGAACAATCCTGATTTAAGTGTTCAGTTGTGTATCTTTCCTCTTTAGAATATTGTCTAGTTCTTTTGTAATTGCTCTTCCTAGCCCTAGTCTTCTGATTTCTTGATTGCAATTTTTGTTCTGGTCAGTGATTAATATGAGAAGTCTTTGACTTTTTCAATTTCCTCATATGGAATTTGCGAATATCCTTGGTGGTCATTGTCACGACCCTTTATTTTTAAACACTGTTCTTTTTGGCTGACAGCACCCTGGGCTTGTCACCAAATTATGTGAAGATGTTTTGTTTCTAATCACTATTCTATTTGACTTGTGATCCTGCCACCTCTTTGAATATTTTCACATGGGGCTGTTAGTGTTTCTAAAACATTGATATATTGGAATTCAGCAACAAATGATTACAAAACAATTTCAAAACACTTTCACACACTGGACACAGCAATATTTCAGCAATGACTTAGGAACATAAAATGAATGACTCATTTTTACATGTTGCTGTTCCTTAGCATTTGTTTATCATGCTGGTTTAATCCTGCACTTGCTCAGAGGGAGCAAGAGTGACCCCGTGAAATATCGCGATGATAGCAAGCACTTCAGCACTTCCGGGTTAGTGTTATTGTGTGGGTTTTATTGTTTATCTGGCAGAAGGACGGAGAATATGGAGACCTCGTTGAGTGTTATTTCCCTCATGGTCCACATTTTCAGCAGATGGTTTGAAATTGAGACTGCATGTGTGAGAAGGCAGACGAAGCTTTTAATGCTCCCTAAACTGCAAGTTCACAAGATGCAGACCAATTTATATTATTTTATGAACAGTGTCCAATCCCTGCAGCTGTGTGAAGAAAGTGGCACTCTTACTTATCTTGCTAATATATCAGAACCTCGACGATGGTGGGGGCGTCCACATAAAGGGACAAACTGGTGGACCAATGAAGTGCTGGGGATGTGGGATAAGAGCTTGTGGATCAGACACTTCAGAATGAGTAAAGAAACTGTCTTTGAAATAGCAGATACCCTCAGACCACATCTCAAAGCAAAGGACACCATAATGCGCAGAGCCAACCCTGTTGAGAAAAGGCTGGCCATAACCCTGTGGTGGTTAGCAAATCCTTTTTTGTACAGAACAGTTGCCTCTCGCTTTGGAGTTGAAGTATCCACTGCTTCTGGAATATGCATAGAAGTATGTTTAGTAATTGAGGAAGTACTTCTAAGTAAAATAGTTAAGCTTGGAAACCATTTACTATTTTTCATTAAAATTCTATGTTGAAGAAGCACTACATACATACATTAGAAAAATCATCCAGTATGGAATGTAATTAGATGAAATTAAATATTTGCTAGAGAAATGCAATGCAAGCATGAAAATATCATGCTACACATATTTATCTATGTGTAGATAAATTACCTATCCATTTAAACCCACTTGCTTCTCTCTCTTCCTCTGCTTCTCAAAGCCATGGCTCCCTATAGAAAATCATCTCCACTCAAATCACTTCTCTTTCTCTCTTCCTCCGTTTCTCAAAGCCATGGCTTCCTATAGGAAAATACTTTTTGGAAATGTGCAAATTAATCGTTTCTCCCAAGCTATCGATGATTTGGAATCATCTATAAGTTATGACGATTCCACAACGCTTTGAGACGTTAAAGGAACGATATAGCGATGATGTCATGTGAAAATCTTCCTCCCCAGTTTGTTAGCATGACAGTAATAACACTATTTCATAATGCTTTTTACCCCATGTGAAAATCTTCTTTGTTACTGTCACTTTAATCCCAAAATATGTTTGAATTGTTGGTAGTGTGGTAAGCATTCAGGTTCCAGACAGGTCTTTCTTGAAAAACAACAAAACTTTGTTTAAACAGCGGTTTGATAATATTTTACATTTTGCTTGGTTCTATACACTTGTTTGTTTTCAACACATTTCAGCCCAACTCCAGATCCTCTATATGATCTTCTTTAAACTTACTATTGAATATTGTTCTCTTTTTTTAAAAAAAAGAATTTGTATGGAGACTTGACGAATACCTGCTTAGAGATAAAACAAACTTGGAAACAATAAAAGGACATTGAATTTTTTTAAAAAAAGGGAATGCTAACAGAGAGATAAAAGACCATGTAGTTTGGGACACTGGGAAAGCTGTGATACATGGAATGTTTCTTAAAATAGCAAGTGAAAGAAAGAGAAAAAGGGAGAAAGAAATGAAGGATTTACAGGAACGACTGAAAAGATAAGAGAGTAAATTAGAAGAGCATCTGACAGATAGAAAGATCTTGAAAGAAATCTAGAACATTCAGAGAGAAATATCACTAATTTTGGTTGAAGAAACAGAAAAAACTCAGATATCCAGAACAGCAACAATTTGAATTGGCCAATAAACCAGAGAAATAGCTGGCATATAGGTTAAGAAAGGAAAAACAGAGAAGATGGATAACTAAGATCAAACAAGGTGAGAATATATTCACTCAACAAAATCAAATTAAAGTGAGATTCTACAAGTATTTTAGAGAGCTATATAAGTTCAGACAGATACACCTCAACATGACGCAAAAATTCTTGGACCAATCAAAATTATCAGAAATTATGCAACAACAGAGAGAAGACCTAAATAAGGAAATAACATCTAAAGAAATCGAAGAGGCCATAAAATTACTCCCTTTATCTAAAATGCCAAGTCCAGATGACTTTTCAGCCAATTACTATAAGGAATTTAAAGATCAATTACTCTCATATATGAGAGTAATTTTTAATAATGCGCTGAATGGAGAGATCCTGACAACCTGTAAGACAGCTGATGGCAGCCAACCGCGTCAGCCTAGATGTCGCGAGTGCAGCTCCTGATCCCTGATATCAGTGGTAGATAGGCAGTTCCTGTCGCCTGCCTGGCGGCTGGGAATTGTGCTATGGGTTCCAGTGTCGGCAATGGGCATACAGCTTCAGATGCTCAAGTCATCGTTTCCAGTTCCAGTTCCTCATCTAGCTCGAGCTCATCTTCTTCACTTAGTTCAGACGACGATACCCCTTCAGCTGGTCCCTCCACTGATGCATCGGGCAGAAAGCAGAAACATAATAATAATAAGAGTGGACATCGGGCTGTGTCTGGATCTCGAGTAACTCAACCAGGGGTGGGGGGTACATCTACAGTTGCTCCTGTTGGCAGAGATGGATACTGGGTTGTACATGCTTTAGCCCCAGGGTTGCCCCCCCTGGGCTATCCGGCATTGTGCTTGGCGGCCCGGCCTACAGAGTGTTTGGGAAGATCCCCAGGCATCTTCAATCCCTACTTCCGGGGAGTGTCCTTCTGGGGAGCATCCACCGGGCTCGCACCTGTCTAAAAAGATCCGTAAGTGTATTCTCAGGGGATGTTATGTCGATGTTTTTTCCCTCTTACAACCCAAGGGACAGGAAGCATTGGCGGTTATTTCTCCTAAGAGAGCAAAGAAGCATCCCAAGGTTCCCCCAGCGGAACCCAATTTTACCAACTGGCTTGAGGGCTTCACCATTTACAGTGGGGTGGTTTTGATGGCCTTCCTGGAAGGGGTGTGGCACCTGGATTGCCATATGCTGCATGTCCTTAGGGCCAGGGCTGTTGCTGAGGAGGCGACCGCCTTTGCTTATGACATGGCTTTTCGCCAACAAGCTTCCCAGAGCTCCAGGAAGCGTTGGGACCTATTGAAGGGGGTCCCTTGGCTAAGCCAAAAGCTCCTTTTAAATCGTTGGGTAGACGTTAACGCAAGCTGGCATGCTGGGAGTTTAATGCTGGTAGATGCTCACAGTCTCATTGTTGATATGAACATTGTGGTGAGCTATGTCGAGGCCCTCACGCCAAGCTGGCATGCATGCGACATTCCAAACAGCCCTTTCAGCAAGGGTGCCCTGCCCATTCAGCGGCCAGCAAAAGAGAGGGAGTTCTCTCATCTGTTGTTGCAGGGTCAGGAGGCCTTAAGTAGCCCGCATTCCGTTGGTTCCCTTTTGCATGCACCCCATTTAAGGCTTCGGCTCTACTTCTTTGTTAAGAGTTTATCCCCAGAAAGAAGCAGCCTCACTACTTGCTGAGGAGTTTACTAAAGGTTTTGCATTCCTGTGTCAGTTCCTCCCCTGCATTTGGAGTCGAGGAATCTAAAATCTGCATGAGACATGCCTCTTATCCTTTTTCAGAAGATTGCTAAGAAGAAAGAGTCTGGCTGCATTGAAGGGCCTTTTCATTCCCTGCCACTTCCGAATTTTCATGTGTTGCCTCTTGGCATTGTGCCCAAAAAGGCCCCGGGCAAATTTAGACTCATTCACCACCTGTCTTACCCACCTGCAGCAAGTTACTCCCAAAGGGCTTGAGTGTGCAGGGTGGATTATACGGAAAAAGGCGATCCCAAAGTTAGGTTGGACCTAAGCCATTTAGGGCTTTAAAGGTAATAACCAACACCTTGTACTGGGCCTGGAAACTAACTGACAGCCAATGAAGTGATCTTAAGATCAGTGTTATGTAGTCTCTTCTAGCTGTAACTGAAACCAATCTGGCTGCCATATTCTGTACTAGTTGAAGTTTCTGGACCAAGCATGAGGGTAGCCCCATGTAGAGCGCATTACAGAAATCAAGATGGGAGGTTACCAGCACATTCACCACAGTTTCAAGGTCCCCAACTTCCAGGAAAGGGTGCTGACCCTCTTTTCAAGATCAGACTGTATTTGGTGCCTGCATTAACCTCAAATGTGTGGAATTTGAGGGCAGAGTTAACAGGAGGCAATACTGTCACTGAAAAATACTACAGGGAATACATAGAGAGGAATTATATGACCATGGAACCTCACCTAGCCCCTATGGAAACTTTCTTCGCTGTCTCTGATTTCTCCAAAACTGGTTCTAAAATTAGAGAAGGAGGGAAAGGGAGTAAATTAATGACTAGTCAGTTTCTTGGATTTGCCGAAAGAAGAAACAAGCAAACAAACAAAATAAGACAACCATATTACACTCTCACCAGGGAGCAAAATATTTCTGAGTAGTTATACATATGATTGCAGTTTAAGTCAATACTCTGCATGTTGTTGTTTTCAATATTTTCCTTCTGTGCCTGTAAATAAATATACAGTATTTACCAGCTATTATGGCTTTGGAGTGTCTGCTTCCAGTCAACCCAAAGCCTCTTAAGATCCCACTCTGCGGATGGACTTAAGGTAGAAAAAGCTGGATATCTTGTGTGGAGCCTGCACAGCATAGTACTCAGCATGTAGAGTTAGATATTAATTATAGTAGAGTTTCGATTATCTGACATTTGGTAATCCGACATTATGGATTATCTGATGTCAGGTGAACTTGGGGGTGTGCCTATGGTTCTTTCCATGCCCCCAGACATCCCCCCAAACATGGCGGCCATGACGGGCAAGGAGCCAAAATACAGTCCCAGAACAGGCCTCAAGTGCGGCGGCAGTGGCGAGCACCAACAGGCCCTACAACAGGCCCCCAGAGCAGGCCCCAAAGCACGGCAGCAGTGAGCACCACCAGGCCTCAGAACAGGCCCCACAACAGGCCCCATTATGATGCTGCAAAGATGGCGAGATTTGGCTGCAAAGAAACGGCAATCATCAGGAAAGCACAACAAGATCAGAGATTTTTTTATGTATCACTGGACTGAACTGTTTATACTGTACAGGTACATACTGTACATCAAAATGTTGACCAGTGATTTTTTTAAAACATTTTTTATATAGTGCTCGCAAGGCTTTTCATAGTAATTTCAAGGCTTTTCATAATGATTGCAAGGCTTTTCATAGTGATTCAAGGCTTTCCATGGTGATTTCAAGGCTTTCCATAGTGATTTCAAGGCTTTTTTATGACCCTTCGGATTATCTGACATTTTTCGGTATCCAACTATTGGCCCGTCTGTTTATGTCGAATAATCAAGACTCTACTGTATGCTGCACAATCCTTGTGTTGAGTAGTAGCACAATATAACTAAACTAAGGCAGTAAATGTGCATGCACTCCTATGTGCCATTTTCTGTGCACATCCATGTGCAATCACCATTAGCATACAAAATGGTGCTGCCTGCATATTCTGCTTCAGCAAACTTCAACTGAATATGTGTGTTCTGCATTATGGTTCAAAACCACTCAGTATCTTATGCCAATATCTTAAGCATCTTTGACTAAACTATGGAACATAAACATAAAATCTGAGATGGGTATCTATAACTGGTTCCTAGATTACTCACTAATATGCATGGTTTTCTGGTTGCTTATGGCTACCAGGACTCATCATTCTAGAAACCCAAGAAAGATACCCACAACCTCCAGTAGGATGCCAGTTTGGAAGCCCTTTATTTCGCCTTATTGGCAAGTTATTATTATTATTATTGTTGTTGTTATTAAACTTTATTTATAAAGCACTGTGTAAATTTACATCTAATGATTGCACATCACCATCACCAACTAGCTATCTCAGCATCTCATTACTCCCTTCTTGGGATGGCACTGAGTCAACTACTCAAGCTTGCAACATCCAAATAAAACATCCTTCTCCCACCATAATCTTAGTATGGAGTCCAGATGATGCAGGGCCCAGTCCCTGCTTCTGGTGCGAACTGTCTGGACAATGTCCAGCCAGCTCAGCACAGTATCCACCATATACCCCACCTTAAAATGATTTTAAAGAACTCGTTGCTCCAGATCTTCCTGGAAGACCTGGATACAGGCAACTTGTCAGGATGCTTGACAGGATAATGGTAGGCCGTTATCACCACCATTACCACTGCCCTCTTTGTCAGAGTGCCCTAAGTGCAGTTTTATAGGTGAACCTACTGCAACCATGTTGTGTCAAGTTTATAACAAATATGTGCCAAAGATTTTAATATGATCTTTTGGTTTGTTGGAAAGAGGAAGACAGTTCTTAACTGTAAAATAACTCTTCTCCCAAAGAAAGGCTGGTTTGAAATGGTTTCCTGTAAAAGGCATGGGAAAAAGGACCTTCAGCCTTAATCTAAGAAGATTGATTTCCTGCTAGAGTGCCAATAAATCTGTTACAGTGAAGAAGAGCTTTTTGGAACAGAAAAAACACCAGCTTTTATACAATAACACCAGCTTTTTTGTCCCTTGTAACTGGTTTGTTCAGCACATAAAATTTAAAGTCTTAATTCTTCTTTTTTTAAAACAACAACAACAACAACAACATTTTGTTTTATCAGATGAAAATAAAATAGTTTCTTCTATTTGGTGATATCAACAGCTGCATATTTTAGCTCTTTCCTCTATGTGATTCTCTCTCTATCTTTCTCTCTCTTTTTGCTGCCCTTTCATTGATAATCTCCAATGCCTCTAATATTTCGGGAAGAAGGAGGAAGGCAACAACTTTTCTCATAAGCTACACTTTTTCTGCTATTGCGACCCTATGCTAGAAAAAGTTCTGGATGTTGGATTTCTCTTTGTTCAGCTACATTTAAAGAGACAGGACTCTAGAGAAGCAGATCAAATTATAGTTAGTATCTGAATAATAATGTGGAGCAAGATATAGTGTTAGGGTTACATTTAGAATACAGGGTTTTTACATTAAGAATCTAAGATTATAGTTAGCATTAGAATTAGGGTTTGCTTTAGGGTTAGAAATAAGACAGCAGCACTGCAGTAAAGAAACTGATCCTTTAAAGTTTCTTTGTCTTAAATGTGGGTCTTTAATGTGGCTCATTGTCCAGAAACATTGTACACTCCCATTATTTTTCTCTATCCCTTTCCCTAATTCATTGTTATCCATTCTTGTACATGCAACATGCAACATGCCTTCAGCAAAGCTTGAAAAATTACTTTTTGGGACTCCAACTCCCAGAACCCCCAGGGAGTATGGCTAAGAGATTATGAGAATTGCCATCCAAAAGTATCTTGCTTTCAAAGTTCTGGCTTTTAGTAACAAGTGTACATTATTTCTGGAAAAAATATACATACATAATGGCTGCCATAATAATAGACACCACAATTCAAAAGATGTTTTTGAATTGTGCTGTCTGTTATTATTTGTGGACCATTGCACTGTTCCGCTGTTGGTAACTGCTGACTGGGTAAGTGAAGGGCTGCTGTAAAGCTATTTTCTGAACTATTTGGTTTAAGACCAACACTGGGTAGCTAATGAAGTACATAGGACACATGAGAGGCTCTGCACACACAAGCCTTCTGCATCATTTGTACTACCAATGCCCTTCAATACTCCTTCTCTGTTTCTGTTGATGGTACTTCTAAACAACCGGTTCAGCAAGCCCACAGTCTTGGCTTCATCTTTGATTCCTTTCTGTCGCTTATTCCCCAGATTCAGGCCACCGCCAAGACCTGTAGATTCTCTCTCTACAACATTGCTAAAATTCATCCATTCCTCTCAGCCTGCACTAACAAGACTCTAGTCCATGCCCTAGTGGTCTTGCGACTAGATTATTGTAACCTTCTTCTGACAGGGCTTCCTCTCTCTCACCTCCATCCTTTAATCTCTGTCCAGAACTCAGCTGCACGTATTATCACATCCTCCTGCCGCTTTGACCATGTTTTTCCTCTTTTATCCTCCCTTCACTGGCTCCCCTTCCCCTTCCGCATCCAGTACAAGCTTTTGTTGTTGACTTTCAAAGCCCTCCACAGACTGGCCCCTCCTTACTTATCTGAACTTCTTTCTCCTCACACTCCTTCTCGTACCCTCCGCTCTGGTGGTCAAGGTCTCCTGTCCCAGCCGAGGATTTCCACTGCCCCATCCCAGATTCATCCCTTCTCACTTGCTGCCCCGCACTCCTGGAACCTTCTTCCCCCACACGTGTGCCTCATTACTTCTCTAACTGGTTTCAAAACTAAGTTAAAAACTATATTGTTTAGGGAAGCATTCCCAGGATTGTGCCATCTGCCCCAGGATGCCTCCTTTTAACTATGTATTAAGAAGCCGAGCCCTCCCTCCAGTTCATCTGCCTTGGTCCAGGCCCCAGAGGGAGAGAAGAACCACTGGACCTCATCCCCTTTCCCACCACCTTTCCCTTCTCTTTTTGTGTTGTCTCTCTTAGACTGTAAGCCTGAGGGCAGGGATCCATCTAATTTAAGATTATATGTACAGCACTGTGTAAATTTACAGCGCTATATACATAAAGGTTAATAATGTTAATAATAATAGCTGTTAAGTTATATTTCTGTAGTTTTGTGGGTTTATGGTTCAATTCAAATGTTATTTTAACATAATTTCCCCTTAGTTCTAATTTATTTATGATCTGCAGTGGCAGGTTCAGAGGCTTTGGGGGGATATTACATTAAAGACTTAGAGGTTTATCACACTAGAGGGCAAACAGGATTTAAACAGGAATTAAACAGGAATTAAACAGGAAATGCCTTATGTTTAACATAGGGTATTTAACATGCCTTATGTTTAACATAGGGCATTTCCTGTTTAATTCCTGTTTAAATCCTGTTTGCCCTCTAGTGTGATAAACCTCTTTGAGAGTCTTATGAGGTAGCTTTTATATTAAAGTTCTAACAGAAAAAAGTAATTACCTTTCTATCTTTTTTTGGAAAAAGATAATTTTAATTAGATGAAATCAGTAAAGCATATGTCAGTGATTAATTGTATGGAGTTTTAATCAGTGGATTTATTTATTTATTATTGTAGAAAAAAGAAAGAGGCAGAAGGAAGATTCAATAAGCAGCAGGGTACCAAAATGATAATATCCTACCTTAAAACTGTAAAGAAATACAGTAGAGGGATTGACAATGAACTGGGAAAAAGATTTAATGATTGATACAGACAAAATTAAAAATTGGGTAAAAGAAATGGTTAATATTAAAAATACAAATGTTAAAGAACAACAAATGAAAATGATTGAAAAATGGTACAGGACGCCACATCAATTAGCATTTATAAATGATAAATTCCAATCAAAATGTTGGCATGGATGTGGAGCTAAGGGTACTTATATACACATGTGGTGGGAATGCCCTTTTATTCAAGAATTTTGGACAGAGGTTATGAAATAGATAAATATAATAATAGGCATAGAGATACAATTAAGCAAATAAAATTGTTTAACTCTCAATTTAAGGGAATTTAAGTTTGAATAGCAATCAAGATATGTAATAAAAAACAATTTCAAAAGGCGGCCCATGCAGTGATTGCCTATGGTTGGAAAAATAAAGCAAATTCGAATAAGATTTGTTTATTCAAATATGTAAACGAATACATATTATTTGATTTCCTTAGGGAAAGAAGACTTAAATATACTGGGGAAAGTAATAAAGAATAATGGAAAGATAAATGGGAAATTGTGATTAAGAAAGTGGAAGATACAATGGGGTATGAAGAAGTTAAAATATTCTGTTTCTGGGAGGGGGGTTGAGGGAAGAAATGTTTATTATGAAATGAGGATTATAAATTGTGATATGTATTATGTAATAAAAATTAAATAATTTTAAAAAAATTGAAGTATGAACTTGGGAGCAAAACATCCCAGCAAAGTAACCCCTGAAAAAAATAATTACAGCAGAATCATCTGGTTCACAAGAAGGAAATAAATGGCTCAATATGCATAAATTAGGAATGTGACTTTTTGCATATGAATTCTAATATCCCTTATGATGACCATTGGTCATGTTGGCTGGACCCTCCTCTAATTCATTTTAGAAAACAAGAAAATCAGTTGCTAAAGTTTGCAGCCTTTGAGTTCCCCATGGGAGTCACCAAATTTTGAACTAGATCTAATCCTATGTCTTTCACAGTAAATGAGCACATAGAACTTTAGCAGATGAAAATGTTTAATTTTGTAGGGTTGTAGATATGGGAGCTAAACCAGGATGTAAGTATGTATGTGTGTGTGTTGGCAAGTTTGGCAACCACAGGGACAAACAGTTTTTTAATGCTTTTAAGTAAGGAGATTACTGCACAAGCCCCATTCTCGCCACAATTCTGCTTCTCGAAAACAGAATTAAACTTGTTTTATCCTTGTAATTGTGCAACTGGGGCTGCTTCATTCATTACACTCTTTTCCTGATGTCTCCTTAAACCTCCCTTTCTGCCCTATGGCCTACCCAGCATGCCTTCTGTTTTTTAAATTTTATTTAATATTTTTTATTGCACAATTCTGGAGTTCTGCTACTGCGATGTATGATTTTTTTTTAATGAAGGAAAAGAAATATATAAAAAAATAATAAAATAAAGGCAATCAGGTTGCTTGGGAATAGTGAGGTAGGGGAAGAAGATGAGACACTGACTCTATGTTATTGCCAAATGGGTTTCCTCCCATCAATGAAAATTCATGTCCTACTTGGGGGACAGAGCAGCTACATTCCAGAGGTTTCGTCATGCAACAAGTATCACACCCCACCCCCCCCCCCCCACTTTTCCATGTTTAATTGTGGTTTAAAAGCTATGTGTAGTACTGTATATACTTGACTATAAGTCGATCTCATGTATAAGTCGAGGGCAGGTTTTGGGGCCTAGATTATGGATTTTGATAGGACTGTGGATAAGTCAAGGGTAAAACGTAGGGGCATATAACAAAGGACCTAAAGGATGAAACAAAGGAAAAAGATGCCAAAGAACTTACAAAATAAACAGTTGGCAAAACTGTTTATCGTCACATTAAAGGCTTGATGGATGAGAGAATATAAGGGGGTCAGTGCTTCCAAAGACACATTGCATTCTTGGCTTTTACCTGGAGATGGTTCCTTTTATAAGAGATGACATATAGTACTTATATTGACCTGTGAATAAGTTGACTTAGGATTTGGGGTTCAATTTTTTGACTAAAATTTCTAGACTTATACATGAGTATATACACTAATCTCCTAAACCATCTGTAGTGATCTCCTAAAGGTGTGTACAAACTCATGACTTACTTTCTATTATATCAGCTCAGTCAAGGTATATTCAGTGTGAACTCTTTGAGACAATACAAAAACTCTCTGTTTAGTAGCAACAAATATCTATGCTGTTGTGCTATACTATGCCTCGTTTATAGAATTTCTCCCAAGCTATACAAAAAAAGCATTTAAAATTCAGATGAGTAGTCTTTTCTGCTGAGTATGTAATCTTCCCAGCTTCATTAAAATCAGCAAATGAAATTCTAGTAATTTAATACTTTAAAGGAAGGGGGAGGGGAACAGAAAAAGAAAACCTGAGAATAGAGGGATAATGTAATTACATAGGGAAGACACTGGCTAAAAAGGACAAAAATAGTATTAAAGTGTATGAAAAAAAGACAAAAGTAAAATTAAAATCTCCAGCATTAACCTTTTTTTGAAATGACAGACTCCTTTGAGAATCTGTTTAAAGACAGGAGTACAGTCACCAGGAGGAAAAAATACACATAAGTATAATTTTCAAAAGGAAGGAAGGAAATGGAAGACTTCCTCCCCCACCCCCCCTTTTTTTGCACCCTGTTTACAGGGCTTCTTTTCTGAAAGTTATTCATTGATTTCCCAGGGTACAAGCATGAAATAGAGGCATGGTGTGAAGTAACACTTAACCAAATAGATGAATCTAAAGGAAAAGAGATGATCCATACATAATTTGCTTGTGTTTTTTATTTCAGTATTTATGTATAATTTTTGTTGCAAAATGAGCCCCAGAACAGATTACAGTCAATATAACAAAACTGTACTTAATAATAGTAATAATAAAAAATAAGCAATGCAATGCAATGCAGCAAAACTAATTTTAAAAGAGTGCTTATTTAAACAAGAGAACAATATAAGCTTAGATAATGGTCAGCCAGAGGTCAGGAAACATTAAGCCATTTTAACTGGTGCATTTTCATATTTTCATGAAAGGGTGAGAGAGGAAAGCAAACTTTCTTCCTGGGAGAGTGTAGTCTAAACCATAGGCAAATGTTTCCCAATTCGTCTGCTACTTTAAAAATGCCCTAGCTTCTCTTTCCTCTTCCCCTCTTTGTTCTCAGTTTATCTCAGTTGGTTCAAACTGAGCTGAAAGTGCAAAGCTTCCAAGAAGCTTCTTGAGAAATTCAATGTTCTTTGTCTAACAAAGGAAGCTGGTAGCATTGCAATGAGAGAGACAACCTGGACATCAAAGGAAGTAACTTTTTCTGTGTGTGCTTGGAGATAGAAAAAAACCCAACCCACTTGAGATGTGGTGCTGGAGAAAGGAGTGCTGGGACAGCAAAAAGGAAAAAAAGACACGTAAATGGATCATACCTGAACTCCCCCTGGAAGCCAAGATAACAAAACTTGAGCCTTTCTTACTTGGGTCACATCACATCATGAGAAAATATTATGATGTCTCCCACAGCCCACATGGCCACAAGGAGGAGTGGCCTTGGCCTGCCTACATGAATATCTCTTCTTCATACCATCTTAACTGTGAACAACATCAGCATCTTTACAGAATGTAGGCCTGTGACTCGAATAGCATTTTAGCTTTACACTTCTGCGGATACTGCTTCATAATGAACTCAGCACTTTCTAAGTGGTTTACAATCTGCAAGCTAAGTGCCCCCAACAAGCTGGGTACTTATTTTACCTGCCTATGAAAGGATGGAAAGCTGAGTCAACCAGGAGCCCTGGGATTGAACTCACAATGTTGTGGCTGTAGTACTTCCACTACCCTATCAAGGCTCTAACATTGGCATAGATTTTAAATTTCTCCTGTATGACTTTTAACACCTTTGCCTGATGAAGAAGTCAGTGGGGTTTTGAAAGCTTTTAAAATGTATTTTGTGTATTTTGGTTGGCCTAAAAAATGATATCACTGTTTTGTGGATTTTGGATATTAGATTGTACTTTGCTGTATAACCAGCATGGGTATCCCTGGATATATTTCCTACTTAGTGATTGTTGGTGGGTATTGGTGTTCTTGTAGATCCTGTATGAGTGAAGAGTGTCTTTCTCTGCTGTACAGAACAGGATGTGGCAATCTTACGCTTTTTTCCTACTAGCAGTATGACTAATACTATTCCCTTCCCTTAGGCTGGTAGTTCATTAAGCACTCCCTTTAGAATTCCACTGTTTAAGTTGTTCTGCAGCTGCTGAGCTCAGAGAGAGAGAGAGAGAGAGAGAGAGTCCAACTCTAGCACTTTGCAGGCAAGGAGCTCTCTCTTCTGTTCTTAGCTCTCTCAGCAGCACCTCATGGACTGCAGAGCTGAAGCCTAATTGAAAAGTAATCAGCCATGACATCCCAATGATTGCTTTAAAGACCCATGAGCTATGAGTTGCCAGCATGTCTTCCAAGTTAGTGGTAGCTGACAGCATTGTGTCCCTGACAGCCATTCCTATTTCTTCACTGCAATTTCTTTTTTTAATGGTGGCGGGGGAATATATGTGCAGTTAAGAAAAGTAGTAGTTGAATTCCAATTCAGAATATTCCAAATCTATTGTCTCCATTTGCAGAGAGCAAACTTGTTAACTATGTTGGAATAGGGATATAGATTTCTTTTGTGCTGAAAGCAATTGATTTAGTGGAGAAATATAAAGAAAGGAGTCCCTTTAAAACAAAAGCAACTGGGCCGTGGGATAAAGGAGTGTTAAGGCAGTGTTAAAGACAATTGTGACCCAGAAGATATATTTTTTTTCTCTAAAAGGCCATGGATGGTATTTGGGGGTGTACAAAAGTGCAGGGTGAGGTTGTTGCATCATAACCAAACCTATGTTAAACTCAGTGAACAAGGAGTGAATAATGCTGAAACTTATTGGGGAGTGTTCTGTGCCAAAAAGCATTAGCAAGAGAGCATTAACAGCTAAGAAAACACATGCAGAGAGATGCCAGCATTTTGCCAGATGTAGTTAACAGGCAAAATCTAGTTTGTTCTACCAAGATACCCAGCGAGAAGAAATCACAAAGCTTGTTTGCTCATAGAGCCTTTCAAAAGAGAAAAAATACATGCCACCTGGCTTGAGATCATGTACTCAGAAGGCATACTGTGTGGAGAGGCCATTTAGCAATTAGCATTTATGTTTGCAAATGGCCATTTAATACCAGTACAATACTGCAATATCACAGCAAGAAACTTTACTTATTTACTAATTTACCTACTTACTACATTGGTACTGTATGTCATTTTATATAATAAAGAATTCTCTGGGCTTTGTATCCAGGCAATCTTGGTGTATCAGTTAGGGATATGTGCCTACCACACTACAGTATTTCTGTCCCAATTCAGCACTTCAGAAAATGGTCTGCTTAATTTTAGAAGTGAATTGGACTGTGTTGACTTTGCCTCAGCTCCTGAACCCAACTTCAGATGTAGAAGTCTCAAGATACATGTCTTCCATTAGCTACCATTAGAAATATTTTAAATAAAAGGCTGATCTCTTTTTCCTTCATTGACAGATATGAATGAAATCTGTAGATGAATAGGGTTACATACCTTAAAGCCACCAGATCCGAACTGATTATGGAAGCTAATCAGGTTATGCCCTGGTTAGTACTTGGATGGGAGACCACCAAAAATACCCTGTTTCCCCGAAAATAAGACATCCTCTGAAAATAAGAGCTAATAGAGGTTTTGCTGAATTGTTAAATATAAGGCCTCCCCCAAAAGTAAGACCTAGCAAAGGTTTTGTATATAAATATATATACACTATATAATAAATGTTAAAAAAATGTGTTCAACAATAAATGTGAATCTTCTTCATGGAAAAATAAGACACCCCTGAAAATAAGACCTAGCACATCTTTGGGAGCAAAAAATAATATAAGACACTGTCTTATTTTTGGGGAAACACAGTACCAGATGCAATAAGCTATACATCAGAGGAAAGAACTAGTACGACCACTTCTGAGTATTCCTTGCCTAAGTAAACTTTATGAAATTGATGGGGTCAACACGAAAGAACATACACACTAACTTATCAGATGGGCATTGCACTGCTAAATTTGCAGAGATGTGCATGTGTGAAGGGTATCACACTCTTTCAAAATATAAGTAGAGGGAAGGTTTCAGGGCCAAAATCCTGGATTTTGATATGACCTGGGGATAGGTCTAGATTAAAACTTAGGGGGCTATAAGGAAGGATAGAAAGGGGTAAATACCACTCTCTGGACCTCTCCCAACTGATCCCCAGGTGCTGGAGGAGGGGTATGAACACTGGATTGAGAAAGGAAGCATTTAAATGGAGAGCTGTCTCTATAGGAATCAAGGTCTTAAAGGGACCAGAAAGAGAAGCAAGTGGATTTGAATGGAGAGGTTTTTCCATAGGAGGCAAAGTCTTGCACAATGGACCATAGAAAGAAGCAAGTAGATTTAAATGAAGAGGTTTTTCCTTAGGAAGTCAGGGCTTGCAAAACAGACCAGAGAGAGAAGCAAATGGTTTTAAATGGAGAGGTTTTTCCATAGGAAGCAAAGGCTTGCAAAATGGACCAGAGAAAGAAGCAAGTGGTTTTAAATGGAGAGTTTTTTCCTTAGGAGGCCAGGGCTTGCAAAATGGAACAGAGAAAGAAGGAGATGGATTTAAATGGAGAGGTTTTTCCATAGGAAGCCAGGCCCTGCAAAATGGACCAAAGAAAGAAGCAAGTGGCTTTAAATTGAGAGGTTTTTCCATAGGGAGCCAAGGTTTGCAAAATGGACCAGAGAAAGCAAGGGGACTTAAATGGAGAGATTTTTCTTTGGAAGCCAGGGCTTTCAAAATGGACAAGAGAAAGAAGCAAGTGGTTTTAAATGGAGAGTTTTTTTTTTCCTTAGGAGGCCAGGGATTGCAAAATGGAACAGAGAAAGAAGCAGATGGATTTAAATGGAGAGGGTTTTCCATAGGAAGGAAAGGCTTGCAAAACGAACTAGAGAAAGAAGCAAGTAATTGTAAATGAAGAGGTTTTTTCTTAGGAAGCAAGGGCTTGCAAAATGGACTACAGAAAGCAGCAAGTAGATTTAAATGGAGATTTTTCCACAGGAAGCAAAGGCTTGCAAAACAGACTAGAGAGAAAGAAGCAAGTGGATTTAAATAGAGAGGTTTTCTTTGGAAGTCAGAGCTTGAAAAATGGACCAGAGAAAGAAGCAAGTGGATATAAATGGGGAGGTTTTTCCATAGGAAGCAAAGGCTTGCAAAACGGAGCAGAGACAGAAGCCAGTGGTTTTAAATGGGGAGTTTTGCCGAAGTTTGCAAAACGGACTGGAGATTGGAACATCAGACTTGCTTGCTTTCCTTCTAAGCACTATTGGTGTAAGTCTACCTCAAATTTTAGGGTCAGTTTTGGGACATAAATTTCTTGACTTATAGTTGCATATATACAGTAAGAAAGAAATGGCACATGTTGCAAAGAGAACATCATTATGCCCTTGTTACTCCCCAAAGCAATGCATTTCAGATAATACAAGTCAGTGCAGCATAGTGATTTGAGCACTGGCCTATGGGACTGGGTTTGAATCCATGCTCATGATAGATTTGCCTTAGGATTGCCATAAATTGGAAAAGACTTGGAGGCACACAACAACAGCAACAAAAATAACA
Source organism: Urosaurus nigricauda (assembly GCA_034509955.1). Classification (NCBI taxonomy): domain Eukaryota; kingdom Metazoa; phylum Chordata; class Lepidosauria; order Squamata; family Phrynosomatidae; genus Urosaurus; species Urosaurus nigricauda. The sequence continues at coordinate 258,512,957 of JAOEGL010000001.1, read as the reverse complement.
CATTACAAGTTGCTCTTAGCCTAAACACTAGGTTGTCTCCCATCTTGTGGAGTTTCTAATCTCACCTGTTGTTTCAGATGCCTCTTTTCAGCTCAGTTCTGGAGGAATAGAAGTTAATTTTTTTCCAAAAAAGGACATAATTTGGATGTAGTTTTCCAAAGGCTAGATAAAATAGGATTACAGCAGCTTAAAAAACAAGCAGTCTTGCTAAATGAGGAAGATTTTAGTGACAGGATAGCCATATTTAAATATTTGAAACTATGTCATATTAAAGATGGAGCAAGCTTGTTTTCTACTGCTCCAGAGACTACGGCACAGAGCAACGGATTCAGACTATAGGAAAAGAGATTCCATCTCAATCCTGACAGTATGAACTGCTCACAGTGGAACATGCTCCCTGAGAATATGGGACACTGGGGAGTCTCCTTTTTTGGAGTTTTTTAAACAAGAAGCCATCTGTTGGGAGAGATTTGATTGTGTCTTCCAGCATGGCAGGGGGTTGGACTGGATGGTCCTTGTGGTGTTGTCCAGCTCTAGGATTCTATAACGGGATAACTATTTGTTGTAGACCTCTGAAAAGTATTCTGACCACTAACATGCTCCAGAATACTCTTCAAAATGTAGAATTTATGGCAGTGCTGGATAGCCACTTTCAAAATGGCCAATGTATCACACCAAAGAGAGTCAGCATGGTTTAGTAGTTTGGGTGTTGGATTAGGACACTGGGAGAGACCATGTTCAAATCCTTGCTGGGCCATAGAAGCCCACTGGGTGACCCTAGCCAAGTCACAGCCTCAGAGGAAGGCAAAGCGAAATTCTGCTCTGAATAAAGCTTACCATGAAAACTCCATGTTAGGGTTTCCATAGTGTCACCATAAATCAGAAATTATTTAAGGGCAAACAACAACAACAGAAAATGACTCACAGGGCCGAAATACCTTAAATACACCATATCCTGTCTAATTATGAAAGCTAAGCAGAGTCAGCCATGATTAAGATTTCAAGGGGAGACCTCCAATGAATATCAGGTTCTGTAGGCTATATTTCTTTCTTTAATTATTGTTATTATACACACACTCACACACACACACAAATGATAAACCCCCAATATATTCTCTCTCTCTCTCTCTCTCTCTCTCTCACACACACACATCCAGACATAGACTTACAACACATTGCATATACCTTACAAAGAACAAAACTAAGCATATCCTATATAAACATACATTCTATTGATTTACTCTTCACTGACTGACAGTTACATCTACTACGTCTACTTCCTATAAGCCAGAATATATAAACTTCAACAATAATTCAGCCTAGTTCACTTAACAAAAACTATAGTTGACATTTTCCCCATACAATGGTATAACAGAAATTTAATCTATGTTTTTTTTTACTTGTACCCCGCTCCGAGTGTATGTACAGAGGAGCGGGCTATAAATAAACTATTATTATTATTATTATTATCAAATAAACATTTCCCCATCTTTCTTGACATTAATCAAGGATTTTTTTCCTTAATCAAAGTTACAATTTATTCATCTCAGCAAGCTCTAACAATTTTTGTCAGCCAAACGTCTCATGTTTGAATGTGTACTTCTTTCTATCTCTTAGTGCAGACTATTCTTATGGCTGTTTCTCTGTATCCTTATTAGTATATATATAGGCTCCATAATAATTTGAGAGATCTTTTCAATTTTATTTCTTAAAAGATAAAAGGTGTAAAAAAAACCCCAGATGGTATTTGCAAAAATAGAATTAGTTTTCCTCCTTTGTTCATATGAGCTATATTAGGACATGGAGCAGGTTTGGAAAACATATGGATATATTTTACTCTTTGGTAGTTTTTGTACCATGCCTGTATAATTATGATCTAAACTGACACTTGCCGCAGCATGAGCTAAAAGGATTCCTAGAAGAATTGTCTTGTGCAGACAGTCTAAATTTAGAATCAGAATCAATAGCTCAAAATAGAGCATGCAATAGTAGGCTTATGCAAAAATCGGGGGAATTAGGAATTTCTTTAAGAAAGGTATATCTCACTAAAACAGTACATGGCTTCCAAGATTTAAATTGTAGCTATAAATTTTGCACTTGGACTCAGTCTCAAAGTGGAGATAGATTTCAGACTTTTGCTTAATGGGAAGGGCAAAATTCTAGCCCTTCTGTCATTTCCTCCACCTGAGTTGTGTGTGAACTACCTTTGCACCTCAAACTCAGTCTGAAGCAAATAAAGTAAGCAATGGATGAGTGAGTAAAGTGGGTGGAGGAGAAAGAAAGTGGAACATTTTAAAAGCAGTTCAAAAAGTTAAGACAACAGAGGATTAATTGGGACTGTTCCTGCTAAATCGGAAGAGTTTGAGGGTATGAATAATTTGGTCATTCCCCCCCTCACCATTTTGGTTCATTCTCATAAAGATAGCTTATAGGTTAATAATTTATATGCACATTTTCACTGACTCAGCACGTGTCTTTCAACACAAGTCTCAGAGACCTGTGCTCATTTAGCCTTCAACAATGAAACGCTACAGAATTGTGCTCTTTTGGATTGGTATATTGAGATTCTGCAGGACTGGAAGAAGCCTCTAGGTGATCTCTAGAACACTGAAATGTTTTTGTTTACTTATGCAAAGTATATCTGATCTGATTGTTTCATTTCACATGTGCACATTGTTAGTTTTCTAAAAAATAAATAAATTACTTATCTCTTTTAATGGTGTTGAAAACTATCCTTATTTTTCCATTTGGTATTAGCTTTTCTGTTAAGGATGTAATATCAAGGAACACATCTATTTCATTCACTGAGGCAGAAGTGTATTGTTGTTTTTGTTGTTGTGTGCTGTCAAGTTGTTTCTGACTTATGGTGAGCCTAAGGCAAGCCTATCATGTTTTTATCTGAGGCTAGGAGTGTGTGATTCATCCAATGTTATCCAGTGGCTTTCCATGGCAAGTGGGGAACTGAACTCTGGTTTCAAGTATTGTAGTCCAACATGCAAACCACTATTCTATGCATGCTCTCCATAACTATACATCATTGCTTTATATATACTTGTATTTTCTTCAAAGTTGGGACAATTTCCATCTTCTGAAATGCATAAAAAGATGTGCTAAATAACAACAACAAGAAGCCCTGTTTCTTATGCTCTGACATTTTGTCCAAATGCAAACTCTCTCATCTCCCATTCTGGGGGGATGTGAAGAAAATCTTTGCATCAGTAGCTTGATCATGTCCATACTTCAGGAAGATGCAAAACTGCTTCAGTGTACTTTACACACAGCCTAGGCATGTTCCTCTCTTGAAATCTGATTTTAATTAACTGCCAACAGAATAATGCTATTAAATTAAAATGATGGACATCAAAACAAGAACATCTGTGCTATTCTATTAAAACTCTGTTCTTCATCACTACATTTCATTATCCCAGTTTGCTTTGTTCATGACCCTAGTCTTTTTATGGATCACATATACAATCAGCAAAGTTAAACAAGCAGGTAACAGTTGAATGGGAAGACAACTTGCCAATGATTCAGACACGATAATTCTCCATATTACAACACTGTCCTTTGTATGATCACACAAAGCAGTTTGCCAGCAAAATACTGTATAGCTAAATTGTTCCTATATTTGTCTGTGAGTGCTTACTTGACTTCCTCATTCCTTGGCTGTCCATAGGTTCTGTCTTTACTCAAATAGGAAATATGCTAATGTATTGACTTATTTAATTATCTATTAAAATATTTCTTGACATCAAGGATATAATTGAAGTCTATCAAGTAAACTCTCCCAGCAGATCTCTTGGTGATTTATATTGGATTGGAAAACACCCCTGCATCCTAACTATTAGAATAGAGCCATAGCATTGTGACCCTCCTTCCCTATTATACTGCTGAAAACGAATGAATCTTCTTGGGACAACTGTGGAATCGGACTGTGCTCAGTGCCTGTTCCGTTTTGGTAACTGCAACAAAACCCTGGGCTCAGAAATATTTAATTCTAAGTGCATTGATAAAATGCAGTTCTGTTGCCTGTCAGCTGCCAGAATGGCCAGTGAAGCAAATTCCTAATCTGCCACATGGCCTGACATCTTCTCTCAAGCATTGTGGGCAGCACCAGTTTTTACCAGATGGAAGCCAATATAAATTAATGGGGTCTGATCTGATAGTCCTGAGAGTCAGCATTGGATTTATGACTCTGGAGACCATGGCTTGGTCATAGAAAATCACTAGGTGACAAGTCACACTCTTCCAGCCTCAGAGGAAGGCAAAGGCAACCCCTTTCTGAACAAATCTTGACAAGAAGACCCTATGATAATTTGGAAAATCACTTGAAGGCACACGACAACAATGATAGTCCTGAGCCATGCAGGTGTAACATATTTTTTGTCTTTTTTGTTATCATTATTTGTTGATTGTTGATTAAAGCCCATAGGTTTCAAAGAAAATAATAACGTATATCTAATTCTCCTTATAAAAAATACTGAAGAATTGTAGACAGTCCACCCTTGCAGCAGGACAGAGCAGGACTGGAGCACAAGTGAGAAAAAGGAAGCCACAAATAAGCAAAGTGTGCATGTGAGGAGGAAAATGAGACAAAAGAGTCAGTGGCATCCAAAGAAGCCACGGCTAAAATGCAAGACCCCTGACAACAACGGCAGTGGTTGGAAACAGAGACCCAGAGGTGATCATCCCACTGTGGCCCAGGGGAGGAAGGACTGCAGTGCCTCCATCATCACAGCATGGGTGATCATGAGAGAAAGGCAACCTTTGGATGTGGGTCAAACAGTGAAGTCGGGCAGGTGACTGAGGGTTAGGGAGGGCTCTGATTGTAGGTGTTGAGAGACCCTGAGGGAATAAGTGAACTTCTGAGGCCCATTTGTTTTCACTGGGGCCTCAATGTGCTTTCAGGGGTCCAGACTATGAGAAACTCTAGAACAGGTTTGTGAGGAAGGAGAGGCTACAGTGGGGAGACAAGAAAAGAATGTCTGCAGGTGAAAGTCATTCTACTGAACACTGAATGCTACCTGCTGTCTTACATTTGGTGCAGGTGGGTGGATACGGAGTTTCTATTAAAAACATTAAGTCACACAAGGCACAAGTAAACCCATTTCTGGATTAGATCTTGTGATGGCAGTTGATGGGCATATGAAAAGGGAATTTTGTACCACTTGTGGATTACTTGGATTGTTAAGACATATATTTATTTACAGTATTTAGTTGCCTTTCTCCCAGAGTGTAATCTAAGGTGGCTCACAGTTAAAATTGGCTAAAAAGCACTTAAGAATAATTTTTAAAAAATATGATAATTTAATTAAAACAGTATAAAATTACATAGGTTTAAAACATAAATCCTCCTCCCCCACAAAAACTGATTACATATTAAAAGCCTGCTTGAGCAAAAACATTTGTTTGCTGGTGAAAGAAAAGCAGGGAGGAGAGGAGACCAGCCTAACCTCCCATGGAAGGGTGGGAGCAGCCACTGAGAAGGCTCGCTCTCATGTCCTCATCAAGCAAGTGCATGATAGTGGTGGGACTGAGAGAAAACCTTCCACTCTAGAACTTACCCTGTTTCCCCGAAAATAAGACATCCTCATAAAATAAGACCTAGTAGAGGTTTTGCTGCTAAATATAAGGCCTTCCTCGAAAGTAAGACCTTGCAAAGTTTTTGTATATAAATATATATACAGTATATAATAAATGTTCATTTTTTGTTCAACATTAAATGTGAATTCTTCTTTATGGAGAAATAAGACAACCCCTGAAAATAAGGCCTAGTGCATCTTTGGGAGCAAAAATTGATATAAGACACTGTCTTATTTTCAGGGAAATACGGTAATACTTCAGCAGGTTTGGTCTTTCAGATAGTCTGGACCTAAGCGGTATAGATCATGACCAGCACTTTGAATTGTGCCCGGAAACGAACCAGTAGTCAGTGAAGCTGTTTCAACAAGAGAGTTCCCTATATGTTCCCTATAACTGGGCCTAGTCAGCATTGTGGTTGCCACATTTTGAACCCGCTGAAGTTTCCAAACCATTTCCAAAGGCATACTGACATAAAGTGTATTACAGCAGTCCAAACAGGATGTAATCAAGACATATGTCACTGTAGCCAAATCTGATATCTCAGAGGACAGGCACATCTGGCACACTGGTTTAAGCTGTGCAAATGCACTCCTGGCCACTTTTGAAACCTGGGTATCCAGGCTCAGATTGAGTTTAGGAGCACACGCAAGCTGCGAACAGGGGGAGCGTAACCCCATCCAGCACAGGCACAGGAGTTTATCATATGACGGAATGTGGGGGTATAATGCAATGGCAATCCGAACACAATCATGGGGTTTCACGTTATTGCGAATGAGTGTATCTCACGCAATTTCGGGCAATGGGAAGTCATTCTGAATGCAATCATGGGGTTTCACATAATTGCGTATTAGAGTATTTCACACAATTTCGGGCAATGGGGGGTCATTTTTGGGAAATGGGAAGTCATTCTGAATACATTCCAAATGCAATTCAAATTCACGTAAATTCGCTAAACTAGCAAATATACGTGAATTCGAATTGGCTCCATTTGAAATTGAGAGAAATTTCTCCCATGTGATAAACTCCAAAGTCCCTATTCCCTGATCTGCCTTTTGACTGACCAGGAATATATCTATCTTGTCTGGATTAAATTTCAATTTGTTTGCCCTCATTCAATCCATTACTGACAACAAACATTGGTTCAGCATGGAGACAATTTCCTTGGAAGTGAATGGGAAGGAAAGAGAGTTGGGTGCCATTTGCATTCTCATGACACCAAACTCCAAAATTCCAGATGATCTCTCTCAGCAGTTTCATGTAGATGTTAAACTGCATGTGGAACAAAACAGAACCCTGTGAGACTGTACAGGCCAATTGCCAGGGCATTGAACAGAAGTTTCCCAGTACCACATTTTGAGTTAACTCTGCACTCAGATCCTTAACCATTTTGGAAACTTTCCTATACACTCAATTTAGTCTGTGCGAAAGAGTTTCTACAAGGTGATTTACAAACATTCATACACTTGTCAATTTTCATTTGCATTGTTATGCAGCTTAGAAGTGAATTTTTTTCAGCCCCACCAGGCACAAAGCTCCCTGGCTGCATTTGTACAATTAAATTTTGGTTGAATAAGCTGAGATGTGAACAGACATCTTGCGCTTACAATCCAGCTGCTATATTCAAGACTGATATCAAGCCAAGATTGATTGGAAATTAGTCAAGAATCACTAGCTAATCTAAATGAGTTCAAATCTACAAGGCCAAACAAACTGCATCTCAGAGTACTGAAGGAACTTTTTGATGTACTGTCTGTACCACTTGTCACCATCAGTATAGGTGAGGTGCCAAAGGACTGGAAAAGGGTAAGCATTCAAAAAGAGCAAAAAAGAAGATCCAGGCAACTGCAGACCAGTCAGCCTGTTGTTGAGCCACTCCGAACCACTGGAGCACAAAACATATTAGGAAAGGTTAAGGAAATGGCCGTGTTCAGCTTGGTGAAGAGACAACTTAGGGTGACATGATGAAAAACCTCCAAAGGAACAGAGCTGATTTTCATCTCATTGGTGTGGAACATTAATGCTGATAAGAATGCTGTCTTTAATAGCTTTGTTACTAGGGACAGTTCCTTCAATTACTGTTAGGCAAGGCAGCAAGGAATTGAATGCTAATTTGCAAAAATACTCTATAGTTTTTTTAATAAATTATTTTTATTAAATTTAAAATGATTACAAGTACATGTACACAAACAAACCATTCACATTACATTGTACTTCATGTTATACAAATTAAGAAAATATTAAACAACATAACTGCTATACATTCATTCTATTTCTTTCATATTTATTACTTCCTTACTTTTAAATTGGTAATGATTTAAACAGATTTTTACAAATATCTGCTAATTTAAACTAAACTAAGTCTATATTCTTTCTTTCTAATTCAAACCTATATTCTGTATTTTTCTGAACCCTTACTCGTTTGGATAAATTTTAATTACAATGAGAAAATATTTAAATAGTCTATGGAGTTATCTTACATTGTTTATACTTAATTTAAATCCAAACCCATAGTTGACACTTCTCCCCATTTTCCTTGCAGATATTTTATTATTTCTTTCCAGTCATCTTTATATTTTAGGATATCTTCATTTCTTAATCTTCTTGATAGTATTGTCCATTCCAGAAAGTCAATGAGTTTAAGAGCCCAATCTTCCATTGATAGCATTTTCTCCTTTTTCCAGTGTTTAGCATAGATCATTCTTGCCGCTGATAACATATAAAAAATTATTTTCCCATTTTTCTGTTCAATAACACTATCATATTTAACAAATAAATTTCAGGTACAAGTTTCAAATTAATATTTAGAATTTTTTTGATTTCAAAATGTTTGTTTAAAATGTACACAGAGTATGAGGTTATTAAAGAGAATATGATTACTGTTTCCAAAAGTTTTTTTTTTGCTTTTCCACATGTCCACCACATGTGAAAGACAGTTCCTTTAATATTTCCATGTTTCCAACAAAGATTTTTTACAATTTTTGTACATTTAGCATAACTTGTCTGGTGTTAAATACCATCTAAAAAAATTTTGTAATAACTTTCTTTCACATTTTGGCAACATGTATAACCCAATCTCTTTTTCCAAGTATATTCCCAATGGTCTAATTCCAGAGTATAACCAAAATTTTGAGTCCATTTAATCATATTCTCTTTAATAACCTCATACTCTGTGTACATTTTAAACAAACATTCGTAAATTCTTGAAAGAGGGGCTTCTTGTTTTGAAAAAAATTCTTTCTCTATATCTGAGTTGCTATTTCCTATCCCTTCAATTTTTTTATCTATTAAATATCTTTAATTGTTTATAGAAAAACCACATACAGTTATAACCTTCTTTTTGTAATTCTTCCATTGATTTCATTTTCATTTCTTTATTTGAGATTAAGATAATGTCTTGATATTCAATCCAGTCCCCTTTAATTTTTTGGCCATGTTTACAAAGGGCTTCATGCGATGAAGCCCATAATGGGATCATTAATGAGCCTCTGATATAATGATTATTAAATTCCAGATTTGCTATTTTTTTGTTGTAAAATAAATAAGCGTGCCACCCAAACCTTAAATTTATCCCTTCTAAACTTAGAACTCCAGTGTTGTTTAATTGTAACCACTTTTTTATCCAGATTATACATGAAGCCTCATAGTATAAGTTTAAATTGGGTAGGGCTAATCCTCCTCTATCTTTAGCGTCCTGAAGGTATTTTAACTTTATCCTAGGTTTTTTACCACCGCGGATTGGGCCTCCTTTCGTGCCTCAGGCGCGGAGGCCCGGCCTGGCTTGGGGAGCCAGGCCGGGCCTCCGCGCCCCACGAAAGGAAGCCCGATCCCACGGATCGGGCTTCCTTTCGTCTCGGGCGCGGAGGCCCGGCCTGGCTTGGGGAGCCAGGCCGGGCCTCCGCGCCCAACGAAAGGAGGCCCGATCCCGCGGATCGGGCTTCCTTTCGTCTCGGGCGCGGAGGCCCGGCCTGGCTTGGTTAGCCAGGCCGGGCCTCCGCGCCCAACGAAAGGAGGCCCGATCCGCCGGATCGGGCCTTCCTTTCGGTAGTCCGTCCCTTGTCCTCCGAAGCCTGGCCTCGGAGGAAAAGGGGTCTGTCCCCTTTCCTCCGAAGCCTGGCCTCGGAGGAAAAGGGACTTTTTTTCGGATCCCGGGGGATCCTTCGGATCCCGGGGGATAATTTTTGGTCCCGCCGGTTTCGGATCCCGGGGTTTTCTTAACCCGGGGGATTCGTATCCCGGGGGACCACTGTATACAGCTTATTTTTCTGAATAAATTGATTTAACTCAATTAATAAAATTATTATACTAATTTGCAAAATTTCTCTATAGTTTTTTGTGGGGTTTTCAGGCTATGTGGCCATGTCCTAGAAGAGTTCCTTTATGACGTTTCACCAGCATCTGTGGCTGGCATCTTCAGAGAATGATAGCCTGGAAAAGGATTGGATGATATATATCCTGTGTGACCCTGGGAAGGGAGGATTTTCAAATGTATTGTTCTGTTGCTAGTGGCAGTCCTCAGGGTGGGAGGATATACAAAAGAGGATTAATGTCTGCTAATTGGTGCTCATTGTCTGCTGGGAATCCCCTGACCCCAGTCTGTTTCTCATTTGCTTGAGAACTCTTCTAGAACATGACCACATCGCCCGAAAGCCCCACAAAAAACTATGGATGCTGACCATGAAAGCCTTCGACTCCACATTGATAATTTCTCTAGTTTTCTCCATCAGAAATGGGAAGCCATGGAGAAGCAATAATTTAGCCCATTTTTTTTTATGGCTTAATGTATACCTCCTCAGAAGCATCTTGTATCATCTGCAAATGAAAAGAGAAGAAACAAATGGGCTGGATTAATGAGCTAGGGATAGAAAAGGTAGGGTATTTGACCTGGATCAAAATCTTAGTCTGAAGTAGAGCAAATTTCACTGAATTATTGAAATTTGCATAAGTGCTTTGTCAAACCATTCAGCAGTTGAGTCATTGGGTCCATTCCATTAATTGGACCATTCCAATTAATCCTCTGTCGTCCAACTTTTTCAACTGCTTTTAAAATGTCCAAGTTTCTCTCTCTTCCTCTCACTTTCCCTCTTTGCCTCAGTTTACATAAATTGGTGCAAACTGAGTTCAAAATGCAAAAATAGTTTGCACTCAACTAACTCAGTAGAAGGAGAGGAGAGAGAGAGTCTTGTCCTTTCCAGCAGGCACAGGCAAAGCAAATTGCTGCAGCTTCTCTTCACTTGTGTGCTTTTCCTCATTAATAACTTTTGCTGTCTTGACAATACTCTGATGTTGATTGGCCATCTGTTTTTATGTAGGAAGATATGGTATTAGGAAGAGCCTTCCAAATGCTGTTGAACCTGTTAACTGGACTGGCCAAAGCAGTTGGAATTTGCAGTCCAACAATATCTGGAGCACCACACAATTACAACTCTTAATTTAGATCTTTATATAATTATTAATAAAAATGACCCTCATCTCGAATGCATGAAAACACTTAGAAATTAAATTCAACAAGACTTTGCAATGAGTGATAGAGAGTGCTTTTGGCCTGTTCTAAAGAGACTTTCTTTTTCAAGGTCACACTTTTCCTTTTCTTTTTGTCTTCTTGTCTTGTTCTATCAAGATCATGGACTCTTAAAAAAAAAAGCAGCCCACTTTTCTGAGCCATCCAGTTCCCTAAAGCTCTGATTTGTCTTCCATTACATCTGCTCTCCTCTTCACATACTGTAACTAATCCCATCTCTTGTGCAATCTAGCCTGTTGCTTAGGCTTGAAGATTTAGAGAAACAGGAAAAGGGCAAGATATGGAGAGCTTATTTCAGCTTTACTTAGGACCAATTTTATAAGCTCTCCCTAATAAACTTACTAAAAGAAATGGCTTGCTTTGCCTTACCAATCCTCTGTGCATAGAGAGCTTTCCTTAAGCAAACATGAGGGGAAATTATACAATTGTTTCAGTTTTAAGTGTGCCTTCAGCTTATTAAAACAGGTCTACCAAGGAATGCAATTGTCTGAAAAATGCATCTTCTGTATTTCAGAAAGCTTTACTTAAGCATATACAAACCTCATTAAGGCAGTACTTAGAGGCCAACGAAGTGAACTCCATTAAAAAAATAGGAATAAACTGGTGTAAAACCAACGTTTCTATCTTGAAGTATGCTGTAATAGGCTATGCATGTTTGCCTTTTTTTGAACAGAATTTGCAAATGTAAAAATGTAGAATGCAAACTTTTTAAAAGGGCTTGATGTGGATCGTTGGATGAAGCAATACAAAGTTTTGTGGTGACCTCACAAATATAAAACTAAAACTATCCTCCTCCTCCTCCTCCTCCTCCAACTATCATCATCATAATAAAAATATTATCATAATATGAAGCTATAAACATTCACAGAAGTTATGTACTTATGCAGGTGACAGAAGAGGTTAGAACCAAATTCTTTCCACAACCTTGGCATAAAAATGGATTGCTTAGATATAATAAAGCATAAAATATGAACTACCATGTTTTTTTTAATTCCCTGTAGTTTGATTATCTCATATCATCAAGGGAGGATGAAATTGAGAAAAACAAGTCTGGGATGGGTAGGAGGAAGGAATACTTGAAAAATTTAAAGTGTAGTATTTCTAAGTGATTCTGGGATATGCGTAATTTTATTATTTATTTATATAAGATTTGTATCTTAAAATGCAATTGCCTTGTTGGGGGTGTTTGCTAATTTGCTAGGTTATGTATAATTCTCCCTATCTGCAGTTAATAATAAAACTGCATGGTTTCTTCTAGTAGTGTATAGTGTGTTTGTGTGTAGATGAGACCAGCAAATTGGTGTGGAAGGAAATGGTTAACTATAGCTCCTGGTGGTGCTTTCTTGACTAAATCTCCACCACACGTCCCATGGTTGTCTTTTATTTTTTTAAAAAGGGGTGATCAGTCACAAATCTCCTAGCATAATGAACTATTAGATCTTGAATTTTCTGTCTTCTGTGCCATTCCTTAGAGGTAAATTAGAGTTTTTCACTTGACCCCATTTTGTTAACCTTTTCAGAACTGTTTTAAGAGCATTTAAGATTCATCTCTTCACTAGATTTTCTTTAAACTGATTCCTGGTCAAGAAGGAACCTGAATCAGCATTATCCATAAAAGGGGTGTGTGTGTGTCTGATCAGATATCTCTGATCAGAATTTAAGATTATGCAAATTATGCCTATGGAGAAACAGCCCTATGTGTGGCAGCATGTTGTGTTATGCACATATAGATTTATATTATGTTGGAAAATAGTCTGTGAACAGCCACAGGAGACGAACAGCCATGAGAATAAAGGATGCTTGGAAGTGAGCTTCTAGTTTAGAAAAGATATATTGTACATAGTCGTCCCTCTGTTTTTGTGGGGGATCCATTCTGGACCTCCCCCAAAAAACGGAGATTCACCAATATTCAAGTCTATGGGCTTGAATGGGGCATGTGCTCACCATGGGGGCACCCCCTCCATTGACAATAATGGAGGCTGCCCCTCCATGAATATCCAAGACTGTGGACCTCAAATCTGCAAGAAAGGAGGGGCGACTGTGGGCTATTTTAATTGCTACTGTTTTTTATTGAGATGGAAAGCTTTCAACAATCAATATTTAGTTCATATGGCTATAGTAGAGATGTAGAAAATGGATGCACACTGGACACATAAAGAGGAATTTTAGTGGAAGGGATTTGCAGTAGAATTGTTTAAAGTACAGGTTGACATTTTGAAGGACCTTGGTGCATTAGGCGCCTAGGGAAGATGCACAGTCTCAATAAATCTACCGATAAGGGAATGTGTTTCTCTGTGCAAAGGGGCCTATGGTACCATTTCGTACCGTCATTACTGATAAGGGGGGCTCTGGAATGTGTCCTGATGCATCTTAAGTATATTATAATGAATTCATGTATCTATCTTCACATTGAAAGAAAACCTGTATGTTTAAACTTTGAACTGACCAATAGTGTGTATTTTAGGGATTCCTTTGTCTATTACCTATAAAAGGTAGCCATTTTCCTTTGTTCGAGGGTCCAGAAACTTTGGAATAGGAATTCCTTCTGGGACTGCCAGCTTACAGTAAAGAACTCTCTCTTTTCATCTGACTCAGTCCCCTCTCTTGCTTCTGCTCTGCAGAACTGACACTGCTGTGAACCAGTGAGAGAAGCCCACAGTTTTTTTGTCCCATAACATTATCTGCTAGAGAGTGGTTCTCACACCAGTTTTAGCTTTGTTTTACACATACAGAGGATGCAAATTGGTCAGTGGACAACATATAATCAGAGAATTGGAAGAGACCACAGAGGCCATCCAGTCCAACCCCGTTTGTAACCCCAGCTTCTCTGGGCTTCTCTTGCATCTCTTCATGAATGGGATTTTCCTGTTCTTGAAAAGCTGCAGCAGAAGCCTGGTTTGCAAACAGGCTGCCTGCTGCCTGGCGATGGGTGAATGCAGTAAGATCCACCTTCTTAAGGTTACATCCCACATCTGTGCCAGGAGCAAAGGTTATGTGATAATCTCCTAGGACTCCTATATCAGTTTCACATGCACTGTTCTGAAGCCAGGTATTACACATCTTATATTTGTGCATTTCATTTCATTTCATTTCATTTTCATTTATTTATTTATTTATTTATTTATTTTTATTTTGCCTAAGTGTAGTACCTTACATTTCTCCCTGTTGAAATTTATTTTGTTAGTTTTGGCCCAGCTCTCCAATCTGCTAAGATCATTTTGAATTCTGATCCTATCCTCTGTGGTATTAGCTATCCCTTCTGATTGGGTGCCATCTGCAAATTTCATAAGCATGCCTTCTATTCTTTTATCAAAGTCATGCACAAAGACATTGAATAGCACTGGGCCCAGGACAGAACCTTATGGTACCCAATAGTCTTTTGGGTAATACTTTCTCTTACCCATACTTTAAGATCATCCTCAGAATGAAGCAACTGCTTCATGCAGCAGCAGGTAGGAGGCAATAGCAGCCCTCTGCCTCTAACCCCTTAGCCTCTATCTTGTTCCCACTTGTTGGAGAACTGTTTTATGTGTGTTCCATAAAACCTGCTCTCATTCTCTAAACTGGTCATTTGCCATCAGCTCTGCTGGATATCCTTTTTCCCCATCTACAGTAAAACTAAAATTGAACTGGCAATTCAGGCAGAGTCTTTATGTAGATTAGCAAAGGAGATGCCATTTTATCTTTGCTCCAGGCATGGCAGAATAATTTATTGGGCTAACCATGTGTGCCATCTTGGCCTTTTCAGTTTTAAAATCTGTGTGTTTCATTCTGGGCTGATAGTAATCTTACTTTGTTGTCATATTTTATGCTCTTTTAGTTTTTATGGTTTTGTGTTTTATTTTGTATTTACATTTTTATGTTTATTTTAACCTGCCTAGAAAATGCAGTTGGACATGCAAATATTATAAAGAAAGAAAGGACATCTGGTCAGTATTTTAACAAGAAACTGCCTGGGGACATTATTTATTGATCTGAGCAATTTGTAAGCTAATTTGTAGCCCTCTCTTAAGTTGCTAAATGTACTTCATTGAATAGAATGGAAGAAAGATGAGTGAAAACATGATAATAATAGCTATTGATTTGTTACACATCTGGAGGTTTAGGCCCCTGATTGCTAAATTCTGGGCTCCCTGTCCATAAGCCTTGTATGATAAATAGTCTTTTACCCGTTCCTCTTCTTCATCTTCCTTCTCTATGTTCATCTAAATTAGAGTTTGCTCTCGACTAAAATTTTGCAGCTGGCTACTTGTGGAAAGCCCTATATTCTGGGATTTTTTAATATATATATATATATATATATATTTTAATTGTACTAGAATTTCTGCTTGTCCTGTAAGTTTGGTTTAAATTACTGGCATATCATAGCTCCACCATCCTCTGTACTGAATAATGTAAGAACTTAAACGAAGCTGCACAGATACCGTCGCTGCTGTCAATCAATTTCTCCCCTCAGGTAGGTAAGGAGAAATATCTGAATTTGTTACTTATTAAGATTCTCAGAAATTTGAGCTGTTTCCTTCTTATTTTTCTTTTGAATAAATAAGTTCAATGCAGCTAAAGCAAAGATAACACTGTAGTTACAAGCACAACAATGAGTACTCAATATAAAAACTGGACATTTATGAATATTTAAACAAAAATTTCTAGTAGCAAAAATTGTATATTGTTTCTAAAGTAGCTAGCTATGATTAATTGGGAATTTTTTCTTATCAGCCTGGTGTACATGCCTGTCTCCAGATAATTTCACAGTGGAATATTAGACTTAAGAATGCCAATTCTGGGCAGACCTCAAGAATGGCATGAATCAATTTCTAAGCTTCTTTGTGCATTTAAGTGCTCTGTATGTATCATAAAAATTAATCATGATACCTCCTGGGCGAGGGTGAGCCCTGGGTGAGTCACAAACTCTTAGCACCCCAAAAACCTGTGATCGGCTCATCTTAGGGTTGCCATAAATCAGAAATGACTGGAGGGCATACAAGAGCAACAATAAAATGTGAAAGAACACTGATATTTAATTCAAAATATGTTGTCTTTTGAATATTGGTTGAAAATGCATTTGATGGAGAGGAGATGCTTTATTCGGCTTTTTAATTTGCACATTTCATTTCACTCCTGTCCTACTTACAAAATACAGATCAGCACAAGGGACTCTGTTTGTGTTATTCAGCCAAGAATTTGTTGTACACATAAGTACTGCAGAGCTAGTTATTGTCAAAATATAGCAATACTACCTAATTCCTCTCAGGACTGGCTGTCTTCCTTGTGCCAGCAGCCTGGAGAGAAGTGAGAGCTACCAAGTGGGGGTCAGGTTCAAAAAACCACAAGGGCCCCAGGTCTGATCAGAAGTAAGAAACAGAGAACAAGCTCTTTGAGAGAATGGAAAGCAAGACCAAAGATGCAAGATACACTATTGCTCAGGTAGACTAAGCTACTTGACAAATCCCTACCAGATTATCACACTCAGAAAGGATAGGGATGGGATCGTTCTCCCGTCCTTATCCCATCTGTTTGTGTGTGTGTGTAGGGGGGGTGTCGTGAAAGTTTTTCCTATTGTAGCACTGATCCTGTCATTATCCTGTCATTGAAGTAGCATTGCATTAACGCGAACTCCCATTAATGCAAAATGCTGGGGCATTGCCACTTCAATGATGGGATAATGAAGTGGCAATGCCCCAGAATTTTGCATTAACGGGAGTTCGCGTTAATGCAATGCTACTACAATGACAGGATAATGACAGGATCAACGCAACATCATTTGAAAGGCTTTCATGTGATCACTGTCTGGATAAGCATGATGTCATATGAAAGTCCTTCCCATGATCACACGGGAAGGATAGGACAGGGAAGGGACAATGACGTCCTGTCCCCTGTATGATAATCTCCTCTGTCTAATCCCAAAGAGGCTCCATGGCTCAAATCCCTGCTCATCCATGGAAGCCCACTTGGCAAATTATACTATTAACCTCAGAAGAAGGCAATAGCAAACATCCTCTGAAGAAATCTTGCCAAGAAAACCTAATGATAGGGTTGTCATAAATCAGAATAGACTTGAAGGCACATAAGAAGAACAATCTTTGGCAGAAGAGGAGATCTTGGCCACCTTGGGTGAGTGGAGACAGTCATAATTTGAAAGGCTCTTCCCTGAGACTCTGCAGTAACATGGCTTACCACAAGGGGAAATGGTCATCCACTTATGACAGCTCCAGAGAAGTAAAAGATCCCTTGTACTTTATAATGATTTAAAATAGCTGGAGACATCAAACATTACATGTATTTTAAACATTAAGATACTTCAGTTTGCCTTTATGTTCAAGGTACAAAACACTGTGATCCATTTAAATTTACAACAAATATTAAAAACAACAGAAAATGAGATACTGTGATAACAAAATAACTAGAATCCAATTTACCTTCTGAGTATCATATGAGATAAGTATCATAACAGTGTTTGCAACATTTAGCTTCTATAAGGTGAAAATTGATAACTTTCCATGAAATCTCCTTATTGCTATCAGAAGGAAATAATACAATTCTTGCAAATTAGATTCATGAACTTGACTGATTAGTCACTAATACTGAAACTTCTGTTCTTAAAGAGAAAGAATGTTTCCCTATTATTTCTGGAGATGGGACCACAGAATGTACAAAGGAGACATAATGGGATAACAGAACAAATGAAGCTGAAGAAGTTAAAAGCTTTTCTATAACAATCACAGTAGCTAAAAGAGTCTGTTGTATACTAACTAAACTAAATGTTTTTAAAGATGTTCTGAAAGATCCAAAAGATCCAATAGCTCCAAATCCCTACATAAAAGATATCATCAATAAGAGATCATTTTAATTGAAAAATATTGCCTTTATTACTAAAATGTTTTATTAATATCATCTAGTTTGATTATTCAATTAAACATCTATATTGTCAGAGAGAGCTGGAATGGTGTAGTGGTTTGAACATTGGATCATAACTGAAGATTAGAGTTTGAATTCCTGCTTGATCATGGAAACCTGTACTGGGTGGCCTTCTCTTAGCCAGACAGGAAAGCAGATTTTTAGAGGAAAACTCCCCTCTGAAAAAATATTGCCAAGAAAATCCTGTGATAGGGTTGCCTTAGCATCATCATAAATTGGAAATTAACTGAAGGCAGACAACAAGAACGTTGTAAGGAATCAACTGCCTAAGTCTATTAATATTCTGATAATATAATTTAGGTAAAAATTAAAAGGAACAGATGCAAGAATGCTCAAATACTTCAAAAACGGATTCCTTCAGGCAGACCAGTCTAAGGTTTAACCTGGTGTTTACATATAAGATTATAATTGGATCCAGATGTCTACTCCCATAAATGAAAGAAATCCTCCTCCCTGTGGAAGCTGGCAAAGAGAAATATGCTTTGCCAGTTTCCTCCTTGCAAATGTTTGTGTTCTATGGAACTCTTTTTCCAAAGGTCCCCAATTGTGAGGAGCAGATTTTTAGAGGGTGTCACCTTTTGGAGGTGGAACAGGAATAAAAAAATGTTGTCTCCATCTTTCCCTCTTCTATTAGAAGCAGAACTCCACTCAGATAATGCTTTTGTTAATGGGAGTAAAATTTAGATGCAACCCAGTTATTTACAGCCTTCAGCCTATGTGCAGATTTACATTTTAGGGAAATGTTATTGTTATCTGTCTTCAGGTCATTTCTAACCTATGATGACTCTGAGGCAAACCTATCATGGAGTTTTCTTGGCAAGATTTGTTCAGATTTGCCTTTGCCTTCCTCTGAGGCTGAGAAAGTGTGACTTGCCCCAGGTCACCCAGTTGGTTTCCAAGCAGGGATTTGAACCCTGATCTCCTGGAATCCTAGTCTAATATTCACACTATTATGCCAAGCTAGCTAAAAAGTCTGTAAAGATCATTGTCATTATGTTTGTCCATTGATAGGGATCCCCCAGCCCAGAGGCAGGATCTGGCTTGCCAGGTCTCCTCACCTAGCCCTCTCCCACTTCTCCACACTAGAACATAACCCCTTTGCAGCCCTGATCCTTTTCTGCAAGAATTTGGTGACCAAGGAAAAGATCAGTCTCATCCTGCAAGGTCAGATCTCTCAGTCCCTCTTTCTGCATGGAGAAATAGTGTCACTAGACTAGACAGTGGAGACAAAGATTTAATGATGGAACAGTTATGGGAAATATCCACATAACTGACAGAAAAAAAGATTGATGAGATAGCAATCTTTTTCATATGTAACAGCTTTGCAGTGTTGAAAAATAGAGTGCCTCCCCCCCCCCCAAACCCAGCCTCCAATACTGATAGTTTCTACAGATCTGTAGGAGCAAATGTCACAGTATAATTCTTATGCACCTAGAAGCAGATCATTTTCTTCTGAAGGACATTTGTGCTCTGATTCTTTTAGCTTTTCTATTTTGTAACTTTATATGTGCCATATATATTACTTTGACAATGTGGTGCATTATTGTCTTGAAAACTTACCTATCACTCTTTTAAAATCATTATAATTCAGATAGAGGTGTAAGTGTTCTTTTTTTGGAACGTCCTTTAAAAGCATTTAACTCGCCTGGAAACCAGGCCCTTTGATAATCTTTTTATAATTAATTAGTACGGTGCTATTAGAGCATGGTATTTCCTATCTGTCATGGTCATGGAGAACGATATAATGTCAGCTGTGGTAGCTGATTATATCATTCTCACTACTTTCTGAGAATTAGTGTGGTTGGCATTTATAATTACTTTCCCCTAAGTATTCCACCATTTTGAATCTAATTGCAGAAATTAATGTCCATGCTTAATAGATTTAAATAAAAATAGGGCATTAATCATTTCTGGTAAGAGTTCCATGAAATTCGTGGCACTATTCCAGAATGAGTATTTCTCCACTGTTGATATCTATTCAAACATGAGTAAAACTCAGAGGGAAATAGTTTAATTAGACGATAGACAAATAGATATGTGCATGTTTCTGTGTGGATGTGGAAAGCATGAACATTTATAACCCAGATTAGGTTTGTACTTTATCTCTAAATTGCAGCATCTATTGTTGATCATATATAATTCTGACTTTAAGACCTCAAGTAACCAGTGATTAAGAGCATTTGTTGCTGTTGTTGTGTGCCTTCAAGTTGTTTCCAACTGATGGTGACTGTATCATGTGGTTTTATTGGAAAGTTTCTTTAGAGGAAGTTTGCCCTTGCCATCCTCTGAAGTTGAGAGAATGTGACTTGCTCAACAGCAGTCAGTGGGTTTATAAAGCTGAGCCAGAATTCAAACCCTGGTCTGCAGAGTCCAGTGTTCAGTCCACTATTTCATGCTGGCTGTATTGAAAGTATAGTGCTTTTGAAAGTTGTGGGAATACTTTTTAGATCAACTATAGGTCCTGTCCAACTGAGATATAGACCAAGAAGCAGGATTATGTCTGTACACATGACTCCATTTTACAAAAATGGTTGGCTTTTTAATTAATGTTAAACAAAACATATAAGATTATATGGTGTGGTGCCAATGGCGCCTTTTTAAAAAGCCTAATTGCAATATGTTGTATGCATGCCGTATTCCAGAGTGTTTGTGCTCTGGCACTGGGAACAGTTTCTTTGGGAGGTTTGACCCAATGCTATGACTTAAAAAAAAAAGAAAGAAAAGGAGACAGTTCCTCCAATTCTGTAATCAGATGTTCAAAAAGTCATTTTTCAGGAGGGAAGGGAAACTAGGCACTGTATATGAATGCACGTTCTCTGTGTCTAAGGAGATTATCACACCACAATGTATAGCATGAACAGTTCTAATTCCATTTTGCCATTTTCCTATGACATGATGCCATATTTCTCATGTGGACACATCACAGGATACCTGTTATCAAAACGCCTCATTTCATTCATGGCAAGAAGTTGTGAATGGCCCCAACCATGCTTCCATTACTGTATATGTTGGTACATGATTGTATGTTTCCCCTTTTCTCACTCTCTGTATGTTTGTGTGTGTGTGTTCATGAATCATACCCTCCAACATCCCAGACATGAAAACTGGGACACGTGTGGCCAAATAACATCAGAATGTTGTCAAAATTTGGAAATATTAATGAGAAGAACATGAAAACTAGAAGAGGTTGTACCAGCTTCAAGCTGAAGGCTCAACAAATGCAAATGGGTCAGGGGTTTCCCAGCAGACAATGATCACTAATCAAGCAGACACTAATCCTCTTTTGCATATCCTCCCACCCTGAGGCCTGCCATTAGCAACAGAACAATAAACGTGCAAATCACTCCTCCCTTCAGGGTCACACTGATATATTTATATATATATATCCAACCCTTTTCTAGACAAGCATTCTCTCTGAAGATGCCAGCCACAGATGCTGGTGAAACATCAGGAAGAAACTCTTCTAGAAAATGGCCACATAGCTCGAAAAACCCACAAAAAATTATCTCTGCCAAACTGGGACAATTGGAGAGTATGATTACATGTGTGCGTGAATGGGATCTGAGCACCCAGAGGGCAGTAGCCAATCAGGTGCTGGCTGGGTATTTTAAAGATTCCTGTGTGACAGTTGAGTTCTGACAGTTGGGAGTCCGTTGTCAGTTAGGGTTTTGGAATCTTGAGGGAAGGGTCTGACCAAGCCAGTGAGAGTACTGGGGTTAGAAGAGTTCCTGAAGGAACTGTGATCTGGTTATTTTGGAGTCCAGAGGAAGGGACTTGGGTCACACACAGAAGCTAGAATAGAGAGGGCTGTGGTGTGTATTTAGACTGACATTTGTACCCTGTGGGGCTTGAGTAAATAAATGGAAACTGTCACCATCCACTGAATATTTTGTCACTAAGGAGACAACAGTAACCATATTCTTTAAAACAAGTATATTTATTCCATTCTGTGTTCTAATAAACTTTTGTTCTTTGTTTTAAATATCACTTGGTCTATGGTGATTGTGAAAACACTCAACGTTACCAACATTTTAGATTCTTTTGGTATATAGGGAGGAGGGTGATAAGACAAATACCTTCCTTGCAACACTGAATCGGTGCTAAGGTGTGGATGGACCATATTAGGGTGTGAGTCCACCATATATTTTGGTGGCAGTGTTGGGATAATAAATCCCCATATGGCTGCTACCTTAAACAGAGGAAGAGAAGTGAAGTAGTGATATTCCTCTTTTGTTACATATTTTGGTGGAAGTGCTGGGATTCGAAAAATCCGGTAGTCAGAAGTGTACTAGAGCTGAGGGGTCTGAATACGAAATACCAGATACCTATAGTTGGTTTGGGTGTTGAGTCAGTGGAGTAATCTCTGAGGTAACAGTAAAAGGGTAATTGGTAAGGGATTACTTGGAACCCAACCACGCCACAGTTATTTTAAGGTAAACGTACTGAGGTAAACGTACTGGGTAATCGTAGGAGACTAGTAGTTAGAGGTAAAGGCAGATAAAAGTGATTCCTGAGGTAAAAGTCTGGGTAAAGTAAGGAATCACTGGTCTGACTATGAGATTTAAATAAGATCTCTATATTTAGTAAAGGTGCATTAAATCAAAGTGATTCCTGAGGTAAACGTCTGCGGTAAATGTAAGGAATCACTAATTGGATTTTGAGATTAAAGTGAAGCCTCTGTGCTTAGGTGAAACACTATTAAATAAGAGTGATTCCTGAGGTAAAGGTTTGTAGTAATGTAGGGAATCACCACTTGGACTTCAAGATACAAGTGTTATCTTTATATTCAGTTGAGGCACTAACATTTTATTTTTAAATTTTTTTTTAATTTTCATATTAAAATAAACAAAATCGTGTACAAATTTACACCACTTTAAGTACATGTCTACAACAGCCATTTCAAAAGTTCAGATTTGCCATAAATTCTTTACATCCTATATCTATACAATGTACTTTGCTCCATTAGTCTACTCAGAGTATCATTAGTTAATCCTGATAAATTAAAGCATGGAATTTCTTTAATAACACCAAAAGTATGATTTTTCATAACCACGCTATCCTTTTTTTCTTTAATTATTAATCGGATTGGTATATTCTGCAAATGAATCGAGTATGTATGAACACCTTCATCAGATTGTTTATACGATCCTCAATAATTTCAGAAATAATATATATATATATCTTCTTAGTGGTCTCTGCGAATCATACAAATGGGTTGTACTGCGCCTGCACAGCCAAATTCGAAATTCTCTGGAATCACTGGGCAGAAAAAGGCTTGCAACTTTTTGCAACTTTTTGACGGTAGCTCTGCCCCTCCTCTATATAAGCCCAGTTCCCGCTCTTTTCCCCAGTTCCTTTTTTCCCGCTGTGAAACCCTCTGGAAAAAAGCCCGCTCTGACTCCGACGTGGGAACCGAGCTGCCACATGCTTGGACACTGAAGCAGGCTCCTGCCACCAAGAGGCCGGCCTCTGTACCGGCCACCTCCATACCGAGGGAAGTATCGCCTCAGGCCCAGCCCTCCCGCCGAGAAGCGTCTATTCCTCGCAGCCTGACTCCTGCCCAGTGTCCCCCCAGTGGAGCCAGAGGTCTCAGAGGTCCCTGACCCCAATGGCGGACTCTGAGGACGAGCCCAAATACTACTACTACAGTGAGTCTGGGACGTATTTCGTGGCAGTGGATCCATCTACCCTTGACAGACCTCGGGGTAAGCGTTGGCGTCCACTGGATGTGTCCACTCTGTTTGGACAACAATTAGCCAAAGACTTGCAACAGTTCCAAGAAGAAGTAGGCCTAGTGCTCCAATATGTGGATGATCTACTTTTGCCACACAAGACAGAACAGAAATGCTTGCCAAGACACTATAGAGCTGCTCCGTTGGCTTGAAGATTGTGGATACAGAGCAAGCAAAGCCAAAGCACAGATTTCCAGCCAGGAAGTCACTTACAGTATTTAGGATTCATCATCAAAAAGGACACGTGCATCTTAGGAGCAAGCAGAACTCAAGCTATCAACTGTTTACCCTGTCCTACAAACAAAAAGTAGCTCAGAGTATTATTGGGAATGGCAGGATACTGTAGAGTTTGGATTCTGGACTTTGCCTCAATAGCCAAGCCATTGTATGAGATGCTAAGAGGATGAATACCTGAGTCATATCCCTTAGATTGGACTGGAGAGCAAAAACAGGCCTTGAGACCATTGAAACAAGCTCTGACAAGCCCCCCTGCCTTGGGCTTGCCTGACATTACAACTGTTTGTGGATGAGAGGAAAAGAACAGCAATAGGAGTTCTGACACAGAAAGCTGGAAGTTGGTACAGGCCAGTTGCCTATTTGAGCAAAAATATGGACCCTGTAAGCCGAGGATGGCTGAGTTGCCTTTGCAGTATTGCCGCCTCCTCATAATTACTGACTGAAGCAATAAAGCTGACTTATGGACAAGTCATAGCAGTAACTGCTTCCCATTCAATCCAATCCTTACTAGAAGTATAAGGACCCAAGTGGATGACAAACTCCAGACTAGTGAAATATAGAGCTCAACTGTGTGAAAATCCCAGCACCACAGTAAAGGATCAAGCAATCCTGAACCCAGAGACTCTAATGCCCATACCTGAATGCCTAACTCATGACTGTGAAGAAATAATGTCAACAGTACACTCCAGTAGATGAGACTTGAGAAATGTGCCAATTCCTGGAAGTATTACCTTGTTCACTGATGGCAGTAGCTCAGTGATAGATGGAACTCGCCACGCAGGATTTGCAGTAGCTACAAAAGATGGAATACTGATGGCAGAACCACCGCCAGCTGATACCTCAGCACAGAAAGCAGAGTTGATTGCCCTCACCAAAGCATTGGAATGGGCAGAAGAAAAGAAGGTGACAATATACACTGATTCTAAATACGCCTTCTTGACAGTCCAAGTATATGGATCTTTCTATAAAGAAAGAGGCTTTCTGACTTCAGAAGGAAGAGAGATAGCACATGCCTCAGAAATCCAACAGTTGCTTGAAGCCATTTGGAAACCAGCAAAAGTGGCAGTGATTCATTGCAGAGCACACACAGGCAAATCAGACCCTATAGCCAGAGGAAATGCACGCGCAGACAAAGCAGCTAAGGAAGCCGCATTAAAACCACTTCCAGACCCTGCTAATTTCATAGCTATTTCACTACCCCCAGTGCAAACAGAACCGCCTTATACTAAAGAAGAAATAGAAGAGAGCAAAGACAAGGATGCTATCTGTGACATGGATGGTGTATCCTTACTGATGGACACATTTGGGTGCCACAACACATGGCAAGAACAGCCGTTCTTCACATGCACAATCAATGTCATTTGGGAAAAGAAGCACTCAAACATTTAATAGAGAAGACTATGTATATAGACAAGCTTGCCTCTTTGTGCACAGAAGCCTCCAAGAGATGTGTGATCTGTGCCAAGAATAACCCCCGCAAAGGACCGACTTTGCCACCAGGTCAAATTCTTCGAGGAAGCAGACCATTTCAAGTGATCCAAGTAGACTTCACTCACATGCCGCCAGCTGGTGGCTACAAGATTCTCTTAGTAGCAGTATGTACCTTTTCCAGATAGGTAGAAGCCTGGCCAGTGAAAGCTGAAGGCTCCAGAGAAGTAGTCAAGCATCTTCTTGAAGACATCATCCCCAGATATGGATTACCTCAACAGATCAACAGTGACAATGGTGCAGCATTCCAAGCTGAAGTCACGGAGAAGTTGAGTGCAGCACTGCAATTGGATTGGAAGTTCCATTGTGCTTGGAAACCGGCCAGTAGTGGCGCTGTGGAGAGAGCTAACCAGACTTTAAAGCTATACCTTAGGAAGATGTGTGCCGAGATCAAGTCCAAATGGACCCAGATACTTCCTGTAGCCCTTTTACACATGAGATGCACACCTGGAGTCAATGGTTTAACTCCCTATGAGATGGTCTTTGGCAGGCCACCTCCCTTGCCTGCAGTAGTAGAAACTTTGGCACTCAGAGGAGAAATAAGCCAGAAGAGAGTTCTCAAAGAGCTCAACCAAACAGTTCTAGAGATAAGCCAGTACACCGAACAGAGCCCCTTGGGCCTAACTACTCCTGTCCATGGGTTCAGCCCTGGAGACTCAGTTTGGGTCAAAAGTTATAAAGAAGACCCCTTAGGGAAAACCTGGGAAGGGCCTTTTATTGTCCTAGTAACCACTCCCATTCTTTGAAGGTTCAAGGCAACCCTCACTGGATCCATTGGAGCCGAGTGAAGCCCGCAGCAAGGCCGGTTCCAGAGCCATGGTCCATTACCAACCAGAGGGGACTGAGGATGACCCTAAGACGCAGAGCCCAACACCAGTCGACTACCCATGTCCTGATGACTTCATCAACGTAGAAGACCCCCCCTGGGACCAGGTCTAACCAGGAGGGCAGAAGAGATTTTGTCCAGTCAAAGACTAGAATTTGCCCAGAAACTGCCATGATGCCTTGTTTTAAGTGTTCTCATTTGACCATAATTTTCTTGATTGGCCTGATAATCATAATGTTTTTGTTTCCAATGTCTTGTCATGGGAAAGATGATCCATGCCAAGAGTGCATCAAAACAGTGAGAACAGGAAACAAAATTGGGCAAACACTCTTGCCACAGGTACCTTACCCTGCATTCTTTTACCATGCCTGATACCCTTGGTAATCAATGGTTTGAGGTCCATGATGGAAAAGATTGCTGACAAAAGATCAGCCATACAATTGATGGCTCTCAGGGAGTATGTCTCTGTACCCTCTGAGGAATGCTGACAAATCAATAGCTTTCTTTGTCAGCAGAACAAAATGGGGGAAATGTAAAGGTAAAAAGCCAATAAAGCAATTGATAACCACATTGATAACCAATAGTTTATATAGAATAGAATTGGCTGGCTAGAGTACACTTTGAATTTGGCCTGACTGTGGGCAGTAACCCCCACCTTTCCCTTGGTCTAGCAGACACAGCATTTCTTTAAACAAAGAGCTTTCTCAAATGTGTCTCTTAAGCCACAAGGTTACATCTAGCTGGCCAAACTAACAGCCAAACTGATATTGCTTCTATAGCCTGTTCATAAATGTTGCATTTTGCTTTGCTAGAAAGGAGCTTCATGCCAACAAGTTGCTGTCTGGTTTAAACTAGCAGAACCATGTGGAAATATAGAAAGGAAACTTAAGTTTGTAAGAGATGTTTTCTGCGCATGTCATAAATCTGTAGAAGAGCCATAAAACTGTCTCTTCAATGGGAGGGGCCAGTCTCGGAGGACACATCCCCAGAAGTTCATTGCCTGCAACTAAACTGTTTGGATGAATAAAGGCTGAATCTGTTTTGGAATTCTTCTCACCTTGCCTCTCTTTACACAATTGACTGTGAATGGGTTTATTGACCTTTGATTACCGTAACAATAAGAGCTCTCTGGCAGAGAAGTTCAATATCTAACAAAACTAAAAGTAAATTGAGGAGTCAAATTCTAGGTGAGAGGAAGAAAGAGAAATGAGGACATTTTAAAAATAACTGAGAAAGTAGGATGGGAGAGTACTGGGGACAGGCCTTCTAAACTGGTACAAAATAAATATGTGAACAGTTGACCCTTTGTTTTCATAGGGAATTCATTCCTGACTCTCCCCCCACGAAAACAGAAGCTCGCGCATATCCAAGCACCATAGGCTTGAATGGGGTGTGTGCCCACAAGCACGTGCAGGACATGCGCTGCAGAAACAACGGAGGTCGCCTCTCCGTGAGTATTCAATGTTGCGGATCCCAGATCCGCATGTTAGGAGGGGCGACTGTATTTTGCTTTAGATGGGCAGAAAAAACTGTTCTGTTGGGCATTTAAGTCTGTATAAGAGTTAAATTCATTTTTAATTTAATGGCTCATTTTGTCAAGTTGTGTAGACAAACTCGATTTTTGTCTATCTATTGTTTTAAAATCTATATCCTTTAGTTGTTTGGTTGTATGAGAATTTTAAATCATATTTTAATGTATATAATCTCAGGTGCCTCATAGTGTGCTAATAAATAGGTAACTAAATATAGCAACAGCAATTAATTGCTAAGCAAAGCATTCTTGCATCTTCAGTCAACAGTACAAAACACTTATATATAGTAAATCTTGATTATAACACTTCTAAAAAGCATCAATAGCCATTAGTGTAATAGTTACATCAGTATTATTTTTAGCTAAATAAAAGGACACCATGAGTGATGGATTCTAACTATTACTAATTCTGAAGAGGAAAGCAGCCTATAATAATCAGCAAGGAAAATGAATTAATATTTCCATCTATACTTCATTAAACACTTGTTAGTGTCGGCTATCAGATAGTTTTTCCAGAATCTATATTTATGTAGGCAGTATTGGTCAGACGTGTTTGTGAAACCTTTTAGAAATAATGCTCATGCTGTCAAAATCTGCAGTACCATTTTCCAGCTTTTTCTCATCACAATGAGTGACAGCAAAGAAAGGAAGCTAGAGGTTTTGTAGTTCTCACGTCACTGTGTTCCTTACAAAGAGGCTAGACAATCTGAAAGCCCAGGGGTCCTCAAGACTGTTCTTGTTAGCTGGAAATAAACCAACAAATAAAAATGGATGGAAAGAAATACTCTTCTGTAGCTTGAGTGGATATAAGATTATCCCCTTCATCTTCAGCTGACACTTAATACTCCTTTAAACTGAAAAAAATATAGTTAGTGTTTATTGTTTAAGCAAATAGCCTTACAATGGAATAGACTGATGCTTCAGTGTAGTGAACAGGGCACTTCTGTCTCATTGAGATATGCTGACAGAACATCAACACGTCAAGTACCTTAGTGGAGGTTTTGAAGTGAGAATGTTGTACAACAGATACTATTATGATCCCAACTAGAAATACTGGCAATGAAGAAAAGTCTAACTCACTTGGTGTGCAACTTGTTTTTTTCCCCTTGAGGAAAGAGAAGTGAAGAACTTTGAAAAAATTTCCCTCCTTCTCCATTTGTGAGTGCCACCCTTTTGCCTTTGGAAACTTCCACCAACAACCCACTTCTTTAGCGGTTACTTTCTCAGCCCACCCAATTTCACTTCTCTGTGTCTTTTGATGTACAGTACTAGGAGCTCTGTTTCTGGAAGTGTGATGTCCCTTCTGAGAAATAAGAAATTGCCTAGGTTGAGTCAGACAAATGGGAACATAAAAAGAGCTATACAGGTCAAATTAAAGGCCTATCTAGTTCAGATCAGAGTGCAAGTGATGTAGCTGTATAAATTCATCTATTCACATGACTATTTGGTACGTGAAGGGACACCACTCAAAACTGTAGCTTGCATAGGCTATTTTGTATTGGTGAGATGGTTGTGCATGGATGCCATGAAACCGAGAAATACCATGTTTCCCTGAAAATAATGCACACTTATATTTATTTTTCATCACGAAGACACACTATGGCTTACTTTCAGCGAATGTCTTATTTTTATTATGGTACAATTTCCTCCACTGTTTCTAGTCCTGCTCTCTAGAGCAACAGAAAACAAGTCTGATCTATCTTTTATGTGACAGTTCTATAGCTATTTGAAAACTTTACTCTTTCTTCTTAGTTCTCCAGACTGTACTTAGCCAGTTCTTCCAACCATTCCTCATAAGATTTCATGATAAGCTCTCATAATCCTGATCATCTTACTCTAGACCATGTCCTTCTTAAAAGGTGGTGTCCAGATCGAATACAGTAGTACTGCAGGTGTGCCCTAACAAGCACTGATTATGAAGGAATTATTGTTTCTGAGGATCCTGTACCTAAGATTTTGTGCACACTGACTACAATCAGTGCAGGTATGGGGCTAATATTCACTCTAATTTTGAGACCACAAAAAAGTAGAAAAATGCCAGACATGTTAGTCAAGTTGAAAAGGTGTTAAACCTAATATGTTGAGTGCCCCAGGATAAATGACACAACAGCACTCTCACATGTTTATAGGCATCATTCAGAATACAATTTCTAGTTCAAAGGACAGACCCAAGAAAGTTGCAGGCAGTGATCAATGGATTTAACAACTCCCCTATGAGGAAAAATAAAAATCTTTTGGACTGCTTAGCACGGGGGGGGGGGGGGGGGAGGTGAATAACAGGAGCCATGATAGAGGTGTAAAAAACATGATGCAGAGAAATAGGTAGGGAGAAAATGTACATCCTCTCTCAAAGTACTAGAATGTGGTATCATCTACTAAAGCAAAGTGGTAGCTTTAGGAAAGATGTAATGAAGTATTGCTTCCCACAGTACATCATTCAACAGTGGAATTCACCGTCAACTAGGATACATTTGTAGGTTCTTGCAGAATCCACGGAGATTAAGTACATCAATGGCTACTAGTTAGGATGGCTATCTATCACCTCCAATACCCTGGTGGCACAGTGGTTAAATGCCTGTACTGCAGCCACTCACTCACATACCATGGGATTGTGAGTTCAATACTAGCCAAGGGATCAGGCTTGATTCAGGCCTGTATCTTTTCAAGGTCGCTAAAATGAGTACCCAGATTGTTGGGGGCAATTAGCTTACACATTGTAAACCGCTTAGAGACTGCTTAGGCGGTGTGAAGCGGTATGTATAAATGAAGCTGTTATTGCTATTGCTATAACAGAGACAGTAAATCAGATGCTGGGGTGATGTTGTAGGGTTGCAGGAGATGCAAGTTTCACTCCTATCCTTGTTGTGGGCTTCCTTAAGGCAACTGGTTGAGCTCTGAATGAACAAAACGCTGGCCCAGACTGACCTTTGGTTTGATCCAATAGACTGCTCTTATGTTCTTAAAATCATCTTTATGATGCTGTGACAGCAGAGTGAAAAACAGGTCCTTACAAACAGCGAAAGCATCCAACGTAATTAAAAAGAACACAGTGTTGTGTCATGTGGCCCCAAAACTTGGTCCAAATGGTAGATTGGGGGAATGGAGGCAGGGTGAATGGAGCAGAAAAAGTGTTGCATCAATAGCTTTTAATTTATGATGTTTACATTGGCCTTGCAGAACATTTTGACCAAAGCACTTTCTGAAGAAGTTGCTTTTACTTGGGCACATCTAAGATAAGTCACTGTTGCTTGTTTTAACTGTTCCCTGTTTAAGAGAGAATGGGAGGGGGGGAAGGGCGTAGGAAGTGGCATGCTTCAAGTCAACTGAATGATCAATCATAATTAATTACCAAGCTTCTCAGACATTATTGTAAGGTTTCAGAGATAACCTTCTCTCCTGCCCCGCTCCCTTTTGGGATGCCTAATAGGATATTGTGCTTGGCAAAAGATTAGTTTGAGCAGAGCCAAATTTAATTGCCTTAATAAACCACTTAGTCATTTGCTTCAGACAATGGAAGAGACAAGATCATAATTAAGGCCTCCATCCCTCAGTAACATAAATGGGCTCCATCTTAACAAATGGAAAGGTTGAAAGGAACAATCTATTGTAATATTACTGCACAGAAAGAATTTGTTATTCATATCTTAGACAGCTCTATTAATGCTTTTTTGACAGTTGGCATGAAAGGAGGGAATGGGTGAATGGGAAGGGAGGTGGGTGAATGAAAACCTCCTCCTGTTTCTAGAAGTCAGCCTCTCACTGTGGTGGAACAATCCAAAGTACAAAATGTAACATGCTATTTAATTACAACAGCATGATACTGTCTCTTAGACAATACTAGTGATCATGGGACAAAGAGTATATGTGTACATGAGTATCTATCAATGAATATATATAGAAAGGGAGATGACAGGAACTACACACACACCCTTCACTAAATTGAAAGAAGAAATTACATGCTGTGATAGTAGGAGGAAGGATAACAAATTTTAGACCAGCCATTATCATATACTTCTAATCATAGATCAGGCTTAATGCTAAGAAAGATTTAAACTCATGATGTGGTTGATTGGGAAGCACATGTTTGCTATCCAGAGGTGTTAGGCAATCAGGGTCATGGTGGGACATCATGAGTAGTTTGGCTAGAAACTTCTGTCCTCATGGAAGAGAATGCCAAGAGTTAGCTTAAGGCCAGACTTGGCCCCTAGTAACCCAAGAGAAGAAACTGTAAAAATGGTATGCAAAGAAAGTGGTCTGTAAACCAGTCATGTTTGGTTTATTTCCTTTTCCTTTGATTGTATTGCTTCTAAGCCCTTATAATTGTTGGCATATGATTCTGCCAGTAGTAAGCTGTCTCCAGAGAGGCAGTTCCCCATGAACTTATTGTGTCACCTGCAAGATATAGGACTGTAACCTTTTCCACTAATTGCCTGTTTAAAATATGAGAGGTCTAATTGTTCAGCTACTTCTCAGTTACTTTTTAACTGGGGAAGTGTGCAGGCTGAGTAGGGGCTCATGGGTTACATCTTAATGGAGATGCAGAGGACACACCACATGATGGGCCAGCCATAATTACTATTATCAACCATTCAAAGGTGATAGAGAGTGCATGTATGCAGCAGCTAACTACTATAATTAAGAGCACCGACACCAATGGTTATAGGAAATAAACTAAACTTTTATTGTAGTAACTCCATTAGAAATAGGAAATCTCTCCAAGGGCACTAGGCTAAGCTAAGCTAAGCTAGAACAGGAAGTTGACTAAGTTAGTTTTAAATTTGGAGAAGCAAAATAACAAATATGTTGCAAAGAAGAGATGGAGTGATCCTTAAGAATATAATTCTAAGAGAGGATAGGTGGATAAGACACGAGGAGATCTTGGATCACTGAAAAGCTCATTAACCCTATCGTTGCTGCTTTCTCTAAGACACGTTTAACTCTTCAAACACTGAGTGTTGCCTTTCCAACACAAGAAATAAAGACGGTCATAGGTGCTACACTGATGTGCATATGCTCATGCACCAAGGTGCGTGTCTATGTGTGGAGAAAAGGCTCAGTCTTGCTAATGATTGTGTTCCATGTGCCCATAGGATAATGGGAACCAGACAATCACATATGTGCAGCGGATACACACTGTTACAGTGCATTATCCCTGGGACGAGGAGCTGTATGGCTCTCATTTCTCATACTGATTTGGAGTAACAGATGGTGTGCCGTAAGAGAAGACATGCTGGTGTGAACATTACCTATAGTAGAGCCAGGACAGTCTCCAGTGCAAAACAGCCCCTCGTCTCTAGACAAAGTGGGAATGATTAGAAAGAGTTATGTTCTGCCACCTGCTGGACCAGGGAAACATTGGCCATAGTGCCAGTGTACCAGTGGATTCATTATTTCTCACAGCCAGTGGAGGAGGCTGAGAGGTTTTAGCTGGTCCTTCTGCTTCTCCTGGGGTAGAAAATGAGAAACAGCCCTGACACATGTAACAAAGTTTCATTACTAATATATTACTTTGAAAGGATCATACTCTTCACATTCTCAAAGCAGCTATTGTGCTCCTCACAACTAGTGCATTCTCTACTATTTTCTGCTATTGTCAGATCATTTATCTATCCCTGAACTTGCAAACCTTTCAACTGAGGCTGAATCCAAAATTTTAATGCTCCAACTGAAATGCGACAGAGTAATCTAAGATGTTTTAACTGGGCAAGAAATTCTGGTTGTTCAAATAAGTACATTTCTTTAAATTGAGCAGCACTGCTGAGATATATTATTATTATATACATTTACTGCTTCATGATTCCACATTTTCCTTGAGATGTAATGATGGGGAAGGTCCAAGCAGCAATAACTTTGCACATATGTTTATATAGTTTATTTTGCTATTTCTTATGGAACAATTTCTTGCATGGTACTCGGAGGCTGAAAAAATTACTGCACTTTAGGATAAAGACATTGATCTCATTGAATGAAATTCAGCAGCAGCTGTATGCCAGTACAGTGGACGGCATTAATAGTAATATAATAATATTTATTTATTTATACCCCGCTCTTCAACTCTAAAGACTATGAGAGTGGCTTACAATTATTATTTTAATTAGACAGTTCCCTGCCCTCAGGCTTACAAGGGGATCAGGTCCAGCAGTTCTTCTCTCCCTCTGACGCCTGGACCAAGGCAGGTGTCATGGAGGGATGGCTCTGCTTCATGATCTAGACAGGCCTCTCCCAGGTCCGAGCACTGAACTCCATCCTCTCAGCCATCATGCCCTCCCCTCTGGGGTGCTCATCCCTTCTTACTTTATTGATGGGAGGCATAATTTATTACCTTCTTACTTTATTGATGGGAGGCATTGATGGGAGGCAAATCTTTATTCTGTATATGAGTTTCTTGTAAACATATAATATTCACATTCGATTTTATCAGGTAATGGAATACTTTATTTCTTTTCTCCTTTGAATTTAAACCATTAACATTCCAAGAAATTAAGTTAA
This sequence comes from Urosaurus nigricauda, assembly GCA_034509955.1. Lineage (NCBI taxonomy): Eukaryota > Metazoa > Chordata > Lepidosauria > Squamata > Phrynosomatidae > Urosaurus > Urosaurus nigricauda. The sequence continues at coordinate 258,478,638 of JAOEGL010000001.1, read as the reverse complement.
TTGACATATTATGTTATGTGAGATTGTTTACCTTCCCCTTTGGTCCTTTTCTAATGTCTTGTGTTATGTCTCTTACCCCTCCTCTTCTTTGGTGTAATTTTACCTTTTAAAACTGGATTTGGATGTCTCAATTCTGATTTCATGCAGTTTAAATTTTCTTTTTCTGATACTTCTCCTTCCGAATCTTCTGAATTTGTACCTTGCAATATTGTTTCCTCCGTATCTTTTTCTTTTTGTGTAAGTAAGACTTTTTGTCCCACATTTCCTTTCCTCATAGTAGATCTGGTTGTCATTTTGTTCTGCGGTTCTCTATCTTTTAATTTGTCTCTAGTATTTTCACTGTCTGACCCTTTATTATCTAACTTATATCTCCTTAAAAATTCTTTTGCTTTCTCTAGTGAGTTGATAGTAAACTTTTTCCGATCTATATAAAATATTACACCCTCCATTTCCCCCCACCAATATTGGATTTTGTTTTCTCTCAGAAACTCAACTGATTCAGCATATTCCTTTCTTTTTTTAACACCTGAGATGGGAGATCTTTAAATATGTGTAATTCTTGGTCTTGTTCTTCTATAAAGAATCCGAGGTTTGCAGGAAAAATATAATGAGAATTTAAATATAAGACTGATCCCCGCATTAGCACATTTTATAGATTGGTCTACTGAACAATTGGACTTAGAAGTTGATAAAATCTACAGAGTGAATTCTTGGGTGGAAACTAATAAAAACTTATCAAGGGACATAATCATTCAGTTTGTCTGTAGCAGAGTTCGGGATTTAATTTTAGAAATAAATTACCAGAAAAATTTCTTTATAGAATTCTTGATTGAGGGGGGATTTTGGCTCTCCCTCCTCCTGTTTCTCCTTGCTCCTAGGGGTGGTAGTAGCAATAGTGATTGTTGCAGTCTTCTAAATAACTGCCACAGAATCGGTCCCTCAACCTGGATCCAGTAGCGACTGTACTCAGGAATCGGTACTGGTAGGGCTGGGGATACAAATTGATGGCCATATCCCATTAAACCAATTTGCCCCTCGTGTGGGACTCGTGGGAGTGGTGGTACTACTGGTTCTCCTGCCTCCTGCTGCTGCTGCTGCTGCTCTCCAAGATATGGGGAAAATTCTTCTTCCATGTATTCAATAACGCCTGTTCGGCCATGCAAACTGTTGGGCCGAAATGCCAAGAAGCATGGACGTTCTTTGTCTTAGCTGGGGGTGTGGAATTTGAGGCCTCGACCTATGCTGTCTCTGAGGGTGGTCCATCTTTTGGTCACTTGGGACTAAAAGCCTGAGTAGGCCCTGCCAGTGGCAGCACCACTCACAGTGGCGGTTGGTGCCAACTCATTAAAAGATATGTGTTTGGGAGGGCTCTGGAATCCTGTTGAACAGATCTGGATTACGTGTTGTGCATGGATGCCATGAAACAGAGAAATACCATGTTTCCCCGAAAATAATACACTCTTATATTTATTTTTCCTCAAGAAGACACACTATGGCTAGTTGTCTTCTTCTGGAACATCGTCTTATCTCTCAAAACCCGAAATTTCTCCTGAATTTCTTGTGACTCCATTTCCTTTAGGCTCATTGGCCCCAGTCTTTCAACTCCCTTCCCGACCCCTTCTGTTCCTTGCTGTGCCTATCACTACTGTATGTCTTATTTTTGGGGTATGGCTTATATTGCATGAATGCTTAGAAATCTTGCGATGGCTTATTTTATTGGTATGTCTTAGTTTCAGGGAAACAGCGTAGGTTTAGGTCCCCTTTGTTGATCAATTAATGGTGGCATAGTATTATAAAGCTGGAAGTGGCCAATCTGTGGTCTGTGGTGAAGGAGGCAATTTCAGCAACTCTAAGACATAGCTGCTCAATCTTTGCTTGAATACCTTATGCGTTGGAGATCCCACTATCTCTTGAATGTTATATCCTAGTGGTCAGTGTTGCAAAATCTATCCTAACGTTTAGCTGAAGTCTACTTCTATCTTTTATGTGACATATTTTAGTACTTTTTCTTCTTAGTTCTCCAGGCACTGAGCTCCAGATTGATGGCCATATCCCATTAAACCAATTTGCCCCTCGTGTGGGATTTTCTGCATGTGGTGGTACTACTGGTGCACCTGCCTCCTGCTCCTCCTGCTGCTGCTGGTGCCCAAGATAATGGGAAAATTCTTCTTCCATCTATTCAATAACACCTGTTTGGCCATGCAAGCTGAAAGATGGGCTTAAAGAGCGAGAAGCATGGACGTTCTTTGTCTTAGCTGTGGGTGTGGGATTCACGGCCTTGACCTATGCTGTCTGCAAGAACGGTCCATGTTTAGGTCACTTCTGTTCCATGCTGTGCCTATGTCTTATTTTTGGGGTGTGGTTTATATTGCGCGAAATCCTGCTATGGCTTATTTTATGGGTAAGTCTTATTTTCAGGGAAACTGGGCAGGTTTTGGTCCCCTTTGTTGGTCAATTCATGGTGGCATAGGATTATAAAGCTGGAAGTGGCCAATGTATGGTCTGTGGTGAAGAAGGCAATTACAGCAACTCTAAGACATATCTGCTCAACTTCTGCTTAAATACCCCCTGAGTTGGAGATTACACTATCCTTGAATGTTATATCCTAGTTGACAGTGTTGCAAAATTTATCCTAATGTTTAGCTGAAGTCCACTTCCTTGACATTTCCCCCGCTATTTCTAGTCCTGCTCTCTAGAGGAACAGAAAACAAGTCTGGTGTATCTTTAATGTGAAAGTTTTTAATACTCTTTCTTCTTAGTTCTCCAGGCTATGTTCAGCCAGTTTTTCCAAGTACTGTATTCCTCGTAAGATTTAATGATAAACTCTCACAATCCTGGTCATCTTACTCTAAACCATGTCCTTCTTAAAAGGTGGTGCCCAGGTCTCAATACAGTAGTACTGCAGGTGTGCCCTAACAAACACTGATTATGAAGGAATTATTGTTTCTGAGGATCTTGTACCTAAGATTTTGTGCACACTGACTACAATCAGTGCAGGTATGGGGCTAATATTCACTCTAATTTTGAGACCAAGCAGCAATAACTTTGCAAGTATATTTATATAATTTATTTTGCTATTTCTTGTGGAAAAATTTCTTGCATGGTACTCAGAGACTGAAAAAATTACTGGACTTTAGGATAAAGACATGGATTTTATTGAATGAAATCCAGCAGCAGCTGTATGCCAGTAGAGTAGACCTCATTAATAATATAATAATATTTATTTATTTATACCCTGCTCTTCAGCTCTAAAGGCTATCAGAGCGGCTTACAATTATTATTTTAATTAGACAGTTCCCTGCCCTCAGGCTTACAATTTAAGAAGACACAACAGAAAAGGGAATGGTGGTGGGGAAGGGGATCAGATCCAGTAGTTCTTCTCTCCCTCTGACACCTGGACCAAGGCCAAGCAAGCAATGGTCTCTGGTGGTGAGGAGGGATTTTGGCTCTCCCTCCTCCTGTTTCTCCTTGCTCCTAGGGGTGGTAGTAGCAATAGTGGCTGTTGCAGTCTTCTAAGTAACTGCCACAGAATCAGCCCATCAACCTGGAGCCAGTAGCGACTGTACCCAGGAATCGGTACTGGCAGGGCTGGGGATACAAATTGATGGCCATATCCCATTAAACCAATTTGCCCCTTGTGTGGGACTCGTGGATGTGGTGGTACTACTGGAGCTCCTGACTCCTCCTCCTCCTGCTGCCCAAGATATGGAGAAAATTCTTCTTCCATCTATTCAATAATGCCTGTTCGGCCATGCAAGCTCAAAGATGGGCTGAAAGAGCGAGAAGCATGGATGCTCTTTGTCTTAGCTGGGAGTGTGGAACCTATGCTGTCTCTGAGGGCGGTCCATCTTTGGGTCACTTCGGACTAAAAGCCTGAGTAGGCCCTGCCAGTGGCACTACCACTCACAGTGGCGGTTGGTGCCAACTCATTGAAAGATATGTGTTTGGGAGGGCTCTGGAACCCTGTTGAACAGATCTGGAGTATGTGTGCATGTGCTGTATACAAGAGACAAAGGGAGGGAAGAGTCCCTATGTGTGCATTGGGTGCTGGATGTCACTCAATGGCTGGCATGTTATGTTTGTCATGTACAAGTATAAGTCTAAAATACACTTGTTGGACATTGAGGAGATTGTCATTTTTTGGGCCACTGTGAAGACTGGTGTTCTCCTCCACTTTCCACCATGACCAAAGGCCACACACGACTCAACATTTAACTGCTGCAGCACCCATCAAGGATATTCAGTGGCTTCTGGAATGTGTGTGTGTGTGTGTGTGTGTGTGTGGAGTGAATAAGTTTCTGACATCATCTGCTGAAACCTCTCGAGGTCCCTAGTGGTTCTCAGTGGATGATGGTATCAGTCTATATTTGACTATAGGGACATAACCAGATGCATCTCTATACTACCAATTCTCTACTAGCTACTAAACAGTGAGCAGGGGACTTCAGTGGCTAAACAGAATCTGGGAAAGGGATGGGATGAGAGATCTAGCATAGTTCTCCCTGTGGAACTATTATGCTATGCTGTGTTATACAGGATCTCAGCCATCGATAACACTCCTCCATAATTAATGCATTATACTAGTAATTTGGCTTGCAAAATTTAGCATTAGATGCTGAGTTCTGAAAATACAGAATTTCCTTATCCTTTACATTTTAACAAAGCATTATTCTTATACCAGATAGTTTGCTGTTTATTAAACATTAAATAGTACAGATGATTATGTACAGATGCTTTTTAGCATATTAGAAATCATACAGAGAACATTTGTGTGAAAAATTATTGATTGGCTTTGTCTCACACAGCTTTTTCCCATGCCAACACCAATATTTAATTATTTATTTATTAAGATATAGTTATGGTGTGCACCTGGATTAAAAAAAACAACACAAGGATACAGAGGCTAAAAATCTGGTTTAAAAATCCTATTATAACACATAGACATGGATGTCAGTAATATATCACAGATACCAAAGGAACATCAATTTCACAAAGAAATGTAGAAGAACCCAGATACACTTAGTATTCACAATGAAAGCATAATTGAAACCCATGGTCCTTGAGAGGCCATCTAAACACAAGTAGAAGAGGAGCTTGGTGGACCTTGTGCCTGGAGTTTGTTCCATAATTCTGACAAAATACAGAAAATATTCAATCCCTTGAGTTTAAATGCCTTTTTAATAAATGGTGGCAATGCAGGACCTCTATAAATGATCTAAAGCATGGGCGGGCAGGTGTATGTGTGTTTGTCTGAGGCCTGGTTTTGGGAGGAAAAATTATTTTGGGCTGAAAAAAAATCACATGAATATTATTTACTATTTATACTTGGTACATTTTCAGCCTCAGAGGAAGGTAATGGCAACTCCTCTCTGAACGAACCTTGCCCAGAAAACTCCATGATGGGTTTGCCTTAGGGCCACTATAAATCAGAGGGGTTATTGACATGGTGAAAATAATCCAGGATGAATTTGGGTTGAGTCTCTGTTGCTCACATTCATCCTGAATGCACCCAAATCAGTTTTTGGGGGGTGGGGGGCTGTCAAAGACTCCCCACTTAACCCAGCATAATCAATACTGGGTCTTTTCCCAAGTATTTGGAGACCCTCCTCCTCTTCTTCTTCCCCTCCACACACCTGTTACTCTGGGCTGGCTTCCAGAGACTTCCCAGGAGTAAAGCATCATCTTTCCCTCCACAGGCTGTGGAGGACAAGCCCAGGCTTGGCAATGGGGTCCCCCCACTTCACCTCAACCACTGGCTCCTCCTCTGAACTTGCAGAGATGTGGATTGATGCTGTTCCATGGTGTGAATAACAAACCTGGAAAACATGAGTGAAATTATTCTTATCATTCTACTACAAAAAATGATATGTGAAGAACCCCAGAAATGACTTTAAAATACACAACAGCAACTACATAAATAGTTAAACTCAGGTGAACTTTTTCAGACCTATCCCCCTAATTTCTTCAATGTTCAGACTGAAACCTACCAAGAAATTTATTGACTGAGATTATCACACACAAAATCCATGCAGGGATAGACACGTGTTGCAACTGTGAATGACAGATTTTATCACACTGCCTAGATAAGATCCGTTTCTCATGGTTACAGCCTGCATATATTCCAGTGCGGGTTTCGCATGCAATAATCTCCTAAATCAACAGATCATATAAAGGGCAAAAAAAGTCATATAAAATTTATCAAATATATAGAAACTGTATAAAATTTAAAAGACAGACAAAGGTCCAGAACAGATGACCCACTCTGGCTGCTCCTTCTGTGATTGGGCTCGGACTGCGGTGGCCACATGGCCTGCTCCTGAAGCGGGCTGCTGCCATGGTCTGAAATTGGTGCCACCAGGAGTTGGATTTAATCCACTCCTTTTTGATCTGGTCCAAAGGACTAAATTGTGGTACCAGAGCGGCTTCTGGTCTGAACTTTAAAGGAGCTTTAAAGCTTTTGAATTTAGCAAGGATACACATATTGTATGCTGAGGAATTGTTTATTATTTACATTGGCAGGCCATTGAAGAAGGCTTCGGCTGAAATGCGTTTGGCCTTGGTTTTTTTATCTCTTTATTGTTTATTTAATATTGCCATTGGCAAAGATAAGGGGTGTTATTTTCACCCTTTCTGTTGCTCAATTAGCCTTTTTCCAGGGCTAATTACCCTGGCATAGAAGTTTTTTTTATTACTATTATCTATTACTTTCCTTAGCATTTTTATATTATTAGTGGGGTATTTTACCCATTTAGATAATTAGTTTCGCCTCAGGGTTTTATTTCCTGTCTTCTCCATCAGAACCCTTTCGTTTTTGTTCTGAAATTGGTGCCACCAGGAGTTGGATTGAATCCACTCCTTTTTGATCTGGTCCAAAGGACTAGATTGTGGTACCAGAGCAGCTTCTGGTCTGAACTTTAAAGGAGCTATCCAAGTGAGCATGTTTGAATGCCATGGCCATAAAGCCACCTTATTTGGCCTGTGAGTTTTAGTTTTATATTAGTTCTTGCACTGAACTTTTGCCTTTTCTTTTTTCCTTAAGCTGGCTACTTTAACTGCACAAAGGGTAAGTTTCTCTGTCACTACCTGCTTAGTGGTTGTGTGGAAGAAAGTTCAGTTTGTCCTCACCCCCATCTCCCATATGTCTGAAAAAAGGAGATAAATTGCATTCTCTAGGATTGGGATGCAATCAATTTTCCAGTAAAGATTGGGCCAGATCTTCCACTCAACTGGACTACATATACATAGTCAATTAGGTCCTGGAATGGCCTGGACCTTATATCTTTGTTGCATTATTGTGTTCATTTACTTAAATCAGGGATAGGTGAAGGCCATATATTGATTGTGTTTCATTGGGAAAGATAGATTTTTCCCTCAAAAATTATTTTTCACCTTTGCTACTAAGTTCATAGAATTTATATTCAAGATATTACAGAACTGATGTACTCTGAAAACACAAAGCCTCTTTGTTAAACAAAAATACAATTTAATAAAAGTTTGGGGAAATTAAGCAGGATTTTTCTGATGTTTTGATTATTTTATCATTTCATCATTTCTTAGGCAGTCTATCTTCACCTGTTTTACCCAATTTATACCAATAATTGAATAATCTGAGCTGAAACAGAGCTGAAACGGCCTTTATTCCAAATTTGGGTCTAATTAATTATGTGAGCTGGGAGACTCTTGATACTAAAAAACTAAAACATATGTAAATTGCATTGATTCAGTGGGCCTGTTCTATGTGGGATTGGCAATTGGTTTCAGGCTACTATGTGACCCTGAAAATCTTCCCTTTCCCACATGGAAAAGAAGTGTGTTGTGCTAATGTGAAAGTCATGAGGCAATTTAACAGAAACAAATTCAGTACTGCCGTGATGATTTGGCTAAATAAGCAACAGAGTGGGATGCTTTAATTAGCCTCCCAATGGTAGCATGACCTAAATCCAATTGTTAGTCTCAATTAGAGTGGACCAATCGATTCAGTAAAACTTACACATATGTTAACTTACCAGGTTCCCATTGATTCAGTGGGTCTGCTCTACTTGGGACAAAGAATTGGATTTTAGCCTCTTGACTCACCCCTTTCCTTGAAATGTGGCTTCTCAGGAGCATGGCTCTTTAATCCTGACTGGCTGGACGCACCCTGGAATTTCATGTTCATCTTTGGACCAATGATCGGGTGAAAGGCAAAGTGTGTGTGGATGTGTATATTCATCCAAATTGTAGTACTGTGTGATGTGACAGTACAATTCTACACTTGGTACTTTAGTAGTCTTTATCCCTTGGTATGTCTATATAGAATTTGTAGAAGGAAGGAGCTCTCACCTGTTGTCCTAGTTCACCCTGACACAACATTTGGTCCATGGGCAAAATGCTTGCTTTTCCAAAGGTTAGCAAAGCAGTTATTATTGTACATCATCTTCCTGTAATCTCAGTTCATTGCTTAGGTCACTGATTAAGCTGATGCCGATAGAGGTCATGGAAGCTATAGTCCCCCCAATTTTTCCAAGTTCTGGCTTTAGCACTGTAAGAGGGTTAGAATAATAGAATCATAGAGTTGGAAGAAACCACAAGAGCCATCCACTGCAACCCCTGCCGTGCAGGAAGACACATGTTTCTTTTCTTATTATCCATTTCAGGAGAAAAAAGTGGGGTGAAGCATAGATTTGAAATCAAGCAGAAACACAAATATTTTAAAACTAAATCTGACTGACTAAAAGAAATTCCTATGTTAGCAATGGTGAATTTGAAAAAATCACACCACTGTGAATATTGTTAAAAAGCAAGAAATAAGAATAACATTTATTTTTATGTGTTTTGGAGTCAACTCTGACTTAATGTGATCCTGTCTTATGATTTTCTTGGCAAGATTCATTCAGAAGAGGTTTGCCATTGCTTCTTAAGCTGAGAGAATGTCACTTGCCTAAGGTCACCCAAAGGTTTCTTTTAAAATGGCTATGGGGGAATTCAAACCCTGTTCTCCTTGAATCCAAAGCCAACACTCAGACCATTATACTATGCTAGCTAGCATTCTATTAAAAACCCTTTTGTTGTGCACAGTCAGTTCCCCAAGACCTACTGTAACAAAAAATGTCTTTCCTGCTAGAAGGACATTGGGGAGGAAACTAGCCTCTACAGGAGAGTTCCAGATCTGTGAGCAGCCACCAAGAAGGCCCTCTCACATGTTACTACCAGATGTCCCTGTGCAGAAGATGGAATTCAGAGGTGGGTCTATCCTGAATATCACAATTTCTGTGGCCTTTTTTGGGGTGAGGATACTGTCCATCAGAAAATCTGCACTGAAGCTGTATTGGGGTTTTATGGGGACCTTTTCACACTATACAATTATAGCACTGTGATTCCACTTTAACTGCCATGATTCCATCCTATAGAATCCTGAATTTTGTGATTTTAGAGGATGTATTTTGAGAAAAGCATAACTGAAAAAGCATTTTATCTGGCTTAGGGGGTTATCACACAACGGTAAGTGACATAAAGTGGCATACTGAACACAATAATGGGTTTTCACATTATTGCGTGAGAGATTGTCTCACACAGTCGCTGGCAGTGGGAACACATACTAAATGCAATCATGGGTATTCACGTTATTGTGTGATAGGTTATCAGATGCAATCCCTGGCAGTGGGAATGCATTCTTAACGCAATCCCACATCAATCCAAAAGTAAGTAAATTCGGTGAACTAGCGGATTGACAAATCCTCTTCACAGGCTATCTTTTCCCAGGCAATATTTTCTTTCAAAATTGAGAGGAATCCCTCCCGTGTGATAACCTTTCATGTAATTGCATTCATTTCTGAATTGACCTCGTTATCTTTTCTTTCAAAATTGAGAGGAACCCCTCCCATGTGATAACGTCCTTAGACTCACCTCTTTATAAGGATGTTTTCAGCATTACAAATTAGCCAATCTGCTATGCACTTATTTTGTTTCTGTTTTTCCTCCAGTGAGACCCATAAAATTTGAGGTATCTGCATTCACTGATTTTATTTCATTGGCAGTACTTTGGCACTTTGGCTCCTCAATGGTTCAAGTTTTAATCCATTGGAAGCTTCCATTTTCAGAATAGGGGAAATAAAGCAAGTTGACCAATTCCTCCACCAGCTGCCAGACCCAGCTCCCATTACACTGATCTGGAGGGTTCCCTCATGCCCAACCTCCAGAGCAAATTTTAGGGGGAAGAGGAATCTGAGAATTTCATTCCTCACTCCAACTAGGAACATAGATAGCTGAGGGCCTGTCCAAACTATTTTTTAGAAATCAAGATATCTTGCTCCAAAAGCCTCATTTCTCATCCACTGGGACCTCCAATAAAAGTATTTTCAATCCACATGGATCTCTCTAGCTGGAGTGGGGAGGATGAAGGAAACTGGTTAGGCAATTTGGCCACTTCATCATCAGATATCATAATGCTATAGAAAATTAGCCAATGAGAGATCTCTAGAAGAGTTATCTTGTGAGCCGCCTTGGGTCCCTTTCCCAGAGAAAGATGGCATAAAAATGAAATAAATAAATAAACAATCTCTTCTGGATGTTTGTCTACTATTGGCTCTGCAGACCTGCGTGGACATGCCTTTTTTTTTTTAAAGGGGCAATATTTCAAAAATCTTATTGTTCTAGCATAGATGCCCTTTGCATCCAGAGTACAAGAAAGACATGAAACTGGCTAACTGGACCTCTTGAAAAATTGAGCTTTTTGCTGCACTCTATCCTGAAAGAAAAAGAACTCATCCTTTAGAGTAGTAATAAAACAATTCTGTTTTTTGTTCTCAGAACTGCTCTGGCTATTCTTTGAAAAGGTACACATTAACTCTGCTTAAAAAACAAACAAACAGCATCTGAGAATGTGAGCATTTGATAGAGCAACGAACAGGAAAATCATTGGTTGAACTAGCCAAGTATTGTCAGCTCAGACTAGAAGGGTTTGTCCTGGATTTTATGCAGGATTCTTTCATAGATCTATCTGGAAATTCTTGGTCACCCCTGGTGGTATCCAATTCATGAATTAACTGGACCTGAGGCATCTTAGCTTCCATAATGAGATAAAATCAAATGCATGCAAGGTGACAACTTCTTCTCTAGTTTTACCAGTTGGAGCATCTCATGAAGCATCAGAATCTTTCATTACAAAAACTCATATGATAATTTAAAACTTCTGATAAATTTGAAGCAGCTCATAAATAAGGGCCTGAGGTTGAAAGCAAGACAATGGAATATATCTTTAGAAAATATTTTGCAATGCAGCTTTACCTCTTTTCATTTTTTTCTTTATTCTTTATCTTGTTGAGCATAATTATTAATGTCCCACAAAAAATTCTGAGCTAAATATTTCCAAACTCCTTTTTTGCTGTTGTGCGCCTTCAAGTTGTTTCTGATTTGTAGTGACCCCAAGAGGAACCTATCAGAAGATTTTCTTGGCAAGATTTGTTCAGAGGGGGTTTGCATTTGCCTTCCCCTGGGTCTGATAGCATGTGACTTGTCCAAGGTCACTCAGTGGGCTTCCATGGCTAAGAAGGGATTTGAACCCTGATCTCCAGAGTTGTAGGTGGACATTTAAACCACTACATCATGCGAGATCTCAAAAGAACTTTATTGGTGAACATGTTTCCAGTGTTTTCTTTGAGGAAGAGAAATATATAAGGCAAACAATAATTGCATAGATACTACAGCTGAAATAATGACAGGGAAGACATATAACTACTGAAATGAGGAAATGTTTACTGCAGCTTTTGAGAACATAATGACTTTATTTGTACAAGAGTGCCAAAATATGTTGTGATAGAAAAACCTAAACACACTTTGCGTTTCCATACATTTACATCTCATAGTTTGTTTCCCATTTGCCTTTTTATCCCATGCACCTTTCATCTTCTCTTTGTTGAAGAGCCCATTTGGTTGCCTTTTCAGAGAAATAATGTTTTTTTGCTTCAACAAGTCCTTATTAGTTTATTCCACATCTTCCCAGCATGTTTGAAAACATTTACTGTCACACTGTCATTGCTCCTGCTGTATGGCTAAATGTTGCAAGTGCATTTCTATTAGTTGGGGCTAAATGGAAACAGCAGAGCTTGGGGGCTGTTGGAGGAATAGTATGATAATGATATGTAGCGTCTCCTCTGAGATTCACAAGCAGATCTTAATAACTGAACTGTGAATAGAACTTCAAATGAGAATTAGGGAGACAACCGCTTTCCCATTACATTTCCCTACCTGAAAAATAAATAGGTCAGAAAATGGCCATCAAGAGGCATTTTTACAACACTGATGTGAGGAAGCACTCAAGCTACAAAATTCCTACAACTTTCTTAAATGACATTCATTCTCATACTCCCATTTGACTATTTGCAACATTGCAAATGTGTTACTTTGGGACTGCTTTTCTGTACATTTTTTTCTGAAGGCAGGTTGCAAACCGAGGACAAAATACTGGCTCCCCAAACATCAACAATGAGCAGGATTTGGATAACAGCAGAGTGCCCCCCCATGAATATTTATCGTTTTTTGTAATCCAGGGTGACTTTTGCCCACAGAAACTGCTGTAGTGAAGAAGGGGAACACACATGGGGGAGGGAGATAGCATTGAATCATATCAACCACAAATTCATAAAACTATAGTGCTGGAAAAAGATTTCAACCCAATGCAAAATCTAAATCTGAATCATACCAACCTATACTTAAAAATCTCTAATGCAGGTGAATCCACTAATCTAAGATAGGCTGTGCCATGGTTGAACAGCAATTCCTATCAGGAAGTTCTTCCTAATGTTTACTTAGAATTGCCTTTCTTGTAATTGAAATCCATTGATTTGGGTCATGTCACCTTCCTAACAGCAGAAAGAAAGTTTGCTCCATTTTTCATATGCCAGCCATTCAGGTACTGAAGACTATTGAATCATTTGTCAATCTTCTCTTCTTCACGCTAAACTATTTCCATTTTCCTCAAAGTTTTCTCCCAGAATTTGGATTCCAGATGTACAGGTTGCTTACCTGTAACTGTGTTTCTTCGAGTGGTCATCTGTGCCCTCACACAATAGGGTTTTGCGCCTGCGCAGAAGCTCCATTCGGAATGCTGAAAAGCTGAGCAGATTGGCGGGAGCCCCGCCCCTCCCATTCCCTGAGCATGCCCAATCCTGCCAATCTAGCTCCTCCTTCAGTTCAAGTCCGCCGCAAAAAGGCAGGGACCTGACCGAGGGGAGGTAGGGCGGGATTTGTGTGAGGGCACAGATGACCACTCGAAGAAACACAGTTACAGGTAAGCAACCTGTACTTCTTCTTTGTGGTCTCTGTGCCTCACACAATAGGGTGACTGAAAAGCTTACCTATGGAGGTGGGAAGGTCACTGCAAGATCCAAGAAAGGACAGCACGACCAAAACTGGCATCTCTCCAGGATCTGGAGTCCAGCCGGTAATGCTTCACAAACGTGGATGGCTGTGACCACGTGGTCGCCTTGCAAACCTCTGGCAGGGGAACACCTCTAAGGAAGGCAGCAGATGAAGCCGTAGCCCTGGTCGAGTGGGCACGAACACCAACCGGTAGAGGGCGCTTAGCCAGTTCATAAGCCAAAGCGATGGTTTGAGCAATCCACTTTGCAAACCGTTGTGATGAAACCGGGTTGCCTTTCCTGGCACCACCGTAACAAATAAACAACTTATTGGATAATCTGAACTCTTGAGAACGCTGAACATAAAAAGCCAAAGCACGGCGAACATCCAGGGTGTGCATAGTCTTTTCCAGAGGCGAAGAAGGATCTGGATAAAAATTAGGAAGCACAATCTCCTGGGAGAGATGAAACGGAGAAACCACTTTAGGGAGGAAGGAAATGTCCGGTCTGAGGACCACCTTGTCCCTATGAAAAGTCAAGTAAGGCTCATCCGAGCGTAGGGCCGTCAGCTCAGAAGCACGTCTGGCTGAAGTTATGGCCACAAGAAAGGACACTTTGAGTGTCAGCAGTCTCAAGGAAGCAGAGCCTAAGGGCTCAAATGGAGGTCTCGTAAGCTGTGTAAGCACTAGAGAGAGAGACCAGGCCGGAGCCAGTGGTGGCAATGGTGGATAAAGGTGATGTAGTCCTTTGAAGAACCTCTTTAACGTGGGTGACGTGAAGAGGCGAGCTGACCGTGAGCCAGGTGGCTGGTTGGCTACAATAGCCGACAAGTAGACCTTGAGGGAAGAGAAGGCCAGGCCTTGATCCCTGAGGTGCAGCAGAAAATGCAAGACAGTACTAAGGCTCACAGGTGAGGAAGGTTCAGACCTAGCCTCCGCGAAGGCACAGAAACGCTTCCACTTATATGCATAGGATCTCTTGGTGGAGTCCTTTCTCGAGGCAGACAGGACCCTGAACAAGTCAGGAGACTCTATGGCTGGATCCTCCACGCCGTCATCCGTAGATTGACCAAGTCCGGGTGCAGGACCGCTCCATTGGAGTGAGACAAAAGGTCCGGCCACTTCGGCAGGTGGAAGTATTGGCCCCTGGCCAAGTGAAGAAGAGGAGTGAACCAGGGTTGTCTTGGCCAGAACGGAGTCAACAGTATGGCGTTGGACCGATCCCTGGCCATCTTGGCCACCGTCCTGGAGATCAGAGGAAAGGGCGGAAATGCATACAGGAGGTCTCGGCTCCAACTGCAAAGGAAGGCGTCCCCCATGGAACCTCATCCTTTGCCCGCTCTGGTGTAGAATACCCGGCATTGGGCGTTCTCCGGGGTGGCAAACAGGTCCACTGAGGGAGTTCCCCAACGAGACGTCAGGAGATTGAAGGCTGGGGTCGACAGAGTCCATTCGTGCTGCAGCACCCTGTCCCTGCTGAGGGAGTCTGCCAGCACATTGTCCTTTCCTGCCAAGTGAATGGCCACTGGATGAATGGATCGGTGGTGGCACCACGTCCACAACTGCTGGGAGAGATGCAAGAGGACTGGAGAGTGAGTTCCTCCTTGCTTGTTGATGTACCAGACAGTGGTTGTGTTGTCTGATACTACCTGCACAACTCTGTGGAGGAGATGATTTTCGAATGCCCTGAAGGCTTTGATGACTGTCAACAGTTCCAAGGCATTGATGTGCAGTTCTGCCTCCTGTGCAGACCACTGTCCTTGTACACACAAGCCGTTGAGATGTGCGCCCCATCCTGACATGGACGCGTCTGTAGTGACCATCCTGGACGGTTCTGGCATCTGGAAGGGCATCCCCTTGAGGATGTTGGAGGGAGACATCCACCACTTGAGAGAGTCTCTGACATGAGGTGGCAACGAGAGTCTCTTGGACGGATTGTCCCTCAGATGATCGAAGGAAGCCAGGAACCAAGCTTGGAGAGGCCTGAGCCTGAGACGAGCCAGGTAGGTCACCGCTGTGGTTGAGGCCAGATGGCCTAGCAGTCTTTGGATGTCCTTTGCAGACGGACGTTGAGTGAGAAGGACGGATTGCAGTTGTTCCCAGAGGGCCTCCGCTCGTCTGGTGGGAAGGTAGGCTCGACCCATCACAGAGTCCAGGGACGTGCCTATATAGTCTATCACCCTCACAGGGTGGAGAATGGATTTTGGTAGGTTGACGTTGAGTCCCAAGTCGGCTAGAAGGTCCAAAGTGTACTGGACGTCTTTGTACAGTTGTGTCTTGGAGGACGACACCAGAAGCCAGTCGTCGAGGTAAGGGAAGATCTTTATTCCTTGGAAACGAAGGTGAGAGATGACCACCGCCATGCACTTTGTGAACACTCGAGGAGCAGTAGAGAGGCCGAAAGGAAGAACGGTATATTGATAGAGATCTCCATCTATGGCGAAACGGAGATACTTCCAATGTTGAGGCCTGATGCTGATGTGGAAGTAAGCATCCTTTAGGTCTATGGATGCAAACCAGTCCCCTTGGTGCAAGAACGGCAAGATGGATTGGAGAGTCACCATCTTGAACTTGCGAATCAAGATGTATGAGTTGATGCCTCTTAGGTCCAAGATGGGACGGAGACCTCCTCCTCTCTTCGGAACTGTGAAGTACCTGGAGTAGAAGCCTTGGTGCTTGTAACATGGCGGAACACGTTGTATGGCTCCTTTGTTGAGAAGGGAGGAAATCTCCTCCAGAAGAGGAGGAGAGGAGGGAGTGGAACAGAAAACGCCATTTGGTGGAATACTTGAGAACTCTATGGCGTATCCCAGGCGGATGATGGTAAGCACCCAGGAGTCCGTGGTGATCTTGGACCAGTTCTCGTAGAAATGGTGAAGCCTGTTTGGGACTGAGGAGAGGGTGACTGGCAAACAAAAATTGGGTGTCGCCTCCAAGAGCCCGTCAAAAGTGCGACTTGGAGGAAGGTTTCCTGGAAGGCTGTTGTTGCTGACGTTGCTGGCCTTGCCTTTGCTGTTGCTGCTGTTGCTGCTGCTGTTGAGGCTGTCTGTAAGGCCTCCTAGTGTAAGGCTGGGTCCTATAAGTGGAGGACGGAGCCGAGCGGGAACGGGTGAAACCAGGGTCGTATGGCCTTTGGTGCCAGACACGACTAGATGAGGGCTTGCTAGGTGTCAGCCCAAGTCTCTTCCCGTTCAGACGAGCCTTGGTCATGGTGTCCAGGGATTCGGCGGTCTTGGCGGCGAATAGACCTTCACCATCAAAAGGAAGATCTTCGATCTTGGACTTAGCTTCCTCAGACAGGGAGGTAGATCTCAACCAGGCGAAACGGCGGAGTGCCACCGCACCGGCCATAACTTTCGCAGAACAGTCAACAACATGTCTAGCTGAGTGGACCTCCTGGGCAATGAGGGAGAGTGCCTCAGCGTAAAATTCCTGAGCTGCCTCTTGTTGTGCCTGAGGCAGGTAAGGAATAAAAGCAGCCACATGATCCCACAGAAACCTCTGATAGCCGGCCATACAACCTTGCATATTGGCGACCTTTGCTGCCAAAACTGCAGATGAGTAGAAACGGCGGCCAAAGATGTCCATCCTTCTGCCATCTTTGTCCACGGGGGCAGAGTGAGACTTGCCTGTAGACTTACAGGTGGATTCCACCACCAGAGAGTTAGGAGCCGGGTGGGTGAACAGGAACGGTGCTGTATCCGACTGCACCTGATACAAAGAGTCGAGCTTCTTAGATGCGGGTGGCGTCGAGGCCGGTTTGTTCCAAGAAGCCACCATGATGTCAGAGAAGGAAGGCAAGAATGGGATGACCGCCGGTTGCTGGGGACGCACCACAAGGCCATCGATGGGGTCCCTGGGAGGCTGGGCCGTCTGCGCCGTTTGGAGGCCTACCGCCCTTGCCATCCTGTCGACAATTCCAGTGAAGAGATGGAGATCTTCGACAGGTGAACCCGGTGTCTGGTCTTCAACTTCCTCATTAGGCGAGGAAATGGCAGGCTGTGGGGAGTCGGGACGGTTGTCCGTCTCTCCCGTGGACTCCTCCATAGACTGGGAAGCCGGCAATTGCGGATCCACATAGGGCTGTGTTGGCGCCGTAAGGAAGGTTGACGTCGAGGCGCCCGCGTAACTGATCGGAGCGGAGACTATCGACGTCGAAGTAGTAATCGTAGCTGAGGCTGAAGCGGTCATAATGGCGCTCGATTCCGGGGGTTTCGACACCGTAGCTGTCGAGGCCGGCGGGGGCAATATGGCCCTATATTCGGCTCGGGACCGAGAAGGAGAACGGGATCGAGAGCAAGATCGTGAAAAGTCTCTGACGTGGAGGTCACGGACATGGTACCGATCCCGGTACGAAGGGGAGTAGGAGCGGTAAGACGGATGACGCTCTCTCCAATAGGATTCAGCCCGATGTCGCACCAGAAAGGAGGCCGACGAGTGGGGCGAGTCAAAGTAGTGCTCCTCAAACGGTTCTGGAGACTTCCGGGGTGGAGGAGATGGGAACCGCAGCCTGTAAATGCACTCCGAAGAGGCTAGGATTTCCTTCGGTGGTACAGAAGTCGGAGCCGAAATGGGCGAAACAGTAGAGACCGAGGTCGAGACCGTCCCCGTAGGGGCGAGGACCTGGGTAGATGCAGGCTGAAATGCGGGTTCCAAGGTCTCCGGCGCCGAGTCTAGTACAGTGACCGGGGCCGGGACAGAGAGGTCAATGGCCGAAGGTTGTCTTAGAAAAGACATGGTCAGGTGTGCCTGGGTAGCCGCCGAGGCAACCGAAATAAGGACCTCCTTATGCTTATGTTTTTTAGATTTCGGCTTCTCCAGCTCGGTGGATGAAGGCCGCTTCTTGTGCTCTCTGTGTTGCCCTTTGGGGCGAGACATAGTAGTCGTGGTCGAGGCCGACGCCGAGGAGGCTTCCGTCGGTGTCGAGGTCGCCGTCGACGTCGAGGTCGGTCTTTTGATTTTCGGGATCCTCGGGAACTTAGAGATGGGAAGGCGTCCTAAGGGGTCCGTGGACGATTCCGAAGAGTGGGAAACCGAGAGGGCCTTCTCCCACAGATGGGCCTTGAGCCGATCCGCTCTCTGGCGAAGTGTGGCGGGGTTAAAAGCCTTGCAATGTTTGCATTTCTCCGGGATGTGGGAACTGCCTAAGCAGAAAATACACTTCGAGTGTCCATCCACAACCGGGATTTTACCGCCACAGTCGGAACATTTCTTGAACGGGGCAGCCATAAGAGGCCGGTCCGATCGCGAGGGGCCCGTCCAGGCCAAAACCCTCGAGTTCCGAACAAAAAGGGGCAGCTCAAGGAAAAAAAACGGGAGTAAAATGAAAAAACTAAGAAAAAGAACAAAATAAAGTAAAATAAAACAAAATAGACAGAGTCTAGCTACTCAGCTTTCGTCGCGATGAAGAGCACTCCGAAGGAGATGTTACTCCTGCGGCGGCCGAAAGAGAACTGAAGGAGGAGCTAGATTGGCGGGATTGGGCATGCTCAGGGAATGGGAGGGGCGGGGCTCCCGCCAATCTGCTCAGCTTTTCAGCATTCCGAATGGAGCTTCTGCGCAGGCGCAAAACCCTATTGTGTGAGGCACAGAGACCACGAAGAAGAACCTTTATTATCTTTGATGTGCTTTTTTTTCCTGGAAACATTTCAGCTTGGTTGTAGCCTTCATAAACTGTTCTGCCCTGAATTAGACACATTACTCCAGGCATACCTGTCCAAACCAGAAAAGAGTGTTAGTATTACTTCTCTTGATCTAGATTAGGGATGGAGGGAATATTCACAGTTATTCATTTCCTGGATAAAATATGGTTTTCCAGAAATTTGGAAACCCCAATTGAAACAAAAAAGCATGAATTCTGCACAATTTTTGCTCAGTGTCCACACATTCAAAAATGATTTATTATGTATTATGTTCAGAAAAAACAGATTGAGTTTCTGTGCAGAACACCCAGTTTTTGTCCAAAATTTTTGGGTTTGATGTGAAATTAACACAATTTTGAACAACAAAAAGTACATGTATTTCTGGAAACGGGGTGTGTGTGTGTGTGTGTGTGAAAAATATGGATTTGGGGGCAGCCGCTCCCCCCCAGTATTATTTCTGCAGATAATAAGTTCCTTAAACATTTTGGAATGTGCAAAAATTGTGTGTAATTTTTTGGCACCCTCTCCCATCTGTTATAGTCCCTACAGTTCAGTTCTTCCTTCTTTTACCAACATCTGGAATCCAAATCCTGGTTGAGATCCTGGTGAAGGCAGTGCACACAGTGGTGGCAGGAATAAAAAGAACATGGACACAATGGGCATGACAGCAATGGGGGGAAAGCATGGAAAGCTGTCTCCATCATTGTTTGTGGAGGAGGCCGCCCAAACAAGCTGTCTTTGTACTGCCAGCCTTCCAGGTGGGTTCTCAAAACTAGGGCACTCTGGTAAAGGTACCTTGGAAAACCACCTATCCTGTGCATGTGATTTTCCAAGGCAGCGTACCTAGAACATCTTGGCCTGCTTCTGCTTTTCTAAACTGTTGAACATTTTCAATCTGAAAACTCTCAGCATGCTTATGAGTGAATATGTTAGAAGACTTCCAATGTAGTGAAGAGCAGGTGGTATCACTCTCAAAAACCAGGCCAGAGACTCCCAGATATAAACATTTTGGGTAGCCCAAACAAGTCCCCTTAGCTGCATTATGTTTTGCTCTGCATTCTCCAATGCCACCATATTGACAGACAACAGTATTTTCAAACCTATGAATATAGTATGCCCAAGGAATATGTCTAGATAGCACTACATCTCCCTTATGCCTTTTCCAGAATAGGTATGAACTGTAAAAATGTTTTTAGCTATTAGCAATATATATGATTAGTACCTTAGTTTTTTGACATTGCAAAAAATATTTCAACTGTCTGAAATTCTCAGCTGTCTGAAATCTTTCTGGATTTCATGTTCCTGTTTAATTTCTAGCAAGTTACCATTGACTTCATCTTATTCCACCAAACTCTTCACAACTTCTTCGTGAAAATGGGTGTCATTCTTCCTGAATGTTGGCCTGCAGTTCTTCTTCCCATATTCTGCATCTTTGTCTACATTTGGCAATCATTTCAGATTTTCTACTGTATTTTTATTCCCTTCCAACTCTTCTCTGGCTGCAGCCTGTATAAATTAAAGTTTATGTTCATGTTCAGGCTTTAATCTTATTCAGTCATAAATGGTTCAAACTTGCTTGGGAACAGGACTATTTGGGATCTCCCCCCCCAGATCTTGGAATATTTGCATATACATAAGGAAATATTTTGGACATGGGACCTATGTCTAAACATAAAATTCAGATATGTTTCATATGCACCTTATACACATGGCTTGAAGGTAGTTTTACACACAATATTTTAATAATTGTGTGCATGAAACAAAGTTTGTGTACATCAAACTATCAGAAAACGAACCCACCAATGAAAAAACATTTGGATTTTGGAGCATTTCAACTTTCAGAATTCTGGATTATGGAGACTCAGCCTGTATTCATAATGTTCCACATGTAAATACATCAATGCAAATTTAGGCTGAAAAATTAGAGTAATGTTTCCCCTTTTCAGTGCAAATCTAGAGCAGACTCCCCCAAACAACCACAAAAACAAATAGCTCTGAACTTAGAAACACCTCTAAAACTGAATCCTACAAGTCTTTATTTATTGTTGCTGTGTGCCTTCAATTCATTTCTGACTTATGGCGACCCCCAAGGTGAACTTATCCTACGGTTTTCAAGGGCTGGCTCACCCAATGCATTTCCATGGCCACATGGGGAATGGAACCCTAGTCTCCAGAGTCGTAGTCCAACTCTCAAACTGCTACACCACACTGACTCACAAGGCTTTATACCTGGGTCTAAATACCAGAGTATAAAATGCATTAATGGTATATTAATTGTGATCCCAAGCCTGTAGCAACATTCTTTGTTAAAATAAATAGGTTGGGACATGATTGCAACAGGTTCATTTTAAGGAGGTACAAGGGTACATATACATGAAGGCTCAATCCATATTTAACAGTAGGTGTCATTCATATATTTTGTATTCAAGGTGGAAACTTTTTTCACCACTGGCATCTGGGCTCTGGGTCCATATTTTATTTCTTTTACATACCCAAATCTTCAGCCTGGCTTGGAGATGTTTAGCAGAGCCCACACCCGTCCACACTGTTCTGCATGACATTTTTCACACTGTTTTCCTCCTTTACATAGTAATCTACCTGCTTCTTAGAGGCATCCCTCTTCCATCTGCTCTGTCCAAAACCCAGCCAACTTTAAATTGGATAATGGGCAGCTCAGACTGTTGCACCTTCTCATCTAGTAGGGCAAACAGGTTGCACTGGCTTGAGGTATAGCATCATTACATCATGAGACAGGAAAATAAACAAAGCAGAATTGTTACTAGTCACAGTAGGTACCTTACTTTCTTTTATAACAAAGCAGACATCCAGTGTAGGCACTCTGTAGCATTATTTGCACAGTTGTTATTAGGCAATGTCCCCAAATTTCAGCAGTTTTTCAACAAGCAAAAAACAAGAAACAAACAAAGTCCCAACAAATCTATTGATTTTACCACCTTTGTCCCTGCCAATGGATTGGAGGAACAACCACAACAACAATAACAATCTCATGTTTGTTTGTTTTTTAAATGGACCATGATGAAATGAAGCAGTAACAACATATTCTATTGGACAGTAGGAAGTACTCCACAATGGAAGAAGTGGTTTGATTTAATTTAATCTGATTTAATTTAAATTTGATTGTACCACAACATTTTCTAGACCTCATTGTTTGGGTAGAACATGCCTGATTCTGCAAACACAAACATTCCGTTGTGAAGGATGTATACTCTGGGATCCTCACTGGCTCAGAAAATACCCCACAAATCACACCGTATAAATCTTTTAATACTAATGCAAAAGGGTTAAAAGAGAAAATTTTAAGTAACTCATTGGGATAGGCCAATTTCTGGAGTCATCTTTCACTGACCTTGGTAGGTTTTTTTTTAATGCAACTAAAGTCCTGTAGTTTTTAATCTAGCTCTTATCATTTTAATGCACTGCTTGTAATACATTATGTTGTATGACTAAGCCTTAGGCCCAGCTAGCCGGGTAGAGATTTTTGTATAATATCTGATTGCTCAGTGCTTTTATGTGATTTATTAGCTCTCTGGTTTACATTTCCATATGTTTTCCTGTTGGCAATTCATCATCCTGTAGGAGCCTGGAAAAGGAAAGTCATGAAAGTCTCTATTGTGCCCTCAGAGTACTGTATAGTTATTATTACACCATTTCCCACTGTCAGTTTTAAAAAATAGACTATGGTTTGTTCTTAGGCAGAAATTTAGGACATGGCCACCCTGGCCTCTCCATAAAAGTACGATCACGGTCATGTTTACCAGTGGTCTGAATGATGCTGAATGAGCAAAGCCCTCCTCCCTGCTAAGACTATGGAGGCTGAAGTACTGGAAAATCATGTTGTGTAGCCCCTGTGGCTGACCTACATTGTCTTCAGTTTGTAGGTAGCAGAATATCATGTATTTAATTTTTCCATGTTGAAACATGACTTTACGCTTGGGTGTCAAAGGTGCAGAGGAGAAGGCAGGAACATACTCTTCCATCTGACCAGCTAACTTTCCATGTAAAAGAAAACTTGTTTTAGAGCAGTAGCATTTAATTATAATGTTCCCTGTGCAGGTGTGAGGTACAATTGCCTAGGGCTGCCATATTCCAGGCCCTCATATCTGGGCATCTAATTTGCATATTTATGCAAATTATTATAATTTGGTGTATTATTAATTTCCATTTTGACTATGCAAATTCAACACATTAATCATTGCACTTTTTCTACCATTATGATTCAACCTCAGTATGTATTCTGTGCACTTTGGTTATTTGAATAAAGATATCACTGTATTGTGGATTTTGGATGTTATTGAACTTTGCCATATGGCCAACACAGACACCTCTGAATATATTACCAGGCTAAGATCTCTTTTTATCTTCTGTTACCCTCAGCTAGTATGAAGGGAGGGAGGCTTTCAAGCAGCCCCAGGGAGTAAAGGTACTCCTTTTACTCTCTCAAGGTTGTTTGGAAGTGAAGTACCGCCTTGCTGCCTAGCCGTAAGTTCATGCCACCAACACAATAACCATACAACACAAGGCCAACACTGCTTTACTCCTTTCCTTTTCTGCCTGCTGTGCCTGTCAGAGGAAAAAACAGGAGGGAATTGAAGCATGAGGTGGCAATGCTATGCCTGTGCTGTAGGAACCAGAGCCTGCGAGGCAGGATAAGGCTCCTACCAGTGCCTGTCTTCTTGCATGATTTCTTCCTTCATTGCTACTGCCACATTTTAACCTACCCATCGGCCTGCAACAAAGGAGAAATCTGGGATTAACTGCTTCAACTGGCTCAGCCAGTCGGGACATTTGTTAAAAGTTCTTTCAATCTTGGACTTTCCAGCTTTTCTAGGACAAATGGCAACCCTAACATTGTCCCATGATACTCTGATGTTTCAGTCTTAAGCACACCCAGAGATAATTTGGCAGTTGGAGTGGGAAGGAGAGGAGAGTAAGATATGGTTATGTCCTCCTTTTCCAGAACATGCCCTCTTTTTGAGAGCTAAAATTTCTGTCTGGACTGATTTTTAAAATATCCAGGTTTTTTTTATAAGGTCCAGGCGAGAGGAAGTAGGAGATCAGATGGTGGAGTTCTAAGGAGGAGAATGAGAGGGGCATGCTAGGTTAAAGAAGGATGAAGGAAGCCCCCAGAGCATCCAACCTCAGCCCTGTGGGAGTTACACAGTTAGTGGCTTCAAGCTGGGTTGGGGCCACCGCTGCCATTGTGATCACCAGGGCTGCCATCCTCCTCCATCCTCAGAGGAGGGCCTATCAGGGAGCAAGATAATGGAGATGAGAAAGGCATCCTGCCACCATCGCGGGAATGATGTCTGACTACAAGGATGTCTGTCTTGTTTGTTGGATAAATGAGGAGTTGTGGCTTCTCTTACAACTGCCAGGAGTTCATAGGATATTTAAAATGAGAGTTATTGTACTGATCTGTGGTTTGGAGCATTCAGTAAATTTGTCCCCCTAGTAACCCTAGGTAAGTCCTCATGAGCTCACTGGGGTTTACTTCTGAGTCTTCATATTTCACAGTGGACAGCCTTTCCATTTTGGATTTGTCTAATCAGACATTTCTATTATTATAGCAGAACTGCAAAAATAGTGGTTACATATGCTAGACCATTGATAGTGGTGATGAAAATTTCTGTACTATTTCTTTAATAATGGTAGCATGCATTACAACATCAGGTAACTGAAGTGACATGGAAATTGGCATCTACTGGGGGAAATTTTTAGCCAGATCAAGTTGCTAATTCTATTGAAATCATCAAGATTGTCTTGTCAATCCTAAATATACATAAAAGTGAAATTCTTTTGAACATGGATATTCAATTAAATGTACTTTGCCCAACAGCATAATTTTGTAATCTCATACCATGCTGTGGGAAGATTTAGATGAAACTGCTACCTTGGTTGTTGCTGTGTGCCTTCAAGCCAAGTCTAAATTCAGGTGACTCTATCGTGGTGTTTCCTTGGCAAGATTTATTCAGTAAAGTTTGCCATTGCTTTCCTCTAAAGTGGAGAGAGTATGACTTGCTCAAGGTCACTCACTGCGTTTCTATGGCTACATGGCGACTTGAATCCAGTTCATGCAAAGACCTAGGGCTTTATCACATGAGCAAATAAATCACAATTACACCAGAGTAATGGCATCTTTACTTGGTTTATGATGACAGCATTCCTCTTCTGTTGTTCTCCTGTGGGAGACTGTTTTGAAAGAATTTCTTTTTATTAACACACAAAAAATCCATTAATGACATCCTTTCCCACAACTGTTTTGCAAGGATTTCCTGTGCAATATCTATTTATATCTAGAACTGTTTATATCTAGAATATTGTTTATTAAACCCAAATAGGATTAATGTTGTGCATTATTAAAATACTTAAGCTGGTGTCTGCTACCTCCTTCTGATGTTAGTGGCAAAATTGCTACTGAGGTGTCACTGATAATCAGGACCATACACTCTTAGCTACACTTCATTGAGGCAGAAGGTGTCTTTCTTTCTGTCAAGTTTTCCTATCATCATCTCATGCATTCTATCACTAAACTGCTTTTGAAATTCAGATTGCCGGTGGATGAGGAGGAACTGGAAACTTCAGAGCAGGAATCCATGAAAAGGCAATGAGCATGTGATATGGATATGGATACATTGCCTTTGTTACTTCTTGATTCCAGCCACAGTTTATTTCTGTGAGCAATTGACTGTTTTCTCCTTGCTCACATTCCTCAATATATGCTCTTATCTGCATGATTCCAAACTTTTTATTGCTTTCTTTGGCCTAAATCCAATTGCTAGTCTTCACTAGAGAAGACCCACTGAAGCAATGGGAACATAATAAGTCCATACTTATGGAAGTTCTGTTGATTCAGTTGGTCTACTTTAATTGAGGCTCACAACTTGATTTAAGTCATACTGTTTGGATACCCTTGATTTCAGTGCTTTGATCCTTCCATCTTTACAGAGTTTATCCCTTCCACCCATTTTTCTTTTCACAGATAATTGTACTGAGATGGCAATAATGCTTTCTGACTCAGGAGCCTGAAGTGTTGAACACATGCACTGCACCGTGTGAGAATTTGACAGCCAGGTTCATTTTAAAAACTTGACCCTTAAATAATATAAGCCGCAGGAATTTTAAGTGGCTTGAATAAATGAAACATGTTCTCAGAAACAAACCAACTTCTACAGAAAGCCTCTCGCCTAACTAGTAAAAAGGTAGCAAAAACAACAAGAAATCTATGGTTCAAAGTTTGTTTTATCTCATATGCTACTACAGAATTGCAACTGGAATAGGGGAAAAACTCAGTGACTGGAATAAGAAAATAGATTTTTATCTCTCTTGTTGTGGCAATATTAGTCTACTTCTAGGTTTATTATTTTTGGTGAAAAGCAATAAAGTTTGCCTCGTCAAACACCAGCAGGACTGCATGTCTCTTATAGCAACCACTGCAAAATCTTTCTGATAGGATGTGGCACACACAAAAATCACAAGTAATTTGTTGCATGGTGTGTGTGGGTGTAGAGAAAAACACCTGGGTGCCATCCCACTTTGGGAACCTTGGGACCTGTAAAATTACGTTAAAAAATAAGTAGCTGCTCTTAGCAAAGGCCCACACTTTACCATTACTGATGCAATTTTTAAAAGGACTGGAGAATTATATGGCAAACATTGATACAAGTTCTGCTGATTGTGTGAGCTGTTACCTAGAGACTTCAGACTTACAGATTAGAGATAATAGGTTTTATTGTAAAAATAATAATAATGGAGATCCACTGATATCTTGCCATGCTACAATGGCTAGACCTACTTATGGAATTATTAATGGACATGAATTCAATGAAGACCAGGAATGGGCAGAGTTGAGTCCACTTTGGATTTTTAAAAAACTAAAACCCTAGATCTCATCAATCAGAACAGAATAGTGTCTTGGAAGCAGGCTAGGAAATGTGTTTTCAGGCAGCCCCAAAATTTAATACCACAAATCAGCTCATAATTCAAATCCACACCTTGTTCTCATTCCAGCCTTTCTTCCATTAGGACTTGTAGAGAGGGAAGAAAGCCTTTTTCTTTTTGCTTCTGTTAAAGAATTAGAAATCAGGTCTACTGCAAATAGCCTAGAGATCTTCATCTATCTTCTGCCCAACCCTGCTGTTGATGAAATGGCATTATCAGGTTCTTCAGTCTATTGACTTTATGGCATTAGAATCATAGAAGGAGACAGTCAAAGTATTATAGTAGCAGCTGGGTGGCTTCCATACCAGTGGGGAGAAGGAATATGCTCCAAGTATTACCTGAAATTTCAAAAGGAGCTACTTAAGATACTGTAACATGTCCCACAAATTTGCTTAGCTCCTTGGATAGCTTTGAATAAGTTCAAAGTAAAGTACAGGGAAGCCACCTGTTGTTGTTGTTGTTGTTGATGATGATGATGATGATGATGATGATGCTCCTCTACTTCCTCCTCCTCTATAGGCTTCATTTTAAGTTTGTTTTTTTTAAAAAATGCTAGTGCATTATGTTAATTATAAAGCAGTTCTTCAAAGCCCAGGGAATATTTTGAAGAATCAGGTTCATGCATATATCTGTGGTTTCCTTGAAATGAATGGAGCAGAGCCAAATAGAATAGACGACCCTTAGGCGCAAAGAAAAATGCTTGCTCTGCTGAAACAATTACACCCACTGAAATGGAAAAGAAACCTAGAATTTTAAATCAGGGAATTATGCAAAGCACTAAAAGTTTTCATAAACTTTATTTTCAAAAAGAAAAGAAAGGAAAGGAAAATGGTTGTGTGAATTCTCTAAAGGCTGTTGTGGATGGCCGTATTGCTTATTTGAAGCTGACTTATGACTCCCAACGCTATGTTATTTTAAAACTATAATATAGATTCCCTTGACAGCACATAATAGAGAGAGCTTCTGCCTCATTGCCTTAAAACAATCACGAACTCATCCCATAAATCAAATACAAATGAAGTCTGTTACAGATTTGATTTCTATGTGTAGCAGTAGGAATGGAGAAACCGGTTTTTCCTAAGTCAGCACAGTGCTAGTTCAGTGATCTTGGTGCCATCCTGTAATCTGTAAAAGTTAACTGAACTGTAAAAATAAGAGACAAATTAGTTAGTGAAAGGTTTTTTTTTTAACAACAATAGTAATCCATTCTTTAACTTGGGGACCATATTAATTCTGCATAAGACTTAGGGTAGGAAAAAACTGGAGGGAAATTACTTTACAGCTGAATGGTTGGGTAATAGTCAAACTTACATGCTTTTCTTTAGAAGTATATCCTAATTCTCATGGAGAACTCTCATGTCTTCAGACATTGTGATGCAACCAGTTATGGCAATGAAGGTTGGTGGTGGACAGTGAATCTTATTTGAGTTTTACTGTGAACTTGAAAGGAGCTACTCTATCTAAGGTACTGAAAAGCCAGGATAGTGTAGTAGTTTGAATATTTGACAGGACTTTGGGAGAGCAGGGTTCAAATCTCCTTATCCATGGAAACCCACTAGGTGATCTTGGGCAAGTCAAACTCTCTCAGCCTCAGAGAAAAGCAATGGCAAATCCTCTTGGAGAGTTGTTAAATTTTATTTAGGCCATTGAAATTATAACAGATACAGTATACACTAGCAGACATGACCAACATAAAAAACTTACTAATATTAATGCTAATACAATCTTATTTCTAAAATATGGCTTAAAACAGATATGAACAGTACAGTATGACCCCTGCATTTGCAGGGGATAATGTTCTCAGACTTACTGTGGAAATGCAGAAAAAACAGATAATAGCAAACCTTATTGAAATCAATGAATTCCAGCAGATGTTGACCATGTCTGGGTTCTCCAGCATAAATCTATTGCCAGTCTCCAACAGAATCATAACATGGAATCATGTTAGAGGACCTAGAAAATGCTTTGAGAGAACATATTTTTTCAGATGTGGGTAAGTGAAACTGTGAGTGCGGGTCCCATGGATACATGGGTCCTATTGTATAAACAAATGACCTTAAGATGCTAGTAAATTTAAAAGTTCATTTTAAAAAAATTGTTGAGAAAATTCTGTGATAGATTTGCCTTGGGGCTGCCATACGTCAGAAATGACTTGAAGGCACACAACAGCAGCAGCAGCAATCGCCAAGGTACTAGCCTATTTGTGGATTAGCGTTCAGCATCTTGGATACCTTCTTTAATGACTGGATTACAATGACAGCATCTCACTGACATGGGATCCACCAGATGCCACAGATTTTAACTGTGTGAGAAACTCAAAGATTTTTAATGTTTAGCAACTGACTTGACACTCCATTTCTGCACATGTATGTTCAGATATAAACTCTGCTGTTTCCAGTGTGCTTACTGTCAGGTATGTATAGGACTACAGCTTAAGGTTTATCTTGAATCCTGCACTTAACTGGAGCTATGCTAGGACTTTTTCTTTACACAGAATTTGTTGTTGTTGTTGTTTTGTCCCAAACACCTATAAGAAAGGCAGGATTAGGTGGTCACATATTGAATTATGATGTTTTGCATGCAGGAGGTCCTATGTTCAGTCTCTAGCACCTTCACATAAATAGTCTCAGCCAGTAAGAAAACTTGGAAAGCAACCACAGATCATAGCAGTCAAAATCAGGCAATATTTTGAATCAATGCAGACCACCTCCATGTGTTTGTAGTCTTTCTGCCAACCATGAGTTTAAAAAATATCTAATTTTCAATTAGTGCACATGGGAATTTATAATGTTACCAAATGCTGATTTATGTTTTCCCCACCAGAGCACTTAGATATGACAATGGGAGAGCTGTGATCTCTTACTGCTTTTCAGCATGGCAGCTTGATATCTGTGTGAACAAATGCTGTATTTCTATCCCTCGGTAACTGTAACTAATATAAGTAATATATGTCAAAATTTAAGTGTGCCAGAGGATTTCCTTTGCATCCATCTAGAAGCCAGCAGATCTAACTTTGTGTTCTCTGAGTGAATCTAATTGGAAAGGCTGAATACCAGAAGAGATGACTAAGGGGAGCAGAAAACCACGGTGTTGTGGTAAAGCTTCAAGGAAGCAAGACCAGAAGGGAATTTTCTTAAAACAGAACTATCCCAAAACCTGAGACAGTGAAGACAATGGCAAAAAACAGAAGGCAGCTCATGGACTGAGTAAGGCAGAGGCAGAGAGAACACATCCCAAAATCAGTGTAACTAGGAACAGTAATTGGAAACTAGAAACTGGAATCAGTGCCTGGAAATAAAGAAAGACTGATGTATAGCATAGGATGTATAGAATGAAAGAGACTGGGTGAAGTTCAGGGGGATCTAATATGAGCAAAAAAAAGTGTGTGTGTGTGTGTGTGTGTGTGTGTGTGTGTTGTGTGACTTCGTTTCTGACTTATGGTGACCCTTTATTGACAAGATTAGTTCAGAGGAGGTTTGCCATTGATCACCCAGTAGGGTTCATTGCTGAGCAGGAACAGATTACTGACAGCTTATTTTGGGGGGAGAACTCTCTTGCTTATTAAGTATGGCAGACAGGTCTACATACGCAATCTATTATTTAAATACTTTTGTAAATACTGGCCATAATATACATTTGAGCTTTGTTCATTATGCCAGTCCTATGTCCACATCATAGGAGCTACGGTAGGCTTCTAAAATGTACAGGGGATTGAACTTTTTTGTGGCAGCTGTTAAGTATTTTAGAGAGGAGACAGGCTTTTATCAGTGAGTTCCAGAGTCCAAAGTCTCAAAGATTTTTTTTAAAAAAGGAAACAAATGTGAAAATTGATTTTTACTTTTGTCCCTGACTGATGGGATAATCCACATTGGTGTTCTCTTGGTGCTATGCAGCAGAATGAGGTAGGAATGAGAAACTGGTAGAATTTCATGTTGGAAGAATGGAGTGTATCACTTCAGACTGCAGGCAATGGATGAATTATGGAAGCTGCCCTCCTGAAGACTGAAAGCTCACACAGCATGGTGGCATGCTGGGCTAGAACATAAATCCACAATATGTTAGCTTTTTATTTCAGGAGAGTTGCTTCTGTTGGGAAATAATAAGTTACATCACAGATGTAGTTATGAATGTGTAACTATAGTTATGACCTGATCCTCCAAGCCTAACGTAACATCCAACAACCACAATGAGTGATGGAGGTCAGTTCTGCTGGTGATCAAGGTTTAGCAGGGTATTTCCATTCCCCTTCACCTAGCCATCTCAGGTATGACAAGGAGGAATTGTGGCATGGATCCTTCTCCTGCTTGTAGTAAATGGAGATTGCTGATAGAAAGGGGAGCTGGAAACATCATTTAGCTGAATACTGATTGCTAGCACAACAGACCTCCATTGCACAGAGCCTTGGGAGCACAGTGGTTAAAGCCTGGTACTGCAGCCAT
Organism: Urosaurus nigricauda; assembly: GCA_034509955.1. NCBI lineage: Eukaryota > Metazoa > Chordata > Lepidosauria > Squamata > Phrynosomatidae > Urosaurus > Urosaurus nigricauda. Next base: position 258,447,262 of record JAOEGL010000001.1, on the reverse strand, counting down.
AATCTTGTGAGTTCAATGCCAGGGCTCCAAGGTTGACTCAGCCTTCTATCCTTTCGGTAAAATGAGTATCCAACTTGTTTGGGGCAATTGGCTTACAGATTGTAAACTGCTTAGAGAGTTCTGAGTTCAATGATAAATGGTATTGAAATGTAAATGCTATTGCCATTGTTTGCTTGGTGTGGCTGTTAGCTGTTAAGGTAGGCATTTTGTGTGTGTTGATTGTGGCAATACTGCCACAATCGTAAACATGAATACTCAATGCATAAATCTAGACATCTGTAATTGCTCAACATGATGCCAGTCCCTATTCTCGCTTACCATCTACAAAATACTCTGTCATTTCATGTGAAATAGTTGCTGCCTGCAATAATGGAGGGACTACCCACACGAAGTCCAATTGAACCATAGATCCTCCACACATCTGTGGTATTCCCATTTGCATTCTTAAGTTCTTTTGTGCCAGCTCAGGACACTACCTTGTTCTGCTTCATGTACAGAGCAAGCCCAATTCCAAGAGAGAGTTAAATACCTGCCATATTTTATTCAAAAGTGCCTGTCTTTTATCCTGTTGTCAAAGATTAATTCTTTTAAAAACTGTATTTTAATTATTTCTCTTTCTGACTTTTTAAACTTATGAGGTTTTACAAAAACAGTACTGCTAGTTAAGTGATAACGATGACATCAAGGAGCTCCTACAGTTAATTTGAATCAGATAATTGGAGGTAAAATAATGAGATGGATTGAAAAGGTTGGTGGAATGTTAGGTGACGTCCATTAGCAGTGTATAAGAACATAAAGGACTTATCAGAGATGCCTTAGCACATTTCCTTTGAACTCAGAATTCTTACTTGAGTGTAAACTTTTAAAATGATTTTTTAATGCTTCATCTCATTTGGTTTTTGATGGTTCACGAAATGAGTCGTGCACTACTTCTTTAGTAAGACAGTTATAATGGCAAGACAGCTTACACAAACACAGCGATAGACTTGTCTCTGGTGGCAACCACACATTTTAATTTAAGTCTCTTCTTCTGTGCCTTCCATTCTCAGATGCAGCCCACATTTTTTGAGTGGCATTTGTGTGCTATGCAGGACTAAGAGTTACAGAATCCTGAATCTAGGATCAGAAAAGTTTAACTGTTTTACCTTTTAGATTTAAGACATATGCTTCTGGGGCCAGAGAATGAATGTTGGATGCAAGTTTTTTACATTCCTTTTCTTATCTTTTACTGTTGTTTTATTTTATATATTTGAAAATGTTAAATAAAATTTTAAAAAATGTTATGCAACAGTGAGGAAAAATGAAACAAAACAAAAAAAAAGAATCCAATACTTCCTGTCTTACAAACAAACAAACAAACAAACAAACATACATACAACAAACATACATGCCAAGGGCTTAGTGCTCCCATACTCTGCCCTACTGGGAATGGGATCATGTAGAGCCCTGGTATTGCTATGTGGCAGTTCCCTGCTTTCTTTCCCACTGGCTATGTTTGCTAGGGCTACCGGGAGTTGCAATCCTGCAAAATCATGTGGGGGATCACAATTCCCAATTCTACTACAGAAAAAATTCAGTCCATAACAGGCCAGTGATAAAAGAAACTGTCATACAAAGAACACAACACTGTGAGACAGCCAGCATAATGTCGTGGTTTGAGTTTTTGGGCTATGACTCTGGAGACCAGGGATTGAATATGTTCAACCATGTTCAACCATGGAAGCCCACTGGGTGACCTTGGACAAGCCACACTCTTTCAGCTTCATAGGAAGGTGAAGACAAACTCCTTCTGAACAAATCATGCCAAGAAAACTCTGTGATAGGGTAACCTTAGGGTTGCTATAAAAGTCATACATGACTTGAAAGCACACGACACGCAAACAATCAAATCAAGCTCTAACTCTCCCTAGAAGCCAAAAATGACTAAACTGAGTCTATCATACTTTGGACATATCATGAGATGATATAATTCAAAGAAAGAAAGAAAGAAAGAAAGAAAGAAAGAAAGAAAGATAATGCTCGGCAAAGTGGAAGGGGAAAAAAGGCAGATTGCATTATTGATGGATAAACTCCACCAAGAAAGCCATGACCAAGTTTGCAAGACAGTAGCAGGTTGTTCATAAGAGAGTGTTTAGGAGGTCTCTCACTCGTAGGGTCACTGTAAATTGAAGCCAACCTGACAGCAATTTACAACAATAATGCTATTTTTTACTCTGCTCCATCCTTATTCTAAATCTGATAAATACTGTAAATAAGTTGTCAACCTATATACAGTCATAGATTATGTTAAAAGAAGAACTGGAAAAGGGCCTTTAAAAAACAACAACCCTACTTTCTTATATTATCCCCCCATGATGGCAAGGGGGTTCTGAAATTTGTCATCCAAAAAAGTAACTTTTCCAAGCTCTTCCTAAAAACAAAGCATCATTTTTCAAAGAGTAATAGTTGCATTTGCTGCAGTCAACAGCTACCTGAAACCTGTCACTTCCCAGACTATATTCTAAGGTGAGCCCGACAAGCTTGGTTAAGTTTCCATCTGCTTCTACTCACTGAGCAAAGCACCAGAACTGCATGGTTGCTTTTATGATATCAACCTGGCTATGTATGAAATCCCTGTTTGACAGGAATTTGAAGCTGTACAGCCCCAAATCCCCCATGGATTTTGGATTGACTACTCATAATTCACCACCCCAACTCCTGAGAAGGATTCAAGGAACATTCTACTCCCTCTCAGAAGGCACTTCATCTGGCCTTTCTGTTGTCATACACTAAGCTATTTGTTATGTACGACCCCCTCCCCAACTAGAAAAGGACAAGAATTTAATTTTCATGCAGCCGTTTGTTTTCAGCTAACTCAAAATGACTACTAATCATCAAATAAGTTTTCTTTAGGTGCTTACACATCATGTTTTTCATTACTGTAATTTGTTCCACCAAAGGAGTGTCTGTCTTTGTTAATTTGTGACACTCATTTAATTTCTGCATTAGTCTAGAATTGTAGTTTCACTCTGCAGTACAGGATATTAACAGTAGGCATCCTCATTAACTCTTTATGTGAGCATGGCTATTGGCCAGCATCTGAAACAAACGGTACTGAAATATAGTCAATTTGAGTCAACTGAAGGCATACTCCCTTGTACATTGGACAGCTTTGTTGTCTCTAATCATGGAATCATAAAGTTGGAAGAGTCCACAAGGGCAGATTGTTCCTGAGTCATGTTAGTTGTTTTGATAAGTATATTAAGCTTTGCTCATGACTCCTTGGCCAGCTCTGAAACAGATCTCCTTAAAATTCTAACATTTCAGAGTTTTTGCTGAATTTGCTGTGGAAACATACCCACTTTTGTCTTCTGCTAAATTTAGAAAAGTACTGCGACTAATCTAGGTAAGCAGAGTTGGACAGGTTACTTTTCTGTAAAACAGATCCCAGAATCACACATGGTAGCCCCCAAACTACTTAAATACAAGGTGGGGCTTGTAGTAAATTTTGCTAGATCTGATCCTGTGTGGCCAAAACAACAACAACAACAAAAACAAACAACAAAACACAGAACAACAAAACAGCATTTATTGGTAATGACATAAAACGTTCATACTAACAATTTTCAATTCTTACAGCCAAAACATCCTATAGTGCAATGAAACCACCTCTTCCTAACCTGACAGTCGGGAGTTACATTTCCACTTTGTTTTCCTTGCCATCAGCTTCCCCATTGCATAGATGAACTTGTCAGCAAACATCTTAATGGTGTCATAATAAAGTAATAGGGTTACAAAGATTCTTACTAATAGAAAATCACCCACTGTATCGCTTGCAAACCCGAGGCTATTTGATAATGTGATTATGCCTAATTAAGATACAGTGGCTCATGTGCCAGTAATGCAACCATTTCTGCTTCTGTTGTAACAGATAATGAGCCCATTCCCTGTCATTTGTTTCAGTAACTACCACATTGTTAATGAATGCTACGGTGTGTAGGAATTTGTTCCATTACATGTCCAATTATGGTGTCTGATGACCAATATTGTTTGACCTACTTCAGAAAGTTCTGCACTGTCAAGGTTAGTAACAATATGGCATATTATCCTAACTAGTTACAAATGACTAATTAATCGAAGGATTCAGAATGTTCAGTTTCCATTCACTTCATGAGTCTGATTGTTCAATGAAACAAGCCCAAATTAGATGTAGTATCATTAAAGTTGTGTAGTGCTTGTTTGTTTTTTTACTTTTGTTTTACAAGTAAATGATACAGGAAACCTGTGTGACAAGGAGGGAAGGGGCTTTACATATTGGTCCTAATATAAACCAGGGTCCCCTGTACCTGTTTTCCACATTGGAAAGAAAGTTTCTATATTCTATTCATAGCCTCCCCCAACTCCAGTTTAAGAAAATGAGATTGAGGTAGAGGCAAGGGTGAAAATGGCTCCTTAGTCCCAAACTAGCTCAGGTTCCCTCTTCTATATGTTTAAAAAAGCAATTTTTGATGATGTTAATTGCTCTCAAATTGATTTTGACTCATAGTGACCCTGTGGATGAGACATCTCCAAGACCCCCTGTCCCCAACTGCACTGCTCAAGTCCTGCAGACTTAGGCCTGTGGCCTCCCTGATCTAGTCTAATAATGTGGCATATGGTCTTCCTCTTTCTCTATTACTCTACCTTTCCCAGCATCATTGTCTTTTCAAATGAGTCATGCCTTCTCATAAAGTGACCAAAGTACAATAGTCGCAAGTTAGTCATCCTGGTTTATGATATTTTCTGCGTACAAGTTGAATTAATAGGGTGATAGTATGCAGGCTTGCCTAACCCCTTTGTCAATTGGGAACCATTCCATCACTCCTTATTTTGTTCTGATGGCATCCTGTTGTCCTAGGTACAGGTTGCCCATCAGAACAATCAGATACTGTGGCGCTCTCATTCCTCTAAGCACCAGCCATAGCTTTTCATGATCTATGCAATCAAAGGCTTTATTGTAGTCAATAAAGCATATTCTGATTTTTATTTTGGAATTCCCTGGTGCACTCCATTATCCATTGTATGTTTGCAATATGATTATTAGTGACTCTTAGTGACTCTTCCTTTCCTGAATCCAGCTTGCACCATTGGGATTTGTTGCTTCATATATTGTAGGAGTCTTTGCTGCAGAATTTTGAGCATGATTTTGCTTGCACGGGAAATTAATGCAATGGTTCTATAGTTCACTGCAATCTTTTGGTCTCCTTTTTTTGTGGATGGGAATGTATACTGATCTCTTCCAATCTGTGGGCCACTGCTTTGTTTTCCATATTTGTTTGCAGATTTTAGTAAGAACTATACTTTGAATCTGTCTCTGTGGATCGTAGCAGTTTTATTGGTATGTTGTCTGCTCCTACTGAATGCAGCTTTCACTTCACTTTCCAAAATCTGGAGGTCATCTACATAAGTTTCTTCTTCCCATGTGTCACTCAACCTTTCATATTTTTGTATAGCTCTTCTGTGTATTGTCTCCATAATTTTTTAATTTCATAGTGGTCATGTATTATGTTTCTTTTCTGACCACAAACCATAAATATCTTTGGTTTAAATTTCTCTTTGAATTCCCACATCTTGCAGACGAGTTCTCTTGTCTTTCCTTTTATGTTATTGACTTTTCTGTATTGATGGTTGTACTAATTTTCTATACTTGTGCACTGGTCATTGGACAATAGCATTTATGGTTTTAATTGTGTTTCTGTCTCCCTTTTCTTTTGTTTCTCATCTTCTTTAACTGCGTGAAGCCTTTTGTCTGTCTTGTTAGCATTTGTTGCGCAGTCCATGATGAGGTACCATGGCTATGTTTGGCACCAGGATCACCTTCACAACTGTAGTGTAGGCAGCAGCTTGTAAGCTGGAGAAGTACCTCTCCTTTTCCAGAATAACTGAAGAGACACTGTAGACAAAGGTCTCTCAGATGAGCCTTTTATTCTTAGAAGTTATAGTATATACATCTATACATTCCACCATCTATCAACAGAAGAAGCCACACAGTCAACTGACTCCAACGGAATCCTCAGCCCAACTGTCAAAACCAACTGTCAACGGAATGTTCAAATTCCCCCTGACAGCACCTGATTGGCTGATGTTTCTGTTTAATGTTTGGCCATTACACATTGTACATTTTCTTTGGGACTCTTTATCCCAACATTTCATCCATTGTTTCTTCTACTTTTTGGCCACAGATGCTATTTTCTTGCATTCGTTTTCTATGCCCAATTACACAAGGTTAAAAATATGCATCTTATTTGTTCTTTTTGAAGTTGATGTGAGCTCAAAATCACATTTTTGGAGTCCCAGAATTTTTAGGCACCATGGCTACTGGCCATATGGCTGGTGGGTTTCTGGGAGTTGTAGTAATGCTTTCACACAGCAACACTTCTAAACTCTGAATGCAGTTACTTTTTCAGGCAGCAGTATGAGTCGCAGGGTATCAGAGTGAAACTAGTTTTCCAAGCCTCATTGAAGTGAATAAAAGATTTATCAGGGCCTTTCCACTACATCTCAGCCTTATGAGAGAGAAATGGGACAACACCATTGAAGGCATAATGACAGTATTGCAACTAATATAGAATATTTTCTTGTTATTATGTTGCCTTCAAGATGACTCTGAAATCTGAATTATGGTGACTTGCCCATACTTGCCCAGTGAGTTTCCATGGCTGAGCAAGGATTTGCACCTTAGTCTCCCAGCTAGTCAAACACTCAAAACACTATACCATGCTGATTCTCTAGAATTAAATAATAAAAGAAACAAAGATAAGTTGATGGTATCATAGATTCACTGTTTCAGAGGACCAGCTTCCCACTTCCAGCAAGTTATAGCATCCCTCTGGCAATAGCCTGCTTTCTTCCCTTACCAAATTTGACTTTCTCCTCAGATGGAAGAAATGCTGGCAGCCAGCTAGAGTTCTTCCTCCTACCTTCTCTGAGGAGACGAATTTATGGAGAAGAAGGAGATGATAAGGGTGACACACAGTTTAAAAGAAAGTTTTCTTCATACAACTTTCTGATCCTAATAGAAATTAATTGTCACACCAGAGTGTTTTTAATACCCAACAAATGCTCATTTTCCATTCTGTTGTTGAGCCTTCACGAAATGAAAGAACAGTGTCTCTTTTTTCCTGAGTGCTGAGAAACAGCAGCCCTGGAGGGAGAACCAGACAGTTTTACATCAATATCATTCTTTTTCTACATGCATTTTCTTCAGACTTTTATTGGGTTTGTTTTTTCTTAGCCCACATGGACTTGCTGAGCACACAAATAATTTATTTGTACTCACATTTAAATATGATCATCTCCCCTTGTACATTTTCTAAGCAAGAAGGAATATAGGGAGCTTATGAAGTTGCAGTCACAACAAATGTTAAATTTTAAAATTGTATCTGTGGTGTTCTGATGCTCCCAGTAAACAAGATTTTATCACCATTTGGATTAAACATGCTTGTTTGACTCAGATATTATTTTCAATCTGATACTCAAAACTCTTACTTCCTAACAAGTGAATTTTTTTTTTTGTTTAAGGAGGATCTATTCAGGACATCTTTTACAATGCTTAACCAGTTCCCCTAATGATTTGTAGCACTGATTAGCAAATCACACACGAATGGATAGGGATCTTTAATCATGTTCCATACAGGTAAAAGCATTTTTAAATAGCTTTAGAATCACAGAGCTGAATTACAGAGACTGTAAGGGTCATCATGGTCAATGCCCAGCCATAAAGAAATAGACAAAACATCATGAAATGGCCATCTAATCTCTATATTACAATTTCCCATAAAGCAGAGTTCGCCATCTTCTGAGGTAGGCCATTCCACTGTTGAACAGCTGTTACCAGCTGTTTCATCAAAAATTTCATCAAAATTTCCTTTATTGCAATTTGAAACCATTTTATTGCATGTCCTATCCTCTCAAGCAGCAGAAAACAAGCTGACTCTTTCATCAACATGATAATCTTTCATATATTTACAGACAGCTATCGCCTAATCACTCAATCTGCTTTTCTCAAAGCTAAACTTAACAGGTACACAAATCCCTCAACTGTTTCTCATAGGATTTAGTTTCCAGACCTAGTCACTTCCTGTGGGCACATTTTCTCTAGGCAATGCCCATCTTGAATTGTGGTGCCCAGAACTGGACACAGTATTCTAGACAAGATCTGGCCAAAGCTGAATAGAGTGGTGCTATTTCTTCCCTTGATCTGGATACTATTTTCTGTTGATGTGGCTAGAATGGCATTGGTTTTTTCTGCTGCCACATTACAATATTGATTCGAGTTAAAACTTGTGGCCTCCCAAGACCTCTAGATCCTTTCCACATATACTGTTTTCAAGCCAGAGGACACCCATATTGTATTTGTGATCTGATTTTTCCTGCCCAAATGGTTTCTTATATTTGTCTGTTCAAATTCATTTTATTAGTTCTGGCCCAGCTGACCAATCTGCTTAGGGCATTTTGAATCCTGATTTCATGCTCTGAGGAATTAGCAACCCCTCCTGGTTTTGTGTCATCTGCAAATTTAGTGTGCTCTCTATTCCATTATCCAAGTCATTTATACAGATGTTGAACTAAGCTTGGACCAGCACAGAGCCCTGAGGCACCTCACTAATAATTTCTCTCCAGAATGTTGAAGAACCATTGTTGTACTTTTGGGTCTGCTTCATCAACTGGATACAAATCCACCTAGCAGTAATACCATCTAGCCAAAATTTCACCAGCTTACCTGCAATAATGACATGGGGGCCTTTGTCTAAACCCTCTTAAAATTAAGATACACTATATTCACAACATTCTCCTGATTTTCCCATGCTCGTAAATATATTTTAAAAAGAGAGATTAGATTAGTTTCTCTTTTTAAAAAACAAACAAACCATGCTATGTTTTAGTTCTTTCTTTTCTGAGAAAATGGCTTTTACTTATTTGTTTGAGAACTTTCCTGAAATTCATGACAGTAGTTGCCTGGGTCCTCCTCACCACTTTGAAGATGTTGACAACATTTTCCTCTCTCCAGTCTAAGGGGATCTAGAGGAACATCATGGGTTCAAACAGGATCAGGACTGAGGTAAGGATGAATTATTTTGCAGGTGTGGATTCAGTCAGGAACAATCTAGTTTTATATTATCTTTCCCCAAATATCCTTTTTAACACAATAGTTTCTGCAAGAATAGCTAGAATAATCTCTCTTTATCAAACAGCATCCCCAGCTAAAGGAAACTTTGATTGCACAGACAATAGGATCTTGTGTGCTTAATGCAAAATCTAGCTTCAGCATCCTATAAGCCTTTTCTGATAGGCTTGTGTAAGCTTTTGAGCCACAGATGGGACAGCCAAAGCATGAGGTCATGGAGGCCTTCATTATTAATTACAACACGAATGCATGGCAAATGGACATAAATCCAGATTTACACAGCTTGTGGCACTATAACAGTAATACCTACAACTTTGTAAGTGAAAGTAATATTTTTTTTCTGGTAAAGAACTAAGGAAGACCAGCATTTACTGCATGATTGCTACAGGCCCAGGGAGGTGAATGAGATATTAAATATCAAAACAGTATGCGAACATTCTAAACATAATGGCTAGCTCTCACATTCCAATATAAAGTGATTATTATTATTATTAACATTTATTTATATAGTGCTGTAAATTTACACAGTGCTGAACATATAATCTTTTAATTAGACAGTTCCCTGCCCTCAGGTTCACAATCTAAAAAGACATGACACAAAAGGAGAAGGGAAAGGTGGTGGGGAAGGAGATCAAGTCCAGTGGTTCTTCTCTCCCTCTGAGGCCCAGACCAAGGCAGATGGACTGGAAGGAGGGCTTGGCTTCTTAATGCATAGTTAAAACAAGGCATCCTGGGGCAGAAAAGGGCACACATCTGGGAATGCTTCCCTAAACAATGTAGTTTTTAACTCAGTTTGAAACTGGTTAGAGAAGTGATGAGGCACACATATGGTGGAAGAAGTGAGTCACTCCAGCAAGTGAGAATAGATGAATCCGGGATGGAGCAGTGGAAATCCTAGGCTGGGTCAGGAGACCTTGACTACCAGAATGGAGGTTACGAGTGGGAATGTAAGGAGAAAGAAGTTCAGATAAATAAGGAGGGGCCAGTCCATGGAGGGCTTTGAGTGTCAACAACAAAAGCTTGTACTGGATGCTGAAGGGAAAGGGAAATCTCTGGACAGAGATTAAAGAATGGAGGTGAGAGAGAGGAAGCCCTGTCAGAAGAAGGTTACAATAACCTAGTCACAATACCATTAAGGCATGGACCAGAGTCTTGGCAGTAGAAGCTCAGAAGAATGGATGGATTTTAGCAATGTTGTAAAGAATCTAAGGCCTTGGCAGTGGCCTGGATCTGGGGAATAAATGACAGAGAAGAATAAAAAATGAAACCAAGACTGCGGGCTTGCTGAACCGGTTGAATAGAAGTGTCATCAACAGAAACAGAAGGGTGGGCTTAGGTGGAAGCCTACACTTGTCTTACACATGTTGAGCTTTATGCGCCAATGCCGCGTCCACTGAGAGATAGCAGTTACACAAGATGAAACTTGCTGTTCAAGCCCCGGCGAAAGGTCGGGGGTGGACAGATACAGAGTGTCATCGGTGTACAGATGATAGGAGAAACCAAAAGAACTGATGAGTTTGCCTAGGGACATAGAAAACAAAAGGGGACCCAGGACAGAGCCCTGGGGAACTCCAACTGATAAGGGAACAGAGGAGGTACATCTGCTCAGTCCCTTAGATGGATTCTGTAAGCAATGCATTGATTTGAATTTATTCTCCAAATTCGGTTTTACTATTATTATTTATTTTATTTATATAGCGCTGTAAATTTACACAGTGCTGTACATACAATCTTATAATTAGACGGATCCCTGCCCTCAGGCTTACAATCTAATTTGTAATTTGTTGGCTTCCTGTTTCCCAGTGCAGTATCAATGCTCTGACTTTCTTTAAATCTCAGTATTAGTAGCCAGATAAAAAATATTTTGTTGTTGCTTGTTAAAAAAAAAAAAGTTTTTTCTTCAAGGCTTATTTCTGCTGTTTCAGTTGGGTCTATTACAGTTGTGCCAACATGAGTTCCCTCCATTATCAGCCATTGCAAGTGTCTCATCATGAGGCCTCTTCTGAAATTCAGTTTGTCCAATTCCCACTCAGTTTCCCCAGCATCTCTGAGTACTCACATTAAAACAACTCTCTTTACACAGATCCATCATGTTATGGTGAATTTCTGCAAAATCTGTTCAGCTTTGAGAAATGGCCACTCCCTGCCTAGAATGTCTGCTAATAGTAAATGCTTTTTACTTACAATACCCTGTTTGTTCATTTCCTTAGTGGAAACATTCATATCAGGTATCCTATACAAATTCTAAGTCTGTAATTTTTCATTTCCTTAGACCCCAGAAGTGTATTTAATACATCCTCAATGTAGCTCATATGTAGTGTGTATTTCAACTAAAATGGGCATGTGGTAACAAAGTTCCCGTGTTAATTCCCACCTGGACAGGGGACAGAACATACCAATGGGTTCACTAGATCCAGTTCCCCTGCTTGAATTGCCACATTCATGCAACCCAAGAGTGTGGGTAATGTTTCTACTGCTGGATTAAAAACAGTGGACAGCAACTCCATCAGTCAGTATTGGTGCAGCAAGCTTGGATAGTGCTTTATCATCACTTCTTGAGGAGTGTGGGAACATGACTACCTGATATTAAGCTTTTATTTTTTTTAAATATATATATATATATATAAAAAAAACCCCACTGGGTGACCTTGGGCGAGTCACACTCTCCCAGCCTCAGAGGATGGTAATATCAAACTACCTCTGAAGAAACATGCGAAGAAAATTCTATGATAGATTCGTCTTATGGTCACCATAAGTTAAAAATGATTTGGAGGCACATGACCACAACAACAACAACAACTTCCACATTAATTTGTTGGCATGTTACTGACAAGTTAGGATCTTAGAGCTGTCCACTTCTTGGCAATTTCTCACTAATTTTGGACAAGCTGTCATTCTGATATATGAGTGAGAGAAAGGTGAATTTATGAGGAGTGTGGAAAGCCAGGCAGGACGCAAGATTTCCCAGGGCTCTGGGAGGGGGGGATTTGCAATTGCACCATTACTAGGAAACCTCCTCATGGCTGCAATGATTTGCAGTACAACTAGGACAGGTCTAAGTGTGGATGTGAAAGGCAAAACAAGTTTGGAATTTTTTTTTTTTACTGTAATAACTTATTGTTATAACTGGTTTGGGCATTTTGTATTTTGTAAAAGAAATGGGGCATATACTTTTTACTTGACAAGTAACTGAATCGCTGTGACACTGCAAATGTTAGCGTTTGTAGCACAGTCTGTGGTGAGGTTCCATGGCTATGTTTGGTGCCAGGATCACCTCCGCAACAGTTGGCAGCAGTTTGTGGGCAGGAGAATGTACCTCTCCTCTTCTAGAAGGGACACTGTAGACAAAGGTCTTTCAGATGAAGCTTTTATTCTGAGAAGTTACAGTATGTACAGAGCTATCTACAAACATCTACACAGTCCACCATCTATCCACAGAAGAACCCACTCAGTCCACTGACTCCAACGGAATCCTCAGTCCAACTGTCAAACCTAACTGCCAAGACCAACTGTCAACGGAATGTGCAAATTCCCCCAGCCAGCACCTGATTGGCCAATGTTCCTGGCTAGTGTTTGGCCATTATACATTGTACATTTTCCTTGGAATTCTTAATAATAATAATAATAATAATAATAATATTTATTTGTATTTCCCGCCTCTCCCCAGGGATCGAGGCGGGATTCCAGCAAGTAAAATCTACAAGGTCAATACAATTTCTAAAAACCAGTTATAGTAATAAAATATTTAAAATCATTAAAATCTATTGATCTAATATGCGTCGAGTTCCTTTGTCTGTTATTAGTTTATCCCAACAGCAAATACAAATAATGTTTTACATATATAAAAAACACAACTTTACTGTACCACAAGTTTGGCCTGAAATTCAAATGCCATATTGATTTTGTCTAGAAGCACTGAAACTAGATTATTTTGGATCTTTCCAGAGGACAATGTAGAATTAGTGATGTTTGGATGTTGTTCTTGCTTTTGCACCAACATACCATTCTCTTTGTTTATTATGTTTTACTATAGATTGTAAATTATGCATAATGCCATTAAATAAGCACAACACTTTATAGATGGAAATGATGCTGTTGACCCTTTGTTTGCTATTATTTTGTATAGTGAATGATTTATGAACTCACTGTCTAACCTGAATATGTCCTCTTAAGATGGTTACAGAAGGAGGTATGCAGTATCTCCTAGTGCAGGGACCCCTCCATGCAACTTACTTGCCAGCTTTTGGAGTGCACCCAGACATCCACTTAGTGGGTTGGGAGGGCATGAAGGCAGTACTTCTTCAGCTGGATGCATCCTCTGAGAATCCTCCTATTTTCCGCAGAACGATCAAACTCATATTCTCAAATATGAAAGCTAGTTCCTTAAAAGTGGTGAGTATGGTTTTGTCCATTAATGTGCTAATCTCTATTCATGATGTCAGTGGCTTGAGCAAGAAATTAGAAAATCACTAAGGCTGCACCTGCACTGCAGAAACAATTCAGGTTGATACTGCTTTAATTTCCATGGCTCAATACTGTGGAATTCTAGGAATTGTAGTGTCTTCTCTGTCAGAGAGCACTGGTGCCACAACAAACTAGAAATCCCACAATTCCATATCATTAAGACATGGCAGTTAAAGTAGTGTCAATGTGGATTATTTCTGCACTGTGGGCACAGCCTCAGTGGCTGGATCCAGTTTCTATACAGTGGTCCCCCGTCTTACAAATCCCCCGGGTTACGAAAACCCCGGGATCCGAAGGCGGCAGGACCGCCATTGTATCCCCCAGGATCCGAAGGATCCCCCAGGATACGAAGAAAAAAAGCGGAAAAAATACCGCGCGGCCCCTTTAAATGGCCACGCGGTCCGTCCGTGAAAGCAGTCCCCCGGGTTGCGAACGACTTCCGGGTTACGAAGGTAATCCCGGAACGGATTACCTTCGTAACCCGGGGGGACGAGTGTATACCTGAAATCTATATGTCAAAGGAATCAGGTGACCTGAACCAGATACAGCACTGTGCAAAGGAGCTTAATGTTATAAGATTTGATATATAGGAAATAAAGTTATTTTTTCTTGTGTTAGGGAAATAAATGTTGATTAATGGAAATAAAACCAGATAAGATAAATAATGGATACAGTAAGGAGAAGAGGAGAGACTAGGTTAATTGGATAGGTCACAGTTCAAAAAAAGTGGGAAGCCATTTTAATGGGTGAGTGAGAAGGGGGATTTGTTGTTGTTGTGTATTTAAGGTATATACTACGTGTTTATGTTATGTGTGTGTGTATGTATAAATAAATAAATATATGGGATGCAAAGAGGTAAGTTAAATTTGTTCAGACATGTCAGCCTTGTGCCAAGTTACCAGATGCTACAGGGGGCACTGTTGAACTTTATTAAAAAAAAATGGGATTTCTATCACACCTTGGGATGTGAAAAAAAAAATTACAACTGTCTTAAGTCTTTAGGCTTTGTCAGCCCAGGGAGTGCATCCTCCCCATCATGTCTTCTGTAATTTGTGTAAAACGTCTAGGTACAACTAGTTTCTTTTTCCTTCTGTTAAACTACAAATGCACAGACAGAAAGCACAACAGGACAGGATGACTGACAAAGACAGCACTCTCTGGTACTGCAGTCGGCCCTCCATATGCATAGATTCTTTATCCATAGCTTCAATCATCCACAGCTTGAAAATGTTCAAAAAAATATAAATTCCAAAAAGCAAATTTTGATTTTGCCATTTTAAATGAGGGACATCATTTTACTATTCCATTGTATTTAATGGGACTTGAGCACCACAGAGTTTGCTATCCATGGTGGTCCTTTGAACCAAAGCCCAGCAGATACCAAGGGCTCATTGTACTATGTTACTAGCCCATATGATAAAGCAGCATTTTTCAGAAATGCAAAATAACAACAACAAGAATCCTAAAAATATGCAAAATATATCTGAATGTAAGACGGAGGACTCATATTGACACCTCAAGTCAGGATTTTACATCTCTAATCACATCTGGTCACTGAGATAATTTAATTGGATAAGCAATATGGAAAATAATGCAGAGTGGTCCAGAATCCACTCTCCCAATTAACAAAAGAGAACAATATCCTTGTATCAATTCTCCAGTGTTATCTGTTCACACTTTGTGTGAGTGGTTTGCTTGCTATTGGTTGCTACCAGAAAATCCAAAACTGACCCACTTGCAATTCTACACCAATGCACTGAGAGTAAATTTGATAGAACTCACTGGGGCTTCTTTTTGAGTAAATACATTTAGGTTTGTTCTGTAAATCCTAAATTTGTTTATAAAAGGTTTCTCCAATTTTTAAAAATTCATCAGCATATACTCACATAGTGGTTTTCCAAAGTAACCTATCTCATATATATATATATATATATATATACATTATTTTTTTAAAATCTGTTTCACATAAGAGTTCAAGGCTCTCTTTTCTATTGGTTAATGTTTTAAGTTTTGAGTTTCTACTTGCCACCTCATGTTTTGCTTTATAAAACTATAGTAAATATTAGAATTTGAAGGACAGAAACCTCATACACTGCTGCACATAGCAGAAGAAATCCACATATATAATCTGCTTCTGGGATAGTGTAGAAATCTAGAAGTTTTATGAAAACTGGTTTTTTTTCCCTCTAGAAGGACAATTTACGGAAGAAAACGTTACAGATTAAAGAAAGCAGAGAAGATGCTGAATATTAATAATGATCATTACTGTTCTTTAGGCCTGGTATTATTTTACAGAAAGTTTTGAGTCCCACCTCAAACCTTTAATTCTGTGAGGCTGCAATCAAACATCTTTTGAACGCACTGGATTTCCACTCTTAGAAGAAAAAGAACACAAAGGAAAGCTGCCATTAAAGGAAAATGTTAAGGAAACCATGCATTAATCTCATCAGATGCTAATTGCTCATTATGATTCCCAATGAAATAGAAGTCCCCTAAGATGAATAGTTAAATATTAATTAATATTAAATGTTTAAATGTCATTAATAGTTAACTCATAAACTTTGTTCAATAATAAGTTCATAAGTTAATTCACAAGCTCCATTCTGTGAAAACTTGGGGTGTATCTACACTGTAGAAATAATGCCGTTTGACACTACTTTTAAGTGCTGTAGCTCTATTCTATGGAATCCTGGGATCTTTAGTTTTAGAAGGGCTTAATCCTTCTCTACCCAAGAGTGCTGGTGCCTCACAAAACTGCACACTCCAGATTCTACAGGATGGTGTCATAGCAGTTTAAGTGGTGCCAAACTGCATTTTTTCCATGGTGTAGATGCACCCTGTTGTTGTGTGCCTTCAAGTAGTTTCCAACTTTTCCTATCACAGGTTTTCTTGGTGAGATTTGTTCACAGGAGGTTTGCCATTGCCTTCCCCTGAGGCTGAGAGCATGCAGCTTGTCCAAGGTCACCACGAGTTGGGTATTAAACTCTGATCTCCAGAGCCATTGTCCAACACCCAAATCACTGCACCATGATGGTTACATTCTACTATGCTAGAAATTTGGGGAACAAAGGAAAATTTCATTCAGAGGGAGTCTTCTGTCCATTCATTTGTGGGAAATAGGATGGTTTCTGCCATCCATTGTTGTAGCCAGAGGAAATAAAATCTAGGCATTATATGAAAGCAGTAATAATAATAGAGAGAAGATTGGTTAGTACTACAAAGCAAATTCTCTGGAAGTAAAATGTCCTGGCTCTACTGCTCTTGTTTTAAACAAGAGTAGAACAAATGTTCCATAAAGAAAGCCACAGCTAAATGCAGGATTTTTGCATAAGTTTGATGGGGTAGAATAATAATAATAATAATAATAATAATAATAATAATAATAATAATTTATACCCTGCTCTACAGCCCTAAAGGCTATCAGAGCAGCTTACAATTATTATTTTAATCAGAAGGTTCCCTGCCCTCAGGCTTACAATCTAAGAAGACACAACACAAAAGGAGAAGGGAATGGTGTTGGGGAAGGGGATCAGGTCCAAAAGTTCTTCTCTCTCTCTGACGCCTGGACCAAGGCAGATGGCCTGGAGGGAGGGCTCTGCTTCATACTCTAGGACAGACCCGGCCACTCGATGGAGTTTGGCCTCTCCTTTCACTCCCTCCTAGGCCAGATGGTGTTCTCATGGAGGGAGGTCACTCCAACTTGAGGCCAGGCCTGATGGTGTTGCCAGGCCTCTCCTTCACTCCTTTTAAAAAATAAGAAAGAGAGTTGGTGCTTTTTAAAACCCAGAACATATTTCATGAGGAAAATCATTTTGTCTTTGATTCCAGTCACTTAACAAGTCAAATAGGCCATGGTGTTCTGACTTAAAGCCACTGGTTCTTCTCTCACTGTATGTATGTATATATGAATATATGTATGAAGACTGCACACTTGTGGTTTCAGAAGAGTATGCAAAGGTCAGTTGTTGGCATTTTTACGTTGGTATTTGCCCTTGCTCAAAAGGGGGGGGGGGAAGCATACTTTGAGTCAGAGCACGTGAAGAAGGCAGATTATTAAATGATTAAATGTCATACCACAGCATTTTCATATCTCTGTTTTATAAAATACATGTGTGCGTGCCCAAATCCACCCAGTAGTCCCAATGTAATTTGATTTTGCATTCATTTTCCTCATACCTATTTACTGAAGAGAATCATTATGAGTTTTAATTTACACAGCTCTTACTTTCCAAATTCTTTGGCAAATGTTATTTGCATTTGCTCCTTGTTAAGATTTTTTGTGTGGCTGCTTGGATGGGCTGAGCAGCTGGCTGTGAAAATGTTCACTGAAGAAATTTACAATAATATGATTTTCCAAAGATTTTTACAATTTATGTATCAGTCTCTGAGACAGGCACCCTCCCTTTTGAAAAGGAGTATTCCCGGCTTGTTTGTCTGAGCCAGACTGTTAAGTTTTAAGGTGAAAAGACAATGGCAAAATTATAGAAAATGTGTCTAGGACTCTACCTGGATGGTTAAATAATCAGGAAGCCAGTCAGTTCTGATAGAAAGGATTTGGGATTTTCATTTTCTCTGCCCTGTTTGTTGAAAAAGAGTGAGGAAGAATAGAGGCAATCAATCCCCTCTCCAAATTGTTTGATGCACTGTGCAGCTTCTTTTCTGTAAGAAGCTAAGCCATAGATTGTTCTTGGGCATAGTTTGTGTTATAACCATTCCCAAGCATTTATTTTCCCTCACTTTTCTCTATTGTAGCACACTATTAAAATTGGTTTTCTTTTGATGGCTGATTCTGTGGAATAGAGATTACCAAATGCTGAACCACAATCCTCAATGTTTGTTCCTGCATATTTGTTTGCAATGCCATCTGAAAATCCTTGAAGCATGGCTTAATATGATGGTTTTGTGCAGGGCAAGCACTAGCATGGGCTTCTGTGTAAGCAGTCATTTGATGGTGCAGTGAGTGTTGGGTTTTGTGCTGTGGACCATATAGCCTACAAATGGGAGAAGTTTCACAATTTAGGCCTGAAAGAATGTGGATCTATAGAAGGTCTTATGTGAACAAAAGGACTGTCTCCACATTGGGAAGGGCTCAAGATCCAGCAGAAGCTTCCACCAGGACATTTAAGTGCCCTAGGTAAAGGACAAGATGGTACCCTTTCCACACTTTCACATACAAAGCTGATTGGACTGGCAATGAAAGCATACAAAAAATTGGCAATGGAAGGAATCTTATATTGCACCTAAGAGTGTCAGGATGACCTGACTATCTTCTCCAACACATGGAACAGCTAGGGAGGTGTCATCTCTGTCCCTTCCATGCCACCCAGCATCTGCCATTTTATGCTGTTTAATGATACATTGGGCCTGTGCTGTCATTCCAGGAAGGAGGAAGGAATTCTGATTTATTTCCTCCTCTTCCTTTGCAGTTTTCCCAGGCTGTTCTGAAGGGTTTGTTTAACACACATAGCAGAACATGATGAGAAGCTCTGTACAGGAAGAAAGATTCTAGAGCAGATCATTAAGCAGAGAGTCTGTGAACATTTAGAAGCCAATGCCATAATCACAAAAAGTCAACATGGGTTTCAGAGAAACAAATCGACAGTGGAACACCACTCCCTCGGAGAGTGGTGGAGCCTCCTTCCTTAGAGGTCTTTAAGCAGAGGCTGGATGGCTATCTGTCAGAGATGCTTTGATTTGGAGTTCCTGCATGGCTGGGGGTTGGACTGGATGACCCTTGTGGTCTCTTCCAACTCTATGATTCTAGGATTCTAAGAATTGGTACAAATATTTTCCCCGTTTGAATGGGAGATTGAAAGAGTGGAATGCTGCTCATATGATCTCTGAACCCCAACCTATTGTATGCTCGACATTGCCACCTACAGTATTCTATAAAATGTGTAACTCTATGGTAACGTACAATAAAATGATCCTTTCCTAGGAAGCTATGCTTCATTTCACATATTATACTGGGGTAGACAACTTGTGTTCTTCTAAATATGGTTGGACTGCAAGTCTCAGCAATCGTAACATTAGCCAACAAAATTTGGAAGGACACCCCTACATTACATAGAGATCAAGCACATACTGTATCCTGCAGTGAGATGGAGAACACTTTTTCAGTTTATGAAGTGATGTCAATTTGTGGAGTCTCATAGTCCATTAAGTTTATCGTGCAGGGGCTCCACGGAACCAAAGGAGAATGGAACGAAAGGGGATGGGAACGACTGGGGGAACAAGCAGGGTATGCATTTTACTACACACAGAAGTCCCCATTCCGTTCCATTCGCTTCTCTTCCATTCCCAATCTGTCCCCGTAGAAGAGGTGATTTTTGAGAACTGTTCTGAACAGTTCTCAAAAATCACCTCTTCTACGGGGACGGATTGGGAATGGAAGTGAAGTGAATGGAATGAGTGAGGGACTTTCTGGATGCAGTAAAATGCGTCCCCCACTTGTTCCGTTCCCATCCCAGCCCCTTTTGGACCATTCTCCTTCCATGCCTGGAGCCCCATGCAGTAAGCTCACAGATTTTAGAAGTGGGCAGGCTGCAGGAACTGAAGGGATCCTGAGGGAGAATGTTTTTCTTACATAAAGTGTGATTGTAATGAATACACGAGACTGCTAATATGAAAAACATTGGATTGTCTGTCATTTGTCTTTATAGTAACCCTTTGAGGAAGATCTGTGCCACTGCAGGTGCAGAACAATTTTATGAAAAATGACTGATACAAATTCAGCTAAAGGGATTCCTTTGCCAATTCTACTTTTCAGTTCCTGAGCAACAGATTTCTTCAGAATGTATTCCAGCTTGTGAACTTCCATGTTCTTCAGTTCCACTGCTAAAGACTTTAGCTATTTTTGCCTATGTGATTTAGCTTGCAGGTACACAACATCATGATTGCACAGAATACATAGAGGGCACGTGACAAACTAGGAAGTTAGACAAGACTGAGTAGCCATACATAAATAAATCTAATGCCATCTAGTGACTGGGCTACAAAATGATACTATCCGCATCTCAGTTTTTGTTTAAAGATAAATGGGCATTTTTCAACCAAGGGAAACATTTCTCAGGGGGTAATGCTTTATTTATCTATTTATTTTATTCCCCCCCCACCTTTCCCCCACAAAATGGGACCCAAGGTGGCTAACAACATATATAAACCACATTTTGAAAGACCTTTGCAATTTATGTATTATGCATAATTATGCAACACATAAATTGATAGTGGGTGAAGTTGAAGCCAACAGTAGCATGGCCACCACTCAAATTGGATGAGTCACCATTTTGCTTTTTTCTACCATCTGCCTTTCTCTCTTATCTATCTTGTTTTTCCCTACCCAGTAGGCTGGGAAAGATTGTTCCTGCTAGAAGTTTGAACTGATTGCTTCCAGAGGGCCTTTGAAATTAGGCAGAAGGCAACATGAAACTGGTTCTTAAATAAATGGCAATACAAAGTATAAGTTTTTTACAACATTAGCAGTCCCATTGTGTCGTCAAAATTATGTCTGTATCTCTTGGCAGTCCCACCTTGATAGCAAGATGCTGAGATGTAGTTCAACAATATCTAGAGGGATGGAAACAAATCCCATCCCCAGTACAGTCTATAATAGTCTGGATTCAATGAAATCATTGCACTGATAGAACTACTTCTAACAGCAGAATAGAACTACATCTGTCAGAGAAACCAGGAAGGGGTTTGATTTGCTTTTCTACCACAGCCCCCTATGTGGCCTCAAATCTATACTGGAAAGATGGGAAATCCCCTGGAGTAGATTTTCAGATGGCTTGAAGAAAGGGCTTGAGCTGAGGACGAAAGAGGGAGAAATTCTACATCACCTCACAGTTGTAATGCAAGTAATGCAATAAAGCTTAACACTCATTGATGTATGTATAATAAGAATAAACACTCCCATGCAGTGGTCATGAAAAGAAGAGCATTATTTGATCTCAGCTCCATCCACAGCATCGCACCAGATGTGATGGCAACTCTTAACATTCATCTAAGAAAAAATTCACAGTACATCAAAAGCAATCTGAGCATGAAGTGAATGTAAAATTCTGAGAAGGTTCTTTCATCTTGTTTGCTGTTTGTTTTGATGTTCTTTGTTTTGCAGCTAAGAAGATATGCTTAGTTAAATTATAGATACAAAAGAGAGACTGATGAATTCCCACCTCAGCTGCACAAAGTAGAACTAAAAAGATAATTCCCCTCTCATTCTTGAGGCAATGAACCCTGTACAACATTTTTTGTTTCAACTTCTGTATCCCCACCCAACATGTACCAGGGGTGACTATGAACACTTCCCAGTTCCTGAACTTCTCACTTTACCTTGAAACCTAGGGATGTTTTACTTCTCTCGTCCTTTGATTATGGCAGCTCCAGGAGAGCAAAACAATCTCTACATGTACTATTCCTACCTTTCTTTTCCCCTCTGTTCTTCTACCTCCCATGTACAAAGAATTTAACCTTAATTACCAAGACCAGACATTGAAGGTAACACCAAGAAAGCAGTTATAGAGAAGGATGACTTACAGATGACCCCTTCAGAAAGATCTTCATGAAAATTATCTAAGGTTGACCTGTTTACTGCAACTTATTCATTTTGTGTCTGGATCTTCTAAGCCGTATTGCTGTGTGAGGTTGTTTCTAGATGATAGCATTTGGCAAAAAGGAAAATGGAGAGAAACCTTTCTGGTCATTGGAGATGGGCAGACAGAAATATGAAAGGCTTGGGTTCCAAAAAAAAGGTTGGGTAGTAGGGACAGAGCTAAAACTTACTTGTTTGGACTGCATCACCCAAAATCCCCCAGTTGCAGTTTAAAAGTGATTTAATCAAGCTCTTTGAGTAGGAGTATTTCCAGATCATAGAATAGAATCAAAGAATCATAGAGTTGGAAGAGACCTCAAGGGCCCTCAGTTCAATCCCTTGCCATGCAGGAATACACAATTAAAGCACCCTCCACAGATGACCATCCAGCCTCTGCTTAAAATCCTCCAAAGAAGAAGACTCTACCACACTCTGAAGGGGTGCTCCACTGCCACACAACTCTTACTGCCAGAAAGTTCTTCCTAATGTCTAGGTGGAATCTCTTTTCCCATAGTTTGCATCCATTGCTCCGTGTCCCAGTCTCTGAAGCAGTAGAAAGCAGGCATGCTCCATCCTCAATATGACATCCCCTCAAATATTCAAACAGTGTTCTTACATAACTACTTTCTCTTCACCAGCCAAAACATACCCAACTTCCTAAGTTGCTCCTCATAGGGCATGATTTCCAGAGCCCTCAGCACTTCGACCACCCTCCTCTGGATATGATCCACCCTGTCAACATCCCTTCCTAAATGCAGAGCCCAGAACTAAACACAGTACCTCAGGTGAGGCCCAACCAAAGCAGAATAGAGTGGCACTGTCACTTCCCTTCATCTAGACACTATGCTTCTGTTGATACAGCCTAGAACTACATTGGCTTTTTTATCTGCTGCATCACACTGTTGACACATGTTGAACTTGTGGTCTACTAGGACTTCTAGATCCCTTTCACATGCACTATTGTCACCCCCCAACCCTTAATCTGTGTATTTCAATTTTTATGCCAATATTTTTCCCTGTTGAAATTTAGTTTGTTAGCTTTGGCCCAGCTTTCCAAACTATTAAGATAATTTTGAATTTTGATACTGTCTTCTGGGGCACTAGCCACTCCTTTATATTTAGTGTCATCTGCAAATCTGATAAACAGGCCCACATCCCAGCCACTGATAAAGATGTTGAAAAGCACTGGGCCCAGGACAGAATCCTGTGGCACCCCACTGGTCACCTCCCTTCAGGATGAAGAGGAGCCATTGCTGAGCACTCTTACAAATCTACCCTACAATTGCATGGTCTAGCCCACATTTTACTAGCTTGTTTGACAGAATATCATGGGGGACCTTATAGAAGGCCTTACCAAATCAATATATGTTACATCCACAGCATTCCTATCATCTTCCAAGCTCTGGCAATCCTATCAAAGAGAGAGAGAGAGAGAGAGAGAGGGAGGATTGGTTTGGATGGAATTACTTCTTTTTGAAAAGCCCAAGATAACTTCTTCTGATCATGGCATTCCTTTCTAAATGTATACAGACTCTCTGTTTAATGAGCTGTTCTTGAATCTTTCCCAGTGTTGAGTTAGGCTAACTAGGCAGTAATTGTTTGGGTCCACTTTTCACCCTCATGGCTTTCTTGATTGAATCTATCATCTGTAATGTGGTCTACCTATTTTCCTACTGCCATCTGCCTTACCAATCATTACTGTCTTTTCTTGAAAGTCATGTCTCCTCATGATATGTCCAAAAAAAAAGGTCTCATTGCCCACCTTACCCAAGCAGTGAGTTTTGGTGACTGGACTTTTCTAGGCAGTCACAACTGAACCAAATTCTTTCCATTTTGTAGTACTGGTTTGAGGACCCAGAACACAGTTCGGGATTTTTAAAAATAAATAAATAACTGACTTGTGTACAACTTTATCCCACGCTTGTTTTGATTGCTCTTGGTCTTCAGGTTGTTTTCAGATATGCTCTTCAATAGATTTTGAAGCCTTCCAGAAACAAGTGTATCTAATTTGACATTGTGTGGCAGTGGAAGGAACTATACACAGGTAAACTTCACTGTGCAAGTCAGTTTCAGGGATAAGCAATGGCAAACATCCTCTGAACAAATCTTGCCAAGAAAACCCCATTGGGTTGCCATAAGTTGGAAACAACTTGAAGGTACACAATGTAACACATTCTTCACTCAACTTCTTATGTGACTTCTGGGGGCAATAAGTTACACTAGAGCTTATTTGTGCAAGTCATAACAAAGGAACAAATACTTACACAACATACAAATGTCAGTTTTTTAATAATAATAATAATAATAATAATAATAATTTATTTATATCCCGCCCCTCTGGGTAAGCAATACAATGTTTTTTGTATTTTTACTTAACTCTTCTGTCACAAGTATATGCTGTGAGTCAAGTATTAACAATTCCAATTACAGAGGTCCCTCCACATTCACTGTGGTTAAGAGTGAAGGACCCCTGTGAGTCTGGGAAAACCGCAAATAAAAAAAACACTATTTTTTTACCTGAGAGGGCACCTCTCTAGGAATCTCTAGGTCCTCCACTGCAACTCTATGGTCAACATCTGTCAGAAGTTGACGAAGACCTACAAATGCTTGGAGAAATTTTTTTTCTAGGAACCTCTAGGCCAGTGATGGTGAAACTTTTTGGAGCCGTGTGCCCCAACTAAGAATTTTTCTGGATTCGGGGGTGGGACTTGTCTTCCTGTGTAAGGATAACTACTCAAATTTGGGGGAATATTACTTAGCTCAATACATCCATCTTGGCTCCTTACAAAGACCATACAAGGACCGGATTCCCAAATTGTTTACGGAGGTTCGAGAAATTCCAGAACTGACACCAAATGCAGAGTTTTAGATTTTAAGCTAGTTTATTGATGTACAGGGGACACACTCATACACCATTCACACATGCAATCACACAAAGCTAATAGAAGGAAAAGAACAGGCCTTCTAATGATGACATACTTGCCTGAGATGGCTCTTCCAGGATCCAGGCTGGTGCAGCAATGCAATGGAGGGAAATAGGGAAAAGGGTGTGTGTAGGACTTAGGGAAAGGGAAAGGTGAGAGGAAAAAGGGGGGGGGGTGGAACTGCAGAGAGCCCCAAACGACCAGAGGTCTGTCTGAGATCCCAAGGCAGAACAAGTTAACAAAGAAATGGCAGAGTTTAAGTACCCTTCTGGTCACGTCCACAGTAGAGGCTTTTGTCCCACTTCAAAGAAAGCCACATTTACATATCACTTGATCCAGGAAGCCTCTTCCATGGGAAAAGCATTGATACCGGAATAGCTGGCATCTGTTAAGTGTCACAAAGTCATAAAGGTACCCCAAGGTGTTAAGCATCTTTTCCTGTTTGCAACTCCCAACTAGGCTATACTGTATACGTGATCTCCTCGCCTTGAGGCCATGGAGGACTGGGGGACATCTCCCATAATGCCTTTCCATTAGGGTCATAAGGAAACATGCCTTCACTTTAGGGATGCAGCTTCTCCTTAGAGGTTTCCATGATCAAGCAATGCAAAAGTTGAAACATCCAATTGCCCTTGCAGATGCATTTTGGGATAGGGGGCTGTGGGGTGTCTTTGTATCATTGCAATATGGGTAACATTTCCCCCCCCTTCGGAAGGAAATTCAGCCTCATGGGCTCTTGAGGATGAATGACTTCCGAACAATTTCAGGGTCTTAAGTTGGATACCATTCTTCGCAAGGCATCACCATTAGAATGGCCTTTAGGGTGGATGGATTCTATGTCAGGAACCCAATCACACAACACTCATAACCATACATGTGTGCAATACACAGTGAACACATTGGGGATGACAGGCAAAGGATCAGACAAGAGAAAGCACAAACAAAAACAATTCAGAAACAAAAGCAGTTAGAATGAACACATACAGGAGCACTCATCACAAACAATGACTGACTATGGAATAAAAAGACATCAGACATAAATCTGCATGAGCATTGAAACATGGGCTTACATGAGCATAGTCAAGAAGAAGCAAGTACAAGCATCAGGACGAAAGCATATACGAACTTTGAAAGGCAACATGTAATACTTTTGAGTCCAAGGACCAATGTCCAAAGGCTTTGGGGTAGCATAGCAGAGTTCAAAATCAGATTGGCATCAATAGCCAAAAGAAGGAACCAATGTCCAAATTTCTTGGAGGCAGGAACCAATGTCCCTGAAGTTTGGTGTATGGACCAATATCCAAGCAATCTTTATGCAGAAACCAATGTCTCTGAAGTTGGGTGTATGGACCAATGTCCAAGCAATCTTTGTGTAGGAACCAATGTCTCTGGATCAGTGTTATGTGGTGTGGTGGTGTAAGATGTGTATACTCAAGTTTGAGCCAGATTGGAGAAGGTGTGGTACAGAGTTCTGACTTTGTTCCAGAACGGACAAACCAAAAGTTCGAGAAGTGGCACCTTGGTGCACCGCTGGTTGGCGTATGGTGCTGTACCAAAGCTGTTCATTTATTGGAATCAGGGTTTTGCACCTTGTATGCATAAGCAATGGTTGTTGAAGTATAGCGTGACAATGGTAAGATTGCAGGAACAAAACATTGCAGCAGGAACCAGAAATTGAGATGTGCATATGCCTTACATGGTTGCATAAGCAGTGTCTAGGAGTTAGCCAAAGTCTGCTGAGATTGTAGCATTTACATGTCTGGGTAAGAGAGTCTATTGCTGTTTCACAGGAACCAAAATGTTGTGACAGGAATGAGGATTCAAAGCTGTGTTCATACTTTTCCGGGTAGCATGAACAGTGTCCCATCAAGTTGCAGCCTTATGCTGCTTGGTCTTTTGGAATGCGAGCATATATACCAGTGGTTTCATACTGATGTGTTGATGAACAGACACACTGTCACCTGTGGAGTTGATCCAAATGAAAATGTAGCATGCAGTAGACCAGGAACAAATCAGGAGGCATAGTTTTCAAAGCACCATCTGAATGAAACACTCTAAAGGAAGACAATGAGTGTATCTTGGAGGATTCTCTGGAGGACGTCACATCAACCATGGTGGGGAAAGCAGGATATCTTCTGATATAGCTGTGCATCTCCGCATCGCTGTAGATACTTCTGTGGACCAGGTCTAAGTCTGGAACCAAGATCTGAGCTTACCTTCCCAGAATATTCTCAGAAAACGAGGACAAGATAGTGCAGTGTGAAAAGGATAGAGGGTTGACTATTTCCATGCATGGGGGAAGATGGGAGAGAGGACAGCATATTTCCAAAGACGGGATGCTTTTTCCTTGGGTCCTCTTGAAGACCCTGTTTTCTATGACAGTACAGTATCGGAAAAAGACAGGATTTGCAACCTGTGTCTATGGGCTGAGAAAGTCTTGGAAAGAAACTATTAAAGGAACTGAAGCTCATGCAAGAGAAATATGTCAGTAAAGACTCAGGATTAGAATCAGTATAAACATACATGTATAACAGATTAGTAAACTAGCTATCATTAATAACACACACACATATATAAAAACCACAAGTGGCGTATGCACGTTCCACCACTAGGGGCTCTTTCTTGAGGCACCAAAAACAAAAAACAAAAACAAAAGAAAGATCTCTCAGGGGCTGAGAGAGTGTGCCCAACCTTCTGTTTTGGGCTCCAAATGGTTAAGGTAGAACAATGGAGGCTGGTCTAGGAGCCTGCAAGCGCATTTAAAATTCTTTGAAAATTATTTTAAAATTCTCCCCCCCCCCCAGAAACCCAATTTACTGGTTTGCGTCAATTTCAAACCATTTAGGGGGTTCTTCCATGGGACTAAGGGCACCCAAATTCAGTGAAGCTGAATTGGCCATTCTTAAAACTGGTGGTAAGTTTCGAAAAACAGCAATAGAAATAACAAAAATGTCAGACCACAATTTCTGGACTGATCAAAACTTGAGAAGAAAAATCCAAAAACCAACAAAAGGGAGGAGAAAAACCTTAAAATAAGTCACTATTAAAAATAAAAATAAAGGATAACTCAAAAGGTCTTCCTTAAAAATAAAAGCTTATTTCCCAATGTGGCTACCAAATCGATTTGTCAAAACTCAAAATCAGGAATTGAAAACTAGTGTTCAAATGTGGAATATAAAACAAAAATTAAAACAAGCTGTAGCATTAAAACTGAATTTTCCAATTAAAAGATGATATTGGAAGCATGGGAACTTCCAACCAACATCAGGAGAATTTGGGAAAATTTTGTTTACATCTCTGTAACATTGAAACAAAACAAAAAGTGAGATGGCAAAATAAACCAAAAATAAAACAAAATCAGCCTTGAATTAAAACAACAACAACAATAACAATATAATAGCCAAAAATCTGAAAAGAAAACTTTAAAACCTTTATGAGTTACAAGGGTAAAAGGGGAAGTGTTCTACTTTTCCTCTACAAGGGGGTGTTTTTAATTCTCCCTCCCCCCCCTTGCTAACAAAAGAACAAGATCACTTGGACCACCAAAAGGGGG
The DNA here is from genome assembly GCA_034509955.1 of Urosaurus nigricauda. NCBI lineage: Eukaryota > Metazoa > Chordata > Lepidosauria > Squamata > Phrynosomatidae > Urosaurus > Urosaurus nigricauda. Next base: position 258,418,586 of record JAOEGL010000001.1, on the reverse strand, counting down.
CGGTGAATGTAGCGCCTCTGATGGACCATCAGAAGAATCTGTTTCGCATTTGAGGAGCACTCTCTTTGCCCTTGAGGCCAGAGAGTGCTCAGGTCACATCCTCACAGCTACAGGAAGGACCAAAGAACAAAACCATCATGGAAAATTATTTCCTTCAAGGCCTACCTCTAAGAGGGGGTTTAAAGAGTACAGCAAGCATTGGAAAAATGCCCTGAGACATAACATGTGAAAGCTCATATCATTATTGTTATTATTATTTCCCTTACAACAGAACTGTGTAGATTAACAGCGCTATATAAAGGCTAACAATAACAACAATAATAATCTGAACCAAGAAAAGCTGAGAAACTGGGTGGGCTTTAGCAAAAGCAGTACAAACTCATAATGGACTTTGGGCTGTGACAGTGTGACTATCACTATTGTGTCAGAGTCAAGCCTGTAGGAAGCGCTGTGTGACACCATCAGTGACATTTACAGCACAAGATGACCAAGGAACAAAAGGTATTTTAAACTATCTCAAACTCTAGGGAGCAGGACCTCTGAGCATGTGAAGAGTGTAATCAAGAGAAGCAACAGTCTGAGTCAGATAGGGGGCGCTGGTGTGACCGCATGACATTGCAGTCTCACATCTAGCAATGAGGACAAAGAAACCTGGTTGAAGCTTTAAGGTGGAAGTTCTCTTTACGCTCCCAATCTCAAACAAAAACAGAGTATGCTTAAACAAGAATCAGGCAACAAAAGAATTCTATTGGGTTGAGAGTCAGCAGCCAAAACATTTTCTCAGGTAGACTGTGCTGATCACATGGGGCTTATCAAAGAAAGACAGCACAGCAAAGATCTTCAGGGGGCTGCCTTCAAACTCTCTACTCACAAACAGTAAATCAGGAAATGGCCAGCAAATAAACAAACAACAATTTTATAACAACTCATAATGTTGATCCGCCGGTCCTCTATGTAAACTAGCCATCTCATGGAAAAAGGGGACAAATCATGTCTATTTTATGCCATTGTAGACAACAGGGTTTCCAGACTCCAGAGTATTCTGAAAACCAAGATGGGGAGGAGAACAAAACCTTGCTATTTGGGTGGAGACAGTGTTATTCTCTGTTGAGTCACACTCTCTGGATCTGAAGGAAGATGCAGCACAATGCTCAGGTGAACATAGACATGACAAAAGAAAAGAGAGTCAAATTTAGGATTAAAACTGATGCTAACGAAAAGACAAAAGGGACCTGAATAAGCCTTTGAAATACACCAAAAAGACATCCATTTCTATCTATAACAGAAACTCAAAAAGAGACAATTTTTAAAGAACACACTGTGGAAGGAAAACTTGTTGCTGCTATTATTATTATTATTATTATTATTTACTTGGACTAAGTCTTGCAATACCTCTCCGGGCCAGAGAGGGAGACCCTCTGTCTTCGAGGCATGGCCAAAGATATTAGGCCAGAAGGTGTGACTTGAGAGTCACACATTCACAGCCAAGGACTGAACAAAGACAGAAAACTGTTCTCAAAGTCAACCTCTGGGAGAGAAAACCCTTGAACATGATGTTTTGGGTGCAACGCCAGAGAAGAATGCAAGAACACAGGGCAAGAGGAAAATGACTATTGTTGTTGTTATTTTCTCTGAAACCTGAACTAGGAAGAGCTTCAGAGCTTGTAACAAGGAACCTTTTGAGTCTGACTTCAGGAGGGTAATTAGCATTTCAACAGAGATAGCTATCATCTTGAAGCACAGTCATTTACAAGAAGCAATTGAGAAGACAGAAGGTGTGGCTGGCTACACTCTCTGGGAGGCAAAAGAAGCCAGAAAGTGCTGCTGCATCACACTCTCTCAACCACACAAGACAAAATAACTTTGAGATACGAAGACAAAACTAATTTCATGTGAAAGATAGCACAGCAGGAGACGAGAGATAAAGAAATGAATCTCTCTACCCCTCTTTTGAACAAAACAACGAGATTTAGTCAGATAGACTGCAGCCTGCTGGTGAGGCTCGTCTAACAGAAACCATGGGAGTCCTTTCTCCAACACGCTCCTGTTTCTTGCCCAGAAACATTCAAAAGTGAAGCAGTCACACTGCCCTTTTCAGGATGATGGACTATGCACTGCAAGAAAAACCAACCATGAAACAAAGCAATAAGCATAAGGAACAGAGAAGTGGGGTGTCTGTCCCTCAGACCCCTCAAAACACACATGAGGAAGCAAACAACCCAACAAGATGGCAAGATCTGGGACACCTGGGGATGATGGAACATGCAGTCCTTCAAGATCTGCCTAGTGTGGCCAGTCTCTCACAGCTTGCTGTGTTATGCAAATCGAACTTCCCAGGGAGAGAGAGTTCTGGGGTGTGACCAGCCAGAGGAGAAGACATGAGAAATGAGAAATAGTACTTCTAAGTACAGGTTCTAACTTAAGGGAAATTTTAAAGTTTCTTTGTCTGTATGGTCAAGGTACCTAAAGAAAGTTAACCAAATGTTATCATCCCAAAAATAGCATTAGATCAATCCAGATTTTGCTCAGAAGAGGGGAACTAGAAATTCCTGGAAAAAGCAGACAAACAAACAACTCTACAACTCTGCCTTTGAAACATAATCACACATTCTCTTCAAATTCACACATAACACAACAAAACTAACCCAAGGAATGGGCAAACAACAACACAAAACAAACAATACAAAACAAATATTCTTCAAACCCACCACTTTCACTAACAGCCGCTGAATCTAAGCACCACACAAACAGGCAAACAGAGATTCCACAACTCTTAAATCTAAAACACATAACACCAATAATAACAGAAAGACCCGTCTGGCCAATCTGCAAAAAGCTCTCTTTAAACTCTTTTCCTCCCTTGTAAATCCTGAGAGGACATTTAACATCCGAATTAAAACAGAAGTGGTTAGCTGAGACAGTGTGACTCCTCATGTTCCTTTTTTTTCTTTTCTTTTCCTTTTTTTCTTTCTTCTCCATCCTCTCTCTTTCCTTTCTTACTTCTCTTTACTACTTTCCTTTACAACTTTCCTTTTCTTCCTTCTCTCTCTTCCTCTCTCACTTTCATTTCTCTCCCTCCTTCACTTTCCTTCTTTCCTTTTCTTTCTTTTTTTTTCTTTTTCTTTTCACATCCTGCGGGTTGAGCTGGATGGCATTTGGGGTTCTATCTATCTATCCATCTCTCCATCTATCTATCTAAAGGGTATCTTTAAGCTATCTCTCTCTCCACAGAGAGACATCTGGCTGAGAGGAAAGGTGGGCTCCTCTGAATGCAAAGGGGGAGATCCAGCCACTTTCTCCCTCTCATTACTTTAAGTCCTCCAAAGCACAGAGGACAAGAACCTCTTCCTCCTGAGACAGAAAAATCGCTCCCAGGGATGCAAAAGCGGTTTTTGTCTGACTCCAGAGAACATGCCATGATCTTTGGGGATGGTCTTTTCTTTGCTGTCCTCCAGAATGATGAGGACAACGACACCACTTTCTAATTCTATCTGTCCTCCCCCAACCAGTCTGGTCATGGGAGGGCGGCTCTCCTATTCTTATTCAATACAGGGAACTGGCCTTGCTGTCTACCTCCTTGTACTGTCCTCCAAGACACTGAGGACAATGGCAAAGCCTGTCTTATGGAATTTTTTTTTTTTTTTTGTACTACTGTGCACTCTCTTCCAAACACAAAAACTCAATGGGTCAGGGGAAAGTTCCTGCAAGACCCAGTCAGGAATTCGGGTAGCCAATGCTTTCCCATCACCAGAAGAATCTATCGCTGGAGCTCCTGCAGTAGCACCCAGCGCCTCCCTCTAGCTAGAATTCCTGCCAAATTCTTCTAACTCACCTCCACCGAGGTCTACCTCCACCGAGGTCTATCAATGCAATTTCTCCTTTGGGCACTTGGTTTTACGGCGCATAGATCAAGAAAACGTTTACTTGTCTCCCCTACCTCGTCTCACCAAAGGGTTCTCCTTTGGGCACTTGGTTTTACGGCGCATAGATCAAGAAAACGTCTACTTGTCTCCCCTACCTCGTCTCACCAAAGGGTTCTACGGCTATCAAATGGGTTTGTGGTTCTGAACTTGACTCTATTGTTTGATTTTGTGTGCAATGGGGCCAAAATGGGAAACCTATCCCTGCCTTCTCTACCCACAAATTGGGCAATCTCCTCACAAGCCAATTGTCTTCTCTAGCAGTGTTCCGCTGGCTTACTGCAACCAAAGATGGAAACGAGTGCAACCAATCCTTTTGCTCTATTAGTCACTCATGCAAGAATCAGCATTCACACTCCTTCCTAATTGTCTGCATTTGTGCCAGTTTTCTCTGGGATTCTGTTCCCTCTACGTTCCAAGATCTAAACAGTCCAATTGCGCGGTTGGAGTGTCTAGATCTGGGGGAATATTGCCACAGCATTCTCCACCAATAAATGTAAGGATAACTACTCAAATTTGGGGGAATATTACTTAGCTCAATACATCCATCTTGGCTCCTTACAAAGACCATACAAGGACCGGATTCCCAAATTGTTTACGGAGGTTCGAGAAATTCCAGAACTGACACCAAATGCAGAGTTTTAGATTTTAAGCTAGTTTATTGATGTACAGGGGACACACTCATACACCATTCACACATGCAATCACACAAAGCTAATAGAAGGAAAAGAACAGGCCTTCTAATGATGACATACTTGCCTGAGATGGCTCTTCCAGGATCCAGGCTGGTGCAGCAATGCAATGGAGGGAAATAGGGAAAAGGGTGTGTGTAGGACTTAGGGAAAGGGAAAGGTGAGAGGAAAAAGGGGGGGGGGTGGAACTGCAGAGAGCCCCAAACGACCAGAGGTCTGTCTGAGATCCCAAGGCAGAACAAGTTAACAAAGAAATGGCAGAGTTTAAGTACCCTTCTGGTCACGTCCACAGTAGAGGCTTTTGTCCCACTTCAAAGAAAGCCACATTTACATATCACTTGATCCAGGAAGCCTCTTCCATGGGAAAAGCATTGATACCGGAATAGCTGGCATCTGTTAAGTGTCACAAAGTCATAAAGGTACCCCAAGGTGTTAAGCATCTTTTCCTGTTTGCAACTCCCAACTAGGCTATACTGTATACGTGATCTCCTCGCCTTGAGGCCATGGAGGACTGGGGGACATCTCCCATAATGCCTTTCCATTAGGGTCATAAGGAAACATGCCTTCACTTTAGGGATGCAGCTTCTCCTTAGAGGTTTCCATGATCAAGCAATGCAAAAGTTGAAACATCCAATTGCCCTTGCAGATGCATTTTGGGATAGGGGGCTGTGGGGTGTCTTTGTATCATTGCAATATGGGTAACACCTGTGCCTTTTCTGGCCTCCAACTGTCTCCAAGAGATAAATGACTCCTAATGCTAATCAAAAGGCCTTTGATCATATATCTGTAATTGATCATATTCTCTCTCTCTCTCTCTCTCTCTCTCTATATATATATATATATATAGTGGAAAGAAAAAGAGACAAACGGAAACACAGGAATTATCTAAGGTTGTCCCAGGAGGGCAACATGAACACCCTTAAAATTCCTTGAATGAGGCAAAATGATTACAGAATATAAAACTCATCTGAAAAAATACACACTGCTGGTTCACTGGGAAAGGGATGAGATGCTGTAGGGGTGGAAGGAGAATTTGGCAGGTGCTTTTTGTTCCCTTTGCATCCCTACTCCCCCCTTTATAAAAAGCCTGAGAGCCTTTGCAATAGGAGTTTATATATACTCTCATACTACCTAATATGGCTATCCTCCAAGTCTTCTGGATGACACAAGCTGTATTTTTAAGAACAAAACAGGCTCTTGTAAAGATTGCTTACTTCCCATAAACATGTGAAATTCTCTTATTCCTATCTCCACTCAGTCTTGCACACCAATCCCTTTTGTCTTCTTGCCATCTTGGTTTCCTGGCTTACAGTTCTCCTGCATTCTCAGCTTCCTTATACTTGTATCTTCAGTTGCCACCAAAAGCATACCATCCTGCCAAGCAGACTTGTCAGCCGGCCTTGCAGGAGATTTCTTTCATCAGCCAAATTTTTCACACAACCACCCTGCAGCACCGAAGTAAGAATGTTTGTGAACATCCTGCTGTGTCAAAACAGCAGTTGATAGCCAGGAAAAAGGAGACAGCTAGCATTTGTTATACCACTAAGTATAACTAAGGGTTTGTTTCTTATTTCTTTTTATTTTTTAAATTTATGAACAATGTTTATCCATGAGCATTCCCAGGGAAGTGTGCATCATGCTATGGGAAACTAATAGCACAAAAGAAATAAAATCACAAAATAAAAAGCATAAGAAATATTCACCAAATCAACAAACCAATCAGTTCTTTTACAAATATTTTAATGAATGGAGATCATGTGTACCATGGACAGGACATAGACTGAATGAGAACTGTATCTCCTCTGTCCCATTTAAACATGAGGTAGCCTCATCCCCACTGTGGCTATAACCTGCTACTGAGATTCTAAAACCTACTGTAAAAATGCCAGAATTTGCATTCTTACCTCCTCATGTAACACTTGTATACGCTATTTGGTCTTTGGTTTTAAGAAATTTTAAACAATAAATTAAGCAATATAAGATGATTAAAACATACAAAAGTTAGAGTCCCCTCACCATATGAAGGCTCCCTGCAAGCATTTGCTCATTAAAATCCTGCCTGAACAAAAAGTGCTTTGACTGCTGGTAGAAGGAGAATAGGGAGAGGGGCATCCTGCCTCCCATGAAAGAGAATTCAAGAGGGTGGGAGCAACCACTGAGAAGGCTCTTCCATGTCATCACCAAATGAGCCTGTGATGGTGGTGGGACCAAGAGAAAGCCTTCCCCTCTAGAATTCTGGCAGGTTTGTATAGGTAGATACAGTCTTTCAAAGGGTCAGGAAACTTTAGGCAGGAAACTGATTTGCACTATTGCCAGATGCCTGAACCATTTCCACCCAGCTGGTCATTATACACACGTGCTTTCATTTTACTTTTCTGCCTCTCTTCCTTTCTCTTATTCCTTGTACCTCATGTGAAATTGCAGCACCACCCTTCCAAAGCCTGATCAAAAGCACTCCATTCCTCACAAAGCCCCAAATTTAAATGGGAAGAATTGGATCATCTAAATTAAGGAAGCACTGTGTCACGAAATAGAGTCTGTATGGAAGGGAAAACAATACCAGGTGCTGCAGGCTGTATTTCAGAGGGAAACATTGGCAAACCACCTCTGAAACTTCCCTGCACAAGAAAACCCTATGAAATTCATGGGGTACTAAACGTGTTTACACACACACACACACACACCATTGTGTAAGAGGAGCATGAAGAGGAAAGTAGCAGCATGAGGTGATCCTACAGCACTATAGCCTTGTCCGCAACAGCATGTTGGAAGAAAAGGCAGCTTCTACACTTGTTCTTACTGCTCTCTTGTCCACTAGGATGAGACAGCTCAGACAGAGAGGGATTAGGAGCTGTTGTCTTCCTTACCTGCTTGCTTTTGCTTCTTCTGTCAGCCAGCAGATAACATTGCCTGGATCAGTCAGCGACTGTCCTCTGTTGTAAAAAAAGAAAAAGAAAAAGAACTGGCTCAGATCGAGCCCTTTCCTCTCTTCCTGTCTGTTCTTTGATGATGGAGGACATGCTACAACATGTCTTCTTTCCATCTTTTCCTCTTTTAAACTAATTTAGAAACGATCAGGCTATTTCTGTCGAAGAATGCATTTTTGTAATAACTGCTTTTCCTGTTGATGATTCTAAACTTATTTTTCTACCTGCAATTTGGTTCTTTCACATTCACCATCCAGAGGCAGGCACCTCTGCTGTGAATGGAGGAAAAGCACTAACAGGCCTTTCATTCCAATAATAATCTCTCAACATCTATTCCCTCTAACATTTCAGATATGGCATATGAACAGGCCTGTCCTCATCAGTTTGGCTGTTTGAAAGCTATTTAATAAATTGTGGTTCACAGTTATTTCATCACTCTGATGTGTAAATATCCTACACTCAAAAACACTTGATGTATATTTTCCATGCAAGCTGTAGGATGTAGCGGAGCTTTTTTTTAAAAAAAAACTTAATAAAACACCATCTTTTTGAATCCTAGGACATGTCTCCCTTCTCTCTTGTGGATTTTGTCCAGTGCTTTGTTATTTTTGATAAAGATGATAGCTTGCATCAGTTTTTCCCAACCCAGAGCTCTCCAGAGTCAATGCATTATAAAACCAAACTTGCCCTACTTTAAAGGGCTGTTGTAAGAGCGTGGCATACCTAGTCTATTTGTTTCCCAGTGTGGATCATTTTTTTAAATACCCCCCTCCTCTTTTCATCCACCTTTCTGGGTCTGGTGGAACTGCTGGCTGGGTGGCAAAGTGAGGAAGAAACTTACTTTCCCGCCTGGCCAGCAGACCCAGTGAATCTTGAAGGCCGCTTCTTGCCACCAGCCTCTTCTCCTGGGGGTGAGGTGATGCTGCATCTTTGCAGCCATTTTCCTACTTGGCCAGCAGTGCAGGCAAACTATTCAAGAAGGATGTTGACAAGCTAGAGTGTGTCCAGAGGAGGGTGACCAAAATGGTGAAACAGCTGGAAACCATGTCCTATGAATAGCAGCTTAGGGAGCTAGGTGTGTTTAGCCTGTGAAAGAGAAGATTAAGAGAGAACATGATAGCCATGTTTAAATCATAGAATCATAGAGTTGGAAGAGACCACAAGAGCCATCCAGTCCAACCCCCTGCCATGCAGGAACTTCCAATCAAACCATCCCTGACAGATGGCCATCCAGCCTCTGCTTAAAGACCTCTAAGGAAGGAGACTCTGCCACCCTCCAAGGGAGTGTGTTCCACTGTCGAACAGCCCTTACTGTCAGGAAGTTCCTCCTAATGTTGAGGTGGAATCTCTTTTCCTGCAATTTATATCCATTGTTCTGCGTCCTAGTCTCTGGAGCAGCAGAAAACAAGCTTGTTCCCTCCTCAATATGACAGCCCTTCAAATATTTAAACAGGGCTATCATATCACCTCTTAACCTTCTTTTCTCCAGGCTAAACATCCCCAGTTCCCGAAGGCGTTCCTCATAGGGCATGGTTTCCAGACTCTTCACCATCTTAGTTGCCCTCCTTTGGACATGCTCCAGTTTCTCCACATCTTTTTTGAATTGTGGTGCCCAGAACTGGACACAGTATTCCAGGTGGGGCCTGACCAAAGCAGAATAGAGTGGCACTATTACTATTATATTACTTATATTATATATATACTGTTACTATTATATTTGAAACGGTGCCATATGGAAGAAGTAACAAGCTTGTTTTCTGCTGCTCCACTAGGTCAAGGACAGGGAGACTAGGGAGAAGATCCTGTTATTGCCAAATGGTGGTTCAAAGAACTCTTTATTGATGAGACAAGAGAGTGCCAATGCCTCCATGATGATTTGCTCATGCGAGAAGTGCATGGAGGTGTGAACACAGATCACAGGTTTTCCATGATTTCTGATGATTTCCTGACAATTTAGACACGGTAAGCCTCCCGTGTAATATTCTCCTAGGACATGGAAAATGGATTCAAACTATGGGAAAGAAGAATCCACCTAAACATCAGGAAGAACGTATTTACAGTAAGAGCTATTTGACAGTGGAAGACACTGCCTTGGAGAGTGGTCTTTGAGGTCTCTTCCAATTTTATGATTCTCTGATTGAGTTGTAGAAGGAGCTGCTGGGAAGCAGCAGCACCCTACCTCCACCAGCAACCCACAGCTGATGGATGGCAGTGGTGCCCTGGCTGTCTTGAATAGGATAGAGTGACTGTCCCACTGAGTGTTCAACCCTACTGAGGTGTAACCCAGTGCAGTCCACACCAACTACAACCTCAGTGATGCTCCTGTGTAAGAGAGAAAAGTATATTTGACATGAGCTCTACAGTAATAATGACAAAGGGGCTCGACAGACCACCTGAGTTGCCTGTTTTAACTCTGGAGGGATGCCGCAGCAGCCAAACTGTGTGGCATCCCTCCGCAGTGAAAATAACCTGGAAAAAACAGGATCTTTTTAAGGTGCCCGGCACACATTACGAATGCACCATTGGCACACCGGTGACATAAGCAATGCTCAGCGATGTCTGCACGCTGCTTACGTCATCATGGTGGCACCCATCTGGACGGAATGCTGCCATGATGCCGCCGGCGTTACATGCTTAGGGTTCAGGAACGTTTGGTTACTGTGCCCTCCCGAACTCTAGTATCAGCGGCGGCATGCCACTTTTGTCCCATCTGTCCTGGGCCAAAATCAGCACCACTTGTGCCGTTATTTTGCATGATCTAATTTTTATTGGCACTGTTCTGGAGAAAATAACTTGAGGGAAAAGTGCAGTGGCATGGGGTGGCCTCCCACTTACTGGAACAGTGAAATTTTTTCAGTGTTTCAAGGAGCATTCCAGGTTTGCAGGCTGGGTTCACTAACCTGGATAGCTTCTCTGAAGTTTGGACTAAAACTTAGACCAGATTCACCAGCTCACTGACATCAAAGCTGCCATTGAGTGAGAATACTAACCTTTTTCAGACAGACACAGTGAAAATTTATTTATTTATCTACTTAATTTATGTGCTGCATTTCTCTGAGGCTAGGACCCAACATGGATTTCTTAGCAATGGTAAAATATGCAGGGGTGTCACGGGACCATTGTTGCTTAACTTTACAATTGATTTTAAGAAGTATTGTGAGGTCCAAAATGCCACTGCCGAAATAATCCAGTTTGAGACTGCTTTAACTGCTCTGGCTCAATGCAATGTAATCTTGGGAAATAGGGGCCTAATTCCCACTTATTGCTGAACCGGTTTCTCTGACTGAATCTAGAAATCAGTTCAGCAATACGCCTGGTTCACATTACCTCTGCACTGGAACAAGAGGAGAGGTAAAAGTTAGTGGGAAGGCCCAGCCATCTCCCCTGTCACAGGCCTCCCTGCCTTCCTTGCCTCTCCTAACCTGGGCCACTGGCTTCTCCTTGACCTTCTGCTGCCTCTTTCAGCTTCCATGTGGGCTTTTTCCGTTCTTCCCAAGCTTCCCTGCTCTGCGACCTTCTTCCTCCGTTCCCGGCTTCCCCACAGCTGGGGAAGCTGGCAAGGAGGTCGCAGGGCTTCCCCTGCTTCCCTGCAACCTCCCTACTGGCTTCCCTGGCCACCCGGGAACAGAGGAAGAAGGTTGCAGAGTGAGGAAGCTTGGGAAGGAGTTTGCACAGCTGAAAGAGCCCACAGAGAAGCTGAAGGAGGCTGTGCAAGGCCAAGGAGAAGCCGGTGGCCCAGATAAGGAGAGGCAAGGGAGGCAGGGAGGCTGGCGACAGGAGAGATGGCCCTTGCTGCTGCCCCCTCCTGTCACAGCCAGGTGGATTTGAATCCACCTCCCTGGTTCCTACATGCGCTGGGGGCAGATTTAAATCCACCTCATTCCTACTTGGGACTGAATCGATTTATTTCCAAATAGATCGATTCAGCCCCAAAACCACCCCATTTTTACCAGTGTCTTTTTGATGTGGGTTAAATGGGTAAAAATGGGTAAAAGTCATGCCCCCCCCTTTCGGAATCACTTCAGCTTTTCAAATTAAGTGGGAACCATGGTGGTTTAAACCGGATCATTTGGAATCACGATCCAATTTAAACTCTAGCGGGAGTTAGGCTGTAGTTTATTGTGACACTAGAGGTCTCTGACAGAGAAAGCTAAATGTCCCACAAAACTACAGTTCCCAGAATTCCCTACGATTGAGCCAGGGCAGTTAAAGCAATCTCAGGAGTTTATCACATGAAGGTCTATGTGCCCCCTATGTGCTCCCAATCCGAAATTGGTCAAAGTGCTGGCATTCCAAAAAACAAAACAAAAAACAAATCCAATTGGGGATGGTTATCATACACAAGCACAACAAGAATTGAAATGAACAGTACAGAGGGCCCAATTCGTATTATGTTATCAAACAGGGGAGGACAAATTCCCATTGCCACCTTCCCAAATACCTTTAATGCACATGTGCCTGCTCCAGCTGTCATTTCTCCAAGGCTGAGAGAGTGTGACTGTGTGCTGCAGCCATGAAAGGGAGAGCCAGGCAATGTGGGCAGCGGTAGGCCTGCACTGGCTGAGTGGGGCTCGGGGGTCCCTTGGCTGGAGGAGGAGGAGGGTGGCAGGAGGATGGATTCCTCTGGCATGGCCACTTTCCTGCTCCTCTGGGGGTCTCTTTCTGGCTCCACTCTTCCTCCTCCTCCTGGGGCTTGCCAGTGTTGGCAAGGAGTGTTGTGAGCCTCCGCTTTTCTCAAAGGTCCTCCATTTTTCAGGGAGGACCTCTGGGCACTCTGTCCCTGGAGCAAAAGGGGACAGCTTGGTTTTCCAGGGCTAGCCCCAGGAGGAGGGGGCAGGTGGCAATGAGAGAGAGACGGAGGGAAGGAGGAAGGGAGGGATGGAAGAGAGGGGCCAGAAAGAGACCCCCAGAGGAGCAGGGAAGCCCCCATGCTGGAGGAATCCATTCCCCCGCCGCCCTCCTCCTCCTCCTCTGCTTGCTTTCCTGGGAACACTCTCTCAGCCCAGGAGGAGGAGGAGGAGGAGGCAGGTGCTGGGAGCTGAGGTGCACACACGTGTGGCACGAGCTGTGTGGGGCTCGGAGGAGCCAGTCCCTTGGCTGGAGAAGGAGGAGGCGGTGGCGGCTCTGGGGCGATCTGCTCCGGGCGAGGCAATGCAAGCCCCAGCCCCGGTCTGATGAATGGTCCCAGGCGGAGAGAGAGGGGAGGCAAGAGGAGTGAGGGGCAGAGGTTGGGTGTCTTGCCGGCATTGGGCACTGGGGAGGGCTAGGAAGGGCTGGGGATGGTGCCGCTGGAAGGAGAGGACAGAGGAGGAAGAGGAGGAGGCTTGAATCGATCACATGGGAGGAATTTCTCCCAACTTCGAATGGAGCCAATTCGAATTCATGCAAATTCGCTAGTTCAGCGAATTTATATGAAATCTCATTGCGTTCAGAATGAGTTCCCATTTCCCGAAAATGACCCCCCCCCTTGCCCGAAATTGCATGAGATACTCTAAGAAATCCATGATTGCATTCGGAATGACTTCCTTTTTGCCCAAAATGGCGTGAGATACTCTCATTTGCAATAACGTGAAACCCCATGATTGCATTCGGATTGCCATTGCATTATACCCCCAAATTCCCTCATATGATAAACTCCTCAGACTGGATTATGTCTGCAGTGTATTTTGGATCTGAGTCTCCTTTATCCAAAGTGCTTGGGACAAGCAGTGTTTTGGATTCTGAAATTTATTTACTTATTTATTGGATTTTGGAATACCTATATTTGCACATATGTACATAATGAGATATCTTGAATATGGGAACCAAGTCTAAACACAAATTTTATTTATGTTTTATATACACCTTATACACATAGTGTGAAGGCAATTTTATACACAATATTTTTAATCTGTGCATTAAACAAGGTTTGTGTACACTGAACCATCAAAAAGCAAACATGTCACTGGGGATTATCACATGGAGGGTAAGGACGGGAGCTTTATTGAAAATTGACAGGACAATTTTACTTCATTGACAGGATAATGACGGGATAAGTGGGATATGTGTGATAATCTTCCTTGCAATCACACAATAAGGAAAGCTTAAGTATGGGAGTGATCCGCTTTGCTTTCATCCTTATCCTTCCTGTGAGAATTTCCACTGTCTCAACCACCCATGAAAAAAGTCTTGGATTTTGGAGCATTTAGGATTTCTGAATTCCAGATAAGGGAGACTCAACCTGTAGAATTAAAACAAAGAACGTGTCATGGCCAGCCAAGAAATGGAGTCAGAGGATGAGGCGGAAGACATGGCTCCTCAGGAGCAAGAGGAGTTGGAGGCTAGACCAGGTCCCAGTTCTGCCATGCCAGACCCCAGTCCTGACATTTCAGCCCCAGAAATGGGAGCCCAGCCAGGCTCTGGCACTGTGGAGCTCCCTTCAGAGGCCGAGTGAGATTTCAAATGAAGAATCCAGTTTGGTGGTTCCCTCCTTTAAGGAGAGGGGGGCTGAGAGTGCTTGTGTGCGTCGGTCCCGCAGGCTTGCTGAAAAGCAAGCTGGTAATAAAGCACAGCTGCCAACAGGGAGGGTATCTCCTACTTAAGCACCCGTGGGACGCCATCCCTTTGCCAGAACTTATTGAAAGTCTCTTGGTGTGACTGTGTGCTGGCTTCGTGTCTTTGGAACTCTGGTTTGCCTTGACCTTGGAACGACTTGGACTTTTGCTGCTTTCTCCTTGCCCTGACCTCGGACCGGACTGACTTCTGTGATTTCCCCAACCCTGACCTCGGCTCTGGCTTTTGGACTATTCTTAGGCTCAGCGTTTAAGTTTGTGGAACTGCCTTATCAACTTTTGTTGGTGTGTGCTGGCCGCAGTCCAGGAAGGAAGGAAGGAAGGAAGGAAGGAAGGGAGATAGGATAAGAGCCCAGGCTTGGGCAAGACTACAGTAGAGTATATAGTAATATAAGCTAATCATACAGTAATATAAGCTAATCATATTTCCAAAAGCATGTCTGCTGCTTTTAAGAGATTAATGAGAGCACTGATATTGTTAATTTTTTTACAAGCACTTAACTCTTCACCAATACTGTGAGAATGCATTGTTAAACTGGTTCTTTAGTTCTTCGAAAACTAAAGATACCTGCATTTTCCAAACAAGTCTGTTTTCAATTAGTAGGCTAAAACTTGTATATTTGAAGCCGACAGGGCATAAGGAAAGGCAAGATTTGGCCTCTAGCATCATGTAATAGATTGTGACACCTTTTGCAACACTTACCTGAGCTCAGCTAGTAAAAATCAATTCTGTCACCTGGTATTATAATGCAGATGATTGATGGAAAGCAAGCTGTAACCACCTGAAGTGAATGCAAAACCATTGTGGAAACACCAGTACACATTTTACAGAGATGCAGGCTGCAACTATGGATGGAAAATTGTATTAACTGAATTTGTAGATGAAATTATCCAGTTTATCATCTGTGAGATTAACTGTGCACAAATCTTTCAGGTGTTTTGGAAATTAGGAAAAAGCTACCAAGTGCAAGTTCTCCTCTCACTTTCATCTTTACAGAATATATATGAAAATATATGTACAATGCAATAGGCCTATCTCTGAAAATGTACACAAATACTGGACACTTTAATCAACGGAGAAAATATGTAAATTAAGAAAATAGATAAATAAGCATTTAACTGGGAAAACTGCATACCAAAATGGATGCAGATTTCCATGAAATCCCATCTTTGCTCAACAAAATATTGCAACCCAAAACAAAACAGGGATGGGAATTAAATGCATGTGGGACTAGGAGAATTGAAGACTGAGAGATTTCCATCCCTTGCTGTAACAAATCCAGATGCACAATTCTACTGAACTCATTCTTCCCATCACAACCAAACAACTGCCCCCATCTTTTCTATGGTAAGGGAAAAGTAGATTCTGAGGTTTATCACACTAGCAAGATCCTGTAGGAACACAGGAGTTAAATGTGATTTAATGTGGAGAGAAGATGGAAATGCCCAAAGTTTATCAGACGACGACACAGTTAATGTGAAATAACACAAAGTTAAACTGCAGTTAAAGCAGAGAAAATCATCAGCTTTTTACTTTTGGAACATCCCGAAAGTAAAAAGCTTCCAATTTTCTTTGCTTTAACTGCGGTTTAACTTTGTGTTATTTTGTTTTAGAAGAAATTCAGTGTGATAAACTCCCTGTATTTGCAACTTTTGTTTAAATTCGAATGTAATTTAAATCACATTTAACTCTTGTTTGCCCGCAGGATCTCACTAGTGTGATAAGCCTTTTCAACAGATTAAGGCAAACATTGAGACTTCTGAAGTAGGTAGATAATACATTTTGTTGTATTGCTTCCAGCATTCAGGTTGGCCAGCATGTTCTGCACCAGTATCTGAGGACAGAAATGATATGACTTCCCACTAGCAACAAATGCAGAAACTATTTTGTATTTATTCCTTTTTGATTTTTTCCATTTAAATGCATATTTTCAACTTCTGTTTTCTACATAAAAAATTCTTCAACTGTAAAGCATTGTTAAAAAAAGATTCTCACAAGAAATAAGACATTCCTAAGAACTGTTTACAGACTTTCTGTTTTCTTTGTAAAGACAGACGGTATGAACTGTAAAATACAATTATGGGGCGGCGGGGGGAGGCAGTGATTGAAAATAGAAGATTACTCTTTCATGCCTCTGCAGAAGAAAAAAGTAGATATCTTTGCACAGAATTTAAGCAAGTCAGTCTTATTACTCAATTCTCTGAGGTTAATATATTTATTTCAGCTTCTGAATTAATTGGTTACCATTTGACTGAGCTTTGGTCTCACAGGTATTTTTGTGCATCTTTCATAATTAGTTCATATCAAATTTGATAATAAGTGGAACCAGTGGCATCAGATGGGGAAAAATTCAACCCAGCAGCAAATATATAACTGCCAGTCAAACTGTGATGGCAGCATGTGTTATCAAATATAGTCATACCCAGCATTATTCTATTAGCCAGTTGCCACTGTTGCTATAAAATGTTGCCTACTCAGCTTGAATTCTGGTTCAAGACCTTCCTGATCAGAGTCTGGAAATGTTTTGGACTATATTTTAGAATTTCCAACCCAGCATGGCAATTTGCTATGTTTATGGCAGTCTGGGAGATAAAAGTACAAAAAAGTAATGTTTCTGTTAAATGCAAAAAGGGAATTTTGCTGTTTTTTAAAAAAGCAGGAGATAACCTTGCAAGCTTTCTATATAGAAAACCTACAGATGCTAACACATATTTAAGTTTTGACAGTTCACATTCCGGATCACTCAGGCTGCATCTACACTGCAGAATGAATGCAATTTGACACCACTTCAACTGATTTGGCTCAGAGTTATAAAATTCGGGAATTTGTAGTGTTTTGTGAGATATATATATCTTCTCTGTCAGAGAGCTCTGGTGCCCAACAAATTACAAATCCCAGGATCCCATGGGTACAGCCATGACAGTTAAAGCAATATCAAACTGCATTGATACTTCAGTGTGGCAGTTGCTGCAAATATAATCTCCCCTATGGCCAGTTCCTCAGATTGAAACAAAACTGCGCTAATGAAAATGACTTCAGAAAAGAAGCCTGTATATTGACTAAAAATTAGCTGACAAAGGGTATCCAGACAACGTGATAGCTCAAGGTTTATATATGCTATCTCAAAAGCCATGTTCTGAACTACTAAAAAACAAAACAAAAAAGCAAATCCAATGGTTTCATTGCACTTTCAGCTATCATATCACCAGTAACTTACAGGGTTTTTTATATATATAAAATACTAGTACTTTATTCAAAACATACCTGGTTATGAAGAAAAACCTCAGATTTTATTTAAAAAGACTAACAGCATTACAAATATCCTGGTGAATAGCAATTTCAGGGAACACAAACAAACATCAATGAATGTGGAGTCGAAGGCTTCCATGGCCGGCATCCATAGTTTTTTGTGGAGCTTTTGGGCTATGTGGCCATGTTCTAGAAGAGTTCCTTCCTCATGTTTTGCCAGTATCTGTGGCTGGCATCTTCAGAGAAATTCTCTGAAGATGCCAGCCACAGATGCTGGTGAAACGTCAGAAAGAAACTCTTCTAGAACATGATGACATAGCCTGAAAGCTCCACAAAAAACTAAACATCAATGAACACACTGATGGATGCATCTAGATCCACAGGACACCACCCCTGTGGCCATTGTGTTTATTTGCCATACAATGCAAGTGTCCAAAGTTGTACACCTTTCAAGTGTAAGAAAAAAAAAAGTGCTTCCTTAGTAGGTCATTTTTTGCAATGCCACTATTCTGCAACAGACCTCAAATTTTGGGTTACAGAAGAAAAGAATAACAATGAGAAGACACTACTGACAATAAAGCAGAGTGGATTTTAAAATTAAAATCCTTGGTTCCCAGAGGACTAAATGAAGAATTGGATCTCCTGCCACTTTTGTAAATTTTATTGTAAATTTATATTTGTGAGCCACCTTGGGTCCCTTTCTGGGAAAAAGGCAGCATAGAAATGAAATAAATAAATAAATAAATAAACAAATTCACCCTGCATATATATATATTTTCTAAATTGGTTGCATTCTCTGTGACCACCTATAAAATAATAATAAAAAACCATATGGGTAATTCAATTACTCATTCCAGACAGGAGTATTCAAAGGGGACAGACCCAGTGTCACTAGCCATTACACTTGTGGTTTCTTTATGAATAGGTTACTTGCAAGGAACAGTGGAATCTATCTCTTTGAAAATAATGCCATAGACTGGTGGGGAAATAATGGTATTTTTTCCCCTTCCTTCTGGCAGGAAGTTCTCCTACACAGCGTAACCACATGGGCCCAGGAAAAATAATCACCTCAGGTCATACACAATGTTGCTCTTGCAGTTCCATCAGACGCAAACTGCACAGAAAATCTGGGCACTTCATTTACAATCTTGTTAGCATTTCGAGCTTATATGATACACTCTTCAACTTAAAGAAACAAAAAGTTTAGTTTCTGCTTCTGTCTTGATGGATGTATTAACGTGTGTGTGTGTGTGTGTGTGTGTGAGTGAGAAGGTGTTAAGGACCATTCTTGGAGGATTGCTTGTTCACTGGCTGTGAACCCTTTAAAAAGAATTTAAAATAAAATACCAGCCAAACTAATGTGCTAATATCATGTTACATGACTTTGGAATAGCAAGTAATGAAAATGACCAACATGTGGAATTTAACAGGCAATCAGTAACATGTTATATCCTCCAACATTTCACAGATGAAAGCTTCGATGCATATCACAGTTGCTGAGTGTCATCAGAGAATAGTAAAGATGGCAAAAATTATTCATGAGGAAAAGACACAAGCTAGGAGAGGCTGCGGCCATTTGTTTTTGCCCGAGACTACTGGGAAGAGCAAGATCCCGCACTCTCCTCTCTTCCCTTCCTCCACTAGGTTAATTGACTGCAAATTATTTTTTGCTCTTTTGCAGCAGTTGAAGTAAGCTGAGGACAAAGGATGAAAGTGAGAGGAGGACAGAGAAGCTGGAGCATTTTAAAAGCAGCTAAAATGTGGCAACAGATGATTAATCAGGACTATCTTTGTCAAGATAGTTGGAAGATATTTGACATTTTTACTAACCTCTTCAATTTCTTTCCCAGTTTCATTTGGGTATTTATTTTTAGAGGGACACCAGGGCTGTGTCAGCAATGCAGAAATAATTCAGTTTGATATCAGTTTAACTGCCGTGATTTAATGCTATGGAATTCTGGTAACTGTCGTTTGTTGAGGCACCAGAGCTGTCTGACAGAGAAGGCTAAATGTCTCACAAAACCAGAAATCCCAGAATTCCATAGCCCTGAGCCATGACAGTTAAAGTGGTGTCAAACCGATTATGTTTGCACTGAGGATGCAGCCCAGGTAGCATTAATCAGGTATGATTAAAAGAGATTAATTAGGTACCATACAGTAAATGTAGGGGATACAGTTACATTTTAATGAGGCTCAGCAACAGGTGATGAGATCGCAATTGTCCAAAGTGAAGACCTACTGGGTAGAAGCAGGAACTTATGACTCTGAGCAGAGGTTATAAAAAGCCAAAGGGCTCTTTATGGTCCCTAACCAGACTATGGAGAGCTGGAAACAAAGGAACATCTTTGGGAAGGCTGGTTGAAACCAGATAATGGAGTCTCCCATCTGATCAAATCCCATCTGATCTATAAGTAAGATAAATATTTAAATATTTGAAGGGATGTCATATTGAGGAGGGAGCAAGCTTGTTTTCTGCTGCTGCAGAGACTAGAACGCGGAACAATGGATGCAAACTGCAGGAAAAGAGATTCCACCTCAACATTAGGAGGAACTTCCTGACAGTAAGGGCTGTTCGACAGTGGAACACACTCCCCCGGAGTGTAGTGGAGTCTCCTTCCTTAGGAGTCTTTAAGCTGAGGCTGGATGGCCATCTGTCAGGGATGCTTTGACTTGGAGTTCCTGCATGGCAGGGGGTTGGACTGGATGGCCCTTGTGGTCTCTTCCAACTCTATGATTCTATGATTCTATGATTCTAATGTACTAGCCAGTCACATTAGATATTTTGATTCTTTTCTTGATTTGGCTGCAATGATCTGCTATGAAATTTATACTTCTATCAATGCCTGGAGAACAAGATGGTTCTTCATGTAAAAAGATACCCTATTGCTAAAGAATGTTCTTACTTAGAAGAAAGCCTTCCTTTAAAAAAATATGCTGTCTTTATCACACTCCATTTTCATGTGCCTTAGCTTGGGCTATTGCTTCCTCAGATTTGGAAAGGCAGCATCATAGACAGAAAGTGCAAGTGGAATTTCCAGCAACATCCTATTGCTTTGCTAAAGAGGGAGGAGAGGACTCAAATCAACAGATGGCGTAAGTGAAAAAGGGTAAGTAGATGAGAAAGGTAGTCTGAAGAAGTCCCATCCATCAAAAGCAGAACCCAGAGAACCCTCACAGCTTCTGGAGGGGGGGGGGGGAGGTGGCAAGAATAATTTAGTGATCAGATGGTTGAATATACAGGGATTTAAGGGCTGGTCTTTAAAATGAAAGCCCTCAACCTTATGGCCTCATATCATAGGAATACCCTAACCCTGACCTTTACTTCACCTGCATCTCTTTCTAACATTTGCAAAATAAATACATAAATAAATTTCTAAGGAAAAGAAATGTTTGGGAAAATGATTTGTGTACACATTCACAAAGAGTACCATAACTGTAGAGCAATGGAGTTTTAAAGTGTTTGAATGTCGTCTAAAATTTAGATGGCATTTAAATATTTGTACTCTATTGTATGCTGTATGTTTTTACTGTTCTGTTGCTTTTCCTGTGCAATTTTACTGTGTTAACTCATGTATTACAATTTGTTAGTCACTGTGAAAGTAGTAGCACTGCAGAAGAGAGGGAGAAACATGCACCTTTTAAAAAGATATATTAAAAACTTTATCTTGTATTTATACACATCTCACAAAATCGCATAAAAAAATCATAGCTCCAAAAATGTCAATAATACATCTTACTTAGTAATATTAATAATATTTAAAAGGTATATATAAAAACATATTAAATTAGAGGGGTGGGCAATTTTGTGGAAGTGAATGGATAAAAGATTCTGAGTAGGTATAGCTACAGCTGACAGAGGCGCCAGATAAAAGCAGCTTGCAGTCATTAAAGCAAAAGAGGAGTGTTTTTGCAAGGTGGATAGCGGGAAATGTTTGGAACACTTGAAGTAATCAATGGGCTTTGCACAGTCTTCATATATAACTCAAGTGAGAAGGAAAAGCTTGAGGGAATACACTGGAGAAAGGGAAATAATCTTATTTTCTACTATGACAATTATGAACAGATGAAGGAGGCTTGGTTCAGAAACAATATCAATAATAGTAGTAGTAGTAAACATGGTAATGTTTATTTTTAGATATGAATTGGAATAGTCAGAAATAGCACCCAGAACGACAGATGCAGTATAAGGACTTAGAGAGCCTTCCTCAACCAATGGGTATTTCCAGATGTGTTGTACTACATAGCTGTTGGTCCTGCTAGCTGGGCATAATGGGACCTGCTGGAGTCAAAAGCACTGTATTGAGGAAGGCTGGATTAAATGTTGGATTTAGCTTGAGGAAACCTGTTCAAATTCCATGTCATTCACAAAATGTCCGAAGGTCAGCACTGATCTTTGGCCAGTCACTGTTGCTCATCCTCACTCGAACGACCATCCAGTGTTCTTTACCCCTATGAAATAACAAGACAAGATCCTGAAGTGCAAAGATATTTCACTAAACACTAAAATTCAACACTAAAGTTTAGTACAAAAACACTAAATGCAAAAATATTTCACTGACACTAAAATAGTGTTGTATTACCCATCACTATGTATGGATGCAAGAGCTGGACAGGGAGAAAGCTGACAGGAGGAAAATCAACTCATCTGAGATGTGGTGCGGGAGAAGAGTTCTATGAATACCATGGACTGCTAAAAAGACAAATCAATGGGTCCTAGAGCAAATCAAGCCAAAATGACTACAGACTTTATCACATCAGGCTGCTAAGATGGCACAATTGTGTTAGTTTAGGAAATGCAAACATACAGGTTTGGGGACAATCATTTTTGCACAGAAGTGTCATGGTACTGCTATAGTTCCATCCACTGTCTTCTGCACAAAAGCCCTTTCCAGACTGCTTTTTGATCTGTATTTTTTCAGTTGCAGAGTCTCAGCAATTGATTGTTTTAAAAAAGAAAAGAAATTTTAAAAAGAAAAGAAAAACAGCCTACTTGGGAATAGTTGGGGGGGGGGGGGAGAGGAAAGGAAGCATATCATTTCCACTTGCATTCATGACTCCTTTCATTTCAAAACTGCTACAGAAGGAACTCGTCACATGTGAATGAATATCAGTAAAGCAGCATGATTGGGAGACATTGATGGGTTTTGCTCATAACTGAAAAGGAGTAGTCCCAGAACAGATAGAAGATGAAGCAGCTACATGACATACAAAGCATTGTGTGATAAGGTATGGCCACAGACACTACTATCCTTCTGTAATTCTGCTTTGGCAGAATGTGATAAAGTCTTATGTTGAGGCTGTCATACTTTGTTCACATCATGAGAAAGCATGATTCACTAAAAAAGCCAGCAATGAGGGTAAGGTAGAAGACAGTAGAGAAAGAGGAGAAATGCATTCCAGGTGGATAGAGTCAGTCAAGGAATGCACAGCCAAACCTAAACACAGCTGTTAAGGATAGGGCCTGTCTCATTCATAGGGTCACCATAAATTGAGGTGAACTTGAAGGCTGTTAATGCACACAGTCAAGGGAAATATAGAGCCACCTTCCTTTTCAAAGCTTACAGCAAACATGCCCGCTGGTTTGTTTTTATTTGTATGCCTTCAAGTCATTTCCATCTTATGGCGACCCTAAGACAACCTTATTACTGGATTTTCTTGACAAGATTTGTTCAGAGGGTTTTTTCCATTGCTCTCCTGATACTCTCCTCTGAGAGAGTATGACTCAGCCAGTGGGTCTCCATGGCTGAGTGGGGATTCAAGCCTTGGTCTACTGGACTCCTAGTCCAGCACTCAACCACACTGGTTCTCTTGTCCAATGTTGAGGTTTCCTTTTGATCAAGAATATTCTGCCTCCTTCTCAGTAGCAAAGCTTCCTTTCCAAGATCACTTGTAGAAAACTCATTGAGAGTGTAGAATAAAAACATCAGCAAACCTGGATATAATTCAAATGAGTATGGGACTGGTGTTATTTTTTTTCCACTTGGCTCCTGAGCTTTGGGGTAGTTCAAAGCAGGCTATCATGCTTGTGGCCTCTGATGGCTTTGGCACTCAGGTCACTCTGATTTCAGCTTCTGAACATTATTTCAGCTGCAAAAAAAAGGAAAATAAGTATTACATGTACAGCTGCAGTGTAGTTCTGTAATTGATTTTTCTGTCAGACAGACTCTTGAGTGCAGTAGTTATATGACTAGCAACAGGAAAAAGGACAAGAACAGAAATATAAAAGCGTACACGCCATAACCATTAAAAAGAAATCAATTTCCCATTGACTGCATAAGGATATGGCTTTGCCCCAAACCAGTTGTTTTTCAGCATCGCCACAATATCGGAGGTAGAGAGCTTAGCTGCTCCCTCAAGGTCAATTACTTTTTCTTGCTTTTTAAAATTAATCTGGTCTAATTACCACCCTAGGCCTTTGGCCATGGATTTGAATTGACAGCTCACTGCTGGATGTGTGCTGAAAAAGAAGGGGGAACCTGCTTCCTAGCCTCTCCACGGGAATACAAAAGATGTGGGCAATGCGCAAAGGGGAAACCTATTTGTATTAAAGAATGATGAGAATGTTCCTCCCAATACATGCATTTCTTTTGGTCTCTCACTCTTGCAAGGGACTAAAACTGCAGCCTGCCTCATTCCTCCTCATCACCTGTCTTCCTCTTTAGCAGCAAAAGGAAAAATGGCAGTCAGAGCTGATCCAAAAGGTTGTGTTGCCTAAAGTGAAGTAGGTGCTCACCTTTTTCCATGTCCAGAGGCAAACCAGACTGGCAGGGACTTGAACAATGGATGCAGAAAAGCATTCACCTCCACACCTGAGGGCTACAAGTTGTCTTAGGGGACACAGGGCAGGCAATATAGTATACATAGCATTATCTTCCAACACTCTGCATTTATCCCCCATTTCCCCAGATCTGCTGCTTAAGGGAACTGACTCACTCTGACTGTGGTAGGGCTGGGCTTCATAGAGGTGTCATCGCCCTTCCTTTTCTTCTCTTTAGTCTCTATGCACTATTACAGCACTTTGTCAATCCTGTGATTTGTAGTTCCATTCACATTTAGAAATTTATAGGTCCCTGTTGCTTGCTTTTGTGCCTTCATATCATTTCTGACATATAATGACCCTAAAGCAAACCTATCATGGGATTTTCTTGGCAAGATTGCCCCATAGGAGGTTTGCCATTGCCCTTTTCTGAGACCGAGAGAGTGTAATTTGCCCAAGGTCATCCAGGTTTCTATGTATGAGCTGGGGATTTGAAATCTGGTTTCCTGGAGTGCTAGTTCAGTTCCCAAACCACTATACCACACTGGCTCTCCTAGATTTCATTAGAAATCTAATGCCTCACCAAATTATAATTCTCAAGATTTGTTAGGATGCAAGCCATAGCAGCTAAAATGGTGTCAAAATGCTATAATTATACAGTATAAAGAAAGCATTCTCTCTCTCTTTCTCTCTCTCTGCATGCTTGTGTGTGTGTTGATTACTGGGTCCAAAGGGTAAACAAGGGAACAAACAATAAAAAAGTAGTGAAAAGGAGGTAGAGGAGAAAGAGGTCACCCATGAGACGATATGATAACTGCATCTTTTCCATGTGGCCCACAATACATTAAGCTATTCGTTAATATTAAAACATTAAAGAAAATATAAACTTAATTCATGACATTAATTCCTTATAAAAACAGTTACGTAGTTAATTTTTAACATTTAACATGACTAAAAAGGCCTTCTTCTCAAATCAGCTCCAGATGAGTAGCTGAAGTGACATAAAGCATTAATCATTAAGAGAATACATTCATTGTTGAAAATTTTAATGATTCAGGAGTGGCAAATTAATAATTTCTTAAATCTGGAACCAGCTTAGGCACACATTGTGGGACTGGTCCCCAGATCCTTACCTGGATTACTTGCCAAGTAGACACCTGTCATTGTGCTGGTCCGTCAGCCTTGAAACGGAGTGCCAGTCCCCCTTCCCATATATAAAATGTGGCATATTCAGAGGACTCTTTCAAACGGGGAGGAATTTCTCCCAACTCCGAATGGAGCCAATGCGGATTTATGTAAATTCGCTTGTTTAGCGAATTTACATGAACCCCTGCTCCGTTCGAAATTACTTCCCATTACCCGAAATTAACCCCCTCCTGCCCGAATTTGCATGCAAAGCTTTAATTCGCAATAAGGTAAAACCCATGATTGCATTCGAATTGGCTTCCCTCCTGCCCGAATTTGCATGTGAAGAGTTAATTTGCAATAACATAAAACCCATGATTGCATTCGAATTGACCTTAAATTATACTTCCAATTTAGCCTTGTATGAAAGAGTCCAGAGATGGGTAGGGAGACTGCTTTTAAGAAGGTAGACACCTTTACTAAATGCACTGGAATCAAAAGGGTCCTACTTGGATTCTTCATTACAGATAAATGGAAGGAATGGCATTATTTATTATGCCCCAGCTCATAATAAACCCTTGTAGGTAAACTAAACACTGCAGGGTGTTAATATCATTTGCTCAAGGCATGCAGCTTAGCAGGAAGGCAACCATTCATGAAAAAATAAAGTGAGCTAATTGGCATGAAATACAAACCACTGTTCTGGAAATGAAGCCCTGACTAACATAATATTGCATCAAAACAAGAAAGAGCCTCGTGGCACATTCAAAAGCAACAAATTTATTATGGAATAAGCTTTTGTGGAATAGGGTCTGCTTCATTGGATGCAGTGTTCTGCAAGTCCCACACACTGTTTGTAAGAAAGGGAAATAATCTGGCTTTTAATCATCTTGGTATTTTACATTTTAGAACTGGAATTGTATCTCTTAGGGCTGTGATTAATTTTGTTATTTTATTGACTCTTCTGAATTATTATGATTAATAAAGTGCTCTGAATGCTTTTTCCAATTGGGTGGTATATAAATCTTTTCAAAAAACTGAATAAAACTGTTAAGTGAAAACACTGAGCTCTGATGGAAATGAAATGCAGAAAATACAAGTAGTGCCAATTATGTGATTTGACCATAGCTATTCAGGAAATAGACTTGGCATTGGGTAAGCAAATTAATGCATTTTGTGCTATAAAACAAACAAAGGTTTTATTCCAGCTCAAACAGCAGGGACTGTTGAATATTGTGATGAATGTTAATCCAGTAATTTATTGCTCTAAGTGAAGTCCCTTTGCCCATGAATGGCCCCTTTGACGTCAGCAGTAATGTCTTGGGAGCCTGAAATGCTTGCCCACTCATTTTTGTTGAATGTGGCAGTTTGTGATGCTAGGTTTTTGTCCTTTTCTTTGTTTTGTCCTTTTCTTTGTTGTCCCATGCAAAATCCTGAAGGTTGTTGAGGGCAAATGATGGCCTATACAAGTAGATGTGTGATCCCTTCATAATGCAGATCTGAGCTAATAAAGTAGTGATCCCTGGATTTGTGCTGGTTCACAAACCATTGGCTACCAGGTCATGGTGAGTTTCCAGGAAAGAAACAGTTATAGCCAGTGGACACAAACATGGTACTAGTCCCTGGTACATTAGAAAAAGAAAATTCTCATCAGATTATCTGAGAAGCAGTGACGTAGATGATATTATTAGGTGCAATATTAGAGGAAACACTGGGAAATTGTGCATGCATCTGTCTTTGTTATGCAGTTCATTGTTTAAGCTCCAGAGCTGCTCTCTTTGGATCAAATTAAGGACTACTGGATCTCAAACCTAAATGCAATAAGAGAACAGTGATTCCCTTCCTGAACAACTAGAGGTACATTTTTGCAAGAGTGATTTCTATGAAACTGTTTTGACTCGTTGCATTTGAAGCTGAGTGGTTTCAAAACTTCCAGCTCGCAGAGAATTGTTTCAGTTTGTT
The DNA here is from genome assembly GCA_034509955.1 of Urosaurus nigricauda. Lineage (NCBI taxonomy): Eukaryota > Metazoa > Chordata > Lepidosauria > Squamata > Phrynosomatidae > Urosaurus > Urosaurus nigricauda. The sequence continues at coordinate 258,391,402 of JAOEGL010000001.1, read as the reverse complement.
CTGAGTGGAATCCACATGCATTTCAGAACATTTTGTTGTACTTTCTATGATGGGATGGTGAAAGTGTAGCCTGTAGGCTGCATAAAGCCCCTAGGGCAGTTTATTTGGCTTCCCCCTATTGGTTATTTTATTTTTTAATCTACAGTTCCCCATAGCCCCTAAAAGGTGAAAGGGGCAATTATGCTGTGTTTTGGACTCTGCAGTGTTACTCAGTGAACAAGGGGGGAACTGTCAGTGTTACTAACTAAGGAGAACACCAGGTCTTGGTTACCTGGATGTCCATATGCCTCAGGGACATGTTCTTTCCCCCCTTGAGAACCTATGCAGGGGTGTTTAACAGTGGGATTTTCTAGGCCCTGGAGAAGTCCTTATTTATCAAGCAAACAGACCTCACGTTCAGTCCATGCCAGTATCCTGCATGGATATACCAGACAGACATAAGCCCAACTTTTGCATAGTGTTGGCAGACAGAGAACTGGAGATGGCTTCTGTACCTTTTATCACTGTGTAGAAGAGGTAATTTCAGGAGGTGCTACTCAAATTTCCCCCTTTTATACAACCATTAAAGATATAGGTGCTGCCTCCAGTTTTCATTCTGGCAACCCTAGGTATGTCCTTTTGTTGTTGCAAAGACAACCAGAATCCCCCAACAACCTCTCTTTTCAATGGAGTGGCTGTGGAAGAGCAGGAGGCAGTTGAGAAGTGCCTGGCCAATGATGAAGACCTTTCTGGGATCTCTCAAGTCCTGGAAGGTGACATTGCCATTGTGCATCCAGGTGTAGCCACATACACAGATGTGTCTCAGTCACCTCCAGCACCTCCAGTGGCCACTGCATGGCTAAGGGGTTGTGTGTTTTCAGGAGGATGGTTGGTATGAAACTAAAGGGAAGACTTTAGGAATTTTGCCATGGTGCAGTTCATGGTACATCTCCCAATGCAGGACCTTGGCCTCACTTTACTTCCATATTTAAATAAATGCCTTAAACAGCTGAGGGGGTGGTGGTTTAAAATTGCCTTCTAGATAGTTAGTGGTATTGTGAGTCAAAACAATAGTTTTTATTTTTTGTTAAATGAACCCAAAGATGGAGGCACACCAGGAACAGATATATATGAGGGGAAGTGGGCTGTCCATGTTTACATAGGGAGCTGATGCAGCTTCACAAGCCCTGATAATTGCTCACCCTTAATCTATAAATTATACTTCAGCCATGATCAAGTACATGTAGTGGAATATGCTTGCATGCACCATACTTTGGTAAGCAATGGTACCTTTTCAAAGATTGTACAAAGTATCAGCTGCCTCCTTGATGAAGCAGTTCTCCCTGTCAGGCTTAGTCATGTGCATCCCACATCAGAGATGGTCTTTGATAGACCCAGGATGCATCTACACTGTAGAAATAGTGCATGTTGACATTCCTTTAAGTGCTATAGCTCTATCCTATGGAATCCTGGGATTTGTAATTTTACATGGTCTTTAGCCTTCTCTGCCAAATCATGCCAGTGCCTTATAAAAACTGCTAAACCCAGGCTTCTGTAGAATGGCCCTATGGCAGTTAGTGGTGTCAGATTGCATTATTTTTAGATGCACCCCCAGAAGAAGGCATTGGAAACTCCCTGCAGCTCTGGATGCCAGATGACATTCCCAGCCAGCTTTGTGGCTGTTGCTGCTGCTGTATTGGCCATCACAAGGTACCTTCCTTCTCTCTGACCCTGAGCTGGAGATCCTACTCTGTTTGTGAGGCTTTTTGTTCTGACAATGGGATAGTGAATCTTAGCTTTGTTTGCATGGAGTTTCTGTCACACTTCTTTGGCTTAAAAGTCATAATAATTAGAGAGTGCTCCCTTACACCAGGGGGTGCATCAAAGCATATTGGGATCTACTGGGAGACAGTTTGATGATTTGCATGTTGATTGGCAAAGGTTTCTGAATGCCAATTGGTTTAGCCATCACAGCAAGTAGTTGGAAGGTAGAACTTGGAGTAGAACTTGGAGCTGCACTGGTGCAGGATATGCAGTCCATCATTCTGTGAGATACTATTTTTTATTTATCTTATTTATTTTTTGAATTTATAGCCTGTCTTTCTCCCAGGATGGGATCTAAGGTGGCTTACAAATATACAAATAAAATTACACTGAGGAAAAATCCTATTCTACAGAAATTTAAAAAGAATTAAATGCCAATAATTCCCCCCCCCCAAAAAAAAACAGTGCAGAAATAACCCAGTTTGAAACCACTTTAATTGCCCTCGCTCAATGCTAGGGAATTCTGGGAACTGTAGTTTTGTGAGACATTTAGCCTTCTCTGTCAATGAGCTCTGATACCACAGTAAACTACAATTCTCAGAATTCCCAAGCACTAAGCCAGGGAAGTTAAAGCCATCTCAAACTGGATTATTTGTGCAGTGTGTTTTGGACCAATGTTATTAAAACCATGTCTAAAATGTTCAAAACATATTTAAGACATAAATTACTAATAATGTTTTTTTTAAAAACACAATGCACTGCTTCACACATACTGTCAGTATAGAAATTGTTTGCATTTTGTACCTAACTCTGTTCTTCCTTCTGTTTTTGCACCTGGCTCTGATTCATGGACTTTGGGAATCTAATTTAAAAACAGAGAGAACTTGAAAGCCTGAAGCCTGCCCAAACCTGGCTTAGACTAGAACATGCACTGTAAGAAGACAACATTAGTAATGGCAGAGAAACAATTGGTTGAGTAACCTTTTAACAAAGAATAGATGCTTCGGAACATAGCTTGAAAGCTACTGTCTTAACATAGTAGTTTGATGAAAGAGATGGTAAATGTTAAATAAGGAAAAGAAGTCCCATATGCACCACTGGTTACAAATATTCTGTTTCCCAAAGCTGGACCATAGCTGGTGGCCAATACTTCTGTATCGTGTGTTGAGGCAAAACTCATCCATTTTTGTCAGAAGCACAAGAAATGGAGCAGTTTATCTGCCGGCCATCTCGGATAATTCAGTGGACCCCTGTGTATGTTGGACATTGTTCTGCAGCATACTTGGAATAACAATGATTATCAATAACCTCACCAAAACTATACAGGAATTGCATCCTCTGACCTATTTTTGAGGCTCAGATAAATACTGGCAGATGTTGCCCAAAACATATTGCGCTGCAAACAGAGGGATATAAATGTGAAGTAGCATGACATAATTGTAAATAATTGACTCCACTGTTTATGTAACACAAGTGTCATGATAAACTGTTTGCAAACAGATTATATGATTTTTGCTTAACTACATGAAATATAGAATGACTTAAAAAATTCTCAATAAAAACATAATAAAACACAAACAATAAAATGTATGGCAGAAAATAAACATAAGCAGGAAAAAAATAAACATGCCAAAAGCTTGGGAAAATAATGGTATTTTCCTGGCACTTATGCTAGTGTAGACATCTACCCCACAGAGAGATTTTACCATAGGATTTTTACATTCTTTGACAAATATATTGCCTTAAAATTTGACCCCTTTTACATATGGCATATTCTTAATCTCACTATGTCTTGCAGAAGTTCATATTTAGTTTTTCCTGCACTGATTTAAAAGTTCAGGCTCTAGACCCACTCAAGAATGTTCTGTAAGAAAACTTTAATTGTGTTGTGGTTTATTGCTAGTGAGTTAAAGAATTCTAAAAAGCTGTATTAAACACAAGATAGAAAGGCCAGTGCAACCAGCTACAGAACCTGGATCTTGTTTAAAATAATTGCCTTGTTCACCTTTTAAGCCCAGAAGACTGCTTAAGGTCAGTTGCAAAGACAGATTCAATCAGTGTAATTGTACATCATTATATGTGCAACCCAGAACTGACCAATTAATCTTTTGTAGTGAATAGCCATACTCTTAAAAAAAAACCCTGCTCAAATGTTTTTTCTAGACAAACAACAACAATAATATGAGAATAACTGGAGTTTAAACTATGGAAACAGACCAAAAGGAAATATTAAGAAGAAAATATGAAGAACACTTTATGGTTAATGAAGTTCAAAGCATCCATAGTACAATTAAATAAGTGCATTTATATACAAATTTAATACCTTCTAACTGTCCCAATTTGGCAGGGTCAGTCCTGATTAATCCTCTGTCATCTCACTTTTTCAGCTGCTTTTAAAATGCCCTGGCTTCCGTCTACTCCTCCCACTTTCCCATCTTTGTCTTTACCTTAATTCCATTGCTCCAAACTGAGTTCAAAGTGGAAAAGTAATTTGCACTCAGTTTTTCCTCTCCTCCTCCCACTTTCCTCCTTTGTCCTCATCTTATTGCAATTGTTGCAAATTGAGTTCTGTTCAATTAACTCAGTAGGAGGGAAGAGGAGTGGGCTGAGTCTGGCCCTTCCCAGTAGCCTCAGGGCAAAGCAAACTACTGCAGCCTATCTTAATTTGTGTGCTTTTCTTCATTAATAATTTTTACCCTCTTGACTACACTCTCATGGTGCTTAGCCACATATGTCCCAGTTTTCATCTGTGAAATGCTGGAGAATATGCAAGTGTATGCAGTACAATTAAACTTAACATACAAGTCAGTTACTTGTATGACTGAATATCTGTTAAAGTTTAACTGTTTATATTTGTGTTATTATGTACTAGTCTGAATAATCTTTAGTCAAGGTATTAAGTTACAGAGCAATGGCAATAGCATTTAACTTTCTATATTGCTTAATATAGAACTCAGTAGTCTCTAAGCAGTTTATAAAGTGTAAGCTAATTGCGCCCAACAAGCTTGGTACCTATTTTAATGACCTAAGGAAGGATGTAAGGCTAAGTCAACCCTGGAGTTCTAGGATCAAACTCACAATCTTATGGCTGCAATACTGGCTGCAGTACTGGCATTTAACCACTGTGCCATTAGGGCTCCTTTGTGTTACCAGGGCTTCTACAGAGGGTTAATGGTATGCATATTAATAAAAGGCTTCCAAATTAATCTTGCCAACAAACTGGGTCATGTGATTGATCCAGCCCATTTCTTTCTTAAACAACTGGAACATCACTGTGCTGCTGAGAGGTATTGTGTTCTTGCCCATAAAAACATCTGCAAATGTCTCAGGAAAAGCAAGGGAATATGAAAACATTACCATCTGGACTACTGCTAAGCATGCAGCTTACAGATGCAATGAACATCTCTGCTGCAGATCAACCATCTTGCAGAAAGTGTAATGAAATAAAGAGATGGATACAAGATTGGGATTTAAATCAGGCTACAGCTTTATTCCCATGGCTCTACCTTTCTGCAGTGTTGGGATTTTGTGCTCCTGTGAAGCAAGAGGCTATGCTGAGAATAGCAGTGATTCTGTTAGAGTCTCCCATGTCAGGAAGGCTTTTGCTGTGCACCAAGACAAAATGTGTGAGATAGCTACTGGACAGCAGTAGTAGTAGGGGTTGACACTGGCAGAGGATCTCTTGGAGACAACAGCAGTGGTACTATATCTACCGCCTGTTAGTACTGCCCAAAAGAAGGCAATAGTAAACCACTCCTGAAGCCTTCGACCTTGAAGACCCTGTGATGAGATAGTCCAAAATGAAACAAGAGACAGTGCCAGGAGATGAGACTCCCAGGTTCAACGGTATTCAGCAAACTACTTGAGTATAGCAGAGGACAACTATGACCAGTCTTGTCGCTAAAGACACAACTGGACAGAAGCTAAAAAGATGTTCAACTGTTCATCTACTCAGAGATGAAAGGAAAGTCAGAGGCTGTTCAACACATATTATAGGGAAACAGAATGTGAGAAGCACAAATCAGGGAAGCTAGACATAGTAAAACAAGAAAGGGAAAGGAAAATTACAATACTAATTTACAAGTTACATATACTGTATGTATAATTATTATATAAGGATATATTCATGTTTAAATGAGAAAAGAGAAACCATTGATTCTTAATAGCACAAAAATCCTAACATAGTCATAGGATAAAAAGAAGTAAGCCCCAGGGTTTTGTGTGCACAGCTGGATTTGACCCAATTGAGGTTGGTCAAGTTTTTGCATGCCAAGTACGACATCATCCCCCTTCTCCACATCGAACAGTAAGAGGACAGGGGATGGCCTTTCTCTGGAGCCACCATTGCCACATTCCTTACCTGAAGGAGTTCCGTGCACAGGCTTCCTGGAGTGCCACTGCTTCTCCAGAGGGTGGGTTTGCCCATGCAACTAGTGACGAAATAGGGCAGAAGAACCCCTTGATCACATGGCATTGTCTGCCAAGTTGGCCTGTGCAGACAATGATGCACTACTGCACCAGGTTTGGGCCAGTGCGTGCAGCCAATCCGGGGCCATTTTTGAAACATAATGGTCTGGACTGATCCCAGACTTACCACCCAGTGCAGACAAGGTTTGAATTCCTGCTAAACCATGGTAGCCCACTGGGTTAGTCACACTCTCAGCCTTGAAGTAAGGCAATGGCAAATCCCGTTGCTAGGAAAATCCAGTAATAGGGTCACCTTCATAACTCTGGAACAACCTGAAGGCACACAAGAACAAAAATGATGGCAATGGCAATGACAAGAACAACAATAACAGGGCACTAGAGCTTCCTGACTGGAAATTTTAAATGCCTCATAAAACTACAAGTTAAAGTGGTTTCAAAGTGCTGTAACAGTGTAGAGACCAAAGAGGGGGTAAATGATATGATGATGATAGCACTATGAATAGGTAGAGTGAGTCAGCTGCCTCAAGAAGTGATGGAGGGAGTTGGTGTCATGGCCAGCCAAGAGGTGGAATCGGAGGATGATGATGAGGAGATGGCTCCTCAAGTGCAAGAGGAGTTGGAGGCTAGACCAGGTCCCAGTTCTGCCCTGCCAGATCCCAGACCCCATTTCGGCCCCAGGAGGGGAGGCTCAGCCAGGCTCTAGCACTGTGGAGCTCCCTTCAGAGGCTCAGCAACTGAGTGTGGCTCCTAAGGAAGACCCAAGCTTGAAGGTCCCTTCCTTTAAGGAAATGAGAGCTGAGAGTGCTTGCGTGTGTCGGTCCCGCAGGCTTGCAAAAAAGCAAGCTGCTGATAAGGCACAGCTGGCAACAGGGAGGGAGTCTCCTATTTAACCACCTGTGGGACACCATCCCTTTGCCAGAACTTATTGCAATTTCCTTCGGTGTGATTGTGTGCTGGCTCCGTGTCTATTGAACCCTTGTTTGCCTTGATTTCACAGTTTTGAAATGAACTGGACTACTGCTGCCTTCTCTTTGCCCTGACCTCAGACCGGACTGATTTCTCTGACTTCTCCAACCCTGACCTCGGCTTTGGCTTCTGGATTATTCTTGTGGACAATATTAAGGTAGTAGACTTTCTCTCAAGCTGCAGAGCTTATTCCCTGCTGAACCTCCTTATCAGCTTGTGTTGGTGTGTGCTGGCCATAGTCGAGGACAGTTGGGCCATAGCTGCACAGTGTTGGAAGACACTTCTGCTTGGGGATGCACAGTAGCAACCACCTATTAATATAATTGTGCTACTCATGGCTTTTTTTTAAAAGGAGCAGCCCCTAACTCAGAAACAGGACCTTATTCTACATCTCACAGAGACATTTAACTCCATCAGGCCTGTCCTAGATTAAGCAGCAGAGCCCTCCCTCCAGTCCACCTGCCTTGGTCTAGGTGTCAGAGGGAGAGAGGAACTGCTGGGCCTGATCCCCTTCCCCACCACCATTCCCTTCTCCTTTTGTGTTGTGTCTTTTTAGATTGTAAGCCTGAGGGCAGGGAATTGCCTAATTAAAAATAATAATTGTAAGCCGCTCTGATAGCCTTTAGGGCTGAAGAGCAGGGTATAAATAAATAAATATATATGCATGCTTGTCATCTCTGGTGAGGCTGAAAATGGGAGCAATGTTGCCATTGCTCTCCTCCTGCATGAGTTGCTGACTGTCCCCTTTCAGAAACCTCTGCTGCTGTTTGATATAAGTGCTAAACATAAAACGTGTCAGGCAATATTATTCATCAATAAATGTCCCCCTGTTGCCCTCTAGGTTTTTTCGAGAGAAGCAATAGCTGCACTTAAGGAGACAAAGGAGCATGGCAACATCCTGCCACATTTGCCACAAAATGATAGATGTTATATAAAAGCTGATGAGACGCTAAATGGTTCCATAAAAAATATACCTCCGTCACCTCTCTCATCCATCCCCAAGCAGAAGGAGACATTGCATGCTGGCAATTCATCTAAGTAAAAAAATTGATGAGAGAATTAATTTAAATTGGCTCTGTTGTGCAATATTCACACTGCAGTTTCTCAGCATCTGATTTATCTTTAATAAGGGAAATCAGGATTTTATGTCCCTTAATTAATGTGTTAATGAGTTTAATCAACTCACAGCTCTACTGTGATGTCTAAGATGTCCTTATGTTTCATTTCAGAACAAAATATTAATAAAGTTACGTTTTCCTGAAGGAATGTGGAATATATCTTGACAATATATTGCTTTTCATCTAGTGAGGCATCTAGTGAGGCAATAAGTGGATGTATTTATATTGATGTCTTTGTATGTTTTATTTCACAAGCAATGTGGATAATGGGCATATTCTGTTAAAGAATGGGATGTTATTCCAGTTTATTATTACAAATTTTCTTCTAGTTCTGTTTGCTCAAAAGAAAAAAAAGTCAGTACACATACATTTTAAATTTCAGCTATTTGTATCTCGCTTTCTGCAGTACTTTACTGATAGAAAACTTTTTATTTAGAATTTTAATTAGCCCCCATTCTGTGAGATGAGGATGAATAATATTTTTCCCTATAAAGGGATGTTGAAGGGGGGCAATCTACAACACATTAGATGCCCTTGTGCTCCCTTGGAATCAATATTAAGATCTTGGACCTAAGATACTGACTATTTAATTCAAATCAATATATTAAATTCAGCTTTTCTTAAGGGGTTTCATGCCTGGACTTTATTGCCTTCTCTGTGTGATTCTGCTCTGCGTGAGAAGAGAAGCCTGTAGAGAATTTCCCCCTTTCTGCAGTTCACTCCTGTCCAAATCCTGATGCAACTACCAAGCAATCCTATACCTTCTTGGATCCCAGTCTCTCCGACTTTCTTTCCAGTCCAATCCACTTCTTTCTTCCCTGTCACATTTGTACAGGGAGGGCAGTCTTACCATACTACAAATTTGTTATCTATGTCAGATTTACACAGAGAGAGAGAGAGAGAGAGAGAGAGATTTGCTTCTTATTAAGTACCTGTAACCTTCAGCTGTACCTTTCTGCTCATGACTTTGAGTGAATCCAGATAAGGCTGTTTATCACACCATCTTTCTGCTTTATTCACTGGATTTTACAGGGGCTTCACACAATGTTACTCTCACTACTACTACGTTCTATCCCTTTTTGTTCCATCTTTTTTCTTGTGGAAAATCTGCTGTGGGGAAAATGAAGGCACAGCCTTTTCCAACTCCTAGTATGATGACCCTTCTAGAAAGACTCTCCAGCTCAACCAGGAGCCCTTTCACACTACACAATTATGTAAGGCTACAATTTCACTTTAACTGCCATGGTTCCATCATGTGGAATCTTGGGCTTGGTAGTTTGGGGAACACTACAGCTCTTGGGTTGAGAATTCTAAACATCCCTCCAAAAACTATGAATCCCAGAATTTGCAGGATGGTAGATAAACTGGAATCATAATGCTGTAATTGTGTAGTGTGAAAAAGCCTACAGTTGCTCCTCTCTGCATTCTGACCTGTTCCTTTACAAGGGGAAAGGAGAGAGCCCCATTCTGCAATCTTTGATGGTTCTCCCATTCAGAGTACATCAGAGATATTTCTCCAGCAACACATAATCTCTCAGCTATTAGATTCCATTAAATATATCCATTAAGGACTTATTAACCAGGAAGAATTGTATAATAAAAGGACTGGCTGTCTGGCCACCATAATAGTAGCTTAAGTATATAAATAACAGTCAATAAATGGAACAAAATTGACTCTAAGCAGACAAACAGCACAAGTAGCCACTTCTTGGTTCTTTTTATTGGTTTTTTTTTAAACAAGACTATTTTATTGCACCATCTTTTATTTTGGTACATAAAAATGATGAATGATGTCTCCTGGGCTGCTGATTGTAATGTGAAACAACTGCTACCGTGTCTTTTTAATGTGTTTGATAATGAGATTATTTGCTTTGTATACATTGGGGGTAGACACCAAGCACACAGCCATCAACATCTTGGTTTCTGTAGCCCACAGCCCATCTGCAATTACCAAATTAGAGGGCTTCTGTGTAATATATTACACATAACTCAGTTCTGCTGCAGCAAAAGCAGTAATAATAATAGCGTTGTCGTCGTCATCATCCTCCCTTTCCCTGCTTTGAGACTTAAGGCTGCTTACAAATATGTAAAACAGATACAGTTAAAAATTTTACACCATGCAAAAGTTCAAAATATAATTAAATTGCCAAGAAAATTAAAAGCAGTGAAAGCAGCCCATTAATTTTTTTTAAAAAAAGAACAGTGCAAACGAAAAGAGCAGAGCACATGAAAGGACTCTTCCCCCTGAGCTGTCAACCCTCAAATGTATCCTGAAACAAAAAATTCTTCAAATGTCTATGAAAAGGATAGCAAGGAAGGTGCTAGTCAAATATTACTAGGAAGGGAGTTCCAGATCCTGAAAGCAGCCATAGGGAAGGTCTTAGCATATTGCTTGCATATATGAATTGGCCAGTGGGGTACCACAGCAGAGAAGGCCCTTTAAAACATCCTTGTATCATGTATAGCTCCCAGTGATGGGACAGGGAGGAAGACCCCTCCAGAACAGGGCATCACAAGGGTTGGCACCACCAGATGCGGTAATTCATGGTGTCAATCCCCACCCTCCACCTCCACTGACTTTCTGCCATACCACACCATACAGAATCTTAGCCCTGTTTAATCATTTAAAGGGATATTGAGGATGGAGCAAGATTATTTTATGGTGCTCCAGAAAACAGGACCTGGAACAGGAAAAGATATTCCACCTAAAATTAGGAGGAACTTCCTGACAGTAAGAGCTATTTGATAGTGGAACATACTCCCTCGGAAAGCAGTGGAGTCTCATTTTTCCAGGGGCTTTAATCAGAGGCTGGACAGCCATCTGTCAGGGATGCTTTGATTGTGTGTTCCTGCATGGCAGAATGGAGTTGGATTGGATGGCCCTTGTGGTCTCTTCCAATTATATGATTTATGATCTATGTTTTTGTACTAATATTACTCATAAATAATAATTCCTGTATATCACTGGATGTAATAGTTGAAACATAAACAATTAGCAAAATTACAATTATACCATTAAATTAATATCATAAGCACAGCCTACATGTATTGACATATACATAGTTTCATGTGATGAGAGTGAAAATTTGGTAAGGCAATGTTTTCAAAGAACATAATAAATCAGAATACAGATAAATCTCTCAGTCAGTGCTTGACAGAAGATTAAACATTACTACTGCTAGTAATGACACAAACCTATTGGGCTAATATTCACTCCTGTGACACCAACCTCTCCTCTTCCCTTCTTGAGCCAAAATATCCTCTCTAAATACCTCCTATAAAGATCTACCAGTGATTTAGTGGGTGCCTAATTGGCGTTCTTGGTTTTAAATAAGATTAGAGACTCCATAATTGTTCAGTTTGGGATCCTTAAATAGTGCTTAGTTGAGTCCACTGTATTCATTTCAAGCTCTTTGCTTTCTAAAATTTATGGACCTCATCAGTATCCTTCAGGGATATGGGACCTGGCAGGTGGTGGCTGGGAGGGGAGAGAGGCTGCATTGAACGCAATGCACCTTTCTGCCTATTGACTGCTTAATTGCTTGCAGTCATCATTAGCATGCCAAACAGAAGGTTTTTCTAAGTAATTGAAACATTAGTGTGTGACAGAAAATCAATATCGTTCTAATAAGAAACAAAAGTGCTGCATTGTGGAGCATAAGCAAATGAAGCGAATTTAGATTATGGGGCTGTTTTCTCTAGCCATACTCCATTGATCAAGAGATTACTAGATCATTTCTCTGTAATAATGGAATGGTGTTTTTGTTTTTGTTTGTTTGTTTGCAATAGACTGGATTTCTCCTATCCTCCTCCATTCCCACTGTCTCCTCCCCCAAATACTGGTTTTTCTTGTATGGAGTAAGAACATGTACAGGTAAGTAGTGTTGCTGAAATTTTAGTTTGAAAGCTGTCAATTGCTCACTTTAATTAAAAAGGGTAATAGGTTCTATTGATTGCCCCAATACACTGTACTAAAACCTTTTCTTCTCATCCATAGGTGGTATGTGCCTAAGCATTTCTGTGTTTTGATAACTAGAATGTCATTACCTGCAGAATTTTTTAGATTCTATTTAAAGAGCAGCTCAGAGGCCCAACACCTTTGGTGGTAACCCATACCAGGTTGCACAAATGATGTCTGGTGGGCAGAAAATGTGGTCCGCTGGTACATCATCCATTCTGTATTAGAGAGGCCGTTGGTGCACCAAAATGGGCCCATGATTGCAGATCAAGGGTGAAGAAGCTGCATCTCTTGGGACACATGTGGCCCCCATGCACCAGCCTGACCCTCCCCTTTGCATTTTTTCCTCTGAAAAATGGACAAGTAGCTTCCCCAGAAGTGCCAGTGTCACTCTTATGGGTTATTGGTTTGGGCCAATGGGTGGGGAAATCCTAAGGAAGGGACTGTGCATACCGAGTTCAGAGAGGTGAAAGGAAGAGGAGATATGTTTGCCAGGGATAAGAATTGAGATTTGCCACCTTGAATTATGCAATATGACTTTAATGCATGGTTTCAGGCGGGAATTAATTCCCTATTGTGGACTGACCTTGTATTATGTGTCTGTATCTATTCTATATTTTTATTTAGGGCTTGAAGTTGCTCACCGTAACTGCTGAGCAGCACTGGTGTTTGATGGGATGCATGGAACTCAGGGAGACTATATATCTGCTGACTTCCCTATAGAACTTGTTTCATACCCTCCATCTTTTCAGAGATGTGTGACCAAGCAGCATCAGAGCGTGGTCAAGATGGCAAAAATCATTAATGAAGAACATACAAGCACAAACTACTGTTAAATTCTCTACAAACATGTAAAATGCACTGTTCAACATGCCAGCATGTACACACATACCTTCAAACAAAAATTGCTGGAATTGTATGACACTCTCTGAAGAACCAGACTATTAAGCAAAAATAATAGGCTTTCTTTCTTATTTATATTGTACAGCAACCTAGGTAGTCAGGAGAGAAAAGAAGTCAATGATTTCTCTGAGATTCTGATGTCACAAGAATATCTGATGCAATTGCTCTGAATGTTTCACTAGTTTGCTTCCCATGTCTATCATATTTGTCTTTATATGTAATTTCTCTTTTCTCTCCTGACTACCTGTGGTCATGTTTAAATAAGAAAGAAGGATAGTCTCATGTTCTCTTTGCTTAATGGTCTGATTCTTTGGAGAGTGTCTTATAAAACCCCAGAAATTTGTTTCAAAATGTGTATGTACACTTTAACATATTGAACAATGTATATTTTGTAAAGAATTTAACTGATTTTGTATTGTCCAGGTTAATATATGTAAATATTCTTAATTGTGTTTTATAGTGTAGCCACTGAAGAGGACCAATTTTGAGGGCAGAACATGATGGACTTAAAGTAATAAGAAAATAAAGAAGTGACCATCTATCATCACATAGAGCCTATCTTCTATTTTGTCTTTGTTGAAATATGTGCTTATCAATTGTCTCCTTTGTAAGACTTACTTAGAACAGACTCATAGGTTTACAGCTGATACAGTTTGAAACTAGGGGGGGACAGAGATATATCCAGCTCTTCTCCCCTGCTTGGATCCCTGTCACATGCCTGTGGATAACAGATTCTTCTCTCAGAGGGCTGTGACATGGCAACAGGTATACCTGCATGCCCCATCATGCTGTATGAACATCTGCAGCTGTCCTTAGTTATGATTAGGTTGGTTGCACTATTCATATTTATTTAGTTATATTGACTGTGATTTTGATACATTTATTATTTTGTACTTATTGTTACCTGCTTCTGGCTTCCTTCTACAATAAGTTAAATAACCAAATACATAAATATAAACAATATTTAATAAATATAAATAATATTTAAATATAAATATAAATAAAAAATGAATATTTTTGTAAATTGTTTTTATAACCTTCATACAGTAAGGCTCTTATCTTAGAAAAAGAAGTCCTGGTTTTATTACACTGTTCTTCGAAACAGCTGAAATGAAACTCTCAGAATGTGGCATAAATAGTTTATGAATGATTTAAAAACATTTACAGTATCTTTATAGATGAGCAGTCAGCTTTTGCCATAGAGTACTAATGGAAAAGCAATAAAGGAACAGGCCTATACTCAGACTTCTTTAATGTTTGTGACTCCAAATGATCTGTAATGTTAACGGGCAATGCAAAGAATTCATGCCATTTAAATCACTGGAGTTGAAGACATAACTGCATGCTTCCTACAGCAAACCTATGCCTGTTACTTGTAAGTCACAATGCAGTAAGTTGTACTTATTTCCAGACAAATATGAATAGGATTGAAATTGCAATCTCTATGTGCCAGATGGACTCAAGGGGTTGCTAACATGTTGGAAGTGAAGAAACATGCAGCCATGCTTGTACAAAGAACTAAGTGCCTACAGGTCTAGTAGAGGTAGAGACAGGTGGTGTATTCCCTCTTGTCTTGTCTGATCTGCTGCTTCTCTGCCTGATGTTCTCAGGTAAGACTGCACTTCCTCTTCTCCCTTCTTCTCAGCAATCTTGCCTGTAACTAACAGACCCTACCTTCCCCAAGTATCAGACATGCAAATTCATTAATGAACACTTATCTTCATTTAAGATGGTCTTAACTGATTCTAAGCAGCCAGCTTTTACACAAAACCAACCCATCTTCTCTGTTTTTAGCTAGTCTCTTCAGAGATTTCTTGTGATGTGAGGACTCTGTTATGATCATCTAGCATTCCCCTTCTCTGCAGGATTTTCCCATCATTTCTATGTATCATTGACTAACCAAAAATATGCCACGGAAATTCCACCTCAAGATTAGGAAGAACTTCCTGATAGTAAGAGCAGTTTGACAGTGGAACACACTCCCTCAAAGCGTGGTACAGTCTCCTTCTTTGTGGGTTTTTTTAAAGAGAGGCTGGATGGCCATCTGTCAGGCATCCTTTGATTGTGTGTTCTTGCATGGTAGGGGTTGGACTGGATAGCTCTTGATGTCTGTCCGAACTCTATGATTCCATGAATACAGACAGTTGGTTTCCTTGTAGATCGATGCAGAATGTTTCTGGGCATTTTGCATTGGCAAGCAAATAATGGTCAAGATCCATAAAGTTCTCCCGGTCAAGATCCATAAAGTTCTCCCAGGTCACAAGGGGTTTGGCTGCCTCTTTTTCCCATCTCAGCAATGGCAGCCAGATGATGTCAGGGCATAACTCTGTTCTCCAATCACTGATCAGCTGAGTAATAATCTCTCACACTTCTTGGCTGCCATTATGCAGCCAAGAAAAAGGTATTGTGCAAAGAGATACTAGTGTGGATACCTCCTTATTATTTGGGATACCTCCCAAATGACTTAGAGTGGCCTAAATAAGGGGTTACACTACCATATGTTGTCAATAGCTATCCAAGCAGATATGCTAATAAAAAGATTAAGAACACTTTGGGCCTGAACAGACAGACCAAAATAAAGCTGCTTCAGGTCACTTTGGATGCTGTTTAAATGACATGTGCATCGTAAGAGACCAGAAGCTGCGCTCCAGTCCTTAGGACTGGAGTGTGGCTTTGGTGTGGCTTCTGGCCTCTTAGGACGCATGCATCTTTAAACAGCATACTTTTTGCTTGTTTTGATATGTTGATTATTATGTATTTTGCTTTGTTAATTTTACTCATTTTACTGACCTATGAAAGGATGGAAGGCTAAGTCAGCCTTAGAGCCCTGGGATTGAACTCATAACATTGTGGCTGTATTACTGCCATTTAACCATTGCACCACCAGGGCTCATACTAATGAGTAACAGCACAAGGGACAGGCCACATTATCAAGGATAATAGAAATAGCAGATTTTACTTTCTGCAAACCTTTTCAGTTTGGGTTCTCTCTGATAAGCATTCAAGAATAGAGTAACTTTTTCCTGAAAGGGGCAGAATTTGGAAAAGTTGCTCTTTTTTGGATTACAAGTTCTCTGGTCCCTCTGGATTCCCACTGAGGAGATAGTTGAGAGGCTTGTGCAAAGTCCCTGACAGTCGCTCCTCATGGCTCTCTGCCATGTTAAATTTAGGCTGGCTTAGCCATGCTGTAGCCATGTGTATGAGAGGAGAGGTGTGAGCAGCTGTGGGAAATTGCTGTGTGTGAGCCAAGGTCATATACTGCCTAGCTCTTCATGGGAACTGAATGTGAAGAGAGGAGGGAGTGAATCTAGAATGGGTAAAGAAGTGAAACTTAGTTTGTTAACTCAGATCTGACAAAGGATGTGCTACTGTGCTGATCTTTTCAATGTACTGAAGTTCTTCCTTACAGATTTGCTACAAAGTCTGGAGATAGGAGAACATAATTCAGAAGAAGCAATCCAGCACACTCCAGATTTTGGGGTTGAAGCATCCCTAAATCCTCCAACCACAGTCCTGGAAGGCTAAGTATAAAAAAATCTGTAAACACCTGGAAGGCATCAGATAATCGACACTTAATTATTTTGCTTATCAGCTTCAGATACAGTGCTACAAGAAAGAGAAACATGTATGCACAAATGAAGTGAGCTGTGAACAGCTATGACATGATGAATCCAATTAATATATAATGAAAATCAGATCTTCACCACTATCCTCAGACATCATTTTAAATCCCTTGTTGTTTACCCTTTATTCTTTCCTAAACTTTGCAATGTAAGACTCCTTCTTTTCCTCTCTGTGTGTATTTCTGTCCACTGGGGAAACAGTTCTTCACAGTCCTTGTTACATGTACATTCCATTTATCCTCTATATCAGAGATAGAGTAAAAACAAACAAAGCCAGAGTGAAAGCAAATAAAACGAAGAAAACAAACACTACAAAGTCTATAGCAAACAAACACTGTTATTTATGCATGCTGCTTGGCTGAAGCCTGTCTTTTGGTCTTATTTGAAAAGAGTAGAGAAGAAGTGAGGTGGGGTCAGCTAAGGTTGCCAGAGAATAGTTGCAGAGTCTTATATCATACAGTCTATCATTCTGGGCAATTTAATTGTCAGCATGGACTCGTGGTTATTCTGGGCCATTGTGCTTAAACTGACAGATTTCATTTGCAAACTAGACAGCCATGTGCCCCCAAAATCCATAAAATATAAAAGGCTAACAGGTATGTAAATAGGTAACAATATAATCTTCTGTTTAAAAAAATGCAAATGTCTGGCCTAACTTTTTTGGTTAACAAAAAGCAACTATGACCTCAACACAAACACTGCTTTGGACAGATGCTCAAACTTTTGCTTTGTCTTTTTTTTTTTTTTTTTTTGCACATTTCTAAAGGAAATAAGTGCTGCAAGCAAATCCTTTACCGTATAAGAGAATAATGCAATTGCTTCATTCAACCAAAACCTTGTTGTTGTTGTTCTTGTTTCTGTTGTTGTTGTTCTTGTTTGCCTTCAAGTCATTTCTGACTTATGGGGACCCTAAGGTGAACCAAATCCTATGGATATATATTACTATGCCCATGGGTCCCCCTCCTCTTTTGATATCAGGGATGTAATAAAATGTGGCTGGGCGACCCTTCCATTGCCCTAATCATGGGAGGCATAACGAGAGAATAGCTTTCGCACATCAGCTAGCAAACAGGAGGTACATTGGAGCCCCAGGTTGATGGACTGATTCCAGACATTCTGAGGAGGTGAGGATGCCCAAATCTAAAAGAAGAAAGGGCTACAGATATGATAAACAACGTCCAGGTGATCTTGCGCACTAATCCTCTCTGCCTGGAAATGCATATCTATTGTTCCCATTCACAGCTTGGTGTTACCACCTTGGAAAACTGCTTCAAGGTAACCTGAACTACTGTACTTCAAAGTGAATCCAAACCCATTGCAAAGCCATTCCAGGACAATTTGGTCTCTACAGTCCCTTGGATTCTGCCCCCAAGGCTTAACTTTACTATAAATATGGGTACTCTTTCATTGTGTCCAGCAAATAAGCAGAATCTGCCAGTTTGCCAGGATAGCAGCTCTTTTGCTTGCCACCACTCTTCATTGCCAAGAGAGTGACTGAGTCCTTTTTTCATTCCCGGACCAACAACAATTCAGAACCAGGATCTGTTCAGGTGCAGTATCTCCATTAGTGATTCCCTACTCTGTTGCAAATTAACACCTTGATTTCTCTAGTCCTTGTGTGTGTGTTTGCCTGTGTATGTTGATCTTCCACTTTAAATAAAATCCAATTCATTTGGAAACTTGTCTCTGGATTTCTGTCTACTTTGGGACCCAATAAAAGCTGGGATAAATCCCCAAGACCAAATTACCCTGGTCACTCTAAATCTATTTATTTAAGCTAATTATTAATTATTAATTCAGATTAGTCTTGGAGTGAGGGATATATATATATATATATATATATATATACACATACTGTTCCTCTCATTTCAGTAGGATTCAAAGTAAGTGTGCAGAGTAAGACTCAGAGGAAGGAAGAGTGCTGATCAGAGGAAAAACTATCAACAACACCATACAGACAACACCATACCAGTAGTAGAAAACTAGAAAAGACTTAAAATAATTGTGAAGTTGAGGGCTTTCATGGCCAGTAAATGAGAGGAAATCCACAACACCTGGACAGCTTCAACAGAAAAGAAGAAACACAAAGTAAACAAGGTTTGGCTACCAGTCCTAAAAAAACACCAAACTCAAGACAAGCAAATGACCATCACCCAGGCTCAGTGGCTTTCCATGCAGACAATAGATTACCAGTTAAATAGACACAAATCCCCCTTGCATATCCTTCACATAGCACACCTCCAGGCTGTACCATTCAGCACAGTACAACACACAAACTAACTCCACCATTAACATGTAAAAAATGACTTCCTCCCAAACAAGTATCCCAGAGGTATATATATATACTTCATGCACTTCCATGCCACTACCCTCTGAGGATGCCAGCTACAGTTGCAGGACAAATGTCAGGAATACATTCTTCCAGAACATGGCCAGACAACCTGAAAAACTGACAGAAAACTTGAGACAATTACTAAAGAAAGTCAAAGATGAAAGTGCCAAGGGAGGTTTAATGTTGAATATTAAGAAAACGATAACAGAAGAACTACATGAATTAATCCTTGATGACAAGGAAATTGAAATAGTTAGAAATTTATCATACTTTGGATCAAACGTTGATCAGAATGGAAACTGTAGTCAAGAAATAAGAAGAAAACTAGGAATGAAAAGGGCAGCTGTTGGGGAACTGGGCAAGATCCTAAAGTGCAAAGATATAAAATGGAACACTGATGTTAGGATCATCCAAATCATGGTATTCCCCATCACTAGGTACACATGTGAGAATTGGATAGAAAGCAGAAAGAAAGGAAATAAACTCATTTGAGATATGGTGCTGGAGAAGACAGTTTAGGGTACTGTGGATGGCCAAAAGGATAAACAAATGAGTCTTTGAACAGATCAAGCATGAACTTTCTCTGGAAGTTAAGATGACTAAATTGAGGCTGTTGTACTTTGGCCATATCGTGAAAAGGCATGAGTCATTAGAAAAAATAATAATGGTAGAGAAGGTAGAAGGTAGTTGAAAGAGAGGAAGACAACATGCAAAAGATTAGACTTAATCAGTTTGGCCACAGGCCTGAGCAGAATGGTTGGGGACAGGGGGACATGGAGATGGCTCATCCATGGAGCTCCCATGAGTTGAGGTTGACTCAAAGGCAGTTAACAACAACAACAAGAAGAAGTGTGCATTGGATGGAAGCTTTAGCAGAAAGCTCAAGAAAGTTCGCAAAGAATGCAAGTAGCCCTTTATTTTTGGTATGGCAGCTTGAGTATCCACATTAAGTTAGGGAGACAATAGCGGGGCAAGGATGCCTTCAGATTGTTCACAAGTTGTGTAGCCATGTCTTGTTGTGATATATAAAGTTTGAAATCTAAGCACTTGCTTTCCATATTGCAAGAGATGTGTCTGGAAACACAAAGTCCACAATGCTAGAAGGACCCGGAAACACAAATGCATCCATTGACTGTAACTTACCACCATGTCAGAGAAACCACAGAGCAGAGATGCCAATGTATGCCCTCCATGAACATAACTGTGCAGATCTGTGGAAATTCTGTGGCTGCATTTCCTCTGGGATACCTAGGAGGTAGTGGAACATTGTCAAAATTTGTCAGCATATGCTTTTGGATATTAGACAGCCATGTCATCCATGAGATTTGTTTTAGAAGAAAATCCTGGTTTCAGTTATGTTTTTAACCCTTATGCACAAGGACAGAACATTTTAATCCCCAGAGTTGTGTTTTGTGAATCCACACAGAAATAGACCTACAGTGTATTTAGGTTCAGTGTTTTCTGGGGCATTGTCACCTGAACAGTTTTAAACAATTTCCCCAAATTTCACCCACTTGCTATGTGTAGGTTGTTGTTGTTGTTTTACAAATACAAACCTGCCAGGATACTTTGTTGCTCCAGCTAATGTAACATGCTATCTTGAAATGAAGCAAAATGTAGCAATGCTCTGGTTACCAGTAGGTTGGCCTCTTTTGGGATAGACACCAGAATTCTCATTGAGATCAGGAAGCAGAAGAGGTGTACATTATTCCCATCTCTGACCTTAGCCCTCAATACTCTGGAATTTTACTTCTCAAGAAATACCCACCACAACCCACACAGTGTGAGATGGAGAGTTAACCAAGAAATGCTGGAATTGTAACTCAACAAAGGTAAGGCGACTGAGGGTCCCCACCAAGTGTGTCAGTGTGTTCTTAATTTTTGGAGGAATTGCTTAATTCAAAGGAGGCCTGTAAGAGGTGGATAACTGGGAACATCATTTTCACTGATGTACACCAGTACTGACTGTGGGAGGACTCCATGTTTAGTGAATAAAGAAGGTTTTATTTTATCAAGGAGTGCAACCAAATGTACAGTGCCATAATAGGCTGACGGAAATAGAGGTATGGAATATTGGATAGTGGAGCCTTAAGATTGTAGACGGCGTGATATCTATTAGTTCTAAAAAGGAATCCATGGAAAGCAGAATATACCATCTGAGGGCAATATAGGAGGAGGAAGCTCTGGACGGTTGGACAGAGCTCCAGCATTGGCAAACTGGACATGTGCAGGATGGATTTTTATCCTGTTACATACCCTTGAAGGATATTTAAAGTACAAAGACTTTGATTTCTTTCCCATAGAATTGACAGAAAGGGCAATTCTGGTTTTAAAACAGTCTTAATCTTAAACCATGATTAACAAAACAGTGATTGGAGGTGGGGCAGCCTCAAGATAGAAGGATAGGGAAGTTGACTGGGAACACGGTAAGGGGTAGCCTTAGTGCAACGGGACTGCCTTTTTCACCAGTACAATAGGATATGCAGGAAGGGGGAGGACAGAGTGATCAGAAACCCATTCTGCATTCATTATAGTGTTACCTGGGTTCTTCACGTGTCTTCAGGTCAACAAGCCCTTCCTATGGGAAACTTCATAGTGTTCCAAGGGTCCTCATGACCTCTTAAAACATGCCTGGCTCTAGATATCAAAATATGAAAATATGAATCCTCACCATGTGGCTGTTGGATATGTTAACAGAATTGTTGTTGTTGTTATATTTTTTTATTTATTTGTATCCTGCTCTTTTCTCAGGAGTGGGACTCAGAGCAGCTTCACAGCATTAAAAACAGTACAATTAAAACCTTAAAAAATAAAAAAGGTCCAACATTGCAGCCTGTCCTCATAACGATTCCTTTAATGCCTGCGTGAACAGGTAGATCTTAACCTGCCTACAGAAGGCCATCAAAGAGGGAGCCATTCTGATCTCCCTGGGCAGGGAGTTCCAGAGTCTAGGGGTAGCCACTGAGAAGACTCTCTCTCACGTTCCCACCAACCGTGTTTGTGATGATGTTGGGACGAGAGAAGGGCTTCTCCAGAGGATCTCAAACTCCAGGCAGGTTCATACCAGGAGAAACGGTCTGTCAAATACTGTCAACCTGGGCTATGTAGGGCTTTATAGGTGACAACTAGCACCTTGAATTGTATCCAGAAACAAATTGGCAGCCAATGAAGCTGTTTCAAGAGGGGAGTTGTATGGTCTCTGTAATCTGCCCCTGTTAATAGCCTGGCAGCAGCTCTTTGAACCAGCTGATTTTTCTGAACACTTTTCATAGGCAACTCCATGTAAAGCTCATTACAGTAGTCCAAACAGGATGTAACCAAGGCATGTACTACCATGGCCAGATCTTGCTTCTCAAGGAATGGGCACAGCTGGCACACAAGTTTTAAATGTGCAAAAGCACTCCTGGTCACAACAGAGACCTGGGCCTCCAGGTTCAAAGCTGAGTCCAAGAGTACTCCTAAACTGTGGACCTGTGTCTTCAGGGGGAGTGTGACCCCCCCATCTAACACAGGCTGGATCCCTATTCCCTGATCTACATTCTGACCAGGAGCACCTCTGGAGACGATTTAATGCGTCTACCTTGCCAGTGTCAGTAGAGTCAAAAAATGCAAAAAACATCAAAACATCAGTCCATAACTCTCTAGACTCAGACGACATATACAGACATCGGAAAGAAACAGGGAAAGTCACTGAAAACAGCTTAGAGAAAGTGAACTCTCTCACATCTATAGTGAATTCGAACATCTGACAACCAATAGCTGAGATCTGTCCCTCATTGTCTATCATTTCCTGGAATATAGCTGGATGGAAAGCTAGATGTAAGGACCCCTCATTCATGTCATTCATTACTCGCTATGATGTGATTCTGTTACAAGAAACTTGGTTAGCGGAAGACCTATATGTCGATGGTTTCAAAGCAATAATGTTGGACGCAGTGCCCGGGAAGGGAAAAGGCAGACTATGTGGAGGGTTGGCTGTTCTGTTATCCACATCCTTACAAACACAGGTTGTTAAATCATTTACCCTTGAGCAAACGGCCTTAGCCATTCAGCTTAGATTTAAAAAGAACTTAATTTGTTTAATTAATGTCTATGTACCCCCTTTGCAGGGACAAACTAAGATAAAAACTATGTGGGTAAAATTGAACAAGTTTGTTAGAGTTGTTATGGACTTGGATCCGAAAATGCATATTATTTTGGCTGGAGATCTAAATGCGAGAATTGGGGCAAACGATTCTGTAATTTCTTCTAAATTAACTGCCAGTTACCCATTTATACTCCCCCATCTCCCCTGCTCTTACGTCAATCTAAAGACTTATTTTGTGACTATAGAGGATTGCATTTGTTGAGAAATTTTGCCGAACTGGACCTGATAATACTGAATGGAGCTACTAGCGACGACTATCCAGCTGAATTCACCCATTGGTCGGGCGCTAGGCCTTCAGTCTTAGATTATGTTGGAGTTACTACGGATCTGATTCCCTTTGTCCACAAATTTTCTGTAATTAATCGACCAGAAAGTGACCATTTTCCTTTATCATTAATCCTCAACTCTTTCGATGAATGGTTCTTACTTGTCAATGAAAAATTGAGTTTGCCCCCCGAGATCGGCCACACACGTATTAAATGGACTCCTCAAATTGCCGAGACCCTCACTAAGTCCCTTAATAACAAAGAATTATTGGAATTACACTACACCATTACCAATAGCAATGACAATAATGAAATACTGATCAATTTTAACAAACTGATCAATACAATTCAACCCCTGCTGGTTACTCCCAAAAATATTCTTAATAGACATGGACCAAAAAAACATCAACGTTGGTTTGATCAAGAATGCAGAGAGTTTTGGTCTCTCTTAAAAATGAGATTTAAACAATATAAGGCTAACCATCCTACCTGCAGTGCAACCGAACTCATAGAACTTAAGAGACAATATAAGCAGCTGATTAGAAATAAGAAAAAGGCCGACATGCAAATTTCCTGGGGAAGATTAATTTCTGCTGCCAGCACAAATAACCCCTCACTTTTTTTGGAGGGAGGTAAAGCCATCTTTTCCGAGAAATATAAACAACCCATTATTTCAAATTCCAGCTGAAACTTGGGAAAAATATTTTGCTGGACTATATGATAAACCTGTAGAGACACTTAAAGATCATAGGTTGAATGTTTCCTCCTTACCATGCTGGCCACCAGTTTCACATCTGGAAATTAAGACCTTAATCAGTCAGCTTAAACCTGCAAAGGCCCCTGGTGCAGACCTCATCACCAGTGAAATCTTAAAAAACGATCTGGATTGGTGGATACCCGTCCTTGCAACACTTTTTACAACAATTGATCGCGTAGCTACAATTCCACCAGAATGGGGCCTTGCCATTATAATTCCCATTTATAAAAAAGGTAAAAGAACTGACCCGTCAAACTTCAGGCCAATTAGTTTGCTAAGTCTAATCAGTAAAATGTACGCCAAACATTTACAAATCAAGCTTATAGACTGGTTAGAAAACGAGAATATATTGAATGAAGAACAAGCCGGATTTAGAGCGGGAAGATCAACGATCGATCACACTCTATTGTTGCAGCATTTGGTTGAGAAATATTTGCAAAGGGATATCCCCTTATATGCTGCCTTTATTGATTTCAAAGCAGCATTTGACACCATACATAGGCCTAGATTGTGGGAAAGACTTATGAACAGTACAATAGATAAACGTTTACTTCTATTACTTATCAAATTACACGAAAACAATCGGTTGAAAGTGAGATGCAGTACACTGGGTCACATGTCAAAAGAAATTTTGGTAAAAATTGGAGTCAGACAGGGTTGTGTTCTTGCCACTGTCCTGTTTAACTATTATATCAATTCCTTAGTTCCGTGTCTAAATGATCTTTCCTTTCATCCACCTAAAATTGCCCATAGACATGTAAATCTTTTGTTATATGTGGACGATGTTGTTATCCTTTCTTTAACATCTATTGGTCTCAGGAGAGCATTGAAATCCTTAACAAATTACTGTGTTGCAGAAAGATTAATAATTAACCACTCTAAATCCAAAATCATCACTTTCTCTAAGAGATTTAAGAAAAGGAACTGGAAACTGGGGGAAGAATCCATAGAACAGGTTAATACATTCAGATATCTGGGGGTTGTCTTTCAGACTAATGGGAACAGATCGGCTCACTTAGATTATGTTTCAAAAAATGCACAAAAAACAACTAATGCCATTCAGAGATACTTTTTTTCCCAAGGGAGCCCAATTTATACCTGCTGCTATAAAACTTTTCCAGACAAAGGCTAGAGCACCTCTGTCTTGTGTGGATTAAGTTTCAACTTGTTTGCCCGCATCCAGTCCATTGAAGGCAGACACTGGTTTAGGACCAGGAGAGCCTCCTTGGATTGAGGTGGGAAGGAGTAGTAGAGTGTCATCTGCATATTGATGACACCATACCCCAAAACTCCGGACAACCTCCCCCAGCAGTTTCAAGTGAATGTGACTAAGCTGTATCTTACATATGTACTTATTAAGACTGGCTGGTGCTCCCATGAGGGCACCCCTGGTAAGAAACCTATGTTTGTTGGTGTATATGGTGTGAAAGACCCTGAGAGCAGAATCCTTGCTTAATTTAAACCATTTTACAAAGAGAACTGATGCTCTACTAAAGCATTAAATAATGTTCTCTGGCAGGCTAGCAAAGCTTATGCCATGCTTAAAGGATATGTACATTTGATTCCTTCATACAGAATTTATTAAAGTGATAGAAATTGGCTGAGATCTTACATCACTCTTCAACGTAGTGTAAATATGCACCAGCAGAGCTATATTGTACAACCACCACTTTCCTCTTTGCCAGATCCCAAAGGGTGAGGCTCGGGGACAGTTGCTCTTCTAAGATCAAGCTTAATTGTGGTGTCCTCAGGGTGCCATCCTGTCCTCGATACTATTTAATATCTACATGAAGCCACTGGGTGAGATCATTCGGAGGCATGGAGCACAGTGTCATCAGCACGCTGACTAGATCATCCGCTCAGACTTTAGATGGCGTCTCTCCTCTCAATGACTGTCTTGCGGTGGTAATGGATTGGATGAGAAAAAACAAATTGAAGATAAATCCAGACAAAACAGAGGTACTGACAGTCTCAGGCCCGAAACCAGGTCTGGGAATACAACTCCCAGTCCTAGATGGAGTCACATTCTCCTCAAAGGACTCTGTTCGCAGTCTGGGGGTACTCCTTGACTTGTTGCTCCACATGACTAGTCAGGAGAATGCGACGGTCAGGAGTGCCTGTTACCAGCTTTGGCTGATACGCCAGCTATGCCCTTTCCTGGACATGAGGGACCTGGAAACTGTGGTACATGCTCTGGTAAACTCACGCTTAGATTACTGCAACATGCTCTACATGGGGCTACCCTTGTGTTTAACCTAGAAACTTCAATTGGTTCAAAATATGGCACCCAGGCTGGAGCATCTAGGAGAGAGCACATAACACCTGTGCTCAAATCTCTCCACTGGCTGCCTATCAGTTTCCAGGCACAGTACAAGGTGTTGGTTTTAACCTTAAAGCCCTACATAGCTTGGGTCCATCCTATCTTAGGGACTGCCTCTCCCTGCGCACACTCTGGTCGTCTGGGAGGAACCTGTTACAGCCCATGAAGACCAAGCTGTCGCAGACCTCCCAGAGGGCCTTTTCAGCTATCGCTCCCAGGCTGTGGAATGACCTGCCAGATGAGATGCGTCTTATTACGACCCTGGACGGCTTTAAGAAAGCCGCAAAGATGCACCTCTTCTGGTAGGCCTTTCCGGATAGTGGTTAATCTTCCCGGTCTCCAATGATACTCACCTAGCTTTCCCGGCCATATATCATGCGCTATTTTCAGGCTGCCCAAGAATTATGTTTTTAATACTTTGTATTGTTTTATTGAGATTGTTTTAAATTCTGTGATAGTTTAATTTCATTATAAGGGGTGGGAGGTAGGGATTGGGCTGTTATTTTTAACTGTATTTGTCTTTTTAACTTGTTGTAGCCCACCCCGATTGCTCGTTCAGAGAGGCGGGTTATAAATAAAAAAAATATTTTTATTATTATATGGATCAGTGTGCATGGCTGTGAAATTGTAATGCACAATGCACAACTGCCATGCCTAGAGACAATGCACATACACTGATTACTTAAAGCACTACTTCAAGTGCAACCATTGCATGTACACAGCTCCACTAATACTGCCATTGGCTGCTGTATATTGTCTGAAAAGCTCCCTCCTCTTGGAAGTGCAACTTATGCCTGCCGTGTTTTAGCCTCAAATGAAACTATATATATAGGATTTATTTCTATTCCGCCTTTTCCAGTGGGGAATCAAAATGGATTAAAGCAGTCAAGCAAACAGCTTCATTTATATACCACTTCATACAACCTAAGCAGTGTCTAAGCAGTCTATAACTATAAACTACTTGCCCCCAACAATCTGGGTACTCATTTTAGCGACCTCGGAAGGATGCAAGCCTGAGTCAAGCTTGAGCCCTTTTGCTGGTATTGAACTCACCACTTTATGGTTTTGAGTGAGTGGCTGCAGTACAGGCATTTAACCACTGCACCACCAGGGCTCTATAATAAATGTGGGAAGTCTTTCCCTGTATCTTAAAAAAAATGTGGAGGGAATGACCGATCGGGATTGGGATGACCTTTTCTCTCCCTTTGCTGTGATCCCAGTGCATACTCTTCCTGTAACTGGAAAACCTCCACTGGTACCAATGGCAACACTTGCATAGCAAAAACATGCAGTAGAATATACTTGCCCAAAAGACAAGCTGGATGGGGGTGGAGGGGTGGGGAGTGGAGATTCAATTATTTTAATATGGGCTTCCGGCCAATCATATCAGTGATGCAGATGAGGAGTTAATGGCGTCACTCTCTAATATTTAATGGATGTTGCCTGTGGATTGGTTTACATTACTGCCTCTTAACTAAACTCTCCAGCATTGCTGAAATATCAGTATTTGCCAACACTTCAAAAGCTCATCAATAATCCCTGTAATGAGATTTGCTTTGGAATCCCCATAATATATTCATTCCTAGTGGTCCTGTTTCCCTTCCCTTCTGTCATCGTTCCTTCTGCTTTAACCCTCTTTCTAAGATATGCATAACATTACGAAAAGCAGCTTAGTTATGCTGCTAGAACATAATGTGACTGTTCAGGGTAAGCAGCTCATTGAAGGAACTATGTTTAAACAAACTGGGGTTTAGACATATTATGAATGGGTGGCTGAGATCCTGTATTGCGATCCTGTGGCAGGAGACATCTCCCAATGATGCTGCCTCAGTAAGCTATCCTTTATGTAGCGGAGCCTCATCCTCCCACAACATAGCCATTTCCATGTTGCTGGAAAGCAGAGAGATGAGTGAAGATGTGTTCAGTGCAATAAGCACAAAAATGAATTGCAATGGTGTGAGTCAATCTTAGGCTACCATAGATCACGAACAGGATGCCAGCCAGGCATCAGTATGTGCTTGTCCATGACGGAACTGATGGAAGCTATGTTAAATGTCGGAGCTGAGGGTGCAACTTGATTTGATGTGGAGTTGAAGATCTTTGAAAGGATTTGCGAAAGGAACAAACAGATGGGATGTAAATAATATTCATAAATTTTTCTCATCCTTGTTAGGAAAGCGTATCTCACCATGAGGAGGCAGCTCATGGAAAATAGCCAGTCAATTGCCATAAGATTTTCTGCACAAGCATGAAAAGATCACTGCTGCTTTTTCTCAGCAGCAGCAGGAAGAGCAAAAGAAGTAATTCCCCCTGTGTTTTGTTAAAAAACCAATAAAAGAAAACACATGGCTGGCATCCTCTTGGTGTCATGTGTGTCACCTGTCAACTTATGGCAACCCTATGAATTTCATAGGGCTTTCTTAGGCAAGGAATATTCAGAGCTGGTTTTGCCAGTTCTTTCCTCTGAAATACAGCCTACATGTGTGTAAATCCGCTTACCCATATGGTTACCTTTTGTAGGGGAGGGAGGAGCTATGCAACAAACACGTCCGATTCATTTTTAAGTTAGTGGTGTTCCTCAAGTGTAACCATTTCACAATGACCTAATATTATTAATAGTCCCAAACAGAGCCAATGAGTCAATAGTTTTATGTATTCAAGAATCGATTAAATGGATGTACTCTAGTTGGGCTGACAAATAGGAGAGGATGCAGATGTTTGTTTTGTGTGAGCTTACTGGGCTCCTCCTCCTCTCCCCCCATTCATGGTGAGTTAACTGAATACAAACTACTTTTGGCCTTTGAACTCAGTTAGCAGCAAACAATTTGTTGAGGACAAAGGGGGGAAGTGGGAGGAAGAGAGAGAAACTGGGACATTTAAAAAGCAGTTAAGAAAGTGGGGCAACAAAGGATTAATCGTAACTGTCCCTGACAAATTGAGACACTTGGGAAGGATATGCTACAGCAGCTTCTTTGCTAAAATTGTACTACTAAAACTCAGTTTTTACATGGAGAGGTTTTTCGGGGTTTGAACCTAATATCAGGAACACATTAGTGATTACCTCCAGAGCAAGTTACAGACCAGGAATTGCTGTATATCTCCCTGCTAATATTTGCATGAATGACAGTTACAGTTAATCTTGGGATGGAAAAGGTCCTGGCATATGGAATAGGACAGAAAAATTGCTTTTTAGTCTCAGGTGTAATCATAGGTTTCTATCCAGGTAGTGGATATTGGTAAACATCTCACAGGGAAATGGAAAGTAAGAAAAATGGCATATTGTTTAAATAAGATCCCTTTCCTATTTTTAAAAGAACATATTTATAAATATATTTCCCAGGTAACTCAGGACCTACAATCAGAGAATAAACATTAACATCTGTTATTGGAGAAGCATTTTTAATTTTTAAAAAATATTTGAAGGCATGTTATATTGAGGATGGAAGAAGTTTGTTTTCTGCTGCTCCAAGACTAGGACATGGAAAAATGGATTCAAACTACAGGGGAGGAAAATCCATGTAAACATTAAGAAGAACTTCCTGATGGTAAGAACTGTTTGATAGTGGGACACACTGCCTCAGAGAGTGGTGAAGTTTCCTGCTTTCGAGGTGTTTGAACAGAGGAAGTTGTAGTGGATGGCCCTTGTAGTCTCTTCCAGCTCTAGGACTCTACAAATCTATAATCCTATAAATGGAAAAACATGAAGAAGAAAGATAGGAAGTTAGAGAAGGAGGACAGAATACTTTGAGCAGAAAGAATTGTTAAAACACGGCCATTAAAAGCCACTCTAGGAAGTTACTGTTTTTTCTCCAGTATGCCAATCCTTTTCTTTTATGGTGTGCAAGAGTAATACACAAGATAAAAGAATGTTAAATGATTAAAAAAAAGACATGAGAGTAAGATATAGGACTGTAGCTGAACCATGCATCTGAAAAGCTAGTGAGAAACAGAAATCCATCTTTTTATCAAGCCATTCCTAAACTGTTAAGCTTAAGTTTCAAGGGTAAAGGAGGTCAGATCAGAGTACCTTCTTACTAAGAAGTTTCCTATTTCTCATACCGAAGAAGCCATCTGTGTAACTGAAGCAAACATGGGGAAAGCTCCAGCAGATCTGTATTGATTCACTGGCCTGCCTGGGGAAGAAACACAGCGTTTTCTGGTGCAGCCTTCCCCTATGCTGTGCCTTTCAGACATTTTTGGACTGTATCTCCCATCATTCCCAGTCACTTGGCTGGAGGTAATGGGAGAGGCAGTTCATAAATGTCTGAAGAGCAGCAGACTGAAGGGCTGATGTAATGGAATGATAAATAGGACTAAGAATTGGGGATCTGATGGCAATCTTGCAATATTTGAGTTTAACCACAAATCTACAGGCCAAAGTGGTTGTAAGCAAATAGCCTGAACAAATAGCCTGTAAACTCCCATAGCAAACTGAACATCCTACATACAGCTCCATTCTTTGTATCCCCCCTCTTCTCCCCCAGAGAACTATCTCTCCCTTTGCTCCCTTCCACACAATTAGGCAGGGTGAGATAGCTACTTCATGCAGCAGACTTTGCGTGTTATGAAAAGGTAGCCAACTCTTGGTTACTAATAGCAATATCATTTACATTTTTATACTGCTTCATAGTGAACTAGGCACTAAGTGGTTTACAATGTATGGGCCAATTGCCCCCAACAAGATGGGCACTCATTTTTCTGATCTAAGAAAGGATGGAAGGCTGAGTCAACCTACAGCCCTCTGGGATCGAACTCATAATGTTGCGGCTGCAGCACTGGCATTTCACCACTGTGCCACCAGGGCTCTTAATTAAGCTAATAGATAGGTTTATGTCATAATTACTTGAGGTTTGAGGTATTATGCATATTGGTAATAGCATCATTTCCTATGCTCTCTCTCTCTCTCTCTCTCTCTCTCTCTCTCTCTCTCTCTGTGCATGCATGTGCTTTCAAGCCACCTGTTGGTGACCCCCTGAATTTCATAGAATTTTCCTAAGCAAGGAATACTCAGAGGTGGTCTTGCCAGTTCCTTCCTCTAAAATATCACCTACAGCACCTGGTATTGGTTGGCAGCTTCCCATCCAAGTACTAACCAGGTCTGCCTTGTTTAGGTTACAAGATCAGACAGGATCTGACACATTTTAGATATTTAGGGCCTATTTCCTGCTCTACCTCAGACAAAATAATCTTGCATGATCCATACCACCTACTCGCTCACACACAGAGCTTTTGGCTGGATGCCTCATTGTGCTGCCAAATGAGACTATGTAGCTATTCTTTCTTTGCCTCGTTAAATAGACAAAGCAATTCTTCTTTTTCTTCGGAAAGTAAAAGATGGGAAATACACAATGTGCAATTAAAAAGCCCTTCTCTACAGCCAGATGCAAAAGGAAGGCAGCTCTAGGTGGATGATGTGATGAGTTTTACCATGTCTAGAAGCAAATGGAGGCCCTTCACTCCATCCCCACTGCCACTGCCATGGCCTCTCAGGGAGAGAAGAAAAGGCAGGGAGGCAATATCTGCTGGACTTAATCTCTCATCCCCACTGCCACCCCCTTTTTCCTTGTGTGTCCTATCTTATTTAGAGTATAAACCTGAGGGCATGGAACTGTTAAATTAACAATTCGTAAATTAGCAATCTAAAATATGTGGATGAAACCACACTAAGAGCAGAAAATATCACATGCTTGGAACAATTATTGAGGAAGGCCAGAGACAAAAGTGCAAAGGCAGGCTTACTGTTGAACATAAAGAAAACAAAAATAATGGCCACAAAGGATCTACATAAATTCAGCCTAGACAATGAAGAAATCAAAATAGTAAAAGGGTTCCCCTGGCTTGGATCAAACATTGTTCAAAAAGGAGACTGTAGCCAAGAGATAAGAAGAAGAAGAATAGGAATGGGAAGGGCATCAGTAAAACTAGGCAACGTCCTAAAGAATTAAAGATGTACAACTGAACACTAAAGCTAGAATTGTCCAAGCCATTGTATTCCCTATCACCATGTATGAATGTGAGAGTTGGACAGTGAAGAAAGTAGATAAGAGGAAAATCAACTATATGGTACTGGTGAAGTGTGCTGAGAGTACTGTGGATGGCCAAAAAATAACTGGGTCCTTGAGCAGACACAGGTAGAAATCTCCCTAGAAGCCAAGATGATCAAATTGAGGCTGTTGTACTTTGGCTACATCATGAGAAGGCATGACTCATTAGAAAAGAAGTAATGCTAGAAAAGGTGGAAAGAAGTAGAAACAGAGGTAGACTACATGCTAGATGGATGGACTCAATTAGGGAGGACACAAGCATGTGGTTACATGATCTAAGCAGAACAGTGGAGGACAAGAGGCTTGGAAATGTTTCATCCACAGGGTCCCCTTCAATCAAGGTCAACTCAAAGGCAGTTAACAACTTTTAAAAGCTGCTCTGAATTTTTTTTTTTTTTTTTGGTTGAAGAGCAGGGTATAAATACTCTAAATAAGTACATAAAATCCTGCACCTGGCTATAGAAATACAGCCAGATGTTTCTCTGATGTCCCCTCCATCCCCCTTCACTTACTACTAAATGGCCATGGAGTGGAGGCCAGAGCAGCTAAAAGATGAGTCTTGGATGAAGTAAGAGGGAAGACTATTTAACTCCACTTGTACAGAACTTTACACTATGTCTCCCTATGTAGGATCTTGGTAAGTAACATATTGGAATTTGCCAGTTATCACAGCAACAGACAGAATTATTCTCTGGGCTTTTCAATGAGAGATATTTCTTTTGGAAATAACTTGAAGGCACACAATAATGACAACCTCCCAGTCTAGTGAACAATGTTAAAAGAAAACACAAAATGACAATCAGTCAATACAAAGGCAGCAAATAGAATGCCAAGAGGACAGATTATAACTCTGTATAGAAATTCAGATCTTAAATTCTGATATAAAATTCATTGCTAGGACAGCTTTGCCTGCATTGAGATTGCCTCTTTTTAACTCAGCTCAGTGTTTTCAGTTGACTGGATCCTCTCTACTTCAGTTGATTGGAACTCAAATTGTTTATCTGCCATACATATACCTTCTTTTATCTTGCAAAATGACCTTTTAAAGGGATTCCTATACCCTCATGCATATGTATATATCTCCGTACCTTCTGTGACAATTTCATGCATCTGATATATTCGGGTTTTGCTTACAGAATGAAACAACTTCTCCATTTTAATTCATTTAATTCATGCTTTGGGGCTGCATCCACTGTCAAAATGGAATCAGCAAGACTTGCTACAACTAACTTAATTCCTATTAATTTCAGTGGGTGTACCCAAAATAACATTTAGATTTAGCTTTTTATTGTGAATCTAGTTTTTGATTTTGAAAGAAGTTAAACACACGGTCTCCATTCACTCTCAAATCATATTTTAAATTTCCTAAATATATACCCACAAATTATATTGTAGAATAACTACCTGCTGTCAAGAAATGCCTTTTCCCCCAGGAGTTCAGTGAACAAGTCTTCTGTATTGCAAACAGTAAAACTTTATTCCAGAAAAAAAAAAGTTTTGGCAAGAAGATATCTGAAGACAGAAATCATCATCCCCAAGAATGGACATAACATTAATATTAGCCCACCCCTAAACTTCTCAGGCTTAATCTTAATTAGTTAATTAATTAAAACTTACCAACTGCCTCTTCTATATCCCCTCATTCACCCAGCCCCCAATACAGTTCTGATTTCATCTCTACTTTCTGTTTCCCAGCAGCAGTCTCCGAAAAAAAAAAAAAATCTTCCCCCACACATCTGCACAGCCCTGTGCCAGGCACCAAGCATCCCTTTGAACTATCACCAATGATCTCCAATAGTACTATGTCTCCCATTATTCTTCTACATAACTAATGCACTACAATACCTAAACTTATACATCACAGCAATGCCCATTTTTATGACAGAATATGCCAGATTCTGATGTGTACATTGTTAATATTCAATCAGATCTGTAGAAAGCTAGTCTTCAGTGAAGTCAGAACACCACAGACCAATATTTTCACTTAAATCAAGTTCATGTGATGTATCTGAGACGGTGTGAATCTGAGGATATGGGGGCTGGGTGATCATGTACTCATACAACTTCCTCATCAACAGTTTTATCTGAATCTTTGAAAAACCCCATATGTATACTGCAGTGGTTCAAGTAGGGGTAGAAATCATGTAGCTGTCCAGATGTTGTTGGATTATAACTCCTAGCATTCATCATCAGTAGCTGTGTTGGCTAGGGATGATGGGGATTGCAGTGCAACATCATCTGAGTGAGAGGCTACATGGTGGCTGGCACTGGGGACATCCAGATTGAAATCTCCATGAAGCTCCTCAGTCAGGCTAGCCTACTTCACAGAGGTTTAGGAAAATAAAATGTGGGATGGTGAATCATGATCGAAATCCAGCTGCTAGTCCTAACTTGGGTAGACTCACTGAGCCAAAAAGGATTTTCAAAAGTGTCAGGTCACCATTCAGAAATTGATTTGGGGGTTGATTCCAGTCAGCTCTAACTTTTGGATGTGAGCTCATGGCATGCTGTCATGAACACCTTTGGAAAGGTTGAATACAGACAAAACAGATTTTAAAAAAAACACAACTAAATAAAAAATAAAATAATGTTCCTTCTCCTCCTCCTTCTTCTACATACCATGGACCAAGCCTGATCCAAACATTCAGACAAACATATGTTACAGATATATTATATGATCAAGGATTGTTTGTTGCAATTTCAAGAAGCATCCTCCCTCAGACATGTTTCTCTCTCTCTTTTACATGCTGTTTTAGTAGAAATCCTACATGTAGGGCAGTAAAATGTTATTCAAGGTAACACAGTTCTTATATGAACATTCCCACAGACTGTTACTTCTGGGATATTGGGGGATTTCTGGATTGCATTAATCACAAGTGTGCCAACTGAGCTGAAATAAATTTCATTTTTGAATTATGGCAAGAATATAACAAAACTTGTATAAATGGCTGATAATATTTTTTAAGTATTAAATGTTTTCTAAAAATAATGAATATGCAAGACATTCCAGAAATCTGTCCAATAAATGAAATAAATGTAGTACACTAAATATGCTTCCTCCTACTTTATAATTTTGAAATAATTCATTAAAATTAATGTATCACCTTAGCTTGTCCACCTTTTAAACAACAGATTTAATATTCATTATTTTAATAACTAAAATGCTAAATGCTGCTGTTTTACCACTATGCATTACATTATGCCATTGTGGTTATTTTCAGCTATTCTTGGTGGTATTGTAAAGTCTAAAAATATAACAATTCAATACTTGTTACTAATTCAATAATTAATGAATTAACCACTGAACTGAATCACTCAGTCTCTCAAATTTGACAAATTAGATGCCCTAAATTATTTAATGTTGACATGTTAATGTCACCACTGATGTTCCCAAGTGCTGCTTCAGTTATCTGACATGACACCTGATCCTGTATATCCATATTAACTGCAAAAGTGCAAAAGTTGCTTTTTTATAGCCTTGTTTTTAGCATAATATAAAAGGGATTCATTGCACTGCATGCTAACGTCTATGTAAGGATTTCTCCAAGTGGCAGCACCCTTACCAAACCAGGGGCGTTTCTCTCCATATTAAAATATCCTTAAATTTTAAAAGTATAAAAGGAATTTAAGCATAACAATGAAGTTAAAAGTACAGCACAAACGCCTCATAAAAAAGGCTCCCTCAAATGATAACAGCACTCCCTTTCTTAGGGTTTCTGCGTGCACTAGGCCAAACCAATAACTCACAAAGATTACACTATTACTCATCTCAATTTGCCAGATATACATTTGCCCTGCCCCTGGCACTCAGTTCTCCAAATTTACTGAAGATCTTGGTTCTCAGCTTCAAAGACCTCCTCTGCATCTAGTAGTAAGATGAAGGTATATGAAGGACAGTGATGCACAGCTACTCCCTCTTTGTCTTGGAAGAAATAACCATGATCTTACTCAGGCTGCATCTGAGTCACTAGGTGTGGTAACTCATGGTGTAACCCTGCCATTGACCTTTTCCCATCCCACACTATACAGAATCCTTAGTAATGTTCTTGGTACTAATATTACTCATAAAATTAATTTCCATATATCACTGAATGTAACAATTGTGGTGTGGCATAAATAACTATCGAAATTAAAATTACACCTTTAAATTACAATATCATATGTGCAGCCTCAGTGTATTTACATATATATATATATATATATATATATAGTTTCATGTGGTTAAAGTGAAAATTAGATAAAATGTTATTTTTTTTAAGATTAAAAAAATGAAATTTTAACATTTATTTTTTAAAAAAGAAAAACTGAGACCTCTCCTTTCTCTTCCCACTGAGCCTTGCCCCATTCACACCATCTCTTCAATATTTTAAAGGGATGAAGGCAAACATCATAAACTGTTTCTGCCAAAAGTCAGATGTTTGCTGAGCAGTAGTGTCACACACCCTTAGGGTATCACCTGGTGTGGCCGCACCCCCCTTGTGATGCCCCTGGTAATAAGCAATGTGTTAGAATACCCCCTATTCTGACTTCTTGTTTCTTATTTCTTTGCTCATTTCCCTTTTGGAAGTCTTAAATCTCTTGTAACATGCTATGTTCATGATTCCACCATGTCTTTAAGGTATATATGCATCCTGCCACATCTAAGTAGACAAAGAACAAGTGGTAAGAGGTACTTGAGTGGAACCCAGTTGAAAGGAGAAGCAATAGCTAGCTAGCTAGTGATAGCATCACCAAACTCTAAAAGCTCCACATTTATAAGACACAGTAATAGCTGTGACAAAAATATACAAGACTGAAAGAAATACCAGGCTCATAAAGTGGTACAGTTGCATTAGCCTAGGAAACGCCAACATACCAGGTTGAGAACAGTCATTTCTGCACAGCTCTTCATCATCATGGTGGTGCTTCTGTCCAGGCTTCTGTCTCCCGCACAGTGACATTTATAGCCCCACTTCTCTGCCATATGCCCTTTCCAGCATGCCTTTTGGTCTACATTTTTATCTATTTTCATTTTTAGCGCAATCGCTAAAGAATTTGAAAAGAAAAAGAAAGAAAAACAACCTGCTTTGGAATAGTGAGGGGGAAAAGGGAAAAGGAGAAAGAAGCATAATCACACCCACTCGCACAACACAACTGCCCGCATATCAGAACTGCTTTGGGAGGAACCTATCGCACGTGAATCAACAGTGAAAAAGCAGTACAACTGGGATGCATTGATAGGCTTTGCCTGTCAATGAGAAGGAGTGCTCCAGCAATGGATGGGCAACAGACCAGCTAGTGGACAGACACAGCATCATGTGATAAGGTACAGTCACAGACACTGCTATCCTGTTCTAATTCCACTTTTCAAACCTGTTGTGATAAAATACATATCCTCATAAAGTATGGATTTTCTCTGCCTCTTGCAATGTGAAAACTTTCTGTCCTCACTGTATGGGCAAACAGATGTTTTACATTGATTATGCAATTTCATAGATCTGTTCAAAGCCTGATAAACTTGCTTTGAGGGCTGGATCTAATTCATAGGTCCCTAGATGACCATCCCCGTCATGGTACTGGAGATTTGCCTTATTGGAACATTTGTAGTTCCATTAACTTTCTTCCATAACATGTATTGTACCAATTTTCAAGCAAAAAAGGAAATCTTTTCTTTTTTCAAAGGCTTTTAGGCATTGAGAAACAAGCCAGCATAATCTCTCGAGTCTTGCCATCTGTTTATCAATAATGTATAGCTGTTCTCAGCTTATTCACATTTTGAAATCAATTGAGATGGATATTGATGCTGTGTAAGGGAGCCTATCTTTTTGAAATAAGGTATCTGATGGCCTGTACTAAAACTACCAGAAGATTACCATCCCATCTCCTGTCTCTCTTTCTGCTCTCTCATTCCAATAACAAGTGACCCAAACAATAATCACAACTACAGAAAATAGATTAGAACCATTACATTTATCTGATTGCAAAATGACTCAGGTAAAATAAATAATTCAAGTTGAAGATTTCTACAGGGGTCTATCATGTTCATGAAAAAAAGATATAAAATCCATATTCTTTTGGGGGCAAAGAAGAGAAAGATTTCTCTTATTACAGGCACATAAGCAATCATTGTCCAACCTCCTTCCATTGCATTGACTAATTTATATTCTGCATCCCCAAGTGGCTGGCCAGTGTATTTGATAGTCAAAATAAAACTGTGAATATTCCAGTCATGCTTTGTAATGAACTGCAAACACATTCAGACACACATGCACTTAAAAGTTGTTTGCTGCTTTGCTTTTTCTCCTTTGCATCATAAACAGGGCAATATCCACTTATTCTTTAAAAAGAAGTAAACAAAACTAAGTTCTGACTTCAAATCTGATCAAGGACCATGTTCTGAAAGCTGGAGAAGGAGTCGTATATTTCCCTAAATTCTGCAAGTCACAAAAACACAATACTACATGATTCCCAGGACATTTGGGGAGAAAAACAGTTTTATTGGAATGGTATGAATGTAGTACTGCTTACTAGTGTTGTGGGATTTAGTGTAATACTGTTTGGTTAGTGTCATAATAGAACTTTGTTGCTTAGTAATAAGCCCCAAGAAGGAATGTAGTTAGCATGGGCAGCCTGGTTTGGTGGTCATACGGTAACACTGACAGAAGATTTATCTGTAATAATAACCAGGACTACAGAATCCAAAGATAAGGAAAATTTCTATCTATTCTCAGCAATTTTTGGCTTTGAGCCTCTCAGTCAAACAGTATGTTATATAAGACTTGTCTTCTTACACTGTGTGTGCTTCAAGTTGTTTCTGACTTATGGTGACCCTAAAATGAACCTACCATCTGGCTTTCTTGGCCAGATTTGTTTAGAGAAGGTTTGCCATTGCCTTCTCCTGAGCCAGAGAGTGTGCATGGCCCATGGTCACCGGTGGGTTTCATGGTCGAGCTGGGAACTGAATGTTCCAACCACTATACCACACTGTATCATTTCAGATTGTAAAAAAAACCAGATTATCTGGATGCCCTCCATATAAAAAGCTCACCACATAAAGAAAACTGAATGTTGGATCAATCCAGATTCAGGTGAATGGACTATCCTGGTAGAAACACATGTTGTATTGGAGGAAGGTGTATTGCCACAAATTGTTATAGGGCTCCAGGCTCTTCTTCTATAAATAGCACAGGCTATTCTATACATCTGTCTTGAATCCTAGGGATTTTTGAGAGAACATCATCTATCTGTAATATTCCATACTTTACCTGGAAAAAGCCTCCCCGGCCACCACCTCCAGGGAAGTGAGTGTTTTTTGTGTTGTACATAAATATTCAGAGAAGCCCATGATGTTGAAACAGGCATGATTCCCGACCCCATGTCTTTAAGTGAGAGTTCCTTGGCATTTGTCAGCTAATCTGTATCTGATTGGATGCCCCTCTTTTCACCTTGGGGATCCCAGGGCTCCCAACATGTGATCAACAGTATAGTCCAAACAGGCAGTTAGTATCAATACTCCACTTAAGCTTTCTTAAGTACTAGAATTTCAGGACTGTTAATATGGGACAATGAGCAGACTTTCTGTTATTTCTTTAGGCCAGTGGTTCTTTTATAATATGTTTCCCCAAAAATAAGACAGTGTCATATATTAATTTTTACTCCCAAAGATATCCTAGGTCTTATTTTCAGGGGATGACTTATTTTTCCTTTCAGAAGAATTCACATTGATTGCTGAACAACAAAAAAGAACATTTATTATATACTGTATATATATTTATATACAAGAACTTTGCTAGGCCTTACTTTTGGGGGAGGCCTTATATTTAGCAATTCAGCAAAATCTCTACTACCGATAGGTCTTATTTTCAGCTGATGTCTCATTTTTGGGGAAACAGGGTATCCATCTTAGCAAACATTCACTAAGAGGTATTGCAGGTCTTAAACCTATAAAGAATTGTCATCTTCCCTACTAGCTTTTAAAAAGTATTTAGGATCTTTTAAAAATCATATTGCTGGAAATGACTTAGAAGCAAATACAGAGGGAGCAACTATTGTCTTGAGGAAGCTTTCTTTCCTATGATCTGCTATAGAATGCATACTTCTCTGTCCCCAGACGAAGTTTATTTCTTTCCTCAAACGAAGTTTATTTCTTTCCTTCTTATTTAAATAACAAAGAAATTGACAGTTTTCTCTGGTAAATTTCAGGCCCAACTTGGCAGTGTTTAAAAGCTGTAGAGAAAATCTGAAAAGAGATTTATTTTTAAGAAGCAAACCACATAGCAGAGTAGAACATATGTCCTGACAGCCATATATCCTTTTAGATCTGCCTGGCAAGCCTATACAGGGACAATCAGGGATTTAAACAGGCATTATCCAGAGATATTCACACAGTAAAGATTGTCACACAACCATTGCGATTAATGATTACTTATCCCGTGAATAACCAGGGAATAACCAGCAACAAATCAATCACAGGATTTCCCTGTGAATGACGTGTTGCTGTTTATTCATTGGTTATTCCTGGGATAAGTCAACTTTAATCATGATGGATGTGAAAATCTTCACCACAATCACATGAATATTGCTGGATAATTCCTGTTTAAACCCCTGGTCACTATGGAATAGCAGCTCTTTCAGATTTCCCCATATGGTGCAGGGAGGCTTTTAGGAAGAAAGAGCAGAAATTGCCCTGGGTGATTGACTGACATTACTGTTTAAGAGTCCCCCTCCTGCCTGCTTGTTGTCTGGCTGAAATGAAAGCTGAAACAATGAAGCTTATTAAGAGTCACTCTTGCCATATGCACACAGAGACACACTGAAGGAGCCTCCAAGTTTTACCCTCAACCTGTCCATGGGTCATGGCAAAATCCATTATTTTGCCCCCAAAATCTGACCTCGACTTATACATGAGGGTGACTTATAGCTGAGTATATACAGTATATTGTTAAGAACTTGAAGGTAACTAGTTTCAGAAAGCAAGTTACTTCCCAGGAAGTACTTTGCAATAGAATTGTAACTTAACAAAGAATAATTTTATTCCTTTTGCACTACTCCTTTTTGAATTACAATCTTCAAATTTTCTAGTTTTGGAAATGTGGACTCATTAAATATTTCAGGTGAAATACTACACTGCTGCTTCATACCCTGTTCTGAGTATTGAGCTAACAAATAAAGTGAATGGGCAGAGATTCTGTTTGCCATTACTGACCAGGAGCTTTTACGAGTCACATGTTAAAAGTAACTGGAAGTGACAATTTCAGTTACTTCTGAGAAATAAGTGTTGGGGATGATGGGAGGTGATGCACTTCACCCAGGCTCAGGTCCTCACCATCTGTTCAAACTGGGCTGATCAGAACTGATCAATGTTGTGATGTGTTGCAGGTAGCAGAGTTGCCCATGAAGCGGCTCAGGAACAAAACATCAGCTCTGGAACTTCTGGAATCACTGTTGCTGCTTCCCCCTTCATGCAGTCAACAAACCACGCGAGCTGTGCACTAAACTATCTTTATTGACTACTTGAATAATACAAACTCTATAATAAAACAATAAACATCTTTGCAACACATTTCTTGCTCTTGCTAA
Source organism: Urosaurus nigricauda (assembly GCA_034509955.1). Lineage (NCBI taxonomy): Eukaryota > Metazoa > Chordata > Lepidosauria > Squamata > Phrynosomatidae > Urosaurus > Urosaurus nigricauda. Next base: position 258,349,239 of record JAOEGL010000001.1, on the reverse strand, counting down.
ACACTCTGGCTATGCTAATCAAGCTATATACATACTCATCTCCTCCTGCACAAAAGCTTAGTTACAAGTTCAGATTCACCTTCTAGTTCACATTGTTGTTGATGGTGTGGTGTGGAGGATGGTGCAGGGCAGGGCTGCAAGGCTCACCGGAACAATACTGAAATAGTTCAATTTTGGTTACCACCCACTGGGTGTGCACTGGGTGTGTACTGGGTGTGTACAATCAATACTATTGGTTATTTTCACACTTTCCCATACTATTAGTCCAACCTCTTACTATGACCTAAACACTCATGTGATGTTTTCAATGATGTCGTTGTTTACCTTTTCCATGACCTTCCTTTCCGGAACTTGTGTTGCTATTCCGTGTGTGTTATGGCTATACCCACATCTGTTGTTGTTGTATACGTGTCTGACTACACTATGTCACCTTGTGCTGGAAAATTTACAGACTTTGGTTCTCACATACAGCTTTGCATTTCTATGACTATAATTCCCATGCTCCTTGCCTTACTCTTTAATGATAGCTACGAACTGTAACTCTACCCTCTTTTTGAAAATAATGGCTGGAATGCACTAAAGCTGTTATATATGCCTAATCTAGAGTTATGCATTTGTTACTTTATAGTCATGATCCTTACATATTCATGATCTCCAGTGCAAGGGGGGATAGCAAGAAAGACTCTGCTTCTGTCTGTTGCAGTGGAGAAGATGGGAATATCAGTCAGTTGATTTTCAATTGACAGGAGAACAGTCCCCCTTCAGTTGCAGTGGCTGCTGTCCAGGAAGTGGGGATTGCAAGAATTTGGCTGGGAGACAATGTGTAGCTGTGTAACTATGGTGGTTACGTAGCTATATGGCTAATAGAGAATTCCCAAATTCTGATATTATTCAAATGAGGGAGTGCTCATATGACCAAAAGACAGTAGGGCTGCACAGTCCTGATATCTATGTGATACAGATGTATGTATGCAGGAGCTTTCCTTGGGGTCTGGAAACTTAATTGCATAGGGTTCCAGTTTCTAAGGAAGCCAATATAAGTGAAGCCAATTTTACCTATCATCCTTCTACCTGGAGACAACCATGGCTTATACATAATATCAGAAATGGGAATAGGGCAACCTTGCCTTTTATGGGGTAAGGACCCACTACACCCTTTTCAAGCATATGTTCATGTGAGTAATATGTGCAGGGTGAATAGATGCTAGGGACCAGGGGTATATCACAGCATTTCCCTTAGTAAGCTAATTCACTATCTGCACATGAGTTAGTTTGCATGAAGAAGCACTTAGCTATCAATTTTCAGTTGTTTTCTGGCATGCTAGCTAAGAGACACAGGTTTGCTGCCTTTGTGAGAACTAGATTGACTGATACTCATCTCTCTGTGTCTTAAAACAAACAGCCTTTCTTTGAAGTTAAGTCCTGTGTAGGCATTCTTCTCAGTGTCAGTGTCAGGAGCTAATGAATTAAAATCAATTAAGTTTTGAATTAAGTTGAAAATTTGCCCACTAAAACAAGCAACTAAACTAAATTTATTTTTAAACTTGAAGTGACCAGCTTTAACATACAATTTCAGCATTATTTGTTTCTGCAAAGGTAAGTTATTCATTAAGGTATTAAGTAAATAAATTGTCCTTAGTGCGAAAGAGCCAAGCTGTTCTGCATTACCCAAAAGTTAGTTCTCCTGGTTTTTGCAATGCTACTTCTTACTTCTTTAAAATACTCTCTTGTTTGGTGATTACATGGTTTATGGGACAAGTAGTCTGGGAGTCGGGAGAGCCTCCACTATGGAAGAAAGTTCTCCACAGAAATACAGACTCCCGCCATCTCCCCTTTAGTCATCTACTGTCCATGGGTAGAAAGTGTAAATTGTAAGGTTGGGTGGGGATAATGCATTCCAGCTGGAATGGTTCTCATATGTTTACTCTAACTACATGGCAGAGCACTTGACTTAGGATGCATCTAGACTGTAGCAATAATGTAGTTTGACACATTGTTGGAGTGGAGTGCTGGTGCCTCACAAAACTACAAATCCTAGGATTCTGTAGGATGGAGCCATAGCAGTTGAAGTGGTGTCAAACTGCATTATTTTTACAGTGTAGATGCACCCTTGGTCTTCTCCAATTGCAACGCTCTTTCTCTTTTTCACTCCTGAGCTCCCGGAAAAAGTTCTCCTGTCTTTACCCTTCCTTTTCCTGCTACTTTTTCAAAGCAACTGACACATATGCTTATAATGGAGGGACGATAAGCTCAGCTACTAGCCTGGAACAAACAGATAAGAAGTTTTCACTGTCTCAGCAGCAGTGACTTGGGAGCGGGGGCAGTTCATTTAACATCTCTCTTACTCTCTGCCACAGGGAAAATGCTTTCCATTTTTAGATTGATGATTGGCATTGGTAAATGCTGAAAGACAAGAACATTTGGGGATTCTTGAAAAAAAATTGTAGGAGGGGGAGAGCAATATATTTTTGGAAGATTCTTTAGGGAAAATAATAAAATCAAATCAAATAAAACACTTTATTTATTATGAAATGCAATTCAGAAAAGTTTTCAGCTGAGGTTGAATTCATAACTTGACTGAGTTTGCTACAGCATGATTGTTTAAACATGACGCGTGTTCAACACGGAATTAGCTACGATATGCTAGAACCTTCTGACAAGTACAGGGTATCTATTTAGGCATAGTTTGTGTCTCTGACAACCTAGCATATAGTTATGGGGTTGGCGGGATCTAGTAGTAGCCTGATATCTATTTATGTTGGCTCTCCTCTGTGCCCTGTGGTTGTGCAGCAACCAAAACAAACAAAAACTAGGCCCAAACAGAGGTGCCAATGTTCAGCACTGTCTGAGGTGCTTGACCTCAACAGTAGCTCTCAGCAGTATGCAGAAGCACAACCCAGTATGCATTATTTGGCAATAAAGCACTGACCAACCTAAAATGAGGCACAGACACAGTTGACTTCTTCCAAAGTCCATGTAGAATTTTATCTTCCTGTTGCAAAATATATAGAAAGTATTTACAACAGAAGTTCTGACTTCTGTCAACATACACTGTTTGCTACTATCAACTTCTCTAACAAAAACACTCTAGAAACTCTCCAACACACACCTGTCCTGCGTTCCAGAGCCCTTATATACAGAGGTGATATCATTAGGGTTGACACCTGGTGTTTCTTAACATTTACAGCCATAGAAATTATTTTACCACTTCTTAAAGGGACATTTTACCCAACAATCCCCTCCAAAAATAATTTGTTATGGCTAAGTTGTACAAAAAGAACATAAACATGTACATTACATTGGTTTACACAGTTACAGGCTGCAATATTATTATTATTATTATTTACAGATTATTTTTCACATAGTCCTAGTGAAGCAACCATCTTCCCGTGCTTCTGAGCTAGCAATGCCTTTGTAAATTTGCCCTGCACCTTTTTCTTTGTGTTATAACTCTTTTTATGTGCGAAACACTTGGCCTTGTATTTTAACCTTCCATATGGCATTTTCTGTTCATTGTGTACCTCCACTTGGGAATCTTAACATTTTGGCAGGCTCATATGGGAAGAGACAGATTTTCAGGTATCCTGGTTCCGAGCTGTGAGCAGAAGTTGTTGAAGGCATTTTAGTGTCCTACCATGTTCCTGACAAAGCACTGTTTCAAGAGGTTATAGGAAATGCAAACTGAGAATGGGCCCTCTGGGAATCCAGATGGGAGCCACTTTGTTGATATCTATGTTGATGTTGGGACAGGAATTTCTAATTACTTTTGTTGGGACAGTCATTGAGACTGTTTAGTTAAAAAAACACTGGATGCAGACATAGGAATAAATACAGTCAGCCCTCTGTATCCCCTGAGTTTTTTTTTTTATCCACTGATTCAAGCATCCACAGTTTGAAAATATTTTAAAAATGTATAAATTCCAAAAAACAAATCTTTGTTTTGCCATTTTATACAGGGGACACTGTTTTACGATGCCATTGTATTTAATGGGACTTGAGCATCCACAGATTTTGTTATCCATGGGAGTCCTGGAACCAAACCTCAGTGGATGCCAAGGCCCCACTGTATATTTCAAGAGGACATAGGAAGTGTGAGGCCCACAGTATAAGTACCTTCTATTTAGCATGGGCTTAGGAACTAGACTTGAGAAACCTCTGTAGGTTTCCTGTGCAGGCCTAGTACAAGTGCTGTTGTAAGGTTAGAATCAGTGAGCCTGCCTCATGATCAAAATTTGACTGCCATGAGCAGCCATGAATGTTGCTTCACTGATCAAACTTAGCTGTTTTAAACAAACAAAGGAAGAGAAAGAAATATGAAGCTAACCAGGGGTTAAAGGAGATATGCCACAAGCCTACTTCATCCCTCCTCACAGTGTAAGGACATGGGATTAATGGCAGTGATGCAAAGCAATATTTGTATTGCTGTTATTTAAGTGGAGTTATGAGAAGATATAGCCCATCTACATCAAGGACCTGGTCAATACTGTGTGTTTGTTGCTGCTCTATTTTTCAAACATTGTGTGGTGTGGTGTTGTGTGTGTGTGTGTGTGTGTGTTAGAGAGAGAGAGAGAGAGAGAGGGGGGGTATGGAAAAAGGAATAGAGAGCAGGAGATTGAGAGAGAGAGAGAAAAAGGATAGAGGGAGAATAAGGGCAGTCACATTGTGCAAAGAACGACCTTGAAGAAACCATTTAAAGAAAAAAGGTCACGGCAAGGGTCAGTTTCATAAGACCATTGAGCCAGCAGACAGCATTTAATTTAGAGTAATTGTTTTGCTGCAGAAATCCAGTATACCATCCCCAGGGTTTCATTCACTTGGATGCCAAAAGCAAGCATGCCAGTGACTAGTCAGGCAATCCTTTCCAGGCTTCAGTTGAATTTTACAGGTAAGAGGGACAGGTGGGTTGCTGTTGTTGTTGGCAGTAGCAGCAGTAGTAATAGTTGTTGTAACATGTGGAAATATACTGAGAATGCTGCCAATCCTGCTCACACAATTTGATTTTAAGATTGGTTGCCCAGAATATTGTGATGATGTATTTGAATGTAAAGAAGATGGCTGTTCTCACAGTCACGAACAAAGTCCTAAGAGAGTGGCTAAACAATGCTTCTGTACTAATACACTGTAGCTAGTTGGTTTGTTTGCTTCCATGTTTTGAACAAAATCAGTTACAGTTTGAGGAATGAGACTGCATCACTATTTGAACACCACATCAGCCATTACATATTTGGCAATCAGTCAATGCTTTCAACAATCTAACACCAATAAACAGGGAAGCTTTTTAAAAACACATTTGTCTGAAAGGCAGCATAACTCTGATGAATAAGCTTCCTTTGAAGATTATCATATAAATGAAATTGCAGAAAAAAACATCTCCCTTTCTCTCTCATGCATGTAATTAATAACCAATGAGTTATTCAGGAAATCAACAGAAATCCACAAGCACTGTGCAGCGGTGGGCAGTGCCTTCCATGTCTGTCAGGCAGCAGGCTGGTCCTGATTTTAATCTGAACTGCATTGGAACTAGCTAAGGTGCTAACCCTCATTTGCCAGTGGAAATCCAGAACTTTTGATACTTTCTTCAGAGTTCAAACTCACATTCTATACTGACATGGTAGTCACCAGTTACCACTAGTGCATGAGTATGTGCCTTCAAGTTGCCCGTCCACTTATAGCAACCCCATGAGTTTCATAGGGTTTTCTTAGGCAAGGAATATCCAGAGATGATTTTTATAGCCTTCCCCTGAAATATAGCCTACAGATTCTGGTATTTCATGGTGATCTCCCCCCCAACCATTAAACAGGGCTGATCGTGCTTAGCTTCCAATATCAGACAGGATCAGTTGCCTTCACCACATTTAGGCCTTAGTACTGAAAGTGTATTTGTTCTCTTAAAGATGGTTGAGGGCATACCAATGCCACCTTCATACATTGATTGTGAGAAGTAGCTCTTTTCCATTCAAAGGGCAACAGGGCTGCATCTCTGACATTGCACTCAGATCTGCCCAGCTATCTGGTCTGGCTAGACAACCTTCAGGCATTGAACATAGATGCTTTAGAAGGGAAAGTCTATGTAAACAGGCTTTGATGAGCAATTGACTAAAATAAGGGTTGCAGTGGAAACATGATTTTCCCTCCTAATGGAATGAGGTTTTATGCAGGTGCACATGAAGGTGCTACTGCAATATAGCCTGGAAAGGTTACTTTTACACTATAGCTCCCAGCATCCCCCAGTCAGCATAGCCATTGGGACACAATCAACCAAGCAACAAATACTGTACATCAGTCTCAAGAGTACCTCCTTTCCTTTTTAAACAAACAAAAACAATTGGGGAGTAGATGGATCCTGGCTTTGTCACCTGAGAAGAGCCAGATATGTTTGCATATGCCATTCAGTTCTGCTAAGACAGTAAAACATTATCAGCATTTCCCTTCTATAATAAATATAAGCATCAACATTTAAAAGCTACTTTCACAGTCTGTATGCTGAAATTTAACAAGCTTCAACCTATCCCACAGAAGCAAAGGCTAGGCGTACAAATCTTATTATGCCAACAAACGATTATTTACCCCCCCCCCCCAAAATCTAATTGATATTTCAGAGAGAAACTCGATTTTCTAAATCAAGATTTTGGACCCAGGTTGAATCAGGTGGCCTTCACAACAGCCCAAACTAAATTAGGCTGTTTTCTGACTCTCCAAACTGGGGTCTGAAAGAGACACCTGTCACTATCCTCTCTTGCCAGGAATGTGTTAAATACAATTGTCCAAATCAGCATTGTTAATCTCTGATGGGATGTTTAGTTAATGAGAATCAAAATGTGCTCCTGGTATGTTCACTGTAGCCTGGATAAGCAATGTGCTGCAGATAAAGTAATAATAATAATAATAATAATAATAATGATGATGATGATGTTTTATTTATACTCCGCTCTTCAGCCAAGGCTATCAGAGTGGCTTACAATTTGTTAATTAGACATTTCCCTGCCGTCAGGCTTACAATCTAAAAAGACACGACACAAAAGGAGAAGGGAATGGTGGTGGGGAAGGGAATTAGGTCCAGCAGTTCCTCTCTCCCTCTGAGGCCAGGACCAAGGCAGATGGCATGGAGGGAGGGCTCTTCTTCCTTTCAGGCAAGGCCTGTTGGAGCTGGCCTGCCTTTCTCTCCCTGAACATGTAGATCCAAGGGTTCATGTGAATGCACATAGACTGGGGGAAGGGTGGGGAACATGTGGTCCTGAGGACACTGCTAGATTGCATCTGTCATCAGTCCTGGCCAGAACAGCCATTGGTGAGGAACAATAGGTATTGCGAGAATGCTAGAAGTATCTATTGTTTCTTACAAATGCTGCTAGCATTCTCGCAATACCTGAATATCCACACCAATGGCCCATCTCTAATTGGATTTTCCATCCTATAGTTACCCATGGATACACAAGGCTGCTAGGAGCAGGTACAGATTTTTACACCTTTCTTAACATGTGATAACTAACTACAGACATTGCTTGACTATCTTTGTTCTTACAAGTTGTAGTTACATTTCCACTTTTACCCCCTTTTGTCTTTTAATGAGCTATGAAAATGCTGTCAAAGGTTATTTGACTTCCCTTGGTCCTTGGTGTGTGTTTTTCTTTTCTTTTCTTCATTTTTAAACTTCACTGGTTTGCAGAGGATTCAAAGAAGTCGTTCCTCTCAGCTAATTCACGATCATGTGAGGAGGTATTTTGCTCCTTCACACTTATTATGTGTCAAGTTAACAAGGCCAGGTTTTGATCCAAATTGGAACACCTCATTTGTGCTGCAATGAGGCAGCTCATTTGGAACTCCCTTAAGCCATAAAGCTAACCCAGAGAAAGGAGAACGTTTACACTTAGGGACTACTTTCATGAATTGCTCCCAAGAAAGGAAGAAGGAAAGAAATCAAGAATCAAGATAGTTATGGGCAGTGACATAGACTTGAATCTGTTAACCTGGATTCAGGTTGCTTCAATGACTCAGCTTAGACTCAAATCCTCCTCTTCTTCTTCTTCTTCTTCTTCTTCTTCTTCTTCTTCTTCTTCTTCTTCTTCTTCTTTGTTTCTTACCTGCCTCTCCCCATGGATTGATGCAAGGAACAACAATTAACTGACAAACATGAGTTAAAAAGACATTGGTTAAAACACACATCAAAAAGGATAAAACTGTAAACAACAACAACAACAACAGCTTATAGCTAACCTAATCTTTCACCAATTTCAGCAGGATTTTAAGAATTAAAAAATCTAAGAGGCTGTACAGGTACCAAAAAGACCACTAAACTGGCATCACTCAGAGCTTATTTCATAAATAGGGCGTTCTCAGAAGGACCTCCTAGGAAACTATTAAAATCAGGGAGCAGACATGTTCTACGGTGGATGGTTATTTTAAAGGCATTGGTGCTGTTGCAAGGAGAATACTTTTGGCAGTTGTAGTTGATTCACTGGCAACTTCACTTAATTGTTTGCACCCTGGTAAAGCAAGGGGGAAAAATCCAGAAAAAAAATGAGCATGTCCTTTATAGACTACAGTAAAGCATTTGACTGCATAGACCACACAGAGAGAGGGAGAAATGGAAATGGAAATGGAAATATAGCTGCCAATTAATCCAAGAAGTAATAATAAAGCAAGCAATTGCTTAAATGAGAATTGGATTACAGCTTGAATGCCAAAGAGGAGAATACCTTGCCAAAACATTACTAGAAATATGAAATCCCAAGCCCAACAATTTGGGATGGAGAGGACAGCAAAATGGGGAAAGGTAAATCATATTTAATTACCCAGGACTTAATCAGGCTATTTTTACCCACAGAAAGAGTAAAACAAAAATCAAAAGCCCAAGATACTTGAGAAGTGCAGAGGGAATTAAGTACTTAACAAGATCTTACAGGAGATGAAGAACTATGTCCAACACATAGACATTTAACATAGAGCAGTGATTCCCAAACTCTGGTCCTCCAGATGTTTTGGACTTTAGCTCCCATAATTTCTGATTGTTTACCAAATTGGTTGGGGCTTCTAGGAGTTGGTCCATAACATCTTAAGGACTAAAGTTTGGGAATCACTGACAGATTTTTTTTTGGCACACTGCATACATTAATATATAGGTTATCACACATAATATATAGGTATACTGTATATACTCATGTATAAGTCTAGAAATTTTAGTCAGAAAATTGACCCCAAAAAACTGAGTTGACATATCCACGGGTCAATATAAGTACTGTACTTTGAATCTTATAGAAAGGGAACCATCCCTTGGTGAAAGGCAAAAGTGTAATCTGTCCTGAAAGCACTGACCCCACTCTGCTTTCTCATCCATCCAGCCTTTAGCAGGAGCACAAACAATTATGCCTGCTGGAATGTTCTTTGGCATCATTTTCATTTGCTTCATCCTATAGATCCTTTGTCACATGCCCCTAAATTTTACCCTCAACTTATACATGGAATCATATCAAAATCCATCATTTTAGCCCCCAAACCTGACCTCTATTTATACACGAGGTTGACTTATAGTTGAGTATATATGGTAAATGAAAGAATTTTCTTCAGACAAGTCTGTGGCTGGCATCCTCTTGGTTAATCCCAGCCAAGGTAGACCCTTTTGGTCCATAGTTGAATGGTGACTCAACACATAAGTAAATCCTATTGATTCAGTGGGTCTACTCTAGTCAAGATTAACAATAGGATTTATGTTTTTGACTCCAAAGAAACTGTCTTTGATATGAAGAGTTATTGCTTTCACACCTATGTTGTGTAAAGCAGTTACTTGAAAGACCTGTATCATTTTATACTACTGTTTGAAGTAAAGATCACAATTTGTATCTTTCTGCATCCTATTATATTTTGATCCTACTCCCACAACTATGCAACTGTGGCTAAATACTTGGGCTGCAATAATGAACTACATCAGTGCATCTGAAGAGGAGGATTAATATCCATTGACACTCATTTAGAAATAAACCAGATAATTTCAAAAGTGTTCCTGTATTCCTTCCCATCCCCACCAATTTCCTTTTCATCTCTAACCCATGCTTCTCCCATGTATATTCCAAATATTGTCTAATAAAATAGACACATTTATCAATTTGCTGCTCTAGCAAAGAAGAGGAGACCTGGAATAAAGTCACACCACTTGTTTCTTTGGGGATCAATGGCAACTACGCATCCACCTTAATGGCTAAGTAGGCCCAGCGTTTAGTGTGTGAATGAAAATGTACAAATGTTCCTTTGCATTACATAGACAAAGAAACAATTTTAAGCATCTTGGATAAATATTAAAGTCCCAGTGATAATGTCAGGGAATTCATGGTCATTGGGCATAGCATAGTCAGAAGTCAAATTTCAAAAGCTGGGCCAATAGCTGGGGAAAAGTCAGGTGGAGAAAACAGCTTCCAGAGAGATGAAGGGTAACATGTTCATCTAGGAAAAGAAAGCAGATGACATGTTTCCATGTGATGATTGCAATCATCATGCTCATGGATAGTGCTTCTGTGAGTTTCTATAAATCTTTCCAGCTCTTACTCAGAAACTGAGCAATACTGACATGCACTAAGCTTCTTCAGACTGGTCATTTCATCTCTCAACATAATCAATAGACATGAGTTGACTATAACTATGCTGTATTTGTATCAGGTTCCCTATTCCATTAGAGTCTGACAGTCCTCACAATAGCTGCAAGTAATTACTCTCTACTTTTCATGTGGCATCCCTTGGTAATTAAGTAGTGATGAATGACACGTTATGGTGATCCGATTCGTTTCCGGAAAGCAGATCATTGGTGACATGGGCCAATATTGCAAGGCAAATTCAACAGATACACACAAGGTTCCACAAGATGTCACTTGGATTTAGAGAAGAGTTTCTTCTGACAGCTCTATTGTGGGGTGTTTTGTTTTGTTTTGTTTTGTTTGGTATTTGCCTTCCTATTCATTTAAGGGATGAGGCTCAATTCACATGAATGCTCAAGGGCAGCATGTTCTCCTGCCACATGAGTGTTTGTTAGGGATGCAGGCTGGCAATCCAAGGGTACAAGGCTCTTCAATCCCCTCAAGACAGCTAAGACACAAGCAATTAAGTGAGCCATGCAAGGACGTGACTTTGACTGGTGCAACTGGGACCACACAGTGAGTCACTTTGTGAATGAAATGAGACAGATTTATATTCATAAGCCTTTGCAAAGTTCGTAGTGGAAATCAAGCATTACAGTCACATCAAGCTGTATAATCCGAGTCAAGAAAGTGACTCTCTCAAGTTCCAAAGAAAAATATATCCTCAAACACAGTTCATTCCATATATCTATACTCCACTGTCTGCTTTTTCTATAATCTATTGGCATTGCTTGGGGAAAAATTACTTTTTTTCTTTGGACTACAACTTTTAAATCCAACAGCTAGCCAAACAAAAAAAAGTAGCTTTTTACAAACTTTGACTAGAGGATGTTCCAGACAAGAACACTTCTCATCCCGTTCCCAGTATAAATTCTGTGAGATACATATTGCAGCCTGAACATTAAGCTGCATGTGTATGCTTTGTCACTGATATCTTACTGTGTGTCCCAGAGGGGAAAATAGCACTATTTATCTGCATATTATAGCCTGAATTCTACCAGTTATTCTTAACTAGGCTATTTCTAGCTAGAGTCGACCCTCTCCATCAACTATCAAATGTTGCATCAACATGTAGATAAATCCCAGTGAGTCAATGGGTCTACTCTAGTTGGGATTAAAAATCGGATTCAGGCCTTTATGACCAAGTCATTAGACATAATGCCTCTCTTGTCATTTCTGTGAGTTCTTATGCAGTGTTCATGGCGAGACATTCAGGCAGAAGTTTAGGGCCCCACTATGCAGAATGGAAGGGTGCCCATCTAAAGGAGAGGGACAAGACCATTAGGTCAAGAGTCCTGAATGATGTAACTGCACCACTGCTTCCAGACAATGTGCATAGTTCATTGCTTTGGCTTCCTGGCTTCTTTCTCTATTGGTTTTCCATCACACAAATCCAGCCTAGAGGACAAAATCCAGTAGGAACAGAACATTCAGAAATCATAGCAGGCATTCAGGAAACATTTTACACATTCAGATCCCTAAAGTGTAAACAATACTGTTGGATTAGATCAAGGAATGACAGCATCATTTGGCCGTGGCACTTAATTCTCATGCATTAGGACAAAAGTGGGTATTTTTTTTCTTTCTTTTTTACCACAATGAGGAATTCATTGGATTGAGAATTGAAGTATGGGTTAGGGTTGTGGTTAAGATGTAATGCACATTTCTTTTATTTCCCAAATCCAGTGAATTCCCATGTATTCTCCCATCTATCCTCAGGAGAAATTTCAATTTCCCATATATGGGACCAATTTAGTTAGAACTCACTTTTTCACCACAATAAACAGCATGATGTGTTCTGTCCCAATATATTACATTGGCCAGGGGAGGGGGGAGTATCTCTATGGCAAAAAGCAGTAGATATCTCTGGAGGGACATTATTTTTTGTCCAGACTTAAAACTGTACATAGAAAATGGCTGGAATTTGGGGAAATTATTTCTAACTTTTAAGGTGTCAGTGCCACAGAATGCCTATGTTTTGGTGTAGATTTGGCAATAAAACATACATCTGAAGGATTAATATGCTCTGTTCTGGTACATGACAGTTAGACTAGATGAGCCTCTCTCAAGAATGATTTAAAATTAGAAGATGACCCACTATGACTCTTCCAGCGTTGCAACTGTTTAATGGACATAAGGCCCAGGTCTTAATAACTTTATGTTCTCCCTGTCTCATATGCTCCAACAGTCTCAATTTGGCAGTGACACTCTCAATTAATCCTCTGTTTTTGCACATTTTTTGCTGCTTTTAAAATGTCCCATTTTCTTTCCCCACTCTCCACCCCCAGTTATCTTATGCATACTTCAGTTGCTTCAAAGTTCATTCAAAAGTGCAAAAGTAATTTGCACTTAGTTAATTCAGTGGCAAGGGACAGGAGAGGAGAAGGCATAATCTTTTCCTTCCCAGTAGGCTCAAGCAAAAGCAAACTGCTGCACACAATCCTATTCAGTGTATTCATTCATAACTTTTGACATCTTGACTACATTCTGACATTGCTTGGCCACATGTGACCCAGTCTGCACATCTTTCAGTGAATGGCAGAAATGGCTGTCAACCTTCAAAGTTACTTTGGACAATACAGAGAAGTGGAAAGAAAACCTGAGTGATCCTTTTGTCTTCTTTCTGGACTTCTGGGGCCTGATTCAAAATTACTGGCACAAACAAATTCATAGTCAGAAAGGAACTATGTGCCCTGGTCTCTTTGGAAGAGATCTGGGATGTTTACAAAGAGAAAGTATACCCTGCTGATGTTTTCCTGTGTCTTTCTGAAGTTCTGTAAAGTGTTCAAAGTATATGTTAGAAAAAAAATGTTGCCAAAATTCCTCGTTTGGCAATTTATTTTTTATGCCGGATAGCAAGAACAAACAAGCTCCAAGCTCCAGGTGGGTTCTGCCAACTTGTAGTCTTTGAGCAAAAATGAGATTCCTGGTTTGAGATACTGTATAATCTTTTTTCCTCCTCACTTTCAGAGCTAAGCTCTTGACTTCTAATTAGTTTTGATCTTGCTGAAACATCTTAAATAAAACTGAGTTTGCAGTTCCTGGGGAGGGCAAACACTTGGAGATACGCAGGGTGGGATGCATGAAGATTAGTACAGGGACAGTGGGGGACATTATTAAAATAAACTGAACTGATTGCTAGTCTGTAGCTACTCCCTAAAAGATTGAGCAAGTGGACCCAGGGGTTTGCCATATTTCAGCTGAGTAATACTAAAAATAGTCAATAACTTTATTTAGAATGGACAAGTATGTCATGCCACTCCTGTGACTATACCTTCTGACCGAAGTCCATGGCTCATACCATAGACACTGGAACTTGGAGGAGAGGCAGAGAGATCACTGAGCCCCTGTCCCCAAAATGATCTGGCAAAATTGGACCACCAAGACTCCTATGGAGTTGAGACCCTAAGGCATTACCAATTAGAAATATACTAAATGGTGAAGCACTCAGAAATGTTAAGACAGCAATTGTGGTTATAAGTAAGCTATACTGAACCCATGGAGAGCACTCTTCATACACATTGTGCCTGTAAGACTCTTCCTATTAAAGGATGAATCAGTAGTTATGGATGGGGAAAACAATTTGCTCTGCCCCATAGGTTTCTGCCACTGGGCAAAATTAGTAACAACCTACCATCGTAAAAACATTTCCAGGATCCCTGCTCATAATTATATCTCATGGAATCAGTAATCATGCTTGCTAATCTCAAACATAATGCAGATATTAAACCATCACTGCCACAACCTCTAGACTTCTGTTTAGTGGTGATGCAGAGCCAGGCCTTCTCTGCAGTGGCACCCAACCTGTGGAATGATTTCCCTACAATGTATGTGAGATCCCAGGACTGGTATGTTTGGGGCATTTATTGTTAACACAAGAACAGAGGTAGCTGAGCCAGATCTTTAATGCATCTAACCAAGTATTATGAACTCTGTTTGGCAACTGGTTTCCAGGATTTCAATCAGGATTCCTTCCTAGCCATACATGGAAATATCTGGTATTCTCTGGTGGTCTTCCATCCAAATACTTACCAGGCTGGGCCTTGCTCAGCTTCTAAATCAGGCAAGATCAGATGTGTTCTGCATGGTATGTTATCTTCTCTTTCTCCCAGCCCTGAATTATCTGGAATAATTTTTATTGCATGGATATGTGTAGTGTATTGTTGTTTTTTACATGCCCAGAGACTGTAAGAAGTCAACTCTTTAGGGAAGCATCTTCTAAAATTTATCGCCCATCACCAGCATCAATACAAACCATTACTAATAGAAATAATATCTATTTTCACCTTTTGCGACTTTGTCTGATAAGGAATATCTGACATTCAGGATATTTAAATGGGTTTAAAAATTGAATCAGTAACCACTATTTGGTATAGATGTGATTGAATTTCCCAGGAACTGCAAACTTAGTTGGAAATTTCAGCAAGAGTGAAACTAATCAGAAATCAAAAATTCAGTTTGAAAAGTAGAAGGAGCAAAGACTGTATCCTTTCCAAGGTTCCTGTATTGTCTCCAAGGATCGCTGGGGAATACCGTTCCAAGAACTAGGATGGAGAAAGAGTTACTTGACAATCGCTGGGGAATACTGTTCCAAGAACTAGGATGGAGAAAGAGTTACTTGACTTGGCTTTTGTATGTGTAGTTGTTGCATTCTTTGTGCCAGGCAGCAAAATAGTTTTGGCCAGCCCTGAAGCAAAGGCAGTTTTAGTGTCAGCCTTCTCTACAGCTATACAATTATTTATTTATTTATTTATTTATTTTGACTGAACAGTGTAACAGTGTTTATTTTTCAGCATATTGGTTTTGTCTCTGTGTCCCTGACTGCCTCAAGGCAGATACGTCATAGAAAGTTCTTAAGCAGGTGGATGGTGAGTCTACATTGTGCTACTTCTCATCATAGATTTTAATTTGGAGGAGGCAGGAAGACAATGAGAGAGACAGATTGTAAGGTTTGATTCCAGTGTGAAATTCAGAGTTTGAACAACCTTCAGTGTATTGCTGTATAGCTCTAACCCTCCCCCCCCCCCCCCCAAATTGCTGTTGGCTATCTCATCTGTGTTCATCTTTCCTTGTCCATGGATGTCTGCCTCTCCTGTCTGGAGTTTTTTTTAAAAAAATAATTATTTTCTTCTTTAGCCTCTTCCAGTTGCATGTGTTTTTCCCTCCCCCGTCTTTAAAAAAAGAAAGGAAGAAAATTGATCTCACACAGTCACTTCTGTCTTGCTATTGGTAATGAAGTAGGGCTGTGTGGGCAAATAATGCTGACTTCGTGTTGTTAATGGGTCACTCACAGAAGGGTCCCCTGCAAGGTTTCCCCCTTTGTTTGCATGGGCTTGCTGTCGCAGGGACTGGTCACTAGGGTCCCAGGTTTTGTAAGCTAAAGGATGCATGTGTGGTTTTGCAGCCTTGGACTTCTCTCCTTTATGTTTCATTGCGCCACTTTCAAGAATGTAACCTCGATCTTCCTCGACACGCAATGGGTGTAGCGGTAGATTCCCTTTTGCAGCCAGCTCAGCAAGATGGCACCGTTTTGAGTAGAAGTCATCACTGCCCTTGTCGGCTGGGGCAGAGCTAATCTTCCAGCAGCTCTTCCTCCTCCGTGTTGGTCCCATGGACAGTTATATAGGCCCAGGAACCAACACAAAGTACTATACAAATACAGACTGCACTGATTCCGCCCCAGGAAAAGCTCATGCTAAATGAAACCGCTGACAGTCCACTTTCCCACATCTTAACTTCAGGTGCTTTTCATATAATCAGCTAGTTGGGCGGATGGCTAGATGTTACTCCAGCTATACAATAATTTAAATGTTTTGGTTTTGAGATGAGATTTCTTACACCTCCTGGATGTTATTTTCAAGTGACTGTGGGGCAAAGAAGATGGGCAGGAAGGAGTGGCCAGAAGCTGTTTCTAGCCCGATCACCCCAGGACCGTGGTAAAAACATGCTGCAGCCCTGGAGGCACCTTCTGCCATGGTCCCAAAAGGAGCAGAAAAGATCCGCTTCTTCTGGGGCCAGCTTTGGGCTACCTTAGGCAGCCCTGGCACAGCCCTAGGGCAGCTTCTGGGCACTCCGGAGTGTGCTTCGTGTAAACGCCATGCCCCTGAAGTGGCCAGAAGCCTCCGTGTCTGCTTTAGGGCAATATTGCCCGAAGATAAGTCAGGCTCCATATGTTATTTTGTTATCTTCCTTGTTATTTTTAATTTTTATTTTTCCTCATCCTTTATGCTACTGCAACAACTAAGCCCTGTGAAGTTTAAGGCCAGACTATTGCAAAGACTGCATTACCCTATAATACAAGCTCTCGTGATCTTTAGAGAAGGGCTGTCTCTTGGTCCCACCATTGACACAGGCCCTTCATGCGAAGAACAATAAAAAATCTTCTCAATGGCTGCTGCCATTCTGTGGGATTCCCTTCCATTGGAGCTAGGTTGGACAAGGTCCAAAACACGCTGCAGAAATAATCCAGTTTTAGACTGCTTTGACTTCTTGCTCAGGGCTAGGTAATCCTAGGAATTGTAGTTTATTGCAGCACCAGAGTTCTCTGATAGAGAAGGTTAAATGTCTCACAAAACTGCAGTTCCCAGAATTCAATAGCATTGAGCTAGGGAAGTTAATGCAATCTCAAACTTGATTATTATCTGCTCACTATTTAGCAGCATGTAAAGAACATTTTATTTAAGCAGGCATTTGATGAATAACATTATGTTCAGCAGTGTGCAAAGGGATCTTGTAGCACCTTTGAGACAAATTGAAATTAAGAAGCTGATAGCATGACTTTTCATAGACTTGAGTCTACGGATGAATGAGGTGGTTGGTCTAGGGACAGACTGGACCATCCACTTCATGCATTTGAGGAAGTAGACTCAGTTCTATGAATGCTCATGCTACGATTCTTTATTTCCATTAGTCAGGTACTAAAAGATCCCTTTGTACACTGGTTTTTCCAGACTAACATGGTTATGTTTTTTTAATTCTGTTCAGCAGAATGTGTGTGTTTTTTTTTTAGATGGGATGTTTGTGGTACACTTATATTTGTATTGTTTTAGATATGTTGTTGTTCTGTGCCATTAAGACATTTCTGATGTGCACGAGTTCTAAGATGAACCTATCACAGGGTTTTCTTGACAAGATTTATTAAGGTGGAGGTGGTTGCCTTCACTTTCCTCTGAGGCTGAGATACAGTGACTCACCCAAGATCACCCAGTGGGTTTCCATAGCCAAGCAGGGATTGAACCCCTGGTTGCTCAGTATCAGTCCAGCATTCAAACCACTACACCACACTGGGAAATACATATTTTAAAAAGGGGTTGCACTATAAATTTAGATTACTCCCACCAAAACATAGCTCCTGCATGAAAAATAAAGAGCAGTGGTAAGAAGAGAATGAGAACAAGACCCAATGGGCCTGTGGCCTGTGGTTATTTCTGTGCACCTTTCAAAATGAAAAATGGAGCATAACTAAGATAAATGTTATTTTCTCCCTCTTCCCACACAGAGCACCGATGATTTTAATAATTCTGAGATTGGTAAGCAGTCATTTAAAGCAGCATTTTCTTACTTTAGTGTGATTGTTATAGGTATTGATGTTTTAACAGCATAGCTAATTTAATTTTTTTTAAATGTCTTATGATCAGGTTTTGAGTTAGACACTGATTTATTATAAGACAAATTGGGTACCTTGTCCAGTGAAAATTGGGATGCAAATTAAATAAATAAAATTAATAAAAATTAAATAAATATGTGTTGTTTTTTGCCACCAAAGTAATAGTGAGACCTTAGTTCCTTAACATATTATTTTTAAGTTTTTATTTTGTTTTAGTCAATTTTATTTTTAAGTTCATATTTCATTTTCTCTAAGTCCAATAAAGATATCTCAAAAGCTCAGTGCAGTACCGGAAGGTTTGAAAAACTGTTTAGAAGTAACACAGCAGTGCTCTTTTCTCCCCAAGAGTCATACATTAAAATGCAAGGAGAAGTGTATTTACATAGAAGTACAGGAGGTGTTTAAAATGCATGAAATAGATAAGAGCTGCAACTTGTGAAACCTAAGGAAACAATTATCTGAAACTGGCTCTCAGGTAGATCTCATTGCTGTAAGTAAAATTGCTTTCTCATAGTCTTCCACTTCAGTTGGCATTCTTGAGATGCTTCTCCAAACAGACTTCAGCTCTCCTTTGCCAAACGGCTTTCAAACCTAGTCTTACTAATTAGCTTTATGGAAACTTTGTTGACCAAGAAAGAAAAAACCTTGAGCATTCTGAATTGGATAGTGCTCATGCCGGAGAAATCAGTTTTGCCCTAGGGCAAAAAAGACACATTCACACAAAGTCAGGTAATTTGCATACTTGTTAGACAATATATATATATATAGTTTTGCATTATAAATTTTAATTACTCCCACCAAAACATAGCTCTTTCATGAAACAGAATGAGTGATGGCAGAAAGGGACTGAGAGCAAGGCTCAGTGGGCCTGTGGCCTGTAGTTATTTTTGTGAACCTTTCAAAATAAAAAATGGAGCATAACTAAGGCTGGTTTTCTTTACAGAACTCCTACGATTTTAGCAATTAGGCAGTCAGGAGGTCATTTGCATGGGGATAAAGTATGACTGAGATAGTTTCACAGTTTTTTGTGGAGCTTTCGGGCTATGTGGCCATGTTCTAGAAGAGTTCCTTTCTGACGTTTTGCCAGCATCTGTGGCTGGCATCTTTCTCCGAAAGCTCCACAAAAAACTATGGATGCCGGCCGTGAAAGCCTTCGACTCCACATAGTTTCACAGATTTAACCTAGATTAGAACTGTGTATGTTCATTTAAAATAAAAATGACATTTTATTTGTTTTAGTAAAAAATAAATATCAAATTAGTATCCATTTAAAAATGAGTTTTAAACAATGGATGTATGTAAACATTTTCATCTCTGTATGTAACTCCTCAGTCTCATACTTCTTCTTCTATACAATTCATTTCTTGCAAATCCAGATTACCCTTTACATTCCTCCCACTTAAAAACTGCAATTTTTTATGAGTCTTTTGCACAGGCAACTATGTTTTCAAGTGAAAACAAGCTGAATGACGGGGGAAGAAGAAGGAAGTAAATATGGATAGAGAGAAGGGGTGGTAAGCATGGGAAGAAGGGAAGAAGGTGCAGAAAAGCAACCATGAGGGGGCTAAAGCAACTAACTACATTACAGGTTGAATCTTTCCTATCAGGAATTATAAAATCCAAAATATCCCCCAGACCCAAATATTTTTCATGGGTAACTGACATAGTGACACCTTTGCTTTGGTGGTTCAGTGTACAGACACTTTGTTTCATGCACAATATTTAAAATATTGTATAAAATTGCCTTTATACAATATTTAAAATATTGTATAAAATTGCCTTTAGGATATGTGTATAAGGTATGTATGAAACATAAATTAATTTTGTGTTTAGACTTGGACCCCATCTCCAAGATCTCTCATTATGTGCATATATGCAAATACAGGTATACCAAAATAAAGTAGAATAAAATAAAATCCAGAATTAAAAAAATCCAAAACATTTCGGTCCCAAGCATTTTGGACAAGGGAGACTCAACCTGTATTTGGGTGTTTTAGCTTGGAAAGAAGGTGAATGGGAGGAAAACTGTCAGAGATGAATAAAATTATGCTTGAGGTGTACAAAGTTACTAAAGTCGAGGTCATATAATAAAAGTACATGGGGTTGACTGGAGGGCCCTTGTGGTCTCTTCCAACTGTATCATTCTGTGATTCCTTACTCCTCACTGTTAGAACTTAGTTTGCTTTGAGAACCACCCCTTCCACTGAAACAGGCATGGTTCAGCACCACTGTTTCTTTAGACTGATGGACTGAGGGTTATCTGCTGTTTGTCAGCTAATCTGTATCTGTTTGGCGATCCTTCTCATCACCTTCTTGTTGCCTTTTTAGTCATTATCATAAGTTGGAGTAATTGACAATTTAGCCTAAACTCAATGGCGTCAGATATTCAGGCTCTCAAGAAGGGTTCTTTCACTTCACCTCCTATCTGATCCTTTAGTCTGGAGATGCCAGGGCTTGAAACTGAGACCATCCGTGTGCACAGCATATACTCTACTCTTGTATTATAGCCTTTTCCACTGGCAAGACAACATACACGACAGACATGACAAGCATTTACAGGCATGATTTATGGCACTCTTTTGCCACTGCGAAAATGGTAGCATGCACTGACCTAAAACAAGAGCAACTCAGAATGGTATGCCTCTATATCCCCCTTATTTAGTTCTAACCTTTTATCAGCTGCTGTTTTACTTAAATCCCTGGAGGTGTGGACAATAATCTGCTACAAAATAGCATTCTACACACTTTGGTGTTCTTGTTGTTGATGATGAAGATTTAGTATTTTTTGCAGAAATGAAATAAATAATAAAAGTTTTTTTTTTAAAAAAAAAATAGCATTCTATACATTAAATGCTTTACAAATTTGTATTTCTTACTTCTATTGCTCTACCACATTGCCAAGCTAGTTCTGTTTCAAGGAGACTCTATCCATCTTGCCTGGCTGATCCATTGTTCTGTCCATTTTGTAACAAGCAACTGGTTGGTGCCTTTGAATGATGTCATGATGCTGCAGTTTGAAGAAGAGGGGACTGAAAGAGCCAATTGTTTACTGTTCCTGCATAATGACCTGCCATTTGCCACAGCTTGAAAAGTATAGCTTGCTAGGTTCCCTGTTTGTCAAATTCAGCTTTTCATGGAGATTAACTGTTTAATCTGTTCCCCTTCTCCTCGCCATATTTTATTCAATCATTTCATGCTTTTTTTTTTAAAGGAAGCTTCAATCAATCGTGAACTTCCAAAGAAGGGAGGGGAATAGACAGTGTCATGTAGAAGCAATTAACTGCAAAACTAACAATTTTTTTTCCTTGTGCTCCACCCAGGTGTCAATGTTAGCACAACTATTTTGCATATAATTTTTTCTAGAGACCAAGGTATTGTGGCTCTGCTATGGGTCAGTTCTATCATGTGAAACTTTATAGAGAAGAGAGGAATCTAAACAGAGTTCAAAAAATATACTTTTGGGGGATTGCAACTACCAGGATTCCCCAGGCAGAACTACTAGTGGCCATTCTTAGAATTACAGAATCATAGAATCACAGAGTTGGAAGAAACCACAGGGACCATCCAGTTCAACCCCCCTGCCATGCAGGAACTCACAATCAAAGCACCTCTGACAGATGTTCATCCAGCCTCTGTTTAAAGACCTCCAAAGAAGGAGACTCCACCACATGCTGAATGAGTGTCTACCACTGTCAAAGTTCCTCCTAATGTTGAGGTGGAATCTCTTTTCCTGGAGTTGCATCCATTGATCTGGGGCCTATATTCTGGAGCAGCAGAAAACAAGCTTGCTCCATCCTCAATATGACGTCCCTTCAAATATTTAAACAAGGTTATCATATCACCTCTTAACCTTCTCTTCTCCTGGCTAAGCATACCCAGCTCCCTCTCTCCTCGTAGTGCAATGAGACCCTTCATCATTTTGGTTGCCCTCCTCTGGACCCTTTTTGAGGGATTCTAGCTGCTGCTGTTGTTGTTATTGTGTGCCTTTATACTGTTTCCAACTTATGGCAATCCTGAGATGAACATATCATAAAGTTTTCTTGGCAAGATTGATTCAGATGAGGTTTTCCATTGCCTTCCTTTGAGGATGACAGAATATGACTTGCCCAGAATATTACTTGGAGCCCTGGTGGCACAGTGGTTAAATGCCTGTACTGCAGCCACTCACTCAAAATCATAAGGTTGCCAGTTCAATACCAGCAAAAGGGCCCAAGCTCGACTCAGGCTTGCATCCTTCTGAGGTTGCTAAAATGAGTACCCAGATTGTTGGGGGCAAGTAGCTTACAGTTGTAAACTGCTTAGACACTGCTTAGGCGGTATGAAGTGGTATATAAATGAAGCTGTTTGTTTAGTAAGCAGATGAGCCCTCCCTTTGCCATCTACATCATCGGAGGGAGAGAGAGGCCTGCCAGCTCCATCGGGCCTGGCCTGAACTAAGAAGAAGAGCCCTCCCTCCAGTCCATCTGCCTTGGTCCAGGCCTCAGAGGGAGAGAAGAACTTTTGGACCTGATCCCTTTCCCCCCACCATTCTCTTCTCCTTTTGTGTTATGACTTTTTAGATTGTAAGCCTGAGGGCAGGGAACTGTCTAATTAAAAATAATAATTGTAAGTCGCTCTGATAGCCTTTAAAGCTGAAGGGCAGGGTATAAATACTTAATAAATAAAATAAATAAAATACTTTCCATGACTATTTGAACCCTGGTGTCCAGGGACCTAGTCCAACCACTACACCACACTGGCTCTAGTCTGGCAGTATTTCTATAAAAGTAATTTTTTCCAAGCTCTGATTAGGAATTATTATGGTATGTCCTTATTCTCAAGGGGAAAAGAGTGTAGTTTAGTTGTGTAACATCTATGTACCTTATCTGTGGAAGTTCCTCAGGTGAATCCCTGATTTTCTTAGTGCTGAGACAGAACCATCTCTGAAAGTCCCCTTAAGACCATATGCTGTATCAGCCTTCTTTCTACAACAGTACCCATCATCCATAAATAGCATAACATATATACTAGCCTTATAATCATAACATGTCTGAAAAGTGGCAGGTTGGAGAAAGGTGTCTTACACAAAAACTTTCAGTTTAAAGTTTAGTTGAAAGAAGATATGTGGATTATTCTCCAAAAGCAACTGTTGCTCAGACCCAAAAGTTAGCCAGACCAGTGGAATGGATCAATGTCCAAACATACAAGCTGAGTTGTGAAGATTAGTTATTTATTGTTTGATTGAAAAACTGCACCTAGCTACATTGAAGCTATAGAATATAATTAAATGTCAGGAAATAATTAATCCAGAAAAATAAAATAAAAATTGTTTTGGAGAAAATAACAATAGAAAAGAGTAAAAGGCTTTGCCACAGCCAAAGCTGCCATTAATTTATAACTCTGAGCTGTAAAATATTTATATGTCTTTGAGGTCCTGCAGTTCTACAATAGCAAAGCAATTTCTCCCCATTTTTGATAATATAACTCTCTTTTTGTGAGTCTAAATGATTTAGGATTTAGGATAGCTTCCAGATATTTGATCTGAGTTCTTAGATTTGCTTCTACTGCCCAAACCAAACAAAACCATCAATAAAATGATATGTAAATGGATGACTGAACATACAATGCAATGGCTGTCCAGTTGTTGAAGCTCAACCATTGAAGGTGACTTGCTAAACACCCCATTGTCAGAAATGTCAACACAATGTGCAGGGCTGTTTCTTTCCATCGTACAGAACTTAAGATGCCAATAAATGTTCTCATCAAACCACTCTTTCAAATTGCAGATTAGAGCTGCAAATTGAATCTATATCATTTGTGCTGCAATGGGTTAAATTAAAAAACAAACATAGGTAGACTGTGACAGTGTGAGATGTAAGGCACTGTGCTTACCATGACTTCTGTTCAGCTAAGTGAGTGAGTATCAGTTGCACGAGGACTGGAGCAATGTCAAGAGACAAGTAATTAATCATTTAGTTTGTAACAGAGAAGAACCTGGTAGCAGAATCAGTAGGCTGCAGGCCAGTAATCCACAGGAGATTAGAGATCAAATACAAAAGAACAGCCTTCCAAGAGAAACCTATGACACTGGAGGCTGAGTTTTATAACTTAAAAATGCTCCTCTGGAAAGTGTTGCTGCTGTCTGTTCAAGTCTACATGGGTGGAATATAAAGACAAATGCAGACACAGTGGTTTAGATACAGTACTATCATTAATCTTGAGTAGAGTAGGCCTATTGAGTCAGTTGGATTTACCTCTGTTTTCAGTAATTTGTAATTAGTTTATTAATTAGTTTAATTAGTTGAGACTAACTGACATGATTCTAGCCAAAATTTGCTTTGACCTTATGTTGATGTGGTCTGGGGAGAAAGTAGATTATTATTAATAGTTTGTGAATTTGTGTGATTAATTTTAGAATGTTCCCCTGGCCTGGGAAATTTAAGGGATAAGTTACCGCATACCGTGATCATTTGATAAGAGACAGAAAACAGAATGTAATGACGATGAAATTAAAACTTAAATTGCAACATCCAAATATGTTATTTTTGTGATTGGTGCACTAATTTCTTCTTTTCTTTTATATGAATATGAATCAAACAATTCTTTCTTTTCCAATCAGCTACATTTCTGGATATAAATTTATGATAATTTAAACTCAGATGTACTTTTCAGAAAGAAAGCAATCCACAGATCTTTGTTTTAAATGTCCAGAATGCCATGGTGTTTAGTTTCCCCAAACAGACAGGGCTTTTCTACTTCAACAATTTGATTTTCAGTGAGAACTATGGCACCTATAGATTATGTAAAAATATGGGTCTGTCCAATTAAAATATTGGTCTGGACAAATGTACTGAACTACTGAAGCAAATGAAACAAATAACGAAATGGAAGCTTCAAGTATGAGAAGCAAAAAAGTGGAAGAAGTAAAGCTGTTGAACTCACAAATAAAATGTTGGCCAAGATTCTACATCACTATGCTTTGTGAGTTTACAATCCATATCTATATTGCAGAAATGCAACAAACCCTTGTTAAGGACTTGCAAAGATGCACATTTAGGTATGGGCAAGAATGTTTCAATGCGTATCAGGTGCTTCCAATGCATATTGAGTACTTCTCGTGCCCATTGGGCACTTGTAATGCACATTGGGCATGTGTGATCCACATTGGGCACTCCTTTTGCATCCTGGTATTTCCTAGCCACTATCTGGATGTGTATCAGCTGTGCTTTTTTTTACTTACAAGCTTTTTTTTACTTACAAGCTTTTTACTTGCTGTAGCAGAGCTCCAGAACTGTATGAGTTAAAAGAAAAATAAATACAAATTAAACAAAAATATTGAAAGGCAGGGAGATGGGGTGTGATGACAGCAGTTCCAAAGACGTGTGATATTGGGGCTCTGAAAACCATATACTTCTATTTAATTTAACAACTTCCAATTTAACAACTTCTTCGCGGATAAAATCTCTCGGATAAACGAAGGTCTGGACGCCAGAATTGAAGCAGAACCCAGAATAGAGGCGTCTAGAGCTTCCGTGGACTCTGTTGTACTGGATCAGTTTGAGTCTGTCGGTACCGAGGATGTGGACAAGATCCTTAGAAGTGTTCGGAAGACAACCTGCTCTCTCGATCCCTGCCCCTCGTGGCTAGTGGCCCAGGGGGGATCGGCGGTAACCTTGCTGTTACGCCAAATTATTAATACATCTCTGAGGGAGGGACAATTTCCTGACCATCTTAAATTGGCCATTGTAAGACCGTTATTGAAAAAGCCCTCCCTCGACCCCCTGGTTCATAATAATTATCGGCCAGTCTCGCTGCTGCCATTTCTGGGGAAGGTGATCGAGAGGGCGGTTGCATTCCAACTTCAATCGATCTTGGACGAAACGGATTTTCTAGATCCATTTCAAACCGGTTTTCGGGCGGGCTATGGGGTTGAGACTGCCATGGTCGCCCTGGTCGATGATCTCCGTCTGGGCATCGACAGGGGTAGCGTGTCCCTGTTGGTGCTCTTGGACATCTCAGCGGCTTTCGATACCATCGACCATGGTATCCTTCTGGAACATCTGGCAGAGGTGGGAATCGGGGGCACTGCGCTCCAGTGGTTCCGGTCCTACCTCTCTGGGAGGTTCCAGATGGTGCAGCTGGGGGACGTTTGCTCCGATAAGAGGGCCCTTACATCTGGGGTTCCTCAAGGAGCCATTCTGTCCCCCATGCTCTTTAACATTTACATGAAACCGCTGGGAGAGATCATCCGGAGGCATGGGGCGCGGTGTTATCAGTACGCTGATGACACCCAAATAGTCTTCTCTATGTCTCCGACTGATGCAGTGACCAGGGATGGCGTCGCTCCTCTCGTGGCCTGTCTGGAATCAGTAATGGACTGGATGAGGGAAAACAGACTCAGCCTGAATCCAGAGAAAACGGAAGTACTGGCGATAGGTTCTCCCGGTCCAGGGATGGAGGTGGTTCCACCTGTCCTGAACGGGGTCACGCTCCCCGTGAAGGACACAGTACGCAGTCTGGGAGTGCTCCTTGATTCGTCACTCCATCTGACTTCTCAGGTGGACGCGACGGTCAGAAGCACCTGTTATCAGCTTCGGCTGATTCGCCAGCTGCGTCCCTACCTGGACCGGAGGGACCTTGAAACCATAGTACATGCTCTAGTAACCTCTCGGTTGGACTTCTGCAATGCGCTCTACATGGGGCAGCCTTTGTATCACACTCGGAAGCTACAACTGGTGCAAAATATGGCAGCGCGGGTGGTCACTGGTGCTCCCAGGGCCGCCCATATAACACCAATTTTGAAAGACCTTCACTGGTTGCCGATTCGCTTCCGGGCTCAGTACAAAGTGCTGGTTATTACCTATAAAGCCCTATATGGCTTGGGTCCAGGGTACCTGAAGGACCGTCTCTCCCCATACAATCCGCCCCGCACACTTAGGTCATCTGGTCAGCGGTTACTGAGAGTTCCGGAGACTAGATTGGCGAGTACGACGAAGAGGGCATATTCCATCTCTGCCCCGTCTCTGGAACTCTCTACCTATCGATCTCCGCTTGTCCCCCTCCCTTGCTCAATTTAAAAAGGACTTAAAGACCTATTTATTTAACCAGGCTTACCGCTGAATGGACTTTTATTTATCTGCCTGTTGTAATGCCGCCCACTGTTCTGCTGCTGCATATGCACTAGCACTTATATTGAGAATTGTGATTTTATTGTGATTTTATTGTCTTACTGGTTTTACTGTTTTTATTGTTTTATTGTTACCGGCTTGTTTTAATGGTTTTTATGTCCTACTGTTTTTTATATGCTGTACACCGCCCTGATCTATGGAAGGGCGGTATAGAAATAAATCATATTATTATTATTATTATTTTGACATGTTTTTTACTGACGTGATTGCTGTAAAAACAGAGGCCATACAATAAAGTCTTTAATCACTAGTTTAATGCACACTTCTGGAATGTTTTGTCTTCTAGATGTTTCACACTCATACCAGCCCTAGCCATTTGTCATGGTCATGGGCTGGTGAAGATTGGAGTTGTAGTCCAACATGTATTAAAGGGAGTAGGTTGAGGCAGGATTTTCTAAAGTGTGACAGAATTTGGGGAAATGGCCTTGACAAGTGTAGATGATGATTTGTTTAATGCCATTAAAGCTGAGTCATCTGAATGAAAGTGGAAATTTAAACTTCCAACTGGCTTCCTGTACAGAAAAGACATAAGCTTCTGAACTAATGAGTGTAAAAATGGCAATTGCCTGCCTTATGTCTTAAATATTTCACTTGTGCCAATTGAGAGAAGTGCATGGCCTTCAGGAAAAGAAAACTTGTGAGAGACATAATATTTAGAAGTGACAAGTCTGCATATTACAAGGGAAGAAAAACATTTTAGCTTTATGTATGACACAAGAAGACATTGAAACTATGAATGATTTGGAAAACCAACCCGACATCTCTCAAGTAACATGAATAGTACAGCAAGTATAAACAAGGCTTCTTATTCTTTTGTTTTATTTCTCTTGAATGCATAAGTTATTTTAATAATAATAATAATAATAATAATAATAAGAAGAAGAAGAAGAAGAAGAAGAAGAAGAAGAAATTTTATTTATAGCCCGCTCCTCTGTGCAAACAATCGGAGCAGGGTACAGCAATGATAAAAAGTCATAGTTAAAAACAATACAAATGACCCATTCCCAACCTCCCACCCCTTAAAATTAAATTAAACTGAAATAAATTAAAACCAAGCAAGCAGATTAAGAACATAGTGCAACATCACAAAAATTAGAAAACTAGCTGTTCCATGGACCACATGGGCTCTGGTGTCAAAGGTCATAATGTTGGAGACTGGGAGGGAGGTCACGAAACCTAGTTTTGGAGCTGGAGGATTAAGGAGTTTCTGGGAAGGCCTGCTGGGAAAGATGTGTCTTTACAGCTTTTTTAAAGCGGTCAAGAGACGTGATAAGACGCATCTCGTCTGGCAGGTCATTCCATAGCCTGGGAGCAGTAGCGGAGAAAATCCTCTGGGAGGTCTGCGACAGCCTAGTATTCAGAGGCTGCAGCAGGTTCCTCCCAGAGGACCGAAGTGTGCGAGGGGATCATACGAGGCGGTCCCTGATATAAGATGGGCCCAAGCCATGTAGGGCTTTAAAGGTTAAAACCAACATCTTGTACTGTGCCCGGAAACTAATCGGGAGCCAGTGGAGAGATTTGAGCACAGGTGTTATGTGCTCTCTCCTGTTCCAGTGTGAAGCCTGGCTGCCATATTTTGGACCAATTGAAGTTTCTGGGTTAAGCACAAGGGTAGCCCCATGGGTGGGCCCGTTGACCAATTGGGATAGGTTTATGCCTGTCATGGATTCCATGAACTCCCGAGGTGCTCCAGATAGATCAGACGGGCTGGTCTCGAGAGGAATGTTGAAGTCACCCAAAACCAGAAGCCGGCAACTCCAACAGCAACTCAGAGACCAGCTGAGTCAGCTCGCTTAAGCAGTCTGTTAGGCAACGGGATGGCTGTTATAATAACAGAATCCCCAACCCTTTCCTGGTTTTCAGGCTAAGGTACACACATTCAATGTGGGTTGTTTTCCAGACAGGTTTCCTGATCAGGATCAAGTTGGTTTTATGGACTATTGCCACCCTGCCCCCCCCGCCCACTTTCCCTTATCTGCTCACTGACGGTATAACCGGATGGGAGAGCCTGTGCCCATGTCACAGCGCTGGCATCTCCCAGCCAGGTCTTGGTAAAGCATGTCAGGTCGGCTTGTTCATCCACCAAGAGATTGTGGATGATATGAATTTTTCCTTAAACCAACCTGACATTGCAAAGGAGCAGATAAAGGGGCTGTGGAATGGTAGGTGCGCTCCCCACATTATCCTGGGAGTGATCTGAAGAAGGGATAGATATCAGACATTGATCCCTACTTCTTTTTTAAAATGTCTTCACTCTGTTGCCGCCGTACCTTCCCTGCCCCCACACAACCTCAATAACCACTCCCTGGCTATCCCTGGCTCCATTATCTGGTGAACATTGATGGTAATCCAGTTGATCCCAATTGCTGTCTATCCCAGTGGAATTTAACAAGGATGTTAAGGGAGAAAAAGAAAATCTCCAATAAATAACAATTGACATCTAGACCAAGTCTCGTAGTTATGTCAAAGAGCTACAAAGGCCCTCATTTTTAAATGAGTTCATGAGGGCGAGCATTCCAAGGGATGGCAAGAAAAAGAGTTCTGGGGGGTTTTATCCCCTTCTTAGCCTCGGTGTTTTGGCTGCTCCCTGATGGTGGGGGGGAGGGCGGAGGAGTCCTCTGTGGCTCTTGCCGCTGTCGCCACCAACCCCAGGAGGACACCGGAGCATTTGAGGCCTGATGGTGCTGTGGCTCCTCCCTCCACCGCTCGCACATGCTGTTGCTGAAAGGAAGGGTGGCTGGGGGCCTTTATAGGCCCAGGTGTATTGGCCTGTCCCTCTCCCATTGCTCTGCCGCTGAAAGGGAGGACGCCGGGGCCTTTGAGGCCTGATGGTGCTGTGGTTCCTCCTCCCGCTGCTTGTGTGCGCCGTCACTAAAGGGAAGGGTGGCTGGGGGCCTTTATAGGTCCAAGTGTACTGGCCTGTCCCTCTCCCACCACTCTGCCGCCGAATAGATGCATTAATGAATACAGAAGTTACATCCATTCAGTGGGTCAACTCCAAGAAAAAACAGATTTTATCACACACCAAAGCATCCTCAAAATGGTGCCATTCTGTTACATGGCGCCAAGCCATCCCAATTTAGTGTTGAGGCGCATTAAATGTTCAGGTCGGAAGACTTTCATCCGAGCAAAATGATGTGCCTCAGCACTGAATGGGGACGGCTTAGTGCCACGGAATGGAAAGGTGCCATTTTGAGGACGTTTTGGTGTGTGATAAAATCCATATTTTCTCAGTCACGCACGGACACGAGTGTCCCCTTCCCGTTCCCATAACGGGGAAAAAACTGTGTCCAGTAAAGTCTTCTGTTATCTTCTGGAAAGGTTCTTCTCTGTGTCCCCTTACCCTCAGATACCTGGAAGGGGGAACATGGGAGAGGGTCTCATCAGTGGCTGAAACCACATTCTGAAACTCTCTTCTTAGAGAGTCTGGCACCCTCTTGGCCTCTTTTTGCAGGCAGATAGGTCAAGACTTTTATTTCAGCGGGCTTTTGAAGACTGATGGCTTAAGGGAAATGGGCCTTGTATAATGTGCTGGATTGTCTACTTGTCATCTTCTTTTTAATGGATTTAATTTTTAATTAGCCTTAATTTTTTTAGCTGTTTGTTTTAGATATTGTAAGCCACCTTGAGTCCCAAACTGGGCTCAAGAAGAAAGGGAGAAGAAAGAGGAAAGCACCCTTAATTTCCAGCCTGGCTTCTTGTAGAAATAATATTTATTTGACAATAGAGTGATTAAGGTTCATTTCAAATCAGCACTCATTGCTAAAGCCTGTAAAGTCAGAGCTCTTTTGTCAGCACCAGTGTCTGGAGTTGGCAATAACAGCAGCAGCAACGATGTGCTGCTATGGACATGCAGGGTGTATTTCTCACATTCCCAAGCGGCCATGACAGCTGAGAGTAGAGAGTGTATCAGCACCACACAGTTATAACAGTTTGATACTACTTTAAATGTCATGGTTCCATCCTATTACATCTTGGGATTTGCAGTTTTATACGAGGTACAGGGAACTCTGTACTAGAAAGGTTTAGATATTCCCCTAAGTACCTCACCAAATTACAAATGCCAGAATTATGTGGGATGGAACACTGGTTTCTAAAGTGGTATCAAACTGCTATAATTATGTAGTGTGAATAGATCCTTAGAATGTTCATCAGATCCAGCATGGCTGCCTGTCTCTGGTCCAAAATGTACTACAGAAATATCTAGTTTGAGACAGTTTTAACTGCCCTGGCTCAATGCTAGGGAATCCTGGGAATTGTAGTTTGTTGTGGTACCAGAGCTCTGACAGAAAAGGCTAAATTTCTCACAAAACTACTGTTCTGTGGATCTCCTAGCATTCAGCCATGGCAGTTAAAGCAGTCTCAAACCAGATTATTTCTACAGTGTGTTTTGGACTTCTGTCTTTCTTTCACTCACTCTGATACAAAATTTATCAAAGGAGTATTGATCCCCCGTTCAGGCATTTGGATTTCAACATATGGAGAGGAGTTGGGAATGTGTGTTCCTCCTCTTTTTGGCAGGGTGTAGGTGAAGTAAAATCAAAATCAGGGAGTTGTAAGAGTTACATTCAAACCAATGTAGTTACAGTGGCCAAGTAGTTGGGAATGTTTAAAGCTTAGGCCCCCCAATCCTACGGAGCATTGTAAATACATTCAGCTAACACATTTTTATAGAATCCTAGAGTTGGAAGGGGATACAAGGGCCATCTACTCCAAACACCTGCCATGCAGGAATACACAGGTAAAACACTCTTGAAAAATGCCGATTTGTTTAAAGACCTCCAAAGACCTACACCACCCTCTGAGGCAGTCTGCTCTACTTCTGAAGAGCTCTTACAAGAAAGACATTCTTCCTGTAGTTTAGGTTGATTTTCTACTCTTGCAATTTTAATACATTGGTTCATGATCTGCAACATGGTTACACCGTGAGCATTGGGAGATAGTGGATGGAGACAGAGCACCTCCTTTCCACAGGTTGTGATCCCAGTGTTCAAATAGGGTAAGTGGTCTTATTTTTCAAACTCAAGTTCCAAGAAATACTGCCATGTAAAAATGTGTTTTCAAAGGCTTGTGACCCCTTTCGAAGTGACATCCTTTTCAAAGTCTGGGTAAAAAAAGCAGAGACCCATCAAAAGAAAAATATCTGCAGGAGAGCCATATAGATTGACTGAAGTATATATTTTGCTGTTGGAGGAGTGATTTCCAGGCAGAATGTGTCTTCTTAGATGTGCCCTCTAGAACGAGAGGTTAACTCAACAAGTCGTGAACTTGGATCATTTCAAACAATTAAGGCAATTGCTTAATATTTGAATATAACCACCATTCATTCTATCATTGGGGATGATAGTCTTGCTTGGGTGCTCTGGCAATAGTCGAGAACAGAGCAGATGTTCCATAAAATGTTATATTTCTTGCCAGGCCATTCACTTTTTAAAATTTATTTTAAAGGAACAGCCAAAATATTAAATTAGAAGGTGAAAAGTCAGTCATAGTTCAAATGACATTTTTGAGCTGACATTTCTGGGAGGATAATTTGCACAATAATATGACGATGCTTTTAAATGCACATTCTGGCTGGCTCCTGTTTAGCAGTGTTAGCCACTTTTGGAAAAGAGCCATTTGCTGCTACAGCTATTAGAAACAGATAATATTACTCTGACCACCAGCAGCTGCTCCCATGCTAATGGGGCAGTGAATCCACTCCAAGTTTTAGTTTGAATCTTAAAATTTCAGCCTAAACCTTTATCCATATAAATTCTGCACCTTGGACATTATCTATAAAAATCAGATGAAAACCCAGAGCAGATTCACAACATTGGTTAACACCAACCTCTACTAACCTCAACACTGAAAGGTCTGCACTAGTTACCCATTGTTTTCTGACCCCATGGAAGGTTCATTTCAAAATCTAACCTTTAACACCTAAGAGGCTTCACACTTGGCTAAGAGAACCCAAGATACCACACAACACTGCACTGTTTGTCTTGGAAGACTCTGTAGGAACGTCTGTGTACTGCTAATGGTTTTTCAAATGTTTAGACACAGCTCTTACACAGGCCCTATTTGCTGATGGCCAGAGACAGGAAGTAACTAATTAAAAACCAAGTATGTAATCAATTAAGTTGGAATTTTTCTACATAATGGGACATTTTCTACATAATGTATGGTATTTTTCAGCATCATTCTGGTAACATTTTTAGTACAGGCATTTAACTAAAAATTTTAATGGCAATTTAACATTAACTTAGCAGTTACTTCCCCCGTCCTTCTAACATAAGTGCAATCAAATTAAAAACATTAATGCAAGCATATTCTAGCTTATTAAGAATTAACTAAAAGCAATACCCCTTTCTCACTAAGTTGCATACCTCTGGTGATGCCAAGGACTGAACCTGAGGACTTCTGCATAATTGTTGGCTCCTTCCCTGTTTAATTACTTGCATCTTTGTGTACAAATGCATGAAGGCAGCATGAACCTTCTGAAAAGTTCAGAATAGGAGTCCCTAAGGCAAAGACAATTCACTAATAGATTCTAATGAACTACTTCATATAAAATGCTTTCTAGAAAATTGGGGTCACAATCTTTCTCTACAAAGCAAATAGCAGTATTAGAACATCAGCCATTTGTGTAATTTCCATAATATAGGATGCAAAATTATCATGAAAAGTGAGGATTGTCTTTCTGGGTTTTTTTTTTTTTCTCCAAATACAGCAGACCCAGAGGGAAATCTGTTATATACTGTGTTTGTGGGGTTAAAACTTCCGAGTATTATAGTCAAACATATTGTTTCACACTTTCTACTTTTGCAAGCAGTGCAAGGCCGCTGGACTGGTTTTGCCTCCTTGTGAATACAATGGAGATTTTGGTTATTTTAAAACAGAGCTAGTGAGTAATAGAGAGCTAGCATGGTGTAGTGGTTTGAGTATTGGACTGTGACTCTGGAGATCACAGTTTGAATCAATGTTCAGCTATGGAAATTCACTGGGTGACTTTGCACAAGTCACACTCTCCCAACCTCAGAGAGAAGCAAAGGCAACTCCCGTCTGAACAAACCCTTCCAAGATAACCCTGCAATAGGGTAACCTTAGGGCCACTGTTAGTTGGAAACAACTTGAATGCACGTAACAAGGAGGAGGAGGAGGAGGAGGAGGAGGAGGAGGAGGAGGAGGAGGAGAGAGTAACACATTTTTCTAATGAAGTCCATCTTCTTTCAGTTTCATTTACATTTGGCACCACTGTCCTGAATCACTATAATTAAAAACAGTAGTGTTTCTTAACCCTCTGCTCTCCAGATACATTGGCCTGATGGCCATTGTGGTCAGCGATGATAGGTGTTGCAGTCCAATGCATATGGGGAACACCAAGCTGGGAAAGTTCCAGTGACAGCAACAGACTGTGGATTATTTCTGTCGGAGCAGAAAAAGAAAATGTTGACTGTGTATTTGTTTGCTTTAGTTGGGCCTGTTTATGTCTGTGTGTTTTCCTTTGGGTAGACCTTTGTGCATGCACACACACACACATACACACACACAGGGCAAATGGATAGGTCCTAATGATGATCTTGCTCTAATGGTGGCGCTGGAGATACAGGAGAGTCTATTTGATATCACATGTCTTCTAGCAAGAATGCCTGAAGGCACATCGTCACCCTTGACCATAGAAGAGAAAGTCATTGGCTACCACCTGCATAATATCTCCTCTCCCACTAGAACAGAGCAACCAAGGGAAATATCGTTGTAAAGGAGAGAACACTTGCAGCCATTTTTCAGCTTCTGGGGGGAAATGGAGGAAAAAGCAAGAGAAAGAGGTGGAGAGGTGGAGCTACCTGGATAAATCAGATTGCTGATCTGAATGTCTTCATCTGCACTTAGGCTGAGTGAAGAAAATGACTCTAAAACAATACTGTTAGTGGAGTGGTCTGTAGCATAATATATTATCATTTCATAATTCATTTGCCAGTGACCTTTCCCAGCTGCATGTCACCCCTATGACTCTTACATATTTTAAGCTCATTACTTTCTATCATTTACTGGTACTGAGTTTATCAGTTATGACAAGCAATCCTATGTGTTGCAGTTCACATTTCTGCTTAGTAAATTAGGAGTCCAGGCATAATTCATAATCTGCTCTCGGTCATCTTGGTCATCTGGTTGAAAGATCAAGCAACACACTCTGAGAGCAAACAAGGAAGTGCCACTTCAGAAATTATATAATACTTCATAAAGTTAAGAGCTGCAATCAAACACAGAGTGTTTCAGTCCTGCATACATTGATGTGGGAGGAGGCCCCACTGTACTTTTGAGAAGATCTGCACAGAAGAACTGGGGAACCCATGGCTCTTCATATGCTGATGCAGTACAACTCTCTTGGCCAGGCTGGCAGGAGCTGATGGGAACTGAAGTCTCATAACATCTGGAGGGCTGCAGGCGACCTAGGCCTGATGTTTGGGGTTGCATTTTCTATTGCATTGATTTTAGCAGTGCTTAAGTGTGTGCAAGATGGATGGGTGCCAAAT
This sequence comes from Urosaurus nigricauda, assembly GCA_034509955.1. Classification (NCBI taxonomy): domain Eukaryota; kingdom Metazoa; phylum Chordata; class Lepidosauria; order Squamata; family Phrynosomatidae; genus Urosaurus; species Urosaurus nigricauda. The sequence continues at coordinate 258,313,328 of JAOEGL010000001.1, read as the reverse complement.
ACATGTGATGATGATATCTGGAACATTATTTTTGGCATGGGTTTGTGGAAATATTTAAAAAGTTACTTTTTTGGACTAGAGTTCCCAGTGGCCATGATTATATCATCTGTAGTTCAATCACCCTGCCCCCCACCAAAATCTTTCCCAAGCTTTTGAGCATTTGTCACCAAGAATCTACTACATCCACTGTGTTATACAGACAGATGAGATTGTGCGTTGAGGCACGCTGGAGGAAAAGCAAGTTTAAGTAAGGTGAAATCTGAAGATGCAAAGAAAGCATCCAATTCCCTCAAGGAACTGTCTGATTCCTTAAATAGCTGAACATTTCATACACCCGTACCATCTCAGCTGATGAATGCCAGAGGCTTTGCTGCCATTAACACACACACACACAAACCCACAGATGATGTCTCAGACTTAATAGATGAGTAGCTATAATTGTTTGATGGCAATTTTGACATCAAGAATGTCAGTATCATGCCTAGCACGACTCATTTAAATGCTGACATATGTGCTTATGACATGTGCCTAAGGAAAACCAGCTGGCAAGAAGAGCTGAACTCCCTGGAAACATTTTTGAGCTTGGCAACAATGAAAGTATGATTCATCACCTTATCATGAACCCAGTAATACCTGTTTCAATGCTGTCATTTATCATTGCCCAATTGCAGGGTAGGAAATGCTGAGTGCCAGCCTGGTCTTTTACAAGGGGGTATCCAAACGTTTTAATGATCACCTTTTTAAAAAATTGACAGAAAGTTTGTTTTGATTTGTAGTTGTTAACTTTTCTCTATGTGGTCACTATCTAGATTTATACATTTTTCCCAGCGTATCTTGACCCTCTGAATACCTGATATTGTAGAAGTCTGCAGACTGTGCCGTATGAGGGGGTATCGCAAAGTAATAATTATCACCCGGAAGTTATTATTGATGAAATTTTGTCAGTGTCATCATTGGTCCCTAAGTGCACGTTGCTGAGAAAACCAGTTCATTGCGTCCTTTATTTTTGTGACTGGCTGTGCCAGAAGTGACTAAAGTGTAAAATCCTCATCAGGCACAATCTGCAGGCTTCTACAATACCAGGTATTTGGAGGGTCAAGATACGCTGGGAAAAATGTATAAATCTAGATATTGACTACATAGAGATAAGTTAACAACTACAAATCAAAACAAACTTTCTGTCAATTTTTTAAAATGGTGATCATTAAAACTTTTGGATACCCCCTTTTAGCACTGTTGCTGTTGTGTTCCTTCAAATCATTTCCGAGGTATGGCAACCCTAAGATGAATCTATCATGGAGATTTCTTTGGCAGGATTTGTTCAGAGGGAGTGTTCCTTTGCCTCTCTCTGAAGCTCAGAAAGTGTGATTCGTCCAAGGTTACCCAGGGGCTTTCCATGGCTCAGCAAGGAGTCAAACTCTGGTCTCCAGAGTTGCAGTCCAAGAAAGCTGCAGTTAATTGAGAGTACCACACAAGATACCATATAATACTGTACCATTTGGCTTGGAGGCTGTTGGTTTCTTTTTTAGCATACTATCACAAAAATTACTTTTATTTGGCCACTATTGATGGATGAAAAGTTCTATACAATTCAGATGTTTCTCTGCAGCCAGGTTTAAGAGGCCAATGCTAGTGTTAATAATATGAATAAAATTCAACAAACATGGTTTTAGAAAAATGGTCTGGAAATGGGTCCCACTGTCACTCTCATTGTTGGGCTGTTATGTTGAAATGTCAGCATGTATCTGCCACTTTCATCAGCAGTGCTTTCAGAACAATAAGCTTGTGATAAGGGATTCATGGGTGACTGGAGAGAAGTGGGTATCCTTTTTCCTGCTGCCTAATACTGAGCCAGCACAATATTGTCAACTCTGACTGGCAGTGGATCTCTAGTGCTTAGGGTGACCAGATGCCATAACTGCAAAGGATGACAAGGCACTGCAAAATGTAGGACACTCAACAAAAATGTTGGACATTACAAAACAGAAGCTGAAAACACTCATATAAATATAAATTCATTGTCAAAATGGAGAAAATGTTGAAATTCCTCCTGGACAAAAGGTTGAAATCAGTACATAGAGAGATCTTGTAGCACATTTGAGACTAACTGAAAGAAAGAAATTGGCAGCATGAGCTTTCGTAGACTTCAGTCTAGTTCCTCAGATGCATTTGTCCAAATGCATGTGAGGAAGTAGACTGAAGTCTACGAAAACTCATGCTGCCAATTTCTTTCTTTCAGTTAGTCTCAAAGATGCTACAAGATTTCTCTATACACTGATTCTACAGACTAACATGGCTATATCTTAGAAGGTTGAAATGTAAGACATGTTCTGGAAAAATAGGATGTCTGGCCATCCTGTCCAGTGTTTCAAGATTCCTTTGGAGGTCCCTGGTATTCTCTTGTGGTCCCCATTGAAAAACTAATCAGGTGTGATTCTACTTAGTTTTCAAAATCAGACAAGATCAGATGTGTTCAGAATGGGAACAGGTTATATTGCTAGATTACTCTAATTTGTTCTTCATAACAATCCTGTAAATTAGAGAGTAGACTAAAAGACCTCCAGCTAAAGGTTCACCAACTTTATAGACAGTTTTACTGAGAGTTTAGTACATGCTTAGCCTTCTCTTACTCAACTGAATGGGATTTTAAAATCCTTAATTTTGGCTGGATTGCACCCATAGTGACATACCTAGTGAACATTCTTGCTGTATAACAACTTAACTGTGGGATATCATGTAAACCCATTGGGTGACCTTGGGCAAGTTACACTCTCTCAGCCTCAGAGGATGACAATTGCAACCTCTCTCTGAAGAGACCTGCTAAGAAAACCCCATGATAGGGTTGCTATGAGTCAGAAATGATTTGAAGGCACGCAACAACAACTCCTACATCATAGCATAGCACTCAAAATGGTACCCACAAATTATGTTCTCTGCATCCCATCTGCAATGGGTAGCAACACTCACCTCATTGCTGAGAGGGGTTTTTTTGTCTTCCTAAACATATGCCAAGAAATGTCAAAAATACCAAACCAGTTCCAAATAAAGCTGATCAGACTATCCCCATCACTATTTTTTTTTAAAAAGAAAGGCACCTAGCTAGCAATCTGAAAGGTCACAGGAATACACATCTTTCTATAAGCCTATGACATTTACTTCATACACCCAGAGCAGGCCAGTATCCTCATTAGCACAAACCGTTTCCATAGATTGCAGAATATCAATGGCTGGCCCATGACAGCGTGATTTTCCTGTCATATGTCAGCCATATCCAATTTAAGAACTTTGTTTTTCAGTGGTTAGAATGAAATGCTAACAAGACATCCCAGTGAGAAATACTTTGGTACTGCAGTTCAAAACACAGCACTTAAAACAAGATTTGTGGAAAAACAATGTAGTATTCTACTGGGAGAAACATGCACAGGCAAGGAAAGCAAGTATGTTTGTTTGTGTCTATGTGTATGTGTAAAAAATCCCAAAACTAGCAAAAAGGATAAAAAGAAGCCCTGGCAATGAAGGATTGGTTGTAAACAAAACCAGTCACTCCAAGGACACTATGGTGCTAACAATGGGTTGGATCCAGAGTAGTGCTTAGTGCATATTCTCCAGTATTTGACAGATGAAATGTGGGATAAGTGTGGCCAAGTAACATCAGAATGTTATCAAGATGACAAAAGTTATTGACAAGAAAGAACACAGAAGGTAAGAGAGGTTACAGCAGTTTGATTTTGCCTCAGCTTACTGGGAAGGGCAAGTCTCCAACACCTTCTCTCCTCCATCCCCAAGTTGAGTGCAAACTACTTTTGTACTTTGACTTCAGTGTGAAGCAAATCTGCAGGCAAAGGGGAAAAGTGGGAGGAGAAGAAAGAAAATGGAACATTTTAAAAGCAGTTGAAAATGAGGATTAATTGGGACTCTTGCCAACAATCTGGAACAATGACATTCTGCTTATCCTGAAAAAAGTGGATGGAAAGGTATTCTTTGCATTCTTTCCCCTGTATGTCTTTATGGCTGTTGTGAAGAGCTGGGGAACTTTTGGGATCAGCGTACAAGGTGATTCAGGGGTCTGTATGAGGAAAGAATGTACTGGTAAAGAATGTCTTCTGTTCCCTTAGTTTAGTAGGAACTCCACCCTAAATTCTAGTCTCTTCTCAGATGGCTGGTTTGGATCCAACCTGATATAAAGATCTACTTCTTAATTTTGTTCCGTTCAGAAGGCACTCACTTATTCCAGCAGAGAAGATATTTGTGCTTAACTTCCACTGAATTTTAATTGGGTTTGATTGAACCATGTCTAATTTGTCCCACTGGGACAAGTGAAACTAACCTTTTTCTAGACTATGGTCTTACTCTAGGCTTGTCACACTAATGATCAGTTTCCAGCATTTCTGATATACCCTTGTATTATAATAATCATGAAAAGACAATAAAATAAATCATTTTCCCCACAACAAACCATAAAAATCAGTCCAAAATTTCCCTAACCTGTTGTTAAAATCAATTATGCAGTTTCAGGATTAATTTCATTTCATCATTAGGAGGTTGACACCGATCTTGAAACAGTTAAGGGTATTTGGGGTGGGGTGGGGTGGATTCCACTGAAACGAATAATATTTGATCAACTTGAATTGTTTAGGTAAGTGTACACAGGCTTGCTTGTTTGTTGAAATGGAGATTCTCCACTACGCATGGGTGCTCTCCACATGAGCTGAAACCCTGATTCTCCAGGTTTCCAAGTGGTTGGAGATGATGGCTGGCTTAGGTGCCATATTAGGAGATAGGCAGGATATTACACACATGCACGTGCATAGAAAGAAATAGAGAGATGCACAGAGAGAAGGTTTATTATACTTTGGAGGTTTCAACTGAGTTCAATATATGGTTAAAAGATGTTTTTCATATATATTGTGATATTTGTTGCTGCTCTATAATATTTCCTGGCATAAAAGTTTTAATCAGGCAAAAGCTGCTCATGGAGTAAAAATAAAAGCCTGAAAGACAAAGGAGATCATCACACTGCCTTTCCTCCCAGCCTCAGCACAGGCTGAAACATTTTTAAAATGAGTGTTATCTCACACCTCTATGCCCAATCCAGAAGCATCACATATCCGATCTTAGCATCATGTTCTCGATCCGTACTTCTTCCGTACTTTGCAAAGAACTCGAAACTTTAAAGCATGAAATCACGCTCACTCTTTTGTACATATCTAAAGTCCATGAACATTTCTAGCACATGCCTTTAGTGTATATTTATACTGTACCAAGCACTGATGTAAAATAATTTTCCAGCACATGTCTGCAGGGTTGCTTGTATTTTTCATCCTATCCCAACCATGGATCCCAGATACTTGTGGGCCACAGCTAGTCCCATCACATCTGATTATGCTTGCTGGGGATGATGGGAGCTATAGCTGAACATCTAGAGGCACACATTTAGGAAGGGCAGGCCTACGGGGACAGTACAGAGTTAATTCATTATGCCTGAATACAACACTGTGAATGTTGAGAATGAGTTATTCCTGATTTATACCTCATTCCACTTTAGATGACATTGTGTCATTTTGTAAGTTTGATGAGCTTCACATTTTCTGTAAATGCTGGCATTCACTGTGACACCAACTGCATTCATTCTCAGTCTTTTCTCATACTGAAGTGGTACAATAGCTATATATCCATTCATAGAGAAACATTCATAGGGATACTGATGACCTGAAACTGCCAGGGAATTAATGGTACAGTGGCATTAGACAACTAAAATCCATGCAAAATGTTTGCCTTCACCCTGTGATGGGAAGCTGAATAGGTACATGAAAGTTCCTTTCTTAGATTAAACAAGCTTTTGTGTGTGTACTACCATATGAGGCCTCAATATCCCAAAAGGAAAATTTTAATGGACTTTCACTGCCACTGATGTGCTGCTGGGGAGCCGCCAAGATCTTCCATCAAGCATTGTCTTCCCTAGTGATTTCTGAATGTCCAGTTCTGTTCTGTTTCATTAACATGGCTGTCAACATGGTAGGTTTAACTAAAGCTGATTATGTACTTTTAATGATTCCTAATGCTGAAACTTCTTGACAATCTATGCAGAAAATGTTTTGAACTTATTGAAACACTTACTGATAGACTCCAGGCATGTTTCTTACTTATGGAGAACATAAGCCAAGATTTGTTCAGAGGAGGTTTGCTATTGCCTTCCCCAGAGGCTGAGAGAATGCGACTTGACCAGGGTCACCCAGTGGGCTACTTGAAGCTTATAAAACAACAGAAAGGGTGGATATGATCTATGTTCTGAAAATCTACGATATGTGTTGTTGTTGCTGTTTTAAATGGCCTGATCCCATAAAGAATTGCACTAAGACAGGACAAGATAGGGACATGAAAGAAGGATAGGATAAGATTGCCTCTTGCCGTTGCAGTCTACTACAGCTCCTAGGATCAGCTAGCCAACATAGCTCAGTCAGTGGCTGTACTGGATGGGGACTGTGGGAGTTGTGGTCCATCCAAACAAAGGAAGAAGAAAGAAAGAAAAGTAACATTCCTAAATTGTGCCTATTTTCTCCAAATGGAGGCCCTGTCCCCCCCCCCCCCCCCCACATACACACACATGCAATTTTATAGGAAGGAGGTTTAAGCAAGTTGCACTCTCCATTCTGGCAATCTCATGTTTCTAAGCTTTGATGAAAATGATCTAAGCTGAACTGGAATAGCACTGGAATATAAAACAGGAAGGGAAGCTATCCCCTGTGACATTGAAAGGAATCCGAAGGGGGTCTTAGGAAAGCCACTTTCAGGAGGGCTCTCAGATTCCTTGAAATTTAAATCCTGGGGAAAAATGGGAATAATGCAAAGGAAATAAAGGGTGGCATGGACACATATATTTTTGGTCTGAATTCCCCAGCTGGCATGGCCATTCTCCCACACAATCTGCTTATACAGGTTTATCCGCTACAAAACATGCATTTGAGGAAGCAGGCTCAATTCTATGAAAGCTTGTGTTACCAATTTCTTTCTTTCAGTTAGTCTCAAAGGAGCTAGAGAGCTATAAATTATCTTTTTTCAGCCCTAATCGGCCACATAAACTCCTGCAAAGACTAAGGCATTCGGCTAAATGTCAAAGACACACAAGGCGCCTCTAAACATCAATTGTGAATTTGCCCTTGAAATAGTCAGAAATCCTTATGCTGGCCAATAGTCAAGCAGGCCCTTTGGTTAGTGTTCCCACAGCTGGTTTTCTGCCAATGTGAAAATGGTTCGAGTCCCTAGAAGGCTGCATAGTAGCCTTTCTTAGTCTGGTACTTTCCCAGTGTTTTGACCTTCAGTGTCCATCAGTTCCAGGTAAATAGTTATAATAGCTCAAAACTGTGGTCCAATCACCTGGAAAGTAGCATTCTCAGGAAGGAGGGCATTTATTGGTGTCACTTCCATTGATTTAGCAAGAATTTGTTCCAGCATCCTAGCTTCTTTCTGTAATGGTACAATACTATAAGACAGCCAGCATGGTATAGCGGTTTGAAAGTCAGACTAGGACTCTGGAGACCAGGGTTCTAATCCCTGCTCAGCCATGGAAACCCACTGGGTGACTCTGGGCAAGTCACACTCTCTCATCCTCAGAGCAATCTAATGGCAAGCCCCCCTTGGAACAAATTTTGTCAAGAAAACCCCATAATAGGTTCACCTTAGGGATGCTATAAGTTGGAAACAACTTGAAGGGCACACAGCAACAACAACAACAACAAACAATCATATACTATTTATCTTCACAGAAAACTCTTATCAGGGATATCCTATTTTGCAGCTAAAATATTTTCACAGTCTCTCCTCTCCCCCACTATATATATATATATATATACACCATCAAAACCATATTCCTGCTGGGAGTTTATGAAGGCTAAGTTGAATCTTCAGTTTCATTAACAAGGACTGGTTGAAGACATATTCATGGTTGTGTGAGACAGGTTGTCATCAAAATCTTCAGACAGACCAATGTGGAAAAGCCAATGAGCCAAAAAAGTGCCGGGATGGGGCCTCTGGGGCTGCTGGTGAACTGCCGCTTCACCGTGGCCTGAAAGCAGGATGCAGCAGGCTACACGCCGCCATCCCTGGCGCTGCCAAAGGGAGAAAGGAGCCACCGCCGCGGCCCCTTTCCTCTCGGAGTCCTTGGCATGGCCGTGTAAAGGCCGCGTCAAGGACCAGGTGCAAAAAGTAACTCCATTTTGGAGCTCCTTTTGGTGCTGCTGAAAGTGCGCCCTAGGCGCCCTCCAGTGGCACCATTACGTCAGGCGCACACCGTGTTATCTAAAAGTGGCGCACACCATGATGTTATGATGGCTCGCATGTATGGACAGCCATATGCGCTAGGGTTAGGGAGGGTGCGGAAGCTGCATCCTCCCTAATCCTAATCTCGCTGCACAGACGGCCCTTTTGTGCTGTCTGTATCAGGCTATGAACTACTATAATAAAGCTCCTTGAGTTCTGCTGGTTGTTGTTGCTTCCATGTCTACCCACTTTTTGGAGGATGGGGTAGGGGTACTGTCTGGATCTGTACTAGGACTCTTCCAAAGGTTTTCTAAAAATGAGCTGTGGTTTGATAGAGTGTTCCTATGGTATGAATGGCAATTTCCCCCTTCTCTGAATTTTTGATTTTTTCCTCTAGAATTATAATGCTAAAAGTTCAATTCCACTGAGGCACTATACCACTATATTTCTATTTTTAAAAAAATGAGGGGGGAGGAGAGGAAGTGAAGGATACTTTTTTCCAATGAGTCTTAGAATTAAAAAGAAACTCACTTGAGAGTGGGAATAAAATGTTGCAACTGGTGTTGGTAATTGCAAGAAAGTAGGCTTGGACCACAGAAACATTGTGGGGATTTTAAAAAAGCAAACAAAGCGAAGAAAAGCATAGCAACAAATACTGCAACCTCACAATACTATGGGCTCATCTTGAAGAGACCTTTCACATATATACAGCAGTGCAGTGATACATTTTGCAGCACAGGTACTCATTACGACAGCAGCCGTTGCCACATACCCCAAGGAGAGTCAGAAAAATGCAGATAGTTCTGTAGATCTAAAACAACAAAACTGACTCAAGCAATTCTCATCTCAGCCAGGAGCAGGTCGTTTGCAAACCTAATGTGTCTTCAAGGCTGATTCAAGACCAAACTAGCCTAAAATCATTGCATTACAATATGACAGATCATAACACTAACTTGTTGCTGGGAAAATCCATTTATCTCCTGACTTCTGTGAGAATTACAACTAAACTCACAGAGACATGGAAATTTGGGGGTGAGAGTAGATGATACTGTGGTCTCTGCTGATCAAAATGTTCTGACAGTTTGCTCCTGAGAGCCCTGGTTTTACAATACTGCTGCATGCAGATCAAAGTGGGATCAAAGTGATGGTGGCGGCGGCTTATTTAAGAGGACTTAGATAATGTATCCACATTACAGAAATAATCCAGTGTGACACCACTTTAACTGCCATGGCTCAGTGCTATGGAATTCTGGGAACTGTAGTTTTGTGAGATATTTAACCTTCTTTGCTAAAGAAATCTGATGTCCCAACAAATTACAATTCCCAGAATTTCCATAGCATTGAGCCATGGCAATTAAAGTGGTGTCAAACTGGATTCTTTCTGCCGTCTGGATGCAGACATATCAGAAAGAGGTTATGAAGGGGGATACCAGAATATTTGCTTTGCTTTGTATTCTAGTGGAGAAGAAGTAGACGGAAGTAGTTCTGAAAAGTTAATGCAGAGCAGGCAGGAGATTAAGCTTTTCTGGGAAATAGGGTGTGAAAAGAAAGAGGGTTTGGAAGGCAATTATGCTTTCCAGGTTGAATAGACAAACAGAACAACTGTGCCTTTAACATAATGGAGAATGTAGGAGAGAGGCAATTTGTGGTGTTAAGAAAAATAGAAATTTTGAGCATAAGCTAGCCTATTGGAGTCCATGGAAGCTTATGCTAGAAATGTGTTTTTCCCAGTTAGTCTCAAAAGTGCCACAGGATTCCTTTAAATCTTTTTATGCTGATACAGATGAAGATGGGTATGTCTTTGAATATTGTTACAAGTATAGGGATCAGTTAGTGATATTAGATATAAAACCCTTCAAGGCAGGCAGATATCAAGCTTAGATTTACTGGCATGGAATCTGAAGCATTATCTGCCAGAGGAAGCGGGGATATATTCCAAAGCCATTTCAATAAAATGCCAGCAGCAGACACTACTGTGGCAAAGTCAGCAGTCTTTTGGCATTTTCAGTGGCTTAAGACACTCTTTATGGTGTATATTTTAAGGGCCCAGAACCCAATCAGTTAAATGCAGATGTATGCCACAATTAATGTGTTCATCCCTAACATGTCACAGAACTCTTTTTGTCAAAATCTTTATCTGGAAATTTTTCCTTTTGATTCTAGCAGGCTTATAAATTGCTCCCTTGCAAGTAAGCTAAGGTGTCCTCAATCGTCATACCTTCAAACATCGATCCCCAGGCTAGAATGCACTTCTGTCACAGTAAAGGCAGATCTTGCTCACTGGTGGATTGGGTACATGGCTTCACCAGTCTTGCAGTCAAGAAAGAAGCTTGGATGCCTGTTGCCTTATTTTGGCAGCTTTTCATTATTTCAAGTTGCTCTGTGTCAAGATGGCAGGATGGCAGTACTGTACTCACTAAACCATTAAATTGTTTAAAATATTGTGTATAAAATTATCTTCAGGTTATGTGTATAAAACATATATAAAACAAAAATGAATTTCATATTTAGACTTGGGTCCCATTCTCCAAGATATTTCAATATGTGTATGCAAATATTCCAAAATCTGAAAAACTCCAAAATCCAAAACACATCTGGGCTCAAGCATTTTGGATAAGGGAGACTCAAGTTCAAAACACACTGCATAAATAATCCAGTTTGAGATTGCTTTAATTGCCCTGGCTCAGTGCTAGGGAATCCTGGGAAATGTAGTTTTTTGTGGCCTCAGAGCTCTCAGACAGAGAAGGCAAAATGTCTCACAAAACTAGAGTTCCTAGAATTCCTTAGCATTGAGTCAGGGCAGTTAATGAGATCTCAAACTGAATTTGGACCCCATCCTGTATAGACACATCTCATACCCTCCAACTATCCTGACTTGGTAGAAATAATTCCAATTAATCTTCTGTGGTCCCACTTTTTTCATCTGTTTATAAAATATCCCACTTTCTCTCTTTTCCTCTCACTTTCCTTCTTTTCTGCATACTTCAATTGCTGCAAACTGAGTTCAAGATGGAAAAGCAGTGGAGGTCAGATGAGAGAATGAGTCAGACTCTTGCCCTTCCCATGTGGCTCAGGCAAAAGCAAATAGCTGCAGCCTTCCTATGCTTGTCTGTTATTCCTCATTAATAACATTTGCTCTCTTGTCTGCACTTTGATGTTGTTTTGTACATGTACCCCAGTTTGCATCTGTGAAAAGTTGCAGGCGATTAGCTTGTGCCCCCTTCCCTGCCACTGGCAAAATTCTTCTCCCCTCCTCCCCTGTCCCAAGATCAAACTAAACAAACTTTTCAGGACTCAGTTTTGTTTTGACAAAAGCCCGATGAGTCCTGAAGGTTGTGGATAAAACTAGGAACATGCTATTTATATTCCTGCCACCAAACATGCAGCAAACCTCAGAATATTAAGCAGTCTGAGGAACTTTGGGTTCGCAGAGTCTGCACAGTTCACTGCCCCAGAGAGAACTTCAGATGAGCCAGCCGAGCATGGTTAAGATGCTTTTAGGCAGCAGTCTGCAAACCAATTATGGCTAGAGTTGATTTCAAAACCAGACCAAAATGCATTAAAAGTGCAAGCATGCTAGATGGGTTGATTGGTGGAATGGCCCGTTAAAATGCATCATATATTAATTCTGTGGTAGTTTTGTTCTATATGTTACTGATGCACAACGGAGCCATTTGTTTTACAGCTACAGCTGAGACCCACATTAGGGACTGGGAATGCCACAACTGAGTGGGAAAATATAGGCTTAGGAAGCTAAAAGTCCCAGCCTCTATCCCTGCAATCTTTGGTAACAGCAATTGGGAAGAAGACTCCTGCCTCATTTCCCAAAGTGCATCTACACTGTAGAAATAATGCAGTTTGACACCATTTTAATTGCCATGGCTCAGTCCTACAGAACCTGGGATTTGTTTCCTTGTGAGGCACCAGCACTCTTTGGCAGAGATGGCTAAGACCTTGTAAAAACTACAAATCCAAAGATTCTTTAGAGTGGAGCTACAGGACTTAAATTAGTATCAAACAGTATTATTTCTACAGTATAGATGCACCCCGAGACAGCTGTTTTCAGAGGAAACACCAGGCTAGATTGACCTGGGACCCTATCGCATGGGGTTAAAAGACCAGCTTACCTTTCCCGAGTTCAGTGTTAATTCGGGAGACAGCCGGTTCCCATCACAACCACCCAAGTCCATCCCGGATGCAGCCAGGGTTGTCTACACCATTTCCACAGCCATTTTTAAAAGTTGGAAGCTTCTAAGCAAGAAGGAAACAAGAAGAAACCTGATGAGCAAGTCAAAAAGTTACTTCTTTTTTTTAAAAAAATTGTGACCAGTGATGATAACAATGATAATGGTATTGAAAAGGAATCTGTTCAAGGCTAGCTCCAAGTCTGAAGGGCCCATGTTCTTCTTCTTCATTGAGGCTGATAGGATGATCATGTGCCAGCGGTGGGCAAAAGTGAAAGGGCTCTTGAGTAGGTTGTGGGTGGGATTGGCTCTATAGCCCCTAATTTCCCTTTGTACAGTGGTCCCCCGGGTTACGAATCCCCTGGGGTACGAAAACCCCAGGGTATGAAAGAGCCGGGGCTGGAAAAATGGCCCCGGTTTATGGAAAAAAACCCAGGTTACGAAAAAAAGCGGCGGGAAATTCAAATTTGACAAAATTTATTCCTATACTTACAGTGGTCCCCCGGTTTGCGAACTTTTTCGGTTTACGAAAGGGGTGCTGGAACAAATTACTTTTGTAAACTGGGGGACCACTGTATTCCAAATTGATGCTATGCTATGTTGCGGGCACTGTGAGAAATTTAAAAGCTTGCTAGAGCTAACACAAGGCAGAATTCTGTCTGTCTGATTCCTGTCTTTTCCCCTGAAGTGAGACATCAGTGGTGAGCATTTTAGAGTACTCAGTTCTCAGCATCTGGTTGATTCTAAGGTAGCTTCATAACACATGCAGTTACATGGACTTGACCAGGAACAGTAAGTGAGTAGAGAAGCTGTACTCTTCTTTCTGACACTTTAATATAATGACGAGGAACCATCTATTCTTCATATGTTGATGAACTACTACTCCCACTGTATCATGCCCTTACTAGGCAGGCTGACTAGAGCTTATAAGAATCAAAGTTCAGTTATTTCTGGATGACCACAGTGTTACCCAAAAGGTTGGGGGAATTGGGGTCCCCACCAATGATAGCATCTCCTTAGTATCTTGGAAGAATAATTAGATAAACCGGAGGCCTGTGAGACATTGGGTAACTTAACTTCCCACCTATGTATATCTCAGCTGGGAGCCAGCATGGTGTAGTGGTTTGAGCATTGGGCCATGACTCTGGAAACCAGGATTTGAATCCTGGCTTGACCATGTAAACCCACTGAGTAACCTTGGGTAAGTCATACTCTTTCAGCTTCAGAGGATGGCAGTGACATACATCCTCTGAACAAATTTGCCAATAAAACCCCATGATAGATTAGGGTCATTATCAGTCAGAAATGGCTTGAAGGTACACAACAACAAGAAATACCTCAACTAACTGCAAAGAGACTCTGGTTTCAATGAATAAAAGAGTTTTGTTTTAAAAGGTGCAAAGGTGCACACAGTCACACAAAACCAATGCAATTGTCAGAGCATATAAGGCTAACAGTGGGGAAAGGTGTGGATAGTGATATATCAGAAATTAGAAGGGGTGATAATTACCAGTCCTGAAGAGAGAGTTCCACGGAAGACTGAGAATGGGCCAGACCAAGTCTGAGGGCAATATAGAGTACAACATCAGTTTGTGTGGCAGAGTCTTGGTCTGTAGTAGCTTTATGTGCAAAGTTGCCATAAACAAGGTGGCTGTTATTTATAGCCTGTTTGCATCTTGAAGGGTACTTGGTGCTATCCTGCAGTGTAACAATGTGCTGATGCTCTTCCCATGAAATGAGTGACAAAAATTGATTGGTTTTGAGACAACCCATGGATGCTTGGATAGGAATAGGTAAATAGGGACACAATCTGTGGTGAGGAGGAACTGTGGTCTTTAACTGCTTTACAATGAAGCTCACTCAGTCCCTATTGCAAGAGGATATGCAGAAAGGCTGGGGGAAGATGTAGTGATCAGCAAACCCATTTAACGTTTATTGTGGTACTATCTTGTTCTTCCACGTGTCTTTGAGCCAGTGTGCCTTTCCCATGTGAAACTTCCTAGTGTTCCATAGGTCACCATGACCTCTTTTAAAACATGCCTGTGGCGAAAAGGGCCCTGGGATGTGGCTGAAGTCTACCCAGAATAAATAAATCAACAGATAATCTGGGTGGAGGGAGGAGAGATGTTTTGACTTCCCAGCCTTACTCATTATTATTCACTGGGATGCGGGGGGGGGGGGAGGGGGAGGATTGGATGGGGAGGCAACCAGTGAGAATGCAAGCTAGCAAGATTGACAGATAAACAATGAGGCTATTGGTTGATAGGTTTTGGCATGCTATGAAGATAAAAAAGTACATCCCTTTTGTGTTGATTTGAATTTGGGCACAGGAAATGTGTGGCCGTCAGTACAACTTGAGTCTGGTTTTTTTCTAGTAGGTGTGAAAAATGGGGTCACTGCAGACCAAGAATATGTGAGGTGAAGTTTCTTTTGTCACTGTAGATGATTCCTTGGGTAGCCAGTGGTAGCAGAGCCCATCTTCTCTGTCTCTCTGATTCAGCTGGTTCACTTTAACAATAAAATTCTCTTCAGATGGTCTTCAGTTGATGGTTACAATGATCAGCTTCCATACATGCTAACAGATCTGCAAAACCCTAAGCCGCCTTAGTTCAGCATATCTTAGAAACACCTTCACTGATGCTAAGACACAGTGATCATATACAAGAGCTCTGAGTCCTGCCTTGCTCAGGAGTTAGATTGGTCATAATAGTGAACAGAGACTTCTGTATAGTGGAGTCCTCACTGAACTCCCTCAAATTGGCCCAGTGAGCACATCATTTTCTACGATGTTGGCATAAATCATCTTGTTGGAGCAGATCCTGGTTGTGGATGGCAGCAGTAGTAGTAGTGTGGAGTTGCTAAGTTATCAGTTGGTGATGATATTTTTTTTTTTTAATCTATGCACATTTTCTTATTTTTGTTTTGTTGTTGCTCTAATGCATTTTTAGAAGACTGTGTTATTCCTTTGTACATTTTAAACAGGCATTCGCTTTTATCAATGTATTTATTGTTTCGTATCTTGTTATCTTTATTTACTTATTTTATTTATTAACCATCCACAGCCACATAAGGAGGTGCAGCTTTTAAAGTAAAGCCCTCCCCTCCCATATTCTTCAATATTGCCACAGCAGAGATCGCAATTGCTGTGCCTTTCAGATCTACCCACGTCAATTAATGCTCCATAACTATGCTGATTTATACGGGCTGGACCTTTCCTTGCCAGCAAATTGCCTGTGATTGATGAGACTTGGCTTTTACAAATAAACACTTTTCACCATGCTATGAAGCCTTGGAGGATCAGCATATTCTCCAAAGCATACACTCAATGAGAGAAGGATTGCTGTACAATTATCCCTGGCAGGCTGGCCTTTTCAGTTCTGATTTGCATATCAGTGAACTCTTAAGCATTTCTTCCTTTTTATCCTCCCTAAAATTTAGCAGCAGCTCCCTCAATGACACACCAGAAATGTCAGCTCCAGATGAGAGTTTTCTGGCAGGCAACACAACTGCAAAGAAAGAGGAGTATTTCCTCCCCTTCATTCGGTTCATCTTTCATTTCAAGGTAAATACAAGTGAGCAAGACTGTACCTTTCTGACACCCTTGCATCTCTTTCCCCGAAGGATACCTCCGGTGTGTCATTATCGTGTTCAGAAAAGCATAGAGAACAGACACACAATTAGTACTGTGGAGTTAAAACAGACAACTGTATTTAGCTAAGGAGATAAATCCTGATTATATTACTCCTTGCCAGACTTTCTAGAAAAAAAGGAAGCCTACTGTGAGATGGTAAGATTGCCCCATCCAATCCCCCCCCCTCTATTTTTAGGGGAAAAGAATGTGCATTTTGTGGGTTGTTTTGCATACAATTAATATAATGTGCAGTATTTTACTAAATATTCTAAATTTGAAAATGCAAACTAGATATATTTTGCATAAATTGAACCATAGGGCTCTCCTGTAGAACATTATCTTCAAAGAACACAGCCTGCTGCTCTTGATATTGCTTTCAGCAATCGGGGGCTTTTCATACTATACAATTATCACACCTTATCCTACTTTCATGGCCATGGCTGCTTTCTATGCAGTCCTGGGGTTTATAGTCTGGTGAGGCACTAGAGGAAATCTCTGGCTGAGAATTCTAAACAACTTTTCCTAACAGCAAACCCCAGGATCCCATATGTTTAAACCACAGCCGTTAAAGTGGAATCATGGTGCTGTAACTGTGTCTGAATGAACCCCTGGTGTTTTGCACAAATTATGTTTTGTACAAATTACTGTATGGATATGAACTATGCAAAACAGATATGAAAAACATGATGGACCTCCCCCCACTTTAGCATCTCAGTCTAGCTTTGAGACTGTGGTCTCTTAAGGGAGCTGACAAATGCTCCGAATCCCATTTTGTCATGGCAATATTGTTACATTCAAGCAACATGAGATGAGTAGGGAGATGGCATAACTCTCCTCTCATATTATGAACTAAGTTATTTTCAGTCTCTCACATATGCGAAATGTTCTATGCATGGATTTTAATTCAGACACAGTTACACACATACAAATGTACATTTTCCTGAGAGATACTCTGTGGATACCTGTCTTAATTTTTGTGGGACAATAAGAGACAGTTGAAATAGATACACATTGATCTACTCGGATTTCTACCCCTTCCCTTTGGGAGGGGAATAGCAGTCAATCTGTGGACAGGGGTAGATTTAACTGAGCTTCGGACCTAGAAACCTTTTTTTTGTTCCTTGGCTCAACCCTGGAAAAAGTAAATTAATTATATGTCTCTGGTGATGTGTAGATTGCCTTTCTCCAACCCACCCTCTGCTTGAGATTTGAACTATATGCACTCCAACATTTCACTGGGACATGTGTGCCTGAGCAGTATCACCAAGTGTGGTCAAGATGGCAAAGGTTATAATGAGGAAGACTATACAAGCTAGGAGATGCTGCAGCAGTTTGCCTTTGCCTGAGCCTATTGGAAAGGACACAATTCTCTCCCCTCCTCTCCTTTCTCCCCTTTCTAAATTAACTGAGTGCAAATTACTTTTCCACTTTGAACTCAGTTTGGAGTAATGGAAGTAAGGAGAGGACAAAGTGGGAAAGTGGGAGGAGAGGGAAACCAGGACATTTCAAAAGCAGCTGGAAAAGTGGGATGGCTGAGGAGTAATTGGGTTGTCCCTGCTGAAGCAAGACAGATGGTGGGTATAGAACTACCTAGTTAAGAGGCCTGGCAACACTGGGCTCCAGCACCATTCTCGCTAGGGATCACTATCAGCCATGTCTCACAGACTTCTAGAAGAATGTGGCAGTGCACTGGAGTGAAATGAAGAGGACTTGTCTGACAGCAGTGTCATCTCCAAAAGTGTATACAGTGTCATGCCATAATTGTTCCATCACCAATCCTTTCTATAAGTTTCACTGGGGCTTTTTGCGAGCACGTCTGTTTTACAGTTTGCATGTGAGGTCTTGGAGCCTCATCTCCTGCAATGGCTTCCAGGACAGCATATGTCTGCATTGTTGTCCTCAAGCTAATTTGAAGAGGGCCATCAACTTCTATTGTGGAACAGAGAAAGTCCTTGTACTTCGACACAGCTGGTATCACCTTAGCTAGCAAATCAGAATAGCTGTTCTATCAGCAATTAATTAATTACCAGAGACCAAATTACTTCTTTGCATCTAGTAAATCCTCCCTTTATTGCCTCCGAATTTAATCAGCATGATTTATTTCTTTATTATGCAAAAGGTAAGTGGAGAATTGAGACAATAAATTGGATTTCCAGCAAGCAATGCTGACATGAGCGAACTTTCACACATAGGTGCTTTCCACCTAGAAGGGATTTGTTTTAGAATAATGTAGAATGGCAGACTTCCAATTTTGTCTGTGATGATTCAGCAGAGAGTAATATTCAGAGGTTGTTTTTTTTTTTTAAATAACTGCTATAGGTACGAATCAGGAAAAGTATGTGTGAATATACTTGCTATTCTCTTGTAAAATGGGAGCATGGGGGAGAAAATTAGATGTAGGAAAACACATGGTGTATGTGTATGTGGGCAGAAAAGTGTAAGGAGAAGAAAAAACATCAGGAGACAGGGCAATGTTTGTAATGCATATTATTTAATAAGTAGAATTTGTGTTCCACTTGAAATTTCTTTTTAATATGAAAAGCCTTAACTTTCATTCAATATCTGATAGGCAGGAATAGTGTTCATAGAGCACAGATCTTGATATACATAATTTAAATGTTATGTGTTAGTTATTAGCCACTACTTTTGCACGCTAGTTTATCACTTTATGAATAATATATTAACAATATAGTACTAAAATGTTACTTTTTCAATACTTTTCATTTTCATTAAAAAAACCACTTAAAAGAATTTAAAAAAGCTCTCTGAAAGGTCTTCAAAACAAGGGCTTGATATAACAAATATGTTACCATTTTCCGTTTTTTAAAAAAGTAATGGCATTGCCAGGTATATATTCTTTTAAATTAACAACACTGGTAACATCATTATTAAAGAAATAATAATGTGTTGGAGGAAACCTGAGTTGAAATGTAGAACTTCCAACTCTGCTTGTTGGTGGCAGGCGCAAATATGACTTTGCTGTCCCTTTTACACATGCTTTGAACATGAGAAGTAATTTCTAAATTGAGCTGGGAACAAATAGATACAAGTGAATGGGAGCTTAACTTTCCTTAGCTCTTTTTTCTTTTTCCTAATATAGGCTTGAACTTTTGTCTGTTCTAAGGTTTATCTTCTGGTGCTCTTTGTATGGGCCTGCTCAGAAAAGGTATCTTGTAAAAATAATGTTTTATCTGTGGATGTGAAAACTGGAATTGTCTGCTTTAACTGGACCTTCTTCTGTTATGGTTTGGCCTGATTCCTCCCCAATCAATATAGACCTTTATTTCTTGACCTTTTTAAAAATACTGTAACAGAGGGCAACCAATCACTTCGCCACTTACCATGTGATTGCCATAATAACCATCATCATAGCCAGAGGACATTCATAGGTCAAACCTGCATGCAATATCTTTACTCTGTTACCTGAATTTACTAGAATGATGTTCTTTACACAGTGCTGGATCATCAAATATACAAAAAGAGAGTCAGGAGGATGGCCGGTCAATTCCATGGGCAGAAAAAAAGTGCTTTGCACATCACTGTACTGAGAAAAGCACACATCAGACTGCACATGTTTTGTTATTTCAGCAAGAAATGTTGCTGAAAGGAGTTTGTCTGCAGTCAGATCTGGTAGCACTAGAGAAAAAAATGTGTTTTTGTCCACATTTTATGCAACCCAATGTTCCCAAACCAATAGCCAATTTAAAATGCAGTTGTTATTCAACATTCACACTCGGAAAAGTTTGGCAAACCAATTTTGGGGGGAAAATGCAAACATGCATCTTTCTGTTAGGACAGGGATGGGGAACCTCTGGCCTAGGAGTCCAAGTTGACTTTACAATTTCTTAATCAGTCTTGGAAAAACCATCCCCCCCACCAGCAGTGCACACTCCCTTAACCTTGTTTGTCTTTCATGTGGAGAAGATTAAATACAAAGGTAAGTTGTGCATGACATGTGTGGCCTTGCAAAGCATAGGGAGCTGTACCTCAAGGACAAGTTTGGGCAACTTCTAGGGATGCAGTGGTGCATTCAGATGCATTCACCTTCTGAAACATCAGAGAGCTGCCACCTTCAACTCCCCCATGCCCCCCCCCCAAATTCCCAAATGGGCAAAAAGTCCCAAAGAGCTAATTGTGTCCTCTAGAGTAGTGGTTTCCAACCTTTGCTCCTCCGTTTGTTTCGGACTTTAGCTCCCAGAAGTCCCAGCCAACTTGACCAACAGTCAGGAATTATGGGAGCTGAAGTCCAAATCATCTAGAGGACCAAAGATTGGGAACTACTGCTCAAGACATTGCAACTGGGAATTTTGCTTCACCCCAACTCAGCCAGGGGAAGGCAGGAAGAATTTGGACAGCGCAGGCAGCTTTCTTCTCCAGTAAACTGCAGAACCGGAGTTGGGCACTGCCAGGACACCTCCAATAAATGGTTGGCGGAACATATTAGGAGCTGCCCTATGGTGTGATGGGGTGGCAAAAGGGGCCACACACAAGTGTAGGATAAGCATGAATTTCTTCCTGTACAATGTATAACAACCACCAATGTGTGTTTTTATACACTCTGCCAAAATCTCAGCAAGATACCTATCAGGGAAGTAAAAAAAGATGCCCCAACCCAAGCACCCTCTACATAATTTACTACTGCTGATGGAATGGTTTGTAGGACTAATTGAGACACTTCCTTAGGAATTAATCAACGTGGATGCCTTTGGATTAACTGGTGGCACCTTCCTGTCACACTATTCAAATTGATCTTATTACTTGCTAATCATTATCAGATTGAACAGCTGCTACAATCAGTGCAGAAGTTAATCTTCTAATTATTTTCAAAAGAGAACCTAGCCTCATGGTCATACTCAAGGGAGATTACCACATGAGGTGCTAGTGATGGAACGGAAGTGGAATTACAACCTGTGGTTCCTCTCCTTTTTGCATGACATCATCACTCATCCATTGCTGATCCATTGTTAAACCATTATTATTGTGCATTACTGCATTCATGAGAGATACCTGTCAATAACTGCCAATATTGCTACATTCATGCAATTGTACAGGTGAGAATTGTTCTAGTGCTACAGCAGTATTATTTCGAGGTTGAGGTGGTGCAAATGCCCGTCATCAACTTCTCTCCCTGGTTCTGTTATACCAGGGACCTTCCAGTTTAGTGAGAAGGCTGGTTTCAATGAATTCTTGAGGTGTTAATTTACTTATTTACGTATATATCTCTGGTGATTACCACAGTCCACAAAACAGAGTCCGGGTTACAATAACTGGATTTGTTATTTAGATTCCCCCCCCCCCATGTTTTCTAGGTGAATTATGCTTTAATACAAGATTCTCTGCAGTCAACTCCTCAAATAAGCTAGAGAGTGGGTTGCACCTATACTACAGAATTAATGCAGTGTGACACCATTTTAACTGCCATAGCACCATCCTATGGAATCCTGGGATTTGTAGTTTGTTGTGGCACCAGATTTCTCTGTGAGAGAATGCTAAATATCTGACAGATGCAGCTTGACACATGTCAACTGCCATAGCTCAATGTATGGAATCTGGGATTTGTAATTTTGTCATGGTAATTAAAGTGGTGTCAGTGCATTAATTCTCAGTGTGACAGCAACCTGAAATAAGGGCAGTGAGAGGTATGGTAGAGATTACGTTGGGAGCTGAATGTGTAGTTATGCTGGGTATTTGCCATAATAAATGAAATGAATGTGTAGTGAAGTGCTGAGTAAGGAATTCAGGGCAAAGTTGTTACAGTGAAATAAATAGTCTGCCCTCCATATCCACAGATTCTGCACCCATGGATTCAGACATCCATGGCTTGAAAATATTCACACACACACACACACACAAGTCCAAAAAAACAAACTTTGATTTTGCTATTTGATATAAGGGACACCATTTACTGTGTAGTTGTCTATAATGGGACTTGCAATCCATGGCTTTTGGTGTCCACAGAGGGGTTTGGAACCAAACCCCAGTGGCTATCAAGGGCCCACTGTATAAAGCCAACTTACTTGTGTGATATCTGAATTTTCTGTCATCCAATAAATCATTATTTTGTTGTTCCACACCTCTGGCTGAATGTATTTTTATTTAAGGATTTGTAGAAAGAATTAGTCATGTGACTAAAAATCTGAAGCCAGCAATAATTTTGCATGTTATTGTACTTGTCAGATGTATTAGACATCTTAGGCTTGAATAATAAACCTAAGGAGTTGTTGAAAAGTCATAAGAGAAAAGTCAGTAAGAGCACCCTGGAGATGGTGTTTGCATAAACAACCTGTGGTGGCAATCTTAGTACAATTAAATGGTTGGAGAGTGGCAACGAACCTGAAAACTTTGGTCACTGAAGACCTTGTGAATGCTTGCCATTTAATTCAATTGTGAGATAAAAGTAAATGAGCTTGGGGCCTGTCATCCAGCAAAAACTGATGACTGTTATCTTTACCACACTCCCCCGCAATTGCAATTTCCTTTGATATTTTAGCCCTCTTCTTTATTTCCACATGGCATGGTTATTATTTTTTTCCAGGCCAAACAATAAACATCAGGGTTGATCTAAGGATAAGATCAAAGATTTAAGCTGTAACAGGCATCTGTCTACCTTTGAGGCTCCCATTCCTCCTTCTGAGCTTTCTGTCCTGTGAGCCTAAGGCTGACTGCCACATTCAAATTTCATATACTCAAGGGCTTTCTGTGTGAAACAGGCCGTGAGCTATGTGGATGGAAAGAATGCATCAGGAGATAAAAATAAACAGAAGAACACAAAAAGCAGGTAGTAGCTTGAAAATGTTTTCGTAGGATGGTTAACACTGCTTAGCAAATCTACAGGCCACTTGAAAGCTTCTTCCAAAATGCATCCTGGGATGATTTTTATTTATTCAATTCGACAGCCTCCACTTTTCCTATGATTTCCATTTTGGTGGCCGAAGTTATGTATAGATCTAGGCGTTCTCAAAAATAATTCTTTTTATTCATTTTTCCAATGTATTGATTAACATAAAACCACCCATTTTACAATAATCATACAATACGACAACACAAACATGCCCAAACTTTGGTCCTCTGGATGTTTTGGACTACAACTCCAAAAAGCGCCAACCAAATTGGCCAACAGTCAGGAATTCTGGGAGCTGAAGTCCAAAACATCTGGGAGATCAAGGTTTGGGAATCACTGTTCTAATACATAATACGTAATAGTAGCATATACAATTTCATTCACTTAACTTTCTTTCTTACAGTATTTGGTTTTGAAAAAATACTTCAACTAAATGTCTATCTTTTATAGCATTGCATCTATTTATTTTTTATGGTACTCACTAAAATTTCTTATCTTCTCTCCCATTTTTGTTGTTGTTATTATTATTATATTATTATTCTTAAAAGCATATAGTTGATAAATCACCTCATTTCTGCTTCAAATATTCCACAATTCTATACCAGGCTTTTCCCCCCTCCAAATTCCCATCACTCATCAGTCTTGAGTCTGTCCATTTCTGCCAAGTTGTAGAATTTTATCAGCCAGTCTTCCACTGTGGGCATCTTATCTTTCCAGACCTGGACTAATAGAAGTCTTGCTCTTCTATTAGCCCAGATCTTGCTCAGAAAGTGATCCTTAAGGCAACTGTTCACCTTGCCTGTTGTACATAACACATACAGCTATAGTAGGATCACTACAGTAGAATCCTGTTCATTGTTTACTGCAGACCTGCTGCGGCAATCCAAAACTGAGTCTTTCTCCAGCCCTCCTTCACCACCACCCTCAATGGTGAAAAGCAAAACAAAACAAGTACCAGATAGATCAAATGCAAGAAAAGAGTGGCTGGACTGGGTTGGGCTTGGCTCCCATAAAACAACTTTGTCTGATGTATGCCTGTATTGTCAGATTATCCACCACTTATCAGAATCTCAACTATCTGTTTGAGCTCTGAACTCTTAGTTGGGAGGACAGATAAAAGATTGAGAGATAAGATTCTAACTTTCATAAACCAAGAGAGAAAGGAAGCACCACACTGCAACTGCCTCTTAAGGAGTTGTTTCATGCAGGGTGGGGGAAGAAACATACACAGCCACCAACTGTACAAAAGAACTGTATTAGAAATCAAACTGTATCTCCCTGCCCCATGAATTGAGTACTATGACTCAAAACATGTTTTTGAGATTCACCTGCCATGCTGGAATCATCCATTGAGCTACAGCGTCCAAACCACTGTAACAAAAATGATGTCCCACATAAACCGGAAGTCTCATCTTGTCAAATAAGCCCCCACAAACAAAATATGAGGACATCAGGTTATACAGTTTAGCCATGTCCCCCCCCCCCCCCCCCGGTAAACTATGCATATTGGCTGCCTCTCCTGCCATCCATGCACTTGGCAAATGTGACAAGGGGCCTTATATTGATATTGTAAAGAGATCCTCACACAAAGAACCCTGATCAACTCAGGATCTTCACTCGCACAGAGAGCGCTACACATGTACTTCAGTATGCATATAGTTCCGTCCTCATGCTTGATGAACATGGCTAATATATTGTTGGAAGGGGAGCAGGCCTTAATGTCTGAATATCCATGAAATTACCTTCATTTCATCAATGATCTTTATTCTTTTAGTTATGGAAATCCTCATATGCCAGTAGCAACTACAGCTATGTGGATTGGCTTCAGTTGCATCAATGCAAATGAGAACCAGCACATGGGAAAGGGAAAGTTACATACCTGTAACTATAGTTCTTCTTTGTCACTGTGATGTAGGTTATTCTGCACCTGCGCAGTGCATCCATGTGGATTGGCTTCAACTGCATCAATGCAAAGAAGAACCAGCACACAAGAAGCCATTTTTGTTGTGCTAATTTTTGTTTTTACTGTTAAAATTATTTTCAGTGGTCTATTAGCTGCTTGAGCACAGAAAGAAAGGTTGGATAACATTTGGGTTGTAAATGAGCAGCCTCCATAGAATCAGTTCAAGGGTGGCATGAGTAAGCTCAACAAGAGTAAACTGGCCAATAGTCCACCCTCCCTCCCCAAGTAATTTAATGTTTTAATGGTTAAATTAGAATTAAAGAAATTATGGGTGTGTTTTTAGACACGAGCCCAAATAAATACTTTGAATCTATCACAGCAATAAATGCTGTGTGTCACTCTTACAAGGTGGTGATTGAAAAGGAAATTGTCAGTCAGCCAGATGATTAAAGAGGGAGCTGACTGCTATCTTCAAAACATCTAAAGGATTGCCATGTGGAAGATGGCACAGACTTGAGATTTGTTACTTCAAGGGGGAGGACCAGCAACAAAGGGTAGAAATTGCAGGAGACAGCTTTCAGCAAAACATAAGATACATTCTTCGACATTAAAAAAACAACAACAACCCGTTTGACAGTGGAACAGACTGCCTCAGGACCTTGCAGGTTCTCCTTCATTGGGTACATTTAAACAAAAGTTGTCTGTCTGTAATGGATGTTGCCATTTATCTTGCACTGTAAGTTCTGTGTGTAGCAGAGACTTGGATTTGATGGTCTCAGAAGTCTCTTCCTATTCTAATTGTCTCTGATTCCAACACTGGCAGATATTGCTTATCACTTTAACCCAGAAGTAGGCAAATGCAAGAAGTCTGGGCACTCACACATCCCTTTCTGTGAAGCTTTCTCATATTTCTCACTGATTTTTTTAAAATTAGTATTACCACTTAATTCTTAATTGTAAATAAATACTTTATTTCCAGTTATATAAAAATAGATGTTGCTGTTGTTGTTGTCTTCAAGTAATTTCTGACATACGGAGATCCTATGATGAACCTATCATAGGTTTTCTTGACAGTATTTGTTTAGTGTGGGGTTGCCCTTGCCTTCCTCTGAGGCTGAGAAAGTGTAACTTGTCAAAGGTCACCCAGTGAATTTCCATGGTTGAATGAGGAATTCAGACCCTCATCAATTTCCAGTTGAGAGTGCAACTCTCAAACCAAAACACCACACTGGCTCTGACAAATAGATGTTAAACATGATAAATCAGGCATACTCTATTGTGCTGAGGTGGTGAGGGAGGGGGAATTTTGTCCTGCTAAGCCCCTGGTGGGTCTGAAACAGTAGTGTTGTGATGGGGAGATGTGTGCTAGGAGGCATATGTTGTGGGCTATTATGTATCAAATAGAGCTACAAAACATAACTTTCATCTCTGTTGCAAACAAATAAGAAGAAGAACTAACAGGTGCAAAAATCATTAACTTTGCAGCATGATGCACTGACATCTCAAAGTATTGGTATCTCCTAGAATCTTTTCTAGCTTTATTGAAAACTTGCAAGGGAGTAAACAAGAAGTGTCAGAAACACTTCCTGTGATGCACTTGACTGGCATGTATTCATGTGTGCTGCTTGCTGCAATTATTGCCTTAAGTGACTTTTAGGCTATGGAATGCATTTGTTTAAGAACATTTGCCTTACTATTTTGAGCCAAGAATTAGGAGTGTCAAAATAAAACCATCAGGATTAGACTTGAGACATCTCACTTCTGGCTATTCTGTGTCCAATCTGATAGAATCCTTTGGTTGGGGAAAACATTGGAAAATGGCTTCTCTCTTTGATCCAGAAGATAAAATAACGTTTATGGCTCCTGTGTTGAGCAACACTTAAATTAGGAGGAAAAGTTCTGTATTTCTACCTCCCCTGGCATTTGTAACATCTTCAGTATTTTAGAATGCCACAATACATACAAAATAGTGTGGAAACCATATAACTAGAAGAGGAAATGAGAAATCCAATGGCACAAATGAGAGAAAGAAGAAAAGGAGCAGGAGAATAGAAAAACAGTGAGTAGTAGTCATAAATAACACTCAGGCAAAGTTAACCACATCCATGTTGAAGGTAAGTATAGAACCTTTTAAGTTTTTGAAGGAAAGCAGATTGGAACCTGAAATCACAGGCATTATTTGTAATCAGGAGTAAGTACCACCAACTTGTTTCATCTCTCGATAATGTCTGCTGATTGGAGGCACTTAGGCTGATGTTCATGGCTAATGAATTGCATTTGGCCTGCAATTCTTTATAAGTTGTCCTTGAAAGACAAACTACTTCACCTGAAACCAAGATACATTTATCAAGACTGGTCTGTTTTTTCCACTTTTATTTTATGCAGAACAATTTCTTTGTTATTTACTGGAACTCATTTTAGGTCATGGCTGTGTAAAATATTCAATAGCTGTCAAAATGTTCAGTTGGATTATTTGATAATACTGTAAATGATCAGAAGTATTTCCCATTCTAGCTCTGCGAAATAAATTTGGCTAATTATCCCCTTTAGCTAAAAATACTCAAGGGCTATCAGAACAAGTTACCACATGGCTGGGTAATTAACTCCTTCTGTGTTAATGATGGTGTCATTAGCTAACCAAGTTTAATTATAAAAAATAATTAAGAAGAAAGTGAGAAGAAAAAGATACATATCAAGCAACTGTGGGAGAGGAAGATTTAATGATATATATACTGGTAAGAAAGTGAGATCCAGAACTCACAGAATGTATGGCCACCTGAACAATCCAATTTCTTCTAGCTCTCATTTTGATTCTTACTAAAAATCAGTGTCTCTGCTCTATAGGACCAGACTCCCTTTTACCTTAACCAAAAATAAAATGGTGCCATCATGTTAGACCAAGATCCAGTGGCAGACGGTTGTTGTTGCTGCTATATGCCTTCAAGTCATCTGACTTATGGCAACGCTAAGATGAACATATCCTGGGGTTTTCTTGCCAAGATTTCTTCAGAAAACATCAGTAGGTGAATGATGGCTCTTTCCCCACTTCAACCCTTCATCTCCCTTCCCCATGCTTCCTCTCACTCTTTTCTTAATACAGAGATAGCTGGCAGATAAATTTTCAGAGGCACACTACCTATGTCTTCTCTATGTCCTCCTGAATCTAAATCGCCAACCAATATTCAAAAGTGTTCACCTTCAGCTCACTTTCAGACAAGTCCTACTTTGATTCTGATATTTTTCAAAACTGTTTGAATAATCCCAGTTTAATTCTGGGTCTGGGATTCAGTTGACTACAAAGCACAAACCCTATGTTGAGTAACCTGTTTGGTTACTCAACTGTCTGCTGTCTGCGATGTATTTGGCTATATTTGGGATATAACCCTATGCACACACTCATCCAGGGGTAAGGCCTGCTGAATTCAGGGGGGATTACTTCTGAGTTGCACACAGAGAACATATTGGCTGGCCGCAGTTTTGCATACACACTATACAGATACCACACAGCATTTCCAAATTGCAAAAACCTGATGTTCAATCAGCAACTTCTTTAAAACTGTAAACTCCAATACTCCTCTATTTAATAGACCTTCTGTAAAGCTTGAGTGGTTTTAACAGCAACATTTATCATGTCCAGAACTTCATAACAGACTTAATCAACAGCATTTTTTTTTAAAAAAATGCTGTAATAAAGGATTTAATTAGGTGACCAACCATTACTGCTAATTTGGAGGGTTTGTAAATAAGTCCCCAAAGCTAAATGAAGAATTTTTATTTGGAAAAACTATTTTAAAGCTTGCTTACAATATGTGTTTCCCCCCATTTTTATTAATCCCCATGTAGTCCCCTATTGGGCACTTTCTGTTTGTACTGGATAAAAAAAGTTTCATTTGTTCCACTGGAGCTCTTTTTCTGATTCAAATATCTGATGTAGCCTGCCTGCACTATCTGGATTGGTACCACAGTATGTATGTATGTATATGTGTGTGTGTATGTATATGGATGAAACGGATTTTCTAGATCCATTTCAAACCGGTTTTCGGGCGGGCTACGGGGTTGAGACTGCCATGGTCGCCCTGGTCGATGATCTCCGTCTGGGCATCGACAGGGGTAGCGTGTCCCTGTTGGTGCTCTTGGACATCTCGGCGGCTTTCGAGACCATCGACCATGGTATCCTTCTGAAACGCCTGGCCGAGGTGGGAATCGGGGGCACTGCGCTCCAGTGGTTCCGGTCCTACCTCTCTGGGAGGTTCCAGATGGTGCAGCTGGGGGACGTGTGCTCCGATAAGAGGGCCCTCACCTCTGGGGTCCCTCAAGGAGCCATTCTGTCCCCCATGCTCTTTAACATTTACATGAAACCGCTGGGAGAGATCATCCGGAGGCATGGGGCGCGGGGTTATCAGTACGCTGATGACACCCAAATAGTCTTCTCTATGTCTCCGACTGACGCAGTGACCAGGGATGGCGTCGCTCCTCTCGTGGCCTGTCTGGAATCGGTAATGGACTGGATGAGGGAAAATAGACTCAGTCTGCATCCAGAGAAAACGGAAGTACTCGTGATAGGTTCTCCCGGTCCTGGGATGGAGGTGGTTCCACCTGTCCTGAACGGGGTCACGCTCCCCGTGAAGGACACCGTACGCAGTCTGGGGGTGCTCCTCGACTCGTCGCTCCATCTTACTTCTCAGGTGGACGCGACGGTCAGGAGCACCTGTTATCAGCTTCGGCTGATACGCCAGCGGCGTCCCTACCTGGACCGGGGGGACCTTGAAACTGTAGTACATGCTCTCGTAACCTCTCGGTTGGATTTCTGCAACGCGCTCTACATGGGGCAGCCTTTGTACCACACTCGGAAGCTACAACTAGTGCAAAATATGGCAGCCCGGGTGGTCACTGGCGCTCCCAGGGCCGCCCATATAACACCAATACTGAAAGATCTACATTGGCTGCCTATCCACTTCCGGGCTCAATACAAAGTGCTGGTTATCACCTATAAAGCCCTAAATGGCTTGGGCCCAGAGTACCTGACGGACCGTCTCTCCCCATACAATCCGCCCCGCACACTCAGATCTACTGGGCAACATTCATTAAGAGTCCCAGAGGCTAGATTGTCCCTCACAACGAAGAGGGCCTTTTCTACTGCAGCCCCGATCTTCTGGAATTCGTTGCCAACGGAGCTCCACCTGGCTGCCTCCCTGAACCTGTTCAAAAAAGGACTAAAAACACATTTGTTTGAGCAGGCTTTCCCTGACTCACCCCCCTGTTGACTTTTTACCTCTCCACTACTATGACTGGACTGGGACTTTATTATAATATATTACTGTTGTTGCATTTGATTTTATATTTATGCTGTTTTATTGATATGTTTTAATTTCTATGTGAATTTTATTGTGTATTGTTCACCGCCCTGATCACAGGAAGGGTGGTATACAAATAAACTATTATTATTATTATTATTATTATTATTATTATTATAATATAGATAGATAGCTTTTTTTTTTGGACAAAGGGTTAATTCATACTGGAGTTCTTTCTTTTAAAATAAATTCATGCCTCTCTATGTTGTATAAATGACACTGCATCTAGTTTGGTCCTTACCTTGAGCCAATGCTGGGCATGTTCAGGTATTATTGAATAGCTACCACAGGTACACCAATACCTTATTCTAAACTTTAGTCATTGATTTCATTTAATGCATGAAATGGCCAGTGTACACATTTAACCTCCCAAGTGGAAGCTGCCTGAATTATCTTCCACATGAAAGCTTAAAGTACGAAGAGGGTTATTATATAGACATTATTGCTATTGCAAACAACTGGAGGCAGCATAAAGTCTTTTTATGTAATTATGGCAATTCATGTACCTCTTCTTGTTACAGATCTTGTGCGGAGCTGCAAAAGGTCTCCACTGAATGATTGTACTCTGTAGACTCAGTAGACCATGGTACTATGGGGCAAAGCAACAGACTTTATTTCTAGGACAAGCATAGATAAAATTTCTTTTTCGTGCTGTAATTTTCACTGAATGTATAAGTATGTCTCAGGGAACTGTCAATATCCTATTTGTCTTGAAAAGGCAGTAATTTGACTACTGAGAATTCACTAGAGATGGGATTTATATCATAAGGTGGCTGTTCAACAGATTGCTTTTATGTGGAGTAATTAATTAATTAAAGTCAGTTATTATATCAGTCTGAGAAAGAACAGAATACTTAACAGAAAAAAATATCTGAATCCATTTTTGCTTTGCTTATCAGCAGATGTTATAGAGAACAACTCGTTATCTAGTAATTAAATTTGAGAAGGAATATCTATATACCCATATTTATTCTGCTCCCTCTGTCGCTAGTATTATCATGATTCAGATGAATTATTTTGGTATTAACAGAAACTAATGTACCTAGGACTTAATCACAAGTATGAGTTGGGTTTTTTTTTATTAAACACTGTTCATAAGTCATAACAAAAGGAAATGCAAATAGTTTTAACATAAAGCTAGATAATGAAACTTTTCACTTTCAATATCTATAAATCCCATTACTTTGGCTCAGTGCATTTCTCACTTAGTACCACATTCTAAGGTAATATGGCAGTTCAATTGTCAAATCCTGGAGGTGTTTTACAGCTGCATGGAAGAAGATGGGTTGTAGCACATGCTTTGCATTTTCCAGTGCCAAACTGGATAGGCCTCTTTCCTGAAAAAAAAAGTTAGGGACAGTATGCATAATGGGGCTGGAGTGGAGAAGAGTGATATCCCTCCAAGAATGACTCCTAACCAAGATGACAATGTAATGGATTGAAACAAACTGCACACTGAACTAGTTTGCTCAGTCATCTATTGTTCAAAATATGCATAATTAATATTATGTCCCAAATCAGTGATATTACCAGGCGTGGTGACACCCAGTGTGGGGGACTGTCGCAGGGGATTGGTGGTGGCCTGCCCTCCTGCTGCCGTTTTCACCTGCCACCTTCAATTGCTGCTGCCACCACCTCAACACCTTCCACAAGGAGACAGCCAGGTCGGTGACGGAATCATTAGGGGCGCACTTGCCCATTCACCACAACAGGAGGGGGGCCCAAATGGATGTGACCCTTTCCCTGAGGTGTCATTTAGCGTAGGCTGCACTCCTTCACCACCCAGTGATGACACTGCCCCCTCCACCCGATTGCATTATATGTTTTAATAAGTATCAGGACAAATTTCACATATTCCAAGTATCATATTGAGAATAAAGTTGCTCAACTTCAAGCGACATAAACAAGTCCTTTGCCACCATCATCATGAAACTGCTAAATACCTACCCAAACAATTCAGACACCAAAAGAGTAAACTGCATCAACATGGCTGCCAATGAATTTCATGCTTACTCTAATGACATATATCTTTTCAGTGGTGAAGACTGTTTAATCATTCCTGGCTCCTTCCTCAGCTTGCTGATGTCTAGCAATGCTACAATGCTGGACAGTTTCTTTCACCAGTTTCTATTTCTCTTGCATTCAAAAGAGTGCCTACTCGCCATAAATAAATACAGAACAAGGGGAATTGATCGGACAGGTGAAAAATAGCTTGATTGAGGTTCTGCAGAAATTTCTCCTTTTCCTCACTGCAGCCAGAACTTGGAAGGTTTTGCTGTTCTGTCTCAGTTTCAAGAAGCTGTTCTAAAATGCTACATGGAAAGAAAATATTTTCATATTGTATACTGTACTTGGCTTGAATCTAGGAAGAAAAGAAAACAAAGACAATGTTTTTAATATAGAATACTGTTGCTTGGATGAAAGGGAAGAACCTTAAGGCCAGTTCAAACATGCATTCACATGACTTGATTTTCACATTACTCAGTATGTGATGACTCAAAGTTGCATGTGTGAACTGACTGCATGGAAAACAACATTGTGTCTGAGGTGATAATGAATTCTATCTGTGGTGTCTGAACTATGATGGCTTCTTCACAGATGTAAGTAACCACTCAATGTTCCAGTAATCACCAAGTGATATACATACATAGATGAAACAGTTCTTATAAAATTTACTCTCCACATAGGATGCATACTTTATTTTTTAAAAAAATGATGCACAATGGATAGATCACAATATTCTTTTAGTGTAAGTCTCTTTTAGTATAAGAGATTGACGAGCCCCACAGAATTATAGAAAAACAACATGGATGTACTGGAGAATTTTCATAATGTTAATCATTTAGACAAGGGGTAGAGAATTCTGTAGAGATCTTTTACAATGTCATACCTACAGTGCATCTACATTGTGGAAATAATGCAGTTTGACACCACTAACTGCTATTATTCCACAGGATGGAGCTACACCACTTAAAGTGGTGTCAAACTGCATTATTTCTACAGTGTAGATGAACCCTTAAGGGTGTTTGCATCTTTTTGTCCAAATTTGATATTCGTGGTAAACTATATTCAAATATGATCACTTGCAACTGTTTTAATAATAGCTTTGATCTGCACCTGGCTGGAGCTTGGAAGTACCAAGTTACAAGGAATGCAATTGCAGGAAACAATTTGTTTTTTTTTTGTTTTTGTTTTTTTTTTGGTAACAAAGGTAGAACAAAGTTACATGAACAAGTGGGAATGAAGTCCCTTTATTGGTGTAATGAGTAATGTTTTCCAGTTAGCTTTCAAGGTTACCTTTACATGACATTTTGATGCATCTTTGATGCATATGGACATTTAAAAAAGGGTTTCTGTCATTCTGTTATTTACCCCTAAGGCTTTTTAAGTAACTAAAAGTAACAGGCAATATAACAACTGATGCCATGAATTACCTTTTAAAATACTGAAAGAGCATTGACAATAGATTACTATTCAGCCACTATAATGAATAACAGGAATCAATTACTTTTTTCAAACCTGTGCCTAATGCTGAGATTAGACTGCCGTCACCATTTTGTTGTTCCTTATCCTATAGTTGATATTGTTTCAGATCAAGCCTACTGTGCGTTTAGTCAAGAGATGCCACTGATAAGTGGTTTGCTTCATCATTTTGATGAATCCCTTACAATTTCCCACTAAGGGTTTTATCGGTTTGCACTGCCTGGCCGAGAAGTAGGTTTACGCATTCTTGCCTTGCACTTCATGCCCACAACTATCCTGTCTCTTATTAACTCCTCTTTTATTGTTTCATAGTTATACTGTTCAGCAGTGATTAAAGCTTCTACAGTTTCCCCTTGCTCCAGGCATCTCCTATTAAATGTTGCTCTTTCATATATAACACTTGGTCTCCCTACAAAATGGTTATCAAAAGCTTCTTTCACTTCCTTATAATCTTTACTGTATTCTGCAGTGTGGAGTAGATCTGAAGCGTATAGTCTGTTGCAAAAATGAAAGAATTCATTTGTTGAGACTTCTCCATAATCCCTGAAGCCATTCTATTCCTCTCAAACCTCCTAATCCAGGTGAGCCAGATGCTTAAATTTTGAAAATCCAGCATTGTTGGTTCCGCCTCCTCCTCCTCCTCCTCTTCTTTTTTGGAGGGGGCAGGTAAAGTGTCCCTTCGAAAAAAAGTGGAAATGGAAGTGGAAGCATTTCTGTTATTGGATCAGTACTTTACAAATGGATGTATCTTAATTCTCACTTGGTTCTCTCATTATTGCAGGGTCTTGTGTCTTCTCTTACTATGAATATTTAATATGCAAAAGGATCTTGTAGCACCTTTGAGACTAGCTATGTAGAAGACGTTGTAGCATAAGCTTTCATGAACTTGGTCTGCTTCACCTTTAGTGTTTCTCCCTTCCAGTATTTTGCCTGATTTATTTATTTATACCCTGTTCTTCAGCCCTAAGGGCTATCAGAGTGCCTTACAATTATTATTTTAATGAGACGGTTTCCTGCCCTCAGGCTTACAATCTAAGAAGACACGACACAAAAGGAGAAGGGAATGGTGGTGAGGAAGGCGATCAGGTCCAAAAGTTCTTCTCTCCCTCTGACCAAGGCAGATGGACTGGAGGGAGGGCTCTGCTTCTTAATCTAGGACAGGCCCAATGGAGTTTGGCCTGTCCTTTCACTCCCTCCTGGATAATTTAAATTATTTAAATATAAATAAATGATTTAAATATCCTGCTTCCAGTGGACCCCTGTCTTTTGTTTTCTATTTACTCTTCTTGCTGCTTGAGGATGTTGTTCCCACCTTCAGTTCTCCTAGGTGGGAAAAAATATTAGGCAGGTCTGGTAACATTCACATCAAGAGCTCTGTTGAAAAAGAAACTTAAGTGTCACCTCTACCTGCTCTGGATAGTGCTTCTCCTACAGTCTAACTAACATCTAACTATTTCACTCATTGTTATAGGCAGCCCTTGAAACAAAGGCATGCCTAAGCACTTAAGGGGATGTGGTGGCTTAGTGGTTAAGACACCAGTTCTGACGATTGGAAGATCGGAAGGTTGGCAGCTTGAGGCCCAAGTGTAGCATGATGGGGTGAGCTCCGGTCAGTAGTCCCAGCTTCTGCCAACCTAGCAGTCTGAAAGCATGCAATTGCAAATCATGAATAGGTACCACTTCGGTGGCAAGGTAACAGCATTCGATGCAGTCATGCTTGCCACATAACCACTAGAGTCTCCTTCAGACAACGCTGGCTCATTGCCTTAGTAATGCAGCTGAGCACCACCTCCTGCAGTTGATTAGGACTAGACATTCATGTCAAGGAACCACCTTTACCTTTACCTTTTGCTTTTTAGGCAGTTAAGATATAACACACAACACAATCACACACATTTTGTCCCCCAAAGTTTTGAATTTTTAAAACCAAGAGTAATGTCAGGAAGCTAACCATTTGAGCCAAAAAAAAAAAAAAAAGATTAAAATGAAATTCAGCACTGATTTAATAAAAATATATGGATACTGCCCTGATAGTTTGAATGAACTTGTTACTTCCTACACCCAAAGATCCCTTATGCTGCACCACAACTGCTACTCTAAAAAAGCGAGTCATACTGGTCTGGGCAATAACCATATCATCCTGTTTGCCCAAGCTGTGAACGAAAGACTAAATCAATGCTGAAATTCAGGAAATGTTCAAACAAGGCTTTTTGATATGATTTCCTTTGATGTATAACATCAATGGGTTTTCTACTTTATTAGGCAACAACATTTATGCAGTATATGTGCATGTACAGAGAAGTGAAGGTCCAGGGAAAAACAGAAATGTGATGTGCATGCCTGTTCGTATGTGGGTATATTACATTATTTGTAATAAAATAACATGTAAACACATTGTTACCTTAAAAGGTGGGGGACACTGGAGCCCCCCTCCCTGCAATGACAGTGTCTCCTTGAAATTTGGGGAAATTATAGCTCAAAGGAGTCCTGTGAGAGAAGGGTAACTTTGAGGATTTTTTTTCACCTATGTATACTGGTAATAACTGCACAGAGTGCGGCAGTTTCAGTAAATAAGGTTTTTTACTGGGTACATGCAGTGCTTTACTGGGTACTAATGTTTTACTGAGTACAAGTGTGCGTGCAGACATATAAGAAGTGAGACAACATTAAATAACATACAAGGATATCAGAAAGAAAGATGAGGAAGGTTGGATATAGAGAAGTCAGAGGTCAAAGAGGGAGATAATTACTGGTCCTGAACAGAGGTCCATGGAAAATGCAGAGTGGCTCAGACTGCATTGAAGGTTACAAAGGAGGAGCCCTGGTCTGCGAACAATGTGGCTAGAGTGGATTTATACCCCATTTCATACATTTGAGGTATGTGTTATGTTATATTCAATATGACAAAGGCCTTAATGTCTTTCCTAGAAGACTGACAAAAGGATCCGGAATGGCTGATGACTTTAGCTCCACAGTGACAATACAACGATTAGATCTGAGACAATTTCTCAATGATCAGACAGGAAGGGTTTGTAGGAACATTGTCATAATGTGGGCTAAAGGGTGTGGTTACTGATTGGTTCCAATGTAAATGCAAAGAGCCTGGGGAGGGGGGGAGCGAGGTGATGAGCAAACCCAATAGCATTTTTCTTAGTTTTATCTAGTTCTGCACATGATCTTTAATCAGCATGACTTCAACATGTGTATAACGTCTAGTTTCCGCAGGCCATCATGATCCCAAAACATGCCCAACTCTAGATATTAGTTATGAAACTACATATCCAGCAGGAGGTATGTAGGGTATGCTAACAACATACCGTAACATATTTGATTGGATAACAAAGATTTCCCAAAATACTTTTTTATATCTTGGTAAATTTCTATACACTAGGCTCTTCTTATACATGGGCTTGCCATCCACAGACCTGAACTTCTGCAGACGGCAAACCCTGTTATTTTAAATGGATGAGTGGGCATGCTATCGCGCAGCTATATCTTTTGTTATCTGTGCATTTGTCCTGCATTTTTCGTTATCTGTGGGGTAGTTCAGAATGGACCCCCCACAGATAAGAAGGGATGACTGTATTTGCAAGCTACACATGACCCATACTCTACATGAGGGGTGTGCATACTGTGGTCTCTGGGCTGTAGGTGGCCCTTGGACCCCAAAGTGTGGTGCCTGAGACTCTCTAGAATGCCTCCCAGATCCATTCTCAAAATTTATTTTTTGAGACAATTTTGGGGCAGTCTGAGGGACAAAATATCTCAAAAACCATTTAGAAATGCAAAAGATTGCTTCCACTAAACCCCAAATGTTTAAAAAAAAACCTACAGGAAAAAAACAGTATAATAACATCATGAACGTTGGCCAGAATGCACCAAATCCTATTAGTACAGCTTGCTGGGCAAGCACAAGTAGGAACAACAACAACAACAACAACAACAACAACTATTATTATTATTATTATTATTATTACCCCGCTCTTCAGCCAAGGCTATAAGAGCGGCTTACAATTTGTTAATTAGACATTTCCCTGCCTTCAGGCTTACAATCTAAAAAGACACGACACAAAAGGAGAAGGGAATGGTGGTGGGGAAGGGGATCAGGTCCAGCAGATCTTCTCTCCCTCGGATTGGAGGGAGGGCTCTTCTTCCCTTCAGGCAAGGCCTGTTGGAGCTCTGGCTTGCCTTTCTCTCCTCCTCAAGGAAAAATTGCCCTACCCCCTGCACAGTTGACCACCAATGCTATATGTTAAGGTCTAAGCACATTCAGTTCATAACTGAATGCTGCTTCCTAGCATGATGACTTCTCTTTATTACAGCACCATAATCCTTAAGCACTTGAAACTAAGATGGTAGACAATACATGTAGCACTAGCATGGTGTAGTGGTTTGAGTGTTGGACTATGACTCTGGAGACCAGGGTTTGATTCCCAGCATGGTCATGAAACCCACTAGGTGACCTTGGGCAAGTCACACTCTCTCAGCCTCAGGGGAAGGCAATGGCAAGTCTCATCTGAATAAATCTTGCCAAGAAAACCCCATGGTAAGTCAATTTTAGAGTCACCGTAAGTAGGAAGTGACTTAAAGGCACACAACAACATCAATAATACAACATATAACAAGTTGGCAATGAAAACAACTTGCCTGGAGGCTGACAAATCTTATCAACAGTCTCCACACTTTGGCATTAACTTATAATTTTTATTTACTTTTTATGGAACATATATGAGATAGCTCATTCAGAAGCACGAATTGACAACACCAGTTTTTTCAACATGGAACAGTCCTTGCACTATGATTACAGCATATGACTTAGAAATGAAAATAGTTATCATTTGTTGAGATAAATATATTTATGTTTCTATTAGAGTTGAAGACAATTGAAACAAAAGCCAGCAAGAATTTAAACAAAAACCAACTCTTTTGACAGAGAAAAATACCCACTAGAGTAATGAGAATAAATAAATAATAGAATAATAAGTTAATATTTTTTTTGTATCCAAGCACATGAAAGTTAGCCTATCCAAGACAAAAGTGAAAGTGACTGCATAACCAAAGAGAAGGCAGAGGTTAAAGAATAATTCTTTAAAATGACCAGAATATTATCTCAGGTGGTCCAGCTAAAATACAGAAAAATCTTCTGAAGTAGCATGAAATACAACCTCGAGATACAGGAGAAGAAAAGCCCATCAAGATGCAATAAGCTAAAAAGCACAAAGCAAAAAACAAAAACCCGTTACAGTCAAATATAGTACTGTATACTGAAATGGTGACTTGCCTAAGGCTACCTAATGACTATACGGCTGAACTGTGATTGTACCTGGATGGGAATAGTTACATTCACAGTTCATGACCATAACTACAATGCTAAATGAACTCTCAAGACAACTTTAAACTGTTTACTCATTTCCCCTGACTGAATTCTTATTTCATGACAGTGGGGTGTCTTTGTAAGACTGAATAATTCAGGAGAAAAAGATTTGTTGAACTCAGTCATTCTAAATGTTGATCATATCAGTGCATCTTTAATCTCCTTTAAGTACTCCCAGTTTAGCTAGTATGAAGAGGAGATCATTAAACTGTCACACCATATACTTTGTGTTTGCAATCTTCAATTCCCACTAGCTAGGTTTTTACAAGATTTGTTCCCACTTCATTCTAACTAATAACCTTGGAGGAAAAACTAATTTAGGCCTAAATACCCAAAGTCACCAGAGCCTGTCTGATCTAGGAAGCTAAGTGGGGTTGTGTCTCATAGGGCATGGTTTCCAGACCCTTCACCATTTTGGTCATCCTCCTCTGGACACACTTTGGCTTCTCAACATCCTTCTTGAATTGTGGTGCCCACAAAGTATTCCCAGTGAGGCCTGACCAAACCTGAACAGAGTGGCACTATTACTTCCCTTGCTCTAGATGCTATACTTCTATTGATGCAGCTTAGAATTGTATTGGCTTTTTAAGCTGTCGCATCACACTGTTGACTCATGTTCAACTTGCTGTGTACTACCCTGTTTCCCTGAAAATAAGACATCCACTGAAAATAAGACCTAGTAGAGGTTTTGCTGAATTGCTAAATATAAGACCTCTCCTGAAAGTAAGACCTAGCAAAGTTTTTGTATATAAATATATATACAGTATATAATAAATGTTCAATTTTTTTTGTTCAACAATAAATGTGAATTCTTCTTCATGGAAAAATAAGACACCCCCTGAAAATAAGACCTAGTACATCTTTGGGAGCAGAAATTAATATAAGATACTGTCTTATTTTTGGAGAAACACGGTAGGACTTCTAGATCCCTTTCACATGCACATTGATTAAATCATTCCATGATAGTGATTTTCGATACATTCTCAATTCTCAAAACCATTTCCTCCTCCAGCCCTGAGTCACATTTGACTATATATATTATTAAACAAATGTTAAAACTGGATACAGTTAAATAAGCTGAGCCTGGAGGTAGCAGACTGAACTGTACCACTTTTGACTCCAAGACTTGGAATATCCTTTCTGGATACCCACTTACACAGCTGGCTATATACACATGTGCCAAAACGGAAGAGAATAGGGCAACCCCTGTTATGAGAAGGTCTGTGGGAATTTTATATTATATATCTGTTGGCTTCCATCAAGAGAGATGTTTGCAAGTCTTCTAATACACATGGTTCTATTGTAAATAGTACACATGGAAGGCTAGGTAAAAGGGGGCCCTATTAATCAGAAAATATTTGTCTCCAACTCAGGATGTTTTTTACCCTTCCAGTTTGAAGTTACATAAGAAATATAACTTTAACTGAAAGTTACTGGAATAATGCCACCTAATTATATATCAAAATAGTTTCCTGTAGTTATGCCACTGAGACCCCGGGGCAAAAAGTAATGTGGTACGTGAAAAACAACTTGTAAATAATGACTTACTAGTCAGTAAGCTTTAATCTTAATTGTGATAAAGTGCAAATATCTATCATATTTCAAAGCAAAAGGAGCTTTCGTGCTTGAAAGGAACATATTTGTTTTGTTTTTTGTTGCATTGATATAGAACATCTTCACTCTGGGGAAATTGGTTTCAGTGAGGGATTTTTCCTCCCTTCAAACTGAAGCCACCAAGTAAAAATCTTGGCAAATAAACTGAATGACTGTTTCTTGTTGTTTTTGCTCATTGATTATGAACACTTCATTTCAGAGTTTCTAGATCTTCTCTCTCATAAAAGAGCAGGTTTAGACCAATTTCCCATATGATACAGAAAAAGGATTAAATAAGGGAAAGTATCTAGTAAATCTCTCCTGTAGTTTATCAGTCACACTTCAAAGACTGTTTTGTCACAGTACACATTGTAAGAAATATTGGCTAAGGCAGCCAAGATAACTGTAAACAAAAGTGGCAGGATAAATAATAAGGAATAGAATTATGCCAGTATCTACACAGTGGCTATCTTTCAAGCCATTTGTCCCATCTTACTCCAGGATCTGCCCCAAGGACTTCTTTCAATTGCTCTATGATACATCCCTCAAAGGGTAAACTCTTTCCAGGAAGTCATTTATCATGCAAAGTGAGAAATTTTGTTCACTACATACTAAGGATATTGTTTCTCAGGCAGTCTGAAGGCTAATTCCATTTCGGAAATTCTCCTGCGTCACATTCAAGTGGTGGATGCTGCAGAAGTCTACAACCAAAAATACCCAGCTATTGTAGCTTAGAGCTTTTATGGCCAATAATTAAATCTTAGGAAAGGTGTTTGGACATTTTAAAGCTGGGATGAGGGAGGTTATGGAGATTAGGAACCCCCTAATTAATAATGACATGGGTAAAGTGATATAGCCTTCATGGGATCTCCAGGCAGGTTGGATTTTCTCCAAGTGCTTGAGGTCCTGGACCCAACTTTACATCTTCTATAGCTTCTGTAGAATGAAAAGCATTGAGGTTATGAGTGGCTGACCATGAATGGCCAATTGATTAGACACAGCTGGGAATAACATTATTTGAATTCTGATCTTACAGAGTTCTACTCCAACATTTTGTCCTGGGTCCCCTTTTCATCTCTCTATACACATTGTCCCTTGGTAAACTCATCAGTTCTTTTGGTTTCTCCTATCATCTATACGCGGATGACACTCAGCTGTATTTTTCCACCCCTGACCTTTCGCCGGGGCTTGAACAACAAGTTTCATCTTGTCTGGCTGCCATCTCTCAGTGGATGTGGCATTGGCGCTTGAAACACAACATGTCTAAGACAGAGCTTCTCATCTTCCCACCTAAGCCCACCCTTCAATACTCCTTTTCTGTTTCTGTTGACGGCACTTCTATTCATCCAGTTCAGCAAGCCCGCAGTCTTGGTTTCATTTTTGATTCCTCTCTGTCGTTTATTCCCCAGATTAAGGCCACCGCCAAGAGCTGTAGATTCTCTCTTTACAACATTGCTAAAATCCGTCCATTCCTCTCAGCCTCTAGTGCCAAGACTCTGGTCCATGCCCTAGTGGTCTCACAACTAGATCATTGTAACCTTCTTCTGACAGGGCTGCTTCTCTCTCACCTCCATCCTTTAATCTTTGTCCAGAATTCAGCTGCACGTATTATCACATCCGCTCGCCGCTTTGACCATGTTTCTCCTCCCTTCATTGGCTCCACATCCAGTACAAGCTTTTGTAGTTGACTTTCAAAGCCCTCCACAGACTGGCCCCTCCTTACTTGTCTGAACTTCTTTCTCCTCACACTCCTTCTTGTACCCTCCACTCTGGTAGTCAAGGTCTCCTATCCCAGCCTAGGATTTCCACTGCCCCATCCCGGATTCGTCCCTTCTCACTTGCTACCCCTCATTCCTGGAACCTTCTTCCTCCACATGTGCGCCTCATCACTTCTCTAACCAGTTTCAAAATTAATTTAAAGTCTATATTGTTTAGGGAAGCGTTCCCAGGATTTTGCTGTCTGCTCCAGGATGCCTCCTTTTAACTGTGCATTATGAAGCCTAGCCCTCCCTCCAGTCCATCTGCCTTGGTCCAGGCCCCAGAGGGAGAGAAGAACCACTGGTCCTCATCCCCTTCCCCACCACCTTTCCCTTCTCTTTTTGTGTTGTCTCTCTTAGATTGTAAGCCTGTCAGAATCCTTGTAGTATTCTTCCAGATATAGGTTTGTAGTTGTAGTTGGGGATGATGGGTGTGTAGTTAGTTGCTAGCTAGAAGGGAGGAGTGCATAACGGTGCCAGGAGGCCTTATCTGCTGACCTTGGAGCTGCTCTGCTCTAGGTCTGGTATGAAGCAGTTTCTGGTGGGAATTGTACAGATAAGGGGGAGCCAGGGGGAAATTGAAACTAATGGAAAATAACTGGAATGGGCTGTTTTCGCGGGCTTTGGTGAGAAGGGGGGAGGTGCAGCCCTTTCGGGGTTGGGATGTATAGAGTGCTGGGCGGGAACTGGTCAGTCTCAGCTAAGAAGCTGAATGGTGTGGTACTGCTGATCCTGGAGCATCAATAAAGTTCTGTTTATTCAACTTAAAGCTGACTGGTTGATTGTCTGGGATTCTGGACCCCTGTTCTCACAGCCTGAGGACAGGGAACTGTCTAATTTATAAGACTGTATGTACAGAACTGTGCAAATTTACAGCGTTATATAAAGGTTAATCATCATCATCATCATCTTAACATATACATCATCCCTGAGGTAAGAAAAGTGGCAGGGACAAAAAGGAAGATATATACTTTATTATTATTATTATTATTATTATTTATATTTCCCGCCTCTCCCCATGGATTGAGGCTGGATTCCAACAAACTAGAAACATTACAAAATCATCATAAAAATGTACATACATTATACTTGACTATAAGTTGATCTCATGTATAAGTCAAGGGCAAGTTTTGGGGCCAAAGTTATGGATTTTGTAAAGGGTAAAACTTTAAGGCTCCTCAGGTCCATGGGCTCTTCAGCGTTTCCCTGGCAGTGGACAGAGGCTGTTTCTCTGCTGCAGTGAAGAAGCACCAAAGAGCCTCTGGTTGCAGCCACCTTTTTCCTTGGATTGGGTTAAACAGTCACAGGCACCCTCTGCCTCTTTAATCCTGCCAAGAAACCTACTTTTACAGTAGACTCTCCCAGGAATGGAAGTTCTTTACTGCTGGCCCATCCACAGTTGTCTGCAGTGGCTGGCTTGTCTTCTCACAGAGGATGAGGATGAGGATGTGGGGTGAAAAGTCAGTTGGGGGAGAGCCAAATGTAAAAGGAGCTAAGGCAGGAAGGGAAAGAAAGTGTGTGTGCATGTGTGCATGATGGACTAGGGAAAGTGGGGAGGAAGGTGTGTGTGTTTGTGACTGGATCAGCTGTTGCACTCATAGAAATAAAAATCACCTGGCACTCTCTCTGCTCCCAGCAGCCCATTCTCAGGCATGGAGAGAAAGTGGGGAAGAATGTGTGTGAGTGTGACTGGATCACCTGCTGCTCCCATAGAAATAAAAAATGCCCTGGATGAGCTGCCATCATTGGCATTACCATACTGAGCTGTATATACAGGATTGGGGTCAATTTTTGGTCATAAATTTCTCGACTTATAGATGAGTGTATTATTGCATTAATCTCATGAAGACTGATTCTGCCAAATAATGAATTGGTATTTCAAAGGTAGAAACGCCTTTAGATATTTTGTGCCCCTTTTCCAAAAAAATGTACTTTCTTGATAACACTCAAAGTAAGTTGGAAGTGCAATGTGTTTCAAGAAATGTCTAATGAGACATACATCTAAGATGTAGATCTTTGGTATGTTTATGATACCAACACTGTTATTCTAAAATCACTTAATGATTCAAACCATGGAAGAACAGAAAAGAAGCCTCTGCACCAAAGATTTTTTTTAAAAAAGCTCCCCTCCAAATAGTTTTTATCTAGGTTCATGCTAATATTGGAAAGCCAGTGTGGTATAATGGTTTGAACGTTGGACTTGAGCTCTGTGAGATCAGGTTCAAATCCCTGCTTGGACATGGAAACTCAATGGATGGCTTTGGA
This sequence comes from Urosaurus nigricauda, assembly GCA_034509955.1. Classification (NCBI taxonomy): domain Eukaryota; kingdom Metazoa; phylum Chordata; class Lepidosauria; order Squamata; family Phrynosomatidae; genus Urosaurus; species Urosaurus nigricauda. The sequence goes on along the minus strand of JAOEGL010000001.1, from coordinate 258,268,687 downwards.
CCAGTAAACTCCTTCTGAACAAATCTTGCTGAGAAAACCTTGTGATAGATTTGCCTTAGTTGGAAACAACTTGGTGGCAAGCAACAAGAACTACATGCCAGTATTAATGTTACATGTATATTGATGATAATTAATTATAGCGATTTTGTACTTTGTGCATCCTCTGAAATGAAGAGGATGTCACATTCCTCTTCAGGTAGCATAAAATTTCGTGCAAGGGTAATTGAATTTCTGCTGAATGAATAGAATATTCACAAACTGTGTTGTGCTTTTGTCTAAAACAGAATGTTTCTTTCCCTCTCCTTTCTACAATGTACTTTGATATTACCTTAGTTTTTCATGCCACATAATCAGCCACTGAATGAAGTGGAAAACAATATTAGCATTTTACACAGGAACAGATTCTTCCTGAGCTCTAATAGTATATTCAGATATAAGCATATGCCCATTCTCTTTTCCCTCCAGACGACAGTGTATTCTGTTTGATAAGAAATGGTACATGGCAAGGGATGCAATCTGACTAGAAGCATAAAGCCTACAAAGATGAGCTGAAAATAATCATGTATTGACTAATATCCAAACAAACTTTCACTCTACTGGGACAACAGTATGTCGCTATAGCATGTCTTAACTCATATTCACACACAATGTCCCACAACCTTTATGAATATGCTGACAGCAGTTTGTTCTTGGCTATGAAGACTGATATATATATATATATATATATATATATAAACCAGAATAAAAATGAAATATTGGGAGCCTCTCCTCCCTCACCCATGAACCTGGAAAATATGTTTTACTTGGTTTTGCTGAACCTAGAAAAATACTATTTAACCTGCATATACTTTTAAATGTGAAATTCTGCTAACTATGCAGAAGTATTACTTTTTTCTGAGTTTCCTGCAAGCAATGCAGGAGAAATTGAACAGGAAATTATCATTTCTCTTTCATGAATTCAAATTTTAAAGATCTCTTTAAAAAACAGCAAATCTCATTTACAACGGCATAGCTAAGTTTACAACGAAGATGTAAACTTTGCATTGCTGTCACGACTGGACTAAGAATTTATGGACCAAACTTTCTGCATTTTATGGGGAGAGTATTGGAGAGTGGGAGATGAAAAATCTATTCCATACATTTAATTCTTAAGAAATATATCAGACCTTAAAAATAATATAATGGATTGCCACACCTGACAGTTTATTATTTTAAGGTGTTCTACATATATCTTCAGCAGTGATTATGAAAAAAAAAATCCCTGTCAGAAAACTGAAATATGAAACTTCTTATAGAACTTGCCTCTTAAAATTAAAGCAAATGTTGGAGGAAGATTGTTATTCTTATTTAGGATGAAGTCCTACATATACTTACTTTGGAATAAGCCTCACAAACTATATGGGATTAATTTCTGAGGGGTGAAGGAGACTGGCAGCTTGGAGTGTCCTCTGGCCACTCCAGCCCCAGTTGGCCCCCATTCGGTGTGGGACTATGGTGACCAGACGGCCTGATCTGAAAGTGGACCGCTGCCGTGGTCCTGAACAGGATCCCAGCAGAAGTGGCTTTTCACTGCTCCTTTTTGTGTTGGCTTTTCCTTTCTCCACGCAATTTCCAGCCACTCTGGGGGCATACATTGTCTACACAACCCGCTAAGAAGCCGGAAGCTGTTTTATTTGGCCAATGTGCTTTGGGCTCGAAAGAACAAAAAGCACAGATTTACATCATTAAAGTTTATTTAAGACACTGCATAAAGTGGACCACAGAAAAAAAGGTGTAGGCTTCACTGAAAGTATGACTGACTTTGGAGAATAAAATGGAGGGGAGGGGAAAAATGAAATGCAGCAGTATCTTTATTTTAGCATGAGCTTTCATGGATATAAACCCACTTCTTCAGATGCAGTACAGAGTACAGTTGGCCCACCCCCCTTTTGGCTTTGACTTTTGCAGATCCGATTATTCATGGATTTAATTGATATGTTTTCTCTTGGAATTTCTAGATCCTCTAGCGTAGCTCAGCTGGAAGCTGACCATAGAGGAGGACATACAAATTCCCAGAGAAAACACTTCTTTAGACATTTGCAGTCCTCCAGTATGATTCTATGGTCAGTCTCTGGATGCAGCTGACCATAGATTTGTGCTTGAAAACCTAGAAATTCTTAGACAGGTGTTCTCTCAGATTAAAAAAAGGTGTATTTTTTTTTAAATGTAGTTTTTCCACTTCACAGAGTCCTGTTCACCTTACATCAGCAAATGTGGAGGGCCCACTGTACTGGCATTTCTTGGCAGATGAAAAAGCCTTTCTTTTAAAATACTGGACATCACTTTGCTTGTATGAGAGATTAGTGCAGTAGTCCAATCTGCTTCTGATCTCTCAGCGAGAGCGGAATGTACAGTATATTGAAGGTGTGCCGTCTGTGGACCATTGTTCTGTTTTCCACATATGTTGGTTTCTGATGGTGATGATGATGATTTTGAACTGAATAAATGATATCTCTACAGCCTGAAACAGTTTTATCAGTATGCTATCTGTTCCTTGTGACTTACTTCTTGGAAGTGCTTTGAGAGCCTTTCCCATTTCACTTTCTAAAACTGTGGGTTCATCTTCAAATAGTTCTCCCTTGAAAGAATTTGTCATCCTTTCATTTCTTTTACTCAGTTCCTCAGTACGCTGCTTCAAACAACTTATTTTTAACTGATTGCATAGTGGGTTTCCCTGCTGGTCATATAGCATTCCTATTCTTGGTTTTAATTTTTTTAATTTTCTGGATCCTGTGGAAGAAACTTTTCCTACCATTTTGTTGTCTTTGTACGTTTCTCTGTCCAGGCCCCAGAGGGAGAGAAGAACCACTGCATCTCATCCCCTTCCCCTTTTCCTTTTTTGTTGTCTCTTTTAGATTGTAAGCCTGAGGGCAGGGATCCATCTAATTATAAGATTGTATGTACAGCACTGTGTAAATTTACAGCTCTAAATAAATAAGTAAATATTATTATTATTAAAATTGTACTGTGAGGAAGTAGAGTGAGGCCTATGAAAGCTTATGCTGCCAACTTCTTTCTTTTCCTCACTTACTCTAAGAGATGTTACTGTTGGCATACCCATTGGTCAATTAGGCATAGCAGTATAAATCTGTTTATCAAATGGTCTTGGATTTTGGCATGCTGATTGATTTAATGTTCTTCCTTGGGTTTACTCTAATTTTTGATATTAACAGTTCATGATCTGTACTACAATCTGGTACTGGTCTTGTTTCTGAAGAGAGACTGGAGCATCCATCTGCTTATTTATTTCTTTATTTATGCATTTACTGCAGTTCTCCCACAATGGGATCCACTGGCCATCAGATGATGTTCATGTTTATAGACAGACATCTTTTGGATTATAATTACGCTGTTTAATTATCTGATTGAACATGTCCCACTACAATCCACTTTAGCTTGATCGCAGCAAGTATGGCTATGTCTATATGTTCCATTTCTTCTTTCACATTTTCCAGCTTTCCTTGATTCATGCTTCTCACATCCCATGTCCTACTACACATGTTGTGTATTTTCAAACATTTATTTCATCTCTATACAGCAGCTGAATGTCCTTCTGATTTGAGTCCAGCTTCATCATTACATTTGGATTTACTCATACTTGCTCTCTATAAGCAGTTGTATTTTGCTTTTCCTTCCTTCCTTCCTTTTTCTTTTTTTCTATAACAGTATTTTAAACTAACTACTTTAGTTCTCAGGATAAAGTGTGCATTATTCTTCATTTGAAGTTCTGATTGCTGATTAATCCTTGTTCCCTATTTAAATATTCAGAATTACTACTTCATAATCCTTTTGTTTTTGCTTTAGAAATGAAAAGAATCCATATACGTACCTCTGTTTAATCTCTAAAAGAAGGCAGGGTTTATGGTGAGCACATTATCCATTTAGCATACTGGATTTATAGCAATATGGAAATTATTGCTATTGTATTCAAAACAGCAGAATTTTTCTATTATAATTCATACAGAGATATTCATTGCTGTTCTAAGGAAACACAGAGTAGTAGAATACAATACAAAGTTCATGTGAGTGCAACCTCTTTTTTTGTCTTCTGGGTAAGATTTTGAGAAAGTGTGAAAAATATGTTTACTTTTTGTGTTATTATGCAAACATCTGCATTCTTGCTACAACTAGCAAATTTTTACCTCAAAGGAACTGACAGTTATTTCAAATATAACTAGATTTTTAAAAATAACACAAAAATAACACATGCACATATGGAAGCCTGAAGGGAAAAATAGGGAAAAAATTAACTTTATGTCAATTCAACCAAACTGTGGTGCTTTCTTGTTTACTTTATGCAGCCAGTAGGCAATGGAAAACTCTCTGCTGAATAATCTTGAGCATGGAGAATCAAATTCCAAACTGAATATTAAAATTCTAAGCAAAATGACAGGCAGTGTAAACCTGAGATATATGAAATAAAAAAAAATGAATTTCATTTCCACAGGGGCACAGAAGTGTGGGCAGCTGTATCTAACAGTGTGGCTCAAAAGTGAAAAACATTTTGCCAAATGAAATACGCAAGCAATTATTTCTTTCACTCCAAAAGTAGCTTGACAGAAATGTAGCTAGGTTTTCTTAATTACGTTAAAACTTGAATTGATCTCATCTATATTGCCTCCATGTTAATTGTTTCATTTCCAGTTTTGTAATTCTCAGAAGAGAATATCTGCACAATTTTATTTCTTTTATACTGAAGTATCTGCAAAAGTGAAATATGGACATTACATTGATGGTCAGCTTCACAGAATTTTTGCAGAAACATTTAATATAGTGACCAGAATAAAATTTCCTGTATGTGCAAGTAGCTTGATTATTCTCTCCTTTACTAATCACTTCGAAAGAATTATATTCAAAAAACAACATGTAATATGTAAGAAAATGTGATATTTGTCATGGCCAGCCAAGAGTTGGAGTCAGAGGATGATGAGGAGGACATGACTCCTCAGGAACAAGAGGAATTGGAGGCTAGGCCAGGTCCCAGTTCTGCCATGCCAGACCCTAGCCCTGACAGTTCAACCCCAGGAGGGGAAGCACAGCCAGGCTCTGGCACTGTGGAGCTCCCTTCAGGGGTTCAGCAGATGAGTGTGGGCTCCAGGGAGGAATCTGGCTTGGAGGTTATCTCCTTTAAGGAACGAAGGAATGAAAGTGCTTGCTTACGCCGATCTTGCAGGCTGGCTGAGAAACAAGCTCGTAATAAGGCTCAGCTGATACCAGGCAGGGTGTCGGCTACTTAAACACCTGTGAGAGGCCATCCCTTTGCCAGAACTTATTGTAAGTCTCTTGGTGTGACTGTGTGCTGGCTTCATGTCTCTGGAACTCTGATTTGCCTTGACTTGGAACGATTTGGATTTTTGCTTGCCCTGACCTCGGACCGGACTGACTTCTGTGATTGCCCCAACCCTGACCTTGGCTCTGGCTTTTGGACTACTCTTTGGATCACGTTTAGGCTTGTGGAACTGACTTATCAACTATTGTTGGTGAGTGCTGGCCGCAGTCCGGGACAATATTTTGTAAAAAATAAAATAAAATAAAGCATGGCACTGCTCTAGTGAAATTAAATTAATACCTGGATCTGTTCCGTTATTGTAGCATTAAAAATAGCAAATTTCAACATGTGATAACTCATAAAAGCATAGCCAGGCACCACAAAAAACTATTTCTCATAGTTCTCTCATGCTGTTTGCCTTATCTGACCTCACAAGAAATACAGTCATTTTCTATGACAGCTGCAGTTCCACACTGTTTTGAACTGAAAGGCAACCAGTGAAAAATGTATATACTTTCTTATCCCTTGATTGTTTTTGTGATGGTGGAAGAGGTATATGGAGCTACACACCACATACAGAAACTATAGCATGTTACAAGAATCCATATGTGAGCTTGGACAATGGTGAGGGATTTGGGAAGCCAAAGTCCAAAACATTTGGAGGACCAATGGTAAAGAAGCACTGGTTTGGAATGCTTACTGAAAAGACAGGCAAAATTTAACCAGTGGGCTGAGGGTGCATCTACACTGTAGAAATAATGCAATTTTTCACCTCTTTAAATGCCATGGCTCCATCTCAAGAATCCTGGTATTTGTAGTTTTGTGAGACACCAACACTATTTGACAGAGAATGCTTAAGACTTTCTAAAACTACAAATCCCAGTATTCCATAGGATGGAGCTAAGGCACTTAAAAGTAGTGTAGAACTGCATTATTTCTACAGTGCAGATGCCCTCTGAATCCAGTTCCACGTGATGTATTTAAGTCTCAAGTTAGGTCTCAAATCTGTACTTTCGAGTCGTAAGTCCTTGGAAGATACTTTCAAGTTGTATTTCAAATCTTACATAGTATTACACAGAATTAAATAGTAATCCAAGACAGTAGCATTCCTTTTGTTGTTGTATGCCTTCAAGTCATTTCTGACTTACTGTGACTCTAAGTCGACCCTGTCACAGTATCTTTCCCTAGCCACGTTCCCCCTCTTCATTCTACCACTACTTCCAACTTCCAGCCTCTGCTTCACTTTTCCCCGGCTGCATTCCCACCCATCCACATTTTTCTTTCTCCTTCTCCTTCCTCCACTCTGCTTGGGAAAGTTGGCAACAGTTCTGACATAAAAAACTAGCAACATTTAAAATTATACCCTTAAATTACAATATTATATGCACAACCTAAATGTAGTTACATGAACATTGTTTCATGTGATTAAAGTGAAAATTTGGTAAGATGTAAAAGAAAATAATAATAATAATAATAATAATAATAATATAGAAGATGCCCATGATGAAGAAACAAAACTGTAAGTAAAGATTTTTTTCCCTTTCATTTAAACAATTCTACTTCCAGTGATTAGTACCATATCTGTACATTGAAGAGATTTAACATATACTGGGGATGTGGATTTTTTGCTTGTTACCAATATGACATGCAATATTTGTTCATTTGTTTCAATATACTTTGATGTCATCAATTAATTGCTTGAAATCCAAGCTGCTAGTTTATTTTGTTACTATTTGTAATTCATCAGCTATGATATTTGTTTCATATCACCAAATCAAAATAAAATACAGCTGAACTGGATATTGCTTGCCACCTTGTTTTAATTATGAATTAAGGTGACCAAAAGTCTTAGTATATTTCTTCCAGAATTTAAAGATATAGCCGTATTAGTCTGTAGAATTAATATGTATAGAGATTTCATTGCACCTTTGAGACTAACTTGAAAAAAGAAGTTTGTAGCATAAAGTCTACAAAAGCTAATGGTCCAAACTTCTTATTTTTTCCAGTTAGTCTCAAAGGTGCTACAAAATCTCTTTCATATATTTTTCTAGTATTGCTAACAAATACTGCATTGATAGTAGCTGTATGACTGTTATAAAATACCATGATCTTGAAGAAGGAAATTTTAGGATAAACTTTTTTCATTCGTTACCAATTAAAATGTTATATTCCAGATATAAAACAAATTCATAATTTGAAAATGATATAATTTAATACTCATTAATAAATGTCACAAATTTTATGTTCTTTTTTATATTCTGTATGGAAAAACACAGCAATTGCAATATATGCACTGTGACCTGTAACGTAACTAATATTTTACAATGATTAATCTAGTGCAAAAAGTATATCTCTGACAGGTGATTAATTAGAGGAATTGCTCTTGCATTTATGGCTGTACAAATAGTTACCATTAAATTCAATACTGCAAGTCACCATAGGGAATTTTATTTAAATAACCTTTGCAAAGTATCTGACAAAGTTAATTGTGGATTGGAATTTGCAATGTATGTAGAAGTATTTGTGCTATTTATCACTGATGTCCTAAAACCAAATTACTTGCATTAAAAATAAAGTCATAGCCAGCATTTAGAATCACTATTTTATCATTATTTTGTATAGTGGCTTGCAATGTGCAGCCATTTCATCTATTCTTTTCAAGACTCACTCAAGTTTCCCATTTATACAGTTGGCCCTCCATATCCATGGATTTTTCATTCATGGATTCAAGTGTCTACGGCTTTAAAATATTCCAAAAAATCATAAATTTCAATTAGCAAACCTTGGTTTTGCCATTTTAGATAAGAGACACCAGTTGACTGTACCATTGTATTTAATGGGACTTAAGCATCCACAGATTTTGGTATCCATGGAGGGTCCTGAAACCAATCCCCAGCAGATAACAAGGGTCCACTGGACATCCTTCCTTGAAAACATGAGGACAGCAGAAGTAAAATAAAAACAAGAATTCAAACTTGACACCTAATTGCAGAGGAAGCACTCCCACAAAATCCTTCTTTACAGCTGCAGCCCACATCTTTTATCATCATGAAAAGATTTTCAGAAGTGGACTTTGGAAGGAGGCACAGAATCCCAGTTTCTGCCATAGAAGGAAAGTTAGGAATCATGTCTAAAACTGCTAAAAAGCTCACGAGTAAAGAGAAGTGGTTACCTTTCCTACCACTCCGATACATGTAGGTGTTTCTTAATTGATAAACTTGTTCTGTGTGCACTTATGGAGGGTGCTGATTCATTTCACATTATTCTTACACACTTGATGCAGATATGAAAGAACACCTATGTCCACATACACATTCAAAAGGCAAACCCCTTTCAAACATCTATAGCCAACCTGTAAGCAACAGAAATATCACCTTGCATGACCTTCATAGGTGGGAATGAAGTGGTTCAATGTGATTCATTGTACTTTATACGGGGAAGGGCAAATACAGGTATTTTGAGTGTGTGGGCAGATTATATTTCATAGGCATGGGAGTGTGAAGGTACAGAAAGTAGGTCCTCCTAGCTCTCTCTCTCTCTCTGTGTGAGGAACAGCATGCACACATGTGCACCTTCAAATTGCCTGTTGACTTATGGTAATCCCATGAATTTCATAGGGTTTTCTTAGGCAAAGAATACCCAGAGGTGGTTTTGCTAGGTCCTTCCTCTGAAATATAGCCTACAGCACCTTGTATTCACTGGTGGTCTCCCACCCAAGTACCAATCAGGGCTGATCCTGATTAGCTTCCCAGATCAATGGGGATCTGTGGTCTTTAGGGTATTTAGGAAGACTATTCCTACACCCCTATAAAGACAACACACTCCTCACCTTGTTAGGCATGTGGAGGGCTTATATGCCTGTCAGGGGAGTATGGTGGATTATATGAGAGTTCATCCTCCTTTTTTATGCTCTGGAGATGGGGTGTTCAGGCCAAAGACTCATCTTTTTCCTAGGGGGTGAGAGAAAAGATTAAAATGTTTCAATGAAGTGTTTCTCTTTTTTTGTAAGTGATGAAAAGTGCAAAGAGTGGGTGGAGTAGGAATTCCTCTCATCGTGGAACCATGGAAAGAAACCAGAGCTGGGTTGGGAGATGACCTCTGGTTTTGTGAGGCAGAGGAAAGGGGCTGATTTTGTTCTAAGAAGAAAATCTCCCTGTCGTCTTTCTCACCTGGGCACACAGCTGGGAGAGTTCTGGTCCACCTCCTAGCCAGGTGACGTAGAGTTTCATCTGAAAGGGGTAGCCTCCACTGCCAACACCACCCCACCTCCCAAACCATTCACACCCAAAGATCCTCCAGATCTGAGGAGCACAGGAGGAGGAGGATGAAGAAGAAGAGGAAGGTGACAACTGCAGTGCTGCTAGCTGCTGGCACACCACTACTGCTGGCGGTTGCTGCATTGAGGTTATCTGAGGGGTTCCTCAGATGCCAAAGATGAGGCACCAATGGAGGAAGACAAAGTCACCAGCTGAAGGAGAGAAGGAGGTGGTCTCCCATCCAAGTTTTGTTGGCAAGGTTTATTCAGAGGGGGTTTGACATTGCCTCACTCTGAGGTCAAGAGAATGTGTCTTGCCCTCAGGGTTTCCATGGTTCGCTAAGGATTCAAACTGCTCTGCCAGCATCCTATCCAAAACAAAACCAAACTCAGACTATTATACCACATTGACTCTCTGCAATTTCATGTTTTTAGCATAATTTTATGCCAACAAAAAAGGCAAGCTCTGGCCTAGGAAGTAGCAGAAGCAGGACACACCCTTGTAAAGAGCTAGACAGATAGAGGAAGGTTCTGAGAGTTACTATTTTGGACCACTTTTTCAATTTCTGAGACACAGAAAGGGTTAGTTGTCTGACCATGCCATTATAAAATGAACCACTCTTTGGACTAGGTGGCCAAAATCTATAAAGATATGACACAAGGTTCTTGCCGTTCATAAAGACTTATCTCTGTAGCAAATGGCTTTCATTATTATTAGACAAACAAGTTCCACAGAACTGTGATAATATTTGGGGGGGGGGGTGTGGTAAGACAAAGACATTAAAGAATACCAAATTCAGAACTTTGGTTGGATGAGGGCTGATCTTATGGATGAGGAAAGTGAGGCTTTTGCAAATGCTTTTGGACTTCAGCTTCCATCACACCTAACTATTGCCCATGTTAGCAAGGACTGATAAAAGTTTCAATCCAACTTCTGGAAAGCCTATTCCCTAGCTTTTTCCTGATCCTATTTGTTTTTGCAGCCCTCTACTATGCTTTAAACACATAACAGCAATCAGTGCTGTTCCTGACTGACTTCTTTCGGTCACTCAAAACACTCCCTACCACTGTAGATAGTGAAAGGCAAATACACAAAAACAATGTAACACTCTAAATGACAAGAAGGAGGACATGTTGGGAAAAGTGTTTAAATTATAATAAAGCTTCCCCAGCCCTGCAGTCATGAAAGCCTGTTAGTCTTCAATTGTTTTTCTGTTTCTTCCTCAGATTCGCACTGAACCAAATGTTCCTGTTCTTGTCCTGCCATCCCAATGGCTCATGGACATCGATTTACCACAAAGCAATAAAATGTGCAGCCATTCAAGAAACAGAAACAAACATCTCAAGCTAAAAGCCTAACATTTTTCTTTCTTCAGACCTGACTAATAACCTGTCAAAGATGACCAGTGAATCTTGCTTTTCTATGGCATAAGGGAAGTTCTAGAGTCTGTATGTTATGTAACTGAAGCTCTTCACCTCCTTTGCCTTCCAGGCCAATAAGGTGAACTACTCAATGATTGCCATAGGTAAGCTTGCTTTGTTTTTCCCTCAGTCAATGCACATCTATGCCTCTGAACCCTGGTCCACTTAGGGAAACGTTGAGATGTTGATATATGATTCTATTTCAAATTCTTTTCCACAGCATTTCTGACAATCACTTTTATGACATAAAGTGAAATCCAAGGCCAGAAAGAAAACCAGACTTTCTTGGTGTTACAGATTCAAAAAAACCTACCACTTTTTGGCAACTGGATGATTACATATTCCCACTTTGCTACTTGCTTGTCAGTATATATTAGGGACCTGTTACTGCAGAGGGAGTAATGAATTCTTCTGCATATCTTAAATGAATAATTTCAATTGTGGCTCTGTTCACATGAAACCTTGTAATCATCCCCTGGCTGACTGGCAAAAGGAAAATTCCACAATGAACAATCTCAGTTTGGAAAGTGCCTGCTGCTTCCAATTGATTCAAAACTATTCAGATGTAATGATGGTTTCTAACACTGATATCTGAGACAAGCCCCTTTTCAAATCATTTTCAGAAGTAAAGGCAAATTGCAAGGCATATTTTTAATCTATAGGACAATTATACTGATTAATTCTGATAAAACGTTTCAGTTGACTATGGGCTCTGAAAGTTAGACAGAAATTGGTAAACTAGACCAGAGACTGGAAATGCTACTTTTTGGGGACTATGATTCCCAGAATTTGCTGGCCAACTGGGATATTCCAGGAGTTGTAATTCAAAGCAGTAATGTCTCCAAACTCATGTAAGTGGTAAAACTACAGCTTGGCTACAGAAATTCATACTGAATGTTTCTACAGAGAAACAAAAACCTAAACAGTGAAAAGAAAAGAAAAGGAACCAGTATGTCAATCACTGGCAGATCTCAGTGATGAGTATGGGTTGGATGAATGGATGACTACTGATCTATAAGCTAATGTCTATAGGCTAATTTCTTAATCTAGAGGACATGGAGCTAAAAGCTTGGCCCTTTGACACCTGGACCCTCCTCTCCAGCCCAGGACTTGGCAGCATAGGTGGAGTCCTTATAAGCCTCCAGCCCATTCCTCCAGCACGGGACCACCTTTGGAGGACATGGAGCCTAAAACAGCTTGGCCCCTTAACACCTGGACCCTCCCCTCCAGCCCAGGACTTGGCAGCATGGGTGGAGTCCTTATAAGCCTCCAGCCCATTCCTCACTAGGAAATTAAGAGCTTTTTTCTCGTTGACAGTTTTTAGTCTCCCCCTTTTTCATGGTCTTAGGTTGTGATCTGTTAAGATTGTTTATTGTTTACATTATTGTTATTGATGTTGTTTCTTTTCCAGGATTGAAATGGGGGGTTAGAAACCGGGATTTTTCTTTAATAACTGCTGAACTGAATGTAAATTTTTCTATTAAATTTTGCTTTATTAATTGTTTTGTAATTTTGTTATTTATTGTTATGCTGAAATTGTTTTATTATTCCATTGTTATTGTTATTTGCTTTGTATTTTCCCCACTGCTGTAACCCGCCCTGATTCCTTGTTGGGAAGGATATAAATAAATCATTAAAAAACAAACAAACAAAAACACTCTAGCACAGTGGTGGCAATGGTGAACTTTTTAGAGACTGATTGCCCAAACTCTAAGGTGTTCTGGCACCAGGTGTTACCCAGCACCAAGGGTGGAACTTTCAGGGGCAATGGGACTTATAGGAGCAGGACTTCTGCCTTCTGGGGGCGGGAACTCTGAGGGCAGGACTTCCTCGGAGACAGCTAAAGGCACAGGAAGGCATGGGGGAGAGGAGGAACAAGCATGCACCTGTTCCTCCCCTTCCACTACCCTCCCAGGCCTTTAGCTTCTCTGGAGAGGCAGCTAAAGGCATGTGAGAGAGGGGGAGGGGTGGAGAGTAAAAACAGGTTCCCCCTCTTCCCCAGCTCCCGTCCCTCCTCGTGCCCTCAAAAATGGCTTCGCATGCCAGAGAGGGCACACATTCTATAGGTTCACTGCCACAGCTCTAGCATGTTTTCTTTTGGAAACTAATTGTGTGGTATATGTACACTTCTGGCTGGAGATTCTAATTCTACATCTGACAGTTGTTGTAACGGGAAAGAATTAAATTCCATTGTCTGAAACAAGACTAAGATCAATGCAAAACAATCAAAATTGTTTTCATTGTTTAAAGAATGTAAACTCTGGGGTTTCATTAACTAGGAACCAAGATATGACACATGTAGAAACTGGATTAGGACCTGCTTAGGGATCTTCTCTCCTAATGCAATTGCAAACCTTCCATTTACAACAAATTCTATGGTTTAAAAAAAAAAAACCTTTTACTTTGAGTGAGTGCAATTGGCTTTGGCTTCCATCATCTATACAAAATTATTACCTGTTTTTTTTTTTTCTGATTTAAGCAAGTGCCCGCAGTGACCATGCATTATAAACTGAGTGCACTTTAATTTGCTTTTTGTAACATGGTATTTGCAGTGTATCTACCAAGAGGAATAGGACTGAAATGAATGAGCATGAAGACGAGAGTGAGCCACATTTCTCTAAAATAATTTGTTTTTGCAAAGAAGCAGGTATGTGGTATAATTAAGCAGGGATGTCAGTGAACAAGGCAGGGACTTAAACAGGTGCATCTTAATTATCCATAACCAACCAAGATTAAGCAACAAGAAAATGATCCCCTGGACTAATGCATGAATGAAATAGGCTATGCATATTTACAAGAGGCACAGCTGTCACTTCTTAATGATAGCTGAATCAAAAACACTGAGCTGTAACTAATTATTATAAGAAAGAGAAAAGGAAAGGAGGGTTAGCTGAGTCTTGAATGCACATACAGTTGTATATTTAGTTATTCAAGGCATGTCAGTGTAGAACATTATCTCAGCCTGAGTTGAGGCCTCATGCTGATGTTCCATCCAAACCCATCTTCTTATTTTAATGATTGGAGGAGGTTACAAGGCATTTTCATATTGTATAGTGAGCTTCCTTGCATAGTGAACTACCCTGCTTAAAAATGGTGATAGAGTCCACATCCAGTCAACAAGTTATGGTAGTAGACATGACAGGCATGTCTGTGGAAAGGCACATAGGAGCTAGGAAGCTTGCTTTGTGCACAATAATTTATGTATGGTGATAGTGCCTCTCTGTGGCCATGATTTATTCCTTCTGTAGTTGCTTCTTGAGATTCAGTAGTCTGGATTTCAAGTGATCTCAACCAATGTCCCCATAAAATTCTTCATTTCAGCCTGATTCCTTCCAAGCTAGTTCCTCTAGAATTCCACTGGGAGTGATATATATTTCTGTCCTACTTTAATTTGCTGCTTCCAGATCTTGAAATACCATACCCATTCCACATTTGTTTTTTTGTTTTGTTTTTTTGGGTGTAAAGGAAATGTCAACAGATTTCTTTCCTGGATCCTGATCCTAGCTTTGCTCCAGTATGTTCGAAAATGGCTCTGTTGACTCACTGTCCATGAGCTACTTAGACTGAAGACTTGGGTTTTTTGCTGGCATTCTGATCTCGTAGGGTTGCTTATTTGGCTGGTTTTGGTATGGAGTGAGGTGAGGCTCATACCTTCTAATCTGCTTACTGCAGATCTTCACCATGCATTGCATTTTTCTCCCTACTTCCATTTTTATTCACTCTCTGAAACATGAATAGGAATAAAGCAGTTAAAATAGTACTATAGCTATGCCTCTTACCAGCATTTGATAGAATTACTGGTATGTGACCGCTGCTCAGAAAAGACCTGCAGGTATACCTTACAAATGATAAGACACAGATGAGGAATGCTTCAGTGTAACATGGGGCATCATTTTTCAATGCCTCAGCACACTTCTCTTGAATGGAAATCCTTTGTTAATAAAGAGATCCTTTCTCTTCATGAAATCCATTTCACTGCTCCTTCTGCTGAAGAGAAAACACCTGAGTTTTCTGATTAAGTGTCACCCTCAATTTTGCTATACAGGAAAACAAAGTGACAAGCACCTGCTCTTTCTTTGCTAGAATTCCATAAAGCCATTTTTTCACATGAACAGAGAAGATATAAGAACTATTCATCTTTCTGATGCTCTAACCAGCCTACCACATTATTTTGTATATTTTCTGGCCATCTGTAGGGCATCTGTCGCCTTAGTGGGTGTGGGCCAATGAACAGTGACTATGACATACCTGAAACATAATACCAAAACCTCCTCCTATCCCACATTCAAATAAAAGCTAAAACCCACAAGAGAAATTCTACACACACACACACACACACACACACACACATATATTAAAAAAGGAGTTACAGTTCAGCTTCTAGGCTGCTCACCATTTCCTAGAGGTAAAACATTTTTTCTGCAATACAAAGTACTTTCACTTCTTTAATATTTCTCTTTGATGCTTTAAATAAACATAGCATATGTCCAAGACATAAAAGTTGACAAAATGCAGTAAGAAATACTAGAAGTTAGAGCAGGAAAGGGGAACATCTGACCCTCCGGATTTTGGTGAACTGCAGCTTCCATGCTGGATAGGGTTGGTAGGAGCTGCAGTGCATCAACATCAGTAAGGTTGCACTTTCTCCATCCCTGGACTAGACTGTGGCAACAACCTAATTCTATTGGTGGTCTGAGCCAGACTGAGAAGGCTGTAGGCACACCCATGTTACCTAAGATGCACAAAGAATCAATTTACCACAGCGGTTTCCAGACAATGGGCTTCTGTTCAAAAATTACTGTGCACTTATGCCATTATTTCCCTCTTATACCACCACCATCACCGCCATAAGACAGCAGGACAAAGCAGTGCAAAAATACAAGCAGAGGATATAAATGGAAGATGCCATCCTTTGCACAAAGTGGTAAATGCTGCACATGAAGCAGGTGGATTTCACTCATATGGAAACAACCCAAGTTAACAAAATGGGAACCAATAGAAACAGACTGCTGTGCACATCGCACAATTGTGAGACTGTCAAAAAAGTAGCCAACCAACCCCAGGTTGTCTACCTGTAACTCTACTTTTTTGAGTGGTCATCAGTGCACTCACAGATATGGGTCACTCTGTGTCTGCACAGTTATTTTTGAAAGTTTGTATAAGCCATGCATTGCCACCAAAACCCAGTTCCAAGTCTGCCAGTGGGAAGCCTGGAGGTGATCTGAACATCTCAGAAAATGGTGATAGTTGCCTCTGAAGAGCCTGAGGACTATGGAGAACTATGGTTGGGCCACCATGGGGTGATTGTCCTCCTCAGTCTTTGTGATGACTCTGGTGACGAGAGGAAAGGGATGAAAAACATACAGTAGTGAAGTCGAAGGCTTTCATGGTCGGCATCCATAGTTTTTTGTGGAGATTTTGGGCTATGTGGCCATGTTCTGGAAGAGTTCCTTTCTGACGTTTCACCAGTATCTGTGGCTAGCATCTTCAGAGAATGATAGCCTGGAAAAGGATGGAGATATATATCCTGTGTGACCCTGGGAAGGAAGGAGTAATTTGCAAATGTATTGTTCTGTTGCTAATGGCAGTCCTCAGGGTGGGAGGATATGTAAACAAGGATTAATGTCTGCTAACTCGTGCTCATTGTCTGCTGGCAATCCCCCTGGTTTTAGGCTGTTTCTCATTTGCATGGGTTGAGTCTTGACCTTGCTGTCCTTCAAGACTGGGAGCCAAGCCTTGTTTACTCTCAGGGTTTTCTCTTTCCTGTTGAAATTGTCCAGGTGTTTATGGATTTCAATGGCTTCCCCGTGCATTTTTCCGCTCACAGCCGCAGGAGTCTACCACATTCCATGCAGCTGAGGACAGGTCTACATAGGGACCACCAAACGCAGTGTGCACACAAGAATCAAAGAACATGAGAGACACTGCAGACTGGGTCAAACTGGAAAAATCAGCAGTAGCAAAACATGCTATAAACCATCCTGGGCATAAAATGCTGTTCGAAAGCACTGAAATTCTGGACCATAACAACAACTACCATGTCATTCTCTGAAGATGCCAGCCACAGATGCTGGCGAAACGTCAGAAAGGAACTCTTCCAGAACATGGCCACATAGCCCGAAAGCTCTACAAAAAACTATACAGTAGTGGCTTCTCCCATGACAAACTAAATATAATCTCCTAGAGAGCCCTGTTTGGCATTTCCTGCTGTAGAACTGAACAGATTGTGTGTGCTGGGGGTGTGAAGAGGTCTACTGAGGATGTGCCTCGGCTACGGAAGAGACTTCGAAGGAGGGCTAAGTCTATCTTCCACTCATGGAAGGAGGAAGTCACCCTGCTGAGGTTGTTTGTGAAGACACTGTCTACACCTGGCAGGTGCATCATAAAAAGAATATGCCCCTGCAAATGTATCAGTCACAGATCTGGAGGGTGGAGCTGAAGGAGGATCCAGGAGTGTGTTTTTTCTTGCTTGTAGAAGGCAATCACAGTGTTAAGGTCTTGTGGTGGAACATTTTTTGGAATGTATGAAGGGAGTTCCACACTGCAAACAATTCAAGAACATATGATGTGACTTTTCTGTTTTGGACCACTGTACTGTGACTATCAGGTCTAGGGTGTGGGCACCCCAACCCATAATCATATCAATGTCCTTGAATTATCTTCACACATTAAAAAAAATGTTCCATCACAAGACCATATAGGTGACCATGTGGTGAGCACCAGAGATGGCATAGGGTACATGAAAGCCCTACTTCTTGTGGTATTGGAGAAATCAGTTCACCAGCTGAGATGAAAAGAACCAAGCAAGGTAGTGAGAGGAACACTGTGCTGTTCCATATCAAGAACAACTTCTATAGTGGCCTCATCTGGAGCCAGGTGAAGGGGACAATCATAGTAGTCACAGCCATGAGACCCAGTATGACCAGTATGACCTTGGCATATCAATTTTGTAAGATCTTCAAGGCAAACTTTCTAGGAACATTCTAGGAAAGCTCAGAACTTCATGATTTAGTACCACTCCATGAACTGGATACTCCAGCATGGACACAGAAAGGACTTTTCCAAATTTATCATGAAGCCCAGATCCTGAAGAAAGACACTGCAGGGTGGACATTTTCATAGTCTCATGAAAAGAAGGGGTGGCTATCATCCAGTCATCTAAATATAGGACAATGAAGACTCCTTTGACAAATTGCTACCACGGCTAAAGATTTCTTAAAGACCCTTGGGGCCACTGCCAGGCAGAAAGGAAGGATATGAAACTTATAATGTCCCAGCCTGGCACAGAAGTGGAGGAAGCACTGGAGGAGTGGATACTGATATGGAAATATGTGTCCCATGGGTCTCAAGGTAAACCACTCTCCTTTGTGGAGAATATTTGAAAAGGCAATCCTTCTGAACTGCTGTGTACACAGAGTGGTGGCATTAGCCATGACCTTCTTGCCAAATCTTTTGCCATGGTAATCTGCTGAGCCATTAAAGTATCTGCTTCAGACTGGAAGAGTGAAGCTACCTTCTTATTATCTTCCAACAGATGATCAATGAGGGAGTGAACCTGTTCCAAGATGAAATGAATGGAGGCACCATGCATGCTTGGTAATTTGCAATTCCAAGCAACAGTGGAGTACAACTTGCCATCCATGCCATCAATTGCCCCTTTTTATTAGCCAGAGAAGCATGAGCCTGTTTGAAGGAAGGACAGAGCGGCTTCCAAAATATTTGAATTTGGCTACAAGTGCTTGATAAGTATGGTATAGTTCTTTTCTTGTACACATTAGATGTTCCTCCACATCAAGGATTGAAAATCTCTAACATGTGCAAGAAAAAGGCTAGACCAAGGATTATTGCACACACATCACCTGGAATGGCCTGAAAGCAATAATCTCAGTTATGAAAGGAGTTTTCCTGTTTGTGACCAGGAACGGGAGAAGGCTGGACTGGGTGAGAGATGAGTACTGAATTAGAATGGGGCTGTGCAATAACATTCATTCCATTCAGGTTACATCCTGTGCCCAGCCCAGTAGGAAAATGCTGTGTGATAACCTCCGAAATCTTGAATGAAAGGGAGACTGTGGCCTAGAGACAGTGATTGTAGGACACCTGCATTTGGAAGTATGGAAATGAGTACTAAGGCAAGGAATGGGGGATGCTCTCTATAGTGAGACACATAATAGTTGTCATACAGCTCCCATCTATAATGGGGATGGGGGAATCACACAAATATGGTGGGTACCTATTCTTATAATAAAGTGAAGTATATGAACAATCTCTTGAATAACTGTGGCATCTCAAATCTCTGTAAAAGTAAGGTGAAGAAGGAGAACATTCAAGACCTACTCTGGTATCAAGAGGAGTAGAAGGCTGTGGTTCCTAGTCCAACTCAACATGTTGTATAACTTCAGAACCAATCAACCTTGGAGTCAGATCTGGAACCTTCTGGTGACTGCTGAGGGCAGGACTCCAGAGAGAGAAGATTTTTTCAGAATTTCCTGTTCTGACTAGAAGCCAAGAATTTGGACCTCACAGGAAGAGCGAATATCCATTTCTCCAGGACAGGGCTAGGGAGCAATGAAGAGACACTGGAGAGGTTAGAATATGAGGTGAGGATAATGTGGCTCTTGAATGTGTATTGAGGGTTCCAATGTAGCTGAATCTTGAGGGGCTACCATCAATGACCTGTTCTTATGCTTTTAATTCTTAGGCTCCATCTAGCCATATAACAAGGATGCTTTTCTTTCTAGAGGTCTCCCAGGAGTGAGGAACAGGAATAAAGCTTAAGGTCTTCACAGGGTGTACGGGCTGAGGGTGCCAACTTTTCTACAGTAGAAGCTGAGCAGCAGCCACAGCAATTTGGCTCAATGAGCTATCTCACTGATGCTTCACCACTGAAGGTGGGTGGAAGCAGACAGTCACTGAGGCCATGAAGCATCTTATGAGCTTTAAGGACCACAGTCTACAGAGCTCCTCTGCAATGAAGAGCTTTAAAAAAGGAAGTCTGTCATGGCTTGCTAGCTGAGTAAAGTTCTGGAAATATGGGCATGAGTGAATTGCATGTGTATCCTTCCAAAAGCAGTAGATACAGGGCCAGAGTGACCCATTTGTGAGAGTCACAGAGACCATGATGAAGAAAAACAATGATTGACCCACCAAATAAGAAACAATTTCCTTTCTGAAGTGAGAAAACTAACCATCTTCATTTTCATGCTCTGATACTACAAATTTGCTAATTCCAGTTTTTCTGCTGTAATAGCTCTTAGAAATGATTGTATTCAAGTAAAATGATTTTAAGATGGAAAGCAAAGTGAGACTGAAATGCTTTTCTGACAGTTCTCCCACTCCAACCCCATTATGGTTCCATTTGAAACAGCACCTTTTAATCCTCTCTGTGATTCTCACAGGCCTTTATATAATCTGACTACGTTTAGAAAGCTGTGAGATAGCTTTAGGGATTGAAGAATCTGCCAAGCTTGATTTAGCTCATTTTTCTGCAGTTAACAGATGCCAGAATTGTATGGAACAATAGATATTTTCAGGCACATCTCAAACTATGCACTTTTGTACACATTTTTCAAAAATCTTTCTTTTGGGCATGTTTTTCTTAAGTACATTTCTGTGCATATTCTCCTGTATTACAACAGCTGAGATCAACTTTCAAGTGTATTCCATTTCATATATACTATATGTGCACAGAGGTTTCATAAAATTGCTAGCTCTGCAAATTTCTCAAACATCCCTTGATAAACAATCATTACATTTCTTACAGTTCATTGAAGCATAAATATGGAGCGAAATATACCAGTATAACTTCTGAATACCTGATGCACTCACGTACCTCTATGCTCCTAACTATTATCTAAAAAAGTTTCAATGCTTTAACGTTTCATCCAAAAAGACATTAAGTGAATACTGCTGTAATCCTGAAAGCCAAGGGTTGCTCTAAGTAGTATTTGGGGGAATGAAAACTGCCATAGTATGGCAGCTAAGAGTGATATGCAAACCTGTAAAGTAATAGCACAAATTATACCTCAGCCACAAATGACAATTTAGGTAAGTTGCGGGTTTTTCAGCCTGACAGCCCATTCTTGTATTTGTTTACTGAAAATCTCATTATGTGTTACAGGTAAGTATGCTCAGGACTGCATCCTGAGCACCAAATTACAATACACAGCCAATCCCCACAGTTGAAACCTCCCCTCCCCCCTGCCCCAGAGAACATGCTTTATAGAGGTTGTAAGGTAAGAGTAGGCAAATGGCAGCCTTGGAAGAACCTGGGGTACGACAAGCATATTTCTGGAGACCTAACTTCCTAAGACTTTCTTAAGTGGCAAAGATGGTAAATTGCCTCTGCTGTCAGTGTCCAGGATCAGCAATTTCCTTTTTAAATAGATTGTAGAGTCAGCCTTAGTCAGTACTTGGATGGGGGACTGCCAAAGAATACCAGGTGCTGTAGGCTACATTTCAGAGGAAGGAACAGGAAAAAACCACCTCTGAATATTCTTTGCCTAAGAAAACCCTATGAAATTCACGAGGTTGTCGTAAGTTAACAGGTGATTTGAAGGCACACATACAAACTATCCTCTACATGATTTACACATTTTTTGGGGAAAAAAACCCAAAAAGACATTTTTTCCCAATCAGAAATGGACTTTCATCTACGTCTGCCTTTCTGTGTTTGTTTTGTGTTCTGTGAAGTCTCCACAGGGTCTAGGGCCAAAAATTGGCCAGTGAAATTCTCTGACAAGACTCACCCCTTTTGTAAGGAATCCTGAGATACTGGACACAAAGTATGACATCTGAAATATTAATGTCAAGTAAATAATAATAAGCAATCACAAAGACCTATATCACAGTAAAGCAAATATGCACACATGTACTCTATGGTCAACTTAGAAAATAGTGGAATGACACCCCAAGAATAAAAACTGAATTACAGCTTCAACAATGACATATCTAGAATGTTCACAAAGCTAAATTATACTAATAGAATGAACGAATGAATGAATACATACATACATTTTATTTATACATGTTGTTGTTGTTGCTGCTGCTGCTGCTGCTGCTGTTGTTGTGTACATTTTAGTCATTTCTGACTTATGGTGACTGAAAGATGACCCTATTATAGGGTTTTCTTAAGCAAGATTTTTACAGAGGGGGTTTGCCTTAGCTTTCCTGTGAGGCTGAGAGAGTGTGACTTGTCCAAAGTGGGTTTCGATGGCTGAGTCAGGATTCAAAACCTGGCCCCCAGAGCTATAGTCCAATGCTCAAACCACTGCAGCTCTCTCTCTCACTCAGTTCTCTCTCACTCAGTATGTGTGTGTGTGTGTGTGTAATTTAAGGTAAAGGTTTTCCCTTGACATGAATGTCTAGTCATAACTAACTGCAGGGGATGTTGCTCATCTCCATTATTCAGGCAAAGAGTAAGCATTGTCCAAAGACAACTCTAGTGGTCATACAGACAGTTACCTTCCCAGCGCAGTGGTACTTATTTATCTACTTGTACTTTAACATGCTGTTGAACTGTTAGTTTGGCAAAAGCTGGAACTAGTGACGAGAGCTCACCGCATCATGCAGCACTTGGGCCTTGAACTGCCAACCTTCTGACCTTGGGATTGTCAGAACTGGCATCTTTGAGAGTGCATTTTTAAAATAAATAAATAAATAAATAAATAAATATGTAAAGCTCTTCTGTGAGTATGGCTTGCTATGGATGGGATGGTGGTCATCAATGCTGATGGAAATTATTGGGGGATACATAATTCCACATTTGGGGGGAAAAGTGCAGAAAGGGAAAGAAAGTAGGTAGTATGGTAGTGAAAAACAGGGTTGTTCGAACTCTCTAAAATTTTGTTCCTGGAAGGAAAAGCAGATCATTTCACCAAACCGACCCCCTTCCACACATGTCCACAAGATTTTGCACCCATCTCCAGAAATAAAATAAATTATCCTCTTTGCTTTATAATTTAAAATTTAAAGTGTTGGATTATTTGAGAAGGCGTCTCTTTCCCTTCCATTCTCACCACCGTGAAGTGCTGAAGAGAAGCGTGCTGATGACTAAGAACATCTTAGAGCATTTTCCAAAGGCTGCTGAAAAGGAAGGAAGAGAAAACATACTCCATGCTCTCCACTGCTGTAATGATCAGGGGATTGTGTTTTAGTATTTGGGCTAGCAAGGAAGCATGGATGGAAAGCTGGGAGGAACACTTCAGTTTATTCAAAATTCAATTCAGGTTTTGATCTGAACTGTACAAGGTGCGTATGTGGAATTAAAACTCACTCTTTCTTTGGGCTTTTTGATCCCTTGCTCCACAAAATCATTATTGAGCATAGTTCAGGGGAACTTCATTAATCTCTACTGAATCCCTATGGACAATCCTCACATATACTTTGAAATTCAGTGCCAAAATGACAACTTAAAGGTAACAAGGAAAGCTTTTTTGGGAGGTTAACTTTACAGTGCAAAAACGACAGCTCACCAGTGTCAAGGTGAAATCTATAACATTTAAATCATTATGACAGCCATAAAAACTCAAGCACAACAGTACCTCATTGGCATGCTGCAACTCATCAGCAAATCGACTGACTTCTCTGAAAAGCAGGGATATCGTAGAGTTCCTTATAGTGCTGCACTGGCCAAGCAAAACGAGGGCATGACATATAGAATCTTGCATCTGAAACTGATTAAAAGCATCATTAAGCTTCAGATGGTTAAAAACAACAACTTTAAGTTAAAATGTGCCAATATAGTTAAAACGTTCATAGGACACTGAAAAGATCAACTGGCTAATAAAATATGGTAGAATCATATGGTATTATATCATCTTAAGTATATGTACTCAGAAGTAACCAGTAAGTCCACTTAAGATCAATGGGATTTACTCACTAGTAAGTTTCTTTAAGCCTAAATACAATGAAGGTACCAGACTCCAGCTGATTTTGCAAGCTAAACAGAATCAGTCCTGGTTAGCACTTAGAAGGTAGGGGGAAACCAGAGAATATTAGATAGTGTAGGCTACAGCAGTACGAAGGCAAATTACCTCTGCATATTCCTTGCCTAAGAAAACTTACAATGTCCATGAGGTTGCCATATCTCAACAGGCAACTTAAAGATTTGTACACACATACGCACAAGTTTTCTTAAGACTGGAATCTACTGTATATCAGTAGTTTGGAAGTTATGGTCCTCCAGGTGTTTTGGACTTCAGCTCCCAGGAACCCCAGGCTGCTTGGTCAATGGTTAGAGATTCTGGGAGCTGAAGTACAAAATATATGGAAGACAACAGATTGAGAAACAGTGACTAAATTACTGACCCAACTCCCACTCAATCCACCAAATCAGTTTAGGGGCATCTTCTACCCAATGAAAATTGCACCAGAGTAATTGTACAGAATTTTAGATGCATTGCTAATGTAAATTTGTAATTTGCAAAAAGTAGAATATAGTAAACAGGTTGCATGTAGACTGAGTTGGTACCTTATGACATAAAACTACAAACATCTAGATGTACTAGAATTGTCTATTACAGAGATCACACTGCTAGCAGATTCAGATACACAGTGTATGTGTGTGTGCATGCATACCTAACCTTTGTGCTATCAATTTCCACATAAATTTTCTGTTCACTGGATAACAGGGATGTTATCCCACAAATGGAAAGGGATTTGTATTTTAAACCACTCATATTGTAAGGCCTCCTAGGTGGGCAGAGGGAGGGCAAGGTGTTTGTTATTCTTCTGTATTCTGTTTCCAGATAAGGCCAGAATCCAAAGGAAAGAGTGAGTTCTGGATTCACTCCAGACATGTTTTTGCCATCAGCCACAATTCTAGCAAGTACACCCCCACATCCCCAGATTAGAGAAAAGCTTTTATTCAGAGTACAAAACCTTATAGTGCTATTATGTTGTTTGCTGTTTGCAGCATGTTTGGGGCAGTTTACTAGAACATAAATACTTATCTGTATCCAATACCTCTATTTCAAGCATGTTTGAAGTTTTTTTGTGATGTGGCTAACAGAAGACACAAAAGAAGAAGCATACAGAAGAAACATATTTTAAAATAAGTAATACAAAAACCTGCAACAGTATGAAGATAAAAAGGCAGTATTTCTTTGTTTAAAAGAAGCACATTGAAGTTCTGGATTTTTTTTTAAAAAAGAAAAAAGTGTTTGGAAAGGGACTTTCACAATTTGGTCACCATGTCCCTAAACTCAGAAGGTAGGGATTTTTGCAGCTGAGATTTGAATGAACTCAAAGAATGGCCTAGCTCATATGACCGTTCAAAGCTGGACCTTCAAACAGAAAAAAGGAGATTATTATTTCTACAGAGGTACAATTAACAAGTCGTGGGACAGCAGCCTGTCAAGATTTGTTACAGCTCAAGGGTATTTTATTGCTTGGTCAATGAACTATGGGGCAATGAGTGTAGGCCATACATTTCAATAATGTCTTCAGTGCTGGCACAAGTATGAAAGGCCAGTTTGGCTTCCAACCAGTTATTGAATATACTCTTGTTTAAGTCTAGAAATTTTAGTCAAAAATTGACTAAAAATAATGAATCGACTTATCCATGGGTTGATGTAAGTACTGCAACTTAAAGGAACCATCCTCTGATGAAAGGGAAGAGCATAATCTGTCCTAGAAGAACTGACCTCCCTCTGCTCTCTCATCCATCCAGCCTTTAGTGTGAGCACAAACAGTCATACCTGCTGGATTTTTAAGTTCTTTGTTACATGCCCTTAAGTTTTACCCTCAACTTATCCATGGGTCATATCAAAATCCATAATTTTGGCCCCAGAACCTGCTCTCACGTTATACATGAAGTGACTTATAGTCAGATATATACGGTACTTTCCCCAGAGGTGTAAGGAGTCTCAATAGCCACATAATGAACAGGGGCTAATTCTCACATTTAGTTAATATCAAACCTACATCTGCTGACCCTAATCCAAATTCACTGAACTGGCACAATTTACATACATAACACAACTTTCCCTGAGATTGTAAGCCTGAGGGCAGGAAACTGTCTAATTAACAATTTGCAAGCCAATCTGACAGCATTTCTAAAGAGCAGAGTATAAAGGCAATAAATGAATGAATAAATAAATAATACTGTTTGATACCACTTTAATCACTATGGCTCAATGCTATAGAATCCTGGGATTTGTAATTTTGTGAGATATTTAGCCTATTTTGTCAGAAAGCTCATAATGCCACAACAAACTATAAACCCCCAAATTCCATAGCATTGAGTCATAAAGGTTAAAGCAGTTCCAAAGTGCATTAATTCTGCAGTGCAGATTAGACATCAGTGACCTTATCATCATTCAGTGTGCATCTTTTAATGTCTAATATATCAAATCTGCACTACATAAGATTCTTAGCTTCTTATTTAAAATGGTCCTGTTTTATTACTTGCTTGCGTGCTGATTTGTGCCAGAAACTAAATGTGCATCTTAAAATGGAGATATAAAAATGATAAACATGGAAAAGTAAATTCATTAATTCCAAAGCCCATTTTAGAACTTTTTGTTAGTAGACTGGAATTAGTGATGCTATTAAAATCTACTATAGAATACTCAGGTACCAGATTTTGCCCGTTAGGAAAAGGTAACATCCTTGTGATGCTGGATTAACTTAATCTCAATGAAATCTTTAGCCCGATGGGATGGAACCTTCGCCCTTGAAATTTATGGAAATATTTACATATAGGCCTGTGTAAAACACTGTGTTTTCAAATGTCATAGCTGTTAAATAAAGTAATGCAAATAAGTAGAAAGAAGCAACACCATTCTGCTTATACAAATGCACGTAAACCACTTTCAGAAATAATATGCACTAGCATTAAAATAAATACCTAGAAAGAGTGCTTTGCAGACAATGGTGTAGATGAAGTACATGACCGGCTAAAATATAACGCTAGCTTCAATTTTCCATGTTTGATTCACTCCACTATGTGACTCATTATTATAATTATAGAGTACTTCACGTTTACTACTTTTGCTTAAATCCTTTACCTATGCCTGCATATAACCATTTCCACATACATTGGTTTTATTTTGAAAGCAGATAATCACCACAGCTATCTAGATAAGCTATTTACTGTAGAGTACATTCTGTGCAGCTGACCTCAGAAATGAATGACTGTCATCCTCATTGTTGTTTAAAATACTAACCTTCCACTAGTGGGCTGAAGCAATGGGATTGGAACTATTCCCCCCCCCCCCATACTTTCCAGTCATCCTGGAATAATCAAGGAAATGAAAGAATACACACACACATATGGCCACTCTGGACTACAAATTCTAGTCAGGCTGCATGGAGAAAGAAAATAATGAAAGTCAGAAAGAGAGAATGAGAGAAAGAGAGGGGGAGAGAGAACAGTAACTAAAATCAGTCTTGTGTTGAAGGTTGGAAATTAAAGGTAGATTACTGAAACTACTTTCTCAGAAAGCTGCATCAGTCTGTATCAGGGAAGAGATCAATTCTTTAGACTGATATTAGACAGTGTCCTTTGCTTGCTTCAAAGAAATATGTCCATTGAGTTCAGTAAGATTTACTTCCAGGTGAGTTTGTATAAGAATTGCCCAAATCTACAAATGCAAAAGCTTTCAACCATACGCACCTGCTGCAACAGGCAAATGTGCATTCCTTATCTGCAATGGTATGTATGTGATTCACACAGCTTCCAGCTTGAGATAAATCAACATTTGCAAAAGTGGCCTTGACTTAAGAAAGAGATGGTGGCAATGGAGAATTGTTTAGTGTTGAACAAATCATATTCTAATTTTAATATTCAAAATAATACTTTTGGGATGAAGGGAGGGGGAGGAAATGATTCCCCAAACAGACTTTAACAACAGATATTCAATCTTTTCAGTCTACTGAATGTACATTGCCATCATCCCCACACTTTGGGGGCAGTCTAAAAATTCAATTTTTCATAACAAATGTGGCCAAGAAAACCCCATGATAGGTTCCCCAAAGATCAGAAATAACTTGAAGGCACACAGCAACAACAGCAGAGATAACCTGCCTTTTGCAGTGCTGTTTGTTGCAACCCACTAAGGGTGCATTCCCCCTAAAGGCATAATATTTAACCAAGTTGGAAAAAACAAACAAACCAACATCTAAATATGAGAAATATTGGATTCATTTAGAAAGGTTCCCTTGGGGCTGAAAGGTGGTGGTGGTAGATCTTATGTCTGTTCCCCCCTCTCTTTCTGTCCCTACGTTCTGTGTGTATCATTTGGCAGGACAGGTGTTAGCCATAGTGCATTTTTCCAAATTTTGGTGTATGTGTGGTATTCCACATGACCTCAGATGGACAGGCAGCCCACCATAATCCCCTAAGCGCTGGGACATGTACGCATTACACCCAGGTGAGGTCAGCCTCATGGGACTATCATCACCTTCAATAATCAGAAGAATGGGTGATGAAATGTCTCACCTGATGAGCCGGCTAACAACTTAACACCCTTCCCATTTCCCTTGATTATTAACCGACCATATTACCTCTACCCCAGACAATCCAACACTTTTGCCCTACGGTTAGTTTTAACCTTTAAAAACCCCTGGTAATCTCCCCATTAGTGTGCTAATTTGGATTTCATAGGGCCTCTATGTCCCTGTGATCTCTAGTGTAGCTCCGGCACTTCCGTTCAACCAACGCTTTTGGAATGGCTGTGTCTCAACCTACTTCACCCATATGGATTCCGGAAGCAAGCCTCATCTGCAGTAAGTTCTGTCTCAAACCTTTTCCAAGCCAACCCCTGATTTCCTGAGCCTTGAATGAATGAATGAATGAATGTGTAATAGTGAATTGTTGTGTGATTTTCCCTTTTAAATAAAAGTATACTTAATTGGAGAAATCTACCTCTGCACCATTTCTTAGATCCACAGGTCTCTTGGTATACAGGCAGGAGACGATTTCATAGGGTCCTTGTAGCTGTCCCCCTCTCAATTTGAGTTAAGTAAAATTCTCCTACAAAGATTTTGGCTACACAGGGGAGATGCTTTCCATAACCTCCATTCTTTGTACCATTCGTTAAAGAAAACCTGACAGCACCCGAGCAAGTCATGAAATAACAGCAACAGCACAGTCATAGGGAAATATTCAAGATTACTTTGCCAGAAAGTGAGATCCAATCATTGGCTTACAGTGACCAACCTGGCAAACAGGAGGATGATAAATATACAAGAAGAGAGAGGACAAGCAAGCCAAGCCATGTGGCAACAGAGTATATGGAGAGAAGGAGTTATGCTCACACAGTCTTACTCTCCCACCACCACTCTTCCAGCTGTCAATGGAGAGTATATGCAGAGCTAATTGAAACCAATAGGTATTGCCAATCATTTCCATACCATCATCGATGGCCAAGACAGTCTGTCATAAGGACTGTATCTTCTCATATGAGCTTGCCTGAAGATCTGGAAGGGAGGCACTTCTCTTTATATCACCACTTTAACAGGCACACTTGGTGGGAATTGTGGGAGAAGGCCTTGTGTATGGTTGCTCTCACACTTTGGAACTCCTTTCCTAGGAAAGTTATTAATAAGAAAGAGTACTATTTTTTATTTTTATTTTTTTTAAAAAAAGCCTTTGGTAACTGATTTTTAACAAAGGGGCTTTTACGGTGCTGTACTGTTTCCAGTACCACAGAAGAAATACAGAAATTCAATCTAGACAATGAGGAAATCAAAACAGTTAAGAATTCCCATACCTAGGATCAAATATAGACAAGGATGATGACTTCAGACAGGAAATAAGAAGAAGATAAGGAAGGGCAGCTATGAAAGAAGATGAAAAGCTACTGAAAAATAAAGATATACAACTGAGCACAAAAGTTAGAATTGTTCAAGCCATTGTATTTCCCATCACTATGCATTGATGTGAGAGCTGGACAGTAAAAGAAGCAAACAGAAGTAAAACCAACTCATCTGAGATGAGTTGCTGCAGAAGAGTGCTTAGGATACTGTGGGCAGCCAACAGACAAACAGATGGGTCTTGGAACAGATCAAGCCAGAGATCTCATTAGAAGCCAAGATGATAAAATTGAGACTGATGTACTTTGACAATATTATGAGAAGGCATGGAATACTGGAAAAGACAGTAAAGTTAGGAAAGATAGAGAGCAGAATAAGGAAAAGAAGACCACATGACAGATGGATTGACTTGATCAGGGGGGATACTGACACAGGATTGTAGGAACTAAGCAGCGAAGTGGAAGATAGGGGGTCTTGGAGATGTCTCTTCCACAGGGTCTCCATGACTCAAGATTAACTCAGAGGAAGATAACAACAACAACAGCTAGTTCCAGCCTTATTTTTAAAGTAAGATATTATTTTTTTTAAATTCTATTGTTTAATTCTATTTAAATCTTAATTTTTATGCTTTTGACTACATGCATTTTTATTGCATTTCCTGCCTTTCTGTATACTGCCTTCAGAACCAGTCTGGGAGAAAGGCCAAATCTAAATAAAGGAATGGATGGTGAATGGATACCACTTTTGTGAGTGTTGCAAAGAACAAAACAGATAGTGCACTGAGTACAGCACCATTTAAACTGTTCCTGACATGCCCACCTTCCTGTGTGTTTTGTGTGTGTGTGTGTGCGTGCGTGCGTGCACTAAGGAGCAGCACTGCTTGGAAGAAAATATGGTTTTAATACAAAATGATGATAGCCATATGGGGGTGACAGTGGGGCCCTCCAGAGATGGCAGGTGGTGGCTCAAACACACACACACACACACACACACCTATAGTGCATCTACACTATAAAAATATGCACTTTGATACCACTTTAAGCGTCATGGCTCCATCCTACAGAATCCTGAGATGTGTAGTTCTGTGAGACACCAGCACTCTTTGGCATACAGGGCTAAAGAACATAACTACAAATCCCAGGATTCCATAGGTTGGAGCTACAGCACTTAAAATGGTGTCAAACTGAATTATTTCTACATTGTAGAAGCACCCTTATTCCTGTGGTTAATGTGGCCATAATCCCAGAAACAACAGTTTGAACAGAGGAAGTTTTTATGAAAAGTATTAACATTAAACAAATTAGCTCACCTTAAATCATGTCTGAATATACTGTGATCATTCCACTTTTACATAAGTTAACTGATAGTCAATTGCTACCATTTCTTTGCTAAAGCAATTAAGTCTGCCAAGTTGTACAGTTCACATTATTACGAAGTGTCAAAAAGTATGGTATAGTTCGCAATATTATAAAGGAGCCTTTTCCATTTAAAAAAAAATATGAAAGTGCTGTTACAGATAACCTGTCACTTTTCTTGCTTTGAATTATTGCAATTTTATGTGCACAGAATAAAGAGGAAATCATATTTGAAAGATTAAAAGAGCTTTGTGCTAAAATACTCTCTGATGCTACATGAACGGTATTAATACAATTCTCAAGGACCTTTCTTTCGTATAACATCTGTGGAAATAGGTGAAGTATTGTAAAATAACCAAAGGAATATGCTTCAGAGATAAAACTGTACTTCTCACCCCTTCCTCACCAATCTATCTTTTTTTTTAATTGCTGAAGAACACAAAAACCTCTAAGCTGTTTTACTGGACAGACTACTTACCATTTAGCTTTGAATTTGGAAAGAAAGCACCTGAACAGTTTACTTTTGTTTTGCTTCTTTTTTTTTTAACTGCTTGTAGCTTTTCATTTGTCATCCATCATTTCTTTTTCTTTTTTTCTTTTTCACTACTGTAAGTGTCTGTTTTCTTCTTTTATGATGTCCCTGGCTTGTGACCATAGTTCTTCTGGTTCCCAGTCTATTGTGCGTAGTACAATCCTCCCTCCATATTTGCGGGGGTTAGGGGAACAAGATACCTACGAATATAGAAAAACTGCAAATGTCCCCCTCCCACTCAGAAGCCAGTGAAAGAGAGGAGTGGGTGGAAGAGGAGGAGCAGGGGCTTGTGTTCCTTTTTTCCCACCCTCCTGTCCCTTTCACTGGCTTCCTGCCACTTTGTTTGCCAGATCACTCCCTGGGAAGCCCAGGAAGCAATCGGGGAGAGAAAAGGAGGAGGCCTTGACCTTGCAAATAATCAAAACCACGAGTCTCAAGGCTGTGAATACGGAGCGCCAACTATAGTGCAAATTTGTTCCCTATAGTATCAATAAATTCTATTGAATGTATTGTATAGATCAAATTTTGGTATGGTGACTGGTTTTGTTCTTTTCTTTACTCTTATTCATGAAATAAGTAAATCATGGTCAGTGCCACAGTCAACACCTGGTCTAGTCCTGGCCACCAAAATAGAGCTTCTCCATCTTTTGCTTTTGATTATATAATGTATTTGGTTACTGTGCTCTCCATCTGGTGATGTCCATGTGTATAGCCTTCTCTTTGGCTGTATGAAAAAGGTGTTTGCAACGAATAGATTGTTGGCTTCACAGAAATCTATCAGATGTTCATCTGCTTCATTTCTTTTGCCTAATCCGAATCTGCCTACTGTTTTTGATTCCTCTTTGCTTCCAACTTTGTTGTTCCAGTCACCTATGATTAGCTTAACATCTGTTTGATGTGTTGTCAATTTCTTCCTGGACTCCTTCATCCTCTTACACATCTGTAGTTGATGCATATACTTGAATTATGGGAATATTCATGTTTTCCAAGAAGCCTTATTGAGATGATTTGGTCTTATTTGGTATTATATCCCTTTACTGATTTTGCCACATCCCTCCTTAGTATGAATGCTGCCTCATTTCTTCGTGTATTCTCATTCCCTGAGAAGAACATTGTGTAGTTGTCTGAGTCAAAGTAGCCTATTCCTGTCCATTTTAGTTCACTTACTCCCAGTACTGCTATGTTCATGCATTCCATTTCCATTTTTATACGTCCCGCTTACCTTGGCTCATGCTTCTCACATTCCACGTTCCTATTAAATGTGTTGTGCTGCTCTGGATAGCTTTTGAATTTTTGAGTGGGTCTTCTGCTTGCCTTATCATCTTTTGAATTTTTTTTTTTTTTATTATAATTTTTATTTAATTTTCTTTGCACAACACTTTCCAAAACAGACATATTAAATGACATACAATTCATTCAAACATCTCCCAGACATATAATTCTTAAAAAACACAAAACATTGAAATAACAAATCACTTCCTTTTACTTGGATCCTTTACTTAATGCTTTCTTCAAGCGTTGTATCTATTACTAATATTTTTGAGAGCTCCTGCTATTGAGGTAGAAAAATATAGAAATTAACTAGTAAAGACTGAGACTAATTTCCATCTCTCTTTTTCCTCTCTTCCACTTTGCCTTCTCTCTTTTGCCTTTTAGTGAAACATATATCTCAAAATTGTTTATATCCTTCTTTACTTTCTCAGGATCCACCTCATTATATTATCCTTTTCATTAAATGTCTTGCAGGTTATCTAAAGGGGAAAAAAAAGAACGTTAAAAAATTCCCTTTGTTAAGTTTTTTCCCTTATTTTTTTTTTTTTTAATTCCTTAGTTCTTCACTAAGGTCTCTTTCCAATATTCTTCTAGAAATTTATACCAAACATTCCATTCTTTTTCTATTTTCTCTTCAGTAACCTCTCTTTTCCAAGCTGTCATTATATCTAGCTCTACCATTTCGTACACTTTAAATATCCATTGGTCTAATGTTGGGCTTTTTTCTTTCTTCCAATTTTTTGCCAACAATATTCTTGCGCATGTTATTGCATAGAATAATAATTTTCCCTGATCTTTCTCTAATTCTTTATCTATCATTCCCAATAAGTATATTTCTGGAAGAAAGGGCAACTGTATTTTCCAATTTTCAGTTATAATTTTGTGTATGCCTAGCCAGTATTTCCTTGTTTCCGTACACGTCCACCACATATGATAATATGTACCTACCGAACATGAACATTTCCAACAATTTGGCTTGTTATTTTTGTTCATATATGCTATTCTCTGTGGTGTTATGTGCCATCTGTACACCATCTTGTAGACATTTTCTCTCAAGTTTTGATTTACAGTATGTTTTACCTTCTTACTCCAAACTTCTTCCCATTGATTATAATTTAGGTTGTGTCCCACATTCTGAGCCCATTTAATCATACTTTCTCTAATTATCTCATCTTCTGTGTACCACTTTAGTAGCATTTTATAGGTTCTGGATATCATTTTCTCTTTCCCTTTTTTTAACACTGCATCCCATTCAGTTTCTTCTACTTGTATACCCACTAGTTTTTTATCTATTTTGAATCTTTCCTTCAGTTGTCGGTGTAGGTACCAATGACATTCTATCTTACTTATCTCTAGTTCTTTTTGGTCTTTCATCACCATTTCCCCTCTTGTTTCTTTTAGAATATCTTTATAAGTTAACCATTTGTTTGTTTTCACTCCTTCTCTACCGAAAAAAGCCTCGTGGGGCGAACAATATTTTGGAATTTTCGGACACAATCTTGATTTAAATTTCCCCCAAGTCATCAATAAAGATTTCCTAACATAATGGTTCAGACTTTCCTTATGAATTTTACTCTTATCATAAAATAAATAGCTATGCCACCCATACCTTAAATTATCTCCTTCTAGACACAGTAATTGATCATCCTCTAAAAGTATCCAGTCTTTAACCCAGTCTAGACAACAGGCTGCATAATACAATTTCAAACTAGGTAGTCCCAAACCGCCTCTACTTTTGTCATCACATAGTACTTTTTCTTTTATTCTCGCCTTCTTATTCCCCCAAATAAAATTTAAAATTTCTCTCTGCCATTTTCTTAAAGGTATTTCGTTTTGTATTATAGGTATATTTTGAAATAAAAACAATATTTTTGGTAGGAGGTTCATTTGGATTAATGCAATTTTACCCAGCAGTGAGAATTGTAATTTTCCCCATTTATTTAGGTCTTTTCTAATCTCCCTCCACAGAATCTTGTAGTTGTTGCGATATAAGTCTGAATTTTTATTTGTTAGATTTATTCCTAGGTATCTGATTTTTTTTCCAATTTTAAATCCACTCAATTCTTCTAATTTCTGTTTCTCTAATTTGTTTATATTTTTGACTATGATTTTCGTCTTCTCCTTGTTAACTTTTAATCCGGATATTTGTTCAAACCTTGTTAATATTTCTAATAGCTTTTTTATGCTTTTTTCTGGATTTTCCAAAGAATATATGATATCGTCCGCGAAACTTCTAGTCTTATATTCAAATTTTTTGATTTTAACTCCATATATTTCTTTTTCATTTCTGATGCTATTGTTTAATACTTCTAGTACCATTATAAAGAGGAGGGGGGATAATGGGCACCCTTGTCTTGTTCCTTTTGTAATCTTAATTTCTCTTGTCTTCTCTTGATTTATAATAAGTCTAGCGGTTTGGTCTTTATATATCGCCTTTATCCATTCTAAAAATCTACCAGTCATACCGATTTTAGTCATCACCACAAATAAGGTATCCCAGCTAACATTGTCAAAGGCTTTTTCGAGGTCCATGAATATCAGAGCCAATTTTTTTTCGTTATTTCTTTCAAAGTATTCTATCAGATTAATTACATTTCTAATATTGTCTCTGAGATGTCTATGGGGTAAAAACCCAGCCTGGTCTTTGTGTATCCATTCTTTGAGGACTTTTTTGATTCTTTCCGCTAATATTATTGCAAATAGTTTATAATCTGTATTTAAAAGACTTATTGGACGGTAATTTTTTATATCTGCTGTATCTCTGTCCTCTTTTGGTATTAGTGTAATGTTGGCTTGTTTCCATGTTAGTGGGAATTGACTCTCTTTAATTTCATTCATAATTAATTTAAGTGGCACTATCAGTTGATCCTCGAATGTTTTATAATAGTTTGAGATGAACCCATCTGGGCCTGGTGCTTTGCCTTTTTTACACTTCCTGATTGCCTCTACAACCTCTCCTATCGTGATTGGACTGTTTAGAATTTTCCTTTGTTCTTCTGTAATTGGTTTAAGTTTAGATTCTTCTACAAAACACTCTATTTTAGATCTTTCTATTGATATCCCTTTATATAGCTTTACGTAAAAGTCTCGAAATGCCTTTTTAATTTTGTCTTGTTCTGTAATTATAGTTGAATTAACTTTTATTTCTGTTATTAAGTTTCTTTCTCTTTGTTTTCTTATTTTATATGCCAACCATTTCCCAGGTTTGTTTGCTTGTTCAAATTGCTTTTGTTTAAAGAACATTATTTTATTTTGAATTTCCCTTTCCTCTTCTATTTCTATTTGTTTCTTTAACGCTTTTATTTGTGTAGTTATTTCTTTACTTGTTACATTTTTACTTAAATCTTTTTCCTTTTCTTCTAGTTTGAGATAAAGTTTTTCCATTTTCTCTTTCTTTTTCTTTTGTATTATACAGTTTTGCTGTATGAAGAAGCCCCGCATCACCGCTTTTGAGGCTTCCCATACCGTTATGATGTTTACCTCTTCTGTTAAATTTTCTTTAAAATACATTTTTAGTGTTTCTTTCCCTTTTTCTATAATTTCTTCTCTTTGTAGTAAATTATCATTTAGTTTCCACGCGTATTCACCTGATCTGCTTTTTATTGTCATACTTATGGGGTTGTGGTCTGAGATTGCTCTCGGTTCATTTGTCATATCAACAATATCTTTACAAAATGATTTTGAAATTAAAATCATGTCAATTCTCGATAGCGATTTGTGTCTTTCCGAGTAATAGGTGTATTCCCTTGCGTTATTATACTTATATCTCCAAACATCTATTAGGCCACATGATTCCATCAGGTTATCAAATTCTTTTGGTAATTTCCCTTGGGTTTTTTTGATTTTTCTATCCGATTTCCTATCCAGATCTGGGGAAATTACCCCATTCCAATCTCCCATAAGCATGACTTTCTCATACGTGAAATCTTCTATTTCTTCTCTCAGTTTCTTAAAAAATTCTGCCTTTCGTTCTATTGGGGAATATATTCCTACTACCAATACTTTAATCTCCGGAAGTTTAACCTCTAGCCCAATATAGTGTCCATTTTTATCACTAAAGAGTGTTCTAGCTTCGTATTTATTGTTAACATAAATAACCACACCCTTCTTTCTTTTAGGCCCCGAAGATACAAATTCATTCCCCAATTTTGTATTCTTTAATAGTCTCTTGTCTTTTTCAATAATATGTGTCTCTTGTAGACAGATCAGGTCCAATTTTTTCTTAATTAAATAGTGAAACACCTTTTTTCTTTTTTGGGGAGAGTTCATACCTCTCACGTTCCATGAGAGTATTTTAATTTTATGCATTTTTTTCCCACTTACTTTTTAGTTAGTCCTCTTCTTCTGTTTTTTCTAACTTGTCGTCTTCTTCACTATCTTCGTCCTCTCCTTCTCTTTCTTTAAGTCTCTCATTATCTGTCAATTTCTCTTTCATTCTCAATTGCTCTTCTGCTTGTTTGTTACTGGATCTTTCGTCTTCTTCCTCTAATTTTCTGTCTTCTTCTTCTTCATTTCCCTGAGTTGGGACTCTTCTTTTTTCAAGTTCTTTTTTATATTTCTCTATAAATGCTTTCATTTTCTCAATTGAGTTAATTTTAAATCCTTCTGATCTAAATTTGAAGGATATACCTTCAAGTCTCTCCCATTTGTAATTTATGTTATTCCGTTTTAGTAGTGTTGTCAGGGATTTGTAGTCATTACGCTTCCTAAGAATTCTCATGGGTATGTCTTTATATATGATCAGTTCCTTTCCTTCCACTTCTAGTTTTTGATCATAGCTTAACTGGATTATTTCATCCCTTATTTTTTTCCTGGTGAAATAAATAACTACATCCCTCGGCAAGCTCTTCTGTCTGGCAATTTTAGAGTTTATTCTATACATTTTGTTTATTTCATATTGAAATTGATCGTTTTCTGTCCCTAGATAGTCTGCTATAATTGGAGTTAGGTAGGTATACAAATCTTCATTTTCAATCTCCTTAAGACCCCTAATCTTAATGCAGTTTTCTCTTTGCTTTAGATCTTGTATCGCTCTCTCGTCTAAGTCCTTTTCAAAGGCTTCTTCCAAAACAACTACTCGCTTGTCTATTTTCTTCGCTTCTGTCTCTACTTTATTTATTTTTTTTCTACTTGTTTAACTTCCTCTGTAACTTTTCCTATTGAATCCTTCATCCCTTTTAGTTCTGTCCTTATCTCTTGCCTAATCTCTTGTTTTATCTCTCTTCTCATTGCGTACATATCTTCCTTCATTGATTTAATGTCCTCTTTCATTTCATTATATAAAGCTTTTAATTCTTCTAGAATCGGTGATTGGTCTTGGGGTCTAGTCGACATCTCCCAAGATGGTCTTCTAGCTTGTTGTTCTATTACATATTTTGCTTTCCTAGTCGTCATTTTCCCCCTTAGTTAATGTCACTCTTTGTATTTTGTTATCCCAATTTCCTCTTCTTCTTTCCTATAACTTTCTATTTAACTATCTTACTACATTTAAATGTGTACTTTTGTCTTCCTTTGCTCCCTTCCCTTCTCACTTCCTTCTGACTTCCTTTCTCCCTCTCCTCCGTCCGCCTCCACCTTCTTCCCTTCTCGCCTCCTACTGGCTTCGGCTTCCCTACTCCCTCTCCTCCGTCTGCTTCCACCCTCTTCCCTTTTCGTCTCCTTCTGGCTCCGGCTTCCCTTCTCCTTCTCCTCCGTCCGCCTCCGCCCTCTTTCCTTCTCGACTCTTTCTGGCTTCGGCTTTCCTTCTCTTTCTCCTCCGTCCGCCTCCGCCCTCTTCCCTCCTCACCTTCCTCTGGTATCGGCTTCCCTTCTCCTTCTCCTCCTTCCGCCTCCGCCCTCTTCCCTTCTCGGCTCTTTCTAGCTTCGGCTTCCCTTCTCCTTCTCCTCCGTCTGCCTCCGCCCTCTTCCCTTCTCGTCTCCTTCTGGCTTCGAAGTAACTGGGAGGGTTCTGTTGGTGTAGGTGGGCTGTTGGATGATTGGTGGGGAAAGTGTGGTCTCCTTCTGGCTTCGGCTTCCCTTCTCCTTCTCCTCCGTCCGCCTCCGCCCTCTTCCCCTCTCGTCTCCTTCTGGCTTCGGCTTCCCTTCTCCTTCTCCTCCGTCCGCCTCCGCCCTCTTCCCCTCTCGTCTCCTTCTGGCTTCGGCTTCCCTTCTCCTTCTCCTCCGTCCGCCTCCGCCCTCTTCCCCTCTCGTCTCCTTCTGGCTTCGGCTTCCCTTCTCCTTCTCCTCCGTCCGCCTCCGCCCTCTTCCCCTCTCGTCTCCTTCTGGCTTCGGCTTCCCTTCTCCTTCTCCTCCGTCCGCCTCCGCCCTCTTCCCCTCTCGTCTCCTTCTGGCTTCGGCTTCCCTTCTCCTTCTCCTCCGTCCGCCTCCGCCCTCTTCCCCTCTCGTCTCCTTCTGGCTTCGGCTTCCCTTCTCCTTCTCCTCCGTCCGCCTCCGCCCTTTTTCTCACAGCTGATCCTCCCTTTCTGTATTAATTATGTAATTGTCTATCTCGGCGTTTTCCCCTTTTCTTAGAATTTGTACTTAAATTTGTTAGTTATAAATTTTCCAAGTTTCTTAATACTCTGGATAATATATATTTTTTTTTTCCCTCTTTCTTGAACCGCTGAGTTTACCTTTTAGTTAGCTGTAATTTTCAAAAGTTTGTTCACTTCTTTACCTTTCGTCTTTTGGCTCTTTATCTTCTTCTATAAAGAAGCTCTTGGTGTTGATACCTTAATCTCTTAGGTATTCCAAGCTTTTTCTCTTAATATTCTCTGTTTTCTTCTTTCTTCTATTTAAAAAGTTGGTGGCATTCCTAATTCTGCTTTGCAGCTCCAGCCATCACAGCGGATTGGCTTCGGGCCCCTTCTGACTCCTCTTTGTTTAGATATTTTTGGGGACAGCAATTAGCCCCAATATTGAGGTTCCGTCAGGGTATGGGTCCTTGAAGCCCCTTCGCCCAGACTATGCCAAGGCTGGGTTTTTTCCTCCCCAAAATGTTTGAGGGGAAAACTGTGTTGGCTGTGTGGCGCCTTCGGGAGCCTCAGGAGCCTCTCGAAGCACGTCCGACGGGCTGCCGCTCCCAACCGGAAGTCCCATCTTTTGAATTTTTATGCCTTTGGCTCCTCTGACAAGTGTGATTTCCTCTGTTTCTCTCTCTCCCTTTGTTTCCTTTCCTGCCTGTGTCTCACTTGGAATGTCATAGGGTTTTCTAAGTGAGGGCATTACACAAGGAGGGTCCCCGTTACTTCCCTGTGTACAGTGCTAACAAGTGTTGGCCATATGACACTGTCATTCTCTCACCTTCAGTACCATCCACCACTGCTGCTACTGCCCAGTAGTTGTTTTCCTCTCTATGTACCCCACTTGTTGTTTGATTGTTTTCCTACCCCCCTCATGTCCTTCCTCCCTCCTTTAGTTCCTCAACTTTCTCCTGGTCTCTCATCGAGTTCCTCTGGCCCTTTTGGCCTGAATCGGGTGCCACCTCTTTGTCTCCAGGACTGCGGGTGGGGTGGGCTTTGCCCTTCCTCCCCTCATTTTTCCCAGGAGTCCTCCAGGCTCTGTGCCTCCTCTCTCCCCCCTGGTCTTGGGGGCAGGGATGGCACAGAGGTGGAATTTTGGTTGAAAATATTTTGCTGAAAATATTCTGATTAGAAAAAAAATACAGTTAAAATGTCTAATCGCATGCAAAAGGCTTTTTTTTGGTGTACCAAGAATATGCCATCTATTCCTTCTATGGAATTAAGGTGGCAGGTAATAGAATGGATAGTACGAACCCCCATAAGCTTGACTTAGCTGCAGATCTTCTTCTGTCCACTATGTACACGGATTTCAAAAGAGCCAGATTTGCTGCTTCATAAGAATTTTAATTGATCTATAAAATGCTCCAACTATTACTTAATCTAAAAGATGAGTATGTCATCTCTTTGCCAAATGGCTTTCAAAGAGGCTTAAGATCAATTAATACACTGCATCACCATATGAAAAAATAAGCTTTTTATTTATGTAAGCTTTTAGTAACTGATTGGTTGGTGATGAAGAGCTTTTAATAGGGGTGCTATGTCCCCTCCCCTCCCCAATGTGCTTTTAATATTTTAAAAGATTGGTTGGTGTTTTAACATGATAATCTCTTTAACTGTGTTTTCATACTACAACTTATTTTGTTTTTAGCTTTGTTTTTTTTTTTAAATCATTTTGTGTGCTGCCTTGCATGCCAGTGCTGGAGAAAAGCTGGACTATTCTATATAAACATGTCAAATTTTTTGTCTGGTGGTTACAGCCACTTCTACCAGCAAGGGAACCAGGATTGCGTTTTTGGTGATATCTCAGCAACTGGGCAGATTTCTGCAGAAACAGGATATCCTGAAGGTACCCTGGTCCTTGACAATTTGGTAGAATTTTATTGGAAACAAACTGGAGCTCAATGCACCTCCCTTTCTTGTAGCTGCCTTGCTCTGGTTGCCATGTTCTGAACCAACTAACACTCCTGTAGACTTTTCAAAGACAGCTTCATATATTATAAATTTTACTTAACCATTGTCAGACATTACAGACAATTAACAAGGCAGGACCTGTTCAAATTAATAAAGTTCCTTCCAAGTAAACATGAATTCAAAGACATAGCCATGTTAGTCATCTGAGGAAGTAGGCTCAAGTCTACAAAACCTCATGTTACCAACTTCTTCCTTTCTTTTAGTCTCAAAAGTGCTACAAGATCACTCTGCATAGCAAGTAATCATAGTTGAGGCAAGATCCATATCCCAATTTCAATGATGGTAATGAGAAGCAGAGATGGAACTAAAATGGACTCAGTAGCATGTACATCTGTTATCTGAAGTTCAAAGAACTAGACAGAAGGAACAAGCAGAGGGCTGCGACAGGTCAGTGGCTGTCCTTAACTTTCATCTCATTTGAAGTGTGACTTAAAAAAAGAAAAGAAAAGAGACAAAAAGAAAAGTTCTTCTTCAATCCACTCTGAACCATCACAGTATTATGAAGTGCTGTTCAATACTGGTGTGTTCCAGCTTAGCCACATTCTAGCCTTCTCTTATGTTGATGAAAGCAAATACAGAACATTAGGATGAAAACCTACCCACAAACATTTTATTTTCTGAAAGAATTAATTGCATTAATATTTTGCCTTGCCCCCAATAAGCTCAAGTCGATACACATTGATCTCCCTCCTCCAAGCTTAACCACATAACAAACCTATCAAGGTAGGTCAAGATGAGAAGAATATTGGCTCAAGGCTACCCAGTGAATTTCATGGCTCAGTGGGGAGCTGAACCTGACTCTCCCAAATCTTAGTCCAGCGCTACAACCACTACACCGCATCTGCTGTAAATTAAAGCACACTTTTTGGCTTCTATTTGTTGTTGTGTGCCTTCAAGTCATTTCAGCTTATGGAGATCCTAAGGTGCATCTGTCATGGGTTTTCTTGGCAAGATTTATTCAGCAACAGTTTAATTTCAAGCATGAAGTCAAAGCTAACCTCCATATGGATATACTTTGCAAGATATACTGTTATAGAGTCCCACAAAGGCTGGCATTTGTTAATACACCAGGTAGCAAAAGCTAAATTTTGTAATGGTAAGTCATGGTAGAATTTCCACAAGCAAATCCTATGAGCATTACTTATAACTAACAGATGAAAAAGATCACGAAAGAGAACAAAGGGTAGTGGGGAAGAAAATATCAGTGTTAATAGCCAAAGGATGAAATGAGGCATGAAGAGAATTTGAGAGACAGGCTCAAAATAAAAAAGAGACTGGGAATAGCCCCCAGTCAATGATACATCACCTCTCTTATACAATTGTAGTTAACCAGCAAAGAGTAATGAGACAACTACATACATTCTTCCAGTCAGAATGGCAGTTCACTAACTCTACAAAGCCTATCTAGTCTGATTATGGTAATGGATTTAAATGCAATCCCTTGAGCATTTTTTGCTAAAAAAATATTCTTGGAACATTACAGGCATTACTGTGCTCAGAACAAAACTGATTCTATTATCTTCAGTGTCAGAGATAACTTGATAACAGATGAATCTAAAATATTCTCACCCTGTGTGTGTGTAATGAAAAAAAAAATATCAAAGTAATTGTCTTATTTTCAAAAACTTCTTAAGGCCTGTGCTGAGACAAACACAGTTGATCTAGCTGGGAAACTTGAGGGTTGCCTCTTCCATTTTTGCTGTCCTGTTTATTCATTGATGCTTAAATACCCTAAAGGTACCAGATCCCATCTGACTTGAAAGCTAAGCAGGGCAGCCATGTCTAGTACTTGGATGGAAGACAGCCAATGAATACCTGGTGTGGTGGGATACATTTCAGAAAAAGGAAGTGGCAAAACCACCTCTGAGTATTCCTTGCCTAAGAAAATCCTCTGAAATTCATGGAGTTGTCATAAGTCAACAGCCAGTTAAAACACACAGTTTAATTATTTAGGAAATAGTATAGATACTTAAATCCACTGGCATCAGCAGGAAAGTTATAAGATTCTAACCCACCCCCTGCTCCAGTTCATCCAAGCTTGGCAATGACTGGAAATCTGTCTTAATGAAAATGATTATACTAGGGATTTAAGATGGACTACATGCTTATACCACCCCTTTTAGTGTTTAAGGTGTCTACTTTCATTTTTTCAAAGCCTTGTCATTATTGGACTCCCCCTTTTCTCATGCACCATGTTGTTTCATGAAAGTCTTGATCTATTGTAGACCATAATAATTCAAAAATTGTCCATAGTTCATTTTCTTCCCTCTGGGAAAGGAGAAAGGAGTTATTTGATTTCATTTGATTGATAATCTTCTTTATTAATTCCACAAGATCATGCTTTATTAACTGTCTAAAAGGGACTTTTTCTTGTAACTGTGAGTGACAGTCTAAAAGGACTGTATATATATATATATATACACACACACACACACACCTACATACTCAACAGACTGAACAGTGAAGCCTGTGCACATATAGGCCTTGTAGGAAAAATAAAGCTTTGCTACTATTTTATTTTTAAAAAGATATTTTTCATGGCAGCTTATAAAAAAGTATATTTTGAAAGGAATCCTCTATTTTTAAAACTTGATGTTCTAACCAAATACCCTCTATTTGGCTAATCATTCATCACATACAGTGAGTCAGATTTCTATAGCCATGTGTTTTTGGAACAA
Source organism: Urosaurus nigricauda (assembly GCA_034509955.1). Classification (NCBI taxonomy): domain Eukaryota; kingdom Metazoa; phylum Chordata; class Lepidosauria; order Squamata; family Phrynosomatidae; genus Urosaurus; species Urosaurus nigricauda. The sequence continues at coordinate 258,224,635 of JAOEGL010000001.1, read as the reverse complement.
GGGAATAGCCCAAATCTGTTTATTTCCATAAGATACAGAGCAGGGATTGGCAACCTCTGGCTTTCCAGAGGTTGCATACCACATACGTCAAAGCCAGAATGATCCACAGACAGAACCCAACAAAATGTGCATAGCCATAATAATAATAATAATAATAATAATAATAATAATGGTGGTGGGGGAAGGGGATCAGGTCCAAAAGTTCTTCTCTCCCTCTGACACCCGGACCAAGGCAGATGGCATGGAGGGAGGGCTCTGCTTCTTAATCCAGGACAGGCCCTATAAGTTGTCCACTCTTACTATGGAGGCAGTACAGAACCAGCTCACCCAAGGGTTGGATATATTTGGTACTAAATTCTATTGATTAGTTTATTCTTGAAGTACACAGTGCTGAGATTCTTGTATCAGGGCTAGTCTGATAACTTCTATCCCAACAATGTTCTTTTTCTAAGTAAAGAACAAGGTGATAAACAAATTTAAGATGACAGGTGGAGTATCTAGTCACAATCCTTTTAAGTGCCTAGTGTAGGTGTAAGAGATACGCAGATGTTGCCAGACTGCAACTCCCAGGATCCCTAGCCACGATAGCTAATGTTAAGGCATAGTAGGAGCTGCAGTTCAACATCTGGAGGGCCACAATTCTCACTGCTTGCCTAGTGTATCCTATCCAAAAGACTTAGTGAGGAAGCCATGACTTTCATATGAAATAGTGATAGTCCTTTCACCCTTGCCATCACCTCTGTGCCCTATTCTGTTGAGGTCAGGGGCTCAGCCATTAGGCCCAAGTTGTCTTAAGGACCCACTGCAGTTCGATGCACCCACTATGGAGAGGCTTACAACACATTTGTCTTACTATGTAGAAAGTTGGGAGGAGAGTCTGATCCAAACCTGATTGGGCAGCTTCCTAAACAATGCAGAGAGGCAGGGCATATTGTGCTTGCTTTCCTCTACATTAGGACTGGGCAACCTGTAGCCCTTGAGAAGTTGTTTGACTACCATTCTCATGATCCCTCACCAGTGGCAAGGCTGGCTGGGGCTGGTGGGGGCTACAGTCAAGCATCTTGACGTCCACATGCTGCCACTCTTGCTTTAAACTTTAGGTCCTACAAAATATATGAGGAGAAACCTCATATGTTTGTTTTTTAATTTAATAATTTTTTCAATAAAAAAATATATGAGGAGAAACATATGGTTTGTTTACCATGAGGCCTCCACAAGGGATTCAAGAAGAAGGTACTTATTTGCTTGCCAACACCATGCTCTCCAAAAGATAGGCATAATAGTCTGTTTCAGCAGAAAATGGAAAAGGGATGTGTATGTAAAGGAATCTAGTATTAAAGGGGCTTCTGCATTCTTTCATTTCCAACTTCCCCCACCCCCAACCTATTTGACAATGATTGTAGCTACATATTTAATGAATCTAGGAAGAGGTGTTTTGGTTCCAAAAACAGTGGCCAACTGTTCTTCTGCTGCTGATGGAATGATGCTACTAATAACAGTTAGATCTTTGTTAAAATACTTGTATATATGTTACAGATTGAGTCTCCCTAATCCAAAATGCTTAAGATCAAAAGTGTTTTGGATTTTGGAGTTTTTGGATTTTGGAATATTTGCATATACATTATGAGGTATCTTGGAGATGGGACCGAAGCCTAAACATGAAATTCATTTATATTTTGTATACACTTTGCACATATAACCTGAAGGTAATTTTATGAATGTTATTTTTAAAACAATTTTATACATGAAACAAAGTATATATACACTGAACCACCGGAAAACAAAGATTCACTATCTCAGTCACCTATGAGAACAATTTTGGATTTTGTAATATTTCTGATTTTGGAATTCTGGATAAGGGAGACTCGACCTGTTGTTGAAAGAAGTTACCAAAAAAGGAAACATTAGACTATCCTATCATTTGTATCAAACAGAAGTCCTGGCATTTTTCCCTTTCAGCTCAGATTGAATTGTCTGGCCCACCCAGGGGTATATTCTAAGAGCCCATTCCATGTGTGACAGCTGCAGTTTTCAGTCAGTTCATGCTGGCTTCCAACAGCAGTTATTATGTGTTCATCTGTTCACGTGAATGCCAGTGATACATGCCAGATGTGGTGCTTTTCATGTCCTACTAGGTGGGCAGCTTTTAAAGTGATGGCAGTGGCATGAGATGTCAATGTGTGCTATTGTAAACTGCCTATCAATATTTGCACAGCCATCCTCTGAAAAGCAGGTGCAGCTGGACAATGGGAAGTTGAATTCAACAGAAAACTCTAGTTTGGCCCTATGCAGTTTATGACCAACCAACCAAGGAGAAGGGACCCCAGCAACAACAAGTTATTGCCTGCAAAGTGCTTGCTAATATCCTACGCTGTTATTGCTGCCTAGTACTACAGCCAGAAAGCCAGGGTGGTATGGTGAGACTTCTGACTGAAACTCAGAAGATCTTAAGTTACTGTATATACTCAACTATAAGTCAACCTCATGTATAAGTCAAGGTCAGGTTTTGGAGCCAAAATTATGGATTTTGCCATGACCCGTGAATAAGTCGAGGGTAAAACTTGGAGGCTCCTTCAGAATGTGTATGTGTGTGTGTGGCAAGGGAGACTCTCATTGAGGCTTTCTGCTTCATCATTTCAGCTTTTGTTTCATCCAGATGCGCAGGCGGGCAGGCAGGAGATGGACTCTTAAACAGCAATATCAGTCAATCACCCAGGACTATTTCTGCTTGGCTTCAGAGAGAAATAAACTTATCTCTGCACTGTATGGGGAAATCTAAAAGAGCTGCTATCACATTTCCATAGTGACCTGTAAATAAATCGACCTGGGATTTTTTGGGTCAATTTTTGGACATAAATTTTTAGACTTATAGATGAGTATACACAGTAATGTCCCCACAGAGCCATGAAACTCATTGAGTGCTCCTGAGCTGCTTAAATTCTGTCAGGCTGACTTACCTAACAGAGGATAAAGTGAGGAGGAAGAGGAATGTTATGTACACCACCTTGAGGTCATTGGAAGAAAAGCTGAACATAAATTTTATCTAATTAATAACTGTGTGTGACTTGAAATTGCCTGATGAATCTACAGATTTCATAGGGTTTTCTTAGGCAAGGAATGCTCAGGTGGTTTTGCCAGCACTTGCCTGAAATATAGCCTACAGCACCTGGTATTCATTGGTAGTCTTCCATCCAAGTACTAACTAGGGATGATCCTGCTTAGATTCCAAAATCAGATGGGAAATCTGGTGCTTTAAAGGTATTTAGGTCCTGCTATCTGAAAAAAAATTCAAGGGTTTTTCTTGCATTGTATGATCAATGATTCAATAAGTAAATAATAAGAACCAGAGATTTACTGTTTGCAAAAGTAATAAATAATGTTTGCCATATGATATGTCCATCATCATTTTGAATATTTGGACAATGTTGTCTCATTAGCTAGTCTTTGGGAGTTCAGCAGCAGATTAGGTAGCAGTCCTAAAAGTAATACTCCTACATGTTCAAAAACACAGTACATATCATATGGCAAACATTATTTATTATATTTGCTAACAGTAAATCTCTGGTTCTTATTATTTACTTATTGAGTCATTGAATATATAGTACAAGAAAAACCCTTGAACATTTTTCAGAGACAGCAGGACATAAATACCTTGAACCAATATATTCGTCATAAAAATTACATGGAAAATGAAACCTAATCAGAAACAGAATTAATCTCAATGTTTTAGTCCATAAGTTTGAAACGTAAGTGGCATTTTCACTAACAAAAACTTTGTTAGTGACAGTCACTTAGATGAATAAATATACTGTCCTCTGGACCCAAACAAAATTGTGGAGGTATATCACCTATGGAAGCATTCAGATTTTTACATGAGCAGTGTCCTGGCAAAAGACTTAGGACCAAAGAGCAATCAGGATTTGAAAGTAAATCTATAGGTAAAACCAGAGATCAAGCATGACTGGAAGACCTTGTTCCTCAAGCGAAGCTTACTGGAACAGCAAGTCATTTGTATACCTTCCTGCCCAGAAGGATCCAATAGTTAGCTTGAATGAGCAAGTCAGTCTTGAAATGTGAAGTTGAAGGCCTTCATAGCCGACATCCATAGTTTTTTTGTGGGTTTTGGGGGGTATGTGGCCATGTTATAGCATCCATACTTTTTTGTTTGGCTATGTGGGTTTTTTGGGGGGGGAGGGGCTATATGGCCATGTTCTAGAAGAGTTTATTCCTGACATTTAGCAAGCATCTATGGCTGGCATCTTCAGAGAATGTCTTCAGTCTTGAAAATTATTTATCAAGAAGGCTGCTGCAACCTGAAGGTCAGAGAGTGAGCATATGGCAGGGCACCAATATAATGGTGGTGCTGAAGTGTTAATACATTCTGTTCCTCTGAAGGAAGACATTTACCTGGCTAGGCAAGCTGGTACAGCCCAGATTGGTTACAAGGGTAATAACATTAATTAAAGAAGAGACGTGGTGGTTTAGTGGTTAAGACACTGACTCCTGACGAACTCAAGGTCAGCAGATAGGCAATTTGAGACCTAAGGGTTCATGACAGAGTGAGCTCCCATCACTAATCCCAGCTTCTGCCAATCTAGCAGTTCAAAAGCATGCAAAAGTGCAATAGGTGCCACTTTAGTGGGAAGGAAACAGCGTTCCGTGTGCCTAATCATTTAGTCATGCTGGGCACATGGGCATGGAGTCATTTCTGACAATGTAGGCACCCTCGGCTTAGTAACAGATACGAGCACCACACCTTACAGTTAGCCATGATTAGACAACCATGTCAAAGGGGAAACTTTTACCTTTTAAACATTAATTAAAACATGGTCCCACACAGGATGAACCATGACACCAGCCTAGACTTATTTAGTCTTATTTAGCTCCTGTGTAGTCTAACCAAAGACCTAACATATTTTAGGACCATCCCATGAAACAAGCTTCTACTTAGCTGCAGTAGAGGGCAGTGAATTTTTTAAAAAGTCCAGCAGATAGTGCATTACATATCAGCAGCATGCTTCCAATGACCACTGCACCATCCACATAATATGCTCTAGTTATCTGTAGAGTGGCTAGCAAGAACTGAATATTTCTCTCTCTCTTTGGATATTGGGACAGAAAATTGTCCCTTGATACCATTAACATTGGGTTTTCACGCAAATAAAATATCAGCTTTTTCTCTTTAGGATGTGGTGTGTTTCCTAATTGGGGAGAGGGGGAATGATCTTTGTTATTTCTATTCTTTTGAGCTAGAAATAACAGAAGTCATATTTTTAAGAAAGTTGGGTTTCATATTTACAAAAAAAGGGGGGCTGAGAGCTGTTTAAAAGGAGCACTACATTTTAATATGACTTGTGTCTTCAGGTTCTGGGTATTACAAACCCAGAAACACTCCTGTGTAGAAAGGCAATTTTTAATTCCTAAAATGCATTGTGGTCAGAAAATACCTCAATAGTCATTCAATGTAGGTTTTCTAAAACTCCACATGGAGAAGGGTTAATAGGCATTCTCACAGAATAAGAATATGTGGGTTCCTATAGTTAAGTGTACTTTGTTTAAAAATGTATTAATCTTTTTACTAAAAACTTAATTTCAACTTCATTCTAGATTTTTATACACTACTTGATGAGGAACAAGTTTTCAATCCCAACTATAAAAGAAAAACAGTGTATTAAATTAAAACTGATCAACCCCACAAAATGAGTAGCTCAAGTCCAAGAAGAAAGGTAGTGAAAATGAGGGTTGAGTTAAAGGTGCGTATCTAATAAATCAATTTCACAGGGACTACTACAAGGCTGAATTATTATATTTCTGTTCATATTTGCCACTTGAAAAGCATGCTATTTATGAATAATTTATTTTAAAATTAGGTTCTCTGAATCCATAAAGAGGCCTCTCTTAACAAAAGTGATCTGAAATTGAAAAAATATTCAACTAACTGTTAGTATGTTGAAGGAGGCAAGAGTGCCAGAATTGTTCATTTATACATTACCGTATATACTCAACTATAAGTCGACCTCATGTATAAGTCGAGGGCAAGTTTTGAGGCCAAAATTATGGATTTTGCTATGACCCATGGATAAGTCGAGGGGCATACAGGAAGGGATCTAAAGGATGAAACAAAGCAAAACAATGTCAAATAACTTCCAAAAGTCCATCAGACATACCTCTTTGTGCTTATTCTTAAGACTGGATGGATGAGAGAGTAAAGGGGGTCAGTGCTTCCAGGACAGATTATACTCTTGCTTTTCACCAGGGGATGGATCCTTCTTTTAAATAAGAGTTAAGATGCAGTGCTTACATTGACCTGTGCATAAGTTGACTCAGGTTTTTTTTGGGTCAATTTTTTTTCCTAAATTTCTAGACTTATACATGAGTATATACAGTATTCAAAGGTCCATAAAATGTCCAGTAACTTAAGCAAATTTTCCTCAATTTGAAAATGTTTTTCCCCATGTAGAAGTAATATTGGTAGTACAGGTTAAGTCTCCCTTATCGGAAGTGCTTGTGATCAGAAGTGTTTTGGATTTTTTTTTGGGGGGGGGGGATTTTGGAATATTTGCATTGACTGTACTTAACAAGGTATCTTGGAGATAGGACCAAGTCCAAAGACAAAATTAATTAATGCTTCATATACAACTTATACACATAGCCTGAGTTCCACTCCACAAAAAGCATCTGAGGAAGGAGACTGGAGACTATGAAAGCTCACGCTGCCAACGTCTTTTAGTTAGTCTTAAAGATGACACAAGATCTCTCTACATACAAATTTATATAATACTTTTAAATAGTTTGGTGCATGAAACAAAGTTTGTGTACACTGAGCCATCAGAAAGCAAAGCAGTTACTATCTGAAACACTGTTTTGACCTAATCTGAATCTTAACATTTGAGTCATCAAGCACATTCTACCCTCTGTTGTGAAGTTCATAACTTTCGAGTTCAACAGCCATTTGTTCATTGTATGGGAGGTAGTGAAGGAGTAGGCCTAGAGTAGTGGGAAATGTCTAGCAAGAAGTCAAAATCACCAATGGACATATCATTGTCTTTCAGGACAATGTAGTTCTCAAGAATCACCAGGACAATTGATGCTAATGCCTCACTATTAAACTTGGAAATTAGAAGGTAGCCTGTGCCCACAACATTTTTATGATGTTTGACACTCAACTAGAAGTGATATCATTTTTTAGTTCCTCTTCCACTGATCCTCCTTCATCCTTTTTTCTTTTCTCCTAAATCCATCCATTTCCATATGTCCCACACACTTCCCTGCTGCACCACTATCACCAATGGATGAATGTTCTGCCATTTCTATAGAACTGGGCACTTGACAAACACTACTCAGCAAACACCAGTTTTTCATATCCTTACCTTTCTCTATCAAGTCTAGCAGAATGGGTAAAGCAGTCCATGCACAAGGACAGGGATAGTCTATGGCCCTCCAGAAGCTGTAACTCTTGCAATTAGCTGTGCTGGTTAGGAATGATACGACACTGTTGTACAACAACAGTTGGAAAAGCACAAGTTGCCTGCTCCCTGCAACAGACTTGTGGAATTCCTCAGTGTGCCACAGCTCATGAAAGTGGTGGCACCATAGGCCTAATGTTGTAAAAGTTTGTAATGGCATGGATGCATAGTTCCAAAACAGACGGGCGCTATTGGGTGCCCTCGTCACGTGCTAGAGTTGCCTCCGGACGGAGTGTATACATGCCCCACAACCCCAGAATGTGATGGGAGCGTCGTCACTGCGCACCACTGTTTACACAGCTTACACAGTGACAACATCACAGCTGCGCAGTGTCCATACAGTGCTGTGCAGCTGCGACATTCCAAAACCGCTGGCAGCACTTTTTGCGTCGCAACTGTGATGCAAAAAGGAGCCGGGTTTCGGAGCTCTTTCCTTTATTCCATGTAGTTGCTGTGGTGATAGTGTGCAGTAAAAAGAGAAGGCTACAGACCGCCCTTTTGGGGCAGTCTGTAAAGCCCCATAATAATTTGGTCCACACTTTTACATCAGCACATGAATAGCAGAATTGACTTGTCAGTAATGTACTAAAAACAGAAGTAGCATCATTCACTGTGACAGTCCCAAATTTTGAAAGAGTGCTAATGGTTCACAAAATATTGCAGTGCTAAACCCTGACACCAACAGATATATTGTACGTGATCTTATACTGGCTTTTTGTTAATCAGAGGGGAAGAGGCCTGAATCAGTTTCCACACATTACCTGTTTTAATCAGGTTTTAATATGATGCTTCCAAAATGTTTTTTAACTGATTGTTAACTTCATTAAACCTTCAGTACATAACCCACAATTAAAAACTTAAAAGGGGGGGGGGACACCACCTCATTTCAAAAAGAAGAACAAAGACTATGATCATAAAAGAGGCTTCCTAATGAGCCTGCTCTCACATAATAAGAAACCTAACATCAAGTATAGCAAGTTAATTCACAACAGCTACATGTTACTTTGTCAATTAAAAACCCTCAAAAGATTTCTAGCAACTTCAGACTTGTCACTTCTCTTTCAAGCAACCATTAGCTACCACAGTACATAAAATCAATTCATGATCTAGTAGTACTTCACTTCAGTTGCTTGGAGGACTAGAGGACTTCAGTTCATGGCCTGAAAACTGAAACTGAGCTGAGTGAGATGCAATCAACAGGAAATGGTTGGGGGGAAATCTGCTTAACTCTGTAGTTTCAATGAGCTGAGCTCTTCCTTTTTTCTGACAGTTGTGCAGTTTGTTTGCAGCAAGAGACTTTCCAGCTTTCTATATTGCTATTCTATTTTGTTTTAGTCTGTCTTGCCCTGCCCAGTCTGGTACCTCTGGTTATATGCATACTCATATTATCCATGTAACAACATGTGAGGCAGGCTTTTGGAATATCAGATGTGTGGCAAGCAGCGAAGAACTGAACTTCCCTATCTCTCACATACAATCCAAGTTCAATCCTCCCTAGACCTGCTGTTTACATAACAACAATATGCATGTTAATTTTATTCATACAATTAATGTCCAACCAGTATGGGCCCCAAAAACACCACTTTATTGTTAATCAATAATATTTCAAAGAGACAGGAATACTAAAAATCTGCTACCATATGTATGAAGCAAATGAAAACTAGAAGCAAATGAAAACTTGGATAAATTGTCTTATTTCTAGAAATTTTGATGTAGGTGCTTTTACTGAGAAAAGAGCCCAATCAGAGAAAGATTATAAAATGAGATAACTACAAAAATCTCATCATACTGCATTACGTTATATATACTTCTGTATAACTACGGTAACTAGTTTTATATCTCATGAAATATGCTTATTTCCATTTGATAATATAGTGATTACACAGTATCAATAAATTGAATTATCACTTAATATGCAGTGTGGCATTTCATATATGCATAATAGATATTGCTTCACTTTTACTTTGCTTAGTTACCTAGGCTGGGCACTTTTATTGTACGTGTTACATGCTGGTAAGCATGTAGGGCAAACTGTTTATCTGCTCCTTTTTGAACAACACATGTAAACAAAAGAAAGTGCACATTAGTTTCATTGGTGCATCCTGACGACTTGTACCTCAGCATGTTGTTGCCTTTACATGTTTTCAAGTCATTTTTGACTTACGGTGACCATAAGACATTGTTCTTTTTGGTGGGGGGGGGTGTCAAGATTTGTTCAGAGGAGGTTTGCTATTGCCTTCTTCTGAAGTTGACAGAGTGTGACTTGTCCAAGGCCACCCACTGGATGGTTGAGTGATGATTTGAACCCTAATTCCTGGTCCAGCATTCAAACCATTACTCCATGTTGGCTCACTGCTTCAATATCCACAAACTACTCTTTGCTGTATTTATATCCATCATTGCTTCTATAACAAAACAAAAAAAGCATCATGCCAAAAGCTTCCAGGCTATCTCCCATTCCTGTCCAGGCACCAACTAGACCTCAGCCTCAGAAGGTAGCTGTTCTATGTGCCTCCAAACTAGCTAAATTTCTGTGGCAGGTGTGCAGGAAACTAGAAACTTGACAGAAATGAGGTTGTTTTTTTTTTAAAAAAATAGTAACAAACTGTCCCCCTACCCAGAAACATGATGTGCTTTCCACATTTACATGAAAATGCCACAGGAATTATTATTATTTTTAATTTAGTGCTCTTCAAGGTAATGACCATTATTTGAGTTCCATTGTTATCTCCAGTAGTAAAAAGGCTCACAAACTGGAAACTCATTTATGTTTATTACTTTTTAATAGCATGTAGACATCATCACCCTCTTTCACATGTCCTTTGTGTTTCCAAATAAAAGTCTGATAAATTTTGGATGCATTTAAGAGTCAACAGTTGCTATTGCTGTTGCTATGATATTTTTTAAAGCTGATCAGAATTTGCCTGAGTTTTTCAGTCATAGGCATAAATCCTCTTGGGACTCAATTAGTTTAACGCAATGGTCCTTGGTAGCTTTAAACTTGAAAGCAAGCAGAAAGACACACTAATCTATTTTTAAATATTATCCATCCCAATATTGGAAAACTTTTGCAAGCTACAAAGGAGTGAGCCAGAGTCACCAAGACTATTCACAACCTAAGGCAGCTTAGTACATTCAATTGCAGCAACCTCACATGTAGGCAGGAAGCTGATTACTGGAGCAAACAAACTAACTGCAATGAAATTCACTGCACACTGCACTATCCAAAATAAAATGAACATACCTGGAAGACTTCCTTGTTCATCAAAAGCCCTTGCTTACGACTAAGACAAATAATGGATATCTTGATCTTATACGTGAGGTAACAACAAAATGTAACAAAATGTTTATTTTTAAATTTTTAATATATCCTATATCCTGACAGATTCCAGAATGTTGCAGAATGAAAAATTTCTCATCAGCCTCCACACCAGTGAATTCCACACCATTCAGTTCTCCAATCTCCCACACATGCAATTTATCTCTTTGCACCTGGCAAAAGACAGTCAACATACCTATGTATTCAAAATGTTTACGCTTCACTTTGTTCTTGGAGCATAGGCTGCTGCCTTCATTAGTTTGTTTGAATGACTTTCCTTCCCATCTCTCCCCTCAGTTTCACTTTCATAGAATCACAGAGTTGGAAGAGACCACAAGGGCCATCCAGTCCCCTGCCATGCAGGAACTCCCAATCAAAGCATCCCTGACAGATGGCCATCCAGCCTCTGCTTTAAGACCTCCAAGGAAGGAGACTCCACCACACTCTAAGGGAGTGTGCTCCACTGTCGAACAGCCCTTTCTGTCAGGAAGTTCCTCCTAATATTGAGGTGGAATCTCTTTTCCTGCAGTTTGCATCCATTGTTCCGCATTCTAATCTCTGGAGCAGCAGAAAACAAGCTTGCTCCCTTCTCAATATGACACCCCTTCAAATACTTAAAGAGGGCTATCATATCACCTCTTAACCGTCTCTTCTCCAGGCTAAATATCCCCAGCTCCCTAAGTTACTCCTCATAAGGCATGGCTTCCAGACCCTTCACCATCTTAGTTGCTCTCCTTTGGATATGCTCCAGTTTCTCCACATCTTTTGTGAACTGTGCACCCTTTGGGTTCAGCTGGTCAACCAATTACAGATCCACCTAACAGTTGCCTTGTCTAGCCCACATTTTACAAGCTTGTTTGCAAGAATGTCATGGGGAACTTTGTCAAAGGCCTTACTGAAATCAGGATATATTATATCCACAGCATTCCCTTCATCTACCAAGCTGGTAATTTTATCAAAAAAAGAGATCAGGTTTGTCTGGCATGACTTATTTCTCTGAAACCCATGTTGACTTTTTGTGATTATGGCATTGCCTTCTAGATGTTCACAGACTTCCTGTTTAATGTTCTGCTCTAGTATCTTTCCTGGTATTGATGTCAGACTAACTGGACGATAATTGTTGGGATCCTCTTTTTCCCCCTTTTTGAAGCTGGGGATGACGTTTGCCCTCCTCCAGTCTGCTGGGACTTCTCCTGTTCTCCAGGAGTTCTCAAAGATTATTGCCAATGGTTCCAATATTACATTTGCCAGTTCTTTTAGTACCCTTGCATGTAGTTCATCTGGTCCTGGAGACTTATATTCATTTAGATTAACCAGGTATTCCTGTACTATCTCTTTACTTATTCTGTGCTGAAATTCCCCTATTCTGTCTTCTGCTCCATTATCCTTAGGTTGAGCACCCTTTGCCTTTTCTGAGAAGACTGAAGCAAAGAAGGTGTTGAGTAATTCTACCTTTTCTCTGTCTCCTGTTTGCATTTTGCCATCTTCTGCATGCAGTGGCCCTACCGTTTCCTTCTTCTTCCTTTTGCAGCAAAAAAGTCCTTTTTATTGTTCTTAACCTCTCTAACAAGCCTGAGTTCATTCTGTGCTTTAGCTTTTCTGACTTTACCCCTACAAGTGCTTGCTATTTGTTTGAATTCCGCTTTGGTGATTTCCCCATTTTTCCATTTCTTATACATGTTCCATTTAAAACTTAGCTCAGTTGAAAGTTCCTTGGTCATCCATCCTGGCTTCTTGAGACATCTCCCATTCTTCTTCCTCATTGGAACTGTTTGAAATTGTGTCTTCAGTATCTCCTTTTTGATCACTTTGTTTTTGGGAGTGAGGACAGAATTGTCATGAACACACTTGTGTCCAGTTTACAGCTGATTTGTTATTGTTAAGTGCCATCAAGTTGACTCTAACTTATAGTGAACCCATGTTTTCTTAGCAAGAATTATTCAGAGGAGGTTCGCCATTGGTTTCCTCTGCATGCACCCTGCAGTAGTTGGTATTCCCTGATACTTTCCCTTCCAAGTACTAACCAGGGCTTACCCTGCTTAGCTTCCAAGATCAAACAGAATCCGGGTCCTTCAGATTGTATAACAATCTAATTTCTCTATTGGTATCTATGGCCAATTTCTCTTCCACACAGGGGACACTTAACTTTTCAGGATGAGTTAAGAAATGATCTATCCAGACAGTCAAATGGTCTGTTCCACCCATTTAGCTATGTGTATCTTCCTCTCCCTTTCCAGCAATTCTAATCTATTCTATCATCCAGTTATCAATTTCTTTTTCATTCAGGCAAGATACTTGGGGCATTACTGTTCAATCTCCTTTTATGCAGCATTGGTAATTGTGGTTTCACTTACATCTGAAGGAAAAATGTCTCTCTAAGCATCTAGAGGTCCTCCAGCATGATTCTATGGTCAACTTCCAGCATAAATATAGTGTTCACTGTATGCGGTATGTCTGGACACGCATTCCCCACAGATATGAGGGTCTGACTGTATATGAATGCTTGTAGGATCCACCCCATTCCTTTAGAGGACTGGTTTGAATAATAAGACTTGAATAGTCTGAGACAGGAAGAGTGGGTTGCACCAAACTGTATCTGTGTTTTGGAAAGTTATTTTTTTTAAAAACTACAGCTCCCAGAATCCCCAGCCAACATTTTAGATTTGTGGTCCAAAAAACAAAAACAAACAAACAATCACCACACACAACACATTTCCAAACTCTCAATCCAGTCCGGTGGAACAGACATTAGCAGTGGGATGGATTTATCTGCTTGACCTTAGTCCACCCCACAAATCTGCTCTAGAGGATTTGGGGAAAAGAAAGTCCTGTTGTGTGAAAAAACATCCAACAGGGCAAAGCTGGTTATCAACCACTGTGGGTATTTTGCTCCAGCTGCCAGAATAAAACCTTTATGTTGCATGCAGGGGACAATAAGAAGACACCCAAAGCTATTGTAGGTCTTGGGAGATGTTTTTCAGGAAGGAAAATGGCTACACCATGCCACAGCAACAACCAAAATAGTTTGTTTTCACATCTTTCTCGTCTCCTGCTCTAATTCTGCATTTCTAATCTCTCTATTTAGAGAGGTAACGCTTAGCACATCAGGACAAAGAAGATGGACTAGCAATAATTAGGTAACACTACTATCCAAACAAACCCATATTTATCATTAAAGCTAAAACTATTTGAACACTTGTGTTTTAAAAGCACTCCTGGTGATCCACTTAATTGTTGTTGATGTTGTTTTCACAAATACAACTACTTCCTATACCTGGGAAAAACATAAATATTTTAAAAATATCTTACAATGCTATAATGAAAGCCTGGGTAAGCTTATTAAGTAAGAATATTCCATCCCAAAGTATCACATGGATTGCCTTACCATCATTTTGAATGTAAAAGGCATTGTCAGATGCTGAAGTTCCTTGAAATTATGTGCTTAACTTGAAAGCGGAAGCCACCTGGGTGAATATTACTAACTATAAACCCCTTGAGCTCATCTGGCACAGAAGAGTTTGATTTACACTAGCCCTGTGAAATATGTGAATTAGGTTGACATAGGCTAATCTTAAACTTCATGCATAATATGTTCTTTGAACACTTTTCAGAATATGCCATAACTCATGCAGCCAGTGCAGATGGGCTGAGCATCCAAATTGCCAGCATTAAGTGGCTTGAAATTTTCACATACAACTGCCAACAAGCACTCTGTGGTGCAGCATCAGCACTTCTGTGCAATGTAAGATAACTTATGTAAGATCAAAAACTTCACACTGACTTCATTTGATGGAGCTTCCTTGTGTTCACTGTCAGGTGACAAATCCCACCAAGGATTGCATTTTGCTCAGGTGTGTTGGGCCTAGAAAAGTGCAGAGAGAGGACAAGAGGAAAAAGTAGGGCTCAAGAGAGGAAAAACAAAGTCCATAGGATGCCCCCCCCCCAGCAGATTAGATTTACTGGCAACCATAGCTTGGTAAGACCCTCGCCATAAAAGGCTGTAACAGAACTTGACAAATGTACTTTTTAGATTTACTACTTTGGCTTGCCCATGCTGGCTGCTGAATTTTGGGAATTACAGTCCCCAAAGTAACTTTCCCAACTGTGGCTCTAAAACACAATGCTCTAACTTGGTGTATAGCAACTGTATCTGATCCCTACTTCCAGGCTGTAGTCTGCCTCCAACAAGAATCTCTGTATAACTTAAGCAGAAGCTAAATGTACAGAGGACAAGTCTGTACAGGCATGAAGTAAACAAATCCACTGCCCAGAGAGCAAGAAGTTCATTGTAACTGGAACTTCCAGCAACTTAAAACTGCCTAGCATCCCACTTCCATCATCAAAGAAGTCTTCTCTGATAAAAATAATAATGCTTGCAAACTCAGCTGCACAGCGAAATACTCTGGAAATGGAATCTGTGGGTGGCATTCTACTTACTCTGTTGAGATGGCTGCTGTTCAAAACAATGGCAAGAAGCCTTTTCACACAGTCTTCCAGCTTCTTCAAACACTTTCCCAGAATCAAATAAGACACATCCGCATCACTTAATAATTTGGTTATGAGAGAAACTGCTTGAGTCGTAACATCTAAAAAAGGAAGTTCAGGGAGGCTATATGAAGTAACCAGACCATCAAGCAACCGTGAGAAAGAATAGGGTATTATGGAGCAATCCTTTCCAAGGTATTTCAAGTCTGTTCTCAAGTCTCCAGCTTCTGATAGTTTTCTTAGTTCAAGGAAATGTTGCAGAAATTGCATGTGTGATATCAAAGATTTTCTTTTGTTGGTCCAACAAGTCAATATTGGAAGTACACTTGACGATGGTTCAGATGCACAACTGTGGTAATTATGGATCCTGTGACTGAGACTAGGTAACATTTCTAGAGTATCAATTATGTAGTCATTGGAAATATCACATCCAGAATCTTCAAGATGACTTGAGTATGCTTCTGTATTAGAAGGCAGTAGAGTCTCATCTAAGACAGCTGAAGATCCTGAAACATAAAAAGTGAGCCAGTGCATTGCAGTAGATAAAGAGTTGGACTTCAGATTAGGAAATCTGGATTCTAATCTCTACTCAACCATGAGTAAACAACTTTGGGTCCACCACTCTTTTTTACCATACATTATCTCCCAAGATACTTTTATCTTTTCCCAAACCTAATTGGTGCAGAGACTGGCTGATTGGAGAAGTCAAGACTGGTTGGGGAAAGTCATGTGAGTTGCATCTGGCCCAGCCTGTTCCCCACCTCAGCCTCAAAGAAAAAGTGAATAAAAGCACGAACAAAAAACCCCATAAGAACAAACAAGTTATAAAGTTCACACTCACAGTTCATTATAGCACTGGCAAGATTTCTATTATATTCCATAATTTATACAATGGGCTCTTGCCATCAACTGGCTTGACATCAGTGGATCTGAGCATCTGCAGACGGCAAGCCTCATTGTTCTCAATAGCTGCATGTGCATATGGCTGTGCAAGCAGCTGTGCACACATCACACTGACATTTGAGACAATGGAACTTGAGGGCCTGTGATTTTTGATTATCCAGCTCTTCTGCAGATACAAAGGGCTGACTGTACCTGCAAAATGTTTTCTGTAATTTGGCAAGCTTCATTCATTCAGGGAGTTAAAAGGCCCGAAAGTCTCATACATGATGTTATCAAAGTTATTGCCAATAGCTGATTACTGCAGAGATGAAAAGCTTTGGATTTCTTCAATGGAGGTTCTGTAAAACTGTACTGACTCCAAAGTGGTCCAAGCTTAATCAAGCTGCGTGCCAAATCACTGACATGGGTTCTAAACCAGATTAGAGATGGATGAACACCCCATTACTCCTGTAAGATTATCTCAGAAATATATTAAGCTACCCCTCCATCCAATAGTTTGAGGCATTTCCAACCACAGTCAGATTCAGCCTTGTGGGCTTCAAACTGCCCAACCCCAAAATTCTCACTAGAAGTTCAGTCTTGGAAAATCAAATGATACGGTAGCTGTAAGGAGATGACCTCACATTGGACTTGGTGCTATTGCTTGCATCTCAAAACTATGGATGCTTGCAAGTAGCCATGATCTTGATTTTAAAAGGCAGGCCAAAGGGTTTAGCTCAAAGGAGCATGGCTGGCACATTATGCAAACAGTGGGGTAAATCAACATTGGCTAAACAGACACCTTGTAATCATCTATTAACTTGACCTGCACTGAACAGGAAGACAGTGCTACTCTGGCACTCAATCTCTTGACCAAGTCAAGAAACACAAGATGAGATTAGTTCGTATTCCTCTAATGCCAACAGTAAGGCACATCTAATTCACCCTTTCAGAATCACAGCCTCAAATAACATCAGCAAATGTAGTAAGGCTATAATGCTGGACAGTGTCCACTGGAACAATAAAAATATGTCTCAGGACCCATTTCAAGATTAGCCATGCCTTCCTGTGAAATCTGATATGAAAATGTTTCTCTCTGAATCTACAAATTCTTCTTTAGTCTCCAGTTAAAGGGCAAAATTATTGATTACTGCAGGGGTGCATCTTTTCAAGCTTGACAATAACATCCAGGGGTAAGGATGATCCTACAGGGGAGGTAATATTTTAATCTAACTCTACCCTAGAAAGATGCTTGGGAAGACAACTGCTTCACCCTCACTGAGGTAAGGAGATGAAGCCTCTTCCATTTTCAGATCATAATATACATGTTTGAAATTGGGGGCAACTAGTGACGCTTCCTTTGTTGGGATCATAGGCGGATGAGGCTTTAGCCTCTTATCCCTCCTGGCATTTGACAGCAGACACAAGAAGGCTACGCATTAGGCATTACATGGCCCATGCATCTCCCTTCTTCTGAATAAAAGGAGGAATCTTGTTTCAAAAGACAGTTGAAGAAATCCATAAAGAGAAAACATTTTTCTCTCATAGTCCTGATTCCAACAAGGAAGGAATCTTTACTGGTCATCAATAGTTTGTGCATTTTTATATTAAATTACCCAGGTTCCCATTAAATAAATAGCAATAGCAACGACTAAAAATATGTTAGGACTCTATCCTTGGATAATTTGGGCGAGGGGATATCAGACTAGAAAAAAAGACCTAGAAAAAAAAATCTTCATATTAAAGCTGCAAATTTAAGGAAGTGAGACAGTCTATAATTCTTAGCAGCAGGAGTACTAAAGGCAAAGATTCAAGAAAAGGTTCTCCTCTTTTTACTTTGATCTACCGTACTTGAATTAATAACTAAGAAGTCATTCCAAACTAAAATACGTTCTCAAGAAATAGAGTCCAACAGATGAAAAGAAAGGTTGCAGAAATGTTCTGAAAACCAGATTGCACTTCAAACAAGATATGATTTTATGGGCTGTGCATCTCAGTTACTTTCGTGGTTTCATAAAAGTGCTATGAACTGATGGAACTGCATCCAAGAGAAAGAGGCGGGGGGGGGGGCGGAGAGAAACGGAGAGATAGGGAGTTCCTCTGAGAATATTATGTTCTGGAATTTACCCCTTAAATACACATTTTTTCACTATAATAAAACAAGAAAGGTATTAATTTGACATCCAAAAAAAAAAAAAAAAGGATCCTGATTAGTAAATAAAATGAGAAATATAGAATACTGTACAAGAAGGAAATCTCTTATCCCCTTTGCTTAAGAAAATAGCAGCTAACAATGGGAAGAGAGGTTGCATTTCATCCTACAGACTGAACGTTTGCAGTTCAAATCTGGGTGAGGTCCTGTTCAGGCAAAGGGACTGAGCCATCTCATTTGTTGGGCTTCCATAGGGATTCAGTCACCGACAGGTATAAAACTCTTTCTTCTCCCCATTTAAGAGCAAATTGGTAGAGGCAAGGTTTAAATGCATCATCTTAATGTATAATTGATGTACAAGTTTTAAAATTTAAATTGCTCTGAAATGTTTTATACAGTTTAAATTCTTTGACCTTTTTTCTTGTGTGAACTCTCCCCTGAGATCTTCTGAGATCTTTAAATTAAGAAATCAAAATCTACAGATAATTAACACAAATATAAAGAAAAGGTGTGAGAGGTGTTTTATTTTTCTGTTTAAGCAAAGTTTGACATCCAGAATTAATTCAAAATGGGTATTAATAACTTACTATCTTTGACTCTTAATCCAGAAGTTTTCCTCAAGAGGAGTTGCTGCCTTAAATGAAGAACTTCAGCTTCCAACATTTCAATTCTTGATTTCCACTTAGAATCCTGCCCAGATACTATCTTGGCCAAGTGCTCTGCATATTCTTTGCCGCTTTTATCTGGTGGCTTTGAGCGGAGAACAGCTAAAGCCAGCGCCAACTGTGAGGTTTTCAGGTACCACATCACATCTTCTTTATGTTTTATTTCTGTTAGAAAACAAACCAAACCAGAAAGGCCATATCAGAGTGCTTTTCACAAATATTTTTTTTTCATATTTTAGTTATTTAGAAGAAATATTATGGAAGGAGATCAGTTTTCATAGGTTTGTAGAGGTATGAGATCAATCAAAAGATAAACCACTCTAAGCAAGAGAATTAAATGGCAGCAGTAGAAATAAATAAATAAATAAATGTAGTATGGTAAAAAATGCATGACTCTTAAGACTCTGTAACAATAGAGAGGTGGGAATCTTGCTTTATGAACCTACTATTTTTCTTGGAAAATTAAATTTCACTGAATTCAGCTTAGGAATTGTGCCCCACCTTTCTCACAGTGACTGAGACAGCATGCATGTGTGAATATATCGGATAGTAATAGGGCAACCAGGCTAAAATGCTGTCTGAGACCTAGTATGAAAGTGATCAATCCACTTGTCATTCTGAGATCTGATACCCAACCCTAATAAAGGCTAATCCTAATTAACACCTTTTTCACTCTCCCAGCCAACCACCCAAAGTCCTTCACTTTTCTGAAAGCTCTCAGGTATCAGCAAAGGCTCCATATTGGTAAGAGTGTTGTCTTGAAACCATGGACTTGGCTGTTGATGGGAGCAATCTCAATGGCTGAGTCCACAGCATCTAACCAAACCTTTTGGCCTTGAACTAGGTGAGAGATGTGACTTAAGTGCTTAATTAAATTCGTTTTCATATTTCTTGACTGAGATTCAACCCCTTCCTTCCTTCCTTTTTGTGGAAAGCCCTCGCATCTGAAGAAGCTCAAGTCTACAAAAGCTTATGCTGCCAACTTCTCTCTTTCAGTAAGTCTCAAAGGTGCTGCAATATCCTTTTGCATAGGATAGCTAGACAGCCATGGCCTCTACCTATTGGTAAATGATTTCATTACTGTTCAGGTGGAAAAGAATATCAACAACTTCATATTAAACATCTGAATGAGCAGTTTTAGGAATGAACAGCACATGCCATGACATAACGGTTTACAGAACAAGGCCATTTCACCCTGAGGATATCTGAAACATTTTCCACTGACAACTGTATAGTTTTCTGGTATCATAATACCTGATAATTAAGGAGCACTTGTCTTAGATAAATCGCCCAGCTCAGCCTGCCCGAGACAGAAGGAACTAGAGAAGCTTTTCCTGACATATTAGCTTCTTAAGTAATTTGCCAAATGGGGGGTTGTCTACCATTTGACTGAATGGACCATCCAAACAACTTACTAGGAGACAATTCTGTGAAACAAATTAGATGAAACTCACCTAAAAGGGTAATCTGAATACTAACTGTATAAATATTACAAAGATACACTACCACATTTGGGCATTCAGAGGATGCATACCCTGTTTCCCCAAAAATAAGACATCCTCAGAAAATAAGACCTGGTACAGGTTTTGCTGAATTGCTAAATATAAGGGCTCCCCCAAAAGTAAGACCTAGCAAAGTTTTTGTATATAAATATATATACAATATATGATAAACGTTAATTTTTTTTTGTTCAACAATAAATGTGATGGAAAAACAAGACATCCCCTGAAAATAAGACCTAGTGCATCTTTGGGAGCAAAAATTAATATAAGACACTGTCTTATTTTCGGGGAAACATGGTAACAATAACTGAACTGGGCTAATATTAGTACTGCTTTAAGATACCTTTTGGAACCAAGACTGCATTTGTTGCCTGAAGCTTCTCTGGCCAGTTACATTTGTTTTGGAATCCTGAGAGTTCACACTTTTCATTAATGTGTTGGCTTAATTAGGCCCTCTAGTTGAAAAAATCTGAATTTTTAAAGGCCAAAGAACTGCACTAGCAAAAAATGTAAGACTAAGAAGAAGGCAGGCAACTTGCACTTTAAAAAATATATGAAACTTTCAAAATCCTTTCTTACTTGAAATGTCAAATTTCATGAGCATTACTATAATAATAACTATTAAACCTAAATGAGGAAATTTTTGTTCATAATACTATACACTTCACTGAAATATGTTTTCTATCATTGCCTAGAAAGCACCAGACAAAGAAATGTTACTTTTTTGTCTTACAGACCCCAGAATCCCTCAGCTAAGGTCAATGGCAGGGCTGGCTCAGGGATACCAGGAACTGTACAGTGGGCCTATGTTATCCACTGGGGTTTAGTTCCAGGACCCTCCGTGGATAACAAAATCTGTGGATGCTCAAGTCCCATTAAATATAGTGGCACAACAAAATGGTGTTCCATATATAAAACGGAAAATCAAGGTTTGCTATTTGGAATTTATGCTTTGGGGGAATATTTTCAAGCCGTGCCTGCTCAAATCCGTGGATAAAAAAATTGTGGATAAGGAGGGCCAATTGTAGTCCAGAAAAGTAACATTTCTGGGCTCTGAGCAGATCACATTAAAAAGCTTCCTATTTCTATGCACTGAAAAACATGATAGCACTGTCAGATTCTAGGAGCTGAAGTTCAGAAAGGTAACATTTATGGGCTCTGAGGAGATCAAACTAAAGAGCATATATTAATTACACAGGAAAAACATGAAATACTATCAAACTCTGAAGAAAACTGTGCAGGAAGAATGTACAAAATTATTTTTTGTGGACAAGCAATCCCTCAACCCACAATTTGTTTGAATGCTAGGCTAAACACTGATTCAGACTCTGAAGAGGAAACAGACAACCCATGAAAAAAAATCCAGGAATAAATATTACCATAGACAACTCATATTTTTAGCATATAAAAACATAAAATACTTAAGCTATTGTCCATTAGATACCTCAGGAAGAACACTTGGATTTAAAGAAGTCGAATTACATTAAAATCCATTTAGTTGCTTTGGGAGTGGGAAAAAATTCTGCAGACCCTCAACTGGCCTTTGATAGCAAAGTATCACTGGTGCTGAGCAGGCTAACCACACTAAGACCAGTTTCATTCAATGAAAATGATAACCAAGACATTCTGCATAGAATTCAAGGTAAATCCTTAACCCTGCCATATTGCTTTATCATCACAAGAAAGAGACCAAAACACATGAAAAATGCTGCAGCCTACATTATTAGTAAATTTATCCTTCTCACATATTTCTCAATTGTTTCTAAATTGGTGACAATTGCCAACTTCATCTATTTTGGAATTATTGTAGGGTTTAAGCAGTTCTACAAATTCAAGAGGAAATATATAACAATGATTTCAGTTGTGAAGAATGGCAATCCATATCCACACATTCTTCATCCATGAATTCAACCTTCCACAGCTTGGAAATATTCAATCAAGAAAAATTCCCAAAGCAAACCTTGATTTTGCCATTTATTTTATTTATTTAAGGTATTTATACGCCGCTCTTCAGCCTTAATGGCTATCAGAGCAGCTTACAATTATTAATTTTCATTAGACGGTTCCCTGCCCTCAGGCTTACATTCTAAAAAGACACGACACAAAAGGAGAAGGGAATGGTGGTGGGGAAGGGGACGAGGTCCAGTGGTTCCTCTCTCCTTCTGAGGCCTGGTCCAGGGAAGATGGCATGGAGGGAGGGCTCTCTTTCTTCAGACAAGCCCTGATGGAGCTGGGCCTGCCTCTTCACTCCCTCCCAAGCCGGAGTGTCATTTTATATAAGGGACACCATTTTACTATGCCATTGTATTTAATGGGACTTGAGCGTTCACTGGGGTCCTTGAACCAAACCCCAGCAGATACCAAGGGACCACTGTATTTAATGCTCACATGAACTAGGGACTGGAACTATGCAAACAGATGAAACAAAGCTGACTGTCCTCAACTTTGATGTCCCTATTGGTATAAATACAAGTATTTATGTATGTTCCATATAAGCTCTTATATAACAGAATATGAATATGTTGTCAGGACTAATGCATGCATGTGGGCACCCAGATTAATTGGTATTATGTCTGATTAATGATGCACCTTGGGCTCACTCACTGGATGACTCTGAGTCATTGCTCTGCATCACACAGCACAATGCAAGTACAGTAGAGTCTCGATTATCCAACCTTTGGTTATCCAACATTCCAGATTATCCAATGTTGCGGCTGCTGTGATTTCTTTAAATTTTCTGTGATTTCTTTAAATTTTCTGTGACTTCTTTAAAATTTCAGAGGACTGAACTGTTTATACTGTACATCACAATGTTGATCAGTGATTTCTTTACATTTACTTTTACAGTGGTACCCTGGGTTACGAATCCCCCGGGGTATGAAAACCCCAGGGTATGACAAAAAAACCCGCGCGGCCCCTTTAAATTTGCCGCGCGGTCCAGCAAACAAAGCGGTCCCCTGGGTTACGAAGACTTCCGGGTTACGAAAGGTAATCCGGAACGGATTACTTTCGTAACCCGGGGGACCACTGTACTGTTATTGCAATAAAACTACAATACATTTGCAATTCATAGTGATTTCAAGGCTTTTCTTGGACCTTCCGAATTATCCAACATTTTCGGTTATCCAACTATCAGCCGGTCCAGTTTATGATGGATAATCGAGACTCTACTGTATGTTGCAACTCTGCCTCATGCCATGCACTCATGACTCAACTGTCTGTGGCAGCTGCACAGGATATATGGAACTACTGTACATGTTGCCTGTCACTCAAAATATTGTCCTTTGCTCTATTTAAAGCTCAATTATTCCAATAAAATTAAGTCCCACTGAACTCAATGGGACATATTTTTGAGCAGATACATATAGGATTGCTTTATTAATTTTTGTAGGGGGTCTTGAGGAAAGTCAAAGACCCTATATATCAAGGTGCTAAAAGTAAAAATTTAAAGCCTCTACCACCAAGGTTAATGATGACATTTCAACCCAAGAAGGATCTTTAGATCAAGACAATATCATACATATTTGTGGGTCACCTTTGCAAAACTCTGCAGATTTCCCTATGCTGCTCAAGTCTCCTCCTGTATTTCTGTGTTCTTTCCTTTGCAAATGTGACCATAAGAAATAAGAACCTCAGTGTTTTATATTGGTAAAGAGGCTACAGCTTTAGAGAAGAGATCCATTTGTTTCACTTTAGAAGAAATTGGAAGGAGGTGTCAGTTTTCATTTACTGTCCTCCTGCAATATATTTCAGTCTGTTCCTGTACCATTCAAGTGCTTAATCTTGCACCATACTGGCCAACCTGAGGCCAATCCAGCATTCTTCAAACACATTCTCAGGCTGAGGATCAACTTGCAATATACGAAAGCTTCAGATGCGACATTAGAATGTTGCCAGCACTGCTTATGCAGAATTCATGCCTGGGAGTATTTTAATGTGCTTTTTGTTAATCCACATTAAAAGATAACACAATAATGTATATATATTCAGAGTAACCAGATATGACTCTACAACTGTTGGGGAGTTGGGGAGTGTTAAGACTTTAAAGAGCTACCGGTAGAGAAAAGGCCAATATTCACAAATGGCGGTAAACACCTGCAAACTTGGAGAAAGTCAAGAAATGAGACAATAAGGATCAGCTCCCTGCTTAGAGGTGGGGGGGGGGGGAGTCCAGTAGGAGAAATGTGCAGTTTCTAAGTCGTTCAATGCCTCACTTTTTAAAAAAAAAACAAAAACAAAACAAAATGAACAAAACAAAACATCCTATGATGTGATCTGTCAGTTATCAGCACTGTTGTCATAGGAAATATTGAAACAAATCATACATAGCAATGGCAATAGGTGTACTGACCTGCAGAGAAAACTATATATTGTTCTATTGCTGTGAAAATGTAATATTCACACAAGAGAAATACAATCCAGAGGTAAAACATACTGCACATATATAACATTAAAGGATTATAATTTAGAAAGTCCATCTAAATAACATAGCTCTTGCTAAATAGAGGTAATGGCATTATTATTATTATTATTATTTATTAATCACTACTAAAGGGGGAAAATATTCAAACCAGGTAAAACCTAAGTTAGAATTCCTGCTACTACAGTAGCTTTTGTTTTTCTTTTTAACCCACTGTAAAAGAGAAAGACACAGGGAATATTTGCAGATCTGGCCTTTCTCACACCGTCACCTGGCCTCTTTCAAATATGTTTATATGTGGTACAATGACAGTGTTGTCTACTTGTAATCATCCTGTGTTTTCCTACCCCTTTTTCCATCTTCTTCTTCCTAACAGAGAAAAATCTGCTTGGGAAATAAAAACTGAACCGCTCCATAGAGCCTTCTAACAGATAAGAGACCTCAGTCTGGAAGCATCCTTGGATTACTCTTACTGCCATTCTCCTGCACCATTAATGAAAATGTAGATGAGTATCTAAATAATACACCTCACCTATTTTTAAATACTTCTGTCCTTGCTTGGAGCCAGTATAATGAAAGGTATCTTCCTCCCATATGAGCCTGCCTGAAGCTTGAAATATTTAGTGGTGACCCCGTGGTGTGCTCCATCACTCCACAAAGATAAGTGGTTGGGTACAACTGATGGAGCTTTCTCTTTAAGCAGAGCCCTGACTGTAGAAGTCTCTCCCAATGGTAGGCAGACTGAGTCCATTCATTTTGAGTTTCTGACGGGCAGCTAAGACTGCCACAGCAGATAGTCTCAGGGGCCCCTGCAGGCTGAGAGGTGATACATACATATTTCAAATAAACACTGTCCACTCAACACAAATCAATTCCAATTCCTTCTCTAAGAAATCAATCTGCACACAAATAATGCAACTTGGTAAGATCAACCACCAGTTTGTCCTATTCTGCAAAGAAAGGATGGCATGTACAACTATCATCACTGAAAAAAGGTTAGCTAATTGTCTGGGATAACTGCTACTCACTTGAGGAAAGTGACACAGATGTTTTATTGTGCCCAAGATATTCTGCTGCCTGAGGCAGAGCAACAAGTGAACCCCTCACAGGAACAATGTATAATACCCTGAAGTCAATGAAATTATTTGGGAAACTAATGCAAAAAGTAATTTTTTAAATTAAAAAAAAGCGAAATCCTTGTACTTATTTTACAACTAAAACTACACTATTCTAAGTTTACTATGCAATTTGTGGGTTTCTTCTTCTTTTTCTTTAGAAATAGAAAAGAACAGTAGGCAATCTGTCACCTTGCCCAGGGCAACTTTTAATCAACACAGGTAGTTTCAGATTACAGTTTGTCTACTGGCATTCTTTCTTTTCCTCCTTTTTAAAAAAAGTCAACATTAAGTTTAATTCAGAATCATGCTCCCTTTCCAGGTAACAAAAATGTCTATCTTTTTAGACTGAGAGAAGTGGATATTAAAGCAGAAACTAGGGGCTCTTCCAGACAGAAGGTTCTCAAAGCTACCAATCAAAGGACATTAGCTACAGTCGATATGGTAATTCAGGGACATGTCTTGCACCTACTGTATAGTGAATCTGACTTTGTATCCTTAATAATTTTTATAGGAAAAGAAGGGGAAAGAGCAGTAGGAAAACACAGGAGGTTTACAGAGGGAAGAAGATGATACTTAGATCCTGTGTAAAATATTTTGAACGAGGAACTTGTTGCACTTCTACAGATTGAAAGCTATTTTCCCCCCTAAAACTTAGAATTTCAATTTAATGCTCTATATTTTTACTATAATTGATTATTTGTTTTATTTCTGTATTTAGTGTTTGCATGTGTAGCTTTTTTTACATTAATCAGCAGCCCTATACCATATTCTATTCTCTCCCCTGAAAGTATCTATTAAACTAAAAGTTATAATATGATATAATTGACCACATATTTCCCCCTTCTCCCATTGACTTCACTGGGCATCATATGTGGAAGCAGAGCAGTTCACAACATAATGATGCCATTTGTTTCACTAGGTGGCACAGGGCTGCCCTTATATGCAGCAGCCATTCAGTTTCAACATCATGTAGTTTATGTTTAAATGAGGACAAATGTTTCTTAATGAACTAGTATGAAGCTATATTCCTGTGTAGATGTAAATAAAAGTTCAAAGAGCTTCTTAACAGCAAACAATGACAACACTAACCAACAACATCACCATGGCCTTCCCCACATGATATTTGTCATGAATGTCCAGTTGATTAAAACTGCACATGAAGATGGCAGATTATTTACAGTGGCTGCATCTACACCGCAGAAATAATCCATCTTGACACTGCTTTAACTGCCATGGATCAAGGCTATGGAATTGTGGGAATTGTCATTTTGTGAGACATTTAGCCTTCTTTATCTGGGAGCTCTTGTGCCACAACAAACTACAGTTTCCACAATTCCATAGTATTAAGCCATGGCAGTTAAAGTAGTGTCAAATTGGATTATTTCTCCAGTGCAGAAGGAGCCAGCTAGTGCTGCCCTGCTGTCATCATCTACTAAGATATTGACCCCATCAGTTATAACTGGCATACATAGTAGTATGGGACAACCATGTACAGTGGTCCCCCGGGATACGAATCCCCCGGGTTAAGAAAACCCCGGGATCCGAAACCGGCGGGACCGCTTCAGTATCCCCCGGGATCCGAAGGATCCCCCGGGATCCGAAAAAAAGGGACGTCCCGTTTCGTCCCTTTTCCTCCGAGGCCTAGCCTCCGAGAAAAAGGGACGCCGTTTCGTCCCTTTTCCTCAGAGGCCTAGCCTCCGAGAAAAAGGGACCCCGTTTCGTCCCTTTTCCTCAGAGGCCTAGCCTCCGAGAAAAAGGGACCCCGTTTCGTCCCTTTTCCTCAGAGGCCTAGCCTCCGAGAAAAAGGGACGTCCCGTTTCGTCCCTTTTCCTCCGAGGCCTAGCCTCCGAGAAAAAGGGACCCCGTTTCGTCCCTTTTCCTCAGAGGCCTAGCCTCCGAGAAAAAGGGACCCCGTTTCGTCCCTTTTCCTCAGAGGCCTAGCCTCCGAGAAAAAGGGACGTCCCGTTTCGTCCCTTTTCCTCCGAGGCCTAGCCTCCGAGAAAAAGGGACGCCGTTTTGTCCCTTTTCCTCAGAGGCCTAGCCTCCGAGAAAAAGGGACCCCGTTTCGTCCCTTTTCCTCAGAGGCCTAGCCTCCGAGAAAAAGGGACCCCGTTTCGTCCCTTTTCCTCAGAGGCCTAGCCTCCGAGAAAAAGGGACGTCCCGTTTCGTCCCTTTTCCTCCGAGGCCTAGCCTCCGAGAAAAAGGGACCCCGTTTCGTCCCTTTTCCTCAGAGGCCTAGCCTCCGAGAAAAAGGGACCCCGTTTCGTCCCTTTTCCTCAGAGGCCTAGCCTCCGAGAAAAAGGGACGTCCCGTTTCGTCCCTTTTCCTCCGAGGCCTAGCCTCCGAGAAAAAGGGACGCCGTTTCGTCCCTTTTCCTCAGAGGCCTAGCCTCCGAGAAAAAGGGACCCCGTTTCGTCCCTTTTCCTCAGAGGCCTAGCCTCCGAGAAAAAGGGACCCCGTTTCGTCCCTTTTCCTCAGAGGCCTAGCCTCCGAGAAAAAGGGACGTCCCGTTTCGTCCCTTTTCCTCCGAGGCCTAGCCTCCGAGAAAAAGGGACCCCGTTTCGTCCCTTTTCCTCAGAGGCCTAGCCTCCGAGAAAAAGGGACGTCCCGTTTCGTCCCTTTTCCTCCGAGGCCTAGCCTCCGAGAAAAAGGGACGCCGTTTCGTCCCTTTTCCTCAGAGGCCTAGCCTCCGAGAAAAAGGGACGCCGTTTCGTCCCTTTTCCTCAGAGGCCTAGCCTCCGAGAAAAAGGGACCCCGTTTCGTCCCTTTTCCTCAGAGGCCTAGCCTCCGAGAAAAAGGGACCCCATTTCGTCCCTTTTCCTCCGAAGCCTAGCCTCAGAGAAAAAGGGACCCCGTTTCGTCCCTTTTCCTCAGAGGCCTAGCCTCCGAGAAAAAGGGACGCCGTTTCGTCCCTTTTCCTCAGAGGCCTAGCCTCCGAGAAAAAGGGACGCCGTTTCGTCCCTTTTCCTCAGAGGCCTAGCCTCCGAGAAAAAGGGACGCCGTTTCGTCCCTTTTCCTCAGAGGCCTAGCCTCCGAGAAAAAGGGACCCCGTTTCGTCCCTTTTCCTCAGAGGCCTAGCCTCCGAGAAAAAGGGACGCCGTTTCGTCCCTTTTCCTCCGAAGCCTAGCCTCAGAGAAAAAGGGACCCCGTTTCGTCCCTTTTCCTCAGAGGCCTAGCCTCCGAGAAAAAGGGACGCCGTTTCGTCCCTTTTCCTCCGAAGCCTAGCCTCAGAGAAAAAGGGACCCCCGTTTCGTCCCTTTTTCTCAGAGGCCTAGCCTCCGAGAAAAAGGGACGCCGTTTCGTCCCTTTTCCTCCGAAGCCTAGCCTCAGAGAAAAAGGGACCCCGTTTCGTCCCTTTTTCTCAGAGGCCTAGCCTCAGAGAAAAAGGGACGCCGTTTCGTCCCTTTTCCTCCGAAGCCTGGCCTCGGAGGAAAAGGGACGAAACGGCGTCCCTTTCTCTCCGAGGCTAGGCCTGACGCGGAAGGAGGCCCGATCCCGCCGGGTCGGGCCTCCTTTCGTTGGGCGCGAAGGCCCAGGCCGGCTTCGGAAGCCGGCCTGGGCCTTCGCGCCCATCGAAAGGAGGCCCGGCCTCTTTCCGTGTCAGGCGCGGAGGCCCAGGCCGGCTTCGGAAGCCGGCCTGGGCCTTCGCGCCCATCGAAAGGAGGCCCGGCCTCTTTCCGTGTCAGGCGCGGAGGCCCAGGCCGGCTTCGGAAGCCGGCCTGGGCCTTCGCGCCCATCGAAAGGAGGCCCGGCCTCTTTCCGTGTCAGGCGCGGAGGCCCAGGCCGGCTTCGGAAGCCGGCCTGGGCCTTCGCGCCCATCGAAAGGAGGCCCGACCCGGCGGGATCGGGCCTCCTTCTGCGTCAGGCCCGGAGGCCCAGCCTGGCTGGGGAAGGGAACCTTCCCTTCCCCAGCCAGGAGGCCCCCGCGGCTGACGAAAGGAAGGCCCGATCCGCCGGATCGGACCTTCCTTTCCTCAGCCAGGAGGCCCCCGCCAGGCCCTGGGAACGGATTGCCTATTTCCTATGGGAAATAGGCCCCGGGTTACGAAATTTTCGGCTTACGAAAACGTAGCCGGAACGAATTAATTTCGTAACCCGGGGGACCACTGTAGTTATAATCATGCTACAGCCATGTAGTCATAATAATGCTAAGTTACATTTTAATTAAATTGTCATAATTAGCATGAATAACACAATGTGTATTAAACTATGAATTATAAATGATGAATTTCAGATGTGGATTGTTTTAATATGTGTACATCTTATTTTTCCTTTTAAATTGATGTGTGTTTTAAGTTACAGGTATGTGTTTTAACTGATGTTATTTGTTAGTTGCTGTCTCCCACCTTGACCTATGGTGAGAGGCAGGTAAGAAATAATAATAATAGTAATAATAATAATAATAATGCCATGTGTTCTTAAGACATAATAGAGTCAGTGGGGCTGCCCAACTAAGCAGCTTCTACTCCACAGATTCATCTAAGATCTAAGTAAATTCAAGAGTCTCTTCTCTCAGAATACAGTTACACTCCAGCAATTTTACAATAAGCAGGTTCCCCACCCCATCTGTTTTAGTCATTCAAAACACAGGCATAAATGATGTCCTGGTTCTACCACTTTTTATGCAAATGTATTTACATAAATTTTACAAGTAACAATTATAATATTACACCAAGGTTCCACATTGAACTCACAGTGAAAAGAGGGGCTGAGATATTAAACTGTGATGAATGGGGGAGTTTCATGAACACTTCTGAAGCAAATATATTTACACAATAAGAGCAAAAGAGGATTGGAAAATATTTAAAACAATGAGGACATCGACCTTGTCCTTCTCAAACAGTTTTTTCTTTTAAAGTGCTTAAGATGACTGAATTCTGGTAACATCTAAATGTATTGATTCCATAGAAGTCATCATATTTCCTTGGGTTTCTCTTTGGTATGAGAAGCTAATGTCCACTATGTTTGTGTGTGTGTATTTATTTTTCTGACACCAGACTACGCGCACACACACACACACTTGTCCCTCCCCATTCGCGGACTTGGAGTCTGCGGTTTTGGTCTCTGTGGACAGCAAGCAAGAAGGGACAAAATGGTACATGTGCTTGTGGCGCGTGCGTAACAACGCACCCAGGAGCGTGCCACCATTATAACCAATGGGGCTTGAATATCTACGATATTTCCAATTCACGAACACACACACACACACACACACATATCACATCAGAGGTGACATCTTCCAGGGAAGTAGTCATCATGAAAGTCTCGTGTAAGAGAAATAAACACACACACACACAAACACATATCTCACAGGGAAGTAGTCATATACATACACACATATCTCACATCAGAGGTGACATCAGGGAAGTAGTCATGAAAGTCTGGTGTAAGAAAAATAAAAAAAATTGGGGGCTCTGCAAGGCGATAAGATGCCTTCTAGCTACCATAAACCTGTAGCCCAAGTTAAAGAGTACACAAGGGTCCTTTTCTAAATAAAGTCAAGACCTTCCTGACTGCTTGGATCAGAGGGAGAATTATGTTGTTTTAATACTTTATTTTTTAAAAAACAACAACTTTAAAATGGTTTTAGTATAGTTTCTTTTTAATTTATGTTTTAATGTTGTGTGTGCGTGTTGTGTGCCTTCTGCTCATTTCTGAATTATGGCCACGCTAAAGGGAACCTATCCTGGGGTTTTCTTGGCAAGATTTGTTCAGAGGAGGCTTGCCAACTTTCCCCTGAGGCTGAGACAGTGTGATTTGCCCAAGGTCACCCAGGTCCAAAACACACTGCAGAAAAAATCCAGTTTGACATTACTTTAACTGCCTTGGATTGACGCTAGGGAATTCTGGGAACTGTAATTTTGTGAGACATTCAGCATTCTCTGTCGGAGAGCTCTGGTGCAACAATAAACTACAATTCCCAGGATTCCCAAGCACTGAGCCAAGTAAGTTAAAGCAGTCTCAAAATGGATTATTTCTGCAGTGTGTTTTGGACCCCAGGAGGTTTTGAGGCCCAGCTTGCAATCAAACCCTGCTCTCCAGAATTGTAGTCCTAACACTAAAAACATTACTACAGACTGGCTTTATGTTTTAACATTAGTATTATTTAACTATTTTTTTTAAAAAAATTGTAATTAATCCCTTTTGTCCCCTGCATTTTGAGGTGCCTTGTCCTCCTTTGTGGTGAGGACACACCTGGTCCTCCCAATGTGGAGTTGGCAGGAGTGAGGTCACCTCATGAGGCAGACTCACCTGAGGCCTGCTGTGTAATTGGGCCCATGGTGGCGCCCAGAGCCCCTGACAGCAGGGACTGGTGGGAGCCCTCCTCCATCCCACCCTCCAGGCTTTGCCCTTAGAAGCAGAGAATTACTAGGCCCATTCCAATTCCTTATAATCCTCTCAGCAGAGGAGAAGAAGGAGAGGCAATTCCCATAGGCGACACCGCCCCCTGCAGGGCCTCCCTGGGAAGTGCAGCTCCTTCTGGAAGGATGGATATAATTAAAAAGTTTGTTAAGTCACAGCTTGGCAATAGTCTGGAAGAAGGGGCCAAAATTAAAATAGGCTAAAGTGGGTTTTTTGGTGGGGCTTTCAGGCTATAATGTGGCCATGTTCTAGAAGAGTTTATTTCTGACATTTTGTTAGCAGCTGTGGCTGGCATCAGAAAAAAAAAAATAGGCTAAACTATTTAGGGAAGCATTCCCAGGACTGTGCCATCTGCCCCAGGATGCCTCTTTTTAACTATGTATTAAGAAGCCGTGCCCTGCCTCCAGTCCATCTGCCTTGGTCCAGGCCCCAGAGGGAGAGAAGAACCACTGGACCTCACCCCTTTTCCCACCGCCTTCCCCTCTTCCTTTTGTGTTGTCTCTATTAGACTGTAAGCCTGAGGGCAGGGATCCGTCTAATTTAAGATTGTATGTACAGCACTGTGTAAATTTACAGCGCTATATAAATAAAGGATAATAATAATAATAATAATAATAATAATAATAATAAACTTCTTCAGAAGAGAATGGGCCCTCCTCGCCTGCAGAAGGGACACAGCCTGCTGCACCGTTTCCATTCTCATTCTGCAGTTGTGTAAAAACAAACAAACACAGGAACTATATTTAGCAGCAACAGTGGTATAGACACACAAAAACAACAACAGCTAGCCCCTGCCTTTGTTGTCACCACCTTTGCCCATCTTTGCAGGGTGAGAAGAAAAACTGCAGAAGTACCTGGAACGCTTAAGACCCTTCAGATCCTCTTTACCGCCCATCACAAAGCTAGTTGAATTTCTTTAGATCACATTCACTTGTCCGACAATGTATTATTGTTTCTTATTCCAGTCAAATTGCAATAATTTGCACAGGGGATCACTCCTCTCCTTCAGCTCCATGGATTTACCTCTGAATAAATGCACAGGAGTTGGATGTAAAGCATAGGACTGAAAGAGTGCATCTACACTTGAAATAACGCAGTTGGACACCGCTTTAAGTGCTGTACCACCATCCTATGAATTTGTAGTTTATAATGTCTTTAGTCGTTTTCTCTACCCAAAGGACCAGTGTCTCTCATAACTACACATCCCAGGATTTTCTAGGATGGCACCATAGTAGCTAAAGTGGGGTCAAACTGCATTATTTTGACAGTGTAGATGCACCCTTAGTAACAAATCCATACCTCTCTGACTCTCCAGCTGTTTTTCATCTGTAGTTTTCGTCATTCTTTGCCATAGGCTGTGCTGGCTGGGGCTGATGGGAATTACAGTTTAATAACTTCAAAGGCTATTGGTTCCTCATTCTTTTGATAGCGTGAGGGAATTTTCCTCTATCCAGGAAACCTTATTCAATACAGGTAACCTTATTCAACTTTCTTTCTTTCTTTCTTTCTGTCTTTCTTTCTTTGGCATTTTATCATACTCTTCCTTTGAAGAGAACTGCAGCAGCCATGTTTTTCTGTATCTCATTTCATCCCATTTTCTCCTTAACAGCAACCTTTCGAACAAGGTTAGGGGGTGGCCCAAGGTCACACACTAAGCTTCAAAGCTAAGGAGGGATTCGAACCTGGAACACCCCCCCCCCTCCAAAAAACCCCTCCAGTATTCCCCAGTGGCCTAAATGATACCTTCTAAATGCATCGCCTTTTTTCTGGATGGTAATGATGGCAATGGCAAACCTCCTCTGAACAAATCTTGCCAAGAAAACTTCACGATTGATTTGCCTTAGAGTTGCCGTAAGATGGAAGCAAGTTGAAAGTACACAACAATAACAATGTAGACCAGGGATTCCCAAAGAGGATTGTACACCCCCCTCGGTTGCAGGTTCCAGGGGGCCGTGAGGGAATAGTGGGGCAGCGGGAGGGGCTTTGGTCAAAGTATGGGTGTGCAAGAAAGATAAGGGAACCCAGCAACCTTTAGGACCATGGTGGGGATAAGGATTGCATGAAACTTCTTTTCAGGGTCTTCAGAAAACCACCACACATCTTCGCTGATCATTTTCTGTGGTGGGAGATTATCAGACAGAGGATAAGGATGGGGGCAAAGTGGATTGCTCCCATCCCATTTGCATGATTGGAGGAAAGATTATCACACACCGTGTGCTTATCCCGTTCTTCTCCTATCCATAAAGTGTAATGGCCCTCCCATTTGGTTTTAACGGAAACTCCCATTAATACCGAATGATAGGGACATTTCACTTCATGGATAGAAGGGGATAAATATGCAGTGTGTGATAATCTTTCCCCTGATCATGCCAATGGGATGGGATAAGGAAGGAAGCAATCCACTTTGCTCCCATCCTTATCCTCCATCTGATAATCTCCATGGTGTCTCCCACTCTTTGCCTGCCCATGTGAGCTCACTCCCTTACTGGCGAATTCTCTAGTAGTAGCAACTGGGAGACTTTTGTGAGGCTTGGGCACAGGGCATCCCTTCTGGGGCTTGGAGTGGCAGCATTTGGGGACAAGACTGGAGAAAAGAGATGGAGCACATGGTGATGGGGGGAGAAGTGGTGGCAAAAAGGAGCTTTCAAATGTGGGACCCTGCTCGAGCTTTGTGAGCTTTGCGGGGATTTGGCTGGCAGGTTGCAGCTGCATTGCTGCTCCTGCTTTCTTTCATCAGACCAGATGAGAGAAGAGGTAGCAAAAGAAACTTTTTTTTTTGGTGGGAGAGTGGTCACTTGAAGCTGTGTGGGGAAGACATGTCTTCTGCTCTGAGAGCATTTCTAAAGAGTGGGGTATAAATATGATGATGATGATGGTGGTGGTGGTGGTGGTGGTGGTGTCTCTTGGGAAGGAGCATCCATGCTCGATTATTGGAAAGAGTCCTTGGTCTTTGAGCAGCTCCTGTAGTTAAAATTGCTCCCTTTCCGGCCCACACCAATCTTCATGTGGCCTCTGTAAACCTCCTACATATGCATCAGCTGTGGCTTTCTCTGCCCCAATGAAGGATTGAGAGTCCCTCCTCCTTGCACCTGGTCATCCTGGGAGTGGATGGCTGAGCAGCTACCAAGAGGCCTCTTGTCCCCACCGGCCTTTGCTTCAAGGCTGGCAAGAGTGAGAGACCTCTCAGTTGCTGCTCAGCTAGTTGCTCAGTTGCTGCTCCCAGGATGACAGGGTGCAAAGAGAGCAGCAACTGAGCAGCCAGTCAGTGACCAAAAATACTTTTGCCTCTGCCAGCTTTTGCTGCAAGACCAGCACAAGCAAACAGCTTCTCGGTTGTGGATCAGCCAGCTGCTGGGTTGCTGCTCCCAAGCTGACTGGGTACAAAGGGAGCAGCAACTGAGACTGGCTGTTTTGAGTTAGCAGAACAACAGTAGACCTAATACCCCGATTCCCCTAAATTAAGACATCCTCTGAAAATAAGATCTAGTAAAGATTTTGCTGAATTGCTAATTATAAGGCCTAGCAAAGTTTTTGTTTGGAAGCATGCCCATTTTTTTGTTCAACAATAAATGTGAATTCTTCTTCATGGAAAAATAAGACATCCCCTGAAAATAAGACCTAGTGCATCTTTGGGGGCAAAAATTAATATAACACACTGTCTTATTTTTGGGGAACACAGGTATATATATTGAAAAAATGTGTGTGTGTGTGTGCATGTGTGCTAGGATTGTAGCCCAAGAGGAAAGGGGGCAGTAGCCCAAAAAAGTTTGGGGACCACTGATGTAGACCAAAGCATCTGACGAGCACTGGAGAAGACTTCTCTGACCACCATGATCACATAGCACCATAGCCATTATTACCAAGGTATAAATCACTTGAAAACAACCGATTCTGTTATAGAATTAAATGAAGACACTGTATTTCACCACTATAATTCCACATATTATCATAGCCTAGCAGACTATAATACATTGAAATCAATTGACACTTTCAAAAGTAAGACCAGTGAAATTCATATTGAGAGATCACAGTGAACTTCAAGTAAGTGAAGCACTTTGCTTCTGAGTACATATTGGTTTTCTTGATGGATAATTCACCACTAGGTAAGAAGAGAGCATATTGAACAGGAGTGTGCTCTTATCCAGCACCAGGCATTTCCCCCTCCTCATGAAAATATGACAGAGCTTTTAAAAATATTATACATGTTTTTGAGTTACAGCACTGAAAGCTTTAGGGCCTCCTTTCCATTCCAATCTGGAAGTCTGTGTATGATGAATAAGAAAGCAAGACTTGGAATAATATACAAACTGGGAGGAAGCCTGTCTCCATTTACAAGAAGCATTTTTGTAATTGTTCAGAAATGGTCAATGCAACTTCCTCAAATTATATGCTATTAAACTCAGCAATATAGGTGCATTCTGTATTTTTTATTATTATTCAAATAGCCAGAGAATAATAGCCAAAGCTTTTCAGTAAGTAAGAGGGCTAGGTAGTTAAGTATAAAATTCCACTTATGTGAGCTACACACTGTGTCTTTTGATAACTGGGATAGTCCCCCCCCCCCCCAAAAAAAATAGAGCTTTTCTTATGTAGTGTTTCACTCTTGAAACTGAAGTATTAATCCAGTTATATTTGTGACTCATGATATATTATGGAGAGGTGGAAATAGGTGTCATTACTTGAGCCAGATTAAAAGCTATGTATATGTGCACTGAACTCTGAGTTGCCTTAATCTGGTTTTTTCCTTTCTCTTTTTCAGTACCTCTTCTGGTCCTTCAGTTGAAACAAACTCCACAATTGGTAGAGTTCTGTGACTTACTTCTCTGCTTTTCATTATTATTAATATTATTGGATGTGAATTTTACTTATTTATTGTATTTTTATGTCACTATATATTTTATCCTACTTGGTCAGATTTTGTGTGGACTGGTATGGTTTGTGTGGGCTGGTATGCAGTGGTTTGAGTCTTGGACTCTGACTCCGACCAGGTTTTGATTCTCAGCCTGGTCGTGAAACCCACTGAGTGGCCTTGGGCAAGTCACATGCTCTCAGCCTCAGGGGAAAGCAATAGCAGACCTCCTCTGAACAACTCATGCCAAGAGTTGTTGTGTGCCTTCAAGTCGTTTTCTGACATATGGGGGCGATCTAGACCGCCCAAAAGGGGCGATCCGCAATCGCCCCAGGAAGCAGCAGGATGGGGCCAAGGGGAAGTGGCAAACTGTTGGTTCCTGCAGCCTCTAAGCCGAGTGTAGCAGGCGCCCTGGGCGCCCGCTGCACCCCGCTTGCGGAGGCGGGGCTGAAGGGAGGAAGGGGCTGCCGCCGCAGCCCCTTCCTCCCTTGGTCTTTGCTGTGGCTGTCTAAAAGCCGCGGCAAAGACCCGATGCCAAAAAGGAGCTCCATTCGGAGCTCCTTTTTTGTGCCCCGGAAAGGGTGTGATTTGCGCCCTCCCACGGCGCAAAAGTGTCATCATGTGCGCAGCGCATCTAGCAGCTGAGCACATGATGACACTTTCAAAGTGTGTCCAAATGGACGCCACCATTTTAAAATGGCGGCGTCCATACGCTTTAGGGTTAGGGAGGGTGTAAAAGCTACGCCCTCCCTAACCCTAAATACGGGCTTTTTAGCCCTTAAGACGCCGCTTTGTGCCCGTCTAGAACGGGCGATGGTGACCCTAAGTCAAACCTTGAGCTTTTCTTGGCACGATTTCTTCAAAAGAGGTCTGCCATTGCCTTCCCCTGAGGCTGAGAGCATGTGGCTTGCCCAAGGTCATCCAATCGGTTTTATGGCCAAGCTGGGAATTGAAACGTGGTCTGCAGAGTCACAGTCCAATGCTCAAACCTCTACACCTCATCGGCTCCTTGCCTTACATATTTATCGTATTTTATACCAATTTGTACTACGTGCTACATTGTGAAATATTACTGCATGGTAAAAATGTCTTTTTTCCTTTTGTGTGGGTCTATGAATATAATAAATTATTGATTGATTGATGGAGCTCCAAAATTGGGCAATATATTTATTAGGACAAACTAAAATGTCACCTTTAAAGGTTTCCAGAACTCTTTATCAGGCCTCTATCTCCATTTTCTCTATTCAGGAGAGCTCAAAATCTTGTGCTTTCTTGGGCATTTTTCTTGATCAAGGGAGCCAGAGAATAAGAAAGGATCTCTAATGAGAAAGGGTAGCTCTGTGGAACCAATTATCCTTTCTGGACACCATCTAATCTTGGGTGCTAAGCAAGATACAACCTGCTTAATACTTCGATTACTTGGAATACTTGGACCATGAAGGAATACCAGTTGTTGTGGTCTATATTTAAGAGGAAGAAAATGGCAAACCTTTATTTCTATATTCTAAGAACATTAAACAAATAATGCAGTTATTTGTAGTTTACATATTACTTTAGAAACAGGAGAACTTATGGGAGAGTTATTTAACAACTTTCAAATATTATAAAGAAAGAAGGAATATTATCTCTT
The DNA here is from genome assembly GCA_034509955.1 of Urosaurus nigricauda. Lineage (NCBI taxonomy): Eukaryota > Metazoa > Chordata > Lepidosauria > Squamata > Phrynosomatidae > Urosaurus > Urosaurus nigricauda. The sequence goes on along the minus strand of JAOEGL010000001.1, from coordinate 258,185,784 downwards.
TAAACATCTATTTTGTGGTAATTTTAATTTGTACTATAAACATGGTAGAGAGTAATACAATAAAGTTAATAATGATGAGCATCCTGTTTAGTGTGATGAACTATAAGGAAGTGCTGTTTTGGTTTTATGTTTTTTTCCTACTATTTTTATTTTGTCTTTATTAGTAGTACTGGTAGCTCTTGAAGGAGAGATTTATCTGTACTGAAGGGAAGATATATCTGTATTTGATTTATAGAAGGTTTTGTATTTAAGTATGGGTAAGTTCAAAGGAATAACAATAAATATAATAATTTTTTTAAAAGGTATTAATGAGGCTGCTATAAAACAACATGGGATGCTGTGGCTTAGTGGTTAAGATGCCAACTCTGATGATCGAAAAGTAGGAAGGTTGGCAATTCAAGGCCCATGTGAGCATGATGGGTGAGCTCCTGTCACTAGTTCCAGCTTCTACCAACCTAGCAGTTTAAAAGCATGTAAATGCCAGGAAATAAATAGGTACCACTTTGGTGGGAAGATTACAGCATTCAGTGTAAGTTATGTTGGCCACATGACCACCAGAGCAGTCCTTGGACAACGCTGGCTCTTTGGCTTAGTAATGGAGATAAGCACCACCCCCTACAGTCAATTACAACTAGACATTCATGTCAAGGGACTACCTTTACCTTTTTACATAAAATAACAGACAACTTGAAGGTGCAGGCATACACACAAACAAACAAACAAACAAACACACTCACACATAATATCCAAAAAGCATAATAGGAAGGAGAAAGCAATTAAGTTTAGTATACAGGAAGGAAATGGAGCTTTCCAAACAAGTGTTAAACTGCCTGCATTATATATTTAGATCTATGTTGATTTACTCTAGAATTACACATTAAAAGAACTCTTTAGATCTTGCTTATTAGGCAGAATAGCTGCCATCTTACCCAATATGTTATTTTGCTCATTGAAATTATGGTTGTCTTTTTAATGAAAGATAAACATTTTATTAATTGGTCTTCCATACATACTATGTAATAGCTTATAATGCATTTGTAACTGTCTCTGCCTTATTATGTTGATAATTATGATGACAGAAATACAGTTCAAACACACACAAGCTCTTTTGATCTCAATTTGCAATTCTAAATGGATGTGTTGAACCAAAATGCTTGGAGAATAATGAGATGTTTCTCTGGCAACTTTTCAGAACATTCCGATAAGGCACAGCTTTCCACTCAGATGAATTCTGGTTAAAGTGGCTGAGAGAATATGGGTAGCTGTGCTTCTGTTTCATTTCTAATCTAAGAGTGGTGGGTTTTGCAGGCCCTGAGAAATATTTTCTCTCACTCTTTCTGTGTATAAGGTATTGGGGAGAATTTCTTCTTTATTTAGTTGCAAGTTGACTCTGCCTGAGTATCACCAGAGGCAACACAGGGCATTTGAAATGTTTAAAACCCACAATATGATCCAATAATACTACAGTCCTATAAAATACAACATCTTAATTAAAATCACATACTGTACCAAGGTCAGTCAGTGATCCACCCAAGTTTTGTTCAGGTACAAAGCAAGTCTTTTATTGCATAGCACCCATGTTAGGGGAGGAAGGCATAGGTAATCTTTTTGTGGAGGCAGTTCTACCTGCAGAGTCATGTGATTCCACACCAAAGAAGATAAAGACAAAACTAGCTGCAATTATAAAGACATACAGTTTGAATTAATGTTGCTGTACTTCAACAATAAGCACACGCCCAGCAAAAAATAAAGAGGTCATCAGTTACTGGTAACACTACAGTCATCACTCCCCATTGACCTTCTCCCATCCCATGCCATACAGAATTCTTAGTAATATTTTTTGTGCTTATGTTACTCATTAATAGGTAGCTGTGACACAGCAGCACTTCCCATGCATAAATGTTCCAACATCATGCAGCTAAAACATTTCAGTTTTCATAGAATCATAGAGCTGAAAGGAACCTCAGTGACTATAAAGACCAGTGGTTGCCAAACCCTGGACCTCCAGGGACTTTGGACTTCAGCTCTGTGAATCCCAGGAGCCCAACCCAGCTTGGCCAACAGTCAGGAATTTTGGGAGCTAAAGTCCAAACAATCTGGATAATTTTGGGAACCACTGATCCAGACCAACCCCCCAACATGTAGAAATACACAACTAAAACACTCCTGAGCATGGGCATCCAATCTCTGTCTAAAGACCACTACTTTCTGAGGCAATCTATTCCACTGTTGAATGGCCCTTTGTCTTTTTAGGTAGAATCTCTTTTCATCTAACTTGATGAACAAAACCAGAAGTATGACCACAACTGTGCAACAACTGTCAAGCAGGGATAAGGAGAAATACTACAGTGACCAAGGAAGAGAACTAGAACACAACAATAAAAAGGGAAGAATGAGAGATCGCTACCAAAAATCCAAGAAATTAAAGCCATGTTCAAACCAAGCGCAGGGATGGTCTAAGGAGTTAAAAAAGAACATAATACAGGAAGAAGAAGAAATAAAAAGAGGCTGGAGGCAATATACAGAAGAGTTATACAAAAGAGATGAGGGAATGAATGACATTTGCAATGAGGAGCCATATGAAGATTAACCCCAAAAAGAAGTGAAGTGCAATCTGCAATAAAAGAAATAGGAAAAAATACATTACCAAGAACAGATGGTATCCCAGTTTAACTGCTACAATAACTACAGACAGATGCAACTTTGGTGCTAACTGAAATATGCCAACAAATATGGAAAATAAAGAGGTGGCCAACAAATTGGAAATGCTCAATATACATACCAATCCACAAGAAAGGAGGTACAAAAGACTGCAGCAACTATAGGACAATAGCACTAATCTCACAGGCAAGCAAAATAATGCTCAAAATTCTGCAGCATAGACTCCAATCATACATGGACAGAGAAATTCCAGAGATGCACGATGGATTCAGAAAAGGAAGGGGCACTAGGGACCACACTGCTAACATACGATGGATAATGAAGCACACCAAATATTTTTTTTAAAAAAAGAATCAGCATGTGTTTCATAGACTAAAGCAAAGAATTTGATTATATAGATCACAAAAAGCTATGGAACTGACTTGAGGACAGCTAAGAACAACAAATTATGTTACCTCTCAGTAGTGGCATCACTAGGCTTGGCATCTCATAGTGTTAACCCTCCCCCCACTGAACTCCTCCAATCCCACACCATACAGAATCCTTAGTAATGTTTTTGTACTTATTTTACTCATTAATTGCAATTCTAGTATATTAATGAATGCAATGGTAATAGTTGTGACACAAACAACTAGCAAAATTAAAAATCTATAAATTACAATATCATACACACTGCCTAAATGCATTTACATAGTTTATTTGAAGTCAAAATTTGGTAAAATGTGATGTTTCTAAAGTATTTTTTGTAAATTAAAGTCTCTGGAAGAGCATAAAACCAGCTGTCTGTCTCTTCTACATGACATCCTTTCAGATATTTGAAGATGATTTTAAAAAAAAAATCTGGGGCCTCACCTTTCTTCTCCCACTAAGCCTCAACCCACTCACACCATCTCGTCAACATTTTAAAGGGATGCAGGGAAATGCCACAGTCTGTTTCTGCCCAAAGGCAGATGTCTGGGGAACAGTGGTGTCACCCCAACTTAGTGTGTCACCTAGTGTGGTCCATATGCGCTGCTCCACCCTAGTGATGCCACTGGCTCTCATTCTTCTTCAAGCTAAAAATATCCAGCTATTGCTCATAGTGTTTGGTTTCTACAAGTTTTACCATCTTGATCCCTCTTCTCTTGGTTTTGAGTTTTACCAAGACAAACTGCTAGTGAAATTCAGCTTCTGTCAAAATAAAGCAAAAGATATTGGATCTTGTTTTTAGAATGTGTGTGAGAAACACTTTTTGTCTGATTCCTTATTATATCTATATCTATTATCTATACTGTATCTATATATATGTTGCAACTGAACAGAATTCATTTTCACTGCCTGTACCAAAAGAAATTTTAACTGGGCAGTGATAAATGTGAAAAGTGTCAACACAGGAAATGGGGAAAGCCATACATGCCATAAAATGGAACTGTATAAAAAAGGATCTTTTCAATCAAAATCTTTCAATCACCAGTGACACATTATGAAGTGCAAATGTTATTCATTCGTTTTTTTCAACTACCTACCAAAGCAATTCCTTTAACCTTTACTGTTGAATGCCAGGAGTAATGCTATCCTTAGAAACAGTTCCTTGGTGGAGGAATTAGTGAGCTATTTAAAGTCAAAATCCATTTTAACTAAAAGGCCAGACTTAAATGTGGCAGATGCTTTCGCTTTGCATATGTAATATTCTTCAGTCTTCAGCCCAAGCATTTGGTAAAGGGATCACAAACAGCACTATAAAGCCATTATGTGATGTGAATTCCATTCAAGAGAATATGCATGCCTTGATGGACTGTTATCTAATATAACACTACATTTTCACAGCACTGTTATTCTACTTTAACTGCTATGGCTGCCTCCTGTGGCATTCAGGGGTTTGTAGTTTAGTGAGGCCTAACAGCTCCCAGGCTGCGAATCCTAAATGCCCATCCCCAAACTGCAAATCCTAGGATTCCATAGGAGGTAACCGTAGCAGTTAAAGTGGAATAATAGTGCTATAACAGTGTATATATATGATATTTGACTTTGCAGCAGATAGAACTTAGGCTACATTACACTAAAGAATTGGCACTGCTTTAACTGCCATGGCTCAATGCTATGCAATTGTGGGGTCCGTAGTTTTGTGAAATGTTTAGCCTTCTCTGCCAGGAAGCTCTAGTGCCACAACAACCTACAAATCCCAGGATTCCATAGGATGCAGCCATGACAGTTAAAGTGGTGTCGAACTACACTAATGTTACAGCATGGCAGCAGCCTTAGTCTGTAAAATCTTGGCAGGAAATTAGTTTCATGAACCCTGTCATCTGCAGTAGACTGCCGGCACCCAGTGCGCCAGGACAGGACTCAGGAGCAATTCCCTTCACCTTGCTCTCTTCATACTGGATAAGTGAGAAGTACTTTGCTATTTTCTGATATTTGATTTCTCCAATAAACCTTTAAAGCCCATTTGCAGTACTGCTATTTCCAGAGGTGTATCCATACATGCCCTATGAGGACCGCCTTAGGGAACTAGGGATGTTTAGCCTGGAGAAGAGAAGGTTAAGAGGTGATATGATAGCCCTGTTCAAATATTTGAAGGGATGTCATATTGAGGAGGGAGCAAGCTTGTTTTCTGCTGCTGCAGAGACTAGAACCCGGAACAATGGAAGAGATTCCACCTCAACCTTAGGAGGAACTTCCTGACAGTAAGGGCTGTTCGACAGTGGAACACACTCCCTTGGAGTGTGGTGGAGTCTCCGTCCTTGGAGGTTTTTAAGCAGAGGCTGGATGGCTATCTGTCGGGATGCTTTGACTGGGAGTTCCTGCATGGCAGGGGGTTGGACTGGATGGCCCTTGTGGTCTCTTCCAACTCTATGATTCTATGATTCTATGATTCAATGCTATTACAGGAGCTCAATTCCATTTAACCAACTTGATCTCATCCTATGGAATGCTGGGATTAGTAGCTTCTTGAGCAGGGTGACCAGACATCTTCCTTTTCCAGGACATGTCCTACATTTCAACCTTCTGTTCAGAAGAAATTTCAAAATGTCCTACATTTTCAGTATGAATAAGAAGTATGAATTTATATTTGTATTTGTGTTTTTAGCTTTGATTTTATGATGCCTTACATTTTTTTCTTGAATGCCCTACATTTTACAGTGTCTTGCCCTCCTTTTCGGTTATAACTTCTGGTCACCTTGTACTTGAGGTACAGTTGGACCTTAGTATCGATGGGGAATCTACAGATGCTCAAATGCTCAAGTGTGTGGATGGCAAGGTCTCACTGTTCTTCGAATTCTCTAGTTCACTTCCCTCAACTTCAGCACGGAGGTTCTCTGGCAGAGAAAAATATTAATTTCACAGAAGTGCAAATTGCAGGGTTCAGTAGAGTGAAGCCATGAGAGTTAAAATGGTATCAAAGTGCTACAGTTGTGTTCTGTGTGTAGAGCGTGGATAATCACAGATGCACAATGACAAGATGGAACCAGAAAGAGCATAAGAGAATCCAGGTTGATCAGCACACATTTTTAGTTAAAGAGTTATAAAAATGCATTCCTCCCCCCCCCTCCACAGCAGACCTTTGAAAAACATGTCTTCTTCGGTGATAATTCAAATTCTTATAAATATAGGCCATAATCCTTTATGAAATTTATGGATGTATAAGCACTGTAGAATCACAGAATCATAGAGTTGGTAGACACTGTGTGTGCAGGGGGTGTGGACTGCATTGTGTGACACCCCGGAAAGAGGCTGACACCCAGTCAGCCCCCCCCCATCCCCACACTCTGTCTGCCACGTGTGCCTCCATGCGTGCCTTGCACTGCTCCATTTCCCACAAGTGCTCTGTCCCCCATGCACATCTGGCTCAGGGAGAGGGAATGTGCACTGTCCCCCAGTACCACTGCCCCCAAAAGTTTACCACAAGTCCTGCCCCTGGAGATCCCCACCCCCCAGATGTCCCGTCCCCAGCACCAGGTGACGCCCAGTATGGGGACACCACTGGTAGAGACCACAAGGGCCATCCAGTCCAACTTCCTGACATGCACCAACTCACAGTCCAAGCACCCACAACAGATGACCATCCAGCCTGTGTAAAAACTTTCAAAAAAGGAGACTCCACCACTTTCCGAGGGAGTGTGTTCGACTGTTGAACAGCTATGTCACATTGAGGAGGGAGCAAGCTTGTTTTCTGCTGCTCCAGAGAACAGGACTCGGAACAATGGATGCAAACTGTAGGAAAAAAGATTCCACCTCAACATTAGGAAGAACTTCCTGACAGTAAGGGCTGTTCGACAGTGGAACACACTCCCTTGGAGTGTGGTGGAGTCTCCTTCTTTGGAGGTTTTTAAGCAGAGGCTGGATGGCCATCTGTCAGAGATGCTTTGATTGGGAGTTCCTGCATGGCAGGGGGTTGGACTGGATGGCTCTTGTGGTCTCTTCCAACTCTAAATTTCTATGATTCTATGATTCTTAGTGTCAGGAATTTCTTCTGTAATGTTGAGCTGGAATCACTTTCCCTATAATTTGAATCCATTGTTCTGGGTCCTATTTTCCGGAGCAGCAGAAAACAAGCTTGCTACAGCCTCAATATGACATCCCTTCAAATATTTAAACAGGGCTATCACATCACCCCTTAACCCTCTCTTCTCCAGGCTAAACATTCCCAGCTCCCTAAGGCACTCCTCATAGGGCATGGTTTCCAGACCCTTCCTTTGGACACGTTCCAGCTTCTCAACTTCCTTTTTGAATTGTAGTGCCCAGAACTGGACACAGTATTTCAGATGAGGCCTGACCAAAGCAGAATAGAGTGGTACTATTACATACCATGATCACTGCTATCGATGCATTGCATTGGCTTTTTTAAAGAAATGCATTGGCTTTTTTAGCTGCCCCATAACACTATTGACCCATGGTCAGCTTGTGGTCTTCTATGACTCCTAGGTCCCTTTTGCATGTACTGCTGTCAAGCCAGGTGTCATCCATTAAATACCTGTGCATATCATTTTTATTGCCCAGGTGTATTCACCATAACTATGGTTATGGTGAATACACCTGGGCAATAAAAATGAAATGCACATATTATGCAGTGAATTTCAGCCCAGTCCACCTAATACCCATTTAAGTGGAAGCAGCCACTGCAATCTATAGGAGCCTGTTCCCCTGTCACATAGGAAGCAGCTGACTGCTGTTTCCACCTTTGGTGCAACAGGCAGAAACAGGGTCCCTATCATAATTCCCCCTTGCTCTGGAGATGTCTTGGGTGGGTAGGTGCAGGTTTGGATCTATCAGCCAGTTGATTCCTAAGTGACAGGGGAACAGTCCCCCACTGATTGTAGTGGATGCTGCCCAGTAAGTAGGAATTGGGGAACTTTCACAGTCCTTACGTAGGCCTTAAACTATGGACATTATTCACGTTCATGAATAAGAAACAGTCACAAGTGCATAACTCAATATTATGCATTTGTAACTTGCACAGAGGATTTTGAGAACAGAATGCTTGGAGTTTGAACCTTGGAAGAAAAACAAATATATCCATCAGAAATTATGAGGCCTGTCAGACATGTACCAGAACTAATGAACCAGACTGGTAACAAGTAAATCATCAGCTTGAAAATGAAGGGAGAATGATGCCATGGATCCCTTTGAGAGGGAGCACCTCCTGAGTGATGCCCAGGCAGCGCCCTCTCCCCACCCAGAGCCTGGGCTGCTGCTTATGTCACTGATGACGCGCGGATGATTGACATTCCTTTTGAAGTGGCACAAACAAGTGGGGACGACAATTGTACCAAAAAAGAAGCAATTACGAAAAGATCAATTTTCATAGTGGGAACGATAGACCTTTTGGAATTGATTTACCAACACTCCTTATTGGCTTAGCCAAACGGTAATGGTGATGGGGCAGGGAGGGAATATGAGTAAATGTGAACTGATCCATGTATTTCATCATATAGGTGATATGAACAATAAATCAAATAGTTTCTGTGGTATTCTTTGCCTTGTCTTTCTTGGAGTCAGGCACATAAAATCTAAAGTATGAAACTCTCCTTGTGACAAACAGGTGCTCCACTTTGTGTGTGTAGAATGTCTTTCTAATAGTGCTAATGCCATAAACAACCCATAATCAATTATTGTATTACAAAATGCTTCAGAGGAAATATAGAATTGGTGTTAAATTAATTTTGTTTAGCCACCTGTAGCCAACATGATTGTCAGAATGCTACAAGAGGACCATAATGTGAGTGAAATGAGCTGGGGAACTGACCCTTAACTTGCTACTGAATTCCCTGTGGAGATTTGCTGGGGTGGGTAGTGGGGTATATGTATGTTTCCCTCCTATAATTGGATCTTATCACATCTTTATTTGCATGAGGCTATAACAATGATATCCATCAGATGCCCAGGAACTATTCAAAAGAAATCTCAGGATGCTAATGCACTGTTTAATCTGGCTCTTTTTAAAATGCATAAAATATATTACTTTTCAAGCCTGAAGCCTTACCCATATTCTTTCAGTTAGTGACAGAGGACATGTTCAAAGAAGCTTTTTTTTTTTAATGTCCAGTTTAGGATTTTGAAACAGTGTCTTTCATTTAACAGAACTTTCATTTAATCCACAGGTACCAACATCTCAGTTACACATTTTGATAATCCATTTATGTACTCCTCAGATCTTGCCAATTTCTTCACAACAGAGCCCAGCTCTGCACGCTTCATACCGTCCATAGTGCAAAAGCAGCCCAGCAGTAGATCATATATTATTGGGCTTCTCTTGGATAGCAAATCATTTCAAATCTCCTCCTCACTTTTTAGTGTTTTATTATTATTTTGCTTGAATAAGAATTCATATGTGGAGTGTTTCTTTTGTATTTAGCTGGGAGGAAAGATCTGGTGCATGCAATAAACTTTCACTGTATTTACTCTGGAAGTAAATCCAAGTTATCTCATTGGGAAACACTCCACACAGTAGATCTGCATTGGATCTATAGGCTATAAATAATAATAATAATAATAATAATAATAATAATAATAATTTATTACAGTCTTAACTGTAACCTATCCATTTCCACTTCAGGAGAAGCAAATGAAGTCTTTTCTTTCTTTTTACAAAAGATTTCATTATGCTCAAGGAAGATAACTAGATGCCTGTCACCCCAAAATTATCTGGTTAACTCAAAGCAATATGTGACATTCAGCTTCCTGCTCAATAATTTCTGGTTCTGACAGCTCCATGCTTGTTCTGCTTGCCATTTCACAATGTTTAATGGGACTGGAAGGGATAATTGGCAGAAATCCCATGTCGGGCTCAGCACCATGCAAATCTCCACTCATGTTGCAGTCTTCAGTCACTCACTTCCAGCAAAAAACAGGAGGATCACCCTCTTGGAAGTCTCTAGGAAGCATAAGGTTCCCCTAAAGCAAAGAGGGCAGCCATGTTTTATTGGAAATAAAAGTGGAAAGTGGGAATGAACATCAAATCATTTCTGTTTACCACAGAATATATTGGTTGCATGGTAGCAAATAATTCATCCTGCATGCATAGCATGATGTATGTATGCATATGTCATGAACATATGTGTATGCAAGCCTATATAGGCCTCCTTTAGTTGGGACCAATAATTGGACTTTGGCTTTATTTTCTCTAATGATCCATGTCACCAGTCTCATTGCCACAGCACAGTCGAGTATGGGTAGTAAAACAACTCAGATTTACAGACTGTAAAATCTCTCAAGGAGAAATGTTAATTCATTAATATCAGCTTGGGGCATTTTCATTTGTCTAACATTTTTTTATTCTCATGATGAGAACTTAGATATGTTAATATGTTAAACATATGTCAGTTCACTGTCCATTTTAAATGTCCGTAATATCTGCACAGTTGTTAAACTTTATATGTACAAATGATTGATTTAATTATGCAAACATCACTTATTACCTGTTTGTTTCCTAAAGAACAGCAGCACTGTGTGACCTACATGTATTATGCTCCTATAAATATTCTATTGAATAAATTAAAGCAAGCAAGTTTATTGTAATTTAGCAATTTACCACTACATATACTTAAAAACTGATTTCTCAAAAAATGATTTTTAAATGATATAATTCTTAAAACTCCCTATATTTTGGTTTATACTATCTGTTAGCAATTCAGTATATTATATAAGAGGTATACAGGGACTTCAATTTTAGTTCAATGTGTGTGTGTTTTTTTTAAAAAACATTTTTTAAAAATAATGCTGGGAGGGAATTCTGAGTAGTAGAGAAAAAATTCTGTAATAATCCAAATTAATGTTATACTGTCTACTCAAAAGCATAATGAGAGAATATATTGTGCTTTAAAAAACAAACAAGGTCTTTGATTCTTTCCCCGGTACAGTTTTCTATTTCTTCCCTTTTCCCTTCTCCTTCTCTCATTTTCCAAAATAATTTATACAAATGATTAAATAATTCAATGAGTAATCGACACTGTAGAAGTAATGCAATTTGATACCACTTTAATTGTTGCAACTCCATTTTATAGAATCCTGGGATTTGTAGTTTTACAAGGCCTACTCTGCCAAAGAGTGTTTGGGCCTCACCAAAATCACCAAACACCTGTAAGATGGAGCCATGGCAGTTAAAGTGGTGTCAAACTGCCTTTTTTCTATAGTGTAGATGCATCCAATGTGACCTTCCCTAACTGAGGATTTCCAGAGCCTGGAATCCTCATATCAATAATACATATAACATGCTGAAAGTATCCCTACCCAAGCAGTAGATCCATGATCTTTTGTGCCCCAGATCATGACCTACTGCTGTTCAGGTATGGATGGTTTTCACATTTCATCATATTTATTCTTCTTATAAAGAACTTTCCAAGTTCCACCCTGTGCTTTTCTTAACAGAAACTTTGGCAAATGATAGACGTGTAAATTAAAAACAAAAACAAAATAATTCATCTTACTGTGATGTTTTTTAGTGCATGTGTGTGCGTGTGTGCGTATACAGTTCTATGTCTGTTTCTTTACAAACATTATTGGGAGATTTCAACACTATACAGACAGTACTGTCACAATATTTTGCGAAACCTTTCTCATGTTGCAGAACCTTGGGTACATCTAATTTCTATGTTTTAAAATTATTTCCCCTAGGTACATATTTTCCCATAATGAAATAAGCTAATGTGAACAGCGTATGTAAATAATCTCTTATTTTGCATTATCTGTGCCACTGTAAGTATTGTTGGAAAGTTACACTGGGTAGAGGTGGGGTTTTTGGGGGGTCAAACATTCTATATTATGACATACTGTCTGCATTAGAAAATCGATAGTATATTTACACAAAGAACATTTATTTCTATGGGAGTCTAACTTAAAAAACAAAACAATAACATCTATGAAATCCAGGATGACAGCAATTTGGGAGGGATGGGAATTCTGAAACATTTTAGTCGATGTTCCTGTACTGATTTCGGTATTAAAGTCTACAAATTATTTTCATTATTATAAAATTAATTGATTTATACTTTTCTTGCGATTTAGATTTTGGACTAATGCATATTTTTAAGAAAATGGTAAAGTTTTTAAAAGCTGAACTATTTAGTTACATTGTCAAAGTATTTACCTTTATGGCTTTAAACCTACAGTGCAAGCCAAAAATGTGGAACACTTTGTAAATTAAGAAACTGAGTTAATGGGCTATTTTGTTTTCCTACTTTGTTGATACATACGCTGTCAAAACAACTTTTACCAATATTCATGAGAACCTTAATAACATCATAAACTCTGTTGTTGTTTCTGAAGGCAAACAGAATTCTTCTTTATGAGATTCTGGGCTATGAACTATCACAGCACTATGATGGATCAAAAGCTGTGTCCTGTGAATAAAGGTCAGACTGCACCAGAAGAAATCCTGCTAGATATTTTGCTGTTGTCAAGGCCAGAGAGCAATCTAGACCATGTGCAAAGCATAGCACAGAAGCAAAGAGAACTGCCTTGGAATAAGTCAGACTATTGTCCATTGCCCAATATCCTTTGCCTGGACAGGGCTTTCTTCTTATTTGTTGTGTGATACTTTTTAAAACTAGGACTGAAGCGAGAACCTTCTGAACTCAGAGCACCTGCTTTTTCTTGAGTCTTAAGCTGCATCCACACTGCAGAAGTAATCCAGTTTGACACCACTTTAACTGCCATGGGTTAATGCTATGGAATTGTAGGAATTGTATTTTTGTGTAACATTTAACCTTAACCTGTCAGAGAGCTCTGGTGTTTCACCGAACAGTTAAACTAGTGTCAAACTGGATTATTTCTGCAGTGTGGATGTAGCCTTCTCATGAGATGCAGATATTGCTGTGGGTGTCTGCTAGTCAAGAGAATCTCTTATTAGTATATGCACCATAAACTCCTATGAAATTTATCACATGGGGGGGGGGAGAGAAATTGGGACTTTAAACAGTGATTAACACAAGAAAATTGTGCAATTGACATTAAAACATGATTAAAATGAGATTAACACAGAAGCCATTATCCTATGAATAACCAGGAAATAACCAGTCAATAAACAGCAAAAAGTCATTCACAGGAAAATCCTATGAATGATTTGCTGCTTTTTCTTGTCGTTATTCATGAGTTAATGGCATTTTAATCACATTTCACCTTGATATTGACATTGTGTGAAAACCATTAGCGCAACTATTATCACAGGCTAATCACCGTTTATACTTCCAACTGTCCCCTGTGTGATGAACTCCATATATACAAATAGCTACTTTACTCTTTAAGGGCTAGCACATTAATGGGTAGCAATCAGTGAAAACCAGGTTGAATGAAATGGGTAGTGAAGCTTTTTATTTTATTTTTTTAAAGAAAGAAATAGACTATAAGGCTGTTTTGAGGTTCTGATCAAATAATGAAATCTGGGGCGGCGTGGCAGCGAGGGTGGAGCAGCGGCCGGGAGGCCATAAAAACGCCTCCCCAACCCACCTCCAACGGCGGCGCGGCGGCGAGGGTGGAGCAGCGGCCGGGAGGCCATAAAAACGCCTCCCCAACCCACCTTAACCGGCGGCGCGGCGGCGAGGGTGGAGCAGCGGCCGGGAGGCCATAAAAACGCCTCCCCAACCCACCTTAACCGACGGCGCGGCGGCGAGGGCGGAGCAGTGACTGGGAGGCCACAAAAACGCCTCCCCAACCCACCTGCAACGACGGCGCGGCGGCGAGGGCGGAGCAGCGGCCGGGAGGCCATAAAAACGCCTCCCCAACCCACCTCCAACGGTGGCGCGGCGTCGAGGGCGGAGCAGCGGCCGGGAGGCCATAAAAACACCTCCCCAACCCACCTTAACCAACGGCGCGGCGGCGAGGGCGGAGCAGCGACTGGGAGGCCACAAAAATGCCTCCCCAACACACCTCCAACGGCGGCGCGGCGGCGAGGGCGGAGCAGCGGCCGGGAGGCCATAAAAACGCCTCCCCAACCCACCTCCAACGGCGGCGCGGCGGCGAGGTTGGAGCAGCGGCCGGGAGGCCATAAAAACGCCTCCCCAACCCACCTCAACCGGCGGCGCAGCGGCGAGGGCGGAGCAGCGGCCGGGAGGCCATAAAAACGCCTCCCCAACCCACCTCCAACGGCGGCGCGGCGGTGAGGGCGGAGCAGCGGCCGGGAGGCCATAAAAACGCCTCCCCAACCCACCTTAACCGACGGCGCGGTGGCGAGGGCGGAGCAGCGACTGGGAGGCCACAAAAACGCCTCCCCAACCCACCTCCAACGGCGGCGCGGCGGCGAGGGCGGAGCAGCGGCCGGGAGGCCATAAAAACGCCTCCCCAACCCACCTTAACCAACGGCGCGGCGGCGCAGGCGGAGCAGCGACTGGGATGCCACAAAAACGCCTCCCCAACCCACCTCCAACGGCGGCGCGGCGGCGAGGGCGGAGCAGCGGCCGGGAGGCCATAAAAACGCCTCCCCAACCCACCTTAACCGACGGCGCGGCGGCGCAGGCGGAGCAGCGACTGGGAGGCCACAAAAACGCCCCCTAACGGCTCCGTCGGCGGCGTGGCAACAGGCGGGGAGGAACACCAACAGCAGCCTAGAGGTCTTTTAAAGCCCCGGAACAACGCAGCTCACTCAGCCTAGCTAAGCGCTTAGCTCATGGCTTCCGGTATGAATGTGTCGCGGAAGGAAGGGGCAGTGTACGGACACTAGCAACCTTCCTTGCAAAAGAGGTTCTTGGAGGAACGGAACTTCCATTAGCCCGTCCTTAACCTTCTCCGATAAGAGAGGTTAACGCTGGGATTCACTCAGGGACTTAGTTTCCCATTCTCAATCTTAAGGGGGCTCCAAAGATTGGGTCTTTTTGGTGAAGAATCCTGACTCCCTCTTCTCTTTTTTTTTTTCTTTTTTTGTTGCATTACCCAGGAGGGTAAATAGGTGCGGCACACATACTGAATAAGAAGAATAATATTAACATTATTAGAACACAGATAAAACACAATTTATCGCAAGTTATGTTATTATTGTACAACTTATATAACATCCCACACTGATAATTGAATGTTTTTTCTCTTTTCTTTTTTCTTTCTCATTTTCTATACAGAGGTTGCTCTTTAAAAAATATATAAGCTATAAGAGATTGGAAGTGTGCAATTTACATGATAAAAGAAGCTCGAAACTAAGATATGAATGGTATTAAATAGTTAGTAATTAAAACCAAGGAAATAGATAAATAACAATATCAATAAAATTAAATGGAAACAAGGAACTCAGTGAAAAGACTGGAAAGGGAGGAAAAACAAGGAAAAATGGCGACAGCTAAAAAAGGGTATTTACAGACACAAAGAAGAGGATCAGAAGATTCTATTAAAGTCACAGACCCTATTATGTCATTAATAGAAGAAGTTAAAAGTGTACGACAAGAACTAAAGGAAAATAGATTAGAATTAAAAGAAGACATAAGGGAATCTAATAGAGAGATTAGAGAAGAAATTAAAGAAATGAAAATGGAAATAAGGAAAGACATTAAGAAAGAACTAGATAATATGGGGGAAAAATGGAAAAACTAACACAGGACATTTGTAAAAACAAAAAAGAAGTAGAAAAAATTAAAGAAAAGACTGAGACTTTGGAGAACTTAGCTAAAGAGATTATAAAAGAACAAGAAATTCAACGGAGTACGGAATGGACAAATGAATTGAGATATAGAGAAAGGTGTATTAAAGTAAGAGGATTAAAGGAAAATATGAATGAGGATCTAAGTGTAAGACTAATTGCGCCAATGGCTGAATATATTGGAATAGAAAAAGAGTTAATGAAACTGGAAATAGATAAAATTTTTCGCATTAATTCTCAACAAGCTAAAGAAAGGAAACTTCCAAGAGATGTAGTAATTTGTTTTGTAAGAACAAGATTTAAAGACATAATCATACAAAAAAACTACGAGAGTAAATTAATAATAGAAGATGTCGAAATAAAAATCTTTAAGGATGTACACCCACAAATTTTGGTTGAGAGACAAAAATATAAAACATTGGTTCAGCTTTTGAAAATGTTAAAGATAAACTTTAGATGGGAGAGAATGGAAGGTGTGTCTTTTTCATATAAACAAAAAAGATATAAAATTGACAACATAAATAAGGCAAATGAAATGGAAGTAAAATTAAAAGAAGAACTTAAAGGGACAAAAGAAGGCAAAAGTAAGATGAGAGAATGGAGACAAAGTAATAGTGCGGAAAAGAAAAAGAAAGAAAGAAAGAACTCGATAGAAGATAGTATAATAAATCAAAAACAGGACAAGAACAGTGACAGGGAAGAAAATGAAAATGATGACAATAGCTCTACCGACTTGGACGGAAGAGCTTTACAATTATTGGACTTAGAAGACTTTAATTGAATTAAATCTTAGTTGGTATTGTTGGTGGAGGAAGTTAAAACCAAAGGAATAAAACAAAAAATTAAACAGAATTTTGTGTTTAGTTAATTTTAAATACGATAAGATGGTGAAAATCATATCATGGAACGTTAAAGAGTTGAACTCGAAGTAAAAAAGAAATATGGTATTTCATAGATTGGAAAAATTAAAAAGTGACATAACGTGTATTCAAGAGACAAGAATAAAAAAGAATGATGAAAAATATTTGTGGAATTCAAAATTGGGTCATAATTTTTCTTCAATGTCTGATTTTAAGAAAAAAGGAGTAACTTTTTATGTTAACAAAAAATATCAGGTGAAAGAAATATTTAAAGACAATGATGGTACATACTTAGCCATAGAAATAACCTTACAAGATAAAGTCTTATTGGCAATAGGAGTGTATGCACCGATGGAAAAACGTGAAACTTACTTTCAAAAGTTAAGTCAAGAAATAGGCAAAACTGAATATGACAATATTATACTACTGGGGGATTTTAACGCTGTGTTAGACCCAAAGTTAGATAGAAAATTCAATGATAGCAAGAACATACGGAAAAATCTGGGGAAATTACCAAAATCCTTTTTTGCATTGATAGAAGATTTAAACTTAACTGATATTTGGAGATACAAATACGACAATGCTAAAGAATATACTTTTTACTCTGATGTGCATAATTCATTCTCTAGGATAGATCTAATTTTTACCTCTAAAAGTTTATTGCCATCAATACACTCTATGGAAATAATGTCCAATTACCTGTCTGACCATAATTTAATTATGTTGAATCTTTCCCCCAAAATGAAGCATTTTATATGGCGTCTACAGGAAGACATGCTAAAAGAAGACCAAGTGGTAAACAAGCTAAAAGAAAACCTAAAATTGTACTTTAAGGAAAATAAGACAGAAGGGATCCAAAATAAAACTATCTGGGATGCTGGGAAGGCAGTTGTAAGAGGACTGCTCATTAAATTACAAACAGAAATCAGGAAGAAAGAAAATGAAAAAGAAAGAAAATTATTGGCAGATTTACATAAAAAGGAAGAGCTTTGGAAAATGAAAGGAGAAAAAAGAATAAAATGTGAAATCGATGATTTGAAAACACAATTAAAATTAATGGCACTAAAAGAAATAGAGAAAAAATTAAAAATCCTTAAACAATCACAATTTGAATCTGGCAACAAAGCAGGTAAATTATTGGCTTCAAGACTTAAAAAGGAAAAGGAAAAAAAATGATTACAAAAATATATGAGGAAGGGAAAATAATTATAGATAATGTCCATATTAAAGAGGCCTTTGTCAAATACTATAGGAACTTATACAAAAATATCTCAATAACGGAAGAACATAAGGAAAAAGTGACAAATTATATTAAAGAGCAAAAAGTATTAATATTAAATGAAGATCAGAGACAGAGCATAAACCAACCAATCTCTTCTGAAGAAATAATAGAGGCTATAAGAAATTTGAAACTTCAAAAAGCTCCTGGCCCTGATGGTCTCTCATCAATTTATTATAAAAAGTTGCAAGAAGTACTAGTAGAGCTATTAAAAGAAACAATAAATGATATCTGCAAATATGGTGTTCCAGACTCCTGGAAAGTGGCCTATATTACAGTAATCCCTAAAGGGAACCAAGACAAATAAGAAACAAAAAACTTTAGGCCAATCTCATTAACAAACACTGATTATAAAATATTTGCCTCAATCTTGGCAACAAGACTAAAAAAAATCATTAAACTAATTATACATGAAGATCAGAATGGATTTGTCCCAGGGAGGCAAATAAAAGATAATATTAGAACAGTCTTAAACTTAATTGAGCATTATGAGCATTATAATGAATGAAAATTTGCTATGATCATGATCGATGCGGAAAAAGCTTTTGATCAAGTAGATTGGGTTCTTATGTTAGAAACTTTTAAAAAGATGAATTTTGGTGAAAGGTTCCTTGAATGGATATCCGCAATATACAAAGAACAGAAAGCACAGATATTGATTAATCAAGAAAGAACAGAGGATATCCCCATAGAGAGAGGGACAAGACAAGGTTGCCCCCTATCACCTTTGTTGTTTATCATTGTACTAGAAGTATTAAATAACAAAATAAGGAATGATAAAGAAATAGAGGGTGTTAAGGGAAACAAATATAATATCAAATTAAAAGCGTTCGCAGATGATCTAGCTTTTTTCCTGGAAAATCCAAAAAAGTCTATAAAACAATTATTAGATTCGATCCAAGAATATGGTACCCTCTCAGGTTTTAGAATTAACATAAATAAATCTTCAATTCTAACAAAAAATATGACGGACCAGGAAGAACATGAACTGGAAGAACTATCTGGGTTCCAAACTGTCAAACAAGTCAAATATTTAGGAATATTATTTACAAAAAGGAATATAGACCTTTATAACAATAATTATGAAAAATTATGGAGAGAGCTAAAAAAAGACTTAACAAAATGGTCAAAACAAAACTTTTCATTGTCAGGTAGAATGGCAATATTAAAAATGAGTGTATTACCTAAGTTCATTTATTTGTTTCAAAATCTACCGATACTATCAAAAGAAACATGTTTTGTTAATTGGCAAAAGTCACTATCAAATTTTTTATGGCAAAATAAAAAAGCCAGAATCAAATGGAAATTACTTACAGAAGAAAAAAGGAAAGGTGGATGTAATCTTCCTAATTTAAAACTATACTATTATGCAGCGTGCTTACAGTGGATGGAAGAATGGATAACGTTAAAAAATGATAAACTGCTTGAACTTGAAAGTGTAAAAATGAGATTCGGCTTTCATGCATTTTTGTGGTATGACAAACATAAAGTTAACAATGATTTCTGCCACCATTTTATAAGAAATTCTTTATTTAAAGTCTGGTTAAAAATAAGAAAGCAGTTTTATAGACAGATACCCTTCTGGGTATCTACTCAGGAAGCCTTTTATAATAAAACTAAATCCCCTGACCAGAAATGGTTGAAATATGGAGATATCTTAATGCGAGAACAGAATTCATCAACCATAAAGATTCGAGAAGATTTGGAAAATGAAATGATTAAAAATTGGTTTTTATATAGACAAATATATGAAAGATACAAAATAGACAAGAAACAGTTTGGTTTGATTTTGGAAAAAAATAAATTAGATAACTTTTTTTTTGACGAAAATATAAAACACATCTCAAAATATTATAGAGTATTAAAACAAAGGGACTTAGAAATGGAAAACGTTAAACATTGTATGATCTTGTGGGCCCAAGATATAGGGAAAACAATTGAAATAGATCTCTGGGAAAAGTGCTGGCGCGATACGAATTCCTTTACACTATGTCAAAATTACAAAGAAAATCATATCAAAATGATGTACAGGTGGTACCTATCCCCGAGTAAATTGAATAAGATGTATAGAGCTGGAAGTGGGGAATGTTGGAAATGTAAAAAACAGAAAGGAACCTTTTTCCATTTATGGTGGAGATGTACAGAAGCTGTTAAATATTGGAAAAGAATCCAGGGTACAATATCTAAAATATTAGATATAGATATCCCTTTGAACCCACTTCTATTTCTTCTAAATATGACTGGTATTTTGGAAAAAGAAACAGAAAGGAAATATAGACGTATTCTTTTATATATGATCACTATCGCTAGAATTGTCTACGCCAGATATTGGAAACAAAAACAGATACCATCTGAAAAGGAATGGATAACTAGCTTAAATGAAGCTATGGAAATGGATATTTTGTCATCCTCACTTAAAGACAGAAATAGGGAGGAAACAGAGAGTGACTGGGAATGTTTGAAAAAATTTAGGAGATCACTTAGCACTATAAACTAAGTTAACTTTTTAGTTGTGGGATAGTTATTTTAATTATGGTAGATATGCATAAATAATAACTTGCGGAAGCCATACCAAGAATATATAAAGAATTACAAAGATCGCGAGTCTTATCATTTCTGTATTTTGTATATATATATATTCTTTTTTTGTCTTTTTGTTTATTTGTTTGTTGTTTTTCTGGTTTGATGTGATGTTCAGAAGTGTATTATTTGTCAGCTGTTTGTTGTAATGATTTACTAATTGTTTGATAATAAAAAATTAAAAAAAAAATAATGAAATCTGGTGCAGCTGTTTTTAAATGTATCATGATGTGACTGTAATAAACTTGACCTGTGTTGTCTTTAATGCCGACTACCTTTCTGAACAGGCAAACTCTGGTTTTGGAAAGTAAGTATTGGTTTCACTTTCATCTCTAGGCAATTAAAAAAACAACAGCACTTTCTTGGAATACCCAACTGGTATACCAATATGTTTGTTAGACATCTGAATTGTGATAACTCAGTTCATGCCCATAACATCCTTCAAGAGTTGCACAGTAATGTTCGACGGAAGAAGTGAGAGACGGAGTTGGTACAAAAAATGGAGCCACAAAGCCAGAATAGTTAGAAATTGCTTCAGCAAGCATCTTTGGAAACCAGAAAGGTAGTTTCTGAAGTATACATATGCCTTCTCATAGACACAGTTGGTTGCCTTGTAGTAGATTTACCGGTAGCTGTGCAATCTTATTTTTTACAGTGTGGATTGAAAGTGATTTGAGTTTTTAACAATAAACCCATATTTTGTCTGTTTAATCAATCTGCATTTATGTTTAAACCTTCTATGTTTAAACATAGTTACTTGGCTTTTACATGCAGACTTGGGGCAAAATAGAGGGTCAGGAAAAAGTGGCTTGAACCTGCCTTTTCTGAAGCCACATTGAAACCACACCAACCGCAACACTGGCTCCCAAGGCAGATGGAGTGCTCATGTCATGACCACATGACATGGCTTCAAGCCAAGAAGAAGCAGAAAAAAAATGCTTATTTTTGAAACAGCTTTTCTCTGCATAAGGACACTTTTCTGCTGGCTTCAAGGCATGTGCCATCTAAACACCTGTCTTCAAGCCAACCTGAAAGCACCACTTTTTGCCTGTGTGTTTAGCCTCTTAGACAGGCAAACTGTTCAGAAAATTTAAAAAGACCCATATGTAGTACAGATCTAGGAGATGACTCCCAAGTGTTCTGTAGTGAGTGTGACCATATTCTTATGTACCTTCAAGCCATTTTCAGCGCATGGCAACCCTAGGTGAATCTATCATAGGGTTTTCTTGGCAAGATTACTTCAGAGGGAGTTTGCTTTTGCCTTCCTCTGAGGCTGAGAGAATGTGATTTGCCCAAGGCCTTCCAATGAATTTCCAAGGAATGAATGGGGATTCAAACCCTGGTCTCCAGAGGCATAGTCCAACACTCAAACCTCTACCTCACACTGGCTTCCAGCGATCATATTATGTATACTTATTTTCCCTAGTGTGCCCATGGTGTGGAGGGATTAAGGACATTCACAAGACAGTATTGTCTTGCCTAACTGTAATATAAAAATAATATTACTTTATTTAAGGGAGTAGAGGAGAAGACAAGCTAGAGAAAAGTAGAGCCTTTTCAGTATGCAACAAAGCTTTCCAAATCTCTATATATTTGGAGGACCATTTCAGCTATGGGGGCTGGTTCTTGCTTAGCCTGCAACTGTGACCAAGGAGTTCATAAAATTGTGCTGCTGCTGTCATGAAAAACAGTCAATTCTGCATGTTTATATACTATTTAAGTGAATGACTTGCAAAATAGTAAGACTTACCTTGCTATCCTTACTGGAAGTAGTTACCTTATTATTTACTTGATGTTGCAAGCCTGAAACATCAACTCTAGCAAGCAGTTTTGATTGATATTAGGTCATATACACTTTCTACAAAATGTAAGCACCACATGTTTCCTGCTGAATAACTCTCAGAAAGATCAATATGCAATAAAGTTAATTAGCTCTTTGTACAATATAACTTTTTAATATGCTGACTTATTAATATTTAATCTTGTTGTTTTGGTTTTTGGTTTTGATTTGTTTCTTGGTTTTGCTTGTACAGAATTCTACCAGCACCACATTTGGAGATGAGTGCAAAGAATATATGTGTATCCTTCAACTAAAACAGATATTTGGAAAGTTTCTTTTCCATGCCTGTGTGGCTGCCATTTTCTGCAAGTCAAAAGTATCCCCTAGTCTTGTTCTACTGGCTGGACTGGGGCAGCATCCAGCCAAAATTAACAGTTGGATCATTAATTGTTGGATCATTAACAGCAACATAATTGAGATTTCAGCCCTACCTCAGGGTGACATGACCTTTGGTAACTAACCTGGTAGTAATCTCAGTACAGAGAGCCAGTGGTTAGAGTGTTAAGGGAGCATCATTCCTGCAGTGCAGATGCTGCTTTGAAGGCACACAACAAGAACAATAGTTAGTACAACTTAATGGGACTTACTTTTGAGTAGACATGTCTGGGACGCGATATTGTCAGCAATTGATGGGGACAGAACATCAATGACAGGGAAAACCTGTCAATGATATTATCTCATGATTTGTTTCTATTATTTTCAATATTTTTGTTACTGCCATTAATATTGTACTTTTAAAACCTGGAGTCTCCGATGTAACCAGGCATTATAATATTTGTTTTTTATTTTATGCAATTTCAATAGGTTGATAGGAAAACAGAGCCCATGTGAGATTGAAGCACTGCAGTACAACTGTGGACATCCAAGTTTAAACTCTCTGGTGAAACTCATTGGATGACCATGGTCTAGTCAATATTTCTGTACCTCACAGAGTTGTTGTTGTCGTGTGCCTCCAAGTAATGTAGATTTTTTATTGTAGATAAATTTTGGCAACCCTAAGGCAAACCCATGGCAAACCTCCTCTGAGCAAATCTTGCCAGGAAAACCCCATGATAGGTTCACATTAGGGTCACAGTAAGTCAGAAATGATTTGAAGTCACACAAAACACACAAGGCATATTATGGGGTTTTCTTGGCAAGATTTATTCAGATGAGGTTTGTCGTTGTCTTCCCCTGAGGATGAGAACATGTGACTTGCCCAAGGTCACCCAAGTTTAATCTGGATTGTCAATACCAAATTGGGAGAGTTGAAAGACCTGAGAACTATTGTGACTAGTAGCCATGGGTAGCTTCACTTTTCATGAATTTATCCAGTTCACCAGCTACCTAACTTGGTTGCTACTATGGTAGTAAGCTCCATATTTTAGCTTTGTGTTGTGTGAAGAAGTACTTCCATCTGTCCTCAGTCTTCCACTACTTAGTTTCAGGATTCTGGTACCATGAGTGGGGGTAGAGTGCTCCCAGTGGTCCATGCAGTGTGCACAAATTTGTACAAACATTTCAAGAAAATAGCAATACACTCGTCCCCCCACATTTGCGGATTTGACTTTTGCAGATTTGATTGTTCATGGATTTTATTAATATGTTGTCTCTAGGAATATCTGGGCCCTCCAGTGCAACTCTAGGGTCAACTTTAACCAAACGTCGCACTGAAGGATCTGGAGATTCCTAGAGAGAACTCTCCACTTGCAATTGTAGCTCCTCCAGCGCAATTCTGTGGTCAGTGTCTAGCAGATGTTGATCACAGAGTTGCACTGGTGACCTAGAGATTCCTAGAGAGGTATTCTCTCAAGTAAAAACATAGTGTTTTTGTTATTTGCATGTTTTGTTTTTCACATTCATGGGGGTCCTGTGCCCCAACACCAGTGAATATGCAGGGATGAATATAATAGTTTACACTCAAAACACGGATTTTGTATTGTTCATAAATCTTTACAGAAAGAAAATGGCAGATCATAACTATACTCATTCCTCCACATTTGTGGCTTTGACTTTAGTGGATTTGATTATTCATGGATTTTATTAATATGTTCTCTCTAGAAATATCTAGGTCTTCCAGTGCAACTCTGTGGTAAATTTTAACCAAAAGTCTCACCAAAGGACCTAGAGATTCCTAGAGAAAACATTCCACTAGGCATTTGTAGCTCCTCCAGCATAATTCTGTGGTTATTTCTGGCAGATGTTGACCACACAAGTTGCACTGGAGGACCTAGAGATTCCTAGAGAGGTGTTTTCTCAGGTAAAAAACATATCTTTTTATGTTATTTGCACTTTTTCCACATTCACAGGAGTCCTGCGTCCCTAACCCCAGTGAATGTGGAGGGATGAGTGTACAGGCTGAGTATCTCTTATCTGGAAATCTTGAATACTCCAAAATTCACATTTCCACTTGGGTCGCTGAGATAGTGACACCTTTGCATTCTGATGGTTTAGTGTACACAAACTTTGTTTCATGAACAAGGTTATTTAAGATATTGTGTATAAAATTACCTTCAGGCTATGTGTATATGAAACATAAATACATTTCATTTTTGGACTTGGGTCCCATCTCTAAGATATCTCATTTTGTATATGCAAATATTCCAAAATCTGAAAAAAAATCTGAAATTCAAAACACTTCTGTTCCCAAGCATTTCAGATAAGGAAGACTCAACCTTATTTTCATTCTGTTCTATGCACTGAGTTTCTGTTCTACTTTCACTTGGAAAAAAACTGCATTCAAGGCAATACCGGTAGCAATAAAATCAATACAAAAATAAATTGAAAGAGTTGAAACATTAAGACTGAAAACATAATGAAAAACACACAGATATATTTTAAAATAATAATATCCAAAACCCCTTCAGCAGCAGCAACATTCCAATTCATACCGTGTTTCCCTGAAAATAAGACAGTGTCTTATATTAATTTTTGTCCCCAAAGATGCAATAGGTCTTATTTGCAGGGGATGTCTTTTTTCCATGAAGAAGAATTCACATTCATTGTTGAACAACAACAACAAAAGAACTTTTATTATATAATGAATATATATTTATATACAAAAACTTTGCTAGGTCTTACTTTTGGGGGCAGGCCTTATATCTAGCAATTCAGCAAAACCTCTACTAGGTCTTATTTTCAATGGATGACTTATTTTTGGGGAAACAGTGTATGCCCAATATCTATCAGAATAAAAAGCCCTCTGCAAGTGGGTGGGCAATACAGGAGGAGGCATTTAGTTTCCTTTGGTAGAGTCTGAGAGAGCTGCCAAGGAAATCCATATAGTCTTTACCATACCAAATAGACAGGGGGCTAGACATATACATAATTGAACCTACACATGTACTGTACAAAAGTTATCATGGCTGAGCAACTCTGTCACATTATTTTTCAGCATGCCAACAGGTTGATTTGAGTCAGTGGGTTTTCTCAGTTGCTTCTGCATGTCTACTGCTATTTCCAAATTTGGTTAGGAATTACTGATCTGATTGAATCTTGATTTAAGAGGAGAAAAGAAGACCTATAATTTTTAAAGAAGGGAATAATCCCTGCCAGCCTCCTTCATTACTACAACAGAATGACAGAATAATTGTCTGGACACAAAATGAAACTGATACTAAATAAGTAAAGGACAGAGGCTCCAGCATGCAATAGAAATGCATAACTGAAACTGCCCCAGCACTATGAAAAGATCTGTTTTGTAGAACCAGGGAATTTCGCCTGGACAGGTGCACAACCTTCTTCTGAGATTGCTGTTGTCTATGCTGGATCCATTTCATGGAAGGAGCTGGCACTGGCAGTGGTGGGGCTTTCATTAAAATCCAGGCAACAAAGCATGGTATAATTAGCCATGATATCCCTGATCTTGCTTAACCTTCTACAGATATTACAACACATATGGAATATAATACAGGATATTACATCTCCAGCTGTGTGTGTGTGTGTGTGTGTGGTCAAGTTATGGAGACCCCATGACTTTTTCACAGGGATTCCTAAGGAAATGAATACTCAAATGTAGTTTTGCCAGCTCCTTCTTCTGAAATGTAGCCTACAGTACATGGCATTCATTGGTGATCTCCTATCCAAGTACTAACCAGGGCTGACCCTGCTTAGCTTCCAAGATCAGACAGGATCTGTTGCCTTTAAAATATTTAGTACAGAAGATAAATATAACATAAAATATAAGATAAAATTGGGTCTCAAATGCTTGCAAATGAATACGAATAGTTACCATTTGAAATAAGGCAGGTGTTGGCATTCAATTTCCAGTTGTTGTTGTTGTTGTTGATGATGATGATGATAATGATGATTGGATAAAGCACTACATTAATGTGTGTGAAAAAGCCAGAGTAAAATTAATGGTTTGATTCAAAATCCAAACTATGTTTGAACCAGTCTATTTACAGTGAACTTTCCAGATTTATTAGTACTGTGTGATAGGAAGCAAAAGAAGAGTACATTATATGTCTCTATTGTAGTACCATTATAATTTATTTTAACAACAGATGTGTGTGTAAATAAGTTAGTGATGACAGAGTTAGATATTTCAACATCCACCTTTCTTGGTTAATCCAGTTTGGTTTCAGACACTAGAAGACAAAGTGAGAGGTCTTAGAATATTAAGGATGGAGAAAATTCTGAGTAAGGTGACATAAACCATAATATAAGTGAAAGAGAAGTTTTAGTCATGAATTCAATACTTTAGTGAAAGTTTATATATTATCTTCCACAGCATATTGAATTCGTGCTTAGGCTCTCAGAACTGGATTGTTTTTCTGATGGAAATGTTTCCAAGTCTGAAATGTAATGGTAATCAAATGTTCTGGCAAGCGGTCATTCAAACTTATTTGTTATGATTGCTGACTTCTGCTTTTTGAAGCAGGTATGACTATCTCTAGTTTTTTCACTGTACTTTGTGGACTGGATAAGGCATCAAAGGTATTTTAATACATAATTCCTTGCAAGGAGGCTTCTTATTCTTGTATATGCTTTAAAAATAATTTTATACAGTTTTAATGTAGGAATTTTTTAAAATTGTTATTACTATTTTACTGTCAGGCTTTAACTGATCCTTATCTTGAGCCACCTTGGATTCTCATTTCAGGAGAAAGCATACAAATGACATAAATATATAAATAAACACTTGCATTTACATTTTTAAACTTTTAGATGCTATCCTGTTTACCTTACTAGATCTGGCCACACATCCTAATTTTAGTGGTGTTAGTTTGCTTAGGATATGTTCAGGAGATACATCCACTGGATAGACAGATGGGGGGGGGGGGGGTCCATGGGGTAAATCAGATGTCATAACTGCAAAGGAGGACAAAGCACTGCAAAGTGCAGGGCATTCCAGAAAAATGTAGGACATTACAAAATAAAAGCTAAAAACATTATCTAAATTCATGCTTTCCAGTCATGCCCAAAATGGAGGACATTTTGTCATTCTTCCTGGACAGAAAGCTGAAATTTAGGACATCTTCTGGAAAAGATCCCAGATTAATAAAAGACAAGCTTAGTTTAATCATCATCATCATCATCATCATCATCATCATCATCATCATCATCTTTATTTCTAGCCCACTCCTCTGTGAGTACAAGTCCTTACAAGTCATTAGAGAAGCTTGGCATTTGCTTCCTAACCATAAAAATAAGCTGGATGGTGGCTTTGCAAGATATTATGAACTATCAAGGCAACTATCACCTAACAAGTTGGAGATAGTCAAATTCTGTCACAGTACAGTGGTCCCCCGGGTTACGAAGGTAATCCGTTCCGGATTACCTTTCGTAACCCGGAAGTATTCGTTTCCCGGGGGACCGCTATTTTCAACGGACCACACGGCCGATTTAAAGGGGCCGCGCGGTGTTTTTTTTCGTATCCCGGGGGATCCATCAGATCCCGGGGGAATTTTAGCGGTCCCGCTGGTTTCGGATCCCGGGGATTTCGTTCCCCGGGGGATTCGTAAACCGGGGGACCACTGTATACTATTTCTAGAATCCTTGTTACTGATTCTTTGCATAGGATGATTGCCTAACAAAAGTTTATTGTGTTATACAGTCAAGATAAAGCTATGTTCTGTGAACCAGTGTGATTTGAGTGTGTTGGACTTGGACTCAAGGAGGCCAGGGTTTGAATCCCTTTTCAGTCATGGAAATTCTTTAGGTGGCCTTGGGCAAGTCACACTCTTTCAACCTTAGAGAAAGGCAATCACAAACCTTTTCTGCACAAATGTTGTCCCCAAACCCTATATATGATTGGATAACCATAAGTCAGAATCATCTTAAAGGCATGTAACAACAACAATGCTCTGTGAAGAAGATAATGCTATGGAACAATACTATGGAATAAAGAAATGACCTTTTGAAAGGAAGTATAAAACCTGCTGCCTCTTTTCCAAGAATCACAAGGGTTATAACAACAATTCATAATGCCCACAATTTGCTGTCTGAGGCCATTGCACACCCTGCCTAATAGAAGGGCCTGCCCTACAGCCCGTCCATATTGTACAATTATAGCACTACAATTCATCTGTAAAACCCATGCTTCCATCCTATGGAATCCTGGGATTTGTAGTTTATGGAGGAGTATTTAGAATTCTCAGCCAAGAGTTCTTGTGCCTTACCAAACTACAAACTCCATGATTCCACAGGATGAAGACATGGCAACTGAAGTTGAATCACCCTGTGTGCACGTGTGAAAACGCCCCTTATCTCCACCACAATAAGTCTATTTCTCACCCTATCTATGGCATAAAAATGATCAGGTATCATATTGAAATGAGATCAACTGCAGAGTATCATGCTTGGGCTGTGTTCACAGGCCCTAACAGAAGAACTAATATTTTCTACGCTTTAAACAATAATAGCAACAACAAACTATGAAAGAAATTTTGTCAGAATTGGCCTTTTGCCTCTACATATTTAGTTTGTGAAGTGATAAATAATTTGAAATGGAATAAAAACAGCCTCTTAAAAATATTGCAAATACTGTTGTCTTTGTTTTTCCCCCTCTTAGAAGCAATTTTTGGGAAAAGAAATGGGTGGTTTGCTTCATGGAAATAAAAACTCATTTTTTTCCTGAATGCTTTATCTGTATGTACCTGGGTTTGTGTAATGTGCAGTAATGACAGTTAATTTTCCTAACAGCAGCTCTTAAGTCAAGGAGCTAATTAAAAGTACAGAATTTAAAGTACAAGGAGATACCATTGGAATACATTAAAGTCTGCAGTGAAATTCTAGTCTGTGAATCATGTAGAAGCCCAAGTGCCTTCATATTCTTTAGGCAAAAAGAAGAGGCATAACCAAAGATTTAATCAAACTCTTGTCTTTACCTTTACAACATGTTCTTTTCTTCCTGTTCTCTTTTTATTTTTTTAACATGCCAGTCAAAAGCTCCTTGTTAACTCTTTTCACTCAGGAAAATTCCCCTTTCTTTCCTTTTTAAAACTATATATTTTCTATTTTCCCAGATTAAAAGAGAACTTTTCTTCAACCAGCCTGTGCAGGGATTCCTTAACATAATTATAAGGACAGGTTTCTAAATACTTTTCTAAGTAAGATATTCTTCTCTTCTGCCTCCACTCCCAACTTTTTTCATCTACGTCATGCCACTATTCATCAGTGCCTTTCTGTTTCTTTCTTCCTTTTCTTGATGGACCCTGATGAATATATTAACAGCAGGTATTCTGCCTCAACTCAGGATGCATCTACACAATAGAAATAATGGAGTTTGACACCATTAAGTGCTGTAGCTCTATCCTATGGAATCCTGAGACTGGTAGCTTTACAAGATCTTTAGCTTTCTCTGCCAAAGAATGTTGGCACCTCACAATACTATACATCCCAAGATTTTGTAAGATGGAGCCATGGCAATTAAAGTGGTGTCAACTGCATTATTTCTACAGTGTAGATGCATCCTGAGATATCATTTGTGTAGTGTTCTGTGTGCACACTAGCACATTTGTAATGCATGATGCTGTTCTTACTAGTACAGGCGAATGCTGAGGGTTTTGCTGGGAGCTGATTTGCTTGAGCACCCTGATATGGAGTGTTATAGACTACTGGGCAAAAATGGCTATCTGATCTGCACACAATAACTGTCACAAATCAACATATCACCACAAGCTCAGATCCTGAGTCACCAAACTATTCAAATCCTTCAGCATCATCTCCCATGTTTCTCTATTCAATTTTAGTCTGTCTTTTAAATCATGCTGCCCTGTGAGCATGGATAGTCTCCCAAATGTCGCTGAATGCATAGAAGCAGATGGTATAAAAGAGGACATTTTGCACATTGTCAAATCAATATCCAAAGTTATATGCTTCTATCTCTGTGAAAAAAAATACTGTACAGCTATGAATGTTGACTGGATAAAGGACAAAATGTCTTTCTTTATATTGTCTCTTTCTAGGCGCTGAATAACATTTGAGAGATTATGCATGCTGGAAAGACTGCTTGGTTGAACAGAGAGACTGAAATTGAACACAGGTCTTTAATCATCTCTCTCTCTCTCTCTCAAAAAGAAAAAAGAAAAAAAAGACAAATAAATTGAAGACTTCTTAGGTGCTCCCAGGGAAGGGAAACATTAAAATTGTAGAAATAACATCTTGTATTCTACACATTACTTTATTTTTGCCTTGAGCCATGAAATAGGTAATAAAGTATGCTCCCTTTGTGCCAAAATTTGGACATGGGTAATTATAAGCTTAAATTTTATGAGATGGATTTCTTATATTAATGATCATCTAACTGAGCAAAGGTAAACATCTTCATAATAGTATGATTAATCATGTTAACTCTTATAATAGGCAGCTTTGAGGAAGTTTTGCATACATCAGTTTGTTTTTGTTAATTTTAAAAGACAAACACAAGCACAAACAAGTTGGTCTACCCACCATCATTACAATATAAAAACATGAATGCAATTCTCAGTGGCCAAAGGCCAATTGAACTCTCACTAGAACAAATGAAGCTATACTGCATCCCAGTTCCTCTCACTCTGGGGGTTTGAGAAATTATGTAGGAGTGCCCTCACCCTGGCCTAGCTTTCTGTCAACATTTGTGGTTATGTCCTAAGGCTGGGTTTGAGAAATTATGTAGGAGTGCCCTCACCCTGGCCTAGCTTTCTGTCAACATTTGTGGTTATGTCCTAAGGCTGGGTATGGTTTGGGTCTTGCACAACTCAGTTCCTTTCTCACTCCACACCTTCTCCATCTTTTCTTTCTCTTACAGGCACAACTTGGCCAGCAGGATAGATCTGTCTGAAGATACTGGAGATCAACTTGCTGAAGGGAGTTCTTCTTGCAGAAGGGAAAGTCTGCAGATTGAAGAGCCTTGAACCTAATCCCATACAGCTGGTGCATGTCTGAATTAAAGCTGCATTGTTTGTGCTGTATATTAGGCCTATATGTATTTTTGGAGAACTAGCGTGGTATAGTACCATAGTATAGTAGTTTGAGGGTTGGACTAGAGCTCTGGGAGATCAGGGTTTGACACCTGGCTCAGCCATAGAAACCCACTGGGTGACCTTGGGCAGAACAAAATAGCTTAAAGATAGGCAATGGCAACCCCCCTCTGAACAAATCTTGCCAAGAAAAGCCCATGTTGGGTTGCAATAAGTCAGAAATGACTGGAAGGCACACAACAACAATATGTATTTCCAGAAAGTGATTGGCCCTAATGGTTGAAAAGCTTTGGTCACATGTAACAGTAAACCTAGCTTTTTCAGATTTTTTTTACTACAACACCCAGAATCCCCCAACTAACATGCCACTGACTGCAACAAAAGCCACCTTTCAAAGCTCTGGTTTGAAACTCTTACCCAATTCTAAGTTTGAAAGGTGTATTAAAGACGTTGAGGAAAATTTCATCAGTTAAGGAAAATTTCTACAGGATCCCCTTGTTGTTCCTTAGGAGCACCACTGCTACAGTCTGAGTTACCTATGTATTGACTCACTATTCAATAATTGATTCAATGGGTCTACTCATGTTGGAATTAACCAACATGATTTCTAGGTTGTGTGTCATGGTAGTTACATCTATATCTAGGGGATTTTGTTATCGACGGGTCTGTGGTAGATTTCAGTTCAATCCTATGGCTAATTTGCTGTGGAATCTCCCCACTATTGGAACTGAAGCACTGTAAACTGTTGTCACAAATCCTATATGGAGCCCCACTTTGAGCAATTGCCAAATTGGATGAGATGGAGTCAGTTAAGCATAGGTTTTTATCAAAAGCCCCAAGTGTCCTAAGAAGACCTCAGTGGCTATAATATGAATTCAGTCCATCCTTTCTTCCACCTCTTGCTTCCAGCAGTATGCCTGTGACTTAGACTGATTTCCGGCTAGCTCACCCATTGCTTTTGTCTGCCTGGAAAGAAATGGTAAGCAAGCCTAGTGCATGGTCTTGTAAAATCAGTAACTATGTAGCTCAGATTGGGTTTTCCACTGAATTTCTTCAATCAAAGGTTATGATAGGGGCACTTTCCTTTTTTAAGGATATAGCCAGGCATATAGATATGGCCAAGACAACAAACCATGAATCAGATAATCAATATGCTGAGCTGTCGACCATTCTTAACTAAGCTGCACAAAACCTTTCCCATTCACCCCACTACCAGCTTTGGGTTTACTTGGCTTTTTATACATTAAGAGTAAAAGTGATTACATTATTAAATGGGTCAAATTGTTATGTTGCTTTTAGAACAGCAATATTTATTAAGTCTGTTATGAAAGTGGGGCAGGACTCCCTAACAAATTGCTGGTTTTAATCCATATTTGCCAGGCATTATCTTATTCTAGATTTTTAACTTATAATCTGTATTAGTTGTTCTTAGTCTTACTGAAGAGTTCAGTTTCAATTATATTGCCTAGTATAATTGACTGAGGTTTTATAATTTTATTATTTCTTGGTTTTTAGTTTTTCTACATTGGGGCTTTCTAGATTGGCAGGAAAGTGTGACATGAAGTTGCCTTTTCCTTAATGCTTAGCAGCTGCACCGCAGCCTTTAGATGGAGCTACGCTGTTCCGCAGTTTTTAAAAAAGAAGCTGGGAAAACCAGCACCTTTTTAAAGGCACGTCTTCTCCCCTAAAATGCAAAAAAAGTGTTTTCATGGCACACTTTCCCTTTTTCCCATCTAAAGGCTAGAGTTTCATGCAGCCATGAACACACTTGCCAATCTAGAAAGCCCCATAGTTATCTTGCTTAGTAATCTCATTTGTTGATGTTTGTCTCAATGTAAATTGACACTATGCTTTTGTCATGTCTGCAGGAGCCTGCTAGAGCTATTTTAGGATGCCAGAACAGCACCCCTATTTTGCTATGGCATGCCGGAGGATTTCTTCCTCTCCCCCATTTGAAGGCCAGTTGCCTTCAGTTCTTTTTTAAAAATAATTTTTAATTTTTTTAAGCCACATTTTGGCGATGCGTAGAATCTAGATCAGCGTATAGATGTTGTGATGGCCTGGTTGTAAGTCATTACAATGAAGGTGAGAATTCCAATAAGACAGAAACTCTTCCTCTCCTCCATGAACTAGCTCTAAAGTGGAAAACTTGCTTGCATTGCATCCAAACTGGGGAGCTGGTTTAAGGTAGTTTATTCTTCTAATTAGTTGTTGTTGTTGTGTGTTTCAAGTAATTTCTGACTTATGGCAACTTTAAGGTGAACCTATCATGGGATTTTCTTGGCAAGTTTCTTCAGAGGTAGTTTGCCGTTGTCATCTTCTAAGGCTGAGAGAGTGGGTTTCCTTGACTGAGCCCAGATTTGAACCCTGGTTTCCAGAGTCCTAGTGCAATGCTCAGACCACTACATCATGCTGGCTCTAATTAGTTAACCAACATTAAACCAGAAGTCCTTCTTATGGATTTAACAAAAACAAACAAACCCTGGTTTAAAACAAACTAGGATCTCTGCACTGAGGTTGGGGTTGGAGGGGAAAGAGAGGGGTTAGACAGGATCATGCTGTCCAGCATTCACTCCTAGTTTCATGGTTTTTAATTTATGAACCTGGGAAGTGATGTCCAACCAACAGATAGCTAGCCTTGGTGTGTTTTCCCTCTGTAGTATAGCCATTCAGAATTTATTTGTAATCCAAGCTCACTATACAGAGCCATTGTAGGCTATAGAAATAATACATATGATGTTCTTTGAACATTTGTTATGCTATATATTCTACAGAGCCTAGCATAGCAGGCAGCTGATATATTTTAAATTATAGTCAGCATACTTGTAATGGTTACAAACAGCAGACAATCCAAAATCTTAAACTGGAAGAGCAGATTAAGTTCCTTACTGAATTTAAATAACTGCTTCTGTGAAGGCACAAAATACGCCAGGGGCTAGCCCTTGCAGCTGTTTTTATCTTAGGAAACATGCTTCCTCCAGTATGAGAACATCAACAGCTAAGAAAATATTACATTCAGTAGAAAGGCCATTAGCAAACTTCCTGATATTTCTTGTCTGCGATTATACTGTATCCTTCAACACATTTGAATCTAACCCAGTATCAAAAGGAAGACGGAACTGGCCTGAAGCGCTTATTGATTTAACCCAGTGGCTGCTCATGAACTGTGCATGTGGGGAGGGGATGCCTCAAACTGAAATGGTGGGGGCAGAAGCTTTCCTTCTTGGTCTATGAGCTGCCTATGCTTTAATTTCTTGCAGTGGTGACTGTTACACCAAGGGATGACTTGCAGTTGTGAATAGACCATCACTGATACGATACCACCGAAATACTTTCCTGTCAACATCAAGGTTAATATTTTTCAAAAATGTCAGCTCCTAGATTCAACTGGCCGTCATCATGGGTACAGTGATCAAGTACAGGGAAATGAAATGATGTGCACTCACGTGTGGATGATAACAAAGAGAACTGGGACAGCAATTTACCAGGAATTCTTCTACATCTACTAACTGTACTTTCCGTCTCTGGCACTGAGCTACCTTCAAATGCTACCGTATAAAACTATACTGCACTAGCTACCTTATTTGACCCTCCGTGTGACTTGATTTCAGTGGTGGGTGAAATGATCCTCTATAAATATACATTAGAGGGATGTTGTGACTGGCTTAATTAGGCAATTCTTTTAAGAAGCTTGTGATACACTTGCATTGAAATCCTTACATAACCACATACCAATTATTATTAAGAGCACTATGTTGATCTAAAAGGCACTTTGAATAAAGGAAGGACCAAAATAATGAGAGAATCGTTGTGAGTCACATGAACTACTGAGACAAACTTCTCAATGTGATGCAATTTCTACACTACTTAAAACACCCCTGCAAGGAATTGCAGGAAGCACCATTTCAAAGTGACAGTGACGTGTGATGCCGCTGTCAGTCAAGAATTAGATCTGAAATGCCAATGTTCAGTTTTATTTGAACATTCATGATCAAAACAATACTGTGTACTTGAGAGGCAGCCCTCTATCACCACAATTTAATGCATTTTAAAATCCTTTGCTGATATGCCAATCTCTATGAATAAACTCAGGGTGGGTTGGGAGTGGGGATAAACAAAAGTCATTTAGATATTCATGTGCAGCATTGGATACAGGGTTATGTTCAAAGGAGTGGCAGTGAGGAGGAGGATACAGTATAATCTCAAGCAATGAATAACCTGAAGCTTAGCTAATGGCTTTTCTACTGAGTATAATACTTTCTTAGCTGACATTATCGTACTGGGGAGAACATGTTCAGCAATTGACAAATATGGTCTGCTTGGAATTCAGATGCATGCTGAATTCCCTTCAGTGTACTACTTACCAAATATTCTTATGTTGTTTTAGTGCAGGACTGGGAACAGCCATGCTACCTAGGACTGATAGAAACTGAAGTCCAATAAAGGCCGAGATCATGCAGTTCACAGGTGTAACTGCAATAGTTTCCTCTTTTACCCCACCAGGAGTCACCCCTTACAGCTGTAGTCCCCACTGCACAGCCATTTAGTGACTGGTGAAAAGCAAGGGTCATAGGAGAATTGTCTGGTTATGCATCTATAGCTACAGGCAAAATTTTAGGACCTCTGCCAAATGGCCATGGAGTGGAGCAGCAGCTAAAAAGTAAGTCTGAAAGAATTTTCATCATTACATGAGATTTGGAGAGAATGCTGACCTCTGTGGCTATGTCTATACAGCAGATTTAATGCAGGTTTATACAACTTTAACTGCCATGGCACCATGCCATGGAATTCTGGGATTTGTAGTTCTGTGAGATACTTAGCCTTCTCTGTCAGAGAGCTTTGGTGTCACAACAAACTACAAATTCCAGGATTCAGTCGGATGGAGCCATGACAGTTAAAATAATTTGGACTGCAACTCCCAGATTGCACCAGCTAGCATGGTTACTACCTGCGGCATGTAGTACTTTCTGTCACTGCAGATGCTTGGAGTTACATACAGAAGGTTCTTCCTTGTTTTGTCAGTTCTGTTTCCCTTTCCCACTTCATGAATAAATTGGTCCACAGCATCAGGTCTCTGCTCTCTCCATGCCATTGACTGCCTCAGGCACACATAAGGTTCCTGAGTTAATTCTCTCCTGCTACATCTCTTGTTCACACATTCTTATGTGGGCTAGATGCGGTTGATAGTAGACCAGCTGTCATGGAAAATGCATACATCCCTCCTATGTTGACCCTTCTGTAGCACAGAGACTTTCACAGTGTTGTAGACGAAGCCACAAATGTGAAGAGTTGTATTAAAACACACCTCTTTTCTTGGTTAGGAAATGTATTGGCATTTTGAGAAACAAGTTATACCCACCCACTATAAATGCTTGGTTCATTTATTTTTTTTGGGGGGGGGGGGGTTCTCAGCTTCCAGACCATATCCTAAGCAATTGCCATGCCATCTTCTTGCAGACTTATAAATAAACAAATAAAGAAATGCAGTTGGAACATGCAGTGCTGACATCACCACCCCAAAAAAGGAAAAAGAAAAAGAGAGAAAGAGAAAAGAAAGTTTAAAAAATAACCCAAAGGGGGGATTTTGTACAGTTTCCATGATCTCAGCATTTTTAGCTGCTGGTGTAATGGAAGTTGTTAAAGGATTAAGCTGCAAGTTTTATGCATCATTGACTCCAGTGAAATGGGATCCAGCAACAATCTGCTCCGTCTTCTCCACAACAATTTTATCAGCTATTGGAACCTATTTCCTACTGGAGTAAAGGAGGGTCATCCTCTGCTAAGCTATCAAATTCATTTTCTTTTCGAAGCCAGCCTTTTTAAATGCCTTGATTTTCAACATCAGCTGCCATATTGCTTCCCCCCTCTCCATTCCTTCCTCCTTTTATAGCTGAAATTAGTTTTTTTCCCATCCTGACTATTTTAAACACCCTTTTTTGTCTTTAATTTCATCACTTGCTGTCCATTATGGATGGAATCCTATTAGGGCATTACAGTAGAATAAAAAATAGTTACCAAAAAGTTGCACTTTCTCAGAGACTGTGCAGGTATGGCCCCCTAATGAAGTCCAAGGCCCATTCACACTATGAAATAACCCGGTTTGGAAACAGGTTATTTCCCTGTTGTTCAGACTTGCACTGATTTTACTCAGTGCAGTCGGGGGGGGGGGTGAGACCATTTAAACTAGTGCATTTAGCACTGCATCCCTTAGCAGTTTTTTTTTTTAAAGAACTGCAGCGATCTGCATCTCTGATAGTGTGAGTAAGCTATTGGATTGATTCAGATCACACAGCCACCATTCAGGTAATAAAGGTGCCTCCATTTTGATCCAGAATGGTGGCAAGTGGGAACTTCAGAGTGGGTTTAAATGCCATGGAGATATTCATTTCCTTGAAATGTAGTGGGAACAGTGAATCAAACAGTGAATCTATCCTTGCAAAAAACCTAAGTGTGACTTTTCCCCAAAGTTCTGCAAGCACATACATTGCCCCCTTTCACACTTTTGATTTGCTGGGTATAGAGATAATGAACCCTTCCACAAGGGACAAGCTCCAGGCCTGGCACCCAAGATATAGTTGCTTGAGCAACTGTATGGTCCATCGTAACTACACTGCTATATGTTTAGGCTACACTCTTTTCATTCTAAGTGGCTTTACAGAATTAACTGTGATGGGCTTTTAATGGTGTGCTTGTTTTATTGATTTTTACCTTCTGCCTTTGAATAGATTCTTAAACAGTTTTAATTCTATAGATTGTTACATTGTGGTTTTTTTAAAAAAAACACATATGTTTCTATTGACGTCTTTAAAATTATTTTTTTAGTTATTGTTTAAAAATGGTGTCTTTAAAATTCAAAATTAAAACAAACACAGATTTAAAACAAATAATAATCCACAAGCACCATGTTATGACCCAGGGTACTAATAATATAATAATAACAAAGCAAATAAACTAATATTTGCTGTCCTTTCCTGAAACTTCAGAAACATATATGTAGCCATACTGACAGATGGAAATTCTAGCCTTGTCAAGAGCCTACTGGTCAAGTTAAAGGACTTAACTTCTGTAGGAACCAGCCTCACACATGTGTGGGGCCATAGCTAAGGAGGAAGTAAGAAGTACACAGCTCCTTTAAAATTTTTGTTTAGCCCTCTACCCCAAAACACAGAGGAACTGATGATGTAGTATACCCTAAAGACACCAGATCCCCTTGATCTTGGAAGCTAAGCAGGATCAGCCCTGGTTAATATTTGGATGGGAGACTGCCAATGAATACCAAGTACTGTCAGTGATCAGAGGAAGGAACTGGAAAACCACCTCTGAGCATCCCTTGTTTAAGAAAGCCCTATAAAATTCATAGGGTCACCATAAAAAAACAGGCAACCTGAAGCCCCCACCCACTCATCCACCCAGCTTGATCTTCCATTTAAATAAATGGAGCTTGGTTTTAGAACTAGAAAAGTATTGGTTTGCAATATATACATGTGAAAGCTGGAGGCTCTAGAATAGTGGAAGTTTTCTAAATCCCACCAACCTCATTACTACAAGTCTACTTACCCATGTGTTCCTCAGGTTCAGAGTTTGTGCTGCACAGCATCATCTTCCGACTCCTCACTTCTGAATGGTTTTATCCTCTTGTGACTATATAAACACTGATCAGACACTGATACTTTCCCCAATATGACATGGCCCTGGAAAAAGAGTAACTTGGGCTCTGCCAAACAAGATGGGTTATTCTTTGCTTTGAAAGAAGAAAAAAGTTGCTTAGCAGGATTCATGTTCAGAAATGTAGTCTCTGAAGAGTAATCTGAATTAACTGGGCTCCTCATTTCTGCAGGAGATCTCAATTCCCGGCATGTTGCATCCCTCAATTTTGTACAGTAGGCACTGGAGGTTGGTTCCAGGACTCCCTGTGGCTACCAAAATCTGTGGATGCTAAAGTCCCACTAAATTGCATATTAAAATGGTGTCCCTTATATAAAATAGGCAAAATCAAGGTTTGCTTTTTGTAATTTATATCTTTTTTGAATTATTTTCAAACTGTAGATGGTTAGGGCCAACGATATTTCAACGATGCAACTGTGCAATCCCTCCAGGAGGACATATGAAGCTCTGAGTCTATTTCCAGAATGGACCTAATTCAAACAGACTTGACCTTACTTTGTTTATTAGCCTCTGGATTTCTTCCAGGATACTTTGAATGTAAGCACCTCCACCCACCTCAGTGAAGTACAGCTTCAAAACATGTAGAAGAATTTCTATACAGAAAAAGAGCAACTTTTAGACCATATAACCAGTCAGTGTATGTCTCCTTCCCTCTCTCTCTCTCTGTCTTGCCTGACGAACAACGTCCTGGAACACTGGATCCTGAACGCACTTGTCTGCAATTCAAAATAAACATTTCCATTAGGTTTCAATGTATTTTTAATTGAACTGGGGAAAGTTTTGTATTCCCTCACTGACGGCTTTCCAAAAATGCAAAAAGTCTTTTCTTTAAACAGGTGCTTGACCTAGAGAGATTGTTTTCTCTATAATGCAGTTTTAACCTGTTTTTTTTCTT
This sequence comes from Urosaurus nigricauda, assembly GCA_034509955.1. NCBI lineage: Eukaryota > Metazoa > Chordata > Lepidosauria > Squamata > Phrynosomatidae > Urosaurus > Urosaurus nigricauda. The sequence goes on along the minus strand of JAOEGL010000001.1, from coordinate 258,145,585 downwards.
TAATGTTGTTTTAACTGTCTTGGAGAGTTATTTTTATATGCTCAGTTGATTTTTACTAGTAAAGCTGATGAGAGAACCATTTCCCCCACTATTTTCTGCTGCATCTTAAGGATTTACGAAAGTGTTGGTCAATTGCTTCATGTCCCTGTGTTGTCTGAAGAAATTCTAAGATTATTATTTTTTTTAAATGTGCCTTTTTGTTTGTAAAACAGCAAAGCACTCAAGTCTTAAGGACAGACCAGTCAAAGATTAAAGAATTCTAAGCGAGCCTGAAGTGTTCTTTCATGCAGCTGTCCGTTTGGGTGATTTAAACTTCCAACAGCAATCTCTGCTGTTGCAGAGAGTCTTCTAGGGACATTGTTACACAAACCCCGTTCTTTCTCTGCAATCACACAAATTAATGAAAACAAAAACATACCAGTTTAAGAGCAGTCATTATTGCACATCTTCACAACTGCACAACTGGGGTTGCTTCTGCCACTCTCTTCTGGATTCCCCCTTAACCCTACCTCCCTGCCCTATGCCCTACCCAGCGAGCCTTTCAGGTTTGTTTGTTTATTTGTGTCAGAATCCAGTAGAATCTGTCATGACTTCATAAATGTATTTCTATGTTGGCTATGTAACAGATTAATATTTCAGTTTGAGCTATGTTCAGTGCATATATATATATATATATATATACATGCATGTATATTAAATGCATGTATATCAATGTACATCATAATTTAGTATACCATGGGCCCTCTGTGTTTGCTGGGGCAGGGGCACAGGACACCTATAAAAGTGGAAAAACCACAAATAACAAAACAAACAAACAATTTTTTAAACCTGAGAGAACTATCTACGAATCTCTAGGTCCTTCGGTGCAACTCTGTGGTCAATGTTCACCAGAAGGTGACCACAGAATCATGCTGGAGGATCTACAGATTCCTAGAGAAGTGTTTTCTCTAGGAATCTCCAGGTCCTCCATTGTGACTCTGCCATCTTCTGGCAGAGTCATGCTGGAGGACCTAGAGATTCCTAGAGAGAACATTTTACTCAAATTGATGGAATAATCAAATCTGCAAAAGTCAAAGCCATAAATTATTTATTATTATTATTTATTTTATTTATTTATATAGCACTGTAAATTTACACAGTGCTGTACATACAATTTTATAATTAGACGGATCCCTGCCCTCAGGTTTACAATCTAAAAATGTGGAGGGCTGACTGTACATGTATAATGGTATGTGACCTTGAAATTGTCGATCAACAATTAGAATCTTGATTTCATACACATGAATCCCCATTATGGGGCGAGGCAATGTGTTGTATTTGTTGTTTTTCTGCCTCTGTGGACCTCAGAGTAATGTACAATAAGTTAAAAGTTGATTATTTGAAATCAGATCGAAACCAATTAGAAAGCCAATTTTAAAAGCAGTCTTAAAGACCAAAGGCCAAACAGAATTCTTGGGGCTGCTTGCCAGAAGCATATCAGGGATGAAGTCAGATTGATTCTTGTGGAAGAGAGTTGCACAAATTTGGTACTGATACAAATAAATATCTGTTATGTGTAATCACCAACCTAGCTTCTCAGGATCCTCTAGCATGCATTTCAGATTCCTATTTCTGCCCAGGTTCAGGGTGGCAAGTACACAGAGGAATGCACCTACAATTTAAGAGAACAAAGACTGTAAACCTAGTCTGTTCAAAGTCATAGATAGAGGGTACACAAGAGGAGAAGTATGGTTAAAATAACAATGACTGTCTGAACAAGGTCAAATGCCAGTCAGAAAACTGGCCAAGAGAATAGTCCAAGGAACATGCTGGGGTTCAAGAAACAAGAGTGCATGGAATGGCATGTGGTGCCAGACAGATTGTTGAGTTGTTGTTTTTCAACAAAGAAACAGCTAAGGCTGTGCTAATTAATAGGTAGTTATAAATAATACAGCTTGCCTAGTTATCTCAGTAGTTTCTTTTTAAGGCAGTCCAGGGCCATTCTGGTGATCTGATTGCTGTTATTTCAGTCCATCATGCTTCATCCAAAGGATGAAGTGGCCCTGCCTCTGACTCTAGGCCTACATGGGATGGTCTAGGGGCCATTGGTTCCCAGATGTTGATCAATCCAGGTGTTTTGGACTTCAGCTCCCAGAAGCCCCAGCTAGAAGTCCAAGACATGTGTAGGACCAAAGTCTAGGAACCACTGTGCTAGGCTCTACTTCCAGCCACTACATCTATTTCAAGCTTCTGCTGGCTCCAAAGTAGAGCTGTCAGCCTCCTCTGTTAGCCTCCCTCATACCCTTCCTCCAATGCGGAGGCCTCTCCCAGGCAGGACATGATAATTTCTATTTCAATTATAGACATTCTCTGTAAATTTCATTCTGTGTAATGATGAGCAACTATTGGTGATTAGTGGGTGCATTGGCCCTCCAGAGGACCAGGGAGGGCTACCTCCTGCTATCCTCTAATTCTTTTTTTTTTTTTTTTTAAAAAAAAATCTTTCCCTCCTTAACTTATGGGCATGGAGAGAAATTTCACTACATCTTTGGCATTCTCTGAGACATTTTAGATACCGGAGAGGTCTCTTTTAAAAACAAACAAACCAGGAAGTGATTGAGAATTCAGCTTGGGGAAAAAGCCCTCTCTTATGCTTAAAAGGATTCCCTGCACTACAAAGCCTGAAATTTCTGTCTACTCCAGTGACCAGTTTTGCGGGTGGGAAGACTTTCAAGGTATATTCATGCTGCCTAATTGAAGCAGTTTGACACCACTTTAACTGCCATGACCATGACTCTTATCGTACAGAATCCTGGGATCTGTAGTCTGGTGAAGTCAACCCAGTCTTTCAGAGAGTTCTACTGCCTTGCCAAACTACAAATCCCAGGATTCTGTACAATAAAGTTGTGACAATAGAGTGATGCCTTTAATTCTGCAATGTGGCTGCACCCCTAGTTCCACCCACAAAAGGTCAGAAGAGTCTGGGGGGGCTCTGAGGCCAACAAAAATGACCCTGAGGGCTTCACATAGACTGCTCTTTCCCCATCATGCACTGCCCTTTCTCCTGATCTATAGGTATAAACTCCCTTAGTCAATTTTTATCTTTAGAATGTCTTCTTTCACTCTCTTTCTCTCTTCTGGTGATGTATTTTTTTAATTTGTGTGATCTCTAGCTGGCCAGCCTCAAAAAGAGAGTATTTTTGGATCTTTTTCACTATAAATTAGTTTTCAAACTACAGCCACTACCACCCTTCTCATATATGTGCATAGAGTGAGGGGAATACCATGAAGTGCAACCTAGTGATTAATCGTGCATGTTAATCATGCAACGAGAAATCAACTTAATAAGCCAGAAAGCCTTTTATAAGGGCTTTCACAAATAAAGAACAACCAGGAAGGGGGAAAAAAGCAGGCATTCCTGTCTGATCCAAATGTTAGCACATTCTCCATTTCCTGAACAACAGTGGGAGAATTCTTCACCAGTTCTCTCTTGCCTGGCAGAGATGTTACATGATCTGCGTAGCAAAGGATCACTGTAGTAGTTTCAAAGAGGGAATGTTGAAATGATTGCTTATAAAGAATATTCTTAACAAGTAGTGTCTCTTGCTGGGTTATTGTTAATATAGACTTTAACATTTATCCTATATATCAAAGCAACATTTCAGCCTTCAGATTCCCATTAAAGTCCATGAACGTCATGCTGCTAAAATAACTCAGTTCATTGGAAGTGTACCAGTTACCATGCTGGGTGCCTAGCAGTCATGGAAATGTCACAAAGGGGCCAAAAAAAGAAAAAAAAATCTTGACAAATATAATTAAGATGACAGTCTACAAAAAGAGTCACTTGAACAGTGCTATAGTGAGTAACTATAGCAACTAACACAACACAAGAGCACAAGAGAATGAACACCATATATTAGGATGAAAGTGGGACATTTAATAAGGAAATTGAAGAATTGTGCCATGCTATGAATTGTGGCAACTATGATTATTATTAATTTATATAGCTATCTTAATGAGCAATGTTAACCTATGTGCTTTGCATTGCAAAGACCTGTGAAACGATAATAATTATCATTTTTGGAGTTAAGGGCTCAAGGTGAGAGATGCAATCCTCAAATGAGTTGTAATTTCCTGTGAAACCCATGGAATATATCTATTTCATTTAACATATGTAGAACAGCAGGAGAACCAGTGTTCCACCAATCCAGTAAATCTATTGATGAAGAGAGCCAATATGGTGTAGTGGGATGAGGACAATGGTAGACCATGGTTCAGATGCAGACTCAGCCATGGAAACTTCCTGGGTGACCTTGGGTAGGTCACATTCTCTCAGGCTCAGAGGAAGGCAAGGGGAAATCCCACCTGAACAAATCTTGCTGAGAAACCTGCCAGGTAGTTTCACCTTAGGGCCACAATTTGAAGACTCCCAACAATAACAAAATGTTGGCATGGTCAGGGCTTATGGTTTGCCAAAGGTCATCCAAGAGGACTAAAGTGGAGACAAGATTTAAAACCAGAACCTTTTGTCCATGAGCTCTTCCAGAATGTCTAAAGAAGTGTGAATTATTGTGCTATAGCTCCTTGAGTTTAACCAAGTGTTGTTGCCCCCACTTCCACTTAGTTCTTTTGGGGAGTTGCTTGTAGAGATTGTTTTGATCTTCACTAGGGCAAAACACATACACACACACACACAAAACCTCCAAGTTTGTTTGGTTATTTTATAAAACAAAAATGAAACAAAACCAGCCTTGTTGAAGTATGACTGAAAGGGAAATTTTCTCCTTTGTGTTGGTATTAATAGTGCAAAAGTGCAAGTTCACAGATACACTATAGCATTATAATGCTAAATAAATATTTAAAAGAGAGAGAGAAGGAGAAGCAAATGATACTTCTTTTTATCTTATGTGTCTCAGAATTGAAAAGAAACCCTTGTGAGAGTGGGAATAAGAGGATGCAGCATTTTTTTTTAAAGAAAAAAACATTATAGCAACAAATACTGCTACTTCTGAATACGTTTTCCCAATGTGGAAGAGTCCTTAGTCTAATATTTTCGGTACAAAGCTTCTGGACAAAGCAACTACCAAAAAGGTTAAAATCAACATGAACTTAAAGAAAAATTGGAATGTTCATTTTTGTTGGTCCAGAAAGCCTTATTCATGTGAAAGTATACTTCATGGTGTAAACTCCCTCTCAGTCTAAAATGTTGTTCATGCACACTGATGGTCATGACTACACCACCTTAGGCACTGATGATAGGAAGAAACGCACTGGAGAAACTGTAGACAGAAAATATACTCTGACTCTGAGCTATGGCCTTTTTGAAATTCAAAATTTCAAAATTCAAAATGACAATAGATTAGAAAGCTAGGCCAAAAGTAACAAAATGAACTTCAGCAGGGAGAAATGTAAGAAATTGCACTTAGGTAGAACAAATGAAATGCATAGATATATGATGGGGGACACCTGGCTTGATGAGACTACATGTGAAAGGGATCAAGGAGTCCTAGTAGACCACAAGTTGAACATGAGCCAACAGTGTGATGTGGCCACTGTAATTTTGGGCTGCATTAAGGGAGGTATAGTGTCTAGATCAAGGAAAGTAATAGTGTCATTCTATTCTGCTCTGGTCAGGCCTAACCTGAAATACTGTATCCAGGTCTGGTCACCACAATTCAAAAAGGATGTTGAGAAGCTGGAGCATGTTCAAAGGAGGGCCACCAAAATGCTGAAGGGCCTGGAAACCATGCCTTATGAGGAAAGGCTTAGGGAGCTGGGTATGTTTAGCCCAGAAAAGAGATGGTTAAGAAGTGACATGTTTAAGTGTTTGAAAGGGTGTCATATTAAGGATGGAGACTAGAACACGGAACAATGGATGCAAGCTACAAGAAAAGAGATTCCACCTCAACATTAGGAGGAACTTCCTGACAGTAAGGGCTGTTCGACAGTGGAATGCACTCCCTTGGAGTATGGTAGAGTCTCCTTCTTTGGAGGTCTTTAAGCAGAGGCCATTTGTTGGGGATGTTTTGATTATGAATTCCCGCATGGCAGGGGGTTGGACTGGATGGCCCTTCTGGTCTCTTCCAACTCTATGATTCTATGATTCTATGAAACTGGAAATGATAAATGCATTCCCCTCAAGGAATGTAGATGAGAAGCAACTAACACAAGTTTGGTCTTCTGAAGTTACAGACTTCAAGAAGGCAGCCTGGTAAACAGGAAACAGTGAACAAATGATGCAAATAAAAAGACAGTTTCATTTCTACACCAAATCATTTTAAACTCTTTTGGCAGCCAAACTAGCAACCTGCCATTCAAAGAAACAATGAAGAGGAAATTCATTAGACTGGAAATTCATCAGACTAGAAATCAACAAACTAAATAATTGTCAGGGCACACATCACTGTGCAGCATGTGGGAAAAATCAAAGCACAATGTACACACACCCAGGGACATTAAAAGTAATAACTTTCAGGATAACAACAAACTGAAGAAATCGGGTGCAACTTAATCATTTTTTGCAGATGGAGGCTCTCTGTCAGAAAGAAATTTTCTTCCTTTACGCAGTTCAAATGATTATAGACATTCTCAAGCATGAGACTGTCATGCTTAAACTAGTGCAATGCATCAACCATGGTGTTGCCTTCAACAGTGAACAAGAAACTGCAGATGGTTCAAAGAGAGCCACAAGATGAATAACTGTGATGGGATATTTCAGTAATATTATGCCAGTGCTTTAGCCACTGCACTATTTTTGGGCCCAGTTTAAATGCTGACTTTAATCCATTCCATTCTAAAAGTTTGGTACCAGGTTACTTGAAAGATAGTTTCCCTCCCTATATATTTTGCTGAATCTTCAGATCCTCCTGTTAGGTGCATGGACACCTGCCAAGTGAAGAGAGACAGGTGCGGCAAAAGAAAGAGCCTCCTATGTGGTGGCACCTCAGTTGCTGAATAGTTTTAATAGAAAGACTTGCTTGATCACTTCTTGATGCTGCTTCTGCAGATTTACCCAGCAAACCAGTATCAAAATGGGCCAATGGTGATAACCTAGCATGCCATTGTTCCATTGAAAACTAATTAATTGATTGATTAATGCAACCAATTGAATTTCTACTTTCCTTAGAGTTCAAACAATGAACTTAAATCCCATTATCAGTAGTAATGAATTAATATTTTAGGTATAGTATTCCAAACGCTGGCATATCCTCCTTTGCACAAGTTGATATTTTAGTGGTGAGCTGTGGTTGGCAGCTGAACTGTGAGCAGAGATGCAAAAGGGGAGCATTTTGCAACTCCAGCAGATAAGAATGTGTAGACAACTGTCTGGCAAGATGACAATTATAACTTTCTATATATCCCCCTTTTGCTAGGTATTTTCATAGTTTATGAAGAAGGACAAGTGTTTGCCCTGAGAAATTTGCAGCCTTTGGGTTAAACTACAGACTGCATTAAATATGTGGCATGCAGATGAGTCTTATTCCAATATAAGCACAACATGAATCTGATCCAGATACAGGCTATCCTGCATTGCCAGGGAAGATTTAACTCTTTTCCTTTCATATACTGCTTTCTTAAATTTTGTCAGGGCCTTCCTGACTACTGTGCTGGACTGCATTTATGTTTGGCACCTTGGACAGCTCCTGTAAAGTCACTAGCCTCAACTGAATGAAATTCCTTCCCATACCTTTTTGACAATTATTTGCTGAACTTGCTTGCTGATGCCTTTCCAAAAAGCTGATTGCTTTTTAAAGCTGTTGCAAAGAGTTCTGGTTGTGGCTGGCTGACAGGGAATTTAATTGTTGGCCTTCCCATCCCACCTGTATGCCATTTTTATAACACACACACACACACACACACACACTGGTATACACACATATATAAATAATCAAACAGGTTGCTTTAAGGCCTATATGTATTATGATCACAGGCCTTTTATACTCTGTTTGGGCTTTGTATCATCCTTAGAGAAACCTCAAAAGTAATTTTGTGCAACTGTAAACAAATGCACAGCTAGTTTCTAGAAGGCCAGTCCTGTCAGGATATATAGTTAAACACTGGGGTTTGGTTCCTGTGGATACCAAAATCCATGGATGTTAAAGTCTCATTATATAAAATGGCATAGTAAAATGGTGTCTCTTGTTTTTAAAACTGACTAGCAAAATCAAGGTTTTATTTTGGGATTTTTTTTAAATACTTTCAATTCTTCGTTTGTGGAATCGGTGGATGCAGAATCCATGGATATGCAGGGCTGACTGTACTATATAACCCATACTTTTGGGATTTCTTTTTGTCCCAGTCTCAGAAAGGGGGATGACAGAGCCTTGTCTGGGAACTATAGAGATCTACAAATCATGTGCATGCCTGCGGACCACGTAAGGATGTGTTATTTTCATTTCTACGTCTACCTATTTGTCATGAATAAATTTGTAAGATATATCATCTGTGCCTTTGTTTTAGTGCACTCCTTGAACCTGTGCTGTTGAGTAGATCCAGAGGAATTATAAGTGAGTTGGGGGGGGGAGGTACAGTCCGCACCAGGTAACATCCGAAGGGGCATGACACCACAACTCCTCAAACAGAAACAGGCTGTGCCATTCTCTTGCATCTCTTTTAAAATGCTAAAGAGATGGTGTCAGTGGGAGGAGAAAAGAAAGGTTCTAGGTTTTAAAAAAATTAAATTTCATTTTAAAATTTTTTTTTTTAAAAAAAACATTACTAAGGATCCTGTATGGTGTACTATGGGAGGAGATCGATGAAGGGGTGATGACACCAGACATTAATTGAGGTTGCCATTGAGTAGGTCCTGAGTGGATCAGGCCTTTCAGATTACTACATCTGTTCCAACAACATCTCATTCTAGACAAATTGCATTCTGCTGGTTTTACGGCTTGCCCACCCATCCTTGAGATATTTAATGACTTGGCTGACAATTGTGTTTGACTGAACTTGTTTTCCTCAACTTTGAAAAACTTTGTGATCCTTTCTGAAGGCAATTTTTGACACATGAAAGCTAAGCCTGGAGCTGACTGTAGAAGGGCTTTGAATTTGGTTTATTGGCTTTGGTTGTCACATGGCTAGTAGATATGGATGAAGTTCTGTCCATATGGAACATACAAAGACAGAAATAAAGACAAGGTATCAAAGGAAAAAGTAAATGAAAAATGAATCTCTCATACATTAATGATATTTAGGCTGTGGAGTTACAGTTAAATCTTAGGGAGTAAGCCCCACTGACATTTCCAAGTAAACATGTATATTATTATCCTTATATTCATAGACAATGGATACAGATAACAGTTAAGAGAAATAGATATCTTTCTTTTCACAATGTGTTTCTATTTTAACAGAGAGCAGTCCCTCAAGGCATTGAGTTGCAGGGGAAATGGCTAAAATGGCAGTTGCCTTGCGATAGATCAGAATAGATATGGTGATTCCTGCTTTATCAGATAATGTTGTTGGGTTTCTGGGTGACTAATGCAGGAAAATAATTTATTACTTGGCACATGAATGATGGGAGCTGTTAAAAGCAATAGTTTCATAAAATTGATTTTTCTTCTTTGGCTTCTTGCTTTAGCTGTCTGCTTTTTCTCCTGGCTGTCTGACATTAAATCTTTACTTACAGACATGCACCTTTTAGAAAAATTAGAAATCAAATTAGAGAGTATAAGTGTTCATATAAACTACTGAATGCTAAATTTGGGGAAAAGAAAATACATACACCTTTCCATGTGTGTATTCTCTTAATCTTAACAGATAATTCTTCTTTGTAGTCCAGCTATGAGTGGGAAAAGTGGTTATGCTTATCTAGTTGGATGCATTGTAATACATTATTTTTGTATTTTGATAAACCTTTCACAGATGTGATGAACATATACATATACTTGCATATGTTGTTAAACAATATATCTATAGTGGGCCCTTGGTATCTGCTGGGGTTTGGTTCCAGGACCCCGCATGGATACCAAAATCTGTGAAATGTTATGGCACAGTAAAATGGTGTGTGCCCCTTATATAAAATGGCAAAATCAAACTTTTCTTAAATCAGTGGATAGAAAATCTGTGCCTATGGAGGGCTGACTGTACTAATATAAGTAAATTCTGTACCTGTCATTTGCACCTTAATTCATGGTCATTGTGGTTTAAGCCTACATCTTGCTACTGTAGCTAAAAAACCTCAAACTTCAGTGTTGGAACAAATAAATATTGACCACACATCATTCAATGGTCAGAAGAATCTAAAGTATTCTACAGATGTCAACGATGAGTAAGAATCTCTAGGGCTATATGGTCAGCATATGATACACAAGCAGCATCCATACACATATTGTTTCTGGTGCAATCTCCATCAGTTAAAATTCTTCCCACAGCAAAGAACATGGAAAACAGGACGGATGGATGGAAGGGAGGGAGGGAGAGAGGGAGCAAGCTTAAGTTTTGATGTCAGTGTAGCAGATGATGAGGGGAGATCCTTTAAAGAGGGCACAATGTTTAAATAAATTAAATTCCAAAAATTGCATTTCTCCCTTCCTAAATGCATTATTAATGTGTTCTCTTGTCTGTTACTTGAGAGGTAAGGGTAACAGAATTTGTGATAAGCTACTTGAGGAAAACCATTGAATGATCAGTAACATGTTACTGTTTATATCAATAGTGGACAAAATGCAGCCCATGTGTTACATGTGGCTCCAAGCTGTTTACTCTAAGGCTATGGAGGGCATTTCCAACACATTTGGACTCCACTAAACCCTGGCAGGGACCAAAATGAAATTTTGAGAAAAAAACTTGTTCCTTTTGGATCAGAATGCCCCAAAAATGTCCTTGTAGTAGGGGTGGGGGGAGGCCCCAAAACATCCCCCATCTCGCCTATAGAGATGGGGGAGCATTTGGGGGCTTTTTTTGCAGGATCGGATATGGTGGTGGGTGTGGCACTCAAAAGTCTCCTGGAGGGTCTTCCACAGTTACCCACCCATGGTTTATTGTAACATTTCTAAGCTCTGAATGCCCTGGTCCTAGAATGCCTTTCACAGACAGGCACACCTGGCACCCACATTGACTTGCCTTTTCACATTACCTAATTATAGTGCTATGATTCTGCTTTAACTCCCATTGTTCCATCCTATGGAATCCTAGGGTCTGTAGTTTAGGACAGGGTGTTTAGACTTCCCAGCAAGAGACCTCCACCCTCCAACCAACCAACCAACCACACAATGCCATGCTATTTATAGTGGAATCACAGTGTTCTAATTTTGTAGAATGAGAGGGTCTGTTGTCTTTTTTGGGTCTATGCAACAATAACGTTGTTATTGTTGAGACATTTCTAGTTATATGTCTTAATCATTTTTTCCTCTTGCTGGTTCTTATACTGGTTTTATAATGAATTTTATTTTGTCTTGTGATGACTATACTGTTGGTATCAGTATGTTTTAAAATTTGTTTTGATGTTATTGCATTTTGCATTTTATTGATTCATATGTTTTTTCAACTGCAGTGCTGGGAGCGGAATCCATACAAAGGGTAAATCCATTGCAGATTTTAGTTCAAACTTTACAAGATCTGTCCAAGGTTCTCAGCCTATTTTGAGGATATAGTTCAGTTCATTGAAAGACACCTTCAAAGTTCAGCCCCAAACCTGGACTTTCTCTTAAAAGGTGGCTTAATTTGGACTGGAAAAGGCATACTCAGCTCATCAGCACTGGAACCAGTCTTATTAGCACTTCTTTCTGGCCAAACTCCAAACTTTTGTAAAATCTGGACTGAATTAAATTTGACTGTTTTCAGTATTGTGGGACTACCACAATTTAAAAAGTAACTGAATAAAGTTTGTTTGCAGGCTTATAAAAGGTAAGCGATAGAACTTTATGATTCATTTATTTAAGTAATAATGATACTTTTATTTAATAATAATGATACAAGTGTTCAGTGTGCATGGACTTATTGAATGAATCTAAGAGTATCTTTCTAAGAAACAGCAGATGATGGAAGCATATGAACATAAAGTAACAGATGTAACAGTGGGATATAATGAATCTTTTCAAAAGGTTTTCATATAGTTATTTACTCAGATATATCATCCTCTTAGTCACTTGGCATTTCATCCAACCAGGCTTTAAGGCTGGGTTAAGACTTCAGCTACATTGATTAATGAAATAGTTTATCTAACCAAATACAGATATAAAAGTCATTTTAACTTCAGTGTAGCACTGAATGGCATGATTTATAACTTTCCTTTCCCAGCGGTTTATGGAGGATATAAAATAGATACATAGAAGTAAAATCATTTCCGTAAACATTATACTATATTTTGGGCTGATACCTTTTCCTCATGAAGAATAATCTACAATCACAGAATCTTAAAGCTGGAATAAGACACAAGAGCCATCCAGTCCAATCCCCTATTACACACAAGAAGACACAAAGTGCTCCCGACAGATGGCTATCCAGCCTCTGCTTAAAAACTTCCAAAGAAGGAGACTTCTTTGAGCATGTTCCACTCTCAAACAGCTCTTACTATCAAAAAATTCATCCTAATGTTGAGGTGGAATGTCTTTTCCTCTAGTTTGAGTCCATTGCTTGAGTCTATGGAGCAGCAGAAAACAAGTTTTCTCCATCTTCAGTATGACAACCTTTCAAATCTTTAAACATGGCTATCATGTCACCTCTTAACCTTCACTTCTTTAGGCTAACCATACCCAGAGCCTTCAGATGGACCTCATAGGGCATGGTTTCCAATCCTTTCACCATTTTGGTCACCCTCCTCTGGACACATTCCAGCTTGTCAATATCCCTCTCGAATTGTGGTGCCCAGAACTGGACCCAGTATTTCAGGTGAGGCCTGACCAAAGCAGAATAGAGTGGTACTATTATTTTGCTGGATCTAGACGCTACATTTGTTAGCTGGCAGATCACATTCATGTTCATCCTGTGGTCTACTAGGGCTCCTAGATCTTTTTCATAGGTACTGTTCTCAAGCCAGGTGTCCCCCATCCCATATCTGTGTATTTCAATTTTTTTCTTACTTAAGTGTAGTACCTTACATTTCTTCCAATTGAAATTCATTTTGTCATTTTCATCCAGCTCTCTAATCTGTTAAGGTCATTTTGAATTCTGATCCTGTTCTCTGGGGTATTAGCTATACCTTCTAATTTGGTACATCTGAAGTAGTAAAAATGATGGTTAAAATGTGCCAGAACTTCAGTGTCCTGTATATCCAAGTTTAGCTAGACACAAAACTATAACAGCCTATTAATGGATGTAGAATTCTAAAACACAGGAATGTTTAACTGCATTTGTTGTGATCATCTCTTATCACTTTTGTATCATTACCCAAATTGCTAGGTTACAGAGATGTCACCCACAAATTAGTATATGATAGGGGAATTTTCATAGCTCAAATTAATAGCAGTAAGAAGACTCAGGTAACTTCAAAGATTCATGATGCAAGTGTGTGTGTGTAACAGGTCCAAGGACTAGAACTCTCAGAATGCAAAATACAACTTGGTTTTATTGATTAATCATCATTCATTCAATAGCATTCACACACACATAAGATCTAATAAAATTAAAGGTACAGTGTGACCTTGGTATCCACTGGGTGTTGTTTCCAGGATCCCCTGTGGATAACAAAATCTGTGGATGCTCAAGTCCCATTATATACAATGGCACTATAAAATGGTACCCCTTATATAAAATGTCAAAATTAAAGTTTGCTTATTGGAATTTATATATTTGGGGGAATATTTTTGCCCTGGATATAAAAAAAAAAATCAGTGGATAAAATTGGTTGAACCCATGGATTAAAAAAAAATCTATGGATAAAGAAGGCCAACTGTAATAGCATGTTGAAGTACGGGATTGCTTTACCAGTCCAGAAACAGAGCTCCAGTGAATGGATGATAGGTGTGATAGTGGGTCAACAAGGCTGCCTATAATGTGTGCGTGGGGGGCAGCCAGCATGTGTTGAGGGGTCAATATGAAATTTGGCAGCATTCCTCCCTGATTTCAGACTGAGCCAACATGTGAGTGCCAAGGTAGACTTTTTATAGACTCTTGAGGGAGTTCGGTGGATTTTCCAGGAATCCCCAAAGCAATGGGATCTCCACCTAGTTGATGGTGTTAACTTGGTGTTACAAAAGGAATATTTTTGGTTGATGGCAATGACATTGATTTAATCAAACACTAATAATATCAGGACAACCCCAGGGAGTCTGGAATAGGAGCAGGTGTTTGAAAGTACAATGGGGGCTAGCAGAAAGATTGGCTTAATGCTTTAGGCTTGACAAACCTTTGTATGTGACTTCCAAGAGGACATGCACACGGCAGGGGTTGGGAAGCAGCAATATTCACAGCAATAAAGTTACAGAGCTCCTTTCCACATGCCCTGAGGTGTGTAACCAGCCAGAAGTTCACTTAAAGGTCATTTGACCTTTCCAGGTTCATGCTCACAGCCTCTCTGTAACTGCTATTATAATAAAATATTTGCACTCCAACATAACAGTTATACAAGTATCCCCTCAAAATTGTCTCACTATTATCTGTTATGCTCCTTGGGGAAGTAGATACTTTCCATTTTGTTACCCTGTAAAATAATGAACTACTTCTCTGTTGTAACTAATTACTCCTAAGTTCTGGCTCCTTCAACTGTTTCCATTAAAAATCCACTCAACATTAGTACATCTGACTAAAATATGTGTGTGTTTGTGCATTTGTGGGGTACACATACACTTCCATATCAGGGTCATGCTCAAATAAGGAATCAGACTTATTTAAATAGTCATACCAATACACTTTGGAAAGCACTGTAAACTTGTAACATTCATTCATACTGCCAAAAAACTGGGATGATATGGTCTTTGAATAAATAAGCTGTAAAGATCCATCACCACTGGATCTGCTTACGCTAGCAATATCTTCTATTTGTCACAACTGTTAAGATTGCAAAAAAGAAGGCATCTGTTTTTGCTGAACTCAGCAGCAGGTGAGAAAAAGAGGGATTATCTTGGTGGGTTAATGCATCATCATTACATGCCACATTGTATGTTTTTTGTGTAGGAGGAAACACAGTAAGTTCATTAACATGTGGGAAGCAGCATCCAACAAATAAAAATATTTAATATTTTAATATCTATTAGTTTTTAAATGTTTACTAACAGCTAAAACTGATCATCCCATATGCACTCAGACAGCTAAAAAATTGCCCTTGCCCTGTTGCAGTTGCCCACTTCAGTAATGAAAGGAGAGAGAAGGAATTCTTAAATAAATACATTTGTTATTGAGTGCCTTTCAGTTGTTTCCAGCTTATATTGATTCCAGCATGAACCTATCTCTTTGCCTTCCTCTGAGGCTGAGAGAATGTGACTTGCCCAAGGCCACCCGGTAGGTTACCATGCCTGAGCAGGGATTTGGACCCTGGTTTCCTAGGGTTCTAGTTCAACACTCAAACCAGTACACCACTCTAGCTTTTGTAAATAAATATAGATGAATGACCACAGTGTTTTTCATGTGGAGGAGTGTAGTTAAAGGCAAACAAGTATATGTGGTTAGGTGCATATTCTCATAAATGCAACAAACCTCACACTTTTGTTGATTCATCTCTTCCTGCTCCTCCAAAACTGCCAAGGTGAATCTGCCAGCCATACTTATCAAACATCTGGATTTTCCAGTTATTTTTCCCCTTGGACTATCTGCAAAGGAAGCCCTCAAGCACCGATCCCCTCACTAATTTCTCAAATTGATATGAATGCCGTATGTCCAGATTGCTGCCAATTCAAAGTGAGGGAGGCACCATTTTGCCTCAGTCAACAGAATATCCTGGGCTGACAAATTCTGACAATTGATGGATCCTCTTTATTCTACATTCTCTATAAAATGCAGTTGCATTTTTAAATGTTTTTCCCAATCAGATGGTACTTCTGTCAGAGGAAAAATAGATAGTCTAAGTAGGTAAAATCTCAATCAAATTTCAGATGAAAATTAAGAGAATTGGATTAATCTGGGCAATTGTTTTTCTTCAGAAGTTAGAAAGGAAAGAAGGACTCATTCTTCCTATTTTAATTTTTTAAAAAATAGAATTACACATATTTTCCCAAGCTCAACAAACACTGCCAGAAAAGCAGAGGTGACAAAGGATTAGACAAAAGCTGCCGTTGAAGCATGAGTGGCACACCATGAAAAGTTTAACAGAGTAAACACCACAGAGCCTTATGTGGATCAAAACCAATCATTCACACAGCTGTGAATTGAAAATAATGCAGAGTGATCAAATCAAAGTAATACTTTTCTATATGAATACAGCAAGCAAAAAACCTTGAGTTTTGATTATTTGGACAAGCAATGCACATAAGATGTTGGCTGCTTTGTTTCTGCATTTTTAATGGTTCAAAGATAGGCATGCTTTTGATTCTGTAGACTGGTGTTAATATTCATTGAGCTACCAGGTTAAAGGATCATGAAGAAAAGATTATTTGAAGGCAAAGCCTTGTCTGAGGTAATGCACATAAGTCAGAAATGACTTGAAGACATACAACAACAAAACAAATATTTCATGAAGTGGTAAGCATGAATCTTTGTTATGCAGAATGTCTCTCTCACACTACTCTTCTAGCCTTTTGCGTAACCTAACATTTGAGGGAGGCAGCAAGGTGGAGTGGTTGAGCTTAGGTTACGACTCTGGAATCATAGTCATAGAGTTGGAAGAGACCACAAGGGGCATCCAGTCCAACCCCCTGCCATGCAGAAACTTTCGATCAAAGCATACCCGACAGGTGCCTATCCAGCCTCTGTTTAATGACCTCCAAGGAGGGAGACTCCACCACCCTCCGAGGCAGTGTGTTCCACTTCCGAACAGCCCTTACTGTCAGGAAGTTCCTCATAATGTTGAGGTGGAATCTCTTTTCCTGGAACTTGCATCCACTGTTTTGGGTCCTAGTCTCTAGAGCAGCAGAAAACAAGCTTGCTCCCTCCTCAATATGACATCCCTTTAAATATTTAAACAGAGCTATCATATCACCCCTTAACCATCTCTTCTCCAGGCTAAACATCCTCAGCTCCTTAAGTTCTTCCTCAAAGGGCATGGTTTCCAGACCCTTCACCATTTTAGTCGCCCTCCTTTGGACACGCTCCAGTTTCTCCACATCCTTTTTGAATTGTGATGCCCAGAATTTGACACAGTATTCCAGGTGGGGTCTGACCAAAGCAGAATAGAGTGGCACTATTATTCTGCTTTGGTCAGGCCCCACCTGGAATACTGTGTCCAGTTCTGGGCACCACAATTAAAAAAAGGATTTGGAGAAACTGGAGCGTGTCCAAAGGAGGGCGACTAAAATGGTGAAGGGTCTGGAAACCATGCCCCATGAGGAACAACTTAGGGAGCTGGAGATGTTTAGCCTGGAGAAGAGAAGGTTAAGAAAGGTTAAGAGATGATATGATAGCCCTGCTTAAATATCTGAAGGAATGTCACATTGAGGAGGGAGCAATGGGTTCAACTGGAGACCAGGGTTCAAATCCTCATTTGGCCATGGAAACCCACTGGATGATACTGACTGGATGATATGCACTGATTCCATTAAGGTATTTCTGTGGAAAAGATAAATCTATGGACAAACATAATATAGTACATTTATGTATAAAATGGACTATATTACATTTCCCATGTAGAGGGAGACTGAATTAGTCAGCACACAACATGCATTCATTGTCCATTATTTTCATTGAGTGAACCAAGCAAACAGAATATATCTAAATTATGGCACCAGTGACCATTATTTAAAAGCCACTGATGGCAAGAAATATTTTTCTTTCTCTCTCCTTTCTTGCCGGCAGACAAGAATTGGAGGGAGGTCATGTTATTTATATTAAGAAACCTAAGGATGAAGCATAAACCACAGCAGAAACAGAACAGCAGAGGAAAAACTTATAGTGAAGTAGCTAATTGACATGCTAAAAGCTATGAGTGAAAGTTTCCTACATTAAAGGAAGAAAATAAGCACAGACATTCCTATGATACTTTTTTCAGACTGTGTAAACTAATAAAAGCAATAAAAAACCCAAACACCACAGAGACCACACTGAGTGAAATTATAGCTCTTCAAGGTCTTTATTAGTAAAATAGACATGGCTGTCCAAGCTGTCATCTGTGAGGAAAAAGGAGTCGATTGTACAAAGTGAATCAAGTGACACACATTGTGAGTGAAGAGTGATATCCATATATTAAGTGATATCTATATCTAGATGCAATCTCTCTCCCTTTCCCCCTTTTCTCACTGTGTGTGTGTGTGTAGAATATATCTGGCACTGTATAGTGGTTTGACTATTGGACTATGACTCCGGAGAACAATGCCTGAATCCCCACTCTGCCATGGAAACCCACTGGATGACCTTGGGCAAGTCAAACCCTCTCAACTTCCAATGAAAGCAAAGGCAAACTCCTCCTGGACAAATCTTGCCAAGAAAACCCTGTGATAGGTTCGCCTTAGGATTGCCATAGATTGGAAATGAACTGAAGGCACACAGCAACGACTTATGGAGAGTGTGTGTGCATGCTCGTGTGTATGCTACATGGATGTAGTACATAATGTAGATTACATACTTGTAACCATCCAGACTGTTTATGACAAACGGTAGAGACCAATTTATCAGGTGTAGGTGACTGATTAAAATATAGTCTAAGATTTTGCATGTACCTAAACCATCACAATGACAGTACAACAGCTTCTAACTCTTATCCAATTAGCACATTAAAAGCACAGGCAATTCTAACTGACAAAGGCTCACAGTGATAGCTCCTGATGTCACCCTCCCCATCAGTACTTCATAAATGTTTTTTTTAACCACAATGGGGGTCCTGGTTTTGAGTGTTTTGACAAACTCTAGCTTTAAAACACACAAAGAGACGGAAGTGAATGCCTCAGTGTTAAAGACACTTAATTGAGTAGTCCTAAAGATGTTCACTCAAAAGTAATTTATTTAGGATTGCAGCTCATATTTTGAAAATGCTGAAGTATCAGATAGGTTGGCCATGACAATAAATATAGTATTTCTGCAGCACTTTTGAGCAAGGCTAGGCAGACCAAAGGCAATAGCTATTTTGTTTTTTTTTTTACTGGAATCCTGAGATCCACCGAGTGCAGCCAGGTGTGGAGAACATAACAGAAGAACATAAGACAAAACATAACAGATTCTGAATTTAGAAATTTGTTTTGAGTGCCACACCTGAACTGATCCACCTCCCCACTCCACACAGGTTTTTTTTTTCTCACTTCAGCAGTATAATTGTATATGCATATGTGATTGTGTTTTTATTTGCCATTGTTAAAATGTAAGAAACCAGAAAGCTTGCTAAGCTACTTCAATTCATCCAAAGATCAACCAGAAAAACAATCTTTCTCTTACCCCTGGAGAGGTTCAAACATTTCAGAAAGGTATTAAAATGACCCTGCAGAATAGTATGCAAAAGGATCATGCAGCACCTTTGAGACTAACTGAAAGAAGGAAGTTGGCAGTACGAGCTTTCATAGACTTGAGCCTTTAGATGCTTGAGGAAGCAGGCTTAAGTCTACAAAACCTTGTGCTACCAACTTCTTTCAGACAGGAGATTATCACACCAGGGAAAGTGATGGGAGTACTATCACTATCATGTTATCCCATCACTATCACGCTAGTGTGCTAAGATTATCTGACGCTGTCACGTGACTTCACCATAATCCCATCATTATTGGGTGAATAAAGAGGAATTCTATGGCTGCTTTTCATTCACGGAATGTCTGTTTTTATGGAGGTGTTGCCTGAGATGTGAAAATTATTTTAAGAGTTCTTCCAAGGTAAAAAGTTTGAGAAAGACTGTTCTGGTTAACAGGCTTTGTTAAAATTTTATTAAAGCATGGAGCCTGATGAACTGTGCACCTACAGTATTTAGTGAAAGGGAGGGATAGAGGAGGAAATTAGTCATTTGCCCTTTCTCTTCATCCTAGCCTGAATATAAAGAAACTTAACATTTTGGTATATTCCTCAACAATGAACTAAAATTATATTTCTTCCTATTTCCACTTGCCAACTTCAAGAAGATCTCATAGAAAATAACATCATTGTACAGTAAATACCTTGGATATGATTAAATTACCCATTTGAATATGAGTTCATGACAGGAGGCTTCTTTGAACCTACAGATTCAGAACCTAATCTTGAGATATGGAACCTTACCTGCATGTATGTGTGTTTGTTGTTGTTCTTGTGTACCTTCAAGCCATTTCTGGCTCACAGCAACCTTAAGGCAAACATATCATGGGGTTTTCTTGAAAAGATTTATGCAGATGCGGTTTCCTTTTGCCCTCATCTATGGCAGAGAGACTGTGACTTGATTAAGGTCACCCAGTGGATTTCCATGGCTGAGTGTGGATTTGAACCCTGGTCTCTAGAGTCATAGTCCAATGCTCAAACCAGTACATCATCCTGGCTGTCATCGTCAATAGGTACAACTTCAATACTTTTAACTTCAATAGGTATAGCTATTGCCATACATGGTGTACAAGAGCATAGTGCCCTTGTCTGCTGCACAAGAATTACAGAGGCAAAGTATCTCTGAAGAAAGTAGAGGAAAAAGTAAGTCAGCACTGCTTTGTTCAGAATACAAGTCCAGATGTCAAGAGTTAAGTGCTCAAAATCTTGGATCTGAGTGGATGAAAAGTGCCAGTGTTGATTTCTTCCTCACTTAAATATTTTAATCTCATGTTCTTTTTATCTGAAATAAGAAGCAATGTTGTACTTTTTATTTTTGGCCAAGTTATTTCAAAAGCAAACACCAGAGGAAAATTTCTACCCATTCCTATTGAGAAGCCTCTTCGTTCTGCACCAATTAGGAAGAGAGAGCTCTTTCTCAAGCCATTAGACCAGGCAGCCGGCAGCAGCCTCCTTTTTGATATATATCATGTACAACACCAAAAGCATCAAGCTTAAGCAAGCATGATATTCACAGGATGAATGCTTATGCAGTGCCTATCGCTTATCTAGACATGTATAAAAGTGAGGCAGTTTTGAGGAGCCACTACATTCTAATTGGATGACAGGAAGAAACTGCCAAGACCTAATTGGGGAGGGGAGATAACTGTCAGTAATGGCATTTCCAGATGATTGCAAAGCTCAGGGACTTAATCTGAGGTGTGAGTCATGTAATCATATTAACCAGTCAAGAAGCAATCTCTCTCTCTCTCCCTTTCTCATTATTTAATTTTCCAGGCAAACTCCCTATGGTAATACATTCCAAGAACAGTGTCAATACCTTATAAGATGCTATAAGGCCATGTCAATAAATGGCTGGGCAGGGAGCACAGCTGTCAGTTATGAAAACAGCCAAGAGAAGAAGAGAATGCCTAACTGGCTAGAAAAGGATCTGCGCCTTATTCACAATTTTTGCTCCTCCCTGCCCACATCCAAGTTGGTGTCTTATGAGACTACATGTTCTGATGGGGTGGTGGAACAGGTGTGGAGGGATGAGAACTGACAAATCCAGAAGGATACCTAGCTCAGAAACCCAGCCTTTAGTAGTTAAAACTCAGGGAAAAAAACCTTTGTTAAGAAACTATAGATACAGTCTAGTGACTTTCATGGTCAGAACTGACTAGCACCCATTAAAGTTTTCTAATTAAACTGCACATGATGTCAAACATCAGGAGGGCTTAATTCTTATTTGTTATAATTAATAAACATATTTTCCCCTTTCTTTTCCATACCACTCCCTTTTTGTTGTTGTTACAACCAGATTTTCTTGCAGAAATGACCTTGAACAGACTTGGCTCATGTTTTCCTTCAAGTATTACCGCTGCACCTGTATCTGAGATCACAACAGTTTAGCAACACCATTACTACTGTACATCCCATCACCTCTACTTCTCAACATTTTATGGCAGGCAAGCTGCCTGTGCAACTCCTGATAGTAACACACACCCCAGTAAGGATTGTTGTTGTTGTTAAAAGGCAAAGAACGCACTTGCTGCCTCCTCAGCTCCATGTTCAGAAGTCAACTAGATTGGTATGTGACTCTTACTGCAAACACAGGCATGGAGAGACAGGTTGGTTCATGAGGCTGAGGACACAAATTATATTCTTTCTACTTACCCATTTTCTTGTATCTTTTGCAAAAGAAGGGAAAGGCCCAGTGACTCCAGTAGCTCAGAAGGATCAACTGCATGCCTATTATGCTTGCTGTCCCCCAATACTGTTTAAACCAACAAGAGAAAGGGCAACTTAAAAGTGTGGTATGTGAGAGAGATACTCTTGTATTCAGATTGTCTTTCTTGGCTTTACACCAGTTACATGGATATTTGAAAACCTAATTCCTCATCCATCCCACCAAAAACCTTGCTTTCCCTTCTTCTTCCCTCATCTCCTTGCTTTCCTGTTTTCTCTAATTTATTGAGTCCCGGGGGGGGGGGGCGGTTTCCACTAAAACCCCAGGATTAAGAGATTCAAAACATAGCTTCAAAACAGATGAGGAGACTGTGGGAGGTGCATAAGTGGTATCTTATCATTCAGCAGTTGATTCAGTGGGTTTACTTAGTTATGACCAGCAATTAGATTTAGGCCAAAGAGTGTTGTTTTTTTAAGTAGAGGAGAAAGTTGTCTGAAATTGATTTAAGGCATTTGTTTGTCATTTTTGGTTTTTACTTCATAAGCATTTCAACTGTTTTACTCTGTTCTGAAGTCGACCAGATTTCCAAATACGATATAAAGTAATTTCTGGTTTCAGTAATACAGTTCCTTTATTATTTTTAGAAATGGGGTAAGAGTGGGGGAGGCCTACTTACTGGAACTAATAACACAAAAGCAATTATTTCCACTGGAACCACTCTTGCATACGTAGGTTTATGCTTGTAACTTCAACAATATACTTTCCTAGCCCTGCTAGCCCTGTGGGGCTAAGAAGTTTTGTAAAAATCCAAGAAATGAAAAGATTATTGGATATTTTTATTTCCCAGAAATTTCAGGACATTCTGGTATCCTACATTCAAATACAGTACAGGCATATTTCCATACAACAACAACAACAATAACAACAATGGAAAAATGACCTACTTGCTTCTTTCCTCCTAAATATAGCTCATAATATATTTCCACATTCTTACACTCAGTATTTGGACTGATGAACAGTTGTTCACAGCATCATCATCATCATCATCAATATCAATGTTTTTGTCTTAAGAATGCTACTGCCATTGCTGTATTGTTCCATATTTTCATGAACATGTGCTTCTCCTTTGGGGAGTGATCATGCTGGACTGTCTTAGTTTCTAGGAGAGCTCAGAAAAGTTTCTTTTTTCTACTTCAGCTCCCACAAATCGCTGGCCAGCATAGTAAGCAAGCCACAAGGGGATAATGGGACCTGAAGTCCAAAAAAGGAATTTTCTAAAGTGCTAGTTTCCAGGTATGTGTTTTAAAATATACAGTGTTGTGTGAAAAAAAAAAGATCTGTCTGTTGACATGACAAAACAAAAACAACCTCCCCAGAAAAACAATAGTACAGTGCTAGTTCTGTAAAGATATTAGAAACATATGCTCAGTAGTTTTCAGCATGTTCTCTTTCATTAAAAATAATAATAAAAACCTTCCCTTTTGGGTAAATGTTATATTCAGTTATATGTGTGCCATCTTATTATATATTTTCTTTCTTATTTGATGGGATCTGTGTGACCTCACTATATACCAGTAGTTCTGCAAAGAAGATAAAATAAGAAAATCTAGCTTTTCTTCATAAAATGAGAGAATTACACAGTATTGTTCAGAGCAGAGGCAGTGAATTCCCATTCATTGAATGAGTTTATGACCATCTGTATGGTTATCCCAGTGTTTATTACTATAATTTTCTAAGAAGTTAAATCATTTTCTTCCTACTTACCCATTTTCCTACCCTTTTCTTGTGGTGTGAAAGAGAGCATATTCAGCAAAGCTATACTTGGGGCTATTTCCACTTCTAATTGCTTCTGAAAGGTTAAATGAGCATCAAGCATTAAATAATGCATTAAATACATCTAAATCTTGATGTTCACATGGAATTCTGAGCACACAGTGGTACTGAAAACAACATTAGAATTCATATCTTATCTCTGGCCTGGGTTAATTGAGTCATTATCATAATGGTACCTAAAACTGGTTTGCACATACTACCTATACTTTATGGCCTATCAGGTCAATGCTTGTTACTCCTTGATTTTGTATTCTCAGGTAGCCAGTAAAAACTAAAATATTTTATTAGTCCCTTGCTGTTCTCTTATAGATGGATGATAGCCTGCATTCAATATGTTAGGTCTCAAGATGTCTTTCACTCTTTGGGTACGTTGTTGTTGTTGTTATGTGCTCTCAAGTTGGTTTCCACTTATGGCAGCCCCATGAATGCATGACCACCAAGAGACCGTATTACTAACAACCCTGCTCAGATCTTACAGACTTAAGCCCAAAACTTATTTGATTGAGATAATGCCTCATAATGTGACCCTCCTCTTTTTCTAATGCTTTCAACATTACTGAGCATTTCTCCTTTTTTCCAGTCAGTCATGTCTCATGACATGTCCCAAGTATATTATTATGATTTATTTTTTATTATTATTTTATTTATATAGCGCTGTAAATTTGCACAGTGGTGTACATACAGTCTTATAGTTAGATGGATCCCTGCCCTCATGCTTACAATCTAGAAGAGACAACACAAAAGGAAAAGGTAAAGGTGGTGGGAAGTAGATGAGGATCAGTGGTTCTTCTCTCCCTCTGGGGCCTGGACCAAGACAGATGGACTGGAGGGAGGGCACGGCTTATTAATACATAATTAAAAGGAGGCATCCTGGGGCAGATGGCACAATCCTGGGAAAGCTTCCCTAAACAATATAGTCTTTAACTTACTTTTGAACCTGGTTAGAGAAGTGATGAGGCGTATATGTGGGGGAAGAAGGTTCCAGGAGTGAGGGGTAGCAAGTGAGAAGGGACGAATCCGGGACAGAGCAGTGGAAATCCTCGGCTGGGACAGGAGACCTTGACTACCAGAATGGAGGGTACGAGAAGGAGTGTGAGGAGAAAGAAGTTCAGACAAGTAAGGAGGGGCCAGTCCGTGGAGGGCTTTGAAAGACAACAACAAAAGCTTGTACTGGATGTGGAAGGGGAAGGGGAGCCAGTGAAGTGAGGATAAGAGAGGAGAAACATGGTCAAAGCAGCAAGCGGATGTGATAATACGGGCAGCTGAGTTCTGGACAGAGATTAAAGGATGGAGGTGGGAGAGAGGAAGCCCTGTCAGAAGAAGATTGCAATAATCTAGTTGCGAGACCACTAGGGCATGGACCAGAGTCTTGGCAGTGGGGGCTGAGAGGAATGGATGGATTTTAGCAATGTTGTAGAGAGAGAATCTACAGGTCTTGGTGGTGGCCTGAATCTGGGGAATAAACGACAAAGAGGAATCAAAGATGAAACCGAGACTGCGGGCTTGCTGAACCAGTTGAACAGAAGTGCCATCAACAGAAACAGAAAAGGAGTATTGAAGGGTGGGCTTAGGTGGGAAAATGAGAAGCTCTGTCTTAGACATGTTGAGCTTCAAGCGCCGATGCCGCATCCACTGAGAGATGGCAACCAGACAAGATGAAACTTTCTGTTCAAGCCTTGGCAAAAGGTCAGGGGTGGAAAGATAGAGCTGAGTGTCATTGGCATACAGATGACAGGAGAAACCAAAAGAACTGATGAGTTTACCAAAGGACAATGTGTATAGAGAGAACAAAAGGGGGCCCAGGACAGAGCCTTGAGGAACTCCTACAGATAAGGGAACAAAGGAGGAGGTCTGGCCACCTGTGACCACTGCAAAGGATCTGTCTGACAAGTAGGATTTAAACCAGTTGAGTACAGAGTCAGAGAAACCAAGGTCAGAAAGTAAGTTGAGCAAGAGACAGTGGTCCACGGCGTCGAAGGCCGCAGACAAGTCAAGGAGGATGAGAATAGAGTAGAGGCCATTCACCTTGGCCTGCAAGAGATCATTTGAGATCTTGGTGAGGGCCCTCTCTGTGAAGTGCCGTGGGTGGAAACCGGACTGAAAAGGGTCCAGGATGGAGTTGGCTTCAAGAAACTCAAGACAGCGAGAATAAATGACCCTGTTCCAGAACCTTAGAGAGGAAAGGAAGAAGAGAGATTGGATGATAGCTAGACAAAGAAGAGGGGTCGAGAGAGGGCTTCTTCAGAATTGGGGAAACAAGAGCATGTTTAAAGTCAGAAGAGAAGGAACCCGAAGAGGGAGAGAGAGATTAAATATATAGAGGAGCGAGGGCAGAAAAGAAGGAGTTATAGAGATTAGAAGATGGGAGGTGATAGGATCAAGAGAACAAGATGTAGGTTTGGAAGAATTTAGCAGCATAGAGAGTTCATCCAGAGAAACAGGTGGAAACATAGAGAGTTTATTAGTAGAAGGTAGCAGGAGATTAGTGGGTAGAAGGCAAATCAGGAGGAACAATTTCAGATTGAATAGTAGTGACTTTAGTGAGGAAGTAATTGGTGAAGTCAGTGGGGGGAAATGATGAGAAGACAGGG
The DNA here is from genome assembly GCA_034509955.1 of Urosaurus nigricauda. NCBI lineage: Eukaryota > Metazoa > Chordata > Lepidosauria > Squamata > Phrynosomatidae > Urosaurus > Urosaurus nigricauda. The sequence continues at coordinate 258,119,062 of JAOEGL010000001.1, read as the reverse complement.
GAAGAGGAAGGTTTTAGCAGTGAATTGAAGCAGGAGAACAAACGCTGCGGGTGTCTCTCGTTGGCAGAGATCAATAATTTATAGTAATTCTGTTTTGCCATAGACAAGGCGTATGAGAAGGATGAAAGAACAAATTTATAATGAATAAAATTGGCCCACTCCCTGGACTTATAGGATAGTAGTATAGTAGCCTCTGTTCAGGTATTTTTGCTTCTAGTGAGAGTTCAGGCTTCATTTGCTTTCAGACCCATTGATTCATCTTTTTGTCAGCCAAAAAAGAACTCTTCTCCAGCATCACATTTCAAATAAATGGATTTTCTTCAACCACATAATGTCAAAGTGCAGTAATATCAAAACAAGAGCTCAGGAAAATTGCTTGTTTTTAAACTATAACTGACCAGATCTCTCAGCCCACATGGCCAACCAGTTCAGCTGAAGACATGGTTTGAATTCTCAGGAATTTGGTTTCTCTTCCAGATAGACAGTAATCCATGCAAACTGAGCTCTTATCAAATAATTGAGGGAGGGTCAATGTTTGCAGGAACAGAGCCTAGAAGGGAATTCTTGGCAGGATCATTGGGCCTACAATTTCATGGCATCCAGAGCCACTGTGATACAGGTTTCAAAACAGACTGTTCAGCAAAGATAGAAGGCTAGGGAACTGAATTCAAGCTGGGACTATACCAGGACTGGACAAGTCTCTGTATTTGGGAGTATCCAGGGGGCATCTCTTCCAACAACAACAACAACAACAACAACAGGTTCCCCCACAGGCTGCAGAATCCTCTTCCAATAAAACTGAAAGTGACATTCTGGATCTTCTATTCTTTTGGATTTTTAAAAACATGAACAAGATATGTATATGTGTATTAGGTAAACCCTCAAATACACATATACATATCTTGTTCATGTTTTAAAACTTCCTAGTTTTCAAGATTTGGCAGGGATAGTCCCAATTTATCTTCTGACACCCCACTTTTCCACCTACTTTTGAAATATCCCAGTTTCTTCCCCCTTGTCCCACTTTCTCCCTTCATCCTGGCTTCTTTCCATTGGTACAAACTGAATTCAAAGTACAGAATTAGTTTGCACTCAATTAACTCAGCAGATAGGGGAAGGGGAGAAAAAAGAACAGATCTTGCTCTTCCCAGTAGGCTCAGGCCAAAGTAAACTGCTGCAGTGTCTTCTATCTTATGTGCTCTTCTTCATTAATAAATTTTGCCATATTGGCCACATTCTGATGTTGTTTAGCCAGTTTTCATATGTGAAATGTTGAAGGGTATGTTTTTATAGGAGAAATTCACTTCCTAGAATTTTTGGAAGGTTACAATTCTGTTGTTGTTATTATCTTAAATTCTGGTGATGGGGGAGGGGGCTGGTGTCTAGGTTGGGACTATGGGTCACAGAAATGGCATTGGTGGGCACATGACTCCCATCTAACATTAGGAATGGCAAGTACTTGTTAAACCAACCTTTTCCAACCAGCTCACGTCTAGATATTTTCCTAATATTCCTCGTCAGTGCCCATCCTGGATGAAGGTGGTGGAAAATAAGGAGCCAAACAACTGTTGAGTAGCAGGTTGGTGAAGGCTATATGAAACAATTGGCAAATGGAACCTGTCAGAAAATGTGGTGTTGTAGAGTGCTCTTGTTTAGGGTTCTAGCAAACAAGTTATCTGCACTCTTTCTGGTGCTCTTTCCTTTCCTCCTCATAGTTTTTTCATTCCCATCCCTCAGTGAGAGCATGCTATGCAGCCAAAGCTGGTTAATGAGCTTGTTCAGTCATCAGTGCACTCTTTATTGGGACATATTTCCTGCCCTTCTCCTTCACCCTGAACAGTTTCGTACTTTGAGTGATTGATTCAGCTTCTCCATTTCTATTCTGCTTTACTGCTGTACTTGGTTTTACATCAGCCAGATACATCTGTATGATTAACATCTGTATGGCTATACCTCCTCTTCCTTGTTATCCCTTTGATTTGCTCCTTAACATGATATTCTTTGATTAAGCCATTGAAACCTTTATTCTCCAGATTACAAACTGACCTTGTTTGTAAGCACTTTGCTCTGGCAGTGTTCATACTCAGCCACTTGTTCTTTTTTGTTGCATGTTGTTTCTCTGCAGCCTTTTAGTATAATTGATTTTTTCTCTGTTTGAACCTGATACTCTCTTTTTACTCACTTGGGAGTTTATGTTGATAAATAATAGAGCTATCTCTTTACATTTTGTACTTGTCAGCTTCTGCTTTGGACCCAAGGATCACAAATTAAAACATGTGCCTAACATATAACACATTTTAAAAAAGTTCAAGGAAAGCAGGAGCAAACAGAATCACACGGGCTACCACCACATGTCATCAATGAGAGGTCCTCAAATAACTGAAACTTCACTATTTTAGACTGCAAGCCCATCAAACCCAAATTAGCATAACAGAGGTGGCTCTTTTAATATATGGTACATTAGACTTGAATGAAAGAGATGTACAATTTGTATTTCCATTTTCTATATATGGTTGTGAAAGTTGGACAGTGAAGAAAACTGTCAGGAAAAGAATCGACTCATTTGAAATAAGAGTTGAAATGAGAGCTGGGGGAAAGTTCTACATATTCTATGGACTTCCAAAATAACAATGAATGGATTCTAAAGCTATATCAAGAGAAGGTATGACTTATTGGAAAAGACAATAATGCCAGGAAAGGTGGAGGAAAGTAGAGAGGAAGTCTGCATGCTAGATGGATCAACTCTATTAAGGAGGTCACGGGTATGAATTTACAGGAACTAAGCAGGAAGATAGGGAGTCTTGGAGATGTCTAATCCACAGCATTGCTATGGATTGAAATCAACTTGCAGATGGTTAACAACAACAAAAGCAAATCAAGACTGAACTTTCCCTAAAAGCCAAAATGATCAAACTGTGGCTATTGTATTTTAGCCTTATCATGGGAGGACATGACTCATTATATTTGTTGATAACTTCAAATATTACAAAACCTCATTATGTTTCCAGAGCCTCATGCCAAGAAAACCAACCCTAGAAAAAGCACTGGAACCCCTAAACCTTGGAATACAGAAACTGGTAGTGCTCCTCACAGTATACTCAGCTCCTAGTTTTTGCACTTTCCTATTTTGTCCTACATACCCAATACTTCCCTTTGCTTCCCTTTTATGACTCCTCTGCAATGATGAGTGGCATATCTCTATTCCTAAAATGTCGCTACTGAAAGGGGACACAATAATCCAGTCCGAATATCGTCATGTTATTATTACCTCCTATATCCTGCATACAATGCTTCTCATCGTGTAGCTTCAAATGGCATATCATATCCTGCTTCCAGTGTATTTTTATGAAATATACATGAGCCTGAAATCTCTGTGCCTTTCCAAATGCCTAAAGGCAGAATCTTCCACCTTCCAAAATGCTGATGGATGAATGGATTGTGATTCAGAGTGATTCTAGTCAAATGGTAAAGAGAAAATATTCAGAAACAGATAGGGGATAAGGCACTTGGGGGCACTCTTTGTTAGTACTTAGAGTATTGATTCTGACCAAACTCAAAATGAGTTGATTTGTAAGCCTAACCTGGGATGTTCATATAACTGCATGTGCAAATCTATATCCAATTTTTGTCATTCAGGTGAAGTTCATTTTTGTTTTACCGGTATATGTGCCTGAGGACTATTGTAGTATAGAGGTTTGCGCATTGGACTATAACTCTGGAGACTTGGGTTCGAATCTCTGTTTGGCCATGGAAACCCACTGGGTAACCTTCGCAAGTCATATTCTCTCAGACTCAGAGGACTGCAGAGACAAAAACCCTTTGAACAAATCTGTCCAAGAAAACCTGGTGAAAGGTTCATTTTAGAATCACCTTAAGTCAGAAATGACTTGAATACACACAAGCTACTATGTAGTCCACTTGATCAGGATGAGGAGATTTATACGAGGTCAAAGGGATTTAAAAATAATTTTCTTATTTATTTTTCAAAAACTTTCTTAAAAGTTAAAAGCTTCTCTGAGAAGATAAAGAAGCATGGTTTCTGCTATATACTTTTGAAACAAGAAAAAGTACTACATGATCATACCATTTTGTTTCCAGGGGCTGTAGAGCAAGGCAAAAAATAGGTTATTGAAATGATTATATATTGTAGAGATTTTTTTTTAAAAAAATGAATGCACTGTCACGGTATTTAGGAATGCACAGCTTTTAAATAGAATTAGGCAAATATAAGGGGTGGAACAGATCTTCCAATGGCCATAATGATGTCAGAATATGGCAGTTCTATGGACTGAAATAAGATGAGATATGTTTGAAAGAGAAAAGAGAGCATCCACCCTCCCCACCACAAGTTCCTGAAAATGTTGGGACATGTAAGGGCTGGTAACCTTTGGTGAGAAACCTGAGACAATTATCAAGGACACACAATAACTGAATCCATAAACGTCATTACAAGAGCCAGCATTTCTCAGCCTAGTTTGCATGAAGCTCACAGAAAATGGCAGTAGCCCTGTTTACTTTAGTAGAGATTCTTATGGCTTCTGTGTTCTCTCAGAGGAATCTGGTTTGGTTACTGTGGAGAAACAAGACCAGGTAGACCATGGTCATGATCTTGCTAGAGCAATAACATGGAAGTACCTAGATTCTATCCAATGGCATGACTTCCAGGGATATAATAAATATATGAATGATTTGGAAAATGAAAAGAATTTGTTAAACCACAGCAACTGTATTTGCATATACTGGCTGGCAGATGACTATGGAGCTTTCTAGATTGGCAGGAAAGTGTGACATGAAGTTGCCTTTTCCTTAATGCTTAGCAGCTGCACCACAGCCTTTAGATGGAGCTGCGCTGTTCCGCAGTTTTTAAAAAAGAAGCTGGGAAAACCAGCACCTTTTTAAAGGCGCTTCTTCTCCCCTAAAATGCAAAAAAAGCGTTTTCATGGCACACTTTCCCTTTTTCTCATCTAAAGGCTAGAGTTTCACGCAGCCATGAACATACTTCTTTTTGCCAATTTAGAAAGCCCCTATATGTTCTAACATGTCCATATTAAAATTTTAATACACAGTAGCTATGCATCATTAAGTATATGATTTACTAATCAATAAATAGCTTAGTTGATGGGTTAACCTATTGCTAGTTTTTTGTCACACCAGGCCCAAGCCCCAAATGAGCATGGTAGAAAGGCCTTCACTCAGAAGTTGAGCATTTCTCTCAGTGAGCATCCGACCCTGACCATTTGGAAGGAAAGAATGCAGAACCGCTTCTCCTTTCCACTGTATAAAAAACTCCAGGAGATCATGATCACTCCCACCTAAGGATCTCACCACTTGCAACCCATTAACCATGTGTCCTGGTTACCAAAAGACAGAAACATTTGAAAGCCCACAACAAGTGACAACAAGGTGTGACACTCATCTCTCTGGAAGCTAGATGTTTCCAATAAATATTGGGAAACACATTTACACTGTTTATGAAATACAAGAAGCTCTTTAAAAAAGTGATTCTGCACAGCCACCCCAGCAAATAAATGGTGTGATCAATTCAGTATCCAAAGACCATTGAACAATTTAGGGTCTATTCTAAAGAGTTCCATTGAGTTTTAGGAATAGGAAAAGGGTTTGAACACTTTCCTAGCACATTTAAAGTTCAGACTAATAGCAGGAGTGGATTGACTGACACAAAGAAATGATAGCCACTAGTTGCCACTGAAACTGGAAATCTTAAGTTGCTTGCAAGGAAGGCATGCTTTGACTTCATCTTTCTCAGCATTGTCCCAGTCCATGATAGATAATATTGCCATGGGAAAGAAAGGGGACATGGACTGGCCCTCTTGTATTATTGAGTGGTGTTAGAAGGAGCCAGATTGCAAAGGCAGAGCACTGTCCAGAGGGACATGAGGACTGAATAATTTTAACTCCTTTCAGGGTCAATCCATCAATTAGACAGAATGAAGAGCTGCCTTGGGCACAGAGTCTGAGTATCATGAAGGGGTAATAACAGTATAGATATTTGTTATCTTTGTTTTGTTACTGCCAGAGATGGGGAAAGGTGCTGATTTTCAGTCTCACTTGTTAGAATAACCTGTGCAACTTGGTGGAGGGGTGGGATTTACCACTCTAACTTTGTTGTGTGATTTCAGGTTGTTTCTGACTTAGGTTATCATGGCATTTTTTGGACAAGAATTATTTGGAGTGGGTTTGCCATTGCCTTCCTCTGAGGCTGAGAGTGTATGTGTTGCTCAAGATCACTCAGGTCCAAAACACACTGCAGAACCAATCCATTTTGAACCCACTTTAACTGCCCTGGCTCAATGATAGGGAATTCTGGGAAGTGTAGTTTTGTGAGACATTTAGCCTTCTCTGTCAGAGAGAGCTCTGGTATAAATTACAATTCACAGGATTCCTTAGCACTGAGCCAGGGCAGTTAAAGCAGTCCCAAACTGGATTACTTTTGCAGTGTATTTTGGACCTAAGTGAGTTTTCATTGCTGAATAGGGATTCAAACCCTGGTCTTCCAGAGCCCTAGTCCAACATTCAAATCATTAAAGCATGCTGAAGAGCTCACCTCTGACAGCAAAATGTCCCTATGAATGAGAGCTCTCAAAGAGATGCTGTTACTAATAGCGCTGGTCAAATTTTGAGAACTCAGGGTTGTGACTTCCTTGACTGAATTAATCTATCTGTAATGCAGCCTTCCTCTTTTCCTACTGCCTTCCACTTTACCTACTTCTCATCTTTTTCTACAGCCTTTAGCCTTATTGAGCTGTATCATCTTATCCACTGAATGTCATCTCATGATACCCACAAAGTATGATAACCTCAATTTAGTCATTCTGGTTCCTAGGATAGTTCAGGCTTGATTTGCTCTTGGTCCAATTTATTTCTCTTTTTGGTAGTCTATGGTTTCCATACAGATATCATCCAGCACCACATTTCATATGACTCAATTTTTCTCTTGAGAGTTTTCTTCAGCTTTCATATCCACTCTTAGAAATTGGAAATACTATGGTATGGATGTTCCTGGTTGGTATTCAATGAACTGTCTTTACACCTACCTAGTTCCTTCACAGTTGCCTCCCTTCCAAGTCTTACACTTGTTCTGACCTCTTCACTACAGTCTACATTTTGAGTTGTTCATTGAGCCAAAGTATAGAAAATCTTTAACAGTGTTGATGTCTCCATCATCCACTTGAAAGTTCCAATCTTCTGTTGTCACTATTTTTGTCTTCTTAATATTAAGCTGTAATCTTGCTTTAGCATTTTCTTTTTTAACCTTTACCAGTACTTGTTCCAAAATCTTTGCTGCTTCCTGTTACTAATATGGTGCCAACTACATATTTCAAATCATTGATTTTCTTCCTCCAGTTTCACACCTCTTTCCTCAGAGTCTAATTCCACTTTCCATATGATATTTTCTGATTCTATATTCCATATGATTCTATATTCCATATGATTCTGATTCTGATTCTATATTCCATATGATATAAACAAAACAAATAAGGTGACAAATGCAATGTGGTTGCCAAATGGAAACTATGCCATTTCTCCATATTCTGCCCTGACAGTGGCCTATTGTCCAGAATATAGGTTATCTGTCAGGACAATCAAATGTTATGGCACATTCATTGCTTTTAGTGTGATCCACTTTTTTTAATGATCTAGACTGCTAGCAGGGTCATTCAAGCAAGAATACTCATAATCGGAAACACCGGATTAAGATGCTTTTAATGACTTTTTTTGCAGATAAAATCTCTCAGATAAGGGTTAATTGGTGAGAAGTTCACCAGAACATCTAGGTGGGACCATGTAACACCAGTATTGAAATCACTTCACTGGCTGCCAATTAGCTTCTGAACACAGTACAAAGGGTTGGTTATTACCTTTAAAGCTCTAAATGGCTTGGGCCCTTTGAGGGAATGCCTTTCCTTGCACAATCTGCCCTGCACCCTCAGAACAATAGGGAAGAATTTATTAGAACACCACAGATCCAGGCTAACAACAACTTCTCTCAGATCATTTACTGCTGCACCCCTACATTATGGAACAGCCTACCGGAAGAGATCCATCTTATTACCACCTTAGATGCCTTCAAGAAGGCTCTTAAAATGGATCTCTTCAAGCGGGCCTATCCACCTGACCTCTTATAAATTTTATGATAAAATGATTTTGATCTGTTTTTGGCTGACTAGACAATGTTTTAGCAAAATTGGGGTATTATGGATATTGCTACTGTTTGTTATTGTACTTTTATATATGTATTTTATTGTTTTATTGATGTAATCCCACCTCAATCTGAAGGGAGAGGCAGGAAATATAAATAAATATATTCTTATTGTTATTCTTATTAAGATGCATCCAGTTTCTTTAGGGGAGGGGATAACAGTCACATTAGCAAAAGAGAACTGATACTTCCAATGGTAAGGATGGTGGATAAAGATGGGCTACTGGGCAGCAGTGGTAGTGGGAAGTGACCCTACTAATTCTTGTTAGCACTGCACAAAAGATGTCAGTGATATACCTCTTTTGGACCTGTTTTACCTTGAAAACCCTATTTCAGAGCCAATCTGAAATGAAACATTGCTTATTGTGCACTGAGAATCAGTAGTGTTCTCTGTAGCAAATGTTACCAATTTCTTTTTAAATACTCTTCTCTTCCTTAATATTTGCAATCCGTCTAGAAAATTGAGAATGATTTGCTGATTTAGGCCTAAAAACAAATGAATAGCAATATCTCTTTCAGAAAATGCAGTAGGAAAATCTTGCAATGAAAAATATGCACAAGATGTCCTTTAATTTCTGATATTGTGTTATTTGCACAACACCCCACAAGAGTATTTCAACTCTGACTGGAAACTGTGCTGTTAGACAGCTGCAGTGTAAGTAAATATAATGTCTGCTTGCAGATTAGTTTGGAGCATGCAGGGAATGAAAAACTGCCCTTTTAAACTTTTGGAAAATAACTTGATCAATGAAATTGATCCTTGTTTTGAGTGATTGTCCCACCCAGGGAGATACTTTGAATAAAACTGGTGCAAGATGTTTAGATAAAAATCCTGCACATACCTAAAAATTGGACTTTGTATCTTACACTGGTGCTTTTTTGCACCAGCAGCGGCCTAACTTTTATTTGATGGGGATCAGTATGCTTAGAATACTATACATGAGAAGCATTTCAAAGAAATAGGACACTTTGCATGTCCGCATACAGTGTGGATCACTGTGGTGAAATGGAGCTAATCGTGTATGTGTATATATATCCCCTTACATCACCTGTCGACCTATGGTGACTGTTTAAATTTCACAGTTGTTTTTTTTTAGGCAAGGAATAATCAGAGATAGTTTTGCCAGTTCCTGCCTCTAAAAGTAGAGTCTATAGCACCTGGTATTCATGTGTGATTTCTCTAATCCTGATTAGCTTCCAAGATCAGATTGCATCTGGTGCCTTTTACCCTAGACATCATTTATACTATAAATAATGGCTAGGGTGAGTTCCATTGCATGGAAATAAATTTTATAAAAATCACATGTCATGGTGGTTGTTGTACTCTCCTGGTGTTACTAACTGTGTGAGATTAGGTTCTGGTCCCTCTGCCTTCTGTTATGATATTCAAGGCTAGGCCCAGTACAAAGATCCCATGCTCTCTAATATTTTACTGATGAAAACCAGGAAACATGTGGCAAAACAAAATTAGAGTGTGGTTAGAAAGTCAAAAAGTCAAGAACACACAAGCTAGAAGACACTTGCTTTTGCCTCAGCCTACTGGGAAAGGCAAGATTCCACCCCTTCACCATCAGTGCTAAGTTAATTGAATGGTCTGAAGCTGGTGAACTGTTTGCTAGACAGTGCTAATGTTTTGTGGATTTATAATTGGTTGATCAACCAAACTCAGAGAATGCTGACAAATGTTCCTCTTCAACCTGGAGACAAGTGGCTACTGAAGTGCCTTAGGGTTCTTTCCTGGTCCCAGTTCTGTTCAGCATCTTGCCCATCTTTATAATTGACTTACATGGTGCAATAGAAAGAATGCTTGTCAAATTTGCAAATGACACAAAGTTACGGGAAATAATGAATGCCCCAGAGGACAGGATCAGAATTCAAAATGACCATGATTGATTGGAGAACTGGGCCAAAACTATCAAAATGAATTTTAGCAGGGATACATATAAGATATTACATCTTGGCAGGAAAAATGAAATGCACAAAAATACGATGGGTGACACCTGTTCTGAAAGGAGTATGTGTGAAACCATATGATGTAGCTGCCAAAAAGGTAAACGCAGTTCTAGGCTGAATCAATAGGAGCCTAGTGACCAGATCAACAGAAGTAGTAGTGCCACTCTATTCTTCTTGGGTCAGACCTCACCTGAAATACTGTATTCAGTTTTTGGCACTACAGTTTAAAAAGGATATTGGAAACTTTAAAGTGTCTAGAAAAGGGTGACCAAGATGATGAAAGGTCTGGAAACAAAGCCTTAGGATGACATGATACCCATCTTTAAATGTCTGAAGAGATATAATGGAGAACATGGGGGGTGGGGAGGACCTGCTTTCTGCTTCTCCAGGGTATACAACATGGCTCAGTGGATTCAAATTACAAGAACAGAGATTCCACCTAAACATTGGGAAGAACTTCATAACTTTTAGAACTATTTGACAATGAGACTGCTTAGGGATGTGTTATCCTTCTTTACAGATATTTAAACAGAGCTTGGATGAGAATCTTTTAGTAGTGCTGCAACTGTGTGTTCCTGCATGGCAGAGGGTTTGACTTAGGGATTTTGTGCCCCCTTCCAGCACTACTGTTCTATGAGTGAATATACAGTGGCCCCCTTGGGTTTGGTTCCTGGATCCCCCCCTTTCTCCTGTGGATACCAAAATCTATGGATGTTCAATTCTCATTAAATACATTGAATAATAAAATGACATTCCTTATATAAAATTGCAAAATCATGGTTTGCTTTTCAGAATTTATATATTTTTTGAATATTTTCAAGCCATGGATGCTTGAATCCATGGATAAGGAATCCATAGATACCGAGAGCTGACTGTACCCAGCTCAGTGGCCTCATACCATCCTCCCCATACTCAGAAATTAGCACTGTTGAGATTCTTGTCTGAGAGGCTCTGCATCCACTTTCTACTTAGAAGCAAGTGGGCTACTTTAAATCTCCTTTATACCTAAGTAGGTGAGAAGGAATAATCCCATCTTTCACCTTGATCTGAAAACAGAGCCTTTAGTTATAATTTCTGTCTTATTCCTAACAGAAAAGTATGTTTCCTAACAGGAAAGTTTGTGTCTCTGTTTACACACATACATGTCTTTGAATGACAAGTTGTAAGCAACTGTGGCAAGTACTTAACTCATAACGTTTAATGATATCACAAGGGGTCATCCCTAAATCTCAGGTTTTGACTCATAAACCTCCAGAACTGGGATGATCTGAAGTGGCAACTCTACTATTGGCAATTGAAAATATGTAGCCTTACTAGAAATAATGGTTCATAACCTAATATTAATGCGGGTAAGTTCTCATTGATTCAGTGTATCTACTGTAGTTGGGATTAACAGTTTTCTTTAGGTCCTATAGTCCCACAAGACCTGGGCTTCTATTCATATTCAGAAATAATAATAAAAAATGAATAAAGTCTGAAAGAATTTGGAAATCCATTATACATTTAATACGAATGGATTGTTCCGCCACAGTTCTGAAAAGCTTGTACAAAAATTCAGCCCAGGCACAATTTTTCCAATACAAGATTGTCTCCCTTGAACCTAATCCCTCTCCCTCTGTTGGCTCTTTCAAAGAGTGACTGGTACTAAGCAGTTTGTGATAATCACTGCTGTTCCCTCCACTGCCCTCAAAACATTTCCCCTGTTTTCAAAAGGATTTCTCAGCATAAAATTGTTATTAACTGCTGGATATTTTACTTTTCTGTTATCCCTGGTATATTAAGCCATCCTTCCTTTCTTGAAATGGAATCTCCCCCCCCCCTTGCTTTTTAATCCCGAGGGGTTCTTTACGCTTGTAGTATTGCTTGGGAACTGTACATTGGTGGGCAAATTTTTAAGAGATTGCTTCTTTAGTTTGGATTTATACATTTTACCCTTTTATAATCTCATAACAGAGTAGGATCAGTAACTTTAGAAGCAGTCTCCAGGTACATCTAGTTCAGCCTTACCTTTTCTGAGACACATTACTACCACTTGACTTTCTATTTACAACAGCAGCCTGATCCTCTGAATGTGGCTTTAAGGCTACAAAGAAGACAGCCATGAAAATGAAAGCCGCAGCCAATGTTCTGATTCTTTTATAATCAGAACTTGGAAAAGTTACATTTTTATAGTACAACTGTCAGAGTCCAGAAGGATGGTCCCTTTGAATAGCATAAACCAGATGGCAGAAAGGTAGCACTGAAACATTTTAGGATGAAACGTTGAAATGGGTGAAATGTTAGGATGGAAAATGAAACCCTTTCTGACTTTGCAGTTCTTGCATAGAACTGTACAGCTGATCAATTCTCTATACAAACCATGGCAGTTTGCCTAGACATAGGATTTGTTGTGGGAGAAAATAAAAAAGAACTGTGGCAACTATCCATTCCCCCCCCCCTTTTTAACAGATTTTGCCCAGTAAGAAAAATGATTGAACAATTATCTGAAAAGCAATGAATGTTTACAAATGGAGAAGAATAATGTCTGATGAAGACCTTCATAAAATGTTGTGAATGAAGCAGGTTGCAAACAAGACTTGTAGGGAATTTCTCATTAAATGGCATGCAAAGGCAATCATATCTGGCCATCCAAGCAAGCAAATGTTGCTGGATCTTTGGGGGCAATGTGAAAGTATAACCACAACAGCAATCCTGCCTTGCTTGCCATTGGAAAATTAAATGTTATATCAAATGGTACATTAGAGAGGAGCATTAACATTAATTTCCATATTTGAAAACAAAAAATGAAAGATTGTCAGATAAAGATCTTATATCGCTTCTGCTGAGTATTGCAAGTTTACAAATGGTAAAATAACTGGAAACTTTAGAAAGTTTTTCAGTACAAAAGGTGGTAAACGGCTTGTTGTCTATTGCATTATCAGAAAGCCTAACAGAAAATTAGAACAAGGGCCATATTTGCCTTTACAAAGAGTAAACCTTGAAATACAGGACATTTGAGAAAAATGTAAGACATTATAAAATAAAAGCTAAAAACACCCATATAAATATAAATTAATGCTTCTCAGTCATGCACAAAATGGAGGACATTTTAGAATTCTTCTGGGACAGAAGATTGAAATATAGGATGTGTTTTGGAAAAGGAGGTCCTCTTGTCACCCTGACTTACCAGGAAGCAGGCCCTGTGATTTATGGATGTTTGTTTCCATGTTGATTAGAAAGCAGGTGATTCATGGTCCCATCCCTCCCATGAGCAATCTCCAGTGCTAAAGGCAGAAGTAGGAGCCCTGTTGCAATCCTCCTCATGCTAGAGATTGCTCGCACAAAGAGGGTGAAACCATAAGCGAGCTGGATCTCAACTGACGGGGGAATACAGCCCATCATTCATAGCAGCCGCTGCCCCTTAAATAGGGACTGGAGGACATTCACAGTCCTAATCTAGCCCCTAAATTAGGTTCTACACAGAGATTGTGAATACATAAGAATAACAAGTATGCAACTGTAGATTATGCATTCATAACTGCCGATACCATTCCAGCCACTATTTTCTAAATTAAACACCTGGAAGTCAAAAAGTTCTCCAGACCAGATACAGTTTTCCAATTCAGAAGGTTCTGTATCCCAGAAATTTTCCATCATGGAATCACTCAACTAGACCTTTGACATCACCTATATGAAAAATGCCAGCAAGGCTACCCCTTCAGCTTGTTGTAATGCCTATGTTTTATATGCATTCCCATTTTAAATATATTTAAGGCTTGCATTCTTTCCTCTAGTGGTCTTTGTCAGTGCCAAAGGGAGCATATTTTCCAATCTTTTAAAATGATAAAACAAAATAACTGCCTGCTACCACCTCCACAGTTACTTTATACACATATGAACGCCAAGCCAGGCTGGCTCTATATTAGTGTGATTAAAGCAGTAGGAAAATAAAATCAGTTTTTGATATGTAAGGGTCTTTGATATTCCAACTGAAGATGTAATTTCCTGATTGAACAATAGATTTAGCATCTAAATTACACTTAATAAGATATTTATTAAAAATTTTAAAAGACTTCATTGGTTCAGAAACCTCACTGAAAGGGAGTAAAAAGCATTTTATTATCTAAGCATGTACACCAACCAAATCTTTACTCTTTTTTTTGCAGAAGCAGGTACTGGACTGTTGTCCAAAGGCATGCCAACTGTTTTCTTGGGCTGTACCTTATCTTCTCCATGCAGAATAAAATGCTAAACTTAATAAAGTGATTATAAAGTCACAAGACATAATCAGAAAAGATTACTAAATCATTAGAGACATGCCAAAGTTGTGCCATACATCACCACCCTGTTTGCGGAAATTATAAAGCCTTTTTACATTGGTGAGTCTTATATTGGTGAAAGGGGGTTGTTTTATCATATCAGTAGCAAGAACAAACAAACAAACAAACAAATAAATTCCACAATTGTAGTTTGTTGTGGCACCAGAGCCACAGAGAAGGAGAAGGCTAAATATCTCACAAAACTACAAACCCCAAAATTTCATAGCATTGAGCCACGGCAGTTAAAGCAGTGTCAAAATGCATTATTTCTGCAGCGAGGATGCAGCCCAAATGGTATAATGTTATCATAGCACTCAAATCACAAGTCCTATTCAAAGGATGCTCCTTACAGTTATATATCACATTTCATATTACATTTCCAAAACCAATGGCAGGACTAGCTATAAGAAAATGCCATTTGTCCCTCTCCGCTATGATGAAATACTGTGGATTTGATCAGACTTTTTCTTCTTCTTTGATAGAGTAAATTTATTGAAATCATGCTTGAGTGAGTCATGATTTAACTTAATCCTCACTGATGGTCTGAGTGCTAGAAAATGGTTATTGTGTCTGCAGCAGAGAGAAGTTAAGAGGTCTGCATTCCTGAAATGAAAGGAGTAAGACTTGCATTCAAAAATAGTTGCTCTGAAAACTGTTTTAAAACAGGAGCCACATGAATAGTTAACAAGTGACACTTCATTGCCACTGTCCTCTGTATACCACCAGAGCTTGGAGTGTGATGTGTTTAAAAAGAATTACTTACAGTCACAAAGCCCATAAATTATAGTTACAATTTTAAGAAACAAGTCTTTACTTGTTATAGAATAATAAGAAATTAATTATTTAAATTACTTTAAAAACATGTATCAAAATGTTAGAAATTTCTCATCCATAGTACAAAAACACCTAAGCAATAACCACATAAATAATAAAAATCATTGGACTTGTTATAGTTGCGTCACAATGGAGCAATCTGTTATGGGACTTTCTTGGCATGATTTGTTCAGAAGAGGTTTGCTTTTGCTTTCCTCTGTGGTTGAGAGAATGTGAATTGCCCAAGGTCAACCAGTGAATTTAGATGACCGAGTGGGGATTTGAACCCTGGTCTTCCAAGTCACTCAAATCACTATGCCACACTGGTTCTCTTGGAATACAACTTCTCCTTGGTATGTTAGAATCTAATAATCTGACTCACTACATAACTTAGTTATACCCTAGTTATGGGAGGGAAATAATTAACTGCAAATCACTTTTTTTGGAATGCATTACTTCCCCCTCTGCTGAAGGCCTCATCCAGGCAAAAAGTTTTTTTTACATATTAGCAAACTGTTCATTGGCCCTTTTTGTCTAGGCCTCAACACCAGGCAGAACTTTGAAGGATTTTGATAGCTTGTCAGTATTCTGCAGTAGTTTCAGAACATGTAATGAATATAGATTACCAAAGATAGGCCGGCTATCATTATCGGATAATGTCAAAGTCATGACAACTTTAGAGTAGTTCGTGCCAGATAAATTATCCATGTTCCTAAATTGGCCTGCACTTTTAACGTTCTGGTGGAAATGAGAGGTGTAGAACTGTCTGCTGGAAAAGCTGCCTTAAGAGACTGAACCTTTGAGACAAGAATGGATGTAAAATGTGTCCCTTTTTCTTTATATACTCAAAAGTTTTGGGTCTTTAAAACAAAATGAGTAAGGGGGAAAGCCTCGATCCAGCCTTTTGTGCTTTAGCTGCAGAACTGTATTTCATTGTTCCCTGCTTGCTTCCTTTTCTTCATTTACACCACAGTCACCTTCATGAATACTGTTCAGAAGTTCAAAATATGCACCCACACCATAACCACACCTCAGAAGTGCACAACTCATAGCCCTCCAGGTATAGATAGGAACAACCATAAGTCCTAGTGAGTGTAGCCAGATGGCTACCCCACCAGAACTAAAATGCATTTACATGACCCTGTTATAGCAGATTGATATACCTTTAACTGTCGTGGCTTCATCCCATAATTTTTAGTTTCTGTGGTACCCAAAATTCTCTACTACAGTACTCTGAAGCCATTGTTCAAAGGATTGGACTATAGCTCTCTAACAAGGAATTGGAAGCATGTCACTGAACTACAGTGGGACCCTTGGAATCTGCTAGGGTTTTGATGCCGTAGTTCAGAGTAGTGGACTATAGCTCTCTAATGGGGAATTCAAAGCACTTCACTGAACTACAGTGGGCCCTTGGTATCTGCTGGGCTTTGGTTCCATCCATGGATGCTCATGTCATGATATTTGATGGTGGAGTAAAATAGGCTTCTTATATACAATGGCAAAATCAAGGTTTGCTCTCTCTCTCTTCTCTCTCTCTCTCTCTCTCTCTCTCTAGCAAACCTTGATTTTGCCATTTTATATAAGGAACCTATTTTACTGTACCATCAAATATCATGGACATGAGCATCCATGATACAGATCCCAGGATTCCATTGCCTGAAGCCAAGACAGTTGAAGTGTTCTCTCTCTCTCTCTCTCTCTCTCTCTATATATATATATATACATATATATATTCAAGCCCTGGAAGACTGAATCCATCGATACAGAGGGCCAACTGTACAAATTCCAGGCTTCTGTAGGATGCAGCCAAGGCAGCTACAGAACTATAGTATTTGGGGCTGCATCTGCACTGCAGCATTAATGTAGTTTGATGCCACTTTAACTATCATGGGTTAATGCTATGGAATTCTTGTATTTGTAGTTTTGTGAGATATCTAGCCTTCAGAGAGCTCTGATGCCACAAGAAATTACAGATCCCAGGATCCCATACCATGGAGCTGTAGTGAGCAGGCCATGGAAACAGCCAGTCACAGAGCTCCAGGAGTCCAGCCAATGAGAAGCTGGCTGGGCAGGGCTATAAAATAATAAAAGAGCCTTGACAGAGAGCGAAAGGGGGTTCATTTTGTTGAAGTTTTGAGGGAAGAGACATCTTCGGAGGGAAGGTGTGCTCTTGGGGTTCCTGTGGGAACATTTATAGGATAGTTATAGGCCAGGGAAGGTTCTGAGAAGTCCAGTAGGGACCAGAGAGGCTTGAGGGAGTCTGAGAAGGAGAGGCTCAGAATAAGCCTGGAGGTTAAGGAAGCTTTTGGCTTTTATATTGGAGAAGGTTGCCTGAGTGGCTGTTGTATTATTTTTAAGGAACTTTTGTAACTAAGGAATAAGACAAACAAAGCTTTAAGTATATTTTGATATTTGTTTCTTTATTTTCTAAATAAACTTCATGTTTTGAAATACTGCTTGGCCTCTGTTAAACTATTGAAACACGCTACCAAAGATAACAGTGCCTCAGTAGGAGATAGGTGGTGGATGAACAATAAAGTGTTCACTACAGGAGCCAAGACAGTTGAAGTGTTCTCAAAATGCATTATTTTTGCAGTGCATATGCAGCCTTGGTTTCATTCACTGAGCTTTAACTATACTTTCAAACTATCCTGATTTGGCAGGACCAGTCCCAAGAGTCTTCTGACATCCCACTTTTTCAGCAGCTTTCAAAACATTTAAGTCCCCCCCCCCCCGCTCCCATTTTTTTCCTGGATTATTACACTGATGGAAACTGAATTCAAAGTGCACAAGTACTTTGCATTCAATGAACTCGGTAATGGGGAGAAGGGACCAGAATCTTGTCCTTCCAAATAGGCTCAAACAAAAGCAGGCTGCTGTTGTGTTTTCTTCCTTGTTAATAACTTTTGCTATCATGACCACACTTGGTGGTGGTGCTTAACCACAAGTGCCTTGGTTTTCATCTGTGAAATGCTGGAGGGTATGTTTAACTTTTATATATTTTAAAGGGATGTCTCACAAAGTGAACATGATATTTACAACTGTAACCACCAAAGTATTTTAAAGCCTTATGTTTGGAATGGTTAATGGTATAAAATAATCTTACATGGATTTCACCCAGCTGTTGTTTTTACTTTTGTCTCCTTTTAATCATTTGTTTCTGACATTAGTGCTTTATTTCTGCTTAGAAGTACTCCTGACACTTTGGTAAATGTGAGTAATAAAATTCCAGTTAAGAGAACTGTCTGCAAAGGGTATCCTAAGAAAACAGAGTGTTTGTATCATTACATTCATTTAAATCAATGTTAAAAGAGTGATTTAGTATTCTCTTGTAGTTCTTGGAAGATCTGTAGAAGACAAAGTTTGGAAAGGCAAAAATTGTTTCAAAGCTGCCACCAACTGTTACACTTGCAAATTGCAATACAAGGAATTCATTCTGCTTTGAATTCTATATTGGAATAACTTTTTGCACAATATACAAAGGTTTGTCATAGCTAGAATGTAAATTGGTCGCTTGCTTCTGTCTTGTTCCTTTGTAGGTTTCTATTAAAGTATTAAGGCTGAATTCCATGTTTCCTTGGTAGAGCATAGAATGGAGATCTATTTGACCTTGCTTGTAGTGTTATTTTTATTTCTGTGTTAGGGTTTATTTCCTCTTCTGTTTAGTTTTGTGTTGAAGAATTGGGTAATTTATTTTGTAGTATTTTAGACAGAGGTGTATGGATTAAAGTTTTTATTTTCTGCTTTACCTGTCAACGCTGAAATTTCTAGGATCATATTCTGAAACTTCAGAACTTTCAGAGCCTATTGACCATATTTGCAGTACTTTCTTTCTTTTTTTCCTTTTTGGCTTGATTGTCTCCTTTAGGACAGTGTGAATAGTGCTGATGTGTCTAATGTAATGCGTGCTAAGATTCAGTTCAGAAAAACAAGTAATGTGTGTCAGTGATTTCTACATTGTACTTATTTAGACTGAAATGTCATGGATCTCATGGTTGAATGCATGCCCATGGAAAACACATATTGCTGTTTTGCACTCCAGAAAGGAAACTACCCATAACTCTTTCTTGGTTGCATATCCTTGTTTGTCCTTTGTGTGTTTGTATGCATACACATTTGTTGTTGTGTGCCTTCAAGTTGTTCCTGACTTATGGCGACCCTAAGGCAAACCTGTCATGGGGTTTTCATGACAAATTTCTTCAGAGGAGTTTGCTATTGCCATCTTCTGAGGCTGTGAGAATGTGACCTGTCCAAGTTGATCTGTTACATGGCCAAGCCGGGATTCAAACCTTGGTCTCCTGAGCCATAGTCCAATACTCAAACCAGTATACCACAGTGGGTCTTGTATCTCCATATACATATAGAAGAAGCATATAACCATTTGATCCCTCACTTGTTTTCTGAAGTGGTACAAGATATGAGCAATTACCATGTCATCAGCAGTCTGTGTGAATTTGGACCAAAAGACACTAAATTATTCAGAATTAATAGGGAGTATTCTAATTCCATTTTTTTCCTTCAATACATCTGTATGGTTTGTGATCTTTCAACCTTAATGCAGTTCACCAGCTTGGTAACCCATCAAAGGCTAAAAATATTTCCTGTTTTGGATATTTCCCTAGATTGCAAAGGCAGGTGTTATGCAGTCTCTGGCAAGTTACAATATTATGGCTGATGGGCTGCATTCAGCTTTGTGGATCAGAATTGCTCATGCATGCCTGCTTTGAACTATACTCCTTTCCCCCATAATGGATGTCTGTTAGTGCTTGAAGCTAGCAAGCAAAGTGCTGCCAGCATTCCAGTTGAGGCACTATAACTATTCATAAATGGTTCCTCTACTAC
Organism: Urosaurus nigricauda; assembly: GCA_034509955.1. Lineage (NCBI taxonomy): Eukaryota > Metazoa > Chordata > Lepidosauria > Squamata > Phrynosomatidae > Urosaurus > Urosaurus nigricauda. The sequence goes on along the minus strand of JAOEGL010000001.1, from coordinate 258,098,935 downwards.
ATGATCAAATCAGAAGATCTGCATAGGAACAAGAGGATGGCTATTCATATACAATACAGCTAAAGAATACTGTACATGATGGGCACATTAATATGAACTAATTTCATTTTTTTAAAACCCTTCCTTTCTGCCATTTAGGCTCAAGGATTTGGGTTTTTTTTTTAGTACATAATGGGCATCAAATAGGTTTTAAAAGATTTCCTTGTTTAGCAGTTTATTGTGTATTAAAACCACTGATATTTCATGCATAGGGCAGCTTAACTGAAAATTTTGAATTTTAATGGACCAGTAAGTTGTCTAATCTTGGAATTACTCTTGTTGAAATGAAGAACAAGTCTCCATTCTATGCTGCCATAACCTGTTTTTTTCCCTTTTGTATAGATACAGTTGGTGTGATATCTCATCCTAGTTATTTGAACCTAGAAACCCATTGGATCCATTGAAGTGAACAGCATTAAGATTGTAGAAGTAGAGTCAGCCCTCTGTATCCACAGATTCAGCATCCACAGAATCAACCTTCCATGGTTTGGAGATATATATTTTTTAAAAAATCCAAAAAGCAAACCTTGATTTTGCCATTTTAGACAAGGAATACCATTGTACTATCCCACTGCATATAATGGGACTTCAGCATCTACACATTTTGGTATCCATGGAGGGTCCTGAAACCAAATCCCAACAGATACCAAGGGCCCACTCCATTAAATGTAATATCCACTGAATTCAGGAGTGGTGACATCACAGTAAAAATGATTAAGACAGTGCTAGGGAGAGGGAGGTTCAAGGATTTGCAGAACTCTAGATGCTTCAATTTTTCATTGACCTGTTTTTGCAGATGATACTTCCAACATTCCAAATGCTGCCTGTTGAACACTGTGTACAGATGCACACTGTGTATAGATGCTTTTCAAAATGACATCCACAGAACATGTCTGTCCACACTATTATTAGTGCAAATGGTGGGATTTTGACTGCACTCTCACTGGCTAGTCATCTTTCTGTGTAAACTGCTTCCATGATTACTTGCCTTTAGCAGATAAAAATAAATGAGGTGGGTAGAGGGTCTTTTCCAGAGATTCCTTCTCCTACTCTGATGATTTCCATCACTGCCTTAATGTCATCAAGTAGCAGGCCAACCTTTCCTCTGAATGAGCTTTGCATTCCCACTGTGTGGGAAATATCGCTCTATATCTGTTGACACTGAACAAGGGAGAGACAGGATTTTTATAAAAAGAAGAAGAAATGCTTATTAGGATTAGATTAGCCTACTTTACTGCCACTATAAATGGGGTGGTGGTGAGGGAATGATTACAAAGTTTTTTATACCACCACATGCTTCAATACTCTTGAAAAAGTTTTTTTTCCCCCCCAAGGACTGATTTTATGTACGTGTATTTGTGACCTATACTCTGGAAATAATATAGTTAAAATAAGTTAATGTGTGTTCCAGGTCCAACCATATAAATAAAGCTTAAATGAACAAGGAACTGGAAGCCAAAATCATCCACATGTTCTGTAACTGTCTCTTTCTTTGGGTAGAACATTTAAGCCAGGTGTCAGTAATGATACAACCCAGAGTCAAACAAAACATGGGCCTGCAGGGAGGACTAGCTCCACACTCAGCTGTTCATCTAGAGTCAAATACATGCTTGGAAATAATAGTAGGTATGAAAATGGAACTTGGTGTGTATGTGTTTGTGTAGGGGGGGTCATTTGACACCACTGCCATCCTTCCAACCCCTAAGTAGCCCCTTGTAAAACAAAATTAATATCCAGGTGATTAGGCATTTAAAGAGAAGTCATGGGAAAAGTATTGTGTGGCAACTAAAGGTATTCGATGTAAGCAAGGATATTTTGGTTCGAATGTTACCTTCACCACTGTTTATCACCTAGGTGTCCTTAAAATGGGATACAACTGTACACTTGGTGGGTCAAAAGGAGTCCAATGAATCTCTAAGATCCCAGGTTTTTCAGCCAAATCCCCACTCCCTTCTGGAGAAAAACAGCTTTAAAGAAGAGCAAAGGGGAAAGCAAAGCAGCCAGAAAACACACCAACAAAGGCCCTAGAGGAAACCAGGAGTGATATGATAACCAGTTGTTTATAATAAGGAGCACGGCATGATAACTGTATTATAAATAATGAACAATAACATTTGGGGAAATATTGTATTCCGTGCTCTAAATTCAGGATAGCAGTCCATTTGGTATTCCACATATGCTGTTTCTTTCTCTCAGAAAAAGGAATGGCCCTAAACAATTGATTCAGCGGCTCTACTCTAGGTGGGACTAACCAACAGGATTCCAATCAATTTGTTTTAAAAGACATAAAGGATCAGTACAGACCAGCACAATATGCTGGCTTCCTGGCTGTATGTGTATGTGTGTCGGGGGGTAGCATACAGACAACACATGCCCTGATGCTGCCTCAAAGCTGGTGTCATGCTATCCTGATGCCCACATGGGGGCAGCTTTTTGGCACTCTGGTGGTATGGCGTTTAGATGCCACACACCGCAAGAACGCCAAAAAGCCATGGTGGCAGTGGCAGAAGGGGCTAAATCTTCACTGCTGAAGTGAGCCAATCTTGCAGTCTGAGTGTCACAATTGTTTATTTCCTTACCCTACAGAGTTGAAAATTCACTGGCTAATCTCAGACAATGTTGCTGGAAAAGACTGATTTCTGAGAACACAAGAAAGAAGGCAGAAGGCCAGTTGCTCTAAAGGTAGTGCAGCTCAAGAAAAGGGTGGGCTGTAATCAAAGAGAGGTCTCTTAAGGAAACTTGCATTAAAGTAACTGAAGCAGCAGACATGGCAAAGAACAGGCTGCAGGATGAAGGGCTTTTATTCATAAGTCTGAAGGAAACTTTCACAGAAAAAGCTGTTGGCAAAATATTATTTTTTTCTGCCCCCCCCCCCTCCTCATTTAATTTTTAAGATTTCAACCGGCAGAGAGCATACCAGACTTTACATCTTCAAATTTTGACTTTCAGCATTTGGCATAGCTAACTTTATGCTCAGCATTAATTTTTCAGGCCTGTGTGATATTTCTAGGAAGCCACTGTGCATTTTATCAGCCTGATAACAAACAAAAATGAAAATGAAAATGAAAATGAAGGACACCTTACCTAAGTGAAAATGTGCACTAGGCTATCATGTATTGATCTTTTTAATTGGCAAGTCCTTTCATAGTTTCAACCAAGAAAGAAGAGATCATTCCTGTGCTATTTGCTTAGTCATCTGAATAGACCTCACAATATAACTGTCTTCATAAAACATGATGAAACTAGATGAAAGCACTCTTAGTTATTTATCTTTATTCATATGCTAAGTAACCTCTCCATCACACAATGTGAAATGCCAAATAACCTCTCCATCAGAATAAAACAACATTTTAGGACCTTCTGTAAAGCAAACCCTGAAGGTCACTTTCTTCCTTACTGACTAAGAAGATTTTGCTGTAGTCCTTGCTCCAGTCTGATGTATGAACATGCAATATAGGATTCATAAGGCTACACTTGGATTTCTCTGGAACACTTCTAAACTTAGAGCAGTTCTGCACATTACTCAAAATGAAATGCAAGACTGAAGTGAGAGAGGTCTATACCACATTATGCAGTAAATAGAGTAGGATCATATTTTAGGATGCTTTGCAGATGTAGATTACTCACACAAGGGTAGAAGGGCTGTGTGGAACTTTATGCCCAGATGTGTTAATTCACTATATATTAATGAAAATATCAACAGTCAATATGGTTTAGTGGTTTAAGCACTGGACTAGGACTCTGGAAGACCTGGATTCGAATCCCTGCTTGGACATGACCACTGAGTCACATTCTCTCAGGCTCAGAGAAAGGCAAAAGCAAACCTCTGAAGAAAGCTTAACAAGAAAACGCTGTGGTAGGTCCACCTTAGGATTGCCATAAGTTGCAAACTACTTGAAGGCATAGAACAACAAATAAAATACAGACTACAGCAAGGCTTTTGTTGGGTATTGTTATTTTCACATGAAGGGATATTTCAGAACTTCCCACCTGCAGTCTCAACAGGTCCAGTCTAGAATTCTACCTTCTCTGTGTATCCTGTATAACATGTAGAACAGTTTAGAGGGTTCCTTGACTTTAGGAAGAAAGAGTAGCCTGCAGTTGGTCCACTTTGTCCTACATCTGCATCACAAAGAGATAATGCCACCCAAATAATGTTTTTCCACCCTGTAGAGGAACTGAACATTATCGAATACAGTCATCTGAACCTGGTTTCCTCTGGCTTTATAGAACTACAGTCCCGTCATCTCCAACCAGCATAGACATGTTGGCTGAAGAAGATGGAATTTGGAGCCCAAGATACAGTGGTCCCCCGGGTTACGAATCCCCCGGGGTACAGAAACCCCGGGATCCGAAAGAGCCGGGGCCGGAAAAACGGCCCCGGTTTCCGAAAAAAAACCCGGGTTACGGGGAAAAAAAACCGTGAGAAATTCAAATGGTGCAAAGTTTTTTCCTATACTTACAGTGGTCCCCCGGTTTGCGAACATTTTCGGCTTACGAAAGGGGTGCTGGAACAAATTACTTTTGTAAACCAGGGGACCACTGTAGCTGGAAGGCAGCAACCTGGGGGAGGTTGATTTATGAATACAGAATTAAAACACATCACATATATGTTGAAAGAAATAAAAATACCAGAAATCTGCATTTATATCTGTTTTTTTTTAAAAAAATCAATTTACAATATTTACAATATTTCAAGATCCCTGTTTAATAAAGTGGTGGTGAAATAGGTATAAAATAAACCTAAGTAAAACAGTCCAAAGCAACAATTTAGAAAAGTACACACACAAAAAAGCAACAATACAATTACCCAGATTTCCTCATTGAGGAAAGAAATCTTTACCTGTCTCCAAAAAAGAGAGCACAAGAAAAAAAAAGAGAGCTTTTTCTATATGACATGAATATATGTAGGCAATAAATCTTTAAAGGTCACTTATATCCGATCATAGAGGAATAATGGACTGTGTGCTCTATGGATTAAATAAAACGTTCAATTCTCTTTAGTATTCTTTGCTCAGCAAAATCTTCACACTGAAAATCCAAATTATTCATGTTTTAAAAGAGTTTGGGTGGAGAACTGAGAGCAAATAAAATGATTCTGCTGCTGCCATCATTTTAAATAACATAATCCTGTTCTTCTGTGAAAATTATCTTTTAATCCAGAAGTAAGAGTTGTACTCTTCTTACAGGTGGTGAATCTGCTATATAGTTTAAATAAACTGCAATATTGTAAACAATGGGGTGAAGAAAGATAAAGAACAAGTTGCGAATCTTGCAAAATGTTGTTATTCAACCCTATAATTAAAAGTCTTTGAAAGTAATGCATTTTTTTATATTTAGAACATGGTTAGAAATCTCTATTGTAATAGCAATTAATTTGTTCTTCCCAACATCTGTAATTATGAAATTGTGAATTTCACTGCTAACAACAGCTGAACTTTGCACATGGAAGAAAAGTGAAACAATAAGGAGCAACTGCACAGTACTGATCACTTACAGTTTTTACTTCTATGGTTTACGGTACCATCAGAGAAGTGTTTAGGAAGGAGGAAGGAGTGCCACATCTGCAAGCATGACTCTGCAGGCACACTGCAAAGAGGTCATGCCAGTCCTGCAAGCAAGCACATCAGTGTAAATGTTAAATAAGTGATGTTCATCCCATTTAGGCCTCTGGATAGATGTCATGTACATCTTTGTAATATCTTTGTCTTTGTAAAAATCATAGAGGCCATACACATTTCAATAATTATCAGAATTTCCACTGAAATGGCTATTTGCATCTTTTAGTATGAAATATGGTATGCTTCTGCACCTTGATGTACTAGACATACTTGGTTCCTTGTCCACAGCTATAGCTGGATGAGGAAGCCATTAACCTTTAGCACCGGCCTTCAGTTCCTCCAGAGTCTGCCCATATTCACTTCTTAAGCATTGACCACCTCTGTCATGAAGGCTAAAGTTTGGATGCATTTAAGAGCTGAAATAATGACAATGGAATGAAGAATTGAACACTTTTCCCAGTACCTAACAGCCTGAAAAGGGGGGCACTTTTAGGAGGAACCTGAATACCTTCTTAATCCTTCTGAGAATTAAATCTAACTGGGATATATATGTGTTTGTGTGTGTGCTTGTGTCCATGTATGCATATGACAGAGAGGAGATGACAGAGAGGAGAGAGAACTATTACTACTACTACTTCTCCTTCTCCTGTTTTGTTTTGTTTTGTTTTTGGCTTCTCATAGTCAAAGTCAAAACCATCCCCAGCTGTCTCTAATAATTAAATTTCAGTAACTCAGACTGGGTGTTTTTATTTTGACTGGTGGCTTAAAATGCTGACATTAAAACAGCTTCAGCTTTATTTCAAAATTAGCATTAGGGAACTTCATACATACACTGGAGCTTTTCTTCTGGCAAACCCAACAAAATACCAGTGCATTGATTTACATAGTGAAGGTTATCCATGCGAACTTGGAATTTCATTACCAAGAATGCAAAAGTCACGCCAGCACAAGGACACATGACTCTTAAAACTAAGCTGAAACTTTGTAAATTTAACCTCACAGAAGAGTCTAGGAAAGTAGCCATGTTAGTCTGGCCCAGCGGATGACCAAGAATTTTGTGGCATTTGAAAGACTAACAGATTTACTGTGGCATAAATTTTGACTGGCAAAAGCCAACCACTGCAGTTCTTACTGGGGAAGATGGAACAGGTGAGCTGAACTGATAGTAGATCAGCTGAAGTTGTGCCGCTGAATCCTAAGCCTGCACATGGGTAGTAGGAATCATGTAGGCGTTCCCACAACCTAGGCTAACTTTCTTAACCATTAGACTCATTCTAGCAGCAGATTGCTCCACCTGTAGATTGGTGAAATCAGGCAGCAGAAGAAGGTTTTGCTGGCAGAAATGCATTTCTGCTAGAAGAAGTATAATCCTAACCACACACACCTACCACCATCAGATCTTTGAGTTAAGATTGTACAAGGGGTGTAAATCTTCATACATTTAATTTTCAAAGGCTAAAATAAATATGTTTTAATATTTTTTCTCCCCACTGTCACAAAGTTTCCCAAAAATAAAATAAAAACAGTCTTCATAGAATCATAGAGTTGGAAGAGACCACAAGGGCCATACAGTCCATCCCTCTGCCATGCAGGAACTCTTGAAAACAAAACACTTTTCAAGAACTATTTATGGTTAATGATTTATTTTTCTGTTCTGTCTTTTTACAAAGGAAGCTTGTTGTCTGTGCACAAAATGCTATTTTTAGCACAATAGAATCATATAGATTTTTTATTATTAATTCAGTGTGAGGAGTCAGAACAGTCCAGGATTCTGTTTGTCAGATTAAAAAAATTTTTTTTGGATAATCAGGAAAACTATTTTTCAGACCCGTGTGGTGTAGTGGCTTGAATGCTGGACTACAACTCTGGAGACTGGGATTTGATTCCCTGTTAAGTCATGAACCTACTGGGTGACCTTGAGCAAGTTACATGTTCTCAGCCTGAAGGCAATGGCAAACCTACTCTAAACAAATATTGCCAAGAAAAACCCATGATAGGTTCACCTTGGGGTGATCTTGAGCAACTTACATGCTCTCAGCCTGAAGGCAATGGCAAACTACTCTGTACAAATTCTACCAAGAAAGCCCCATGATAGGTTCACCTTAGGGTTGCCATGAGTCAGAAATGTCTTGAAGGCACACAACAGCAGCAGCAGCAGGAGCAACAACATTCAAATATTGATAAATATTTTTCTCTCTCTCCACCTATTGCACTATATTTTATCTAATGCAGTTTGTCATCACTTTAACTGTCATGGCTTTATGCTATGGAATTCTGGGATTTGTAATTTTGTGAAAACAAAGTCCAGATCCTAGGATTCCATAGGATGAAGCCATGACAGATAAAATAATTTCAAACTATATTAATTTTGAAATGTGACAGCAGCCTAATAATGACAACAACAACAACAACAACAACAACAATAATTTATTTATATCTCCTGTCTCTCCCTGCGGGAGCAAAACCACAGAGCAGAATAGGTTCAGTAAGATAGGATAAGGAGGCAGGATCTTGTATGGGCTCCTAGGTCCAAAACACACTGCAGAAATAATCCGGTTTGAGGCTGCTTTAACTGCCATGGCTAAAGTCTAGGGGATTTTGGGAACTGAGGTTTTCTGAGACATTTAGCCGTCTCTGTCAGAGAGCTCAGATGTCACAATAAACTACAGTTCTCAGGATTTCCTAGCACTGAGCCAGGGCAGTTAAGGCGATCTCAATCTGGATTATTTCTGAAGTGTGTGTTTTGGACCTTATGCAAAGATGCAGAGGGCAACTACCTGAGGTCTGGGGGATGCGCATGGCTTTAACAGAACCTCAGAAGGTGGCATCCCCTTCTTGCTGCTCAATGTTCTTCTATATACTCCAGTGGTGCAGGGGATACTTTGTCATGCTTTATTTCCTTTTTTAAAAACACCAAAACTAGCTGTGGGAGGGAACAAAAGCATGGTAAATCTGTCTCTCATGCCCTATAGACAACAAAGAGGCATTTTAAGTAAAATAAACGCAATGAGTTTGTGTGTGTGCATGTGCATGTGCATATGTATATGTTTATGAAAATGGAGATGGGCAGCCATTGGAAGGCAAGGATAAGCCTCCTCTGAACAACTCTTGCCACGAAAACCACATAATAGGTTCACCTTATGGTGGCCATAAGTCAGAAACTACTTAAAGACACACAATAAGAACAAAAACACACACATGCATACAGGTATCATTCCATATCTCAAGGTCAAGTTCTGAATTTGTAGATTCAAAGAAGCCTCATGAACTCATATTCAAATGGGCAATCTAATCATATCCAAGGTATTTATCGTAGTGATTTTTTCCTGAGATATCTGCAATGCTCTATGTCTTCCAGATTATGTTATTTAGATTGGCCAAATGAAAGCATATTGGTATCCCAGGGATGGAGGTAATTATGAGAAATTTATTAAACCATCTAATGTTCCAACCCAGTTCACAGCCTGTGGGTGGCACATAAAGCAGATTTAAAATAAGGAATAAAACATGATACAGCAAATGATTCCGAATAGACCTTGAAGAGGGATTCCATAAATCCAGTGTCTGAATACTATCCTGCCACTGCACAAAAAACACATTGTTCTGGGGATGCTCAGTGAGAAGGTCTTGCCTATATACAAAAGCTTTACATAACTTCCTGCGCAAAAAATGAGTTAGACACCAATGGGTGATACTGTTGTGCTGAACTGAAAATATTGGGACAGTGTGAGAGAATCACTCTGAAAGAACCATTCCAGAAGGCAATAATGGGAAACTGCACTTGAAGTATGCACAATGGTATCATTTAGAGCTTTGTAGGTCAGAAAACAGGCAGGCAGTACACTTTCTATGGGATCAGCTAAATGTAGTCACACTTCCTATATCCAATTAGGAGACAGAATCAGGTGCTTTTTGTACTAGATGAGGTTCCCAGCACTTTTCGGAGGTAGCCCTGAGCAGAGGGCACAGCAGTAATCCATCCTAGAGGTGACAGTGTAGCAGAGGCAAATTTCCAAACCAGCCTTCTCAGAACACCCTTGAAGATAGAGACTGAAACATTTGGCTGTTCAGAACAGGCAGCATTTCCCACTGCTGGTTGTTCTCTCATCATTCCCTTACCACTATGGTTGCTAAGGCCTTTTTGTTTCTCCAGCTGCTGCAGCTACACTGTTCTCACCAGTACAATGCACAAACAAGAAGATTCCAGCAAAACAAAACATCTTCCCCCATTATTTCATGATTCCACCAGAGAGATCAAGGTTTAATGCATTGTTCCCCCTACCAGAGGCATTATTAGGGTATGCGGGGGTGTGGCCCACACTGGGTGACACCTCAGAAGGGGGTGACACCAAGTCGGGCCCTCCCCCTGGTTCCCCCCCCCCATGTGTTCCATCCCCACACTCTCCCTTGCATGCTGTCGCATCCTTTTCCTCATCAGGATAAGGATGGAGTGCCATGGAGGGATGGAACGTATGCCCCCCCCCCAAAAGCTCCATCCCCAGAATCCCTGCCCCACCCCCACACCGAGTGCCACCTGGTACAGGAATGCCACCGCTCCGCTCCTTTATTCTTATTCTAACCCTATGGAATAAATTAGGCTGAAGGCTAGGGTAGGGCCCACAACTCATTCACCAGTGCTCACAGAAGGCATGCAGAAGGTCCTATGCTCAATACCCAGTAACTGTAGGCAGGGCTATTGGTGTGTGTGGTATGTGTGCTGTCTGGAATGCTGTGGAGTTTTTGCCAGTTAGTGTAGATGACACTGGGTTAGAAAATGTAATGGACTAACTTGATGTAAGGCAATGTCAGGCATTTCTAAATTGAAGATGTGTTATGAGCTTCATGGATGAGTAGAGATTTAAACCTCCCAGATCTAACATATTGTCTTCAGCAGGGAGAACACCAAATAGTGTTTTGCCCGCAACCTCATGGACAATGTTGAAGGCCAATGGGAATTGTAGTCCAGCAACAGCTGGAGAGAAACACTATGTCCATCCCTGTTCTTTATGCTATGACATACTGACACACAACATTCGTGGTATCAGAGAGTGGAAAAATTATTTTGGACTATTAATTTCAGAATTCTCAGCCAACATGGTCAGGGCTGGGAGTCCCGAAAGTAACTTTTCTAAGCTGTGGATGGCTCATCAATAGTTTAGCAGCAAATTAACTAAATTCAGAGAGGGAAATGTATATAACCAGCTAAAATGCTTTAAGATGTCTCACTAATTTCCAAAGCAAAAGGTAAATTCCCCAAATGGGGTGAATGCTGTTCTCCAAATTTCTTGTCCTCTGGTGTATTTAGAAATCTGTGCTTTTTAAAAAAATACCCAAATTATCTATATTCCTTGTTTGACAGTGTTATTTATTACTGCTTAGGGGAATAATTACTGAGACCAAATAAATTCATCATGTGTTCCAGAAAGAGTTGGTGAAGATATACCAGATACGGTGCCCATCACTTACCCTTCTTGACTGTATTTTGCAATACCCCTCCCCTCTAAAAAAGAGGAGGGGAGAGGAGAAGTGTATTCTCCAAAGAGCTAAAACAGGAGGCAAATGAAAAATTGTTATTGATAGACAAGCCCCATACTTTTAGAGAGTAAAAGAGACTGCAGGGGAGAAAGAACATTTTGGATGCTGTACGATTGCAGCAAAAAATTTGCTATGCAAAAAAATTCCAAGTGGAGGGAACCAGATGCTGATGTTGCTGCTGCCTTATATAACCTAGGCTTGTTAGAGCAAGATAAGCACAATGCAAAGGTCTCTTTCAAAATCCAAAACAAAATTCTTATTTCACTAAAGGCTTTCCAAGACAACAGAGTAAACAAACGGCATCTGTTTCTCATATTTGCTCTCTACTCTCCCAAGCCAGTATATGGAGGGTTATCCCTTTTAATCATATATAGCAACTCTGAGATGAGTTAGCTCACAGCATGCTAGTTCAAGGTCACCAAGTGACACACCATTCTGGTTTCAGGCCTAGGAGCTCAATATCTCGTTCCCCACAAAAGGATAGAAGGAGGAAACATGCTTTGCTGCAAGGCCATATAACCATTGGGGGCAGCAGGGCCATTTTCCTTGCAGCAAACTTTCTTTCTTTTTAAATTAAGCAGACAAGAGACATGCAGTGCAGTGTGGGAGAGAAGGGAGCAGCCAGGATTTTTTTTTAAAGGTACCGTTTTAAAAGGAATATCGTGAGGTAGTGGGCTATCCTTTCAAAGAGAAAACGGCAGCTCTGCAGGCAGTGTCTGTCTATCTGTCTGTCTAGCTATCTGATTGATATGTGTGTGTGTGTGTGTGTGTGTTTATGATCTTCAATTTTGCAGACCTGTGTTATTTGTTATTGCAAATGAGAAAAAATAGGTGAAGATCTGCATCTTTAATTGGCAGCATTATCTTATGTCGTAGATGACAAACTGGAAAGTGTCCAGAAGAAAGCGACTAGATGATAAAGGCTATAGGAACCAAGCAGGGGTTTTTCCTCTGTTAAGAAAACCATATTGTTTTTACACAAACCATACTCTACAAAGACCCGATTCCTTTAAAAGGGAGAAATATCCTCAAAAGTTCCATCCAATTTGTCAGTTTTAAAAATATTTTATAAAAAAACCTCCAGAATGCATAGTGCAAAGCCCTGTCAATGTATGTAGAGAGATCTTGTAGTACCTTTGAGACTAACTGAAGGAAAGAAGTTGGCAGCATGAACTTTCATAGACTTCAGTCTACTTCCTCAGATGAAATGCATGCCAACTTCTTTCTTTCAGTTAGTCTCAAAGATGCTACAACATCTCTCTAATATTTATTCCACAGACTAACATGACTATATCTTTGAATTCTACCCCTGTCAATGTAGTTATTTGTAGTTTGTGCCTCAAAATCTCAACCAGTTTTAGTAACCAAAGAAAAAAAATATAGCTCTCATTGATAGCCAATAGGAGGCAGAAATGTGTTTGAAAGCATTAGAGAAATGGCAGTATTCTAGCTCAAGGAGGAGTCTAGACATGTCCAACATAACTTTGCTAGCAGATAAGACATGGGGTTTAATGGAACCATGAAAAATTTGATATTTTTGAACTTCCCAAACAAATGAAAGATTTCCTGACAAGCCTGACAAAATTACCTTAGTAATCTTTTATCAGAACATAACAAAATATATAAATTCCCCAGAGTGGAGAAAAGATGGTGTGTGTCAATTTTCAGGATTATTTAACTTTTTGTATCCTTGGTAATGGTTATCACATCAGTTTGAAATCTGTTACATTTGTGAACCTCATCCAGTAGATGACTGGATGCCAGGTTCTCAGATTATTTCCTCAACAGATTTCATTTTATGTACAATACCATTTGGAGGCTCATAATGGCAGAAACCTTCCTGTCTGTGACTCACCTTAACAAGAGGGACTCTCCTGTGTCTCTTTCATGCTTTAAGAGCTAAATAATCCGATTTAGAATCACCATGGGGAAATCCACTTAACAGAGAAACATAGGACCAATGATGTAGTGTTTTAGTGTTTCAAGTGTTTCACTCAGATAGCTTTTTGTGATACTTACAACAACCTATGGAGTCTAGAGGGGCTGGGAGTGATTTCTCTGATACAGGTGATGATTGCAGTTCTGAGAGTAGCTTACTACGTCCCCATTGTGCGTTCAGGGAAAATTGTCCCCATTGTGTGTTCATGAGCTCTGAACTGGAGAACTGCTAGTGTGTTGCTCAGCCCACTGCAGGAACCTCCAAGCATTCATTCTTACCTGTGACCCATATGAACCTCACAACATTCAGCTTCCAGAGTCAAAACTATACATGCTTAACCAGAGATTCATGGAGACATCACTATATCTTCAGTTTATTCTCTGTAGAGCAACTGGTTGGACTGTAAGTGTGATTAATACAACAAGAATATAAAATTATCTGTAGTCTGTATTTTTTTTAAAAAAAACTAAATAAAGTAACATTGAACACAGTTTGTTCTTCTCCAGTTCTTCTTAGGCCTATTAGCACATCAGCCTCACAGTACATCCCCTCTCAATAACAAAACAAAACAAAACAAAACAAAAACCCACTGAGAAAAGAGGTGAGGGTGGAAGGGACAATGGCCCAAATGTAGAATAGTGGCTGACTTCAACTACAAAAGAAAGGGAGGGTGCAGTTCTCTTCAAAGACAGCTCTAAGAGGGAAGGATCTCAACTTGTGGAAACTCCTCAACCAGTCATATTACATATATTAATCAAATGTGCTAGTTAGTATGTGCATTCACCACATCTACGATAGATTTCTATTTCATCACTCACAGTCAAGTGCTTTGCTAACTCTATTTCCCTCTCCCCAACCCTTTTTGACAGTTAAGAAGGGAAGAAGAGATGGAGGTGGATCCCTCAAGATACCAAATTGGACTCTATCTAGATTACCACACTACACTCTTATAGTGCTGCTATTCCACTTTAACTGCTCTGGCTGCCTCGTGTTGCATTCTGTGATTTGCTATGTAAGGAGGGTCATTTAAAATCCTCAACCAGAGAGCTCTTAGGCCTCAATGAACTATAAGCCTCAGAATGCAACAGGAGGCAGCCATAGCATTTAAAGTGGAATAGCAGCACTACAAGAGTGCAGTGCAGTGCAGTGCAGTGCAGTAATGTGGCACAACTGACTCTGAAGTCCCTACATTCCATATTCACTCCATGTGCTGTCTTTACTTGCTGCACTTCCATTGTGCAGGGCTTCCATGCCAAAGGAGGACTCTTTGCTCTTCTAAAACATCAGGACAGCAGAGCTGGAGTAAGAGGATAAAGTACCTTCCCCAAGACCTGAACCTAAGCTTTAAACATGGGACTGGCTCTGATACCTAAACATACACCGGGTTGCTTTTTCTGTTTACCTCACTGTTGTTATTTATAGAGTGCAATCAAACAGCCTTCTCTGCTTCTTCGTTTTTAAGCTAATGAGGCAGAGGCCTTTTAGCATCTTCCTATGATTGTGCAAGTTTATCAGTTATATATACAATTCCACATACATACACAACTTTAAAGGACTTTACTCACAATTTCTGAGTCTAGCAATGCTGCTAGTATGTGGATGATTTTACTAAGTTATATAGGAAGAAGATAAGTGATTAAAATGTTAACAGTACTCAAAGGCCGCTTAAGTCAAAATTATTTTACAATGATCAGAAAGTAGTTCCTAATACATATGTGTATTACTGAAGCTTAAGCCATTATTATGTTCCTAGAAGCACATCTAAAATATCAGTTTCTCTTTCATTTGGGGATATATTTTTTTTTTAAAAAAATGGTCTTACATTTAATATTGATCAGCTCTCCATGCTCATGAGCATGTATATCTGTCCTTTTGGGCTTGATTTTTCACTATATGAGAACTGCAATATCTACCGGTAGTCAAATAAATGATCACTCTGATTAATACAATACCAGAATGTATTTGATTCAAAGGGGACAGTGAACATTTACTTCTGCATGGAACTTCTATCTTGTTTTAACTGCACTGAGATATTTATTACAGATTAATAAACTGCTACCTATGAAAACTTTCTTCCTACGACAGATTTAAGAACATATTAAGCTTCTGCCAGAACTTCCAGGTAAAATATGGTTTGAAGCAACCACAGATTTCTAACCTGTGTACTGATGGAGGCTGCATATTTTAAAGTTTATTCATCTGGAGATTCAGAAGAAATTTTACTTTTACACTTTAGGAAAATACATTCTTTTATGTGAATTATTATTGGGCCCCAAAATAGGATGCAATTATAGCCCTCTGCAATGTATTCTACACAGTGTACACAAATCTAACAAACATAGAAACTATTTTGAATCTCTAATTGAAGAAAAATATTTATGTTTTGCTAGAGTTTGGAGATTTCTCCTTCTTGTTTGTGTCTTATTTAATATTTATACAGCAGTCACAACAAGAGGATTGAATATGAATGGAAAAATGTCTTATGTAGTCATCAAATCCTCATGGATCATTTTATTCTAACATTAAAAAGTTCTAAAACTCCATTGTAAATACCACACTGCAACCTTAAAACAAGGTACATCATATTAAATAGAGTTCCCATGGACACAACACACCATGACCAACAACTCAAAGGGTCACCTGCATTTGGATGAGATAGGGAATTCCCAGATCAGAAAGCAGAATGTCAAAAAGAACAGTGTTTATTAACACTGAACCTTTGAAGTAGGTAGTGCTTAACACATCTTTCTTGTTTAACAGTGGTAAAGCAGGTCACTAAAGACCAGCCAAACATCAAAACAGACCAAAGGGCTATCTGTTGTCCAGTTGTGTTTTGCTCCCATAGTGGCCAGTTAAGTGTCTATAGAAAAAAGAATGTAAGCAGGACTAGGAAGCAACAGTCCTTGCCTGTTTGTATTCTGAACTGCTACTGCAGTATGCAAAGGGAAAAAAAGAATGCAGTATGCAAAGGGATCTTTCACAACCTTTGAGACTAACTGAAGGAGAGAAATGCACGCGCTTTCATAAACTTGAGCCTACTTGCTCAGATGCATGAGGCAGAGTTGAAAGTCCAGGGACGGACCTATATAGCAGTCTCTGTGTGAGAATGTCCATAGAAAAGCAAAACTTTGTGGGTGTGGAGATGACATGACAAGTTCAGTTTTAACAATGGTTATTGGGGGACAAAGCAGGAGGAAAGCCAAGGTTAGTAGATAACCATATGAATGAGTGTTGGGATGTAGGGTGGGTGCCAAATAGAAGATGTGAATAATTGGTCAAGAGAGTCTGCATGAGGCTTGGGATTAGCTAGTGTTATAATGTGTGTAATGTGCCAGGAAACTATGGTCTCTGTTTAACTCAATGTTGATGGACTGCAATTTGTTGATATAGTCCAATTCTGCTACTGTATTTCTCTTTCCATTCTTCCTTTGCAGTTCTTTGTTCAATGACTCCTGTTCTGAGGTTTGAGATCGAATGTCCCGGAAGATTCAAGTGTTCTGCAACTACTGTAGTTGTTATGTATTCCCATTTCTAATGTCCATTTATCCTCTGCTGAAGGGACTGGCCTGTTTGCCCAATGCAGAGTGCTGGAAGGCATTGCTGACATAGTATGACATAAATCACATTGGAGGATGAGCAAGTTAACATTCCTTTAATATTGTGGGTGATGTTATTAGGTCCTGCGATGACATTTCCTGAATAGATGTGTGGGAAGTTGGTGTCTGGGTTTGTCGCAAGGATTTGTACCCATGTCCTCATCTGTGTTGTGTGTCCTCCTGTAGGTAAGTAACTGTTCAAAGTATGAAGGCTGATTGTAGGCAAGTAAAGTGTCCAAAATAGGTTGTAGTTGATTGATGATACGTCTGAATGGTTCCAGTTGGGAACTGTTTGACACCACTAGTGGCGTTCTTTCATCTTCTGTGTTCTGTAATAGATGAGTCCTGGGTACAAGTCTTGCCTTGTTTATTTATTTATTTTTTAAATAATGCAATAATGTTGTGCAGTCTTCCAAATCACCTTTGAAACAAATTATACAGGAGCAAAGAAAAATAGATGTAGCCAAGGTGTGTAAAGCAGACAATGATGGTGGCCAACATGGTGTAGAATGTTGGGCTAGGGTTCTGGAATAACAGGGTTTGAATCCTCTTCAGCTGCGGAAAGCCACTGAGTGACCTTGGTCAAGCCACACTCTCTCAGCCTTAAAGGAAGGCGATGGCAAACCTCCTTTGAATAAATCTTGCCATAAAAACCCCAGGATAAGGTTACTATAAGCCAGCATCAACTTGGTGGCACATAACAACAAAAATAACAATGATGGTGCCATACTATATGTGCAAAAAACAAGATGAGGGGCACAAGGCATTCTCTCAAAGGGGTCTCTAAAACACTACATGTGGAAAATTTAAATGTAATAGATGCACCTCTCATTTTTATACCGTTTTAAAAATAGATTGCTCAGACTGTAAAGAGACATATTAGGGTCCAAGACTGAAAAGGCATCAAGGAACCTCTCATAACCTGACAGCAATCTCTATAATTAGGAATCATTTCATTTTACATCTCAAATTTTAAACTTTTTAACTATATTAAATTCAACTTGGGTCACATAATTGCAGAATTTAATTTAAGTTTGATTTAAATAAATAAACAAGTTAAATGTTGATTCGTAAGGTGAGAGAAAGGAGATATTTGCTTCCCTCAAGGACAAAGCATATCCAAGTGAGTGGGTTGCTGAAGAAGTCCTATTGTTTTCCCAGTTCAATGAAGACATTTAATTAATGAATGAATTGACTGATTTCCATCCCACCGTTCCACTTAAAGCAGTACTCAAAGTAGCTAATAGCATCAATTAAAAAAAAAACAACCCACTATAAAACCGTGGAGAATAAAATCAAACAAATTAGACAATAAATCCATTAAAATGAATAATCAGTAAATATTAATATTAACAGACTGTTCCTTTCCCAGATAGAAATTTGCATCTTTCCTAGGAGAGGAAGACCAGCTCCTTCTGTTGCATTCATCTCCTGTTGTCAAATTTCTTAAAAGCAAAGGGAAGAAGGGATAGAAAAATCAGCAATGAATTTTCAGGAGGTTAGTCTGCTGGACAGCTCCTTTTAGGCAAGCAACAGAATAAAGTACTGTACAGCGAAAAGAACTTTTATTTTAGTCTCTCTTTCAAAATGGTTTTGTTGTTGTTGCATGCCTTTAAGTTGTTTCCGACTTATAGTAACCTGATTGTGGGTTTTTTTGTGGTAAGATTTTCTTCAGAGGAAGCTTTGCCACCGCACTCCAGCTGCCTTGGGAGCCGGCGGTGTGGCTGGTGAGGTTTCAATGTGGTTTCAGAAAAGGCAACTTCTAGGTGCCTTGTCCTCCTTTCTGCTGAAGACACTGTGGGGCTGTGTTCACACTGGAGAAATAAACCGGTTTAATTGCCATGGCTCAATGCTGTGAAATTCTGGGAATTGTAGTTTGTTGTGGGGTCCAGAGCGGAGCTCCGCTCCGCTCTGGGCCCCACAACAAACTACAATTCCCAGAATTTCACAGCATTGAGCCATGGCAATTAAACCGGTTTATTTCTCCAGTGTGAACACAGCCCTGGTTCCCCTGTCCGCATGCCTCTGAAAGAAGGAGGCTCAAGTCTAGGAAAGCTCCTGTGCTCCAGCTCTTTTAGCCTCTAAGGGAGCCACAAGGTCATTTGGCAACCTGGAGAAGCAGGCTCAAGTGTCTAGGGAAGCTCATGCTCCCAACTTCTCTCAAGATCCCTTTGCACATGACATCTGGTGCCAACTTCTTTCTTTCCCTCCAGTCTTCAAAAGGTTACAACAAGACCCCTTTGCATCCACTCCATGCCAGGAAGCAGGCTCACGTCCAGGAAAGCTCCTGCTACTAACTTTTTTCTCTCAGTCATTCCCAAAGGGGCTGCAAGATCCCTTGGCATCCTCATGCACCTGAGGAAGGAGGCTTACGTCTAGGCAAGCCCTTCTTTCTTCCAGCTCGTCCCAAAAGGGGTTACAAGATCCCTTTGCGCACACTGCATCTGAGGAAATAGGCTAAGGTCTTGGAAAGCTCATGGCATTGCCTTCTTTCTCCTGAGGGCTACAAGATCCCTTTGCACACACTGCCTCTGAGGAAGGAGGCTCAAGCTCCTGCTCCCAGTTCCTTCCTTTTGCATATCATTGGTCTCCCAGAGGCTACAAGTTCCCTTCGTATATACTGCCTCCGAGGAAGCAGGGTCAAGTTTAGGGAAGCTCCTGCTCCCCACCTTCTTTCTCTCATCCGTCTCAAAAGGAGCTACAAGATCCCTTTGCATCCACATGCACCTGAAGAAGTAGAATAAAGCTCATGCTAACAACATCTCTCTTTCCCTTAAGGTGCTCTAAAATCCCTTTGCATAGCTTGCATCTGAGGAAGTGAGGGGGAAAAAAACCCCATGTTACCAACGTGTCTCTTTCACTTTTAGGGTGCCAGAAGATCCCTTTGCATAGCTTGCACCTGAGGAAGTGTGTGTGTGTGTGTGTGTGTGTGTGGAAGCCCCATGCTATGTCTCTCTTTCACTTTTAGGGTGATCCAAGATTCTAGAGGAGACCTCAGGCTGCCAGCTTCTTTCTTTCTGCAAGATCCCTTTGCATACACTGTACCTTATAAAGAAGGCTCAAAAGTCTAGAGGAATGCCCAGGCTTGCTTGCTTGCTTGCTTCCTTTTTCTTTCTTTCTGCAAGATCCCTTTGCATGGTGTGCAGCTGAGGAAAGAGGCTCAGGTCTGGAAGAAAGCTCTTGCTGCTACCAACATTTTTCTTATGCTGCCAACTCACTCCTTTCTTTTTTTTTTTTTCCAGTGAGCCTCAAAAAAGGTGCTAGATCTCTCTACATCACAGTCATATTACAAGATAGCGTTCCCTCGCCCTTCTCTCTCTTTCTTCAGCCAAGGTAGGCTGCTTTCCAGCCCCAAGAGCAAGGAGGGGGCTGATGAGGATGATGGTGGTGGTGATGATGATGATGATGATGATGAGGAGGAGGAGCCCTTCAAAAGGGAGCAACCTGGTCCTGGCTTGAGACACTCTGATGTTGCTAGGACCCAGCGGACTCCTCCCTGGATGGAGCCAAAGACCGAGAGAGAAAGCTAGAGACTGAGAGAGAGGGAGTGTTAGAGAAAGCTGGAGCTCAGAGAGAGAGGAGGGCCTGGGAGGGAGATCAAGAGAGAGGAGAAGGAGAAGGAGAAGGGAGAGCCCCTTCTCCTCCCAGGCTGCTTATCTGGACAGAGGAGTGGGGGATTTTTGGGGTTTGGCACCAAGGAAAACCACTGGGTGCCAGTCACACTCTCTCAGCCTCAGGGGAACGCAATGGCAAAACTGAAGGAACTTGCCCAGACAAGCTGCCCATGAGAGATTCCCCTAAAGAGAAAGACTCGAAGAAGAACCAGAGAGAGGAGTCCATTTGGCGGCCAGAAAAGAGGAAAAAGTTGGGGAACTGAGCCTCCGCTGAAAGAAAGAAAGAAAGAAAGAAACCCTCCAGCCTTGGAGAGGGCGTCCTCCATTTCCCCCAGGAGTCCTCCATTCCACCAGCCTCCTGTCCAGGAGGAACTCCCAAAGGCCCTCCCCTGGGAGCCAGGAGGACTCTCAGGAAAGCACCACTTCTTCTGGACCTTTCAAGACACTGCCCTCCTCCATTGTGGAGCAGGACTCTAGGAAGGAAGCCCCAGGCAGTGCCCACTTCTCTGGAGAAGAAGTGTGTGGCCAGCTTGGCTTTTCCCCTCAGGAGGAGCTGGGATTCCCACAAAAGACAACCCTCCACCACCACCAAAAAAGAAGCCTGGCATTTAAGAAGCAGAGGGCGACTGACTCCATATTCCTAGCAAGCAAGAGAGAGAGAGAGAGAGAGAGAGAGTTGTTGGGCTTTGGGTCAGGTTTTTTCCTGGGAGGTCCTCCATTTGGCAGCAAGGACTGAGGAGGAAGAGACTGAGGCCAGCCCTGGTGGTCACCCAGAGGAGGCCAGAGAGAGAGAGAGAGAGAGAGAGAGAGAGAGAGAGCCAGGCTCCTAGCCTCAAGTGTCCCTCCTCTTGCCTTCCTTCCAGCCTGGAAAGTGGAGAGAGAGAGGAGCCTCGCCTGCTTGGAAACAAGTGGCCACTTGGCTGTGGAAGGAAAGTTGTTTGGTTTCTTTTGGGGGGGTGGGCTTCATTGGTGGGAACCATGGCTGGCCAGAGCACAGGAGGCCTCCCCATTGGCTGAGCCCTGGTCACGTGCTCCCTCACCCCCCCTCTCTATCCTCACATCTCACCCCCTCCCTCCCTCCCCAAGACTACCTGCCTGCCTCCATTCCTTGCCTTGCCTTGCCTTGCCTCTCTCCAAGCCAGCTTCTCTTGAGATGTGGCACTTGGAGAGGGCACTGCCGCCCAGCCTGGGTTGCTGAGGCATGGAGCAGCCCGGCCGACTCTGCCAAGTAGCCCCCCTGGACGGCTTCCAGCCCTCCAACGGCTCGCACCACCAGGCCCACAACTGCAGCCCCCCGGAAAGCCCCGTCTACCAAGATGGCACCCCGCTCTCCTGGAAGGTCATCCTGGCCGTCCTCTTGGCCCTCATCACCTTGGCCACCATGCTCTCCAACGCTTTCGTCATCGCCACCGTCTACCAGAGCCGCAAGCTCCACTCGCCGGCCAACTATCTCATCGCCTCCCTGGCGGTCACCGACCTCCTGGTCTCCATCTTGGTCATGCCCATCAGCACCATGTACACCGTGACCGGGAAATGGACCTTGGGCCAGGTGGTCTGCGACGTCTGGCTCTCTTCGGACATCACCTGTTGCACCGCTTCCATCCTCCACTTGTGCGTCATCGCCCTGGACAGGTACTGGGCCATCACGGATGCCGTCGAGTACTCAACCAAAAGAACGCCCAAGAGGGCGGCCGTCATGATTGCCCTGGTGTGGGTCTTCTCCATCTCCATCTCCATGCCCCCTTTCTTCTGGCGCCAGTCCAAAGCCGAAGAGATGGCGGACTGCATGGTGAACACGGATCACATCTTGTACACCGTCTACTCCACGGTGGGCGCCTTCTACTTGCCCACCTTGCTGCTGATCATCCTTTACGGGAGAATCTACGTGGAAGCCAGATCTAGAATCCTGAAGCAGACGCCAAAGAACACGGGCAAAAGGTTAACCCGAGCTCACTTGATAACAGATTCCCCCGGGTCCACCTCCTCAGTCACTTCCATAAACTGCAAGGCCTCCGAAGCTTCCAGTGAAACGGGGTCTCCGGTGTATATGAACCAGGTCAAAGTGAAGGTGTCGGATGCCTTGCTGGAAAAAAAGAAGTTGACGGCTGCCAGAGAGCGAAAAGCCACCAAGACTTTAGGGATTATTTTAGGAGCCTTCATTGTGTGCTGGCTGCCCTTCTTCATCATCACCTTGGTGTTGCCTATTTGTAAAGACGCTTGCTGGTTCCACATGGCCATCTCTGACTTTTTCACATGGTTGGGATATCTTAACTCTTTGATCAACCCCATCATCTACACCATGTCCAATGAAGACTTCAAGCAGGCCTTTCACAAGTTGGTACGGTTTCGATGCACGAGCTGAATTTTGAAGGCAGTTAAGTGTTAATTCTCCAGGGCAGGAGGCTTGAATGCATTTTATATGTCTGGTTATGCAGGTAGGTGGATCATTCTTACCTGTGTTACTGTCTCTGTGGAAAGAGATATCTGGAATGGCAAATGGAGTTCATTGCAGGGGAGAAGCATGCAAACATAGTGTAGCTTCTTCTTCAGTGTGGAAGTAGTTATAAAACCTCTGAGCCTTGGTTAGAGATGCTGACACCACTTAAATATACTCCCACTTAACTACCATTGCTGAAGGAAATAGTTTGGGCCATAAAAAGATTATTTCTCCTGGATTGGTAGAGCCATTGTGATAGGAATTGGAGAGATTCTGGACAACATCTTTGGAGACATCTCCACCACCCAGCGTGACCTGAACTAAAAGTTTGTCATCTGGTCTCCTCTGCCAGGAGATCCTTGCCTCTCAGCCATCTGTGTTTGAAAGCCCTTTGCCAATGTTTCACTTCTTTCCTCCCCTGCTAGCTTGCTTATTTAAAGACTATCCAGAGTGGACTGCTGTAAGTGAATTGTGCATGCTGCTCAAAACCTTAGTAGTCATACAGAACAGAGAGACCTGGAAGAATTGGCTCTAGTAGTGTGATAAAGCTAAGCACTCCCTGAATCGCTTATAGTTTAAAAGGCTTGAGAAACAGTGAGGAAGTGAATCAAATACGGAAGACCCCAGCATGAGAAAAGCAACTCATTCTTATCTGTGGTTTTTGTACTGGTGTTGTCTTCCTTTCTGTTTAACAACTTGCCAAATTGTAACCAAGAAATCAAATAGTGTGTATGTGTATATGTTTGTGCGAGTGCATGCATGTCGGCCTGCACACTTGGGTGTCAAAGCCTGCAAGCAGCTTTATTTTTATTTTTATTTTTTTCTGTTAGTGCCTATATGTTCCTAACATCTTGCGGATGACTCACACACAAAGCTTCTGTTAATTCACATATTAATATTAATACACAGAAATCAGTTAACACCGACTCTTTTTTCTTAAAGCTGCCTTTGCTCACTAGCCCAACATTGTTAGTTTGTCTTAGAAAAAAAAAAATCTGGTGTTTATTCCTTATGTCGATGCTAATCAAACTGCAGCTGTCAATGACTAAAATGACACATTAAGAAACCCTCATTATTTCTTTTACAAAAAACAAAAAACAAGAAAACCTTCCCACCCTCACCCCACTGCAAAGGAGTCTTCCATTACTCTGATTTCATAAGCATATTCTTTCCACTTCAGAGCTCCATGTCATATTACGCACCTTAAGGGACCTGCTCTCTTTTCCAGAAATACTTCTACAACACTTTAGTTAAGAACCCTTATGTACAATTTAAAATTCCTTCATTATTGCTCCCTCTACTCCAATCATTTCTGAAATCTTTGACAAAACTGGAGGAAGGATTTTAAACCACATAGTTCACCCGTATTATTCACCCAGGTAAAGCAATAAGAAAAACTAGTTCCACCAGCATCAATACTTAGAGACCTGTAAAGTTCCCCTTTGTGTCTGCTGTGGGGAACAGTGCTTATTACTTGCCTTCAATGAACACGATATTTAGAAAATCCTGTTAAATCTGTCCTGTATTATGTAATTCATGCAGGGGAGCCTGCTGACTTTACACATCCCCAGTCTGCAAGTTAGTGAACTTATAAAAGCAGCTTTTATTATGTAGCAGGGTTTGAATTGAGAGCCCTCCAAAATAAATATGTCCCTTCTGCCCTCCCCCGGACTTTGGTTCTATCCATAGCTAAAGAAAAAAGCTAACTGCTTTTTACACATGGTTGGTCATAAAAACTTGAAAGATTTTGATTAGAACATTATGGTTTGTCTGAGCACTATGTTGTTTATCTCCATCATGCACAAGACTAGAAATACCTTCCTTTGACTATGTGTGAGTAACTGTCCAAAAATCCAAATTAGGCTCCCTGTGCATCTGCTTTTACGATTATATGTGGACACTATTTGGAAATAAGCAACCACTATTTGTAAGTAATGCTGTCCTTTAATCATACTCTAAAATGTACCGGTTGACAGAAAGCCTTAATTGTAGAGCCTGTTTAGTGAGGAATTGTGTGTGTGTGGAAAGAAGACCTTTTATTCCCAGGATCTAGAGAGTTGTTCCAGTTAGAAGGGATTCCACTTCTGTGAAAGCACAGTCCTTAAACTATCCCACCTAATATCAAACCAGTGGTAGCTGGTAGTATCCATGTTAGTAAATGATGAATCTACTCAACATTTTCATCCAAACTTTAAGAAGCCATCCAAATTACTGAGTATCATTTTCTCCTTTGATGTTTAGGCTGCAGCCTGGAACAAATTCACTTCCCCACTGACATGGAAATTATCAGACACCACTGTGTTGGAACAACCACCAAAAGAGGGGTTACACTTGCAAGAAATATAAGATTCTACAAGATTCTGCAATACAAGATTCCACAAGAATATAATACTCATGAAATTTCACTTCCATTTTCCCATTGAAACAGGTCTTAAAAACATGTGTTTTACAGAGTATGACAGGTAAGACTCGCCCAAATCAAACAGATTCCTGCCCAGGGGTCTTAAAGTCTAAATGCTGTCAGAGAGGAGACAGAGGCAAGTAGAGGAAAGGGGAAAGAAAGCAAGGGATAACACAGAATAAACGCAATAACATGCACTCGCCCTTCATATTGAACCAAAATGTAGATAAAATTGGGTTGGATTTTCAATGACATTTTCATTCCATTCTTATAAAAAGAAATACCATCACCAGACTTGGAAAAGAAACAGAGAACAAATACTGTATTGATTTGGCATGCTCTTTCTTGCACTACTGATTTTCATAGGTATACACACAAAGTTCAGATGTCTGTCTGTGTATCACAATGTTTGAAGTCAATTCCCTTCCCTATTTTTTAATGGAAAGAGTTGCTAATCTCATTCTGAAGGGCCAGAAGAATAAAACTTTGCATTTAATGAACCGTGCATTAAACAGTGCAAGTTGGCTGTTTGAGAAAACTAGAAAGTTGTTCATATATATTTAAAATAGAAGATCTGGATACTGTAACAGTGAGATCTTGAATTCAGTCAAAATGCTTCACATGGCTGGGTCTCACACAGAGAATGAATTGCTCATCTCATAATAATTCATATTGTTTGCACTATTACAGTCTCCTTGTAAGTGAAGCACCTTGCGCTTCTTGCTTTGGGAACACAAGAGGAAAAACATGGAAATCTTATCCCTGCATCTTCTTAATTAATTGGAATAATGATGTCATGACTATATAGATTACTTCATATCTTTATCACTGTTACCTCATCAAACACGAAGGAATCTAAAATAATCTGAAGCACTGACTATTTCGTGTTGTGATCCCACAGGACGCTGAAGGAGTGGGATTTTTCCTCCGGCAAAATAAATGCTTAATTTGAATCTGAAAAAACAAACAAACTGCTGCTACTGAAGATTTATCCTACTTCATTATATATTTTTACTCATTATTTTTCTAAGATTAGATAGGTAATCTCTACATATTAAGCCCAGCAGTCAAAATTAAAAATTCAGAATATGGTATGTTTCATTTGCTTTGATAGGATTGCGTTGTGAGTGTCCATCCTAACTGTATCAGAAAATCAAACAATAAAAAGGCTTTACTGTGTTCTGAACAGCATTTGACAGAAATTGCTTTACTACTGATGTGACTATTTAATGGTTTATTGGAGACATCATGTTTTCTTTTACAGGTAAGACTTACTTGATGATGAGTCACTAGAAAAGAGTAGCTAATCATGATTGAAATTGCTGGCTGCAGTCTGCAACCAGATGGTTGAGCAAAACAACAGTCCTCTGGCATCTGAAAGAGTATCACATTTACTATAGCACCAGCTTTTGTGGACCTATAACCCACCTTATCAGATGGATGAAGTGCTAGGATGACCCATGCTTCTAATGAAGAGGGCTCAGGTCCATGGAAGTTTGCTGATATTCATTACAATACTTATTTTCTCTTCAGTTTGAAGTATAGTTAGATAGTTAAGACCACATACTTAACAGAGTAGTTTACTGTTGAGAATAAAAGAATTGACACTCCATTTGTCTTAAAATATTTGTCTTTAGAGAGATTTGCATTTATGGTCATTTAATATATCACTATACACCAGTGAATTCCACAATTGTATAGCTGATTGGACAACAGGGACTATGGTCTTTTGCTCACCAGTTGCACAAAGGTCAATTAGCTCCCCATCCACCAAGTGAAAATTGAGAAATTGGGCTCTGTGTGTGTGCTTGTGAAATGATCACACAACCTTGAGGGACCATAACTTCATACACAACTATTAAGCTAGTCCCCAAAAGAGTCCATTCTACAGGAATAATTTTGTTTCCCTGAAAGTTTCATCCATTGAAATAACAGCCTTTGCTTGGAAATGAGAATACTTTAAACAATATTGATTGATGTGCTGTACTTGCCAGCCAAATGAGGAACTGAGCCTTCATTCCTTATGCATTGAAGATTCTTGTTAGCTGCTTTTGGAGTAGTTTTTTAGAAAGCAGAAAAATTGGAAATCTTTTTGATGTTGTGAATGCTGCCAACTGGTTCAGAGTTTTGAGTGCAGCATTCTAAGCATTTAAAGAGCACTTCCCACATTACAATCCTTTTCAGTAGAAGGCAGTCATGCTTTAGTCCCATTGAAAGCACATCATTTTCAAAGAATGACTGAAAGTCCTAATCTGAGGGTTATAAATACATAGAAAAGAAACAGCACACATATCTATTTTCTCCACCCGATCTTAACATGTTGACAGCCCTTTGGGAACAGTGTTCATATGGATATGGATTGTATACTTGTAGGTTGTAACCTGAAACCTGACATATCTACAGATATAAAGAAGATCAGTTTACAAAGGAACTGTCTGTATGTGGACATCAGGTGTGTGCAGTGTGTGAGCTTCCAGATCTATTTAACCCTGGATTTCTGTTGAGGAAATTGTTCTGTAAGTCATTACTGATTTGTAAAATTCTTTTACGTGGCAAAGATTTATGCATATTTCAAACTGTGGGATTATTTCTTAATGCCAAGGATGCAAAAGTAGTTAAAAGGCATCTATGTTGCTTTTGCAAGGGTTTTTCATCTTTAGCGCTTGAGGTAACCAGTGTTGCTTTCTTTGAACTGCTGTTACTTTACTGTTATTCATGTAGAAGCTCTTGGTTAGTGCAACCCTGATGCAGAGGTTTCCTCCTTATCCAAATGTATGGCTATTAACCCCATGGATGCCCCTCTATGCATATGTACCTTCCACTTGCCTGTGGACTTATGGTGACCCCATGAATTTCACAGGGTTTTCTTAGGCAAGGAATACTCAGAAGTGGTTTTGCCAGTTACTTCTTCTGAAATATAGCCTACAACATCTGCTATTTGTTGGCAGTCTCCCATCCAAGTACTAACTAGGGCTGACTCTACTTAATTTCCAAAATCAGAAGGGATCTGGTGCCTTTAGGGTATTTAGGCCCACATGCTCCTCTATACTCATGTAAATGACGCTGTACATCTGCAGAAGATAAAATTGCATGCTTCCTTCAAACTAAATGATAATACTTAAAGCCAAATTGTAAGGAATATTTTCAAAGTTCACCTTTTGGACTTTATTTAACAATTGTTGAACCTTTGTTCCAAAGTATGAATTTTTCTGGTGGTATAATGCATTTTCTCATACATTTTCATAAAGACAATAAAAGTGTATAGAGAATAAGCTGAAATTAACCATGGGGATGGGGAGAGCTGTGCAGCTTGTGTCTTACCGGTATCTCTTCATTTAGGCAAACTGTCTTGTCCACAACTGCATGCTGATTCTTAGGCTGGTAATGTTGACCACACAGACATTCTTACTGGCAGTGCTACCTTGGAGTCATATAAATGCATACAATTGCTTTGCTGTGCATGTTTGGAAGAATATGGTTTCAGGCTATTTTAATGTATTCAGTAATTTCTCATCTGTTTTAAACCTCTCTCCCTCAGTGAAGTGAGGTAAAAGCTGCCAGTCTTTTGCAAGGACTAGCCCAAAGGTTGTCTAAGTGGTAAACTAGTCTGTCATGTGTTTTTGGTCTAGATGAGTATATCATGCTTATCATTCATTGTATTTGAGCATTGTGACTCATCTAAGGTGGTTACATGCAAAAAACAACAGGACTACTCTTGAGTAAAAGGATAATTTTGGCAGCTGAAGGTTTTCTGGTTTTTACAGCACAGCAGCATGACAAAATGCCTTCTTCAGTATGAGCTTTAAAGATGCATGAGCACAGTCTTCTGATACATTGGGACCCCTTAGTAGTGCAACAAGTTTAGGAAATATGGCCTGCACTAGTTTCTGGATGGAATAGCAGTAGGAAATTCTGCAAAGTGCTTTTTCATCAGAATCCTACACCTAGTTAGCCCCATAGATCAATATTTTGGATCTTCAGCTCTCTGTTAGGTTTTTTAAAGTGAACCTTTTGTTGAATAAGGGCATACATTTGTCTTAGATAAGCATTTTTTTTTAAAAAAATCTAGTTTACAAGATGATTCAAATAGATCCCTAATACTTTTTGGTACTGGGTATGGAAATAAAAATAAGTATATTCATGAGATGAGATAATGTAACATGCATCATTAGCTTCAATAGAGATATACTATCAGGGAACAATGTTCCCAGTGAACTCTGAAACAGATGTTTGGAAGAATTGTTGACTGCATTTTTTGGCAAAAATATATATTAAAATATGTATGCAGCAATCACAGCTGGCAGAGACAAAATAAAAATAAGTGAAACTTTTAACTAGTGGCTATAACCTGGATATTGGAGACATTGCAATGACAAACTATAAACCACTGCACTGCAGTGAATAGATATTTTGAATGTGAATGCCTCAACTTCTTGCTGGTGCTCAGCCTAGAAATATAGGAAGTTTCCATATTATTGTATTGGACTGTTGGTCCAGGATCAGTTTTGGCTGGCTGTATTGGGAACTGAAACTATGATCCTGTGCAGGTGGACTATGTATGTTGCCACTGAGCTATGCATTCCCTCTCCAGTCTTGACTAAGTGACTTTTTCCATTTAGGATTGGAAAAAGCAGGAGTAGGAGCCCATTTCACCTCTACTTTTCCTGCACTGAGATGTAAAGTAGACACCATCTGTGTTTCTTTTAGCACTACAAACTACAAGAGGAAAGGGGGAAAGAAGCTGTCTTAAGTATTTTTTTGTTTTCTCATGAATGCTGAGCTAGATCACAGCCCAGTCAGCCTCACAGAGACAAAAAGAAGCTATGTATTGAAAAAACTGAGAAAGGATGTTAAGGCTGCTGTCTCATGTAACTTGTTCCACCTAGTTTACTGGGACTTACTCAGTAGGACTTTACCTTTTGAGAAAATTTGATAGATAGGTTTTCATTGTGTTTCTCAGAATCCCACCCATTTTTCCATCCTGTTTATGTCTTTCATTTGGTTGTGAGACTCCCAACACTTTCTTCAGGGAAATTTATGTGGATTTTTTTCTGTACTTTTCCTGTGCATAATCTCCCTCCAATGACTAAGGGTTAATCTACAATGTAGAAATAATGTACATTTACACCACTTTAACTTCTGTAGCTCCAGCCTATGGAATTCTACGATTTGTAGTTTTGAAAGGTTTTTAGCCTTTTTTGCCAAAGAGTGCTGGTGCCTCACAAAACTACAAGTACAAGATTCTGTGGGATGGAGCCATGGCAGTTAAAGTGGTGTCAAAGTACATTATTTTTACAGGTGCGTGTTTATATAGCCCCACCACCACCACCACACACATATGCATTAAACATTTGTGCACACTTACCTGCTGAAAATTTGAAATGGAAAAAAAAAGAGCAATGAATTTGAGGCATGTGTCCCTCAAAAGAAAAGGAAACCAAAATATATAATGGTGCTTTTGTTAATAGCCTCACAAACCACATGTATAAATTCATTAAAACAAACATTTCAGGAAATGCAAATTTGTTTCCCACCCATTTGTTTCAAGATTCTTTGCATCCTGAAAAGTCACATTAAATGCCTAAATAATAATTGCTGCTACTGCCCATCTTCTGCTCATTTTAATGGGAATACCACTTCTATTTTCCTTGTCAAGATGAAAAGAAGCTGCAAGCACTGGTCTTTGGTACTTGCTGTTAAGCTTGTGACTTATTTTCATATTCTTTTTGATTAAAGGCAAGTTGCAGTTACAACCAAGTTATGGAGTTTATCACACGGGGGTTAATTTTGGTATTAAAGAGAGATTAAAGCACATTTAAAGCATCCCGCAAATAAAGCAAAAATGGAACTATATATTGATCATTTCCAACCTTCGGCCATTGTTTTGTTTTCCATATTTGTTGGCATATTTTAATTGGAACTAAAGTAAATTCTGTCTCTGTAGATTTGCATACCTCAGTTTAAAAGCATGGCAATTGTCACATTAAATTTTCAACCTTACGTCAGTTTGATCCACACAGCCTGAGTCTCTGTGCCCATAGGTAGAGAACAGTGGTCAGCTAGGTGGACCACAGAAAAGTGTTAGGAAAGTAGATACAAATACTGTATGGTACGGTTAGGGATGTACAATCAGTATACATATAAAGAGAGGTAAATACATAGATTAATATAAAGTACCACTGAAATAGTATAAACAAGCAGCAGTTTATTAGCTTAGGTGAACCGAAAACAGAACAAATAAGGACCAAATAATTTGGGCTGGATAAACCAGCTGAATAAAACACTCTGGGCTAGAATAATTTGTCATGGGAGCAGGCTTTCAAATGGTTGCCAATAGGTTGTAAATACATACTGCTCAACAGACTGCCCATGTTTGTAACACTATTAAAAGAAAAGAGAGGGGAAGTTTCTTGAGATTATGAATGGGATTAAAATAATACTTTGGCACCATTGGGTACCAGTGCCAACTTGGTGTAGTGCTTTGACTAGGATTCTGTGAGACCAGGGTTTGAATCCCTGCTAGGCCATGGAAACCCACTGAGCACCTTGGAGTCCCTGCTAGGCCATGAAAACCCACCTTGAACAAGGCACACACTCTCAGCTTCAGAGGAAAACAGAGCAAACCCCTTATGAACTATTTTTTTTTTCTGAGAAAACTCAATGATAGGGGATCACCATAAATGAGAAAAGATGTGAAGGCACACAACATCAGAAGCAGCTGCAATGCCAGCATATCTAAATTTATCTTGATATCTGTTCTTAATATCTAATAATTATTGATTTAATAATTTAGATAGCAGTAGTGGGGGCGGGATGACACTGCCAGAGGATCTCTCAGAGACGACATCAGTGCTGAGACCTTCTATCTTGGAAACCTCATGATGAGGCAATCCAAAATGAAAAAAGAGACAGTGCCAGAATATGAAACTCTCAAGCTGGATGATATTCAGCAAGATACTGCGAAAGAGCAGAGGACAACTACGAGTAGCATGTGGCTGACTTAGCTGCACTGAAGCTGAAAGAATGTTAAGATGGTAAACTGCTCCAAGTAGAAAGAAAAGTCAGAAGCTGCACAACACATATTATAGGAACATGGAATGTGAAAAGCATGAGTCAGGGAAAGCTAGACATTGTAAAACAAGAAATGGAATGTATAAACATTGCAATATATGAAATATCAATGTCATATGTGGTGAGCAAGCTCCAATGGATAGTAATGGGACATTTTGAGTAACATAATTACATAGTGTTTTACTCAGGAAACAAAACTCTAAGAAGAAATGGGCTAGCATTAACTATGAGGAGAGATATTGCAAAATCAATCAATTCATATAATGCAGAGTTTGAAAAATACCATCACTAAGACCTCAGGGATTCCACACTAGAGTCCAGGAGGAACTGGCAATGGCGCAGAGGGGTGCCCTGCAATGCCTTATAAAGGCCCAACTAGGAGGCCAAGGAGGATGGTGGCATCACCCTCCTTGGAACCTCCAACCAATAGGGAGGTGAGGCGGGCAGCCGCCAGCCAATCCCGGGCCCAGCCTCCAGCCCAATGAAGCCTGGGACATGAAGTCCCTGTAAAATGGCGGGCTCCCTTCCCGCTCACCCCAGTGGCCAATAAGATGCGAGCCCGCCTTTGCAATGGCCGCCGGGGCAACTCCGCCACGGGAGTGTGGGAATTGATGCTTCCTGCGTGTGGTAAACGTGCCGACCCATTTAATTGGGTGGCGCCACATATTGCAAAATCAGTCAATTCATATAATGCTGAGTCTGAAAAATACCATCACTAAGACCTCAGGGATTCCACACTAGAGTCCAGGAGGAAATTGATCATGCACCAAAACAGGACATGTTGTGAACCATAGGCAATTGGAACGCAAAAGTGGGAAACAAAGCAGAACCAAACACTGTTGGAAAAGTTGGCCTAGGATCAAAAATTGAAGCAGGAGAGCAACTAATTGATTTTTGTGTGTGAAGCCAACCGTTTGTTCATTACATATTCTTCAGTCAACTAAAGAGGTAACTATATACAGAAATATAGAAATAAGAGAGATTACATAATTGGAAGCAGAAGCTAGAAAAGCTCAATTTCCTGCAAAAACAATACTGGGAGCAGATTGTAACACAGACCAAGAACTGCTAACACCAAAAATTAGAATAAGGCTAAAGGAGTACACTTAATCAATCATTGTGCCAAAGTACAACCTCAAAATAATTCCTATAGAAATAATGTACAAAAGTAGATTTGCACTGTTAAGCATAATTGATTGGGAGCCAGAAGAACTCTAGACTAAAGCCACGGATGTTGTAAGGGAAGAATGCAAAAAGACAATATCTCTAGTCAAAAAGAAAGAAAAGATTTATTGAATGACTAAAAAGACAAATAAATAGATCCTAGAGCAAATCAAGCCTGAATTCTCCCTAGAAGCCAAGATGACTAAACTGAAACTGTTCATACTTTGACCATAAGACATGACTCACTAGAAAATCCAGTAATGCTAGAGAAGTTAGAAGGCAGTAAAAAGAGAGGAAGACTGCATTACAGATAGATAAAATCAATCAAGGAAGCCACTGCAAGACCTGAGCAAGGCTGTTGAGGATTTTAAGGTGATTGGTATCAATAAAATGGGATCTTTTATGAACTGCTTCCACCAATAAGACGTCTTGTCTCTCTCTCTCGACCCATTAATTGCCTATGCTACGGCTAATACAACTTTTCTGCACTGCGGAATATGGCCCCTGTTCATTGTAATCCTCAGGCAAGCTGTTTCTCATAATGATACCTCAGTCGTATAATCCATCTATGATTAGTCTGCTAATGTCTGTTGAAATATATTATGATGACACTCTATGATTATATCCACATTTTGGAAGCTCTATAGATTTAATAGGTCTTATCAGTATGCCAAATGGGAATACATACACCAACATCAGTTTTTGCCGTGGAGCAGATACTACATGGGGCAGTTATGCAAATCTTACATGACAAAATAATGTAATTACAATTAAATTCAATTTAACACAGAAACATTTTAAATTTGACAGGCAATTCTAGTGGCTGGATATTAAACATGCTTTTCTAGACGATAAGTTCCACAGATGTTTACTTCCAAGTGGTTAAATTCAAGATATGTCCTTCTTACTTCAGATGTACGAAATAAAGGGATAGATTCTTCAGAGTCAAACACCTTGAAGCCCCATTGATTTCAATGGGAGAGCTAAGGGCAAATTTTGTTTTTAGTTGAAATTGTTCGGACTTAAAAGTACCTGGAAGAAACTTTTTACCTTTCCTTCTTAGCAAAGTCCATGAATCATCTTCTCAATGAGGAAGAATGTGATTCTTTAAATTGATTCAATCAAACAGTTCTTTTAATGTATCACTATTGTTTAGTAACACACTAGAAAGTGGCATGTTCAAAAAGAGTAAGCTACACTTTCTATCTGGATTTTCTCTAAAACAATAATATATTATTTTAAGGATGAAAGAAACAGACTCACGTCCTTTGCTGGGCAGATATCTCATTATGATCAAATACTGTTATAATCAAGGTACATAGATTGTATAGATCAATAGTAAATACTCAAAACAAACAAACTAACACACATACTGCCCCAAAACACTTGCTAAACAAAAATTTGCAAGATGTTTAAAATAAGAAAATCTAGGCAACATTGGCAAGGGCACAGTGCAAACACAATGGAAAATCATGGTTTCTGAAACGAGCAAATCATGGTAATGCTGATATGCTCATCTCATACTTTTTCAGTCTTTTATACACACAAGGAAGAGATCAGAAACTCACTTCTGATTTTAAACAAACACAGTCCCCCCCCACTGAATTGGAACCCAGGAAATATGTTTGTTTAAACTTACGTAAAAGGCAAGCCAAGAACAAACCATGGTTTCAAATTCATAGTTTAAATAAATGACTCTCCCCTCTCCCAAATTTGGATGTCACAGTTTATGTGACTTGTTCAAAACTGGAAATATAAACTTCCAGTCCACTGAAAATCCATGGTTTTGTGTTATGTCCCAAGCAGGCATAATAATACAATCCTGAAAAATATTTATTCAGCAGACAGTTCTAATACTTGGAAAATGGAAAGTTCCCTCTTTTTCACCTGTCAGCATACCAAATTGCAATACAGATTTTGAAATCTCTGGCACCATGCCTCTAAATTTCTATGCTGACACTATCTTTAATGGAGCATCCAGTGAAACTATGCAGAGAAAATTCTTGATTTGGTATAGTTTCTGAGTTCCTCCACTTAATTAAAGTGGGAGTATATTCAGAGATTGTTTTTTTAATGCTGTGACTCAGTAGTACCTGGGAGCCATATTCTATGTCTTGAAAATTGTGTTCCTTAATTCAATATGTAAGTAGGTGAAGAACATACTTAAGAGATGTTTTATTAGTTCACAAAGTGCTGTGCTAATCCTTGTCTGTGTAAAATGGGTCTTAAATCTTGAAACATCTGGATGAAATTAAGCAAACAGGGACTGGGTGCAGACTAGATATATTTAAAACAAATAGACTTAATTGGATTCTGAATGCACAGCAGCCTAGGCCCAGGATTGTTTGCTGTGTTAGGCCTTCAGCCAAAGAATATTTTTTGAGAGAGATCTGCTGAGATTTAAGGAGCTTTCTCCTTGCTTCATCCATTCCCCACATGACTGAATGAGTCTCTTCTATATATATATTTTAAAAAGCTATAATTTCCAGCAACCATTCCCTAAAATCTTCAAGAAGTGCAAATGTTTTACTGCCTTTAAAGAAATCTAGTTTTGAAAGATGCAAAAGATACACATTGCAGCTAAATGCACCTAAATATAGATAGTAATACTTTTCTTCTTGAATAAGAACTTTTAGAAGCATCAAGGAAAATATGTACCTTATATGTATCTGTAAAACAATCTGTTCTTTGTTATTGTTTCAAGAGCTAGATGAAGGGATTGTTTTATTCCCCCAATTATCTTTACTAAGTAAAAAGTACAAAGAATAAAGGACACCCCCCCCACAAATGATACAAATCACAACTAAAGACTACAAATTATAGATAAAACAAACTACTAACAACAAAAACTACAACTAACACAACAATATTTAAAAAGGATGATTTTCAGTTATTTCCTTTGCAGGTACAATTCATAATAAACCACCCATCTTTATTGTTCCCATTCATCAATCTTCATCTATATATTTAACTCCTATTAATTAATAAAATCAACAATCAGCAAATCAGCTTTCTTATTTCTTTTAAAAGTCAATTAACAATTTCCAAACTTTCCAAAATCTTGTTAATGAATTTTATTTAACCGAAACAGATAATTTGTCCATCACTTTAGATAGCCACTTTTAGATGCTATCTAGGTATATTATGCCAAATGCAGGCTCAATTTATATATATATATATATAAAGATTTTACCTTTATTGAAGG
Organism: Urosaurus nigricauda; assembly: GCA_034509955.1. Classification (NCBI taxonomy): domain Eukaryota; kingdom Metazoa; phylum Chordata; class Lepidosauria; order Squamata; family Phrynosomatidae; genus Urosaurus; species Urosaurus nigricauda. Next base: position 258,062,373 of record JAOEGL010000001.1, on the reverse strand, counting down.
TAAAAACCTCAAAGACTTAAGTCCCAGTCACTTGGCTCCACCACTCATCCCCTTTCCCCTGATTTACTACAGCACTCTCTCAGCACAGAATCCAGACAAAGTTTCTGGCTAGGGAAGCAGTCTCCATTGCAGGAATGTCCAGGTGCTCTTGGACTATTACTGACAGAACCACTAGCGCCTTAGTTACTGGAGTTTACATTGTATTGATTCCAGATTTTAATTCAGTAATTAGATATTCTATGACATCTCCAATGATACTGGTATCTCTTCACATCCTCTTACCTCTTACATATTTAGGTGACCTTAGAACAGTAATTCCCAAACTTTAGCCCTCCAGGTTTTTTGCCATCTTGGCCAACAGTCAGGAATTCTGAGAGTCCCAAACTTTTGGATGACTAAAATTTGGGAACCACTGCCTTAGAACAACAGAGGTGTTACCATTGTTAGATTTTAATTGATTAACAAAATCAGTTGATTTGAGAGTCACTGGGGCTGCATCTGTAGAAGTAATGTAGTTTGGCACTGTTTTAACTGACATGGCTCAATGTTATGGAACCCTGGGATTTGTAGTTTGTTATGACACCAGAGCTCCCTGATAGAGAAGACTAAAGAGCTCACAAAGCTGCTAATCCTACAATTCCATGGCACAGAGTCATGGCAGTTAAAGCAATGTCGAACTGCATTGTTTCTGCAGTGCAAATGCAGCCTTAGTGTCCTCTATGACAGACTTCAGCGTGGGCTTTCCATTTTGTTAAATATGAGATTAATTCCAGGTTATGAGGTGAAATAATGATTATGAGGTTAAACCTATAATCTGTTTTGTGTCATATATTTGCTTGGACCTTTGACTGGCCATTAATTTTGTCTGTCAGCATTTGCTAAGACCTTATAAGCTAAATTTCATCTCAGGGTAGGATCTAGTCCTGAGTGGAGGTTGGAGGTTAAGTTACTTGTAACAGCTGCCAAATTGTCTGTGACAACTCCTCAGTGTTATTGATGTCCATTTATTTACCTCATCAAAAGCTTCACTGGGATTCATTAAGCATTTCAATGTAAAACAGTACTCTAGTCCAAAGGATACATGTTGCATACAGAAGGTCTTGTGGAAATGCTGGCATCTTCAAACAGGGGGATGGTGGGCTGCTGCCTGTTAGAATGGGCAGTACTGGGTAGGTGGACCTGTCATTTGACTCAATATAAGTAATCTTCTGGTGCTTCTGTTCCAATTTTGTGTGCATTACTCAGGCGTAGGATTGCAGTGTGAATGAGGGCTGCTAATACTGTAGGAAACAATTTTTTCCTTCATACTCTTACAATAAAATAATTCAAGTAGATGCAGATTCAGAAAGCAAATATTGGATCAGAGATGTTCTGGAACATCTCACCACAGGAAACCAGTTGCTACTCCCAACTACACTAGGCGAAATGAATTAATTGCAAATTGGCAAGTCAACACCTATTCAAATCCCACTGATTCAGGAGGTCTGCTCAATGGGATTTAGATAAGTGTTGACTTGATATACCATTCAGCAGTTAATGGGTGTAATCTAGTTAGGACTAGCAACTGGGTTTTGACCTCTGTGTCCTAAATTAATAGTGCAGTTGAAATGATTACTGAAGAGTCTGGGCATCCTGGCATTAAACTGATTCAGTGTTACCAATATGCTCTAAGTGTTTTTGTATTATTATACTGTTCTTGTTCATTTCTTGTTTCTTTTCCAATCACGTTTGGAGGGAGAGAGAGGGAGAAGAGAAAGTACTTTGTTATAGAAAATAGTACACTTATCAGAAAGCAAACCAAATGTAGATTATGACATTTTCAATCCCTGCAAGAAACATAGTTCATTATTTTTTAAAACCATAGAATTATGCAGAGATAAGTAAATTATGGGGGAAAAGGGGTGGGGTGAGAAGTAGGCAAAAACACCATTCTTTCTAGTGAAGGGAAGTAGAAATGTTGCTCCAAGCTAACTGAAAACTTTGCAAAGGCAGAGAAGGAAGATGACAAAAGGCTGAACTCCTCAGAAATGGTAGCTCTTCTCTCAGTGACAAAGAGGCAAATAATTAAATCCTGACATGGGAGCTGACAAAAACTTATTTGTAGCTGTGCTCGATCATATTAAGTGCCATCTCAATATGTGATTGCTAAAGTATCATGGCCACATAAGGAATTTTTTCTTCCTGGGGAAAGAATAGAAAGACAATAACAATAAAGGAGGCAGTGGGAGGCAGCTCGAGTCCTTCAATGGTAACACAAATGCAGGAAAGTGAAATAGATCACTGTAGTGAAAAGATGACACTATACTTGTTTAGAGTACTGCAGCACTTTAATGGCAAAAAGCAGCCTTGAATCAATAAGAAAACAAAGACTGAGTACAAGAGTAGATACAAAGAACAGAGTGAACGAATGGAGCACATGCAATGTTATTCTGACCATGCCTTCTATTAGAACAGAATTCTAGGATTTTAGGATTTGCCGGTTTGGGGTAAATATGTACAAACACAATCCATTTAATGGAAAGGCCTTGGCTTTATTTGACAGTGGTGTGTGCGAGAGAGAGAGAAATGTTCAGTCCTTGGTACCTTCCTTTGAAGGTAAAATTCAAGACTTCAGTAATGTTTGTTTCCCAGTTCTTACCACAGAGTAAACCATGGCTGGCACAGCTAGTAGGTGAATTTTGCAGATCAGAGAAGAAGAACCCTAGGTGGGTTCAAGGTATTCCTTCCAAGAAATTATTCCTTGAAAAGGGAAGATGATTCATTGTAAACTCATTGCATGTTAGCAGCAGTTGTGACTCAAATAGTTCTCTCATGTTTGTTGCTTAAGGGTAGGAGACCTCAGAAACATACTTACAGGGGGGAAAGAAAAACAGATGATAATCTCTTAAAAAGGACAGCAATTTTGCTTTTGTCCCACAGATGATTTGTCAAGTAGGAACCACTGGATGTGTCTCTGTAGGAAAAAGCTTCTCAAAGCCCCTCCCAAGCAGAGGATTCTTCGCAGAAGAGAAAGGCTGGAGAGTGGAAGAAGTTGGAACCATTGTCTAGTCCTGTCTCTCTTGGGGCAGGATGGGGGAGAGGGTTTGAAGACTCCATGCACTGAGGCTGCATCTGCACTGCAGAATTAATGCAATTTGAAACCACTTTAAATGTCGTAGCTTAATGTTATGGAATTCTGGGATCTGTAGTTTTATAAGCTATTTAGTCTGCTCTATCGGAAAGCTCTGGTGTTATAACCTACAAATGCCAGGATTCCATAGGATAGAGTCATGGCAATTTAGTGTGGCAGCAGCCCAAATCTTATAAGGCAAGACATTTTAGGAACAGTATAGTCATTTAATGTTGAAGGTATTTCAAAATGAAAATTTACAGATACATTCCTTTTATACGCCTTCTAAAACAAATAATCTAATTCAGCAATTTCTAGTAGTCAGTTATTTACTGTTCCCCCACCATACCATATTGCTTCTTGATTTGAAATATTACATACATCTCTCTCTCTCCAGATGTGCTATTATGTTGTGTATGTTTAGGGGGTCAAGGTAGGGAACTACATTCCTATTTTTTCATCTATTCAGATCAGGGTATTACAGTAAAACATTTGAAAGTTCCCAAATACGTTTTCTAATGTTCAAGAAAATACTCAAAGAGTTTCTAGATACTTTCTGGGTCATCTATGATTGGCCCCATTGTGCATTACTGTTATCATACAGGATATTAAATGATAAAAAATCCCCGGAACCTCTGGTCTCTGTTTCATGTTTTGCAGAACCAGTGTCTACATATATACAGTATTTGATATATAAATAATCCTTATCTTTTCCATTGTGACACTTCACAGTTCTACTACCACACTGAGGGGCACAGGTAAACTTCAGGGTTCAAAAGGAGGAGTTCTCCATCTAGCAAGTACCAATGTCAGTGAGAATGAAGACTCCTACGCTCGATGGACCTGTTTTTATGGCGGGAAGCTGGCTGTTCATGTTCCATAGTCCAAACTGTTGTTTCATATCCCACACACACAGATGAGGAGTTCATAGTGGACTAATGTGTCGACAGACTGTAGGTACTGGTGGTGTAGCACAGTCACTCATGTCCAGACCTCAATATATTTGGCTTGTGGTATTGTCTTGCTGACATGCAGAATGTACAGTACAAAAAGTGCAACAGCCAAATGAATAAGCAGTGTCCCAAAACATACAGTCTAGGGTATCAAGAGCCATAAACCAAAGCAGAACCCAAGAAGAATTAGCAAGATATAAGAGTCAAGAAACAATCCAGGGTCGTAAATCATAGGGTTGAATCTCACTGTAGACACAGCCTGAGAGAGCAAACCATCAAACCAAATGGGGAAAGGCCCTGACTCATAAAGCCAGCCAATTCAGCCCCACCCAGTTTGCAAACTGCATTTCAAGAAGGAGTTTCCCAGCTGTGTGCGTATAGACTCTCACTTCACCTGTGGGGGAGGGACATGGTTTGTGTCAAACACCAAAGCCTTCACCTTTTCTGAGGACTTTGAGCTACCTCCTCCTCCTCCTCTGAACAGCTCAAATGGCTGCCAGACTGATCTGAAAGAGGACATGGCTGTAGTAGGAATGTTTTATCTTCTGAAGCCAAACTCTTTTGGGGGGGGAGGATGTCAGGTAAGGTCATCCTCTTGAGATCAGGTATCTAAGAAAAGTTATTTGGCAAGGCCTGACAATTCATGCCTCTCCAGCTGTTTTTGGACTACATCTCCACTTGTTGAGTGGAGAAATGATGGGAATTACAGTCTGAAAACATTGAGAGTGCTACATTTTCCTCATTTCAGCCTATGGCCTTCTGACTGTATACGTGCAAGTGTTCTTCCTTCCAGTGAAGCCATGCTTCAGTAGCTGCTGGTTTCTCCCATGTTGGTGAGGGGCAGTGGATTTCAGTCTGAATTTTAAAACAGGTCTACCAGCTGCTGAACCCATTTGAGGATTGGGTTCCGCATGTTTGATAACTCCTATAAGGTTCAGGCTAACCTCAGAGCAGATTCAGCTCTGTAGTGACATGAAAGCTACCAGTCGCTGTTGATATACTGAAACTAGCAGAAAAGAGCAATGGCAAATTGGTTGTCCTTTAAACAGTATAGGTCTGTGTTTGCTGCCATATTTTCAGTGATGCACAACACTGGGAAAAAAAGACCAGAAAGTGAGGAATAGCCAAGGAGTTGTATCTTTTGCTCCCTGCTGCTAGAAGGGACATTTTTCTCTCTGTTTCCTAGGGGAACTTTTAGGCATTGATTCAAACATTCCATACTCCATTTATGCCAGAGATAAGGAAATGCCAGTCACTCTGTCCTTATCTGACATATTGTCCAAGATGGATTCTAGCCTTTGCCAGAAGAACTCTGTTTTTTACCATTTTGCTTCCACAAAGAGTGTGCACAAAGGCAGCCAAAAGCATCAGCGCAAACAGAAAAGTGCAGTGTAGCATCATTCTAATTCAAAATTGAGAGACAAAAGAATTTGAGAAGCAATATGGTGTAGCTGATAATGGGTTCAGCCATAAAACCTGCAAGGAAATGAATACCTCAGTAATGTAGCCTACCTCACAGAATTGTTATGAAGATAAAATGCCATATTATTGTTGTGGTGTGCCTCAAGTCATTTCCAATTTATGGTGACCTTAATCTGAACCTATAATAGGGGTTTTCTGGTACAATTTGTTCCAAGGTGGTGGTGGGGGATTGCCATTGCCTTCCTCTGTACTTGCCCAGGATCACCCAGTGGGTTTCCATGATGGCCAATCAGGGAGTCAAGCCCTGGTCTCTAGAGTCCTAGTCCAACAATGAAATCACTACATGACACTTGCTCTCAAAATGAGATAGTCCACCTTGAATTCCTTGAAAATGTGAGTGGTAAATAATCTCAGGGGAGCAGTGCTTACTGGGTTTTGGTTTCCTTAAGAAGGTAACAACACAAAGGCTGTCATCACAGGAATGCACACCTATAGATTCACACATGTATGCATACTCAGAGAGTTGGAAGTAACTGCTACTGAGTTCACTAAGCTCACACTACCTGATGTCAGCCTCAGATGTAGACAAGGTTATACTGTGTGTAGCTGGTTCTAACAGGCTGGATTTTGAAGCCAGCTCCAACATACTTCTGTACTGGAAGAGGAGGAACAATGCAGAAATAGAATCAGCTATACCTCCCATCTGCACTTCTATTTTTTTATGGGTTTTGGCAGAACTATGTAGGAAAGGGCTTCACTCTATGCCTATTTGAAATTCATTTATGACACTGCAAAAGAAGACACAAGGGGAAAGCAATTGGCCTACAGACCTTTTGTCTGGCAGACCTGGCTTTGGTGGATTGAGCCAACTAACACCACATCTACAATACAATTTATAATGTGGTCTTGGCATTAGGTTCAGCTCCCATAATAGATGTTTGGCCATTAAATATATTTGAAAAGTCTACCTTTGCAGTTGCCTGCACTGCCAAGGCAGATGCTTCTCAATCTGTAAGGAAAAAAAAGGCTTCTCCATGTAAGTTAATTTTAACAGGAGCAAATAAGTAGAAACCTAGATCATCATGAGAGTTATAGTCCAAATACATCTGGAAGGCCACTCATTCCCTGTCTCTGATATATAGGATTGCACTGTTATACTGATACTTTGTATTAGACAGATGGGAAGAGATATATCAGAAGTATGTATCCTATATGCCTTCAACCCAGGCTATCTGAAAAAAGTTATTCTTCCATGAAAGCCTGCTTGAGGAGAATCATATAAATATCTTTTGGGGGGGAGGCATATTTTAGTCCTGCCACCCTCCGAGGCACATCTGGTGGGAAATATAGGAAAGGATCTTGCCAATGGCTGTTTTCTAGCTCTGTAACTCCTTTCCTAGGGAGAGCAGATTTGTCTCTTTACTGTTCTTCCAGCAGCTAGTGAAAACTTTTTTCTTCCCAATAGCCTTGGAGAACCAAGTTGGTTTTTTTTTTTTTTTTGAGGATTAAGCTTTTGACAGTTTACAATACTATTCTTGCCTTTGTAATGGATATGTAATTTTTTTTAATTCTATGGGTACTTTGGTTACATTGTAACAATTTTTGAATGTTTTTACCTAGATGTGTCTTTAAAACCTATATCTGTTTTAATTTTATAAGTCAAGATAAAGATGGGAAATAAAATAAAATAAAATAATGCATAGATTAAACCTAGGAAGACCTGACTACCCCCCCCCCCCCTGTATTCTATAGGGTTGCCTGGTGGAGGATTTGTGGGAAGGTACTTGCAAATACAATGCAGAACACAGAATGCTACCACCACTGAATTCAGATAAAGGTAAATAGGCAGAGTAGTGATTGGGAATATGAATTGATATATCTATGGCTGTTCTCTTGAGCTTTCCCCCATAGTGAGCCAGCAGTATCTCCTCATGTTGTCACAGATCTCCCTATGTGGCATGGCTAGTTTCCTCCACTGGGAATACTTTCTCAGCTACATGCCTAAAACATCCCTTTTGATATCAACGTGATATTGGAAAAGAGGAGGGGTGTGCAGGGAAGCTAGACTTCGGGGTAACAATGTAACAAAGATTCCTCTTAAAATCAATATAATAAATAAAGAACACAGTTAACTTTTTTGTGCAAAGAGTTTCTAGTTATTTTCAAAAGTTACTTTTAAGAAGCATTTTGGCAGGAAGCTTCCAAGTTTTAAGCCATTTTCTTATCAATCCCAAGGTATTTTTCTCCTTCAAAGAGGAACAGAACAAGTAAATCAACATGTTAACTTTTCATAATTGTAATAAGCCACATGACCTCATCCCTTTTTAACCACTGTAAAGAATAACAGAATGAAAGGGGATGTCCTTTGTTGTTATCTTCATCACTGTCATCATCCAATGCTATTCTCAGAAGTCCTTAGCATAGCACCAGTGAAGGCTGCCCTTACACTTTCAATATCTATTGCTAATTTCCATTGCCAGGAAAGAAATGATTAGCATGATCAGGACTAATGGTGCTGATAATCTTTTTATAATGCCATGCAGTCAGTGCTAAAGCAGATCACAAAAAAAGGTGCTGCCAGGAGCCCCCTACCTCATCCCACCCCTGAAGCACCTTTTGTGATGAAAAGCTTAAAATGTGCATAATTTAAAGCTTAGTAATTATGTAAGCAGAATGTCTGAGTTCAGTGAGACTGAATTCTAGAAATTTGCCTTAGAATTCCAGTCCTGAACATGTATAAATTGGAACAGTTCTGGATGTATGTGTGCGTGCTTAACTAGTTGTTGGATTCAGTGAGGACTCGGATAGATATTGCTGCAAGTGTGACACTACAGCTTCATTTGGAGATCTTTATTCTCCCAGATCATTATTCTCCCAGAGTCCACTTTTATTTTGCAGAAAGCAAAGGTAATTTTATTGTTCATAAAGTGGGGGGGGGGGTCCTCAAATCCATACTCATGTAATATGTTTGTTAGGTCAAGTGAAAGAGTATGAAAATTCCGGCTAGTTTCCAAGATCCTAGCAAGGTATAACAAAACATGACTTGATTATGAACTTAAGGTATCTGCATGATATCCAGAGGCAGAATGGGGCAGGAAGGAAGGGCAGCAATGCAAACGAGGTTCCAGTAGGGACTGTGATAGTTTTATCTTTCAGGGCATCTGGGAGGATCATTTTTCTCCAAAGTACAGAAATTGTTCTGATACATCCATAACAATTGCAGTGCTGTTTTTTGTTTGTCACTTTTGTCTGTTATGTAAGTGAAGATCCTGGTTTGGTGAGTGAAAGTGGAATTGTCTGGGGTTCTTTAACTGTGTATGCAAGTTAAGCTGTAAATAGAATATTATTTTGCTGTCTGAAATGAGTCCCCTTCCCTAATAGGAAGGGATAGAACTTGTGCTGTGAATGAGACAATATTATTTTCCAGCCAACAGGGCAAGATCATTTATCTAAGCATATTTTAGCGTGCATAGTTAAAACACAAGAGAACTGATTGCAGCATTTTTATCTCTCTGAATCTCAGCAGGAGGGATTCCATCTTAACAGAATGGAAAAGAATGGAGGAGAATGGGGGAAAATTACCCTTGGCTTGTTGCTGACTGGGCTCCTGAGGCCAAATCAATTAGTGACAGCCAGGGTAGTGCATAATGACAGCATTGTGGTGTCACTTACAAGCATCAGTATGCAGATTAAAGCAGAGGAGCAATACAGAAATACCAATACAGAAAAAAAAAACACAAGGAAATTAGCAACAAGGATAAGGAGGTGGAAGAATATGCCACAGCTGTTAACACTTCTCCAAACTGGAGCCATGCATAGGCATCTTCCTACCAGTCTTGACCAAGGTGATGTGACCTACTAAGTTACAAGCAGCCCTTTGACCATGGGAGCTGACAATTGTAGATCACCCACTCCTTTCTGCAAAACCTGGATTTTTTTTTAATTAATCAAGTCCTGCTGGGAAATATTTGACTTAATGACTTGCACACTGTTTGGGACCTGTCCCATGTTTTAATTTTTGTATGGCATGAAGATACTGTGAAAGGAGATTGGATATTTCTGATGGATTCGAGTGCAGCAATATATGGAATTGAGCATCATGAACGGTCTTTTAAGGAAAGATGTATAATGGGCAAATCATGCATCACAAACATAAAATATTCATATATAAAGCATTAAGAAAATTATATTTTTTAGAACCAGCTTTGTGCTATATCTGTGAACCACAAAGAGAATTTAACAAGGAGATGTGTAGGAGACATTACATTCTCAACTTCTTAAAATTGGTAGAATATGGCAGGATGAGAATTGATAGAATATGGTAGAACCAGAAGATGCATGCATATCAGTCAGTAAAGCTTCTCCTGTTTTGCAGCCTGTAATATTTCACTACATGAGTCTTTTCATCCCATGAGATGATCCTAATGAAAATTTGCTTCCTCTTCCAAGCTGCAATTTGACAATGCCCATTTGGTGTCAGTGGCAGCTCTCTTTCATGACAAAAAGCAGCGGGAGACCTTAATTTAAAACAAAAATGATTAACTTCAGGGGGGGGGGGCACATAACTCCCACGGACCTCAGAGGACTATGTCTTATTTTCATCCCCACATGCCCCCACCACCATTTTTTTAAAAAGTTGCTGCTACATTAAAAAGGACAATCCTACATGGCCAATAGTACTTTTGGAAACTGGAAGATATGTGATTGCCCTTATCTCATCTTATTCACATCTATTTGGGTCCTTTTTCAAAACCGGGAGTAGCTGGAAACATACTTCTAGCTTTAAAATAAAGGCATACAAGGACCCGAAACAGGCCTGAAGGGAAATGGCCAGGATTGGGTGTTGCAATTGGTCCTCTTTTGGTGAATATGTTTTCCCCAGTGGTGAATTTTATTTATTTATTTATTTATTTATTTATTTTGGAGAACAAGTGCAGTACAGGAACTGTTAGGGTGGCCTGTGAAAATGGCCTTGGGGTCTGCAAGCTGTCAACAGGCCCCATGTTGCACAACATGTATTCAGAATATGGCAGAGGAAAATTTTAACTCCCTCATTCATGGTCCTAGAATGAGCCTTCCAGTCTTGTCTTTAAAAAAGAAATTCACACAGCTCTTATACATTTAATATCATGTGTTGTCTCCTTGTTTTTTTTAAGGGAAAATGTAAATAGATGTAAATTTAAATTGTTATCTTCTCTTTGTAACAGGTAGTTTAGAGGCAAAAGCCAACTCTACTGAAGAATACTCTAATTTCCTCAAATTTATTTAATTTAGAGCTGAATGATGTTCACAGATAAAGTGCAAGGTTGGTTCTAAAAATGTTTTAGTCTCTTTTCTGGCTTTAAAAAGACTGCTGTTGCGGATGTGGATAATGCTGTAGTTGGGTTTTGAGGTGTTGCCTACCCTCCCTCCAATTTTCACAGGGCTCACTTCTTGATAAAATATTATATAACATGGAGATTAGTGATACTGCCACTGGTGATGCAAAACATATGTTTCAAAAATTAGACATGACATAAATAAAACTTGGTGAGATATTAAACAAGAAATAGGCAAAGCTGTTTGCTCATGAGCGAACACATTTTCATCTAATGGTAGGAAATGGCTGAGAGCAAGAAGTTGTTAATTTCAGTAGGGTATAGAGCCACTGTAAGAACAAGACCTCATGTTTCATACAGAAGACAATTTGGGGTGGAAGGCTCGCTTTTTAAAAAATGCCACTAACCCTAATAGAAATTTCAATCAAATTTTAGGATATTAGCAGCATATTGATTGTGCCAAAGGAGTGATTTTATATATTCAAGCACATGCACGCCATTTGTTGAACAAATTAATCAAGAAATCACAACTTTAAATAATTTATATATTGATTTTCATTGCCCACACTGCCATCTTATTCAATAGATCTGCCCTCCAGTGAGTTCCTTTTCAGTCAATGCTGAATTCCTCTGCTATGACTATATTAACTTCCCATCTCCAGGTTTATATTTGTTTCTTTCAAGTTCTGCTTACATTTTGTTTGGAGTTACATAATTTTCATCACCGCAGTGGTTTCTATGCTGCTCCATGCAGTTTGCATCATTACATTCTGTAATTGCAGTAAAACACTTGATATATAAAAAGGAGAAGGTATAGCCAAAATGAGATGAGATACTATGTAAACATTGTGTGCTTTGATTTCAGCAAATCCCAATCCCTGGAATAAATCAAGATGATTATTTTAAGGAGTCTGATAACATGCCAGAAATTTAGGGAAATTTAAAAAGGTGTCTCCAAAAACAGAACACTGAGTCATGTATACTTGAGTCATGTATAAGTCAAGGGCAGGCTTTGGGGCCAAAATTATGGATTGTTTTTTGTGGAGCTTTCAGGCTATGTGGCCATGTTCTAGAAGAGTTCCTTTTCTCTGAAGATGCCAGCCACAGATGCTGGCGAAACGTCAGAAAGGAACTCTTCTAGAACATGGCCACATAGCCCAAGAGCTCCACAAAAAACTATGGATGCTGGCCATGAAAGCCTTCGACTCCACAAAATTATGGATTTTGCCATGACTCGTGGATAGGTTGAGGATAAAACTCGGAGGCTCCTTCAGTGTGTATGTATGCATACGGCAAGAGGGACTCTCATTGAGGCTTTTTGCTTCAGTGTTCAGCTTTCATTTCAGCTTTCAAACAGCAAGGTGTGCTGGCAGGAGAGGGACTCTTAAACAGCAGTATCAGTCAATCAATCACCCAGGACTCTTTCTGCTTGGCTCAAGAGAGAAAGAAGCTGCATGGGGAAATCTGAAAGAGCTGCTATCACATTACCATAGTGACCTGTAAATAAGTTGACCTGGGATTTTGGGATCAATTTTTGGACATAAATTTTTAAACTTATAGAAGAGTATATATGGTAGTTTTCCTCAAGCAGTCCATATAAGGGGAAAAAACACATGTGGGAAGAAGAGAGAGGGAGAGAAGTGAGAGAAAGGCATGGTTTTGTGACTGGTAACTCCAGCTTGTAAGCAGCCTAATGGTTTTACTGGCATCTCTAATCCCAATGCTTTCTGGGAGGGATTGTTGAAGTAGTATGTCACAGGAGTGATTTAGTGTTTACTATTTGTTACTTCTCTTGAGAGCATGAGTAGGAACGTTAGAACTGTTTCTGTAGAACCTATTGCACTTGGAACTCTTAGCTTGTTGAATATTTTCAGGTTTCTTATTTAGGATGATCTCTGTTGTGCATATCCTTTTCATAATGTTGTTGTTCACTGCCATCAAGTCAACCTTGACTTGTGACAACCCTGTGGATGAGATATCACCAGAAACCACTATTCTCCCCTGCTCTATTCAGTTCCTGCAGGCTCAGAGCCCTAGCCTCTCTGTTGGAGTCCAATCTGACATGTGGTCACCCTCTCTTTCTGCTGCCTTCTGTCTTTCCTAGCATTGTTGTATTTTCTAATGAGTCATGCCTTCTCATGATGTGGCCAAAGTATGACATCCTCAGTTTGATCATCTTGACTTCCAGGGAGAATTCGAACTTGATATGTTCAAGAAGCCATTTGTTTTCTTGGCCATCTACGGTATCCTCAGCACTGTTCTCAGGCACCTCATTTCAAATAAGTTGAGATTCCTCCTATATGTTTTCTTCACTTCCAGCTCTCACATCCGTAAATGGTGATGGGGAATATGATGGTGTAGACAATCCTCACTTTAATGTTCAGTGTTTTTTCTCTTTAGGATTTTGTTTAATAGCTGCCCTTTCCATCCTAGCTTTCTTCTCATTCCTTTACTGCAGTCTTTTCATAATAGTCATCTACAAATTCCAGAAAATTCTAACCGTGCCTCTTTTTGGAAACTCCAAATTAAACTTTTTCTCTGGTACCATACTGCATTATTCTTCAGAGATCTTACAGAGAAGGCACTATTATCCCAGAAATTTTCTCCTGGCTGTGCAAAGAAAGTTCTTTTTAATTCCCTGTAGCTTAATAATCCAAATGTAATAGGAGGAAGGAATATCAACCATCTAAGATATGCAGACAACACCATACTATTAGCTGAAAACATCACAGACTTGGAACAACTACTAAGGAAGATCAAGGAGGAAAGTGCAAAGGCAGGCTTATTGTTAAAAAGAAAACAAAAATAATGACCACAGAGAATGTACACAAATTCAGCCTAGACAATGAGGAAATCGAAAGAAGTAAAGAATGTTCATATACCTGGGATCAAATATTGATCAGAGCAGGGGCTGCAGTCAAGAAATCATAAGAAGACTAAGAATGGGGAGGCCAGCTATGAGAGAAGTAAAAAAAATCCTAAAATGTAAAGACATATAACTGAGCATGAAAACTAGAATTGTACAAGCCATTGTATTCCCTATTACCATTTATGGATGTCACAGCTGGACAGTCAAAGCAGATGGGAAGAAAATTAATTCATTCAAGATGTGGTGCTGGAGAAGAGTGCTAAGGTTACTATGGACAGCCAAGAAGTCAAACAAATGAAAGCCAAGATGACTAGATTGAGACTGTTATACGTTGGCCACATTATGAGAAGGCATGACTCACTGGAAAAAACAATAATGCCAGGAAAGGTGGAGGGAAGCAGAAAGAGAAGAAAGCCACATGCTACATGGAGGGACTCTATTAAGGAGGCCATATGTATGAATTTGCAGGACCTGAGCAGAGAAGTGGAGGATAGGGAGACTTATAGATGTCTCATCTACAAGGTCGCTATGGGTCGAGATCGATTTGAGGGTGGATAACAACAACAACGGCACATAGCATGGAAATGTTATGCACCTATTTGCTTGAAAACTGGCAAGCATAATCACTATTAAGGTGTCCCTATACCTGCAAATTTTATCTAGTTTAAACAAGTGTGTGTGTGTGTGTGTGTGTGTATGAGAGAGAGAGAGAGAGAGAGAGAGAGAGTTGTTTTCATGATTTCTAAATATATTCAATGGGAAGCATGAAGATTTAGTTTCTAAACTCAGATTTGGTTTCAGAGGAACATCAGATCAAGTATAGAATCATAGAATCATAGAATCGTAGAGTTGGAAGAGACCACTAGGGCCATCCAGTCCAACCCCCTGCCATGCAGGAAATCCAAATCAAAGCACCCCTGACAGATGGCCATCCAGCCTCTGTTTAAAGACCTCCAAGGAAGGAGACTCTATCACCTTTCGAGGAAGTGTGTTCCACTGTCGAACAGCCCTTACTGTCAGGAAGTTCTTCCTAATGTTCAGGTGGAATCTCTTTTCCTGTATCTTGCATCCATTGTTCCGGGTCCTGTTCTCTGGAGCAGCAGAAAACAAGCTTGCTCCCTCCTCAATATGACATCCTTTCAAATATTTAAACAGGGCTATCATATCACCTCTTAACCTTCTTTTCTCCAGGCTAAACATCCCCAGCTCCCTAAGTCGTTCCTCATAGGGCATGGTTTCCAGACCCTTCACCATTTTTGTCGCCCTCCTTTGGACACACTCCAGTTTCTCAATGTCCTTTCTGAATTGTGGCGCCCAGAACTGGACACAATATTCTAGGTGGGGCCTGACCAAAGCAGAATACAGTGGCACTATTACTTCTCTTGATCTAGACACTATACTTCTATTAATGCAGCCCAAAATAGCATTGGCCTTTTTAGCTGCCGCATCACACTGTTCACTCATGTTCAACTTGTGGTCTACTTGGACTCCTAGATCCCTTTCACACGTAGTTTCATTCAGCCAGGTGTCCCCCATCCTATATCTGTGCATTTTATTTTTCTGCCCTAAGTGCAATACCTTACATTTCTCTGTATTGAATTTCATTTTGTTAGCTTTGGCCCAGCTTTCTAGTCTATTCAGGTCATTTTGAATCTTGATCCTGTCCTCTGGGGTATTAGCTATTCCCCCTAATTTGGTGTCATCTGCAAATTTGATAAGTATGCTCCCAATTCTGTCATCCAGGTCATTGATAAAGATGTTGAATAGCACTGGGCCGAGGACAGAGCCCTGTGGGACCCCACTGGTCACTTCTCTCCAGGATGAAAAGGAGCCATTGATGAGCACCCTTTGGGTTCGGCCAGTCAACCAATTACAGATCCATTTAACAGTTCCTTTGTCTAGCCCACATTTTACAAGCTTGTTTGCAAGAATGTCATGGGAAACCTTGTCAAAGGCCTTACTGAAATCAAGATATACTATATCCACAGCATTCCCTTCATCTACCAAGCTGGTAATTTTATCAAAGAAAGAGATTAGATTTGTCTGGCATGACTTGTTTCTCTGAAACCCATGTTGAGTTTTTGTGATTATGGCATTGCCATCTAGATGTTCACAGACTCTCTGTTTAATGATCCGCTCCAGAATCTTTCCTAGAACTGATGTCAGACTAACTGGACGATAATTGTTGGGATCCTCTTTTTTCCCCTTTTTGAAGATGGGGACAACGTTTGCCCTTCGCCAGTCTGCTGGGATCTCTCCTGTTCTCCAGGAGTTCTCAAAGATTATTGCCAATGGCTCTGATATTACTTTTGCCAGTTCTTTTAATACCCTTGGATGGAGTTCATCTGGTCCCGGAGACTTAAATTCATTTAGATTAACAAGGTGTTCCTCTACTATCTCTTTACTTATTCTGTGCTGAAATTCCCCTATTCTGTTCTCTGCTCCATTATCCTCAGGTTGAGCATCTTTTGCCTTTTCTGAGAAGACTGAGGCAAAGAAGGTGTTGAGTAATTCTGCCTTTTCTCTATCTCCTGTTAGCATTTTGCCATCTTCTCCACGCAGTGGCCCTACCGTTTCCTTCTTCTCCCTCTTGCTGCGGACATATCCAAAAAAGCCCTTTTTATTGTTCTTAACCTCTCTAGCAAGCCTGAGTTCATTCTGCGCTTTAGCTTTTCTGACTTTACCCCTACACATGCCTGCTATTTCTTTGAATTCCTTTTCCGTTATTTCCCCCTTTTTCCATTTCTTATACATGTTCCGTTTCAAACTTAGCTCGGTTGAAAGTTCCTTAGTCATCCATCCTGGTTTCTTGAGACACCTCCCGTTTTTCTTTCTCACTGGAACTGTTTGAAATTGTGCCTTCAGTATCTCCCTTTTGAGAAAGTCCCATCCGTCCTGAACTCCTTTATCTTTTAGTATTTCTGACCATGGAATCGCCCTCAATACTTCTCTAAGTTTACTGAAATCCGCTCTCCTAAAGTCTAGGATGCGTGTCTGACTCTGCCTGGCTTCTCCTTTCCACTGTATTACAAACTCCAGGAGAACATGGTCACTTCCACCTAATGATCCCACCACTTGCACCCCATTAACCAAGTCCTCCTTGTTGGTTAGGATCAGATCTAAAATAGCTGACCCCCTTGTTGCCTCTTCCACCTTTTGGACCATGAAATTGTCGTCCAGGCAAGTGAGGAATTTGCTAGACCTTGAGGATTTTGCTGAGTTTGACTTCCAGCAAATATCAGGATAGTTGAAGTCGCCTATCACTACTACATCTCTCTTTTCTGACTGTGTGGTCATCTGTTCTAGAAAGATATCATCCAATTCCTCAGTCTGACTTGGGGGTCTGTAGTAGACTCCCACCGTAACACCCTTGTTGTTTCCCTCCCCTTTAATTCTTATCCAGATGCTCTCCACCTGGCTTCCATGATTGATGTCCAGGATCTCTTCACTGGTGTAAATATCTCTGACATATAGTGCTATTCCTCCTCCTTTCCTGTTTGGCCTGTTTCTCTTAATAAGGTTATACCCCTCTATTTCCACATTCCAATCATGAGACTCATCCCACCAGGTTTCAGTGATGCCTATTATATCATATTTGCCTTGTTGTACTAGGAGTTCGAGTTCATCTTGCTTATTTCCCATGCTCTGTGCATTAGTGTAGAGACATCGCAGACCATGGTTCCCTTTTACTTGCTGCTTGTGCAAGTTTTTTTGCCTCCCACTGTTGGGTCCTTGCACTGTTTGCCTTGTTTCCTCTATGTCAGTTTGACTATTTACGCCATCCCTTTTGCGTTCCTTAATATTGTCTCCCTTCCCCTCGGAACTCAGTTTAAAGCTCTCCTGATCAAGTTCTTGAGACTGTTGGCAAAAACATTTCTTCCAACTGGCGTGAGATGCAACCCGTCTGTTGCAAGAAGTCCCTCCTCATGGAACCGCAGCCCATGATCCAAGAATCCAAATCCTTCTCGGCGGCACCATCTGCGAAGCCAGTTGTTCACCTCTGCTATTTTCCTCTCCCTTCCTGGACCATGCCCTTCAACTGGCAGAAGAGACGAGATGACAACCTGTACATCCATTCCTTTCAGCTTCCTACCAAGCGCCTCGTAATCCCTTTTGATGTTCTGAATGCTGTGTCTTGCAGTATCATTAGTTCCCACGTGGACCAAAAGGAAGGGGTATTGGTCAGTAGGCTTGACCAGTCTTGTCAGCCTCTCTGTCACATCCCGGATCTTTGCACCTGTAAGACAGCACACCTCTCGAGACATCTTGTCAGGCCTACAAATCACTGCTTCTGTACCCCTCAGCAAGGAGTCCCCCACTACGACCACACGCCTCCTCCGAGGCTTAGCAGCGACTGTTCCCTCGGGTGGGACTCTCAGGCTCCCTTGCTCTGTCCCTGAAGTCTGTCCATGCTGCTCTTCTTCATCCTCCTTGATAAGGGAAAGAGCTTCGAATCGATTCTCTAGCTGCAAGCTCCCCGAACAATTCCTTCTTGGTTTACTACTCTTTGTGACATTCCTCCAGCTGTCTGCCTCCTCTGTTTGGCAAGTGACCTCTTCCACCCTAGCATCTTCCTCTGCATGGTACTCATCCAAGATGGTTAGTTCTATTGTGTCCAGGAAATCCTCTTGTTCCCTAATCTGCTGAAGTGTAGCTACTCTGGACTCCAGCTGCTGCACTTTCTCCTCCAAGAGTGCTACCAACTTGCACTTGGTGCATGTGAAGTTCTCCACTACTGTAGGCAAGAAGAGAAACATCCCACAAGAGTTGCAGGTGACTGTGGCAGATCCCTCGTTGTCCATACTGCAAAGTCTTTAGTAATAAATATAACAGTCAATCTACTGGGAATACTTCTTTAAAGGTAAGTACTGGCTGCTATCTTACACTTAAAGGGAAGGTTCTGTTTCAATATCTGATTCTAACCTAATGCCACTTGAGCAGAGTTGTTCAGTTAAAGAAAACTAAAATTTGCGCGCCCTTCAGCAAGGAGCACACGGTCTCAAGCACACGGTCCCAAAATGGCTGCCAAGCAGCTCCTCTCCTTCTCCTCTCTCTGGCCGGACTGTTCTGGAAGGCTCTGGAAGGTGGTATATAAAGCTAGTAGCCTTGTGATGGTCCACAAGATGCTCTTGCTATGCCAGTAGAAGCTGATATTATTTAGAGCACAACTGGGACATATGCAGAGTACAAATCTTTCTAAAGTATACTCTTGCAATATATATCTTGTCGATGAAATTGCCTGCATTTTGCCACTGAAATTTTCCTTGGTCCCCAATTCTCTAGAAAACCTTTCGTAGGCCATCATCTGTTAGAACCTTCTATCAGCTGTCACGTCTCCTTATTGTTGATAACTTAATAAATTCTGTGGCATAATGGAAGCTCCACAGATCATGAGAAGGCAGCTACGTGGAAGAAATGTTATGCCTGGAAGATTTGAGATACAGAAGAGGAAGGTACCACTGAAAGAGAAGAATAAAAAGGGGCATTTTCATGCTATTTGTGTATACTTGCACATAGAATGGACACTTTAAAAAAAATTGGCAAAGGGCCTGTTTTAGAAAGGAAATGAATAAATCCTAAGTTGGTCTACATTATGTGTCACTCACCATAAAAATTCAAGAACATCAATTTGGAAGACAACATACTGTCACTGGATTGTGTGTGCTCAACAAGATGGATGGAACATCAAGCTGGAGCACTTAACTGAAGAGGTGAAATACTCACATTGTGAAAACATTACAGCATTGTGCTTCATATTGCAAAAGAATTACTAGCTCCATTTAGGGAGTCAGTAAGCCAGGGTACTTGTCTCCAAGGGCCTATACAATATAAAAACAAATAGTTATAATGCATGAGCACCTAGCATAACCCTTAAAGTGCTTTTCACATGGATACCACTGAGAGTCAGTATAGTGATTTTAGTAAGTTCTTATTATTTTGAGGGATTTTAACTCCAGGAAGGTCTTTCCCTTGGTTTATGTTAATTATAACCAGTACTTACATTTTTCAGTATATAAAAGCAGATTTTTAAAACCAGTGAGCTTTAAGAATGTTTTGTGATTTGTTAGTATAATTATAAAATAATAATTATTATTTCTGTCTGGTTCCTAATGAATTTTGTACTTTTCTGTTCTATGCACATTCACATCAAACAAAATTTGAATATTGTAACATATATACAGTATATACATACATATATATAAAATCATTATATCTTTAATCTTCTTTAAGTGCATGGTTATATATGTGCATGAGTATGTTTCAGATATGGCCCTATATTTTTTTGTTGTTAACTGCCCTCAAGTCGATCTCGGCTCATGGCGACCCTATGGATGAGACATCTCCAAGACCCTCTGTCCTCCACTGTTCTGCTTAATTCCTGCAACCCTATACCCTTGCCACCTTTATTAGAGTCCATCCATCTGGCACGTGGCCTTCCTCTTTTCCTACTTCCCTCCACCTTTCCCAGGATTATTGTCTTTTCTAATGAGTCCTTCTTTTATATGATGTATCCAAAGTGCAACAGCCTCAGTTTGGTCATCTTGGCTTCCAGGGAAGTTTCTGGCTTGATCTGCTCTAGGACCATTTGTTTGTCCTTTTGGCTGTCCATGGGATCCTCAGCACTCTTCTCCAGTACCACATCTCAAATGAATGGATTTTCTTCCTATCATCTATCTTAACTATCCAGCTCTCACATCCATACATGGTAATAGGGACCAGCAAACAATTACATCCAGTGGTGGCTTTGTACCTGGGGAAGGCTTCACATTTGGGGAAAGTAAGGCATTGGTGGTTCTTTCGCATTATATACACAATTATAGCATTGTGATTCCACTTAAACCGCAGCACCCTATGGAATCCTGGAATGTACAGTTTGGGGAGGCACTAGAGCTCTTTAGCTATGGATTCTTAATTTCCCTCCTTAACTTTAATTTCTGTGATTCAATAGGACCCTGTCTTGACAGTTAAAGTGGAATCACCATGCTATAATTGGCAATGCTATAACCAGGTCCCTGGTTCTCTGTGGTCTGCCCCTACCTAGTGCAACTCTTCATAGTCTATACACATTCCATTCTCCAGATGCTCAAGAGCATCTTTTCAGGCAGCTTGGAGAGGACTATACTTTCTGCTACCATTTCTACCCTTTCTACCATTGGATTTTGTTGCTGTGTGTCTTCAAGCCCTTTCTGCCTTATTTTGACCCTATGGCAAACCTAT
This sequence comes from Urosaurus nigricauda, assembly GCA_034509955.1. Classification (NCBI taxonomy): domain Eukaryota; kingdom Metazoa; phylum Chordata; class Lepidosauria; order Squamata; family Phrynosomatidae; genus Urosaurus; species Urosaurus nigricauda. Next base: position 258,041,484 of record JAOEGL010000001.1, on the reverse strand, counting down.
AACAGGGTTTTCTTGGCAAGTTTCTTCAGAAGGGGGTTTATCATTGCTATCCTCTGAGGGCGAGTGAGTGTGACTTGCCCAAAGTCACCCACTGGGGCTTCATAGCTGAGCCAGGATTCGAACCCTGGTCTCCAGAGTCATAATCCAATGCCATTGGATACAACCTAGAATATGAGGTAGACTTTAAAAAAGAAAGAAAAAGAACCACTAGAAATTTTTCCAATGTTGACCTTGAAGTAGTCAGATCTTCCATGTTTTTCATTGTTGTTGGTTTTCATTAATTAAAAATAGCAACTGTAGGGAATGGGCCAGAGGTGCTATGTGTATATTCAGAATGGGATCAGCTGCTTTTAAAATGTGCTTGAGCAAGGAGATATTTCACATCTTTTCACTTACGCTTTTTATTCAGTGAAAATACTCCCTCCCTGATGCTGATGGGAGTTGGAGTATATCAGTATCTGGGGTGGATGGGTTATTGTTTGAGAAAAACATACCAGGCTACACATGCAATTTTTTTTTAATTGAAGTAAAGGAGAAAGTGATTTTTTCCAGAGCTTTGCTTTCTAAAGTCTAGGTTTGAATCCCTGTGTATCAGGCATATGTGTGCATCAGAATGAGAGATATGACCTCTTTTCTGGGCAGGCTCCTCAATTTTACTACTTGCATGAAAAGTTGGTAGAACATGGTCCTCACCATTCTAGGAATAGCTGTGCCTATGAAATTTTGTAATTGCTACTAGATGAGAATTTCATTGGCTTCATTTTTATAAGAATTTCATCATACATGGGAAAGAAAGAATCAGGTTTTTTAAAAAGGACACTTTGTATTCTGGGCTGGGGCTGGGGAAGCAAACCTGACAGATTCGTTTATCGCTATTGCTAATGCATGGGCAGAAATGGGATCTGATGAGTTAAAATAACTAACATTATTCATTAAGCTGCATATTTTCTAATTAAAACCACTGACTTAGGTTGGACGTTTGGTATAAGCATTTCTCCAAACCAAAGTTATTAGTTAAGGTAGTAATACAAAGGAGCCAAAAATTTGCATTGCCTGATTAGTTCTCTACCCCAAACCTAGTTCTGAAGTGTGTTTATTTGATGCAATTTTTTTTTAAAAAAAGTGCTAGACTGTGTATTGGGAGATCAAGTTTCAAGTCTCCACAGAACCTCCAACACTCACATTCAAATAGCTAAGGAGAGCAAGGTTAATTCTTAATTAATTATTAGCAAATTCTAAGGTTAAACTATTTTAAGCCAACAAGTACCATGGGCCTCTTGGAAATTGAGTCTTCTTTGCAGTTAGATGGAATTCCTCTGTTCTTCTGGATATGACAGGAAGGTTCCTCATCTATTCAAGGGAAGGAATTTTGAAGCATCTGGGATTATTGCTGGGGTCCATATGGGAACCAGTAAGCTAAAAAGGTGGGGAAGGAATGTACTGTATAGAGATGGAATTATAAGGCAGGAAGAAAGGGAAAACAAAGGTTTGTGGTGAAGTAGCTTTGAAATGTAGTTTTCAAAAAACCATGTAGATGCTTCTTGAAGTATTTTTCAGCTTCATTCTAGTAAGGCTTTCAGTGCAGGCACTTCATTTAAATGACAATTTAACAAAAATATAATAGTTAATTTTTTCACCATTCAATATAAAGTTAACTGAATTTGGTATTTTAAGTTTATTAACATTTAACTTAACTTAGTCTCTTCCTACTAATATTCCTCTCTCTGGGCAAGGGCATTCTCAAACATTTGGGAGGCCATTGTACATTGCTGACTTTTGGCTTAGTAGGAGATGACAAATACAGTTAATTTTGCAAGAGCAACATCATGGTTTTAACAGCACTGGTTGGGTTTCTATACTGTATAGCATTTGTTCTGGATAAAGGGCTGCTTAAAATCAATTCACTTCGGTCAATAACAGTTTAAGAATATATTTGTCCAAAATGGTCAAGACAATTGCAAGGCAGAATGTAGGCAATAATTTTGTAGGTATACGAAAATTGTTTACCTTCTTTCATTTCCTTTAAACTGAAGTAATCTAGCATTGTGCAGTATAACGCATTGTGCAGTATAATACATTAAGAGCACTTTTTCACTGAAAAGCTTTTGAGTGCTGAAGCCATTCTGGAATGTCTGAAAGGCAGTGCTCTCATGGATCCTAGCTTGCAATCCACATGGTGGCCATGCTGAGCATTTCAGAAGGCATGGTTATTCCATGGGGAAATGGTAACATGTTTCTAAAGGAGGAGAGGAACAGAACACCCATATTTGCAAGCTACCTCCACCATTTCCCCTCTGCAGTGGACCCTTGGTATCCACTGGGCTTTGTTTACAGGATCCCCTGTGGATGCCAAGTTTCAAGGCTGCTCAAGTCCCAATGTAAACAATGGGGGAATAAAATGGTGTTCCTTATCTAAAATGTCAAAAGCAAGGTTTGCTTTTTTGAATTTCTTTTTCTAAAAAAGAAATATTTTCAAGCTGTGTATGCTTGAATCCATGAATACAGAATCTGTGGATATGAGGGCTGACTATATAACTCCCCCTTTTGGAGTAGCTTTTGTTAGAAAGTGGGGGAGTATCATTAGATACTTGGTGGAAAAGAATTTGGGATATGTGGCTCTTAAAGAAATTGTCAGGCAATATGAAAACAAATAAGAGACAGATCAGCTATGACAGGTTTGTAGAAAAATTGTATCCTTTTATTGAATTTGTGAACACAAGATCACGGACAGTGAGACCACCTCTATTTTGGTTGGATGTTCTGCCTGGACTGTCATACCATTTTCTGGAGCTTGCTTGATTCCTCAGCACTTTCCTAAAAGCACGTGATAAATAGTCCTATTTATGATATATTGACTGAACTTTCTTGTTGACTGTATCATCATAATTTTGTGTTTTTATTTTTTTCTGTTAATAAATTTTATCTTTTAATGTTAATAAAAAGTTTGAAAAAACATTCTCCTCTCGGGTTTCAGAAGAACTGCATTCCTCACTCTTGGGGCTTGCCTCCTGTGCAAGAAGCAGAAAAATGATGGCGGCAGGATACAGTTAACATTCTAGAAAGTCATAAAACATAAAGCAAAGGGAATGGAAGACATCATTCCTCTTCTGAAATCTGAAAGCATTTTATCAGTTCTGTTGATCTCAGGAGCAGTCAGACATAAGGAAAAGCAGGAGGAAGAGGAAGAGCAGACGGAGCAGGAAGAGGAACAGCAATAGTTGCTACTGATAATGGCACCACATGTTGTATTTCTCTCATGCTCCCCATAACATTGCAGGTATCAGATCTAGATACCGGGTGCTGACATTGGGTCAGTTTTTAACTCATATTACTGTTATTTCTTTGTAAAGATAAGAGTCTGGTTGAGGTGGGAGAAATTCTGAAAGACTTCAGCTATTCCTGAGGTTTAATGTAAGAAAAAAAGAAAAGAAGAATGTAGTGGATTCTCACCTCCTCCCTTCACTCTTTCTCTCTCTCTCACTGAGGATGGCTAGATTGTTTTAGTTTGCATATGTTACTGTGGGTAAAGAGTAGAGCTTGGGGAAAGGAATTTTTGAGGGGGTATGAGTGGCCATACTGGGTGTTTGTGACGAGGGGAGCCGTCGGGTTGAGCGGGCAAAGGAAAGCAAGGAAGGAGAGGACTGGAGGACCCAGGGGAGGAATCCTGGGAGGCTTCTGGTTGGGAGAGGCATATAAGGAGTGAGGGAGAGGTGCCTTGGGAAGAAGGAAGAAAGGAAAGATGCGGAAGATTGGGACAAGGAGGACCAGCTGTGGAAGGGACAGGAGAGTTTACTCAGAGCCCAAATGGAAGGGACTGCTCGGTAACCCTGCAGAGACATCTAAGCCAGCTGAGGGTAGGTCCCACTGTGGAGGAGGTCCCCGGGGACTCAACAATAGAAAGGAACATTGCTGAGTCTCCTGAAGCGGTCTGGGAAAAAGACCTTCTTAAAAGGGAAGCTAAGATTGAAGGAATTGGGTGGGACTCTGAAGGAAAAACCAGGGAGCAATGCCTGGGTCCAGACTTAACTGAAAAGGCTGATGTTGAGCCTGCAGAAAAGGGGAGAGTGGTGATGCCAAAAGCCCTCTCCTAAGGCTGAAGGAAAGAATTGAAAGCCACATTTATGTTCATGTACCCAAAGGGGATAAAGTTTCTGTTTCTTAAAGTTTAAGTAAAGTTTGTTTAAGCATCTTCCACATGTCTGGTATAACTTTGAGACTGAAATTGCTGGCAGATGCACACACCTGTTGCCATTATGTCCCAAGGAGCAGGAACCCTGCCCACAGTGTGGGATTCTGGGAGTGACAATACGAAAAATGCCACCCCAAACAAAACCCTTTCCCCAAGCTTTGACACTGGTACAGAAGATTCAATGGAAGATAAAATCATCCAGAGCAAGAGAGTGAGCAGATGTCAATATGGTTTTAAGAGGCAAAGGACTGCTGATTCCACATGGCTTCCTACAAAGCAATAGCTGGGAGAGAGACTCTGCCTTGATATCAATCAACACGTTGCCATTGATGCCATTACCTCTGCAAAGAGGAGCTAATATGATTTATAGCCAGAGAGCAGCCTTTAAATACTAAAAATCCAAACCATCCCATTGTTCTTGTTTTGTCAACCTTATGCCTTTATTAAAGAAAGGGCTGCTTTATTTTTACATCTTTTTTTTTATCTTTTGCTGATCAAACTATGATAGGTACTCCCCCCCAAAAAAGAGCTTGGAAACTTTGTGCACTGATTGAGTCAAATGAGCCTCGTTTCTCATCAGGGAATCCTTGATTACAGCATGATTTGCAGAGGGAAACATTCCTTTGCTTGTTGTCTTGTATCCCTCCTTGCCAAAGTCCTTGAGTTCACAAGGCTCAAACAGACAGGTCTTCAATAAGCTATTCCCCTGAAAATGATGGTGTTTCTAAGCCAATCTAATTTTGAGAGGCATGTTTTCTCCTGTTAATAAAATGCCACCTGCTTCTGCATTGTCTCCACTGTTTCTTTTGCAAAGAGAACACAGAATAAAATCTGTTTGTTCTCAAGGATGTTTCCTTAGAGACCCCCTTAAAACCCTTCCCTCCTCTCCCCCCCCCCAAGTTTTAAAAAGCAAGCTTGAAATTGTCAGACGGTATCATACTGAATTCATGCATAAAGCTCAATTGGCCCACAACTATATTGAACCATATTCATAAGTAACGGAATATCCTAATTAGTTTTTTGTGTGTTTGTTTGTGAGATTCTCTTATCCATGAGCATTCCAATCAGAGAATATTTCAGTAACCCAGGTTTATGACTGATGGTGTTACTACTATTGGTTTCACAGTCTGCCAGGTATCTCTGACTCCAGTTTTGGAGCCAATGAATTGGATGGAGTCTGTCCAAGAAAGCAGGAATCAGGGAGGTGTCACTGGCTAATGTAGTGCATTCCAAACTGCGTCACTTTTGTAATTGTGTAATAGTACACTCATACCTTCCAACATTTCACAGGTAAAAATTGAGAAACTAATGGCCAAGCAACATCAGAGTGTGGTCATGATGGTAAATATTATTAATGAGGAAGAACAGACAATTTAGGTGAGGCTGCAGCAATTTGCTTTTGCTTGACCTAGTGGGAAGGGAAAGATCGTGCCCCCTCTTCTCCTCTACTGAGTTAATTTAGTGCAAATTATGTTGGTACTTTGAATTCAGGGGATTATTGCATTATTACCACTGCCAAATTAAAGCTTCATTTGGGCTATAAGCTGGGCAGTATACGGATGGTGGTTTTGGGGAGAAAATTCATGTGATAACACCAGGGTACAGCCCAAATGAAGCTTCAATTCAGCAGTGGTAAGACGCATTTTTCAGCAGTGCAATAATCCCGTCAGCTTGCAGCAATTAAAGTGAGCAGAGAACAAAGAGAAAATTGGAGGAGGAAAGACAACCTGGGACATTTTAAAAGCAGCTGAAAAATGGGACAGTGGAGGATTAATCAGGACTGACTGTCCCTGACAAATTCAGACAGTAAGAGAATACAGGGTCTCATTTATTGTGATTTCCTTCATTTTATCAGTCCATTTAGAATTGCTCCTATAGCACTAGTGAGTCCACACATATTTTCTTTTATGTGGATGTGATGATAATGATAATTGCACCAGTAATATGGAAAACTAGTGTGATGTAGTGATTTGAGCACTGGGCTATGACTCTGGAGATGAGGATTTGAATTTCTTTTTCTTCTTCTTCTTCTTTTAATTGTATTTCAAACATTCACTGTACAGGTTTTCTATTCATTAAAGAAATAAAGAGGAACTGCTTAGCCATAGAAACCCACTGGATGACCTTGGGCAAATCACACTCTCTCAGACTCAGAGGAAGGCAAAAGCAAACCTCCTCTGAACAAATCTTGCCAAGAAAACTGTCATAAGTCACAAATGACTTGAAGGCACACAAAAATAAAAACCATTAATATATATGGTGCTGTACAAAAACTAAAAAATAAAATAAAAAATGAAACAGACCAACAGGCCTGCAAAAGGCCTCCAGATTAAAAGGAAAAAAGAAATAAAAGAGGAAAATAGGGGAATGAAGTCGGTAATAAAAGTATAAATACCAATATAATGCAGTTGTGGCAAGCTACCAAAATATAAAAATCCTTGCAATGCAATTACAAAAACAAGCTGTCCAAATTCATGTAATCTGAATATACAAAATTATGGAAGTAAAATTGAACTGAAATTCTGAAATCTTCAAAAGAAAATCTTTTGAGATTTTGAAAGAATAATGAAAGATGCAGTCCACCAGTATTCAGGAAGATTATTCCAAAAATATGGAGAAACAAGGCGAGGGCAGTGAAGCTAAGGAGAAAATCAGGAAACTCTTGTTTGGATGAGAAACACAGAGTTTTCAAAACAAAGATCTTGAATAGGGTGGGAAAGAGAAATGGAGACTGAAAGGCGGAAGAGAGTTAGATCTAAAAGATGAAAGAAGGTTGTATTTGGATCCTAAAAATAAGAGGCAACCAATGAATGAACATTAAAAATGGAGTCACATGATCCAAGGAATAAGCAAAAAATAAAAAATAAAAAAAATCTTAGCAGCAGAATGTTGAACAGAACCCAAGAGATATTGGAAGGCAAAATCAAAAGAGTATTACAATAATCAAAAAGGGAAATGAACTAGCATAATTTATTTTTCCTTACAGAGACAGAAAGGAATTTTGTTTCAATTTATTTTAAATTTAAAAATGTATCCAAATTTGAAAATATCTTCATATTCAGGAAAGAAAGAACTTGAGGTTTGTTTGTTGCTTGTCTTATGAATGAGGGAGAAATGAAAATTGAAAGATTCATCTATTGGGGCAAAGGGCTTTCAAAATGGTGCTGAATGAGGGTTGCCAACTCTCCCCTCCCTCAAAAAAGGCTTCTTATCGTACATACATATATACAGAATGGCAGGCAAGTGCAACTATGGCCTAATTACTATTTGTAGTCCCTTCTAGAACTGAATCAATGAGATTTGCATAGGTGTTGATTTCCCTTCAGCAGCTGCTTTAATCAATTTATTCTAGTAGAGGCAGCAGCTATGCTAGGAATAGATGGCCCTCTGAAAATGCCAGTCAGAATATTGTGACAGTAAGACCATGGAGGATTTACATAAATTGAACCTCGATAATGAGGAAATCAAAATAGTTAAAGATTTCCCATATCTTGCATCAAACATTGATCAGAATGGAGACTTCAGTGAAGAAATCAGAAGATTAGGAATGGGAAGGACAGCCATGAAAGAACTATACAGGATCCTAAAGTGTAAAGATATATAACTGAGCACTAAAGTTAAACTCATCTAAGCCATTGTATTCTCCATCATCATCATATATGGATGTAAGAACCGGGCAGTGAAGAAAGCAGATAGGAAGAAAATCAACTCATTTTAGATATACTGCTGGAAAAGAGTGTCCTAGAACATATCAAGCCAGAAATCTCCCAGTAAGCAAAGATGATGAAACCAAGGTTATTGTATTTTGATCACATCATGAGAAGGCATAACTCATTAGAAAAGACAATAATGCTAAAAAGGTAGAAGGTAGTAGAATGAGAGGAAGACCATAGGCCCGATGGATGGACTCAATCAGAGAGGTCACAGGCCTCAATTTGCAGGACCTGAGGAGAGAGGTAGAGGATAGGGGTTATTATAGATGTCTCACCCACAGGGTCACCATGAATCAGGTGTCAACTTAATGGCAGTTAACAACAACCCACAACAATAAAAATGCACACATTTTCCCCAGAATTCCCTAGCATTGATCTAGGGAAGTTAAAGCAGTCTCAAACTGGATGATTTCTGCAGTGTATTTTGAACCATTATCATTAAAACACTGGCAATCAGAAATCCTTATCCATCTGCTTCAGAATGTCCAGGGAACTGCCAGTAGAGTAGCTTCCTTCTGCTCATCCCAGTCCAGATAGTTCCAAATTATTTTTAGTGAAAATATCTTCTAACACATGGCACTTAATAATATTCTTTCCCTTCTTCTCTGTAGGCAAATAGAGTAATAAAAGAAGAACCTGTAAAGACCAACAGGTTTTTTTTTCTTATTTTGCAGTCTAACTAGTTTCCACACATTTACACATGGAACATATTTACATCTCAGACAATGATAAAAATGGATGGCATGTTTTCCCAGTACTCTAAGATGAGAGATCTTAGTATGAGCATTTTTCTAGGATTCTAAATGTTTTGACAGCATTCCTTCCTTGTCCAATGTCTCTGCTGGGTCATGTACAGCTAAAGAAATCAGCTTACGAAGATATGTTTATTTCAATACTGATAATTAAGTTTCCTTAATTATACAGATATAAACTGCCATCCTGTAAAATTAGTGTAGCCTGTTGTTATTATGAAGAACAGAATTCTGTTCTAGTTGCATAATGACCAAATATCCCACCTACCCCCTTTCCAGTATGGCAGCTTTCCCAAGATGGGCATTTCTTAGTTAGTGGAGAGTAGAGTGTGCAGCCAAGATATGTCCAGCTCCGCTCCTACTTTCTACCAACATGGAAATGGCTGGCTTGAGGGAGCTTCCACATTGACAGTGTGGAGTTTTGGGGAGGGCTGCATCAGGAGCTTTGTAATATAGCTGTGTAGCATCTCCTGCCATTGTTTGCTTCTAGCATCACATACTTAATTTGTTTCTAGTTACCAATTATTGGTTGAGTACTCATTATCCAAAATGCTTGGGACCAGAATATTCTGTATTTTGATTTTTCTTTATTTTGGAATAATTGCATTTGTGTGTACACAATATACAATATACAACACAAGTAGTATGTCCTCTATTTGTGAAGCTGGAGAGACATACAAGGCTGGAGAGAGAAGTGAGAGACATGAGCCTGGAGAAAGATGTAGCTGGAAAGACCGAGGATCTATATTTGCAAGGCTGAAAAGAGAAGTGAGAGACATGATGCTGGAGACAGACACAGCTGGAGAGACTGAGGATCTGTGAAATGGTGGAAATCCAAGCATAGTGCTTGGTGCAAATCCACACCTCCCACCATTTCACAGATCCTCATGTCCCTATCCTGCTTCATGTCTCCTTCATTTGCTACTTGTATTGTGTATGAGATGTGAGGCTGGAGAGAAACTGAGGATTTGAGAGACGCGTGAGTAGGAGTGCCACACAGCTGACATGTTGAAGGCAGAAGCTGATAGCTGGCAGCAAAAAGTATTGCTTTTTGGAGGTCTTTGGATTTCAATTACCAGATTTACCCAGCCTCTGTTTATATTTTAAAAGTCACTGAAATTTTGATATTCTTCAAACAAACAAACAAACAAACAAATCAAGGGGATTTAAGGGCACTGAAACCCTTTTTTTACTTTTACTTCAAGGGATATATGTGCCCATCACTTCTTTCTTGAATTGTTTTTGGTTCTGTTGCATTTCTGTGATAAAAATAATCTTGATCTTCAATTTGTGCTTTGTTCTTTCTTCTGCCCTTTTTTTTTTTGCAGGAAAGATGTAACTGTTATATCACCCATATCTCAGTAACTCTATTGTCACTGTAGTTACTGCAACATATTGAGATATTTATAAAGGCTTCATTTTTGACCAAACTATCCATAGAGGATTACAAGAGGCAACATTTGGATTCAAACCATGAAATACATAGCACCCTGTCCAATTCCTTATGCTCAGTATGTATCATTGCATCATTATTGTGAATACAGTTTACCCTCAGATGGGTTGGGTGCAGCTGAAAGGTAGAGGCTGGAGAGATCATTAGTGGGAAACCCCATCTGAACTGTTGTACATAAAGGGTGAAGAGGATATAAAGATGACCAGATCATCTCACAAGTTCTGTGGCATGACATCTGTGGCAATGAGGCATCTAACACAAACTCACTGATGGGGAGGAAATGTTTATGATCATTTCAGCCACACAAGGAAAAAATCTCCAAGAATGTTCACAATTCAACTTTTGTAACAGATTGAAAAGCTGTTCCTACTCGTACATGTTTGCTTGGATTAATTCGACGTTGGGGAGCTTGTGGCCTTGTAACACTCATTGGTCCTAGCTGTGTAGCCAATAGGCTGGGATACTGGGAATATCAGCAGCATTTAGAGAGTTATTGCTTTAGTGATTTAGAGAGTTATTGCTTTAGTGATAGAAGCTTTGCAGTCACATTTAGGACTGAGAAGAGGAGTGGAAAAGTAAGCAAGTTAAGGGATGGACAGTGCTGAAACAAAGTGCCTGAAAAGCAATGTAAGTAGTGATTCAGGAGATGGATAGGAATAAGTGAAAGGAAAAATTCTAGGGTAAAGAGCTAATGAACAAGGAAGAAGATGTAAGGACGAGGTTGTTTTGAAGGGCTTGTTCCACTCCTGCCCAATGCTGAACTGTAGATGAGGGAAGGATGAAAATGATTTGACAATCCTGTGTAGCAATTTCCCTTCCTCTCTTTGCTTACTCCTGGATTTTGTGAGTTTTCTTTGGGTATCACTTTCCATGGCTATAGCAATGTGAGTAATGTCTGTGGAAGTAGCTCTTTAAATATGAGGACAGTCGTATAGAAAGTGAATGTTACTAAATTAACCTTGACCCTCTATTTCCTTTTCTTTTGGTCCTTCATGGCATTCAGTTGCTTATGCTTTATGCTATTATTTTAAAAAGTAATTTGAAGGCTATATACCGAAGGTCTGTCTGTCTGTCTCTCTTTCTTTCTTTCTTTCTTTCTTTCTTTCTTTCTACAAACCTACTCACCATCTGCAATTGGCAAATCTCAGTGACACGAGTCTGCGTTGCTTAGCAATAAATACATGTGCAGTGGTTCCAGAGTCACAAAGGGCCTTCATTACTTTATCATCCAGCCATTTTGCACAGACTTTGGGGCTAAAAGGGCCCCTTTATTCACTTATACTTGGTGAGAAGAACAAAGGTGGGTGGGTGGAGCTACTGGTGGGGGTAGAATACATGCCAAATGGTCTGATAAATGTGCAGCATCATGAAAAACTGCAAACAGTTCACAAGATGGAGAAATGAGAAATAAAAGCAAATTAATGTATTTATCAACCAATCTGGAACATGATTGGAGTGTAACTGTACCCAAGAACAGTATTTGAAAACAGACAAAAGGTTCACATGGATTATTGAGTTTGCATGTAAAATATTGTAAACATGGTGGTAACTGTGTATGTGCTTTCAAATCACCTGTCAGCTTATGACAACCTCATGATCTTTTCACAGGGTTTCCTTAAGCAAGGAATACTCAGAGGTGGCTAACCCTGCTTAGCTTTCAAGATCAGACAGGATCTAGTACGTTTATGGCATTTAGGGCCCTTATGGTGAGGACTAGGACCTAAATAATTGAAAAGAACCAGATCCCATCTGATCTTGGAAGCTAAGCAGGATCAGCCAACAAATACCAGGTGATGCAGGCTATATTTTTAGAGGAATGAACTGGCACACAAACATGCACACACACACACACACACAATGTGAACAATACTGGCACAATTATATTTAATGTAGCACTCCAAGATGTTTTACCCATTCAGTAGCACATAGCAAAGATGCTACTGAGCTATCAATAATTGCAATATGCCATTTTTACTGCTCTAATTACATATTAATAATGTCAAGCCATCTGAGCTATGAGCAGAATAGAACTGCATGCTTGCCAGCACCAACTGATCAGACAGCTTTTGTGTACACATATTTGAATGGATTAAAATAGAGTAATTGAAATGGATGCTTGAGCTCCCCCAGGATCAACAGAGCTAGTCAAGGATACATCTCTGGAAGCTATCAAGGGAGACATTGCCAGAAAGGATCCCCTGTTCTCCAGTCACAATGGCGATCTATCCACACATGCTGGTTCAGCCCTGTGTCCATGCCATCCTTGTTGGGAGATGTGTGGTGTTGTGGTTAGGATTGGTGGCCTAGTGGTTAGGATTGTAGGTTGCAGTGAAGCTTATGTTGTAGCCGTAGGCCAATCACTGTCTCTCAGCCTTACCATTCATAAAAGGTTGTGGCGAACATAAAATGCAGAGGAGGAAATCCATCACAAAGCTGTCACCACCACCATCTTATTTATATCCCACTATTTCCTCTATCTTGGGAATCTAGTATACAGATACAGCTCAAAATTCATGACTTTATTGAGAAAAGGCAGTATATACATACATCTGTTAAGTAAAATACTCAATATGGCAAACTACATATTACCCTCAGCACCTGAATAGGAATGCTATCATTGCATGTTTACCAGGTTTGCCATGTGCAATTACGAATCTGTTATCAGGACGTGGAAGTTTTCATCCCTGTGGAGAGAAGTTCCTTACCTAACCTTGCTATGTAGTTGTAGTGTCAGGCACATGTTACTACTTTGTTTTTAATTTGCTCAAGTACTTTGGTAAAAGTTTGCAAGGAGTTCCACAGAAGCTCCTTTGAGCTGCCTAAATCCATTTTTAGATGGGTTTATTATTTGATAGCACATTATTCTATACCTTTCTGTTTCACAGAGGCCAGTGTATTCAGCAAATATTTGTACCACTTGATGGCTGAGTCAATTTAAAGTCAAGGCCATGTACTGCCTGTAGTGAAAAGCCAAAGTCAAATACGTAAGAGCTAAAACCAACATTAGGTAAGAAGAAAATGGGATGGTAATAAAAGATTATATACACTTCTCTTTGGTTTTTCTGTTTTGACAAAGGATCATTTAATGCAAATCACAACACTCATGTATTCCATTGGTTCTTCTCATGCAAGATGCATTTTGTATTAATATTCTTCTATTAGAAGAAATACTTAATTATGTTGTTGCTTATGCTCATCAAAAAAGATACAGGGCAGCTTTCCTTTGACCTGTTTCTATCAGAACCTGGAATTACTACTTTCTATATTCAAGTCCCAGAATGCCCTGGAGTTCTGGGGGTTGTAGCACAAACTTTCTGAGTTCTAATCAGTTCTAAAAGTGAGTCATAATTTGTCTACATGTTTTATCAAAATGTGTGTGTGTGTGTGTGTGTAGATGGGGGGGGGGGGAATCCTGAGTATTTCTGATCTTTGTATTGCATGGTTTTCATGAAACATTTCCCTTCTGTGAAATACAGCATATTTGGGATCATAGGGATCATAGCTTCGTAATAGAGCAGGGGCCTCTGCTTCAATCTCTGATCTCACTAACTTCAATGATCAAGTAACAAATGATAGGAGAGACTGAGGCCTGAAGTTAAGCTGTATAGAAGCTGGTGTTTTGAATCATCAACAAAAGACCTTCAGCAGTGAATATTTTATTAGAGTGAAGTACATATGTATCTAGGAGAAAGAGAGACTATAGATGAGATCTCTTGGCAACATCACTAAGGAAGAAGTGGGTGGCAGGAGGTGGAATAAAGGCTGTGTCTGAAGAAAGAACAGAGCATAGAAGACAAAGGCATGAGGACTACACTGGGTGAAAAGCTTGGGGTTGGGTGGAGGAATACCCGGTGAGCCAGTTGCTTATCTTATACCCCCTGTTGATCTTGCTGCCAGCCAGGACACCAATACAAATGGGAGGGTGGATGCCCCCATTGCAAAGTGATGTTCTACCCTCCCTTCCCTCCCATGCCTTTCTCACCCCATCCATCATTCCAGCCACCTGTTTCTGTGGCTGGATGACTGGGCAGGTGGACAGGTGAAGCAGAGGAACACAGGGGTTGGTTTCATCTGTTGTCTCACCTGCCCACTCAACCATTCAAGTCCTTCCAGGTTTGTCCAGGTGAGAAAGAGCATGGGAAGAGAAGTGGGGTAGTCGGTGGGTTCGCTTGCTCATTTGCTTATCCATTCAGCTGCCCTGGCTCTTCCTGGTCTGGCCAGGTGGGTGGGTGAGGGAGAGAGAGAGGAGAGGGTGATGGAGCTGTCCGCTGCTGCCACCTCCGCCCCCACCAGGTGAAACAACCCTAGTGACACCACTGCTCCCTAGTAATAGACAACCACTTGTGCAAGCCTGGTTGTTCACTTCTGCCACTTAAGATCTGATAGATCTGCTGCCGCCATTCAAAGCAGATAATACTCGTCAAGGCTGGGCAAATGGTCTGACCTGGTTTAAGTCTGTAACTTGAATATATGTCCAAATGAGATAATAGTAGGAAAGCCTGTGAGGGCAAGCTTGTTAGGTCTGCTATATTAATCCTACCCTCTGCTACCAATACTTGAAAGGATTTCAACTTTGGATAGTTCATTAAATATAAACCGTGGAATATAATTTTCCTATGAAAATTCCATCTGTTTTATGAACAGAGTATAATAAGGATCTGTTCTTAAAACAAGACTAAGAAAAACCAAGCAAATCAGTCACAGTGACTGATATGATCTGTGGTACATGTTTACATGCATTTTGTTTTTGCCTGAAGATTTTAAAGCAACAAAACCTGGATATTTGTTGACTTGAATGCTTAGAATGGGAAGAATGAATTCATACCAGTTGAAGTCTCTGTGGGGATCATGAAATATCAATTTACAAAAATGTAGTACTGTACTCACAAAGACAAAGACAGCAAATAGACCCGTATTAGTAAATGCCCCAATCCAGCACCTAGCCTCTACTGAACCTTCAGATGTCTATGATGAAGATGCAGGAACAGGGAAAGCTGCTGGACACCACTGGTCCATCTAACCCAATATTGTCTACAGTAGTGGCTTCCAATACTGGGTCGCCACATGTTATTGCATTACATCTCCTGGAATTCATGTCCAGTGTCCATGCTGTATGAGAGTCCTGAGCACATGAAGTTCACCAACCTGTGAGAATCTAACTTTAGAAGCCGCTGGGCTGCAATGTAGAGGGTAGAGCCCAGAGATGGGATTATGCAGCCTCCAAGATACTCAGCATATCTCAGCATTCATCATCATTGGCTGTTCTGGTTAGAGCTTTTGGGACTTATAGCCCAACAACATCTGAATGGCTTCATGATTCCAACCATCTCTGCTATAGATATTACTGTGACTTACAGTCACATTGCTGTTTCAGTCAGGGTCTTTTCAACCTGAAGATGCCACAGATAATGACCTTCTGCATGCAATTTACGTGCATTTCCAGTGAGCTACAGCCCTTTGCCTACCCATCTATGGTCAAGGTGAAGAAATTGCAACTAGAGTTACATTGGGACTACTATGTTTTCTCAAGTGGGCACTTATTTGGATGGGAATTTGATCTTATAATGCATGGCATTTATACCAACAGATATGAATAAAAGGTCAATTTATCATCATCTACGAAATGTTAGCTATACATGACATGTATGAATAGATAGGGATCTGAAAAGAGCATTGGTTGCTGAATTATACTCTTTATCAAGGAAATTATAACAAAATAATGAATGTATAGGGAAAAGACCCAGGATGCTGAAAAGTAGAGATGTAAATCTCCCTTAGGCTGCAATTTTATTTTGAAACACTGAATTAGTTACTTGATTCTTTCAGGCCCATGGTGACTGTGGTGAATAGTGGGGAAAAATTAGATCAAAGTGGGAAAAATTAGATTAAAGTTCAGTGTTGTAGAATGGAACAGTGTAAAACACCAACAGAATAATTTCACCATGCTGTAAGTTATATTTGTGTGTTCCCTGTCAACCCCTTAGTCATCAATACTAGCCCCATGAATATGATTATTGTCAAAGTTACTAATGGCAAAACACTCAGAAATAGCCATCTGACAATTATGGTTTTAATGAACTGAATGTTGAACATGTCAAATCCAAACTCAATAAAGCAGCACTAATAAACACACTAGTCTGAAAGCTAGATTTAGAGACAGAAATAAAGGCTCACAGCAGTGTATAACAACGCAGGCACTAAACTGAAAATAGGACCTGGGTACTTGAGAACTTGTAAGGAAATGGGGTGATATAATGGATCCAACCACTCTTGACCACAGTTACCATCAGCCAAAGAAGGTAGAAGGAAGGCATGGAGATCACCACCCCCTGAGAGAAACCCCATGTGCACCCACTGTCATACTGCATCCAAGACAATGGAGTGCAATTTCTAAAGAGAGCCTACGTGTGAAAAAAATACCATGACAAATGATGAAAACACAAATGCACATTGAAAGGAAAAACAAAAGCTTGAATGGACAAATTTGTCACTTCGGAGGAGAAAATACCCGCCCCTTTGATTAAAATGCTATCTACAATGGCATTTCTATTCAAATGAGCCATATGGCTGTTGGGGATAGCTTGTCTAAAAAATCATGCTGTGGGGATCAATTCTGACAAGTCAGAGTGGAAATATTTTCATCTTCATGCCTGATTTGCAAAGTCACTAAAATGAGGCTTTTGATTAGAGTTTATGGGAACTATTAGGCAGAAATCCTAATGAATCTTTCAAATTCAAAATATCCCTGCCTGCTGTCCATCTGTTACATACGTGATGATTAATTTTTTGGTTCTTGTCCATGGGACACTTTTCTGGCATGAATATATTTTGTTGGATACATGCATGAATGTAAGTGGAATGGCATTCTATCATCTGGGTAATTCACATTTCTCTTTATTAAATGCTGGTGTTTCCTATCTGAAATGTGTTCTATTTGTTTTTTTAATGTTCCCCCACTGCCAATGTTTTGCATTATGAAGAGTTCTGTACCTGAAATGAAAACCATATTGATGGAGAGAAGTAGGGAACTGGTTTATAAAGCCCAGTACCTCATTGGGTTTGGTTACCAGGGTTTTCAGGCAAGACTATTGTATAGCTCTAGGTAGAAATACCACTTATTCCTTGATGTACTACCCAGCAACATAGTAACTAATCCACAACCAGGGTTCCACAACACTGCTCAGCTTCCAAAATAAAATATGATTACCATAGCTGTGCTTGGGGTGGTATAATGCTTCTTTAAATTTTATATACCTTTTAGTCCCCACACCTGGGAAATAAGTCATGTTAATACAGGAATCATACATAATAGTGCCTTTCCAGGCCTTATACAAATCATCCTCCAAATCAGGGGGCCCAGTACTACATCCACCCCCCTCATTGGAAGTAAGACCACCACTGGCAAAGTGAAGCAACTAAAGCATGTGGATGTTTCCTATCTCTTTTGGGGGCAAGCCAATCAGCTTCTCACTGTGATTTGGAATATATAGTTAGGCTATCACAGGGTGACCAGCCATCCTAATTTTTCAGGACATGTTCTACATTTTCACATTCTGTCCAGGAGTAATTTCAAAATGTCCTCCATTTAGAGCACGAATAAAATGCTCTCATATATATATGAGAGTATTTTTAGCTTTTATTTATTAATGTCCTACATTTTTCTTGAATGTCTTAAGTTTTGCATTGTGGCAAGGACATCTGGTCACCCTGGAGTATCACAACAGGGATCGCAGTGCATTTGGGCACTGTCAGGGGCAAGGCAAATCACTTCTCCCTTCCACTACCATTCATTTAGCCTTCACTCTGAATACTCTTACAAGCATAATACCTGTTTGTAGGTCACCCCCAAAAATGTTCAGTGGATCTTATTTCCAAACACGGATGTCTAAGACTGATTATGTACAGCCTTCATTATTCCTGGGATGAGTCATCTATGATAGCTGATTTAGTGCTTGATCATTTAGGCCATTTCTAATTCTTGAGGCAGTCCTACTACACAAGAATCTTGGTGGCCCAATTTTTCTTGAACTTTTCAGGAGGGACCGTCCACCAACAGCCTAGTGTTAGGTAGGGGATTAAGCCCCTTGACTCCTCTTCTAGAATCCATGGCTGAAGGGATTTCAGAAATAGGTAAAGTTCTCCACAACTCTGAACAGATACACAGCTCTTTTACTGTTCTGTAAAAAAGCAGAATGCACTGTTGGGAGTCACAAGGCAAAGAATATGTGATCTTTTTAAAGGGTTTGTTCCTCTTTTGTGGCAAAACCAGGCTGAAATGACTTCAGCTTTTCTAAATGAATCATCCCTCCTCTAATAGAACACTAATGGGTCAAGCTGCTTGCTTAATGAGCCTGAGAAATTAGCGATCCAAGGGTCTCGCACAACCAAAAGGGTTCTACATTTTAACCACAATTCCAACATGTATTTTAGTGCATTATTAAGAGTCATGAACACTGGATAGGAGTAGCACAATATTTCTTTTACATTAAAAAACACTTAAAACCCCAACCCTGCTGCTTTATCAGCACAAAGCTACTCCTTTATCTGCTACAACCACTGCCACAATAGGAGTGTGTATGGTAAACAATGTTACAAACCCTGAGAAAAAGAAATAAGGTGATTGCATTGTATCAGACCTATTCATTCCAAGAAAATCAAATACCTACATCCCGATAAAACATTATTGAGTGACAATACACATACCCCACCCTCTAGTGCATAGCAGGCAAGTAAACGTTATCCAGTATTTTTAAAAGGTGGGGCAACAGCTTTTACTACTGTTTTTTTTTTTTAATTCATTGTGGATAGACAAGTGGATAACTAGGTTTTTATTTCACATAACTAATGGAACAACCTCATCCCAGATAATTTCCAACTTGGCTTACCAAAACTATGGACAGAGGCAAATACCAGAACCTCTGTGTTTTCAGTATGACTAAATTGCCATCAAAGGACATTTTACACATAGCACTTGTGAAAGAATGTATGCTTAAGGTGTTGTTTTTTGAGAAAATACACCTAAAAATTGTAAAACCTGAATGGAATAAACTGGTGCTTCTGTCTATAGCATCCCAGGAAGCAGGCATATATAAAGAGAGAGTATGTGTGTATCTATTTCCAATAGATTTACTGATCAGAGAACTGAAATTGACAGCAAATCCCTGAGCGTACATTTAGTGACAATCCCAGATTTGTTGTCATGTAATGTTGTGATCTGAGATTTGCTTCAAGATTCTGCAAGCATACACAGTTTTAAAATTCATTTAGGCAGAGGCAGAATTTATTTAGTGTTCTTTTCATCTACACATATCTATCTGTCTTATGATATACTACAGTGTGGTCGCAATAAGCTGTTTCTCATGTCATTTGTGCCAGACCTTAAATCTTTTCCACACTCATGCCTTTCATAAATTTCCAGAGAGGTCCAGCTCATTCTAATGTAGTACGAAGCAAGAATTCTATGGCACTAATCCACCAGTTTCTGAAAACTTATGTTATAATACATTTCTTAATTGTTAATGTGCCACAGGATGCTTGGTACTTTTTCCTATCATAATCTTGATTCCTGAAACCTGAAGGTATGGAAAACACTTGCAAAGTTAAATACTCACATATATTTGTTTCCCTTTTCTGTGCTCTATGCAGGTTTTAGATAATAATTTTAGAAGCTGAGAAACCCTCCTGAGATATTGCTCTAGTCTTTTGAAAACACTTTGGCCTAATTCCAGTTGCTAGATGCATGGAGTTGACTGCTGAATTGTAAGTCAGCATTTATGAAAATCTCATTGATTCTATGGGAGCCAGCAACTGGATTTCCAAAAATTAGTTTGAATAGAACTCCTTTTTGGGTATGCGGCATTTTATCCTGGGTCTCTTTGGGTCTATTCACATTGGTTAGCGACAATGTGGATCTTTTTAAAAATCTTGGGGGAAAGCCTGATATCAATTATCCCGAATTAAGTAGTTTTTTTGGCACCCACCCAAACTTAATAGGGGCAGGGAACTGTCTAAATATAACATTGTATGTACAGCACTGTGCAAATTTACAGTGCTATATAAATAAAAGTTAATAATAATAATAATAATAATAATAATGCATATGAACAACAGAGATTTAACCCAGATTTATCTTAAATTATTTTCACAGTGCAAATAACCCCTGAGGAAACTCCCATAATAAACTTGCTAGTCTTTAAACTGCCACAAGACTCATTAATTGTGCTTCAAGATGATATATATCCTTTTTCTCTGAAAATTATCCTCAAGTTGTTTCACCTGAGAGGACTATTGCTGTAAGCCATGTTTTCATACTAACCGAAACTGGAAATGTGGTTGAAAAATGGAAGGATCCCATCTGATTTACTGAATTATAATTACGTTTTTCTATTAAATAACAAATAAAAGTTTCTACACTGTTTGGCTGGAGCTACCAAATGTAAAGCTGGTGAATCAGAGGGGGTGTCTACATTGCACAGTTAAAGCAATTTAATACCACATTTATGTGATGTGATCTGAAATATATGGGTCACATTCAGCATATCAAAGTCTGCTCCTCATTCTTACTCTCTCTCCATTTGTATGTATAGTCAGTCCTTCCCATAGGTGGGGTTGCCTTCCACGGCTTTGAGCTTATGCTGAATGCAATCCCTGGCAGAAGTAACAGGGTGCATACCCACCCCTCAGTGCTGCGTTGCAAGCGCACACCCCATTATTATCTATGGGGCTTGAGCATACGCTATTTTCCCCATATATGGGGGTGGGGTGGGGAGAGAACAGATCCCCCACGTATGGGGAGGGCAGACTGTATATGTACAAATACAGAGAGGGCATAGGCGGGAGGGATGTTATTACAAACAGTTAAGAAATTTAAGAGAACAGTTGACCCACGGATGCACGCACCATTCATTCTTTTGCCGCACGGCTTCAACGTAAGCTGAAAACCACATATGGCCTGGGTACACTGTAATATATAAAGCACACATGCCAACAACATCCAAGATAAAGGACCAAGTCATAGTGGGTGTGACGCATGCCCAGTTATTAATGACATGGCTAAATGAAACGTCGAAGTCTTTATTTCTGCAGTTAGATAGCCAGTGGAAGACTCTATTCTATTTTACTGGCAGTCTCCAATCCACCTATGAATTCTCAACTCAGGACCTTATTACATTACCTTTTAATCCAGCAGCAGCCTAACAGGCTGCTGCCAGGATGCAGCATGGAGGCAGGGATTATCGCGTTGTAAATTGCCGCTGAATTGTCGGGTGCCAGCATCTCGTGTCCCAGCCATGCTCAGCCAGCCTGTTTGAAAACTTAGGGAGCTTTTGTTTTCAAAAAGGGGCCAGTGGATCTTGGGTGGGACAAGGGATGCTGGCACCTGTCGATTCAGTGGTGATTTACAATACGCTAACCCCCACCTCCATGCTGTGTCCCAGCTGCAGCCCATTAGGTTGCTGCTGGGTTAAAAGGTAATGTGATAAGGACCAAAGTCTCCCTTTGAAATATATTGCAGAATGGCAAAAATAAAGTTTGTTACTGAATTCTTTTAAAAAATGAAATCCCTAGCCACTAGTTTTTAAGTTGCACCATTTGTAATGTCATATGCGTGTCCATTTATTCTCTTGTATAGAGACAGCCTGGCTTGATTCATGAAACTGGCAGAAGTGCAATGCTGGCACATGATGGCATATAGCTCCATAAAAGGCCATAGGTCTTCCCAGTCAGAATATATCAGAGTTTCAGAAAAATACTCTGCATTTATGTAGGTGGTAGAAGACACATTAATTCTTCTGCTGCTGCCAATGTTTGGATTCTTGAAAATGCTGCTACTCTTTCGATAATGCTCCTCCTGCCCTGCTAATGAAAGCCTTGCTGGGAAGCTGTTTGATGTACAATGCCCTCTCTGCTAATAGTAGCTGGTATGGAAGCAATATGCCAAGTGATGCCATACAGACCCACTGCAGGAGCAGTGAGACACATTTCATGAGAGTTGAAGGGGAAAGGCCACTGATGGATTTGTGAGCTATGCATGGCTGCAGGGTGAGACAATTTAATTAAACTCAGTTTTTAAGCCAAGTGGTTGACTTAAGTTAAAATTTCTGCATCAACACTCCTTGAAGTCATGTTATTAAGTTATTAAGTAATTAAAAGAAAAACAGTGCTAAAGAGCTAACATATTTTATGCTAACTAGTTGATTCTACTCCCAAAGTGCTGGATATATATTACAAAACTACTTTTTGCTATTTAAAAGTGAGTTTGGGTTGAGGGATTGGAAGATTTAGGTCACAGGATTCAAATAATTTATTTGGGAGTAGGTTTAGCAGGATGAACCCAGCTGCAGGGGTTTTGAGCATGGGCCAAATAAAATGTCCTTCCCACATCCTGTTAGTTCTGGTATCAACTGTCCAGACAAGATCCAACCAGTTCAGCACCAAACCCACTATATACACCTGAAGCCGTCTTTTTTGATGCAGGTGGCTATTTACAACACGTATCGCTGTGCCACCCACTGAGAGTCAGTCACTCTGAGGTCAGAATGAGCATCCAGCCATGTGAGCAATTATGGGAGTTGTAAGCCTGAAACCACTGGAACACCCTGTTTCCTACTTCAGCTGTAGACTTAACTGTGGTCCAAAACACACTGTAGAAATAATCCAGTTTGAGACCAATTTGACTGCCCTGGCTCAATGCTTGGGAATTCTGGGAACTGTAGTTTTGTGAGACACTTAGCCTTCTCTGTCAGAGAGTTCTGGTGCCACAATAAACTACAGTTTGCAGAATTCCCTAGCACTGAGCCAAATTAGATTATTTCTGCAATCTGTATTGGACCACTGTCTGATGTTCTGCTGTTCCTTCCCTTCCCAGGCCAAATAAACATTAGATATAATGTCTAACATTATGTTACTAGAAAATTGCTCTGCCAGTGGGCTCCTGCATTCATAGAGTGAATCATGGAAAAGCAAACAAGATAGATTTTTTAAAAACTACACATTAGATACAGTGTTTTTAGTTTGTATAGTACTGTATTCTTATGGTGAACTCTCTTAATCAGGAATGGGGATACATGCCACCTCCAAACCCATTTTGTATGGTCTGCAAGACCTCTAGGACACTCACAAAGCCTACCGATTTAATTTATGTGGGTGCTTTTCAGCTCAGAAAACTTCAAAATGAACTGCCCAGAACTGCAACAGTTCACCATCCTTTATGAAAATCTACTGGGTAATCTTGTGCAAGTCACATTCTCTCAGCCTCAGATGATGGCAATGATAAACTTCCTCTGAAGAAACTTGCCAAGAAAATCCTGTAATAAGGCTGCCTTAGGGTGGTGATTAGTCAGAAGTGACTTGGGAGTACACAACACACACACACTCCCAACACCCAAACTCCTGAAAAAGGCTGAACACAGTCCAAAAGTGATATCACTTCTGGTTACCAAAAATGTGTTTTTAAGGCTGCATCCACATTGCAGAAATAATCCAGTTTGACTTTAAGTGCAATGGTCTCCCTGTTTAAAAATATCTCAGATAACAAGGCTGGGATCTGCTCAAGACCTTGAAAAGCCTATAAGATCATATCATATAGAGACTGACAGTGGCCAGATCATGTATTATAGTTGTATATAGAATTGTGTGTGTGTTTGTGCATGTGTGTTCAAGTCACTTCTTGACTTACAGTGATGCCATGAATTTCATAGAGGTGTTTTAGGCCAGGAGTAGTCAGAGGTGGTTTTGTTAGTCCCTTACTCTGAAATACAGCATACAACACCTGGCATTCGTTGACAGTCTCCTATCCAAGTACTAATGAGAGTTGACCCTGTCTAGTTTCCAAGATCAGGTGGTATCTAGTGCCTACAATAAATCAGCTTTATTATATGAGGGACTACTCTGCTAAAGGTGACAGATCCTTGGGCTATGCTCCCTTGAATCCCATGCTATGAGAAAAGAGGTACAGGTATAGCTCAGTAAAGTAGCTGTATTCCTGGGCTCTACTTTGGTACCAAAAGCAGAAATAACATAGAACAAATACAAACTGGTTCTTACACCACAGAAATAAATAAATAAATAAATAAGATGAGCTGTTTTAACGTGTTTTGGCAAAAGGTCAGGTAAGCCTTGTGTACGTAAACAAAAACATTTCGAACCTTTTAGAGATTACTTAAATACTTACTCCAAAATATATCCTGGGATTACTTTTTCTTTCCCCATTGTCCACTTGGCTTATGATTTCCGTTTTGATGGCCATATTTATAGAGCTAGGATTTTAAAAAACATGCTGAGGGGTACTGGTGAGGCATGCTAATTTGTTTTCCTTTTTCTCTCTCTATTTTGCTGTTCATGGATGTTCAATAAGGGATTTTGGAGGCAGCTGTTGTTTACCTTACTTGCTGTAGGCTGGCACATACAACTGCAATAAGATTGGCTACAGCAGGACCTTTTTCTTCCCCAGCTCAAGCTTTATTGCATTGTTTACAGCAATAAAAATGCTGCTACAATCCAGCATCAAAATTGCTTCTCCAGCTCCCCTTCACCATCTTCTGGTAGTGATGAAAAAAGGTCCAGATAGAAAGAGGGAAAGGAAGGCTAGGCAGGCATAAAAAGAGTTTGTATAATGGAGCTTGTTTGTCAGAGACTTTGACTCCTGCCACACTGAAGAATTAATGCAGTTTGACACTGCTTTAACTCTCATGGCTCCCTCCTATGAGCTCTCTGGAGAGGAAAGACTAAATTTCTCACAAAACTATACAAGCCAGAATTCCATAGCATTGAGCCACAGCAGTTAAAGCAATATAAAGCTGTATCATTACAGTGCAGATATAGCCTTTGGCCCCATTCTCACTCAGGCATTTACCCCGGGTAGATCTGTGCAGATCCTGTAATCCCCACACCGAATCTCCCTGGAAAGAAGTTCCCACTACCTTTATCCGGTGTAATTTACCCCACAGAAGTTCACACTTCACAAAGTAGTGATTTAAGGTGCAGCCTCCTTGTTGTCAATCAAATGATGTCAATGTCGATGTGTCATGCAGTCATTCATCAACAGCATGAGTGCTCCCTCCCTTTAAAAAAAAATCTAGCGGCAACATTAGCATAATCTGCAAATGGTCAATTTTTAAAAAAAACAAACGCCTTTTTATGAGGGTGAACAGGGGTCTTCCATTCCATCTTTATGTCTGAGAGGAATTCCAAAACGTCCTCCATTGAGGTCCTCCATTCTATGTCCCCTTCCTTCCTCTTCTGATTGTTTGTTTAGCCTCTGTTTTCTTCCCAATGCCATATCTCCTTCCCTTCTGATCGTTTGCAATGCCCTCTTCTTTGGACCTTTGCCTCTGTTTTTAACCCCAAAGCAATGCCCTCTTCCTTGAACTTTTGCCTCCATTTTGAACCCTAAATCAATGCCTTCTTCCCTAGATCTTTGCCTCTGTTTTTAACCCCAAAGCTATACCCCCTTCCTATATACACATATGTAGAATATACACACATATACACAAGCATCCACGCATTCTATCAATCTAAATGCACGAGCAATTGCATAATTTGTTAAAAAAAAGTCACTTGTGAAGTGAGCGGTGCAAGAGGGGAGCCATGTTCCACCCACTGCCCACCCTCTGACCTTGATACCTCCCCTGAACTTGACCCAATCATGTTTGGGGCCAAGTTCACATTCACTTACACCGTTTTTTTCCAAAATGTAATGGGGGAAACCCTGATTTCAAATACCCCGCACTGAGGGGGATTTGCCCCAGATTGGGTGTGCAAAGCCCTGATCTGGGTGCGCAAAACTTGGCACCAGTGGGAACTTCCCACTTTTAATCTGGTTTGGGAATCAGGGTAAAAGGTAGTCTGAATGGCCCCTTTGTTAATTGAAATATGCCTGAATATTAAATAAATATATTCAAATTAATAAAATAAAATATTCTTTTGTCAAGAAGTGCAGAAGGATGGATGGCAATACAATGTGTATTCTGTTTCAAAATATATACACAAAGAGGAAAGAAGAAGGCTGTGTTTCTCAATATAATGGTTATTTCAATCATATTAGTCTCCATGGTTCGATTCCCAACTCAGCCATGAAACCCACTGGGTGACCTTGGGTAAATCATATTATCTCAGCCTCACGGGAAGGAAATGCCAAACCTCTTCTGAGCAAATCTTATCAAAACAGGCATGGGAAGGGTCAGAAACAACTTGAAGGCATGCAACAACAACAGCAAACCCGAGGAGGGAAAAAAGCACACATGGAATTGAGTTCCACCATTGTGGAGCAAAACTATGCATGCTTGATGTGGAAAAGCACAACTTAATTCACGTGGAACTGATATGGACCAGACTTCTAGATTATTATTTTTTTATGAATACAAGATTAGCAAAGATGATTAATGCAATATATTCTATTAATCTTGAAAGACTGAGCCCACCCTACTCCTCTATGCACTTTTCTGCAACTGTTAGCAAGAAACTGCTGATACTGTGTTGGTACATACAGAACCTTCACCAGCTACTCAACCCAGTAGCAGGAGCTCAGTGTAAAATACCGTATATACTCGACTATAAGGCAACTTCATGTATAGGTCGAGGGCAGGTTTGGGGGCCAAAATTATAGATTTTGACTTGACCCATGGATATGTCAAGGGTAAAACTTAGGGAAATATAACAAAGG
This sequence comes from Urosaurus nigricauda, assembly GCA_034509955.1. NCBI lineage: Eukaryota > Metazoa > Chordata > Lepidosauria > Squamata > Phrynosomatidae > Urosaurus > Urosaurus nigricauda. Next base: position 258,014,717 of record JAOEGL010000001.1, on the reverse strand, counting down.
ATCTAAAGGATAAAGTAAAGGAAAACAGTGCCAAAAAATTTACAAAATCCCAGCAGGCATCTTTGTGTTCATACTAAAGGCTGTATGAATGAGTGAACAGAGTGGGGTCAGTGCTTCCAAGACAGATTACGCCCTTGCCTTTCACCAGGGGATGGTTCCTTTTTAAAATAAGAGTTAAAGTATAGTACTTACATTAATTCATGGAAAAGTTGACTCAGTTTTTTTGGGTCAATTTTTTGACTAAAATTTCTAGACTTATACAGTACATGAGTATATACAGTAGTTGCCTCTCACAGAGAAAGGAATTGCCTTGTGAGTGACTGGAACTCTAACTTACTGTTTTGTGGCATTGCATTATTTTAAACATTGGTGCTTTATATGTGTAGACAGAGGCAATCTTAACCCCACTAATCTCAGAGTAAGCCCCCGCTGAATTTAATATATAAGATTGAATAGAGAGGGACGGAGGGAGAGAGAGAAATAGAGAAATGTTGTTGGAAAAAGAAAATGAAGGAAAGAAAGAGAGAGAAAGAGAGAGTGAGAGATAAAAAAAGATCAAAGCTATGGAAAATACCTAGGTTTCGTTTGTGTGTTGAACATAAGCATACATTTAAAAATACAAACACGCACATGCACACACAGAGAGACACACATTTACCACTTTTGTGGGGGAAAAAGAGAAAAATGAGTTTTGAATAGACTGATTTGGAGTGGAGAAATGGTGGGAAATGATGGTACACTTTTTCTTCTACTCTTGTTTTCTACTGAATTGTGATCAGCATGTAGATGATGGAGGAAATTTATCACACACAAAAAGAAGGTCTCCCATTTCTATATAAAATCAAGTTCACATCTTTCCCCATGGAATTGCTGTACTCATGGTTCAATAACTTTCATTTCCTGATGTTGCTCTCCACCTCCTCTAAACCATTCCTCTAGTTACATTTGAGAGAATAATTTTGGTAGTTATCATGTTGACTGAATACTACACACAGAGACACACAAAACACTATCTCACACCTCCTCTCTCTTGGTTTCAGTGACAACAACAACAAAAAAAGGAATTATTTCATTCATTCATAGTTGTAATTGGGAGTTTTCATTTAATTTAGAGGGGAGGGAGCCCACAATATTTTTCTTATATTAAAAATGTGTCACAAAACATTTAGCCAGACACCATTTTGACTGAATGATGTCAGGGTCCATGTCCCAGAGGGGCTCTTATAAATGGTGTCTTTAGAGGCCTGTGTTTTATTTTGTAATGGGAGAGGCCTTTAAAAAAAAGTAAGGGGCTTTCTACATTGGCAGGAAAGTGTGACATGAAGTTGCCTTTTCCTTAATGCTTAGCAGCTACACTTCAAGCCCCAGGTGTGCATTTAAAAGGTACAGGGCAGCTAGACTGAGGGGTGTGGGAACGACTTATCTGAAGTCTTTTCTGTGGCTCAGCAGCTACATTGGAAGCTGTCAGAACACTACAAACACAGGCGGAGCAGCTGCAATGAACGCTGCTTTTAGCTGCACTGAAACTTTAATAATTTTTTCCTTGCCGGCTGCGAACTGCGCAGCTGTGCAGGTTTGCCAGCTGCCGGCTGGGAATTGCGCAGCTGCGCAGTTCGCAGCTGGCAAGGAAAAAAAAAGTTTCAGTGTCATTCTGGTTTCTCTGCTTTTTAAAAACTGTGCAGTTGCACTGGTGCATCATGAACGAACCCCTTTATTTTGTGAATGAATTGACATGTTATGCACAGTTACAGCATCCCAGAGTCCCTACTGCGCATGTCTAGGGTTCGGATTAGGGCTGAAACTAGGGTTTGGGAGCTTTAAAAAACTGCACAGTTCAACCCCAGCTTTTACACCTGCAGGGCACTGAGAGTTTTAATTAGAAGTGAACTCCACACCACGCATGCTCCCAACCCACAATCCATTATGATCCGCACCTGTATCGCTGCCTTTAAATGGGCGCTTTAAAGATACAGCCGCCCCTTTAACTGCACAGCTGCACCGCAGCCTTTAGATGCAGCTGCGATGTTCCGCCGTTTTTAAAAAAGAAGCTGGGAAAACCAGCACCTTTTTAAAGGTGCTTCTTCTCCCCTAAAATGCAAAAACAGCATTTTCATGGCACACTTTCCCTTTTTCTCATCTAAAGGCTAGACTTTCATGCAGCCATGAACACACTTCTTTTTGCCAATCTAGATCATGCCTAAGTGACTAGATGACATTTAAGATTTACTTCAGGCTTTTAAAAATGCCTCCCACCAGGCCGAAAATGGCCCAGAAGACATCAAATGTGGAGAAAATGCCCCAAACCCCCTTTTGATTAAATAGTTTTTGGAGAAAAAAAAAATTATGACGTGCATAGCCCTGAGGGACACAAAATGGCCCAGGCGATGCTTTCGTGGCTCCCAGGGCCACATTTTGCTCTCTGTTTGATCACAGGTGATCCCAGGCTGTTTTTGTTACTGTCAGCACATTTGATTACCTGAAATGCCCCTTTTCATTCACTCCTCCAAAAAGATGAAGTCCTCTTCTGGATGTTTCTGTGCACTAACATACCAAAATTATCCATTTTTTTTTTTTTTTTTGAAACTAGAAGTTGGATGTTTGAGTACATAAGTTTCTTCGTTTGCCTGTTTGCTCGTTGCCATTTTTTCAATTATTTTTTTGGCAGTCCGCATGTTCTCTAGAGGTTTCCTGGGGCAGAAAAAGTTTCCCTAGGCCTTGAATGAACCTGTGGTCTGACTCAGTATAAAGTAGCTCAACATGTTCCTAATCTCCCAGGCCATTTAATTCCTCTCCCCATCTTCCCAAAGCAGCCTACTCCTAGGACCATGACAAGGTACTAGGCTTTTTGCGCATGAGAGACCAACAATGCCAGCACAATGCAGGCAATTTAATGATGGAAGGGCTTTCTTGCAGAACATCTTTTTAAATTAATCATTGCAAAATAATCTTTCTCTAACCTAATGCAACAGACCATTTAAAGGCATGCACTGCTATTTTTATTAGAATACATGTCCCATGTTCTTAATATGGAAGCATAAATCTGGGTCAGCATTTTCAGTAAATTCCATAAATTATGCATTCAGTCAATTATTTTCACAGAGTATTTTGTAGCACAAATTCCTTCTACATACTCCTTGCTCTGCTTCAGCAGTCAAGGAAAGGAAATCTTTACTTGGCAGTGGCAGGGACTGCCAAGCAAAGGACTGCAAATCTAACAAGAATATTAAAGATAAATGCATTCTCACAGAAAAGGAAAGGAAGACAATATATTTTAAAATACAATCACCCACAAAACTCTCTTAAATGTATGTTTTATATTACTCACCAGAGACAACATGTGTATGGGCTCTTTGGCCTAAACCCAATAGTTAGTGCCAACAAGGGTAAACCAATGATATCAATTGCTGATGGGTATTTAGGGTGCAAGTTAGTTTCACATCATAAATGGCAGATCTACTTAGGAAATGTTTTTACACCTGATCTGAAATAGTATATGAAAATTTTTAGGCAATTTTTCTCAACTGTATTGTGTATTTGTTATATTGTTATAATGTTAATTTTGTATTGGTCAATGACTGAATAAACTTTTACTTACTTAATACTTAGGAAGCCTTTCAAAGCGGCAGCATTCAGAGACATAGCCATGTTAGTCTGAAATATCAGTATGCAAAGGGATCTTCTAACGCCTGTGAGACTAACTGAGCAAAAGAAGTGTTGTCATTTTTTTCAAGTGCGGAGGGGGGGGTAGTGCCAAAATCTCAATTTTCTCAGTCTTTGGACTTTCTGGTGTTTTAGGTTTTGACTCCTCAAAGCAGCTGTGAATGAGGTCAATGAATTTTGTTAGATGGAACCCATGTCACAAGAGTGAGATTTGTTGCCCAGTGGAAAGGATCCACATTACTAGAAGCAAGGCAAGCAAGGTGTTGGGGCAGGAGGTTTATTTCTGCCTACAGGAACTTTGGATTCAACAAGGAGTCTGTCACTTTAATAAGGGATCTTGATTAGTACTTGTAAATCAGGGATTAACCAGGAAGCCCCCCTTCTTATCTATATAAGAAACACAAGACAGGGGTGTGAGGAGGAAAGAGTCACCAATTGCTGCCCAACGTAAACCTTCTGTTTCCCAGCGATGGAGTTTTCAGAGCCCATGAGTCCAGTTTGGGAATAGGGAATTTAAAAATTAAGAGTGAGAGTTTCCATTTTTATTATTTTTATCACACCCAAAACATCAGGAGGGCCAAAGGCAGTGAACCAGTGGTGTAAGTACTACTTGTACGGTGTGATTTTAAAAGACTTTACATTATTCACTGAAGTGGGGGATATTTTTACATTACCTTTTCTCACTTGTGTCCAGTTATGAAACCTGTTCAGAGAATTGATAATTTGGATTCCACACAGAAATAAATGTATATATGTGAAGCTAAGAAAAATAAAATTAAGAGTTTAGACTTTAGATAGGCCCCATAATATAAAAGACAGGAATGATTTTTAAAATACACATGACACACACATCCCTTGTAAACAGTGTTTGGACTTCAGGCCACAGACCTTTTAAATTCTTCACTACTCTTGTAAAACGTATTTTAAATAATGTCCCAAGAATACAGACTCAAAGTTTTTTTTAAAAAAAAATTAGGATAAAAGAATAACTAGCACTAAAGTTGTAACAATTTGGGGTGTACAAGCTTCAAAGCAACAGACATTCTTTTCAGCTGACAGACAAGGCCAATGGGATAAATAATGAGGAGGGAGACTTTTAGGGAGAAATCACAAGCTCAGGCTATAGTTGATTGCAATAGATTTCACTTTTTCTAAAAGGTAAAAGGGATTTTCTCTTCTGAGCATGCCTAATGAGGGTTATGAATATTATGGATATTAATAACACACCCATAAATCTATAATGACTAGTTTAAATGGACATGCACTGTATGAAATAGTATGAAGAAGGTGTGGAAAATACACATGTAATGGGAATTTCTAAAAGTTTGTATATTAGCCAGTGAAAATTGAGATAAAGAAAACAGCAGCAGAAAATGGCCTATAAATATTGTGTAAAACTTGGGACAGGTGTGCCTATTTGCCTGAGACACTCCTTGCAAGATAGTAAGTAATAAATTGACAATTACTGCTTCACTTGTTTTGTCCTAATTTAATTTGCTTTGGCACTTTGGTACTTAGAAATCAATACCTGTTTTTGCAGAAGGGTGTAGATGCAAAATCTACCTTAAGAGAGAGTATGCTTCGTAGGGGAGGAGGTACTACAAAGGACACTGAATAGCTGCTTTAACGTGCTGGAAACTTTTGGATCACCATAGGAAATAATGGGTTCTACTTAATAGACCATTTGCAATTCAAACAGTTGCTTACACTGGAGCAGTACAGACCACCCAAAAGGGGCAGTTTGTAGCCGCCCCAGGAAGTAGCAAGATGAGGCCAAGGCTGCCACACCAGCAGCCTCGGAGGCCCCATCCCACCGCTTCCAGAGGCCATGGGGAAGCAGCAAACTGCCACTTCCCCGCAGCCTCAAAACTTCTGGAGGCAGTGCTGAGGGGAGAAAGGGGACGCCGCTGCAGCCCCTTTCTTCCCGGGTGTTTGACGCGACCGTTTGAAGGCCGCGTCAAACACCCAGCACAAAAAAGAAGCTCAATTTTTGAGCTCCTTTTTTGCGCTGCAGGAAGGGCATGCTTGTTGTCATGGTGCGCACAGCATTTCTAAACACTGTGTGTGCCATGACAACATCATGGCGCACCCGTATAGACACCGCCATTTTTAAATGGCGGTGCCCATACGCTTCAGGGTTAGGGAGGGTGCAGACGCTGCACACTCCTTAACCCTAAAGGAGCCTCAAAGGGCCCTTATTGCGGCTCTTTGTGTCTGTCTAGATCGGGCCATAGTGATCTTTCGGGAACAATTCTGTATTGCTGTCTGCCCCACAGTTTTTCATCTTTTAAATGCAAAAAAGAAAAAAAAGAAAAAGAAAAAAGAAAGAAGGAAAGAAAGAAAGAAAAAGAAAAAAGAAAAGAAAAGAAAAAGAAAAAAAGAAGAAAAGTGTGAAGATGAATTTATGCAATATAGTATGTTTGTAGGCTTCTATGTCTCTAAGTAGGCATTTAATGGACTTGGGAAAGCTGTCCTCACATCCATTTCACATCCATAGGATGAGGTAGGAAAAAGATGAGTCTTGACTGGAGAGAAAGAAGTAGTCGTTTGGATGTTATCACATGAGTGGAATTTCTCTCAATTTCGAAAGAAATGAAAGTGGGGCCAGTTCAGAATTGAGTGAATTCGCCAGTTCAGCGAATATACGTGATTGTGTATGCATGCTGCATCGCGTTCAGAACTGCCCAAAATTGCCTCCCAGTGCCTGAGATTGCATGTGATAGTTTCTCACGCAATAACGTGAAACTTCACGATTGAATTAGGAAGGACTTCCTATTGCCCAAAAACGCGTGTTGATCAGCTTTCACACAATAACATGAAACTCCATGATTGAATTCAGATTACCATTGGATTATACTTCCAATTCCCATTGTGTGATAAACTCCTTTGACTCTATCCATGAACTCAGGACAGGGGAAAAGGAAAAGGAAACTGCTTTAGGACAATTCTTCTTGTGGGGTTTTCCTGACATTCAAAAAGCCTCTCTATCATGTTCCTGCTTCCTAAACTGCTGCCACACTGCAGAATTAATAGAGTTTGATACTGCTTTAACTGACATGGTTCCATCCTGTCAAAGTCTGGTATTTGTAATTTTATGTGGCATCAGAGTTCTATGACAGAGAAGGCTAAATAGCTCACAGAACTACAAATCCCAGAATTCAATAGCATTGAATAGCAACTTCGTTAATCCTGCAGTGCAGATTTAGCCTTGGTCTTTGACTATTCCTTCCATCTTTACCTTTTAGGCACCTTTGCATTCATTTAATAAGGTCCCAATAGATATTTCCTTTTCCTTGATATGTAAATATTATTTATTTATTTTAAAATTTACTCCATTCTGTAATATTTCATTTGTTATTTTACTATTGCTTTCATGGCACTCGGATTATTAACAACTTCAGCAGGTTTAATAGTCTTGTTGTTACTCTTATTTCATTGACCTGTGTTCTGTATCTTCACTGTTCTGTACAAATGTACTTGCAGGTAGATAAAATTCATAATGACCTGTCTGTTGACTTGATCCCCCACTTTAAAAACTGTTATGGGATCCTATCCCTCAGCCTCCTTGGCTGTTTTTTCTCTGGCTGAAGTGACAACAGACAACTTGGAAATTTCAGCATGGAGTATGAAGGTGAGAATGTTATAGAGGGAGAATCTAATCTTTATACTCTGAGCTCCCTCTTTTTGCTCAGTTTTGATTAGGAGACAAAAGATGTAGAATGAGGAGGAGGAGAGATTTGCTCAGCAAAATGACATGGATCAGGACATAAAGCCAATTTTGTTTTCTGAATGGAGAGGAACGCATATGTGTGTATGAATGACTATGTGTCAAGACATGGAAGTGTGTATATCTCAATCTATTCCTACCTTGTCTGGACTTAAAACCAGTCATCTCTTCTGCTGGAATATAGAGTCTGGCAGATCTGAACTAAAGAAATGTAGACATCAGGAGGAAAAAAAAGTTTCCTCCTACTACAATATTGCACTCCTGCAATGGTCAAAAGATCCATCACTTCTCCTTTCCTGCATTTTGTTACTGCAATTAAAATATCTGATGCGATTATTTACTTTCAGAATTTGACCACTTTTTTTCACTTTTGTGTTTCATTACAGCCTGAATGTAGACCCACATGTCTAGCTTTGAGGTATCCTTTGTTGCTGTTGCATGCCTTCAAGTAGTTTCCAACTTATGGCAACACTAAGGTGAACCTATCATGGGGTTTCCTGGAGCTGAGAGTCCTTTTGACAATCAGTAATGTGGGTAGAGTATTTATAACAGTAAGGGAGAATTAACTTGCACTCAAAGGCACTTGCTCACACATGCACACAGGAAATAACAATGTAAAAGCTGGTAACTGACAGTGAATTCAGAGGATTTTTGCAGCAGACGATATACTTCCAGATTCAGGCATGGTGTTCTAATTGGAGTGTGCACTGGATGATTCTGGGTCAGCACGTGAATGGGACCTTGTGCTGAGGAGTCAATGCAGAAACAGATAGAGTGTCTGTGTTCAGCTGAGACTGAATTGGAGCTGCCCCAAACAGGCATATTTACAGGGAGAAATGGGACCTGAGGCGGTTTCTCAGGAGTTGAAATGATTTTTCCCAGAGGAAGAATGACCATAGGTTTGGGGACATGGCAGGGTAATCAGTTTAGCACAATAGTTTTTTGTGGGTTTTTCGGGCTATGTGGCCTAATTCTAGAAGAGTTTATTCCATGTTCAAGAACAGTTTATTCCAGAGATTGTCTGAATATGCCAGCCACAGATGCTGGCAAAATGTCAAGAATAAACTCTTCAAGAACATGGCCACATAGCCTGAAAAACCCACAAGAAACTATGGATGCCAGCCATGAAAGCCTTCGACTCCACAGTTTAGCACAATGTTTCACACCAAAAGGTGTCAAGAAAGAAGTGCCTCTTGATTCCCAAACTTTTGTCAAGTACCTGGGGCATTGCCCCCCATCACACATCTATGTGAAGGTATGCAGATTCCAGTCTCAAAAGACCTATCCTGTCTACCTAGCACTACCAAGCCAACTCTGCTAGAACTCCATATTTGAGTAGGGTACTTGCACATCAGGGCACCTCCGATAGCTACATGAACAAATTTATATTTTAATATCAAACTGATATCACAGATCAACTAGAGGTGAAGGAAGACTGATCTGTGAGGTAACAATGATTAGATATTCCCCACACACCAGCACTTGTGATGGTCACATACTCTGCCTAGTCAATGGATTGCCTCTGTGGAAAATAATTCCAAAGAAATTGTACTAGAATCCTGGCAAAATTCTAACACAGAAAACATGTACTAAATGCATTAAATTTACTGCATTTTATAATTCTAATGCTCCTTTTTTCTGCTTGTAAACAAGTCTAGTTACTCATATGCAGTATTTTCTTCATAAATCTCCTCTGTCTAATCACACAGTTATAGCTGTACCCAGTTACAGCTACTGGTATATGGATATGAATAATTTTACCACTTAAGGTGATTTAACAACTTAAAACCTCGTATAGGATTTTGCTGAATGAAATCCCCAAGTCATAGAACATGGGAGGAAATAATTTGAATAGTAATACGGATTTGCTTGTGTTAACCTTCAGTTTGGTTGTGTTTCCACAGTGCTTGACATTATTTTGTGGCTAGATGTAAAAAGAAATTATAAGATGATGTACTGTGTTGTTGCTAGTATTTGCCCTATAAAATGTTAGGAGAAGGGCATGGCTTTGTCAGTGAATTAAAACTGCCAAACAACTCCCAAAAAGGTAGTAATATTTCAAGAGCATTTAAAAGAGTTTCCATTTACAATATCGCTTCAAAATTAGGGATAAAATCTGACAAATTTCTCCACTACAGAATTGCTTCCTTCAGCAGAATTGCTATTCCCCACCTGCAGCAGATCCCTGTCCTCCCAATGTAACTTCAAAATCTGTTCCAGAAGTCTGAAGGGGAGAGGAGAGAGATATTGTCTTGATTTGTGAATAGCTGCAATGCAAACTACATAGGGTTTCTCTCTGTGTGAGTGTAGGCACAGACCATATATAATTTATGTGGATAAGAATCTATTCACCATCCGAGCCTGACACTATTTTCTTTTTCAAATTAATGCAAAACAGGGATTTGAGAGGGCGTGCTGATGACATTTCTGCAGACTTCTAGTACTAGTTCTAAACACAGGACAAATCTTTTTCTCATGGCTGTCAACATTTGCCATTCTTTATGTTGTGTTATTTCTTTAAGAAACTAAACAGAAAAACTACACCTTTCTCACAGATGGCCTGGGCTTGACTCTTAAAGAGGCACAAAACATCATTTTCCTTTAGCACACAATTATGCTAAATGTAGGCTCAGACATTTTTCTGTATACTGTGTTTCATTTGAAAGAACATCAAGATTCTTTGCCCATGTAACAATATTTGTGAAGGCACTCTGGTCTGGTACATCATACTGGATATTGCTTGTGGTTTACCAATCTCCCAGGAATATGCTGACAAGATGAGTAGCTGTTGGCAGGAAAGTATCATTTTCAAAATCTCTTTACCACAGCATGTTATTTCCTTCTCTGTACAAAGTAGAATCCACCTTGATCTGCTGCTGAATTTAGAAGAGAGAAGATTAAGATCTGAATTCATAGCTAGGTCATCCTAACACTTTCTTGTACAGATCAGGAAACAAAACAACGTTTTGAGTATAGGTAATATAAAGGGAGATGAATCAGCTACATCTTGGCTGCTTCCAAACATTTTCCTCCATTGTAGTATCAGGTTAGATCCTTGAAGAGGTACAAATTAAAGGGAGAAAGAAGGGCTCTCAGTTTATGTCTCTCGGCCAGAGGATCAATCCCAGTGTGGAAACTGAAGGGTAATTAAGGAAGTAATTCTCTACTAATTTTGGTCCTGAAGCGAGTAACAAGTTATTTCAGCAGTTTTTTTTTCTTGCTATGAGAAAATCTTCAAACACTACATAGAACTATACAGTTTTTGAAGACTATTCACAGTTTGAGGCTTTTTCTGAGTGAAATAGGCATATGATATTTTTGCAAAGAAAAGAGCTTTTTCTGTGTAGACAACAGCATTATTTGCAGAGAAATGATATTATTTTCTGCAAAGAATATCCCATTTCCTACACAGAAAATCTTGCCGTTCAGGACTTACTCTGAATAAAATTTGTACATTTATAAGGACAAAAAAAAAAAAAAAGCATTTTCTGCATAGAAACTAATATTTCTGTATGTAGACACATGGACAAAATTGGCAAATTGTGCTCAGAATAAGTCCCAAACTATGGAAATTCTCAGTCCATGATTCTCCTCATCTTTGTTTCTTGATACACAAGTAACACATTTTTGACCATTTTTGAATATTATTTCTATCACTAAAGAGTATATTTGGACCTTATTTATATTCAGTGGTGGTTGACTGTCAATGGATCAAGTCGTCCACTCCAGAGTTTAATCCACCCTTCAAAGTAGCTAGCCAAGGCTCTGAATGTCTTTTTGGTATAAAGTGAAACTTTAAGTTTGGACTAAACTCTAAAGTGTATTCATTGTCATGAAAGCCATCACGCAACACTTTATATTGATTTATAGTCAATGAATTGAAAAACCACAGAGCACAGAGATTGGCATGCTACTTTAGAATAGCAATTTCCTCTGTTGATAATTTGGGGTGCCAACCAGGCAACGCAACATCATTTCTGGTAACTCAGGTTAAAAAAAGTAACACACTGAATTACCTCCTTTTTCCTTGTTCTCAATCCTGAGGAAAGGGAAGGAGCATCACCAGTGCCCAGCAGTGGATTTATCTTTCTATGATTTTACTTGAAACAAGCAGCACAAGTCTTTACATTTGCTTGCTGAATCAAAAAGAATGAACAGATTAGAGCAATGTGACTTGCTACCTGCTGCAAGAAGTGTGACTGGCACACCCAAAATCATTATCTGAGTTTGATATAAGCTTTAAAAATCTTATTTTGTCCCCATTCACTGCAAAAACAGTGGGAAGAATACAACTGGAAGCAATGAAACATCACTTCTGGTCATGCAAAATGGTGACTGCAGTGGTATGTTATATCCCTAATGGAACTGGTTGGTGCTGGAAAAGGCTATCTGCCTCCAAACCTGTGTCCACCCCTGCTGTAGTGTACAAAGTATATTAATCCTCTGGACTGTACTAACACATCACTCTAGTTGGTGCACATTGTCTAGTTTATCCAGCAGCATTCAGAGTCCCATTTTGCTCTGAGTGGGATGTGACCCTAGTTTTCAAATAAAAGATGAGAGAGAGGACTCATCTGCCACTTCATATATTTAAGGTAAGCATTGGCAATGTTGCTCTTTGTCATCAGTAAGCCCCAGCATTGGGGGGAGGGTATAAATGAAGCAAAGCAGTACAGACAGCCCCCTGTATCAACAGGATAGCCATGCATGGATTAGAGCTCCCATGGATCACCCTGACCCCATATTAACCAATCGCAATGTGATCCTATGGGTGCATGCACCTCACCACCCATTGGCTAGTATGGTTTGAGCTTCCATGTTTTTTGCCATCCACGGAAGGGCCCAAAACCAAACCCTCATGAATGGAAAGGGCCAACTGTATAATTAAACATTATAGCACAAGAAGTAGTTTCCTCATGTACGCTACAGGAAAAAAAATGCATTAAACTAGACAGAGGACAGCACTGGCCCTTTTTAGCTGGGAAAGTGGCATTGTTACTTGTAACACATTATCTCCAAGCTTTGATAAAACATTGCTTGAATTGACAAATATAGTGATTATAATTAAATGCATCTACAGTATAGGAGTCTAAGTTGACTTCTGCTATGGCTTTACTTCTGAAGCTAGGGTCCCATCTTGGGTGCTATACTGGAAAAAAGATGAAGGTCAATAAGTCAGTCATTTCTAACTCATGTGCCAGTTATGGCACAACACCATAAGCATAAACTTCAGCAAAGGAATGCTTGTCATTAATATCAAGACATGAGGTTTGGGGTTATATACCTTTGACCAGAGAATTATGACCATATAAGCAAGGCACTTTACACCAAGAGAACAATTTTCAGAAATAAGAAATAGCTAGTGTCTAAAGGGAGATGGGAAATACGTAGAAAGAGGTTACTAGTAACATCTCTTCTTAGAATTCTTACAGTTCCTCTGTATCAGAACTCCACAATGAAATGACCTTCACTTCTTCCTGCAACTAAGGTTGGAAGGACAGCAACCCCATTCAGGTGAGCAAGGGAAAAGGGTCAAGAAAGGGAAAATGGTTGACCTTTTTGGGGTGAGGGTTTGTTAACTTAGAAGAGGATCTTGCACTTCATTGATCCCTTCCCCCAGTCCTCTGCTTCCACAAATATACAGGGTGCACAGGGCACAGAGATTTCCCATTCTCCACTCTTACCACCATACAGGGAATCATGTGAAGACTTAACAATCTTTGCTTATTCAGCAGGTGGTAACATTATCCTCAACAGTGCATTCAATAAAAACAAAATTATAACCTAATCAATACCTATGCAACTGCTACCAAGATGTAAGTAAGTATATATTTTTCAGGGTTTACTATTCCTTGTGATCAAGTAGTATAGAGGAAGTCAGAGAATGGATGAATAAAATATACAAGCAGGGGTTTGCTTTCCTTGTCACATGTTAGTACTTTAAATGCAATACCTCTTTGCAAAGGTTTTTTTGGGTGGGGTGGGAGGGGAGGGGAGGAGGATTTGTTATTAAAAATTAAAGGTTGCATTTCAGTTGCCTGAACATTTAGCAGCTTAAAAAGAAAACTCCAGTATTTAACTACAAAATCAAAACTTTTTTTTGTAAATTATTTGTTAGCTTCTGAATGAAATAGTGTTGGTTTAGAGGTAGGTTCCCAGAGAGTTAGCCCCTTTTCTGGGAAAGAGGAAAACTAATTCAATTAAGATTCAGTCTCCTTTAGCAAAGTTCACAAGTGGAAGTACTGAATCTCTTGGGTCTCTCTGAGACTAGTTTTAGCAAAGTAAGGCAAACAAGCAGTATGCAAACTTCATAGTAATTATATTTAAAAGTACATTCAAACCTATTTAGATGTATTGCATATGTCCTGCTTAACTACACTGCTTAACTACACTCCAGCTTCAATCGATCTTGGATGAAACGGATTATCTAGATCCATTTCAAACCGGTTTTCGGGCGGGCTACGGGATTGAGACTGCCATGGTCGCCCTGGTCGATGATCTCCGTCTGGGCATTGACAGGGGGAGCATGTCCCTGCTGGTGCTCTTGGACATCTCAGCGGCTTTCGATACCATAGACCATGGTATCCTTCTGGAGCGCCTGGCAGAGATGGGGATCGGAGGCACTGCGCTTCAGTGGTTCTGGTCCTATCTCTCTGGGAGGTTCCAGATGGTGCAGCTGGGGGACGTGTGCTCCGACAAGAGGGCCCTCACCTCTGGGGTCCCTCAAGGAGCCATTCTGTCCCCCATGCTTTTTAACATTTACATGAAACCGCTGGGAGAGATCATCCGGAGGTATGGGGCGCGGGGTTATCAGTACGCTGATGACACCCAAATAGTCTTCTCTATGCCTCCGATTGCTGCAGTGACCAGGGATGGCGTCGCTCCTCTCGTGGCCTGTCTGGAATCGGTAATGGACTGGATGAGGGAAAACAGACTCAGCCTGAATCCAGAGAAAACGGAAGTACTCGTGATAGGTTCCCCCGGCCCAGGGATGGAGGTGGTTCCACCTGTCCTGAACGGGGTCACGCTTCCCATGAAGGACACTGTACGCAGTCTGGGGGTGCTCCTTGATTCGTCACTCCATCTTACTTCTCAGGTGGACGCGACGGTCAGGAGCACCTGTTTTCAGCTTCGGCTGATACGCCAGCTGCGTCCCTACCTGGACCGGAGGGACCTTGAAACAGTAGTACATGCTCTAGTAATCTCTCGGTTGGATTTCTGCAATGCGCTCTACATGGGGCAGCCTTTGTATCACTCTCGGAAGCTACAAGTAGTGCAGAATATGGCAGCACGGTTGGTCACCGGTGCCCCCAGGGCTGCCCATATAACACCTATATTAAAAGATCTCCACTGGCTGCCTATTCGCTTCCGGGCTCAGTACAAAGTGCTGGTTATCACCTATAAAGCCCTAAATGGCTTGGGCCCAGAGTACCTAAAGGACCGCCTCTCCCCATATAATCCGCCCCGCACACTTAGATCTACCGGGCAACAACTACTACGAGTTCCAGAGGCTAAACTATCAACGACTATGAAGAGAACATTCTCTATCTCGGCCCCTAGCCTCTGGAACTCGTTGCCCGCTGAGCTCCGCCTTGCCACCTCTCTCATTCTGTTCAAAAAGGGCCTAAAAACACATCTATTTGAACAGGCATATCCCTGATATCTTCCCCTTGTATGACTCCCCCCCCAACACGACCAGACCTGAAAATTGTTATTTTAATATGATTTCTTTATTGTAATGTTATTTAATTTTAATACTTGTTCACTTTTGTATGTTTTTATCTTGTTATGCTGTGCACCGCCCTGATCGCAGGAAGGGCGGTATACAAATAAAGCTTATTATTATTATTATTACAGAAAAGTTTCAAGAAAAGGATCAACTCAACATAGTCCACAATCACTATCTTGAGGGAGGAGGAAGATAGAAGCGTTTTATATGCTTGCAAACACACTTGAATGTTTTTCTGATTACAGGGTATGTTTGCTTACAATGGGTGACTGAGCCAATGGGGAAAACTTTAGAGAAAGAATGTATAGGGTAGAGGCATGTAGGAAACCCTTACTATCTAGAGCCCTATTGCCATAATAGCAAATGTGTGAATGTGGTTAAAGCTTGGTTGGGAAGTATTTTTCAACAAACAGAAAAGGCTTGCATATAACACAGAAACTCTGAGGACTAGCATGGCCATTACTGCTTTGATTTGGCATGAGAGCTTCTATAAGATAAAAACTCCTACACCATTGGCTCACCAGTGGAATTTTATCATTTTTTTAAAAATGCCATTTTTGCTTTCATGAAAAGGAGGTGTATAGTGAGGCAAAGAAACTCTAGCATTTATTTCAGACAAACAGAGAGGGAAAGAAACGCTGGTATGTACTTCAGAGGAATGGCTATGAGGAATGCTTTGATATGCTAAATTCTTGTATTAACTAATTTTTCTTTCACCACAGATCTATAATTTAAGGTTCAATCTACAAGTCACTGAATGAAGCTGGAAAACTTGCAGTGAATCTGCTCTGTGAGTCATCTTATCTATTCATTGTCCTGCGGCAAAGTATCCTGGACTTCAAGATCCTGTCAACACACACATTTCAGCTAGCTGTTAAACGCTTCAAGGAAGGTTCAAGGCAACCAGAATGTTAAAAATGCTGGAAACCATGCTCTATGAGGAGTGGCTTAGGTTGCTGGGTATGTTTAGCCTGGAGAAGAGAAGGTTAAGGGGTAACATGACAGCCATATTTAAATATTTGAAAGAATGCCATATTGAGGGTGGAGTGACCTTCTTTTCTTTTGCCCCAGAGAATCCAGAGCGATGGATTCAAGTAAAAGGAAAAGAGATTCCCCCTAAACATTAGGAAGAACTTCTTGACAGTAAGAGCTGTTTGACAGTGGAATATACTGCATTGCAGAGTGATGGTGCCAGCCTTTCTTTCTTTCTTTCTTTCTTTCTTTCTTTCTTTCTTTCCTTCCAGGAAATATGTTGCCCTATAGATGTTATTAGACTATATCTCACATAGTCCCTTGGATTGGAGATAGCAGCTACCATAAACAGCATCTGGAAAGTAACAAATTATCCATTTCTACTTCAGAGTATAAAAGCATAAAACTCATTTACTGTGGAATAATCTTATACATTTTAATTAATGCTGATTAACATTAAAAACTGGCTAAAAGTTATAATCAATTCTGATAATAGCAATATATCCCAATATATATGTTCTGTCTTTTTTATCTAGCAATAGCAGCTTTATTGATATATCACTTCATACCTCAACAAGCAGTCTCTAAGCAGTTTACGACTGTAAGCTAATTGTCCCCAATAAGCTGGGTACTCCTGGCTAGGACTGAATTCACAACCTTGTGGTCTGTGAGTGAGTGGCTGCAGTACAGGGATTTAAACACTGTGCCACCAGAGCTAATATATATGTTCAATTTCCATCTTTATAACAGGTGCACAAAACAGGAAGAAAAGGTTGTATGAATTATTAACTGAATGGAAAGGAAATAAGTTCCAATCTTTCCTGGAAAGATTGTGAAAATTGTCACCATTGAGACAATTGTTGTATTATCCTCAGCACAAGAAGGAAACAACACTCCAAGCCTTGATCTGAGCTGATAGCAATGATTATGGTCAACTGTTAGGGTAGGCTTTAGGCGACTGCAGGTTGTATACAAGGAGCTCAAAGTTACTAAGTTGATAATTCATTTTTCCCTGAGAGAATTATTAGATGTAAATTGATGGCCTCAAGTCTCCAGAGATGGCCCCCAGCTCTACAAACATTTCCATCTACCCAATATCGGCCGGTCATTAGATTTTCTTAAGTGTAATTCTTTCAGTCTATGTGAGGGTGGTCACTTACTTGTAGCCAGAAAGTGGGGGAATGTGATGTAAGAAAATGCCACTGATTAACAAAGGAGCTGCATGTGCTAATTTATTTCAATAAGTACAGATTTGGAAATGATTGCTGTAATTAAAAATGCATCTCAGCAAAGCAAGAAATAATGTGACTAGCTGTCTCGGGTGCCTGATTAGTGTGTTCATTGATAATGGGCAACTTAAACAGCCTTGGTCTCCCTTCCTTATAATGTTTTTAAGGGAAACAAGATTGAATAGCCCTTCAAGTTGATGTCTTCACCTGTAAGACTGCCCTCTCTGGAACAGAGCATTCAACACATTCCTGGACTTTCCCATAGGTGGAGGAGAGGTAAGTTGTAATTTTCCAGTTGTGGTATATTGTTATTAGAAGGCTTTTCTTAGCTAATTTTTCCTAGTGCCAGACCTGTTTTTATTTTTACACCAGAGGTTTTGTTCAGCTGTTTTTTTAAGAATCTGATTGTTTATGCTATTCCTCCACCTCATTGTTCACCCTGCTTATATGCTGTTGTTGCTTTTTAAAATAGGGTTTTTGGAGTTTTTTTAAAACAGTTTTTATGGTTTTATACCATCCAGCTTGAACCAACTGTCAGCAGAGCAGGGGCAATTCCTGATGGAGACCTTCTTGTGATATCATTTCTCAGCATGCTAGTTTCAAATACAAGCAGGAGTTTTATCAACATTCTGCCTGGTGACACTTTTTTCTCATAGACAAACATTTACATTAATGAAATAAAAAATAAATCTAGTTTGCTGTTTTCATGCTTCTTAGTGGATGTTGTCTGGGTGTTTTCCTGCTCAGTTCCTCTCCTTGCTCTTCCACCTTTCCTCAACTTCAGAAGCTGAAATGCTGTATCCCCTTCTTAAGACAACACCCTTTGCATGTGCTTTGTATACTCAGTAGTTGTAACAGGTGTACAACTGTAATTTGTTTTATTTTTTGTTAAAATAAAACGAAGATCAAATAGCATTTGTGAGCTCTGCTAGGCAAAAGATTTTGAAGGACAGACCTTGTGTGAGACAGTAAATTGAGCTGTTCGCCTTGCTTGCTTCTGTATTAATGGTTAAGATGCTGTTTTGGCTCTCAGGAGACTGGGATTAATTTCCTTTTACCAGAGACTCTTGAATGGCTTTGGACAAATCCAATTAGTTATTGTTCCTCAGTTCACCATCTGTAAAATGGAGATAATAGTACTCTTCTCATTCACAAAGTTGTGGTGAGGATAAACATCTTGAAACCCATGAGACATTCAGAAACTACAAAGACAGGAGAAATATAAATGTCAGGCAAACCATCCATCCAGTCCAAAAAAAGAAAAAAGTCGGAAGCTTTAAGACAGAGAAATAGAAAGAAGGAATTGAAAAAATGTGGACTGCACATTTCTGATTTATCAAAACAAGAAACCGGCTTTCTTTATGGGTCATATTAAAAGTATGGGGATCTATGGTTTTAATGCAGGAGAGCACTGTTTCCCAAACAATAGTTTCTTTTGATTACTTTTCCAATTCCCTAGGGCAGCAAAATATTGAAGGACATTATAAAATGCAAGAAGCACTCAAGGAAATGAAAAACATATTAGAAATTGTTATTATCATGGTTACAATAGAAGTAGTCAGAAGCAAATAAGGGAACAGGAAGGGTTTTCCTTCCCCCCCCTCCCTTCCCCTATCTTGACTTACATCTTTTGAACAAAACCAATGTGTAGACAACAAGAGCCTGCTCTAATAACAAAAAATGAAGGGGGAGGGGAAAAAAAGGAGATGCCTGAAATGAAATTCTTGACATTCCAATCACTCTCTTTATGTAGCAAAGCCATTTTTCATATAAATGCATTTTGGAGGTGGTTCTAATGAATGTTTTAAACCAACTCATCCAGTATATTTTCACAGTGATGGGAGCATTTAAATAGTCATTTTAAAAAATTGTGCTATTCTGAAGAGATGCCTGGGGATGACCAAAAAACAAAACAAACAAAAAAAAAACCCAAATCAATTGAAGCCAGATTGATTTTAAAAGGTAAAGGATAACTTCTTATCTTAAGGACAACTTTAATTCAGGTAATTTATCTTGTCAGAGCAGTCTTCCAAGAGCATCAGAGATTTAAACTGGATTGTTAACTCCACCTGCTCTGCAGATAATCATGGAAAATCTAACAGAGAACTCTCCAAACTCCCATTCCTGGGTTCTTTTGGGGAGGTCTTGATAGATAACCTGGCATAAGACTGATCCAGGTTTATAGGGCAGATTTTCCCTGACAGTGTTTCAGATTTATTCATTCCCATTCTTTATAACTTCCCTTCTGGCTTTTATAAAGTAGTGTCCCAGACAGTCTAAACCTTTCCCTGTTTGGATATTTTAAAGCCCATGAAGACAGAATTGTATGAAAGACAGAGGGTGCATTAGCCAAAGCTTCCAAAAAATTTTTTTTTGTGTGTGTGGTTAGATTTGACAGGAAAATGGCATAACACTTGGGAAATTCCTGTTGAAGTTCTCCTAAAAATACACTTTTGAAAAGCTGACTTTTAAAAGTAACTAGGAACTTATTAAACCTCACCCCAGTAAGTAACTAACAGGCTATGCAGACCAGCCATTAAGGCTGGCTTGGGGGCAGAATCAGGGCATGGCATCCACATGACGCATGCCCCAACTCCGCCCCCATGGCAACATGATGCCACGCACCACACCACATGGCATGTGGCATCACGGTGCTCCTCTGGCATTGCGTTTAGATGACACAGTGCCAAAGGAGTGCCATAAAGCTGTGGCACCGGCAGCTATGGCACCCTTTCCACGACCATGATCTGGTGAAGATGGAGGCAGCTGCAGGCTGCCCCTCAGTTCCCAGTTATTATTGTTACTTGTGTTGTCTGACTTGATTGCATCCTTCTTAACCCTGCCACACAAGATTAACTTGTTACTTTTAATTATGTTGCATATGACTTGTTTCTCCTAAGCTCTGACATTAGCCCTTCCCTATCTCTCACAGTTCCTTTGTTTTCTCTGAATTGGAGCTGATCTTACAGAGTTGTCTCCAAATCATGTGTTGAACCTACGGGTGTGGATAAGATCCCTTGTTGCAGTTTAATGGAACGGTTAGAGGAGGCAGAGGTAGGTATGTGTTTCTGTAGTGTCACTTGCATAATTGTAAACTAGTGAGAACGCTTGAATAGGTCTTGGGTATCCATATGTGAATTTGTGAGAAGTGTCTCACTTGACCTTACCGGAACATTTGCTATTTCTCCTTTAATATATGAATAGAATGTAGCTGTCTTACCAGTACAACTGAGCAATAACTGGCCCCTATCCTACACATTTATTTATTGATTTAATTATGGGTAATCATTCTATACATTTTCCACTAAAGTGCAACAACTGCCCAGTTTGGAATCCTGCTGTTGAAAGGGTTTCTGTTTTAAAGGCACGTCCTCTTTATGAACACATATTATCTTGTCATCTTGTTCCAAATTGCTGAAACCCATTTCATGAGAGGGAGGAAAAGATGCAGAGACAAGCTCGATTAAGCCTAAATTTCATTATACACCTTGACACTGTAGATTTGATACTGTAGAAGAAAGATTTAACCCTATCATTATAACTTTTACACAAGATAAAGTTTGTTGATAAAGTGTGGTAAATCCCAACTATGTAAATTAATCTGCTAAATTTGACCACCGTGCTAATATATTAGGACAGAGGATTAATTGGGACTGTCTCTGCCAAATTAGAACAGCTGGAGAGATGCCAATTTGGAAGCAGGGGAATAAGAGAAGCTTGGGGACCCTGGAGGCCCTAGCCAGGGTCATGTGGCCCATAAGCCACATTTTAGCCCCCCTCCTTTAACTACAGGCAATGGAACACTAGATTCCTCTGTTATTTTCTCAACTTCCTCAGCATGATTGTGACGGAGCTTTGAGCCTGCACTTAGCCTTAATAGTGAGAAATGGTGTGACCAAGGAGAATTGCTGCCTGGTGGTTCAGGTTTTCTCAAAAAAGCTGGAATGGAAGAATTATAACATGAACTGTTATCAATCTGTCAAATAAATATATGGCTTTTCTTTCTGTTTTGCAGCTCCTGGTCTCCTTTCTGTGGAAAATTGACAAGGAGGAATGATAATTTATCAGTATGAATTCATCATTAATTCATGATTTACAATGATGTATGAACAAATATTTTTCATTTTCTTTTGCACATTTATACATGAGTACTATAGGCGTGATTTTGCAAACCAATTCATCCAGGTTTTCTGTCTGTCTTGAATATATGAAGTGATCTTTCAGGGACTCAGGTGACTGGCCTGTCTACTAGCATATCCCTTGTTAGTGGTCTTCAGGTCAAAGAAATCCCTCATTTCATTTCTGTTTCCTCTAAATGGAGATGTCAAGGACTGCATCGAGTGCCTCTTTCATGTAAAGCACAGTGCTCTGCTGGTGTGCTGTGGGCCTTCTTCATTGTTTCCATGTCTGTGGTTAAATTCAAGGCTGAATACTGATGGAAGCAACAACAACAACAAAAGGTTACAAGCAGTACTTTTCACTGAGGCTGCATCCACACTGGAGAAATAACCCGGTTTGGCACCGCTTTAATTGCCTTGGCTCAAGGCTATGGGATTCTGGGAGTTGGAGTTTGTTGTGGGGTTCAGAGTGGAGCTCTGGACCCCACAACAAACTCCAACTCCCAGAATCCCATAGCCTTGAGCCAAGGCAATTAAAGCGGTGCCAAACCGGGTTATTTCTCAAGTGTGAATACAGCCTGAATTAACTGTGGCTGCAGCTGCACTGCAGAAATAATATAGTGTGACACCACTTTAAACTGCCATGGCTCAATGCTATGGAATTCTGGGAATTGTAGTTTTGTGAGGAATTCATCCTTTTTTTGTCAGTGAGCTCTGGTGACATAACAAACTACAGTTCCTAGAATTCCATAGCATTGAACCATGGCACTTAAAGCAGGATCAAACTGGGTTAATTCTGCAGTGTAGATATAGCTGGTTTCACAATAACTTTCAGAGGAGCTGCTATTAGCATGGTTGAGTGGGGAGAGGAACTAAACAAACAGATTTATTATGACTTAGGTTTTCATAGTGTGGAACATTTCATCAGATGTTGTGAAATACCTTTTAATTTAGACAATAATCTTCAAAACATAAGTTGCTTTATTCCAGAAAGTGACTTGGGGGTAGAGGTGAGAAATTTTATCAGTTTGCTTTCCTCTGTATCTGAAATTTTTAAAATGTTAACTGAAATATAAAGAGATTTGAAAAGGTGGTAAATTCTTCAAAACTAGAATGAAACAGAATTGTCGCACATTTGCCCTGGTCATATCCAGTAAATCCATGGAAAGGACTTTTCTGAAATACATATATGTGATAACTCTGTGACAAAACCTCCAGTTTAATGTTATCCCACATTTAAATTGTTAAAACTGAAGTTCTTTGCTTTGTGTGAAAAAAATGTCAATTTTGGTAATTTCTGACCAAAAATGAATTGGAAAAAAATGTTTTCACTTATTTCTCATCTGAGTCACTTATACACATACACAACTGTCCAAGCCCCTTCAGTGGAGGTGAAAGACCCCTGGCAATCTATTTTCATGAAGAGTATTTGTTCAACAAAGCTTTATAAACAAATCAAAGGGTTAGTAGAATTCTGGATGGACGTAGAACAATTTGGCGAGCCACTTTCTCTTTATCAATTGAAAAAGTAAATCAGTCCATGGTTGTAGGTTTTGGTCAACTGTACATAGAATTAAAAATATTTATTTATCCTTTTTTATTATCCCTAGGCCCAGAAGCAGATGAAGAGTCCTCCCTCCATCCCTGGCCTCTGAGGGAGAGAAGAACCAGCAGGATCTGTTTAGACTTCATCTCCTCCCATCCTGCCATTCACTTTTCCTTTTGTGTCGTGCCTAAGTTAGATTGGTAGCCTGATCACAAATAGCTAGCTGTTTTGTTGTTCTGCATCATGTACAGTGATAATGCTATATAAATAAATGCTGTTGTTGATGATGTTGATAATAATAATAAAATAATATTTTAATATATTTTCTTCTATACAGTATCTGTGTGTTCATAGAATCATAGAATCATAGAATCATAGAGTTGGAAGAGACCACAAGGGCCATCAAGTCCAACCCCCTGCCATGCAGGAACTCCAAGTCAAAGCATCCCTGACAGATGGCCATCCAGCCTCTGCTTAAAGACCCCTAAGGAAGGAGACTCCACTACACTCCGAGGGAGTGTGTTCCACTGTCGAACAGCCCTTACTGTCAGGAAGTTCCTCCTAATGTTGAGGTGGAATCTCTTTTCCTGCAGTTTGCATCCATTGTTCCGCGTTCTAGTCTCTGCAGCAGCAGAAAACAAGCTTGCTCCCTCCTCAATATGACATCCCTTCAAATATTTAAACAGGGCTATCATATCACCTCTTAACCTTCTCTTCTCCAGGCTAAACATCCCCAGCTCCCTAAGGCGTTCTTCATAGGGCAAGGTTTCCAGACCCTTCACCATCTTAGTTGCCCTCCTTTGGACATGCTCCAGTTTCTCCACATCTTTTTTGAATTGTGGTGCCCAGAACTGGACACAGTATTCCAGGTGGGGCCTGACCAAAGCAGAATAGAGTGGCACTATAACTTCCCTTGATCTAGAAACTATACTTCTATTGATGCAGCCTAAAATTGCATTGGCTTTTTTAGCTGCCGCATCACACTGTTGACTCATGTTCAGCTTATGGTCTACTTGGACTCCTAGATCCCTTTCACATGTGGTCTCATTCAGCCAGGTGTCCCCCATCCTATATCTGTGCATTTCATTTTTCCGCCCTAAGTGCAGAACCTTACATTTCTCCGCATTGAATTTCATTTTGTTAGCACTGGCCCAGCTTTCTAGTCTATTCAGGTCATTTTGAATTTTGATCCTGTCCTCTGGGGTATTAGCTACTCCTCCCAGTTTAGTGTCATCTGCAAATTTGATAAGTATGCCCCCAATTCTGTCATCCAAATCGTTAATAAAGATGTTGAATAGCACTGGGCCCAGGACAGAACCCTGTGGGACCCCACTGGTCACTTCTCTCCAGGATGAAAAGGAGCCATTGTTGAGCACCCTTTGAGTTCGGCCAGTCAACCAATTACAAATCCATGTAACAGTTAACTTGTCTATCCCACATTTTGCAAGCTTGTTCGCAAGAATGTCATGGGGAACCTTGTCAAAGGCCTTACTGAAATCGAGGTATACTATATCCACAGCATTCCCTTCATCTACCAAGCTGGTAATTTTATCAAAAAAAGAGATCAGGTTCGTTTGGCATGACTTGTTTCTCTGAAACCCATGTTGGCTTTTTGTGATTATGGCATTGGCCTCTAAGTGTTCACAGACTCTCTGCTTAATGATCTGCTCTAGAACCTTTCCTGGAATTGATGTCAGACTAACTGGACGATAATTGTTGGGATCCTCTTTTTTTCCCTTTTTGAAGATGGGGACAACGTTTGCCCTCCTCCAGTCTGCTGGGACTTCTCCTGTTCTCCAGGAGTTCTCAAAGATTATTGCCAATGGCTCTGATATTACATTTGCCAGTTCTTTTAATACTCTAGGATGTAGTTCATCTGGTCCTGGAGATTTATATTCATTTAGGTTAACCAGGTATTCCTGTACTACCTCTTTACTTATTCTGTGCTGAATTTCCTCTATTCTGTCTCCATTATCCTTAGGTTGAGCACCCTTTGCCTTTTCTGAGAAGACTGAAGCAAAGAAGGTGTTGAGTAATTCTGCCTTTTCTCTGTCCCCTGTTAGCATTTTGCCATCTTCTGCACGCAGTGGCCCCACTGTTTCCTTCTTCTTCCTTTTGCTGCGGACATATCCAAAAAAGCCCTTTTTATTGTTCTTAACCTCTCTAGCAAGCCTGAGTTCATTCTGCGCTTTAGCTTTTCTGACTTTACCCCTACATGTGCTGGCTATTTGTTTGAATTCCTCTTTCGTGATTTCTCCATTTTTCCATTTCTTATACATGTTCCGTTTAAAACTTAGCTCATTTGAAAGTTCCTTAGTCATCCATCCTGGCTTCTTGAGACATCTTCCATTTTTCTTCCTCATTGGAACTGTTTGAAATTGTGCCTTCAATATCTCCCTTTTGAGAAACTCCCATCCGTCTTGAACTCCCTTTTCTTTTAGTATTCCTGACCTTGGGATCACTCCCAGTATTTCTCTAAGTTTATTGAAATTAGCTCTCCTAAAGTCTAGAGCGCGTATCTGACTATGCCTAGCTTCTCCCTTCCACTGTATTACAAACTCCAGGAGAACATGGTCACTTCCACCTAAGGATCCAACCACTTGCACCCCATCAACTAGGTCTTCCCTGTTGGTTAAGATCAGATCTAAAATGGCTGATCCCCTTGTTGCCTCTTCCACCTTTTGGACAATGAAATTGTCTTCCAGGCAAGTGAGGAATTTGCTAGACTTTGAGGATTTGGCTGAGTTTGACTTCCAGCAAATATCAGGATAGTTGAAGTCACCCATCACTACTACATCTCTCTTTTCTGAGTATGTGATTATCTGTTCTAGAAAGGCATCATCCAATTCCTCTGCCTGAGTCGGGGGTCTGTAGTAGACTCCCACAGTAACATCCCTGTTATTTCCCTCTCCTTTAATTTTTATCCAGATGTTCTCCACCTGGCTTCCAGTATTGACTTCTTGCATCTCTTCACTGGTGTAAATATCCCTGACATATAATGCTATTCCTCCTCCTTTCCTGCTTGGCCTGTTTCTCTTAAAAAGGTTATACCCCTCTATTTCTACATTCCAATCATGAGACTCATCCCACCAGGTTTCAGTGACGCCTATTATATCATATTTCCCTTGTTGTGCTAGGAGTTCAAGTTCATCCTGCTTATTTCCCATACTCTGTGCATTAGTGGAGAGGCATTTAAGACCATGTGTCCTCTTTACTTGCTGCTTTTGCACATTTTTTTGCCTCCTACTGTTGGGTCCTTGCACTGTTTGCCTTGTTCCCTCTATGCCATTTGGACTATTCTCTCCATCCCTTTTGCCTTCCAGTATAATGTCTCCCTCCCCCACATAACTCAGTTTAAAGCCCTCCTGATCAGATTCTTCAGACTGTTGGCAAAAATGTTTTTGCCAACTGGCGTGAGATGCAGTCCATCCCTTGCCAGAAGTCCCTCCTCATGGAACCGCAGCCCATGATCCAAGAATCCAAACTGTTCTTGGCGGCACCATCTACGGAGCCAGTTATTCACCTCTGCTATTTTCCTCTCCCTTCCTGGACCATGCCCTTCTACCGGGAGTAGAGATGAGATGACAACCTGTGCATCCATCTCTTTCAGCTTCCTTCCCAGAGCCTCATAATCCCTTTTGATATTCTGAAGGCTGTGCCTTGCAGTATCATTGGTTCCCACATGAACCAAAAGAAGGGGATAACGGTCAGTAGGCTTGACAAGTCTTGTCAGCCTCTCCGTCACATGATGGATCTTTGCCCCAGGGAGACAACACACCTCCCGAGACATCTTGTCAGGCCCACAAACCACTGCTTCGGTACCCCTCAGCAAGGAGTCCCCCACCACGACCACGCGCCTCCTCCGAGGCTTAGCAGTGGCTGTTCCTTTTCGTGATACTCTCAGGCTCTCCTGCTCTGTCCCTGATGTCTGTCCCTGCTGCTTTTCCTCATCATCTCTGACAACAGAGAGAGATTCAAAGCGATTCTGTAGCTGCAAGCCGCTCACAGAACGTTCCCTGGTTTCCTTACTTCTGTGTGTGACCTTCCTCCAAGCATCTACCTCTGTTGTATGTGGAGTGACCTCCTCCGCCCCAACAACTTCCTCTGTCTGTTTCCCA
This sequence comes from Urosaurus nigricauda, assembly GCA_034509955.1. Lineage (NCBI taxonomy): Eukaryota > Metazoa > Chordata > Lepidosauria > Squamata > Phrynosomatidae > Urosaurus > Urosaurus nigricauda. The sequence goes on along the minus strand of JAOEGL010000001.1, from coordinate 257,987,618 downwards.
CCCAAGACATTCTGGTCTGATCTGTTCAGGAGAATCTCCTGCTCTCTATGATGCTGGAGTGCAGATATCTGCTCCTCTAGCTGCTGTACTTTCTCTTCCAAGAGGGCTACCAACTTGCACTTGTGGCAGGTGTAGTTCGCCACCTCTGTAGGCAAGAAGACAAACATCCCACAAGTGTTGCAGGTGACTGCTGCAGGGCCTTCAGTGTCCATACTGAGAAGTCTTAAGGAGGCACTGAAACAAGACTGTGGGCTTCCCTTGCTAGACTTGGCCTTTATTCCCAAGCTCTGTCACTGAGTTCAAGTCACGGGGCCTATAGTTATGTAGAGAGCTCCTGGCTAAAAGCTCCTTCCAAAGGCAAGTCTCTGATTCACTTCCTCTGATGCTTCAGGCCGGCCCCTCTTCTATTCTCTAAACACCTCCTTGACTAGATAAAAAAATCAAAATTCGCGCGCCTAGCCTTGAGTAGCCTTAAGTAGCCTCCCAGCAATGGCTCCCAGAATGCAATGGCTCAAGTGTAAATTAGATTAGATCTCACCCAAGCACATGGACTGCAGCCTCCTCCTTTTCTTTCTCCTCCTTAAAGGAAATGAAGCTTCTGCTAGCCTTGAGCAGCCTTAAGTAGCCTCCCAGCAATGGCTCCCATAATGCAATGGCTCAAGTGTAAATTAGATTAGATCTCACCCAAGCACATGGACTACAGCCTCCTCCTTTTCTTTCTTCTCCTTAAAGGAAATGAAGCTTCTGCTAGCCTTGAGCAGCCTTAAATAGCCTCCCAGCAATGGCTCCCAGAATGCAATGGCTCAAGTGTAAATTAGATTAGATCTCACCCAAGCACATGGACTGCAGCCTCCTCCTTTTCTTTCTCCTCCTTAAAGGAAATGAAGCTTCTGCTAGCCTTGAGTAGCCTTAAGTAGCCTCCCAGCACTGGCTCCCAGAATGCAATGGCTCAAGTGTAAATTAAATTAGATCTCACCCAAGCACATGGACTACAGCCTCCTCCTTAAAGGAAATGAAGCTTCTGCTAGCCTTGAGTAGCCTTAAGTAGCCTCCCAGCACTGGCTCCCAGAATGCAATGGCTCAAGTGTAAATTAAATTAGATCTCACCCAAGCACATGGACTACAGCCTCCTCCTTTTCTTTCTCCTCCTTAAAGGAAATGAAGCTTCTGCTAGCCTTGAGTAGCCTTAAGTAGCCTCCCAGCACTGGCTCCCAGAATGCAATGGCTCAAGTGTAAATTAAATTAGATCTCACCCAAGCACATGGACTACAGCCTCCTCCTTTTCTTTCTCCTCCTTAAAGGAAATGAAGCTTCTGCTAGCCTTGAGTAGCCTTAAGTAGCCTCCCAGCACTGGCTCCCAGAATGCAATGGCTCAAGTGTAAATTAAATTAGATCTCACCCAAGCACATGGACTACAGCCTCCTCCTTTTCTTTCTCCTCCTTAAAGGAAATGAAGCTTCTGCTAGCCTTGAGTAGCCTTAAGTAGCCTCCCAGCACTGGCTCCCAGAATGCAATGGCTCAAGTGTAAATTAAATTAGATCTCACCCAAGCACATGGACTACAGCCTCCTCCTTTTCTTTCTCCTCCTTAAAGGAAATGAAGCTTCTGCTAGCCTTGAGTAGCCTTAAGTAGCCTCCCAGCACTGGCTCCCAGAATGCAATGGCTCAAGTGTAAATTAAATTAGATCTCACCCAAGCACATGGACTACAGCCTCCTCCTTCAGCTGAGGCAATTTGTCGTGAATATTAAAATGTTGCTCTTTTCACTTACTTATTCCTTTAGGGCCCTCAGTTCAATTCCACGTTATACCTTCAACACTTTAAAATATATCCTATCTTCCTGGAGGGGGGAGGGAGAATTTAAATCTAATTGTAGAGCTAAACACACTCACACACCACAAAGTAGCATTTCTTGAAGCTTCTGTGCCAGCTCCTTGATGACCCTAACCAGTGGTCTCATTAAATGAGTTCTTTAGCTTGGAGTGAAAAACATTTTTCTTTTGAAGGTCAGTAAGATAATTGTAGGGTTTCCTGCCCCCCCCCCCCCCCCAGTATTTTCAACATGCACATAGTCAAAGGAAGGGTGGAGAAATTCCAAGTTTAAAAGTCTTCCCTGAGGATAGCTTTTAAAAAGTGCCAGCAATAAAATGAACATGTTATTTACCCAATATATCATTTTCTAAACAAAGCACAATTTTTTTTTTTTTTATTCCAGAAAGTACGGCTGACTTACATACAAGCCCAGTTTGGATGACCATTCCCAGTGTCCTAAATCGTGAACACTGAAGCTGTGTCAGGCAGCTGCCATGACCATTTCTCCGTTAAATCTTCATTCTTCTAAGTACATGTTGGCTTTGATGGCCTCTAACCACATCCTGGCTTACCTAACTTGTAGTTTCCTGTTTTATCTGCACACATCCTAACTTATTTTCCTGGTTTAATAACTGACCTTGGGGTGTTCCTAGTTTTACCTAGGAATTTCCAAGGTATGCCCCTAATTCCAAGGTAGAACTAAAAATGCTGGAAATTCCAAGGTAAAGCTTGTGTGCAGCAGGGGCAAAGGCTTGAATGAAAGCTGAGCAATTTGCCGAAATACTCATTGCCTCCTAATATATTAATAATGTGTAGTCCTATTCAGAGGTAAGCTGCATTGGATTCAATGGAACATGCTCCCGGGGGACTGAACATATAACAGCTGCCTCAGGTGCTTTTGAAAATCCACTGTTCTTCCTTCTCGTTCTCCTCTTCCTTTTCCTTTGGTTTAAGGAAGTTTCCTGTTTGTCTCCATTTGAATTACAAACTTTCTGTCCTAGGTCTAAAATGAGTTATCAGATTCATAACCAGTTTCACATTAGAGAAATAAATGAAAATGAATGAAAATGAATTATTATGATCAGTAATGAGGATATAGAAGAAAAACCACTGTGGTGAATAAAGCAGCATGGTAAATGCAGAAGCAAAGTGTAATGTGCCTGCTACATTGTTTCATTATCTGGTTTTTGTTTTTGTTATAATCTAGTGATTTATATATTTTTCTCAGGGCATTATGTGAAACTGCAATTTTCATATATTCAAAAACATCATCCCATTTGTGTACTCTGTATAATTTCTCTGTTTTTGCTGTCTCAAATCTGTACTTTCGAACCTTTTTAAGAGAAAAAAAAGTTGGCAACTTTAGAAGGTTTTTGAACTGTACAAAAAGAACAATTAGGTGACTTGGAGAAAAATAAAAAGATTAAAACCTCAAAGCAATACATTAGAATAAATGGATTCAATAGTTTCACTCAGCACTTTAGAAAATACTGTTGGGATGAGGTCTTTGTGCCAGAATGTCACAGTTATTCAATATTTGTCTTCTTTTTAAATTCAATCATTCATTAGTCGCAAATGGCTAATAATGTAAGAACCCAGATGGATAAGACAGAAAGACCATATAGCAATAGCAACAGCATGTAAATTTTTGTACAGTTTATCAGTGAATTCAGCACACTCTAAGCAGTTTACAATCTGTTAGCCAATTGCCTTCAACAAGCTGCGCATTCATTTTACTGACCTACAAAAGGAAGGAAGGCTGAGTCAACCCTGGAGCCCCTGGGATCGAACTCACAACCTTGTGGCTGCAGTACTGGCATTTAACCTCTATGCTACCAGACCAAGGTAGCTCAGACTCCTGCATGTGGCTTACCAGATGCCCATGGAAAGCCTGCAAGCAGAACATGAGGAAAAACAGCCTTGCTCACCCTGTCCTTTAATCCAGCACCTATTATCCAGAAGAATACTGCCATCATCACCAACTGCTATTCATAGTACTATCCTTAATCCAGAAAACACAGAGGTCCTCTGCTCTGCTGAAAGGCAGATTATGGAACAAGGATCCATACTGTGCTGGATGGAATTATATTCCACCTGAAATTTCATGTCTGTAGTGTGGGTGTACTTCTGGACTCAGGCCTGAGCCTGGATGCCCAGTTTTCAGCAGGGCATTTGCACACTTGAGAGTAATGTACCAGTCCTTGTGAAGTCAGATCTGGTTGTAGTGACACATGCCTTGGTTACATCCTGTTGGCACTACTGTAATTCAATTTATGTGGGGCTGCCTTAGGACACTGAAAACTTCAGTAGGTCCTAAATGTTGTGGTCAGTTTCAGAAAGCATATAACTTGCTAGGTAAAGCAGCTTCACTGGCTACTCATTTGTTTCTGGGTGCAATTTCAAACTGCTGGTTATGACCAAAAATCCCTATGCAGTTTAGGTCCACACCATCTGAGAGATGCAAACTTCCCTATACAAACCTGTCAGAGACCTTTCTCTCAGGGTGCGTGTATGCTAGCTTCTCAATCCAAAATTAGTCCAGAGCATTATTCACTGGATTAGCCCCAGATTGATCATGGTGGTGATCACATGCAGTGGGCCAAAACTGGTGTAATTCTCTCAAGAGTTTGTCTGTTAGTTCATGTCTTTAATTAATTAATTAATTACCTTTTATTCTAGGGCTTCCATGTATGTTGCAGGAATGCTTCTATACATTCTGGTTTCTTTGTTGCCTTTCATCTTTCAGTTGATTTGAAAGCACACTGCAAGTAAAGGGAACAGTGGATCTTTATGCTATATTTTGCAATAAAGACAAGAACAATGGGGGAGGGGTTGTAAGTTTAAAACCCATTATTTTTCTTTATGAACAAGCTCTGGTTTTATTATTTTATGAGTCTGAAATCAGTTTTAAAAAACTGACAGCATAATAGCAGAATTTTGTTGAATTATTGTTGTACCACTTAGTTTACCATTTATCATGATGTGAAAGAAATAGAGTTTTGCATCTGGAAGTAGAAAAGAAAAGGTATTCAGTAGAAGTTGCCTAGCAATATATTTCTGAAAAATAAACCTCTCGAACATTCCATTTAAAAAAGTATCTAATGAAGTAGACTGAAGTCTCTGAAAGCTCATGCTGCTAATTTCTTCCTTTCAGTTAGTCTCGATGGGGCAATACAGACCACACAAAAAGGGCGGTCTGGCGCCACCTTTTTTTGCTGCGGAGCTTCACTGAAGCAGCTAGATGCAGCGGTGAAGCTGCGCAGCAAAAGGCAAACCGAACTCCTTCTTTGTGCCGCAGATGCAGCGCAATTAAAAGAAAAGGCGCCATTCGGAGCCTTTCCGCTGCCGCAACTGTGCAGCTCCATCTAGAAGCTATGTAGTTGCTTTGGCATGCTTATGCACGCTGCCTAAAAGCTTCAGAGTGATGACGCAAGTATCATCATGTGCTAGGGTTAGGAAGCATGCAAATGCTGTGCACTCCCTAACTGTAATGGTGCCACCCAGGCACCTCATAGTGCCTGTATGTATCAGTCCAAAGGTACTACAAGATATCTCTACATACTTTCAACAGACTAGCATGGGTATATGTTTGAATTCCATAAATACTTTATTTTGTACCAAGATCCTAGCAAATAACTATTTCTTTCATGATTCATTGAATTAGAAACAAGAAGAGTCTTGTGACACCTTAACCTTTATTACTGTATATACTTTTCATCAGATGCATTATCTTTTGTATTTAAACAGAATATAGATATGCATTCACATATACAGGACAAAAATGTAAGCAGTGAAGTCAGATGGAAATGAATTGCAAAACAGCCCTGTGACAATTATATTAATGTTTAACTATATTCAAAATATACAATTCACTGATGTTCTAACAAATACATGCAGACAACATATTACACAATGGATCTGTTCTTGGACCCTTTGCGTGATACAGTTTTCATGTTAAATCTGGAACCCTATTCCTCTTACCAGAAATTAATGATGAAGTGTTCTCTCTCAAGAATTTTCTATGGTCTCCAGCACAAACCTATGGTGTGCTTTCACTGGAAGGTGACCATAGATAGAGTCACCTGGAATCTCTAGGAATCTCTAGGTCCTTCCGCTCAACTCTATAGTCAATTTCTGGCAGAAGCATGCCACAGAATCATGCTTAGAGGTCCTAGAAAATGCCTAGAGAGAATATATTTTTTCCTAAGGGTGAAAGTAAGCCCATGTTATACTAAGCCACATAATACAAAAGCCACCTGTATCTGTGGAGTGTCTCATGTTTCATGTAGATGTTATTGGGAGACAAGTCAGAGTCCCAACACACTCCACAGACTAAAGGCCCTTGAGACCACCCTTCAGGAAAGATAAGAGCTTCTCTAGAACAATACCTTCAAGCCCCATCCCAATGAGGCTGCCCAGAAGTATACAATGGTCAACGGTATCAAAAGCCATAGAGAGGATCAACAGAACCAACAAGGAGGCAAAAGACAGCATCAATATAGCAATAAGAGAGCAATTGCAAGAAGGGATGCAAAATGACAGTAGTAGTTTCCTCAGCTTCTTTCCCTGACCAAGCTATAGCAATGCCTCATTTTATGAGCTCCATAAACAGCAAATCATTTAAATACTATGCAAATGTGGCTAATTGGATTTGTGGAACTAGAATATGGCAACCTTATGAGCAATGGAGAGATAGTGGGGAGAAGAGTTTGGAGCAGTGAAGGCTCAACAGAGACTGGTTGGTAGAAAAAAAATGAACAAGAAAGATTTTCTACCTGTTTGAATCTGGTACAAAGTGAAGAAATACTGAATTGGAGAAAGAAAGACACTGAGAAAGAAAAACAGGGAGAACAAAGAGCAATAACATTGAGAAAGCTGGGTACTTTAGCCAATTTTTATATAAAATTAACTAAAGAAAAGTTCTCATCCATCCCTCGTTGCCACACAGAGGTGTGTATGATTTGGAAGTGGAATTCCTACAGGGTAATGATAACTTAACACTTCTCTGCATATGCTGTGATTCCAGTATGGATCACTGCTGTGGTTACTTTTGAGTAAAACAGAAGTATTCAGAAATAGTACTAACAAATGCCCCTTAGGGGCCTACTTCATTAGGTTTGAATTGATGTGAAGGGAGAGGACAACAAATGGCTGGAATCAGAAGCCACTAAACTGGACAAGATTGCTGTAGCCTCTGATTGTCCACCTGCAATTTTGAGTAGTACAGCTCTGCACTGCAAGCATAGCCTGGCTCCCATGTGGCTCATGGAAGTATTAGGACAGTTTCACGTTGACAGTATTGTTAGAGATACTGCTTTGATCCCCACTGATCCATAATATCTAAAAGAGCTTCATGAATAATGGCACATCCTGTGAGTATCCCTTGAATACTGTAGACATGAAACTGGCTGGCTTGCTAGAATAACCAAGTGTAATTGAATCATATCACAATTAGTAGAGCTCCACCATTACATCTGTGTACTCAGCTGTGTTTATATTTTTTCATCTTTTCTTTGTACACTTGACTTATTTTACAAACAAGATAAACTTCATTTAGGCAGCTTCAAATCAACTAATTTTCATCATTAAAAGGATTTGGTTGGCTTCCCAAAGCAGCTTCCAGTGGCACATCATTCAAAGTAAACATAGCAAGAAAAGTTAAGTTTATCCTTTTCCTGACGTCTTTGTGAACTCCAGTGCTGTAGCTGAAGTTAAACCTTCATTCCCTGCTGTATTATTGATTTTGAAATAAAATGGTTTAAAAATCAAAGGACATAAACTGACCAAAAGTAACTTGTGAGCCTATTCCCTGAAGAAGGAGTGGACCCTAGGTTGAGATACTCTATTAGATCTCTGGATGACCTGAAGTACATCGGAATGGATTCCTTACTACCACTGCTAAACAATAGCAGCAATAAAATGAGTAATTTATATTGTTGGAATATAGAAAATTTCTTCTGACTAATCATGGATTGTTGTGTGAGCACTTTACGATTCTGTGAAGAATCTGTGAGCGCTCTCTGATTCTGCTACTCAAAATAAATTTAACAGTTCAGAATTCTTTAATTCTAAGAGTGCATTCACACTTACATTTTTGTCTTGAGGAGATTCAGATCTCTGCGGTGATACAATATCCAATCAATGTTCCCACTACAGTTTATGTGCCCGAATCTCTCTGTGGCATTTAAACCCTGGTCAACGTTCACACATGCACTGGATCAACTCAAAATGGAGGCACCTCCATGTTCAGAAACTATCTTGCATGATCCCAATGGATTCTATAGTGTACTCACACTAATGGAGATCTGGATCGCTCCAGACCTTTACAAAAGATGCGGTAATGTTGGAGCATTTGCACAGGCAGCAGTCCACACATCCGAAGCAGTATGCCTGGATCAAACTCAAAGAGGCACTCTGAGCTTGTGCTGGCTGGAGAAAACCTTCTCCCACACAGAGAGGCATCAAACAAAACAACATGCTGAGCTCTCGGTCAGAGGCACTTCATGGGGATGACTGCATGAAGCTGGTAGAGCAATATGAACACCTTCTAATTGCCTTTATAGGGGCCGAATGAGGAGGAAATTTGGCAGATTATTCCTGAATTGGCCTGTTGGGATAGCCTCCCCCCCACCCCCCATCTACTCAGTACTTTTCCTTACCTAATTGATTAACTATCTACTTAGGCCTATATATGTGGCATGAAGTGTGGTTTATGCTTTAAATAATTTTGGTGATGGTTTGATGTAGTAACCTACCAACTTAAGGCCAACTGACATGAGGGATGGGGTATAGCAGCAGTGGGCAGCAGAGCAGTTCAGGACTCAATCCTGCTTACATCTACAAGGAGGATATGAGAAACCCACATGAAAAACCCATCTTGGCTTACGTCTTGAGCCAAAATGTAAGCTCTTGTGGAAACCGTTTTCTAGAGAAGATACAAGATGCAGTGATGAAGCAGACTTAACTCCATGAAGCTATATACATCTAGTAGTCTTAAAGATGCTGACATAAATCTATTCTCCTTTTAGGTGTCACAAAATTCTTCATTAATTTGCTTCAGCAAATTGTCTTCTGTAAGCTTAAGAATGTTGTACCTTCTCATATTAACTCTATTTGTGCCTTTCTCCGACTGTTTGTACATTCATCTGCCTTACAGCCAGTTGAGAGCTGCAACAAAATTTTGCAATAGTTCTGTACAGAAATAATCCTGTTCAGGATTCCAGCCCATCAGACATCATATATTCTTCTTAGGATATATCCATATTGCAGAATTATAGCATTTTTGATACCACTTTAACTACAATAGTTCCATCCCAGGATTTGTAGTTTGTTGAGGTACTTAGCATTCTCTAGTACATTCCTTGAACTACAGCATTACAGCTCTCTGGCGGTGTATGCTAAGTGTCAATAGAACTACAAATCCCAGGCTACTTTAGGATTGAGCTATTGACAACAGAAGTGTAAATGAAAGTGCTATAAGCGTCTACAGTGGATGCATCCCTTATAACACCAGTCATCCTTGAATGACTATATTAAACCTTACCTGGATATTCTGAAACATATAGACCTTCTCTCTTCCCTCCTGCCCATCATGGTGGTTGGGCATTTTCCTATGTAATAGTGCAGGTGGGTTGGGATTACTATTTTTAGGTACCAAAAAGCATCCATGAAAGTAATGAAAAGAAAGGTTCAAATCAAAGTTGACAGTTCCTTTGCTTTATTGAGGGGGGAAAAACAATTTGTCATGATGGCATATAAAACACTGTCACCATTCCACTGACAACTGTGTGACAAATATAAAACGAAAAGTATGAATGGTTCGTCTAACGTGGCAGCTGAGCCCAAGGGAGATCGTGCCATTATGAGCAAGAGGAATGCTGTGTTCTACGTGTGGTCTCTGTAAAGCAGGATTGATTCAATAACAGAATTGTCCTAACACAAAGAATTCTGCTTCAAGGAAGAAAAACGTACAGACTCAAAAATAAAACAAGACATTTTCCTCCTTCATCACTTCTTTTTTCTTCAGGAAAGAGGCTATAATCTCCAAGGTCTTTTGGATCACTTTATACAGCAGATAACAATACTTATCTTTCTTTCCTCGAACTCTATGGGAATCCCAAGAGTGAGCCCTCCAGAGGCTGACCAAGTGCAGGCTTGGGGATGCTGGGAACTGTAGTGCAAAGTAACTTTTCCAAACTCTGCCCAGACCTAGCTAGCATCAACAAGCTCATTGTATCATTTGCCTTTCAGACCATGCCTTGAGTCCACAAGAGACATGTCCAACTTCAGAAGTGGCCATTCTTAGTGGTGTATCTGAGGGCAGAGGCACTCTCTCGTAGCTGTCCTTAGATTATTTATGACCTCCTTGCTCTGCTAGTATAAACATAGTCCAAACCTTAACCCTTAGATTGACCGTATATGCAAAACAAAGTTTCAAGGGAGTGGGGAAGTGCTGATGCTTAATGGCACGTGCGATTGTTTTCATGAGAATGGGGCAGTCAGTGTTTTAAGACAGGAATGGAAATCATTTGGCACGAGAGATCTTGAACAACTGCAGTTTCCATCATTCCTCCTCATTGACTATGGCCGCAATCCAGTATGGTCTAGCATAGCATATTAGTTCCGCCTGTGGACCCACACTACAGCTGGCCTTTTACTGAACTCTGGACCCACTGTAGAGTTCCTGCACACACACCCAGCCATTCTGTGCTAGTTGGGTTAGAGAATCATGTGACTATGTCTCCATAGGCACATGCAAAACAATCACATCATTCACCCAGATCCACTGGCATCTTCTAGGGGTCTCAAGAGACAGCCAGATGCTTAGCCCCCCTACAGAAAAGGAGTGCACATGGGGGGGGGGGGGTTAATGCATCAGCTGGACAGTATGTCAGGGTGGGGAGCTTTGGTCAGTTCAGAGGGATGAATGGAACTGTTTTTGTTGTGTGTGTTGAAGTCGTTTCCATCTTATGGCAACTCTAAGGTGAACCTTTCATGGGGGGTTTTCTTGGCAAGATTTTTTTCAAAGGTTTGCCTCTGAAATTTTAGATGTTTTTAATCGTATTTTTAACTGTATTTTATTATTGTTGGAATCCCGCCTTGATCAGATGGAGAGGCGGGAAATACAAATAAATATTATTATTATTATTACTATTATTGTTGTTGTTATTATTATTATTATTTGCCATTTCCTTTCCCTAAGGCTGAGAGTGACTTGCCAAATGTCACCCAGTGTGCCAACCTCTTAACCCCTTAATTGATCAAGAAGAAATATACATAGGTAGAAGGTTGACTTAATGCTTGAGTATGTTACTAACTGGCTAGGGTTGCTGGGGTCTGTTCAAATTCCATCTCTGCTTTAAGACCATCCTTGGAAATTCTGAGTGGATGTTTGGCAATGCAAACCTTAATATAGTCTGGGGCATTGAATGCCTCGAGGAAGCTGTACTGTTAGGAGACTAGACTGTATTAAGAAATGAGATTCCATTGATGTTATTATATGCCTTGAAGTTGTCTCTCATTTATGGTAGTCCTATCATAGACCTTTTGTTGTTGTTGCAAGATTTATTCAGAGGAGGTTTGCCATTGCCATCCACTAAGGCTGAGAGAGTGTGATTTGCCCAAGGTCACCCAATGGCAGAGCATGATTCCAACTCTGGCCTTTCAGATTCTTAGTCCAACATTCAAACCAAAGTGGTATGCTGAAAATGGAGCTCTCTGGCTAAGGCACATCCACTCTCATAAGAAAGGGCTGACCACAGAAGAGAACTGATAGTTTCACGAGTGAGGGTGATGGGAAAATTCTGGAAAGGAAGTCCCTGGCGGTGTCTTTTATAGATCAGCAGTGCTACTTCAGCTAAGTCTTTTTAGTACAGCATGGAAAATGGCACTGGTAAATTACTACTGAAGGTTTTCCTTCAAAAAGCCATTAGAGTCAGTCCAAAAAGAAGCATTTTCATTATTGCCTTTTAAGCCTGTTTTGGAAATCTGTATGTTTTGTGTCTATGCAAGGGTTTTTTTTTAATTGAATGGATTCTGTTCTTTTACTCAACCTCTTCCTACAAGAAGATTATATTTAGATTACCTGTAAACATCCAAACAATTAAGCCAGCAACTTCAACTTCAACTTCCATTGCGTAATATCTAGACAACATTCAGAAATAATTGGAGGTCCTCAAACTGTTCAGTTGTTGACTTGTCTACTCAGAAATAAGCCCTACTGATTTTTGGGGAGCTTACCCACAGGTATTGCAGACTAGATATTATTCTATTTTTGAATAAGTAAAGGATTGCAGACTAGATATTATTCTATTTTTGATAAAGTTATATACTGTCACTATACAATATTTCAGTTACAATGCTTTCCTTTTCTATAGGATATTAAATCCCCACTTTGTATTACAAAATGCATATTATCTAAAATTAATGGAATCTAGCAAGTAATAAAGAACTGGACTTCACTTCCATTATGGTATACATTAACCTTCCCATTCTAGCTCTAGCTCATTTCTTCAGACTTGAGGAGGAGGGTTTCCAATAGTTGAAGAATCATCAGGAAGCTAGCTGTTCCCTTATTAAATAGAAATATCAAGTCAAGGGTGGGAAAGGGATCTGCACAGAAACAGATTTACAGTCGTTTATGGTACTGACTTCATGGGTTGCTGTAGAAACAATTAGAAAAAGGCAACAGAACATAAGATTATTGTACAAGTTCACATACACAATGGCTAGAGCAGGGGTGGGGAATCATAGAATCATAGAGTTGGAAGAGATCACAAGGGCCATCCAGCCCAACCTCTGCCATGCATGAAAACACAATCAAAGTACTCAAGCTTCTGTTTGAAAAGCTCTAAAGAAGCATATTCCTCTGTTGAACAGATCTTACTGTCAGGAAGTTCTTCCTAACATTTAGGTGGAATCTCTTTTCTTATAATTTGAATCCATTGCTCTGTGTCCTAATCTCAGGAGCAGTAGAAAATAAGGTTGCTCCACCTCAATAGGACATCCCTTCAAAAATTTAAACATGGCTGTTATTGTCACCACTTAACCTTCTCTTCTCCAGGCTAAATATACCCAGATCCCTACTTCAGTCCTCCTAGAACCCTTATGGCGAACCTATGACACGTGTGTTATTGCGGACTTGCGTAGCCATTTCTGATGACATGCGGCTGCTGAGGTGGCTGCATGCCGAGAAGGGTGTTTCATCCTCAGCTCCTGCATGGCTAAGTGCAGTAGCCAAGGATGAATAAGACTCTAGTCGCAAATGTTTCATCCTTAGCTACTGCACTTGGCCGTGCTGCCTTCCACTGCTCCCTGCTCTGCTGGCAGAAGTGAGGGCAAAGATCCCAGCTTAACCAGAAGTCCCAGAACTAGACACTCTGTGATGGACTTCTGTTGTTTTGGCCTACAGACCTCCAGCACAGAGCGTTTAATAGGGGAGGATGAAACATTTGCAACTTGTTTCATCCTAAGGAGCAGCAAATGTTTCATCCTCCCCTATTAGACACTCTGTGCTGGAGGTCTGTAGGCCAAAACAACAGAAGTCCATCACAGAGTGTCTAGTTCTGGGACTTCCGGTTAAGCTGGGATCTTTGCCCTCATTTCCGCCAGCACAGTAGGGAGCAGCGGAACGCAGCCGGGGACACATCTCTGGAGGCCCTGCCATTACCACTAACCAACCACTAACCAACAATTAACCACAGCAACCATTATCTACTCTTCTGTGGTGTCATGGATTTCTTATCCATCATTACTGAGATAAGTTATTTAAACTATAAATATATAAACTATAAAAATAAGTGATTTAAATATCATTAAATAATGCTTTTTCCTCCAAGTGACACACCACCTGAGTTATGCTCAGTTTTTTGGTGAAGTTTGACACACCAAGCTCAAAAGGTTGCCCATCCTTGTCCTAGGACATGGTTTCCAGACATTCCACCATTTTGTCTGTCCTCCTCTGGACATATTCCAGATTGTCAATATTACTCTTGAATTGTGGTGCCTAGAATTGAACACTGTGTTCCAGGTGAGGCTTGACCAAAGCAGAATAAAGTGGTACGATTATTTCCCTCAGTCTAGACAGTACACTCCTATTGGTGCAGACTATGGTCTTACTGACTGTTTCTACTGCTGCATCATACTATTGGGTCACATTTAGCTTGTTCTTTGTTCCCCTTTGAAAGGGATTCAGGTTAGAATCAGATTTGGAGTCTAATGGAAGATACTCAAGTGATCATTCCAATGGAATAAGGACCTCTTCAACCTGTTTGCCACCCAGGCTGCATCTACACTGTACAATTAATGCAGTTTGACATGACTTTGGAGCTTATCCCATGGGAAAATAGGCTGGCTTACCTCTTCTGGTTTCAGTTCTGGATCCGGGATGCCCACGGATGTTATCATAACCTTGCTCAGCCAGCCATTTTTTGAAATCAGAAGCTCCCCGACTTCAAAAAAAGTGCGGGCTGAGTGAGTATTTGACCTGGGATGCATCCGGATGCATCCAGCTAGATCAGTGGCAATTTAGTTATGATAACATCTGGCATCCAAGATCTGGCATCCCAGATCCAGAAGCTAGAAGAGGTAAGCCAGCTTATTTCCCCATGGGATAAGCTCCTTTAACTGCCATGACTCATTGCTATAGAATTCTGGAATTGGTAGTTTTGTGAGATATTTGTGAGCTTTCTGAGAGCTCTGGCGCCACAACAAACTACAAACCCCAGAATTTTATGGGATAGAGTCATGATAGTTAAAGCAGTGTCAAACTTCATTAATTCTGCAATATGGCAGCAGGCCCAGCTTAATGGAACGAACTGAGATTATTGAACGTTTTCCTTTGAAGCTAATAGTGTGACTCTCGAGTCCATGTTAATTCAAAAAAGCTCTATAGCTGCTAGAAGTGGCGTGCTGTTCACCACAAGGACTTCAGAGAGCCTTTAGGGCTGAGGAGTGGGGTATAAATTAAATAAATAAATAAATAAATAAATAAATAAAGTGGGTGGGTAAAATGGGAACTGGCTGGATGACCCTCAGCAAAGAGTTTGTGTTGGTAAAAGGAATCTGGAATAAAGCTAAGATGCAGCAAATGTATTTGTTAACCTAAGTGCATAATTTAGCCTAAGAACTCTTTGAGAGTGTAATATGCTGCCTTGGAGTTCGGTGGAGCCTCTTTCTTTGTAAAAAATTTAAACAGAGGCTAGATAGCTATCTGTTGGAAGTGCTTTGATGGCATATTCCTGCATGGCAAGAGTTTGGACAAGAGGACCCTTGTGCGGTCTTTCAGTTCTATGATATTATGATTCTATTGAAGTACATTGAAAGGTATTCTAATTAATGCCTATCAACACAAAAAAGTAAATGTATGAAATCTGAAGTGCATTTTTAATCTATTACATTTAGCAGGTCTGATTATCTGGAATCAGGACATCAAGACATCATTCATTGCCAGTGAAAACTTCCTGAGTGTTAATGAGCTTGTGAAATGAGTGACCAAGTGAATTGACCAAACAGCTGTGACTAACATATAAATTATGTTCCTGTCACCTTGTGATGCTATCATTTGCTAGAAAACAACTAAAGACAAATGTGGGGGAAATCAAATTAAGAAGTTTTTTATGGGGATGAAATACAGCTCTGGAGACTTGGCAAACAATTTTACAGAGCTAGAATCCACCTCTAAATTAGAAAATACTTCCTTGTTGTTCCAGTCCTTGTCCAACATCTACTGCCATTCAAGGCTCTCAAAAACGTGTACTCTCTCTTAGCTTATAATTGGATGTCCTGAGGGCCACACACACACACACACACACACACACACATCTATATGAAGCATATATTCATTCATATGGACAATTGTGAATAATGGCAAGATTAATAAAGGAATTTTTACATCATCAGCAATTTAAATTCATGTTGTATAAGTGGTTCCTATGAGACAAATCTAAGTTTCTCAGTTTTCCAAATTCCCATTGGCATTACATGTTGGTGACAAGTTTTCTTATGAAAGTAATTTCAAAATACCATGGTATTTTGTACAGATTTTTTTTAAAAAACTTATTTATTCAGAAAAAGAATCTGATGTGGAAAATGTTATTTTTAAAAAAAAAACATGGAAGTGAAATCTGTCTCTTGTCGTGTGCCTTCAAATGATTTCTGACTGATGTTGACCTCACACTCCTTCTATCACAGACCTATGATGGAGACTTGGGAGCCCTATCAAAATTTGATCTTAACAGCAATATTAAGGCTTACTGCCATTCCACATGGATTTCACTGTATCAGATAGGTACTTAGGATGTGCAGTGCCAGACACATACAATGCTAGAGGGCTACTTGCAATTTGGGATGATATTTTCAGCTACATAGGCTACATTTTAAGAGATGTTCAACATACTGAGATACTGCCACATGATTTTTTTTTCCTTTTTTTTCTTCGCCCCCTTTTTTCTTGTCTTTTTTTCATTTTGATAGATTTTGTGTTGGGGGGGATCACTTAAGAAAAAAAATGGTTTTATGTTCAAAACAACATATCTTCACAGAGAACAGTGTAATATTTTGGTGTTGTAAACACTGTTTTCTGTGCAGAATTGTTTTTGAACTTTTTTCCCCCAAAAGGCCCCAAATGCAGAAAATGATTGAAAAAATGCACAAAAAACTATTGTAATATTGCCCATTGTGTGCGTGTGTGTCTCTGTGTGTGGGACTTTTGAAAATATTTCTTCTTGCCTGAGAAAATGAAAGCTGTGAAGGTTTACATCTCTGGAACACAGTAGAAATGTGGTTAAGGAGATGAGCAAGCAAGGTGGAAAATGCAAATAGATGATAATGGTCCAAATCACACTAGAGAAATAATCCAGTTTGAGACCACTTTTACTGTCTTGGGTAAATGGTAGGGAATTCTGGGAACTGTAGTTTTGCGAGACATTTAGCCTTCTCTTTCAGAGAGCTCTGGTGGCACAATAAACTATAATTCCCAGGATTCCCTAGCAGTGAGGCAGAGCAGTTAAAGCTATCTCAAACTGGATTATTTCTCCAGTGTTTTTTGGATCAATGTCTAATAATTTTTCCAGTTTCTTCTAATTAACAGGTTTTTTCCTTAAGTGGCCTCCTTCTCAGATATTACAGCACTACACCCAAATGGCACCAGTAGATCCCAGTCTACCTTCTCACCACCCCAAGAATCCAACTTGAATCATGTTGGAAGTAGGTTTTCCCCATGGCTGATTTTCAAAACTACATGTGGTTGATTCAGAGACCAATTTTCAAGTATTGGGACCTCAATAAATTGCTTCTGTTGATTAGGAAGAGGAAGAGGAAAAAGAAGAAGAGAGCAAGGAGGAAGACAAGAGGCTTCCTGGATGTGTACAGGGCTCTAAACCATAGCTCAGGACTCTTACATATAAATTTAATTAGTGGATTATAAAATATAAAAATTCAAGTATAATATCAACTGGTAATGGGGGGGGGTATAAAAGAATAATGCTTATAAAGGTACATGTTTAGAGTAAAGAGAATGTTTTTGCTTTGTCTTGCAGTTTTCAACAAAATACACCAAATACCCTCTCAAATCACTTAGTTTGTGAAGTTTAGAGTATAAATCATTGTTTAAGCAAATGAAGATTACGGGAAAAGTCAGGAAAACTATAAAATATTGATGTTCAGAATGCAAAGATCACCAATCCTCGTACAGTCTAGGTTTTTCCTCCATAAAACAATGTCCTACAAATCTTTTGTGAAAATACTACAGCTAGATTTTTTCTTTTTAAAAGAAAGACCTATGATGGAGACTTGGGAGTCATTATTTCAGTGAGTGAGTTTAAAATGCTATAGATTACACTTCACTGCAGATTGATTTTTATTTCTTTACATTTGCCGCATGCTATTTACAACACACAATGGTATCATTAAGGTTGTATTTCTTCCACAGTCTAAACCATCTTCACCATTTCTTTGTAGGTGGTTCCCCACAAATGTGGCCCTTAGGAACTGTTACAATTGCCACATTGTCACCAGACAAGAGCTTTGTATAGTAGATTATCAGTGGGAGAAAGTTAGGGAGGGTATATGAACAGGAGAGAATGTTTTCCTGGTGAGAACCACTTCAAGTTCCAAGGGACTTTCTCTAAAATACCTCCAAGAATCAGGATTATCCTTTCAATTATTTTTTGTTAGATTTTGTATGTGGAAGAAAGTCCATAGTTCACAGTTATTCACAGTTATAGTAAAGATGCATGCTATGGGGAAACCATTGAATGACATCAAGTTGCCACATATGTGAGCAGAATTACCCCTTTTAAAAAAAATCTCAGTTGCATATCCTCCAATGTTTCATTGACATAAACTGTGCTCTGATTGCTGGCAGAATGGACCTCTTTTTCTCTATGCGGCTTATGCCTATTAATGTAGGTTGGGGAGCAGGGTGAGTTACAATTATGACAATTATGAGTGTCAAAACCATGACTAAGCAGAGATTATGAATACAAAACAATTACTTAATTGTAATTGTTTTGTATTAGCAATAGCTAATTAGTCATGATTTTAACACTATTGCCATGATTGTAGCTCAGTCCCCCAACCTACTTTACTGGGCATCAACTGCATGGGTAAAAGGAGGTCCATTTTGGTATGCAAAGCACTACTGAGTGATGTTTCCACCAGGTTTTTTGGGGGTAGCAGCAGAAGGTAAGTTAGTTAAATTAATTAACTGTAAGCAATTCAGGATTCCAACTCGGTTTTGTTTTATGTGAATCTCTTTACTTTGTGGCCCATGAACTAAGTGGAAAGGGCAGAAGTGAAGTTATGCTGTATTGAATTGACTAGGGGTGTGTCTACACAAGGAGGAAAGCCTGTATTCACCTCAAACCTAGTACGATGAGTTCAAATGATATACTGACAGTTTCAGGAAGTCCTGAGGAGGATAGTGTTGATGTGCTATCAATCTGGCTGACCATCTAGACATCAAGGTAGTTTAGCATTGCTTTTATGTTGGTGTATGTGTCATTCACATAGTGAATCTGGGACAGCTCCAGAGCAGAATACTCCAGAATGCACCCGGATTATTTTGAGTGGTATAGACAAACCCTGAGGCAGAAAATGGGGATCTCACCAATTTAAAGCCTTTTTACTTTCTGCTAACTATAAGGATAAATGTTCTGCAGGCCTGTTAGAGTTAATTGGCTTGAGTCTCTCATTTTTCTTTCCTGAAAGGGAAAAAAACAGAGTAATAGGTAGTAAAAACTGTATCATAGTGACATAAGATCCAATGGGCCTCTCCTTTTGTCTCTGGAGCCTTCTTTTGCTTGCTGACTTCTCTTCTTTCTTCAAGGTGAATCCTCCCTTTCTCCTTAGGAAATGGAAATGGGATAGCTTGCAGACAAAGAATGGCCATTGCTTCCTTCAATGATTATATCAAGGTCTCAGGGAACCCCCTGAAGATATGGCAGTATTCAGAGGATACCATGCATTTTGGGGACAAGCACAAGAGTCTCAGTAAGCAAAATAGGAAGGCAGCAGCTTGTTTGCCAGATAGTTGTTTACCAGAAACTGTTATTCAGTGGAAAACATATTGCCTCTGAACCTGAAGCAGGATGATAATGAGCCATTGATTGGCATAATGCATGGATTCATCAAATTTACATTTAAAGCTTTCTAAGCTAGTTAGTTCATCACCACATCTTGTGACAGAGAATTTCATAAACTATTGTAATTATATGTTGTGTGTCTGTCCTGAATATCCTGCCAATTTGTTTTGGTAAACACCCTAAATCATTGTGCTATGGGAGAGGGAAGAGAGGGACCTTCTCTCTTTCTTTATACTATTCATAATTGTATAAAGCTCCACATATACAAAGCACTGTGAAATGCTAACTGCCATGTGGACTTTGACTCTTCCCATTTATTTATTTACACATTTCTAACCTGCCTTCTGTCATTCTCAGGGGAGGGGATAACCAGTAAAAACAATTCAGCTTAAACTACAATCAACCACAGTAAAATCAGTAAATAGATAGATAGATAGATAGATAGACACACACACCCTAGTTAGTATTCATGAGATTCAAAATCTTGGATTAATGTCTGGCCTCATCTTGGTGCTAAATGAGTTACCATTGAAACTTGCCAACCAAAGCTGCTAACGTGTGATCATTATATATGTGGGGCAGCAATACTGTCAAGAAGGCCATTTCCACCATCTCCACACAGTGCTGCAAACTGCCATGGATCCTGTACCAGAAAGGTAGGATAGAAATGAAATGAAATGTGCACAGCTCCCACAGACAAGACTTTCTTAAGTAGACCTTAATACTCAAGTAAGTGGGTACAGGGGAGATGTTTCCCCAAATACCAAGCCCTCACGTTGTTTAGGACATTTAGTGTCATTACTAAGCAGCTTACACTACTAAGCAACTACTGCAACTAGTGCGGTTCCTTTAAAACCACTGCTCCAGGAAATCTAGCAGTGCTTATGGGGGCATTCTCTAGTAGCTACATTCTCTAGTAACTATATCTGTGTTACTTTCAAGGGCAGCCCTACAAAGAGCACTGCAGTAATCCAGATGGGAATTTACCAGTGTGTAAACTACTGACAATTGGTAACATGTTGCCAAAATAACACTACAGTTGCCAGAGATTTGAGTTGATGGTGTTCTGAATGATCACATCTACCTTTCTCAACAACGCTGATGTGTTATAACAATTGGGAATTTGCTTCTCTTCTGCCACATCACAAATGATGTTTGAGAATGTCTTTCCTTTTAGTAACTGCATTTATGAATAAGTTTTGGAAAGATTCGAAGACACACGCATACTTTTATGGGATGCAATCTTTTCAATAATAGTTATCAAAGAGACACACACACATGGTTTATATGTATGTATATAGATGTATATATCAGATAGATAGATAGATAGACAGATAGATGACAACATGGCCCTTTCAGCAACTACTAGATGGCCCCCTACTTCCTCTACAACGAGGCAGTAAAAGACCCTATTGTTCATCTTCACTCCCCCCACCCCATTAGAAAGATGAAATGTGAAAGTGAACTGGTTCTGTAGGCTAAATCCATTCCCATCAGGATGAGTCACCATGTTGTGAGTTTATCTGAAATTTAGTACCACTTCGAGACTAAAAGAAGTAACAATTGTAACAACAGGAAGCCATGGAAGTGGTCTATAGCCATTTGTGTTGTAAGTACAGAAATAACAAGTGCAGGTGTTTGATTGTATTCTGTCTTTTGTAAGCCATCTTGAGTCCCAGCCTATAAAAAAGAGAAGGTGTAAATAAAGGGATGGATGGGTGGGTGGATGGAGTTTACGCATGTGTTGTGCCTTGTAAGTAAGCCAGGTATTGCAATGATGGAGGGAATCATCATGTTGAGTGTTCCCAAATTATCTCATAACATTGAGCCTATCAGCTTTGCATGTGTGGCTTTAAAAAGTGCTATTTAAATAAATCAATAAATTTGGTGTCACAAACTCCTTCAGGTCTCACAGGCAAGAGAAAAGTGGCTCACTTTCTCAGGAGTTGAGGGCAGCAAGCAATATTCAACAGGCCTCCTCTTCCTTTCTGGTTTGTTTACTGAAATGGGGAGTGAAGTTAATGTCTCCCTCCCTACTTTTATATCTCCTTTAAAGGAAATGAAATCCACAATCTTTCCAAGCCTTCCCAATGATCCCTTCCCCTGCCAAAAAGAAAGAAAAGAAAAGAAAAGAAAAGATACTAGCTGATGACACAGTAATATCAAGTACATGTTCATTCACAAAGAATTTACCATTAGGCTTATCCCCCAGGTAAGTGGTGCCAAGGAAGGGAAGAGCAACGAGGTATACTTGAGAAGACTGTGGCACCACAGTGGGGAGGGGTCCAAGGGCTGGAGAAAGCTTTTTGGTGGAGAAAGAGGGAAGGTGGCAATATGATGGACCTTAGGGGAAAGATGCAGAGAGGGAAACATTTGACACTAATAGCTTCTGCTGCTTGCAAGTAACAGTAATAGGAAGAAAGATGGAAAAGCTAAAAAGCTCTCAAACTCAAGCTGGGACTCTGAGGAGAAAGGCTGGGAAAATAGCAGGAAAGCACATCATTTCTCCAAACCTGATCCACAGGAGGGGATATTTTAAAATGAGACACATATCAGAACTTGTAGTTTTAAAAGCCTTCTGTTCTCTGATTACAGTGATGTGGACCTTTGCTGGTGCACTTCCATAAGACATGCTTTATGCTTTTAAGCCATAAAGTAGCAGGGCTCCTCTTAGAACCACTTTCCTCTTCTAATATAATGGTACCAATACAAAGCAGTGTGTGACTTTAAATTCAGTCTTGGGCTGGATTGCAGAAATAATAAAGCTTGACACCAATTGAACTGTCATGGCACAGTAATATGGAAATCTGAGATTTGTAGTTTGTGAGCTATTGAGCTGTACCCTCTGGTGCCACAACAAACTACAAATTCCAAAATTCCATAGCATTGTGCCATGGCAATTAACACATTGTCAAACTACATTTTTTTTATTGAGTTTATTAAAGGTAAAAAAAAATCACAACATAGAATACATATACAACCAACAAACAACATACACTAACTACATTGATCAATACAAACACATCCATACATAAGCTTCCTTATGGGGTACAGCATACTGTGTTTTCAATTTATTCCTTAACATTAATACAAATCTTATATATTTTAATTTTTTCCATTTGCCATTTTACTTTTGTTACAGTGAATTGTTCTCTCTTGTTTATTTATCATCGTATTACTCTGTCTTATATACCAAATGAATCCTTTATTATTATTATTATTATTATTATTCAAAAATAAAAAATAAAAACTTCTATTTTACCATTCAAAAGTAACTAATTTCTTTTCATCTTTAATAAATTCAATCAGTGTTGCCCCAATTTTTTTCTTCTTATTCCAATCTCCTCCTCTAAACAGGCAAGTAAGTTTGTCTAATTCCATATATGAGACCAATTTTAATAACCAATCATTCCAGTTTGGGTCGGTTTCTCCTTTCCAATGAGATGCGAAGATTATTCGAGCAGCTGAAATCATATAGAATAAAAGGACAATATGGCAATCTGAAGTCATATTTAATAAATAACATGTTGCATCTAATTTAAATTGGCAACCTAAATTTTTTTGTATCTTTTCATGTATTTGCCTCCAATATTTTTTTGCCACTTCACAGTTCCACCACATATGTAGTAGTGTCCCTGGAAGTTTCTTACATTTCCAGCAAGTTATACTATTATTTTTGTAGATTTTAGCCAATCTAACAGGGGTGAGGTACCACCTATTTTGCATTTTGTAGTAATTCTCCTTGATCTCTGCACAAACAGTATAATTCAGTCTCTTCTGCCATGTTTTTTTCCCATTGCTCTAAGGGAAGAGCTTCTTTTAAATCCTGAGCCCATTTAATCATGGGCGTTTTAACCAATTCTTGATGCATGTCTATTTCTAACAGAAATTTATAATACAGAGAGTTTTTTTAGGGTTGTCCAAAAAAATTAATTTATCAAAATCCTGGGCTTCAAAGTCGATTCCTATCAATTTCGTATCACACATAAATCTTTCTTTCATTTGACGATATGGAAACCAACTAATAGAGATCCCTTCCATTACCATTTCTTCTTGAGATTTTAATCTATAAATCTTACTTACCATATCAAATTTAACCAGGTCTTTATATTTTAACCATTTTTCGTTAAACATTAAATCATTTTTATAAAATGCTTCATTTATTGAAACCTAAAACGGTAGGTTTTTTTTTAATAAATTACAGCTTTATATTTAAACCATACTCTGATTAGAGATTTCCTTATATAATGATTCATAAAAGCTTTGTTAACCTTTATCTTATCATAAAACAAGTATGCATGAGTACCATAAATCATATCTACCATTTCTAAATTCAGTAACTCTTGGTTTTCTAGCTTAAACCAGTCAGTTAACCATTCAAAACAACATGCTTGAAAGTAAATTTTTAGATTTGGTAAACCCATACCGCCCCTTTTCACATTGTCTTGCATATTTTTAAATCTCACTCGAGGCTTTTTACCATTCCAAATAAATCTATTAATGTCCTTATGCCATTGAATGAAGGGTTTTTCATTAGTCAAAATAGGTATTGTCTGAAACAGAAAGATTATTTTAGGTAAAATATTCATTTTTACCATAGCAATTTTTCCCAGCCATGTTATCCTTAATTTTTCCCAATTAGTAATGTCTTTTTTTATATCTTGCCATATTTTCACGTAGTTATTCTTGAACAAATCCACATTTTTGTAGTTAGCCAGATTCCCAAATACTTTACTTTATCTTTGAACTTATATCTAGAACACGCTTCTAACTCAACTTTTTCTGTTTTATTTAAATTCATCCCTAAAATAGATGTTTTTTCTTTATTAATAATCAATACTGATACATCCCCGAATTGAGCAAATATTTGATTGACCTTTGCTATATGATCAATAGGGTTAGATAAAGTAAGAACTAGATCGTCTGCGTATGCTTTTAATTTCATTTCTTGTCCTTTAATTTTTATTCCTTCTATTGATGCATCATTTCTAATTATGTTATTAAGTATTTCTACAACAGAGATAAACAATAAGGGGGATAAAGGGCATCCTTGCCTCGTGCCTTTGTGAATATTGATTTTTTTCGTTTTTTCACCATTAATTATTACACTAGTCTGTTGTTTAGTATAGATCTGCTCTATCCATCCATTAAAGTTTTGGCCTAATCCCATTTTTTTGAGTACTTCTTTCATGAAAAACCAACTAACACGATCGAAGGCCTTTTCGAAATCCAAGAATATTAGAGCTAATTTTTTTTCATTTCTCTTATCATAGTATTCGATTATATTTAAGAGATATATTATCTTTCATTTTCCGCCCCAGAAGAAAACCTCTTTGATCTTTGTGTATCCAAGTTATCAGAATTTTTTTCAGTCTTGCTGCTAATATTAAGGCAAAGATTTTATAATCTACATTAAGCAGAGCTATGGGTCGGAAATTCTTAGGGTCCAAAAAATATCTTTCTCTTCCTTAGGTATAAGTGTAGTGTTAGAGTCCGACCACGATTCTGGTATTTGGCCTACTAAGATGTTATTCATTGTTTTTTGTAATGGATTGATCAGATCGTCCAAGAATGTTTTGTAGAATTCCACTGACAAACCGTCTGGGCCGGGTGTCTTTCCCGCTTTACTGGCTTGTACTGCGTCTCTGATTTCTTGTATAGAAATTTCCCTATTTAATCTTTCTTTTTGTTCTTCGTTTATTTTTGGGATATTTACCTTTTCTAAATATTTCTGTATCACATCCTTTTTTATAAAGTTTTCCTTAAATAAAAGAGTGTAATAATTTGCAAAAATTTGTTTAATTTCAGTTTGTTTTGTATAAATATCATCATTGTATTTTATTTTTACAATTTGTTTTTTTTTTTTTTTTTTTTGAAGTTGTTTCCTCAGTTTATATGCCAATAGTCTGCCAGGCTTATTAGCTGATTCAAAGTGTCTTTGTCTAGTCCACTTCATTTTTTTATTTATTTGATCTGCAAGTAATATAGAAATCTGGCTTTGTATTAGTTTTATTTCTTCTTGGATTTTTTTGTTAAAGCCCTTAATTTGTAGTTGTTTTTCCTTATGTTTTAACTGTTCTGTTAACTGTGTCAGTTTTTTTATTTTTCTCTTTATTTCTTTCCGTGCCTTTTCTGATGAAAAAACCCCTTATGACTGGCTTTATAGCATCACAGACAATGTTAATTTTGACTTCATCATTTAAGTTTTCTTTAAAATAATTATTTAATACTGTTTTAGCTTCTGTTACTGTTTTTTCTTCACTTAGCAGAATATCATTTAGTCTCCAATTATAATTTCTACTTCCACAACTTAATTCCATAGTAATCGGGTTGTGATCCGAAATAACACTGGGAAACAGATCTATCAACTTGACTTTTGGGCAAAATGTTGCTGATATTAAAAAAATATATATTCTGGCCCAAGAATTATGTGCTTTTGAAAAAAAAGTATAATCTTTTGCAGTGGGATTTTTTAGCCTCCATATATCAAATACATCACAGAAGTCTATTAAATCAAAGAAAGATTTGGGTAGTTTCCCTTGTTTAGATTTAATTTTTTT
This sequence comes from Urosaurus nigricauda, assembly GCA_034509955.1. Classification (NCBI taxonomy): domain Eukaryota; kingdom Metazoa; phylum Chordata; class Lepidosauria; order Squamata; family Phrynosomatidae; genus Urosaurus; species Urosaurus nigricauda. The sequence continues at coordinate 257,961,665 of JAOEGL010000001.1, read as the reverse complement.
TATGAGAGAGTCTATCTAATTGTGGTTCAACCACCCCGTTCCAATCGCCTAATAATATAGCTGTGTCAAAAGAAATATTTTTAATTTTATTCAAAAGCTTTTGGTAGAACTTCTCTTTTTTCTCATTAGGTGCATATACACCCAGTATCAGAGTTTTTTGTTCTTGAATATTAGCTAACACTCCCACATAATGTCCATTATTATCGTTTAAAATCTCTGTGGCATCTAAATTTGAGTTGATATATAAGGCTACCCCTTTTTTTTCTTATTTGCCATTGAGGCATAATGTTGTCCTAATTTTGGATTTCTCAAATAGTGAGTGTCCCCTTTCTTAATATGAGTCTCTTGTAAACAAGTAACATCACATTTTAAGCCTTCTATATAATGAAATATTTTTTTCCGTTTTATCACCCTGTTTATACCTTTCACGTTCCAAGAGAGGAATTTTAGGTTTCTACTCATTTAGGATATCTTCTGAGTCTGATTCTTTATTAGAGCTTGCTCTTTCCAATGGGTTCTCTTCGTCACTATTTATATCATCGGCCTCTTCATTTGAATCTCTTTCTGAGTATGGGTTTTCATCAATTTCAGATTCTACATCTGAGTTTACATTTGTATTACTAGGCTTAGTATTTATATTTGACTCTGAGTCTTTTTGGTTTACATTCTCGTCCTCTTTGCTTAATAGTACTTGTTTCCTTTTAGAGTTTCTCAGGTAATATTCCTTGACTTCTTTCCCTTCTTCCTTATTTTGTTTGCTGCTTGAGCGATTCTGTTCTTTTTTATAGTATTTTGTTAGAAAGTTTAATACTTTTTTTGCATCAAGAACGGTTTTGATTTCATGTCTCTTTTTTTTATACCAAAATAAAAGACCTTCAAGGATTAGTCATCGATACGGAATGTTTACTTTTCTCAAAGAAAAAGTCAAAAAATGAAAATCTTTACGTTTTTTCAGAATTTTTGCCAGCACATCTTTAAAGATCTGCACGTCCACTTGATCTATTTTTAAAGGTGTCTCATTATGCTTTCTAATTAACTGGTCTCGAATTTGTCTACTCAGGAAATTTATTACAATATCCCGAGGAATCTTTTTTTGCCTTGCAATTTGTGAATTTAATCTGAATATCCTTTCAATTCCAAAACGGAAAACTTGTAAATCATAATTCAAATATTCAGCCAGTTTAGGTATTAAATATTCATAGAAGTTCTTGTTTTCCTTTTCAGGTAGACCCCTTATTTTTAAGGATTTTTCTCTCAATTTATATTTCCATTTTAAATTTTCTTCTATTTGCCTATCTTGTTTATTATTTAAATCCTCTAGTTTTTTTTCCTGATCCGTATATTTCTCTTCTATTTTTCCCATTTTTGTTTTAATTTTGACAATTTCTGCGGTGGCTTTATCCACTGATATTCTAATTTCTTTCATGTCTGTTCTTATTTCTTTACATATTTCAGATTTAAAATCTGCCATTTCTTTTTGTAGTAAATTCATTTTTTCGCCTAAATCTACTGCAAGCTTTCGAATTTCTTCTAACAGCTGTGGATTATATTCTCCCACTTGCTGTTATTGGTCCAAAGATGGTCTGCGCTGTTGTTGCTGAATAATTTGTATTTTTCCTGTTTGAGGTTTTTTGAGGGGATCCATTTTGTTCACTTGGGTTGAGCAAAAAGAATGCTACTGTTCAATCTGCTGATCCATTCAACCAAAGATTATTATATCACTTACAGCATATTTAAAACGTTTTCAGCTGAAATTTTACTTCTATATCTTTCTCTATGCTTGTATTTTCTCTTTGCAAATTAGAGGCTATATTCGGATTAATAAGTCTTCAGCATTTACTGTACCCCCACGTTTTTTTTTTCAGTGTACTCTTAACTCATGAAAAAATAACTAAAAAGAGCAAGTGTGTAAAAGAAAAAAACATTCCCAAGAGGTACACCAATCTACATCAATCACAAAAACCAAGGACTGCAGAGTACATTCTGCGTCCTACACCTTTAAAAATTGCTGGCGTTCCTGTGCGTTTAACCGCAACAGATGATGTGGCCGTGGATAGTTCCTTGACTTCTTAGCCCGAAGAGTGAAGACAGCTGGAAAAAAAACTTCTACTCTTCTTGGGTTTAGAATTCTGTCTTCGTGGAACCCCTCTGACTTTCCTGTAACCAGGAGAGATTTAACTGTGGATTGTCACAGCTTATTGCCACAACTTGTGAACTCCCATCAGTAAACTGATGAGTGTCCGTCGGTTCGCCACAGCAATTTGGAAGCTGGCGCGACGTTGGAGGAGAGATATAGGAGGATGGTCTATGGGGGCAAAAGGGGCTGCCTCACACGCCTCCTGTTTTGTCACATCTCAAAGTTGCGGATTTACGTAAATACGTGTGTTTTACATCATTGCATAACTTCATTCATACTCACCTCCCCTTGTTTTGGCAGCAGTAATTCTCCACTACTTTCCCTTTCTATTCCTTCTACTTAGTACCATTCGTTACTTCCTTCTCCATTTCCTCCATTCAACTTCTACAAATTATAAAGGCATGAATAAATCCCTTTATCAAATTCTGTTTTTTGCCAGCCAATGGCTAGTCACAAGGTGGTCTACCTGTTAATAAGACACTTTCCAAAAGGAATCAGAGAAGGGATGTATATGAGTGAGACAGTAGACTGGAATTCAATATCACACATAGGATGCTTAACCTGGAGTTAAACATCCATATCTGATCTGTATTCAAGATCCCTTTATATAGTGCTATTGCCACAGTCATAACTATCACCTCAGACACACTTTACCAGGCATCATCTGCACTGAAAGAAGGGGGTCTCTTCTGCCGGTGAACAGAGCATGAGTGTACCATGGTTCCATTGCTCTCCAGCCAACAACCAATCTGTTGATAAAGCCTTGTTTGCTGGTGGGAGGTGGGTAGAAACACAATCCACTTGTGCCTGATCACCATCACAAGGGACCTCCCTATCTCAATGCGGTTGATACCTAGTAAAGAAGATTTAGAGTGTCAGGCCAACAGATGTTATTTAGTTATGCAAATATATCTAAGTACCCCATGTAGAATTCCAGCCAAAGTGCATGAACTCTAGGAAGTCCAGAATTCAAAGATATAGCTGTGTTAGTCTGTAGAATCAGTATGTAGAGAGATATTGTAGCACCTTTGAGAGTAACTGAAAGAAGATGGCAGCATGAGCTCTCATAGTCTCCACCAAAAGCAACTGAGGAAATAGACTGAAGTCTATGAAAGCTCATGCTGCCAACTTCTTTCTTCAGTTAGTCTCAACTGTGCTACAAAATCTCTCTAGGGAGTCCAGTTATACAGTCATGTAAAATGTTCATTATTTGAGAGTTCAGGAGTTGCCAGAACAATAAAAGGGCAATCTACAATTTTGCCCCCAAAATCTTAATTTAAACAGTACATCTTTTTTTAAAGGTGATGATAAGTTTTGTCCTCTTCCCTACTCCAAATGATTATTACATTTAGTAACCAGGTTGACAAGAAGGAAAAAAAATGAGCGGAAATTAAAAGCTGTAGAATTCTTATCCTGCTCTCTTATCTCTTGTGTCCTTATTTTTTTTATCATAGTTTGTATCCTTTGGAGCTGCACATCCAAGGACCACAATTTTGCAGTCTTGCCATGTGCTCCTTTTGTTCTTTGCAATGAAATTTGTTGTTGTTTTTTGTTTGCCTTTATTGTGAAACTAGCTTTACAAAAGACACTGGGAACCCATTATAGCTTCTCTCACAAGTTCATTTCTCATATTATGCTTACATATAAGCAAAACCAGACAAAACCAAAGCTTCTCATACTCTGCTTACATATAAGCAAACCCAAACAAAAGCAACACCGAGATCTGCAACTATAAACAAGGAAATCAGTTGTTGCTGCTGCTGTGTGCCTTCAACTAATTTGTGACTTATGGTGACCCTAAAGTGACTCTACCACAGGGTTTTCTGAGGTTGAGAGTGTGTGACTTGCCCAAGGTCACCCGGTGAATTTCCATGGCTGAGCTGGGAAATGAGCCCTGATCTCCAGAGCCATAGTCCAATGCTCAAAGCACTATGTCACAGTTACCAAAACTACAGAAAGAAGCAGCAGAATTAGGATTTTATAGAGCTAACAATAAAGGTTTCTATATCATATTATTTTTTCCTTTAAATTAAACCTTTCCCCGTTAATTATAAATAAAACTGACATACTACTTATAGGAGTGGTCTAGTAAAGGTTTTGGTGAGAGAAGATGCACCTCTACTAATATGGCAAGCAATAGAAGACATGTTATTATGGAAATGACTTACTATAGAAGACAGATGTATCAGGTTCATAGACATGTATAAGAGTTCTCTCTTTTTTAAATGCAACATTCCCAAGAGTGGGATTCCATTAATGGCTAAGGCTACATAGGCAGGAACCATCTCTCAGCCACCAAATCTACCTCAAAATCACATTTTGAAATCAGATATGTAGAGAAATGTTCACAAGGAGAAGATAATTTGAAAAACTACGATTGTTTCTCTCAGAATGTTCTATTCTGAACTGCTTTTCAAATTTGAGGATAGTGCTTTTTTAATTTTGAGAAATTAAAAATGCCTGCCACTGTAACAAAAGAACATCTCTTTTGATACTCACTGGGGACTGCTATTCTATTGGAGAGCATTTGAATGGCTACAAAAACCCCTGCCCCTTCACACAATGTAAGGATCATTCATCTGGCATTCATTTTATATTAGAGGAACAGTACTCTAAAATATCTCTTCAAAATATCTCTTCAAAGAAAATGCAGTGATTGAAGCAGGCATGTTAAAAATATAAAATCAGAGTGTGCAATTCCATTCAGCTCTATTTTTAAGCCTGAAATAGGAAAAATGTGTTTTATACATTTGGAGAAAGAGAGATGGAGGGAGTGGGAGAAAGAAAATGGCATGTACCTTGCCCCCCTCCCCCCAAATGACAGAAGACAAGCAGACGCAGAGGTTTAAAAAGCATACCATACCTATTTTTATATGGGAAGGAAGAAGGAGAATTAGAGATTTCAGTCCAATGCATATGCAAGGAAAAGCAAGGCCCACTGCACCAGGTTCACTGGGACTAGCTCCCAAACCTGAGGGCAGGGAACCGTCTAATAAAAATAATTATTGTAAGCCGCTCTGATAGCCTTTAGGGCTGAAGAGCAGGGTATAAATAAATAAATAAATAAATAAAGTACTGAAGAATCAGTTACATTTTAGGAAAGGGGTGATTTTCACTAAACAATTTCACAAAATAAGATTTTCGGGCTATGTGGCCACGTTCCTTCTCTGAAGACGCCAACCACAGATACCGGCAAAACGTCAGGAATAAACTCTTCTAGAACATGGCCACTTAACCCGAAAAACCCACAAAAAACTGTAGATACCAGCCATGAAAGCCTTCAACTCAAAATTTCTCCTCAAATTACTGGCTCTGTTTCATGAATGGTTGGGTGAATCACATTTCTTGTCATCCCCAGTCATATGATATTGAACTAAAAACCCTTCCAGAACAGTATGTTAGGCGATATAAATGTAGCTGCCATGTTCCCTTCAGTATGTTGATCTCCTTCTTTGGGGCCCACATGTTGTTTCTTTAAGTCTCTGGATGATGACTGACAGTGGTGGAAAGTAGTCCTTCACTGGAAGGTCATGAAGATTGGAGTCCTCAATCAGGTTTGCCTTGAGTATGTATAAACATTCCCTCTGTGTTCCTCGTGCATCACTCCCCTATTCTAATGCATCCTTGCTATCTTGTTCATTATTTTGGCAGTATGGCATGGGGATGGATCTGGTGTTGGAGGAACCAGAGTGTTGCACTCATCATTCCATTTTCAGCCACCCCCCCCCCAAGGATTCTTGGGAGTGTAAGCTAGCAAGGTCAGGCCTAGCTTGAGAGTTGTTAGACCAAAGGAGAACAAATGTGATTTGATTGATGTCTTGTCTGAAGGGCTGGTGCTCATTGGATGCCATCTATAACAGTGCCCCATGACAGACCAAATCTCTACAGATGCATATAATAAGGTTCTTTTCTTTGTTCTCTATCCACATTGTGATTATATATTCTGCTCCCTTGCAGACTCTAGGTCCACAGGGGGAAACAGATGGAAACTACTTTTTGGTATTCTTGCAGTGGGGCACTCTACTGGATTTCAGTTCTTTCAGGAAATACATAAGGCTTGATTTGCAGGATAACTTAGGATTCAGCTCACAGTTATTTATTTAAAAAATACAGTGCTGGTTTGTTTGCAGTGACAATTCACTTTAATGGAGCTGCTCCATGTAACTGGGACACTAAGGAGCTGTGCAGAGTGCCCTAAGGGGTGGCCTGTAGCCACCTTCAGGTGCGCCAGATCAGGGCCGCAGCAACTGCATGCTGAGGTCCAGGCTTCCTAGGGTGCAAAAAGTTGCTCCTTTTTGCACCCTGGAAATGGCGCAATAGCCATGGCGCTGCAGCTTGAAGGCACTCCTTGGGCACTGTGTCATGCCATGCCCTGTGTGGTTTGGTGCTCAGCATCATGGTGCTCTGAGGGTGGAAATGAGGCATGTGTTGTGTAGATGCTACACCCCAACTCTGCCCCCAGGCCAGCCTTAATAATTGGTCTGAATCTACTTTGGATTTCAGGTCAAACTAAAGGAAGCTTTGAATAGTGCCTTTAAATTTCAGATTAAAACCTATAGGAAATTCACCATTCCATCAGCATGGAAGACACAAGACGCCAGTTTCTGTTTTGCCTGTCTGTTATGCTATGCAAACACAAATGCTTGATGACAGAGAAACCAAAGTTGGTGTGTTATCCAATAGGATAGAAACAAGGACAGTAGTAATGGCTTGGGCCCAATAATAATAATAATAATAATAATAATAATAATAGTAGTAGTAATCATAATAATATGTTTTATTTATATCCCACCTTTCCAGAGGGACTGAGATGGATTGTGACAATAAAAAGTACATAAATGAAATACATAAATACACACATAAATAAAATTACATAATCCCCTTATACCCTATCTTAAAACTAAACATCAACATTATAAAGTGCAGTTAAAATCACTTAAAATTTGACATAATTGAAGAGAGACATCTCGGGGTAGTTGTAGGGCAATCCATATCAGTAGGACTAGGATGATCAATCAGGGAAGGCCTGATCAATCGGGGAAGGCCTGCTGGAAGAGATCTGTCTTGACAGCTTTTTAAAAGCCATCAAGATTGGTGATATATGGGATCTCTTCTGGCAGGCCATCCCATTATTTTGAAGTGGCAGATGAAAAGGCTCTCTGCATAACTGTAGCCAACTTGGTCTTCATTGGCTGCAGTGGTTTTTTCCCAGAGGACCTGAGTGTATGGGGTGGATTGTATAGAAGAAGGTGCTCCTGCAGAGTACCTCTTCAACAGCACTGTAGAGAATTGAATTTTTTTGCCTCTAGATGCACATTTATGAACTCATTTTGACCAAACTTTAGACTTAAGCTGACATTGTGATTAGTATTTGGTAAACTGTGTTCTATGACTCTGTTAAAGACCCTCCCAACATTGTGTGTAGCCTGTTCGTGTTCTTTAGACCAACCATCAGACTGCCGTATGTTAGAGCCTTTCATAATTATTCATATACCTTCCAGTCTGCCTCAGTTTTCCCATAATTATGCAGCCCATATTAAATAAATCCACACTCTTAAACACAGGTTAATTAGCTCAGTTGCAAGGGAAGCCTTCACACAAAATTAATCAGTCTCATGTAGAGATGCTTCTGAAATTCACTTCCTCTGAAATTCTTCCCAGATTTAGCAGCTATGATTTATTCTGTCTGGAAGTGGCATGACAATGTTTGCTTTTAACTAGTTCCCCCCCCCCCCCCCAGTTTGGATTTTTAGGAGTTGAAAAAATTACCATGTAGATTGAGGTTTTAGGTGTGATTAAGTTCCATTAGCAAGACAGAAAGAGATGCTTCTCTTGAGATCCAAATTGCTAATGGAATGCAATTTTTTTCCTTAAGTACCCACAGGGCCAGAAGGAGGAGTGGCCAACTGGCATGAATGTCCAACAACACCTGAACTAAGAACAGCAACATCTTCAAAGTGCAAACCTATGATTAACTTTGTCATATTTTTTTTTCTCCTGTATGATTTTTAACATCTTTGTCTGATGAAGAAGCCAGTGGAGCTCTAAAAGCTTGCAAACATATATTTTGTGCATTTCAGTTGGCCAATAAAGGTGTCACTTGGGCTTTACAGACCGCCCTAAAAGGGCGGTCTGTAGCCTCCTCTTTTTACTGTGTACAGTAACTAGACGGAGCGGCGATGGTACGCAGTAAAAAAGGAGTGCCAAAACGCAGCTCCTTTTTGCATCACAATTGCGACGCGAAAAGCGCTGCTGGCACTTTTGTGATGTTGCAGCTGGCAGTGCCGTATAGATGTTACGCAGATGCCCTCATCATATGCTAGGGTTGCGGGGCGTCTGTAAGCTCCGCTCTGAGGCAACCCTAGCATGTGATGGGGGCACCTCAAAGGGCTGGTCTGTACCTGCCCACTGTTTTGTGGATTTGGGGTGTTACTGTACTTTGCTACATGACCAACACAGGTATCCCTGGATATGTATCCTAGTTATGAGTCACTACCCTTTCTGATCATACTCAGGCTTGGAAACATTGCCAAGGGCCCTGCTACCTGGAGAATTCTGGGAGCTGTAGTCAAAATAATAATGTTTCCAAGTTCTGGAGCATACCAATCAAAGACTTATACAACATGACCTCACAAGATGTTTTCTTTTAGATATACATTTAGTGAGGAAAGTTTTCTGCTGGAAGTTTTGCTCTTATAATAACATCAGCAGGTTAGATCCAGATGTAATGCTATTTTTAGAATGGACCCTCTAGCATTAATGTGAGCTGGTTTGTAGTCCATTGCATTATTTGAGATTATTTATGCTGATTTCTATGAGCTGCTTAAACACCTTGTACAATGAGTGACTTTAAAATAATAAAACATTAAAGAATATATCAATAATGTTTTAGGAAATTATTGTAACAAAAAAACTCCTGCCATTACCAGAATATACATATCCAATAACCAAAGATAGTTTTATTGTAGATGTTTGCAAAAACTTATGACCTGAATATATTAAAGTTGTAATAATACAGCACTAGCTAGCGATATACCAAAATTCATAATTGTAGACAAATCTATTAACTGTGATTAATGTTGCCAGTTTTTCAAAATAGCAACAAGGGACAGTAAAAATTCATGAAATGCAGGATCAACAATCAGGAAGTAGCTATTAATAAGTTTGTGTTCTAAATACCAAATGGAAATATTAATTTCAGTTAAACTAGCCCTGTATTTCTCTGTAAAAATAACACATTGACTATGTTCCTAAATTATATGATACACCCATCTCTGCCTTCATGAGGAGCCCATACCCCCAAAATACAGGATTTTTTGAAATCTCATTGAGATCTGTATAAAAGGAAAAGCCGTTCAACCTTCAAATAAGGGACATCTGCCAGGTCAATAAGGTACAACCTTCTAGCCATTAAATAAGGGACATTCTTTGCAATAAGGGAAACCTGTTAACCTAATTGTGATGCAAAGCATCACCAGTAAACCTGCAGCATATACATAAGCAAACTATGATTAAGGCTGCATATGTACTGCAGAAATAATGCAGTTTGACAACACTTTAACTGCCGTGGTTCAAAGCTTTGGAATCCTGGGATTTGCAGTTTGTTGTGGCACCAGACCTCTCTGACAGAGAAGGCTAAATAGCTCACAAAAGTATAAAACCCAGAATTCCATAGCATTGAACCATGGCAGTTAAAGCAATGTCAACCTGCATTATTTCTGCAGTGCAGATGTAGTCCAGTGGAACTATGCTCAACTGTGATCAAAAACTTATCAATACAGTAGGGTATATTGAAATGCAAACCTAAAGGCAAAAAGCATTTATGCCAGGGATGGAGAAACTGGGCTGTGAGCCCATGCAGCCTGTAGGGGTACACTATCCATCCTGCAAGTGCCTTCTGCCATCACTTATCAGGAATAAGAGGTTATTCAAATGGTCAAAATAATCCAGGATGAATCTGGATTGAATCTCCATTGTTCACATGCATCCTGAATGCACTAGATTTAGTTGGGGGAAGGGGGCTGCCAAAAAAAACCCCAATTAACATAGGATAATTGATACTGGATTTTTTAAGATTCACATCACCAGCAGTGTGAATAACCAATGCAAATAGACCTGGGATTAAATTCTGCATGCATTTTAAATAAGTTTTCATCATCAACTCCATGTTTATTTGAGTGCTGGCATGTGTGATCAACCGAACTCATTCGTGCAAGTGAGGATATTCACATTATTCCACTAAAAAACCTGATGTCTGAATGACTCCTAAGAAAGGTGATACAAACCCCAGGAAACTCTTGCATGGAACTGAGTTCACAGCTCTCAGTTTGTCTTGATGTTTGAGTAAGCATATATAGGTTTGAGCTGTTCTTTGGATACTTGGATAGAATTTGTCTTCAAGAAACTCATATAAGGAAAAAAGATATCAAATATTTGAGCTATAAAAATAATCCAAACATTTGTTTCTCCGGGATTTAAAAAAAATATATTCTGCAGTATGTTCTGCAGTGAAATGTGCAGATTAGTACAAGTTAATCTGGCCTTGCTCATGTTGCTGTCTTTGAACCCATCTCATGCCCTTAGCCTCATCCCCTGCTAGTATGTAGTGCTGGGGACCTACGAGCTTCTCACATGACATTATCATACAGCAGTTGCACTGCATTAGTCCTATCTTTGGCTGGGGATTATCACATGATGATGTGGCTCTTACATAGCTGCACCTTGCTGTGCCATATTGGGTCATTTGGAACGGGACCTTTTGTGGATGCTTGGGTGTGTGGTAAAATCCATTCACTCTTGCCCCTGAGATTCTCGTTCCCGTCCCCATAACGGGGGCAACAGTGAATACAATAAGGTCCTTAGGTGAAAAGGTGCTACAGGATCCCTTTTCATATCTAAGCAACTGTCTGCAATTATACAGTTTTAGCCTTATGTTAATAAGAATGACTGCAGTGTAATCATATTTACAATGGAAATACATTCCTTTGAAATCCTGCTTCTTGGAAGCAATAAAAATCCTTCTGTGACCCAAGGTAAATCATACATTTTAAATATTTATTGTAAATGTTACACATACTGTATAAATAATTTCTCTCTTAAACTTACAGGACTGATTTTTGAAAACCACAACAAGAATAACAGCCAACTTTCTCTTTAGAGTTTTCTTAGAGAACTGAAAACTTTAAAGTTTTCTTACTTCATTCAGATCTTGTAGTGCTAACAAAAGAAGTGAAGTGTCAAGTGACACATCTAGGTCACTGCAGGTTATCTGACTTTTGTTTCTCTTTCAGTAATGGATTGTCAATATTTGCTGACCTGAGCATTTGAAAGGGATGACAACAATACATTAAAAAATTCCAAAAACAATAAATGTTCTTAGCAAGCCAGGATCCATAATTTTAGCTGGAAATAAATATAATTAGTCCCCAGCTTAATGAAAGAAAAAAGGGAAAGAAAGAACAGAAAAAAAATGTCATCACAATAACGTGTGCGAGTGTGTGTGTGCTCATAAACCAAGTGAACCCATGAGATTCATAAGTTTTTCTGAGGGAAGGAGTACTCAGAGGTGGTTTGCCATTGCCTTCCTCTGAAATATGCAAACATTTTAATGCCATTGAGGGACACTTTTGTATTCAGGGGCACTTTTAAACAGGTTATGTCTAAATGGGTGATAGCCCTGCAGGTGTTTTTGTACTGCAACGCTCATCAACTTTATCCAGCAAAGACTAGCATCATGTGGAGGGCCATCCTTTGCCTACCCCAGCCCTACTACATTTGAAGGAAATGTCTCCAGTGATTCATGTTTTAGAAAGTGCTATTCTGCTGCATGCAAATAGGTAGCCTACCTGTGTGCATTAAGACAAATGTCACAAGCATGGAATAATGCTTAAATCATTATGGAACAAATGGATTGCAAATGCTGCATGGTACATTTCAAAGTACATATCATGGTACCATTGATACTCGTTTTAATTACCATGATGCCATCCTGGAGAGTCATGGGATTTGTGCTATGGTAAGGTTCTTAGAATTCCCTGTCAAGGAACAATAGTGGTGTACAAGAGAGCAGTGCACTAGACCTATCAATGGTTGAGAAGTCTAAATGCTCTTCTCTAAACTGCAACTCCTTGGTTTTCATAGGATGCAGCCATGGCAAGTAGGGTCATAGTGCTTGTGCTATAGCCTCTACTTCAGAGGAGGGAACTGGCAAAACCACCTCTGAGTATTCCTTGACTTAAAAAAAAATCTCTAAGAAATTCTTGGGGCCACCATAAGTCAACAGGCAACGAGAATTTACACACACACACACATAACTGAGTAGCATAGATCCTATGCCAGTCTGCAAGCTATAAACTGGAGATCCACTGAGTTTTGAAGGAAAAAGACAAACAGTTGTAATTGTAAGCCTGAGGGCAGGGAACCATCTAATTACAGATTGTATGTTCAGTGCTGTGTAAATTTACAGCGCTATACAAATAAAGGTAAATCATCATCATCATCATCATCATCATCATCATCACCAATGGCCACAAATACAATGTCAGTCCCTGGAATATTAGAGGGGAGAGGAATCCTGGTTCCTAACCTCAGACAGCCTGAAAAGTACTGATGTGCATTCACAGCAATACCCATTCACATTGATTTCAGTGGAACTTGGTTTTATAAGATTGTGTACACAACTGGAAAGTAAACTCCAAATGCTTTTGGGAGACACCTTTGAGGAACAGGATTGGAGACTATCTTTTACATCATTATATCAAGATGTGCGCCAGAAACATGCAATGAAATAAACCGGAAGGAAAAGAGATGTTTTGTTATCCAGATAAAAATCCATGACCCCCTGCATTTTTTGGACTGCCCATGAGAACTCTGCATAGTCACAGAATGCTGCCATAGCAACTAAAATTGTCCAATGCAATGCACTAAGCAAAGTAAATAATGTGGCCAAATATGAGTTCAGATAACAAGCTGCTGCTTATCTAGTTCTATCATGCTGTTATGAAAACTGGGGTGCTTCTGGAATTGAAATGTGCTTCTTCTTCTGTGTTTCTTTTTTAAGAAAATAAAAGCCAAATAAACAACCCCACGTCATGAAAGATGCACATATTCTTTAGGTGTCATCTAATACTTATAATAAAACTGTTTGTTTATTCATGAAAGATGTACGTATTCTTTAATGTGTCATCTGTACTTATGAGAAAACTGTTCATTTATTCATGTCTTTGTTTTGCGTCTTATTATTTCTCTCTTACCTTGTGTTCGAAAGTTATCTGCTACATAGGAGATAAAGCAATCTAAATTATAGTACTCATTTAAATTAAATTGTTTACAAATCTCCCCCTCTCTCTATCTCCTTTAGCAGTATGACACACACACACACACATATATACACAGAGAACCAATTGAGACTCCACAGTAATCACTTCACAGTAGTTTTGTATAATTCCACTTCAATCCAACACACAAACCTCAAGCGTTGTATAAATATGTGCGTGCGTATCTAGCTGCACTGAGCAATTTACCTTCCCTCCAACTTACTGAAAAGTCTCCGAAGCTGCCCTGCACAGCCAACTCATGCTTCACAGCAAGCAAGAAGGCATGGCAAACAATCTAGCTACATCTCCATAGCCAGATGCAAAATGATCACAGCAGTGCTGCAAACCCCAGAAGACCATGGTGGATATCAGTGCTGTTGTAATCATTTTCTATATGGCTATGGGTCATAGCCAGATGCTTCTCTGATCCTGCCTGCTTGCTACAAAGCAGAAAATGGCTGTGCAGGGCAACTCCAGGTTCTATTCAATAAGGTGGGAAGGGGGCTTTTGATACTCCAGAAGAAGTAAGGTAATATCAATTTCTGTAGCACCTGAAAAGGTACATCTGGATGTGTAAGGTAACTTATATATGTGTATGTCCCTCATAGAATTCCAGCCAATATATGTTAATATGGTCAGGCTTCCTGAGTACTCATTTTGGCCCAATTTTTCTCCTTACAAATGTACAAGTTTTCCAGACCAAATCAAGGGCTCAGGAGAATACTGTTCACTGCCATTAACTACCCACTATTGTCAACCTCCTGCCAGCCTCCCATCCATCATTTGAAAACATGCTTCACAATTTCCTTCTGTTAATTCAGCAGCACTAGATACGACAGCTGATCTGTCAGAGGAGGGACATGGTGGACAACATCTCTCAGAATCTCCTGTACCCAGTTATGCTGTTGGTGTAATGAAGTGGTGTAAAAGCTTGAGGAGCTTCTTTCTTTCTGTCCACCTCACGTAAAAAAGTTGGAGAGAGAGTGTGGGGGTGCCAATATATTTAGGAGGTGGGGTAAATGATAAGCATGACTTTTGGAAATGAGCAAGGTATCAGAGATGGTGCAACAAAAGAAACTTATCCATCCTCACACACAATAATGAATAATTTCAACAGTTTCCTCCCTTGCTGGAGAAGATTACAAGAATTTTTGTATATTTTTATTATTTCTTTTATACTTAAGGACTTTTCTGTATAAAATTCATTTTTCTCTCACTCCCCCGCACCCAATCATTTATGTCCAGAAAACTGTATTTTGCACACATGAATTTTTCAAGAAAAAACATCCTAAAATCTTTATCCAAAAAAAAAAAAAAAAAATCATGACAACAAGACACGTTTTTCCACTAAGGACAAGAAAATTAGTGAGTATCCTTTGCACACCTAGCTCCTAGTTTGTTTCCCATACAAATACCCTCCTTCATTCTAAAATTTAATTTCCCTGTGCAATTGAAATGAAGAACATGTATGTGCGTTGGCATTATGTAAATGCAAAGAATGTGAATTACTACTTCACAGTTCAAGCACAGACATGATAAGATAGCCATATTTAATTATTTGGAGAGAAGTCATGTATAAGATGGAAAGGGCTTGCTTGCTGCTGCCGCAGAGATTAAAACACAAGAAAAGATATGCCACCTCAACATTAGGAAGAACTTTATTTTAAGAACTGTTTGATAGTGGAATAGATTGCCTCAGGGGTGGTAAACCCTCCTTTCTTGGTGCTCTTTAAACAGAAGTTGGATGGACAGCTCTCCAGAGTGCTTTAGTTTTGCATTCCTTCTTGGGATGTGTTTGGAATACCGTAGATGGCCCTTGCAGTCCCTTCCAACTCTGTGAACCAATTTATTTCATTGATTTATTTCATTTATATTCTACCTTTTCCCTAAGACAGGATTCTATACTCTATGGTTTTACAGTCAGCATTTTTTTAAAAACAAAAATCACAAGTAATTTCTCATTGCTTATAATTTTAAAACTTGTGGTTGTAAATGACTTCAAAGTAAAGAGGTTTCAGTAGAGCCATGCAGTGACAATTCTTGTGAGATCCTTTGCTAGGCCTTCCTCACATAATAAGGTCCCTTTTCCCCCTCGAGTTCAATTAACCCCCTTTTGCTCTCATTCTGCACTCATAGCCACTACTGACATTTAAACTCTTCATCCCTAAGTGTGCACTGAAACTAGCGTGGGCTTGAGGAGACTCTGTCACTCTTGGACCATCACAGTGATGGGGACAGTGAAAGTGCATGAACGAGTAATTAATGCACTTTAAGTCATATGGAAGATGTGCCCATAGATTTCTTTGCAGCTGTTCCAACTCACTTTAGTTCATCTTGGTTCACTCCATTGGCTTCCCCTCTTACTGTGCAGCCCATTATTCTTAACACTCTCTTCTCCCTTGCTCAGGTACATGGTTTTTTTTTTAAAATCTACTTTGTACTGACAAGATGCCTTTAAAGTGATTCAATGGGACTCCATAATAAGATCACAGGAACCCCCACCATTCTTTAAAACATCAGGGAAATACCACCAATGGGAAAAAAAAATAATTCCATGCTTCCTCTTCAGAAAGAAAGACTTACAACATTTTCCCTGATACAGGTGGAAAGGGCAGCAGGTGATGTTGTAGTGATCTAGAGGGAGAAACTGAACAGTGAGAATAAATATGTGGTACTAAGAATCAAATTAATTGATGATGATGATTTTTTGCCTTTTTCCAATCCCAGGGACCCAAGGCAACTTACAAAAGTTAAAATAGATACAGCTAAGAGTACACATCAGGCAAAAGTTAAAATGAACTATGGTTGGCCGAGAGCCTGCATTACAGATGTAGTCATGTAGTACAATCCCCAGATCCACTGCACTTACTGTAGATAATGTAAGTCGTGGGTCATTAGCAAACTCTATATTTCAAGTGGAAGTTGACCATAGAATTGTGCTGGAGGACCTTCAGATGCCTAGAGAGACCATATTTTTTGGTACACAGATAAGATCTCTGGTGGGAGAAGGCTGAAGACATTGTCCTGCTGTGTTTCATCAGCCAGCAGAACAAACCTCCCTTGCTCAGTATAACTGCTGGCTTTTAAGGCAGGGTTGGGAGGGTATTTGTGATTATGGAAACAGTGATTACAAGCATGTAATCCAAACAGTTACAAATGCACACATCTAGCTCAACAGGATGCCAGCCACAGTAATTAAAAGCAATTAAAAACAACAGTCATATACAATACAGCATAATGTTAAAGGCCTTGTCCTCAAATGCCTGCCAAGACAAGAGTCTTAACCTGTCTTTGGAATTACAATAAGAGGAGTAGGTCTAGCCTTTCCAGGATATGTACTTAGGTAACACACTATATTTTCATTGGGTGAAGCAACTGTTAGCCTTTTAAAGGGACTAGCTAAATCGTAGAGGACCTGTGCATCTATGGCCAATGAAATGTCACACAAATTTCCATATCATAATGGGATGGGACTAAGGATGGGAAAGACTAGATTTGACAGTCTCAGTTTTTTTCCATACGTCCCAATGTTTCTTGTGAGTAGAAAGGTACTCTCCCTCAAGGGTTCACAATCTGCAAGCTGCCTGGGGTATTTGGGAGAAACAAAGCACAAAGAAAATAAGCCACAGGGTCAAGGGTGTGAAACTGTGTGTCAAGGGGAAATACGACCAGTACACTTTCATATAGAACCATAGAATCATAGAATCATAGAGTTGGAAGAGACCACAAGGGCCATTCAGTCCAACCCCTTGCCACGCAGGAACTCCCAATCAAAGCATCTCCAACAGATGGCCATCCAGCCTCTGCTTAAAAACCTCCAAGGAGGGAGACTCCACCACCCTCCGAGGGAGTGTGTTCCACTGTCGAACAGCCCTTACTGTCAGGAAGTTCTTCCTAATGTTGAGGTGGAATCTTTTTTCCTGCAGTTTGCATCCATTGCAATAGGAGCAATAGGAGACACCCATCCATGAGAACCTCCTCAGATGTCTGGCTAGAAGCAGGACCCTCAAGAAGGCAGACCTTTCATCTGAGTCATATTCTTTTCCCCCTCCTCATTCATAATAGAAAGGGTTCTTCTGTGTTTAAATGAAAAGACACTGTGGCAGGCGGCTAAATACAATAAGGGGAGATCAGGTGAGTTTGTGTTAATCTGCTCCCAAAATAAATTAATAGATTCATGAGAAATTATTGTTATTTCTTGGGAATGCATTGTAACAGCAAACGAAAAAGGAAAATGAGTGAAAGAAGAAAGATTTAGGATGATAAGAACAAAGCAGGTGCATCAGTCAATCAAAAAGAGCAGCAACAAGCAAGCAGAAGATAAAACAAAACAAAAAATGCCACACAATGCACATGATTTATTGCAAAAATATTAAACTCCTATAAAAAAATCTCATAAGCTCTCCTCCAGGGAAATGATGGCTTTCATTATTCTTATACCATAGTCCCTTTGAAAAAGAGCTTAGGCCCAAAACACATTGGGATTTCTGGGGATTTTATAAGAAGCTCACTTTTATGAAATGTTGGCAATTTTCCTTTAACTCCATAAGTGCACCATATCTAGCTTTCTTCTTTCTTTTCATGTAAAATTTTGGCTAGGAACAGAAGTGAGGTAAGATATACTAGGAAAGGAACAATTGCACATTTTGTCTGAACATTTTGTGTCATATCCCGGGCTTTACAGGAATGAGTGTCATGCTTTTTAAAAACTGAAAGATGGGAATTTGAGTTAGCTAAACTTGCTAAGGAGTTTATCACATGGGAAGAATTTCTCTCAATTGCAAATGGAGCCAATTCGCAATTACGTGAATTCGCTAATTTAGCGAATTTACGTGAAATCTGATTGCATTCGGAATGCATTCAGAATGACTTCCCATTTCCTGAAAATGACCCCCCATTGCCCGAAATTGCATGAGATACTCTAATATGCAATTACATGAAACCCCATGATTGTGTTTGGGATGACTTCCCATTGCCCGAAATTGTGTGAGATACACTCATTCGCAATAATGTGAAACCCCATTATTGTGTTCAGATTGCCATTGCATTATACTCCCAAATTCCGTCGTATGATAAACTCCTAAGAAATCCTCATGATAGGATTTAGGGTTTTTGGAAGCAACTTGTTAGCACACAACAACAATGGCACCCTTCAGGGAGTATGCTGGTCATGTCCACTGTAGGTTTTCTTGAAGCTGTTAATCTAGAAAAGTGATTCCTAAAGTTAGGTCTTACAGATGTTTTGAACTTCAGCTTCCAGAATTCCTGACTGGTGGATAAGTTGGCTGGGCCTTCTGGGAGCTGATATCTGGAGAACAAAAGTTTGAGAACCACTAGTCTAGAAGGAAACAGAGACTTATGAAATGCAATGCCGAACTAGACCCAAGTCTATAAGGTTGTACATTTCTACAATTGTTATCTAGTTAATCCAACTTTTTAACTGGTTTCTTTCTTCAAGAGGATGACACAACACTTTCCCCAAATGTACCTGCAAATGTATAGACATTGGAAACAGTTTGCTCCTTGTGACATCTTTGTAATGCCAATCTTAAGGACTATTTTCTTTTCTATATAAAACACACTGGCCAGGCTCCAGTGTGGTGGTTACGCTGATGGAAATGCTTCTGTAAGTAGAACCTATCACCCTGTTTATCCAATGCAGATTTGGAGAGCTGGGAGACTCGCTAGAACCAGGTTATATACTGGGAAGAGGGACACAGGATGGAGAGTTAGGAAAAAAACTTCTTGTAAAGTTTGATACCTGTCTTTATGATAACTGTTGGAAGTAGGCCCTAATGTTTACAATGGCTCCCCAAATCTCAATAAAAAGATGAAGGGAAGGATCAGGAACATTATTTTGTTATTACTGTCTTGAGTCACTCATTCAGGGATGAGTCATACCTTTCTGGGACTTTAAAAACAAAGGAATATTTCCATGAACAAACTTCATTTCATGGTGATTTGAGATTTGGGCATCAAGAAGACACAGAAAATTAACTTCAAATAAGCAAATGTCAGTTGCTCCAAAATTATTCATGCATTTTATATGATCCTCGAAATTTTAATTACAACATTCAGGCTCTTTTTGTTGTTGATTTTTATGGGAAGGTTTGAATATTTTAAAATGCTAACCCCAAGTGCGTTAGGATTGGCAAAACTGTCAGTATCTCATATTTAAATCAAACTCTCTTGATGCCATATATTTATGAAGTGTTAAGAGTTAATTTTCAGAACTTGACACAATTCCTCCTTTACTGGAAGTACAAAAGATACACAGCATGTGAAAACTATAGTGTAGCTGTAGCTTTATTACAATTGCCTAAAGATAATTAACTCTGCCATTTTCTAAGGTCCACTGGGCACACTTTAGGGTTTTTGCTCCTGTACTCATTCAACAACTCAACACACACTCTCTGGCTCTTTGAATCCCAGCAGCTTCTGTGACTACATTAATCATCAATTTGGGCATGTTTATTTGTCTTTCATTCCTCCATTTCCAAAATGAGCTTCTTAAGGCTCATTGTGCTTATATTATAAGAATTTTTTTCTTTAGAACTTCAGAGGAGTTTATGAAAAAAAATATAATATGGGTTGTTTCCTGTTTTGCAGCAATTTAGAAAGATTTTTTTTCTGTGTACCATGAATAAACACACAATGTTGAATACCACCTTGTATTTTAAATAAAGAAATTTAAAAAGACAATACTGCATTGTCTTAAACAAAAGTTTTGTTACCATGGTAACCTCATCAGATTTTTTTAAAAGTTTGCCATTCATATTGCATTCCTGAAGAGAGAAGGTACACATTTCTCTTTTCTAGAGAACCTCTAAACTTGTCAGAAGACTAATAAAAAGAAAGAATAGTTGAAATACCAAGTAATAGCAAAATGTTGGCTGCTAATTCTGAAGACACATTGACTTCAACTTTCTCAATTTATGTTCTTGTTTTCTACAGAACTAACTGAAGTTTTAAAATCTTTTCTTTCACCGTTCAGTACTGACTTTCTCCAATCCATTCAAAAATGGGAATGAGGTAGGTGGCAGATGGAGCACTGCAAATAGAAAGATCCTGGTGGATCGATGGAAGAAAGTATTTCCCTCCCACAAAATCACACTATTTCTTCTTTCTTACCACAAATTCCCTATATGACACTTTTGCTTAAATGAATGTCTGTCCGTTGAAAGCCATTGAGCATATGACTGCAGTGATTTGTGGTTGTGTTTATGACTATGGCAAAAAAAAAAAAAAAAAAAAGTATAAGAAGAAATGTCTGCTACCACATTTCCTCAGACAAATATTGAATTTGGACTAGGTTCAGACAACCACAAATTTGTTGCAACTTTTTGAACGTTGACCTGTATAGTATCATGTGGGCCAGTACAGCCTTCAGCTGCACAGTTCAGTTTTGTGTCTATCATCCCATACAACACAAGAAAGCTGCTCATGCTGGACTGAGGGATAGGATACATGGTTACAAATGTCATGCCGTTTGACTTCCTTCTACTAAAATATTCTTAGATATGTGTACACAGTCTATCTCCAGTGATATTCTGGTCTGCTTACTGTTTCCAGCAAAACACTTGGATACAGACCAGTAGGAAATCTCGTTTCCACACCATCCCCTGTGGCAAAGCTATATACACATTAATTTCTTATTCCACAGTATGCCTTTGCACAGTATAAATTTGTCCTTCCCCAAATTCCTACATAGGGAAATGTCACATGAGATTTGTTGTTCAGGCTAGGCTGAAATGTCCTCTCTCATCTGCCATCTTATTAACAAGGAAGAGCTGCTTCTCTTCCTGATAATTTTTCAGTGGCTTTCAAACTGGATGTTAGAATGACTTGTTCCTTTCTGTCACTATGTGAAATCTATCTTGTTCATATATGAGCCTTTTCAGGCTCTAAGATCTTCACAAGAAGCCCTTCTTTTTGTCCCACTACTTTCCTAGACATGTTTGGTAAGAACAAAAGAGAGGTCCTTCACTGAGGTCCCCCCAAACTTAGGAACTTTGATGTCTCTTTCCTTTCTGTCCTGCTACCAACAATTGAAAAAGGAATTAACTGCAAGGAGATTTTATGGTGTCCTGTTTTGTTGATTTTTAAAAAAATAGTTTCCCTTTTAATGAGTTTTAAAAGATTTTAAATGCTATAGATTGGTTGTTTTATATGAACAGGCACTTATGTTTTTGTATGTTTTTAATATTGTTTTAATACTTTGTAAGTTTCCATTGGGGCAAATGTGAGCTAAAGATAAATCTAACAACAACAACAACAATAACCAATAACAAATAAAACAATAATAATGTACAGTAGGCTTTCAAGAACTGACTACAATCAGCTTTTAATAGTTCATTTTATTGTTGTTTTTATACTCTGTCTTTTAATGAATTATTTAAACGGTTTAATTGGTTTTAATTTTATGGATTGGTATGGATTTTTACTGAGACAAGGGTGAACAATATAATCAAGAGGTGGAAACCAAGCTGGATACAGAGGAGCGGGCTATAAATAAAACATCATCATCATCATCATCATCATCATGACAGACAATGTATGGGTTTAGCCTGGATGACAAAAGACTGAGAGATGATATGGCCACCATCTGTAAATATCTGAGAGGATGTCATGTAGAAGATGGAGCAAGCCGTCTGAAACATGAAGCAAGTTACAGGAAAAGAGATCCCACCTGAACACTAGCAAGAACTTCTTGACTCTAAGAGGCACTTTACTGTTTTACTGTTAGATACTGCCCCCTTCGTTTTGTTCAACAAACCAGTCTTCCATGAGATAACAACAAAACTTTTATTTAACATTCAAAACAAAGTTAACAGCTTGACCTCAGCAGTAGGAACTACCATAATCCCCCATTATAGGCATATAGAAAGCATATAGAAAGGTTTCATGGGATTTTCTTTCATTTGCCATTCCCTCAGAACATCCGCTCATCCACTCTTGCCTACTCAAACCCCCATTTCTGAGACATCTGTCATTACTTCACATGAGACTGACCATGAGACTACTCCCACTACTCCCATGCACATCTGCTCAATATCCATCCAGGCCTTTTTTTCTCTCCTTGCCATCTACAAGTACAACATATTCCATCATACACTACTACATATCCCTGTACTGCATTACATGAATATCACTACGACACTAAATGAACATAGCCATAATAAAAAACAACAATGATGACCTCATATCCAATAGTAAAGACCTAGCATAACATTAGTAAGGGAAAGTTGGCAATAACATTTAATGGCAGGGCCTTAACTGATCCTGACAATTACAGTTATGGATCTATAACTGCTCTGTATTCAGTAAGACTACATAAATGCCCCCTCCTAGCCCACTCTCAGAGTCAGGAACCCCATTGGGCAAAGGAGATCAGGGTCCAAGGAGGATGACTTTTCCAGTCCCACCCTGCTATGCAATGAAGCTGTGATGAAGAGTTTCTAATTGTTGCAGCCTCACTTGCTTTATGACAAAGCTGTACGACCAATCAGAATCACAGTACGTGTTACTATCCAAAATAAAATTGCAATAATAACTGTAATGATTAGACTTAGTTCTTGTTGTTATTGGGGTTGTGTAACATAAGCAGAACTAACAGTAGGATTTGTGTGGTTGTCACTCTGGCAAGACAGAATCAAAAGTTGAGCGGTTTTTTTTTAAAACCTGCCTCCTGAAAACTTCATCCTAGGGCTGAAAAGTCTCCTGTAGGAGAGTGAGCTCTGTATTGAGCATTACTTGCTTAATCTTGAAGTAAAAGTGTTGCTAGGTTGACAGACCAATACTCCATCACAGTCATTAGGTTGTCCTTGCAAGTACTAAGTTGCACATCAGTTAAAAGAAGTAAGTAGTCATGTCCACCTTACTTCAGGAAATGAGAACAGCATCATTGTCACGACCTGAATCTCTTACAAGGAGAGTGTGGGTGGATGAGTTGGAAAATCACCACAATTGGATAGAGCAGGTGTTCCTTTGGAGTAGGCTGCCATCATTTCTGAGCTTCATCCATCACCAGCTCATGTAGCAGATGTCAGTTGCTGCAGCTTTTGGCTTCAGTGGCTTCAAAGGAACCCCTGCAGGCATCTCTTGTAAGCACACTCTTTCAGTGACATGTCACCCACGTAGGCCAGTGGCAGTTGTTCTTGACACATTTTTGAACAGTTCCCCTCATATTACTTATTCTTAAATATTCCGTAGCCACAAAGATTCGTGCTAGAACACTAAGTAGTGTTTATGATATATATTTCAACATGACATGTAGAGAGACAAACAAATGATAAAATATATTTCTGAAGGGCTATTTTTGAGTGATGACCAATGCAGTTAGAGAAATGCATCCATGTATTGTTGGATCTCTGACCATTGGCTGTGCTGGCTGGGGCTGTTGGATAATTGTAGTCTCAAACATCTAGAAGGAATCAGATTTGAGAATGCTGCATTAGTGAGATCAGCTTCTTTCAAGCTTGCTTCATATGAGTGGGGGCAAAGCCACTGTTCCGTATGCAATTCAGGAGTACAGTAAAGTCCGTATAGAGGAACTGAATGAGTCAGAGGAGTAGGCGGAGGGTGATGTAGTCATGGAATATTAAGGCTGCATCTGCACTGCAGAATATATGCAGTTCGACACAATTTTAACTGCTATGGCTCCATCTTATGGAATCCTGGATTTGTAGTTTATTGTGGCACTTGAGCTCTCTGACAGAGAAGGCTAAATATCTCACAAATCCCAGAGTTCCATAGCATTGAGGCATGGTAGTTAAAATAGTGTCAAATTGCATTATTTCTGCAGTGCAGATGCAGCCTAAGAAACCACCAAGTTAGTCTGAACTTTACTATCATCACATGTAGGGGTTGCTGTCACATCAATTTCCTTTTTGGGGGGCTACAACTCCCAGAATTCTTAAAACAGCATGGTTAACTTGTTGTCTGAGGGTTTCTGGTAGTTATAGTACAAAAAGAAACTTGGTCAAGCTCTGAGTGGACCCGATTTTCTTTAAGATGTTCACTAGCTCCAAGTGATTTTTATGCCTGGCAAAATGGAAGTTACATTTTGATTAAGACTGCATATGTTCATACTTAAGGTTGCCAACAGCCCTTTCCAATCCCATTGAAGAAAGTGTTACAGCTCAATTTAATGAAAGATTGAGTCAAAACAACAAAGCATGGCTCGCCAATAATTATACATGATACACAGCTTGTAAGTGATGGCCAGCTAAGCTATCCAAGAAAAAAAATGCTAGAATATATAAAAAGTGAAGACAGATTCTGAAAGTATAAAGCAATATTTGAGACACTTTATAGAAACACATTGTTAAATAACATACTGACACAATATCTCAAGGGTAACAATGTTTATGCTGGAGATAAATGAAGAGGGAATGAAAAGAGTTACAGGAAGTACACAACTCCCTTGTTGCAACATTTGCTTCACTGGCTTCCTGTCTGTTTCTAGATACAGCTCAAAGTGCTGATTATGACCTATAAAGTCTTGTATAATTTAGATCCAGGCTATCTGAACAACTGATTTTTTCCATACAATGGAAAATATGTCCTGGCTTCCGTGACCAGGCTCTGGGGAGGCCCTTCTCTTGTCCTGATACCTTCACAGGCATATCTGGTGTGGATGAGAGAGGGTGCTCTTAGTGGCTGCTCCCAGGCTGTGGAACTGCCTTTCAAGGGAACAAGAGTATCCTTGTCACCACCTACTTGCCCTCAAACAAAGATCTTATTATTCAGGTGGGCTTTGATCAACTGAATGGCTACTGAAGAAGGGCTTTTGGACTTTTAAAGAGAAGCATCATTCAAGCGTGTTTTAACTATTATGAAAAGGGCCAAACATGCATCTGAGGAAATAGGCTCAGGTCTACAAAAGCTCATGCTAACAACTTCTTTCTTTCAGTTAGGACCTTATCAGACGTTGGAAATTGGAAGTATAATCTAATGGCAATCCAAACGCAATCATGGGTTTTATGTTATTGCGAATTAAAACATCTCACACAATTTCAGGCAATGGGGGGGGGGGGAGGGGTCATTTTCAGGGAATAGGAAGTCATTTTAAACTCATTCTGAACACAATTCAAATTGGCTCCAATTGGCTCCATTCGCAATAAAGAGAAATTCCTCCCATCTGATAAAGTCCTTAGTCTCAAAGTTGTTACAAGTTCCCTTTGCATACTGATTTTCCAGACTAACATGGCAATGTTTTTGTGTTGAATTATATTAGTATTATAATGTTTTGTTGGTTTGCTTTTTACTCATCACTGTTTTACCTGTAACTATTTTTACCTGTTCTTGCCTATACCTTTTATAATATTTTGTAAGCCACCTTGAGCCCCAGCCTAAAGGAAAAGGTAGGATATAAGTTAAGTATATTAATAAATAACAACTAAATTCAGAACTTGGAAATCCTACACTGGCTACTTAGTGGTTGAGTACAAGGAAAAGTGGGCCAATACCATTTTCCTCCAAAACGGCTGGAAACCCACTCTCTTCACAGCCCACTCCAAGGTGGACTGAACACCCACAGGTAGTCCGCACCAGGCTGCGTAAAGCTGCACTTCTTGCAATAATGCTGATGGCTGCATCTCACCAGTCCCAGGGCACATGCACCAGATTGCTTCTGTATGCTGCTAGGTCTTTCCCATATTCCTGCACTCATGCCATGCTGTTTATATGCACATGTGCTAAATGACAGTTTCCACATTAAAGCAAAATACCAGAGCTTCTTTTCACTCTGGTTTTTAGCCCCGAAGTGTGGCTTCATGTCAGCTTCCACTCAGTTTGACATCACATGTCATCTGGACAGGTAGGCTTCATGTTGGTTTGATGCTGCTTTATTTTGCCAGTTTGGAAACCCCGTAGTTACAGAGATGCAACTAAGTAACATAGATGTTACTAAGGCCCTAATCAGAAAGGTGCTATAGGGTGCCCCAATCACGTGCTAGGGTTGCCTCGGGGTGGAGTGTATACACACCCTGCAACCCTAGCACATGATCGGGGCGTCGTTGCTACGTAGCACCGTTAGATGGTGTACGCAGTGACGCCATCGCAGCTGCGCAGCATCCATATGGTGCTGTGCAATTGCGACATGATGAAGGTGCCACCTGCACTTTTTGGGTTGCAACTGTGACGCAAAAAGAAACAAGTGTTCGGCGCTTCTTTTTGTTCTGCGCACCTTCACTGCGCTGTCTAGTTGCTACAGTGATCGTGCGCAGAAGAAACAGAAGGCTTCAGACCACCCTTTTCAGGCAGTCTGTAAAGCCCCTAAGTAACACCTCCTGGCTTGACCCCCCCCCCTTCCTAGCAGCTCACCTTGAGACAATCACAAGTTTGAGTGAAAGAGGGCCACTGAGCTTCTCATTTGGGCACAAGGAGGACAATGTTCCCATCCCTCCCACCAATGAACAAGCCTGCACCAAGGACTTATGATGTGGTGTTGATTTAGATTTGCACATCTCATTCACTTCTGGGTGGGAGTGGAAATGTCATCCTCCTTGTTCCTCCACCCTCCCATCAGAAACTGAATGGAGCTCTTTCACCTGATCTAAGGACTTGTTCTTAAGGTGGAGTGAGGTAGTATTAACATTTCCTTAAATAAATACTACCTTATTGCCATCCCATACTGAATATAGATCAGTTACAGATTCATAAGCCAAGATTGTTAACCTATAGCTGCATTGTGGAGTCGAAGGCTTTCATGGCCGGCATCCATAGTTTTTTGTGGAACTATCAGGCTATATGGCCATGTTCTGGAAGAATTCCTTTCTGACGTTTCGCCAGCATCTGTGGCTGGCATCTTCAGAGAATGAGAGCCTGGAAAAGGATGGAGATATATCCTGTCTGACCCTGGGAAGCAAGGAGTAATTTGCAAATGTATTGTTCTGTTGCTAATGGCAGTCCTCAGGGTGGGAGGATATGCAAACAAGGATTAATGTCTGCTAACTGGTGCTCATTGTCTGCTGGGAATCCCCGGCCTTAAACAAGAGTAAACAAGGTTTGGCTCCCAGTCTTGAAGGACAGCAAGATCAAGACTCAACCTATGCAAATGAGAAACAGCCTAAGGCCAGGGGATTCCCAGCAGACAATGAGCACCAGTTAGCAGACATTAATCCTTGTTTTGCATATCCTCCCACCCTGAGGACTGCCATTAGCAACAGAACAAGACATTTGCAAGAGTCACATAGGATATATATCTCCATCCTTTTCCAGGCTCTCATTCTCTGAAGATGCCAGCCACAGATGCTGGCGAAACGTCAGAAAAGAACTCTTCCAGAACATGGCCCCATAGCCTGAAAGCTCCACAAAAAAATTATAGTCAGGTGTTCTTGACTCTACTTGATGATCAACTATTCCTTAACAGGATGATGGTGGCCTTAATAATAATAATAATGATAATAATAATAATAATAATATCATCCTGTGGCTGTTTTTTGTAATCACAGAAATATATGGATAACTACACCTGATGATGATGGTGATATCATGATCTTTGACTTGTTTGAATACAAGAATAGTCCTGCTTGCTAATTATTAATTACCTGCAGAAGAAGGATTAATTTCTTCATTTATACATTTTAAGGAAACCAGTTTTGAAGGCCAAAAAAGGAGTCTTCATGTCTAGAAATAAAGCCATGGAGAAGCTCTAATGCCTACAAATTAAGCTTAGTAAAAAGTTCCTACAAATTAAAGTTACCAAAAAGTCCTGAAGTTGTTAGAATGACCAAGTAGGCACGTAAAGCCCAAGCAAAATTAGAAGAAAAAATCAACAAGAGGTCAAGAACTGACATGAGGGAGACAACTAATGTATACTTTAAACAATTCAGGCAGAATTCCTTTAGTGCCTGTCTGGCCAGAAAGGAGATGTCATTACAAAAGTCAGTAATTGATGGAAGTGTAAATTACTTCTCAAGGAAGCCGGAGACATCTTGAAGAATGAGATCATTGAGATGCTGAGCTCCTAATGAGATACGTGGGGTTAAATGGACAATAAATTGAAGCAAGATAGGTCAGGTGAAATGTTTCATGTTGTAGGTGACTGTCGCTGGCTAAACATACATTCCAACATATTCCTCTAACTACAGAGTATCTTACTTGCCATTTTTTCATGTTACTAGTTACAGTCTCAATACCAATTGCATACTGATCAAATCACCAGAATAGCTATATACTTCCCACTGGTCTTTGCTTAGATAGAAAAGAAAGAGAATAAAAAGATATAAGTGAACACTATTTGCATCACTCTAAGCAAATAGGTGAATCTGTTTTTGGAGACTTGATAGACATTTCATCCATCACTAGGGTATGGTTTTTCTCCCATTTCTCTTTCTTTTAAATTGCAACATGCCATTTGATTCTTTTCAAGTTAGAGATACTTTCAAGGGTCACAAATCAATGATAAAAAATAATGATTTTAAATTCACATATGCAAACTCTTTCATCCCTGTGAATGCCAGTTGTATTTTGCAGATCTGCAACTGACATCTCTTTCAGTTTGCATCATTTGCATCACAAACCAAGCAATTTATCTATGAGCATCTCCTTAGGAACTGTCAGATGCAGAGAGATATAGGTTCATATTTTGCAGGCACTCCTTTTTCATTGCAGTTTTGTGTTCACACTTGAAGGAAAGCCTGTTAAATTCCATGGGACAGACATCCAAGTAAACATGCACAGATTGCAGTGTTAGACCTCTTATTGCCTCTTTCTACTAAAATATATTTGTGGAAGCTCTCAAGACTAATTTAGCAGTGTTCGTCTTTTCCTCCGAGACTTTAAATGGAAGAGAGAACCAAGAAACAGAAGATCCCTGAAAATACCTTGATGCATCAGCCAATGTGCTTTAGAACTAAATAAATAATATTGCAGTGTGTGATTATTTCTTAACCTTCTTACCTTGCAAATGGAACAAATTTAGTTTTCTGGAACAGGAAAAATCTGTCCTGCTCTCAACCTTAAACAAAGTTCAGTGTTCCCAAGTCAGTAAGGCATGAAAGTAAGAGGTAGTGAGTGTCAAAACAGTCCAGGGTCAAGAAAGCCATAAATCAGGTTTCCAGAGAGTTATGGCAGCTAAGTTGTTAAACAACCCAGGGGTCATAAATATGATAAACATACTTGCCCAAGCTAAGCTGGTAAGAGAAACAGCTGTGGTAAGTCTGATTCATCTTCCAAAGGGGAGGAACTATGACGTGTGTGTGATAACAAAATTTACTACCAGCAGATTCCATCAAGGATTTTGCTGGCATCTCTAACAGTCACCTAGTCCTAGGAAGTACAAGTATATATGGCACAAGTTGGGTTGTTCCCCAGATGTAGATGTTCCAGACTGAGGAACATAACAACCGAGCAACAATATTTATTTGTCTTCAAGTTGACTCTGATTTATGTGGTTCTCTTGGCAAGATTTATTCAGAGAGGGTTTGTTATTGCTTTCCTGTTAGGCTGAGAGAACATGATTTGCCCAAGATTTCCTGAAGTATAGAACCCCCAGTCCTCACAAATAAGCCAATTCTTAGGTCTTATTACTTTCACCAGGAGCAAACACTTAACCCTCCCATTAAAGTCAGTGGGACTGAAACATATTTTGTAGTGGAAATCCTATACACACTTACATGGACCTAAATCACAAAGAATTCAGCAGGATATACTTTTGAATAGATGTCTACAGGATCTCACTGTCAATTTCCAATGCATTTTAACATTTTTTTGATAGTCATTGTCTTCTACGAAAGAGTCAAAGACCAATAGGAAGAAGAAAAAAAGTATCTGTATTTTAATTCAAATCTTTACCAATCTTAAAGTTCATGCATCTTATTTTAATTTAGCATGCAGGTCCATCATGTATACATACAGCTTGTGAAAGGCCACCAGATACAAACAGGAGAACCATGCAAACTGATGCATAGGGCTGTTGAGTAGAGAACAGACTTAAGAAATGAAAACTTGGTGGAACATGGCAAAATACTATTTTAAAAGTAATTTTTCCCATTACTCATTACCCCATTTCAGAAGTAGCATGTGGCTGTTACTCATTGTGGTGCCAAAAATGGGAATCATGATGTTGCTTGTTGCCCTGCTCATTAGACTTCTGTCACTCTTTATTAATTTTTACTGAGGAAAAAAATGCTTGATATTGAAAAGAAAAAGGGACAAAATCTGAAAAATTCCTCAGAAAATGGCCCTTAGTAACTATGTACTCCTACTGATTACAGCAGTAATGTTGCTCCTAAACATTGTATTACATTTGAAATATAACTTCACTTTGCCCTGCTAACTACTTAAGTTAACATTATTACTTGTAATTCATTATTTCAAAGCTCTGGTTCTTGGCAGCATCACTCAGTTATTAGGAAATTAGGAGGGAAGGATTTGGCACTCAAACCATTGCCCCATACTCTTCTCAGGAATAGATTTAGCCTATCAAACCTTCAAATAACTATTTCCCAACTGCACCATCCATTTGGATGATGTTAAAATGAGATGTGAGTTTGTAAGAGATACAAGGGTCTCTCTCATGTTTACACTCTAAAGGATTTTATATTCCCATAATTAGCAAAAAAGAGAGTGAAATTACGATCTTCGGGGTTAATTAAATACAAGTTGCTCCACACACTTGACCTGCTTGAGAGAAAATCACCACTGACTGGCACAGCTCATTAGAATCTGAAAAACAAAGGCAAAGAACAGGAAGATCCAATTCTCCTTTGAACCCTGGGTTCAGTATTGTGATCTAAAACTATAAGCAACTTGTCAAAGTTTGTGAGACTGAAAACACAATGCATTGCAGGGAGAAGAACAGACACTTTTAAAAAGGAACACGTTGTGAAAGTCTTTTCAGGTAGCCCAGAGTCCTGCACTCCAGACAAGACTGGCCCAAGACATTTTGTTGCTAGAGGCTGTATCCACACTGCAGAAATAATCCAGTTTTACACCACTTCAACTGTCATGGCTCACTGCTAGGGAATTATGGAATTTGCAGTTTTGTGAGATATTTAGTCAAAGCTTTGGTGCCACAAGAAACTACAGATCCCAGATTCCACTGCATTGAGCCATCACAGTTAAAGTCGTGTCAAACTGGATTATTTCTCCAGCGTGAATGCAACTTAAGATAGTGCAGTATATGATGCTCCCCACCCAGTCAAAAGTCTTAGTATCCAAAGCCAGCCAAATAACGTTTAACACATAATCCAGAATATCCTTAAACCAGCCGCTATATGGCAATAAAATAACAATAATAACTAAATGATTAATTAGCACTTAGCTGCCTTCTCCTGTCACCCAAAACTGCTGCCTGAGGCAGCCATCTAACTCTGCCTAATGGTAGGGCCAGCCTATTTACAGAAGACCTTGAAAGAGCTGAAGACAAGAGCATACTGAGTAGGCACACAGGTCACCTGTGCACAGTCTTCACTAGAGAGTGGTGCATTATGTTTCTCTTTTAATTATAGTAATTATTTCTAAATATCCATCTTGACATAAAAATTAGAGGATGAATCATATAAAAGTGACTGTCTATTGTCACATCTGTAGGATTTCTGTGGCTTGGTTAAAATATTACACTGGGTGTGTTGCAAAGAAACTTTGCAGGAGTCCAGGGGCTCAAAGGCACATTGAAACTGGGTTGGTGATGTCCACACATGCTGTGTTTTTATTTGTTTATAGCATTTTCTAGTCTATTCCCCCGCCAAAAAGGATCTGAAAGCAGCTTATAATACAGGCTAAAGAGGACAGTCCCTGCCTGGAGAATTGCAGTCTAAAAAGACACGACACAAAAGCAGAAAAGGATAGGAAGGAAAGAGGAGAAAAGCAACCAGTCTTTTAGTATGACTGGTGGAACGACCCATCTATTTCACCCCTATTTCTCATCTTTTGCATGGTCCTTTATTCAGATTGCACTGGGTTGTTTGACTTACAAAGGGCTGAAAAGGAGCACTCTCACCAGCATTGAACGGAGTGTGTGTTGAATAAGAGTTCACACCTTAGTGTGAAGGAACAATGTGAGGCTTTTCACCAGAATGGAGCCTGATCTGATGAGTTGCATCCCAGATCTTTGGTATCAGGCCCCAAAGAAAAGACATTGTGCTTAGATTAGAAATAGAGTAGAAATAGTAGAGTGGGATAGAGTAGAAAGAGTAGAGTAGAATAGAGTAGAAAATGCTATAAACAAATTAGGAGAGATGTCAATGGTCCTGTCTAAACTGGCTAGGGACTGGTACGGATGGCCACTAAGCGCCATCCTGGCGGTGATACTGGGGTTATGGACCGCACACCAACTATACAGTCCCTAACCCTAGTATGTGCTGGTGGTGGCATCATGGCAGCGTCCCGTCCACAAAGGGGCCACCATGACACTGGCACTCAGTGACTAAACGTCATGCACAGGAAGTGGCATCATAACAGTGGCACTTCCTGGTTGCGGCACCACAAAAAAGGAGGTACTCTAGGTGGCTCCTTTTTTGTGTGCGGTGCCATGCGTATCATTCATGTGACAACTACACTGTCGCGGGAACAAAGCTGAGGAGAAAGGGGCTGGGCGGCCTCTTTCTCCTCTGGCTCTGGCTGTTGGGGTGTCTGGGGGCATGAAGACCCAAGGACACCCCTTTCTGGGCCATGAGGAAGCAGCATTTTGCTGCTTCTCTGTGGTCCTGAAAAACGCTGGATTGGGGCCTCTGGGCTCTGGCGAGGCTGCTCTGGCCCCAATCCTCCATGGAAAGGGGCGGGTGCAGGCTGCCCCTTCAAGGGCAATCTGTACTGGATCCTAGTATCCTGGCCCCAGAGATGCCCTGACTTGTCCTCCACTCCAAGAGCAGGCTGCTGTTTGCACATGTATCCCAGTGCATCCACTGACACCATGGGTCATTTCATTCTGAGGTCAAAACAAAACACCCAATGACAATGACATGGCTGGTCACCCCATTTTGACCTCTGAGCAAGCAACTGGCAGCCACGACAGATGTACCAGATTTCAGATTGTGATGTGTTTTAAACAGAAGCCCAATTTTCAAATAGGGGACTCTAGATCATAAAGCATGTTAAAGTTTTAAGAAGCAGGGATATATTCCTCATTTATTGTGCTGAATGGGCTGGACATAATCTGTTGTGTTCACCCCAGAACCGGGGTTTGGGCTGTTTGTTGTGATGCCCAGTCTCCCCACCAAGAAGATGGCCCATGCAGATAGGGCCCACATAATCAGATAATGGGATATAGAACAAAGAAATAATTTGAGGAAAAATGTCATAAACGAAGTGATGAAGTCAAACAACATTTTTAGGTTTGGAAAACTTAACTGGCTCACTGACTCACTGGCTCAATTGTTGAGAGCCATGCAGGCTGGGAGATTCTATGAGCCATAGGATGAAGAAAGTAATAATTGATATTTTAACTGTATTTTATGTAACCAACCTGTCAAATATATTGGGCATGATTAAACCACAGACTTGTGATTCTCATTTCAGATTTTTTTTTAAACCAGAACACTGAGCTTCAAGATGAGCTAGGCACAAAACAGTGTATATCTGTTCAGAGGGCAATCAAATTATAAAGTTCAAACCATCTCATTATTCCTGGCTAGAATAGACACATTGAATCAATAGGATTTATCTAAGTGTTGTGTCACCATTCAACAAATGAGCCAGTGAGTCTACTCTAGTTGAGACATGTCAAGTTAGAGGACATAACCAATCATTTATTCTAAACAGTTAATATCCTTCAATGTCTTTCAATGAATTTCTCAAGGCATGCTACAGAATCATATATTGTACCTAGTACAAATCTACAATTGGGAATTAAAATATATGATGCTTTTAATGTATGTAATGTAATTTAAAATCTACTTGGTTTTACTTTAGAGTTAGTGTAACCCCTGTGAAATATTGATTTGTCCTGGCTGGTGAGGAACCCAGTTCAGTTCAGAACGATGAG
This sequence comes from Urosaurus nigricauda, assembly GCA_034509955.1. Classification (NCBI taxonomy): domain Eukaryota; kingdom Metazoa; phylum Chordata; class Lepidosauria; order Squamata; family Phrynosomatidae; genus Urosaurus; species Urosaurus nigricauda. Next base: position 257,927,281 of record JAOEGL010000001.1, on the reverse strand, counting down.
TGAGTGTGTGAGAGAGAGCTGGAGAAAATGCTTAATTCCTGGGGAAGAGAAGCACAGTGGTTTTTAACTTGCTGCCCCTCACTCCTGGAATCTTCTTCCCCCACACGTGTGCCTCATCACTATTCTAACCAGATTCAAAATTAAGTTAAAGACCATATTGTTAGGGAAGCGTTCCCAGGATTGTGTCATCTGCCCCAGGATGCCTCCTTCTAACTATGTATTAAGAACCCTAGCCCTTCCTCCAGTCCATTGGCCTTGGTCCAGGCCCCAGAGGGAGAGAAGGACCACTGGACCTCACCCCCTTTCCCATCCCCTTCCCCTTTTCCTTTTGTGTTTTCTTTTTTAGACTGTAAGCCTGAGGGCAGGGATCCGTCTAATTTAAGATTGTATGTACAGCACTGTGCAAATTTACAACGCTATATAAATAAAATTAATAATAATAATAATTTAAACAGTTTGCAGAATTCAATCAAATTTGATAATAAACAGCAACAATACAATAACACCTAAACTAAATCCAACACAAATTCAGTACCCTAAAATTCAGTCTCCCAAACACAAATTAGGTGCCAGTGGAAACTGTGTTTGTGGATCTCTTCTGTGCATGCTGCTCAACAGTATGCAACCTCAGATTTAACCTGAAAGCCCTAAGCCAAAATACAAAATAGATAATAAAACCATGATACATATTGCACTGTAAGGAATTTGCCCTTTGATTTCCTTCTAAATCCAGCCATTAAAATCATATTACCTAATTGAAGGTGACAAAGGCTTAGGACCAGACTACCTGAAAGGCTGTATCTCCCTAAGGTCTAAGATCTACAGGAGGAGGCTTTCTCTGGGTCCCACCACAATTGCTGGCTTGCTTGATGAGGACACAAGAGAGAGCCTTCTCACTGGCTGCTCCCACAAACAGGCAAAGATAAGTGTAATTGCTCACAGAGATGTGTTTTATTGGGGTGCAGGTTTTATTTTTAAAATTTTGTATGCCTTTCAGATAGCTTTATACGGTTTTAATATGATGAGTTTAATTGTTTTTTTAAAAAAAGATTATTCTTGGAATTTGATGTGTTCCTTTTATGAGCTGGCTTTGTTCCCTCTTTAAGAAAAAGCAGCAAATAAATAAATAAATAAAACCAATAAGGACTTAATTCTTATTCCTAGACATTGTTGTTCCTCTCATCTCCGTTTTTCTCTCTCTTTCTAAACTGTGTTAAGTTCTTCACCCAATGGGCCTATACAAATAGGGATTACATTAGCACTCATGACTCCAGGTCCTCTTTAGGATAAAAATCTTTACTTACTTGATTCTTTTGTACAAGAATGAATTATTTAATAAATGCCTTGTGGGTGAGTATATGAACGTTTTTGTATCTTTTTCAGTGATGTTTCCATTTTGGGACTTTTGAGGAGCAAAATATTATTTGTATAAAATTCACAAAAAACCCACAATGGTTTTGGTGAAAAATATGCTACTTTCTGCACAAAGGTTTGTTTTTTTAAAAAAACCCAAAAACAAAAAAACAAAAAAACACTTTTGAGCAAAAAGTCATTGTTTCTGCACATGGTTCTCTGCACAGAATTGTTATGACAAGAAATTGTGCAAAAATGTGTTCTGTGCAAAATGTAACATGTCCCCTTTTCCTTTTCTGTTGTCTCTTTTAGACTATAAGCCTGAGGGCAGGGATCCGTCTAATTATAAGATTGTACGTACAGCACTGTATAAATTTACAGTGCTATAAATAATAATAATAATAATGATAATAATAATGTCTGCACAGAAAAAGAGCCTACAAGACTGTTTCAGTGCAAAATTGTATAGGTTTTTTTAAAATGCTAAACTGAATCTTTGATGTCAAGGTTATATTTATTCTGAAGCTGTTTATAAAAGAATCATTTGTTATATTTGCCTGTGTTTTCAAACTCTTGTTGGGTCAGGAATCTATAGGTCAGAGTGTTATTATCTTTGGTGGTTAAATCTTTGTAAGTAAACCAAAGGCCCTTAGATGTCTTAGATTCTCTAAAGAGAGCTTCATTGGGTAAACTCCAAAGGGGAATACATGGACACAGTCTTGTTTTATATCTTAACCAAGTCTTAAAAAGTGAACTCTTTATATAATGATTGAGAAAATCCTTATTAACTAAATGTTTACCATAGAAAAGATATGTGTGCCAACCAAAATGGTTTCCAAAACCTTCCAAGTCTAAAATAATAGGATCATCCAGTTTGACCCAGGGCCAAAGCCATTCAAAGCATGCAGCATCATAATACAGTTTGAAATTGGCTAAAGCCCAGCCACCTCTAGAAATTTTTATCAAAGAGCACTTTCATCTTTATCCTTGGTTTCTTCCCACCCCACAAGAATTGTGGTAACTCATTGGGAACTTTTTTACATCTTTGGTGGAATTGTAAAATTGTCAAAAAAATTTGGCTGGAAATTTATGATACCATAAAAGAAATCTTAAAATGTAAGCTAAATTTCGACCCCAAGTTTTTCTTGATGAGTATGTTGATGGACAACAAATTGGAAAAAAATAATAGTAAATTACTCTTTTACTTGTCTGCCACTGCTAGAGTGACTCTAGCAAAATGGTGAGGGAAAAAAGGAAACCCCCTCCATAGAAAAATGGTTATTAAAGTTACTAGAATATATACAGCTAGATAAACTCACTTGTCTGGGTAGAGGAGGAAACTGGGATGAGAATAAAGAAGATTGGTCCCTCCTGATAGCATACCTGGAAAAAAGGGGGGGAAATACTAAAAATTTAATTTATAGGTTAAACATTACATAAGACATAGCCAGTTAAGTTTAAAATATGGAAAGTAAGCATTACAAAGTAGATATGTTGAGTCCCTACATTTTTTTATTTTACTTTAAATATAAATAAAGTCTGTTATCTTTTAATTTTCCAAGATTATCCTTTCCCTTACAGATTTACATGAGTCATAACAGAAAAACTTAAACTATTTGATGGAGTTCAAAAGAAAATTCCAGGAAGTCATTTGTTTTACCTCATTTTGCTATTTTCTTTCTTCTCCCTCCCTATTCCTTCCCCCTCTTTCTCTTAGTTGTTTAATTTTTCTTTTCTTGGATTATGTTTATTTGTTATGTATGTATTGTTTATAATGTGTATATAGCTTGTATCTATATTGTATTGGTTTTTTGTCTTCTTTTTCAATAAAAAATATTCCTAAACTGAGGGTTCTGTGAATATGAATTTTTCACACACTCACAGAATGTGGCGAAAGTGCACAGTGGCTGGCCATTTTCTCAACAGCATATTCAAACAAATCTCTCCCATTGAGAATGAGAAAACCTGTAAATATTCTTTACATCTTAATCCTGTAAGCCAAAAATTGCTCTCCAACCCTACAGAGTTTGCCCATGTTTAGTCCTGAAGTTGTTTTGTTTTGTTTGAACACAGTGAAATGTATTGTAACATACCTCCTATCAGCTTCATCAGACTGACCAGCAATTCTAAGGAAGAGAAGGCCATGGAGATAGTCTGGATTATTATAACCAAAGGAGCAGGAGCAGGTGCAACTTTCAGGGTAGCTTCATCTGAGAGTAATGTTTTCCTGCTTAGTCACATAAAGGAGGATTACTACCAACAAGGTGGCAGGGGATGTGTTATTGAAATTAATTTGTTTAAAAAAAATGTTTCCCCCTGATGCCTACTAAATGACCCACACAACAGAAAATACAAGAGGTGGTGACTTGCCAACCCGAGAAAAAGAATTATAAGTGTCTGTATCTCAGGACCAATCCATTTTTAGGCCAGGCATCACTTACCAGCAGGGAACCCACCAGGACTGCAGCCTGACCTGTGAGATCATCTAAGACCAAAAATAATTTTTTTTAATAGCTGGTGTAACAGATTGTGAACACATTAGCAGACAGGGTAAACACATGGGAAGACTTTAGGGGAATTAGCAGGCCAATGGGGGCTGATGCAGCAAGCTTTGGACAAGCAGCAGGTGCTGGAAGGAAGGGCTTGGCAAGCATACCTCTAGGGATGATTACAGACTGACCACAAGCATTGCTCTCTGCAGAAGGGCAGTACATGTAGCAGATGCAGGATTTGTTGAGCAGCTGGCAAGGAAGCCAAGCAGCACTGCAGTCCAGCTCTGTAGGACAGAGGCATTATTGATGGTTCATTAACTTCATGAATGCTTGTTTATGGTTATGGCTGTTGCTTTTGCCAGATTTCAACTGACAAGGAAAGAGGCTGTCTTGCCTTCAAAGGCAGACACAACAAAGGAAATCAATTTATACACTCAGCTGGTTCTTCTTTGATCCCCCCCTGCGACTTCTCAGTAATAACCAAGCAACAGTTATAAAAGACAGCTGACTTTCAGTGTTCCAGTGGCTCTATGAAGACCCTTGTTGGATCAGGCTAAAGACCACAGTGGTAAACTACATGCTTGTAGGACATTTTCAGTTGACCTGAGGAAAAAGACTATATTAAATTTGCAAAATAAAAATGTTTCTAGCAGCCATGTATGATACCATAACTCTGCTATAGTACATGTCCCTTGCCAGCATAAGGTCCCGGGTGCAAATTTTAGCACTTCCAGTTTGAAAGATTTTGTAATAGTAGAGCTAGGAAAGGCATAACAATATAAAGAACTGTCATCACCCAAGAGTAAATAGGAACCTAGTCGATGTCAAATGGTCTAACAGTGGAAAGAAGCCCCAAATCAAGTTTCTCAAAGTGTAATTCCAGTAGAAAAATCTTTGTTTAGTGATCTGTACATAGTTCAGATAAAGCTGTGTTTCCCCCACTAGTGAGTCTATTAAAATAATAATAATAATAATAATAATAATCATCATCATCATCAGCACCTAATATTCAGACCTTCACCATGGAGCTCAAATGACCTAACAATAAGACTCACCTGACAACCCTTACATCTTTGTGACTTTATGGTCCCAGTAGAAGAGAAGGAAACAAATGTCCCCACAGTACCTTAGGAAGAATGCTTCTAAGAAAGCCTCAGGTTGTGGAAAAAAGTAAAAAGTAGCATCACTCAGCCACTAGTACAGACAAAAAATTCAACAGGAGAAGGGTGATAGGGACACCTATTAGTGTTACTTGTTACCTGATAATTCAAGATAGCAACTGACAGAGAGGGACTTGATGCCTCCAACTAAAACTGCACAATAACAGATATACATTATGTTAAGGTTATAGGTAAATGTTCTGCTCAAATAGTCTCCCCTCCCCCCCCACCAGGCAATATGGAGAGTTGGAGACACATTTATACAACATCCTTTTTGTTATATAGAAATACATTTTAATGTCATAATTCCAATCAATCTTTGAGAAAAATTGATATGTTACATAAGAGAATGGGACAAAAGTTTTATTCAGGCTTTTTTGGCATGGGGTGGGGACACCTGCAGTGCAAAGATATACTGTACAACTGAACACTAAAGTTAGAGTCCATGCCATCACTATCAGATGGGAGGAATTTCTCTTTATTGCGAATGGAGCCAATTGGAACCAATTCAAAGTCACGTGAATTCGCTAGTTTAGCGAATTTACGTGAATTCTAATTGCATTCGGAATGTGTTCAGAATGATTTCCCATTACCCTAAAATGACCCCCCATTGCCCCAAATTGCATGAGATGCTTTATTTCGCAATAATGTAAAACCCATGATTGCATTCGGAATGAATTCCCTTTTGCCCGAAATTGTGTGAGATACTTTAATTCACAATAATGTGAAACCCCATGACTGCATTCAGATTGCCATTAGATTATGCTTCCAATTTCCCAAATCTGATAAAGTCCTATGTAGGGTTTGATAGGTTGCACACTAAAGAAAGCAAACAGAAAGAAAAACTTTGGCTGGGGAAATGGACAGCACTTTGTTTGTGGAAGGATGTCAATAAATGAACCTCAGAAGCCAAAGGAACCAAAAACCCAGGGGAATTAGAGCTGAATTTCAAATATTGACTTGCATTTTCAAAGAAGGTAGTGTTGTTGGAAGTAGTGATTATGTTCACATTGAATTTATTGGGGAAAGAATACATTCTTTCCAGCACTGGCTCAAGACATTTTCCTGCCTGAGGTGAAACACAAAATGCTCCCCTCTCAGTTTCATGTAAACAAGCCAACTGGACTGGCAGTTAAATCTTCCTTCAACACTGGTGATAGCACAGACTCCTCCATTAGATGACAGATGGAAGGCTGCATGATATACATATAGTTTCATCTTCTAAAAGAGGGGAATGGCCAGGGCAGATGGCTAACAGTCTCTTGATGCTTTCTTTTCCAGCCTTTAGTATGACGTTTCATACATTCTTTTTAAAAGTAACTTTCTGATCTCTTCTAGAAATAATAATAATAATAATAATAATAATAATAATAATTTATAACCCGCCCCTCTGAATGAACAATCGGGGCAAGGGCAATGAGAAATATACCTTCTTTGTTTCAGGTGGCTACATGTACCTTCAGCTATCTTAGGTACAGAACTTGGAAAAGTTGTTTCTTCAGAGTACAAATCCTTGTGGCTATGCTGGCTGGAGGATTCTGGGAGTTGTTGGAAAATGTCAGAGATGCTACTGGATTTCTCAGAGTAATCAAACTGGTAAAGCAGAAGCTGAACAACAACCACTCCCATGCGCACCCACTCAGTGTCTAGTAGAGAAAGACACAAACTTAAAGGGGAAGCAGATAGTACCGAAGGGGACAGCTTGAATCCACCCCTTCCAAAGATGAATTGGGGCTGCGGCAAACACATGCAGCAGCCTCAGTTCACCTTGAACCCAGTGGAAAAAAGAACGGATAAAGGAGTTTTCCCAATCTGCCTTGATCCCACCGCCCCATGATGGCTTCATGATGCTCCAGTGACATGTAGTGTGTACCACTGGAGTGTCATGAAGCTGCCCATATCTGGGCAGCTGCTCAACTTCTGGGGAGCTTCACAGCAGCTTTATTACATGCAGTGTCTAAATGCTGCGCTCCAAAGCTGCCTTAGAAATAGAAATTACTTAGAAATAGTTAGAAAATAATTGCATCTAATCAAATACATGGTCTTATGGAAGAGAGAGAGAAAAAAAGGGGAGAAATATCCAAAAGTGAGAGTGAAGCAGGAAGAGAGGGGTGTGTTTAAAAAAGTTATCACATTCTGCAAACATGCAAACTAGCAATTAATGAGCATAGCAATGCAAAGGCTGCCATTTCTAGCAGCTGAAATTCATAAAGTAACCTTTTCTTTCTCTGCATAGGTGGTCACATGTATCTTGAAGTTCTAGTCGGGCCTTTACAACAAGACCAGCATGGGATGTTTGCTTTCATGAAGGATGTCAGACCAGGGTGCCACCTGCATATTTATAGTTATGAGACAAGAACTCTGTCCATTCCAAGCAGTTCATTGCCCTTCCACTTTTTGCAGATGAGAACCCATAACATTCTGCACAGAGTCTCATCACCCACTGTAAATGGTTTCATTATGTTGTGCTACTACAAAATAAGCATTGTGGTTTCATTTAAAGAACACTATAGCTGCAGCCTCGACTAATAACCATTATCATGTAGCCAAACCAAATGGTTCATTGGCTAAGGTACTCCCAATAATTCCCCTTATGTTCTGTACCATAATTGTTTTTGAACTCATAATTTTCTGGAAATCACAAAACAAAGGACAGTTATAGAATGCATCAATATTTAAAGGGAATGTTGATGCAGTTCTAACATAAATATCAAAAGGTTAGACAGTGGAAAGTCAATTTAAAATGGCTGACCAAGAAGTAATTGGTTTGCCAATAATTGTCTGCATCTCCTTTGTTGTAATTACATTTATTTATGTTTGATGTGTAATGTTTGCCGCCACCCTCACCCACTCTGGACTGCCATTATTGTTAAATCCTGCAAGAAAGACATGTAATTCACGGCCTAGCACCACCCACGTGGGATAAAATGTCCTCATACAAATATCACATTGGCTCCTGTTTACTACAGGATCAGCTGGGTAAAGAAAATTGGTTTTGAGAGATTGAATGTTTCAATAAAATAAAGAGCAAACTATATTTTGATGGTGCTCAAGTCTATTATGTATTTACGTGTGACAGAAATGTTCTTACTTCCTTTCTTAAAACCATTGTAAAGCACCAAATACTATTCCTAGAAATTAGCTCATAAAAAGACAATTTGTTCTGTCCTGCAGGTTAATTCTTAGGTTCAGTTCTTCTGGAAGCTTTGCTGACAGATGTTTTCACTAACAAATCTAACTATTATTTGCAGGATGGAGGGGTGGGTGGGAATGTGTACCTTGAAACTACATTTCCAGCATCTCAGGGCCTGGATCTTCTTCTCAGGGTGAAGGGAGTTAGTTTGTTATTTCTTGTTATTTTAATTCTTGTTATTTTAATTCTATTTTAAGAGGTGGGTGGCTGGGGATGGGATTCTTGGGTCATTTTAACTGTAATTGTTTTTAACCTGCTGTACCCCGCCTCGATTGTTTTGACAGAGGGGAGGGTAAGAAATTATTATTATTATTATTATTGGAGGTAAATTTGTCTCAGGACAAAAGCAATCAATCTTTTTATTTATATTCCACCTGTCTTCACCAATTTGTATCAGGAAAGTTTACAGAATAAGAAGTGGTACAAGTAAAACCACATATAGCTAAAACATACAAAAAAGGTAATATTAAATTAATATTAAGCTATCTATAGAATTAAAACCATATAAACGTACAAAACCTCAACTACTGTATTGCGTGAGAGACTACCACATGCATTTTTGGGCAATGGGAAGTCCTTCCAAACGCAATTGTGGGGTTTCACGTTATTGTGTGAGAAACTATCACCCACAATTTTGGGCAATTTTGGGCAATGGGAAGTCATTCCAAACGCAATGCAGCGTCAATACGCAATCATGTAAATTCACTGAACTAGCTAATTCACTCATTTCCGAACTGGCTCCAGTTTCATTTCTGTCGAAATTGAGAGAAATTCCTCCTGTGTGATAAATCCCAGAGAGGTGACATGACAGCTATCTTTTAATTTCTCAAGAGAGGTCATGTAGGATGTGGAGCCATCTTGTTTTGTGCTGCTGCTTCTGAGATTAGTACATCCAAATGACAAAAGAGATTCCACCTAAATATAGGAAGAACCTTTTTACTATAAGATTCGTTTGACAGTGAAATAGATTGTCTTGGTGGTGGTGGTGGGGGGGGGGGGACACTCCATCTTTAAACAAAAGTCTGGATGGGCATTCTTTCATGGCAGAATACTGGAATACATGGCCTTTGTGGTCCCTTCCAACTTTATACTTCTATGGTTAATTTAAAAACATAGATTAAAAACAGTACAGCAGTAAAAACAGGAAGCCCATCATATAAAATAATCCACTCCTACATGCCTCCTGGAATAGAAAAGTCTTCTCTTGTAGACAAAAGGACAGAGGGGAGGGAGCCATTTTAACCTCTCTATGAAGGGAGTTCCAAAGTATAAGAGCATCCATGGAGAAAATCCTCTTCTGCATTTCCACCAAATATGCCTTGGAAGGTAGCAAGATTGAGAAAAGTGGCTCTTTGAGGTAGATGCATGCCCAGGGTGAGTAGAGGTTCTCCTTTTCAGGACATGCCCTACATTGCAACCTTCTGTCCAGGAGGAATTTAAACATGTTCTCCATTTTGAGTATGAACCAAGAAGTATGAATTTATATTTATATGAGTGTTTTTAGCTTTTATTTGGTAATGTCCTACATTTTCCTGGAATATTCTATATTTTGTGGTGTCTTGTCCTCCTTTATGGTTAGGACATCTGGTCACTGTGAGAGTACCTCTCTGAAAAGTGTTTCTTTTTATATATTACTTTCTACAGAAGTAGAAAGTTTTCTTTTTATATATTACTTTCTACAGAAGTACAGTTTTCTGCGCAACCCACTCCCATGTGTGAATATACTACAGAATAAATCTTCAGCTGTGAAGATTCTTCTAAGTCCAGGTTGCCTCTTCACCAGCTTTTTTGATGTTCAATAAATATATTTTTGACTATTTCCCAAACATTTTATAATATTCTTTCCATCCCTCTGGTACGTGTTTTTTATCTGGGGGATGAACAACTACTGCTGAAACTGAAACTAGTCACAACTAGTTGAATTTATTCTGTTTTCCCTTTCATTGCAGCATGGAGCATGGAAGAGCATTCTGACATACAGAATATTGAACATTACAGTCCAGTTTAGAAATGGCATTATACTTAAGGATGTCAGATAGAGAAATTAGGCAGGAAGCATCCATGTTTTTGAAAAAGACTAAATTAAAGAACTTTAGAGATCCTGAGATTATAACCAAGAATCACCCAAGATGTTCTGAGCTGATAAAAAGGATATCATGAAAAACTTCATAGGAAAAAGACCCATTTCTTATCTTCAAAGACTAGGGAGAAGTGCATGACCAAGAGGATCATCCCACGGCATGCTGGTTAAGTGTTTCTTGTACATTTGAGGTTTGATGATCAAGCATGCACAAAAAGCAGCATCAAATGCATCTGAGGAAGTAGACTGAAGTCTACAAAAGCTCATGCTACTGACTTCTTTCTTTCAGTTAGTCTCAAAAATGCTACAAGATCTCTCAACATTCTAAAGACTAAAATGGCTTTATCTTTGAATATGTAAAGACAGTTACTCTGCAATGTTGAAGCTAGATTACTGTGTCAAGGGCACTGGAATCCATAACAGACAGAGCATCTCATGCCTTGCTTTTCATGATCCTGGAAATACAGTAATCAGACCATCAAAGATACTTCAGTGTCATCTAGTACAACCCTTGGAAGTAGAAGATAGATCAATCTTGATTTTTCTTTTAAAAACAACACTTTGCATTCAATTTCCTATCACACCTTGCTTCTAATCTTCTGGAAGGCAGTGCAGTAAAAACAAAACCTCTCTTTCCTTTATCTAAAAACTCAACAAATGCACACACAATACACACAAAAGCAAGGCCTGAAACAGCTCTGAAAGTATTATGTACTAAAAAGATACATATGAATGGGTCCATATTTGAAGAAAGGCAGTATATAAACTAAAAAAAAAAAAATTAAATATGTTGCAGGGCCTGAAGATGTCATCCTCAATGGTTGGAGTGGGGGTTGTTCTTGTTGGGATTGTTGTGTTCAACCTCTTGGTGCATGGTGCTCTAGTCGAGGCAAAACACTGAGACTTAACCTTATTTCATGAGGGCAATGGTGGGTTTCAGGCTGCTTCCTAAGCATGATTTCACTCTCTATAGCTTTATCTAATCCTTGCTCTGCCACACGTATCTAGACTTAAGGTCTGGACCTATAGTATCCAATCAGAAATACTGCGGCTCTGACCTTTCCAGTCAACCCCCCATTCCCTGAAGGCAGAGCTGGAAATGTGTATATTTGAAGGTCAGATTGGCAGTTGTGTGACACGCCCTTTCCCATGGCCATTTATCATGTATACTTTGGCCTTTTTCTAAATAACTGTTCAGGGATCATATATCTCAGATGAATGTAATGTCAAAGAGCATGCTTAAGGAGAAAGTCATATGAAAAGAAGGATCAGACAGAATAATTACTACTTTATTGATTCCTATCTCTTTTAAAAACCCAATGGATGAGGGTGCATTTTCAGCAAATTACAGAGTATATATTTGAATATTTGATCCTCCTCCCCTTTTAAATGGCACAAATGATTTTACTGGCACCATGTAGTGCCCTGTAGTCCCTGGGTAGATGCCTTAATTTTGTCAGCGACATAGTAACTGCACCACAACAAGCATTTATGATAGATCATAGGCTGGCTGCATGTAAGTGGCAACAGACTCAACAGGCAGCAAGATCTTTTAATCTTTTCCCCTCCTGGGGTCTACTCACTGTTCATTTCAGTACCAGCAGAGCTTAAATAGCACTGTGTGAGCTAGAAATTGAACATGAATGAATTTTTATGGTAGGCTGCTGTGTCCTGCAGACACATAGTTAATCTACAATTTGCAGATAGAGGTATTCCCATTCCTATATCCTGAGCAGCTAACATCTTATCTACACTTCCTTCAAAGGTTGTACAAACTGAAAAGTTTGAAGCTGAAATATGTTCATTCACAGGATTTCTTATCTGGGGGCAAAGGATGAGTCAAACTGAATCCCAGTAAATCCACATGCCATGACATGCCACCAAGCAGTAAATGCATCAGAACTTGACTCAAATATCTGTCATCACATAATGCTTATCCTCAAAAGAGTGATGGCCCCAGTCTCATTGGAGCAGAAAATTTGTTCTGGGTTTTGTTGTGAACTTGAAAGAAGCTATCCAAGAAGCTGAAACAATTCCTTTGTGACTAGGTCTAGGTTGCTGGGGCTGCTAACGTGGTTGCACTGATAAGGGCAAAGGTTTTATTGTGGTAGAAAACAACAATGTCAGTGGTATGATGGTATGATAGTAATTCCTATGTGTTGCATCACAGCTAGAATAGCAGCAAGAGAAGACATACTGGGGTGGAGAAGCATGGGGAAGATAGGATAAGATTTTTTTTAGATAATGTAAAACTTGTTCTTTAGAATTTAGATACTATGTATACCCATGTATAAGTCTAGAAATTTTAGTCAAAATTGACTCCAAAAACCTGAGTTGACTTATCCACAGGTCAATGTAAGTACTGTACTTTAACTCTTTTTTAAAAAGGAACTATATCCTGGTGAAAAGTAAGAGCATAATCTGTCCTGGAAGCATGGATTCCCCTCTATTCTCTCATCCATCCAGCCTTTAGGATGCATGCAAACAGTTGTGCTTGCCAAAATTTTGTAACTTGTTTGGCATTGTTTTCCTTCCTCCATCCTTTAGATCCTTTGTCACAAATCAAATCGGTCTTTATTCAATCAATGACCAGCAAGATTCAAAAAATATAAGTCATAATACAAAGTGTAACAATAAAATTCAAGTGCTGCACAATAAAATAAAATAAAATAGGGTAGTATAAAAATACACTCTCCTAAGATTTTATACATTTCATAATTACGAGGAAATAAAATACACTGGCATTCTTTGTACAAGTAAAGAGAGATGCTAACTTTACTTTGTTTCTTCTATTTATGTAGTTTCCACATCCCTTGTGCTTTACAAAGATGTCTAGAGGCAACATATCAACTGAGGGGCATCATGATAAAAACAGACATATTTTTTATTTGGCCAATACCCCGCAAAATTTTAGAAGATTCCGAAACCCAGTACCACAATGAGTACCACAATGAATTTCAAAATGCTTCAGTGCAATAGAGTAATATAAAATAAAATAGATTAAAAATGGAGTACAAGGATTTCCCCTGAGCTTTAAAATTATGATAGTATAAAATAAGAATATTTTAAGATAGGGAGGTATCTTTTATCTGGATTTGTCTCACTTTCATTGCAGCAACACAATATTTAGCAACTCTAATTGTAATATATGGGTTTGAATTCTGAAGTAGATATTTCACATAAAAATTATCTGGATACCCCATCCATTTTTCAACTAGAGGTACAATAAAGATTGATCTAATATCCTGATAAAATTTACATCGTAACAGTACATGTGAAATAGTTTCTACTTCTGCTTCTCCACATGGGCAAGTGCGCTCAGTTATAGGAACTTTACTGAATCTGCCTTGGAGTAGTGCAGATGGGAGAATGTTATATCTGGCTTTGAAAAAAAGCAATTCTCAATGTAGGGAACGTTAACTTTTGTAGGTAACTTGCAGGTTCCCATACTCCCTTATTAATCAGAAACCTATAATGTTGTTGGAGTCTACTGAGCTCATTTTGAAATTCCATGTCCTTTATTCTTTGAGTAACAATTTGTTTAGCTTGATCATAACTTTGCAATAACAGAAATAAAGAGGAGAGACCATAAGAAAACAATTTGAGTTCTACTGCTTTTTTCCATGGTGAGACAAAATTGTCAGTCAAGATTAATGGAGTTAAACCCTTTGGAAAGAATTGGATTTTTAGCCAGTAGATTATCATCAGCTTCCAGGCCCTCACTTCAATTAAAGGCATTCCTGTCTCGAGCCTTAGTTGGGCATTTGATGTACCATTGGGTGCACCCAAAATTGAATGCAGGAATTTTGTTTGGACTGTTTCCTGTGCATTCTTAATATAAATCCCTGTTTGGGCCCCATACAAAATCTGAGCCAATGTTTTGGCCTCAAAAAGTTTTAGGGCTGCAGGTACTAATTGACCTCTTCCGGAGTAGAAAAAGCGCTTAATAGCATTCATTGACCTGTGGGCTGATTGTGTTACATGTTTCTGGTGAGCATTCCAAATACCTTTAGAATGAAAAACCACTCCAAGATATTTAAATATAGTAATCTGTTGTAATTTCTGCCCTTCTACTTTCCAAGAGTATTCCCTGGCTCTCTTAGCAAAGACAAGAATTTTTGATTTATCAAAGTTGAGAACCATATGATTTTGTCTACAATAGCTTAATGTTGCCGCAATTGCTCTTTTCAATCCAATGGGTGTCTGTGAAATCAGAACAGCATCGTCGGCGTATAGGAGAGTCAGAATTTTACGGTGTGCCAGATTAGGTGCATGAGTATCCATGCTATGCAAGAGATCTATAAATGAATTAACATAAAGGTTAAACAGAGTGGAAGCAAGAATACAACCCTGTCGGGCTCCCCTCTGCACATTTACTAATCCAGAGAGAGTTCCAAGGGGGTTGCACCTCACTCTTAAAGCGGAATTGGAGTATAAATTTTGAATAAGGGTGAGCAGGCATCTATCAATAGTTGTATTTTTTAATTTTTCCCAGAGCACATTTCTGGATATTGAGTCAAACACTTGTTTGAACTCCAGAAAGGCTACATAAAGGGATGAATTCTTTTTGTGTGTGTATTTTTGTACTAAATGATGGAGTATCATTATATGATCAACAGTAGATCTCCCTTCCCTGAAGCCTGCCTGTTCCTCATGTATTATATTCTCTGACTCAATCCAGTCTTGCAGTTTAAGATTTAAATGTTTAGCATATAACTTGCTAACCACGCTCAAAAGACTGATAGGCCTATAATTACATGGCTCTTTCTTGTTACCCTTTTTGTAAATTGGGATGATTATTGACAAACCCCAGTCTCTTGGGATACAACCAATCTGATCTATGAATGAAAACAATGATGCCAATAGAGGTGCCCACCAACTTAGATTCTTTTTGATCATTTCAGACATTACACAATCTGCACTTGGGGCCTTGTTTGTCCTAAGCGATTCAATCAAATGAGAGACTTCTTGGACTGAAACTGGTGGCCATTTTTGTACTTGCTCCAGATTAATCTGGTTCTCATTCACAATATTGGCTGGGTCTACATATAGTTCTCTGAAAAATTCCTCCCAAGCATGAATTGGGACCTGATTTGATGGAGGAGACAATAATCTTCCCATCCCTCCTGTGACCTGCCAGAACAGAGTTGAATCTCTCATCTTGACTGAATAGATAAGTTTCTATAGGTCTCCTGCAGTGCTGCCTTTTTCTTTTCTTTTAAAAGAGATTTATACTGGGTTTTAAGGTTATTTAGAATCTTTACTTGTTCCTCAGGGGGGAGATTTTTACTATTTTTATAGGTCTTATTATATTCATATTTCATCTGAATACACTCCTGGTCAAACCAATTTTTGTGATTCACTCCCTGATTGCCAGGGCGATGTTGTGTTCTTTTATGAAAGAAAGATATAAAGTTAGCCATTAGTATATTGTAATTTTCTAGGTATGGTCTTTGAGAGTTATTGTTTAGCAAGTTTGTGTAAAGTTCCATAGTTTCTGGGGCAATCCTTTGTCACATGTCCCTAAGTTTTACCCTTGATTTATCCATAGGTTATATCAAAATCCATAATTTTGGCCTCAAAACCTACCCTCGACTTGTATATGAGTTTGATTTATAGTCAAGTATATATGGTGAGTAAGTTTCCGCTGTAACAGAAACTGGACCAAATGTTGGGAACTTGATTGTGTGAGTTGAAGCCAGAGTTGAAAGCAACAGGAGCCACAGATCAGGTTGCTGAACCAAGGCTAACTCTCCTCATTAAGCAGAGTGAAGCAACTGCCTCAGGTGGCAGATGCCATGTAGGGATATCTGGAATTTCATCCAGGGATTTCCTCTAGTACTTTACCTAAATACTAGAAAACTCTGGAAAATGGAAGTAGAATCATCGTTCTGTAATTGTGTAGGAGGGAATGGGACCAGGCAGGAAACCTTTCAAAACCATTAGCATGAGTAAGGCTGAAATCATATCATGGTGTCTGGGGAGTCAGCCACTTTGAATATAGCAGGACTTAACTTATGGGTCAAGACAATGGTTCTCAAATGTTGTGGCGGGGACTCCAGGGGGTGTAAGCCTTGCTGAAGTAGGGCATGAGACATGGAGGCTCTGATCTCTCCAATTTGAACAATGTTATTACCGTATAAAATGTCAAAATATGATTATACATGAATGTGCAAATTAAAATACACACACTAAAGAAAATATTTTTATTCATATAATGTGTTTGGGGGGGGGGGGACATGGCATCTGCAATTGGGGGGGGGGGTGTCCAAAGGTAAAATGTTACCACTGGGTTAAGTAAAGAGTAGGATTGTGCTTCAGTTATACACAGAGTGACCAACATTTCAGGTGCTGCTGGACTGCAAATCCTCTCAGCTGTTAGTTAGCTATTATATAGCCAGCATAGCCATTGGTGAGGAATGATAGGAGCTGTAATCCCACTATATCTGGAATGTCACCAGTTTTCCAGCTCTGCGTTACATGTTACATTTGTTTACAGTTTACATAGTAAACAGTTTTTCAGGGCCGTTGGATGCTTAGCCAGGGACATCACTGGCTTCAATTCAGTGCCAGTTAACTGTTGACTTTTCAGCAAAGCTTTTGAGACCTAAGGTTTAGGCCTCAAAATAAATCTACTTTACTTCCCTATAAAACACTGTGTATACTGTTTTAAATTATTTATATTATTTGTTTCTTCTTTTGTTGTCAGTGCTCTTTTGTCTGTAGCCCACCCTGAGATCCTTTGCTGTAGAGTGTGATATAAATATTTTAATAAATAATAATAAATAAATATTAATTTAAGAAGTATATCATGCCGGATACTGCATTATATGAATATTTCTTTAAAAAAATATTGCAATTATATTCTGCCTTTTTCCCTAAATGGTATTCAAGTAGGCTTACAATGATTAATAATAATAATAATAATAATAATAATAATAATGTTTATTTCTTACCTGCCCCTCTGTAAAAACACTCGAGGCGGGGTACAGCAAGATTTAAAAAAAAAATTACAATTAAAATAATTCAATGATCCCATTCCAAACCTCCCACCCCTTAAAATAGAATTAAACTAGCTGAGTTTAAAATTACATTTAAAACAATAAAACAACCAACATGTATACGCATAACACCACAATGCTGGCCAAAGCATGGTAACAACAAAGTACAAGTACCGGGGGGGGGGAGGGGACAGAGAATAGGCTGGGAGGATTTTAGAAAGGTCCAACTAAAACATTAATTTACAAATGTTAAAAAGGAATCAAACATCAACGTTATTAAAAACACGATTTAAACCAGCTAAAACACTAAAAACACTTAGTACATATTTAAAACACAGTTTCAATGAAAGATTTATACACACACACACACACACACACATTTCTACAGAGGTTCTCCAGGCTAATTTTCAATTGTAGCATTTCTGCAATCAATTTTTTCTTTAGCAACAGATTAAAATGCAGCATCTTGTGTTGTCCAGAAGTACAGTGCCTATATGTTTGAATGATACAGACAAAGCACATGCTATTATCTTATTTTATTCTGAAAATTATTTAATAAAACTGAGGGGAGCATGGGTATATTCCGTTACCATACTCTAAACTTTCAGTTTAACAACCGGAGAAAATACAACACGTCAAATTTGGGCAGCAAAAAACAAAAAAGGATTTTTAAGATGACTTGTTCACTTAAGCTTCTTATAAATCATTTGGAAACACCTTCCAACCCTGTGATTCTATGTGATTTCATGTCAAAATACCTTTGTGATGGCCCCTGTGATGTCCCAGGATTGGATCCTCATGAGATCATGAAGCATGATATATTGAATCACAAGCACAGGTGTTCAAACTGTGTATCAAACAACACAAATGCAAAGGCCTAAATACTTTTAGCAATCCCATCCAGAATAGATCCATTGTATTACTGGTACATGGTGAGTCAACATTTATGTAAATCTTTGATTCAATGGGCTCACCTTAGTTGGAATTACTAATAGGATTCTCAGTTTAACAATAAAAGGTAGAGGGTTCCCCTTTGACAAGGTTGTCTAGTTGTGTCTGACTGTAGGGGGCAGAGTTCATCTCCATTACTAAGCTGAAGAGACAGCATTGTCAAAGACAACTCTGTGATCATGTAGCTAGCATGACTGCACAGAACATTATTCTTTTCCCACCAAAGTGGTACCTATTTATCTATTTGCACTTTTACGTGCTTTCAAATTGCTGGGTTGGCAGAAGCTGGGACAAGTAATTGGAGCTCACTCCATCATGTGGTGCTTGGGCCTCAAACTGCCAACTTGCTGATCTGCTGAGTCAGCATCTTAACTGCTAAGCCACTGTCTCTATAGATCAATAAAATTATTCAGTTGGAGGGGGAAAAAACCCTACGGGGCTTTCTAGATTGGCAAAAAGAAGTGTGTTCATGGCTGCATGAAACTCTAGCCTTTAGATGAGAAAAAGGGAAAGTGTGCCATGAAAAGGCTTTTTTTTTTTTTTTTTGCATTTTAGGGGAGAAGAAGCGCCTTTAAAAAGGTGCTGGTTTTCCCAGCTTCTTTTTTAAAAACTGCGGAACAGCACAGCTCCATCTAAAGGCTGTGGTGCAGCTGCTAAGCATTAAGGAAACGGCAACTTCATGTCACACTTTCCTGCCAATCTAGAAAACCCCTACAAGAGCTATCTAATCTAACCCTATGCCATGCGAGAATATCCAAGCAAAACACTCCTGATAGAAGGCCATCCAATCTCAGTTTAAAGAATGCTCAAGAACAAGTTGGAGACTCCAATTTGTGAGGCAATCCAATCCAACATTTCACAGCTCTTTCATTAAATAATTCTATCTAAAGTTTAAATAGAATATCTTTTCTTGTCATTTGAATCCATTGTTGTGTTCTGGTGCAGTAGAAAATAAACTTACTCCATTTTCTATATGGCACTCTTTCAGGTATTTGAAGATGGCTGTTATATCGCCTCTCAATTATCTCTTCTTCAAGAGAAACATACCCTGCTACCAAAGTCATTTGTTTATAGAGGTTGGCTTCAGACATGTTACCATCTTGTTATCCTTCCTCTTAATATTCCAGCTTGACAATATTCTGTTTGAACTGTGGTGCCCAGAACTAGCCATACTGTTCCAGATGACGTCTGACTATAGCAGGACAAAGTGTATTATTGTTTCCCTCTTGATGCTGCTTCATCATACTTTTATTCATGTTTAATTTGTGCTCTGTTATGATATCTAGATCCTTTTCACATGTGTTGTTATCAACTCAAGTGCCATCCATCCTATATGGATCCTACATAGAATTACAAATTAATGTAAAAAATATCATTGTCAATCTCACAGTTAAACAGCTTGTCTGTAAGAATATTGTTGGGCCTTGTCAGAAGCTTTATCAAAATCAAGATATTTTACATGTAGAGCATTCCCCTGGTCTACCAATCTTGTAATTCTTATAATTCTTATAAATTAGTCAGGCATAACTTGTTATTGAGAAACTTATACTAGCTCTTAGTAATCAGAGCTTTCTTTCAAAGTTTTCACAGATGACTGTTTAAATATCTGTTCTAACACTTTCCTTGTATTGATATCAAACGGATTGGTCAGTAGTTGCTTGGGTCCTCTCCCTACATCCTTTTGAAGATGGAGACAGCATTCACATCCCCCAGTCTGCTAGGAACTCTTCTGCTCTCCAAGGATTCTCAAAGATTATTGGCAAATTCCTTTAATAACCATGGATGCCACCCTGGAAACTGTGTATGTTAGTTTAGGGCAGAAAACTGCTGGACAGTGGAGCAGGCAGTGCACCAGCAGAGTTCTTATCCTACCCCTCTGGTCTACCACCAGGCTCAGTTCAACATCAATGACCATGCTGGCTGTGGGACTGCCTTATTTCAGTACTGTTTACAAACTTACTGACCAATTCCTAGATGGTTTTCCCTTAACCACTTTTAGTGAAATCATATATGAAATGACTGTTTTTTGTTTGTTTTTTGCAGTGTTATCCAACTATACATTTTGTCATGGTCACACCAGGAAGGAGACAAGCACATTCTACTTTTAACATGCTAACATTCAATACAATTATATGTATGTTTCCTTGGAAATCAATCCCATTGTTTTCAAAGGAGTTACTCACTAGAAAGTATGTTTAGGAATGCAGGTAAAGAAATAGACATAGCTATCTATTTACCTGCTCCTTCCTTATCTTAATTCTTCTTTTGCACATATATATTAAAATATTTTGGAATTTTTTTAATACACTTCATTACCCAACGTATGTTTGCAATGTGATACCTAGTATCTCTCCCTTTCCTGAACCCAGCTTGAACGCCTGGCATTTCTCACTCCATATATGGTAGAAGGCTTTTCTGTAGAATTTTGAGCATGGCTTTACTTGCATGATTGATTGATGATGGTCATTTGGCTACTGCAGCACAAGGTCCTTTAAAGATTTGATGCCTTGTTGACAATGGAGTAACCAATCTACACTGTTCCCAGATATGTGGAAACTTTTCAGTACACTTGCCAGGGAATCTGAGACCTTCAGCATACAAAGAATGTCCTCTACCCTCTACTGGGGAACATCTTTCTTTGCTACTAAAGTCATTTCTTATAGATGACTATAGATGGATGACTAAAGAACTTTCGTCGGAGCTAAGTTTTGAACAGGGCATGTATAAGAAATGAAAAAAGGGGAAAAATTACCAAAAAGGAATTCAAACAGATAGTGAGCATATGTAGGGGTAAAGTCAGAAAAGCTAAAGTGCAGAATGAGCTGAGACTCACTACAGAGGTTAAGAACAATAAAAAGGGCTTTTTTGGGTATGTTCACAGCAAAGAGAAGAAGAAGGAAATGGTAGGGCCACTAGATGGAGAATATGGTGAAATGCTAACAGGCAGAATTACTCAACATCTTTGCCTCAGTCTTCTCACAAGAGGAAAAGGGTGCTCAATCTGAGAAAAATGGAGCAGAGGACACAATAGGGGAAATCAAGCACAGAATAAGTAAAGAGGTAATACAGGAATACTTTGTTAATCTAAATGAAATTAAATCTCCAGGACCAGATGAACTGCATCCAAGGGTATTAAAAGAACTGGCAAATGTAATATTGGAGCCACTGGCAATAATCTTTGAGAACTCCTGGAGAACAAGAGAAGTCCCTGCAGACTGGAGGAGAGCAAACATTGTCCCCAACTTCATAAAGGGAAAAAAAGAGGATCCCAACAATTATCATTCAGTTAGCCTGACATCAATACCAGGAAAGATTCTAGAGCAGATCATTAAACAGAGAGTATGTGAACATTTAGAAGAGAATGACACAACCACAAAAGGTCAACATGGGTTTCTGAAAAAACAAGTCTGCCAGACTAATCTGATCTCTTTTTTTGGATAAAATTACAAGCATGGTAGATGAAGGGAACACTGTGGTTATTACATACCTTGATTTCAATAAGGCCTTTGATAAAGGTCCCAGTGACATTCTTGCAAACAAGCTTGTAAAATGTGGGTTAGACAAGGCAACTGTTAAATGGATTTGTAATTGGTTGACCAGCTGAACCGAAAGGGTGCTCAGCAATGGCTCCTCTTCATCTTGGAGTAAAGTGACAAGTGAGGTGCCACAGGGTTCTGTCCTGGGCCCAGTGCTATTCAGCATCTTTATAAATGACTTAGATGAAAGAATAGAGGGCATGCTCATCAAATTTGCAGATGACACCAAATTAGGATGAATAGCTAATACCCCAGAGGACAGGATCAAAATTCAAAATGACCTTAATAGATCAGAAAGCTGGGCCAAAACTAACTAAATGAATTTCAGCAGAAAGAAATTTCACGTACTGCACTTAGGCCAAAAAATAAAATAAAAATAACCACAGATATAGGATGGGGGATATCTGGATTAATGAGACTATGTGTTGAAGGGATCTAGGAATCCTAGTAGACCACAAGTTGAACATGAGTCAACAGTGTGATGCGGCAGCTAAAAAGGCCAATGCGATTCTAGGCTGCATCAATAGAAGTATAGTGTCTAGATCAAGGGAAGTAACAGTGACATTCTATCCTGCCTTGGTCAGGCCTCACCTAGAACACTGTGTCCAGTTCTTGGCACCACAATTCAAAAAGGATGTTAACAGTGTCCAGAGGAGGGTGACTAAAATGGTGAAGGGTCTGGTAACCATGCCTTATGAGGAAAGACTTAGGGATCTGGGTATGTTTAGCCTGGAGAAGAGACGGTTAAGGGGTGATAGTGTAGCCCTTTTTAAGTATTTGAAGGGGTGTCACATTGTGGATGAAGCAAACTTGTTTTCTGCTGTTCCAGAGACTAGAGCACGGAACAATGGATGCAGGCTCCAGGAACAGACAATCCACCTCAACATCAGGAGGAACTTTCTGACAGCAAGAGCTGTTTGGAGTGTAGTGGGGTCTTCTTCCTTGTAGGTCTTTAAACAGAGGCTGGATGGCCATCTGTTGGGGATGCTTTGATTGTGATTTCATACATAGCATGAGGTTGGACTGGATGGCCCTTGTGGCCTCTTCCAACTCTTCAATTTTATGATTCTATAATCTCTGCATTTAGAAAGTGGTAACCTTGCACACTGAGCTAGAATCCCGAGAACAACATTTAATAAAGATGGTTCCCTACATACAGCATTTAGCAACAGGGCACATCACCTTCCCCTGTGTTCTGTGTGCTGACAATTGCC
This sequence comes from Urosaurus nigricauda, assembly GCA_034509955.1. NCBI lineage: Eukaryota > Metazoa > Chordata > Lepidosauria > Squamata > Phrynosomatidae > Urosaurus > Urosaurus nigricauda. Next base: position 257,904,301 of record JAOEGL010000001.1, on the reverse strand, counting down.
TTCAATGCAATTCAGCAAGGTGAAGAACTATTGCTTTTGCAAATATTTTTCCTCAGTTAAATGGTTGCACCTTTAAAAAGGCCCATTATGTGTCTTCAGAAGACACCTGCCCCCACCACAAAAGTGTAACAATGCTATTAACATGGGCAGGAAGGGGAACAATAAATTAGCCACAGAGAAGCCATGGTATAAAGGCAGTACAAGATGTCAGGGCAGTAGCAACAAATAAGTGTCTAAAAATGTTACCTGTGCAGGTAGAACATTACTGAAGCAGTAGAAGAGTGGTTGCAATATATCATTTGGGAATCATTAATAACCACAAGTGTTGACAGACTTATAGGGCTCTTGGAAGAAATCTGTCATTTGGGAGCTTTTTGGCAGATTATAATAGTTCCCAACTGCATAAGCAGTTTCTTCCGTTTGAACAGAAACTGATAGAGAAAAAAACAAAACAAAACATAGCACCCTTCACTAGAAATGGAGGAGAAAGAATATTTACATAGCTTATTATATATCTTCATTTTGGAAACTGAAGTAATTATTTTGCATACTCAGATGTCCACCCCACCACCTAGCAAACCACCCCCACAATCCTGTGTATAACTAGCCTACCACTTTCAGGGTGATTGTATGAAAACATGTATGTATGATGAAATAATTTAAATCATAGGATGATCAGTGGTCCATACAAAGACTGGAATGGGTTCAGTTTGGACACTCATTTAAGCCAATGTTACATAAACTTCATAGAATCATAGAATCACAGAGTTGGAAGAGACCACAAGGGCCATCCAGTCCCCTGCCATGCAGGAACTCCCAATCAAAGCATCCCCGACAGATGGCCATATTCACTTATTTATAAAAGAAGGTGAGATATAGATGTAACGATACCCAGTGGGAAAAGAAGAGAAGTCAGGTATGAAAGGGTGAAGAGTGAAAGAGTGAAAGAATGAAGATAGAAAGTTACGGGAAGTAATTGAGGGTATGAGAAGGCAGTGTGAAACTAGGAAGGTAGAAAGAGGAGAGAGAATGGAAAGATGAGATGAAAGATAAAGGGAAGGATATTCAATGAGAAGGAGTTTGGTTCGAGGCTAAGGAAGAAAGAAAGTTAAGGTAGAAAGGAAAATTAAGAACATGGGGGGGGGGGGGGAGAAGCTGGAACTGTGAACGTTATGTATTTTTTCCTTCTCCTTCTTTTGTTCTTATTTCTTCTTGTTTAGCTAAGCTTTTATATCTACCATTAAGGAAATATATATGTATTAGAGACTTTTTTAAATTACATGATATATTCAACACAGCTACAATGTATGGATACAACGTAGACATTTGTGAAAAATAAGCTGATACTAAATTTAGTAACATTGTATCTTTCCTTTCTGTAACCTCTACCAAATTTGCAATGATGTAATTGTATGGAGATGTTTTTAAAAGTAATAAAATTTCTTTTTAATTAAAAAAAAAAAAAGCATCCCTGACAGATGGCCATCCAGCCTCTGCTTAAAGACCTCCAAGGATGGAGACTCCACTACACTCCGAGGGAGTGTGTTCCACTGTCGAACAGCCCTTACTGTCAGGAAGTTCCTCCTAATGTTGAGGTGGAATCTCTTTTCCTGCAGTTTGCATCCATTGTTCCGCGTTCTAATCTCTGGAGCAGCAGAAAACAAGTTTGCTCCCTCCTCAATATGACAGCCCTTCAAATATTTAAACAGTGCTATCATATCGCCTCTTAACCTTCTCTTCTCCAGGCTAAACATCCCCAGCTCCCAAAGGCATTCCTCATAGGGCATGGTTTCCAGACCCTTCACCATCTTAGTTGCTCTCCTTTGGACACACTCCAGTTTCTCCACATCCTTTTTGAATTGTGTTGCCCAGAACTGGACACAGTATTCCAGGTGGGGCCTGACCAAAGCAGAATAGAGTGGTACTATTACTTCCCTTGATCTAGACACTACACTTCTATTGATGCAGCCTAAAATAGCATTGGCCTTTTTAGCTGCCACATTGCACTGTTGACTTATGTTCAACTTATGGTCTACTTGGATTCCTAGATCCCTTTCACATGTACTTTGATTCAGCCAGATGTCCTCCATCCTATATCTGTGCATTTCATTTTTCCGCCCTAAGTTCAGAACCTTACATTTGCGTTGAATTTCATTTTGTTAGCGTTGGCCCAGCTTTCTAGTCTATTCAGGTCATTTTGAATTTTGATCCTGTCCTCTGGAGTATTAGCTACTCCTCCTAATTTGGTGTCATCTGCAGATTTGATAAGTATGCCCCCAATTCTGTCATCCAAGTTATTCAATAAAGATGTTGAATAGCAGTGGGCCCAGGGCAGAGCCCTGTGGACCCCACTGGTCACTTCTTTCTGGGTTGAAAAGGAGCCAGTTACAAATCCCTGTAACAGTTAACTTGTCTAGCCCACATTTTACAAGCTTGTATGCAAGAATGTCATAGGGAACCTTGTCAAAGGCCTTAATGAAATCAAGATATACTATATCCACAGCATTCCCTTCATCTACCAAGCTGGCAATTTTATCAAAAAAAGAGATCAGAAACCCATGTTGACTTTTTGTGATTATGGCATTGCCTTCTAAGTGTTCACAGACTTATCTTCTAGATATCCACAGACTCTTGGTTTAATAATCTGTTCCAGAATCTTTCCTGGAATTGATGTCAGACTAACTGGATGATAATGGTTAGGATCCTCTATTTTTCCCTTTTTGAAGATGGAGACAACGTTTGCCCTCCTCCAGTCTGCTGGGACTTCTCCTGTTCTCCAGGAGTTCTCATAGATTATTGCCAGTGGTTCCGATATTGCATTTGCCAGTTCTTTTAGTACCCTTGGATGTAGTTCATCTGGTCCTGGAGACTTATATTCATTTAGGTTAACCAGGTATTCCTGTACTATCTCTACTTATTCTGTGCTGAAATTCCCTAGTCTATCTTCAAAATAATCTTATAATTAATAGAGTTAATATTTCCAAATGAAAGCAAAAGAAAATCCAGTTCATGAATGCTAATTATACTCATGGAGCCATTAAATTCAGAAGCCTTAAAAAAGAAGGAAGAATTCACAGAAAAGTGTCCCAAGACAAAACAATTAACAATACAATGATAAGGAAGGAAATGTGCAGTTACAGGGTGATTGTAATCCACAAATTCTCTCTCCTAAAATCTCTGTTTTGTGTTATTGATCATGTCTACAGTCTCTCCTTCCTTTTTACTCCCAAGATTCAACACCGCTCCAGGCTATCTATCAGTCATAACTCTCACTTCAAGATTTTGTTATTGTTGTGTGCCTTCAAGTCATTTCTGACTATGTTTAGTTTAACTACATTCTGATTGCTTGAATAGCACTTGCACAGTAAGTATATATGTACAGACAAAGAGAGACAGACATGGATACATCATATCTATCCCTGTGTGTATGTGTGTCTTGAAAAGAGCACAAAAAGCAAAAGAGATTTTGGAGCTTGAACAATCCCTGTTGTCTGCCTGAACAATCCGATCTTTGTTCCATTGGTCTCTACCTTCAAGGCAGTGACTGCTGAGTTGAAAGAGGCAGTCTTCAGATGTAGCCCTTAAAGCCGAAGGATGGGGTGAGTCAGGTTTAGCCTCTAGCTCTTAGACAGTCTCCAAACCTCTTCAGATTTTTTCCTGATGTGAAGAAGAAAGCTAGTTACTTCTCCTCTGTCAAAAGCAGAACCTACTTGAATTTATAGACCGCACAGTTCCTTTGCCAGATGAGTAAGCCCTGCTTCTGCATCTGTCAATAGACTTTTTATCGTAGTGACTAAAGCTGTTTAGTGGGAGAGTTAAGCACTTGCCTGAGCACTTCTACTGAAATAAATGGGACTTAACAGTACTTAGCTTTGCCTGAATCACTTTTATTTGGGATATTCACGTCTTGAAGTTTTAGTATACTGTTAGTTCCCAGCTTGTCAGACTTTTGATTTTATAAGGGAAAAATACTCCATGATTTTTCACTGACGTTTTTCTGGGTTCTTTCATTTCATATCACCAGTGCCTGCAAAAACAGCATCTTCTTATCTCAACCTTAGACCTTTTTACACTAGACAATGAAAGAGCTATTACTTCATTTTAACTGCCAGGGTGGTAGCTATCTGCATAGTAGAATTTCTCCTGATAGTTTACCACATCCTAGTCAGTCCCCAAGCATCATGTGTAAATATCCTGCTAACTTTTTTTTTTAAGGAAGGTTCACATCTTTCCACCAAATGCCAAATGTGAACTGTCCCTCAAATCATTAGGAAGTCACAAAGACACTGAGTAATTTTCTGATAAGTTACAAGACTATATTCTATTGAAACACAGATTTCCACAAAATGAAAGCAATCTTATTGCTCCCGTGAGAGAGAAGTGACAACCTTGAAACAGGGCAGGGCTGGTGCTTTGGCTTCATCATGGCATTGAAAACAACAAGAGTGTCCCTTGGAATTTCTGAGATCTTTGCTGAAAAATCAGCATGCTTAGCAAAAGGCCATCTGGTCTTCCCCTAGAGGGAATTTGTATTAGAGATTTGTATTACTTTGTACTGACTGCACATTTAACGAGTTTGAATGGCAACCATAAAATCTGGTGATCAAATGAGTACTAAAACCCAATGAATGCAGAGTTATTCAATTTTGGCATCTAGCAAAGAGGAAAGGACACATGGGAACAAGAAAAGGAGACAGAGTGACTGGATGGGAAACTTACCTTGCTGACATCTCTAATGCAAAAGTTAAATTTACTCTTCATGAGTCAATGTTATCCTTGTTGATTTATGGGAAGAATGTGCCTCCACTGCTAGAGAGACTATTGTGGCACATGGCTGGGCAGAACGTGGGGAACCTTCTTTTAAAGACTACAGTTATCAATTTAAAAAATAAAAAAGCGTAACAAGGGAGGATGAGTACAACTCTTGAAGTTGCCCATCTACATATACCACTTGGATAACAGATTGAAACTACGCTATGCTGAAATACACCGTACTGTAATTCATCTAACTTTGCCTTCTCTCATATACACTGACATATGAGTGTGTGTGTGTGTGTGAGAGAGAGAGAGAGAGAGAGAGAGAAATACAGAGAGAGAGAGAGAGTGGCATAGAGCATTTTATGTACAAGTCTTTGTTTAATTTATATTCCATCTTTCTCCCAATATGGAACCAAGTTGGCTACATCTTGGGTGAGTGAAGGATTTCAGATAGGGTGCCCAGGCTTCTGGGACCAGACCCTCTTCTGTGGTCCTCAAAATGAGGGAAAGGAATATCTTTCTAGATTAAATAAAATATTTTGCAAAGTAGATAATAACACTTTTCTGGCTGAGCTTTTTTTTTTCACCCCCAGGCTAATACAGAGGATATATCCTACTATCCAAATGAAGTTAGTCATTGATTTGAACAGAACTGGAGTTTTCTTACTGGCAAAATTATCACTCCCACCCCATATCACTGGAGTCTCTTTCAAAACTTTCAATAAAAAAAAACCTTCTCCAACATTGAGAATCACTCAATAAAGGCTTTCAATATTTTAGGATGGGAAAAAACTATTTGAAGGTTGCAAATATTTTGGAGCACCATAGCAAAAGGGTTACAAAATATAATGAAATCAGTTAAACTAAAAAGAAGAACCAGCATGGTGTAGCAGTTTAACCACGGGCTACAGCACTAGAGACCAAGGTTCACATTCCACCCAGAGGTCTTGGCCAAGGCACATTCTCTAAAGAGGAAAGCAAAGGAAAATGCCTTCTGATCAAATCTTGCCAAGCAAACCCCATGATGGAATCTTAGGGTAACCATAAATGGGAAATAATTTGAAGGAACACAACAGCAATAACGACAACAAAAAAGAAAGAAACCACAGAATTAGCTGGTTGTCACTATGCCTCCTAGGACAGAGACAGCAAAAATTCCACATGTACTTCCAAATGAGATTGTAGCTATAATTGCAAGTTCTACCAAACTGGTGATAAGGTTAATTTGTTCAATGTGACTTCAGTCAGATAAGATGTGAGGAAATAGGAAGAAAATTGAATGTAAGGCTACCGGTACTATATGCATCTAGATGCCACATAGTATTAGGTCCAGGGTCACCTCCCTTCTGGTTTATCTCAGGACCATTTGTTTTCAGGACAGGCCTTTATGTTATCCAGAACATTACGTCTTCATTGCAGCCTGAATATCCAATTATTCATTGACAATAATTGAATTCACCTACTGTTACAATCGTTTGCTTTTCTCTCTTAGTTCATTACTGCCTCAACACCACACTGAGCATCTGAGTCATGAGAGTGATCATGTATGTTCCTCAGTAGTAAATTACAGTATTCCCTCAGTACATTTCTTTGGGGTTGGGTCTGGTCTTGCAACTCACAGTATTTCTACAGATGATTCTGCTGCTTTTGAGAGCTGGAGTTTGGTTCATGTGCCCCTATTTGATGTGACACTCCCCTCAATGCAGCTTTTCCTGTCCTTTTCTGGGCTGGGCAACATGTGTCCCTAGGGCAGGTGGGCAATTCTTGGGGTAGCAATGGGCCACAGAGAAACTTAGAAGGCCACCACTATCTTTCATTGTTTCTCATTGTTTAAAAACCCACATTGCCATCAGTAGACATGAAGGTAACAGGAAAAGATCTGGACATGAACTCCCAAGTCATTTCCTGTTTGGAAAAGGCCTCCTCTTGGGCCTAAAATAGCTTAGAGGGATGTGGAGAAATCTGCCCCACGGGTTGCATTTTCTCCATCCTGACATATGTGGTCCCTGTTTTCACAGCCCTTTGTCCTTGTAGATTCACTGGACTGTCCCATTTCTGCCCATCTTCAAAGAAGGTGGATTGCCTCTCTTCATGCCAAGAGTAACAATTTACCTTTTAAGTAGGTTGCAGATGGCATGCAGTTTAACATTTTAAAACAACAGCAACAATTTTTCAAAACAAGTATGGAATTCTGGTCATTTCCTTTTTTCAGTAGCAGTTGTTTGTGTGAATGTGTGTTTGTTTTGTTTTTTGTCATTTTTGCAGTGCCTGTGCCCCAGCCCAGTGGTCCAAGGGGAAGAAAACTGGACCCCTTCTATAAATTCTATAGCAAGAACTTGGGGAGGAAGGTGACCTTAATGCAGCAATACAGAAGGTTGATAGTGGAACTACATAGCCAAAGCTGTGTTGTTGCACTATTATAGATAACATGTGATATCTATAATAGGTCCCATACTATTCCATTTTGTATGTATACTGCTTTATCACACTACGGCGCAAACAGGATTTAAATGAGAGTTAAATGAGAGTTAAACAGGAAATGCCTGATGTTTATCATTTCCTGTTTAACTCTCATTTAACTCTCATTTAACTCTCGTTTAAATCCTGTTTGCCCCCTAGTGTGATAAAGCAGTATGTTTCCATTTTGCTTGGACTATGATCTACTGTCAGACAACAGGCTGCTGTGATAAAGACCACAATCATATCCAACTGGTTCTTTTCATTCCTTCTTGTTACTTTCATCCCCACTATATCCACATTTTCCACCAAACTCCAAGTACTTCATCTCCTCTTCTTGACTCATAATTTCTAGCATTAGGATATAAATATCTACATGGTGTTCCTATCCAGGTGCCTCTCCAGATGTCTCTTTTCTTTTGAGTGACTATTGTGTGCCATTGCACATTCATTATCTTGTTCTACCCACCTCCCTTCACATGGTTAGAACCATTTTTATTCTCATCTCTAAGGGATGACTCCTCCCCAACAGGATGCTTCCCAACTTCTGAGAGAAGTTAGCTTCCTGCACCTGAAGTGCCACTTTAAAAATGCTTTGCTACAAATGTGTGGGAATCTGTTTCATCAAGGTTCCAGGGGCGTCATTACGGGGTGCTGGGAACGCAGACTACACTGGATGGAAACCCAGAGTTGGGGTAGTGTGAACACTCAGTGAGGCATTCAATGAGCTGTCAACACCCAAGGAGGCACTGTCTTGCATCTTGAAACCCACAAGCAGCAGCCAAGACACCTCTGCAAAAGGAGGGAGGATATCTCCCTGGGATATCCTGGGAAGGTAGGACAGGGTAGTCCACTGGTTCACCTGCCCACCCATACAGCTGCCTGGGTCTTTCTAGGCCTGGTGGGACATAAAGCAAGGCAGAGGGAGGAAAGGGAGGTGAGATCTCCCATTGGTTGGCCCACCCACCTAGGTCTTTCCAGGTATGGCCAGGAGGTTGAGTGAGGCAGACGGAGGGAATGAGGCAGGGCTGTTCATTGTCTCACCCACCCGTCCTCCAACAGAGTCCTTCCATGGCAGGTCAGGTGGGACAGAGGGAGAGAGGGAAGAGGGTGGTGCTGTCTACTGCTCCACCACCCGTCCAGCTGCCTAGGTACATTCTGTCCAAACCTGGTCCAAACAGGTCCAAACCTATATTCTCAATACTACTATGGCTACATCTGCACTGCAGAAATAATATAGTATGACATCACTTGAACTGCCATAGCTCAGTGCTATGGAATACTGGGATTTGTAGTTTTGTGAGATATTTAGCCTTTTCTGTCAGAGAGTTCTGGTGCCACAACAAACTCCAAATCCCAGGATTCCATAGGATGGAGCCATAGCCATTAAAACACTGTCAAACTGCATTATTTCTGCAGCCAATGTCACCAACTGACTTGTAACAGTAGCTTCCTCAAGTCATAGATGTTCCTATGCTGTCATAATATCCAATGAAGAGCATTAATTTCCATGGCCCCAGCAGTGGATGTGTGCTGTGTCATGCATAAAACAGTGTGCCTGACTCCGTCACCTTACTCTGATTGCAGCTTCTGGCAAACATAGGTGTCCTTATAATTGCCACTTTTGCTATCAGGGCAGAGGTTGTCACAGATGTCCAGACTTTATTCATAGGGAAGAAGAATTGGTTTATGAAATAACATTTGCCTCAGGCACCAGAGATCAAAATACCAAGCAAAATGTGCTTGCTATTTCATGTTATGTGTGTGGGGTTTTTTTTTTTTAAAAAAAAGCTTGGCTGAAAATGGTGTTGAAAACAAATTTCAATTTGATTGAGCAGGAAATAATAAAATCTGTGAGCTTTAAGTCCAATGTGTGTGGGGGGAGGTTTTATGCCCTCATTCTGATAACTGCTTTGGCAGAGGCATTATTCCTAATAAAAACAAAGCGTTCTTCAATAATGTCCTGAGCCTTGTGTTAACATGAGCCCTGGTCAGCCACAAATTGAGCAGTACAGAAAGGGCTGAATTAAATACAACATTTGAGTCAGACCAAAATGTAGGTCAGGGGTGGGAATCATGTGGCCCTCCAGATGGTTTTGGACAGTTGAATTCACTGGTGGATGCACCAAAGTAGAACATAGCACACTGTCTGCCTGTAACAAGGGTGCAGTATTGTGTAAGGAGAAGGGGTCATTTTTTGAAACCCCACATGGGTTGCACCCATATGCCCAGCTGCATGAGAAGAGATATTGCATCACTCCTCATTACTGTTTTGGGCCAATACACAATGAAAGAAAAATTCTGGGGCAGGAGAAGGCAAATTGCTGCATTTGCATGAAGTTTCAGAAATTTGAGTGAAAATTGCTTGAAAAATCACACAAAAAAATGAAATGGGAGGGGATTCTAAAGCTGTCTTGGGGCTGCAAAACTGGATTAAGGGTCCACATGTGGTTCACAGGGCACATTTTGATGTCCCTGGCATACCATACCATACCATACCATACCATACTCAAGGATGAACAAAGCTGATTTGTGTAGTATGGGAAAGTGCAAAAAAGAAAATTCTTTACATGGCTGCATGCCATGTTTTCCATCCACCCATCCAAATAAAATATGGTGGGTTCTTACATAAGACAACCCCGTTCCCTTCCTGTCATTTCCCCCCAAAAGTTCCCACAATACAAAGATCAGCTTCATTCATCTCTGAATCTGAAAATAGAGGACAGAGGGAAGACTTCCAGACTTCCATTGTCTTCCAGAGGATTTTAACTTCATCTGTCATGTGCCTTATTTAGTGGGGCCAATGGTCAGGGAGTATGAGAGTTGTAGTCCCAAGCCACCAGGCTTTCTACAGCTATAATTTACATCACATTTCTGTTTCACTGGAATTATGGAGAAATAGCCCTACTTCCTATGAATTGTGTTACTAACTTATCTCTTTTATTTCCTGTTTTCTTGGCTTGTGATCTGATGAATCAGCAAAGATTAGCAATATCTCTTTATAAGAGCTGGGCAAGTATCATCAAAAAGACTTGGTGACTAGCCAACAATACTATCACCAAGATGTAGTTAGCTTGCTATAATTGAACCCCAGGGATTGGTAGGAGGAAGTTTTAATGTTGTGGTTGCAGTTCTTGTGACCAGTTCATTACACCACGGAGTACAATGGAGATCCATATGCCATGGAGAAGGCTGAGACACATTTCATCCTATGATATTCTGTTCTAATCATTTTTTGCCTTTATTTTTGGGCATCTCAGGCACAAACGAAGGACCTGTATAAAATGGGAAATAGCAAACACTCAGAATGTTCAAGGCATAGTCTACACACTGAAGTAAATCAAACCTGATTTGCACAAGTGATGAGCTTGAAATCCTAGTGCAGCAAAGTAAATATGATTTCATAGGAATAACAGAGACCTAGTGTAATGACTCTTATTCTTGGATTATTACAATTGAAGGGCATAATCTATTTAAAAAGAATAGATGTAGCAGAAAAGGAGTAGGTTTAGCAGTATATGTATGACAAACTCACCATCAATAGATACACTTCATACTGGAAGGATGTCTTGAGGTGAATGTGGGAGCCATAACTCTTTAACATTTTATCATCACTTAGATGACAGAATAGAGTGAATCCTTATTAGTTTGGCAGATGATACAATACTAGGAAGAGTGTCTAACACATTAGAAAATAGAATGTAAATTCAAAATAACTTAACTAAACTAGAAAATTGTGCAGAAATTAATAAAATGAAATTCAATAGAGACAAATGCAAAATTCTACATTTAGGCCACAAAAACCAAATGCTCACTTATAGTATGAGGGATACATGGTTCAGCAGTACTACATGCAAAAAGGACCTTGGGATTCTTCCTGTTGTTGTTGTTGTTGTTGTATGCCTTCAGGTCTTTTCCAATTTACAGTGATCCTAACTTATCCTGGGGTTTTCCTGGGATTTTCTTCAGATAGGGTTTTGTTGATTATAAATTGAATGTGAGCCAGTAGTGTGATGCTGCAACAAAGAAGGCAAATGCTATTTTAGCCTGACTCAATAGAAGCATAGTTTCTAAGCTAGGAAGTAACAGTCCCACTATATTCTGTGCTTGTCAGGCCTCATTTAAAGTACTGTCTTCAGTTCTGGGCACCTTATTTTAAGGAGGACATAAACAAGTTGTAGCAAGTTCAGAGAAATAGTCCCACTATATTCTGTGCTTGTCAGGCCTCACTTAAAGTAGTGTGTTCACTTCTAGGCATTTTATTATAAGAAGGATATAGACATATTCGAGCAGGTTCAGAGAAAAGCAATGGGGATGATAAGAAGTATGGAAAACAAAGCCTGTGAAGAAAAGTTGAAGGAGCTGGGCATGTTCAGCTTAGTGAAGAGAAGATTGAGGGGTGACATGACTGCACTCTTTAAATATCTCAAGGGGTATCATGAAGAGGAGGTGGCAAGCCTTCTTCTCTCAGAGGGTAGGACCAAGTGGAATGGTTTTAAGTTACAGGAGGTAGATTTATATTGTATATTAGAAGGAACTTCTCGACAAAAAGAGTAGTTCAACAATGGGACCAATTGCCTAGAGCGGTGGTGGGGTCTTCTTCTCTAGACATCTTCCATAAGAGGACAGCTAATTGCTGGAGATCCTTTATCTGGAGATCCTGGGTCGGAGTATATGGCCCATGAGCCCCTTTGCAACTCTATTATTCTATGATTTTATGTAATACATTTGCAATAGAACAAGAAGCACTGGCTTTTACATTAAAAAAATTCAAGGAGTCATTCTGCTGTAAGATGCATGAAATGGATGAAAATTTTCTTGCTCTTGGGTTTGAATTTTATTTTTACTCTGATCACCTTAATGCTTCACTTTTTTCTCTTGCCATAACAGATAGTACCCATGCCTCTTCCTTTGTTTTGCCAATGAGCAACCTAGAGCCCACCCTCTGTGGGCTTATTTCCATGGCTAATATGTCCTTGCTTAGAATCAATCAACATCAATAATGCACTAAGCAGGCACTTAATGCTAAACATGGAACACTTGGGGGGGGGGATACCACACATGGATAATTAGAAGATCCTCCATTCTACTACACAATAAAGCACAAACACTTATGGATGTATTCAGCACTTGCCAGTGAAGTAGATTGATGGGTAAGAAGGTGTAGGGTGAGCAATTGCTGAGTGGAAGGGAGCACTGATTCCTTGACAGAACCTGCTACGACCTTCTGTTAAGACACTATCCTTAATTCACTACCCTGTGAATCATGGCCCTGATTTTTCAGGGCTCTGGTTCACTGACAGCAAACAATATCTGCTTCATATGTAGGAGATGGCAACATGGTATGAACCAGGGTGTTCCCTTCTTTGCACCTATTGATTGAACATGTGAAATAATACCTACAAGAGAGGTTATTAACTAATCTGCTACTAGACCACAGTGCTTCCATCCATGGCAGTTTGGTTCTGGGCCCCTCCACAGATAGAAAAATACATGGATGGTCACACCATATATTGAACATTAAGCACATTATTGAACATATTACTCAATGGGGGCAACATGTGCACAGACACATCAGCAATTGGGCATAGCAATTCATGGGCAGTCAAATCCATGGATCACCAGCCCATCAACATGAAGGGCCCAATGTCTCTCTCTCTCTCTGGCTTTTCTTCACTAACGAAGATTCAGGAAGGACTCATCCCATGCTTATTACAAGTGCGTTGATGACTAAAAAGGCCAATCCAAGATAAACAAGTCTGGTTACAGAAAGCACAGCAGAAAGTCTCCTTGGGTGATGTTTCCAAGTTGTGGTTCTTTCTGCATTGTCATTTCTCTTCAAGACTCATTTGGCCTGAGTTCTCAAACGAGGCTGCAGCATTGTGGATAGTGTGTCTCCATGCCTCCCGATGTGAGGCCAGGGCAGACCATTGTTGGTGATCAATTTGTCCAAGCTTGAGATGTACTCTGGTTGTTTTTGTAGTGTGCCTTCAAGTCATTTCTGACTTATGGAGACCCCAAGGGATATCATGGGATTCTCTTGGCAAGATTTGTTCAGAGTAGGTTTGGTCTTGTTTTCCCTGAGGTTTGGAGTACTTGGCTTGCCCAAGGTCACCCAGTTGGTTTTATGGCCAGAGTCGTAAACTAGACTGTTGTTGGACCACTTGAATGGTTATAAAACATTCTAACCATCAGGATGGTTTTGAGCATGTATTCAAAATGTTTAGCCAAATTCCATACAGACAACTTCTAGGTTCATTTTTTGAATCAATTGAGGGGGTTAACGATGCTGCATCCAGAAAAGTAAGGCAAGGCACAGTGACAACTTTTCAAAACCAAAGGAAAGTTTAGAGATAGCACTAAAAAGTGGCAAAAGAAAGAAGGAAGAGAAAATAAAACAGTATGTGAGGAGTTGCTTATGCTGTATTGGGAGATGGAGCAGGATCCCAAGAAAACAGCTACCCATTCAATCCACAGAAGTTACACTGGAACAGGATGTTTGAAAAAAATGTGGAGGCTTGATGCAATAAAAACTTCAGCAAAATTTGTCTCTCATGTTTCCAATATGACCAGAGAAGAGGAAACTATCATTACTAAGGAGAAAGAATGACTATTGAAGAGATAGCTGTCAAATCCCTTCATAGAAGAACTAACCAATCACGAGGTGAAGCCTGACCTGAACATTAACAAGGCAGTGGAATCAAAGAATCATAGAATCACAGAGTTGGAAGGGACCACAAGGGCTATCCAGTCCAACTCCCAGCCATGCAGGAACTCCCAATCAAAGCATACCTGACAGATGGCCATCTGCTTAAAGACCTCCAAGGAAGAAGACTCCATCACATTCCGAGGGAGTGTGTTCCACTGTCGAACAGCACTAACTGTCAGGAAGTTCCTCCTAATGTTGAGATGGAATCTCTTTTCCTTGAGCTTGCATCCATTGTTTCAGGTCCTAGTCTCTGGAGCAGCAGAAAACAAACTTGCTCCCTCCTCAATATGACATCCCTTCAAGTATTTAAACAGGGCTATCATATCTCCTCTTAACCTTCTCTTCTGCAGGCTAAACATCCCCAGCTCCCTAAGTCTTTCCTCATAAGGCATGGTTTCCAGGCCCTTCACCATTTTAGTCGCTCTCCTTTGGACACGGTCCAGTTTCTCTGCATCGTTTTTGAATTGTGGTGCCCAGAACTGGACACAGTATTCCAGGTGGGGCCTGACCAAAGCAGAGTAGAGTGGCACTATTACTTCTCTTGATCTAAACACTATACTTCTATTGATGCAGCCTAAAATTGCATTGGCCCTTTTAGCTGCTGCAGCGCACTATTAACTCATGTTCAACTTGTGGTCTACTTGGACTCCTAGATCCCTTTCAAATGTGGTCTCATTCAGCCAGGTGTCCCCCATCCTATATCTGTGCATTTCATTTTTTCTGTCCTAAGTGCAGTACCTTACATTTCTCTGTGTTGAATTCCATTTTGTTAGCTTTGACCCAGCTTTCTAGTCTATTCAGGTCATTTTGGAGTACTGGAGAAGACAGTAACTGTGTGTGAGAAGGGTGGTAAAACCTAACAAGCATTATGTGGAGAGGTTGCAGTCAGTGTGCAAGAGCTGAAATGTAATCTATGGCCTGATCTAGACTGGCAAAAAGGGGTGTGTTCATGCCTGCATGAAAGTGTGGCCTTTAGATGACCTGCAGTGAAAGTTTGGCATGAACATGCTTCTTTGGTGTTTTAGTGGGGAAAAAGCAGCTGTAAAAAGGAGCTGCTTTTCCCCACTTCTTTTTAAAAAGGGTGTAACTGTGCAGCACCTAAATGCTGTAGTGCAACTGTGCAGTTTTTAAAAGCTCCCAAACCCTAGCTCCAGCCCTAATCCGAACCCTAGACACGTGCAGTAGGGACTCTGGGATGCTGTAACTATTATGCAACTGCACATAAAATATCAATTCACTTATAAGATAAAGAAGTTTATTAATAAAATAAATGGGTTCATTCATGGTGCACCAGTGCAACTGCACAGTTAAAAAAGGGAAGCGAAACTACAACGGTAATTTGACAGATCTTCATAACTGCACAGTTCATGTGTGATTCGCAGCCAGCAATACAATTATCTGTATGGTGTACCAGTGCAACTGTGTGGTTCTCAGCCAGTAACAAAACAAAACAAAACAAAACAAAACAAAACAAAAATTAAAGGTTCAGTGCAGCCAAAAGCCCTGTTCATTGCCACCCGTGCAGCTGCTCCGCCTGTGTTTCTAGCATCCTGGCAGCTTCCTATGTAGTGGCTGAGCAAGAGACAAGACTTCAGATAAGTTGTCCCCACACCCCCTCAGTGTAGCTGCCCTATACTTTTTAAATACACCCCTGGGACCTGGAGTTTAGCTGCTAAGCATTTGGGAAAAAGTAACTTCATGTTGCCCTCTCCTGGCAATCTGGAAAGCCCCATAGATTTCTCACAGCCACAGCAGACCATTTATCAGAGCCTGAACCCAGGGATGGGATCTGTGGTGAATCCAGGGGACACTTTCCTGTTCTGAGACTTTCTGTTGAGCATTCATATAGAGCATTCAAAATGACAAAAGCTAGTCACAAACCACAGGTATAGCCAGAAGTTTGAGTTCTCTGGTTTTGGAAAACAGGTGGGTTTTTTAATTTTAAAAAAGTAAAAGATTGACCTATTTGGAAGGTATCTCACTATTCCTTGAAGCTTCAAGAACAGGTAATTCACTCTTTTTTTTTCCAGGATAAAAAGGGTAGTTGGGAACTGCCTGGGACTAGGAAAATAGCCTTGGGAGTTCTGCAAACAAGACAAGGAGCCCCTACTGTCCTAACCACAGGAATGGTGGACTAATTAGAATGTTTTGTGCCAGAATGGTAGGCCAAAATAAAGCTGCTTTGGGTCACTTTGGAAGTGTGCTGTTTAAATGAAGCATGCGTCCTAAGAGGCTGGAAGCCACATCAAAGCCAAGCTCTAGTCCTAAGGGCTGCAGCCTAGCTTTGGCACAGCTTCTGGCCTCTTAAGATGTGCGTGTTATTTGAACAGCACACTTCCAAAGGGACCCGAAGCAGCTTTATTTTGGTCTGTCTGTTCGGGCCCATAGTCTTTTTTTGTAACTCTGCTTTGTAAAAATGTATGATTATAATGGGGAGAACAGAAAAGACGAATGGAGAAATTATTTTTTAAAAAACAAAACAAAACAAAATGCACATGATAAAAAAAAATAGGTACCTTAGGAAAAGTGTATGCCAAAATATACACAAATTTCCATGAAGAAAAGGAGACAAAAATGGTTACAACCCAATACAAAATTCATATAGGATGAGAATGTTGCTGGAAGTCTGAGGTATGAACAATTTTTTTTACACCTCTAGTCATTTGTCATCTTTCCTCTTTCCCTGGCTCAGGGTCAAAAGCTACTCCTGCTGTATGTGGAGAAGCAAGTAATGACAAAATAGGCAGCAGGGTGCTTATTATACAACATAAACGGAACCCCATCCTCATTTGTGGGTGCAGTTGTGCTGAAGTCCATCCAGGCAGGAAAGTGGAGAACGTGTCCCTTGACCTCTTCCTTCAGCTCTCTGCTCTAAAAGTGTTGGTTTCATACAATCACAGGTACTTTGCTTCACATTCTAAGTGTCTGTTTTCAGCAATCCCAGGTGATGTAGAGGGTTGTTGTTGGTTTTTTGCCTGCAGCCATTTAACATTTAACAGTGGCACCCGCTTTAACACAAATTAGTTGAAGGTTTTAAGTCTTTATAATGACATGCTGTGCACAGAAATTCCCTGAAGTAAATAAGCATTTGCAAGAGCACCAACAAAAGCAATTTGCTTAACTATGTATATTTAATTTGATGCAGTAAGAGATACTGACTTTTCCATTACCACTCCAAGCTCTCTTTTGTTATTCTGTCATTCTAAAACAAAGACCTTTAACAACAACAACAAAAAAGCTGTTTCATGCTATGTACAAGAGGATAGCTTGTTAGAAAAGTGGGGTTGGATCAGACAGATGTCCTTGCCCTAAGCAGATAAATTCATATGTGTTCTGCCAATGGTCTTATAATGAAACCAGCTTTGCAAGATTTCATACCCATCCTCCCAATGAGAAAAGTCAAATCTGGCGGCAGTCATATGATCAGGAGATGGCTGCCTCAGGCAACAAATTCTAAAAATCATGGAAGGGCAACAAGTGGTTAGTTACAGATATGCCTCAATTAATAAATTCTCTATAGTGAAACTCATAGAATTATAAAGTTAGAAAGGGCCTCAATGGCCATTGAATCCAATCCTCTGCTCAGTGCAGGAAGTCCAGTTAAAGCATTTCTTATGCCTGACCTTTTTTCCTTCCTTATCTGCAGTCCAGCTGGAAGTTTTTAACAGCATCAGCATTGGAGAACTGAAGAAACACAGAATTTCAGTATTTGGATGCCGCAGGGTTGCATAAATGATACAGCAAAGCTAATGAAAATCTCTGCAATTTCAATTTTTGTTTGAGACCTGCAGCTGCCATTTCAAAATAATGAACAAACACATAAACACATATGTGAAGATGCAATTATGTAATGTATAGCTTGAGCCCTAGAATACCTCGCAATCACTTGCAGAATGTAATTATACACTTACAGCAATTATATGGTTCTGAAACTAATAGAAATCAGAAAATGAATAGTGAACATTGCACAGTCTGGCTGTGTTATCAATTTATTGCTTTGCATGTTATTTTTATGCTTCCTCCCAGCAGAACAGCATCACTCACGCTCATAAATATTAATCCTAATAACAATATTCAGACAAGACAATACTGTATAATGCAGCTTGCAACATATGTAAAGCAGCAATGCAACAAAAATGTGTTTTGAACAAAGACATTTAGAAGATTAAAAGTCCTAAAAACCCACATCTGTCCCCTTCATTGAATAAAATAAAAAAGTAGTCCTCCCAGAATATAAAGTTGAAATTCAAAAAATCACTTGCTTTAGGATGCAGTGAGGAAATTGAAAACCAAGGTCATTTCTCATACCTTTCCCTTAGAAAACAGTTGTTGCATTTTATGGGTTTAACTATGGGTGCCATCTGCCCCAGGATGCCTCCTTTTAACTAGGTATTAAGAAGTCAAGCCCTCCCTCCCATCCATCTGCCTTGGTCCACGCCCCAGAGGGAGAGAAGAACCACTGGACCTCATCCCCTTTCCCATCACCTTCCCCTCTTCCTTTTGTGTTGTGTCTTTTAGACTGTAAGCCTGAGGGCAGGGAACCGTCTAAATATAAGATTCTATGTACAGCACTGTGTAAATTTACAGCGCTATATAAATAAAGGTTAATAATAATAATAATAATAACAACTACTACTACTACTACTACTACTACTAAGGGTTAGTCTACCATGCAAATTGGTGTGGTTTTTCATGCATTTAGGTTGACTTTGACAGTTTATTGTCTTCACTTTCCTGCCCAAACTGCATATGGCTGGATCACTTTCTGTTCATCTGGAATGAGGGTATTTTAAACTTGTAGACTAATCTGGAGTAGCAGCAGAGAGAAAGTCAGGTATATAAAAGTACAAAATGGAGTTGTTTGGTGTTGTCTGCTCACACACCCTTCTATTTCTCTGTGATAGATTAATTACAAAAATCAATATGTAGCTTAACTAACCATAGTGCAAATAGATGCTAACTGGACACATTAGCAAGGTTTCTGGATGAGAATGCAAAAAGTTCAGCATGCCCTTTTCCCAAGGCTGCAACTAGAAGCCTAGGCATCATAGTCATAATAAACTAGAGTGCTGGATTCTCTCTGTACATCCTGAGATAAGAGACTTTGGAATGTGGGCAGATGAAACTTTATAATGTATTCTGAACTCTGTATTTCTATTGCCTGAGATTTTAATATGTTTAAGGTTTTTAACACCCAATGAGATGCAAGAAATGACTTTCTTTGTTTGAGGTGTATAAATGCAACTGTTTTCCTTCTGTTGGGGGTCCCAAATCCTTTGGAATGCTAATTCTGTTTGGGTCTGCTGGCTAAGTAAACAAACTGTGTTTTGCAACTGATCCAAGGTCTCCCTCCTTACCTCTGCTCTGCAAGTAACTGATGGTTGGTAGGGCCTAGCCCAGCTGTTGTTTCTACAACATTCAACCTCTCCTTCCATGTTGATTTTCTGAGCTGTTTCTAGTTAGAAGACAAAATGCATGTAAAACCAAAGGAGCAGAGATACCTTCCTTAGGCACTGACGTCTCTACTTTTCTCCAGTTTTTTTTTGTGGGTGTGCTGTGTACATTACAGAGCAGCATATGAGGAAGATATATCCTTCTTTTTTTCCTGTCCCATTTTGTTTTTCCCAGTTTTTTCATGTATATGACTCAATAATAAAGTGGAAATGGAGAGATGACTCCAAAGCATTCATTGCACATTCTCTTGTGTTTTCTTCTGTTCCCAAAAATGGAAACACCAGAAGGAAGACCTTAAGGGTCTTTATCAGATGAAGCACTGCAAGGACTCCTTAATATTCCCATCATCAAAATAAATTCCTGAAGATCTTTAAAAAGAAGGGGGGAGGAGGAAATCCAGCTTCTTAAGGACTGAAAAATGCAGAAGAGGAATTGTCATTTGGATTTGAGAGACCTCTTTTCTTCAGTTCAGCCCTTCCTTCTTTTCCTCTAGGAGAGTGGGTTTTTTAATAGAATATAATAAATAGAATAAAATTTATTTATACCCTGCCCCTTTGAGATCAATTGGAAGTGTTCAGAACTCAATTTCAAATGTGTTAAAATAAAAGGCAGTCAGGATTGAATGATGATGATATTAAGGCAGTTATGATCTTGGCATGATGAGAAATTACATTTTAAAATTCTGTTACTGAAGATGTTCTTGGTCAAGAGACTTGATATATTTTTAAAAAATAAATTCAATTTTTACCAGAGAGTGAGTCAGATTGCTAGGAGCAAGTTAAACCAACCAGCACATCTAAAGTTAATATGTAACACTTCTCAGGTGCATAATTCATTCCAATGTATTAATTTCAAAGAGACAATTAATGTACAAGCATGGGTAGGGGGGATCATATTACAGTTAAATGACAAACTAAAACTTACAACAAAAAGTCTGGATATATCTAATACAGAAGTACCAACTTTCTACCCAACAGTACCTCCCTCTACCTTCTGCATATCTTCACTCCTTCATCTAGCTTTTTATTTCAATAGTCTGAATTTTCATAGATGGTATAAAACTTTGCCCATGTTCAGACATCATGTACCAATGCAGTTAACTGTGATGAAAAGGAGTCACAGACAGCCTCACACTTATGTGTTGTAAATGGAGCCAATGTAATGATGGAGTTGTGTTTTCCCTGTAGCCAGCCCTAGCTAAAAATCTGGCTGCAGCTTTTTGGACCAGCTGAAATTTCCAAAGACTCTTCAAAGGCAGCCCCACATAGAGTGCTTTACAGTAATCCAGATGGGATATAACTAAAACACATGTCACCGTGGTCAGATCCAATGCCTATAGAAACCAACACAGTTGTACATAAGCCTTAATGGTAGGAATGCACTCCTAGCAGCCACTGAAAACTGAGCTTCCATGCTCAGGGTTGAATCTGGGAGCACTCCAAAACTGCAAACCTGAGACTTTAGATGGAGTGTAATATCCCAATCTGTCTTTTGACTGACCAGGACCTCGTCTTGATTCAAGTTTCAATTTCTTTGCTCTCATCCATACTATTACTGATGGCAGGTTCCAGGTTAGATTGGGTTGGTTTGAGGTGGGAAGAAGTAATAGAACTGGGAGTCATCTGCATTTTCTAGGCACCAGAAAACTCCAGAGAACATCTTCTAGCAGAGGGGACAAAACCAAACTCTAAAGGACTTCACAAGCCAATTATCCAACTATCAAGCAGAAGTCTTCCAGTATCATCTTCTAAGTTCATCCCTCCAGAAGATATAGAGTTACTATAAAAAGGTCTCCAAAGCCCCATCCAATCAAAACAGCCCAGAAGGATACCATGGTATCCTGGTATTAAAAGCCACTGAGAGCTCCAGCAGTTTCAGACTCACCCAGTTTTGGACTAAAACTATTTCTGTCACTCTGTCACCTGGAACAATACTAAAATATTCCATCTAATCCAGAAGACCTGGAGCTGGGTGGCCACCACACAATGTGTTACCTTGACCAAAAATGAAATGTTGAAAACTGGCCATTGACACACTCTACATTGGGCTGCCATTGGAAGCATCAGCAGGTCTGAAATGCTATGACCTGAATGCTGATTGGGGCCAGTTACAAGGGCATATAGTGGGCCTATGGTATCTGCTGGGGTTTAGTTCCAGACCCCCTTATGGACACCAAAATCTATAGATGCCCAAGTGCCATTAGATACAATGGCACAGCAAAATGGTGTCCCTTATATAAAATGCCAAAATCAACATTTACTTTTTGAATATATATATATATATATATATATATCTCATGCTGTGGATGGTTGAATCTGGGGATTCAGAATCTATGAATACTGTATAACTCCTTTGTTAAAACAGGTTCACTGGGTACCAATTCATTTCTGGGCACAATTCAATGTGCTGGCGATGCTCTATAAAGCCCAATACAGTCTGAAAGATTGCATGTCTTTACATGAACCTGGCAGAACATAAGGTTCGAGAGGTGAAGGCTTTCTCTTGGTCCCATCACCATCATATGCTCATTTGGTGATGGCATGGAAGAGAGCTTTCTCAGTCACTACTCCCACCCTTTTGAATTCTCTTCCATGGGAAGCAGGCTGGCCCCCCTCCCTGCTCTTTTTGTGGGCATACAATGATTTTATTTATTGATTTTTGTGTTCAAGCAAACATTTAATGAGTAACTAAGGGGCTGTACATTAAGGCCAGCCTGGGAGTGGAGTTGGGGCTTGGCATCCATACAACGTACGCCCTGACTCTGCTCCCAGGTCAGTGTGATGCTGCATGCCGCACCACACGGTGCATGGCATCACAGTGCTCCTCTGGCACTGCGTCTAAATGACGCAGTGCCAAAGAAGCGCTGCGAAAAGGCGAGACTGAGGCTGTGGTGTGCGGTTGCCATGGCCCCTATCTGGTGCAGAGAGGGGCGGTCTGTACAGCCCCTAATCACAGGAAGTCTTTTTATGAGTATGCCTGCTTTATTTTAACTTTTGTGCACATTTTAATGATTTTATACAGTATATAATGTATTGTTTTAATATAATTTTAATTGTGTTAAAATTATTGTTCTGGTTCTAGCTGATTCTTTTTGTGAGCCACTGTGAGTCCCATCCTGGGAGAAAGGTGACATATAAATGAAAAATAAATAAATAGATAGAGAGATACATTAATGTCCAGTACAGTGCATTCTGGAGAGGGATTTTTCACCGCAGTCTTATAAGTGCCTCCTTTAGGCATGATGTAATTCAGTCCCCCCTGGCCCCACTTTTTAATGAGGCACTGACTTCTCCCTCTACTCACTAATCCAGTTCTCTTCTAACTTAAAAAAAAAACCCAAAACAAAAGCAAATTTTAAAAAAAAACTACGAACAGCCGGGGTATAATACACATGTAGTGGCCCTTACCTCTCTAAGAATTCTGTTTACATCCTTAGGTTATACAAATGCAAAAGGTATCCATTATCACAGTGCAAAGTGACCAAAGTCACATCCACTAGACCTGTATTAATTATAGCATCCAATTCAGATTAGGTCTAAGTTATTTTATCTGCAAAGTACTGGGTAAGTTGTTCACAGTGGGCTGCCACATACTTGGCAACAGTACAGTACAATTTATATTTTGGGCAACTGGCCAGGTTGAAAGAATGAGTTTTGTTTAAAGCTATGATCACATTCTACCTGGATAATGGTATACAAACACATTGGTACAAGCCACTCCATATCTAAGCAAAATTTGGAAATCCAAGCCAAATTTGAAAAAAAAATAATGCTTTTTTGGACTGCAACTTCAGAATCTATCAGTGAGGATGGGCACTGCTTGAGCTGACTCATGGTTTCTGGGAGGTGTAGTAAAAAAAATTCCAATATCTTGTTTTGGGCATTTAAACAGTACAGCCTACATCTTAGTGCCAGCTTATATCTAAATTGCAAGCACATGTAGTACAGAGAGTTATGTGTGTTAATTTGAATTTTTAAGTGCCCTGTACTTTTAGGATTCTTAATAATTCCAGCATGCCTCCCTTCTCAGTTTTGTTTAGAAATGTTCTCCACTCTTTTGTTCATTTGTGTTATAGTTGAAGACTTTATTATTATTATTATTATTATTATTATTATTATTATTTTGGATCAGTAGAGTAGAAAATGGATTGACATTTGGAAATTTCTAAAGAGACTTTGTTAAAGAAGGAAACTACCTAGAGAAAATAATAATTCTAATATCTGGTCCAGTTTTGTGGTGGAAATTTGATCCCTCCTTCATTTTCACACAATCTATTGCCAGCTGCTCTTGTTAAGTCTCTTCACAGAAATGGCTTTGCTGGCATATATACCTCACTTATTACCTGTCCCAGAAAAATCTTTTTTTTTTCCAATGGGTACTGCACAGGAACTACAGCCAGGAAATCAGAAGAAGATTCAAAATGAGGAGGGCAGCAATGTAAGACCCAGAAAAGATCCTAAAATGCAAAGATATACAATTGAATATAAAAATTATAAACATACAAACCATTGTATTCCCTATTAACATGTAAGGATGTGAGAGCTGGATAGTTAAGAAAGAAGATAGGAAGAAAATCAATTCATTCCAGAGGAGTGCTGAGGATACCATGGACAACAAAAAAGACAAACAAATGGGTCCTAGAGCAGATCAAGCCAGAAATCTCTATGGAAGCCAAGATGACAGAACTTAGGTTGTCATACTTTGGACACATTATAAGAAGGCATGACTCATTGGAAAAGACAATCATGCTAGGAAAAGTGGAGGGAAGTATAAAGAGAGGAAGGCAACATGCTAGATGGATGGACTCTATTAAGGAGGTCACAGGTATGACTTTGCAGGTACTGAGCTGAGCAGTTGAGGACAGTGAGTCTTGGAGATCCACAGGGCCACCATGGGTCAAGAGTGACTAAGGTGGTTAACAACAACAAATTAAACTACACAAACATAGCTAAAACAGCTACATATGAGCTGAGGCTTAAAAGAGAAATCTGTTCAATCAGCAAAAGAAGCCAAAGAGGTGGGAGAGGGAAAAACTGACAGGAGAGCTGCCAAATCTCAATCCCTAATAGGTTCACACCAACAAGCCAGAAGGTGTGCTGCTGGAGGCCAAACCAGCAGAACACCTCCATGGCTACCATGCGTTTCCATCATTCCAAGAGGATTGGATAGGAAGGGTTTGGATCCAGCAGCTCCAAGACCTCTCCAGACCCACTTGGGGTACAGTCCCACCTACAACTTCCAATATTTCACAGATGAATGCCATCCAGCATTTCACAAATGAAAAAATGTGACAAATGTGGCCAAGCAGCATCAGAGTATAGTCAAGATGGCAAAAGTTATTAATGAATAAGAATAGACAGACTAGAAGGGGCTCCAGTAGTTTGCTTTTGCATGATCCTACTGGGAAGGACAAGACCCCCACTCCCTCCTCCTGAGGGAAAACTACCTTTGCATTTTGAACTCTGTTTGCAGTAATAGAAGTAAGTCAACAGCAAAGTAAGAAAGTGGGAGGAGGAAAGAGTAACTGGAACATTTTAAAAGCAGCTGAAAGAGGATAATAATCATAATAATGATGATAATAATAATAATAAGAAGAAGAAGAAGAAGAAGAAGAAGAAGAAGAAGAAGAAGTAGTAGTTTATTTCTAATCCGCCCCTCTGCTCAGCAACTGGGGTCATGTACAACAGATTTAAAACAGGTACAGTTAAAAACACTTCCTCAACCCAATCTCTAATCCACCCACCCCTTAAAACTAAATTAAACTAATATAGAATTAAAATAGCAATTAAGACAAGCCAAAAACAATAGCACCAACTATAGGACAACACAGGCAGTGGCATCAGGGAGGGACGGGTAGGCAATTATCTTTGTGTAGCCGAGAAGTTTTAGAGCCAGGAAAGTTATTCCGGGAAGGATTAATTGGGACTGTCCCTGCCAAATCAGGAAAGTGGAAGTCACTTTTATTTGTTAGTGTAATTGGTTTCCCTGACTTTCAGTTGCCAGATGTTAGTCAGTCGTTAGCAAATCCAGTGTATTCTGCTTCTTTTGAGTCTTTGCTGTCACATATATAAGAATGCTTTGCGTGAACAAATCTTGCCAAGAAAACCCCATGATGGGTTCAGATAAAACTTGAAGGTGCATAACACACATGTTGTTTATATCTGGCGTTAGTGCAAAATAGTCACTATTCTTAAAACATATTTCTCTTTGCCATCTGTGCTCTATTTAACATCATCTCTCTGTGTTTCATGTAAAGTTGGGGTTACATCCAGGTAACTGAATATATTGGGAGCCAGTGTTGTGTAGTAGTTTGTTGGGCTCTACTCTGGGAGACCAGGGTTCAAATCTCCATTCAACCATGGAAACTCATTGGATGACCCTGAGCAAGTGAAATTCTCTCATCCTCAGAAGAAAGCAAGGGAAAACCCCTTTTGATCAAATCTTGCCATTAAAACCCTATGATAGTTTTGCCTTAGGGTCAATGTAAGTCAGAAATGACTTGAAGGCACACACCACCACAAAGGAAAGCATATTATCTTTTAAAATTTTCCTCACATTAAAAATTATTTTAGCTGCCTTCATAAAATAACATATTCATTAGAGGCAAAACTGCATGTTTTGCTTCTTTAGTGAAATTGTCCTAAGAAAGAAAAGACAATTCATGACAATAAAGCAGTGCTGCAAAAGGGCTAAGTGCTACAGTTATGAGTGTATTCTGAGACTCATGTGAGAGAAAATAAAAGAGGCTTTATGGTGGCACCCTGAAACACAAGGGAGAAAGTGTCTCTATGTGCCAGATCCCTTGTGGAAATAGGAAGACATGTTGCTGTTTCACTTGAGGTGCTAGAATACTCCTGGGTAGACCAAAGGAAGACTGATTGAAGGTAGAAATCCACTGATAAATATTTATGAATCTGAGAACATTTAGCAATGCTAAAGTTGAACTGGGGAAGAACAAAGGAGGGGGAAAGACAGTATTCACTGGATGGTTTAATTTTAGATAACTCCCTAGTCTTTATGGAGAAGGCAGTAAAAACATTGGATTAAGCAGACAATATTCCAGTTGTGGTGACTATAAGTTACAGTTCACCTAGAAGGCAAAAATGAGGATTGTTTATTTGCACAGGCTAATTAATTTCCATTTATATATGCATGTTGGACTCTGTCCATTGCCTGGCTAAACTAAAATAGCATTGGCTGAGTGATGGGGAAAATAACATCTTTGGCTAATTTAAATAGAAAATCTAAGGAGAACCTGAGATATAGAACTAGTTATAGAAGAACTAAATATAGAAATATAGAAACCTGGGATAAGTAAAGATATGCAAGGTATTCTGGGAAAGGGAAGCTGTCTGGGAGACATGGTATAGTGGACCCTGGGCTTACAAGGTTGAACTGCTAGACTTTATTTTTATTATGAGCGATGATAATAATATCTACAAGAGCCAGCATGGGAAAGGACTCTGGAAAACTGGGGTCCAAATCACTGCTCAACCATGGAAACTCACTGAGTAATCTTGGACAAGTTGCAAGATCTTAGCCCCAGAGGAAAGTGATGGCAATCCTCTTCTGAACAAATCTTGCCAAGAAAACCCCATTCATAAGTTCTGTAATGACTTGAGAGCACACAACAACAAAATGTCACCTGCCAAACTTTTCAGATCTCCCTGTTCTCTCTAGAGTTTAGCTGCAATCTTCAGCATAACTAGGGACTAGGGCCCGATACAGATGGGCTTGATGAGGCGCCTTTCCGGGGTGATTAGGGTTGGGGAGGGCGCAGTGTTTGCACCCTCCCTAACCCTAAGGAGTATGGAAGCCGCCATTTTAAAATGGTGGCATCCATACGGGTGCACCATATCCCTGCTCCTGGCTGAAATGAAAAATACTAGAAGTTAATTGATATGGATCAATGGGACCACCCGACTTGTCAGGCTGGTCCAATTGCTTCAGGGAGGAAGTCAGCCCGTACGGGGGCCTGGGGGGGGCAGCCTGCTCACGGCTGGAGCCCCGTCACTGCCCAGACCCTGGCATGGTGCTTTGTGCATGGCTGCTGCTGGCGCTTCCTGTCCACCAGCGTGGACTATGGCTCCCAGACTCCTCTGGGGCCAGCAGGAAGCACCTGTGCTGCCAGGGCCACTTCCGGCCTGGGAGACTACAACTCCCAGCCTCCCATGCATGAGCGGAAGTGGCCCCTGATTGGTGGCCGGTTGGTGCCATCTGGGATTGGCCAGGAGGCTGGGTTTGGGCAGGCCTCCCCCGGCTTCCTGGCCTCTCATTGGCCAGGGGGCCTTTGCAGGCCCTGGGTGCCCCGGCATCGGCGCCATTCTCATGCTGGATCTGGGGAGTGAAGACTCTCTCCAGGCTCCCTCCGCCAGCTTCAAGGAGACCTTTACTGGCTCAGGCTGCTCTCCCTGCCTCGAGCCTGCAGTTGGGCTCCAGCCCAACAGTTTTGGCCTGTGGCCTCCAACTGGAGCTGCAGATGCGTGCTTTGGCCCCATCTGTGGGCCATCAGCAGTGGTTTCGGCCCGTGGCCTCCGCCGGGCACCACAGCCACATGCTTGCCCTATCTGTGGGCCATCTTTGGAGGCGATTGCTTCAGCCTGCAGCCCCGGTGGACACCTTGCTGTGACTGTTCTCCCCTTCCAGCAGCAATTTTCTGGTTAGTACTGGGGGGAGGGGAGCCAGTTGCCACTGTTGTGCCTGGGTGCAGGCTTGTCGCTTGCACACTCTCAGACTCTTTTGGGGGGCTGTTGTGGGAGAAAACTTGCATCATGTTTCTTTCCAAGATGTAAGCCCCGAAATCGCAGGAGGGCTCTTCGCAGCCCAGCACTAGGGGGCAGTCCAGGCAGCCCTCTAAGTCCTGGGCCTTCCTGGCTCCTAAGAAGAGGCAACATGCAGTGTCCACCCCAGCTTCACAGCCTCATGGATTGCTGGATCCTGCCGCCCAGCAGCCTGCCTTCCAACAAGTTATCCAACAGCCCTCCCAAGAGCCTGTGGTCCTCCAGCCTGCTCTTCAGCAGGGTATCCAGCAACCCTCTGCAGAGCCGATGGTGCTCTAGCCTAGCTTCCAGCAAGTTATGCATCTACCCTCCCAAGATCCAGTGGTCCAGCCCACCTTTCCGCATGTTGTTCAACAGCCCTCCCAAGTACCAGTGGTATTGAATCATGCAGGGCCACAGCATACTTCACACCATCCTGCCATGATACAGCTGTCTTCTCAGCATGCGATTTGCCAGCCTGCATCTCAGTCGCCTCCCTCGATGTTTCAACAACTGGCGGTGGTCCAACCTTCCATTCCTCAACCGACAGCAATTCAGACTGATGGGATCCAGTCTGTCCCCCAGGAGCACAGTGGGGTGCACTCCCTTTCCAATCAGCCCTTGCCTGGGGGGGTCATCAGTCCCTTCGACTACCCCCTCCCCTGCACCTGGCGAAGATGTCCTAGCCCGCATGTCCACATTCATGGAGCGTATGGAGCGGCGCAAGAGGGAGAGGAAGGAAAGGAAAGGGAGAGGCGACGAAAGGAGGTTTCCCCAAGCAGGTCTTCCAGCAAGAGCTCATCTTCCAGCAGTAGCTCATCCAGCGTGAGTTCCTCTTCCTCAAGCAGCTCCTCTTCTGGTGGATCCAGTTCCTCACCATCTGCCAGATCTTCAAGATGCAAGAAACAGTCGAAAGTCCAGGAAGAACCACGGTCGGTCTGATGAGGAGTTGATCAGTGGGGCCGGTGAGTCCTCTGTGGGGGACCTCAATAGAGATGACTACTGGTTGGGTGGGGCCCTGGTCCCAGGATTGCCTTCTTGGGCCATAAAGCGTAGGGCCTGGCGCCCAGGGTTCGAGGGAGTGTGGGTTGATCCTCAAGCCCCTTCTTTCCCCAAGATCACCTGGGACGAGAATCCCACCTGGACTACATTTGTCCAAGAGTATCAGGAAGAAGATCTTAAGGGGCAAGTTCGTCTATGCTTTTTTCCTCCTGCCCCTGGGTAATGAGTCCAGCTCCCCCACCTCCATGAAGGGTGGCAAGCGTGGCCGTAAGTCTCTCCACATGGAGCACTCGTTTGTTAATTGGTCCGAGGGTTTTTCTATTTTCTTGGGGGTTGTTTCCATGGCCTACTCCGAAAGGGCCTGGCATTTGGCCAATCACATGACCAACGTCCATAGGGCTAGAGCAGTTGTGGGAGAGGCAGCAGCCATTGCATATGATGCCACATTCCGCAAGAGGGCGGCCCAGAGTACCTGGGATAGATGGGACCTCATTAACAGTGACATTTGGCTTCTGAGGGTGGGTCCCCATATTAGAGGCAGGCATGATGCTCCCAGAAGTTCCAAGTGGCTAGGTAAAAAGGACCCCCACAGGCTTCTCTGCTGGGAGTTCAATCAGGGCAAGTGTGTTCGCTCTGTCTGTAAGTATGAACATTGCTGTGAGTCTTGCTCGGGCCCCCGGGCAGATCCAGACCTCTTGCTTTCAAGCCAACCCTCATTTCGATGTTTGCTGTATTAAATAAAGTTGTGGCCTTTTCTTTGCCATTTGGTTGTCCTTTGCATTATTCACCTCTTCACTCCACAGCAAACATTGTTGTCTGAATTTTTCAACTTTTTTTGAAGATGCGGTCATGGGGATTGTCATCATGATGAGCCAAACCAATATTTGGGAACTGTGTAGAGCTTTTCTATAAATCAAGTGTACTTTTCATGTAGATCTAGGCAGAGACTTAATATAAAACTAGACATTATGAAACAAACATGAGGTATGTAATTATAACTGAGAATATTGAGAAATTTTTGAGGAAGAATCAGTAGGCAGAAATTGAGATCATGGAAGAGAGGAGGCAAACAAACAATACTACAAGGTTACCTCAACCAAAGCATGTTCCCAACCCCATGTTTGTCAAATTAGGAGTTTTCTTTAACCTCATCACTGTGTATGCAGTCTCAATTTCACCAAGCTGCTTAGAAAAGTTCTATATTAGAGAATAGATCTGTTTTTGTCAGGTTGTTGGTAGCTAAATATAAGTGAGATGTTTGTGGAAACCATAGAATGTTTTAGAGCTAACAAAGTTAATAACTTCTTTTAAAATTCTTTATTTAAAGAATGTCTTTTTTCTTTGTTTGTTTTTTAAACTTTCACTGATATAGTACAGTCTATACCATGTCCCAGATTGTACAAAAAGGACACATGTATTAAGTAAACAACTAAAAACAAACAAAAGGCAACAAAAGCAGAGTGGATGAATGAAGAGTTACTGACACATCAAAAGACTGAAACAAAATGAACATTATTCATTTATTATTGAACTAGATATTGAAACTATGAAGAAATTAAGTTCATTTACTTTGAACCTCAAAGAGCAACATAGACTGAATAAATATTTCTGTTGGTACAACAATGTGTGTGGTAATGCCATAAAAATGTTGAGTATGTGTGTACAGTACAATTAATCATTATTATTTTAACATTTTAAACAACCCTGCAAATCCACCAAATGACAGTTTTAGTAGGGTTTTCATTAGAATTTTTTTTTCTGTTTCTGATCCACTAAAATGAAAATGACATTCTTTAGAAGAAGAGCTTGTCCATTTTCCTTTTAGTGCCATTAAAAATTGGGAGTTGAATGAATATACTTATGAAAGTGGCTACCTGCCAGCATAAATTTGGGGCCTACTTATTGGACAAGGTGATGTGACTAATGGAATGCCATTGTGACTTAAGGCAACACCAAAAACCAACTTTATTGAAAAACTAGCCATTGAGAAAAGGCTGCACATTAATGATAATACAGGATACACTGCAGTTATATATTAGCTCACTCTGAGAAGTAGTAGCACTTTCTGACTGCATACACAAATGGGTTTTTATTTTATTTTATATTTTACTTTTACAGTGGCAGCTGCTTGTGTACTAGAGTGGACTGGAGAACAAGAGAAGTCCCAGCAGACTGGAGGAGGGCAAATGTTGTCCCCATCTTCAAAAAGGGGGAAAAAGAGGATCCCAATAATTATCGTCCAGTTAGTCTGACCTTGATTCCAGGAAAGATTCTGGAGCCGATCATTATACAGAAAGTCTGTGAATATATAGAAGATAACTCCATAATAACAAAAAGTCAACATGGGTTTCAGAAAAAACAAGTCATGTCAGACAAATATGATCTATTTCTTTGATAAAATTACCAGCTTGGTAGATGAAGGGAATGTTGTGGATATAATATATCTTGATTTCAGTGAGACCTTGTCAAAGGCCTCACTGAAATCAAGATATATTATTTTAATAATTTTAATTTTAAAAAACATACATACAAACAATTGTAACATAAAACATAGAACATGTACAAATATTACAAGTATGTAGACTGACATTGAAACACTAACACTAAAAGCTAATTTCAACATATCTGATAAGCTTTTTCTTTTTTCTTTTTTTACTTCCGAGATGATAGCTTAACCTTATTAATTTCACGCTTGTTAAATTTTCCATTAAAGTATAATCTCAACCAATAAACATAGAATTCTATCAATTTCCCTTACATGGATTTGTAACTGGTTGACTGGCTGCACCCAAAGGATGGTTCCTTTTCATCCTGGAGAGAAGTAACCAGTGGGGTCCACAAGGTTCTGTCCTGGGCCCAGTGCTATTCAATATCTCTATCAATGACTTAGGTGACAGAATTGGGGGCATACTTATCAAATTTGCAGATGACACCAAATTAGGAGGAGTAGCTAATACTCCAGAGGACAGGATCAAAATTCAAAACAACCTGAATAGACTAGAAAGCTGGGCCAAAGCTAACAAAATGAAATTCAACACAGAGAAATGTAAGTTTCGGCACTTAGGGCGGAAAAATGAAATGCACAGATATAGGATGGGGGACACCTGGCTGAATGAGACAACATGTGAAAAGGATCTAAAAGTCCAAGTAGACCATAAATTGAACATAAATCAACAATACGATGAAGCAGCTAAAAGGGCCAATGCAATTTTAGGCTGCATCAATAGAAGTATAGTGTCTAGATCAAGGGAAGTAATAGTGCCATTCTATTCTGCTTTGGTCAGGCCCCACCTGGAATACTGTGTCCAGTTCTGGGCACCACAATTCAAAAAGGATGTGGAGAAACTGGAGCGTGTCCAAAGGAGGGTGACTAAAATGGTGAAGGGTCTGGAAACCATGACCTATGAGGAGCGACTTAGGGAGCTGGTATGATTATCCTAGAGAAGAGAAGGTTAAGAGGTGATATGATAGCCCTGTTTAAATATTTGAAGGGATGTCATATTGAGGAGGGAGCAAGCTTGTTTTCTGCTGCTCCAGAGACTAGAACATGGAAAAAAGAATGCAAACTGCAGGAAAAGAGATTCCATCTCAACATTAGGAGGAACTTCCTGACAGTAAGGGCGATTCGACAATGGAACACACTCCCTTGAAATGTGATGGAGTCTTCTTCCTTGGAGGTCTTTAAGCAGAGGCTGGATGGCCATCTCTCCGGGATGCTTTGATTGGGAGTTCCTGCATGGCAGGGGTTTGGACTGGATAGCCTCTCTTCCAACTCTATGATTCTAGTCCACCAGAAATACCATTGCCCTCAGCAAAGCACCTAATGATTCTGAACCAATGCCTATTGGTTGATGCATATTGCTTTCATATATTATTAGCTGTTACTTTCCTACCTAAATTGTAATTGTCTTTCTCTTTGGATTTCCTCCTGAGACAATAGGAGTCTTATGCAAATAATTATCTTTACTTGTTAATAACCTGGGACTGTTACAAACCTCATAGACAACTGGGAGTTTTCCTTCTGTAATGTGGTAACAACTAGCTAAATTTTGTTAGTTATGTGATAATTAGATATATCTTCCCAATGCGACCTAAGAAATTAATTTGTTGGTTAATAGCCATTCACTACAAGAGGTTGGAAACAGCTAGGTAAATTTTCTGATTAGCAGCACTCACTGTTCCTTGCTCTTGCTGGTTCACAGTGCTCTCTGTGGGACAAGCAATAACAGATTTTCCCTACCTAATTATGTATTTATCACACTTTTTTCCCAACGGGGAACTCAAGATGCCTTTCAACAAAGATGAAATAAAGTGCTTTTTAAATAAAATCCTTTTTCATAATAAAAGGATGAAAAAACATTAAATAAACCATTTAAAAATTAAGCAATTTAACAGATAGAGTAAGTTCTTAAAAGTTAAAGTAGTTTCAAAATGTGCATTTTAGAATAAATTAAGCCCCAATTTATAATAAGAGGCTAACCATAAATTCCCAAAAATCTGAATGACAACTTTTTGAAAACAATGTTTTCTTCATCAGATGCACAGGGGAAGGGGAGAAACGGCAATTTCTGGAATTACAAGTATACATGGAGGTGAGGAAGAGCATGCAGACTATCAATGAAAATGATAAAATCTTAGCCCAGTTTTCTTACCTAGAAAATTATAAAAAAGGGATACAAATATTGAATATTTTCGGTTTCAGACATTGAGTAGACTAAATCCAACTTCTGTTAAGTTCTGTGGATTCTGTTGATTTATGATTTATTATTGGCTCCAACAACTGGGAGCCAGCATGGCATAGTGGTTTGAGTGTTGCACTAGGACTCTGGAGATCAGGGTTTGATGATGATGATGATGATGATAATAATAATAAAACGTTTTATTTCTAGCCCACCCCTCTGAACGAGCAATTGGGGTGGGGTACAAAAGAGAATAACAATTAACAAAGCAAAATACAAAGCAGTTATAGCAACAACAAATATATATAGTAATTATAACAAAAAATAAAATTAACAAAGCAAAATTTGTTATGTTGATATGTTAAACAGTTAACATATCAAAACAAGTAAAAAGAAAATCTCCATTCTCAACTCCCATCCCAATCCTAAAACAATGTGAACTATACACAATCTAAAAAGAAAAGAAAAGAAAAAAGTGGGGGGGGGGGAAGAGAAGACTCCTCCTTAAGTCCAGGAGCCAAGGCATGGGAGGAGCCCAGGTGGAGGTAGGACAAACAAACACTCTCTCAGCTGAGTCTTCTTCACTGGCAGATGTTGGGGAGGAGGGAAAAAGGCCCATTTCTCCTCCTTAAGTCCAGTAGACAAGGCATGGGAGGAGCCCAGGTGGAGGTAGGGCAAACAAACACTCTTTCGGCCAAGTCCTCTTCACTGCCAGATGTTGGGGAGGAGGGAAAAAGGCCCATTTCTCCTCTTTAACTCCAGGAGCCAAGGCATAGGAGGAGCCCAGATGGAGGTAGGACAAACAAACACTCTCTCAGCCGAGTCTTCTTCACTGGCAGATGTTACGGAGGAGGGAAAAAGGCCCATTTCTCCTCCTAAAGTCCAGGAGACAAGGCATGGGAGGAGCCCAGGTGGAGGTAGGGCAAACAAACACTCTTTCGGCCAAGTCCTCTTCACTGCCAGATGTTGGGGAGGAGGGGAAAAGGTCCATTTCTCCTCTTTAACTCCAGGAGCCAAGGCATGGGAGGAGCCCAGGTGGAGGTAGGGCAAACAAACACTCTCTCAGCTGAGTCTTCTTCACTGGCAGATGTTGGGGAGGAGGGGAAAAGGCCCATTTCTTCTCCTTAAGTCCAGGAGCCAAGGCATGGGAGTAGCCTAGGTGGAGGTAGGGCAAACAAACACTCAGCCGAGTCTTCTTCACTGCTCAGCCATGAAACCCACTGGGTGACCTTGGGAAAGTCACATTCTCTCAGCCTCAAAAGATGGCAATGGCAAATTCTCTGTGAACAAATCTTGCCAAGAAAACCCTGTGATAGGTTCACATGAGGGTCCTCATACATCAGAAATAACTTGAAGGCACACAACACTAACCAACAATTGCATATAGGAATTGGTTGCAGTTCATAAGCAGTTATCCATTCTAGGAACCAATGCTTAAAAAACCACTCACTTTTTAAATGGGGATCATGCCCCCTCCCCCCCCCCAGCAGAATATGCCTACAGAGAGGAAGAGGATGACTAATTGACACAGGATCCTCTGAGTTAGGGAAGGCTGTGTTACCGGATGGAGGCACTGTCGCCTCTATTCAGTTGAATGAGAGGAGGCTGGGACTGTTACACATCACAGAAGAGACTCATAGTAAAAGCTTGGGTTCTGCTTTTACTAACACTACCAGGATGGATGCTCAGCTTCAGGTGAAGTCTTTTCAGGAGCAGGGGACTTCTTGGGAATAAGAGATCTAGTCAAGCAAGCAGTTCTTCTCCTAAGAAGATGTAATGGTGCAGGCACTGGGACTCCATGTGGGCTCAAACAACACAGACATAAAATTGTCAAGTTGTTCAGAACAATGACTGAAGAAAGACTTTGTCAGATGGACAACTTCTGATTCTTCTTGTGATTTGATTTGTTTTTATTTGATGCTGATCTGTGTTTGACTTGGAGTTTTGGAACACTCCCACCAGGTTGATGATTTGAGCTGGACTTGTTTCACACCCTGGACTGCTACTTAATTTTGGCTTTCAATTGCACTTACCTAAATTCCTTGGCTTGCAGCTAAGACTCTGTTTTACCTCACTTTGGCTGCATCTACATGCAGAAATAATCTGGGTTGACACCACTTAGACTGCTATGGCCCAATGCTATGGAATTTTGGGAACTGTAGTTTGTCATGGCACGAGAGCTCTGCTCAGAATACCATAGCAGTTAAAGTGGCCTGAAACCAGATTATTTGTGCTGTGTGGATGCAGCCTTATTACTTCTGACCCTGCTTCTGGGTTTCCCTCACCCAGCAGGTTTATTTACAGCGTGTGTCCTTAACTATATTAATGTTTGACTGTTTAGTCTTTGAACTGGCTCCTGCCCATGTGGGAGGCCACACATTCTCCATCCCTGGTTTATAGTATCATTACGATGAACTGGCACATTGCACCACAGAAAGCTCACTGCCATATAATATAGTTGCTGGAACAATTCTTGGTGGAAAACATGAGAAACTACAGTATATCAGAAATATAAATTCTACTAGCTATACCTCCCAGCCCATCGTCTTTTAAATTCTTTATTCCTCAATAAGTAGGATGAAAAACATCACTTTTCTAATTGTGCTTCCTCTGTCTTTTATTAGTAAAGTGGTTACAGCTTGAGCATGGTGCCCTGTTAACAGAGAAAAATGCACAATTGGGCACTGTGTTCCATTTTAAAGCTACTAGAAAACAAGTCAGCATCTCACTCATTTATACATCTGAAGCTGGATCCTTTCAAAGAAGGAAACAGAACCGCTACATTAGGCTGATATGGAATAATTTGGTCAGGAGGGGAGTTTTCTTTCCAAAGTGAGCAAGAAATTGGCAAATGTCTCAAATCAAGGATCATATAATACTATTTCTTCAAGTGTTGTCTGTGCCTTTCATACATCCAAATAAGTAGGCTTGCAAAGCTGCCAACCATTAAGTTGCCAAAAAGCACTCTAGCCGCTTTCACGTTAAGTATCCCCCTTTTTCTTCTCTCAAAAATCTCATTACTCCCCTCTCTTTCCCCTCCCTTCCTAAACAAAATGTGGGGAAAATGAAACATGCTATCATTTTTTCTCCTATTAAGAGAGTGCATTGAGAGACACAGATTATGATGGCAGTTTGTGTTATGATTCTTGACTTCAAGGAAAAATAAAACTAAAAACAATAACAATAAACAAACAAATCCAAAGTTGAAAAATAATTTTCATAGGAGCAACCAAAATGCCACAGGCATTGCAAGCTTTAATTTTTCCAGAACTCTTCAACAGGCTAGATCAGGAGTGAAGAAACTGTGGCTTCTATACCTCGCTTTTGTGGTTCCAAAGCGTTATTTAAAAAAAAAACCTGCATGATTTTCAGGCAATTTTTCATTATTAGCATAGGAAGAATATCAATATCAATAGATTCAGTATCCACTGACTTTAGTTCCAGGACCTCCAGGAATACCAAAATCTGTGGGTGCTCATGTCTCATTAGTAATAAGTAGTATTGTGTAGTGTAGTAACATGGTGTCTCTTATATAAAATAGAAAATTAAAGTTTGTTTTTTGAAATATTTTTTTTTAAAAATTCAAGTTGTGGATGGTTGACTCACAGATGCAGAGTCCATGGATACAGAGGGCCAATTTTTCTGCACTTGGTGGAAAGTCCAAATGGACTTTCCATCTGTTCTACCCTGCAGTGGTGGTTTGCAAATGGTGGGACAGGACCCACATCAGGGGCACAAGAGTAGCTCAAGAGGGGCACAAAACTTAGAGGCCATGATCCCTCCTTCTCCTCTTCCCAAACTTTTTTGTGTGTAAAATTTACAAATGAATGCATTGAGTTAAATACTGAAATTCTATAAATAAAAATGTTCTAATATGCATAATGTTATTATCTTACAAAATGTTAAAATGTGTGAATGCGTGAATGAAAATTTTACATGAAATAAACATAATATTTTTATTCATATACTAAGTCAAGTAGTGTGTGTGTGTGTGTGTGTGTGTGTGTGTGACATCTGCATGTAGATGTAAAGAGGAGTCCCAAGGGTAAAAGTCTAAGAACCTTTGGACTATGGGGAACACCAGTGTTTCCAGCAAACTCTAGAGCAAACTGTGTTTTTAAAATTTGGTTTACAGCATTATGCTCCTAGTTTGCCACTGATAGGGTCCTGCATTGTGTGTCCTGATCATGCCAGGTTCAGGTAAAATGTCATGCATTGTGTGTCCTAATTGTGCCAGATTGGTTTGGGTTTTGTTGTTAGTGTAGAGAAGCACTGTATTTGCAATGACTGGTAAGTGGATTCATCTGAAATATCAGGATGCTGAAAGGAGAACACTTTATAATGGAAAGAGTCACACTGAAAATCTTCTCCTAGTGAAATAGAGTCACTGTTTGCTCACCTATTATGAAGAGCCCAGAGTTGGATACTAAAGGAAATTAATGGACCACTTATTTAACTATTAACTGTTTCAGTCTTTAGCTTTGAACCTTAATGATCTGCAGAGTTGTGGAGTCCAAAGTGATTCCAGGTATGGTCTCAGTCACCCAAGGTGAAACATTCAAGCCTTGGTCTCCAGAGTCATAGTCTAGTCTAAGGGGTGTTACAGACCGCCCCAAAAGCACGGTCTGGCACCACCCCTGCTGTGGAGCAGTTGCGCACCTAAAAAGGAGCGGGGAAACCACGCTCCTTTTTAGGTGTGCAGTTGCGGCATGATTTTTTAAAAATGGCACCATTTGGAGCCTTTGTGCCACCGCAACTGCGCCGGAAGCTGCACAGTTGCGCCTGTGTCATTACATACGCCATGTAAACGGTGTTACGTAATGGTGCCGGCACCATTATGTACTAGGGTTTGGGAGCGTGTATACAATGAGCGCTCCCGAACCCTAATGGCACCATGATGGCGCCTCTTCAGGCCCATCTAGATCAGGCCATGATCTCTAAAAATGATACTAGCCAATAATTATCTATTATAGAGGGATTCAGGGATGGCTTTTTCAACTATGGTGAAAATGCAAGGAGGCATGCTTGACCTAGTCTTTCCAGAAGAAAGATAGAGGACTTAGCTCTCTGGAAACTGGCTGCAGCATTAAGGAGGAAGTGAGATCAGCAAGTGGTATCAGTCCAGGATTGGAAGGAAGGTCAGCGAGTCAGAGGTGGTAATGGACAACTGAGGAAACCTGAAGTGTCCCTGACTATTTACTCTTCCCCATATCATCCATTTACTCTTCCCTGTATAGTCCAAAACACATACCAGTATGGTTTCAGCATTGGACTATGGCTTTGGAGACCAGAGTTCAAAATCCTGCTTAACCATAGAAACACAATGGATCACCTTGGGCAAGTCGCACATTCTCAGCCTCAAGGAAGGCAAAGACAAACCCCTGATGAACAAACCTTGCCAAGAAAACCCTCTGATAGGTTCACCCTTGAGATAGCATGAGTTGAAAATCACTTGTAGGCAGGCACCCAACAACAACAACAACAACAACATATACAATGCATCTTCAATGAAAGGTAAATTGGACTCTGTCGCTTCCAACAGCCATAAAATCTGCAGTTAAACCTTGTTCCAAAATAGAGAATGCAATCTTAATGAATCAACAGTATGTGTGCAGGTGTCAAGATGCACCTATTCATGCATCCTGGGATGAATGACTAGTTTGAGTTTCTGATGATAGAAGACAGGCTGCAGATATCTGGCCCTTGTCCAAGGCAAAATCCACTTTTCTGACCAGCATAAATAAGTACAGAGAATTGGAGAATCAACATACAAGCAAAGATGGAGATTTTGCCCAGGTATTATACCAACACTTTCTTCAAGCTCACACAATGGTGGCATGGAAAGGCTATTAGATCCAAACAGCTTATTTTTCTAGTACCTTCCTTTATTTGTGACTGTTGTACATGTTGCCCTCCTCTCATCTTCTTCTTGCCACCACTTATGCCAGGGTATCCTGTCAGTGTGGTGTATTAACACAATTCCAGCTTTTTGGAGGTGTACTAGGGTCTAATCTGCACTGCAGAATTAATGCAGTTCAACACCACTTTAATTGCCATGGTTCAATGCTATGAATGGTGGGATTTTTAGTTCTGTGAGATATTTAGCCTTCTCTGTCAGAGAGTTCTGGTGCTACAAATAATTAATAATAATAATAATAATAATAATAATAATAATAATAAAATTTCTTGTAGCACCAGAACTCGTTGACAGAGAAGGCTAAATACAGTATCTCACAAAAATGAAAATCCCACCATTCATAGCATTGAACCATGGCAGTTAAAGTGGTGTTGAATCATCATCAGCAGCAGCAGCATCCTGCCCTTTCCCCAGAACTGGGATTCAGATTTGCTTACAATATTAAAACAGTACAATTAAAAACATAGAAAAGTGTTACATTAAAACAGAATTAAATTATTACAATGTTAAAACAGATAGCATATAAAAGAATAAAATGTCTTTTAAAAGATACAACGGTTTAAAATACATTTAAAGGAATGCAACACCCAGCCAAAATTCTTTAAAAACCTTCTATTTCAAATGCCTGTCTGAACAGGAAGGTCTTTGCCTGGCAGCAGAAGGATAACAACTTCTGGCCAACCTGGGAAGGGAGTTCCAGAGTCTAAGGGCAGCCACAAAAAAGGCCCCACCAACCATGCTTGTGATTCTGGTGCGATGGAGAGAAGGGCCTTTCATCATAATAATAATAGCAACCAGGGTGGCGTACAACAGTATTTAAAACAGGCAACAATATAAAAGCACAGTATCAATACATTCTCATCCCTCCCACCCCTTAAAACTGAATTAAATTAGTCAAGAGTTAAAATAGCAGTTAAGACAACACAACTACATTAAAGGTCTGGGACAACCTGGTCTTCATAGGCTGTAGCAGAGTCCTCCCAGAGGACCGGAGTGTGCGGGGGGGATTGTACAGGAAAAGGCAGTCCCTGAGATAAGATAGACCCAAGCCATGTAGGGCTTTAAAGGCTAAAACCAACACCTTGTACTGTGCCCAGAAACTAATCAGCAGCCACTGGAGAGATTTGAGCACAGGTGTTATGTTCTCTCTCCTAGATGTACTGGCAACTAATCTGGCTGCCATGTTTTGTACTAGTTGGAGTTTCTGAGTTAGGCACAAGGGTAACCCCATGTAGAGTGCATTGTAGTAATCCAGATGTGAGGTTACCAGTGCATGCACCACAGATTCCAGATCCCTCATATCCAAGAAAGGGCGCAGCTGGTGTATCAGCTGGAGCTAATAGCAAGCACTCCTGACCGTCACATTCACCTGACTGGTCATGTGAAGCAACGAATCTAGGAGTACCCCAGACTGTGAACACAGTCCTTAGAGGAGAGTGTGACTCCATCCAGCCCTGAAAGTTGTATTCCCAGATTGTCAGTACCTCTGTTTTGTCTGGATTTTGTCTCAATCTGTTTTTCCTCATCCAATCCATTATTGCATCAAGACAATGATATAAAGGAGAGATGCCATCTGAAGTCTGGGCCTACGATCTGGTCATAGAGAAATATATCTGAGTGTCATCAGTGTACTGATGACACCGCGCTCTGTGCCTCCAAATGATCTCACCCAGAGGCTTCATGTAGATATTAAACAGCATTGGGGACAGGATGGCGCCCTGAGGGACACTGCAGTTAAGCTCGATTTTGGAGGAGCAACTGTCCCCAAGCCTCACCCTCTGGGATCTGCCCGAGAGAAAGGAATGGAACCACTGCAGTGCAGTGCCTCCAATTCCCAACTTTCTCAGCCAATCCAAGAGGATGGAATGATCTATTGTGTCAAAGGCCGCTGAGAAATCCAAGAGCACCAGCAGGGTCACACTACTCCGTTGATGCCCCAGCGGAAGTCATCAGTCGAAGCAACTATGGCAGTCTCAACTCCATATCCTGTCCTGAAGCTGGTCTGAAATGGATCAAGATAATTGGTTTCATCCAAGACAACTTGGAGTTGGGAGGCAATCGTCCTCTCAATCACTTTGCTTTAAAAAGGTAGCAAGGAGACTGGTCTGTAGTTGTTTCTGTCCAGGTGGTCCAGGGAAGGTTTCTTCAGGAGTGGTTTGACTGCTGCCTCCTTCAAACAAGATGGTACAATACCTTCCCTGAAGGACGTGTTGATTGTATCCCGTAGGAATACTCTCAACGCATCCCCCCCCCCGGACGACCAGCCAAGATGGACAAGGATTGAGAGGGCAAGTCGTCTTTCTCACCTTTCCAAGTGAAGATCTCAGAGCCCAGGCCAGCTCATATAGGGAGATACAGTCTACAAATACCAAGATTCCATATCACTGAGCCATGGCAGTTAAAGAGATGTCAAACTGCATTATTTCTGCCATGCAGATACCTAGATTTTAAAAGCCAGTTGAAGCCAAACTTACTTAGTAGTTAGAGGGGACTGAATTCTCAGTGCAACAACTGCAGTAAAACAGAGAAAGTCTTTGCTAAGAGAAAAGGGTAGAAAAATGAAGAAGCACCTGTTGAGGGAGCTAATTCCATCTGACACTGATAGACATGTTTCCAAAAGAGGGAAGTGTAGAGGAGCAGTTGGTGAGGTGCAAAAAGAGTGGAGGTTACTCCAGGAGACTACCTACTTGCTCTCCCTGTAGAACAGGGAAGGAGAGTCTCCAATCTGTGGGCCCTAATACAATCTTCACAGAGTTAAAGGGCATCACTTTCATAAACTATAGCCCTTGGGAATCTCCCACCCTGCTCACACTCCAAACTGAGAACAGGGACAGAGCAGAAAAGACGATGGTTATCTCTATCTAGACATAAGCTGGTGACAAATGCAGACATAAGTGTGGTTTACATGTGTGTACGCCTTTTTTGGAGGATGGCAAGCAGGGAGCTATTCCATTGCTTTTTACACCCCATTCAAAACCCCTCCCTTTCCAGTGGGGAAAGGAGGGACAGGGCAGGCAATTCAGAAAAGGAGGAAGCAGATGGATTTGGCTCTGACAGGAAGGAAAAGGAGGGTAAACTATATCTGGGAGCACAGTTCCATTTCTTTCCCCTTGGGGTGAAGTCCAGCTGCATCTTGCTTCTCTGAATTGCCCCTCTCCTCTCTTCCATTCCCACGGGTAAGCAGCAGCAGCCCTTCTTGGACATGACTGCTGTAAGGGCTGTGAAAAGACACAAAATGGTATAGGCAGAGTATTACATTTTGCCTGCTTGA
Organism: Urosaurus nigricauda; assembly: GCA_034509955.1. Lineage (NCBI taxonomy): Eukaryota > Metazoa > Chordata > Lepidosauria > Squamata > Phrynosomatidae > Urosaurus > Urosaurus nigricauda. Next base: position 257,861,295 of record JAOEGL010000001.1, on the reverse strand, counting down.
TGACAGTAAAAATCAATTAAGTTAGAAATGCTCCACTAAAAAGGGGAAATTTAAACTTATATTTTAGAACTTAATTGATTGACCGGCAGTAGCAGCAGGCACCACTGGGTAGGTGAAACTTATCAGACATGAGTGGCAATTGCAGGAATGCTTACATCTGATAGCCAGCCCCAGCCATGTTGGATCTAAATTGTTTTGGAATGGTGCACTGACTTTAATATTATGGCTTTATGCTCCATACATGGTATGGATCCCACTGGGACCTGCTGTTTCTCAGATAGCAACATACTCTTGCTTTCTGCCACTCTGGATCAGTGTCTGTTTCTGCACCATGGACATTTCATTTCAGGACATTATTACATGAGGTTTTAAAACTGTAATTAAAAGCAGAGAATAGCATCTTTCACAATATTTATTGCACAATGTCATCTCTTTCTCATCACTGATGTCTTTAAAGTGTTGTTAGAGCATCCCCTTTCATTGATGGGGAAAACACATCAATAAGGTCCCAATTGCACTGCTTTTTTTGTTACCACACAGTTTCAAAATGTTGCTTCCACAACAGATCCAATATTGGCAGTCATGTGATGTCAGTGTCTCCCCTTCTGCCCCTGTCCTTCCTTTCCCTCTTTATTCCCAAACAGGCTGTTTATCCTTTTTTCTATTTTTTTTTAATTATTAAATCACATAACTCCAGAATAGTGTTAAAAATAAAATAAAATAAAGGAATGCTGGTTAGGGCATAGGGCAGGAAGAATGCACAAGAGATCGTTAATGGCAAAAATATCCTAGGGGCACTATTGTAGAGATGTTTGATAATGAAAGCTCCCAAACTGGTGTGTTTCCATTTTCTTTTACTAACATGACCGAGGATCATGTGATAATGCTCCCCCCCCCACACATACAGATATAGAGACCCAGACACATGTACACAAATCACAAAACCGAACCCACACCGACACATGTAAACATACATACACCCTTCCAAAAATCCCAATAAAGTCCTTTGGAGCTATGCGGGCTTTTTCCTTATAAAATGGTGAGCAATTTTATATTTTAGTGCTGGTGCTTTTCAGGTCAGTCATGATTCTGTGACTAGCAGTATAAGGTGTAATTTCTTTTAGGTTCCGTCTGAGTGAACTTCTTGTTTTGATTCTCCTTTTTGAGTGATAGAATAATTCTTGTGATCATTAAGCTGCATCACTTGCCATGCTTGCCTTTACGGTTGGCATATTTCTGAGATGCTAGGGTGTCATGGCACAGTATTAATCTTTCTAACAGTTTATATAGTGCTACCAGGTATGATATTCAAAAGTCAAGTTCTTTACAAAAAGGCCTTTTATAGTTGCCAAGTGCAGGATATCGTAGTAGTTCTAGGTGATATATGAGTCATGGAAAGCAGAGTTTTATAATGCAAGCTTTTTCATTGAAAGCAAAGAGATGGGGAGGACCAAAGTTTAAATTGTGTGCAAAAAGATAGTGATACCACCACCCCAAATAACAGGAAGATACCAAAAAATAGGTCTTTAAATCCCATTTCATATGTTCACTGTGGATTCCACTATTACAGAAGCAAATGTAATTAACTTCCTCAACCATCTTTCTGTCTCTCTCAGGTAGAATGATGTGTTTTCAATTTTGTATGATTCTGTATTAATTTGTAGTCTAAACTGCCTTGTGTCCTATGCCACGAAAAAGGTGAAATAAAAACAAATAAATAAGTATAGTGAATCTGTGTAACAGAAGCACATACTACATAGTCCAACACTACATAGATATTGTGTTACTGTTGCCATTGGTAGAACAATAAATATAAGAGCAGTAAACTACCTTACATGAACAAAAAAATAAAATAAAATAAATAAAAATAAAATAAAAAGGGGGGGGGATATCCACGCTGCAGAAATAAACCAGTTTGAGAGCACTTTAACTGTCATGACTTTATGATACAGAATCCTGGGATTTGTATTTTGGTGAAGCACCAGCATTCTCTGATAGAACTGACTGAATACTTCACCAAACTCCAAATTCTGGGATTTCACAGGATGGAGCTGTTATGACTAGACAGAAGCAATGACAGTTAAAGTGGTATGAAACTGCTTTATTTCTGCAGTGTGGAAGACATGAAAGACAGGTTTGTCCTCTCCTTCCAAAGACATTTCTTACACTTTTGTCATGTATGGCTAGGGAAATTACCTTCCATTTATTTGCTCTGTGATGACAGGAGATACAGTTGCAGTGGTGGAAAGGCACCCAATGGCACCTTTTCCCTCAATCATGCCACAACTGCAGTGCAAAAAAGGAGTGGGGAAACCCTGCTACTTTTTTGTTGTGCAGCTTCATCGCAGCGTCTAGCTGCTGCGGTGAAGTTGCATTGCAAAAAAAGGTGGCACCAGACCGCTCCTTTTGCACAAAAATCTCTCTGGCTTCCATTGCATAAATATTAATTTAGGACTTGGAAGTTTGAGTGCCAGTTGCTTAAATTTCCCTGGTTATAGCTTGATTCTCTAGCCCAGCTCAATCAGCCTATCATTTCAAAACATGCAGCTGTAGATACAGTCTTTCTAACCTACAGTGTTTCAATCCTAAATGTAACAGAGGCTAAAAAGTTTCTTTGAAGGGGAGGCAATGAAAATTGAAGGCAAGACCTCCTCCCACTGCCCTCAGTACAGACTGTGGAGAGAGAAAGTTAAAGTTACACTGCACACCCCGTTAAAGTCCAAATTTGAGTCTCCTTGAGTAATGCTGGATTCTGTTTTCTGATTATGAAGAATCAGTCTTTTTTATTGTTGACAGGCTTGCACCTCTATGTCTTCTTACAGCGTTGGCAGTGGCACCTCATCAAAAAAATAAAAAATAAAAAAAGTTACAAAGGTGCCATCTCCAAAGAACATCACATATGCTGCTTATGTAGTGCTATGTCACCACTTCTTATTCTACAGGAACCTCATGTTCCCTTTCTGTCTGTCTCCTTCTGTTATTCCCATAGGAATAAGATAATTTTGTTGCTCCCTGTTACTATTGTCAGCTGCAAAGTCTGGTAATAGTATGGCTGTTGTGCTCTGTCAAAATACATTTGGTTCTTGTAGAAACTGGGGCTTAGGAGGGAGTGAAGAGGCAGGCCCAGCTCCTCAGGGCTTGCCTGAAGGATGAGAGCCTTCCCTCCATGCCATCTTCCATCCTCCGGCTTGGGAGGGAGTGAAGAGGCAGGCCCAGGTCCATCAGGGCTTTCCTGAAGAAAGAGAGCCCTCCAACCATGCTAGCTGCCATCCTTCGGCTTGGGAGGGAGTGAAGAGGCAGGCCCAACTCCATCAGGGCTTGCCTGAAGAAAGAGAGCCCTCCCTCCATGCCATCTGCCCTGGTCCAGGCCTCAGAGGGAGAGAAGAACCACTGAACCTAATCCCTTTCCCCACCACCATCCCCTTCTCCTTTTTTCTCGTGTATTTTTAGAATGTAAGCCTGAGGGCAGGGAACTATCTAATTAAAAATAATAATTGTAAGCCGCTCTGATAGCCATTAGGGCTAAAGAGCAGGGTATATATTTTTTTTCTAGATTGCAAAATTCTTTCTTCCAGTTAGTCTCAAAGATACTACAAGATCCTTCTGTATACCTTTAATGTTATTAGGTTTACAGACATATCAAGAACAAAGAAGGAACTTCATCCATGATAACAACATCACAACATATGGCTTACGAAAACAAAAAATCTAAACAATTGGAAACGGTCTATTGCAAGAATCTGACAAATAGTATAGATGCTTTTTGGCAGCACAAGATTTTGAAAGGCAGCATAGATTGAACATGGTAATGAGTAGTATGGATAGCGAACATAGTCATATTTTCATAGTGATAGCAGTGTGTTTATTTTATTTTATTTTTTGCTGAATGTACTTTTGGGGCATACTAGACTAGCACATAGCCAGAAATTGTCAGTCAAACATTCGATTTACACCCAGCAAGTTGCTTTGCTGATTGTAGCCACAGAAGAATGTTATGTCAGATTTCAATGACATTACTATTTTAAGTATCCAGATTAAAATATATATATATAACTGAGAAATACTTAAACATTTAGGATCTTCACAGATTCCCATGAGCATTCTCACCATTTCCAAAGAACTCTTCCTCCCTCAAAGGATTTGTTTATGTAACAAAAAACCAAAATGAACAAGTGTGCCTCATGCTTTGTTCTCTCAATGCCTTGTGTTTTCCTGACAAAGGATATATAACAAGATCTTCAGGTATATATCCAGGGTATTAAAAAAATAGCCCTTGGAGTGTAGTGGAGTCTCCTTCTTTGGAGGTCTTTAAGCAGAGGCTGGATAGCCATCTGTCGGGGATGTTTTGATTGGTGTTATGAAATATGCTTTTAATAAAATTTTGGGAATATGTGGTCTGTGTCATGACCCCTGGCTGACCTCATAGAGGGCCCGTAAAGGGAGAGAAGACCAGCAGGGCCCCTAGAGATGAGATTAGTGGAAGTTCTCTATAGGAAGTTTGGGAGTCACCAAACACACATTTCCACATCTCCCAGGTAAGACAATAGCCGTGGCATCATATCTGATGAGCCAGTGATTAACTTAATGACTCAGCCATTAAGTCGGCTGCCCCTCCGAATTGTGTCCATACCTAAGTGCATTGTACACAGATTATTTGCTCTTGGCTTAACAAAACCCAGGTAATCAACACCTTTGTCTAAGACTATCTAGTAGCCCCTGGATATGTTTAGCCCTATAAAAGACCCTGAGTTTGAATCCCCTGTTGACGCTATCCTCAGAGTACAGGCTGGTCCACGTCAGTTTGACCTCTGCTCATAGCTCCCATGACCCATTTCCCCTCATCCTGGCGGTCATGTCCATCATCCTCATCCACATCAGGCTTCCTGGAGAAGACTTCTAAGGTAGTATTCCAGCGGTGTCTCTCTCAAACCTAACTCCCAGTCTTACCCCCTCCCTTTTCGCTAGCATTGTGTGTATGCCCCTTTTGCTGTGTGTCATATTTATTCCCCCAATAAACCGAGTATTTTCATTGGATTCATTTGGACTAGTGTCATCTCTCTTGTGGTTTGTTGGTGGACCTCAGGCATAACACTTTGTTAGGATCTTCCTCTCTGCATATTTTGAGCTAATTATAATTCCCCTAAGTGAGAGACTTCCTAACATTGGGAGTTCCTGCATGGCAGGGGGTTGGGCTGGATGGCCCTTGTGGTCTCTTCCAACTCTATGATTCTATGATTCTATGATAGCCAAGCTGGTGTCCACTTCACATGGGTCATCCAAAGGAGAAAGGGCCATTGTAGCTCAGTGGTAGCATACATTAGGGGTAGGTGCAAATGTTGTTATTCAGTTTATACCTTGGCCTTCTTCGTAAGAACTCTAAGAGGCTGTGCAGACCACCCAAAAGGGACGGTCTGTCGCCACCCCTTTGAGTGGTGGATTGGGGCCAGGGCAGCCTCACCAGCTGCCCTAGAGGCCCCAATCCACCACTTCTCTAGGCCATGGAGAAGAGGCAAACTGGTGCTTCTCTGTGGCCTGAAGCGGGGTGCAGCACTGCACCCCGCCATCCATGGCAGTCCTGAGAGGAGAAGGAGACCACCACCGCAGCCCCTTTCCCCTCAGGATCCTTAGCGCAGTCGTGTAAAGGCCATGCCAAGGCCAAGCGCCAAAAAGGAGCTCCAGCAGCACCATGATGTTAGGCGCGTGCCACGCTGTAGAAACACAGTGTGTGCCATGATGTCTTCATGCGCGTATGGACAGCACGCTAAAAAGTGGTGCCATCCATATACGCTAGGGCTGGGGAGGGTGCAAATGCTGCACCCTCTCCAGCCCTACTCAAGCCCTGGTGACTGCCCTTTGGGGCTGTCTGTATCACGCCTAAGTGACTAAGGCTGCACTTTCAATGCAGAAATAATATAGATGGACACCACTTTAACTGCCATTCCAATGCTATGGAATTCTGGGATCTGTAGTTTTGTGAGATATTTAGCCTTTTCTGTCAGAGAGCTCTGGTGCCGCAAGAAATTACAAATCCCAGGCTCCCACAACATTGAGCCATGACAGTTAAAGTGGTGTCAGACTGTATTATTTCTGAAATGCAGATGCAGCCCAAATTCTAGTTCACAGGAGTTTACTAAAATTTACATACTGTCAGCTCTCCTTATCCGTTGATTTTTTTATCCAAAGATTCAAGCATCCACAGCTTGAAAATGGTTTAATATATATATAAATTCCAGAAAGCAAACCTTTATTTTGTCATTTTATATATTTTCTATGCCATTGTATTGAATGGGACTTGAGCATCCACAGATTTTGTTAGCCATGAGTGATCCAAGTACCAAGCCCCAGTGGACAACAAGGGCCCGCTGTATTTCTTCATTTGGGGTGAAGGGAATTTAAATTTAACAAAATGTGAAACTAGGAGAAATTTAAAAAATGATAGATTTTTTTTCATCCTGGTGGATCTCTCTGAGTGCTTAAGTTTCAAATCCCTGGGTTTGAATCCCTGTGCATTCAGATATAAGTTCACCCTCCATATCCATGGAAACTACATTCACAAATTCAAACATCAATGGCTTTAATACATTCCAAAAAGTAATCCTTGATTTTGCAATTTCATGTAAGGGACACCATTTTACTACACTGTTGTATATGATGGTAATTGAACATCCACAGGTTTTGGTATCCACAATGGGTTCTGGAACCAAACTGCAGTAGATACCAAGAGCTCATGGTATTAGTATTGTTCTGCAGTAGCCACCTCTTTCCTCCTCATATTTAACAGAGCTTTGGAAGTACCATGTTAAGTGCAGAATGTTGCTTTGGTAGCTAGCTACTTTTTGCAGCAACAAGCTGAAATAATGTTCCTTTTTTCCTCTCAAACATGCTAGCCTAACATATAGCCAGAAACTGTTAGTCAAACAGTTGCAGTTTGGTGCAGTTACCATGGGATTTTAGGATTTGCAGTTCAGGAAGAAGTATTTAGAATTCTCTGGAAGAGAACGCTAATGCCTGACCAAACGGCAAACCCCAGGATTACAGAGGATGCAGCCATGGGTGTTAAAGTGAAATCATAGTGCCATAATTCTGTAGTCTGAAAGGGCCCCAGAAGTAGTAGTGCAACTCTATTCTGTTTTGGTCAGCTGGAAACATTGTGTCTTATTCTGGGTACCACAGTTCAAGAAGGATATTGACAAGCTAGAACATATCCAGAGAAAGGTGACCAAGATAATCATAGGTATGGAAACCAAGCCTTAGGAAGGTGAGGAACAGGTGATATGATAACCATCTTTAAGTATCTGAAAAGATGTCATGTATGTGATCATGGGTAATGATTACATTGCTTCTTGCAATACATAACTCAAAAGGATTTATTTCTTAATAAATCCCCTTTGTATTTTTATCCTTTGTGGCTTTCTGAAATGTAAGTTGATGGCAACCATAGAATTCATTTACTCTTAAAGTACTATTTTCCCCATCACAGATTTTCCCTCTTTTGGGACATTCCTCACAATCCAGCAGGAAGCACAGCTCCTCAAATATGCCTTTTCTGTTGATGTACAAAGGGCAGAATTTCAAGAAACAGCAGCAATCACTTCAATAGGCACAGGAGGATCAAATCTGCCCTGTGAAATTCAACATAAATCAACTGATCTCAAGGGGAACATGCTAAGCTACTGAGCTTCAGACCTCTCATTTATTTGGTTGACTTTGAGTAACTCTACCTGTCGAAAGGCTTAGTGGCTTATACTACTTTTGAAAAATTGAGTTGCTGATACATTTCAGTTATACAGATATACAAGAGGGTGCTGAAAATTTCTCAGCCCAACCCACTTCCCCTGAGCATAATTTTGCAACTGTAGCTTGAAAGATTTTTTTTTTTTGTATTGCAGGATTGTAGCTCTAATTTCTGTCCCCCCTCCCAATCATTGACAGAACCATGACAGCTAAAAGTGGGGAATTTTCAGCTGCAGAACTCTGAGCAGTTGTGAAGTTCCTGTTCCAGCAGAATAAAACTCCAAAGGAAATCCATGAGTGTATAATGCAAACACTGAGTGACAAATGCCTTTCATTCTCAATGGGAAGGTTTTTTGAATGTGGGTAGCATGTTTATCAGAACCCTCCCCTTCTCTTAGCCTTGGGAGTGGGATAGTGAAAGAGAACTATCCATTTCTGCAATCACTCCAAGACAGTGGCGGGGAAAGTGTGGTCCATGAACTCGGGCCTCAAACTGCCAAACGTCTGATCTTCCAATCATCAGAATTGGCATCTTAACCACTAAACCACTGCTTCCCTCTATATCCCTATAGCCAGACACAAAATCATGACTTCAGCACAGAGATTTATCGGGGTCCTTTCATTTGTGTCACATGTGACATTTTGTCTTTCTATGCAGATGTAGCCAGGTGATTCTCCAATCCTGCCTGCTTGCTTTGACTAGCCACACAGGGCAGCTTCATGAGTTTTTCAGCAAGGGGATATGGTTCAACACAGTATAGTTCTGCATGCTGATATTTAGCTGAGGGGATCGTGGCTTGCGGTCAGTGTGTGTTACTCCCTGCTTCACAATATTGATTGCCATTAAAGGGCTGCCAGAAAGGGAACCAACTATGCTAGAGAAAAGTCTATTTCTCTCTGTCAAGCTACCTTCTGCAAGTATATTATTACATGAAATTCAATATGCAATTATGTTTAGATGGTACTTAACAACAGCAAGACTGAATAGGGAATTTTTGGTGGCCCATTTTCAAGTCTGGATTAAAGCAGGAAAAACGGATACTTTTTGTGTCTCTATGTTACCAATGGTAACCTTGGGCTACAATTTTAGAAGTGTGACATGATATTATCTAAATTTTCAAAATATCTCATAACCCAAATTCAATATCCAATTAATAGGTGTGAGATCATTCCAAATATTCTGTTCATGAGTTGACAATTTAATCTCTGATGTGACAAAATTCCCCCACTCCTCAAGAAAGCCAAGGTTTACAAGACAATACAAAACCAGCTGAATTCTGCTGACTAGTTTTCCTGACATTGTAGAAACCGCAAAGGGAGATCCATGCAGCACTCTAACTGCCAGGCTATACCTTGGTTGAAGACTGATGTAGAAAGAAACTGAGAGAACCATCACTTGTTATATATCCCACCTTCTTTTTCATAGGTAAGTATTCATCATAGACCATACTCTTCATAGATCATAAAAGAAGGGTATGCCATGTAAGCACTATGAATTCTTGTTGTTATGTGCTTTCAGGTCATTTCCAATTTATGGTGACCCTATGGCAAACCTATTGTGGGGTTTTCTGGGGCTCAGAGAATGTGACTTGCCCAGGGTCACCCACTGGTTTTCCATGGCTGAATAGAGAATTAAACTCTGAACTCCAGATTTGACCCTTTCATCAATGCCCAAAATCTGGGAATCATTGCTTCAGGGTCAGTGAATCCACTCTCAGATTTATGATCACTTTCCCTGCAAGTTGTATGGGAACTATCTGCTAGCAATAGCTCTCTGTGTTGGGAATAGGGTCTAGCATCTAGCTGGTTCCTGTACAACCTAGAGCAAATGCAGAAGGAAAAGCCACAAATCCTAGAGGGGATTTGTTACCCCTGTTAGAATGGATCAATGGGCAAGGTTGATCTTCTATTTCACATTTAAACTGAGCCAACTATAACACTGTCGAAACAAAACAATTTTACCTGTCTCTGAGATTGTCATAACGAAACAAAATTTCAGTATATTGAATTGAAAATGTATAAATGTGGCCCAAGATCAGGAGACATAGCTATGATATTGTTCCTTGTCATAGGGATCTCTGCTGCTACCTGTCACATCATGTCCCTCTACTAGGAGAGCTTCTGGACACATCTTGAGATTTCACCTCAACCTTAGGAAGAACTTCTTGGCAGTATGAGCTGTTTGATCGTGGAACACACTCCCTTGGATGGTGGTGGAGTCTCCTTCTTTGGAGGTTTTTAAGCAGAGGCTGGAGGGCCATCTGTCAGGAGTGATTTGATTCTGTATTCCTGCATGGCAGGGGGTTGAACTGGATGGCCCTTATAGTCTTTTCCAACTGTATGATTCTATTATTCTGTCTTCAGCCAGTGCTCCACACTCCATCACTTTGGAAATCCTTATATAGAGTCTGCATGGTAGGTTTTGAGGAGCACTTTTAATCATTCCAATGGTGATTCACCATAAACATGAATCCCAACAGTTACAATATCTTAAGTTCAGCTTACAATATCATAAATATTAAACAGGCTTCCAGCTATGGATACTAAACCATTTGTATGCATTGTTCTGAACAAAAATGCCATGATTATATCACATGATAAAAACAAAACCATTCAAGTTGTGATGTGTCAGTTGAAGGGTATTCAGGCACAGAGGAATGTGATAATTACTTAACAACAGACTATGGAATGAAAGCTATACTTTCAAATTATATTTACAGCTTTCATTTCTAAATAAGATAATGTGATTCACTTTAGGCCGAAGTTCTGTTCAATCATATTGTAAAACTAATTTTTCCAGACTGAAAATTCATTATCATGCTCCCCATATAATTAATGTACAGACTGAGATATTGATAAACCAGGTTATTTAAATTTTAAATCCATAGGACAACTCTGAAGCATTAGGGTACATAGTCTGCAATATATGTAATACTGTGAAGTTCAGAAATAGACTCTTACACGATCCATGATCTTACATACTTCACATGCACCATGGATCCAGTTTAGTGACGGCTGTTCCCAGCAATAGAAACAGTTTTCCAGGCATAAATGAGGAAGTATGTGTGCAAATGGAATCTGCATCTTCCTCTCCCCAGTTTAAAGTGACAGGCCAGGTGGTGGATTGGTACACAGTTGTATTCAGTGACTTGGAAGTAAGCTCATCATTTGCTCAGTAGGAGGGAAAAGAAGGGAGGGCAGAATCAAATTCTTTCCACCTCTCCCTTAACATGTGTTCCAAACAAGTGAATGATGCTATTGCCACTCAAAGATTATTTCATTCTTGCAAATCTGCTTGCTGTCACTGTAGCCATCAGCAGATCTCTCCTTTGAGAGAAGAGGGGCAGAATTCCCTTCCATCTCATCAGAAACAAAATTACTAACCTGTTTGCTCTCTTATTTTCTAAATAAACTCACAATGTACAGAAATGTAATCTTAAGGCAACAGTGTCTCATCAGGAGATTACTTATTGTTAAGCAGAGTGAGTCAGCTGCCTGAGGCACTGAGAGGAAAGAGGACTCAGCAGCAGCAGGATTTGGGAGGTGGGAACTATCATGACCATGCAGTCTGCATCCCCCAAACTAGCTTTGTTTGCTTTCTATGGGTGCAGTGAGAGTGCGACTGGCCTCCATCACCAGCACCAAAATAAGGAGATTATTGCAGAATTATCAGCTTGTTCTCGCCACAATCATGTTAATTAAATTATATGCATAAATACTAACCTATTACATGTGATTGTTGTATGAAGCAGATTTTGCCAGTCCCATCATGCTCCTTAACCCTACTTTCCTGCCCTATTGCTTTACCAGCATGCCTCCCTCTCCTTTTTCAGACAGTGTATGCATTGTGGTAATGCAATTTAGGTGGGAGCGAAAGAAAAAGAAAAGAAAGGCTTTTAAAAAACCTGATTGTTGGGGTGGAGAGGGTGAGAGAGAGGAGGAAACTGGCACCATGATTGGCCAATGCCAGGACTGCAGATCAGACATTATTGCATAAAAATCAAATGATGATGATGATGATGATGATAATAATAATAATAATAATAATAATAATTTTATTTCTAAACTGCCACTCTGCGGAGCAAATGGGGTGGTGTACAGCAAAAATTAAAACAAGATTCCTAACCTCCCTCCCCTTAAAATTAAATGCTATGGCATAAATACTGGCATCAAATGATAGGGAAAGCCCATCAATTAAGAGGTGAATGATAGTCACGGATGGAGGACAGAGAAGCCACAGCTCAGCCATCATGTCATCTGATGAGGTTTGGCCATAGACATGTCTATTCTGTTTTAATTCCACTTTTAGCCTCATGTAACAATCTAAGATTCAGCTGGCACTATGGTCATCTGCTATACATGAAATGGGAGGGGCACCATGGTCATCTGCTATATATGAAATGGGAGGGGCACCATTTTGTCCTTTGCCTCAGGTAGCAAAATGTTTTGGACTACCCTCATTGGAAGAGTCAGGTAGCAAGTCACTGAAACCTGAACACCAAGAGTTAAGCTGTACCTATATAAGGTTGGAAGGAGGGCTTCTGGGAATTTCCCATAAACTCTTCCTTTCTCTGAACCAGTCTTTTATCTACTTCCTCATGAAACATCCATGATCTAGTGCAGGGCTACCCCACCGTATGTTGTAAATATGTATTTGCATCAATAAAAACTTTTGAACAATTCACAGAATTTGTGTCCTGTCTGCTCCACCACTACATACAGGGAGCTGATTCAGAACTACAGCCCTGTCTCTCCTACTAAAGAAGCAGAGTGAGATTCTAGAAGAGGGGCATACCTTCTGCTGATTCTTTCCCATTTCTGTCTTTACTGATTTACAACATGGTAGATATGAAGGGCTGCTCCACACATACACATTTATCACTCAATTTCTTTTTAGTTGGTTAGCTAGCACTCAGTGACTTGCAGCTGGGTGTTTAAATCAACTCCACTAAAAAGCATTTATGCAGTTATTATATCATATGAAAGCTCTTTTTAGTGGTGTGTGGCCAGGAACAGCTTAGATAAGTCACTAGTTGATGCCACAGTTGTTGAGCTTCATTCTCAGCTTGAATAGATGCATGGTTGCTACAACCCTGAAGTGTGCATCAGCACTGTCACCCGTGTTTTATAGCTGCTTCCATTAAGCTAATTCCATACGTGGCTAATAGACATACATGTCTGAACCAGCCTCAAGAGTGGTGTGGTGTAGTGATTAGAAGATCCACTAAGGCAGTGGTTCCCAATCTTTGGTCCTCCAGATGTTTTGGACTTCATCTCCCATAATTCCTGACTGTTAGCCAGTTTAGCTGTGGCTTCTGGGATCTGCAGTCCAAAACAAAAGCAGGACCAAAGACTGGGGATCATTGCACTAAATGAATTAAGAAAATGGGAGATCCAAGGCATAAGGGAAATAGTTTTTCAAAAGAAAATGCATTTGTAATCCATTCTTTTCCTTCATGATCTGCATTATACAGAAGAGAATCCTTCAAGTTTCACAAATGTTGCCTGTTTTGAAATACTGTTAGAAATGTAACCTTTATCCATCCATTTTCTTTTGACATGTTGATTCACCTATGCAGGCAAGACTGGACTTAAGACTTGTGTGCACTTATCTGAGAATAGGTTTCACAGTGTTACAGTGGGCCCTTGGTATCTGCTGGGGTTTGGTTCCAAGGCCCCCCAAAATCCGTGGATGCTCAAGTCCCATTATATACAATGGAAGAGTAAAATTGTGTCCTTATATAAAATGGCAAAATCAGGGTTTGCCAATTGGATTTTAGATTTTTAAGTATTTTCAAACAGTGTATGCTTGAATCCATGGATTAAAAACCCGTGGATATGGACGGCTGACTGTATTTACATCTGCGTAAACATACATCAAATTATGCCCCAGATGACCAACCTATGACTGTCCAGATGTTATTTAACTGCAGTTTCTACATCTGCTGAGATTGATGGGAGCTGCAGTTCAGCAACATCTGTAGGGCCACAAGTTGCCCATCCTGTTAAATTATACTTGAGAAGGACTGAACATCTGCCTTCTTATTTTGGGGGGCTCATTGAGAAGGAAAGAGCATTTCATGAACGTTTACTAGTGTCCCAGTCCCACTAGATAAGCCATCAGTCACTGTCTCAGAGAACAGAGAAGTTTTCAGCATTAGACAAGCAACAGTGGTAAGGGGTGGGGGAGGATGCTTCTTTGCAGGTTTCATGCTCAACATTTACAGAATAGCTGAAGACCTGAAGTGCAGACTATCATCTTTCATTCATGGCTGGTTGGGTTAAACTTCAGGACTCTATTGTCATCCCTATACATAGCTAATTCTTCACTGTCATTCCCAGATTTACTTACCTTAAATCACTTCTTACAAGAACAATTTCTTCAGGGAAATCACATTCTTTGGGTTTTGGGTTTTTTCCCCTCAGAAAGAACATGTCCTTGTGAAATAATCTTCCCATTATCAAGACATGACCATAATCAGTCTATCCGTTAATGTTTTCCAGAATTTATCCTGCTTAATCCTGGCAAGCGACCTTAAATTTCCCTTTTCCGCCTTGCACTTTCAACTGGGGATGTCTGAGGATTTTGATTTTGTAATTTTGTGATTTTGTAAATGTCTTTAATTTGTTGTTCTGAAAGCTTCCTTGGGTCCTATCTTGGAAGAAAGGCAGGATATTAATAAAGTAAATAAATAAAATTAATTAGTATATCTTTTAAAGTAAACCAGCCTGCTCTGAGTTTTTCAGACTAATGCATAAATTGGATTACAGCAATCCTCCCCTTTTCACAGTCTCCTATATTTTATGAAGCAGTTTGCTACTCAAAAAGCATACCAACATGCCTATAAAAATATGTATTTGGGATATTATGCATAAAGAATTGTCTTTCTGGGAAACATACATACAGAATGGCATATTTTGTTGAGAAAAGATTTTTCCCCCCAGAAAAAAATGCAGATTGATACAAAAAAATATGTCAGAAATATGTTATGAACATGAAGGAATATATGTGAAACTGACATGGACTGTACTGATCTGTCCATATCTACTTGGAGCACCACTTAAAGCAAATATTTGATTGCTCTTTGATTGCTCTATCTCTTGCTAGAAGAGTCCTTTGTGTGATTAACTGCATTAACTACCCTGTGCGTATTTGTTGCCCTGAAGTCATCATCATGGATTCAACAGCCTTAAGTCAGATCAGAGACAGGAATGAAAAACTCAGAGTATTAGAAGACCCAAGTGAAATAATTTATCACAAAATCATCTTCACATCAATAATGTGATGTAACTCTGATTATCACTTTTACCAACTGTGTGAACCTTTCCCCAAACATTTTAGGTGTTTCCCCTTTTACTTAAGAGTAGCATGCATATCACATTTACTTTCCTATCCATTTATTTTAAAACTGAAAAACAATCCTACTTACTAAAGGACCTGAACTGAATTCCTGTTTTTAGATTGTTTCTCCTAAATTCTTTTCTCCTTTGTATAATTATCTCCTATCCATGCAACCCAATGATCCTGGTAGAGCAGTGGCCATGTGTCTGCACCAGGAATCACTCTCTAGTGCTGGAAACAAAACTCTGACCTTGGAAGAAGAGAAGCATTTCTAGGTTGCCACATACTCTCTGCCTCTGCTGAAAGAGCTGAGCCCCTTCCTTTCTAATGTTGGAGGTTGGATATCCGAGGGTATATTTGCACTGTGGAAATATGCAGGTTCACACCACTTTAAGTGCTGTAGCACCATCCTATGGAATCCTGGAATTTATAGGTCTTTATCCTTCTCTGCCAAAGAGTGCTGGTGTCTCACAAAATGACAAATCCAGGATTCTGTAGGATGGAACGATGGCCATAAAGTTGAGTCAAACTGCCTTTTTTCTACAGAGTTGGTGCAACCTCAGATGAAAGAGAGGGAAGGATTGAGTGATGGCTCTGGACCTTCAAGTTACAAAGCTCCCTCCCCTCCCCTAACCACACTCCTTGATTTGTTGAAAAGTTAAATTTTTCGAAATTAGTTACTTCTTGTTGCTCTCAATAGTGAGGAAATTACTTTTTAAAAACCTTCAGAGGAATATCATTAGACACTATTCGTTTCTTAAAAGTGCAGCAAAGCATTGAATACATCTTAATCTCTTGTTGTGGTGGTATGCCGTCAAGTCATTTCCAACTTTATGGTGACCTCAAGGCAAACTTACCATGGGGTTTTCTAGAAGAGATTTGTTCAGAGGGAGTTTTCCTTTGCCTTCCTCTGAGCCAGGGAGAGTGTGACTTGCTGAAGGTCATCCAGTGGATTTCCATGGCTAAGTGGAGATTTAAACTAAGTGGCTAAGTGGAGGCTTCTGGCCATACCTTCCTCAAGGTAAACCTGTGCTTCTCTGTGTGCCTTTTGATTGGGTAAGACCTTAAAATTTGAATTTGTGAGCCATTTCATTGGTTCATTGGGGAGGAGGAAAGAGAAATCTCATTTTATATAACTGCTAGGAGAGGCTTCTGGCCATACCTTCCTCAAGGTAAACCTGTGCTTCTCTGTGTGCCTTTTGATTGGGTAAGACCTTAAAATTTGAATTTGTGAGCCATTTCATTGGTTCATTGGGGAGGAGGAAAGAGAAATCTCATTTTATATAACTGCTAGGAGAGGCTTCTGGCCATACCTTCCTCAAGGTAAACCTGTGCTTCTCTGTGTGCCTTTTGATTGGGTAAGACCTTAAAATTTGAATTTGTGAGCCATTTCATTGGTTCATTGGGGAGGAGGAAAGAGAAATCTCATTTTATATAACTGCTAGGAGAGGCTTCTGGCCATACCTTCCTCAAGGTAAACCTGTGCTTCTCTGTGTGCCTTTTGATTGGGTAAGACCTTAAAATTTGAATTTGTGAGCCATTTCATTGGTTCATTGGGGAGGAGGAAAGAGAAATCTCATTTTAGGAGAGGCGCGCGCCTAACGGCGCGCGAATTTTTTCTTTTCATACTCATTTTTATATTTGATAGCCAAGGCAGGGGGGAAGTACAGAGGAGAAGGTAGCCTGAACACAGTGAGGACAAACTCATTCAATATTTATACTTTTCTTCCCACTATTCCCTTAAGGGGCTGTGGGGATTCAGAGAAAGTGAATCAGGGACTTGCCTCTGGAAGGAGCTAGCAGCCAGGAACTTTCTAGATACCTATAGGCCCAGTTGATTGAGCTCACTAACAGAGCTTGGGGACAAAAGCCAGCCACACAGGGATTTTTTACACTGGTGTTTTACAGGAGAAGCCCACAGTCTTGTTTCATTGCCTCCTTAAGACTTCTCACTATGGACACTGAGGGACCTGCAGCAGTCACCTGCAACACCTGTGGGATGTTTGTCTTCTTGCCTATAGATGTGGGGAACTTCACCTGCACCAAGTGCAAGTTGGTAGCCCTCTTAGAAGGAAGAGTTCAGCAGTTGGAGGCCCAGGTGTCAACACTTCAGCATCACAGAGAGCAGGAGGTTCTCTTGAACAGAAAGGACCAGATAGTCCTGGACAGGAAACACACAGAGAAAGTTGCTGAGGAAGAAGAGGTCACTTCACACACAAAAGAAGGAGATGGTTGGAGGAAAGTTACACGCAGAAGTAGGGAAACCACGGTTCGTTCTGTGAGCTTGCAGCTACAGAATCACTTTGAATCTCTCTCTGTTATCAGAGATGATGAGGAAAAGCAGCAGGGACAGACATCAGGGACAGAGCAGGGGAGACTGAGAGTACCACGAAAGGGAACAGCCGCTGCTAAGCCTCGGAGGAGGCGTGTGGTGGTTGTGGGGGACTCCTTGCTGAGGGGTACAGAAGCAATGGTTTGTGGGCCTGACAAGATGTCTCGGGAGGTGTGTTGTCTCCCTGGGGCAAAGATCCATCATGTAACTGAGAGGCTGACAAGACTTGTCAAGCCTACTGATCAACACCCCTTTCTTCTGGTTCATGTGGGAACCAATGATACTGCAAGGCACAGCCTTCAGAATATCATAAGGGATTATGAGGCTCTAGGAAGGAAGCTGAAAGAGATGGATGCACAGGTTGTCATATCATCTCTTCTCCCAGTAGAAAGGCATGGTCCAGGAAGGGAGAAGAAAATAGCAGAGGTGAATAACTGGCTCCGTAGATGGTGCCGCCAAGAACAGTTTGGATTCTTGGATCATGGGCTGCGGTTCCATGAGGAGGGACTTCTGGCAAGGGATGGGCTACATCTCACACCAGTTGGCAAAAACATTTTTGCCAAAAGTCTCAAAAATCTGATCAGGAGGGCTTTAAACTGAGTTATATGGGGGAGGGAGACATTATTTTGGAAGGCAAAAGGGCTGGAGAAAATAATCAAACTGACATAGAGGGAACAAGGCAAACAGTGCAAGGACCCAACAGTGGGAAGCAAAAAAATTTGCACAGGCAGCAAGTAAAGGGAACACATGTTCTTAGATGTCTCTACACTAATGCACAGAGTATGGGAAATAAACAGGATGAACTCGAACTCCTAGCACAACAGAGCAAATATGATATAATAGGCATCACTGAAACCTGGTGGGATGAGTCTCATGACTGGAATGTAGAAATAGAGGGATATAACCTTTTTAAGAGAAACAGGCCAAACAGGAAAGGAGGAGGAATAGCATTATATGTCAGGGATATTTACACCAGTGAAGAGATCCAGGAAGTC
This sequence comes from Urosaurus nigricauda, assembly GCA_034509955.1. NCBI lineage: Eukaryota > Metazoa > Chordata > Lepidosauria > Squamata > Phrynosomatidae > Urosaurus > Urosaurus nigricauda. Next base: position 257,842,892 of record JAOEGL010000001.1, on the reverse strand, counting down.
AATACTGGAAGCCAGGTGGAGAGCATCTGGATAAACATTAAAGGAGAGGGAAACAACAGGGATGTTACTGTGGGAGTCTACTACAGACCCCCGACTCAGGCAGAGGAATTGGATGATGCCTTTCTAGAACAGATGAGCACACACTCAGAAAGGAGAGATGTAGTAGTGATGGGGGACTTCAACTATCCGGATATTTGCTGGAAGTCAAACTCAGCCAAATCCTCAAGGTCTAGCAAATTCCTCACTTGCCTGGAAGACAATTTCATTGTCCAAAAGGTGGAGGAGACAACAAGGGGATCAACTATTTTAGATCTGATCTTAACCAACAGGGATGACCTAGTCAATGGGGTGCAAGTGGTTGGATCCTTAGGGGGAAGCGACCATGTTCTCCTGGAGTTTGTTATACAGCGGAAAGGGGAAGCCAGGCATAGTCAGACACGCATTCTAGACTTTAGGAGAGCTGATTTCAATAAACTTAGAGAAATACTGGGGGAGATCCCATGGTCAAGAAAACTAAAAGAGAAGGGAGTTCAAGACGGATGGGAGTTTCTCAAAAAGGAGATACTGAAGGCGCAATTTCAAACAGTTCCAATGAGGAAGAAAAATGGGAGGTGTCTCAAGAAGCCAGGATGGATGACTAAGGAACTTTCAACTGAGATAAGCCTTAAACAGAACATGTATAAGAAATGGAAAAATGGGGAAATCACGAAAGAGGAATTCAAACAAATAGCCAGCACATGTAGGGGTAAAGTCAGAAAAGCTAAAGCACAGAATGAACTCAGGCTGGCTAGAGAGGTTAAGAACAACAAAAAGGGCTTTTTTGGGTATGTCCGAAGCAAAAGGAAGAAGAAGGAAACAGTAGGGCCACTGCGTGCAGAAGATGGCAAAATGCTAACAGGGGACAGAGAAAAGGCAGAATTACTCAACACCTTCTTTGCTTCAGTCTTCTCAGAAAAGGCAAAGGGTGGTCAACCTAAGGATAATGGAGCAGAAGACAGAATAGGGGAATCTCAGCACAGAATAAGTAAAGAGATAGTACAGGAATACCTGGTTAACCTAAATGAATATAAATCTCCAGGACCAGATGAACTACATCCCAGAGTATTAAAAGAACTGGCGAATGTAATATCGGAACCATTGGCAATAATCTTTGAGAACTCCTGGAGAACAGGAGAAGTCCCAGCAGACTGGAGGAGGGCAAACGTTGTGCCCATCTTCAAAAAGGGGAAAAAAGAGGATCCCAACAATTATCGTCCAGTTAGTCTGACATCAATTCCAGGAAAGATTCTAGAGCAGATCATTAAGCAGAGAGTCTGTGAACATTTAGAGGCCAATGCCATAATCACAAAAAGCCAACATGGGTTTCAGAGAAACAAGTCTTGCCAGACAAATCTGATCTCTTTTTTTGATAAAATTACCAGTTTGGTAGATGAAGGGAATGCTGTGGATATAGTATATCTTGATTTCAGTAAGGCCTTTGACAAGGTTCCCCATGACATTCTTGCAAACAAGCTCGTAAAATGTGGGCTAGACAAGGTAACCATTACATGGATTTGTAACTGGTTGACTGACCGAACTCAAAGGGTGCTCAACAATGGCTCCCTTTCATCCTGGAAAGAAGTGACCAGTGGGGTCCCACAGGGTTCTGTCCTGGGCCCAGTGCTATTCAATATCTTTATTAATGACTTGGATGACAGAATTGGGGGCATACTTATCAAATTTGCAGATGACACCAAATTAGGAGGAGTAGCCAATACTCCAGAAGACAGGATTGAAATTCAGAATGACCTGAATAGACTAGAAAGCTGGGCCAACGCTAACAAAATGAAATTCAATGCGGAGAAATGTAAGGTTCTGCACCTAGGGAGGAAAAATGAAATGCACAGATATAGGATGGGGGACATCTGGCTGAATGAAACTATGTGTGAAAGGGATCTAGGAGTCCAAGTAGACCATAAGTTGAACATGAGTCAGCAGTGTGATGCAGCAGCTAAAAAGGCCAATGCTATTTTAGGTTGCATCAATAGAAGTATAGTGTCTAGATCAAAGGAAGTAATAGTGCCTCTCTATTCTGCTTTGGTGAGGCCCCACCTGGAATACTGTGTCCAGTTCTGGGCACCACAATTCAAAAAGGATGTGGAGAAACTGGAGCGGGTCCAAAGGAGGGCAACTAAGATGGTGAAGGGTCTGGAAACCATGCCCTATGAGGAACGACTTAGAGAGCTGGGGATGTTTAGCCTGGAGAAGAGAAGGTTAAGAGGTGATATGATAGCCCTGTTCAAATATTTGAAGGGATGTCATATTGAGGAGGGAGCAGGCTTGTTTTCTGCTGCTCCAGAGACCAGAACGCGGAGCAATGGATGCAAGCTGCAGGAAAAGAGATTCCACCTCAACATTAGGAGGAACTTCCTGACAGTAAGGGCTGTTCGACGGTGGAACACACTCCCTCGGAGTGTGGTAGAGTCTCCATCCTTGGAGGTCTTTAAGCAGAGGCTGGATAGCCATCTGTCGGGGATGCTTTGACTGGGAGTTCCTGCATGGCAGGGGGTTGGACTGGATGGCCCTTGTGGTCTCTTCCAACTCTATGATTCTATGATTCTATGAAACCCTGGTCCAATGTGATAGTCCAATGCTCAAGCAACTGCACCACACTACATCATATGGGATCCTGGGATTTGTAGACTAGTGAGGCATGAGAGGAGCTCTCTGGATGAGTATTTTGAGTACCCCCCCCCAATAAACTTTAAGTCCCAAGATTCCATGGATGTGCCATGGCAGTTAAAATGGAGTGATGGTGTTGTAATTGTGTGGTGTGAAAAGGCCCACAATGGTTAAACACCAGGTACTGTAGAGTACAAAACTCTCCTACCCTTCTAGTTTTTGAAAACACTGATGACAAGTTTGTTATATATTAGTCTGTTTTTGTGCAGTTCATATACTGTTAACATTTTTTTTTAAAAAAAATGTTGTTCCTTGTAGTAGATATAGGAGAGAGAAGATAGGAGAGTAAACAACAACAGCAACAATAATAATGTGAAACAATTCCATGGCTTGTGCTCAGCAGACTGGTGGGCAGCTGTTTGGCTCAATCTTTATCCTTCTTGATTCTACAGGGTCATTGAGCTCGTAGATTTTTGTGCCTTTTTGATTTAAAAAAATGTCAACCACTTTTGCAAAGCAGGTCCAGACATCTAATTACATAACAGCCACAAGTAAAGAATAGTGAAATCTCTTTCTTTTCCTCAGTCTTTTCTTCCTTCTTTCTCTGGCATTGCATCCTCATCTGGGGATAAAGCAAAGAATTTCACATTATAATTGTATAGCTAGAGAAAGATGGTGACAAATTTCTGCTTTCTTCACAACCTTTTAAGAAAAAGATAGGGTATCTTGCAATATCAGGAGCCAGGGTTTTCTCCTATGGAATCCTGGGATTGGTGAGGCATTAGAGGGCTGTGAGTGCTAACTATAGAAATTAGAATGGAACCACAGCACTACAATTCTGAAGTATGAATGGGCTTAGGTTAGAAATTGGGAGAGTAACTTTAAAAAAAATACAGATCATGTTCATTGGGGAATTCTGAGAGTTGTTCCAAAAAGAACATTCCCAAGCTTTGGACAGAGAACAGGTAGGCATGCTGGCATGAATGCCAGAGGCAGAGTGAGGTTACCCTTGGATCTGCAAAACCTAAAAAAGCACACCAGGACACATGCTGTTACCAAAGAAGGGCAGCTATGTCAGTCCTGGAGCTAGCATACTTCCCTTTCCATTGCAATAAGAGGGAAAAAAATAAAATAAAATGCTAAGTCTCAAGAAAACTGGTTAAAAATCCCACCCAGAACCTTCAGCTTGGTTGGTGGGAACCTAGTATATCCCAGGAATTTGTAATAGCTCTGCAGTGGATTTGCCGCTATTTCACCCCATAGAATTGCTCTGTTCTGTCCAATGACAATTGTTCTAATTCCAGTGTATCATTTTTTTCCCTTTCAAAACTGAAAAACAGTGTACCAAATAAAATCCCTTGGACAGATATTATGTTTGCAAATATTATGTTGTACTTACATGTTGCTGTGCACATTATACTGATGTGGACTTTTGAATGGGCAACATGATTTGCAAGAGTGGACAAAAACATGTATGCAATGGAGAGTTATTTGGGTACACTTTTCCAGAATGGCACATCTGGTTTTACAGCTAAATGTTTGTAAAACATGATGCCGGTGTGAAGATAGAATAGAATACCCACAAAAATAAACAGAAGGGTTTTGTATTATGTGGCTGAACTGCCTCGGGAATGCCATGGTTGCTTCTTCACACTTCCTTTCACTGCACATATGAAATTTTCTGTGACAAGATGTCATGACGATCACTGGCTCAAGTAATTTCACAAGGGGATTAGAGACATATATTTTGGAGAAATAAACCAATCGCAAATAGTTATGATGGCTACCTGCAATCTTCATGTTCACATTATGTCACTTGCTGAGAAGCAGCAGTGGCAGGAACAGTTTTTAAAAAACCCTAGTGGTGCAGCTTGAAGCTGCACTGTATGGTCATGACATGTGCACTCCAGCTGCCTCAGGCGTCGGGGGTGGGGTTGATGGGGTTTCAGTGCAGCTTCAGAAAAGACAGCTTCAAGTTGCTTTTTCTAGCCTGTGTGTTTTGCCCCTATATCTAGTTTCCCCTGGCTCATGCTTCTTACATTCTATATTCCCGTAATATGTTTAGTGCTGCTCCAGATAATCTTTATGACATTGAACATGTCTGATGTTTGACTTCCCATCTTTCAGTTCTCCTGTGTCCTTGATGAACTCTCTGTTGTCATTTCTCATTGTTGCTTCTTTCTGTCTCTCTGTTTCTGCACTATTCCTTCTTTTTGTTTCATTTGGGGCTGTCTCTTCACAGGGTTTTCTTGGTGAGAGGGCTTTGCAAGGAGGTTCACTTTCGCTGCCCTACATGCAATGCTAACAAGTGTTAGCTATGGTGTCACTGCTATATCTCTGTGAGATCTTACATCTGTGTCATCTACCGCTACTGCTGCTGCCTAGTAGATGTTTGTCACTCTATGTGATGCATCTTATTGTTCTTGACTGAGTTGTTTTCCCTCCCTGACCCCTCAAGTTTCCCTCTCTTTCTTTCCCCCCCGATCCTTCAGTTACCACCAGCCTGTTCATCTTTTTGTCTTAAAATCTTGTTCTTCCTTCCTTACATCCTTCCTCTTTTAGTCTCACTAGCCTCCTTGCAGATCCACATGATATCATTGTTCAATATTCATTTAAATATTAAGCTTTGCTGTTAATATATACCACTGTCATTCAGAGAAAAAACTTGAAATCATAATTCTGAGTACAGCTCATTGCAAGAAGACATTGGTTTTATTGATTATCCTATAATGGTGCCAACGTAGTATCAATATTAGACTTCAACATTTCCTTCTTTGCAGCATGTAAATGAAAGGGCACACTGGCAAGTAGTCTCCGATGAAAACTAATTCACACAATTCAACTTTAAAAAATGTTCATAGGTTTTGCTTTCTAAATCAGGAGAGGACAGTATAAATATTTTATCTGGGAAAGTAATATGTGTAAATGTCAGCTATAACTTTTAAAATTTTTATTCACCTGTTAGGTTTGGATAGAAAATCAGGAGTTATGAAAAAATACGTATCTTATTTTCATGAAAAGGTTACTTTTTTCCCAGGTATTTCTTAATGCTAATATTTTCTGTCTATATTCTAGACTGAGCTGAGCAGCATACGACTACTGTAATGAATGCAGAGGGTTTTTTTTAATTTTTATTTTATCATTTCATAGGTCATTCCCAAAACTGCAATAATTCTAAAATGTCACATAACGGGAGATAGATGCAAGTGTCCCCATGTTAACTTTCATAAAAGTACATTGAATTGGAAGAACTGCTATGCTGTTAAGCTGTATAGACAGTAACAGGGCAGAAGGTGAGCAAAAGTGGTTAAGAGATAAATGGCTTCCATGAATTGTCCTTTGGAAGCACATCATTTCTGCCATCATTTCCAGACTGCATGCAGGGCCTTACAATATGGCTATTGAAGCACCCATTCTTTCTTTGCCTGGCATGTGATATGACTGTTCTGTGGCCACTGCTGCAATTCAATTTGAGAAACACTGGTCTAAAGAGGAGGAGGTCTAATCCAGCTATCTATGTGCACATTTGTGGCCTGTTGTGTGTTTGTGTGTAGAGCCATCAGCTCCATGTATGTTTGGGCTTTGAGATGGCACAGCTTACCATATCCATGACCTCCACTGCAAGAGGTGATGAGTGGCTGACTTCTTACTACCATCCTGCCTCTCCTTCTTACATGAATGTACAGTGGTCCCCTGGGTTACGAAAGTAATCCGTTCCGGATTACTTTTCGTAACCCGGAAATTTTAGTTTCCCAGGGGACCGCTTTCTTTGATGGACTGTGCGGCAAATTTAAAGGGGCCGCACTGTTTTTCCTTTTCGGATCCCGGGGTTTTATTCGGATCCCGGGGGCTTTTTTTCACCCCCGGCGGTTTCAGGTCCCGGGGATTTCGTTCCCCGGGGGATTCGGATCCCGGGGGACCACTATACCTTGAGACACTGAGCAGATGGACTGCTTAGTACTGGCAAAGAAAGTGATGTCCTTGGTAGAGATATAGGAATTAGAAGAGATATCACTGTTGTGAAGGAAAAGAAGTGGCAAGGAGGGAACAATGAGTCATTATCCTGACTGTGTGGCTGTCAACATTCACTATCTATCTGTGCTGTCTGTCTATCTGTTTGTCTACCCGTCTGTCTATCATCTCTATGTATCTATCACATGTCTGATTTACATCCTGCTTTTCTTCTAAAAATAGGAGCTCTAGAAAGCCTCACCCACTGTCTGGGCATGCCCTGTGCCCTCAATATCATACTATTAACTGTGGCAGTAAGCAGTGTGCATGTGCATGTGTGTAGTGGAATAGAAGGATGGACTAAGTTCCTTTTTTCCTCATGCTGTTTAAAGGGTGATGGATGATAGATGAAAAATGATTAAATTATTATGTGCCACATGAAAAATTCTGTGTCTCATTCAAAATAGTAATGATAATGATAATAACACACACCAAGTGGCATATGGAAGAGAAAGACCTTATTGTCAATTTTTGATTTCTTTGTGGCTAAACAGACCACCCTTTTGGAGAGGCCTGCAGCTGCCCCTTTCAGTGCCGGATTGGGGCCACGGGAACTACAAGCCACAGCCCTGATCCAGCCTTTCTCCAACACTAAAAGAAACAGTAAAATGTTGCTCCTTTTTGCTCCGGGGAAAAGGCGCCTTTGCTGCTGCACTTTCTGATGTTACTTTTGGTGCTGTGTCATCTGCACCAAAGGAGTGCTGTGAGGCTGCCCACCATGCGGTTGGGCTCATGGCATGATGGCAGTATCAGGGCAGTGTCGGGTCATGTATCGTGTGGATGCCAAGCCCCCACTTTGCCCCAAGGCCAATGTATAATGCCATTCTATACAGTCCCTTTTTCATATTTTAAAAAGAGAATAATACATATCTGAGCATCTGAAAATAGGAAGATGCTGTTAGATTCTAGCAGTAGTTTAAAAAAGGAAGAAAGGGAGGGGGAATGGCAAGTCAAATTGGCTTTCTACTTCAATAAGTACTGCTATTAGCTAAAAGCAGAGAAGAAAGTCCTGGTGTTGATTAAAGTACTATGGCATATGTTTCTTTTAGTATCATTGGGTCAGTACAGATGGGTTCTTTGTGGCGCCCTGGGGCCAAAATTAGGGCTAGATAGGGCTGGGTGTCCAGACGCGCCCAGCCCTACTATCGTCACAGGTGCGCGCACCTGTCCACATGGCGGGCGTCACAGATGCGCAGGTGTGGCAAAGCGTCGAGATGCCTCTCAGCAGAAGTGGCATCATAGGGCTTTCCCGCAGCTCTTGTGATGCTGCAGAAAAGGAGACACCATCTATACTGCCCCATTGTGACATATTGTATATTTTAAAGAATAACTGGAGCATATTGTATCTTTTTATGGGCTGGTCTTTGGTCTTAATACAAATTATGATGAAAATGAACTAGTTTGGTGGATAAAAATGTTATTCATTATCATCCACATCCTCATTCTGATCAGAATGGCTTGTGCTGTACTTGATATAGGTATGTTGTGCATTTGAATCACTGTCAGAGCAGATATGTAAGGAATGCTCACAAATTTTGTCATCTTTGAGAAGAATAGGACATCTTGACATATTGATCATGTTGCAATAATGTCTTTATGGGACAAATGGGACATGGCTTTTTTTTAAAAAAAAGCCATGTCAAAAGTTAATAATTCTGCAGTGCAATTCTGTTACTTCAGAATTGTTTCCCAAGGAAATACCTCATTTGGCTCTTTTTCTAAGAAGGGCTTATGGAGTATGCAAGCTCATTTTCCCAGAATCATAGAACTATAAGGCTGGAAGGAGTCCCCAAGATCCAACCTTCAACCATGCAGGAAATTTGTAGCTAAAATTATGATAGTGCTGACTTTTGTTTTTCTGCCAGCACAATTACCCTTTCATATCCTTATTTTTTAGCATAGATTTAACCAAGGAATGGAAATTAAATAGGTGCCAGAGAATAGAGATTGCCATCACAATCTCCATCCAATCATAAAAGGAAAAAAAAAAGATGTCTGCACTACACAAAGCTTTTATGTCAAGTCAATAATTGTTGGGTATAGCAACTGCATGCTGAGACTCTATGATAACTAGGTGCATGTAGTTTCTGTAGGAATTTCGAAATGCATGCTTGTGGTAATTTTCTGTTTATGTGTTATTGTATCTTCTTGACCTGCCCCTTTTCTTCCTGGAGCAGGAATGCAAATTTTTTTTGTCTGAAAAATTCCTCTCCCCTTCCCATACTTTACTTGGTTTAGAATACAAATGGGATCCTCTCCACGAGAAGCTCAGATCTACCTTTATCTAGCATGAACCTGTGTATATGAATTATACACAAGATTGTGAGGAAACTATTTTTATGTTATTTTTAAATGGAGAGTGTGTTTTGATTCTTTTACTGAGCTAATCCATATATGTGAGGGTTGGTGGCTAGTCTTTTTGCTCCATGCTTCTGTTTCAGTAAGCTCTGCTAAGGAGATTCACCAAATCTCAATTATGCCTTTTACTGAAACCTAACAACCATATATAGCCTCAATGCTTTGTGATGTTAATCTATGCTTTACTATGTGATGCCAGCAGCAAAAAGGTTGCAATTATCCTGGATTCAATGTGGTCCTAGACTGACATATGCTTCCCTACAAAGAGATCAACTGTGAGAACTTTGACACTGCATCTGAGCTCCAGAAAAAAATCCAGGCAGATAGATATGTTATCAGGACCACAATCAAAGCTCTTCTGTGTTCTGCCATTCCAAAGATATATTTGTCATATCAACACAATGGAAGCATGCTTTAGAACTTACTAATGGTATATTACCTTTCACCCCACTTTTACGGCACATTTAATGTACAAAGATTTACAAATGCCCTGCAGTTTTCATGTCCATTACCCTAAATGAGGAGCGGGTCAATACATTTCTCCTCTAGAGCAATCCAACCATTTCACTCCTTGCCTGCTGACTAGTCAGGCTCCAGGTAGGAGTAACCAGTGCTTGCAGAACAAAGATGCTTAGCGTTTTAAGTCAGGAGGTCCCTTATCAAACTTAATAGTAATATGGGTGCTCAGCAGTAGTACAGTAGTATGGCTACAAAAGCCAACTGAATAGTAGTAGTGGTGATAGTAATGGTGTGTGTGTGTTTGTGTGCAAATCCCATTCAAATTTATCAATATTATTTCATTACTGAACCATGATGTTGGATTTGGAGCCATCTATGTGTGAAAGCTGATAAAAAATGTTTGCAGAGGAACTTGATTCTCAATTGGCCATCACTCTGTGTTTTAAAGTGTCTTCAATTACAGCTTGATTACTTTGTAAAAACAGCCTTTAGTATTCTGTTTGCACTTTGCAAACAGAAATGAGGCAGGTCATCCTGGGAGCCTGGAGGAGCTTCATTTTTAGTGCAATTTAACCTTCCACTGCCCAAATACGCAACTACTGAGGCATTCTACATTTTTGTCCATTAACTCTACAGTCTTGTAAGCCAGCATGGTGTAGTGGTTTCAATGATGGACTACAACTCTGGAATGAGGGCTCCACACTTGAGCATAAAAACTTAGTGATCTTAGACAAATCACACTCTCTCAGCTTCAGAGGATGGCAATGGCAAACCCCTTCTGAAGAAACCTGCCAAGAAAGCCCTATGATAGGTTCTTCTTAGGATTGGCATGTCAGACAACGATAACAGCTTGGTAGGAAATTGACATTTACATCATTTTTATTGCTCAAATGGTCAGGTAGTGGGTTGAGTATAATCTTCTGTGATTCTGAGGTCATTCTAATGCCATATTTCAATCAATCATCTAAGTGTGTGTGTGTGTGTGTGTGTGTATTTCTCTTAGAGAATCCCCAAAACAACTACAGTCTTTGAAATACCAATCCAGCAATGTGATACAAAAGAACTGACACAAATCTGAGATACCTGAAGATTTCAAGGCCTAGTTAATTAAGGCTAACAGAATTAATGCCATTCATTACTTAGGCTTTAAATTGCCCATTACGTTAGTTTTATTCAGATATCTGCACCCCACAGTTTCATGACTTGAACCAGCTTACAATCTAAAGTTGAAAATTCAACACTGTGGCCTGAATCCAATTCTTAGTTCCAATTAGAGCTGTTGCCCATTGAATCAATGGGAAATTTGTGCGTCCCATGGGTCTTCTTTAGTTGGAACTAAGAATTGTGTTTGGGGCAATTAACCAACAATAAAAGTTCAAATAAAGACATAAAGTCCCCCTGCCCTATTTAGGACTGTGGTATACTTCAGGCATTGGGCCTTTCCACAGTACACTTGTACCTCCACATTTGTGGGGGTTGGGGGCAGAAGATTGCCAATAACTCACCCTACCGCACCTCCATCCCCATGCAGAAGCCAGTTAAGTCCATGAATGTTGAGGGAGAAGTGTAGAACAAAGATCCCACTTTTGCTGTCATGGGCAACATCATATGGAATTCTGGGATTTGTAGTTTAGGAAGAGCTATTTAGAATTCTTAGTCAGGGAGTGCTAAAGCCTCACAAAGCTAAAAAGCAGAGGATTCCATAGAACAGAGCCACAGCAGTTATAGACGGATCATAAAACGATAATTATATAGTGTGAAACGGTCACCTGAAAACCTTTCAAAACCATTTAGGTGAACAAGCTTTAAATCATATCATAGTGATCAAAGGTGTCAGCCCTGTTGAGTTCAGCAGGACTTAATGAATAAATATGTATAGGATTGTGCTACAGTGATACTCAGAGTAGCTTACTTTGAGATGCTGTTGGATTGTAACTCCTCTTAGGCCTAACCAGTGGAGGAAATGATGAGGGATGATGGGAGATGCAGTCCACTGTATCTGGAATACCACCATAGTTCTCTATCCATGTGCTGCATGTTACAGTTTCCTAACCAATTTAATTATACTTTATATGGTAAACAGTTCCAGAAATTCAGGGTTGAAGAAATATTACAAAATATTCAAAAATGGTTGAAAAATATGTTTGTTGTGTATCAGGAAATGCTGATGAGGAGAATCCTAGGCTGATGAGAATCATCATAGCTTGGGTCTAATTCTGTGCAAAATTTGCACATAATCTTTCTGAAAAGAAGGGTGAAGCCTTCCCACACCCAACAGGAAAGCATTACCAATCCTGCATGAATAGTTTTACAGTCCTAGGGGAATTTTCATTGTGAAGGTTGACAGACATCTTAAGTACTCACATTATTGACTTTAAAAAATGGAAACAACCCTACATCACACATCTGGGAGAGAGGTAGTGATTTGCACTGTTTAAAAGCACAGCAAAGCTCAGTTCAGGCATCCAGTAAGTGAGTGGTATAAACCTGCAAAGTGAGGGAGTTATTGTTCCTATCATCTCCTTTGTGTGGAAGGTGAAAGATGGGTCTCAAGTGTGGAGTCTTTGATTTCTGTGGTGCCTGTCTACATGAATGGGAAAGGTTTTTCCAGGTTTCAAACTCACATTAGGAACCTTCACAGATAATGGGTCTCCTCTTCACACACCCCACTTTCCACATGTAGAAGGTAACAACAGTTAACAACAGGAGGGGTGGAAGTAATGTGCTCCCCTTCCTTATGTTGACTGTTCCATATTTGTTCAATGCCTGAATAAAAGTTCTAAGAACAAAGAAACTAAAGAGGGTTTTCTTCATTGACTTTTTTTTAAAAAGCCATTTGGTTAGGTATTTAATAGAACCAGAGTGATGCCCCTAACACTTTACTTCAGGTTTCCCACAGGCAGTCTTAAAATTGCTGCTGACTGAACTTTAATTTGTTTTTAAGCATCTTGAAAGGTTAGTCTTCCTGATGTGCTTTGTTCATGTGTTGACAGGTCAAAAGGAGGTACTTAGTTTAGCCTTACTTCTTCTCGGAATTCGATCAGAGCTTTGCCCAATGCTGTAATAACAATTTCTTGTGTTATTACCAGGGCTGCAGTAACAATTTCAAAGTCTTCTACTGTAATATGAGGGATGCCATGCTCAAGGAGATGCCATGCACAATCAGATGGATGGAGGAAGTGTAAGAGAGAAAGAGATGAGGAAAACAGCTTACACTTGATGTATGTGGGAAGGGAACCAGAAAGTGGAAAGGGCTTTAACTGAGCCCATCAGAGGTGCAAAAAGCTTCTCAGCCCCATTGAATGATAGGCAATCAAGGTGTGAGGGTAATGTTTCATTCACACAACCTACTTTTGCACTTATTGTGCACCTAATACTTGCCATCCTTTAGGAATATAATATTTCCCCTAAGGAAGCTGACCCTTGAAATACATCTTCCTGAATTTCCTGCCAAGATGGAGCACACAACAGTTTGAATAGCTTCACAACTAAGATTCTTCTTTATCCCTTCTTTGGGATTTGAGTAGCTTCACAATGAAAGTTCTTCTTTATCTTTTACAATTGGTAAATCCAAATTATGATTAGATTAACAATGAAAGGCCTAATGAAGCAATACTGAATCTTGAGACAAAAGCAATTAAAATGGTGTGTTTGGTTTATAAATAAGTGTATGATGTACTATAGCATTGTTGCATTTATAAATGTGAAAGATTAAAAAGTCATCTTTCTCTTGGGCTTACTAATTACTTCCTAATAGATACCTATGGATCTCAATATGCCAATTGCCATTAATGATGAAACTGACATGATTGTTACCAAGGAAGGATTTATTACTTTAGCAGGTAGAACAGGTATTTATATGCTGGATAGGAGAAATAAAACATTTATCTTGGGGTAAATGAACATTTTATGAACATTCCATTTAGTCCCACTGGCTTTAAAAAACACAGGACAATATGCTAGAAGTTAATGGTGTATTGAAAAGCTATTGGCCAGACTTAGAAGGTTATAGCAGGAGAATGCAAAAAGACAGTCCCAGTACTGTCTGAGATCAGTGGGTGAACTGCAGCATTTTGGTCAATTCAGGCAAAGAACAACCTTGCCACCTTGAGTCTCAATTTTTAGGAAAAGGCAAGATACATATAAACATGACAACAACAATTTGAGAAAGGAAGAGACACCAGCATAGCCTGGGAGAAGAAGCTGGTGAAGGAGCTCAAATCACAGAAACAGAAGACGTAAACTGTTTGTAGAAGAGAACTCCAGAAGGAGATGAGAAGGAATTCTGGCCATATAGTCAGGTTAAGGCAGTGGCCCTCAAGCAACAAAACTTCAAGAACTTGTTCTTTGGTTTCCCTTCTTCATTCCTGACCAGAAGAAATTTCAAGGGAAGCTGGACTAAACCAGCCAGATGAAGATAATTTGACTTCAAGAACTTTAAGGGCAACATGAGAGAGGGCTGTTCTGATCAGAGGGAAAACTTCAGGTCTAGACCTCTGACTTATTTTGAGTAAGCTAACTGCCATTTAGGGACATGTGCATCTGCCTTTAAGTCACCTGTCAACATATGGTGACCCCATGAATTTCTCAGGGTTTTCTTAGGCAAAGAACATTTGGAGGTGGTTTTCGCAGTTCCTTCATCTGAAATATAGCCTACAGCACCTAGTATTTGTTGGCAGTCTTCCATCCAAATCCTAACCAAGGCTGACCCTACTTAACCTCCAAGATCAGACAGGATCTAGTGCCTTAAGGGTATTTGGGCCACTGCCATTGCAGTAGAATAAAGTAATTTGCAGCTAGGATTTAATAGGAAAATAAAGAGGAATAAGGAAACACTGTTTCCTTAAAGAAAGAGTACCTTTTAAGTAAGTAACCATTGAAGTCTATTAACAATATTTAAATTTCTTTAGAACTGAACATCCTAATGTGTGACTATATTTTCAACAACTAATAAATTACTTATTTTAATTTTTTAAATAAATCTCTTTGCCCACTTTCCCAATTTCTCACCACCAGTTGTGTTGTTATTCTTATAAGAATTCAGTAGGAATTATGTTGAAGAGCAGAAACTAAGAGATAAGAAAAGGAAGATAGCACTGATCAATAAAATAAAATAAATTATTACAAAATATTATAAATAAAAATATTTATATATGGGATTGTAAGAAAAATAATCTAGTCTTCCACATCAGGTCAGTGTAGTACAGACCTTAACTGTGAAAGACCCTATAAATGGTAGTGTGATGAATCACATCTATCCTGTGTATCCTGCCATGTTAATACTCAATTAGGATTATTATTATTATTATTATTATTATTATTATTATCATTATTATTATTATTATTTCTAAAGGCTTCCTCATGTAGCAGGAAAGGAAATGTGTTCATTTCCATGTTCGGAATACCTGTACCAATTTAATTTTGCCATGGAGAAAGGATTGTTTTTCATTTCCATTTTGAAGAATTTGCCCAAATCCATAATTACATACAACAGACAGATAAAACTTGAGGTGTTGGCTTTTGGGTTAAAAAAAAATGAAATGGAAGAAAAGCAAAACAGATGGATGTCCCTATCTGACCTCTCAGCTAAACTGCTAGGTGGTCCTCATGAGCAACACTGAGCAGGTAATGATAAGCTTGCCTATCTAATCTATTTGTTCACTTTATTGAGGGTTATAACCTTTGGTAAGAAAGGTAGGACACTTTGATGTCCAGTTAAGACTGTTTTTTATTGTGAATCCTGGGGTTCCAGGATAGAAAGAAAGGTAAAGACACTGCAAGAACTTTAGATATATTGCATACACTCAGAATTGATCTGCCATTTTATTCTTTGTGGATTGCATATTTTTGCACATATTAGTGTACACAATTTGATCATAGCCAACTCACCGAATTGGCAAGGATCCTGTTGGTGCCTCATATTTTGGCAGGGAGTCAAGTTCTTTTTATAGTGGTGCATAGCAGCAAAGGGTTCCCAGAAAATCTGTCACTGTTGCCGAAGAAAACTACCCTTCTGCCCTCTAATCAGCTTGAAAACTGGCAGGACTCTTTTTCTCCTGACAGAGGCGGCCTTTTCTACAATGCCACATCACCAGAAACTGTTTTATCTGCTGCTTCTGTCCCAGCCTAAATACCGTAAAGTCACCAGATTGTCGGATCTTGGAAGCTAAGCGGAGTGATTCCTGGTTTGAACTTGGATGAGGAACTGCCTATGAGTAACAAGAATACTACAGTAGTATTCTTTCCTTAAGAAAACTCTATGGAACTCATGGTGTCACCATAAACTCAGAAGCAACTTGAAGGTATGCTCACACTGTTGCACCACTGGTGCTGCTAGATTCTTGTAGGTGAGCTACCAGACAGGAACTCAACCAGAGTAGCAGGAGCAGAAATACTTAGTCAGATACAACAGGGATGAAAGAATGAGCAGTTTATAAGAGAAAATGAACCTTGCAGTTGGTATATGGATCAGGTAAATAACTGTATTGAGCAATTTCCTGTTTCAAAAAATAAAAATAAAGGCCTCTCCTGGGTCTAAAGTGATCCAGTGGGAGTGCAAAACATGGTGGAAAACATGTGGCCTCCACCAACTACAGGAGATTTTGGGCACATATGGGGATTTTGACTTCTATTAGAGGATATTTGTTAGAGGGCATTTGGGGGGCATTCTGGATCAAAGACTATTTTGACCCCTGGGAGGTCCTGAGGGCTACCCACCTCTGTAGTAGATAGAAAGAAAACATTACAGTGACAGCTAGAGCTGTTAATGCCGAAGAGAAATAACTTCTCCTCAAAGAAGCAGCATCTGCAGTGGGAAGAACCAGAGATCTCTGCTGGTGAATTAAGCCTGACTTTGCTAAAAAAAAAAAAAAAAAAAAAAAAAAAAAAAAAAAAAAAGAAAGAAAAGATTGGGAGAGGGTACTAAAGGGACACCTTATCTAGTGGTTGCAGGAAACAGGTTGATTAATGTGATCTAGATGCTCCTATTTAATTGAAATGATGATGATGATGATGATGAGTGTTTGTGTGCATGTGCTTCTGTAGTTACAATAGTTTTGGCCTCCCATTATATATTATCTGAAATGTGTCCTTACATTTTATTTGGACTCTTATATATGCCCTATCCTGTGGTTCAGAATTAATTACATTTCTAGGAGTCTGGGGTCTGTTCCTACATTACCACCCATGTTCACTTATGAAAACCTACTGTCACTGACTGTTTTGTGCTAACAAACGTGTGGCATGCAAGTTTCATGAGGACTCAGTGGTTCGAAATTTGTATCTGAAGCTGTATGACTGATCACCTTAGTCATGGGGTATTGTTTTTAATCCCTAATGAGATTAACTGAATATTTCAAATATGGATGAAACTTGTCAAATTAATTTTGGCTTTGGCCAGGAGACATGGAAAGAGGATCCCTAATTGCCTCTTCATCTTTTGTAAAGATAACCATCCAAATACCTCAGTTCTTTCTGGAAGAAATATGAGGCATTGTGGTTGATGGAAGAGACCAGGAATAAAACACATTGCTCTAAATTATTTTTATCTTTTTTTCCCTTTTCTATAGAAAACACCCACAAGAGTTTACACTGTTGATCTAAATTAGACCATTTATCCAGGATTCTTCTGGACAGTTAATAAAAATATTTGAGTGGCAGTTATTTATCTCTCTCTTTAAAATTATACTTTGTTCATCCACTGTATGTTCACCCACAAAACAGCTTCCCATATACTTCTTTCATCCACTATATGTTTTTCATTTGATTAAATGAAACTCTGTTTCATAATGACCACATTGTTGCCATGCTTTCTTTTTCCGTGTTGTGGGCTGTTTCTTAAGGAGTTGCTTCTTGATGTTTATCAGTAACCTTGCTCCCTTTTTCCAATACCCAACTTTGGAGAAGGGCTATTTTGTGTCAGTCCAATTTAAAGATGATGATGACTGAAAGCAAAGAGCCTCCCTTTTGAAGCATAACACAGTGCAAGTAAGGCCATGGTGCAGTCCCATGAGATCAGCTGTCTGTGATATGGATTTCCAAAGGTTTCAGTAGAGCTTTATAAGCCTTAGGACCTCTCCCCCTTGCAGTCTGGATTTGTCCTGGATCTGCTCCAATGCATCAAATGAAGAAATGGAACAGCAGTTAAAAAAGATTGTCAGCCCAAGATTGTCAGCCCCTCTGCTGTGTAGAACAGCCACAAGTTAAAGGTGGAGAAATATGCAGCCTTCCAGTTGGTGTTGGACTACACATCCTATCAGCTCCAGTTAACAGACCCTACAGTACGGTGGAAGATACAGTTTAATAGCATCCACCCCCCTCATGTATGTTTTGACCATTAGTAGCCATTATGCCAAGGGACAGGCATTCTCATACATGCAAGGTTTAGAAGGGGGTGAATTCTGGCTGCCTATGATTTTGGTTTTCTTGATTTATGGCAATCTGTTGTTTTTTAGATACCAAGTAAAAATTGCAGTGGTAAAAAGCACCAGAGCAATGTTATGGCCAATTTTAAACAAAGTGGCAAGTAAATCAGTAACACTGGATCTGAAGCACAGTTTAACTTCAGATTACTACAGATTACCATTCATGTACAGGTATGATTTCCCCTGTGCCAAGGCTAGCAATATAGAAGAGTCCTACATACCAAAAAGTAGTGAAAACAATAGACTACAGTGGTCCCCCGGGTTACGAATCCCCCGGGGAACGAAAATCCCGGGATACGAAAGAGCCGGGGCCGTAAAAATGGCCCCGGCTTACGAACGTATCCCCGGGTTACAAAAAAAAAAGTGTACTTACTGTACTGTAGCAGGAGGGACTGGGAGGGCTCCGGGAAGGAAGCTGGCCCCGTGGAAGCCACATGCGGGCCGTGCTCCTGGCGGAGGGGAAGGGACGGCCTTCCGGCGGAGCCGCGCGGGGCAGTCCCTGCCCCTCCGCCGCCAGCCAGGCCTTGGAGGGGAAGGGACGGCCTTCCTGCGGGTCTGCGCGGGGCCGCCCCTTCCCCTCCGAGCCCTGGCCGGCGGCGGAGGGGAAGGGACGGCTTTCCGGTGGGGCCGCGCAGGGCCGTCCCTTCCCCTCCGCCAGGAGCGCGGCCCGCACGGGGAGCTCGTCCCGCCCGGCGCAGGCCTCCTCCCGAAGGCTCGAGGCCTAAGCAGCGGAGGAGGCCCGCGCCGGCCTTGCCTGAAAGGGAGGCCGGACGTGGCTTCCATGGCGCCGGCTTCCTCCCCGGAGCCCTCCCAGTCCCTCCTGCTACAGTACAGTAAGTACACCTTTTTTTCCCCCTCTTTCTTCTCCCCCGGGTTACAAAAATTTTCGGGTTACGAAAGGTAATCCAGAACGGATTACTTTCGTAACCCTGGGGACCACTGTATAACTGTTCCTCCTGACAGTATTCTGATAAATGTCCAGAGGGTAAGGACTAGGGACTTCCCAAACTATATGTGTTCCTTAAGAGTTTCTGTAGCCAGCAACCAGTCTGTGTTCTGGGAGGAGAGGATTCTAACCATCAGTGTTTTTGCTTCTTATTTTTGTATAGGAAACCAGTAATTTCAACAACAATAATAGAACAACCTCCCCACCATACGCACACACCAATAACTGACACTTACTCAGCTCATATATAAACAGAAACTGATGTTGTGGCATTCAGAGAGAGTAATTTAGGAGGCAATTAACTTTTGAATTAATCGAACTTAATATCATGTTAAGTTATATTATGCCCAAAATTAAATACCCCCAAATTACTCTCTGGTTGCCTCAATATGAATTTCTTTTCCTAATATTTTGTTGTTGTTGTTCTGTGCATCCAAGTAATTTTTGACTTGCTGAGGATGTGAGAGTGACGTACTATAAAATCAATTTGGGATAATAAACAAGAATGCCAATAATTTTAAAAGCTTTAAAATCTATTAACTCATGTATTATTTTAAACTAGACAATTTTAAACCAGTTTGAAGTATTTTAAATATGCCCCAGCCATAGTACATGCACAAAGTCTAGTTCGGAATGATCATTTTAATTGTGCTTCCAGTCAAGTCAAATAAAAACAGTGGGGATGGGTAGCTTCCACATCTTAGGGCCAGTCAAGCCACTCTGGGTTTTAATCCAAACTCTGAAGGAGTTATCCCAGGTGCAAAAATAAATAAATAAATAAAATCTCCATAGAAGTTAATAATGTTGAATAGATTTTTACTGAGTTCAGACAAAAACCCAGATAACATTTACTGCTCCATTGACAGGCTGTCCCAGCAAAGAAATCTATGCCTGAGTAGTGCTCAAGGCTCAGGTCTAGAAAAAGTCCACATTACCTCCTGCCTCCTCCAGTTGTCTCCCTTCCTCCACCTGCCAACTCTTTGCATGTGGATTTAGTCTAGTGCTAATGGGACTTGAAAAAGCAGGCCTTAAAAGAAAACAATGGAACTGGACACATTTTGCTAGATCATGTAGAAACACTCTCAGCTGAACCTATTTCACAGGGTTCCCATGTGGAAACAAATGAGACAGAAACTGGAAAATGCTAAAGCAGAATACGTACTAAAACCACTTTTTCTTAGATTCTCGCTCATCATACAAAGGAAGCATGGGTTTGCTTTTCACTATGGTAAGAAAGAAAAGAACATGATTAGGATTCTGTGCGTTTTGGCAGTTTTATAGTTAATAAATAGAAACTAAAATCAGCAGTACTTAGCACGCCAACTAATTTTGTTTCAGCAACTTATGTCTTTTCTTTAAAACAGAGGTAAGTGTTTTACACAACACTGGATCTCAAATATCAGGTGCCGTAGGCTGTATTTCAGAGGAAGAAACCATTTCTTGTCTAAGAAAAGCCGATGAAAATCATGTGGTTGTCATAAGTTGAGAGGTGATTTGAAGGCATGCACACACTTGCACATGCACACACCTTTTTAAAAAAAAATTAGGGATGTGAAGTTCGTTTAGGGGTTTTGGCACAATGGCTTGTATCCATACTTAAACCCTAGTAACATGTTCATTTCTGTATAAAATGTACAAAAACAAATAAATATGAAGGTAGAGAGGCCAGGTCTCCCCCTTCACTCTTAATTTTCCCATTAATGGTGGCTGAAAGCATCCATGGCAGTAGGCTGGTGAATCTGTTTTGAATTTTAGACTGAACCTGAAAGAAGCTAGCCAGTCAAGATGTTAAAGCCCATTCCCAAAATAGGCTCAGACTTTAAGGTAGGAGATTTGAATTTTGCACTAAAACCTAGAATCAGCTCACTGCTCCGCTAATAAGGAAGATAAGTCTGACTGAATCAAGGGTTCTACATGGCTGGAAAACCTGACAAGGCTTCACTTGAACTTGGTTACAGTTCTTTTTCAGACTGTCCATGCCAACATGGAGGAATCAAGAGTGGAAGAAAGTGCTGGAGCAAGCAATTGTGTCTCCATCTACTTATATGCCTGAATAGAGTTTTGGCCATAGTTAGAGAAGACAAGTCTTCATGTACTTAATGATGGACTGTATTTTATTCCTTAAATATCTTGATAAATATCCTGTTTTGTAAAAAGTCCAAGTTTTGGCCTGTATGCTAAGTCAACTGGCCTAGCCTTGGTGTCACTTAGTGTGAACCCATAGTGTCATCTCCCCATTAACCTCCTTCCATACAGAATCCTCAATAAAGATTTTGTACTAATATTACTCACAAGTTGTAATTCCAGTATATCACTGAATGTAACAGCAATAGTTGTGACATAAACAATTAGTAAAATTAAAATTATACCTTTAAATTACAATATCATATGCACAGGCCAAATGCATTTACATGTAGATAGTTTCATATGGGTAAAGTGAAAATTTTGTAGATGTGATGCTTTGAAAGAAAATTCAGAAAGAAGTTTTTAAAAATTTCAGTTTTTAAAAACAAAACTGGAGGCTTCTCCTTTTTCCTTGCACTGAGCCTCATCCCACTCACACCATCTCTTTCACTGAGCTCCATCATCTTAAAAGGATGCAGGTGAACACTACAGCCCATTACTGCCAAAGGCTGATGTTTAGGGAGCAGAGGTGGAACCCCACTTACCTGGTGTGGTTCAAATCCCTGAACTCCCTAGTGATGCCCTGCCTAGTCTTGTTCAGGAACTACACAAGAAACAAACATAAATAGCAATAATAAATTAGGTTTTTTAATTTTAGACTAGGACCACACATAATAAAAATTACATTAATGTAACATATCCTATTGTAACATATCCTATTCATATTAATTTTATCTAGCATTTAAAAAAATAAACATAACATTCAACAGCAGAAACTTCTGGAGATGGAAAAAAAATCTCTCTTCATAAGTTGGACGGTTAAAGAAAACAAGTGGGAGTAGGCTTCTTACTTTTATTTATATATATGTTTCAATGGTCAGAAAAAAGAGAGAAGGATAGACTGTGGTGAAAAAACTTTCAAGGACACCCAAAAAAAGCCAGCCAATTTAATATGCACACGAAAACACACTGGGCTTTTTGCGAAACAGGCTACTTATCAAGATTTTTAAAGAATAAAATACAATCTGTCTTCAGGCATGTGAAGACTTGTCTCTTTTGTTGCCTGTAGAATGTAATACATGCTTTTCATTACCTGTTTGTGGCATACTTAGAGAAGAACAATTGAAATCTAAGGGATTTAAGCTAGCTATGACAGACATAAATCCAACTGATTTACGTATTTACAACTCTAAGCATAACTAAATAGGGACCCAATCCATTATTTGTGTTTAGAAAGGGAGAGAGAAAATAATAATTCAGTGGCAGTGTACATAATTTTCATGCAGAATACCCCAATTCAGTTCCTGGCATTTCCAATTTAAAAGAATATACAAATTCTGCTTGTCATTGGGAAGAACCACTCAGTGCTGGCCAAACAGTATTGGATCAGATTAACATAGTTATAAGACCAACCCAGGATACACTTCAATCTTGGGTTGGATGGTATTGTGAAATCCATACAAGTCCTATAAATTGATCACAAAACCAGGAATGGGAAAAAATAATTATCTAGATCACATTGCTAGTCCTGACTAGCAGAGATCCATTCTATTATCAAATGGTAAATCGGCACTTAAATAGATCATATTGGCCTGATTTAGATTGGCGGAAAGATAAGGGCTCTTTGCACTGCCTTTAGGGTTAGGGAGGGTGCAGCTTTTACACCCTGCCTAGCCCTAAAGCGTATGGGAACCGCCATTTTAAAATGGCGGCGTCCATACGGACATACTATGAAAGCATCATCACATTCACAGCATTTAGATACGCTGCTCACATAATGATGCTTGGAGGCTGTGGGGAAGCAGCAGTTTGCCACTTCCCCACGGCCTTCAGAAGTGGTGAGATGGGGCTGCCGAGGCTGCTGGTATGGCAGCCTTGGCCCCATATTATTGCTTCTTGGGGCGATCATGGACCACCCCTTTCGATTCCATCAGTCTACTTTAGGTGGGAGTAGATATTGGATTTAGACCAAAGGATTTCCATAGTCAATGCAGAATTGGACCCAAAGTGCACGTAATGGCTACTTTGTGAATCTGCAACTTACATTTCCCCCCACGTCTCCTTAGTCTTATGTAACTGAAACCTCACAAGACATTCCAGCTCCTTTTGCTCTACTGGTTGCCATATAGGTTGTTACAATTGTATTACCCAACCTTTCATCCATATACAAGCTACTATTTTTATACAGAAATATGGAGAATTGTGCTTCGTCTGTATTAAATTAGCCAACCTTATTCACATTTCCTGGATTAATATGCAGCTTGGAACATCTCTGTGTTATCCTTCACATTGCATTATGCATTTCTCTGAATTTTGCTCTTCATTTCTCAGTTAAAAAACTGTGCACAAAAATCTGTATGTTAGGAAAAGCTGCATACAATAACTTTTATTCTAATAAAAACAATGCACCATACATTTGTTTGTGGCATTTGCCACCAAACTATATACTAAACAAGTGTGTTGGTAAGCAAACACATTTTACTGGGTTTTTAAAAAACTATTTACAGATCAATGGAAATTGGACAGAATAGATTTCTGATTGAACATACTTGAAATTGACATGGACCATAACAACCCTGATTTTTCCATCTGTAAGCGGAAAAAGCATAGTTGGGGAAGACTTAGGGGCTTTACAGACTGCCCCCAAAGGGCGGTCTGTAGCCTCCTCTTTTTACTGCGTACCATCGCCGCAGCAACTAGATGGAGCGGCAATGGTACACAGTAAAAAGGAGCACCAAAACATAGCTCCTTTTTGCGTTGCAGTTGTGACGCACAAAGCACTGCTGGCGCTTTTGTAACATCGCAGCTGTGCAGCGCCATATATATGCTGCGCAGCTGTGATATTATCACTGCGTGCACCATGTAAATGGCGCTCCGCAGTGATGATGCTCCCATCATGTGCTAGGGTTGCGGGGTGTCTGTAAGCTCTGCCCCAAGGCAACCCTAGCACTTCACAGGGGCACCTCAAAGGGCCGGTCTGTACTGGCCCTCTGAAACAAGACAGCACTCGCTTGTGACTCTCTTCTCTCCATGTTCCTCTCTGGTTACTATACCGTGGATAAAATAATAAATAGGTCTGTGATGGTGTATCAAGCATGAAATAATAGAGGGCAATGTGATGAATTCAAATGAGCTATTTAACATTACATACTGATATTCTAAGTCTGGTCTTTATTCTCTGGCATCAAGATAAATCATAACTATGCAGAACCTTGCTATAACTGTGCCTTCTGATAACAGACGAGAGACACAAGGCCCAAAGATAAGCATAATTAAAACAAAAACAAAAACAAAAGTCTTTGTTGTTTTGGCTTCCTAGGGAATCTAGGACTTTGTTCTGTTTGACTTTAAAATGCGGCATTAAAACATAATGTGTTGTTAGAACGAGGTTGTGCCCTTATTGCATTGTATTATAAACAGGAAAGTTAACAGTGTTTGATTACTGTGAAGGAGATAAAGGTGTACCAACATTGCTAAAAGCACGCAGGACACCCAGCAGCAGAGATATGGTCCAAAATGGTTGCTGATTCTACTCCTGCATCTGTAATTGTCCTGAACTAATGCATCCATTCCTACATCTCTATGGAAATATATGTAATCATGTAGAAGGAAGGAATCAAGCATTCAGTTCATTGACCAGTGCTATTGCCTTCCCAGGGCAATGAGTTAGTAACATGGAAACATCCCAAGTGATCTGGTCTTTCTATGTAATTGTATCATTTCACCATTACTGATGTAGCAGGGAGGAGAGAACAACAAGATGGACAAACATTAGCATAGAAAAGGGGTGAACAAACTCTAGCCCTCCAGATGCTGATAGTTTGCAGCTTCTGCCAGCTGTAACCAACAGTGCCAATGGTGAACACTTGTAATACAATATTTGGAGGGCCAAAGTTGCAGTTACTCACTGCAGTTGTTGTTCTAGTTATTATTGTTGTTGGAGATGGTGGTTTATATCCCACCTTCTCCAAATAGTGGGAGGCTAACAACCTATTTAAAAGTGGCTGACAGCCCGTTTTTTAAAATCAGATTAAAAACTATTTTAAAAAACCGAAAAGTATGCATATAAAATATATTTAAAAAGAAATTAAACAACTGATAAAATTGTCACGGTATGCCAGTTTGCATAGTAAGTTGTGACTGGATGAGGGTGTAGCAAATGGCAGGTGTAACCAAGGAAAGGTGCATTGTTAAGCAGGAAAGCTATTGGTCAATTAGGCCAAGTGGCTATGATAGTCAATCAGCAGACTATAACTGCTGTGGAAGTCTGCTGAGTGTTTGGGAGCATACTGGTCTGGTGTGCCTTTCATGTTGGTGGGATCTGTAGTGCTCTCCATGGTGGCTGGCTGGCTGGCTCTCCATGCTGGGCCATGCTGGTTGAGAACATGTTGTTCTCCATGCTGGCACATGCTCTTGGGAATTGTAATGGGGTCCATACTGGATTAGTATGTTGATGTGCAAGAATCATAGAATCATAGAAATTTAGAGTTGGAAGAGACCACAAGGGCCATCCAATCCAACCCCCTGCCGTGCAGGAACTCCCAATCAAAGCATACCCGACAGAAGCTATGCTATGTTTTTGTTTTGAATGTTTTATGACTCTCCTGAGTAAAAGCCATATTTTTGTTAACATACCTCTAAGACTCTGCTGTGATTTTTCCCTCAACACCTCAACAAAAATTACAATATTAAACATTAAAATTTATTAAAAGACTGTAAAATCCATAAAAAAATTATTTATTTATTTCCAGGGTTTATATCCCGCCTTTCTCCACAATTTGATTCAAGGCCGGTTACAATACCTTAAAAAGACAAAGCTAAAACATTGATTACAAAGTTAAAAATAATTAAATAATGCCAAGCTCAAAACATAGGTTAAAAACAACTGTTAAAACATTACAAAACATTTTAAAAAGTAAACCAGCCCACCATATTATTCAAAGAAAATTCACCCACCAAACACCTGCCTAAATAAAAATGTCTTCAGCTGTCTTTGGAAAGAGGGAGGGAACTGACCTGACCTCCTGTGGCAAGAGTTCCATAGTCTGGGAGGAGTCATGGAGAAGACTCTGAGTTTTCACCAACCACACTTGCAAAGGTAGTGGAACTGAGCGAAAGCCCTCTCCTGCCAATGTTAGTGCCTGGGCTGTCTTGAATAGGGAAATACAGTCTTTCAGATAGTCTGGACCCAAGCCATTTAGATAAAACATCACAGCGCATCATTAAAAGCCCATTCCATACATACTGGTGGCACAAGGATGTTTTTAGTTGCTGACAGAGGGAGAGCAAGGAGGGAGCCATCCTGGCTTTCTTAGGGGTGGAATTCTAAAGACTGGGAGCAGCCACCAGGAAAACCCTCTTCTTTGCAATGGCCAAAGGAGCCTGAGAAGGCCGCAAGACAGAGAGAACAGCCTCTCCAGACGATCTTAAATCTCTAATGAGCTTATAAAGGGAGCTGCAGTCCTTCAAGTAGCCATATAGGGCTTCATAGGTAACTCCCAACACTTTCGATTATGCCTGGAAATGGACCAGCAGCCAGTGGAGCTGTTGTATGCTCCCACTTCTCCAGATGGACCTAGGGACTGTATCTGAGATGATTTAACACTGAGGTGGCCTAACATGCATGACAATTCAAAAATAATTAAGATCTTATTACAAGCATCTTAAACTGAGGAAAATCCCAAGCCCTGAATTTATCTGAGGTGAAGCTCTACAAGTATGTTGTTGATGGTGTCAAGAACCTGGGATGGCAGGGAATATCAGTAGCCAGCATTGCAGCAAGGGACCATAGGATAATGGCACAACATAAGCTTTTTATGCAGATGGCTTCAGTTTTAGTCATTTCAGGCATCTTCACAAAGTGCTAGGAAGAATCCTGGTTGGATCTCTGGAGAATTTCCCAGGCTTGCCAGTGAGGTCCCCCTGATGTGTGGATTCTAGAAGGTGCTGAATGGCTCCAACCCTGATGCCTACTCCAGAAATAGCAAAATATTTTAAAAAATCATATTCAGATGGTATCTTTATTCTTGCTAATCCCAAGTTTATAAAATAGTATGCAAGTTTTTAACTCTTCACAATTCATCCTCAAGTTAAATTGTTAACAAAGTAAAATTCTAGGAAGGGAAAAGGTACTGATTTTTCTCTGATTGATTTTGGAAGTTCTGTAAAATCAATCAGTAATTTAGAGGATAACATTGTGTGGGGCCATTTTCCTCTGGTTCTCTACATTTGTTTGAGGATACTGTATAAAATTACTACTAATTATTTGCCTGTACAGATATACCATCGAGATAAATTCCAAGTGATTCAATCCAAATGCCATTAAATCTGAATCAAAATGTCTCCCTCACATCCACAGTTGATTTCTAAACCCATTTCCACTCATGCATGTTTCCACCAAAGTGTTTGAACAAGATATTTGAATAATGCATTTTTATGGCAAATTGCATACTCAGAAAAAATGCTAATGCCCCATTCTGTGAAAGGTCAAATGAATAAACCTGATATGCATGTGCGAGATAAGGGATTCCCCTAAAGAGCTGTTAACTCAACAAAGTAGCTTTAGTCTGCTAAAATACTGGCAATTATTTCAATAAAAATAAACAGCTAAGGAAAGATGAAGTTATCTGCTGAGTCTAGTGTTGATTGCTTTCTAAACAGATATGTCTGTTTTGAGCTGGGCCAGAGGGGATTGGCTAAAACAATAGCTCAAGGTTTGGCATTTGTTTGTTGTTATTTTAAGAGAGGAGGGATACAGTTTTATAATGCTTTCTTGAATTTTATCACACATCCACATTGTTCCATGTGCCCCATATAAGAACAATGGCAGCAGGAAAACCTGGTGGATTGGAGAATCGTAGAAGTGGAAGAGACCTCAAGGGCCATCCAATCCATTCACCTGCCATGCGGGAAGCACCCCTGACAGATGGCCATCCAGCCTCTGTTTAAAAACCTCCAAAGAAAGAGACTCAAATAGTCTCTGAGGGAGTCTGTTCCACTGTCAAACAGTTCTTACTGTCAGGGAGTTCTTCCTAATGTTTTTAGTTTTACCAATTTTCCTTTGGCCCATCTACCACTGGAATGAGCATGTAGAATTCCAAATAATTTCCCAATCTTCTGTACACAACCTTTCTAAAACTGAATTTGGTCCTTGGGCTGAAAGAGGTTCTCCACCTTATTGAAACTGTGATCAATCTACTGAAGAGTGGTTAAAACAACCAACACATTTTTCTTTCCCTAATAAATGTATGTGCTTTTCTTTTTGAAAATGAAATTCTTTGACATTACTATTATGTCTTGGGAACTTTTAAGCAAGTGTGCATCAGTTAATCATTCTCCCAGTTTAGAAGTATATAAGCCCTCCCTCCAGTCCATCTGCCTTTATCCAGGCCCCAGAGGGAGAGAAGAACCACTGGACCTCATCCCCTTCCCACCACCTTCCCCTTTTCCTTTTGTGTTGTCTGTAAGCCTGAGGGCAGGGATCCGTCTAATTATAAGATTGTATGTACAGCACTATATAAATAATAATAATAATAATAATAATAATAATAATAATATATGTTCTTTATCAAAATGAGAGCTTTGCACATGCATCCACTAGAGGCTACCAAACTGTGGTTGAAGGTGCTCACAGACAAGAATAAGACTCATCAGAAATTTAAAGAATACTCAGAAATAATACTATCCTGTTACAAAATAATTTGGTCCTTTTAACATTTTGAAAGACCTCACTGCAAGATTTTTCACATTTGGGGACTTTTTGTGGATAATCAATTTATGCAAAAGTCTTGGTTTTGGTGCAAAAAGTGTTTTGACAAAAACAAAACAACACAAGTTTTGCACAAAAATTAATACATTTTGTGGAAAATACACTGTTTTGTAAAGGGCCTAAAGGCCCCGAAGACATCAGATTCTGTTTGACTTTGGAAGCTAAGCAGGGTCAGCCCTGGTTAGTACTTGGATGGGAGCCCATGGAATACCAGGCTATATTTCACTGTAGGCTATATTTCAGAAGAAGGAACTGGCAAAACTACCTCCAATAATAATAATAATAAATTTATTTGTATTC
The DNA here is from genome assembly GCA_034509955.1 of Urosaurus nigricauda. NCBI lineage: Eukaryota > Metazoa > Chordata > Lepidosauria > Squamata > Phrynosomatidae > Urosaurus > Urosaurus nigricauda. The sequence continues at coordinate 257,813,842 of JAOEGL010000001.1, read as the reverse complement.
CGCCTCTCCCTGTGTTGGATCAAGGCGGGTAAAGGCAAGTGGGGAAAAGTTAAATAAATAAATAAATAAAAACAATGTGCTACAGCAGTAAAAACATAATAATCTAAAACAGTAATTTTAAAAACATTAAATTAGAATTCACAATAAAATTGGGAGGAGGGAATTGTTGGGGGCAGTGAGACAGATGGACTGTTAAAAAGTCTGAGGAGGTCAGTTAGGGAAGGCCTGCCAGAAGTGATCTGTCTTTATTGCCTTCTTGAAGTCCTCCAATGATGTTATATGGCTGATCTCTTCCGGCAGGTCATTCCATATTTTTGGAGCGGCATCTGGAATGGTCCTCTGGGACGTCGCCACCAGCCTGGTTTTCTTTGGCTGCAATAGGTTCCTCCCAAAGGACCTGTGCAGGAAGGATTGTATGGGAGGAGGCATTCCCTCAAGTATGCTGGACTCAAGGCATGTAGGGCTTTATAGGTAATAACCAACACCTTATACTGTGCCTGGACACTAATAGGCAGCCAGTGTAGGGATTATAAAATAGGTGTAAAAGAATCAAATTTAGAACCCCCTGTAACTAATCTGACTGCCATGTTTTGAACCAATTGCAGCTTCCGAACATGACATGAGGGTTGCCACATGTAGAGCGCATTGCAGAAATCGAGACAAGAGATTACCAGTGAATGTACAACCGTTTCTAGGTTGTCCCATTCCAGGAAGGGTCACAGCTGGCGCATCAGCCGAAGCTGATAGCAGGCATTTCTGGCTGTTGCATCAACCTGAGATGATGGGTGAAGTGATGAGAAAAGCCTGTGAAATTCATGGGATTAACATAAATCAACAGGTTATGTGGAGACACACACACATAGAGTTTTCTGTGCAGATATGTTGTATTTTTCTCAATGTTTTCACCACAAAAGCCCAAAGTATGAAAAAAATGTACATAACAATCATAAACTTTGCTGGCAGAAAGAACATTTGAAATTTCTTGCCTGTAAGAAGAGAATAAGTAAAGATTTACAGTACCTACCTTTGAACTAGCAATGTGCTAGATATCAGAAGAAAGTGAGAAGATAGAGACCCTAATTCCTCTCTTGCTGTTGCTGGAGCAGCAATAAAGGTGGGACTTGAAAAGAAAGGGATCAGGACACAAGAAGGCACCCGGAATGGTGCCAGAAACCCAGTGCCATCCAGTATTTTCCTGATATTTTGGTCTACAAAGAAAAGGCTGGCAATGATGTGGAAGAAAGAGAGCACAATCTTGGATGCTGTGGCTGGAGTAGAAACAAAAATATAGGGCTGATATCCCTCTACAAAGTACATCTGAGGATGTTGCTTTCTTTTAGAAATGGACAGCTTAATAGCACGTTCTTGTGGGGGAAGAAAGGCTCATCTGCTTCCCTCTCAAATATTTCATGACTACTAAGGAGGCATAAGCAAGATAGGTTTTAATTTTATACTGATGCAACAAAGTACATTGCGAGCAAGAAAAATAAGCATATTACCAAAGTCAGGATCTGCTCCACCTCCGAAGCCCCTCTGTTTCTGACTTTGAAATAGGCTTTAGAGAGCAAAGTGAGAGATTAGAGGAAGAGATGCTGAGTTACAATCTATTTGCAGGTTCCAATTAGGACAATTGATTTTTATCACAGTACATGTGTTAATTGCCTTTCCTAGTGCCAGGATGTTTATGTTCCTAGCAAAAGTTTGATGAATGACCATGTCATTTTCTTTGCCAGTGCACCCTGCACTGAATTTCTTTTGGATGGCACTATATATGATCCCACCTGCAATCATGTGTGCCTGAAATTCTGAATACCATGCATCTGATGAAGTGGGCTCTTGTCCACAATGGCTTGTGCTGTTATATTAAGATTCTACAGATTTCTTTTTTTTTTTTTTCCTCCTGCAACAAACTTCCATAGCTACTCTGTTTGGAAACTGATTTAAGTGACCTTTTCAGACCTGGAAAAAGTGTGCCCTTTGGTTTCTGTTCTTCATACTCTTTACAAGTTGGTACCAGTTGGTCTAGGCCATATCGGCACTGCAGAAATAATGTAGTTTAACACTACTTTAATTGCCATGGTTCAACGCTGTGGAATTCTGGGATTTGTAGCTTTTTGAGATATTTAGCCTTCTCTATCAGAGAGCTGGTGCCACAACAAACTACAAATCCAAGAATTCCATAGAATGAAGCCATGACAGTTAAAGAAGTCAAACTACATGACTCCTGTATTATAAATGCAGCCTTAGTCTGTAAGTACCAATGCTAACTTTCTGACTAAAACTGCACTCCTATATATATTTCCGATATATCCTATATATGGAATAATAATAATAATAATAATAATAATAATAAGAAGATATTAAACATTTATTTATATCAGGCCTCTCCCTAAAGACTGAGGTGGGTTACAGAATGCAGATCCATACATAATGCCATACATAATACAATAAAATATGAAATAAAAACAAACAAACCAACAGAGCATAATCCCGTTTCCCTCCCACCAAGGGAAAAAAATTAACACTTAAAAAGCAGATTAAAATAGTTAAAAAGGCAGATTGAGAAGGGATAATTTGGGGTAGGGGAGGCAGTAGATGCCAGAGTGGGGGGTGGGTCAGTCTGGGAAGGCCTTTACAGCCTTTTTAAAGGCATGTAGAGTGGTGATGTGACTGATCTCCTCCAGCAGGTTATTCCACACTTTAGGAGTGGCAGATAAGAAGGCTGTTTGGGAAGCAGCCCCCAACCTGGTCTTCATTGGCTGCAATAGGTTCCTCCCAGAGGACCTGAGTGTGCAGGGTGGACTATAAGGAGGAAGGCACTCCTGCAAGTAAGCTGGATTCAAGCCATGTAGGGCTTTAAAGGTAATAACCAACACCTTGTACCATGCTTGGAAACTAATTGGCAGCCAGTGAAGGGATTTTAAGATTGGTGTAATATGATTGGCTCTCGATTCAGCCTGGCTGCCATGTTTTGTACCAGTTGAAGTGTCCAAACTTGGCACAAGGGTAGCCCCATGTAGAGCGCATTGCAGAAGTTAAGAGAAGAGGTTGCCAGCGTGTGTACCACTGTTTCTAGGTCCCCCAGTTCCAGGAATGGCTGTAACTGGCATATCAGCTGAAGCTGATAACAAGCACTCTTGGTCATCTGATCTATCTGGACTGACAATTGAAACGACGAGTCCAGGAACACCCCCAAGCTGTGAACACAGTCCTTTAGGGGAAGTGTGACCTCGTCCAATACTGGCTGACATATTTCCACTCCCGGATTGGGGGTCCCTATAGCGAGGACCTCTGTCTTATTAGGATTCAGCTTGAGTGTTTTTCCTCATGCAGTCAATCACTGCCTTAAGATATTCATTCAGAGGAGGGGTGGCATCCTTAGTTGCTGCAGCGGTCCGGGACATGGAGAAACATATTTGGGTGTCATCAGCATACTGATAACATCCTGCCCCATGTTTCCGGATGATACCACCCAGACATAACATATACTTACCTGGGAGTATACTTCATTGAAAATAATGGGAGTTACTTTTTGAGTAAAGAGGTACAGGATTGTACTTCCAACAACTCAACATTAGGGTTGGCAGGGAGGAGGCAGATCATGGGGGAGCCTACCTGCACTCAATTGGTTCTTATATCCAAAATATTTCCAATGGTTCCTAAAATGGGAAGAGTTCAAAAACAACTAATTACAAATAACTAGTTTTTATAATTAATTCATTTCCACAGTAGTAAATGTGCACTACATTCCAACTGTAAATTAATGAGGGATTTGTAAGTTAACATTCTTTTGCCAGTGTTAACATTTAGTTCAGTTAGCAGTTATAATAAATGTAGCTTTACTTTGAGATAAGTTGTTGTTGCTGTTGTTGTGTGCCTTCAACTTGTTTCCAACTTATGGCAACACTAAGATGAACCTATAATGGGGTTTTCTTGGCAAGATTTGTTCAGGGAAGGTTTGCTATTGTCTTCCCCTGAGGCCGAGAGCATATGATTTGCTCAAGGTCACACAGTGGGTCCCATGATTCAAATGGTGGTTCATTCTTTGCTGTGGATGTTGAGCCAAAGACAAGGCAAATTGTGTTTTGTTCCACAGGTGAGAAGCTTGAAGCCTTCATATTGAAAGTTAAAGTGAAAATGAAAAGTGAAAGTAAAGAGTTTTAAACCAATGTAACTATATGGCAATTAGGGTCTAATTCCAATTGCAAATTGGAGTGCTCTCTGGAGCACCCTGAAGCTCTTACACTGGATTCCATTGCCCTATCAGATACCTGGCCCTTCTACTTTTTTGGACCTTGAAATTTCAATTGTAACCAATTTCTTTTCAAAAGTAACTTCATATATTTTGCCACAAAGGGTCAGCTATATTCAATTCATTTGATTACAGTTGGCCCTCCTTATCCACCGATTTTTTATCCATAGATTTGAACATACACGGCTTGAGAATATTCCCAAAAAGTATAAATTCCAAATAGCAAACCTTGATTTTCCATTGTATATATGGGACACCATATTGTTGTGCTATTATATTTAATGGGACTTGAGCATACATGGATTTTGTTATCCACGGAGGGATAACACGGAGGTATGTTGATGGAAAGATAGGAAATATCACTAATGGACTGAAGCCATGCAGCTCTTTATTATACAATTTATAATTTTAAACTTCACTGTTTGAAATGTGTGGGGGATTTTTTGTGTGTGTGTATACACACATGCAACATTTTTTCTCCAACCTGGCACCCGCCACACATTCTGGGCTCCAACTCCAACAATCCCTAGCCATTGACTGTGCTGGTAAGGGCAGATGACATTCATAATCCAAAGCATCTGGGGCCACACTATTGAGAGAAGGCTCAGATATGTCATATATAACATTTGTCGTGGAGGCTAAATTCATGTAACAAACAGTCCCTGCAAGCAACTGGCATCTGGTGCTGTTAGATAGTATTCCAAAGAAACCATACAAACTCAGGCATTGTATTTACTTGATTTTAGAACATACAGCATTCACATGGGGAACACATTGTTTTCCTTCTCTTTCATGGGGAAAAAAGCAATAAAATAAGTACAAGGAAATTTCATGTTCTGTAATTATTTGAGTACTGTGGTTAAAATGTTTTCCAGACATTGGTTTTACATTCATTTTGAAACCTGCCAAAGAGTAGAACAATTTAGAATTTGCTAAGTTTTACCAAAAAAAATCCCTGGAGATCTGTGTGTTGCACACTTTCCTCCTTCTCACCTGCCTCTGTTTCAGTCCCTGAAAAACAAGCAATTCTTTCAGATGCCTTGGGGTGGGTGGTGATTTGCCCACTAAATGAAATGCATTTTTTTACCTCTGAAATAGAATTTTTAACCCATTCAGGTTTATGAATGGAGTTTGATAGGAGATCAAACTCAGCAGCTAGTTTAATGACACAGCACCAGGTAAACTCTGGCTTGGAATTCCAGGGTCCCACCTTGAACAAACATCTAATCTGTTGTTGTTGCTGTTGTTGTTGTGTGCCTTCAAATGGTTTCTGATTCAGAGGCATCACTATGTGAGTGCACGGAGTGCGGACTGCACCAGGTGAAACCCTAAGGGTGTTTTCCAAAGATTTGCTTTTTGGCAGAAACAGATTGTGGCAGTCACCTGCATATCTTTAAATGAGCGAGCTCAGTGGAACAGATGGTTTGAGTAGGACAAGGCTGGCTGATACCAACCCTAGTGATGAAATTGCTTTGATTTATCGTTACCCTGAGGCAAACCTACCATGGTGTTGCGGTGGCAAGATTTGTTTGGGGGGGGGAGGGGGTTGCCATTGCCTTTCTCTGAGGCTGAGATATGTATTTTGCTATTGCCAAGCAAACGTGTGTCTCCCACGCTCCTAGTCCAACACTCCAATTGCTACACCACACTGGCTCCTTAAACAAAAAACTTAAACCACAAAAACATTCAGTAGCAGCAAAAAATTGTGGTGATAGGAACAAAAGGCTATGACTGTCATACTCACTCATAATAATGATCAAGCACTAATTCCAAACTCTGTATGCCATCCTGGTTCTTTGTATCATATGCCGTTTCTAGTGGTTTTCTCACCTGCAGAACATGTCAAGATGTTTTTGTGTCCTACAGCACTGCACAGTTGAAAACTGGGATGCAAACACTGAACATCTGAGTCTGGTCAAGATGGCAAAAATTATTTATGAGGAAGAATACTCAAGCTAGGAGATGCAGTTTGCTTTTGCCTGAACTACTGCAAAGGGCAAGACTCTAATCCCCCCCTTTCCCCTTCACTAAGTTAACTGAGTGCAAGCTACTTTTGTACTTTGTACTCAGCTTGAAGAAACTGAAGTAAGATGAGGACAAAGAAGGAAAAGCAGGAGAAGGAGAGAAAAATCTCAACTTTTAAAAGCAGTTGAGAAAGTAGGATGACAGAGCATTAACCAGGAGTGTCTGTGCCAAATTGAGACAGTTGGAGGGTATGCATTTTAGAACATGGCTCAGAATGCACATACTTTGCTAAATTTGAAATCATTGGGAACTTAAAATATCTGTGCCTGCTTGTCTATATCCTTCTTGAATTGTGGTGCCCAGAAGTGGACACAGTATTCCAGGTGAGGTTTGAAGCAGAATAAGGATGGCACTGTATTCTGGTGTTGCCATGATGTTGGCAGTACATGTAATCTCAGCTTTCTTTTAATAAAACAAACAAAGAAAGCAAACAATGCAAAGTATTTCTCTTTTAATTCAGATTTGCAATTGGATTAAAAGTATGTTCAAAAATTGTTATATCACCTAGTTAATTCTGAAGGTCCTCACTTTATTGTAGTCTCTGTGGCTAAGAAAGAAATCAGATTAAAACATTCACACTCTCTGAGGTAGTAAAGTTCTTTTGTTGTTGCTTTTGTGAGAAACAGTATCCCAACAGCTGAACTGGAATATAAAATAAATGATAACAAAGCAGATTAGAGTGCTAATTCTATACAGAAACTGTGACAACACTAAAGACAGCTTCCTTTTAGAGATTCATTAATCTATACATAGGTACTCATTAGATTGTGAAGCCGGTGAAAGGTATGATGTGGGGGGCGGGGGCACAAACAGATTTATTGAAAGATGGCAATATCTGGACTAGCCCCACTTATTGTCCAAAACACCACCAATTTGGAGTAGAATTAAATTGAGGAACCAAATTAGACCCATGCCCTTTTCCTCATATTACATTAGCACTGCTAATTGCTAATGCAGCATAATCCACTAAGCCTACTTTGTAGATTTATCTAAAGCTGCTTCAGATATTTTTAGAACCTGTTTAATGAGTGGGGTCAGACACACAATAGAGGAAACATCAATACAATAGTCACAAGAATCTAAGAAGAAAGAGCAATTTTAAGGCTGTGCTGAATGTTTGACAGTAAACATTTTCAGCATGTACGTGAGATTCTTGACAGAATACAATGCATTTTTTGCATAAATAAAAAACCCCTTTTACCTTTAAATACTAATACTTCCATGGTGACTGTCTGCAACACCATTTGACTGGAGGTTTGAATAAACACGTAAGATTTAATAAAAGAGACAAACGAATAGAATAGAAATCATGCAAGACCATATAATTGCATGCTATAATTAGATAATACATATAAATAGAAAGGAACCATATATATACATGTATAGTATTATAATCAATATATATCTAATAGGAGTAAGTAAAGGTCATCTGAGGCCCTTTAACTGAAAGGGAATTTTATAAAAATATATAAGTTAGTAAAGGAAAGAGTTTTTAGATATGCTTTTTATACCATGTTCACTGTATAAAAATATACTGGGCTTTAAGTTTCTAATTATCTAAAACACTTGAAAAATATTAATACATTACGTTGTAAGGATAAGGGGGATGTTTTTATATATTCATAAGATATGTTGGGCTTAGTTATTTTATAAAACATAAACTGGCTACATTAAGACTACTAAAATGATTGTTTAAAAATAAATAATAAACTAGACTTGTATTTTAATGTAGCAAATTTTAAAAAAGCCTTCACAAAATATTTATTTGTCTGCACCTGGAATTCAAGGACAAAGGGGAGTTACAGAAAAACAATTCTTTGCACCTGGAATTCAAGGACCACTTTGCAAAGAGGAGCCAACTGATAAGAGAGCGCCATCCTCATTAAATGCCAAGAACACCATTTTTTTTACATGGGTTACAAAAGTTCAAGAGATTTTCTTTTCTGTGCATGCCTAATAGGGGGTTATGAATATTAGAACACACCTAGGAATGTATAATGACTAATTTACATGGCCATGCATTGTATGAAGTAGGTGGGGAAAAGTACACATGTAATGGAAGTTTCTAGGGTTTGTACATTATCCAATGAAAATTCAGATAAAATATTGTAATGGAAAATGGTTTATAAATGTTGTGGGAAACATCAGACAGGTGTGCCTACTTGCTTGAGACACCCCTTTTTGCAAGATTGTATTTGATAAAATTGGAAATAGCTGCTTCATTGTTTTGTCCTGATTAATTTGATTTGGTACTTTGGTACTTAGAAAACTATATCTCACAACAAGTTGATCTCAGGTGGAGTCATACACCTTTGTATTGCTACAGGTAGGCAATCCATTGCATCTCAGCAAACTGAAAGAGAAGTTTCTGCAAAAACTTTAGTCTTTCCACAATCCAGGCTCCTCCTTTATCTCTTCCTTTGGTTCATTCCAATGATCCAGTCCCTATGGAGTTTATCACACGAAGGGAATTGGAAGTATAATCCAATGCCAATCTGAATGCAATCATGGGGTTTCGCGTGATTGCGTGAGAAACTATCACATGGAATTTCGGGCACTGGGAGGCAATTTCAGGCAGTTCTGAACACAATGCAGTGTCAATACGCAATCATGTAAATTCACTGAACTAGCGAATTTACTCAGTTCCGAACTGGCCTCACTTCCATTTCTTTCGAAATTGAGAGAAATTCCTCCTGTGTGATAAACTCCTATGTCACTGCTCTACAACCTACTTCTTCTCCTTCACATATAGCCAGACACAGATTACCCCATCTTTCCATAGAGGTAGATCTAGATTCCAACATTCTTAGTGGGAAGGGAGAAAGGCATTCCTCCCCCAAATGGATCTCAAAGTCCAGGTATATCTCCAGCTACTTCCTACAGGGCGTTTACCTGTAATTTTCCTAAGAAAATCTATATCAACATGCTATCCACATTTGGCTTTTGAAGATATGGCTTTAAGCAGTCATTATAGATTTATTAACCCAATGACAAAGCCATGGTTCAACATTCGAACCCCAAAGCCATGATTCAACATTGCTTTAAAACAAGCCCATGACACTATGAAGCTTTCTCATCCTGGATAAATCACATCTACTTTGTATGACTTGCTTAGACTAGAATGGCTTTTCAGGAACTCAGGATCTTTCTAGTCCAGGTCATTTTAAACTGAGGATGCCCTCAATTAAATCTGAGATCTTCTACACCCAAAATACACATTTTGCAAATGACCATGGCCTTTCCTCCCAAGAGGAACATTCTGCAATTATAGATATCTTCATTAATCCGATTTATAAAATTCAGGTTCCTATTTATACTACATGTTAATATCTGTTTGCTGTGAAATAGTTGGAAAGATTATTTCTCTAGCTTCTCTGTCATATCTAATAACACTGTAAATAGCAACAAAATAACTGTAAATATGCATTAAAATGATCTGTATCCCTTAAGGACTCATACTCATTTTTAGTTCTGTGCCGTAAGGGGAAGAAAGAGAAGCTACCAAAGAATAATGAATAGGGAGGCTTTAAGGAGATATGCCCAGGCAGGTCATGATCAAGAGAAGATGGGGTTCAAAAGGCTTCCCCTCCATCTCATTCCATCATTCACAAGGAAGGCCAATGAAAGATGGATGTGAACAAGCACATCACAGGAAGCATGGCAAATGGTCTGGTGAAAATAAGCAGAAAACAAATACTGATAAAATAAAGTAATTACAAATAAAGTTAGACTAGTAGCAGTTGTAGTAGAAAAAGTAGTACCTGGAAAAGTAATTATTCATCTTTTTATTTTCTTTCTTTGTGTACTTGGGGTTTTTCTTTTTGCTTTGAAGAATAATTGCTGCAGATTGTGAGAAACCCCATTCTAACTGGTTCTAAAATAGAAATAACATTATCACAGTGTTCTTAATTGCATACAAAGAATGTCAAATTAATAGTCAAACATCAGGATCCAGAAGTTATGGATCTGTCATGAAAAGAAATATGAGGGGATATAATAATATGGTGATACAGTGATGTAGTAATATGTTGATATGGTGAAATAGGCAGATTTTGATGACTAATAAGGCAATACCTTCCTTGGTTAGATAGATTGATTTGGGTGATGGGAAAAGCAGAAAGTTTAAAGAATTCTTTGATGTGTTTCAAAGAATGCTAACAGCAGACTGGGAAAGGAGGGGTTGGAGGAAAAAACCCTTAAAAGGTGAATCATTTGGGAAAAGAATCGGACTTGACACTATCGTGTCTGTGGCTGATCTTTGTCTTGGAATCCAAAATAAAGAGTCAGTTAATCTCACTGCTATGATGTTTTGGTTCTTTAAGTTTTGGTCTGCTGGTCCTGATATCAATGCCCTTTAGACATCTGAATTATGTTTGTCTTACATAACTACGTATACACCTAGTTTTACTCCCTGGTAAAATTCATAAGCCTGGTTTAATGAATTTCCAATACAACTACACTTTTACTGAAATGAAACAATACAACAAGCTTGGGGGGCGGGGGTAATGTAAACTATAATCTGAAAGCTGAGGTTCCACCATAAGCATTGATTACCCTGAGGTTCCACCATAAGCATTGATTACCTATGCATTTCCTGTCATAAAAACAGAAAAAAAATCCTCCTGGACCAGACGAAAGTCCTATACACTATAGGCCATCATTCTGTTGCCAGAGTGACTGAGTAGCTGCTCCTTGGAAGCCCATATCCAAAACATTAGCATAGGTCTCCCATTCATGTTCTCCAGCAATTATGCTTTTAGTCTGGATATAATACATGAGCATTGTGACCATTGGTACCCAGAACCAGCTACTTACACATGTAAAGAAATCACTAGCTTTTTTTTTAATTTTAAAAAAGCTTTATTAGGTTTGTTTTTAAAAACACATACATGCTTACCATTTATACATTCGCCTAAAATCAAACAATCATCCTGTTTTCAACTTAATACAATGTGTTAAACTGAATTTTATAAACAAAATTGAAGTTCTCTTTCTGCAGCAGCGGCAACCTATTTTTTCTTTACAAGTAATAAATATAAGTGACAAATATATGTAATTTATATATAAATACACATTAGACACTTGTTCACTTTTATTCTTTACCTTTCTAACCTCCATTTACTCTTTGATTTCTTGGTGTTGTGATCTTGTCTTTTTATCACCCATTCTACTTCTCTTTCTTTCTTTCTTTCTTTCTTTTTTCATTGTTTTAACAACTTCTTCTATTAATAATACTTTCATTTTTATTTCCTTTTTTGTTCAAATCACTACCTTGTTTCACCTTCATTTCTTTTTCTATTTTGTTTTTCCAATAATTTGTTACAACTTCCCATTCATCTTCTACTGTCCTATTATCTCCTTCTTGTAATCTTCTTGATATTCTATCTGCATCCCTGATATCTAACAATTTCTTTAACCAATCCTCTATAGTGAAGATTTGTGGAGACTTCCACTTCTGTGCATACAATAACCTTGCCAATGTGATCAGACATAGTACCAATTTATAATAATAATAATAATAATAATAATAATAATAGTTTATTTATAGCCCGCTCCTCTGTATATACACTCGGAGCGGGGTACAAGTAAAAAAAACATAGATTAAAACAATCCCATGACCCGTTTCCAAACCTCCCACCCCTTAAAAATAGATTAAACAGCGATAATTAAAACAGTTATTTAAAAACATATAGCTACATCCTAACCCTTCCTTATGTGGCCACGTCATAAGTGGGGATCAGAACATGGGAGTAGGCAGGAATCAAAGTCTGGAACCGAAGCCGGGGATAAGGAATTTCAGGGGAAGGCCTGCCGGAAGAGATGCGTCTTTAGGGCTTTTTTGAAGCAATCTAGAGATGTCATGAGACGCATCTCATCCGGCAGACCATTCCAGAGCTTGGGAGCGGTCGCAGAAAAGGTCCTCTGGGAGGTCTGTGCCAGCCTGGTCTTGATAGGCTGTAGTAAGTTCCTCCCAGAGGATCGAAGTGTGCGGGGAGGATCGTACGGGGAGAGGCGGTCCCTGAGATAAGATGGGCCCAAGCCATGTAGGGCTTTAAAGGTTAAAACCAGCACCTTGTACTGTGCCCGGAAACTAATTGGCAGCCAGTGGAGAGATTTAAGCACTGGAGTTATATGTTCTCTCCTAGATGTCCCAGTAACTAATCTGGCTGCCATGTTTTGGACCAATTGAAGTTTCCGGGTTAGGTACACGGGCAGCCCCATGTAGAGCGCGTTGCAGTAGTCTAATCGTGAGGTGACCAAAGCGTGTACCACAGTTTCCAAATCCCTCATCTCCAGGAAAGGGCGCAGCTGGCGTATCAGCCGAAGCTGATAACAGGCACTCCTGACCGTCGCATTCACCTGACTAGTCATGTGAAGTGACGAGTCTAGGAGTACCCCCAGACTGCGAACAGGGTCCTTCGAGGATAGTGTGATTCCATCTAGGACCGGGAGTTGTATTCCCAGACCTGGTTTCGGGTCGGTGACTGTCAGTACCTCCGTTTTGTCTGGATTCAGTCTCAATCTGTTTTCCCTCATCCAATCCATTACCGCTGCCAGGCAGTCATTGAGAGAGGAGACGCCATCTGAGGTCTGAGCAGATGATCTGGTCATGGAGAAATATATCTGAGTGTCATCAGCGTACTGATGACACTGAGCTCCATGCCTCCGAATGATCTCACCCAGCGGCTTCATGTAAATATTAAATAGCATCGGGGACAGAATGGCGCCTTGTGGGACGCCACAGCTTAGCTCAATTTTGGAGGAGCAGCTGTCCCCGAGCCTCACCCTTTGGGTCCTGCCGGAGAGAAAGGAACGGAACCACTGTAAGGCGGTGCCTCCGATCCCCATCCCTCTCAGCCGGTCCAAAAGGATGGCATGATCTATGGTGTCAAAGGCCGCTGAGAGATCCAAGAGCACCAGCAGGGTCACACTACCCCTATCAATGCTCAAGCGGAGGTCATCTGTCAGAGCAACCATGGCAGTCTCAACTCCATATCCTGCCCGGAAGCCGGTTTGAAATGGATCGAGATAATCGGTTTCATCCAAGACAGATTGGAGTTGGGAGGCGACTGCTCTCTCGATCACCTTGCTTAAAAATGGCAGCAAGGAAACTGGTCTATAGTTGTTTCGGTCCAGGGGATCAAGGGAAGGTTTCTTCAGGAGGGGCTTTACGGCCGCCTCCTTCAGACAAGAAGGAACAGTGCCTTCCCTGAGGGACGCATTGATTACATCCCTAAGGAATGTTTTCAATGTGTCCCCTCCCTGGACGACCAGCCATGATGGACATGGATCGAGAGGGCAGGTTGTTTTCCTCACGCTTCCAAGGAGCTTGTCCACGTCATCAGTACTTACAGATTGAAACTCATCCAATAAAGTGACAGTAACGGAGTTGCTAGGTGCCTCATTTACAGATGCTGCTAGAACATTGGCGTCTAAGTCAGCCCTTATCCGAGAGATTTTGTCTGCAAAGTAGATGTTAAATGCGTCACAGCAGGCCACTGTAGGGTTAAGTAGGGGATTTGGCGCAGGGGGAACCTGCGTCAGCTCCCCAACCACCTTAAACAGCTCCGCTGGACGGGACTCTGCAGACGCAATGCGTGCAGAGTAGAAGGATCTCCGCGCTGCACGCAAAGCCTCCCAATAGGCTCAAAGCATGTAGACAGTTAGGATGGAAAGAATATTCAGAAATATTCAGAAAACAGCCAGAAAATGTGTTTCTCAAGTTTCAGGAAAAACTGGTGTGAATAATCCTGGAATGAAGAGAATCTTTGCAGTGATAAAGTGGGAAAGAGGAAAGCATTGCACTGCAACAGAAGGCTGGACAGCAGATGATGGGTTATAAAATTGGTTAGAAATTTAATGTAAATATCACAGTAATAAACCATACAGCTATACAATATGAGCATGACAATATGTCCTTCTGTTGAATTAATACAGTTTGACACTGCTTGAACTGCCATGGGTCGATGCTATGGAATTCTCGGCTTTGTAGTCTTGTGAGATATTTAGCCTTCTCTGGGGTTTGTAATTTGTTGTGGCACCAGAGCTCTCTGACAGAAGAGGCTAAATATCTCAAAAAATTACAAATCCCAGAATTCCATAGTAAGGAGCCATGTCAATTAAAGTAGTATCAAGCTGCATTATTTCTGCAGTGCGGATTCAGCCTAAGGCAAACTGGGTAGAGTTGAATACAGTGGCAGAGGGCAGGTAGAGTGGGTCCTTGAAATTGGTAACCTCAGAGGTGGTTGCTAAGCTTCTCATGTTTACGTCCAAAAAGAACTAGAAAGCCCCAGTGTGCCTGATGCGTTATCATACATGACTGGGTAGCAGCATTCAGCTTGGTAGGTCATATTTGCAGGCCTACAATTCCTGGACAAAAACAGAGGAATAGGGATTTCACCTTACATGCACTACTTTTTCATGTGGAACTTGATGTTTCCTTTAGTATTGGTATGTTGGGGAGATATTCCAGAACAGAACCTTCATAAAATATTTATGTTATGATGCCTTGCTCCCTTCAGCCTATCTGCCTTCTCATCTGTCCTTTACTAGAGGCTGTAATGCAGTTTGTTAGCCAAACGGTAGTATAGCCTCACAGGGATGCAACTTCAAATGCAGTTTCTAAGTACTAAATACAGCAAATAGCATCCTCCCACTTTTAAAGAGAGATAATGAATGTTAACATGGATTTATTCACATTCACTACAAGATGAGAATAATTGTTCGCATGATTGCATGTTGTTGTTTTTAATGCTGAATTTTTATCACATTTTCCTCACAACGGATAAAGCTATAGGTGTGTGAGGAATCCAATTTCAGTCCAAGGTTTGAGGGGATTGACACATTCCACTTCCAGGACTGTCTGTTAAGCAGATGCAATTTGATTGTGAATCCTCTCATTGACAGAACACATATGAAAAAAGTACACCGTTGAAAAGTGCATATAGAAATAATGCCTTCACGTGGTTTAGTCCAGGACATATTCCAGAAACAGATGCATGGGAGACATGGATATAAACAGACACATTTGTGGGGTGGAGGAAGCAATTAAACGGATTGATCTTGTCCCATAAAGAACATTCCAAGCCCAGTAGATGTGACAGATTCCCCTTTCTAGGCTGTCCCAAAAGTTCCAAATCCTTGGGCTCCTATCACTTATCTTGCCCCCTTTCCCTTCAAGATCTTTCCCTGGATTGAGTAGTTCGGCCACAAGTTGATCTCTATATGACCAGACTCTCTGTCAAAACTTAACAGGGACATATAAAAAAAGAAAAAGTAAGGCTGTGTCTGCACTGCAGAAATAATCCAGTTTGACACCACTTTAACTGCCAAGGCTCAATGCTATGGGATTTTGGGAGCTGTAGTTTTGTGAGAGATTTAGGTTTCTCTCTCAGAGAGCTCTGGTGCCATAACAAACTACAGTTCCCAGAACTCCATAGCATTGAGCCATGGCAGTTAAAATGCTGTCAAAGTGAATTATTTCTGCAGTGCAGATGCAGCAAAAGTAGAAGTTTAGTAGGAGGCATTGAGATCACACATTAACCCCTGAACACATTAATTATTCACAGCTCTTCCAAACTCTATTCAGTCCTTATCCAGGGCTGACTGTTCTATGTCCATGACAGCTTTCTCTTATCTCTGTCCCATATTTCTGCCTTTGGTCAGAAAGAGACAAGCCTCCTTTTTGTATCCTTTCTCCTTTGTAGGCCTACTTTTCACAGCACTCCCTGAGCTGTGGATATACATTTTGTATATCCACAAAATATATACACTTGGAAGATTTATTCATGGTTGTAACCACAATGTTTTGGTTAAGTGTGGCATTGCAATAGCTGCCTGTCATTTGGTTGGTTGATTAGTCCACTACTACATACAGCTCAACACCTGAAGAACTGAAGGTATGTTTTACTCCAGGATACAAGACTTGAAGTTTTGGTATAGAGACATTTATTTTTATGAACTTCTATTTAGCACCATAGCAATTCAATCAAGGGTTGGTATTGTAAGTACTATGTCAGTAAAGATTATTTTCTGTAACATTGTCAGTTACTTTCAGTAAAATTGTTAGTTATTTTCTTGATAATTATTTTTTTTACTTTGTGCATTTTAGTTCATCATTTAATTAGAGTCAAGAAGCCAATGTGGTGTAATGGTTTGAGTGTTGGACTATGACTCTGGAGAACAGGGTTTGAATCCTGATCTTCAGCAAATCACACTTTCTCTGCCTCAGATGGAAATGGCAAAGGCAAACCACCTCTGAAGTTACTTTTGTATCTTGTAGTTTTCTTTTACCTTGTATGGTTTTCTTAAGTTTGTTAGGTAACCAAGCAGGCTTGCCCAGTTCTTCATTTCACACATGTGTAACTGGAAAAGGGAGCATTTAATATATGTGGGGACTTTATAGATAAATGCATCCCTGGATAAAGTTGGGAGAGTGTAGAATCAAAAAGAAATACACTTTCCCAAGTGAACAAAAATGCAGCTCTGAGTAATTCTAAAGAGGATGGGTGTTTGAATTGGAGGAAATTCACTGTCTTCCCTTGGAATGGCTAAATATCCACATAGGAGTTTATCACACAGGAGGAATTTCTCTCAATTTCGAATGGAGCCAATTCAAATTCACATAAATTCGCTAGTTTAGCAAATTTACATGAATTCTAATTGCGTTCGGAATGCGTTCAGAATGACTTCCCATTTCCCAAAAATGACCTGCCATTGCCTAAAATTGCGTGAGATACTCTAATACACAATTACGTGAAACCCCATGATTGCATTCAGATTGCCATTGCATTATACCCCCAAATTCCGTCTTATGATAAACTCCATAGTCTCATAAGAACAAGCCTCAACAAACTTCCAGCTCATGTGTTTCATTTTCCTGGGGTACTATTCACAGCATTATGATTCTATTTATCTGCCATAACTGCCTCCTGAATTTGAAATTTGTTGAGATGCTAGAGGTCTCTGGCTGAGAAATCTGAATATTTATCTCTAAACTGCAGATCCCCGGATTCCATAGGATGCAACAAGGGCAGTTAAATTGGACCCATAGCATTGTAATTGCATAGTGGGAAAGTGATTCCCCACCACCACCTTGCAGTGGTGAAGATACAGATGTTCAGATTTCACTTCCATTTTAAATTAATCAATTTCTTATGTCATCTGAACCCAGACAAACTGTAGTTAATCTTAACTACACTTTATGAAACTGGATTGCCTCAATGACCACCCTTAGCAAAGGTTAACAAAGGTTAAGGCTTAGACAACCTGCTAAACTTTGGACAATTTGAAATACAAGTAGTAGCATCCAGTCCTCTTCTTGCACTTGCACTAGAGGAGGAGATAAGGAGTACACAAGATAATATTTGCCTTGGTCTGCTTAAATAAAGATATTTTTTAAAATCAAAAGCAGAGCAAAATCAGTAGAAGACAATGGGTGAATAATTATTCTTGGTGAATAATTATTTTTTTCCTTTGAAAATTATCCTTTATATATTTGAGATCCACATTTACTTAATTTAATCAGTCAATCTGGTTGTAACAACAACAGCAACAACTACTACTATTACCACCTGACCTGACTGATTAAATAAAGCAAGTATCAATCTCAAATCTACAAAGGATAATTTTCAGAGATGCTGATGATGATGATAACGATGATGATGATGATTTCTTACCCGCCTCTCCCCACAGATCGAGGTGGGGAACAACAACAATTTAGAGATAAAAAACACATTTGTTAAAATACACATGAACTTAAAAAGACAAATAAGTTATACATATATTAAAACAATCCACACTTAAAATACATCATTTAAAATTCACAGTTTAAAAATCAGATGGATAAGGTCAGTAATAAGAGAAAGTCCTCCATTTCCCCTTGGCTAAGCATGAGGTAGATCTCATTTGATACCATGGGGTGAAACGGCATTTTGCTGAACGACAGGAAAGTGCATGAAATGGTAGCTCAAGGAAATGACTACAATTTGCGCTGAACTTTAATGAACAGTTTGGCAGAGGTCTGGCTTGGCTTTAATGGCATGGGGTGAACATAGAATGAGTTTAACAAACAACTGGTATGCCAAAGGCCATTGTGTTAAAATGTCTATGACCAATGACAGCACGTCAAAGAAACCTATAATGACGGAAGTTATGGTTATTCATTATTGATGGCTTTAAGCAGGATGCTAGATGTACAATAGCCCAAGCCTTGCGGTGCATAAAATTCAAGCATTTCATGTGCAGATGAAAGGGAAGGCATTATAGCAAATTCTCTCAAGGGAGGCCTGTATTTAAATAGCTTTTACAAATATTGCTTTGATGCATTTCTAAATGATTGTCTTTTTTCTCCAGGAAAATGTTAGTGTATAATTCAGTGCGATGCAGGACAGCAATAACTTTTATTTCAGCAGCTCTTGCAAAATGTATAGAAAGCTCATCATCCTCAGGAGTTATTTTATAAGGCCTGAACAAAATATAAGTGTTGAGCTTTAGACATCCACAGAGTGTGGTGTGGCTTGAGACTTCTGTTCTTGTCTGATCAGAATTATTTACTTTCAGGCTTTTATATAGTGTGTGAGCTTTAGTTATCTTTTAAACTTTTGTAAGTTTATTTAATTGTAAACTGTTTTAGCTAGTTTATTTTAATTGTGTGGGGTTTATTTCATTGTAAAGTGAGCTGCCTTAGGTCCCTTTCTGGGAGAAAGGAGGCACTGAAATGAAATGAAATGAAATAACTAATTCCTAGAAGCTAAAAAAATCAAGTAGAAATTAAAATTTAAATATTTACCATTATTCCTAGAACTTTCTTGGGTTCTCTCAACCAAAGCCTGGTTGCATGAAGGATTTTGGAAGATGTTGGCCCCAAAAGGATATTCACATCATTTCTGGTCAAGAGAAGTGAGGGGCAGGGCAGACTTTGTAGACGGCAGCCCTAGCAGTTCATGATATAAAGCAGCAGTCCTTTAGGGATCTGTGAGTCTTTGTTTCTAGTCTTGATAGTCCCAAATATAGCATAATAGTTTAGTCAGAGATGGTGGATAGCTCCATTGCTTTAGAACCAAAATAAAATAAAATAAAATAAATTCAAGATGGGTTCTATGGAAGTTCCTCCAGCATTTATGAGAGCTATTCAAAGTCCTAAATCTGTTTATGGAATAGCATATAGAGCCTTTGATAACTCCTGTAAAAACCAGAGTAGCTCCTATAAAGCTAATACAGATTGACCAGCCCAAAACAATTGAGCCAAAAGCTGTCCCATTGCCAAGTCCAGCAGGAATTCAAAGTTCAGCAACACAGGCTCAGCAATAAAATTCACAACCTTTTTTTAAAAAGAAACTACAGATCCAGTCTGGTGACTTTCATTGTCAGAATTAGCCAGCAACCATTAACTATTTCAAAATCATGGTGGGATAATTTCTCATTCATTCCTAATTAATAAATAGGTTTTCTGCTTGCATTCCCACATACTTTGCCTTTCTTGCTGCCATTTCAGTCTCAGCCTTGAACATTCCAGCCTGAAGCTAGTCTCCTTTTCATTGTTATCTCACCACCTATAAATGAAATCACCACTGTTCTATAACACTAAACTGCTTCAGGACAAAAGTACAAAAGTAATCCATCACTCCAACTACAAAATATATCATGGCAGGAAAGATGACTAAGCAACCCGACACTTATTGTTCTATCAAAGGCCAGAGCTCATTTATGTCTGATGGGGATCCATCATTCCCTCTAGAACTAATGTGCCGCTACTACTACAATGGTGATTATGACAGACTATTGGCCAGGTTGTTTAGGGCTGATAGGAACTGTAGTTAAATAACCTAGAGAGGACCAACGTTTCTCTAGTCCTGATTTAAATGCTACTATAATTTTTATCTGTAGTTTTGGGCTGTCTGCTGGGATCTTAAACAGGCCCTACCTGATGCATAGTCTTATACTCACATATGATTGCATAATATTTTGATGTGTCTTGTGCCATGTCACACAGGTATTGTCACCAGGGAATAAGGAAATTTATACTACTGACATATGCCCAGAGCAAAAAGGGCTTATGCTTCCTGTTTGGGTCATTGATCTTTTAGGCAGATTCCAGAACATCGATTTCCCATTACCTCTCTTTGAAGTGGAATCAGGAGCTACAGCAGATGGACATGTCCCCTTATTCATTTGAACCTATTGATAGTGTCTCATTTTCTGAAGATACTTAGCTTAAAGAACAATGTCACCTATGAGCTGCATGAATCAAACAATATTGGGTTTTTTCCCCATATTTGAATTGTGTAACATTCAAGTTCATGTCATCAAATTTATGGGGGGGGGGGGGGGATGGTATTTTTTGTTAAATCTGGTGAAGTATTCAGTGTGATCTGCTAGAGAACTCTGGTGCCTCACCAAAGTACAGATCCCAGGATTCTATGGGATAGGTAGTAAAGTGGTGTCAAACTGCTCTAATTCTGCAGCAGAGATACACCCTCAGTTCCATTGATTTAGTGGGTCTCTTCCAGCTGAGACTAACAAGTGGATTTAGGCCTTAATGTATACCTTCCAACATTTCATTGATGAAATGGCCAAGCACACATCAGAGTGTAGTCGAGATGGCACATGTCATTAATAAGGAAGAACAGCCAAGCTAGTGGAGGTTGCTGCAGTTTGATTTAGCCTAGCCTAATTCCACCTCTCCTTTCCCTCCTGTTAAATTAATCAAGTGCAGACTACTTCTGCACTTTGAATTCCATTTTCAGCAGCTGAAGAAAGCTGGGGATAAAAGAGGAATGTGGGACGAGAGAGAAACTGGAACATTTTTAAAAGCAGCTGAAAAAGTGAGACAACAGAGGATTAATTGGGACTGGCCCTGTCAAACTGGGACAGTTGGAAGGTATGGTTAATGTATTGTTTACCAACTGTATTTGTTTTTTTAGCATCATCTAGTATTAGATTCAAACTTAGCACCCACAGCAGAGAATACCACACCAGAAGCCTCTCCAAAATGTTTAGATTTGGATCAATTTGGGTTTGTGCAATTTTTAGTTTGAGGATGTATCCACACTGCAGAACTGTGGCACTTGATTCCACTTTAACTTCTGTGGCTACATCCTAGGGAACTCTGAGATTTGTACTTTAAAAGGTACTTAGAGTTGTCTGGCAAAGAATATTATAGTTCAAAGGAGTTCAGAGATTTCTGAACTGCATCAAATTACACATATCAAGATACTCTCGGATAAAACCTTGACAATTAAAGTGCTATTGCACTGCTATAGTTGTGCACTGTGGATACATCCTGAGTTTAGGGGCACATTTGTTTTTAGAGGCAGGGCATCTGGACCTTTAACCAATGTGTAGAACAAAATTTAAGCAGGTGTATCTTGTTCTGAAACTTCACCCTCCAACACATTTATTAAAAATCCAAAAGCTCTATTCTCTCTTGCATACAGCCCACTAGGACAGCTTTTGTGGACCCCAGGTCCACATAGGGATCAAACAATTTTTTGCAAAATTTTTTTTTGCAAAAAAAAGTTCCAAAATATCCCACATGCTCTCTAAGTGAGTATATAGGGTATTTTGACACGTTTGTGGACTTCCCTGGCCCCCCTAGGAGTCAAAGTAGTTTTTTGTAATTTTGTTTTTTTAAAAACCAGTTCTTCAGAATGTCCCAGGAAGATGCACAAACATGCCCCCATATTCCATACAGGGTGTGTGAGTAGGATTTCTTCCTTTTCTTTTTCCCCTTCAGAAACAGGTGCAGCACAAGCTTTCCTGGAGAGCTATTGTGGTCATCTCATCTTCCACCCCTTCTATAAGGGCTTGACTCATGAAGCTTTTCAAGTGGAGAAATGTAGGGGCAGTACAGACCGCCCCCAAGAAGCGCCGAGATGGGACCAAGGCTGTCTCATCGGCAGCCCCAGAGGCCCCATTTCGCCGCTTCTGCAGCCTGCAGAGAATCCCCGCGGCCTGCAAGCGGGGTGCAGCGGGTGCACCCCACTCTCCCCAGCGTTGCCAAGGGGAGAAAGGGGCCACCACTCCTCAGAGTCCTTGGCACAACCGTTTAAAAGCCGCACCAAGGACCCGCAGCAAAAAAGGAGCTTGGTTTTCGAGGTCCTTTTTCTGACGCAGAAAGATGCGCTTGGAGCCCTCCTGCAATGCAATGTTGTCAGGCATACACAGTGTTGTTTAAACACTGCACGTGCCATGATGAAATCATGGCGCACCCATATGGACACCGCCATTTTAAAATGGCGGTGTCCATACGCAGTATGGTTAGGCAGGGTGTGAATGCTGCACCCTTCCTAACCCTAATCACGCTGTACAGGGGGCCTTTTTTGGCAGTCTGTACCAGGCCATAGTCCATTTAGAAAAGCCTTGATTTAATGGAGAAAAAATATACATCTCTGGTGGGATTGTAAAGTGGTTAAGAGATTTTGGGTAGATATATATATACAATCATGAAAGATATTGTAAAAATGTAAATTAAACTTTGATCCTAAATTTTTCTTATTGAATATGTTGATGGATGATGAATATGTTGATGATTGATTGGCCAAAAAAAAAAAAAAAAAACCCCCACATGGGAAATTGCTTTTTTATATTGTGGCTGTTGGAAGGGTAATCTTGGTGAGATGGTGGAAAAGGAAGGAAGCCCCCTTGTCGAAGATTGGTTAGATAGATTATTAGAATATATTCAGTTAGACAAACTTACCTGTTTAAGTAGAGGAGAGAGCTGGGAAGAAGTTAAGAAAGACTGGCTCCCGGTGTCAGAATACCTAGAAAAGAAGGGAAAAGTATTAAGATTCTGATACTATTGTTATATTTGGTAGTTTAATATTAGGTAGGCTGTTTTACATTGAATTTAGAAAGTACAAGTCGAACATTTATAAATGGAGGCACTGGTTCTCTTTTTCCCTTAAACTACATGGACAGCTCAGTTATGGAAATCTTCCAAGTTTAATCTTGTATCCTACCATCGGTACGGAAAGATACAAAATAGTTACAGACTTTATTTTCTCTTACTAAATTATCTGTAGATCAGAGTGGAATTCTAGGAAGTCATTTGTTTCCCCTCCCATGTGTACCCTCCCTTCTGTTCCTTACCCTTTCCCCACCCAGTTGTGATAGGTTTGAATATTATGTGTATGCTTATGTATTTGATATTGTCATTTTTTTTGTTTTATTGTATGTTCTTGTTTTAGTGTCTTATTTAATAAAAACTTTTAAAAAAATTCTTATACTTGCCAAATATATTTTATGGACTGATATCCAGAAGTCATTTTTTGTCCATGGGTTTTACTTTGTATCCCATTTATTCCTGCTTTCCATATTTTACTTTTGTACAAGGCATTGTACAAAGGATGGCTTATAGTATTTTTCAGGGCAATTTACTTCTGGAACACCATTCCTGAATTTGTAGAAGCAGGAGCTCTAGTAGTGATAAAACAGGATTATACCTATAAGGAGCAAAATGAGGGCATTGTCCTTCCTAATAAGAATTCTGGAGTTCCTCCCACCCGATATGCTTTCATTCCCTATGTTTCTAGCACCCCTGGAGTGAGATATTGAGGGGGGGAAAGCCATTCACACCTAGAACTCTTGTATTTGCTGTGTTTGCATTCCTTTGGTTGCTTTACATGTTCTTTTTCTTTAGATGCCTAAATTGTATTTCTAAATGCCAACTTTTGAATTAATGCTAGAAATTTGGGGACTGAATGAAAATTCGTTGGTGAAGGCAGCATATTGTTTGGAGGACTATCCTCTCATTTTGATACCCCCACCATAGCTACACCCCCAGGATGGGTTAGAGATACTGGCAGTAGAGGAAAGGGAGAAGAATGAAAGAAATAGGTACTGAAAAGGATTCTTTAAAAGGAAGTGTGGTCTACACCTTTCTGTAAACAAGCTGAGAAAATCTGCTCAGGCTCAAGAGGTACTATGGGATAATGGAAGAAGACATAATGGGTACAATAGTGTGCTTTGTCACAATGATGCATCAAGGAGGAGGTTAAGAGAAGCCAAGGGAAAAGGTAAGACCTGAAATGTTGTTGATCACAGTGGGAGGCCCCAGGTAGCAGGAGAAGTAAATCACTGGAGAAATAAGCTGTTCAGAGCTGCAAAATTTTGTCTTTGCAGTCATGGAAAAAGTGCAACTGCTAGCATAGTGCACCAGATGGATACCAGCTGTTGTTAGGAGCCAAAGAGGTGAGGAACATTTGCTATGCAAGGCTTAGCAACTTGTTGATACATCCAGACTTCCAAAGTAAGTACAATACATATTTGGTTTTTTTTAAAAAATTATTAAAATGCACATGACATAAAGACAAATAATAGAACCATTTGACAAATTACAACAACTTCAGACAAAGGATAAAACAAGTATAAGCAGTTATCATAAAAACCACACAAACAACACCAAGTCTTACAAAAAGAGCTATAATTACTTATTTTAAAACATCTGTTTTAGCTTCTTGCATTTTCAGAAAGAGCTTTCCAAAATATAGACTTCCTAACATAATTTTGTCATTTCAGTACTATTATTTCAAAAATATAAATAATTGATCCAGATATCTACCTTAAACAAGTTATAATAATCTATAACCCTAATTAATAATCTCCTATAAATATATTTCTCTTATCAGTTTCCTGTTCCCTTACATAAATTTCCATCCTTTTTTCTTTCCAAAATCTAAGAGGAATACCTATTTCTATGGTTGTCTGGATGTCTCAAAGCACAGTGCTATTTTGATTGTTAAATTCTACCTCAAGTGCCTGCCATCCATTTTAGACTCTTAATCCTATGGCAAGTTTGATTCATCGGACTAGCCTTTCCATTATATATATGGAGGCATTTATATGGGTTGGCTTCACTTGCCTAATGATGAAAACATGGCCTGCCTTTTAGACAGTTGCCTAAAAAAAATCCAAAAAGTGTATTATGTTAGGAGTTTACTTTTCTGAATATCATACTGAAGAAGGAGGACATTGTGTTTTCTTGCTAAACAAAGCAGCAGTTCCTTCTGGAGAGCCTTGCTCAGACTGCTGTGGCCAATCAACCTCCCACCCATCCCCAGCTCCAAGGATGGTCTCTCTCATTACTATATTGCAACAAGCACCTCAAAAACATTTTCCATAAGGTGCTTCAGTATGATTAGATTTGGTTCATGATTTCCAATAGCTGCTGTCTGGTTTGTACTCTAATCTCCAAGTTAATTAGGCCTCTGCTAAAAGTTTTTTTTAATAGCTCACTGTTCATTGTACCTTTTGAAGTTCAAAAGGTTTTATTCCCAGAAAAGAGATTAATAATTCTAGGAAAGGGAATAGTTTTATGCCAACATGACTTTCTCAGGTTCTCATGACATTTGAGATTAGTGAACTGGCTTTTATTCTTGCTCTCTAGGCACAGGATGTAAGCGCACAAGGATGGATTTTATTGCATAGCCTCATCCCTGGGCACTACTCATCCTGTACCTGACCCAGGCTTCTCCTGGACCTTTTAAAGAATGGGATCCTGGATGGAGCTGTGCGATAAAATCTGTCCTGGTTCACTAATTTCCATTATGTCCCTTAGTGGTAGAGCTAGGCATTTACAGTTAGAAATCCTGTCCAGAAATTCATCTGATTTTTACATAGGGATGGGCTCACCCATTGAGACTCCCCTCACTTTAGGCCTTATCACAGTATGAAAGAAAGACAAGAGGCAATGAGATAGACATGGCTTTTTGCTTACCTTCCTGCATGGAGCCATAGTACTTCCATTCTCCCTTGAGAGGAAACCGGTCATAAATATGTGGCTTTTGCAACATGGATTTTTCCAGCAGAACAAAAGACAGCGAGGTTTACGGTCTTCTCCCTTAGCAGTACAGCAGAAGTACTTCATGGGCATGTGAAAAGGTAATCAGAAAGCTGCTTCTTTCTTGCTGCCTCTCATCTTTCTTTTGTAATGTGATAAGGCCCTTTGTCCTGGGAGACAATACTGAGTGCTTGAGGCAATCTTAGTGCCTCAGTCACACCTCCTGCATGCTCAGGTTATCTTCTGTCCAGAGACCTCAGAACTGTTTTAAAAGTGTGTGTGTGTGTGTGTGTGTGGGGAATAACATTGTCAGATGGCTTGATATTAATCTTGGCTGTTTGCAGGTACTTGCAGGGAGATGGCAAACTACTTTTTCCCACCCATCATCCTTAAATATGAGGATTCTTAACAAGCTCAACGTGTACTTAGATGTGCCCTCTATGTGTTCAGTGAAGCTTACTCCCAAATATTTCTGAATAGAATAGGTTGCAGACAATTTTTATTTTAATATTTTTAATACTTGATCATTAAATGCATTTCTGATGCATAATGACTGAGGAAGATCTACTGCATAAAAGTTTTGGTTGCCAGATCTTTGGGGCCGAGGGGAGACACTTCTCTTTACCTTGTCTTAGAGGGATCTGAGCACCCTCCTATTCTGGAGTCCATGCTTCTGCCATTTCGCAAGACATCCCCACTGCCTCTAAGTACCAACACACATGTTCCCTTCTCCACCTTGATTCCTTACCTGCTAGGATTTATAAGACCAGTACCAAGAATGGAAGGTAAAGTGGGGAGGGACTATTCCCTCTCTCTCTCATTCCTTCATGAGATTCTTGGAACTGTAGTCCAGACAAGTAACTTCTCCAAACTCTGGACTTGATGCTGGGTAATGATGAAGAATAGAGAGAAAATACAGAGGGAGAAATAATAATAATAATAATAATAATAATAATAAATTTATAGCCCGCCCCTCTGAACTGGCAGTCAGGGCGGGATACAACATAGTTAAAAGCATCACAGGTTAAAATACAACAATCCCATCCCCCTCACCCACCCCTCAAAATAGAATTAAATTGCTAAGAATTAAAAACATAATACAAATAAAACATTTAAAAAGTAACTTCCAATTTTGCATAAAATAATTTTGATGGGGTGAAAGGAGCTAAGAAAAAGAGTCGACAATAGATATGGAGCCAGGAAGTTAGATACTATCTGGGAAGGCCTGCTGGAAGAGATGCATCTTTAAGGCTTTTTTAAAGCTATCAACGGATGTAATAAGGCGCATCTCATCCAGCAGGTCATTCCACAGCTTGGGGGCTATAGCTGAAAAGGCCCTCTGGGGGGTCTGCATCAGCCTGGTCTTCATGGGCTGTAACAGGTTCCTCTCAGAGGACCGGAGCGTGCGGGGGAGGGGGATCATACAGGAAGAGGTGGAGATAGGATGGACCCAAGCCGTGCAGGGCTTTAAAGGTTAAAGGTGTAGGAGGGGAAAAGTCCTTCAAGGAAAAAGATAGAGAGAGTGTATTTCCACCAGGAGGATGGGTTGGGTGCTGGAAGAGTGTAGATATGCCATTTTCAAGTGCACAGATTTTGGGTGCCCAAGTAAGGAAGCTCAGGGATGGAGGTCCTACTTGCAGTCCAATAACCTGCTGGGATTTAAGACCAGACAAACAATTCCTAGTTTTGAAGAAAAGAATTGGGTAACAGCAGCTACTTTTAAATGGTGTCACACCCCTGTTTTTGAGTGATAAATGTAAAATGAGAACATTTCCATGAGACAAATAGAAGCCAGTGGTACCACGTCAGGTGGATTTCAATTATTCAAGCTAAGAAATGGCTTTGCATGTTCAATAGATGGAAAATTACCCCGCAAAAAAGGTAAACAAATATTTTATTGCAAGCCATTTGCATTAATTGATAATTAGTCTAATTAAGTTTCCTATAAAGCAGGAGAATTTTATTCATTAGTATTTAAAACTCTCAAATGTCAGACATGAGACCATGTGGAGTTTTAGAGTAGAGTAGAGACCCTGGAAAAACATTTTAGTTTGTTCCCCAAAGTTTTTCATAACTGAAATGTAAAACCTTTGCTGCAGATTTTTATGCAGTGAACAAAACTAGGGATAATAAAAAAAAAAAAACTAATAATAATAATAATAGGATTTATTTCTAATCACCCCCAAGCTGCGGGCACAGTCTTTTAGGGCAAGTCCAGGACAGGTGCACATATCTCCATTCCTGGTTTCAGGGTCCCTATAACAAGTACCTCTGTCTTACCTGGATTCAACTTGAGTCGGTTTTCCCTCATCCAGTCCATTACCGCCCCAAGACAGGTATTCAGAGGTGAGATGCCATCCTTAGTCACTGTGTCAGTCGGAGGCATAGAGAAGTATATTTGGGTGTCATCAGTGTACTGATAACACCCCACCCCATGTCTCCGGAGGATCTCACCCAGCGGCTTTATGTAGATGTTAAATAGCATGGGGGACAGAATTGCGCCTTGAGGGACACCTGACTTGAGCTCCCTCTTGGCTGAGCAGTTGTTCCCCAGTGACACCATCTAGAATCTGTCTGAGAGGTAGGAACAGAACCATTGGAGAACAGTGTCCCTGATTCCCAATTCTCTCAGGTGTTCCAGAAGGATACCATGGTTGATGGTATCGAAGGCCGCTGAGAGGTCCAAGAGCACCAACAGAGTCCCACTTCCCCTGTTGATGCCCAAATGGAGATCAGTGACTAAGGTGACCATGGCAGACTCATCTCCATATCCCACCCTGAAGCCGATTTGAAATGGATCCGTTTCATCCAAGAAGGCTTGGAGTTGAATGGCGACCGCCTTCTCAGTCACCTTACTTAAAAAAGGTAAGAGTGAAACTGGCTGATAGTTGCTTTTATCCATGGGGTCAAGGGAAGGCTTTTTTAACAGAAGTTTTATCACTGCCTCTTTAAGGCAGGTAGGCAGGTGGCCTTCCCTGAGAGATGTGTTGATAATATTTTTCAACAGCATCTTGATTGTATCTCCTCCCTGGATTGCCAGTCAAGGTGGACAGGGATCAAGGAGGCAGGTCGTCGTTTTCATACTGCCAAGGAGCTATTCCACATCCTCGGTACTTACTGACTCAAATTGATCCAGAATAACAGTATAAGTGGGAGTGCTGGACACCTCCCTTGTGACTTCAGTGATAAGGCTGGCATCCAGGTCGGCTCCTATCTGAGATATTTTATCTGCGAAGTGATTGTTGAAAGTGTCACAGAAGGTTAAAGTTGGCTCTAATAGTGGGTTTTGGGTGGGGGGCAGCTGG
The DNA here is from genome assembly GCA_034509955.1 of Urosaurus nigricauda. Classification (NCBI taxonomy): domain Eukaryota; kingdom Metazoa; phylum Chordata; class Lepidosauria; order Squamata; family Phrynosomatidae; genus Urosaurus; species Urosaurus nigricauda. Next base: position 257,784,480 of record JAOEGL010000001.1, on the reverse strand, counting down.
GTCAAGTCCCTCACCATCCTAAACAGCTCTGCTGGATGAGACTTCACAGATGCAATAGAGGCAGAGTAGAAAGACATGGATAAGAAATCAGTTGGGGTTGAATGTTCATTGAACTCAGTTTGCACATACAAATACACACACATACACAGAAGTCAAACTATGGACATACATTGGCCCAAAAACAGTTTGTAGTGGGAAATCTGCATTTTTTTAAAAAAAAAAAATCTGTGTGATTTGCACAACATAAATTAATTAAGCAGACATGTATTTTAAAGTCAAACGCATGCATGGAACAATGTGTTTGTTTCAAAAACGTGTATATATGTGCTCTAGTGGGGAAGAGAATGCATACACAAAGATGTGATTTTTCTAATTTGGCTATATGTTACCTTGACCAGAATGTGACAATCAATAAATTCTGACATACATCAGAAATATTCTTTCATAGTCAATACTTGCGTGAGGAAATTATCCATAAGGTAAACCTCTTGGTGAACAACTCTATAAAACTCCTAACAGATAATATTTAGGTTGTATTTAGAGAGAACAAAGAAGGGCAAGGAATTGTAGGGACTATTACTGAACAGTTTAAAGAATATATGTATCATTCCTACCTAGTAACTACCTATATTTGCATTACAACATCAACATTCTCATCAGCAGTATACTTTGTAGCAGCCATAGAAAAGCTGTGGACTGAAAAAGGGCAAAAGAATTTCAGAAAGATTAACTTTCCTCTCAGCATATCGATCTTCTAATGAAGAAGTAAAAACTCAGCTGACAGTTCAGAAAAGAAAACTAAAAGAGAATTGGTGTACAATACTACCAGATTACCATTTCCACGTTCAGTATTATGGTACACATATATTATTCCTAAGAATATTAGCAGAAGACTTTGAAAATTGTATTCCAAGGGATTTGCCCAACAGTTCATTGTTTAGAGTCCAGTCCTCTCCTTCTGAATGTAATTTCAGACAAAGACAATATTGCTTGCAGTGTTTCACAACTTTTATTCTTCAAGGCCAGAATCCCTTTGTGGATTTACAGTCACATAATCAGGTGCTATCACACTAGTGGGAACTATTTTTCCCCCCATTGGTGTGTAAAGAGGTACCTTCCTGTGCAACATTGCCAGGCAATACAACAGGCTTGTCTCTTCCCAGCTCAAATGGCCACTGATTGTCCACAAGGGTGCCCTTGGAAAGTTCTCTTGTGCCCTTTCCTTCCTGTACCTCCATGTAAGTGTGGTGGTGTAACTTCATAGTCTATAATCTTCAAATAGGATCTCAGGTCACACCTCCATGCTTTTCCTATTCCCACTAATGTGTAAGAAAGACATTCACACTGGAAGAACTTTCTGAGGAAGAACAGTAACACCCCTGATGTTACTTAACAAATCCTACTGCCCTGATCATCTTGAGGATGAGAACCATGAGCTCCAGAGTAAGCTTGCTGTAAGTGGACACACCATTGCTAATGATATTGAATTTTTCATAGAAAATGAAGAATTTCATTAATGCCCATGTTTTAGATTAAGAAATCATATGTCTATTTGTAAACATTTAAGAAATATAGCTACAAAAATGTAAATTCATACAGAAATCAAAACCTTTGCAAATATTTTTTGGAAATGAAACTGTAGAGCACTTTTGAGCTCTGAGTTAAACACACCTGACATATTCAAAGAAAAGCCTAGTAATAAGGGTAAATTACATTGAGTAAATCATATGCGATTGCCACTGACAGTCTGAGCACTCAGATAAATGTCTGCCTCAAAAATATCCCAGGGCAACCAAGCAGAATCAATACCTCAACTGCTTTGCAAAGTCAATAAGGACATAAAATCTTACCCCTATGTCAAGGCAGCAAATCTGAAGCAAAGTTCACAGGAACCTTTGGCCAAATGATTTGCATAGGACCAATTCTGATCTATTATTTCATTTATTGATAAAGTTTCGTCTGTTCTAATGACGTTTTGTAGCCATCTTCATGGCTCCTTTTGTGGTTGTCATGTGCCTTCAAGTCTTTTCTCAATTATGGTAACCCTAAAGTGAGCCTATCATGGGGTTAACATGGCAAGATTTATTCATAGAGGGTTTACCATGACCTTCATTTGAGACTGAGGGAGTGTGACTTACCCAATGTCACACAGTGGGGTTCCATGGCTGAATGGGGATTTAAACTCAGCTCTCCCAGAGTTCTAGTCTAGCACTCAAATCACTTCATCTTTTATATCAGAAAAGCTCAATAAAGTATACTAAATACAATAAATAATACATACAGTCTTATTTCTGTATCAATTATCTGAAAATCCAAAGTGCTCCAAAATTCAACACTTTTTAAATGCATGGCTGAGATAGTGATTCCTTTGTTTTCTGATGGTTCAATGTACATAAACTTTTTTTCAGGCACAACATTATTTAAAATATTGGATAAAAATTCCTTCAGGCTTTGTTATTAAGATATATACAAAACTAATGCATTTTGTGTGTTGACTTGGATCCCATATCCAAGATATCACATTATGTACATGCAAATGTGAAGCTTTTTTTTTAACCATAGATTTTTTTCACCTCATCTATAAGCCTACCTAGTGAAAGAAGAGATCATGTCAGGATGCACTCCGTGAACAGAGGCAAGGTCAGGTAAGAACAGAGGACATCTGCAAGTAGTGCTGTGGCTAAAGAGACAATTGAACTCAAGCCAAAAGGAAGTTCAGTTGTAGATGTGCGTGAAGAGATGTTATCTGGTGGGTCTCCTCCAGTAGGTCATTCCAAATTTTTAGAGCGGCAATGGAAAAGGAACTCACCACCAATCTGTTTTTTCTTGACTGAAGTAGGTTCTTTCCGGAAGACCTGAGTGTGTGGGAAGGATTATATGGGAGGAGGTATTCCATCAAGTAAGCTGGACCCAAACCATGTAGGGCTTTATAGATAATAACCAACACCTTGTACTGTGCCCAGAAGCTAATAGGCTGCCAATGCAAAGATTTCAAGATAGGTATAATACGGTCAAACCTAGATTTACCCATGACCAATCTGGCTGCAATATTTTGAACCAGTTGAAGCTTCCGAACATGGCACAAGGGTAGCCCCATGTAGAGTGTGTTGAAGAAATTGAGACGAGAGTTTACCAGTGCATGTACAACCATTTAAAGACTATATTGTTTAGAGAAGCATTCCCAGGATTGTGCCATCTGCCCCAGGATGCCTCCTTTTAACTAGGTATTAAGAAGTCAAGCCCTCCCTCCAGTCCATCTGCCTTGGTCCAGGCCCCAGAGGGAGAGAAGAACCACTGGACCTCATCCCACCACTTTTCCCTTCTCCTTTTGTGTTGTCTCTTTTAGACTGTAAGCCTGAGGGCAGGGGACCATCTAAATATAAGATTCTATGTACAGCACTGAGTAAATTTACAGCACTGTATAAATAAAGGATTATTATTATTATTATTATTATTATTTCTATGTCCCGCAGCTCCAGAAACAATGTAGGCTGACACCACTTTAACTGCCATGGCTCAATGCTATGGAGTCTTGAGATTATCAGTCTGACAAGAGCTCTAGTGCCACAACAAACTACAATTCCCAGGATTCCCTAGCACTGAGCCAGGGCAGTTAAAATGGTCTCAAACAGGATTATTTCTGCAGTATGTTTTGGACTAGTGACAAGCTGGGACATTGCTTCAGAATCTGGTCTGTCACCTGGGTTTTCACACTGTGTGCCTCCCTCCAGAATGAGCAAATAAATAAATACACCACAATCCTCCTAAACAGACTTACTCAGAAGCAAAATTCATTGGGTTTGCTAGGACTAGCCTCAGAGGATGGCAATGGCAACCTCCCCTCTGAAGAAAATTGTCAAGAAAACCCTAGAACAGGGACACCTTAGGGATCTGGATTTCTATGTTCCAAGTCCAGCACTTTTAACTTGGGTCTGTACTCTAATCAAATCAGTTCTAACTTTTAAAATGGAACAAAGGTTAAACATAATCGAAATAAAGATGCATTAATGTACTGAATTTGCATGATGATAATGTAAATTAGAGTGGTTTGCATAATTACAATATTTTCATAATATGCAAATTAGGTGCATATTAAGTGCCTGATTTTAAGAAGTGGAATATGGCAACCCTATTAGGACCAGAGCAAAAAGTAGCTGGGATAATCCGACTCCTGGCGTCACCTGTGTCCATGCTGCCCTCCATTTTTTTCTTTAATGTTCTTTACTTTAGAATAAAAGTTTTCCTTAAGTACTCTGCTTCTTTTTTCACTCCTTTTTCACAGCCTTAGCTTGAAAAGTGGTCCTGGAGAAGAGTTGTGTGAATACTGTGGACTGCTAAAAAGACAAATAAGTGGGTCCTAGAGCAAATCAAGCCTGAACTCTCTCTTAAAGCCAATGGCCCATTCTAGATGGGCACTTTGCGGCGCGATTAGGGCTTGAAAGCCTGCCTTTAGGGTTAGGGAGGGTGCAGCTTCTACACCCTCCCTAACCTTAAAGTGTATGGATGCTGCCATTTTAAAATGGCGGCGTCCATACGGACGCACTTTCAGGGCGTCATCATGTGTGCAGCTTTTAGATAGGCTGCGCACATGATGACGCCTTTGCACCGTGGGGGAGGGGGTGCAAATCGTGTCCTTTCCGCGGCACAAAAAAGGAGCTCCAAACGGAGCTCCTTTTTGGTGTCAGGTCTTTGGTGCGGCTTTTACACAGCCGCAGCAAGGACGCAGGGAGAAAGGGGCTGCAGTGGCAGCCCCTTTCTCCCTTCAGGCCCTTGGCCCCATCCCACTACTTCCTGGTGCGATTGTGGACCACCCCTTTTGGGCGGTCTAGATCACCCCAATATGACTAAACTAAGCAAGTCATACATTGTCCATAACAATGGAAGGCATGGCTCACTAGAAAAGGCAATAATGCTTGGTAACATGGAAGGCAGTTGGAAAAGAGAAAGAACACATTATAGAAGTTAAACTCAGTCAAGGAAACCATGGACCTGAGTTTTCAAGAACTGAGCAGGGCTGTCTTATATGTCTCTCATTCATAAGGTTACCATAAATTGAAGTTGACTTGAAATAAGCTAACAAAAACAAATGCAAATATTTCAAAATATGAAGAAACCCGAAATCCAAAACACTTTCACTCTTTTCCAAACATTTTGTAGTAAACCTGTATTATTATAAAGTCTCTCTCTCTCTCTCTCTCTCTCTCTCTCTATATATATATATATATATATATACTTCTCTATACACACGCACACACCAGGAGCCATCATGATGTATTGGTTTGAGCATTGTACTATTACTCTGGAGAACAGAGTTCAAATCCCTCTTTGGCCATGAAAACCCAATCCCCACTCAGTCATAGAAACCCACTGGGTGAGCTTGGGCAAGGCACATTCTCCTAGACTCAGAGGATGTCAATGGCATTGTCAACTGCCATCGCTCTGATGAACCTTGCCAATAAAACCCCATGATAGAATGACTGTAGGGTCACCATAAGTCAAAAATGACTTGAAAGCATACAACAACAACAAAGGAAGTTGAGGAAAATGCAGAGAACTGGACTGAATTCTTTCTTTCAGGCAGTTATCTGTGTCTCAGCAAATATTCTCAGGAAGACAGTCTGGGGAGCTGAGGCAAATAAGACTGGCAAAAGAAGAGATTCTAGACTTAAAAAGCAAATTAGATAAATTCCCAAGTTTGGATAGAGTCTAGCCAAGAATTATTACTGAGGTATCTGCCTTTCAGAAGATGTGATTTACCTCATTTTGGGATGAGAAGAAAGGTAGTGTTGTCAATCATAAAGCAGATAGTAATGATCAGTTTTTGTGCTATTGGGATATAATGTCTGAATTACGTTGAAGATCTTGTTTTGGCACCAGTTTGCTGTGGGGAATGGTTTAAATGTTTGATGTTACTTCTCATGATTTTAAAGAATTCAAACTTTTAGTTCACTATTTTGGGACATTTTTAGTTCGCCTTCATGAAATTATTGTTCTGATGTGGCTGACAAAGTTTAGAATCCATGATTACTATGAATTGAAAAGACAGGGGAAAGCCACTGTTTTGCCACTGTGATCAACAGTGTTGTTGAAATCTGTTGAAGGGTATTTACTCATGGGAACTGACCATGAAGAAGTTCACTGGTGTAAATTTGTAGAGAATTCAAAAAACAGCATCCGTTTGGTTCAAAACAATAAATTGTAGTTAGAGTTATAGCCCCAAAGTAAGGACATTTGGGCCACTGATCAGCTCTCCTCCACTAACTCAAAACATTCCCCACTGAGAAAACCTTTTTGCATCCTAAGCAAACCACTGTTTTTAACCCAATATTTGCCTCTCTGCATTGCATATCTGGAAGAAAGGCACAAATGGAGACTTTGAGCTTTCAAAATATGGCAAGATTGAGAGACAGAATTCAGCACCAGTGAATAAAAGCAGCAAATAAAAGGATGGCTAAAGGCAGTGAGGGGAGGAGGACCATGCCACACATCTATTTTTCCTGTGTGGGATATAAAGTGGAAATCTGTCATCAACCATAAATATACAGTGGAGAGAAAAGGCTGTATAGATTAGATCCATAAAATGTATGCACTGCATTCCTCCATTGCTCCTGCTTCCATGGATACAGGTGAAACACCCCAGGTCATGATGACAGTTATGATGAAAGTTATATACTCTTAATAATAACAAACATTGTTCCTGTGGATTCTTGTGGGTTGTGTTCTGGAACAAACAATATGAAACCAATTTTCTGTATATTATCATGATAATGTTTCCCTCTCCGTGGGAATTATATATACACAGTTGGCCCTCCATATTCACAGATTCTGCATCCATAGATTCAACCATCCACAGCTTGAAAACATTTCTTTAAAAATTCCAAAAAGCAAACCTTGATATTGCCATTTTATATAATGTACACCATTTTACAACACTATGGTATTTGAGCAACCCCAGATGTTGCTACCCCCAGCAGGTCTTGGAACCAAACGCCAGCAGATACATAGGGCCCACTTTGTATAGGTTAAATTGTTTACTATACATAGTAAAAAAAAAAATCATATGTGTGCCTTCAGCTGAGTTCTGACATGGCAACCCTAGGGTGAATTTATCACAGAGTTTTCTTGGCAAATTTCTTGGGGGGGGGGGGTCTTCCAACATCTGAGGCTGAGAAAGTGTGACTTCCCAAGGTCACCCAGTGGGTTTCCATGGCTGACTGGGGATTGGAACCCTGATCTCCAGTTGTCCAACACTCAAACCAGTCCCCATCCCTTTAGTACCCCCTTAACTCCATTGTCATCTGACAACTCCATTGTCATCTGACAAAAGTCAACATGGGTTTCAGAGAAACAAGTCATGCCAAATGAACCTGATCTCTTTTTTTGATAAAATTACCAGCTTGGTAGATGAAGGGAATGCTGTGGATATAGTATACCTCGATTTCAGTAAGGCCTTTGACAAGGTTCCCCATAACATTCTTGCAAACAAGCTTGCAAAATGTGGGATAGACAAGTTAACTGTTACATGGATTTGTAATTGGTTGACTGGCCGAACTCAAAGGGTGCTCAACAATGGTTCCTTTTCATCCTGGAGAGAAGTGACCAGTGGGGTGCCACAGGGTTCTGTCCTGGGCCCAGTGCTATTCAATGTCTTTATTAATGATTTGGATGACAGAATTGGGGGCATACTTATCAAATTTGCAGATGACACTAAACTGGGAGGAGTAGCTAATACCCCAGAGGACAGGATCAAAATTCAAAATGACCTGAATAAACTAGATAGCTGGGCCGATGCTAACAAGATGAAATGCAATGCAGAGAAATGTAAGGTTCTGCACTTAGGACAGAAAAATGAAATGCACAGATATAGGATGGGGGACACCTGACTGAATGAGACCACATGTGAAAGGGATCTAGGAGTCCAAGTAGACCATAAGCTGAACATGAGTCAACAGTGCGATGCGGCAGCTAAAAAAGCCAATGCAATTTTAGGCTGCATCAATAGAAGTATAGTTTCTAGATCAAGGGAAGTTATAGTGCCACTCTATTCTGCTTTGGTCAGGCCCCACCTGGAATACTGTGTCCAGTTCTGGGCACCACAATTCAAAAAGGATGTGGAGAAACTGGAGCAAGTCCAAAGGAGGGCAACTAAGATGGTGAAGGGTCTGGAAACCATGCCCTATGAGGAACGCCTCAGGGAACTGGGGATGTTTAGCTTGGAGAAGAGAAAGTTAAGAGGTGATATGATAGCCCTGTTTAAATATTTGAAGGGATGTCATATTGAGGAGGGAGCAAGCTTGTTTTCTGCTGCTGCAGAGACTAGAACGCGGAACAATGGATGCAAACTGCAGGAAAAGAGATTCCACCTCAACATTAGGAGGAACTTCCTGACAGTAAGGGCTATTAGACAGTGGAACACACTCCCTCGGAGTGTGGTGGAGTCTCCTTCCTTAGGGGTCTTTAAGCAGAGGCTGGATGGCCATCTGTCAGGGATGCTTTGATTTGGAGTTCCTGCATGGCAGGGGGTTGGACTGGATGGCCCTTGTGGTCTCTTCCAACTCTATGATTCTATGATTCTATGATTCTAACCCACTAGCTGTTTCCCTAGCCATTTCCCACTTTCTTGGAATGCTTCCTTGAGACCATCATTGTTTAGGACTTCATCTTCTTTTACTTGATGCTTTGTCACTGGGCAGGATATGTTTGATCACTCCTTGTACTTAGTGGGTCTAGAATAACTGCTATTCTGTGAATCAGTACCCCGCACACACTAATGCAGTTTAATAATGGATAGCTTTTTGAGTCCACTCAAGATAAAATACTTGTAGATATGGTAAGGTGAAATTTTACTTTTGGGTTGTTCTTGTTGTTTTTCTTCTTTCAACATTTTAATGTATTTTCATGAGTCTATCTGCACTACTCAATTACAGTGGGCTCTTGTTATCTGCTGGGTTTTGGTTCCAGGACCCTTTGTCGATAACAAAATCCCTGTATGCTCAAGTCCCATTAAATATAATGGCACAACAAAATGGGGTCCCATATATAAAATGGAAAATCAAGGTTTGGTATTTGGAATTTATACTTTTTGGGAATATTTTCAAGCCGTGTATGCTCAAATCTGTGGATAAAAAATCCGTGGATGAGGGCCAACTGTATAGTGCTCTGATTGCTCCATAACTGTCATGAGTCCATTCTATGACTTGCAATTCCATGCTAGAAAGCTCTAATTCAGTTTCTTTAGCTAACCAGTCTCCTCCTCACCAAACTACAAGTCCCAGGATTCTGTACCATAGAACCATGACTGCTCAAGTGGCATTGATAACTATATAAGTGCAGATAGACAGTGTAAGTTACTGTACATGCAATGATGTATTCAAGTCTTTTACTCCAACTCAACTGTGGTGTCTTCCTAATGTCACAGAGTAAGGAGTCCCTACGTTCAAGTATCAGGTCGAGTCTTAAGTCCTTGCAAGATACTTTCAAGTCAAGTCTCAAGTCTGGAAGCTTACTTTAACAGAAGAAAAGTTAGGTCATGGTGAAGTATGTGGGGAGGAGTTGAGTTTCAATAACTAGAAAATCAAGAACAGATCACAAAGTTAGGTAAAGAAAAATCAAACTATTCGAGGCAATTTATCAATCTTGCATTTTTTTTTTTTTTAAAAAAATGAGGTCCATTCAGGAGCCTGTTCCCACTGCACATCAGAGGAGCTGTCTAAATCTTTTCCTAGGAACAGCAAGCAAGACTTTTCCCCATATGAGGGTCGCCTGTACAGCAAACATAAAGTACCACTTCACCATGTGAATAGTAGGCAAAAAGCAATGAGATGGAAGCAAGAAAAAAAATGGAGAAAAACTGTTTTCTATTCTGTAACATTTCTTATTTTATTTTATTTTTATTTATATCATTTAAAAAACAACATGGTACAACAAAAATACAATTACATCAAAGATACAAAATCAATTGACAGAACAAAAAGAGAGAGAAGGAAAAAAAACTAGTATACCATACATCCTAACAAATATAACATCCATCATAACAGGACCCATCCAACCATACATACCCTAGAATAACAGAATGATTCTAACAAATATCAGTCTAAACATAAAAACATTCTAACATAGAACTTCCTGAATTCTGACCAAGTCCAAATTATATTTTCTTCCTTTCCTGACTTAATCCGGGCTATAGATTATACTGCAAGTGAGATATTTTATCTATCACTGCTGCTTTGGACCTATACCTAATTCTGCTTTACTATATCATTTTCTCTTTACCACCTTTAATCCCCTTCTTACCTATATATTGATATAAAGTATCCAAATTTCATTAAACTTTTCCCAATCTTAAATCTATTTCTTCAAGGCATAGAGTTTTTTTGTCTTTTAAGTGGAGCCACTCAATCAACCAATCAAAACAGCATACTTCATAGTATATTTGGAAATTAGGCATGGCCTCTTGACATTGGATCTTGCAGTACTTTATATCTAACTCTAGGTTTTTCCCTCTCCATATTAATTTGGAGACTTCCTTGTGCTAGAGTTTAAATAGTTTATCATTTACTACAATGGGAATATTCTGAAATAAAAACATTAGTCTGCGTAATACTTTCATTTTAATCATGGAAATCTTTCCCAACCAAGATATGTTCAGTTTTTCCCAAGTTTTTAGATTTTTCCTGATTTCACACCATATCTTCTCATAGTTATTTTTAAAAAGGTCCACATTTTTGGTTGTTAGAGTAATGCCTAAATATTTTGTTGGGTTTTTTTTTACAGAATTGGAAACCTGTTTCCTGACTTACTATCTGTTTTTCTTCTTGATTAAGTTCATTCCCAACACTGATGTTTTATCTTTATTTGCTTTAACACTGAAACTGCAGAGAAATCATCCAAAGTATTAACCAGATGTCTCCTGTCCTCTGCAGGGTTAGTTAAGGTGATAAGGAGGTCGTTGGCATAAGCTTCGAGTTTAAACTCATGTCCTTTATATTTAACCCCTGATATATTCTTATTCTCATGGATATTGTTGTTCAATACTTCTATAGCCAGCAGGAATAGCAACGGGGAAAGGGGGCATCCCTGTCTAGTCCCATTTTGTATTTCTATTCTCTGTTATTTCGCCATTTACAATCACCTGTGCCTCTTGCTTATTATATATGGCTTTTATCCAACCTATAAAGTTATTACCAGCTTTCACCTTCTCTAAGGTGTAACAGAAATAGCCAATTAACCTTATTGAAGGCTTTCCCGAAATTGATAAAAAAAATTGCAAGTTTGGAGTTAATCTTTTCCCCATGAAATTTAAATAAATCCAGTACAACTCTCCAATTATCTTTAATCTGTCTAGACGCCAAAAGCCACTTTGATCTTTGTTAATCTATGTCATTAGAACCCTTTTTAGCCTATCAGCCAATATAGCTGCAAAGATCTTATAACTGCTATTTAAAGGGAGTTAGGTCTATAGTTACGAATATCTGCTTTCTCTTTAGCACCTTTGAGAAAGATAATTATATTGGCCTGTGTCCAAGTATTTGGCATATGTCCCTTTAATATTTCCTTCATTACATTCTGAAGTGGTTGTGCAAACTGATTTCCAAAAGTTTTGTAAAGTTCAATTGGGAAACCATTCGGTCCCGGAGCTTTCCCCATTTTGGCTCGTTTAATAGCATCCTGTATCTCTTGAATAAAGATAACCTTATTCAAAATTTCTTTCTGTTCATCATCAAATGCCATTAAATTACTACTTTCTAAGTATTTTTTTGATTTGCTCTTCTACAATATCCTCTTTTTCATACAAATTTTCATAGAAGTTTTGTACAATTCCCATCATATTTTCTTGATCAGTGTGTATCTCATTATTTTCTTTTAGACTTCCTATCTGTTTTTGCGTCCTCTCTTTTCTTACCTGATAAGACAGCCATTTTCCAGATTTATTCGCGCCTTCAAAGACTTTTTGTAACATACTTTAATTTCTTTTGCATTTCATCAACAAGTATCAAAGAGATTTGATGCTGTGTTGTTTTAATCTCATCTTTATATCCTTATTCCTTGGGGAGTTTTTCAGCATCTGTTCTTTCTCGTTTAGTTCTTCTTGGAGTTTAATTAATTTTTGTTTTCTAATCTTTTTATGTTCACTACTTTTTAAAATAAATATCCCTCTGATTATTGCTTTTAAGGCCTCCCATACACTCTCCCATGCAGTTTCCTTTTTTATATTTTCTTTCAGATAATTTTTAAAGTGTTGTGCTATGTCTTTTTTATCTTCTTCTTTGGACAACACAGATTCATTGAGTCTCCAACATAAATCTTTTTTTCTTAATTTCAATGTCAAAGCAATCAAACTATGGTCAGAACATATTTTTAGGAAGACTTTTACCTCTTTAGTTTTCACAACAATACGTGCTGATGTTAAAAAACATATCAAGTCTTGCCCATGATTGAAGACAATCTAAGAAAAATGTGTATTCCCTTAGTTGCCTATATTTTTCTCTCCATATATCTTTCAAATCAAGACTATTCATAAGTTCCAAAAACTCCTTGGGGAGTTTGCCTTGAGTAGATTTTTTCTTTTACAACATCTATCATATTGTGGATCTGTGGCCCCATTCCAATCTCCCATTAAAATACAAGAATCAAAAGACAAGTTTCCCAATTTATTCAACAAGTTAGTATAAAATTCTCCTTTTTTTATCTAATGGGTCATAAATCCCAAATAACAGAAGTTTTTACCCATCTAATGTAATTGATACTCCAACAAAATAAACATCGATGTCATTTAACTCTTCTTGGGCCTCATATTCTTTGTTGACGTATATCACCACAACTTTCCTTTTATTAGCAGCAGCTGATACAAACTCCACACCTAAATTTTGGGTCCTAAGATATTTTACATTGTCTTTTTTTTAATTCTAGTCTCCTGAAGACATATTACATCAAAATTGTTTTTTTTTTTCAGATAGTGAAATAATTTACGTCGTTTGCCTATCCCATTTAAACCTTTAACGTTCCATGAGGCTATCTTAAATTGTCCCATCATCAACCATCTTATGTATTTAATGTAGCAGCCTCCGTATCAGAGAGAACTTCACCGTCTGTATCTGCGTCTTTGTCAGCTCCTTTCAGCTTTTCCAATTCTGTTCACCAATCGGTGATTTTATCACTATCCCCTTTCTGTTTTTCCAATTCTGTTTGCCATTCAGCATTTTTATCATTATCACTATCAATATCTGTAATAATTTGTCTGCCTCCTAGTTCTCTTTTATCCTTGCTTTCTGGATCTTTCTGTTTCTTATTTTCTTTATCATTGTCTTTTTGTTTTTTATTTTCTTTCTCATTACCTCTCCTATTCTCTTTTTAAAAATATTTTCAAAAGTCTTTGGCTTCTTGAATTGTTTTTATTTCTATACTCTCTCTCTCTCTTTTTTAAAACCAAAATATCAAACTATCAGAAATTCTCCACCTATAAGGGATCTCAGCTTCTCTAAGTGCTAATGTCAAAAATTATATTCCCTTCTCTTCAGCAGAGCTGGAGGGACATCTTTAAATAATTGTAACTTATTGCCTTCAAACAACAGCGGTGTGGTTTTATGCCTAGACAATATTGTGTCTCTCATTTGTTACTGTACAAAAAAAAGTTTGCAATATCTCTGGGCATCTGTTTTTATTTTGCCATAGTTGAATTAAGTCTGTATAATTTATCATTTTCCATTTCACATAACTTATAATCATTTGCCCAAAAAGATATTCTGTAACATTTCCGTATGAAGATAGGCCAACAAGTCGGTCACTAAAATTATATAAGTCCCAAATTGAGTCGAGTCAGTGTGCTATTTATTGCCAAGTCGAGTCACTGAAGCAACTTGAGTCCAAATCAATCAATCAACAATGGTTACATGTGATCCTCAATGTGTTAGTGAACACAGAAACAGTGGTCTTTTGTTATTCTGAATGCATATGGAATAAATGTGTAGTACCTTGAAATTATATCTAAAGGAAAAAGTGGAAAAAATCCCCAGACAGCAAATGATAATGGTGGTAAAATTAAGCTGCTTTGCCTGTTTTACAATTCTTAATCAAACTCCCCCTTGCCAACAATGTTTTCCTTTAAAATGTTGCCCAGTGCATTACTTAACCTAATGCCTCCCTTCCTGCATTTTAAGTGTTCAGCACTCCACATGGTTCAACAGAATTCAGTACTCCATTGCATCAAAAACTGACAAAGGGCTGCTTGTATTAGGAAGGCAAGGACCAGTTAGTTGTCTTATGTCTTAGCACCATAATTTGTCCTTCTGGTACACTAGAAGATCCTTTTCCTACTCTGTGATGTTGGAAAGATATCAAAGTTGTAATTGGCATCTTTCTAGGTAAATAAATGGTTGTCTGAATACTGATAAACAGAAATAATAGATCAACATCTCATCACTTCTTGGACTTGGTGCTAAGCAAAAAAAAAAAAAAAAAAAAAAAATAGAAGAAGACACTACCTCCTTTTTAGATTACCTGCAAATGGAGTGGAATACATGACATTAAAAAAAAGTGTAATTTTGAGCCTTGTACTTTTGAAGATGTTCTGGTATTGACTGCCAAAGGCAGCAAGTTGTCCAACAGATATTGGTGTTCTTTGTAGTTTCATTCCCCTGCCTCATGCAAAAGTTCAGTTTTAAAATAATATGGCTGTGGAATTCAAATGCCTGGCTCCAGGGCTTAGGAATGGTAGATTTTGGACTATTATTTCCTGGAATTTTCCACTGATCTTGGTGGGTAGAGGATTCGGGAAGGTGAAATCTGAAAACCTTAGTTTTTAAATCATAGAATCATAGAATCATAGAATCAAAGAGTTGGAAGAGACCACAAGGGCCATCCAGTCCAACCCCCTGCCATGCAGGAACTCCAAGTCAAAGCATCCCTGACAGATGGCCATCCAGCCTCTGCTTAAAGACCCCTAAGGAAGGAGACTCCACTACACTCCGAGGGAGTGTGTTCCACTGTCGAACAGCCCTTACTGTCAGGAAGTTCCTCCTAATGTTGAGGTGGAATCTCTTTTCCTGCAGTTTGCATCCATTGTTCCGCGTTCTAGTCTCTGCAGCAGCAGAAAACAAGCTTGCTCCCTCCTCAATATGACATCCCTTCAAATATTTAAACAGGGCTATCATATCACCTCTTAACCTTCTCTTCTCCAGGCTAAACATCCCCAGCTCCCTAAGGCGTTCTTCATAGGGCAAGGTTTCCAGACCCTTCACCATCTTAGTTGCCCTCCTTTGGACATGCTCCAGTTTCTCCACATCTTTTTTGAATTGTGGTGCCCAGAACTGGACACAGTATTCCAGGTGGGGCCTGACCAAAGCAGAATAGAGTGGCACTATAACTTCCCTTGATCTAGAAACTATACTTCTATTGATGCAGCCTAAAATTGCATTGGCTTTTTTAGCTGCCGCATCACACTGTTGACTCATGTTCAGCTTATGGTCTACTTGGACTCCTAGATCCCTTTCACATGTGGTCTCATTCAGCCAGGTGTCCCCCATCCTATATCTGTGCATTTCATTTTTCCGCCCTAAATGCAGAACCTTACATTTCTCCGCATTGAATTTCATTTTGTTAGCACTGGCCCAGCTTTCTAGTCTATTCAGGTCATTTTGAATTTTGATCCTGTCCTCTGGGGTATTAGCTACTCCTCCCAGTTTAGTGTCATCTGCAAATTTGATAAGTATGCCCCCAATTCTGTCATCCAAATCGTTAATAAAGATGTTGAATAGCACTGGGCCCAGGACAGAGCCCTGTGGGACCCCACTGGTCACTTCTCTCCAGGATGAAAAGGAGCCATTGTTGAGCACCCTTTGAGTTCGGCCACTCAACCAATTACAAATCCATGTAACAGTTAACTTGTCTATCCCACATTTTGCAAGCTTGTTTGCAAGAATGTCATGGGGAACCTTGTCAAAGGCCTTACTGAAATCGAGGTATACTATATCCACAGTATTCCCTTCATCTACCAAGCTGGTAATTTTATCAAAAAAAGAGATCAGGTTCGTTTGGCATGACTTGTTTCTCTGAAACCCATGTTGGCTTTTTGTGATTATGGCATTGGCCTCTAAGTGTTCACAGACTCTCTGCTTAATGATCTGCTCTAGAACCTTTCCTGGAATTGATGTCAGACTAACTGGTCGATAATTGTTGGGATCCTCTTTTTTCCCCTTTTTGAAGATGGGGACAACGTTTGCCCTCCTCCAGTCTGCTGGGACTTCTCCTGTTCTCCAGGAGTTCTCAAAGATTATTGCCAATGGCTCTGATATTACATTTGCCAGTTCTTTTAATAATAATATTAATAATAATATTAATAATAATAAAGCTCTGATTGTCACCCATGTTGCATCACTGATTTCTGAAACTTCACTTTATGTGGTTCACCAATGAAGCATGTGCTTCCCATTCTAATGACAGAACAGCACCCTTGTGATCCAAGTGACACACATGATTCAGAACATCAAATATTATCCAATACATGGTGGGAAACAGGTGCAGAGGAGTGATTAAGTTCAAATGCTAAAATTGCCCCGTAATAGTTCTGAGAGTTACAGGCAAGAAGACAATCTCTTATTATAGGGGTGGACAACATGTCTTCCATGAATTCTGTCCAAGCCCTCCACCCCTAAAGGTCTCCGCTAAGATGTTGCACAACAAAGCATTGCTTTATGTGTGGCAAAGCACTGCTTCTCTTTTATAGTGTGTTATGTGCAAATCTAAGGCTGCATCCACATTGGGAGAATAACCTGGTTTGGCACTGCTTTAAGTGTCTTGGCTCTGGGCCCACAACAAACTCCAGCTCCCAGAATTCCATAGCCTTGAGCCAAGACACTTAAAGCAGTGCCAAACTGGGTTATTTCCCTAGTGTGGATACAGCCTAATAGTAAATAAATGTCACATATGAGCTATTCATAGGGAAAGTGGCTATTTTCCCCCAGTGCAAACAATATGGAGATCCCTGGTGGGTTTGAACAATGCCAGTGTACCCCTCCAATTCCCAAAGTTGTTCCCGCATGTACTAGTACACACTTGGGGATTTTTGCTTTGGGTATCTTTTTAGTACAAGGCCCTGGGTAATAACCATGCACTGTTTTATTTTATCTTTGCTAGCATGTGATAAAGTCAAATCGCCCATCACCACAAAATGCTATTTGTTTGAAGTTTCTTTCAGTTCTAATGCAATTTTTCATTTTTAGCATACAGAGAGAGAAAGAAAGAAAGACAAAGAGAGCCCTCCTGATCAGGAACATACATTTAAGTTATTAAACAAGGTATTCTGAATGCCAGGGGGCACTGTAGTTCAAAGTTAGTACTTTGGACCTCTTAATTTGAACCCCTTAATTTCCTGTACTTTTCTTGTTGCAGTTTTAATTTCCTGTAGCCTTCTTGCTACAGTGTCTCACAGAGGGAGTTTATTCCAGATATGTTAGGTAGCAATAATGTTGTTTTTGTTGGAAGCCTATTTGATCATGTGTCTGTTTCCCTCAGCACCAGTAACAAATTCTGCAGTCTGAGTTTCCAATTGCAGTTACATGTTGGTTTGCCAGTAGGGAATGATAACCTAGTTAAGAACATTTCAAAAAGGCATGTTGCACAAAAGGGTGATGCAGTGGTCCCCTGCTTTTTAAAAAAATATATATGAAAATATTGCATTTTATTTGAAATTTCATTTAAAATGCAAAGCAAAGAATACGGTACAACATTGCAACACATTCACTAATTTAAAAGAAAGGGAAATTGCTACCAGCTTTAGTATATCACCAGTAATCCTGATGGACTAAACTACTCTTGAGAGAAATGCATGACAGTAATTACAGTACTTGAACATAAAATGAGTGAATGGTGGTCACGGAAGGGTTCATCCAATCAATAGCAATAGCAAGTACATTTCTGTATCACTTATCAGTAAGCACTCCCTACGCAATTTACAATGTGTAAGCTAACTGCCTCCAACAGGCTGGGTACTCATTTTAGCGACCTATGAAAAGATGTAAGGCTAAGTGGACCTTGGAACCCTACCTAGGATCAAACTCACAACCTTGTGGCTTCAGTACAGGCATTTAACCACTACACTACCAGGGTTCGGTCAAATGCCACCAATGGCACACAACTTTCAATTTCTAATTGCGAGATAGATATTGAGATCTATTTTGTTTGATGTAAGGAATGACAAAAATGAAATTTTGACAAGAAGCAGGGCTATATGGCTGTCTCTGCAAAGTGTTAGGCAGTACACATTGGCCAAAATCTTGTTATGGCACAGTAGGTATATGTGGAACTATGCTACAACTGGATATTCATTGATGCCCCCTCCCAGACTTTATCCTCTCCCCATGGCCACTCTATGCTTAGTGGACAGCAGGGGAGAGTAAGAAATGCATCTGGTTATGTTCCTGTAGCCAAGTGAGAAAGGATAAGAAAAATCCTTGAAATAAATAAAAAAATAAATAAATAAAGATTACAGTGATCAACATACAATACTGTGGGTGAACAAAATGAACTTTTTTTAAAAAAAAAGCTTTTAATTCAATGCATAAAATGCAACTCTAAATTGAGCAATTAGATTCTAGTTTATTCAGGAAAAACATGAGTGGTGACTTGTGATTTGTCACTCAAGAACACAAGCCACTCTTTGTCACACCGCCTGAAATTCCACCTCACATCTCCTGGGAGTGTGGACATCCCAGGTTGGAAACCCTTGATCTAGGGTATCATAATAATGATGATGATGATGATGATGATGATGATGATGATGTTTATTTATAGCCCGCTCCTCTAATAAAATAACTCGGAGCAGGGTACAGCAAAATAAAAAGATACACAGTAAAAACAACAATCACATCCCACCCCAACCACTCCCCTTAAAACGGAATTAAATCAAGACAATTTAAAATTAACACAGTTAAAATTATTTGACATTTATTAAAACAAAGTGCAGTCTCATGAACAATGCATGTGCAAGGCCGCATTAGACAGATTAGCAGATTAAGTAAAGGGACAGCTGGAAATAATTCCCAGTTCTATTTATATTTTCAGAGCAGGGAGTAGGTGTTCCATTTATTCTCTCCTTCAGGGAAAGGCCTGCCGGAAAAGATGTGTCTTTAAAGCCTTTTTGAAACTAGCCAGTGATGTAATGAGACGCATCTTGTCTGGCAGGCCGTTCCAAAGCTTAGGGGCGGTAGCTGAAAAGGCCCTCTGGGAGGTCTGGGACAATCTAGTTTTCATAGGCTGCAGCAGGTTCCTCCCAGAGGACAGAAGTGTGCGGGACGGTTCATACGGGAAGAGGCGGTCCTTAAGGTAGGATGGGCCTGAGCCATGCAGGGCTTTAAAGGTTAGTACCAACACCTTGTACTGTGCCTGGAAACTAATGGGCAACCAATGGAGAGCTTTGAGCACTGGTGTTATATGCTCTCTCCTAGATGTTCCAGTGATAAGCCTAGCTGCCATATTCTGAACTAATTGAAGTTTCCGGGTTAGGCACAAGGGTAGCCCCATGTAGAGCGCGTTACAGAAATCCAGACGTGAGGTTATTAGAGCATGTACCACAGTCTCCAGGTCTTTCGTGTCCAGGAAAGGGCGCAGCTGGCGTATCAGCCGAAGCTGATAACAGGCATTCCTGACTGTCGCATTCACCTGACTAGTCATGTGACGCAAAGAGTCAAGGAGTACCCCCAGACTGTGAACTGAGTCCTTAGGGGAGAGTGTGACTCAGGCTAGGACTGGAGACT
The DNA here is from genome assembly GCA_034509955.1 of Urosaurus nigricauda. Taxonomy (NCBI): domain Eukaryota; kingdom Metazoa; phylum Chordata; class Lepidosauria; order Squamata; family Phrynosomatidae; genus Urosaurus; species Urosaurus nigricauda. The sequence continues at coordinate 257,764,732 of JAOEGL010000001.1, read as the reverse complement.
GTATTCCCAATCCTGGTTTCGGACCGGTAGTCAATGACATACAGTGAGCTTTATGACTAAGCCTAAATATAGACTAAAAAATCTTTCATTGTTGTTGTTGTGTGTCTTCCAGTAATTTCTAACACATGGAAAACATAAGGTGAACCAATCATGGAGTCTTTTTTGGCAAGATTTGTTCAGAGGGCCTTTGCCTTTGCCTTCCTCTGAGACTGAGAGAGTGGGACTTGCCCAAAGTCACCCAGTGGGTTTTCCTAGTTGAAATTGAATATGAACCCTGGCCTCCCAGATTCCTAGTTCATTATTGAAATCACTATATCTTTTGTAGCAGAAAGATTTAATAAAAACAGGGATTCACAACCTTTGTGTCCAGAGTCATAATCCAACACTCAAATTCTACAAATATTTCATTCCTATGCCCAAATTCCTGGACCCAAATATTTTGGGTGGCAAGGATATATGGTTCCCAGATCTCGAGATCTAGCCCAGAGTCACATGCCCTTGACCTGTTCTCTGGAGTGGACAATGGTTTGTAAGCAAGCAATCTCAAGGGAGAGAACTGCCTTAAAAGTGTGTGTGTGTTTTCTACGTTTGTTTTGCATGGTGTTTTTTTAACCAGAGAGTACCATGATGCTGAATGGAATCACCAGCAGTCACTCCTTGTGACATCATCACTGTAACAACATCATGGTCCATTTCATGTGATATCGCAATTTCCTACATCTCAGTTTTTGGCCTTGAAATCTCAGGGCCTGAGATAGACCCTAGAGGGAGAAAATTAAAAGGCAAAATGCTACCATTGTGTATCAGGAAAAGTTTGCACTGGCTCTTCTGGAAGTCAAGTACAACAAGAACAACAAAGTGAGCTTCTCCTGCACTCCTTTATTTCATACCTTGCATTCTTTTGTAAAATAAATTAATCATTTGTCCAATCATTTGTCTGTCTTTACTTGGACATTAAAGAAAGATGCTATACTCAGTAGCAGGGCAATATTCCTTCTGTCTGTAAGGTAATAACTGTTGAAAACAAAATGGCATTTGATCAATTGCAAATTACCTAAGGATCTTCTGGACAACAAGGGCATACAACCTTATTGATTTTGTGGGAAAGAAAAGAATCCAGTACGCCTGTAAAAAAGAAGAGCGTTAGGTTTTTCTTGTATTGTTGACTCATTAGAATTGATAGAACCATGGTCTATTAAGATGCCAGAGAAAAAAAGGTTGATAGGTTACCTTCTCAAATCTAAACAGATCCATCACTGCTAATGATAGCTGAAATCATCCATCCCTCCATTCCTAATCAGCGAGGCAGGAAACTGCAAGAGATCTAAATGTAGTATAATTGCTCCCCAATACATCCTTCCACCTCTCCAGAGGAACTCTGCCATGATTATCCTAGAAGCCCCCTAGCCTGCCAGTTGGAACCATAGGATGGACTTCTGTTGGAGACATACTCAAGTGCAGCCTCTTGCTGTGCCTAAATAGGTCTTTTTTCAGCCACTATAGAAGGAGGCATCCAGTAGCCCTTTGTGCAATCTTCATTAATGTATAACAGCATCAGGGTGCCTCCCACAACCAACTATTGTCAGGAGGCAGGTGAGTTTCCATATACCTCCAGATGACATCACATAACCAGGAGAAAGGCATAGCTGTCACCCTCCCAGATCTCCAGAATATTCTATAGAGACCTGGGAGGATGACTGATATCTGCAGCCAGATGGTGCCTCGAGTCCTCCCACCCAGAGAGAGGGGGGCACGGATTGCCCATATGGACAAAACCTTTATCCTAATAGAAGCATACTGATATAGATTTCCACTCCACTTGTGCCAGGATCTTGACCAAAGAATGCTGACACCATAATCCCCTCCCAATTGGGAGAGATGTAGAGTTGGCCTGGTCAGAACACAACAATGAATTTTGTATCTGTGGATATCCCCATGCCAAAGAGAAGGCTGTAAGGCATGAGCGCCTTGGAGAATAGCAAATAGAAAACAAATGTAGAACTATAGACTTTTATAAGCTCAGGAAGGAAGAAAAACAACAACAACCCTATAGAAACAATTATGGAACTAATCATTGGGCCACACGTCTGCTTGTTTTCATCTTCTGTCCCTATGTCTTTTCCTTTTGTTTTATGTCATTCAGATTGTAAGAATGTGAGCAAGGATTGTCTTATTTTTTCAATCAGTATACACTATGTTTCTGTTGTTGTCATTGTCATCCTTATTAGTCATCACTTCTCAATTTTTATGCCTCTAATCAAATCAAAGTCCCTAGTTGTCTTACTTTTTAAAAAAAGATACTAATGTTCAGAAACGTGAGAGACAATACTGAAATCTTTCAAGCAGAATAATCACATTAGCAAGGCAGAAGGTGAACAACAGCCAGTCCTGCATTTCTAAAAGATCTAGCAAAGAAAAAAAATAGGCTTAGTCTTCTTTGTAAAACATATAAAGGTAGCCCACAAATTACTCATGCATAATTAAATACATGGTCTTATGGAGGAGACAGCAGGGAGAGAGAAAAATGGGTATGGATTAGCATGCTGCAGAAAGAAAGCAAGTGTGGTAAAGCTAATTGGAAGTCTCCATTATGCAAACCAGTAAACAGTGAGTATTGGCATGTATAGTTTGCTAATGCTTACAAGTAAATTGAGAAAAATCTGGTAAAAATCTGATAAAAACTAAAAACCTGTTCCCCCACAGTAGCGTTCTCATCCTGATACAACTGCTACCAATTGCTATGCATTTATGAGATATATGAAATGCACATACATATTTAATATATCCTTTTGGTTGGACTTTTGGTGCTGACAGAGATGAAGGCATTCATTTTTATACAATGTAGAAAGAAACAGACAACAATAATGTTTCTACATGGGAATTGTTTTTATTTTGAAGATCACAATTCTTTGTTCCAATTGTGCAAGATGTATACCCATTTAGCTGAGAAATCTGGTGGACTTGGATAGCTTATCCCAGGCTGTAAAAGAAAGCACAATAGCTTCTATTACATGAAAATGTATAAAGAATTAATTCAGGAAACATATGTTTGCTAGAGCCATAATTAGGTGTTGAAGTATTTGACAATTCTTTACAAGCCTGAACACACCTTTGAATATATTTGTAAAAGGAATGTAAACTGTAATTTCATTGAGTTACTAGATAGCAGCCCACCTGCTTAGGCAAAGAGGTGTTTTGCTACCCATGCTTCATATAGTTTTCCCAGAGTACATATTACTTTCAGGAACTAATATGCATCTGAGATAGTGCTTTAAAAAAACCCTCAGATTATTGTCTGAATTGTTCTCATTTTAATAAAACTTGAATTTAAGGCCTCAAAGAGCCTGTAAAAGCACCATTTTATTGCATTTCATTGTGTTATTTCTATTGAGAAACTGCATTAAAAATAAAAAACAGCCTCTGACTTCTTAACAGCAAAGTTTAGTAAAATGGGGAAGGGATTAAATCAAGAAAAGGGAGCTGATTCGTTAAAATCTTGAAGCATTAAGTTCACAGTGCTTCTACTATTGCTATCTTCATTGTTATCTTCATCATTATCAAGTAGATATTTAAAAGTAAGTAGAAATTTAAAAGTACTTGATATTTAAATATCAAGTAGATATTAAGTAGATATTTAAAAGGTGGCATGTAACAAACTCAGACCTTACCATTTCAGTAGTCAAACTGAACTTTTCAAAGATACCATTCCTAATTTTTCATAATGTGCATTTTCAATGCATGTGGTACACCAAGTGGTATGCATGTGCCTTTTGGTCAAGATCCAGTTGTACCACATGCATTGTAGCACATGCATTGTTTGCCCTGGGAAACTACATATCCCACAGTTCTTTAATATTCTGTAAGTGCTTGCAGCTTGGATTTCTTTCAAATTGAGAATAAAGGTTCTTCAGGGCATGAAAACACTGCACAATTGATAATGTAGCAAAGGATTTTGTTAGTATTTGCTGTCAACTTCAACTTGTGGTGAACCTAAGAATGAGAGACTTCCAAGATCCCCTGTCATCAAATACCCTGTTCAGGTCTTTCAGACTCAAGACTTGGCTTCTTTGGTTGACTCAGTCCACTGTAGTGTGGTCTCTCTTTCTCTCTTGTCCTAGTGCTTTCCACTTCACCTTGCATTATTGTCTCATGATATCCGCAAAGTTCAATAGCCTCAGTTTTGTCACCTTTGCTTCTAGTGAAAGTTCAGGTTTGATTTTCTCTTAACATTTATCTTTTCAGCAATCCACAATATCTATAGATATTTTCTCTGGCACCACATTTCAAATGAACTTATTTTCTTCCCTTTCGACTTTCTTTACTGTGTAGCATTCACACCCATACATAGAAATCGGAAATATTAAATATTTGGTATTTAATTATATGTCTTTTCACTTGAACGGGCTTTTAATTGTTAATTTCCCCCACTGTTTAATGTTATCACTGTTCATAATTTTTTCCACATTGTTTTGCTCCTTGTGTTTTAAATTAAGTTTTTATTGTATATAGTCTGGAGTGCCTGCCAGGTGGAGGATGTAAGATTATAAATGAAATAATATTGTGTGTTAAATATTCTATGAGTAATCGTGAACCTGTGATGAAAGAAGCTATCATCCAAAAAAAGTACAGTATGTTGTTATGCAGTTGTTGGACTAAATTTTAATCTTAGTACTGTTTAATAATTTTTTAAGGGATGTGGGGAGAGGATATTCTATATATTGTTGTATCATTTTAAGATTGTACGCTGCTTTGATTGTTTTAACAAAAAGCGGGATATAAATAAAAGTTTTATTATTTTTTATTTATTATAAATTCAGAATTATGAAGTCACTTGTTCACAACCAGACCAAGGTGATGAAATTGAACCATCTGTAAGTGAACAGTTAACAAAGTTGCAGCTAGTCTGCTTTCCAAGAGTCTTCAGTACATATTTCCATCCTTCTGGTTGCTTCTGGAAAGCACATCAGGAGCACATGAAGACAAATGATAGGCCAAAATGTTACTATTATGATACTGGCTGCATCCGCACTGCAGAAATAATCCAGTTTGACACCACTTTAACATTCATGGCTAAATTCTATGGAAATCTGGTAATGGTAGTTTTGTAAGACGTTTAGCCTTCTCTGTCATAAAGCTCTGGTGCCACAACAAATTGTGATCCCTGTTTTAGGAAGAACAATGGTTTATTTAACTGGATCTACCAGAGTGAAGAGTGTGGCCAAATGTGTTTATAGTATGAGCATCTATGCTACTCTCATGCCCTCGCAGATGTGTGGGACTACAATAGACCATGGCAACATGTGGAATGCACCTAGCTGGTGAAAGCTGATCTATGACACATGTTGAAGGCTAGATTTCAGCCTCAAAAGATCTCTTTTGCTATTGCTTAGCAGACAGCTGGGTCCAGCAACTCAATGGTCCTTCATCTTTCTGGGGTCACAGACTGCTTTGAAAACTTAATGGAAAATACTGTGGATCCCTTCATATGGTCCTTTCACCCACTGTTACCAAGTCCATTTTAACCATCTAGGCTCCATAGACCAGAGATAAAGGCATGTTGAGCTAGAGCCAATTGCATGTAACTGGCTCTGTAGGAGAACACTGAATTAATCATCATGGTATTTCTCCCTACATGCTCAGTCTATTAATTTGTTTACAGAGCCAGATCTAAGCTTCAACTTTTCCACATGCAAGCTCATTTTATTTTATTTTTTTCCCTTTAGCAGCCTAATTAGGGTGCAATCTTTTTGTTGCTTTTATTATTGAATGACTGGGAGCTGGACACCTTTTGTCTTCTGCTACAAATTGCCCACCAATAAAATTTGATAGAACTTCTGCCCATCCCATTATAGATCTTCAAAATGAATGTCATTCATCACATTTTCACTGAACTCTGTTGCCCTTATTTTTATTTGGCGTGATTTTATTTGTGGTGATATATACATTTTTATTTATGTATTATGTAAAGCAGAAGAACATCAAGCTATTTTTTAAAAATACAAGGCAGCAGAACTAATACGTGGATAGAAAATGGGTCTGCATTTTAAATAATTATACCCTGCCTTTCCATCCCTCAAAATCCACAAGATCATTCACAAGATCATCATTTAAAATATTCACCAATATTCTCCATTGGCTACTTAATCACATTTGCATCTTCTAGCCTGACTCTTTCACCCTACCTTAACAGCCAGCAGTTGCTTCAGGTAAAGGAGGTCTGTTCAGCGGCCCTTCATGATGCAAGGAAGATGACATCTTCAGCCCCATCCCACCAGTGAATTATGCTGCAGCAAGGACTTGTGACAGATGTTTCTTATGATTGTCATAACCTCACTTGCTGGCAGGAGGCATGTGGAGGGTGGTGGAAATCATTGCATTCCAATTGGCAGGTGAACAGAATCCTTTTGCCTGCAGCAGCTGCTAGATAACTATTTAGGTAGACTTGTGGTTACAGAACCAGTAGGGTGTAGTGGTTTGAGTATTGGACTACGAATCAGGAGACCAGGGTTCAATTCCTCACTCAGCCATGGGTGAACTTGAGCAAGTCACATGCTCTCAGCCTGAGGGGAAGGCAGTGGCAAACCTTCTCTAAACAAATATTGCCAAGAAAACCCCATGAACTAACTAACTTGAACTAACTTGGAACTAATTTGAAGGCACACAACAATAACAGTAACTATTATAGTAGGGTTGCTCAGTAGAGGGCAACAACAGATACCTAATTCTAGGTTACAAATCTGGAAGTCCAGTACAGAATGCCAGCCCTTATTTTTAGAGAGGGATTTTTCACCCTGTAGTATATCAAGGAAGACAACAGGAAAAGGCCAAAAATCTGTGATGCATGCACATCAACAACCATCATACCAGAGAGATATGTAGGAGACATTATTTCACATGCCCAGAAGACAGTTTTGCCACATTAAAGGTGCACTCACACATCAGCACTGATGTGGGGCAAAATCCTGCACCACACCTTAGGGCAGCAAGTTTAACTTGCACTTTGCAAGCCAAGAACTATCTTCCAGCACCTCATTGTGACTCTATACCTTCCTGAGGAGACTGCCTTACTCTCTGGCCCAGAGTATGTCTATGGAAAGATATATAATTCCAATAAAAGCATAATGCACATCCTTTCACAATGAATAGTGTAGCTGTCCAACAACACATGTCAGCTTTTGCTTTTAATCTTGAATATGTAATAAGCACACAGTGCTGGGCTAAAGAACTATGGTGAGGAAACAGGGAACAGGCTACCTATATGCTCTTTACAGGACACATCTGAAACACAGAATTAAGCTGCAAGGTCAGCCTGGAAAGTATCTGGATGGGAAACTGCCAAAGAATGCCAGGTGCTATAGGTCATATTTCAGATGAAGGAACTGGCAAAACCACATCTGAGTATTCCTTGCTTAAGAAAACCCTCCAAAATGTATGATTGTCAGCATACATTGGCAGGCAATTTGAAAGCACACACACACACACACAATTGTTACTTATTACAGTAATAAAAGAGCCAGAGGTCTGTTAACATATAACTGAAATGACTCATTATGAGCAAGTGTGATTAATAATAATACTATATTCAAGGAATTCAACAGAAAGAGGAATAGAGAAAGCATCAATGCTATCATTCAATTAACAAATGCAGTTTGCACTATGCTAGAATTTCTTCTTTATGGACAACTTAGATTGTCTCCAAAATCATCCAGTAAAGGCATTAAAGTCTTTTCGGTGATGGCTGATGGATTCCAGAGTATTTGGATTTTAGGCTAAACTTTAGAGGAGCTATCAGAGATGCTGAACCCTATAGCCCAAATAGGTTCAGCACCTTGGATAATTTCTGTTACATTCTCACTAAAACCTGGAGCAGATCCACTGCCTCACTGACATGACAGCTGTCCCTGGTCTCTTCATCCTGTCATTTCCCATCTCCTAATATTTTAACAAGAGCTCAGAAAAGTTACCTAGCTCCATCATGCAATAAAATGGAAGGAAGTGGCTATAATTCCATGAGTTATAAAACATGAAACTTTGAAAAGGAGGGACAGTGTTAACTTGAAAGACATGAAAGCCTCACCTGCTTCCCCAAACCTACACCAGTACAACTGCTCCCAAAAATGACAGGACCAATAATCCCACAACCCTCCTTATCTCAAGTCACAAGATCCTAGAAAGTGTTGACAAATGTACACCTGAATAGAACTATGTATGGTATTACTACCATTAGAGCTGCAATCAAATGTGTGTAGCAGAGTCATGCAGTCCAATCCTAGACATGTCTGCTCACAAGTAAGGGCCAAGGGGTTTAACTAGATTTAATTCCCAACATAAGAGCCTGAACAGGATTGCAAGCATCATCATACCATTTACATACTGAGAAGAGTGTAGGACACTAACACTCTCAATATATTTAAGCAGGATCAGAGCTTGGAAAACTTACTTTTTTGCAATATAGTTCCCAGAAATGCTCCAAAAATTCTGGGAGTAATAGTTCTAAATGGCAACTTTTCCAAGCTCTGAGCAGAGCATACTTAGGATTGAATCTCTACTTGAATTTAATTTCACAATGACTCATCAGAAAACATCCTGAAAAAGTTTTTCCCCTCTAGTGTTTGTTTTTTTCTTTTGCCCAAGTTATTCTTCACAGTGAAATCCTGCCAGGATACCAATTTGTCAGTTATACCGGTGCTTTGGTTTGGACCCTGCTCAAGACATCCACTGGAACGATCAAACGCAGTGGTGCTCCATTTGTAGTAAGCCTCAGGAACAACTTATTTCTCTCCCCAAACTCACTTTGAGCAGACTGACATTCCTTTTGATCACTTCCACTAATGTCTCCCACGTGGGAGCAAAGCAATACTCTGAGCAATGAATGTCTGTTCTGTTCTTCGTCTGCCAGGCAGGAATCTAATGGGTAGCATAGAAATGAATTTTCTGACCTGAAGAGCTTGGCTTGACAGTTGTTGGGAAATGTTGCAAGACTTCAGCACTGGTTCAACTCAGTTGATATCACCAGCAGAAAGGCATCCAGCCATGGCTGGAATGGTAAACAGCATTTCCATATATCTGAAAAATGAACATATGCCCTTTCAATTTTTATGGGAATTAAAGGTCCAGTGGAACAGTAGCCTTGAGCCTTAAAATACTGAATACGGTGTTTAATATTTTGCTCCAGAAGTTGATAATTATAATTGTTTTGAACTTCTTGCTTCTAAATTAGTTCCCCTGGATCTCATTTTGAGGAAACATTTCCTAACAACCACTGTGGAATTTGAGTGTTCATCAGGCAAACACTTTTTATGCAACAGAATCATGTGCACATAAAAATAATAACTAGCTGGTGTTAAACTGTTTCTTTCATGTTTGAGTTTCTTTTGGGGTGCTTTGCATGTCACCTGCCAGACAACCATAGCCATGCCCTTTCAGAGGGGTATTTGCTACCATACCAACTGCCATGGCCTACATAATCAGCAGAACAAAGGGGGCACAGTGGAGATGTCTTTGACTTATTGCTGAGGAGCAGATATCAAAGGCAGGTTCTGCAATGATGGTACCAGAATGAGCTACTGAATCATTGCTGAGTACTGAGGCTGGTCACTAGAGACCACTGCCCAAGGACAGTGCTGTCACAAGGTCCTGGTCTTAGAGATGGTCCAGTGTCCAAATAGTGCAACTTCTGGAAATGATAGAGAAGGGAGTTTGCCCTACTAGAGTGACTATGAACAACTATAGCTTTGTCTACATGTCTTTCCCCATGATATCATCTAACCACAGTGAAGCACGAGAGGTAGGGTATCATATGCAATGGCTTCTAGTGACCAAGAGACCTCCAAAAACTGGATGTTACAGTGTTAGTTGCATTACCAGACCTTAGAAATCCTCCTCCTGGGCAAAGCCAGAATGAAATTTCTGGGAGGTATATTTCAAAAACTTTTAGAATCTGAGCAAGACTGGAAAGAACAAGCAGAGGTAATACAATGCCAAAATGGAAAAACAAACAATTCTGCTCCTCAGAAGAAAATTTGAATTAAGACTGTCTCCTGAAAACTTACAGAAAGTTAACATTACAATTGAATTAAACTATTGCCAACACTAAAACAATTCAAAACACTTAAAATGATAAATCACTCTCTCACACAAACCATTGTACATAGAGCCAAGCTGTGTTTAGAGTCAATAATCTACTACCATTCTGGGGACATCAGAATGGGCAGATATACATGTGAAACATCTGGAAAGGTCAGATGAGCAGTTTAAATGCTTTTTAGAATTTATAGCTTCTTTTTTCCCCCTAAGACTCACTCACTTTAATATGCCAGGATTTAAGTACCCTGGAAAATATACAGATGTGGGACAAAGGTAACAGGGTTACTATGAGTCATAGGAAGCCATGATGACCAAGCATTTAGACCCAGATGAGAGGCAATGGGGTATGATGCAATCATGGCAGGATATAAAATCAGCAAGTGGCAGAAAGTACAAAGTCATGCCACATGGGAGACTTGTATAGATGTAACACACTGGGAAGAAGCTGGACTAAATGCCTGGAGATGGCAAATGTATATAAGACAGGACTCCAGTGCCCAATGTGGGTATTGTATGGTGTGTTGTATAGGCGTGAGATTCTGTCCATATGAACACTGATTTGTAAACAATGGAACAAAAATTAAAGTGCCTCTGACCAAGAGCTCAGCATGTCATTTTGTTTGCTGCTTCTTAGTGTGGGAGAAGGTTTTCTCCAGCCAGCACAAGGTCAGAGTGCCTCTTTGGGGTTTGATCCAGGCGTACTGCTTCGGAGGTCTGGACTGTTGGTTGCACAAACACTCCAACATAACACATCTCCTTTTTTGAGGGGGGGGGGGGGACCACCACTACCTCCACCTATTAGGTAAACATACATAAAGTGTTACTAAACATGTCTTTTACCAATTTCATCTTCATTTTTTTCCTTACTTATTACTGCAATTTTGTATTGTTTCAGAAATCTATTGCAATGTCTTAAATAAGCAACCACAACATGGCAGGTAGTGGGGGGGGGGGAGGAGTTTGGTGATCACCTAAGGGATCCTTTTGGTGAAGGATATGCCTCTGAAACTGCCCCCACTGGGCATGCATCTGTGGGGTGAGGGGCGTGAGGAAGAAGGATGTCCTTGGGGATGGCCAGGGAATCTTGCCCTCCAATGAATTTATGCAGGTTGGTGGATAGATCCTCTAGTAGTTCTTCCAGCAGTTGGCCAGCTGGGGAGCCACCCAGTTTTTGGATTCTCCTTGAGGTTCAGGCTTTTTGTCCAAGGGAAGCTGTGGAGGAGGTCTAGGAGAGACCCACAATGGTCTCACATTAGGTTGCTCCCTCCTTTTGTTGCATTTTTCTAGAAACAGGCTTAAATAGGTAATCATTTAAATAAAGTTGTATATATTTTATCCCAAGTTCAGTGTGTGGTCTCGTCATTTTATGGATTGATCATCAAATAGAGCCTGGTACAAGGAACAGAAATCACTATACAGAGATCTACAGGGAGCTCCAGTCACTGTGGTGCAATGATTAGTTTGGAGCTAGTCAGCTAATTAGGTATCAGTTTAGATTTGGTAGATTAAAGAAAATAGCCCTTTAGAGTACATAAAAATCTTGGCAACAGCAATGTTTCACATTAACAGACCTTCTCTGACTAATGGAAATGACTATTGTATAAACTAAGGTGAACGTAAGTACTATTTCCACCTGTGCATTGCAGTAATTTTAAGAGAATAAATTATGCTAGAAAAACCCACTATTTTAGCTCAGTCAGTAGTGGACATGATACTTAGATACTTATGTTATCATTTTAACCCTTTACCAAGACACACACTTGAGTTCCAGCATTGTATCTGTTTCTTTTCCTATATGTGATATGTCTTCAGAAGAGAACTTTATAATTTCTATAAAATTATTACTTTTTTTTTCCCTTTTTAAAAAGCCTTTAATTTCCCCGACCTTGAAATCAAGACTAAGACTTTGGGACAGAAAAACAATGTTCTCACTCTAATAGTGACATAAACCATCATCCTACATCTTGGGCATAATTATTAACTGAACAGAACCCTATCAAGCAGAAAATAGCCATGGCAGTCTGTGATGCTCAGACTCACATTAATATTTCTTTCCTTTCCTGACAATCTTCTCCTTGCCATAACCTCAAAAGGCCATTTTACTTGGCTTGCTGGTACTATCCATATGCAGGAACTTAACAGGAGAGACTGGGGTGACTCTTTTAATTCCTGTGGGTTTTTTTAATTGGCTTGGGTAAGGATTTTTTCATTCTTTTTTTGTCACAATTTGGATAAGTTTCCTTTTTGAGATTATTTTAAACTAATTTTTAGCATGAGCAATCTAATTTGCAATTAAAATAATATATAATCAAAGATAAAGAAGAACAAGAGGGAAAAATAAAAAATGAGGAAAAAGATATACAACTCATACACAGCAGGACTCTGACCCTTTCCATTCTGATGGTGGTGAAAAAGAAAAGGAAAAAATTATTTTACCATAACAGATCTACTAAATAATCCTACTAAAATTACTAATAATAGCCACAGAGTATTAAATCATTTGATTTCTTATAATAATATTATTATTATATTTATTTATTTATACCCCGCTCTTCAGCCCTAAAGGCTATCAGCGTGGCTTACAAATATTATTTTAATTAGACGGTTCCCTGCCCTCAGGCTTACAATCTATGGCTCCAAAATCCATAAATGAATAAGTCATTAACAGAAGTAGAAAAAGTTTGGATACCAGTGATAAAATACTGGAAAAAAGATTGGCATGGTTTGATTATAAGAAGACTGTAAACTTCATATAAGCATATGGTTTGGTTCTTTTTTAATAACCTTCTCTTTGATTGTTATACTTGTATTTTGAAATTTTAGTTAACTTGGTAAGAGTAATTTTGAGTGAGTTTATAGTAACTTCATAAGAAACAGATCCACAAAAAACTCCTTGAAAAAGTAAAGATTGCTGTTGATAGAGTGATATAAATACTACATAAGGTAAAAATAAAATAACAAAGTTAAGAGTTAAAAGGAAGAAGTAGGTTCTCAACCATTATGAATGTAGAAGGTTTTTTTTCTCACAAACATAACTAATTACTAGAAATGACTAGTATGTAAATTAGATATGTTGTATTAGTATGTTATAAATGTTATAAATAAAATATTTGTTTAAAAATCCATGAACGGTTTCCAATCTTTCAAGTGTATCCTTTAGAACTTGTGTTAAGTTGGCCATTTTCTTAACTCATGTCCAAAACACACTGCAGCAATAATCCAGTTTGAGACCACTTTAACTGCCCTGGCTCAGTGCCAGGGAATCCTGGTAATTGTAGTTTATTGTGGCACCAGAGCTCTCTGATAAAGGTAAAGGTAAAGTTAGTCCCTTGATATGAATGTCTAGTCGTAACTGACTGTAGGAGGTGGTGCTCATCTCCATTTCTAAGCAAAAGAGCCAGCCTTGTCTAAGGACTGCTCTGGTGGTCATGTGACAATCATGACCACACCAAATGCTGTTATGTTACCTTCCCACTGAGAAGTGGTATCTATCTATATACCTGCATTTGTATGCTTTCGTAGTGCTAGGTTGGCAGAAACTGGGACTAGTGATGGGAACTCACTGCATCATGCGGCACTCGGGCCTCAAACAGCCAGCCTGCCATTTTTGCAATCAACAAAGTCAGTGTCTTAACCATTTGAGCAACAGCTCTCTGATAGAGAAGGCTAAAAGTCTCACAAAACTGCAGTTCCCAGGATTCCCTTGCATTGAGCCTAGCAGTTAAAGGGGTCTCAAATTGCATTATTTCTGCACTGTGTTTTGGACCTCAGTCACTTTAATAATCCCTTCTTCCGTAATTGGACTACAACTCTCAGAATTCCCTTGTGACTGGTGATGCTGGGTTGTTGGTGGATTCTGAGAGTAATAATACCAAAAGAAAAAGAAAAAAAGAGTTTCCCACACTTATTTCCACTTGATTTATTCAGTCAAGATGGTTGATTTTGGTAATCAGAACCAACAGATTCAATTAAGCATAGTTAACTAAATACAGCCCTCCTTATCCACAGATTTCTTTATCTGCGGATTCAAGCATCCGTGGCTTGAAAATATTCCAAAAATATATAAATTCCAAATAGCAAACCTTGATTTTCCGTCTTATATATGGGACACCATTTTGTTATGCCATTGTATTTAATGGGACTTGAGCATCTAGAGATTTTGTTATCCACTGAGGGTCCTGGAACCAAACCCCAGTGGATAACAAGGACCTATTATAGCATGTCCTATCCTAAGCCCAACTTACTAGGAAGCAGTCACTGGGAACTATAGAGGTCTGTTCTCTTGTCAGTCAGGAATCAGCAGACTAATATTTCCATCTCCCTCACACCAGTAATATCCACTGTGACAACCAGAAGTAGGATCCCTGTTTGCAATTCTTCCACCTAACACTGGAGATTGCTTGTGTGAGAGAGAGGGAAATATCAGCCTGCTACATCACAGTCAACAGGAAAACAGATCTCCATTGCTCATAGCCGCTAATGCCTGGTAAATCAGGACTGAAGGACTTTTACTATCCCTTCACTCTTGAATACATAGAGATCACGACTAGGAATCGGTTATGAATGCTTAACTCTTGATTATGCATTCATAACTGCGATCATAAATTAATATTGCCATGGCAGCCAACCAGGGCTGAAGACAAATACTATTATTATTATTATTATTATTATTATTCTCTGTGGTTTCTTTCTTTTTTAAAAAATTAACTTATAATTTTCATAAAATAAAACAACACACAAGTTTACATTATAAACACAAGTCTAACCTAATCTAACTACAATATTAATACAAATTCTTTTCTTGGCCCCAACATATCACTATTTTCTTCAATCTTTCTCTTCATCCCCTAAGCACTATGCACTTTAAATTGGAAACAGGTTTCTTCAATTCATTTGCTTTTTAGTGATGACAAAGTTAGTGATGATCTTGTTTAGCCTATGAACAGGTAAACAAAAGTCTTTCTCGCAGTTCTCACTAGATGAATTTAATCCCTTCAGAGCTGCCAGACTAGTGTTGTTTTAAATTATTTTTTAAAAACCACAAAACCACTTAAAATTTAAATCTGGGGTTTAAGTTTTGTGTTGTTCTTCAGCAAACCAATGTTTAAAATACACACAGGAGGACAAATTTTGGATCACTGAGTCCCTCTTTCATCTAAACAATTCAACGGCAAGTTACTCACAGTTCCAAATGTTTGTTTATTTATTTATTTATTTATTTATTTATTTTGTGATGGACATTATATGTCACCACTTACTGACAAGTCTCTTTAGTCCTCATGTATTTGTCAGCTCATGGTTTTAAGAAAGTTGAATGAATGATGTTGATTCCCCTAGTGGTAGCTGTGGACACAGCAGTGCTTGATGGCATTTCCAGGCCCCTTCGTTCCTACTGCAGCAGGACAACAATAGCTTATATCACCTTCCCACAGCAATGGGAATTGGACTCTTGGGAATGATTCTCTGAGCTTCCCATAACAGGGAAGCATTTTTGGTGGGTTAACTGTCCTGTTTACCAGCAATTGCCAAGTCTATCTCAGGTTCCCTCTCAGTGGAGTCACTAAGGGGACTTGTAGTACACTGCCTTTCAACCCAGAAGCCAGTGCTTTCAAGGTGTGTGCAAATGAAAAGGAGCATGGAATTATCAAAGAAGGGAAGGAAGGGGTTCTTGTTCATAACACTGCAATGCTATCAAAACATATGATTGCTTTCAAAAAAGTAAATTATGTTGCAGTTCAAGAAAAGGAAAATGCCAGTGATGTATTTAAGTCTTTTACTCTGGGTCTCAAGTCAGGTCTCAAATCCTTGCAAGATATTTTCAAGTCAAGTCTCAATTCAAGTCTCAAGTCTAGGAGGCAACATTAATAGAAGAAAAAGGATGCAGGAGGCATTTCTTGGAGGGGAAGAGCAAAAGCATTAAGCAATGGGCCTGAGGTGGGGTTGAGGTCTACTTGGCAGCCTGTTCCCACTGCACATCAGAGAAGTTTAGAGGGATTCTTCCACCTTAAGCCCATTTCTTGATGCTTTTGCGTGTCCTCCAAGAAATGTGTCCTGCACTCTGGGGGCGAGTCTTGCCTACTGCTCAAAGTGAATGATGCCCGCAATTCAGTTGCTAAAAATATACAAGGTGCAAGTTGAGTTGAGTCAGTGCATCACTTATTGCCAAGTCATGTCCAAGTCAATCACTGAAGCAACTTGAGTCTGAGTCAATTGACCTGAGTCTAAAGCATCAGAAAATGCCACTTTGAAAATATTATCTTGGATTTATAAGCAGACCAATAAAAGTGCCATTAAAACAACACTTTTGACATCAACACTTTTTTTTAAAAAAAACAACAAACCATCTTTTTTCTTTTTTACTGTGACTGACATATCCGTCACAGCACATCAAAATGGTTCCTCCACACCCCCACTTGAAGAGCTCCATTGATAATATAGGATAAATGGCAGTGAATAATCAATGGGATTTTGTTGCAGCAACATTTATGTCTTTCAATTTTCCTGACACAAATGTACTTTCTTTTGCCCTCTGACTTCCATTTACAAATCAATAAGATTATTTTGATATAAGCAAACTATTTAAAATCCCCTGCTTCTGTTCTGACACATTTTGGGATTGGAGGAGTGGGAAGCAGAGAATAATTACTCACCTTTTTCTGTATTGTGAATGAGGAGCTGAAAGCTAAACAATGTTAACAGGTGGTGAAGATAAAGTTACTTGGACTGGACAAGGTTCTAATTTAAGGTTTGGTTAAGTATGTTCCTTCGATCTAAACCTCAGCAGGTAAGTATTCTAATAGGAACAGTATAGAAGAAAAAAGCCATATGAGGTATTCAAAATATAAATGAACTAGGAAGGAGCCAAAAGAGTGCATATAATGCCAAATGGAAAGAATAAGCAATTCTGCTGCTTGGAAGACAAAAATAAAAGGTGCAAGGTGCCAACAATATTTGCATTAGCAGGATTTCTACCCAACATTTAGGAAACTTTTTCATATAAAAGACATAAAGGCATTTAGCCCTGGTATGGTATAGGAGACTGGATGTAAGGGGAGGTACAACAACAGGACAGGGCAAAATGGGCTGCATTGCAAAGCCAGAGAGGAGAGGCAGCTTGTTCACATTCTAGAAAAACTGCTTGTTACCAGCTGTGATCACAACATATGACAGCAGTGAGGAGAAGCATCAACATAGCATTAACAAGTCACCCTTCTTAAACTCTCATTGGATATAAAGCAAGAGGGGAGTGCACCCTGAAGGCTGCATGTGACCTCCAATAACCTTTTGCCACCACCTTCCTAGCCCACCATTTTTTTTTCTTTTTGAGAGTGAAAATGCTCCCAGACCACTGGAAATACTGCCAAACTGTATGGCCTTCCCTTTTAACAACCTTCTGACCATCAGCGCTCCCCAAATCGGCTGAAAAAACAGAAGGTGTAGGTGTATAGTGGATACAGAGTTCCATTTGTTTCTCAGGAGTTTATCAGATGATGGAAATTGGAAGTATATTCTAATGGCAATCCAAATGCAATCATGGGGTTTCATGTTATTGCGTATTAAAGTATCTCATGCAATTTTGGGCAATGGGCAGTCATTTTTGGGTAATGAGAAGTCATTCTGAATGCATTCCAAACACAATTGGAATTCACGTAAATTCGCTAAACCAGCGAATTCACATGAATTCGAATTGGCTCCAATTGGCTCCATTCAAAATAAAGAAAAATTCCTCCTGTCTGATAAACTCCTCAGGGGCATTTTCAGCTGAAAATGTGGTGGTACACATCCCAGAGTTTCACAAATGATATCACATCAGACTGTGGTCAAGATGGCAAAAGTTATAAATGAGGAAAAATACACAAGTTAGGGAAGACTGCAGTAGTTTGCTTTTGCCAAGGATAAGATTCCACTCCCTCCTTTCTTCTCCTCCCTTTGGAATTTTGAACTTAAGATTCCAGCAGTTGAAATAAGATGAAGAGTAAAGTGGAGAAGGGGAGAAGCAGGAAGAAACTGGGACATTTGAAAAGTAGCTGGAAAAGTGGGGCAGCAGAAGATTAATTGGGATTATCCCTGCCATATCTAGAGACTTAGAGGGGGCAGCAGGTGGTGGTATGGCCAGCAGCAGAAGCAAATAATCAAACATTTGTCCTGCGACAGTTGCCCTCCTCTATCAGAAACATTAGCAGGAAAGTATTCAGTGCTGTTCCATCCCTAAAGCTATGTTGGATGGGAAATATTCAGTGGTGGCTGATGCCCATTGCTGCTGAAGGGGCAGAGGAATGATTATCATATTTGGAGCCAATGCATTTCTGTAGACAAAGCCAATTTGATCCTCCCTTGCAAGGTCAAAGTACATTTAATCAATGCCTAACAATTTAAGACTGATGTATTATCTTGATCCAGAAGCTTTGGGTATGCTCACACATGACCATGTGCTTGCAGAGGGAAAGGACTAATTGCATCTTCTCTGTCTATTACATTAACCTAGTTCAACAACTCCTTTTAAAATGGGATGCTGGCAGCAGAGTTTCATTTCACAGTCTTTCAAATGAAGCTTTTCAGCAAAATTCAGCTTCAAATAATTGTGCTTGGAGGCTGCATCAAGGAAAGCTGCCAGGAATTAATATAGGTTTCCCAGAGCTTGCTCAAAATTAACACAGAATAAGTCTCCTTTATCTAAAATACTTGAAACAAGAAGTGTTTTGGATTCCAGATGATGATGATGGATGATGATGATTGGATTTTGGAATATTTGCATATTCATAATGAAATGGAGATGAGATCCAAGTCTAAACATGAAATTAATTAATGGTTCATATACACCTTACACACATAGCCTGAAGATAATTTTATATATAGTACTTTTAATAATTTTGTGTGTGAAACAAAGTTTGTGTACATTGAACCATCAGAAAGCAAAGGTGTCTTTATCTCAGCCGTCCCCAGCACCACATAGTGATGCTACTGCACCTGACCATTGGGGTGCAAGAGGATGACATTTCTACCAAAAAACAAAAACAAAACAAAACAAAAACAAAAAACAAAAAACCCTGCAATGGGGACTTTCAAAGGGATCCTGTTTCTGATTGTCACAGCCTTGCTGGCTGATTGGAAATGTCACTCTCCAGTCACTAGCTGAATGGACATCTGTCACACAATCCATTGCCTGTCTGGTGAAGTAGGTGAGGTAGGGGTCAAGGTAGGAGCTTCTGCTAGGTAGGCAATGTAGAAATTTGGTCAATGTTAATAAAAATAATAAAGGCTAGAATCCTGTTAAGTGGCCAGCATGGTGTATTGGTTTAAGTGCTGGACTAGGACACTGGGAGACCAGGGTTTAAATCCCAGCTTGACCATGGAAACCCACTTGGTGACCTTGGGTAAGTCACACTTTCTCAGTCTCAGAGCCTCCAAGGATGGAAATGGCAGATCTCCTCTGAAGAGATTTGCCTCCTTAGAGTCCCCATAGGTAAGAAATGACTTGAGGCAACAGCAACAGCAGCAACAACATGAATCTTGTTGGTGCCTTACAAATAGATATGTTCTTCTACAGAAGTGGTTGGACATTGTCTGATATCGAATGGCCAGTGCACACTCATATGAAACCTGGTGATGCAGTGGTGATGCAGCACTCACTCACAAACCACAAGGTTGTGAGTTTAATACCAGCCAGGGGCTTAGGGTTGACTCAGCTTAGCATCCTTCCTTTGGTTGCTTGTTGAGGACAGTTAGCTTACACTTTGTAAACCACTTCAGGATTGCTTAAGCGCACTGATAACTGGTATAGAAATTTACTTGCTATTGCTATTGCTTGCTATATTGTGCAGAGCTGCATATGAATGTGTGTCCACCCTGTGTGTGAAGCATGCAGATATGCATGGACATTTGGTTGTGCTCTCAGTTGTTCAACACTGCAATTCATTGCACTTATGTCATGTAACTCCATGCACATAAAAGTTATGTGCCATCTCCTCAGTGTAAGATTGTAGACATTGTTATGTTAATCTTGTAATATGATGCATCATCCGCAGGCAATGGAACAGAGCAGAACAGAACAGTTACTCGCCAAATTCAGAACTATTTTAGACTACAGCTCTCAAAATCCACCAGCCAGCAGGGTCACTGGTCATGCTGGCTGGGGACCCTGGAAGCTATACCCCAAAAGCAAATTTTTCATTCTTCATATTCTTTCATTAAAACTAGCCTCCTTTTTTTGCTGCAGAATTTCGCTGCAGCAGCTAGACCCCACTCCTTTTTAGCACTGCAGTTGTGGCACAAAAACCGGAAAAGGCGCCATTGGGTGCCTTTACTCAGCCGCAACTGCACAGCTGCTTCTAGAAGCTGCGCAGTTGTGGTGGCGTCATTACCTACGCCATCTAAATGGCGTTATGTAATGACACAGGCATCATTATGTGCTAGGGCTCAGGAGCATGCAAATGCCGCATGCTCCCTAACCCTAATAATGGCATGACGACGGCCCTTTTGGGCCATCTGTATCATGCCTGAGGGTACATCTTGAATATCATTAATGCAAGAATTAAGTAAATGCAAGGATTTGGTATCTGCATATTTGCACCTTAATTTGCATATTTATATCTGGCCCTGCTTTCCAGGTAGAATTTCTACAATATTAAAGGTTATAAGCAATGTTTATAATAAGCAATGCTAATGCACTGGTCACCAGGCTTGGTTTCCTTTATCCACACTGATACATATTTGCTACACTCATGGAGAAACTATTAAACAATCTATTTTGCTTGCTTATATCTCAGAGAGAAGTTACACAGAGAAATGCACAATTTCACCAAATTACAGTGAAGGGAGACCAGGCAGAAAATGGTCTGCCTGATCACCTGTCATTTCACATGAAAAGAGGACAATAAAGATGAAAGACAAAGCTGGGTAGAGGATCCTAGAGTGATTCCATGGCTGAAGACAAATGAGCTTGGCCAACTCTTGATAGACTTGATAGAGGAACTGGCTAGTAACATGCATTTTCACTTCCATGTCTTTCTCCCCATTTTCTGTGTTGTACCTGTGTTGCCAGAGATCTACTAACTTGGATTTTTCGTGTGTAACCAAGGGGTCCTGTCTATACTCAACCATGGCAAAAATCAAGATATTTGAAGGGATATCATATTGAAACTGAAGCAAGCTTTTTTCTGCTGCTCCAGAGACTTTGGGCCTGAACAGACAGGCCAAATGAAGCAGCTTCAAGTCATTTTGGAGATGTGCTTTTTTAAATGACACACATGTCCTAAGAGGCCAGAAGCCATGCTGAAGCCATGCTCTGCTCTTAAGGACTGGTGCATGGCTTCAGCATGGTTTCCGGCCTCTTAGGAGGTGTGTGTCATTTAAACAGCACATTTCCAAAGTGACCTGAAGCTGCTTCATTTGGTCCATCTGTTCAGGCCCTATGACACAAAGCAATAGATTCAAGCTACAAGAAAAGATGTTCCACCTAAACATTAGGAAGAGTGTTCTGACAGTAAAAGCTATTTACAGCGGAGTATGCTCTTAGTGTGGTGGAGTCTCCCTCTTTGGAGATTTTTAAACAAATGCTGGATGGCCATTGATTGGGAGTACTTGAACCGCATGTTCCTGCATGGCAGGGAGTTGGACAGGATGGCCTTTAAAGCCTCTTCTAACTATACATGATTCTATGAAAGGTCCATCCACTGGATGGCTAAAGCCCATGTTCATGGGTACCTCACCTAACACCCATAATCAATCCTACCCCTCAAAAAACTTAATTTTGCTGTTCTTCAGCCTGGCAGAAGAACTGTCCTTTTCATTAATCTGAGCTTTGAGTTAGATTGTTGATGTGCATCTCTGTCAAGAAGAGCTGTGCACAAGCTCCATTCTCTTCTTGGTTTTGCTGAACTCAGCACAGGTATAGCATGACCTTCCAGAGTTTCCAAAACCACACATAAAGCTTCAAGTAGAGCAAAACACCTTAAGTGATCCTGCTTCCTCCAGTGCTTTGGAAGATGTCAGGAGGTGTGGGAGAGAAGAGGATGGCATCAAAGAGACAACCAAAATCAGTTGCCTCGCAGGTCAGGCGCCACAATAAAGCACAGATACACAAGGCTGGAGTGAACATGGCCACAACTTTATTTTAACCAGCACAAACAATAGGGTTGGCCCAAAGCATAAGGTCTAGATCTGGACATCAGCCAAACCCCCATTGGCTAATGAATGGTTGCTTGTTGCCAAGCATCGGGATGATGTAGGTGCCAAGCCCCGCCCTAAAGCACAGTTGGGCAACTGTGCTCCACCCCATCGATTTGCAAGGCACTCTAGTCACCGGGTGTCAACTGACTGTGGCCCCCGCACTGGCCACATCAGCACGCTCCATACACCCGGGTCGCGAGGACTCCCGATCCAGAGCCATCGAGCCCTGGAAACCCCTCACCCCAGATCCAGGCCTATGCTGCCGCCCCCGCTCCAGTTGTGACAAACAACTCCCAGGGAGGGAGGGTGGGAGAGCCGAGCGAGGCAATGGCGAATACTCCGAGCCCGCAGCCCAATTTATAGGCCAATGGGCCAATCCGGGGCTGCCATGTCAATGCAGCCCTGCCCCCATGCTGGCCAGAGCCAATCAGATGGAGGGGCGGGCCGCCACGAGCCAATCAGGCAGCCCGCCTCGCCGAAATGCATTCTGGGACTTGGAGTCCGTCCCAGAAAAAAGGCGGGCTGCCTTCCCGCGCTCTCTTCCACGGCAGCCAATCGCGAGGGAGCCCGCCCTCGCAAAGGCTGCCGGGAAGGAGAGCGCGGCGGGAGCCCAAGATGGCGCTTCCCGCGCTCTGCAACTGCGCCGGCCCGGTAAGTCGGGCGGCGCTAATTGCCTCGCAGGTCAGGCGCCACAATAAAGCACAGATACACAAGGCTGGAGTGAACATGGCCACAACTTTATTTTAACCAGCACAAACAATAGGGTTGGCCCAAAGCATAAGGTCTGGATCTGGACATCAGCCAAACCCCCGTTGGCTAATGAATGGTTGCTTGTTGCCAAGCATCGGGATGACGTAGGTGCCAAGCCCCGCCCTAAAGCACAGTCGGGCAACTGTGCTCCACCCCATCGATTTGCAAGGCACTCTAGTCACCGGGTGTCAACTGACTGTGGCCCCCGCACTGGCCACATCAGCACGCTCCATACACCCGGGTCGCGAGGACTCCCGATCCAGAGCCATCGAGCCCTGGAAACCCCTCACCCCAGATCCAGGCCTATGCTGCCGCCAAACAGACGGTGAGGAACGAACCGCCTGCCGCCAACCCTATCACAACGCATTCGGGCTCCGCCAAAACCAATAGAACCACAAAACACTCAATGACCCCCAGCAAGGTCCCGGTCAGGTCGGATATAACCCAGATAAGCCCTGGATTTCCAACGTCCCAATTGTTTGATAGAGTCAGATGACAGTCCAATTTGAGCAGCCGAAGTAGCTGCTCCAATCCGGAAAGAATGTCCCCCAAATTCCTTCGCTGGCAAACCCAAATGTCTGAGGGCCAAACGCAGCACTGCCACCAGCTGATAACGCGTAACTGGAACTCCGTTAGAGTGGCAGAATAAAGAACCTGTGCCCGCCGGGCGTACATCCAGGAAGGCGTGCAAGGTACGGACAGGGCACACCAGCGATCCCCTAAAGCGGTTCAAAGTGATAGTGGACCCCTTCCCCAATTGGTCACATTTGGACCTCCGAACCAATAAGGAAACAGAACTCGTAGTGAAACAAACATCCCCAACTTGAAGGGAACGCTCGGAGGTGTCATTGGCGGAATTAGGAACAAGCTCCCCCAACCTCAGGGCCCCGAAAAAGGCAGTAATGAAAACAGCACGAAAAAGGCCGGCCTCATAGTGGGAAGAGCAAATAACAGGCAAAGCAGCAACAAGCTGCTCGAGCAGCGACAGCGTGATGGGACGTCTGGCATCCAAAGAAGGACCCTGGGATCGCCTCCAACCTTCCAGGGTCCGCCTGACTTGGAAGGAAGCACAAGGATCACCTAGGCCGGAGGCTTTTGAAAAGAAAGATATGCCCGCCAGCATAACCGAAATGGCCCGAGGGGAGGACCCATTAGAAAATAACCAGGCCATGAAGCCAAGGACAATGGAGGACTGAATGGGCCACTGAGCTGGGATGTTACAAGCTCTAAAATATGCAGATAACTTGGGAAAAACCCTCCGATAAGCCTTTTGAGTGGAAGGAGCAATAGACGACAAAATGCCCTTCATAATGATAGAGGTCCAAGGTCCCACAACTCCTGAGGAAACGGAACAGGGGAGGGGTCCGCCTCCGGAGCCAAACGACGAAATCGTTCCTCCTGGAAGCAAGAGAGAGCATCAGCGATGTTATTCTCAAGTCCAGGCACGAACCGAGCAGAAAAAGAAATGTTATGAATTAAGCAATCAAGAACCAGTTTCCTGACCAATAACATGACTCTCTCAGATGAAGAAGACATACTGTTGACCACGTTGACAACCGCCTGGTTATCACACCAAAACGTGATCTTCTTGTTGGCAAAATCTTCCCACCAAATGCGAATCGCAACCACAATCGGAAACAATTCCAGAAAGGTCAGGTCCTTCAACACATTGCCCTGAGCCCATTCCTGCGGCCACCTTTGTGCGCACCAATGGCCCTGAAAATAAATGCCAAAACCTATACTCCCGGCTGCATCGGAATGAACTTGCAAACGGTCACATAACTGCCAGGACTTTTGCCAAATGGCCACACCGTTAAAATTGGAAAGGAAAGATTCCCAAACTCTGAGATCGTCTTTTACACCTTTTGAGATCCTAACCCTATGGTGGGGGAGGCGAGCGCCAACTGTCGCCCTGGCCAACCTAAAACAAAATGCCCGCCCCGGCGCCACCACCCGGCATGCAAAATTAAGGTGCCCCAGTAAGGATTGGACTTGCTTTAAAGTGGCTTTTTTGCAACCAGGAAATCCGCCAAAAGGGCCCTGAGCGCTAACAGTTTAGTCTGGGGCAAGGAAGAGGTGCCACGGACGGAGTCCAATTGAATGCCCAAAAACGTGAGAGATGACGCAGGACCCTCAGTTTTTTCCTTAGCTAAAGGTACCCCAATCTCCAGGGCCAAGGCAGAGAAAGTGTCTAAGAGCTTCTTACACTCATCGGTGCCCGCCCTTCCTACAAACAAAAAATCATCCAAATAATGTGTCACCAACGGTGAGCATGCCCGCCGTTTGAGCTCCCATTCAAGAAAAGTACTAAAGGTCTCAAACGCTGCACAACTAAAGGAGCACCCCATTGGCATGGCCTTATCAAAATACCACCCTTCTCCTACTTTGAAACCTAGCAAACGAAAATCATTAGGGTGAACCGGTAACAAACGAAAGGCCGATTGAATATCACATTTGGCCAATAACGCCCCTTTTCCGCAAGAGCGAACCAAACGGACCGCATGATCAAAAGAGGCATACTTCACCGAACACAACTCATCAGGAATGGCATCATTCACCGAAGCCCCAGGTGGGTGAGACAGGTGGTGAATGAGTCTGAACTCCCCTGGTGCCTTCTTAGGAACAACCCCAAGCGGAGAAACATGCAGATCAACAAAAGGGGGAGAACTGAAAGGCCCTTCAATCCGTCCAGCCTCAATTTCTTTTTTAATCTTGCTAAGCAGGACGTCAGGCATATCTCGGGCCGACTTTAAGTTTTTTGCCACAGAGGGGGGAGGAGGGGCCACCACTGGAATACGAAAACCGGATGCGAACCCATCTGCCAGCATACGAGCAGCTTCTTTATGAGGATAAACCTCCAAAAGAGGTAAAAGGGCTCCCACATTAACGGGCGATCGAGCCATTGCGAACCCCTTCGGAGGAATTGAAGGCACCTCATTTTTGGCTCCCTGACCCACCGGCATCAGAGGCAGGGGCCCCGTCACGTTTGCCGGCTGCCGAATGGGCAGGGCGCCCCTGTCGAAAGGGCTGAGAACTATTGCGAGAGCAGGAGATCTTGGGGTGAGAACCTCTGCATAATTCGCAGCAATGTTCGTACCTACAATGTGCCCGCGAGCAGCGGCCCGCATTGAAATCCCAGCAAGCGAGCCTACGATCCCGCTTACCAGATGCCTTAAAGGCACCCTTGGACTTGGCTAGAGGGCCAACTTCTAGAAGCCAAATCTCGCTGTGGAGTTGATCCCACCGCTCGCGAGAGCTAAGAGACGCCTGCTGCCTAAACGCTGCGTCGTACGCAATGGCTGCTGCCTCCCCTGCTACAGATCTTGCCCGAAGGACATGCAATAAGTGGCAATCGAGATGCCAAGCCCTCTCGGGGAAAGCCATAGAAACCACCGCCTTAAACACAGTATAACCCTCCAGCCAGTTAGAAAAATTAGGCTCAGCAGGTGGAACTTTAGGGTGCCTCTTGGCACGTTTAGGAGAAGTGACGGCCCACGCCTCCTGACCCTTCGGCTGGAGGAGGGTGAAGACATCCACATAACACCCCCGCAGAATGAGCTTCCGCACTTTCTTGGAAAGGTGTGAGCCCGGAGGGCGGTCTCCAGGAGCAGAAACAGGGATAGAGGAGGCCTGAGCATCGACCCATACCCCTTGCAGACCAGGCCTCCAAGCCCGCCTCCTGATGGCCCACAAAGGTAAACCGGGAGCCCAGGCGTGTTCAACCCAGTATCCATCCCGACCATCAGGGGCGCCCGAGGACATACCCTCCTGCCCCACCACAGTCCCAGTTGCACGCGAGGCGGAACGCCTCGACTTCTTCTTCTTTTTCTTTGACTTCTTCTTGTGCTTTCGCTTCTTCCTGGACGAATCAGCTGCAGACGCCGACGCCAAAACTTCGTCGTCGGAACTGGACGAATCCGATGAAGAGCTAGAGCTGGAAGACGAGCTGGAACTCGAATCCTCCAACTGCACAGCAACCCCGGAAGCCTGGGTCCCTGGAGTAGAGCTGGACGCCTGGACCGAACCTGTCGCCCCGACCGAAGCTTGATTGCTCCCATCAGTCACCGATGGTGCCACACCAGCCGCCGATGGAGAACCACCAGCTGCGAGTGCCTTGGAGATAATATCAGAAAAAGACCGCGCCAGCTCCGCCGCCATCTTTTGAGAGATAACCGACGACGCTTGCGAGGAAGGCCCGTCGCCTGACGAAGAGCCTACTCCAGCTTGACCGCCTGTCGGCACGATACTTAGAAGTTCAACGTTCAGCTGGGCCACTGTCCCCGAAGCATTCCGACCACGAGACGTTGAAGTGCGCCCAGTGCGAGCCGACGGGGCCTTCTGCTGCTTGTTAGCACCTTTCGACCTAGAAGGCATCGTGGCCCAAAGTTTAAAGGGCAATCTGCAGAATAAACTGGACTTCCAGACAAAGTCAATAAAAGGATGAAGGGGGCGGGCTCAGCAGGGACGAATCCGTGATCACCGCCCCCACAGGCGGTGAGGGCAGGCTCAGCAGGGCCGCAGCCGCGATCACTGCCCTCGCGTAATGCCCGAAAGCAATGCAGACCGAATCAGGAGGCTAGATAAATGCTCCTCACCCCACAAAATTGAACCAGGAAAATAGGGGGAGAGGGCAAAGAGGGCGGGCTCAGCAGGGCGACAGCCGCGATCACCGCCCTAAAATAAAATAACAAAAGGAGGAGTAGGACTACCCTCCAGCCGAGCTGTGACTTAGGCCTACCACAGCTCGCATGCCAGCACAAAAAACCCCCACAATAAACCCCGGTTAAGAAAACCGCAGGGGGGGGAACTCCCCAGCCCACCCCAGAGAACCGCGGTTTAACTGTTTAACCACGGAGGGGGGGGAGGCGGAGGCCACCCCAAAGCGCCCACAGCCTCGTGTGGCGCAACCGCCGTTGTTGATACCACGGGGGGAGGGGGCGGAGGCCACCCAATGCGCCCACAGCCTTGTGTGGCGCACTCCCGCAATGGCCACCCTGACCCTGGCTGCCTGCCAGGGCAGGGAAAATGGCCGCGAAACAACCCGGGCCGACTCACCCGGAGCTATTAGGCTCGGCTCTGCACACCTCAGAGCCGAGCGAGGCAATGGCGAATACTGCGAGCCCGCAGCCCAATTTATAGGCCAATGGGCCAATCCGGGGCTGCCACGTCAATGCAGCCCCGCCCCCATGCTGGCCAGAGCCAATCAGATGGAGGGGCGGGCCGCCACGAGCCAATCAGGCAGCCCGCCTCGCCGAAATGCATTCTGGGACTTGGAGTCCGTCCCAGAAAAAAGGCGGGCTGCCTTCCCGCGCTCTCTTCCACGGCAGCCAATCGCGAGGGAGCCCGCCCTCGCAAAGGCTGCCGGGAAGGAGAGCGCGGCGGGAGCCCAAGATGGCGCTTCCCGCGCTCTGCAACTGCGCCGGCCCGGTAAGTCGGGCGGCGCTAAATCTTGCCTCCAGGGATTTTCCTTTTTCTGATTTTACCGAGTGAGGCAAACTTGACAACTTAATGATGGCAGTCATTTCCTGTGACATTTGGTGCACCAGAAGCACATTTCTTTTGAATTAAATTTGATTATTTTAACCAAGACTGGATAAGTGACCATCTAGATTACCACATTGCACTCTTATAGTACTGCTATTCCACTTTTACTACTCTGGCTGCCTCCTGTTGCATTCTAGGATTTGCAGTTTAAGGAAGGGCATTGAGAATTCTCACCTAGAGAGCTCTTAGGCCTCACTGAACACAAGCCTCAGAATGCAACAGGAGGCAGCCAGAGCAGTTAAAGTGGAATAGCGACACTGTAAGAGGGTAGTACAGTAATGTGGTGAGAGTCTCCAAAAAGACCCCACTACATATATGTAGTGCAATATGTGCAATATGTACATTTGTGCAAGATGGATGGACTCTATTAAAGAGATCACAATTATGAGTTTGCAGGAGTTGAACAGAGCAGTGGAGGCTAGAGGGTCTCGAGATTGACTCAACAGAAGTTAACAGCAAACATATGTGTATGCATGCATGCATGCATGCATGAATGTACCAGATGGCCAACATACCTGACTGATTGGATCTTGAATTCCATATCTTAAAATATGTATCTCCCCCAATCCTGTCCTTTTAACTTTATTTTCTTTATTATTCTCGTTCCTTGCTTGTTTCTGGTTGTTTGGGGTGAGTCTTTTCCTTTTTTTTTAAGAATTCATTTTACATTACACTGGCTGTTACTCTTGTTCTTTTCTCCCCCCCCACCCCACTTCCTTTGGTGCCTGACATTATTTTCATCTTGTTGTGTTTTAACCTTTCAAAGAAAGCAATTTACGTTGGTGGTCAAGAAAGCTATATTCATTTGAGAAAAAGTAAAAGTGTTGGGGAGTGTGTGTAAGTGTTGCAAGATCCAGTAAAACTATACAGGCTGAGTTTCCCTTATCTGGAATTCCAAAATCGTGAATAATCCAAAATTCAAAATTACCCCAAATTGTTGCTTTTTTACTTTAGGGTAAAGCTACACAGAACATAAAGTGAGAGCACCTGCCACTCCCCATCCCTGCCCCGTGCTGCTTTACTTTAGAGTAATGCCACATGGGACATGGACGGACAGGGCCTGACACCCTCTATCCCTGCCCTGCGTGGCTTTTATCACAGGGTAGGGAGTTGGGAGTGGGCCCTTTTGGCTCCAACCCAAAGCCCAATCCCCTACACTGGGTGACATCCTTGTATGGGACACCACTGGCCAGGTGATGTGGCCAGTGGCTGCCTGGTGGAGTAACAACAACAATGTTTATTGATTAGTCAGCTGACCATATCAACACCCAGTGGAGTAGGTTTGAAAGGCCTAAGAGGGCATTAGCAATCATGGCAACAGTTTCACAATCAGGATTACTTCATGCTCATGAATCAGTCAGAGAACCATAACTTGAAATTATGCATCGATAACATAATGAATTCCAGCTGTTATTATTATCATGTTATTAATAATACTCAAAGAGTAAATAAACAGACATGAAAGATAAGAGAGGGATCCAGAGTTTGGAAACATAACTTTATCTTACTACAACTTCCAGAATTCCTGGAGTGATTTTAAGATAATTTATTTATTTAAATAAATAAATAAATAAATATCCAAGCTCTAGTCACAGACAGGAATATTTGGATAGTTGTTGCTGTTGTTGTTATTGAAGTACACTATTTGTACTTCAACAGTCTGATTTAGTGGGTTGATGCAACATTGACATTTGTACCAGTGGAAAGCATCTTTTATAATGCAAGGTTTGCCACTGCTTTCCTCTGAGGTTGAGAGAGTGTCACTTGGTCAGGGTCACCCAATGGCTTTCCATGGCTGAATTGGGATTGGAACTATGGTCTTCCAGACTACTAATCCAACACTCAGATCACTGCAAAGCCGGTCACCAGATATTCTTCTATCCCACCCCTTCCCACTGCATTCCTCAGTGGCACACCATATACAGGAGTAGGAATTGTATGGCTCTCCAGACATTGCTGAACTGTCATTCCCATCAGCCATAGCCAACACATTCAGTGGTGAGGAAGTCAGGGAGCTGCATTTTGACTACACTCTTCTTATATCTGCCTTGCACAGATGGCCCTCATCCTTCAAGAACTGCTTTTTCGGGAGCATAGGGGACTGTCTTAGGTAAAGGAGATTAGTCAAAATCAGGTTCCCTCCCTCCTTGAATAAATACGAAGCTTCCACAGGAGACAATCCACTGTTCTGCCTATGTGTGCAAATACATACATAAACATATTGTTGTGTACCTTCAAGTCATTTCCAAACTATGGCAACCTTAGGTTGAACCTATCATGGGATCTTCTCAGCAAGAGTTTTTTTTCCCAGATTTTTTTAAAGGTTTGCCTTTGCCCTCCTCTGAGACTGAGAGAGTGTGATTTACCTAAAGTCACCCTATGGGTTTTCCATGACTGAGGAAGGATTTGAACCCTGGTCTCCAGAGTCATAATCCACTACTCAAACCACTGCACCATGCTTGCTTAAACAAAAGAGAAGAAACATGATCTACATTTTGGCTCGGGGATTCAGACCCATCTGTAATACCAATGAAAATTACTGTAAAAGGACCCATGAATTTAAGAAACAGCTGCTTCACAGAGGATATCATATAACAGATTACAGCATTGAGGAAACAATCATCTTTTTAAAAGAAAAGTTTCTCCACAAAAAATATACTGTCAAGTAATAGTCAATGACACATTCCATGTGTGGTGTTTCCATGTCTGAAACACCACTTAACAATTACAGATAATGACCCCTTATTAGTCCTCTATTCAATGTCCTGAATCAGCAAGCCTTCCATTACAGCTTTCTCTCACCTATTGAATCTACAGAGACCTCTGCTAAGAGTTGTCCTCAAAATAACCCCAGGATCAACACTCCTGCATCATCCCCTTGAGATTCCAAACATTGCATCACTTGGAAATATGATCATTTTGAAGGGTAACTTGCAGGACCTACCATATTAAACAAATATCCTGTAATCTCATTTATCTGATTGATTATGAGCATAAAGGATGTCATCTGCCTGCAATCCTGACTAGGAAACTCAAAAGAACTGGTGGCTAAACTTTTCAAAATCAGAACACCACAATCTGTCTGATTTGTCAGTGTTTGGAATTGTAAATACTTTGGAGAAAAAGGGAAATTTCCAGCTTCACAGACCAAAAACCTTACACCACATGGTCTCAACCTGTGGGCTAGATAACATGTAACAAGATCATCCTCTTTAAAACATTCAATCGTCATCATTCTTAACTGCCACCATGGATACAGCTCACTTTTATTTTGAGCAGCTGAAGAGGGTGGAAGCTGAAACATCTTGCTATAACATTTAATTCACTTGAGATCTCAGAATGGCACAGTTAATCAATTGAAATACAGATGTATTTATTGTAGTGATTTAAATGTTTTAGCAAGCTGTTTCAGCTTGTCAGACCTGCTGTTTGTTTATATCCCCCCCTTTTCTTTGTATTTATAAATATGGATGTAATATTGGCATGGATACATTTTGATGAAATATGTACTGTACGTGCATTGTATAATCCCACAACTGTTTCATACAACTGCACTTTTTGTCCAAATAAGTAAATTACTCCAGAAATCAGGGTCCCTCCTCTCAGCAAACAACTGCCAGGCCAACTTAGTGTATTTCTGTGTACATGAAGTGAGGCAACATTACTCACACATGGCCATCATTTGTAGTATGCTATGTACACAAGAAAAAGTAAGTTGGTCAAAGAGTTTCAGTATATCTGCCCAATAGGAGTGCATTCATAAAGGTGACAACAATCATTATGCTTCAATAAGGATAAATAAATGGGATGTAAATTCGAATCCATGTTTCCTTACATTCTGTCATCTATAACACATATCACTTCTGCAATAATATGTATGGTGAGCTATCCAATGGGATTTCATTCTACAAGTCTAAGACCTTCCATGCCTGCCAATTCTCAGTACAGTGGGGGAGAGGAATAGTGGACTGAGGACCATAGGTAGTAACTAAACAGTGATCCAAGCTATTCAGTGCCAAACAGGAAAGTCTAATACACCTTCCCATTTTGACATCTTCACCTTCCCATTTTGACATCTAAGATTCAACCAGAGTAAATCTACAAATGATATCTAATCTCATTTGTCATATGAGAAGAACATGGCAAAGATCCCCTCTTCCCTCAAGTTGATTGGGGGCACTGTATACAATATCCCCTATGGTTACATCTTTCAACAGTTCAACTAGGGATATTCAAGGAATTCAGTCTGCAAAGTTTGATGTGCTCCAAGCTTATCTGCAGCAGATTGCCTACAGTGTCAAAGAGAACTTTGTTCACCACCAGTTTTCAAAATATGCATTCAAATTTGAAGAGAGAGAGAGAGAGAGAGTAATGTGCATTTAAACCCAATAGATCAGTGTAGAACTGGAGTCAAACAAATTTATGGGAGAACATATGCATAAATTACAACAACAAAATAAACTGATTTGTTTACTTTTATACACAATACAGAAAATTACACCCCTAAATGCAATGCAATTTGTCCACACCTAAATAAGATACAGAAAAACTCTATTTCCTAAACTTATCAATGTATATGCAAAGAACAATACATTATATGCTACCTATAAATTACTACATATGGCGACTGGATAAGTAATTCTGCACCATTCTAAGAAGTTTATAAAATGAGCCAGACTAATAGTTTTCTTATTATTATTTACTCCATATTGACTTCAATGTATGGTGAATATATCCCCTGAATGAAATTCCCAAGAGTCCTTGTTGGTAAGAGCTTTGCCCAGGTCTTGTAAACTCAGGCCTATGGCTTCCTTGAATGGGTTAATCTGTTTGTAGCATCGTCTGTTTCTTTTCCTACTGCCTTCTGTTTAGGTAGTATTAGTATCTTTTACAATGAATCATGCTGTTTCATGATATGTCCAAAGCATAATCACCTCAGTTTCATCATCATGGTTCTAGTGAAATTTTAATTGCTGAACCAAAGTTTAAGATGGCTAACAATTGGGCTAAGTGAAGGTCTTTAGGAAAATGCTGAACAAACAGGAGAAAACAAGAAATTGTTTAGGTACAAGCTGCCCTGGTACCCTAAGCAGAGGCGCCAGAGTGAAGTCAAAATATAAACACCAGATAAGTAGAGTTGCAACTGTGAAATAATGTGTAAAGGTTAGTTACAAGGAAAGTAACTTTTTGTAAAGTGACATGTGACATGACGAGTCATAAGTGGGTTTTTAATTATTCATATGTTCGTTTGTCTGATTGCTTGAGATTCATTTGTTTAGAGTTAAGATTGGCCAATAGAAAGCATTTTTGGAAGTCCTTTGTGTAAAAACTATAAATCCCTTCATCTTGGTTTTTTCTGGGTCTCAGTCTTTGGAAATCTGAATTTTCCACTGAGGACATTTTTATTCTATGCCGGCTGAATAAATCTGGAATCCTTAACCGACTCTGGGTCCTCTTGTCTTTACTCCACTCTGTCAATGCTGAGGACTGGGTAAGCAGTCCCAGCCGAACCCGTTTTTCCATTACAGTTTCACCAAAA
This sequence comes from Urosaurus nigricauda, assembly GCA_034509955.1. Taxonomy (NCBI): domain Eukaryota; kingdom Metazoa; phylum Chordata; class Lepidosauria; order Squamata; family Phrynosomatidae; genus Urosaurus; species Urosaurus nigricauda. Next base: position 257,730,645 of record JAOEGL010000001.1, on the reverse strand, counting down.
AAAACCCACAAAAAAACACAAAAACAAACCTAAACAGGCTTAGAATACGCATTAACAGAAAAACACACATAAGGTAAAATTAACAAACTACTGTATTCCATTAGAGTAGTTATTGGTAAAGCTGCCTTGAATCTCATTTTTAGAGAAAGGTAGAATATAGATCAAACAAAAAAAAATCATTGAAACAATTTGCTCTTAGATCCATTTATTTGTCTTTTTTGTGGTCCATGGAATTCATAAAACTCTCCTACAGCACCACATTTCAGATGAGTTGATTTTTCTTCTGTCAGTTTCCTTCACTGTCCATCTTTCATAACCATAGACAGAAACTGGAAATACACAATGGCATGGATGATTCTGATTGTGGTATTCAATGGTATTTATTCACATTTGAGTTAATGCAAGTTAATGCAAGAGCTGGGAGAAGCAAGAAAGAAAGAATGCATTTGATGGACAAAAATTATTTCTCAGTCTAGATTTAATTAAAAGTACTTCATGTGTATTCTTCTTTTGTAAGAGGATGTTCACACACTTTTAAATGAAGACTTTTGTATGAATTAAGTACAGCTGGTGTATAAGACTTGAAAACATTGAGCTGATTTAGTTATTTCTTATCAAAGCAAAGAATGGCATGAGGTGCTACTTGTATATTTTGTGAGATTCTTCCAAGCACTGCAGAAAAAGTTTTTCCTTCACACTGAGAGCAAATCTATTGTTCCAAACAATCATACTATTGGAGCATCAAATATTATCTCTGAAGGCTATCAAGATGCACCATTTAAATCCAGCAACAATATAAACAACCATTCTTTTATGGTTTATCTGCATGCTTCCACAGTTCACAGATGCTCACAGGACTTGAATGAGCATGACTTTTCTCTTACACATCAATAGTTCTAGCCATTCATTTTCTATACCAATAGCTAGGAAGTCTGTTTCACTGGACCTTTAAAACCCTCCACAGTCTGGGTCCAGACTATTTGAAAGACTGTATCTGCCTTTATGAGCTTTCCTGACTTTTAAGATCTTTGAGAGAGGGCTTTCTCTCTGCCCCACCACCATCACAGGTGCATTTGGTGAAGACAGTGGAAAAAACCTTCTCAGTGGCTGCTCTTAAGTTGTGAGAGGCTCAAGTGGCACCCTGTGTGCTTTATTTCTATCCATGGGCAAAGGTTATTTTGTTTAGGCAAGCCTTTGGCTCTTAACATACTGCAGCATAAGGGCCTGTTCAAGAGATGTGTAATCGGTTGTCTAATGCTTTTATCCTTTTGGTTAATTGGAATCCTGTATGGGATTTATGTAGATGTAAGCACTGTAAGTATGGTGCTATGAAGTGAATCCTGAACCACCACCACCGCCAATTCCTACTGCAGTTGATAGGGATCTGTTCCACTTACACTCAAAAATCAGCTGGCAGATGGTCCCAGTCCCTTCCACGAGCCCTTTCCAGTGTGACAGGTGGAACAGGAGCCCTGTTGCAATCCCCCTTCCTGCTGGTGCTATGTAGGGATTGTAAATACATAACAGTCATGAGTGTAAAATTCAAATATATAGCCATGTTAGTCTTCAGAATCAGTACGTAGAGAGATCTTGTAGCACGCTTGAGACTAACTAAATAAAGAAGTTAGCAGCATGAGCTCATGCTGCCAACTTCTTTCTTTAGTTAGTCTCAAACATGCTACAAGATCTCTCTACAATCATGAGTGTGTAACTCTAAGTTACACATTTCTACCTGCCAAAGACGACTCTGGCTATCATATTTTGATGTGTGTTTAAGTTGGCTTGATGTAGTGCTTTTAATAGAATTGTCTATTTAGTTTTTAAAATACTTTTTGTATCCAATCGGTGTTATCTGTACTTTGTTTTAATTTGCTAAAAGATGCCCTAGGCTCCACACCAGAAGAAAGGCAGGAGACAAATTAAATAATAAATTAATGTATAAATAAATAAAGAGTGTCAGAATCTGTATCCTTTTAAGATGTTGTTGGAGTTCAACTCTCAACAGTCACAACCAATTTGCTTAATGCTTAGGGACAGTGGGAACTGCCATCATTCAGCGATATCTGGAGGGCCACAGGTTCACTACAGCTGTTCTATAAACTCCCTATAATACCAGCTAGATTTGGATGTCATCTAGAGCCTGTTACATGCTCACCTCTTAGACCATTTGAGTTCAGTTACTATCTGCTACCCTACATAAGGTGCTATGCTTCTGGTATTAAGCCCCCAAATTATAGCAGTTCTACCTGTCAGAATTCTAGTCATCCTAAGAGAAAGCTATGAGAGGCAATCAACATAAAGATAGGACTTCTTATGGACAGATTCTGACCAACCTAACTCATTTTGACTATAAGGCTTGGTAAGATTTGTATAATTGGCATCCTTGTTTAAAGAGGCCAAACTGTCCCTTTGGGGATCAGCACAGCTTGAGAAGTAGTTCCCTGTATAATGTCCCTGTCTGTCACTCCAGCAAGGATTCCTCACCCCGCATCTGCTTTCCATCCTGGGTAACACCCACCTATTCAGCCATATCTCCTTTTGGAAAATTTCCTAATTGCTGGGCAGCCCATCTCACTGAGTGTCAAGTATCCTCCTTTCAGTCTTGCCTAGTGGTCTTAATCAATCTTCATTAGCATGTGGAATGGAAAGTTCATATTAGCATAAGCTCCCTTCATTTAATTCTTCATAAGGCCTCCCTCTGGCAAACTCTCTCACACATAAGAAGTTGATTGGTTCATTAGTCGGAGTGAGTGAATACTCTTTTTAAAAAGAAGAAGAAAAAATGTACCCAAAAATATCTGCTTCTTTCTTTCTTTCTTTCTTTCTTTCTTTCATATCAGATAGTCCGATGCTGAGACTATATGGGTGAATCCATCTTCAGTACTATGAAAATGAGAACTTTGGGGATCTGGTTAACTAAGACAGTAGAACTTAACTGACAGTACTGTCCTAAATGCCATTCTCAGCCAAATAGGATCCTTGTCGAAATGTGAGAAATGCTAGACCTTAATTCAGGTTTAAGCAAGGCAACACCAAGCAAATCAAAGTTCAGGTCTTTCCATACAACCATGTCAAGCAAAGCACAGATCAGGACCTGCTAAGACAAAACCCAAGCTTAGTAGGTTGCACAGGAATAACTCCATGCAATGCTCACTCTGAAAAATGGTCAACCCCTGGATGGTTAACTTGGATCTCAGTGAGGGAAGCTCATCACTTAAAGGAGCCTAGCCAGTGTTAGTAGCCATTGATTCCAATGACAAAAGGAGACTGAGGCTATGTTCAAGTTTCTGAACTAGAGTTCTTGGGGTCCTTTCATATTACAGCGGGCCCTTGTTATCTGCTGGGGTTTGGTCCCAGGACCCCCGTGGATAACAAAATCCATGGATGTTCAAGTCCCATTAAATATAATGGCACAACAAAATGGTGTCCCATACTGTATATAAAATGGAAAATCAATATTTGCTGTTTGGATTTTATACTTTTGGGGAATATTTTCAAGCCGTTTATGCTCCAGTCGGTGGATGAGGAGGGCCACATGTACATCATAATAATAGCACTATAATTTCAATTTAACTGCTGTGGCATCCTTTGGAATTCTGGGTCTCTGGTTACCCTTTTATGGAAATATATGTTTCCCCTTTTGAAGCATCATTCTAGCTAACAGAGTCGTGTTTTGTTGCAGAACTTACACAGAACTGGACCTTCAACATTAAAAAATTAAAACATTTTTAAAAGGGAGGGGAAGGGGATTTTAATTTCATTGTGATTTTATACTATCCTGTTATAATCCGCTTTGATTCCCCAGGTGGAATAGGTGGAATAGAAATAAATCATCTTCTTCTTCTTCTTCTTCTTCTTCTTCTTCTTATTATTATTATTATTATTATTATTAAAAATGTCTTGCAGAAGAGTGGCATCCAATCTTAAGAGACTGCATTTCAGATCAACAATAAGCCTGGGAAGATTTTATGAACTCACAAGGCACTTGAGGTTTTATGAACTCACAAGGCACGTGTGATATATCCCTAAGCCCCAATTTGTGCCACAAATTTAGAAAAGCAACATAAACTCTAAAGGAATACAAGTGGTTTTATTTATTTTTAGGAAGACTTAGCATTAATGATTACATAGGATAACTTTCTACCCCATTTTTTTAAAAAAAGTTTCTGTTGAGGGTACTGTATCCCAGTGAAGGACATTCTTTGTGCCAGCTACTCTACACACAAGCAGAGTAAGTCACTTGGATGCTGGAGTGGTTCGTACAAGCAATGCTGGTATGCTATCTACTGTCTTTCTAATTACTGCCCTACTGCAGCAGTAATGGGAGGAGAATATGATTTATTTATGTTGAATGAATCCTAGAATCATAGAGTTGGAAGAGACCACAAGGGCTATCCAGTCCAACCCCCTGTCATGCAGGAACTCTCCATCAAAGCATCCCCTACAGATGGCCATCCAGTCTCTGCTTAAAGACCTCCAAGGAAGGAGACTCCACCACCCTCCGAGGGAATGTGTTCCACTGTCGAACAGCCCTTACTGTCAAAAAGTTCCTCCTAATGTTGAGGTGGAATCTCTTTTCTTGCAGTTTGCATCCATTGTTCCGCATTCTAGTCTTTGGAGCAGCAGAAAAAAAGCTTGCTCCCTCCTCAATGTGATATCCCTTCAAATATTGAAACAGGACTATCATATCACCTCTTAACCTTCTCTTCTCCAGGCTAAACATACCCAGCTCCCTAAGTCATTCCTCATAGGGCATGGTTTCCACGTCACCTTCCTCTGGACATGCTCCAGTTTCTCCACATCCTTTTTGAATTGTGGTGGCCAGAACTGGACACAATATTCCAGGTGGGGCCTGACCAAAGCAGAATAGAGTGGCACTATTACTTCTTTTGATCTAGACACTATACTTCCATTGATGCAGCCTAAAATTGCATTGGCCTTTTTAGCTGCCGCCTCGCACTGTTGACTCATGTTCAACTTATGGTCTACTTGGACTCCTAGATCTCTTTCACATGTGGTCTCATCCAGCCAGGTGTCCCCCATCCTATATCTGTGCATTTCATTTTTCTGCCCTAAGTGCAGTACCTTACATTTCTCTGTGTTGAATTTCATTTTGTTAGCTTTGGCCCAGCTTTCTAGTCTATTTTGTTCCTGCTATGTCTTTAATGGGAATGCCTTCTGCTATTTCTAAGCTGGTGGAAACAAATAAGTCACCTCCCACCATATATTGAGCAGCATGAAAATAAAGCTCTATCAGTGTGGTTCCCATACTCTGATCAAGCTGGTACACCAGACTGACTGCCCATGTCACCTTCTAGAGCATATGATGTTTTATCACTGCAGCAGCACCTCACTGTTATAGCATATTTTCCTGGCTTTCCTTATATTTCTCAACCAGCCCTTCATCAGTGGTTAGTCTCATCCCTGGTGCATGTCACATTCAAAGCTGCTCAGCAAACCTAGGAATTTATCTCATGCAATTTTCATGCCAACCGTGGCATAGGACAGGTTTGGGCTGGAATGGGTTAAAACTGATTTCACCACACCAACATTGCTGCTAAGCTGCTAAGTTGCTACCCATCCTCCAGCAGTGTTCTGCTGGACTTCCATAGTACCAAAATTGGCCACCAGAGCACTGCTGGAGGATTGGTGATAGTCAGGCCGCAGCGCAGCAGCAATTTTGGATGTAGTAAAATCAGTTTTAACCCTTTCCAGCCCAATCCCGTCCTGTGTCCAGGTCAGTGTGAAAATTGCATGTGATAAATTAGTCAACATGTCCTGAGAAAGAGCCAGTTTAGTAGCCTATATGCATCACTCAACTTTGAGGGTTAGCTTGTTTTCAGTTGAAATTAACAGTAGTAGAATATTTAGAACAAAGAATATATGTTGTGCTTTGTTTTTCTTGATAACTTTTTTCATGTCTCATTCCTCCCCCCGAACCAAAATTCAAGGTGCTTTACCAGGATTCATTGCTGGTTGCATTTTTTCCCTTTCCAGTCTGTCAGATACTTAAAGCAAACATTTCTGGGTATTTGAACATTGTTTTATTCTACACTGACAAAATACTTCTCTGAACGTGGGGCATTTCTATTCCCTGAAAGGCATTACAGTTTCCAAAGGTTTAGAAAATATCCCAGAAGACACTCAAAAAAAGACATACACACACACACACGAAGTCTTGACAAGAGTTAGAATGCCAGAGAAATAAGTTTCATAACAAAATCTAAAACCTAATTTTAAGTCTATCTGACTAAATTGCCTGTGGTTTGAAATCTTTTGCATCTACCTAGACTAAATTGCTGTGTTCTGCTATAGGCTCCTGGTAAATAGATATTTTGCTGTTATATGAAAATTTGAGATATTTCCAAATGCCTAAAGGAGTGAAAGAAATCAGGGATGGAGTATTAATTATTAAGTTCCATTTAGAAGTGTAGTAAACATCAGGTATATTTTATGTTGTTGTTGGTTTTAAATCACAACTAAAGTATCAGATGAGGCTACAAAGTTAGAAGGTCAATAGAAACTCCTCATTCATTTCATATTTACAACATAGATCAGATTGCAGCAAAATTAAAAGGAGCCTGCCTTCAGAGGAGCAAAGCAGAAATGGTTAAACTATGGAGTTAAAATGCACATGGTTCAGAATAATTATTGCTTCACAGATTCACAAAAAGATTGGTCACCATTTATTAAATATTTGGAAACCAAATGGGGAGAAAAATGGGTTATAGGCCAGAAATGAGGAAAGAAATTCTGTATGAAATATGAAACGAAAGAAGTGTTTCAAAGCAGAAAGACTAGATTTTTTTTCTTTTTATGGTATTAATAGAAACAGAGTTTAAAACATTGTATATATATTGTAGAAAGGTTTAACATTTAGAAGGTGCAGATTTTAGTTTAGTTTATAAAAGAGGAGGAAAATTATAATTCAATGAGATACAAGGATATGACCAAGCAGGAAGTTTCTATCTAAGATTTTGCATATTGGTTATTTCAACAATATACTTCTAATGTTTATATGATGAAGTTATGCTTTCAATATACTATGTAATGTTTTTTTTAAATTCAATACAAATAAATAATATAAAAAATAAAAATAAATGTCAAAACACAAGCGATTTCCATTTTCTTCCTTTTGTGTCCTAGCTGTTACAGGTCTCTGAGAGTATGTTGGGGGGTATGTGGGTGCACATGCAAGTGAAAGCCTCTTTCACCTGAGTAAATCTAAGTATTCACAATGTTTTGTATTCACAATCACTACACTATTGCCACAGTCTTAAATCCCCCACCCCAAACCTATTTTACGGGGTGTCAGTTGCGTGGGGAGAAGAAGAGCTATTCTGCTGGCAATTGCAGCATGAATGAATGCCATTTCCTCCAGCTTCAATGGAATACAGCCAGAAGAGGTTACTTAGTTGAGTATAACTAACCAAGGGTGCATTTACACTGTCGAATTAATGCAGTTAAACACCAGTTTAATTACCATGGCACCATCCAGCAGAATCCAAGGATCTGTAGCTTTGTGAGGCACCAGTGCTCTTTATAATAATAATATAATATAGATTTATTTCTATCCTGCCCAATCATGGGGAATCCGGGCAGCAAACAACAATAAAAAAGATACAATACAAAAAATTTCAATAAAATATAAATTAACCCCATCCAAATCCCCTGACAAGCAACAAAATCAATAGACAATTTAAATAAAATAGCAATCAAACAAAAAACATAAACATTAGAATCAAATAGTGTTCATAATTAATCCTTCCCCAGCCCCTCAATGCAAGCTCAAATCAAAACAATCTTACACAAATGAAATGCAAAATGTTACATAATACCTGGGGGGGGGGGATATATAGGAATACAATATATAACAAGGCAATCATAATAATTGCAAAAACTAATAATATCTATCACCTGGTAACAAAGATACAATGTAATGCAAGATGCAAGCAAGCAATAGCAGCAAAAGACTTCTCCCTTATACTTCTGCAAACATTTACTAATAATAACAATAACAACATTCTCTAAACACAGCAGAGATCCAGGGCAAGCTGGAGCAGTCTTCCAGAGGGCTGCTACACCCCAAACACAGCAGAGACCTAGGGCAAGCTGAAGCAGTCTTTAGCAGAGAAGGATAAAGACCTTGTAAAACTACAAATCCCAGGATTTCATAGGATGTAGCTACAGCACTTAAACTGGGGTCAAACTGCATTATTTATACAATATAGATGGACCCTAAGTATACTTAACTGAGTAACTAACAATAATAATTGTGTGGCCTTGCTACCTATCTGCTTTATCACACTATTGGGCAAACAGGATTTAAATAAGAGTTAAACAAGAAATGTCCTATGTTTATCATATGACATTTCCTGTTTAACTCTTGCTTAACTCTCATTTAAATCCTGTTTGCCCCCTAGTATGATAAATCAGTTTGTATAGTGCTTTGAGTGTTGGACTATGATTCCGGAGACCAGGTTTCAAATGTCAGCACGACCATGTAAACCCACTGGGTAACCTAGGACAATTCACACTTTCTCAGCCTCAGAGGATGGGAATGGCAAAAAACCCTCTGAAGGAACTTGTCAAGAAAACCCTGTGATAGGTTTGCCTTAGGATCACCCTACACTGGAAATGACTTGAAGGCACACAACAACCAACAACTTGCTACCTTAGTGTTTCTGCCATAGGTCAGACGTTTGAAGCCTTCCCATTTATTTTTAGGAATAACTAGAAGTTTTAAAAATTACCATTGAATAATATCAAAGTAGAGTGTTACTATAAAATGTAACTCACTACTTTGTGGCCTAGAAATGATAACTTGAAGTAATTAATTTTAAAAGTACTTCCCACATTCTGCTTATGTCACCTTTGGAGAGTAATACAAAAGCCTTAGACCTGTACACTTTCCCTGCTCAGTCCTGTATGATGGAAATGAGTTGAATGGTTAAAAAGAAGCAGAAGCAGCAGTATTCCTGGAGAACTGTAAAACCCTTAGAATTCATAAATGCTACTAAAGCATTATGAATTCATATGCCATTTTGCCTACCGCCCCGATGATGATGATGATGATGATGATGATGATGATGATTACAGAAGAGAACATGGGAGGCTCCAGCTACTTGAGCCCATCATTTCTCTTTACAAGGAACAGTAGAATTTTACCATGTATGACAGTATTGAAGAGTTATTAATTTTTTAAAAATCCAGTTATTAGCATTCCATGTATGTAGCCTAGAGAGATGCAAATTCATAAGGAAATGGGAATTTGTTTCCAAAGGATGATGGATGCTTTTGGAAAAAAATATCTTAACAGTAGCATCATTTTGGAAAGGGTAGAAGATGTGAAGCTTCTCAGAATCCTTTGTAGCTGTGGCAGGGCTGAAGGAATCTGGCAAGGGCTTTAGTTCTTCCCTTCAGCTAGAAGAAAATGTGTGTGGGAGGAGCTCTGATTCAGTCCTTGTTGGCCAAATGTCAGGATGTTTGTGCCAGGAACCTAAAGATATAAGGATGCATCTATGAGAGAGTGTTAAAGTGTTCCCTGCAGCACTGCTTCCCCATCATCCAAGACCTCACAACATGGCAGCAGTCAGTGGTATGAAAATTGCAAGAGATAAAAGGAAAATATAAACATTTGCAGATATTCCACAGATCCCAAAGCTGGTCTTCCAAAAAAGGAACATCAACAGTAGAGATATTCTCTATTGTACCAGGACCACAAGATATTTGTGGAGTCCCACCACCTAACTGTGGGCTTTGATCCTAAAGGCACGATCATTACAAAAAAAAGCAGGAGAAATGAGGCAGCCAAAAGAAAATGCTGCAGCACCAAGGTCTGGATGAGGAAGGGAAATGACATATTCAAAAATGCCCTCAGGCAAGCATTTGGTTCAAAATCAAGATAGAAGGAGAAACAAGCAGTTCCCCTTGTTTTCCTAGTGCTGTACAAAAGAGATCTGGCACAGATGGAAGGGGGATACAAAAGGAAGGTACAGGTAAGTCTTTTGCTTCAAGCACACTTGTAACATTGCCCTGTGACCTATGGGATGACAGAGGGCAGAAAGCCCAAAAGATGGATGGAAAATAAACCTCCCCCTGTGGTGTTTGTGCCTTTTGAAACACCATTCACATTAGAGATGGCTGAGAATTTTATTTCAGTTCATTTGTCAAAAAAATTTGACTGAATTCTTAAAATTCTTCATATTTTGGATGGAATAAATTTGTAAGTAAAACATTCCAACATGGAAGAAATCAAAATTGTCAAATTCCTTCCTCCAGGCCCAGGACTTTCAATTTTTAGCCCTTCAAAGTCTAGCTTTGTATTCCTAGATATTCATTTGTGCTGGTGCTGAATTAGGGTTGGCATCTTCCTTTTTTTTCTTATTACAAGAGAGGCTCTACATATTTAATAATTGTACAGCAAGCAGATACAATACAAGATTCTCAATGATGAAAATAGCTGGAGCTATTCAGACAGATGGGTTTGAATTTAATTTCATTTCAGTTTGCAAATTACTCCATAGTCAAGACAGAAGGAATTTAAGGCTTTTTTAAATGAATGAAGTAGAAAGTGAAACTGACAATTCCATCTATCCCTTGATTATTGCAGAGTTGCAGAGTGCATGGAAGCCTTGTACATACAAGCTATACATGCAAATGCAGATATTTGTACTAGACACATGGATATCAGGAAATGACCTAGTCTGAGCATATAACATCAGGTGTGTCTAGACACATGCTGAGAAGATCCATGCATAAAAAGTAGGAACGCAAAGAATATTGGCAAAATTCCTTGTTATCAAAGAGAGGCCATCTAGACACATGAAAGGCCTTGTTCCCACTACATTTAAATAGGGATGGGCATCTGGGTTAAACGGGCATGGTTCCTACTGAATCTGATTTCAGAAATTGATTCAGAAAGGGAGGCCATGCTCGTTTTTGCCCATTTAACCCACGTCAAAAAGATGAGGTGCTTTTTGGGGCTGAATCAATTTATTTAGAAATAAATCAATTCAGCCGAAGTGGGAACCAGGCAGATTCTAATAAGATTTGAATCTTCCTTGGTTCCCACTTGAAGCCTGGCCCAGGGGGCAGCTTGTTGGCCCGTCCCATCTCTGGACTCTCCTGGCCCCCAAATCCCCGGCCTAGCCTCCTTACTGACTTCTTTGGCCACTGACCGGCTTCCTTGCGCCTTTTTAAAAATTTCCCGTAGCCAAGGAATTTTTTTAAATTTCCCATGTGACCTCCTTCCTGGCATTCCCCTGGCTTCTCTGTGACCCCCTTCCGGCCTCCTGGCTGCGGGAAACTTTTAAAAAGGCACAGGGAAGCTGGTCAGTGGTAAAAGAAGCCCGTAAGGAGGCTGGACCAGGGATTTGGAGGCCAGGAGAGGCTAGAGACAGGCCAGGCTAACAAGCTGTCCCCTGCCACTTGTCAATTCCTGAACCTGATGCAAACATAGTGGGAACTATGTTTTTTCACAACAGGTTTCAGGAATTAGTTCAGGAAATGGATTTTCTGTTAAGTGGAAATGGGCCCAAATATAGCCTTTTGAGAAATTGCCAGTCTCCTGAAGGGTTCTTGCTTCCAGTACAAGAATGATATGCAGCTTTTGCTGAGGTTTTTATAATTTCCACTAAACTGGCTTTGTGCAGAAAATCTATGCTTTTCCCATGGCAAAGTGAAGCATACAAAGAGGAAAATACAGAAAGACTGCCTGCTTAATCAAAAAGATGTAAGCAACCCATCCAATGCATCTAATTTCTAAAAATACTATACAAGAAGGCAGCAGCTATCATAGTTAGCAAAAAGTTCTCAAGAATAAAATGTCTGAGTAAAATGTCTGTTTAGGGCCAGAGAGTAGCATTATAAAAGATGCTATGCTTCTTAAGAATCATGGCTGGCTTTTAATTTTGCAGTTGCAGATTCACAACCTAGAGTTATGGATCTGTAACTGCTCTGTATTCAGTAAGTTTACGTAGTCTTCCTGTACAACTATATAAATGCCACCCGAGCCGTCCATAAGAGCCAGAAGTAGGATCAGATGAAGGAGGTCCATCCAGATTTCCATCGCAGTATAAGGAGGATGACAATTCTGTTGGATTCAGATAAAAATCAAGATTTGGTGTATCTCTTTAGCAGAGTTTAAAACTGTATAAAGCAAAAATTAAAGGCAGAAAGACCAGCTACCTCCACCCCACACACTTATCTTCTTAGTAAAAGAATCAAACTCAACCTTCTTAGTAGGTATAAAAAGTAGTTTTGCTCACTAATTGTTTGTGCATAATCAAATACACAGGTTCAGCAACTCAATAACCAAGCAAGGAAGCAATATACATCTTAGCAGGAAGAAATAGAGTGTCTCTTCAGGAGAGCTTCCTAATCCATAGTTTCATCGTGGGTAGCCAGGGAGAGAGAAAGGAGCATGCAGATGGGTCAGGGGAGAACAAAAGAGATTTGTACATGAGTCAGGAAGACAGATATGTAAACAAACAAACAAACAGGCAGGAAGTTTGTCATAATCATGTTTCCCCTAAACTCCTACAGAGAGAACATGCACTCTACCATAGAGTTGAAACAAGTCAGCATGCAAAGGTTGTTATCTCCAACAATTTCCATGCTCCTTCCACCAGTGAGTGAGGCTGTGACAAAGATTTGCAACAGGACTCCTACTTTTGACGGTCACAACAGTTTTGAAGGGGTGGAAACGACCTTTTCCATGTGCTGGCAGCTAAAGAAACCTCCTTCGTCCGTCCTGTCCTAAGGCTTGCTCTTAAGGTGGGCTGAGAGTGGATTGCAGATGTTACTTAGGTAATATCTTATGTAAAGGTTACTAAGTAGGTGATGTAAAATTCCTTCTTAGCTAACTTTAAGGATCATCATTTCCCAAAAGTGATTTACAAAATAACTATGCTGTACTGAGCTAGGTGTACATCTGCCACAAAGGATTTTCATAGCACTGGGGCCAACATAATAAAATCCTTCTCTCTGCTGCTCACCAGGCTTTCTGATCTCAGTGGCAAAATCATGAGAAGACACGTTGAAGTTGATCTTAATGTACAAAGGTTTTTATTTCATCATTTTTTGTATCTTTTAATACTGGTTTTTTTTTTAAGTTGCTTTAATGCTGTTCTTAATTTGTGTCATTTAAATAGAAATTTAGTGCAATTGTGTTTTAACTTCTGTAGTCAACTTTTTGAAATAGTATTGTGCTTTTAAAAAGTTGTACAGTGTCTTGGATCCTGTGTTGGGCAAAAGGTGGGATATAAATTAAACAAATAAACAAATAATAATAATATCCTAATTAATTTTGTTAGAGTTCCCATTGTTATAAAAATTTCTTTATACACTGGGAGTAGGCAATCTGGTGTTCTCCAAATATTTTGGACAACAATTTCCATGCCTGACCACTGGCTCTACAGCCTAAGGATGATAGAAGTTATAATCCAATGTATCTGGAGGGCACATGTTTTAGTCTTCTTAAGCAGTGCCCAGGATCTGTTACATGATGAGTTATCATTCTGTGGACCCTTGGTATCTGTTGGGGTTTGGTTCCATAACCTCCTATGGAGTCCAAAATTTGTGAGTGCTCTTGTCTCATTAAATACAATGGTACAGTGGGCCATTGTTATCTGCAGATTTGCCATCCATGGATTTCGGCATCTGCAGATGGCAAGCCCCCAGTTGTCCCCAATGGTTTCACAATTGTTATTGACATGTTTAATAAATAGACACCAAACATGAAAAAGCATTCAATCATTTATATATTAGACAAAATTATAAATTTTAAAAAGAAGTAGGGAAAAGAGATGGAATTAAATTGCTTTAGCCAACCAGAGTTTATTTAAAACCTTGGCTGACATAAATATTTCACATCAAAACAGAAACTTTCTAGTGCAGGCCATATGAGGACATCAGCATTCACCCACACATCTTTTCTTTTTTCCCTTTATGGATATAAAAACAATGTTCAAGATCAGGTGCGCAGTTGCCAGCAGTGATGGTCCAAGATTCTTTGTTTGTTTAAGAAATCCACCACTGCAGCTTCACCACACATCTGTACCATCCATACTGTGCTATACACAGCTGATGCTGTCCAAACCTAAATGCTAAACTCCTAGGCATCCTTTTCTGGATTCTGGCATTGTGAACAAGACATTATTTGTGCCACAAGAAGGTAAGAAATCTCTGAGGCACCTTGTTCACAATTTCTTACTTTGAGAATCACTGGAGTGAGGCTCACTGGGGTTTTGAGCCTGACTGGCTCAGGAAAGCCCCACACTGGCTCTCCGGATTCAACTAAAATGTACACAGGCTGGCTGGGATAAAACAATTAGCTGGTGGTGCTGGCAAGGGCAAAAAATCACCAGCCCCCAGAAAGCATCCTTGCCTGTGGGAGCCTGTCCAGAGAAATTTATTTGTCAAGCAGTATGGTTCAGGGAAACAAACAAGCAGCAACATCAACACAGTCCAAGGGTTGAAGAAGCCAAGAAGTCAAAGGTCTGAATTGCAGGAGCCTGGACACAGGAATGATGCCTGGGAAGCAGACAAGTTGCTTTCAGCACTAGCCCTAGACAGATTCAGCTTTTAAATGGCCTGGCACCAGCTAGTTCTAAACAGAGGACCCTATTCCATGAGGTTAAAACCCCAGCTTACCTTTCCTGAATTCAGTCCTAATTCGGGAATCAGCTGGGTGTTATTGCAAAGAAATTGCTTCCAAATCACCACCTGGTCCAAAGTCTTTCCACTGCTACTTGGCAAGCAGCCTGACTGAGAACCATTATTCTGCTCTTTGCTCCCTGAGTGAGTTCTTAAATTTGGGGGCTGTGCTGCCTCCCCAGGTGTATCTTCTGCCCCATCAGCTGCCAGTGAGTCCTGCCTTTGTCCTACCTTTGTTCATCTTCTAGCTGAGGCTTCACATCATCAGGGAGAGCTGCATGAGGCTGCTCTGCTCTTTGTCTGGGAGATTTGCCTGGATCTCTTTTTCAGCCTCCTCTTCGGACTCCTCATCTAGGTCCAGATCCTGGCCCATGAAATTGGCTGAGCAACCATCTGCCTTGACTCTCCAAGCTCTGCATATTTTTTACTTTGAAGGCCCAGTCCAGCTGCTTCCCATGGAGAGTGAACGGTACTGGGACCCTCCCAAAAGGAGATGGGGTGGCACAATTTACCATCCTCACGCCTTACCATTTGAGAGAGATACATCACTTTGCCTAATGGGAGGGCCAGGCTTGATTGCTAGAAATAGCTATGAGCTTTTGGCTTCGTTCACGGGCTTCCCAGAAGAATATGCTTGGCTTTAGCAGGAAGCCAATGGACCTGTGACCTCACCCAACAGAGGGGTTTTTTTGCTACTTGAAATATGGCTATATCTCTCTATAAGCCCCACGTCCTGTTTTAACTAAATGTTAAGCTGCAGAATTTATGGTACACATTTTTGACATCTTTTGCAAATTGAACTTCCTGCAACTGCTCCAAGTCTTCAGCAGCATTTGAAAGTGAAACCAGGCAGTCACAGGATAGCTGTTGGCTTCTGTATATGTTATGGTTTACAAAGCAATGTTATAAGCGCACATACTAAGTTGTCAAAATGCAGTCAAGTTCACAGTTGAAGATGCTAAAACTCTGTATAGTTTTTCCATATCAGCTGGTGTTACTAAGAAAAGACTTTTATGCACACATTCCACCATTACTTAATTGTTCACAAAATCACATTTCATTATCATTAACCCTACAGAAAGTTTTTAATTCAAAGCATCTCTGTTTATCAATTGAACACTGTGCATTCACTGTGGAGAGATTTTTGTGCTATGTCCTGTCTGCTGCTGTCTAATTTCCTTTTGAAACAGGAGAGCGAACTGTTCTTTCCTCCTGAATATATTGCATTATTATAAATGGATCAAAGCGCACATAACTCATCGAACAGAAATCACTACTCATTATAACCATTTATGCTTTTCTGATTTTAGTGCTGCTTGTTTTGGTTCATTGACAGTAAACATCTATAAATATTACATATAATTTTGATTTCAACAAACTATTAAATGCTGTCCTATTTGCAAAGGAATTACATTCAGATTCTTATTATTCATTCAAAGACACCTTTGTTACTGTAATGCCCTCATTTAAAAAAAAATCCATTTGCAATAACTATGGAGGTTATCAAATGGGGGAAAATCAGAAAAGAAAAAGGCATACTCCCAGGATAATTGCACAATCATGCTGAAGATTTTCGGATGACATTGCTCTTATCCAGGATTTATTTCAGGAAGAATCAGGAATGCTCCAGAAACAAACCATTTCTGCGACTTCCCCATGAATGGTTTGTTACTGGAGAATTCCTGGATCTTCATGGTAGAAATCCTGGATAAGCGTGATGTTTCTGAAAATCTTTAGCGTGACTGCATGACTTTGCTGGGAGTATGCCTTTTACTCCTGGCTTTTTTTCCAGGTCTGATAATCTCCTATCTTTAAAAGTTGCTAGGAAAATAGCTTTTCTGTGTGGATTTCATTCTTCTGCTTTAGTTTTATAGTAATTAATGCTGCATTGTGATTTTCAGTGCCTTTTTTTCTTTGATATGTACTGGGTGCATAAAAAGGCATTTTGGAAAATTGGTTGAAATTCTCATAACTTAGCAATAATGAAGACTTTTACTTGAATCCCATAAGTAAAGGTTCTGAAAGGAAGACAGATTTCAATCTCTTTGATCAGATGTCAATCTGCCTTTGTTATCCATATCATAGTTGTCCTTTTTATCAGAATACCTGAGATGTTCTATCAGTGCACAAGGGAGGAGATTTCAGAGACAAAGCTATGTTAGTCTGGAAGATCAGTATGCAAAGGGAACTTGTAGCAGCTTTGAGACTGAGTAAAAGACACAAGCTTTTGTAGACTTAGAGGTGGTACAAATTGGCAAAAAGGGCAGGCTTCCCAGTGGCTTGGGGTGTGTGGCGTACACATGACACATGCCCCCAAGATGCCAGGCACTCACTGTAAAGCCACCCAAGCAGTGGCAGCATTTCAGCAGTGTGGTGTTTTCTGGAACCTGGAAAAAACGCTGCCACAGCTGCAAAGGCACCTTTTTGCTGGTGCAAAAAGGAACGGCTTTCTGCTGGGAAAATGCCAGGTTGGGGAAGCTGGTCCTTTGGGGCCATCTGTTTTGCCCCTTAGTCTTGCACCTGAGGAAGCAGACTAAGGGGCTCAACACACGGCCCCTAAGGGGTAGCTCTGTGCCATCTCTTTCCTTGCCAGATTGGAGCCATGGCAACCACAGGCCACTGCCCCAATCTGGCCTTTCTGTGGTGAAAAAAGAAGCTGAAAAAAGCGGCTCCTTTTCACGCCGCAGAAAAGGTGCCCTAGCTGCTGCTGCTGTGGCTTTTCGGCACTCCTTTGGTGCAGTGCACTTAAAAGCTGTGCCAATGGAGTGTTCTAATGCCCCCTGCCATGCCGTTGGGCACATGGCATGACGCCAGTGTGGGGTGGCTGGTGTGCATACGCCACACCCCAATGCCACCCCTACACCAGTGTATAATGCTGGTTGGTAGAGGCTCCAATTTTACAACAGCTTATGCTATAATTTCTTTCTCTAGTTAGTTATCAAAGGTCTCTAAACATATAAAGGAGGAAAGTTATATTGACTTTCCATGCACCTGATTTTTTTGTGCACTAGCTACTAGCACTCTCTGTCACCCATGTATGTGTTGCCTGTTCACTTATGGTGACCCTATGAATTCAGTATGGTTCTCTTAGGCAAGCAAGACTCAGAGATGGTTTTGTGAGTTTCTTCCTCTGAAAATAGCCTAGAGCATCTGGTATTCACTGACAATCTTCCATGTAAGTACTACCTAGAGCCCACCCTGCTTAAATTCCAAGATTCAGTATCTTTAGGGTATTTAGTGGGCTGGCTTTTAAGATATTGTTGTTGTGTGTCTTCATGTCATTTCCAGCTTATGGTGACCCTAAGGTGTTTTCTTGGCAGTTTTTCTTTAACTGAAAATGAAAATCACCCTTCTCATTAACTTGTATTTTTTTAAAAAAAAACTGTGATAAAAGGATATGCATATGGATGCCCCTTATCCCTATGCTCAAATCATGTTTTCCACACTTCTTATGTTACCATCATGCAACCTCTCATTGTCCAGCCAAAGAACTTCTCCCATTGCCTTTTTCATATGTTGGTCTAATGAACAATATAGCATCACTGAGATGCAACACAGCCTTTGCTGGCTGGCAACAAGATTGTTCAGGAGACACTCACCCTCTTTCTTTAGTACCTGCCCTTCTGCCCTTTTCATCACTGTTTACCTTTCAGAATGAAATTGTCCTTCAGTCTCCAAACTTATAGCAGCTCAGAGAGTGAGACAGTGAAAATTGTTCGTACCTAGAGCTCTTATATTTGCTGTATTCACATTTCCTTGGTAACTTTGCCTGCCCTTTTTCCTTTGATGGCTGAACTCTGTTTCTAAAGGATCAATTCAAGTTGTAAGTTACTGTAGTGCTAGAAATTTAGCAACTGGAGGAAATTTTCATTTGGAATGGCAGCAATCTTATGGAAGGGGTAAATGCTGCAATTGCCTACTATCACAGCTCCACTCATTCTCTTGAGAGAGAGTGACAGTGTTTACAAAAGGCTCTTTGGTTTCACCAGCAATTTTGGGGGGTGGGGTGGGAGGATAAAGTTTTACCATTTGAACCATTTGCAACAGAAAAAGAAATTCAGGTGAGATCCACAGACCTTTGTCAGTTTCATTCTGTGTAAGGGATGCGGAGGAGCAAAGGAAAGGAAAGGACATATTGAGCATCACATAATGTGACCCAAGGATCTTGTGGAGGAAGCAAAATTATTTCTTGATTAATTACTTTTAGCTTCAAATGGGAAAAACAGAAAACCTGAAAACATTTTCATCACTTTTGGATTCTATGGCAGTTCAAGGAGTCTTTATTATGCACATTCAAAATACTCTGATGCATATTTATCTGAAAGGTTGTAGAAATAATTACACATTGTGAATGCCATGTATGAATATAATGCTAATTATATGCCTGCATAGGTTTCCCACTGAGTGAGAATTTCAGAATGCACCTGTTAATTGCATGCTATCTACTTTTAATTCATTGAGGCAAGACAGGTAGAGATACAAGGTGCAAGAATTTTTTTTTTTTCTGGTCACACTACTTATCCTCTATAGCAATAGTTCAACAGCACTGCCTCTCAGTGAGACCCAATGTCATATTCAGTGCTTGAAATGAAAAAGAGCAATAGTTTTATTATACAGGCTATAGTGCTAAAAGTTGACAATCATCCCTCAACATCCCCATGTGCACCTTCACTACTGAACAAATCCATTTACCTGAAGTATAGGATTCAAATTAAATTTCTGTTCTAGTGGCGTGAGGTGGTGAGTCAGCAGGAGTGCAACACTTTCATTCAGCTGAAAGTAAATCCCACAGCAAGAAATACACCTGTTATGTTGCTGGCAAAATCCCGCTCATCTATTTCCCATTTGAAATTTGATGGGATGAAGTGAGTTGCATGCTTTATAGGTGCCATTGACACTGATGAAAAGTGTTTATTTTGGGTAAGATCTTGAACTTGTTCTATAAAATTTATCAATATGGTCAAGAATGGGTTGCGCAGTAAGAGGTCACTGTTTCTACTATGGAAAGTTTATGGTTAATGAAGAAAATTTAGCCTTCTCTTTCAGACAGCTCTGGTGCCACAACAAACTATAATTCCCAGAATTCCATTGCATTGAGCCATGGCAGTTAAAGTGGTGTGAGACTGGATGAATTCTGCAGTGAGGATGCAGCCTTAGAAGATAGAGGATCTCAGCAGACCCATAGTTATACATAGATCAACAAACCTACAGAAACCATATTGATTTTTTTCTACTAAACCAATGAGATATTTGATAAAGGTTAAATATTTTTTCTTGTGTGTGTATGCTTGACTTATGGCAACCTGGTTAATTTGGTTTTGAAAGTTATTTTTTTTATAAAATCATCTTTATTAATATTTTATATAGTAAAAAAATTCTCAATAGATATCAATAAATTCTCAATAAATAAATAAATATCAATTCATGACACAAATAGAAAAAAAAGAGAGAAAGAAAAGAAACTATATGCAAGATACAATTACAACATAACATAAATACATAGCAAATCCAATCAAAGATTTGCTATGTGGGAGGTGTCTCAAGAAACCAGGATGGATGACTAATGAACCTTCAACTGAGATGAGTTTTAAATGGAACATGTATAAGAAATGGAAAAAGGGGGAAATCACCAAAGAAGAATTCAAACAAATAGTGAGCATGTGTAAGGGTGAAGTCAGAAAAGCTAACTGGATAAAGTGCAGAATGCACTCAGGCTTGCTAGAGAGGTCAAGAACAATAAAAGGCCACTGTTTCCTTCTTTGATCAGGCCTCAGCTTAAATACTGTATCCAGTTCTGGGCACCACAGTACAAAAAGGATGTTGCAAAACTGGAGCATGTCCAAAGGAGGGTGACAAAAATGTTGAAAGGTCTGGAAACCATGCCCTATGAGGAACGACTTAGGACTAGAAATGTTTAGCCTAGAGAGGAGATGGCTAAGAGGTGATATGATAGCCCTGTTTAAATATTTGAAGGGATGTCATATTGAGGAGGGAGCAAGCTTGTTTTCTTCTGCTCCAGAGAACAGGACCAGGAACAATGGATGCAAGCTACAGGAAAAGAGATTCCACCTCAACTTTAGGAGGAACTTCCTGACAGTGGACTCTTTCAAACGGGAGGAATTTCTCCCAACTCCGAATGGAGCCAATGTGGATTCATGTAAATTCGCTTGTTTAGCGAATTTACATGAACCCCTGCTCCATTCAGAAGAACCCCTGCTCCATTCGGAATTACTTCCCATTACCCAAAAATAACCCCCTCCTGCCCGAATTTGCATGCGAAGCTTTAATTCACAATAAAGTAAAACCCATGATTGCATTCGAATTGGCTTCCCTCTTGCCCGAATTTTGCGTGCGAAGAGTTAATTTGCAATAACATAAAACCCATGATTGCATTCGAATTGACCTTAAATTATACTTCCAATTTCGCCTCGTATGAAAGAGTAGAGTAACAGCTGTTCGACAGTGAAACACACTTCCTTGGAGAGTGGTGAAGTCTCCTTCCTTGGAGGTCTTTAAACAGAGGCTGGATGGCCATCTGCCAGATATGCTTTGATTGAGAATTTCTGCATGGCCCCTGTGGTCTCTTCCAACTCTATCATTCTATGAGTGTTGGACTGAAACTCTGGATACCAGGATTCAATTCCCAGTTTAGTCATGAAACCCACTGGGTGGCCTTGGGAAAGTCACACTCTCTCAGCCTCAGGAGAAGGCAATGGCAAATGGTCCTTTGAATAAATCTTATTAAGAAAATTGCATGATAGATTTGCCTTAAAGTCATCATAAAATGGAAATTACTTGAAGGCACATAACAACAACAACAACAACAAAGTTCTTGGGACTGGTTATAATTAACAACAACAACAACAACTTTATTTATATACCTCCCTTCCAAAGATCAGGGCGGTGTACATATACACAGATTAAAACATATACACAAGTTAAAACATTTGATCAGAATAGTAATTTAACATTTTCGGCCCAAGAATAACAGTGTTCCAATCCAAGTCATGAAGAGGGAAGGGTAGCAACGGGGGGGATAATCAGGGGTAGGCCTGGTTGAACAAATATGTTTTTAGCCCCTTCTTAAACTGGGTAAGGGAGGCAGCCAGGCGGAGCTCTGTGGGCAACGAGTTCCAGAGGCTCGGGGCCGCGATAGAAAACGCCCTCTTTCTAGTGGTTGCCAATCTGGCCTCTGGAACTTTAAGTAGTTGCTGCCCAGAAGATCTAAGTGTGCGGGGCGGATTATGTGGGGAGAGACGTCCTTCAGGTACTCTGAGCCCAAGCCATTTAGGGCTTTATAGGTTGCTTATTTCATAGGAAACTATGGCCTATGAAAAATAAAATTTTAAAAAATCATTTACCAGCAGGCAGATAAAGATATGTGGACCAATGCATGCCAATAGTTTAGTGAACTGAATCAGCTGATATGCTGGCCTGTATTATCCTGTTAGATCCAATGAAGCCATCTGGTATCATGATTGTTTTACAATAGCCTAGTATTGTGATCAAAACATTCTCTTCAAATTTGAAGAGACTTTATCATGATTAATCTATCAGAGTTGTAATTAAATTTAATCAGATGGAAGGATACATTTTAGTATGAAAAAGTTAAAATACAATGCAAACAGAACACATTCATCTTACCAGATGTTGTTCATGAAGATTCAAATAAAAGTGAAATATGCTACTAATAAATCTGGAATCACATACAGGGATCTGTCAAAGTGCAAAAGAAATGTTACTTTCTGAACTACAGCTCCCCCAAATTCTGGGAGATTCTACAAGCTGTAGTACAGAATTAGCTATCTAAACTTCTGCAATGAAAAATATGGCAAGTATAAGCAAAACCTATGAGTGCTCAGCTTCAGGAAGTGATACCAGAATATTACCAGAATATGGAAGAAAGAGCATAAGAGATCTATCTTGCCCTTGAAGTAGAGGTGGGGGAAATTTGGCCTGCAGCCACATTCAACCCCCAACTCCCCTTTTTCTAGCACCTAAAGCAGTTTGCTAATTTGGAAGGGAGACTCATCTGCCTACATTTTTAAAAAAATCAGCCTATTTTCAAACAGTTTCCACCTAAAAACTATGCCCAAACATCTTAAACTGTACACACATATAATAGAAACTCAACCCCAAACTCACAGTCTGTCCCTGAAACTCAGCCAAAGCTGGCAACTAGAAGGTGCTGGGATGTAGAGGTTCACCCTATAGGATGGAGCTGCTGGCTCCTTCTTTCTGTGTAGTCGCCCATCCCTGTATTAAACCCATGTAGGCATAATTCCTGCTGTTTAGCTCAACAACAGTATATTGATTGAATCAATGGGTTTACACAAGTTTGTTGTTGTTGTTATTCCTCTTGTTAACTGCCCTTGAGTTGACCCTGACTCATGGTGAACCTGTGTGAGAGACATCTCCAAGACCCCTTGACCTCCACAGCTCTGCTTAGGTCATTTAAATTCAGGCCCATGGCTTCCCTGATTGAGTCTATCCATCTGGCATGTAGTCTTCCTTTCTTTCTACTACCCACTACCTTTCCAAGCATTTATTGTTATGCCTTCTTATGATGTGGCCAAAGTATGACAGACGCAATTTCATTATCTTGGCTTCCAGGAAAATTTCAGCCTTTAACTTCTCAAGGACCCATTTGCTTGTCTTTTTGGATGTCCACAGTATCCTCAGCACTCTACTCCTGCACCATATCGCAAATGAGTTGATTTTCTTTCTATCAGCTTCCTCACTATCCAGCTCTCACATCTATACTTCGTGATGGTGAATACAATGGTTTGGATGATTCCAACTTTAGTGCTGAGCTGTATATCTTTACTCTTTAGGTTCTTTAATAGCTGCCCTTCTCATTCCTAGTCTTCTGATTTCCTGACTGCAGTCTCCATTCTAATCAATGTTTCATCCAAGGTACGGAAACTTTTTATTTCTATTTCCTTATTTTCTAGTTTGAATTTATGTACTGACTCACTGTTCAACAATTGATTTGGTGTGTCTACTAATAAATGGAGAAATAGTGTTTAGTTCTTTAGGTGGAATCTAGTTTCATAGTTAACTTAGATTTGCAGTATAGAGAGTATTATCCGGATGTTAACTTCCTTGTTATGTTTTCATCTGCCTCTTTTCTCAGTCCTTTGGTGCATTTGATTTCTCTGTTCTTGTATATCACCATATGTAACTGGATTAAATATCATTGTTTCAGTCCTAGTTATGACTATACATATAAAGTTTCTGCTGAAGGTGGGGAGGGATAACATGAAGGAGATGTGGATGGATTGGAGATACTGGTTAGGGTTATTTTATACTATTATAAACACATAAAAAAGCTTTTCATAAAATCATCATCATCACCATCATCATCATCATCGGCTACATATGTTACATAATGGAAAGAGTCAGCAACAAAGGTCTGGAACAGATGGGCACAAAAGGGTGGCCCAAGTCCACTCCAGCTGGAAGTGGGTTGAAACCCCGTCCATATGGCTCACTCCCTAGGTGGGCTATGGATGCAGGGCCTGACCAGTGCCACCAGGAGTCAGACTATCCCAGTTCCTTTTGCTCTGGTCCTAAAGACCAGAGTATGGCTTCAGCATGGGTTCCGGCAACTTTGGAGGTGTGTGTCATTTAATCAACATGCCTCCAAAGTGGCCGGAAGCCACTTCCTTTGGCCTGTCTGTTTCACCTCTATTTTTATTTTCTCTGGATGATTGCTCTGTGTATAAAACAGAGAAAGGTCAAGAAGATTAACACTGGATTTCTTCTACTCACACATCTCCAAATGAAATGCTGGCTGACTGACTGACTGAATGGGGTTCCCAGGCACATGGAGGATCTGTTTTCAGACCATTGCACTTGCCAAAGGGCTGTTCATCTCAGGAAATGATGCTTATATGCATCCAGCACATTCCTGGTCTCCACTGAATAGAATGAACAAATAGGTGGTTAAGACACCAATTCTGACAATCATAAGGTCAGAAGGTTGGCAGTTCAAGGCCCATGTGCAGTGTGATGGGGCGAGGTCTTGTCACTAGTCCCAGGTTCTGCCAACTTGGCAGTTCAAAAGTATGCAAATGCAAGGATATAGATAGGTAGCACTTTCATGGGAAGGTAGCAGCATTTAGTGCAGTTATGCTAACCATGTGACCACCGGAGTCATCTTCTGACAACTCTGACTCTACGGCTTAGTAAAGGAGATGTTCACCACCCCCTACAGTCAGTTACAACTAGACATTCATGTCAAGGGGAAACTTTTACCTTTACCCATAACCAGAATAAAGTCCTCTAGATATGGTTGGATTGCAACCAATGGAATTTTTACTACTCATAACGTACATATAGTAATAATGGCATAATGTGTTGTAAGATGTTGTTGTTGTTGTTGTTGTTGTTGTTGTGTGCATTCATGTAGATTCTGATTTACAGCAACCCTATCCTACATTTTTCTTGACAAGATTTATTCAGATAAGATTTGCCATTAACATCTTCTGAGGCTGAGAGAGTGTGACTTGCCCAGGGTATCACAGCGGGTTTCTGTAGCGGAACTTTTCAAACCCTGATCTCCAAGACTCCTAGTCCAGCACCCCAAACTTTATACCATGTTGGTTCCACATTTTATAGACTTGCATTTGTACTTCTGATTGTTATCATTTTGTACTTCATTGTCTACAGCTGATGTCAAAATGCCTAATTATACTGCAAATGTTTCTCAAGTGCATTTATGTGCAGCTGTTTAAATTCATTACTCCAGAAAGCTTAACATTCTGAACTTTGGTATTTCAAAGCAAATTATGTACTTATTTATTCTTGATTATGTTTTCATCTGAAAGAAAAAAGAACATCATTTGTTTTCCCCCGGACTTTAAGATCTCAAGGACTAGATGCCCATGAATTCTGTATGGCTTAGTCTCAAGACTTTTATTGCAAATCACCTGTTCCAGGAGAGCTTCACTGAAATCATAATGATTATTTGCAAATTATGCACACCATCAAATTATGCTATTAACACCCAGCAGCATATTGCAGTTGATTAAGAACTATAATGAAAACAACATTTCAAATTGTTTTAAGAATATAACTACCTGATGGAAAATAATGTAAGGGAGAAACAACAGCAGCAGGAAGGTGGAGGGGGGGGGGGGAATCCATGTTTATTTTATAAATTACATGGGGGTTTTTTTGTTTGTTTTTTAAAAAGAACCCTTCAAGGAATCAAAGAGTTTTACTTGCATGATGTGTTGCACAGTGTGCCTGACAAAAAAAGAAGTCTAGCAGGAGCAGGGTGTTCTGAAACCTTTCAGAACTGGCACTATACCAAATTGATCTGCTTGAGGTCAACTCTAATCTCACATTTCCATTTGTGTGAATTTTTCACACTGACAATTACTCTCCTTTGAGATAACGGGCAACCCTGTGTAACAGGTGATTTTCATCCATGACCTCAGGCTGCCAGTTTTTATTTTTATATTTTAAAAAGTTGAACTGAAACTTTACACCAGTCTGAAAACTGGCAAAGAGATGGAGAGAGGGAGAAGGAGCATTGAAATACCCTTTTGACTGAAGTTGCTAATTTGTTTGGGGGCTGCATTCACTTATGGGTTTAGAACAGAACTTGGGAACTTTTACACTACAACTCCCAGAATCCCCCAGCCAACATTACCTGCCAGTCACCATTGGGATTCTGGGATTTGTAGTCCAAAAAAGTACATTTTTGAAGTTCTGGTTTAGACTAGTAGTGGACAGGATCTTTAGTTTTTATTTGAATACCAGGATCCATCAAAAATTGTTGTCGTGTGCCTTCAAGTCATTTTTGACTTATGATTACCCTAAGGCATACTTATCATAGGATGCTTTTGGCATTATTTGTTCAGAGGGAGTTTGCTTTTGCTTTCCTCTGAGGGTGAGGGAATATGACTAGCCCCAGGTCACTCAGTGGGTTTTCATGCTTGATTCAAACCTTGGCCTCCAGAGTTGTAGTCCAATTCTCCTATTACTACATCCAGTGGCTCTCCATCAGAGTAAGGCTAATTATATACTTAAAATTAAGGAGCAGGATGCCTTTTTGGATTTCACTACACGTACTGGTTTCGCTGTTCTCTCACACAAGCAAACTACCCATTCCTCTTATTTTGGCAGCCCAGGCTGTGGTGGTGGTGGAGTTTTGCTTCTATTGCAGGCAACTGAGAACCAGCAACCATTGCTGATCTCCAGGATATCATAAGGGATAAATATAACAGTAGCTTCTGATCGTCCTTCTGCCTATCTGTGGTTTGGGCAATGAGAAGCAAGCCCCTTCCTTTGCCCCTTTGCACGCATATAATTCTGTCTATTCAAACTGTAACTCAACATTACACCTGGACTTGCATATTATGAGCAAGTGAGCCCTTCTCACCAGCAGGGTTGCCAGAGTGAAAACTATGGCCTGGTACATACCACCAGGAAATGGCATCCTAGTGACGATTCTAGGGTTAGGGACCGTGCACCAACCGCATGGTCCCTAACAATAGCACATAACTGTGATGGCATCATGGTGGCCTCCTGTCCACATGAGGGCCACCATGATGATGCATGCATGGTGCAGCATTCACACGTCCAGACACTGTGCTTACATCATTGGTGTGCCAAAGTGCGCCAGTGGCGCACTGATGATATTGTCTGCACACGCCAAAAAGAACACAGTTTTTCCCAGGTTCTTTTTGGTCCGGAGGGACGCCGTGCAATTGGCTGCTGTGACGTCCCTCCAGAGGAAAAACAGGCGCCTCCAACCTGCCCTTTTGGGGCCATTTGTTTTGCCTCTATATATTCAATGGTGGTGCAGAGGAGATAATTGCAACAAGTCTTTCTTGTTACCTGTTTGGATGACATTCAGTACCTGCTAGAATACATCGTTTTACACAACCATTAAAGTTACATAGGTGCTCTCCCATTTTCACTCTGGCATCCTGGAGAGCTCACTTCAGGTAGAGAAAATCTCATTCCTCATTATCTAAACTGAGAATATGAAGGCAGCTCAGGTGGTGTGCAGCCTTTCCGCCAACTGCGCCCTCTAGAAATGATGGACTACAACTCCTATTATTCGCCATCAGTATGGCCAACTGTCTTTAGATTCTTCTTGTATAACTTTAAGCCAATAAGGAACAAGCTGTATTTAATTTACTTCCTGAAAAAGTTTTTCCATAGTAAATCCTATCTACCTACCTACCAACCTACTTATCATTTCTCAGGCATTACCTCCTTACCACAATATAATCCACTGTTTTTCCCACAATAGAGATCTTAAGGAGAACCTCCTCAACACTAGCTGATCAATTGTTCTCCCATTCCCCACGTGTGTTAATACTGTATTAATTCAATTCAAGCAAGAACATCTACATAAATAGTGACTGCTTTAGGCTAAGGTTCTAATGTAAAATTAAGGGGAAGTATGACAACCAAAAGCTTAGGGGGCTCCAATAGCTAGTTTTTAATATGTCAGTGCAACTCAAATACTATTTCCAATTATCTCCAGAAGAATCTGTGAAAATCACTGTTAATTCATAGATGTTCAGGTAAGGTACTTACTTTGCTTCCCTGTCATTCAGGACCCGGCATGGAGTTAAAGGTAGGGTGGAAATAATTTCTCAACACTGTTTGTGTAGCTCCTTGTGTGTCTCCATTGCCCTTGGTAAAACCCCTCCCAAGCCCTGGCATTCTGCAAGAGCCATAACTCTTTCAAATAAAAAAGATTGCTTCTATTCTGTTTCTGGTTCTGTTCCCCACTTCTTTTCCCATGAAAAGTTATCCCTCATGTCGTGTACCTGTGTTTACTGATAATGTCTGCAAAAATTGGGAGGGGGAAAAAGAATGCATTCAAGGGTGAGTGACCAGTGATAGCCAAAATGAAGGAAACTACTATGCAAGTTTAATTTGGTTAGTTGATTTCTAAAACAAAGCTGGTTACTTATCAAACATTTTCTAGAACTGCTGAGAAAACAATTGTTCTTTGTATACAAAAGTCCAGGATACGTTTACTTTTAAGAGAAGTGCACAAAGTGAAAATCAGAGCCAAAGGGAAGAATTTGGGGGCCATTACTGAATGTATATCATATTTCATGTTGTCTAAAAATAATAACAAAATCTATTAACACACTGAGAATCCAGGACAAGCCTTTGAAGCTATTTAATGAAACATTAAAACCTCATAATTCTTAAGATTGTTTAATGAAAGACTGAAGAAACAACAAACAACAATAGGACTCAGTGGTCTTAGTTTTTTGTGGGGTTTTCAGGCTATGTGGCCATGTTCTAGAAGAGTTCCTTTCTGACGTTTTGCCAGCATCTGTTGCTGGCATCTTCAGAGAACATTCTCTCCCTCTGAAGATGGATTATGTACACTATACATAATTTCATACACTTTTTTTGTTCAAATATATGCATCTTTTGACCATATTTGTCTTGTGCCAACAATACAACCTTAGAAATGCACAGATTTCTGACTAACTGGCATTTGGATATGTGTTCAAAATAAGTAAATCTGCACCTTTCCTACCTGTAAAGTAGACCTGTGGAGTAGATCAGTATTAACTACTGAATTATTACACAGTAAATTTAAATTATCATTGACTTTATTACACAAAGAACTGATCAGCATCTCCTCACAGTCCTACTGGCAATCATGCAGAGAACACAGAGTTCATGAACACAGTTTTCATACTATCATACAGAGGTGTTTTCACCTCAGCATTTGTACTCCATACTGAACATTACAAACAAAATTGTGCTTCCAAGCAATTACACACTCAACAGTTCAAAGGATTTTACTGCCAAATTGGGTTTTTAACTACTGTACAGAAATCACATTCAAGATTCAGCCAGATCAAAACATAAGCTTGTATTTTGTTTAAAAACACTTAATGAAATAACTTCACTTTGTTAAGTACAGTTAAGGAGGCAACAACCAAAGAAAATTATTCAACCCCTGTTTTACATAATCACTTTTCAGGAGAATATGCATGATGACAGAATTTATTTACAGCTACCTGCCTTCCTTTACACACCTATTATTGCTGGAGCAGCTTGAATAACTTTTTCCTAGGCTGAGCATAATGGGTGTGTAGAAATTTATCTTTGTTTTTCCAAGTCCTTTTTACTTGCTGAAAGCAATTGTTGAGACAGTATGTAAGGCAAGAAAAGTGGAGGACTTAATAGTTTTGTCAGTCTTTACTCCTACCCGCAAAGAGTGATGGCTGCGATTAAATGGTATTCCTCAGACTTGCTTCCAAAATACAGAGAATGGCTGTTGAAGAGTAATCGAGGTCAAGTCTATCAGGATCTTACTTCTGTGGAGTCCAGAAGTGAGTTAATTAAGTTGTTAGCTTTGCATTCTGGGCATTTGACTGCTACAGATCCCAATGACTTCAATGAGGGTTTTTTCACCAGAAGGCTGCTCCAAGGATGAGACTTCCCTTATTGCATTTAGAACAATTAAACCTCTGAGGAGGATATTATTCTGGACCAAGGGTGAATCTTGTGAAATTAAATTAAATTTTATTAGGAAAAGTACTGCACTCAGTTTAAGGAAGATACTCCTTCATTCATTCATTCTCTCCCTCCGCCCTCCTCCCATGTATGTGAGTGTGTGGTTTAGGCTGAGGGTAGTCTATGGGGCTTTCTAGATTGGCAAAAAGAAGTGTGTTCATGGCTGCATGAAAGTCTAGCCTTTAGATGAGAAAAAGGGAAAGTGTGCCATGAAAACGCTTTTTTTGCATTTTAGGGGAGAAGCAGCACCTTTAAAAAGGTGCTGGTTTTCCCAGCTTCTTTTTTAAAAACTGCGGAACAGTGTAGCTCCATCTAAAGGCTGTGGTGCAGCTGCTAAGCATTAAGGAAAAGGCAACTTCATGTCACACTTTCCTGCCAATCTAGAAAGCCCCTATATTATCTAAAAAAAGCTCAAGGGTGTATTTGAGATGAGTCCTCTGCAATAGTGCTCACACTCTAAAATTGATATATGTATGTATGTAGTTGAATAGGAAGTTACAATGTATTTGAAAACACTTCTTTTACCCTCATTGGGGCAGTAATTAACAGCACATTCCTATATGTGTTTAATTATAACCACATAGACAGATCTGGAGGGGCACCAAGTGCATGCAGCTGGCACAGAGCCCACAATCCAGAGCCAAGCCTTCTTGATAATAGCAACATCTAGTGATGCATCCAGAAATGGGGCATCATAGATATAACATTAATAATGGAACTCAAACACAGAGCCATTTAGTAGAAAGTAAGTGTAGATCTCTGACCGTTGTGCCCTATGAGAGTCATTGAGAAGTGTGACACTATAGCTTCCACTCTAGGTAGCAGGCTATTAGTCATGTTGATTGGATCGTGGACTAAGTTGTAGTGTAACACATCTGGAAGTCACAATTTGGAGAAGGATGCACAGGCATGCCTATCTCACAAAACAAGATCATCACATCTTTTCCCAGGGATTATCACATGATGTCAGCCTTCTCCTAGTGGGATAATGTTTCAATAGCATTTCTTTTCATTAATGCAAAAACTCCCTTAATGACCTCCTTTCCTGCTATTGTTGTGCTTTAGTTGCTGGCTTTCATCTGCCAGTGATTAAGTAAATCTATCCTGAATGAGGAAGCTGCTCCTCCCAAGGAAAAAAAAAGACCTTTCTAAACATAAGGCTGTTTTCATTTAATTTTATATTTTTACATTGGTGGGCGGGGGGGGGGGGATCATATGTCTGCATGTGTGCCTGTGTGCTGAACTAGGAAAAGGGGTGGGGATAATATTTCAGAGGAAGTAGTGGGTAGACAGTCCTAAAAGCTGTGTATGATCAGCTGGTAGAGGGAATGAAGGAATGCAATGCTTAAAACATTCCCTAAAATGCAATAGGGAAGACAGCAATCACACTTTTTGAAAACAATGCTATTTTAGCAGGAAAAAAAGCCTCATGTGATAAAGTCCTAAGCTGAAACTTCTGCAGAACTTTGTACATGTCCATATTCAGTTTTTGTGGACTCTTGTGCAGAAAGACACCTATATCCCTACTTTTATATCACAAGCTTTTTCAAGCTGAAGCATGCATTTTTGGGGACCATAAATTCATCCTGTTTCCAAGTCATTCCCTTTTCAGTTATAGAATTGTGAAACAAGATTTTTAAAGTATGTGCATGTTCAAATAGCATGCACTCTTTGGTTGTTCTGCCTTGAAAATAACAGGAACTGGGGGGGGGGGGGAGAGAGACCACTAAGTCTGTAATATTTACAAAGTTGCTTAGACCTATTTATGTCAGCAATACACATGTAGAGAACAGAGAACAAAAATATTTGTTATACTTGAACAGATTCTTGAAAGTCTGTCAAACAGAAAACAAGGCCTGATTTTAAAGATCTCTTAAAGTGCAATACTTAAAGTGTCTATTCAGAATAACTCCTATTAAGTTTATTAGGGCTTACTCCCTTGAGTGTGCAGTCAAAGTTCTATATTCTAAATTTACACCTGATGACTCAAGCACAGCTTGCTTCTTCTTAACGCTTTGTTTTATGCTTGCTTCTTCTTAACGCTTTGTTTTTATAGCTATAATATTAACAGCATAAACTGTATAAAGCAAAATCATGACACTATATAACTGATATGTCACTCAGATAATAGACTATCAGTCTTCCACTAAATTTTTCCTTTCAAATATTTGGGAACATCTGGCACACACCATATAGAAAAGCCTCCAGATGAGCTTTATTCTATCCAGCCACAACGTTGTATGTATTAAGACCTCATTTGAACCAAGGCTCCTTAGAAGATATAATACTTCAAAACAAGTAAACTCTGGTTTCAGAACCAGTAAGCACATATCTGCTCACACACTTGGCTGGCAACACTTCTATGGAGTGGAAATCTCCATGGACCACATGTAATCTCCCACCTCCCCATTTTTGTAGCCTTTGTCCTTCATGTCAGGACAAACTGGAGCCTGTCCCATGTTTGCTGCCCTGGGCTCAACCACTTCTGCCTCAACATGAAGCAACATTTCTCCTGCTGATCTTGCATGACTGGTCTCAGCATATAGCTAAGCAACTCTCAGCATACCATATTGCTGAACAGCTCTGGAAAAGTGCAGGATGGTTTTCTGTCAGAAATGATCAACCATATCCAGTCTTCCACGTCCTGTCAACATCAGGTTGAAATGCTTTTCCCAAAAAATAAAATAAAAATGTTTTCATGACCTTCTGAGCCTGCTTGAGATACAGTGACATAGGATTGAAACCGAAGGACGTTATTACATGCAGCTTTTCAACAATAATAAAAGTTCAAAAAAAGTTCACTGGAGAGAAACATAACATTTGACATGTTCGATCTCTGTAATGTCTTCTAAAGTTGACTCAGTGATTTACACCAATACTGGTGTAAATCCAATTGTCTTGAGTCAAATAAACCTACTGAAACAATTAGGAATGTGAGGAATCACTTATGGTGATTCACTCTTATATAAAGTCCATTCCGTCATTGAGTCTACACTAGCTGCAACTAAAAAAAGGATCAAGACCTCTAGCTGCAGATTTATGAGGGCCATTTATTGAAAGTTTGCAACAAAACCTATGCTTCACTTCATTATCAAGAAAATGTCAAAATGTTCCATATTAGCAGTAGCTTTATATGTCTTACATTTTTGCCTGCTATACAACTGTGCACAAGAGACTTAGGCATACATTATCAAAAGAGTAATTTAATGTCACAAAGCTGCTGTGTTCTTGCTTTGAAAAAGGGAAGCCAATTGGTTGCTAGGCAATACATTACCACCCATAAGGAACACTTCATCTCTTTAAAAACATTCAGTTACACCATTTTCTATGTTGTCTGAGGAAATATGGTGTATTATTCAAAAGGTAATGTCCTAAGGGAGTGAACCACAATTAAATCCAGTGCTTGCAAAAGTTACATTTGGACTTCAGCAAAGTAACTTTTTCAAGATTTGTCATGCTCTCTTAGCCTCAAAGGAAGCAAAAGACAAATTTCCTCTGAACAAACTTGCTGAGAAAACCACATGATAGGTCCACCTTAAGGTTACCATAAGTCAGAAACAGCAACAACAAAGCACACACAAGATCCAACTACCCTGACAGTTAGTTAAATTTCATGTCTCAATGATATAATTAAAAAGAATGTGTGTTTGTGTACATATGCCAATATAAAAATGATATATTATAATACATCTGAACAAAATGGGGTAACCACTGAACATGTCCACATCTATGAAAATAAGCATTCCCTTAAATTGCCAACATTTAATTGAAATAGACAACATCTTTCTAAGCAGGTGTGATGATGGTATCTAAAACAACATTTTAAACTGAACCAAATATAGTTTTACATCTAAAGAAACTAGAGATTGAGATTAAGACAGCTTTCCATTAATCTGTGCAGGCCAATCTAACTCTACATTTCATTCATGTTGAATTTCAGTTCAATTTAATTCAATCTAATTCTTTCCAACATTTATAAACCAGATTTGCTAACTTCAGTTTCTTTGAGGATACAATTAATCCTTCCAGCAGAACACTCAGAGCATTGTTATATAGTACATAAAACTTTGTTATGACCCATATATTTATTTCACCCAGCTTCTACTTATGCTCCTCTTTCCTGGTTGTGATTAGCACTGCTAGTATCAAGGAGGTCACCATTAAGAATGGACTGTGCAGGGCAAGGTGAAATGTACACTTCTTGGTGTATAATTCTTGGGAAAATATGCCATGGGCCTCATCCCCACTACATAACAAACCAGTTTGCAAGCAGATCTGAACTGGTTTAAATGACCCTTTTTCATACTTGCACCAATTCCCTGACATGGTTTGTGAAGGGACCCCCAGCACTAAATGCATTTAAAGTACTTCTTACCCATGTCTTTTGCAATAAATTGATTCCGCTCTAGTGTGAACAAGCTGCAGATCTGAATCAGTTCCTTGTGGCACAGTCAGCCCTGTGACTCAACCCCATGTTAAATCAATTTATTGATGGATGTGAATGCAAAGTGGATTAAATTGAAACGGGTAAGATTCAATTGCTGCTCGAATAGTGCAAACGTCTATTCAGTGCTAAATCGCTTCATCAATTCAATTCAAAATCTGCTTTATTTGGTAGTGAGAATGAGGCCATGGTTAAACTTGTTTGAAGATTGTCTTTCAACCTCCAGAAGGTGAAAATTGGCCTTCTACTTGAGGAAGCGATGAGAACCCCATATCCATCAGATTCAATGTTTGTTATCTGAAACACTTTGATGACATATAAAATGAGGCAGTACTGTGCTCTGAAGGTCAAGGGGTGGTGAATCCCATTGTACAAAAGATAATGAAAGTAGGGAAACTGTCTTTGTCAGTAAGATGATGGGCAAGTGAGAAACTGAATGTGTATGAAAAACATTTCACACCAAGACAATAGACAGAGTAATAGAAGGAGGGAGGGACTTTGATGCCCTACATGATGAGAGACCAAAACTTTCAAAAATAAGCAAGGCCCAATGGGCCAAGCTTGGACATGTGATGGGGAGTGGAGTCTGTATTTAAGGGCAATCTGCCCCCGCCCCCAATCCTGCATCTTTTCTCCAAAGCAGTCCACCCTCCCACCCTAAATGCAGTGTGAACTTGTTTGGTCACTTCAGGGCCGGGTAGGAATTTTCTCCCCTTTTCCCAGGGTTTTTGTTTTGTTTTGTTTTGTTTTTGTTTTTGTTTTTGGCCTATAAATAAAGCAGTTTTTGAACTGGTGGGGTGGCTGTTAAATAGGTTTTGTTGGCCCATCTGGGTTAAAGAAATTTTTGGTGCATACCATTGGCACCCCTTTATTGTGAAAGGTTAAGCTCTGGAACAGCTTAGACAGATCAAGGGACCTGGAGTTGTGGGGAAAAAAACCCTTTGGGGTAGACGTGGGATGTTTACTCAAACTTACAACCAAGAGGGAATTTGGGTGAGAGTGCCTTATGTTTATCTTCCTACCGATAGGACTCGCTCAGGATGCAATTCGAATAATTGGATTTACCTTAGGGTCTGGTGTTTGTGCCCAAAGGGAAGGCTGAAGAGCTGTTTTAAAAAACAGCTTTAAAAACAGTTTTTAAAAAGCTGTTAAGATGGATATTTTCTGGCAAGCCTTTCCTGACTAGACAACCCGCCATCAAAACTCTGAACCTCCTATACCCCTGATTCTTGCCACAGCCACTACTTTGATCTGTTTGTTAATTTTGTTTGTCATTTTAAGGTATGTTTTAAATTACAAATTGCTTAATTGTATTTTAGGGGGGTGGGATTTTGGGATATGGGTCTGTATTGTTTTAACGTGTAAGCTGCCCTGCACAGAGAGGCTTTTCGCTTTAATAAATGTTCTCAAGAGTTTTGAAGTTTAAGGTTGAAGTTCAAGAGCTTAGAATATAGGTCAAATAAATGGCCCTTTATTCATCCAATTTACGTGTCTGGTCTCTTTATTTCATGGTTGGGGTATCAAATATTAGTTTATGCTTAATCTCTTGAATGTACAATTGTTCATCTGTGATGTCCATTTTACATAAGGCATTGCAAACCTATCACACGCATAGTATACATCCCACAGATCTAGAGCACCAGTCCTTATATATTCATGATATGCCAAATGCACACACACTTCTGCAGTATTATTCCTGCAATCATGAAAGGCAATGATAAATGGCATCCTTATGGAGCAAATTCTAAGAACTTTTTGGCTATGGTCTTTTAAACAGGGGTAGCGGATACCTCTCTCTCTCTCATTCTCTCTCTCTCTCTCTCTCTCTCTCTCTCTCTCATTCATTCTCTTTTTCTTTCTGTTTCTCCCCCATTCTTCTCATTCTCAAAATAAAAACAAAAACTCAGCACCACTTCATCAGCCTGGCGGTGTTCCTGAAACTGAGAGAATGCCCCTGAGGAGTGCTGTGCTATGATGTTCTCTTGTTGCCAAGAACATTCTGTTCCAGAAACATCACTGGGGTGCTGATTATAATGTGTTGGAGTGGAGGGTTTAAAAAGTGAAGTAAGAAATGGACCCCCCCCCCCCCCATCTCATGTTTAAAAATAAAATTACCACCTAAACTCCTCAAATCAGTGTAAAAATAAAATTAGCACTCCAGGAATTTTAAAAGTTCACCTATCTTAGATTTTGCTCTGTCCCCCACATCACCCTCCCCCAATAAGGTCCAGTGCTATCCCTTATATACACTTTAAATGTATGATTTCATACATTTCTCTACATTAGACCACACAAGATTCCTATATTATGCTTTCAGATGATGAGGATGAGGGCAACAATAAGGGTGATGATTAGCCAAAGAAGAAGAGGAGGAGGAAGAGGAGGAGGAGCTACTACAATAACTCTTGAAATGATTTAGATGACAAGCTCATTGTCATTCTAACAGAAACCTACTTTAAGAGAAATTCCACTCTGAGGAAATCTTTTGTACAATCAGATTTACTCCACATGGGACCAAGACCAAAATGAAGGATATTTTTAATTGAAGATTTTAGGTAAGGATGTCACCTTGACACAAGGCTTAAAAAATTATTGGGGCAGGAAGATGGTTTCACTACAACTCACTGAATTTGCCAGCCAGCAGCACTAGTGACCATACATGGTGGAGGATTCTGGAAGTTGTACACCCAAAGGTAACATTTCCAAGTTTTGTCTTGACAATACACCAGGCTCCTTTAAAAAAAAAAAAGACAGTTTTATCTGTCTTAGAAGCCTACAAAAACAGTCTGCTGCTTTTGAAGCTGAGATTTATTTCTATCCATTTGCATCTAGAGATGAAACTATGCTGGTATTTTAAAAAATGAGCTTGATGGACAAATGCACACATACACACCCTCCAGAATCAAATATGGGTATAGATTATTATACCTTTTGAGATTTCAATAATAATGCTTCTATGAGTGCCAAAGTTATATGTGTCTTTTAATAGTCATCAGACTGCATCCACAAAAATAATGGAAAGGATGGAAAGGAACCTTTCTGAAAACAGTGCAGAGGAAGAAAGCTATTTATGAGCATGTTTACTTAAATTCAGGGGAAACTGCTTTGATAAAGTGATTTAAGCCTGTGTCTGAAAGCTTGTCAGTAGTCTTTTCTTGTATGGTATGAATTGCCTTAGCTGAAGTTAGCCAAGTTGGCATGAGACACACTATGAAGAGGAGGAATGAATGGTTACAAATTGCATGTACTGGAAATAAAATTAAGTGTTATCGTTTAAAACTAGAGAGCATAAGCAGCTCATGTTCAGTTCTAGATCACTTAAATGTAATCATCCAAACAGTTTGACTACAGTTGCAATGTATGGATGCTGTAATTCATCCAAATATGTATTATCAAACAATTTCATAAAGTTATCTAGAAATCCTGGGAGGTATGTGTGTACCCAAAAAAATAAAAATTCTTTGAGTTAATTCAGCATTTGGAGTATAAATATTTCAAGAGAAAAACTAACCTTGCCATGTTCATACCAGTTTCAAAATATAAAACGTATATCATCATGTTCAGTGTGAGTTTCCAGGCCATCTCACATTATTGTAGCTTAATTTTTATCACCAGCAGACGGTGTAGAAAAACTGGTCCTCACAGCTATCTAGTTAATTGGTTTTCATGAAGGACTGACTTATTTTACACCTCTGAAGGTTAATTTCCTTGGTGAAAAAGAGAGCCCAAATGCAGCTGTTCATTTTGCCTTTGAAAGCACTGCATGTCAAAGCAAACATGCTCTATGATTGGCAGAGGATAAAGAAGTTGAGAATGCAACATGAAAAGGAGGATAGGGGAAGATGGAGGAGAAAGTGGGGGAAATACACAATATGTGGCAAAAATGACTGAAAATGCACTTCATACCTTTTTCAAGTAAGTAAGGCAAAGTTTGCCCTCCAGTTGTTTTGGACTGCAAATCCCTTCAAATATGCCCTCTAAATAGCAAGAACAGATTCCATACCCTCATTGGAATAGGCCAAGTTGCTAATTTCAGTAAGAGAGAAAAAAAGAACATATATATTCTAAACAGGACACACTAAAGTGTGTCTGTTTCTGCCTACATTTTGTTTCTTTTAACCATCTGAGCACTGGGTGCCTGAAATATTAAACCTTAAGATCAGATATTTGTTCAGGAATCTGTTCTTGTCACGTTAGAGGATAACAATTTGTAAACACCAGGTTATCTTCCTAAATTGCAAAATTAAACTTCACTCTTGAATAAAAACATATTAGTAGCAGGGGGAAGGGAAAAGAAAAACTTTCTATTTTAAATTGTTAAAATTCTATGACAATGTAACTATTTTTTTGCCATTCTACTGTAATTTGATCAGAAAGTGAACAACTGCTGAAGATCTTTCCATGTGAAGCTCCAAAAAG
Organism: Urosaurus nigricauda; assembly: GCA_034509955.1. Lineage (NCBI taxonomy): Eukaryota > Metazoa > Chordata > Lepidosauria > Squamata > Phrynosomatidae > Urosaurus > Urosaurus nigricauda. The sequence goes on along the minus strand of JAOEGL010000001.1, from coordinate 257,691,605 downwards.
ACTGGTATTAAAAGGCAGAATGCAAGAAGGAAAAACGTATAATCCAGACTGCAGGATCTTCTGACTTTGACTTTTATAGCAAATTGAAACCTGTGGCACTTCTACAGATTGAAAATCATTGCTGAGGAAGTGTCTTCAGACACACAAATTTCCCAGCATGTTCTGGGGTTTGCTTCAGAGAGACAACAAACTGCTGGTTACAACAGCACATCACCTTTCCATTTCCATTAAGGCTTTACCTTCTTTAATTGTAAATCAAGTCGAGATTGTTATATAAGTAGAACTGTATTTTTAAAAGAAGACATTCATTTAACATTGGGATGGATATTGAATTAAGGAAGGAAAGTATTTAGCTGGATTATCTCCCCATCCCTACCTCCTCAATCTGCACTCTCTTTTGCAACTCAGCAGCAGATCCTGACAGTGCATTCCATACACAGGTTGAACCCAGCAATTCCAACCTCCCACTTACATTAAAAGCAGAATGACTTGTACTCACAGGTCTGAGCCAGTAGATATTTGCAAGGAAGGGGCACACCTTTAGCAGCAGTGTTGCAGAGACATACATCAGGCAGCAATGGGATGATCAAATCAGACAGGCAGGTCTGTCCTCACACTGTGCTTCCTGTTACCAGCTTTGGCTAAAAAGATTGATGGATGCATGCAAGTAAGGAAACAACTCTGGAGTGCCTGGGAAGAAGGTCCCATCGCTGTCCTGCGAGCCATCACAACCACTGTGCTTCAGAGCTTGGAAAGTTTCTTTATAAAAATGATTTGTTCCATTATTCATTACAATGTTTGAGGAGTGACCCATGGCCATTTCATGTTGCCGTGCTAACAAAAACCAAATCAAAACAAAAAGTTAACAAGCTGCATTGCTTGTTTACCTGCTTGTTGATTTTCTATTACTTTGGATTACTTTTTTTTTTGGAGAAAAAAACTCCAGATTCATTAAGCTCCTCTTTTAATTTTGTCAAAATGCTTTTGATATATCACTCAGAAATGGAAATCCAGTGGGTGACCTTGGGTAAATCTCTCTCTTAGTCTTAAAGGAAGGCAATGTCAAAGTCCATCTAAACAAATCGTGCCAAGAAAAACTATGATAAGTTCATCTTAGCATTACCATACAGAAATGACTTGAATGCAAAAAGCATTAGCAACAACACTTTGAACTTGCAAAAGCTAACTGGGCTGGCAGTTGCTATTACTCACAGCATGAGCCCTTGGATACATCCCTGTACAAACACCGAGAGTGTCAAAACACTTATGTCTGGTACACAAGTAGTTTGATTTTGAAGGATTCTGGCTGTAGGCTATGAATCAGGATGGATGTATAGCACTATGAGGAATGTGAGATGGAGGACAAAGTTGTTGGTGGACTTCCTATGCGGCTTGGGCCCAGGCTATTTGAAGGACCATCTCTCCCTGTATGACCACCACCACCACCACCACCACCCCCTGCCAAGAATACTGAGCTGATTGGGAGAGGCCCTTCCCTCTGTCCCACTACCCTCACAGGCGTGTTTAGTCAGAACAAGAGAAAGGGCCTTTTCTGTGGCCGCTCCCAAGCTCTGGAACTCCCTCCCAAGGAAGGCCAAGCTGGCTCCATCCCTGCTGTCCTTCCAGTAGCTGGTAAAGAAGATTTTATGCCGCCAGGCTTTCACATGACAAGGATGCGGTTTTGTTTTTGTTTTAAAGAGCAGAAGCAACTAAGCCAAGCTGAAGTGAAGGCTCCTTGCCTCCTAAATGCCTTCTCCTAGCAGTGGCGGCAGTGGGAGGGGAATATGCACCCAGAGACAATACCAGCATCTCCCATCCCCCACCAGTGGAGCTAAGCAAGTGGGTGGGGCAATTAAGACTGGAGGCTATAAAGACCCCTCCCCTGTTTTAATCACCTCGTTCTTCAGTGATGTTAAGTCCTAATGTTTTACCCGAGGCCAGGAATGATGTGGGGGTGGCTATTGGAGATGTGCTGGGGAACGGGAGGTATGGCTGGAACAGAGTGAACAAATGTTACAAAAGAAGATGGGATCGCTGTTTGAAAGCTATCCCGCCTTCAGTTCCCTCTGTTTCCCAGAATGGGTTGGAGAGCAGACCTACCATTCCATGGAACCTCACTGCTCCTTTGCAATGCCAGGTTGGTTAAAAATAAGACCCATGTCATCCATGACCTGCTCATGGATGAGGATCCTGACCTGGCTTGCTTTACGGAGACCTGGCTGGGAGAGGATAGCGCAGTCACCTGGGTGCAGGCCCTCCCAGGTACTCAGTTAGTATTACATTATTAATAATGTAATGTTTTTAATTGTTTGAATTTTTAAATTGTTTTTTAAACCTGTGTTTTGCTTGATTTATAGTGTTTTAACTTGGACTGTTTTAGATCTGGAAGCCACCTTGAGTCTCTATACCGGGAAGAAGGCAGGATATAAATATAATAATAATAATAATAATAATAATAATAATAATAAATTATTATTATTTCCTACAGGCAACTACTTGGCCACTGTGTGAACAGAATGTTGGACTAGACAGGCCTTTGGTCTGACCAGGTAGGATTTTTATTACATTCTTCCCTCAATGGCCAGACTCTTAAAATTCATTTGATAGTTGTGGAAGGCTATAAAGAGCTTTTGCATGGTAACATAACAGTAATTGTCTTGGGATATGAATCCCTATGGTTTTTCATTTTCTCAGCTTAATAATATTACACAGAGAGAGAGAGAGAGAGAGAGAGGTAACAATATTTCCTATGTGAAGCTTTGTGTATCAGTAAGTCAATCAATTTATTTTGATTACAATATTTACTCTGTGGTCCTAAATCCTAGTTATACTTTATCCCGTGAGGCAAAGGGTTGCAAAAGTGCAAACCTGAATCCAGTTTAGACCACCAGATTAACAGGTGGTTTGCTTGAAACACATTGAAAACTATCAATAAAGTCTTACCACCTCCACAGGAGCATGTTGCAACTAGTAACTGTAATATACAATAATAACAGATGATTTAGGAAGGATGAAAGGGTTTCCCTTTGTCATAGCCTTGCATTTCTGCAGCCTGTCTTCTGAAGCAATATTATTTTGGTACATTTGATTGACTCTACACACTGTTGTCATAGAAATTACCAACAAAAGAGCAAGATCAATACCACATAGCGTGAAGATGATATGGCCTATTGGTAATGTTTTCAATGCTTCCCATTTTTTGCTTTCACGTTATTCTTCAATACCTTCCAGGAAAAGACTCTCAAATATATTTAAAAACAAAATATATTAGTTGTGCCTCATATCTGATTCAAACTCCTCAGCAATGAACTGAGAGAGACAAAGAGTATACTGAGTTATACCATTGGTCCATCTAGCCATATCGTGTCAACACAGATTGGTAGTCATTCCACAGTTTCAGGCATGATCCCTTCCTTATATAATCTGGAAATGTTGAGGGTTGAATCTTGGACCTACTGCAGGCAAAGGACAGTCTCTGCCCATTCAGCTATAGACACTCCTATTTGAAATGTGGCATGAAGCACCTTTCCTCGGCCCAGTCCCCAGCTACTCCTTATTTTGGAATTAGATTTCATCCTCAAACTGCTTCACGAACCATGGCAAGAGGGTTGTAGGGATGTGCTTATTTAAATTATTCATCCTCACACACAGGAAATGAGTAAAGTAAACAATGTTTTGTCTGCATTTTTTAAAAACATGTTGTCATGGGAGGAAAATGTCTCCCCCCTCTCCAGATTAATCTTTTTCCTGTCTCCTCTCTTCTACAGCCATGTAGTGGCCAATGGAACAGGGGGCGCTTAAATGAAAAGGATCACAGCCAATGGTAGGAGAGTCTCACTTGTCCTCCACCAGCCTCTCCTACCCACACAGTCAACATGCTTCATTTGGCTACCTTCTGACCAGCACAGCATGTAGTAACCAGCAGGTGGAGGAGCAACTGTGCAAGGAGAATTGCCCAGTGCTGGCTATCTAAGGAGTTTATCACATGAGAGGAATTTCTCTCAGTTGTGAATGGGGCCAATTTGCAATTACATGAATTTGCTAGTTTAGCAAATTTACGTGAAATTTGATTGCGTTCGGAATGCATTCAGAATGACTTCCCATTTCCTGAAAATGACCCCCCCCCTTGCCCGAAATTGCTTGAGATACTCTACTATGCAATTATGTGAAGCCCTATGATTGTGTTCAGAATGACTTCCCTTTTGCCCGAAATTGCGTGAGATACACTCATTCACAATAACGTAAAACCCCATGATTGCATTCAGATTGCCATTGCTTTATACTCCCAAATTCCATTGCATGATAAACTCCATAGTCTTGTTTGGCTTGCTTATGCCGGGGGTGAGCAGATAAGGAATGAGGAGTAGGGCAGCTATTGGGGAAACGAAGGGAGCAAGTAAGGGGCTTCAGGAGGATTCTCTTCATTAGTGTTTCCTGACACTCAAAAAAGCCCCCCCCCCCCTTTTGTTTGTTTTTTTTCCCCCAGGTGCCTGAATATTTTTTTTTTTCTATCCTTTGAAAATTGCATATGAGAAAGTATTTAGGATTAGGGGAACACAAGTTATAAGAATATAAATTAGGCAGTTTGTCCAATTGCAGGAGAACTTCTGGGGAATAGGAATGCTTTTTTCACTGCTGCTAGTCCCAAAATCTCCCAGCCATCTAGGAGATTCAAGAAAAACTGGCCCAAACTGCAGTTTTTCCAAACTCTGCATTACACTTTTACCTAAAGAGTAGTTCCCATTTTAAATGTGTCTACAGTATTTTTAAAAAAGAAACTATTTAGAAACACTATCAGAGAGCCAGCATGGTATAGTGGTTAAAGTGTTGCACTGTGACTCTGGAGACCAGAGTTTGATTCTCAGCTCAGCCATAAAGCCCACTGGGTAACCCTGGGCAAGTCACATGCTCTCAGCCTCAGGAAAAGTCAATGACAAACCTACTTTGAACAAAGCTTGCCAATAAAAACCCTATGATAGGTACATCTTAGCATCTCTATAAGTCAGGAATGCTGTATAGTAACAAGGAGAATGGCAAGCTTCATTAGAACTTCATTAGAACATCTGCTAGGGGTTTTTGCCTCCAAAGGATCTGAATGCACTGGGAAGCTTTATAGTGAGCTCAAGTGTTTGTCACTGAAACAAACACCACTGTTTCACTTCAAACACATAGCCATATTAGTCTGGAAAATGAATATGTAAAGGGATCTTGTAGCACCTTCTGAAAGGTGAGCTTTTGTAGACTTGAGCCTACTTCCTCAGATGCAGGCAGTAGGCTCAAGTTTACAAAATGCTACCAACATCTCCCTTTCAGCGAGTCTCAAAGGTGCTACAAGATCCCTTTGCACATTGTTTCAATGTTCACATCATGTCAAATGTGGTATGTTTCAGTATATTTGTGGGGGGTAGGGAATGTCATTTGCACATTTTGTTGAAAGCAACATGAAATTATGTATGTGCATTTATGATTCCCCTCTTCATTGGTGCACAGATAATTTAAGAAGAAGACAAGAACAGGACTTGAATGATAATGCTGGCTATCTTTAACTGACCACTGTTGTTGCTAATTGACTTCAAGTCAGCTTTGACTTATAGCAACTGTACAGATGAGAGCACTCCAAGAGTTCCAGACATCAAAGGCCCTGTTCAGGTCTTGTGTACTCACAACCATGGCTTCCTTGATTCCTCAGTCAATCCATCTACAATGTGGTCTTCCTCCTTTTGTAACAACTATATGCAGCAGTGTATATTTGTGTGGCTCTAAATAACATTTGCTGGAGAGCATATGTACTGTTTGTTCACTCTTGTGCTGCTTGTGGTCTCTCATTGTCATTTGGCTGATTCTACACAATATAGTCAAAGTTGTGTGACAATAACTAGGTAGCTCTTTCTTTTTCTTTTTTAAATAAAAAACCAGATAGTGTTGTTTGCTGTTTGGGGCACTTTGAACCTTTGTCTTTTAAACAGCTTTTGGGCATATATGTTTTAAGCAGTTTTAAATTAATGTTTTAAAGTGGATTGTTGTCTGATGCTTTTTAAAGTTTTTTTGTTACAGAAAGTTTTAGTGATTTTGTTTTAATGTATGTCGTAAGCCACTTTGGATGATATATAGAAGAAAACCGGTATAAATCAAATAAATAGATAGATAAATTTGGATAATTTCCTCTTGTACAAAGAGCATGATGGCATTCATATTCTGCTTGGGGGCTTCCCATCAGCAGCTGGCATAGTAGCATAGCAGCATGGCTACTATGGTTGTATCAGATTGCAGGGTTCCATAAGTTTTCCCTTTGAGCCAGTAGGGTTCTGCAGAAATAGAAAAGAGTAGCCTTGGGCCCACATGTGGTCCTCAAGATTGAGTTTACAAACTCTCCCTCACCTCCCACAGACTGCCATTTTTCTGTTGCTGTTCTTGTTGTTTTAAGTTTAATTGCCTTTCCTGTAAGCTTCAAGAACAAGAAAACCACCTTTTCAATAGATTGCAGAGCTCCCCTGTACTGGTATTCTTTTTTAAAAGCTTGTTTGTTCAAAACCCAAAGCGGAAAACTTTTGTTTTGGGGGTTTGTTTTATTTTTCAATCAATGCAGCTTGTGGAGTCTCAGGAATGGAGGACTGGCTGCTTAACTCAATAAAGTTGCCCACTCCCGCTGTACTGCATTGCTATCCAGCAGTTGATAAAGAGATGTAAAGAATGTAAGGAGGAGAATACCTACAAGTCAAGCACAGATGATCTCAAATAAATCAGCAGAACTAGAGGTACTTTGGGATACTTTGGAATAATTTGGGATACAAGATACTTTCCTGCCACAGGCACAGATGGCACCCCTGACTTTCCACATGCAGAAGCTGACTGTACTAGCAGCTGAATATTACATTAGCACTGGCCAAGGGTTAGTGTACTCCACTGGATGTGAGTCAGAGATTGGGAAAGCTACTTCCTTGGATCACAAGAATTCCCAAGGCAGCTTGAGCAAGCATTGATCAGAGAACAGTATGCTAGCTCAGCTCAGGTGGCACATGTGGCTCTCTCCTGCAAAAGCCTCACTACTGCTCACTTTCACCAAACGTCTTCTGCCTGAGATTGCTGTCTCACTATACCTAACAGTAGTGCTGACACTAATCTATGTGATTACTGAAATGTTAACTGTTTGCATATCCATGATGGATGGCAACTCATTTTAGTCTTCTTGTGGCCATGTTTTGTTTCTATATGCTAGAAAGTATTCCCTTCTCATTATGGAGATGTTCATGCATGCAGCAAGCCACCAGCCCTTACACACACACACACACACACATGCAGCTAGATGAAGAACAGTCCAGCAAAACGGCAATGCTTAATTCTGCCAGCTGAACATATGGTCTGTCTCTCAGAAGACCTGTGTTTGATTTCTGACTTGGCATAGTAATCAATGAAGAACCAATATAATGGACAATATTCTATTTGCCAGTATAACTATGTTGGCATGAGATGGGCAGAATATTTCAGATAATAGACGGGGGCTAATGGATTCAAACTACAGGAAAAGAGATTCCACCTCAACATTAGGAAGAACTTCCTGACAGTAAGAGCTGTTCAACCGTGGAACACACTCCCTTGGAGAGTGGTGGAGTCTCTTTCTTTGGAGGGTTTTAAACAGAGGCTGGATGGCCATCTGTCAGGGGTGCTTTAATTCTGTATTCCTCCATGGCAAGGGGTTGGACTGGATGATCCTTGAGGTCTCTTCCAACTCTGTGATTCTGGCACAGGCATAGCAGAGGAAAAGAGGCACCAAAGCTGCAACAATGGTGGGGAGATAATTTTAGCAAAGGCCAATTCTAGCATTACAATTACAACTTAATGTCCATTACTTCATCCTATGGAATCCTAGAGTTTGTAGTTTAGTGAGGTACTAAATCTCTCTGGCTGAGAATTTTAAGTATCCCTCCCTAAAGTACAAATACCAGGATTACATCTGATAGAACAATGACGGTTAAAGTGGAATATAGTGTTGCAATTTTGTGGTATGAAAGGACCCTCAGAGATCAGAAGATGAAAAGCAATAGCAAATACATTTCTATACCACTTATCAGTGAACAAGCACTTTTTAAGCGGTTTACAATGTGTATGCCAATTACTCACAACAAGCTGGGTGCTCATGAAGCAGATATCCCTCCCCCCATCAAGAGATGAAGCTGCCCTGTCAGCTCCTGAAAGGTTTGGGACTTGCACACAGCTTTGTTTCCTGCAGGGGGTGGTTTTTACTGCTATCCCCTTCCCAGTCAAAAAGTTGATGAAAGCGATCCTTATGCAGATGTAAATCACCAGCAGAAGTTTAGTTTAAGATTCATGTTCGCCAGTTCTTTTTTTCATGACAAGAGTCAAGGCGTTGATCCATCTAACTCTATGTTGTCCTGATCATCATGTAGCTGGTTCTTTTGGGCTTCAGGCAGAGTTTCTCCTTATTGGGAGATATTCAGGTCTAAACATGTAAATCATGAGTTCCATTATTAAGCAACTGGCTCTTTCTTCAATTGTTCATTTCCCAGTGAAGCATGAATTCTGTCTAGTAGCATCTGGTAAATCTGCTCTGGGTTTTCCTTTGAACTTTAAATGAGATATCCAAGGTGCAAGACTGTTTTGGGGGTATGGTTCTTTGAGAGCATCTTTAAAATCTGGGCTAAATCCCAGGATGAATTCACTGCGCCATTGACAATGGAGACACCAGCTGCCCTGACTCACTCACTCAGACATTCCATTTTTAAAAGTGCTTTACAGATATTTCATGCAAAGTTCCATCAAACTCTAAACAGAAACATCTGACATTTCCTGTTTCTTATTTTATTTTTTCCATTTGCCCTGCAGTAGATCAGAGACTGGAACTGCCTCAGGTTGTTTGAGCACTTGTTTCGAGCTGTTCTTATTTCAGCCCATTATGAAAGAGTTCACACTCATCTCCAATGAGAAAAAATATGGCAACTGTATGGCTGTTGCTACTGAATCTGATCTTGCTTGTGTAACAAAAGGAAATGGAGAAATGACACCTTTTCTAATGGAGGAGAAGGGGGAATAAAAAAGAGAGAAAGACAGAGACACAGAGTAAGGGACACAGGGAGAGAGAAATAATCGCTTTAGTTCAGACCTCTTAAATGGAAGAAAGGAAGGTTGCCACATTCCTGTGGTCCTCGTGCTCTAGAAATATAACACAAATATGAGGCTAAGCCTAATCACAATGGTTTTTTCAGTGGAAAGAAAAATGCTTCTGCCTGTCCAGTACAGGCTTTCAAATTCCAGTCAAATAAATAAAACTGTTAAAAGTTGTTTCTGTCTCTCTCAATCATGGCAGAATCCTTACAGATTTACAATTTAAAGGATTTAAAAATGTTTTATAAACACTGCTCAATAATATTGAATTCCAGGACTCATTTTGGCAGAAGCTAATCAAAATGAACTTCTCAGATTTACGGAAAAAGGGGGAGGGGTAAATGTACCAAACAGTTGGTCCACAAGAGGTTTTGCATGACATCCCAGTTTGGTATTGATGTGTGCCTTCAGTCATTTGTGATTTGTGGTGGCCCTAATGTGACCCTATCATGCAATTTTCTTGGCAAGATTTGTTCAGAGGATGTTTGCCATTGACTTCCCCTGAGGCTGAGAGCATGTGATTTTCCCAAGGTCATCCAGTAGATTTCATGGCAATGCAGGGAATCGAACCCTGGTCTCCAGACTCATAGTTCGACATGCAAACCACCATGCCATGGAGAAGAGGCAACAAGTGCATGCCTCTTCATTTGTCCTTTAGGCCAAGTTGTATGGATTGGTAGGCAATTATTGACCTCCAGCTTCCACCAACTAGCATGGTCAGTGATTATTTATTATGGCAGCAGTAATACAATATCCTCAAGGTTTGCAAGCACACATAGGTTATATCCCATTTTCAGGCCATCTGGCATTTAGCATTTTTGTTTCTATCTAGTTGTCTACCTTTAAGTATTCTTGACTAAAGACTGATGTGGAAGGGACATTTATGTTTTCTTTTTAATATATTTTTTTCAAACTGTCTTTAAAAAACTCTCAGGCTTTGCATAAGGTCCAGCAAGCATCCCTATTTTTTTGTTCATTTAGACAGAATGCAGGATATTCTGATTATTTGTGGCATAAACCCATATATATCAGAAGTACAGTAGAAGTGAGATTAATCTTGTTTTCAAAAAGGAAAGCGCCTCCCATGTTCTATTGTGCCAAAGTTCATTATAACTGGTGACAATCAAAATGAGTTTGCAGTGTGAAACAAGGCCTATGGTTTCAAAATCTGTTACTTCTGTAAGGCCTTTGATTGTATATTCACCTCTATGAATTTATTCCCCTTTGATTTCTCTTCCCCCCCCCCCCCTCAATATTCTCTCTCTCTCTCTCTCTCTCTCTCGCTGGTTCTTTACTAGCTAGTTTGGGATGGCCTGCAACAGTTTCACCATCATTTTGTTAATATGTTTCAGTGCTGAGCATTCTGCAAATAAATTATGTTTTAGTATTATTTTTCTACCTAGGTACTTATCAAAATTTACATTTACATGTTGAATGCAAATTCTTTGTGCTTATATCCTATGGCCTGAGATGGTTCACCTACTAAGAAAGAACTACTTATTGACTTTATTTCATTTCCTTTTTAAAGAATTATCAAAATTCCGAAAATTCAAACTTTGGGATGGGTCAAATCAGAGATTTCAAAAATTCAACAGTAGAAGAAATGGAAACAAACAGACTAGTCTATCCAAGCCCAAACATTTAAAGTATTTAACTAAGAAATGGCTGGATATGACTGTGGAAAAACAGAACGTTTTCCACTTGGCAAGGTGGCCTGGCAAGGTTGCATTTTATCATCCTATCTGGTTAACAGATATACTGACCATGTCATAAATAAAATAGTATTAGCTTTTGCGAAAAGAAGCATGAAATTTAGAGTTGGGAACATCACCTGTTTAAAATATGCAGATCCCACCATACTTCCATCAGGAAATAGCAAAGACTTGGAAAGAATACTGAAGAAAGTCAAGGAACAAAGTGCAAAGTCACATTTACAGCTGAGCATTAAGAAAGCAACCACAGATGGTTTACATAACTTTAAAGATGATGATGATGATGATGAAAACATTGAAATATGTGTTCCATACTTTGACTTAGCCCTTAATCAAAATGGAGACTGTAGTCAAGAAATCAGAAGAAGCCTAAGACTTGGAAGGGCAGCTATGAAAAACTTAGACAAGATTCTGAAGTATAAAGATATATCATTGACTACTAAAGTTAGAATGGCCCATGCCATCATATTTTCAGTTTCTATGTATGGTTTGTGAAATCTGGACAGTGAAGAAAACTGACAGGGGAAAAAATCAACTCATTTAAAAATAATGGTGCTGGATAAGAGCTCTATGGATACTGTGGACTGCTAAGAAGACAAGTAAGTATATTCTAGACCAAATAAGGCCTCAACTCCACCTAGAAATAAAGATGACTAAACTGAGACTGTCATACTTTAAATATATAATGAGAGGACATGACTCACTAGAAAAGACAATAATGCTTGGTAGGGTAGAAGGCAATAGGAAAAGAGGTGGGGTTGCTAGCTGGGTGCAAAAGGGAACCAATGGCAGCCGGCTGCAGCCATGGCCACCTTTCCTTTTGGAGAAGTGGGAAGTCCATGGCCACCAATGCAACATCTCTTTCCTTTACTGGCTCAGCCAGTATTTTCTATTTTCTGCCAGATCTGGAAGGGGTTGCCAGGCAGCCACGGCAGCCCACATCCATCATCAGCCACAGTTGACAAACAGCAGAGGGTCTCTGGAATGCACCGGAGGGGCATGTGAGGAGGCTCTAGGGACAGACAGTGAGCAACAGCCCCATTGGATGCTCATACCCTTCTGAGATATCACCAGTGTGGTCTGCACTCCTTAGTGATGCCCTCCTTAGTGATGCCCTTGTCCACAGGCACAACACAACACAACTGCTAAATGTCTCACATCCAAGGTGTTGGTCCCATCCCAATAAGAAGTTCAGCAACTTGGAAAGGATTCACTGTCCCCAATGACAAGGGTTCACTGTCCCCACCAGCCATCACTGAACAAATTTCAGCAGTGGCTTATAAGGATACAGGAAAGACCTGCTGTCAGTCATGCACAAAAGTTATTCCAAAGCTAGAAGACCACCATCTCATTTGGAATTACACTGGCTGTATTAAACTTGTATTGGTTCCATCTCTTCCGGGAATCAGAGGGCACCTTCAAGAGTATAGAATGAAGAAGAAACCAGACAAAAGAGTTTTTCTTGGTAGGGAGAATTCAGTGAATGTTATGTAGCTAGCAATTTCAGAGTCCCAGCCGGGGAGATCTAAAGAGGCTATTTTTTGCAAATTTTAATGGACTTTGAGAAAGAAAAGGATTCTCATAGATACCTTAATTATGCTGTTTGGAATCAGGGTCGAATTCTGACCTACACATTTCAAAGGTAAATGAAAGTACTATTGTGTACTCATGCCCTGTCAAATGCTATGTAGTACATACTTATAATAAGGGGCATGAACTTGCAGTCTTAATTAGAGTGCCCAACTAACTGCCTTTATCTCACATTATCCCTAGGGTAAGAATCTATTAGAACTGACCACAAATAAAACTATGTTTTAATTAGCTATTTACAATCCTGTTCACATGGTTAGGTTACTAATCTGAGAATGGTCATATGAATTCTATAAACTTCTGTTCTCTTCAAAGGTTAGGACCCAGCTTTTAAATGATCTTATACATTATGATTTGCATCATAAGTCATTAGAATTTTGATTTTTTTCAGATAACATGAACCCTCTTCCCTTAGGGCAGGGAGTAATTTGGTATTCTGGATTACAGCTCCGTTCCTTCAGATCAGGCAGTTCTATACACATTTGCTTGGGAGTATGATCCAAGGAGATGAGGGACACAGAAATTCTGACTCAACATATATCCCTAAATGAGAAGTGGGCAACTTTGATAAATCTGGAGGCTGATTTTCTGTCATCAGGACCCTTCAAGGGATACAAAGACTATCAAAAAATTTGTGGAGGGGATCAGAATCAGCCCCTCCAGTTTGGGGGGGGGGGTATGCAAAACAGTACTATCAGTACTATCAAAGGTGAACTCCTACTCCTGGAAGTTCACAAGTGAGGCAATTCACTCATTTTTTTTTCCCTAAGGAGGGAGTTGTCCTAAGAGAAAGGGGTCAGGGCCACAAAAACAGCCTTGGGGGCCACCTTGTCCACTCAGACAAGGTTTTTGTCTGATTTAATCTTAGTGATTTAAGGGCTCTACTATAATAGGATCTAGCAAATGAATTTAAGCCATAGGGAATCCTATGTAAACATGCCGTATTATAAAGTAACTTGTAATGAATGGCAATTCACACCAGTTTTGCAGGAGTATCTTTTCCAATATTTTCTTAGCCATGATCAGTGTGGCCAGGATCCAAAGAATCATGTATCTAGTCCTTAATGTGGGTGTTAGAGTGCATCCACACTGTAGAAAAAATGCAGTCTGACACCACTTTAACTGCCATGGCTCCATTCATTCATCCATTTAATAATAATAATAATAATAATAATAATAATAATAATAATATATTTCTTACCCACCCCTCTGTAAAAACACTCGAGGCGGGGTACAGCAAGATTAAAAAACAGTTACAATTAAAATAATTCAATGATCCCATTCCAAACCTCCCACCCCTTAAAATAGAATTAAACTAGCTGAGTTTAAAATTACATTTCAAACAATAAAACAACCAACATGTATACGCACAACACCACAATGCTGGCCACAGCATGGGTAACAACAAAGTACAGGGGTGGGGGGAGGGGACAGAGAATAGGCTGGGAGGGTTGTAGATAGTAGAAGCCGGGTAGATTATACAGTTTCTGGGAAGGCCTTCTGGAAGAGATACATCTTTAAAGCTGTTTTGAAACAGTCTAACGTTGTAATAAGACGTATCTCATCCGGCAAGCCATTCCATAGCCTGGGAGCAGAAGCTGAGAAGGCCCTCTGGGGAGTACTGATAGCATGCTCTTCTGCCACAAAAGTCTCAGAGCAGCTTGCAAATAGTTAATTTGACAGTTCCCTGCCCTCAGGCTTACAATATAAAAAGACATGACACAAAAGGAGAAGGGAATGTTGTGGGGAAGGGGATCAAGTCCAGCAGATACTGCCAGTTCTTCTCTCCCTCCAAAGCCATGGTGGTAGCAATTAAGTTTGAGAGAAAATCTTTCATCTGTCTCTGGGGCTAGCCATGGTAGAGCTGTGCCTGCTTCTTTTCTCCCTTCCACAGAATCCTGTGATTTGTAGTTTTGTGAGGTACCAGAACTCTTTGGCAGAGAAAGCTAAAAACCTTGTAAAACTATAAATCCCAGGATTCCATAGGATGGTGCTACAACATTTAAAATGGTATCAAACTGCACTTTATCCACAGTGTAGATACACCCTCAGTGTGGGACTATGCTGCTCAAAAATCAAAGCAGTTTTTAACATAGTCTGTGATAATGAAAAGCAATTTGCTAATCTACTGCGAATGGTGTGAGAGTGTCTTATTTTCTATTATGTACATATACATAAGAAGGTCCTTGGTCTTGTCTATAGTTACTGTTTAAATCCCAGCATAAGTCTGCCTACTACTCAGTAGAAGATACTAGAGTAATTGCCACAGAAGTAACCAGGAAGATTGGGAAGAAGATGAAAACTAAAGCATTGATTCCTTGCCTAGTTAGTGTTCTTTTTGATCTGAGGTGATTAAATAGGCTGGCACAGATAAGGAAACTGGATGTCTGTGCTAAGGCTGGTTTGCCAGTTTCTATTCCCTATTAGATTTACAGTCGGTTTGCCATGGTTATTGTTATTCCTTCCTTAAGGCACACTGGTCTGAAATCCTACATTGTCTGAGCCTAGTATGAATATCCACCAGCAGAGTTATGCTACACTGGTACTATGCAAGCTGTATATTGCTGTTAGAATTCAAAGACATAGCTGTGTAAGTATGGAAAATCAGTAGGCAAAAGGATCTTGAGCAAAAGAAGTTGTAGCGAGAGCTTTCGCAGACTTGGTCAATGGCTCATCTGGGAAGTAGACCAAATCTATGAAAGCTCATAGTACAACTTCTTTCACACAGTCTCAAAAGTGCTGCAAGATCTCTTTTCATACTATATTGTTATTGTTAACTTTCCCCCAAATTGGGATAATGATTACAATGTAGTTAAAAACATACACAATATCAACATTAAAGTAGAATTAAATGATTAATAATATTAAAGCAATTGAAAACATACTTTGAAAGGATAAAAAGCAGGTGAAACTATCATAGTGCAGCACATGAGAAATGGGGAGTGTACATAGCTATCACCTCATTGCACAATGCACAGTGTGAAAGGAAATGCACAAAACTCACACTACTCTAGGTGCATTATGATGCTTCCATATTCAGGATTCTGCCCCTACCACCATCAGCTGAATATGTCTCCTCTATATTGTCCCAAAAAAACATTCTGCATGTGTAGCAGAATTCACATCTGTGTTATGTCACCAACAGGATTCTGGCTCTGAACAGTAACCAGACTGACAAGGAGAAGGAAGAAGGTCATGTTAGAATTTCTGCTAGCCAGATGCTGATTATATATACTGTATATAAAATATCATCATCATCATCATCATCATCATTATTATTATTATTAACCTTTATTTGTATCGCACTGTAAATTTACCCAAAATGCATACCATGGCATAATTGAGATAGTATTTCTTCCTCCACTAAGTCCTATTTGTTGGCAAGGGGAAAGCCAAGCACCATGAAGTCGAGGGACAAGTCTACCCAGATGCAACCAAAACAATATTGTAGCAGTGTTCAAAAACAAAAACACCCAGCTATTGGTATCAGCAATGCACTGACCACTTTTCACACTCAAAAGAAACACTCACGGACATAGTGGTTCATCCAAAGTTCTGGAGGCTTTATCTTCAGTTGCAATGTGCACAGTATAATACAATATACATATACACACACTTGTCTCCATCAGCTTCCAACCAAATACTCCTACGTCTGCTCCAAACATCTCTCCAACTTTCCAAACAAACTCAGCTAACACACAAACAACTATCCACATATATCTCTTGATCCACTTATACATGAAGGTTGGCTCTGAGTCATTATTCTGTGTCACACAGCATGATGCAACCTTGCAAAAACTTTGCCTCATGCCATGTGCTCCTCACTCAGCAGTCTATAGTTGTCCCATGGAATATATGGCATTCCATGTCATCTGTCACTCAAAATATTTTTCTGTTGTTAAAGGCATGATTACCCCAACACTATTATGCCATTTCCTTGTGTGTGGTGGTGGTGGTGAGCCTGCACTTTAAAAGACTATGCTGGTGCAGTATAGGCTCTGGCAGATTCTACCAAGCTAGAATAGAGAGCTTCAGATATGGATCCAGCAACAGCCTGCATTGCTAACATTGAACAGCAGCCTAGTTAACCACAGAAAGGCTCCTCTCCAGAAAGTCTAGGACACTAGATGAATGAATGAACCATTGCAACCATGAACACAGTGACAGTATAGAATAATTGCACATTAACCACTAGGTCACCAGCTGGACACAACATCTATGAACAGCATGACAATGTGAAATAGTTGCAATCTGATTTATTGAAGAAACTGACCACATCATTGAAACCACAGATCTTTAAGGTATTCAAGACATAGCATTTTTAATAGCCCAAACTGCAACATTATGTTCACACTACAGTACAGCATAAGCAGGTGAGATTAGAACTAAATGGGCCTTAGAGGAAAAATATATGTCTTACATGTAAAAAGTGCAAGTTCATTCCTATGTGTCTTCATTTAAAATGGCTAGGTGGTAACCTCAGACCTTGGAGACTTTCTGACGGGAATAGTAAACAAGACTGGCTGTGGTGGACCAATAATTTGACTCTACAAGGTGGTTTCATATTTTTATATATGTTATATGTACAACAGGATGTGAGAATTTCAAAGATGCTACCATCTCAAATAATCCTTGTAGAGGGCAAAACAGCAGCAGCAGCAACGATCTGCTGAATCCTTCAGAAATATCAGAGAAGGTATCGTCTGACAGAAAACAGCTGTGTCTATGTAACCAAAGCAATCAATCTGTGTGATAAACAGAACTAAAATATACAAGATGTTAATTGCCTTTCAACTGCAGTAAGAGAAAGATGAAGCAAAGACAGTGGAGCAAGAAGCCAGATGTTGAGGGATCAAAGACATCTTTTGTATCTGTGCCTAATTGTAGAGAAAGGATTGAAAAGCTTTGGCCCTCCAGATGTTGTTGAACTGCACCTCTCATACTCAACTATGCTAGTTAGGGCTGATGGACATTACAATAACATCTGTAAAACTACATATCCCCCCCCCCCCCCGGCATTCTTTCTTGTTGGCAAATTTGTAGATGGCTATTTCCATAGCTATTAACCATGATATTCATTTGGAACCTCACAAGTCCAGAGCTGCTTCTGAGAAACACATGGAGGGAAAACAGTAGCAGAAAACTATTTCCTTTGTGTCTGCCTTATTAGTTAGCTGGTAGTCCTTGTAAATAGAATGCTGGATGAAAAAGATCATAGTAATGTAGTAAAAGAAATAAATAGAAATGAAGACATTCTTTTTTCAGTTTTCTGAACCATCTTGCCACCAGCTTTACCAATGTACCATTACCCAAGTTCCAGATTGTTTCATACCAAAGTGTAAGAATTGAACTTTTTTTAAAAAAAGTCATCAATTTCCTTTCTTTTCACTGATCAGTTAATTACAGATATATTTGTATACTGTCAAATCTTCAATGCAGGTATCTTTTTGAAGGAAGTGTGACAAAACTTAGCATTTAATTTTTAAAAAGATGTCATTCATTGTAAGAAGGAAAGATAATTTTTACATTTCCTTTTATATTGCTTGTTACACTAAAACATCAAAACTGAAACAAACTACAGGGAAAACTTAATTTTCCTACATGTCAGTTAAAACTTGTTCTGAATCATTCAAGCTGACTGTCAGCAATGAAGCAATGGAAGTTAACAGTTACACGTCAGTAAGTTTTGTTAAATACACAAGAACTTACCATTGCATAAGTTCGCATACAATCAGGTGGGTTGTACTTATTTGATTAATTTTCCAAGTAAATTTTCCTATTTTATTTACTATTCTCAACATGTGTTTATTCAATTTTGTACATGGTGAGGAACTACTGACATGATGTAATAGATTAATGCCTTTCTGCTTACTTTTTTTTTCATTTTTATCTGATGTTTCTAATCTTGAAGAAAATTTCAATGTTATTTTAACATTTTACAGAACTTTACTAGTGGTACTTTGCTGCTTTAATGTGAACTTTTAATGCCATCGTGTTTTGTTCTGAAACAGATTCCATTACTTTGTGTAGCATTACTACAGTGGCTCATAAGCACTGTAGATACAAAGTAAGAAACACAATTTACTATCCTTGCAGTCTTATGAAAGGTGCAACAGATTTAACTAGTGAGTGGCAATAAATAAATAAATAAATGGGATCGCAGTATTTAGGAGCCATCAGACAATATATATAAGTCATTAGTAGATTTATGTTTTGGGAAATGTTTTGGGCTGTTTCTCATTTGCATAGGTTGAGTCTTGACCAAGGCCAGGGGATTCCCAGCAGACAATGAGCACCAGTTAGCAGACATTAATCCTTGTTTGCATATCCTCCCACCCTGAGGACTGCCATTAGCAACAGAACAATACATTTGCAAATAACTCCTTCCTTCCCAGGGCCGCACGGTGTATATATATCCAATCCTTTTCCAGGCAAACATTCTCTGAAGATGCCAGCCACAGATGCTGGCGAAACATCAGAAAGGAACTCTTCTAGAACATGGCCACATAGCCCGAAAGTGCCACAAAAAACTTTTATTTTAGATGTTTTTACAAAGAACACTAACTGATTTATCACACTAGGAGGCAAACAGGATTTAAACAAGAGTTAAACAGGAAATGTCATGTGAAAAACATAGAGCATTTCCTGTTTAACTCTCGTTTAACTCTTGTTTAAATTCTGTTTGCCCCCTAGTGTGATAAAGCAGTAAGTTTGTTTCTTTTCTTTGCCAGACCTTGTGGCATGTATGACTAGTTATTGTTTAGCTTCTACCATGTCATTATGATTATGAATGCTGGCCATGAAAGCCTTCGACTCCACATCTAAAAGTAACTTTTCTTACTAATACTTTTGCATAGTCAAATGGAAGACGGAGAGAAAGGTCAAGATGACTGCAGGTTAGAGCAGTGTAGGAAGAGAACAGGTGTGGAAGAGCAAAGAAACAGGAACTCTGCAATGACAAAAACTAGCACAGTGAACACAGAATTCAAAGGCTGCTAAATCTAACAATAGGTGATATACTGAAAAATGAAGTAAAGGTCCTTGGATTTGTGTTATCTATGACAATAGAGGCTGGTGTCTCTGATGACAGTGCCTATTTCCAGAATAATTTCAGTGCCTTGGGTAGTCTGAAGTTCAGACTAAAACCCAGCACTAATTTACTGCCCTGCTGATGTCAGAACCATTAACCTTCAGTGCATAACTCAGTGAGAATGTTACTCAGTGTGTGACTGCTGTTTTACAAAAGTGAATTCCACTTTGAAATAATTAGAAAGGAGATTGAAAATAAAACTGCCAGTATCATACTGTCGTTATACAAAGCCATGGTGTGACCACATATGGAATACTGTGTACAAGTCTGGTTACCACACCTTTTAGAAAGCTATTGTACAGCTGGAAAAGGCAGAGAAAGGGCCTAGCAAATTGTCAAGGGACTGGAGCTAGTGCCCCAAGAAAAAAATGTTTCATTCTCTCAGCTCAGTTTAAAATTCTTAATATTAAGTGGAGGGTGGTGGTGGAATAGAGTGTGACTGATGGATTTCAGGATGCTAGTTAAACAAATTAACAAAGGCTTTGCAGATTGTGACAAGAAACAACTTTGTTAACACCAGCAACATAAATATATGTATAGTTAGTTGGAAGGAAACTCATATATCCAACTAGAGTTTATTTGCACATAAGTGGTCATAGGTGTGTAGTTTTCAAAGACAATATAACGTGAAAAAGCTAGCCTAGAATCAGGCATAGGGAAAAGACGAAGTCAAGTTCCCGTAGTCTTCAAGATGCTTTTCCTAAGTGTATGTACGGGGGAAGTGTTCATTTCCAATAACATGTTGTCATCTCCCTTTCATTCTCTGGATCTCTTTTTATGCCAAGAAGGTCTGTGTCTTCTTCTTTTTAGCCAAGATTTTAGCATGCATTTAAAAAAATGTTTACTGTAGTAAGATGGTTAGTTGAGAGGGAAAATTATCACCCAGATCTCTCTCCCTCTCATAGATAGGTCTATTAAGAAGGGTGCCATTCTGCCTTATCTTTCACCATACTGCCTCTCCTATACTACTTTCAAAACATCTTATGTGTCATCAAAATTAGAAGACACAGTCCTGATAAGGTAGAATGGGTGATACCACTTCAACTTGACAAAGTAAGATGCCTTAACTTTTCCCTTTTTAAAAAAAAACAAACAAAAAACACCCTACCATTAGAATATTAAATGTAACATCAAGTGGGCTGGCTAGAATACCCCCCCCCCCCCAATATGTGTTAGGTATTACCGTTGAACAGGTTTTGTCTAGGCAAGTATTCAAAACCTGTTTTCATCACATAGCACTTGATGTGGAATATTCTAGGCTATATTTCAAGATTCTTACTCCATTTCCCCCTTTTCATGACCATGGTGCCATTTTATTCCCCTGTTATGCTCCCACTGAGGAGTAGAGGCCAACCCTGATTTGCTCCTTTACTACAGATTTTAAAGCATTGCAGAAAGGAATCAATACTTCTTCATCTAACTTCTCAAGGAAAACCCATGTCTTCCTCCTCCTTGCTCTTGTCCTTAACTGGGCTGAGTGAGAAGGAACAAGCTCAGCCTATCCCCCTGGCAGACATCCCATCCCCACTTCAATAAGAAATAACCATCCCTCTGGCCTGTTTTGGAGAACAAACCAACTGTTTTTTCTGCTCCCTAGATTAGTCATCTGTTTATTTCTTTATAAAGTTGTCTTTTGGTATTGGGATGTGGGACTACAGTTATTCTGTTCATTTATTATCTTTGGCAGAATCCTTTTGGTTGCTGTTTTGGGGAACCCATGCCATGATCCTTAGTCTCAGAGAAAGCGTGTGTAATTGCTGGCAAGGTCTGGCAAAGACATACTCATTTTTTCCCAACACAGAATGAATCAGCAATCCTTAAAAATCTTGAAGGAGTATATCTTTTGAAGAAATAAGAAATGGAGAAGGAGTTGCGATTGTGGTCATAGTGTCACAGTTATGACCAGGTAGTGACACTATTGCCACGATCATAATTCACACACACACACACACACATCAGTGTCATGGAGAGAAGGAGGTCCATTACATTGGTGATTGGAGCATGACATTTCTGTCAGGTTTAGCAGTGGTTGGGCCAGGAGAAATTACGTTGTTAAGCATACTAATTAGCTGATATAAATAATGGCCATGCTTCTCAAGTGTTGAAAAACCCAAACTATAATCCCTAATCTTAGACTGATGATAAGCTTTTTAGTCTGAGACTTACTCTGCACAAAATTCACATGCAGTTGCTTTGCATGGACACAGCATTTTCTGTTTGAGAAACAGTATTTTTGTCCAAAAAATAATAATACTTTTGCACAGGAATATTCTTCTGCACAGCAAGTGCAGTTTCTTACGCAGAAAATTTTGTGGTTGGACACTTGTTCTGTACAAAATTCACACTTTATTATTTTGAGTACAAACAGCATATTCTGCACAAAATATTGCATTTTCTGTGACAAAAACAATACTTTCCCAGAGAAATATTATTTTCAGCACAGAAAAACAATTCTGCGCAAAACAGCCATCTGTGAATTTTGTACAGAATAACTTTTGAACAGCAAATAATCTTTGAAGACTAGACAGTTTTTGAAGATTTCCTTGCAGTGGGAAGAAAATTGTTAGTTAGCAGTTACTTTGAGAAGAAAATTAATGAATAATTACATCTTTATTGTTTGTTGCCCAGCAGCTTTCACTGGGATTCCTACTTATAATTTGTGGCAGAAGATGTATTTCTATACTCCAAAGTGAAACTGAACTTGGATGTAATCTATTCTCACTCCACATTGACAAAGTATCCCCCCTCCATCCCCCCCCCCCCCACACACACATCTCACAATAAATGGGCAAATGGGCATTGTTCAGCTTATGCCTGGATCTTTTTAGAAAAGCATGTATGGTTCACCTTACACGCACATTCCTTTGAAGTACAAGCTGTATCCAATAGTTTAAAAAAATAGAAACAATAATGGGACATTTCTTATTCTTTTGATTCCTTTTATTCTCTTTTAAGGTGCTTTTAAAAGAATGCTTAAAGCTGAAGTGGGCTATTGAGAAGATCTAAATTACCTTGAGTAGGAAGATTTCTCAGGCTGATGACTGCTAGATGGGGGAAAGGCTCAAGGGATTTCAGAAGTGTGAAATCTTTGGTCTCTAAATGTAGTATGTAGTATTGTATCTGCTGTACAAGCCGCACGCCATACTAATAGGAAAATCGTGGGATGAAATGTGATTGAAATTATGCATCAGGTTGTTGATATTATATGTAACAATTCAAAGCAATATAGAGCTTTAGAGACTGACAAAAAAGTGAGGGTTTTTAAAAATAAAATACCGAGATGTGTGAGCCATCTGCTAGACTGATTTTCTCTCCATGGGAAGTCCTAAATTGTTTACTAATAGCGAGCTATCACCATGTGTTTCCAGCAACAGTAAATAGAATGCAGTTTGAATAATTTTTTTACCCTGTGAAACAAGAACCATGATGTCATTCTGCCACTCTCATTCATTCTGCAAAAATTTTAGATGATTTTTTTTTTCTTTTTACTCCTGACCCTCCTCTGCAACTCCCACTGGATTCTGAAAACATTATTGTTACAAGTAGGAAGTATTGTCAGTTTACTACAAATGATTCCAAGACTGCTGTGGTAAAGTACGAGAATGATGTCTCCTTCTGTTAGCATAGATAAACTCCAGTTTGCAGTTTTAAAAAAAAGAAAGAAAAAAAAATGCTACTTATATCTTGGGTTAAAAGGTGATTCTAAAATACTTAAACTGGTAGACTCATCTCAGTGAAAATCAAGACCATCACTCATTTATTTTTTTTCTGTGTCAAACGTTGTCATTGAAAACTATTGATGACATGTTTAACCTATAAGGCCCAAGAGCTGCATGATGAGGTGAGCTCCTGTCACTAGTCCCAGCTTCTGTCAACCTAGCAATTTGAAAGCATGTAAAAGTCTAAGTAGATATGTAGGTACATAATAATAAGGTAACAGCACTCTGTGCAGTCATGCTGGCCACATGACCACCATTGCAGTCCTTGGACAATGCTGTCTCTTCAGCTTAGTAACGGAGATGAGCACCGCCCCGGTTATGGCTAGACATTCATGTCAAGTGAAAACCTTTACCTGTACATAACCTATAATAGAGACTTATAGAAACATTTATAAATCTAGGCAGGAAATATTATTACTCTCAAAAGTTTCTTTACATAAATTAAAAATGTTGATTTTGCCCATTTCAGGTCATTTAAATTTAAGCAAATAGTGCTTACAATTTAGACAGACAGGATGTTCCCTTGAGTACCTATGGAGTGACAAACCAGAGCCCTGAGTTCACACACCACAACATTTATGCCTCTTAATATGCATGCTACTCAATGACCAACAAACCCTTTGTATAAAGAAAAGTATATATTTGAATGTAGTGGGTAAATGTGTTTATTACAGCCATATCCCCACCCCAACCCTATATTAGAATATCCTCACTTTGTGGAAAGAGATAAACATTTTTAGTATCACAAATGGAGGGATAAATGTAGAGTAGATTTCATGTTAGAGATCTATGTATTTATATTATATTTGCTGACTGAAGATCTGTTTACCAGAAGCAGACCTGTACTGATCTCATAATAGGACAGCAATGCCTTGGATTCAGAAACAGGAGATTAGCACATTTATATCCTGTCTACATATGCAAGGAGAGGGTGCCCACACATTAACAACATTTAAACAGATATGCACAGCCCCACAGAGGGTTTTTTTAATCTATCATTGGCTATTGGACACAACATACAATTCCATAACAACATTGAAAGAGACTGGAAAGACAAAAACCTCAGGTTGACAGAACAGATCATCCATGATTTATGAGTTCTTTATACGCAGAGGAAAGAAACACTTTTGTGGAAGCCTGACATTTGTTTATTGTGTACACCAACAAACATTTTTCTCCCTTAGCTCCAGCAAATGGGCATCTTAAATTTTAGAGACAATAATTCTGATATTCCTCTCTACGTTTACTATGCCCTGTTGGTAACCAAGTTGTGTATCAGTCCAACCAAATTGCTTCTGATCTTATATAAACTTGGTTTTTAGTATTCATTGTATTTCTTATATATTGATATTTGTACAATTAAAGCAAATAAGGAAAAATTAGAGGGAAAAGGGAGAATCCAAAATCAAAGATTTCCTCTTAGGCACTTTTATATAGAATTGCCTCCTATATTACACATATGACTTATTATATAGATGTACCCTTACTTTATTCTCATCTGCCAGAATGAATAATTTAACAAGGCTTCTTCTCCTGTGGTGACAGCATGGGAGCTGGTGTGCAATTTTCTATCTTTTTTGTATGCTGGGACTATTTTGTTTAAAAAAATCACTTGTGCATAAAACAAATTTAAAAGCAAAATATTAAAAAATAAAAATCTGAAACCTGGGTTTGTTGCCAGCTTCCAAACTCTGACTTATTTAAACTGTAGTTTTTCATCTACATCTGTAGCTTGTTTCTGGCCAAGCAAAAAACAAAAAAAACAAAACCCTAAATACACTAAATGAATGAGAAAACCCATGTTTTCCTGGTTGTCAGCTTTATAGTTCATCAGCTACGCAACATAACAATGGTTCATCATAATGTGCAAGTATGCCCATAGGTGAATTCTAACCATATTTATTTCAAAATAAGTTCAGTTCATTGTTGTTTTTATTAGAACTTACAGTAAGACAAACTGTGAAATGCAGAGAAGGTAGAACTGGACTTCACCCAGAGATCCTCTTTCTATACATTTCAGGCCACACATAATTATTCTTCAGGAACACCTACATTTGGGGGGCAATGTATTTATTTAGCACACTGTCTGGGTTGTATTTTGCATAGCATAGCATAGCATGTGTGAAAGAAACACAAATACCTTTACTTTTAAAAAAATAGTTCAATTGATTTGTGTTAATGAACTTGAGAGCCAACATGGCATAGTGGTTTGAGTGTTGGACTACAACTCTGGAGACCAGGGTTTGATTCCCAGCTCTGCCATGAAACCCACTGGGTGATACTGGGCAAGTCACATGCTTTCAGCCCCAGTGGAAGACAATGGAAAAGCTCATTGGTGGTTCTTGATCTCTTAATTTTGTAATCTCAGATATCAAACATGATATTTTACCAGGGGAGTATGGTTGGTTTTTGGTGGGCTATTGATTAAAAGGAAGGTTTCAATCATTGAACACCCGGAAAGTTCTCACTATATCTTTTGAGCTTCTCTGAGCTGATTGATTTTTGTGTGAAGAAAGGATGATATGACACTTTGGAAAGTTTATGGATGCTGAATGTGTTGCAATTTTATGGATGAATGCTTTCTATCTCACAATTAAAGGCATGTTGCTCAAGTTTCTGGTTGAACTTTACTTGGATAAGTATTCCCTGCTGGTTCTAAACATCATGACTTTAGTATTCTAGACACAGCATAGCAACCAATGTGAGCAACTGCCCCAAGGTCAGCTTTCACACAGCATGATGTACAGTTCAAGGCTGTTGCTCCACTGAACTCAAATGGTCTTGAGCCCTACCTGCCTCAAGCTATTATCTTCTGTCTCCTAGAAATTGATTACTGCAGAAGAATGGCTTATTATGCAACCCAAATGCAGAGCATACTTCAGCTTCTGCCTGCTTACTGAATGTGTACAGGTGGCTCAGACCATTAATATATTTTTTGCTGTACTACATATGGTATTGGCTATCATTAGCAATAACTCACTTCATGTACTTATGAGATTAGGAGACTGTTGGAGCATGCTACACAGTTAGCCTCATAGTATTTCGTACCTTTTAGTTTCTGTAATCCCAGTGCTCAGGCTGTGAAGGTCTTTGCTTTGTTTGTAAAATGGTATCACATTTAAAAAAAGAGGGGAATGCCAAGAGGCCACAGAACCACCAAGGTTTGCTGACACAGGAGTTTATCACCTGGGAGGAATTTCTCTCAATTGCAAATGGAGCCAATTTGCAATTACGTGAATTCGCTAGTTTAGCGAATTTACGTGAAATCTGATTGCATTCGGAATGACTTCCCATTTCCTGAAAATGACCCCTCCTGCCCAAAATTGTGTGAGATACTCTAATACGCAATTACATGAAACTCCATGATTGTGTTCGGGATGACTTCCCTTTTGCCCGAAATTGCGTGAGATACACTCATTCGCAATAACGTGAAACCCCATGATTGCATTCGGTTTGCCATTGCATTATACCCCCAAATTCTGTCGTATGATAAACTCCATATGCAGCCTAATGATATACAGCATACGCAGTGACCAGAAAAGGCCAGCTGAATATTGGCCCTGGGGATGGGGTGGGGAATGGACAGAAAATCAAGTGGTCAGGGCAAAGAATGGAAGGAAATGGGGAACCTAGAATTGCAGGTAACAAGTTCAAGTCTATATTATAGGGTTCATCCACATTGCCCCTGGGGTATTTTGGCCCTGAATTCCTCCTTTACTGCTGTGAGTTTTTGGCAAACTCTGGGCGGCTGCCCTCCCATGGAGTCCCTAAAACCCAGCCAGCACCACCAATATTTCATTCTGACTTCAGCAGGGATGCTCAAGGGATCACGTGGGAAGGGAGCCAGACATCCTCAGTGCATTCTGTTCCAGGTTTTTGGAAAACCCTGAGCAAAAGGTAAGTCTTTTTGTGCAGGATAAGGAGTGGAAACTCAGAATTGGGTTCAGGCATTGTGTAAACAGCTCAGATCCAATTCAGGGTTTGGGGCATGCATAATGTAAATACCACATATTGTGCCTGGGGTAAATTTTGGGTTTATAATTATCCGAATTCCTTACTCTCCAGATGTTCTTGGGGTGCTGCTTTCACCACTCCTTCTACCCTTCCATCGCCACTTGAAATCTGATATGAAGTGACCCACTCCCAGAAGCATACCTTCCAAGTGCCCTGATTTGGCAGCAACAGTCCTGCTTAATCCTATTATCTCAATTTTCAGTTGCTTTTAAATGGTCCAGTATCTCTCACTTCCTCCCACTTCCCCACTTTGTCCTCAGTGTACTTCAATTGCTGTAAACTGAGTTCAAAGTGCACCAAACTCAACCAAGGGGAGGAGCAGAAGAGAGGACAGACTCTTGCCTTCCCAGTAGGCTCACACAAAAACTAAGTGCTGCAGGCTCTCTTAGCTTGTCTTTCCTCATTCATAACTTTTGCCATCTTGATCACACTCTAATGTTGCTTGGCCACACATATCCTGATTTTCATCTGAAAATGTGAAAAGTTGGAGGGTATGCAAAAGAAATGTATAACTTGATTTTTTCTACATTTGAGGGCAGGGATCCATCTAATTTATGATTGTATGTACAGCACGGTGTAAATTTACAGCGCTATATAAATAAATTAATAATAATAATAATAATAACAACAATAATTTGTTCCAACATAAAACCATATTTTAGCGATTATGCAACAAGCCTGCAAATTATGCTTTGACAGCAGCAATGAAATATTAGTGGACCATATTTTCAGTGAGCATGAAAGTGAGGAGTGTTAAACTGTAGACCAAATTTCCCTGACTGCTGAGGTATAGCTCCAACTGTTAACTTAGGTTGTTGTTTTTCCCCCTACTCTGTGGGAATACGTTGCCATTTGTCACATGTACTTTGTCCCTGCTTCTGAGTGCTTTCCACTTGACTTTAAACAAACAATCCAAAATGGCATGTCAAGAAAGTACTGCTTTCCTCCACTCCTGAGTATTATTCTACAGTAACTCAGCATATTCTTTCAAATGACAACATAGCTGCTTCCTCAGGGACCTGTCTCTACAAAGTAAAATACCAGGACAGTGCAAGTCAAACATAAAAACATTCGTATAACTAAGCCAGTTTTCCAAGATATGCCCATGGTTAATGGCCTCTTTCTAGATATCATTGAATGCTCTCTACCAAGGCAACATCTCATGGAATTCTGGAGTTTATTATTTGGGTGGAAACACTAGATGAGCCCTTTGGCTAATAATTGTAAATTCCCCTCCTTAAACTTCCAATCCCAGAATTCCATAGGATGGAACCATGGGAGTTAAAGCAGAATCATAGTGCTATAATTATGTTGTGTGAATAAGTCCAAGGTCTTAAAGCCACTGCACATATGAAAATGAGGCCAGAGCCAGTGGGAAATGGGAAAAGAAATTCCTCAGAGATTGGCAGTGACCTTTCCACAAAGCACAACAGCAACGTGGGGCCTGAAAAAACTTCCCATTTGTCATGTGTGATATACATAAAGCCACATGAGATGTGAGCTCCAGTGGTAATAGCAGCTGACAAAAATGCTTTTTGAGTTCCCTCCCTCCAAAGCTCAGGGTTGCCATATGAGTTAACTGAGCTTTCTGGACAATTTCTCGACAGTAACCTCTTGCTTGTTTCTACAATCAACCCAAAACCAGTTCCACATCTCCCCTCTGTGACATCACCTTCCTTCAGGTCTTAGGTTTTGACCTGGAAATTTCAGGGGGTGGGGTACTACAGACCTGACCAACTTAGCTGAGATACCTTCTAAGACAGCTCCTTTTTCAATGGTACATTCACTTTCTAGAGCCCTTGCTTTGCACCTGGGTCAGTTATTAGGCTTTGGTTATTTAATGAGAAACGAAGTCGATCTGGTAAACTTAACTCCTACTGCAAAGATTGCTTGATTATCTCTAGCTGTAGTGATTTTTCCTAGCTCTGTTCCCATTTATTTCCAGAAGAAGCCAACATGTTGGCCCAACACATAATAGACAGCTGCCTCAACTGAATAGTGGCTAGGTGGCTTCACATGGGAATGAGTTAGGGAAACAGTATCTATATGCTCACACAATACGTCCAACACTGCTATTCATAATACTCACCCAGCAATGACACCAGTTATATTTATTGGATCTGTTGTCCCGTTGCTGGCTCCTGGTGTCTATTCCTATGGTAAAAAGTTTTGTCTGTATTTTTCATATTGATGTCAAGAACGATGGAAGCATATTAAATTCCTGTTATGATGTGAGGTAATCAGAGTCTTAATCTGCAGCAGTAAAAGACCAAAATATGGATTCAGTGGGATTAAGTGTCCTTATGTCTACACCATTCTGTGACTATGTTCTCTCATCCCCCATTCTCTCTCTTCCCCCCACCTCCCCATTCACTGCCAGCTCTGTTTCCCACATAGCTTCCTTCTTCAGAGAATTTTCCCTCCCAGTGATAACCCCATCTGGATGTTTCCCTCACCCCCAGATGCTCCTATTTTTGCTCTACTGTCTCTCTGTACTGCTGCCTCAGCATCTGCCACATCCCTTTATGCCAACATGAAACTGCAGAGCTGGATTGTGTTTTCACCTCACTTGGATGACAGAAACTTTCCATTAGTGTTGGTGAAGTACATTTCCCCTAAATATAATCCTTAAATTGTCTTCCCTACTTTTCTTTTAACAGAGCCTGGTTCAAGACTGCTAGCAATGATTGGTGCATTATCATCTTACTCTACTGAAAAATTTATATATATATATATATATATATAGAGAGAGAGAGAGAGAGAGAGAAACAGAGTATGTGTTTTCAAGACAATGATTTCTGCTCCTTATGGCCAAAACTCAACATTTAATCCACATTACCACACTGGGTTCCCTTTCCTTTCCGTTCCATTCCTTTTCTCTTTTCCTTTCTTCTTCTTCTTAATTGCTTAGCCACAGCACAAACTGCACAGTTGCAAAGAGCACACAGGTTTTGCATGAAAGCTCCTTGGGTTTAACAGTAAATGTCAAGTTTAATTTGGAGTTAACAAAATGGCCTGCTTCTGGCATACGGCTGGAGAGCTTAGCTCAGTATGTCAGACGGCAGGATGAATGGTGATAACCTCTGCAGGCTAACATCATCAGGCAATATAGGATTTTGGAAGTCCAAGAGAACAAAGCACAATTTGCTTCAAAGTAAAACAAATTCTATGACATTTAACTCACCTTCTCCTAATTAGAAGGACTGATACAATTTAATTGTTTCTTCTCTGTAGCAGGCAGGATTCCACTTTGTTTGTTTGTTTATCTACATATTTATCAACTGCTTACATCTTCAGTTTTCAAAGTAGTGTATCATGTTCATAAAACAGATTCTTTTAAAAAAATGTAACATCAATATAAAGTATTTACAAGTATCCCTAAAAGTAAAAGTAAAATACATGGCAGGCTGAACCAGAGAAGTGTACTGGGAGCCAGCACGGTTTGAGGGTTGATGCTGAACTAGAACTTTGAGAGACCAGGGTTCAAATCTCCTCTAAGGCTTGGAAACCAATTGGGTGATTATGAGCAAGTCACATGCCCTCAGCCTCAGAGGAACAAATCTTGCCAAAGAAATATGCAATAGGCTTGCCCAAGGGTCACCATAAATCAGAAATGACTTGAAGACACACAACACTATTAGCAGGATGAACTGCACTGAGAAATCTTGCAAAAATAAGCTTGTCTTCAACATGAACCAAACACTTAGAATTATCACAGCATGCCTAATAGTAGGGGCAAGAATGTTCAACAGAATGGGCACCACTGTACTAAACACTGTCCTGAACAACTGAGGAGGGGTACTCAGAAACATGAGGTAGCAATAACCTCTCCAGGGACAGAATAGGTGTTAAAAGTGATCTTGCACATGATGTTTAAGGCATAATTGCTTATGTTGTTTAAGAATCAGTCGCTCTGTTCATATCTGTCAAGAGGAACCAGGTGAGTAACAAGTCAAGTGAATTAATTACCGGTATATGACTCCTTTTCACAAAAATACAACGTAGGCTAAGCCTGATGTACTGCAGAGACTACCTTTCTCCATGAGGTTCCTCCCCTTAGTTAGTTTATTGTTTAAATATTTTTATACCACTCCTAAACTGAGAAAGGGAATCTTTAGGCATTATACATAAAATATGAAATTAATATAACCATATAAATAAAAAATAATTAAAAACAAAAAAACTTGCAATTTTTTAAAAAAAGATCAGTCACTCTAAAATTGAAAATATGAAAATAATTATCAGTTCAGTCTTGAAGTACCCTCCAAAATGCTTGCCCAAGCAGGAGCATTTTAATTTGGCATTGAAAAGAATGGATCATCCATCCCTACCTTATTTGCCTTGAAGATCCTTCTAAAGTTGTGGTTGTACCACAGAAAAGGATCTCATGCTTTGGCATTCCTTTCCTTGATGAGGCACCATGAATGAGTATGGATCTATGCATGTAGATTTATATTCTTTCACTATATATTCATTTTTTGTGTGATATTAAAATCCTATGTAACCTTCTGACTTGGTTAGCCTGTCTCTGACCCCAAATGCTGGCAAAAATTTGTCTGAAAAGGCTCATAGAATACCAAAGATCAGAGTTCCTATCAAGCACACCAAATCCTCCTGTTCAAAAATAATTAAAATTTACCTTAGCTAAGAACACTGTTTGCTAAAGAGAGATTATTTTAACTGTTCTTACAAGAGCTTAAGACACTAAATGCTTTCATCAGCTATGAAGCTGGACTATATCCTCTAAAACTAGTATTGTTACCAGTTTTTTACCAGTTAAAAGATTATTCCACAATGTTCTGAAGCTAAAATGTAAAAGACAATGATTGATAGAAAATATTATTCACACTTTTGGATCAAAACATTCTTCTCATTTGTTATTTTTACATTATTGTTCTTTGAATTTGATTCTGTAATCTTGGGTACATAATTTTTATGCATAAAATGTACTCTCAGATTTGACATGTGCATCTGTTACAACAAATATTTTACATTAACTTCATTCTCCAGGATAGGACGCTTTTAATAAATTATCCAAGCTTAACTATTTAACCTGAAGTTTAAATACATTAACATCTAACTTGTATATATGTGTGTATCTTCCTTTTCTGAAGTCTCTTTTGTGTTGTCAGTTATGTTGTTTTGCCCCTTCAAGTAATTTTTGACTCATGGCAACCCTAAGGCAACTATCACAGGGTTTTCTTGGCAAGATTTGTTCACAGAGGGTTTGCCATTGCCATTACTCTGAAGCTGACAGAATGTGACCCACTGGGTTTACATGGCTGAGCCAGGATTCAAACGCTGGTTTCTGGAGTCATATGCCAATGCTCAAACCACTACAACATGCCCATATCCTCATTTATATGCTTGCATGTATCTTCCTTTACAGAAGGGAGTATATGGCTCTAACTTGTGCAGAGTAAAAAAAAAAAGTTTTTGCTGACACGCCAAAACTACCAGAAATGCTGTTACTTCCATTGGTCTAACTTCAAATGCTAGTCCTGACTAAAGCAGAGAGATTGAATCATTGGGAATTAATGGCGCTTCTGTAAGTAGGCCTAGCAATTGGATTTAGACGGAAGAGTAAGCCACTTCAGAAGATGGGAGCCCCCCTGCTTATCTGAAAAGTTAGGAATCAGATGAGTATCACAAAGTGGAACTGGTTGAAAAGCAGAACCCAGGAGGCTTTTTACCTTGCAAAGGCATTTTGGCCACTGAAAAGTAAATTACACATAATATATAACTTCTGAACACATGAAACAGGTAAATTAATACACTATCGATACACAAATGTATGTGCGAGGGGTCCCAAGTGAGCCTTGTAGGCAAAAAGAACTGACAAAAGATTGGAAGCCCTGTTGGATTAATTGAACTTGTCTGTAATTGGCAAGCCCTGAAAGAGCGAGTTGTCAGAAAGTGAGGTATCAAAAGTTGGGGGAAGCCTGTGTGTTTATTCATTTTAGGTATACCTCACGAAACCCAGAAAGTCAGAGGTAATAAACCTCTGAAGGAAACAAACATTCACAACCAGTTCAATTCCTTTTATGGAGGTTCTTTTTTTTTAAGGTACAAATTGAATTTTGAATATTCACAGATGTAAAAGAACATCTAAATTTAAAGCATGACTTATTTCATCACACATTAATATGACTTTCATATCGTATTTTAATGATCAAGTTATTTGTACAGTCCTGGAGAAAGAAATGTGATGATTAAAATGTGAAAGAAAAAGTCTGATCAGAAGAACAGACAACCTGTGGTAAGAATATTAATTGAGGAAGAATTAATTGGAAGATAGGGACCATTTTGGTCCATGTCTTTTCAAAGAGACAATGTGGATTTCAAGGAAACATATGTAACTATTCTCTTGGTTTTCACAGAACAAAGACTAGGCAAACACTTCATACTTATAAATGGCTTTAATACAGAAAGTGCTAGGACAATATAAAATCACAAAGGAAAACCAAAGAAACCAGAAAATTAAAATATGATCACTAAGAATTAATGTAACATATGGTTTATGCTGCAAAGCCAGAAGTCCAGAAACTGAATAGTTTTTTGTTGTCGTTCTGTACCTTCATGTCATTTCTGACTTATGCCAACTCTAAGATAAATCTAGCACAGGGTTTTCTAGGACTAAGAGGGTGTGACTCACTCAAGGTTACAGGGCTGAGTGGAGAATCAAACCCCGACCGCCAGAGTCCTATTCATATGCTCAAGCCACTACACCACACTGGCTCTCAATGGAATACTACCCAGTGGTTGAAGAATTACTTGCTAAATATTGAAAACTCTACCATTTTGCACTTGGTTAATGTAAGCTGAAGATATACGTAATACAATCACATTCTCACTTTTGCTTGATTAGATTTCAGGAATAACTGGAAATATGGGTTCCAGTCCTTTTGGCTGAAACTGGCTTCTCCATAAAACATTTACTTACACAAATAATTAGGTACCCCTCTTATTAATTCTGAATATAGCAAGGTCCTCATTCATTACCTGAGAGAGGAAATACACTATTGTAGCAATCCCGATGAGGTTCATTTCAATACCGAGATGGGTCTGCTGCTTAGAAGCCAGATGTCAAGTTTGGGAACTTTCTTCAGCACTAAATATTAATAGTTTATTCATGCCATAGATGCTGGCAGAAGCAAAGGCCATATCACAACGTTTCTTGACGCGAGAATCTATACAAAGCTAAAGTACAAAAAAAGAATATACTGTGGCTGTCTTTCATTTTCCCTTCCCATATATGATCCAGAAAGTGGTATTTTCAAGAGTTTCAATATTTAAACGCATGCATCAGCAATAACTATATGTTGTTGTTTTTTTAACTGATATCCAACCCTTATTGGAAAACCTTTTTTTTCCCAGCACAGCAGCCTGTTAACAACTTCATTCCTTCATAGATGGTTCATGGAAAGGAAAAACAGAAGCCTTACTTACTCATTGGATTCTAAGAGGATTCCAAGTGTATATACAGTGCCTTGAAGAAGTATTGTATACTTCTGGGTGACAAAGAAAATATTTTTGCACCTTCACAATGTTGAATATTTCATGTCTATTGTGGGGTAACAATGCCAAATAAACCCATTTCATTTCCCAATAGTAACTCAATGCAATGTGGAAAAGGCAAAGGGGAGTGAATGCTTCTACGTGACACTGCAGCATTGCCAAAGGACTACAGTGCCAATGATATAAAACTACTGGCAATAAAAGGCCACACAAGAGGTACACACCCGCTGTGACCATAAATCCAACATTACATTCAAGACACCAGCAGGATTTTTCTTCTCTTCCCCCTTCAGTCCTGGCAATTTGGGAGGCCCCCAGCCCCTTAGAACAATTTTCTATAATGCATGGGGACTGCAAAAGAGATTTAAACTCCCAAATTTCAAATACAAAAGTATGAAGTCTATCAATTTCAAAAAGCATTTCAGAACAGAATGAAAACATCATCTTGGAAAGAAGCCTATTTGTTTTAAAAAGTCATCTCTGTTATGCACCATACCTGTCAGTTTATCCATTCAGATTATATACAGTGCTTTAAATAACCTTTATCTAACTGCAGGAGCCATAGAGTTATTTCTAGTGTTTAGTTAAAACAAGCCTAACTGCAGTGAGAAGATTAACAATCATCTCCTTCCTTAGCCCTTTTATCTGAAATCCCCAGAAGATAACAACATTGCTAGGACCTGCAATCTTGCAGTCATTCATGTTATGACACTGATATACCTGGAAACTCTTTTCCAATATGTTGCAAGTTCTGAACAGTTCCCCTATAGATGAATTAAATCAATATCTAATGTTACCATTAATTTTCTGTATAAAATCTCTTTGGTAGTGTATCCTCTCTAAGCCTTGTGCATTCAGACTGCTTGTCATAGCTTGATTGTTTAATGCAAAAGGGGATGGTTTGTACCCATTTTCTTATAAAGAGGTAGTGAGATACATATCAGGAGAACAAATTGAAGGATGAGGTTTCAAGATTTTCACTTCCATTGTGAAATAGGGATGGAAAAAATATTTTGTAGTTGTTCATTTCCTGGCCAAATAATAACACAGGAATGAGAAATAACAGGGAAATAACACAGTGGTGAGAATTTGGCACAGTTTTCAATCAATGTTCACATATTCCAAAGTTTCAGACTCTGTGCAGAAATACACAAGTGTTGCTAGTGCAGAAATCATGGGTTGTGTGGAAAAAACCCACATACTAATCCATCCCTTATATTTTCCAGACAGCAAGATGGGGTAGTGGGTGGGGGTTGTTCTTGTTGTTCTGATTTTGCAAGATAACGGTTTTGTGTAGCAAAAATAAAAAAATAAAATAAAACAGCATTCTTGGACACAAAAATCATATGCCTCCTATCCTATTCAGTAGTTGCTAGATCATAAAATAGACTTCACAATCTTGTAACTTTTGGAATTCATGGTTATGCCATTAACAACCAAGCATGAAGAACCCAAAAAACTACCTTTTAAACCAGGCAGTGCCCCAGTTGAAGGCTTTCTGGGATGCTGCAGGTCAGGACACTGGGAAATGACCTCTGCTGTACTCTTCCAATTGTGGAGTCTATAAAAATAAGCAGCAGGACACCAAAGGGTGTCTCCAGCTGCCTGTTCTCAGTGTGTCGCAAGACAGGGTGAGCACTACAGCCATCCTTCCCCAGCTCCCTGATCTTCAGTCCCTCAGAAACAATTTGGTTGATGTGCTACGTGACTGAATAAGTAAGGTTTGGAGGTGTGCATTGCCAGTCATAACTACAGGGATGGAGCTCCATCATCATAGCTACACAGGATAATGTAGAATTTCTGATGTCATTGCCACTGCTATGAATGGGGATTAAATGCCACTGCTATGAATGGGGATTAAATGCCATACAAAAACATCAGTTTTAAAAATATATAAATACAAAATTTATTTTAAAAAAATTAATCTGTAGTCTTAAAATTAAATTTCATTACAAGACAATATTTTAAAAATCCACAAAACAGCACAGCATACCATTAAAAACCCATCATATTCTTAGTAGCATAATGAAATGGTTGCTGGAAGGAGTGAGAAGGGAACCATCCTAGCCTCCGTAAGAAGAAAGTTCCAAACTTTGAGAACTCAACTATGACCTTCAACTAGGGAAGGAGAAGCTTCCTTAGTTCTCATGGAAGAATGAATAGTTTCAAAGTTTTCTTCATGCTAGGTGAAAGTGGAAGAGTTTTGACAATTTTTCAATGGTTTTTTACACTGAGGGACTTAATTTCATTAATGCAAAAATAAAATAAAACCTTTTGTAAAAAAAACAATTTATGATTGGAAGCACTATATTTTGAACAAAATATAGCTTTCTGAACAGAACGTGTGATCAAATGTGTCATAGAAAAGTCCCCCCAAAATCCCATGATTAGTGACTGTTTTCTTCACATTATGTCTTAATGTGTCAAGACGCCCTTTTGCTTCAGGGACAAGAAAATGTGCAAGTCGTCTGTACATTCCTGTCTTAAACAACCCTTCTATGGCTAATGTGAAATCCTTTTACAGCGAAGCCAGAAACAAAATTTGAGACCTCTTCTATTCAAAGGACATGATATACCTACCAATGAACAATGAACCCTGATATATCTTTCTGGTATAGCAAATTGTTCAAGAAGCAACTTTGGTGGAGGGCTGTTGTTTTATAATAACACACATGCTTTGCATATAGAAAGTCCTCACCGTCTTATATCAAAAAACCTAGAAAACCATTGCTGGGAGAGTTGACATTGCAGGGTTAGTTGGACCAAGTCAGATTTGATTGATTGATTGATTGATATCCCACCTTTCTCCCAAAGTGGGATCCAAATTACAAAGCAACTCCCTCTGTTCCTTAAAGGGGAAAAAGTAAAAATAATTTTGCTATTTAAAAAAATTCAAAGGTCTTAAAACAGATCATTTAAATGTATGAAATGCTAATTCCCCTGTAATTTCTATTATGGTGTCTCACACATTTTCTTTCTACATCTTCACCATGACCTCATGTCTTGAAGAAACAGTGAGTAGCATGTATCAGTGGGTTCATTAAATAATGCCTTAAAGCTCCATTGTGTATTGCTTGATACCGCAAAGGTAATGTCACTCTTCACTTACTGAAAGCAACAGTGTTGCTGAACCAAACATATTTTCCCTTTTCAGACTGATAGGTCACTAGATAAACACACAGCTCTCCAGGGAATGGATGCTTGGTTCAGCAGTTTCCAGTTGTGAGATAGTGGGCACAGGCTAAGCATCTTTCATCTCTGCAAGCAAGCATGAGAGTGAAAATGACAGATACGGCTATGGAAAAAAGAAAGGACCTGTATTGGGGGGGGGGGCTTACGCATAGGTCACTGAAATCTTAAGGAAGCACCTGAGTATTTATAAGGGTTGCTTGTGCTTCTAGCAATGGGTCCCTTTATACAAGCAAAAAAAGGTTCACACAATAAATCAAATTGAATTGAATTGAATTGAATTGAAGGAACTATCAAATCTATTACAAAAGGTGTCAAAACAAGGCCAGTCCTACCATTATGCCATCCGAATAAATGATTTCAATACTTCAACACTCTTTTTCCGTTTCTTCAATATTCCTTTTCTGTTTCTGTTGACGGCACTTCTATTCAACCGGTTCAGCAAGCCTGCAGTCTTGGTTTCATTTTTGATTCCTCTCTGTCATTTATTCCCCAGATCCAGGCCACCGCCAAGGCCTGAGGATTCTTTCTTTACAACATTGCTAAAATCCGTCCATTCCTCTCAGCCTCTACTGCCAAGACTCTGGTCATTGCACTAGTGGTATCACGACTAGATTATTGTAACCTTCTTCTGACAGGGCTTCCTCTCTCTCACCTCCATCCTTTATTCTCTGTCCAGAACTCAGCTGCGCGTATTATCACATCCGCTCACCGCTTTGACCATGTTTCTCCTCTTTTATCCTCCCTTCACTGGCTCCCCTTCCCCTTCCGCATCCAGTACAAGCTTTTGTTGATGACTTTCAAAGCCCTCCATGGACTGGCCCCTCCTTATTTATCTGAACTTCTTTTCCCCTCTTACTCCTTCTCGTACCCTCCATTCTGGTAGTCAAGGTCTCCTCTTCCAGCCTAAAACTTCTACTGCTGCATCCCAGATTCGTCCCTTCTCACTTGCTGCCCCTCACTCCTGGAACCTCCTTCATCCATGAGCACGGCTCATTTCTTCTCTAGCCAGTTTTAAAACTGAGTTAAAGATCACTTTGTTCAAGGAAGCATTCCCAGAACTGAGACTCAGAGCAGCTCCACAACATTAAAATAACTAGCCTAAAGAAGAAGGCCCTTCCCCCATGCCATCTGCCACTGTCCAGCCTTGGAGGGAGTGTAAAGGCAGTCCCCACACCCTCAGGCCTAGCCAGAGCAAGAAGAAGGGCCCTCCCTCCAGTCCATCTCCCATGGTCCAGGCCTCAGAGGGAGAGAAGATCTTGGTCACTTTCCCCACCACCTTTCCCTTCTCCTTCTGTCTCTTGTCTTTTTTAGATTGTAAGCCTGAGGGCAGGAACCATCTATTTCAATTGACTGTACGTACAGCACTGTGTAAATTTACAGTGCTAAATATATAAAGTTTAATAATAATGATGATGATAATAATAATCTGAGATGTCAACTGATTAGGGATGTCACAAAAAGGCACTCTACTGATGGTAATTTATTTGTATTTATTAGTATTATTAGTGTTAAAATTATTAACACTATTAATTAGTGTTAGTATTAATTTATTAGGGATATGGTGGCTTAGTGGTTAAGATGCCAATTCTGACATTTGGGAGATTGGGAGGTTTGCAGTTTCAGGCCTGAGTGCTCCCGTCACTAGTCCCAGCTTCTGCCAGCCTAACAGTTTGAAAGCAATTAAATGCAAATAGATAAATAGGTACCACTTCAGTGGGAAGGTAACAGTGTTTGGTGCAGTCATGCTAGCCACATGACCCACAGAGTAGTCCTCGGACAACACTGGCTTTTTGGCTTAATAATGCAGATGAGCACCATCCCCTACAGTCAGTTACAACTAGACATCCATGTCAAGGGACTACCTTTAACTTTTTATTAATGTATTAATATTATAGTAGTTTTACTAGCAGAGAGGAGGAACACTTATTGGATTTTCTGTCTCAGGAAACAAATTAACTTGATTAATCTTTTCCTGAAGGCCAGCATCATCATGGCAGCAAAATAGGTAGTGCTGGTCCTGTGTGGGAAATAGTTTAATTGAATGCAGTACAAATTCCAAAATGTTTCAACAGAATTCTTCCTTGTGAGCAATACTTGTCACAGATATTCTCTAAACCAGGACTGGGGAAAATGCTGCTGTTGCTATGCGCCTTCAAACCATTTCTAACTTATGGTGATCCTTAGGCAAACCTATCACAGGGTGTTCTTGACAAGAGTTCTTCAGAGTAGGTTTGACACTGCCTTCCTCTGTAGCTGAGAGTGTGTGATCTGCCCAAGATCATCCAGTGGGTTTCCAGGGCATGGCAGAACTGGGATTCAAACCCTGGTCTCCCAGAGTCCTAGTCCAACACTCAAACCATTACACTCCATTGAGCCCTCTGCATATACTCTCTACTATAATAACTTGTATCATTCACTTCCCATTCAACAGCTCCAAGTTCATGCAAACAGCAGAGAAAATGATATACCCAAGAAAAACTCTTCTTTGATTGTTCCACCTTAATCTGAAACGGAAAGCTTCAATATGGGTGGGGCCCATACAAAGGGGTAAAACGTAAACCCTGAAAAATATGAAAAAGACTATAAAGAAAATCAAAACTTATAGCTGGTTTTGAAATTCTATGCAAGAACATGGAAAATGCCACATAGAAGAATCCATTGGCACCATGGGAGCCCTGGTGGTGCAGTACTGCAGTTAAATGCCAGTACTGCAGCCCAGACAAGGCTCCAAGGTCCATTCAGCCTTCCATCCTTTCATATATCAGTAAAATTAGCACCCAGATTGTTGGAGGCAATAGGCTTACACATTGTAAACTGCTTAGGGAGTGCTAGTTCACAGATAAGTGGTATAGAAATGTACTTGCTATTGCTTTTGCTATGGTGTGTGTGTATATATAGTGGTGGTGTGGGAGAATCAGGAGCTAGAGAACACGTGTCCTGTTTTACCTCTTTGTATTCAAAGCTAGTGTGATGTAGTGGTTTGAGCACCTGGAGACTCGGTTTCGAATCCCTGATCAACTACAGAAACCCAATGAATGACATTGGGCAAGTCGCAGAAGGGACGTGGTGGATCAAGTAGCTAAGACACTGATTCTATTGATTACAAGATTGGCAGGTTGGTAGTTTGAGGCCCAGGTGCCAGGTGAGCTCCGGTCATTAGTCCCAGCTTCTGCAAACCTAGTAGTTTGAAAGAATGCAAATGCAAGTAGATAAACAGGTACCATTTTGGGGGGAAGGTAAACAGCGTTCTGTGCAATCATGCTGGCCACATGATCACAGAGTAGTCTCTGACAACGCTGGCTCTTTGGCTTAGTAATGGAGATGAGCACCACTCCCTATGGTCGGACACGAGTTGTCAACAGGAAATACCTTTACCTCTTTACCTTTAAGTCACACACATTCTGCCTCAGAAGAAGGCAAAGGCAAACTCCATCTAAACAAATGTTGCCCCAAAAAACCATGATAGGTTTGCCTCAGGATTGCTGTTAAGTCAGAAATAACTTGAAGGTAAACAACAATTCAGGTGCCAGAAGAGAAGTTTGGAAAGCTTGCCCAGTTGTTATAATGCACATAGCATGGAGGAGAAAAGCCTAATGGGAGATGTAGTACACTTTCACATTCACCTTGGCCAAGCACAGACAAAGAGGCTTCCTATGAAGAAAGCCCTAGGACTGTGATCTCTGGCTTTCTAACTATTTGAAATTTTTCATGGTGCCTTGAAAAATAGTAGTACATTAGATGCAGAATATATTGCTAGCAGTCCCAACTCCATATTCCCCTTTGCTTCACTTTTCACTGCTACTGGTAACGTTATGTTTTGATGTTAATAACATGGGAAGTTGTTCTGAATAAACAACAGCCAACCAGAAAACAACTGGAACTGCAGTGATCCACTGTATTTTTGCAGAAGGCAACTGATGTGAGAATATAGTGAAGAAAATACAGGTGTTTTAAAGTTGCTGAAATCTAGAAACAGCTAAGTGAAACAAGCAAAGGAAAACTTGGAAATATGGATTTTAAGGAAAATTGGTAGTGTCCTGCTTTCAAACTGCACCAGCGGGCCGAGTGCCAGAGGTTCAGAAGCTGAAGGAGCAATTAGTATCCGATAACAAACCATCCACAGTTAGAAGTAAGCCAAGACATCCACAAGTAGCATATAATGAAGTGAAGAAACAGCCCAGGGTCATTAATCACAGAGTCAGATCTCACAGTAGACAAAAGGTGAGAAAGAAATCAAATTTGTTTCCAGCAACCAAAAGGGGAAAGATCCTTGATGTAAAAAGTGAGTTGACTCAGTCCTACCAAACTTGAGTACTGTATTTCAGGACACCATTTCCCACTGTATGCACACAGTCTCTTACTTTGCCTGTGACGGAGGGACTGGGTTTGTGCCAGATGCAACAGCCTTTGCTTTTTTCAAGGAGTTGGAGCCATCTCTCCTACCTCCTTCTCCTGTAGATCTCTCAGATGGCTGTCAGACTGAGCCGGAGGAGGCATGGCTATGGCAACTCTACTTCACCTTTTGAAGCCTAACTCTGAAGGAGGGGCTGATGGGTAAGTCTGCTTCATCTTCAGAAGCCAAACTCTCAAGGGGGTGAGGTAGCAAAAACATGGAAAATATCAGTTGTTAGGGTTTTTTGGGGGGGGGGGGAGTTGAAAGGTGAAATAAAAGGAAAGGGTTAACTATAAAATACATCAATGTCATGAACAGAACAAAAGGAAGTAATTGGATGTACAGTTGAAGGCATTTAGTGATTTAAGAAAAATTATAACTAAGAAGGGAAAATTGTCAGGGAAGACGTGCATAAAGGGGTAAAATAGATTTGAGGAAATAAAGAGCAAAGTAATAAAACTATATGACATGGAGGAAATGAGTAACAGGGTGGTTTTTTGGGTTTGTTTTTTTTAAATTAAAGAACATGTGGGTGGCATCAGGGAGAAGCAGTTGAAGCTACCCACTTTGAAAATTTGTGGAACCTAGAGGACCAAATCTGGAAAGAAAACTTTAAAAAAGGCAATGTAGTCAAAGGCTGAAGAGCATCCTGGAGTGTGTGGTGTGACGGGTAACACAGCAAGACAATGGCCTCCCTGGGACAGAACAGCAAATTGTGACCTACTCCCCGCATCTCAAAATACATAGTACTTATGACTATTATTTTGGTACCTGAGTCCAACTGGTGCGTCTCTCCATCCCTGGCAGTAAAACTAACAACAACAACAACAACAACAACAACAACATTATTAATCTATTTTCTGTTGCTGTCTAATTCTTCCACTCTCATGGTTGTTGATGTAAACAAGCAGAAATGCACAGTTCAAGCAATCTCCTATGCCAGCAACCCTGAAGCTTCATCTTTATCAGGAATCCTCCTCCCAGTTGATGAAACAGACTGGAGCCAAAACTCTCTCCTCAGAGGTCTTATTCTTATGTTGCTGTATTTACAAATATACATACATGCTCGACAAATGTCTTCAACCAGCCACTCACTACTCCACCCAACCTCTTCTGGTGATTCTTCTTC
The DNA here is from genome assembly GCA_034509955.1 of Urosaurus nigricauda. Classification (NCBI taxonomy): domain Eukaryota; kingdom Metazoa; phylum Chordata; class Lepidosauria; order Squamata; family Phrynosomatidae; genus Urosaurus; species Urosaurus nigricauda. The sequence continues at coordinate 257,648,128 of JAOEGL010000001.1, read as the reverse complement.
CTTGTGTCACCTACAATGTTGTCCCCTCAGTCAGGAAGACTCTTGTTGTTTACATTAGGCCTACGTGCAAGCAAGCACATACTGACCTTGAGCAGTGTCTGTTTTCCAGCTTTCAGCTGCAGACAATGATAGCCATAATTCCTGTTTTTCCTTTTGTGCACATCTTTACATTTCACACTCAGGCCTCAAAGCCTAACAATGGTCTTGCAGTAGCTTCACAGTACCCCACCCTAGTTGCCTAGCACAAGAGACTGAGCCCTGTAGCCGATCTTGAGGAGCACCACATCTGACACAGTTGGTGTTGACATGGGCAATGACTGATCTGGTATAGGATTTGTTGTTGGGGGTGGGGTTGCTCTATATTTAATGGCAGGTTGGGGCATGAGGCCAAGTTATAGAACAATAGGAAATATTTTGCATACCCAATCATATGTATAAAACAGAGCAGGCTAGCTGTTGGAAATGCTAAGAGGCAAATGATTCCTTTTTCCATATGTGGTGGAAATGCAAAATAGCAAGGAAGCTATACAGAAGAAGAATAAGATTCTGGAAAGGCAGCAACAATTATATACAGCTGAAAAGTCTGAGTAACACTTCCATAAAGTTACCAAATGATAAATGTCTTCAAAAGAATGCATCACTTATCTATATCAATTTATGTGAAATACCCACATCATATGTTCGAAGATGTCAATCAAACAATAATCAATACGAATAGTAATTAATAATGATTCAAGAACTGAAGACTTTGAGAGGGAGCTCAGAATTGGAATGTTGTTTTCCCATGAGAAAGTTACTATACAGCCATATCTATTTGCCAGAAGGTATATGAAAATCAATTTATGGAAGTTTTTTTAAACTGCCTGGATTTTTGCATAGAATGTAGATGAAGAAAGTGTTTTAAGATAGTTTGTAGGGGTAGGATAGACCACCTACTACGCTGAGAAATTTCAACTTCCGGCATGAGCCATTAATCTATCTATTCTGAACTGTGCGTCTTAAAGCATAGCAGACATGGACTCCAAATTCTTCACTAATATGACACACTTTTCAGCCAAGTTGAGATTGTGAGATGCTATTTCCCATGGGTATAGTAGTGGCGGTCCCTGTCATCCACTCAACATGTCACAATACTCCTGGGGTAGTGTGAATTTCTCCTTGAAAGACATATAAATACACTTGAGGGTATATGGAAATAAAATGAAGGCTAACATCTGGATTCTCACATCACATAGTGAGAAGTGCAAAGTTCACATCGTTGATTCAGCTACATGATCAAATCACCAACTGTTTTCAATATTGCAGATGTAAGCTGCTTTGATGTAGGCCCATGCCAGATTCATTATGCAGTCTTTACATATAATGTCATGGTGTTTTTTGCATTTTTACAAGTTTTCCAAGACTTTCTGAGAGAGGAAAAGATACAGATGCTGGAAAGAGACATTTTAGGATTTGTTACAATTTACTGAAAAGAGGGTAAAAAAGATTTCCAGTTCAACTTCTCACTGTGGAGAAGGGAAAACCAACAAAAGTCCTTGAACTGAACAAAGGAGGACTGAGGAGATCTGTTTTACTTTGGGTAGATGTTGTGTTGTCTGCAGGAATGATAGTATAAATGACAAACATGTCTTCTCAGATATCATGTACAAGTGCCTGGAAGGCTTGATTAGGGCATGCATCAGCAGCTCACAGATGTCATGCTTGCTAAGAGAAATACCATTGGTAATAATGTACATTGTACTGATGTAATCAGCAGCAATTGGATGTAACTAAGCAGTGGGTATCTCTGGCAAACCCAAAACCCCTTTGCCCTTCTTTGAATGTGTCTGAACAAAAAACATGCCCAGACATGACAAACCAACTAGAAACCACAACATCTGCTTCTGCTTCACTACAAATTCTGCTCCCCTGCCCTTGTGAGTGTTATGTGAAATAAGTACAAGCAAGGATCACATATGGGTCACATATGATCAGGTCCTCCCAGCCTTTATCTTATTTGACCATTTAATTTTTTCTTTCTTTCTGGGAGCTGCTCATGTCCCATTAAAATACTGCTAAGAAAATGGCTGCCAAAGTAGAGATAGAATCAAGCCACATTCCAGAGTCACATGCCTTGATCATTGCTCTCATCTAAAAGTTGATGTAGTTGATTAAGTAACTTTTGGCAACTTTGGCAAGTTAAGTATCTTCAATTTGTGTGTACTTATTCAAAAATGAAGCAGCTCAATTTTCTTTGGAAAAGGTCAGTTGCTTTCTAAAGTAAAATAAAATATATATCTAGCTAATTAAATGTTTGGTTTTACAACCAGCCAATCATTTCTGAACTTTTCTGGGCTTCATTTTTGAATAAATATACTCAGAAACTGGAATTGATTCAATTCTTTAGGCTAAGCTGAAGGGTGACCTTACTCATAAGTTGGAATCATCGACAGAAATATGTTTACCTAGTTTTGAAGGAGTTAGTGGAAGCTCTGAAAAGGGGTCCTGTCCTTTTCTTTATTGGGTTCACATCTATACAGAAATTAAATAATGTAAGAATTTATAGTTCCAACATTTTGTGACTGGCTTCTGAAGAATATGGACAAAGGGGGCCTTGCAAGTCCAGATGTTTCATTTGCCACAACATCCCTTGAAGATTGTCAGAGAGGCACACTGGGAAAGTTTGAACTCAGCCAATGGCCTACCCACTACCAATGCCCTTCCCTACAACCATAACTGCTACCTATTCATTTCTCTTTACTGATCTAAACTTCATCCTTCATCTTGCTGTTTCATATTCCTGGAATTGTGTCCTTGATTATTTGCAGACTGCTCCTTCCTTCATTGTTTTTAAATCTTAAACCTTTCATTGTTATTAAAATTTTAAATGAAGAACAGAGTATAAATACTCTAAATGAATAGCAGTAAAAGTGAATAATAGTGCTAGGTTTGATTAAACTCCTCCCTGTTCTCTTTCCACTGGTAGGTTAACAGCCTTTTTACTTAGACTTATTTCGCTAAGTAGTGTTCAAAGAAGTATTTTGTATTTTTTCATCATGCCTAAAATAGATCTTAAAATCGTTTTTAGCTATGTATTTTATATAGTAGTGAAGATTATATTTTTAAAAAAACTTTTTGTAATAGTATATTTTTAGCTTAACTGTTATTTTGTAAGCTCCTCTACCTGAAGAAAGGTAGGGTATAAAATGAATGAATGAATGAATGAATGGTGTGAAATGGTATCCCAAGAGGGAGGTGGGACAAGAAAAGTGCTGAATGAATGCTGAATTCCGGACATTTGCCAGATATGTGTTCTGTAAAAATAGGCAAATGCTCTGTTTAAAAAAGGAAAAGGAAAAGGAAAAAGAGGACAGGGTTTTAAACTGTTTGCCCTTCAAGCTGCATGTGGCCCTTTGAGAGTTCCAATGTGAGCCTCAAACTCCCACTCACCTCACCTCAAGCTCCCAACAACACCCTCAAAATAACATTTTGGTTAGACACACTCCTTTGGCTGTAAAACTGATTTAACTGAATTTTAAAGTGTCCCGTCATGGAGGAGGCACCACTGTAATAACACATTGCTTCCAGTCACTTAAAAGGAGGTCATTATGTCACAATGCAACCTTTGGGAGCTCCAGAGGTTGCCAAAATTGGTTGGTGCAGCCCTTAGGCTAGAGTGGAACATCTCCACTCTCTCACACACAGAACCCTACTTTGCAAGATGCAAACTGCAATTTAATTTATGGGGTGATGTGGGTTATGTTTCAAATGCCAGTTTTCAAACTCAGGAAAATACACACTGATATGGAATATATCGGTTTTATATGCAAACTGGATTTTATTCCTTGTTCTCAGTCTGCTTCCTACAAATCCTGGGTTATTTGCAGCAGCCCCAGTAGTAATGGCTTTGCTGCCCTTTTATTCTTGAATCTCTTCTTTGTCATATGCCTTGTCTGTGCATCATTCTGTACTCTATTCCCAGTCCTCTATGTGGGGCTGACCAATTATTAAGCAGCCTTAAGAGGAAGATACTGGAAGAAGAGGCAACATCCTCCAGGTTTTTTCTGCAAGCTTCATTGACTGCTCCTTCCCCTTAGTCAGTGGGCAGACCTATGTATGTCACACAACTCATACTAGTGAATTAAATATAATTGGGGCCACTTTGTAGTTGTCAGCATTGAAGATCCAGCTGTCAGTCCAGATGACTATCTTTTATGGAATGATGCCATCCATGATTGTTATGTTTCTGACTGATTCAGGCAGTAGAATTGCTTCGGCCACTCTTCTCCTGTGGCTCACTTACTTTGTCCATTAAAATCCAGCTATGGTGATGATTCCAAAAGAATGTTGTGCAACATACCCATATCCCACAAAATATTTGCCATTGAGCAGTGAAAAATGAACTAATGACACACTTCTCTGAGACCAAATCCTCCATGATTCACTTTAACATAGTCCAGTATAGTGAACTATATAGGGGACATCATCCCCTGCCAACAGGACAAATTTATGGTATGATGGGGATTTATAGTCTGATAATGCTTATTGAGGATCCAAGGATGGGAACTATCCTGACAGGTAATTAACTGGTTTCTTTTGTCTGCTTTGAGTCTCCTGCTAATCAGTTTTATGGGGTGACCCCGAGTTCTACTATTACAAGCAAAGAAAGACAAATTATTTATCCTACACCATAAGCATACCATTACTGTCTATGCCAAGGTAGTTGCAGTAACATCATATCATCCTCTCAAATTTATTTATCTATCTAATTAGTTGCTTTATAATCCATCATAGCTCTTAAGCTCAAAGGAGTTGTCAGCATGTTTGAAACATAAAATGTATATCAAAGGAAACCAAAAACTAAACTAAGTTCACAAATATCCCTGCACATGCATAGCAGATACTATGCATAGCAGTGAGGCCTAAAAGCCTTAATGTTCAGTCATCTGTGAAAAGTAAAGTTGATAGAACACTTTCCCAAGGACACATAGCTATAGAAGAGTCACCATCACACAAAGAGATATAAATAAAAAAGCAGATTGTTCGTGATTAGATGAAGTTTAAAGATGGAGAAACAATGAAATGTTAGTTGGCATTTTAAAAGACTGCCAAGGAACATGATGACACCTAGTGAAAATTAGCACACCTGAAAAATCCAGAACATTATGGAACATTTAAAGTATAAATTTTCTGCTTTTTTAAAGCTGCTCTTTATCAAATAACATCCATCTTTTTATTCTGTTACAGAACAAAATAGAAATGTTCTATCTAGGAGTGTTCAGACTCCTAGTCTGAACTATGGGGTTTTTTTTGGGGGGGGGGAGGCAGGGGTTGCTAGAAACCTGAGGACCACCAACTAATGCAAAATAGTCGATTGCTAGAAAGATTTCTAATATTAAAGTCTGTCTGAGGTGATCTCAGCTTATGTTAGCTCATTTTTTTCCAGCTCCAGCTATTGCTTTCATGATGGTGTACACACACACACACACACAAACACATCCACACTTGTTTTTCACAGCAAGCTTTCTTCCATTATAGCAACCCCGTTTAGTGGGTGTAGAGAGAACCTTTTTACTGTCTCTGTTGTTGAACAATTTAGAGCCATGTAACTCTTCATGATCCACTGCAGAAATCTAACAGGAGATTTCTGTTTGTCTTCTTCCTACCCCATGCTTCTCCAGGTAGAGCTAAAAGCTCAGAAATTGGAATGCTTCTCTTTGGATTTTATTATTTTTCTTAAATCTGAATGAAAAAATATGTTTTTCAATATGTGAGGGAAATAATATTGAGGTGGATATTATCTGATAAAGAGCAGCCGAAAAAAGGAACAATCTCACAACTTTTCTTAGATCTCCTGAGAAATTTCAGTCCAAATACAGAACTACAGTTCTGTATTGTAAATACTATATTTCTTGTTCATCTTAGAAGGAAACAATGGAATAAGAAAAGAGGAATGGAGGGTATATGGGCCAAACAGTGGTTTTTTTCCCATCAATAATACTAACATAATATTTTTAAAGGATAAAACTGTGCCTCAAACTCTCCACCCTGTTTACAGGCATAGAATTGGGAGAAGACCAGTTTCCTATCTAGTCTCAAGGGAGGAGCTGAAATGATCCAGCAGTTCCATGGTGGAGAATAAAATTATCAGAAAATTATTTTTTGGAAAATGTTGGCCTACTTCAAATTTAAGAATTAAGAATTTTTGGAAATGTTCAGTTTCTTGTTCCTGCTGTGACATTGGTATTTATATTTACAGAATAAAATAGAAATGTTCTGTCTAATAACAAAGACATTTCTGATGCTACTGAAAGGAGGAATCATCTAGGCTCATTCAGTGAAAAAGATGGCATGTCTCTTACTGGGTACTCCTTCAAGCCTGGCAGATATATGCAGTAAGCATGGAATATTCCCACCCATAAAATCGTCTTTGTTCATGTCAGTGGGAGAAACACTCTACACATTCTACTGGTATGTACAAAGAATAGAGGTGTTATATTGATATATAACTATAGAAACACTACGCTTGCAACACTTCAAAATAAGCCTATTCAATAGAAGGGGACTTTTGAATAAATATGAGGAGGGTTGCAGATAGGGGACCCAAGATCCTGATGCTTATGGAAGGAAGGACCTCTTTGTTGAATGAAAGAGAATTAACATTTTGCCACAGAGCTGACTGTGGTAACTTTCATCCTAGCAGACTGAAATAAACTTTCTCCCATAGTTCTCCACGATCAATCCCATTATTGCAGGATGAAATATTGTTCGGTTTGTATCAGAAAGCAAACCTTTGCAATATATTGGGGGTGGAAAGGAGGAACAATTTTCATTCTATTCATAAAATATTTGTTTAGCGTTATTGATTATGCAATTAATGATCTAAGCTAATTTATAAAATTACAAAGGTAAATTTGTGATATGCGTGTGTAATTATTTAATTTATACATGTATGCTTTTCTCACTTCACCTGAAAGTAGTATAATTAATGCTATTTTGAGAGAAAATGACTGTTAAATTGCTGAGGGCTTGAAAGGAAGAGAAACGTTGTTTAAGAAGGAGGTGGTAATTGAAATAATTGAACTTCACGTCGTAGTTCAATTTGCGTTCTGCCTCTTCCTTTTGGTAGTCACGATACAATATGGAATAAATTTTTAAACTTAAGGCAACAGTTTTTCAGTCTTCCCACACCAAAGATGAAAGATGTAAAAGAGTACATATATTTCCTATTCTTCTTCCCCTTCCTCCTCCTCCTCCTCCTCCTTCTCCTCCTCCTCCTCTTTTTCTTCTTCTTACGAGTGGGCACCTGTTTAAGGCAAAAGGGGCACATTAGCCCCCAAGGACACCTTGGAGGACTGCACCACCCATCACACCACTTGCAAAAAAATATTTTTAAAATGTACTCATGGAATACTCCAAACACTCTCAAAATGGAGGCCATTTTCACCATGTTTTTAGGCACTACTGGGCCATTTTAGGCACTCCTGGGCCTAAACTGGCCATCAGAGTCAGGGAGAAACCATGGCAAAAATACCCCAATATCATCCTAGAAGGCATTTGTGGGCAATTTGGTTTCAAAAATCTTAACAAAGGGTCCTGTGAGGGGCCACAAAAACAAGCCTGGAAGGCCACATGCAGCCCCATGGGCCACATTTTTAACCATCCTGGACCTAAACAAAGGCCACAAACTTCCATAAAATTTATGTGAGGTAATTTATAACTATACATGCAAATTTAGAAATTATGACAAAAGTTTAAACAGAAATACAACATAGCTCACCCTAGTCAGATTAGGACCAGGTAACGTACTGTATATATTCATGTATAAGTCTAGACATTTAGGTTAAAAAATTGACTCAAAAAACCTGAGTTGACTTATCCATGGGTCAATGTAAGTACTGTATTTCAACTCTCTCTCTCTCTCACACACACACACACACACAAACACACATATATATAAGGGGAAAGGCAAGAGTTTAATCTGCACATGAAGCACTGAACCCCTTCTATTCTCTCATCCATCCAACCTTTAGTATGAGCACAAATAAGTATGCCTGCTGGAATTTTGTAAGTCCTTTGGCATTGTCTTCATTTGTTTTGTCTTTTACATCCTTCATTAAATGCCTCTAAGTTTTGCTCTCGACTTATCCATGGGTCATATCAAAATCCATAATTATGGCCCCAAAACCTGCCCTTGACTTATCTATGAGGTAAAGTATATACAGTATGTGCCTGTTCAGTTTGTGGTCCAGGTACTGTTGCCTGTCTTTAAAACAGACTGCTTTATCACAGCAGGGGGCAAACAGAATTTAAACGAGAGTTAAATGAGAGTTAAACAGGAAATGCCCTATGTTTGTCACAGGACATTTCCTGTTTAACTCTCGTTTAAATCCTATTTACCCCCTAGTGTGATGAAGCAGTTGGACTGGACAGTCCTTTGTCCCCTGCAAAATAGGACAAAATGCCACATTAGGAACTATGGGGGGAGAAGACTGTGATGCTTTTGCTGATAATTTTCTAGCAAAACACCTATCATCTCAGATCTAAAACATTAGGCATAGCAGCATTCTCCCCTTCCCTTGCTATGAATCATATTCACAAAAAATATGGAATAGAGTTGATTAGAAGCAAACAAAGAACAACAACAACAAAAAAACCCCCACCCCAAATGTGTTAAAGGGCTTAATTTTAAAAAATTCAGTTTGGGATCCCATTTGCTTGCTGTTTTATCTGAACCCAGAAAAACTGCAGGTCACTGTGGTTGGTGAAAGCAATCAATGTTTTGAATAATCAGTTAAGAAGCTACTTTTTTCCACAATAGTTAAGATTAGCCGTAGTGTACTGCTCACCTTGCTTAGTAAATGGCAGAAAAACTAAAACTGAAACGGGAGCAGAGGCCACCTATCAAGGCTATCCGAAGAATCCTCAGTTCACTTCAGAGTCCCATTTATCAATTCCAATATGGCCTTCTCAACTAGAGGATGGTCCTCAGTATAGTAGGTGAGATGGCGACACTGAAGACTGTATTTCTAAAAGTGCATTTAATGAAAGAAATTGGTCAGGTGCAAGACTGTCACTTTCTTTCTCCTCTAATATGGATAGGGAACCTTAGTTCTCTAGAGCTTTGGACTCTATCTCCCACAGTCCCTTATCATCAGCCATGTTGGATGCTTGTGAATAGAAATAAAGATACTAAGAAACTGAGCCTAGGCCCTAGACCGTAGGAAGAAACAATTTTAGGCACACTGATGAGCAGCTTAATAGCTCATACAAAAGGTATTTTCTATATTGCAGAAGCAATGCAGTTTGACACTGCTTTAAGTGCCATGGCTCACTGCTAAGGAATCCTGGGATTTGTAGCTTGTTTGGGGACCAGAGCTCTCTAATAAAGAAGGCCAAGTATCTCACATAGTTACACATCCAAGAATTCCACAGACACAGCAGTTAAAGTGATGTCAAACTGTATCATTTCTGATATTCAATAATGAATATCTTGTGTAGTCAGACAGATAAAGAAGAATTGGTTGCAGTACATACCTCTCTGTGCTTTGGGGAATGTTAAGTAGCACTGGCCTCACAGCAGCGACGCTGAATGCATTCTTTTCCTTTCATCCATCTTTTAATTCTTCTACTAAATCTCCCCCACTATTATAATGATGGGAATTTTGCTCTTTATATGGAAGCATGTTCAGTGTCTAATATCATTTTATATCTCCTGTGAAGTAGGTCATTATTACTTTTATTGTACATAGTAGGAGTCTGAGTTAATGATACTGTTACCTCTCCATGCCTGCTTGCTAAGTCCAAGACACATCATGTGAATGTGTGAAGATACAAGCAAATTTTTTGGTGTAGGATAATTGATATAGAGATATTCTAGAGAGGTTGTGTGAATCTTCACAAACGCAAACGCTTTGGCAAGCTTAGAAGGTCACTTTTTGCTACCTCTGTCTCATTTTATTAGCACAGAAAGGCACTGTTTCTTTCTTTTCAGGGGTGGGCAAAGTGCAACTTTGAGAATGCATGTGGCCCCCAAGGTTGCTTTTGTGACCCCGTGATAAATGAGAGTCCCTCCATTTATCAGAACCTTCTCCTCAGATAACAAAGAGTTAAATATGGGAGGAGGTACAGTTAGATTTTAATGAGGGTCTACATTACAAGTGATGAGGTGGCAACTGTCCCATGTGATGGGCAGTGGGGGAGACGTGCAAACCTTTAAGATGGTTTTAAGCAGAGGTTTTTAAAACCTTGGGACCCACACAAGGCTTTTGGTCAGTCTGTCTACCCTCATCTCTGTCTCTGTCTTGGCAGACCAAGAGGAGCTTCTAACCAGAAGCTCTGGAAGTGGGAGGCTGGTGGAGCTGGACAATGAAGTCCAAACGAAACATGAAGGACTATAAATCCAATATGTGAATAAGTTTAGTAAAATGTACTACTCAGTGGCGTTAGGACTGGGATTTCTTTTTCCTGGTTTGACTGAATTGATTTGGCTCTGTAACTTATATTTTCTGTCTATCCCTGCAGGGCAAGTTGGACCTTCATGTAGTAATATCCTTTGCTATAGAATTCTCTTACTTAGAATAAAGTTTTTCTTTAAGGTACTCTGCCTCTCTTGCACTCCCTTTTCACATGCCAAGATTGGTGAAGGAAATGCCAGTGGAATTTCCCAGCAGCATCCTGATGTGTTGCTAAGGTGGGAAAGAGTTAATCATCAGGTGGTGGCATCAAGTTCTTTAGATAAAATGGGGTCTCAAGAGGTCCCATCCAGCTTAGGTAAGAGAAGGGAAGGGGAACTCAGAGAAAACCCTCACAGTCCCACACCCCCCTCCCCCATTGTTTCACATCAATTCTAAAACTTGTATGACATTTATTTGTGGTTCTTCCACATTTTTTTTCTCCACAGTTTATATTCACCCTAGAGGGTTTCAGGGAAAAGAAATTGGTTCCCAGACCTGCTGAAATGGCCACAGGTCTCATTCTCTATGACAGCTAAATGAAGCTTGCATATTAAAAAGTGTTTCCCACAGAAGGAAGGGGAAGGAGGGTCTCATCTTCATATTCTGCATCAGTGCTTCCCATGATAATCATTACACTACAAGATCATTTATTAGGGCTAGTGGGATGTAATGGTTCAAGTGCTGGACTACAACTCTGTAGACTAGGGTTCAAATCCCCACCCAGTTACGGAAACCCATTGGGTGATGTTGGGTAAGTCACATTCTCTCAGTCTTGGAGGAAGGCAAAGGCAAGTCCCTTTCAAATAAACCTTGTCAAGAAAACTCCATGATAGATTCACCTTAGGGTCACCTAAATTGGAAATGACTTAAAGCTACTTAGTAACAACAAAATTTTACAAACCAACTGAACTGTACACTCCTGTAGCTTGCAACATGGCTACCTCTTATCCCCTTATTCCATGTGAGCTCTGTGCCACTTGTTTCTACTTTATTGTTGAATTAAAACTGCTTGCTAGTTAGGAGGCCAACCATTCTCACTTTCATGAAGTATTGCTCTTCTAATCACATTACTTTCTTCACAGTCACCCCAAAGTACCTTATGCACTCTCTTTCTGAAAGTATTGCAGCCCTAAATGTGTAGATTATCCAGTAAGTACATTTATAATTTCAGTCACTTCCCTCCTGTTTCCAAAGGCAGACTTTCTATTTTGTAATTCATTTTGTGTCCACTTTAAGTTTGTATTCTTTTAGATCAACAGCAATAGGACAATACCTTTATCAGGACAAAAAAAAATCTGATAATAAAACAAATAATAAAATAAAATACAAAAACAGGAAAATCCGCCAAGTTTCTTCCCCCAAAAGTGAACATTACATGAAATTCTGAGAAGTCCATACCTTCCAACATTTCACAAATGAAAATCAGGACACATGTGGCCAAACAACTCCAGAGTGTGGTCAATATGGCAAAATGTATGAATGAGAAAGAAGACACAAATTAGGAGAAGGTACAGCAATTTCCTTTTGCCTGAGCCAACTACTCCATCCAGGGTTTACTCCATCCCCTCCTCTCTCTTCCCCTCAGATGAGTTGAGTGCAAACTACTTTTGTAGTTTGAACTCAGTTTGCAGCAATGGAATTAAACTGAGAACAAAGAGGAAATGTGGGAGGGGGAGAGAGAAACTGGGATATTTTAAAAGAAAGTGAAAGCGTGGGACTGTCGAGAAATAATCAGGATTGTCCAGGCCAAATAGCCAAAAATAGCTGGGCTGAAAATTCACCCCAATTTATTGCTGATGTTAGAATGAATATGTATGGATCAGAAGGGCACAGAGTACTGATTTTTCTCAGAATGTGCTGTCTCCACATGTACTGAAATTGCCTCAGAACAAGTTGCCAAGAAGGGCTGCTATCTCACACAGTTTAAGGAGGGGTTATAAAGAAGAGGGTGACAGACCTTGTGGGGGAATTGTATTTGCTCTGACCTTTGCTGCATATTCCAATGCAGAGACAAACTGCAACATTAAAAGGTTTAATACATTTCTCTGATGAGTGAATCCAATATGACAGCAGCCTTATTTTTAATGCAGCTCTGCCAACCACTTTTGCAATGTCATTGCATTCACACAGCAAAGTCAACACACGCTCTTGGCACACTGCAAATTACAACACGTTGCACATATTTTAAAACATGCTGTCATCCCTTGGGGTGTTTCCATGGCAAGCATGAGAGAAGTAGGTTGGTTGGTGTTTGGTAAGTAAGTAAACTAAGATAGCTGCATATGTTTACTCAGAAACAAGTTTAAGAGAGCGTAAATTACTCTCAGGTTGGTGTGTGTAGGATTGGAGCTGAAATCTGGTACATATCTTTTGGGGGATTTAAATCTCTGCCATGCTAGGATAATTTTTTTTCAAACAACAACAACAACAAAAAAAACTTGATGATATAAAATTTGTTTAAATTATGTTTTGCCCCAACAAAAGACAGGAACATGTGGTTCTCCAGATGTTGCTAGACTGCCATTTCCCATCATCACTTGATCGGGGCTGCTGGCAGTTGCAGTCCAACAACATCTGGAGAATTATGAGCATGTATTTCCTTGTTCTGCTCAGAAAGCCCTCAGTACGTCTAGTAGGAAACATTCAATGGGCTAAAGCAATATCCTTCCTCAGTCATATATTGCATACTAAGCGGGAGGGGAAAGCATAGGTTAATATAGCATAATATCAACAGCTATCACAAAAACATTATTTTTGCATGAAAGAAAAATCTCTCTCTTTTTCATGGTTAAAACTCACTGCACAGCTGCTTCTGTTATTAAAATTTTGTTACATTTTACCAAACTGAAAGGCTCTCATGTTGTCTGTAAGGCAGCTGACGCTACATAGATTGCAATGGTCAGTTTCACTCAATATTGAAAAAATATTTTTGGAGAGGAGGAGAGAGGGAGGAAAATACAATATAAAGCTGCTTAAACTCTGAGCACCAGATGGAAGAACCTCTCTGTTGTAGAAGGGCGCATATTCTGGTAAGGACCCGATTAGATACTTATTTCAATATGTAATTGGAAGCACTGAAAGTTTATATTTAGAAGGTGAGACAGAGACTGAATTTGCACTTGAAATAAAAGTTTTGGAGTTAGGACTTCTTTGTTATTTTCCATTGTACTGTGATACATTATGGATGAGAAGGTTTCTTCATTATCTTAGTAATATTTATAAAAGCTCTCCATATGTCTTTTATTTTTTGCTGCATAAGACATAAAGATGCTTTTAAGCAACTAAACATGAAGATATTCAGCAGAAAAAGCTTTTAGGTGTTAAAACTGTATATCCATGGGGTGGGGGCAAAGAGGTGAGAAAAACAGGTATGTAGGCAAATTTAACTTTGCTTTTATCTTTATAATACAAATATTTACCTGTAATAAAAATCTATGGTTTATTATTGTCATGTGAAAAGTCTTGAGAGTATCCTTCTCCAAAGTAGAGGAGATTGGAAGCATTTGATTCTGTGTTTAACAAATGGCAACTTAAATGCGGGTCTGAGCCTGGAAAAAGTGTTGTTAGCTACAGTTTACTATAGAGTTTGGGAGACTTTAATTATCATTGGACCCCAGCTAGAACCATGTCTGACCATAGGCCAAGCTAGGCATTGGAATCCAGCAACATCTGGAGGACCACCAGCTCCATGTTTTCTGTAATAAGCCAACTTCAAAACCAGTTTGGAAATGTTTTTGGGGGAGAGACTGCAACTCCCAGGCCAGAGTGACCATGGCATGTGAGAGATTCTGAGAGTTATAAACCAAAAAAGTAGTGTGCAGGTCTAGTAAGGCTGGCACTGACAGAGGGAATAGGAGCCCTGGTGGAGCAGTGGTTAAATGCCTGTACTGCAGCCACTTGCTCAAAACCATAAGGTCACAAGTTCAATACTAGCAAAAGGGCTCAAGCTTGACTCAGGCTTGCATCCTTCTGAGGTCGCTAAAATGAATACCCAGATTGTTGGGGGCAAATTAGCTTACAGTTGTAAACCGCTTAGACACTGCTTAGGCAGTGTGAAGCGGTATATAAATGAAGCTGTTTGAATAGCCACATAAGATTTGCAGACAATACAAGTTGGGAATAAAAAGGCTACAAGTTTAATTACTACAGCTGCATAGTGTTGGCTTAGCATGAGGCATGGACCCAGATATTGGATTACCCATCTGCCATATGATCAGGGTGTCTACTTTAATCCACATGACAAGGCCCCCGAAGGATGGAGACCAAGTAACCCACATAATACACAGCTTGTGTGTGGTTTCCCTGATATCCGAGGAGGTGGCAGATCATGAGCTGGACACAACCTGTCTCTCTACACCTCATACATTCCTTAAGGAAACTTCATAAAGACTTAAAAGGGGCTGGAAATTCCTTTCTCTTGTTCCTTTTCATATCACTTCTTATTTGATATAACCCTTGCACAATCTGCTCCATCTCCCCTTTCTTCTTTTCATCTTTCTTGGTAATTCTTGTCTCTGTTTGTCACTCACCTGCATCCAGACTAGTTCCCTGTGTTCTGTGTAAATGTAGGGATACAAATATTTATAAATTATAGTCTTGCAGTCAAGAAAGACTCATTTTATCATTTACTTCTTGCTGAAAATCATTGAAAACCAGTTTTTGAGGACTATTTCAAGTTATTCTGCAAAAAAATGAACATGGGGTAGAAAAAAAATGCATTTTCCACACAGGAAACAATAATTTCTGCTCATAAAAGAGCAAAACAAAAAATTCTGCTTTCTGCATAGAAAAGTTGTTTTCTGTATATGAAATCTGATTTTCACAAAACTTTTAAAATCATCTTTTCAACATTATTCCCATTCTTACTGTCATGTAAGAAGACTATCTAGAACACAAGTGCTCATATCATAAAACACATCTATATATTGGTTAAATATAATCTCATGATTTAGAGGGGGGGAAACACCTCCATCTCACGCTGAGAACACTACTTCTGATCAATAGTTTTAGAGAAGTGAAAACTGCTTCTTAAATGTTTGCAGTGAACATTCATTTTAAAGATGAACTTCTTAACACAAATAGAATGATATGTGTGGAGAATTCAGCGAGGGAAGCCTAGTAGCAGTACAAATTGTGACATGGGAGGAAAGGAAGCTTTTTTTTTAAAAAAAAAATTAAAATGTGTAACATACATTTCAGTAAGCCCCTGTGGATTGCCGTTCAGCTGTTCTAATCTTGACCTGTGATTTTTCACGGTTAGCTTGGTGTCATTGTGGGCATTGCCCTGCAGATTTTCACAGCAGTTGGTAAACCTATTTATAACACTTACTTGCTGTCAAATGCAAAGCACAACTAGTCTTATGTAGTTATGTATGCTGAGATTCATACATTGTCCCATTTTTATCTGCTGCAGAGTAGTTTAAAAGCCACCTTAACATTTACAGGTGAACAAAAATATTTTAGATTATAAAAGCAGACCTATAGGCAATTGGTATAACCATCCTCCTCCTCAAGAAGAGTTTCTTCTCTCTCTCCTTCTACAGACTCCTAAAAGCAACCAATAACCTATTCTTCTTGAAGGTCCATGGAATAGGCTGTTATTCTTGTTCTTGTTATTATCTCACCTTTTTCTCATTTTGGGACTCATGGTGGCTTACAACAGTTGAAAAAAACACAGATAAAAAATTCAGATTATACAAAAATTTTAATTAAAATATCAAAAGACAAAAAACAGTGGAAAAACATAAAACATTAAAAACAAATTTAAAAATTCAATGTGTTGTACAAGGCCTGTTTCCCCATAAAATTCCAGTTCTTAAAACCTGCCAGAACAATAATGTCTTCACATAGTGGTAGAAAGATAGTAAGGAGGGTGCATGTGTTACCTCTCTGGGAAGGAAGTTCCTGGAAACAGCCATGCAGAAGCCTTTCTTCCAAGTTCTCACCAAATATACCTGTGAGGTTGAGGGAGAGAGAGGAGGGCAGGTTTATAAGGGAGATAATAGGCCTTCGAATAACTTGGATTTAAGATGATTTTAGGACTGGGATGAAGTTACAGTTAATTTTACATACAAAAAATCACAACAACACAAAGACCAAATATACTACACAAGAAACACATAGACCATTCCAGACTACTCTTCTTGAAGTGAAGGCATGTTTTGCAATGGCGCATAGACCTTTGAAGTACACTCTGATCCTGTGAATCACTGGACTTTCTACTTCTCAGTCTTTGCTCCATTTAGTTCTGTTAACCTTGCAACATGTGTCTCTCTAGATGTTCTTGGAGGACTGCAGCTACACTAGTCACTCTGCTTTATCACACTAGGGGGCAAACGGGATTTAAATGAGAGTTTAAACAAGAGTTAAACAGGAAGTCTCCTATGATAAACATAGGCATTTCCTGTTTAACTCTCATTTAAATCCTGTTTTCCCCCTAGTGTGATAAAGCAGATAGTCTAACAAGTTCAGGAATGCTGCATATTTCCTATTCTTGACTTGCCTAGTTGGGTGATCATTCTTGCTGTCATGCCAAAATTGGGGACACTTGTTCTTTCACATACTCAGGATCTCCAGCAGTCTCCCTGCTGATATACAGTCCTTTCACACTAAACAGTTATAGCCCTATGCTTCCACTTTAACTGCCAGAGGCACAAGAGGAGTTCTGACTGAAAATCCCAAACATAACTCTAACTGCAAATCCCAGGATCCCACAGAATAGAGTATTTGCAGTTAAAATGGAATCCTAGGGGCTTATTGCACAACTAAATAAATCATTTTATCGCTGACAAATTCAATTCGAATTTGGGATACATCCGAATTTTATTGCAAACTTTTTTGCCACCGATGCTGCTGGGAGTGAGCTAGAATCCGGATTCAGCTGGCCTATTTTCAAAGTCCTTGGATTCTAGCCAGATGTTACCCAGGATGCACGGACCTGGTGGTGTTGGCAGCAAAAACATGTGTGATAAAATCCCGATATATCCCAAATTCGAATTGAATTCAACAGTGGTAAGGTGATTTATTTAGCTGTGCAATAAGCCCCATAATGGTATAATTGTGTAATGTGAAAGGGCTGCTGTTGAAGGAAATCTTACTTTTGTTAATTTGGACGTGCAATCAAAACCAAATATATTTAAATTGCACTGATTGAAACACTTTTGGAATGTGTTTCATATTTCACACTGTCAATATGTTTGTTTTCTCTTCAGAGGTAGAGTATGTGTGCATGAGCAGTTATGCACCCAAGGTTCTTTATCTAGTATGTTATTTTGGTAACTAATTTACCAATGCTTAAATGGACTGTAGTTTGAAGAATACTGAGACAGAGAGGCTGCAAAGTCAATGAATGGGAAGTCTGCACTGAAGTTAAATCAGTCGAGGAGTGAGAATCAGAGACAAGGGGCTGCTGTTTACCAGCAATCTGGCCAACAGTTTTAGACAATTGTTCCACCCACTGCTTTATATGATTCATTACTTTTATGCATAATCTAATTATTTTAGTCCTAAGTGCATGTAAATCTCTTTCCTCAGCATGGTAATAAGAAAAAAATATTCCACCTGCAACTTGAACACATGGGTAAACCAGCTGGTTTAAGGCATTTCTTCCCAGCCATCAGATGTTTCCCATTAGGAGACACAGATGTTTCTCCTTGCCTTATAATAAGCAAAAGATCTAAAACAAATTTATGAGACCAGCTTTGTTGTTCCATTCAAAAGATAAAACTAGAACATTTTAGATATATATTGATTTATATAAAATATTGGTTATATATCTGGATAAGGTACAAAGTGTGGATTGTTAGCTTTAAAGCGCTACATGACTTGGGTCCAGGCTACTTACAAGATCACCTTCTCCCATATAACCCACCCTGTACACTCTGATCTTCTGGGGGACATTTACCTCAGCCAGCCAGGACTAGTCTGGCTGAGAGACTGTATCTCCTCCTACAAAGCAACCAGATCCCTAAGATCTTCAGGAGAAGGATTTCTCTTGGTCCCACCAAGATCACAGGCTCACTAGGTGAGGACATGAGAGAGAGCTTTCTTGGTGGCTGTTTCCACTCTCTGAGGGTTTTAGTTATGCTTTTAACTTTTGTATATTTTAATGTGAATTTATATTGTTTGTGGATATTTTAGTTGTTTTGAATATTATTGCATTTTTAAAATGTCTTATCTTTGTGAGCCACCTTGGGTCTCTCTTGGGAGAAAAGAGGCATACAACTGAAATAAATAAATTTCTGGCAACTGTTAGCTGGAATAATTTTTTTCTTTAGCCACCCTCAAATTGTGGAATGACCTGCTGTAAGAGATTCAACAGCTATATATACTCTGACTTTAAAACAACATTAAAGACAATATTTTTTTGGCAGGCCTATCCAGATAATTGTTTTTAATATATATTCTTTTTTTAAACTGATGCCGATAATTCTTTAATTGATTATTTATTTTAATTGGTGTTCAGCTTTTAATTCTTATGTCTTTTTGTTGCTGTATTTTAATCTGTTGTTCCCTGCCTCAATCCACATGATGATACAGTGATAATATCTATATCTATGACTGGAATTCTGTTGGGCATTTATGAGTGTGTAACCTAGAGTTATGCACTTGTGACTGTTTTGTATTTATGATGCCTACATAGCCCCTAATTTAGGAGCTATGTAAGGACCATGGAAGTTCTCCAGTCCCCACTTATTTGAAAGCAGCTGCTGTAATAAATGGGGGAGGGTCTCTTCCCCTGTTGATCAGAAAACAGCTGACTGACTGTCCCACCTCCCCTCTTGTGAATGATCTTTAGTACCAAGTGGACCCTGTTTCTGCCTGTCATGCCAGAGATTGCTCATGGGAGGCAGTGGAAATGGCAGCCAGTTGCTTCCTGAGCAACAGGGAAAAGATCCCACCAATTGCAGCAACTGCTGTGAAGTACTTTGGATTGGAGGAATCAGGACAGCATTCACTGTGTAGTACTGTAACTACAGTGTTTGTGCATACATGAATACCCAACAGATTCTGGCATTTATTTGTTTTTATCTATCCATTTTGACCCATGTATATGAAAAACTCATTTCTTTGACATTAGTAATGTCTGTGTATTAAGCATCTCCCAGACCTATGCAAGTTGCATTAATACATATTTAATGAATTCAATAAATAAATAAAGTTAGTGTATAGTTCAAATTATGTGTACATGCATAAGAACATGTAGAGCAGATGTGGCCATTTCAGCAGGTCTTCTCACATAGACATTATTAAGTCCCTTAGAATTCAGTGGTAATTACTTTCAAGTATTACAGTCCTAAATGTGTAGATTATATTGTAACTGCATTTAAGATGAAGTTGGATGCCTCTGGTGTTCGATATGTGCCTCTTACTCCCCATGAGTTCTGTACCACTTGCTTCTACTTTATTGTTGAATTAATACTGCTTGCTGGCTAGGAGACCAACCATTGTAACTCAGTTTCATGACGTATTGCTATACCATTCACTTTACATTCTCCAGAGTCTCTCCAAAGTACCTTATGTGCTCTCTCTGTGAAAGAATTTCATTAAATTTGTATCGTGCACTGAGAATGATGAAATAATTTTGGTGTGCTGAGATACTAGTGAGTTTGGTACTTTGTAAAATGCTGTTGCCATACAGTTAGGCACACAGGAAAACACTTCCCCCTGAAAATAAAACACATTTAAACATCTTCTAAGAAATAGTTTGAAAAACAAGTATCCATTAGCCAATATGTACTGTTTATCTGCTATGAAACTACTCATCTTTTCCCTTTCAACTGCCTTTTCTCGAGCTTCCCCCAAATATATCCAAGCTACCCACGTGCAGCCTGTGTATTCAATAAGGAATTGCCTTCATTTGAGGGAGAGGAACACACCTGCCTTGCCACACAGGGAAGACTAGCCAAAAAAGTCTTCATCAGTGTAGTGAATTTCACAATCATTGAAATGAAGAGCATGTAAATATTTTAAGGCTATTTTTCAGAGGCCCTGAACAACATGCTGTCAGAACTTGCAAAATGGTACTGAGCAGCCAGTGACTGAGAACCTTACTTACACCGGAATATCTATTGGCTGAACCTCAAATGTCTAGGGCAGGAGTGGAGAAAGTGTGAATATATATACCCCCAACTCCCCCTCCCCTGTTTTTGTTTGTTTGTTTGTTTGTTTTTTGGCATCCCCCAAAACCAAGAATATTATCCAATCCCCCAGATTTTCCCCATTAATTTTTCCCACATGATATTTTGGCCCACAAAGGGTGGCAGGACAAGCACTGGAAAAATGCCATAATTTTCCTTCCATCTTCCTGAAACCAAAACAAAATCAAGAAAATTTGCAGACATCCCCTCCCACCACCACCCCCAAAATCTAGACGTTATGTCATATCACTTCCAGGTTTTGCATTGTGGTATGGTGTGCCCTATCAGGAAGGCAGGATGTGTGTGAAAAAAAATGCTATGCAAGCACTGTAGAAGACCTGCACTTTGGTGAGTATATGCAACTGTTCATCTTCAACTGGAGTAGACCCATGGAACTGATGGGACTTATATAACTTTTGATTCATCAAAGTCCCTTTGCTTTCCCTTTGCTGGAAAAAGTGAAGTCTGCAGGCCATATATGTTCCCAGGGCTATTTTTATGCCCCCTTGGACTCCCCAGGGTCAAACAATTACTGTACTCTAAAATGTCCTCTAGGGTGCGGTGACATTTTCAGCACTTTTTTGTGCCTCTCTGGGATAATTTAGGCCCAGAAGAGACTCTTTTTGGAAGCAGGGAGTGACTTGTGCTCACTTTATCTTGCTTCTCCTGGGCCTAAAATGGCCCTGGGGCCTTAAAGAACAGAAAAAACAGGGGGTGTTTGGGAGCACTAGGAGTTAAATCTGGGGGTCTCAACCCTACAAAGTCTCATGGGGGGAGCTAATGTGGGACTAAAAATTGGATTTACGACTAGACCCCAGAGCCTAACTGTTCAACTAAGTTTTGGTGGGATTTGTTATCAGTGTCACATCTTGGTTAATTTCTATCTTGCTCTATGGTTTAATGTCTGGTGTGTACTAATGCTTCACTAAGCAGCTGATGCTTCATTTAGTATTTGAGACACAGAACATGGACATGGAATTCAATTGATTCTACTCAGCAGATCTTTCAAGGCAGGTGAGGGGAGCCTGGGTTGCATATCCTTGTGCCCTGCCAGCTTTAATGACTGCTACCACACTGCAGAATGAATGCTGTTTGATACTGCTTTAACTGCTATGGTTCCATGCTACGTAATCCTGGGATTTGTAGTGTGTTGTGGCACCAGAGCTCTCTGAAGGCTAATATCTCACAAAACTACAAATCCCAGAATTCCATAATATTGAGCCATGGCAGTTAAGGTGGTATTAAACTGCATTAATTCTGCAGTATGGCAGCCAGCATGTTCAGCTGAAGGTCTAAATAGAGCCAATGTGTTTAAACTGTGCATGTTAACCTTTTTTCATTATAACTAGGGAGTCCTAAAACATGTGTTCCTCTTCACACAGAATGCCACCTTCCGACTGGAGTGGCTTGCAGTTTCCATGTGTCTTCAGAACGAGAAGTTTTCCATCTCTGTCCTGGCTCAAATGTCCTTAGTTACTCTTTCAGTCTCAAAATTCAGAGCTGACTTTTTCTGTTTCCTATGGCATGCCCTTTTCAGTTGAGTTAATCCCAAGGATTTTTAAAAACCCAAGCCTTACAGAGTGGATAATAAGGAGTTTTGCTTTTGGGTTTATTTCCCCCTCTGAATAATCAGTCCTTCTATGTCTCTTGACTTGATCTGATCTGATTTAGCTTCTGAGCAATCTAGGTCAACAGAAATATCCAGCTTTCTTGTTTATAGTTTTTTTTAAAAAAAAATTATACATTGTTGGCATATTGGTAAATAAATAATGGAACTTAAAAAAAAAGGTCCAAATTCAGTGTTGAATATTCAAAATGTCAAGAACAATACCCAGGAGTAGATAGCACAGCCAGTAATCCTCGACCATCTGTATATTCTTTTCAATTTCCATTGTATACATTTTTCATTCTAGAATCCCTGGTGGACTCAAGCAAATGACTTCTGGAGCTCACAGACAAGAGTAACAGCAGCCTTTTCCTTCTTTTGCCTCTATAGAATTCCATTTATCCAATTTGACTAAAGGTATGGGTTGTGATTTATATATTCTATTACATAATAGATGCAAGGTAGCTACTGTAACTGGTTACACATTTCACGTTATCTCTTTTCTATCCCATAATGCTCAGGAACTCTCTTTTATTCTGTAATGCATTGGGAAGATTTTTTTAAAATGCCCATTTCTCCTCCACTATACTGCATAAATTCACAGCTAAATCAGAGTCTGTAAAGTTATTTTTGAGAAGCAAATAGCTGCAGTCACTATTCCAAGCTCCTACTCCCATTGTAGTCAATAACTGTTACATACAATTGCATTTTAAAAAATGAATGTACTTTCACATTTCTCAAAAGTAACTAGAATATATGCTTCTAGTTACATAAAAAAAAAATCTGAATGCTGCAAACTTCTGGCCTGCACAAGCATATTCTTCTCCCATCCACATCTTGTCACCTCAATAGCACAAAAGAGCATGAAGCGGCAGCATAAACCATGTTACATCCTCCTTCTACTGCTTAGTTATGTCACACGCCATAATTGTACAAGTAACTAGTAGAATTTACACTGCAAAAGCCTTGAAACCATTTGGTATGGGATATATACTCTTTCTTTGCACATTATCACTTGAGCCCTGTTCTCCCCATAATCATGCTAATCAACGAAAATACAAACATATTCAATTGAGAGCAGACATTATTGAATGTCATCGCAATCACACAACTGGGGCTGCTGATGCCATTGCACTCTGTTTCCCACTCCCTCTTAACCTCGCTTCCCTGCCCTGTATGCTATCCAGCAAGCCTTTCAGTTTTTACTTTATTTTTTATTGCAATTCTGCTGTTCTGATAATGTGATTTCAGATTTTTTTTTTAAGAAAATGAAATAATAATAATAATAATAATAATAATAATAATAGGAATCAGGCTGCTTAGAAATAGCAAGGGGGAAGAAGACACAGTGGGTCTCAGTGCTTCTGTGACCATTGTGCATCCAACAGGGCTGGGAACATATGCTCTGATCTTGCCTGCTCAGCTTGAAGTATGGCATGGCTGTGTGAAGTGGGTTCAGGGCTTCATGGTAAGTTGGGAGGGGTGCTTTGGCTACTTCGCAGAGAGGATGGTAATGCAAACTCCTACAGCAGCCAAAAAAGCACATCCACATTCATAAGGGACACTTATATGAGTTGCAACTTGGGAGAAAGGTGGGATAAAAATACATACATACATACATACATACATACTCTGGCTATACCTTAAATTGGGGGGAAAGAAAACAATTACTCGTGGTAATTTACAAGTTCTAGTACCAAACTAATTATTTGGAACTACAGGTTGTATCTCCCTCAACCAAAATGCTTTAAACTCAATGTCATGGCCAGCCGTGAAGAGGAGGACTCAGAGGATGACGAGGACTTGGACCCTCAGGTACAGGCGCCACCTGTGGTTGAGACAGGCCTCAGGTCTGCCCTGCCAGATCTCAGCTCTTCTCCTCCAGCCTCAGTGATTGGGGCTCAGCCAGACCTTAGCTCTATGGGGTCCCCTCCAGACACTCAGCAGCCTAGGGTTGTCCCAGTGGAAGAACAAAGCATGGAGGTCCCTTCCTTTAGCCAAAGGAGGGCTGAAAAGGCTTGCTTATGCAGATCTAAGAGACTTGCAGACAAGCATTCTGCAGATAAGTAACAGCTGGGACAAGGGAGTGCTTTGCTGATTTAAGGCAGCTGGAGAACGCTGATTCTTTGCCAGAGTTTATTACAGATCTATCATATTGGTTGCTGTCGGCGCTAGAACTCCGTGCTTTTTGAATCTTTGTTGGCCCTAAATCCACGATCCTGGAATGGACTTGACTACTCCAAACCTTCTGACTTCCCTGACCTTGGACTATTCTGACTTCTGCGGCTTCTGGTATCCTGACCCTGGCTTTCACTTCCCTCGGACTATTGAAAGGTGTGTAGACTGTCTGTCAGCTGCCTAGTTTGTTTTCCTCGCTGAGCCATCACTATCAGCATTTGTTCGTGTGGTGTTGGCAGCGTTCCTCCTGGACACTCAAGTACTTTTGGTTGGTTGGGTTTTTTTGGCTTTTAAAATATCTGTATTTGCATATTCATAGATAATGAAATATCATGGAGATGGGACCCAAACTTAAAGACAAAATTAATTGATGTTTCATATACACCTTGTTCATATAGCCTGAAGGTAATTTTATACAATATTTTTAATTGCATGAAACAAAGTTTGTCTACACTGAACAATCAGAAAGAAAAGGTGTCACTGGCCCAGTACAGATGGGGGGGGGGAAGCGCCTTCATGGGGCCAAAACTAGGGCTTGGGAGCACACAGCAACTGCACGCCCTCAAACCCTAGTTCATGGCGGTCGCACCATGACTGTGTGGCCCTGCCCACATGGGGCAAGTGTCCATGATGCAAGTCTCTGCGCTGTGCTTGTGTCACCGATACACCACAGTGCGCCAATGGTTCACTTGTGGCGTCGGGTGCGCACTCCTAAAAGAACCAGACAAAATGGGTTCTTTTAGGTGGGGAGGGACGGCATGCGGTTTGGCTGCTGAGGTGTCCCACAGCAGCAAAAACGGGCAGCTCCAGCCCGCCCTTTCAGGATGGTTTGTCAAGCCCCACTTATGAAAAAAGTTTTGATTTTTGGAATGTTTCAGATTTTTGAATTCTAGATAAGGGAGACTCAGCCTGTGCTTACTTAACTTCCTCAGCCACCACTACTGTACAGCAATTGCTTTATTGTGCTAGACTACTAAGAATCAAGGTATGTAATCAGGAAGTTACTTATCTAGCCCTTGAGCTCAGCAATCTTACCCTATTGTACTACAGAAAGGGAAAATTACTAATTTCCTAACTGTTCTATATTTTATTTACAAAACAAGCAAGCATAACATGGTTTTCTCAGCTGTTTATCTTTCACACACACCCTGCAGCTATGAATCTGCACAGGCACCCATGTTGTTCATCACAATGTTTAAAATGATTTGCAGTTTGCAACAGGAAATGAAAATGCTTATCCTCAATATTTTCTTCTCATACAGCAGACTTAATGGACATCCACTGTGAACACTGGGAGCCTTTTTTCTCTGTTGTTTCATGCAGTGAACTTGCTTCTGTGCAGTGCCATCTTCTCCCACCACTCAAAGATAATGCAAAACATCCACAGTCCATTTGGGAGAAGCCACCATATGAATGTCCCCAACAAAACCTGGGACTTCTGGCCTTCTCATGCAAGTGGAAATTCTCTCCAAATGTCCTGATTTGGCAGGGACAATCCCAATTAATCATCTGCCCCACTTCTCCCATAGTGTAGGTTCACATGTGGATATTTTTTTTTAAATGCCCTAGTTTCTCTCTCTTCCTCTTCCTTTCTCCCTTTCATTCTTACTTTACTTCACTTAGTGCAAACAGAGTTCAAACTACAGAAGTAGTTTCCGCTGACTTAACTTACTGGAGAGAATGGATAGGTAGAATCTTGCCCTTCTCAGTATGCTCAGGGAAAAGCAAACTATTGCAGCCACTCCAACTTATATGTCCTTTCTCATGACTAACTTCTGCTGTCTTGTCCACATACTGTTGGAGAGTATTAGAGGACCTTCCAGAATTTGCCATTTCCCATCAGCACAGGCCCAGTTTTCTGGAGTGGAAGTTGTGTCACAGGAAGGTGCTACAATTTGGATTTCTTCCATGTTGCTCTGGGCTACTTCTTCATAGCATGGGACTGCTCCAGGCTCTCAGATATTGTGCAAGTAATGTGCTTAGGGGAACAAAGCATGTATGAATGTTAGCTTGGGTGACATATTGAGGAAAAAATCAAAAACTATTAGAACAGCTCAACTATTTTTTACTGATGGTTGTAATGTGATTCATTTCTGCGTTGCCTTTTTTAAAAATCGCCTTGCATCATTATTCATGGACACAAACCTTGGCTCATATAGTGATTGCAGGAAAAGATGAACACAAATAGTATAAATTGGACTACCTGCTAGGCATTAGAAGCCTATACGCATTCTCCCATTTTGTTCCAAAGAAAACATTGCCATTCTCCTATAATGGCCACAAAATAGCTTGCATAAGAAACCCAACAGTGAGTAGCTAAAATTATTCCCCACCTATTGCCAAAATCTCAATATGATACTAGAATTGCATTCACTTTTATGGGAAGATGTGTATTTGCATAATGGATTTTTCTATCCATGGTAGGGAAGTCTTGGGTAATATAAGTGTCATCTGCTTATGTATGATAGGGGAACACTAATTATATGGGGGGGGGGTAATTTTTTATAGTTCTTACAGATGAGAAGTTTATCCCAATGCGCAGAGATAAATTACTTCCAAGACAAATGATTGCTTGAACAAACAAGCAGTTCAATCTAAGTCCTTCCTCAGTAGGCAGCAAGGATTCCAGTTGTGAAGAGTGCTGAAGTGCTTTCTTTCAGAGCTGGGTAGCGCTTCCTGTAATTAGTTCCCAGCTGCACCAGACTGTAAAACTCATAATTTCTTAAAGCAACTCTGCATGTGTGTGTGTGTGCTTGTGTGCTTGCGTTATGTGCCTTCAAATCATTTCTGACTTACGGCGACACTAAGGCAAACCAATCATGGGGGTTTCTTGGAAAGATTTTTATCAGAGGTTTGCCAATGCTTTCCCCTGAGGCTGTGAGCATGTGACCTGCTCAAGGTCACACAGTGAGTTTCATCACTCAGTGGGAATCAAACCCTGTTCTTCAGAGATGTAGTCCAACACTCAAACCACTATACCATGCTGACGCACACCGTCAAGCAAAGACATTACTCCTGTGTATGAATCTCTGATGGCTTGTCTACACTGCTGAACAAAATCATACTCACCTCACATAGTGGACACTCTTGGTGTTTCATTTTAAATGCAATTCTTTTTTATGCCTAGGGGCTTTAATCTGACTTCTAGAAACTTTCCGTTTACCTCACACTTCCCTGGTAAATCTGGATAATCATTTGCATGGTTGGCTCTCTGAGGTGGCAACACTGTGAAGCCAAAGGGAGGAATTTTTGGTGGGCAGAACAGGTTGGTGGGTAATGACCTGAGTCACTTGGTCATGACCTGATCATCACTTGTAAAAGCTCTCCTAGGAGAATGCAGATGCATGAAATGACCAAGCAAATATGATGCCAAACAGATTTTTTGGTCAATGTAGACAATCTCTGAGAGATGTTAAAGGACAACTCTGAAAGTGCTATTGTAGTTGGCAACTCAACTAGGATTGCAATACATTACCATCAATTTCACAGACGTGTCCTCTTTTTCAGAGGTAAAATTACCGGCGGGGGGAAGGGGGGGCTTTTTCAAATGTCTAGGTTTTCTTACCTCAGTCCACCACTTTGTAAATCTAATTCTAATGAATCCATGAAGTGCTATATGGATAAGATTCTCGCACTTGGAATGACCAAATTTATATCTTGTGAATTTCCCGCCCCAGTAATTTAATGTCATCACTTTGCCCTGGTGGAATGCATGGAGAGAGGCAAGAGGGTTGGTCTGAACTGGTCTGAGTCAGGGGCTCAAGAGACTACCCCAAAAGGGTGGTCTGGAGCCACCTCTTTTCCTCTGCATCGTTGCCGCAGCAGCCAAACAGAGTGGTGACGGTGTGCAGGAAAAAAAGCATGGCGAAGCAGCTCCTTTTAGCATTGCAGCTGTGACACCACAAGCCTCGTAGGGTGCTGCAGTGACGGTGCAAGTGTGCCACGCCATTTGGACACAGCACACCCATGATGTCATCGCTACATGTGCCGTCTATATGGCGCTGTGCAGCAATGACGCCCTGGCATGTTCTAGGGTTGTGGGGCGTGTATTCTCTCTGCTTCCGGGCAACCCTAGCACATTGCCAGGATGTTGCATAGTGGCCGGCTGTATCGGTCCTATGTTCACAATTCAGTTGAATCTCAGGCACAACCCTGATACCAATCTCCTTGAGGGTATATGAGAGGAGGAGGAGGCATAATGTTTTCATTCACCATAATTTAATATTATG
Source organism: Urosaurus nigricauda (assembly GCA_034509955.1). NCBI lineage: Eukaryota > Metazoa > Chordata > Lepidosauria > Squamata > Phrynosomatidae > Urosaurus > Urosaurus nigricauda. The sequence continues at coordinate 257,619,540 of JAOEGL010000001.1, read as the reverse complement.
CCTGAAGACAGCCACTGTTAGCCATTCTTGCTCACTTCCTAAAAACCAGCATGTTTTATTAAGAGTAGAAAACAGTAGTTTCACTTATTTCCATATAGGCTTCCTTTTTGTGCTATAAAAACAGCAACTCCATACCCATCTCCAGTGGGTATAAAGAGAGCACATAAACACTGTTTAAGGATGTAAGCAGTGGATAAATAGACACTTAATAAAATGTGAAAGTACAGGTTTATTGGTCCATCCATCGAAGAGCAATAATGGCAATATCCAAAATTACTAAATAGCAGCTGGAGTCTGCTTTTATGAGGAAAAACAAAGGCTATAACTAGCAATGGACAATTATGTGTTGGAAGGTGCAGGCTACCCTTCATCAACATTGTGTCATCTCAATGTTTAGAACTATAACTCTCATCTTAACTGAACTTTGTCCATGTTGGTTGGGCCAGAGAGTTACTGAATTCAAAAACATTTGGAAAATACCAGGTTGCATAAGGCTGGCATAGCATGAGTGTGTGCCTATTTGATTCTTATTTCTTTATTTATGTAGAGATTTTGTTGCTGCTCATTTTGCAAAATTCTGCCGTGTTTACTGTTGCCAAAAATATTTTGTTTTCTTCTTTTTGTTATATTTGGTTTCTGATCCTCCACTTTCTTCTCTCCATACAATCTTTCATCAAATTTATCTAAAACTTCTCATATTCTCTCATCATCAGTTATTATTTCCCCTTTGTCCCCTTTTATTTTACTAATCACCTTTCCCCTTTTTTTAAAAGAGAAATTTGGTCCAACTCTTCATACTTCTAATATCCAATGCCTTAAATTCATTCCTAATATACATTTGGTTTCTTAATAAGCTGTTTGGTCCAGTTCTTTAATTTCTTCGCTTTTTTATCCCACTGTTCTTTTATAGATATAATCTTATATTTCTTACATTATTTTTGTAACATTTCCACTTCTTCGATCAATTTCTTTCTATATAATTTTTTCTTTTTTTAAATTCCTATTTCCATGCTTAAGCATTTCCCTCTTACCACTGCTTTAAATGTATCCCATAATATAAGTTTGGAATACTTCCCCTATCATTTAAATCAAAATAATTTTTAATTTCCTGACTAATTTGTTGCTTATTTTCCTCCTTCAAAATAACCACAGGATCTAAAATCCATTTTTACATATCTTAATATTTGTTCCTTCAATCTTTATATATAATGGTGCATAGTCTGCAAGCCAGACACCCACTGCATTAAATTCTTTTATTTTCAAAATATTATTTTTTAACTAAAAATAATATATAGACTAAATTTTTTGTCTAGCTGAGTAATATGTATTTTCATAGTTATTACTGCCTGTGCTTTCATAACCATCAATAATATTCCATTTCTCCAAATTAATTTTAAGATTTTCATTTTTATTCTTTTTCTTTCCTATTCTTCCCCTTGTATTCCCCTTTATATTACATCTTAATATGTCAAGTTTAAAGTTCCCTCCCAGAAATAGATACCCTTCATAAAAGTCCTCTAATAATGTTAACACCTTATTTATAAATTCAACTTGTTTTTATTTGGGACATAAATGCAAGCAAATGTAATTTTTATCTTCTTTATCTGCTTTATCACACTAGGGGGCAAACAGGATTTAAACGAGAGTTAAACAGGAAATGTCCTATGATAAACATAGGGCATTTCCAGTTTAACTCTTGTTTAACTCTCATTTAAATCCTGTTTGCCCCCTAGTGAGATAAAGCAGTATGTTTCCTTTAACCCGCTCCGATTGGATACAGAGGAGCAGGCTATAAATAAAACATGATAATGACGATGATGATGAAAAATGTATCTCCCTTCATTATCTTTTTTAATCTTTTCTACTTGAAAGTTTATTCCATCTTTCATTAATATTGCCACTCCTCTTGCCTTGTTTGTTTCCCTTGATTTGAACTGCAAATCTCATCCACCATAATTAAAAAGTTTAGCTCTATTTCCTGATTGATGTGTTTCCTGAAGCATAACTATCTGAATTTGTTTTTCTTTTAGCATCTTATTTAACCTGTATCTTTTCACAGGGGTATGCAGTCCATTAACATTTAATGACATAATAGTCATATCAACCATTCCGTCTATTCCTTTTCCCCACATTTTTCTTCCACTCTCCTTTCTTGCCCTCTGATCTGCTCCTTCCCCCTCTCCCTCCCTTCTCTTCCTCCCTTTCCCTCCTCCTCCTCCTCCCTCTTCTGAACTCAGATTCTCCCTCCCATTTGGAAGGGACATGAGATCTTCCCAGCTCATTACCCATGTCAGATTTTCTTCCCTTTGGGGCTGCTTTCTTTCTTTATTACCCTCCCTCCTCCTTATTTTAATCTTTATTACTTCATGTTTAATATTACTCAGGTCTATTTTTTTACTTTTCCTATTACAATAGCACAGCTCTTGCACTATATAGTCTTTCCTATAACTTTCCCAGAGGTCATCAAATTGTATTTCCCCTTTCTTTCATGCTTCTCAACTGTCTATCACATTTCTCTCTTCTGTTAAATCTTTCTTCCTTGTCTTTCCTTCTAATGTCCTTCACTTGCTTGGCCAGCACATCTTCATCCTCCTCTCCGCTGTGAGTTCTTCCTTCAGTTTTCTCTCCATCTCCCAGCTGTTTCAACATTCGCTGACCCCCCTCCACATTAGTTTCCTTCAGTAAAGTTCTATGCTTGAAAACTAAGAGAGCTGTAGGGAAGCCCCAAGAATATTTAATTCCTTCTTCTCTAAGACATCTTGTTATATCTCAGAACAAGTTTCTTTGTTTAATAGTCTCTGGTGCCAAATCTTGATAAATCTGAATTTTTTTGTCCATTATATTCCAGATTTTGTATTGATCTCAATTTTTTGAAGACCAAGTCCATTATTTTCAGCTTTCTCCTTAGCTTCTCCAGCTGTCTTTTTTATTCCATTTATCTGCTCTGTGAGTGCTTTAATTGTACTCTCAATGCTTTGGAAAGCATCAAGCGGCTTGTCTAATTTATGATCCAGGACTTCTAGTGAGATTTTTGTGGGAGGACTCACCGTATTGCCTCTCATCTCCATATTGTCCATCAAACACGCTGCAACCAGCTTTTCTCTCCCACTTGCTTTTCTTCTTTTCAAAGAGATCTTGCTTGCCCTGGATCTTAATTTCTAATGTCCAGATTAAGTGCCTTACGCTTTTTAATCAATTTTATGTTTTAAATGGAGCAATAATAAATCCAATTTGTACCTCTTAGAAGGGAGAGGATTTGAAGATGTCTATCCTCTTTCCCAGTGCATGCACACCCCCGCGTAACTGAGTTTGTGTGCCATGTAAAACATTTTAGAAAACCCTTTGGACTGCAGCTCCCATCATCTCTCACTAGTTAAAATGTAGGCTGGCATTTATGAGAACTGTAGCCCAAAACATCTGGAGGGCAGGTGATTGGGAAAAGCTGTTTTAGAGGATTATGATCTCATCAGATTTTTCTCTCAGGGTGTGGCAGGCCTATGGAAATTATCATACTCTTTTTAAACTGACTTATCCCTGACATGATAAAGTCAAATTTAAATTTAAAAGTGTGTGTTATCACACTCAACCAAGGCTGAGCTAGTACAATCCATCTGTAGCCCAGAACCTAGCCGCACTTATACAGAAGCTTTTCAAAAACATCAAGCTCCTATTTTTGAAAAGTCTCTGGATAAGAACATCTGGGGTATGGGCTGCAGACAGGTTGCACATCTCAGTATCTCAGAGCTCTTAACTTCAAATTTCTTCTTGATTTCCTTAAATATTGGATATCTTGGCCTGATGATATTGTCTCTGAAGCAGCCCTGTCTCTGCAAATCCCAAATGTTGGTTCAGCCATCTTTTATCTCCACAAGACATCTTCTGACTTTTTTAAAAAAATGGACTTTGGTTGTAAATCCTGTTGGCTAGCATAATTACAGCACTGTAGATGGTGTAGATAGGGCAACAACATAGGAAGTTGCTGCATTGAAATTAATGGAATAGGAAGTAATCTCTATTAAGAAAGAAAAGTACCCATAATGGATTTGAAGGTTGTGTGTGCTAGCTCTGCCCTTTATGCCTCTGCACACTTGGAGAAAAATAATAGAATTGGTAGAGACCACAAGGGCTATCCAATCCAACCCCCTGCTATGCAGGAACTCACAATCAAAGCATGCTGACAGATGGCCATCCAGCCTTTCTTCAAAGACCTCCAAAGAAGGCAGCTTCACCACTCTCCAAGGGAGTGTGTTCCACTGCTGAACAGCGCTTACTGTCAAGAAGTTCCTCCTAATGTTTAGATGGAATCTCTTTTCCTGCAGCTTTTATCCATTGCTCCATGTTCTAGTCTTTAGAGCAGCAGAAAACAAGCTTATTCCATCCTCAATGTGACATCCCTTCAAGTATTTAAACAGGGCTATCATATCACCTCTTAACCATCTCTTCTCCAGGCTAAATATACCCAGCTCCATAAGTCTGTCATCACAGAGGACCTGGTCCTTTCCTCCACTAATCAATCCGATGAGGACCGGAAGTCGATTCGAGTGCGAACGAGGGTCATATAGCCCGCATCACACTTCAAATCAAAATGTAGTGGGAATGGGGCCTAGGACTCCTAGATCCCTTTCACATGTAATGTTGTCAAACCAGGTGTCCTCCATTCTATATCTGAGTATTTCATTTTTTCTGCCTAAGTGCAGTACATTACATTTCTTCCTGCTGAAATTCATTTTGTTAGTTTTGGCCCAGCTTTCTAATCTATTAAGGTAATTTTGAATTTTGATCCTCTCCTCTGGGGTATTAGCTACTCCTCCTAATTTGGTATCATCTGCAAATTCGATAAGCATGTCCCCTATTCTTTCATCCAAGTCATTGATAAATATGTTGAATAGCACTGTACATTCTGTCTCCTCTTTACTACCTTTATCCATACAGCAACCCTATGAGGTAGTTCACCCAATTAGTTTCATGACCTCTTTCTTGGGAATTGAACATCACCCACAGAATCCAACACTGTGCCCCCATTGGTTCTCATATGTTTGGAAGAAAAAATGTAGATCTGTTTCCTTTATTGACTATGAATGAAATGGATAAATTATTTAAGTGATTTTTCTTATGAATATTTGGGTTTAATAAAACAGCATACTAATTTAAATTACTCTAGATAGATCACTTGCTGGTTAAGCAGTTGCCAATAATAACAGGGAAGTTATATGGACTTCTTTCGTTAACAAAATCAAAATTACAGTAGGTCTTTGTATCATCATCAAAATAATCCTCTTTCTCCATAGTACTACTTGTTCATTAATAGATCTGGCCAAAACAAAGTAATTTGTCATAATTTGGGCTATTTGAATATTGGTTATTAGATGCCTACTGTTTTTGTATGAATTTTAAATGAATACAATTAGATGCAATGGGGACATTTTAAATTTGTATGGATAGTATCATAAAACATTCAGAAACCTTGTCATTTTGAAAAGCAATATATAAATACATGCTGACAAGCATTATCAAGACTCATAACTTAATCCTGCACTTGAGTTCACAAGTTTTGACATAAGGAAATAAGTTGCAATCTTTTCACAATATGTGGGATTTTTTTTAAAAAAATATGGAACTGCATAATCCATAGCTTTACAAATATTAGTAGAATCCCTGGGGAACTGGCATCTGCATTTATTTGGCATATGTGACTATTAGATGAACTATTTTGGTGCCTAGGCAAATATTGCTTACATCAAAAGTTTTCCAAAGGTCTACTTGAACCTGAATTGTTTTTCCTTGTGCCCCCTCCCCAAAAAACCTTTGGACTAATACACATTATAAGGCTTCTGTTAAGGAACCCAACAAGACATTTTGCTGCCTGAAGCTAAGGATGAAATGGCATCCCCTCCCCTTTCAATTCCACATACAGAAACCAGCTGGACTTCCTCTTAAGTCTTACCTCAATGGAATAATGCCACCCAACCCACCTGAGGCATCAGGTTAGTTTAGGGGTCATGAGTTGTTGTTGTTGTTGTTGTTGTTATTTATTTATTTATTTACCTGCCTCTCTGCATGGAGCGAGGTGGGGGAAGAACAAATACATGGTGTCAATTAAAAACACACAAGTTAAAATACAAAAAGAAAAGGATAAATAAAAGGACAAATACGATGTACACATACAAAAACAATCCACATTTTAAATGCATCATTTAAAATTCACAATTTAAAATCATCTGGATAAGCCTGCTGGACGAGATTGGTCTTTAATGCGCTTTTAAATTCAGACAGTGTATTCAGATGTTGAATCTCTTCTGATAGGTAATTCCACAGTCTAGGAGATGCTAGGAGTAGGCTATGTGGCAAATAGAACTATGGGCTGATACGGATGGCTGTACAGAGGCAGCTTGATGCCGCCCCTTCAAGGTCTAGATTGGGACTATGGCAACCGCATGCCACAGCCTCAATCCAACTTTTTTCCAAAACAAAAAGAAGCAGCAAAATGCCGCTCTTTTTTGCACCAGAAAAAGGGTGGCTTTTCTGCCATGAAGGCAGCTTTTCGGCATATAAACACTCTTTTGCTGGAGTGCCACAACACTGCCTGCTGTCTGGTTGGGCAGGTGGTGTGATGGTGGCAGTGTCAGGCCATGCATCATCTAAATGCCATGTCCCCATGCCACCCCCCAAACCAATGTATTGTGACAGTCTGTTTCTCCCATATGTCTCAAACAGAAGGAAACAACTGGGGAATTCACAAGGAACAGGTAGCTGCCCCTTTGCCCCAAAACAGATTTCAATTTTACCCTAATGAAAAGTGAGGTGTCAGGAAAAAGTTCCTCACTCAAGAAATATTTGTTTGTTTGCTTGTATATTATATTATATTATATCCCGCCTTTCTCCCAATATAGGGACTCAAACAGCAAATTTAAAACAATACAGATTCAAAGTAATACAAAAACATTTTAAGAGTATAAAGATAATATTTAAAAACAATTAATTTATAAAGTCAAAAACATTAAAATAGTAAAATGCATTAAGCAAACCATATACAAATCTTAAAAATCAAATCATTCAGCATTTAACAGTCCAGCCCATGTCAATGTGTACCTGACGGCACAAAAATGTTTTTACCTACCACTGAAAGAGCAGGGATGGCACCATTGTGGTCCTATCTGCCTGCCTTGATGAAAGGGGAATTTTATCTCTTCAGATCTTTGGATTCCTGAAAACCGAGAGCTTCTAATTGCTTCTAAATGTCTTCCTCCTTAAATAAATGAATAGTTTAATAAGATATGGTATTTGGTTTTGATTATGGAACTGATGGAATTTGAGCTGTTGTCTGATAACATGAAACCACAGGAACCCACTGACTCAAGGGGGAAAAACATTTTAAAAAGAAAAAAATTGGCACAATCTATTACCTATATCAGCTGTTTTCAGTAGCATAATCAATGTATACAAAGCCTCTTTGCTTCTGATACAAAAATTTTCCATTGAGAATAGATATACAGTCTGCCTTCCGTATGTGCAGACATGCCATCCACATATTTGAGCATACGCAAATGGCAAGCCCACGGAGGGTGGCACTGGCAAAAGAGGAAGAGGAGGAGGAAGTGGCAGGGATGAGGAGGAGGAGGAGGAGGAGGAGAGAGAAAGAGAACAAGGAAGAACAGAGGAGGAGGAGCAGTGGCAGGGCAACAGAGGAGGATAACAGGAGGAGAAGAAAGTGGAGGATGTGGGGAAAAGGAGAAAGAAGAAGGAAAAAGAGGAGGAAGAGCATAGAAGAAGAGGAGGAGGAAAAAAGAAAAAGGAGAACAAGTGGTGGCAGCATGATGGAAGGGGGAAAAGCAAAGGAGGAAGGCAGAGAAGGGAAGAGGAGGAGGAGGAGCCACAGCAATGGTGGTGGCGAAGTAGTGGAGGAGGACAAGAGGAGGTGGAAGAACAAAGAAGAGGAAGAGGAGGAGGAAGGAGGAGGAGGCAGGAAAGTGGAAGAGGACGAAGAGAAAGAACCACGCCAGCGGTGACAGGGCAAGAAGAGGGGGAGGAGGCGGGGAAGAGGAGGAAGAAGAGGTACCTCCCTGCTGCCTGCCACAGTGAGAATGGCGAGGTTGGCATCGGGGGGAGGGGGGCAATGTGCCATTGTCCTCAATGGTGCAGCCACATAGGACTTGAGCATCCACAGATTTTGGTATCCATGGGGGGGGGGGTCTTGAACTGATCCCCTGCATATACCAAGGGTCCACTGTAGATTATCTAATGTTACATTTTGTAAAGTATGCAATTATGGTGTTCATTGATAGTGATATAGAAAGAAAAGAGACATGAGAAATGACCATCTCCAACAGCTACGAAAAATTGGAATATAACCTTTAAGAATTATAACTTCAGATAGTGTTGTTTAAGATTGGCATTAAATCACAGTATCAGGTGGGTTGCTCTTTTGTTTTGGTTTTCAGTCAGTGATTATGTTCTGTTTTTCTGAGTAACTCTTGTTTTTGTTTAGCACTTCTTTGTTTACCACTTGGTCATTATTGAGTTAGAAGGTTACTAAACCAGCAAATTACATCTCATTATGTATAATGCAAAGAAAGGCATGTGAAACATTAGAAAGCCAGAGGAGCTGAATAAGAGAAATCTATATAGAATGGCATCAAGTGAAATACTGACTGCCTGTTTAAAGAAATAGAGTAGCAATTAGATTTGGGCTCCAGGCTGAAATCTATTTGTCCTGACCTCTTGTTTAAAAGTGGTAAAACATAACTAACCATAGGAGTCTTGTTTTTGGTCTACAGGTGGATGGGACTCAAATTCTGGTGCCTGATAGGGTGCACTACCCAGTTTGGGGGAACTCCAGAGAACCACAGCACATAACATTGGCTGCCATTTCTGGTCACTGGAAGTGGTGACATCAGTGGAGCCACTAAGGTGCATAACTCATGGTGTGACACAAACCCCAGTAATGGTCAGTTAAGAGATTCATGACAATAAATGTGTCTGTCTGTCTGTCTGTCTATCTGTCTGTGCAGGGGGAATTCAAGGGTGCTGGGAGGACATTAAATGCAAATGCCACACCATATAGAATCCTTAGTAAAAAAAAATTTTTATTAATTTTATTCATTAATTCTTGTAGATCACTGGATGTACTGTAATGGCAATAGTTGTGACATAAACAATTAGCAAAATTAAAATTATATCATTAAATTGCAATATTGTGTGCACAACCTAAATGTATTTACATAGTTTTATGTGGTTAAAGTGAAAATTTGTTAAGATGTGATGTTTTTAAAGAATTTTTTTTAAAGCATGGGGAATTAAAAATTGAGGTCTTTTTTTCCTCCTGCTGAGCCTCATTCCATTCAGCCTTCTCATCTGATTAGTTTCAGGGTTTTAAAGGAACACAGGTCAATACCACATTCCATTTCTGCCAAAAAGCAGACATTTTGGAAGCAGTGGTACTATTCCCTCAGTCTCTAAACCACCCCCCCCCCCTTGAAGTGATGCTCCTGGATGTCACGTCAGTTCTGGTCCCCTTTGGGGGCTGGTTTCTTGTGTTTGTTTTGGTGATAGAATGGTTCCTTCATTTTCTGTTTGACAGGTTAAGACCTTTCTTTTCCAGCAAGCTTTTGGAAACTGATTTTAATACAGACATACAAACCCCCAAAAGATGTTGTTATTTAATACTGTTTTCATGTGTGTTTTATTATACTCTCTGCCTTTTTGTAAGCCACCTTGAGTCCCATCTTGGAAGAAAGGGGGGGAGGTATGAATAAAAGGATGGGACGAGGTAGGGAGGGATGGTTGGAACATCCTAGAACTGTTTTGGTTAGGTAACAGGGTTGCCCAAAAGCAGAGTTTCTTCAGCCAGATCAATTTTTCAGGATAGCAGCCAGGAGGGGGAGGTTCAAGGGAAAACAGGCCGCATATGATCTGAAGACCATATTTTCCCCACCCTTGGATTTTGAAAATGATCCTTCAGAGATTGCACCTAGACATAGAAGCTTAGATGTATAGAGGCTGGCAGAAGATATTTTGCTGTCTAAGGCAGAGAATAACATGGCGAACATGCACACACACTTACCTTTGATGTACAGAATTTGACGAGACTGGCAGTTGAAATCTTTCTTAAATACTGGCAGTGGGAGAGCATCCTTTGCTGCATCTGAAGATAGCAGATTAGCTGAGGAAGCGGGGGGAAAGTTAATACAAGGCTCTTTCCACTGACACCTTACTACGGCCTCCCAGCATCTGCTGCCTAAGATGACTGGGGTTTAAAGTAGTAGTATGCAACTGTTGGGGGTTAGGATCACAGGAGAATGGCAAATGCACAATGGATCCCCCTGCAAAACTATTTTTTAATTTTTGTGCCACCTAATTCCCCAAACCATACTCTGGGGGCACAATTCTTCCAGGAGATGCTTTTTTTTATTATTTAAAGGAGGTAACCTTGCAATCAACATCTAGTTCACTTTGTCTTACAAAAATGTCTCCTCTTTGCCAAAAACATGTCAACACTTCACCCATGTGTTTGGGTGCATTTGGGAGCAAACATTTTTTAAAAAGCTGGACTCTGAAAGAGCCATAGAGGTGGCCCACTTTCCCCATTCTTGGCATAAACACAGGACTGTGTACAGGGGACTAGACTGCCTTCCAGAGATCCCTACCTATTTCACAGGGATGCATGCATAGAGTTTTCTTCTGCATTAAAATCAATGGCTTACACAGGAGCTCTGTGTGCTCTCAGTGGAGCATATGTTATCTGGATAGGTACCGTTTGAGCATCCACAGATGGCAAGTCCATGTTTTCCCCAATGGCAGCACATGCACATTTTTATTACCTCAAGTAGTGGACTGAGGCAGGCAGTTAAAAGCCACCCCTGTAAGCCCCACATCTGTGCTGCAGCATCTGCATGCTGCAGCACAGACGCGCTCTCCAAAAGGACCTAGTCTAGGTGGCTCCTTTTTTGATGCATCATAAGGGCTGCAACACAGCCCTATGATGCCTCTTTTGCCCAGAGGAGTGTGAGTGCTTGGGCATCCATACATCACAAGACTGTGCCCCGTGTGGATGAGGGTGCAGCCTTGTGATGTAAGCACTGTGATACTAGGGCTCGATGCATATGGACACTGAGCACCATCGAGCCCTAATATCATTGCTAATGGCTCATCTGTACTGGGCCTGATTTACAAGCAGTCCTTCAATCTACCCGCCTGTATACCAAGGTATAGAGACACGGATTACAGAGGCAGGATTCTCTTTATGAGCTGTATTTATTAAAGGGGGAAAACACACACACAAATGCACATACACACTCACACAAGAGCTGAGAAATAAAGAAGTGAGGAATGGAATAGATTGGATATAATTACCAAAGATGTGGTTGCTTCTGGTGGCCCAATTGCATGTTTGGGCATGGGACGCAGCCATTGGAAGCACATGGCTGCACCATTAAGGAAATTTTCCTCAGTGGCGGGGCATGGACTTGGTTGTGCCACCATTAGGGACGGGATTTCACCCTAATAGCAGCACTGCCATGTGCATGCACTACCATTGGGGACAATGGAGACTTCAGCATCTGCAGATTTTGGTATCCTCAGAGGACTCCAGAATGTATTCCTTGCAGATACCGAGGTCCCGCTGTATTTGTGTGTGTGTGTGTATAATTTATTTGTCTTTTAAAAATCTTTACCTCTGTTTATAGATTGGTTAATAAAAGGAATGTGGATTACTATTGCTGAATATAGCTAGATCAAATAAGGATAATAACAATCAAGAGAGATAATAATTTGAGAATATGTGGGAAGTCTTATGTTGTTGTTTTTTTCTATTTTTATTTTCTTTTTGATGGGGAGAGGGAAGAGGAAGGGATTGTGTGTTTAGATGTCCAAATATTGTTGTTTGGTTTCTTTTTGTATCTGTCTCATCAAGACATATAATTGATTATGCCTTCCCAAGGTCATCTGAAATATGTATATATACAGACATGCCAGAGTGTCTGTTCCCTTTATCTCTATGGTTCTGTATTTTGGAAAGGGTATGTATAACTTTGCTTAGAACTATAAAAATATTTTGTATCACAGTTTGATGGGTGTTGTCCTGCCTTTTTATATAGTATATCTTAAGTGTATTTATATTTGTTTCGAACCCCTGAGGAAGGCCTAGTGTGGCTGAAATGTGTTGGGCTTTTTAAACACTAATAAAAAGTTCAACATCTTTTAGCATGTGGAGTTTGTTGTCTCATTGTTTGCTTCTTTTTGTATATGCATGTTGGTGTAGTGTTTTAATCTGTGTTTATGAATTTAGTCAACAATTAAATAAAATAAATGTATTTTCTATAAAAAAAGAAAGAAGAGAAATATAGAAGAAGATGTATTGAAATAATTACATATGTTCATTTCTCTACAGAAAATTTTGTGAAAAACTTGTGGCGAAGAAAGAAGGCATGGCAAATGAAGTATCCTATCAATATTTTAAAATTTAATAAAGCAACATGCAGGATGTTGCTGAATAACAAAGGATTCCTGATATCAGCTGACAAGGGATTCTAAGAGATATCTCTGGGAAATTCATCTACGTAGTTCCGCGCAGGGTGTGTGTATCCTGTAACCTCTGGGAAATATATTAAAAATGAAGAGATAAAACAAGGTGTGTTGTGGTGTTTTAACATCACACTCCCTTGAAATACTTTGTAAAAATTCCTACTGATGGTAAAGCAATTCCTTCTGGTGGACAGAAGTGACTGGCTGTAAGTTGCTGTCATGCTGTCTGATGGTATTCTACTCAGCCAACCTGGAGCTTACCATTTTAAGCTGACATTTCTGATTCTTTGTGAATGAAAGCCTCAAGAAACCTTCTCCTTTGCTCACAGAAACAGATGTTACAAACTCACTAATCCACAGTTTGAACAGATTATTCTGCCAAATGAGATTATCAGTTGGGAGTGAAAACAAACTTATTTGACTGAAGAGAGCAGAAAGCAGGAGCTTAACTCTACATGTTACCAGCAGTGACAAGACTTTGGGGGAAATGTCCATGATCCCATCCAGCAGGTGAGAGCAAACCCTCACATTTAGAAGGAAGTACAGTGGGCCCTTGCAATCCGCTACGGTTTGATTCCAGGTCTCCCCATGGATACCAAAATCCTTAGATGCTCAAGTCTCATTAAATATAGGGGGATAGTAAAATGGAGTCCCTTATGTAAAATGGCAAAATCAAGGTTTGCTTTAAGGAATATATATATATATATATATATATATCTAATGTTTTCAATCAGTGGATGCTTGAATGCATAGATAAAGAATCTGTGAGTATGGAGGGCTGACTGTAGTACATACTAGCACCTAAATAGAAAAACCATAAATTCATTATACCCAGAGTCTAAAACTACCCAGTTGAGTCCTTTTGGCACCTATATGGCCAAACAGGAATGGCCTATGATATTTTGCTGTCTAAGTCAAAAGACAAGATGGCAGTTCTCCCCAGTCACCCACCCAGCTGCCATGCTGTACAATGATCAGACAGAGCTGTGAAAATAGCCCTGGTGGCGCAGTGGTTAAATGCCTGTACTGCAGCCACTCACTCAAAACCAGAAGGTGGCGAGTTCAAGACCAGCAAAGGGCTGAAGCTCGACTCAGGCTTGCATCCTTCCGAGGTCGCTAAAATGAGTACCCAGATTGTTGGGGGGCAAATAGCTTACAATTGTAAACCGCTTAGACACTCCTTAAGGGTATGAAGCGGTATATAAATGAAGCTGTTTGTTTGTTTGTTTGAATCTGACTTTAACAATAGCAATAGGGCAAAGTCCTCCACTGCAGCCATGGGCACCAGGATAGATTAGTAGTCACACACAGCTGGCCAGGTGGCCCACAATGCTCTTTCATCTCTCTGCCCTTGGATGTCTACTCCCAGAAGTGGCTATCTGATTCTGTTGTTGGGCTGAGCTAGCTTTATATGCTTATTTTATCCATTATCCTGAAGAAAAGGAAGGGTGAAGTCATTCTGTGTTGTTCTCTATTTATTATAGATGTGGGAGTGTTGCTGAAGATGAAAGCAACTGACTCAGCTAGAGGCCCACTGTGAACACCTCCGATGGAATTCCTGCTGCTTGGATCTCAGCTTCCTGTTGCTGGTCTCAAAACAACAAAACATCATGCTGCATCATTTTACATTCTGCAAGTAGGGCAACGTGGGGAGAGTGTTCTCTCTCTGTGTTCTCTCTGCCGTTACAGAGATAAGTGACAGAACACAGACAAGGCAGCAGGAGCAAAAGAGGAACGCCATCACTTCTATCCTAAGTTGTATCCCTCCTCCTCCTCTTATTCTTATTCTTATTCTTACTTTGACTTTTGCTTTCAATATGTACTGCTGGTCATCTTAAATATATTTCTTTTAGCATTTTTATGTTAGTGGGAAACATGTATACACTGCCAGAGAATTTTGGTTATTGGTTGGCTCTGAATTGTAATAGATAGATCAATATATTTTTTTTTTTATTTCATTCCTACAAGAATGAATAATTTCATAATTTTTCTCCCCATTCAGTGAGATTATGAAGCTTTCTGTGTGGTTTTTGGGCACTACTGATAATGTACAACTTCATTTGGGAAAATCTCTTTGTACAAAAAATACAAGGGTTGGGAGTTGCACAAGAAAGATCCTTTGGGACTGAAAATGTGTGTCCTGTACAAACAGTGATGTTATTGTTTATGAGACACTGTTTCATGTGTATTTGTGCAAACTACACAAATAGTCTGGTGTCCAGATAGAAAATATGTTTCTTGTGCAAAAAAGTTATATATGCAGGAGTGTTTTTGTACCTAATGCGGAAATGCTGCTTTTTGCCCCTGGAAATATGTTTTCTATCAAAATTGCTTTCTGCACAGACAAACTATGTAAATCTTTGTACAAACTAACTTTCTCCAATGATGTCCCAAAGTGCAAAAACAAAACGAAACAAACCATGATGTGAATATTACAAAGAATTCTTCACATCTGTAGTTCAGATTACCAATAGAAATCAAGTCTCAAAGCTGTTAAAAGGGATGTGAATATAAGCAATGTAAGAATAAGACAGCAATACCAATTTTTAAAGGGGAATCAACTTCTACATTATCAACAAAGGGTCCCCCACCCCCATTTCTGCCTAGTGTGTGAACTGATTCATTTATATGTGCAAATGAATTATTTCCCATGTGGGATTATAGAAAATAACATACACAGCTAAACTGACAGCCATATTTGCTTAGAATTATCTACACAAAAATGCAATTGTGCAAATAGCAATAAAACTGAAGGTATTTTTATATGTATTAGATACAAATGCTGCAGTCTAAACTGTATGAATTTGAAATTAGCTTCACAAACAACTGGCTTTCATTCTGAATCAACATCATTATCATTAGCTTACAAGTTGCATTTAGGAATGAGGCAAGTAGTGGGCCTGCCAAATATCTACCCATTTACCTGTCTATCTGTCTTTAAATGGCTCCCTCTGGAAGTGATTAAAATGCAATCTAGCAAGTCAGGGCAGCCAGGTTAAAACTTCATGGGTTATGAGAAGAGCAGATGGAGAGCAATGAGTTGGCAGAATATGGTGTTTCTGAACTTCAGACCCCAATTGTGGTTTGTTAGTCAAACCAATCAAGGAGTTAGAAAAGGTGGGGAAGAGGATTGTCAGCTGTTCAAGAAGCTGCTATAAATCATGAGGTTTCCCCAACAAATCCCATCCTTGTCCAAAGATAAAGCTATAGGAAAGATATAGAAACTTGACAGCTTTGATTGTAACCTTAATGAAAATCACATATTTATATTGTCCCATTAAATTCCTGGTGGTTTCAATCAATTGCTTATATTAGTGACCCAATCCACCATGGTAATCAATCCAACTTGGTTCCACCTACATTGTAATCAATCCAGCTTGGTTAGGAAGCAACCAAAGAAGAAAAAGTCCCTGATTTCAATGCCAGTTATGAAAAATAACTCTTGCTTTTGCATACAGGACTAGTGTGCCTGTTTTGTTGACATATCAGTAGATGTCACTTCAGCCTCCTGGATCATGCAAATCATGAACCTCCCCAAGTCACTCCACTTATTCATGCTGTCATTTTCTATGCTTCTGCCATTTTAAAAAGGGGAAGAGTTGTCTGATTTTTATTTGGTTCCAAGCATACAGCACTTGTGCCTCCATCCCCTCTGTTTCATTTTGCATTCTCAAAATCATTCCCTACATAAACTGAAGAACTTTTTCTACCTGTGAGAACTAGAATATTGCTTGCCATGGCCCATGTACATAAAACCATATCTTCTTTTGCTCTGTCTTCAAAGGGCCTTTGAAGAAGGTGAAGGTGTGAAAGCTCCATTACTACTATAGGCTTTCTATAACTGTATTATCCTAACCTATGAACCTGCCTTCTGGCTAAGACTACTTGAAACCTTTGGTGTGACCAAGCAGGATTCTTCATACATTCTAATGAGGCAAAATGGTTGGGTGAATTATATTTGTTTCAAATGTCATCTCTTGCCATTCAAGTTATGGACACGAATCTCAGCTCTAGAAAAGCACAAGAAGCACTCCCAAGTTGTTGAGAGCATCTTGGACAGCAAGAGCCTTCAATGAAAAAGCATTTTCAATACTTCTACAGGGCCCTCTAGTCTATAGAATAACTTCATATGGTGTTCATGCAAGACCATCTTCATGTTTGAGAAGGCTCCCAGAGAAGTGCTCTCTATCAGCTGAGCACCAATACCAGGTCAGAAAGCCAAGCTGAGAGATAGTACCCAGACAAAAATTAGTTTCCTCATTATATCCCTTTTTATTCCAAAGTGAAGACTCAGGGCAATGTATAAATAAAAATAAATGTGACACATTGAAAACATGTGAAAGAACAACATTATAATGAAATTAAATTATTAATAACATTAACACAAATTTTAAAAATACAATTAAAATGATAAAAAGCAAGTTAAAATAGCCATACAATTAAAACAGTAAAAGCTGTGGCCAGAATCCCATTATGCAATTGTGCATGGTGTAGTAGTTTTGAGCACTAGACTATGACTCTGGAGAACAGGGTTCAAATCTCTGCTAGGCCATGAAACCCACTGGGTGACCCTGACAAATCACATGCCTTCATCCTCAGATGATGGCAATGGCAACCCTCCTCTGAAGAAATTTGCCAAGAAAACCCCATGATAGATTCACCTTAGGATCTCCATAAGTTGGAAATGACTTGATGGCATACAACAATCATCTACCTATGCTTTCATAATTCTAAAATTCATGATTCCTAAATAGCCCCTAGTGAAAATTCCCCAAATCCCACTTATGTCTAAGCAGCCACCAGGATCAATGGGGGTACATTCCGCTATTGATCAAAAAGCAGCTGCCTGATGTTCTCACCCAGCCCCTCGCACAAGTGATACCTGGCCTGAAGGGGATTTGCAACAGGCCTCCTTTTTATGCCTGTCATGCCAGAGGTTACTCACAAGACTAGATTCACTTCTAAATCAACAGGGAAAAACATCTATGGTTTCGGTGAACAAGAAAGGTTCATTGGGGAATGTACAAGGCAACCTTCTAATTCGCAATCTGTCACTCTAGATGTCTTTGTGAGGAACTAGCATTTTACAGCAATGATTCCAAGTAAATCTTGGAAGACTTCCTTTTGGGGGCGATGACAACCAAAATTTTCCAAGCTCAGGTGGTGGGGCTGTTCAGTCATTCCCCTAGGAATGTTTGCAATTGTTCCTGTGCTGATCCCAGCAGTCCTTGACCTCTTATCAGTATAGGGACCCTTTAACATCTTGCTCTGGAGCTGATGAAGATCTGCTGCCTGTGGAAACACTAGGAATCATGAATTACTTCTAAGACACAAAAGTTTATTTGTGTCTTATTACATGTTATTCAGCATGCAATCTGTTTCGATCTGAAGGCATAGGGGGTGAGCATCTCAATCATTCCAACTTCTTCTAGGAATACAGGGCCGCACTGCCTGGCAGTGAGCAGCAGATGGTGCCCAAAATCAAGGTCCAGATTTGACAGACACAACCTGCAGATACAGGGTTTGGTAGATGGAAGGGGAATCCAGACTGAGAGATGTCCAAGACTGGGAGATGAGAGGACACTGGAACCAACATCAAGAAGGTAAGCGTGTCCATCCCTTCATCCCAATAAGACAAAGGAGAAGGCTGTGCTGAAGGAAAAGCCTTGAAATGGAGGATGCATCTAAGCTTTCATGTCTGGGTTCTTTGTTGGTCTTCTACTGAACAAAAGGAACAAAAGTTAAGACCTTACTCCAGAATTTCCTAGACCACCTTAACCATCCATTCAAAACTGTGAAACTTCAGCTAAGAGAGGGGGGGAGAGAACTGATCCCAGAATTTTCTTTCATATGCACACAATGAAGAAGCATAGTTGGATTTTGAATCTATTACTGATTTCACAGAGAAGTTTGGGGGTCGGGTATTCATTACCACTTCTGGTCTGCACTGTGATTATGGGTTATTGGGATTGTTTTATCTTGATGTCTTTTAATTATTGTAACCCGCTCCGATTGATGACAGAGGAGCGGGCTATAAATAAAATTATTATTATTATTATTATTATTATTATTATTATTAACCTGGATGCTACCAATGACAGCTCACTGAGGGAGCCCTCCACCATCATTCAATCCACAAGTTGCCTCTGGATGCTACTGATGTCAATATTTTAGTTCAATAGCTGTATCTTTAATGGGTTGATTTATAGCAATTAGCAGGTTTCTATGTATCAAGCCTCTGCATATTGAACTCAGATCTTGGAAAAATTACTAGTGGGGAAGCAACAACAGCAGCCACGTTGGATGGAGGGTTTGGGGAGCTATAAAGATAACAATGAGCTTGTTACCTCTATGATTTAAAGCAAATTGCCGATTATATGACCATCGTTCCCATTGGAAACCGGTTCTGATCCTACTTTGATCAATTTCTGTCATGATAAAGTGAGGCAAATACAAAAAAAAAAAAAAAAAAGGTTTTCCAGACACTAGTTTTCTTGTAGTTTTTTTTGGAAAGAATTGATTCCAGAGTATGTTCAACAAGTGGGAATAATGGATCTGAATCACATCATTCTGGATGGAGGGGACTAATGGCAGAGGGGTGTGTACCATCTCTCCTCAGTTTTTGGTAGATCCACCATCCCCCCCCACTCCCCCAGCACTGCCTTTGTGCTTGTGGTGTGACTTTTGGGTGCATGATTTAAAAAAAAATGAAATAAAATTGATGGAATATTTGATTCACTGATTTTGCAACTACTTGCAAGCAGTGAGGCAAGTAGTTGCAAAACCAATAAATCAAATCTTCTATCTATCTATCTATCTATCTATCTATAGATAGATAGTTTCCAAGCCAGACTGCCCAGGCTGCAGCTTACATCACTGATGATTGATATGCATTTTGAAGTGGCCCAAACTAGTGGGGATGACAATTGTGCCAAAAAGAAGTGATTACAAGGGGATAATGAAAAGATCCACTTTTATAGTGGGAACAACGGACCTTTTGGAATTGATTTACCAACATGGAATGAAAGCAAATCCCAAACCAGTTTAAATGTAAGTAGGAATGATCTCAATATGACCTAATGGAGGCATTTTGGATCTCAGTGGAAATGCCTTTTTTGTATTGCAAAAGTATCAAAATTTTATCTCCTGGACTCTGGAATGCTTTGATCCCAGTGCCTTTGTTCCCAGTGCTTTGTTCCTGGGCCTAAGCTTTATAGGGTGAAACCAGCACTTTAAGTGTGCCTGGAAACAGATTAATAATCAGTGGAGCTGTTGTATCATAGGAGTTGCATAAGGTCCCTATAACCAGTCAGTTGTCACATATATTTACAGTGAACAAAGTAGATATATTCCTGGGCATTAATTCTTTAAGAGAAAATTTATTACAGGAGGCAGAATTAACATGGAAAGAACACAGAAGAAGAAGAAGAAGAAGAAGAAGAAGAAGAAGAAGAAGAAGAAGAAGAAGAGTTCAACATGTTTCAGTAAACCTTTTATTCAAAACTAACAATGGCCCGATACAGATGGGCATGAAGAGGTGCGATTATTTTTCTGGCGCGATTAGGCTTAGGGAGGGTACAGCATTTACAACCTTCCTAGCCCTAAAGTGTATGGATGCTGCCATTTTAAAATGGTGGTGTCCATATGGGTGCGCCATGATGTTGTCATGGAACGCAGCATTTAAACAACGCTGCGCACGCCTGACGACATCACACCATGGAGAGCACCAATGGTGCCCTTTCCGTGGCGCAAAAAGGAGCTCAAAAATGAAGCTCTTTTTTCTGCCTGGTCCTTGGCACAGCCTGTAGACGGCCTCACCAAGGACCCAGGGGGAAAGGAGCTGCCGCCATGGCCCCTTTCTCCCCTTTGCACCACCAGGGAGAGCAGGGTGCAGTGGGCGCCCATGGTGCCTGCTTCACCCCGCTTTCAAACCGTGGGGAAGTGGCAGTTTGCCCCTTCCCTGCAGCCTTCAGAAGTGCCGGGATGGGGCCTCTGGGGCTGCCGGTGAGGTCCCATCTCGCTGCTTCTTGGGGCGGCTGCAGACTGCCCCTTTTGGGCAGTCTGTACCGCCCCAATATGCTCATGTGAAATGAAATCACCAGGTCAGATAAGTCATGCATAAATAAACAAAAACTTGTTGAGGAGACCACTTGAAACCTTCCTCCTTAATGCATCCAGGGATGACTTTTTCTTTCACTAGCTTTAGGTTCTTTATGATTTTATCTTTGAGGACCAGACTTATGCTTTTTAACATGTTAACAGTAGATGGGGAGGCAGGATTATCTGCTCTTTCTGTGTTGTTCTTTGCATGCTCAGAAAGGAGTTCTGTAGACAGCAGCTGCTTACCTTGCCTGTTATGAAAAAGGACTGCAAACATCTATAAGGTCAGTTCCATTAAATTGTTATTCTTTCAGTTTTTCACCCCACCTTAATCTTTACTACATTGTTTCCTCTAGATACTCTGCTGCATCCCCACACTGAAAATCTGGGCTTCTCCACCCGTACTTCATTATTTTCCCAATGCTGAGTCTGCTACTAAACTTCTAGCTACACAGAAGATGAGGAGAAAAAGTAGGGGCTGGGTTAGTGTTTAAAAATTGTAAAAAGCAGCTTCGTTGTTAGAGGCTTTGTTAACAGAGCTATGCCTGTACCGTATTGAAGGCTTTTGTAGTTACCATACACAAGTGTCCGTTTCACCTCACATAAATCCAACATAGTAATTTCTTCCCTTTGAACTGTGCCTTCTCTGCACAGTATCAAGGAAGATAATGCTCACTGGAGAAAGAGGATTTGAGTAAGACAATAGTCTGGCAGGTCTTATGTGTGGCTCTGTAGCCACATAATTATGTCACAAAGAACAGGCTCATCTTTCCTTCCTCTGGTAAACTGGAACACCGATTATGTAGCAAACATAATCCAACTTCCTTCAGCCTCTGATAATGTATCTATGTGTACCTATTATCTCCCTTTTACATTTCTGTTCTCTCTTTCCTCTAATGCTGAAAGAAGTAAGTGTTTGTTACAACAGCTAAGGCTGCCTCTTAAAGTTGCAATGTAAAAGCTCAAACAAATGGAAAAACTATTCCATGTTAGAAGTGTCCATGCATTTTTTTGGAACTAATGGCTATCAGCATTTGTGAATGGATGACCACAACAGTGTTCCTTAAGTTTTTATGCACTAAACAATTAGGATTTGCAAATTAAGAATATTTTAGAAATTGTGATTTGGCTTATGGGTGTATTTTAGCAATTGTTCTTGCTTTTATGCCTATATTCTGTGAGATGCTTTGCACAATACCCTGTTTGGGGATGAAAATTCTGAGTGAAAATGGGGGGGGGGGGGAGATACTTATTAAACAAATACAAAAAAGGTAGCAGATAATAAATCAGTTATTTGCAAGATCTTCAAGCATCAGATGGAGATCTTTAAAACTTCAAACCTAGAAAGAGTACAAACTCAGGGGAAGAGACACAATAATGTTAAAAATAGAATATTAAAATATATTAAAACAATGGAATCATGAACAAAAATGGGAACCATATGACAGAGGGAGGATACATACATTAGAACAGTAAATCAAAATCCTATTGTGTAGTTATAAGTGCATAACTATACACATTTACAATTACTTCATATTCCCCTATCCCTATATAGCCTGTCATTTAGGGGAAACATAAGGACCATGTAAGTTCCCCAATTCCCACTTACTAGTGAGCAGCCAGTGTGGCTGACAGCGGTCTGTTCTCCTGTCACTCAAGAAGTGGCTGACTGATGTTCTCACCCTTCCTCAAATAATTATTGTTGTTGTTGCTGTTGTTGTTGCTGTTGTTGTTGTTGTTATATCATTTAATTAAATTAGTGAAAGGTAGAGAAAGATCTCCCACTTGAGGTGGGTTCTCAGTATATATTGACTCAGCCTACATTTCTCTTCTGAATCTTGGTCAGCATCCCAGGTTTCACATCTGAAAAGAACACTCGGAAGAACATTAATAGGATTTAAGATATAAATACCTCCATGTGCCATCACTTTGCTGGCTTCAGGAACATGAATAACAAGCACACTAGCACTAAGACCTAGGATAAAATAAATTTAATTAATAATGATATATCAGAGATCTAGAGAACTAAATATCTATCTGGATTTATGCTAATGCCACTTTGAAGAAAGCAATAATGAAGTTTAGCATTGACACAACAACCTAATCTCAAGGTTAATAGGGTTGCATCCCAAAAGCAAATAGAAGTGAGGAAATAAAAGCAGACTGCAGAGATATATAAGCTACTGGTATGACTGGAATAATAGGAAGCCATAGTTTATACGATGAGAAATTAAAACAGAAAATACTATTTTTCATGGAGAAGGAGGATGCTAGGTAACTAGAATCTGCAAAATTAAAACAGAGCTTATTTCACACAAACCTTTGATGGATGAAGTGTTTAGTGTAATTTCCACAATGTAGGTCTGCGTTTCTCAACTTGGGGTCCCCAAACTTGGAAATATCTACACTTCTATCAAGTCCATAGATGGGCTCCAGAGAGCCTGTGAACTGGGTGCAAAAGGTGGGTTTTTCCCTTCAGTTTTGTTAATATAATGTTAATTTTTAGATAAAAATTCAAGTGTAATATGTAATCATTTCATGTGAAGGAAAGAAATTTTCAGTGCAATAAAATAAACTGTATGCAAAATTTTATGGGTTGATTTTTATATGTATTTTTCAGGGGTGGCAGTCCATACATTTCTTCAGATTCTCCAAGGTTTTGTGAGCTAAGAAAATAAGGTGAAGAACCATTACTGTTGATTCGCCATCTTAAATCAGCTGATGGGAAGAGAAAACACACACATTTCATATAAAACAAAGGATAAGAAAACACTTCGCACATAATCTTTGCAAAAGTGTGCAAAGGCAAGGGTAGCTAAGGCCAAAGTCCAGAATCTTCTGTGACTTCTCAAGACAGTAGACAGAGCCAGCTGATGCAGGGGAAGAGCAAGGATCATATCCAGAGGCCAGGACTCATGTGCTGTCATCTGTGTTGACAATTCTAAGCAACTCATGCAGTTACTCACACACAACAGTTATTAGACTGATCAGTGGAGACATGTCCCTGGCAGATGGAAAGTGGAAATTCCTTAGGCCAACCCTGCTATTAGGCTTTTAGTGGCAGTCCCAGCTAGTATAGACCCATTAAATCCATGAGATTTATCCAAATATTGACTCTCTGTTAAACAACTGGTTAAACGGGTCTATTGTAGTTAGGACTATTACAAGGATTTGTTCAGATGCAACAGAATAAAGGGAGTGGGAGACATCAGTGCAATCCTATATAAGTCTACTCAGATGTTTATTCCAATGGAACTTAGGATGCATGTACACTGCAGAATGAATGCCGTTTGACACCACTTTAACTGTCATGGGTCCATCAAATAAACACTAGGATATGTACTTTGTTGTGGCACCATAGCTTTCTGACAGAGAAGGCTAAGTATCTCACAAAACTACAAATCCCAGAATTCCATGGAGTTGAGCCATGGCAGTTAAAGCAGCCAGCCAGCATGGCATAGTCATTTGAATGTTGATCTACAGCTCTGGAGACGAGGGTTTGATTCCTCACTAAGCCATGAAACCATTGGGTAGCCTTGGGCAAGCCATTTGCTCTCAGCCTCAGAAGAAGGCAATGGCAAACCTCCTTTGAACAAATCTTGCCAAGAAAATTCCATGATTGGCCTCGGTCATAAGTCAGAAATGACTTGAAGGCATACAACAGAGAGAGAGAGAGAGAGAGAGAGAGTTAAAGCAGTGTCAAACTGCATTCTTTCTCCAATGTAGATGCAGCCTTATTCCTATTGACAGGACCCTCAATAATCTTTTATTATTATTTGCCTGTGCACAGTTAGGCCATGAAAGTTGCCTTGGCATCAACATTTTCTTTTTTTACTCTTTGTTATTCTTACTACTGCAGATTAGCACTGCTTATCTGGAATGTCATATAACCATCCAATAAGTGCTAATAAAAAATACCTCCTCTGCTGCAGAAGAGGAATAAATAGCAGTTGAAGCAGTCTTCGAACACTCAGAGAAACAGCTTCTGGTTCATTAGTTACCTTATATTTATAAACATGTCTTGAAATGACACAGCTGTCAGGAGGGCTCGTACGAAAAAACGAAAATCTGCGCAAATAACCAAGTAAGCATTTTCACTACAGAAAACATGAGCAGGCACCATGACCTATTCAGAAGTAAGTCCCTTTGAATTCAAAGATTCTTACCTTAATTTGAAATTGTAGGATGAATAGGACACATTGCTGAATATCCACTTCTAAATTTTAAGAGAGATTCTTGACAACTGTCATTTAAAGTCTGACACAACACACCAGTTAGCTGTCACATAGTATCCTTTTTCTCTTCCCACTAGGATTGGCTTTAGTTTAGTTAACACATACAATGTGGTGATGGAGAAATATCAGCTGTTGAGTATCTTGGCTAGTTGCAAAATTACTAAGAGCACAAAAGGTGAGAACAAAAGGTGACAACTTGACTTCATATTTGATGGTTGTCTCCAATCAACAAGTTATTAGGCATTAGCTGATAATAGCTGTGTGCTGAAAATTCTCTTCCC
The DNA here is from genome assembly GCA_034509955.1 of Urosaurus nigricauda. Lineage (NCBI taxonomy): Eukaryota > Metazoa > Chordata > Lepidosauria > Squamata > Phrynosomatidae > Urosaurus > Urosaurus nigricauda. The sequence continues at coordinate 257,594,405 of JAOEGL010000001.1, read as the reverse complement.
ATACCTTCTTGAAGTAACTTCACACTAGAAAAATAAAAGGTAACTGTTTTAAATCTCTTGAAGCATATTGTTCAAGCTTCAGCAGTTCAGTATGACATAGGGTGTTGATAAGGAGCAATAATTAATATGATGTTATGGAACAGAAATGTTAATGAACAGAAATGTGCTTATATGTTTTTAGCAATTATCTGAGTACTAGTTTGCATCCTAATGCTTTGCAACAGGCAAGAAAGATAAAATGGTGTTAAAAACGCTGTTGCTAAATGTTCTTTTCCAGTCATCCTTTTCAAGGCATTACATAATATTCAGAAAAGTCCTTTCATATGTTATTGTGGTAGTTATAATGAATACACCTGAGAAGACACCAGAGATATGCTTGCCTTGCCCTCTACCTTATGGCCATTCTCACTCCCAGTATGTGCTGAAGATGAACTTTTTCAGTGGTGAGGCTATTCCAGAACTTGGGGAAAGTTACTTTTGGAGGGAGAAACAACACCCAGAATCTCTCAGTTAGCATGGCCATGGTGCTTGCAAGATTCTTAGAGTTGTAGCCAAGAAAGTCATTTTCTCCTCACCTTTTCCCTTCACATTATAAAGTTTCTTGTCATTTAAATCTAAAATTGAGAGCCAGCATGACAGAGTGGCTTGAGCATTGGACTATGACTCTGGAGACCAGGATTTGATTCCCCGCTCAGCCATGAAAGCCACTTCAGCAATTCACATGCTCTCAGCCTCAGAGAAAGGCAATGGCAAACCTCCTCTGAATCAATCTTGCCACAAAAATCCCATGATAGGTTCACCTTAGGGTCATCATAAATCAGAAACAATTCGAACATACACAACAACAACAACAACAACAACAACAACTCTAAAATTATCTGGCCACCCTAGAATAATAGGAAACGCTCTCTGCCCCCATATAGACAATCACCCTCAACATATGGAGGGTAATCAGAGAGCAGGCAAAACTAATAGGTCCATCCCTGCCCTCCCTTCTCATGTGTTCACTGTCACCACAGCAAGAACACAAGCCTAGGATGAGCATTTGCCCTGCTAAAGGAAAATTTTAGTTCACCTTTTACTCCTGCTATACATTAGCACTTTTCCTCCCAACCCTTCATGCTGAAATATATTTCATATAGACCAACTCTCTACTGACCAATAAATAATACCACTTGATGACCAGATGGTCATAATTAAATTATTAAACTCTTGTTCATGTCTGAGTCAGACCAATTAATGGGGGAAATGACCCTTATATGCTTCCCCCAATTCAGAACTCTGCCTATCAACTTATGAATGACCATAGAGAGAATGTTATCTCCAGAGGGAGAGAGGAAATGCAATGGAAAACATTGTTCTCACTAGCTGTGATGTAGAAGGGTTTTTACAAACCATTGACACCCAGAGATGAATCTCAAGATACTTTTGACATACCATTGCTTAATAAATAAGAATTAGTATATCACAGGCAAATCTCAGTTAACAAAGCCTCCGACAGATAAGCTCCTTTTTATACAGTCTTTTTACACCTATCCAGCCTCCTTGTGTCTTCCTTGTCCTCTGTCCAGCTGGATAGGTTTTGGTTGGATAGTTTTTGGCAGCATTGTCACTAGGAGGACAGTGAAGGAGGGCTGAAGAAACACAGACATTTGGTGTCAAGCTGCAACAGCATATCTGCAGTGTTACCCAAAAAGATGGGGAGGGAACTTGGGGTCCCCACCAACAATGACAGCATCTCTTTGGTATTTGGTTGGGTGACTTTAAGGGATGTTTTAACCTAGGCATAACAGAACTATTTGTTCATTCTTGCACTACAGTGCATCCTGGGGAGGGAGAGGGGGCAGTGTCCCACATTCCTGCCCTGGCAGCTTAACATGCAAATAAAACCATGGGGGGGGGCAGGGCCTGGCACCCCCTATCCTTGCCTCATGCAGTTTTGCTCATGAGTAAAACTGCATGGCACAGAGAGTTGAGTGTGTGTCCTTTTGGCTCTGCCCCTGGAGCCCCACCTCCCTCACCAGGTGATGCCCCAGTGTAGGACGCCACTGACACATTAGAACCTGAGCTCAAACCTGCTTCATTTAAGTATGAACAAAAGCTCTGAAATGGGCATTCCATGTTTTCTGTGAATAGGCAATGTCCAGGTAAAGATTCCTCTACATTAAGCAATCAACCCTGTTACACATAAATGGTTGGCATAAGGCCACATTTCCCTTTAGTATTGTTTTTGTCATTGCTAACTCCTGTCAAATTGACTTTGCCTTATGGTGACCGTATGAATGAGAAAGGAAAGCTAAAATGGTAGCTTGGCCAGTACAAGTGAGAAGAATGGCCACTTACTAGAGTCTGCTAAATTACTTTGAGATATGGTTCCCACTATGTGTCAGTGACCATTACAATCATGGCTTATTGGGGGTGTAATCCAAAAAATAAATTTTCTATATATATTTTTCTAGCTACTGGATATACTCATATGTAAATCTAGAAATTTTAGTCAAAAAAACAACCCACAAAACTTGGTTCAACTTATCCATGGGTCCGTGTAATAAAGACTGCACTTTATCTCTTACAAAAATGGAACCAGAACAGTTCTCTCAGTAGAGTGGTGAAAGGCAAGAACTTAGTCCATCCCAGAAACACCTAAAAGTGGCACTGACTCCTCTACTCTCTCTGATGCAGTGTCACTTCTGAGCTTTTTTAATGCCTGGGCAGAAAAATGGCAGCTGTGGCAGCTCCTTGGCACTTCTCCTTAAAGAAGAACTGAGACAGTAGACAAGTGAGAATTTTCTTATGCCTACCCATAACTGGTCACTGCTCACACATATACAGTACACATTACACAGTCACCTTTTACTATTGTACCTTCCTCATCCAGCCAGCCTTTAAGGTAAACACAAACAGTTATGCCTGCCAGAAATTTCTAAGTTCTTTGGCACTGTTTTCCTTTTCTTCATCCTTTATATCCTTTGTTACATGCCCCTAAGTTTTACTCTTGGTTTATCAATGGGTCATATCAAAACCCATAATATTGGTCCCAAAGCCTGCCTTCAACTTATATATGAGGTTGACTTACGCACAAGTATATACAGTACTTTCAGGTTATGGTCAGTTAGGAGATACATATATGACAATAAATCTCTGTGTGTGCATATTCAGGGAAAAGTCAGGGGTGCTGGCAGGACATCAAATGCAAATTGAGATTCTACATCAAAGGACTAGTAACAAATGTATAATTATCCCTCATCCCCCACCGTGACTCTCCAGACCTATCTTAACAGCCAGCAGCTACACTGATTAACAGGTCAGTCCTGTTGGCAACTGGATTGTAGCAGGATGATGTTTCCAGCCCCCTGGAAAGACTTGGGAGGGCATTTGAAATAGTGTCAATAGTGCAGTGTTTGTGAATACAAAGCATAGTTGAATATGGAGCAGTTGCAGATATATAACTCTGGGCCACAAACCCATAACTGCAGTGTAGGATACCAGTCAATATATTGGACAGGGAGTGAGATTCACTATAGGTCACCCCCTACACTATACATCTCAACATCTTTATTGTCGTATATACATAGCTGATATTATCACGTCACCAGATCGAGATGATATTTTCACCTTTCAGATGCATTGAAATATGAAATCAGAGGACAAGCTGCTACACATCTCCTACCCTATTTCTGCACAGTTCTTCTGCACAGTTATTTTTATTTATTTATTTATTTATTTACGGTATTTATACCCCGCTCTTCAGCCCTAAAGGCTCTCAGAGCGGCTTACAGCTAGTTTTGCAGATGGTTTCCTGCCCTCAAGCTTACAATCTAAAAACATGACAAAAAAGGAGAAGGGACTGGTGGTGGGGAAGGGATCAAGTCCAGTGGATATTCTCTCTCTCTGAGGCCTGGACCATGGCAGATGGGTAGCCCTGATGGAGTTGAGCCTGCCTTCTCACTCACTCCCAGGCCAGATGATGACACATTGACTGGAAGGAGGGATCTTCTTCTTCAGGCTAGGCCTGATGGAGTTGGGCCGGCATTTTGACTTCTTTTCAGGCTGAATGATGACAGATAGACTGCAGGGAGGGCTCTAAATATAAATATAAATATAAATATTTATATCTATAGATATAAATGTACACTGGATTACATATTTAATAGACCAGATTGAAAAAGGAGCAGATACAGAAGTGTGGAAAATTAAAACTGTTGATGTTCCTTCTTCTACATGTGCTTTACTTTACTTTCCCTCTGATATAGAACGTGTCATTTACTGACCATGCCATATCCTCCAGCTGATTGATTGTCTCATACTCCCTTGTCTCACTCTTCAGTTGCATTTAAACTGTCCTGGTTTCTCTCTTCTCCTCCCACTGTCCTATTTGATCCTCAACTTGTTCTCACCTTGTCCCCACCAGTGGTGCCAGTGTCTCCTTGAAATTTTGAGAAAATTATAGCTCAAAAGGAAGCTTGAAAGAGGTGGGTAACTTTTGGGATCTTTTCATTTATGTATACCAGTTCTTACTGCATAGAGTACCCCAGTTTCAGCAAATAGAAAAGTTTTATTTAGAAGGGTGGAAGGGTATACGCAAACATACAAAAACAACAACAACAACAATGCAACCTAAAGAACCATGCAAGGCTAGCAGAAAGAAAGGTGTGGAAGGCTGGATAAAAAAGAATTGGTAGTTAAAGAGGCCAATAATTATCAGTCCTGAAGAAAGTCCATGGAAAATGAAGAGTGGCTCAGACACCATCTGAGGGTTACACAGAGAGAGTGGAACAGAGTTCTGGTCTGTGAACAGAGCCTCTGCCTCTGAACAAAATGGCTAAAGCAGGAGCAGATATCTATATCCCATTTCATGCCCTTGAGAGATACTTGATATTGCCAAATAGTATCACAAAGTTTTGGATAGTTTTCCCATGGAACTGATAAAAAGGGCCCAGAAGGCTTGATGGTTTTGGCACCAGAGTGTCAATACAGTGTTTAGCTCTGAGATAACCCCTGATGAAAGGGTGACTAGGAACACATCAGGAGCTGAGGTGAAGAGTATGGTCTCTGATTGATTTGGGATGGGGCTCCCTTTGTATCTATTGCAAGAGGAAATGCAAAGAGCTGGACGGGAATGAAGTTATCAGCTCACCCATTTAGCATTTGTTTTAGTACTATCTAGGTACCTGAATGTCCTCAGGTCATCAAAATTTCTTACATGTGTAACTTCCTAGTTTCCACAGGTGATCTTGACCTTTCAAAACATGCCCAATGCTAGATATTAATTATGAAATCCCATATCCAGCAAGAGGGCTGTAGGGTATGCTAACAACACTACTGAATTAATGCAGTTTAACACCACTTTAACTGCCATGGCTCAATGCTATGGAATTCTGGGATTTTTAGTTTTGTGAGATATTTAGCTATATCTGTCAAACAGCTCTGGTGCCACAACCATTCCTTCTAGACCCTTTCTGTCCAATTCTGCTTTAATTGTCATGGCTCCATCCTGGAGTTTGTAATCTGGTGAGCCTCTAGAATAATACTTCCAAGAATTCTAAGTGCTCTTCCCTAATCAGCAAATCCTATGATACCATAGGATTTTGCCATGGCAATTAAAAGTGTGATCATATTGCTATATTTGTGTAGTATGCAAAGGCCCCACGTGAGGACAAGACAACCTTGTACCTGAATTTGAAATGCTTCTCTGGCTGAAAAATAAATACAACATTACTTTGTGTGAGGATGTGATTGTTGCAGGAATATTTTATTTGAGAAGTGTAGCTCCATTCTCCACTGTGAGAAGTGAAGTACTCCAACATTCTGGCCATGTGCCTCTCTTGGATGAATGGGTGCTTCAGCTCAAAGCACAGCCCTTTTCTGCTTCTCTTGTAAGTTTATGAAGCGTTATTGAAATGCAGCAAATTCTTTATTTTTTTAAAAAAAAATTGCCTCTTTAAGATTATATAATTGTTTTTGACAGCAAACCGGCTAGAAGAAGCACTTCTAGATTAATTAACAGTGACCCATAATTAAACACAGCAGTACTTAGAGAAGCAACAGTCCCCTGATAGCATTGCTTTAGCTATAATGAGTATTTATCATCCTTGTTTGCTTCCACAGTAGCAGTTATCAACTTTGGTTGCCACATTTTTTAATTAAGTGGAACTACGGATAAGGCACCGCAATATATTCATGATTTGCAGATAGCTCTCAAGGCACAGATCCTATCAGGAAAACATGTGTGGGGTTCAGTGCTACCCATGTTTATCAAGGGATAAGCCTCACTGAGTTCAGTGAGGTTCATTTCTATGTATATTTGCACCCCAGGCTCTCATTAGATGTAAATTTTAAGTCAGCAGTATAAACATTTTGCAGAGTATTTTCTTGGGTTTTGTGCCATGATACTACACTTAAATCCTTAAAGACAGAGTTTCTCTGGCATATAGCAGTGCAAAGATTTTTGTGTGATACCAGATCTAATACAGACAATTTATTATAGGCAGATTTTCTCTTGTAAACATCTCTTGAGTTAACATGTGCAGTGGGTCTTTGGTATCTGCTGGGGTTTGGTTCCAGGACACCCTGTGGATACCAAAATCTGCAGATGCTTAAGTCCCATTATATACAATGGTGTAATAAAATGGTGTCCCTTATATAAGATGGCAAAATCAACGTTTGCTTTTTAGGATTTTAAAAAATACTTTCAAGCCATAGATGATTGAATCTATGGATAAAGAATGTGTGGATACAGAGGGCCAACTGTATTGTAATGATTAAGTGTGTAAGTTAATACACCACACATTATATTATAGGGACCAAATATTTTTTGTGAATTTTTCAAATGTTTTAATACTGATTTGCTTTCTTTTCTTGTTGACCATGATAATGTCCTCTGATTTGTTCATTATCTTTTTATAATGGATGTCTTGGTTATAGGGCAAGTACAAGCCTTTCAGAGAACATTCAGTTCTCCTAGGAAGCTACTCATTGTTCTTGAATAGGTGACACGACTTTTAAGTCTCAGTACAAAGTACAAAAGAATAGAATCTCCCAAAAGAATGGGTAATTTGCTCATGCTGGAATTTGCTTGGTTTAGTCATGGCTGGAGTTGCATTTTGTTTGTATATGAAAGAAGGAGACTCAGAACTTTGGATTTACTACAGGTGTTTTTCAGGCTACAATATCCATCTAAAGAGGTGAAGAAATAAATGTTAGTTATTTTTATTTTTTATTTCATTTATTTATATGACACCTTTCATCTAAATTAGGGTGTGTGTGTGTGTGTGTGTTAGCTGCCTTCAAGCCCACCTCAGCTTATGGCAACCCAACTTCCCTGGCTTCATGGCACACTACATATATTCACAGTAAAGATCTGAAAGACCTGTATCTCTGTACACAGCCCTTTAAAAATGTGGGACAAATGTCATTCATGATTTGCATCCTTTTGAAACCTATTACACCTCCCCCAAATGTATGTACATATATGCTTTACACCTAGACATTTATTATCACTCTGTAAACATCCAAAGAAGTAGGTTTATATACATAAAAGCTCATTCAAAAACAAAAACCAGTAAGTCTTAAAGGTGTTGCTACATTCCTTTTCCCTCTCTTCCTTTTTATATAGCTATAGTGATTATTATATTGTTCGCTTGCTTTAGAATACATCTAGAGCTGCTTTGTTCAGGATTGCTGATTTGCTGGAATAGGCTTTTCTCTTTATATCCAGAAGGTTGTAAGAAATGTTTGCTTGGGAAATAAAAATCAATACCCCTAAAAACTATTTTAAAAAGAACATGCAGAGAGATAAACCAATAGGAAAGAAAGGTAGGTCAAATGTTGGTCTCAGCCAGCAGCTTTGCAATCATGGCTCCAAGCAGATAGAAGAGGGTGATCTTTGTTTTCTTTTGCCATTGTTTAAATCCCAGGTAAAAAATAGAACCCTGACCGGGTTCAAATGAAGGTTGCTCTTAGACCAACTTCTTCCTGCAGAGCTAGGGAAGGTTTTTGCTGGCAGTGAATAACCTCACAGTGTGAAGCCTGCTTATGACAAAGAAGATATGCAAGAAACGGAAAACGCCAGTTCCATGGTTATCCCCGACTACTTGGAAAATGTGCAACCCGTTTTTAATCAAACCAAACTGAGAGATCTAGTATAATGGAAACACGCACACATGCCACAATATTCCTAATTATAATTATTCACTGAAATATTCAAAGACATAGTTGTATTTCTCAGTATCAGTATACAAAGGGATCTTGTACTGCCTTTGAAGCGGAGAGACAGACATTTGTAGAATAAGTTTTCATAGACTTAGTTGCTCCATCAGATGACTCTGATGAAGTAGACCAAGTCCACGAAAGTTTATTTTGCAAATTTATTTTTTCTCAATTAGTCTCAAAGGAGCTACAAGATCCCTTTATTCACTGGAATGCTTATTTATGGAAGGAAGCACTTATTTTGAGTAGTTGTTTTTTGTTTCTATTTTGTTTTGTTTTTAGATTCTGCAATGCATCTAGCTAATGCAAGGTACATTTCTTTCACTATCATTGCTCTCCCCTCCCCTCCAGGCCCCACTCATGCATCCGTATCCCCCATCTCTCCCTTCCCACTTCTCTAATCTAATTTAGAATTGGGTGTTCCAAGTTGTGATTATTATAGAACTTTCCTGCTGAGTAATGACATTGCTTGTTTGGACGTTGCGAAAGCAGCCTTTTCATAGTTTTCAAACCGCAAGCCTCCGCACCATTAGCTTACCAAAGGAAAGTTCATGAGTAATGAATGCATCTCACCGAAGTAAGCACACTCAGCTGCTGTCCTTTAGCAATGCATCTCAGTGTGGCATAGGCCACATGACTGGAATGTCCAAATGGCAAAGGGTTGAGGAGTAATGGTCAGTAGAAGACTTCTGTTGTTTACCATGGTGCTACTGAACGTCTTCTGGGGCTGACAGATGCCACTCCAGAAGGTTAATAAGATGAAGGCAGCTCTCCCAGCTGGACCATAAGAGGGATTATGTCTGAGCAGCAGATAAACAGCTTATTCCAGAAACAGACACTGCTTTTTTTGTTGTTGTTTAAACTTCGTCACTCTTCTCAGAATTCTCACTCCAGTCCTACTTTCATTCTCTTTGGGTGAGAGGTGGGATGAGCTTGAGGGTTTGCTTAACTCTTGGATCCTCCATCTGTTGCTACGTATCGAATGAGAGGACATTCTGAACACCTTGGTTTTGGGACACAGCTGGTACGACGTTTGAGTGGTGTCAACTCCTTCAAAACAACTTATTCAGCCAAAACAACTTCTCCCTACCCTGCATAACCATCCTTGAAAACTGTGAATGGTTTAAAAAAGAGCCATGCATTTGAAAACAGGATTCATATTTCTCATAGTTTGCCTTGCACTCCAAGTCCAAGGAAGTACAGGTAAGTGTTTTTTAAAATATATTGTTGCTTGACATTGCTTCATCGGTGGGTGGGTGGGTGAGTGAAATTTCAGCAGGAGAGTTAAGGAAACAGATTCATTTCTTAGAGCTGCATGACTATAAAAATAAATCTTTTATCCCAGCTCTAAACCTTTTTGCTTTAAACTAAGAGTAATCATTACAATAGAAGTTAACCAATTTTTTCTATTAATTATGATTATTCAATAGATATTTTTATACTGCCTTTCATTAAAAATTCCCAGGGTAATTCTGAGTACACAGAGGATGACTATTTATATAGGAATAAGAGCTGTTGATTCAAGTAGATTGGCCTCTGAGGAATACACATTGCAGTTTAGATTTCTCAATAAAACACCTGCAATTTCATACATACAGACACACCAAAAACAACACACTTGAGCCAAAAAAATAAGCATACATGACTTTTCAGAAGTTCAGCTAGAGATAGCAATGACTACATCCCATTACAAACATTTAAATTTAGTTACATGTTTGTTTGCAATTGTTTGCTTTTGGTTTCTACAGAAAGTTATGCCCATCTTTAGCTGGATTGGGGCTCCTGCACAATGTGTTTCTCCTTCATGAATTAATGCTTCTGTAGATTAAAATGTAAAAGGATGGGTTTAAGAGCAAAAGGTGAATACACACATGCACACATTTCTAAAATAACAATAATGATAAATCAGCAGAGCATGGGAAGTATAAAAATATTCGTTTCTGTCTGGACTTAGCCATGGTAATTATCAATAGGACTCACAGAGAGTCTTGACTAATTTAAGTCCCACTGATTTCACTGAGCCTGTTTAAAGTATTACCAAATCTATATTCAATCCCCTTGTGATAGTGTTTGCTGAAAAAGATTGGTGAAAAAGTTGGTGAAGATAATAGAATGGTACATATTGGTTTTGTGATCAATTAATGTGTACAAACACTGAAATGAAAGACCACTTTGTTATGTTATCTAGTATAAAACCCTGTAATGATATTAAATATCCTTCAGAAATGAACATTTTCCCCTTCTGATTCTCTGAAAAATCTCACACAGTGTGATGTCATTTCTTTAATAAGTAATATGTATGTGTAGCATTGTTATATTTTGCTTTTGCTTTCTTAGCAGAAAGCTGTCATATTTAGGGTGGAATACTGTTTGCTATCCTGCTGAGCTTATTTTCCTTTTATCTTTTTTCTTAAAAAATGTCCCATTCTAAATGAACATATTGGGTCTCAAATATCCAGCAGGTTCCTGCCAAAACAAAAGAAGGTGAAACTGAGTGGACTTTAATCAAAGTCATTCTTGAAACACATATTCACTACTTATATTTCATTTATGCAGATAAAATTCAAAAGTCAAATACATTCTTATTGCCATTGTCAGAGCGAGTAGAGATATATGAACACTGAGATTGTATTGATAATAATATTTTTAAAACGTGTTTCCAAATAGAGTTTTGTACCCATTAGGTTTTGTGTTTTTTTTAAGATGCCCCTTAGTGTAATGAGCAATGGTTTAATCAGCTATGGATGCCATTTGTTGAGAGGAAAGCATAATTTGGCTAAGTGATAAGACCATTTATAGCTGACATTTTAGACCATTGTTTGTTATTCTTTCTTTCATTTTTTACAATCCCTTTATTGTAATCCTTTAATACTATTTGAAAAATTGGGACATATGGGTGGCAAGGAAAAGTGAATGCTTATCCGTGGCAAGAACGCGAAGCAAAATGTGGCTAGGAACATAATGCCTTTGTATTTACATGGATATTTTACAGCAATTGAGATGCACTTATTTGATAGACTGAGAGTTAACCATAGTATAAATTATATATTAGCCATGATTAAGAAAATAGGAAGTACTGCACTGAAATAAGTAGTTGATCATTCTCTCCCTCTGTGTTGTTGGTAAGAATATCGGCTCAATCAAAACCAGGTGTAATTAGATGGGGGGGGGGGTGGAAGAAGGATTCATGATGCAAGCCTAGTCCTCTGTGTGTGTGTGTGTGTGCCTTAAAGTCACCTGCCAACTTATGGTGACCCCATGAATTTCATAGAGGTTTCTTAGGCATGCAGTACTCAGAGGTGGTTCTACCAGTTCCTTTTTCTGAAATATAGCCTAGTATTCAGTGGCACTCTCCCATGCATGTAGTAACCAGGGCTTACCCTGCTTAGCATCCAAGATCAGATGGGATGCCTTTAGGGTATTTAGGCCTGCGTACTCTGTAGAAAATCCTATTGAGTTCATAAAGCTTCCTCCCATGTAGGTAGGTATAGGAGTTCAGCCTCAACATCTTAAACTTGCTGACAGTGATTATGATGATCTGCCTAAGAAAGGCAAAAGAAAATCTTTTCATGTAAACATTTAGTGGATAAAGTATTTTATAAAAAGCTTGAGAACTATACCTAGGTCAGGAGGACACCAAGAAGGGATTAATATCTATTTCTGCTGTTTAAACTTAGAATATATAGGCTATCTGATCTATACTGGTCAGACATGAGGGTTGCATCAGACAACTTTAAAGACTTCTCCTGTTTAAAGGTCCACTTTGCCATCTGGTTCATTTACAGTACTTCTTGATGGAATAAAAAAGAGGTGGGAATTAGGAGGTTGGACTGGATGGCCCTTGTGGTCTCTCCTAACTCTATGATTCCATGATTCTATATGGCTCTCCATCAGTTGGTGAACTGAAATACCAAATAGACCTAGCCAGAATAAGCAATAGTGAGTAATCCTGGGAGATGCAGTTCAAGAACATTTGAAGGGTCACACAAAGCCCACCACTGGATTAAGCTCAAGCAGCAATGGTTCAGCTGGTACTGGATGAACTCTAATATGGATTGCCTTCCCACACACCAGTCTGTGGAAAGTTTCTATTCCAGCAATGGTAGGTTCCAGACCTTCTGCCAATGATATGTACATTGCCAATGTGATATGAAGTATCCCCTTGACAAACCACATGAGATACCTGGAGGCAAAGCTGCTGTTGAAGTAATGTGGTGTACAGACTACTCTCTATATATGACAAGAGAAAAAGATTGCAATCTAAGATATAACCTAGAAGTCATTTGTTCATGTTGAGGCTACCTATCATTTTCACTAACCATTGGCTTTATATTTAGTTAGTTAGTTAGTTAGTAAGTTACTTTATTTATGTAATATTTAATATAACTTTTTTTTCTCCATATTGTACCCAAGGAAGTCCTGAATTAAAATATAAGCCAGTTAAAACAATGGATACTACAAAGGTTTAAAAACAGATATTAAACAATCATATTTAAAATGTTAATTTAAAACAGTTTTAAATATGACATTAAAATATCATAAAATGATCTTGAAATACAATTCAACACCCCCCAATTAAAAGACCTTCAGCAACAGACAAGTTAATTTTTATTTTATTTTATTTTATTGGTTTTGGAACTCACTTGCCCTTAGAAATGGTTTCACAGCTTTCAGCCTTTCAAGAGAAATTTGACATGCACCTGTGCAGGGGAAAGATGCACACCTATTGTCTTATTTTATGGCTGCATCAAATTTTTGAAGCACAGTTGCAAGAGAAATGCATTCTCCAATCCTATACCATCCAAGTGCTAGCAAGGAATACATTTGCTTCTTTTATTATAAATAAAATTTCAGAATATTCAATGCTATTTAACCACCATGGTGTAGTTTTTTGAGCAATGGCTTACAACTCTGGAGACCAGGGTTCAATTCCCCACTCAGCCATGGAAACCCAGTGGGTAACCTTGGCCGAGTCACACTCTCAACCCCAGAAATCCCCATGATAAGTTCTCTTTAGGGTCACCATAAGTTGGAAATGTCTTGAAGGCACACAACAACAATAATATAGACTGTTATATTTTCAACAGCATCCAGAAAATATTCTCTTGTGAAGGGGTAGGCAGCTTCCAGGCTCCAGGGATAATGTTTTTCTGCTCTACTCCCAGGATCTATTCTGAGCTGATTCAGCATCCCCTTCTCGTTTATTTGGGGATGGTGGAGCAATTATTGGGAAACTGTTATTGCTAGAAAATGAGCTTTTGGTGGAAGAATGATTGTGAGAGACCAGGAGAAGTCAACCACATTTTCCCCTCCCTTACAGTAGCACTTCCCACCTTTACGCCCTCAAGAAAACCTTGGGCTCTCATTTCATGACAGCCAGAAATTGACATTTCATCTATTTCTTCTAAGTGTCATCAAAATGGTGTATCACATAGTTTCTTGGTTTGAAGGCAACAATTCAATGATTATCCAAATATCAGTATAAGTTGGACCTTCTTTATACAAAATGGTTGGGACCAGAAGTGTTTAGGAGTTTGGATTTTTTATTTTTTTTTTGAATACCTGTAATTGCATATACATAAAGATGGGATTCAAGTCTAAACACAACACTAATTTATATTTCATACACCTTATACACATAGCCTGAAGGAAATTTTATACACAATATTTTTAAATAATTTTGTGTATGAAGCAAAGTTTATGTATACTGAGCCATCAGAAAGCAAAAATGTCACTGTCTCAGCCACCCATGAAAAAAGTTTTGGAAGATTTTGAATTTTGGAATTCTGGATAAGGGACAATCAACCTGTACACAGATATAAAGAAAATAGTCTTTCTCTTGTGTTTTATAGTTTCCCTCCAAGCAATTATCTCATCTCATCCATTCATTTATACACATATGTCCCACATTTCTGCTTAAAAAAAAATTGATACTCAGGTTAACTGTAATAGCATTCAAAATAAAACAAATACAAATAAAATATTTTTACAATTAAAACATGTGAATAAAAATAAATAAATAAATAAATAAGAACACCTTTGAATGGCAAAAGGCAAAGGACTTGCCACAGTCAAAACTCTCTCAGGAGCTATGCTGGTGTAAACCCTACTGCTTAAGAAAGGGAAAGAAATATCCCATTCTTAGAATATTTCACTGGATGATTTCACTCATATTACGAATGTAGGGCTACATCTTATACCAAGACCACTGGTCTTCAGTATTGTCTATCCTAAATGGTAGTGCTGACATGGTTGCGCGGAGCATTCTCAACTCTACCTGAAGATGCCACAAAGTGAACTTATACATTTCTGTCTAGAAAGTACATCCTCTGCTACTTAGTTATGTGATCTTTCCCCATCTTTCCTTGGTCTAGGCTGTGAATTCAGAATCTGAAGGTTCTTGGGGGGAATCCATTAATATTGCATTTTATATGTGGAGTACTTGTCAAAACACTGCTGAATTGTTTGGTCAAAACCAATTGGCTCAAACTACCAAAGGTGTACAGAAATGAAAGGACACACCAACATTTGCTTCTATGGATACAATGTGCAGGTCTTGCTCCACCATTACACAAAGGGAAGTAATAGTCTGGTGCAAGACATTTTGGATTTCAAGAAAAGGCAGCAAATTATTTAATTTACTGCCAGAGATGAGGAGAGGTGCTCGTACAATATTTATTTGTTAATTTATTTAGGCCTCCTGTACTAAAACCATTTACCTAGCTTTGGGTAATGACTTGGGTGCCATTTTCTGCTTCTTCACACAAGGCAGCAAAATGTCTTGTGCCACCCCTGACAGTGTGTGTGTGTGTGTGTGTGTGTGTGTGTGTTTGAGAGAGAGAGAGAGAGGGAGGGAGGGAGAGAGAGAGAGGCAATGAATGCCAAGCTTCAAAGTGCCACTCATGGGGCAAATAGGCAAAATCTCTATAACAGTGGTGCTACTTTATTTACTCCATAGAGCATGCCAATGCCTTAAGGACAGCTTGAAATTTACCAAATGTAAATAATTCCATTATAATATATAATGTTGAAAACATGCATACATTAATGGAAATTTCAACTACATATCATTCTTATGGTTGTTTCATGCACAATTCGACCATTTACTGATGTCTCATCACTTGATGAATTATCAGAAAATGACCACTTTCTTAGGGCATGGCATGCCATCCAAGGCTTTAGCTGGTATTTGTTCCACATTTGTATTTTCTGGGATAGCACTTCCTGAGTAATGAAGCATGTGACATTTTTCTTTACCTAGTTTTCTTATGTCTTGAGACCATCTCCTTCTAACACATTGCAAATTTTACTCTTTTTAGAAAGAATAGGAGGGCCTATTATTATTTATTAACAGAGGCCTAATGTGAATTTTAGTTCAGAGCATAAATATTCGCCAGTTTATTTCGTCAGGCAGACAAAAGCTTTCTATGTGCTCTGAGAAATCATCCTAATTACTTCTGGCTTTCCACTTCCCATCATCATGCCCTAACTCAGCTGTGTGTAGCAACTGTTAAAGACCTCTGTTTATATAACTGGCCTAGAGTAGAAGGTTAAATATATTTGTACCAAGAAGCCCTCGACCAGAATTTTTTCTTGCTTTTTCCATGCCATAGAGATTTAAATTGCCCAGAGTTGGTTCATGAGTTAAATTTTCTACTCACAAGTGAAATGCTGTCAGCAAGAGAATTTGCTAAATTACATACATGGAACCACTTCTATGATATAAGAATTGGGACTGACTTGTCTGTATTCTTGAATTGTGACTTTTGGAAATGTCCCTATCTCTGAGAAGGGGAATAAACTGGCCATAATGATGTACAGTATATTATAATACTAATATTTAAACCAGTCATCTGTTTGAAAAGTCTTTAAATATTTAAAACCATTTTTACAGATACTAAAATGTCTGTCTACAATGAAATGTCTGTACAGCCTCTCTTTAGCAGTACTTTAGACAGATATGGCTATATTGTGTGTTGATGCCTTGATACTACCATGTTTCCTGCTTTATGGTTCTGAGATAAACAGAGTATGTAACAGCAGAGAAAACTAAAAGAAAAGAAAGCAGTCTGGAGAGCAGGACAGTTACCACCAGTAAAGGGCTCTCTGCCCAGTAATGTTCCAAATTAATAGGACACAATCAAATGGTGTCCTAAATTGCTGTACTCTTGGCAGAAAACTGCTGTTTCTCACTCTGTTCTTGATTTTATACTGTGTTTTAAACTGATAATTTTAGAAGTTTCTGAGTTTGTGAAGGAATGTGACTGCCACATTTAGTGTGCTTTTTCACGAAGGAAACACGTGCATTTAATGTAGATTTGATTTAAGCTATTTTTCACACATATAAAAACATGACAGCTTGGATCCTATCAACCCCAGGATGTGTCTATAGGATCTGATTGTAAATCTTGCTCTAAGGAAGGGGAAGCCTGCTCTCAAGGGTCTGTTCTGGACTATACCTAGCATTATAGAGGTTTCTACAAAGACTCTGACATCAGAGAGGAGATCAGATCATAGAGTCTCCATCCTGGCTTATCTCTGGCATTGTAGGTGTTTCTCCAGGGCCTTTCCTTTTTGATCCTAGAACAGTGATTCCCAACATTTGGTCCTCCAGATGATTTGGACTTCAGCTCCTATAATTCCTGACTGTTGGCCAGGTCGGCTGGGGCTTCTGAGAGCTGTAGCCCAAAACAAATGAAGGTCCAAAGGTTGGGAACCATTGGACTAGAACTTCAACCTCATGGAAGGAAAAAGAGGAGGAACATATGGTATGTTCTGGGTGCAGTAGTCAGAGGAAAGAGGGAATCACACCAGATTCCAAACTCATTTCCAAAAACCAAGGTTCCTCTGAATGAATTCTACCCCACTGCATCCACCATGTTTGAGTCATGCAGAGATTTGTGTGTTGATTTCAAGTCATCTCTAGATCTAGCCTGTAGTCATTTTAATGTGGCACACTTTTAGTAAGAGACACTCTTACTTTCACTCATGATCTGTGAGACTAAGGTTAAATATTTCCACTCATACCCATACTATACTATTCAATGGAGGAAGTGTGTGTAGACTGAGTATAGGGAATTTCACTCTGCCGGTTCCAGCTAAGACTGATAAAGGAAGATAATAAAGAATAGAAGCCAGGTAAATTTATCAAAATGAGCATAAACAGTTTCCCAAAACAAAATTACTTGTAGTAAAATTAATGAAGCAGTTAATCTGTCTCCTATCCCTTCATCTATTTCACATCCAAAAAAAAAAAAAAAAAAAAAAGGAAAGATGCTTGCAATGTACCTTTCTTAGACTGAGCAGGACTCCTTGAGACCTCAACACTGGTCTTATATTTCCCCTTAGTATCTGAAACATTAAGGTTTGTCTGATGACCAGCTGCTTCAGCACATCTTGTAGAGAGCTGAGGACTAGGTATGTGTAATGGAAGATTTAAAAATCTGTTCATCCAGAGAAGGAGGGTTAAATAACTGTAAGGCTTGCTTGACATCTTAGTTCTATTCTGGCTGGTCCATTGAATGTCACAGGTACAAAGCTCCAAACAAGGAGCATAGGCATTAACTTTGAATGGGAAATTCTGGGCATGAAGCTTCTTCCTCCATTGAACTGAACACGGAATGTGCTTATGCTATATCTTGGAATACAAGAGCAAACTGGAGTGGCCACTGAACCCAAAATGAGAAGTTTCATTTAGCATATGAACATTGGTATGTGTTTTTTATTCAGCAGGCAGGTTCATGTATTATCTCTTTGTTCAGGCTCTGTTCCAGGGCGCATATTGTAATATAAGCATATTCTTGATTGGATATATCCATCTACCATATTTAAATACCAACCTGAATTTAATTATTTTGCCTTCTTGGTATAAATATCAGCAGTATCCTTGCTGAAAATTTAATTCTGGCTTTCAGATTGCTTGGCAGCAAGTATAAGAAAGGTAATAAAATTATCCACTTGATAATTGTTATGAAGCGGGGATTGTCATCCAATACGGCTTTTCTCCCTGAATTTATGCAACTTGTCAGATGTGTTACTGGTCTTCTCCAAAGGCAATATGACACATTTATCAATCAAACATGCCTCTCTGCAATTTGAAAGTATCCTGTAATATAGAAATAATGTGCTTTTTCCATAGCTTTCCATCCTTGGGTTAATTTTCAGAAAATTCTTCCCCTTTTCCTCTACAATTATTCAGTACTAGTATGCTCATTTTATCCTCTTGCCTCTTGCAAATGATGGGATTCCTCTACATTAACTGCATATGTATTATCATTCTTTATGCCACAACTCATACTTCAGTCTAACCAGGTATGAAAGTTCAGTGCAAAAGTTCACTACACAGTTATAACATTTTAATTGGTGTGGTTGAATCCTATTGAATCCTGGCATTAATTGTTTGAAGTGATGCTAGAGGAGCTATCCGTCTGAGAATTCTAAATTCCTGTCTGCAGACCCCAGCATTTAACAGGATGATATTAAGGCAGTTAAAGTGGAATCAAGGTTTTACAATTGCATTGTGTGAAAGGGTCCTAGGAACATCCTGTTCTAGTGAGGCATCAAGCCAACTTTTTTTAAAGAGAAGGAGGTGACCCTCTCTTTTGTAGTGGGGTTTTTGGCAGCAACAAATGGCCACAGAAATGGGCTTTGGATCACAAACAACCTAGGGACCGCACTGCCCACCCCAATTTTAGCCCCTAAAGGCATTTATCTGATTTTATGTGGACTGAGGGCATAGGTGCACATGCAAGTCCTAGCATAGCCACTTTTCTAAAGACATTTCTGTGTTGAGCAGAAAAATTACTCATGTCAGCCAAGCATACTTAGAAACCTCTGCATGATCTGAAAGTCTAATAAGGCAGGATGGAAAGTTTGGAAAAGAAAAGATTGACAGCTAAACAGGTCAATCTGCATCCATGTAGAGTTGCAAATCATCACATTGTTTATTCTTGTGTGCAAGAATGAAAAAATCCTGAAATATTGTCCCCTCTGGATGAGAACATGTTGATGTTAGTGCAGTTCCTGATCACTGTGTGTGCTTCAGAAAGTATTAATCTGTATATTAAAAAAAATCTATGCAGAAACATATTTTCTGTGCAGAAAACATGCTTTCTGCTCAGAAGTATGAATGATTGTTCTGCACAGAAATATCCTTTCCATCCCTGTCTCCAAATTCTCACCCATATTTCAATGTGTCCAGGAATTCAGTCATTTCACAACAGTGAGAAGAAGCATCCCTGCCTTTACAACCCAAGAATGGGGCTGCCTAATTTTGTTCTGATTTGTAAAGCTCCTTGAGAAGGCTAGGCTCCAGAAGCTCAGATGTTGAAGAATGTGTCTCATTGAATTTGCTATAAATTACTGTCATAAATTACATACACTATGTTTGTCCTAAAGTACACATACAACCATTACAATGGCTGGCAGTTATCTCAGTTTCTGATATAAATGGAATGCTAATATTGAGGGCTGTTGACCAAAGAAAATGGATGACCCTGGTACTGGGCAGCAAGAGTTAGCATTAAGCGGAAACACGAATCAATATTTGCACAGAAATGTGAAGAATTTTTAAAAATGACAAAAATGTTCAGTAATAAAGGATGACTGGAGTGTGACAGTTGTCTGGTTATCTGCAATATGCAGTGCAAAAAAACAACAAAAACCTTTCCAAATGATCATAAATTAGTCAAAGGACAAAACTATTGTGATCAGCTAATATGTTACCTGTTACTGCAGCTGTTGTTATAAAGTAAAATAGGATATTTGTTCTAAGTTTCACATCCAGACTAAGGGGAGTATCAAGTGTGGTGGAGTCTCCTTCCTTAGAGGTCTTTAAGCAGAGGCTGGATGGCCATCTGTCGGGGATGCTTTGATGGAGAGTTCCTGCATGGCAGGGAGTTGGACTGGATGGTCCTTGTGGTCTCTTCCAAATCTGTGATTCTATGATTCTATGATTCTAAGTCAACTATTTACGCTTCTGGGATTATTAATTACTGGCAAATAGGGGTATTTCTTCACATAGTGCTTTAGAAACAGGACTTCTGAGCCCCAGGATTAGAAGACCTGTCATTAGCTATAGAAACACCATAATGGGGGCCAGGGGGTGGCGGGGGGTGGAGTCAAGCTGTGATTATTTAGTACATAATACCTGGATAGATAGATAGATAGATAGATAGACAGATAGATATAATTTATTACGGCTCTAGGCCAGCTCATAGAAGATACCCAGATAAAAAAATTATTTATTATTACTTTACATCAGGAGAGAGAACTGTGCTGCTCCTTGGATGTTGTTGGACTGCAGCTTTCAGCATATCTGGCCCTGGCTATGTTGGCAAGGGCTGATGGGAGTTGCAGCCCAACAACATC
The DNA here is from genome assembly GCA_034509955.1 of Urosaurus nigricauda. Taxonomy (NCBI): domain Eukaryota; kingdom Metazoa; phylum Chordata; class Lepidosauria; order Squamata; family Phrynosomatidae; genus Urosaurus; species Urosaurus nigricauda. The sequence goes on along the minus strand of JAOEGL010000001.1, from coordinate 257,573,828 downwards.
TGAAGGGCTGCATGATGCTCACTTGTACTTCACATATTCCATGATTCAACCTCTGTCCTAAAACTAGGTTCTGCCACTGTCCACTTTTACTTACAATATAATTTAATCTTAATACTGTAAGTGTAATATGTTCAAAGGGTTAGCCCAGCCATTAGGCAAAATGAGGCAAATCCCTAGGGGGTGAATGGTGGTGTAGTAGTAACAGCCTTCACACAGGACTCTTTCAAACGGGAGGAATTTCTCCCAACTCCGAATGGAGCCAATGCGGATTCATGTAAATTCGCTAGTTAAGCAAATTTACATGAACTCCTGTTCCGTTCGGAAGGCATTCAAAATTACTTCCCATTACCCGAAAATAACCCCCTCCTGCCCGAAATTGCATGCAAAGCTTTAATTTGCAATAACGTAAAACCCATGATTGCATTCAGAGTGGCTTCCCTCTTACCCGAAATTGCGTGTGAAGATTTAATTTGCAATAATGTAAAATCCATGATTAAATTCGAATTGACATTAAATTATACTTCCAATTTCCGACGTCTGAAAGAGTCCTCACTCTTCCTAAAGCATTTCCATCCCTTTGAACCTAGCTCTGTGTGCTACACGGTCTGGTCTGTACTGCTAAACTAGCCTGCTATCTTGAGGTACATTAAAGGACTCTGTCCTCTTGACACTGCTGCATGAAGAGTAAACTGCCCCCCACATATTTATTTATTTATTTATTTGCTTCTGTATCTGGAATGGAAGAGGGTGTGATCTTGTCCTTTACCTCAGGCAGTCTTGGTCTGACTCTTAGCCTTCCTAGAGCACCAGTCTCTTAGCCATAGCTATGGAATGCCTCCATGGGAATTATCACATGGAGGCACTTACATGGGTAAAACGTTGCTGAACTGTTGCAGAAGCATGAAGGTGGGATCATCCATTGCACTTCTAAAAGTAATTGAGGCTTCTCACTTTCCTTCCGTTGATAAAGCATTCACAGAGAAGCTGATTGTTAATAACGGGATATCCTGTTATTCAAAAAATGGCTTCTCCTGGCTTCTGCGTGAAGGCTTCATTGAAGGAAGGAAAGTGGGAAGCCTCAATTACATTTTAGAAGCACAACGGATGAGCCCACCTTCGCGCTTCTGCAACAGTTCAGCAATATTTTACCCATGTAAGTGCCTCCGTGCGATTAGGTCCCTTGTTCAGGAGATAGCAGTGATGTATTCAAGTCTTTTACTCCAGGTCTCAAGTCAAGTCTCAAGTCTGTGATCCAACTAACAGGGGGGGAAAAGGAGGTGGGGTGCATTTCTCAGAGGGGAACAGCAAACATATTGGGCAATGGGGTTGAGGCAGGGGTTGAGGTCTTCTTGGCAATCTGTTCCCTTTGTACATTGGAGAAGAATGGTAGTGTATGTCTTATTTTTGAGCCATTACAAATTCAGGTGCTACCAACCCAGCTCTCATTATAATATTTCCCCCAAATCAGTGGCATACCTAGCATATTTGACACCCAATGCAAATCATTTTTTTTAAAAAATCCTATCTTCAACAGCCTTTTCTGGGTCTGGCATAGGTATTGGTCACATGGGGCAAGGAGGCAATTCTCTTTACCACCTGGCCAGCAGAGCCACCAGACCCAGAAGGCAGCAAGAGTGATGGGTGCCCTAGGCAGCATGTGGAAACCATGCCCTATGAGGAGGGCCTTAGGGAGCTGGATAGGTATAGTCTGGAGAAAAGAAAGTTAAGAGGTGATATGATAACCCTGTTTACATACAGTGGTCCCCCGGGTTACAAAGGTAATCCGTTCCGGGATTACCTTCGTATCCCGGAAGTATTCATTACCTGGGGGACCGCTTTCGAGGACGGACCGCGTGGCCATTTAAAGGGGCCGCGCGGCTTTTTTTTCTTCGTATCCCGGGGGATATTTCGTATCCCGAGGGATAAGAAGCCGGTCCGCCGCCTTTCGGATCCCGGGGTTTACGCAACCCGGGGGATTCGTAAGGCGGGGGACGACTGTATTTGAAAAGATGTCATATTGAAGATGGAGGGAGTTTGTTTTTGTCTGCTCCAGAGACTATAATCTGGAGCAATGGATTCAAACTATAGGAAAAGAGATTTCTCCACAGCGTTAGGAAGAATTTCCTGACAGTAAGAGCTGTTCAACAATGGGATCTGCTGCCTCAGAGTATGGTGGAATCTTCTTCTTCTGAGGTTTTTAAACAGAGTCTGAATGGCCATCTATCGGGGTGCTTGGATTCTGTATTCCTGCATGGCAAGGAGTTGTATTTGACCCTAAGGTCTCTTCCAACTCTATGATTCTATGGTCTCAGTGTGCAGTCAGGAGAAAGGAAGACTGTTCATCTTTCCAGATCTCCACACTATCATACTCTCGAGGTTCCAGCAGGTAGTTGATGGCTGTTCCATTCTTCCGGCTTCTTATTGCAACTAGATCCTGCCTCAGCATCCCACTTGAATACACAGACACCTGCACCTGGCACCTGTTCCAAGGACATGGAAGTGTGGCTTGGAAGCTATCACTTTGCAGTTGTGTGAACTGAGAAAGAAGGTACTAAAGAAATCCAACAATGTGCTGTCACAATTTCTGGATGTGCCAAGTATACACCACCTCCAGGTTTCAAGCCACACTGTAGCTGGGCCAGGATCATATGATGACTTTTATGGCTCAGTGGGGAGTAGAACCTACATCTCTCAGGTGCCAGTCCAATACCCTAATAACAGCAGTACACTGCCTTATTTGTAATATGTAATACTATGTAAGAGAATGGTTTGCAGACACATGACTGTTTTTCTTGCTCTAGCCTACACATCTTTTAAAATTATTTTGTGATGCCTTGTACAAATGGGAATGGATTACTAGTTCCCATCTAATAAACTCCTGTTGACTCAATATAAAGCAAAGGTATTGAACTTCACCTGTCAAATGTTGGAGTGGTTTGGAACTGCATGAAGCTAAGATGAGTCAACTGTAATTGCTTACAGAGGGAATGAAAGGAAGACGTATAGGAGAAAGAGCAATTTTCATGTCACAAGACTTCTTAAAAGATATATTGTTATTGAACGGCTATAGAAAATGGCAAGGAAGAAATTTTTAAAAGTTTTAGTGTGATAGCAAAGGTTTTTAAAAGTTTCCACATCTTATTCATTTTGCTCATTGGCAAAACTGCTAAATGTGTTACTAAGAACTGCCATAGTGGTAAGATGTAGGGAGCTCTAATAAGCTAACAGATTGACAAAAAATAAAATAAAAATGAGGTAGCCTTCCATCATTGTCCCACAAACCATAAAGAATGTGAAGGCATGAGATACAAATATACCTCAGTTAATTAAGTAGATGTATTCCTGGGCATGACTTCTTTTACAGAAACTTTGGTACTAGAGACAGAAATAGCATGGAAAGAATAGGGATAGGTTCTTATATTACAAGAGAGAAGAGCCGTCTGACATGTTTTAGCAAAAAAAAAAAAAAATCTTCAAAACTAACATTATGCACATGTGATAGGAAACAACCAGATTAGCTAAACCCTGCATAAGTAAGGGGCTAAATAGGCAAAAAGAGGTGCTTTCAGGCTGCCTTGAACATGTGACATTTAGATGACACATGCCCTGAAGCCAGCAGGAAAGTGGCCTCTACGCGCTTTATGCAGAGAAAAGCTGTTTCAAAAAGAAGCAGCTTTTCCCCTCTTCTTCCTGGCTTGAAGCCATGTTATGTGGTCATGACATGTGCACTCCAGCTGCCTTGGGAGCCAGCGGTGCAGTTGGTGGGGTTTCAATGTGGCTTCAAAAAAGGTAGTGTCAAGCTACTTTTCCCTGCCCATCTGTTTCGCCCCTGGATAAAAGCATTTTGAATCTTCTAGAGACACTTAAATACTTCTTCCAAAATGCATCCTAGGATGATTTTCTTCTCCCTCAACAGCCTCCAGTTTTCTAATGACTTTCATCAAGGTCTGAAAAAGTCCTTATGCAGGCACTATCCCCAGTTATGCCTGCAAATGCCACCAAATGAGTGCCAGCCATGATGTCCCTGAAAGATGAGCAAAGTAAGATAGCAGAGGCAAAGGGAAAGTTGGGAAATCGCCAAGTAGTCATGCCCTCCAGCTGTCTCAATTTGCAGGGATAGTCTCAATTACATCTCTGCTATCCCAATTTTTTCAGCTGTTTTTAAAAATGTCCCATTTTCTCCCTCTTCTTCCCATTTCCCCCTTTGTTCTTACCTTACTTCAGCTGCTGCAAACTGAAACCAAAGGTCAAAAGTAGTTTGCACTCAGTTAATGCAGCAGGAGAAAGAGGAGAGAAGGGGAGGAGTCTTGCTGTTCCCTGCAGTCTCTGGTAAAAAGAAACCGCTACATCCTCTCCTAGCTTGTGTGTTCTTGCGTGTTCTTCCTCATGTATAGCTTTTGTCACCTTGACTATACTTTGATGTTGTTTGATCACACATCTCCTGGTTTTCATCTGTGTAATGTTGGAGAGTATGAGTAGTACAGGCATATCCCTGCCATCAGTTACCTTCTTTATGGTTATTCTTCCATACAGTTTGGCAAGTACATCCATGTTGATGCTATGGAGCTCTGTGTTCCAGCAGTTCTGTTCACTAGCCTGCCTCAGGCTTCTTTCTCAGTAGAACTGCAACACACGAAAAGTACTCAGGTGGTGTGGATCTCTTTCTGTCCTAGGTCCTGAAAGCACACAACACCAACAACAAGACCAAAATAAATACATTAAAGATAATTTTACAAAAATAAATAACTATATATTTTTAGAAGCTGCAATTTAGATAATGACATTTTGACAAATGTCATGATGGCTGGTGGATTCTGGGAGATATAATCTAAGAAGTAACTTCCTCAGACTCTGCGAAAAATAAGGAAGAAATGAACAGAATAGATTATTTCTTCCCTCTGGACTACTTGTGCTAGACAAAGGAAGTATGTGAGGTACACTGTCACACTGCTATGCAGATGGCTAAACAGCATAACAACAGCAATTAACAACCCTGCTGCAAATCAGTTTAGGGAGTCACAAAATTGCTCATGCTTTAGTTCCCCGTTCCACCCTTGGAACTTTCTCTTCCACATTAGTGTCTTGTGGCTAAAACATATTGCACAGTGCTTCCTTTCCAGCTTGTACACTTAAACTGTTAAATAGAAAATTCACTCCTCTCAAAAAGATACCCAATTTTTGATTGGCATTTGTTGAAAATCTAGTCTGTTTCTACCTGCTAAGAATTTTGTATATTTTGTTGCAAAATGCTTGAGCATTTTACCTTGCCACAGATTAATGACAAACAAGAAGTGGTCAATGGAAATGGAGCTAGCAGATATGTTAGGACTCCACAGTCATTTTGCTCCTTTCTTGCCAACAATTTGGTATTAGGAGCTCAATGTATAAATAAAACATTTGCCCCCCTTGCAACTGACAGAACCCCTTCTTCAACTTGCAGGAAAGAATTGTTATGAACCAGTTTCATTTTCAGGTGTTTTCCTTCCTTCATGCAAGAGTGCTTACAGCATGTGCTTTCTAAAATGGGCTTGCTACAAAGCTGTGTAATAACTGTTCCCAGATTCTGTGCTTTGAGAAGGACAGTCCACTGGAATGTTAATTAGAAATTCCTACAATAGACTGACGTAGAACAGGGGCTACTTATTCTCTTGTTGGAAGAAGCTCTTCTTTTTCTTTTCTTTGTCCGCTCAGAATCAGTTCAGTCAGTTCCAAACTGTCAGGATAAACCATCTTTCCTCTCTTATTTTCTTTTCATCTGTTTAACAACTCCAGACATAATAATTAATGTTTATGGCTTTGCTTGAAGCTATATTCTTCATTTCACAGAAGAAAAAGAAACAGACGTAAATTATTCCTGCTACATTGAAACTTGTCATGCTCCACTAAATATTTAGCCCTTAATTTTTGTAATATTCTTATTCTTTTGTAAGCTGATTCTCTTGAAAGACATTTGATTTCTTTTCAACGCCCCTTGGTGAATTTCTATCTTTCCCAAAAACAATTGCAATCTACAATTAGATCATCAGAATCTAAACTATATTCATTTTCTTGGCCTCTTACAAAAATATTTTCTGTCTCATAAATCATCTACATATTTCACCGCTTTCTTCTAACAATTCTTTAAACAAACCTTTTATCCTGTTTACTTTTTCGTTCCTTCCAGGTTGCTTGTAAAAGAGAAAAGATACACACATCATGTAACTACAGAAATGCTTCCAAAACATCTTTAAAAGTTAATTTAACATCAACATTATAATTTCTTTAATGCTGCCAAAGTATCTTGAAAAGTTCATTTAAAATCAACATAATTTCTTTAAGCATCAGTGAATAGAATTTAAAATATAATTACTTCACCAACTGCTCTTTCATTATCTCCATGAAAATGAATTTGTTGCTTTCTTTTCAAGCTATTGAAATTCAAAGCTTTCAGGAGCTTCTTTACTGTTAGTTTTTATAAAATTTTGAATTGTTGTGTCATGTAAAATGATGTAAAGCATAATATTCATGGACCCGCCAGATAGGCAGTGCAAATTTTACTCTCATCGAATGAAAGCAGTTTGATTATCTACTTTTCCACATAATGTATGGAAATTACCATATATTTCTCTGTATTTCACTAATATACTTTGGCCCTGTATTCATATTCTTTATAAATATCAGCACATTCTATCTTTTGGGAATACACCTAAAATATAAAATGTATCTACAGCAAATGACCACCAATTCCCAGAAAGCATCTGTGGGCACAGAGGTAGCCTATGGTGTTTTGGTGTTCTGGGTGGGGAACAACAATGAGAAGAATCCATTAAAAGCCTAGCCCTCAGAAATCCATGCTTTTGCTCCACAATAGTGCTGAAAAGTGCTGCATCTGTGATTTTTTAATTTTTATTTATTTTTATTTTTTATTTTTTTGTGATTGTGGTCTGTAATCTAATAGGGTTTGGGGGGTCCCACATTTTAAAAAATCTTATGCAAGGGACCAGTTTTACTGGACCAAACTCTTACCTCTGCTTGTGTATATCTGTGTACTTTATTTTGCTCTCACCCTGCTACTCTCCCCTCCCAACTTGTCAATGCAGTTACTCTCCCCCTTTCACATACAGAAACATCATGCTCTCACTCTCTCAGACTCTGCTATCTCTTCTGATTCCCTTGCCATCCCACCTTTTCAGCTTGCACTCCTTAGTCACTCTTCTTTCCCTTATTGCCTCCATTTTTCCATGTCATTGTCCTTTTTATCTTCTCCATGCCACCTCTACGGACATGTGGACACAGGCCAAATGAACTGGTTTCCCCCTTCCCTCACCACAACTTGTCTTCACAATGCAGAGCCAAAGCCTCATTTGACTACAGACTGTCTTCATGACATGAGGCCAGTTTCCCATCGAATTTGGACCATGTCTGCCCTAAACTGCATTAAAAAGACCTACCTTGTTCTTTATATTTTCCAGGAAAATCCAGAGCACTCTGTAGCAATGCTTGGTGACTGTTTACGTAGTTTCTTGCTGTGCCATATGGGTGCCTCACCACTGCTGGGAGTGATGATGCACATCACCCACTGAAATCACAACAAGGCAGTCAGCCATGTGATCAACAATGGGCACCTTGTTTTGAAGCTCAGTGGTGGCAGTGCCAGGGGGACAGCAGGATGCATGTGTAAATAGTTGTCCAGAATGCAGAGGTAACAGGAGGAATTTGGGCCAGAACACTCCAGAAGCAGCTAGCATAGACCTGCCATAGGTCCTGCTTCTTCCTCTTAGTCATTCTGTGCTCCCCTGGTTGCTGCCTATTATTCCCTCAAACCTGGCCACTCCCTAATTGCTTCCTAACCAGTCTATTTTTAAAGGCAGGGATGTTTTCTCAAAAACTATAGTTTGGTAGCTAGGCACACTGTGAACTGAGGCACTCATTTATAACCTACTCATCTGCAGCCTCGTGACATTCTGAGAACACTCAAAACTGACTGAGTGTGCAGCTGGCATGAGACTACGGGAAGTGTCCACCATCTTCAGTTACACAAATAGTATACAGTGAGAGTTTATCAGGATAATTTTTCCCCCATGCCCAGCCACTTAAAAATAGTGTGTGTGTGTGTGTCACGGGCCTTTGAATCATTTCTGGCTTTTGGAGGGGGGAGCATGTTTTGTTCAATGGAGGTTTGTCCTCCGTGGCAGTGACGGAGGAGGAGCAGCCGGATCAGGAGGGCCTCCAAAGGCCCAAGAAGCCATTTGCCGCCCTCTACAGCAGCAGTGTGGTGGCAGAGGAGGAAGAGCGGGGTCACCTGGGCCTACAAAGGCTCCAGCAGTCTCCCTCCCTCAGCATCAGCGCAGCGGCAGTGGCAGTGGAGGAGCAGCTGGACGACCAGGGCCTCCAAAGGCCCAAGAAGCCATTTGCCACCCTCTTCAGCAGCGGTGTGGTGGCGGATGAGGCCCTAGCAGTCTCCCTCCCTCAGCAGCAGCGCAGCGGCAGAGGAGGAGCAGCCGGACCACCAGGGCCTCCAAAGCCCCTACAGCCACTCTTCTCTGGCATCGGCAGTGCAGGAGAGGGTGGAGGAGGAAGGCCGGGTCATCTGGACCTATTTAGGCCCCAATATCCACCCCTCCCAAGCGGCAAGCAGCAGTGGAGGAGAGTGAGACCATCTCTCTCCTGGCGACACATGGCAGCGGTGGTAGCGACTGGGGCTGCTGAGGATTGGGCTGGGCCAGAATTACTACTATCAAACTATTACTATCTGAGCAGCAACATATCCACTTTTTCTTTGAGACACTTTTGTATATTGTTTATAGTGGGGAGATTGTCAGGACTGGAAAGCAGCCAAAACTTGAAAGTTCTCTTTTCTTCTCCTTGTGTGTAATTAGATGGATTTTCTATCATTCCCACTAGATAATGGAGCCAGGAATAGTCTGGGGAAGAAGGGATCGATGTTTGATATCTATCTCTTCTTCAGTTCATTCTGTTCCCCATTATAACTTGGAGAGCGCATTAGCTCTCACAGACCCTTACCCTGCTACCCGCACATTATCCATGACCTCTTATTGGATGAAACGGCCAAACTAGCATGCTTAACTGAGACCTGGATGGGAGACACCAGTGCTGCTAAATGGGCGCAGGCTCTCCTGGCAGGATACACGGTCAGTGAGCAGGTAAGGGAAAGTGGGGGGGGGGGGCAGTGTGGCATTGGTTCATAGAAACAACTTAACCTTGACCAGGAAGCCTGTCCGGGAACAGCTTACATTGAGTGTATATACCTTACCCTGAAAACCAGGGATAGTCGGGATTTTGCTAGTATACCGGCCACCCTGTTGCTTAACAGACTCCCTAACCGAGCTGACACAGCTGGTCTCTGAGTTGCTGTCGGAGTCGCCCAGACTTTGGGTTTGGGCAACTTCAACATCCCACTCAAGACCAGCTTGTCTAATCTACTAATTAGTACGGAACAGGAATATCCGTGGGCGGAGGTAATAAAAACCTCCGCATTGTCATGGACAGATCATTCCCTGGTCAAGATGGAACTAAGAGCCTTCGTTTGTCCCCTGGGGGTGGCAGACCTATTAGAATGGTCCGCCCTTGAAGGCTAATGGAACCAATTGGTTTCCAGAAAGCCTTAGAGGGTGTAACGCCGGTGATTCTTTCAAAGCCTTGGTGAATACCTGGAACACTGATCTCGCCAAGACTATCGACACAATCGTTCCCAAGCATCCTTTCCAGCGTGCCTCTAATCATAAGTCCTGGTATACAGAGGAGCTTAGGAGGATGAAGCGGGCTGGACAATGGCTAGAGCACAAATGGCGGAAGACTCTTATCCTTTAGAACTCGCCATAGGAAGCAACTTGATTCCTATCGGGAGGCATAGGGTGCAGCACAGAGATCCTTCTGTTCTGCACGTATTGCGTCTGCAGAGTCCCATCCAGCAGATCTGTTTAGGGTGGTGGGGGAGTTGATGAAGGTTACTCCTGCGCCGAACCCCCTACTTAACCCTATGGCAGCCTGCTGTGATGCATTTAACATCCACTTTGCAGATAAAATCTCTCAGATAAGAGCCAACTTGGACCCCAATGTTTTGTCAGAATCCATAGATGAGACATCCAGCAATTTCGTTGATGATATTTTACCGGATGAGTGTCAATCTGTGAGTACCAATGACATGGACAAGCTCCTTGGAAGAGCAATACGACCTGCCCTCTCGATCCTTGTCCATCTTGGCTGGTCATTCGGGGGGGGGGACGCGTTGAGAATATTCCTACAGGATACAATCAATGCATCCTTCAGGGAAGGTATCGTACCATCTTGTTTGAAGGAAGTGGCGGTTAAACCTCTCCTTAAAAAAACCTTCCCTGGACCCCCTGGATAGAAACAACTATAGACTAGTCTCCCTGCTACCTTTTTTAAACAAGGTGATCGAGAGGGCAGTTGCTTCCCAACTCCAAGCTGTCTTGGATGAAAGTGATTATCTCGATCCATTTCAAACCAGCTTCAGGACAGTATATGAAGTTGAGATTGCCATGATCGCTCGGGCCGACGACTTCCGCTTGGGCATCGACAGGGGCAATGTGACCCTGCTGGTGCTCTTGGATCTTTCAGTGGCTTTCTACACAATAGATAATTCCATCCTCTTGGATCGGCTGAGGGACCTGGGAATCGGAAGTACTGAATTGCAGTGGTCCCGCTTCTTTCTCTTGGGCAGAATTCAGAGGGTGAGGCTCAAGGACAGCTGCTCTTCCAAAACTGAGCTTAATTGCGGCATCCCTCAGGGCACCAATACTATTTAACATCTATATGAAACCACTGGGTGAGATCATTCGGAGGCATGTAGCGTGGTGTCATCTGTACGCTGATGACACTCAGATATATTTCTTCATGACCAGATCGTCGGCTCAGACTTTAGATGGCATCTCTCCTCTCAATGACTGTCTTGGTGCGGTAATGGATTGGATGAGGAAAAATAGATTGACACTAAATCCAGACAAAATGGAGGTACTGACAGTCACAGGCATGAAACCAGGTCTGGGTATACAACTTCCAGTCCTGGATGGAGTCACACTATCCTCTAAGGACTGTGTTCGCAGCCTAGGGGTACTCCTAGATTCATCGCTTCACATGACTAGTCAGGTGAACGCAACAGTCAGGAGTGCCTGTTATCAGCTTTGGTTAATATGCCAGCTGTGCCCTTTCCTGGATAAGAAGGATCTGGAAACTGTAGTACACGCTCTGGTAACCTCACATCTGGATTACTGCAACACACTCTACATAGGGCTACCCTATGCCTAACCCGGAAACTTCAATTAGTACAAAACATGGCAGCCAGGTCAGTTACTGGAACCTCTAGGAGAGAACACATAATACCTGTGCTTAAATCTCTCTACTGGCTGTCAATTAGCTTCTGGGAACAGTACAAGGTGTTGGTTTTAACCTTTAAAGCCCTACATGGCTTGGGTCCATCTTATCTCAGGGACTGCCTCTTCCCGTATGATCCCCCACCCATGCACTCCAGTCCTCTGGGAGGAATCTGCTACAGCATATGAAGACTAGGTTGTCGCAGACCACCCAGAGGGCCTTTTCCGTGACTGCTCCAAGGCTATGGAATGGCCTGCCGGACGAAATCCGTCTTATTTCCACTCTTGATAGCTTTAAGAAAGTAATAAAGATGGATCTCTTCTGGCAGGCCTTCCCAGTTCAATGGAGAAGATTACTACCTGCCCCCCTTGATACCACTGCCTGGGTAGTCCTAAAGCTGGTTTTTACTGTATTTATGTTGTCCTAATTGTCATTTTAACTTTGCATAAATTTAATATAGTTTTAAGGGGTGGGAGGGTTAAAGACTGGGTTGATAGAATGTTTTTAAATTGCTGTTTGTTTTAAAATTTGTTGTATGCCGCCCCAGTTGCTATGCAGAAGGGCAGGTTAGAAATAAAATTTATTCTTATTATTTATAATTATTATTCCCCTGAATATTGCCCAAGAGTTTCATGGCTGAGCAGGGAAACTAAGCCAGGGTATCCAGACTCAAACCACTGCATCATGCTGGCTCCTAAAATATAATCATGTATTAATAGTAGGAACAAGACCCTTGTGGCCACTTAAAGAAAAATTGATTGCTGCATCAGAGGAGATAGTCTTAGGATGTATTTGTATCACAGGGTTGTATTCCATCGTATCTGTCATTTGTCCATCATAATGAAACCAGTAGTTTGTAGTTTGTTGAGGTACTCAGTATGCTCTGACAGAACATTCTGACAGCTGTGAGAAATATAACTACCTCGCCAAATACAAATCCTAGGACTCCATAATATTTGTGTGTTTCAAATCATTTGCTTTCAAATCATTTCCAACTTATGGCAACCCTAAGGTGAGCCTATCATGGGGTTTTCTTGGCAGGATTTGTTCAAAGGAGGTTTTTTCATTGCCTTCCCCTGAGACTGAGAGCAAGTGACTTTCATGGCTGAGCTGTCGTGATCATTAAAGTACTCTAAGGGACAAAGCAGACAAACAGGAAGGAGTACACAAAAACTTCTCCCAGCCCATTTGCCCAGGACCATAGCAAACACATGCCATGACCCCAATGGCACTTCCTGCCATAGTCCCAAAAGAAGCAGAAAAGATTCACTCCTTCTGGGGCTGATTTTGGGCCGCTTTAGGTGGCACTGGCGAAGCTTCCAGTCACTCTGGGGGTGTGAGTTGTGTAAACTCCATGCCTCCAGAGAGGCTGGAAGTTGTCCTCATCTGCCCATCTGTTTTGGGCCTAAATCTGCTATAACTGTGTAGTGCAGATGTGTCCTTATACAGGGCAGGGGGCATGTGTCCCCTTTCAAATATGCAACATCCAATTATCCCCTGATATAATCATGAATCTATGAGCCCTAATGTGAGAAGCATACCTGTACATTAGCAAGTAAAACATGTGGGAAACAAAGAGTTTGATATGACTCATGCCAGGAAACCTGGAAGAAGCTACAGAATGATACAACAGGCAACCTCCTACTGAGAGAGACAGGAAACTTCTTTCAGCCTTTTGGAAATTGTGGAGAAGGAACTGTTCTACTTGGGAAACCACCAAAATATGGAAACTTTGATGAAAGTGTAAAGAATATTCACAATTATTCCAACCAAGATTTTTTTAAAAACCAGGTTTTTCAATAGTTGGGAACCCCTATCAAGAATAACTGAACAACAGAACTTTTGCACAATTTTCACTTGCTATTCAAAATCTGGAAATTCTGTGGAGGAATTATTCTATATACAAACAACAACCCACCCTCATCCTGTTTTTTTGTGCAGAAAACAGTATTTCTTTGATAGGAAACATTTTCCTTCTTCACAGAAGACAGGTTTTGTACAAAAACCACAGGATAATAACCACAGGATAATATTTTTCACAGGATAATAATTCCTATGCAACACTTTGGGATGCTTGAATATGGGGGAAATACTGCAAAAGAATTTTTGTGTGTTTTTTGTTTTGTTGTTTGTTTTGTTTTGTTTACAGCATGGAGAAAACTACTATTCATCCTCAAATGCAAGGACAAAAGTCATGGGGGAGGGGCCATGGCCATCTGTGATCCCCCAGAGGGCTGGGTTGGGACCCAAAGATTGCCAGACCTGTGACCTGTTTATATAACACAATTAATTGTGTAATTAACTATAATTGTGTAGTCTGAAAAGGTCCCTGGCCTCAGGTTCTGAGACAGCCTACCTTTAGTTTAAGAGTTTGACCTGAAGGGAAATTCATTTATATCTCCTGTAAATTTTAAAAAATATTATGTCACAGAAAATTATTCGATATCTGGCTGTGTAAAAAATTGGCAAATTACATTTGTCATCTCATCAATATTTTGCAGTCTTGGTTTACTCTTTAGAAAAATGAAATAATCTATTTTCTGTTTTGTAGCTCACTGAACAGTCTGTTTGTCTTCATCTTTCCCCTTGCAGAAACTCCAAATAAAATTAATCATGATGAAGCCAAACTTCTTGCAGAGGCTTCTGGGTCTGAAAAGTCAGAGAGAACTACAAAGAGGTCTAGAGTATCAACTATTCGGAGAATATTTGATATGGCCAAGCATCGAACAAAGAGATCTTCTTTTTTCCCAACTGGAGTGAAGGTTTGCCCTCAAGAGTCAGTGAAGCAAATTTTAGCAAGTCATCAAGCTTATTATCGGCTAAGAGGTGAGATACAATTATTTCCTTCCTGCTCTTTCCATGGCCTTTCTTTATTTCTGGCACAGTCACTCACTACCTCTTGACCAATTATTTGTTTTTTCCTGCATCAAAGAAATTCAGCCACTGCTCCTCAGTTGGTGGATGACTTTAGGCACATCACTGTAAATTAGATTCAATCAAGAGTTCACAGGGCTCTTTTATTTACTACAAGGTTTTTTTTTAAAAAAAAAACACCTTTCCATTCCTCAAAAGAGGAATGCTCTAAAAATTACAATAAAGCTCTATTCCATAAACACTTTTTAAAAAAGGATCTCAGGGTTGTTAACAAGGTTGTATGTTCATTTTTTTCTCCTTTACAAAAATCCTATGGAGTAGATTAGGCTGTTTTTTGCATAGAAAATGCTGTAGTTTTGAGATTATTCTGCACAAAAATATCTTGTGCACATTTTGCACAGAATAAGTCCCAAAATGTGAATTCTTTTTAAAAATTGCAGTTTTTGAGAATTTTGTTATAGTGAGAAGAAAATTGCTCAGATTGCCTACTGATTCCTATGAGAGCAATATTGTTCAAGAAATACATCCCTGCAGCTCACTAGGGTTTTTTCTCTATTTGTAGACTTGGATGAAATTTGCCAATATGGAAACCCCTTAGCAAGAGACACAATGGCCCGATTTAGATGGGCGCAAAGGGCCGCGATAAGGGCTCTTTGCGCTGCCTTTAGGGTTAGGGAGGGCATAGCTTCTACACCCTCCCTAGGCCTAAAGCATATGGAGGCCGCCATTTTAAAATGCTGGTGTCCGTATGGACGCATTGCGATAGCGTCATCGTGTGCGCAGCATTTAGATATGCTGCGCGTATAATTACTCTTTTGTGCCACGGGAGGGCACAAATTGCACCCTTTCCATGGTGCAAAAAAGGAGCTCCGAATGGAGCTCCTTTTTGGGGGCGGGTCTTTGCTGCAGTTTTTAGACAGCCGCGGCAAAGACCCAGGGAGAAAGGGGCTGCGGAGGTGGCCCCTTTCTCCCCTTGCCTCCGCTGAGGGAATCAGGATGCAGTGGCACCCAGGGCACCGGCTGCACCCTGCTTGGAGGCCACAGGGAAGCGGCAGTGTGCCGCTTCCCGCGGCCTCCAGATGTAGTGGGATGGGGCCGCCAAGGCTGCCAATATGGCAGCCTTGGCCCCATCTCGCCAATTAAAGAGGCGGTATAGATCACCCTAATAGGTATGTGCTTTGTGCTACATGACTTTAATTTGAATTTTTTAAAAGGGGGTTACCATTGGTAATTTTTAAAAAATTCTTGGTGTAAATGGATGAAATGGGGGGGGGGTGGCTATTTGCCCCTTCTGAGAAAATCAAGCCTCCCATGTTTCAGAAGAAAAGATTTTGGAAGTGTTATGCCAGAACACTCTTAAGTATTGGAGGTTTCCAAGCAGGACATTATCACCTTTACAATTTTATATACATAACGGACAACTATTGTGAAAATAATAGCATGGTGTTAGTGGTGTTTCTCATTGATAAACCTGAAAGCATAGTGGTGCTTTTTTTAATCAAGACACCTGAAAACGTACAAGTATAGCAACAGCATTTTTGTGAAAAGGAAATGCTTAATTTAATATTTATGAAGGACCATAAATATTAGTCCATTCCATATGGTTTTTGACAATTTATATTAAAATGATGTATCACATGGAGCTAGCCCTAGGTAAGACATTTGCAAAATTTCAAATTGATGGTTGCAGGGACTAAGGGGTAATAATAAATGGCAAAAAGGTGTTAAAGACTTTTTAGCTGCCTTGAGTCCCATATGAGAAGAAAGGTAGGATATTAAATAAATAATTAGTAGTTCACTCTATGTTTGGGACCAATATCTCAGCAAGTATGATAACATAAGAGGTATGGAGTCTACAGTGACAGAGGCAGTCTACTTGAAGATCCTTTATTTTCCAAATAAGAAGCCAGTGCCACCCAAGTCTACAAGGTCAACCCAAACACTTCTGCCATCAGTGCTCTCAGAAGAGAAACTCACCAAAGTGGCCTATTAAGTTCTGGAGAGGTACTCAGATCCATTTCTGCAATAACTTTTCCACAAAAGCACTCAGACTGGAGCATCATTACAAAAACATTGATTGTAATTAGAAGATGAAACTGCCAGTCAACAACAACAACAAAAACACCCTTCTTCTTTTCCTTCTCTCCTCACTGTGTTCCACTTATCAAGAGTCTGCAAAAAGGGGTTTTGGAGATACACTGTATGTGCTATTATGACCCTCAGCATTCAAATGGCTTACAGATTTGTGGAAGTGTCTAGCTTCACTTTTGTATTAAATATCTCCCATACCCCACTGAATCAGTCCAATTTTAATAATAATAATAATAATAATTATTATTATTATTTATTTATTTATATCCTGCCTCTGGTTGGATCAAGGCAGCTTTGAATATACTTTATATACTATACTATAAGTCGACCTCATGTATAACTCGAGGGCAGGTTTTGGGGTCAGAATTATGAATTTTCATATGAGCTGTGGATAGGTTGAGGGTAAAACTGAGGGGCATGTTTAAAAAGGATGTAAGGGATGGAGCAAGAACAACAATGCCAAAGAATTTACAAGATCTCAGCAGGCATAACTGTTTGTGCTCAGATTAAAGCCTGAATAGATGAAAGAGTACAGACGGGTCAGTGTTCCATCCAGATATCACTCTTGTCTTTCACCAGGGGATAGTTCATTTTTTTAAATGAGTTAAAAGTACAGTATTTACA
Source organism: Urosaurus nigricauda (assembly GCA_034509955.1). Lineage (NCBI taxonomy): Eukaryota > Metazoa > Chordata > Lepidosauria > Squamata > Phrynosomatidae > Urosaurus > Urosaurus nigricauda. Next base: position 257,556,905 of record JAOEGL010000001.1, on the reverse strand, counting down.
CTGACCCATAGATAAGTCGACTCAGGGTTTTTGGGTCAATTTTTTTTGTCTAAAATTTCTAGACTTATACATGAGTATACACAGTAGGTGAAAAATATACAATACAGAATGAAATCTGTTATTCCTTTTCCCCACAAAACATTGAAAATTCCAAATTAACAGTAACAAAATGATGATGATGATGATGATGATGATGATGATAAAAATAACAGCAAGATGATGGGGATCCTGTGTATTCTATAGGGAATTTGGCCAAATGTAAGGCACATCTCTTTTTTTTAAAAAAAAAAATTAGAATGTATGAGTTTATATTCAGAGAAGCCACTGTTCCATATCTGGAGCAGATGAATGTATTGGCCTGCATCAAGACTATTGTAGCTATGACAATGTAGTTACATCTTCTGAAGTATCTTTTAAGCCATGCAGCCCCTGTTGGGTTGTGGAGACTGGGGCAGTGAACAATGATGTCTCCAGCCGTCAGGCATGCTGTATGATGCAAAGGGCAGTTGCAATAAGATCCAATAGGGAGCTGCAATGATATCCCATAGAGGTCCCTACAGCTGCCTACCACAGTGCACCCACTTACTGGGAGAAGACATGTAGCATCACCACTCACCACCCTTTCCATATTTTGAGTTTTTCCCAAAGTGCCAAGTCTTCCACTTTCAGTATATCAAATTTCCTGCTTGTACTCCAGGGTTTATATAGTTTTCACTGCTTTTTGCAGTCATTAAATGGGTTTAAAACCTGTAACTATGTACAATATTTTTATACTTGAGTGGATTTAAATTGTGATGCCAATATATATTTGAAAGAAATTAGTTTCATATATTTGGAGTGCCAACACATATGAAGATTTGTATAAATAGTTGTAACTACTTTAATGCAGTTATTTTGCCCACTTTGTCTCTTCCTCTTTTCTTTTCATAAGTCAGGCTTACAACACTGTAATTATTGAACAGAATGACAGCCCTTATTTTCTTTCAAAGCATTACACTAAATGCTTTCAAAGACAAGTTTGACTTACTAACTCAAAGCACACTTTTTACTGTGAGAAATGCATGCTGATGGTCTCTAGACTAGATTATTTCAGAAGGAATCAGACAATTTCAATCAGATAGTTTATAAAGGGGATCATCAAAAACCAGCGGCAACTATTTATGATAACTCTATAGATCAAGGGGGTAACATACTCATCAAATAACAATTGCAGCAACAGAAGTAGGCTACTGAGTCCATACCTTCCTTGTGGGTTTCCCCAGTGGAAAACAGGATTCTGGACTAGAACTAGAATAAGGTGAGGGACTTTCAGCCCTGCAGATGAAATTTTCTTCATATCATACCTCACCATTGGCCAGGCTGTAGTTCACATGTGTCTAGAGAGTTCCATTCAACCCAGCACTAAATGAACCCTCAGTCTGATTCAACAAGGTCATCTTAGATTCTTACATTCTTGTATTGCAGCATAATCTATTCTAAAAGATGCTGTATTACACTATACAGGCAACATGTGACCCTCCAGGTGTTTTTGTATTGCAACTCTCTCATCAGTCCTAGCCAGTTGCTTATACCAGATGTAATCCAAGGGCTTGTTTATGTACACAAAATTCCTCCAGAACATTTTGAGATGTTCTAAGAGAAAAATGCACAAAATTCTCACTGGTCTATTATTCTTCCAGACAGGTTTTCTTCTCCATTGGGAGCCCAATATTTTCACCTGGTAAAAAAAATTCTACTAATTTCCATGTCTACTAATTTCCGTCTCTACAAATCATAAAACAAAATCCAAATTCTGTATAGTGGCGATATCTTTGTTCGATCAACCAAAGGGCACAAAATCACACTGACTTTCAGAGATCATATACTTTCTTCATTAGCCAAAGAGGGGGAAGTAATAATAACAATAAAAAAGAAATATGGAGAGGAAAGAAAGTGCCAGCATTAGCATCATGGAGTATATTTTTTCCCTTTGTAGAGGAAGGGTCTGCATAGACTATAAAATTTGGTCACAAATTCCAATGGCCATGGGCTGATTGGGAAGAAGAATAGTAAAAGAAAGACAACAAAGTCCAGTTGATTCATGTCCATAGCAATAGCAGCAATAGCAGCTTAATTTATATACCACTTCATACTGAACTAAGCAGCCTCTAAGCAGTTTACAACTGTAAGCTAATTGCCCTTAACAAGCTGGGTACACAATCTACACAGACTGTATGAACTTTATGTGGATTAATATAGAACCTAGATAGTGAGGAAATTGAAATAGTCAAAGAATTCCCATACCTAGGGGCATGACCAGAGTGGTGGCTGCAGTCAAGAAATAAGAAGACTAGGAATGGGTAGGGCAGCTATGAAAGAACTAGAAAAGACCCTGAAGAGTAAAGATGTACAAATTAGCACTAAAGTCAGAATCGTTCATGCCATTGTATTCCCCATCACCATGTACAGATGCAAGAGTTGGACAGTAAAGCAGACAGAAAGAAAATTAACACATTTGAGAGGTGGTTCTGGCGAAGAGTGCTGAGGATACCATAGACATCCAAAAAGACAAACAAATGGGTCCTTGAACAGATCAAATTAGAAATCTTGAAAGCCAAGATGATCAAACTAAAGCTGTTGTACTTTGGCCACATAATGAGAAAGCATGGATAACTAGAAAAAACAATAATGCTAGGAAAGGTAGAAGAAGGAGAGGAATAACACATGCCAAATGGATGGACTCAATCAGGGGTGTCACAGGCAGGGGTTTGCAGGGCCTGAGCAAAGCAGTGGGAGAGAAGGAACCACAAGGTCACCATGAGTCAGAGTTAACTTGAGGGTAGCTAACAACAAACAACAATGTAGAGCCTAGATAGTATGCCTTTTTGATTCAAAACATATTTAACAGGGTTTAGTGAAACTAACTGGGTTAATCTATTAAGTATGAGAAATTGAATGTCTCTTTCAGAGCATCAACAAGTATAAAGAACTGATCATCCACTTCCCTAGATTTATGCATCTTTTCCCATGTCCATGAGAGTGTAAAAATCCTTTGTAAGAATATCTGTCAATTGTATGTCACATATATCCAGAATATTGCTATAAGTAGTGGTGCTATAGGTTTGGTGAAACACAAGTTTTGAAACAAGATGCAAATTGTCCATACTTGCCAAGAATGTAAACTGTTTGCATGCTTTCCTAATGAATAAATGCTTCTGTTACTATATTTGGAGAAAGGAGTCAATTTATTCAAGAAACAAACAAAACTGGTAACTTACAGGATATGGTGTATGAGTGTTAGTGGATATACCCGAACTATTTTGTTAGACAGAAAGTGGGCTGAGATTTAGTTCAAATTCCAAGAATGAATTGTGTTAATGCATCAGAGGCCATGTAGTGTTCCAATATTAGTATTGGACTAAGGTTGGTGAGATCTGAGTTTAAGCTCTTCAAAGTGACTTTAGAACTGACTGAGTGAACTTTGGCTAATAACTGTTTTCAGGCAAACCTACTTTACAATGTTGTTATAAAAATAAAAATGGGAAGGGGGATAATGTACCACATATTGAGTTCTTGTGGGCAAGGTAGAATATAACAACATAACACAAAGAAATAAGTACTTCAGAAATAAATATTTCCTAAAGGTGCTGCTCAGGTGAATTATTGAAACAAGTAAGTCTGAAGCTTGTAAATATTTTAAGGTTTCATGCAGGAAGCTATACAAAGGATAATGTGTATGCACATAATATAAGATCATAAATTATAAAACCATTTTGATAGTTGTCAGTTGCACATAGCCTGGACATATTTACAAAAAGCAAAAGTCTGTGGAATTTTTTGCTTCAGTAAACTCCAGAATTGTTTACTAGCAAAATATTTTAGTGGTAAATAATTTACTGATAAATGATTTTGGAATTTTGTTGTTTAGAAATTTCTGAAACTATTTTCTTTAATTGTCTTCAGGCTATGTGCAATGCACAAGGATCAAAAATATGTTTATATATACTGTATGTGTGTGTGTATATATATATATATATAGGCCTATGCATTGTTTTGTGTATTCTTCATATACTCCCCCTTGCAGAAAACTACATCCTGAAAAATATCAAGCTTTTTAGCTAATAAACATCAGCCAAAATTCTGCATCAAGAAACATATTCCCAGAGATGTAGCTTTGATGTCTCCTGCTGATATACTCCAAAATGCTACAACTGAAGCCTCACAGTGTCCCTCCAACTGACCAAAACAGCCATTGGAGATCAGGGTGATGAGTAATGACAAGTCCAGCCCTCTCCTAGTAATAGAGCACACTGACATAGACAGCTGCAAAGACCTCTGGGAGTGCTTTTGGGATCCTATCTCACACACCCTGCAACCAGGAGAGGGCTAGATATTTCATCATTCATCATGCATTCTTCAGCACCTTGGAAATGGCTGTGTTGCAGGGCTCTGGGGCTTCAAAGGCAGGATTTGGGGGGCACTCTTGGTCAATGCAATTGTGCAATGACAAAAAAATCAGGATAATTATATTGTTAATCAGGCTTACAGCATTGTAGTTACTGAACAGAATGCCAGATATTATTTTCCCACCATTTAAAGAAGTGTACCCTCTCCTTCTCATGCGTTTTATCCATGCGTTTTATACCCCAGTTTTGGGGGTTTTTTTTCCCTTTGAAAAAAAAAAAATCTAGGTTGGCTTTTCCCCACATGGTAGCCTCTAAGTGCAATGGCCTTTTTAAAGGTTGCCCTAGACAACTACTTACTGTCATCCAGCAGCTTTAGTAACACTCATTGGCTATGCAAGATGGGAATGATGCAAATTGTAGTCTAACTCACCTGGAGTGATCTAAAATGACCTAATAAATGGGTTTGAGGGTGTGATCCCCAGTAATAAACATTATTTAGCCCCCAAATTCCCTTCTTCCCTCAAAGTACCTCAAGTCTTTGTAGGGAGGGGGAACAAACAGCCACTGCCACTCCATAGCCAGCTCTCCCTCAACTTCCAGGCACTTGGCCAACTTCACTTTAAAAAAAACATAATAAACTTCATTGTTTATACATATAAATACAACATCCAAATACAAATCAATCACATCATATCACAAAACATCCAAAACAATGACAGCCTCTCAGACACTCAACACATATGTATTAGGTACTTAAAGAGCCAGGAATCCTAATGTTACAAATATTACAAACTATAATTCCAAATAATGTTATTACACTTTTTTGAGTATCTAGTCATTACCTTATCTTCCTTCATTGTACTATCAACTGTGTTTATTGAGTCTTAATTTTACACAGACACTATTATTCCATTTAAACCCCCAACTTCCTTTCTAATAATTATATCTTAACTTCTATTTTAAGTTGAAGTAGGTTTTTTTTTCTTGATTTCCTTTTTAATTTGTCCTGTGCTCTCTTTAAGATTGGTGACCAATCCTCATTAAATTTCTCTGTAGATTTATTTCTTAATAAACAGGTCAGCTTTTCCGTTTTTGCATATTCCAAAAAATTTTCCAAACCAATCTGACATTTTTGGTATTGTTTCTCTCTTCCACATGGCAGCAAATATCGTTCTGGCCACAATCAATAAATAGAATAATATTTTCCCATCTGATTTTTTAAAAAATTATCTAACATTCCCAAAAGAAATATTTTTGGAATGATTTCTTGTAATTCCTTATGAATTTGCGACCAATAGTCTTTAGCATGAGGGCAATGCTACCACATATGGATGAACATCCCCTTTTCTTTTTTACACTTCCAATATAGATTATCTTTCTTGTTATTCAGTTTAGCTAATTTGTCAGGAGTGTAATACCATCTGTACTGCATTTTGTATATATTTTCCCTCACATTGTAGTTCAAATTATATTTTATTTTATTTTTCCAGATTTCTTCCCATTCCTCCATATGGAAAGGCTGTCCCAAATCTTTAGCCCATCGAACCATGCAGGCTTTCACCTGTTCCTCTTCCGTTTCCCACCTCAACAAAACTCTATAGATTTTAGATATCAAATGGTCCAAATCTTTCAAAAGAACCTTTTCCAACTCGGTTTCTATAGCTGTTATCCCCTCAGTGTTTTTTGTTTGTTTGTTTGTTTTTGTTTGTTTGTTGTTGTTTTTTTGTTTTGTTTTGTTTCTCTCAGATCTAAACCTTTCATTAAGCTGCCGATACAGGAACCAATTGCATTGCATTCCATACCATCCCTCTTCATTTCTTCTATAATTTTTGGCCTTAGATTACCACCTTCTGCTGTTAATAACTCTTTATATGTTGCCCATTTATTCCACAACATGTACCTTTACTTCTGGGCTTCCTGCCCGCCCATATAAACTTGGTGATGTCTCGTTGCCAGTTCTTACACAGCATATCATTATAGTTATTACTGGGATAACTTGAAAGAGGAATGAGATCTTGGGTGAAACATACATTTTAATCACAGAGATGCATCCCAGGAGGGATAGATGTAGATTATTCCAATTTTCCAACTTTGTCATTATTTTTTTCCAAACTACTACATAATTATTTTTAAACAAATTGGAATTTTTTGTTGTTAATGTTATCCCCAAGTATTTTACTTTATTTTCCAATTTAAACTGAGATTGTTTCTTAAATTCCTCTTTTTCATCCTTAGTCATGTTCATAGTTAGCACTTTTGTTTTTTCTTTGTTGATCCTAAAACCTGAATAATAGCCATATTCTTTTAATATAGATAGAAGGTTTTATATACTGCTTGTTGGTTTTGACAAATAACCATATCATCAGTGAACATTCTCAATTTTATTTCATAATCTTTTATCTTAATCCCTGTAATGTCTTTTTCTCCTCTAATCAAATTGCATAATATTTCTAACATTGATTGGGACATCCCTGACGCATGCCTTTTTCTATTGTACAGGTTTTTGTCCTGTCACCATTGACTATTATTTCTGCACATTGTTTTCTGTAGATAGATGCGACCCATTTATAAAAATTCCATTTGCCAACTCTTTTCCACAAGATTTCTAACATAAATTCCCACCTTATATTGTTGAATGCCCTTTCAGCATTTAGAAAGATTAACACTACTTGTTTGCCGGGCTTTCTCTGACAATATTCTGTCACATTACTTACATTTCTAGTATTGTCTTTAATATGTCTATTTGGCAAGAATCCCCTTTGGTCCTGATGAGTCCAATTCTCCATTACTTTCCTTATTCTTGTCAAAAGGCTAGTAAATATTTTATAGTCAACATTCATCAATGAGATAGGGTGACGCCTATTCATTTCCAATAAATCTTTTCCCTCCTTTGGTATCAGGGTAATATTTGCCATTTTCCATGAGTCAGGTATTGTCCCATCCTTTATGTTGTTCAAAACTGTTTTTAGTCTTGGGGCTATTATTTCACCTAATGATTTATAGTACAACATTAGGAAGAGCTTCCTGACAGTAAAAGTTGTTTGGCAGTGGAATACATTGCCTTGGAGTGTGGTAAAAACTCCTCCTTTGGAGGTTTTTAAATAGAGACTGGATGGCCATCAGTCAGGCTTACTTTGACTGTATCCCTGCATAGAATCATAGAGTTGGAAGAGACCACAAAGGCCATCCAGTCCAACTCCCTACCATGCAGGAACTCTCCATCAAAGCATCCCCGACAGATGGCCATCCAGCCTCTGCTTAAAGACCTCTAAGGAAGGAGACTCCACTACACTCCGAGGGAGTGTGTTCTACTGTCGAACAGCCCTTACTGTCAGAAAGTTCCTCATAATGTTGAGGTGGAAACTCTTTTCCTGGAGCTTGCATCCATTATTCCGGGTCCTGTTCTCTGGAGCAGCAGAAAACAAGCTTGCTCCCTCCTCAATATGACATCCCTTCAAGTATTTAAACAGGGCTATCGTATCACCTCTTAACCTTCTCTTCTCCAGGCTAAACATCCCCAGCTCCCTAAGGCATTCCTCATAGGGCATAGTTTCCAGACCCTTCATGATGGAGGTTGCACTGAATGGCCCTTGTGTCTTCCAACTCTATGATTCTATGAAAATTTCACCAAAAATTCCCAAAATATGGAAAAATCTTGCAGTGCTTGCCCAGTTTTACAGCAAATCTTGGTGTACCAGTGTGTTAAGAAAGACACTCTTTCTTGTCGATGAAAAGATGTCTTCTTTACATTTCTGAACTTCACTAATGGGAACATGACCTTTCCCTTCTAACAGTGATATAAGGATATGATCCTATCTAAAACATTTGGCTGAGTAATGACATTTATTTTTCCAGAGTAAATCCAACTTCTTTTACAATCCTTTCCTCTTTCTACTCTGTAATGAACACATAAATGGATTGGATATCTGTTCCTCCTCACTCCTGGTATTTCCCTATCTTTTCATTGTTCCCTTTCTTTATTCATTGTTCCCTTACTTTAAGTGTAGAAATTTATTGTCCATGTTTATTGGATCTGTTTTGTGAATGTTCCTTTCCTCAAGCTCCTTAATTTTAGCTTTTCCACATGCCTGTGTGTCATAATGTTTTGTAATGTGGCCGATCTTATACTATTCTGCTATATTTCACCCCCACAACCTTCCCTTACCATCTCAGGAAACTGACTTGTGGCCTCACTACACCAGCATGGTGTAGTGGTTTGAGTGTTGAACTACAGCTCTAGAGACCACCCCTTTCCTGGCCAGATCAGGGCCATAGCAATCTCATGCTGTGGCCCCAATCCACCCTCTAGAAGGCACAAAAAGAGCCTTTTTGCATCCTGCAAAGGGCGACATATGGCGCCCCTTCAGTGCTCCATCATCTGGACACAGCACCTGAGGTGCATCATGATGGTGTGCACCGTCTGGAGTGGTACACACCATCATGGCACCTTTTGGGGGGGGGGGAGTTACAGCCTGCTTCATTTGGACACTGTGACCTGACTCCACCCACAGGCTGGTCTTTCAGGCTGGTCTGGATAGCCCCTTAGATTCAGCCATGGAAACCCACTGGGTGGCCTTGGGTGAGTCACTCATTCTTGGTCCCAGAAAGAACCCATGATAGATTCACTTTAGGGTCATCATATGTCAGAAACAACATGAAGGCACAGAACAACACTCATTTCTCCAAGAATATCAAAGGTTGTGTGCAGTTTCTCAGACCAACTGTCTTTTTCAGCTCTTTAAAAAAAAATATCCAGCTTTCCTTCACCTTGCTTACTGTCCCAAATCCCTCTGTCTGTATAACAATGTGAAGAGAAACATTTGTTTCTCAAAAGCATTTTACTCAAAAGCAAAGCAAACATTCAAGAAATAACCTGTGACTATGGGCCAGAACAGACTAGCATGAAAAGTCAGCCCCCAGACAGCTTGGGAGCATGGCGTACAGACGATGCATGCCCCCAAGCCAACCAGAAGCTGCCAGGAAGCCACCCGGCCATTTACACGGAGAGCAGCTTCCAGGTGCTCTGGCAATGTGGAGTTTTTATGCCGCACACTGCTGGAGTGCATTAAAGCCAGCAGGGAGGAAAAGCCGGCTTTTTGTCATCCCAATAAGGAGTGGCTCTTTGCTGCTCCTTTTTTGGCTGGCAAAAAGGTGGACTGGGGCCGCAGCATGTGATTGCCACATACCCAAACTGCCTTTGGATTTTGTCCCTAAATCTTTTCTTTCCTGTTTTACTAAAACCCAAAGGGGTAAATAAGGTCAGAATCACTAAGGTTTGTTGGATGAGCATCATCCTATGCCATGAGATTTCAGGGCCAAAAAAACAGAAACAAGGGGGTGATTCCTTGGAATGGCACAAAGATCTAGCCTTGAAATAACATAGAGCAGGTCTTTGTAATGTCATTAGGCCAAGAAAAGCAAGGTTTGTATCTTGGCCAGAACTATTTCTCATTCAGATGATTATGGAAATGAGCAGGAGGGCAATCTGTCTAAATGAGCCACAAATTTAGGTACAGTGGGACCTCAGTATCCGCGAGGCATCTGTTCCAGACCACAGATACCAAAATCCATGGGACCTCAAGTCCCATTGTCTCCAGTGGTGATGCATGGATGTGGCCACATCACCATTAGGGACACCAGGATTCAGGTGAAGTCCCATTGTCCCTAACGTCGGCGCAGCCTTATGCACAGACCACTACTGGGGGCAACAGGCTTGCCATCCATGGATCCTTAAATCCATGGATGGCAAGTCCACAGGTACCATGGTTTCACTGTAAAAGGTAACTGGTAATAAAGCAATACAGAGTTTCCAGCCATTCTCTTCCTCCTCCCCCCCCCCACCTTTTCTTTCTTTCTATATTCTTTTCCTTCGATTCCTCTTTGCCTTTGTATTTTAAAAATCTATTTTAACCAGAAAGGAAGGAAGGAAGGAAGGAAGGAAGGAAGATCCCTAAGTATTTCTGTACAGCTGTGCAGGCAGCAAAATGCACCCAATGGCTTCAGTTGTTGGCATCATTCGCACAAAGGTGCCCAGCTCACATGGCCTTATCTATCCGCACATGATATGTTGGCAGCCCTTCCAGGCCCTGTGCTATGCCATGGACTTGTGAAAGGCTCAGCACCCACCCTTGGGGAATTATTTTTCTTACTTTTGAAGCCTCACAGCCTCCACCCAAACACAGCCATTTCTGAGACACTGGAAAGCAGGGCAGTAAGAAATGATGTGTCTAGCCCCCTCCAGTTCATGGGGCAAAGTGAGAAAGCTGAAGAATCCTACCAGGACCCTGTTACAGCTGCCTCTATCAGAACTCCCTGGGAAGGTGAGATGGCTGGATATGGCATTACTCACTGCCCCACTTTCCATTGGCTTAGAAATATTTTTGTTGGGCTACAAGGTTTAAAAGGTAGGATTTGGGGGAGGCACTTTGGGTCATTGTGATTGTGCAACAACTATAAATATGATTTGGAATAATTACAGTGTTATTAGTCAGGCTTACAACAACATAATTACTGAACAGGATGCCAGCCTGCATTTATTTATAGTTGTACAGAAATCAGATTGCAGGCTTCTAAATTTTCCATCACAAATTACATTTGGATTTGTGTTCAGTTTCAGGAGTTGGAAAATGGTGTAAGTTCATATACATTCTCAGACTCAATGAATTTGTCCCCCATGAATATGTAAAACTCATTCTGAGGTGCCCATTTCTAGTCAGTCTAGTCAAGCAGCATTATTTGTACAGCACAGGCTGCATCGACACTGCACAGTTAATGCAATTTGACAACGTATTAATAGGCATAGCTCAATGATATAGGATTCTGGGATTTGTAGTTTTGTGAGATATTTAGCTCTTTCTGTCTGAAAGCTCTGGTGCGGCAACATAGTACAAATCCCAGGATCTCATAGTATGGAGCCATGGCAGTTAAAGTGGGGTCATTGATCTGCAGTATGGCAGCAGGCATGGTCACCTTTTGCTAACACTCTATTCATGTCTTCAATATATATTGTGGAAGATATTCTGCAAATGTGTCTTCATAGTCTTTGTGTGGTTTTATTGAGTGGGAGGGAGAATAAATGTCATATCTTCACTTGTTCTCCATTTAGGGCCTTTCAGATAATCATTTTAGTGTGCACTGAGTGTAAAGCAAGGAGAAGTGTTTTTTTTCCCCTCAGTTACTAAAGGGTTGATTTCATTATTGCTTCTTCCCATTATTCAAGCAGCAAAGTATTACTGCTGGTGCTTCCCTTCTTGTTAGCAGTCTGGTACAATGTATACAAGTAGTGCAAGAAGGGCTGGCAGACACACAGAGGTTTCACTGCCTACTGTTCAAAAATCAAACACTTCTCCCAGGCAGCTTGGTGGTTTGGGAGTGCTATGTGGAAATACCTGTATAAGTATCATACTATTTTAATGTACAAGCATAACACTATATTACAGACGCTTTGTCCTAAATCTAAATAGCAGTCATAGCTGCTGTAAATCTATTGAAAAAATCATAGGTCTACACTTATGTAAATTCCTTTTTAATGGGTATCTTCCTGACAATACCGGTAACAAATGTCTGCAACTAATTGGTAGTCCCACCTAGAATAGACCCATTGAATCAATTGGAGAATGATAAGGATATATACTCTAACAAGGACTAATAATTGGATTTAGGCCCTTATCAACTGGTGTCTTCTTGACAACAAGAGTAACAAACAATACATTCTCTTGCACTAACCCTGTGGATTCCCCCCACCTTCCTTTAGGGTTTTATTCTAGGCTGTGTTTGCTTTTCTTGCAATAGTGTTGCATGTCATTTAATTTTTTAAATTCCATCACAGCCAAAACATGGTTGTTCCCCTCCAGCCAACTGTCCTTGGGACCAAGTTGTTTCTTCACACTATAGGACCAAAGGGCTCTTCACACTATACAGTGATGCTACTAGGAAAATGAAATTCAACATGGAGAAATGTAAAGTACTGCACTTAGGGCTGAAAAAATGAAATGCACAGATATAGGATGGGGGATACCTGGCTAAACGGGACCACATGTGAAAGGGATCTAGGAGTCCAAGTAGACCACAAATTGAACATGAGTCAACAGTGTGATATGGCAGCTAAAAAGGTCAGTGCAATTTTAGGCTGCATCAGTAAAAGTATAGTGTCTAGATCAAGGGAAGTAATAGTGCCACTCTATTCTGCTTTGGTCAGGCCCCACCTGGAATACTGTGTCCAGTTCTGGCCACCACAATTCAAAAAAGATGTGGAGAAACTGGAGCATGTCCAAAGGAGGGCAACTAAAATGGTGTAGGGTCTTGAAACCATGCCCTATGAGGAATGCCTTAGGGGGCTGGATATGTTTTGTCTGGAGAACAGAAGGTTAAGAGGTGATATGATAGCCTTGTTTAAATATTTGAAGGGATGTCATACTAAGGAGGGAGCAAGTTTGTTTTCTGCTGCTCCAGAGAACAGAACCCAGAACAATGGATGAAAGCTCCAGGAAAAGAGATTCCACCTCAACATTAGGAGGAACTTCCTGACAATTAGGGCTGTTCAAAAGTGGAACACACTCCCTCGGAGGGTGGTGGAGTCTCCTTCCTTAGAGGTCTTTAAGCAGAGGCTGGATGGCCATCTGATCGGGATGCTTTGTTGGAGAGTTCCTGCATGGCAGGGGGGTTGGACTGGATGGCCCTTGTGGTCTCTTCCAACTCTAGTGTACTATGATTCTATGATTCTATTTCATGACTCAGTGCCTTTCAATTCTGCGGTTTGTAGTTTAGTGATACATTTAGCCTTCCCTGTCAGAGAACTTTGGTGTCCCACTAAACTACAAATTCCATAATTCCATAGCTCTGAGCCAGGGAAGTTAAAATGCTATCAAAGTGCTTTATTTCTGCAGTGTCGCATCAGCCTGTTATTACATTTTAACAGTTCCATTCTTTGGAAGCCTGGGGTTGCTGATTTATGGAGAGGCACAATTCTCAGCCAGGGGAGTCTCTAGGAGCTCAAAAAACTCCCAGTCCCAGGATTCCATAGGATAGAACCATGGCAATTAAAGGGAAATAACAACACTATAATTGCCAATAGGACCCAGCTGGCATATAATGGAAAAGTTCTTTGTTTATGACCCTAGAGATTCCTTGTCATAAAGCAAATCATACTGCAGGCCAGTCCCAAGATTTTTTGCTGTTAGAGATGCCACTTTCTATTATACATATCTGGCTCTTGTACGTATATTCTTTCAGCTCTGGTGATAACATAAGGTGCATCTCCATTGTTGAAAGAATGTGCTGTGACACCATTTTAACTTGTCTAACTCCATCCTATGGGATTTGGAGCTTTAAAAGGTCTTTAGCCTTCTTTACCAGAGAGTTCTGGTGCCTCACCAAGCTACAAATCACAATATTCTATAGGAAAGAGCCATGACAGTTAAATGTCAAACTACGTTATTTCTACAGTAGAGATGTACCCATAATATGCTGGACCACCCTTTGAGGCTTGCACTTAGGTTGGAGGTTAGAGGATATAGAGATCACTCTCCTCCAATTTCCTTTGACCTCCTCCCAGTGCCAGCCACTGAAGCCCACCCTGCATAATGGTAAAGCAGATTTTACTGGGTAATAGTCTTTGATGTATTTTTAGCATGTGCATATCTTCATGTAATATAAGCTGAGCTTTTTTTCCTTTAAAAAGGAAGATTGGATTTGTTTTCATTATGGTCCCCCTCAAAAGTCTCTTAGCCCCCTAGACTTGTTGGGCTCATTAAATTCTGCCAGTGAAGTGCCTGCCTTCCTCTTCAAATAATTCAAGCTGGTCCAAGAGATATAGCACAAAAACAAACCAAAAAACACAGCAAAATACACTGTTTTCTTTCATTTGGAATGGATTAATAGGCTTGTATGGTCTAACGTGCACGTATCCCGTTCTGAACAGCAGGCTGTTAAATATGTGCACGCACTTTAGTCCTCCTTGTTGTATTAATTGCACGAGACTGTGAACGGAGTCCAGCGAGTGGAGGGAACTATTGGCAGCGTTCCATGTGGCCCTGAGATTTCAACCTACTGAGTGTTTGTTCTGAAGTCTGTTTTCAGCCTTATTAGCTGTGTGCACTTGCATGTGTTTGCTTTTATTTCCCCAAATGATACAGACGCTGGCAGTTGTTCCACAGCTGTGAAGGCTATTATATTGCACCATCACTTGGGCTGTTTTGGCTTGCAGTTGAGTTGTTCGTCATCAGGAGCACTTTAACTTGTAACAAACTAGAGCCAAGAGAGGGAAAAAAGAGAGCTGTTTCCATGGGGACTCTGCCTAAACCAAAGTAGAATTCTGTTTTTTCTTTCACTTTTTTCCCCTATAGAATCATGTGGGGTGGAGACTTCTATTCTGCACCTCAGCTGAATACTGTGTCTAGTTCTGAGTCCACAATTCAAAAAGAGAATCTTAAAAATGCTAACAGGTGCCTACAAGGATATACGTTCCTTCAAATACCCTATAACCATATCAAACCCTATAAAATTAATGGCCTCATACTATTGTTATTGTTGTATTTATACCCTGCTCTTCAGCCTTAAAGGCTATCAAAGCAGCTTACAATTATTGTTTTTAATTAGACGGTTCACTGCCCTCAGGCTTACAATCTAAGAAGACACAACACAAAAGGAGAAGGGACTGGTGATGGGAAAGGGGATCAGGTCCAAAAGTTCTTCTCTCCCTCTGAGGCCTGGACCAAGACAGATGGACTGGAGGGAGGGCTCTTCTTCAGGCCAGGCCCGATAGGACTCTATTTCCCTCTGATGATGTAGATGGCAAAGGGAGGGCTCACCTGCTTACTTTAGGCCAGGCCTGATGTATAGACTTGATACACACATACACATACCATGTTTCCCCCAAAATAAGACAGTGCCTTATATTAATTTTTGCTCCCAAAGATGTGCTAGGTCTTATTTTCAGAGGATGTCTTACATTTCGATGAAGACAAATTCACATTTATTGCTGAACAAAAAAAAAATGAACATTTATTATATACTGTATATATATTTATATACAAAAACTTTGCTAGGTCTTATTTTCGGGGGAGGCCTTATATTTAACAATTCAGCAAAATCTTTACTAGGTCTTATTTTGGGGGGATATCTTATTTTCGGGGAAACAGGGTACCATCCTTCTAGACTACAGAATGGAAACTTTGGACATTGTGAGATTTGGAAGTCACTAGGTACTTAGAGTAATGGGACATGCTATAACTCTGTTTATCTATAGGTCACTTTTCTCAGGCTGTACCCAGGCTGTTATTTTTGTGGAATGAAGAAAAATTATTTCTCTTTCACAATTACAGACTGACCCAGCTTCAGTCAATTGGTTACTGGATACATGTAATGAAGGAGAGTGCAATGGTGGAAAGGCAAATGTGAAACTCTGGCTGGCATTCAGCATTGCAGTTACAGATTTGTAACCTAGTTATGAATTCATAATCCATATCCATTGTTGTTTTGCACCTTCGAGCCTTTTTCAATTTATAGGAGCGAAACAGATGGGCAGGAAGAAGTGACTTGAAGCTGCCTTTTCTAAAGCCACATTGAAACCCCACCAACTGCACCACAGGCTCCCAAGGCAGCTGGAGTGCTAATGTCATGACCACATGACATGGCTTCAAGCCAGGAAGAAGCGGAAAACAGCTGCTTCTTTTTTAAATGGCTTTTCTCTACATAAGGCGCCTAGAGGGCACTTTCCTGCTGGCTTCAAGGCATGTGTCATCTAAATGCCACACCTTCAAGCCAGCCTGAAAGCACCTCTTTTTGTCTGTCTGTTTAGCCCCCATGGTGACTATAAAGAGACACTATCAAGGGGTTTTCTTGGTAAGATTTGTTCAGAGGAAGTTTGTCTTTGCCTTCCTCTGAGATTAAGAGAGTGTGACTTGCCCAAGGTTACCCAGTGGGTTTTCAAGGTCATTGTCCAGTATTTCAGCCACTATACCAACTTGGATCCATCTCCATATCCTCATCAATACGGACTCTTGTGTTCAGCAAGACTACGTCATCTTATTGTAATACATCCAATCCACTTTAGTTAACAGCCAGATGGGTGAAGGAGGATTTATTTAGCTGGCAATCATGGTGTAAGGCGGATGGCATATCCACCCCCTCCTGCTAGTAAGCAAGGCTGTGATAAGGACTTGCAACAGATCCTGATTCTGATTGTCACTTCCTCACTTGCTCAATCCACCTGCAGGTTGTTAATGTGGAGTTTGGGAAGATCTGGCCAGGGGACATTAGTTAAGTAGGTGATGCAGAATACCTACATAAAAACAAATACCTTGAAATGGTGTAGAATATCAACAAACATCTTGAAATGGTGGCATCTTCCTTTATTGGAATGTGTAGCTTTGCATTATTAAAGGGTTATATAAGCACCCATGGGGATCAGCGGATAAGTACTGACAATTCAATGCAGTTTTAAATATTCTTTTAAAATAATTCCAAATATGATTCTGGCAGTGAGTGTGAGATTTTACTTCCACTTATTCCCTATGTAGACCAAGCAGGATTACAACCTTTTATTTCACTAGAACTGGGATGTTATTTTATTTATTTTAGCGACTGGTTCCAGCTTTTATAGGGCACAGTCTGATATCCTGAAAACATGATTTCACTAAAATACAAAAATTGAATGAGTGTATGTACGCAAGATGCATTTACAAAACTGCCTCTAGATACTGGGGGCAGGGAGACATATCTATGTACAGTCTTTTTATGTGCTTTTTGTCATCATTTTGCCCTACCTGAACAGCGCAGCTCTTTGCAAATAGCAGTTTTGTTTATCCAAATCTCTGACTATTTAAATATTTTGGATTTCCTGATCTGAACAAATGCACCATTTACTATAGTAGGAAAATAAGGCATGTCTTGAGTAAGATGTGAATTAGTTTTAGAATCAGCACCTTAATTATTGTTAGAAGGCCTGTACCTAAAGAAGCATGTTAGGTAGAATATAATAGGTAAAGCAGGTCCCTTGACTACATTTCCATGCAAGGAAATGTTCTATCTATGACATCTCTTTGCTGCTGTCTTTCTGTGGATAAACTTACAGCCATGGATCCTTTTCTTTTCACCGTGTATCTGCTCCTATCCATTTCCTTTATAGTGAGCTTTATATACTAATCACTGTTAACAAATGATGCCAACAATCTCTGGTCTAGTGACTTTTACCATGGGTGGACCTACAGAAAATATCTGGTCAAGATTTCCAAGGCTTGAAGATAATAACCAGCTAATTCAGAGATGACAAACATGCCCTTGTTCTTTTTCTATTTAGCATTAAAAATACTGTGTTCTGTGACTTCTATGTGCTGAGCTGGAGTGTCATTCCAAGAAACAATATTTTAAAAGCCATGGCTTACAAAGTAGAGTTGCATTCTCAAGCAGCCATAATAAAAGAGAAAGAGAGATTACACTTCTAGGCACATTTACTTTACTATAAATTGAACTGAGAAGCTTTCAAGCTATGTTGGACTTCAGTACTCAAAAGCCCCAACCAGCATAGCCAGTGGTACAGGATTCTGATAGATGTAGTCTAAAACAACTCATAACAGTTTCCCCCAAAACAAAGTTCCCCACATCTCCTATAAGCACTATGGAATGAGGAGATATACTTGGAATCTCCATTTAGGCTTACCCCTAAACATACTTCATAGAAATCAAGTTACACTGAATTAGTTGTGAACTGCACACACCAAAGACCAATATCTTCCATGTATTTCATATTTTTACACATCTGCTAAAAGCTATAGCTATTCCTAAAGGCTTTTACATTATTATTTTTTTTGGCTTTCTTAGTTTAATCCTGCTCCTCCAAATACAGATATATTCTGATACTTGATTTTTGTTTCTTTAAATTCACTTTTTAAATTGTATTTTGAATACACTAGAACCTGGGGTCATCTAGTGAATGGCAGTGCATCGTTAAACTACAGGATTTAATGCTTCAGGATGTAGCGATGACTGCCAATTTAGATGGATTAGAAGAGGGATTAGACAGGTAAATGGAGGCTAAGGCTATCAGTAGCTACAAATCATGATAGCAATGCATTATCTTCACCATCAGAGGCAATATGACTCTGAACACCAGTTGTTCAGGAAGATGTTTGATGCATCAAATCCATGGGCATTGCTCGGTAATCATGGCAACAGAAAGTTGCACTAGAAAGGACTTTTGGTCTTACCCAACAGAATGGTTCTTAGGCATTGTACAATGTTTATTTGCTGTAAGCTACTTTGAGATCAAGTGTGAAAACAATATGGGCCAGGATCCTACATCGAACATGTAACCATAATGTCATAGCTATGCTTTTAATTTGTCAGACAGCCCCTAAAACCAATGTTAAAAACCAGTCAGCCATTCAGAGCAACAGAGGTCTGTACTGTTGCTGCTGAGGTGGACATTGCAGGATGATCTGTCCAGCCTCCTCTCACTAGTGAGTAATGTTCTGATGAAGAGTTACTACAAGTCCCTGCTTCTCAACATCCCTTGCTGGCGGAAGGGGGCTGGTTACATCATCTTGCACTGTCTCGCCCAGTGGCAGCACAGACCGCCATTACTCAGGATGGTTGACTGGCTTTTAAGGTGGGTTTCAGCAAATGACAATATGAAACACTTATGATATCCTAAACCTGACTTAGGACATCTTAACTGACTACATGATGTCAGATATTGTATGGTAAATGTATAGCATATATTTTCAAAGTGAAATAAGATAAAAAATCCTACTTTGTGTTTATGATCACACTGCACATTTCTTTCTGAAATGAAAAAAAAAAGGATATGGTTCCCTTAGCCTAGATTTCCAGTTGCTGAACAGTTCTGAGATGAAGGAAAGCCACTGATTCTCCTTCATCTTGACAAAATAGATGGTACGAGGAGGCCATTGGCTATCTGTCAGAGGCTGGGGTGATTTAACTGCCCCTGAGCTTCATGTGGCCCAAGAGAACTAATACATAGGAAACAGAATGAATCAGTTATTGAGAAGCCATAATTGCTTTGGAAATCTTCATAAAAAATTTATGAAACTAAGACTAAAGAACTCTGTTCATATGGGTTTGTTTGTTTTTTTCTTTTGCCTTAGTTTGCCAAGAAGCCGTATGGGAAGCTTTCCGAATTTTTCTGGATCGGATTCCAGATGCAACAGAATATCAGAATTGGGTAACTGCCTGTCAGAGGGAAACATTCTGCATATTCGATATTGGAAAAAATTTCAGTAATTCCCAAGAACATCTAGAAATAATTCAACGGGTAAGGCCTGAAGAATTCATTTTCTAACATGTAGCAAACTTCATTTATAAAAGACCAGATATATCAGAAGTCATTAAAAGGTTCATTGAGAAGGAAAAACACAACAATAAAAGTAGATGAGAGAGCTAATATATAATAAATGTTTTACTACCAAACTAATAATAATAATACCTCATCATCATAAGATCATAATAAAAAGTAAAATATTATTATCATGTAATAATATTTGTAGGTGAAAGAAAGAATACTTTTCATTTTGTGGCTGAATCAACTTTGGGGTGATCATTTGTCTCTCTGTATATTTTTGCAGCGAGTAAAACATAGAACCTTCCAAGATAGGTAAGTAAACCAAAATTAGAGTACTCACCAGTTGCTACTGCTGCCTTTCATTAGCAAAATGTAAGAGGTATGTGAGGATTTATTAAATTTTATCCATTGTGACATCTTGTGACATATGAATCTTGCACCTGTTCTGTTTTGGTTAAGAAAAGTGCCAAAATGCCCCTATATCTGAAACCCATAAGTACTTGGTCATTACTCAATTCTATCTAGACTGAAAAAACTGTCCAGAATACTCATTTTTGTCCCTGATCCATTTTTCCACCATTAAACACAGAGCTTTGTGGAGTGAACATTTAGTAGATATTCAGCCCTTTGTGTTTCTGGGTTGAATGAATGATGGCTTTCAGATTCCAAAGTAGTTCCTAAATAAAAAGGTTGTTAAGTTAACAAATGAATTGAAATATATAAGCTGAGGGCCATTGCTAATGTCAAATTTCCTACTTCTGACTGCATGTACGTGGGGTTTTTTTCCGTCACCTACATGGAATTAGACCAAGGCCCACAGCTTCCCAACCCAGATGTAAAAAATAGAAGCTACCTTGTACATTTTCTAAAAATAACTATTCCAAGAGTTCATTACCAAGACAGCTGAGAATTAAGTGAGATGTATTATATATGTGAATCTACCACGTTTCTATCAGACTTTACAGCATTGCCTCATCTGATCTTTATGCCCTTATTTCTCACTATATCCCTGTGTCTGACCTTCTGCCATCCTTGGCTGCATTTGGTGTCAGACATAGACAAAGTGGGAGAGTTGCCCATGTTTCTTTATTGCCCCTCGGACTGAATTCTTTTCTTGGATATGTATATAGCTCTGACTCTTAAATCATTTTCTTCCTTCAGATCCCTTCTTAAAAAACAAAAGCAAAACCCCTCTCCTGTTTCATGAGACATTTGGCTGAACCCCTAAATGTTCCTCCCCAGCCATAGCCTAGCTTGAGTCCACTTAACACTATTTGCTCACATTTAATTCTTATTGCCCCTTTTTTTCTCTACCCTCTTTTTGTTGTCGTCTCCACTGCTGAATTTAGACAGGAGCTCCCTGGATAAAGAGACCTATCTGTTTTATTTATGAAACTCTCCAATAATATACGTAGGCATTATTAAACACCAATAATGGCAGTACAGGTTGAGTCTCCTAAATCCAAAATGCTTTGACTCAGAAGAATTTTGGGTTTTGCAGTTTTTCAGATTTTGCCGTTTTTCAGATTTTGGAATATTGTCATATATATATATAAAATGAGATATCATGGAGATGGGGCTCAAGTCTAAACTTGAAATTCAATTCTGTTTCATCTATACCTCTTACGTATAGCCCGAAGGAAAGCTTATACATAATGTGTTTAATACA
Organism: Urosaurus nigricauda; assembly: GCA_034509955.1. Taxonomy (NCBI): domain Eukaryota; kingdom Metazoa; phylum Chordata; class Lepidosauria; order Squamata; family Phrynosomatidae; genus Urosaurus; species Urosaurus nigricauda. Next base: position 257,535,553 of record JAOEGL010000001.1, on the reverse strand, counting down.
TTTGTTCATGAAACAAAAATTGCGTACACTGAATCATCAGTAAACAAAAGTATCACTATATCAAGCAACTCATTCTGAGGAAGTAGACAAGTCTACGAAAGCTCATGATGCCAAGTTCTTCCTTTCAGTTAGTCTCAGAGGTGCTACAAAATCTCTCTACATATTCAAGTCACCCATGTGGACATTTCTGAAATATTTTGAATTTTGGAATTCAAGATAATGCAGATTCAACCTGTACATTTCCTTGTTGGCTTCTGAAGTGAACAACAAGTGGTGGCTTTATTGTGGAAACAATTTCATATAAAAATGTGAAATATTTATTTGATTTCTTGGACAAATTTTGCTGATTCAAGTCTTGATCCACACACAGCTAAATTTCACGGCAGGTGGTTTTAACAGAAGATAAAATTTCTATTGAAAGGAATTTATCTTAGGCCATATGTTTAAGTTAGAGAAAAATTAATCCCTGATCTTTTCATGTTCCTGGCACAATTTACAGTGTTTCTTATTTCTTTCTTGATAGAAAAGAGGAAATTTCTACAGAGAAAACCAGTAGCAAAAAACCTGAAGAATCACCTTCCCTTGCTACAGGTAAAATTAAATATGCATTGTGCTTCTATCCTTTAAAACTGGGGTGGCCAATTGTAAGGTGCCTGAGGCTAGTTGTGTGCCTCAGGACACTCAGGACAGGAATCCCAGAATTGTTTTTAATGGGAGATGCTCAACATTGACAAGCAGAACATTACTCATCTTTCTTAATATGTAAGGTACTTTTTTTGTACAAAAGAATGACATTGAATAATGCATTGCATTCGAATCATAGAATCATAGAGCTGCAAGAGACCACAAAGGCCATCCAGTCCAACCCCCTGCCATGCAGGAACTCCCAATCAAAGCATCCCCGACAGATGGCCATCCAGCTCTGCTTAAAAACCTCTAAGGAAGGAGACTCCACCACCCTCCGAGGGAGTGTGTTCCACTGTCGAACAGCCCTTACTGTCAGGAAGTTCCTCCTAATGTTGAGGTGGAATCTCTTTTCCTGCAGTTTGCATCCATTGTTCCGCGTTCTAGTCTCTGCAGCAGCAGAAAACAAGCTTGCTCCCTCCTCAATATGACATCCCTTCAAATATTTAAACAGGGCTATCATATCACCTCTTAACCTTCTCTTCTCCAGGCTAAACATCCCCAGTTCCCTAAGGCAGTCCTCATAGGACATGGTTTCCAGACCCTTCACCATCCTAGTTGCCCTTTTTTGGACATGCTCCAGTTTTTCCACATCTTTTTTGAAATGTGGTGCCCAGAACTGGACACAGTATTCGAGGTGGGGCCTTACCAAAGCAGAATAGAGTGACACTATTACTTCCCTTGATCTAGACACTATACTTCTATTGATGCAGCCTAAAATTTCTGGGCCCATTAAAATAACAACCAAGTGAAACAGGAATCAAGTTGACTACAATGAAAACAGCAGCAATATAATAAGCAAGTGTTACAACACTGAGTAAAAAACACCCCCACAGTTGATATATCAATCACACGTACACACACACAATTCTGTTATGTTGAATGCAAATGTGCCTACAGTGGGCCCTTAGTATCTGCTGGGGTTTGGCTCCAGGACCCCCTGTGGATACCAAAATTTGTGGATGCTCAAGTCTTATTAAATACAATGGCACAGTAAAATTGTGTCCCTTATATAAAATAGCAAAATCAAGGATTGCTTTAGAAATATATGTATGTGTGTGTGTTATATTTTAAAGTTGTGGATAATTGAATCAATGGATAAAGAATCCATGGATATGGAGAACCACCTGTACAAGGTCCTCTGTCACGTCTGTCTTTACTACACTACTTTAAAAGAAAAACTTCAGAGACATGTTGGAAGACATAGTATTTGCAGACATAACACTATCAAAAGAAAATGTGAAAACTTGTTTATCTACCAAGGTTGAAATGTGGAGAATCAGGTGTAGGGCACAATCAGTGAGAGGGCAAATTACTTCTCCTGTGTGTTATCATTAACTCATTCTTAAATATGAAGACTTTTACAAACACAAATGCCTACTTAGAAGTGTCCTCCATGTGTTCAGTATAGCTTACTCCCAAGCAAGCATGCATATTGTAAACTGAAGGCAGCATTTGTTGCCTAAATTGTGTGTGTGTGTGTGTGTGTGTGTGTACGTACACAAAAGGTGGCTGGGCAAGTGATGCAGTGGGAGGGGACAGAAGGGGCACATTCACCCTCCTGCTCCTCCATTGCCAGAGAGAAAGCTTGGTGATGGAGCAGCTGAGAAGGACACACGTCTGCCTCTCCTGGTCCTCTATTGCTGGGCTCCCTCTCAAGGGAGAAAGCCCAGTGGCAGAGCAGCCAGGGAGAGTGCATGTACGCTCCTCTCCTCTTGTTTCCTCTGTCACCCACCCTTCTTCCTAGGATTGTGGGGGGTGGCCAGGCAAGTGACGCAGTGGGATGAAATGGAAGGGGCAAGTGCTGCCCCTCTTCATCTGCTGCCTTGGCTTCCTCCTCACAGAGAAAGCCAGAGCAGCAGGTGCCAGATGTGCACACATATACACTGAAGGAGGAGGAGGGCCCAACCAGGTGTCACCCCTCCTCTCAGGTATCACCTGGTGTGCTCTGAAACTCACACACACACCCCATACACAGTCATGCCATTGTATGTTCTTTATCATTTAGTACACTTCTGATTCCTCACAGGGCTCAATGAAAGAAATGTCTTGATGGTCCAACTTGCCTGATTGTTTCAGAGGGGCTCACCACCCCCAGCATAGTCTTGGGGAGGCTTGAGTCCCCCCACCACCACCCTGTTGCAGGTTCCGTGTCCTAGGACCACACAGACCACTATAAAAATAAAAAGAAATCCAAACCAGAAGGAGAGAAAAGTCCACTTCTTGTTTTGAAAATGGATAGGTTACTGGTCTTAAAACAGTGCAGAGCAGGGGTAGGGGGATATGCAACCTATTTAAAAGGTGAATTGCTACTCCTTGAGACTTCCAGGAAAGATAATTCACTCTTTTTGTCAGAAAATGGGCAGTCTAGGCAGTACAGAGGGACTTAAGAACTGAAAAAATAGCTTAGAGAAGCTGTGCTTTGCTCACCTAGCCAACCCTCTTAACACTGAAGAATGTGATCTTGTTGTCATTGCTATATAGTATCCAGAACAAAGCTTGGAAATGTTAGTGTTAAGGCAGTAATGCTAATTCATCAAAATAAGTTGATTTGTTCAGATCAAACTGTTAAGAAAAGTTTATAAAATGAATTTCTTGATTAATTTGCTAAGTTGTTAAATTAAATGCACTTTTAAAAAAATTACCAGTATCATCTCACAGTAATGAGAACCATTAATCGTTTCTGAAAAAGATTGCTGTTGCCATGTAACAATTCACTTTAAAAAAATTAAATTGTAAAAAAATTAAAGGTAAGCAAATGTTACATAGTTATATTTGTTGGCATGTAACAAATTTTAATTGTTACATGGCAATAAAATTATTTTTCAGGGATGATTAATGATTTTCATTACTGTGAGTTAACACTGGTGGTGGAGCTTTCAGTAATTTTAAATCCATTTAATTTTAACTGAATATTTCAAAAATTGATAGAGCAAGAGGTTAATTTCCAAGCTCTTGTTCAGAATTCTAAAACATAACAAAATGATGGCTGCCATCCTGTTCATTCGTCCTAGCTAGAGTAGACTAATTCAATCATTGGATGGTGATCAAACATGCAGCTAAATCCCACGGATTCAATGGGTTTACTCTGATTAAGACTAACAACAGGATGTAGGCCAAAATGAGTTAATGAGTTGTTGAACACATTTCCAGAGAGCGGCTAAAGTTTGATAACAGAAATGGCTGGACAAGAAATGGGCAACATTCAGTTTTGAGTCATGACACTTACCACATGAAAACATGAACTTATTCTGTATGACACTGTAAAATTCTTTCACCCACAAGCAAGGGCTGTATGTAAAGGAATGGCAGCTCAGGGCCAAACTAGATAGAAAAGCATTAATTTAATGTAAATAGCAGATTCAAGGCAAGGTCTTGTTTGGATCAGGGCCAGAGGAAGGAAGGGGCATTACCTCTGTGCCATCTGCTGTTGTCCCAATCTGGATCACACATGACTCACATTGCCCTGTGCTTTTAAAAAGCTTTTTTTAAAAAATACAGTGGCCTTGCTCTCCAAAGGCTTATGGCTTTTGCGGGTTGTTTTTCACATGATGTTCGGGGTTAACCTGAACAGAAAGTAGGAAAAACCTGCAAATTCAGGTTGTTTTTCAGACAACTTTTGGGTGAAAGAGAAGTAACGCGAAAATAACCCAAATGGAAAGTTGCCAAAACCCACTCCTTTTTACTTTTGGGAACTTCTGAAATTAAAAAGGAGTGGGTTTTGGCAACTTTCCACTTGGGTTAATGTTACATTATTTCTCCTTTATGCAAACATGTATAAAAAACAACTTGCCTGTGTGTGATAAACTTCCATGTCTAGTTTTGGCCCTAAGCAATGTGCATATTTACTCAGAAGTAACTCAACAATAAGTGTGTGTGTGTGATTGGACACCCAGATTGTGCCTTTGCTTTTTTTGGGAGGGGGGTTCTTTTTGTATTATACAGAGCACAAAATTTGGGTTCATTATTTTGTTTTCATTAAACGCTTACAGTAAGTGCTGGTAAAATGTTGCACATACTTCCTAAATGTCAGGGGATCATCGGCTCCCTTTTAGTGTCCCTGAATCATTTGGGGAGAGGCAAATTCCTATGAACAGAAACTTTACATTCATAGGAATTTGTCTCTCCCTAAACAATTAAGGGATACTGGAGGAGAGCCAACAATCCCCTGGTGTTTAGGAAGCTTTCACACACACACACTTGCTAAACGATTTAGCAGTGTTATACCAGTGCTTAACCACTGGTCTGAAAATCTTCATTGTTTCAGACAGAGATTTTTTGGTTTTGTTATTTTGTTATGCTTTTGATATTGGGCACTTGCACATGCACAAAATTAAACTCTGGTGTGTCTTCTTCATCCCTCTCTACCTTTGTACCCAGCAGCCCCTACAGGCACCCTGGTGAATGAAATCGTCAACGACACCAAGATTCCTGTGAAGGTGAGGAAGTATTTTTATATTCCATCTAGCTAGGCAATTGCTCCTGGTTTTCTGACTCAGTAACTTGCAGAGTGCTTTCATTCAACCCATTAAGTTTTCTTTACATCCACTTCAGTTATGATGTAAATGTTTTATTAGTGTCTTTCCACTGAGCTAATTGTGAATGATGTTTCCTGCCCAGGCTTATGGAAAATAAATGGCCCTTTGAGGTGTCTGTAAAGCAAAGATTCTATTCACATCTGTTAATCACCTCTTTAAGTCCCATAATCCATTCCCATTACACAACAGGAATTCATGCTTTTGTTTTAGAGGTATTTGGAGAAAAAAATTCTAAGGTTTTCTAAGGAAAGTATTAAGAGCAGTGTACTGGTTTTACTGGTTTGTTGGGGAGGGGGACTCCTCCAGGCACTAACTCAGTGCAAGACCTTACAGGCTGAAGGTTTTAAAAGTGGACAATTGACCAAGTGAAAATGAGGTAGAAGGACAAGCTGATTTTGCAACAAAACAAATTATTTATTTAAAATAAAAAGACAGAAAAAGATAGCAGCAGAAACCAACTGTAAAGGAGGGGTTCAACAGCATGGAAGCTTAAACTCTACTCCTGACAAGCCAAAGTGGGCTAGAGGGGTGCGGCTAAGGTTAAGGGACTACAGGCTAAAACACACATATAATTTTCTCAATCTCCAATGTGAAGAAGATGACTGGAGATTGGAGCAGCAGAGGCAGGTCTGCTCTGTCTCTGTCACTGTATTTAACGTCGTCCTAACTTGAAGGCTATTAAAGGGAACACTTGAAGGCTATTAAAGGGGCAAAACATGACCTCAGTGCTGTTCTATGGAAGATTAAAAATAAAACAAAAAGCATGCTCTTACAAAGGGCAGAGGTGAACAACCCTTACAGGCACTAGCAATGATTCTTAGATGGTCTGGGCAGTAGAGAACAATTGGCTGCATGCACAAGACAAAAGCCAATTAAGTATAGATATTTACCTTCTTTCAAATCCAAATGGGTTTCTCAACCTCTCTGGACACTGCACAATCCCTCACAATGGGGGCGGAGGGGGTGTACCAGTCTGAGCCAGTTGGACAGATTTCCATTTAGTGGAGGTAAACAAGACAGTTAAGGATCGATTGCTCTCAACAATGAAACTATTTCCTTGTCAGCAAGAGGGAGGGATTTGGAGAGAATTTCCAGTTAGCACTTTAGCATAAGGCTTTGCTTTTTTTTTTTTCCAAAGATGGACAAGAATCCAGACCACCAGCAGCCCTAGCTGTCCGGTTTGCTTTTTTAACAATTCATGCGGATTCTGGCAACAGACAGCTTTCCTGCTTTATGCATCAAAGTCTAATACTCATATTTATTGAGTATCACATGTAACAGAAGGAAATTGATTAAGGAAGAAATGGGTAGACCAAGGATGGGCAACAGTGACAGGGACAAATGCTTATCACAACAGAAGTCTATATTGTTGACCTACAGTTAGCCAAAAGTCAGAAGCTGAAGCCACTTCCATTTCTGATTTCCAAGTGTATTGGCAAGATTTTGGATGTTTGTTTTTAATTAATCTACACTTCCAGGAATAGTGATTGATACTTTTTGGGGAGGGGGTTCACCTGAAAGAATTTGTGGGTCTAGGAGATTTGGAGGCTGTCAGAGGGCATGGGGACAGTCCTGGGGTTGCATGCAGCTCATGGGCCACAGTTTACCCACCCCTGGTGTAGAAGGTGAGACTGTCAAGAGTATTTAAGGGGTGGGAGGTTTGGAAACGGGGCATGGGATTGTTTTAATCTATGTTTTTTTTACTTGTACCCCGCTCCGAGTGTATGTACAGAGGAGCGGGCTATAAATAAACTATTATTATTATTATTATTATTATTATTATTTCGATGCAGTTTTTACACCACCGTGCACTAAAATATGTTTTAGAGGTTCAACTCACACTGTAAACTGAGCTTCTAAAACATATTTTAATCCATGGGTAGGAAACCTGTGGCTCTCCAGAAGATATGGCCTTTAGCTTCCATCAGCCCCTCTGCACAGACCATGGTAAGAGACTGTGGGAGTTTCAGTCCAAAACATCTGGAGGACCACAGTTCATGACCAGCTATACTGCACATGTGATCCAGACATTACTTGAGGGGTTTTTGTGGGGAAGATAACAGATCTCTAGCCACACTGGCCTTAACACAAATTCACAAAATCGATATTGTAGCAATATTTCTGTTCTATTTTGTTGCCTTCAGATCACCTATTGACTTATTAGACCAACTAAAAAAGGGTGGCGCACAAAAATATTTGCAGATTTTCAAAATCTCCAGCCCTCTTCATTACACAACATGTTACCAAAATCAAGGAGGGAAAGGGCAGTGGTGTAGGGACTGGAGCTAAAGTCACATAGTCTGCGTGTTACCTTGAGATGTATTGAGCTGAAAATCCTGCAGACTGTCAAAGGGGGTATTGCCTTTTTCCTAGATGAGCCCATAGTTTTTCTGCGAGCAGGAAAAGAGCAACATTTGATTCTCTGTTTTGAAAATACATAACTCCACTGTAAACTCTCCATAGTGAGCAAAGCTGTCAGCATCCGTTCTCATTGGAAAATAGACTAGGCAGCCTTTATATTGACAAGGCTGGACATAATCTGAGGTGATGAATTAGGGAAAGATTGTTAATATAAGGTGAATTGGGTAGCTTTACCTGATGAGGTTGGAAGAGTGGAAAACATACAGCCTCTAGGCCCTGAGTTGCCCCAAACCTGATTTTCTGATACTTGAGAGATGGCTGCATATTCTGATGGTTCACTCAGGAATTGGGATTTTCCTCCTTCTATATGAGGAAAATTATGGTGGAGCAGAATGTGTTAACAACAGATTTCTTTAGGGACACTGAGAAGTATTGGATGAGGGTGCCTTGATTTGCTCCTCAGCCTCATCCCTGTGTAAGGAGGAGAATGAGAGAGCAAAGCATTCTCAGGAAAGGGAGCCCCAGTTATATCTAGTAATGAACTTCTCCACCAAAACAGAATTATGTTCCCCCAGTGTAATTTTTTTCTTTAGCCTCCATATTTCTAGCATTGGTGACAGTGATACAATGAAAATTCTTCTCACCATAAACTTCTCTATTGGCTGTGTTCACATTCCCTGAGTTAATTTTCTCTCCCCTTTTCTTTGGATTTCTACATCAACTGATGTTGCTACTGCACTACCAGAAATCTGGGATATCTGATTAGTGATTAGTGATCCCCTTCCCCAGCTAGGACTAGCAGAAATTGGAAGGGGCTTTAGGGGGCTCCATAAAAACTGACACTTGGAGAATTAATTTACTATTTGCATGTGGGATATTAGCCTTTTCTTTAATGGGATACAAACTTTTTTCTTCCTGTTTTCTCAGGAGATAAAGCCAGAGGTTCCAAACATAGTCTCCGAACATCCTGTGGAACAGATGGTGGAATTCAGTGTCACCCTCACCAACCAGGAATACACCCCAGAACTGAGTGATCCTACAACTCCTCAGTACCAGAAACTAGCTGCAAAATTCCAGCTTCAAGTAAGAGCACACACTTATCCAATAGCAACAAAAACTATGTTTGTCTGATGCGGTGGTCAATTGGTTGGTCTGGTAATGGTAGAACATTAAAGACACACTGCAGTGTATTAAATACAAAGAAAACAGCTGTAGTCTGCTAAGAAATAACCAAACACATAGCATTTAATAAGAAAAGTGGAATTATACTTTAGACAAGTGATTTAGACCAGAGCTTGGAAATCACTGCTTTAGACAGTAATCCTATGGGTGTGTCCCATTAAACTCCATGAAACAGCTGAAGAATCATGCTAGGACTAGGTTCATGAATGCTTTAGGTTTCCAAATAAATTTTAAAAAACTAAAAAAAAGGAGGGAACAGGGCCATCCAGCCAAAGTTAATGACCTCTCAATCTCACTGTTGATTCAACATGGGAAATCCATGAGGTTCAATCTCTCCCACTGATACAAGTAGCACTACTAACTTGTTGTGACTCAGATCCTGTCATCAGTTTCATGCATAATTCATTCTTATGAGTTGCCTCCTAAAATGTCATGCTGGTATCAAACTGGCACTAGAAATGTGGATCCAAAAGGTGCAATGCATTCCCCTTTCTGCCAAGCAAATGGGTGGCATGATGTTAGCAACAAGAAGGATTAGTGGTGTCAAGGCCTCCTTAGACTACCCGTGATTTTACTGGATAATCTCTCCTTCATCTGAACAAGAGCTGTTGAGGAGAAACTACAATAATATGGTTTTCCTCATCAGCTCTACTACACCAGGAAGTCTGGTGTAGAGATAATTACCAGTAGACAAAAGATCTGGGTTGTAGCTTGAAGATAAGGCATGCATTACCACCAACCCAGCAGCTGGGTATTATAGTAAAAATGTTGTATTGACCAACTATCTTTACACTCTAGAGATCCCTATGTACCAGAGAGCCTTTACTTTGACTTATTTCAACACCGTGTAATCTGTCTAAGAGGGAGCTATTCATATGTACTCTTAAGATATGTGTCATGGTCTATCAGGTCCATTGGAAGAGTTAACCATGTGCCTATTTACAGCCTGTGCTACATTAATCCTTTATAAATTACTCAGTTTTAGCAGCTTTTCTGGGCAAATCCAATAATTTTTATTGTACTTCTCTTCATTCAGATTCTGATAATTTTAAAAAAAATGTTCTATATTCTAATAGCCAGCTGATTAAACCTTCTTAGTAATTTGATCAGTAGAAGCAGGCTTCACTCTCACATTCACTGCACCGAAAAGCCAGGAGCATATCAAAACCTATGTAATTAAACCAGTGGCAGAGGTTGAATCAACAAATTATAGAAACAGGTTTCACTCTGCTGATGGGACCATATTTGTTATCAATAACAGTGATGGTGTTCTTCCCATATTATGATTTCAAGAGAGATGGCTGTGTTAGGCTTTAACTTGCTAGAAGACTATTTGTTGTATTTGCTGCAAAAGACAAACAGATTTATTATGGTAGACATGTTTATAGTTACTTTATCAGATGCTTGAACATTGTCATATGTTACAGGTATGTGCACATATATTGTTGAGTAGCAAGCATAAACAATGATGTCAAGAGAAAAAAATGCAGGAACTACAGGAGTGATTTGTAATTTTCTCTACTTCATAAGCTGCTTTGGAGGGAGGCAGGATATAAATGGGTGATGGATGGAGGGATGATAATTATTAATAGTAGCCTTTGTGAAAAGTGGGGAAAAGTTGTTAATGATGGTATAAGCATCCTGGCACTGGTAAATCAAATTATACTTCTAGAATTTTTTTAAAAAATACTGTAACCTTCAAATGAGACTTTTAAAGTACAATCACTTTGCATCATTCATAGAATTCAACAAGACCCAGATGACATTCAATTCCATTTGTAATCTTTCTATGTTTTCCCATTATTTCTTTCATTTTCTTCTTCCCCTACCACAATCTGTAGTTGTACAATCTGTTGGTTGTATTCAGTGTTATGAGATACAAGATGTACAAATCTATGCTAAAAACAAGAACTGTAAATCCTTCATGGTTGCTCACATGAAAGGGGGCAGAATCTAGATGGAAGGGGACAGGAAGAGATGCTATGCACATTACAAAAGGGGTGGACAAACTGGAGCCAAAGTGGCTGTAATGCAGCCTGTGGGGTCCCTGGCCCTTTCCGTCCTGGCACATACACAAACGCATACACATACACATACATTTTTGGAAACAACAACTTGCACTTATTAGAGGGCATGGCATTTTGGGGAGCATGACATTTTGCAGTATTTTCATGTGTGGCAGCCTCTATGAGGCTGATGTAGGGCATTCCTCCCCCTAAAATTGGAAATAACCCTCCAATTACTCTTGATTTTGAAGGAAAGGCATCTACAGGTTAAATAAAGTAGTGGGTGAAATGAAGATACTAGAGGTTGTAACTAGCAATTTGGGAGTGTCTCCAAATTTAAGGGATAGGGACTCAGAGGGGTGGGTGCAGATCTTGAGGTCCTGGTGGGATGAATAAATCCCTAAGAATCTGGAAGCTGCTGAGCCCTGACTTACAGGAGGGGAAATGAACTGACACTGAGGGGTCTCACAACGGCCCACTTCATTTTTGCCATAGTAGCAAGGCAATGGTAGATTCAGCTCTGTGACGTGGGCCAGTCAGTTCCTATGGTGTGATTTTCCATTCTATTTTATGAAAATTGGCCCAGACAAAAGTTTTATAAGAGCCAACTTAAGAGTCACATAGATATAGCAGTAATGTGCAAGTGTGATATATATTAAAATTAAATAAATAAAATGTAAGATAATTATCCATGCAATTATAACTCTTCTGGTTTGTGTGTACTTCTATGGGACAATCTCTCTATATATGTGTGGGAAAGCTTGCACATTAAGGAAGAAGCTTCTAGCTTCAACCATTGAGTGCATTCTGAGATGTTAATAGGTCTATGAGAGGCCTAAATATTACTCAGTTGTACACCAGCTCCAATGTCCTTGGCTGGGCACTGGAAATTGGTGGCTCAGACATCAGTGGAGTGGTGAATCTGCATTGTGTTTTAGGCTTGACTTTACAGGTGTTATTTAAGGATCTGAATCTAAAAAATATTCACCACCTTGGATAGTTCCCTTAAAGTATGGCTGGGTGTGACATCTGCTCCCCCACTGGACTAAAGAGCATTTCCAGGATCTCTTCAGCAACATAAGGCAGACTGCAGAGATACCCAGTCAGCAGACAGCATGAGCCATACCACACACCATTAAGAAAAGTCATTTGAGTCTAATCAGGAGTTAATGGACAGTACTTTGTAGTGATTTCATTTCAACAATAAACATAATGAGCAATTTAAATACAAATGCTGAATGAAATTAACCACTGTTGTCTGAGCTGCTTTTCAAAGAGAGCTACCAAGGGACTCAAAAGCATGCAATCTCCTCTAGTCATTTGGGCATTATCCCTGTTCCCTAAGAGTTAGAGCAGCAAAGGCATGTTTATATCATTACTACAGCTAACTGTATGCTTCATTAGCTATTTAGTAGTCAGCAATTAATGATCTGAAGGTTGCTTAGTTGAAAGTTAAGCAAAAGTCAGCACATGGCAAGTAGGGAAAGCATTGCAGGAATGTTCCTTAGAGTATTCTCTTTGCCTTTTGAATTCTAACATCAATTGCACATGTAATGCTCATCCCAGGAGCAAGCACTGAAAGAATTAGTAGATAATCTTTTCCTGAGCCATAACATGAATTTTCATGCAGTGTTATGAGCAATGGCCAGTATCCTACTGGTATCTCTAACTAAACTACACCCATTGAATCAATTGTTTGAGTATGAGTTAACAATAAAGTAAACCTAGATGGTTCTACTTTACTTTGGGATACTAATGGGATTCAGATCCACATTCCCACATTATTGAATTCTGCTTGGTTGTGTATGACTTATTTCTACAATTAAATAATAATCCTGAAAGACATACAAATACACACACACACACACAACCAAATGTTGACTGAAATATGCTACACTAGTCCCCACAGATTTGTTTTCAAAACAAATAATAATTAATGTAATGTGTGTTCCTAGGTCTCCTCCATGCATAGATCCCCTGGTTTCTGACAGGAAGATTTTAGCATATGCAGTGGGTGAACCTGACAGAAGACAAACCTCTAAGCCCTAGTTTTCATGTAGCCCTAGTTTTTGATGCAGCATGGGTAGTGGCAGATCTTATTATTTCTTGGCAAGGTATTGGCAACTGTATCTCCACTGCTTTGGAATCATGTAGTAGAGGTGCTGGCTGTGGTACTAAGAGTAAAACTGAATAAAAACAAAAACAAAATCAGTTATACCAAAATATGATCTGAAAAACATCTCAACAGAATTCATAGACAATATAAGAAACAGATTTGCACTATTAAGCATAATTGATGAGGAACCAGAGGAACTATGAGCAGAAACCAGGGATTCAATAAAGGATGAATGCAGACAAACACTTACAGTAGTCAAAAAAGAGAGAGAGAGCAAGAGAGAGAGAACAATGGATGACAGATAAAATGCTTCAAGCAGTAAAGGAAAGAAGAGAAACAAAACAAAAGTGAGACAGGAACAAAGTCAGAACCTTAAATGCAACAGTACAAAGACTAGTGAGAAAAGTCAAGGACAATTGCTAAATTGACCATAACAAGGAAATAGAAGATAATAACAAAAAAAGGAAGAATGAGAAACCTTTCCCACAAGATCTGGAAATCAAAGGGACATTCACATCCTTAATCCAAGCAATATTTAAGCATGCTTACACTAAAATGCTAAATTAAAATCTCCACCAGGCATAAATCTCTTGTGAATTTTCCAATATTCTTCCGAAGTACCAGAGTTTTGTTTCACAAATTCTAGAACAGAACATTTGTTAGTTTCTGTGTCAGAAAAATGAACATATTAAGCCTATCACACAGGTCCCTGGGATGGGCCTGGCACAGAATGAAAGGGAGTGATGTGGAACAGAATGTTGAAAGGATGCATTTTACTGCAGGCCAGAACACAGCCACCACTGCCAGAAGTTCCCATTCTGCTCCTGATCCATCCCACAGGAGGCGATTTTCAGGAATGCTTCTGAACAATTCCTGAAAATCGCCTGCTGTGGGATAGATCAGGAATGGAATGGGAACTTCCAGCGAGAGCGGCGGTGGTGCTCTGGCATGCAGTAAAATGTGACCTTTGCGACATTCTGTTCCCATACCGCTCCCTTTCATTCCATGCCAGGCCCATCCCAGGGGCCTGTGAAATACGCTTATATGATTAAGGCAGTCCTACCATCCCACTGACTTCTTGTTTTTCTTTTCTCTCTAACAGATGCAAAAAATATTTGAGAAACTTGCAGGATTCAAAGAAATCCGTGTGTTGGGATTTAGGTAAGTGCTAACATAATTTCCAGGTAAAGATAAATATCCTCTCATATCGCCAGGACAGCAAATAAAATACTGGTATAGAGCAACATTTGAGAATACCCTGGCAATGAGGGGAGGTTGGGCTGGGAGACATTATAGTGGTTGCATAGCTAAGTAGTTGGTAGCTGTGATGGTTGCATTGCTAAGTAGTTGGTTGAGAATTCTGGCCTACATCTACAGCTTTTTTTTAAAAAAAAAAAAACTTCATTTTTTTTTTTTCAGTCATGATCTCTCACAGAATCCCTAGTGACCTACCAGGGAAGCCTGAGGTTCCAGTGAACCCTGGCTAAGAAACCCTGACTTAATATATTTGCTATATCCAACTGCTGTTATTGTAAAAATATTGTATTTTGGTCAGAAAGCACAAATACATTTTGAATACACACATAAAAAAGTCACAGATGAAGCCAGCCCTATATTTCTCTGGAGATAATCCCATAGGTTTGTAGTATATTGTACCAGGAGCCCATCCTAATGTGACTATGCAGAATGATAAGTTGTGTGAAGCACACTTTTGTAGTGAAATTAAAAACTACTCATAACCCAAGTGTAATTTGGAAGAGCAGGAAAAAGAGCAGCCATTAATCACCCTCATTATCATTCCAGTTAGTGGGCATGATGTAGAACCTAGATGGTGCCATCTGCTTTCTCCTTGAGGGCAAAGAGTTCATAGGGTCAGTGGGAAAGCAACCATGCCAATATGCAATGGTCTATATTGAAAGGGGGATGTCCACTAACGAAACTCTTCTATCACCTGAACATGAAGTGGGAATGATTTCTACTTCCCACTGCAAACCCTCTTCATCTGATTTTTGGATGGCTAACAACTGTAGTAGGGTGGAGGAAAAGAGAAAGTTCCTTCTGCTGGATCTACACTGCCAGTATGGCATTGGCCAGTATGACAACAACAATGGTTTAAATCACTACACCATGCTGGCTCATTGAGCAGTATTCCACTCATAAATTTTCCACTGGAAGAAAAGATAGATGAACAATCTTTACAGTCCCTCCTTCCTATCCAGGCCATATTGGTAACTCCCCCACCCAAAGGTTTCTTGATGCCCCTTCAGAAAAGATTGGGGATGGCATAGAGGACATATAGGGGATGAGAACCAGAGGAACTATGGGCAGAAACCTTTGCTCCTTTCCCTATTCTGCCACTGGAGCAGAAGCATATTGATGTTAGAAGGAGCCCCGGGAGACAGTTTCTAGATTATGTTTCCTTCCATTATGCTTCCTTCATAGACAGGAAAGAAAAATCCTCCACAGATTTGGTTTATACACTTAACATTCCACATGATGTTCATCGAAACAGGTTTTCCATTATACTATTC
This sequence comes from Urosaurus nigricauda, assembly GCA_034509955.1. NCBI lineage: Eukaryota > Metazoa > Chordata > Lepidosauria > Squamata > Phrynosomatidae > Urosaurus > Urosaurus nigricauda. The sequence goes on along the minus strand of JAOEGL010000001.1, from coordinate 257,520,135 downwards.
AGTCAAATCACTTATTCTATGTTTGGCTGATGTATTTAAATGATATACTAAAATGGGAAGAGATGTGTGAGTAGGTGATCTGAAGATTGCAGGTTTGCTTTGAAAGGAGGCACAACACAACTTATATGGAACATTTCAGCAGTCTCTTTCTATGTCTGTGTGCATGCATATGTGTGTGTGTATTGCTAAGATCAACAAAATGATTTCCCCATATTACAACCCTTTTTTCACTTAAAGAAGCAGCCAACCATTTCACAGTCATATCTGTGAAAACATGTTTCTAAGTTCCACTTTCTTATTACACTTTAGAATTGTACTCTGATATGAACAAGAAAAGGACACCATGCTTTAGCTAAGCAGATAATCATAGAATGTTTTCAGTGATTCTATGAAATATTATGGGGCAATGATGGGGATCCTATTGGTTAATTCCAACTACAGTATACAATTTTATCAGCTGTTGATTGGTAAATATTCTCTAGTTGGAAATAACAATAGGGGCTAAGTGCTGGCAGAGGATTTCCAGGCCAGTCCATGCATAAAGGAAAGAGGGAAAGCTGGTTCTCTGTGGCCATTTGGCTGAGTGAGTTCTTAAACTTTATAGACTGTGAGTCACTTCTATGGATCACTGGGGGGTGGAGCTAGAAGCCTAATTCTATATAACTGCTGGCAGAGATTTTATGTATATATATAGTCAAGGAGGTTTTGGAATACAGAGGAGAAGGTGACCTGGGACCATTGTTTGAGGGATTCTCCTTTAATTTTTCACTTTTTCTCATTCACTTTTTTCCTTAAGGGGCTTTTGGGGACTTTTGTTCATAGGAAGTGAGTCAGAGACTTGCTTCTGGAAGGAGCTAGTAGCCAGGAGCTCTCTAGATAACTATAGTCCCAGTTGATTGAGCTCACTAACAGAGCCTGGGGACAAAGGCCAAGTCAACTGGGGTCCTTTACACTGGTGTTTAACAGGGTAATCCCATAGTCTTGTTTCAGTGCCTCCTTAAGACTTCACAGTATAGTCACTCACCTGCAACATTTGTGGGATGTTTGTCTTCTTGCCTATGGATGTGGGGAACTTCACCTGCACCAAGTGCAAGTTGGTAGCCCTCTTGGAATAGAAATTCCAGCAGCTGGAGGCCCAGGTATCTACACTTCAACATCTTCGGGAGCAAGGGCTTTCCTGGACAGAACAGACTGGATAGTCTTGGATGGGAAACACACAGAGGAAGTTGCTGGGAAGGAGGTCACTTCAGATATAATGGAGTAGATAGTTGGAGTAATGTCACACAGACAAGTAGGAAACCAGGGATCATTCTGTGAATTTGCAGCTACAGAATCAATTCGAAGCTTTCTCCCTTATCAGGGATGATGAGGAACACTAGCAGAGACAGACTTCAGGGACAGAGCAGGGGAACCTGAGAGTACCACAAAAGAGAACAGCCACTGCTAAGCCTCAGAGGAGGCGCTTGGACTCTTTGCTGAGAGGTACAGAAGCAGTGGTTTGTGGGCCTGACAAGATGTCTCGAGAGGTGTGTTGTCTCCCTGGGGCAAAGATATGTGATGTGACAGAGAGGCTGACAAGACTTGTCAAGCTTACTGACCATTTCCCTTTCCTTTTGGTCCATGTGGGAACCAATGATACTGCAAGGCATAGCCTTCAGAATATCACAAGGGATTATGAGGCTCTGGGTAGGAAGCTGAAAGAGCTGGATGCACAGTTTGGCACCTCATCTCTTCTTCCAGTTAAGGGCATGGTCCAGGAAGGGAGAGGAAAATAGCAGATATAAATAACTGGATCTAAAGATGGTGCTGCCAAGAACTATTTGGATTCTTGGGTCATGGCCTGTGGTTCCATGAGGGGGACTTCTGGCAACGGATGGGTTGCATCTCACACCAGTTGGCAGAAACATTCTTGCCAATAGTCTCAGAAATCTGATCAGGATGGCTTTAAACTGAATTATGTGTGGGAGGGAGACAGTATTTGAAAAGGCAAAAAGGCTGGAGAAAATATTCAAACTGTCATACAGGGAACAAGGCAAACAGTGCAAGGACCCAACAGTAGGAGGCAAAAAAAACTTGCATAGGCAACAAGTAAAGGAGACCCATGGTCTTCGACATCTCTACACTAATGCACAGATCATGGGAAATAAGCAAGATGAACTTGAACTCCTAGCACAACAAAGCAAATATGATATAATAGGCATCACTGAAACCTGGTGGGATGAGTCTCATGATTGGAATGTAGTAATAGAGGGATATAACCTTTTTAAGAGAAATAGGCAAAACAGGAGGAAGCATTATATATCAGGGATATTTACACCAGTGAAGAGATCCAGATCCATCAGTCCTGGAAGCCAGGTGGAGAACATCTGGATAAAAATTAAAGGGGAAGGAAATAATAGGGAGTTATTGCCAGAGTCTACTACAGACCCCCAAGTCAAATGGAAGAATTGGATGATACCTTTCTAGAACAGATGACCACACACTCAGAAAGGAGAGATGTAGAAGTGATGGGTAGCTTCAACTATCCTGATATTTTCTGGAAGTCAAACTCAGCCAAATCCCCAAGGTCTAGCAACATGCCCTATGAGGAACAACTTAGGGATCTGGGGATGTTAAGCCTGGAGAAGAGAATGTTAAGAAGTGATATGATAGCCCTGTTTAAATACTTGAAGGGATGTCATACTGAGGATGGAGCAAGCTTTTTTTCTGCTTCTCCAGAGAACAGGACCCTGAACAATGGGTGCAAGCTACAGGAAAAGAGACTCCACTTAAACATATTAGGATGAACTTCCTGACAGTTAGGGCTGTTCAACAGTAAAACACACTCCCTCAGAGTGTGGTGGAGTCTCCTTCCTTGGAAGTCTTTAAACAGAATCTGGATGGCCATCTGTCGGGTATGCTTTGATTCAGAGTTCTTGCATGGTGGGGGGTTGGATTGGATGGCCCTTGTGGTCTTTTCCAACTCTATGATTCTATGATTCTATCAATATCAACAGACTTTAGACTACATTGGACCCATGTTATCCGCTGGGGTTTAGTTCCAGGATCCCCCAGATACCAAAATCCATGGGTGCTCAAGTCCCATTAAATACAATGGCATAGTAAATTTGGTAAAATCAAGGTTTGTATTTTGTAATTTATATATTTTAAAATATTTTCTGGATACAGAATCTGTGGAAATGGAGGGCCAACTGTACAAAACTATTAGGAGAATAGAAAGACCTGTTTAAGAATTTGGAAATCCAAGCTATGAGTAATATACTTTCCAGTTATAAGCTACTTTTTGGGTGGAGGATAATCAGAGCAGAACAGAATTAAATTTCAAAATTTACATAATGACAACATGGCAAGACTGAAGCTGGCATCCAGTTAGTGATTTATATGTGCATAAGTGAAGCTTATTAGTAGTAGTAATGTTGTTGTTACAATTCTTACAGCTACACCACTGAAAGTGGTGCCAAACTACATTATTTCCACAAAGTAAATGCACTCCATCTGTACATAGCTATGAAAAGACTGAGGATCTCAGCCTGTATCTCTCAGCTACTCCCTCTCCTAGCCATTCCTCATAGAGTTTGTTTTCCAAACCCTTCACCATCTTGATCATCCTTCTATGGACAGATTCTAGCTTCCTGATAACCTTCTTAAACTGTGGCGATCAGAACTGAACAGAGTTCATAGTTATTCTCTTTAGAAAACAATAGCAATACATAGCAGTGTGTTGTTGGCTATTTCTTTCAAAGTGAAGAGAGAAGGAGAGTAAGGAAGTGGAAAACAAGCGTAGTTACTATGGCGCAAATACCAATCCCTGGTTTCCTGATCTTGTCACAGTTATACAGGGAGGCAGGGTGTTAATACTAGTAGGGAGGGTTGCCAATATCCAGCACATCTTGGGTACAACTTCACTGGCGCACTGATTATTTTCTAGTGTTTACTGAAGAACATAATCTCTTGCAGCAGCATCTGTTTCTCTGTCCCTTTTTTGGTGTTGAAATAAGTGGTTTGTTAAGGTTTCTGAGACTGTATTTACAGTATATGCCTTTCATTTCAACACACGCAAAGATTGTTCTGTTCAGAGAACATAAAAGAACTGTAAGTGAATGTCATAAAGGTGATTTTCTTTTGAATCAGGAGAAAAGCAGAAACATCTGCTGTTGTCTTCTTCTTCTTTTGGGGTGTGCTGTTGCTTAGCATTTTGTGTAAACGTAGAACAAGTGGGTTTTAAAGGGAGGAGGAGGAGGAGGAGGAGGAGGAGGAGGAGGAGGAGAACAGAGAAGACAGTGCCCTTGCATTCCACGCAATCTTGCAACCAAGAAGCCAAGCTGTAATAACAAAGAAGAAAAGAGCTTTTAAGCTTAGCCAGATGTGATATAGTATGAAGAAATAATCATGATGTTTTACCAAACTGAGCCCCAGGGAGTCATCTGATGTTTCAACTATTACCTGAAGCCTCAACTAATTTTAATAAATCATTGCCAAATGGATATGATATGTATGTATAGGGAAAAGTGCTTCAGTTGCGATGAAGATTCTCATAGCAGATGGTGCACATTATTTATTTATTAGTGACATTTATATCCCACCTCAGTTGGTACAGGCAAAGTTGTTCTCCTAAGGCAGTGGGTGTATGCATAGGCAACTAACTCCATATTTGGCATGGACGAGCCATGAGGCAAACAAAGAGAGGACAGTATTACAAAGTGTCACTGCAGGACATGGCCTCGAGAGAAGTGTGCATCGTCAGTATAATTATTAGGTCAGGTTACTATGGCCTCAATTTGAATGACAGCCAAGCCGAGTCGATCCCAGCTTCTTCATAGGCACGGGAAAGGAGCAGATTAGCAGCCTCTGTGATGCAAATGGTGACTCTGGATGGGGAGGGGGATGGGATGGAAGAGGAGAAAACATCTAAAGAGCTTCTATCTCATGGAAAGTTCCATTTGCTGCAGGAAGGGAGCAGAAACAGTGATAAAGAGTTGTAATGTAGGTGTCCAGTTTGCCTCTCTTATACTGAAATAGCAATGAAGAATGGTAAAGAATATATCAGTAAAATGACATGTTTTATAAATGCTTACTTTTTTGTATTTTTTTCTTTCTCCCTCCCCATTTTTGAAATGCTACAACCTGTCTTTCTTTGAATGCTGAACTGAAGACAGAAGAAGGAAAAAGATGGGTAATGTTTCCAGTTTGCTTAATAGTCAATATAATATGAAATGTTCTGTCATAAAAAAACATGCCAAGGTAAAATAATTTTCCTAATGTTAAGATACAGAATCTAGAAAGCACATGTAGATCACTTTAGCCCTAGTCTCTGCACAGTGTGTGCAGAATTATACTAATATGGGACCTTATTGCACTCACTTTTGTTCCCAATCTGAGCACAGGCAGGGGATGTGCACAGATGAGGAAGAATGCATTTTATCACATATCGCACTGTCCTCAAGCTGGCCCCATGCTATTGTCTGGTGCCAGGCCATTCTCAGTCAGGGATGAGGTGCAAGATTTTGCTCCACCGGAAAGCTTACGGTACATCAGAGCAAAATAGTGCAGCTGAGCCCTGATTGGGAATGGCCTGGCGGCGGGTGATAATATGGGGCTGGCATGAGCACAGTGCAGCATGCAATGAAATGCACTCTCTTTCAGCCGCGCGCGTCCCCTGTCTGTGCCCAAAATGGGGACGAAAGTGAATGCAATAAGGTCCCTGAACAACAAAATAGACATTGGCCTGGTTTACATGTGATATTAAGCCATGTACAGCGCATTGCAGAAGTCCAAGCGTGAGGTTACCAAAGCGTGTACATGATATTCCCCGAGTTATTATTTTGGATAAAGCAGAAATCCTGGTTTAAAGCAAGGTTTAAAGTTGGGCAACTTGTATGGGTCTGGGGACTGGTTTTGCTCTCCCTGAACCAAGCAGGCCTCCACTTCACCAATCCCCTTGACATTTTGAGGCCAAAAATATTTGGGGAACTCAGTACAGACCACAGCCTGCATTTTGCCCACTGCTGGTATATGATGACTACTCTAGTGTCTTAAACAAACTATCACATATTCTCAGCTGTAAGTTGACCTCATGTATAAGTCAAGTGTAGATTTTAAGACCAAAATAATGGAATTTGGTATGACTCATGGATAAGTCAAGCGTAAAACTTTGGGGCTGCTCACATCCATGGTGGCCCTTTGCCGTTTCACAATGATGGTGGGCAGAAGTTGTTTCTCTGCTGCAGCAGGGAAACACCAAAGAACCATGGTTGTGACCATTCTAAGTGTGATTGAACAGGCACTGGAGCCTTTTGTTTCTTCAATCCTACCAAAAAGCAGGGAAGCTAAGAAGTCTACTTTTATGGTAAGCTTAAATTATTATTATTATTATTATTATTATTATTATTATTATTATTATTTCTTACCCTCCCCTCTGTCAGAACAATCGGGGCGGGGTATAAACAAGGTTAAAAAACAGTTACAGCCAAAATTGTTCAACAATCCCATCCCCATCCTCCCACCCCTTAACACAGAATTAATCTAACAAAGCTTAAAAGAAGTTAATATAAAATAAAATAAGACAAACATATTAAAACCCACAGTTCTTAGCAGCATGAAGAGACATCAAAATGCAGAAGGTCTGGGAATTATCTGGGAAGTTCTAGGAGCCAGGAAGATTATACAGTTTCTGGGAAGGCCTGCCGGAAGAGATACGTCTTTAAAGCTGTTTAGAAACGATCTAACATTGTAATGACACGGATCTCATCCGGCAGGCCATTCCATAGCCTGGGAGCAGAGGCTGAAAAGGTCCTCTGGGAGGTCTGGGACAGCCTGGTCTTCATGGGCTGTAGCAGGTTCCTCCCAAAAGACCGGAGCGTGCAGGGAGGCTCGTACAGGGAGAGGTGGTCCCTAAAATAAGTTGGACCTGAGCCATGTAGGGCTTTAAAGGTTAAAACCAGCACCTTGTACTGTGCCCGGAAACTGATCAACAGCCAGGGGAAAGCTTTTAGCACAGGTTTTATGCGCTCTCTCCCTGATGTTCCGGTAATAAGCCTGGCTGCCATATTTTGGACCAGTTGGAGTTTCTGGGTTAGGCACAAGGGTAGCCCCATGTACAGCGCATTGCAGAAGTCCAAGCGTGAGGTTACCAAAGCGTGTACTACTGTTTACAGGTCCTTCGAGTCCAGGTAGGGGCGCAGCTGGCCTATTAGCCAAAGCTGATAAAAGGCACTCTTGACCACTGCATTCACCTGACAAGTCATGTGAACCGACAAATCAAGAATTACCCCCAGACTGCGAACTGAGTCCTTCGAGGAGAGTGTGACTCCATCTAGGACTGGGAGATGTATTCCCGAACCTGGTTTCGGGCCTGTAACTGTTAGTACCTCCGTTTTGTCTGGATTTACCCTCAATTTGTTTTCCCTCATCCAATCCACTACCGCCGCAAGACAGTCATTGAGAGGAGAGACGCCATCTGAAGTCTGGGCCGATGATCTGGTCATGGAGAGGTATATCTGAGTGTCATCAGCGTACTGAAGACACTGAGCTCCATGCCTCTGAATGATCTCACCCAGCGGCTTCATGTAGATATTAAATAGCATTGGAGACAGGATGTCACCCTGAGGGATACCGCAATTAAGCTCAATCTTGGACTAGCAACTGTCCCTGAGCTTCACCTAGGCTTTCCTGGGATGGACCCTTCACTGTTTGGCTGCTCATCCTCAGTTGTCCGCAGCCAGGTTGCTTGTCTTCTTGTGGAGGAAGAGAAGGAGGATGAGGCAACAAGCAAGTGGGCAGTTGATGAAGAGTTCATCCAGGAAGAGCTGACTATAAAAGAAGCACCAACACACATGCACCAGCCTTGGCAGCGGCTCTTTCCGAGTTCACTGCTGAGGCAGGGAGTGGATGAGCAGGTGACTGGTGTTTCTATTAAAGAAGCACCAATCCTCCCCCGCCTCTTCAGCGACTCATTGCTAAGGCGGGGGAGGGGGGTGATTGGCATTTCTTTTAGGACATCCTCTGGTCTCCCCACTATGGCAGAGAAATCTGAAAGAGTGCCACTGACATTTTTCTGGGCAGTATTACCATATTGACATCCCTATAAGTTTTTGGCATAAATAATTTGATTTATAGATAAGTACATACAGTAGTCAAACAATCTAGGGGATTTATTTATCTGTTTCTTTAATTGCTTTTTAGCAATAGGCAGTGAAGACTGCCAGATTCTATGTCAATGAATCAGTGAATTCACTCTGCATTTTAGCCTGAAATTTTGATGTGCTATCCAAGGGGCTGAACCTGTTTTGGAAAAGGGTTTCAGCACATATCTGACAGCTCCTATAAAGTTCAAACTAAACTCCAGAATGAATACACTATCCCACTGTCGTGGATGCTACCAGCTGCCACTGGCAATTGGAATGTTCTTTAAACTATGGTTCCTACTTTGTATGGAGCAAAAAGACCAAAATCAAAGAAAGCAAATCTAATTTTGAGTAGGTTCTCCTCCCTCTCAACAATACAGGAGGAGGGGCAGAGGGGGGAGGAGAACATGTCAACCCTGATCTTTGGCAGGACTTACATTTGAAAATACCTGATTCCCCAACCCCACCCCCTTTTTTAATTTATATGGTCACACACATGCAATTCACACAACGTTTCTAATATTCAGATAAGTTTACAAGCGCTAACAATGAGAAACAGCCAAGGTAAATATATGTAGAGACCTCCTTAGAACATGCCTTGCTAGGAAGGAAATGGATTTTCAGGCTACCTTTGAAATGGAAGGTCAGTTCTCATTTGACTCACAAGAGAAATTGTCCAAGAGAAAGAGGTTGTGTTTTTGTTCAGAGTTCTTAGTTGCCTACCAAGTAACTATTGATTTACAATGTATGATATAAATCTGAACTATTTTTCAAGCTTGCTTTTTCTCTCTCAGCAACTGCAAGATTTTTGTCATGGAGTGCAAAAGACATAGCACATTCTTGTGTCTCCCCCTCCCTTCTGATGATTGCCATTGCAGAGAAATTTAAAACAAAAGTAGTTAAGGCAAGAGAAAAGCCTAGGTATTTCTGTTCTAACTTAGAAGTGTAGAAATTAAAACAGCTTGACATTTCAATTAATATAATTGTTTGTGAGACTGATATGACTGTAACCCTGACATGATGGCACATTTCATAATGTTCTACACTAGTTTATTAATCTGGGGAGGCAGTTGAGACCATTATGGTCTGGGCTGGCCCCAGACCAACTACAATAGTAACCACATGCTGAATCTGTTGCAGTGCCACATTGTGTACACATGTCAGCCAGACCAACACCACGTCGGCCCTGATGACCCATTCTCTTGTCTCTGGTACCGCTGCTGGCATTGCCTTGCCAACCAAGCAACTCCCTGAAAGATCCTGGCTGGTACCGTCACTTCTGCTAAGATCAGAAACCTAGACTTCCTTAACGTTTAAAAGAAGAAGTACAGTGGTCCCCCGGCTTACGAATCCCCCGGGTTGCAAAAACCCCGGGATCCGAAAGCCGTGGGACTGCTAACATATCCCCCGGGATCCGAAAGATCCCCCGGGATCCGAATTTAAAAAAACCGCGCGGCCCCTTTAAATCGGCCGCGCGGTCCGTTAGCGAAAGTGGTCCCCCAGGAAATGAAAGCTTCCGGGTTACGAAAGGTAATCCGGAACGGATTACCTTCGTAACCCGGGGGACCACTGTATTGCCACTTCCCTGGAATCCTTTATCTGTATAAATCATATTTCATGGATGGATGTGATTATTTAGTGGTTAAAAATATACATATTCACTCTTTTCTAACAGGATCAATACAAGGAATTTAGCTGCCTGAGGTCACCTTAATGAAAGTTAAAGTGCATTGTACCCCAAGCCAGCCAAACTATTTTGGTGCAAGCTGCAAAAAACTGCTCCAGCCCTTTCTTTCCTCCAGCTTTCTCTAACAGTAACTATACAATAGTCTCTAATGAGATAAATTGGAGCCCTTTCACGTTGCCCAAAATCTGCTGCATTATTTAGCCTACATTTAGGGCCAGCCCTGTTTCCTATACTGGGATTGACATGCAATTCTTGCATGTCAATTCCAATACAAGCTGAGGTCCTACAGTGAGGAGATGCAGCATAAAAGACAGAAGAACTAGAGCATGCCCCTAGTCTTCTCTCCCTGTAAGCCACCTTTGTCATCCTATCCACCCCTGACATGGTCATGGTCATGGTCATGGTCATACAGTAGCCATTGGAGAGCAAGGGATTCTAAGAAGATTTTGGTTATGTTTTTATAGCCAAATGCCTGAAAGTGCAAGCATTATTTGGGACGTCCAGAGATCTTAGAAGATGGTGTCATCATTGTTATCTGGCTATATCAGGGTGTGCAAATGTGGAAAGCTAGGGGGATGCATTAATATCCTCTTTGGAGTGCCGCAAAATGGGGGGGGGTGGAATACTCAAAGGCATTTCTGCCATGTTTTTAGGACTCTCTGTGGCATTTTAGGCTCAAAAGAGGCCTTTTTTAAAAAAAAAAAACAGAAAAAGCTTTGTTTGTTTGTTTGTTTGTTTTAAAGACCACTTCTGGATCTAAATTGGTCCAGTGCCCATTTGGTAGCAAAAATTGCAAAAAAATATCTGGGTGTCCTTGAGGGCCAGAAGACAGCCTTGGGTGCCACTGCAACCAACAGGTCATCCTTTTCCCACTTCAGGCTACATGGACATAGCCAGACACTTCTCACTCAGACAACCCCTGCTCTCCACCAACAACTATGTGACTGTGTCAGGGAAAGGGAACAACAACAAAAAGTGGTTTTACAGAAGGTTTTGGTCATTCCAGTTACAGAATACTGTCTTCCACAATGATCAAGAGTGAGTTACACAGATACAAATTAAACTAACAGAAATCCAACCATTGAATAAACCTATTTATCATGCTACTGGCCCTCAACTTGGCCTGCAAAAGTAGACCAGCAGCCTGGCCATGCTCCATGGTTTGGACTATGTGTTCCCCATTCTTCTCCCCCCCCCCCTTTTTTTTCTCCCCTCTTTTTTGTATTGGGTTTCTAGAACTCTTTGTGCATTTTTTTGCATCTGGAAAAATACAATTTAGTTATGAGTTTTTTTTAAAAAAAAATGAGGCATCCCAGTCTTCCCTAGTACTCACGCACTGCTTCAGCAAGTCAGATAGAACTACAGCTGCTTCAGTTTTACCGCTGAACTGTCACTCTTAAATCTGCATCTAATTATTACAATTTACACACTATTTATACACAATAGCTTTAGTCTAACAGAATTACTGTAGTAACTGAACCAGATGCAGAAAGTGGATGACTTCTCCCAGTAAAAACAAGAAAAATATTGTTTCAGTAGTGAGGGAAATGTACTGTTTCAGTTTAGAAATTATTATTTTGGACAAGATTTCTACACAAGTAATTGATTTTTTTAATGCTTCATGAAACATTTTAAAGGAGTTTACAGGGGGATGATTATCTTAAGATGTCTTCCTCTTTATGGGCACCTATATCCCTGTCAAGCCTTTCAGGAAAAACTCAATCTTTATTTATATTATGCCACTATATTATATAGTGTCTCATTCTGTGTACGTTAAATTCCCTTTCACTTTGTTGTGTAGGTTATCTGGGGAAGGGGTTTCAATATCATAATCCAATTGTAAGACTGAGGTGAGTCATACAAGACCTTCTGTAAAATTGAATCAATGGCAGTGGCTTCTAACCCGTGCCTGTCACCATAAATGCTGTGACTAGATTTAATACAGAGCCCAGGCTGGAAGTTGTTACTTCTTTTGGCTACATAAATCAGCACGTCAGCTACTAAAATAAATTACCTAATTATAGACCGTTCTACCTTGTCTTTCCACATTCCTGAACCAATCTCAATGAAATAGGTACTAAGTACACATAAAAACATATGCCAGAATCCTAGCTGGGGATAGAAACACGATCCACTTTGTACTCCAGGCTTATTGAATGAAGGCCAGTTACAGATCTGTAACTCTAAGTTATGAATCTGTAACTGCAATACAATATCATACAATATTTTGCTACCTATGGTAAAAATGGGGATAAGATCTTCATTTGATCTTTATAAGATCTTCAGCAACACTGGTTACAGAACAAAATCTTCCATTACACTTGAAGGATGCAGGCTAGCTGAGGGTGTGTGGAACAGGTGGTGTATACCACCATGCAGCTCCAACAACTTGCAATCTGTTCCTGTCTGCTACCTGAGGCAGATACATCTCTAGCACCCACCTGGTAGAGCAGACCCTGTTGAAGCATTTCTGAAATACCATTTCCTTCTTCATATACTGCAGGTCAAGCAGCACCGTGGCACGGTATGTTGTCAACTTTGAGAGAGATGAAAGTGAAGTGAAAGGCCTTGCGGATGACATCTCAACTATTGGCTCCAACAAAGTTGAAAATGAAAAAGTTCCTCTTAGTACAGAGGGGGAGATACCTGCAGTCAAGCCAAAAGTGACAGACCTTCAGCAGATGGTTGCCATGGCACTACAGGAAGATAAGTCATTATCCATGGACCTTGGGACACTTCAGTTTACTGATGGTCAGTTGGTCAGAATTTGGCCTTTATGAACAAGGGGCTCTAGACACAGAACATGGATAAGTGACCTTTGAGAATCCCACAAAAGTCTCCATCCTAGAAAGCATAGACACCAGTAGCCAAGCTGGCTCGGAGATTCAAAAAATTAACTTTTGTAAGCTCTTCTAATATACAGCTCCCCTGCTACCTGGGTTACCACAGGCCCAGCAAAAGAATGGGATAATCACATGGCTCCTGAGTCCTAGCTATGCACACAAAGTGACTAGAACTAAATGCCTAGAGCTGATGGTGAAACTATAGAATATCCTGCCTCACAATGTGATGGAGTCTCCTTCTTTGGAGATTTTAAAACAGAGGCTGGGTGGCCATCTGCCAGGAGTGGATTGATTGTGTCTTCCTGCATGGCAGTGGGTTGGACTGGATGGCCTTTGAGGTCTCTTCCACATCTATGATTCTGTGATTTTTTTTTCCCCTCAGAAAATGAGATTGATGTTTTTCTCACCCCACCCACTAACCTTGTCAAAGAAAGAAAGAAAGAAAGGTCATTTCATAGGCTTTTCTCCAGTTTTTATGGCAAGTGACATATCTCCCACATCCCCATAGTGGCCCAAGATGACACTGTGAGCACTGTGAAGTATGCAAAATGGAGTCCAGGGGCCTTTTCACAAATTATAGTACTATGATTACTTTAACATCCATAGTTCCATCCTATGCAGTTTACAGAATGGTGTTCAGAATCAAGCAGTTTTTGTTCACCATGCTGCAAGCCCCAGGAATTCCTTCGTTTTTTTAGTTTTCAAGGATCCTCTGATGTGCAGCAGAGATGGGCTGCTGAGTAGACCTCAAGCAGTCCATTGCCTAACATACCATCTTTCCCCAAAAATAATGAAGTGTCATATATTATTTTTTTCTCCCAAAGACGCAGTAGTTCTTATTTTCAGGGAATGTCTAATTTTTTACATGAAGAAGAATTTGCATTAATTGTTGAACCAAAAAAATTAACATTTATTATATACTGTATATGTATTTATATACAAAAACTTTGCTAGGTCTTATTTTCCGGGGAGGCCTTATATTTAGCAATTCAGCAAAATCTCTACTAGGTCTTATTTTGGGGGGGGGGGGGGATGTCATATTTTGGGGGGGAAACAGGGTAGTTGCTGTCCTTTTCTCCTTGAGAAATAAATACACCCCAACCTCTGGGGCACAGCCATGACAGTTTGAGTGGATGCAGCCATGACAGAATGGAATCATAGCAGTGATGTATTTATGTCTTTTACTCCAAGTCTCAAGTCAAGTCTCACGTCTCTATCTTCAAATCTGATGTTCAAGTCCTTTCAAGTAAAGTCTCATGCTGAGTCTCAAGTCTGGGACCAACTTTAACAGAAAAAAGGAGGTGGTGTGTGTGTGTGTGGGGGGGGGGAGATGGAAGGGGAGTTTTAATAACTGGAAAATCAAGAAGACTTGCACAGAGTTGGAGGATAGGACTAGGAGGATAGGCTTGATCCTTCCCAAGTTCTTTTTTTCTAGGAGCAGCAGCAGACAAAGACTTGTCCCCAGAGCCTGGAGCACATTTATTTCTCAGGAGGGGAAAAGGCAACAAACATGTCAGGCAATGGCTACTCAGCAGCCTATCTCTGCTGCATATCATAAGAGCCTTGAAAACTAGCTTTAAAGGGATCATCCTTCCCCCTCAAGCAGCCATTGCCTAACACATGCACTGTCCTTTTCCCCTCTGAGAAACAATCATGTCCTAGGGACATGTCTTGTCTGCTCCTGGCCTAGGAAAAAAGAACTTTAGAAGGATCCAGTCTATGCTTCCATTTGCAGTGAAAACAGTACTGCTCAGTAAGTTTATCACTGGCTTCCAAACCTCTGTCGGGGATTCTTTGATTGGGAGTTCCTGCATGGCAGGGGGGTTGGACTGGATGGCCCTTGTGGGCTCTTCCAACTCTATGATTCTTTGATTCTATGAATATCAAATAAGTAACTAAAAAAACCCACAAGTCACCAGTTGAGTCAAGTCAGTGCATCATTTATGTGGAGTCAAGTCCAAGACAAGTCACTGAAGGACTTGAGTCCAACTTGAGTCTGAGTCAATCAACTCGAGTCTACTTCACCAAATCATAGCACAATAATTGTATAGTGTGAAAGGGCTGCAAGTTAACACCCATCTGGGGAAGAATATGGGGTGGCAGAAATGAGACAGTGTTATTAACAGTACATCAGTGCCACTGGACCTCTCTTCAGTGGGGCTTTCTAGATTGGCAGGAAAGTGTGACATGAAGTTGCCTTTTCCTTAATGCTTAGCAGCTGCACCGCAGCCTTTAGATGGAGCTGCGCTGTTCTGCAGTTTTTAAAAAAGAAGCTGGGAAAACCAGCACCTTTTTAAAGGCACTTCTTCTCCCCTAAAATGCAAAAAAGCATTTTCATGGCACACTTTCCCATTTTCTCATCTAAAGGCTAGACTTTCATGCAGCCATGAACACACTTCTTTTTGCCAATCTAGATCAGGCCAGTGTCTTCTTTTCATGATCTCACTGTGTTCCAAGTTCTCTCAAAATGCATCTGAGAGCACATTAAATATCCTGTAAATCAAGGAGCCATTCTTTAGCTTCCACCTGTACAATTTTTAACCCATCCCATTGTGTTTTTCAGAGAGAAAAATAAAAAAAATAAAAAATGAATGCACCAGAAAAGTACAAAAGCATGAAAGCTGCAATTGTCTGGTGCTTCCAACTGATTGGATACTCAATGCCAAACCCAAGCCCGTTGTTGCAGGATGCACAAAATGGCCCTGCCATGTGATCACCCTAAAAGAGTTGGGTTTAAATAGCTCTTACCAGCTGGCTAGCTCAGAGAGAGATCAGTTCTCTAGAGTAAGCAGTTAAATTAATATTGATAGATGACTTTAAAAGTTACATTATCATAAATGTGTGTCATGTGCCATGGCTTACCACCTATATATTTACCACCCATCATCTCATAGAGCACCTTCAACACTTTGATCAGTAATCAGCTTATATGTGCATAACTTATAAGGATTTACTGAAAAATGATCCTTTGTGTTTGTCTCTAACAGCAGAGATTAGGCCATCTAGTGACTCAGACAATATTATCACTGATGCTGTGGCTGGACTTGGACTGGTGAGTAAATGTCTTCATACCGTTTTTTTCCCAAAGGTAAGCTTTTAAAATATACACATATGTCTCAAGAAAACAACAACATCATTACAAACAAAAAAAAACTTTGATTGCAAATATGATTCACATTCCAGGGATACAGACTGCAGTCTACAATGTTATCTTCGAGAAAGACACAACTTATTTTCTTTTATCTATGCCTTCTTCCTCTTCATCTTCTCTTCACATTATTGTTATTGTTTGTTCCTGTTATTTTTTTTTTACTAATAATCATTATTATTTTGTTCTTATATATGCTGCATTCTAATCATTTTATTTCATTCATATATATGCTGCCTTTTCCCCAATAATGAAACTCTAAGTAACTTACAAATAACAAAAAGCAGTACAGATTAAAAACCTATAAAATTAGTGTTTATATAGTGTGATTTTTGAATATAAAACAATTAACTGTCTTTGGTGTTAAAGCCATATAAAACTCATTAAAAGACAGAATATAAAAATCAATATTATTATTTTATTCAAAGTAATATATTAATATCCTAATCAATGTCATTGTTTTATTATTATTTTATTCAATATTGTGATTTTATTTTAATGCATTTCTCAAAAATGTGCTTGGTGGCCACATACATCTGTCCCAAGGGTCTCCACATGTTGCTGTTGTTAAGACTTATTTATAAAGTGCTATAGATTTACACAGTGTACATGCAAGTCTCCTTCTATCTCCTGCTGTCTCTCCCCTACTCTCACTTCCAATGGCTCTGTGGATTCTTGTTTTGTAAACTTTTATGTTCTATTTTCTACTGATTTTCATGTCATTATGTGTAACTTGTTTTGTTATGTTGAGGCAGAACTCGAGGGCTCATCTGTCCTAGTCTTAAAAAAACAGAAAGTGGAAGAGAGAGCCATCAGGTTTTTCTTCTTTGCCTCACTACTTCACGATTTTGTGACCCTTATCGCATGCACTTGTCAAACTGTTTTGAGGACGGGAACAGGACTCATGGGGATGCACGTGAACGCATTATACCGCACACACAAGCATCCACCAAGAGGCCCCGTTCCGGCACCCATCCCTGTTCCGTGCCACGAAGCGTTAAATGTGCTGCTCGGAAGACTTCCATGCAGCAAAAATGGCATCTGCCGGCACTGAACATAGACAGCTTGGGGACAGGTGCCGGAATGGGGCCTCTTGGTAGACGCTTGCGTGTGCGGTAAAATGTGTTCACGCATGCCCCCGCGAGTCCCGTTCCCGTCCTCAAAACGGTTTGACAAGTGCATGCGATAATGTCCCCAGTTGCTCATTCCAAATTTGTGACACCCATATTTGTTACCAGGGGCAAGTGGCCAAATATTTATTTCAACTGGCCATCTGTGACTTTTTGCAGAGAAAAGAAAAATGTTTTCATGGCACAGGATTTTTTTTAATCCTATGAAACTACTTTGCAAGATTTTAACTCTTTGCTTTCAGTGTGTGTGTGTACATGTGTAACTAACAATTGATCTTCATACTTTTACACAGAGGCAACACCTGGGGCCCATTCACACTCCAGAATTATAGTGCTCTGATTCCACTTTAATTGCCATGGTTCCAGCCAATGGATTCCTGGAACCTGGAGTTTAGAGGAAAAGATATTTCAAATTCTGAGCCAGAGCAGTTCTCTCGTGCCTCACCGAACTACAAGTCTCAGGATTCCATAGGAAGCAACCATGACTGTTAAAGTGGAACCATAGTGCTATAACTGTGAAGTGTGGAGGGGCTTTTGATTTACAGCTGCACAGTATGTAGAAAGCAGAGCTTGGAAATATTATTAACCGTGCTGGCTGGAAGTTTCAGAGTTATAGTCCAAAAACATAACTTTTTCAAGCTCTTATGGCACTTTAGAGCAAATTAAAGCTCCTTGTCAAGTATAGCTGCTCTATCTATGTATCTATCTAGGTTTATTTACAGGATACACATGTTAACTGTACATGTAAAGCAGGGGCAGGAGTCATGCAGTCCTCAAGATGTTGTTAGACCGTAAGTCCCATCAGCCCTAGATAGCATATTCAGTGGCAAAGAATGCTGGGAGTTGAAGTCAAAAAATATCTGGCTGAAAGCATCTAAGTCCTAAATTAAAGTAATGTATGATGTGGCCCTTATTTCTAGAACAGTGAAGCGAGTATTAGCTGCTGCTCTTTGCTCTCTACTCTTCACTTCTTTCTTCTATTTTTCTTTCTGGTAGACATCTGACGTACCACTGGTTTATGCAAGTCCAGGAACAGTCACAGAATCTTTTAATGAGATTGAGGATACAAACCTTATGATAGATTATTCAGTGCCCACAGTGCCTTTCAATGCCTTGGACGGTACTGGGGTTCCTCCTTTCAGACCAGGAGATCTTGATGCACCTCCTCCAGCAGACCAATCAGCCAGCAATGAGTTAATCCCAGAATATTCAGAGATGCCAACTGCACAGTCACTCACATCTGCAACATTTACTGCTGGTATCTTTCAGGAAGTTAGTGATCAGAAGAGTGAAGATGAGCGGATGCAAGACCAGATCTCTAGCATAGACTCACAGATCCTCCCTGGGGAAGGTAAGCTGCCATGTACCTTGCTGAGCAGGAAATCCCTCTTCTATCCTCTTGAACAGAAGCCAGAAAACAGGTGCCATCCTTATATTTAGAATGTGAATTTACTTTCATAGGTGTAAAGTTTTATAAATAAGTTTTATCGAATTGTGGTAATAACAATGTTTCATCTATATATTCCGTATTTCAAATATACTAGATCCTTGATATAAAATGATTTCAGTGAAAGTTGGAATATCATGAAAAGGTGGGCAAGTGTCATTCTCACCATATGAGAAATATAGTATGCATGTGTATCCACAAACATGTGCACTAGCAACCTAATCACATGAGAAAAGAAATCAGAAGCTGTGCTAGAGAGTAACACCTTTCTCTGTGCCTTATCACATGATGTCATAGTGCTTCAGTTCTCTTCCCATGGGAGACAGTAGTCAAAGCATGTCTTTTGTGGCATTTCTTTTTCCAGCTAAAGAAAGATGCACTTTTACAATTGTCTGCCACAAGAAGAGAACTGCCATCATGTGGTAAGGCATGGAGAAAGCCACCGCTCTCCAAGTGTATTTCTGCTTTGTTCCCTTGTGCAAAAAGGCACTAGACGTGTACAATCAATTCATCTGAATTCTAAATAAGGAAGTTACAAATTTACTCAGAGGTTGCACAACATAGTTTCATCAGTGACTTGTGACACTGTGAAACCCAATGCACAATTGAATGTGGATGCACATGTATGTGCAATGCCAGACAATAATGTACAATTGTTTCAATCGGGAAGCTATACAGGCAGATAGGGATTCTGTGCATTATCTTCTTCAGCATTTGTGAAAGAGCTAGGGTGAGGGATCTAAAATTATTTATTGTTATTTGAGTTGGTCTCGCTCACTTTCTTTTTCCTCTTTTAATTTCCTTTTGTCTTGTTGAATAGACTAGCTTAATCTTCTGTTTGCCTTTCTTGATAATTTGAGTGTTAACAAATGTCTCTGTGTTTTCAAACTTATTTTCCTCAAGCTGTCTCTAGTTGTAATTACTTAGGTATTAAATAGAAGGCAGGTAGTCTGAGACATCACAGAACATCAGAGCATCGTCTGGGGGCATTTTGATGTGAGACTGGATCCCAGGGGTTCTGTCTGCCTTCACTGCAGGCAGCAAATGGGTCAAGCTAAAGTAGATTAGAATATTAGCTTCTTATTACAACACCCTATGATGCAACATCAAACAATCTTGCTCAGGATAGAGGCAGAAGAAAAGTCCCAGCTTCAGACAGTAGGGGGAAAATACATAGGGCAGGGACAAAGTGTGATGTGTGAATTCACCGCCAGCACTTACTTTCTCCTTCCCCAAGGTGAAGAGGCTTAAGCAGGGAATTCTGGAAGAGCTATAATGGAGGGAGTTTAGGGTCCATGAGAGGTGAGTCTCCAACACCAGTCCAGATTGATACATATTTTAAAAGAGAGAGGGGGGATTTCACCAATCACATACATATGCTACTTCCTTATGCTGCTTCATTGAATTTCACCAGTTGCTTTGCTGGTAAATAAAACCCTCTCTTCAAATATGTAGTCATTTTATTATCATTTTGAATATCACTGTGATTCTGACTATCAGTTATCTTAGGTAGAAATACAACAGACATAGCTGACACATACTCCAGGAGGATAGTGTCGGGATGAAAGCAGTAAGAATTGCCAAGACAAGTCAAGAACAGCTTATAATGTTGTTGTTTTTTTCAAAAACAGCAGCCTTTAGAGGTGTCTATCACAAAAACGTCTCTAGCTACCTTCCTCAAACTGGACTGCCTTCCTCAAATTGGACTGATGTTAAGTAAATGTGTTAAAAACATAGTCACATTAGGTTTTGTAATGCAAGTCAGTATGGGAGAACTGATAATCTGGATGCTCAAATGTCAATCTTGATTTGGGACCTGAATCAACAGAGATCAAATTGACCCCAGATCTAAATCATTCAACCAGGCTCTAAACCAAATCAGAAGCCTTGTGCACTGCCCCAATGAACCATGCCCATGTGAAGGAGGCCAATAATTGAGGGTGGACATTAGGTCTTTGGCCAAGTTGTCTAATTTAGGCTCATAAAGGAGTTAATGACCAAACTGGAGATTTCCAACTCACACTTTAAGTTACTGTGGCCCAAAAGTCACAGGCCAAAAGTTCAGGTTTTGGGCCATGTTGGAGGTCATGACATTTATACGATGCATGCCCTGAACATGGCCAGAAGCCATGCAGAAAGTGTGCCAACTCAGAAGAGCCAGAACAAAAAGGAGTGGTGAAAAGCCACTCCTGCTGGCTTTAGAAGTGGCCCTGGGTGGTCACCACAGTCCTGGCATGATAAGGGTGGGAGTGGCCTCTGGCCGTCCCTTTTGTCCCATCTGCATGACCTCTGTGTCATAATTTCTGTCTAGCTTGACTTTGAGATGAAGACATTTATAAACCTCCTGACCATTACTACCATCTTTCCCCAAAAATAAGAGTGTCTTATATTAATTTTTGCTCCCAAAGATGCAGTAGGTCTTATTTCAGGGAATGCCTAATTTTTTCCATGAAGAAGAATTCACATTTATTGTTGAACCAAAAAAAATACATTTATTATATACTGTATATATATTTATATACAAAAACTTTGCTAGATGTTATTTTCAGGGGGAGGCCTTATATTTAGCAATTCAGCAAAATCTCTGATGTCTTATTTTGGGGGAAACAGGGTATAAACATAGGCAATTTCAGGAATTCAGAATTTCATACTTAGAAATTTTAAGATAGTGACAAAAAGAGACACAGAAAGGCATTTGGTTTTGTTAGAAATATTATACTTCTTGTATATGTTTGACAAATGGGTCCGGTGACCAATTAGTGTACTGTGGAAGTAAGCACCTGTCTATGGGTAGACAGTTCTTTGAAGTGTGGAGAAAAAGAACTTATCGATTCAATACTGGCCCTTGGTTTGACAGATCCTTAGTATGTATTCCACTCCATCCACCACAATTAGAACAGGAGACATGCAGGCCCAACATATTATAAGAGTTTGGTTTCTGCAGATAAAACAGTGTGTGAGAACTCTCCATAAATGAACTGGAGAGAAGGTGGAAGTGTCAGCAATGCCAGAAGTGGGAATGGCTGAAACAGATGCAATGTCACATCTGGGGAAGAAGAGAAGGCAGCAGGAAGAAGACAGTGCTGGCCCATTGGCCATTACCCACCCATTCCACTGGGCTTCCCCTGGAGTGTCTTATTGTCATGAACAGTGTTCTCAGTTTTCTGAAAATTAGTGTGTAGGTAAATTCATTTTTCTAAAAGGTAATGCTAATTTCATGATCATTTATGGATTTTGGATTGTGGACACCTTCTTATTTGAACATTAAATGGGGAAAGTCACAGATGGCATTGAGATGCTGTCCTTAAGCCCAGAACATATTTTGTTGTAGAATGGTTGGTATGCTTATTTATGGATCTTGCTGGAAGGAATGAGCTGCAGTTGCAGATATACATGAACCTTTTTATCCCAGAAAGGAATTTGTCTAATAGATCCCTAAAGGGGTGTGTGTGTGTGTGTGTTTGGTAAGACACCCTGGATGAACTATTCATTTTTAAGACTACCTGATCTGCCTAACCCAAATGTCATACTTGTTATCTCTCCCCTGCCCCTATATATTCTGAAACCGTGAGCCCAGATTAATTTGTCCAAACTGTGCTGTAGAATTTTTCCAGACAGGATCTATATGCCAGCTTTTCTTCTTTCCTATAGTTGTGTTGAGAGGTGGTGTGCTATAGTGATTTGAGTGTTGGACTATGACTCTGGAGAATAGGGTTTGAATCCCTGCTCAGTCATGGAAACCCACTACGTGGCCTTGGGTAAATCACATTCTCTGACAGTCAGAGGAAGGCAAAGGCAAACCCCTCTGAAAACACCATGATAGCCTTAGGGTTGTCATAAGTCAGAAATGACTTGAAGGCATATAACAACAAAAAATAGTTGCCTTCAAATCTAGGAAACTTATGCAGGGGTATCCGTGTTGGCCATATAGTGAAGTAGAACAAAATCTACACAAAAGGAATAGTTTATTGGTTGCCAGAAATGCACAAAATATGTCATGCAAGCCTTCAAAGCTTCTCTGGCTTCTTAATCAGGCAAAAGATGTTTGAAAATCACACTGGAGAAGAAAGGTTATAGTGGTAGAGTCACAACCCTACATATTGCCTTTGCCTGTGTTGAGATCCCTCTAGAAAAACTGGTCTAGAGCAGATACAACATGTGTAGGCTGGTGACTCTACCATTGTCACCTTTCCTCTCTTGTATGACATTTAAACATCTTTTATCTGATGAAGACCGCCCCCCACCAAAAAAAAAAAAAGCTTGCTTCAAAAAGCATCAAAAGCTTGCACAATGTTGTTTGTGGATTTTCACTGGCCAATAAAGGTATCTTTCTTTTGTGTATTTTGTATTTTGTTGTATTTAACAAATAGTTGTGCTGCTATACATTTAATACCTTTCCTGTTTTAATTTATTCCTCATAGAGTATGTCTGCATAGAGAATGCACACTCTTCCCAAGATCCTTTTGATCCTTAGAGCGAAAGATTAAGGTGTCCCCTTTTAGAGAAGTAAGGAGTGTGGCAATGTAGTGATTAAGATGCAATGTATTTTCTTAAAACTATGAGATGTCCCAATGTAGATATGGAAACGCATGAATGCACAGCACCAGGAGAGAGGCAAATTGTATACAAGGACACCATCCTTGGCTTTGGCATGTTTATTTGTCAAGAGCCCAAGGTGAGCACAGTCCCTTTCAGAATAAGGTTTACAGGGGGATGGGAGTAGAAAACTGGCTTTTCTCAAATGCTAATTGCTTGTGCAAGAGAAAGGGAGCCCAGGCACACTTTGTTAGGGCTTGTGTGACAAAGGCTCTGACAGCAAGTGATGAAATGGAAGTTACACACTCTGGGAGCTGCAAGGGAGCTGCTTTAACTCATTCCACTGACAACAGAGTGACAGCAAGTCCCCGTATGGCTTTGTCTGAGATACATTAGCCTCATTTCCCTTATCTGGCTTTCTGGTCTGGCAATGTATCAGGTAAAAGAGCTCCATCAGACTCTCTCTGTTCCCCACCAGATGTTTCCTCTGTCTGAGTACAGGCAGATGATAAGAAGCAGCTAATATTGCATCCCTCTATGCTGTGTATCTTTGAAAAGAATAAGAATGAATCCTTATTAGAAACCTTACATTTTGAACAAGATATCACTAGCCACTCCTGTAGCTTCTCTCTTCCATATATTTGCCACTGACCCAGAACATGGAACCATAGTTGATGCTGACCACATTTTGTATTAGTTTTATTCTGGTTGTTATAAACATCTGGATTTATAACCATCAACATATCGCAATCTGTTTAGTCCAGATGTCAGTATAAAGATCAAAACGGCATAGTACAGATGTCAGAGTATTCCCTGTTTTTTCACCCTGCTGTCAGGAGCAACCCTTGATGTGAACACTGTCAAGAACCCTTCTGTCATGCTGTCCATTCTTACTCTGACAATTTCACTCTTTAGTTTAGCCTTTTGAAACAAAAGGAATCTGCATTTCTGGCAAGTGCAGTGGCCTGCAAGTTCTACAGATAAGAAGCATTCATCTGCATAAACTGATTGTTACTGGAGAATGAAGAGCTGTTCAAATAATGGATATTTATCAATAATAATTTTATTTTTCAAGGCATACATCCCAGTTTAGTCATGCAAAGGACCCCATCTCTCACCACTCTCAAAATGCTGAGCAGATCAAAACAAATTTTCTTATAAACATCATGGGCATTGCCACTGGATAAAGGCAGCCTTCATCTCTATTTCATTAATTTGTAGACATAGTCGCAAATTTGTTTCATATTCCAGATTGATAGATTTTAGTAATTTCCTTTGTTTTGTTTTGTTTCGAGAGGCTGGCAGATTTTAATGGTTTTGGCTATTTAACAAAAGAAGTGGAAGGGTTTTTTTTAATGACATACTTTGGAAGAAATATTTTGCTGAGGAGCTTGCTTCCATTCTGTTCCGATTTGCTTTTGATCTGTTTTGATCCAGGATGCCCTTACCATGAACTGAGGGGAAGGATTCTTGCATTCACCTTTTCCAGGTCTAGGGGGATCACCATGGGCCCTGGACTGTGAGCTTTAAAAACCCCAGAGCCCACATTCACCCTATGTAAGAGGTTGTCACTCCTATCTAGTGCTCTTCCCATACAAATAAGCATAGAGTTATATAACCTATTAAAGGGACTTAATGCCATGGGTTTATTTAAATAGAAATTGAATTTTATTGTCTTACTTTAGTGAATGCTATATGATATTAATTATCACAACTGCACAGAAAATAGCCAGGCTTGTGACTCATAACATATGTATTTTACTCTTCTCGTTGACAGATTTTTCTTTTGTGGGCTTGTATTTGGAGGTTTGTATAATAGCTTTCTAGAGTACATACTCTCAGGCAATCTAGGACATAAGCAAAGCTATGAAACACATTTAAATTTCTGCCATAGCTGAGCGTGGCCTCCTTGCTGTTCTCAGTGAGATCTGTGTTGTTGGCACAATGCTGAAATGCTAGTAGGCTGGGAATGACATCTGGGAATGTAGTAATTGGGGAAAGGGGTATAATTCCTCCCAGAGGACCTGAGGATGTTGGGCAGATTGTATGGAAGCAGGTGATCCCTTAGATAGGTTGGGTCCAAGCCATGTAGGGCTTTAAAAGTAACCACCAACACCTTATACTGTGCCCGGAAACCAATAGGCAGCCAGTGAAGAGATTTCAAAATTGGTGTAATATGATCACATCTGGATTTACCAGTGATCAAACTGGATGCCATATTTTGTACTAATTGTAATTTCCGAACTAGGTATAAGGGTATCCCCATGTGCAGTGGATTGCAGAAATTGAGTCATGAGGTTACCAGTGCATGTACTACAGTTTCTAGGTCCCTTACTTCCAGGAAAGGGCGCAGCTGGCGTATCAGCCGAAGCTGATAACAGGTACTTCTGACTGTCACATTCACCTGATCTTTCATGTGAAGCGTTGGGTCTAGGAGCACCCCCAGACTGTGAACACAGTTCCTAAGAGAGAGTGTGACCCCATCCAGGACTGGAGGTTGCAACCCGATACCTGGTTTGGGGGCCCCAACTGTAAGTACCTCCATTTTGTCTGGATTCAGCTTAAGTCAGTTTTTCCTCATCTAGTCCATTACTGCCTCAAGACACTGATTGAGGGGAGAAATGCCATCTGTCATCATGACTGCTGACCAAGACATGGAAAAGTATATTTGGGTGTCATCAGCATACTGATAATACCCTGCCCCATGTCTACAGATGATTTCTCCCAGCGGCTTCATATAAATATTGAATAGCATCAGGGACAGGATGGCACCTTGAGGGACACCACAATTAAGCTCTGTTTTTGAGGAGCAACTGTCCCCGAGCATCATCCTCTGGAATCTACCTGAGAGAAAGGAATGGAACCACTGCAATGCAGTGCCTCCAATTCCTAACTCTCTCAGGCATTCCAAGAGGATGTCATGATCTATCGTGTCAAATGCCACTGAGAGATCTAGAAGCACCAACTGGGTCAAGCTACCCCTGTCAATGCCTAGACAAAGGTCATCAGCCAAAGGAACCATGGCAGTCTCCACTCCATATCCCATCCTGAAGCCAGTTTGAAATGGATCTAGATAATTGGTTTCCTCCAAGATCACTTGGTGTTGAAAGGTAATGGCCTGCTCTATCACCTTGCTCAAAAATGGCAGATGTGATACCGACCTATAATTTTTCAGATCCAGGGCATCCAGGGAAGGCTTCTTCAGGAGCGATCTAACCACTGCTTCCTTTAGACAAGTTGGAACATGGCCTTCCCTAAGGGAAGCATTGATGACACTTAAGAAATGCCATCAAGGCATCACCCCCCTGGACGGCCAGGCATGATGGGCTGGGATCAAGGAGGCACGTCATCTTTTTAACTTTCCCAAGGATCTTTTCCACGTCATCGGTACTCACCGACTCAAACCGATCCAGTTTAATCTCAAAAACGGGTTTACTGGACACCTCATCAGTCAATTCTGCTGTAATCTCAGTGTCCAAGTCGGCTCTCATCTGAGAGATTTTATCTGCAAGGTAGTTGTTAAAAGCATCACAGCAGGCTATTGTCAGGTTGAGTAAAGGGTGCTGCACAGATGGAACCTGTGTCAGTTCCCCTACCATCCTAAACAGTTCTGCTGGACATGACTCTGCAGACGCAATACGTGCAGAGGAGAAGTCGCTCTGCGCTTCACGTATTGCCTCTCTATAGAAACGAAGGAAGTTCCTATGACGAGTCCTGACAAATAAGAGTCGAGTTTTTCGCCAGATGCACTCTAGTTGTTGTCCAGCCCACATCATCTTCCTGAGTTCTTTCGTATACCACAGTTTGCAATTTGGAGCAGGTTGGAAAGGATGCTTGTATGTATATGTATATATACACATATATATATATACACACACACACACACACACACACATATATATATATACACAAGAGGGGGTATCCAAAAGTTTTAATGATCACCTTTTTAAAAAAAATTGGCAGAAAGTTTGTTTTGGTTTGTAGTTGTTAACTTATCTCTATGTAGTCACTATCTAGATTTATACATTCTTCCCAGTGTATTTTGATCCTCCGAATACCTGATATTGTAGAAGTCTGCAGATTGCACCTGATGAAGATTTTACACTTCAGTCACTTCTGGCAGAGCCAGTTACAAAAATAAAGGACACAATGAGCTGATTTTCTCAGCAATGTGCACTTAGAGACTAATGATGACACCGACAAAATTTCATCAATATGCCATAATAACTTCCGGGTGATAATTATTACTTTACGATACCCCCTCGTAAGGCGCAATCTGCAACATTTGATTGTCCTGATGAACAACCTGTACTTTAGAAGAAGAATATACTGTCAGGACAGTATACAGAGAAATTGAATGGTTTCCAATTGGCAAGGAGGCCAGGCATGGCTGCATGTTATCACACTATCTGTTTAACTTGTATCCTGAACATAAAGCAGGATTAGACTCAAAGGAAGGTGTGAAAATTGAGGAAGGAACGTCAAAAATTTAAGATATGCAGACAATATCATAGTACTAGCAGAAAATAGCAACAATTTGGGATGTGAATTGAGAAAAGTCAAGGAAGAAAGTGTAAAGGCAGGTTTGCAAATGAACATTAAGAAAATTATGACTTCAGATTATTTACATAACTTTAAAGAAGACAATAAAGACATTGAGGTTGTCAAAGTTCGTTTATACCTTGGCTTAGTCATTAATCAAAATGGAGACTGCAGTCAAGAAATCAGAAGACTAGGACTTGGAAGGGCAGATATGAAGGAACTAGACAAGATCCTCAAGTGTAAAGACATATGAGCATATATGAGTACCAAAGTCAGGATTTTCCATGCCACTGTATTTCCAGTTTTTATGTAAGGTTGTGAAAGCTGGACAATGAAGAAGGTTGATAGGAAAAGAATCAACTCATTAGAAATGCAGTGCTGAAGGACAGTTTGGTGGATACCCTGGACTGCCAAGAGGACAAATAAATGGGTCCTGTAGCAAATCTGGCCTGAATTCTCCCTAGATGCCAAGATCACTTTATGAGAAGACATGACTCATTGGAAAAGATAATAATGGTTGATAAAGTAGAAAGCAGCAGGAAAAGAGGAAGACCACATTGTAGGTAGATAGACTCACTCAAGGAAGCCACAGTATTGAGCTTGTGGGACATGAGCAGGGTTGTTGATGATATAATGACTGGAAGGTCTCTTATTCATAGGGTTGCGATAAGTCAAAGTTGACTTCATGGAAGTTAACAACAACAATCCATGTCTCTATACTTTGAGGCTAGAATGCTCTTCTGCCTCAGTGGCTGAAACACTGGAGGTGGTATGAAATTGTTTGTACTCTACTAATTTTGTGAAACAATTGCAAGCAATTTAAAAAAAATCTTTATTGTGTTAAAAAAGGACAAACAAGATTCAAAAATATATACACACAGTACATTTAAACAAACATACGTAAAACTTAAACAGATACATCCATACATTTACTTGGATGTTCAGTTATTTAAGCATTCTCCTATTAATAGGAAAAAAGGAGGAGGAGGAGGAGGAGGAGGAGGAGGAGGAGGAGGAGGGGGAGAATAAAATTACTTATCATCTCTGCAATTAAGGTTCTAAATAGAGCATATTTTGCTAAACTGAGATTAGTAATCTTGCCTATTTTGTCCCTGGTTTATTCATTACACTATAGTCCCTTTTTTGTTTCTATCTCTGTGCAGTATGGTAATAAGTATAACAAGGATAAAACAAGACAATAAAATATTACTTACTTAACATAATAAACAGAAACTTTGCTCTAGCATCCCATACTTTATGCATAATCCTAGTATTTATCATGTTGTCTTTTTATTCGTCCTTTTGTTAAACAGACTTCCGCTTAGTATTATTCAAGTTTCTGGGCACATATTCATAGTATCTCTGAGATGATCAATTGTATTGTTCCCCAAAATTAATTAGCTTTTGGGCAATTCCACCAAATATGTATCATAGTGCCTTTCTCCTTATTTCACTTCCAACATCTGTCATCTGTGTTACTGTACATGTGGGCTAACCTGCTTGGTGTCAGATAACACCTAAACTGCATTTTAAAGTACTGTTCTTTTAAGTCTGTGGAAAGTGTGTATTTGAGTCTTTTCTGCCAATTTCCCTCCCATTCTTCTAATAGAATATTTTATCAGCAGCACTGATATTAGATAATGGATTTTGGAACAAAGGTACAGAAACTGATGTTCAGATAACCTACATTTCTGTATTTGGATATTCATATTTTCAATTTGTATTTTTTCCCCTGTTTTTACAGTGCAGTGGGCCATTGGTATCCACTGGGGTTTGGTTCTAGGACCTCCCATGAATACCAAAATCAATGGATGCTTAAGTCCCATTATATACTGTGGCATAGTAGAACGGTGTCCCTTATATAAAATGGCAAAAGCAAGGTTTGCTTTTTGAAAATGTATATATTTTAAGAATATTTTCAAGCTGTGGATAGCTGAATCGGTGGATAAAGGATTTGTGGATAAGGAGGGCCAACAGTATAAGGTGTTTTTTTTTTTTTTTTCTATACCAAAGACGACTGATATGTGATTGTGCTAGATGAAATGATTTTGTATAGGTTTGTTTCAAATATAAAGTCACAATCAACAAATAGTTTATATTTAAAAGAATAAATATATTTTGCAAAATTTAGTTGCACTCTTATCCAAAAAGGTACTAGCCAATTCATAGCAAAATCCTACACATGATTAGTCAGAAGTAAGTCTCACTAGGTATATGGACAGTGCTAATTTGCACATAAATGTGCATTAAAAATACAGCTACTAGGCACTGTCTTACTCTGCACTTTAGTTTATAGGCCCAAATTAAAAATAACTTTCAACTAAAAAGGTGTTGTGTTGAAAGTCCATTAACTAAGCCTGATGATACCACTTTTTCTCCTCCACTTTGTCATCACAAAGATATAACTTCCTTCCACATTTCTGTTGTCTCTTTCTATCAAACATACACACAATGCAGATAAATTCTCTGTCTGTCTGTCTATCTAGACAGATAGTCATCTTTTTATTCATTTATATGTTTCAGCTATTTATAGCCATCCTTCCATCTCATTAATGCAGGGATGGGCAAACTGAAGCCCTAGAGACACACAGAGGCCTCAACCTAATTGCATACAGCTCTAGGCTTAATTTCAAAAGCCTTCTGCTAGTTATCAGTTCAGGCCTCTGGCAAGAGCACTTTGTCCTCCTGGCAGTCCACAGAGGACAGAGGGAGAAAAAAGTGAGAAAGAAAGAGAACCTTTGAGTTTTGCCTACTACAAACTTCAGTCCTACCCCTCATCCCAACAGATAATACCCAGGAGAATGTGACCCTTGGAAGAAGAAAGATTCTTCATCCTTGGATTACTATGATGACCAAAGCAGTTAATCTCACACCTAATGACACATCTGGATGTCCCATAAACATCCATGCTTGAGGCAGTGTAACTGTATACTAAAAGGAAGCATTCATGGAAATGTCTACTGAGATATGAGACCCACTGATTTCACATTTATAATTCCAAACAGTTTTCCCTCATGGTTTGATGTAGATATTAATCATAAAAGATAATTGGAAACCTGTAAAAGACCATTAGCAAGCTTTCTCCAACCTGAAGGAGTTTTGGAATATAAATCCCATCAACCCATTAATGGTGACTATGGTGACCTCCAGAATACTTGAAGGCATGCTATAATTTGGAAGAGAGTGAGTAGATGTTCCACCCCATCCTACATGCTAAAGCCCACCCTCTAAGTCTAGGGTAGCAACTGTGTGTCCTTCAGATGTTGTTGGACAGCCAGTCCCAACAGCACTTGCAAGCACAGTTAATAGTGAGGAATGCTGGGGAGTTGCAGTTCAACATCATCTGGAAAGCTGAATGATTACCATCCCTACTTCAGGGACTGGATAGGTCTTAGAAACATTGCAGATTATACTCACAAGCCTTTCTGCAGGTAAAGCAATCCAGAAGGACATTTAATAGATACATAAAGTTGCAATGGAAATGTCCAGCATTTCCAAGAGTGATGCAACTTCCCAGTTAACAGGATCCAAGGTTGTTTCTGAAATTGGGCTCCAACCCAGATTTCTTCTTTGTTAACCATGCATACATTTAATATACCTCTGACCTTCAGTTCTGGAAAAATAACATGGATAAATGAAACAATAAGTCATTGCTTAGGTCACTTTTCCATTACACCATTATAGGAAACGTCTAACACTTTTACTGTTATGGCTCCATCCTATGGAATCCTTGGATTTGGATTTGTGAGACTTATTTGGAATTTTCTGAGAGAGATCTCTAGTATCTCAACAAACTACAAATCCCAGGATTCCTACTATGCAGTCCTGACAGTTAAAGTGATATTAACGTGTACCATCAAAGCAATCTTTAGAAGGAAGTCCCATTTAATTCCAAGGAAAATATGCTTAGAAATAGGGTGGAGGTTCTGAGTGCAGTTAAATAATTTTATGTCATTTGAATTGAACTTGAAGATTAGAAACATTTGGCTTTAGGGTGTATCCATTTTAGTGTTGATTTTTAGAGCAGTGTGCCATTTTTCATTATTTGTGGAAATTTATCTCATTTACAATTTTTTTTCCAAATAAAGACATTTTCTTCCTATTAAAGATACCTAGAAATTTGTATCTGAAAGAAAGTTGGTTCAAGATGTTACAAGTTAGCTTCTGATGTGTGAAAGAATTTTAAAGATATAATCAGAACTGCAAGGCAGGATATTGCACAATCAGATATATTTTGCAGCTTGTCCACAACCCCTGGAAAGGGGGCTTAAGCTCACTCTAAGGCTGGGGTGGGGAGTGGGCTAAACATTTTCTGAAATGTTCAGCCCCAGGGATCAAGACCACCAAGGCTAATTGAGCTCCCGGAGGAAAAACCAATCAGATATGCTGTCCCTTGATATATAAATGTTATGCTTCAAACAATTTTACAATTTTCCATCTATTATTTTGTCATTGTCTTCATGGTAATCACCTTCTTAACTGCTTTAACTGGTGTGGTGGTGGTGGTGGTGGTGGTGGTGATGATGATGATGATGATGATGATGACGACATCATTGGCCTAAATTCTCTTTTAGTCCTGAAATATATAAATACGATTTATGTAAATAATTTGAAACCATTAGATTTACCTGTGTTTTTGACACACCATTCAACAGAATGCCAGGAAATGTGTTTTGTGTTTTAACTGCCTGCCTGCCTATCTTGAATTCCACCACATCTAAAACACTTCTGTGGTCTCGTAGTTTGTCCCATAAATCTACATTAAAACAAATTAGCGTATACCATGACTGAGTTGCCTGGGTATTGTGAGTACATCAATATTGTTAGTCTGGGTAACGGAAGAGAAAAAGACATTACAATTGGACTAGTACTACTGGTGTTATTTTCATTTTCTGATTCTCTGTTTGTTTTTTCTTTTCGCCTCTTTTCCTTTTAAAGGTATTTTACATTATTCCTTTACAAAATTCTGGAACACTTTGTGCTTTCTCAGTTCTAGTCATTGCACAGTCTAATAAATACTGGTACCACAAAGCTGTGTTTCTGAGAATTAAATTAGCCCATGAAAGTATTTGTCAAAATGTCTAATCTGCCATATAGCAGTAGCAGATGAGAACCTCAGGTTTTAAGCGTCCTGTTTAGGATTTAATTTAGATTCATTTCTCCACTTAGAGAGAACATGCACTGTTGAGTATTGAGTTTGTCAGAACCTACCGGTAGTTTTAAAATACTGCCAAGCAGTATATTTAAACTCACACGCAGAGAATACACACTAACATAGTGATTTTCATTCTTTATCCCATGATGCAGAAAATACAAAAATGTGAATAACATTTCGGCTAGATTTTAGATACCAGTTGTCCATTTCTCTGCTTTGCCTAGATATCATCTGTGCCTACTATAACCTTTTTTTTCATTTTGACAAAGTTAAATATGCTGAGAATCAAGTATCTTGAATTTGATACATGTTTTAATGTCCCTCTCAGCTGTTTGGCTCTAAGCTGCCCTGCACCTCTAGGACTTTATTAGATCAAATAAGCCAGTATCAAGAGTCTCTAAGAAATTTTTCAAAAAAAAATATTGTTATTAACTGCCCTCTAGCGGTCCCCCATTTATGGTGAATCTGTGTATGAGAAATCTCCAAGCTCCCCTGTCCTCCACAGCTCTGCTCAGCTCTTGTACATTCACCCCTGTAACCTCTCTCATTGAATCTAGCCATCTTGTATGCAGTCTTCATGTCTTTCTACCTTTCCCAGCATTATTTTCATAATGAGTTGTGCCTTCTCATGATGTGGTCAAAGTATAGCAGACTCAATTTGATCATCTTGGCTTCCAGGGAAATTTCTGGCTTTATCTGTACAAGGACGCACTTGTTTGTCTTTTTGGATGTCCACAGTATCCTCAGCACTCTTCTCCAGCACCACACCTCAAATGAGTTTATTTCCTCTCTTATCTATTTTCTTCACTTTCCAGCTCTCACATTTGTGTATAGTGAAGGGGAATAGAATAGGTTGGACAATTCTAACTTTTAGTGTTTAGTTGTATATCATTACTCTTTATGACCTTGTCTAGTTCCTTTATAGCTGCCCACCCCATTCCCAGTCTTCTGACTTCCTGACTGCAGTCTCCATTCTGTGTGATCCAATGTACAGGAACTCTTTATTTTGATATAGCTGTATCATTTCCCTCACAGGTTAAGAACAACTAAATGCCAGGGGATGGGGATAGGAGTGGAAAGCCAGCAGACGAAGTTGTATTCAGATACCTTCTTGTCTTCTACACTGATATCCAGTTGGATGAAATTGCAAGTATTTACACTGTGTGCAGACAGTGACAAAGACAAGTGACTGAATTTGGCTTTTCACACCCAGATGCATCATGCTGGGGTTGATTTAATCTTATTTTAAATTTTCATGCACATTTGCTGGTCATGTTTTTTGTTGATGTCCAGAAGATTGAGGTTAGATACATTGCATATTGATTTCTTATGTCTAGTGTGATGCTAAAAGTGTGAGTTTAAAAACCGCATCCTCAGCCACAAACTACTCAGCCAGCTTTAGACAAAACATTTTTCTTGGTATCCCTTTGCCTATCTTTTTATCATGGTTTTGTTGTTGTTTGTTGTTATGTATCTTCAAGTAATCTCTGACTTATTGTGATCCTCTCCTGGGATTTATTGGTAGGATTTTTTCAGAAGGGGTTTGTTATTGCCTTCTAATAATAATTATTAATAATAATAATAGCAATAGTAATAATATGTATTTCTCACCTCTCCCTTTGGATTGATGTGGGATTCAAACAAGTTAAAACTATAGGAAAATCTGACATACAAAATGTGCAATACATCAAAACGTGCAGTTTAAGATATAAAAACAGTCAAACATTAAATTCAATTATCAGTCATCAGTCTAGTTTACTACTGTCATTTCCTAGTCATTCACGGCAATCATAGCAGGTCAAGTGGATAGGCCTGCCGGAAGAGATCCGTCTTAAGTGCTTTTTTAAAAGCATCTAAGGTGGTAATAAGACGGATCTCTTCTGGCAAGTCATTCCAAAGTTTTGGAGCCACAGCGGAGAATGCTCTATTAGATGTTGACATCAACCTTGTATTAGTAACTTCTAATAAGTTCTTCCCTGATGTTCTGAGGGTGCCAGACAGGTTGTGTAGGAAGAGGCGTTCCTTCAAGTAACTCGGGCCCAAGCCATATAGGGCTTTAAAGGTAACGACCAACACTTTGTATTTTGCCCGGAAGCTAATTGGTAGCCAGTGTAAGGATTTTAATATCGGGGTGATATGATCCATTCTTGATGCCCCGGTAAGTAATCTGGCAGCGGCATTCTGAATTAACTAAAGCTTCCGGACTTGGTACCAAGTAGCCCCATGTAAAGCGTATTGCAGAAATCCAAACGAGAGGTTACCAGTGCATGTATCAATGTTTCCAGGTCCTCCCTGCCCTGGTGAGGACTCAGTTGATGTATCACCCGTAGCTGATACCACGCGCTCCTGGCTGTCGCCTCCACCTGAGATGTCAGCTGGAGCAACTAATCCAGGAGGATGCCCAAGCTGCGAACTTTGTCTTTTAGGGGAAGTGTGACCCCGTCCAGGACAGATTGACAAATCTCTATCCCTGGACAAGGGGGGGGGGGCTATCACAAGTACCTCCATTTTCTCTGGATTCAACTTGAGTTTGTTTTCCCTCATCCAGCCCATTACCGACTCGAAGCAGGCATTTAGAGAGGAGATGCCATTCTTGGTCACTGCAGCAGTCGGAGACATAGAGAGATATATTTGAGTGTCATCAGCATATTTATGACAATGCACCCCATGTCTCCGGATGATCTCTCCCAGCAGCTTCATGTAAATGTTAAATAGCATGGGAGACAGAATGGTGCCCTGAAGAAAGCCAGATGTCAGCTCTCTTTTACGAAAGCAACTGTCTCCCAGCTTCACCATCTGGAATCTGCCTAAGAGGTAAAAGCAGAACCACTGCAAAACAGTGCCTCCAATTCCCATCCTCTTCAGGCGTTCCAGAAGGATACCATGGTCTATGGTATTGAATGCTGCTGAGATGTCTAAGAGAACCAAGAGGGTCACACTTCCCCTGTCGATGCCCAGATAGAGATCATCGACCAAGGCGACCATGACTGTCTCAACTCCGCATCCCCTCCTGAAGCTGGTTTGAAATGGGTATAGATAATCAGCTTCATCAAAGGCAGCTTGGAATTGGAAGGTGACCTCCCTCTCAATCACCTTGCCCAGAAATGGCAACAGTGAAACCGGCCTGTAATTGTTTCTTATCAAGGGATCCAGGGAGGGCTTTTTTTAAAGTAGTTTAACCACAGCCTGTGTCAATGCTGATGGAAATTTGCCCTCCCTGAGGGACACATTGATGACAAGTTGGAGTAATGTCATCACCCTGTCTCTCCTTGGGCAGTCAGCCAAGATGGGCAGGGATCGAGAAGGCAAGTTGTCCTCCTAACACTTCCAAGGAGCTTGTCCACCTCCTCAGTACTCACAAACTCAAAGTAATCCAGTCTAATCAAGTCCACGGAGTCACTGGACGCCTCTGTTATATCCTCTGCCAGTGTCTAGATCGGCCCTTATCTGAGAGATCTTATTGGCAAAAAAGTTGTTGAAAGTGTCGCAGCAGGCACATGTTGGTTCTAATAAAGGATTCAGGGTTCAAAGGGGCCGAATTAGATCTTTAACCACCCCGAATAGCTCTGCTGGGCTAGACTCTGCTAATGCAATACGTGCAGCATAGAACGAGTTCTTTGCTGCATCGATTGCCACTTCGTAGGACCTTAATAGGTTCTCTAGGAGTGCCTTGTCAGATAAGCGTCGGTGTTGACACCAGCGGCGCTCTAGTTGTCTCATCTCTCGCTTCATCCTCCAAAGTATACCATGGTTGTTTATTTGAAGTGAGTTGGAGAGGATGCTCAGGAGTGATATTGTTTATAGCCCAGGTGAGGTCGGTGTTCCAGGTATTAACCAGGGCATCAACCCTGACATTAACTTCGTATATATGGCTCGTGTTGTTGGGGTGAGCAATGCTGGAATGGCCATTCCCTTCCCCTGCTCGCATCCTTCCTGGAAGGGGGAAAGAACTACAAGCTGGAAGGCAACTTCTAATTTTATTTTTAAAGGTATATTTATTATCTAAACCCAGCTGTGGGTTCTTTTAGAGGAGAATCATGACTCTTCAGGGGGGCTTCTAGGAACACAGTTGTCATTTAGTTACAAGTGATGGAGGGATACAGGAGTCACAAAAAAATCCTACCCCTGCAGTCAATGAAAGCCAAAAGGTAATCTGAGAAGCAGATGGAGAAAAACAGTTGTGAAATGAACTTAAGAGTCTACTCATCATTGTTTAGCATAAATATCAGCCTAAGTTGCTTATCTATAAGAGGCATTTGTTGTTGACACTCTCCCTCCACATTGTCTTAGCAAACTAGACACAAGTCCAACCCCTAGTTGTTTATCTATAAACAGAAGGGAAGCAACCCCTAACTTCATATCTATAAACAAATAGGTGGTTGGACTATATGGACCTTGCAGACCCTTCCAACTCTATGATCATCAATGATCTTATGTATACAGTGGGCCCTTGGTATCCACTGGGTTTTGGTTCCTTGTGGATGCCAAAATCCATGGATTCTCTAGTCCCATTATATACAGTGGTGTAATAAAATGGTGTCCCTTATATAAAATGGCAAAATCAAGGTTTACTTTGGGGGGGGGGGGGAGGGACACTGAAGGGAAGCAATATTTTCAAAGCATGGATGGTCGAATCTGTGAATGCCACATCTGTGGGTAGGGAAGGCTGACTGTAATTATCACATTCTTAAGGGTACAACATTATATTCTAAAAATTAGATGAATTAACTTGTGCTGTACCAGCCATATCCTTGGGTGGGGTGAGGATCGCTACCCAGTACCAGGTTTTGCTTGCCTAACATTATGAATCTACATGGGTCTTTACATACTGTCCAAAAAGGGCAGTCCGGAGCCATCTCTTTTTATTCTGCATCGTCGCCACAGCAACCAAACAGCATGGCGATGATGTGGAGGAAAAAAGGAGCCCAAAAAACCAGCTACTTTTTGCATCACACCCATGATGCTACAAATGCCATTGGGCGCATCCATGATGTTGCAGGTGCACCATGCCATATCGACACTGCGCACCTGCAACGCCATCGCTCTGCATGCTGTCTGTATGGCAAAATCAATGCCCTGGACACATGCTAGGGTTGTGGAGCGTCTAATCGCTCTGCCCCCCGGACAACCCTAGCACGTCACCAGGGCACCCAAAAGCGCCTGTCTGTATCAGGCACATGTGTCTATGGAGAAGTAAAAACTAATGGGTCAGCTGAAGCTTACTCCTAGGGAAATGGGTCCAATATTGGAACTTAACCTTGTTGGAAAGAATGCAAACTTATGCTCAGATGCAAGTCCCATTTATTTCAGTCTAACCCTTTGTAAGAGGATATCAGACTGTAGCTTAACTGTGGGCTATTCCTCATTGGTCTTTACTCACATAGCCCTTTTGATATTAAATTATCATTTCCTTACTATTTTTTTAAATAGCACTTGAGGAGCAATACATTTTTTTTATAGTGGAGGAAGTTGAATTACATATGGATTAAGGATTTAGTAAACAGAAAACTTGACCTTTTTTTCTATATGACTTCTCTACATTGACCTGCCGTTGCCCTCCTGTCATATTAGCTATCTAATTAGACTCATGCTGTGTAGGTGCTCTTATAGAATACAGAACACTGCTCTTACTTTATAATCCTCTCATTAGGAAACACTAATTCCATTAGCTGCCTAAAATAGTTAAAATACAAGTAAGCAAAAAGATGCTATATTCCCATCCCTGAAGCTCTGGGAAATGTGATTGCACCCAAAAATTGCAGCATGGTTAAAATTGCGTTCTTTATTAGGCTTGTGGCAGATTGAAAATTCATAGTAAAAGGGAATTCCTTCTTTCTGTAGTTTTATATACAGACATGATTTAAAGGGAGTTGACACAAATCTGTTGGCAGAAGTACCTAGCTGTTCCAGAGTGGGATGAATATTCACCCAGACTGACATTTACATTCTATGTGTTCCTCATTGATAGACTCCTATAGTTACATAAAAGAAAGTAGAGATGAAAATAACTTTTTTTAAAAAAAATGGCCAAAAAAACAAGTTTCTCAAAGAATGGAAAACCCTGATGTGAAGAATCCTGGACTGACCAGAATCTTTCCAGTTCACAATTTACTCTGTGTAAACTTTTTACACTGCATTTGTGCATGTGTGTGCATAAAACAGAGTGTTCTTCACATGAAACAGTATTTGCTCATTATCTTGCTGTTTTCTGCACCAAAATCCCCACTATGTGTGAATTTAAACATTCCTGATCTGCAAACAGTCATCAAAAACAGGACAGTTTTTCAGGACATTGCCACAGGAGGAATAAATTGCAAAAAAAAATATTTATTGCTTCCTTTGAGAAAAACATTAGCAAAAAACATCCCTAAAGGAAAACCACTTTCACACCCTTGACACTGCCAGAAATCCAATTGCTCCTTTTGTGGACACTGCTCTCCATTACTGGAAAAATCCTTGCAAGGATACTCCTGAACAGAGTAGTTCCTGCTATTGCAGAAGAACTTCTCCCTGAAAGCCAGTGTGGCTTCAGAGCTAATAGGAGCACTACAGATATGGTATTTGCTCTTAGACAACTGCAAGAGAAATGTAGAGAGCAAAACAAAGGACTCTATGTAACATTTGTAACATTTCAGGGAGAAGTTCTTCTGCAATAGCAGGAACTAATCTGTTCAGGAATATCCTTGCAAGGATTTTTCCAGCAATTGAGAGCAGTGTTATACCTCGATAGTTTGAGCAATCAGATTTTGCTCCTTTTTTCTTATCCAGGGTGATAATAAATGCATCTTGGAGATCTGATGGCAGTTCACCTTTTACCCAAAAACTCACAAGGAGCTCGTGGAATTTAGCACAGAGTACATGACCTCCGTGTTTCTAGGCTTCAGGTGGGATTCCATCAATCCCAGCTGCCTTGCCGTTTTTCATCTGCTTTATGGCCTTAATGGTTTCTTCCAAAGTGGGAGCCATGTCCAGTTCATTTTTCATCGGTTGTTGTATCATATGTTGAATAGCTGAGCCTTGGACTTCTCGGTTGGCACTAAAGAGATTTTGGAAATGTTCATCGGTTCAGGATGGAGGCTTTGTCTGTCATTAGTGTTTGACTATCCGTACTATATAAGGAGCTTTGGACCTGGTAAGTAGGTCCAAACACTGCTTTAGGAGCTTCGTAGAATCCTCTGGAATCTCCCAGATCTGTACAACATTGTGTCTTTTCTGCTAAATTGATCCACCACTTGTTCTGAATGTCTCTGAGTTTTTGTTGGAGTTTACTGCATGCGAGACAGAAGGCTGCTTTTCTTACATGGCAAGATGGCTGAGTGAGGTGTGCCTGATGAACAGTTCTTTTTACCAAGAGCTCCTGGATCTCTTGTTTTCATCAAACCAATCTTGGTTTTTTTTGTGGGAGAACCCGAGGGATTCTTCCCCAGACTGCAGGATACTGTTTTTGTATGTTGCCAAAGCACTGTAGGAGAAGAATCTAAAGGATGGTCTTCAAGTTTTTTGCAGATTTGCCTGAAAGTTATCTCTCATGGCAGCTTGTTGAAGATTGTTGACTTGGAATCTCCTCTTTAAGATGCCACCTCTCTTAGGTTTGAGCTTAAGATGAAGATTTAGTTTGCATCTTACGAGGTGATGATCTGTTTGACATTCTGCACTGGGCATCACTCGAGTATGATGGACATCGCAAATGTTTCTCTGGCGCACCAGAACATAGTCAATGAGGTGCCAGTGTTTGGATCAGGGATGCATCCAGGTTGTCTTCAAACTATCTTTCTGCTGAAAGATAGTGTTTGTAATAGTCAGCTGCTGGCAGGAGGCGTCCGTTATCATTACAGTTTCCAACTCCATGTTTGCCTAGAACATCTTTCCAAGCTTCGAAGTTCTTACCTACTCTGACATTGAAGTCACCAAGGATAATGATTTTATCTTCTGCAGGGACTTTTTGTATGAGGTGGCGTAGGTCTGAGTAGAATTTGTTTTTCTCCACAGGGTCGGCTTGCATAGTTGGGGCATATATACTAAAAAGAATAACATGAGGGAGGCGTAGGGAGATAATGCAATCAGAGTGACCTGTTGGCAGGGTTTCGAGTTTGGAAGCAATTGAGTTTTTAATCATAAAGCCTACTCCTGAGAGATGTTTTTCAGCTTTTGGTTTGCCAGACCACTAGAGTGTATAGCCGGCACTGTGTTCTTTAAGGTTGCCTTCCTCATGGAGATGAACTTCACTAAGAGCAGTGATGTCTATA
Organism: Urosaurus nigricauda; assembly: GCA_034509955.1. Lineage (NCBI taxonomy): Eukaryota > Metazoa > Chordata > Lepidosauria > Squamata > Phrynosomatidae > Urosaurus > Urosaurus nigricauda. The sequence continues at coordinate 257,479,278 of JAOEGL010000001.1, read as the reverse complement.
TTAAGTTGTGATAGTTCATGGGCTATTAGAGCAGAACGATGCTCGGGACGTCCACTATCTGCAGAATCTTGCATGGTTCTGATGTTCCAGCATGCAAGCATCAGTCTGTTTGCACCTTTGGAGGCCGGTATGTGCCTTTCTACCTTTGTTTTTGCTTTACCGCATCAGAAGATGCCCGTTGACCACGGCTCACCAACTGGGTGGATGGAGATGAGCTTTCTTTAGGCCACCTTTTCTAGGCCCCTCTCCATACGGAGCAAGCAGTGCTCTCCTTAAAAGGCTGCTTGGTCATTCAGGATGCTGCCGAACAAGACTGTCATCTCCCAGTCAGTCTTGAGCGACCAATGTCCTGAACCACCTGCATGCAGGGTTGGGTCTGCAGCTTCCAGTGCTTCTTTCACCTGCCGTTTCACGACAGGACTTTTGGGGGGGGGGGGATCGGATGTATCCCTCGAGCCTGTGCAATGGATTTTTCTGGTGAAGCGCAGCATGCACAGAACTGGCCTCACCCTTTAAACCAGAGGTTTGTCTGCCGGGGCCAAGCAAGCAAGGACAGTGGCAGCGAGATTCTCAGGTCGTAGGTTTGATTAGAGTTTCCTTCTTCTATAGTATAGTATAGACTAACTGTGGGAAAGAAGTTGTAGCCTAAGCATTCATAGACTTGGTCTACTTCTTCAGATACATGGAGTGAACTGGTACCCAGGAAGGACCTACATAATCAGACTGTATGAATAGCCATAGAAATGCCAAACCTGCTGGTATGGTGATGAGGTGACAAGTTTAGCATTAACTATGGTGATTGAGAGACAAAAGCAGGGGGAATGATGCTGCCTAAGGCCAGGGTGGTGGATATCTATGGCTATTTATACAGTGTGATTGTAAAGGTCCTTCCTGGGCACCAGTTCACTGCATGCATCTGACAAAGTAGACTAAGGTCCCATTCACACTACAGAAATAAATCAGTGTGGAACCAATTTATTTCCATGAGGTTTACACTCACCCCAGCTACACTCAATACAGTTTGTGAGGGGGCAGCCAAAACGCCCACTTAAACTGGTGCATTTGACACCAATCCCCTTAGTGGTTCTTTTTGTAAGTGCCCAATGATCTGCATCTTCAGTAATATGACCACACTACCAAATTGATTCTGATTGTGCTGCATCATTTCCGGAAATGGAGGCATCTTCATTTTAAATTGATACAGTAGCAAATGTGAATGGCAATAGTGTTAAAATAGCACAGAGGGATTTGATTGCAGTAAACATAGTGGGAACACCGAACTGATTCTGAATCAGTGTGGAGATGCCAATCTCTTCATTCAAAAAAGTAAGTGTGAATGACCCCCAGGTCTATGAAAACTTATTCTACAACTTCTTTCATACATTTAGTTTCAAAGATGCTACAAGATCCTTTTCTTACTGATATTCCAGACTAACACCGCTATGTCTCAGATATATCATACCCTGTGATCTTTGACTGAAATCTCCTTTAGGATTCACACCAGATACCCTAAGAGCTTCAGTTCAGCATGTGGAGAACTGCACAGTTCCTACCTCTGTCCTATATAGGCTGTTTATATAGCTCTTCCATGGAGAAAACGCTTGGCAAATTGTATTAGGTAGAAGGTATCTGATCCATATGTGCTGCGTGGAGTCAAAGGCTTTCATGGCCAGCATCCATAGTTTTTTGTGTAGCTTTCAGGCTATGTGGCCATGTTCTAGAAGAGTTCCTTTCTGACATTTCACCAGCATCTGTGGATGGCATCTTCAGAGAATGATAGCCTGGAAAAGGATTGGATATATATATCCTGTGTGACCCTGGGAAAGGAGGAGTAATTTGCATATGTATTGTTCTGTTGCTAATGGCAGTCCTCAGGGTGGGAGGATGTGCAAGAGAGGATTAATGTCTGCTAACTATTGCTCATTGTCTGCTGGGAATCCCCTGACCCCATGCTGTTTCTCATTTGCATTGGTTGAGTCTTAATCTTGCTGTTGTTTAGGGCTGGTAGCCAAGCCTTGTTTACCCTCAGGGTTTCCTCTTTCCTGTTGAAATGGTCCAGGTGTTTATGGATTTCAATGGCTTCCCTGTGTATTTTGACATGGTAGTTGTTGGCATGGTCCAGAATTTCAGTGCTTCCAAACAGCATATTATGCCCAGGATGGTTTATGGCATGTTCTGCTACTGCTGATTTTTCCGGTTGACCCAGTCTGCAGTATCTCTCATGTTACTTGATTCTTGTTTGCACACTGCGTTTGGTGGTCCCTATGTAGACTGTCCGCAGCTGCATGGAATGTGGTAGACTCCTGCGGCTGTGAGAGGGTTTCTCTTGTCCTTGACTGAACAAAGCATTTGCTGGATTTTCTTCGTCAATTTGTAAACCATTTGCAGATTGTGTTTCCTCATCATTTTCCCTATTCTGTCTGTGACTCCTTGGATGTATGATAAAATATCTTCCCTTTGAGTGGTTGTTTGCCTTCCCTCCTCTGGGTTTTTCTGGGCCTGGCAGCCCTTCTCATGTCTGTGCTGGAGTAACCATTGGCCTGTAGAGCCTGGTCCAGGTGTTTCAGTTCATCTTCCAAGAAGTGCTGTGTTTAGGGTCTTCCCAACCCCACCCAGCATTAAGCCCACGTACCTTCAGAACAGTACCTGTAACCCAAACTTTTTTCCATTTGCATTGTGGTGAGGGGAATGTTAAACTTACAGAACTACAGCCCTTTAGAATACAGCAACTTCAAAAAGGTCATCCTTTACTGTTTGGCAGAGGTGTGTGTGTGCAAGTGAAAAAAAATATGTAGCTAGAAAATTGATATGCAGTTGGAGAATGGGAGGGAGTTAGGCACGTGTTATGCACTACAGATGGAGCATTGGAATGGAATTTTTTAACAGCCTATGTGTGCAGAAACCCTTGAAAAAGCTTTAACAGCACTCAGAAGAATATGATACTAGATGAAAAACAGTGTTTGAGCAGTACCAATTGGTAGTAATGCAAGTATGATGAGACAGCAGGAGCAGATAGTCAATTTTGTTATTGAATAAAGATAGACTTATAAATGAGACCATATGACATGGTTGTGGTGGTTTTATTGTTGTTGTGTGCATTAAAATCAAATTTAGTTTATGGCAAGCCTATCATGATTTTTGTTTTTGGTTTGGTTTTTTTGTATTTTTGTTTGTTTGGGGTTTTTTTTAGAGATTTATTCAGAGGAAATTTGTCATATCCTATCTCTGAGGCTGAGAAGGTGTGACTTGTCCAAGGTCATCCAGTGAGATTCCACAGCTGAGCAAGCATTTGAACCCTGGTCTCCTAGAGTTCCAGCACTCATATCATTGCACCATGCTGGCTCTCAATCATGACACAGTAGATGACAGCTATTGTGATTCCTGTCCAGAACCCACTACATATACAAAGACCAGCAATGCTTTGCATTCCATTTTGTTGTTAATGTAGTGCAACAGGGTCTTTTCCAGGGCATATGGAAATTCTACTTTAAAAAAAAAAAACCATCACCACCACCTTTTTAATATACAGAACTGTATATTAAATGTTTAATTTGCTTGCTCGGCTTTTCTTTTGAGTTTATCTTTAAAAGGGACTAATACTGAATTTCAAAAGGACCCAATTAAATTAAAGACTTCTCCTGGTGGGAGTACTTGAACACTAACAGTGGGTGTAAGAAGACATAGCTGTGGTTACAGATAAAAATATCCATGAATTGGGTTAAGTTGACTTTTGAGGGAAAGAATCAGATTGAGAAGAGGTGTCAACAAATGTGAAAGAAGGCCCCCATAGATACTTATTAAAAATTACATAAGGCCCTTAAGGAAATAGGAATCATAGAATCACAGAATCATAGAGTTGGAAGAGATCACAGGAGCCCCCTGCCATGCAGAAACTCTCAATCAAAGCATCCCCAACAGATGGCCATCCAGCCTCTGTTTAAAGACCTCCAAAGAAGGATAACCCACCACCCTCCAAGGGAGCATGTTCCACTGTCGAACAGCTCTCTCTTTTCCTGTAGATCCATTGCTCCTTGTGCTAGTTTCTGGAGCTGTGGAAAATAAGCCTGTTTCCTCTTCGATATGACATCCCTTCAAATATCTGAACTATCATGTCCCCTCTTAACAATTTTCTCATCTGGCTAAACGTTCCCAGTTCATCATAGGGCCTGGTTTCCAGACCTTTCACTGTTTTGGTAACCCTCTCCTGGACACATTCCAGCTTGTTAACATCCTTCTTGAATTGAGGTGCCCAGAACTGGACACAGTATTCCAGGTGAGGCCTGACCAAAACAGAATACAGTGGTACAATCACTTCCCTTGATCTAGAGAGTATACTCCTGTTAATGCAACCAAGAATCATGTTGGCTTTCTTGGCTGCCTCATCACATTGCTGCCTCATGTTCAGCTTGTGGTCTTCTAAGACACCTAGATCCTTTTCACATGAACTGTTGTCTAGCGAGGTGTCTCCGATCCTTTATCTGTACATTTCATTTTTTCCTGCCCAAATGTAAGACCTTACATTTCTCCCTGTTGAAATTCATTTGGTGAGCTTTTGCTCTTTAATCTGTCAAACTCATTTTGAATTTTAATTCTCTCCTCTGGGGAATTAGCAACCCCTCCCAGTTTGGTATCATCTGCAGATTTAATCAGCATGTTATCTATTCTTTCATCCAAGTCACTGATAAAGATGGTGTAGAGCACAGGGTCCAATACAGATCCCTGTGGCATTTCACTAGTCACCTCTCTCCCAGATGAAGGGAAGCCATTGGTGAGCACTCCTTTGGTTTGGTCAGTCAGCCAATTACAAATACATAAACAGTAGCACTGTCTAGGCCACATTTTACTAGTTTTTTTCCCCCCAAGAAGATCATAAGGAACTTTGTCAAAAGTCTTACTGAAATCAAGATATGCTACATCCAAAGCTTTCCCTTCATCTGTCAAGCCTGTAACTATATATATATATATATATATAAGAGAGAGAGAGAGAGAGAGAGAGAGAGAGAGAGAGAGAGAGAGAGGAGAAACCTTCCTGGTACTGATGTCAGGCTGATTGGGTGGTAAGTATTTAGGTCCTCTTTTTCCCTTTTTGATTACTTCTGCCAGTTCTTTTAATATCCTTGGATGTAGCTCATCTGGCCCTGGAAACTTGAATTCATTTAGACTAACAAGGTATTCCTGTACTACTTCTCTACCTATTTTGTGTTGCATTTTCCCCACTACACCACCTAATCCTCACTCATCAGGTTGTGAACTATTTTCATTTTTAGAGGAAACTGAGGCAAATAAGATGTTGAGTATTTCGGCCTTTTCTCTATCCCCAGTTAGTACTTGGCCATCTCCACAAAACAACCCTGTCGTTTTCTTGTCTTTTCTTTTGCTGTGGAGATAATTTTTAAAAGCCCATTTTATTGTTTTTCTTCTGTCTGGCAAGCCTAAATTCATTCCATGCTTTAGTTTTCCTTGCCTTTGCCCTACATATACTGGCTATATGCTTGAATTCTTCTTTTTTTCCATTATTGAACTTTCTTTAGCTAACTATTCTGGTTTCTTTCTTTTTCCTTCTTATTGGAATAGTTTTAGTTTGTGCCTTTAGTTTCACACTTTTAAGAAACTCCCATCCATCCCGAACTCCCATCCATCCCGAACTCCCTTCTCTTTCAGCATGCTTGAGAATGGACTTACAGTCCGTAATTACCTAAGTTTACAGAAATCGGTTTTTTTAAAGTCTAGAATGCATGTCTGGCTATACGTGGCTTCCCCTTCCCACTGTATGACAAATTCCAAGAGAGCATGGTCATTCCCACTTAAGGATCCCACCACTTCCACCCCATTAACAAGGTTATCCTGTTGGTTAGGATGAGATCTAAAATAGCTGATCACTTTGTTGTCTCTTCCACTCCTGGACAATGAAATTATTTTGACTTTCAACATATATCAGGATAGTTGAAATCTCCTATTACTACTAACTCTCTCCCTTCTGAAATGGTAATTTGCATTAGTATTAAAAAAATAGCCATGTTAGTCTTAAATATCAATATGCACAGGGATCTGTAATATCTTTGAGACTGAGGGGCTCTACAGACCACCCCAGCAGAATGGTGTCCTGGCTGCACCTTTCAGCACTAGATCAGGGCCATGGCAACTGCACACTGTGGCCCCAATCCAGCACTTTGCTGGCTCTAAAAGAAATGGCAAAATGCAGCTCCTTTTAGAGCTAGCAAAAAGCTGCCCTTGCCGCAGTGGTGGCACTTTTTGGTGCTCCTTATGGCATGCGGAGTATAAACACCATGCCAAAGGAGTGCCCTGATGCTGCCCACTGTGTGGTCGAGCATTCTCCCATGCTGCCCCCACGCCAGCGCTTCAAGCTGGTCTTTACAGCCTCTGAGTGAAATAATAATAATAATAATAATAATAATAATATATTTATAACCCGCTCCTCTGTAGAGACAATTGGAGCGGGGTACGAAAAGTTAAAAGGCATAAGTTAACACAATCCCATAACCCATTTCCAAACCTCCTACCCCTTAAAAAGAGATTAAACCAGCTATAATTTAAAACTAGCAATATTAAAACACAAGACATCATCCAAACCCTTCCTTGAGCGGCCACATCATAAGTTTGTAAATAAATTGTTGCATTAGCTTTCATAGACTTAGTCTACACGCATTTGAGGTACTAAATCTACAAAAGTGAATGCTACAACTTCTTTCACTCAGTTAGTCTCCAAAATACCACAATATTCCTTTGCAACTTACATTAGTGTTTTTATACTGTAGGGAAATATGGTAAAAGTCTTACCAGGGGATGCAAATTGAAAATAAATGATTTCTGAGTAAAGATCACAGGGAACAAATTCTTTGGAGAATTAAGTGTAGAATTACCACATAGACGAGACTTTAGAAGCACACATAGTGGAGATATGGAATTAACCCTGTGGGTCCTATTTCAACTGCTTTTTACACTGCACTTTGCTGGTGGGAAAGATGGATCATCATTCGGTGTTACCCAGAACCTTCAAACTCCTTTGTTTGCTGTGGCTGTCTGGTTTCTAAGGTGGGTTTTGGGGGGTGGATTCCACCACCCTTGTGTATGTCTCCTTTACTTGGATGAGGTAGAAGGGACTATCCTCTAGCCCTTTCTATCTGGTCCAAAACAGTTGTCAAGCCCTGGGAAGGGCTGTGGCTGCTGTCTCTACTTATTGGTGGGGAGGAGAGAGGGAGTGAGCAGAGAAGCAAGTCATATGATGAACTGGTTTGTCTCAGCTCAAAAGGGAGAAAAAAATAGGAGTGTGTTCACAATTGCATAGCACCCTCCTTTTCCTTCATCTCTGAGCCCAGACCAGCCACATTGTCATCATCTGAACTGCCTTATCCCTCTCTCCTAGCAGAGGCAGCTAGCAGAGAACTGCCCTCGCCCACCACAGTTCAGTGAAGCAGCTTCCTGTATTTGAAACAGCAAGAACTTTATTCCAGTAACTGTAGATGTTCGCAGGAAGATGTTAGCAGTGTTGTCTAAACGCGGTGTATGCCATGACGTCATCATGGCCCACGCATGTGTATGGCGCAGAAAAAAGATTGCACCGTCCATATGTGGTAGGGCTGGTGAGGGTGCAAATGCTATGCCCTCCCCAGCCCTACTCACGACCCGAGGACGGCCCTTTGGGGCCATCTGTACCGGGCCTAAAATCTACATTAATAAACAATTAATTCAGTGCATAATTATTGTGTACCTTCAAGCCATTTCCAACTTATAGTGACCTAAGGGCACAAAGAGCTACAAAGTATCACGTTGCAGTCCATCCAAAAAGAGACATATGTACATATAAGCCATAGGTATGTGCCCATTTCACTAACAGGATTCCAGTTACAGAGTTCTTGGGTATGGAGGGTCCCACTGGACTGCAGAAAAAATGTACAAAGTTAGACTTGAATCTGTTCACAGAATGCATGTTAGCCAGTTTATAGAATTACATTTAACAGTTATGGCACAGAAAATTTGCTCCAGAGGGTTTTCTAGCCATCTACCACAGGTTTTCAGGCTGCTCTGGAGCAGGAGGAGAAGGACAGATTGACCCCCACCCCCAGCCACTGGAAATGTAGCACTGAATACAACCTATATGTTCTAAACAGAATGTGTATCATTCTGTGCTCATTCATTTATTAAGATTATTAATCAGTCAGGCCTATTCAATCTCAAACATGAAAATGTAATTGTTAAACATTACTCCCTTCACACACACACACACACACACACACTGTCTTGTTACTATCCAGTCTTAAATCAGGGATGTATTGGCAAACTTTCAAGGAAATATAGGATCAATATATTTATAAACTAGCAGAAGTATATGAAGGGAGAATTAACAAATTAGAGTTGAATATACTAGCTTTATTTTTATGAATCTCAAATTGCATCATTGTAATATAATCTGCCATTAATTGCCATTTATAAATGTATGACACTTCTTCAAACTAATTGCTTGGGAAATATACAATGATAATATACATGAACCTTCCAAGTAATAAATGTTTATTGGAACTTGTAGGACATTTCTTTTAGAACATGGAGTTTCAAACTGTTGGAGACAAGACACTTTGTCTTTCTGTATATTTCACAGTGTTGTTGGGTACATTTAGGAGAAAATGTCATAGCCTCTAGTAGTTTACCAATGGCCCTGATAACAGTATCAGATACCCAAGGTGATTGTTTAGAGTTAGTTTTAGAGGATGACTACTACAGAAGGAATATTGGTTATGGAATGAGTCCAGAATGGTTGTTCAGACTCCTTATGTTTTATGGAATGGCAAGAAGGACAATACCTGCTGGCTGTATCTGCGATGTGCACGGTGCCATGCCACATTTCACATAAGGGAACTTGGGCATATGTAGCTGCACACATTTATATAAGGGAGCCTGGGCACATCTAGTGGCACATATTTATCTAAGGGAGCCGGGGCACATGCTGCACATAGACCCACCACTCAGGAACCCCCAACCACTCAGAGCTCCCAGTCTTGCATACAGCTAAACACATATATGTTACATACAGCTATTCATCTTTATACAGCTCCCTTTACTGGGCATTACACAAAACAGGTCACCTCTGTGGTCTGAGTGACACAGGGACCCATTGTTGTGACCCTTTCCATTACTATGTATGTACTAATTGGCATTATTGACTAAAGAGAACAGTATTCATAGGAGTGTCTACCCACATGTTAACTTCCTCCTTGGAAGCTCAGTTTACTACACTTCCTCTAGAGGAGTGGAGCAAGGGACTACATTGTGGTGTAGTGGCGCTGACACTGTGGAACTCTCTGCTTAAGAATGGGCATCTCTCTTCTTATTGATTGCCATATAGGCAATTGGGCAAGGGAGTTGTTCTATTGCTCCTTGGCACAATGGATCTCGACTGGACATTGATCTCTTTATTTGCTGCTGTTTTTTTCTTGGCATTCCTGGATGCAGCTACAACTGCTTTTGATCTGCTTGTTTTGATTATGTTGCCATTTTAATTTACATTAGATTTTAATTACTCAAATTGTGGGGTGGGGTGGAGAAATCTACACATAAAGAGATAAGCTAATACCATTCTGAGCACCACCATGGAGTGTTGGAAAATGGTGCTGCTAGCCACACTGCCCCAGCCTCTAGTCTAGTGGTTCCCAAACTCTGATCCTCCAGATGTTTTGGACTTCAGTTCCCAGAATTCCTTACTGTTGGCCAAGCTGGCTGGGACTTCTGATAGCTGAATTTCAAAATACCAGGAGGACCAAAGACTGAGAACCACTGCAAATCAGTCCACCAGTATTCCCAGACAGGAAAGAATTGGGAAAGAGAAATAATCCTTACTGACACTACTCAGAAATAGTCAATAGGCTGCTTCCCCAAAATCTAGTCCTGGTTTTTACGATTGCCTAATTCAGTTATGCATCTGAGGAAGTAGACCAAGGAGATTATTGCACACCTTTTTTCACCTGATCCTGGGTACAGGCTGGGCACAGGTTTAAACAGGTGAAAATGGATCTTATCGCACACTTCCTTGCGCAACTCAACCATATTGTGTACCCAATCCCTGGTGTACTTTTTTGATAAACGGGAAAGTATTGTTCATTTCAAAAAACATGCCAGGAGTCCGGATTGGATAGGTGATGTGGCTGAGTTGGGCAACGAGATGTGCAATAAGATCTGTTTTCACCCATTTAAGCCTGTGCCCAGCCCATGCCTGGATTGGGCGAAAAAGGGCATGTGATAATCTCCCAAATCTCTGAAAGCTCATGCTACAACTCCTTTGGCACAATCTCAAAGATGCTGCAAGATCCCTTTGCATTCCAGATTAACACCATTGTGTACTGTAATGCAATCTTTTCTCTTCTCTTGTGTGTATGTGCCTTCAAGTTGTCTGTTGACTTATGGTGATGCCATGAATTTCATAGGCAAGGAATACAGAGTTGGTTCTGCCAGTTCCTTTCTCTGAAATATAGCCTAAAGCACCTGGCATTCATTGGTAGTTTCCCATCCAAGTACTAAGCAGGGCTGACCCTTAGCTTCCAAGCTCAGACAGGATCTGGTACCTTTAAAATATTTAGGCTCTACTTTATTTATCAATATTAAAAACTCAGTTCTGCTAGGGAGTGATTTTGTTAAAGACTGGATGCTGCTCAGCATTAACTTCTGTTTGTTTTTTGTTTTTCTCCAGACATAAAGATTGTAGGCCAGCTGGAATCTTCCGGTGATGACATTTTTGCCACATTGAGCACTGTGCCCTACTTCATTGGTTCCCCTGGTCTGCCCACCTCTGTTCCCGAAGGTGACATTTTGGGCCCCACGGAACAGATCATTTTGTTGCCAGGTACCAGTGGCCCCTCAGCTGTCATAGACCAGTCTTTTGAAGTAACAAGTTCTGCATGGGCAGCAGCAACCGATGGCGGCATCCCTACTGGATTTGACATGGGAGTACAGGACATTGGCACTGAACTGGGCCCAATTGACATGATGAGCCCAGCAACAGTGGAGGAGGAGGGAAGTGGCTACTATGCTATGCCAGAAATCCCAGACATGACCCCAGCTCCTCCACTGGAATATGTGACTACAAGCTCCATGACAACAGCAGCCAAAGGGAAAGAGTTGGTGGTGTTCTTCAGCCTGAGAGTCACCAACATGCGCTTCTCTGATGATCTCTTCAATCGGAGTTCTGCAGAATACAAGGCACTTGAACAGCAGTTCATGCAGCTGGTAGGTTGCTATTTTAGGAAGAAAATCTTATCACATTTAGCTTTTTCTTTTTTAAAAAAAATAAATTTTATTTGCATATTAAAAATTACAAGATTACAAAAATAAACAAAGAAAAAGAGAAGGAAAAAAGAAAAACATGTAAAAATATACAAAACTATCGTAGTCATTTGATAACAAATCTTTTCACAGGAGAAGTTGTATTCTTAATTATATTTATCCCTAATTCATGGAACATGCTGAATTGTATATAAAGAAAAAAATAAAGGATAAGCCAATAGTCAACAAACAAGCCCTGTAATATACAACATTGCTTTCCCTATATTTAGCTGTCAACTTTGCTGGTATCTAAATCATTAAGTTCTTTTTAATTCTCCATTCCTCTTCCCAGTACTGTAGAACTGGAAGCCAGACTTCAAGCAGTTTATCTTTTGATTTCTTATTGGTTAGACAAGTTAATTTGTCCATTTCCTTTAACTCTTGAACTTAAAGGGCCCATTCCCACTTGCGGAAAAATCCGCATTGGAACCGGGCTCTGCTCCGCTTAGGAAAGTGGTTCCAAAAGGCCCCTCGTTCACACTATGGAAAGGGGCCTTGTTTGGAACTGCTTTTTTTAAACCTGGGAATGTTTGTAGTTCCCACTGGAGCTGCCGGGGAAGGTGACAGCCCTTCACCCCACCACCCCTTCCCACAATGAAATCTTTTTGTATGCGCAAAAAAAGAAAGAAACAAACAAAAAACACGCACACACGTGCACACACACACACACACAAATCTCCAGGTCTTGGGGGGGGGAGAGCTTCCTTCCTTCTTCCCCCCTTCTTTCCTTCCTTTTCCTTCCTTTCTTCCTCTTCCCCCCTTCCTTGCCCCCTTTCTTCCTTCCCTCCCCCCTCACCAGGGGAGGTCTCACAGTCGCCGCTGCCGCTGCTGCAACCCAGGACTGGTAGGGCTTGTGGCTGCTGTTGCTGCCAGGACCCGTGGGCCTTCTGGCAGAGAAAGGAAAGCCCGTGATTCCTGGCAGCAGTGGCAGTGGTGCAGCAAGAAAGGCCGCCGCCGCCGCTGCTGGGCCCATCCTGCTCCCGGGGCTGATGAAAGCTCTGGAAGGCCCATCAGCCCCGTCGGAAATCAATATATGAGGAGCCTTCACGTACCACCCACAATTCACTTTTAGGCAAGTCTCACTGATTTCTTTTTAAGTGGATTGCACCCTATGAATTAAATTAGAAGGAAAACTGCACTCATTCTATTTTAATAGATTATTTTAAAAGATCTTTCTATAGAGGTCGACCTGACAGCAAAGGTAAAGTTGGTTACTAAAGTCAGTGAAGCAGAGTAGAGGATTTATGTCCTGTCCCCATCCCCCAATGAAAAGCATCTGTAAGTGGAATTAATGGCATGGAGGAAGGAGTTTACAACAAAACTGCCTCCTTTTTATTTTTTGTTGCAGCTGCTTCCTTACTTACAGTCCAACCTCACAGGATTTAAACAACTGGAAATACTCAATTTCCGCAATGGAAGTGTGATTGTCAACAGTAAAATGAAGTTTGCCAAGTCAGTGCCATACAACATCACAGAGGCTGTCCATTGTGTATTGGAGGACTTTTGCGATGCAGCAGCTCAGCGTCTTAATCTCGAAATTGACAGCTACTCACTTGATATTGAGCCAGGTGATGTAAAAGAGGGGATGGAGGGGAGGGAGAAAACAAAGGGACTAGTCTACTGCAAGCATTTGGTAGTGCCACCTGATCTTTGGTCATGTCACCGGTTCCCATGCTGTCTCTCGAGTATAGACACAGGCTTTCTCTCTGAGAACTGCTTCTCACCCTGTACAGACCCCAGGATATCAAGTACTGTAGATGCGGATTGCATACACTGAAATTTTTAGTCCACAACAAAGGTTTTAGTCCGCACAAAAATGAGGAACTGGGAAAAAGTACAATTTGGGCAGGGAACACAGACATTCCAACATGTTTTCTAGACAGATTAGAGATGCATGGTTTCAATTCTTTAATTCTTGTATATGGAAATTAATAGTTTCAAATGTTTAACCCCTGGGGCTGGGTGAGATGGGGGGGAGTTTTGCATGTTTTACTAATATTTTTGACACAGGACAGTTTCAGCTAAATCATTGGATCTATTCCTAAGTGATTGTTCTGTGTTTTGTTTGATAGCTGGAGGAGCACCATGTGGACCATTTCAAAGAACTGAGTCCATTCTTGCAAGGAAATCTAAAGCATAGATTTTCTCATGATGTGGTACAGAGAACTGTCACTCCCAGTCTCAGAAAAAGATTTGGTGGTAATACAGCCTAACTTTATTACTGTATAATAACATCTGAAATCTACAGAACAGTGATACCTTTTTTATAATACTTGGAAGGCTTGTGACTAACATCATCACAATTCTTTTCTCCTGTATGATTTTTAACACCTTGCTTGATGAAGAAGTCAGTGGAGCTTTGAAAGCCTGCAACATATACTTTGTGCATTTTGGTTGGCCCAAAAGCAGTATCGCTGTTTTGTGGATCTTGGATGTTACTGTACATCATTACTGGCAGTTAGTTTTGTACAGCATGCTGCTGCTGACAGGGACTGTGATTGTGCTGATCTTAAGAATCATGCACAGCTGCTGTAGGAACATCTGTTCAGTTGATCACCCATTCCCTAGAACTGATGAATTTCTTCCCACAGCACTGAGTTTCCGAGTTCTCCTCCCACCCACTCTGACTTTTTTGGCATTTCACATTTAAAGAACATGACATAATGGGATATTAGCACCCTGCTGTGAAATAAGCACATATTAAGTAGGGATTATCTGCTTGGGTGGAGTAGGAAACTGAGTGTTCTTAATGGTAGAAAACTGGCTGCAGCTTGGAAATAGGAGAGCAGGAAGAGGCCCAGAGAGTGTCAGGCAAGCTATGGGAAATGATAGCTCCTGAACGCACATGTAAGCAGAATGAAACATTACAGTGACAGCTATCTAAAAATGGCAGGCCAATTATATGATGTAAACTATTTAGCTGAAGTTGTGGTTTTATGAGTGGTTGTAGGTGGTTCTGCTTTGAGGACTCATGGGTTACCTTGTCACTGAAATCAAACAAAGCTGTACACATAGTTCTCATCATGAGCAGAAATTCTCCACTTTCCCACAGATCAAAGGCACCTGAACACCATGTTCTGCTGGAGTATGTTGGAGTATGTTGACATGGCAAAGGGATGACTCTTCATCTATTCCCAACATCATAACTAAACACGTTGTCTTGACAACAGTCTTCAAGGCTCCTTTTGCTTAACATCCTACAGCTTAGATAGAAGGTGGATGCTGTATTGAATGAGATATATAGGGTCAAATTTATAAAGGCTTTGTTTTTCTACCTGGAATGGTCGTTGATTCAAATGGAAGCTTTCATACTACATAAAGTACTGCTAGCAAAACCAGCTCAAGAGAGGTCAGAACAGGTTGTGTTCCCATCTGACCAGGCTGATGGGATTCAGTAATGCATCCAAGGGTCCTAGTTTAAGAGGCAAATCTTCCAAGACACCATTCTTTCTGATGTGTGCACATACCACAGATGTATGTGTGTGTGTGTGTGGTGGGGGGGGGGAACCCTCAGATAATCCATCTCAGCTCAGGGCAGCAGCCTATTAAGAAGCCTCCAACCCCTACCATCTACCATCTTTCTCGTTCTGTAGTTAGGCAGATGAAAGACAGGAGTGGCCAATTGCTCAAAAGAGACACAAACAACTCATTCGGCATCACTGTTTTTTAAACTGACCAAACAAGGGAACATTTATCAGAGTTTCCAATTCTGTGCTGCAGTAACGTGCAAACCTCAAGTCTCAAAAATGTACAAAATGTCTCTGATATGGGATGAGGAGAGTATAACTCACTGTGTTGCAGTGAGATTGTTTTCTTTCCTGGCATTTTGTCATTTATCGTGAGGATGAACCATATCAGCATTTGCACACACAAACATACTCAAGAGCCTTTGGCATTTATCAAGTCACAATGTATATTGCCTGTCACATATTGCTATTGGGCACATTTTTTTACCCCACCATATTGCTGAGCTTCTGTTCTTCGCCTTTCGCACTTCCTCCCCACTCACTGTACTATTTCTGCTCTGTATGCAGTTTTCTCTAGACTGGAGTGGGGTACAGCAGAGAGAGGTTCATGTTTTCATGCATTTCCTACTTCAGTAGTATGTGGGATTCAGGCAAAACACTCCTTGAGAGCAAGCCCTAATTTCAAAGTCAATCCAGGGTTTGAGTTTTAAGATTTTTTTCCCCCACAATTACATCTCTGAAATTTTCAGATAACTAAAAAATAAATGTTAAAAAGGGAAACTAGAGGCTGTGTAAAGAGGGGAAGCAAAACAATCCAATTATAGTATTTTCGTACCACTTTAATTGTTATGGATCAATGAAATCTTGTGGGATTTCAGACACTTAGAATTCCCTACTATAGTTAAGGGGGCTGGAGTATAGCTCTGTAGTAGGAAATTTTAAGAAGCCTAATTCAACTACAAATTTGTGTATTCCATAGGATGAAACCATGGCAGTTAAAAGTGCTATGAAACTGCTATAACTGTGCAGTGTGGATACATCCCAGGTGAATATATGTGCTCATGCTCCAAAGCTGTATTTCCACAAGCAGAGCTTTCTTCTAACCTAGTACATTCTACTTGCATGAAAAAAATGACTGCTTAAATCCAATCTCTTGCATGAGATTTTGCAGCACAGAATTCAGACACACACCTTCTTTCTGATGTACTGAATGAGCACTGTTCCTTCCTCTTATGTTTTTCTTCATCGCTGGAATACATCTTGCAGCTATGGTGACCTAGAATGGAAGAAGATCATCCAGATGATCTCTTGCTAGGGTTGGAACAGAACACTAGGCTTGCTTGATGGAATGAAGCCTCAAATAGTTCACAAATAGTTTAAAATGGCACTGAACCTTTGTGTTGCATCATTTTCAAAACACACATTCAAATATAGGGCATTGTAACAACATAATTTTGTGGAAGGGATGTCAAGCTACTTTTTATTGTGTCCTTCAGCTATACCACTAGTGGGGCATGTGATCTCCCATTAGCTCTTACCATTACTGGTGGGGCCAATAGGACTTGAAGCCCCATCTGTCCACCAATCTATCTGCCTGTCCATCTTCCAGTTTACTGATCTACTTGTCTGTCTACCTATGTTTATTGGGTTCTTTTCTGTAAACCTTTCAGCATTTGCCCTTGATGTTGTGCATAAACAATTACAGGTGTATATTCGTTCCAGAAAAAAGTAACTAGAGAAAGTCTGATTTTCACCCTGAGATATTACTGTAGTGTCTGGCAGACTAATCTGCCAGACAGTATGGGATCCACTGGCATTACAGGAGGACGAATTGACGTAGCAACTTTTCTCTGTTTTAAATTTTGTCATAGCGAGATTGTTTGGAATTTTTACCATAGCATGTTAATGCTTCTTTAATTGAACAGATACAGCTTTATAGGCAGCGCTAATGTGCGTGTGCAGTACACAATCAGGAAACTGATTACTACAACAAAAATGACAGGAATATGAAATTGAAATTAGTAAAGGTTTTTGATGTTTTGTCTTACGGAGAAGAGCTGGGAGCCCTGTTCCATGAGCACATTGGCACAATGAGGGTGCAAAGAAGAACACAAGATGTTGCAGAAAATGGCAACACTGTGCTCTCTTCCTTTCCCCTAAGCAGAAGTGTGTGTAATTTGCCCCATATCCTTGTGGTGAACACTTTCTTGTTTACCCCTACGTTTTGTGGATGACAGCACCCTGGGCCTTTTAGATCCCACCGCTGCCACCACTTTATGTGTAGTGAACACTTTCTTGTTCACTCACCACCTATCTCCTACTGAGGCACCCTTCTCCAATATTAAAGCCAAAAGTTTCCTTAACCTCCAGACTTATTCCAAGCCTCTCTTTCTCAGACTCCCTCAAGCCTCTCTAGTCCCTACTGGACTTCTCAGACCCTTCCCTGGCCTATAACTATCCTATAAATGCTCCCACAGGAACCCCAAGAGCACACCCTCCCTCCGAAGATGTCTCTTCCCTCAAAACTCCAACCAAATAAACCCCCTTTCGCTCCCTGTCAAGGCTCCTTTATAGCCCTGCCCAGCCAGCTTCTCATTGGCTGGACTCCTGGATCTCTGTGATTGGCTGTTTCCACGGCCTGCTCACTACAATCCTGACATAATTTTTCTGTCATGTTCCACACATTTGGTATAATAACATCAGAGCATCTTGTGTAATCACATCAGAACATGGGATTGGTTTGAGTTTATGAAGAGAAAAACTAGGCTTGAGATCATCAATTCCAATAGTGACCCATAATATTTGTAATTTTTACTTTGCTTTCCATATCCCCACTCCATCAAGTCAGACAGATACCATGGACAGAGACCTCTTGAGGACATGTAGTCCAGCAGGAACAGTGGGGCAGATTATTTTAATAGTTTCCTTTACCATCCACAGCCACCAAGCCACTTCAGTTCTGTTCTGGTGGCTTCTTCTGAAACATCAAGAATTAGAAGGGCAGGGAAATCAGCAATGATGGCTTCTTTCACTGGTCCACAAACAGAAATTTGCTCACAGAGAGAGCCACTCCATCACATGAGCCGAGTGGTCCCATCCTCCTTCATCACCACATTACTGATGTAGAAAGTTAAGTGTCTACCAAGAAGAGGCTGTTGTTCACAAGAAGGCTTTCTGTGTGAAGCAAGATCCCTAATCTTGATACATTTTTTTTCAAGTGCTAGTCATCACTAGAATAGACTCATTAAATCATGGGATTTAGATAAGTCTTAACCTACGATTCAACCATTGATTTAACAGGTTTACAACATTTGAGATTAGCAATTGGATCTGGGCTATTGTTGACTATAATTTTGTGATTGGTTCATATTGATGATGATGATGATGATGATGATGATTTGGAAATGGTTTATTTTACTTTGATGGCTAATTGAATTTTAACTCTTTATGGAAGCTAACTTGAGATAGTGTTTCCTCTAAACAGTAGCTTACAAACATTTGAAATCATTTATGAAGAAAACATGTAATTGCTGTTCACATGAGACAATATTGTTTCTAAGTTATGTGTGTGTATGTTCCTTCAAGTTGCCTGTTAACTTATGGCAATCCCATGAATGTCATAGGATTTTCTTAGGCAAGGAATACCAAAGGTGGTTTTGCCAGTTACTTTCACTGAAGTATAGCCTACAGCACCTGGCATTCATTGGCAGTCTTCCATGCAAGGACTAACCAGAACTGACCCTGTTTAGTTTTCAAGGTCAGATAGGATTTGGTGCCTTTTGGGTTGCTTCTAAGATATACAGTATATTAGATGACAGACACAGCAGTAGTGCTGTATA
Source organism: Urosaurus nigricauda (assembly GCA_034509955.1). Classification (NCBI taxonomy): domain Eukaryota; kingdom Metazoa; phylum Chordata; class Lepidosauria; order Squamata; family Phrynosomatidae; genus Urosaurus; species Urosaurus nigricauda. The sequence goes on along the minus strand of JAOEGL010000001.1, from coordinate 257,460,641 downwards.
CCTGTATCAAGTTTCTTCTGTAGCCTCAGTAAATGTTTGGCAAATTGCATGAGGCACTGTATCAATTAATCCACTTAAAAAAAGACTTTCTTCCCTCCTATTACAGCTGATCAAGCGGACCCTTGCAAGTTCATGGCATGTGATGAATTTTCACAGTGTGTAAAGAATGACTGGACTAAAGAAGCAGATTGTCTTTGCAAACCTGGCTATGTACGAAAAGATGGACGGCCATGCCAGAGTCTGTGCGAGATTGAACCCCACCTGTGTGTTAATGGTGGCAAGTGTGAACTGGTCCCGGGAAGAGGGGCAGTTTGTAGGTAGGTAAATGACTGCAAACACAATCATGCTATTGATACTGCTGTACAAATGACAGATATTATGAAATATGGTGCAACTACCTAACGGTACTGGGTGATAAAATCCAGTTCAACAAGAGAGTTCAGATCATTTCCTGTTCAAACCCTGTTTTCTCAGGTAAAGATTTTCAGGCAGCAGGATTGGAAAGATCCTCCCTGGAGACACAGTACTCATTGGAGTAACAATGCTGACATAAATGGACATGTTTTGATATCATCTTGTGCTGTTTCTACATTGTGCCATTAACTCTGCTTCATACACGAATAAACTAGAAGCCACGGCATGAAACTTAGTGGAAGCACCTTATTAAGCATCTACTTTTACATACATTGTACTGTATGATGGATCTGGTTTTGCTTAGATTTAGTGTATTTTATAGTGTATACAATGAAGAATGTAATCTAGGGGTGTGGAAACTTTGGTTTTCCAGGTACTTCTAGTTACAACTGATACAGGCCCTCCTCTAGGACAGATGGGAGTTGGAGGGCCAAAGATTGCATACCCCTTGGATGATCTAGAAAAACTACTGAGAGTTAATATTCCAGATACCTCAGCAGACAGTATATAGCAGATTGAATTGGATGCTAATGAAACTACATTAATACACCTTAGGGAGAAAGGAACATGGATATGGCTCTATGTTTTAAGACTTTGAGACAACCCCTTCCTTAGCACACTCACCCCTACCAACACACCACTTGTGGGGGAGAAGGGGTACAGTTTTTTTTCTTTATAGGACCTTCTGCCAGCTCGAGTATGTGGAGTTTTATGAGGTAAGTATTGATATTTCACCATATATGTGATGGGAGACAGTCCTGTACATGGAAGAGGCTGAGTGAAAGGATGCTGGTCAGATGCTTGCCCAAGTTACAAATGATTACTGTGATTCTCACTATTGTTCACTTTTTTGGTAGCATTTATTGAGTTCTCGATAACAAGTTTTTGAGGTCATTCACAAGAAAAATAGGTCTCCAGAGTCCTAGGAGCTTATCTCACAGAGCCTTCCTTGGGCTAAAGGTTCCTGGAGGTGTGATAGTATGTCACACTTCCAAAATGTCATTGAAACATCCCACTTCTCTCCTGTTGAAGAAGTGTTTGCATAGCAGCCATTTTTTTGAGTAACAGGATCTTCTGTTATTCAAAAAATTGTTACTTCGCAAACACTTTACAACAGGAGAAGTGGGACACCTCAATGATATTTTAGAAGCACAACATGCTATCACACCTTTGCACTTCAGGAATGCTCCAGGAACTTTTTGCCCACGCTGAGTGCCTCCGTGTGATAATATCCATAGACCAATGCTCAAACCACTATATCACATTGTCTCTTGGCATATACTGTATATATACTGTATACCATTAAATATAGTATAAAAGCAGCTTAATCAGATATATTTAAAGGTCTGTTGCTGAAATGACATCACAATAGAAACATCTGTTATCATATATGAATGGAAATGACGCCCCATTCATGGCAGCTCAGGTGTGACTCATGACTGACTGGAATGACAGAGGGTTCTGAATGACAAAATTCTACAAATTACAACACAAGTCCCTGTTTTGTTGTAGTGTGCCTTCAAATCATTAATGACTTGTGGCAACCCCCAGGGGTTTTCTTGGCAAGATTTATTCAGAGGTTTGCCACTGCCTTCTTCAGAGGCTGAGAGAGTGGGACTTGCCCACGGTCATACAGTGACTAATTGGGGATTCAAACCCTGGTCTCCAGAATCATAGTCCAGCATTCAAACCACTACACCATGCTGGCTCTCTGAGAATCCCTGTTAACTGATGCCATTTCTTGGAAGAGGAAACGTTTGCTGTTAGCTAACATTCACCAAATGGACTAGCATACAGAACAATGTCTTAGAAAATTATAGAATGGAAGTTGGCACCTGCAGCTTATCCACTCTCTAGAGTTAAGCCTTTGCTATGTGGATTCATCTAGGCTTGGTGTCACCTGGTGCAATAACTCATGATGTCACCCCACATTGACTTCCTCCTGTACTACCCCATACAAAATCCTTGGTAATATTTTTGTACTAATGTTACTCATAAATCACAATTCACTGAATGTAATGGCAATAGTTATGACACAAGCAACTGGCAAAATTAAAATTACACCATTAAATTACAACATCATACACACAGCTTGAGTAGGACATCCAGCATTTTAAAGGGATGCAGGCAACCAAATGCCACAGCCCATGTCTGGCAGAAGTAGAGTACGGATCGGGAAGCAATGGTGTCACCTGCACTTAGGGTGTCACTCGGTGCAGTCCACATTCTTCGCACACCCCTAGTGATGCCCCTGCATGAATCAAAGGGCAAATTACTCCTGTCCCATTCCTTTTGAACAATGAAACTCCTTGAGGGTATACTCACTTAAATGGTTTCTTCCAAGTTTTAAGTAATTTTGGTTTTGCACCTTTCCCATTTTTATTTTTTACATATACCTCTTTGCTTTGCTTTCCCTCCACATTTTAGATGCCCAGTACGTAGAAACAGAGGAGAGCGTTGCACAAAATACACTCCAGCGCCTGCCCGATCCAACATCTCCAAAGCTGTGATGCTAGGCTTATTATGCCTCATTTTCCTCCTCATCACTTTAGTAATTAAGTTACGAAGGAAATGCAAAAGCAGGACTAATGTGGAGTAAGCAGCTCAACTCTTCCTGTTACCTTTTCTTCCTTACTTCCTTCCTTTCTTTCAAATTTTGACCTGTTAAAAGCTGCAAACAGGAAGTCTAATAATAAAACAAACATCTTCTACTCTATAGAGGCCCTCCTCTCAGCCCATACAGTGCGGAGAACACTGTAAGAATTAATCCTGCTTTTGATCATGATGAACCCATCAGTAGTTTCTGCCGTGGGCCGTGTAGCGTAAGTGCTTGCAGCAATTCCTCCGAGAGCAGTGATCAAGGGGCATTGCAAAATAATGATCACACAACAGAGCATGGAGGTAAAATGCATGCACGTAGTCCTCCTCCTCCTCCTCCTTTCCTCTTCAAAATGTGCCTTCTCTAAATCGTAAAATTCTTCCCTCCTCCATCACAATAAACTTTTCCATTACCAGCTATGTTGCCTTTGGTATTCCAGGACTAAACATTACTAATTCTCACTGTCACTAATCCACTGTAACACACATCTCTGTAGCAGAATGTTTCCGTTAGTGGAGATCGTCCGATACTGCATGGTATCTCCGTACTAGCTTCTTGGTCCTGATGGTGCCCACAGCAAGTAGCAAACATATGTCCTTCTTTTCATCATAGGCCACCAGACGCAAAAGAAAGACTGACAAGTTAGTGTATGAAGCCACAGATTTCAGCCACATCCAGAGGATCTAAAGGTTTGTGCAGCAGGGTGGGGTTGTTTCATTTTCATTTTTTTACTTTTATTTATAAATTGTAGTCTGTATTCTTGGAAATGGAAGGAACCTCTCCCAATTTTATAATCTTAAATTTACAGTCATCTTTGAATGTCAATGAAGAGCCTTCAGTTACATTCATTATAAATTTCTGAATGGAAATGCACCTTTTAACACACGCTATTTTGTCAACAGCCAAACCTGTCACAGAAAAGTGTTGTGAAACTGAAATGTCACTCTGAGCTCCAAAATGCTTGATATACGTTAAAGAAAAGGCTATCTCCTATGAGAGAGTAAAATTAGGAGCCTCTACCCTATTTTCCAATTTGTGAACATAAAAGAGTTTCCCCTCCAAAAATATATGTTTGTCACGTTGAGTAGAATTCTTATCTCAAAGCAAATCCATATTTTTCTAAAAACATTGAGAAGTATCACTTCAATTTAATACAGAATGAAACTACAGTATGTTATTATTTTATACTGGGGTTGAGCAGAGCTAGGAGGAACAACAGCCAAGCTCATTATTTAAGTAATGCTAAGACAACAATAAGAAAATTTGGATTAGAGGAGCCCTCCAAATTGTCCAGTTAGCAAGTGACAAAAGGTGGGTGGGAGGACTACTGCTGAATATTCTCACAGTGGTTGGTAACCTGTGGGTTAGTCCCAACTAGAGTAGACCCATTTAATCAATAGTTAAATGATGACCAACCCATAGTAAAGTCCCATTGATTCAATGGTTTTATTTTAATCGGGTTGAACAACAGCATGTAGGCCAGCGTATGTGTAAGAAATTCTCCAGCTTTTCAGGGCATGTAGAAAAAAAGAAAAAGGGAAATATCTGGGCATAAGACTTTATCCCGACAGGAGCCTTAAGTTTCGGTCCACAAATTCACACTTTTCTAAATGGTTTTTGAATCAGAGTTGATTTAAATCTTTTCAAAATGATTTTGACAGGCTTTTTCTTTTTCTTTTCCCTCCCTCGTTCCTTCCTTCTCTTTTTCTTCCTTCCTTCCCCTTCATCTCTTCTCCTCTTCCTTCTTTTTTTGTAGCAAGAGGACCTTGTGTGATATTCACTCACCAATGGAGTCTTTGAGAAGACCAGCATCAAAGACTTCAGAAGGCTACCAATCTATTTTCCCCCCATAAAGGCAAAGAACACTTTAACTGAAGTTTATTTTTGCTAAGAAAACGGTGGCTGCACCTACTTTCCTCAGAACTGCTGAATTTCATTACCTATAATACATATTATCAAGAATACAGTGCTAAATGTATTTAATAACTGTACAGTGTTTATATAATGAATATTTTTGGTTATCTTTAAGCTTAGATGCATATGCATAAGTTTGTGCTGGAAATGTTAAAACCTGTGGTATTCTATCCTGAACTTTGAAAGGGACAGCAAAATGGCTGACATGTATACTAAATAATGGGACAAGAGTCAGAAATGTATTAGAAACTGTTTTAGGTGTTATAATTGGAGATGCATAATGAGGGAGCTTATTCAAGGATTACAATAGGATTTTGAATAAAGCTTAGTTTTCTAGCCAGTTGTCAGGTTTTAGTCTTAGTACCAAGCGATATCTATTTTAAAATAAATCTTAGCACCCAGTGATATCTATTTTAAAATAAAATAGATACTCAAATTACTGCACTTCTTTACCTGAAACAAATGGATGCAGCTTTCCATAAAATACCATTTTCAGAATTAACTAGCATACTTTGTGTTCTATATAAGAAGACACATTTGCTATTACCTAGACCCTGGAAAAGATAAGGTTGGGAAAAGCTGCAACAGACCATAAAATACAGTCTTCACAGTATCACAACACCAAACCACTACTGTACAAGACTTCTCACCTAGCAACATTTGGGCACATCTAATATAATTTAAAAAAAACCAACAACTATTGTACTGTATACTAAACACTACATAATTCAAAATAACCCATTCTACTTTTTTAAAAAATCAAGTGTTTCAGATGCTTGAAGCAAAGTGGGTAGTACAGGAAAGAATGATAGATGTTATGTTATGTTATATAAATACTCTAATAAATAAAATGTTAAGAGAGGCTGGAACACAAACTCACTTCAGATGGTCTAAAGAGGCGACATAAAAGGAAGCACTACAGCTCCTGTTATACGACCTTTCTCTCTCCATTTGTATAGAATATCCAAAGCCACAATTGCTTTCTCGAGTAGATGTGCTTAGGAACAGCACTCTTTAAGTGGCAGTATTTTACTGGGGTTTAACATTGCTTCCTTCCTTACTGAACAGCAGGTGTTTTACTTCAATTTATCAAGTGCATTTCTGCTCTGGGTATAATCCATGGTACCCCGAACCACCACCCTCCTGTGTGCATTTAGATGTTACAGCTTATCTAAGCAATAAAATTGTTAATTGCTTTTAACACGTTTACCGTTCGGAGTCGATACACGTAAAAGCTGAGCTAATCTTCATCTATTTATTTTGCTGTGATGTGAAGAAAATTGCCTACCAAGTTACAGTCTCACGTGGCTCATAGATGGTCCATTAGAAATATGTGTCCCACAAAGTTGTTGTTTGTTGTTGTTTTTGAGTTTTAAGGTGCTTAGTGGTGTAACATTCCTTATGTGTAAATGGAGAATCTTGAAAACACTGGGGAGCCTACATGGAAGCCAAGGTACTATTTCACAACTTAGATAACATTTTTAGAGAATGCCTGCAGAGACATCCAATCACATATACACCAGACTCTACTGGTGGTTGTATACATTAGACTTCTGATTGTAGTCACTATATTTTCATTTCAGAACTGTATTTTTTGTATGTGTTTATTCATACCAATTTCTACTAGTCAAGCAATAGAAATCATTTTTACACTTTGATTTTCATTATGAAACAGTTGTTCTTGACCATAACTTATCAATATCCGATATAAATTACCAAATATCTTTGCTGGATGAGAATGTTTTGTATTTCAATAAAACAATAAAATTATTTAACTGGGTCTTTGTGTAGAAGCATTGTTTCTATTATGTTCCATACCACATACATGCCTGTTTTTGTTTTAAATCTTAACTATTTCTATAGTTTTGTTTTCAAAAAGAAATAAAACAGTAATTAAAGAAACACTAAGGGCATTGGGAAAAATATTTCACAATCTCAACAAGAATTATTACTATTGTTCTAGACCTTTAAATAAATATATGCTATGTCTGCTCTCCTTCATTCACTGAAGACATGACTGACTTCTTTTTTCAAAGTGAATGATAGCATTTTTCCTCCAGCCATTTTAAACCTAGAGAGGCGGTGGGGTATCTTTCTCTGGATGTCTTCAAAAAGAGGCTGGTGAGATACCTTCTGGGGGCGCTCTAGGTCAGTGTTTCCCAAACTTTGTTCCTCCAGATGTTTTGGACTTCAGCTCCCAGAATTTGCCAAACTGGCTAGGGCTTCTGGGAACTGAAGTCAAAACCCCTGGAGGACCAACGTTTGGGAAACACTGCTCTAGATGAGATTCCTGAATTAACCAGGGATTGGACTTGTTCTGTGGTGCCCCTTCCACCTTTCTGACTATGATTTTAAAACCAGCTTTGCTTTGTATTTCACATAACAAATCTAAGCAGCACCTTCCCCACATTTCCAGGAGTTCTAAAGCCTCCTCTTTTCTATTTAGCATACCAGTATCAACCAAAACTCATTTTAAAAAGAAGCTAGTGTCCTTTTCCATCAAATATACTCCATTTATTTCCTTTAACTCACACATCAAATTGAAAAGAGGCAAATAGAGTCTTCAGACCTCCTCAGTTATTCCCATTTTTTCTTAAACAAATAAAACTCCAGAGAGAGAGATCAGCAGAGTAAATTTATTTTGCTGCAATTTCCAGTACATAATTAAGGTAATTTGACAAACTACTTGAAATGGTTTAGGAGGAAATAAAGCCAGAGATAAAAAAGATATAATTAAAGAAAATTAGTGGAATTGAATGGAAAGTTCATGACATTTGTGTTGTTTTCTGAAGGGCAATAGAGGTGCAGATCTTGGTCCTATATCTTGGGCTGCAACAACACTGCAGAAATAATCTAGTCTGACACCTTTTTAACTGCCATGGCTCAATACTATGGTATTCTGGAAATTTGTTTGTTGTGGCACCAGAGCTCTCTGACAGAGAAAGCTAAAGGTCTCACAAAACTAGTTTCCAAAATTCCAGAGCATGGCAGTAAAATGGTGTCAAACTAGACTATTTCTGCAGTGTGGATGCAGCCTTGGACTGCTACATCTTGAAACTTAGGGTAGGTTCACACCAGCATTTTCATCACCAAATGGCTGTAGCCAGAATGTGATGGCTTTTAAATGCATAACAACCATCACAGTCCAAACACTACAAGGACATTTCTATATCATAAATACCCTCAAAACAAAATGTGTCACACATTCAGGTTTAATCAAATGATGTACATGCATTTGTCAGTCAATCTTCCTGGTGTTTTTTTAAAAACAGCAGATAGTTCATGAATACAAAAATAGCAGGAAACATTTCCTAATTCCAATTTATACAACATTAGCTCCCCTTGAGTAAAACACATTTGCTATTATTTTTTCATACTAAAACATCAAGTAGGATTATATGGAAGATATGAGATGCTATATTCACCAACCCAACTAACTCCAGTGTTAGTAATGTTAATACAGCATCCCATTTAAGTATTTCTTCTTTTATTGGATGACCCACATCTTAGCTCGCTTTTCTTCATAGGCAGAGGCAAATGAACACTTTTTTCCAATTATAATTGTTGCACACTTCCATAAATCTTAGAGCACACACCCCATTTTTTAAAATTCTTACTAATAAATTACAACAGAAAAAGGAAATTAAGACAGAGCTGTGTACATTTTACCTGTGGCACTTATCAATTTGATGGGATGTTTTTAAGAAACCATCCATACTCAAACCAAAGAGAGTGAGTGGCAGAGGTCAGCTAAAACCATTCTACAGACTGAAGCAAGTGGTTCCAGTTCTGCTCAAAAAATAGTCTGAGAAGACACAGAAGATATATAGAAAATGGATAGAAATAAGGAGCATTAAAGAACTAGGAGTGCATCTCTCCTTTAATAAGGAATTGAGAGAAACATAGCTGTATCCAGCATACAAAGAAAAATAGTTCATCAGTGCCCCCTCCCCCAATTACTTCCGTCCCTTTCCTTAAACAGCACCATACAAATGGCTAGTATAAGCAAGAGAGGTAACTGCTAACAAGCCAAATGGATTCACTACTCCACCTGAATGTGATTTAAAGTTATCAAAAGATCTGAACCAGACAAAGTCAGAAACAATTTGGGAGCAAAGCAGGACCCTAGACATTAGTAGTTGCTATTGGAACTGTCTGACTGGATCAGCAGTGGGAGGAAAGGTGGCTTAACTCTGACAGTCCCTTTTCCAGTTGATGTTGCCCTCCGTGCTGCACTCTAACCCAAACCAAGGAAAATATGAAGGTGGTGTATCTTTTCCCAGTTGGGGGGGGGGGGGAAACTGTTTGTGGTGGGCAAATGTACTGGGAAACATGACTTGCAAAGAGGAGGTTGTGCAACCTTTCCCCTCTACTGCTGCTCCAATTTTATTTGCAACCTCCCTTCATCTATATTTCACTGTTGAAATAAAACGCACCAAGTCCAAAAACCTTCTACAATTTTGGTCCAAGGCGCCACTTAAAACCAGCCTCAAAACCAAGTTGGTCAAGGACAACTTTAGCTGGACTTAACCAGTTTTGACTATGGAGTTTATCCCATTAACAAATAAGCTGGCTTACCTCTTCCGGCTTGAATTCAGAATCTGGGATGGCCCCAAATGTTATCATACCTAAATCACTGCCTATCTAGCTGGGATGCATCCCGAGTCAAAGCCTTGGTCAGCGAGCAATTTTTTTGACGTCAAGGAGCTTCCAAATTCTTGGCCTTCAACCCACGATGCATCCAGGCAGCAACCTTGCGGCGATTTAGATCTGATAACATTTGGGCACATCCCAGATCTTGAATTCAAGCCAGAAGAGGTAAGCCAGTTTATTTGTTAATGGGATATATTAGCTGTAACCAAATGTGTTAACTAGCAAATAAAGCACAGGAAAAGTGAAAACATATTTCCAGGACACTTTTGCAAGTCAGAAAGAAAAGTGCAAGTCCAATTTAACACACCTTTCTTTCTCTGAGGTCCTATTGTTTCACTGCTAAAGGTTTTAATCCATTATACCACATATGGGCAACCAGCAGGATGTACATGAAACCCTTGGAAGCTGCTGTGGGTGTCCAGGGTTCATCCTTCCCCAGCTCACTGTACAGCTGTCCAGTAGACTGAGGAGAGCAGAATCACAACAGAGAGGGTGGTGCAGTGGGGAGAGCATCCTTACTCACCATCCTCCAGATAAATCTACTCTCTCCTGATGGACTAAGCTGATGCGATGACCTGGCTGGTCACAACCATACTCTCCCCAGGACACAGAACAGCTGTTTTCCAGCTGTTTGGTAGATGCAGTGTAGATGGGGAAGATGACACATAAGTTATGCCTGTGTGCCAGTTTCCCTCTCCCCAGCTAGAAAAAGTCCTACTGTGCCAGTCAGCTGAGGAGGGGAGACTGTGATGGGGTTTCAGTGCACACAGAGAGGCAAGGTTTAAGGCAGGGTGTTTGTGCAGCTATCTCCACAGGGAAAAGGTGTGCATGTCTGACTGACTAGGTATGGGAAATGTGGAGAGGGAGTACCATGCCTAGCCAAACCCTCTGCTCACCATTCTTAAATGTCCCCAACTCACCTCCCATCACTGCATTGGGGCAAAAAGGTTTCCTGGACCTGTAACTTGGGCTCAGATCAACATTATTCAACAAGGTATCTAATTTACTAATTTATGTTTTATTTCACTTCAATTTAACCCAACACACATACACCGCCTGAATTAAGCCCTACATAGACAAAAGAGGCGTGACTCCTCTTGTTGGATGTGTATGTCCAGAACCTACTTGAACTTGGATCTCAAAAACTGATTCAAGAGGAGTTACATTCACACTACTCTGTGGGATGCCAACCTAGTCAGCTTTATATTTGCTCCACATGGCCTCCCTCTGAGGACCAAAAAGCCATTCTTGAGGGTTATGATACCTCTGGAATGGCATGCATAGCAGCATTGGAAACTAAGGCTCAAGGAATTGGAAAACAGCAGAAATCAAAGCTTTTCTCCTCGAGTGAGAAGAACTATTTTCTCCTTGTGGAAGAAGTTTTTAGATACAAGTACAAGTTCTCAGTGTTTTATCAAATGTTCATATGCAATCTCTGATGGATTTTGACAGTAGACATAACCAATAAATTGATGGAACAGAAACAGACTAAATTGAACCCAAATACCAGGTACATCGACCACCTGCTTGTTGGGTTGAATGCAGGCAGATGTGGAAAGTCATTTCATCAGTGTAAGGATGGGAACATATGACCATTTTCTGGAGCCCAAAAGATGTTTAGATTTCAATGGGGTTATAAATATGTTAAATTTTTACATCCTCTCACCCTGGCTGAACCTTAGAAGGCACAGTTGCTACAACATGGATATTATTTCTGCCCACTGACATGCTGTGACAGAAGGTGATGATAACTCTGAATCTGAAAAGTACATTCTAAGACTTAAAAATTAGAAACCACAAGTGTAATTAGTTTTTTTAAAAATATATAATAAAGGAATGAAATCTTCCCCAAGTGTGGTCTGTATTTAGGGCTTTTAAAAAACCTGCAGACAATGTTGCTTTGTTTCCACAAATCTCCTAACACTGAGATAAAACCAAGGCTTAGCCTGCTGATATGAACAACCAATAGGGGCTATCCAGCAATATCTAAAAGGTAACTTAAAACTGTATGAAACTAGTAATTGTTATACATTAAAATTTTAATTACCATCAAGGATAGAATGGTCAAAAAAGAGGAACCTATGAAGCCTGAAGTTGGGAGATTAGCTAAAAAATAATCTGCAAGATTAGAAGAAATGGTTTATTACTTTAACACTATGAAGCCAAACCATTTAAAGCAGAGCATCATGTTTGGAAATGCCAATGCTGTGCCACTCATCAAGAATCTGAGAAAAGCTACATAATCCATGTGCATTTTCTGAAAGTACAAAGTACGTACAAAATTCAGTTTAGTATAGTCCAATCAGGTTTTTGTTCTCTTGAAAAATGAAAGCCATTTCCCTTATCCCCTAAGTGGATCTAGTGATATATTTTGGGTAACACTTGTGAAGTAACATTTGACAGACTGTGAAAGGATTTCTAAGAAACGTACGACAGAAAAATGAAAACAAAATCACTTGAAGGAATTCATGTTGTAAAAAATAAAGTTGTTTAAAAAAGGAAAAAACACACAAATTCAACTACTTAAATATGCACCAAAAATGTTTCAGTGTCTCCATTATTATTAATGTACTTCATGCAGAATTGTTCTGCTTTCAACAAGTGAAATCCTGCAATCCACCCAAGACATGTCCTCAATTTTTCCCCCCATAATTGAATGTATATAGGTATCAAACAGCTTTCAGACTCTGCACATGTACTCCTTTGTCTCATAAAAGTTTGCTTTAACTTCTGTACAAAAGAAGTTAACATTAAGGCCTCACAATTCCAGTTAGAAGATGCAATGTTGCCTTCATGTTACACCTACTCGCCTCAACTTGGTGCCTTCCAGATGTATTGGATACCAACGCTACTGGTCTGCTTATGGGGGCTGACAGAAGCTGTAGCCACAAATATCTGGAAGGCACCATGATGAGGAACACTGTGCTGTTACCCTGAAGAAACTAATGTTCTGAGTATTACAAAGGAGGTACTCTATAGGCAGAAAAGAAAATGCAGCTCATTCTAGTTATGTACTTAGATCCTCATAATACATTATTCTACATTACAGCATTAGTGTCATGAGAGATGGTATATGGAAAAAGAGTCAGTGTATGAACAAAAAGCAAACAACATACTTCACTGAAACAAATGCTTAGATCCAAGGAACTAATGAATTCACTACACAAACATCAGAAGTACAAATTAAAACCGCCACATTAATAAAATCTGTTTATATTAAATATATCTATATGATTATAGAATGCATAAGAGTCCTCTGTTACTCAGAGGCACTATTTCCCTTTATTGTTAAGGTGGGAGAAGGTTTCAAAACACCAAATGTGAATGTGCAAAGTGACTATTTATTTCAACAGGTTCTGCAACATAGCAGTTGCATAAGTAGGCCGAGCTTGTTTGCTCTCAATTGCATTTTGAAGATACTGGATTCCCCCACAGCGCTCCCAAATCTCTTCAAACTGCCTCGGCAAAATTTCAGCACCACGCTTACGAGTTAAGCCAGTCTCTTCAAGATTCAGCTCACACATCTCCATATCATCTTTGCCTGAAATGCAGAAAAGGATGTATTTCATATAGTGCACCTTGGGTTTTTTTTATTTCTGCTATACTGGACTAAACTAACAGCTATTTTAGCTAAGAACACATTTTACTTACAACATATTCCTAAAGGATTGGGAATGGAGCCAGAGTGAAAATAGGCATCACTTCCATCTTAAGCATATTGTCTGAGTGCCACAAGAAGTGTATGTGTATGTGTGTGTACACGGAAATAGCTTTTTGGGGCAGCAGCTCACCTCACCACCCAAAATCCCATGCTTCGATTTCCAAAAACTGTAAGGGACTCATCTGTGATGCAAAGCAAGATGCTAAGTGATGGAAACTTCAAGCACTGGGTTGCTGACATTGTTTTGACCATGGAATGGATATTCCTAATAGAACCTGGCGTGGGGAATGGGAGATTGTTGGGCTGAGACTTTCATTATCTCTCACAACTAGTGATAGTTGACTAGATATGAGAAGAGTTGCAGTTGAGCAGTGTCCGAGGTCCATGTTTCCCACCCACTTACAGCTATCCTAGCTTTATAGAGAAAAGCAAGACATCTATATTTAAAATAATATTCAGTGTCTTAAATATACAGTCAGCCCTCCATATCAATGTATTCTTTAATTATGGCTTCTAGAATCCATGGTTTGAAAATATTCAAAAAATATATACATTCCAAAAAGCAAGCCTTGATTTTGCCATTTTGTATAAGGGACACCATTTTACTATGTCACTGTATTTAATGGGACTTGAGTATCCATGGATTTTGGTATATACGTACCTGTGTGTGTGTTTGTGTCCTGGAGCTAAACCTCAGCGGACACCAAAGGACCACTGTAAATACCAATCTGAGTATGTCAGAATTCAAACAGGTGACTAATTTCCTGCTTCAAAACCCCATCATGTGAAAAGCTAGAATAGCATTCTAAATCTAATACAAAATTAAACCAAATACCTACCAGCCACTAGCAAGATGGGTGGCTTATCTGGATGAAGCTCCATCTGACGAGCAATCCATGGTCCATCGAAGTGGGCGTACCACCAGCCTTTCTTCTTGTTCTGGGGATCCTTGTATTGGTCTGCTGGGCGGATGAAGGGAATGCGGAAGTAACGTTGCTGTCGATTCACTTCAGGCTCCGGCTGCTGCCTAGCAGCCAACTGACTTGCTGCATTCTGTTGAGCTACAAGAATGAACCAGTGTGAATATATATATATATATATATATATATCTCAAAAGCATTAAAATCAGTCTTCTGGGCCTTCCCTGGTGGCGCAGCGGTTAAATGCCTGTACTGCAGCCACTCACTCAAAACCATAAGGTGGCGAGTTCAAGACCAGCAAAGGGCTGAAGCTTGACTCAGGCTTGCATCCTTCCGAGGTCGCTAAAATGAGTACCCAGATTGTTGGGGGCAAATAGCTTACAATTGTAAATGAAGCTGTTTGTTTAACAAATTGTAAGCTGCTCTGATAGTCTTGGCTGAAGAGCAGGGTATAAATAAAACATTATTATTATTATTATTATTCCCTTTATTTTATCTTATTTTATTTTAATCTGTGCGAAAATTAGGAAAAGTCTGAAAATATCACCATATAAAGTATTTGAGGGAAGAGGAGGAAATATAAAAACAGACTGTTTCTTACATTTCCCATCATGTTTACAGAAGTGTCATGGTATATATATATTTGATTCAGTCATCACAACTTCAGGAGAGTTTGAAGTCAGGATTGCTGAGGTTGCCTGTCTGTGCACTATGATACCTTCCTAGTGAGTCTAGCCTAGGCAACAATTCAGATCCATGCTGACTTGCTGAACATGAAAAGGGCCTTCTGAATTACATCAAGTATTTCAAATGAATGCTTGAATGCTGTGGTAGATGCAAATGTAAGGTAGGAAAGTGAGGAATGAGAAAGAATTGAGAAAGCCTCCAATCTCATATTCTAACATAAAGAAGGACAGGACAGTTTTTCAAACTTTCAAAGACTTGAGTTTTGCAAAAATGCTATTAAAAATATTTAATTACAGTATTTAGTCAGCCCTCCATATCTTTGCAGGTTCCATTCCGGACCACTGCTTGCAGATAGCAAAAAGCATAAGACCTTAAGTCCCATTATTGTCAATGAATGCACAATGGGCATGCAACCGCATTTGGCATGGCCAAGCACATGAGCTGCTATTGACAATAATGGGGCAGGGCCATCTAACATCCCAATCCATGGATGGCAAGCCTGATGATATGGAGGGCTAATTGAAGTTGAGACTGGGGCTGCATCTATATTCAGAATTAATGCAGTCTGGCATCACTTTAACTGCCATGGTTCAATGTTATAGAATTCTGGGGTCTGTATTTTGTATAATATTTAGCCTTTTCTGCCAGAGAGTTCTGGTGCCACAACAAACTATGAATCCCAGGATTCCAAACGATGGAGCAATTCCAGTTAAAACTTTATCAAACTGCATTAATTCTGAAGTGTGCCAGTAGCCTACAATAGCAGTTTAAAATGGAATAGCATTACAAGTTTTGATGCACTAGTAGAAATATACTCATGGGAGTCCATCCCCACCAAAATCTGCTAAAGGCAATGTTTAGGTAACTGAGCTTGAGCAGTTTATTCTAGATCAATTTGTCTTGTTTGCATTCACTTAAGAAAGAACTATTACTTGATTTTTTAAAAAAAAAAAAAAACCTTCAGTTTGTTATGATCAACTAACATAAAACAGAGTTAAGTAATTAGATATAAAGGAAAAATTAACACCAGGTTCCTCTAACTCCAAGCCAACCAACCATTAAGTAGTGAATATGGCTTTGAAATTGGGTTAAGGTGACATGGGGGAAACTGCTGTCACATGCAATTTATTTATGTTCCCTCTATATCTACAGACAAGATGTTTGTAACTATGAACAGAAAGAAAAATGTCAATTGCTACAAATATTGTATGTATACATGTAGAAATGACAACTGTTTAGCCCAGAGCAGAAAGTAGTATCTGATGAAATATTTCCCATCATTAATACCAGTGAAGAATAAAGCCACATCTCCTATAAGAAGAAAGTAAGGAAATGAAGAAAAAGACCTTTTTTGGGGGGGGGGGGGGGAGACACCTTCCAGGTTTTAATCATAATTATCTACCATTTAGCAATCAACATTATACTCTGGACAGTTTTATCTAGGAAAATTCTAGATAAAATGGACTTCCGTTTAATTCTATTTGAATTATCTGGCCTGAGAAACAATTTAATCAATTTCTATAAAGAATCTCCATGTACTTTGTAGGAAATGAAGGCTTTGGCTTCACTAGCACAGTAGTGAAGATGAGGACTAAGAATTAAGGAGCCTTTTCAGGGAATTGGATGGTATATGACAGGTCTTTTTCTCATCCTTGCATACACCTGCACTCTCCCTCTTAAAGATCAACTACACAGTGAACCAAGTGCCTTCCCTGCAACAGAGACAGTAAATCTCTTTTATATTGAGCCCATTAGACATTAGTTTTTGTTCTAAAGGTTAGTTCATTAATGACAATACTAGTGTTTTGCTACAGCTTTCTAAGACAAACAAATGGTAGACTGAAGGGGCATGCAGATTTATAATTCAGACTAATTACACTTTCCTGTAATTACTACAATAGGACAATCAAGGACAATATATCTTCTTCAGTCACGGTTTCCTCACAATCATCACTATTACTTGAGCACTTTTAGATCACAAAACTATTATTGAACAGATCCTGATTTACACAAATGTAGCAAAACACTATTGTGTTAGTAAAACAGAGCCTATGTTTTCCCATCCTTTAAAATTAGCTGAAAGATACCATTTCCCTCACTTACTTGAGTTGTTCATAAATGGTGCAAAATCTGCAAACAAACATTTGATACTGAAAATAGCAGACATTTCAGCCTGAACAATGTGGAAAGTTTAACATTTTCAATAATGCAATGAAGAGTGTCATTAATCGTACTCAACTAACCAATGGGATGGACATGACACAGGAAACAAATTAGACAATTTGTAAGGGTTCATCCTGTTCTTGGAAAGCCTGACTTTGGTTTCTGCTTCTCTTACATGAAAGCAAGATCAGAAAGTTTTATGGTGGAAAAGGGGACAAGTCTGTTCCAGACATGGAATGTCAAAGCCAATCTGCAAGGAATGAAACACAGATGAGCAGGAAGACAGGCCAGTGGAGCAGCAGATCTCTGGTGGGCCAACCACCTGCCTAGTCCACTCATGACTATCTCCTGGAAGCCAAAGTTCTCAATTGTTAACTTTTCTTGAGAGCTATCCGTTATAGACAGTATTGAATGCAGGGCAACCTTTGTTGGAGAACAACAATGAGCCAGAGTAATTTCCTTCAAGTCCTGCTTTTAGGCTTCCCATAGATTGAATACTACAAGAAGAAAATACTTGATCTGATACTCATTGACTGCTGCTTAACCCATTTGCTTCTATCTTTAAGTCAATATAGTTTTCTGTTGCATAACTGTATATACTTGACTGGGCATAATCTTTTTGACGTATATACGAGTATATACGGTATTCAACTAATTGTATCCTGATCTGAGATCTACTGATTAAAGGTAGCTTACAAATGTTTTAAAACAAATAATCAAATCAAGAAATATGCAAATTTGGAGTTTAGTCCATTACAGTTCTTCTTATGCTGTGTTGCACATGGATGGGCAATCTCACCTCACTCCCATTACCAAGAGTTTGTGTAATTCTAATTTGTCCTTTCTTAGAAGTGCAAGCATGAAAATATCCTGCTCCATATCCCTTTTCCTGCAAGGCAATAGAGCTGATAACAGAGATGGTCTAGCCCCTTCTGTAACATTCCTATCATCAGAAAACATGACAAATCCCTGCTGCATGGAGATGCATAGTTCCACACTGCTCTGTTTCCTAAAAAGATGTTTCAATGAATATCAACATCTAGCAAGGTATTTCCCTGCTATAGTTCGGAGAAGGCATAGACCAATAGCACTCTGAAAAAGCAAAAAGATATCTCAGCCAGCCAGGCAAGAATAGGCTTAAGACACCCTCTACTCAAGGTTTATTCTTTGAATGAAATAAACAGGCAGCTTGCACAGGTATGTCCATCATAACTGCAGTAGCTGTAAAATGACACAAACTTGTAAATAATTAAAGGAGTTGTATATTACAAGCATCCAGTAATTCCTGCCTCTCTGTAGAAAAAATGAGATAATTTTTCTTTCCATTTGTTTACTGTTTACAAGATCTGGGATAAAAAGTTTCTTGTATTGTTTTCATATCTTTATTAACTATATATCTCTGATCTGCCAACCTACCTAGAAGGCATTTCAGTATTAAGATCTGGGAACACTAAGCCTTGAAAAGAAATGGAATACTTTGGGGGCAAGTGTTCTTGAGCCAACATATGCTTCAGAACAGATTCTAATGAGCTTTATATTAAAACTGAAAATGGAAAACACAACCAGTATTGTTCATCCCTGATAAAAATTATCAGCATTAACCAACTCCTTGGGACAGTCTCCCCTAACTACAAAACATCTGACTAGTGGCAAGTGTGAACTAACTGCATCTGCCAAGCCAGGCAGATATGTTACTTTTGCTAAAGATAAAGGTTCTTTATGTTTATAAATTAGCAGGAATCTTTCTACAAATGAAACACTCTGCCATTGTTTTTACTTAAACATCCACCATTTTTGGAGTCTACAAAAAACAAACCAACTGGGTATTGCTCTTTTCCCCTCTCATTACAGAGTGCAGAATGTTTGGCCCAAAGACTCTGTTTGTACAACTGATTATGCACACACAAACTTGAGAAAATGTATTAGGCCTGAGGAGGGTATACACCGGGGTGAGCAGAGGTCATAATCATGAAAGATGACAAAGCACCACAAAATATAGGACATTCAAGGAAGATGTAGGACACTGACAAATATAAACTGAAAACACTAATGTAACTGTAACTTCATGCCTCCTAGTCATGCTCAAAATATAGAACATTTTGAAATTCCTCCTGGACATAAGGTTGAAATGGGGGACATGTCCTGGAAAAAAAGGATGCCTGGTCACCCTGGTATACACCCTTGGCACAAGCTATTTCAGCTTTCCAACGTATGTCATACTATCTGTTTTGCAGACACGATTCTGCTATGTACCTGGCCCTCTGCTTGTAACACATTTTGATCTGGATTACACAAGAAAACAGATGCAAGTAGTATATGCTGCCTGTTAAAATATTCTATTGGAGAGGTTTTTCTAAAGGATTTGGCATGGTAAATGCTAGCTTCCTCAGGAGCATTGCTGACAAGATACTTTTAGACACATTTAGATGTCTGCTATGTCCTTAATTTTCTCTGCTTTTCAGAAACAAAGCATTTGCCCTCACCATAGTCAGTCACTGATTTGGGAGCACGCTGTTCTGTTTCTGCATTGCGCTTCTTATTCTTGGATTTCCAAGCATGGTAAACTTTTAGCCGCCTGTGAAACTCTTCTCTGCAAGCTGCCAGCAGTTCAATATCTATTTCAAACAAACACAGCAGGAGTGGAATAAGTGAGAAAAAGGTAAGCAAAATGTTTATGTTTTTTTTTTTTAAATAAACACATGGGTAAAATTATTTCAGACCAATTTATACTTGTATCACTGCTTCTTACATGGTAAACAAATTGGCATTTACAAACATAAATAGAAAAGGAGCATGTTTTTATTTTTATCACTTATAAGATATTTTATTAAACATAGGAATGCTAAGAAACTCATACAGTTCAACTTGGAAGCACACTGGGCCCATTCCCACTTGTGGAAAACCCCACACTGGAACCAGGCTGTGCTCTGCTTATGAAAGCGATTCCAAAAGGCCCCTCGTTCACACTATGAAAAGGGACCTTGTTTGAAACCACTTTCTTAACTGGGAATGCTTGTCATTCCCACTGGACCTGTCATGTAACGTGACAGCCCTTAATGCCCCATCCCCTTCCCGCGATCAGTATAATGAAGAAAATGAAAAAAACACACACACACTTACTTCTGGGGGGTCCTTCCTTCCTTCCTTCCCTCCCCCCTTCCTTCCTTTTTCTCTCTTTTTCTTCTTTCTGATCACAAATGCACAAGATCACAAATGCACAAGATCACAAATGCAATCTTGTGCATTTGCGATCTTGCGCATTTGTGATCAGTATAATGAAGAAAAAGAGAAAAATGGAAGGAAGGGGGGAAGGAAAGAAGAAAGGAAGGAAGGATCCCCAGGAGCAAGTGTGTGTGTGTGTGTGTGTTTCCTTTTTCTTCATTACACTGATCGCAAATGCACAAGATCGCAAATGCACAAGATCACAAATGCACAAGATTGATTTTGCGATCAATACCCCCCTCCAAAAAAAACAACAACAACCCACGATTCTGACCAGCGTTTCCACTTACTGGAAACTCTTCAGAATTGTGTTTTCCAAAAAAGACCACTTTAAAACTAGTGTCAGGAAAGCCCGGGCTATTTGCTTTTAACCCGGTCCTTTCCTCCACTAATCGATCCGATGAGGATCGGAAGTCGATTCAAGTGTGAATGACGGTCATATAGCCTGCATCACACTTCGAATCAAAATGTAGTGGAAATGGGGCCACTGTCTGTCTTCTGCCTGTCTGGATATTATATAGAGTTTAGATTGACTCTGCAAGAATGGATGGCTGCTTAAGGTGCTCGATTCACAGAAGCTAATGCACCCATATGGCCTCCTAACAACCCTTGGAGATTTTCCTGATGCTTCAAACAAGCAGTTCTGTTGAAGCTATGGTTGACCTTTGGAGTAAGAAAATAACTAGAGAGGTGAAGCTCTCTTCCATGGAGCAAAGACAAACAATATCCTTGTTTTACTAGGGAATCAATGGCGATGAAACTATTGGGATGGTAATTGGTGTGAAAATGGCAGAAAAATCAGGCCATGGGCAACCACTGCCAGGGTTATTCGATGGAGGTAAATGCACCAATAGAAGGGATAAAAAGAAAAAAAGGGGGACAAAGCATTTTTCTCTTCCAGCATTACATCTGCTCAGGTGTCCAAAGGACTAGTCTTGTATGTTGAAAGGCCTATTATATTTTGATCTGAAGGGAAGAGTGTAGACTTAGCCTGCTGTGAAAATTTACACAGCACTCTACAGATAAATTGCTCTCATCCACCCAACTTGGATGGTCTAGCTGATACAGTCCTGGTTGGTGTATCTTTGAGTCTTGCTTCTCCAGGAATAATTGACACTTTTCAGCCTAAGGAAGTAGATCAAATCCATCAATCAGGAATTTGGAGCTTGTCAACAAGGGGAAACTAATGACTTTTTAAGAATTCATAGATTCCCCAAGGGTTTTTCTGCTGGGCACTTCCTACAGGCTCTTTGTGAGATTCGTTCCATATATATTGTTCACTGTTGGTCTCAA
Source organism: Urosaurus nigricauda (assembly GCA_034509955.1). Lineage (NCBI taxonomy): Eukaryota > Metazoa > Chordata > Lepidosauria > Squamata > Phrynosomatidae > Urosaurus > Urosaurus nigricauda. The sequence continues at coordinate 257,439,115 of JAOEGL010000001.1, read as the reverse complement.
CAAATGTATTGGTCATTTATGGTTTCTATTGTGATATATTAGAGCTTTGACATTTTGTTTATGTAATATTATACCTTTTTTAATATTGCATTCATGTAAGTACATAAAGGCCAGTCTTGAAAATAGCATCGGAACAAGTTTTTTCCTCAGTTCATGCACTATTATGGCCATAATAAAGCCCTTGCCATTTTTTCTACATACTGGTGTTAGTGGCACTTTTAGGAAGCTGCAATACTGTATACAAAGATGTTGATATATACAAATAATAAATTAGGCAATGATAATATGGTGTCTTATTTTATTTTTTTATTTGGATTGGCAATTAAAAATCCTATTGGCTTTGATAAGTAGATTATTTTTCAGTGTAAAATGGTTGCTCCTTTCCACTCCTGGGGGAGGTGGTTGTTCAGATAGTCTGTGTAGCTTTGATTGTTTATATTTCCTTTTCCCTTGACCTATGAACCTGAATGAAACAGCACTGTAAGCGGTCCTCTACTATTGCCAACTAAGAAGCACTTAAAGAATAAACCATCCACTATTATTAGATTTGTATCAGGGACTTAATTATTGAGACAAGGGTTTCAGAATTCTGTCCAGGAAAATGAATCAGAACTGCTACTGTATGAATTCTTCTCACCCCAGTGAAGGGAACCATTACTTACCACAAGAGGTATTGATTGTGTCACGTAACTCAGCATACTTCCACTTGCTAAGGTCATGTTTTTTAGTGCCAACGGCAGCTTTGGTGGCTTGAACTGCAGGTCCCCTATAAATGTTCATTAAAAGTTATAGGAACATGAAATATAGGACTGAATGAAGTCAGCAAATCAAAGGACAAAAGGCTCTAAAATCAAGGATATAAACGCACACAGCAATAAGACAGGCACCTAAGAAATAAAGAGAGAGATGTACATAATAGTATTCACCATTTCTTTAATCAAGAGTAACATTTTTCAACTCCTGAATGGAGAGGATGAAAAAAAAGTTCTGCACCCTCAGATGTTTTGGGCTTTCAAAAAGTCCAAACTAGCATGCCTAATAAAAAATAAGACATAGTGTCCAGACCAACTGGAGGGGGAAAGGCTCCTCTTGCTTTAATGAAAACTGGATGGAAACACTTTTCACAGAGTTGTCTTTTTATTTCTTTGCATTCACTTGAATGTATCCAGAGACATTACTATGGTACTGTAGTATGCATTCTCATCAAAGTGCATACAATGTTCCTTCACTACCAGTAGACAATTTGAAGTACAGCAAACATGGACCTTCATTGGCAGTACAACAGATTCTCACATTCAGTTTTTGTTTCAGTTTTAGTACTCAGGCATGAACATGGAAATACACTTTATCAAGCTGTTTAACTTTAGGAGTGTGTTGCTCTTAATCAAAGAGTAGTAGCCCAATGCTTTCCTGGCATCTGCTTCATTCACAGTTTTAGAGAGAGGGGTGTACCTCTTTATTTTACTTAACTGTGTCCTTTGCAATTGATAGGATATGAACACAAAGCCTAATAAGTGCTTCTCATAGCTTCATAACTTTGTAAAATACAGCTGTATTTCCAAGACATATAAGGAAGAGAACTATCCTCTCTTGACAGGAAAGTATAACAGGATCAATGAGAACTTTGAAGTTGCTATGGAAAGAGAAGAATGAGACTACCAATCTGGGGGGGTGGGGGTGGAATCACTGAGGAAAGCTATTTTCATCACTGTATCCCTGGACATTCAAGGATGGCTCCATGTCCTCAAGGCTAGGAGCTGCAGCAGAAATGAGTCACATCTTTGATGCAAATACAGACTTCTCCACAACCCCGTTTCTAACTCCTCAAAGCTAGCTCACAGCTTTCATCACACACCCTCCCCAGCCCCCAAAAGGCTATCCCAAGTTTTTCTTCAACTCAGCATTAGCATTTTATCTTGTCTCTGTTGCTGTCTCCAGTTCTTTAGGTTTTCTTTTTATTCCTACCTCTTCCTTTCCTGATCACTCTACCGTATCTGAATATCTACCCTTTTTGACCCCCTTTTCGATCCTGCCTAGAAAATTTTGTTGGACTCAACAGTTGGACTCGACAGCAGTAGCATTTTCAGACCTCCTGAGACTTGAGCAAAAAGGGTACAGCTCAATTTGAATTGAATATGCATATTGGCAAGGCATACAGGGCATTTCTACAAAATATAGTGCTTATTTAAAAAAATCATAATGATAAATGGCTAAAATGTATAGAATTTTTTTCATACATATAAACACTTGGGTCAATGTGGAAATGTTGCATTACATTAGTTAAGCTGTGCAAATTAGGATAAAATTGTGCAAATTAGAATCAATTAGGATCAATGAGGGGGGAAACTGTGTAAATTTCAGTGCTGAAAGAAAAACAAGGCTTTGTAACCTAATATTCAACAAAGATGGGAGGAAAACGCAATCAGAATTCAAAGGAACTGTGCAAAACTGAGACACAGATTTTCACATTGCGAGCCTATGTTCTCTAAGCGTCTCCTATTTTGGGGCCCTATTTATCAAGTCATGCCTCCTCCTGATTCTATTTCCACCCATATCCTATGATCTTTTCTTCCCAAGGTTCATCACTAAGTGTAGACTTTACAATGTAGAACTTCAAACTTGGTTTTTAAAAAGGAGCAACAGACCTGATAAGTTAACTAACATTTAATTTCTTCATGTGTTAGAATTCGAATATATAGCCGTGCTAGTCTGTAGAATCAGTATGTAGAGACTGTAGAGTCTACAAAAGCTCATGTTGCCAACTTCTTTCTTTCAGTTAGTCTCAAAAGTGCTGTAAGACCTCTCTCTATTCAATTTCTTTGTTCCAGTAACAAAGCTATAACTACAGTACTTTACCATTTTAACCTATCAACTGGATAACTTTACACCTTTTTTTACAAGGACATTTCCCAACTCTGTTGTGAGAAGGTGGGAAGCCATGATGGGCAGATCTTACCAACTGTCTCATCATTCAGTTGCCCTGAACAACATATGACTCCAGACGCATGATCCGCAGCACAGTAAAAGCAGTCAAGTCAGCCCATCACAAAATTAAACATGGCAGGCAATCAGGAAGTCATCATGGGGAAAAATTGTGTTACCTGAATACTGTAAGTAACATTTAGGAACAAAACTAATAATATTTGGCATTACTGTCCTGTAATGAAAGGAAACTTGGATTGTAGTCTTCCTTCACTACTCCAGCACTTCTCTTCCCATTTATATTGGGCTCACTTTCCATTTACAGGACCCACTGCACTGCACCCCGCACATTAAAAAAAAAATGGAACTTGGAAGTAGCCTTGGAGAAAAGGTCTTTACAAAAGCAAAATGTTTTAAAGGCATCTGGGGAGGGATTACATCTTGCTTAAAAGTGAAATCACTCTTTCTGAAGTGGGGGTGTTGTCAGATTTTTCACCCACCTATAATCTATACCTCCCCATAGACAGCAAATAGAAGAAACTGTATGTTTCTGGAAAGGGATAGGTTCATTCCATCTGAATCACCGATATTTTAAAAGCTCTCTCTTTTTTTAAAAAAATCAAATTTCATTTTGTTTCTCCTTACAAATATGATTGTCTGAATAAAACTGCCTTATTCTGTTATATGTAATGCAATATTAAAAGGTAACTCTACTAAAAACAAACCCCTACACTTGGTTAGAATACTGTTAGACCTAGACAAAATCCTCCAAAGTTATTATCTATCAGACAGAATAAAACTGGCAATATTGATCCAACTATCTCTGCCAACAGGAACTCAATTTTCAATATTAAAATATTAACAGTGGATTCTGTTCCTTGCCAGTTAATGCAATCTCAAATGTGGCAAGTGGCCTTTTGCTGAAAAATCAATAGCCTTTTTATTGCAGCCATTACATTAGGGCATGTCACAAAGGTACAGCTTATAAAACAAACCTATTCCCCACTCTCTATTTAACCAATTTGAAACTCAAATGAATTTTAGGCTTTCATTGTCCTTATAGCCACAGAAGGCAACTGAAAATAATCTGTCCTGTAAGGGCACAATGAAATGTAAAGGTTAAGTTTCAAATTGCTGGCCCAGTACCTATTAGATACTAAAGGGTGCTAGTTACATTGAATTTCCTCAATAGAATGGCTAAGCTTCTTGAACAATTAATGTGACAAATCCAGCGGATGTTCTTTATTTAGCTGCATCACCCGTCAGCTTAAAATATATTTCAGATACTGTAGTTTAGATCAACAGAACTGAACACAAAAATTGAAGGTAAAAAGAGAAATCTTTAAGAACGGTAATTCAGTTGTGTATCTTAGCTTTTCTGTGATGGTTCTATGAAAATCAATCTTGTTTTTCTTATATGACTTTACAGCTATAAGGCGTCCCATCAAAACAATGACCACATATGGGCTACTGACCTTTTCTTTGAAGAGCAAGTAATTCAAGAACCACTTGAGCAATCCAAGGGCAACACTACCTTTTAGATATTTTAAAGTACATAACTAAAATGTAATGTGTGAAAGCAACAAATGGGTGCATTTGTCAGCTTTGTCAGCTGTGAATGAAATGTAATTGGCTTGTGGCTCCCTTTTGAGAGGCTTGGCTGTGCTGCTGTGTGGTAAGTGAAATGGCACAACACAATGGATCACTGAATCCAGAACTTGTAACAGTGACTTTTTTTTAATTGCAATATCCAAACTGCATTGGCTAACAGAGCTTTCACATGAGGAAAACAAGAACCTTCTTAGCCAGACCTCTCTTCTTATCCCTTTTTACCTAAAATACAAATATCTTGCTGAAGAGATGAGTATTTTAAAAGTGGTCATGAAATCTTGGATGAGTCAATATGAACATGGAAAACCCATGTGGCATCAGGCTATCTCAGTCTCTTCAATATGAAGAAGTGCTTCATGCAGGCAAAGGAAATGTGAAATTCCCTGACATTAAGAAGAACTGTTATCCCTTAATCATGGTAGAAGAGTAAAGGGAAATGAGGTCCCACTTGCTGTTGATGGTCCAAATACTTGATTTTCTTAAAAAGCCCAATGCGTTTCGGCCTTGTCATCAATTGGCTATTATAAAATAAATAAAGGTACATTTATTATAGTTGTGGTAAATGTACTTTTATTTATTTTATAATGAAGAAGGCCTATTTTTTTTACCATCAACAGCATGTGGGACCTCATTTCCTTTTACTCTTCTACTGTGAATACATGTTTTCCAGTTTTTTGTTCAGCCTCTAATCATGTACAGCTTCAGCTGCACAGAGGAACCCATTCGTCACTGGTGTGGAGTTTTGCCTGACATTTTTCAAGGCACTGAACACATGCATCAAGACCCTGAAGATAAACCAAGTTATCTGCCAAACAAGCTAAAGGACTGAAGGTAAGGGGTCATTTTGTAAGAACATGCTAAAGTAAAGGCAGAGATAAACATAAACATATTAACTAGGATCCAAGGATTATTTTAGAGCAACACAAACATGTGCAAACACCCACTGAGTTCATTTTTCACCTATACCCCCTTCAAACAATAGTTCAGTTTAGTTTTTTGTGGGGGTTTTGGGTAGGTGGCTGAATTCTGGAAGAGTTTGTTCCTGATGTTTCACCAGCATCTGTGGCTGGAATCTTCAGGCCACAGGCCACAGATGCTGGCAAAATGTCAGGATTAAACTCTTTCAGAACATGGCCACATAACTCAAAAAACCTACCAAAAACTATAGATGCTGGCTGTGAAAGTTTAACTTTTCTTTTAACCCCCCCTCCCCCATAATCCCCCCTTTCAAGGGATCCAACATGCCTGTGCTATATCACAAACTTGAAATCCCCTTCATTTCCTTGTGCTGATTCTCAAGTAGTATGCTCTGTTGCAGGGAGGGAAGAAATGCGGGCACTGCTCATCCACAAAGTAGGAATTCTGCCCCCCACTGAATTTTTCTTCAATCCCCAAATCTCTAGCGTTGCGGTAACTGAAAACTTCAGTTGAGCATTTAGAAAAACAGCATCCAAAGAAAAGGGGAAGTTGAAATACCAGGGGAATGCAAATATATCAATTCAGTGTCTCATTCTCTGCAGTACTTTCATCTCAAAGGGGTGATGTATAAATAAATAAATAAATAAAAATTAGAAATTTGGGGACTGAAGGAATTTTTTGTATTTGAGGGGGCAGTACCCCCCTTCCCTGTAGCTATACCCCCATGTATTCTGCTATTTAGAAATTTAAGACTAAAGATCCCTCCCTTTCATCACCCGCAGACAAAAAGAAGAGTTAAGACAGCTGTTTAGATTTGGTCATTATATAAAATCCAAGCCTTACTTCTGCATTGCATGAAGAAAACAACTCTTGGGATCTTATCACAAAGAGGGGGATTTTATGGATTTAAAAGTAATATATAAAGAGCTTAACATCAATTATTTACTCAATTGTTTGGTGATATTCTTTTTTAAAAACATATTCCAAAGAAAGTAATGCTTCATCTTAGCTTCAGGCTACAAGGGTACATCTGTTCTGCTAAAAAGAAAGACATTTTTTTAATTAGCTGTTCATAAAAGCCTTACTGAATTCCTAGAAAAGAATACTAAGCACCAACATTATTCACACAAGGCTACTGAATATATGGCATCTGTCTATTAGCATTCCAGCTGATAGTAGTTAAAGGATGCTGTCAAAAAAAGTAAGTTTCCAGTCTCATCATTCTTTAAAAGAGATTTATCTTAACTGATTTTCAATAGCTACATACATAAACGTAATATCAAAAAGAAACCTATGGAGTTTCTATCTCAAAATACATGATACCAAAGCCATCTGAACTCTTGGTTTTGAGGAAAAGGTGGGGTGTAAAGTTAAACAACAACAACAACATTAGTAACAACAACATAAAATACTTTTAAAAAATAGGGAAATCTGTTGCAATAATCTAAGTCCACAGTCTTGTAGAACTTTACTGAAAATTAATGTCTCTTCATGCAACTGATTTAACAAAGGGTGAAATTATTAGAAAAAAATAATAATCTAGTTGCAAATTGGTCCTAAATTTGTGCAATGATTGAATCTTGATTTGAAGTTATTTATTCATGTTCTCAGAGCAATTCAAATGAACTGAACTGCCTTTTATTTTAGCTTATGATTCTTTCATGTGGTGATTAAATTGATTTACCGGTGGTATCCTGTTACACCCACCTAGACAAAATTGCTGATATTTCTGTAGCCATTTGCTCCCTATAAAAGAAGTAAGTGCATGTGAGGAGGGGAGGCACAGTACAATGTTCAAAAGAGTTTTAATATAGTAATGTTAGTGAATGCATAACATCTAATACTAGTTCAGCAGTCAGTCCCAGGAAAGAAAAATAATAATTGATGCTTGTTTAATAGGTATCAAAATATATACTTTGAATTAAACACCCTACTTTTGTCAGATGCCATCCCTATGTGACATTTAGATTATAACCAACTGTACCTTCATATAAGCAGTCTGAAAGATTGACAGTTAAATAGGATGTATTGACTGCATGCTCAAATTACGTGTATTTGAGGGTAAAGAATGAAGGTGGTTTATCGTGTGAAAATTATTATTCTAATTTTTTAAACCCACAGAGTTTGATAGAATGCCCCAAAGCAGAAAGAAAATGAAAGAAAATGCCATACGCAGTCATTTGACAGCTTTCTCCATTGGGTCTGCAAACAGAAGACATTTAAATTAGTTTAGCTTTTTCCTAAGTAATTTTGTACCAATTTGCAACATTTAAAAGGCAGGTTACATAAAAGAAAAGTTACTTTACGGATTAACAGAAGCCTGGTTTCCATTTTATTCCACATTATATTTCTATCCCATCATTCCTTGGAAGGGTTACACTCATACATGGTTCTTCTTCTCTTCCCATTTTATCCACACAAGGCCCCACAAGGGAGTCACAGTGAGAGAGGGTACCTGGGCTAAAGGTACCCTGTTAGCTTCTTTTTTATTATTATTAAGTTTTAATACACATAACACAAACCAAACCAACAGGTAAAAGCCAAACAGTCAAAACCAATAATAAAAAACCCTGAAAAACAAACTATATAATCTCCATCTATACATATCCCCCTTTTAACCATATAAATTTTCTTTCAACATTTAAATCCTTTAAGCCATTCACCTTTACTTTTCCATCCTCTCATCCATACCTTCTAAATATAATAAAATATTATCCTATCTTTCTTCCATACAACACACATTGGCTTCCTTTTTCTTCTTGTCCTGGGTAAACCTTTGCTGCTCTAATTTGTCTTATATCCTCTTATGTTCAACCTTTACTTAAGTTTGTCCTGCTCTTCTATGAATCTTTATCTTCCTCATATTTTTTCCAATTCCCATGAAAGTTCCTGAATGTATTTATTTCTCCTTCATGTGAGGAAGACCATATTGGGATTTTAGGACAATACTGTATACACTCATGTATAAATCTAGAAATTTTAGTCAAAAAATTGACCCAAAAAATCTGAGTCGATTTATCCACGGGTCAGGATTAAGTACTGTACTTTTAACTCTGATAAAAACAGAAACTATCCCCTGGTGAAGGGCAAGAGTGTAACCTGTTCTTGAAGCACTGACCCTTCTCTATTCTTTTGTCCATCCATTCTTCAGTGTGAACACAAACAGTTATGCCTCCTGCAATTTTGTAAGTTCTTTGGCATTGTCTTCCTCTGTTTCATCCTTTAGATCCTTTGTTACATGACCCTAAGTCTTACTCTCGATTTATCCAGGGGCCATATGAAAATCCCTAAGTTTGCTCCCAAAACCTACCCTCGACTTATACATGAGATCGACTTATAGTCGAGTATATATGGTATATTCTTTATATATTGTTTCCATACCTCCAACAAAAAAAAATCTGATATAATGATTTTTTAAAAATCTTTGTTTATTTTGTCCTTATTGTAAAACAGATAGGCATGCCACCCATATCTTAGCTTTGTGCCTTCCAGTTTTAACAGTTTACCATTTTGCAAGTTCATCCAATCTCCATATTAGGCAACATGGCTCATAGTAAAGCTCAAAATTCGGTAAGGATAGTCCTCCCCTTTCCTTCTCATCCTGCACATATTTTAGTCTTATCCTTGGCTTTTTCAAGTCCCATATAAAGGTGCTTATTTCTTTCTGCCACTCTTTAAATGCTGTTCTATTTTTAATTATTGGTAGTACTTGAAAAAGAAATAACATCTTAGGGAATACACTCATTTTTATTGTGGCTATTCTGCCTAACAGAGATTTTTAAATCTTTCCATCTATGTAAGTTTCCCTTTATCTGCAGCCACGTATTTTTATAATTATTAAGATCTGAGTTTTTATTTTTTGTTACCACACCTAAATATTTTACATTTTTTACACTGGCTAAAACCTGATTAATCACTTATTGTTTGACTCTCTTTATGTTTCATATTTTTTGTTAGATTTTTTGTTTTGTTTTTAACTTTGTCGCCTTCTCGAACTTTTTTAGTTCTGTTAGTAGATTATGTATATCATTTTGTGGATCACTTAATCTATTAAGTCTTCCACAAAGGCTCAGGTTTTTAATTCATCTCTTTTTACCTGAAATCCCTTTATATTCTCTGTGTTTTTTTCTTTAGTAGTATTTCCTGAGTTATCAGGAATAGCGGTGGTGATAATGGGCATCCCTGATGGGTTCCCTTTCAATAATTTTTATTGTTTTTGTCCTTTCTCCACTTATAATAATTCTCGCATTTTAGTCTGTATATATTGCTTTGATCCAGTCTATTTATTACCTATAACCATTCTTTTTAAGATCTCTCACAATGTGTTTCAATGTATGTTATCAAAAGCCTTTTCTAGATCCAAGATCAGTGCCAACCTCCTCTCATTGTTGACTTCATAATGTTCTATTAAATTTAGGATGCATCTTGTATCTTTTAATTGTCTTTTCGGGAGGAAGCCACACTGATCCTCATGGATTCAAGAATTTAAGATTACCTTCAATCTATTAGTTAATACTGAAGCAAATAAGTCAGCCCTCCTTATTAACAGATTTTTTTTTTATACACGGATTCAAGCATACATGGCTTGAAAATGTTTAGAAAAAACCTAAATTCCAAATAGCAAAACTTGATTTTCCATTTTATATAAGATACACCATTTTGATATGCCATTGGATTGAATGGGACATGAGCATCCACAGATTTTGTTGTCCACGGGGGGGTCCTTGGAACCAAACCCCAGTGTATAACAAGGGCCTACTTGTAATTTATAATCAGCATTTAGCAGGGAGATTGGTCTGTAACATTTGATCTTTAGCCTCTTTTAAAATCAATATGACATTTGTGGGTGGTAAGTCTCCTTTAATCTCATTCATTACATCATTTAACGGGTCAATTAAGCTTTCTTGTAGTGTCTTATAATCAATTACTGTCAAAACATCTGGGCCAGGTGCTTTGCCATTCTTACAGTACTGTACCAATGAAATTTCCATTACTGTTATTGGCTTATTCCAAAATTGTCTTTGCTCCTGACTTATCGTTGGAATGTCATTTTTACCTACTCTTTGAATAGTTTGAAGTAGTAATTCTCAACCCCTTTTTTAATTTTCCCTTCATCTGTGTGAATTTCCTTTCCTTCTTTAATTTTTGTTATTAGCCTGTTTTATCTTTCTTTCCTCAGTTTCTGCACCAATCACCTACTTGATTTATTGGCGTATTGAAAATGTTTTTGTTTGGTATTCCTTAACTTTTTCTCTATTTCTTCTGTTAAATATTGTGACATTTCTTTTTTTAGTATTAAAAAGCCCCTCATGACTGCTTTTGAAGCAGCCCAGACCATTCTCTTTTCTTTTACTTGTGCCAATTTTTTTTAAAATGCCTCTCTAATGTTAATTTTGCTTCTTCTATGATCTTATAACTTTTTAATTAGTTTTCATTTACTGTAGTTGCCAGATATATTCTCTAAGCATGTCTTTTAAAGTCAGCAAGATCGGGTTGTGATCCGACAGCATTTTAGCTAATATCTACCTCGTTATTTATAGATTTGGACACTAAGAACATATCTGTTCTCAAAAAAGTTTGATGTCGGGCTGAAAAGAAAGCAATTTTTTTATTTCTGTATTTTGATCTCCAGATATCTATTAAATTTTCCAGCCAAGAGCTCAACAGACAATAACATACTACACCCAGTAACAGAAAACCATCCACTTAACATGAAAATGGTTGTATTCCTTCTTAATGGCTCTGAGAGTCATTCTCCCATACCCATGTGCTTTTGCTGCTCCTACAAACTCAATGTAAGAAAGAACAGAGGCTCTGTTAACAATAACCTTATAGCTGAATTGATTTATCTGGATTTTACTTAAAAGTGCTAGGGAAAGAGAGAATTGCTAAATAACATTTGTGTTGGTACATATTTCAGAGTAGGGTGGCCTCTTATTGGGCTTTTGTTTTTAAGCATACAATGGTGTATACCTGATGTCCATTCTTCTGCTTGTGGATTCATTAAGAGTCTTTGGAATAATTTCATCACTCACTCTTACAAATAGCAAGTAGAATAAACTTTTTTTTAAAAAAAACACTATGTCTAGTTTATAAAAAGTACATGGAGAAAACCAAATGGCTGGCCATTTTTTAAACCATGGCCTAATGGTTTCAAACAAAATGCAACAATACTCTTTAATTACTGTTGAGATTGGAAAAACACACTCACTGCTAAGAAATATACCACAAATGTAATTTTCTTACCTTTCAAAGCTAATTTTATTAAGAATAGCTGTTGCTGCAGGCAAATTTCTCAAGAGACTGCATTTGGCAGTGCTCTTCAGTCTGGTAAAAAGAAACCCCCATAGTTCTATAAATCATTGTCATGTGCTCCTAAGCTCACATGCATTTATACCAAAGGTGGGCAAAACACGTATGATGGATACATGCAGCTCGCAGCTTGACCTATACCCTGAGGTCCACCAGTTTTGGGGTGTTTTTTTTTTTAGTAGAAGTCCTTGAATTATGGATAAAGGTATCTCTCTTACCTTTTATAATGGCTTTAGCTACATTTTATGAAAAGAAAGATACAGTTACAACAAGGAATGTGGAGGGGAGAGTCGGGGGGCTGAAGAATGCCTATCTTTGTGTTGTGTGCCTTCATGTTGTTTCCAACTTATGCCAATCCTAAGGCAACCCTATCATGAGGGGGTGGGGTTGGCAAGATTTGTTCAGAGGAGATTGGTCACTGCCTTCCCTGATGCTGAGAGAGTGTGACTTGCCCAAGGTCACCCAGTGGGTTTCATGGTCAAGCGGGGAATCAAACCCTGGTCTTCAAAGTCCTAGTTCACCACTCAAACCACTACTCCATGCTAGATCCTTTCTGTCCTTCCCTCCCTATACTTCAAGAACTATTTTCAGTCCCTGGTTGTTTGCAAATTTCCACTTGCAGTGGAAGGGAATGGGCATGTTCTGATGACAGGCGGCAGGAGCCACTGACTTCCAACTTAAAGGGACAGTGAATCTGCTCCAGGTTTTAGTTTAAACTAGCCAAGGTACTAAATCCTATCCCTAAAAGAGGTTCAGATCCTTAAATAGTGCCTTTCAAGTACATACTAAACTCTCGATTGGATCCACTGAGGTGGAAGCTACTATCTGCCAGTGCTTCTTTCTCTCTGACTGCATAGCATGCCTTCTTCCTGTCCTCACCACTTGCAGGAAGCACAGAGGCTCAGTCTAGCCAGCATCTGGAACAGCACAACATCTAGATTAGAAGTTTTTGTGAATAGGGTGTACACTGATGGACTTTTCTTTATTAAAAAAGGCATAACAGTGTTTTTAAATAACATATTGTATATATATCATCTGAATGGAAATATATTTTTCAAAGAGCAGAACCAAAAAAGTGTAGTACCTGCGTAATCCCAAATCTAGCTGAGATTCATCATTGATGAGTTCCGATTCACTCTGGGCAATTCTCATGGCCAGCTCATGATCTCTGCGTTCTTGCTCCAGAACTGCTTGCTGCTGGCTGGCTTCTTCACGCTCTCTGGCCAGCTGAGCCTCAACTTCAGCCTGCACAATGATGAAAAATATGTTTCATTCAAGTTAACAAGTCTACTCACCCATAGGTGTTTATAAAAAAAATTAGACCAGTTTGGGGGCAGAGGGGGCATCGAAAGCAAAGGTGGAGTGTGTTTGGCGGCTAGGTGAACTTCTCTGACTTTGCAAAACTTATGAGAAGCAGGTAAATACAATGAAAATAATAATAATAATAATAATAATAATAATAATTTTTATTTATACCCCGCTCTTCAGCCAAGGCTATCAGAACGGCTTACAATTTGTTAATTAGACATTTCCCTGCCCAAAGGCTTACAATCTAAAAAGACACAACACAAAAGGAGAAGGGAGAGGTGGTGGGGAAGGGGGAAAGTCCAGCAGTTTTTCTCTCCCTCAGAGGCCTGGACCAAGGCAGATGGACAGCAGGGAGGGCTAAATAAAACCAGCAAAAAAATAATCACCATTACTAAAATGAAGAAAATTACTATTATGGTGGTTCATAGTGCCATAAAACACTCATTCCCACCAAAAGAACTGGAAAAAGGAACCCAAGACCAGGAATTGCAATGATGTCAAATACAGTACATGTTCTTCCATGAAAGTCTACCTGCTACTCAGTTTTTAGAAATAATGTGGGGCCAGTAAATATAGGAACACCTTGACTTAAATATTTTATTCATTATTTTAAGGGAAAATGTTCCATAAACCATTTTTTCAAAAAAAAAAAAAATGGGGGGGGGGGACAGGGAAAATCCTGGGTTTTGCCCCCTAAATTACATCTGTTTTTTCCACAGCAACAACATTTCTAACTGTAGTTTTCCACTCATTTCTATGGAGGGTATATTAAAAATCCACCATTGCTCAAAGGTAAGTAGACAGAGTGTGATAGGTGGAGGTTTCTGATCCCTGTCTTAAATCATCGGTATCCAAATGGGCACTACAACCATGCTCAGAAAGAACGTTTCAGAGCAGTGTGGATCAAGGCAAGCAAGTAATGCAATAAGAAAAGCAGCATCTGTTTTGGTGATATGAAGCCCTTCATGTTAAGAGTAACCAAAGGCCTGCATGCATGGGTCAAAAGGCCTGTGCTCTCTCCAGACTCATGTCATTCTTTCTGGACAACGCAGGCCATTAGCACCAGGTCAGGACCAGGCAGACCAGTTGTGGATCCAGTGGATCCAGACTGACCCAGCCCAAAGGGGCCTTAACCCAGTCTAAAAAAGACCAGTTGTTTGCTGTAGAGTATCTACGAAACTCTGCAGTGACAACCAGCAAACCAGACAGCCCCAGGGCTCCACCATTGTGTCTGCTGAGAAGATCCCCTTTGTGGCCTCTGAGATGGGGGCACCTGGCCATGTGGATGTAGCCAGGTACCCTGTTTCCTCCCTTACAGGCTGCAATGAGGGTCTTCTCAGCAGACCTGACAGCAAAGGAAGGCGTGTAAATACTCGCCTGTTGCTGTGCTGGCCTGAGGACTGACCCAGGTCAGGACCCAAATCAGGATAGCATGGGCTTGGCCCATGCTATCCTGCCCATCTGCTTAGGGCCCAAGTTTTTAAAATGACAAAAACAAGGTGTCTAGAAAATGAGTTTAGATTACAGTACTATAGTACTAAGTTGTTTATTCAAAAGCAAGCATTTTTTCCAAAGTTCAAAATAATGCCTGCTGTTTTAATTTTTAAGAATGCCAGAATGATCTAACATCCAAAGAGCCAACACATGACAGAAATGATTCCTGAATACATTTCTCAAAGCACTTGCAATATATTTTTCTTTGTATATCAGTTTTCCCAAACAGCATGTCAAGGAGTTATTTTTGTTTTTACCAAAAGGTTCTTTTGAAGTGTTGTTTCTTGGCCATTTCAGAACAGATTATAGCAAGAGCATAACAGTTTTCTGCAGGACTGAATGCAACTTGTACACAGATGTAACCTTCATTACAACTCATGAACCCTTGCATTTTCCAACCAAAATTATGCAGCTATTTTCTATGATAATTTTCTGTGGCTTCAAGTCCTAAGTAGCCACATGCCAACACACTACTACCAATGTAGTCTGAAGATTCAGTTTGAAGCTGCCTAATCCAACAATTCCTTCCCGTGATAGTGTGCTGCAACAATTGCCATGAATGGGCAACAGCACTCATTCCCATTATGGTATTATCAAGTAATCTTCCTTTCTGAGGACTCCTAAGTTAGTTTATCCAGGAGCAACAGTCACCAGAAAGAAAGCCTACTGAAGGTGGCCTAAGACTGAAAGCCATCCTAAAAGAAATATTTGCTTTGCTGTCATCACAAAATGAAAGGAAATGGGATCCAACAGATATCAATCAGGGGTGAGGAAAGGGTGTCCCATGCATGACATAAAGCCCCCTAATCTCTGCTCAGCAGCCCTCAAGCTTCCCAGGAGATCCCCATTTAAAAAAAAATGCTCCCAAAATAGCCATAAAGGCTCAAACTGCTCCAATTACCCAGTATTTCTCCCCAAACACCCTCTAAATGGCCAGTTTTCAGACAAAACAAGAAGTGACATCACTTCACTTCTGTGTTGGTCAAACCATATCCCTGAAGTCCACTGGAGGAATGCAGGAGCAAAAATCAGCCTTAGACCTCAATGCAGGCCCATCCCTGGTATGGACAGTTTAACAAGGGCCCCTTTATGTCTCTCATAGCCAAGAAATCCTGTACCTATAAATTCAACCATCTCCTCTGGTGCAAACTTCATTACCAGGCTAGAAAATGGGATAAAATGATGTGGTGTAAATACCGTGTTTCCCTGAAAATAAGACAGTGTCTTATATTAATTTTTGCTCCCAAAGATACACTAGGTCTTATTTTCAGGGGATGTCTTATTTTTCCATGAAGAAGAATTAACATTTATCATTGAAAAACAATGTGCATGCTTCCAAACAAAAACTTTGCTAGGTCTTACTTTCAGGGGAGGCCTTATATTTAACAATTCAGCAAAACCTCTACTAGGTCTTATTTTCAGGGATGTCTTATTTTAGGGGAAACAAGGTAGGATCATATTCTAGTACACTAGAACTGTATGTTTTTACCTCAAAATATGTAAAGATTGTGCTATTAACCTCTGCCTACTAGCATTTAGACAGCGTCACCTGTGACAAACATGCCATCTTTCAACGTCATCTGAACACAATCCCAAGTTAACTCTCCATGTCACACAGACCACCAACATTTTTAATATATAAAGAAAAAGCTGCAGCTGATAACAACTGATAATAAGCTGATTCTTTTCCCATGGCTCTTGAAATATATCTAACTAAGATTATAAATAGGTAAAATAGCACAGTTCTCTTTTCCAGGACAACATTTAAAAAACCAAAAGTCATAACTTCGGTAGGTAATATGTTAAATAAAACTTTTCAAATATATAAAAGCAAGTTTCTGTCTACAATACGGTAGATTTTGTTTTTGTTTTTTCCAAACGGGATTCAGGTTCAGTATATTCGGTAAAATCTCTGGAATCGCAAGGCTTCACCTATGTTATATATTCTTTAATATGTCTCACTCATTGGTTATATAAATGTTTGGGAGGCAAGATTATCTGGAAATTCATTAGTAAAGATAACTACAACCATATTTTTCTTCTTGTAATTAAAAACAGAAAGTTAATAAAAAGTCACATTACAAAACAAAGAACACATCAATGCAATGCTCACAATAAAAGCAAAATTCAGCTATCAAGCAATATATTTTGTCACTGAGATGCTATTAGACTTAGATTGTAAATGAAAGCTTCAACAGATTAATGTTACTTTTCAAAGAATCCTTTCCAAAGCTTGACATCTAGATCACGGCTACATTATTCTGTCATATCCATGAATAGTAAAAGATATCTTAAGAAACTTCAGTTCTCAAACCTGACACCTTCCTCCTAACAAATATTTTTCTCTTTCAGGCTCCAGACCTCCTCTCTGTTTCAAATTTGCTGAACAATCATACTGGGCTGAATGCAGATCAGTAAATTTGAGGGCTAAAGTTTATTACAGTCTAAAATCTAACACACCTGCATGTACTACATGAACTACAATTGTCTATTTTAAAATGAATGTTCAGAAGGATCTTTGAAAATCTTGCAATTTTTACCTGTCCCCTTAGAGAGCTCTTATCTCTGCCTCTCTTCCCCTCCAGACTATGCCTCAGATACTTCACCAGTAAGTGTAGCATAAAAATTCTGCAGGTGGAACTACAATACAACTCCCATCTCACCACTTCCACAAGTCAGCATTTGCTGTGATAGCCCAGCCACTCAATGGCTGCTGAAGAGAAGTGGATGGGGAATCTAGACACATTTGGTCATGTGCCCATAGCCATATGTAGTCTGATGTCCTTATCCACTGAGATGTGCCAGGGTGCTCTGGAGGTCTTGGCAGATAATGCAATCAATCTGCATCTGATTATGTCCTCAGAGCCAGACAGTTTGTTGAGTCCTCCCTGCCCTCCACCAGGCACTAAATGACCATGGAAGGTGGTTATGTCAGTGAAAGGTGAGAGGGTGGGGGAGGTGAGCCTTTGGTCATTGTGGAAGCAAGAAGAGAATACAAACCTTGGTATCAATATATAAAAAAGAGATACAGGAAGTATGTTGCTCTCACATATGTCACTGACAGAATGCTGGACTATAACATCTAGATGCCCCCCACACACACACACTCCATCTCAACAGTCTATGAAACAGAAGGACTTCTTTAGTACAAAAGTGCTAATCATCCAGCTCTCCAAATGTGTTTGAACTGTTGTTTCCAGCATTCCTCATCATTGACGGCACTCAGGTTGCTGAAAGCTGCAGTCTAACAACATCTGAAGTTCTGTATAGTCTCCACCCCACTTTTTTAGAATTAAAGATTATGCCATCTTTAACACTAAAAAAAGGGGGGCGGGTCTGAAGGGATGCCATGCAGAAGATGGAGCAAGCTTGTTTTCTGTTATTCCCATAGACTAGAACACAGCCAAATGGATTCAAGTTACAAAAAAGAAAAAAAATATTCCAACTAAATATTAAGATGAACTTATTCAATGTAAGAATTGTTAAACAATGGAATAGATTATCACAGAGGGCGATGGACTCTCCATATTTGGGTCTTTGAACACAGGTTGGATAGCCATCTCTTAAGATTGCTTTAGTTTTGTATTCCTGCATGGTGAGATGGTGGACTAGATTGCCTCTACAGTCCCTTTCAACTTTATGATTCTATACATTTCAATAGGTTTCAGCCCCAGATCTACAATGGAAGCATTAGGATAATGTTGTAAAATACACAAAGTGTAACAACTATAGTTACTATAACACACACCTGAATTCGCCTTTCTTCTTCTTCCCTTTTTTTCCTCTCCTCTTCCTCCTGTTTTCTCTTTGCTTCAATTTCATATTTCCTAGGAAAATAAAACTGGTAGTTACAGAAAGAAAGCTTGAACTGTTACAAGTCCTCTCTTCACTTTCTTGTTACCATATACTGTAATTCCAATAATCCTTCACCACTGACTATGCCTGCTGAGGTTTATGTGTGCTGCAATCATAGTCATGTGCAGTGCACTGTGTTACCTGCATTGAGGACAAAGTTGTCCAAGATTTAAAGTAGCAATAAGAATGTTGCATTGCATTGTATTCAGGGTTCCAACAAAGCAGTTATGCTGTCCCCCAGGATATTTCACTCTAATCCCCCCCCCCCATGACAGCTTTCCCCTCTCAGCAATCAGCATTAAACCATGACTTGGCATGCCCTCTTCTAATTGGGTTATTTGGGGGGGGGGGGGAGTTTTCTACTTAATTTTCAAAATATTCTTTGTACTTCTACAAAGCTGGTTCTGCCACACCCCTGATATCTCCTTCCAGTACACAGGTGAAACATGCACGCACGTGCACACACACACTTGTGATTATGAAACAATTAATACACTTAGACGATCTGGACAAAGAATCACCTTTTCCCCAGCAGAAAGCCTGAGTGCCTGGAAATTAAGATTTGTCTGCATTTAGTATAGACTGGAAAGAATATATGTGGGAAAAGCCATCTGAGACAGAAATACTGGTAGAGTTCCAGAAGTGAAAAGGCTTTACAGTCTCTGTTTTAAATGTGGTTCTCTCTAGATTCTGACAAAGAACATTCACTAGTTTCATCATGCCACTTTTCCCCATTGACCTCAGACCTAGACCTGATGATTTCACTCACAGTCTCCTTTCCTCTTCTTCCTTCTTCCGACGTTGTTCCTCTTCCTCACGCCTCTTCCTTTCTTTTTCCATCTCTTCTTGGATACGTCGCAACCTTTCTGCCTCTTCTTCCTGTTGCTTCCTCTTCTGTAGGGAACCCAGAAGCTGTTCTGAGCTTCTGACTAGTGCATCATACTCCTTCTGTATCTGTTGTCTAGGCATTTCAGTGGCCTGCAAAATAAAATAATTCAAATAGACACAAGACATTACGTATTTGTGTTTGCTTGTTTGTCTGTTTATATGCCATCTTGCTTCTAAACTGGACTCAAGCTGGCTCACAAAGAAACTTAAAAGTATAATTTTAAAAACACAGTTAAAAACATCACTTTGATATAACAAGTTAAAGTATAAAACCATAAAAACATACAAAAAAGTAACACCCCAATAAGAAGCCTCCCTGGGAGCAGTTATATATTAAAACTCTGCTTGACGGGAAAAGGTTTTGCCTCCTGGTGAAAGGCAAGCAGAGAGGGGTCCACTGTAGCCTCCTGTGGAAGGGAGTTTCAGAGGGTGGGAGTAGCCATTGAGAAGTCTCACTCATGTCCTCATCAAGGAAGCCTATAATGTGGTGGATCCAAGAGAAAGACTTGCCCTAAAGATCTGAGAACTCTGGCAGGGTCATATGGGGAGATACGGACTTTCAAATAATCTGGACCTAACTGCATTAGCAGACCACGTGGAATTAAAAAAAAAAAAGTAGCACCCCAGCACTTCAAAAGCTTAAAATCTGAAAGTCCAAGATTGGGGGCAGGGAAGGTTAATAAAAGAAATATGTTCCCAGCTCGGGCATACAGGATTTGCTTTGCTGGAAAAGTATAACATATAAAGCTGGCATTGTATAATTGGCCCCAACATATTAAATTATAATAATCATATTTGGCTCCAGGAGTACTTAATGATAACAGGAGAAAATTCAAATGAATATTGTTTCACTTGGAGGAACAATGGTAAACAAAGCAAAAACATGGGTTACCAGCTTATTTGTTAGAAATACTGAAGTGTCACACAGTGTACCTTACGTAAGAGCAATCAGAAGATGAGGAATAGGGTTGAGTGAAGCTGGTTACCAGAGTGCTTGGAGAGAATACAAAGAAGAATGAGCAGGGAGTTATGGGAGTAGGAAGACATGGGGGAAAGTGTTGAGAGGCCTTGGGGAACTGGGTGATACTGTGTTGCTTCTATTCTGCACTAATAATTATCTAGAGGTTTTGTTTTCCTTTTTGGAGTTATACAAAGTTATTTAAATAAATAAATAAAAAATAAACACTTTATTTATACCCTGCATCTGTGTCCAAGGACAATCGAAGCAGATTACTGTTAAAAATCCATACAATACATACATAGTAACCCAATTATTCCCTCTCTCCCCTTAAGATATCAATTAAACACAATAACAGTTAAAAACTATGCATTAAAATAATCAAAGAGGATTGAATGGGATTTCAGAAAGTTCATAAGATGGTGGGTTCAATTTAGTGGACAGGTATACCATTCAGGAAAGGCCTGCTGGAAGAAATCCATCTTGATGGCTTTTTTAAAGGCATCCAAAATGATAATCTGATGGATTTCCTCCGACAGGCCATTCCATAATCTGGGAGCGGTTGAAGAATAGATCTTCTGGGTAGTTGCAGTCAACCTGGCTCTTATAGGATGCAATAGGTTCCCCCCAGAGGACCTAAGCGCGCAGGGTGGGAGAAACTGTCTCCAGCTGAGTGTCTTGAGGCAGAGGCGGCAATGTCTCCCACTGCTCCTTGGAGCCACTGGCTGCCAAGAGATGATGGGGAGAGGGGGGAAAAGAAAATAAGAGACCTGTGTGCACTAAAAAACAAAAACTCTACTGAATCAGACTGGTCCTAGCACTGGCTAAAGAAAGGAAGCCACTTCAATCAGCAGATACTGTAGCAGCAGCAGCAATGAGGTGTTGGAGGGCAGGGCTCTCTGCTATGCAGTCAGATTTGTATCCTTTAACTGAGGGGTCATTTGGACATCTTTTTTAGCGGGATGATGCAAAGAAGCCAACTCATGCATTCCGGGTTTGTCATTTACACTATTTTTTAAAACCATATCTCTTTGCAACTCTGTGTTCTCTTACTCATACATGCTCAAGAGCCCTGTGCCCAGTCCCCCCCCCCCCCCACACACACATACACCAGGCTGTCAGTGACCTCTGGGAAAAACTGCCTCCAGCTGAGTGTCTTGAAGCAGTGGCACCAATATCTCCCACTGCTCTTTGGAGCTGCTGGCCTCCAAAAGATGATGGGGGAAGGGGGAAAATGAAAGAGGGAGAGTCCTCCTCTCCCCACATCAGAGGGGATAGACGCAGCCAGGCATGTAGGGTTCAATCCATTTGCATATTCCTTATTTCTACAACACCACTACCATATCCATATCCATGTCCATATCAATATCCCCCCCTCTCTCTGTATGTGTGTGTGTGTGTGTGTGTGTATGTATATGTGTGTGTGTGTATATATATATATATATATATATGCTTACTACAGACACACACTTCGTTGGAAAATAAGCTCAATTCTTAGTTTTGAGAAGGGGGGGGGGAATCCAGGATCATTGATAAGATTCTGATATCCCCCTGACCCAGGGAATATTTCTATTACATAAGAAACACCCCCACCCCCCAGATGTGGTGAGCATGCCAGCTCACAAAAAAGATACAGGAGAAAAATACATATCCTATCTTACCTGAGAGAGTGGAACAATTATTTTTCCTTTTGACATATATCCAAGGTACAAAATGAAATAATCACACTGAATTTGCACATTTCACAATAAAAGCAATGAGTGTTGAGCCTCTCACATAGCAGGTATTACTTTATGGAGAAGAAGAGTGAGTATCTCCTCTGCATTTTTTAATTATTTCAATGTTTATATACTGTGTAATTTCTAACTTCAATTTTATATGTTGCAAATAACTTGTTCAAAACAGTGAAAAGTGAAGTTCTCAATGAGGAAATCTTGCATTCTTATCCTTCTCATGATGGAACAATAACAACAAATGAATTCTGTAGCACTTTTGAGACTAACCAAGAAAAAGAAAACTCTAACATAACATTTTCATGCACTTTAGTCCATTTCATCAGGAGCAGGGGAGTGGAGTCCACAAAAGCTTATGTTAGTTCCCCCCACCCCCAATTGGTTTATTTCAAAGCTGGTAACAGGAATCCTTTGTATCTTTCAATGTTGAAAAACCATAGAATGATGTAAAAAGCAAGAATATGTACATTTGCTCAATCTGAGGTATTTTTTAATAGGTTACAAAATCTAGTCATTAATTACAAAATCTAGTCAGTATTGATTGTCAAGGTGAACGGTTTCAATTGTTTCAGCGTGGAACAAAAACAGCCTCCCTATTTTCTATTTTGTCTTAACAGTGTGATTTGATCATGAAGTCTTCAAAGGCTTCCAGGTCCTGCCCATAGAAGTAATGGATCTATAGCAAGCAAGGGTGTGCAACTGTGGAAGCTGAGGGGCTGCATTAGCCCCCCAGGAGACCATGGAGGGATGCACTTCACCACCACACCTGCTCCCATAAAATAAACTTCCCACAAAGATCCTCTAGGAGACATGAGGGCATTTTCACCATTTGAGAAGACCTTTCTGGACCATTTTTGGCCAGAATAAACCCTTCTTAACAACAGGAAGTGAGCAGAAATTCACTTCTTGTTGATAATCTTTAAAAAGTTTTCTTGGGCCTATATTGGCCCAGAGGGGCTTGAAAATATGGTTAAAATGCCTCCATGTCACCCTAGAGCGTATTTCAACAAAATTGAAACATTCTTTTTGACTCCTGGATGACCCAGGGGATCTCCAAACATAATGGAAGTGCCCTCCACAACCCCTAGAGTTCACTGGGATATTCTGGAATAATTTGTGACCCCTGGGAGAGTCTGGGAGTTACCAAAAAAAAATGGCTCTGGGGGTGACATGTAACCTTGCAGACCACACTTTGACCTCCTTGGTTCTACAGAAAAGAATTATGTTTCTTTTCCCCTGCCCAAGTGTTACATCTTACCTTGATCTTGACCATCAGAGCATCAATAGACATTTCAAGGTCGTTGACCTGCTTGCTCATTTCTGCTTTTCCCTCTTTTAGAGCACTCACTACTTCATTGAATTTGTCGAGCCTTTTCTTCAGTGTCCGAACCTTGATTAGACCATCTATGCTGTAAAAGGGATATCTAAGTTTCAGATAAATTCTTGCATATAAGAAGCAGCGAGCTGAGGGCAAACAGGGGCTAAAATCCTGTACTATGCTGTCCAACTACCTTTGAGTAAATCCAATGGATTTGTCTGAAGCCAGCAACACAGAAAGTGTCATATGGTAATAGTAAAAGTAAATTTATTCTATTTTGGGTTCCAAGAGAAATGAATGCTCTGATGGGAGAAACATTAAATAAGACCGACTCTGGAAGTTGCCTCAAGACCATGAAAACTTTCTCAATATGACAGAGTGGCATTAGAAAAAAGCACACTTGATCTATTCAATAGTATTTTGTCTTCATGTTTCAAATAATTACAGGTTTAGCAGGTACGTAAGTCTGCAGATATAATGGCTCTTTGAAGACCTAACATTTGGCCAAGTAATGGACCAAACTGACTAAAAGAGATTACCCAACTAAATCCAAGGATTCAAAGATAAGGGAAACACTAAGAGCATAAAGGACATGATATGAAATGTGTTGAGGGCTGCTCCATTCACTTCCTATCCCAGCACCAACTGTTCCCACTGAATGCTGCTATATTCTCTCCCTCAAGTCTTTAAAGACAGGGATTGGGAACATGGGGCCCTCCAGCTGTTATTAAACTGGAATGAGTATCTGCTGCAGCCCACATGGCTCATGGCCAAGAGGTGATGCCCACTGCAGTCCAGCAGCATCTGGAAGATTACCCGTTCCATACTCTGCCTTAAATTAGGCACAGAGAGCAAGAGTGTGGTAGAAGGATCACCCTTCCTAACCTGTTTCTCAGTATCTTAAGGCATGAAGATTTTTACCAGCACTAATACCATGCAGCTAATTTGGTTTACCAGCAAAGATATTTAGAAATGAGATACAAGCCTTGATACGATCCTTGCTTCTTCTTACCGTGGTTGATGCTTTCTCTTGCAAAGCCACATGCGGATAGTCTTTTGTATTTTGATGCAGGCATTGGCTCTGTATTTTATTTTGTTTTTCACTGTAATATACAAGGGGGGGGGAGGGACACTTCAGAATTGGACAATCCCATACACCTCGACAGAAAGGATATTTTTAAAATGGAAGAGGATAAGTAATAGCTCAAGTAGATGACAAAGACCTGCTTAACCCTCCTGTCACCACAGTATTTTACAGTACCGATGGGTGGGTGAACAGCATACATTTCCAAAACCCCTGTTGTGCTGCCCCCTCATGGTCAAATTGGCAGCTCCTAATGATGCTGATGAAATTACAGCAGCTTCCCTTCTTCCTCTTCCCTTCCTGTCACTCCAATAAAAGAAGTAGGCATTCTGAGCTAAGGTTATGCAGGGCGTTGTGGAGTAGGAGACTACCCCTAGTACCTTCATGCCTAATAAAGAGCTACTGCTGTTGCTTCTGAATTTGTAGCAGTGGCGAATTTCGGTGATGGCATGATGGTGTTAACATGGCCCCTGATAAATTCCACAGGGTAAACATAAGCATCCTCAAATTAGGGAAATTGAGCATCCTTGGAATAAGGATGGGTGATGTCTCCATTCTCTCTGATGCAGTTATGACACAGTGGCTGGCATCAGTTTTTATACATGTGAGATTTACACTTCAATCATTTGCCTGACGATCAGGCCTGGAAATTTCTATGGAACTTCATTAAAACATAAGGCCCACTCAATCAAACTAAAATTCCATCAAGACAAATATTCCTGCAAATCCCATCAGCCCTACACAATACTGTCAATGAAGGCAGGTGGATATGTGCTGCATGAGTGCTACATGTTGCCCCACTCTGTATTAGCACTTTAAGCATCTTTCAAAATTTGGCTCAAAAGATTCCCCCCTCCTGCAAGGTATTTAAATACATACATTTAATGACTGACAGAGAGCACCACTGAACCTTCTTCCAGCGACTGCAGATAAGCCAATGGTTGACTCGTTTAACCAACTCAGCAAGATGATCTGGATCAGACTTCATGATTTGATCAAACTCTGCAAACTAAAAATACAAAACCAGCTTAACACAAGGGATGGGGATTTAGAAGGCAGCCTTCATGGAACGTTGAAGAACAAAGTGCTCTGTTATAAGCAGAATGTTGTAACCCTGACAACATGAATGGTGGCTATGCTAGCAGCTGGCCAGCTTCTGGGCTCTATATAAGGTGCAGGTGTGTGTTTGTTTGTGTGCCTTCAAGTTGCCTGTTGGCTTACGATGACCCTATGAACCTCAAAGGGTTTTCTTAGGCAATGAATATTCAGAAGGGTTTTTGCCAGTTTCTTCCTCTAAAATCCAACCTACAGCACCTGGTATTCATTTGCAGTCTTCCATCCAAGTACTAAGCAGTGCTGACCCTGCTTACCTGCCAAGATCAGTGGTGCCTTTAGGGTATTTAGGCTATATAAAGTGCTAGTACTGGCCTTTAAAACCACCCAGGATCTAGGATGTGAATAATTCCTTGTATAACTTCTAATTTGGTGGTGTGGCAGAAGGTTCCAAGTCTAGATTGGCTAACTGATATATAGACATCTACATATCAATAGATACAGACCAATGTGGTATTTCTGTGCTGGACTAGGACTCCAGGAGAACAGCGTGCAAATCCCCCCTTGGCCAATAGAAACGGACTGAATGATTTGAGCAAGACAAGCAATCTCAGCTACATAGAAAGGCAAAAGCATGTCCCCTCTGAACAAATTTTGTCAGGAAAACCCTGTGACAGGTTTGCCTTGGGGTCACTATAAGTTGGAAAACAACCTGGCCGCATACAACAACAAATACTGTAAAAAAAATGCAAAAAATGCAGCCTTAGAGGCTTGGCACTATCCAAAAAGCTCCATAAAGCTTTGTCTCTCTCTCTTGGCCTTTAGGAAAAGATATAAGGCCTATATTATTATTATTATTATTATTAGTAGTAGTAGTAGTAGTAGTAGCTTTATTTATAAAGTGCTGTAAATTTATATGTAAATGTATTTATAAAGCACTGCATGTACAATTAATTAAAATAGACGGTTTCCTACCGTCAGGCTTACAATCTAAAAAGACATGACACAGAATGAGAAGGGAAAGGTGGTGGGGAAAGGGATCAAGTCCAGTGGATCTTCTCTCCCTCTGAGGGCTGCACCATGGCAGATGGACTGGAGGGAGGGCCCTTCTTCTTGCTCTGGCTAGGCCTGGTGGCATTGGGCCTGCCTTTATGTTCCCTACAAGACCGGGCAATGGTAGATGGAATGGAGGGAGGGCCTTCTTCTTTAGGCTAGGTCTTTTAATGTTGTGAAGCTGCTCTGAGTCTCAGTTCTGGGAATGCTTCCCTGCACAAAGTAGTCTTTAACTCAGTTTTAAAACTGGCTAGAGAAGAAATGAGCCATGCTCATAGGGGAAGGAGGTTCCAGGAGTGAGGGGCAGCAAGTGAGAAGGGATGAATCCAGGAGCAGTGGAGATCCTAGGCTGGGACAGGAGATCTTGACTACCAGGAAATATTGATAAATGGACCTTTCTTCTTTCCCAGTCCTTTGACTTTCCCTGGGTTCAGCTGCTCTTCCTTCATGGTCGATACACAGCTGTTACAAAGAAGCTCCCTCAAACATTTCACATCAGCCACTGACTTGTCCATCAGCTCAGCATCTTGGGCAACAGTCTTGAGACACTTCAAGGGAACTCCAAACTTCGTATAGGACTTAATAAACCTCTTAATTTCAGCGGTTGTGAATCCTTCCACCTGGATGTTCCATTCTTGCTTTGGCCTCTTAACATAAAGCCAGTCCTCTGTCTTTCTCATAGAGAGCAAGGATTCCTCTCGCCTCCTCTTCATTTTATAATTGGACAGAGACTTGTCGGTTAATTTCTGGTTGTGAAGAGGCTCTGCCAAATCATCCACCGATATCTCCAGGCAATGGACTTGAGACAATCCCCAGGCTGGCCTGGACCGACACACCGGCTTCACACATGGAAGAAGAAGGGAGAGCAAGGCTGGCTGGCTTGTTTGCAAGGTGGCTTCCCCTGGGTAGCCTGGAAGGAAGGACAACAAAGCAAGCACTAGTCCTCCTCCCCAGCCTTTCTTTGCTCAGGCTCCTCTGGTCCTCTGCTTCTGGGGCTGCTGTGCTGCTGTTGTCTGTTGCTGTTCTTCTTGCTGCTTCCTTTGCCAGCTCAGTTGCCCCCTTTGCAAATACTTTTCGACTACAACACTGTTTCATCATGTGGAGGTTTAAAGGTTTGTCCAATTTTATGACTTTCTATGTTGCAGAGATTTATCTTTTAAATCTGTCATAAGCCACCATGAGCATGGGGAGAGTTGCAGTTGAAATATTTTAAATGAATAGAGAAATAAAACATGGAGATGGCCATGTCAATTTATGTATTTGCATCATCTAAACAGACAAGATTAAATTGAGCTTGTTTATGAACCAGCTTTCAAGAAAAGCAGAAATGCCTTAGCTATCAATTACTTTGTAAAAAGGATGGAGAGAAAATATTAATCATGTCATTTCTTTCATCAGTTCTTCATGGATAGCACTAACTCTTACCTTGCCAGGTCTAAAGAACACTTTGGTTAATCCGAATTTATAGTCATTTTCATTCAGTCCAAGAGCTTTGAAGAGTGCCTAACAGAAAAGAAAAACACAAGAGTACATAAAACAAATCTTTTGGGAGATCAAAGGTTATAACCAGAGCTTAGAAATAATTTATTTAAAAGTACAGTGGACATTTCCCATCTGCGGGTCGTCCCAGAACCAAACCATTGCAGTTTGTGATTACACATAACACATAAAAGCAATGTATTTCAGCCTTCTCAACACTAGTACCTTGCAGAACAGTCTTGGATCCAAACGAGTCAGCTTTGGAGGCATGTACTTTTTGTACATATTATATAGCTCATGGAAAGAAGCGCGGGATGGGAAGCCACCTTGCATCAAATCCAAAACAGACACCATGCCTAGAGTAACAAACATACAATTATAAGTCACAAAAGAAATTAAGGAGACACAGCCGTCATTCTCTCAATGGTTTCAGATCAGTGTTAAAAACATAATAACCATGTTACAGCTTCATCCTGAGATATAGTGACTGGCTAAAGATAATCTAAGGACATTCATGGCTGATTCTCCCCATTCTTGTCAGACACAATACTACCCGTGGCCCATACTATCCTGCCTTTTTCCCAGCTCAGGACTCAAAAATGGCTTACAACAAGTTAATAAACACATCATTAAAAATTCACAAACTACACAAGTTAAAACAGATTAAACAATAAAAAAACAGATTAAAACATATCATCACTGCCAGCACAACAATTAGCAGAATCCAGTGCATTGTTTGCAGGCCTTATACAGGCCTTATACAATCACTCATCAAATGCCTGTCAAAACAGAAAAATCTTTATTTGTCTGTGAAAAGAAAGCAGGAAGGTGCCAGTCTAATTCTCATGGAAGGTAGTTCCAAAGCCTGGGAGCAGCCACTGAGGAAGCCCTTTCTCACATTCCCACCACACTTTGCACCTTTGTCCAAGCTTATCTCTCAGTCATACCATATAGAAAGTGGATAAGAGAAAATATTTATCACCATTCTCTAAGGCACTGCCTCTTGACCTTGTACCCTAGAGATGTTTTGGATTTCATTGTCCAGAATCCCCAAACACTGATCCTAGTGGCTTTTGGCAGTCAAAGTCCAAATCAACTGCAAGTCTAAAGGGAGAGAACTACTTCTCATAGACTTTTCCACAAACATTTTATTTATTTATTATACTTCTTTATATCCCATGCCTTTCCCAGTCTGGGATTCAAGGTGGCTTGCAACAGTTAAAACAAACAAATAAAATTTACCTCATACAAAAGTTTAAAATAAAATTAATAAGTTTAAAACACAGCTTTTTAAAACACACACACACAAACAAACAATATAGCACATTGTGCAAGTTCCTCCTGAGCAGTAATGTCTTCAAAGGCCAGCCTAAACAAACAAAAAACAAGCAAGAAATCTTGCTTGTAGAAACACAGCAGGAAAGGTGTCAGGCTAGCCTCCATAGGGCAGAGACTATGAACAGATACAAAGAAGGCCCTCTCTCCCATGTCCCTATGAGATGTACCTGGGAGGATTGTGAGACAGAGAGAAAGGTTTATCCAGATCTTGAAACAGGGGCAGGCTCATATAGGAAGATATGGTTCTTCATGTAACATGGGGTTGAGTTGTATAGAACTTTATAGATCATAATCACCACTTTGAATTGTAGCCAGAAATACAGTGGCAGCCAGCGGAGCTGTTGTCAACAAGAGATTTACAGTATATACTCATGTATAAGTCTAGAAATTTTAGTCAAAAATTGACCCAAAAATCTGAATTGACTTATCCACTGGTCAATGTAAGTACTGTACTTAATTCTCATAAAAATAGAAACTATCCCTGGTGGAATGTAAGAGTGTAACCTGTCCTGGAAGTGCTGCCCCGCCCCCCACTCTTTAATCCATCCATTCTTCAATGTGAACACAAACAGTTGTACCTGTGCAATTTTGTATGTTCTTTGGCATTGTTTTCCTTTGCTTCATCCTTTAGATCCTTTGCTACATGACCCTAAGTTTTACTCTTGACTTTTCCACAGGTCATATCAAAAAACATCATTTTGGCCCAAAATTCTGCCCTCGACTTATACATAAGATAGATTTATAGTCAAGTATATATGGTATGTCTTTCCTGGCTGCAGCTCTTTGGACCAGCTGAAGTTTCCAAACACTCTTCAAAGGCTGCTCCACCTTTTGAAGTAATCCAGACAGAATGTAACCAAGGCATATGTCACAGCTGCTGAATCTGACATCTCTAGGAACAGGCACAGATAGTGCACAACCCTTAACTGAGTCTAGGCTATTTGAAGGACCATATCTCCCTTTATGAACCCACTAGAACACTGAGATTGTCTGGATAAATCCTACTCTCTGTCCCATCACCCTCTCAGACACGTTTGGTGGGAACAAGAGAGAGGACCTTCTGGGTTGCTGCTCCTAGGCTCTAGAACTCCCTCCCTAGAGAGGCCAGGTTGACTCCATCCCTATGTTTGTTTGGGTGGCAGATAAAAACATGTTTATTCCACTAGGCTTTCTCAAACTGTCATGGGTGATGTAAGAGTTTTATAAAGAATTTTTAAATTTTAAATTTGAACATGTAATGTTGTTAACTTTTGAAATTGTTTGTTTTTTAAACTTTGTAATTTTATTGTTTTGTACTGTTTTAACCTGGTTTGTTTTAAATTTTGTTAGCCACCTTGAATCCTTGTATCAGGAGGAATGCAGGATATTAATAATAACAACAAAAGCAAAAATATGCCTGGTCACTGCCAAAACCTGAGCTTCCAGGATCAGGCGTGAATCCCAGAGTATACCCAAGCTGTTGACCTTTATCTTCATGAGGTCTATAACTCCATTTAGCACAGGCTCAATCTTTATTCCTTGATATGCCATTTGACTAACCAAGAGCACCACTGTCTTGTCTGGACTAAGTTTTAATTTGTTCACTCTCATCCAGTCCATTACAGATGATAGGCACTAGTTGGAATAACAGCTTTCTTGGATTGAGGTGGAAAGGAGTAAAAGAGCTGGGTGTCATTCACATAGTGATAGCACTGAAATCCTAAACCGTGAACATACTCACCCCAAAGTTCCGTGTATATCATAAACAGCATGTGAGACAGAACTGCACCCTGAAGAAACCCACAGGCCAAAGGCCAAGGGGCTGAACAGGAGTCCCCCAGCATCACATTCTGGATTCACCCTTCTAGGAAGGATGATATGCACAGTAAAACAGTGCCTGTAAGTCCTATGCCAGCAAGGTAGCTATCAAAAGCCACCAGGGGGTGGAGTACCAAACCTAACAGGAGATTTTCACATGGACAAAAGTGATGGGAGCATAGCAGGATGCTCCTGTCACTATCATGCAATTGCACAAAGATTACAATGTCACGATAGCTGTGTCATTATCCTGTGCATAAAGAGGAATTCTAGCATCACTTTTGATTGATGGGAAAGTCCTGTAAATAAAAAGCGATGGGTACTGATGTCCTTATGATGAGATTCAAGGAGGGCTTTTTTCACCAATGTCTTTATAAATGCCTCCTTCAGGCATGCAGAAATTCTGCCTTGTTTTAGCTAGGCACTGACCATCCCCTCTATCCACTTTAATAAGCCAGGAAGGGCAAGTCTCTAACAAATGTGAGGTGACTCTCCCCTTTCCAAGAATCTTGTCTACATCCTTGGATTGTACAAATATGTATTATCACTTAACAAGAAAGGACCAAGGTTTCCAGGCACAGTACAAGGTGTTGGTCTTAACCTATAAAACCCTACATGGCTTGGGTCCATCCTATCTTAGGGACCGCCTCTTCCCATATCTTAGGGACCGCCTCTTCCCTCCCCCCCCCTCACACTGCGATCCTCTGGGAGGAATCTGCTACAGCCTATGAAAACCAGGTTGGTTTTCGCCCCTAAGCTACGGAATGACCTGCCGGATGAGATGCGTCTTATTCCATCCATCAACGGCTTCAAAAAAGCCCTAAAGATGCATCTCCTCCGGCAGGATTTCCCGGAAAATCTTTGACACCTCTCGGCTCCAAATTTTGGTCATAGAGATTCCAGCCTCTGCCCACCCACACAGCTCAAGGACTCTCAGTTGATACTGTTGATATTGTTTATTGTATACTATGTTTTAACTTGTTGTTTGATTTAATCCTTTCTTGGGGGGGAGGCAGGGATGGGATCGGACGTTTTAACTGCTATTGTTTTAACTCTCTTCTGTAACCTGCCCCGATTGCTCATTCACAGGGGCGGGCTAGAAATAAAAATTATTATTATTATTATTATTATTATTATTATTATTACATCAATTTGACCTGTATTAATAATAGCATCCATATCAGAGTGGATTTAAGCAATTTTATCTGTAAAGAACCAGGCAAATTGTTCACTGAGGGCTATGGTTGAGTATTCTGGATTCTCTCATAGGCCTATATGTAAAAGACATCTGACCACTTGAAATAATTTTACTTTTCAGCTCTTTACAGATACAATTGTGGCAAGAAGAAATTCATTTTTCCTGCCTGGATTGTCCCAGAATAGGCTTTCAGATAGGCTCTAGTCTACCTTCCATCAGACCTGCTCTTCTGCAAGCATCACTCTACTTACTGTCTCACTTAAACAGAACTACTCAAAAATCAGTTCCTCATATTGCAAAAACATATCACTAACATTCCCATAATCAATAAAATAAAGCAACAAGTACAATTGCTCAATCTGATCACTAAGTGACACACACCAGACATAAGCAGTTTCTTTAACAAAGCCAGCCCAAACAGCAAAGAGGTAGGAATCAAGAATTTGTATGGAAGCCCAAATTGGTGAAAATGATAACTGAATGTAAAGCTTTTCCTAAGCCTATTATACAGATACAGGATAGGATCTTATAGAGCCAAAACATTCACACAATGGACTACAGCATGAATGTGTTGACATTTTTGATACTGCACAATGAGATATCCAAGACCTCATTTTGTGACCAGAACTAGAGTCTTTCAAATTGGAATTGGTGCATGTACAACCACAAACAGTTGTGATCCTGCATTATGATTCTATTTTCTACTCCATAAGCATTCAACCAGATCTTGGCAAAAACTGTCACCAAGGGGTTATGTCTGGAGTGCTTGGATCAGGTAGAAAGTTAAACAGGCACCAAATAACCAAATATGATAGCCTCCTAAGTGACACATCAAATTAAATTACCTTTTTCCTGCTAGAGTTCCCTTTAAACTAACTTTTAATAATGAGTGTGTACATGTTGGCACATACGTGCACTGAGTATCAGTATAATCCAATTTATTTTTTTTCTTTTCAAAAATACACTGAAGGTTCTTACTCAATGTGCTATGCACCATATTACTACTATTTAGATTTTTATGCTTCAAGTTTTGAAATGCAAATTTGTATGAGAAAGTCTAAATAAACATAAAATGTGCAGCCAACAGTTCTGGTTGGGGGGAACAAAAGCTATGACACACATTGCTATGCATATTCTTTGAGACATTCACATTATTTTATTTTATTTTTCTCTCTCACACACAGAACTCCAATATTAATAAGGTTTTCATTTTTAGCATTTTAAAACGTTATGCTTTTCTCTATCCTTTTAAACAAGTTTCCCATCCAGAACATAAAAACAGAGGCATGTAAAACACAACCATGACTCATGAGTAATATAAAAATAAGGAGCTTCATTACTTCTCCCACCTCTTTAGCAATATTGCCAAGAGCAATCAGCTTTCAGATTATCGGCCAAAAATGGTGTCAATAGAACCCTAATTAAAGCAAAGTTGTTAAGCGTTGCTAAATTAAACTCTAAATGTAACTTGACTTGACAAGCATTAGGGACATTTGCCAAAAAGAACCAGATGCTTAAAGCCTCAGGGCCAACCAATATGCTAAAATTACCAGGAAATTAAGGGACAAGCCAAGGTGGCAGCTACTGAAAAAAGGAAATAAGCCTCATTTCAGTACAAATTAAAGTATCAATGCCAAATTGGTTCTGTGACCCAGATTTTCTGATTCTATCTGCATCACCATTTGCTGTCTACATGGCTGCCATTTTTAAATGGCATATGCTCGTAAGAAAGTCATGGGAAGGTAAAGATTGTGAGAACACTTCACCATAGATGGACAAAGCAATTCCCACATTGACACACCAGCTGAATGAGGGGTTGGCTGTCATGGAGGACAGGTCCTGCCAACATAGAAGAGCTCTTAGGGGTGTAGGAGCTCTGTCCTTCCACGGAACTCAAATTAGTCCATGGAAAACTCTCCCTGGTAATACTCTCACTAGTACAGGCACGGGCCTGACACAACAGAGAACTACATGAGTCAATGTGAACAGTGTTTGGATCCACTTGATTAAAACAAACCACTCAGTCCTAATTCCGTTTTAGTTACAATTTCAACATTTGCTGAGGAACATCCACCTCCATTGCTTCCTGCTTTGGAAAGAATTAAATTAAGAGATCTCTTGGTCTGGAATGCCCAACAGAACCACCCCTCCTGTCTTCTAACATAGCAGGGCTTGAGATGAGGCAACAGGCCTACAATTTCATTCTTTCCTGACCCTACTTAGAACTGGACTGTGAGGCTGCAATCCTACATAGTAGGGGTGGATGCATGTGGATTGCATGCAATCTCCAAGGGCCATTTTTGTGAGACCTTGGGGAGCTGTACCCACACCTTATGCCTGCCAAAAATAGAAATTTTTAAAAAAATCAATCAAATGACTATTAGGAGGCATTTTTAGTGATCAAAATAGGATGTGCCCAGAAGTATCTTCCTGGTTTGGAAAAAAAGCCTCTCCTGGGCCTACAATGGCCCAGAGAGGCTACAAACATGCCCCAAACACTCTAACACACCCTAGAGAGAGTTGCAGAGATTTTTTTTTTATTGTAGTGGGTGTGTGGTGGAAGCAGCAGTCCCCAAAGTACTCCTGCAGGTTAATGCAACCTCCTGATGTTGTTGTTGTTGTCTGCCTTCAAGTTGTTTCCAACTTTTGGTGATCCTAAAGTGAACCTATCACAGGATTTTCTTGGCAAGTTTCATTAGAGGAGGTTTGTCATTGCCTTCCCTGGAGACTGAGAGTGTTGTTTGCCCAAGGTCACCCAGTGGGTTTCATGGTCAGGTGGGTGTTTGAACCCTGGTCTCCAGGGTCATAGTCCAATACCCAAACCAACACACCACTCTGGTTCTCTATGATGTAACTCCCTAGACTCCCATAGTAGCATGCCTCTGGTATATACGAGTATCTGGGAGTAAATCCTACTGAAAGTCAACATAGATGATGCAGATTTTGGGGATGCTGAGGGGATTGTAGGTGGAAGGGAAAATCTGTCCTGCCAGTGTTGTCTGTTCCACTGGCAGATGAGTGCTGTTGGAAACAAACAGGACTCCTTTCAAATAAAAGGAAAAGCACACAGAGAAGGGAAGTCCACCACTGTTTTTAGCCTTATCTCCAAAAATAATTGGCAATGGAGCATACAGATAGGTATACCTTGATTTTGTTTCAGGAATGACTGTCTTGGGGATTTGCCTTGAAAACAGTTTCTAAGGAAAACCAAGCCTTTTTTTTTCATGAATCATAGTCAACTAGAGTTTACTGCAGTACACTCTTATATCAATATAGCCTCAAAGATTCCTGGCATAGATCTCCCGGTGGGAGGCTGAGAAGAAACAAGGGTAAAATCAATATCACTTTCTTTTTCAAGAGGGGCCTGAACAAATCAAGCAGGACCTGCAGTGCCTACCTCTCTATTACACTATAGTGCCACTCTACAAACAATGGGTCCATGAAATAAAAGCATATCACTAAACGCTTCATGAGTGGTACATGCATCTTAGATTACCCCAGTTTTCTCAAACAGTGGGGTAGGACACCCAGGAAGGGCATGAGAGTTATTGAAGGGGGGGGGTGCAAGACTCCCTAAAAAATTTTATGGGTAAAAGTTACACATTTTGAATTAAATATTGAATTTACTCAAATAAAACTGTTCTAATTTGAACAATGTTATTTCCCTATAAAATATTAAAATATGAATAAACAAAGTAACTAAATAAACTAAATAAACAAAATACTTTAATTAATATACTACATCGAGTGGGAGGGACACGACATCTGTCTGCTGATATAAAGGGGGTCCCATGGGTTAAAAGTCTGAGTACCACTGGATTATCCAATATAAATTAACCGCTACATCAAGGTTTTCAAAGTATGGCCCACAGGCTGTATGTATGGCCCCCAGGGTTATTTTTGTGGCTGGGGTAAAAAAAATTGCCCTCAAATGCTCTCTAGGGAGTATGGAGGCATTGCTACTCCATTCCCCTACCCCAGCCAATTTAATCCAGCAAGTGAAAAGAAAGTGACTTCTATTTACTTCAGTTCCCATTGCTTAAAAATGTCTCTGCTGGCCCAAAAATGCCAATAAGAATGAAAATGCCCCATATGCATTTATTTATTTATTTATTTTAATTTTATCCCACTCTTCTCCCAAAGAGGGACCCAAGGCGGCTCGCAATATAAAAACACATTAAAACAACATTTTTAAAAACAATTAAAATAGCCTAATTAAAACAGTAAAACATTAAAAAAATTAAACATACAAAATTTAAAACATACAAAGGTTAAAAAAAAGCAATCTAAACCAGCCCCTTGCAATAAAACCAGGCCTGCATAATTTTTAAAAGCTTGCTGGAATAAAAATGTTTTTGCTTGCCAGCAAAAGGCCAGCAGGGAGAGGGCCAGTCTAGCATCCCATGGAACGGAGTTTCAGAGGGTGAGAGCAGCCACTGGGAAGGCTCTCTCTCGTCCTCACCAAATGAGCCTGGGATGGCGGTGGGACCGAGAGAAAGCTTTCTCCAGAGGATCTTAGGGCTCTAGGTGGTTAGTATGGGGAGATACTGTCTCTTAAATAGTCTGGACCTAAGCCATGTAGGGCTTTATAGGTCATGACCAGCACTCTGAATTGTGCTCGGAAATGAACGGATAGCCAGAGAAGCTGTTTCAATACAGGAGTTATATGCTCCCTATAACTGCCTCCAGTCAGTGTTCTAGCTGCGACGTTTTGGACCCACTGAAGTTTTCAAACAGTTTCCAAAGCAGCCCAACAGAGAGTGCATTACAGTAGTCCAAGCAGGATGTAACCAAGGCATATATCACTGTAGCCAGATCCGATGTCTCAAGGAATAGGTGCAGCTGGCGTATTAGTTTTAACTGTGCAAATGCATTCCTGGCCACTGCTGAAACCTGGGCATCCAGGCTCAGAGCGGAGTCCAGGAGCACAGCCAAGCTGTGAGCCTGAGATTTCAGGGGAGTGTAATCCCATCCATCTCAGGCAAAGCCCCAATTCTAGCAGGACCAACAGGAACACACACACCGTGTCCAGTTCCCTGCATAGATTAGCCTGAGCAAAACAATTTTTATAGGAGACTGTGGTTGGAATGGGATTTCCTGGGGAACCAATGCAGCCTCCTAGCTTCCCACAGTTGCTCATCCCTCCAATATAGGTATGCTATCTTTCTTTTGGGTGGAATCAAAATGTACATGTACAAAAATTTTTACAAAGTGATGGCACAATGATGCTACTGCAAGGCAGATAAATAATATGGTAGCCACTGTGCAATAATTAAAGCAGAATGCAGTATTAGCAAAGGTGGGGAAGACAATATAAGAAGATTTAAAAAGAACTCCAGTGGTGTTTGTTTGATGGGTCCCTTTTTAATTAGATAATGCATTTATGTTCAGAAGCTGACATTTAAATTTCATTTTCACTGCAGACACTAATTTCTGAGGCACACAGAATGAAAAGCTCCCCCCCCCCCCGAAACCTTGAAATGAATTTAAGTGGCTTCCATCCATTCAAAATTCTGTTAACGAAGATTCAATACAGGCTGCTGCTTATTGCTATGCACAGTAATCTCACAGCATTGACAAGAGCCTTTGAAAAAAAATGTTTAAAAATAATCATATTTCTCTAAACAAGGAATTCTTCTTGATAGCACTGTTCCTTCAACTCTGCACGAATCCTTTCATGCCCATGATAATAGTGCAATTTGATCTCTGAATAAGACATACCAAATTACCTGAGCACTGGAGCTGAGAGAGGATCTGGGCGCCTTCAAAATGGTGACTTGTCATCTTTAAATTAGGCTTGATACAGCGAATAAAGCTAGACCCCTATTGGAAAAACAACAGGTTGACACCATCACAAAAGTATCTGTGAATCACTTGAAAGTAAAACTACAGATTCTTAAGCTTCATCGCTCTTCTCTCTTCCTATCCATTCATTGTGCTGGCAATTTGAGGTTCAAGTTGTCTATTAAATTCATTAAATGTCCACCCAAGGAAGAAATACAGTTTAAAAAAAACCCCAAAACCTTTCTAGTTAAAGCTCTGCAATCTTGATATATGTTATCAAAAAGGCAGCTTGTGATGAGCTGGCAAAATTTCAGAAGCCATGAAGCTGCATCCAAAAAGGCTAATAATTGTTCATTTATCAAGGCTACATTTAAGGAAAAAAATGAACAGAAAGTCTGGGTGAAAAATCTCTCTGAAGGGTTCTCAAATTGGCTTATAATGATGTAGAGTTTACGAGCCAGAAACTCTTACACACTTATTCCTAACATCTTAATGGGCTAAATGAAAAGAAAAAGCAACCCAAGCTACAATAACTGAACAACTCTGTCAAAATACAATCCATAATTCTGAAGGACATTTATTCCTTCTCGAAAATATCAGCTTTCCCCTTGCTAAGTTTCCATCTGATTTTGAAGTACACATTAAATCTAAGAAAAAGAGACAGATAAATGCTTAACACCAGAGCTTGTTATTTCACTGCATTTGCTCATAATTATTAGAGAAGCATTCAACAGAATTGTCTGTGCTCTTTCAGATACACTTGAAGTGGTTGCTTTAATCAAGCCACTTTGGGTCAGTTACTGAAAAGGCAGTAGGTTACTCTGAACTATCTATTATTCCAAGCCCGGCAGAGAACCAGGAACGCTGGGGCATGGCCACTTCTAAAGCATATCTCTCTCTCTCTCTCTCTCTCTCTCTCTCTCTCTCTCTCTCTCACACACACACACACACACACACACAGCCAAAGGCTTGTCTGTTCACCTAATGTAACCACTCCCTTTCCAAAAAGGTTACCTGTGCCACCACATTTTCCTATTGTGGCAGAATGGAGAAAGCTGGCTATGTTTTCCACTTTGTCAGCCAAAGAAGGGATTGTCACATAAGTTTTCCGCCAGCACTGCTGACAGAAAAATGTGGCTCCCTTTTGCAGCAGCATAGGGAGATGGGGATGTAAATTTGGACATCCTGAGGATATTACGCGATGAAGGATTTGTCCACTTCTCCTTTTCACCTGTGCTGGTCTACGACCATAATAAAGATTAACTGAACTGAACTGTTCACCCCTCCACATCCACTGTATGGCTTATCTGCTCACATAAATTAACACAGGTGGCAACTGTAGAAAATTCTTCAATTAATATCTGGAGAATCTGGAAGTCAGAGTAAGGGCCAGGCTTACCAGTCAACTCAGGCAGCAGGGTTTGAGATGTTGTGGGACAGTATCACTTTTTGAGTTTATTTTGTTAGTTGTTTAGGAAGTGGATGGGGAAAGCTGTTTGTGGGCTTTTCTGTCTCAAGCACTAAAATGACCAGAATGCCCTCTTGCACTTTGAATACCATGTGCTTTGAATCACATACATTGGACCTTTCAGATCTAAAGAATATGGTTCAAGCCCCACCCCCCTTCCCAGATGTCATAAAAAGGGACAATTAAGCTCGATGTTATTCAATGTTGGCAACATGAATGTCCATGCTTCAGCGTGTCTGTGTTTACAGCACCACCACTGAATAATATGGGGCGTAGCAATCTGTGGATGGTCAAATTCACAGATCCAAAGCCTGCAAATCTGGAGGGACCATTGTATTTTAAAGAAGAAACAAGCCCTTTGAAAAAGGGTTTGAGTGATACAGATAATCCAGTGCATTCAGGAGGCTACTGCTCCCCAGCCAAAATGGTACAACTTATCACAAACAGGTTATTCTCTTATTTTTTAAAAGTGTTGAGTCTAAATTTAACTATAACAAAATAAATAAACAACATGGATCATGGAACCTCCATGCTGTAGCAAAGAGCAACTCATCTTCCTACAACATGCAATCTTCAAAACACTGTTCCTGCAGTAAGCTACTTGAAAGTTATAACAGATTTAGAGCTGAAATACTGATAAATGAGAGTTCACCACAGAAGCATTAGTAATATTTACTTACAGTACTACGGAGCTTTTCCAATAGCAGGTTTAGCTGAGTCTGTAAAAGCAAAAGTATATGCATCAATAACAACTCCAAATTATGAACACAGCAGGACACATCACTATTCACATGCATCACTGAGTACAAGCTCTCTCAACACACAAGCAGTTTCTTAAAGGGAGGTGTAAAGGCAAACGTGCATGGAGGGTCTGAACTGCCTCAGGGATGCCAACAGCTTTGCTTACTGCTCTTGACTAAACAACCCTGCCAACAAAGAGACATTAACAGCCTTGATGTAGTACTGGCAGTGAAACACAACATGGTGCAATGGTCAGAGTGCTGGACTAGGACCAGATTGATATCTCTACTCAGTCATGAAGCTCAGTGACTTTGGACTAGTTATTTCCTTTCAACCTAACTTTGCCTGGTTGTGGAGATAAAAATGTCTCTTTAGACTAGAAAAGGTGGGATTAAATGGGATATAATTGAACTACTAAATAATGTGGGTGCTAGGAAGAAAGCTGGGCATGTGAAAGCCTAGTATGGACAGAACCAGAAAGGTCATCACATGACAAAGCTACAGTTGGGGAAATATATGGGTGCAAGTACATGACCTATACTAGGGTGGGCTTCAGAAAACTAAAGCTTATTTATCCAGCCAGTCATTTGAGAATAACTGAGGTTTTAGTAGTTCTGTTGTCAATTCTAGATTTTGTAAATGGGAGGTTTTAACTAATTGGCTTTTTCTTGATGGTTGTTTAGTGCACTCTATGTTAAATTATAAGTCTGTGGCTAGCATGATCAATAGTAGAGAAAACTTAGTGAATGCTGTAAATATATATCTTTTTCTATACACAGGGAGGTCTTCACCACCACCACCGTGAGGGAATTCAAACGTTTGATTGTTTGTCTGCACAGCCTGATGTTCTACAATCCAGGAACAATTCTGCCACATGGAGAGCTATCTGTCTAGACTAGGCCTCAGCTAGACAGACCTTGTTGAAGTGACTGAGCTTCTCCACATTATCTCCCAATGGCCATGAAGCACTGGTCCAGCTAGCTTAATACTGTATTCATGGACTGTCAGTACCTCTTCATGTTTTCAAGTAGGAACCTTATCTAGCCCTTCCTGGAGATGCCAGAAATTGAACCCAGGACCATTTCACATGCAAGGCAGGTACTCTGCCATGAAATTATGGTCTTTCCTAAATCCTCTGAAAAGACTTATTCATGCTACTTATTAATACATGGATTGATGGGGAAAATCAGTACGGAAATAAAAGCCCTGCTGTAGAATAGAGATATTTTCTCAATGCTACACAAAGCAGAACTGATAAACTGGAAATAAAGAGGTCTGACTGAATATAACAGCAGTTCGATAAATAATGAGTCCACAAAGGTTTACCTGCAGCCCTTGGTTTTGCCTTTGCCTGCTTTTCCTCTCAACTTCCCTATAGCTCCCTCCAGCCATCGTGAGCTGGTAAAAGCCAACTATAATAAAAACTGATGAATGGGGAAAGGAAGCAGAAAAACAGAGAAGGCTTAACATATGAAGAGCAGAAGGCACAAAGGTCAGTTTTAAAGCTAAGTACAAAAGGAAAAAATAGGAAAAGTATCAGATACTGTAGTTGGTTAGGAAGAAAAGAGAACAGGGCCACTCAGAATTTAAGGAAAGTTTGTTTGGGTCAAAAACATTGATACTGAATCAGAACAAAATGATAATGTTTCACATTCACAGATACCAGTATTAATGTCTCAATAGAAAATCCATAGCTCATCAACTGAGGACTCAGTTTTTTAAAAATAAAGCTTTTGAACTTAAAACATTCCCATTTGTCTGAGGTATAAATAAAACTACTTCAGTATCTCTGATTAATACAGATTCTGTCTTTTAGCTGTTAACCAATACAGATTATTGTTGGATACCTATTCAGTCCCAGTGTGACATGCCAAATGTTCATGACTATGACAATGTTGTCTGCTACAGCCCAAGACTAAGGTGCATGACAAGATGGCAGTGAAAATGTGCACAAGTGTAAGTGTGTGACAGAAAAAAAACCAAAAATATTTAAAATACTGTTTAAAAAGTGGAGGAAAAACTACTCAAATTGTGCATAGTCATAAAAGAAGACAAAAGGGATAGTGGTGAATCAGAATCAGAAGATCAGAAAGGCAGTTATCTAGAGATCTCACAAACTGATCTGAAGCTGAAACACAGATAAAAAGGAGGAATGCTCCAGAAGAACAGGGCTGCAATCCCTAATATCCTGCATGGCATAGAGGAATGGTGCTGCAGTATCAAGGAAAGGCAAAGGCACTGAAGATACCCTTCCCCTTCAATACCATAAAATTCAGAGTACATGAGCTATACCATCCCAATCACAAAGATGTTTATTGCTACAATTTTGAACCTTGAGACAAAAAAAGTCTCACTTTAATCACTGCAATTAGCCAGAAGAGGAGGGGCCAGCCTGCTAAAGATACCCTCCCCATACCATCTTAACTAAGGACAGAAACAACAAAATGCAAGCGTCTTACTAGCATCTCTAATTTTTCTCCTGTTTGGTATGTAACATCTTGCCTGATGAAGAAGCCAGTGGAGCTTCAAAAGCTTGCAACAAGTATATTGTGCATTTCAGTTGGTGAATAAAGATATCACGGTTTGGTGTAATCAGTGGGAGTAGATTTTAAGTAAATATGTTTAAGGGTAGGGGTCTGGCAAGAAGGAGACATGAAAGCAAACACATTACATTAATTTCTATCCTTACAATTCCACTGTTTTCATATATAAAAAGGAGGAAAGCAATTCTGTAAAACCGGTAAGTTCTCATGTTCATACCTTGAATTTGTTTCCCACACTGATGAAACTGAGTTTTCCTGCTTTTTGCTTATGGTCCTTGTTGTTATTAGTGTTGGATTCAAACAGCTGCCGGACAAATTTATCTTTGGATTCACATATAAGGGACTCCAGAGACATGTGCAGGGCATCGTTGTTCTTCTCGACAAACTGGGTCTGAGGAAAACAACACATCCATTAAGAAAGTGGGGGAACTCACAGACAGCTGTTCCACCATTTGAATGAGTAGTAACTTGCAGGTGTGAACTGATACCAAACCAAAACCTCTCCTTCATGTCAAATGCAATGCTTTTCAAGAGAGTCAGTTAATAAATTCACTAAGTTTTCATGAATACAGTTACAGCACACAGAAACCGAAGACACAAATGTATAAACTACCCTGATAACATACAAAAGGTAAAGGTAGTCATTTGACACAAATTGTAACCAACTGTAGGGGACAGTGCTTATCTCCATTTCTAAGCCAAAGAGCCAGCATTGTCCAAGGACTGCTCTGGTGGTCATGTGACCAGCATGACTGCATTGAATGATGTTATCTTCTCACTGAGAAGTGGTACCTATGTATCTACTTGAATTTGCATGCTTTCGAACTGCTAGGTTGCCAGAAGCTGGGACTAGTGACAGGAGCTCACCCCATCATGCAGCACTTGGGCCTTGAACTGCCAACCTTCTGATCTTATGATTATCAGAACTGGCATCTTAACCACTAAGCATACGAACACTTTACTTTGCCTTAACTTAGACACAGATTAACCCCAACATCTCAACAATCTCATTTGCACTGAATTCATTTTATTTAGATGTGCTATGCAGTACATAACACAACCCAGTGACAAATGAATTTAAAATTAATCTTTGCAATGTTGCTCACTACAATAGAAATAGGGAACAGCAGATAAACATAACGGAACAGCCCACTAAGTCAATAATGCTATAGTCTTATGCACTCAGATCACCTGATGACTACCTCTGGACTACCTTCATCAGATTTAACCCACCTCTAATGGGTCTACACAGAAGGATTAGATCATATCTTATAAAAAAAAAAAAATCTGAGGAGCCAGAAGATTCACGTTCCCTAAAGTAGTACCATAAAATGCCCTCTTTCATGGAACAGCAGAAAACCATAAGTTTGGAGTTCAGTTCCTTGGTGTACTGCTCTTCCTGTTACAGCCAGAAATAGAAAAGGAATTGTTCACAATCACAAAAGCAGGGTATTTCCAAAAGTAAGTGAGAAGCTGGGATACAAGTACGTATTTCAATGAAGAGGGTGATCTCCTCAAAGTCATAGCTATACAATCCACTCCTTACAATTCACCCCACACCCTCAGGTCCTCAGGAAAGAACTTATTACAATCGGTGAAAACCAGAACAACTACAGTGACCCAGAGGACCTTATCTGCAACCGCTCCCAAACTATGGAACGGCTTGTCGGATGAGTTGTGTCACATTACAAGCTTGGATAGCTTTAAGAAACTGTTGAGATGGATCTCTTCTGACAGGCCTTTTTGAAATACATTCAGCCACCCACTGAACTGACTATCATGTAGTCTATCCCATCAATTATTTCATACCCCATCCTTCAGGTTTTAATTGACTTAAGTGATTTTTAGTATGAATTTTTAATGTATTTGTGAT
This sequence comes from Urosaurus nigricauda, assembly GCA_034509955.1. NCBI lineage: Eukaryota > Metazoa > Chordata > Lepidosauria > Squamata > Phrynosomatidae > Urosaurus > Urosaurus nigricauda. The sequence goes on along the minus strand of JAOEGL010000001.1, from coordinate 257,394,387 downwards.
TTAATTGTTATTTTAAGGGGGGGGTGGAATCTGGGATCATTGTATATTGTTATTTTACTATGTATTGGACTGTTTTACTGTAAGCCGCCTCGGCCCTAAGTGGAGTAGGTGGGATGTAAATAAAAGTTGTTTTGTTGTTGTTATTGTTGTTGTTGCTGCTGCCGCCTTCATGGCTGAACCACAAGGTCACCACCAAACCACTAGGTAAAGAACGTGCTCCCACGTTGCCAAAAAGTACTGTAAAATTTCACTGGATTGATAATTAGACATCCTGTATTTATTGACTAGGCCAAGATTTCTCATTGGTACTTTCAATTAATAAACCAGAACCAAATGTTACTTGATTTTACAAAGTAAATAATTTCCTCAGAAAATACGACTTGCTTCCAGAAAAATGCTGCTAGAGAAGGTCCTTTTCCAACAGCACATATTCAGCACTCAAATTATCTGGTTAGGCAGAGATTGAAATCCAAAATGAACAGGACCTTCTCTGTGGTGATATCCTGCTTTCTCATGATTAATACCCAGTCAGAAAATAAGAGAAGCCTTTGGTTTCACAAGGCTTTAATGTTTTACTGATGTTTTACTTGCTTTGAGCTGTAGGAGAGCTACTGCCTTTGTTGCTAATATTTGAATGCAGTTTTGTTTTAATAAATGAAGGTTGCTCAGGAAAAAAAAAAAGAATAAGATAAAGTGTTAAATTAAAAGCTTACAATATTGTTCAGTAAAATCAAATCAATGGAGCAATAAGTATTATAAAAACATAATAATCCTTGGATTTTCAGTATGTAGCTAAATATACTTTATCTGCTCAGCTATGCCAACAATAATCTACTATTTAAGTTTACTATTTAAAAATCAATACAGAACTTGTACAAAGAAAATCATGTCTCATTTACCGTCTCATAGCATACTGCTCCAGCAAAATGTCTGACAATAAAACCCTCATCATCTCGGATATTTCTGTGAACAGCCAGTTTAGACTTCCTGGGTATCTGAAAGGTAGAAGACAGCTTGAAATTCTGCAAATAAAGAAAGTCTGCAAATAAAACACGTAATCAAAAGCTACTATTTCACACAGCTTAATACAGAATATTTAACATGCAAACTCCAGTAGATTGACTTTGGTAGAACATTTTGGCATGTTCTGATCTCAGCTCCACATTGGCCACTATCAGGGCATGGTACATTTCTTTTATTTTATTTCTATTACAGCTCCCAGAATCCCTCAGCTATAATGGTCAAAATTCATCTTCATATATATTTATTATTTTCATTTTTATGCAACTCCATCAGCTGAGGCAGCCTGGCAGCAGTGTTCCTGGGACTCTGAGGCCTTTAAAATGTCTGCCCTGCCCCTTCCAGCAACTCCATCAGCTGAGGCAGTCTAGCAGCGTTCCTGGGACTTATTGTAAATTTACCTATTTTAAATATGTAATGAATTTGCATTCATTTATGTAATTTTGTATAATGTTTAATAATTATTGTATTTTAGTTAAGGGATGGGGGATTGAATTTTAGTTTGTATACATTATGTACTGTTTAGGGTTTTTTTATTTGCTTTGTAAATTGTTTATGTATATGTATTTTATGTGTTCTTATATAACTTTGTAAACCGCTTTGATCTTTTTGGAAAGGTGGTATATAAATAAATTATTATTATTATTATTATAATATAAAATATTTCTATACTACCCTATATCACAAGATTTCTGGGTAGCATACAAATGAAAAAAAATTAAACAATATAGTTAATTTAAGTCAATTAAAAAAATATTAGACACGTTAATAGGTTGAAACAGGTTTAAAAAGTTAAAAGTTAAAACCATGAAAGCATTTTAGAGTAGATGGGACAGGTGATGGGATCGCATCCGCCACACACCTGAGATGGTAAGGAACTCTTCACACTAGCCTCTCAGCAACTATTTTCTGAAGCCACCACATCTATCTTCCCCATAGTAAGGCCTCCTCTTGCGTATGTGGCTTCATAATGGCAGAAGCACGTTAATAAGAATGCAAAAAGTTGTTGATTTGCCCATGGGGTCAGGCAAATTAATTTTTCAGTCACTTCTGCAATCTCCCTGCTAATCCTTGTTTACTGAATTGATTCATAATAACACAAACCTAAGCACATACATATGTAGTCTTATGTCCACATTCATTCCTGAGAAAATGGGACCAGTGTTTGTTACATATAACTCCTACACACACACACACATTCCCAAGCTGGGAATTTCAATATCAAAAATAAACCTACTGAGAGTCTGAAGTGGTCTTTGTGTTTCTGGTGAACCACTGAAGTAAAGTGCTGGTCGCTCGGCTGGGGAAGACGATTTTCTTCATCCAAGATATCAAGAATGCCTACCAATTTCCCTTCTATCAAATCTGTTTGTAAGACAGAAGCCAAGCAGTCAATATATGATTTTAAAAACCATTAAGAAACAATACAAAACTTGTACCAACTCCAAAAACAACTTCTCAAAAACTTCTGCAGAAGGTTCATGCTACTGTGAACCAGTATATCAAGTTGTGTAGTAGCAAATATCTGCCACTTAAACAGTATTCTCTATTACACAGAACTAATGTTTAATTTAATTTATTAGCCATTTTTATTAAACTAATTCAAAGTTATTTTCATATATAAAAAGTAAAGAAAAGGCAAAATTAAAATCCATTTTAAATTTTAAAAATTTAGAAAGTTTGTAAAATGGAAAAAGAGGGAACAGCTGTTTGAGAAATAATCCACTGCGAACCAGGAGAGAAGTCTTTGCTACACAAGACACTTTGGGCTAAAAACACTGCAAAAATGATCCAGTTTGAGACCACTTTAACTGCCCTTTTGTGAGATATTTAGCCTTCTCTTTTGGAGAACTCTGGTGCCACAATACACTACATTTCCCAGGACTCCCTAGCACTGAGCCAGAGTAGCTAAAGTGGTCTCAAAGTGGATATTTCTGCAGTATGTTTTGACTCTATGGCCCTTTGTTAAAGATATAACTATAAATTCTCGCTAGATGGAGAATGCCATAATGTGGGTACTACTGAGAAGGCCAATTAGTAGCAGGTTTGTTGAATGCCTTTTGAAAAGTCACAATATCATTGCTTTTTAAAAGCCACAGTACATTACCTTTTACTATGTTAAACCAGCAAAACAGACTGTTAATAAATACTGTAATACCTAATATTCCCCAGAGTTTGCCTTGCTCCCGTAAGTTTCAAGTCACTGGATTACATTATGGCTTAGATTAATTTTGGATTCAATCCAGAGTTGCGTAAAGAACAGCGTTGCCCCCATGGCCAGAAGTAGAGATGATTTTACTCATTGGCAGTCCTCTTTATTCCCCTAAAAATGAGCTCAGGCACACACCCTCCAGAATAGTATGGGATATCATTCAAAGCTCCAGAGGGAAAGGGATCATTTCTGAAAATTGGCTTCTTTCCTCCATGGGAACAACCATTGCAAAATAGAATCCTTCACTAAATCCAGTTCACTTCTCTTACATTCATAAAAGAACAGGCCCAGAACCAGCCCTATATACTATCTGCATTGCTTAATGCAACCTAAAAGTAACAGTCTGCAATTAAAGTAATTATCCTAAGACAATTTCCTGAGCATTCAGATGAGCATGCCTAAGAATCTTTTAGGGAAAGAGAGGTTACAGCAGTGCTCTTAAATGTATACATTAGAGAACCTTTTGAGCATCTTTATTTACTAAGTACCCTACCTTACCATAAAGTGCTCAGAACTACCTCTAACTATGTTCTTTTATGTTTGCTTTATAGATAGCAGCAGATTCCCCCTTTCCCCCTACCATGTCTTAAACTTTGTTGGAAAATCTCAGTTTCAAGTGTCTCCATGGCGCAGTACTCTCTGAAGCCAAAGGAATGGTCGTAATTGTTATAATAATAAAATTTATTTATATTTATATCCTGCCTCTCTGCACTCAGGCAACCAGGGCAGTTATCTGACAATGTTCTATCAATTTACACACACTAGCAAAACACAATTATGACAAACTGAAGTATGTGAAACACCGTCAAACTGTGCTCCTAAAATTTGGTTTGTTAGTGTAATGAAACCAGGTCTGAGAACAGGCTCAGGTTGAAAGTAGTGTGGTATATTCTGGCATGCAGAGAGGGGGGGGGGTTAAAATTGGGCATACCAATTTTTCCCTAGACATGGCTTCTAGGACAGAGTGCTATTCGCTTCCAATGCAAATGACAAAGTATAAAGACCATTTTTAAAAATATAAGCAGTTATCCCAGTTTTTAATGCACATACCTATACAGTCTTGGTTATCTACATAGTGAACTTCATTGACGCCTAAACCTTCTTTCTGGTAGAGTTCTTGCTCCTGAAAAAGAAACAAAGACATAGTTATATAGGTAAAAATTTGCCTAATTGTCCATTTTTCACATCTTCCTTGTTTGGGTGTTGAGAGGATTTGACAGCAATGTCACACACCAGAACCAGCACTATCATTGTTTCTGTGTTGGCTGTATTGTTTCCAGGCAAGGTGATCATTCTATATATGCCTGAGTATATGACTAATGGTTACAATGGCTTTTATTGCTGGGCTGCTATTTTTGGCTAATTTTTTAAACCATAGCAACAACACAAAAACATTTGAAATGTGGGATAGTCTTTGAACCCAAGGATTGAGGACTTTTGAGTTTTGACAGTGTATGTTGGTAGGAAATTTCACAATTAAACAAGAAAAATCAAAGACATCTAGTAAAGTTTGATACATGAATTAAATAACATAGAAGGAGATTTAGTGGGAGTGATATAACATCCAGTGACAAAGCATAGAAGGTGTTGCACTCTGAGGTGTTACAAGGAGCAAATGGCTTGAAACAAAAGATGGGACTACTGAATGTTGAAGCTCTCTTTGCTTGGGTTATTGGTGTTTTAAACTGTTTAGTAATGGGATAAAAATCTCTCTGTCAAGATTGAGACTGGCCATTCTACCTTTTGGATATTTTTAGCTATTGTTGCTGGGGGATGTTGTTTTGTGTGTGTGTGTGTTTTCTAAAACTATGTGTGATGGAATGTTGGATTGCCTATAGGAATGGTGGATATGGTATTCTTTTACTGGTCAGAATTTTAAAAAGAGTAGAGTAGATGTTAGACCAAGGGGATCTAATCTGGATTTAATTTTAATGTTTCTTTTAATTTTACTTATTTACTATTTGCCATTCATTTTGTCTTGGTAACTATTTCATTTATTATTCCATCATAGAGTTTTACAGACACATTGTAACTGCTTTAACTACTATGCTTTGTGTTAGGCTGCATCCACAGTACAGAAATAATCCACATTGACACCAATTTAATTGCCATGGCTCAATGCTTTGGAATTTTGGGAAATTTAGTTTATTGTGGCACCAGATCTCTGTGACAGAGGAGGCTAAATGCCTCACAAAACTAAAATTCCCAGAATTCCACGGCACTGAGCTATGGCAGTTCAAGTAGTATCTACCTGGATTATTTCTTTACTGCAGCCTTAGTTACATGGTTACTATTTCAGTAGTTATCAAGGCTGTGGAGTTGGAGTCTGAGTTGGAAGCAACAATGGGTGAAGTCAAAATTGTAATCTGTACTCTGGCTTCAAAATGAAAACTTAGGGGTAGTTCAGACTACGTTATATACCGGGATAGCAAACCGGTTTAAAATCAAGAAATTCATACTGAAACCGGTTTTAACACTACTGAATCCAGATCTTGCATACGCGTAGCGGGGCAAAACCCGGTTTCTCCCAAAGCGGTATATTTACCGTTTCTTTTGGGAGAAACCGGTTCGCAGAGAATATGAACTTGGCTCTGATCATGATCGGGTCAAGTTCAGGGGAGAAGAAAAGGCCAGTGGGGCGGAACATGCCTCCCCTCCCGGCAAAATCGGGCACTCCTGAATTTTTTTTAAAAAAAAAATTACTATATTTTTTATTAATTATTAATTATTTTATTTTATTTTATAGTTATTTTATTTATTATTTATTTCATTGTTTATTTATTTTTGGATTGGGGTTCCCTTTCAATGTTTAAAGGGCCCCATTCATTCTTTAAACTGGAGGGGAATGAATGGGGCCCTTTAAACATTGAAAGGGAAGCCCAATCCATATATGGACTGGGGTTTCCCCTCTGGTTTAAATAGCCCCATTCATAAAACCAGAGGGGAAAAGAGCCTCGTAGAATGCGCACGAGATGTCAAATTGAAAAAATAAAATAAAAATAGTAATAAATAAAATAATATAAAAATAATAAAATAAAATACAATAAAATTACTAATAAATAAAATACAATAAAATAGAATAAAATAAATAATAAATTAAATAACTATAAAATAAAATAATACAAAAAATAATTAATAAAAATACAATAAAATATAATAAAATGTTTAATAAAATATTTTATTTAATAAAATATATATAAAATAAAATAAAATAAAAATACAATAAAATAATAAATGAAATAAAACACAATAAAATAAAATAAAAATAAAATATTAAAACATATAATAAATAATAATTTAAAAAAGGACTGGGAGGAGGAGGAGGAGGGGACAGGATCTCTTCGATCCGCACCGCTCCCAGCCAAATGCTCCATGCGCATAAGCTGTCAAATATTAAAAAGTATATAAAAAAAACCAAGCATCTCGTGCGGCCAATGGCTGCATCAGACATCACCATGACATCATTTGATTGACAACCAAGAGGCTCCATTCTGAATCGTTACTTTTGCGTGTATGAACCTTGTTGGGGTAAAATGCACTGGAAAGCACCAATGGGGGAAAAAGGTAGTATGAACTTCTTTCTGGAGAGATTCGGTAATGCCATGCACGATCTCATCCGGATCTAACCAGGGCAAATGGGCTAGTATGGATGGGGCCTTACATTATAATAATATATTATGAATATATCATGTTATATATCCATATCATGGATTCCTCTCTGTTCAGGACTGAGGCCCTGACTCATTAGGCACTGTGTTTGCCATCACTCATAGCTGCTTTGCCTGCTAGGGCTATAAAACCAGGACCTGACAGGGCTCTGCTGAAAAACACCCTAGCAGAGAGAATGGGAGGACCACAGTGACTATCTGGGGCCAGGGAAAAGAAGAAGCTGCTGGTTCTACTGCTACTTGGATCTCCACCTTCCAAGTGCCTTCTAAAATGCAGAACCCTCCCTCCAGTTCATCTACTGCCATCCGGCCATGGAGAGAGAGATGCAGGCCCAGCTCCATCAGGCCTGGCCTAGATCAAGAAGCAGACCAAGAAGCAGAGCCCTCCGTTCAGTCCATCTGGTGCCATCAAGCCATGGAGGGAGAGATGCAGGCCCAGTTCCATTGGGCCTGGCCTAGATCAAGAAGCTATGCCCTCCCTCCAGTCCATCTGCCTTGGTCCAGGCCTCAGAGGGAGAGAAAAACTGATGGACCTGATCCCCTTCCCCACCACCATTCCCTTCTCCTTTTGTGTCATGTCTTTTTAGATTGTAAGCCTGAGGGCAGGGAACTGTCTAATTAAAAATAATAATAATTGTAAGCCGCTCTGAGAGCCTTTAGGGCTGAAGGGCAGGGTATAAATACCGTAAATAAATAAATAAATTTTTAAGCTTACATTTTAGACTTAATCAATAAATGTATTTTATGGTCTATCAATCTGACTAGTCTGACGATTCATGTGGTGGTTATGAAATGCTAATGTTTTACTGCAATAAATTTGCCATTACAATTTAATATACATTTGCCATTTCTGAAGCAGCCAGTCAGAAAGGAGAAAAATAGAGAAGTCGGAGGTGAAAGTTGGGTGTAACAACTCCATAGTCCTGGTAGTTATGACACTATCATCACCATCATCATCTCACCCACTCCCACTCTCACTTCATTTTCACAGTATACCATGTGTTACTGAAAAGAATTATTCCGTTTCTGTCCAAGAATCATTGAGTTATTATTAGATCAAACAGTGATAATTCCATTTTTCAGTTTTCATTGATTGTGACCTTTGGCGCATAAAACCAGTATGAAAGAACTCTAAGCTTTTTGTCTGAGCTTTCAGATAAAAATGTCCTATATTTTTTTCTGGTGAACAGTTCAGCCACCACCTAAATACCCTAAAGGCACCCGATCCTATCTGACCTTGGAAGCTAAGCAGGGTCAGCACCAAAGAATACCAGGTGCGGTAGGCTATAATGCAGAGGAAGGAACTGCAAAACCACCTGAGTATTCCTTCATTAAGAAAACTCTATGAAACTGATGGAATCGCCAGAAGTCAACAGATGACGTGAACACACACACACACATACACACACACAGTTCAACCTCCCATCTGGTATGCTTCATTCTTTTCTATTAGGCGAACATTAGGTATCTTGAATAATCATGCCCTCGCTTGATTGCTCGAAGTCCTATTAAGGTTGACCTTCTTCAAACAATTCCATCACAGCAGTCTGATTAATAGCTGCATGGCTCCCTTCTGTCCATGTATGCTCAATTTGAAACTGATATTTTTTTTAAAAAAATAGTTATACCAGCACGTCAAAGTTTTGCTTTACCATTCTGTAGGATTTTCAAGCACTGGAATCTCTCATATGTTCAAAACGTGGATGGAAAAATAATGAAGTCAGTTCTGACATAACTCTTTTACATATATTCAAAAGGGGGTTTACAGAATACTACATAAGAACAAGACATTATGCACATACAGTATCTGTAACTCTGGATGATCAAAGTTGCACACCATTTGTATAAGACTCCTTAGAATTAGCGACAGGCAATATTCAGTAGAATATATCAAGATCTATATGGGCAATAGAACAAGACTCACAGAAATTGTTATTACAGCAAGTTGTAGATAAATTATTGTGTTATTTTCCTGAAACAATAGATTGCATAGTATATTCTAAGTTAGATACCTCTTTGAGAATCCTCTCATTAAAGAATTGCTGCAGCTTCTCATTACAGTAATTAATGCAGAACTGTTCAAAGCTGTTGTGTTCAAAATATTCTGTAAAGCAAAGAGATCAACAACTTTAGAGTGAAAGAAGTCAGCTTGCAGAGTTTACTTACAATCATGATTTAGATCACCAGATTTCAAGTTTCACTGGGCTCAATCTTCTCATATATTTTGGTACAATGGTGTAAATCTGATCACCAAAGTATGCTGTTTTACAATTCAGCAAAGCAGTATACAGTATCTGGGAGGGCACAGGTTTTGTGTGTGCGTGTGTGTGCATGTGCACATTAAAGATAAATTTCTTTTTTATTAATTTAGGAAACATAATGTACTCATTATCCATGTCAAACTGCATGAGTACATTAAAATACTAAGAAGTAAAGAACACCAAGACATAACAACACTGTGCTTAAATCCTATTTCAGTCCCAGCTAGAACAGATGTATTGAATCAACTGAGGTTACAGTAAGTTTATGTAAGTTCTATTCAACAAGTCTACTCTTATTGAGACTAGCAACTGGATTCAGGATATGGTTTATTAAATCAGACTTAAATATTACAAGAATGTTTACATTTACTATTGCAGATACAGAAGTGTCAGCTGATGTCTGTAGTTCAAAATACAAACAATACAGCCTCATTCATCTGTGGGCATGTGTAATCTCTGTAAGTGACTGGTTTGTCCCAGTGGATGGTGGAACCCTAAGGAACAGGCTGTACTTGTTGTGTGAATTCAGAAAGAGAGGGAGAGTTGGAGAGGAGATGAGCTGTAGTTGTCAGGGATAAGAAGTAAACCTTCTGTAAAACCCTGAATGAGGGCTTTAAGATGTGCATCCAAATGTTGCAGTACAGTTGAATTACACAGGCAGAATAATTCTGCAATCTAGTCCTGCATTGGCCCTTCATGGAAGGATTGGAAATTTTGTTACAGTGCGTATGTGTCAAATTTAATATATAATTTGTTGTAATGCTGTTAAAAAATATACTGGGACTTAAAGCATGTTGTATACCACAGTCTCATCCCACACTGCGGCCTTAGCTCCCTCATACACACACTTTTTTTTCTCAATCACACTGGTGTATTCTAAATAAATGTGTATTCAGACACACTCAGCAATTACATATGGAATATTCACTTCACTATTCATATTAAATCGTGGCTTCCTAACTCCAACACAGCACTAACACAGATTCAGTATTAATGTCAACACATAAAATGAATGCTCACTGACAGAATACAGATAATTAACCACATCCCAGAGTATAGTCTGATGGTACAACAGCTACTGGTGAGCAAATATGGGCCTAGTTAAAGCCTGGCTAAATTGTTAAAGTACAAAGCACTCACCAAAACCCGCAATGTCCAGCACTCCAATAAAAAAAGATGATGTCTCAAAAGGAAAACACTGGTTTACTCGGTTTACCACATGATCAAAGAGGTGACTGTAGACAGTTTTTGCTAAAGCATCACGTGCATTGTTTGCCTGTTCTACTTTCAAAGGTACTCTGTGGAGAGAGAAAAAAAAACATTCCTATTATTAATAATTATTTCTAGGCCACCTTAAAAACGCCAACAATTGAATGAATGGTACACCAGCTTATAAAACCATATATATGGATAGTTTTACAAAATTTGGAAGAATACCAAAGTCTTTGCAGGGTCTTTTTAAGACCCACAAAAAAGGAGGGCAAAGCTAAGATCTTGTGAAAAGTAATTCCACATGTAGAGCCAAATCCTGGACCAACACATTTCTCTTTTATGCACTATAAAATAGTGTAGTAGTCACTTGTGTTGAATTTTTTGGATTACAACATCAAGCACCTCCTCGCCAGTGTAGCCATACAATATTGGCTGAGGGATTCTGGGGCCTGTAGTCCATAAAATAACTTTTCAACCTTCCAGCTTGCACACCTTCTAGTTTCATTCTGCCAGTAAATGTAAGCAATGCTTCTGCAACGCAGACAGCTACTTTAGTGCTCTCTTTAAAATAAGAAAATACTATTCTAGTATAGGAAACCATGCACGATAAACCAAGTCTATTAAAAATCCCTTAAAATGCATAATTTCATGCATACCCATTCATAGCCAGTATCTTCACATTACGCAAAGCCATGAATCTGCCACAAATAAGACAAGGCAAGGACTGTGGGGACAGAAAAAAGTAACTGTGTTGCTTGTAATTAGCTACTTCTAACTGCTGCTGAAAACTGACAGGAGAGATGTCCCTTTTGTGAAAAATGTATTCCCAGCAGCCTCAACCTCAGCTTTACAACAACCATGCATGTTAAGAATGGGAAATAACTACACACAGGAAACAATTCAGCCATGACAGCCATTATGACTGCACCATTAACAAAACATTGGATGATGCACAGTAACAAAATGTCTGATATCAAATATTGTAGCCATTACATTGTACAGTAAGAAAAACTCTTTAAAAAATAATTTCTTCCTCTGTCCCTTCCCTCGGAGTTTATTTTAAAACAAATCATGAGGGAACAGCAGGAATAACTGAGTGTTGTGCAGTGAATCTTTAATGTTTGAGCCAACTTAAGCCCTTCCAGCTGAAAAACACAATCCCATTTGAACTGATACTCTGACACTGTCCAAGAAAAGGATTAACCACTGAAGTCATGCCCTAGATGTGTTGTTCTCTAGGTCAGCCCTGACAGGAACTGCAGAGAGCCTGCAGGGCAGCTACATCATCCTGAGAAGTAAGACAGCGGTTCCTCTGCTCTGGAAGAATGTCTTTGCTTAGTTAAAACGTCATTTAAAAGCAAGCTTCAATAAAATAGCAACACTGTGTGATTACTTGGAAATCTCCTGCTATTGCAAATGATCCATCCAGGAAGTAAAGACTCTGTTTATTAAGAATAATGGCACTATGTTACATTAGAGTGTAATTAGCCTTAATGTACAATCTCTTGATTTATCTTACGGTAATCGCTACTGACAGGAATCTTATCTTATAAATAGAGAGAAGGTTCCTTTACATTCCCCTTCTGATACGTTTAAGAGCTCAGCACAGCATAATCCTCACAGTTCATGTCAACTGCCAATCTTTTACATAAGACTTTGTGCACACTATAATTTTAGCTTTTGGAAAAAATAATAATAACTAAAACAGAAAACTAAAGGAATTATCAAGGAGGAACAGATCTATTCACACCTGCATTTAACCAATAAGTACAGTAAACTATTCATAAAGTATACTATCGAGGTCAACATGTTCAGAAACTATACACAGATGTAACTCAATTAATCTTTTGCACCTGATCAGAGAAAGTCAACATGGTGTAGTGCTGCACTCAAGACTCCAGGAGACCAGTTTAAATCCCTACTCAGCCACGGGAACACCCTGGCACTCTCTCAGCTTCATAGGAGACCCCCTCTGAAGGAACCTGGCCAAGAAAACCTTTTGATAATGTTGCCTCAGGGTTGCCATAGGTCAGAAATGACTAAAAGGCACACCACCATTACCACCACCAAAACAATGGTCTGATCAAGACCTCTATATCCCTCCAAAAATGAAAAAATAGGTTGTCCTCTACATTGCACTGGATAATTTTTTAAAAAATGTGCAGTTGAAGGTGGAGGATCTTACATCCCCACAGTTTGTGTGCCAAGATGTTTCTATGGTGACCTTAAGGCGAACCTATTAGTCCAGAGAGGTATTGCCCTTGCATTCCACTGAGGCTGAAAGTGTGTAACTTGCCTTAGTTGGACAAGTAGCAATTTGAACACTTGTCTCCAAACTCCTAGTCCAACACTCAAACTATACCACACTGGCTCTCACCATCCTTACCTACTCCTAGTTTTAGCTGTATCATGTTGTCACCACTTCCCAATAGCCAGAGACAAACAGTAGGTAAGAGGATATCCTCACCTATAGAAGAACAGATTGCACTGCAGCTCAACCACTGTCCATCCCTCCCCTTTAGTCAATGTCACCAACCAGCAATGAGTCTCAACATCTATGTTCCCACTGCCATTTTAACCTAGTGTCCTTCCATGCAAATGGTGTGCTCTAAGAATACTAAAGGCAAACAGTGGGAGACAGAGGATGAGGTGGGACATAGCCCTAATTCAAATCTATGCCCTTCTACAGCAATCCTACCGCAATAATTAAAGAAATAGTCAATTTTCATCTCACCAAGCTCATGTCTATGAAGCAACTTGTTCTTCTTAAATCTTAATAGAAATCTACAGCATTTCCTTATTGTTTCAATGGGAGAAATGTAGAATTTCAGCCATTTCAAGACAAACTGGCTTGCATTTTCAACACTGTATAGTTTTGAGTGACAGACAGAGAGGAAAATGTTTCTACTCTCTACAGGAATAAAAATCAGCTCCCTCATCTTCTCCTGGGTCACCTGCATGTATGCAGAAAGCAGCAATGACGACAGGTGGGGACCATATCAGCAGTGCATATCACAGAAATTTTATTCCTCCAGTACACTAATGCAACACCTACTATTTTCCAGCAGAGAAAGCACACATCTCTGCACTTCCACATTACATGGCTCTCCCACATCTGTTAAAGCAAACTCTAGATGTTTTGCTTTGTGAGGAAGGGACATCTCTAAAAGAGGATGTGCTCAGTTACTCAGCACGGGGATATTATTTATGGTTGTAGGCTGTAACAAGTCTTCAAATTATAGTTATGAGAATTATGTACTGTGAATTGTGATCTCTCCTGTTCTGTTTTACCAACAGACATTGTATTAGTGGCTCCAAGCTTCCAACAGGACACAGCAACTATCTATCAATTTCTGATCATGTTTGTTGTCCCCCAAACCACAACAGAGTATTAGAGCAATGAATAGCACTGTGGAGTTCTTATTATATGCTCCCCTGTCATTTACAGCCGAGACTCTTAATCTTGCAGTCTCTTTCTTAAATGCTTAGCACCCTCTCTTTTCTGCTATTTTATGTGAATGGATATGCTAGTGCTTAGACACAACTGTGTTAAATTCCTGCATTCTCTAATTATTTACAATAGGTAGTTTTGCTGGTGGGAGCAGGAAGGGGAGTTCAATTTAAACATTTATGTTCATATGTAAATTATGATGAATACCTATCCCAGTCCATGATTTGCATCATTTTATAGTGTTTATTGCTGATCTTTGCCACACTAGAATATTAAATAAACAGACATCTCATAGGTGTCTCTGAGAGATATTCTGATAAAAATGGATTACAATCAGGTATGAACAGTTAAGCAGCTTAAATCACAGTAAGCCAACACCTCTGATGCCTCAAAGCCAGCTATGAAAAAAGTGATTAATAAAATGTCAAAGTCAAAGAAAATGCCAGTTAATTTATTACCATAACCCACTACAATATTAGGGCAATTGAAGGTTCCTTGAATACAGCAATAGAGTTAATGCCTGCTGTTGTATATTCATAAGTGAAGTAGTTTTTAGTATTGGAATATGACTCTGGAAATCAGGGTATGAAGCCTTGCTCAGCCATGGGAATTCACTGAGTGGCCTTGGGCTAGTCACACTCCTTCAGCCTCAGAAGAAGGTAAAGGCCAACCCCCATGAACAAATTGCCAAGAAGCTGTTGTGACAGGTTTCTCCTTAGGGTCGTCATAACTTGTAAATGACTTGTAGGCACACAGCAACTACAAAAATGTAGGCCTTCTTTTTATGCAAATAATTTATCTTCCTACCTCCGCCCACAAAAAAAATGCTTGTGATTAGAAATGAATTTTCTGCAAAGTCATGTGTTTTCATTATTATGTTCAAAGACTTTCTCTCCTGAGGTTTGTGCCTTATCATTCTGAGGGGCAGGGAAGCAGATGTCATTAGAAGAAGGGAAAATAAGCAAAGGGCTTTCAGGGGTATGAACTAGGTAAATCTTTGTTCGTAGTTAATTAAGTTGGAAATAGAGGCCATGAAAATCTGGATGGAACTTTTTGAGCACTGAAAATGTCTTGAAAAAGAAATTGTCCAGCTTTTCATCACTAATTAGAGGAAGGATCTTGAGTGTGATCTACTGAGAGCTTAAAAAGGTTTTCTTTTTGGGCTACAACTCCCATGGCCATTGGGACACTGTGAGGTCATTCAAACAATGTCACTTCTGAAAATATTGGATCAGCTAAATGGCCAAGACTGAATAGACCTAGTCTTTGATGAAGAGCATGACACAAGAGCCAAACAGTTTATGAAGGACACCGCATGCCTTAAAAAACCTGCAGTTCCAATGCACAATGAATCATACTGTGAAAAGACAAAACGATAGTGCTTAAACAATGAGATTTTTCTACTTCCGTCTCTAAGATCTTCCAGAGAGACATGCAGATTGCACAATTTGTACAAACATCATGCTTACTCTTAGCTTTTAAGTAATTATTGTTATACGAATATGGATTCAAGCTGTGCTGAGACATGCTGTAGGGCATTTTCGCTTCTCCTGCTAACATCTGACAGCTTAATCATTAACAAAACCATCAGGCAATTTTTCCTTCCTTACTGTTATTGTACAGATACATTTTCTATTGCACACTAGGATGAAAAGGAAGCAAAATAAATTTGGTATAGTGACAGATGTTTTGTTACACTAAGGAAAGTGCCATTCATCTTGCAGAACAAAGCACATTTTTTTAAAAAAAAAAGCCAGCAAAGTGACCTTATATTTCCATTTCCTCCTAAAGAGATGCAACGTAGATATCTCAGAATAGCTCAAAGACAGGATTTTATAGTCAATATTTACAACTTCAGTTTTGGATGGGGAGGGGGGGGACCCAACATGACAAGCAAGGGAGACGTGGGAGAAGAAAGAGAGAAAGAGAAATCAGTTTTTTTTCGCTCCTCTCTTTTGAGCAACTCACTTGATAACTGTTCCTTTGGTGCCCCCTGCTGTTGTCAACATGACTCTTGTGGTTAAGCTAACCCGCAGGTCATCCTGGTCCAGCCCAAGCAGCTCTGCACAGTATTCTAGCGATTGGGTAGATTTATTCTTCAGTGTGCATCCACCTGGTATTAAGGAAAGGAACAGATAAAAATGAGATTAAAAGCCATACCACAACAAGTTTTGTTAAAGCAAGCTATTGGAAACTGGCAGATAACAACCAACTTTTTATAACTCTTCATAACAAAACTATTTTATAAAGCTTGGATAAGTGACATGGAATCACAGGTATGCATATTCTGAACAGATTTTGCTGCCTATGATTTATAAAGAAATACTTTTTAACTATTTTGAGTTATTTAAGTTTGAAGGAGCTGCAGTAGAATTTATTTTACCCTACCACGCTCAAGAATAAAGCCAAGAAAGGGAAATTCAGATGTTGCATTGTGCAGAAATTTACCAAAGTTTACATGATGTAGATCTGCTGGTAATGCTATGCAAATCATCAGTAAAGTAGCCTTGGTGGCACAGTTGTTGAATGCCTGTACTGCAGCCACTCACTCAGAAACCACAAGGTTGTGAGTTCAATACCAGCCAGGAGCTCAGGGTCGACTCAGCCTGGTATCTTTCTGAAGTCACTAAAATGAGTACCCAGCTTTTTGGGGGCAATTAGCTTACACATTGTAAACCACTTAGGGAATGCTTCAGTGCACTGATAAGTGGTATAGAAATGTACTTGCTATTGCTATTGCTCAGTACACTAAAGACCCATAGTTCATTACTCAAGTCTCTGCTCTGTGTGGAGAAGATTGCTAACATCTCCAGTTCAAAAAAAAAACAAAACCTGAGGAAGAGGTGTCACAAATGACCCCTACATGAAATCCTGATGAAGCAGAGCTAAAGCAGACAATACTGGGCAGCTAATGGGACAAGTAATCTGACTTGACTTCAGGCAGTTCCCTGTGCTCTGGTTGGCTTCCTGAAGTCTACACACCTTCTGCTCCAAGCTCCTCAGAAGAGTAGAGGCAAACAACACTATTGTTGTCATAATTTGTCATTGTCTTCCTCTGACTGAAAGCATGTGACTTGCCTATGATCACCCAGTGGGCTTCCATGGCTGAGAGGGGATTGAAACCCCCATCTCCTGAGGTCCAAGTCCAACATTTAAACCACTAAACTACCAGGCTAGCAATGTTATCACAGCAGCCTCAGAATGTCTCCCCATTTGTTCATGCAAGAGTTACATAACCTCCTGTTATTTTGATTCAAGGTTCCCAAAATTGACAACAAGAAAAACCAAAGGAATGATTTCAAAGCATTGGTTGATGTAAACATACACTTGCTTCAAGTATTTAATAGGCCTTTTTTGTATCTTGATGCACTATCACTGAAATAATACAGAGAATCATTACTGAAACAATACATGGACCTTTGTCACTTATGGCTGCCATGTTCTCATGAGATCCTAAGAAATTCCTGGTGTCTATAAATAGACACAACCTTTTACTTTACTAGATAAACCTGTCTTCTCATCTGTTAAACAATTCATTTGAGCTACACAGTGTGCTGTAATGTGTATGACTAAAACTTTAATGTGTAAAATGACCCAAAGAGATAGTATTCACAGATGCTAGCCTTTTCACTTTACACTGCAAGTATCAATTGATCACTGGTTGCTACTTGTTTGAAGAATACATGTGGCATACCTCTCAATCTATTTGAGCCATATTAACACACACTGCTTACTCATGGTAAGAGAACTTACCATGGACATCTGGTAAGAGAACAGGTACTAAAATTCCACAGGCAAGCAGCAACTAGAATTGTGTATATAGATAGATTTTAATAGCATCATGTCCTGGTGCCTAAATTGTCCTGTTTTAGTTGTGATTTTAATTTGTTTTATTTTGTGCATTGCTCAAAGAGCTTTAATTATTGTTGTTTGATAAACTGAATGAGTGAATACATAAATTGACAGATAGAAAGACAGCGATACCATAAATAGCATCGTTCTTGCACTCTTTGTCAAATTGATCAGTTACTTAATGGTTTCAAATCTTCTTGCTTAAAAATCTCCAAGCAGCATATATCTTTGATCACCATACACTGAATTTCCTTCCTCTCCCCACCCTGACAGAAGGAAGAACACTTCCCATTACCAAAATAAGCGTTGTTAATAATTTGGACTGTTGGGCCAAGCCATTTCAGAAACATGAACCAGGTAACAGACTAGGCCTGTCTCTCCCCCCCCCCCCCACCCCACCCCCCACACACACCTCAAAAAAAGTTTTAGAATTGCTTTAATCTATTTCTCATTTTCAAAATGTTCAAATATCCTTCCACCTAGTACCAGTGTTGTTATTTTTAATTCAGATTTTCAGAAATAGTTTGTCCTTTCTGGTGCTACATTAGGACAGGCAACAGATGCTATAGAACAGAAACTCCAAGCATGTTGGCAATGCTGGGAGCTGTAGTACAAGAGAATGGCATGACTCCCATCCCTGTACTAAGAGTTGCTTCAATGAATTTCTAACTCTTCCAATGAACTAGTGACGCTGGTCAAAATGCAAAGAATTTAGCAGTAACTGAACTAACCAGATGTGCTCCCAGCTTCTTCAAAGTTAATGTTTCCAAGGTGTAGGACACCAGCCACTACTCGGAAGAGATCCAGCTTCTCTTCATCATCTAAACCAATCTTCTTCATTGCAGTGCACATTCTGTTGAAGTCTCCATGGTCATCCAGCAGAGGATCTTTCAGAGAGCCTAATTTCAGGTACTAAGAGAACAAAACCAGATAAGCTTTCTCAAAACTATCAGAAAGAACATTTATATTTGTGAACACATAGCCAACCTAAAGAAAACATTCTGAAGTAAGAACAGAAACACTCCTAAACACACACAATGCCAAGGGTCATGTAATGAGGATTAGGGCAACATAAAGGAAAGTTGAAAACAGGATGAATGTGGGCAAAATTAGATGAGTGTGGAGTAATAAGTGAGAGGAGAATATTGAGTCATAATTTCAGACAGAGCCTACTGGAACAAGATGCCAGTACTGTAGTGTTAGCTAGGGCAAAGTCCAAATGGAATGGGATTAGGAGTGCTTTCACTTTATGTGAGAAGTCTGATCCTTTTCAGAAAAGGTTCATGGAGGCCACAAATAGGATTCACTTGGAAGTTGCTGCTATCCCTCTGAGTCGGCTCCATGGCATTGTGACATGATCCAATCTGACTGGTACTATGACATCGTCATGTTGGTACACAATCCCGAACCACTTGAAATCCCATTCTTGAGTCAAAATTAATAGTGCCAAATTTAAAAAAAAAAAAAAACAATAAGTGCCCAAACAGCTGCCATTTAAGTGATAATCAAATATGGCATAAGCAGTGGATATAAAGTTATCTGTCTCATATAGAGATCAATAATAATAATAATAATAACAAAGCAAAAATGCATAGCATACATCTAAGTCAATATTGTTCAGATTGATTAGAAAAGACTTTTCAGGAAGGAATTCTTTTCAGCCTATTAGGAGATGCCAAAGACTGAATCCAATACCACCTTGATATACAGTATATGCTTGTCTCATGAGCTACACTTCTCCCTAATTTTGATTCCATTAAAGAAAAATAATGTAATGCATGCTTGTGAATATTTGATTTTGATTTTGTGTTAGCATTTTGCTTTAGTATGCCACACAAAAACAGGCAAGAGAAACTTCAGCAATGTTTGCAGATTACAAGCAAAGTGTGAAATTGTAAAATTTAGCAGAAAATAAACACTAGTACTGGCAGATAGAACTGAGTACAGGAACATATAAACTGATGCTCACTTTACTCAGATAATGCATAAATTTCACCAGTGAGCATTTTATGCACGCCTAGTTTTGGCTGTTCAGCTGTTTGAGCTCTAACACCACACACCACTATCAATTCAAAGATAATAATAATAATAATAATAATAATAATAGCAGCAGCAGCAAACTGGCTACTCTACATGCAAGGAGAAGAAAGCATGCATAATATTATTTGTAATTATTAAGAAAAATCAGTGTAAGACTGAAGATAAGATACAGTTGGGTACACAGTCTATCCAGTTTAATCCCAGATAAGGGATCAACATTGTTCTAAGAAATCTAAAAACAGAAGGGCTAACATGCATCTGAAAAATTCACATCACATAGAAATTTGATAAAAGTAAAATTTCAAATTAAGCAAAGTGATCACCTCATCTTCCTGACAGGAAAAGGACAAAAATAATGTAAGCATTAATTCATTATTTTGCTTTCTGTTATTAAATATGTTTAGTGAGGTTCAACATTGGAAAAACAATGACCTCTATAGTGGACAGTAGGAAAAATGACCTCTATAGTGGAGTAGGTTGAGGCTAGAAAGAAAAGCATCTGCTTAGAAAGGGGAAGTAATAATCTTGCAAATCAATTCCAAATGCCATACTAAGCCCAGCAACTCTGTTTTTTCCAAGAATATTTTTTTCTAAGAGCTCATGCCCAGGTGAAATTTTTAAAACACAAGGTTACAAAGACACCTCTGGACTCTGTGCCCACTACAGGTTACATGACCCCATGAATGCAGAAAGCAATTTGATACAGCCGATTTTAGGTGACACCCACCTCTCCCCTGCATTTCCCTAGGACACAGAACACAAGGTTTAATAAATCCTCCTCCTTTGCTATGCTGAGGAATGGGGTGAGATAGAAGATCACAAGAGGTAGTATGAAAAGGAAATATTAATTATGCAAAGCTTTATCCCACCTTACAAGTGTGAAAATACATTTTTATAGTTTATCATTATACATTTGTACCAGTGCCTCTCCAGTAGTAGTGGTGAAAGCATGCAAAAAGACAACTTGGGCTCAGTTCATGAATTCTGCATGGTTTTCCGGAGCAGTTAATTT
This sequence comes from Urosaurus nigricauda, assembly GCA_034509955.1. Taxonomy (NCBI): domain Eukaryota; kingdom Metazoa; phylum Chordata; class Lepidosauria; order Squamata; family Phrynosomatidae; genus Urosaurus; species Urosaurus nigricauda. The sequence goes on along the minus strand of JAOEGL010000001.1, from coordinate 257,373,659 downwards.
AAAAGCCACTGCAGCCATGGGTTCAATATGAATGCATGAATGAGCATGTGGTTCATAAAGGGTTCCTAGACATAATCTATTTTCGCTTGAAAAAAAATCACTCATAGCATTAAGTATCCTTTACATCGTTGAATGTTGGAAAGACAGCACAAAGTTCTTATTTTTTAAAAAAAAATCTTTACAGTAATTGGCATGACTTTCAGTACAATATTAGTAGAAAACTACTGTCTATCAACTACTACATTGCAATCGTGTAAGTGTCGAAAAAAATATTTCCAGGTAAGAAATTAATGAATTATCCTTCTCTGTATGCACTAAGCAATTATCCTATGTTGATATGCTTTCTAAAGTACTAACAGCTTCTTCTCTGTTCCAGGGCTGGAAATCTTTCAGCCCTCCAGAAAAACTACCATATATACTTATAGTTTTGAGAGCAAAATGATGGATTTTGACATGACCTGTGGATAAGCTGAGTGTAAAACTTGGAGGCCCCTTCACTGTGTGTATGCAAGGGGCAAGGGGGAAGCAGAAATCAATATGAGGCTTCAGTGTTTCAGCCTTCACTCCTGAGACAGCTAAGCTCCCAGGTGGTAGAAGGACTGTTAAACAAACAGCAATCACCCAGTCACCAAGGACTGTATCTGTTTGGCTCAGGACAGAAAGAAACTACATGGGGAAATCTGAAAAAGCTGCTTTCACAATACCACACTGACCCGTAAATAAGTCAACCTAGGATTCTGGGGTCAATTTTTGGGCATAAACTTTTATACTTATAGGTGAGCATATATGGTACTACAGTGGATGCTTGGTATCTGCTTAGGTTTGGTTCCAGCCCCCAGCCCCAAGGATACCAAAATCCATGGATGTTCAAATCCCATTATATATAATGGCCTAGTATAATGATGTCCTTCATGTAAAATATAATATTATTTTATTATAAATATATTCAAGACATGAATGATCAGAGTGTGGTGGAGTCTCCTTCCTTAGAGGTCTTTAAACAGAGGCTGGATGGCCATCTGTCGGGGATGCTTTGATTGGGAATTCCTGCATGGCAGGGGGGCTGGACTGGATGGCCCTTGTGGTCTCTTCCAACTCTATGATTCTATGACTCTATGACTGAATCTGTGAATGCAGAATCCATGGATACAGAGTGCTGACTGTACTCCCATCATATCTCACCACTGGCTAAACTGGTTAGCATTGATGGAAATGGGAGTTCAACTCCATCTGGAGAGCCACATGTTTCATAGCCCAAAGCCCTTGGCAAAGTACAGATAGAAACCAAGGTTAGGTACTGGCAGGGAAGAAACATAAGCCTTCTACTGTACCAACACAGCACCACATGTTTCGTGCAATTGTGTCATTTAGGACTTGCCAAGTTGACATGGCAAGTAGATCCACCAAATTCACACTGACATGTGAATTTGTGTGAGTTCACACATAAAAGCTACTGCAGAATGATGGGACATTCCTGCAGATGAGATCCATCTACATGTGATGAGTGTGATTTGTATGAACTGGCACTTCAATATTTTTGTTTGCTCGAAACCCAATAAAGTATCTGATTAAAATAGCACTCATGTGAACGCAGCTGAAAAGCATTTAAAATATAACAACAAGGATAAAAAGTGCTGCACCTACAAGGTTCAGTAGTTTAGGGAGGAGCATTTAACTGTCATGGCTCCATCCTATCGAATCTTGGGATTTGTAGATTAGGGAAGAATGATTAATTATCATAGCTCTGCCCTATGGAGTTTTGGAATTTGTGGCTCAGGGAAAAATAACTGACATGGCTCCATCCTAAGGAAACTTGGGATTTATAGTCTAGGGAGGAATATTGAACTTCCATGGTTCCATACTATTGAATCGTAGGATTTGTAGTTTCAGAAGAGATATTTAGAATTCTCAGCCAGAGAACTCTAGTCCCTCAACAAAGTACACATTCCAAGATTCCATAAATTGTAACTATGATAGTTATTGTGGTATCAAAGTTCTAGAATAGTGTACTATGAAAGGGACAAGATAAGAATCCAAGGAGGGATTACAGTTGCAGGTCTGGTTTTCTATAAAACATCGATGGCAAGATTCTTACCACATGACTAACTCATATAAACATTAGTCAGGTCCTGTTTCTTCAGGAAAGGAACAGATAAAACAAGTGGCTCCTGGCTGAAATATGATAGTAGACTAGTAGAAAATGTGTGTCCCAGCCACGTGAGGATCTGTGCACATATGAAGATTTGCACCTGACTATCAAAATGGCTGATGCAAGTTTTTGACAGTGGTGAACATTTGTTTGGTGAAACAGTAGTAATGAGATTCTGCTGCTCTTCCTAAACAACAATTTCAAAGCTACTTGGCATGTAAAGATAAGTAATAGCATTGGGTGAAGCAGTTTTTTGATATAGCATGATATCACGTTGCATAGCACAGTGTTTTCAAAGAAAGCAAAATGTATGAAGAGATCTCATACCTCAGGACTTTTGCGATTCTGTAAAATCTGCTTATCAGTTTCTTTGGTAGCAAAATATTGGGTACATCCACGATTTAGGTACTGTTGGAACACAGAAGGAAACAGTGTGAGATTAAGCACAAGAACTGTAGAAGAAACTAGAAGAGGTAAGTCACCACCACAATCACAGTAGAAAGGAAACATTACTATATTTGTCCCGAGGTTTAAGTTTATGGTCCCATTTGGGTTCTATTAAGTTTGAATATATTGCTTGTATAGGTTGAGTTTCCCTCATCCAGAATTCCAAAATCCAAAGTACTCCAAAATCCAAAACATTTTGAGCTTCAACACAAGTAGCATAGTATGTAACTGTACTATATTTGCAAGCCTGGAGAGAGAGACAGCTCTGGAGAAAGATATGAAGATCTCTGAAATGGTAAGATTCCACACCTTCTGTCATTTCACAGCTAGTCAGTCTCTCCAGCTTCATTATGTCTCATTATGTATATACAAATACAGATATCCCAAAATCCCACAAGAATCCAAAATACAAAACATTTCTGGTTCCATTCATTTCAGATAAGGGATACTCAATCTGGTTTTTTTTATATATATTTATACTTATTTTAAATCAAAATTTTATTTATATATTTTAAAAAACAGAACAAAATGGCTCCATTAAAAGAAGTTGGTTGAGCAAAATGTTTCTTACAGATGTAAATCTGGAAGGGGCTGTTTAATAATAAAAAATCATTATTACATGGGTTATGGATAACTATATTATTTTTTTAAAATTAGCTTCAGAAAATAGTTCTGTATACTAGAAATGAATTTCAACAAAACCAGAAAAATATTCTAAGAAATGATGTCATAGGAAATACCGTATATACTCGACTATAAGTTGACCTCAGTAGGGCAGGTTTTGGGGCCAAAATCATAGATTTTGATATCACCCATAGATAAGTCGAGGGTAAAAATGAGGGGCATGGAACAAAAGATATAAAGGATGAAATAAAGGAAAGCAATATCAAAGTACTTACAAAACTGCAGTAATTATAACTGTTTGAGGTCACACTAAAGGCCTGATGGATGAGAGAGAGTAGAGGGTGGTCAGTGGTTCCAGGACTATATTTTTGCCTTTCACCAGGAGATGGTTCATTTTTTGATATGAGTTAAAGTACAGTACTTACACTGACCATGGATACCTTGGCTCAGTTTTTTGGGGCCAATTTTTTGACTAAAATTTCTAGACTTATACATGAGTATATACAGTATTTCCATCATAATTTTACAACATCCAGTTTTACTGCTTAATGCATACAGTAAATACTAAAGTGGTTCAACAGCTGAATTACATACAGAGTAAAGATACTTAAAAGATTCTGAAGTATGCATAAATCTCAGTGGGTGTGTTTGGAAATCACAATAAGCTATTGTTTATTGTGACAAATCACCCTAGTCTTTCTCATGCTCACATGCTCCCCTTCACCCTCTGCTGCAGTCCTAAGAAGACATTAGCTTCTGTCAATGTCCATATTTACAGAGCAGTACTATACGGTAATACTCAAAAGGTAGGATTTGCAGCATTATTCTGTTTTTCTTTAATACCCACAAAAAGGCAGTGGATATTATTCACTTGCAGACTTGCTATTGCTTTCCAGAAACCCTGAAAGACTTAAAAAATGTTGGGTTTAGATGTACAAGTTTAGGTTTCACATATCTTTGTTTTGTTCTGGTTTCACTTTTTTCTTTTTGTGGTAAACTGCAGATCATTGTAAAACAGAGAGATGTCAAAATAAATACAATGCCTGTTTGCATGAAAAGTTCTAATGGATTAAGGCAAGATTCAAACACAGTTGGCTCAAAATCAAAATTCTGTGTACGTTTCATAACTCTGTAAGACTGGTCCCAGAAGTAATCATATTTATAGTAAACCTATAAACATCAGTAGGACTCCAGGAAGTCATAATTATTTAAATTGATCTACTTTACATATGACTGGAACCAACCCTTTGTAAGTATTTTGAAAAAGAATGGAGAGGAAGATTAGTGTGAAATCCCAGCTTTGGGGGAAGTATTGGGATATAAACCCAATGAATATTAAACAAACTCACCCTAAAATTATCTGGTGAACTTAAGTACAGTTTCTCTCTTATATCTTCCGGGGCTCCAGCACACAGCCTATAGAAAATATGATAATTTCGTTCTTCTTTGCCTTGAACACAAATCCTGGATTTCTCTAGCAGATAGTGTGATACAAATCCACCAACCACTGAATTCTACGGGGGAGAACAAAACACATTATCAAAGGAGGAAAACTACATGTTTGCATATAATTATGTGTATGTTTTGCTTTGTGTGATGACCTCACTGATATAAGCAAAAATGGAAGAAAAGGAATGAAAAAGGCTCAGCTGAACATTGTTACAAAACAATGTCTGAAATCCAATTCCTTTATAGAAATTAAATGCACATAGTTTTAACTTTGTGGAATTCAGCCAAGAAATACAACTTAGCTAAAAATGTGGACACTGCTCTATTGTTATATATATACTGCTGCAGCTGCAGTACTAGGCACACTTACTAGGAAGTGAGCTCTGTAGAACACAGTGCTTTGAATACATGGACATAGGACTGTGGTACGCGGTTGGTAAAATATCAGTTCAACCACTGCTGAACCCACTTTGAGCTCAAAGAAACTATCCAAGACCTATTCCCAAAATAGGTTGAGTCTCTTGTAAAACAAATTTAAAATCAAAGTAAAATCTGGAGTAGATATACTGTCCCCTGACATGGAAGCCATCGCTTCTACTGTTAACTGTAAGAGCCAGGCAAACTGTAGTTGATCATCACTTTTCAAAAGAACAACAACAACTGAATTTCAAGCTATGGTTTGTGAAGTTAGCTTGCTTCTGCTAAGCATAGTCAAGATTAATCACAGTTTAAGCTTCAGATGACACGCTACACACTACATAATTTATAACAGAAGCAAAAGTTTCCAATTTCCTCACAGATGGAGATGTGGACATGAATTTTTAAGGCTAAACTATAATGTAACATTTTAACAGAAATGGGCTAGCCAAAGACACTTCACTATCTGAGGGCATGTCTACACAGGCCAAATGAACTGGTTTCCCCCTCATCCTCAACACAACCTATCTTCACAATATAGGGCCAAAGCCGTGATCCAATTGCAGATTGGTTTCATGACATGAGGCCAGTTCTGCATCAAATCCAGACCACCCTTGTCTTAAACTACCTTAAAAAAGACTTACCTTTTGCTCCGGATTTTCCAAAAAAATTCAGAGCACTCTGGAGTGACACCACTGGTGTGAGTTTCTCCCTCTCAGATCACAACAAGTCCCCTGGCCATGCGATTGATGCTAAGTGACATGTTTTCAACCTCAGAGGGAGCTACTATCACCAGTAGTGCATGACATGTGTGTAAACAGCCACCCAGTGTCCCTCCAGAATGTAGAAGTGACGGCAGGAATTTGGGGCAGCCCTGGAGCCAGAAAACTCCAGTGTAGATCTGGCTTGAGACAGCCGCAAATGGTGCCACAAATAGTATGCCACCATCCAAGTCAAGGTGAATAGTATCAAATGCTAGTTAAAGTATTTTGGCACATAAAGTAGAAAAATCACACAAGCAGCTCTCTCTATCCATGACAGTAAGCCAGAAAGTTGTATAGGTTAAAGTGATAGACTTGGACTTGGGAGAACTGGGTTCAGATCTATGCACTATTAAACTATCTCACAAGGTTGTTATCGGGATAAAAATCAAGAAAGCCATCTTGAGTAAACATACTACAACTTGGAAGGCTTTTGTTTGGCACCTAAAAATTGGTGCCACATGACCACCCCAACATCTGAACTCAGCCAGGGGAAAGGAATCACTGAAATAAGCAATATTAGTTTTCCCAGAAACTTTAACAGGAACATACCAGCCTATTGTGAACCTACCTCATGTTCTTTCCTAGGGGAAAAAAAACTTATTGTGGGAGAATGCGGCACTGAAATGAGCAAATGAGGCTCCAAAATGTCTAATCAGATTAAATTAAATGATTAATATAAAACTCAGCAGTAAAAATAGTAAGCATGGAAGCTTATGACAAGCCTTAAATTTAAAATGGTAGCAGACAGGCACATTCAACTTGTATTTGATCCTTGGATACTTCTACCCCAGTAGTATTAAGAGAACCCAATACTACTACTATCCCAGCAGTATTGGGGATGGGGAACCTTTCGACCTCAAGATGTTTGGGTCTACAACTCCCACCAGTTCCACCCAGCATGGCCGATGGTATGTTGTAGTCCAATGGTAAGACACAGTCCAAACACCTCAATCTAGAAGAACTACTTTGGACACTACTGTTTGATTGCTTAAAATGTATAAACTCAAATTACCAAATATATATATATATATATATATATATATATCCTCACAGTGTGGCACAGTATTGAATAATAATGTACACACCATTGCTTTCTCAACTTGCAAAGTTTTAACATAACCTTGCTTCAGTTCTTTGATTCACAGAACTGAATTCTAAAGAGTTTGGGCCAAGAAGGAAATATGAATGTTCAAGTCATTTCCTGAAGCATGTCTACGAGAGCACTTTTACTTCAAGGTATCGTGTCTATATTTATAGCCTTCTATGAGTATAGAATTATTAACATCCAGAAGATAGATGACTTATTCAGCTACAAGAAAACGACACAACTTTGCACTGCAAAGGGGATCCACATGAAAAGGTATAGAGAAAGTACAAAGGCCAAAAGGCCAAAATGCAAGGATTTCTCAAGTCAAATTCCTGAAAGGAATAGGAAATTTCTGCATACCTATCACAAACAAAAAAGTACTGGTACCTTTTCATTGAAATGGATTTCTACAAATTTTCCAAATCGGCTACTGTTGTTGTTACGAACAGTCTTCGCATTGCCGAATGCTTCTAGAAGTGGGTTGGCTATTAAAGCAAAAATAAAACAAGCTTAATAAGAAATTTACAGAGCAAAACCAGAAGAAAATAATTCGCAATGTTTAGTATTGGGAAGCCCAGAGAAACAAAGGCTTAATCCAGAAATTGGTTCTCATGAATGGAGCAGCCCTTATGTCTGTGTAAGGCTCCTGATCCAGCAGAGTACTTTTGGAAACAGAAACGGGGGGGGGGGGGGTGATTTTAACTGGTTCTCCCTTCCCTTATGCCTTCTGAAGGTCTGATCCAAATGGCTGGAGCGTGGTACTGTGTGAGTTGCAGGAAAAGGAGGAAATTGGCTAAAGTCAGCTCTACTTCTTGCTTTCACCTGGAATACCATGAGCAGAATAATTTAAAAATTACTTTTTCCAAATCATCTGGAAAAACTATTAGTATCATAAGACTACATAACATGGGATCCAAAACAGCATTCGGGTAGTTTTGCATACTCGTGTGAGAAGAGGAACAGTTTTTGTGATTTCAAACATCAAAGGTCTATGTCAAGCAACATATTCCTTTTAAAACTGAATTTTAGTTATGCAGTTAAGGACTAATATTTTGTTTGGAGGGAAGAGTAAAAGAATTCTACTTGGCAAGAACACATTTAATTTAGCTCTTTGGCTTCTGGCCACAGTTTTACTAGCAATTCTTCCACAAGTTTAGAATGCTTATTAATATACAGTATCATTATAACAAGCAACAGCTGTTGAAATACATAAGTAAGTTCCTAATAAAATATTTATAGATAAACTGCATTGCCTTCCCCAACTCAATACTCTCCAGATGTGTTTAAGTACAAACTCCCATCATTTCCAAGGTTGATGAAATGAGCACTCGCAGTCCAATATACCTAGACAGTGCTAGCCAGGGGATATTTGCATTATATTAATAAACATCAACATTTCTTGAACTAATAATTTAGGCAAGAAATACAGGTTACTTCAGCTCTTATTTGTTTATATACAGTATAAATACAGACATACAACTAAGGCCTCTCCCAAGACCTGCTACTGAATACACAATTCAAGTAAAACATCAAGGAAAAAAGCACGTTAGGACTTCTCCTCTAATCCAGACAATACAGCCTACATGTGAGTTAGCAGTGTCAGATGTGCCCAAAAAGCTGGCTTCAGGCAAGAAAAATAAATTTCAAGTGGCTTAACCTGTTTAATATGTCCACCCATGCATATCAAAGCACATACATTCTCTCATTGTGAACAGAATGCACCAATCTTCCTAATTGCTTCTGTGACCTCCTGGATCAAAGCAACTGGCAGAGAAAAAAGGAGACAAGAACCCTGAACTAATGGTGCAGCTAGGAACACAGACACTGCCATCAGCCTTGAAACAAGCAGATGCCTGGAGTTGTGCCCAGACTATGTGGACACAGCTCATCTCCCACATCTTTGGCTAGCAGGAACCACATTCTTCAATGATCATGTCCCAAACTAAATCATCAAAATGATCATTCATTATGCTTACGCATGTGGTCACATTAACCTGCTGTAGCTTTCCAGTGGGTAAGACACTTCCAATCAATGCACATAGATAGCACATAGATAGCACATGGACACTATAAGCAGACAATGACATCATTAGCAAAGCTATCAAGACTGCATAATGCTCACAGCAATTGGCTTGGTGGGGTCAGATTACAAACTACCCAGCACAGCATTCTGTTTCCAAAAGGAGCCAAATTAAAGGCTTCTGGAAACTGATAACAAGGGCATAAGTATGGTTGCCGAGATGGATTTCTTTCCAGAGATGCTCAGCAACCCTGGGCATAAGGCTGTTCCATCCTTTGATATTTAACATGGTGGTTCAGTGGAGGTTTAGATTTTGCTGTCACTATGATTCTATTTGCTCAGCACTTTTAATAAAGTTGCCCTACTCATTCTTTGCTAATTCTATATTTAAAACTGGACTTTATCTCAAAACGACATTTTAAAATGCACTTAGTTCCAACCATACATAAGGAACTCTGGAAAGAAGTAAAGTAAAAGCAGACATCAGACAGTAATTTTTTTAAAGTATTTTTAAAAACTGAGTATTATGGAAGAACAAAGATAGCAAATGATTACTCTCAGACAACTTTTGCACTGCCTTAATATTTTTCTTCTTGTTGTCATTGCTGGTTTGTAACACTCAGAATAATTTGAGCTGGTACATGACCTACTCAAGTTATCCAGTTTGTAAAGAAAATGTACAACAGATTCAAAAGAAAGACACAATGTTAGCAGGTAGTTTAAAAAGGGGGAGTTTCAAAAAGCTACTCCCCAAAAAGGCTATGTGTTTAAGTCTTTTTGCTGTAGCAATGCAGCCACACTGCATACATGCATGTTAAGATGTGCTCAACAACTGCAAGATGAAAACAAAAACCAGTGCAAGTGTGTAGTAGCAGCTGACCTGGGTAAAGTATTTATTTCAAAGCTCCATCCACTTTTAAAAAAATATACCTACAGGTACCAGTGTTAAGGAATGTAGCCTCAGACACTGTGTCCAACTGTCAGCCACTTCCTGAGATGTCACGGATATGGAATATTTATATGTTCCGCTGTAATTAAGCAACATCATTCTCAGTTATTCGATAATCTAATAAAGAAGGAATTATTATTCTGCACTTGAAATTGACTGTGAAGCCCATAAAGCAACAGTAAGATTTCTGAGTCTAGTTTATTGTTCAGTTGCCAAAAAAAGCAATGTGCCACTTTATAATGGCACGTGCAGAAATACTGTTCCTGACTTAACTCCTGTTTCTAGGCTTGGTTTCTTGGCCACATTGTTGGCCAAAGTCCTGTCAAGCACTGTGTGGCAGGAGCCCTGCCCCCCTGGAGTCTTAGGTACTGGCAGCTGTTCTTATGTGGCCTAACCCTATGGAGATGTCCACACTAAAGAACATCTGGACAGGATTTTAGTAGACGGAAGGAGAATGGGGAAAGTAACTTCAATTTTAGAGAACTTTTTGCCTGTCTCTCTGAACAACACGCTGCAGAAGCTGATGCCAGATCGCCATATCTCTGGTTAAACCTGGCACACTATGCTTCTCATTCTATAATACAACTCTCATTCACATGGGTACTACGCTGTGAAGAATATTCTACCACCTCTTGCACAAAAAAATTCATGAAACAACTCTAATGAAACAAGCTCTCCTTGACTAAGCAATACCATTTAGTCAAGGACTTTCAGCCTTTGAAGAGAGCTATGAAGTAATATTCTGTTCCTCTAGAAAGGGTGTTGAAAAAGCATGAGTAAGAGTGATCCTTTGTTAACAAAGTTTTGATAGGACCTGGATGATATTTTCACTTTTGGGTATCTTGGTAAGATAAGTGGGCATAATCCAAAAGTACATTTTCCAGGTCCATGCCATTGAAAATGCCCGTAAACTAAAAGATGTTATACAACACTGTCACATTTGAACAACACTTTCATGAAATAAGTATCTGGGTCATGATGCCCATTGTGTCCCTCTAATTACTTCTTTTAAAAATTGATACAAAAGAAATCAAAATCAGGTATGACACAGTACCTTCTACAATTCTTTCATCAATATCTTGGCCACTGCCATAGGATTCAGTCAGATACCTTTAAGAGACAGAAAACATAATATGTAGTTGTACTTTGTAATTATCTTTCCTGGTACAGCTATAGTATCACACACTTAAGAAAATCCACGTATATTCCCCATCCGAGTAACAAACTGTAAACCAGAACAGGGTTTGGCTGGGAAGACCTTAGTATCAAATTACTAACTTTCTATGAGATTCACTGGGAACTGAAGACAATTTATTATTTTCCAACCTAACCTGCATCACAGGGTTGTTTGGAGAATAAAATGAGGTGAAACCTAGTGGCATCACTACGAGGGGGTAGGGTGTGTGGACCACAATGGGTGACACCTCATTCCTGTTGCAAGGTGAGGAAGGGCAAGCGCACCCCTCTTAGCTTCACTATTACAGTGGCAGCTTCCTCCACATCCCTGACCTCACTGCTGCAGTGCTGCTCTACTCATGAGGAGAACAGCAGCACAGCAGCAAAGGAGAGGACCGAGCACAACCCTCCCAACCTCACTGCCATGGCACCACTCTACTCACAAGTAGATTATGAGCAGCAGCAAATGAGAAGAGGGGAGCACACCCGTTTAGTTGCTGCCCTCAGAAGCTCAACCCCCTGCACTGGGTGACACCAGGGGTGGGGATGCCACTGGTGAAATCCATGCATAGTATCCTCACTCTATTGGTGTGCTTGCACAATGAGGAAATCATCAAAGATCTTCAAAAAGCTTCTTCTGGCAAAAATCACCATGAAGCCACTGGGTATATGGAACTTCCTGACCATAATCTCTTCAGAACTGCAACATGAATTGCTTATATTTCAAACCTCATTGATATTTTCATAGTTCTGGGTTGTACATATTAGGAAGTTTAATCTTTCTACAGAGATTAAAATGGCTAGAGGACAACTTTTATTCAGAAGAAACATTTTCAACCAATAATACAAACCGTAAAACAAATTTAGTGTTTTCTGTCTTGCCAGCTCCTGATTCTCCAGACACAATGATGGACTGACTCATCTTGAGTACTTTCATGTCCCGGAATGCTTTATCGGCTGAAGTAAACATTTAAGAGGGCATTAAAATAGATAGGTAACAGCACACAGATCAATGTTTTCATTAGCGATTTCAGCACTATGCAATGTTCTTGTGGACGTACCATTTGAAGTAATGAAATCAAAATTTAGCTGTATATATTAAATGCCTGAGTATAACATGTACAAGAAGAATAAATGGCATTCTGGTCGGAAAAGAATCCTTTTTTATTAACAGGGTAGACCCAAGAAATTTTGCTGCCTGAGAATATGCTTCCTCCTCCCCCTTTTGGATACCACCATTTGAATCTACTTTAGTACTGGAAATAGGATAACATTTCCCACTGCAACTGAGAGCAGCAAGGCAGATAAAAAGATGCAAGAGAGGACACAAAGCACAGATTCTGCCTTTCAACAAAGGAGAAGTGGCTTAGAAGGGCCAAATGATCACTGCTGCCCTTTATTCTCTGTCATGAGGTAGAGGCCTCCCTATACTTACATGGGTCCTCACTCTACCCCTGTTCCAAATCTTGTTCCAAATGAATTTCAGTTTTATCTCTGATAAAGTCCATTTCTGATACCTATTTAGAACATCTACCAGCATACATTTAAAAACAAAAAAGAAAGCGAGTACCTGGTTGTTTGTTTTTTTTTCAGTTTTCCTCAAGGAAAGCAGCACACTATGTAAAATTAAAACTTCCTATATTGAACAACCACATAAAGCAAAAAGTACTTCATTTTTTTATTAAGCAGTAAAATGGCATATGCCTTACCAATTGCATAGACATGTGGTGGCAGTGTCCCAAGTGATTTACCCTGATACTTCTTAATAGCATCAGAGGAATAGAGTTTCGGTATATCGAAATAAGGGTTCACTGCTATCAGGATGTTGGCTACATATGTCTGCAAAGAAAAGTCATCACAAATTCATCAAAATCTGAAATTTTTTATCAAAAATGTCTAGAAACTTACAAGAAAACAAACAGAGACAGTACACTGTTACATTGCCAGATCAGACTCCCAGAAGTTCAAGACACCTTGAATTCAAAATCAAACATTTCCATTATTGCCTTGCTATTTTAATCATGTAGTTTGCTACAGGTTGAGTCTCCCTTATCCTTGGTACCAGAGGTGTTTTGGATTTCAGATTCTTTTGGATTTTGGAATGCCTGTATTTGCATATACATACACTGAGATATCTTGGAGATGGGACCCAAGTCTAAACACAATATTCCTTTACCTTTTATATACTATATAATATAATATAATATATCTTATACACATAGCCTCAAGGTAATTTTATACAATATTTTAACAAAATTTGTTCATGTGACAAAGTTTGTGTATAGTGAACCATCAGAAAGCAAAGGTGTCACTATCCCAGCTATCTATGAAAAAAAGCTTTGGATTTTTGGAATATTTTGGATTTCAGAATTCTGGATAAGGAAGACGCAACCTGCATTTGTTTCTTCGATGACTAGTATTCTCCTCACAGCCATTAATCCACTGGGTGATCTTGGGTAAGTCATACATTCTCAGCCTCAGGGGAAGGCAACAGCAAACCTCCTCTGAACAAATCTTGCAAAAAAAAAACCCCTCATGATAGGATTGCCATATGTCAGAAATGACTTGAAGGCACACAATAACAACATTTTTATTGTTTTATCTTAAATTTCATTGGAAACAACGGCTAGAATTCTGTATCACAGTTAGAAATGAGTAACCTGGAGTTATGTACTCATGACTATTAACATATTCACAACCCCGTGAAAGTTCTCCCAGTCTCCACTTACCAGGAAGTGGCCACTGTGATCAAAGGTGGTCCATTTCCCTGTTGCTCAGGAAACAGCTGGCTGCCGTTCCCATCCACTCTTGTGCGAATGTCCGGCATGAGGAGTGATCGCAGCAGGGGGCCTGTTTCTGCCTGTTCTGCCAGAGTTTGTTCATGGGACAGGGTGGGAATGGCAGCTCTCCACTGCCTAAGTGATCACAATAGCTGCTGCCTGATAAATGGGGATGAGGAAGTTGGACTGGGATTCACTAGTTATGGTAATACTGAGTATGTAAGTGTCATAGTGGATTCCAGCCTTTCTTGCTGTTGTGTACCTTCAAGTCATTTCCAGCTCATGGTAACCCTCAAGGAACTTTCTTGGCAAAATCTGTTTGAAGGCCTTTCCACTGCCTTTCTCTAAGGCTAAGAGAGTGTGACTTGCCTGAGGTTACACAGTGGGTTCCATGGATGAGAAGGGATTTAAACCCTGGTCTCCCAGCACCCTAGTCCAACAAATTAATATGCTATGCCGGCTCTAGGATGCTATACTGGTGCCTTGAATAAATTAATCATAAACACATCATTACCAATTCAAAACTTCTTTTTGTATATTTATAAGAAGCAAATTGGCTAATGAGTATGTAATTGGTAGTTAAGAACCACTTCCAAAACTGTGTAAATATACACCTAAACATTTTTGTTTGAAAACAGGCATATACCAATGGCCCAATGCAGACAAACATGTAAATTAACACTTAAAAGAACTGGGGTTTGGGGAGAGGTAGATTTTAACATAATTGCGTATCTGTTTCTGTCATGCCTTGTAAAAGTTTCTTCCTTCTATTTCACAGCTGTCACTTGCCAGAGCAGATGGCAAGGACTCAATATAATTTAGTCAGAATCCATTACATACAATCAGGCAATCTGATAGCTACATAAAAGATTAAGGCAGTCATTTGAGCTTGGAAGTGTCAGAAGAGACTGGCATTTTCCTCCTCCGAAGAGGAAGAAGAAAATGCATCTTTGCTTTTACTACACCTTTTTACTAAGCCAGTTACTCGGAAACTTCAGCGTTATTTATGCATTTATCTACATGTGGAAGACAGGTGATACTGACATAGCCTCATGATCCTAAGCTGTTTTGCTTCTTAAGGAGGTGGTCATTGACTGAGGAGACAATTATTTCTAGACAGACAACAATGACAATTCAAAGTAAATCTTCATCTAAATTATTTTGTTTTTTAAAAAAACACCCCTTTTTATGGGTAGGACAGTACTTACATAAATTCTGTCTTTACTGTATCGAACTTTTATATTATGTAACAGGGTAGCTTCATTTAGATACATTAGTGAACCTATAATAAAAGCAGAGCACTGGTTTACATAAGCCCCCAAAAGAACCATCACAGTTTTATAATCTACTTTTACCAATACAGAGAAGAGTGTGTTTTGTACCACAGGTCAGCAGTTTGCAGCATTTAGAAATTTGGAACAAAAGTAACATTATTAATTACAGTACTTTGCCAAATAGGAAAGTAAAGTGTTGCTTTTAAAATATTATAAATGGAAGTGCCACTAACTACAGTTTTATCTGGCTACTAGAATTAGAACTGGAACTGACTATTTTTAAATGAGTTTTCCAATCTTTGAAAGAACACTGAAAACAGTGAAGTAGGAAAGCCATGGTAATACTACTGGGATAACATTATGGAGTAGTATTCAGTGGCAATGTCTAGAAATCTATATGAGGAATCTCATTGGGCTCACTTTTCCTAATGCTATCACCATTTTAGTAACAGTAGAATAGTATGTTTAAAATGACCAAGAGAGAGAGAGAGAGAGAGCAGCCCCTTGAAAGACAATTTGACAAACGGTTCTATTTTGAAACACATACCACAAGAAGAGATCATTATTTATTTATAGTATTGACAATAGCATTGTCTTGAGAGCCATGGTACCTCAGTGAAAGGAGTAGATTGGGCACTACAATTTGGCCTTAAAGTGAATCTTAATTCCCGGGCCAAAATTCAAGTTATAACTCTTTATGCGTGCTCTTTTCACCAAGAAGTGATTCCAACAAACAACACCCGACTGTTCTGTTAACCACGAAACATGTCCTCAGATAACATATCTTTCACCATTTACCAAGTTTGATAAAATATCTAATATCAGCCCAATGACTTCATTATTCAGTAATTCTGTTCCATCCTGAATTCACCTGATTTGTTTGACTTCAAAAGCTAGACAGGACCAGATCTGGTTAATATCCGGATGCGGAACAGAAGTCAAACACCAAAGAGCTCCAGACAGGGCTAAGAAAGAATCCTGTCTGATCAACAGGTTAACTCAGTATAAAATAGCTTCTGTGTTCCTGTTGGTCATAATTAGGAACAAAATTTGCAAAATTTGATTCTAATATTTTCACTTCCAGTAAAGAAACAAATGCTCTTTTAGGTTCCTCCTGAAAAACAGAACATGTCAGCCAAACGTTATGGTCTTGCTCATAAAATACTTCCACCCCACCCCTGAGTTTGGAAGTATAAGTTTTGGACTATATTTCCCAGAATCACCCAATCATGAGCTATACTGGCTGGAGGATTCTGGAAGTTGTAACATGTAAGGAAATGAAGAAAAGGGAAGACTGTGGACTCAAGAGTCTAATCTTTCCTTTCAGCAAAGACTGGATCACTGGAAGAGCCAGAACATGTTTCTTTTATGTTCAGGTACCATATTATGTACCATGTGTGGTGGGCAATCACAACTTCTATTATGTCTACTTGCAAAAATAAGAAATTTTTTGAACAATGTCATTACTGTCTGCTATCCAAGCCAGACTCTAAATTTTCACTTACAATTATCTTCCACATCCTTCTTACTGTCTTCTTCAGCAGGAAATACTTGGTTGATAGCAGCGAGAAAGGTCTGTAACAGACAAGGAAACAGATAGTTTTGGGTTCAAGCACAGACTGAAAAAGTAACCTAGAAATAAATATATTTACTTATTTAACACTGGGAGTGTGAGATAGAGGAGGTTCAGGCATATTTGTTTGGTTTTCCTGGCCTCTTTCCACATTCTTTTCCAACAGTGTTCAATACCTTTCAGTTTCCTTCAAAGTAATTATGTAAAGGAAGCATTTATAAGCTTGTATGCATCCAGTTATCTTAGGCTACCTGGTCAAAATACAAGGAGGTATCATAAAGTTTTAATTATCACCTTTAAAAAAATTGACAGAAAGTTTGTTTTGATTTGTAGTTATTAACTTATCTCTATGTAGTCACCATCCAGATTTACAAATTTCCCCAAGCATTTCTTGACCCTCCAAATACCATTATTGTAGAAGTCTGCAGATTGTGCCTGGCAAGGATTTTACACTTTAGTCACTTCTGGCACAGCCAGTCACAAAAATAAAGGACGCAATGAGTTGATTTTCTCAGTAATGTGCACTTAGGGATCAATGACGGCACTTTTATCAATATGCCATAATAACTTCCAGGTGATAATTATTACTTTATCACACCCCCTCGTCTAGTCTTTTTCACCTGTAGTAAATTCTTCCCAGAGGACCTGAGTGTGTGGGAAGGATTGTATGGGAGGAAGCATTCCCTCAAGTATGCTGGACCCAAGCCATGTAGGGCTTTATAGGTAATAACCAACACCTTATACTGTGCCCAAAAGCTAATGGGCAGCCAGCATAGGGATTTTAAAATAGGTGTAATGGAGTCAAATTTAGAACTCCCTGTAACTAGTCTGGCTGCCATGTTTTGAACCAATTGCACCTCCCAAACATGGCATGGGGGTTGCCCCATGTAGAGCACATTGCAGAAATTGAGACGAGAGCTTACCAGTGAATGTACAACCATTTCTAGGTTCTCCCATTCCAGGAAAGGTCGTAGCTGGCATATCAGCCGAAGGTGATAACAGGCACTCCTGGCTGTCGCATTAACCTGAGATGACAGGCGAAGCGACAAGTCCAAGAGTACCCCCAAGCTACGAACACAGTCCTTTAGGGGAAGTGTGACCCCATCCAGGACTGGAGGACTTATCTCCACATCAGTAATAGGATTGCCTATAGTGAGTACCTCCATTTTGTTTGGATTCAGTTTGAGTCTATATTTCCTCATCAAATCCATTACTGACTTCAGGCAGTCATTCAGAGGGGAGATGCCATCCTTGGTCACTGAAGCAGTCCGAGACATGGAGAAACAAAAGTGGGTGTCATCAGCATACTGGTAACACCCCACTCCATGTCTCTGGATGATCTCACCCAGCGGCTTCATGTAAATGTTGAATAGCATTGGTGACAGTATTGCACCTTGAGAGATGCCTGATTTGAGCTCCCTCTGGGCTGAACAACTGTCACCAAGCAACACCATCTGGAACCTGCCCGAGACATAGGACTGGAACCACTACAAGGCAGTGCCCCAGATTCCCAAATCTCTCAGGCGCTCCAGAAGGATACCATGGTCTATGGTATCAAAGGCCACTGAGATGTCCAAGAGGACCAACAGGGCCACACTCCCCCTATCAAAGCACAGACAGAGATCATCGACCAAGGCAACCATGGCAGTCTCCACTCCGTATCCTGACCTGAAACCAGTTTGAAATGGATCGAGATAATCAGTGTCATCCAATACTGCTTGGAGTTGATTGGCAACATACAAAATGTAAAAAGCAATTAAACCACATAATAGTGAAATCAAGTTAAAACAAATTTTAAAAAATGATGATGACAAATAAAAGTCAAGCACATTATATAAGGGTTGAATCACA
Source organism: Urosaurus nigricauda (assembly GCA_034509955.1). NCBI lineage: Eukaryota > Metazoa > Chordata > Lepidosauria > Squamata > Phrynosomatidae > Urosaurus > Urosaurus nigricauda. Next base: position 257,355,099 of record JAOEGL010000001.1, on the reverse strand, counting down.
TAATATACATCTTATAATAAATATTTTGATCAGATAACATAGCTCTCATCTCTGTACACCAAGAAGATGGGAGGGGGGCACACCTATAATGAAGAAAGGAAGAACAAGCTAACAGAGTCTTGTGAAATACTAGGATTCATGGGTTTTGATCACAGAATCATAGAATCATAGAGTTGGAAGAGACCACAAGGGCCATCCAGTCCAACCCCCTGCCATGCAGGAACTTTCCATCACTACTCTCCGAGGGAGTGTGTTCCACTGTCAAACAGCTCTTACTGTCAGGAAGTTTCTCCTAATGTCTAGGTGGAATCTCTTTTTTTTGTAGCTTGCATCCATTGTTCTGGGTCCTAGTCTCTGGAGCAGCAGAAAAGAAGCTTGCCCCCTCCTCAATATGGCATCCCTTCAAATATTTAAACAGAGCTATCATATCACCTCTTAACCTTATCTTCTCCAGGCTAAACATCCCCAGTTCCCCAAGGCGTTCCTCATAGGGCATGTTTTCCAGACCCTTCACCATTTGGATCGCCCTCCTTTGGACACGCTCCAGTTTCTCTACATCCTTTTTGAATTGTGGTGCCCAGAACTGGACACAGTATTCCAGGTGGGGCCTGACCAAAGCAGAATAGAGTGACACTATGACTTCCCTTGATCTAGACACTATACTTCTATTGATGCAACCTAAAATTGCATTGGCCTTTTTAGCTGCTGCATCACACTGTTGACTGATGTTCAACTTGTGATCTACTTGGATTCCTAGATCCCTTTCACATGTAGTCTCATTAAGCCAGGTTTCCCCCATACTATATCTGTGCATTTCATTTTTCCACCCTAAGTGCAGTATTCTCTGTTTTGAATTTCATTTTGTTAGCTTTGGCCCAGCTTTCTAGTCTATTCAGGTCATTTTGAATTTTGATCCTGTCCTTTGGGGTATTAGCTACTCCTCTTAATGTGGTGTCATCTGCAAATTTGATAAGTATGCCCCCAATTCTGTCAACCAAGTCATTGATAAAGATGTTGAATAGCACTGGGCCCAGGACAGAACCCTGTGGCACACCACTGGTCACTTCTTTCCAGCTTGAAAAGGAGCCATTGCTGAGAACCCTTTGGGTGCGGCCAGTCAACCAATTACAAATCCAAGTAACAGTTACCTTGTCTAGCCCACATTTTACAAGCTTGTTTGAAAGAATGTCATGATATGCTATATCCACTGTATTCCCTTCATCTACCAAGCTGGTAATTTTCTCAAAAAAAAAAAGAAAAAGAAAGAAAGAAAGAAAGAGAGAGAGAAAGAGAGAGAGAGAGAGATCAGATTTGTCTGGCATGACTTGTTTCTCTGAAACCTGTGTTGACTTTTTGTGAATGGGGTTCTTCTAAGTGAGGCTGTGTCTGGATTGAACTCTAATCACTATGGTTTTTACTAGATATGGCCAAGCTTTCAACAAATACTCCAAAAAAGCTGAATGAGAGAGGACAATTCTGTCATGGTTTCCTTTCCAGACACATCACACCTATCAGAAATAAAGAGCATGGTTTGGATGCCATATAGGTTTATGCCAGGGCTCTTTCAACATGATAGCACAATAATTATAGTTTAATTGCTGTGACTGCATCCTGTGAAACCCTGGGATTTGTAGCTTGCACTTTGATGAGTGATCAGAATAACAGATTGGTTAAGCATTTTAAGTAGTCCTCCCTAAACTATAAACTCCAGGATTCCATAGAATGGAACCAAGGCCATTAAAATGGAATCAAAATGTATTACGGTGTTGTGTGAAAAAGCTTTTGATCTTTGAGGAGAAAAAAAAAAGTACAGTGGGCCCTTGGTATCTGCTAGGGTTTGATTCCAGGGACCCCATGTGGATATAAAAATATGTGGATGTTCAAGTCCCATTAACTACAAAGGCATCATAAAATGGTGTCTTTATATAAAATATTAAAATCAGGTTTTGCTTTTTGTAATTTATATATTTTTAAAAATATTTTCAAACTGTAGATGGTTGAATCCATGGATAAAGAATCTGGGGATATGGATGGCCAATCGTATTAATGGTTTTGCTGCCATGGTCTATCTTTAAACCTAAATAAGAATAAGTAAAATAAGAGACAGAAACACTGAGAATTCAGATAGTGGGGGCCAAGGTGCCAACAGGAGGGAGATCACAGATGAATATCTAACTTCTGAACAAGCTCCCTAAATTAATGAACCTCTGGATTCATCTATCTTCTCCCTTAGGAAGGGAGAAGATTTCACATATGACTCACTGCATATACCAAATATTCAGATTCTCATAGAGAACAAGGAAGCGACTACCTATGCAGTTCTCTGCAAACATGCTGGGCCCACTAAAACCACAGCCAATGTACTTTAAGAGAGCTAAGTGCAACCCTATGTAGCCATTCAGACAGCACAGCCATATGTTTGAGATTAAAATCCTTAAAGAGGATCAGTTTCAGCCAGAAGAAAGCAGAAAGGATGGATGGGAGAGGGGGAGTAAATAATATAGCCAATCCAACTGTCTCAGTATATTTTTTACACACACACAGATTAGACAGATGTATTCTAGTTTCCTATTTTACATACATTCACAACATGAACGTACACACCAAACGTTATTTACATTTGTATATCAGCTGGCTGTTTGCCTCATAGAGAACAGGGCAACTGCAATAGAAAGGATGTTGATTTGCTTTCAAGCACCATGTACACCTTTTTGAAAACAAAAAAGAAGGTACAAAAGAATATATACAGTCACTCCTCCATTTGCACAGCCTTAGAATTCATGCCCTCACTTATGTGTGAGCGGCAAACAGAGGGGGAACATAACATGATGGGGTGTGTGAGTGTGGCACACATTCACGCCGCCATTCAAGCCTATGGGACTTGAATATCAGTGAATTTCCGTTTTCGTGGGGGGGGGGGTCTGGAATGGATCCCCCATGAAAACGGAGGGCCAACTGTAGTACCAAAAAGTTATTATTTCAACAACTTTATACCACTTTTCCAACCTATCAATACTTAGAAACAAAGGGTTGGAAACAGGATAGCTGCCATCCTTATTTTTATTTTTTTTAAAGATCTGATATACTGTATCGATAAATGTCTTGAAAATGGGTTATCAGTATTGACTGTACACACCTAGGCTTTGGGCAGAGTTGGTCACAAGCACAGTCAAAATGTGATGAATGGATCTGAAGCAGAACTCTGCACTTTATGTTCATAGACTCCAAGAGGACTTGGGGCACAATTTTCGCCTGCTGGCTACCAGAGAACTAGAGTTTTGATATAAACAAAAACCTTGTATTAATTTACTGTTTCACACCCACTATCTTATAATGCAACTGCTGTCATGCACAAGCACATAAGAACGTGGTTTGTTCTTACTCAAGTCCAAGTTTCTGTTTCCACAGTGGCCAGGCAAATGCCTTTGGGAAGCCCTTAAGGAAGACACTGGAGAGCAGTATCTTTCTGCTGGCATCTCCCAGTTATTGGTTTGAATACTAAGAGATAATATACAATCATTATGACTAAGCAGCATTGACTAGACATAGTTGCTATGCAGTACTACTATATTTCTTTAGTGCTTTATTGTATTCACACAGCTTCATCTTGTCCTAATCCTTATAATAGTGTGGTATGGTAAAGTAGTATTTTCATTATATGAAAGATGAAGGGACTTCTTTCTTTGTGGCTCACATAACCATCTTAAACTAATACAGTCAGCCCTTTGTATCCACAGATTCTTTATCCATGGATTCAACCATCCATGGCTTGAGAATATTAACAAAAACATAAATTCCAAAAAGCAAACTTTGATTTTGCCATTTTATATAAGGGACACCTTTTTACTATGCCATTGCATAAAATGGGACTTAAGCATCCATGGAGTTTGGTATCCACGGGGGGTCCTGGAACTAAATCCCAGCAAATGCCAATGGCCCACTGTACTCAGAATTCAGTCCCATTAGAGTCAATGGACCTTCGTCCTATGTCAGGCTTCAATCCTATATCCACTTTTGTTGTTGTTATTGTTAACTGCCATGAAGTCAACTTTGGCCCATGGTGACTCTATGCATAAGAGACCTCCAAGTCACCCTATCAGCAACAGCCCTGCTCAGGTCTTGCAGACTCATGAACGTGGTTTTCTTGACTGCATTTGAAATGCAGTCTTCCTCTTTTCCTACTGCCATACCAAACATTATTACTTTTTCTCTTGGTAGTGAACCCTATCTTCTCATGATATGGCCAAAGTACAATATTCTCAGTTTAGTCAGCTAGGCTTCTAGGGAGAATACAGGCTTGATTTGTTCCAGAGCAAATCTGTCTTTTTAACATTCATGGTATCTGTGGAACTCTCCTCCACTTACTTGATAGTAAGCCTCCCTGAATTCAGTGCAACTTCCTTCTGGATATATGGATTACCGGTGCACATATATTTACAATGTATAATACTGAAAAATTTATTCACAACATGCTTCCATAACAAAGCAAACAATGAGGAATTAGTCTCCATCTAGTAATTAGGGAGGATTTTTAGCAAGCAAAATGCTGTTTGTTTTAGTTTGTTTTGGTTTGTTCAGCCAGCTATTCCTCTAGAATCTGCCAGGGGTTAGGGGCCTCAGAAAGTCTGTAATAGCAGATTTTGGGGGGCAGGGAGAAACCCACTGTCATATTTTAATTCAATCCACCATTGTTTTTTTTTTAATTTGTTTCCAAATGGAACAAAAAAAGATATGTAAACAGTTTGTTGGATGAGTTCCCAGAGATTGTTTATTCATTCTTAAGAGGGATGAGATGAAATTACTTAAAAGAAGATGGGAGGAATCTAATAGGGTTCTTTGGGGGGGGGGGGGTATTAAGAAACCAAGCAGGAACTCTACCCTCTCACATCCTTATTTTCCTATAAACCAGTTAATATGTAGTCAGATGTAGTCTCACAATAACACCTCCTGGAAGCTTCTATATACAGATTGAGCACCTCTAATCTGGAAGTAGTGAATGAACAAGACATGAGGCTGGAGAAAGAAGAACAAACAGGAGTGTCAGCACCCTAAGGGTGGAAGCAGGCTAGTAGTGGCAAAAAAACAGTTTTAATCTAAATTAGACATTAGAACTAGACATGGAGAACCTCTGACCTACTAGATGTTTTGTATTATAACTGCCCATACAACAGTAAGGGGCAATAGAAACTGCAGTTTAAAGCACCTGGATAGCCACAGGGTGTTCACCCCTATTCTAAAAACCCAAGTGCAACTGAAAGTGACAGTCATCTGCCCAGTTCCCCCATAATCCTGAACAACTTGCTCTGCACTGTGTCTTCACAATGAGGCTGGAGAGAGACTAAGAAACTGTGAAATGGCAGGACCTCATCCCCCTCCCACCACCTTCTCCTTTTCCTTTTGTGTTGTCTTTTAGACTGTAAGCCTGAAGGCAGGGATCCGTCTAACTATAAGACTGTATGTACAGCACTGTGTAAACTTACAGCGCAATAATAATAATAATAATAATAATAATAATAATAATAATAAATAATTCAAGCATAGTGCTCAGGATGAATCCACATCTCCCACCATTTCACAGATTCTCATGTCTCTCTCTAGTCTTGCAAAAACTGTACAGGTAGGTACTAAGTTATATGTGTATTCCAAAATCAGGGGGGGGGAAAAATCCCAGCTCCAAAACACTTCTGATTCCACGCATTTGGTTTAGGGATCTTCAACCTGTACTGAGAAAGAAAGTGATCAGATTTACAACTCCCTGAGGTTTCACTTCTCACAGAAGGAAATGAGAGGCATTATTGTATTCGGTACTGCATTATTCCTGAGGAAAACCCACCAACTTCCTTCTCATCAAAGAGACTTCTAGAGATACACTGAGCTTCCCCAGAAGAGGGAAGCCTGTGACTTCACCTCCTGACCTACAAACAACGAATTTCCACGACTGTCATATAGAAAAATCTGTGCATTACTTTTTTAGAAGGTACTTCCTTTAGGATGTCTTACACTTATTTAAATTTATGAAGTTAAGGGACAAACTATAATTCTTGCATACCTAAACCCACAAATTATTCTTCATTTGTTGTTGCTGCTCTTGGATATAGTTTCTCTTCACATAATTATTGGAAATATTGTAGTTTCTTCATGCTAGCCACCTCTGATGCTAAATATAAGAATGTTGTGGTATAGTAGTCCTAAACATTTGAAATCTAAAATAGACATTATTCTGAACTAGACATGGAGAAGCTCTGAGCTACTAGATGTCTTGTACTGCAACTACCAGCCAATGGTAAAGGGACTGTAGAAATTACGGTTTAAAGCCCCTGAATAGCCACAGTGTCTTCACCCCTATTCTAAAAGTACAAGTACAACTGAAAGTGGCAGTCATCTGCCCAGTTCCCTCAGTATTCCTAAACAACTTGCTCTGTGCTGAGTCTTCACAATTTTCTCTTATTTTGTAACTGTCACCTGTTCTAGCAGCAACTAATTATGCAAAGTACAATCTGAAGTTATACTAGATCAGTTATTACCAAACTTCTGTCCTCCAGGTGTTGTTGACTTCAGCACCCAGAAGCCTTAGCCAGATTGGCTAACAGTCAGGAATTCCGGGCACTGAAGTTGACAACATTGGAGGACAGAAGTTTGGAAACCACTGTACTAGATGTTATGCTGGTGGTGAAAACAGAATCATGGCCACAATTTTCAGCAGCAATCTTATTATGCTTATCAAATTTACAGATGACACCAAATTAGGAGGAATAGCTAGTACGCTAAAGGAGAGGATCAAAATTCAAAATTACATTAATACATTAGAAAGCTGGGCCAAAACTAATAAAATGAATTTCAACACAGAGAAAGGTATGGAACTGCATTAAGGCAGCAAAAATGAAATGCATAGATATAGGATGGAGGACACCTGGCTTGACAACCGTACATGTGAATGGGATCTAGGAGTCCAAACAGACCACAAGTTGAACATGAGTTAATAGTGTGCTGCGGCAGCTAAAAGAACCAATGCAATTCTAGGCTGCATCAATAGAAGCATAGTGTCTATATCATACTGAGGATGGAGCAAGTTTGTTTTCTGCTGTTCCAGAGAATAGGACATGGAGCAATGGCTTCAAACTACAGGAAAAGAGATACCACCTAAACATTAGGAGGAACTTGTGGGTTTTTCGTGCTATTTGGCCATGTTTTAGAAGAGTTTATTCCTGGCGTTTCGCCAGCATAAGCGGCTGGCATCTTATTCCTGACGTTTCACCAGCATCTGTGGCCAGCATCTGTGGCTGGCATCTTCAGATGCCAGCCACAGATGCTGGCGAAACATCAGGAATAAACTCTTTTAGAACATGGCTACATAGCTCAAAAAACCAACAAAAAATTATTGATGCCGGCCATGAAAGCCTTCGACTTCACATTAGAAGGAACTTCTTGACAATAAGAGCTTTTTGACAGTGGAACACACTGTCTCGGAGAATAGTGGAGTCTCCTTCTTTGAAGATTTTTAAACAGAGGCTGGATGGCCATCTGTCAGGGGTACTTTGATGGTGAGTTCCTGCATGGCAGGGGGTTGGACTGGATGGTCCTTGAGGTCTCTTCCAACTCTGTGATTCTATGTTTCTGTTCATTTATAGTAGAGCATTCACTTGGCCTTAAATGCTCTCTAAAATAAGTTATCTCTAGATCCCAGAAATATGCAATACAAAAAAAAAAAAAAGACAAAAAAATGGTATTTGTTGGATATAGGAGCAAGAGCAGTCAGACATAGAAGGAACAATTTCACAGAACAATTAGGCATTATGAACTCCATTAAATACACTATTATTATCTGAAGTCCCTGTTGAATTAATCTGTCTTCTTCTGCACTGAACTGAATTATAAGAAAAAGGGGGAAAAAACAACAGCCATAATAGATATGTAATCATTTTGGTTTTCTGTTGCCTGTAGGAATATTGCATCTGAAGAGGCACTAAAAATGATTAGAAAGACTTGTTGAAACTACAGCTAGGAAACTTCTTAATGAGCCTCTTCCAGCTATTGCTCACAGTTCAACCCCCCTCTCAAGCATGCTTGTATGGCATTAATGGTGCTTGAACAAACTGGATTACACCCACAGTTATTCATCTCACTGAAAATAATCTCAAATTGTTTTCCCCAAACTACTCACATTATTATGATAATTTAAGATTTCTCACCAATGTTTTACATACTCTTAAGTCTTAACTAAGGAGCAGCACACTAGTGCCTCACTAATACTTCCAAAACATTATATACAGCATTATTCTTCTGGAAATTCATATGATATGATACAGTCAATATTTTTATGTGCTTGCTTCCCAAATTATATGTCAAGTAGATTTAATTCCCATCAATATTTAACAAAATGAGCAGAACGGCATTTTTCATTATATAAATTAAATTCAAACTGTCACCAAAGAAGAAATTTGTGGAACAGACAAGCTTTAACTTCAACAATCATGCTTTTCAGCACACAATAGTTATTTTAAAGTAGAGATTATATGGAGCATGGCTCTTGTGGGTAATAACTACATATACTTTGACAAGGTGAAATTCTGTTAATAGAATTCATCATTTTTTATGCTCATTCAAATGGGGCAACAAGTTAAAGGACAACAATAACAGGGGAAGTGTGACCCTGTTGGTACTCCTGGACCTCTCAGCGGCCTTCGATACCATCGACCATAGTATCCTTCTGGAACACCTGAAAGAGTTGGGAATCGGGGGCACTGTTCTCCAGTGGTTCTGTTCCTACCTTTCGGACAGATTCAAGATGGTGTAGCTGGGAAACAGTTGCTCGGCCAAGAGGGAGCTCAAGTTGGGCGTTTAACATCTACATGAAGCCGTTGGGTGAGATCATCTGGAGACATGGGGCGGGATGTTATAAGTATGCTGATGACACCCAAATATACTTCTCTATGCCTCCAACTGATGCAGTGACTAAGGATGGGATCTCACTTCTGAATACCTGCCATGGGGTGGTAATGAACTGGATGGGGAAAAACCAACTCAAGCTGAATCCAGGTAAGATGGAGGTACTTATTATAGGGACCCCGAAACCGGGAATGGAGATATGTGCACCTGTTCTGGATGGGGTCACACTTCCCCTGAAAGACTGTGCCCGCAAGCTTGGGGGTGCTCCTCGATTCTTCCCTCCAGATGACAGCTCAGATAGATGCAACAATCAGGAGTGCCTGCTATCAGCTTCGGCTGATACTCCAGCTGTGCCCCTTCTTAATAATAATTTGCTTCCTTCCCCCCCTCCCCTTTAAAAATTATTAAATCAATTATAAATTCTTAGAACCGAGTGATCTTGAAATAGTAGTACATGTGCTTGTAACCTCCCAGCTTGACTTCTGCAACACACTCTACATGGGGCTACCCTTATGCCAAGTTTGGAAACTTCAATTGGTCCAGAACATAGCAGCCAGACTGGTTGCGGGCACTCCTCAATCAGCCCACATTACTCCACTTCTGAAATCGTTGCATTGGCTGCCTGTTAGTTTCCAGGCAAGGTATAAGGTGTTGGTTATTACCTTTAAAGCCTTACATGCCTTGGGTCCTGAATACTTAAGGGAACGCTTCCTCCCATACAATCCACCCCGCACCCTTAGGTCCTCTGGGAAGAATTTACTACAGGTGAAAAAGACTAGACTATCAGGTGATCCAGAGGACCTTCTCGGCTGCTGCTCCCAGCCACTGGAATGACCTGCTGGACGAGATCCGCCACATTACCACTCTAGAAGCCTTTACAAAGGCCATCAAGACGGATCTCTTCCAGCAGGCCTTTCCAGACTAGCCCTGTTCAGTTTTCCCCTCCCTCCTCCTGATGGCCTTCTTTGCCTCTTTCCTCAAGGATGGCGTGTTTCCTCCTACTACTTTGGGGCTTTGTGCATGGATTTATTTCTATTTTTAAAATTCCTTGTATTGATATTTTAACTTCCTGCTGTTCAATTCTTTCTTAGATTAACGTTTTTAAAATTTTGTATGTATTCGGGGGGGGGGGGAGGGAGGGAAAGGGGATTTTAAGTTGTCTGTGATTTTATTGTACAGTGGTCCCCCGGGTTACGAAGGTAATCCGTTCCGGATTACCTTTTGTAACCCGGAAATGTTCGTTTCCTGGGGGACCGCTTTAAGGGACGGACCGCGCGGCCAATTTAAAGGGGCCGCGTGGTTTTTCCCTTTCGTTCCCCGGGGTTTCCTTCGGATCCCGTGGGAATATTAGCGGTCCCGGCAGTTTCGGCTCCCGGGGATTTAGTTCCCCGGGGGCTTCGTATCCCGGGGGACCACTGTATTCTGTTTTTAATGACTGCTGTAATTCGCATTGATTCCCCACCGGAAAAGGTGGAATAGAAATAAATCCTATTATTATTATTATTACTACTACTATATAAAAACAGAGCTACTCAGAAGACGGGATCCTGTCAGTGATATATACATGAATAAGTCACACAATGTATGGCAAGCAAATTATTTGCCAGGGTGCAATCGAGGTATTCTGCTGAGTGTGGTGGAAGTGGAGTTGTGCATACAGCAGTGTTGTGCTACCAGGATAGTTCTTTAAGAGGCTTGAGAGGCATTTTGTTAACAGTTTCTAATAGTATTTTGATATTGTTTGTTTCTAACAGTTATCTACAAGGCACAGTTTTAACACTTTTCTAATTGAGAATAGTTTCACGAGTATAATAATAATATTATAATAATAATTTATTTCTAGCCCGCCCCTCTGAACAGGCAATCGGGGCGGGTTACAACAAAAAGATTAAAACAATATCAGTAATTTTTGTATGTGTCATGAAGGTTCTACGTCAAGCAATATACAGAATTTATTCACATATCCTTTCACTTGAAGCTACAAATCCTTCAGTTGGGGGCTATAGTTAAGAAAGCATGAGGCAAGTTTTAGTTTGTAATTCAGGAAAACCTAGAAACAAAAATGGTCAATGAGGAGCAGCTTAGGGAGCTGGGTATGTTTAACCTGGGGAAGAGAAAGTGAAGAGGTGACATGATAGCCCTGTTTAAATATTTGAAAGGATGTCATATTGAGGATGGAGCAAGCTTGTTTTCTGCTGCTCCAGAGACTAGGGCCTGAAACAAACGAGCTGAACACCCTGGTGTGAGGTCACACTGGTGCCATTTGGGCCAGGACCATGACAACCCAATCCAGGCTGCTACCACAGACCTGAACTGGGTCACAGAAAGGAGTGGATTCTATCCGCTCCTTCTTGGCCCAGTTCTTTTCAGATGATGCAAGCTCAGCACAGCTTCCAGCCACCTTCGAGGCATGCGTCATCTGACAGTACACCGCAAAAACAGCTGAAATCTGTGTCATTTGGCTCATGTTTAGGCCTAGGACATGAAGCAACAACTTCAAGCTACTGAAAGAGCAATTCCGCATAAACAATAGGAAGAACTTCCGGACAGTAAGAGCTGTTCAACATTGGAAGACATTCCCTCAGAGAGTGGTGGAGTCTCCTTCTTTGGAGGTTTTTTAACAGAAGTTGGATGGTCATCTGTTGGGAGTGCTTTGACTGTGTATTCCTGAATGGCAGGGAGTTGGGACTGGATGGCCCTTCTCCTCCAACTTTATGATTCTATTAAATGGTTGAAAACATTTACAAACTCTAAATAGGAACAATGTAATGAATTTCTCAATGAATAGTTTCTTACTTCTTGCATACATCTTTCCTTCTAGGGAAGCAATATCTTAAAAGAATTAGTAACCTTTTGGAATCACTCACCTTGCCTTTCTGATTTATGGGTTCAATAGTTAAGCTGTCAGGTCCAATATCAACAATGGTTCCCATCTGAAACCCATCAGTTGGGTGTGGAGCCCAAACTGGCTTCCCGTCCTCCATGTTGAGGGGCTTTTTCCTACAGAGAGAAGAAATCATTGTTGTTAAATTTGTTAAACTAGACTGTACATGTGTCTCTACAGGAATTTGGCATCATCATCATCATCTATTAATTTATTTATTTATAGCGCACCATCGCTGTACATGTTATCCCTTGGTAAACTCATAAGTTCTTTTGGTTTCTCCTATCATCTCTATGCCAATGACACTCAGCTATATCTCTCCACCACTGACCTTTCGCCGGGGATTGAACAGCAAGTCTCCTCTTGTCTGGCTGCCATCTCTCAGTGGATGCGACATCAGCGCTTGAAGCTCAATATGTCTAAGATAGAGCTTCTCATCTTCCCACCTAAACCCACCCTTCAATACCCCTTTTCTGTTTCTGTTGATGGCACTTCTATCCATCCGGTTCAGCAAGCCCGCAGTCTTGGCTTTATTTTTGATTCCTCGCTGTCATTTATCCCCCAGATTCAGGCCACTGCCAAGACCTGTAGATTCTCTCTTTACAACATTGCTAAAATCTGTCCATTCCTCTCAGCCTCCACTGCCAAGACTCTGGTCCATGCCCTTGTGGTCTCGCGAACAGATTACTGCAATCTTCTTCTGACAGGGCTTCCTCTTTCTCACCTCCATCCTTTAATCTCTGTCCAGAACTCAGCTGCACGTATTATCACATCCACTTGCCACTTTGACCATGTTTCTCCTCTCTTATTCTCCCTTCACTGGCTCCCCTTCCCCTTCCGCATTCAGTACAAGCTTTTGTTGTTGACTTTCAAAGCCCTCCACGGACTGGCCTCTCCTTACTTGTCTGAACTTCTTTCTCCTCACACTCCTTCTCTTCCCCTCCGCTCTAGTAGTCAAGGTCTCCTGTCCCTGCCGAGGATTTCCACTGCCCTGTCCCGGATTCGTCCCTTTTCACTTGCTGCCCCTCACTCCTGGAACCTTCTTCCCCCACACGTGCGCCTCATCACTTCTCTATTCAGGTTCAAAAGTAAGTTAAAGACTATATTGTTTAGGGAAGCGTTCCCAGGACTGTGCCATCTGCCCCAGGATGCCTCCTCTTATCTATGTTTTAAGAACCCAAGCCCTCCCTCCAGTCCATCTGCCTTGGTCCAGGCCCTAGAGGGAGAGAAGAACCACTGGACCTCATCCCCTTTCCCACCACCTTCCTCTTTTCCTTCTGTGTTGTCTTTTAGACTGTAAGCCTGTGGGCAGGGATCCGTCTAACGATAAGATTGTATGTACAGCACTGTGTAAACCTACAGCACTATATAAATAATAATAATAATAATAATAATAATAATAATAATACATACATAGTGATTTACAAAAAAAAAAAAAAAAGAACAAGAAAAAACAGTTCCATGGATTTTTTTCCCCATAAATATTTTCCATGAACTTTATTGAGCAGTGTCCCCAGGAAATGCATGATCTGTTGTGCTAGCAGATACACATTTACAGAGGTAGTGCAAGAACAGACTCAGCTCAAACTGAAGTGCAAAAAATTCCACATCTATATGGCCTCTTGCCCCACCATGTGCACAAAGGATAACTCCAATGTACCTACACTAGCACAGGTTTGTTCTTATTGTTGTTTTGTTTTGTTTTGTTTTTGATACCTCTATCACCACACTGGATCTGGGCCAAGTATTTGGAGGAAAGAATTCATCAGGCATGTCTAGACCCATATCTTCACACTGCTTTCTTATCAGACACTTTTTTCATGAAAACTGCTGAACATAATCAATATTTCACATTGTACAATATTCCATAAAGTATAAAAGTATGGATTATTACACAGAATGGGAAGATAGCGGGGTACCCAAAACAAGCCACTGGAGACCATTTATCTGTACATTGGTTGAAAGATCCAGCTGCAAGATTCTGATGCTCCCCTCTGAATCAATCAGTAGAGAGACCTTGGCTCATGGGGAGGTGAAGCTGTACTCAACTACTTTGTTAGCTTTCTCTGGGGGAAAGAGAACTGTAATGAAGTAGCAAACACCTCCTAAGTGAACAAATACATATTGTGTAAATGCAGAGCAACTACCAGATATGAATCATAATGTTTTTATTATTCCAAGATTTAGGATTTTTAAAAATGCATTTCCCATTTGCTTGACCCCCCTTTTTTTATTAATAATATAACCTACATAAAATAATATTGAAAAATGTCTTTTGCATAGTATTCCACATACAATATGTAATAAATCACATTAATTATCCATTCTTAACTATCTTATCTGAACCTTATTCACATTAAACCATTTAACTAAACCAATAATTAAAAACACATGAAATTATTATTGATATAATCATTCTTATTACTATCTTCTTTTCAACATATACTATTCATAACATATGCTATCCACTAAAATATAAGACTATTAATTTATGATTAATTAGCTTCCCCCCAAGTGCTCCCCATTACCAGAGCCTAATAGCTTCATATTATTCAAAATTGTAACTCTTCCTCTTTTATTAAAACCTTTTGTGCAAATATTTCCCATATTGCTTCAAAATCATACTTCTTCATTATTCCTTTTTTAATCTTTATTTCACATGTTAACTTATCATTAATTGCCATTTGCCGTACATCTTTATACCAGTCTTGTATTTGCAGATCTCCCTGATCTTTCAAACAAAACAAACAGCTTCATTTATATACCGCTTCATACCGCCTAAGCAGTGTCTAAGCGGTTTACAATCGTAAGCTATTTGCCCCCCAACAATCTGGGTACTCATTTTAGCGACCTCGGAAGGATGCAAGCCTGAGTCGAGCTTCAGCCCTTTGCTGGTCTTGAACTCGCCACCTTATGGTTTTGAGTGAGTGGCTGCAGTATAGGCATTTAACCACTGCGCCACCAGGGCATTTCCAATTTTTTGCTATAATTAGTCTTGCTGCTGTTCATAGATTTGTAATTAAATCCTTCATAGCCTGGGTGCAGTTGATCTTATCATATATAGACAATAATGCTATCTTTCCTTGACTTTCAGCCCCAGTTTATAAAAATCCAGAACATTCTCAGTTCACAGGGTTTGGAGAAAGCATGCTAATAACTCAAGAAAACAATATGACAATCTTTCTGAAACTCAATATATTCAGTAGAAGTTGATACAGATTTATCAAAGTTTGTGAATCTATGGCCCCATCTGCACTGCAGGAATCATGCAGTTTGACAACAATAATTGCCATGGCTCAATGTTGGAATTCTGGGATTTGTAGTTTGTTGTGAAACCAGGGCTCTCCAACATAAAAGGCTAAATATCTCACAAAACTACAAACTCCAGAATTTCATAGCACTGAGCGATGACAGTTAAAGTGGTGTCAAATAACATTATTTCTAGATTGCAGAAGCAGCCTAAGACTGAAATCCTCAGCACACTTGCTATACTTTTGAGCAAGTATTTTCTTGATTGTGACCAACTCAATGGGGATGTGAAAGGAGAAATAAGGACACAAAACAAAGTTTTATCTAAACATGTTTCTAGACAATCTGTAACACAAGACTGTGTTACAATATATAATATCCATTTTGGATCAAAATTACACAATTTGACAACAATAATACATCTATATTTAGAACACTATATGTTTATTTATACCCATACTATTAAAGCTAAAATTTCTTGCAATAAGGTTCCATTGGTAATTAAAACAAGACCTCTGACAAAGAAACTCCTTTTTACAGTCTTTTAATGCCTGCTTAGTCCCCCTTTCCTGTCTGATCCATGTCTCTAACTGCAAGTGTTTCAGCAGCATCAAGCACTGGGAAGGTGGTGAAGGAGGGCAGGACAAAACGCAGATCTGGAAAAAGCTTTCAAGCAGTCTCTAAACGTTTCAAAATGTTTTTGTTTACTTATGCAAAATTCATCTGGGCTGGTTGTTTCATTTCTCATGTGCATATTATTAGTTTTGGATAAAAACTTTGCTGAAACTTGTTTGTGATTCAGGAACCTATCACTACGCTTTCCCTGTCATTCCTGCCTTGGGAACCAAGTTTTGTAATAAAGAAGTAACATCCACCAACACATCTGCAGTGGGCCCTTTGGATCCACAAGGGCTCCAATATACACACAAACACAGGCAGAGAAAAAAATGTGGATGATCATGAAGTAGGTATTTTTTATCAGGACAGACAATAGCTAAGGCAAAAAAAAAAAAATGGAAAAGGAAATGCTTAGATATTTCATCAGTTTTCCTGTCACAGTTGTGGTAGGTGGGTTATGTTCTCTAGGTCTTCTGTAATAAATGTTGCATTTTCTTTTCCATTTTCAGCTATTGCCTGATAAAAAACAACAACAATTACTACTACTACTAATAATAATATAAAATTTTAATAAAATAAATAAATAAAACTTTTATTTATATCCCACTTTTTGTGAAGACAATCAACGTGTCCTTCTACTGCTACTTTCATTCTGCTTTTTTCTCAATTACATTAATATGGAATTGAACTATTCATAGCATTAAACAATTTAAACCTACACTTATAAAGCTAACATGCAAAAGATAAAAAGCAACTAAAATAGCTAAGTCTGTCAGAATAAAAAGGGTTTGCCAGCTGACAAAAGGACATCAAGGAAGGACCATTCTTGCCTCCCACAGGAAGGAGTTCCAGTCTAGGGGCAGCCAGTGGCCCTCTCTTGCATGCCCACCAGCCATGCCTATGATGGCTATGTTATGGTAGAAACAAAAATGAAACTTCAGTCCATCTAGAACTTCCTCTTCAGAAACCATAGTACAATATATGGAAGCAAAAGTATATTTCTGAACTGTATCCACAGTGCTTTATTTTATTTTGTTTTATTATATTTTATTTTAATATCTTTTAAACTAGTACATTCATATCCCTCCTTTCTTCAGTCATGGAAATCAATGGGATCAGTTTCTCAGTCTGCCACATTTAAGTATTACTGCAATGTTTACTCACTTTCAGTTTCTCTTCCGGAAAACAACATATGCAACACACAAAAGCAACTCCATTCTTCAACACGTAAGACCAGATCTTGGAAAAATAACATCTTTGGACTCCTCCTTCAAGAACAGAATCCCTCAGATAGGATGACCAATGGTCACAGTAGCAGGAGAGTGAATGTTGGGAGTTGTAGTCCAAAAAGATAATTTTTCTACTCTCCAGAGTTGATCATAGTGCACAGGAACACAACCATTTTCTTTGTTGTTCCATGTCTTCAAGTCAACTCCAATTTATGGCAACCCTATAATATGGTTTTCCTGGCAAGATTTATTCAAAGAAGGTTTCCCATTGCATCGTTGGAACTGCCTTCCTCTGAGGCTGAGAGAGCATGCCCGAAGTCACCCAGTGGGCTTATATGGCTCAATAGGGATTTGAAACTTGGTCTCCTGGAGTCCTGCTCCAACATTCAAACTGCTATATCACACTGGTTCTGATTCTCACTGTATGTCTCAACAAAACAAGGGTGTTTTTTTTTTTTTTTTTGCCAAGCATTTCCCTCCTTAAGAGTTGTTCTGCCACCCTTCTTTTAGGATAAAGTATGGGAACAATCCCCTCATTTAGGGGGAAGAGGAATGGATGGTTTTGCTCCATATTGCCAGTTTTAAGGAAATTGTAATTAATTAGTGTTTTAATTACCCAGAGATTTTGTTGTACTGTTATGTGTTTACATTCTTCTTGATCCCTGTCTTTTCATTTCAAAATAAAACTGCATATTAAAAAAAAAAACCAAAATATTCACAAAAGTCACGTAGAGAGAAAACTGCCTTCTCCAAATTGCTTTTCCAGATTCTTTAGTGATTTAAAAGCAGCTTTAACTTAAATTTTGGAGCAGCAGCTATAACATAAGAAAACTCTCAGGGAAATTATAGTAGATATGCAGCTATTGTGGCCATGTATGTGACCTTTTATCTGAGGACCTTGCAATGAATGTCCACATATGACAAGCCTCAAGTGATTTCCTTCAGAAAGTACAGGTGTATGAATCTCAACAACTGTATATAGCCATAGTGGCGAACCCACAGATGGCATGCAAAGTCATTTTTCAGGGCACACAGAGGGCAGTGAAGAAGGCAGTGTTCCTCCTCTTCCCGGCCATCCTAACAGGCAGGTGAAGGCCCAAAGGGTGGGGGAAAGAAGTCCCGCCTGAGATGTCCCACCCCCAGCACTGGGTAACATCCAGTGCTGGAAAGCCTTTGGACACTTGGTCCCTAAAAGGTTCACCATCACTGGTATATAGTCATACAAAAGTGAGACACTGTGCACTATCTGAATAATACAAATAGTCCCACAATGGAGAATATATGAACTACATACCCAGTTGTTACATACTGAGTTGCTACTTTTAATACTACTCTACACAACCATCATTGTAATAAATTGGGATGATCAACTTGTCCACACACACACACACACACCCATAAAATGAGAAGAGATGGTAGGAACTACATTTCAACAGCATCTGTGGGGTCACAAGCTGAAGAAACCACCAAACATTCTCAACTCACTTTAACTACACTCCATGTAAAATTACTGATGGATCTCCCTCCTTTCACCCTCCACGGCCTAGCTGGTTGCTTCTTCTCATTAGATTATTTCTCCTCTTGATTCAGCCAGCTATGCTAAATATGCCTCTTCTGTAACTCAAAAATGTAGAATTCTTTGTGATGCTAAACCACAATTTAGAGCTATGTGCTTCACCAGAAAGGATCTTCTATGCTCTCCTATCTTACTTCTGTACAATCAGGAAGAGGAGGAAGAATGGATTTAGCAAAGCCAGGAATTTTAGCTAATACCTGGCTTGCTATAATGTATGAATGACTTTTACCTTTAAGCAAACCTGCAAACCCCCCCCCCCCACCAAAACCCAAACATGAGTTGTTGGTAGCTTGTAAAAACTGATTAACATCTTGTTAAAAAAATCCTAATTTTACACAACGAGAAGTGAAGAATCTGCTGGAGTGAAAATGAATTTGGGTTTTTCCAGCCCCAGACATAGAGAGAAAGAGTTGGGAGAGGGTCTCATGTGAGTCTGAGGATTTGCACATGTGCCATTCTGCTTTAACACATGGCACTAAAACATGGCTTAGGGCTATGTGCAAATGTGGCCATGTTGTCCCAGAAACATGTTTCAAATTATCCCTGTAGAGTATAATTCGTAGCTATTACACATAAAACTATCTCATTTAGCACAATTAATTATGAATGTCATATTAAATGTGTCAAGTCTAGCCTTTTCCCGATGAGTAGAGGACTTGGCTGAGCAGAACTATTCCTGCAGAACAGTTTATCACACTAGAGGGCAAACAGGATTTAAACAGGAATTAAACAGGAAATGCCCTATGTTAAACATAAGGCATGTTAAATGCCCTATGTTAAACATAAGGCATTTCCTGTTTAATTCCTGTTTAATTCCTGTTTAAATCCTGTTTGCCCTCTAGTGTGATAAACCTCATTGAGAGTTACTGAAGGAGTGGGCATCTTGTCACTTGCTGGGTATGTTTAGACAGCAGTTCCCATCTACTCTCACCATGACCTGACTAGGGAAGTTGGGAGCTGCAATCTAGAATCATCTGGGGTGGGGACAGATCCTTTCAACAAAGTAAGGACATGATACGTATGGCTTTCAGTAATATTTGAGTTTACATTGTTCTGTTTATTTCTTCATTTAAGCTTTAATTCATTACAAATTATTGTTAAGGTAATGGTTCTGCGCTCCCAAGAACACGAAAAGCCTGCTCTTCAAAACATACTACCTTAAATCTGAGGACCTGTGTAAAGCTCTTGGAATGTGGTCTTTTCAGTGATGAAACCCCAGCTTTGGAAAGCTCTAGCCGAGAGGTTCATGTGCTGGCGTATTTCCTGTACAAGAGAAAGAGCAGGATTCAGTGATGAACTTCTGCTGGTAGAATTGAAAGAGTGATTCTCCATCCAAATCAGAACAACCCTGTACCCCTAATATTGGCTTTGGGAGAAAGCTAGTAAACTCTCCAGAGGTTTTTTGTTTGTTTGTTTGTTTGTTTGTTTTTGTGGCACTATTGTTGTTGTGTCCTTTCAAGTCAGATCCAACTTATTGTGACACTAAGGTGAACTTATTATAGGGTTTTCTTGGCCAGATTTGTTCAGAAGGGGCTTGCCTTTGCCTTCCTCTGAGGTTGAGAGAGTGTGACTTGCCCAGGGTCACCCAGTGGGTTTCCATGGCCAAGCAGAAATTCAAATCCTGGTCTCCAGAGTCATATTCCAATGCTCAAGCTACTACACCATACTGGCTCTCCCTTTAACTTATCACAAGTAAATTCAGTGTAAGTCCCTAAGTACAGCAGTCACCTTTTCCTAAACCCTTTGGCATCCTGACACTAGTAACAGAAATGTCCATGCTAACATTTATCAGAGTCATGCATGAGAAGCAAAGGGAAAAGTACAGTACCTGCACAACTTGAAACTGGATTTTAAGGCCTGAATTTATTTGATATTAATTATTAAAAAGTTGGCAGAGAAGGCAAGAATAGGTGGACACCACTGCTGATGAAATGAGAACTGGCACACTAAACTTGATATTGGGTATTGCTTTTCAATCTATCAGTTGCAGATCTATTCAGCAGGAATGGGAATAAAGTCAGCTCTTCCAGTCCACTGACCGGAAGGCAAGAATCCAGACTTCTGCACATGCAAAAAAATTTTCCACGTTAAATCAAGAAGAGGACTCTGCAGTAAATGATCACTGAGAAAGTTTTCCACAAGCCTCTTCTTATTGGCTTACTAAAATGCAGTGAGCTGCTTTTATTTTTAAGGGAGGTTTAAAAAAATGCCCTACAAATTACCACATTTAAATTAAATAGTCTACCAGAATTCTGCCCCTTTACTATGTATAAATCAACTCTAAGTTCAAAACAGTGCTCAATTTTATTAAACTGCATATTAGGATACCTGCCTATGAAAGACTAGAAATGATCAAACGCCTCCTTCCAGGGTTAGAGATATAGCAATGGACACAGGTTTTCAGTTCATAAATGGCCTTATTAACTATGAAATCTTGAGTAGTGAGGGAAGACAGAGAATGATCATTTTGCAGTTAAAACAGGAACGTGTAGAAGATAAAGCATTTCAATGCAAACACTTTTTTAGTAAAACAACAAAAAAAGGTTGGGTATCTCAAATGTGAAGTGAAATTTGGCTTATATTAACAGCGAAGCCCTCAGCTACATTCCAAGAAGTCCACAACACCCGATTATCCAAGTCATGTGTGCTGAGTAACATAAAGCAAATCCTTCTGAACAACATCTGTATTCAGTCAGAGTTGGCCAGTAGCCACACTTATTTCTTTATTTAGAATTGTACATGTCTGACTCAAGCCACTCAAAACATGTATAAGAAAATGTTTTGAAATTAGCCTTTATTTTGGATTCCAGATGTTATCAGAAGGTCAGATGCATGGTAGCTGCCATAGCTACCAGAGTTCCAAGGTCAAAATGCATATTTCTTTTGTTACGCTCCTAGAACACCAAACCAGCTCTAAAGTTTTGCAAAACACCCAGCTAAACTTGCAGGCGTATGAATGATTATAGGTTGCTGAAGTGTATGAACCTTAAGAGCCCATAACTTTCTCTAGCCTCTCATTTATTTTGAACATTCTGGAGGATCAGTATTCGTGTCAGACAACTACCATTAAAAAAAAACCCTCTGGAGTACATGGTCAAACATTTAAGTAGGCTGTACTAAACAACACCCTGAAATTAACACTGTATGATCTCCTACCCAGGCCTACAATAAAAGCTCAGTTGTCAAAGGAAGTGGTTACTTGTTAAATTCCAGTTCCACAAAGAAGTTTCTCTCATTCTGGAATTCATTTGTTTACTCAGGAGAACTCTTTTTCACAGAGGAAACAAGCCATTTCTTTCTCTGCCGCCACATCTGCATTCAACAGTTGAGTCATCAGCTATCAAAATTACACCAAGGTTTAAGCTAACCTGCTTTTCAGAGTAGCCCCGTTCAGACACTAATCTGAACACCAAAAGGCTGTAAGTGGATGAAGTCACTTAGCAGTAGGATGTGTTCCTCTACTTCCAGCTTTCATAGATTCAGGCAAAGGGCAGAACATTTTTCCAGTCTTTCCATAATGTTGCCAGGATTAACCAGTATTGAACATTTAGAGATGGTTCAAAGAAAAAGGAGAAAAAACATTATGAAGTAAACTCGTTGCTTTCTATTGGTTACAATTTCTAACAATGACTGTGGGCACATTTCTCCACAGATCGTTTTAAATGGCCTCTCCTACAGGCATTTGATTTACTCTCATCTTAAATGTGGATTAGACAACATATGTACCGTATATACCCTGTTTCCCCAAAAATAAGACGTCCCCATAAAATAAGACCTAGTAGAGGTTTTGCTGAGTTGCTAAATATAAGGCATCCCCCGAAAGTAAGACCTAGCAAAGTTTTTGTGTGTGTATATATATATATATATATACAGTATATAATAAATGTTTTGTTGTTGTTGTTGTTGTTCAACAATAAATGTGAATTCTTCATGGAAAAAATCCCTGAAAATAAGACCTAGCACATGTCTGGGAGCAAAAATTAATATAAGACACTGTCTTATTTTGGAGGAAACACAGTACTCGACTATAAGTCAACCTCATGTATAAGTCGAGGGCAAGTTTTGGGGCCAAAATTATGGATTTTGCTATGACCCATGAATAAGTTGAGGGTAAAAGGTAGGGGCATATAGCAAAGATCTAAAGGATGAAGCAAAGCAAAACAATGTCAAAGAACTTACAAAATTCCAGCAGACATAACTTTTTGTGTTTAATCTTAAGGCTGGATGGATGAGAGAGTAGAGGTTGTTCGTGCTTCCAGGACAGATTATACTCCTGCTTTTCACCATGGGATGGTTCCTTCTTTTAAATGAGAGTTTTGATACAGTACTTACATTGACCTGTGGATAAGTCGACTCAGTTTTTTTGGGTCAATTTTTTGACCTAAATTTCTAGATTTATACATGAGTATATACAGTAAATATCTCATTCACTGCAGAGAGAGTAATATATAAAGAACTGGAAGCTACATTTTTTGGTCTATCAAACCCAGAATCCCCCAGCTAGCAATTCCACTGCCCATGCTGGTCAGAAGATTCTGGGAGTTATAGTTCTAAGAAACCGTTTTTTCCAAGCTCCACATGCAAGACTCCTCTGATCAGCCACCTATTCACAAATCGAAGATAGTCAGAAGAGCCACCTATCTGAAATGTGGGCAAAACAGCCAGGTCTACACTTTGCTGTTGTGTGCCTTCAAGTTCTTTCCATGTTATGGCGAGTCGACCCTAGGGTTTTGTGGGGTTTTCTTGGCAAGATTTGTTCAGAGGAGCTTTTCCACTGCCTTCATATGAGCATGCGACTTACCCAAGGTCACCCAGTGGATTTCATAGCCAAGCAGGAATTCACACCATGATCTCCAGAGTCACAGTCCAACACTCAAAAAGCTACACTACACCTTCCTATAAATTACAGCATTATTCTTCAGCAATTAATTCCATATGTAACTGCATTGTGTGCAAGAAATTAGTTTCTTTTTGCTTGCTTTATACCAAGTTCCTTTTAATACAGGAGGAAAAATAAAGAGAGGCAGTAAGAGGATATTGTCGTTGTTGTTGTGGAAGAAAGTAAACACATTAACTTTACTAAATCCAGAGATAAGAAAATTGCACGCAACTTCCATTTGGCTCTGGTGAATTATGTGGGATGGGAAGGGAGCCCTGAAAATTAAAAGCATTTTCCCCCCTATGGAGCTCTTCACTGTATCCTGTAACCCCCTAATTGGCTCCAATATAATCTAGCTCAAATGCAGCTCACCTAGGATAATTTTATAGTGTACACATGGAAGAGTTTACATTTCCATTCATTTTCAAAGACATCTTTTCAAGCAGTCAGTCAGACGTCTCCATCTTTATATGTTATTCAATCATGCGTAGCTTTCTTCATTATTTGAAAGTGTGTCATGCTTTTTTAATAGGTTGTCATGAATGATAGGACTGAATGGTAGTGCTTGAAATGGCAAGTCAAATTCTGCTGTCTTGTATGGTATATTTTTATCAAGCATTCATCAAAATAGTAGAGAACTATTTTTCATAATCCTGGCAATGGCCGTCCTATCAAATGCTTTAAAAGGTAAATGAAAGGGAATATAATGGGTATTGAAGGGTGGTTATCTTCTTCTCTCTTTGATATAAACAGCAGCAGCCTTGTTTTAAAATTGTATTGAAAATATTATATAGTATTAGAGCATATTGTATTACATTGTTTATGAATTCCCTGGGCTACACCCCTAAAGTTATGCTACCATAAACCACAGGAGTGTGCACTGCATGTGTTCTTTCATATTCTATTGCTTTCATTTGAATGCACTTCCCTAAGATTTCTATGAAAATGAATAGTACACACGTGATAATATAAATCTATAATGTTGAATGATTTTTTTTAAAAAAAAAAGGTATTACTTTAAACCAGAGGTTGACATTTAACACAAAAAAAAATTTAAAAAGAGAGAGAAACCAGTAGAGACTACTTAGCCATTAACCATTCTTATCAGCATTCACCTCTTCCTAAAAGGTATGGTGGCATCCCTGCACCAGGTATCACCCAACATGGGGGCAGGGCTTCTGGGGGTGATGCTTCCCCATGTGCACTATCACACTACCCTCCTGTGCTGTTCCTATGCTCCCCTCAGGTGCTTCCTTCCACCGTTCCAGGAAGCATATCCAGGGCGGGATATAAATAAATAAATAAATAAATTATTATTATTATTAGATCTTTTCCACAGCTGAAAAATGTTATTGTTGTTGTTAACCGCCCTTGAGTCAGCCCCAACTCTTGGTGACCCTGTGGATGAGACATCTCCAAGACCTCCTATTCTCCACTGCTCTATCTCCTGTAGATTCAAGCCTGTGGCCTCCCTGATTGAGTCTAGCCATCTCACATGTGGTCTTCCTCTAATTCTACTGCCTTCTACTTACCCTAGCACTACTGTCTTTTCTAATGAATCATGCCTTCCCATGATGTGTCCAAAGTACAACAGCCTCAGTTTCATCATCTTGGCTTCCAGGGAGAGTTCAGGTTTAATCTCTTCAAGGACCAATTTGTTTGTCTTTTTGGCTGTTATCCTCAACATTCTTCTCCAACACCACATCTCAAATGAATTTATTTTCTTCCTGTCAGCATTCTTCACTATCCAGCTCTCACATCCATACATTGTGCTGGGGAATATAATGATCTGGACGATTCTGCCCTTAGAACTCAGTTGTGTATCTTTATACTTTAGGATCTTATCTAGTTCCTTCATGGTGCCCTTCCCATTCCTAGTCTTCTTATTTCTTGACTACAGTCTCAATTTTGATCAATGATAAAACAATGACAGTTTTCCCCTCCCACTGAAAAAAGGTATAATAATAATAAAGTTTTATTTATAGCCCGCTCCTCTGTATCCAATCGGATACAGTCCCACTGCTAGAAAATCTGCTTCAACAAACCTCTATCAGCCTCATCTGCAAACAAAAAAAATATAGCCCAGTGTGGTATCTTACCAACCAAACCACTATTTCTTACCTATGGTAGCTTGCGAAAACACTGGATTGATACAGTACCTTAATCTCAAACAAGTCTATAATTCACTTTTAATTTTAGTTTCTTCCTGTTAGGGGGTGCCCTGTCTATTTGACATTGTAGGAATACATGTGAGGTGGAGGAGAAAAGCCATTTTATATTAAGGTGGTATCAATAAAAGTCCAAATGACAGCATGTAATTTGACTCCAAAGAAGGTATAGCTCTTGGCTGGTGGACAGTAAAAGCTGAGTAACTAGATGCTAATTGACACACATAAATTATTTCCAATATAGCTATCAAATTCAAGTATATTGCAGCAGACGACTGGTCAACCAATATGAAAAATCTTTTCAAAGCAACAATCAACTAAGGAGCTCTACCACTTCTGCAGTGCAGCTATGTCTCAAGGTCTATAGTAGATGGTGGTATCATCATATTCCTGTGGATGGTTACCCAGTGTACTAGATGCTTCACAAAGCAGAACTTCATCACACTGAAAGTCTGCCAGGCTCTGATTCGTGTCAATGGAAGATAGATGAGGAGGGAGGTTTTTTCAGGGGGTAGAGTGAGGAATATGAAGAGCAAAAAAGAAAAACATTGACTTAAATGCCTGGAAGCCAGAGCCTATGAAATAGACTGTATACCTTTCTAGCAGTTTTATCTCTTAAGTACTGCTTTATTCTGACATAAAAAAGATTAAGAGTTTAATCTGCAGGAGCTGTAGACATTTTGAATCTAACTGAGTAGTTTACATCTGTTAAGCATGTTGATATCAATAATCTCAAGATTCACCATTGACACCTGGGTGCGGAGTACGTTTGCTGTTATGTGTAAGGCAATATGTACTGTCTGTGAATTTCCAGGCACATATAAACAGGTTCCCCAAATAATTTATTAACCATTCTGTGACTTCCAGGATGAGGATAAGGAACATGTGGTTCTCCAAATGATGGTGGATGGCAGTTCTCACCAATCCTGGACATCTTAGCTATTGGTAAGGGCTGATGGGAGTTGAAGTCCAACAAATCTGGAGGGCCATGTGTTACTTACTCCTGACCTAACAATTACAGAAATTTACCATTGCCCCAAGTCCCCCATGTGAAAAACCTCAGGGTCAGCAGCCTGTACAATCAGGCAAATACTGAATATCACTCCACAACTGGTCTCCTCTTTAAGCAAAGTCCAAAATGTAAGCCACTAAGAAATGGTTGGGAAACATCACCACCTGTCATTCTGCACCTATACCCACCATTTTCTCTTTAGTTCTGCTTTTACTTCATCTATATATAATAATAAAATAAAATTTATGCATGTCTGTCTATGACAGCCATAAC
This sequence comes from Urosaurus nigricauda, assembly GCA_034509955.1. Taxonomy (NCBI): domain Eukaryota; kingdom Metazoa; phylum Chordata; class Lepidosauria; order Squamata; family Phrynosomatidae; genus Urosaurus; species Urosaurus nigricauda. The sequence continues at coordinate 257,328,325 of JAOEGL010000001.1, read as the reverse complement.
TCATTGAGACATCATGCTATATGGCTCAGAATTTGGTATAATAGTTTTGGTCTGAGCAAAGGTACTGAGCAAATTTCAAATTTCAAAACCATGGCAGTTTCGCTATAATCAAAAGTGGAACCCAGACACAACTCATCCAGAAATCACAATACAGCAAATGCCTCTAATTTGAAATGTATGTTTGGTTGTCATCCAAGCTCTAGTGCCAAGTTTCAAGTTAACCTTCCAAAAAGAGTGCACTGTCACTCAAAGCAAAAGGGGAGCCACCATAACTCATCAGGAAATGATCCTACATATCTCAAAATCTGACAAGAGTGTTCTTAGTTATCATCCAAGTTACAGTGAAATCTCTAAATCAAAAGTTTACATTTAAATTTACTCACTAGAAGGATTTTTTTTAAAAGGAGGCACATGTAACTCAAACAAATTGTGGCTAATCTGGAGTTGAAATTCCAAATACTGTAGCTGGCTTCACAGAAGGGAAGGGTGGGTGGGCTTCTGATATAATGCCTCAGGAAATAATTTAATCTTTTAGAAGGACTGCTGGTTCAACCATGGAAACCCACTGAGTAACCTTGGGCAGGTCACACACTCTCAGCATCAGAGGACACCAATAGCAAACCCTGTCTGAAGAAACTTGCCAAGAAAACCCTATGATAGGGCTGCAGTAAGTTGAAAATGACTTGAAGGTGCAAAACAAGGAAATATGAGAAAGTTTTCCAAGGCATTGCTGCTAAGATTGTTGGGGGGGGGGGGGGAGAGAGTCAGTGAGAAAGCACAAAAGGGCCCTCTGACATATTGCTAAAATTCCTGAGATTTTAATTAAAAGGTAACAAAGTAGGTGAGGGCCCTGTTGGTAAGGACTGTTGGTAAGATTCTTGAGATTTTAAAGGGGGATGAAGGTACAAAAAAGGGGGTTCCATGGACCAATTTTGGGTTATAAAGTATGGACCTTCAGCTACTATTACAATAAAACCTGAAGTCAGAGGGCAAGTACCTCTTTTAAATAGTTTTGAATGATCAGACCAATTCAAGAACTAAGCCAAGGCTCTTTAAGTGGTATCTAGATTTATCTTCTCACTGCCACCCCAGCCTCTCGTCTTACAATCATCCACGTATATTCCAGAAACTACCCAATGTCAGGAAAAAATAGTTTCATGCTTTGTAATTTTCTGTACAGTACATTAAGAGTGCTTTTTTAATAGAAAAGGACTCTTGCAGCAAGAAAGTGACCGTGGAGAGCTAAAAGAAGAGAAACTGAGTACCGGTATTTTCAAAGCCTTATTATTCAACCAATTCACAGACAAACAAAGCATCATAAAACAGATGCATTAATACAGCTACATGAACTAAACATGAGTTAATGGCATTACTTTTAATAGCAAAAAAGAAATGAGAATGCTGGGGAATGGCTGAGTTGGTAAAAGAAGTGGTGAATGCTTCTTTGCAACCAGGAAGGGTTTTGCTGCATCTAAAAGAGACAGTTGTAAGACTTTTGCTTTTAAAATACCCCCCCCCCCCAAAAAAAACCGTTATCCTGGATGATTACCAAGCAATTTCCCATGTCCATAAGTCAGTGTGGTGTAGTGGGTTGAGTGTTGGACCATGACCCTGAGGACCAGACTTCAAATCCCTGCTTAACCATCGAGACTCACTGGGTGACTTTGAGCTAAGTTGTGGTAAGTTTTTCATAGGGTCACCATAAGCTGGAAATGACTTGAAGTCACACAACAACAACTCCATTGTCCCATTCTTGCAGGGGAGGAGGGGGCTATTGGGACCATATGGTTCTTAGAGGAGATTGGTTACATAGATCCATTTTAATATGGCTTCAGGGCTGTTTATAGAAAGCAGGTGGCTTTCATCACACTGGTGGATAACATATGATGGGAACAGAGTAGCAGGACTGTGTCTCTGTTGTGTTGAATCTCACAGCAACTTTCTTTACTGTTAACCATAATATTCTTCTGTATAACCTTTTCTGGGATGGAGCTTGGAGGGACTGTTCTGTAGTGGCTTCTGTTCTTGAAGAATTATTTTGGAAGATGTTACAGAGGAATTCCTGCTCAATTATTTGACCTTTGATCCCTGCAGTCCATTAGGACTCTGCCTTGTCCCCCATATTATTTAATACATACATGAAAGATGTTGAACAGTTTGGCTATCTGGGGTTCAAAGACATCAATATGTTGATGATACCCACCTCCACTTTTCTTTCATCCAAAACAAGCTGCTTCAGTGCTAAACCACTATCGGATGTCAGTAATAAATGAGGGTGGAAAAAAACCTGAACCTTAATCCAGGCAAGGTAATGGTGTTCCTGCCCACTGGAAAGGCAGATCGAAAAGGGTCCAGACTATTTGAAAGGCCATGGAAGCTTATCAGGATTTTGAGATCTGCAGGGAAGGTCTCCCCTCTTTCACAGTCTGAGAGATGGCCTTCTCAGAGGCTGCATTCAGATTATAAAACTCTCAAATAATACCAAGCCAGCTTTCTCCTGGGGTCTTTTTACTGGCAAGTAAAGACTTTTCTCTTTAGGCAAGCCATCAGAAAGCAACAAACTAATACAGATGGAGTTTTTAAACAAGCTTTTAATACACTATTTTTTATAATAGTTTCAAACCCTTAAAACTCAAATAATATGTTATTTTTTAACATTATGACTAGCCAAATGTGTGTACAGATAGATAGATAAGATATATTTGGTTTTTTATTGGCAGTTTTTTTAAAAAAAAAACTATGTCAGAAGACAGATGTCTTACATCTCATACAAGGGAGTCAGAGTGTAAATCTAATAAAGAAAGAAAAATAATAATTAATCTGCATTCGTTAATGCTGGAGTGCTTTGTAGGAATTTCTTTGCAGGTGTGAAAATGGCCTTCAGGGAGTAGCTTACAGGAAAGAGATTGCCTCACTTCAACACCCATGTGATTAAGAATATTGTTTGTTCAATGGTTTTATATATATTTTTAAGGTGCTTACATTTAGAACAACATTGACGGATAGCAAACAAGGATTTGCACATACAGTCTCACAGTAAATAGAAGCACCTTTCCTGTATTTATAGTTTAAAACATGAACAAACCACTAATACTGCCGATCAGCTTCCGGGCGTAATACAAAGTGTTGGTCGTTACCTTTAAAGCCCTACATGGCTTGGGCCCAGGTTACTTGAGGGAACACCTCTCCCTACACAATCCGCCCCGAACCCTCAGAACATCAGACAAGAAATTATTAGATCGTGTTCATACGAGATTAACATCAACTTCTTGTACTACATTCTCAGCTGTGGCTCCAAAAATGTGGAATGATCTGCCGGAAGAGATCCTTCAGATAACTACTTTGGAGGCGTTCAAGAAAGCACTGAAGACAGATCTCTTCCGGCAGGCATACCCACAATTCCTCATTGAATGGTAACAAACTCCCTTAGGATATATTACCTAGCAGATTTTAAATTGATTTTAACTAGATGTATTTCAATTGTTGTACTGAATTTTAAATATATTGTGTGTATGTTGGTTATGTTGTAATCCTGCCTCGATCCATAGGGAGAAGCGGGAAATATAAATAAAATATTGTTGTTGTACACATATGTTTTTGTCCAATGCTGAACCCTCTAGAAGAAGTGGGGATGGGGCTTGGCTTGTAGTTGTATAGAAACAATATCATGATACCTTTGGAACCCCATAATCATCCCTGGAAGCAAATATGACTAAACTGAGGCTGCTGTACTTTGGCCACAAAATGAGAAGGAATGACTCATTAGAAAAAAAACAATAATGCTAGGGAAGCTATAATGCAATAGGAAGAGAGGATGACTGCATGCCAGATGGACGGACTCAACCAAGGAGGTCGAGGGCATGAACCTCCAAGAGCTGTGTAGAGTGGTTTAGGGTTAGGGAGACTTTCAGATGTCTCAGCCACAAAGTCAGCATGTATTGAGGTCTAACAACAACAATCATCAATATATGGATATTCTCAATAAATTACTTGAGATGTTGAGGAGATGCATTGTTCATTTATTCCTACACACAAGAATTGAGTTAGCAAGATGTCAATCCAAGTCAGGTGGAGGGGAGCCTAGGTGCAGTGTCTGTGCACATCACTTTGATGTTTTCAGTTCAGGCCATCACAAAGATAATGGTAAGCTTTAAAAAAATAACAGGAATTATTATTATTATTATTATTATTATTATTATTATTTATATCCTGACTCTCCCTACAGATTGAGGTGGTTTACAAAAATATAATCACAGTAAAAGCAAAAACAACCAAAAATAATCCAATATCCCTACCAACAAAAGAAAAACAATAACAAATAAAAATAGAGATTAACATAGTTTAAAAGGCGAGATGAAGAGAGATAATTTGGGGTAGAGAGGACAATCAATGTAAAAAGGGGGAGAAGTATCCCACACCAAGAATGAGAAAGGACATAAAAAGGACATTTTTCTTCAGGAAAAATATTCAAGAAAATGTGACAAAGGTAATTACATTTCACTGGAGGTGCGACATCAAGATAACAAGGTGTACAGGTTGAGTCTCCCTTATCATAAATGCTTGGGACCAGAAATGTTTTTGGATTTTTATTTTATTTTATTGGATTTCAGAATACCTGCATTTGCATATATGTACATAATATCTTGGAGACGAGACCAATGTTGAAACACAATATTCATATATATATTATATACACCTTATACATGTAGCCTGAGGGTAGTTTAATGTGATTTTTTAAAAATAATTTTGCATATTCAACAAAGTTTGTGTACACTGAACCATCAGAAAGCAAACGTATCACCATTCCAGCCACCCATGAAAAAAGTGTTGGTTTTTAGAATATTTTGGATTTCGTAATTCCAGATAAGGAATTACTCAACATGTACTAGAATTATAAACTTGTCAAAAGAAGTTGAGGTGAGTTTCCATCTGCTAAGTGCATCAACTTTAACCGATCCAACTTAAGTTCTCAGTTACGCCTTTTTTCCATTCTATGTGATGCAAATATTTTACAAGCATTCACATCTCCCTTACTACACAGTAAGTGAACAAGATGACTGCAGAAGGAAATCATTCTAATAAAAAAGAATGGAGGAAGGAGCTTCAATTCCTGTTGATATTCAATTCCACACATTTCACTTGAACTGAATATTTACTGGATCACTGTAACAGGTTCCTTTGTGTTGGGTTTTGGGGACCCTGTGAAGCAATTACAATCTTTTGCTCCTCTCAAATATATCCAAACCTCAGTGTGATGAAGTAAAAAATGGAGCTCTCTCTCTCTCTCTCCTAAGTACTTTGACATGTGTAGAGAAGCAGAAAGAGAAACCAGATCAGTTTCTTCTGGCCAGCACAAAGTAACACAAAGAGTTATCTGTGAGAACTCAGGGAAAGAAAGAGGATCGCATTTTATGTGGGCCACCAGAGAAGGAGGGGCCCAGAAACATCAACATACAGGTATTTTTTTGCCATTTGTCAATCCCTACCCTTTGTCTAAAGTCTAACATTTACTAAACATGTATATTAAAATGTATCTAGAACAAAGCTGAGAGAAAATTGCCTTAAAAATACATATGCCGGGTAATTGTTCATAATTATTCTACTGCCTTCGTTATCAGGGCAACCTAATTAATTGCTACTTTAATGGTTTCCCCAGGAGAAAAACAGTGGTTCTGAAACCTTTTCTCAAAACATAATTAGATCAGCAGCTAGCAGTTGCTGCAGCATCTCTGTTTTGTTATTTGCTACATTTAAACCTATTATCTAGTTACTCAATCCATTAGTAAGGAGGATAAAGCTAAAATAATTCTTAAACACGCTTCAAAGAAACTTAAATGGCTTATCCTCGCTTTAAACAGGGACCTTCATAAATGTTACATTTAGGAATGTTTATTTAAACACAAACATACAATTCTAAAATCTCAAAATTATCTCCCTTCTAATACAGTAACAATGCATTTCTCATCAGTTTTATAATCCCAAAGCAATTTATTCCAATAATGCTGCAGTCCTAGACGGCATTTGAGAAGTCATTCTGAAGAACCTTCACTAAAAAGATTTCTTATGGGCTCTTCCACAAGGCATTCCCTTTTATTTAGCAAAGATGGCCAACTGGGTGGACCACTTCCCTCCAAATAATCAAGCAACTTTATGTTTGTCTTTGCCTCTAGCAGGCCTATTAACTCCAGCATACAATTTGGTAACCATAGAAGGCTTGCCAGCAACTACTGCATCCTAAAACACACCTTCAGCTTAATGATATCTAGTATTTGAAATTTGGGGTATTTTGTGCCAGATATGTAAAATATATATTATCTTTTGTAACATTGGTAGCAATTTTATTATGCAGTTTGGTAAATTATAGGATATGGGGACATGTTTTGAAGCTCTTAGAGGACATTTAGAGGTTAAAAAAAATCTTTTTGAAAATTTTTGCATAGTTTTGTTTTGACCCCAGCAGTAACAGGGTCAAATATGTAGAAAAGCACTCTACATCCCCTAGAGATCATTTCTGGGCATTTTGAATCAAACAAAAAAGAATTAATTGCAATACACACATGCACACACACACACCCCTACCTAGGGATTGCACGTGGCCTGTGGGCTGCAGTTTGCCTACCCCTGTACAAAAGTGTGGCAAAGTGGACAAATGCTCTATATACAAGATCTTGTACAAAAAAGGCTCACTGCAACTAGAGTGGAACCAAGTCACACCTCAAACTTTCTGTGAATGTCCACACTTGTCAGACTCCTGCACATTTGGATCCTTTCTGTAGGTTCTAGGTAAACTTAGTTCTACACAATAACAGAGGTCATTGGTTAGAAGACAAGCTACTCAACCAAAATTGGGCACCCACCTTGGGCAAGTCAGCCTCAGGGGAAGGCAATGGCAAACTTCTGAACAAATCTCGTCAAGAAAACCCAATGATAGGTTTGTCTTAGGGTCTCCATAGGTTGGGAATGACTTGAAGGCACATAATACAGAGACATCCAAATTTACCTTTCTGAATTTCACGAAATTTGCAAATTCTCAGGAATCTGAGAATTAAATATTGAGAAATTCTCATTATCTGAGAATACTTTGCAATGATCTCCCTGAAAATGAGTCATGTCCTGCAATAATTGTACAGTTGCTTGTGATAATAAATAGGGAGCCTCTGCATTCAGTTCAGACAATTTAGCCCTACCTATAAATCAGAATAACAAAACAAGCCAATTAATATGACTAAGCAAGCATCGCTAGTTCACTCTGTTTACACGGTGGAACCGGTTCTAGAGTTTCTACCCACTATTCTTTGTGATTCAGAAGTAACCTCTAAGATTACACCCTTTCTTGCAATAAGATGATTCCCAACACAGACCAAGAGGAAAGAATATAATTATTTTAACTAAAAAAGAAAAATCCATCATCTAGCAGCCATATTCATCTAAAGCTTTTCAAGGCTGACCTCAGAAGTAATGGACAAGCTTCTCTGACACTTTCCTAAATAGCAAGGAGTGTTGGATGTGTTCTAGGATATATGAGATACAGTACATGCAGTCCTCTATGTGAAATTATGTACCTAGAATGTCCAGCGATGTGTCAGAATGGAGGCTGGAAATGTTACTTCCTGACCCACCAACTCCCAGATCGTCAATAACTGCCCTCTCCCCCATAGTTCAGTAAACTAATATTCTGCAATCAAAGAGCAAGAACTTTTATTTTAGTAATTGCAATTGTTAGCAGGAAGACACTTGCGGACACAATTGCCATCAACATCAGCATAAAATTAACAATGTCCCAACCCCAAACTTCATGAGTTTTCTCTTGATTTGTTTACAATTCAAAACATACCTACCCTCCCAATCATATTTGCCTTGTTTGTCCAGCCCCCTCATACCCTTTTGGTCTTGTCTCTACTTTCCATTTCCCATGAACAAGCTCTGGGAAAAATCCTCCCACACACATCTGCACATTCTTCTGCCAGGCAACAATCATCCCTTTGAACCACCACTAATTGTTTATACTGGCACTATGCTTCCCATCATTCCTATCAAACCCCAATAACATGTGTTATGTAACTTTCATACTCCTATACTCTAAAACATTAGATACATGCACACACGTGTCAGCCCATCATATCCACGGATTCTTTATCGGCAGAGTCAAGCATCCACAGCTTGAAAATATTCAAAACAATCACGAATTTCAAAAAGCAAGCCTTGATTTTGCCACTTTAAATAAGGGGCACCATTTTATTATGCCACTGTATTTAATGGGACTTGAGCATCCACCAATTTTGGTATCTATGGGGGATCCTGGAATCAAATCCCAGTGGATATCCAGGGCCCACTATACTATAATGATCAATTTCACATTTTTTTTTAACATAACAATAACATCCATCTATGACAGAATATGCCAGCTGGGCTTTCTGGGAGCTATAGTCACAAAGAAGAAATTTTTTCAAGCTCTGTGCCAGGATTACATAGCAACTAAATTGACATGGGCAACTTTCCCAAGGTTAACACCAATTTATATTTTTCACTGTAAAATCTGAACAGTCTGTACACGTTGTAACCCACATTTTATTCATATTAATTCAGTGGAACAAGATGCAGATCATTTTCTGCCACATCATTTATTTGTGTTTTATCTTAAACAGCTGCATATTGTTTCATATTAAGGCATCAATCCAAATAATAAACACGTGGAACCACACTCACAGGCATGCCCAAGAAATCCAGCAGGCCAAGAGGCATTCAAATCAATCACTCTATATATTTTCCATGGAATGAGCAAAGTAAATTCATCATGTAGGTCTACTTCTACAACAGAATCTATAATGAAAAGGCCCATTTCTCCACTTTGTGAATGCTATAGTTCAGTTTCAATTATACTGTATCCTCCATTAATCTTAAGGATCGTGGCTGTCGCCAATTAACAGATAATGGGCCCATATATTTGTTGGATGCTACCTCCCTTAACTTTCCACCAGCAAGACAGCAGCATTGTTGGCTGGGGTTGGGAGAACAGGTACCTTCCTCCCACTTGATCAGGCATGGGCAAAGTGTGTCCCACAGGCTACATGTGGTCCCTGAGGCATTTTTGTTGCCCTAATGGGTAAAAAAAATCCTATCCAAAATTCCAAAATGCCACAAAATGACCTCTAGGGAGCATGGAGACTATTTACACCACATTTGGAGGCCCTTTGAACCCACCCACCCAAGATAAAAACAATTTTTTGCAATTTTTTCAAAAGCCATTTTTGCCCCAAAATGCCTTCTAGGGACTTAGTAAGGGCAACAATGTCCCCATGTTCCCCAGAGGGTGTTTGCAGGCAATTTTTGCAGGAGCAGATTGGGGGCTCTACAAGATCTTCTAGGGGACTGATGCAACCCTCCAGCCTTCCTCAGTTGTCAGAGATTCAAGATACCTCAGCTGTTAAGGATTAAAGCTACAGGAGCCCTGCTCCAGATCCAGTGTGGCAGTTCTATATGGGCTCAAACATGATCCCATAATGGCTTGAAATAGCTTACTGCTGTCTGAGACCTATTCTTCTAGGTTGAAGCGAAAAGTCAGTGGTGATTGTAAACTAAAAAATAGACAATAGGAAAACTTTTAAAGGTCATTTTTTTTAAAAAAAAAAAGCATGTCACATAGTAACATGGGTTAGTTTCACATGCAGCACTAACAATAGTTAAGCTTGAAGTGAGTAATATGCTTGTGCATCCCACTTGCACCTTCCCACATCACACAAATTATTATGGATAGATACTAGATTTCAGGAATCAACAAGACTGCATCCTAGATCTCAGCTTAAGTTTTCCGGGTGATCTTTTATTACTTTTTTGTGTCTTCTTTAATTATGTGAGCCCTATGAATGCTCAGAAGAATATTTGTGATGCAAAGATATTTGCATTTCATCTCAGAGAAAATACTGATCCCTGCTTATACAAAATCATTGGCTCTTAACCTGAAGTTTATTAATTCTGCAATTCCCACCCTCCTGTCTCAAAAGAAGCAGCATTCTACCAACAGCAGACAAATGCATGAGCAAAAGTTTTGATTTACTCTTGTAAATCAATACGCTTTAAACATTCTAGCAACCAATTGGTATGCACATTTCTTCACAAGATACATGAACTGCAAGAGTATTTGGCTTAAATTAATTGGTTTAAAGTAATTTATTCAATATGGAGTTTTTAATCTCTGTGGTTTAAAATAAATCCATCCTGATTTAAAGAGTAAATACTCCCCCTCCCAAAGGGACACTTTACAGTTGAATCCTAACACGTATAGTGAAGGTTTAAAAGAGTTTCAGACTGAATCAGTCAGTTTCTTACATGAATCTGCTTCAGTCAGTACAAAAATGATGTTTTAGAAGAGTGAACAAATTATGCCAAGGGCGTCAATTGTGGCCCCTGGACCCCCTTTTGTGGCCAATGAAACCCCTACTAATCCCCCCAAGCCGCCTGAAAAATGAAACATTTTTGGCATGATTTCAGGGCACTTTTGCCTCATCATAACCACACAGACAGTCCCCAAACTGTGCGAATATATGCAACAGTTAACCAACTCTGTCTTAGAATCATAGAAGAGTACACTTGGAAGGTTCCACCAATGGTCACTTAGTCCAACCCTACTGGTGCTGAACGTCCATAGTTAAAGCGTCCCCCTGCCGAACGGCCTTCTAACCTCCGTAGATTATCACATGGGAGGGACAGCATCCTTCTGCAATCATTCTCCCATCCTTAAACTGCACGATCAGGGGCACATCCCCACACACTTCTGCTGTCCTTCTCCTCTGGGTAATATGTAAAGGAGCTGTTCTCCCATGTGAAAAGTGTCATGGAGTCATCAATACCAAATGAGGACTCATTTACACTTCTCCCATGTGTAAAGATAATATTTGGCCCCCGATCACACGATTAGCCCAGTTTAAGAATGGGAGAAGGCCAACAGAGGGACGTTGTCCTCCGGTGTGATAATCTGCTGAATTTAAAAACTTGCAGCATAGGAGACTGCAACACTCTCCAAAGTACTACATTTCACTGTCAAACAGATCCTACTATTGGAAAGTTCTTACTAATGTATAAGTGGAATCGTCTTTCCTTATTATTTGAATAATTCTGTCAAACAGACAAGAGTAGAGTGAGGAGGGATTTATCCTTTAGAGCAAGGAAGAGGTAAACTAATGGCATGCTAGATACTGAATTGCAACTCTCATCACCCTTCCCCACTTGCATTGGCTCAGGGTGATGGGAGGTGTATGCTGAATGGGGAAACACAATCTATAGTAATAAGACTATGTCACTGAAAACAGATCACTGCAACAAGGATGTTTTGAACTAGGCTATTACACAGCCATTTCATGGATGGGAGGAATAATACTGCTTCAGTGCAGAGTAGTGGTTAAGATGTTGATTTGGGACTTAGGAGATCCAGGTACAGGTCCTCATGTAGCCACGCATATCACTGGGTGATTTCAGAAATCACATTGACACCTACCTCACAGCGTTGTTGTGAAAATAAAGTTGGTGGAAGAGAGGTACATATGCTGCCTAGAGCTCACTGGAGGAAAAGCAGGTTATAAATGCTTGCAGCAAATAAAATAAGATGACTTCCTTAAATTTAGTAATGCATACACAAGCATTATATTCCTACACAGGAACTCAACCCAAATATTATATACCTTTTGGACACGTCACATGCTCTTAGCCCCAGGGGAAGGCTTAAAACTTCCTCTAAACAAATCTTGCCAAAAAAAAAAAAAAAAAATCCAAAACAACCCATGATGTCTTAGGGTTGCCTTAAAGGCAGAAACGACAAAAAGATCGGCAAGAAAATCACAGAGGACAAGTTATATTTAATAAAGGTTTATCATAAAAAAGTACAATATCGGCTTGTTTTTTTAAAAAAACAGAACAAATGTTTTCTCAATACTACATTTGTACAACAAGAATAGGCTCATCTTCTTCCAGTAGCAGTACACAAACAAGAATATTTATGTATCAACACATATATAATTATCATGTAAAAACAATCACCAAGAGCCAAAGAGCTAGGTATGCCTACAGACCATCTTGGGCATGTACAGTGGGCAGGAGTTTGGGTTTTTTAATTTCCCCTTGCTCCTGATCTTTGAACAATGGCTATTGAAATTTCCCTCCGTTTCAGAACTTTTGTGACAGTTGTTCAAGAAACACAAGCCCAAAGCCCACACACGTGTGTGTGTGTGTGTGTGTGTGTGTAAGAAGCTGTCCAGGATACAAAGACCTCCATAATACATTTGGGTTTTTTTTTTGGGGGGGGGGGGCAGGATTACTTCATTTTCTGACTCAGGTGTTCTTGTAACAGGCTAGAATGATTTAACTATCAAAATGCATCCCAATAATGTCTATTGAATTGACCTTCTAACATAGGATATATTCACTAAAGGTCCTGAAATGCAACTTTGTCAGATAAAGCAGTGGCACGTATTTGATATGTATAGGAAAGCAAAGAGAATTAAAGAGAAGAAAAACCTGGTTATCTTTCACTTTAATTTTGAATTTAGATGCTGATTTGTTTTAATGTGGACTGTTTTAAAATATGTATGTCTTATTTGTCCTTTTAAACTATTGTATGCTTTAGTTGATGTTGTTCATTGTTGATTTGTTGTTGTTCCCCGCCAAGGTGGGTAAGAAAGAAAAATCATCATCATCTTCATCAAGCCTCACCTCACAATGTCCTGATACAATGAGTAATATTTCAATTGATAATTTTTCCAAGCAGCAAAAACCCAGGTTTATTTAACTTCATCCTTGGAACTATGTGTTAACTTCACATGAAAGACTAAAGATGAAATCTTAGTGCTAGTCCCAACCAGTGTAGGCCCACTGAATCATTTCTAAATGGCAAGTTAGCACCTTTTTTTCTGGTTCAACAGATCTACCCTACTTGGGACTAGTAAATGGATTTAAGTCTATAGGAACTGACAAAGATCACCAAATCTTGCAATTTTAACCCATACAAAAATCTATGAATGATCACATATCAAAACCATGCTGGTGTGGATTTTTTTGGAGGACCGAGTATAGTTCCCAAATGGAACTAAACTTAATGGATTAGGAGATGCCTAGTTTGAATTGTCTCTCGGCCAAGATCTTACTAGGTAGTCTTGAGCTGAAAGACCACTTCTTCCCTCTGCCTCAGTAGCTCCATCTAAAATAATGGGTACACAATACTGACAACTTTTTTAGTTTGTTATAAGGATTACAACTGGAAAACACATGTACAGTGCGTTGGATCCTTGAAACTGATATACCAGAATTTGATCGTTCATTTTTCAGAACTATTCTATTTATCAATAATAGTTCATTTATAAAATAAATTACATTATTATGTCTATATTTGTAAATAATAAATTCTACTTATATTATTATACATATTACTGATACATTATCAGACACCATTTTCTGTAGCAAAATACATATTTTTGGTAAGATTCACAACTATATTCAATCCTGCATGCAATTCAAATCAGTCCTCCCACAAGATCCAAATTTGGTCTCAAGTTGTGCCAAGCCAAACAAGGAATTTCCTGTGTAGTCTCCTTGTGTTAATATTCCACTCTTCTACCATAAACAGAATCCAAGAATAGAGAGGACTCTTGCACACTTTTTTAGTGTTGAAATTTTAGTCCACTTGAGATTACTAAAACTTTGCAGAAGTATAATGCAAAATCAAAATCCTGTTTATTCCCTATAGATGGAACAAATCAGCTTCTTGTTTCTATGCATCCTTTAGCCCTATTAATCTTCTTTCATTAAAAATTGGCCACACTAAAATATACCCTTTCTGTCTTTGAGGGCCTAAAGAGATAACCAAGTATCAACTGAACTTGACTGAGGACCTAAAAAAGAAGGCTTAGGCACATTGAAAGGATTCACATATGGCCAGATCCAAGAAAAGTAATGTTTGGTGGGGCTTCTAACTAAAATTCTCAGCCCAAAATAATATATTTTCCAAGAGTTTCATTTGTTGTTTTGTTCCTTCAAGTCATTTTCATCTTATGGCGACTCTATTGCCACATGGCCAGAAGGAATAGGTGCCAGCTTGCAAGTGATACCCCTCCATACCATCTTAACTAGGAAGAGAAACAGCAAAAGGCAGGCCTATGACTAAGATCTTCAAAAATTTTCTCCTGTTTGGTTTCTAACACCTTGCCTGATGAAGCCAGTGAAGCTTCAAAAGCTTGCAACACATATATTGTGCATTTTGGTTGGCCACTAAAGGTACCAGTATCACTGTTTAGTGGATTTTTTATTAGATTTGTTATATGGCCAACATGGTTACCCCTGGATGTTTCCTGGTCTTCGGAGTTGTAGTCCAATGCTCAAACCACTACATGAGGCTGGCTTCATACAGAAGACATATTAGAGTTTGTTCTCCTACTTATGCTTACCAGAGAGTGATGTACGTCCTGAAAGACATAACTGCTCAATTAAATAACAGAATATATTTTATTCTGACACATTATGTACAAGAACAAGAGATCCTTTCACACTACACAGTTACAGAGAGATGATTCCACTTTAATTCCCATGACTGCATCTTATGCAAGCCTTGGGTTGTAGTTTGGAAGGGCACTGCAAATAAAAGTCTAAAAACCAGTGACAATTGTGGTGTTCCTTGAATATCACACAGACAATAACAGGAGTCTGAATTCAGCAGCATAAATGTTTGGAATCTGGATTTGATTTAGGAAAGTTTCCCTCTGCAAATTTTGTCTACGTACATGTGCCAGAAGACTTTTCTCAGCTCTTCTTCTTTGGAATACACAAGGCATTAGCTAGCTATATTACTCCTACTTCCTTGTGTCATGCCACATTTTGGTGTTGCAGGACATAATTGGGATGTAATTTCTTTCAGGGCTACAGAATGCTGTCCAGTTGTGCAACCCAAAAGCAAGTTTGGGCAGTGTATGTGCAGAATTCCACGCTAATTACTATGCCCCTGTGGCTTAATTATTTCTAGCAGTCAAAGAGCAAACACAGTATAGTATTTAAGATATGGAGCTGTGAATCAGGATGCCTGATTTTGGCTTTTATTTGTAATGTTCTCTGGATTTCTCACTTTGTAATTACATTTATTTGGTGTTACTTTTGTTAAATCTATAGACAATATACTGCTTTTCCATTTAAATTCTCTTATTACAGACATCCTCCTTGTTCATTTAGTATTGCAGTTGAGTGCTCTCCAGCTCCTTTTGGATCTTGGAGAACTGTTGATCATATTGCAGCCTTCTATAGCTTGATTTTATTCCAGTTCCCATTATTCTCAAATGACTGGGGATGATGAAAATGATGCTAGAGGGCACAAAGTTGGGCAGCCCGTCACAAAGCATTATATCTAGGCTGGGCAACTGTGGAGGGTAGGGGGCTGAATTAGCCACACTCACTCATTGCACCAGTCCTCCCCCCCTAACATTTTTGCCCCCAAATGCCCTCTACCATGTGGGCATTTTCAATGTGTTTTGAACCCTTCAGGCCTTTTTTTCAACAGCAAGGGAGTGGAAGTAACTTACTGTTTCCAAAAAAAAAAAAAGCTTCTCCTATGCACAAATCAGGCCAGAGAACTCATAATGATGTAGAAATCCCTCTTATGCCACCTAGAAAGCATTTGGGGGGATTTTTAAAAATGCCGTTCTTTTTGCTCCCAGGGGGGCAAAGGCAGTTTGGGGCAGTTGGAGCAAAATAAATATTTTTTAAAAAAAAGAATGGCAGCCTTAGACGCAACAATGACCCTGGGGAGGGTCTCATAGAGACTCCAGATCACATTTTGTCCATCTCTACATTATTTAAATTCTATTAATTCACATTTAAAATGTTGCTTTTGAAAAATGCCAATATAAATTCCTTCTGCTTTTGTTGCAATGAGCATTGTTTAACCCTCTACTGAAAGTAGTGACCCAACTGAACAATGCATCTACCCCAAAGGGCCTACCATAAACAGAGGATTTCAAGTGGTAGCTGTCTTTGCTTTTGATCCAGTCATTAAAACCTTATTCCATGCACAGGCAGCATCCTTGCTACTGAAACTCAAGAATGAGATGGTTTCCTGGCAAAGTTTGATCGATATTTCAAAATGTGTTTTCAGGACATTTCACTGAACGTTGCAGTTTGAGAGTGCATGCTTATAGACATGGAGGCCATTCTAAAGATACACTTCCTTGTCTGATTAATGAAAACTGGTGCCCTCCAGATGTGTAGGACTCCAACCTCATACTCCTCCAGACAGGTATCTATTGGGGAATAGTCTTTTTCAGAAAAGCAGAGTTTCCAAACATTTAATTGTAGATAGACTGCAGCCTGGGAATCATCTTATCTATGCTAAACGCAGAGTCTGGAAATTAAATATAATGCAGTTACCTAAAACTAGTTTATCTGGAAGTTACATTTTAAATGTAACAAGCAAAAGGGAAATTACTACTGAAAACACTATAAAATTACTGGGGTCACAGTATACTGTTGGGTGACTTGAAGGCACATACACATAGAATAACAAATTTTAGTTACTCCCAAGGCATATTTTGTCCTGCCACATTACAAAAATAAAGCTGTTTTACACCACTTTACCTTCCATGGCTCAATGCTATATATTCAGGGATTTCTCATTTGGTGGGGTACCAAAGCTCTCTGACAGGGAAGGCTAAATATCTCACACTCTTACAAATTCCAGAGTCCTACTGCACTGAGCCATAGCAGTTAAAGCTGTGTCAAAAGGGTGACAACAACTTTTGAAAGGCATTTTGACAGAAACTTTCAAGTTCGATGCCATTCCCTTGCCAATCCCAAGGTTCTTCCCCTCTCAAAAAAGTATAATAACCATGCAACAAATAATGTATCAAGCCAATTTTCCAGATTCTACAATGAATAGCAACCAGTTACGTTTAAAACACAGTAAAGAGTAGTGGAAACATTTTTTAAAAAAATTCTAAATTCTGGCTAAAAGCAGAGGTAGCTTGCTAATTACAAGAAATGTTCCAAACGCCTTACTTTGCAATAATTTTATTTGGTCAAACGTTTATAAAAAATGTGTGAAGATTTTCAAGAGGGAAAAAGAAGTCCTGATCTCAAAAACAGCTGATTTGATGTTAAGGTTATAGCATCAATATGGATGTGAAATTGGGGAGGCGGGTCTCCAGATGTTAAATCAGGCTTTATCAGGTGATGGAATGCTTTTAAGTTTCACTTGTAATAATTTTTCACACTACACAATTATATCACTTTGATTCTACTTCAACTGTTTTGATCGTATCCTGTGGAATCTTGGGGTCTGTCATTTTATGAAGTGATAGAGGAGCTCTTTGGGCGATAATTCTAAATATTCTTCCTCAAACTGCAAATCCCAGTGTTCCACAGGATGATGGTATAGCAGTTAATGTATAATCATAGTTTAAAGTATAATCATTGTGCAGTGAAAAGGGATCCCAGCTGTGGGAGTGGGCAGCCACTGGAGTCCAAGAACCATTTCCGATCCTCCTGATTATGGTGAGTATCTCCCCCGGCTGCTAAAGAGAAGAAAATTCTCTGAATACTCTACCTAGCTCTGAATGCTGTGGCCTCTCCCACAGTGCAAAATAAATCATGCAGAAAATGCACATCATGCAAATTGCTGAGTCTACATATGCTCTAGAATCCAGTCTTATTTCTTGCAGTATCTGAGCTACCCAGGCAAGAACTGTGATGTATTTTCGAGGTAAGACTGTATCCAAGATCTGCATGAGAAAACAGCCAAAAATAATTATTTCCATCACTCCCAGAAATGAATATGCACAATCCTGTCTATAAACTTTTGCAAAAACTAACAGTACATTGCTTTAACAGATACATGAAATTTTATTTGGACATTTCCCCCCAAGTTTCATCTCTCTCTCTTTTTTTTAAATCAAAACGCAAAATTAACCTCAAAGCAGTAAAATATCAATCCTTTCTGTTAGTATTCAGTGTGTACAGATCTTTTAACCATGGCATCCAGTCTCAGGAATCTTCCACAGCATTTAATAATGAAACAGGCACATTTACTAACTGAAGTGTACACCTATTATCACTTACTCAAAACAAGTCAAGCTTAGCTGATGTATGGGCAAAGCATGAAAAGGCATGTACTAAAACACAGTGATGTGCAACAATCACTTGAAAAATGTACGGTACTCTGACTGGAAGTCATCTTCCCCCAGTAAGAATGGGGTCACAGAAATGTATGGACTGACCTGCCCCTTTAAATCATCTCATGAGAGGATAACTGCAATTTTGTTCAAGCTCTGTGATCTCATCAGAGATAGGGAATCCACAGCCCTCCAATGTTATTCAACTGCGGCTCCCACTATCCTTCATCACTGACTTTATTCCCCATCCCTGAACTACAACAAAATAACCTAGAAAGCCCAGCCACCTTAAGGGTGAAGAGGAATCACAAAATGTCCTTTTCTCACTGTTCTTGCAGTTATGTTGAACAAAAACAATAGAGGGAGCATCCCTGTGTCTGCAAGTAGCAGAGATAAGGATGTTCCCCAGTGGTTACCACACAATGACCTTGCCTAAACAAGTGTGAGAAATACAATCTATCTTTATGAACTAGAGATTAAGAATTTGGGGTAGGGAGGGGTAGAATTTAACCGAAGTGCCTTGCCTTCCTAATTCACTGCTTCTTACACTCCCGGTATCCACAAATATGAGCTAAGTTGGCATTTAACTGGTGTTCCAAAAGACTGTGGGATTCTTCCAAGTGGATTTTTGGGCAGGGGAACATAAAAGGCTGGAAAGCTATCTGAGGGAAGGTTGTATCCAAGAGCATCCAGGAGGATCTCTTGGGATAACTTTGTTTCACCAGCAGCAGAATTTTTACAGACAAAAATGGAGTTCTCCTGAGATTCTAAAGACTCCAGAAATTCTAGAAACTGAAAGGTCAGGTCAAGACAAAGAAGAGCAGTCTCCTCTCACTCCCAGCCCCTTTAGCATTGTTTGTGCATATGCTGTGTGCCTTCAAGTTGTTTCCAACTTATGACAAACCCGAAAACTCATAGGATTTTCTTGCCAAGCCTTGTTCAGAGGAGGTTGGCCATTGCCTTCCCCTGAAGCTGAGAAGATATGACTTGCCCAAGGTCACACATTGGGTTTCCATGGCTGAGCCAGGATTCAAACTCTGGTCTCCAGAGTCATAGTCCAACACTCAAAACACTACACCATGCTGGCTCTCATTTTGTCATTACATGTCATTCATACAATGACAAAATAAAATGGCCAGTACAACGAAGGCCAGAGAAAGATTCACTTTCCTTCAAGAGTCATGCAAGGGAGAATTTGGGCTGTAGCACCTTGCAACACAAGGATGGGGGGAAAGCTGCAGCAGTTCAAGTTCTCATTCACAGAAAATTCTCAGTCAAGGTCTTAGGGAAGAGACAACATATTGGTTTAGTTCCAGGAGAGCAAAGTGTGGCTCTCCACATGTTACCAGAATGCAATCCCCAACTTTCCTCACCATTGGATATGCTGGTTAGAAGTGGCAAAACTTGCAACCACGTAGCATCTGGAGAGCCACATTTTGTCCATCCCTGGTTTACTTTCTGAATTTAGCAAGGAAGAAACCAAAAGCAAAAGAAATCAAAATATGGAATGGCAAAGTTAAAAATGAACTTTGCACTTTAATAATAACTATGAAACTGGATGGATTTTCTGTGCCATTCTGGTAGTATCACAGTTCATATACCTCCCAACCTTCAATGTTTCACCATATTGACACATCTTGATCAATCATGGCCAGTTTCTCACTTGAAAGGGCAAACACTTCCCTAAATAATGATGAAACCACTTAATTGGCAAGAATGCATACAATATGGCCGAGATATTTCAAAACCTCTCTGGAAAGGTTGTAACCAAGAATCCAGGATCTCTTGAGATAACTTTGTTTCACCAGCAGCAAAAACATTTTTTTACAGGAAAATAAGGGGTTCCCCTGAGAGTCTTGGTGATTCCAGGAAAAGAGAATCCAGAAAGTGGAGGGACAGGTCAATACAGATAGGAGTAGGCTCCTCCTGCTCCTAGCCCTTTTAGCATTGTTGTGTGTGTTGTGTGCCTTCACAATGTTTCTGACATAAAATGACCCTAAGGCCAAACTTTTATGAGGTCAACAACTATCAGGTCAGAATGCACAGGGAAGCCATTGAAATCCATAAACACCTGGAAACTTCAACAGGAAAGAAGAAACCCTTAAAGTAAACAATGTTTGGCTATCAGTCCTATAAAACAGCAAAATCAAGGCCCAGCAAATGTAAATGAAAACCACCCAGGGTGAGGGGGGGGGGGTTCCCAGCAGACGATGAATCACTAATTAAATAGACACCCTGAGGCCTTGCCATTTAACAACAGAACAATACACAGATTATAAATAGCTTCTTCTCAACCAACAGTATATATACGCCACTCTCTTCCATGCCAGCATTCTCTGAAGATGACAGCTACAGCTGCTGGTGAAACGTCAGGTATAAAATCTTCTAGAATATGAGCCTCATAGCCCCAAAAACTCACAAAAAAGCTATGGATATTGGCTGTGAAAGCCTTCAACTTCTCGTATCATGAAGCTTTCTTGGCAAGATTTGTACAGTGGAAGTTTGCCATAGCCCTTCCCTGAGAAGATGTGACGTGCGGGTTTCACAGCCGATCTGGGAATCAAACCCGGGTGTCCAAAATTACACCACACTGACTCTCCTTCTAGAAAAAAGGAACCTCCAAGCATTCATCTACACTGCAGAAATAATGCAGACTGACATCACTTTAATCATTTTGGCTCCAACATACAGAATCTTGGGATTTGTGGTTTTGTGAGGGATTTGTGGTTTTGTACAGAGAAGGCTATAAAGACCTCATAAACCTATAAATCCCAGGATTCCACTGGCTAGAGCGACAGCAATTAAAGTGGTGTCAAACTGCATTGTTTCTAGTGTAGATGCACCCTAAGGCACACCAAGAGGGTGCTAAATCTGCCCTTTTAACCTGAACTTGAAGGAATAACAATACAGTATTAGACTTCTGTAACCACCTGCCAGCACAGAGCAAAAAAAGTAATATTCCCAAGGTCTGCTGATAATGTTCAGTCACTTTCTCCCATACAAATGCATGGCTGCAATTGATGAGCAGAAGCAGAGGGCCTGAAAAACCTTCAGTTATCTCATGAGAAGCTCATTTTGACTTAAGGGGATCCCTCAAAGATCCCCGGGACACAAAGATCAATTCTACCTCACAAGGACCCTTGGAATAGGTCTTTCCCCTCCACCATGATGACAAATATTGATGCCCTGTGCCTGCTCAGCAACTCTGACTTTACCCAGATTTTACAAAGATAATTATACACAAGCAGCTGAAAGCAACAGAACCTCACCTTGGATCACCCAGCATAGACCTGCTGAAGCATTCATTCTTTGTAGTCCTTCATTCAAGAGGAAGAATTTTTATTCACAAAGCGAAACATTTGGATTTCATCATTCTCTTTGGGGAAGAAAGTTTACATCAAGAGATGAATCCTGTATGTAAGTTTCAAGAAATCACTCTGGGCTGGCAATGTGCCGATGTAATAGGTGAAAATGATGTAAGGGGTGATGGATTTTTAGGCTTCAGTAGCTTTGAGGGCAGGACAAAAACTAATGAATCATGTCTGCTGAATGATTCAGTCCTGCTCATCATAGTTTCCCAGTGCAATGTTTTGATACAGCTAAAGTGAACACACCACAGATATAGAGTTATACCTCAGCCAACAGAGGTGTTCCTGGACATTATTTCTTTAACAGAAATGTTGGTACCAGAGGCAGAAACAACATGCAATAGAATAGATTTCTATACTACAAAAACGGTTCAACATATTTCAAGAAATATTTTATCGGCAAAGGGCTGAAGCTTGACTCAGGCTTGCATCCTTCCGAGGTCGCTAAAATGAGTACCCAGATTGTTGGGGGGCAAATAGCTTACAATTGTAAACCGCTTAGACACTCATTAAGAGTATGAAGCGGTATATAAATGAAGTTGTTTGTTTGTTATTTTATCCAAAGCCAACAATATGTACATGTGAAATTAAACAAGTAAGGCCGCATCCACACTGCAGAAATAACCCAGTTTGATACCACTTGAACTGTCATGGCTCAATGCGATGAAATTCTGGGAACTGTAATCTGTTGTGGCATCAGTGCTGACAAAAAGCTAAATGTCTCACAAAACTACAAATTCCAGATATCTTTGGCACTGAGCCATGGCAATTAAAGTAGTGTAAAGCTGGATTATTTCTCCAGTGCATGTGCAGCCTACATTAGGCAAACCTTACATAATTAAGCAAAGACTATCTAGAGGCCAACTGGAATCTTCTTCCAGAATGGATTCAGCAATATTTTTTTTCTTTCATGCAGCTCAGTTCTTCTTACGCTTTCCATTTTAGTGGCCAAACTTATATATATCTATTCCTTAATATACTGGAGACAGCTGCTGTTTACGCTGCTTGTTGTAGCAAGGCGCACACAGCTATAGTAGGATTAGTTAGAGTGGATAATCTTGCTCTTTTCCAGATCAAGCTGGGTTGAACTGTTTACTGTAGACACACTGCTGCAACCCAGCACCAGGTCCTCCACCAACCACCCAATGCCAATGCTGCTAACAAAAATAACCAACCAGTTAGACAGAGGACAAGGAAAGGATGTGTGTGCCAAAAAGACTTTATAAAAAGGAGTTTCTTTGTCAGAAGCTGTGTTAAAATAGGTGTGCCTATACTTGTACGGACTGGCTACAACGCACCAATGAGTGTCAAACATCAATAATATGTAAAATCAGATCACATATGAACATTCCAACACATTTTAATTTATCTCTTTACAGAGACCCATAAGGTCACTGATCATGAATACATGGACTTTATCAACTTAGAGGCTAAATATATATTGCAATCCAACATCTGGCAAACATGGTTGCTTAAGTTAAGGCTGTTCAGAGCTGCAATCTGGCAACATCTGGCAGGCCATATGTTCCCCACCACTGGTTTATGATAACATCCTATATCAGGGAATAGAATACATTCTACCTCCTGCAGACATAATGCTCAAACAGGTATATTAATCTATGAAATCCAGAATATAGTTGCAGCTTGCTTAGAAGCAAACTTCATTTCTGTGCCAGATCCAAAATTCCAGCACTAAGAAGGATCTGGTGCCTAGCCAAGAAAAACTTTGTTCTTGGATAGTGTCAGAATGGGCATCATGAAAATTTAATACAAAACACATTCTCAATTAGTTAATTTGATGATAATTTTGCTAGTTCTGATAGGCACACAAAGGAAAAAGAGAGTCGACACACATGCCACCTTTATAAAATACAGGTGCTCTGCACCCAGTTCAAATCTCTCTACTCGGTGCTTCGTGCATAGCTTACTTTAACAAGGACAACTCAGAAAGAACATACCAGAATGATGTCATGTGAACTCATTTTTAATAGCATGGATGCTACCTTTTGAAATAATTATTCTATTTTTAAATGTCTTCACATTCAAAAAGTATTTTGCATGGGTTTTAATTATTTATTTGCTTGGTTATGTTAAACTAGAGCAGATACACATCACAGGATCATTTACAGGGCTGAAAAAACACAGAATTCCTGTGACCTAAGATTACAATGTCCTTAGTTACTTGGTATAAGCTCTCCACAGACCTAAGAACATTTGCAAATTCCTCCATGACAGTGAAAAGCTGCTACCTCCCTAAGGGGCCAGGTGCAGGGTGTTCAGATGTCATAACCTCAAAGGAGGACAAGGCTCCACAAAATGTAGAATATTAAAGAAAAATGTTCTTATTAAAAAAAAAAAGCTACAAACACTAATATAAGTGTAAATTCATGCTCAAAATAGAGGACATTTTGGAATTCCTTCTGGACAGAAGGATGAAATGAAGGACATGTCCTGGAAAAGAAGGATGTCTGGTCATCTTGGCCAAGTGTCTAAGCCTTTCCCGGTACCAGTAATTCAAACCATTCTGATCAAACTCTACTGTCTTCAGTTTTTATGAGTAAGAATGTTTTCACTCCCATTACCCACCTGTCAACAACTCACAGTTTACAACTGTTGCCATGTCCAACATATGGTTACCCCAAGGCGAACGTATCACAGGGTTTTCTTGGCAAAATTTATTTTAGGGTGAGGGTTGCCCTTGCCTTTCTCTGAGGCTGAGAGGATATGACTTGCCCAGAATCACCCAGTGGGTTTCCATGGTCAAGTGGAGATTTGAACCCTGGTCTCCATCATCGTTGTCAACACTCAAACCACTACACCACCTTAGCTCTAGCCATTCATTATAACTCCACAGCTAGTGAAAAAGATGTCTGACTTCCATTGACATTGTTATTGTGTGTGTGTGTGACTTCAAGACCACTCTGACTCATGGTATTTTCCTGGGAAGATTTGGTTAGAGGGGTGTTAGGCTGAGAGAATGTCATTTGCCAAGGCCACTCAGTGGGTTTCCAAGGCTAAGCAAGAACTTGAATCCTGGTTTCTTGGAAGCCTAGTCCAGCATTTAAACCACCACACCACACTGGCTCTCATGCTTGCATGGGTGCCTTGAGTAAATTCCAGCTTTCTCCAGCTGGAAGGATTTTGATTGATGAGGGCTAAAAGGGCCCATGGCCTGAGAGAACCACTGCCAATTAGTGGAGAAGACTAAATTAATTGTTCTTCTAACATGTGAGCCACCAGCAGCCTTTTGTATCAGCTGCAGATAGTTTTATGTGTCCAAGATAAACAGGAGTTCTTCACAGAGTAAACGAGCTGCCATCATGCAGAAGCACATTGAAATCAAATTAATTTGACATTAATTTCTTAGAACAGCATCACTCTAGCCCAGGGATGGGGAACTGCTGCTCCCAGGCCACTTTTGCTGCCACTGAAGCCCCTATCAGTCTTCCAAATCCCCTAATTGTGTGATTTTGGGGCAATCTGGGGAAGTAAGAAACTGGTACCCAAAGGTCACACAGTTTTTCCACCCCTGCTTAATATCACGGCTGGGGCACATTTGACCCTCCTGATATTGTTTGAATTACAACTCCCATCAACCCTAGCTAGCATAGCCAATAATGAGGAGTCAATGGAACTGAAGTCTAACATCATCTCCACTGCTGCAAATTTCTCGTTCCTGCTCTAGAGCCAATAGGATTCTGCTGTCACAGTATTAAAAGCAATTTATATCAATTTACACCAGCACCTTTTCTATAATTTTATAAAGCAAGTTCAGAGCCATAAATTACTTTTGTTCTGCTATTTATTACAGGTGGATTAAGAACCATGTGCAAACCCTAACGCTGCGTCTCCAACATCACTGGCTTATCTCCTAAACATAGAGCACTGCCGTGCTGGCAGGACCACCTGCTGCAGCTATGACCCAGGCTGACTCTGGTATCTTTAAAAAGAAGGTTAAAAGGAAAATCCACCAGACACAACTTCTCTAGTAATGGGACATCCTGGGAAATGCTACGCCTGGTGAAATCCTTATCTTTTCTGACATCCTTATAGAAGTGGAAAACTCAGGCCCTGGCCTTGGCAACTGCAACTGAGAGCCAGGGCAAGGAGCCTTCATGTTTAACCAAAAGGCCTTTACACAGCGAGAGAAATAAACAGTAGGTATCCTATTAAGCCCCACCCTACAAGCTTCTGATTAAGTATGGAAATGCCAATGACTAACAAGATCACAATGCACAGAGAGGTCTCAATGGGCAGAGCATGGTAGCTAATAACAGGTAAGTATTACCTGCTGCTACTTGGTATCAGGTGCTTCTGTGCTCAATTCACCTGGGAGCTCAGTGCAGGGCCAGGTGTCAATTGATGCCTCCTCATTCAGGCTCATGTTACAGACAAAATGGGTCTTAGAAATGTATCCTTTTTTTGTTTTGTTTAGTTTTTATTTAAGCAAGCATTTGATATAATATATATGCGTGTTTGTGCATGTGTATCATATCAGGGTGGCTTTCATTGAGTAGTTGTGTTTTAGTCATGCTTTTAACTTTTGTATATTTTTATGTAATTTTATACTACTTTTACATTATTATTTTTAATATATTTTATTAACAAATAAGTAAATCAAACAAATATAAAAAGAAAAGCAAACTAACATACAAAACCTATAAAATGAAGAATAAATCAAGCAAACTTTGTACTGTATTCTAATTCATCCCTGGACCTACCTAGTTTCCCTGACTTGAGTTTTCAATTAGCGCCTTCTGACAGAGAGATTCTATTTACAGCATATTAGTATATCATCTTTAATATTTAGTAATGCACAATACATACTTTCTTTTCTCCCTAGTTGTATATAACATATCCAGGGGTTCCAATCTTTATGAAAATCCTTTAAAGAGCCACTTTTCAAGAGACATGTTAATTTGTCCATTTCATATAAATCATAAAGTTTTAATTTCCATTCCTCTACTTTCGGTATTTCTTTACTTTTCCAATACTTTGCATACAGCAGTCTTACTGCTACTATTGCCAAAAACATTAATCTCCCTTCCTTTTTTCTAAATCTTGATTTTCAGTTATGTTCAACAAGTACATCTTTGGATCTGCGTGATCTCTGAAATCAATTTTTTTTTCATTTCCATATGTATAATTTTCCAGTATTATTAGATTATTTTGTTTTAAATTTTATTGTAATTTTTTAAAAAATGTTTTTATCTGTGAGCCACCTTCGGTCCCTTCTGGGAGAAAGACAGCATACAAATGAAATATATAAATAAAAAAAACTTCAATGGAAGAAGTCCATAAGAGACTCCTAGGTTTAGGTCTGTGGATATGCAAACATGGTCAATACATTATGCTGTCAGAGCAGCAAATGGTACCCTTTCCCATCACAACAGAATACATCATTCTCAAGGCCAGCTGAGTTATTTTGGCATCTGAAGAGGATGTAACCTTCTCCCTAGCAGTGAAAATATCAGACTCATAAATTATTGGCTAAAAAATAATTTGTATGATACCCCCAAACTGCTGCCTCGGGCTAGCCCTGATGAGTACAGCAGTTGCTTTAATGGTACTGAGGTCAATCCCAAGTTTCTTTTCTTGTTCCTGTTCTTGTAAGTCGGGTGGCTTGAATACGTCCGTTTATGTCACATTAAGATTTGCTCTTTTTTTAATCACACAAAACTGGCTCATCTGCTCATCACTTTCCGATAAACAGAATTTGTATCTTTTGCACCTCTGTGTTTCTCCAAAGTGCAAACAAAAACTGAGACAGATTACTGCTTCCATTCACTCTGTGAAACTTTGTAGTCAGCATACAAAGTTGTCTGAAAGGATCAGCAAACAAAGAGACAAAGTACCAGATATCCTGAGAAAATTACTTAATGTTCAGTTTCAATAAAAATATGGTTCAGGGTTCTTACTTCACCACA
Organism: Urosaurus nigricauda; assembly: GCA_034509955.1. Lineage (NCBI taxonomy): Eukaryota > Metazoa > Chordata > Lepidosauria > Squamata > Phrynosomatidae > Urosaurus > Urosaurus nigricauda. Next base: position 257,300,896 of record JAOEGL010000001.1, on the reverse strand, counting down.
GAAGACAAAAGCAACACATCATTTCCAAACTTCTCCTGCTTTGGCCTACTGGAGGTTAAGATAATCTACTTGGTAAATATGCTTTTACCTAAGGGGAAAATATTGTTGAATAATTAACATGCAGATTCTGAACTGGAGGTTAAGATACACTGGTCCAACATTTTCCAATAATAAAGTAATTTGATAAAAACATCCAGCATGTAATAGAAATTTTCAGCCAATCCATGCTGTTCCTGAATTTCATTTCAAATGGAATACAAGGAGAATAAATCCTTTTTGCTTTTTACTTCCCCTACTAATATATGCAGAATATAGAATTATTAGTGTTCTCTTTTATTATTTTCGTAAATGACCAAGAAACACAATTTCCCCCCTCAACACAGGAAGACAAGAAACTGAAATAGTTTGCAATCTACTGCAATAGTGCCCCTTTGACTAAAAGACCCAGTACACTCATACTTAAGAACTGCCACTTTCTTACCAGCATCATAATACTAATTGTCCCTTGAAACAACTAAGGAGATGGAAAAACAAAGAAAGGACCTGGCACATTTTAAAACAGCTGTCATCAACAATTTACGATATACTTGGGGACTGGCAGACCTCTCTTACTGAGACTAGATTGAAGCAAAAGTCTCATTTTTCACCTCCCTGTTAATGTGTCATACTTGTAGCCTAAGAAATCTTAAACTGAGTTGCCAACCTTTGTACTCTTCTGAACTTGAGATCAGGTTCACAGGTCATTTTACAACGTAATGATTTCAAGAACTGCGTGAGAAATTAGCTCACTTTCCGAGAAGTATCCTAACTCCCCTCCACAAAGCAACCAGCACCAAAATATGAGATGTCTTTCTGCTCCAGTTCAGAATCTGCATGTTAATTATTCAACAATATTTCCCCTTAGGTCAAACCATATTCACCAAGTCTATTCTCTGCTGTTTTGACAACAACTTAAAGGGTGAAAGCAATAACATTTACTGGAAGCTGTTTGAACTTCATTAAACTCGCAGGACACTTTGGCACATGAGGTGGTCTTGGATCTGCTGTGCCCAGCAGCAGGCTGCAAGTGGGTGCTATTTGGGTAATATGATTTGGGTGCACTTAGGGGACATATAGTGCCCATTTGCAGCCTCCTAGACTCCTCCATCGAGCATATCAGACATATAGAATCACGGGAACTGAGGGAAAGCAATGTTTTTATACCAGAATATGCATATGAGATGCCATACTATGGAACATAAATACTTTTACTAATCAGATGGCAGTTCTTGCAATTTCCTTTCTTTGTGATCCATGAAAAGTGTCATAGGCAAACCAGTAGATTGGTCTTAGTCCCAAAGCCATCCACTGCAGGTCCTTTGGAGAGTTTCCAGAAAAGAAAGAAACATTTGTAGCCAACTGACACAAATAAGGTGCCAGACCTCTTCCTTTTTTTTTGGGGGGGGGGGGGAGAGATTGCTGGTCACCAGATTGCCTGAAAAGCACCATCCTAGGTGATCATGCATTCAACTTGCATCCCTAAGGATTATTCTCGCTCATCCTTCCCAAGTAAGTCTCCAAAATATGCAACACATTTGGACAAAGTTAAGCACAAGGACAATCTTTTGAATCTGGTTGAGAAGCATTAACACATTTTATATCAAGTGACCTTTACAATTCTGAGTAGTCGCAGTTTGAAAAGTGGCCACTGCTTTTTTGGGACAAAGCCAAAGAGTGACATAAGTTTATGTTAGCAGCTTGGACTCACCCAATGAAAAGTGTGACTTGCTTCCTCTTAGCAGAGTATAATGTGCACAGTTTTCCCATTTTAAAAAATGCCTTGTAGGACAGAAGACTGCAGGACGAGAGACACTGCCTAATACCTCTTGCTGAACGTGCTGGTTCCGTAATTGTTTGGCTCTGTACATATCAATATAATTAATATAAATTAATGTAACTAATATAATTTTGTAAAGCACTTTGGATCCCATACTGGGAGAAAAGAGGTGTATATAAACTGAAAAAAATAAATAAACAAATCTTGCCCAGAAAACTCCGTGATAGGTTCAACAGGGTTGTCATAATCAGGAAGCAAGTTAAAGGTGCACAGCAACAACAAAGCTTGCTAATAATGGCTTTCTTTATAATAATTTTATTATTATTTTATCAAAATATAGCTTAAAATTTCAAAAATACTATTTTAAAAATAAGGAGTAAATCTCAGTTGGGAATTGTGAAGCTTAAGATGACCATCAACCTGCTAAAATACCCCAAACTAGTGTAGTGGTTTAAGTGTTGGACTAGGAATTTGGAGAACAGGGTTCAAGTCCCTGCTCAGCCACAGAAGCCTACAGTATGGCCTTGGCAAGTCACACACTCTCAGCCTCAGAAGGCTTCAATGGCACTATGAACAAATCTTGCCAAGAAAACCCTGTGTTAGATTCACTTTAGAGTTGCTGTAAGTTTGAAATGACTTGAACGCACACAACAACAATTTAGTAACCAACATCTACAGATCATCTCTCTGTTAGACAAGACCAGTGTCTCACTTTCCTGACACTAATCCAAATGACACAACTTTCCTCAAGTTCCATATAAAATTTAAGTCACTTAGGGCAAAGTATAGATTACTGAAGCAGAGATCATCTTACATGAACTAAACTATAGTTCCTAGCAGCTGCTCAGAAACAGGATTTTTTCAAGACTCGTGCATAACTGCCTCTCTTACCTTCTGTACCAATCCAGATTAAATTTATATTCACATTTCACAGTCCTTCTGTCAGGATGGATCCTTTGAATTCCTGTTATCTTTAGTTCTCACACTGTTGACTGGGGACTATAGTGCAAGATACAATTGTTACAGAAAGACTACCGAAAATGACCTCTCAGCCTTATGTCTTGGAACAATTGTTGCACAGAACTCATCTCTCATGTCCTGAATCTCCATCCTCAATTTCATTTTCATTGTGACCCTTGGAACAGTTGTGGAGGCTCTCCCAGTGGACTGCTAGCAGTATATACATTTGAGCACTTAGAAATATTATCAGCTCTTAACTATACAAGCGGCTGTTTGTATATAAGCTGTCCCCTACAGGGACTGCAGTAGGTGCTCAGACACTTTTTAAATACTTAGAACATTGTCTTTAAGAAGAGTAAATCTATTTTTTATTATTTTATTTATGTCTACGCTGTCTTTTTCCCAGAATGTCATACTGAAAACATCAATAACAGAGCAGTGGTAGGATGATATTCTTGATTTTAGACCATCAGATAAGTACTGTTCAGTTGTACAGGGATTCAGCCATCACTATACAGGTATTAATCCATCTTGAAGTAGCTTTACAAATGTTCATATACAATCATGGTCTGCTCAGGGAATTTGAGATGTTCTATAAAGAAGCAAGCAAACAATAGCAAGTGGGACCAAGGGACCACTCGCTCTTCACAACTACAGGGCTATGATCCCACTTTAACTGTCATGGTGTTGGTCTGTGTAATGCTGGGATTTGTAGTTTGGAGGGTATTGTAAATTATTAGCCAGGGAGCATCTCCATTGCCTCATCAAACAACAAATCCCAGGATTCCACTGGATGCAGACTATAACAGTTAAAACAGAATCACAGGGCTGCAATTGTGTAGTATTAAAGAACCCCCAGACTCACAAGTCTCCATCTTCCCCAAAGGGCAGGAGTGGGAAAGTGTTGTTGTTGTGTACCTTCAAGTCATTTACAATTTTCGTCATGTGCCTCAAGCATTTGACTGCAGTAAAGACAACAACAATCATGGCCACTTATTCTCCATGTCACCACCAGCCTCACTTGTGTTCTCTGTCCATTTCACACATCTTGGACAACATTGCCTTCTGCTCATGCAACTTGGTTTTTACTTATCTTACTATACTGTATTTTAAAAGAGAACACTGTTCAAGGCCTCGTGGGACTTTGCCTTTTTATTGTAGCAGACAAACACAGCAATTCTTCTGAAACATGTATTATACTCAGGTATGCACCTGCTGTGAGAGAGGGAAAAGGAAACTTTCAAACAAATGTTTATCTGCACTTTTCTGCTCTTCACTGTGTTGGGAAAAGTTTATCCTATAATAAATATGAAGAGAGGAAGGCCTCACTTCCTCCCACAATAAATCACACAATATTTCCTCTTCCTTTCCCTCTGCTTGATATTCACTCTGCTTGATTAAAATAGACTGCTATGTTAAGGACTCAGGATTCTCTGTTAACACACTAGAGCCTCATGTTTCACACCAATCATCACATTTTAAATTAATTAACACGCAGCATATTAATTTAATGAAAGAACCCAGCAAGGTAACAACAGCATGTAAAAAACAACAACAACACACATACAGGGCAACCACTGCCCTGAATAAGCATGCATCTTTGTATTTAAATTGTTGTTGCTGTTCTGTCAGGTGTTACAACAGCTACTCTCACACACCATAAGGCAACACACACACACACAAATACCAAGTGAGCACTTGAAGAAAGAAAATTAAAAGGCAATGGGAAAGGATTTAATTTTCAGAACTGGAAAAGTGACCTAAGTTCTTTTTAGTCCAACCCTTCTGCCACCTCTGAGAGTCACAATTGCTTCCTATAGAGGCCAATTATTGCACTTAAGCAAAGGTCAGAAATTAAGTGGCAGCAACTGCCACCCATGGTTCCCATTACAGTGTGGAAAGGAGACCATCTCACTTCCCAGCAGGCACTGAATCAGGAACAAAATAAACATCCATATTTAGGATGCAATGGGATCTCCTCTGCAGAAATAATCCAGTTTGACACCCCTTTCACTGCCATGAGGCTCACAAATATATTTGATGAGATCTAGACTGATTAGAGCAGGCCCACTGAACGTGATGGGACTTAAAAGTTTGGCACAAACAACTGAATCCCCACTCATTTGTCATTTCAGTGGGTTCACTTGAGTAAATCAGCCTGGTGTAATGGTTTTAGTGTTGGACTATGACTGGAGAGCAGGGTTCAAATCCCAGCAGGGCTGTGGAGACCCAGTGGGTGACCTTTGGCCAAATCACACTCTCTCAGCCTTAGGGGGTGGCAAAAGCAAACCCGCTCTGAAGAAACTTACCAAGAGAACCCAATGATAGGATCGCATTAGGGTCACCGTAAGTCAGAAATGATTTGAAGGTACTCAGCAACAAACAACAACAAGCAATTGAGCCCCACTGATTCCAATGGGTTTGCTGGATGCATGACTACATTAGGGGTCCTAATTAAAGGTGTGCACAGGTGCACTTGCACATGAGTGAGTCTCACACACACAGATATATATATACCCTTACCCATATAGGCACATATTATGTGCCTGAATGAAAGGGTCTGCACAGATGGGATTCACATATGCACACACTTACCTATATAAGCACATATATGGGAGATTCCCATATCCACACACACACACACCTATCCATATAGGAACACATTGTGCGCCTGCACAGGATTCTCTCTCTCTCTCTCTCTCTCTCTCTCTCTCACACACACACACACAGTTACCCATATAGGCACACATTGTGCACCCTGCAGGTGAGAGTTTCTCTCTCTCACACACACACAAGGTTACCCACATAGGTACTCACTGTGGGATTCACAAACAAACACACTTACCTACATAGACATACATTGTGCACATGCACAGAAGAAATTCACACACACACTCACCCATATAGGTACACTTTGTGCACTTGCACAAAGGAGATGCACATATGCACACACATACACTTATCCATATAGGAACACATTGTGCACTTGCACAGGAGAGATCCCCCCCTCTCACACACACACACACACACAATAACCCATTTACACACACACACACTATGCACCTACACAGGTGAGATTCTCTCTCACACACACACACTTACCTAGGCAGACACACATTCTGCACTTGCACAAAGGAGACACACACACACAAGGCTACCCATATAGGCCCACACTGGGCTCCTTGCAAAAGAGATTTTCACACATACACAAACACACCCCCATCCCTTATAGGCACAGACTACTGTGTGCCAGTGCCCACCACTCCCTACCACACACACACACACACACACAACTCCCCACATAGTCACCTCCTCACTCAAGTCTGCCTTGGGAAGAGATGCTCTTGGGAAAGTGCGCCACAACAACAACAACAAACAAACAAACAAACAAACAACTTTCCCCAGAGCCCAACCGTGGTAGGAGGAAGGGGGAAAATAGGGGCTGTTGGTTGGCTTGCAGCCAGGGAAGACTAGGGACCAAGGAAAGCCAGCCAGGGAAGACTAGGGACCCATCTGCACTGGAGGACTAATCCGGTTTGGTACCCTTTGGGGCTGCCAGGGCTCCAGGCTAGGGAATTCTGGGAAGGGTAGTTTGTTTGGGGCACCGAAGGTGCCCCAAACAAACTACCCTTCCCAGAATTCCCTAGCCTGGAGCCCTGGCAGCCCCAAAGGGTACCAAACCGGATTAGTCCTCCAGTGCAGATGCACCCTATAGCTCTTCAGCAACAAACCTAGAGAGGAGTGGAGGAAGGACCAAGGCAAGGGATGGAGAGGTGGGAGAAAGCATGCAAAGGGGACCCTACCTGTCCCAGGCACCCTTCTTCCTTGCAATGCTTTTGCTTATGCTTTTGCTGCTGCTGCTTCCTCCCAGTCTCTGCCTCTGACTCTCAGCTGCTCCCAGCCCCGCCCCAGCGTTCCAAAGGTGCCAAGTCCGGCTGGGATTGGGTGGAGCCTCTGCTGACGTCACCTAAGGAGTTCTCTTCCTCCTCCTTCCAGAGTCCACTGGTCCAGCAGCAGGTCCTGGCTGGAATCCCCATCTTAGCCTGCGCATGCTCAGTGGGAGCAGTGAAGGCAGCAGAGGCTGCCCTTTCCTGGGGCTGCTGCCCTTACTCTGGTGCAAACCTAGTAGCTGTGCATATGCATCCCAAATCAGGATGCAATATTTTTCTTTTTCATTTATTTTTTTTTTCTAACCAAAGTGCATTAGCATCCACAAATCTGGGAGGAACAAAAAAAAAACATGATGCAATTTATTTATTTTGCAAAGTACACTAACATTCCCAATCCACCAAATAAACAGGGATAGCCTGATGCAGAAAAAAATGCATGGTGCAAGGTTTTATACCCAAAGGAGAATAATATCCCAAATCTACCAAAAATTAAATAAATATCAGGGAACAAGCAAAGTGCACTAGATACATGGTGCAAGTTTTTGTAGCAAAGAAGAAGAATATCCAGAATCCACAGAACAGGGATGGTTGTGTTGGGCCGACCGAGGTGCGCAAAATACATGGAGCGAGCTTTTTAGGTAACGTCCCAAATCCACAAAAAGAGGGAGACCTGTATTGGGCCGACCCAAATGGACAAAAATGCATGGCGGGAGCTTTTGGAGAAAATTCGAATAATATCCAAAATCCACAAAACAAGGATCACCTGGACTGGGCGAACCAAAACGGACAAAATGCATGATTCAAGCTTTTGTGGCAAAGCACACTAGCATCCCAAATCCACAAAAGAGTGGTAACTTCATTTGACCGACTCAATGCAAAAAATAAATAATAAAAAATGGGGAGGGGGTTGTGATTTAATATCCTAACTAAAGATTTTGGCTGAGATTAGATACATTTGTGTCTCATTGTAGGGGGGTATCTTCTTTGCTCTTCCTCCCACTTCCCAAATTCCCACCCACCAACCCCCCACTTCTGCAGTGTGTCATTGAGACATTCTGTCTCATAGAATAATAATGCGTACAGTTCCAAAACATATTAGGAAAGGAAGGGTAAATGGCACTTTGTATAAAATCATGAGAGGGGGAGTAGAAAGAACGGAAAGACGATCAAAGGAGGCAACCAATCCACAGAGCAGGGGTAAAGATAAATCCCTTGCCCTGTCCAGAATTTCCTGTTATTTCAGCCAGTTCTGAACAAGTTTGTTTTCTTTACTCTTCACACGTGTGACTCAAGAAAGCCACTTTCAGCTACACAGCTGACATGCACATTTTTCGGTAATGGCAGATAATGGCACCTCTTTGACCCAGAGCACAAGGTGGCAGCCTTGAAAGAGCAGTTCCCTTTGACACATATCACTGGAGCAGAGGTCTCATTTCAGAAAACCCACAACAGAGAGGCAACGAGTCAAATTAACCATTGCCTGTATGAATGGTTTCACTCTAGGCATTTTATTTTTAAACTGTTTCGAAAGGTGTGGGTTGGGAAGGGCTCTTGCAGCAAGCCTGGCATGCTTCACTAATTACATTGCTCATTCATGTGGCATGCCCCGGATATTTATCTCAGGTGAGGAAAATATAAAATTATTCTTGCCAGAACAATTATGGCTAGTCACGCCTGTGACTGCGCCTATGTTTAGGTTCGCTTTGGTTTTCAGGCCACTCCCATTTGTCTGCTTGCTTCCTTGTAACGTCAAGCTGTCAAGACTAAGAAAGATCTTGATCTTGGTTAGGAGGAATGTCCAGGCCAGGAAGTTGCATTATTCCAGATATATTACCTACCAGACCAAGTTGGAATATAATTTTGTAAGTTTATATTTTTCCATTTGTCCTGAACAGCAAAAGCAACTATTTCATCCATCTTTTCCCAGAATACTATGATCTCCGGCGTACCCATTGGCTGACACTAATTCAGCAGGACTCAGTTGAAGAGCACAAAGCCCTAAGTGGATTAAGACCTAGGTGCTTCAAGGACCATTTCAGACAGTACTGACCAGTGAAGCTCCATCTGTGATGTCCTGGAAAGAACTAGACAAGATCCTATAGTGCAAAGATATAACACCGAACGCTAACGTTAGGATTGCCCAAGCCATTGTATTCCCCATCGTCATGGATGGATGTGAGAGCTGGACAGTGAAGAAAGTTGACAGAAAGAAAATCAACTCATTTGAGATGTGGTGCTAGAGAAGAGGGCTAAGGATACCATGGTTGGCCAGAAAGACAAACAAATTAACAGATCAAGCCTGAGCTCTCCCTGGAGGCCAAGATGATTAAACTGAATCTGTCATAACTTTGTCCACATTATGAGAAGAGATGACTCACTAGAAAAGACAATAATGCTTGGAAAGGGGGAGAATAGTAGAGAAAGACCACATACTGGATAGACTCAAGGAGACCCCAACCATGAGCCTGCAGGACTTGAGCAGAGCAGCTGAGGACAGGAGGGCTTTGAGGTGTCCCATACAGACAGTAGCTAACAACAAGGGCTACATCATGTTTAAGCCTTTCTCAGTGGCAGCACCATCAATTACAGAAGTTTTCCCAGACATTTAGTTATACCTCCCCCAACAGCCTTGTCTTTCAGTGCCAGTTAAAACATATCAAGCTGTGCAATATTTTGTGGAATAAGCAAGTATTTAACATGTCTTTGCTGCCATGATAAATTCATTAACAATGGTAATTCATGAATAGTCTAATTAGGCAATGTGATTATTTCAGTATCTAAGCAGTTTTTTAAAAAAAGAACTTGTATTGTTTTCACTTACAGGATTGCTTGTAGCATGAGTGGGTAGGAATAGAAACAAAACCAGCGTAGCCTGGAGAGATTTTTTGGCAGTCAGTGCTGCCCAAAGAAAGCACCAGAAAGGACACACTGAATCAGTCCTACTTGCATTTTTAGAGCAGGTTCCGGTGGTCCATGGTGCTAACCTCTTGCTGGCAACGGAAAATACCATACAGATTTGAAGAAGTCTTTCAAGAACAGACTGTAATCTGAACAACTCTCTGTTCCTCTCTTTTTTTCTATCTCAGAACATTTAAATTAACAGGAACTTTTATGCCTTTGGCTCACGATTGGTGATACTTGTAAAAGAATGTAACTGTGCAGTGGCACAGATATCACATAGTCTATCTACTGTATTAATTCAAGTTTCAAGCAAACTATTTTTTTTTAAGTACAGGAGAGAAAGCATTATGTTTTTAGTCTCTCTACACAGATTTTTTCCTCAGTTCTATGAGCATTAGAGGGGCAGATCCTAAGGGCTGTTGACATGACCAGAAGAAATGTTTGATCACATAAGCATGCTCTCCATTTTCGGCAAGCACACCTCCCTGTTCTCTTGCCATTATCGCAATTTACTGAATCATAGAATTGGAAGGAGCTTCATGGCCCATCAAGACCAACCCCATGCTTAGTGCAGATTGTAGGGGTTTGGTTTTAGGTGATTGCTACAGTTCTGGCAGTACAACATTATTTGAGCATCTGTCAGCAGAACATGGAGGAAGTTATTAATATACACCCCTAGATCTGTCCTAGGATCCAGTGACACCCCCCCCCCCCCGGGGCCAGGTCCAATGACAGAAGAGGCAAATCATTGCAAATCTTTCTCCCAGTTCCTCTGAGGAAACACTAATACATTGCCAGCAATGTTAAAAACAGAGAGTTTTTTGGTGGGTTTTTCAGGCTATGAGACCGTGTTCTAGAGGAGTTTATTCCTGATTTTTCGCCAGCAGCTGTGGCTGGCATCTTCAGAGAATGCTGGCATGGAAGAGAGTGGGGTATATATACTGTTGGCTGAGAGGAAGCGATTTACATGTTGATCTGTGTATTGCTCCGTGGTTGAATGGCAGGGCCTCAAAGTGTCTAGTTAATTAATGATTCATTGTCTGTTGGGAAACCCCCCTCACCCTGGGTGGTTTTCACTTGCATTTTCTGGCTCTTGATTTTGGTGTTTTTTAGGACTGGTAGCCAAACTTTGTTTACTTTAAGGGTTTCTTCTTGCCTGCTGAAATTGTCCAGATGTTTATGGATTTCAATGGCTTCCCTGTGCATTCTGACCTGATAGTTGTTGGCATGGTCCAGAATTTCAGCGTTTTCAACAGCATTTTATGCCCAGAAAGACACGGTTTAAATACAGAATTTGTGGAAAACACTGACTGGGCAAATGTATTAGAAATGCATTTCTAAAGGAGTTTTTTTAAAAAAAAAGAATTCAGATTTGTGCATTCATCTCAAGTTTTGTAGTTGCATCACAAGTTGTTCTGCAGCAAGCCTATAGCTGTCTGCTGCTGGAGGTAGTGAACTAAAATACTATATATACTCATGTAACAAGTCTAGAAATTTTAGTAAAAAAATTGATCCCAACAACCTGGGTTGACTTATCCACAGGTCAATGTAAGTACTGTAGCAATAGCAATAGCAGCTTCATTTATATACCACTTCACACCGCACTAAGCAGTCTCTAAGCAATTTATAAGCTAATCACTCCCAACAATCTGGATACTCATTTTAGCGACCTCAGAAGGATGCAGGACTGAGTCCACCCTGAGGCTCTGGCTGCGATTGAATTTACAACTATGCACTTTAACTTTTTATTAAAAAGGAACCATCCCCTTCTCTAAGTAGAGGGGCAAAAGGTGAGAACTGTCTGTCCTGGGAGAACTTAAAGAAGCATCAACCCGCTTTACTCTCACCAGTGTGGCACTACTTCTGCCCTTTTTAAATGCCTGGGTGGCAAAATGACGGCAGTGGCAACTCTTTGGTGTTTCCCCTGAAAGAAGTGCTGAGACGAACCAGGTTCCATCCTCATCCATCCATCCTTGAAGTTGAGCACAAATTATGTCTGCTGGAATTTTGTAAGCTCTTTGGGATCATTTTTCTTTGCTTCATCCTTTATATCCTTTGTTACATACCCCTCCTCTCCAATGACGTCCCCTTGTCGTGGGGGAGAGACCAGCAAGGACAAGTCAGGTACGGTGATGCTCTCTCAGAGCCCTTTTTAATAACTAATGGTGTGAAGGCTGTGTTCTCGCTCCAACTCTATTTACAATCTTCTTCAGCATGATGCTCCAAAGGGCTACAGCAGATCTCGAAGAAGATGGCATCTATATACATTACCGTACTGATGGTAGCTTGTTTAACTTAAGCCATCTGAAGGCTCGCACAAAGACTCTATCTAGTCCATGAGCTGCTTTTTGCTGATGACGCTGCCCTTGTTGCTCATACAGAAGCAGCTCTGCATTGCCTAACATCCTGCTTTGCAATGGCTGCAGAGCTGTCTGGGCTGGAAGTCAGCCTGAAGAAAACAGAAGTTCTCTACCAGCCTGCACCACAGGAAGAGCACTATCACCCCCGCGTCACCATCGGCAAATCTGTACTTAAGTTTGTTCAGCAATTCACCTACCTGGGAAGTATCATCTCCTCAGACACCAAGATTGATAAAGAGATCAATCATAGATTAGCAAAGGCATATAGCAAATTCAGAAAACTTCACAAAAGAGTCTGGAGTAACAAACACCTGAGGCAAAGCACAAAAATCAGTGTGTACAGAGCCATTGTACTGTCCATTCTCCTCTATGGGTCTGAAACATGGGGCACCTATCACCAACATCTACGACTCCTCAAACGCTTTCATCAGTGCTGTCTACGCACAATCCTAAACATACACTGGACTATGTGACGAATGTCGCTGTCCTTGAGCAAGCAGGGATCACCAGCACTGAGGCCATGCTATTGAAAATGCAGCTGCACTGGGTTGGTCACGTTTCTAGGATGGAGGACCACTGCCTCCCCAAAATAGCACTCTACAGTGAACTCACCACGGGCCAGCGTAAGAGGGGTGCCCCGAAGAAGAGATACAAGGACTCCCTGAAACAACATCTCAAGCTTGGCCAAATTGATCACCGACAATGGTCTGTCCTGGCCTCAGATCGAGAGGCATGGAGATGCACTATCCACAATGCTGCAGCCTCATTCGAGAACTCACACCGAATGAGTCTTGAAGAGAAACGACAATGCAGAAAGAACCACAACTTGGAAACATCACCCAAGGAGACTTTCTGCTGTGCTTTCTGTAACCGGACTTGTTTATCTCGGATCGGCCTTTTTAGTCATCAGCACACTTGTAGAAAGCGTGGAATGAGTCCTTCCTGAATCTTCGTTAGCAAAGAAAAGCCAGACATACCCTAAATTTTAACATCAACTTATTCACAGGTTGTATCAAAATCCATAATTTAGGCCGCCAGACCTGCCCTCCAGTTATACATGAGGTTGACTTATAGAATGTCTGGTTTCTATCCGTAAATCACAATGTAATATCTTCCACATATTATTGAAAAGAACCAGAGGATAAAACTAAAAGGGAAAAGAATTATTAATAAAATGGAAGTGAAAAACATCATTTCCCAGATAAATTTTAACTTTCACCTCACATCATTGCAGGCTGCATTTAAACTACCTATATATGTATGCTTACAATAATCTTTTGGTCTTAACCATTGTAGAACAAACATTTCAACTTCTTTCTTAAGATAAATAGTATTTGGTATGGACCAGGCTATCTAATTATCTAGCAGATGTCAGAATGTATCTAAGCTATTTTTAATTATTATGCATTGATGCAAACCAGTTAATAAACTGGGGGAAAATCATATAAGGTGTTTTGGGAAGTGCACAAGACTGGAAGAAATGAAGACATCCTGTACCACTAAATTAAAAATATGCTCCCAATCCTAAATACATATACTTACTACCCACAAAGTATGAAGAAATGGGGTTTTTGGTTCTTGAGTTACAATCTGAAATAGGTTGACCTGGTAGTAACATTTGCCAAAAATAGTAAAAGGAGCTTCCCAATAAAATGTGTTTACATTAGAGTATTCATCTGCATTTCTACTAGAGCACTCTTGACCCAACACTGGCCTCCCAAAGTGATCTACTACAGACAGGTGAAGGAGAAATTGAGACCATTTGAAAAAGACATGACATACATATATTCCTTACATGTCCTCTATGGCAGGGTGGGCAAAATATGGTTCTCCAGATGTTGTTGAACTGCAGCTCGAAGCACTCCTCACTATCAGTTAGGAAAGCTAGGGCTGCTGGGAGGTGCCACACAACATTTACCAAGCTGCACAATTCCCATGCTTATGACTAGCAGAGAATATAAGAATTTACATATGATTAGTCAAAAATAATAAAACTGGTTTGCTCACTCCAAAAATGTTGTATGTGAAAAAGCTGAGCATCATTACTTGCCAACTAAAAATGAGATCAGGTTGAAATCCTATGCAAACTACCTGAGAGCGCCTTTATAAACATATTAATTGGGGCTGCCAAAACCAGAACATTTAAAGTATGTCACAGGCAAAGTACTGGAAGCCCAAAGTCCCTTTCCTTATGCATATGTTGTAGTGAGCAATTACTGCTGGCTGTTTCAGCATATGTGCTCAAAGAGTTGCTGTTATAACAACTTGAGACAAATAATGAAAAAGAGGGTACTTCACTATAAAAGTTTAACCACAGGAGAAATGTAGGAAATTATCTGCTATAGAGGACAAATAAACCAAAATTGGATAACCTTAATTTATGAATTTGTCAGCTCCTCAAGGAATCATATTGCTGGCATTTACCTTATTTTTCTTAAAGAATTAATAATCTCCACTCTAGCACAAAACAGAAAGCCCAGATCATCCCGCTCAGATGTAAAATTAAAGAAAACCTCCCTTCATTTTGCTAATTATCTGTAAAACAGGATTTAGAAAGGATTATTGAATGGGACTATTGAAGATATAAGGTATAAGGCAGTTTAACTGCATATGAAAAACAAGCATCATAAAGAAAATGTAATCTATAGCCACATTGCTCTTGTTTAAATCCCTAGCATTCCTCAGGCAAAGAGATTTGAGACAGGACATAAATGATGCACAAGAGGCCTAAGTTAAAGGTCCTGCGTGACTATTTGTTTCTGAATTCAGAGAAAATATGAACTCAACAACAGAAAAGAAGGAAAACATCCATGCTTTCAGAATTTTTGAAAGTCACAGAAATACCAAATTTCACTGCATACTTCCCACACCTTGAGAAGTTTATCCTCCTTCTGTCTGTGTTCCACAATTTTAAGAAACTACTTCCAGTTTCTCTTGTTTGAAAAGGGAATGCCTAAAGCAGTTCTTCAATAGAAAGGACCAATGTACCCTTGGAAAAGAACAATGCAAATATTTCAATAAAAAGGAAAGTACTGTTAACAGAGAAATAACATGGGTCTACTTTTAGAATATTCTCCTGACACCCTTTTACTTCTTAGGGTAAGCTGGCAACTCTCACTAAGAAAAATACAGAATGCCACAAGGGAATATTAAATGTCATCTCTGCCTCTTGCAAATGTTTACCAGAAAGTCATGCATTTTTAATGCTAAGTAACCTAAAACTTTTACAAGAATTCTTAACAGTCATTCTACCCAGCATGTAAACCAATACAAGAGATATTTCTAATTAGTCAGCAACTTGATAGCTTTGCCTAATCAACTTATTCATACTACTTTTAATGAGTACTGGTCATACACAGTGCCATCTTAATGGCATATGCTTCTGACAATTTCCATGTAAAAATGTATTTTGACAAACATCCACAAATAGTGGAATCCAGTAAATCAACTCTGATGTAAGCTCCACTGGCTTCAATGGGATTTACTGGGGAGGGTGGGGAGATGAAATCACAAGGGGTACAAACAAACAAAAATTTAAATAATTACAATTTACATTATATATAGTATAATACTATTAAAACAATTACATCATTTAATGATAATACCGATATCATTAAAATACCAATAAAAAGGGGAAATGATAAGTATCTTACAAAAATGCTTATATGAATGCTAAAATATACAAACATATAATGGTTCGGATTAAGATTTACAGTGGGCCCTTGGTATCCACTGGGGTTTAGTTCCAAGACTCCTGCGAATACCACAATCCGAGGATGCTCATGTCCCATTATATACAATGGCATACTAAAATGATGTACCTTATATAAAATGGCAAAATCAAGGTTTGCCTCTTGGAATTTACAATATATATATATATATATATATATATATATATATATATTCAAGCCGTGGATATTTGAATCTGTAGATACAGAGGTCCAACTTTTATTATAAAGTAGAAGCATTTAAATAAAAGGGGCTCAACAAAGCCATGACTTAGAATACAGAAGTTTTAAAAATAAACAACTGTACACATAACAAGTTGCCAAACATACCTGTGAAAGCTAACAAAAATGTAATAACCAGTGAAAGAGAAAAGCAAATTTAATTTAAAGCAATGGAAAGAAAGTCTACATCTTCACTCCAACTGATTGTTACTGAGCTACATATAGAAAACATCCAACACATTTCCCTTCTTCATAAATCTAATGTCAGGATTGTTTTCTATTACTCAGAACGAGAAACCCTGTTTCTACCACACAAAACGATTCCTGGGGTGAGTGGGTACAAATCATGCCTTGTAGATGTTGCTTAGGTTTTCTAGAATGCTTTTTCATGTTCTTATAATTTCAGCAACACACAATTTGTCACAAGGAGATTTGATTACATAAATTGCCACTGCTACCACAGGTGGTACACTGTCTACACTGGTAGTTTAAAATCCACATGGCTGCAAAACATCACCTTGCTAATAAACTTTCCATATTTACTGTATCCACAAGGATGATTTCCATGTGGGAATTATGGACCCACTAGCATAAACAGCTTTCTCCATGGATCATTATGAAGTGGCCAATCTTAGTGGTTCTCAATATATAATTTCTGTAATCTTTTATCATGCCAATGCAAGATTCTTCAGAGTTGTGTGTCAAATTAGGACAAATTGTTCACTCCCGGTGTCCTATTACAACCTTGGGATTTCATCCCTCCCCTATTTCCCCCACCTCCTCATTTGTGCTTTATAGATTTACATTCCTGGCTTTTCTATCTGCTCACTAATCTCACCTTGGGCAAGTGCTTTTGATTTTTTTAAAAAAATACACTGTTGCAAATACATCAGTATAAGACTAGGCACCATACATTATGAATACTCAATGTCTTGACACTTGTTTTCCAGCATTTTATTAAAAAAATAGATCTATATCAACATGTGTATCAGCTTGCTGCACGAATGATCCTTTTCCATAATATTAAGAGAGAAACATTGCATTCTTCACATCTTGAAAAGGAATTTAAGCTCCAGGCCATTTTCAGGAATAGAATAAAATAAACAGAAACTAAGATACATCACAACTTGTTTTTAAAATGTAATAACAAAATTCTTATTTCAACCAACGCAAGATATTGCAACAAATAACCTTGCACTGGAAAGTATGTTTTTACCTAGGTAATTGCTCTAAATAATGCATTCAAGTAGTACTATTTTTTAAAGGTGCAAAATGGACCAATGTATACATTTGTTACCAACCCCTTATGTTTCTTTGTTTCAATTCCTAGGATTTGTAAGACAATTAATCTATATCCAGTGTATATACCTGAATCGTCTGACAGTTAAGCTTCCTTTGTTTCAATTCATAGTAACTGTCAGACAATTTACGAATATACATTGGATAATTTAACGTCAATTAGGCTATTCTTTTCTAAAAAAAAAAAAAAAGAACTACTATCTGAATTGAAGGGAAAATTTATGTTGATGGTTTTCATCTGAACAACACTGACAATGCCAAAGGAGTGTGTCACATGGTACTTCAGATACTGTTTGATTCAAATCCTAACAAGCCTCAGACAGCACAGTCTAATGGTGAGGAATGCCAGAACACCTGCTCAAACAAATAAACAACCAAAAAGTATGGGGAAAACCTACCAAGCCTCAGTCCCAGGTAGGCTTCTTAAAGTGGGCATCCAGTGGGTTACAAGCAGCCAATGGATTAATCCAACTCCATGTTTCAACCAGAGTAAACCTACTGGTTCAATAGTATCTAGAGAAGTGTAGAATTACAGTGAACCCATTATATCAGCAAGCTAGCCAAATGCAGACTGGTGCTCCCATGGATTGCCCCATATTAGCCGATGGAGGCATGCACAATGGGCTTGCTGGCTTGTTGCCATCCACTGACTAACATGGGCTTGAGTTCACACATTTTTTTTCCTATCCATAATGTGGGGGGGCAGAACCAAACCCCTACGGATAGAAGAGCCCATGTACCACTCCGTAATTGCTCTGGTCTACTCTGGTTGGGACTATTGTCCATGGATTTCTTCTGAGTAACAGTAACAGTGTCATGAAGTTTCTTTGCTCATTGTCTAATACTTCCAATTAAGTCTCTGTGACAAGACTACAGCCCAAAATGGTACAGCCTGCTTTCCAATCATGTAGTCTTTGGAATACTTTGGGAAAGCAATTTGAGGGCTAGCTGCCTGTATCTGATATGATTATTGAGCAGGTGAGACCATCCTAAGAACCAAACATTGGTGCAAAGATGTATGATTCTATACAAATTGCTCTTGTAAACAAGAAGTAGATAGAAAGTCCCTAATTCATCTAGTTCCTCACCTCACAGATTCTATCTTTCCCCACAGAAGAACACAAAGGTCTCTTTTCAACAAAGGCATTGATATTCAAAGGAGGTTCTATCCCCTTTTCTTGAAAACAATAACTTCTGATAATTTCTTTCAAAGTTAAGAAAGGTAGTTGCCTTCTTTGGAATTTTAGAGTGGCTGGTATCATAAGGCTGTATGTCTTACAGAATTTTAAAAAATCAAAGCACACTGTGTAAATCTGCCAACATGATTCAGTAATATTAGACGGTTCTACTTAAAATTTTGAAGCAAGCAAGCAATGAAACCCAACAATATTTTGGTTTTCCAGGAATTACAAAATATAGTACTCATACATTTTTTAAAAAATGTTCATCAGATAAAGCACATATGAATGTAACATTCAGAATTTTGACACAGAAAATGTAATGCGGGCAATTTGCTGCTATTTTAAGCACACTTACCAAAAATACAATTTTATAATGAAAGAATTGTCAAAATACAGTTGAACAACATTCAGGAACCACAAAAAAGGATCCAACAGTATTACTTAAGCCGACTGTATTTGAGACTGTGTTAAAACACTGCTTGAGTAAGACTTGTGGTCAGAAAGCAGCATTATCCCAAGCACTTGTGAAGTTTTATCTTTTAGTATCGGAAGCGTTCCCTACCAAAGATTACATTGCTTGCACTTGGATTTTAAATGCAAACCACTCACCTTGGAGACACAATGCATTTAGACATATTTTTACACTGTTGTACATAGCTGAAGCAGAACGTCTTGTAATGGTAACTGTAAATCAAGCTATGGGGTTGATTACTTGCTACATAAGGATTCCCCATGCATTATAGAACTCTTACTGGGAAATGTTCAATGACAGCTTTACTTAACACAGAAAAAGTTAACCAATTCATCCTATAAATATTCTCTTTATTTGCTTTGTGTCTAGAACTTGCTATGAGGTTCTATGAACAGAAATACATAACAAAGGTTTCCTAAGTAGTGAAAAACTTAATTACAAATGTTGAAAAAAGTTGGCCTAATTAACATATGTACAGATTTGTCTAGTTAATACATTGAGGGCAGACTGTAGAATTAATGACACACATTTGTAAGCATCAACAGCACGTCTGAACTGATAATACTCCAAGTCCGTAGTTTGGGTAGAGAAGGCATGGTAAATCTCAGGTTGTTTTCTGTAAAGTGTATAAACCACATGCAACATCAAAACTATCAGTCTGAACAGCTGCTGATACATTGTTCTGTTCCTTCCTCAACAGATTTTTCTGTCAAATTAATGTCCTTCTGTCCCTTTTTCTCTTTGTTCTGCTGTTCCTGTAGTTTCAGGATTATGTTCCTTATTTCTTCTCTTTTTGTCTTCATTCGTGGGCGGGGAAACCAGTTAGTTAAATTCATTGGTAATTCGAAATTTACAATGGGTGTCTAGTGGGGATAAAAGACATAGATTTATAACAATAATGCCTACATAGAAAGTCTAAATAATAATATTGCCACATGTACTAAAAAGGAAGGAATAAAAAAAAACAGAAAATGCTACTTTTTCCCACACAGTTTTAACTACACTAAACCTTTATCTACATAATCTGCATTTATACATTTCTAGAAAGAGTTTTTAAATGGTATTGTTTTAAATTTGCTGTTCACCACCTTCAGCCCTTATATTGGGAGAAAGGCAGGATATAAGTAAATAACAACAACAACAACAACTATCAACAACCATCATCATAATCATCATCTGTACATTTTAATACAAAAAAGTTTGGAATTGCTTTCTTGAATGTGTACAGAAAAGCAGCAGCACTTTGATTTCAGCTAAGGAACAAACTGATAGCCTGTGCAAATCATACAAAACAGATAATATATAGGCACATCAAGTAAATTCTTATAGTATTCACAGATAAAGTACTTTTTGCCCAATCTAAAAATCATCACACCATGAAAAATCATCACACTCAATGCGCTCCACATGGGGCTACCCTTGTGCCTAACCTGGGAACTCCAATTAGTACAAAACATGGCAGCCAGGTTAGTTACCGGAACATCTAGGAGAGAACACCTGTGCTCAAATCTCTCCACTGGCTGCCGATTAATTTCCAGGCACAGTACAAGGTATTGGTTTTAACCTTTAAAGCCCTACATGGCTTGGGTCCATCTTATCTCAGGGACTGCCTCTTCCTGTATAAGCCCCCCACACACTCCTATCCTCTGGGAGGAACCTGCTGCAGCCTATGAAAACTAGGCTGTTGAAGACCTCCCAGAGGGCTTTCTCTGCGACCACTCCCAGACTATGGAATGGCCTGCTGGATGAGATCCATCATATTTCCACTCTTGATAGCTTTAAAAAAGCAGTAAAGATGGATCTCTTCTGGCAGGTCTTCCCGGAATAACTTTCCTGGTTCTAAAACTTCCCAGCTATATGAGGATAATTGCCTACCCATCCCTCCCTGATGCCACTGCCTGTGTTGTCCTATACTTGGTGCTATTGTTTTCAGCTTGTCTTAATTGTTATTTTAACTCTATATTAGTTTAATTTAGTTTTAAGGGATGGGTGGGTTAAAAATTGGGTTGAAGGAGTGTTTTTAACTGTACCTGTTTTAAATCTGTTGTACGCCGTCCTGGTTGCTGAGCAGAGGGGCGGGTTAGAAATAAAACTTATTACAGCGTATTAATTTCATTGTGTCTTTTTGAACTATTTTGTTCTCAGTCAGCTTTAGTTTTTGGTTTTTTTCTAAGTATTAGGCTTTTGATACATTTGGTTACTATGTTTGGACCCATGCAGCTACTCTCTTAATGAAAGAGCAAGAACAGGGTTGACTGCCTCTTTTTGATATTTCAGTTCAAGAGGCTTATAATGCCAGTTGAATGCCAACACCAGGGAGGTTATCTTGTTCACATTTTCAAGATTATTCCCATTATTAAAATCAGCTTATAATTTTCACCAAAATGTCTTGGATAAATTCTTTGTAGATTCACAAGAAACAACAAAGAAGAGACAAGTCACTCTCATCCTTCTGAAGTAAACCAGGTGTGGGAATTGTGCAGCTCAGAAGATCATTTTTTTTCCCTAGATGATTTCCTAGTTTGGTAAATTATGTCTTTCTGTCACTGTGTCAAATTACTGTTTGCTTTTTATGTTTTTTTTAATGATGATTTCATTTTGTAGTTTTATGATTTCATATTTTTTGTTTGTTTGTTAGCCACTTTGCCAAGGTTTTTTACCCTGAAGTGTGGCCAAAATACATTAATAAATAAATAAAATCCTTTAAACACTTAGAAATAGACTACCTTGTGACTATTCACTACTGTAGTAAAAATTGGTAAGTCTCTTCTAAAGTATGGATAAAATTTATTTAGTTTTTTTTAATTTATAGTAAACTGCTCAGAAAACTTTATTCCAGGAGAGAGGAGATATACCATTTAATGTTTTAAATAATAAAAAATCAAATGCCATATCCCTCAAACAATTGCATAAGAGAGGAAAAGGCTGTAGGAATTTGCTTGGTATTCTGGAGCCAAATCTTAGCAACACCCAGTAAACTCACCTCAAAAAAGCTTTCCACATACTGTAGCACATAAACTCCGCAGTCACTGAAGTTGTTCTGCTGAGGCACTTTAGGGTTTGAGCCTTTCATAACTTCTTTGGAAAAGCTTCTTTTGCTACCTTTCCTTACTTCCCACTCCACTTGCAAGTATCTGCAATACAAGAGTGAGGGTCAGAAAAATGTTCTTATGGATTAATAAAAGGTTCTATATTAGATGTTAAGTACTCACTCCCTTAATGTTCTGACAACATTTGATCGGGATGGGCCTCTCAATGAATCCATGAGAAGAATACAAGGCCTACAAGAAAAAAGTGTTTTGTTAGTTAGCGTTTCATATATGACACTTTGTTCAAATTGGAAAACAGGATTAAAGAAATCCTTCACAGGATAGAGAGGAGATGATAGGAAATAAGGGATAGGAACAAAGGCCCTTTGTAGAATAGCGTTTATTTCGCCTACAGTCTTCTAGACTCTACAGCCAGGTATGGGGGTCAGATATGGAAATATTTATTTACCTACCACCACACCTAAAACTGGGTTCTTATCTGAAGCTATAAAACCATATGGGACTTTGCTTTCATTCTGTTCTGTACAAATGCAAATTAAAGTGAGATTTTGTGTATACCAAAATACAGATAGTGTGAAAGCCATTTACACAGCCTTCTGAATATTGTTATATTATTGTATTGCAATATTATAAAATATGCTTGGATTCATGTAGAATTAATTACAACAAACCAAAGCTCAGAGAAACATTTTCTTTGAATTTCTCCTACAATCTGTCTGCAGTACATTTTTCTAATCAATTGGTAATTTGGGATACACACACACACCCACACATATACATACAGTTGGCTTTCAACTTTCATGGGAGTTGGGGTGTAGATATTACCAGACACCTCCCCCCCCTCCCAAAATGTATCTAACACAAACAAAAAGTAACTGTACTGGCCAGGTGGCTGTGCCTGGCTGCATGATGTTTCCTCACTCACACACAGACAGGGAAAAAAGGAAGGGACCTGTGTCCCATCCCCCTCCCCCTGACTATCTATAGGAGTGAGCGAGGCAATGCTTGCACCCTCCCTCTTCTTACTTATCTCATCCCATCCCCTTCCCCACATACGCACGAGTGAGGGAATATACTGTCCCTCATTGCGTTTCCCTGTCCCATTCCCTTTTCCCCCATCCATGTGAGTGAGCAAACAAGGGAATGCAAATGCAGCCAGGCCCAGTGACACTGGTGTTATCATGTTCCTGTTAAAAGTGGGGAAGCAACAGAAGCAACAGCAAATGGAGTAATTTGTGAATATTCAAATCCATGTATTCCTAACCTGCAAATGTGGAGGGAAGATTGTGCACATATATGCCCAAACTTTAAAAAAAATATTACAGAGATTAAGACCATTTTACATGATAGATTATGGTAGGACAAAGGGGAAATAAGGCCTCAAACAGAAGGCCCAAAAGAGCTGCCATTGGGCTGCATTGGGGGCGGGGCAGGGTGGGGTGGGGTGGGGTTTGGGGTGGGGCCCCGAACATGGTTGGAAGCCACCCCGGGCAGGGCTCTTTTCCAAAAAGCTGCCCCAAAAAGAAGCGGAAAAATCTACTCCTTTTTGGCAGGCCAGTTGGAGACTGCAGCAGCGGCCCAAATTGGAACCAGGTGAATGCAGGTGCCATGGCCCCAAAGTTAATGGATCCCGCACAGTCCCAGGGCAGCCATTAATGGGTCCCGTACAGTCCCAGGGCAGCTGCAGAAGATAAAATCATTATCCTTAGTGATTTCAATGACAGAGTAGGAAAAAACTTCGAAGCCTGGAAAGGTGTTCTAGGCAAGCATGGGGTTGGAAATTGTAATGATAACGGATGCCTCTTGATAGAGTAATGCCCAGTGCAGAATGTCAAACAGATCATCACTTCGTAAGATGTAAACTAAATCTTTATCTTAAGCTCAAACCAAAGAGGGGTGGCATCTTAAAGAGGAGATTCCAAGTCAACAGTCTTCAACAAACTGCCATGAGAGTTAACTTCCAGATAAATCTGCAATCAAAACTTGAAAACCATCCTATAGATTCTTCTCCTACAGTGCTTTGGCAACACATTAAAAACAGTATCCTGCAGTCTGCGGAAGAATCCCTTAGGTTCTCCTGCAAGAAAAACCAAGATTGGTTTGATGAAAACAACCAAGAGATCCAGGAGCTGTTGGCAAAGAAGAGAACTGTTCACCAGTAACAACTCAGTCAGCCATCCCGAGATGTAAGAAAAGCAGCCTTCCACCTCGCATGTAGTAAACTCCAACGAAAACTCCAGGACATTCAGAAGTGATGGATCAACTTAGCAGAAAAGACACAATATTATGCAGATCTGGGTGATTCCAGAGGATTCTACAAAGCTCTTAAAGCAGTGTTTGGACCTACTTATCAGGTCCATAGCTCCTTATATAGCACAGATGGTCAAACACTAATCACAGACAAAATCTCCATCCTGAATCGATGGGCTGAACACTCTCAAAGACTCTTCAGTGCCAACCGAGTAGTCCAAGGCTCAGCTATCCAACATAAGATACAACAACTGATGAAAAATGAACTGGGCATGGCTCCCACTTTGGAAGAGACCCTTAAGGCCATACAGCAGATGAAAAACGGCAAGGCAGCTGGGATTGATGGAATCCCACTTGACACTTGGAAACACGGAGGTCATGTACATCACGCTAAATTCCACAAGCTCCTTGTGAGTTGCTGGGGAAAAGGTGAACTTGCTAAGGCTGCAGAGCTGTTTGGGCTGGAAGTCAGCTTGAAGAAAACGGAAGTTCTCTACCAGCCTGCACCACAGGAAGAGCACTATCATCCCCACGTCACCATAGGCAAATCTGAGCTTAAGTCCATTCAGCAGTTCACCTACGTGGGAAGCATAATCAATACAGATGCCAAGATTGATAAAGAGATCGATCACATATTAGCAAAGGCATATAGTGCATTCGGAAAGCTTCACAAAAGAGTCTGGAGTAACAAACACCTGAGGCGTAGCACAAAAACCAGTGTGTACAGAGCCATTGTACTGTCCATTCTCCTCAATGGGTCTGAAACATGGGTCATCTATCACCAACATCTATGACTCCTCAAACGCTTTCATCAGAGCTGTATGCACACAATCCTAAACATACACTGGACCGACTTTGTGACAATTGTTGCTGTCCTTGAGCAAGCAGGGATCACCAGCATTGAGGCCACGCTATTGAGAACACAGCTGCGCTGGGCAGGGCACGTTTCTAGGATGGAGGACCATCACCTCCCAAAAATAGCACTCTACGGTGAACTCGCCACGGGTCAGAGAAAGAGGTGCGCCCCAAAAAAGAGATACAAGGACTCCCTGAAGCAACATCTCATGCTCAGCCAAACTGATCACCAACAATGGTCTGCCCTGGCCTCAAATCGGGAGGCATGGAGACACATTATCCACAATGCTGCAGCCTCTTTCGAGAACTCACACTGAATGACTCCCGAAGAGAAACGACAATGCAGAAAGAACTACAACTTGAAAACATCACCCAAGGAGACTTTCTGCTGTGCTTTCTGTAACTGGAGTTGCTTATCTTGGATCGGCCTTTTTAGTCATCAATGCACTTGTAGAAAGCGTGGGATGATTCCTTCCTGAATCTTCGTTAGTGAAGAAAAGCCAGAAAGATGTGTGCAGGTTTTTTTAAAAAAAGAAACTGGTTCGGTTAGCAATGAAAGGAGACTAGGGCTAAAACACTAGTGTGTTGAAGTCCTTGTTCCAAAGCAAAACTGACATATGAAGCAGCAGTCCATGGGCCATTAAGCGCTTAGATACCAGCTGCATTAGAAGATGAATGGTCCACCATGTGTTTATGACAATCCAAAACAAGCCATATCCCAAAGACACAAAAGCTTGGTCTGTGATACTCCAAAAATTAAAAGAAAAGACAATCTTCTGTCCTGCAATAATATTCACCAACATTTTACCACTGCTATGTAGGAAACTCTTTTTTGCAGCTGAATTGCATAGATAAGATCAGGTAAGAGAGATGCAGAAGCTCAGTTTTTAAAGAATACAACTCAGATATTTTAAACAGTTTTTTATAAATCCCAAATCTGAACTTCAACCTAATCATTTCAAATAATTTCTGTCATTTACAATTTCCAAACCTGAACTTCCAGGATATTTACTGCAAGTTCCTGCCTGACAAGAACTTGATGGAATTTGTTTTTTCATCTGAGCTCCAAATTTGGAAATGACCAAAAAGGGGAGGGGATCATAGAAATCCTGTTTTGGATTTTTGGAGTATCTGTTTTGTTGTTCTGAAAACAATATAGAAAAGTCAACTAGTCTTGATCAGACAAATTTAGAATCAAGGTAAGATTTCAGTTACACAGTAATCCCATCACATTTGCAGGTTAAGCAAATGATTTGATTATTCGAGGATTGCCTCTGCCACTGAAATAATATGTATTATCTCTAGGCATCTGTAGGACAATCCAATGGTCAATTTCTACCAGAAGAAAAACAATTACTCTGGAGAACATATCAATTCCTAGAGATAATACTCTTCTAGGCATTTGTAGGTCTTCCAGCACAAACTGACGGTTAGCTTCCACTAGTAGTTGACCACAGAGTTGTGCTGGAGGACCTACAGATGCCTAAAAAGGTTTATTTCGGGTAAAAAATTAAATAATAGTGGACCTATATTAATGGTTTTTCCACTTTCATGAATGAGTTGCACCCTATCCCCCACAAAACTGAGGGCCAACTGTACTTGGTATTTTGACTAAAACAAACACACAAAAATTGGGGCAAGTGCAGCTTGTATGAACCATGCAGTCCCTCAAGACTGGTTTTGTAGCCTTCTTATGAGCCCATTTCCCACCTCAGGACACAGAGGGGGTGGTGGTGGAAAGGAAGGGAATCTCCCAACAAAAGCTAATCATGGCCTTAAGCCTCTTGAGACCACTTAACCACAAATTCAGATGTTTCCTCTGGGGGGGTTTTAGGCTTGTAAAGGCCTTTCTTTGGATACAATGAGACATCTTTACACAATCACTTTGTTTGACTAAAACCTTTTATACACTGAAGGTGGGCACTATACCCCTTTAAAAAGATGATTCTCCTTGCCCAGGTTTGTCAAAATGGCCAACAGCACCAATCCAGAGACTTGAGAGTAGTATTGGCTATTTGGGGCTAAAAAAACCAAAATAACCCCATAATAGACCCACTATTTTGGAGGGAAAGGCAATAGGGGAAGTATCTTTCCAAAGTCCTGTGGGAAGCTAATGTATTCTCCAGCCCAATCCCTCAAAGTTGCCAACCTAAACCAGGCCAAAATGAAAAGATCTTTGTTAAACATGTCTAAAGTGTTAAAACATTTTGAGGAAGTTTATCCCCATGGGGGCGGGGAGAGCATAAACTCATTTCCACCTCTATTTCACAAGCTACTTGATCTTAATTTCAGAATTTGTGTACTAGAACAAAGGATGCTATTAAAATATGTTACAATGAGGGCCACCATAATATACTTTATATACTCGTGTATAAGCCTAGAAATTTAGGTCAAAAAATTGAACCAAAAAACCTGAGTCAACTTATCCACAGGTCAATGTAAGTACTGTATCTTAACTCTTATTTAAAAGAAGGTACACCCCCTGGCGAAAAGTAACAGTATAATCTGTCCTGGAAACATTGGCCCCCTCTACTCTCTCATCCATCCAGCCTTAAGGGTAAGCACAAAGAGTTATGTCTGCTGGAATTTTGTAAGTTCTTTGACATTGTTTTGCTTTGCTTCATCCTTTAGATCCTTTGCTATATGCTCCTAAATTTTACCTTCGACTTATCCAAAGGTCATAGCAAAATTCTTAATTTTGGCCCTAAAACTTGCCCTCAATTTATACATGAGGTCGACTTATAGTTGAGTATATACGGTAGTTGAACACTGTGTAGATTTTCTGAATCTAAAGAGATCACTATATAGTGGGCCTTTGGTATCTGCTGGGATTTTGTTTCAAGTTTCCTTGTGGATATTCAAGTTCCATCAAATGCAATGGCACAGTGAAACTGTGTCCCTTGTATAAAATGGCAAAATCAGTGTTTGCCTTTTGGAGTTTATATATTTATCAAGTATTTTAAAACTGTCAATGCTTGAATCCATTGATTAAAAAAAACTGTGGATAAGAAGGGCAGACTTTTCAAGAAATCATTCCACCACAGGAAGAAAACAGCAGAACATTCAGATGATGTCAGGTAGCTGGCACATTTATCCAGCACAGGCACAGTTAGTGACTGTAGCACTAGTTTTGATTATGAAAATGTGATCTTTGCCACTGCCTTCCTCTGCAGCCCTCCAGCACCATTTCTCATGCTGTTACTTTGTCGCGTGCATCTCCAAAGACTGAACTGAGCTGTACAGCTTCAGCCTTAATCCAAAAACAGTATTACAGAAAGTTAGCACCAAAACCCTACTTGAGCATGTCTGATATGGCTAGCATTTCTCAACTCAACAACTTAGTTCTACAATGCATCTGTCATATGTACAGAAAACCATCAATATCTTACATTAAAACTTACTGTTTACATATAGTGGGCTTCAGATGCCACTGTCCCATTTCTGAATTACAATTATCATCTGCAAGGTCGTCGTCATCATCATCATCACCACTGCTATTGTCCTAAAAGAAAAATAATAAGGTTATTTTATAAGAGATTTCCTAATATTTTCTACAGAACAGGAAATTCCCAGCTAGCCTGAGTCACAGCATATATAAGACATCTCAACATATTGACAACTACTGTCATATCAAAGTAATATTCATCTGCATATCATCAGGTTCCTAGCTCTGAGCAAACATGCAAACAGTATGGTTAACATAGCCAGGTTTAAGAACTGGCTTGCTTCAAAAATTTGGTTAGTATTCATCTTTCCTTCCTATGCAGTAATCAATTTCATAATGTTTGAAGAACAGAGTATTTGAAAGAAAGATGTTCATACTACAGATAATTACTATTTGCTTGCTTCTTTTAAACACTATTTTTAACCCAGAACAACAGAACATTTGAGATGTTTGACCCTGTTCAAATGCTCTTCCCCTCACTCCACCACAATGGATTGGTCCTGGGGAAATATCAAGAAAATACCTAGGGCTTTTGTGAGTTTGTATATCCCATCCTATTCATTTTACTTTTTTCAGTAAGAAAAAAAAGTCAGCAATGTATATTTTTTTCAGCTCTTCTCTTATACTGCTGGATTGAACATTATCATCTTACATTATTAACATTACCAAGTGGCAGAATCGCAAAATATCCCAAACTGAAACATAATGATAACCATTCATTTCTATCAGCAGCAAGGAAGTATGCAACTGTAAGGTCTTTTCTCTGTGTCTCCGGGCTTGATCACACCAGCCCCTTTTTCAATGCAATCCGGGGGGGGGGGGGGGGACAGCAATACACCACTTTTATTGCTTTTATGTATCTCCCTTATCTCTGCCCACCCTCACTCCCCAGCATGCCTGTGTATTTGTGGTTTTTCCCCTCAACTTTTCTAGTGCAATTTCAGAGCTCTGAAACTCCAATTTAACATTTTACTATATTAAAAAAAAAAACCCTTGAGGCAGCAGAGCTCTGAAACAGTGCAAAAATCTGAGGGGGGGGGGGAAGGAGGAGGAATCAGTGACACTATGTGACTGCCAATTATGCAAATGCCCCGAGAACTGCTTTTTGCACCCAGGGCATTGCACAATTGGCAGCTCATTCATGAGTTTCCCTTGTAAATGAGAAGGGAGGACTAAAAGAAAGGGCAGGTATGGGACAGAAGAGGCGCCATGCAATTAGCATCACCGATGCCACTTCGATCCCAATTAAATTGCTGTTGAAAAGCCATGTGTTATAAAGCCCTAACACCTACAGTCTTAGAATAAAAACATGTACATGCCCTTTTGTTTCTCAATCAATCAAGTGTCAATTTTCTATTTACCCTGAACTTAACATATTTTAGCACCTCTGAGACTAACTGAAAGAAGCTGGTAGCATGAACTTTTGTAGATTTCAGCCTACTTCCTCACATGCTGCCAACTTCTTTCTTTCAGTTAATCTCAAAGGTATTACAAGATCCCTTTGTATACTTATTTTACAGACTAACACGGCTATATCTATGAATTTTAACATTTTATTGAAATTGTGCTGTTCTGCTAAGAAGGCAGCATTGATTCTCTACATCGGGGTGGGCAACTATAGGAGTCCATGGGGCCATATTAGCCCCAAAGGAGAACTTGGGTGACCATACCCTCCACCACACATCCACCAATAAAAAACAAACCCCATCATCATTTTTACTCCCAAATGTTCCCCCTTTTAAACATGTTTAAGTCCCACCCAGGCAAGGCTTTTTTTCATCCAAAACAGAAAGTGATTCGAAGTCACTGCAGGTTGAACTTCTGGTTTTTAAAAAAGCCTTTCCTAGGCTAAAATTGATTAGGCAGGGCCCCCCAAAATGATGACAATTCCCCCATGCTCCCAAAGAGTGTTTGGAGACAAAAAAAACTTTTTTTTTTACCCCAAGAGACTTTTAGGGCCATAAAAACAGCCCTGGGGCCACTAATAATAATAATAATAATAATAATAATAATAATAAGTAGTAGTAGTAGTAGTAGTAGTAGTAGTTGTTGTTCTTCCCCATCTTGATCAATAGGAACCTATAAACAGGTTGCTGTTGTTTCTACCTGCCTCTCCCTATAACTTGAGACAGTGAACAAATAAATTATAATTATTCTCTGAAAGTTACAACATGCCATCTCATCAAAAACATGACATGGCACTCCCATTCTCCCAGTCAAAACAATGAATCCATGAACCAGTACTTTCAGTAGCATGGCACTGCTCACTATTTTCTAAATTTGACTATGGAACAGAGAGAGATGCTGACATAAATTCTAAAGAAGGTTCTAAAGAAAAAAATCAGGGTTGGGCCACTGTGAAGGGGGTGGCAGAACTACAAAATAGCAACAGCAAATACACTTAAGTGCATTTAAGCACTCCCTAAGCAGTTTACAAAGTGTAAGCTAATTGCCCCCAACAATCTGGGTACTCATTTTAGCGACCTCGGAAGGATGCAAGCCAGAGTCAAGCTTTTGCTAGTATTGAACTCGCAACCTTATGGTTTGTGAGTGAGTGGCTGCAGTACAGGCATTTAACCGCTGCGCCACCAGGTTCTTTTGAGCTGAGCTGAGCTGAGCTCAAGTGTTGCATGCAGCTCTTGACTCATACTTCCCACACCTGCTTTGAGCTATAAAATGCACATTTGTCCGGCTGTACAAGCCCTAAAAAGAGAAAGTGGACAGTTTCTCTATGTGATGTAAATTTACACAGTGCTGTACATACATACATTCTTAATGAACCAGCAATGCTGTTCAGGGCTGCTGAGAATTGAAATCAAATGACATCTAAGCAACCACAATCATGTGGCTGACATTTATTTTATTGGCTTAAGTTCATTCAAAACAATCTAATGCTAAAATCTTTAAGGATATTATGTTCATGTTGTTTATCTTTTCCATGTTGAATCTCAACAAAAAGAAGCACATGGTTCTAAAGTCTAAAAGAGTGCCTCCCATCCACTGGACAAAATATGTTTGTCTGACAAGAACACTGCAACAGGTTTAACACTCTTTAATTCCAATTATCAGAGCCTAATCATAAGACCTCTTTGTTACTAGGAGCACTGAAGGAAGCAAAATCCAAATCAAAACTAAAACTACCTCATTAAACTGACAAATCCCAAAAGACAGCTTAACATTCATATGCTACAATGAAGTTGCAATGGCTAGCAACAATGTCAGATGAAACAGGTTATCTTATTAGGGGATTCCTAGAAATGTGGATCAAGGTTGTATGCATAGCAGCTAAACATCTTTTAAATAAAGAAAAAGCAAAGTTCAGAGAAATGCACTGGAGAAAAAGAATTTTAACTACTTATACTTTTGCTGGAGTATATCTTCCAAATAAGTCATTTTATTCTTATACAGGACGATTCCAACCAAATCCAGTATGCAGTTTTGTCACTGATATTTCTACCTAAACTAATCCTTGTAAAAAGAAATCAGGAAATAATTTTAATACATATGGATAGATCTATCTAGAGAAATGGGACCTGGGAGCTAAAATTTACCACTCCGATTGCCTGAGTGCAGATGGGGCAAGATATAAATAAATGTTGTTGTTATTATTATCATCATTCTCATCCTCATCATTTATTATTATTATTACCTATAATATAATGAGCAGAAAGAATGCTAAATGAAAGGGGGCAGAAAAGGTAATAGTTACCCACTTTGCAGTGATCTCAGGCCCAGAGCGGCCAAAAGCAGCAGCTTTGGACCACTTCAGGTGAAAATTCACTCTTTGTGGCTGGCCCGTTTGGGACCATGGCAGTGGCCCGCTTTCAGAGTGGGCCGTCCAGTTGCCAAAGTCCCCGGCCAATCGCAAGGCAACTGCAGGCAGAGTGGCCAGACTTAATGTCAATGAAATAATGAAAGGGGACATCCCTAAAAAAAAAGAACCTGAACAAATTTTGAGGGCAAACCAAAACTCTTGAGGTCTCATTTGGGCAGAATACACTGCACTACCACCTAGTCAATAGCACTATCTTTAGTTCTGGAGACACATGCAATAACACTCAGCTAGCTTTCCTTGCATGAGATAAAAAAAAAAAATAAAAGAGCCCATGCAATTTATTACCTTGTAACAAATTCTGTTGGCACTACTCTGGGATGGCATTATCCCTTGCTATAAACTTGTACAATAGTTTCACATCATGCTCTTTTGAGAAATGGCTGCTTCTGTGCAGGTTAAGTGCAATATTGCCCAGTCTTCATAGATTTAAAGACCCACCACATCTCTACAGTAAGCCTGAATATTATACAGTGAATGGTTGTTGTTCTGTGCCCTCAAATGTTTTCAGACTTCTAGCGCCCCAAGGCAACTCTATCACAGGATTTTCTTGGCAAGTTTTGTTCTAAGAAATCCACAATTTCCCCAAGGTTACTGAATGGGTTTCCATGGCTGAGTAGGGATCTGAACCTTGGTCTTCGGGGCTTAGTCCAGCACCCAGACCACTACACAATGTTGTGTTTCATACCATGAGATTTTAAACATTTCTGAGTGAGTATTTGAACCCTGGTCTCCAGAGTCATAGTCTGTCTCAAACCCCACACCATACTTCGAGAACAAAAATTTGGAAAATTTCCATCTTGATTTCTCTAAAACACTGACTTGATGATTAAACCATGTGTATGCTCAGTGTAACTTTTGTTACACAAGAAACATCTTGCTCTTGAACAATAAGAGCAGATGACACAGCCAACACAAAAGGTATAAGAAAGGCTAGAAATAACCCTGTGAGATATTCTAAGGACTCTAAGAACATAAAAAGAGACGCATAGGTGCATGGCAACAAAAACTAAGCTATCTTGCCATTTGGGAGCCAAAGCAAGCACTACAGAACAGTTAATACTCTGATCCA
The DNA here is from genome assembly GCA_034509955.1 of Urosaurus nigricauda. Lineage (NCBI taxonomy): Eukaryota > Metazoa > Chordata > Lepidosauria > Squamata > Phrynosomatidae > Urosaurus > Urosaurus nigricauda. Next base: position 257,267,563 of record JAOEGL010000001.1, on the reverse strand, counting down.
GTGTAGCACTGGATGAACTACAAGGATAGAGTTTTCTTCACAACTATGATACTTCCCAAACAACCCCTAGGATGGTTTTTAAAAGGTTGTTAGGTCAGTGGAAAAATTACTGCCTTGCATCCATTCTCACCATGCTCACATATATAGCTTGTGAAAAGGGGGAAAAAAAGGAAGGATCAGGACATCCAGTCAATTTTTATTACTGTGCCAAAGTCTTTGAATGTAAGAACCCCGTCAGTAGCTTCTGAAATTAAGATCCTATCTAGTCTCTATAACAAACTGCAAGCCTTGAAGAATGGAAGATAAAAGTAGATGAGGAACAGTATTCTCTTGCTGGAGAGTAATGTGGACTGAGTGTCCCAAACTTAGTATTTATAATATAGTCCTAAATTCTGCTAAACAAACAAAAATCCATGCTTTCACCATGTGGAGACAGAGAAACACCTATGGATACAGCTTGCCTTCTAGTGGATGGAACTGGAAATTAAGTGTAAAGAAACACCTATGGTGTATGCTATCCATACAAGATTGTGGCACTGGAGAACTTTGCTTCAATTTCCCAGTTCATAATCATACAGACATGAAAATGAAGTAAAATATCAGAATTCCACTGAAGCTACAAAATAATGACTGCTAGGTTGGTGGAGGTAGGTAGTACAATTTCCTATATGTGTACATTAAGAATCTTTCAACTTCATAAACGGCAAAATAAAAATGACATTGAGTATCTTAAAAACACAATTATAAGATATTAAAAAGTATTCAACAGGCTAGCTCCTACCCTTGCTCTCACCGAGCTTTTTTGAACACAGTCAGAACTGTTCAGTTTGCCCCTAAAATATTAGTTATTAAAGTAATGCTGTTTAAATGTGTTACCTGGTTATCTTGATCTTCAGAAAAATCTATGAGCTCATCTTCATTTATTTTACTGCTGTCAGCTGAGCCTTCACTATAGTTTAGCTTGATTTTCTGTAGACCATCTGCATTGTCAATAAAGATTAGTAAAATTAAAAAACAAAAACATCAAGATATCACAGATATATATATCCACTCCCACATAGGAAGTAAACAGCAAAAACATTGTTGTGTGCTTTCAAATTGTTCCTGATTTATGGCAACCTTAAGGCAAACCTATCATGGGCTTTTCTTGGTAAGATATGTCGAGAGGGAATTGACCTTTGCCTTCGAGACTGAGACCTGAAACAGATGGGAAGGAAGAGGCGCACTCATTACGTGCTAGGGTTGCCTCGGTGTGGTGCATCCGCACTGCAGGCTAACCCTAGCACGTATGGACAGCACCATTTTAGATGGCACTGTGCACATGTGTGGTGTGCCGGGGATGTAAGGTGTGCGCCACGTCCACATGGACCGGTGCACGCCTTACGTCTCCGTGCTGCAGGAAGGCGCCTATGGCGCCCTTTCTGTGGCGCAAGAAGGAGCTCCAAAATGGAGCTCCTTCTTGGCTTCTGCATCCTCGGCGCAGCCTTCACACGGCTGTGCCAAGGATTCCGAGGGGAAAGGGGCCGCAGTGGTGGCCCCCTTCTCCCCTCGGGAGCACTGCAGATGGTGGGGTGAAATGGACGCCCTGGGCGCCCACTGCACACCGCTTCAGACAACGGAGAAGCGGCAATTTGCTGCTTCTCCGTGGCCTGGGGAAGCAGCAGATTGGGGCCGCAAGGGCTGTCGGTGAGGCAGCCCAGGCCCCAGTCTGGTGCTTCCTTGGCCGCCTACAGACCGCCCCTTTTGGGCCGTCTGTAAAGGCCCTGAGTGTGACTCACAGAAGAACACCTAGTAGGTTTCCATGGCTGAGTGGGAGTTTGAACCCTGGTCTCCAGAGTCATAGTACAATGCTCAAATCACTACACCACACAGAATACCTGGAAATAACTGTTGAAATGAATTAATTCCCCACAAAAAGATTTTAGACCACAGCTGGCATCCTGTTCTTGTAAGATCATAAACTGGGCTTAAGTTCTTGTGACTTTGGGGGATTCACATTTACAGTCACTGCTGACTAAACATGACCCCTCAAACCTACCTTTTCAGCCTAGCAGAGCCCCAATTGAAGGGTTCCTGAGGTGTTCCAGATCTCTGCCTAATTACCTACCCCCATCTTTCTCCAAAAGCTTTTACCCAAGGCAGCTAACAAGATAAAAGAAATAAACTCTCATTGTGAACCACATTAAAAAGATTTTATATATGTCTGAAGAAAAATGTATAAAAACCAAAGCAAGGGAATGGCAGAATCAGTTCTGTAAAATGCTTTAAACTAAAACCATCTACTTAGAACACTGTATCGTCCATTCTACCTGACAACTGTTTTCTAAACTGGGATAACCAACAGTGGTGATGGAGGGTAGGATCCAATTCTGGTCCACAAGGCTGAAAAAGCTTAAAATGAAACCTGGAAGTGATCAGAAGTCATTTCTCATTTGCACTCTATAGGGACTGAACCTTCTGCATGAAGAATATAAGTAATCGACTAGCATCCCTCTATGAAAACAGGCACAATGCAGGAAAACAAAAACTAAAACTGTGAACAGTATGTTTTTTGGACTATACTTTCCAATGGTAGTTGAGGATTCTGGGAATTGTGGTCCAAAAAGGAACTTTTCCAAAATCTACCAAAGACCGTTTTTACAACTTCAAAAAGAGGCAGATTTTAAATATCACTGCTTCTTTTACAAATTGAAATATCTTTTCTAAAAAGGCAACCTAATTATAATCCTTTCTGTATTTAAGCATGACAAACTGCATCATGCCTCACAAAAAACCAAAACTGCTCTACTTCAGCTTTTTTTAAATGCAGTTACATTATCTTCTTTCTGTAGTAGTTTCAGAACAGTTTCTGAGTCTTCTATATTTCTAATATTTTTTCAAGATGCAACTCTGACTACAATTCCTCTAGCACTTTAAAACAGTTGATATAAGGTTTCCAGTACTTCCCCTTTCAGCACTGATTAGATCCACTCCCACTTAATTTTGAAGATGATAAAAAATTTCAAGAAACATTTATGGAGAAAAAGCCACAAAAACTTAGTAGACAGTAGACAGAAGTACACACCAGTAGCATGGACATGAGTTTTATGTTCACACTGTACGCCATTTGTCTCTGAAGTCCTATAGTCATGTTTATGACATATAGGTTCCATAGTTCTCATTTCTTCTGTGGTGTTGTTTAACTCATTTAGTTTTTTAAAACCACCTTTCAAAGAAGAATTTCTTTTGCAATACAGTGACTCACTCTCCTCAGCTTCTGTACTTGCGTCAGTTAAAGCTGCAATATGCTTCTTGCTCAGCACTTTCTTTGTTACTGCTGCAGGTGAGGATTGGTGTAACAGATCCGAATCACTAGGTAAAGGAGATGAAGTGCTTCCATCTTGATCTAGGGAAGAAGATTTAACCTGTACAGATGCATTTTCCTGGTAACATGGATTGGCCTCATATATTGGTTTCTGTAAACCTGGAAAACAGATGACAGCCAAAAACCAATGTGCCCTGCAATAAAAACATAGAAAACAAACAGATAATTCCAAAGCTATCTTCAATAATGTATCATCACATTAAGCACAGAGGCCAACAATTTTTAGGACGTCTACTCGGGGGAGGGAGCTGTCAGTGCCCCCTTCCACTAGTTCACACCCCTTCCACAACCAAGGCATACGGAATATGGAAGGCACAGATGAAAGCCCATGTATCTCTGTCTTTCTGCTCCAGATCCAAAGCAAAATGGAGAAGTGAAGATGAAGCAGGTTTTTTTTAACTCTCTAGACTGCCATGCTCACAGCATCTATCAGAAAGAAAGGTTTGCTTGCTATGGTCTCCCTCATTTAGCTAAGCTGGAAGTGAAAGGCAAAGGAAGGCTGTCTTGCTTTTCTTGCTTACATGACAGAGCTTGAAGGACTCTTCTGGCACATGGCTTTATTTACCCTCCTCAAGCTCAGAACCAACAACAGAGGCAGAGACTTTTCTGTGCCCAGCAAGCAAAGAGCAAAACAAAGTCCAGGTTAGAGTAAGAGTTGAATCCTCTTTGCACTTTATCCTCTCTCCACTTTAATTCCTAGATTGGAAGAAGATTTCAGCTCATCCTACTCCAGAAAGCCTACCTTGCATCTTAAAAAGACTGCAGAATCCTGATTAAGCTTTCAGTACATACATTACTACTTTGTTTTTTAAAATCAGCCTCTTGATCTTCTTTGGCCACATTTAAAGACAAATGACAATACAGTACAAGCGAACTGTGGTTTGCCCAAAGTGCAAACTGAAATTTCTTCTCACATACACAAAAAAGGAAGAAAAGAAAGAGTACACAGATGCATTGTCATGTTTTATTGCAACATGTGATTGCAGCTAATAAACAATATGAAAGGGGATTCTTTAAGGATTCTTTAAAGTCTCCACTGCCATGAAATTCAACAGAAATGAAATGCCAATGCTACATACAGTGGTTCATGTCCTACTTACGCTTCATTAAGAGGAACAAAAATAAAATCTTTTTCAAATATATCAACATGTCGGGTCCATGTTTTCACTCGACCATGCCGTTTCTGCTGGATTCTGTAAACACATTGATAGGAAACAAAATTAAGGAATTTTATAACACTTAGTATTTACAAGAAAATCTATTCTCTTCTACAAGAAGTGAATTATGCTTACAGTTTTGTGGCAACCATTATTTGAAGGGAAGGCTAGGCTGGCCCCCTTCCTCCTTTCCTTTTGCCAATAAATAAGGACATTTTTATTCAGGCAAGCTTTTAAAAATCATGATAGGGTAGGTTTTAAATAAGATGTCTGATTTAGCCATTTTTTAAAACTTTTGTGTGTTTTTAATATTAATTGTATACTGTTTTAACTGGATTATTTGAATTGTTTTTAATTTTTGTTACAATGTTTTTAACATGCTGTTATCTTGTGGGTCCCTTTTTGGGAGAAAGGCAGCATAAAAATGAAATCAATAAATACATATATAAGACGTTTAGGAATTACTTTATATCCTGCTTAGGCAGTAACAGTTTTTTAAACATTTAAAAATGAAGAGCCACATAGACATACTAGCTTTAGCATTCAGTTGTTACCTTATATATCAAACCAGTCACTATCATCAGCATAATGACATTGTGGTCGACATACTGTTGGCAGGTTATGCCACCATCAACCACATTATGATCACATCAAGTTGAAAAGCTGCATTTGTGCAATGTTTATATATTCCATCGAGATTACTGCACAAAGAGGAGTCAGAAATGTGGAAACTGTGCAACTACATCTGGAGAAGATGGCAGGCTGAAGCTATCCCACTTTGTGGGGCTTCGTGGTGGCTTTTAACCAACTGATGATACAGTTGGTTATTTCCCTTCCTGGATCAAGGAAAGATCAAAAGGCTCCATTACCAAGCAGTTGTCATGGAAACCACAAGAAGCGATTAGTGACACTGAACAGGGGGCTGGAATTCATCATTATGCCCAACTGCCATCTGCAATGCCTGAAGAGATCGACAATTTGGTGGAAGGAGCTCTTCATGGACACTAGACACAAAATCTTTACTTTCTTTATTTAACATCTAGTGTCTTGCCAAGAAAACAGTGAGACAGGTTCACTTTAGGGTCACGGTAAGTCAGAAATGACTTGAAGATGCACTACTACTACACCATTTGCAATTTTGCTTTAAACATTTAGATTTAAAAAAATCCTGGGACTCAGCTGGGATACATTTGCCTTTAGTAAACTGCCTAATTTTAAAAGAGAAACTTGGCTAACATTTCATCTTGGTTGTGTTCTTTATCAGAAAAAAAAAGTTCACATAGAATCAGAAATAAAGCTTAAAATGATCAAAAGGTTAGCAACAACACTATATGAATGATCTACTGATTTTGTTTTATCCTGGATTTAATTAATTTAGATTTATTAAGTTTGGATTATAAAATAGAAATATCATGAGAAACTGTATTTGATTTGACAAAAGGAGGTACTGGATTGGTAAAGGCAAAGGTAAAAGTTTCCCCTTGACATGAATGTCTAGTTGCAACTAACTACAGAGGGCAGTGCTCATCTCCATTATTGAGCTGAAGAGCCAGAGTTGTCAAAGACAACTCCTGTGGTCATGTGGCCAGCATAACTGCATAGAATGCTGTTACCTTCCCAAAGAAGTGGTAGCTATTTATCTACTTGCATTTGCACCCTTTCAAACTGCTATGTTGGCAGAAGCTGGGACTAGTGACGAGAGCTCATTCCATCACATGGTGCCTGGGCCTCGAACTGCCAACCTATGGATTGTCAGAACTGACATCTTAACACTAAACCATCGTGTCCTTTACTGGACTGGACAATTAAAAAAAACACATCATATGGTTGGCTCTTGTTTATCGGGTGCTTCAGTTCTGGATGTGGAGAAATATCTGTGCTTCAAAAAAGGACGGGTGGCACCTCTTGGAGGCCAGCACAGTCACCTTTTGTTCAGAGCTCAAAGAATTTTTAAGAAATGCTAAGATGTCAGGAAATGAGATCAGGAAATAACATGACAATGAATGTTTTGCACAATCTTAGGAATATGGAGTGAAAAAGGTGAACCAATTGTTCCAGGATTTGGATGCTGAGGTATATATATGTCACAAGATATATTGCCACAGGATGGAAAGGAAAAGAAAGATGATTTTGTGTTACTGATATCAGATGGGCAATCTGAAATTAAGTGTTTGGAGAGAGATGTAGGAGGCTGCACAATGTTGACACTGGGTGAAGACAATGTTTCTTATAAGCAGGTGACTCAAGATCAGGCCAGTATGGCAGACCTTTAGAAGTATACAAATTATGAATGACAATGTTGAAGCTGTAATGGGATGAGACTGGGGGAAGATACTGGCAACTGGTCATTTAGGAGGCTGAGATCAAGTAGGGGACAGTCGTGGAAAACTGTACCAAATGTAATGTTAACTGTGAGGGGTTTGCCTCAATTCGTATTTTGTCAGTTTTTGCAAGGGAGGAAGACTGGTGTCAAGATTAAAGTTTAATGTAGTTTAAATAAGGGTTATGGTTTAAATGTAACTGACTGATTATGGGATTGATTTATGCATTAATTTTCATGAGAGAATTAACCAACATTTTACTGTTTGATTAAAAAGAGAAAGAGAAAATATTTTTTTCTTATATGAAGCATATCAATTTGAGGTTATGGTATACTGGGGCTATAAAATGTGGATAGTAGATTTGCCTAATGGTCAATTTTTATTTTTAAATATTATATTTTAGGGAAGCAAAGATAGCCATTGATTAAGCCTATTATTTGGACTTAGAAGAGCGGATAAAATTTTTGTTTAAATGGAATTCATTATTATTATTAAATATTATTAATGGATACATATTGGGAATGCTAACTTTGTATTAACTCTTTGTAATGCAAACATTTATTATGGTGATTTTTACCTTATGTCTGTACTAATTCAATACTGATAGACTACAGAAAGAAGTGTATTTTTGTCTTTTTTAGATGGAGTAGGCTTAATTAGGATTAGGATATAACAGCTGAGAAAAAAAATAGAAAGTGACTTTTATTTCTTCTTGTTATTCTTTCTTATTTCTTTATTCTTCTTTCTTTCTTTCGTTCTTTCTTTATATATTTATTTATACCCCGCTCTTCAGCCCTAAAGGCTATTCTTTTTTCTTGCTTTCATTTCTCTTTTTTCATTTGTAAGACTGCTTTTTTCTATTATACTTTTATTCTGTATTGTGTGTGTTGTGAGACTTCAACTCGTTTCCGACTTATGGTGACCCTAAGGTGAACCTATCATGGGGTTTTCTTGGCAAGATTTGTTCAGAAGTTTTGCCAATGCCTTTCCCTGAGGCTGAGAGCATGGGACTTGCTCAAGGCCATCCAGTAGGTTTCATGGCTGAGCTGGGAATCAAACCCTGGTCTCCAGAGTCGTAATCCAACACTGAAACCACTACACTATGCTGGCTCTCTTATTCTGAATTATATGATTCAAATAAAAATATTCTTTTTATAAAAAGAAGTGTGGACATTTTGCAGTGTTTCTCATTGTTCAACGCCACACCATACATGGTCTCTCAATGCACATCATTACAATTCATTAGAGGGATTGTGTATCATGTCAGAGATGTAGCTATGTCATTATAAAGTTATGCACTGTAGCCACTAATCTAGTTCCACATCTTTCTTGTCAATGTATAACAGATAAATCTGTTAAATATTGATCTCGTTCAGATATAACACTCAATATGGTTTAGTGCTCAGCGGACTACCCTGAGCTTCTGCATTGCTCTTCCCAATACAGCTATAAGTCGGGTACACTTTTGTTTACATTTTCAAGTAACAATGGATTGTTCTTTCTAGAAACTGCTGAACTGTAGTTCCCATCATCCCAGCCAGTATGGCCAAAGGCCAAGGATTATGTGATTTGTACGCCAACATCATATGGTGACCCTCAGTTAGAAAATGCTATTTCAGAAGGGAGGGGAACCATGATTGCAAGCCATAGCTCTGAAGCTGACTTTCCCTCCACATAATAATTAAGACTAACTGGTGGCGCAGTGGTTAAATGCCTGTACCGCAGCCACTCACTCAAAACCATAAGGTGGCGAGTTCAAGACCAGCAAAGGGCTGAAGCTCGACTCAGGCTTGCATCCTTCCGAGGTCGCTAAAATGAGTACCCAGATCGTTGGGGGGGGGGGGGGCAAATAGCTTACAACTGTAAACTGCTTAGACACTCATTAAGGGTATGAAGCGGTATATAAATGAAGCTGGTTTTTTTTTTTTTTTTGTTTTGTTTTGTACTACAGCTTCCCCAGGTTCAAACCAAAAAATTAACTTTGGATAATTAATGCACTTTTCAACTCCTTATAGCTGTAGAGAAGGGGTAGTCATTCATTCAAAGTTCATTCACATGCACTGCATCTAAACAAAGCCACCATCTTTAAAAGAGATGGAAAAGATAATATTTGGAATTATACAGTAATAATCTTAACCAAACTTACGTGAGGTTTGAAGTTTCTTGAGGGTTTCTCCTCTCTCTTTGATTAAGGCGTTTATAGAAAAAAGAACTGAACACGTGAATCCTATCAGCATCTTCTTGTTTTAACTTTTCAAGAACTAGATACCTTTAAAGGGAAGAAACATATTTGGGTTTGTATTTTCCACTAGCTTTAATTCCTATTGATTTTGTTTCTTTTCTTTTCATTTTTTTTAGAAAATATTTTGGGGTTTTTTCCCTAGAAAAGATTCTAGAAAAGATTTTTTTCTAAGAAAAGATTGCCACATGATGACTATTGTATCAGACCAAAAGAGCTTATGAAAAGGGTACAGAATTTCACACCAAATTAAGATCAAGAAAACCATAATGAGCTTCAAATTAGAAAGTAATTTATATAGACTAAAAGGTAAAGGTAGTCCATGGACTTGAATGTCTAGTCATAACTGACTGTAGGGGGGAGTGCTCATCTCCATTTCTAGCCTGAAGAGCCAGAATTGTCAAAGGACTGCCCTGGTGGTCACCTTCCCACCTAAGTGGTATCTATTTATCTACTTGCATTTGCATGCTTTCCAACTGCTAGGTTGGTAGAAGCTGGGACTAGCTTTTGTGCCTCGAATTGCCAACCTTCTAATCTTCTGATAGTCAGAACTGGCATCTTAACCACTAAACCACCGCATATTATATAGACTACCTTATACGAATTACTATTAATAAAGCTGATGCAGACAATTGTGAGGGGTTTTTGTAGGGTTTTTTTGACATAACACAGTAAAAAACAAGTTTAAACTTTATTGAGAGACCATTAGAAAAGAGAATTATTCATCATAACCCAAGCACAAAAATACACATTGTGAAGACTTCAGAACTACTGCCATAAATAGAAGGCCAGTTTCAACTTTGCCACACCCTTCCTCCTCTGTAATATCCAATATAATTTAGCCTATATCCAAAAAAATCACATCTCTGTTTTTACATCATTAGGAAGAAGTCATGGAAAAGTGCAGTAATACTGTCAAGAAAGGGGAAGGCATGCAATACTATGCAAGGAGTAGGAAGAAGATGAATCTGATTTATACCTCCATGTGATTAGCAAGATCCTATAGATTCAACTGTTTAACAATAGAATAGAAATAAAATGTCTTCCCATCACCCTACTGTAGGAGTCAAGTGTAAAAGGGACAAGATGAAAATATCTTTGGGGTTTCATAGGAAGAATTAGCTTCCAAGATCGGTAAAAGACTTTATAAGCAAACACAAATGAATCCTACCAAAGGAAAGTTAAATGCAAGTAGAGCTGAAACACTGGCTAAAATGGATCCTCCATGTAAGGGAAGGGACTACTGTATAAAGATATGTCACCATACTGGTTAGTCATGATTCTTGAAAAGAGTAAAAAGAGGGGGTTTAAATGATCATTCTACTAGTTTTTGCAAACAGAGGTTCTAATGACTATATGATATATATTCCCACAAAATCTCATAGGATGGTTTGAGAGCAATCAATTTTTGTCATGGATACAGTGAAATTTTGAAAGAAGCCTGAAAACCATTAGGGAAAATGTGGCTTGTGGGCCACACATACCTACAACCACATAAACCTGTCTCCAACACCAACAGAGCTACTGTAGGCCTGTGAGGACATTTTTCAAAATTGGAAGTGACTTCCACTCCCTTCCTGTTTAGCAGAAAGAAAAAGAAGAAAAAAGATTCCTAGGCCTGAAAGAACACCCCTGGGGGCGTTGGTAAAAAAATTACCCTCCACAGTCCTTTTTAGGTATGAGTCTTTTATAACCCCCAGAGCTGTGGAATTTGCATACCCATAATCTAAATTGTTTATTCAGTAATATTAGCTAGACCTAAACATTCTTGGAAGTGCTGTTTTTCATGAATCTGCTATTCATTTAACATTCTATAAAAATCATGCTTTTTGAGACAATGGAAGAACTGGACATAAACATTTAATTAAGTCATTTTGTTCAAAATTAGGAGAGGTTTCTCAATGATCATCATTTGCTTAAGTGAAACAGATTCCACACAACTTACTTTAAATAAAAATCAATTATTACATCGTTTAAAAATTCCCCTTCATTTAAACAATGGAGATCTTCATTAGTCACAGAAATACCACCTTTTGCTGGAGGAGGAGGGTAAACGATCAACCTGCAATGAAAAATAAGTTGAATAAATTCAGAGTTTGTATTATGTGGGCAAATATTACAACATGCAGAAAAGTCTTCTTACTTTTCTATGGGACCAATGAAGACTGTTTGGGGCTCCCCGCTTTCATCATCATCAAAAAACTGGAACTGCAATGTATTTCGCAACTGCATTTTAGATTCAGAGAAAAATTAATATGTAATAGAAAAATCATAAAGTTTCTTCCAAGACAAACAATACAACATGCTCCTCTTTTTCTAGAAATAATTATTTAAAATAAACAGAATGCACATTCTATCACAGTGGGCTGGTGCAGACACAATAGTCCATAAACAATGAATTATGAAACATGTTCCTCATTTTTCTCCCCCCTCTTCTGTTTGAATTTCAGCTTTGGCACAGAAAAATCTAGTTTATTTACTAAGGTTATGGACACAGCCATGCTAAAATGCTGAAAAGTGAAAATCCATGGCTTCCAAAGTACCACTAGCCTATCTATGTCAACCAGAGTGGAAAGGATGTGTGCCAATGTGAGGAAGGATAGTATCAGACAAAAAGTCCCAGCAGACAGACACACTCTCTCTTTGGAACTAAATTAAGTGGCAAGGAAATCACCTGCTCCAAAGCTACCACACTTTTTTCTTTTTGTCATGTATTTCTCTTTATTCTTTCCAATTATATTTATATATATTTAAGTTAAGGAAAAAGTCCAAACTCAGCTGTCATGTCAAAATGCACAAGTATGGCTTTGACTATATTAGAAGAAGCACTCCACATTAGGATAAACACATTAAGGAGAAAGAGAGTTGTACAAGGTACCATGCAAAACTTCCTTTAGGAAAGTTAAATTAGCACAAAGTAAGGCCTCATACTCTTCTGGAGGCACAGAAGTCTTTCTAGAACAATTCAGCTATGCCTCAAAATGTTGTATCCCTTATGCATGTATACCATTAGCTAGCCCTGTATAATGGAGACAACAACCATAAAATGGTGTCCAGTGATCTGTTAATAGCTAGTGCAGATTTAGGGATACAGATTTCTGTGCAGATATAACTACCCTCACCATCTGAATTACTCTCTGCTGAAGAACTTCTATCTCAATTAACCTTTTGACCTGCAGGTTAGGACTCCATAATAAATCAGGATTATATCCTGATTTAGTAAACAGGTAGTAAATATGAATTTATACTTGTGATGCAAAAAAAAAAAAGATGTGGCTCAAACAAAACAAGGTTGTACCTAGCTTTGAAAACTGTGCTTAGTAGGGCCAAAAAATAACATCTGAAGCAGCCCCAATTTTCAAATAATAATAGCAAAACCATACTGTTAGTTGAAGTACCAAATGAACAATACAATGGATCAAATTTCAGATTTTAAAATATATTTCTGCTTTTGCAGTTTTATAGTCTCATGCAAAAAAGTTGACCCTCTCTTTTTTGTTGATAAATTTTTAACTAGAAAATATGAGCAACATATTTTTAAATTAAGACATCACAAATCATTTAACATATATCCAAATTTTTTTAAAAAAATAGTACTTGTTTTGTTTTGCCTTCTTTTTGACTGATGCCTCCTCTGGAAGTGTCTTCAAAGGATTTTGTGAAGGCCACAAGCCTACTGTTTGCTTCTTCAAAAGTAATTTTTACAAAAAAATTAGTAATATTATTCCTGATCCCAATATCAGAGATTATTTTTTCAAATATTGAATTTGCATGATGATCCAGGCCTGTCTCAAATATTAAAATGATGTATTGTTCTTCTGGATCTATGTAAGGGGGAAAAGAAAGTTTATGTTAATACCCAATGAAATTATACGCTGAAAGTACATGCATTATGCAACTCAGATCCCTCAACTCAAGTCTGTATATATTATATATACTATATATACTATACTGTTTAGTAACTGTCTTGTTTGCTGTGTGACTTCAAGTCATTTCTGACTTATGACAACACTAAGGCGAACCTATCATGCAGTTTTCTTGGCAAGATTTGTTCAGAGGAGGTTTGCCATGGCTCTCCCCGCTGAAGCTAAGAGAGTATGACTTGCTCAAAGTCACCCAGTGGGTTTCCATGGCCAAGCTGGGAATCAAATCCTGTTCTCCAGAATCACAGTTCAACACTCAAACCATTATGCCATGCTGGCTCTCTTAGTAGCTACCAGTAAGAATAAGCAAATACCTATTTTTGGCAAAAAGGTGTTCAACACATTAAAGAGAGGAAATCCTCCTATAAAAATGGCATGGCAACAATGATCATCAGGATGGGTGAGGAAAAGAGGCATTTAGAAACTTAATGTTTTGTGACAGAACAGTGCACATAATATAGTTTTCTACAGTACTCAGGTATCTCACATCTGAACCCTAATATGAGAAATGCAGCACCCATATACGCCAAAAACTGCTCCAAAGGTTTTAAAGACCCCACTGTGGTTATTTTTCAGATGGTGTTGAGAACTGCAGGGGGGAAGAAGGGAAGCAAATTTTGTTGTGCTGACACTGTAGCACTGGTGTAATGATAGATTTTGGCAACTGTCTCTTTGTGGTTTCAAGAAAATAAGCAGCAAATCAAGGTTTGAAAATAAGTTTGTTTTATTTGGTTTCGGAAGATTTTTTTTTTCTTGCAGAGAAATGCAGAGGGGTTGTGGCCCTTCAAGGTCTATTAGGGGGAGGCAATGCAGCCCACTAACCATTGGCAGTTGCCCACTCCTGTTGTATATGTTACCTCAGATGCACAACTGTACGTATAACATCTGTTCACCAATCAGAAGATCTGGTTTAAATTACAACTGGAAATCTTCTCTGGTTTAGCTAGGACTGTCCCAGAGATCATCCAGTTAAAATCTAATCTAGAGCAAAATCTCATTTTAGGCATTTCAAAATTTCATGCCTTGCCACTGACTGCCACTTGCAAAGTAACAAATAGCTATTACCTTTTCATTTCCTGAAACACCTGACTGCAATCTGCAAATACAGATGCACCTTTTTTTAATTTAGTAATCTTTATTTAGATTTTGTAATAAAAAAGGAAAAACAAAAGTAGGTGTAGAATCATAATATAACCTACATATAACAGCAATTGACATTTCATAGAGTCAGAATATGTCTAGAATATCTACAATATATGATCCCAATACAATATATTCCACTCTTGTAGATTTGTATAATGTGAGGAAATTTTTCTGATGCTCGATTGGTTCTAATGATTCTTAACTTAGAGATTTTTTAAAGGCAACAGAGGTAAAGATTCTAATATTCATATTAATGTTAAACAGACTGCAGCATCAGACATTCCAAAGATTCGAGGTTATTTTTAAGCTCTTAAAGTAAATATCCTAGACACCACGTATTCTATTTGATCCACACATTGTGAAGTGGGTTACTATCTGCTTAACCAATCTGAACTATCTCAGATCTACAAACCAACACCAATAGTGCAGACTTTTGTGGTCATACAGTTGCACCATTTGAGGAGATAAAGCTTATCAAATCTCACACAAATAGATCCAGAACGTTTTGTGCACGGTCTACTACTCCAAAAATATTTTCTCCTACTTGTCAATGTTTAAAAAGTTGACTCATGTGGAAAATTGTTCACTTACTTGCTCCTTTACAGTCATACCAAACATTATCTTTCTCCTTGTTCATCTTAAGATGGGATCTCAGGCTTTGGCAGGCTGCAGGTATAGTTTGCAGGAAAACTACTGGTAACTTGCGTACACCACACCATTCGCATTTTGTAAGTTCAGAGGTTTTTAATTGAATCTCCCTAGTATCATTTTCTGATTCTGGAATAAAACATAACAGATGAGAATATAACTGCTCTAAAACACAACAGATACAAACATGACATATGTATCTGCTGTAGATAAAATTACCCTGGTATCCATAGAAGCAACACCTGTGAGTATCTTCATCTAGCATGACAAGTTTCAAAACCAAAACTCATTACATAAATCCATGATTAACAC
The DNA here is from genome assembly GCA_034509955.1 of Urosaurus nigricauda. Classification (NCBI taxonomy): domain Eukaryota; kingdom Metazoa; phylum Chordata; class Lepidosauria; order Squamata; family Phrynosomatidae; genus Urosaurus; species Urosaurus nigricauda. The sequence continues at coordinate 257,252,456 of JAOEGL010000001.1, read as the reverse complement.
ATTTCCAAAATCCTTTTTTAAGAAAAAAATTAAAAGGAGAGAAAACAATGAAAACAATGAGCTAAACCTCTCTTTTAAAGAGTCAGGCACAGTTTACATAAATGAGCTGAAATGAATTGAACAACTCAGAACATCAAAATGTGTTCCATCAGTGGAACAGGGAGGGAACAATTCTCTCTCCCTCCTGAAGCAGGAGTACCAAGGGAGGGAAAGTCTCATTCTGCAAGCAGAACTCAACTCACATGACAGTGGATCTTGCCCTATGAAATCAGCAAATTAACTTGAGGTTTAGGGTCAAAAACAATTGAATGACCAGATGTAGTGCAAAGAGTGTTGTTTGCTGCTTCCTGTTCATCACTAAGTTTAAATCTCACTACAGAAATCTAAGTATCATCAGGAAAGATTTTACATTTGCCCCTCTTAAAAATCTTTTAATGTGTCCATCTGCCATCCCAAGACTGTCACATCCCACACCATTCTAGAGGAGTGAAGTGAAGAAAAGACAGTTAAAAATCCTGTTGTAAAAGTTCTCCTCACAAATCTTTGGACCCATGACAGGATTTTCAATCCCTTGTTTGCCTCTGGTGTATAAATCAGGGAAAAACATATTGTTTGCATGGGGAAATTGCTAAGTGGGAAGAAGAAATATGCAATCCTTCTTTTACCTGCCCCCTTTTTCCTAACATCACAAATACTTTCCCCTTATTTTCATATCATCTAGAGAACCTGGCTCTGCCAAGGGAGAAAAAAAGGTTATGCCTTTTTAGAGAGAGCATAAAATGTCCATATTGAAATAGTTCCACTGGCTGCTAGTTTTTTCCAGGCACAATTCAAAATACAGTACTAGTTATGACTATAAAGCCCTATATGGCTCGGATCCTAGCTATTTGGCAGCAGTATCTCCCTGTATGAGCCAGCCTAGACTCTGAGATCATCAGGAAAGGTTCTTTTCTCAGTTCCACCACCATCACAAGTAAGGTTGATGGGGACATGAGAGAGGGCCTTCTTGGTAGCTGCCCCTAGACTCTGGAACCCCCTTTTCAGGGAATTTTTTACTGTAATTTTAAAATTATAAGCTGCTTTGAGGCCTAATTTATGGGGGAAAGCACAATAAAAATAAATAAACAAACCTACCACAGCTATAACCCTGAGCAACAATGTGATCTCCATAAATAAATACAACAAGGCACACTTCCTCTCATCTTTAGAAAGATGCATAAAGCTCATTTGTATGGAAAAGAATTGGGGGAGTTTCTACTGTCCTATATTTCAATCATTTTATTAAAGTTAAAATACTATAGTGTGGACAATATTGTACTATAGTGTGAAGTAATTATTATGTTGTTATTGTAAATCATACTTCTGGATACCAAAGTGGCATATACAAGGATGACTGCTTTCATAAAGAAACAACAAGTTATATAAATTTGTTATTAGTATTGTAAAGCAATATACCCCAAGCAAAGGAAAATATATGAGGTAAACCTAGCATTTGAAGTTATCATCAGGCCTGTGTGCATGAAGTCAGAAACACAACATCCAAATGGCAGCTCCAAGAATCTTTCAGCCAGGGTGGCAATGGGCATGGCCACTTAGGATGGAGCTTTCTTGGTCAAAATAAGCAAATCTCCTACGCTCAGCAAATAGAGTGTTGTTTCAACTGTTTCAACTCTTACTTTAGAATTATTGAGCAAACCAGAAAAGCAAATCCTAATTAGGCTCTACTACTGCCCACACTCTTTGAATTGGGATTTTCCAGTACCTGCTGCTGACTGGGAAAGGTGTAGAGACAAAAACAAACAAACAAACAAACCAAAAACCAAAAACCCACAGATGTAACATATTGTCATTTTGGCATTATGATCTTTAATGATCTTACAAGATGGTTAATAAAATGATCTATTAATTCAGATCCTTATTTCACACAAAACAATCACACTGGAAGAGAAATGAAATTACAGTAGCCACAGAATATCCTACTCAACGAATACAGGCACAACAAAATGGAGAAGGGAGAAAACTACTAACCTTCCAAATTTATCTTGATATAGTCCAGGCAAAACTAAAAAAAGATAATATAAAACAATTAGTCAATGACAGCCTTCCCAACCTATATTTTTTAAAAAATATCAGCTCAAACTAGACTGAAAACCCCATGTTTTAATCTAAAAGCCATCTCTTGAGATATCAGGATTCTTGAGGTTACTTTCACAAGCGCTATGAAAGTAATGTATTTTAAAGAAATCCTTTTTAACAGCAATTGTGTGATTGGGTTCGATTCAGGTAAAACTTTTTTATTTTGTTTTTAGTGAAACCTTAGTGAAAATTGTGAGCACTGCTCAAAAACAACTGATAAGTAGGAAATCTGATCCTGCAATTCCTTTAAAATAAACCAGCTGTGGCCTAAGTGGTGAAACTAAGCTCCAAAGGAGTATCGATTGTGTTACATTTTGTTGGAGGTTAAGTGCATGTAGTGAATTTGAACATGTAGTCACTATTATTTGCAGATCCAGATTGTTGAATTACAGTGCATTAGCACTGCAGAAATTATCCATTTTGACACCACTTTAACTGCCATGGATCAATGATATAAAATTGTGGGAACTGCAGTTTTATGAGAAATTAAGCCTTCTCGGTCAGAAAGCTCTGGTGCCACAACAAGTTACCATTACCAGAATTCCACAGTACTGAGCCATGACAGTTAAAGTGGTATCAAACTGGATTACTTCTGCAGTGTTGATGACCTCATGGTAATCTTAACTCAATCTTCACCTGGCTATTTGGTTCTCCTTCTTTCTCTCCCACAACTCTCTCTGACATATGATATGACAGGTGATATGATACCCTGTTTAGGTATTTGAAGGGATGTCACACTGAGGATGGACCAAACTTGTTTTCTGCTGCTCCAAAGACTAGAGCACAGGATGCAAGCTACAGGAAAAGAGACTCCACTTTTCAACATTAAGAGGAACGTCCTGACAGAAAGAGCTGTTCAACAGTGGGAAACAATCCCTTGGAGTGTGGTGGAGCCTCCTTCTTTGGAGGTCTTTAAACAGAAGTTGGATGGCTATCTGTAGGGGATGCTTTGAATGTGAGTTCCTGCATGGCAGGTGGTTGGACTGGATGGCCCCTGTGGTCTCTTCCAACTCTGTGATTCTATGAACAATGTTTTACCATGTTTTTCAATGACTTTAACCTTCATGTTACTGATTTATCTGTGTCCTGCTCCCCTTCTGCATCTCCTCCATATGGCACCACATTTTAGTCAGACTCCTTATTTACTGCTTTTGTCATTCTAGAGAACTTATTTTCAGTTACTGCTGTTGGAGACTTCTCTACTACAGAAATCTCTGTGTCTGACATCACCTTGTCTGTTTCAAGTACTGCCCACTTCCCACACAAGTAACTCTTTCCATGACTCAATACAGTGCCCTAGAAGCATGGTCCCTCTTCATTTCTGTTAGATAAGTCCATTTCTTAAATGCTTCATGTTTCCTCTTCAGCTCTTTCTACCTCCAATTTTCAGCTCCTATCCCCTACAATGCCTTTTTATAAAAAAAGGAAGTGACAAAGCACAAAAATTATAATTTTACTTACAATTACAGGCTCCACAACCATTCTTCGCAGAGTTCCTATTCTTATGCTTCGACAATTTAGGATGACACTTTCAAAAGAGTTTTGATATTTTAAGGGTACATCAGTTGCAATTTCTTGGGAAATAACTTTACGACGTTTTACTGGAGCACTGGGTACAACATTACCAAACTGCAAAGTAATTATTACAGTCATCATTTAGCAAAACATTTGTTATATAAAAGTTGCTTTTTAAAAGCTGGTGCTATGTTTAAGAATAGGTGGAAGAGAACAGGTATTAAAAAATATGTGCAAGTGAAGCTTTTAAAGAAAATCAATCCAGGAAGCAATGAAAATAATGAAAATACGCAAGACGCATAGCAAATATTTGTACTTTGAAATTTGATCTAAATGTCTTCTTATTACATGCATTATTTGCCTATTTATTTAGGAAAATAATTTGGTTAGTTGTAGCCAACAGTAATGTCCCAATCTGCTAACTCAGATTCATACATTACTTTTGTATATTTCAGGGCAAAATATTCAAAAGTGAGGATATTGCTATAATTCAGCTGACACAGATCAAGTATTTCTTAAAGTACAGCTACCTTTCATACAGGAACTTCTATGAACATTTTAAACCCCAGTATGTCTTGCTACACTGCAGAACAGACAAGAAGATGGGAGGCCTGTGCAACCAGAGGGTGAATCAATCTGAGTATAATGCTGACTCTAAGATGTTCCACTTATTTAAATAGAAACATGTTTGCCCCAAATTCGAGTTTATTCTCTGCCTTCCTCCCAACCTCAAGATGAGAGTTAACTTCAGTCTAACCAAATAAATAAAGGAACCAGTTTGACACAATTACTCCATAGAGAATTCTGTTTTTCTAACAAAGACTGCCATCTCGTTGTTAACTCTGGCTTATGGGGACCCTATGAATGAGAGACTTCAGCCCTGATCAAGTCTTGCAAACTCAGGGCTGTGGCTTCCTTGACTGATATTTTTGATACTCTGTTTAAAACCTTGCCTTCTTATCAGTGCATGTTTGCACACCCTCTGTTTCATTTGATAGACCTTTGTAGAATTTTTTTGCACATTCCACATGTATACTTTACACACATCTGAAGAAACTAGGTAAGAGATTTGAACAACTTCACAAGTTTAAAGATCAACTGTTATAGTGAATATACCCTTTTAAAGAATTGCTGCCATGACTATTAAGTCTTTAGATTAACATACCGTGAAAGTTGTCCCCCTTGACAGCACTTAAGGAAGCCTGCTCATGGTGCATTTTTATCTTTGTTTATCCAATTCTTGCAGTGATGCTCAAACTAAAAAACAAAAATCCCCACCATGAAATCCTTACAGTAAAGTGCTATTAATTGGGACAATTTTCAATGTATTTTAATGTTAAGGAATTACCATCCTTTTCTGGCAAAGTTACCTTTTGACCTTTCACACTTACCAGCAGCACTGTGGGAGCCACTTTATTGGGGCTGCTTTTCATACTGCTCTGCTAAAAGAAATATGGAGGAGTTGGGCCACCTGGAAGAAGCACCCTCTTCCCCATCTCTCAATAATTCAACTTCAAACACTAATATGATGATCCTACTCCTCTAATATGGTTCTGATTTAAACCATCAAAGCAGCATGGAAAGCAGACACAGGAATTGGCTCACACACCACTGAGGCAAATATTAACAAAGATCTCAAACTGCAGAACTCCCCTGAATAATACTGTACCCCTATTATCCCCCAAAACCAGCTGGGACCCAATGAAGCTTTTAGAGGTTCTACTGAGGGTATGTTCTTAGCCACACAATTCTCCAAATTGTGCTGTAGGTTGTTTTGTCAATGTGCAAATAGGTTAAGAGAATCCAATATACATAGGTGCTGGATCCAGAGAAAGCTAGTCATGTATTATAATCCTACTGAAATCAACAGAATAGGTTAGTTCCAAATTATGCTCTAACTAAAAAAGAAGAAGATATGATAACACCATGTTTAGAATCAATGAGTAGGCTAAACTATGCTTCCATCAACGTATTATAATGTACATGTATGCACTAGGATACTTTCACACATACCGTGTTTCCCCGAAATGTAGACAGTGTCTTATATTAATTTTTGCTCCCAAAGATGCACTAGGTCTTATTTTCAGAGGATGTCTTATTTTTCCATGAAGAAGAATTCACATTTATTGTTGAACAAAAAAAAAAAAATAACATTTATTATAAACTGTATACAGTGGGGTAAAAAATTCTTTCCAAATCAGACCATGTGATTGTCTGGGTTTGTTTTCTCATTTTGTCTCTCATAGTTGAGGTCTACCTATGATGTTAATTACAGGCCTCTCTCATCTGTGGGAGAACTTGCACAATTGGTGGCTGACTAAATACTTTTTTGCCCCACTGTATATATTTATATACAAAAACTTTGATAGGTCTTCCTTTCGGGGGAGGCCTTTTATTTAGCAATTCAGCAAAACCTTTACTAGGTCTTATTTTGGGGGGATGTCTTATTCTCGGGGAAACAGGGTATCTATAGGTACTGCATGGATTATATGCTGCTTTTGAAATTATATACAAAGAGTCTACCTGGTCTTTCATTCTTGCTTTTCTTGGTAATATGACTGCAGATTCTGTGTCTGCCGTAATGCTGGTTAACCTTTGCTGTAATTCACAGGTATTCTCCTTCAAGGCTGCCTCCACCTTTCCGGTGGAAGGTGCAGGAGATGAACAGGCTGAATCGGCTGGACGTGGTGATATGCTCTCCATTTGGTTACTGCTGCCAATCTCATTCTCTTCTTCATCATCACTGGACAAAACAACTGAAAGGAAAAAAGTATTTCTAAAGCCCTACATTTAAGTAAATGAAACTGATCTTCTCAGATTTATGCTATGAGGTTCATTTTTTCCCTGTAGTCCTGGTTCAGGCAGAGGTAGGGAAAATGCAGCTTTAAAGACCGTTTCTGTATTCCTCTCCTCAAAGTATTTTATTTGCTTAGATAATGGTCAACAGCCCTCCCAAGCATCTGGGAGAACACTGTGGACTGTTACTCTGCTTGGGTGTGGGGTGGGGGCTTTTTACATCCTTCACTTTTTATACTGTTCAGCCTGTCCACAACCTTGGAAGGGCTCAGGAGGGGAAATGCAAATGGTTCCCCAAACAGTGAAATAAAAAAGTACCTTCCCTACCACTACATCTCAAGGCATTACTCATCGGAAGGAAAAATTACTCCCCCATTGGGGAGGAAAGGGTGTGCTGCGCTCCAAAATCCTGAGATGGGGTGGGGAGTGAATGCAGCCTTGACAGTTGCCCATGCCTGTTTTAGGCTTAAAAGTCCACTTCGCCCTGAAGACTTGTGCCAAAGATATTTGCTTAAGAATCCTTTCTACTTTCCAGTCTATTTCCCAGCTCTTAAGGGGAGGAAGGGGGATTACACTTCCCCCACAACAGTATCTCTGCATTAAGGGACAGACAATATTATGGGTTTTTTTTTTCACTAAAAGGCACACAATTTACCTGTGCATTTTGAATGGAGTTTTTTCATTTCCAAAACAAAAGAAAATTATTCTGCCTTACTAAACCACATTTCCCAATAAGTAAGCAGTAATTACATCAATATCAGTAAATTACATTTATAACCCACTGTTCAATCCACTGCAGCACTGGAGAAGTCTAGAATGGCACAGCTTCTACAAGGCTGCTGCATCATGCACCTTCAGATCATCTTCCAATTTAGAATTACTTATCATTTTGTTTATTCCTAAGGAGTATCTCCAATAGGGTGACATTTTGTTTTTAATTTATATCCAGCTTAAAGGTCGTTAAAAAAAAACTTACTTGGATCATTTAGTTGTGCTGTTGTATTCCTCTGTCTTACATTTCCTGTAATTTTGGAACAGATTTTTCCATTTGGCCGTAGCATAGTAGGTCCTACATTGCGCCTCACCATGAAATCAACAGAAACTGCCTCAGGAGAAGATCCATAAAACTTTTTTGCATTTAGTCCTGTATTTAAGGATTTCTGCCCTGCTGAATTTTCATGTATTGACTCTCGTGCTAAAGATCCAAAAGTATCACTTAATGTTATGCTTTGAACTGTCTGTCTGTGCAAGCCTTCAATACAACACTTATCACAAATATTGCATTTGGTCTGACTTTCATTTGTTTTCCCGGAACATAAGCAAACTGTGGAGTAACTGTTCTGTTCCGAACTCTAGGAGAGAAAAAAACAGGGTAACTGTGCATGTCTCTCTTTTTTTTTTTTTTTTCCATTTTAAAATGTAATATCTGAGATAAGCAATAAAATATGCACAAATCCTTTAGAACAAAGAACATAGATGGGAATCAGGGTGATGGAAATCTTTGGCAGCTTCTAGAGTTGCATTTTGATGGTAACCCTGCTCCCTTGACCACATGCCTATAAACAATGCATTCTTGCCTAAATCCAGTTCCAAGTCCGCAATCAGAAGACCTAGAGAAAGAGACAGCTTGAAAAAGGGAGAAGACAAATTAGTTAAGGGAAGGGAGAGCAGTGGAGAACAACTGGAAGTCCATGAGTTTTTTCTTCCTTTCCTTTCTTTTTTTACTATCTTCACATTTTGGGGATTTTCCATTTTGTTTTTTGAATTTAAGTGTTTTGGGGGATTCAATGGCTTGAGATGTTCATTTTCTATATTTTGCTTTGTTTTATTCTCTTTGATTTGACTTTATAAGGCTTCTCAGTGTTTGTAGGATATGATTAGTAAGAGTGGTTAGTCCATGGACAGACCTATATAAGCAGGCTGTGTGGCACAGTGGTTAAATGCCTGTACTGCAGCCACTCACTCAAAACCATAAGGTGTTGAGTCCAATACCAGCAAAAGGGCTCAAGCTCGACTCAGGCTTGCATCCTTCGTTGCTAAAATGACTACCCAGATTGTTGGGGGCAAGTACCTTACAGTTGTAAACCACTTGTTTTGTTTGTGTGAGAGAATGTCAATGGAAATGCAAAGCTTTGAGATAACAAGTTCAGTTTTAATGATAGTCACTGGAGGACAAGGGCAGGAAGAAGGATGCTACCAAAATCCAAGGTAAGTAGATAACCATATGAGTACTGGTATGTAGTGTGGGAACCAGGAAGGAGATGGGATGAACTGACCAAGAGCGCCGTCAGGAGGCTGGGTGGCTAGCTAGTCTTATAATCTATGTAGCATTCCAGGAAACCATTGTCTCTGTTCAACTCACTGCTGATGAACTGGAGTCTGTGTATACATTCCAAATCTGCTATTTCTCTTTCTAATTTTCCTTGGTCATTTTTTTTGCTCAAGGACCGCTGTTCTGTGGTCTGAAGTATTCTGCCACTGGTTCTTATATTTCTAATTGGGATCAGGAGACAATGAGGAAATAGCAGGTGGATAAGAATATGAGATGAGGATGGGTGGGGGGCTCCTGAATGGAAAAATCCAATGTAACTGGATGTCCGGGGGGGGGGGGGCTGATTCTTATCCTTCTTTTGCTCTGCCAAAGCTGAAGAGGACATTTTTTTTTTCTTTTTAAAGTTGTTTTCTAGAGGTTTGCCAGTTATAGGTGGAACATCTGTAGATTTTTGAGTCCTGGAAGTGGGCTTAGGAACCTCTTTTGATGTTGGAAATGATGGTGTCAATTTGTCCTCCAAGGGCTTGAAGTGAGCCCTAAGGGGCCTGGCTCACCAACACTTGGACTGTTGCTCCAAGGCAGACTACGAGCTTGTGCAGATAACCACCAAAGACATATGAAACAGCTTACTCTGGGCTGTAAGGGTCACAGTCTGGAGGGCCCATTCCCACTGAAAAGCCTTAAGACAGGAAGCTCTGCTATGCCCTGCATGCCAAATAAAGGTCTGGCAAAATGGCCATGAATCAACCACATAGTTCTTACCCAGACAGAACAGACAATATGTGCAACTGTCTGAAAACAGGATTTTCACCCCATAGCCTAGAAGGTTTTAAGACTGCTAAGAATGAAAAGACAAACTGATGAACTGAGAACTGCCAAAACACAGACTTCCTAACAGTCTTACCATGATGGTGGACAAAAAGGAAATAGAAATGTACAGCTTAAATGTATATGGGTGAGTTGGTGAGATCACTGTCAAAACACAGCTCTAGAAACTTCCAAAGATCTTCACACAGGCACATAATGTCCCATATGCGTGAGTCAAAGAGACCATGAATAAAGAACTCTATGTCCTTCAGAATAAAATTCCTGCTACATCAATGCATAACTCAAAGTTATGGGTCAAACTCAGCTCATTTCTCTTTACCATAGGCCTCTCTATCATTCCCAATCTTCCTACAAGTCTTTCTTTTCAGCCTTCTGTGTACTTTTGTCACAATTCCCAAGTCCATTACTCATTACATCCCACCACTCATTTACCCAGTCCCTAATGTTTTACTGTCTGCCTACTGACATTCAACAGGTCTGGGAGCAGATTTACTCAGATTTGCTGAGTAGCACTTGTGTAAAACAGTATCAGAATTAATTATATTTGTCAACATCTTCTCACTTTCCAATATGGCATAGTACGTGTACATGCAGCTCATTACTTCATCGGGGAACAGTAATGACAAACCAAGCTATTTAATTTTCTAGTTATGTTCACAGAAATACATTTCATATTTCAAAAAGCAAAACACTAGGGTAGTTGCTGGAAGCAGAGACATGCAGGCAGATTATCCCAAGACATGAAAATGCAGTTTAATCTTTTAACAATGTCAACTTTAAAATTTAATAAAGTTGCAAAATCTAAGTCACCTCTAAATGGGTTGCACATTTCTTTGTAGCAGGAGTTGGAAGCAAACCAGACTGATATAAAGTGCAGTGACGTTTCAGTTGTACTTTCCTTGTAATTCCTGAATCTGACTCTGATCCAGACTCTTCTGTATTTTCTGTCACACTTTCTGGAAGGAGAGAGAAAAATCAATACCAATAAACGCTTTTATACTGAAAATCATGATGCGTCACAATATAATCAATACTTTTATTGAAAACTTCCAACAACAGACTGAACATATTGATTCAAGTTTATTATACAAGTTGATTATCCGTTAACTGAAACGCTTGGAACCAGAAGCATTTTGGAGTAGGAATTTCTTTGGATTTTGGAATACAAGCAGCATAATATATACCTGTACTCTATTTACAAGCCTTGAGAGACATGTGAGGATTTGTGAAATCCACATCTCCCACCATGTCACAGAACCTCACATCTCTCTCCAGCCATGTGTCTTTCCAGTCTCAAATCACAGAACCTGAAGTGGATGTAGGCAGCAGCAGCAGCAGCAACCAGCAGCCCAGCACCAAGAGTGAAAGATGCGGGGAAGAAAATGACAATGACAGTGGAGAAATCTTGTTTCAAAATTGCCAGTAACTTTATCCATGGCAGGGATGATAAGAAATGGCTGCACCAGTGCTATCTGCTGCTGGTGCCCTGGGATGGAGGCATACTGAGGAGAGGAGGAATGGGAGTTGAGTGTGAGTGTGGCCAGGTGGGGGGAGAGAGAAAAAGACATCTCTTTCCAGCCTTAGAAATAGTGTACATACTACACTACTTGTGTATTCCAAAATCAAAAATATTCCAAAAATTAAAGCCTTGAAGCATTATGCCTCCTCTCAGATTCTGGGTGTCTACATAAGGAATATTCAGTCTGTACAACAAAGTTACTCAAAATCTGGATGGGAAAGTTACTTCAGAAAAAAAAGGGGGGGAATGCAGGCATACACCAACACAGTAATGAAGCAGCCACAGGAATGCTATCCATTAGTATACAGAGGGCACTCAGTATCCATGGGGGTTTGGATCCAGTAACCCTGCTCATACAGCAGAAAACATGGATGATTGAGTCCCTATTAATAACATTAATGATATGGGTGCAGGAACGCAGTGGAGACAGTGGCAAGCCCCAGCCACCAGGTACTCATTCTTTGGGGGCCCCACCTGTGTGGAGCCTACCAGGCAGAAGCAGCGTGGCCAACAGTTTTCCTGGAGGCAGGGCAAACAAAGAATGCACACCTGGCAGCTGGAGCTTGCTGCTGCCTCCACTGCTGCCTTATAAATAAAAATTTAAATGCTCATTTGTTCAAAGTATTCAATCTCCGAAAGTTCTTCACCGATTGCTTTGAAATTTTGACACAATGTTGCATTCGAATACATACATGTTTTTATGTTTTTATATACCTACTATTATATAGATGTCACACCTGTGACAGGTAAAAATATGTTTTTTTAAAAAAACAGCACCATCTGTTGGACGTAAAAGCAACACACACTATACTAAATATTTTATGATTCCATTTCAAGGTTTCCGATTTACAATCCATTTATGATTTCCAAAGTTTTTTTTCCAAATTTCCAATTTTACAATTCCATTTCAATGTTTCCAATTGCATTGTTAAATTGAATTTTCATAGACTGGTTTCTTTTCACTTTAATTTAATTATTTTGTGTGACATTGCGTTGGAATTGAACTGTGTCGTTTACCAGTGAGTAACATGGATTTCACAGCAGAAATCTACAACAAAGCATTGATAATGATTGAAGATTTGTGCTTAGAAATCACTAACAAAGTTCTCAGTCAATTGAGAATGCCATCACCTGCTTCATTCGATGTGGAATTGCATCGTGAACAAGATTACAACACGGGTGATCTTTTGTTGTATTGGCAATCAAATATTCTTAAGCTAATGCTTCAGCAAAAAGACAGACTATTAATAACAGTGTTGGAGAAATCTTCTTCTTAGATGCCCCAGGATAAACCGGTAAAATGTTCCTAATTAGATTGATTCTGCCAGCAATTTGATCCCAAAACGGCATACCCTTAGCTCTTGCGTCGCCAGGAATAGCTGTGACATTGCTACCAGGTGGAAGAACTGCTCATTCCACTTTGAAATTGCCATTGAACATGCAATTCATTGAAACTCTCACGTGCAACACTTCCAAAGTATCCGGCATTGCAGAAATGCAAACTTATTGTTTGGGGTGAATGCACAATGGTACACAAAAAATCGCTCGAGGCTCTTGATCAATCAGTGCAAGATTTGCGTTGAAACATCAAACCATTAGAGAACGCATTAATATTATTTGTAGGAGATTTCAGGCAAACATTACCTGTAACTCCTCGATCAACACCAGCGAACGAAATAAATGCTTGCCTGAAATACTCTACTTTGTGGCAACATGTAAAGACGTCGAAACTAACTACAAATATGTGTGTCCAGCTGCAAAACGATCACTCAGCTAAAATATTCTCACACCAATTGCTGGAAATTGGGAACGGAAAGGTGCCGGTTGATCTGACTTCAGGACAAATTTCATTGCCTCCTAACTTCTGCAATTTAGTGACATCAAAAGAAGAATTGGTTGAAAATGTATTTCCCAATATTCAATCCAATTATAAAAATCATGACTGGCTGAGTGAATGAGCTATTCTTTATATCTACACAGAAAATGGAACAACAAAAAATATTCTATATCCACAAGCATTGTGAAATTAAATATTTTAGAAATGTGCACTTTCTCTATTCTTTCTTTTCCATTTAACTGGACTGAGCCACAGCAAGGTATGGCCGGGTACAACTAGCTATTAATAAAACTTCATGTTTCTCTGCAGTTTCCTATTCACATCTCTCTCATCCTCCTCCAGGAAGCCCACCATCTTCCTGTTTCACAAGCCCAAGGAATGTGCACCTGGAGACCGGGTATTGCCTCTGCTGCTGCTCTGGGATTGAGAAGTTGTATTTGCCATGAAGGTCATTCTGGGATGGCAGGAGAAGTAATCCACTGTCCTCTTGAGTTTAACCCCACACACCATCCATGAGGCAGGAGTCCATGTTCTTTTTTTCTTAAGATTGTTAACCATCTTCTCCTTCAGTTTAACAAGTTATAATATCCTGCTGTCCCTATAATTCCTATTTTATTTATGTGTTCTACTTTTGTGTATATTATTCTTATATCTGTCTGTAATTTCTTTAAATTTCATTTCCGTCTCCTTCCTGAAATAAAATTTTACTTCAAGTTAGGGAAGGTGTGGATTACTTCTGCCATCCTAGAATGACCCTTCATGGTAAGTACAACTTCTCATTCTCAGGATGGCAGGCAGAGTACTATCCTTTTGGGATGTGCCCAAGCTCTTCAATTTTGGGTGGGTTAATGATGCATTTATGTATCTACCAATGCTTGCAACACTCTGCAACCAAATGCTGCCTATGCCGATTTGAACTTATCTATTTTATAATGCCTAATGAATGTGCTTGGCTCTTTCCAGCCCACTGCTTCACAAATATCTTGCAGGGAGGAAAATAATGAATATGCTGTCGTAGTGGCCATTGCTCTTATAGGATGTGCCCATACATTTGGCAGTCTCTGTTTTCTTTCTGGATAACAGATCAAGATGCATGCTTTTATCCATCTTCCCGGAGTTGTTTTAGATGCCTTATGTCCTAGAGTTTCTTTGATTAAATGACATAAATAATGATTCAGTTTTTCTAATTGTCTTTGTTCTTTTCTTATAGATTGCAACGGCCCTTTTCAGATCTAAGGTATGCCACTGTTTTTCCTGCTGATGCTAAGGCTCAAGATAGAACACAGATAAGTAAATTTTGTTGTTGTATTGTTACTTTCTAATATATTTTGGCAGACATGATGCATCTAATGTTATTACTAACGTGTTGCTCTCAAATCTGCATAAGTTAGGTTGTACTGATAAGGCTGCTAATTCTGATATTCTTCTGGCTGATGTTATTGCCACAAAGAAACATACTTTAAATTATAAGTGCTTCAAAGATTAAGTCTGCAATGGCTCAGAAGGTGCTTTTGTTAATCTATTCAATATCACATTCAAGTCCCATATGGCTTGGTTCCAGGCTATTTGAAGGATTGTATCTCCCTGTACAAGCCCCCCAGAGTATTGAGATCATCGGGAGAGGCACTTGTCTCTGTTCCAGCACCCTTTCAGGTGCATTTGATGGGAACAAGAGACAGGGCCTTTTCAGTGGCTGCTCCCAACTCCCTCTCTAGGGATGTTAGGATGGCGCCATCCCTGCAGTCCTTCCAGCAGCAGGTAGACATTCTTGTGCCGGCAAGTCTCTGCAAACTGTTAATGACTGGGTTTTTAATGTTGTGCAATATAAATTTTAATGGTTTGTATTAATTCCTTCTTTATTCCTTCTTGTAGGAATTCCTTCCTTATTTATTCCTTCTTGTAGAAATATTAAAACAATCTATATTTTGAAAATCAATTTGTTCTTTATTGCACCAGTCAATAAACCCTTTCCACGTACAGCTGTATATATTTTGTGTTGTCATTCTTCTTGAATTACTTGTGTTATGTATCCACCTTTCTAATTTTAGCATCTCAATTTTCATGCAGTTAGTTGCAAGCATGGTGGGTTCGAGTGCCATACTGAGCCTTGTGTTACTACGTCTGGGCTTTTTGTTAATTTTTACTGGTCGATTTACTAACGATTTTTAATTAATAGATACCATGGCCTTCTTAGCCAAATCTCTTTTGTTTTCATATATGCAACTAATGGAATCAGGATTTTCATGAATACCCGAGGTGCTGAAGCCAGCCCAAGTGGTAGTGCTCTGAACTGGCAATGTTTAGTTTTGTGTGAAAATCTGAGATATCTTCTGCTGATTTTGTCCATACATGGAAAATAAGCTTCTTTGAGCTGCATAGAACCCATTAAATTTCTCTTCCTTAAATTCTCCCTGTTTGCAGAGTTTCCATTTTGAACCTCCAATATCTTACATACTTGTTGAGATATTCCAAGTTCAGTACTAGTCTGTAACCTCCCTTGTTTTGGGGTACCATAAAAAACATTGAGTATACCCCTAGAAATCTTTTGGTGATGTGGGACCTCTTCTACTGCCTGTATATTTAAAAGATAGTCTATTTATTTTTGTATTATCTGTTGCTTTTCCTGATTTTTTGGCTTTGATAAAGGAAGATATCTGTCCTTTGGCTTTTTTTTTTTTTTTGAAATATTATTTTGTAACCTGATGTTAATGTTTGTTGAACCCACAAGTTCATTGTTATTTCTTGCCAAAGGTGTCCATATTGTAGTAACCTTCCTCCTACCACCATACTTATCATGTCAATATTGTTGTCTTCTGTGTTTTGCAGTTGTATTTATTCTTCTTTGATTTTGTTTGTTTTGGAAATTTTGTTTTCCATGTGCCTGTCACATCCTGTACCACTGTTGCCACTGTGGTCTGAAGTCTGTTTGCTGGACCATTCCTCTTTGACCTCAAAAGGAATTGTATGTACCATAATTTAGCATTGCTTCCTAGCAGTATGGGGTTTTTTTTGCCATGTGGGCATAAAATGCTTTTTATCTTTAGCCTCAACTAACACTTTTTCCAATGCTTTATCTCCAAACAATTGGGAACCTGTGAATGGGACATAAGCCAAGTTATTCCTTGACTTTTGGTCTACTTCCCAGTACTTAAGCCACAGTGAACATCTAGCTATTGTTAATGCATTTATTGTTCTGGCTGAAAATGCTTCTGAATCGTGTCCTGAATCTGCTATATACTGGAGGACAGTGCTTATCCTTTCTAACACTTTATGTAAAGTATCAACATCCAGTTCTTCAGCACACTGAATGTCTTAAATCCATAAAACAACTGCTCTGGAGAACACAGAAGCAGCTAATGATGCCCTCATTGCCATGGCTGCACTATCATGTGCCCTTCTCAAGGATGAATCAGCCCTTTTCTCACCTAATTTCTTTAGCATGGTATCCCCTTCTCATGGCACTACAGCTACCAATATAAGGGCAGCAATAGGTCCATTCACTAAGGGTACTTTAAACATTTCCATTGTATCTTTATCAAATATATACAGCTTATGTTAATAACCCATATATTTTTTGGTGTTTATTGGTGATTTTCATTCCATTTCAATTAAATCTTTAAATATTTCAGACACTGGAATAATTTCTCCTTGTACAGTCTAATTACTGAAGCTAATTTGCTTTGTTTATCCTTATTTTTCTTTAGATTTTCTTCTTGTAATCCTATGGTTATTAACTGTCTTTAACAAACTTTTACATTTACAATCTCTCTGTCACTACTTTGTTTTGCAGTTGTACATCTGGAGAATTGTATCCTTCTACGTCATCACGTTGTCCTTCATCTACTGAACTATCATCTTCTGAGTCATTTGATGTTTCTTCCATGTATTTTTGTGTGTTTGTATGGATTTTTTTTTCCTCAGCATTGTCCTCATGAATGTCATTGAAATGTCTTTTCTTGTTTTGCCTATAATTATTATTAGTTGTTGTCTATTTTGTATCTACTCTTATCCAGTGTCTGTGTTGGTTGATCTTTCTCATTTTTGTCCAGTCTGATGCTACTCAATTCAGGTGTTACAGTATCTTTTACAATTTTTATTATTTTCAGCAGTAACTCATTTGAATTCCTAGAATTCCTCATTTGAATTTCTAGAGAAAACATTAATAAAATTCATGAATAATCAAAGCCACAAATGTGGAGGAATGAGTGTATTTCTTTTTGTACTTTACTCTCTGCACGAACTGCCTCCATAGATTGTACTGGCATTACTATAGTAGTTTCATTAGAATTGGTAGACTTTAAAGTCCCGTTCTTTTCAGTGTTCATTTTAATTTGGTTTTTTGTTTTTTTTAAGTGGGAGGTTTTCAGTTGCTGCTGCTTGATTCTCTTCCCTTTCTCCCAACAGTCTCCACCTCCTTTGGTAGCTGCAGTAGCTGCTTGCAACTCAAAATAGCAGTTTGTGCTGTTTGTAGTACTGTAACAGCTGATCTCCAGCACAGGAGAAGCTATTACCACCATAACTCTTTTGTCCCTGGTATTCTCTTGGTAAAAATCTTTAAGTTTACTAGCTCTTTTGATTTATTTCCAGAGTTTTTAATGGGAATAGAGCCAGGCAACCACCCAGACTCTAGTTCCCCACTGCAGCCAGCTGTATTATCCTCTGCTTCAGTTTCACCGGAGGATAGAAATATCTGTTTAATCTGCTTGATCTGAATATCATCTCCAGAGACACGTTTGGCAACAGTCATCTGGGAGGGCTGCATCACCTTTTTTGCTGTTAATTTAATTTCCTCTGCTGCTGCTGTTTGAGGATCCTTTTCTTCTTTCCTTTTAGCATTTTTATTTAGTTTAGCTTCTTTTCCTTCTATTCTAATTGAATTTAACTGAAAAAACCTTGAAGAAGAAGTTGCATCTGACCAGACAACAGGGCAGGCAGTTAAAAAACTGAAGGAGAAGATGGTTAGGAGTCTTTAAAAAAGAAAAGAAAAGAAAAGAGAACATGGACTCCTATCTCGTGGATGGCACATGGGATTAAACCCAAGAGGACAGTGGAATAGTTTGCTTGCCATCCTGAGAATGCTTCATGGCATGGTTGCACTAGATCTCAGTTACTTGTTTGTTTGTTTGTTTGTTACTATTTTTGCATCTTCAGTCCACAGTTGGTTAAATCCATGGATCCAGAGCCAATAGATGCAGTGGACCCACTGTACATGTAATTCCTTAGACAGACCACAGGACTTATTTCATACAGAAGGAGTGTTGCCACTTCCATAATAAAAAATGAGAATATGGGCAACACCTATATCACCAGATACAAATAAAATTTACAAACCTACAAACCCACCCTTCCACCACAAATAAATAAATAAACAAATCAATATTCATGTAGTCCATATATTTAATGTAATATCACAGGGGTGGCTAATAAAAAAAACTTACTCATCTCTGGAGTCCGAGAGAATCTAATGCATTCGCTGTCTATCTTCAGAAGGTTAGGGGGATATTCTTTTCTGAGAAAAATGAATCAAGAGTTGTATTCAGAAGAACTACCTTTACAACTCAACTATTTCACAAACTATCAAATGTAATATATTTATTCATGTATACATTAGCCTATTGAAGTCTCTCACCTTCTAAAATAAGTCTTACATATTGAAACCTATCATAAATAGATATTTTAGTATAGCAGAGATGAAATCTCACACCTAAAAATAATGTTAAATGTTCCATTAATCATCAGGAACTCCTTCAAAACAGTTTAAACAGCCAAATACAAATTATTTTCTATCATTCAGAGGCATACAATGAAAATAAAGTTTAGCATACAAAGGACAGCTTCTACCTTTGTCTTGATAACTTTCTATTAAAGAGGGAGCAGAGGGGTATAGAACTAGAAAAGTATCCTATAATCTACAGTATTTCAAAATTTCATTGAATAATGTCTGCCATTATTTATGGAAATGGCAACCACCATACAGGAAACTGCTGTATTCCAAGTCAGATTTTTGTACTCTAGTTCAATACTATCCAGACTGTCAAGAAGCAACTCTCCAGGATTTCACACAGTTATCTTTTGTAGCCCTTTCTAGCACAAAGTTCCTCACTAAAGTTTCCTGAATAAATGTAGCAGTCATAAAATATAAAATGAAATCGTCTTATTTATAGCTGGTTTAAAAACAGGAGCTGAATACCACAAATATAGGATCAGTTGTTTCAATGGAGAGATATGAACAGTGGGGTCCCTCAGAAATTTGTACTGGGACCCATGATTTTAAACTTGTTCATAAATGTTCTGGAATTAGGGATAATGTTCTGGGGTTAGAGAGTCATGTTTGCTAAAATATTTGCTGAAATAAGTATTCAGGTCTATTTAGTGTTAAGGAGGAGGAGGAGGAGGAGGAGATAGGCATATAAATTATGCATGGTATGAAGACTGTAGGTTGGGAGCTCTTCTCCTCAACTCTCAATACTTGAAACTGGACTCCTCTACTGAAGCTGAATAACAGAGATTTACAATAGATTTAAAAAAGAAAAACTGAACATTAATTCATCCAAAATTTCAGCTCTATATCCTGTGGTTTCAACAGGGGCAATGGCTTTTTATCTCAATCAATTAATGAGCAAATAGGTTTATCTATGTAAAAGTGTTTGCTCCGTTACCCAACATTTGCTTCATTAGCCTGTTAGGTTGGTTTTCATGGCAGGTAGTTTTTGTTTTTCTACTACTTTTGTCTTTCTACTACTTCCAAGGCTTTTGATTAGAATTCCTCATCTACATCAAAGTTAAAATATCACTTCTATTTGCAATGGACATCGCTACACACATGAATGTGCTGCTTTTAGTAGATGGTGCTTGCCTTCTCTCAAAGACTATCTGCTAAACAACTACTGTTAAGAAAAAAATATTCATGTTGGCACCTTGTATATGCCTACTGAGTTCCCATTCCATGCATCTAATGATGTAGACTGTAATCATGAAAGTTTATAAGAAATAAATCTGAGTATTTAAGGTACCACAGAAGTCTTTGTTGTTCCAGATCAGGGTGGGGAACCATGGAGGATTAGGGGGATGCATTTACCCCTGAGCGGATTCTGGGAGTCTGTGTCAGCACCTGACATTTGTTGGTGGTTTCCTATCCAAGTACTAACCAGAGCTGACCCTGCTTAGCTTCCAAGATCAGGCAGGATCTGGTGCCTTTAGGGTATTTTGGTGCCTTTAGGGTATTTTGGTGCCTTTTCTTGGAGGACTACACTCTTTTTTTTATTTTGCCCCCCCAAATGAACCAGATGCCTGCTAGCGGGCATGAAAGGCTATACTGCCTTTTTAGTCATCCCTGGACTATCTTGTAAAACAAACAAAATAGCTTCATTTATATACTGCTTCATACTGCCTAAGCAGTGTATAAGTGGTTCACAACTGTAAGCTACTTGCCCCCAACAATCTGGGTACTCATTTTAGCAACCTTGGAAGGATGCAAGCCTGAGTCAAGCTTGAGACCTTTTGCTGGTACTGAACTCGCAACCTTATGGTTTTGAGTGAGTGGCTGCAGTACAGACATTTAACCACTGCACCACCAGTACTCAGTCACTTCCTATTGGAAAAAAATGTTCTTTCCTGGGCCCAGAGGCCATACTTTCTCCAATAATTCTTCACACAATTTGCTACAAGAGAAAGTGACCACTGTCAACTTGGAGAGCTTTAACACTAAATGGAAAATTCATGAAGGATGGGATAGTCATGATAGATTTAACTACCCTCCTCGTACCAGAGACAGTATGTCTCCAGATATCATTTCCTGAGGAGCCTAAGATGCAGGGTGCTTTTTGCACTTATGTCTTGTTGTGGGTTTCCCACAAACAGCTGATAGGCTATTGAATGAGAAGAATGTTGGACCACAAAAAAATTTGGTGTGAGCAACAGCACTCTTCCCTGTGTTCTTACCTGAAGATGTCAGGAACTGAGTATGATTCAAAACAAACAGGCTCAAAAGAGCAGTGTGTGGCTACACTGGCATCAATCATGCCAGGGCTGCAGCAACCATACATGGCCAGCCCTGCTCTGGGCCACCGCCAGTCCTTAACTGGCCCACTGGAAGGAGCAGATCCTCTCCGCTCCTTCTTGGACTGGTCCTTCCTGGATGGCACCATGTCAGCGCAGCATCCAGCAGTACTCAGGGCACACGTCATCTGAACGCTACACCCTGAACACGGTCAGAATCTGCTTCATTTGGCCCATGTGTTTCAGCCCTATAGGACTAAAAGGAACACTTAGACATTCTATTTGGTATTCTCTAGCTAACTCATGTCCCATTGTGTTCCTACAACCACCATGCATCCCTGTAGGGATCAGTGAGGATTAACATATAGTCTTGTGAGAACCAAGGTGTTGTTGTAACAACAACATACAGTATAAGCTTTGTTTTATCTGTGTTAGCTGCATGTTTAACTAAATAGGCACCAATTATTTTATTTACTTCATAATCTGTCCTTCTCCCAAAATAGGATCCAAGGCAGTTCAAACCACAATTCTTTGTCTAAATCTTTGTCTAAATATTAAAGTCTTTGACTGACAGAAAAATGTGAGCAAAAAGACCACTAGCTTAGTGTCCTGTGGGAAAGAATTCCATAGCCTGGGAGCATCAACCAAGGATATGTTCTCATCAAATGTGTCTTGTGTCATCCATGTGTCAATGTGAGTACTGTACTTTAACTCCCATTAAAAAAGAACCATCCCTGAAGAAAGGCAAGAATGACATCTGCCCTGGAATCACTGAACCCCCTCTATTTTCTCATCTATGCAGCTTTTAGTAAGAGCACAAGCAGTTATGCATGCTGGAATTTTGTAAGTTCTTTGGCACTGTTTTCCTTTGCTTCATCCTTTACATCCTTTGTTAGCTGCCCCTAAATTTTACCCTTGATGTATTCATAATTTTGGTCCCAAAACTTGCCCTTGACTTATATTGATGTCAATTTATATTCAAATATATACGTTATATAAAACTACATTTTAAAATTTCTATTGACATTTATACATGAATCGGTTTGCCTTAATATCTGGTTCATCACTAACCTTCAGAACTTTGCAAGTCTATTTCTAGTATTTTTGCATGTTATTTTTGTATATTATAATACTGAATAGGAATGCTATGCAATATTGAAAGCAAACTATGAAAAGGTAACTTTTAGAAAATTATTAATATCAGAAGTTATCTTTGGCCTGAAACACATGGGCCAAAAGTGGCTTCCAGTTGCATTGGAAGCTCACAGTTTATAATACAGACATCTCCAATGTAGCTGGAAGCTGCGCTGAAGCCACACTCCAGTCCTTAAGACTGAAGCAAAAACGAGCCAGGATAATCTAGCTCCTGGCAGTGTGGCTTGGGTCTACTGCCATGGCCTGCTTTCAGAGTGGGCTGTGCAGTCACCATGGACCAATCTGCTTGCGGACAGAGCAGCCTTTGGCTGCGCTTTCCGAGCCATCTGCTTCACATCTATTTTCACAGCCACATATTTTGGTGTCTGGTATTAAAGTTTCCACTTATTACTAAAGGAAATAACTATTCTCAGAGCCAAATTGAATAGTTTTGTAGACACATTAAATAAAAAAACAACAACAGATGGCTGCATAAAAATGATACCTGGAAAGGAAAAATGTCCACTTATTTGTAGAAATAATTTTCCTATATCAAAGCAGACTAAAATTCATTAATTGTTCACTGTACCCCTAGCATATTTTAAAAATCCCAGATCCGTGTTCCTCCTCAACACCAGCTAGTCTATGAACTCGACTCTAGGTAGACACTCCAGTCATATCCACTCTTCACACTATTCCACTGCTAATCATGTTAAAGACAAGCTTAAAACAACTCCAGTCTCAGACCTCTTCATAAGAGGTTTGGAAACTTTGCTTCTGTGTTACATGAACTTTGTCATCCAAACCTAATAAATGGCTTAACTCCTACTTTGTGAACATATTGTCAAAAATGAAACCTGAGCATTTGCACTACACATCTGAAATCTGAACTCTGGTTCATTTTAACAGATTAGTAGACTCTTTATCCCAACAGCCTGAACTCTCTCTGGTAGCCAAAATGATAAAACCGAGCCTGTTGTACCTTGATCACATCAAAGAATCATAGAGCTGGAAGAGACCACAAGGGCCATCCAGTCCAACCCCCCTGCCATGCAGGAACTCCCAATCAAAGCATACCCAACAGATGACCATCCAGCCTCTGCTTAAAAACCTCCAAGAAAGGCGACTCCACCACTCTCCGAGGGAGTGTGTTCCACTGTCGAACAGCCTTTACTGTCAGGAAGTGCTTCCCAATGTTGAGGTGGAATCTCTTTTCCTGCAGTTTGCATCCATTGTTCCGAGTCCTGTTCTCTGGAGCAGCAGAAAACAAGCTTGCTCCCTCCTCAATGTGACATCCCTTCATATATTTAAACAGGGCTATCACCTCTTAACCCTCTCTTCTCCAGGCTAAACATACCCAGTTCCCTAAGTCATTCCTCATAGGGCATGGTTTCCAGACCCTTCACCATCTTAGTCGTCCTCCTTTGGATCCACTCCAGTTTCTCCACATCTTTTTTGAATTGTAGTGCCCAGAACTGGACACAGTATTCCAGGTGGGGCCTGACCAAAGCAGAATAGAGTGGCACTATTTCTTCCCTTGATCTAAACACTATACTTCTATTGATGCAGCGTTAAATTGCATTGGCCTTTTTAGCTGTTGAATTGCACTGTTGACTCATGTTCAACTTGTGGTCTACTTGGACTTCTAGATCCCTTTCACATGTGGTCTCATTCAGCCAGGTGTCCCCCATCCTATATCTGTGCATTTCATTTTTCCGCCCTAAGTGCAGGACCTTGCATTTCTCTGTGTTGAATTTCATTTTGTTAGCTTTGGCCCAGCTTTCTAGTCTATTCAGGTCATTTTGAATTTTGACCCTATTCTCTGGGGTATTAGCTACTCCTCCTAATTTGGTGTCATTTGCAAATTTGATAACTAGGCTCTCAATACTGTCATACAAGTCATTAATAAAGATATTGAATAGTACTGGGCCCAGGACAGAACCCTGTGGGACCCCACTGGTCACTTCTCTCCAGGATGAAAAGGAACCATTGTTGAGCAACCTTTGGGTGCAGCCAGTCAACCAGTTACAAATCCATGTAATGGTTACCTTATCTAGTCCACAT
This sequence comes from Urosaurus nigricauda, assembly GCA_034509955.1. Lineage (NCBI taxonomy): Eukaryota > Metazoa > Chordata > Lepidosauria > Squamata > Phrynosomatidae > Urosaurus > Urosaurus nigricauda. The sequence goes on along the minus strand of JAOEGL010000001.1, from coordinate 257,228,357 downwards.
TTTAGTCCATGAGTCCATGAGAAGGCACAAATCACTAGAAAAAAACAGTAATGCTAGGAAAAGTAGAAGGTAGAAAAAAGACCACTGGACAGATAGCTAGACTCAATCAGAGAGGTCATGGTCCTGAATGTGAAGGACTTAAGAAGAGCAGGGGAGGACGGGGAACTTAAATATTTCTCACCCACGAATCAGGATCTACTCAAGGGCAGTTAACAACAAGCAACAATTTGAAGTTGCTTTAGGAGAGCAAAAGTAACTTTCAAACACTGGTTTACAATTAATGTTTGATTAGCCAAGTTCAGATTTCAGATGCAAATGTTCATGTTTCCTATTCAACAACACATTTGCAAAGTAAACTCAGATGAAGAGGAAAGAAACTGAATCCAACGGAACTGAGTCCAAACCCCGAAAGAGCCAACTCTTCCCCTTACCTCAGGACCATAACCTTAGTTTAGTGCTAAGTTACACTGGGGCTTCTTGGGGAGATGGGGATATATTTTAACAGCACACACACAAAAAATCTAGCACAAGGATAGCATTCCCTCCTCCACACACAAAGCTGAATAAAAGCAGGGTTGGCAGTGACATCAGAAGGAACTATGTAGAGTGCTCCTCAGAAGTCAACTTCAAGAAATTTCCAATTTAGGTGTTTTTCTGTGGTAGATCTCAACAAGCAATGGGCCAGATGCCCAAAACAAGGAACCAAGACATGACTATGAGTTTGGATAGAAGTGTAACCATAACACTAAAGTCGCTAAATCAGACAGAGGCTTTTGTTTTGTGGATTTTGTACGTTAAGTTATTGTTCTGGTTTACCTGCAGCACTCACTTCCTTTCTATTTACCTCTAAATAGAAAACTAATTCAGGGCCTGATGAACTTAATTTTGGATAACTCCCATCAGTCCCCACAAGCATAAGTAATCATCAGGGATGACAAGAACTACCGTATATACTCGACTATAAGTTGAGAAATTTGTGCCCCCAAATGCCCTCCAAAATCCTGGGGTAGACGTATAGACAGGTCAACGTGGTCTATGGCTACCCCAGGCTGGAAAGGCAGAGCATTCTCCCTGGCCAGGATGCTTCCTTTGCAGGAGGAAACCCGGCCAGCAAGAAGGCGCGGCAGCTGCACACTACAAACCTCTCCCGTTGAGTCTCCTCTTCTTCTTCCCTGCTGCTGCTGTTTGTCCTTGGCCCGGCCTGAGTCCCTCCCTCCCTCCCTCCCCCAACCACTCTGAAGACTGGGCTCTGGGCTGACGGCAGGGAGCGACCAGGCAGCAGACTCAGGTGGTGAGAGCTCTCTTTATCCACTCAGGCCCCACTGCAGAAGGTCTGGACCCGCTTTGACTCCTTTCTGGGTGAAGGATATGGAATTCTGGGAGTTGGGAGTCTGTTGTGGGGCCCAGGGAACAAGGCCTGACTCCTTTCTGGGTGAAGGCTATGGAATTCTGGGAGTTGGGAGTCTGTTGGGGGGCCCAGAGAACAAGGCCTGACCCTTTTCTGGGTGAAGGCTATGGAATTCTGGGAGTTGGGAGTCTGTTGTGGGGCCCAGAGAACAAGGCCTGACCCTTTTCTGGGTGAAGGCTATGGAATTCTGGGAGCTGGAATTTGTTGTGGGCCCAGAGAGGGGGATCCTTGGGAGGGGGCAGAAGAGAAAAAGGGGTGGGGGGCAGCCCAGCAGCAGCCTCTGGGCAGAAAATGGGAGGCAGGCAGTGCCTCTGTCCCTGGCTCCCTCCGAAGTCCCCCAAAGCCCCCCTTCCAATCCATCCATCCTTCCCTCCCTATGTATCCTTCTTTTGCCTATTCCCCCTCTCTCCATCCATCCATCCATCCATCCATCCAGCAATTTCTCTCTCTCTCTCTTTCTCTGTCTCTATCTTTCCATCCCTCCATCTATCTCACTCTCTCTCCATCCATCCATTCATCCCTACCATCTATCTATTTAGGTATCCCTCCCTCTATCCCTCTATCTACCTACCTACCTACCTATCCTGTCTTCTATCTATCTCATTCTCCATCCAATCATCTATCTATCTATCTATCTATCCATCCATCTCTTCCTATCCTTCCCTCTCTAGCTATCACTTCTTCTATCTATCCCTCTCTCCATCTAATCAGCCATCCATCCATCCCTACCTACCATCTATTTACTATCCCTCTCTCTCTCTCTCTATCTACCCCTCCCTCCCTCTCTCCTGTTGGGGGGTTTCCTTTGCACATTTCTTCTGGGGGAGTTGGCCCTTGCCTTCCTCTGAAAGAGTGTGATTCCTCCAGACCCCTGGGCCAGGCTGGCAGACAAGTAGACTCCTTGTCGGTCTCCCATCCAAGGACTGACCATGAGTGACCCTGCTTAGCATCCAAAAGGGGATCAGGTCCGTTCCCAGCGTCTCTAGCTGGGCTTTCTCCTCAGGAGGGAGCCCAGATAGAAAGAAGCTGATCGCCCCAGAGCCTCTCCCCAGGTGGGCTTCCCCCTTAAACCGACCCTCGACTTATCCACGGGTCATACAAAAATCCCTAATTTTGGCCCCAAAAGTTGACCTCGACTTATACATGAGGTCAACTTATACACGAGTATATACGGTATACTTCAAAACATCTGGAGAGCATTAAAATGGGGAATATTGTCCAAGATAAAATTAAGCCTACAGACATTCTCTGCCAGTTACCTTAATTCTTTCCCCTTTCTCTGCAGTAAAAGGAACATCTAGCACCATGGTATTATAACAGGACACAAAGCTAAAATGTATTCAATCTAATAAGCAGAGGTTTCCAGCATCTCTGTTGCTGAACTGGAAGCAAAAGATGAGTACATCACCCTAAGGCTTGGTGAGGCTCTTTCTCAATTATGCAGCCCATACAAATTGAATTACAGTATAGCTTACAAGGAGAGGATCCCCCCCTGCAAAGAACACATGATTTTAAAACCAGATCCTATCCCACTAAAAGGTCATCCCTGCCTTCATGGCATCACTTTATCTATACCATTTTGGTTTCTATTTAGATAGACTGAGTCATGTACCTGCTTTACATACCAATCAGCAATCAAGCTGGGATAGTGGGAGTCATGAGAAGAATAGCAACAGCAAGTACATTTCTATACCAGTGCACTAAAGCACTCCCAAAGTGGTTTACAATGTGTAAACAAATTGTCCCCAACAAGTTGGGTACTCATTTTTGTGACCTCGGAAGGATGCCAGACTGAGTTAACCCTGAGCCCCTGGCTGGTATCTAACAACCTTTGCAACTATGAGTGAGTGACTGCAGTACCTGCATTTGGGTTTCTTATGCCATTGGACTACAGTGTGATATAATTTATACATAAACTTATTTCAATTCCAGAAGTTACATTAACATAAATGGAAGAAGGTATCTTCTTCCTGTGAGCTTGTGTGTGTAAAATCGTCTCTTTGCCTGAAATTTGTATCACATTTTTTCTCATACTCAATTATTCAATTACTGCCCACATGAGAAAGAAGCCTAAACAAAATCGTCTTCTTTTTTAAAATGCCTAATGTATAATATTTTTATTTCTTGCCACAAGATAAATTTACTCCACTTAATATTAAAAGTGATTGTTTGGGTAATATTTCAAGTGTGGTTCCTTAAGTTCACATGAGGCCACAAATATTAATGTTTCCATGAAAAAATAGAAAAATAATTCTTTCTAAAAAATTTCAACTCATCAGAATTTTTATCTTACTTTTAGTTTCATTACATTTCTGCAGCCCCAGCTAAAGATTAAAGAAAGCCAGAAGAATGAGATACAGTCCTCCTTTGCCATATGTGGGGGATTCGTTCTGGACCCACCCACCCCCACATATGCTAGAGTCTCATTTAATTGAAAAGTGAATAATCTCCTCTTGCACTCCACTTCACATTTATACCTCCTTATCATAATCTAAAAAGCAAGCATGCATGTGTGTGTGTGTGTGTCTATGTTATAAATAATCCCAGAGTTTTTATACTAAATGCAGTCCAGTTACAAGTTACTAGAGTTAAACAACTGTTGGCAGAAAGTTCCTAGAAGTGCACCGGGGGGAGGGGGGTGCAAAAAAACAGTACTGCTATGAAAAAGGCCCAATCCCTGGTCTCATAGAGTGATATGTCTCCCCTCAATCACATCTGACACATCTGACACCAAAATTCCCATTCTTCCCAATGGCCAAAAGAGGCATTATATAGAAACACACTTTCCCTCAAAATAGGTTCTGAAGAAAAACAGTACTATTTTAATGGAGAAAACAGTTGTTACAAATGACTGCAACTATCACTCCCCATTTGCATGAAAAATTAAGACTGGTGCTAGGCAAAAAAGTTGTCTAGGACAATAATGAGCCCTACACATATATAATTCACCACTAATTTCATGATCAAATCATAAACAACACGTATTTTACTGGCAATCAGCCTTGCATTTACCAACAAAAATATAACTCTCAATAACTATCCAAAGATGATGATTGGGCTTGAAGCTAGACCTGAAGACTAAGGCATCCATGTTCATGCCGTCTTTAGCTCCCAACTATCTCAACAATTGTTTTGACTAATACTGCCCTCTCTTTGCCCACTATTTGTCCCAAAACAATGGACACACTTTTCTCCTCCTCCTTTTCTATTACTGAAAGCAAGCAAAATCAGCATGAATGCATTTATGTACTACATTAAATCAGGAAAGCAATCTCCTGTGCTAACTTAAACTGAAATTAACAGTTAACACAACTCAATGTGTAATTACATTCCAATAGCTCTCCTAGTTAAAAAAAAAAGGCTTAAGTTCATCATTTCATAGCATTTTTGTTTACCATGCTCATTTCACTATTGAGCTTACCTTTCCTTTCGATCCAGATTGCTTAAAATATGAAAGAGAGAAAGATCATAAGATGAAAGTCCCTTCAACATCAATAGATCTTTAAAAATATTTATTTAGATAGAAAGTTCATCATTTTAACCAAATAGAATTCTTATTCATTGTAGGTAACACTACTTACAAAAATAAGTGCTTGAAACTATGAAATAAGCAAGAACCAGATGCAATTGCTCCTCAATAAAAGACATACCATAACACCCCAAAAGCATGGAGATTTTGGGTGACTTTGTCTAGCAAAGGCAAAAGTTGTACCTTTCAGGTCAACCTTCCTCCTAGCCTTTCCTTTGGAAAAGGCCAGAAAGTTCATCTTATTGGGTTCTGCTGCCAAAAATTTACACATACCTTTAGATAGCAGAGCGTAACACACACTCTCTCCATCAATTCTTTCCTGATTAAAAGACCAGGCAGGGAGGAGAAGTGCTTTCTCTAAAGTAGGAATAGCTGAGGGGAAGAGTACAAGTTGGGCCCTTGCTGCCTTCAGTGCCATACAGGAGGCAAACCACACTCCTGTCATCTCTAACTCAGGAAGAAGGGCAGGAAGAAGGGCCATTCCTGTCCTCTTCTCAGATTTGAAAAGTTGTCAATTTATCATTCTCACCAATAGGCAGTGCCAGAAACTGGTTATGGTAAAAAAAAAATGGTGAGCTCAATCCCTGAAGCTGCACACCAGTTTATTGTTTTGTTCAACAGATTATTTAAACAATAGATTGACAAATAGTTATTGACATTTTTATATAGTCAAGAGTCTTTTTTTCCCTAAGAAATCATGGAACAAATTATTAAGATAATCATAACAAGAAACCCAACAAACTGTAGGAACCCATACGGAAATATTTCTAGAAAGGCAAAGCAGTAATATTTGTAGAAAAGCAAAGCAAAGATTTATGATGCAGTGGCATTTAAGCCATACTGCATTATGCACAAGATCACAATCAAGCAAGTGACTCTAAGTTTCTATTAAGGCTACATATCAATCTATTTTCTATCAGCAGTCAAGACCCCAAAGTTCCCAAAGCCTTAAAAAATAAAGAGTCTTAGGCACAGAAGTCAGCTAGTGTATTATAATATCGAAGAAGCATACAATTTGAATATATATGCAAGAAAAAAAGGTCCACATGGCCACAGATCAGGCAACTGTAATAAAGTTTGGTATTCTGGAGACATGGACATTTAAGCAACAGAGGCCTGATCAATAATAGAAACAATTCAGGTAGAGCCTTGATGAAAAACAATTAGTTGAGCCTTGAAGACAAATAAGACACAATGAAGCAGGACAATTCTTTTTCCCAGTTGGCTGTGCCCCATATTTTCCCTTTAGTTACTCTTGCTTCCAGTCTCTTCTTTTCATCTATGTTTCCTGCCCACCCACTGCCCTTCTCCTAAAGCTTCCATCATGCTGACCCACAGCTTCCGCCCTCCTGTTCTAGATCACCTCTCTTCTTTTAAAAAAAAATCCTCTTTGTTCCATTTGAGCATAAAATACTTCAATTTAAAAATGGTAAAAAATATTTTCAGTATTGACTTCTTTTTTAAAAAAATGTATAGTTGTAATCCCTTTCCTTTCCCTTCACCTGCTCTTTAGAAAAACTAAATCCACCAAGTGCTTCTAAATGTGGTAAAAAACCCCAGCACAATCCAATAGTTTTGATTCTCAAAAGCTAAATATGACAGAAATTTGGGAAATCCTTTTCAAGTAAAACATTTATAGGAAATTTTTTAAAAAGGAAGAAAGCGAAGAGTTTCAGGAAGTACTGAGAAATATCAGAATTAGGCTATATATTTCAAAAACCAATTCTCTTCTGAACACAATTTGAGCTGTTTTTCTATGTAAATAAAGAGCAAATCACAACAAGACATGCCTGAATACTTTTAATGGGAGACATCATTGTTATATAGCTCCAGTGAACAGTCTGAAAGCATCTGTTATTGAAGCACAGTTAAAAATTAAAGAAGATCATGTGGACCATCAGTGCTTGCATAAGAGAATAGTATCAACTTTCTCAGCTGTTCTGAGCTTTTTAAACTTTCTAACCATGAACTTTTTTACTCTTATCTCTATTCAGACAGGATATTTCAGTGCAAAAACAAAAGTTACTAGACTGTACAAATAATGTTTTAAATTACTCTCCCAAATAGTAAAAGTACTATTTACAACCAAAAGGCACACACTTGTTTAAATATAATTTGAAGTATTTAAAATCTACCATAAACTGAATTATAATTGAAATGGATTTATTCAACTCTATCTAAATACTGATTAAATCCTCCAGTAACAAAACAAGTGCTCAATATAAAACATCTTACAGTTGTGATTCTCAAATGGTAGGAGTCTTTCCCTAATGGAAGTCTCAGGTGTATCTTCCAAAACTACAAGCAATGTTGGAAACAAAACTGCACAAAGGATGCAGGTTTCTGCCTTGTGGTCACAAAATTCAGGTCTACTTAAGAGTCAAGCTTCCATTGTTATTGGGTCTCTGCCTCATTTTTTTTTTAAAAAAAGGAAAGAACTGGCTCTCAGGAGTAAATTTACAAACGTACCACCAATAAAAAGCAAACCTCAGAACTATATTCTTGGTCAAAGACCAAAGCTCTAGGCCAGACATGACTTCACAAGATGGGATAGGCACAGTATTGAAATCTCAGATTCACTTATAAGACAGCAGAAAGACATCAAAACCACCCAGCCTACAATTAGCACACATGATTAGGTTCTTTAGATTTAGGCTCAGAATGGCAAAATTAGAATCAGACACAACACTGCACAAGATAAAAGAAAGGACAGGATTAAAAACCAAGAGTACAGACACAGTAATAAGCCTCAGTGCTAAGTGGATCTCCAGAGCTTCTTGTTTCCTGGAAAGCTCCAAATATAAGTTCTCCAGGATTGCTGAATGAATTCAAACTCTGTAGGCAGCAGAATCTTGAAATCATCAACAACTGAGGCATCCACATACTAGCTGACAGACAACAGAAAGAGGACATAAGAAGGCACAGATAGTAAGAGACAAAGGAGTGGATATAATCCAAATGGGCTAGCATGTACACATCTGTTGAATGGAAAGTGGGAGCAGGACAAAAAGAAGCAAAAGCACTAAGAAACAGAGGACTGAACAGAAACCAGGTGTGTCAAAATATAATAAGCTACCTGCTTCTCACTTCCAGAGGGCCTTTGTTTATTCTCTGAGCAAATTTTAACCTATTTAATGTAAGCAGGAAGACAACTGTGGCTACCTCAGGGTTATTTCTCTTTACATGAAAAATTATGTTCTCCAAAAATAACATTCACATTAAAACCCATCGCTATAAAAGACAGAGATCCCTTAATTTTCACAGAGTAAAGCTTTTTTGCTAGATCCAGGCATCCACCTCTTCACCTCAAAGACCACACATCACACATCTTTATTACTAATCACAAGAAATATCTGTTAAGGAATCAGATTTAATTTCCAATTTCTTAGCTTTGTGAAGTTTCAGTCAGCCTTTGCTTCAGTCATAAACTAGTAGATTTCTAATCACCAAATTCCCTATATTTCTCTATGCATTCAATGGAACATAAAAATTTCAAGAGAGAAATAGCATGCTTGACTTCCCTGAACGTCTTTCTGCAAATCTTTTTACATGAAATACCTTTATCAATGTTACTCCCTGCATTCTTCAAGCTATTGAAGTATATTTCTTATATATTTCTCATAAAAAACAAAAAAGTTTTCAGGAAATAAAATTTAAAAGAAAAGGAAATGGTACAAAACTTTACTTGAGTGTGTATACAGTGATTATGGAAGAGAGAGAGAGAGAGAGAGAAAGGTGTTTAACATCTTACCTTTGTGCTGCTGTTTTTACTACATGTGTTTGTGCATGAGCATGGGGACAACGTCTAGTCTGTCCTACTGTTCCAGAGCAAGACATATTCTGAATATTTTCACTGCAAATGTAAAAATCAGACAGAAAAAGTGTTAGTATTTATGTCATGGTCAAATTATACCTTTACTTAGAAAAGTTATCCATCACTTCATTTTCTATTTTATTTTGAGCTTCCATGTGCCGAAACGTTTGGTTAACGTGAAGCAATAGGAGAAAAAAAAGAGTCCTTTTCAGCTAGCAGGTGTGATCCTGTTCCTTCATAGTGAATAAGCAACCATGCAGGAACTATCCTTGCATTGGAAATAATTGATATTAAGGCCTACCTAAATACCTGTAACTAACATTTAGAAACATATAGGATTTTATCATTACAAACATATAGGATTTTATTATTGTATTACAGATTGTCTTCTTCACCTAACTGAACAATAGGAAGGTAATACTTTTGTTGGGTTCAACTATAATTTCAAAATAGTGTCCTAGTATTCAGGTTCTCCAAAACTCTTCATCAGGTTAGGTAACGGGAAGGGGCTAAGATCAGAGATCTAAAAACTTGGCAAGATGTCTGTACCAAAATTAAGCATCAAAGTAGAAAAGGTAGGCCAGAGGAGTAGGATGCAGGTTATCACATGGCACCTAGTAATGTCTGCTTGGACTCTAAACCCCATGTCTAAAAACACAAAATTGTTTGTAACACAAACACATGCTTTGTGCCTTAATCAACACATACAAACAATACCAACCTTGCCTCAGTTTCCCAGAATACTGGGGTTTAAAAACAAAACAAAACAGTGTAACAAACATATGGCAGCCAGCTAAAAAACCTGCAACAACAAAATCCCAAATCTTAGACCACAAGAACTCTTGATTATTTTTAATAAGACAATGTAATGTATTGTCTGAACATGTCAACAAAGTAGAAACACAATCATCTTAACATCATTTACAAGCAGCATCATTACTACTTCCAGAAACATACCACTCATTAAACATTTCTAAGTGCATTTGGAAGCACTGTACCTTATTTTTCTGCTGTTTCCCAACATATTGAGTCCGACCGGGTTTCCTTTTAACATTCTAGAAGTCTCAGTTTTGTTTCGTCTAGTGTATGTTCTTAAAGAATCACCTCTGCCACCAAAACCTGAATAACGTAGTGACTGAAATGGAACAATTAACAAAAACTTAAATATAAATATCAACTATCACATGACAAAATTTTACTTTACATTTCTATTAAGGGCTTAAACGTTAAGATATTTTTATCCATTCTTCAAAGAGTTGTACTGTTCCAAATGCAATTGACATGAAATAGTTCTGACACTGAAATTGTCTGAAATTATCGCCAGAAAAACTTACAATATGAATCTTATCCCTGGTCTTCTACTATTTAGGTGAGATTTGTGCATTCCAAATCAAAACGTGATTTATTAGTCCTAATTCATATCTGGCCTGCTGTGTTTTTAAAAATTTTTAGCTATACCCATCCTGGAGGAAGCTTTAAAGAATTCAGGCACACTCACAACTTTAAGTCATGAAACACTCTTACTCCTCTAGTTGTAAGCTTTAAGATCCTTATAGTAAAAATCAACTCCCCAGGATTTAAATCAGTAACAGCTGACCTTCAGAACTACTGTACTGTGGACCATCCTTGCTTGTATACTCAAGAAAAAGAACTTTCTACAAATTTGGAGGCTGACTTAAAACCTAAAGCAGCATAAGTCCACTATCAACCTAAATTAGTAAGGGGAGACACAACACAATGCTGTTTCTCTGTAAGGCATAAAAATATCAAATATTTTAAGCTTAACATGGCTTCAAAGATACATAGGAGACATGAGGCAAATTTTCAAGAACATATAATGAAAAACTGCAAGGCCAAAATCTGGACCCACAGAAATACTACATTTCTAGAACCACCTTTCATTGTACAGTAGAGTCTCGATTATCCAACATAAACGGGACCGGCTGATAGTCGGATAACCGAAAATGTTGGATAATCCGGAGGGATTATGCGACTATCAGATGGTCCAGTTTATGTCTTCCCTCCTTCTTCCTTCCCTCCCTCCCTGTCTCCCTTCCTCTTCCCTGCTTACCTGCTCATGGTTTGGCTGCGGGGGGGGGGGGGAGGTCTCCTTGGCGGCCGAGGCACGCAGACGAAGGCACATCCAAGGAGCCCCAGCTGGAAGCCTTCTCCTCCGCCGCTGCCGCCTCCCTCACCGCGGGAAGAACAGAGGCAAGCAACATCCTCCAACGTCCTCCAGGGCTGCTGCCGAGGCCAGGCAGCGAGGAGGAGGAAGAAGAGGAGGAGGAGGAGGAGGAGGAAGACAGGCCTGTTCTGGGGCTGTTTTGGGCCCGATGCTGCCGCCGCTGTGCTTAGGGCCTGTTCTGGCTCCTTGCCCATTGCGGCAGCCATTTTGGGGGCGTGTCTGGGGGCGTGTCCTAATTCTGCCAACGTCAGATAATCCGGAATGTCGGATTACTGAATGTTGTATAATTGGGACTCTACTGTACAGTGGTCCCCCGGGTTACGAAGGTAATCCGTTCCGGATTACCTTTTTTTTTTTTATAATTTTATTTAATAAACTATACAAGACATTACAAAGAGAAAAAAAACCAATTCAAATTACAATTCCACTTACACAAAACACAATACAAAACACACAATAATTAACAATAATCAACACAATACCACTTCTAAAATCCGTCACATTGGGGAAGGAAGGGGGGGGAACAAGGGGGAAAAGAAACATTTGGAAGGGATGTGAACTTCCTAGAATACCACTCTGTACTACACATAAAAAAACCCTGAAAAACAAGATCTGTAAGCTTCTCTCGTAAGCTTCTCTCGTTCGTTTCCGGATTACCTTTCGTAACCCGGAAATATTCGTTTCCCGGGGGACCGCATTAGGAGACGGACTGCGCGGCCGATTTAAAGGGGCCGCACGGTTTTTCTCCTTCGCATGCCAGGGATCCTTCGGATCCCGGGGGATGTTTTTTGGTCCCGGCGGTTTCGGGTCCCGGGGATTTTGTTCCTCGGGGGATTCGTAAACCGGGGGACCACTGTACTTAGTTTCTTTCTAGGACACTCAGTGTCATCAGTATTTAGACATCACAATCACTCATTACTGAAAACTAAACATAACAACAACAAAAAACTAGACTTGGGAAGAGTGAACTGATCACCAAACTAAGTACAACTTACTGGACATACTAAAAATGCCCTAGGAAAGTGGGCATGAAGATAGAGCTACACAGAAACCATTCATTTTTTGCCACTCTGCTTTTCCATAATTTTATTCTTTAACACATGCCCAAACTCTTTGGCATTTAGTACATGTTATGGCAAAAACGAGACTGTTATCCTAAACATACTTACTAGAAAGAAATCCTCACTGAACATAAGACCTCTTAATAATATACACAAGACAACACTGTAAATTACATGAATTTACAGAACTTTCAACTATAAATATAAGCTGCAATTCCTGTATTCATTTTCCTATGCATACCGAAAATGGCAGAAAAAGCATTTAAACACTATTTATTACATTCCAAGATGTTCAACTGTGTTAAGCTTTTTGTATTCAGGGTATCATATCCATGAACTGTTATTTCTGCTTCCTTAGGCTGAGTTCAGACATAATGAACAGCTGCTGTCATTACCAAACTGGGCAGTAGTAAGCATTGTTGTGCTCATGTTTTCTCCTTCTTTTCATTCAAGTACAAGAGAAGGAGATAAGCAGTTACCACTTCTAGTGTGGGACAAACTACAGTTCATCCAAACTATGGTTTATGAAAATCTTCATCTCAAACTCCATGGGTAAACGTTGGGGGAGAATAAAGGAAATACACAATTCCAAAGCTCACAGCATCTTATTTTCATACAGTTTTTAAATTCATGAGAATAACACAAATTACTGCATTTTTGCTATTTCACATCCAGTAACACAAACGTACTTACAGTTCTTCTGATCATGTACACATCCATGATTCCAATGGTTTAGTTTACCAAGTCTTGTAGATTCAGAGCTCCAAGGGCCAAAGATGTGTATAAGGCACCAGTAAAATTTTTAAAAGATTGCATATGGTTTTTAATGGTATATACACATATAAACTAAGAGTCTGCAACACCTCATTGCACTTAATTTAGTTTAAATATTAAGATATAGCCGTGTTAGTCTGTAGAAAGAAAGAAATGCCACCAAATGCATCTAAGGAAATGGATTTAAGTCTACGAAAGCTCATGCTGCCAATTTCTTTCTTTCAATTAGTCTCAAAGGTGCTACAAGATCTCTCAACATTAAAATATTAGATTAAGCTTAAAGCATAAAATATCCATTTTATGTACATCACATTTTACATATAAATACATACTTTTTTTGCACCATCAGGACTGTAGGTTCCATCACTCTCATCTAAACTCAGCAGACTGGCTTCACTAAACAAGTAAAGAAGAAAAAATACACTACAATTTAAAAGCAGCAATACAAGGTTTCAGCAACTACTTCAATAGGATCATCATAATTACACAATGTTTCTTTGATCTGACAATCTAATTCACACATCTCCTATAATATTTATAGTATTATTTCACCTTCAAATAAAACATAATACTGGCATACCTTAGTTAACAAAGCCTCTGATAAAGAAGTTTCTTTTTTCATCTCACCAGTCCCCTCTTTTTGCTTTTTGTCATCTGTCTAGCTGGAAGGTTTTAGCAGTATTAACATTGGAAGGATGGTGAAAGAGGCCAGGAGAAATACAAAGCTTTCAGTATCTGTTTTCAGGAGCATGTCTGCAGTTTAAAATGCACTAAAGCTTGAGCTGTGAATGAATGGGATTCCTTCTGTAGCTATGGCTGCCTAGAACAATCAAGGTAACCAGTAGCTGCTTCCAGAATCCCTTAATGAGAATGAATGAGCAGGAAAACAGAGAAAGGGGGAAAGCAGATAAGCCTGCCTCATCACCCATCCTTCCAGGATGTTAAAGAACCATAGATCCATAAGTCTGGCCACAAAAATCGTAATCATAAGAAAAGTGAAGTCAAGTTAAAGAATAAAAAGTATCCCTAGATGTATGTTAGAAGAAGCCTTGAAGAGGTCTCTAGAATGTTTAAAATATTTGTTCACTTGTGCAAGACTTAGTTGACCTTACTTTCACATGTGCACATTGTTCATTTTAGATAAAAAGTTTGCTTGAAACATATTGAATTACTCTTCTTGTTTTGTGGTGCAGGAATCCATCCCAATTCTTTCTATTTTAGTTTTGCCTCTGGTACTAAATGTTTTGTTAAAGAAAGTAATCCAGACAAGACAGAGGGGCTTACTGTCAATAGTCCTAACCTGAATTTGGAGGTGTGTTAACCACTCCTGGATGGGGTTACACTCCCCTGAAAGACTGTGTTCGCAGCTTGGGGGTGCTTCTAGATCTGTCAGTCCAAATGACAGCTCAGATAACTGGACAGCTGACACTGCTTATTATCAACTTTAGCTGTTATACCAGCTGCGACCATACCTAGAGTTGAGGACCTAAAGATGGTAGTGCAGACATTGGTTACCTCAAGGCTGGAATTCTGCAATGAACTGTACAATGGGCTATCCCATACCAAGTTTGGAAATTTCAGTTAGTTCAAAATATGACAGTCAGATTGATTATTGGGACATCCAGGAATCATCATATTATACCAATATTAAAAACACTCCACTGGCTGCCAGCTAGTTTCCGGGCAAGGTACAACGTTTTGGTTATTATTTTTAGAACCTTACATGGTTTGGTTCCAGGTTACCTACAGGATCACCTCCTCCCATATAATCCACCCATTATTATTATTATTATAGCGCTGTAAATTTACACAGTGCTGTACATACAATCTTATAATTAGACGGATCCCTGCCCTCAGGCTTACAGTCTAAAAAAGACAACACAAAAGGAGAAGGGAAAGGTGGTGGGAAGGGGGATGAGGTCCAGTGGTTCTTCTCTCCCTCTGGGGCCTGGACTAAGGCAGATGGATTGGAGGGAGGGCTTGGCTTCTTAATACATAGTTAAAGCGAGGCATCCTGGGGCACAAGGCACAATCCTGGGAACGCCTCCCTAAACAATATAGTTTTTAACTTAATTTTGAAACTGGTTAGAGAAGTGATGAGGCGCACATGTGGGGGAAGAAGGTTCCAGGAGTGAGGGGCAGCAAGTGAGAAGGGACGAATCCGGGACAGGGCAGTGGAAATCCTCAGCTGGGACAGGAGACCTTGACCACCAGAGCGGAGGGTACGAGAAGGAGTGTGAGGAGAAAGAAGTTCAGACAAGTACGGAGGGGTCAGTCCGTGGAGGGCTTTGAAAGTCAACAACAAAAGCTTGTACTGGATGCAGAAGGGGAAGGGGAGCCAGTGAAGGGAGGATAAGAGGGGAGAAACATGGTCAAAGCAGCAGGAGGATGTGATAGTACGTGCAGCTGAATTCTAGACAGAAGAAGGTTACAATAATTTAGTTGTGAAACCACTAGGGCATGGACCAGAGTCTTGGCAGTGGAGGCTGAGAGGAATGGATAGATTTTAGCAATGTTGTAAAGAGAGAATCTACAGGTCTTGGCGGTGGCCTGAATCTGGGGAATAAACGACAGAGAGGAATCAAAGATGAAACCAAGACTGCGGTTTGCTGAACCGGTTGAATATAAGTGCCATCAACAGAAACAGAAAAGGAGTATTGAAGGGTGGGCTTAGGTGGGAAGATGAAAAGCTCTGTCTTAGACATGTTGAGCTTCAAGCGCCGATGCCACATCCACTGAGAGATGGCAGCCAGACAAGATGAGACTTGCTATTCAAGCCCCAGAGAAAGGTCAGGGGTGGAAAGGTACAGCTGAGTGTCATCGGCATAAGATGATAGGAGAAACCAAAAGAACTGATGAGTTTACCAAGGGACAATGTGTACAGAGAGAACAAAAGGGGACCCAGGACAGAGCCCTGAGGAACTCCAACAGATAAGGGAGGTGGAAGTCTGACCACCTGTGACCACTGCAAAAGATCTGTCTGACAAGTAAGATTTAAACCAGTTGAGAACCGAGTTGGAGAACCCAAGGTCGGAAAGTAAGTCAAGCAAGAGACAGTGGTCCATGTTGTCAAAGGCCGCGGACAAATCTAGAAGAATGAGAATAGAGTAGAGGCCATTCACCTTGGCCTGCAAAAGATCATTTGAGATCTTGGCGAGGGCCATCTCTGTAGAGTGCCATGGGCGGAAACCAGACTGAAAAGGTTCCAGGATGGAGTTGGCTTCGAGAAACTCAAGACAAAGAGAATAAACTACCCGTTCCAGAACTTTAGAGAGGAAAGGAAGAAGAGAGATCGGATGATAGCTAGACAAAGAAGAGGGGTTGAGAGAGGGTTTCTTCAGAATTGGAGAAACAAGAGCATGTTTAAAGTCAGAAGGGAAGGAACAGGAAGAGAGAGAGAGATTAAAGATATAGAGGAGCGAGGGCAGAAAAGAAGGGGTTATAGAGATAAGAAGTGGGAAGGGATAGGATCAAGAGAACAAGTTGTAGGTTTGGAAGAATTTAGCAGTGTAGAGAGTTCATCCAGAGAAACAGGTGGAAACACAGACAGTTTATTAGTAGAAGGAACCAGGAGATTAGTGGTAAGGGGCAAATCAGGAGGAACAATTTTGGATCGAATAGTAGTGACTTTTGTGAGGAAGTAGTTGGTGAAATCAGTGGGGGAAAATGATGAGAAGACAGGGGGAGAGGAAGGTTTTAGCAGTGAATTGAAGCAGGAGAACAAACGCTGCAGGCACCTCTCGTTGGCGCAGATCAATGATGTATAGTAATTCTGTTTTGCCATAGACAGGGCACATGAGAAGGATAAAAGAACAAATATGTAATGAATAAAATCGGCCCACTCCCTGGACTTTTTCCAAAGACTTGGCTGCTCGAGAGCAGGACCGGAGAAACCTAACTGTGGGAGAGAGCCAGGGCTGAGGCCTAGACATAGAAGAGGACGTGCAAACAGATACAGGGGCAAAGCTGTCATGGGTTGACGTGAGAGTGGAGCTGAATAAAGACATTGCTGAGTCAGCAGAGTCCCCAAGATTTAGAGAAGAGAGAGAAGAATCCAAGGTCTGACTGAGATGATCAGAATTAACAGACTGAAGATTATGAAAAGTGCGTTGAACAATATGACGAGGAGGTGGAATATAAGTAAGAGTAAAAAAAAATTAGATGATGATCAGACAATGGATAGTCAGATGCCAAGTAGTCAGAAATGACACACTTGGTGGCGAGAACTAGGTCAAGGCAGTGACCTTGGTTTGGAGAGTTGGAATGAGGTTGAAGATCAAAAGAAGCTAAGAGGGAGCTAAAGCGAGACGTTGAAGGATTCTTAGGATCATCAAGGTGGATATTAAAGTCACCTAGAATTAGAGAGGGGAATGGGTCTGAGAGTCTGAGCCACATGTTCAGGTCCTCTGGTGGACATTTACTCTAATCAGCCAGGAATAGGTTGGCAACTGTCAGCCACAGGACTTTTTCTTCAGCCGCCCCTGGACTGTGGAATAACCTGCCGGAAGAGATTTGACAGCTGAATATGCTGCCAAAATTTAAAACAGCATTGAAGACCAGTCTCATCCAGTAGGCTTGGCTTACCCGGACAATTTTTAAATTGCGAATTATTTAGATGCAGAATTTTAAATATGGACTGTTTTAAATTGTATACATCCTTTTAAACTGCTTTAATTAATGTGTTTTAAGTGATATTATTCATTGTTGATTTGTTGTTGTTCCCTGCCTTGATCCATGAGGAGAGGCAGGTAAGAAATTGTCATTGTTGTTGCCCAGAAATACATTACTTAATAAACTGAGGTATACCTGAAATACAATTCTGATACAAAGACCAGAGAAAGGTTAACAGGAGAAAAACAATTTTGTAAAACAAATGAGAAAATGCAAACTATGTTAGGATATTGGATGCTCACAAGCTGTCTTTTATAAGGATTTTAGTAATCTTAAGCTACATTAATTGTTCCTCACAGCAAGTATAATGTAACCAGAACATTAATAGGCCTCTGGATGAAATACCTTTACTATTCAGCTATAAATCAAGTGAACATAGTTCACTTCAGAATATTCAGAAATAGTTAACAACTCTGGTGATGTGTTGTGCTGATATTTTTTCTCTAAGTCTACTTCTGTTTTAGGAGTATTTCATTTTTCTAGGAATATCTCATACTTTTGGTCTTGACTCCACTGCAAATATTAATCTATGTGCCAGGGGCAACCACCAGGGATATAGGGATGCAGTGACCCCATCCTAGGGGGCCATACACCTCTATGGTCCCCCAAATTAGACAAGAGTACTTCCAGATCTGACACATGGGCCACCTCCTCATGTCTTCATAAAATTTCACCCACACACACATCCTTTTAGGTGTCTATAGGCCTTTTCCCCCTCAAAACAAGAAGTAACTTGACTCACACCATTTATGTCATTCCCCTCAGTATTTGAAATCAACAATTGTGGCATTCCATAGTCATTTATTAAGGACCCATTTCTTCAGCCATGCCTTCTTAAATGAACTGGGATATCCAGTTTGAGAACTATGTTCCAATGTTCTGGTTTTAATTTTTCTAACTACCTACTGTATACATTGTCATTTAATGTTTTATATTTTAATGGTTATATTAATATGTTTTACATATGGGAAACTGGCTGTACACTATTTCACAATTTTATTATATATGGAACACAGCACATAATTTTGATATATTTCACTATTTTGGGTGAAGTGAAGCTTGAGAGCCAGTTGCTGGGCAACGGACATCACAGTCCATGCAGTCCTGGTGAGAGGGGGCATTTTTAAAAAGCAGAGTTCAATTTTGATAATCTGGTTGGTGGTTCTAGTAAACACTCAGGAAACAAAAGAGTTGGGTTAGCTAAGGAGCTGACACAAAGATGTGCATCTAGAGGAAGTTGAATAAAGAATGGCTAAATTCTGCCAAGTGTTTGACTATAACATAACCATAATGAGCTTGAAGCTAATTTACATAAGATACCTTATTTCTGTGCATCTCTCAATAAAATTTACTCTTTGTTTTACAGTAGTTGTCTCTGACCAATTTGATTGTTAAAAACTGGAAAGAAGAGAGAACACATTACCTAAAATATTGAAACTGGTTTATGGAGAATCTTGGGACCCTAGCCTTTCTACATCTAAGGAGAGCATCATAAGGGTGAAAGTAGGACAAAGTGTTAGTGATCTTCTGAGGTTGCAAGGTGGAATCAACCCAAGTATTAAATGAGGTCTTGTCACATTCTAGAACTAAAACTCCTCCAATGAGTAAGAACTATCAAAATTGCTTCACAAATGACATTTCTTTATAGAAATCACCCCCATATAAGAGAAATATACACATTGGGCTGAGAAATCTTTTTCAGTGTTTGTTGGCTTCTCTCCTTATGTGAATCCCTTAAGTACAGTATAAGCTGTGTTTACACACTAAGGATGTCAGGACTCACTCTTATTCTCTCACATTGTTTACAGACCCACCTATGAAATTCTCTATCAAATCACTCCCCTATCAGTTTTAACTCTGTCCCCATACTTGATGTACACACTGATGCTTTAATCATGCTGGACATATTTCCACAGAAAACTGTTGAGTATATTGAGCACTTTAAAGGTGCTTTATATCTACAAATTATCTCTATTCAGGAAAAATTCAAAAGAACAACAAAGAAGAGACTAAGGGGGAAACAGAATGGCACAAAGGGGCAGCTTGAACTCACCCCCACCCAAGATGCCTCGGGACTACGGCCACCACACACCACAGTCCTGAGGGCGCCTTCCACCATGGGCCCAAATTGTAGCAATAAAAACACTCCTTTTTGACGGGGTTTCTGCCGCCTGGATGCAGTTTCAGCGCATCTCCCATGTGTCTTGGGGGTGTCCATCATCTAATTGCCACGCCCCCAAGCTGCACAGAAACTGGATTTTTCAGCTTGACTGTTCAAGCCCACAGTCTCTTCTTGTTTCTTATTTCACTCACAGGTATCATTAAAATAACTACTAAAATAATACCATAGCTAAAAAGTAATTTTAAATTACATTAAATGAGACAAAATCTAGTGTGCTATCATTTCTGTTACCCACATTATTCCTAGCTTTTCCTTAACTTAACCAAACTATTAAGCCAGGAGGTGGAATCTCAATTCATCACTTTATCATCAGTCAGAATGACTATGACAAATAAAGTATTTCAGACTCACAAAAATTTCATTATATGAGAAAAACTGTCATGTATGCTGCCAAATTTGTTATTAATCAACCTCTTCACTTTACCAAGTCAGGAACTTGACAAGATTCAGAACTAAGAATCTTGGCAAGATTCTTCAGTTACACAAGTGACATAAACAAAGACCAAAATGGGCCCATCAAACTGACAACTGAACAACAGCAATCATTTAATGTAGTTTTCTGTATTATCTACAGATTTTAGGATTCCAGAGGGAGCAGAGCCCAATAATAAATTACCCTAGTATTACTATTACTATTACTAAAACTTAAATCCAACAAGTACTTCCAACTACATTAGACCTACAGGATTAATGGGAACTTAGTAAATGTGCATTTATATAGGTTATACTGACTGGAACTAGCTGGATTTTTATTTATTTATTGTTTAAACTATAAGTCTAAACAACACATGTTTCATGTTTCCATGTCTGCTACTTTGATTCAAAGCATTGTAAAAGAGGAAATATTATTATCCTAAGATTTATTTCTGGAATAATCCATGAATGATTTAGAAAAAAAAATAAGACTACGAACACCCTTCACCATTATATGAAAGCGTGTGCATATGCAAAAGATAACTATACCACAAAGATTTCTACATTAACAACTGGAATTTTGGGGAGGATTTCATCCATTTATTAATCAATTATGACAGTTCACCACATTTTATTTTTAACAATTTGTTTTAAATTATCCTTACTCTTTCTCTGTATCTCCTTCATTTTCTTCTGAATGGTCAAAGCTCCAGTTATTTTTAAAACCTCCATCCCTCTTGGCATTTGATCTATCCAAAGCTGAAACAAAAATAATTTGGGATCAGTTTTTGTTCCGAGCCAGATCACTAGTCAATGCAACAAAAGAAAACAATCTGTACAGTTAATAATCCTACTGTTCACTAGACAAAAATCAGTATTTTAAATGCTATTTCACTTTATTGTTTAACAATTTAGTTTACGTATTTATTTCCTTATAAGGTGGGTTAGATCAAAGACAAGTGATATGCCAACAGTTATTTAACACACACACAACCAAATCCAGCACTCAAGGGATAGCACTACACTAATTTTTTTTAACGGATGTCAATCTTCAAATACATATCATATTCACATCCAAATCCTGCGTTCTTTTTACATGTCTATCTGAAAAGAATTATCACAGGAAAAGTTGGCATTACCAAAGCTACTTTGGAAAGAGCATTCAATAAAAGTGGTTTTGAGGATATTCACAAACTCTGACAAAATCCATGAAGTTATGACGCATCTTGCGAGGCCCTAAAAATGAAGATTCATTACTTTGTTGTTACATATACCCATTTATTCTGATGACAAGTAAGGTTGGTGTGATTTCTTTTTAAAGGAAACTTTAATACAGTTGGCTCTCTGTATCCATTGATTCTTTATCCAAGGAATCAACTATCCATGGCGTGAAAATATTCAAATACAGTATATAAATTCCAAAAAGCAAACCTTGATTTTGCCATTTTATGTAAAGGACACTTCATAGACTATAACAAAGCTTTTTGATTGCATAGATCATGAAAGGCTATGGAATGGCCTTAAAGACATGGGAGTGTCAACACATCTGATAGTCTTGATGAGGAATCTGTACTCAGGACAAGAGGCTACTGTCAGAACAGAACATGGAGAAACAGAATGGTTCCCAATTGGCAAAGGGGCCAGACAAGGCTGTATCCTTTCACCCTATCTGTTCAACTTATATGCAGAACATGTTATACGAAAAGCAGCTTTGGAGACAGAAATGTGAGATGCAAAAAGAGGAAGGAATATCAATAATCTAAGATATGCAGCTGACACCAGCTGAAAACATCACAGACCTAGAGTAACTACTGAGTAAATTCAAAGAAAAAAGTGCAAAGGCAGGCCTACCATTGATAATAAAGAAAACAAAAATAATGACCATGGAAGATATTCATAAATTCAACCTAGACAATGAGGAAATAAAAATAGTAAAAGAGTTCCTATGCCTTGGATCAAACATTTGCCAGAACGGGGACTGCAGTCAAGAAATCAGAAGAAGACTAAGAAATCGGAGGGCAGCTATGAAATAAGTAAAAAAGGTCCTAAAGAGAAAAGACATACAACTAAGCACAAAAGAATCATACAAGCAATTGTGTTTCCCCATTACCGTGTATGGATGCGAGAGCTAGACAATTAAAACAGATAAAAAGAAAATAAATTCATTGGAGACTTGGTGCTGGAGAAGAGTGCTGAGGAAGGAATATCAATAATCTAAGGTCAGCCAAAAAAAAAACCAAAAAACAAATAAATGGGTCCTAGAACAGATCAGGCCTGAGAGCTGCCTGGAAGCCAAGACAATTAAACTTAATCAGCATATCCACTGGTGAGAAATACAGCGAATGCAATTCCAAACACATCTTGAGGATAGCATGAATCCCACCCTGCTCTAATCGAACATTCTTTAGAAGGCTGCAATAACTGAACTTCTTCTATGTCCTGTTACACTTTTGGAGGTGATATGCCACTCAACTGGTTTGTGCATGAGAACTCAGAATGTTTAGTTGTCTAAGCAACAAAAGTAATTTGCCATTAAATGGCTTTGAATAGCGAAATTATGTCAGTTTGACCCCAATTTTGAACTACATACAGGGCAAGCAGGGTTCCACAAAGGTATCCACAATGACAGCAAGCAAAAAGGCAGGGAATTCAAACCACAGAACATGGTGTCTGATTTCCATGTTCTTTTCCAACTTCATCCTTCATTCCCATACCACCCACAAAAGACCAGCTTAAAACCTCAGGGGTTAGTATTAGATATTCTTCCTACAATCTGCCCTTCCTTCAATCTACTGTTCTGTGTACTCAGTTCTTCTCAAAGAGGAAGTCAGGTTTCCAAAATGTAAAATGGTTGCTAAGAGAAGTACAAGCAGGTACAGAGACTAAAGGCAGAAAAAATGTAAAGAATACAATCTGCATGTTTAGTTATACACTCCTCCCAACATTAAAAAAGTCTCAGAATTTCAAATTTCCTGTTAGGTATTACCAGCTTTTTTCTTCTTTTTCTTTTGGATATCCTTGGATAGCCTCCATCCTTAAGGCCATTAGCACAGAATGTAGCATTAGCACGTAATGTAGCACAAACAAGACACAGCACACAGTGAGGAAAGCATCTTTTGCATCCCATCAACCCCAGCTCAAAAATATGTTTTCAACAGAATATAGCTGAATTGGGAGTAGGAAAATGTCAGAAACCTGTTGCCAATCCATCCAAATGCTGAAGCAGTGGTCAGAAGGGACAATTCCCGCTCCCCCCCCCCCTTCATGTCACCTGTCATGGGCAGCTAGGTAATCCAATATCAAGAATATTAGGAAGATTGATTTTCCCTACAAAGTGGTGGGTCAAGATTTTGCAAAGATTTTGGCAATCTGGTAACTGTATAAGGACACAAGATGTGAATTGATATTCACCATTCAACACACACACACCCCGGGGCCTCCCCACTTCAGATCCAGTTCAACATTTTCCTAGCCAATTCTTCTCAGCCTAACTACTTGCAGATACAACCCATCCCTCCATTCCTTTTTGACCAGATAGGCAGAGAGAACACAAGCAAACAGCACTCCCAGCAGGTGTGTCAAGAGAAAAGAACTGCACTAAGAAAGTGGATGAGCACAAAGAAAGTGAAAGTCAAGAAAGAATTACTTCAGGAATTTTAAAAAGAAGAATGAATGAAGTCCAGAACAGAGAAAGTACTATACTGTACAAGGCTCCAGGGAGCTGCCTTACAGCTCACACACGGCTCAGCATTTGGAGGAAGTGAAAGGAGGTTAAATGCCTTTAAACACAAGCACAACAGGTTCCATCAAGCAAGTCAGAATTGGAAGGGGAATTGGTCCACCTGAAATGTGGCATTTCTGTAAATGCCCTTTAGAGCCATCACTGAGCTTGTAACAAATGTCCTCTGGGGACTATGAATGTCAATTTCCATCAAGACCTGGAAGAGAAAGCAACAAAGAAAGCAAGTTTTCCAAGCAGCTAGCAGTAAGCAAATCGGCAAAGTTGAAGGAAACACAGAGAGCTCCTTTATTTCAAAACTAGGACACAAAACATGAGAATGGAGATCAAGGGAGCCTGTCCTGCCCACCCATCCGCCCCACCAAGCAATCTGGTTATCTGTATTTCTTTCTGTAGTAGCCCAGTGCTATTCTGGGATTCTCAGCCTCCCTATATAACGGAAATTCAAAGTACAAAGCCATCCAGTTTTCAGAAGGAAAATCCATGCTGGTGGCCTGCATTTCTGGCACTCCTGGATCTACAGGCTTCAGCTACAAGTTAAGAGATCTGAACTGGAGATTCACTTTAGCAACTTCTTCCCAGTGTTGTCTTGAGTCTATTTTTTATCTCTCTGCACACAGTAACTTCGCTGCATGGGGAAGGGACTAAAACATTTGCTGGTATAAGAGAAACAGAGTTTTATGAACCTCCATGTATTTTGCAAAAAGAAGACAACTAAGAGATTATACAACGCAGGCAGAAAAGTGGGTTAACTGCTGCTCCAGCTGAAAAGTTGTGTGCATCTCTTTAAAACTTTGCAGGGAGTGTATTAGCCATCACTGGAAGGTGCTGGAGACATGACATTTAAAAATCCCTTTGCCTACTTTAGTCTGGTCAGTATATTATTTGGCTTTAAAAAAGGGAAGAAAGCTCCACCTTTTTGGAGCACCCCACATCCCACAAATATTTGAAAGTATATTTAATGTCAGATATAATTTAATATTTATCCTTTTTTGAGGATTTGTTCTTTGCTCCACTGAGCACAAAGGGACTGACCTCTGAACAAACATACATAAAAGTCATCTGGAAGAACTGCCTCAAGGATAGGTGGCTTAGTAATTTCCTCCTCAAAAAATTGCCACACAAGTGAAATTCAGTTTACGCAGCAATTGTTTCCTACACCAATTTCTGTTGGAAACAACAGTCTTTAATAATCTGTGTTAAGATGTTTATGTAAATTAGATGAGATGCTTTCTTTAAGACCCCAACCCTGAAAACACTTTCCTATGAGTAAACCACAGTAAAGTCAGTGGTACTGTACTTACTTCTGAGTAAAAATGCGTGAGATTAACACCCTGTGGTATACAGAAGGCTGAGAGAACTTGAACTTTTTCTATGGTTCCTAACATTCTGTGAGTGACCCTCTCCCCTAAGTAGTTATTGGTGACATGCAACACCAACAGAGCAGTCATTCTATGACTGGTGTTCACAGGCCCCAAATGTTTTAAGACACCAACTGAAAGATCACAGAATGTTAAGAACTGAATTTTACAGACTGATTGCAGGCACTTTCCAAAAACTACTCCAGGAGCAAGAATTACCTGTAAGTAAAGTACTGTGATGCTGGAGACTGTTTTAACACACTGGGGGAACTAAAATGTAATGCGGGAATCAGATTCCAACACTTCAAGCCCTCCATAAATCAGATGCCGTATGTATAAGTTACTATTATATAGCTCAGGCTATTTGGAGGACCGCATCTTCCCAGCTAGAGTAGGGCTCTGAGTGTTGGACAAGGGTTTGACTCCCAGTTCAGCCACAAAATGCACTGGGGACCTCTCAGTCTCAGGGGAAGGCAATGGCAAGCCTTCTCTGAACAAATCTTGCCAATAAAACCCATGACAGGTTTGTGGTGGCTCAGTGGTGACTCTGACGATTGCAAGATCAGCAGGTCGGCAGGTTAAGGCCCAAGTGCCACCCCAGGGAAGTTAGGCTGGCTCTTCTGTTTTCCTTTCAGCAACAGACTGAGATGTTTCTTTCCCAACAAGCTTTTGGAAACTGATTTTAACAAACAAAAAAAATGACTTTTATGGTACTGTACTGATTTTAATCTGTTTTAAAGTAATAATTTATTTTAATTCTATTGTTCCATTGTTTTAATCTTGATTTTGTGTTTTTAACTATATGGCTGCATCTGAACTGCAGAATTAATGCAGTTTGACACCAATTTAACTGTCATGGCTCTAATGCTATGGAATTCTGGGATTTATATTTTTGTGAGATATTTAGTCGCCGCTGTCAGAGAGCTCTGCTGCCACAACAAACTACAAATTCCAGGATTACATAGGATGGAGCCATGACAGTTAAAGCAGTGTCAGACTGCATTAATTCTGTAGTGTGAAAGCAGACTATATGTTTTATTGTAATCAGCCTTTTTGTATGCCACCATGATTCCCAGTCTGGGAGATGGATGGATGACATCACAGGTCGGTACAACACTGTTCACTGGCTTCCCCTGACTGTGATTTCTCCTACACTTGGTGGTCTGCAAAGCCATGACCCAGGCCAACTGCTACTCATTCAGTGGGTGCCTGATTCCAGGGGGTCAGATCACTCCCCCTGCTCTTTTGGGTCAGCATTCCCAGTCTCTACGACTTGAGAGGCTGCTTGATTCTGTGTGGAAAAAAACTTCTACAAAAGCAGAAGGGTGTTCTGCTTTCAGTTGGCACATTCAGTGCTGGCTGAGAAGCTGCTGAATCACTTTAGAAAACATTAAAAGTCATTACAGAATGTATGCATTTAAAACAGTAAGCCCTTGTCAATAAGATAAGCATCACTTACAGAAAAAGAACTAGAAGACACTCACTGGTTTTCTATTATTTCCCCTACCACATCCAAATAAAAAAAAAATCTGAGTTTCACATCCTCTTCCAAATCTCCTTTTATTAATTCCTGCTACAAACAAAAACATTTATTGGGAATAATACTGGAACAAGACAATATTGAGAACAAAACAGGCCCAACATTCTTGATGGACCAGCCACTATTGACAGGGATTACTGTATAAAATGCATACCATGGCCACAATCAGAATTTACCCATGCAACTGCTGTCAAGTCACCACAACTCATCACCTAAGAACATATATAAAGTCAGCCAAATTTTACAAGTTCCTAGCTGTTCCTACCCTGTAATGAACCAATACAAGTCTTAAAATGAACCTTCTGCTAGAGGGTGACTCCTAGAAGGCACACAGAGATACAACATTTCATTGATTGGCTTTATTAATACCAACATGTCCATGGTTTTCAGCAACACTAACACCAGCTACCAGAAGCCTATGGGAAGACCAGTGCCTTGTACTGATTTGTACTAATTTGTACTGATTTAGTGCAATTCTTTGAGGCAGCTTTCATTTTTTAATTGCCTTTACCGCAGCAATTGAGAAAACACTGGTCATTCATTTCACTGAAATAAAACGAAAATCATAAAAAGACACATGGAATTCTCTCCTATTGTTGTTGTTATGTTTCTTCAAGTTGACCCCAACTTAAGGCAACCCTATCAGAATGTTTTCTTCACAAGACTCGAGTGGAGGCTGTCATCTAAGACAGAGAGTGTGACTTGCTCAAGGTCACCCAAGGTGTTTCCATGGCTGAACAGGGATCTGAACCCTTGTCTCTCAAGAGTCCTACTCCAGTACTCAAACTACCACACCATAATGGCTCTCATGCTACAAGAATGTATTGGAAGAATTCATGACAACTTCAGAATATATGCTTCACTGTCCAATCTGCACATCTCAAACATTCTTCCCCCTTCCATTTGGCTTCATTATTGTTCCAGGAACAAAAGCACCTGTTTTTCCAAAGAACAGCTAGTGTGTGCAGTATTTATTTCCCACCTTCCTCCCAAAATAGGCAGTATGTACTTTTATTGCCTATCAATGACCCCCTTACAATTCTGCTTTAGACTTATTTAACTTGAGATCTAACTTTCTTCAAGCACAGGACTCAAGGCAACTTACAGCACAAATTAAAAGAGAATATAGCTAAAATCAACCGTAACAATTAAATGCAATTAAATATCTACTTTTAGGTAATTGACCTAATTTGATCTAGTAAACCTACCACTAAGCATTGCAGACCATGGTTTTCAAGGAAGGAATATACTCAGAATTTAAGAACAGTTTGTGGAAGAATATAAATGGAACTAATAAAGAAGTAAAATCATAAGTCCTAGTGTTCTGTACCAGTCCAAAGGTTTATGTAGTCCAGCATTTTATTCCTTTAAAAAAAATACAATTACTGTTGAAAATTACTTTTGAAAAGAAAAGGGCATTTTATTCCTTCTTTATCCTGCCAGACACTTATTAGAAACATTCAAGCTGGACAGAAACTCAACTCTCCCATTGATGTTTTGCAGTACTGTAATTAAGTATAACTACTACAGCCTATCAAGACCAGGCTGGCACAGACCTCCCAGAGGGCCTTCTCTGCGACCGCTCCCAAGCTCTGGAATGGTCTGCCGGATGAGATGCGTCTCATGACATCTTTAGATTGCTTCAAAAAAGCCCTAAAGACGCATCTCTTCCGGCAGGCCTTCCCCTGAAATTTCCTATCTCCGGCTTCGGTTCCAGACTTTGATTTCCTGCTTACTCCCATGTTTCTGATCCCCACTTATGACGTGGCCGCATAAGGAAGGGTTAGGATGCTGTTATATGTTTTTAAATAATTACTGTTTTAATCACTGCCGGTTCAATCTATTTTTAAGGGGTGGGAGGTTTGGAAACGGGTTATGGGATTGTTTTAATCTATGTTTTTTCTTTTACTTGTACCCCGCTCCGAGTGTATGAACAGAGGAGCGGGCTATAAATAAACTATTATTATTATTATTATTATATTAACTTAACATTGTCTAGTCATCTCCAACTGTAGTGGGCAGTGCCCATCTCCATTACTAAGCTGGGGAAGCCAGCAGTGTCAAAGACAACTCTGTGGTCAAGTATACAGAGAAATAAGGCCTCTTACACTGGAGGTAATACACCATGACTGGCAGTGTATTTAATTCCATTTTTAAAGCTGCCTACGTTAGCAGGCATCATTACAACCTTTGACAGCACATACCAGAATTTAAATGTGGGAAATATGAATCAGTACTTCCTTTTGTCCTGAACCTATCACTAGTCTTCATAACTGGATGACACCAAGTTACAAAGGAAGGAAGAACTTCTCCCTCTCTACTGTTTCCCAAAATATTGCTTCACCTCTTCAACTCTACAACATTATTTTTTTTTAGATGCAGTTTAATAGCAACCGGTTTCCTAGTTCAGATGCAACATGTGTGGTTCAGAAGTCTTGGATTAATGTATGTCAGAAAAGTGAATAACAGAGACATTCTTAGCCTGATAAAGCATTGTTTACTGAATTGAAATAATTTCATCTGAAGAGGTCAAGCATGTCTCCACTTCCACATTTTAAACTAGAAAGGAAAAAATTCCACTAACAAAAACTGCAACACCTCACTCCCAATATTCCTCATGATGCTTCCAGAGACATTGCTGGACACGATATCCTTCTCACATAAACATGCTGCTTGAAATACCAGGTTGGTTTAGTTCCTTGTGAGTGGCTATGAACAGGTCCATCATCATCCTGCCAGCTGAAGTTGGTCTGCCCATATCAACCTGCTACTACTGTCAGCAGAAAGAAAAGCTCTAAGAACAATTCATAAATGCAGGGCTCAAGCCTGACAAGTGGGATGGTACCTGGTATGAACTGTAAATATGCTAACATCATCACATAACCTTACTGTGGCACAGAAATGAAAAGCAACAGAAATAGTTCTGTCAATGGTTATATTCTCCCATCACATTAAATTATGATTTAGAGATATGAATGATTCTTATGAGTTTATGTACTGCTCCTCCTCCACTATCATTCATTTCCACTTCTGAAGCACAATTTGACATTTACAAACTTGGAACCTTTGCTAATCTTTGTTGTTAATTGTCCTCGAATCGACCCCAACCCATGGCAACCCTGTGGATGAGACATCTCTAAGACCCCCCCCCCATCCTCTATCTATCTCTCTCCTTAGGTCCTGCAGGTTCAGAACTGTGATCTCCCTCCATAAGTCCATCCACCTGGTGTGCGGTCTTCCTCTCCTACTACTACCTTCTACCTTTCCTAGCATTATTGTCTTTTCCAATGTGCCATGCCTTCTCACGATGTAGCAAAAGTACAACAGTCATAGTTTCATCATCCTAGCTTCTAGAAAGAGTACGGGTGTGATCTGTTCAAGGATCCATTTACTTGTCTGCTTGGCTGTCCACAATATCCTCAGCACTCTTTTCCAGCACCACACCTCAAAGGATTTGCTTTTCTTCCTATCTGCCATCTTCACTGTCCAGCTTCCACATTCATACATGGTGATGGGGAATACAATGGCTTGGACAATTCGAATTTTGGTGCACATTTGTATATCTTTACACTTTTAAAATCTTGTCTAGTTCTTTCATAGCTGCCCTTTCCATTCGTACTCATCTTCTCATTTCTTGACTGCAGTCCCTGTTCTGATCAATATTTGATCCAAGGTATAGGAATTCTTTGACTATTTTGATTTCCTTGTTAACTAGGTTGATTTTACATAGATACTCTGTGGTCATTATTTTTGTTCTCTTTTATGCTCAGCAGTAAGCAAGCCCTTGCACTTTCTTCTTTAAGTTTCCTTATTAATTGTTCCACTTCTCTAATATTTTTCACTTACAGTATAGTATCATCTGCACATTTTAGATTGTTGATGATCCTTCCTCCTAACTTTACTCCTCCTTCTTCTGAGTCTAAACTTGCTCTTTGTATGGTATTTTCTGCATATCAGTTGAACAAGCAGGGTGGTAATATGCTGCGTTGCCTAGCCGCCTTGCCAATTGAGAACATTGTTTCTCCATATTCATTTTAAACAGTAACCTCTTTTTCTAAGAACAAATTCCTCATCAGGGCTATTAAATGTGGTGGCATTCCTATTTCTTTAAGATCATTCCATAGCTTTTCATGATGTATGCAGTCAAAGACTTTGCTATAGTTTAAAAATCACATACTGGTTTCCTTTTGGAATTCCTTGGTTTGCTCCATTAAACATAATATGCTTGCAATATGGTCCCTAGTTCCTCTTCCTTTCCTGCACCTTGCACCTATGGGATTTCTGTCTTCATATATGATTGGAGTCTATATTGTGGAATTTTGAACTAATCTTAACTATGGTGAATTTGAACTTATCGCCTACATTGGTCACAGTTCAAAACTGGTTTCTCTAAAGTCAAATATAGTTAACACTAAATTTAGTTGGACAGTTTATGTGACTCAGCAAAGCGAGCTTAATCCAAAGACGACACAGACACTTCTAAACTCAATGTGGCTGTACAGGAGGAGGAGATGTGTATGTAAATCGGGTGGGATGGCTAGATTCATTTATGGCAGCATCGGCACTGCAGAAATAATCCAGTTTTACCTCACTTTAACTGCCAATGCTCAATGCTATGGAATTCTGGGAACTGTAATTTTGTGAGACATTTTTATTTTTATTTTAAATTTTAATTTAGCCTTTCTGTCTGCTACAGTTCCTAGGATTCCATAGCACCGAGCCATGGTAGTTAAAATGGCATCAAACTGTATTATTTCTTCAGTGCAGATGGAGCCTATGTCTCACTAAATGACACTTTAGCTTGACATTCAAACATAACTTTTTGACCCGAACATAAATCAGCTACTACTGATAGTACTGGCAACATCTTTCTTTTGCTTGTTACCCTTTGATGGTACATAACTCACAGAGAATTATATACCTAATTTACACATGCAGGCAGGCATTGTGGATCACAATGTGAACATACATGCATAAAAGTTGTTCTACCTCCATACACCACTGCAAACTTTCACCCCCACTTTCACCCCATGAGTCTCTTTTGGGAATGCCATGGTTTACAATATGGCGGAACTGCCACAACAGCCCAGTGATCATGTCATACAGACAGCTTTCCATATGGATTAGCCACCAGTGTGGGTGGCTGCACTGAGTCAAGCTGAAACCTCTCTTTCAGCTTGCTTCAATAATGCGCTGTCATTTTCCTGGTACTACGCTGTCACACTATCCCAAGCACTGCATTTCAGGAATCCTTCACACTTTAGGTACACGAAGCATGTACAAAAATGCACTGGAAGCACAGTGGACATTGTCACTGAATTGGATACAAAGATAATAAACATGATACCCAATTTATAAACTTATGATTGAAAAAAGGCCATTCATTTTTCTCTTTGCATAACAGGGCAAAGCAATGTCTTCCTGCAAAGATCTTTGTACAGAGAACGTTTAATATATAAATCTGCCTTCAGACTGTTCTTAATCTTATACTGTACCTTGAACTATTAGCATGAAATCACACTATCCAATTTCAAGGACTGTATCATTCAAAATAATATACGCAAAATAATTACCAGTAATTAAAGAGAAAATACATCTGCTGTATAAATGCATGCTATTATAGAATATATGTATTGGTTTGAAACTCTTCACCGGGAGGGGTGTTGGGCTGGGAAAGTTTGGTGTTGGTGTTGTGTGTCTTCAAATCGTTCCTGGCTTATAGCAACCCTCACAGTGTTTTCTTGGCAGTATTTGTTCAGAGGAAGTTAATCATTGTCATCCTCTGAAGCTGAGAGTGTGGGACTTGCCCAAGGTCACCCAGCGGATTTACATGGCTGAGCCGGATTCAAACCCTGGTCCGCAGACTCACAGCCCAACGCTCAAACCATTACACCACACAGCAAAATGTATCGTCCCTTATTATTGTAGGGGCAAGCCAGATATAGCCACAGGTATGCTTACCTAGCTTATTAAAATTTTATATCATAAAAACACACACAATTGCACTTTCTGGGTGCACCGAGTATGGGGGGAAAGTGCATTCAAATCAGTAGTGAGCACTGGGATTTCCCACCTTGGGATTCTTCTGTTAGCCCACCCCAAGATCTTCAAGATGGCATTTTACCTTTTCAAGATATATGTATACAAAAAGAAGCTCGAAAAAAGAAGGAATGTATTGGGAGGAGGGGATGGCAAGGAGGAGTTAAGAAACAAGGATGGAGGGCAGGCCACCACCTGCAGGACCTGACCATAGTGAGCATCTAAATGCAAAAGATATCAGTTTTGTGGATTTGGGTGTTACTGTAATTTGCTATGCAAACATGCATCATGTATTTTGTGCATTTTGGATGGCTCACCATTGATATCTTTGTTGGACCAACCAAATTTTTTCCTCCCTTACCTGGTGCACCTGGAAAGTGAAGTCGTGTGAGTTGTGTGTGTTTAGTGGATTTGGGATGTTACTGTATTTTGCTATATGGCCAACACAGCCACCCCTGAATACTAAAGTGTATTATGGTTAGTTGTAACACAAACATTACTCTTTGCCTGCCAACCAACCCTACACATCCCCCTTCTCTTTTGAACCCCAACATCCAGGTACATTCCTCCCTTCGTTTAAGGTAAAGGCCACATATTTAACATCCTATCTTCTTCTCCATATACCTTGGCCCTGCACTCAAGACTATTTCTAGAAACTATATTGCAAATACCATCACCACCACCCTGGCTAACAAGCTGGGGGCAAGGTGGCCAGATGTCATGCCTGCAAAGGAGGACAAGGCACCCACACACACCCCAAAATGTAGGACCTTTGAGAAAAATGGAGGATGCAACCCAATAAAGGCTGGAAACACTCACAGAAATACAAATTCGTGCTTCTGAGTCCTGCTCAAAATGGAGGGCATTTTAGAATTCGTCCTGGACAGAAAGCTTGACATGGAGGATAGGTCCTAGAAAAGGAGGCCACCTGGTCACTCTGAGCTATAAAAACAATCCTAGAAAGGTAAAGTGATGCTCAAAATGGAGGACTTTTTGGAATTCCTCCTGGACAGGAGGCTTTAAATGGAGGATAGGTTCTCAAAAAGGAGGATGCCTGATCACTGTGGCCTATAAAAACACTCCTAGAAATGTAAAGTCATGCTATAAATGGAGGACTTTTTGAAACTCCTCTTGGACAGGAGGCTTGAAATGGAGGACAGGTCCTAGAAAAGGAAGACGTCTGGTCAGCCTGACCTATAAATACACTCCTAGAAATATAAAGTCAAGCTTCTTGATAATGCTCAAAATGAACAATGTTTTGGAATTCTCCCCTGAACCGAAGCCTTGAAATGGAGGCCAGGTCCTGGAAAAAGGAGGACGCCTGGTCACCCTGAGCCAAAAATCATGCACAGAAATATGAAGCCATAGTGATGCTCAAAATGGAGGGCATTTTGGAATTCCTCCTTGGCAGAAGCCTAGAAATGGAAGACAGGGCCCTGGAAAAGGAGGACACCTGGCCACCCTGAGGTCTAAAAACATTCCTAGAAATGTAAAATGATGCCCAAAATGGAGGACTTTTTGGAATTCCTCCTGGGCAGAAGCCTAGAAATGGAAGGCAGGGCCCTGGAAAAGGAGGACACCTGGTCAACCTGAGGTCTAAAAACACTCTTAGAAATGTAAAGTGATGCCCAAAATGGAGGACTTTTTGGAATTCCCCCTGGGCAGAAGCCTAGAAATGGAAGGCAGGGCCCTGGAAAAGGAGGACACCTGGTCAACCTGAGGTCTAAAAACACTCCCAGAAATGTAAAGTGATGCCCAAAATGGAGGACTTTTTGGAACTCCTTCTGGGCAGAAGCCTTGAAATAATGAAAAATGAGCTAAAACATCCACAGAAACGTGAAAAATCATATATATATATATATATATATATATATAAAAATCATATATATATACATATATTTAGTCCTGCTCAAAATGGAGGGCGTTTTGGAACTCCTCCTGGGCAGAAACCCTGAAATGGAGGACAGGGCCCTGGAAAAAGGAGGACGCCTGGTCATCACCCCCCCAATAAGTCATAATAATAATAATAATAATAATAACCACCCCCCACTTCATACTTACCCTCCAGAAAGTTGCTTTGCCTGGAGCCCCCGACAACACTCCGGCCAAGGCCTCCTCCTCCTCCTCCTCCTCCACCTCCTCCTCCAGCCATTTTCTCTCCTTTTTACATCACCACAAATATATATAGATATACACAAATATATATATATATATATATATAGTATATTAGTCTGAGGCCCAGGCTCCTGCTCCTCCTTAAAGAGAGGCCCTTTTTAAATATATATATATAGATATAAATATATGTTTCCCAGCCAAATATTTCTCCCTAATCCCTTTTTCCCCAGACTACTAGGCCTCTCCTCTTCCTCCTCCTTTCTTTGGGGACAGACTCAGGGGAGGAAAAGATATAATATTAATAATATAAGCCTCTTCTTCTCCGTCTTTTCCTTTCTCTCCTCCTCCCCGCCTTTGTGGAGGCCTCCTCGGCGTCGCCGTCCACGCGAGCCCGGTGCTTCAAAAAGGAGACAAAAAAGGAGGAGGCCCCAACCACCAACCAACAACAAGGAGGAGGAGGAGGAGGAAAGAGGCTTAGCAGCTTAATAGCTTCTCTCCTTCCCCTTCTTTTTCTCTGTCTGTCTGGTTTATTTTGCTCCTCCTGCTGCCTGCCTGCCACCCAAAAGGAGGGGGAAATATTGGACCCACACAGTGTGGCTTTCCTCCTATCCTCCCCTCAGTGCTTCCCTCACAACCGTCGTCGCCCAGCCTTCATTATTTATTATTTAAACCCCCTCCTCCTCCACCTTCCCTCCCTGCTCCATTTTGTGCCCTCCTCCTTCCTTCCTTCCTTCCTTCCTTCTTTCAAGGAGGCTGGCTTCTACTCTATGGTTCTTCTTCTTCTTCCTCTCTCCACATAATAAACACAGGACAGGGGAGTCTGTTTTTTGTGCCCACAAAACACAACAACAACAACAACAACACTACACCTTGGCCTCACACAAATTCACAATTTCTTTCTCCTCCCACCCATGTTTAATAATAAAAATGGCCGCAGCTGAGGTGTTGTTGGGGGTTTCAGGGAGGGAGAGAGGAGAGGAGAAGAAGAATAAGAAGGCTGGGCCTAGTTGCTGCTCTGTGGTGGTGGCTCTTGACTTTTGTTTTGTTTTTGGCCTTGCCTAACCTTCCCACAGTTTCAGGCCTCCTGGATGTTTTGTTTGTTTATTTATTTTTAATTTTTATTTATTTATTTATTTATTTATTGAGGGGGAAGGAAAGGGAGGAAACGTGGCACTGGCTGTGGCAGAGAGAAATTATTATGAAATGGTTGAGGAGGGGAAATATATATATATATATATATATTAGTAGATGGATAGGGTTTTTTTTTTTTTACAGCTTTCCTCTGAAGAGAAATGAGTTTTTATAAAGTATTTAAAAGAGAGACTATGCTGAGAGACAGGGAGGAGGGCTCTTTCCATAAATATATATATATAGTTACTATATATGAAGAGACTCTATCTATATATATGGGAAAAGCATGTGTATATATAATATATATTGTATGGAAGAGCATCTATATACAGCATATATATATATATATATATATGAAAATAACTTCTATATGTGTGTGTATATAGTAAGGAAAGAGCGTATACAGAGAGAGTATATATATATTTTATATTTATATACTCTTTCTTTACAATATATAGAGAGAGATGCTCTTTCCATATATACAGAAAGAGCTTTATATATATATATATATATATGCGCATATACACACACATGCATACAGTACATGGAAATAATGTCTCTCCACATATATGTTGTAAGGAAAGGAAAGAACATGTATATATGTGTGTGTATATATATATATATATATATAAGTGTTTGGGTGGGTGTGCTCTTTCCATATATATGTATATATACAGTATATGGAAATAATGTCTCTCCTTATATTTGTTGTAAGGAAAGAATGGGGAGAGAGAGAGAGAGAGACCTTCCTTCCTTACAATATATATAGAGAGAGACATTATTTCCGTATACTCTGTGTGTGTGTGTGTGTGTGTGGAGATGATAGATAGATAGATAGATAGAGATATGCTCTTTCCTTACAATATGTATACAGTACTTTGTTACATGCTCTCAGCCTCAGGGGAAAGCAATAGCAAACTCTCTTCGAACAAATAACCCCCCCCCCCCAAAAAAAAGAAACATGACAGAGTTGCCATAAATCAGAAACGTCTAGAAGGCACACAACAACAATTACAGTGGGTCCTTGCTATCCTCTGGGGTTTGGTTTCAGGACCCGCCGTGAATACCAAAATCCGTGGATGCTCAAGTCCCATTAAGTATAATGGCAGAGCAAAATGGTGTCCCTTGTATAAAATGGAAAATCAAGGTTTGCTATTTGGAATTTATACTTTTTTTAAAACATTTTCAAGCCGTGGATGCTTGAATCCGTGGATAAAAAACCCATGGATAAGGAGGGCCCAGTCGAGACATCATTTTATCTCCCACACAGGACAAGTTGGGGAGAGCATTTTTCTGCCCCTAGGACGCTCTGGGGACACCACAGATGGCTAAAAATCACATTTTTAAAACCTTGAGAAAAACAAATGTGCCCATGACCATTTCTACCTTTGAAAAAATTGGCTGCTAATGTTGAACAGTACAAGGAGACCCCACAACCTATTTAAAAGGTGAATAGGCACAGCTGTGGGTTTCCAAGGGAGGCAATTCACCCAACAAAACAAAACAAAAAGAAGTCACCCAAAAAAGCCTGAGCCATAGGGGTTGTCTGCACGATTAAAATATTCCTCATTCTGTTCAAATAAAATGTGAGCCCTCCACATGCCATTTGGAGGAATCCACACTTTTTTTTTCTTTTTTCTTTTGGTAAGGGGGAGATCCTCAAACTGCAGCAAAAGGAATGATGGTTTCAGCTAATCGAATATCTAGCTGCTCTGAGTCCCAGTTCTGGGAAAAGAATGGGATACAAATAAATAATAATAATAATACCTGCAAGAATTTAGACTGTAAGCCTGAGGGCAGGGATCCATCTAATTTAAGATTGTATGTACAGCACTGTGTAAATTTACAGCGCTATATAAATAAAGGTTAATAATAATAATAATAATAATAATTATCAAACATGTGGCTCTCTGTCCTGTCTGTCCACTTCAGATGGGTTTGCATGGCTGTGCATTTTCAGCAGAGTGAGGGCGAACACATGTGAATTTGCACAGGAAAACAAAGACAATAAACATTGATACAAATATGTAATATATGTAGCAATTCGCATAATACACTTATATGCAGACTAGCCCATAACAGGCAGCCCCAACCCACACTTTGTCTACTCTATTGTGGTAGAATTCAGCAACATATCCATGTTAGTCTGGATGTATACAGAAAGGGATACTGTACTGCCTTTGAGACTTAACTGAGAGAAAGAAGGTTGGAGCATAAGCTTTCCGAGGACCTTATCAGACATTGGAAATTGGAAGTATAATCTAATGGCAATCCGAACGCAATCATCGGGTTTCACGTTATTGCGAATTAAAGCATCTCACACAATTTCGGGCAAAAGGGAAGTCATTCCGAACACAATCCTGGGTTTTAGGTTATTGCGAATTAAAGCATCTCATGCAATTTCGGGCAATGGGGGGTCATTTTCGGGTAATGGGAAGTAATTCTGAATGCATTCCGAATGCAATAGGAATTCACGTAAATTCGCTAAACTAGCAAATTCATGTGAATTCGAATTGGCTCCATTTGCAATAAAGAGAAATTCCTCCCGTCTGATAAGGTCCACAGAGAATTCTGTCTGACCAGATGTATTAAATGGAATCAAATTATTCACAGTATTAAAACAATTTACACCTACACTTAAAAAGATAAAAATGCAATTAAATTATAAAAATGTAGTTTAAAAAAATCAGCTTAAGACAATACAGCATCCGTTGCTCATTATCTGACAACTTTCTGTTTTAAAAGGCAGTCAGGATTAAGAGATTTTTACCTACCAATGGAAGGACCACAGGGACTCCTTTTTCAGTGAAGCCACAATGGGCTCCTCAGGTCCAAAACAAACTGCAAAAATTCTACCACAATAAAAGTTATTATTAACCTTTATTTATATAGCATTGTAAATTTACACAGTACTATACATACAGTCTTTTTAATTAGACGGTACCCTGCCCTCAGGTTTACAATCTAAAATAATCCAGTTTTGAGATTGGTTTAACTGCCCTGGCTCAGTGCTAGGGAATCCTGGAAATTGTAGTTTATTGTGGCACCAGTGTGCTCTCAGAAAAGGCTAAATGTCCCACAAAATTCCCAGAATTCCCTAGCATTGAGACAAGGCATTTAAAGCAGTCTCGAACTGGATTATTTCTGCAGTGTGTTTTGGAACCCAGAGTCTAGGCATAGCCACCCCTATCTCTCATCCCCACCAACTGTGCTTGTGACTGATAGAAGGGCATCTGGTCCAAGCAGACTCATACAGGAAGGTATGCTCTGCCTGATAACCTGGATTCCAGCATCATATCCAACGATGCAAGATCATTAATGTCCCAATTCAACACCAAGGTCACTCTTATGTATTCCCATTCATACTTACCCATACCCTTAAGTCAGGTTTCAAGATCTTCTTTCAAAATGGACTGATGTGGATAGCTACAACGGAGAGGGCCTTCTCAGTTGTGGCCCTCCATTTACAGAATGCTCTCCCTCTGGAAGCACAGCCAACATGTTCTCTGTTATATTTTCTGTGCCAGGTGAAAACATTCCTCTTATTCCAGGCATTTCAGATTCTAGATTTTACAGTTTAAGATTCAACAATTTTAAATTGGCCATAAAATGGCCACAGACAAACTTTAAAGCTATAGAAATATGGATCAGCATAGTAAGGTCGGACTTATCCAGAAAGAAGCAAAACCATCCACACAATGAGCAGATGGAAGAAAGCACTGCTAGCAACAAGTTCAAATGCCTCTCAAGAAACAGAACTAAATCCAAGGGTGCACATAGTATTTTCATCTGATCAGCTAGGGATACTATGACCTTGTTTATTACAGGCACCCTTATTATTCCCAGGACATGGCCATAGCTTCTATTAACAGTGTAATACCTTAGAAAATATATGTTGCATCAAAACCTAAATGTTTAGGATAGAGTATGCACAAAATATGGCATCGTACAGTTATCATAAACAGATATGCTGGTGCAAATATTAAAATCAGTGCGTTAAATGAGTTTAACAATTTTAATTTCCTCAGGCTGAAAAAGACAGGAAACAGTAACTAGCTTTTAACAGTCATGTTCTTAGCAAAGATGCTATTCCAGCAATATGGACATGGTGTGATATTTATGCTGTGAAAAGGAGAAAGGGATGGGGGGGGGGAGGAATGTTGCAGCACTTTTAAAATTAACTGGTTTGTTTTGTTCTGTTTTAGCATGATCTTTTGTGTGTATAAACCCACTTCTTTAGATGCAATACTCAGTGCTATCAAGGCCTTAGGCATAAAGTACATTTATACAGTTGTGAGAGTGGGATAGAATGAAATAGTATCCAGAAAGATGCAAATCATGGTCCTTTGCTCTTATTTTTCAAATGGCTGTGTGAGAACTCAGTCTCAGATCTCTACAGTAGGTATAGATTAAAAATAACCTGCAATAGATTGAAACCAAATACATAATTAAAAACACTTTACATATATTACATATCATCTGGAAACCCTTCGGCCCCTTTCAGACTAGGGGAAAAAAATGGATGCAACTGGTTGCAACCGGATCTTACATTACCTGGGTTTTTTCGGGTAGGAGTTCTCACTACTTTTGGCGGATCGATCACCCCCAGTTCAATTTAACCCTGTTTGAAGTTCGGACATGTAAATGCACCGCATAAAGATGGATCCTCCTGTGCGATCCCGACCGATTTCCTCCGTGTCTTTAGCTGTTTGTCTTCCGTCAATCAAGTGACATCATCGATGATGTAAAACAAAATGGAGGCCCCAATCGGGCATATTCGATTCTTCCTTTTTTTAATGCGCAGAGGATGCGCATATGCGCAGATGCGCATGCGTGGATATGCGCATGCGTGCGGGCCATTCTTCCGGCCAGTGGGCAGTTTCCTGTTTCGGCTTTTGTGAGGTGCCTGAGCATCCACTGTCGCCGCCATTTTCCATCCTTCTCCTGCAAGTGCTCACCGCCTCAGGAAGAGAACATGGACCCTTCTTGGTTCCCGGTTCTAATGCAGGCCCTTATCACCCATCGCCAGACTATATATAGGGTTTTGGCTGCTGTCCTGCTGGTGATCCAGCGTAGGCAGGGGCGTCTGAGGCAGCTCCATCTACGATATGCTTCCGCTTCGTTTCGCCGTGCCCAGAGAAGGAGAAGGATCATGTTCCTTCAAAGAATGAGGCACTATGTGTTATTGCAGCAGTTCCAGGGACAAGATCTGCTTGCTGCTGAGAGGGTGGTTAGCCTCTTGTGCCTTCCAATGGCCAGAAGATGGTGGGTCTACCCACACGAGACAGACTTCTGGCCAAAGCTGATGTGTTCTGTGTGGTCGGACGAGAAGTGGATTGCACACCTGAGGATGACCCGACGACTTTTCCTCTTGATTGTGGAGCATCTGCGTCCAGAGATTTCTAGGGAGGACACCCGGATGCGTGCAGCCATAAGCGTGGAGAAGAGGGTAGCCATTGCTGTATGGATCCTTGCAAATCAGGGATCATATGGTTGTGCAGGGAGCAGGTTTGGTGTCGGCAAATCAACGGTTTGCTCCATATTCATCGATGTTGTCCTTGCAATGGAGAAGGTGCTACTTCACAAGACAATCTTCTTTGGGGACTACCGAAAGGTTTGTTGCATTTCCACTTCCTAACAACTCCTGTCAATTGTATCTATCCTCTCATTGAACCCATGTCTGGATACCCGGGGAGAACACACCACTGGCAGTATTACAGCAATACTTAGCTCTACACATTTCCTTCTGGTGCAAATGTGCATATATTGTTTTGCTAAGGGCTATCGTCAAACCATTCTGTTCTACTAAAATATTAGAGCTGTTGGTTTTAACTGTGAAATGCATGAATAAAGAGAACAAGGTTAAACTGGATCAAGTTTAGAAATGCTGTCCAGAGTTGCATTGTATTTCAAGATATAAAGCCGTGGTACAGTCCTGCATCACCCAAGCCTTGAACACGCTTTCCCCTTATTGCTCTCTTATTGCTTATTGCTATTGCTATTGTGTTTAAGAGGTTGCTTCTTTTTTACGTGCTTTGCTGATGTTTCTTTGCGAGGGTCCTCGCACTAACAGTTTGTTCTGTTTCTGTTCTGTTTCTTCATGTGCAGGTTATGGCTGGATTCGAGGCTATGGGCTTCCCCCAGGTAATTGGTGCTGTTGACGGCTGCCATTGCAACATCATCTCACCGGTGCGACAAGGTGCAGAGTACATCAACCGCAAGAACACTTATAGCATGCTCCTGCAGGGTACGGTAGACGACAATGGACTATTCATCGATGCCCTCGTTGGATGGAGTGGCACCTCGCATGATGCCTTTGTTTTCCGGCACTCACCAATATATCAAGCCATGCGAGCAAAGGCTTTTGTTCCAGGTAACCCTTCCGTGACCATTTGTGGGATGCAGGTAGGGCCCCTTCTGATTGCCGATGCTGCGTACCCTATCAGGACCTGGGTCATGGTTCCCTTCAAGGGCACGCTTAGCCGAAGACAAGCCATCTACAACCGGCACATCAATAAAGCCAGGAACACAGTGGAAAGATCGTTTGGTCGCTTGAAGGCAAGATGGCGGTGTCTCACTGCGCCACTTGAAGCAGCCGAGGAGAATGTAAACTCTATAATTGTGTCATGCTGTATTTTGCACAACCTGGTAGAGACCAACGGTGAAATACTTGCCAGAGCTCCACCTCAGCCAAGGAGATTCGTGTTGGATCCAGCTCTTGCTCGCAACATCGATGCTGATGCCGAGAAAGCCGAGGGCGAAGATACCAGGGAGGCCCTGGTCCAGTATTTCTGGGAGCTAGAGCATCAGCGGCGCGGTGGGGGGAACTGACATGTTGTACTAATTTCTCAATGCTCATTAAAGTCAGTTGGAGCTTTCTGGTGCTATTTGTCCCCCGTGTTTGGCCATTGCAACAGTTGTTTTCTGCCACACTGAACTGCTTCTTTTGTCCATGCAGAAACCTCACGAGCTTTCAAATGGTGTAAATTTAATCCAGGGTGCCTGGAGATAGGTTGTGCCCATTGCAGGTGCCCGATGCATACCTTGTGTCCACATGCATTTACAGTGACAGTCGATGTTTGTGGTGTAATGTAAAAGGGATGCTTCCCACCTTTGTTTTATGGGGCTATGAGCTTTCAGCTGCAGTCAGATTGCACAACACAAATAGAAGGTCGTTTTGTCCCCCAGTGGTGGTAAAGGTTTCTTTTTATGGGGAAGCACATAAGTGTGGCATAACAGCAGTATAGGCTTGTCTCCCTTCAGCTGCACTGCTATACGGAGGTAAATTGGAGCTACTGCAACATAGAAAGTTGAGGATGAGGTTCCCTCTGGACTCTGTAGCCAGGCTAATCACACAAAGGGATCCTCTTTCATCATTGGGATTACATGTGTGGCAGATGAACTATGGCACGAGCATTACTACACAGTGACAACTAAGAGACTGCCTGAACAGCAGTGTTTAACTGCAAGGGCATACTTGCTTTTAATTGCAGTAGCACAGCTCTGAAAGTTGTTGCTGTCAAGCCTGCAGTTCTACACTTCCCTGGCATCAAAACAGGCCCATTCGAATGGTCCAGCAGTGGCTTTATTGCCCGCGATGTGTGTTGGATCATCGTCTCAAAAAGCAGTGCAAGAAAACTCATGTGTGCTGGCGCTGCCCACAGGCACTGACAGAATATGCGCACGCTTATTTGAGACGCTGCCGCTTTGCCCTCCCGCCAATCTCATCTTCCTCCTTTTTTGGAGGAAATGCCTGTTGCTGTACTCCTCCACAACCACCACACAGGTGTCCATTAGGTGTTTTTCTTTCTCTGTTCCTGTTTAGCACCGGTGAAATAAGCTTTTTTTTTTGACAGCTTATGCGCATGCCGGCATTGCCGCTGTGTTTGTGTCCTCTTCCGCTTCCCGTACAGAGCAGGAAATGACATCCCCGGCTGCACTCCGCCTCTTCCGCCGCGCCAATTTCAATTCCATTACAATGTATCTTTTTTCCTGTCCATTACCTGGGATCCCACAAACAATTGGCTACGGGGGGTAACTGTTAATTTTTGAATTCCTGGGGGCCAATATAAGACAGGAGATGCGCACCGGCAGCCCGAGGGGGAGGATGTCGCCGAGGAGGCTGATACGGATGGCCCTCTGGCGAGACCAGGAGACCAGCATCCTCCTGGATGGTTTGGAGGCCTCAGGGGAGGAAGGAGTATGGCGCCTTATGCGCTCCTCCAACCTCCCAAACATCCACTTATATGAGAGTGCCGCCGCACTCTT
Organism: Urosaurus nigricauda; assembly: GCA_034509955.1. NCBI lineage: Eukaryota > Metazoa > Chordata > Lepidosauria > Squamata > Phrynosomatidae > Urosaurus > Urosaurus nigricauda. The sequence goes on along the minus strand of JAOEGL010000001.1, from coordinate 257,184,126 downwards.
GTCCCGGAGTGGGTTTGACCGGGAGCCAGTACAGTGCCGCACTAAATTTAAAAATTTAAAAAGTGCCTTTTTCAGGGCCAGGGAAAGGCACCACGGGCGGCCACCTCGGGGTGAAAGGCCGGATTTCTATATGCGCTTGGAGCGCATGTGGAGGGCGGCGGGGAAGCCGTCTCAGAGGGATCGAAGGGCCCCAGGTAGGTAGCAACAGCTGTCTACTTGCACAGCTGCTTGCATTCCAGGGTCTGCCGCTGCCATTCCGATGTGCTCTTCTCTCATTTATTAATCTTTTATGCAGGGCAACCCAGAAGGGGAGAGAGGGGGAGAAGGAGGAGGAGGCCGGTACTACCGCCCACCCCCACCGAGGAAGGTTCGGGTTCGGATGGGGGGGGCCAAGAACAGCATGAAGTGTCCCAGGAGGGAGTTCCTGCAACATCTGCCCCAGGTGCATCCGAGGGTGCTGAGGAGGAAGAGATGGCAGGTGTGCCTCTTGTTATGTACCCATCTGTGCATATTGCACACCTCCTGAGAGAGTAAAGCTTGTTTTAAAATAATGTAATACCAATTCTTCCCTTTCCAGACATCATTGTCCCCATTCCAGTTACTGATTTTTCAATCATTCATTTAGCTAGAATTTAAAGTTCTTTCCCCCTTTTTATGCTTACGCATCCACTGCTGATGAGGTAATGCTTGATTGTTTTCTGTCTCCCAACAGGTGTGTGCCTATGCAACTAATGTGCTCTCACCTACATTTTTTTGTGCTTATTGCCCCCTTTGTAGCTGAAGATGCCATGCCTGGAACCTCCAGTTCAACACCACAAGCCTCCCTAGCTGCATCTGTCCCCCCTGCACTATGTGAGCAATCAATAATTGTTACAATCCCCCTGATTTGGGTAGAGCTGTTCTGCCCATGTCCCATGTGACCTGGGATCTCTCCCCCCCCTCCTTCCCAGCCTGCATGCTGGATTGTTCACATACATGCATGCTGTTTCTAGTGCAGCGTTGCATGCATGCCCACAACCAACACCTTTTCTTTCACCCACAGGGTATTCAACCATACTCATAAGGCTGGGGAAACAAGAACAGAGGCTTGCAAGGCTCGAAGTCCTCGAGGAACGTGTGTCTCGTATCGAGGATTGTCTAAGGAGACACTGGCCGGAGGAATTCTAATTTTCATTTGCCACTATTTTTTCTTAGTGCACTGTATTTTTCTATGGTTTCGCGGCTGCAGGTTCATGTGTGTGCTAATATCATTTTAATTGTGGAATAAAAACACTTGTTTTTGAAAACCCGCAGTGTGTGCAGTATACTTCACCTGTTGTGGTGGTGTCTTGGTCTGCAGGTGCAGGGGAAGGGGGGGGTGTTGCTGGACTGCGGTGTTTTGGGGGGCCACAGTGCCAAGGTTACAGAATAGGGAGTAAATAATAAGCGAACAACCCTTAATGCAGAACAACCATTTTAATACAAACAGCAAGAACTAGAACAAGGGGAGATTGATATTGTGCAGGGCAGGCTTGCAGCAAACACATTGCATAGTCATAGGATTTAAACACATGCACCGAGAGAAAGCACTATGCCCAATGAGCACTGGTTCAACAGTTATTCCAGACAATTCCATCCCCGAAACTCCCCATGGGGACCTAGGGGTTGGTTTCCTTTTCAAGGCGACAATGGCACCGGCTTTTTTATTTTCCTAGGTGGGCGCGAATTGTTGGAGGCGCAGGCCGCTTGTTCTGGGTTGGGTGACTGTAGGGGTTCTGATGAGGTTGTCGGATTCGACTGCCCATTTCCAGGGCCCGATGGTGCTGCATCCCTTGGTTGCAATGGCCGTTTCCGCTTCTTTACCCTTGCGACATTGCCCGGCTGCACTTGTGTAACCATAGCAGCCACCATTGCTTTGAATACCTCCGTCTGGGCATCCATGGATGTGTGGATTTTCTCAACTGTGGATCTCAAGGCCTCGTCCTCCTCAGCTGTTGCCCTGGCCAGTTCTTTTCTGGAGTCCAGCTCAACCTGCATCAGCTCTCTCTCCTGTTCCAGGTGTTTGTTTAGCTGGGCGTCCAGGTGGGAGAGGAGGGTGGACATTTGTGAGGCCGAGTGCATCGTGATCTTTTCAATGGCAGATGCCGCAGATTCCTTGGCCTTCTTCTTCTTAATTAGAGCCAGTCTTTCTGCCGGTGTCATCACTGCTTTGGGGTTTATGATGGCACATGCTGGAAGGATAAGGAACATGTGTGCGTTAACATACAGGGGTTTGTGATCAGATGGAAAGCGATGTGAAACGTCTAACATGGCTTGCATTGGTAGCCAGTTTTGATTCCCTGCTAATTGTCTAATCCACTTCAGAGGGGATTGCAGGGCGGCAATGGATTTAAAAAGAAAAGAATAATCATTCGTGATTAACAACAGTAAAAGAACAGCAAGGAACTGTACCCACACTCATGGGCCATCCAGAAAAGTAAGCAGAGACACAGACTAGCATAATGCTAAAGAGAAGAGGGCATAGCACATGGAAATTTACTCCACCTATGTGGGGGTCAAATTTCCTGTAGGCAACATACAATTCACATGCCACTTACCACTACTTCCTTGGCTGCTCTCTTGTGGGGCCCCCTGTGTGCTCTGCCCGGACCCTGATCCTGAGGTCTGGCCGGGGTCTCGCTCGATCTCCTCAAGGACTGTCTGTGGGTTGACCTCCTCGAGGAACAGCTGCACCTCCGTGTTGGGATCATGGCCATCAACCATTGCTATGAAAATAAATAGAAATGCTGAGAAGGTGGCTCTACAAGAGAGAGAGGCTCAAAATGTGTAGTTTGAATTCCCCTATAGAATCCAACAAGCAAGACACAGCCTACTCGTGCTGGAACCCAGAACAGCAAATGGCCTCGGCAGTACAGCTCTGCTACATCTGCAGATATGACCACATGTGCGCACAACAGGGGGCCACCACCACCCCATGGAACCACGTATCGGATGCGAATTTCAGCCTAGGGCAATCCTGTTGCGAGTGGAAATTCACTCATGGGGGAAGCTCTATATGGCCGCGCTCGTAGGAATCATGAGCACACAAACAGTTGCTTCCCCATGCATGGAAGGCGCACACAAGCTGTGTGCATATGCGCACATGCGTGCATGCGCATATTCGCTCTGCCTCCTCCCCCCCCCCCACCCCAGGAAGTTTGAAAGGAAATATACCTTGTGAGAATAGTTCCTGTGAATCAGGAGTTATGGCTTGTTGCGAACTCTCGGCCTGGGACCATACCAGCTCATATGGTGAGCTCAGTCGCTTGGGCTCCACGCTTGCATCACCGGCCAGAATTTTTTTGAGTTCGTGGAAGAAGGGCATGTCAACCGCCCCACTTCCGCTTCGGCATGCCCTCTGATTTTCTTCCTTAAATTTCCGTTTTAGGGCCTTGCATTTTGTGCGGCACTCCTCCGCGTTGCGGTCGTGGCCCTTCTTCCGCATCTCTGCTGCGATATTTTCGAACACATCTATGTTACGATGGTTTTCTCGCAGTTGCTGCTGTACCTTCTCCTGGCCCCACAGCGCGATCAAATCCACGGTCTCATCGTGTTTCCACGAAATGCCTCTGCCAGTTTTGCGTGCCGGTTGCTGGGGTACCGGGGCGGACGTGCTCTGGGAAGCAGCCATTTCCTCGGAGCTGAATGGTGAAATGTGGGGTTTGGAAATGGCGCGCGGTCCAAAAAAGCAGAAGGATCATGGGAGTTGAGGTCATGGGCAGGGCTACCAATAAACTGGCCCTGTAATTGGCTGGCCAGGTAATTCTCCCTCCACAGGTAACCCCAAAGAAAAGGCAAGGGGTGTCCCTTGTGGGCTGTCTTTGCTTGGAAACGTGCCATGGAGCCAGCACATTATGGCGAGCAATCAACTGAAAACAATAGCAAGGGGGGGAGCATTGTCCCTAAACCGAAGAAGTCTTGGGCCCTCTTCTCTCAAGTCCACTCGGTGCCATGGAGTCAGCCCTTGGATGGCTATCACCAGAAGCCAATGGCGAGTGGGGCCAGCCCGTTTTGTTAGCACCACTTCTGTGCAGGGAAAGGACAAGTTCCACATATGCACGCATAAACAATAAAATGATAACATTTTTTAACGAAGGGTCCAATGGCATTCATTCATGGCTGCAAGGTTTCTCCCACAAGCACGAAAGGGGGGCTGGTCAGATGCGCATAATCTGTCAGCCCTAGAGCAGCGGTGCGCATAATTTGTCAGCCGGCCCTTTAAAAAAAAAAAGCCGCGGAAAAAAATTGCGAGGGAAGGGGGGGGAGGAGTGCACTCGTTCCTCCTCCAGACCTCCCCTTTTGAGAGAACTTCCTGCCCTCTGATTGCGCCGAACACGATCGGGGACGAGTTCACATTCCTTCGTAACCGGTTTATTTAAAAAGAAATGGGTTATTCCCCGGTTTCAGATAACCCGCGCAAAGGGGGATTTGCGCCGCTACGGGTGTGGAAGATCCGGATTCCGTAGTGAAAAAATCGGGGCCAGTATGAACTTCTTGACTTTAACCCGGTTTTCTAACCGGTATATAACGATAGTCTGAATGGGCCCTTCCTTAAGCGGCCACAGCATTAAGTTGGGGGTCAGAACATTGGAAGTAAGCCGGGGATTTAAGGAGTTTCAGGGAAGTCGTGGGGGGACAAATCAGAACCCTGAAGGACCCCACAGGCCAATGGCGAGGGAGTCCAACAGGAGTCTCCCAACACCACCTTCTGAATTTGCCCCTCCAAGAAAGACTAGAACCACTGCATAACAGTGCGTCAAGTTCCATCCCAGAAAGGTGGCCCAAGGTCGATGGTATAGAAAGCCACCAAGAGGTCTAGGGGAACTAATAGGGACATATCCCCCATCCAGTTCTCAGTGAAGGCCATCCATGAAGGTGATAAAACCAAGCCTGAAGCCAGACGGAAATGGATCCAGAAACCCCTGGAGCTGGAAGGCAAACACTTGCTACAGAAGCTTACACAAATATGGTAGGTTGTACACTGGCCAATAAATAGACTAGAAAGCTGAGCCCAAGCTAACAAAATGAAATTTAATACAGAGATAAAATGCACAGATATAGTATGAGGGACACCTGGCTGAATGAGAATACATGTGAAAGGCATCTAGGAATCCATGTAGACCACAAATTGAACATTAGACAACAGTGTGATGTGGCAGCTAAAAAGGCCAATATGATTTTAGGCTGCATCAATAGAAGTACAGTGTCTAGATCAAGGGAAGTAATAGTGCGCCTCTATTCTGCTTTGGCCAGGCCCCACCTGGAATACTTTGTCCAATTCTGGGCACCACAATTCAAAAAGGATATTGAGAAAATGGAGAGTGTCCAAAGGAGGGCAACTAAAACGGTGGTCTTTAAACTGAAGAACGTCCTAGGGAACTGGGGGTGTTTAGCCTGGAGAAGAGAAGGTTAAGAAGTGATATGATAGCCCTGTTTAAATATTTGAAGGGATGTCATATTGAGTAGGGAGCAAGCTTGTTTTCAGCTGCTCCAGAGAACAGGACCCGGAACAATGGGTGCAAGCTACAGGAAAAGAGATTCCACCTCAACAGTAAGGGCTGTTCAACAGTAGAACACACTTCCTCGGAGAGTGGTGGTTCTTTGGAGTTTTTTAAACAGAGGCTGGATGGCCATCTGTTGGGTGTGCTTTGATTGAGAGTTCCTGCATGGCAGGGGGTTGGACTGGATGGCTCTTGTGGTCTCTTCCAACTCGATGATTCTATGATTCTATGAAATGGTGGGCTCTAGGGAAGCCTGTTTTAGTAACAACTGCACCACACCCTCTTTTAGGCAGGATGAACACTCCCCATTCTTTAGAGAGGCATTCATTACTCACCTTACTCATATGGCCAGTCCCTCACTACCTGCTTTCAGTACCCAGGAAGGGCAAGAATCCAATATACACATGGTTGTTTTCACTTCTCTAGGGATCCTGTCACATCCTCAGGCTGCACAGACTGAAATGTATTCAGTCATAAGCAGACACCAAGATTACATCCACTGGACCTGTCTCAACAACAGTATCCAAGTCAGAGTGGATTTGAATGATTTTGATTTCAAATTGTCTTGGAAATTCTTCACAGTGGACTGTTGAATTGGGTCTATGTTCTCCTCTTGTGTGCCAGAATAGAAAAGGCCTGACAAAAGGTCTGATAACTTGACCCACCATTGTTGTGCCAACTGCGTGTCTTTATCAGCTTGATCTCAATGCAATGGACTTGGCACTCCCCCACCCCCCTGTAGATAATTGCTTCATTACATTTTTTTTTGTGATTTATATTGTATTGTAGAAGCTACAGTGACTTTCAATTAACCACCACCCCATGAGTCTTCCACGTTTTCTTGTGTTACAAATTGAAATAGAAATGGGTTTCACTTGAAGTAAAGAAGATATTCAATATTATGAAGGTGCAAAATATTTTAATTCCAGCACAAAAGTTAAGTAAACAAAGCCAAACTTGTACTTGTAAGTTGTATAAATATCCACTTACACTGTACCTCCAACATTTCACAGGTGCACATTGCCAAGCAACACATCAGAGCATGGTCAAGATGGCTAGCACAGGCTGCAGCCTTTTGCTTTTTCCTGAGCCTGCGGAGGGCTAGATTCTGTCCTCTCCTCTTCTCTTCCCTCTGCTGAGTTAAATTAATACAAATTGCTTTTGTACATTGAAGTTAGTTTGCAGCATTTTAATTAAGGTGAGGATAAAAGAGGAAAGTGGGAGGAGTGGAAAGAATTTCAAAAGCATTTGATGAGTCTGTATTAAAAAAATAATAATTTTTTAAAAAGCACTTAGTGGGCCAACAAAGGGTTAATTTGAACCGTCCCTGCCAAATAGGGAGAACTGGAAGCTATGCAAGATTTGATCAAACCATCTCTGGCAGCAACTAGAGTTGCAAGTCTTGGATAAATCCCTACGAGCTTTGTGCATATGGATCCTGAAGTTTTTGCCAGTTCTTCCTGGCAAAATTGCTCCAACTCTGTTAGCAACCGCAACTTTCAAGTCTGCCACAGATTCTCAATTGAATTATGGTTTGGGCTTTGACTAGGCCATTCTAAAGAGATTATTGCACCGCCTTTCCTCCCAGGCTAGGTGCAGGATGTAAATTTAGGGCTTTATCACACCAGCCCCTTTTGCACTGTAATCACACACACACACAAAATGTCAATCTACTGCTTTGATTGCAGTCATCATCACACTTTGACTTTCACGCAATTGGGGGCAACTGCATGTCTTTCTTTCTTTTCTATTATTATTATTATTATTAGTAGTAGTAGTAGTAGTAGTATTTTCCAACTTTTGTTGCACAATTTCAGAGCTCTGCAGCTCCGATTTAACATTTTAAGTTAAAAGTTCTGCAACTCCATGAAAACCTTAGAATTTTTAAAATAATAAACAGCGAGGAGAAGGGTGGAAAGGGAGAGGATAGTGACACCATGTGACTGCCAATGGCGTGAATGCCCTGGGATGGCTTTTTGCATCCAGGGCTTCATATGATTGGCAGTTCATTCACGGGTATTCCCTGTGAAAGAGAAGGGATGGCTGGGGAACAGGACCGTGATGGGAGGGAAGTGGCATTGTGTGATCACCGTTGCCGATGCCACTTCCCTCCCAATGAAATCATAGTTTAAAAGCCATGTGCGATAAAGCCCTTAAACAGATGGATTTTATCGCACACCCCTGTGCCTGGGCAATGACCATCCGGTACTCATCTGGGCTTCTCCTGCACCTTTTAAAGAAAGGCAAAATAAGTTTACATCCCACATCTAGTGTGAGAGGAAAGGCAGTGCAATAATCTCCAATGACATTCAGGATCTTGTTTTTAAACCATTTAATTGTTACATTGGCTGGGTGCTTATGATCACTGTTCTGCTGGATAATGAAGCTCTGCTCCAATCTAAGGTCCCTTATAGACTGAAACAGGACTGAAACTGCCCTATGTTTGGGTCCATCCAACTTGCCCTCAATCCTATCAGTTTCCCAGTGCTTACCAAGGAACAACAACCACACAAAATGATGCTGCCCCTGCCATGTTTCACCAAGGGAATTCAGGAAAATGAGCACTGTTAGCCTTAAGCTAGGTGCTAGATGTTGAGTTTTATGGCAAGACCAAACAGTTCAGTTTGGGTCTCACTGAAGAACCCTTTCCCCACATGTGTGATATCTATGTCTTTTTGCAAACTCCAAAGAGTCTTTGATATGTGCTCCCCCTGCCCCCTGCCAGCAATGAGTTTCATCTCACCAGTCTTTCTGTGCTGGAAGAGATATAAATAAATACCTAGTGATGGGTGCCTATATCTAATTTCCTTGGTATCTAAGCTTTGCAGTATAACCCAGAATCCTGCTTAGTTTGAACTTGTATGTGGCAAGTAGCATTCAGTGTTGTTCCTTGTACTTGTCAAAGAAGAATGGGCAGAATTCCTCCCAGCATCCCACTATTTCAGATGAATTGAAACTACTTGGGCCACTGATAATTTATCAGATTTTATGGGTCCCCAACTCCCCACTGTTGATTGCTGAGGTTACTGGCAATATAGAAATGCTTCCCAGAAATGCAGTAATGGCTACCAGTAGTGATGGGGGATCACTTTTTAAAAACAAATTATACTTCATCTGAGGTAATCAAGGATGCTCTTGTAATTTATCAAAATGACATCACCCAATGATGCTGCCGTGTCTTCTGAGAATAATGACCTCGTGTTATGAGTGAGCCTGTTTTTACAAAAGCCCCTTTTCAATGTAACCATTTACAAAGACATATGAGAGAACATGGAACAGCAAGAACATCCAGGTAACTTTTCAAGGTAATTTACAAATTCCATTGTCAAAAAATTGGCAGGAAACATTTGGGATAAATCCCTTGTTTAAACTGAAGAATAAAGAAGTTTCCTCTTTTAAATATTATTTTAAGTGATCAGGAGGCTTTAGGGGACTCATGACTATTAAGAGATTGCTTATAGAGTGAGGTGAATATGTGCCTTGACTAGTAAATGTGTTTCTGTGTTTCTGTTTTCATTTCATTTTTTTCAAATGTATGTACTACTCTTCTAGTTAAAAACAAAACAAAACAGAAGAGTGCTCTAAAGTAAAAAAATTAAAGAATAGTTTATAATATTAAATATATACTAGAAACCAATAAACTTGACAAACCATTTTGTCACACTAACAAAAGGAGATTAAATGAAGTCTTTTGCCCTTACACACTTACAAGTTTTCTCAAAAGTCCTTTCTGATGATGTTTATTTGTTAGTCTGGTGGTGTATTTAGTATATTGTGCGAAAGGGGGGGGGGTCTAAAAAGTATATTACCTGTATGTGTATGGCTCTCTCTCTGAGTTACCATTTTTCCTTCTGTGACTGTGACATGGATATGTAGCTGCACTTTGTGGTGTTGCACATGTGTAGTTTGTTATTTGTGGCTTTAGAAACGATCTCTTCTATATAGTCATTTTCTTGGACAGGTTACTTGTCTTTGACTAAATCATTCCTTTGCTTTCTCTGTTTTTCCTTTTGTGAAATGGTTGTTTTGTCATACTATTAAAAGTTCGAATCTGTGGTTCACTTTTGGAAACTCAGGCCCAACCTCTGATTGGTACTCAAGTTTTCTGGTCAAGTTACTTGCATTTTTGACTAGCCAGTTCCACACAGTAGCCATTTCATACCCTATAACTGTTCCACTTTGCAGGAATCGTTTCAAATAATATTTTCTTATCCCACTGTTTCAGCTGCTTTTAAAATGTCCCAGTTTCTCTCCTCTTCTTCCACATTCCCCCTTTGTGCTTGGCTTACTCGATTTGCTGGAAATTGAGTTCAAAGTACAAAAAGTATTTGGAACTCAACTCAGCAGAGAAAGAGGAGACAAGGGGTCAGAAGTTGCTGTCCCTAACAGACTCAGGCAAAAGCAAACTCCTGCAGCCTCTCCTAATTGTGTGTTATTCTTCTTTAATACGTGTTGCCATCTTGGCCACACTCTGATGTTGCTTGGCCACATATATCCTGGTTTTCAGCAATATTGGATGGTATGCATTTTTTTTTACCATATCCAGCATGGTATAGTGGTTTCAGCTTTGGGCTAAGACTCAGGAGAACAGAGTCTGAATCCCTGCTCAGCCATGGAAACCTACTGGATGACCTCGGGCAAGTCACACCCTGTCAACCTCAGAGGAAGGCAAAGTCAAATCCTCTCTGAACAAATCTTGCCAAGAAAACCCTGTGACAAGTTCAGCTTAGGTTCTCCATAATTTGGAAACAACTTTAAGGCACACAACAACAACAACACAGCAGTTTAGCAATTTAACTAGTTTCCTATGGGTCTGGGTCAGAAAAGGTGGTTATGGTTAGCATTTTAGAGATCTACAATAGAGCAAATAAGTTACTTTTTTGGACTATAGCTCATACACAGTCCTTCAGCCATCATTGTCTTATGTCTCCAACTTTTCAGAGCTTCAAAAAGTTGCATTTTTAGTTGACAAATCCCAGCATTGTGCAGAGCTTGGAAAGATTACTCTTTAAGATGGCAACTAAAAAAATTGTCTAGCCATTAACAACTCCTATTTTGTCTGGGGAATTCTTTTGGATTGTAGTCTAAAAAGTATTTTCCAAACTATTGTCAAAATTTCCTTAGAAAAATAAAATATGTTATAACCATATGCCATGAAATACAGCATAGAACCACCTTCTCTCTATAAAGTTGACCATGTATCAGTATCTAGTAAGAGGAGACTCAAAGTAAGTTCTTGGGGAGAAACAGCAATAAGCAAACTAGAAATAAAAATTAGTTTCTTTCCTTTCTGATTGTTATTGTATGAACTTATGCCCCTTTTAAATAAACCTGTCTTCCATCTTCCGTATTATAACATAGCATTCAGCCATGGCACTAAAGTCGTGTCAAGCTGCATTATTTCTCCAGTGTGGATGCAGCTCTGGTGGTCTCTTGCTCATGGGGTTGCCATAAGTCAAAGTTGACTTGATGACAATTAACAATAGATTAAAATAATTTGCACAAGATTGAAGTAAATCTGCTATCATCTTTTCTGAATGATTCAGGGATAAAATTATCTCTTTTAAACTGATTTATTATTACTTTGATTGCAGTTATTTTTAAACTTCTATTTGTATCTGCTAGTAACACATCTTAGAAATTGTTGTCATCAACATCAGTATCACATACAAATAGGTTATTCTCATTTCTTTCCTCTCGTGCACCAAAAAACTTTAATACTGTAACATTCCTATTGAACACATCAATTATATTTCCAAGACCTGCATGACAAAATGTCTAATATGTATATCAAGAATGCTTTATGTGAAACATTTAGTCAGCAGAGATTTTATACCTCCTGTTAAGAGCTTTGTTTCATTTTCTGTTTTCAGAACTTGATATACCGTATATACTCGACTATAAGTCGACCTCATGTATAAGTCAAGGGCAAGTTTTGGGTCTGAAATTATGGATTTTGATATGACTCGTGGATAAGTCGAGGGTAAAACTTAGGGGCATATAGCAAAGGAGCTAAAGTATGAAGCAAAGCAAAACAATATCAAAGAACTTACAAAATTCCAGCCGACATAGCTCTTTGTGATCACTCTTAAGGGTGATGGATGAGAGTAGAAGGGATCAGTGCCTTCAGCACAGATTATACTGGTTCCTTCTTTTAAATAAGAAGGTACAGTAAGGTACAGTACAGTACTTACATTGACCCATGGATAAGTCGACTCAGGTTTTTTGGTTCAATTTTTTGATCTAAATTTCTAGACTTATACATGAGTATATACAGTAAGATAAAATTATGCATGCTTTAGCTGTAGACAGTGCATCCCACACTTTAACAGAATAAAAGAATTCTTTCAGACCCACAGATTATTTTATAAACATCTTTAATGTTGGTATCCTTAGTTTTTACTCCAGTGTTTAGATATATCCAACATAATTTGACTACCGTATATTTACACTTTTTCAAGATTACAGTTAAAACATATCTTTCATTTGATGTGGAATTTAACAATAATGCCAGGACATTTTTGGAAGAATATCGCAATAGCTCTGGTAAGCGAAGCTTCTTCATTCTGTCATTGGCAATATTATAGCTCTTGCTTTGGACTTTAAGCTGTTGCTACAAAGTAGTAGATTCTATGCTTCAAGGTTTAAGTACTGACATGATTATGCATCAGAACATTACTTAGGTCTGTAATTAATAAAGTTGTATTAACTGTAGTTTTTCTGCGTAGGGGGTCTTAAAAATGCTAAGTGTTTTCCATACTGCTACTGTAACAATGTGTAAAGAGAATCCATGAATTTATTAGTGCAAACAGCAAATGCATGAACTTATTCATACAAACATGGTGCAAACAGGTACTGATGCAGTCATATTTCTTATAACATTAAGCAGGAAAATTGGAGACAAAGCATATGGAAGAGGCATGGAGATACAAAGCGGTCATGCGGATGCAGCACCAGAGGAGTACTGTGATGCCGCACACCCTGTGATGCAGTGCGCATCATCACACTGCCTTGGGGTGGAGCTGGGGCATGCATCATATGGAAACTATGCCCCGACTCCACCCCCAACCTGGCCTTTAAGACCAGTTTGCACAGGGCCTTAGTCCACAATTCTACCATGAAACTGAAAACTCCCTCACAAGAGACATTAGACACAGGAATGGAGAGTGCAAAAGAGACCACTTTCTTCATTTGGCTGCCACTAGCTTCTGGCATTCATTTGAAAACTCCACCCCATTGATCTGTGTTCTGCTCCTTAGATACAATCTCTTGCTTCTGCTGCTGCTGCTGCTGCTGCTGTACAAAGACATGTGGAGCAAATGTGGTGTGCTGTTACAGATGTCTTCAAATCTGCCCACTTTACATTGTTGCAAAGTGACCATTCTGACACTTGTGTTTTCTTTGTTTAAAAGGGTTATGTTTCAACATGATGTTATGGATCATCATACCAAGTTTTCCCTTTTATAATCCACAGAATTTGTCTTACAGGAAATGGGGTTATCACTGTTAGAAGGAGGAGTTGTTTATAGTTGTGGACATCTAGAGACTCTGGGGAGTTTATCACACGAAGGGAATTGGAAGTATAATCCAATGGCAATCTGAATGCAATCATGGGGTTTCGCGTGATTTCATGAAAGCTGATCACACACATTTTCGGGCAAAGGGAAGTCCTTCCGAACGCAATCATGGGGTTTCACGTGATTGCGTGAGAAACTATCACATGCAATTTCGGGCACTGGGAGGCAAGTTCTGAATGCAATTCAGTGTCAATACGCAATCACGTAAATTCGCTGAACTAGCAAATTTACTCATTTCCGAACTGGCCTCACTTCCATTTCTTTCTAAATTGAGAGAAATTCCTCCCATGTGATAAACTCCTGGGAGTTAAGAACAGGGAAAACAGCCTGTGCGAAAACATGTGACATTTGGGATTTGTAGTGCAAACAATACGGTTATGGGAATGTGGTGAGAAAGTTGCTTGAACAGGAAATTCTGGGAAATTGTGTTGGCCAATGGCTATTGCAGCCTGGATGTGGAGTGGAACCCCCAATTGAACTGTATAAAAATGTATGTGACTAAATATGCTTCAGAGCTGACAATCTTTTAAAGTCAATTAGTTGCCTGTTATCCTATGTTTTCTATTCTTCAATAAATTGTTCTGAGAAAACTTCATTATTGAAACTTGGAAAAGCTTGGTTATTGGAAGAGAGGAGAGCTTGCTTAACAGTGAAGTTGACAATGCAGGAGAAGCATATGCCCTTCCTGGCTGTTCTGTTTCTGGGCTTTCACCCTGGGGATGACACCTGAGGACAGAGGAGGGGTGAATATGTACCCTTCCCAGCTGCTCCATCACCATGTTTTCTTGCTGGGGAGGAAGCCCAGTGACGGAGCAGCTCACATGCTCTCGGCCTCAGGAGAAGGCAATGGAAAACCTCCTCTGATCAAATCTTGCCAAGAAAACCTCATGATAGGTTCACCTTAGGATCACCTCACCATAAATCTGAAACAATTTGAAGGTACACAACAACAACAACAACAATATATATATATATATATATATATATATGGGAGAGAGAGAGAGCTTTCCAAATTCACTTTGCAAAAGGACAGACTTTTAGGCTGCAACGCTAAACATGTTTACCCAGCAGGAAGTACTATTAATCTCAATGGGACTTGCTCTCAGTATCATACTGCACTTAATATACTATTTTTTTTTCAATAGAACACCACAAGGTGGCATTGTCTTATTGCTTAGTAAGCTTGGAGTAATAAATTGCAAGTAAAGCAGTTCTGTGCAATAATTTCAATATCTCTGAATGAAAGATATGTAGTACAGTAACCAATTGATATGGCATAGGCATGATTAACTGAAACGGATGGGATTAAAAAATGGGGAGGGGGGGGGAAGAGATCAATAGCATTTGCAACCCAGTCCTAACAATGTTCACTGTAGAAGTACAATAGGTTCAGGGCAGAGCTTATAACTCAACTATGTCTGGGGATTTGGGGAACTGTAGCCCCAAAAGAGTTTCCCCATCATTCAGGTAGGTATACCTAAGTCTGCAGGAAAAACTCTAGGAATTGTGAAACAGTAGTGGAGAAAGTAGTAAGTAACATAATGTAATCTAATTAAGAAAAGATGTTCAGGGGAGAAGTGTCTTCTTAATTCTAGTTTGACCAGAAAAGTTTCAATGCTGTGTTCCTTGAGAGGACTGGGTATGTTGTGGACCTCCCTCTCTGCATCTGGAAGATGTCTGCCACCAGTGTCCTCCCTAACTGCAACAGCAGCAAACTTTGCCAGCATCACTCTCCTCTTCGAGTACTGTAAGAATAATTTGTTATTGTGTGCCTTTAAGTCATTTTTGATTCACAGCAACCCTAAGGTGAACCTCTCGTGCAATTTTCTTGGCAGAATTTGTTCAGAGGGGGTTTCCTCTTGCCTCCCTCTAAGGCCAAGAGAAGGTGATTTGGTCACTCAGTGGGTTTCCATGGCCAAGAGGGAATTTGAACCCTGGTTTTCCCAGTGTCCTAGTCCAGGTTCCAGAAGTCTCAGCCCTTTGGACATATTGGCAGTGTTTACTGGGAGTTGTGAAAAACATGGCAAACAAGTAACTGAAATTCCCCCTGCTATGCAAAAAAACATGGCAAACAGGTAACTGAAATTCCCCCTGCTATGCAATCATTAAAGGTACAGGAGCCCTCTCTAGTTTCCACTTTGGCAAGCCTGCCTCATTCTGCCAACAGGCTTCCAAATGGGACAAAACCATCCTACAGCATTCCTGGAGCCAGACAGAGTTTAGGACCCAAGATCTTGAGCTGGCACAGAGAATTTCCATTCCACAGAAACCAGTGGGAAAGAAAAAAATGAAGAAACAAAAAGGGAAAGTGGGGAAAGAGGAGGGAAACAATGAGCAGAAGAGAAACAAAGAACAAAATGACTTCTGCTCTGGTTAGCATGGGCCTTGCAGGACTTGGGAGTTACCTTGCCATTGACTGTTTTTACCATTGGTCAGGCTTCTATAGGACTTCTGTGCCTATTTCTTTCTCCTCATAAGCCATCCATCCTTGTCACAAGTTGAAGACAATTAACCTATTGTTTTGATTGTCCAGGAACCAACCTGCTCACTCCACTTAACATAATTCCACTTTACTTATTGTAACTGGTTCTGTCTATAGATTTTAGAGGGGGCGATGCCTTCCTCTCAGTTATCCCTCATATACCATCAAAAGAAGCTCTGGAGGACTAGAAAACCAGTGATGTGTGGTGTAGTGGTTTGAGCATTGGACTATGATTATCACATGGGGTTCAAAATGTCATTTTCCCATCCTTTTCCCTCATAATTGTTCAATTGCACAGAAGACTATGATATGATGTCGTATTGATCCTGTACCTATCCTGTTAACAATGTGTGATGATTCCATAAGTTTGTATTAATGCTTTGTTCTGTTAATAGCCTGCTAATAGTGCAAATGGAGCATTATTACCACGGGTGCAAAAATCAATGATGGTTTATTAGTACTACTGCACTATTGCACTATTGCACCAGTTTGCGGCCAATTTACTTCCTGTGAGTCAATTTGGAGTTGTACATGTGAGCTTTCTGTCTATCTATCTTTCAGTTCTATTTTTTAAAGTTGTTAAATTGGTGAAGGTTTAACACTACATAACTGCTATTTTGATATTTGATAATTGTAATGTATGTATGTATTACTCTGGAGATATATACTGTCTCTCTCAATCTCTCTCTCTCTCTCTCTCTCTCTCTCTCTCTCTCTGTATTTTAATATTTATGTATTTATACGTCCACTCATCTCCATGATATAAACATATAATATATACACACTCATGGATATATTCAATCATACATACATCAGAGTGTATACACACACACACACACACACATATCCATCATGGGAGACCAACACTTCAAACTGCTGAGGTGTTGAAGGTAAAAGTGCTAATTGTTAGTTGTTGAAATGCTAGCACTGTGTTATTGTGAAATTGTGTGAAAGGATTGATCGTTGAATTGTTAATGTCCCGTTATTAAACAATAATGGTATAATAGCATGATAATGGTGGGACTGAAACGGAATTGGCCATGGGTGATAATCTCCCATGGTTCAAATCTTGGCTCAGCTGTGGCAAGCCATTGGGTAACCTTGGACAAGTCACACTCTCTCAGTTTCAAAGAAAGACAATGACAAATCCCCTCTGAACAAATCTTGCCAAGAAAACCCCATGATAGGGCCGCCATAAGTTGGAAATGACTTGAAGGCACCCAACAACAAGAAAAACAATGAACTGGCTGAACAGGTGAAGGGGGTAATCTGTGCCTCCCTACAACAAAATAGCATTTCAACTTGCCTAAAGAAGGCAGCCGTGAGGCCTTTGTTGAAAAAGCCATCCCCAAATGCCTCTATAATGGATAATTATCAGCAAGTGTCCTGCCTAACATGGTTGAGTAAGGTGTTGGAATGTGTAGTGCCTCCCCCCCCCCCTCCCAGCTCTAGGGGTTCCTGAGTGAAATGGATTATCTAGATCCATTTCAGTCCCCCTGGTATCCGCCTGGGCCTCCTCACTGGGATGTGACTTGGGGGATTATCACACGGAGCCCTTACCATGGGCAAAACATTCCGAAGTGTTTCTGAAGCGTGAATGTGTCATATCTGTCGTGCTTCAAAAAAGGTAATTGAGGTGTCCCACTTCTCTCCCATTGACAAAGTGTTTGTGAAGAAGCCATTTTTAATTACAGGATTATTGGGGAGATGGGCCAGAGATGATGATGATGATGATGATGATAATAATAATTATTATTTTTAAAAATAATGTTATAAATGTTTGCATATTGCATAATACATAATATATTATGAAGTTAATTTGTATCTTGCTTTCCCCCCAAAATCAGGACTCAATTAATAATAATAATTTTGGGGGGAAAGCAAGATACAAATTAACTTCATAATATATTATGTATTATGCAATATGCAAACATTTATAACATTATTTTTAAAAAGTCATCATAATTGTTGTCGCATCATTAAACCCTTCCAGCTCGGAGACCATGAAAGAAGTCCAGACAGTTTTATAAATTTAATTCTGAGAGTTACTCCCAAGTGAAAAATTGGTTGTGGACTTTTGTGCCTGGTTGGTTTTGTTGTTAATTTAATCTGTAGTCAAAACTGGCTTTTTGTGATGTCACCTACAAATTCCATTGCTTTTGAAGGTTTGTCTGGAGTCTGTGGCTTGATAAGTGAACCCCATTCTCTTTCATGTGCCAACCAAAGCCAACGTAAATAGGGAGGGGCACTGTGACACAGAACACTGGGAGACTATAAAGGGTGCTGATAATCTTTGGAATGTTTTGCGAGTCACCACCCAGTCCTGTTTATGTCAGGTTTTGTACCATTACCTCACATGTTATGCTTTGAAAAAGCTAAAATAAGCAACTGCTGCTCAAAAACAGTTTGGGTCCAATCCCAACCATGGTCTATGACTTTTCCCCTCTAAGGTCATCATTTAGCATTAGTGGTATGCAATATTTGGACACAAAAGCCTAACAGATGCTTTCCAGTACAATCCACCACCATCTCAGGAGCCTTCCATACCACTCTCAAACCCTCGAAAGGAAATTTCTTAGTCCTCCAGAGCTTGAAGGCTCTGGAAACCATGCCCTATGAGGAATGACTTAGGGAGTTGGGAATGTTTAGCCTGGAGAAGAGAAGGTTAAGAAGTGATATGATAGCCCTGTTTAAATATCTGAAGGGATGTCACATTCAGAAGGGAACAAGCTTGTTTTCTGCTGCTCCAGAGAAAAGGACCTGGAACAATGGATGCACGCTCCAGGAGAAGAGATTCCACCTCAACATTAGGAGGAACTTCCTGACAGTGAGGGCTGTTCGACAGTGGAACACACTCCCTCGGAGTGTGGTGGAGTCTCCTTCCTTAGAGGTCTTTAAGCAGAGGCTGGATGGCCATCTATCAGGGATGCTTTGATTGGGAGTTCCTGCATGGCAGGGGGTTGGACTGGATGGCCCTTGTGGTCTCTTCCAACTCTATGATTCTATTATTCTTTTGAGGGTATATGAGCTGAGAGGAGGCATCTTGTTGATATTCTGGCCTCAGATCTTACTCACAAATTCCCACTGCCTGTTCACCCTTCTGTTGCTCTAGCTTTTTGTGGAGGTGTGCATCTCAATATGTCCTATTAACACAGTAGATTCAATATAAACAAGTGAGAAATCCTTTATAGTCAGTCATCACACCTTTCTACAGATATTTTGAAATGGATGAACCTCTCTCTCTCTGTATATGTATGTATGCATGTGTGTATGTATGTATGTGTGTGTATGTGTATATATATATATATATATGGAATGCCTGACTACTTGTCAAGGGCATCATTTAAATGTCAGGGAGAAGAAAAGAGCAGGAGCACAGATCCAGATGTTTTTGACAACTCCCATTAACCCCAGGCAATATGGTCAAATGGCTAAAGGTTCTGGAAGTGGCATTCCAAAACATCTGGAGGGCACCAAGTTGCCTGCCTCCAAGCAGGAAAGCTGAAAATTTAATGCTGCATTTAAATATAATTTTTTAAAAATGCTGTTTACATTTTCTGGCATTGAAAGACTATTTTATTTTATTTTATATCCTGCCTTTGTCACAGTACAGGACCCAAGGCAGCTTACAACATGAAGTAAAACAAAACAGCTAAAAACAAATTGATTACTAAACAAAAATTAAAACAACAACAACAACAAATTGATTACAATGTTATTGTTGTTGCTATAACAACAGTAACATTGTAATCAATCAATAACTACTGTCCAGTGTTGTGCCCAGTTTATGGTGAACCTAGTGTCCAGTGTTTGATATGGCTTATATAGTGAGATGTAGAAACTAAAATTACTAGACCCACTGATGAGAAGATAGCTGATGGGAATTCATATCTTAGTTTATAATGGAACAGTAGTGATTGCCTACAGTCCTAAAGCCCAACATCTGGAAGTGCCATCCAATTCACCATAGACATTGACTGCTATTGCAAAAGTTTGCTGCTTGCATGTAGCCATTTCATTACCCTCAAAATGTATAATTCTGTATCTGTGCGCGTGTGCGTGCGCATGCTCAAGTCTATTAACTTAAGGGGACCCATGAATTTCATAGGATTTCCTTAGGCAAGAAATATTCAGAGGTGGTTTTGCCAGTTCCTTAATACTCTCCATTTTGGTAGCTATGGATGGGAAATTATGACTCTTTGTGCCTTTCAGTGTGAAAGAGAAAGCTAATTTTCCGAGAGTGATTTATAGAAGAGGCTGGATTAGGAGCAAATAGAGGCTCCTGCTGTCCTTCAGAAATTAGATAGCTTGGCAAGAGAACTTCAGAGAGTCTCTGGAGCAGACTGCTTTACACTAGCTTGGCAGTGAATCCAGTGAGTGTTGAAAATAGGACCGAAGCCTCAGCATCTCATCTTGCTATGGTATGTATCAGCTTGTTAGGAGAGCTGAAGGCAAATAAAAGCAAAAAGAAAACTGGTTGGTCTGATAGGAAAGTAGGAAAAAAGGAAGTTAAGAGCCCACATTAAAAGTACAATCAAGGTGATGTGATTAAATGTTTTGCGTGTAGGTAAAACATACTGTAGATTGTGACCAAGAGAAATGCAATTGTTGTTAAAAACAAAGAGACCAGTGGCATCTGAAAGAAGTTCTTGCACACAAATATAATGCTAATCCCACTTTCACTGTCATGGCAATATCTTATGGATTTCTAGAAATTGCAGTTTAGGGAGGAGCATTTTGAATCCTTAATTCCACTGGTGCCTCTCAACAAACTATAATTGCCAGGATTCTATAGGAAACAGCAACCATAGTGCTATAATTATGTAGTATGAAAGAGATGCCTTGGCATAGCCTTTCATGGACTCCAGTCTGCTTTATGAAATGCATGTAGGGGCTGTACAGACCACCCAAAAAGGGCGGTCTGATGCCACCTTTTTTTTACTGTGCACCTTCGCCATAGCAGCTAGACGGAGCGGCGAAGGTGCGCAGTAAAAAAAAGAGTGTGCAAACTCAGCTCCTTTTTCCGTATCGCAGTTGCGATGCAAAAATGGGGAAAGGCACCATAGGGTGCCTCTAGTACATCTCAGCTGCACAGCTCCATATAGAAGCTGCGCAGCTGCATTGGCATTGCTACGGACGCCGTTTAAACAGCGCTACATAGCGACGACACCCCAATCACGTGCTAGGGTTGCGAGGCGTGTGTAAGTCCCGCCCCGAGTCTGTAGTTTCCAGAGTTAGGCAGAAAATTGCAGGAGTAGCCATGTTGACCATTAAACAAAATTGAAAATACACATCAATGATAATAACTTTATTAAGCCAACCAAAAGGCACAAAAAACAGTTTAGTGCCTTTTGAAGCTCCCTTGCTGCTTCATTGAGCAAAGATAGTTTTTTTAAAAGTCATGCCAGGGAAACAAAAGTGACATTGCTGGAGTCACAAAAGCCTGTAGGTCTACATCTTAGATTTGGATGTTACTGCAAAATTGTTTTCATGCAGGGTGAAAGCTGAGTCTTATGCCTGCCTGCCTGCCCTGAGGTTGAAGAGAGGGAGAAATGCTGTAATAGGAGGCCATAACATTTCAGTTCTCAGTTGTAGCCATACCGTCTCTCCCCTTGAAATCTGTTTAGGACCTGTCTAATAAAGCCTCAGAGCCCCTGTTTTGGCAGTGATCTTCCCAAGGAGACCCCATGTTGCCAGGTCTAAATGAACAGAGTCATAAACTAGAAAAGTGGGCTGAAATTAATAAAAATTAACAAAATGAAATTCAATATAGACAAATACAAAATTCTACATTTAGGCCACAAAAATCAGAAGATACCTTAAGGGGATTGGGTGACACCACTGCTCCCCAAACATCTGCCTTTTGGCAGAAGCAAGCAGTGTAGTAGCAGCCTTACTTTTGTTGGAGGGCTCTCCTTTAGTTACTATTTTTAGAAAAGTAATTTCAAAATTTAATATACAAATATTCATCATGGTCTTTCAAGCAACTGTGACACAATGATTTCAGACTGCCCCTTCCTCTATTTTGTAGTCCCCACATCCCTGAGCTTTTGGAGGCCACAGGAACAGCTTTGTTTCATTGTGATGAGAAAGTTATGGCAACTGATGGGTTTCTTTTGCAGCAAGCAGTCCATTCCAACATCTCCAGGCTGAGCAGAGTATGCAAACGCAAGAAGTATGGTTCCAAAGAAAGCAACATCAGTTCAACACCTCAGTATGTTAACAAGCTGCTTCTGCCAGATAGAAATGTCTTGGCAACCATTTCTAGCAAGCTTTACACTTAAACATGGTTCTTTCTCTTTTTTCAATATTCAAACTGCAAATATTTAAGTCCTCACCCAAGCCGACATAGTCATGGTATTACACAAATTCCAGAAGCTTTGTGTAATCGCTGGCCAGGAAAGGCCATTATTCAGTATCCTATTGTCTACACCAAGTGCCAAAATATGCAGAAACTTAGGAAGAACGATGGCGGGCGGGGGGGGGGGGAGATATTTTGCATTATCAAAGTCTTTGGATTGAATCCAAACAAAGCTAATTGCCCTTAGATGCCAGTGAAAAGAATGGGTACTAGGCATGACTAACCTGTTCTATTGTGCATTAACCATGTCCTGTTGATTTCAATGGAACCTAAGGACATGCCTACACAGGCCATTTAAACTGTCCCCGTATGATGACCTGTCTTCATGACACAGCAACAAAGCTCTTCAATTCAGTTTTGCACTGAATCCATCACAAAGCCCCAATTCAAGTGTGAACTGTGATCATGATGTGGGACCAGTTCTGCACCGAATCTGCCCCAGCCTTACCTTAAAACAGATTTAAAAGACTTACCTTTTAAGTCCTTTTAAACCCAAACCCTTTTAAACCCAAACCACACCAGAACAATGCGGGGGAACTGTTCACACATGCGTCCCATTGTGCCACCCAGCACCATTGCCACTGGCATGAGTCACTACCTCTGAAGTCACAATGATGCACCCAGCAATGTAATCAATGTTGGGCACCTTGTTTCTGACCTTAGAGGAATCAACTCGCACCTGTGGTGGCAGTGCAAGGCAACAGCAGGGACATGTGTGTAGACAGCCGCCTGGCATTGCTCTGGAGTGCAAAGGTCATGGGAAGAATTTGGGGCAGTTTTGGGACCAGAATACTTTGGGAGCAGACCAGAGTAGTCTTGCTCATGTAGACAACTCTTTGTTAAGCTAATTACTCTAGATCTAACTTTGGACATTATCACATGGGGACGGGACGTTATTGTCCCATCCCTGTCCTGTGCTTATTGCGTGATCGCGAGAAGGATTTTCACACAAAATTGTGCTTATTAGGACATTGTCCTGTCCAGAAAGTGCGACTGAATGTGATCATGCAAAAGGCTTTCTCACTAAATAGCATTTATTCCATGAATGTCCCATAAATGAAGTGGAATTGTCTCTTTATTTCACCTAATTTTGTATTATCGGAAGATCCTGGTAATACAATTCCACTTTATTGATGGGACATTCATGGGATCAGTGCAATGTAGTGAGAAAATATTTCACGTGGTCATGTTCAATCACGCATTCTGGATGGGATAAAGACTCCTGTCCCCATGTGATATAGTACTCTGTCTTGAGGTACTTGGATATCTCTACATTACCTCCTGCATTACTGTTGTGACTGTTCCTCCTCTACCATCACCACCTCCTCCTCCTCCTCCTTCTTCCCCATTCTCCATAATTTCCTAGCTCTGCCATTTCTGTTCACTGCCTTCTTCTCTTTAAGATTCCCTTTCTTTCTCTGCTCTTTGGCACTACTTCAGTAAAACCTATTCCAGTATCTATATTACCAGGATTATTAGTGAGATATATAGAAATGTAGATGGTAATAAGTCATTAGGAGTAGTTTGTGGGGCTTCACCACTCACATTTGTTGAAAATTATATGATGCCTCCCTGCTTACCCAAGTCTTTAACTGTGACCTTGATGTGAAAACAGACATCACTCATCCCTACTTGCTCACAGCCAAATGAAACTATATGTTTAGCACATTTTTAGAAGAGGTCCTCATTCAAGTGGTAGAAGATTTCTATTTGTCATAGCTAATGTTTTCCCTCAACGATGTATCTTGCCTTTAGCATGCTCAGTTTTGTGAATAGCCACTAAAAGGTAATAAAGGTCTTAACTTGCATTTCTCATTGCCTTAGCATACATCCATCAGGATATAAATGCAATAAAGAAATTTTTAAAAAGTAAAATAAATAAACCCCATCTGTAGGAGAAAAAGAGTTTTTATTGGAAGAAATACACATTTATATTAACATCTTGTGTCACCCATTTTCTGACCTGCCTAGTTAGGCCTAGTCAACAGGACAGTATAGTCTTGCTTTCAAAGGATAAGCAACATGGGTATTTTTGCTCCTTGATGTTTGTTCCTGGTGAAGAGATTGCTACAGTACCCGGGGCAAAACCATGGATGTTGGTCAATCTGTTTCAGAAGTAAGCGGGTGTACCACTTAACTGCATCAGATCACATTGTGGGTAATTTACAGCCACCAGTTTCCCTTCACACTTTCCACATTAGCTTTTGTTTATTGGGGCACCAGTTTCCTGTGTTGCTACACAGGAAACATTGCAGAAATTAGACATTAGCCAATTGTATATTGCTGATTGTTCACACAGTTAAAGGAACTATGCTCGAACAAAGACAGGACATAATCCAACCAAAGTTTAGCACTCTTAAATTTCCTTGAGAGAAATCCTATGTGTTTTTTCCCCTGAAATAAATATAGTTGTGCATTCTCCCTGGTTGTGGGGTTTGTTTTTCTTAATGCTTTCTTTTAAGATGATAAACAGCAACATAGTCGGCTAAGTAATACAAACATTAATTTTAAATACAGCTCTATATAAAATAATTACACAGGATGACTTTAATAACATAACTAGCTTAGAAAGATGAGGCCCAAAACAATAGCCCCGTAAATCTTGCTCATTTATTTGTAAGATGAAAGCAACCCAAACTGTAGCAAATATGTTTTTTTAAAGCTCCCCTTCAGCCAGTCAATCTTGGCTACATCAACACTGAAAAAATAATCCAGTTTGACACTACTTTAACTGCCATGGTTCAATGCGATGGAATTCTGGAAATTATAGTGTTCTGAGAAATTTAGTCTTCTCTGTCAGAGAGGTCTGGTGCCACAACAAGCGACAAAACCCAGGATTAAATAGCATTGAACCATGGCAGTTAAAGTCATGCCAAACTGGATTATTTCTGCAGTGCAGGTGCAGCCCTACATGGTTCTTTTCTGAAGGAAATCTGGTTGTGTATTCCCCCAGGCTACTAGTTGTTAAAAATTTCAGAATAAACTATGTCCTTCGCTCTTTCCTAAGTAAAGAATATAAAATAGGCCATGTCTGCAATGTTTTCAACATTATTACTGGAAATTTGCTAGTATAACCACTTCTCTCTATGTTATCTCCCCCCCCCCTTCATTCCACCCCTAGTATTGCAAAGATACAACTATTTTATTCTACATGTACTCCACCCAGAGCAAATTAGTTGTACTTAAGTATAAATATAGAAGAAGAAGTCGTCCCATGGAATTACAGTTGGCCGTCCTTATCCATGGATTTTTTATCCATGGATTTGAGCATACACGGCTTGAAAATATTCCCCAAAAGTATAAATTTCAAATAGCAAACCTTGATTTTCCATTTTATATATGGGACACCATTTTGTTGTGCCATTATATTTAACGGGATTTCAGCATACATGGATTTTGTTATCCACGGATGGTCCTGGAACCAAACCCCAGTGGATAACAAGGGCCCACTGTAATTGGAATCTAAATCCAATTTTCTCTTGACCGGGGCAAATAAATATGCACACATTAATTACTACTGATACTGGACTTAATTTATAGCTATTTAATATTTATCAGGATACAACTTTATACTAGGAAAATTTAATAGTTAACACTATACTAGAGAGCCAGCATGGTGTAATGGTTTGAGCATTGGACTACGGAGATTATCACACAGAGACAGGATGGGAACAGGATCACTCCCCCATCCTTATCCCGTCATTAACCATCTGTGACTGTGATGAAGCAAAAGTCTTTCAAATCATAGCACCAATCTCACCATTAACCCATCATTAAAGTGGCATTACAATAATGTGAACTTCCATTAATGCAAAATGCTGGTCAATGCCTCTTTAATGATGGGTTAATGATGAATTAGTGATGGGATCTGTGCAACGTCATCTGAAAGTCTTTTGTGCAGTCATGGTCAGTTGTGCTTTTTGAATGGATTAATGACGGGATCTGCTCGACATCATCTGAAAGTCCTTCCTGCAATTGTGCGGGAAGGACAGGACAAGAACAGAGCAAGGATGGGATAATCCTTGTGTGATAATCTCCTATGATCCTGGAAACTAGGGTTTGAATCCCTGCTCAACCATGGAAACCTACTGGGTAACCTTGGGTAAGTCACACTCTCTGAGCTACAGAGGAAGTCAAAGGCAAACCCTCTCTTAACAAATCTTGCAAAGAAAACCCCATGCCAGGCTCACCTCAGGATTGCCATAATGCAGAAATGACTTGAAGGCACACAACAACAACTAACCCCAACTTGAGTCCACTCATTGATTTAATTTCATTGTTTTCTGCTCTAGTTGGTCTAACAATAGAGTTCAAGTCTAGGTCTCTACTATAGAACATTTATAACCCTAAGCAAAAGAAGGATAACTTCTTTGGTTAGCTACCTTGAACTGCTGTTCTGTTGTGTCAGAGATAGTTTTAAAAGTGATTATTTTCACTATATGTGTGTGTGTATTCAATTATTGAACTCCTGTCCTGTTTAGATTGCACAGTGATTTAATTTTAAGTGTGAAATGTCAATTGTGCTTTTAGAGGAAGCCCCTGTTTATCCTACAGGTTAAGGGACTACAGCACTGTCAGAAACCAGAATTGATTGAAAGGCAAATTTTTTGGCCACTCTGAGACCTCCTTAGTATGTGGGAGGGGGGCACGCATGCATATACACACATAGACAGTACCTTCTCCATTTCTTGTGCCCTCTAGAGCCTTGTTATGAACACCCTTCAGGGAACTAATATGAAGGAAAAACCTTCCCCCATGTATACCCCCTGCTCTTCCCCTGGCCGTCTCCATATATGCATGCATGTGCATATGCCATCCATACATGGAGGTTCAGTCAACATTAAGGTTGTTTGATTGGGCTTTTAGCAGTCACTATAATCTCGCAACAGTTATGAAGGTGCAGTAATAAAGAAAGCAATCCCATTTGAACGTTGTATTTTAGGATAATGCAATTGTAGCAGGAGAAGAGGCTCATGTATTAAGGCACTAAGCTATTTATTTGTAATCCTCCACTGGATGCTTCCAAACTAAGCATATGCTTCAGTCCACAAAACATTCTGAAAAGCCCATATGCTACACTGTACCTGCTCCAGAATGAGTTGATTGTGGTATTGAAGCCTTCTTTCTGTGCTGGTGTTTTACTCATGTCCAGCCTTATCACTGTGGGAAACAAGGAAGCTAATTGTGGCACCTTAAGAGGCAGCTCTTTGGTTTAGTTGGCAGATGGAGGGAGCAATCTTCTCCCAGAAACAGCAGCATATGAAGGATGGGTGCAGTATCAGATTGGATAAAATTATGTAGGGTTTTTTTTAAACTATTGGAACATCTTTTCCAATAAAAGTGTTTCTTGGTTACAATGGAGCCAAGGACTTTGGCCAATAGATTCTATGAAATGAAGGGTCAGGTCCAAGCAACAGATGTTGGTCTGGGTTGAACTGGGATCCAGGGGCTAGGAGGCGCCCTGGAGGAATGGAATAGCAAGATGAATCCAGAGGTTAAGACCAAAGAGCAAATAAGACTAAAGGACATACTGGGAGGCAGAAAATAGCGCCGCCCGACTTACCGGGCCGGCGCTGTTGCCGTGCGCGGGAAGCGCCCACTTGCGCTCCCGCCGCGGTCTCCATCCCAGCAGTCAATGTGGGGGTGGGCTCCCTCCTCATTGGCTGCTGGGAGGGAGACCGCGGGAAGCCAGCCCGCCAAAATCCCGGGCTGGACTTCAAGTCCCAGGATGCATTGGGCGAGAGGCGGGCAGCCTGATTGGCTCTCGGCGGCCCGCCTCTCGCCTGATTGGATGAAATAGAAAAGGGGACGTGGCTTCACCACCCTCGCCGCCTCCTATTGGCTAGGGGCTTATGCTGGCCAGCCTGAAGCCCTCTCTGGGCACCTTTGCCTCGCGCGGCTCTTCTCCTCGAGCCATCTCCGTGGCCCTGGCTGGTATTTCCTTTTTTGCTAAGGCCTCTGGCTTGGGTGACCCTTGCACTTCCTTTCAGGTCAGGCGGACCCTGGAGGGATGGAAACGCTCTCAGGCCCCCTCTTTTGACGCTAGACGTCCCATCACCCTGCCGCTGCTCGAGCAGCTTGTTACTGTTCTCCCGTTTATCTGTTCTTCGCCCTATGAAGCCAGCCTTTTCTGAGCTGTTTTTGTTACTGCATTTTTTGGAGCCCTGAGGGTGGGTGAGCTTGTTCCGAATTCCTCCAATGACAGTTCCTTGCGTTCACTTCAGGTTGGGGATGTTGTGTTTGCTAATAAAGCTGTTTGCTTAGTGGTCCGTAGGTCCAAATGTGACTAGTTGGGCAAAGGATCTACGATCACCTTGAATCGTTTTAGAGGCTCGCAACTGTGCCCAGTTCGGACATTGCATGCCTTCCTTGAGGAGCGCCCAGCGGGTATAGGCTCTTTATTTTGCCATTCAAATGGATCTCCCGTTACCCGTTACCAGCTGGTGGCGGTGCTGCGACTGGCTCTAGGCCATTTGGGTCTGCCGGCTAAGGAATTCGGAGGACATTCATTCAGGATTGGGACAGCTACCTCGGCTGCTCAAGTTGGATTGTCGGCAGACTCGATCAAGCAATTGGGACGATGGAAATCCAGGGCATATTTGGGTTATGTCCGACCGGACTTGGACCTGGTTGGGAGTCATTAACTGTTTTTCCGTTCTACCTGGACTCCCGTGGCCTCCTTTTTCTAGGGTTGGCGGCAGGCGGTTCGTTCCTCACCGTCTGTTTGGCGGCAGCATAGGCCTGGATCTGGGGTGAGGGGTTTCCAGGGCTCGATGGCTCTGGATCGGGAGTCCTCGCGACCCGGGTGTATGGAGCGGGCTGATGTGGCCAGTGCGGGGGCCACAGTCAATTAACACCCGGTGACTAGAGTGCCTTGCAAATCGAATGGTAGAAGCACAGTTGCCCGACTGTGCTAAGGGCGGGGCTTGGCACCTACATCATCCCGATGCTTGGCAACAAGCAACCATACATTAGCCAACCGGGGTTTGGCTGATGTCCAGATCCAGGCCTTATGCTTTGGGCCAACCCTATTGTTTGTTTTGGCTTGTTTCAATAAAGTTGTGGCCATGTTCCCTCCAACCACGTGTTTGTGCTTATTTGGCGCCTGACCTGCGAGGCAATAAGGGCTATGCAAGAGATAAGGACCAAAGAACAAGCAAGGAACACATGAACAGTCCAAAACTCAAGGGGGCTGAGTTTCAAAGGAGAGGTTTAATTAGGAGGCAAATCCCTTTTATACTTATTCTTGTCCAGGAGAATCCAGTAACCAGAATAGCCAAGGCCTCATGTTTATTTAACTACCTAGGCAGAAGCTGTAAGATGCTGGTCAATGGCTTACCATGTGAGGTAGTCTCACACAATCCGAATTTTGAGTAATAACTGGACTCTTTCAAATGGGAGGAATATCTCCCAATTCCGAATGGAGCCAATGCGGATTCATGTAAATTCGCTTGTTTAGCGAATTTACCTGAACCCCTGCTCCGTTCGGAAGGCATTCGGAATTACTTCCCATTACCCGAAAATAACTCCCTCTTGCCCGAAATTGTGTGAGAAGCTTAAATTTGCAATAACGTTAAACCCATGATTGCATTCGGAGTGACTTCCCTTTTGCCCAAATTTGCGTGAGAAGAATTAATTCGCAATAACGTGAAACCCCAGGATTGCGTTTGGATTGCCCTTGGATTATACTTCCAATTTCCCACGTCTGAAAGAGTCCACTGACAGCAAACATGTATCCAACTTGCTCCAATGTGGTAACTACCAGATATGCTGGATTACAACTCCAGTAACCTATGTTGTGCTAGCTCTGGGATTATGAGAATTGTAGCTCAACCTGTAGAACAAATTGCCAGTCTGGATTAAGCCATGTTGGGGAAGGCTGGTCTAGCCAATAAAAATTACTTTCTTATAAAAGGAATGATTTCTTTGATGTAGAGCAGTGGTTCTCAAACTTTGGCCTTCCAAGTTTTTGGGCTTCAACACCCCAGGAGCCCCTGCCAGGTTGACCAACTGTCAGGAATTCTGGGAGTTAAAGTCCAAAACATTTGGAGGACCAAAGTTTGGGAATCACTGAAAAGCAATGAATAAATCCCAAAATAAAGAGCAGTTTAATTAGACTGAGATCAGAAAAAGATTGTAATGTGAGTCCCAGTGCCTGATGGGCAGGAGTTGAATGGGAATTCTTTGTCAGACTAGAACAGCACATAGTAGGGAGTAGTCGTGTCAGTACTCATTCCAGAAACAACATATTGCTCAGTCTGTGAGGATGAATATTCAACTTAATCACTGGTTCTTAGAGTCATCATGATGTCTATTTTTAAAGACAGATAAAATATACACATATTTCTTCCATCTTACTTTGAAGGAGAAAGAACTTTCTGGATACAATGTGGCAACACTTGCTGTGCAAAAATGAAAACAGGGCCCAAGATCTCCATGGCAATAGAGTGATAAGTTCCCTTTCAGGAAACAGCCTATGTGTCTCAGAGAGCTCTCTCACAAACATTCTCCCTTGAGATGCAATATGCACACTTTCCAACAAATGCCCTGTTAAACAGCGATGGTGGCTCTTCTCCGGCAGACACCTTCAATAGGATTGTACCATGTGAATAGGCAAGCTTTAAAGCTATCTCACCTATTAGCTGATCATAAATCAGAAAGTGATACCAATCCCAGTGCCAAAGCTGTGACTGGCTGAGTTCCCCAAATCAATTTTTTTTCTGTCTGAAAATGCCCTCTTGCACCACCACCACAGAATTGGTGGGAATTGTGACCCACCACGTGTTGTTGAACTGCAACTTCCAGCATTTTTCACCATTGGGTATGCTGTCTCGGAATACATCTATACTGTAGAAATAATGTCATTTGACACCAGTTTAACCTTCTCTTGGACAGAGAAGGTTAAAAATCATGTAAAACTACAAATCCTAAGATTCCATCAGATGGAGCTACAGCACTTAAAGTGGTGTCAAACTGCATTATTTCTACAGTGTAGATGCACCCTAGGTCTCCTGGGTGTTGCAGTTCAACATCTGATGGCCTACAGAATCCCAACCCCAGATGTAACATTTCTCCTAGGACAAAGTCACCAGAATTTACCCACCATGGCTCCAGTCCATTTGTGAACATAAAGTTTCTAGTTCTTACTCTGTAGCTTACTTTACAGCTAGGACAGCAAACTATCATCACTGTTTAGGCAGACCAGAAAATAAGCATCACAGAGCCTGTACAGACTTGTGTTATCCGCCGGCGTGGAGGCAGTGTGGGAGCATGGCATATGCATACTGGCTGCCCCTACACCAGCATCACATCACATGCCCAACCGCATGACAGGGGTATCACAGCACTCTGTTGGTGTAGCATTTAAATGCACTGCGCCAAGGAGTGCTGAAAAGCCACAGCTGCTTTTTGTGGCTTCTTTTTGCACTGTAGAAAGGCCAAATTGGGGCCATGGCATGTGGTTGCTGCGACCCTGATCTGGCAAGGAAAGAGGTGGTACCAAGCCGCTTAGGGGCAGTCTGTTGAGCCCCATCTTCTTTTCTTTAACACACTTATTAATGCATTTTCCTCCCAGTGTTTAGTCTGTAAAAGCAGGTGCAGTACAGATTCTGCCATTTCTGTTTTTTACTTTAATGTAGTTCTTTGTGTATGTCTCTCTGTATCCAGATCCAGATCCAATGAGGCAGTGATGCTGGGGTAGTGGTGGCAGCCATTTCCCTTGCACTTTCTTCTTGAGCTAAATTGCTCCTTACCCTGGTGTGGGACTAAGGCTGCATCTTTACTGCAGAAATAATACAGTTTGACACCACTTTAACTACTATGGCTCAGTGCTATGGAATTCTGGGATTTAAAGTTTTGTCAGATATTTAGCCTTCTCTGTCAGAGAGCTCTGGTCCCACAACAAACTACAAATCTCAAGATTCCATAGCATGACAGTTACAGTGGTGTCAAACGTCATTATTCTTGCAGTACAGATGCAGCCTGACAGAAACACTGATATATGGTGAAAGTTTGGAAACTAATTCAAGAGGGACGGTTAAACAACCCTTTCTCTAGCACTAGTGCTGTGAAAATGTTTGGAAACCCATTAGCCACTTTTGGGCAGAATTAAAGTTTGAATTCTATTATTAGTTCCCAACAGGAGTAGACCCACCAAGGCAGAGGCATTTGTCATTTTTGTGTGTGTGCGCCTCTGCATCATTTCTGATTTATGGTAACTCTAAAATCAACCTATCATGAGGCTTTCTTGGCAAGATTTTTTAGAGGAGGGTTGCCATTGCCTTCCTCGGAGGCTGAGAGTGGATTTCTATGGCTGAGTGGAGATTTTAACTCTGGACTCCTGGAATCCACCATTCAAACCACTACACCACACTGGCTCCAGGGGATTTACCTAGAACTAACTCAACAAGTGATACATGTCTACCCTCATTAGGATTAGCCAACAGAATTAAAACTATATATCTCTGTCATCAAATTTGGATTGGTCTTCAGATTGCAAATTGTTATTTGCAACTTGGGAACATCATTTTTGTGGGTAATTCTCAAAATCCCCTTACCTCCATGTTCAGTAATTAAACTGCCATGGGATTATGGGAGTGTATGGCAAAGTGCTTTTGCATGAACATTCTCAGCACATAAAAATGTGGCATGTCTACAAAGATGCTCAGATTCCATAGAAACTTCCTCTTGTTTTCCAGTAGAAATGCTGAGTCTGCCCAGAAGCAGGGTGTGCGGTGTGCAGGAATGGCTTCCCTCATAGGCCATGTATCTCTGGAGAATTGGTCTCCTGACCATGGATGTGAAAATTTGCCAGTTTCTTTTCCCCTTGTGTTTCATAGCATCCCATTGTTGTCTCCTCCAATCCCAGGTCAGTATTTGTCTGCAAGACTTTTTGTCTTCCCACACAGAAATCTATGTATATTTTGGTACATATTTTTCCTAAACACTTTTGTATGCATTTCCCTAGTATATAAATTTTAATATATTGCTCCTTTAAAGTGTTCACTGAGCAGTAGAAAGCCAGTGTGGTTTGAGCACTGGACTACAGCTACAGCTACAATCTCCAGTTGGCCATGGAAACCCATTGGGTGACCTTAAGCAAGTCTTTCAGACTCTGAGGACTCTTTCAAACGGGAGGAATTTCTCCCAAATCCAAATGGAGCCCATTCGGATTCATGTAAATTCGCTAGTTTAGCGAATTTACATGAATCCCCATTGCGTTCGGAAGGCGTTCGGAATGTCTTCTTAGTACCCAAAAATAACCCCTCCTTGCCCGAAATTGCGTGAGAACCTTTAATGCGCAATAACGCAAAACCCATGATTGCATTCGGAGTGACTTCCCTTTTGCCCAAATTTGCATGAGAAGCTCTAATTTGCAATAACGTGAAACCCCAGGATTGCATTTGGATTGCCCTTGGATTATACTTCCAATTTCCCACGTCTGAAAGAGTCCTGAGGAAGACAAAGGCAAACCCCGTCTGAACAAATCTTGCCAAGAAACCCCCATGATAAGTTCACTTTAGGGTTGCCGTAAGTTGGAAACAAAGGTACAGAACAACAACTTTTTAAGGTATTTTATTTTTTAAAAATCAAGCACACCACTTTTTCAGATATGCACTTTTTAGTCCTATATGTTTTGCAAACATACCATGATGTAATTTTAAAAAAATTGAAGTGAAAGAGGCACTCAGAACAATTGGGAGGATTAAATCACCAGGAACAGATGATATACCTAGAGAACTACTACAGTCTACAGAGAAAGAATCTGTCAACAAATATGGGAAACAATCACCCACAGATTGGAGACCATTAATATAAACCCCTATCCCCCTCCCCCCCAGGAGACTACAGTAACAACAGGACCATTGCATTAAATTCCCACACAAGCAAAATCATGCTCAATATTCTAAAGCCAAGACTCCTCCTATGCCCGAAGTGAGAAATTCCAGAGGTGCAAGCAGGGTTCAGGAATGGAAGAGGAACTAGGAATCACATTGGAAACATATATTGGATAATGGAGTGCACCAGAAAATTTCAGAAGAAAATCAGAATGTGCTTTATAGACTATAGCAAAGTCATAGATCACAAAAAGTTATGGATTACTCTCAGAGAATTGGGTGTGATAATACATTTGATTGTGCTGATGTGAATCTATACACAGGCTAAGAGACTACCATTAGAACAGAGAAAGAGAAGAGGAGGATAGCCTTCCCAGTAAGCTTAGGCAAAAACGAACTGCTACAGCTTGTCCTAACTGGCATGTTCTTCTGATAACTTTTTCCATCTTGACAACACACTGATGTTGCTTAGCCACACATGTCCCAATTTTCAGTTGTGAAATGCTGGATGGTATGTAACTCATAGGAAAATGTGTTGCTCTATAAAAATGTGAACTCAAATCAACAGTGATGATAACCCCAATATAGTTTCCAGGGTCACTAATCTAAAGCTGAAAGTAAACCCAGAACTGCTGTAAAAGTTCTTCTTTCCTCCTACATTTCCCCTGAGCTGCTTTTTACCCCATCCTTGTAAACATGGCTTAAAACTGAAGACCAAAGTTGATTCACAGATTTGCATCCCATAACAGTTGATTATGTAAACAGCATGCTAGTCCAAGCCCAAGTCCAGCCTGCAAGCCCATGTAGCACGCAAATCAGTTTGGCTTACTCCAAAATAGGCAGAATTGCCCTTTCAAATGAGAAGTGCCCTGTAGCTATGTTTTGAAAACCTTTAAGTCATACAAAAAATAAAAATATTGACTTGCTGAAGCCACAATGATGCTCCCAATCTCCTTTTAATTTTTGTATATACACGCACACTTTGATGTTTCTAATCACAGGACAATCTTTTTTAAAAGTGTGGTTTCTTTTCATGCACTGAGGTGGCCACAGAGTGCAGTTCTATATCCACTGATAATTCAGCAGCTGAGGAACTCAGCAAAGGCTGCTCCAAACTTCTCAGCTGTTGACAGGCTTGACTTGCTGAGAACAGCGGTTAAATATAGCACGAGAGCAGAGCTCAGCTCCACAAAGTCATCGCTCTTAACAGGAGACCAGGAAAGGGGAAACACAATCTCAGGACTTCACTGCCAAAGCTTAGTACCACAGAGCAACAGTTGTGGGTGGAGGCAAGACAACAAGGGAAAAGACTCTCCAAACAAAAGCCTGGGTGAAACGTAAGAGAAGAGTTTTAAAGCACCTCCTGCTTCTTCTGGCTGGCGTTGTCTCTGTACACGAACTACGTTCCTCTTCTGCTCTCTCCTCTTTTTTCCTGCATGACTTCAGTCACTGGTCGATCTAGAAAGAAAGAAAAGCCCCCATCTCTTTGGTTCTTCTGGGCCTGGCTTGGTCATGCAAGCTGAATTTCTGAAGTTTTTCAAGGACATGGTCTCTTTGTAAAGGGCATCTTGCTCCATTCTTACAGCTGGCAGGTAAGAGTACTTTGAATTCTCCAATGGTTCCCCATAAAATCTATTATTATTATTAATTATTATTATTATTATTATCATCATCATCATCATCATCATCATCTGCCTCAGGTGCCTTCCTGGGAAAAAGGTGGCATAGAAATGAAATGAAATAAAATAAATATATTTTGGCCTTCACCTTATGAATGTTTCCCTGGTTCCTATTCTGCCCCCCCCCCTTGCCTTCTGCACTTACTTTTCAAAGATACCATTAAGAAGAATTAAGAGGCTTTCTTTGGCTTTTATCAGTACAGAGAAATTTCCACATTCATCAGACTATCTGTTGAACTAACAAGGTTAAAGGCAACCTTCTAAATAACTTACCTGGAATGGAGAGAGAATGACAGGAGACAGTATGCAAAAGAATGGAGGCAGGATTGGTTTGTCTAAAACACATGCTATCAGAAAACACATTAAGGCTTCTTTCTTCTTTTGTGGGGACTGATCCCACTGAACATAGTGGGGCTTATTTCTGAGGAGGCATGTATAGGTATGCATTACTTGATATAGATATGTAGATGTTTAAAGAGTATCTGTGGCTAGCCATATAATGAAGCTGGCATGGTAAGTCAGAGGAAACAGACATGCTGTAATAGTCTGAATTAATTGTGTGAGTCCTGCCTGTTGTTTTATATTTCACCAATCTATTTTCTGCATGGCTCTAAACCACTTGGGACATTTTGTTCTGCCCTACTGACAATTGCCCTGGGTGCTTCTGTGGGTGCTATCAAGGATGTCTATCATATTAAATCACAGTCTGAATGTTTACTTCCCATGAACAGCTCCATGATCTTGCTCTCTGGGCACTCAGAAACAGGATATTTTGAGAAGCAGAAATGACTGAATTCATTTCTTTAAGCATAGCTGTATCTTTAAAACAAAGTGACAGTTTATTATTTACCCCATGCTAGAACCTCATGTCTTAGATTGTGGTTTGACAAAAATATTCCAGTCATAAAACCTTTCCATGGAAGTAATTCCCACTGATTTGTGGAACTTTTTTCTAAGGAATTGACAGTTTTATGTAGAAATATGTCTTGTTCCTAATTCAGAAAGGTTGTTCAGCAGCAATCCTAGGAAAATGGAAATTTATTTCTTTAGTTAAATAAAGAAACAAAGCTGCCATTTCAATCATTAATGCATCTAGTGTTATGATACCATGATCAGCAGTGCAATCCTATGATAAGGAAGTCGTACTGAGTTCAGTTGCATTACTGAAGAGTAACTACTACTCCAACTTGATATATAGCTGCTACCAAAATAATGAATGAACAGAACAACAGAAGAGATTAAGAATGAGAGAGTTCCAGAAAGGCAGAGAAAAGTGCATATTTAATTTTCAATAAATAAATGAATAAGTAAAAATCTCAATTACAAAAATCTCAAGAGAGATTTAAACTCATCTATTCTACCTAGATAAGGTACTAGGTTCTATTCAGGGGAATTCATAGAGTTCTCCACCTCTTTATTATACACACACACACACACACACAGCAGGACAATGATAAAATAATACACTCTCTTCTTTGCTTCTTCTTCCATTGTTAGAAACAATCAACATCAGTTTCTCAATACATGGAGCAGAATTGGCCAACTGTTTAAGTTAGCTTGTGTTTTATCCAGTAGTACTAGCTAAGGAGATCAGTGTGGCACTAATCTTGTAAATTAACTATGGAGTTTATCAGATGACAGAAATTGGAAGCATAATCCAATGGCAGTCCGAATGCAATCATGGAGTTTCACATTATTGCGTGAGAGACTACCACATGCAATTTCGGGCAATGGAAAGTCGTTCCAAATGCAATGCAGCATCAATACGCAATCATGTAAATTCGCTGAACTAGCGAATTCACTCATTTCCAAACTGGCCCCACTTTAATTTCTTTCAAAATTGAGAGAAATTCCTCTCATGTGATAAACTCTTATGAGAAATGAACAGAAGTGCCACAAAATTGTAAGAAAGGAAGGCAATGAACTCTAATCATAATGCATCAAAATACCAAATGCAAAACAGACAAAGGTTTAATTTTTTTCTTGAATCACTTGTTGCATTAACTTTCATTGCACCCATCACTTTTAAATTATCCTCTCCACTCCCAAAATAATTTTGTGGAAACACCAGGATGAAAAAGATTGTAGCATTTGCCTTCTAATTTTGTTTTGTCTTTTTCGCATGCCTTCAAGTTGCCCTATCACAGGGCTTTCTCAGCAAGATTTGTTTGGGGGTGAGTGGGTGGGTTGCCCTTGCTGTCCTCTGAGGCTGAGAGGGTGTGACTTGCTTTAGGTCCCCCAGTGGGTTTCCATGACCAAACAGGGATTGAAACTGTGGTCACAATCGTAGTCCAAAGCTCAAACCACATCGGCTCTCTTTTCTAATTTTGTATGAGAGGCTATTTCCTCCTGTCACAGTTGATAGAATATTTCTTGGTATTGCTGAGAATTCATCTTAAGAATTTTTCAGGTACTTGTTTCACTTAAAAAAAAAATAAAGTAGGAAGCTCAGGAATCTGTCCAAATGGAACTCATCAGCTGATATGTGTAAGAAATAAAATATTATAATTAAATAGACATCCCCAGTGTTGTACTTTATTTTTCTTTCCACTCTAGGCTAAAATCACCCAGTTGAACAGGTGTCAGAAACAGGACTTTAGGATTTTCTCAACAACAACAAAAAAAACCCTATGTAAAGTAGAATTTTTAACAGCTGGATTCAGAAGGATTGTTAATAGCCTCGACTCTTTCTTTCAGAAGGCAAAGCAAGTTAACATATCCTTTGGGATATGTTATGAAAGTGTAAAAATACAAAATCGTCTTCAGGCTGAAGACGTCATTAGCTTAAGTAGTTCTGCTATGGAGAATTTCATCCTGGGAAAGGACACTGTCCCAAATAAATTTGTGTGCTGTTGTTCCTCCCCCTCCTCTTTTGCTGCATTCTTGGATGACTTCATGGAAGTCCCTAGAATAGGAATTCTTTCCAAAACAGTAGAGTAACTAACGACAGGATCCTGCAAGCGGTGGCTTTCATGGTGATTGATAACATAACCTTTGCTATGTTTTTGCAGGAAAAATATGTTGACACAACTTCCCCTCTTCACTTTCAATAACTCAGAAGGGAGGTGAAATACCCTGATTGTTAATATTTTACTCACTGTTTTAGAATATTTCCTAAACAGGAGTAGAAATTGCACAGCCCTTCAGATGTTTGTGGACTGCAACTCCCAGTAGCTCTAGCCAGCACAGCCAATGGTGATGAAACATGGAAATTGCAGTCCAACATCTGGAGAGCTGAGCAATTCCCACCTATGTTTTCTAGAGGAACTCTTATCTGTGAGAGTCAGGTGCACTGAGCATTGCTAGATGCTGGCCAGCCACAAAGCAGGAGTAGAGGATGTGTTGCCCACCAAACATTGCTGGACTGCAACCCCTGCGAATCCTAGGAAACTATCAGGGGATTAAAATCAGGGGATTAAAAAGGCATTTTCCTGAGAAAGTTGTGTGATCGTGGCAAAGATTTTCAGATGATGTTGAGATCTAAGAGGACTTATCCCAGGAAAAACCAGGAGTGCTCCAGCAACAAACCATTCATGGGATTTCTGCATTTCCCCATGAATGATTTGTTGTTGGACCATTCCTGGTTCTTCCCAGGATAAATCCTCTGAGATCACAGTGTGTGTGAGAAAATCTTCACTGTTATCATGTGACTTTTCTGGGAAAATGTCTTTTTAATCCCCTGATTTTCCCCCTGTGTGATAGTTTCCCGAGCCATCACAGCCACTGATGAGGAATGATGAGAATTGGAGTTGAACATCTAGAGGACCATGTGCTCCCCATTCCTGCTATACAGATACTCCATTTTCTGTCTGCCCCCATGTCTGATCACTACTTGTCTAAATGAGAGAACAGGACCAACAGGAGTGACACAGACCAAAAACATGTGCAAATTGCATTTGCTTATGTCAGATCATTTTTATGCTTCTGTCTCCATTCCTTTTCTCCCCATTCGAAGTTTGAAGGAATATTTATGTGTGGCGTGCGAAGTTTGTGATCAGGATCTGTTACAGGTATGGGGTACTTTGGGGAAAATGTTTTGAACTACAACACACATAACCAGAGTTGAAAATTCCAGCATTGAGGTAAATTAAAACATTAATTGAGTATTTAGAAATACAGTTTAAACATCCATAGAAAAGGGGCAGGCAAAGTTACTACAGTAAAGGAGTATAAACACAGGAAGGAAAATAGGTATGAAAATTTTTCAGTTTCTTACTCTCTGCAGTGGTAGAATTCAAATATGTAGCTATGTTAGTCTGTAGAATAGTATGTAGAGAGAACTTGTAGCCATTTGAGAAATTTGTGGGAAAATTTCAAGGGGGGGGGGGACAGAATTCGTATATGGGAGCAATGCCCCCATTTTTCCCCCTGGTATCAAGATTGCAGGTAATTGATCCCCAGGGCTGTAGATCCCCAGGGCTGTAGAAAGGGATGGATGCACCTTGGGCTCCCGGCATCCTTAGCTGCTGCCACACTGCAGAATTAATACAGTTTGACACCACTTTTAACTCTCATGGCTCCATTCTGTGGAATCCCGGGATTTGCAGTTTGTTGTGGCACTGTTGTTCTCTAACAGAGGCTAACTATCTCACAAAAATACAGTTCCCAGGTTTCCATAGCCTTGAGCCATGGCAATTAAAGTGGTGTCAAGCTGCATTAATTCTGCAGTGTATTGTTTATTATTATTATTAAGCTTTATTTATATCACACTGTAAATTTACACAGCTCTGTACATACAATCTTTTAATTAGACGGTTCCCTACCCTCAGGCTTACAATCTAAAAAGACACAACACAAAAGGAGAAGGGAATGGTGATGGGGAAGGGGATCAGGTCCAGCATTTCTTCTCTCCCTCTGAGGCCTGGACCAAGGCAGATGGTCTGGAGTGTAGATGCAGCCCTCATCAATTTTATTGTATTGTATCAAGGAGGCTGTTAACCCAGATTATCACTAAATTGCCTGTGTACCATCCTGGCCTTATGAAGACACACATTGCAGAAGCTCGGGGATGAACGTGTATGCCTTCTTCCTGGCTGCCCAACAACTATTTGCACCTGCTTACAGATGCCTGCCTC
This sequence comes from Urosaurus nigricauda, assembly GCA_034509955.1. Taxonomy (NCBI): domain Eukaryota; kingdom Metazoa; phylum Chordata; class Lepidosauria; order Squamata; family Phrynosomatidae; genus Urosaurus; species Urosaurus nigricauda. Next base: position 257,143,596 of record JAOEGL010000001.1, on the reverse strand, counting down.
ACCATTTTGGGTACTAGAATGCATGGCATTGGGAAGGCAATGCTGCCAATAGTCTGGTAACTAAGGGGCATATTTCCTTTGAAGAGCTGCTACTTAAACACTCGAGGAACACCTAAGCCCCCTCCCCCTTATCAAAGAATAAAAATAGTGACATTTGTCACCATAGTAATTCCTACTGCTTGGTACATTTTATGTTTAGTCTTCAGGTGCTCTGCTTCCTACAGCCTTCACTTTTAGGAGACCAGAGAGCTTCCCATGATTTTGTCTGGCATCTCAGAGCATTTTTCTCCTCTTTTTGTGAAAAGAAACTTCTCCACTACCTGAAACCCTGACACTCAGATTGTGTTGAAAGTGACTGCATGATTGTACGATTCTATGATGCTATGACTCTGCAACTCCCATCGGTTTGACTGCATGGCTGTGCTAGTCAGGGATGATGGGAATCACAGTCAGAAAGCTCTGGAGGGCACTGGGTTGGGAAGCCTGAACTGAACCCATTGACTCTTTTCCTGAAGCAGAGCATTTTCTTCTCCTAACATAAAATAGCTCTAGTTTCAACTGTGATGTGATGTGATTTCTTTAACAATCCCAATAAAATTAAATAAACTGAGCTAGTTCAGATTTTTATTTATTTATTTATTTGATATCTTTGGTGTTTAAATGGCACAAACCATGCAGGTTTTCATGTATTTAAGGGTAATTCAATTCCAGAGGAATTAGCTACACTTTCAGGATATTGAGTGGGAATTAATTTAGTCATAACTAATTTGTTGCGCTGATCTTTACTGGATTTAAGTGCAATTACATTTCCAACTCCATTCCCACTTAGCTAAGCACTGAACATAATCAGACCTCTGATAAGAAAGAAGCTACAAAGAAAGAACTACAAACCCAAAGATTCCACAAGATGCAGCCATGGCATTTAAAGTGGAATCAAAGCAGTGTAACTATGCAGTGTGGAAAGTCTCCCTAGTGTTTGCCACGCGTTGGGATTGGGTATGAATTATATGAAGGGGGATGTGGAAGAAGTGCAGAAAGAAGTGCAATTTCTTTCTAAAACAGATAAGAAAAATTCCATTGCTACATTTACGATATTTATAGGTGTGACTCAGAAAGTGTTATACATTATGCGAGTTTTTAATTATTCTTGTGGTGGTGTTGTTCTAAAAATACTATAACCTTTCCAGATGTACCTTAGAATCCAGATAAAGCAGCAGATAAATAGGGGATGACAGTGAGCGGAAAAACAACACAGCATTTGCAAAAGGGTAGAGAATTATTTTGTTTATAAAACCTTCTTGTGATCTAATCTACACTCCAGAAACAATGTAATTTGACACCACTTGGTGTCATGGCTCAATGCTGTGGAATTCTGGGATTTGTAGTTTGTTGTGGCACCAGAGCTCTTTGAGAGAGAAGGTTAAATAGCTCACAAAACTGCAAATCTCAGAATGCATAGCATTGAATTATGGCCATTAAAATGGTGGCTAGATCTGAGATATTTTACCTATCACACCTGATTGATGATTCAGATACACAAATTACAGAGAGGATTGCTAGGCTCTGTGCCTCAGCAACCCATAGACGAATATGATATAAAATTTAGGATTTTTAGACTTGGAAGGCTTAAAATATTGATTTAAATCATTTTAATGATACTTAATGGAAACCGTTGGAAATTAATCTTAAACTTACCAGTCATAAATTTGATATACTGCATATGTATGTGTGTGTGTGCTTTATTAATTTTATATTTTATTAATGTTAGCAGTAACTTTGTGTGTGTGTTTGTGTGTGTGCACCCACTGGGTGACCTTGGGCAAGTCACACTCTCTCAGCTTAAGAGGAAGGCAATGGTGGCAAGCCTCCTCTAAACAAATCTTGCCAAGAAAACCAAATGATAGAGTCACCGAATGACTTGAACGCACACAACAATGTCTTTGTGCTTTACAATTTGGTTTATATTTTGGTCTATGGCCATAAATAAATGATGAGTTAAAGTGGTGTCAAACTGCATTATTTCTGCAGTGCAGATTAGACCTATGAAATAAATGGAAACCCTTCCAATGAATTTTACCAGCAAAGATGGAGAGCAGAACCCAGTCACTGAGCAGAGCTATCTTGTGGTTCTTCTCCTGCATCCTAGTGCAAATTCTCACACAGTTGGCCTTCCATACTGGATGAGGGATTCTGGGAGCTGTAGATATTTCACCACTCACTATGAATAAGAAAAAAGAACCAGTATAGTTTGAGTGCTGAATGGTTTGAGTGGTCTGAGTGTTGGGCTACAACATGGGAGGCCAGCATCCAATTGTCACTTTGGTCATGAAACACACTGGGTGAACTTTGGTAAGTCACACTCTCTCAGCCTCAGACGATGGCAGTGGCAAACCCCCTTTGAAGAAACTTGCCAAGAAAACCCCTTAGGGTCACCATAAGTCAGAAACAACTTGAAGGCACAAAACAATAACAACAACAACGGACATGGAAGACATGAGCCCTAACTTGAAGACAAGAACTGCCTGGCCTTATGGACCTCACTTCTTGCAAGGAAAGTCGGGAAATAATTGGTAGCAGCTCTTTGACCCAGCACCTTATCTGGAGGCATCCATAGAATGCTGAAAGGAATTGTATTTCTTCTTTATGGTTATGCACAGAAGTAGTTACCTAGAGAATCTAAATAACTTAAAGAATCATGTAACTGGAAGGAAAATTTGGAGACATTTTGTTGCCATAACACTCTGTCCCTGTGGTTATGGAGATACTGAAAGAGTGGTGCTTATGTTGTTTTACATTAGATTTCATGAACAAGCTAGACAGAGGTTGATCCATCCAATATGGGTGAATCTTCCAGGCTGTTCTAATGAGTTGTTTCTCTCAATATGTTTGGAAGGAAAAAATATTACAATCACCCAAGTCATTTAGTGTTTCTAAATACGGTTTTGCGAACTGGACCAAAATTATAATTCATTATTCATATCCTGTCTTTCCCTCAAAACTGGAACTCAAGACAGATTACAGAAATTAAAACAAACACAGATAAGCTGTTTCTTCTGTTAATTATATACATCTGATCTACTGCTGTTATGACTAGTATTATTATGTTATGACCGGATATTATGTACATTTGTCGTTCCTTCTGTATTTGGCATGTGGTCAATGGATTAATAAACCTACCTGTATATTTCTTCTCTCTGCTTGACCCCACCTCTTGCTCTCACCCTCAGTCTCTGTTCAGACAGCTGTCATAGAGTCCTATCTAAACATGTTAAGAAGAGCACTTTGTAAAAGTCCCTGGAAAACATTTCCTCCATTTACCTTGCTTCTCTTTCAGACAAGGGGAAGGGGATGGTTTCCTTTGTTTACATTTTTTGAGAAGCTTCAGAACATGCTTCTGGACATAAAACTGGCAGGGAAAAGTACACAGAGAGATGCTCTGCATTTTATTTGGAATCCATAGCATTGTAATAAAACAGAAGTGTTTTAAGCAAGGGTCATCATGAACTCCAGCAAAACCTGAACTATGCAAATAGAGAGAAGCAGAGCTACTGTAGGTGGCTACAAGATACTGTCTTTAATTCATCACAAGCCACATAAAGGTACACAAGAAGCAGGAGGAGGAGGAGTTAAAAGCCTAAATATATGCAGGATTCAAGTCATGGGACTCTTTCAGACGTGGGAAACTGGAAGTATAATCCAAGGGCAATCCAAACGCAATCCTGGGGTTTCACGTTATTGCGAATTAATTCTTCTCATGCAAATTCGGGCAAAAGGGAAGTCACTCCAAATGCAATCATGGGTTTAACATTATTGCGAATTTAAGCTTCTCACGCGATTTCGGGCTGGGGGGGGTTATTTTCGGGTAATGGGAAGTAATTCCGAATGCCTTCCGAATGGAGCAGGGGTTCAGGTAAATTCGCTAAACAAGCGAATTTACATGAATCCGCATTGGCTCCATTCGGAATTGGGAGAAATTCCTCCCGTTTGAAAGAGTCCATGCTCTTTCTGCTATGGTTTATGTAGCAGGAAAGCATAATGCTGAAAGACCTATAAACACAGGCAAAACTGCACTGTGCTTTAAATAGTTTAAAATAGTTTCCTCAGGAATAGATCAGATGTATATAGTTAACAGAAGTAATAGCTTATCTGTATTTGTTTTAATTTCTGTCTTGAGTTCCAGTTTTGACGAAAAGGCAGGATATGAATGAACAAATGATAATTTTGGTCCAGTTTGCAAAAACATATTTAGAAACACTGGGGCGATCCAGACCGCCCAAAAGGTGAGGTCCGCGATCGCCCCAAGAAGCAGCGAGATGGGGCCAAGGCTGCCACACCAGCAGCCTCCGCGGCCCCATCCCACCGCTTCTGGAGGCCGCGGGGAAGTGGCAAACTGCTGCTTCCCCGTGGCCTCCAAGAGGGGTGCAGCGGGCGCCCTGGACGCCCGCTGCACCCTGCTTCCAGAGGCAGGGCTGAGAGGAGAAAGAGGCCGCGGCGGTGGCCCCTTTCTCCCAGGGTCTTTGCTGCAGCCATTTAAAAGCCGCGGCAAAGACCCGCCCCCCCTTTTTGCGCCACGGAAAGGGTGCAATTGGCGCCCTCCCGCGGCGCAAAAGCATCATTACTTGCACAGCGTATCTAAATGCTGTGCACATGATGTTGCTTTCATAGCGTGTCCGTATGGACGCCGCCATTTTAAAATGGCGATGCACATACACTTTAGGGCTAGGGAGGGTGTAAAAGCTGCACCCTCCATAACCCTAAAGGCGGCACAAAGAGCCCTCATCACGGCTCTTAGCGCCAAACTAGATAGGGCCAGAATGACCTTCTGGGTGCTTGTAATATTTCTTTCTTTCAAACATATTGAGGGAAACGGCACATTGGAAAAGCCTGGAAGGTTCACCACTATTGGGGTGGATCAATCTCTGCCTAGCCTGTTTATGAAATCTACGGTAAAACAACATTATTTAGGGTGCAACTATACATTACTGTGGCATTTTATCATCCCAAAATCAAACCTAATGGCTCCTCCAGTTGGTATGACAGCATATGCATGGTGGATTTTAACATTTTCCTTGTGTCAGGGCTGAGCAGGAGCCAGGAGTTCGAGAGGCTAGGATGTCTGTGTTACTATCCAAGCCCTTGTTCCTTAATGACCACTGTTATGGTAAGGATCATTATCGGTACTTTTTACATTTCACATCTATCTGACCTCACCAATGACTATCCCTTGCCCAGATAAGCCTTTGTATAATAATCTGCTTGCTGAGGCAATACACTGTGCATCTGATGAGGTAAGCTGTCTGTAGTTCACAAAAGCAGATGCCAGATAACTTCTTTTTAGTCTTTTAACTTACCACAAGACATTTTGCTCTTTTTGAAGTACTGTATTAACATACTTAGTGAAATACAACATGAAATAAATAATTCAGAAAATAAAAAAATGCAACCTTGTCATAATTAGAGGAAACATCCCAGGCCACAAGTGAAGGAGGAAGTCCAAAACCAACATGTTGCTGAGCAGAGGTTTCCAAGAAATAAACCTGTCAGATTGTGCCCCAGATTGAAAGAGAGGCAAAAACCATCCTATAGAGGAAATAAATCTACAGTATAGAGAACTTGCATATGTATAGAGAGGCTTACTTTGCCTCCTTTCTTTTAATCTTTAGCATGTGCTGACCTAAAAACTATAAATTCCAATAACAATATGCAAGGCACTCCCAAACTACAGTTCCCAGGATTCCATAGCATTGAACCACGCCAGTTAAAGTGTTGTCAAACTGTATTAATTTCTGCATTACAGAATGATATACACCGTCCCCTGTATAGGTTTGTAGCTGTGCTCTTTCATTGCAGGTCAATCTGAAATCCCATCAATTTACTATTTTAATGTTTAATGTTTTTAACTTTGTTTTTTGTTTGTTCTAAATATTATACTAATTGTCTTAATGTTTATATATATATATATATATAGTATTGTTTTAAATGTGCTGTCAGCTGTCTTGACTCCCCATATCAAGAAAAAGGCCGTGCATAAAGAAATAATACACTCTGAAGTTGCTTGAAGTTAGAAGGTATGGAAGTAGAATAATAATGCAGTAAGTGCAAAGTGTCAAAGGTCCCAATATTTGTCCCATTTATAAAGTGATTTCATCCTTTAATTCCACTGTACCTTGGATTTTCTGCATTTTAGTCTTTGATATCTGGCGTTTAGAATGGTGCTTTTAAGGAGGGACCTTTAGAATTCTCTGCTAGAGAGCTCTAGACCCCCCCCCCCCACCAAACCATAAATCCCAAGATTCCATGGGATGCAGCCATGGCATTTAAAGTGGAATCATAGTGATATACCTGCATATTGTAAAAGGGCCCTTGGAAGTAATTTTTACAGCTTGGATTTAGCATAATTTAGCATTTTCCTTTATACTAAGCAGCAAGGGCTCCCTCTCCAAAAGAGAACATGACCTCTTAGTGCCAGAGCAGTAGCCACCTCAGTCCAGCTAGAGGGAAACCAAGAAAAAGTCTTGGGCCACATGAAAAGACGAATACATTGTATAAAACTTTTTGGAGAGCTATAGTCCACTTCATAGTATGTTCTAAGTTAACCTGGCCCACTGCCACCAGGCACTCATTTTTCAAATTAACATGAAATCATAGCACAATATTTATAAATGATATAGATCACACTCTGTTTATATGGTTTTGCAAGTTGTCAGGAAATAGCTATCTGCAACATATCAAATCAGCTGGGGCGGGTGGAATAGCAAAGTTGTCCCAAAGGAAATTACTTTTATTTGTAGATATATGACTGATAGCTAAACTTTTACTCTCTCTGTGTGTATTAAAAGAGAAAAACAAGCTTTCTGGCATGAAAGTACACAGTGCTGAGAGAGTGGGGGGTAGGGTGAACAGACTACGTAAAGTGAAATAATCTAGACCGTGAAAGTTTTCCCTTAAATGGTCAGCCTCACAGTGAGGTTGACATAAATGAGAGCGTGTGAGTGTCAAGGTTTTTGGTATGTAGGGATTGTATGTGTTTCCTTTCTACATTTATAGATCTATACATGTATAGAGTTAGCAATGGGCATGAAGTTCTATGGTGATTTTATTTTTAAAATGTTTTGTATAAAGATAAAAAACTGAGTCAGCAAAATAGAAAATAAGGAAAACAAATAACTATTTCCTTTATGGTTATCCATTGAAATTCTGGAATCTATTTCAAATACACATTTGATAAGGGAGTAGGTGGAGGGCACCAGTTTGTCAAACCATGACAGATAATGTTTTACATTTTTTACAGTCTCTGACTTTACCCATTATTGTGAACACAGAGCTTGTAGTTACCTTAGTATTGCATTTCCACTACGTGTTATATTGTTTAAAATAATTTGTTGCCATTAGTCATTTGTGCAATTAAAAAGTAATTTGTTACATTGCTCAAAAGTTTTCATTACTTTTTCGTGGGCAGGGAATGTCCGAATAAATATAAAAGTTGTACAAAACTGGGAAAGTTCCTGACAAAGCTCCCTTTGTTGTTGTCATTGTGTCCCTTCAAAGTCATTTCTAGTTATGATGACCCTAAACTAATCTATCACAGGTTATTCTGGGACTGAGAGTGTGTGATTCACCAAGGTCATCCAGTGGGTTTCCCTAGTTGATCTCCAGAGTCGTAGTCCAACACCCAAACCATTACACCATGCTGGCTCTAAGGCAGTGGTTTCCAAGTTTTGAGCCTCCAAATGTTTTGAACTTCAAACTCCAGACTTTTTCAGGTGGGCAAAAGAGACAGGAACATAGTTGGATGCTCCCATCAGTGTCGAGTGAGTGGGCGAAGATATTTAGATGATATTGTGTGACGTCGCAATAATTCCATCATTATCCCATGAATAAAGAGGAATTTCCCAGCTTCTTTTCATTCACGGGAAAGTCCAGTGAATGAAAACTGACTGGAAAACTCCTCTTTATTCACAGGATAATGACAGGATTATCGTTACATCGCACAACATCATCTGAAAAATTTTGCCCAATCACACGACACTGATGGGAACATCCCGCTATGCTCCTGCCTCTTTTGCCCACCTGAAAAACTCCTCCCAGAAGTCACAATGGAGAGGATTCCCTTACATTAGAGCAGTGATTCCCAAACTTTGGTCCTCCAGATGTTTTGGACTTCAGCTCCCAGAATTCCTGACTGTTGGCCAAGGTGGATCAAAGTTTGGGAATCACTGCCTAAGGTACGGGAATCCTTTCCAGTTTCCACTCTGGAAATCCTGGAAATCTGTCAATCAGTTCCTCTAACATTTAGATTGTTCAAAGGGCCCTTGTCCCTGACCCAGGCACTGTTGTCATTCCAAAAAAGAACATCTGCTAGTGCTGGTATTCCCAGCTGGTATTGAGAAGGTCTCAAATGCTTTGTCACAGGATAGCCATAGCTGTCATCCCGGGGCTGCAGATGTTTTTCTCAGTGAGCTTTGTGCAGCTGTGTTCTGTGCTTTCTCAATTCCTCCATTTATGTTGTGCTCCAAAACAGTCCTTGTGAACCTCATAAGGGGACCTGGATCCCTACCTATGCCTGGGGACTTGTAGTAGTGGGATAATTTTTGGCCACATCACTGTGGCATAATTTTGAGTGATGTGTGTGTGTGTTGTAGGGGACAGATGGCTGCATCCTCCTCCTCCTCCTCTTGGCTCCTTCCGCCCTGCAGAAATACTCCAGTTTGACACCACTTTAACTGTCATGGCTCCATGCTATGGAATTCTGGGAACTGTAGTTTTGTGAGACATTTTAGTCTTCTCTGTCAGAGATCTCTGGTGCCAAATCAAGCTACAGTTCCCAGAATTCAACAGCACTGAAGCATGACAGTTAAAGTGATGTCAAACTGGATTATTTCTGCAGTGCAGATGCAGCCAGAGCAATGGTTATTGTTCTCTTCCTGTATGGACTTTACATAAATTATCATTGCCACCTGTCCCTAATTGGATTTGGAAGTGCTCTTTCAAGGGACAGTGAGTATGTGTTTGCCCTTTTAATCCATTCTAATGTTTTCTAGCTGTATGTTTTCTTCATGTTCTTCATGTTCAACAGGATATGTTTGCTGTTCAGCCACCATGGCAGCAGGGTATCTCTCCCTGCCAGTAGGAATATAGGCCTGCTCTGTCCATTGTTTCTCATAAGAACTCATTGTGTAGCTAAGGGCAAATCAGATTTCACAATCTGTAAATAGGAATAGGAATCTTAAAGGCTGTGGGAAAAAGATGTGTATAAACTCATGTTTCTCATTCTAAATTACTGCAGAAATAATATTTCTTCATGGACTTTTGTGGGTTTTTCCAGGCTATGAGGCTGTGTTCCGGAAGAGTTTATTCCTGAAGTTTCGCCAGCAGTTGTGGTTGGCATCTTCAGAGAACGCTGGTATGGAAGAGAGTGGGGTACATATACTATTGGTTGAGAGGAGATCACACAGTGTTCAAACATGAATCAAGGAACATGAGAGACACTGCAGACTGGGTCACCCAGAAAAACCAGCAGTAGCAGAACATGTTATAAACCATCCTGAGCATAAAATGCTGTTTGAAAACACTGAAATTCTGGACCATGCCAACAACTATCAGATCAGAATGCACAGAGAAGCCATTGAAATCCATAAACACCTGGACAGTTTCAACAGGAAAAAGAAACCCTTAAAGTTTGGCTGCCAGTCCTGAAAAACACCAAAATCAAGACCCAGCAAATGCAAATGAAAACCACACAGGGTGAGGGGGGTTTCCCAGCAGAAAATGGATCATTAAGCAAATGGACACCTTGAGGCCTTGCCATTCAACACCAGGACAATACACAGATTAAAATGTAAATCACTTCCTCTCAACCAGCAGTATATATATCCCACTCTCTTCTATGCCAGCATTCTCTGAAGATGCCAGCCACAGCTGCTGGCGAAACATCAGGAATAAATTTTTTCAGAACACAGCCTCATAGCCTAAAAAACCCACAAAAAACTATGGATGCCAGCTGTGAAAGCCTTAGACTTCAGAATATTTCTTCAGTAGGTGAAACAAGTGGTGGTGATGGTTGTGAGATTTCAAGTCATTTCCATTTTATGGTGATCCAAAAGTGAACGGATCATGTTTTGTTTTTGTTTTGGGGTTTGTTTGTTTTTTTGGTTTTGGTTTTGTGCGGGAAGCATTGTTTGGAGAAGGTTTGTCATTGCCTTCCTCTGAGGCTGAGAGACAGTGAGGTGCTCAAGGCCACCTACAGGGTTTCCATGACTGAGCTGGGAATCAAGCCCTAGTCTCCAGAGTCATAGTCCAGCATTCAAACCACTATGTCATGCTGGCTTTCTTAGAAATAAGTGGTAACATCATTCAAATAATTAGAAAAAGGCTGTTGAAATAAAGAGTACATCACCAGAGTCCCAGAAGAGAAGACTGTCTAGATGAATTTCCGGTGCAAAGACTGAAAGCCCTAGCCCCTGTGTACTGAAAGTTTAGTGCACATTACAGCTGGCCATGTGGCAAAGCAGTAATTTGATTTCTCCAGTGTGGAGCCAGTTAGATTGGGCAGGAATAATTTTTCACCTCTTCTCCAGTACAGACTGAAAAATTGACTCAGCCACATCATCTACCAATAAGAGGGAGGCCTGATGGGAAAACACTGGACTGGCCATGCCAGGTTTTGTGGGTGGTGGTGTGAAGAATGCGTTTGAAGCTGGGAATCCATCACTTGTGATTGCTTTTAAATGTGAAGGTGAAACAGAAGCCTTTTTAATGAAATAATGATGCTGCCTAATGTGCATTTTACTTTCAAGTGACTGCAGAGCCAGGAAATGCAAAAACAAAAACAAAACAACAACAGAAAACATTGTTTGTGAAAATAACCTGCACAAATCTTGAACAGGATTGGATCACCAGGGCTGAGAAACCACTTAAGGGGCTAATCTGTTGCTTTTCCTTTTTGGGTAAACTCTGTTCTTTGTCCTAGAGAGACAGATATTATATTCAGTTAGGTCTTTTAAAAATAAAACAAACAAACACAACAACAAAAAGACAAATTCTTGTAAGATCTTGGAAATATTTTTTTCAGGGACTGCTGATAATTGATACAATTTGATACTGCTTTAACTGTCATGGCTCCATCCTATGGAATCCTGGGATGTATAGTTTGCACTAGAGCTCTCTGACAGAGAAGGCTAAATTTCTCACAAAACAGCTAATTCCAGGATTCCATAGCATTTAGTCATGGCAGTTAAACAGTGGACTTTATCACATGGGGAATTTCCCAGTGAATGATCTGTTGCTGGTTATTACCTGGCAATTGCAGGAATAAGTCCAGTTTAATCATGATGTGTGTGAAAATCTTCAACACGATCATACGATTTTCACAGGATAATGTCTGTTTAAATTCCTGCTTTTCCCCCTGTTTTCTCCTGTGTGATAAAGTCCATTGTCAAACTGCATTAATTCTGTAGTGTAGATACACCAAAGGTTTATTAGCCCAACTTCTGCAAAGCCCATGAGAAAGAAAGTTTTGTTTGAACTACAGGTAGAAGAAAATAACTTGTGTTAAGAGCCTAAGCCTTTAAAGCAATGATACTAAAACTTGGATACCCAAACTCAGTGGTACCCAAACTCAAACTTGGTACCCAAACTCTCGGGACCCCCTTCATATCTATATGGACCTTATCAGATGGGAGGAATTTCTCTTTATTGCAAATGGAACCAATTTGAATTCACATGAATTAACTAGTTTAGCGAATTCACATGAATTCCTATTGCGTTCAGAATGCGTTCAGAATGACTTCCCATTACGTGACCCCCCATTGCCCAAAATTGCGTGAGATGCTTTAATTCACAATAATGTAAAACCCATGATTGTGTTCAGGATGACTTCCTTTTTGCCCGAAATTGTGTGAGATACTTTAATTCGCAATAACATGAAACCCCATAATTGTGTTCGGATTGCCATTAGATTATACTTCCAATTTCCAACGTCTGATAAGGTCCTATGTGGACATTGTGCCACCACCACCACCCATATGTACAGTCAGCCCTCCATATTCATGGATTCTTTATCCATGGATTCAACCGTCCATGGCTTGAAATATATATATATATATATATATATATATAAATCCAAAAAGTCAACCTTAATTTTGCCATTTTATATAAAAGACCCCATTTAACTATGCCATAGTCTTCCATGGGACATTAGCATCCATGGGTTTTGGAATCTACAGGGGAGGACTGGTCCTGGAGCCAAACCCTAATGGATACCAAGGACCCACTGTAGTATATGAATAAAAAATAATATTGTTTATTTAGTGTGTGTATTTTCATTTGCACTTTCGTGTATACTCGTTTTTTAACATTTTATAAGGCAATAACATTGTTCAATTTAGAACAGTTTTGTATAAGTAAATTCAGTATTTAACTCAACACATGTTTAAAGGTTACACATAAAAAAGTTTGAGAAGTTGGAGAGAAGGAAGGATCAGAGGGTCCCACCACCCAACCATTTGAGAACCACTGCTTTATGAACACGCATGGATTGCAATGCTGGTAATTCCCAGTGAAGTTGTTGTCTACTGTGGCATTTTGTGTAGTCTTTTTGCCTGTGGGTGGTGTCACAGCTTTGCTCCTTCAGTAGTTGCAATTATAGCTTATCAGACATTTTAGGGTGGATATTTTCCCTCCTCAGAAAAAGAAAAAAGAAACATGTAAAACAAACAACTATGTGATTGAAACCAGTAGACAACTGACATCACCCTTATAAACAGCTGCCAACTTGCCTTGTTTACAGATGAGATCTTTGTGAAAATAAGGTCATTTCCCACACATAAATGAATCAGAGGAGAAGCAAGGCGACTAAAATCTCTTTTTTTTTTTCATTCACATTTTCTCCTGCTGTTTTTTTTTAATGCACTTAGACTTTTTAACATCCTAAATTCCAGTAACAGAGTGAGATGCAGGCTGACTCTGAGAAATAAGTGATCAATGAGCACGACAGTGTTCCAGTACAGAACCTGAGTATTTGAGGAAACACAGCAATACTAATTTATTTGGAGATTTGCAATTACTGGGTCAACAAATGTATAGCCTACTGATCTTCAGAGGTAGACTTCTTCCTCTGTTCAAAGTTTTTAAGGTCTTGCAGGCAAGAGTCTCTTTAAGCTCTTTTGCATACCTGCCAATATTACTTCCATGGTGTTCTTTCTTGTTACCTCCTTCATAACTGTTGTTTATGCAAGATGTTTTCTTCAGGGTAGCAGCAGCGTGTTTCATGAGGCGTGCTAGCCCTAGCAACAAAATGTTTAGATTCAATTTTCCATTTCAAGCTGGAGGTTGTAGAATCTTGTGGGTTTCAGGCTCTGGAGGGAAAGAGGATTGTGTTTTGTTTTTTAAACTCAAGACTCCAGATTGCCATTTATTAACCTTGGATCCCCAGATATACAATTTCCATCAGCTAAATTAGCATAGCCAATGGTTAGAGAAGTCCAACAACATCCAGTGGGGAAAATGTTGCTCTAGTGACCATGGGTATGGAGAAAAATTTGGCACTGGAGCAGTGTTTGTTGAAAGGATTTGTTAAAATGACAAAACCCAAAATCAGTGTGAGATATTTTGGATGTACTCTACTGTAGTCTCTCCAAATCTATCTGAACCCTCATGGTAAGCATCTTTCCCTTACCTTCTCTGTACAATTCCTGCAAAAGGTACATTCTGGCTCCAGAGCATAAACTCTACTCGATACAAAGAAAATTGAGAACTCCACCAACAGAAGTAGGCATTTAAACACACCTCCATTACAGCCTTTAAACCACCCACCTCAAAGTACAGTGGGCCCTTGGTGTCTGCTTGGGTTTGGTTCCAGGACCCCCTGTGGACAGCAACATCTGTTGGTGCTCAACACCCATTAAATACAATGGCATAGTAAAATGGTGTCTTTATACCAAATGGCAAAAACAAGGTTTCCTTTTTGCAATGTATAAAATCTCCCTGGAAGCCAAGAGCATGGTCACATCATGAGAAGGGACGACGCATTGGAAAAAAATAAATAATGCTAGGAAAATTGGAGGAAAGTAGAAAGAGGGAAAGGCCACATGCTAGATGAGTGGACTCTATTAAGGAGGTCATGGGCATGAATTTACAAAACCTAAGCAGAGCAGTGGAGAATAGGGAATCTTGGAGATGTCTCATCCACAGGGTTGCCATGAATCGAGATCAGCTCAAGGGCAGTTAACAACAACAACAACAAAAATATGGATGCTTGAATTGTGGATAAAAATCTGTGGATAGGGAGAGCGCTCTAGAATGGTGTGGTTTGAGGTGGGGAGACTTTAGCAAGAAGAGGGGCAATAGAAGGAATTCAGTGGTGCTATTTTGCAGGGGACAAGGTAGAACTGCTTTCTTCTCATACAAGATATTTGTAGATCCACACCAGCTCTTTTTGAACAAGGGTATGGAACCTCTTTCAGTCTATAGGCCAAATCCACAGTCAGAGAAATTAATGGAGCCCACATTCCAGTGGTGGGAGAATGCAAAATATTTCAAAATAAAGGTCTTACTGCCAGTAACTAGTCTTAGGAGGGAATGGAAATATATCCAGGAAACCAAATGATAATGTCATGGGGAAGAGGGTGTGACTGTCTGAGAGCCAGACTGGGGACCCAGCAGGGTTAGAATCAGTCCTAATGACTGATTAAATTAAATTGAAACATACAAAAAGAAAATGGATGTAAACGATTGTTCTGTGACTTCAAGTCATTTCAAACTTATGGTAAACCTAAGGCGAACTGGTTATGATGTTTCCTTGGCAAGATTAGTTCAGGGGATTATACTTTTCTATTCCTCTAAGGCTGAGAGAGTGCAACTTGCCCAGTGGGTTTCCATAGCTGAGCAAGATTTGAACTGTGGTCTCTAGAACTGTAGTCCAATGCTCACACCATTCTGGCTCTTAAGTAAACAATTAACAACACTTGAAACAGTCTAAAATATATAGTTAAAAAGTTTAAAAGCAGTTTAACTTTAATAACCTTCAGTTCTCAAAAGCCCCCCCCCCCCCACTCTCACACACAAGTCCAAACCCTCCCACATGTCACAGATGAAAATCAGGACCCATCTGGCCAAGCAACATCTGAGTATAGCAAAACAGTAAAAGTTATGAATGAGGAGCAACACACAAGGTAGGAAAGGTTGCAGCACTTTGCTTTTGCCTAAGCCTACTGGGAGGCATTTTAAAAGCAGGTCTAAAAGTGGGACAGTGGATGATTAATCCAAACTGTCCTCTGCCAAATGAGGACAGTTGGAGGATATGAAAGTCTTTGCCTACCAATGGACAGCAGCAGGGAGGGGACCATCTTAGGCTCCCTAGGAAGGTAGTTCCAGAGCCTAGGGGTAACCTCTGAGCAGGCTGTATTGCATGTATCCACTAACAGTGTCTGCAGAGGCGGTGTCATTAAAAGAAGGGATTCTTCTGAAAATTTCTCAGCTGGGCAAGAATTACTTCTAACTAAACCTATCCAGCATTGGATTATAACATTTCTAACTACAGTATACAACATCTCGTAGCACATCTTTGCATCTATTGAAGTAGACCAGGCTTATCCAAGTTTATGCTACAACTTTTTTTGCAACTTCTTTAGTCTCAACAGTTCTACAAGATCCCTTTGCAAACTAATATTTTCCAGACTAACATGGCTATGGACCTTATCAGACGTCGGTAATTGGAAGTATAATCCAATGGCAATCCAAATGCAATCATGGGGTTTCACATTATTGCAAATTAAAGCATCTCACGCAATTTCAGGCAAAATGGAAGTCATTCCGAATGCAATCATGGGTTTTACGTTATTGTGAATTAAAGCATCTCTTGCCATTTTGGGCAATGGGAGGGGGTCATTTTCGGGTAATGGGAAGTAATTCTGAACGCATTCCGAATGCAATAGGAATTCACGCAAATTCGCTAAACTAGTGAATTCATGTGAATTCAAATTGGCTCCATTCGCAATAAACAGAAATTCCTCCCGTCTGATAAAGTCTTAAGTCTCCGATGTCTGTCTACAATTTGTCAAATGCTGTTAGTCAGGTTGTCACTTTATATTCCAGGTTAATCTGTATTTTCAGAATCAATATGACTTGTGTCCCTCTGTTCATAATTTAGGCAGTAGTGACACTATCACCCAGGGGAAGGAAGAGTGAAATGAACGAGCCTGAATAGGATTCATGAGAAGTAAACACTGTCTGACTCCCCAATCTATTTTGGACCTCGGTTTGTTCCGTTCCCTTACCGGTGGTATGAAGCAGCTGCTAATTCCTCAACACTGCTGCTGACAGCTACAGCTGACAGATCCATTTCAGCAAACCACAATTCAGACTCTCCTTTCAAGCCCTATGCTTTGCTTCTAAGTGTTTGATTCCTCAACTCATATTCCTACACACTGCATGTGATTCACGTTCCTCACGGAGTGTGGTGCTCTCTTTACCCAATGTCTAGTATCTAGAGAAGGGTGGGACCCCCTAATGATATTTTTATGGCTCTTAACACCTCCAGAATCCTGTTGTTGTTGTTGTTGTTTGTCTTCAAGTCATTTCCAACTTATGGTGACCCTAGTGCAAACCTATCATGGGATCCTCTTGGCAAGATTTGTTCAAAGCGGGTTTGCCTTTGCCTTCCTTTGAGATTTTCCCAAGGACATCCAGTGAGTTTCCATGGCCAAGTGTGGAATGAAACTCTGGTCTTCAAAAAATCAAACCATTACACCACACTAGCTCCTGGTGTATGAGTATATGTGGAATTAAGTAGGAAGGTTAAGAGAGCACAAAGGAAAATAAACATTGTGAAGTCACAAGGCAAAGGAACAGCTACCACGAAGTGACTACTCAACACACACATCAGTAGAGACACACAGCTGGAGGGAAAGAGATTGTTAGGAGTTGTGCAGATATGTTTAGATAAAGTTCCTTGGTTTGTGTTATCAAATTCCTGCTTGAGTCTTATTGGGGCAGTACAGACCGCCCAAAAAGGTGGTTCTCCGTGGCCTGAAAGTGAGGTGCAGCAGGTGCCCTGGATGCCTGCTCTACCCCACTATCCCCAGCACTGGCGAGGGGTGAGAGTGGCCGCTGCTGCGGCCGCTTTCCCCTCAGGGTCTTTGGCGCTGTTGTCTAAAGACCCGTGCCAAAAAAGGAACTCGGTTTCCGAGCTCATTTTAGCGCCGTGGAAAGGGCGCCTTTGGCGCCCTCCCGCAGTATGATGATGTCAGGCGCACGTAGTGTTATCTAAATGCTGTGCATGCCATGACACCATCATGGCACGCCCGTATGGACACCGTCATTTTAAAATGACGGCATCCATATGTGCTAGGGTTACGGAGGGTGTAGATGCTCAATAAGACCCTCCCTAACCCTATTCGCGCTGCACAGATGGACCTTTTGGGCCATCTGTATCAGCCCACTGATAATTAGAACTGCATGAAACACCTAGCATGACCCCTTTCTGGCCCAACAGATAAAATGCTGCTCTTGGAAGTGCAATAATTTATTTTAAAAATAGGTTTCAAGGTCTCCCTGTACTGCTTAACACCAGAAATACCTGTTTTTGACAAACAGATGTGGACTTCCAATTGCTTTGAATTGTTTAAATCAGTAAACAACATGGATTATTTTTGGGTAGTCCATGCGGCCCTTGGGGGGTCCCACAACATCAAAGTGGCCCCTAGGCCAGCTGCAGTTGCCCAGACCTGACCTAAAGAAATAGCACTTGACAGTGAGTTTTTTTTTTTTACTACAACACCCAGAATTCCCCAACAGTCCTATTCCCTGTGGGATTCTGGGAGGTACAGTATAAAAAAAAATAGGGTGAAGCTGTTATCCTCAACACACTGTGCCAGCACAACACTCCAAAGCCATTTTGGTAGGTCTGTCAATTTAAAGCAATATCCAAGCTACAACAAACTTTGCCACACTTTGCTATTTACAAACAACAACTGGGTGTTCAAGACAATCAAAAGGAGGACAGGCTCCTCAACAGTTTTTAAATATGTATCTAAAAGGTAGTCCATTAACCCCAATTTTGGACATTACAACCCTTGAACTGGGGGACCAGTGTGAAAGTAAGGTTTCAGAGCATGGAAAAGTTATTTTTCCATGACCTCCCAGCATCCCACAGACAGCACTGATCCTGGCTGTATCAGTAACCAGGCCACTAACCACAATGGTTGTGAATTATGGGAGCTGTAGCTTTAAAAAAGTAACTTCATCAAACTTTAAATATTCACACAACTGTGTGAACTATGAACCTGTAAAAGTAATTTACGTGAAGTACCCCCCATGTACACTTTTAGCATTTTCAGTTAAAACAATATGCTCTGTGCACAAGTTTAAACAGATCTCTTTATATGTATGGCTCTGAGGAATAACATTCCAAAAGATATCGAAGTTAACTGTAGCTAAGTGTCAAATAAGCACATATTTTAAAATGCTGTCACGAAAAAATTACAGGAAGAAAAACAAACTCTAGCTGTTTTGATACATTTTCAGTATGCTGCCAAAACAAATTCTTTTGCAGGGTAACAATGGACCAAATTCAATCTATGTCTACTTAGGTTTCTCCTTAAGCAGAAATGTGAGATGCTAGCATCCAGACCTTTCTTTGTACAAATTAACAATTATAAATGCATGAAGAGAAGGTGGTGCAGGGCTTCACAGTAGACAAGAGATTGAATGTATCAGTTGATTATCATCACAAACACTAAAACTATGTGACTGATGGCTCAGCATGCCACACACAGTCATCTTTCATTTTATGCACACAGAGCTTGAGGGCTTGTACTGGAAGAGTGTTTTCACATATTAGCTGTGGCATGTGACTAATGTAAATTCCCAGTGACATTCTTTATTGCGTACTTGCTTGTTTGAAAATAAGCAGCCTTGATATTTAATTATAGGAACTGACAAAGGAAAAAGACCTCTTATTTCTTCACTGTTCATTTGTCACTTCTGAAGTTCTCACTACTGATGCCAATAAATCCTTTCTCAGTTTATATGCTTAGTATCTTCTTATAATGGGTACAAAAGTGGGTGTATGGGTTGTGAGTGTTAGAGTGTTGGATTAGGACCAAAGAGGCCCACTGATTCTCACTGATTCAGTGTCAAATGTCTTGCTCTGACACCTTGCCATTTATCCCAGAAAACTGGGAAAATCCTGGAATGAAAGATCTGAAAAATGTCCTAGCTGGATGAGCCAGTTGAAGCAGCAGATGACACCAAATCAGGAGGAGTAGCTAACACCCCATAGGACAGGATCAAAATTCAAAATGACCTGAATAGACTAGAAAGCTGGGCCAAAGCTAACAAAACGAAATTCAACATGGAGAAATGCAAGGTTCTGCAGTCAGGCCGGAAAAATGAAATGCACAGATACAGGATGGGGGACATCTGGCTGAATCAAAGTACGTGTGAAAGGGATCTAGGAGTCCAAGTAGACCACAAGTTGAACATGAGCCAACAATGTGATGTGGCAGCTAAAAAGTCCAATGTGATGCATCAATAGAGGTATAGTGTCTAGATAAGGGAAGTAATAGTGCCACTCTAGTCTACTTTGGTCAGGCTCCACCTGGAATACTGTGTCCAATTCTGGGCACCACAACTCAAAAAGGATACGGAGAAACTGGATCGTGTCCAAAGGAAGGTGACTAAAATGGTGAAGGGTCTGGAAACCATGCCCTATGAGGAACGACTTAGGGGGCTGGAGATGTTTAGCCCGGAGAAGATAAGATTAAAAGGTGATATGATAACTCTGTTTAAATATTTGAAGGGATGTCATATTGAGGAGGGAGCAAGCTTGTTTTCTGCTGCCCCAGAGACTAGAACACAGAATAATGGATGCAAGATCCAGGAAAAAAGATTCCACCTCAACATTAGGAGGAACTTCCTGACAGTAAGGGCTGTTTGACAGTGGAACACACTCCCTCAGAGAGTGGTGGAGTCTCCTTCCTTAGAGGTCTTTAAGCAGAGGATGGATGGCCATCTATCAAGTATGCATTGATCGAGAGTTCCTGCATGGCAGGTGGTTGGACTGGATGGCCCTTGTGGTCTCTTCCAACTCTACAGTTCTATGGTTCTATCCCATCGTTCCTCCCTTGAGGCTCTCTAGGTGGTATTGTGCAGACATGCCAAACCCAGAGCCCAAGAGGCAGGGAGGGGAAAGAAAGGAGGTGAGCAGAGACTCTGAACAGAGGAGGGCTTAGGGCTTGTGTTGTGACCTGGTAAGTGTGTGGTTACACTGCTGCAAGAGTAGGAAGGAGTCTCTTTTACTCTGGAGGCTGCTTGAAGGTTCTCTCCACTCTGACCCCACCCCCATATGAGTGAAAATAAACAAAAACTTTGCTAAGTTCCCTTCCAAGTGGGTAGAATTTAGAGTCATAGGGTTAATTTGCTCTGCAGAAATAATGCAGTTTGACACCACTGTAACTGACATGGCTCAATGCTATGGAATTCTAGGATCTGTAGTTTTGTGAGCTATGTAGCCTCTCTGTCAGA
Source organism: Urosaurus nigricauda (assembly GCA_034509955.1). NCBI lineage: Eukaryota > Metazoa > Chordata > Lepidosauria > Squamata > Phrynosomatidae > Urosaurus > Urosaurus nigricauda. Next base: position 257,123,073 of record JAOEGL010000001.1, on the reverse strand, counting down.
AAGCTCATGTATCATAACAAACTATAAATTCCAGAATGTAAATTGATGGCAATATATAAATAAACAACAATAATAAACAATATTAAATATAAAAATATAGTGTGGGTTTTGTTTTGTTTTTTGAGGGGGAGGGTGTCGATAAACCACCCGATCAAATGCTGTATACTTTTGTCTTGTTTTTTGTTTTTCTTTTTTGGAAGAGAATTATGGCAATCCTAATCAAAACTGACAGGTCAGCTTCTTGACAGATCTGCATCATTTTATACACTCTCTGAAGGTTTAGGGCCAGTGTCACAATTTCCATCTTTTTGTACCCCATCCCACTCCGCAACTATATTGTTGTTGTGTGCCTTTAAGTCATTTCCGACTTATGGCAGCCTCCAAGTAAATCTATCATGGTTTTTTTGTTTGTTTTTTTTGTTTTTGGTAAGAGTCTTGGCAGGCTGTTACAAAGTTACACTATTTGACTGTGCTTGAATATTTATAGCTCAAAAATTGTATTCCATCAGTGCATCTGATGAAATGGATTTAAATCCACAACAACTCATGCAAAAATATATTGGGATCAATGAATTTTAAAGGTACCACTAGATACCCTCCTCCGCCATGCAGGGTTGGCTGTAGTTTAAACCAAGGTTTAAAGCCTCTAGCATCAAATATGTACTGTCATAGGACTCTTTCACATGGGAGGAATTTCTCCCAACTTCGAATGGAGCCAATGCGAATTCACGTGAATTCGCTAGTTTAGCGAATTCATGTGAATCCCCATTGCGTTCGAAAGGCGCTCAGAATGACTTCCCATTACCTGAAAATACCCCCCCCCCTTGCCCAAAATTGCATGAGAAGCTTTAATTTGCAATAATATGAAACCCATTATTGCATTCGGAGTGACTTCGCTTTTGCCCGAAATTGCGTGAGAAGCTCTAATTCGCAATGTGAAACCCCATGATTGCGTTTGGATTGCCCTTGGATTATACTTCCAATTTCCCACGTCTGAAAGAGTCCATAATCAGGCTATGATATCTTTACATAGAGCTCAACGGAGAGTTGGAGAAAAAGAGATCTCTCTCCTTTTCATTTATCAGATTTCCTTTTCATTTATCAATGTAGTAAAATGCTGCCATATTTTATAGGTTTCATGGCTTTAGTATGTTGTGTCAGTATATTCATCAGTGCAACTCTCCACAAGGTGTTCTGCCATTATTCCATTCAAATTTATTTCTGGGGATATCTTGATGTTCTGACAGAAGGCACTACAGAACTCCCTTCACCATGTTTGTGTTGCTTCTGTGTGTCAGGATGTGCGTATGGCATGACCAACCAATGGACATCCCCCATTCTTGGCTTTGGGCACTGGCTCCTTTGTGCCTGCATTTTAAGTGGGTACCATTGCTGGCATAGTTCCCAACTGGGTGAGAATTGCCCAGGCTCACTGGGGTGTTCCAAGTTGTGTCTATTCCTATCTTTTCTCTGTTGTTGTTGTTGTTGTTGTTGTTGTTGTTGTTGTGTTCCTTCAAATTGTTTCCAACTTATGACAGCCCTAAGGTGAATCTGCCACCTTTAATAATTTTGTGCATGAAACCAATTTTGTGTACATTGAACCATCTGAAAGCAAAGATGCCACTATCTCAGCCACCCATGAAAAAAGTTTTGGTTTTTGGAATAGTTCAGATTTTGGAATTCCAGATAAAGGAGACTCAAACAAATGAGTCCTTGAACAGATCAAGCCTGAACTGTCCCTGGAAGCCAAGATGATTAAACTGAGGCTGTCGTATTTTGGCTGCATCATGAGAAGGCATGGATCACTGAAAAAGACAATAATGCTAGGAAAAGCGAAAGGGAGTAGGAAGAGAGGAAGACTCCATACTCAATGGATAGACTCAATCAGGGAGGATGGCAGGCCTCAAGATCTAAGCAGATCAGTGGAGGATTGGAGATGTCTCATAGTGAAAGAGCCATGCATAAAGAAATACGAGGGGGTATCCAAAAGTTTTAATGATCAACTTTAAAAAAACTTGACAGAAAGTTTGTTTTGATTTGTAGTTGTTAACTTATCTCCATGCAGTCACTATCTAGATTTATCCATTTTTCCCAGGGTATCTTGACCCTCTGAATACCTGATATTGTAAAAGTCTGCACATTGCGCCTTACGAGGGAGTATCGTAAAGTAATAATTATCACCCAGAAGTTATTATGGCATATTGATGAAATTTTGTCAGTGTCATCATTGGTCCCTAAATGCATGTTGCTGAGAAAATCAGCTCATTGCATCCTTTATTTTTGTGATTGGCTGTGCCAGAAGTGACTAAAGTGTAAAATCCTCATCAGGTGCAATCTGCAGACGTCTACAATATCAGGTATTCAGAGGGTCAAAATACGCTGGGAAAAATATATACATCTAGATAGTGACTACATAGAGACAAGTTAACAACTACAAATCAAAACAAACTTTCTGTTAATTTTTTTTAAAAGGTGATCATTAAAACCTTTGGATACCCCCTCGTAGCAGCAATGGGCTTTGAATTCCCACACCCATCCACATACAGATGCTTTGCTAAACAAAACACAGGGAAAACATATGTTTTTGTAATACAAATTCTTTATAGGAAGTTTGGGATTAGTTAGGGTGTTCTCCCCCAATTTTGATATGTGGTCATCCCTCCAACTTAGTCTATGAGACCCGACAAACCTATGGGACAATTTTGTGGACCTCAGAGCCCACTGAAGAGTTTGTTGGTAATTTAGCTTCATCAAGAGCCATAATTCATATCCATATATGCAAATCAATAGAACATGTATTCCATTATAGCATGTAATTTTTAAAAAGCCAGCAACTTCACATTGGCTGGATGAGAAGTCTGCCTAAACACAAAGGGGAAGGAAGGGGGGAAAGGAGGGAAATTTTGCATGAAATTACTTTTGCAGAATGAAAATCGCCACCAAGTGAATTTCCAATTATGGATTACATGTGCCTCAAAGTGTGTGTGGGATTCTGCTACAGAGGATATTTTGTTAGTAGCAAGTTCATAATGTAAATAACTATTTCGTTATGCAGATCACCCAATGAGGAGGGGAAATTGTATTTATTTATTTACTGTATTTATAACCCGTTCTTCACCCAGAAAGGCTTTGCCACCCAAACCACTTTTTAAAGTTTGGCTCTGTCTCCATGAGAAACTGTTTTGCACTTGGTTCTAGCCAGTGGACCTTAGTTAAGGATTTTTTTTAAAGTGAAGATGCTTTACATATTTATTACAGAAAAGCATAAATGGATTTGATATTCACTCCTGCAATAATTTCTCCATTTTTTTTAAAAAAATTATTTCTGTGTTTTTAAATCAAAGTTATTAATTTTATGTTTTATTATAAATAGATCAGTAATATACTATATGTTGTGACTGATTATCATAGTAGTGCTATGTATGTTGTGAGTGGGGATGGTGGAGACAGAGATGGTGAAGGAGAAATTAATTTTAACTCAATAATGCAGTCTGACAGCCCACTGAGGGAATGGTTTGCTCACTCCATGTTTGGGGGGGGGGGGGGTCTGGTCCATAGCAGGAGAAGAGTGTCAAGTTTAAAATTTTATTTCTTTTACACATCCTCCTAGATTCAGATTAACTGCTGGTTAAGGGCTTTACCACCTAGTGACTGAAGATGCAGTCTTCAAATTCATAAGTAGATTTAAAAATTACTATAATCCATTCAGTTTAAAAGCCAAATAGCCCAGACACTTTTTATAAGGTTTATGTTTTACTCCCATGCAGTGGAGGGAGAGAAAACGATGGGGGTATCTTTTGTGTGCAGATCCTTTTTCTAGATGGAAACCGGTAACCGACTGAATAGATTGTGCATGTGGATGCATTGCAAAGCACACCAAATGGTGCACTCCTTAGCACTTTACTGTATACAAAGAAACTGGAACAGTGTCAGGATATGCATAAGGTCACTGCTGCATGAGACTGTACTTGGAGAAGGCCAACCTCTCTTGTTAATGTGCCTTTATTAATAATGGAAGAAACAGTAGAAAAATACACCCATCCTGTAAAAGAAAATGCATATGTCTCACAGATATATTCCAAAAGTTCTGTTGTACACCATCATGTAAGCACTCAAGAGAATACACAGTAGATTTTTTGGTTGAACAGCAGTGGCTATAATGCAAGACCTGTTCTCAGAGCAATTTCAGCTTGGCATAATTCTCAGCACTTTACAACGTCTTTGGATTTGGGAATATAAGCTTTTGTGTTAGAACTATTTGTTATTACTTTGTCCAAGGATCAATTGTATGAAGCCATGGTTTTTAAAAAATATTTTCCATCTCACAATATTCCCATAATGGCAACAATACTTCAAATATCACTGAGGTCATACAATGACTTTTATAATCATGCCATATGTCTTTATTGAAATATTAATACAATGTAAATCCAAATTGTGCTGATCAAAATCAGATGGTGATGATGTCACTAATAAGAGAAATAATGACAAGTCTAGTGCACAGCTGGGGAATCTGTGGTTCTCCAGATGTTGTAGGGCTCCCTTCAGCCCATGCCAGCATGGTACATGGGCAGCCAGGAATGACGGAACAGCATCTTCATGGCCACAAGCAATGGCAGCTTCTGTATCAGTGGGACCATGAATCCACTCTGGGTTTTACTCAGAATTTTGAAACACTGATGAGTTACCTGCAATTCATTACTTGTAATTAGTCTCTCTTTATACTAACTAATGCATATCTAAATTAGATTTCAACTTTCAGGTAATAATGGGTAGCCTAACTTCTTTTGAGGTATAACTGTAACTGTTTTATCTCCTTTTAAACTAAACTAACTGTCTTAGTTATTTTAGGGGGGGGGGGATGGTCCCAAAATAGTTACCTTTGAGACTGTAGCTGTAACAGCAACTTCTCTCTGTGTGTGTATTGTGCACCTTCAAGTCGTTTCTGACTTATGGTGACCCTAAGGGTTTTCTTGGCAAGATTTGTTTAGAGGAGGTTTGATATTGTCTTTTCTTGAGGCTGAGACTTGCTCAAGGTCACCCAGTGGGTTTCATGGCCAAATTGGGAATTGAACCCTGGTCTCCAGAGTCACAGTCGAACACTCAGACCACTACACCACACTGGCTGTAGTACTGTAACTAGTTCCTTTTGAAGTGGATGTTAATGTTCTGAAGCTAATCTAGGAGCCCTGGTGGTGCAATGGTTAAATGCTGGTACTGCAGCCACTCGCAGCCACAAGGTTGTGAGTTTAATCCCAGGTAGGGCTCCAGGGTCCACTCAGCCCTCCATCCTTTTGTAGATTGGTAAAATGAGTACCCAGCTTGTTGAGGGCAATTGGCTTACACATTGTAAACCACTTAGGGAGTGTTAATTCACTGATAAGCAGTAAAGACATGTACTTGTTATTGCTATTGCTAATGTTTCCAACTCTGGATATAACAGCAGCAGAGTAAGAGATATAATCTGAAGCATAGAGTGTGTTCTTGAGCTAACCTGCCCAATTCATCAATAGCCAAGATATTCAGGACTCCAAACATCCATGAGCCATAATTGTTAGCCATATGAGGTGATGCCAGTTGTTGTCCTACTGAGGGTAAATGTCCTTCCTGGGACAAAAGGAACAAAATAAGTGGGCAGTAAACCATTGTAGATTTTACTCCGAACTTTAAAAAAGTTATCCAAGGTTCTGAATCTTATCACCAAAGCAGGATCATCATTTTGGATAGCTCCTTTAAAATTTAGAACAAAAGATGGAGTTGATTCACCACCCCAATAACATGGAAGCTACCAGCTGCCACACATGGGGAGAAGAGTGTAGGGATAAGCTAGTGGGTAGTGTGTTGTAGTATTCTGAGTGTTAGACTAGGACTCTGGAAGACCAGGGTTTGGATCCTTGATCAGCCAGGGAAGCACACTGGATGGCTTTGCACAAGTCACACTTTCTGAGCCTTAGAGGAAGACAAATATAAGCTTCCTCTGAACAAATATTGCCAAACAAAATCCTGAAATAGGTTCACCTTAGGTCACCATAAATCAGAAATGACTTGAAGGCACACAACAAGTTACAAACAGATAGTGGCTTGCAGTCAGTGGAGTTTATCATATGACAGAATTTGGGGGTATAATGCAATGGCAATCTGAACGCAGTCATGGGGTTTCACGTAATTGCGTATTAAAGTATCTCATGCAACTTCGGGCAATGGGGGGGTCATTTTCAGGAAATGGGAAGTCATTCTGAATGCATTCTGAATGCAATCAGATTTCATGTAAATTTGCTAAACTAGCGAATTGAATTTGAATTGGCTCCATTCGAAATTGGGAGAAATTCCTCCCATGTGATAAACTCCTGTGTCTTTTCCCTGGAAGAATGGTATGAAACTACATTGTACTACAACTGCACTTTAACAAGGGATAATGTTCCTTCATTAACATATATAGTTATGGGTGTGAGTTCACTACAGGGTAGAGACAGAATATCACATGGCTCAAGGGCTGGCTTGTGATGTAGGCCATGTTGCTGCCTTGTATTTGATCGCTCTCTTGTGGATGTTCAGATGACAGTGAGGTGGATAGGAGAAACATGGTGTTTTGTGTCATGGTCAGCAGCTTGTAGCATAGAGCTTTAAAAAGTAAACAAAATCAACTATTTTAGTTATATTTTGGAAATATGAAAGTAAATAATTACTTTATAATTATTGTCTGTCTGTGTTTATAGTTGGGTGATAGTTTTGTAGGGGTGGGGGCGGGGGGTTAGCTTTGTAAACTGTTATATGTATTTTATCCCCCCCATGTTATGTGGTTTTTATTTTTGTTTCCTTTGTTTGTTATGTCTTAATATGTTAATGTAAATACTTATTAATGAAAGAAAACAAACCATTACTTTAAAATTGTAATTAGACTGGTATCTCACCCCTCTTTTCTGACCTTGAAACTATAACTACAGGTAATTACTTATAAATTTCCAAGCTGTGGGAATAAATAAACAATTTTCAGAGTGGAGAAAAATAAGCAAATATTATTTCTCCAATTATATTTGATTAGCAGTGGACAATATGGAGTTAGATATAAGCAGTAAGGTAGCCAGCTTTGCAATTACTAAATTTTCTATGATGGTGAAATCCAAAAACAAGCTATGAAAAACTTGAGAAAGATCTCTTTAAATAAAGGGTGCTGGATGATTCCCATATGTGCTGAGCTGATCCACACCTCCTGTACTGATCAGTTGGTTGAAATTTAGTTATTCATTAACTCATACACATTTGAAACGTTCCAATTCAGCTCTTGGCCCCAAAAAAGTATTTAAATTTGCTGTTGTGAGCAGCAGGGTTGTCTAGATGCCCTTAAAGGCCGTCTTCCAATTTTATGATTTTAAGAATGAGCTTTGGTCAACAGACTGTCAATAGAACTAGAGACACTCCACAGTGTTATCCCTAATAGCCCTGGCAGGTTATCTCTTTTGTTAAGGAACAGCAAACGATATGTTGCCATGGGAATGAGATAGTTGGCTCATTGTTCTTAAGAGCAGGCCTTTTATATCACTAAGGATGATACAAAGAAGTGCAAGCTATATTTCAGAGAAAGGACCTGGCAAAACCATCTCTGGGTTGCCTGAGAAAGCTCTCTGAAAAAAAGCTCTCTGAAGTTCATGGGGTTGCCACAAGGCAGCAGGTGGATTGAAGAGGTGTGTATCTGTGTGTCTGTGTACACATATGCAAACTTGTGCCCACACACAGTGAACTTGGTGAACTTCAGAGGTTTTTTCACACACACCATAGAGTTGTAGACAAAGTCAGACAAAGAAGCAGAAATCTTACATCAAACAGTGGAGTTCCATGTCCTCCCTCTGCCCTAGAGGCTGTCAAGACCTAGGGTGGGCTGCCCTTGGTGCTGTTGTTCCTTACCAGTGAAAAAGGGAGGAAGAGGACAGTGAGTGTCCTCTGAGAGAGGAGAAGAGAAATCAGGATTCTCTTCCACATGGAGTGCACCATCCTTTCCCTTCTCCTCTGAGTCTAGGCCACCACCAACAAAACAATGGCCTCCTTGGTCCATATCTTTGCCCCTGGAGCCACTAGAGGCTTCCTAGGCACAGGGACCACCCCCTGTGGGCAACGATTGGCACACTTGCAGAAGGAAGCTGCCACTCTCCCCCCTAACAACACCCCCCCCCCACACACACACAACTGTTAAATCATGTTGTTGTGTGTCTTCAAGTCATTTCTGACTTATGGCGAGCCTAAGGAGAACCTATTGGGGATATCTTGGCAAGATTTGTTCAGAGATTTGCCCTTGCCTTCCCCTGAGGTCGAGAGCATGTGACTTGCCCAAGGTCACCCAGTGGGTTTCATCATGGCAGAGCAGGGAAATGAACCCTGATCTCCAGAGTTGCAGTCCAAAACTCAAACCACTCGACCACACTGACTCACTAGAAAAGACAATTATGCTTGGCAAAGTAGAAGACAGTAGGAAAAGAGGAAGGCCACATTCCAGATGGATAGACTCAAGGAAGTCCTGAATCTGCAAGACCTCCTAATGATAAGGTGAGTTGGTGGTCTCTCATTCATAGAGCCATTGTTGAAGTGAACTTGATGGCAGTTAAGAACAACAAAGTGTTAAGTATGCCTGTAAACTTGATGGCAGTTAAGAACAACAAAGTGTTAAGTATGCCTGTAAGCTATTAGGATCTACCAGGATCTGGTGTGTGTGTGTGTGTGTGCATGTGAGAGAGAGAGAGAGAGAGAGTTAAGCATGCCCACTTAACCAGTTGTGCCATTCCCTTCCCAAATTTTCCTGTTCAAACATTCCAGATAGAAAATGTATATTTTATTAGCTGTGAAATACCATCTTTTCATCTAGGGCCCATTCTTTATTCCTGTTGCAGGGTTGCAAACCTTCAGGTTTCAATGAGCCTGAATTTGGCTCTGAGTTTACTGCATTTCCCCTCCTTTTCAATTATACATTAAATCAGTCTTTTTTTTTTAAAATCTATGTTCTTAGATTACACTATTGACTGTAAATGTCAAGTTGTTTTCCAGACCTTTCCCAGTAATATACAGCTTTCCCCACCCGCTTGTGGCAAAGATGTGTAACAAACGATACACTTAGTAAAAGTACATGGGAAAATGTGTCTTGTGCAGTTCTAATTGCTACTATGCTGGCTGGCTATCAGTTGTCCCCAGGGCTATTACTTAAATGGTGACTTCATTTGATATGACCCTGGTGCTATGAAGCAAAATAACATTCTGTAGAGGTGAACAAACACTGCAGGTCTTGTTAAGTCAATGTAGAGACAGCTGGCACCAAATTGTGATTTGAGTCAATGGACTTGACTTGCTCCGCTTCCAGGCAGAATGTCTGGAGCCAGGCGCTTTCCTAGAAAGTTAATTTTAAGGGCTTGTGCAGACATTTGATTTTTATCATATTTTATTTTATTTTGGGATAATGGCAACAACTTCTCGTATGTTGCTACCGTTAGGCCTGGTTGTCTGCCAGTGTTAGCGTGACAGTTGTTCAAACAAAATGGAGTGAGAGAGAAAGCATCCAGGCTTTGTCTTCAGTCCTTTGAAGCAGTTGTCCATAATCTGGCTACCCCAAATAAATCAGACTACAATCCCCATTGTTCCTGTCCTCTCATGATGGGAGTTGTCATCCAGCATGTCTAGAAGGTAACAGGTTAACAAAGGCTGTTTTAAACAAGTTAGAAGTATAGGTAGACCTGGCTGGTGAAGTTGGAGATAGAGGAGCATACCTTCATCAAGAAGAGATGGCAAGAAGATGAAATGCACTACGTGCACTAAAGGCAGCAGAGAAAAAGCTGTGTTTTCATCTGATTAATACTCAGAACTTCTAGAGTTACATAACTGTTCTGTAACATTCCAATCCATCTGGTATTTTGTATATTGCATTGCTATATACAATGGCATTTGCTCAGTTTATGTGTCTTGCTACACAGGGATTAGTTTGATTTGTTGTTTATTTCCTTCCTTCCTGCCGGTTTTGCTTATTTCTCTCAGGATGACCTCTTCAGAAACCTGCCTTGCAACGTGCAGGTGGGGAGCAAAATTGCATAGTTTAGTTGTTCATACCAAAGTTTGCACAGGATTCAGGTCTGGATTGGGCTCTGGTGGATAAATCTTCAGCTGTCTATAAACTGGCCCTAAAATCATTGTGAGAGGATGTGAGATGAGTCACATTCCAAGGAACAGCAAGTATGCCCCTGAGAGTCTGCCTCACACCCATTTGTCCCTTCAGACTGAAAAACCACTTCCTACTATAATCCAGCGGATAAATATCTTGCTAATTTGTGATTATTAAAGAACATTCTTGTCTGAACAGATAGTTATTTCTTCCTTTCCTGTCACATTGGCCTGCTAATAATTAACAACATACAGAGAAGGGCTAGTTGCCAGCTTCCTCACTGGCTGATGCCTGGTGCTGCCATGTTACAGTCCCTCAAATCTGAACATCTCATTAGCATAACATGCACATTATTACAATTTGGTCTCTAATTATACACATTTAACAAATACCGGTAATCATTGCAATAATATTGTTTTGTTTTTTTTCATGCATCAGCCTCTATGCTATTTTTTAATTGCAACTGCTGATCTGAGAACCTGTGCTGAATAATGTTTAAAGTGCTGGACGTAGAACAGGAAGACCCAAGTTCAAATTCTAGTTTTGTCATGAAACTTACTATGTGATTTTGGGTCATCACTGTTGTTAACTGCCATCCAGTCCACTTTGACTTGAGGTGAAGTGAATGGAATGAGAAACCTCCTAATCATCCTATCTGAAACATCCGTAATATGGTCTTCCTCTTTCTCTACAGCCTTCTACCTTACCAGGCATTATTATCTTTTCTAGTCAGTCATGTCTTCTTAGAGAGCCAGCATGGCATAATGGTTTGAGTATTGGACTAGGACTCAGGAAACCAAATTCTAATCCCAGCTCAGTTATGCAAACCACTGAGTAACCTTGGGCAAGTTGCATTCTCCCAGTCTCAGGATGACAATGGAAAATCTCCTTAGAAAAAACTTACCAAGAAAACCCCATGATAGGTTTGCTTTAGGGCCATCAGAAGTCAGAAACTGATGTGGCTATATAATGAGGGCTGAAGACACACAACAACATGTCTTCTCGTGATAAGTCCAAAGTATAACAGCCTATGTAGTCATCTTGGTTTCTAGGGAGAATTCAGGTCATTTGCTCTAGGACCCATTTATTTGTCCTACCCAAACCTCTTGTCAGGTTTGATGTCTACACTCTGCAGTGGGGCGCAATCTGGCTAAGGACAGGTGGTTCTTCCTCCTCTGGCCACACCAAGGTCCAGTCAGGTTGTCCATCTCACTGCCCAAACCCTTTCTGGGGTTGGTGTCCGTGGTATGGCGCCAATTGGTTAAGGACAGGGAAATATCCCTCCTCCATCGCACCAATTTCTTTTAGGATCTCCATCTCACTGCCCAGACCCCATGCTGGCCATGACAAACTGGGGCGCTAAGAACTGATCAGATAACCTCTATATTAAAATCCTTGCACTGGTTGCCTATCAGCTTCCAGGCCCAATACAAAGTGTTGGCCTTTACCTTTAAAGCCCTATATGGCTTGGGCCCAAGTTACCTGAAGGAACGCCTCCTCCTATACAATCCGCCTCGCACCCTCAGAACATCAGGTAAAAAATTATTAAAGAGATGAACCCCAGACTGATGACAACATCTAATAGAGCATTCTCCACCATGGCTCCTAAATTATGGAATGATTTGCCGGAAGAGATCTGTCATATTACTACCTTAGATGCGTTTAAAAAAGCACTAAAGATGGATCTCTTCCGGCGAGCCTATCCACCTGACTTCCTGTGATGATTTGAAACTGATAACTAGAGACTCAGCTGATGATAGATATGGAACGTTCTTTATTAAGAAGCATGTTTTAATTGTGCTATAGTGTACTGTATGTTTTTAATTGCATGACATTGTAATGGATGTTTTTTATTATGCTGTTGGAATATCGCCTCGATCCAGGGGGAGAGGCGGGAAATACAAATAATAATAATAATAATTATTATTATTATTATTATTATTAAATTGAGGTGAGTTGTAACATATATATATATATATACACACACACAAACAAACAAACAAACAGCTATTGGATTTGATCTCACAATAACAAATTATGTAGGCCTTATTACCTTCATAAATCTGCATGAAATGGATTATTTGGTACTGAAGACTCAGGCATGGGGGGGGGGGGAGAGAATCCTTCTTGAGGAAGATCAGGATCATCTAGCTTCAATTGGTCAGAGCTGACATTAAACTCCAATATATAAATTGTTTTATACAATAATACCATAAAACAAGTACAATAATAATAAATGAATAGAATAATAATAAAAGATCATCAGCCCTCCAAAGTCTAGCAGATGTCAGGAGCTTTCAGCTCCCCTTGCAATGATTCTGGGACACAAAAGAGGGAGAGACGATTCCCTGATGACTGAGGAAGCACACCAGGCATTCAGACACACACACTTCCTCCACCTTTGAGTGATGTTTCAGGGACATTTTAGCAGCGATGCAGACAGGTATGAAAATCTTTGTTGTCAGTTCAGATGGTATTGAAGGATTTCATCGCATGCAGATGCCACTCTGATTATTGGCTATTTGAGGACTAGGTACAAAGAGCAATAAAAGACAGGTAATTAAATTTCAATTCCCTTTAGCAATAGAAAAGCAGCTTCTCTTGAAATTCCATTGTCCATGTCCTGTGCAAAGTCAACTGCTCCATTCTTAGACCATGAACACTGAATATCTCAAACAGTCTCTGTACTGGAGAGTTAGACAAAGGTCTGATACAGACTGCTGCTTTGCAGCAGCCTGGGGCCAAAATTAGGACTGGGGCGTGTGGAGCTTCTACACATTCTGCACTCTCCCAGTGCCATTTTGGTGCACGCACGTTTAGATGGCACACACGCCAATTATGTGCCTCATGCACTGCCTCTAAATGGCACGGCGCACAAGGGATGGTGCAGCACCACTCTAAGGTGCTAATGGCACCCTGGCAGTGGCATGGAAAGGAGCTGTGTTTCACAGCTCCTTTTTAGAGTGGATCATTGCCGCATCTGTGTGGTTGCTGCAGCAACGATCTGGAAGAGAAAGGGGCAGCCTCTGGCAATTTTTGTGCAATTGATTATGCAACTTCTTTCCATGTGCCCTCTGTCTATTTAAATATTTATATTCCATTTTTCAAAGGAAAAGACTTTAAAAAGTGCCTTATAATTTAAGATAAATAATGTAATATAAATATAATCTAGAAACAATTACAGTTCAATCAAATCAATTTACACACACACACAAACTTAATACCATTACAGTTCATATTATGTACTCCTGTACTGTCTGCAAGGGGCTATTGACCTTAATCCTCTTGTTACTTCTGATTAGAGAAGACCCATTGAATCAATGGGTTTTACCTCTGTGTTGATTTACCATTCAACAATTGATTGAATGGGACTAACCAATTGCATTTCAGGCATTATTTGCAGACCGCCCTGAACTGTGGCTTAGTTATTGAGATGCAATGCTCAATCATGGTTTAGGAAATGAAACCATGATTAAGCATTATTTCTGTGTAAAGAAAAGACTGAAGATGAAATCAATCTGGAAATAATTCACACAAATAAAAGTGGCAAAAATGAGGATAAACATTAATGAAGTGGAATATGCTGTATTTTATCAAACTCAGCTGGAAAGAAGACAAAACTACATGAATGTAAATAAACCCTGACTAGTTTGTTGAATATAAGGTATTCTTATTTAAATTCTTGTCAAAGCCAGAATAAATCCAGGTTTTTTTTCCTTGTCTGGTTTTTATAGTTCTGAAATATATGTAAAGAAAACATGTCTGATTCTTATACAAAATGTTTATTGGTTCCATATTTTAAATAAAATTTATCTCAGGGAGGAAGAGGCCAGTATTTCACTCTAAGCTCAGGAAAGGTATAATTAATTGAGCAGGAAGGCTATTATGGGATTGGAATAAGATATATTTGGCTGGAATAAAAGATGGACAATACAAGGGGGAACGAACAGTCAAATGCAGTGTTTCTCTGACTGGAACACAGTTGTGTGTGCTTTGATAATTATAATTACTTACATTAATTACAGTTTGCTATGCAAAATAACAGGAGTGAAACAATCTGTCTTTATCTGTGGAGCGTATCGCTTTGGCCAATAAGCCGGTTTACCTCTTCCAGCTTCAGTTCTGGATCCGAGATGGCTCCGGATGTTATCATAGCTAAATCGCCACCAATCTAGGCAGGATGCCACTGCCTGGATGCATTCCAGGTTGAAGCCTGGCTCAGCCCATACTTTTTTGAAGTTGGGGAGCTTCCAACATAAAATAATTGGCTGGCTGAGAGAGGCTTTGACCCAGGATGCATCTGGGCAGTGGCATCCCACCTAGATCGGTGGTGATTTAGCTATGATAACATCTGGGGGCATCCCAGATCCAGAATTGGTGCCAGAACAGGTGAGACAACTTATTGGCCAAAGCAATAAGCTCCTGTCTCACACTCCTATGTACATGCACACAGACACGCAAACAATTATTTATAGCCTTTTTTTTTTAAACCAACACATTTGGGCTATATCCCTAAAGAACTCAATAGTCTAGTTAAAAGCAACATTCCAGTTATTATAGACAACTTTATTTTCATATGTTTTTGGCCATACATTTTAAATATGGAAACATAAAAACTGATCATTGGATGAAAGATGATGGAGTTGCTCTTTTAACAGGAAAAAACATGTATGTATACTGCCCAAAATCTTGACATCTCTTTGCATTTAGCTGCATATCCAGCATTGAGTATATACTGCATATAGGCCATGAGTTTGGAAGCCTCTGGTCCATATGTCACCTCTACTATGATCTTTCTAGAATTTGTTAGGCAAGCAAATCCCTGCCTCCATGCTGCACATCTCAAATCTGCACAGTGGGGATAATATAGCTACACCAAATAGTAAACTGTACTGTTGTCAGCAGTGTGTGTTACACTCTCTGAACTCTCCAAAGTGCTATTGAAATGATAAGAAGTACATTATTGGAGATCTGGCTCTCGTTTAGACATCTCAGTAAAAGCTGTATGCTATTAAGAATTTGGCTCCCAAAGTGTTATTCCCATTTCCTGCCTTCCATCTGTCAGTTATACCGAATGCTGATGCATTTGTGGTTTGCTTGTAAGTACTATTAAAACATTTTATCCATATGGTTTAGTAACAGCTTCATCCTCTTTGAAGCAGGTTCAACGAATGCTTTTCAAACATTATGATTATAATTAGTTTTGATAACATTTTATATATTTATTATATATACACATACATATACATATATTTAAATAAACATATGCTAGGAAATTAACAAAAGAAATCACCCTTGTCTGTTCCATAAAAAGAGATCCTAACATATGTACAGGATGTGTGGCTGTTCATAAAAAATATTATTGCCTGTTGTATCTTGGTAGAAACATTTATTTATGGCATTTATTATTTATGGCATTTATTTTTAAGAGTTGCAGTCATATTAGTCCAATTTTGTTAGTTCAGTTTTCATCTCCATCAGTTTTGTTCTTTTCCTTTCTGAAGACTTGTTCTCTCCTTCAATGTCTGGAACATCTGAAGCCAGAATATGTGATAAACCATCTTGTCTTCTACCAAGGTCACATGAAGGGGTTAGGTGCCCTGCAGCAATTCAGAAATGGTGTGTGTGTGTGTATAAGCACTACTGTAAGAGTTGTGGTGTGGAAATAAAACAAATAAATGACCAAAACTTAAATAGAATAAAAATATAAGGCACAATAGACAGACCACAAATAAAGGAGTACATAGGAGGGGAAGCCAGCATAGTGTAGTGCTTTCAGCATTGGATTAGGATTCCTGGAGACTAGGGTTCAAATCCCCATTCAGCCACAGGGTGACTTTGGGCAAACCACACTCTCTCAGCCTCAGAGGAAGGCAACTCTCTCTAAACAAATGTTACTGAGAAAACTTCTCAAGGTTACTAAAAGTAAAAAATGACTAGAAGTCACACAACAACAACAAAGTAGGAGAGAACATAAGCCTTATTGTATTACAAAAGAACATTGAGACAGAGAGGCAGAGAAGTGGCTTTCTCCTTGCCTCTGCTCATGCCATTGAAGCATTTCCATTCTCTTCCTGAGGAAGACGGTCATAAAAGTGTGTCTTTTTAAAATTTATTTATTGGAAAAATCTGTTTGGCAAAAGGTACACTTATATGACTGTCTCCCTCAGGGAAGAGAATGGATGTGCTATGAAGAAAGCTGCTTCTCTGCAGCTCTGTCTTGGCTATCTTTTGACATGTGATAAGGCTGCATGTCTCCCACTGCAACATCCAGTTGAGTGGAAAAAGAAAGCCGAGACAAGCCCACACTCTCCAACTGTCTTGATTTGGCAGGGACAGTCCCAATTAATCCTCTTGTCATCCTCCTTGTTCAGCAGCTTTTAAAACATCCCTGTTTCCCTCTCCTTTGCACACTTTCTCCCTGGACTTATCACACTAATGAAATCTTGTTCAGAAATGGGAGTTAAACTAGATTTTTTTTTTTAATCTGAAAATGCGGGAAGCTTATCACATGACATTGCTACCAAAGTGAAATAACATGAAAATAAACTGAAGGTAAAAACGGCAGCTTTTTACTTTTGGGAAGTTCCTTTGTCCTTAGCTTGCTTCAGTTGGTGCAAAATGAGTTCAAAACACAAAAGTAGTTTGGATTCAACTAACTCAGTGAGAGGAGAGGAGAGGGGAGGGGAGGACAGAGTCTTGCCCTTCCCAGTTGGCTCAGGGAAAAGCAAACCACTTCAGTGTATAATCCGTGCCCTCGTTTAACAGCTCTTTAGGTTACTGCCTGTAAGGCTTCCCCAATTTGGAGCATTGTTCCAAGTGCACCATTAGTGATCCAGGCCTGTCCTGGGTAGATCCCACCCCAAACGGCTCAATCAAAATCCCAAGTTGCAGCTATATGCTATTCTATATGCCCTTTGCAATGTGGCATATGATGCTTACTGGTAGAGAGGCCTGCATGATATCTTTATTCTTTCATTTTCATTCAATAGTGCAGCCTTCTCTAACTAGTTCTCCCCCACAATCTATCCAATAAGGACTGGTTTGATCCTTATGTCTGCAGATTGTGTGTTCTTCCACTATAGAAAAGATTGATAGCATTACAAATAATCTCATCAATAAGTCATGTTTCTGCTGTTAATACTGCTGTGTTGATGTCTAAAATGTCCTAGATATGTAGATGATAGATAAAAAATGGATGGTAAATAAGTTCTAGTTTTAGCTGGACTACTCATCTGTTACTGTGTTGCAGTTTTAATACTGCTTTCAATTTTGTTTTGCTGTTCCTGTTTAATTTTCTTTATCAGTATTTTGTTCCTGTTCCTGTTATGTAAGCCAGTTCTACAATGGTGGTCCATTGTAGTGTTGTCAGATGAAATAAAGAATTAGGTTCCTGTGCCTTTAATGTTTGGGTAGAAATAATGGACAGCACTTGTGTAGAAGAGGTAATTTCAATAGGTATTACTTACAAGAGAAACAACACCTGCTGAATTTCCCCTCTTCTACACAGCCATTAAAGACAGGAGAGCCCTGTCCCAAATTTCACCTGGTTATCCTAGTTATGAGCCAGTCTGAAGTAGTGGTTTGAGCACCAGACTAGGACCCTAGAGAACATGGTTCCCAGGGTCACACAGGATATATATACCCAATCCCTTCCCAGGCAAACGTTCTCTGAAGATGCAAGCCACAGATGCTGGTGAAATGTCAGAAAGGAACTCTTCTAGAACATGGCCACATAGCCTGAAAGTCCTACAAAAAATTATGGTTTGAATCCATGCTCAGACATGCAAACCCACTGTGTGACCTTGCATAGTTCAAACTCTTACAGCTTCAGAGGGAGGCAAAGGCAAACACACTCTGAACAAATCTTTCCAAGAAAACCGAGTGATAAATTTACCTTAGGGTTACCATAGGTTGGAAATTACTTAAAGGCACACAACAACAAACCCTAGTACACAGACTAGTGTTGGTCTGGCTGCTGGTCCCCAATGTGAAAAGAAACAGTCTTAGCCAATGAGCTGTAATATGATACTGGTCCCTGGCCTATTGGGGGTTTGGGAGTGCCAATCTAACATATCTGATAGCTGTGGGGAACATTAAAATAAATTTGAAGTAGAAATATATCAGCGGGAGGGAGATGGGAGAAAGATATTGCATGATTCCAGATGTTGTTGTTGTTGTTGTTGTTGTTGTTGAGTTGACCTTAGCTCATGGTGATCCTGTGTCTGAGACATCTCCAAGGTCCCCTATCCTCCACTGCTCTGCTTAGATCTTGTAGATTCAGTCCTGTTACCTCCCTGATTGAGTCTAGCCATCTGGCATGTGGTCTTCCTCTCTTTCTGCTGTCTTCATATTTTCCTAGCGCTATTGTCTTTTCCAAAGATTCATGCCTTCTCATGATGCAGCCAAAGTATGACAGCCTCAATTTAATCATCTTGGCTTCCAGGGAAATTTCAGGCTTGATCTATTCAAAGCAGATTTGTCTGTCTTTTTGGCTGTCCACAATATTCTCAGCACTCTTCTCCAGCACTACGTGTCAGATTATTTGATTTTCTTTTTATTCACTTCCACTGTCCAGCTCTCACATCCATACATGATGGATTGGATGATTCTAACTTTAGTGCTCTGTTGTTTATCTTAACGCTTTAGGATCTTGTCTAATTCTTTCATCACTGCCCTTCCCGCTCCTAGTCTTCTTCTGATTTCTTGACTGCAATCTCCATTTGATCAAAGTTTGATCCAAGGTATAGGAAATATTTAATTTCTTCAATTTCCTCGTTGATCTAGGTTGGATTTATACAGATTCTCCCTATTTTTGGTTTCTTTATGTTCAGCAACAAGCATTTACACTTTCTTCTATGACCTTCCTTAGTAATTGTTCCAAGACTATGATGTTTTCCACTAGTAGTAAGTGTCATTCACATATATTAGATTGTTAATGTTTTTTACTCCTGTCTTTACTCCTCCTTCTTCTGAGTCTAAACTTGCTCTTCATATGATATTTCCAGTGTACAAGTTGAACAAGTAGGGTGATAATAATGTAGCCTTGTCTGAGCCCTTTGCCAATTCTGTTTCTCCATTCTGTTCCTCCATATTCTGTTCTAACAGATCAAACTTTAAAGTAGATATCCAAGATGCTGTATCTATTGGATGGGTATGGTTCAACATTCTGGGTAGGTCTTTTAAAGTTTATACTAAAAATATAGAAGAGATTTACCATCTCATTTACATGAAAGCCACCAGCCACCACTAGAAATATAATGTTCCCCTGTGGGGCGTGGTGGGTCTGTGCAGAAATCAGCAATGATTTTTATTTTATTTTTTATTCTTTTATTAGGCAGATCTTTTCTGTACAAGATGTGGCAAGGATAGAGTATGTTGTTAGGAAAGTTGAAACACAGGGCAATGAGCTAGAAACAAGTGCTAACAGCTGTGTACATTATTAACATGTTGTGTTAATAGATGACATCAGCACGGTCTTGCCACATCGCAAGAAGAAAATGCATTGTTGTGGGCAAAGTAACAACCATTAAAAACTGTTCAAGCAAAATGAGAACAGATAACAAATGTTTGATGCACTGAAATCATAGTGCATGCTGTCACTTTTATGTTGACACCTGAGGCATGCAAAGCTTTCAAAATATTGAGGATTAACTATTTCAGAAGCTAAGAATGCTCCTGGTGAATTCACCTGGATTATCTTATCTATTGCATCCAGAGATCAGATCAAACTTCCCTCACATAAACTGTTGTATTTAGCACCTATTTCCATATTACTAAAAATGGGGAATAGGGGAATCCATTATTATTCATACCACTGCACCTTAAGTCAACTTTTAGAAATCAGATGCTAGCCAAAGCCAGCTACATTGACTGGCAAACATCTGCCTGTCAGGTTCCTATTTATCTGTAATCTTAAAAAGCGTTTCCTTATCTACTTTTACAAGTATTTCTGATGGCACAACATTATCTGATTTGGCCTGCTTCTTGAGGAGCTTTAGTGGATATATCTTACACTAGATGAAAGAAAATAAGATTAGTTTTGTCCTCCTCTGACATCTTCCTCATCAGCAGATTCCATGGAAAGATTTTTCTCTGATCTCTTGTAAAACAAATATAGAAGTCATGTAATTAAAAGTGCATGTGTTGCTAATTATTGTAAATTGAAGAATATTTGCCCAGAACAACAAAAGTTTAAGTAAATAACTGGAACATGAATTAAGAAGAAAATTCACTGCCTTCAGGAGTTCTGAAAAAGTTTCTTTATGTTAATTAATAAAACATGGGAAAGGGTTTCTTAAACATAAATCTGCCTTGTGTGTAAATCCTACATGTAGGGTTTCTATCCAGTTTTAAATAAATGCAACTTTTGTGGTTTTTGGT
This sequence comes from Urosaurus nigricauda, assembly GCA_034509955.1. Classification (NCBI taxonomy): domain Eukaryota; kingdom Metazoa; phylum Chordata; class Lepidosauria; order Squamata; family Phrynosomatidae; genus Urosaurus; species Urosaurus nigricauda. The sequence goes on along the minus strand of JAOEGL010000001.1, from coordinate 257,102,555 downwards.
GGTTTATTTGTAAATGCCAGTGATGTCAAAACAGTATGCTAAAAGGTGTGTATTAGAATTCGGTGGCTGAAGGGTGGGAATATTATGCCACATTTTACCATTTCACTTTTTGTTCTCCCAAGGGATTGACATGGTTAGCTTCAGCCATATGAATTTCTCTTGTTCCAATGCTCTCGTGTATAGACTGCTCCCCTTCTGTAGTCTCCATACCAAGACAGAGGGCCTACAGGAAAATGTATTAAATTTAAACTAAAACTATGATCTCTGACTACAGATCAAGTACTACTGTGTTTTTTTAAAAACTAAACATGCCTTGAACTGTACTGTTGGTATAGTTAGATTTGTGTCTGACACCACCACATGTCTCCTAACACCTATCTCAAGGTGAGGCTCCTGCACCTAGCTCTGTATTGCTTGATGATAGTTCACATGATCTTCGATCATTAGTGGCTGGCCCTGATGATATCTGAAGTCCATGAATGCCTAGAGAGATAGAGGTGTCCATCATTCACTCAGTTTACATCCTCCATCTGGCCACACAAGTGCATCCCCAGTTTGGAACATTCAGTTTCTTTCACTCATTAATCTGTAATATTTTTATTCTGAGATCTTTCTTATATCACTGTAAATATATTTCAATTATTTGTTGTTGGCTTAAGCTGTTTGTTGGCAATCAGACAGAAATGTGTTTTGTCTGGGATTAACACGTTTCTTTATTTAATGCTAATAAATAAAACCTGGATTGTCTGCATGGACTGAAGAGACTAGGAAACTAATGGTATAACAGCAAGCAATGTTTACTGTCACGCAACCCGCATTCTTTTAATATTTCCTCTTTCTGCATCAAATCCATCCATGCTTCCATTTTAGGAGAGTTCTGAACAGATTTCTTGGGGGTGGAGGGGGAATGAAGAAGAAAAATTTAAAGCAGCATTAGTTATGTGTTTTGTGTGCCAAATTAGCCAATTCCTTTTCTTTATTCCTCATCCTACTTGACTTTCTTTTCTGTACAAATATCTCACATAGCTGGCTTGTTATATTAATCCTCTTATAGTTTGTTGCATGATTATTGCCATCCACCCAAATTGAAGACACCTTTACTAGATAGTGAGAAATACTTGCACCACATAGTGAGCAGGAGGATCTATACAAATGAGTAGCAGACTGGTGCTTAGTTGTAACTTTTTTGAAGTTGTGTGCCTTCAAGTCATTTCTGACTTATGATGATCATAAGGTGAACCTATCTTCGGGTGTTCTTGGCAGAATTTGTTCAGATGAGATTTGCCATTGCCATCCTCTGAGGCTGAGAGAGTATGGATATTATCACACTGCCAGTTGCTGCTAGGACAGACATAGGTTGTAACCGTTAACAGACAGATCTTATCAGACAGCCCTGTGGACAGTAGTAGGCAGCCTGTATCCAAACTAGGATTCTCCCACAGCTTTTGAAGAATGCAATTTTCTATTGGCCTACTGCTGGCCACAGGGTTATATGATAAAATCCACCTGTTAAAGTTACAACCCACATCTATCCCGGCAGTACTTGGCAGTGTGATAATCTCCTATGACGTGCCCATGGTCATTCAGTGGCTTTCAATGGCTGAGTGAGGATTCAAAACCTGGTCTCCCAGTGTCCTAGTCCAACACTCAAAAACCACTATATCATACTGGCTCTCTTACTACATAGCTACATAGTGCTTCATTCCATGATTGGTTTATTGTGCTGTCTGACAGGGCAGCTTCCTTGCTTTGGTTTGTTTCCTCTCAACAGACCAGAGAAAGGACTCTTGGGGGCTTTCTAGATTGGCAAAAAGAAGTGTGTTCATGGCTGCATGAAACTCTAGCCTTTAGATGAGAAAAAGGGAAAGTGTGCCATGAAAACGCAAAATGCTTTTTTTGCATTTTAGGGGAGAAGAAGTGCCTTTAAAAAGGTGCTGGTTTTCCCAGCTTCTTTTTTAAAAACTGAGGAACAGCGCAGCTCCATCTAAAGGCTGTGGTGCAGCTGCTAAGCATTAAGGAAAAGGCAACTTCATGTCACACTTTCCTGCCAATCTAGAAAGCCCCTTGGTTTCTCAGTCCCCAAGTCATTTTGTGCCATGGTCATTGTCAGTTTGTGTTCTTTGGTTTGGGATGGCAAGAAAAATCCAAGAAAATCTGAATCACATTCATACCCAAGTACAGTTTAATTATAATGACAACAAAAGGGTTGAAACAATGGAATTGAAAAGGCCAAAAACAAAAGGTATTACTGTATAAATAATTTTTATCTCTATCTGCTTAAAAGGGAACAAAAAGATGTATACAATAAAAGTATTCAAAACCAATATATAGAAAAGATAGAAAACGAACCATAGTAATAGTGGCAAGCAGAATAACACAGAATAGCGAATACACCAAATAATATAAACTACGTGGAAGCAAGTAACAGAAAATATAATGCAACAGAAAAAAGGCTTATTTTATAAGGGCAATGATTAGCTGAAATCATCTCTATCTCAGTAGCTCACCATTAACGCTATAATGGTCATTAACCTTATAATGACTCAAGTTGTAGATCTTGTTCCTGTTCCAACAAAAATTATGTCTCTATTTGTTTAGCTGTCTTGAGGCTTCTGTGTAGATGGGAAGGCTAGGAGAAAAAGAGTATTTTTTTAAAATGCCATATGTTTTAAAATTTAAACAGGAAACCTAATCATCACAACATTCAAATATACATATATTTATGTTTTCCTTTATCCAGGTCAGGATGAGGTCCCGAAATCAAGGTGGAGAAAGCTCATCCTGTGGGCATTTCTCAAAGTCAAAGCCCATTATCAATATTGCAGAAAATGAAAACATTCAGGAAGATGCCAAGAAAAAGAACAAAACTAGTCGCAAAGATGATGAGGTCCCAGGCTCAGGAACAGTCAAGAAGCACAGCAAGTCACCAGGCCCTAGTGAGCGGAAAAGCAAGAAATCAATAGAGCTTTCCAAAGAGGATCTGATCCGGCTCCTCAGTATAATGGAAGGAGAATTACAGGTATTTCAGACATTTGTTCATTCTTCTTCTATCATTTATTCGTCTGTTTAATGCTTATAAATTGACTTTTGTGACTTGGCATAAGATTGGAAATATCAGAGGGATGACACAATAGAATACAAAATCCACAAAAGAGTAATAACTATATTTGCAAACCAAAATGCAAGAAAAAAAATCATGCAAATTTTCAAAATGTACATGATGGTTAGCTCACTTTCACTGCTGCCTCTCATGGAGCAGCCATCTGTTGGTGATTCTACAGTTCTTCCCATTAATCTTGCAAGTTGGAAAAGTTAGTTTGGGGAATTATTAACTTTCACAATGCCCCCATCAATCACGGATTCTGAGAGCAGTACTCCAAAAAATAATATTTTTCACGGTCTGCATTTTTGTTCATGTTTGAATAAATGTATGTTTCAGAGCAAACCCTAATTCTCTTGTTTCTTTGAGTAGTTTGACTTAACTAGATCTGTTATCATCTTGAAAAGTTATGCCAAGATACATTGTTATGTGGAAGATACATTGTTATGTGGTAGTACTACCTGAAGGGTGAAGGAAAAGGAAACCCATAGGTTGTAATGAAAATATAGCTCCTTTTCCATCCATCGTCAAGATAATATTTTTGCACGATCATACATGAACAGTATCTTTTACCATAGCCCTTTGTCTATATTAAACCAGTTTGCATGCAGATCTAAAGAAAGGAAGTTCATGTTGCTGCCTGTGTACTCAGCTGCATTTAGCCCTGTGGGTTTAGCACAAGAGTTTGCAAGGGATTCTGTAAGCATGCCTGCTTTAATGTGTTCCTTATCCATTTTCTGTCTATCAGGGTTTTTGAACACAGAAGCTTGGTCAGTGAATTTAGTTTGATGTGCTTACAGAACCCTTTGGAGACTTTTGCCTTCAGTATATGGGGATCTGCAAGGCATCTGGACATATGAAAATATGTGTGTATGCTTAGTTCACATCATCTTCCACACATTATTCTGAGCATGACTAGGTGAACATCTGCATAGGGCTAATGCAGTTCCAGCTGGCATGGAAGAAAGGAGAAGCTGGTTTCTTCTCTGAGGTCAAGCCCAAGGATCTGACTACATCTCTGTGATATCCAGGAAATAAATGAGGCCCCAGTTAGTCAGTGGCATCTGTCCCACAGCAGCGTACATGAGTCAGGAAAGGAAAAATGGACTACCGTATAAGACAATATTACACAACAAAGGCTGAGAGCCTCTAGCTAGAAAACGCACACAGTCCTGTCATAATTTCTTACCCTAGAAAGGGGGTAGTGAAACTCACTTTGCATCCATTCTCAGGATTTCTTGATGCCCTTGTGTGAGATGACATTTTAAAAACAATTAATCCCCTGGAGTATGTAAATTCATTCATGCTACACAATTATAGGGCTATTATTCCAGTTTAATGGCCATGGTTCTGTGGTTTGTAATGAGGCACTAGAGCAGGGTCACCACTAGGGAGCTGCAGGGGGGTACAGACCACACCATGTAACACAATGAGGAGGTGTGACACCACTGCTCCCTTTTGTTCACCTGGATCCCTTTAAAATGCTGAAGAAATGGTGTGAGTGGGGCAAGGCTCAGTGGGAGGAGAAATAAGGGGGCTAATTTTTTAAAAATTAAAAATTAAAATTAAATTTTAATATTTTAAAAAATTCTTTAAAAACTTTGAAAACCTCACACCTTACCAAAGTTTCATTTAACAACATGAAGCTATGTATGTGCAAATACATTTAGGTTGTGTGTATGCTATCGTAATTTAAAGGTATAATATTTATTTTGCTAGTTGTTTATGTCACTATTGCTATAACATTCAGTGATATATGGGAATTATAATTTACAAGTAACATTAGTACAAAAAACATTACTAAGGATTCTGTATGGTGTGGTATGGGATGAGGTCAGTGGGTTATTGCACTGTGTGATTCCAGCCCTAGGATGCCACTACACTAGAGGAACTCTTTAGCTGAGAATTATAAATGCCTCATCCTCCAACCAGAAATTTTTTTTAATGCTAGTATAGTTGTTCCCCAAACCTTTCCAGGCTCTGTATAGGAATGCTTTACTGTTAAAAAGCAGTTCTTGTACTGCACAACATGCAGCATATGATCACTGAAGTCATCATCACATAAATCCTCCTCAAAAGGAAAGAGATACTCAAAGCCCTCTGTTTCCCTAGTTTGCTGGGTTGCCCAATGTATTGCAATGGTCTGGTTGGTCTCATGAACAAATATCTGGGCTTCATCTGCACTGCAGAAATAATCCAGTTTGATACTACTTTAATTGCAGGATTATTATTGGTGGTGCCAAAACCTAGAATCCTATTTTAGGCCTTTCCAGTAAATGAAATATCTCATCCCTGGTACCCCGGCTCAGAAATGACAATATGTATGTTTCCGCTGGCAGGAAAATATTCCATCTCTGTTTCCCAGATTGCCGCTATATAAGCCATGCCAGTGTGTAAATGTTTTCCAATCAGGATAATGAAAGGAAACAGAAGTCTATACACCTCCCCATTTGTACCCTTCCCTCTGCCATAAAAAGTTACATTTTTAAAAAAGTCCAAGCATATATGTTAAAGTTGACTTGATATATATTAAAGTTGACTTGGATTCCTCAGCTCTTGAATTCTTTGGACTGGGAAACAGGTAGCCCCTTTGGCAATTGTCTTTTTGTGGACAGAATGGGAACCAACCAGAACAATTAACATAGCAATATTTATTTTCATTCTTCAATACATTTGGCCCTCTGTATCCACAGATTGCTTATCCACAGATTCAACTATCCCTGGCTTGAAAATATTTTTAAAAATATAAATTCCAAATAGCAAACCTTAATTTTGCCATTTGATATAAGGGGCACCATTTTGCTGTGCCATTGTATTTAATGAAACATGAGCATCCACTGATTTTGATATCTATTAAGGGTCCTGGAACCAAACCCCAGCAAATACCAAGAATAGTATGAAGAGACAGCAGATGTAGAACTTTGTCATATGTGATGTTACCAGACCTACCTAACCAGGGAATCAAGGTTCTGGGTGGGAGTCATGACTGATGGAGTAAGTCACTGAAGAAGTTGAGAGAGAGATGAGCGGAACAGGCCCTAGCATTAGGCAGGGTGAAGCAGTTGCCTCAAGTAGCAGGCAATGAATTGTGTGACAACAAAGTGCTGCGTAACGGAGAAGTGCACCCAGCCTGCCATCTGCCCCTAAGGTAGCTAGATCCTGAATGAACCAAGAAAAAGGCTTAAACTGGATTTAATTAATATGATATTGACTATTGATATTCAAATACAAGGGCCAAATTTGATTAAGATATCACTATGGGTCAAATCTCGGCCCAGCTGTGGAAACCCACACTCTCTCAGCCTCACATGATGGCAATGGTACCCCACCCCCCAAGAAAATGGCTAAGGAGTTTATCATACGATGGAATTTGGGGGTATAATGCAATGGCAATCCAAACGCAATCATGGGGTTTCACGTTATTGTGAATTAGTGTATCTCACACAATTTTGGGCAATGGGAAGTCATTCCGAATGCAATCATGGGATTTCACATAATTGTGTATTAGAGTATCTCACACAATTTCAGGCAATGGGGGGGGGGGTCATTTTCAGGCAATGGGAAGTCATTCTGAATGCATTCCAAATGCAATCAGATTTCACGTAAATTCACTAAACTAGCGAATTCACATAATTGCGAATTGGCTCCATTCGCAATTGAGAAAAATTCCTCCCATGTGATAAACTCCTAAGAAAATCTCGTGATAGGGTCACCATAAGTCAGAGATGACTTGAAGATATTGAAGATAATGATAAAGATATTGACAATTCCATTCCTTTCCCCAAAAATTCATTCTGTTTTCCATTGATGACATGTGCATTCACTGGTTTGCCTATGAATTTTGGTAGCAATGCAGAATTTGTTTTAAAAATAAAAATCCTAGAGGACACTTGAAGGGGGAAGTTGCAAAAAGAAAAAAAGGGACTTGGTATTGTATGTAGCCTGAGGCCCACATTTTGCTTACCCCAACTGAGGATTTGGGAGGTTTTAATCCTAATTCAGAATGGATCCACAGTGCACAATTATAGCAGTCTAATCCTACTTTAACTGCCACTTCTCCACCCTATCAAATCTTAGAATCTTGGTTAAGTGAATTTCTTAAAATTAGTTTTTAGTTTTTACATTCCCCTGAACTAAAAGACTGAGCAAGGTGGAGCATGGCAGTTAAATGGGATCAAACCGCTATTGTTGTGCAGTATAGATGCACTCTGAATAATACTATCCCAGCTACTCATTTACTTATGCAGATCTTTTTAAGAAGTTTGTTGTAGGAATAAGTTAAGGAGGAGGAGATGAGATTTTCATCACAAAGCTGTTGTGAGAATAAAGTAGAAAGTAAAAAGATAGCCATATATGCTTCCATGGGCTCACAGAAGAAAGGCAGGCAATAGCAAACCTCCTCTGAAGAAATCTTTCCAAGAAAACCCCATGATAGGGTCACCCCATAGGGTCTCCATAAGTCAAAACGCACACAACAGCTACAACAAGCTGGAAAACTGATCATCATATGGCCCTCTGTTCTTGAACTAAATTAGGTTATTACAATTAATTTTGATTACCCCCCCCCCCCTTGGTTAAGAACACTGACTGAGTAAAATACATGTGATGTCAAATGTGTATTTTAGTGAAAAGAAAAATATTCTATTACTTTTATGAGTATCTTTGTTTCCTCTGGGGTTCAGGCTCCACCTATTGGTTAAGATTGATCCAGTGCAGTTTAGATAGTGCTCTGATCGATAACCCTTTCTTTTTCAAGGTTTGCATAATTCAGTTAACAACAAACTAACTATTCAGTCAATTTTATGGAAACTCATGTGAAAGAATCAGAAACAGTATAGTTAGACTGCTACTAAAACTTAAAATATGGATGTCACAGGATAAATTCCTTTCAGACATCAACACGTTGATAGCACTTTGCAAGTTAAATATGCTGTTTGAACACGGAGCCCTGTACAAGATAACAGATGTGCTCTAAAATGAGGTCTCCCTCACTGGAGTTGCTTGTGACAAGTAGTAATGATTCATGTATAGTTTTTGTAGGGCTTTCAGACTTTAAACAAAACTTCAGGGGATGGATGCGATAAAATATGTGGTAGAACTGTGTCACTTGTATCAATTCTCTGTTCTTCCAGTTGATGAGGATCAGATCAGATCAAAAATAGAGTACTAGATCAGAAATAGAGACAAATAAAATTTTATAATTATGAGTTCGGAACTTTGATTTTTCTTTTAACCTGTCAATTGTTAAATATTTTCTTAAATATTCTTAAATATTTTCAGGGTCCATTTTGGGGGTAGAAGTGGGGACATACCATTGTATACAACCAATTCATACATTCATGGTGGCCTAAATACTTGTGTCAAAGAAATTGAAAAATAAAAAGCACCCAGAACAAGGAATGGGTTAGAAAGACATGCCATGTAACATTGATTAATAAAATAACAGGCCCAAAGCATCACTTGGACAGATATCTCTGTATTCTAGAGAGTAAAATGGTGGTTCAAGTTGCATCACCGATTTTGCCAGTTCTAGAGATGAGCACCAGTGCCTCCATAGTACCTCAGCAGAGCATCACTCCTGTTCTTGCTGGTTGATGTTGCACCTTTCTCCATATGATAATATGGTGATTCTTGTCATAATTATACATGTGGTAATCAACTCTTTGTTCAGGGAGGTGGAGAAGGTGAAAAAGAGACAGACAGAGAGAGAGAGAGAGAGAGAGAGAGACTATGACAATTCCTATTTATTTTGCAGACAGGATGATGATGCTTCTACTGTATATTAAACTAAAGCACAAAAGTGCTAGCATAAAAGATGTGTATCTTGTGAGAAAGCTGCTTGCATATTATTAAGTTTTAAACAAATAAAAGCGGTCTCATCCTTTCCCTCTCATTATTTCCTTGATTCAATAAAATCTTCAATACTGATGCACTCTTGGTGCTATTATACTATGGTATCTATCCCTTGAAGGCTCCTTTTTTCTCTGTCTGCTAGGGATGTTTGTTGATCCACACTATTCAGTAATACTGGTTTGGCTTCTTTAGAGCACTTTTATGAGTGGAAGAGGGCTGATGTTTTTGGATTTCACTGTGCTACATCCAGTTCTATCCTGGAGCATACCCCAAATTTCAAAAGCAGTTTTGGGGGACTGATGAATAGAGGGGCTCCAGCAGAATATAGAGATGAGGAAAATCCCTCTCCTAATCACATAAAGCAGCTAATGATTCAACGGAGTTTATCACACGAAGGGAATTGAAAGTATAATCCAATGGCAATCTGAATGCAATCATGGGGTTTCGCATGATTGCTTGAAAGCTGATCACACATATTTTTGGGCAAAGAGAAGTCCTTCCGAATGCAATCATAGGGTTTTGCATGACTGCGTGAGAAACTATCACACACAATTTCGGGCACTGGGAGGCAATTTCGGGCAGTTCTGAACACGATGCAGTGTCAATACGCAATCAAGTAAATTAGCTGAACTAGCGAATTTACTCAATTCCAAACTGGCCTCACTTCCATTTCTTTCGAAAATGAGAGAAATTCCTCCCATGTGATAAACTCCTTGGGGTCTGCCCCTGTATGTCATAAATGTAATCCTTCCAAAAGAGCCAAATTAGATGTGACCTTTGTCATGTAGCTTGGCCTTGTGTAACTGTACACCCCCTAAAATAAATAGTACCCATGATCTAAACAACAAACTTGAGAATGCGCTTCCAGCTGGGATTTCATGTTATCCCTGGGACTTAGATCACTTCCAAGTTCCAGTTGGAGGGCTCCAACTGGTAGCACTCAGAAGGATATGGTACAACTATTTCATACTTCAAATTGCAAATACTTTCATATTTCAAAGATATTCACCTGTTTTAAGGGGAGGGATTGTGTGGTTTAATTTTCAGAGTAGGCTCTGCCCCCAGCAAAGCTGGGGAACTGACCATGTAGTTAACAAGTTCATGCTGTCCTTGTGTATATTTAAAACTCCATCTAATACCCCATGAATTCTTTACATTCTGTTGCTGCAGTGACTTAAGACCATTGTTGCATCTACTGGGAGCCCACACCCTCCAACTGTCCCGATTTGGCAGGGATAGCACCAATTAATCTTTTGTAGTCCCACTTTTCACCTTCTTTTAAAATGTCCCATTTTCTATTTCCACTTTCCCCCCTTTTCCTCAGCTTACTTCTGTTGTTGCAAACTGAGGTAATTTGCACTAATGTAATGAGGGGAATGGGAGCAGAAGGAAGCAAAAGTAAACGGCTGCAGCCTCTGCTCATGTGTGCTTCTTCGTTAATACCTCTTGCCATCTTGACCACACTCTGCTGTTGTTTGGCCACATGCATCCTAATTTTCATCTGTGAAATGTTGGAGGGTATGCTATTTTCTATTTCCATAATTTTTTTTAAAATGAAAATGAAAAAAAAAAGATGGAAGAAGCTATGGAAAAACATGGGAAGGATGTAAATGAACTGCATTTACAACTGCAAGTGTGCAGAAGTGCCATCCTTCTCCTATCCCCTTTCCCTTAGTGTGATAAGTATCTTCTCAGTGGGAACATTTGTGCCATTCTCTTTGAAACAAACCAACACAGTTTAGCGGGAAGGATGATGCCAAGTGACTTGCCATTTCCAGAACAAGCCTTTGGACAGAGCAACAATTGCCTCCCCTCCACACACACATTTGGCCTGCGTTATTGTCTGCCAATGCAGGGGTCAGTGCCAGGGTACAATTTCTGACTCTGTTCTGCACATAACTCCAGAACTCTTTCACTGGAATACCTTCTGTTTTCAGCTTCTGTGTTCATCATAAAAAAGTGTTCTTATTGAAAGTTTGGTGTTTTGTTTTTGTTTTTCTGTGAAGATGATGAAGCAACATGGTTGCAAGGCCTGCAGGGAACCTGAAGGATTGTATGTACTTTTGTTTATTTTTGCTTTTAAAAAACCCACCAATTGCTGTGTGTGTACGTATGTGTGTGTGCATGCTCACAGGGTGGCCAGTCATCCTCCTTTTTCTGGACATGTCCTACATTTCAACATTCTGTCTAGGAGGAACTCCAAAACTTTTGAGCATGACTAAGAAGCCTGTATGTATATAGCTTTTATTTCATATTGTTCTACATTTTTCTTGAGCATCCTATATTTTATGGTGCCCTGTCCTCCTTTGTGGTTAGGATTTCTGGTCACCCTGTGTCTCTCTGTGTGTGTGCATAGTGATGGGGAGAGAGCAACAACAGTGCAGGAACAATTGTTCTGTAGTCTTTTGTTGTTCTGTAGTCTTTCATTGATCTTCACCACTGATTGCCAAACTTTAGTCCTCCAGAAGTTTGGGACTTCAGCTCCCAGAATTCCTGACTGTTGACCAAACTGGCTGGGGTTTCTGGGAGTTGAAGTTCAAAACACCTGGAGGACTAGAGTTTGGCAATCACTGATCTTGACTCAGTGGCTGCAGTTGTGGCTAGTATTGTTCACTTTTCCTACACCTTGTCACAGGCAATGGAAGCCTATAGGTATTGAGAACAGATTCTTGGGCTTTCTAGATTGGCAGGAAAGTGTGACATGAAGTTGCCTTTTCCTTAATGCTTAGCAGCTGCACGGCAGCCTTTAGATGGAGCAGCGCTGTTCTGCAGTTTTTAAAAAAGAAGCTGGGAAAACCAGCACCTTTTTAAAGGCGCTTCTTCTCCCCTAAAACGCAAAAAAAGCGTTCTCATGGCACACTTTCCCTTTTTCTCATCTAAAGGCTAGACTTTCATGCAGCCATGAACACACTTCTTTTTGCCAATCTAGATCAGGCCTCTGAGCTTTTTGTGAACATTCACTGATTGGTAAAACAAAACAGAACTAGGCTGCTCTGGTTATCATCAATAACTCCAGTAACTGATAGTCTTATGTTCACACACTATCTGCAGATGCCTAAATTTGTCCGTGAGAAGCATTATATAATAACTGGCAACTGTACTCTCCCAGTCAGCTGGTTTCTCCATTGTGATGCCTTCATTTCTGAAGCATGTGAGACATATCTCAACATGCTTTTGATTTATATAATCTACAGTGACCTTTAGAGCTTGCTTCTTGTTCTGCCAAGGACTGAGGAACCATAAGCTTCAGGAACCTTCCCTTCGGTGTGATAATACAGAACAAAGCTCCTTGTTTAGTATCAACGAAACTCAAAGTGATATCTTTCCAAGTCTTTAAACATCAAGCAGGGGTTAGCGTTAATTCCTTGTCATGGGAATTTGCTGTCTCTGGGCCAGACTACAGATAATGAATTATGTCAGTGAAAGACTCTGGTGGCCGGTTCTTTTCAGAGAAACGTGACATCATCCATGTAGCTCTTTGGAAATAAAGCAAAAACTGAAAGCTGTGGGCAGGGAATAACAGACAGATGTCTTCCAGTGATTCATTTGATCAGTTTCAAAGCTTGTTGTATGAAGGAACAAAGTGTGTTTGCTTAGCATCACTGGAACCATCATCTCCTTGTTTTTGTTTTTTGTATGTGTGGGACTAAAACTCTCACAGCCCACTGGAGACCTGTCTTATATACCGTTGCACAGAGAGAGGGGCAGAGAAGGTTCACTGGTTTAGAATAGATCAGTGGTCTGCCTAGCCCAGCGTCCTGCCTCTGACATCAGATTTCATTAGCAAATTCAGAGGAAAGTGTCCATCAGCAGTGCAGAGTTATGTAACAGAGTAGTGCTTAGTTTGCTGAACTGGTCCAACATCACTGGGTCATTCATTCGCATGTCCTCAATGACCCACAAGCTTCTGAGATTTATTTCTTTTGCTGATCTGTACAGCCAGGGAAAGAAGAACTCCATCAGCAGTACCCAAAGAAATGGAGAAAATTTTAATGGAGGCAATGTTGTTTTTAAAGAGAAATGCTAGAGAGAAATCTTGCAGTTGCATGCTCAGTAGCCTAGTTGGTCTCTGCTTTGAATGGGGAACATGATGAGTATAAATTAGACTGAATTTTCCTATGAAATAGGTAGCTGGCTTGGCCTTGAGTAGAATGCTGAACACTGGATGTATGCCATAGTAGTTTGCTAGTGTCTGTTTTGGATGGCGATGAAAGCACAGCCAATGCTATTGTGTATACAATGGCCACAGGCATTTGGACAATCACCTGGCTGCAAATTGTCCTGATTGTGCTATCAGTGCTTGGCAATGCAGAAATCAATGGATGGATGGCGGGGGGGGGGGGGGGGGAGGAAGGTGTTTAGATTGTTGAGGAAACAAAAGATTTGTGCACCACTGTTCAGTATAAATATTATCAGTGCGAGTCATAACAGCAAGGCATCATCCCTTTTTAATTTCAAACAGACAGTCCCAATAGAATCAAAGCTAAGCCATGATGCTCCCATTATAGCAGCCATCTTTTCCTTTGAACAGTGTCTTGACAAGAAAGGCTACATCATACTCTACTAGCATTCTCAAAAGGTATCCAGTTAAAAAGGAGTGCTTGCCAGGCTACTGAAGGCACATTTACACTGTAGAAATAATGCATCTTGACACCACTTTAATGGCCACAACTCCATACTACAGAATCCTGGAATTTTTAGTTTTGTGAGTGCATGCGGCAGCTAAAAAGGCCAATGCAATTTTAGGCTGCATCAATAGAAGTATAGTGTCTAGAGCAAGGGAAGTAATAGTGCCACTCTATTCTGCTTTGGTCAGGCCCCACCTGGAATACTGTGTCCAGTTCTGGGCACTACAATTCAAAAAGGATGTGGAGAAACTGGAGCGTGTCCAAAGGAGAGTGACTAAAATGGTGAAGGGTCTTGAAACCATGCCCCATGAGGAACGCCATAGGGAGCTGGAGATGTTTAGTCTGGAGAAGAGAAGGTTAAGAAGTGATATGATAGCCCTGTTTAAATACTTGAAGGGATGTCTAGATCAAGGGAATTGATTGAGGAAGGAGCAAGGAAGGAGGAGGAAGGAGCAAGTTTGTTTTCTGCTGCTCCAGAGAACAGGACCCGGAACAATGGAAGCAAGCTACAGGAAAAGAGATTCCACCTCAACATTAGGAAGAAATTTCTGACAGTTAGGGTTGTTCAACAATGGAACACACTCCCTTAGAGTGTGGTGGAGTCTCCTTCCTTGGAGGTCTTTAAGCAGAGGCTGGATGGCCATCTGTCAGGGATACTTTGTGAGTTCCTGCATGGCAAGGACTTGGACTGAATGGCCATGATTCTATGATTCTTTGACAGAGGAGGCTAAAGACGTAAAACTACAAATCCCAGGATCTACAGGGTGGAGCTACAGCAAGTGGTGTCAAACTGCATATTTCTGCAGTGTTGATGCACCCTTCGACACTCCCTTTGCTCTTTCAAGTGGCATCAAAAGTGGAAGTGTTGACCACTTTCTCTTTATGAGTAATAATTCATCCCATTCCTCAAAACTGACTCCCTCCCTGAAAAAGAAGTTGAGGCAAAACATTTTTTTTGATCCAGCCCACTTTGAGTTGTGTGCAATAATGGACTTATCACTGATAAAGACGTTTACGAAACTGAGGAGAATTGGGGGGGGGGGGGCTGTAAGAGAACCTTTAGTAGCGATATAAACAGTGTTAGCAATTTTTGCCATACCAAAAAGAGTGTCTTGGTCAGTCTCAACATTTTATGAGAGCAGTTGGAAGATGTTCAATGACTTCTTTTTGGGATGTGTTTGTAGTAACTTCATTTACTACCAAAAACAAAACAAAACAAACTCTTCATATTTTGCACAAAATATAATGTTTTGATGCCAAATCCATTATACTTGTATGATGTTTATACATACTGTTTTTGTACAAAAGATGTTTTCCACCTTGTGTAATCCTTTTGTGTGTGTGCAGAACAGTATATATTAACAGTATTTTTGAGTAAACTAAACATTTTGCAAAAAATCCTAAAGCATGAAAAATAAGAGAATTTTATTTTAAAATGTTTTCATGATCTCACCTTGCACAGAGAAAACATATTTTTATTCTTGTGTGTGAGAAAATAATATCAATTTATCACCTGATCTCTAGTATATTTATTATCGAGCACATGTAGCTTTAACCTCCCTTCAGAGATTCAACATGTGAGGGTTTTACTCATGCTCTTTGTTAGGGCAGTGTGAAAAGTCTTTTGGAATTTAGAAAATGTACTATTGGCATGGCCACAACACTGCATGGGGGACCAATGACCTTATCTTATTTCTCATCCTGGTACATAGCACCTGTTGTACTATTAATAAACTGGCCAAGGAATACAGAGTGCTCATAACCAGGGTTTGACAGCTATTATCGTAGCATAATTAGAACAAAAATGTAGATGTAGTAAACTTTGATCTTTTGTTTCATGGCATTTTTAGACATATATTGCTAGTTGTGCATGATGAAGACTGCAAAAGCCATCCAGGGAAATTAATAAAACACAATTAATTCACTATGGCCCAATCTAGACGGGCACTATGAGGTGCAATTAGGGCTAAAAGGGGCACCTTTAGGGTTAGGGAGGGCGCAGTGTTCGCACCCTCCCTAACACTAAAGTGTATGGATGCCACCATTTTAAAATGGCGGTGTCCATATGGACACACCATGATAGTGCCATGGCGCGTGCAGTGTTTAAACAACACCTGACATTATGGCACCGTGGGAGGGCGCCAAGTGTGCCCTTTCCGCAGTGTCAAAAGGAGCTTGGAAATTGAGCTCCTTTTTGGCACTGGGTCCTTGGCGCGGCCTTTAGATGGCTTCGCCAAGGACCCTGAGGGGAAATGGGCCGCAGTTGCCACCTTATCATCTAGCACGGTGATCTCCTCCTACTTCAGCAGCAGCATACAAGGCCATGATCACAGTAACCCGGCAGCAGAGAATGCTTTTCCAAAGCAACTAATTTTTTGGACAATAGCTTCCACAATGTGTCATAGTCCAAAATAGTAACTTTTTCAGGCTCTGTTATTTCACTGAGTGAAGAATACTAGGTTAGTAAGAGTAATATGAATAACACTGAAGTGTGTCCTTGCAGGCTAGAGAAGATGTGATCCACATGCTGAAGACAGAGAAAATCAGACCAGAGGTCTTGGAAGCACATTATGGTTCTGCAGCTCCAGAGAATGTCCTGAAAATATTGCACAGAGATGCCCTCCTTGCCCATGAGAAATCAGCAGGAGAAGATGTTTATGAGAAGCCAATTTCAGAGGTATGTACCTTTGGCTTTGAGTCAGGCTGACTCAGTGAGTCAGGATACTTTTCTTGTGCTTGCTGTTTAATTTCAATGTTGACAAACAGTAGCATGTCAGAATGCAGGGATGTCTGATTCTCTCTTCCTCTCCAACATCATCAATGGGAAAAAGGTATTTCAGCTTACAGTCAATAAGCAATTGTTAGCACTCAGCATATTTCATATATGGAAACTACTCCTAACAATCCCTCAAACATTAGAAAATAGACCTTAAACCTATCACCCCATATACACATTTAATTTGGCATGAGTCTTATTGGCAGCTGAGATACTCCTGAGCAAATATGCACTTAGGACAAATGGCCTGCAAAGATTTGCATTTGAAACTGATGTCATTAGTACATTTTGCTTGTGTTGTCTACCCTCGAGTCAATTTTGACTCATGGTGAGCCTGTAGATGAGACATCTCCAAGATTTCCTGTCCTCCACTGCTCTGCTCAGTTCCTGCAAATTCATACCCGCAACCTCTGCATCCATCTAGCATGCAGCCTTCCTCTCTTTCTGCCTTCATCCACCTTTCCTAGCATTTTTATTGTTTCCAGTGAGTTGTGCCTTCTCACAATGTGGCCAAAGTACAACAGCCAACACTGAGGCTGAGTCTGACATTAAAGAGAGATTAAAGCACATTTAAAGTATTCTGCAAATGAAGGGGAAATGGCAAGTAACTGCGCAAGTGATTATCACACACAATTGCACAAATAAAGTGATATTGGAAATGCATTGTCACTGAAACCCCAAAAGTAAAAAGATGTGCCTCAATGCTTCTTTGTGACCACTTTAATTGGTGTGTGACACTGTGTAAAATCGTTATGTGTAATTATGCAATTTTTCTGGGATATTCATGGGATAAACTCCTGATCTCTGTGTGATAAACTCCTTAATTTAGTTATCTTGGCTTCCAGAGAGATTTCTAATCTTTTCTAGGACCCATTTGTTTGACTTCTTGGCTGTCCATGGTATCCTCAGCAGTCTTTTCCACCACCACATTTTGAATAAATTGATTTTCTTCTTTTCTACTTTCTTAACTGTCCAGCTCTTGCATCCATACATGGTAATAGGGAATACAGTGGCTTGTATGATTCTAACTTTCATGCTCAGTTGTATATCCTTACATTTTAGGGTCTTCTATAGTTCTTTCATAGCTATCCTCCCCATTTTTAGTCTTCTTTTTTAGTCCGGCCAGAGAGAGGAGAAGGAGAGGAGCTGCTTGGCAGCCATTTTGGGACCGTGTGCTTGAGACCGTGTGCTCGTGGCTGAAGGGGAGGAGCTTCTGTGAGTCACATCTGTGAGTCACAAGGGGCAGAGCTAGCAGACTAGCTTTATATACCACCTTCCAGAGCCTTCCAGAATTTTAGAATTTTAGTTTTCTCTAACTGAACAACTCTGCTCAAGTGGCATTAGACTTTGCAGTATGGACAACGAGGGATCTGCCGCGGTCACCTGCAACTCTTGTGGGATGTTTCTCTTCTTGCCTACAGAAGTGGAGAACTTCACATGCACCAAGTGCAAGTTGGTGGCACTCTTGGAGGAGAAAGTGCAGCAGCTGGAGTCCAGAGTAGCTACACTTCAGCAGATTAGGGAACAAGAGGATTTCCTGGACACAATAGAACTAACCATCTTGGATGAGTACCATGCAGAGGAAGATGCTAGGGTGGAAGAGGTCACTTGCCAAACAGAGGAGGCAGACAGCTGGAGGAATGTCACAAAGAGAAGTAAACCAAGAAGGAATTGTTCGGGGAGCTTGCAGCTAGAGAATCGATTCGAAGCGCTTTCCCTTATCAAGGAGGATGAAGAAGAGCAGCATGGACAGACTTCAGGGACGGAGCAGGGGAGCCTGAGAGTCCCACCCGAGGGAACAGTCGCTGCTAAGCCTCGGAGGAGGCGTGTGGTCGTAGTGGGGGACTCCTTGCTGAGGGGTACAGAAGCAGTGATTTGTAGGCCTGACAAGATGTCTCGAGAGGTGTGTTGTCTTCCAGGTGCAAAGATCCGGGATGTGACAGAGAGGCTGACAAGACTGGTCAAGCCTACTGACCAATACCCCTTCCTTTTGGTCCACGTGGGAACTAATGATACTGCAAGACACAGCATTCAGAACATCAAAAGGGATTACGAGGCGCTTGGTAGGAAGCTGAAAGGAATGGATGTACAGGTTGTCATCTCGTCTCTTCTGCCAGTTGAAGGGCATGGTCCAGGAAGGGAGAGGAAAATAGCAGATGTGAATAACTGGCTTCGCAGATGGTGCCACCGAGAGGGATTTGGATTCTTGGATCATGGGCTGCGGTTCCATGAGGAGGGACTTCTTGCAACAGACGGGTTGCATCTCACGCCAGTTGGAAGAAATGTTTTTGCCAACAGTCTCAAGAACTTGATCAGGAGAGCTTTAAACTGAGTTCCGAGGGGAAGGGAGACAATAAGGAAGGCAAAAGGGATGGCGAAAATAGTCAAACTGACATAGAGGAAACAAGGCAAACAATGCAAGGACCCAACAGTGGGAGGCAAAAAAACTTGCACAGGCAGCAAGTAGAAGGGAACCATGGTCTGCGATGTCTCTACACTAATGCACAGAGCATGGGAAATAAGCAAGATGAACTCGAACTCCTAGTACAACAAAGCAAATATGATATAATAGGCATCACTGAAACCTGGTGGGATGAGTCTCATGATTGGAATGTGGAAATAGAGGGGTATAACCTTATTAAGAGAAATAGGCCAAACAGGAAAGGAGGAGGAATAGCACTATATGTCAGAGATATTTACACCAGTGAAGAGATCCTGGACATCAATCATGGAAGCCAGGTGGAGAGCATCTGGATAAGAATCAAAGGGGAGGGAAACAACAAGGGTGTTACGGTGGGAGTCTACTACAGACCCCCAAGTCAGACTGAGGAATTGGATGATATCTTTCTAGAACAGATGACCACACAGTCAGAAAAGAGAGATGTAGTAGTGATAGGCGACTTCAACTATCCTGATATTTGCTGGAAGTCAAACTCAGCAAAATCCTCAAGGTCTAACAAATTCCTCACTTGCCTGGAAGACAATTTCATGGTCCAAAAGGTGGAAGAGGCAACAAGGGGGTCAGCTATTTTAGATCTGATCCTAACCAACAAGGATGACTTGGTTAATGGGGTGCAAGTGGTGGGATCATTAGGTGGAAGTGACCATGTTCTCCTGGAGTTTGTAATACAGTGGAAAGGAGAAGCCAGGCAGAGTCAGACACGCATCCTAGACTTTAGGAGAGCGGATTTCAGTAAACTTAGAGAAGTATTGAGGGCGATTCCATGGTCAGAAATACTAAAAGATAAAGGAGTTCAGGACGGATGGGACCTTCTCAAAAGGGAGATACTGAAGGCACAATTTCAAACAGTTCCAGTGAGAAAGAAAAACGGGAGGTGTCTCAAGAAACCAGGATGGATGACTAAGGAACTTTCAACTGAGCTAAGTTTGAAACGGAACATGTATAAGAAATGGAAAAAGGGGGAAATCACGAAAAAGGAATTCAAAGAAATAGCAGGCATGTGTAGGGGTAAAGTCAGAAAAGCTAAAGCGCAGAATGAACTCAGGCTTGCTAGAGAGGTTAAGAACAATAAAAAGGGCTTTTTTGGATATGTCCGCAGCAAAAGGAAGAAGAAGGAAACAGTAGGGCCACTGCGTGGAGAAGATGGCAAAATGCTAACAGGAGATAGAGAAAAGGCAGAATTACTCAACACCTTCTTTGCCTCAGTCTTCTCAGAAAAGGCAAAGGGTGCTCAACCTGAGGATAATGGAGCAGAGAACAGAATAGGGGAATTTCAGCACAGAATAAGTAAAGAGATAGTAGAGGAACACCTTGTTAATCTAAATGAATTTAAGTCTCCGGGACCAGATGAACTCCATCCAAGGGTATTAAAAGAACTGGCAAAAGTAATATCGGAGCCATTGGCAATCATATTTGAAAACTCCTGGAGAACAGGAGAGATCCCAGCGGACTGGCGAAGGGCAAACGTTGTCCCCATCTTCAAAAAGGGGAAAAAAGAGGATCCCAACAATTATCGTCCAGTTAGTCTGACATCAGTTCTAGGAAAGATTCTGGAGCAGATCATTAAACAGAGAGTCTGTGAACATCTAGAAGGCAATGCCATAATCACAAAAACTCAACATGGGTTTCAGAGAAACAAGTCATGCCAGACAAATCTAATCTCTTTCTTTGATAAAATTACCAGTTTGGTAGATGAAGGGAATGCTGTGGATATAGTATATCTTGATTTCAGTAAGGCCTTTGACAAGGTTTCCCATGACATTCTTGCAAACAAGCTTGTAAAATGTGGGCTAGACAAAGGAACTGTTAAATGGATCTGTAATTGGTTGACTGGCCGAACCCAAAGGGTGCTCAACAATGGCTCCTTTTCATCCTGGAGAGAAGTGACCAGTGGGGTCCCACAGGGCTCTGTCCTGGGCCCAGTGCTATTCAACATCTTTATCAATGACCTGGATGACAGAATTGGGAGCATACTAATCAAATTTGCAGATGACACCAAATTAGGGGGAATAGCTAATACCCCAGAGGACAGGATCAAGATTCAAAATGACCTGAATAGACTAGAAAGCTGGGCCAAAGCTAACAAAATGAAATTCAACACAGAGAAATGTAAGGTATTGCACTTAGGGCAGAAAAATAAAATGCACAGATATAGGATGAGTGACACCTGGCTGAATGAAACTACATGTGAAAGGGATCTAGGAGTCCAAGTAGACCACAAGTTGAACATGAGTGAACAGTGTGATGCGGCAGCTAAAAAGGCCAATGCTATTTTGGGCTGCATTAATGGAAGTATAGTGTCTAGATCAAGAGAAGTAATAGTGCCACTGTATTCTGCTTTGGTCAGGCCCCACCTAGAATATTGTGTCCAGTTCTGGGCGCCACAATTCAGAAAGGACATTGAGAAACTGGAGCGTGTCCAAAGGAGGGCGACAAAAATGGTGAAGGGTCTGGAAACCATGCCCTATGAGGAACGACTTAGGGAGCTGGGGATGTTTAGCCTGGAGAAAAGAAGGTTAAGAGGTGATATGATAGCCCTGTTTAAATATTTGAAAGGATGTCATATTGAGGAGGGAGCAAGCTTGTTTTCTGCTGCTCCAGAGAACAGGACCCGGAACAATGGATGCAAGATACAGGAAAAGAGATTCCACCTCAACATTAGGAAGAACTTCCTGACAGTAAGGGCTGTTCGACAGTGGAACGCACTTCCTCGGAAGGTGATAGAGTCTCCTTCCTTGGAGGTCTTTAAGCAGAGGCTGGATGGCCATCTGTCGGGGATGCTTTGATTTGGATTTCCTGCATGGCAGGGGGTTGGACTGGATGGCCCTAGTGGTCTCTTCCAACTCTACGATTCTATGATTCTATGATTCTATGATTCTTATGATTGCTTGACTGCAGTCCCCATTCCGATCAATGTTTGATCCCAGGTATGAGAACTCTCTTACTATTTTTATTTCTTCATTGTCTAGGTTGAATTTGTGTACATTCTCCATGGAAATTATCTTTGATTTCTTTATGTTCAACAATAAGCCTGTCTCTGCACTCTCTTCCTTGATCTTCTTTAGTAGTTGCTCTAGGTCTGTGATGTTTTCTGCTACTGTATTAGTATTGTGTTGTTTGCTTACCTCAGATTGTTGATATTACTTTCTCCTATTTTCACCCCTCCTTCTGCTTTTCATATAATATGTTCTGCATACAATTTTAACAGATAGAGTGAAAGGATGCAACCTTGCCTGACCACTTTGCCCATTGGGAACCATTCTGTTTCTCCATGTTCTGTTCTGACAGTTGCTTCTTGTCCTTAAGTACAGATTTTTCATCAGGACTTGCAGATATGTTGGCACTCCCTTGTCTTTAAGGGCATTCCATAGCCTTTCATGATCTATGCAGTCAAAGGCTTTGCTATAGTCTATAAAGCACATGTTGATTTATTTTGGAATTTCTTGCCGTACTCCATTAGCCACCATATGTTTGCCAAGTGGTCCATAGTGTCATAGTTACTGCAGCCTTTTGTGTCTCCTTTTTTTGTGAATGGAGATGTATATTGATCATTTCCAATCTGGTGACTATTGTTTTGTTTTCCATATCTGTTGACATATGTTGGTTAGCACTGGAGTTGATTCTGTCAGTGTGTATTCCAGGAGTTTGATTTGAATATCATCTGTGATTTATTTTTCCCATTTCTCTAATTGCAGCTTCCACTTCTCTTTTAGAATGTAGGGTTCATCTTGGCTCTTCAATCCATGTGCTCTTCATTTTGTTCTCCTTCATTTTCTTAGCACATTGGTGACTACTAATTTTTGATCAGTTTAACACAAAAGTGAACAAATCATGATGAATTTTGTAAATGTAGCAGGTGAGAAAAATGAGAATATAACTCAGGAGTTTATCACATGTCAGGAATTTCTCTAAATTTCGCAATAGTAATTTTCATATTCAATTCGGAATTTCGCGTGATTGCGTGAAAGTGCATCACACAATGACATGCTAGGTTCGCAATTCATGCGATTGCGCGAAAGCTTATTATACATTTTCTGTTTATTTCAAACCCAGAACAAATTCATTCAGGAATATCTTATTACACCAGTGGATTTCTAAATGCGAAATTGCTCTCCTGCGCATGCCCACTTCTCAACCGATGCCATGGTGACCTCATGTACTTCCAGGTCATTGAGTTTGGGTATTCCCTCTGCAATTTCAGCTTTTACTTGCAGTACTTACTTCTTGCTCCTTTTCACGTGAAAGCCTGCCACCAGCTGAAAGGTTTTACTTGCTGTACTTCCTTTTCCTCCTTTTCACGTGAAAGCCTGCCACCAGCTGAAAGGTTTTACTTGCTGTACTTCCTTTTCCTCCTTTTCACGTGAAAGCCTGCAACCAGCTGAAAGCTTCTACTTGCTGTACTTTTACTTTGCGCCCTAAGTCGCATGTGCGCTGAGAAGTTGATGTGCCATGCAGGAATTCCCCATCAAAGCATGCTGCATGTTATGGGTCAGAATAGAAGACTCTCAGGACCCCATGCCCCATGACATGAGTGTCATCTTGAAATCAATGTAACAGTGCCAATTCTGGTAGGGGGGGGTGGTCACAGCTTATCTACCCGGACATGCTATGCATGAATTCTATGGAATGAATGGGAAACAGGGCAGATGGGGGTCTGTTTGGATAGCCCTTGGGGACCTCATCTTAACTGGGCAAGTGAAGGAGATATTGCTATGGCAACTGTTGGAAGGCAGGAATCACGCAAAAAGATGAGAGTAAAGCTGGCACTAGATGAGCATAAAAGTGCTCCCTCCTCTGGCCACTTGTTCATGCATGGCAAAACATTTTGGGGACTACAGGAAGTAAAAAGGAAAAGCCAGTGCCATGAAGGATCATGGGAATTGTAGTAAAGATGGTGAAATTGGGGATGAACAGAAATGCCTTTCACACCCCAAAAAAAGCGAAATGAATACGAAATTGCCAGGGAATAGGAATTGTAAGTCCGCTAGTTCACTGAATTTGCCTATGTTCTGATTGCGTTCGGACCACATTCGCACATCAAGCAAAAACCAGGAATTGCATGTAATGAGAAATCACGCAATCGTGCGAAACCTCATGATTGCATTTGCAAACCCAGGAATTGCATGTAATGAGAAATCACGCAATCGTGCGAAACCTCATGATTGCATTTGCAAACCCAGGAATTGCATGTAATGAGAAATCACGCAATCGTGCGAAACCTCATGATTGAATTCGCAAACCCAGGAATTGCATGTAATGAGAAATCACACAATCACGCAAAACCCCATGATTGCGTTCGATTTTTCAGTAAAAAATTGGTCGTGTGATAAACTCCTCAGCCTCCACCAGGTTGCATAGTTGCCCTTTTGTTCACCACAATACCGCTGTTCACATAACCCATATCCCTTTGGCTGAGAGTATCCTGTATTTTGTTTATGTGTTTGTGGTGATTAAAAGCAAACAAACAGCAATTCTCCCTTGTTTATCCTGGATACAAACAAACAAACAAACAGGAAGTGATTAGCAACAGAACTAAAATAAATAAATAAATAAACTTTGGCTTCTGGCTTATTCAGTTACTAAAGATGAAACTGAGTTGCAGTTTGGAATTCTTTTTAGCATTCTTCCCATGACTGATGCCATGTGGTACTGTATAGGGTCTTTAGTCTATGAATCCAGATGTTCTCCCTGTTATATACAAAATATACAAAGGAGATAGCACCTGAATAGCAAACAGGGACAAGTCAGAGAGGGTATGATGTTACTAGTTGCTTCAAAGTCTTGGTCAGGATTACAGATGTGCGGTTTCTGAAACATATACACAGGTCTGTGGTGTTTTTCCCCATGTACTGCAGATGACATCGAGTATTTTTGCATTTGATCACATAAGATAACAGGACTGGCGTATTATTTAACATATTAACTCCTGTCAGTCATTGTGATCCTAAAAGTGACAATCTGCTTAAGATACTTATTGGTAATGCAGTGCATTGAATTAAAAGAGTGTGATCCTGGATTGCTAACTATTGTTTTCAGAACAGCTTTTACCAGCATTCTCTGTAGCTTTGCTGGCTGGTATAAAACTCTGACAGCAGACTTGCTGATGACTCTAGCCAGATGTTCAGAATTTGGTAACAATGGATGGCATTCTCATTTTATATATTTCAGTTCTGTTAATCTTTCTGTTCATTAATCTCTTGCCTTTCTATGAGAGAAGCACCCAAGTCAGCTAATAAACACATCAAAGAACGTATGCAAAGGAATCTTTTAGTACCTTTGAGACTAACTGAAAGAAAGAAATTGGTAGCATTAGCTTTTCATATTTGAGCCTACTTTCTCAAATGCATGTTTGGGAAAAGATCTCAAGGTGCTACAAAATCCCTTCCATACTGACTTTCCACACTAACATGGCTATGAATTTATCACAAGGGACAGATCCCATGCAAAAACAGGATTTAAAAATCCAGAAAAAAATTGGGTTGATTTTCAGACATGTCAGGTTAATAAGCAATAACGCAACATTAATCTGAATGGAAAGTTAACAAAGCCTGCTCCTTTTTACTTTCGGGATTTTCCAAAAGTAAAAAGGAGCGAGTTTTGTCTTCTTTCTGTTCAGGTTAATGACGAGTTATTGCTTATTAACCCTTACGTTGTGTGAAAACCAACCTGCTTTTGCAAGTTTTGCCCACTTTCTGTTCAGGTTAACCTCCAACGTTGTCTTTTGCAGGTTTTTTCCAGTTTAAGTTCAGTTTCTGCATGGGATCTGTCCCATGTGATAAACTTCTATCTCTTAGAATTTTAACATCAAAGAAACAAATTGAAAGAGTGTTTTTTTAAAAAATATATAATAACCACTTAAAACAGCGGGATACAAATGAATATAATAAATAAATAAATAAATTAAAAGGCTGGTTTAAAGAGATGTGTCCTCTTCACACCCTTCCTTAGAAGTAAGAGTGGGAAGTAATCTCAGTTCTGAGGAAGGGCTCTGCATTCCACAGTCTGGGAACAACATAGGAAAAATCCCCTTCTACATTCTTGGTGGTGGTATTTTCTGAGGGCCTCTCTAAGAAGACTTAAACATCTGAGCAGGTTCATAGTGAGACAGGTGGTACTTCTGATTCATGCTGGTTTACTGACCTGACTGTATGCATGTTGTGTTCGTCTGCTGCAGTGGCCCAGAAATCATATAATATTTGTCTGGGGGGAGGGAGGAAGACCCTCTGTGTTGCTGATCACATGTTCCCATCTTAAAAAGCGTTCAGAGATTCATATTGTTGACTGTCACTTGTGGTTTCAGCTATGACTATGGTTCTGGACACAAGGGTTTGAATCCTGACATGGCCATGTAAACCCACTGGTTGGCCTTAGGCAAGTCACACACTCTAGGCTTTAGAAGGTGGCAATGGCAAACCTCCTCTGAAGAAACTTGCCAAAAACAACAACAAACAAACAACAACAACAACCCAGTGATAGGGTCATCATAGAGTTGCTATAAGCTGGAAATGACATGAAGGCACTTAACAACAACAACAACAAACAACAAATAGCATAGGCAGAGTAATCATGGATGTTAAAAAAGTAATCAAAACAAATAAACTATTTTGAGCCATTTATTCTTGAACAGAATTAGGAGTGACCCTATAAGCTAGGAATATTCGTGAATTAAATTTTATATTCAAAATTGGTTTGGTTCACAATGCATCACAATATACTAAAATGCTTATAAAATGTGTGTGGAAGATAAAATATTTTTAAAACGTATCAGAGAAAAATACATTTAGAAATACATATTTTGTGAGATAATATTTACATGTATTTAAATATGTATATGAATGTGAATTTTCATGTATATTCTGTTTTTAAAAACTCAGAATAATGTAGAAATAGGATGGGGTGCACTTATGAATAACTTATAAAAATCTGAACAGAAACAGAGTGATGCATCTGTTCTCGTTTTAAATTTTGCTGATAATCTCTCCTTTTCTCACAGTAACATATTTCCCCTCCTGTATTGAAATCCAAAACACTATACCTTATAAGCAGTCTCTTCCTTCATTTTTTTTTCAAATCTCTTATGACTGTCAAAAACTCAGTTTCTTCTTCTAGGAAGCAGTTTGATATGATTGACACTTTAACTTGCTTCCGCCTCTGTAGTCGGTCTACAACAGACAAAAGTAAATACTGGAAACTAAATGGAAAGCAGTGGGTTTTATTGCTTGTGAAGACTAAAAGGAGCCATGTCACATTTATGTAACATAACATTTTTGTTTAGCAGATTTACTAAAACCATCCAACAACATATTTAACATAGTCCATTTTATGTTTCAATAAACCAGCTGGATAGACTCGAAGAAAAGCAGAAAGAAACATACCGGCGCATGCTCGAACAGCTTCTCTTGGCAGAGAAATGCCATCGTCGCACAGTTTACGAGCTGGAAAACGAGAAGCATAAACATACAGATTACATGAACAAGAGCGATGACTTTACCAACCTTTTGGAGCAAGAGCGTGAAAGGTGAGCACATCAGAGATGGCCTGTTGAATAAATTCTACCTTTCAAACACTACTTTGATAAGAAATGAAGGTCTTCGCAATTATTTCTCTGCAACAGAATTTCAGAATTGCAACTATTATCATAGAATCAGATTAATATTTTGAATTCCTTCCCCTTCATAATACCCAACACTCATCACACCTCCTGGCCCAACTCAGGTTTAGTATCTGCTTTCTACCTCTGCTAAAGATTGAGGACTTCATTATATGCTCAGTTCATCTTTATTTAATTTACATTATTCAATGACTTCTGTGAGGAAAAAATCTTATGAATGGCTCAACATTTGTCCACTTTTTAACCCAGAAAAGAATATTTGGAAAAAGTGGTTTGCAAAAGATAGTTTGCTTTGGGCTGTACTGAATTGGGACGAGGGGAGATACCTGACCATTCGCATCCCCTATACACCCCAATTTTGTATCAGTTTATGTAATATAATATAAACATAGGTTTATACAGTGGATCATTGGTATTCACTGGGGGTTGCAACTAGGATCCCCCATGGATACCAAAATCTGTGGATGCTTCCTTATATATGGTGGCAGAGTAAAACAGTGTCCCTTATATGAAATAGCCAAATCAAAGTTTCCTTTTTGGATTTCCTTTGGGGAGAGGATATTTTCAAGATGCGGATGGTTGAATCTGTGGATATGAAGGCCAGCTGTATATCAAAAATCTGAATAAATTTTTATGATACCCAAATGAAGAAAAGCAGATCATGTTCCTACTGCTAATCCCTTATCGATAGCTTCAGCATGTCATTATACTCATTCCTTTTAAATATTCCAAGCTTTTCTGCTTCTGTTTTAAATTAACTACAGCTAAGAACATTACCTAAGTCATAAATTGTATTAAACATTGATTATGATCTGTTCAAAGAAGAGATTCTCATATTGCTTGTTTGGTGATTCAGTGCAGAACTAGTATGCAAAAGAAGAGCTGAGATCCTACTGAGTCAAATTGCTCACAAAACAGATCTCATTGTACAAGGGAAGTCAGCATCTTCCAAAGGGGCAAGCAGGAGTAATCCTGCATTACTACATCAGGGGAGCTTTGGACTCTGCCAGTGTTCAGGAGATTCTGGTCATACAAATAAAGTATCATGTGATCTTTTAATTCTAATAATCCATCAGCCCTATAATCACAGAGTTGGAACAGGTCTCAAGGGCCATTGAGTCTAAGCCCCTGCTTTGTGCAAGTTCTCCAATAAAGCATCCCCAGCAGGTAGCTGTCCAGCCTCTTTTGGAAGACATCCAAAGAAAGAGACCCTATCAACCTTTCAGGCAAGTGGTTCCATTGCCAAACTGCTCTTACCATTAAGATATTCCTTCTGTTATTCAATTGAAATCTACTCTCCTGTAACTTCAGCCTTCTACAACAGCATTTGTGGTTTGGTGGACAAAGGCAGTGGCAGCTGGTTTCTTCCATGTTAGTGGGGTGATGAATTCATTCCAGACTTTAGCCCAGACTTTAAAGGAACTATCCAAAGTACTGAGTGTATTCAAAGAATATAGTTCATTGTCTTGAATGTGTCTTTTAATGTTCAGACTAAAACCCAGAGCAGATTCACTGCTGCACAGATGTGGAAGGCACTGCAACCAGGGACCTGCAGCTTGCCCTTATTGAATATATTTGTTGGAGATTGTGGAAAACAAATTTTAGGGAGAGACACACTTCCTCACACATAAAAATTGCCAGAATTATTTCACCCTAGGAGAAACTTTATACTTTCAGCTCCGGCGTGAGACTTCTATTTCTAGGTTAAAAGCCACAGATAATGATTTCATGTTGGAGCTTTCTTAGCTCATAGTCCCAGAAGCTCTATTCTTCAGCTGAAACAGCCAGGTCCCAAGTACAGAGAAACTGATTAATTTCTTCCAATACAGAGTCAGGGTGTGTGTGTGTGTGTGTGTGTGTGTGTGTGGTTGTGGGGGAATCATGTTATCCTGTTCAAGTGTTAGCCTACTAAATCTGGCCTTTGTTGTTAATGCTCCTGAACCTCCCCTGCCAGCACAGAAAAGACATGGCTACGATTGTCAATGTACACAAGGGATTCTCGGACCCCTCCCCGATTTTTTACTTCTACAAAAACTTTCTTTCGCTCTTCCAGTGACATGTTCTGCCCTCCTTGCTCCATCTCAGCACCCCCAGCAAAGAAAGGATTGGCGGGTTTCTCAGTAGCCTGTGTGATAATACATTCCTCTGTGCTTCAGTCATCCTGGCACTGAGATGGTCCTTGGCTGCTCTTCTGGTGATGTAATGTTGGGACGGCATCACCTGCAAAGGAAACTGATCTGCAACTAATAAAGAGAGCTCAGCCGCCCCCTCCCCATGAAACAAGAACGGGAGCACTGATGTTAGTGGATTTCAAACAACTCTCCCTCCTGCCCCCCTTAACTCCTCCGCCACCTTGTTTGTGCTTTTGTTATTCAGGTTTCCTTCTCTCCCCTTTCCCATGAGAAGCTAGTGCCTGAGTCTTTCTTCCTGAAAATAGTGTCATTTTGCTGCACTTTATTTCATATACATGAGATGCAGATAAAGGGTGAGGAAATGTCTGGGAAGGCCTTAGTTCTGAGGTGGCCGAAGCTTTCCTCTCCCATTTCAAATCTGCAGGCATTTGTGTGGGTGTTTGCGTGGCAGCTTGTGGGGTGTGTGTTTACACAGGATGAACAAAAATGAAGACAATATAGACTTTAAAAAAAAATAAACTTCATTGTAATTTTGCGGCTAATTAGCCAGTGCTTACCTAGACTACCTAAGCTAAGATTTAAACAGATTGCTCAGGGTAACTCAAATTTGGCTGAATTCATTCAGCTGATTTACGTTTACTTTTTAAAAATCAGATCCTGTGAGCTGTTGACCTTCACACTACTGCCTCACAAAATGCATTTTAAAAAGATGTTTCACATAGGTGATGGCAAGTGTGAGTCTGTGTGTGTGTGTTTGTGAGCAGTAGTGGCTGGTGCCGTCTATTTCAATGGATCAATGAATCCACTATGGGTTTTAGTGTGGACTTTTAATAGGTTCAGCTTCTTGGATAGCTTCTTTGAAGTTTGGATTAAAATGCAGAGGGGATTCACCAGTCCACTTAACATGGAGGCCAGCAGTTTCCACTATATGTGAGGGGGCAAATTCTTCCCCCAAAATCGTAGCTTCCTGCTTCCTCGTAGCTTGACGGGAAGACATTTTTCATATACTCAAAGCATTTTTAATTGTCCATCTAGATACCTAGGTAGGTGGTGGGCAGATGGTAGATAGATAGAGCAGTTCCTGGTGGGAACTGGCTGCTTCCTCTGTAAGCCATTATGGCCAGCTCTCACCTGGGCCTCATTTTTGCTTGTTTTATAAGGATGAGATCTGACTCACTCCCATTTGTCTTTGGTCTTTGCCTACCTCCCAGCCCTATTAGTGAGTCTCCCTCCATTGCCTCCTTTTCTGCAGTGATCCCCTTGGGGAGAATGGATTGGAATTAGTTGGAAGAGAAAAACATTTAGGGGGATACGGGTGTTAATGTGAGATAAGCAGTTTTGTTGCTCAGAAATATAATGTAGGACTAAAGTCACCATCCTGTGAAATGCCTCCTAGCCCTTTATGTGCCCACTACTACTACTACTACTACTACTATGTGCCTACTACTAGTAGTACTACTTCTATTACATCACTGCAGTTTTGAAAAGAGATTATTACATACATATTGGTATAGTAGGAGCTACCCTTCCAGAAAAACAGTTCTAAGTTCCCTGAAACCCTAGGAACAATGTGGGCTCTCTGTGTTTTAACAGTAATACCTCTCCAACAGTTCTTGAAGGACAAGCTCTGAGTTTCACCACATATAACAACCTGTACACAACTACAAAAGTTGGTCACTTTAGCTGTAAAGTCTCCTTGCTTTGGATGTTTGTGGAAGCGTTAATGCTCTGTCTACCAAAGACTTAAAGCTCTTTTACTTTGTTCATCACTTTTTTCCCCTTACAAACTATGATCCAAAAATGGTGGAGGCGAGGAGAAATGCACAGTGGGATATTGTGGGAATCCATGGCAGTGCAGTTATTATTCATCTTACCATATATCACTGATGAAAATTGGCAAGGACAGGCACATATAACAACTAGTATAAAATTCTGGCAAAAAACAAAATCCTCTTTCTTCACTGCTGTACGTTATTGGCAAATATACAATACAGCCTATATTTTCTTAGGGATATCATCAATATACTGATTTTTTTTCCTAAAATGGTACCGACAGAATGATAGAAACAGGGCTGGAGTTGAAAGAGATGCCTACTACTTTTGTTTCAAGGTTTTCTGATGGTCCTCCTGAATATAGAGGAACTGGTAATTAAGAGAACAACTCCAAATCCTAGTTCACTTTTCATATCATCCAGTTAACCTAGTGGTTCTCAAACGGTGGGGCAGGACTGCAAGGGGGATATGAGAGTTGCTAAAGGAGGTGCAAGTCTTGGAGGCTATGATCCTTCCTCCTCTTCTTCCCAAACTATTTTAATGTGTAATATTTACACATGTGTTGAGTTAAATACTGGATTTCCTTAAATAAAATTGTTCTAATTTTAAAATGTGAATATGCACGAATGTGCAAATGATAATATGCATACTAGACAAACAAAATGTTTTTATTCATATAGTATGTTGAAGGGGCATGTGAACGTCCTCATGTAGATGTAAAGCGGATCGCAAGGGTAAAAACTTTGAGAACCACTGAGTTAACCTACAAAGCAGTGAGTTACAAATGTCAGTAAGGCTGAAAGTGGCTTCTAACCTCTGTATGAATTAAGCATTTGTAAAGATGAAAAGAAATAAGATAATAGCAAGCACTTGCAATATATGCTAACTTGCAGTATGATAACTTGCAATATATGCTAACTAGACAGAAAAACTGAGGATATAACGCTACAACTTTTAGGGGAAGAACCATTGTTCAGAATTTAGAAATGCTACTAGTTTCGAATACACTACTCATAATCCACTCCAGCCAGCATTTTTCAGTGACAGATACAAACCTTGTATGCAGAAGATCTCAGGTGCAGTCCCTGGCATCTCCAGTTAAAAGAATTGAAGGATACAAGATGGAAAAGTCTGTCCAGGCTGACACCCTGGAGAACTATTCCTTGGAGAAGAGTGGGCTAGATATAGCATAGTCTGACCTGTATAAGTCAGTTTCCTGTGCAGGAGGGGTGGGCAAAATGGAGTCCATGGGCTGTGTGTGGACCTCAGAACTGTTTTTTGTTTTTGTTTTTTTGTTTTGCTCCCAGAGGCCCCAGGGCTTAAACACCTTCCCAGGGCCTTCAGAACACCTTTCCAGGACCCAAAATGGCCCAGATAGCCCTAAAAACATGTCAGAAATGCCAACAAAACCTCAGAGGGTGTTTATGGACTATAGTGTGCTTTGACTGTATATTTATGTGTGGCGGGGATTGGATTTGATAGCCCTTAAGGTCTCTTCCAACTTGATTATACAGAGAGGGAGGGAGGGAGTCATCCCTCCACATTTGCAGCTTTGACTTTTGTGGATTTGATTATTCATGAATTTGATTAATATATTCTCTGTAGGAATCTCTAGGTCCTCCAGCGTGACTCTGTGGTCAATGACCACTAGATGTTGCACTGGAGGGCCTAGAGGTTCTTAGAAAAAATAATTCTCTGGGAGTTTGTAGGTGTTCCAGTGCAATTCTATGGTCAACGTCCAGCAAATGTTGACCATAGATTTGTGCTGGAGGACTTAGAGATTCCTAGAGATTTTTTTTTTTAAATTTGTGGTTTTTCCACTTTCACGAGCTGTCCTCAACTTGGCCTTAACTCATGATGACCCTGTGGATGAGACATCTCCAAGACCCCCTGTCCTCCACTTAGGTCTTGCAGATTCAGGCCCATCACCTCTCTAACTGAGTCTAGCCATCTGTTGTGCAGTTTTTCTCTCTTTCTACTGCCTTCTAACTTTCCTAGCATTATTGTCTTTTTTAATGATTAATGCCTTCTCATAATGTTGCCAAAGTACGATAGCCTTAGTTTAATCATCTTGGCTTCCAGGGAAAGTTCAGGCTTGATCTGTTCAAGGATTTATTTGTCTTTGTCCTTTTGGCTGTCCTCAATACCCTCAGCACTCTTCCCCAGCACCACATCGCAAATGAATTGATTTTCTTTTTGTCCACTTTCTTCACTGTCCAGATCTCACATCCATACATGGTGATGGGGAATGACATGGATTGGACGATTTTAACTTTAGTGCTTTGTTGTATATCTTTACTCTTTAGAATTTTGTCTAGTTCTTTCATTGCTGCCCTTCCCATTTCTAGTCTTTGTCTTATCTTTTGACTGCAGTCTACTTTCTGATCAATGTTTGATCCAAGGTATAAGGAATCTTTATTTCAATTTCTTGTAGTTTAGCAGCAGGAAGAAAAAAAAAAGGGGGGGGGAGGAAAAAAAGAGAATGCCCCATCCCATTTTCAGTTAGGCCTAGAGTGGGCACCTGTAGCTTTTCTGATATTTCTGGCCTACAACTCCTATCATCCCTAATCAGTTAATCAATGGTGAGGGATTATGGGAGTTGCAATTCAGAAACACATGGAAGACCGCAGTTGATCATTCTGAATTAGGCTCTGAGATGCATCACTTTTGGTACTTATACATAGAGGCCATCCCAATGTTATGTTTCAAGGGGTAGAGAACCTAATGGAGTCTGCTTCTTGAGCACCAAATTTACTTCTTGCCAGAGCTGGTTAGCCATTAGCCTTAGTGAGGCAGCTTCCTATGGAGATGAAGTGAGGCCCTGGGAGGAGCAAATTCCCACTCCCAGTGGTAGTGCCAAGAGTGGGATGGTGGGAGCAGTTTGCTCAGGTTGTAGGCAGTAAGGGAGACTCTTCTTTTTCCTGGCCAGAGAGGAAGAGGGCATCACTCCATGCCTTCCTTAGGTGTTGAGGAAGGGAAGACTGGGGAAACCTAGCTGTGGTAGCTGGATGCTGGAGCACCTTGGCAACTGGGCTGAGGAAGAGGCTGTGCCAAGGCTGAAGCTGGCAGGGAGGGTGGAAGGTGGTACTGTCAAGATATGAGGGAGCTTCATACAACACTTGGCACCAAAAGACCCTTCGTGCCTCAGAATATCTGCTCCTTCTGGGTGCTTACTGGAGACAGACTGACAATGCCCCCCTTCTCTCTCAGGATGGAGCAATTAATTGTGTGAGTCATAGAGGGCTGTGCTCCCTGCCAGCCTTATACTGTTTCTGACCTGGCCCTGGTTAAAGTACAGTAGTTTCAATCCTGGGAGCGGGTCAATGCAAAGGGCAGTAGAGATCCACTCCTGTCCCAGATCCTTCCATCTCTTCTCTGCTCAAAAGGCTAGGCCTCCCAGGAAGTCCAGCCCAAGATATTCTGCTGGAGAAGCCACTCTTCCTCCCCAAAGCCAGTAGTGGTATTTTGGCTCAAGGGGCAGAGGAACCCACATACAAGTGCTTTCTTCATTCCAAGTGTCAATTATGGTAGGCATGCCACAGCATCATCCCCCTCAGGAGGGCACTTGCTGCTCTGCAGAATGGACATCCTGGCCTCTGGCAAAAGTTGATGGCTCCCTCTACCTCCTCCTCCACCTCTTCTTCCCCCAGGGACTGGGGAGGATCACTGGCATGTTTTCAGAGTGCATGTCTCTTCGCTTTTGCTTGAAGTCCAATGGAGGCACAGTCCAGAGTGACCAGACATTCTTCTTTTTCAGGGCATGTCCAACATTTCAACCTTCTTTCCAGAAAGGATTCCAAAATGTCCTTCACTTTGAGCATAACTAAGAAACATGCATTTATATTTTTATTAGTGTTTTTAGCTTTTATTTTGTGATGTCCTCCATTTTTCTTGAATGTCCTTAATTTCCCGATGCCTTGCCCTCCTTTGAAGTAATGATATATGGTCACACTCCCAGTGCCATATCTGTGTCTCCTTCAGATGGACAGGGAGTCAGAGGCATAAGTGGAGGCACCACATACTCCTCCTTGCCAGGATATGAGTGTGGGCCTTGCCACCATGTGTTCCCTCTCAGATGGTGGATGGGTGGAGAATGTGAACAGCAAAAGGAGGACTCCCTTTTTTGACTGCTCCCCCATTGCCTGCCGTCAGAACAGACCTCTCCCACAGTTCCACCCTTGGCACAGCACTGCACTTTAGTGGAGGGGAGCTACTATTGCATGGTGCAATATGTATGTGTGTTTTACTTCTTGCTTCAGGTAGGGGCAGAGTTGGGTTATTCTTGCTTCTGGCATGCCTCCTCACTACTACTTTTCACTGGCTGGAGCATTCCTCACCATTGACTATGCCGGCTGAGGGTGCTGGGACTTCAGGCTTAACAGCATCTGAATTACCACATAGTTCCCACCCCTACTTAAAAACAAGAGCAGATTGCTGATATTTAATATTAGTAAAGAAAAAGCTGGAAACCCTCCTTTTAGGCTGCAATCCTCACTACAGAGTAAGGGTGAGCAACCATAGGAGGGTAGGCATTGTAGGGCCACACTTCTTACCACACCCACTATATACAATGGGCCCTCCACATTTGCTGGGGTCAGGAGTGCAGGAAAGTGAACATAATATAACTTTGAAGTGTGAAGTTTGGTTGAATTAATTCAGCCTCAAATGGGCACTCAAGGGCCATGAACATGACAAAAGACGTGCTTACATGATTGCCCGTGATTGTCCATTTCAGACCAAGTTAGTTTGGTTAGAAGGGATGCTGAAGAGGGCACAAAGACATGCTGGGAGAGGACAAAGAAGGTCAGATATTGAGGATACGGCAAACATATACTATTTTCTTGAAGCTTGCTCAACTGACGTACTAGAAGATGTAGGGGAGCCAAAGAAGTGTGTGTGAGAGAATGGCTGATACTTCTGCTAGCTGTAGTGTGTGGAGCTGTGGTGGGTTCAGGAAGGGTCAGTTTTTGGCCCCTGCGGCTTTGGTGGTGCCTCATGGATTGTTCCAAATGTTCCAAACAAATCCACTCTGGATTTGGGGGAGGAATATTAAATAACGAGGGGGGGGGGAATGTGAGCTCCTTAAATGGCAAAATCCTCCTGCATGGTTCCAAAATCCTTCTGCATGGCTCACCCTTTCTTGTGGCCACCATAAGTGCAGCCAGGAGAGACCAGACAGGTCTGGAGCCATAGAAACAGATTCGGGGGAACACAGGTGT
Organism: Urosaurus nigricauda; assembly: GCA_034509955.1. Taxonomy (NCBI): domain Eukaryota; kingdom Metazoa; phylum Chordata; class Lepidosauria; order Squamata; family Phrynosomatidae; genus Urosaurus; species Urosaurus nigricauda. Next base: position 257,066,002 of record JAOEGL010000001.1, on the reverse strand, counting down.
CCCCAGATAGTTTGTCAGTGGAACACATGCAGCCCACTTCATGTGCTAGCAAAATATTAATATGAGGGGGGTGGGACATGGTGATAAGGTAGATGAATAGGAATGCATAGAATGCAAACAGTACTCTCTAGCACTGATCCCTTTGCCCCCTTTGGTGCCTGGGGCCAGATATGCCATAGGACCAGATGTGGCCATATGGCTCCAAGGGCTGCAGATATTACAAAGTGTGTGACACATGCATGAGCCTTCAAGAAGCCCATCAACTTATGGCGAGTCTGTGAATTTCATAGGATTTTCTTAGGTGAGGATCCTCAAAGGTGCTTTTCCCAGTACAGTATCTTCCTCTGAAAGTTAGCCTACAGCATCTAGTATTCCCTAGTGGTCTCCTATCCAAGTACAAACCAGGACTGACTGACCCTGCATAGCTTCCAAGATCCAGATGTCGTTGGACCGCAGCTTTCACCATTCCTCAGCATTGGCTACACCAGCTATGGGCTGCTGGAACTTGCAGTCCAACAATAGCTGGACTCAATAGCTGCATTGAGTTCAGTGCATTATAGTATGCACTGAAGAGAGCAGGGTAGGGAAAGAGAGAGAATTAGAGCTTGGAGAAGTTTTGGACTATGGTTCCCATAATCCTCCTTGAGTCCAAACTGACCCCAGTTTGTCTTCTTCACTCTATCTTCCTCATAAATTATACCAAGTTATCTCCCTCTCATCTTCCCTTGTGTGGCATTTTCTGTTTTAGCTTTAACAAATTTGAATCCAGCTACTGCAAAAACAACAACAACACAATTTCAACACCTCGTTGGCAAGACAGCTTGCTATGTAACTTGCTAGACTTTTCCAATGTGAAAATGCTCAAACCTCAAAAGGTTCCCCCCAAAACCATCTGATCCTATACTTTGTTCAAAGTTTGAATTCTCTTCCTTTCTCCCCCCATACCTCAAAAAAAAAAAAAAACTACTTACAAAAAAAAAAAATCTGTTCAATATTACTAGCTTTACTTCACAAACCATACTCCATAAAAGGTAATGAAAACATATGAGAGAAATATAGCTCACATTCACATGGTGGGATTTAAAGGCTGGGGGCTGGTGGAGACTACAGCTTCAGTCCATCAATTCAAAAAGGGGGAGAAAAGTCCCTTGGAGAATGATATAATGTTTTATAACATCTGCCTGGGATGACCTATTTCAAATAAGAGCAATGATTGGTGACGAAGGCCAGTTGTTCAGCTTAATCTTACTAAGTGCAGGTTTTTAGGGAATATGATGTAAGAAATATAAAATGTATAGCCTGGAATCAGTACAGCATGCAATTCCACCCCCCACCCCTTGCATACAGCATTCTTTTTCAAGGATATGTTGTATTTTTCTTTATTGAATACTTTCCCAAGAGTCAGAATATGACTAATGCAATATATTTATATTAAAAACAGCCTTCTTTCTTCTTTCTTTTGGATTAAAAAAAATAAGACAAGCAAGCTGAAACCTGCACTGAGAATGGGTTATAGGAACTCACTGACATCTATTAAGTATGAGACAGGTGGAGGTTTGACAGGTTTTTATTGAAAGATGAAAATTGTCTAGTGGTTTCACCTCTGAGCATCTTTGACTGTAATTAAGACTTTAATTGGTCCTTGGGTGATGATTTCCTGTTTGTGTGAATTGTATTTTCATGGCAGTAAATAAAAGGCAAATCCTGAGGAACCATTGCCTTTTGTTTGCAGAGTTTTAAGGAATTTCATCATGCAATCTAGGGTAGTCTGCAGATTTTACCTTTGATACTTCTTAAAGACACCAAATCTGGTCTGATCTCAGAAGCTAAGCAGGGCCAGCCCTGGTTAGTATTTGGATGGAAGATCACCAATGAATAGAGGAAGAAACTGACAAAACCACCTCTGAGTATTCCTTGCCTAAGAAAAACCTGTGAAATTCATGGGGTCACCATAAGTTGACAGGTGACTTGAAGGCACCTACACATACACATTATTATATTGCTGCCTGCTTTGACATGAAAGGCAAGGGAGAAGTCAAAGCAAGGCTGAATTTAGGCCAGGGCTCAATCCTGGAACCCCTTGTCAGCCAAGAGAGGAGGTGAAGGTGATGGAGTTCTGGAGGAAACATTGAGCTACTGAATGTCTTGCAGGCATACAACTATTAAAGGCTCAGAATGTGTGCATGTAGTGGAAAGAAAAACTAATTTCAGAAAACATTTGGAGATTTGCAGAAGGATAAACATTTGGTGCATAACTAGCACATCCTCCAAATGCATTCTGATTTGGGAAAATGCATCTGAGCATAGACTCACTGGATGGGTGAGTCTGTTGTTGTTGGGTGCCTACAAATTATTTCTGGCTTATGGTGACCTAAAGATCATGGGGTTTTCTTGGCAAGATTTGTTCAGAGGAGGTTTGCCATTGCCTTTCCTTGATGCTGAGAGCATGTAACATGTGCAAGGTCACCATACCAGGACCCATTTCATGACCATACCAGGTTATTTATTTATTTGCACTATTTATACCCCACCCTTCAGCCCTAAAGGCTCTCAGAGCGGCTTACAATCATTATTATTTTTAATTAGATGGTTCCCTGCCCTCAGGCTTACAATCTAAAAAGACATGGCAGAAAAGGAGAAGGGGATCAGGTCCAGCAGTTCTTCTCTCCCTCTGAGGCCTGGACCAAGGCAGATGGACTGGAGGGAAGGCTCGGCTGCTTAATCTAGACCAGGCCTGATGGAGTTGGGCCTGCCTTTTCACTCCTTCCCAGGCCTGAAGATGACAATTGGCATGGAGGGAGAGCTTGTCTTCTTCAAAAGGTTCAATTTAAGTTCACTGGCCATACCAGGTTTCATGGCCATACCAGGTCCCATTTAACTTCACTGGCAGCCTGGCCAAAATGTGGCTCTTGTAGGATGGTTCCTGTAGTTAAATTTGTTCCAACGCATCAATGCAAATTTGGTTGATCTTATAGAAGTCAGAAATTAGTGGGAGTCTTTCTGCGAGGCCAAATGCTGTGTCACAGCTATACCTTAAAAAAAACACAACTGCAAACTAGATTGCTATTGCAAAATTAAATTTGAATATCTAAAACCTACCAAGCTACAAAGAAACTCATCCAGTTTTGTTCTGACTTTAGAAACAGTTTCTACTTCAGCAAATGCTGAAAATTTCAGCAAATGTTGAAAATGCAACCACAATTTCCATTTGAGCTTTGCATTGCTGGCGATGTTTTTATTGTTGTTGTTGTGTGCCTTCAAATTATTTCTGACTTATGGCAACCCTAAAGCAAGCTAACACAGGGTTTTCTTGGCAAGATTCCTTCAGAGGGTTTTTGGTTGTTTGTTTTTTGTTTGTTTTTTGCCAGTGCCTCCCTCTGAAGCTGAGAGTCTGTGACTTGTCTAAGGTCACCCAGTTGGTTTCCACGGCCGAGCAGGGATTTGAACACAAGACACTTTGAGCCTGTACAGACAGGCCAAAATAAAGCTGCTTTGGGTCACTTTGGAGATTTGCTGTTTAAATGATGCATGTGCCCTAAGAGGCCAGAAGCCACGCCAAAGCCATGCTCCAGTTCTAAGGACTGGAGTGCAGCTTTGGCGCAGCATCCGGCCTCTTAAGATGTGTGTGTCATTTAAGCAGCATACCTCCAAAGGTATGAAGCAGCTTTATTTTGGCTTGTCTTTCTGGGCCCATAATTTCTAGACACAAATGACATTTTAAAAAAGCAACAAAGGTTTGTTTTTAAATGTATAGAAAGGCTAATTACATCTACTGGTACTTCACTTTTGGCTGCATCTGGAATGAAATCTAACTTGAGAAAGGTTTACTCTGCTTCTGAAGGGACAGCAGTTGCCTCTCCAACACATGTCAAACAGAACTGGCTGAAGCTCAGTTAGTTTGGATGGATAGATGGATGGGAGGGACAGTGTTACAATTACAAACTGCATTTATCTTGGACCTCTTTTTACCTCCTGAGCTTCTTTCTGGTCAAGACTTTTCCTTGCTTTCTGAAGTAGTGAGGCTTCACACACACCCCTCCTTTCCCTGCCCAAAGTTAAATCTGCACAATAATGCACCATATAAGGGAGGGATGACATCACCAGTGAGTGGTCCCAAGCTGTTTTGCACAACATTCACCTTTCATTGTTCTGATGACATGGCTGGAATGTGATGGCTAATTCCCTGTAGAGCAGGCCCCGCAGACTAGCAAACTTGCAAAGCTGGGGAAGGGAGGGGGATAGCAAGTATTCCTTATTGGAAGAAGGTAAGGAAGCCACAGCACTGCTTTTTTACTTTGTTTTACAAGATTTGTTTGTTTGTTTGTTTGGATTCTGGAATGTTAGTTGTTGTTTCTGCACAAGCTTTTATACATCCCCCACCATGTGTCTGAGTGAGAGAGAGAGAGAGAGAGAGAATAGATTTGTCTGGCAGGAAAACTCAGTTGGGAGCTGTTGCGCATAACAGTGTGAAGTAGAGACATGTGCTTAGTTAAAGGGGCAAACAATTCTATGGCTTTTTCAAAATAAAAAGTTACTAGTTCAGATCTGTGTTTAGCTGCCAGCTACTGAAGGATCACATCCTGGTTTTCAAGGTAATTTATACCGAATGGTTTCTATTTTGTTTAATGCATAGAGCGATGCTGTGAAGTTTAAACTTTCCTTGGTGTTATTCTGTGGTCCAGTTTTGATTTCGCAGTGCAGGAGACTTTTCATTAAAAAGCTTTTTTCAGGAAAGGATTGACCTCAGCCAGAAAGAAACCCATCTCAAGTTTAAATCTTCTGTTTCACACTTGCAAAAAGTTTCTTTTCTTTTTCTCTTTCTCAGAGCCTCACTGCTGTTCTTTTGTGTCACTCTGTAATATAGATAATTTCTTCCAGTGAAAGTGCAAAGTTAAATTGTTTGGTTTCTCTGAGTGTACCATGTTGTGAATATTCTGTGTGAATGAGGTTTAAATTGTGCAGGAAATCCAGCAAGATGCTTGAAACATCCCATTGCTATAAACCAGGGCAATTTGTCAACTCTGACTTTTTATAAAGGTGATATATCAACTGAACTGATTTTTGAATGGCTTTGCAAAATATTTTAACAGTGACTGAAAGAGTGTTTGTTTTTATAACTGTTTAGCATTTCTTTTGTTTTAGCAGAATAAATTGTGCTCCCTCAAAAGGTTTAATTTTATACATCAGCCCTAAGCATACTGTAAATTGTATTGCTGCTAAGTAGGTCTCAGGGTGCACCTACACTGTAGAAATAATGCAGTGTGTCACCACTTTAACTGCCATGGTTCCATCTTACATAATCCTGGGATTTGTAGTTTTGTGAGGCACCAGAACCCTTTGGCAGAGAAGTCTAAAGACATGGGAGGAATTTCTCTCAGTTTCGAAAGAAATGAAAGTGGGGCCAGTTCGGAATTGAGTGAATTCACTAGTTCAGCGAATTTACATGATTGCGTATTGATACTGCATCGCATTCAGAACTGCCCGAAATTGCCTCCCAGTGCCCGAATTGCATGTGATAGCTTCTCACGCAATAACGTGAAACTCCACGATTGCGTTCGGAAGGACTTCCCATTGCCTGAAAATGCATGTGATCGGCTTTCACGCAATAACGCGAAACCACATAATTGCGTTCAGATTGCCAATGGGTTATACTTCCAATTCCCGTTGTGTCATAAACTCCCTTGTAAAATTGCAAATACCAGGTGTCCATAGGATTGAGCTATAACACTTAAGGTGGTGTCAAACTGCATTATTTCTACAGTATAGGTACACCCTCATTATTTTTACAGTGTAGATATACTCAGTGATTGGATGGGAGTCAACGTGGGAATCCTCACATGTAGGTTACCTTGAGTCCCACGATAGAGCTGAGGTAGGATGCAAAGGATCTTAAAGCAGGTCCCTAAAAACAAATTTGTCTGAACAGTGACAAAACACTGGGCAGATGTGGGCTGAATACCGTGTGTGTGTGTGTGTGTGTGTGTTTAAAATCATAATCATAATCATAAATATGGTGAGGATACAAAACTAATAATCATACCAAATAGATCATCTTTCTATTTCCTAAATTCAAACTAATAAAAACAAAGGAAATGGCCAAGTCTGGTTCTGACATTTATTATTCCAAAATGTGACAAAATGCACAATATTTAAATGAAACTCTTTTCAGATATTTGATTATCTCCTGCTTTCATATAAATCAGTTTTTATAATAATTTTATTCTGGATCCTACCAGATTCTGTATATTTACAATAACTAATTATTACAGTGTTGCATCGTGAGCCAAAGAGCTTCACATACTTTTAAAAGACATATCTTAAAATTAAACATTATGGCAGCTGCATAAGTTAGGCCAGTATGGCTATTTCCAGGTTATCAATCAGGGATGCAGAGTAAGATAGGCCTTAATACGTGCATGGCTCAGGTAATAGTTGATCTTTGCTTACCCAATAAATGTATGTGTAGTGTATGTGTATATGCCTTTAAGTTGCTGGTCAGCTTATGGCAACCTTATGGGTTTCATAGGATTTTCTTAGAAAAGGAATACTCAGAGGTGTCTTTGTCAGTCCCATCCTTTGTCAGTCCCATCCTCCTACAGCACTGCATATTCCTTGGTGCTCTCCCATTCAGTTACTAACCAGGGATGACCCAGCTTGGCTTACAAGATCAGACATGGTCTGGCACCTCTGCAATGTGTACTGTACATAAATATGTTTAATTTTATAGAAATACATTAATTTTACATTTAGATATTAATACATTTCTATAAAATGAAACATATTTATACAGTAAATGTATACAGTATGTAAATATGTTTTATTTTATAGGCATGTATTAATTTTAGATGTAGATGTTACAAATAAACTTAAATTTGTACTGTATATACAGCTTATATAGAAAGGCTAAGCAAATTTGGCAGACTTGTAAGCACTGTATCAGGATTGTATAGAACAGCAACTTTCCTTATGTTAGAGAATCAGCACAGCAGAAAAGGTTTTAGTTAAAACTCTTCCTCCTTCTTCTCTTCTTTTCTTTTCATATTTTCATCCTCCTCTTGAATTGAATGAGAGGGGGGACCAACTGAGCCCTAGCTCCAGGTGTTTCTGTCGCTATGTTTATGTAAAAAAGAGTCATTGGAGTATAGTGGTTTGAGCACTGGACAATGACTCTGAAGACCAGGGTCATGGAAACCCACTGGGTGATCTAGGGTGAATCACACACTCTCAGCCTCAAGGAAACCCCTCTGAACAACTCTTGCCAAGAAAACCTTGTGATAGAGTTGCCAAAGAATAATCATAAGTCAGAAACAACTTGAAAGCACACAATCTGTCCATCTGTTGGGTATGCTTTGATTGAGATTTCCTGCATGGCAGGGGGTTGGACTGGATGGCCCTTGTAGTCTCTTTCAACTCTGTGATTCTATGATTCTGTGAATGAGCAACAACATATTTATGTAGACTGTATTTATTTAGTGTGGCTGATGACAGACATTTTCAGGAGGTAATAAACCAAGAAGAGTAAGTGGCTTTTGAAGAAATGGGTCTGCATTTAAGAAATTTGGCTGGGTTTTGAGAAAGGGCAACACAAGAGTAAAGGATGCTTCTACCTGAACTTGCCATTATAAAATCACCCTGCTTTATGCTCAAAATTTTACTGAGGGAGTCTAGGTTTTGTAGTTGCCATTTCACCACCTTTTCTACTACTTTTCCTTTTTCTTTACAAATACACACAAGCTCTCTAACACAAAATTAATTAAAGAGGGAAAGGACAATATCTTTTGGGTGGTATCATTATGAGCTGTCTGTCTGAGAAGCCATCAATGTGTTAAAATTAAAAGAAGTCCATATTGTGCAAGTCCTAAGGATATAGTCAGGGTCCTTTGTGCACAGTACTCTCTTGATTCAGGAATGATGAGTATGAATTGGATGTGCACCTAAATACACATTAACATTTACACTTATCCTTTTCTAAACTGTCCTCCCTAAAAAAATTCAGGTCAGCTGCACGTTGGGATGCTCATCCATGACTAGAAAATCATGCTGTACACTGTTATCCTTTTTAAAGCATACCTGAAGCATTGGATACCTGTGTTCTTCCCCACAAGGACAGGGAGTAAGCTGGAGTGCACTGTCATTTGTGAAGATCTTGGCTGCATCTACACTGCAGAATTAATGCAGTTTGACACCGCTTTAACTGTCATGGCTTAATACTGTGGAATTCTGGGAATTGTAGATTTGTGAGATACTCGTACTTAGCCTTCTATCTCAGAGAGCTTGAGTGCCACAACAAACTGCAGTTCCCAGGATTCCATAGGATGGAGCCATGACAGTTGACATAGTATAAAACTGGATTGTTTCTGCAGTGTAGATGCAGCCCTTATTAACCTTCCACCATTTCCACTTTTTCTGAGTAGGCTGGCACTGGGATTTCACTGATGATTATGAGTTCTTGGTGACTATGTATGCTGGGTGGTGGGTAGAGCGATAGGGAACTGTATGCTCTTGTACAAATATTTTGTGGGCCTGAGTAGCTTATGTGTGAGTGAGGATCATGAATTGCATACTTTTACTAAGTGCTTATACAGTTTTAAGCACACTTGAAGTGACTGATGATGGCATGAAACTACAGTGTGATGTAACTGCATAAGAGTATCTTTTGCATGGAAAAAAATAGGAATATAATTAAGTACTTGAAAACACATTGTGTAAGACACATGCTCTTAAGAACCCATGCTGGATAGCACCTCTGGTAAGAGAGGTGCCTTCATACTGCACAATTTTCCTGAATGGAAAGCATTCCTGTGTAGTAAAATGCCTGAAACTTACAAAGCAACTGTTCCCTACTGAAAGTGTTTTCTAGGTATGGAAATGAATTTGATTGCAAAGCATTTTGCATAAGCTTAATAACACACAAGTCAGTTTTCTCTTTGATTATTTATTCAATAAACGAGTGTAGTTTTTTTTGTGGGTTTTTCGGGCTATGTGGCCATGTTCTGGAAGAATTCTTCTAGAATATGGCCACATAACCCAAAAAAGCCACAAAAAAACCATGTATGCTGGCTGTGAAATCAGTAGGGGAGTATACATGGACAACAGTTACACAGTCTCTGTAGCACTTTGTTATTTGTATTCCATATTCCTTCAAAGCACTAAGATGGTATAGATGACTCTAGGTAAGTGTCTTCTGGCTAAAAGACTCTGAACTGCGCTTGGAGCATTCTGGACCCAAAGCCGCCCTGATTGCTCCCCATTATCTGGACACTTCAGAGTGACATTGGGTGGCTGTCTACACAGCATCCCACTGTGTCACCTATTGCTGGCATGTGGCATTTTTTTCGGCCTGAAAATTAGGTTCCCGGTGTTGATCACATGGCTGGGTGCCTCATTGTGACCTCAGAGGAGTGACTTGCAGCAATGGCAATGGCAAGTGGCACAGCCAGATGCTGTGTTGACAACCACTCAGAGTTACTCCAGAGTGCTCTGCATTTTCTGGGAAGATCTGGAGCAAATGATGAGTTTTTAAAATACAGATTAAAGAAGGGATAAACTAGATTTGCTGCAGGACTGCTCTTCCCATATATGGACAGTCCATAGTCAAATTGGTCCTTTGGCCCTGCATTGTCTGGACAGGGCAACACAAGGACAGGGGAAACCAGCTCAATTTGGCCCAGGTAGACATGCTGTCTCTCTCCCTACTTTGTGCTTACAACAAAATCTGTGAAGTAGGCACAACTAGAGGAGTGTGATGGGTCCAGGTCAGCCAGTGAGTTCCACAGCTCAGTGGGGCCTTAATCCAGGATCTCTTGAATTACCATCAGCAGTCTAACCAATACATCATGTGTGGATTTCTGCTCTGGTCCTACCAATGTAACAGTTTTACCATAATGAAAAGATTGTAGATCTCTGACTTTAAAAAATGTGATTTTTTGTGAAGGAGGACAGACTATCTGAAATCAGGGTAAGTGAAAACCAGTTCACTTAGGTAAATGTTCCTCTGTGTTAAAGGTGATATAATTTGTGAATATTCTGTATATACTGAAAAGTGCCTTACTAATGTAAAACCTCTGTGCACAAAACTTCCTGCACTATCCTGGGTTCTGTCTCAGGTCAAAGGATGCAACATATCTATGCATAAGGCTGTGTGTAGATTTGTGTCACCCAAAAGTTTTGCACTGAAAACCCTTTTAGACATTCATACAAATTTTAAAAACTCACTTTTTACTCTGCAGTTTTAGGGGGGGGGGGATTTTTTAACATGTCTGTCATGATCTTGGTGAAATTGGGGGTGGTGTGGTCTAACTGGCTTGTTCGTGGCATAGTAACCAAAGGCTAGTGGGACTTCTGAAATGGAGGTGTATTTAGTATTTTAAAAACTTTTTTTACATGCAGTTGTCCATCTGTATTTGCAGGGGTTGGGGGGCCTAGCTGTGTGTGCTTTCCCTTGCTCATTCACTCATTCGCTCATTTGCTTGCTTGCTCACTTGGGCAGGAGAAGAGATAAAGTTGGAGAGGATAGTCAATGAGATCAATGTTGAGGGGTCAGATTAGGCTACCCCCCTCATCCTTGCTGCTGGGGAACTTCCATTTTGTGTGTATGTGCAAAAGAAGACATTACAAAACAAAATTAAAATAAATCATTTAGACATTTAGACTTCCCTCCCTTACTCATGCTGACTCACTGGGATGTGAAGGGTCTTACATGTGAGAATTGGATGTGGGGGGATGCAACCAATGAGAGTAGGCTATTGGTTGATAGGCTTTATATGCTAGGAAGAAGAAAAAAAAGCACCTCACTTTTGTTCTGATTTGAATTTGGACATGGGAAATGTGTGGCAGTCAGTCCAGTTTGAGTGCAGTTTGTTGTGAGTAGGTGTGGAATTAACAGGATCACTGCAGACTAGAAAAATGTGAGGTGACTGTAGACAAATGTGAGATGACTGAAAATTCTCTTCCAGAGTCCTTAGAGGAAGCTCTGACCATTGGTGGGAGATGATCCTGTTAGCCATTCTGGTCTAAATAGATCTTATCCAGCAGAGCTTGTATATTCCTCATTTATGAAAACAGTACATTTGAGAAGACTATATGTTTAAAATATGTATCTTTTGTATTAGTCTTTGAATTGCTGTATTGCAGTAGTATGAATTAGTCTAGTGATTTGTGCAAACTGTGTCTGACTTTGAACTGGTTAACTGATCCAAGTTATGGTCTCAGCTGGAACCAAGCCAAAGAGTTTTATACACTCAAATGAATCTGAACTGGAACTGAACTCAAAACTTTAATGATTTAACTTTTGGCTCCTAACACACTAGACAATTTTGGTGTGCAGTGCATAACTAATCTAAAGAGATGGGGAATTATAAAAAAATTGTTTCAGTCTTACAGTGATGTATTTCTGGAAAGAGGTGGATTTGAACAGGATTGGATAGCATAAGAAGAGCCCCTCTGGCTCAAAAATAAGCCTATTTAGTGTGGCCTTCTGTCTTCACCATGGCCAGTCATATGCCTATGGGAAGCCCATAAGTAGGACACAAAATGATCAGCCTCTTCCACTGTTGTACCCTTGTACCTAATTTACAGAGGCATAGAATAAATTGCTGAATAAGCAACAATTCATGGAATGTCCTTTAGCCAACCGACTGAACCTTATTAGGTCATCTTTTTTCATTTCTTATTTTTACATTTTCTTTGAATCAGAAGGATTTGCTCTCAGTCATTTCATGTCAAAGATGTAAGGCAACACACACAAGTCTGAAAGGAATATGCCTATGTGTTCTTTTAAAGATTCCTTACCCACCATTCCCCCTCAGAGAAGCAGCACACAGCAAACTATGGCAACTGTAAATTTTGGGATGCATTTGTACATGTACCATGTTTCCCTGAAAACAAGACAGTGTCTTATATTAATTTTTGCTCCCAAAGATGCACTAGGTCCTATTTTAGGGGATGTCTTATTTTTTCATGAAGAAGAATTTGCATTTACTGTTGAACAAAAAAAAAAAGAACATTTATTATATACTGTATATATATTTATATACAAAAACTTTGCTAGGTCTTAATTTCAGGGGAGGCCTTATATTTAGCAATTCAGCAAAACCTCTACTAGGTTTTATTTTATGGAGATGTCTTATTTTTGGGGAAACAGGGTAGTAGTGCTTAAAAACACAAATAGTTTTAGGAAGCAGAATTTAAAGTTGTTACTGTTGTTTTAAGAAAAGAAGTGTATGACACTATGTGCACTTTTTAATCTCCTCAGATTAAAGAAGCTTCTTGAACAAGAAAAGATCTACCAAGCCCGCAAAGATAAAGAGCATGCAAAAAGGCTCAACAAATTAAGAGAAGAATTAGTCAAACTTAAGTCCTTTGCACTCATGCTTGTGGATGAGAGACAGATGCACATTGAGCAACTTGATCAGCAAACCCAGAAGATTCAAGATTTAACTCAGAAATTAAGGGAAGAAGAGGAAAAACTTAAAATTTTAAGTTCCAAAGCCAAAGAAGATGGGCAGAAACTGATGAAAATAGAGGCAGAACTTGACCACAAGACATCATCGTTTTCTCAAGAGCATGAGGAGATGACAGCTAAATTGGTCAGTCAGGAATCACACAATAAACAACTCAGGCTGAAACTAGTTGGTTTAACTCGCAGAATTGAGGAACTTGAAGAAACCAACAAAAGCCTTCAAAAAACTGAAGAGGAGCTTCAGGAACTGCGAGATAAAATAGCTAAAGGCGAATGTGGGAATTCCAGCTTGATGGCTGAGGTAGAAAACCTCCGTAAGCGAGTGCTTGAGATGGAAGGCAAGGATGAGGAGATCACAAAAACTGAATCGCAGTGTAAAGAGCTTAAGAAGAAGCTGCAAGAGGAGGAGCACCACAGCAAGGAACTGAAGCTTGAAGTGGAGAAACTACAGAAGAGAATGTCGGAACTGGAGCGGCTGGAGGAGGCTTTCACCAAAAGCAAATCTGAATGCACTCAGTTGCGTTTGAACCTGGAAAAAGAAAAAAGCTTAACCAAAGACTTGATCAATGAGTTAGAAGTGTTGAAGACACGGGTAAAGGATCTGGAGTCTTCAGAAAATAAGTTGGAAAAGGCTGAACTGATCTTAAAAGATGACCTGACAAAGCTGAAGTCTTTTACTGTCATGCTGGTGGATGAAAGGAAAAACATGGTGGATAAGATAAAGCAGGAAGAGAGGAAAGTTGAGAACTTGAATAAGAACTTTAAGGTAGAGCAAGGCAAAGTTATGGAAGTGACTGAGAAACTCATAGATGAAAGCAAAAAGCTTTTGAAGTTGAAATCTGAGATGGAGGAAAAAGTGTCTAGTTTGACAAAGGAAAGAGATGAGTTAATTGGCAAGCTGAAAAGTGAAGAGGAAAAATCTTCTGAGCTGAGCTGTACAGTGGATCAATTAAAGAAAAGAATTGATGGCATAGAGGAGGTAAAAAGAGAAATAGCCAGAGGTCGAGTTAGAAAAGAACCAGGGCTTAGTGGACAAGAGGATAACAAGATTAAAGAGCTGACGGTTGAAATTGAAAGACTGAAAAAGCGTCTCAAGCAACTGGAAGTGGTCGAAGGAGACTTGATGAAGACGGAGGATGAATATGATCAACTGGAGCAGAAATTTAGGACTGAGCAGGACAAAGCTAACTTCCTTTCTCAGCAGCTGGAAGAAATGAAGCTCCAGATTGCTAAAAACAAAGCAATAGAGAAGGGAGAGGCTGTAAGTCAGGAGGCAGAGCTGAGGCAAAAGTTCCGGCTGGAAGAAGCTAAAAGCCAAGACTTGAAAGCCGAAGTGCAGGCTCTCAAAGAGAAAATTCATGAGTTAATGAACAAAGAAGACCAGCTTTCTCAGCTCCAAGTAGATTACTCAGTCCTTCAACAAAGGTTCCTGGAAGAAGAAAATAAAAACAAAGTCATGGGCCAGGAGGTGCTGACATTAACAAAGGAGCTTGAGCTGTCTAAGCGCTATAGCCGTGCCCTGAGACCCAGCATGAATGGTAGAAGAATGGTGGACATACCTGTGACATCCACAGGAGTGCAAACTGATGCAGTGAGCAATGAAGCAGCAGAAGAGGAAACACCTGCTGTGTTCATTAGGAAATCCTTCCAGGAGGAGAACCACATCATGAGCAATCTTCGGCAGGTTGGGCTTAAAAAGCCCACTGAGAGGTCATCGGTGCTTGACAGATATCCTCCTGCAGCAAATGACCTTACCATGAGAAAATCCTGGATTCCATGGATGAAAAAAAGAGAAAATGGTTCTCAGGCCAGCCAGGATAAAGGGGCCAGAATACAAACAAGCCCAGAACGTCCAGGAGAGGTTGTACTTTCTCCAAAGCAGGGACAACCTCTTCATATCCGTGTAACTCCAGATCATGAGAACAGCACTGCTACCTTGGAGATTACAAGCCCAACAGCTGAAGATTTCTTCTCTAGCACCACTGTTATTCCTACATTGGGGAATCAGAAGCCACGGATTACTATTATTCCCTCTCCTCATGTCACATCACAAAAAGGGAAAGGAGGTGAGAGCCCTGGGGGCCCAGAGAGAGCAATGTCCCCAGTGACGATAACTACGTTCTCTAGGGAGAAGTCCTCAGAGAGTGCCAAGTCTCCATTCATGGAAAGGCCAGTGTCCCCCATTCAGATAATGACCGTGTCTACCTCTGCAGCACCAGCAGAAATTACTGTGTCACCTGAATCACAAGACATGACCATGGGGAGGGCTGTTTTTAGAGTGACGCCAGAAAAACAAACTGTCCCAACTCCGGTCCGGAAATACAATGCTAACACGAACATTATAACAACCGAGGACAACAAAATTCATATCCACTTGGGCTCCCAGTTTAAGCGCTCATCTGGTGCTGCTCAAGAGGGAGCAAACCCTGTGATTACTGTTAGACCTATGAATGTAGCAGCAGAGAAGGAGGCTATGACTGGGACTGTCCTTCGTTCTCCCAGGAATAATGTGTCCTCAAGGCCTGGAGCAAGCAAAGTTACAAGTACCATCACCATCACTCCAGTTACTACATCATCCACACGAGGAACACAATCCATGGTAAGCCATGCTGACTGTTACAGAGGATAGAGGAACATGAAAGGGAGAAAACTTAGAGATGGGGAATTGAGAATCAGTGGGCAGAGAGTTGGACTTTCACCTGGGAGATCTGAGTAAATCCTAAATTCTGTGTGAGGGTTTGCTGGCAAGTTTCAAGAGCAGTAAGATGCCATTATCTGAAACTGGACACACCTGCTTTTCTTCATAAGCAGTTTGTCTTACCTCAGAATAGTAGCTTGTTTTTATTATTATGCAGTTAGATCAAGTCAGCATCTGAAACTGTGGTACTATGCATGTATGTCTTGTCAAGTCTCTTGGACAGAAAGTTTGATACATATCCCTTAAAATTATGTTGAAGGCTTCTTCCCTACCCATTTGCTCCCCCCCCCCGAATGTCAATGGGTAGGTGCCAGTTTTGTACATTGCATCCTTCACAAGACAAGAGGCACATGCTTTTTATATTCTGATGTATGCACCCAAGTATGGAATGTAAAGTGAATATGTGCTGCCAAGTCTTGTTCAGAAGTCCAACTGTTTTCAGTAGGGCTTATTCAGGTTTGCATAGGGCTGCTCTTAAGTAATGCAGAAGAAACAAGCCTGAATTATTTGTGACCAAGTTTCTCAAGTGGCAAGATCATTCCTGGATTTTGCCACTTTATGCTGGAGAGAAAAACAACAGCAAATAGCATGCCATGGGTAAGGTTAGACTAGAGCTGCTCTCCTTATCATGTACTGCTGCTGCTGCTGCTGCTATTAGTATTACTATTGTTGTATTAATAATAATAATACAATCATCCCTCCATTTTTGCAGGGGATCAGTTCTGGACCCCCCCCCCCATGAAAACAAAACATTGCCAATATTGGAGTCCCAATTGACTCCAATTGTGGCATGCTCCTGTTCTCACTGCTGCACACACACCTCAGATGTGCTCCCGATTGTCTCACCCTATTTGCCCCTCGTGTATTTCCGAGGGACACTTGCTCCAAGCCTGTGAAAATAGAGGGGCGACTATAATAATTTAATTGTTTGTAAAATAAGATATTGTATAAACATCTGATTACCATTTGATGACAGTCCTAGGACCATTTTACCATAGCTTGTTTGTTGTAAAAGCATTATATTTAGGTATGTTTGTATCTCTAGATAGATGGATAGAGAAAGGTACATCAGTAATATTCAGTGGTATTGAAAAAGCATACTCCACACATGGAAAAAAATACCAAGATATTACAGGCATGGGATCCCCCTTCTCTCTCCTTTCCTTAGCCCATATGTCCCACCTGTTCACTTATATACTCTATTTCACTCTGTACAGCATTTGAAGAAGTGGATTTATATCCATGAAAGCTCATGCAGAAACAAAACCCAGTTAGTCTTAAAGGTGCTGCTATATTCCCTTCCTCCTCTTTTTGCTCTGTTTTTAAAGAGAGGCTTAAAACAGTATAATCAAATGTAACAGTTCACCCAGCAATGAGAACTAAATTGACGTTATAGAAAAAGCTAATTCTTTTTGGAAAAAGAACATTTTGGAAAAAAGCTAGCCTATCACTACCGCAGGACAACTCCGGAACTCAGGACCTAAATGTATTCAATCCTTCGTACATATCCATTTTATGACATGCTTCGATTCCTTGCTTAGGTGTTACTACAAGCAATAACCTTTACAAAGGTCTTTTTAGCTGGATCTTGCATAATCACATTTCAATCTTTTTAACATTAATTAACTTCAGTGAGACATTTCTTCTGATTAAGAAGGAAAATACAGCTAGCATCTTTAATTGACTCTAAATGCAAGTGTTCTAATGATATCACATTGAATAGCTTTTTTAAAAAAACAGTGTTGTATGCTTCTGTGAAGGGAAATGGTAGTTTCTAAATCAGAAACAATTTGTGACAGATTAGAAATAAGCCTTTTTATCCACATGTTAACAGCTGAACTAACACCAATGTGTAAAGAAAGCCAGAGTTGAAAAAGAATTACAGTGGTCCCCCGGTTTACAAATACCCCGGCCTACGAAAACCCCGGTCTACGAAAGAGCCAGGGCCGGAAAAACGGCCCCCGTTTATGGAAAAAAACCCGGTTTATGAAAAGAAAGCAGCAGGAAATTCAAATGGTGCGGGGGCTGGTTTAAGGGGCCCCAGTTTACGAACTTTTCGGTTTAAGAAAGGGGTGCTGGAACGAATTAATTTCGTAAACTGGGGGACCACTGTAGTTAATGGTATAGTTCCAAACCCCCAAAATAATTAATTTGTTCCTGCTACAATTTGTTTAAAAGTTGCTAAATTAGCTAAATGGCTACTTTTGGTTACTTCTGAAAATCTGAATAGAACAAGTGCTGGACTATATAGAACAACATTCCTACTTATTTTGTAGGAGAAATCAAACATGCTATCTCTAGCAATGAGAATTCCTGATGCTTCAGAGACAGCAAGTAGTCAGCAGCCCTTCCTGACACCAAGAAACTATGGCAACACTTTACATATTTTTCTCTATTTATCCCGAACTCAGTGAGGTTCTTTAGTCTCTCCACTGTTCTTGGGAGGAAAAGGAAAAGAAAAAGTTCTAGCACTGTAATTCAGCACTGCTATCTGAATAGGTTTTCCCCATGTCCTGTTTGCATCCATGAATTCTTGTCCTCTACCATTTTTCAACTTACATAGTTCATCTGTTGTAACTATTGTGTATTTATGTGCTTTCAAGTTCCTGCTCACTTCTGGCGACTATGAATTTCTCTTAATAAGGGTTCTCTTAGGCAGGGAATACGCAAGAGGTACTTTTGCCAGTTCCTTCCTCTGAAATATAGTCTGAACACTTGGCATTCATTGATGGTCTCCCAGAGGTAAAAGGACCTGAACTACAAGGAATTACCCAAACAGTGTGGTACCCATTTGTTTTTGTCAGTTTATGAGAATCAAGCAAAAAACAGTAAGAACAAAAGAAACAACCAAAACTAGTAAAACAACGAAAATTATTTTTTCTCATCTAATTCTCCACAGTGTCCAACAGATATTAAGCACTCATTCCCACAAAAAGAACAGAGAAAAAGAAACCAGGATCAGAAATTACAATGATCAGATACTGTATATCACTGCTTTTCAAAGGGAACTACCCCCCCCCCCATAAAGTGTGCCTCACAGAAGTACTATATTTGTGTCCATTAACTACAACTTTTTATTTCCTGGAAACTCACCACAGACTGGCAGCCAAGGATGCTCCAGTGTTGGTCTGCAGACCACCAACTCTGTCTTACATCAAATTCCACCTGCTACATAGTTGTATTTGTTTGTTTTTTAGAAATGACATGGGGCGAATGAATATATGCTTAAGCATTGTATTCCTCATTCAAAAAGATAATAATCCATATGTCTTTTTCCCTCAAATTTTTTGAACAACAACAACAACAACAACAACAACAAAAAGTCTTCAGGGGGAAAGGGGGCAAGGTTTTAGCCTGCCACCAAATCTTCCATCTCCCCAACACCACCATAGGCTTTCACATTTTTGTCCATTCACCTCTACACAGGCTTCAGTGTGGAATAACTGCATCCCATGGAGAACAGATCTCTCCTCCCCCCCCCCCCCAAGTTCTCTTTCATATTGGGTGTCCAGAGCATAAAATATCAGGTTTTTTGCAGGGAGGAAGGGCTGCAGGATATTTGTTTGATTTCCTTCCGTTTTAGCAATATTTTACCCCTTGGACGTATCTCATACTTACATAACTAACAATTAGTTATTTGTAATTCATTTACAAAGAATAACTACATTTTATTACAATTGTAGTTTAAAATATATTAAACTACAATTAAATTACATTAAAATATGTTAAAATATAGTTAAAATAAATTGTAGCTTAAAATGTGACATGGTGACTTTGCAATTAAGATGCAGACTCTGACAACTTCAATATCAGCAGGTTGGCAGTTCAATGCCCAAGTGCCACGTAATGGAGTGAGCTCTGGTCATTAGTCCCAGCTTCTGCCAACCTAACAGTTTGAAAGCATGCAAATGTGCAAGCAGATAAATTGGTACCCCTTTGGTGGGAAGATATTAGTGTTCTGTGCAGTCATGCTGGCCACATGATCACAGGGTCATCTTTGACAATGTTGGCTCTTCAGCTTTACATCACGCCTTTAGTGTAATTGTAACTTTTTGGCAGGGCACTCTGGATTATATGGAATAATGCTGACTGAACTACTAGCCCATCTTTATTCATTGCAGAATGCCACTGGGTGGGTGGAAAGGGAAAGTCATTCTGCATGTGTATTCTTGCTGGCTAGTAGAGATAATTTTGGCTACTAAGACCAGTCATGATTTGTGGGCCCCTAAACCCCACTGGTTCACATTAGTGTTGGGTGTTTAGTGATATTTTCTTTAAACATTTCCCCCCTATGGTGTAGCTGTTTACCATAGCAAGGCTTGAGGAATAATTTGCATGGAGGGCAGACCATGGAGGAAAAAACCTGCTTGGCTAAGGCAGTTAGGTTGAAGAACCTTTTTTGGTATCCATCAACCCTGATTCCTGAGAAGCAGGGGCAGTATAAGGTACAGGAAAACAAATGTGTTTTTTTTCCTCCCCTTGTTTCTGCAGCTGCCTTCCCAAATGTCCTCTTCCAATTTCTCTGTGAGGGTCCCTTCAGATTGAATGAGATAGAGGGCAGGTTGGCCCTGAAGAGAATTCTGCCTTGGCACCAAACCCTAGTGTTTTTCAAAGTGAATAAGAGGGGCAAGCATCCATTCTCCTAACAACAGGTGCCACTTTGCTCCGTACAGATGGTGATAGGGTGCCAGAGCGCAGTTGCATACTGTGCAGCTATCACGATTTGGAAGAAACAATCCCTATTAATCCTCTGTTTTTCCACTTTTTCAGCTGCTTTCAAAATGTCCCAGAAGTTTATCATACGACAGAATATGGGGGTATAATGCATTGGCAATCCAAACGCAATAGGAGTTTCACGTTATTGCGAATGAGTGTACCTCACGCAATTTCGGGCACTGGGAAGTCATTCCAAACGCAATCATGGGGATTCACGTAATTGTGTATTAGAGTATCTCACGCAATTTTGGGCAATGGGGAGGGGTCATTTTCGGGAAATGGGAAGTCATTCTGAACGCATTCCGAATGCAATCAGATTTCACGTAAATTCGCTAAACTAGCGAATTCATGTAATTGTGAATTGGCTCCATTCACAATTGAGATAAATTCCTCCCATGTGATAAACTCCCCAGTTTCTCCCTCCTCCTCCCACCTTTATTTGTTCTCCCCCCCCCTTTGTTTTCAGCTTATTTTAATGGCTGCAAACCAAACTCAGACTGCAAAAACAGTTTGACCTCAGTTAACTCAGCAAGACAGAGAGGAGGAGAGGGATGGAATCTTCTCTCTCCCAGCAGGTCCACGGAAAAGCAAACTGCTGCAGCTTCTTATGTGTTCTTCCTCATTGGGAACTTTTGCCATCTTGAGCACACAATGATGTTGTGTAGCCACATGTGTGCCAGTTTTTAATTTGTGAAATGTTGGAGGGTATGCAGTTCACTTCCTCATCAGCTTGGTCACCTGAGGTGGAATGCTTCACCTTGAGGGTGTACAGACTGGCTGAGTGTTTACACGCTCGAAGCCCTTGTGCTGGCACCCAGGTGCCATCTTAGCGCACAGCCAACCAAATAGCACGTGCCATGATGATGCTGCTTGTGCGCAAGGGGTGTCATAAGGCCACACAACGCCGCTTATGGCACTGCTGTAACGGTGCAGGTAGGAGCTGTGTTTCACGGCTCCTTTTTGTACCAGGTTGGTGGCGTGGTGTGCGGTTGCTGTGTCCTCAACCCAGCGCTTTGGGGGTGGCATAACAGGTACCCGCCATCAGAGAAATGCTGGGGAAAGGTTAGGGAAGCGCACATGTGTGTAACCCTGAACTCTGAACATGTGTGTGCTTCCCTAGCCTTTCCCCAGCATTTCCCTGATGGCGAGTACCTGTGTGATATTCTTCCTAATGACAGTGTTGGTTTAGATTTCAGAATCCAGATGCTGGGAGATGACCCTAATCATGCTACGTTTTACCATCATGACATATTTTACGCCCCCCCCCCCTCACACACACAGATGCAGCATTTTACAGTGCTGCTAGGAGGGCTGGAGAAGAGAAGATCTGGGGCCCACCTTGTGAAAGTCATTGTAATATGTGCTGAGGTTAAGAATGAATCATGTTGGGACTACATTGCATGCTGTGAAAAAAGAAATCGAATTTTAGATGCATGCTGTTAGAAAAGAAGAACATATAGAGATATGGCAGTATTTGGGCAGCTGAATTAATCTTGTGGTGCCAGGAAAATGAGTAGATTTCTTAGTGGTGTATGCTAAAGCCTGCTTTGTCAGATGTCTAAAATATTATCCTAGGGTTCTTTCATATGGCACAATTATAGCAATTTTCATAGCTAAATCCTGTGGAATCCTGGGTTTTTTAATTTGGTGAGTGGCACCGGAAGAGCTCCCTGGCTGAGAACTCTACATCTCTAGTCCCTAAACTTCTAATCCCAGGATTCTATTGGATGTTGTCATGGGCATTAAATGGAATCATAATGTTATAAACATGTAGTATGAAAAGGCCCCTAAGGGCCTGATTGTACGCCATAGGCAGGCTTTTATCTCTTTTTTGATCGCTTTGCTTTGAAAAGTGCTGTGTAAATCCTATGGAGCTTATAAAATAAACGTAATAAGTTGGCAGGGTGCAAGACATAGGTCTGTGACATTGCTGTGCAGGGTCCAACTGAGTCACAAAAATCATGAGTGTGTTTGTGCATTCATTCCTCTGCTAATTGAGGATAACCATTCAAGCATTTGATGAGGTGGATTCGGGTTTATGAAAGCATTTCCAGGTGCCACTTTGTTGCCTTTCAAATTAAATTGCCTCCTAGAACCATTGAGATTTTTTCCCCCCGTTGATGTTTCAGTATTCATTCACGGTGCCTCTTCTATGGTGCTGATTGAAAAATTTGTAGAGGTGGTTTCATACTTCCTAATAATTACTTTTCCAGTTTGGAATGGAGAAGATGTAACCAGATGGCTGACCTTTTAAGTGTGCTACAAAACCATGCTTGTATATTAAAGCAGAGTGATAGAACTTTATATGTGAGTTAGATTTGTGTTTGGTCTCTAAAACAACTGGTTAGCCCCTTTGCAAAGTCTTATTTGTTGTTCTCATAATCACATCCACATGCCTTACAGCAAACCATAGATAATGAGTTTAAATGACGTAGGATGTTTTATTATGCTTGATGCTCTTAAAATGTGTTAACATGTTTATAAATTGTTGAAAACCATCTGTAATATTTCATTGGAGGGGGCTCAGCTTTCAATCCTAATGATTCAAAGTGATTTGCTCTAAGCCTTAGAGGCTAAGGGTGATAGATATGCAACAAAAGCTGGATTGATTTATCTGTCATTCCCTTTCCCCTAGGAATCCTGGGAACTGTAGTAGTTTGGGGGGTGGGAGGCAGGGATCTCTTCTAACACATAATTCTCTACATCTCACCAATTTCTCAGCATTTTTCAAACAAAGCCTTAGCAGGTAATGTATAAAAAATTGAAGGTACCAGATCCCATCTGATTTTGGAAGCTAAGCAGGGTCAGCCCTGGTTAGTACTTGGTAGGGGACCACCAGTGAAAACCAGGTAGTGTAGGCTATATTTCAAAGGGAGGAATTGGCAAAACCATCTCTGAGTAATCCTTGCTTTAAAAAACTCTATGAAATTCATAGGATTACCATAAATCAGCAGGTAAGTTGAAGGCAAAACATAGGAAAGAGGAATCTAGTAGTAGCTGTAAGACTAACGGATTTATTGAACCAGGAGCTTTCAAAGATTTATTCAAATACATTACTGTAAATCAATGTTTGATGCACATCAAACCCTGTTTGCAGTTATAAATATGCCTAAATCAATGATGCGGAACTTGTAGCCCTCTTATTATTTGATTCCAGTTCACATCACAGCCAATATGGTCCTGTGGTTAGGGATGATAAAAGTTGCATTCCAGCAATACTAGGGGACAGTAAAGATTGATCTGAATGCAAATCTGAAACATTTTTTTTCCAAACATATATTTTTTAAAAAATAATTTTTACATTGACTAAAATGGTTTGAAGCACAGGGTGGTTTTTTTAAATGCTTTTTTTGTCTATAGCATTTCAAATAGGCTTTTGGGGGCTGCATGGCAAATTTCAGGAGTATGGATTTCCTGGTTTAAATACATTCCAGATTGCATTCAGTTTCAGGAAGCATGGATTTGACAAGCTTTTGGAGAAATGAAATGTGAACTGAATGAATTTTTTAATCCATCCCTATTGTCTAATAAATTGATATAATTCAGTGGCAAGAATTCTGTTATGACATACAAATACATAAGTGTCAGTTACATATGCAGATGTCCCTTTTCAGGCACAGCAGGAGTTGGTATTCTCTTCCTTCCCCTGCAGCACCTAAACGTTCCCCCCTCACTTACTGAAAAAGCCCCGGAAGATGACCCACATGACTACTTGATGCTACCCAGTGAGAAGGCAGGATCAGAGAAGCATCTGGCTACATCCACATTCCAAATGTGAAATTATGATATCAGCGCTGAGCTCCCTGGAGGAGTTTAACAGATCTCAGAACTGATGTCATCATTTTGCCTCTCGCTATAGCAATATAGCCAGGCTTCTCTGATTCTGCCTGCTTGGTGTGAAGCATGGAATGGCTGGGGAGAGGGGGGATTTCAGGGGCTTTACAATAATTCACAGGAAGGGAGGCTTAGTATGGCAATGGAGATTATCAGATGGGGGACTTCTGTCCTTTTCCCATCCTTGTCCCATCCTTTCTGCGTGATCGCGGGAAGGACTTTCACATGATGTCATGCTTATTTGGACATTGTCCCATCCAAAAAGCACAATTCACTGTGACTGTGTAAAAAGCTTTCAGATTATGTTGTGCTTATCTTGTCATAGCCCTCCTCATTCAACTGGAATTGTCGGGGCATTTTGTATTAACGGAAGTATGTGTTAATACAATTCCATTTCAATGACAGGCTAAGTGCAGTGGCTCTGAAACACTTTTGCATGATCAAGACAAGGACAGGGGAATGATGGGAGAGCAATCCGCTTCGCTCCCGACCCCGTCTTGTTCCCAGTCTGATAATCTCCATGGATCTTCATGTGAATAATTATGCACACTGAGAGGATGTTGTATTGAGGCCACCAATGCCTAAAGCAATACAATCACCCCTTCACATTCACAGTGGTTAGGACCCCTTTGTGGAAGTGGAAGAACTGTGACTATGTTATGTCACGGATATGAGATCCATACTGAACATTTCTCAGCTTCACCACCCACTCTCACTTTCCTAAGAATTCCAAGGATATCTCAACTCTTGGTAACATTTACCTGTAGAAGATTTTTAAAAAGATGGTGTAACCTTAACTACAAACTGGGCAAAAGCAAACTGTACTAATGCATTATATGTGAGAGAGCCAGTATTATTCCTCCATGCAAACTCTGGCTGCCTTCAGTGTTCATATGCTTTAGATCAAAGTGGGCATCATGTTGCCCTCCCGAGCTTGTTGCAGCCATAACCGGCATTGCTAATGGCAAGGAGTACTGGGAGCTGTCATCCATCAGCACCTGGAAGGCTGTGCAGTTTCCATCCCTGCTTTAAACAAACAAACAAACAAACAGTTTCATTTATATACCGCTTCATACCGCCTAAGGAGTGTCTAAGTGGTTTACAACTGTAAGCTACTTGCCCCCAACAATCTGGGTACTCACTTTAGCGACCTTGGAAGGATGCAAGCCTGAGTCGAGCTTGAGCCCTTTTAC
The DNA here is from genome assembly GCA_034509955.1 of Urosaurus nigricauda. NCBI lineage: Eukaryota > Metazoa > Chordata > Lepidosauria > Squamata > Phrynosomatidae > Urosaurus > Urosaurus nigricauda. Next base: position 257,041,101 of record JAOEGL010000001.1, on the reverse strand, counting down.
TGGTCTTGAACTCGCAACCTTATGGGTTTGAGTGAGTGGCTGCAGTACAGGCATTTAACCACTGCGCCACCAGGGCCCCACATTTAACCACACAGTTATTCTAATTATTTGGGGAAAGGGATGGAGGGCTTTGTGAAAACTGCAAACTCCAGTTCTGATTAAAACTAGTAACTACTTTTTAAAAAAATGTTTTTATTGGGTTATCACACACATAATACATAAATAAACACAAACACAATAAATAATCCACATGAAACACATTATATCTCAAGACAAAAAACCCACATAAAAACAATTGCACATCAACAAAGACTTCCCAAATAATGGGGGATCAGCCTATGTCATTGTAGTTAAGTAAACTTTCTTCATACAAACATAAAAAGAGAATTGATAACACAATCATATCCTTTTCCTTTCTGGTAGCTACTTTCTACCATCAAAGAAAGTAGTGGGATCACTCCTTTGTAATGTAAGCATAGAAATATTCTATAAAAGAAGGCCACTTTACTTCTGGAAAATAAAGTGTGTCATGAGATCAAGACATAATGAAGAAACTTGCTGTAAACATTTGCCACTGTCCACATAACCCTGTCAGTACTTTGTGCTTGTTTTCAGAGATGCTGCTATGGACATTATCACATGGGAGGAATTTCCCTCAATTTCAAAAGAAATGAAAGTGGGGCCAGTTCGGAAACGAGTGAATTTGCTAGTTCAGTGAATTTACGTGACTGCGTATTGACGCTGCATTGTGTTCGGAATGACTTCCCATTGCCCGCAACTGCATGTGATAGTTTCTTGTGCAATAACTTGAAACCCCACAATTGCGTTTGGAAGGACTTCCCTTTGCCCAAAAATGCATGTGGTAGTCTCTCACGCAGTAACGTGAAACCTCATGATTGCGTTCGGACTGCCATTGGATTATGCTTCCAATTTCTGTTGTCTGATATCATCCGTGTCCCATTCCCTTGAGGGTGGGTAGGGTGTTGAGGATGCAAAAGAGGTCCTTTTCTGCATCAGCATTTCAATTGTGGAACTCCCTGTTTAATGAAATTAGATTATACTTCAGATTGGCAGAATGACTCTTAGTCCCATGGAACTTTTCAGTTTATAATGTTGTTCTCAGTGTTATTAGGTTGATTGTTTTCATGCCCACATTTCTTCCTCTTTTTGTGATGTAGGAGTTACAATTTATTTTTTATTTTACTTTATTTGGTAGATACCCTCAAGTATTTTGTAGGCAGAGGAGCAAACTATGTACTGTATGTCAAATTTCTGCTGTAATTTAAAGTGTGCACCTGTCTGTTGGGTTGTGCAAATCCAGAGGCCCAGGAAGGTGTTAAAAACATGACAATAACCTTTTTAATTATTTCATATAAGTAAAAAATGAAAATTGGGACATCTGGTGGAAGCTGGAATCTCCAATATCCCATGAAAGGGAATGGTGTCCCCCTTGTCCCTATCAATTACCCACCACTGATCTAAAGAGACCATGGCCACATCTACACTGCAGAATTAATGCAGTTTGACACTGCTTTAACTTCCATGGCTCAATGCTATGGAATTCTGTAGTTTTGTGAGATATTTAACCTTCTCTGTCAGAGAACTCTAGTGCCATGACAAATGACAAATCTCAGTATTCTACAGGATGGAGCTATGATAGTTAAAGAGACGTCAAACTGCATTAATTCTGCAGTGTGGCAGCAGCCAGTAATGAAGATGGCTCTAAAGTTCTGGACTCATCCACCAGTTAGTTTGGGTACAGTAAGCCCTTCTCATTCACTGGGGTTAGGGGCCCAGGACCCCCACAAAAATGGAAAAACTGAAAATAACTTTAGCCCCCCCCCCCAAACTTTCACATGCACAAAAAGTGTGATCTGCATATTCAGCCCACCATGGATGCCTTTGAACCAGCATGGTTCCTTTGCATGACATAAGCCTTTGTTGCTATCCTACACCATTTTTATTAGGGACTTACTTATAAGCCTTGGCACACATTCACAGTCTCATGAGGCTTGCAGTCCCTATTAAAAATGGTATAAGGGAATAGTGGTGGTCGCGGCAGGAAATAATCCATGAATAATCAAATTCACAAAAGTCAAACCCACAAATGTGAAGGGCTGACTGTATCCTCTGAAAAAATACATTGAATTTCTGTATTTCGTGCTGTAGAATGCATATTTATGAATCACCTTGGGCAAACACAGACAGGATAAGGACGGGATCGCTCCCTGTCCTTATCCCGTCATTAACCCCTCCATGACTGCTATAGTATGAAATGCTTTCAAACCATAGTGCCAGTCTCACCATTAACCCGCAAATTAAAGTGGCATTGCAATATTGTGAACTTCTGTTAATGCAAAATGCTGGAAAATGTCACTTTAATGACAGGTTAATGACGGGATTTGCGTGACGTCATGTGAAAGTCTTTTGTGCCATCGCTGTCATTCCCGCTTCCTGGATGGGTTAATGATGGGATCTGTGTGAGGTTGTCTGAAAGTCCTTCCCATGTGGGAAGGGCTGGATAACCCCATGTGATAATCTCGTAAGTATGATACAGGAATGTAGATGCTATAGAGAAAGCCAGTGTGGTATAGTGGTTTGAGTGATGGACTCAGACTTTGGGAGGCTGGGATTCAAATCCCTGCTCAGCTATGGGAACCCACTGGGTGACTGTGGGCAAGTCACACTCCCTCAGCCTTAGGAGAGGGCAATGACAAATCTCCTCTGAAGAAATCTTGCCAAGAAGATGGATCACTTTACGGTCACCATTAGAAATTATTCAACAGGACATAATAATAACAACAAAGGTATTATGAATCAAGTTTTTGATTCATTCAAATCACAAGTCAAGGTTAACAAGAGCAAGTCTGGATAAATTTCACAGTACATGATAAAATCAAACTTACGGGGTTTTTTTTCTTTTCCTTTTTCTCCTTTCTTGCAGACAGGACAGGATGGGTCATCGCTGAGACCTACACCCACCCGAATCCCTGTGTCTAAAGGTATGAAAGCCGGGAAGCCAGTAATAACAGCCCAAGGAACAGGAAATCAGACCAAATTCGAGCCGCGGGCCGAGACTCAGTCTATGAAAATAGAACTGAAGAAATCTTCAGCCAGTAGCTCTGCCTCCCTTGGTGGGGGGAAGGGCTGAGAGGGCAGTGGCTAAGGGGGTATGTTGTGCAGATTTTACTGCTACCGTGGAAATAAGCCCCGTTTATATTAATTGTTAGTTTGCAGTACTAATCCTGTCTGAAGCTGCCACTTCTACTAATACATGCATGCCTTACTGATTGAATGTACCTGCCTCCTCTTCTTCCTTCTCTGTTGGCTTAAAGTCTCACTTTTCCAAACAGCCCCTATCCAGCAATTTCTAAAATTGAGATGCCATTTAGATTAACATTGCTCTACCTTCTATACCTTCATGTGCACTGTTTTCTTACTGAACAAGAAATCATTTTAGTCAGCACTCCTGAGCCACCAAAGTTAGTATTGTGTCATGAATGTAATGGAAGTGGTCATACTATTCATTTCATTGTGATGTTTTTGAGAAAGAAAGTGACCATACAGAAACATCTGTTTACATACCCCAAGTGATGTGGCTTTTGGAGAAGGAAAGATTTTTGAGCTAGCAGAGCTTTTATTCCTACCCAAGTAATATTTGACTGAAAACTATGATCGCTTGAAATAGTCCTGTCACTGAGCCATGCACCAAATCTGTTGAAAACAATCAATGTTATACTTTGTACCTTTCAGACTTAGTAAATTATCAGTGCAATTCAGGCTGCATTCAGGCTACATGGCTGGGTGGAACTGGGATAAATCCTTGATGGCAGGTATTATTTATAGAGTCGCCACTGAATACAATGTATTCTGAATATATATATTTGTCAAGGTTCCACACATGTCTACCTCAAGTCAAAACCAAGATCCAGGGAAATCATCAACTAGATTTTGCATCTTCTGCCATTATTGGAGTTCTTGAATTGTCTTGCTTTTATTTTTGAAAGCATGTTTTAAGAATGAGAATTTGTGTAAATATGATTGATTGATTGATTGACAGTGTGACTGTTTTTGTCTAATCATGGCTGTTATGATCATTTTCACTGAAGGAGACTTCTGTGGAATAAATGATTAAATCCCAAACTCCATCTATTAGAAGGAAGCTGACAAGCAAAATATTTGCCACTGTCATTCTCCCCCAGGCCACTTTCCCAACCCCACCTTATATAGAAACATGGAGTTGGAAGAGACCCCAAGGGCCATCCAGTGCATCCCCATTCTGCCATGCAGGAATACTCAATCAAAGCAGTCCCAACAGATGACCATTCAGCTTCTGCTTAAAACCCTTCAAAGGAGAAAACCCCATCACTCTCCAAGGCAGTGAATATCACTGCCAAACAGTTCTTACTATCAGAAAGTTCTTCCTAATGTTTAGGTTGAATCAGTTTCTAGTTGAAGGAAAACCCAGTAACAAATTCTTCTTTCTGGAGGAAAAAATGTCATACACAGAACACAAATACACCCAGGTACAATAAAAAATGAAGTAGCTAAAGCAGAGTGGATGGATTTGTTCACTGAGGGATCATTCTGGGAATCTATTTCAGAAAGTAGTTTGGAAAATGGTGCTATGGGCTGCCATTCCCCTGAAGACCACTAGTATTAAAATAGAAAGTTTCGTGGAGGAGAAAGCATAGGTTTTTAAACTACAGAAGGCCTATGGTGATATTTCTGTTTACCTCACTAGGCTAGTTGTCAGTCATACAGAAGTTTATAAAAATAACATACTGTACTTTTGTTAATATACTTGCATCATCACATCAGGTTATTCTGTTTTATTTCATATATTATATATAATAACATTTCCCTGGGTGGATTACAAACAACAGAAGGAATAAAATACACTGGAATAAGGTAACAGTGGAATGAAATGCAGTGCAATAACAGTGGAATGAAATGCAATACAATAACAAAAAGCACAAGAAAGTATTTATAAACATTTTAAAACAGCCGTAAAAGTTTATATTTTTGAGAGAAAACTCAGGTTCTTCCTTGGTGCCCAAAAGATATCTGTGTAGGTGCCAGGTAAGCCTTCTTGTGGAAGAAAGGAGAATTCAACAGATGGTGTGCCAAAACTGACAAGGTCCTTTCTCTTGAAGCCACTGGCCTAAATTCCTTTGGAGAGATTGCCTGGAGCACATAGCAGAAACTGATAGGCAGGGTTTCCAAAAAGGCTCCAGATCCATTTTCAAATGGTATAATAACACATGAAAGCTGCTGAAGGGGGAACAGTAGCTAAGGTGTATATTCTTCTGTTGCACTGTTAGACTCTTAAATGTTACTCTTTTTCATATGGCATGGGTTGGCCACAAAATTCTTCCTGCTTTTTACCTATTTTCATAGCTGTTCCCACAGAACTTTCCTTGAAACATGTCCACATCAGTTTGAAAGCTGACTTCATACTAAATTCCTGATGCTGCATAATTTGGAATAATTGTTTCTGGAGGCAAACCCATAAAAGCCCAGAATTAATGTGGACTGATAGAAAAACTGGCTTGATCTAATTTTGTAGAATTCTCTAGTGCAACAAATGAGAGCCTTGATACGTTTGAACACCTACCTCATTTGTGCAGTCCTGTTTCTGGAAGATGGAAGACAGCTCACTTCTATCTCCATTTCCCCATTCATTTCTGTTTCTAGGACATGGTAAAGTGTCAGAAATGTGGAATCCAGGAATGTGATTTTACACACATAATTAGCAATGTGGCTATATAGACATACCTCAGTTAACAAAGCCTCTCACAACAAAGCTCATTTTTAAAACCTCTGTTTACACCCATCCAGCCCCCCTTTTCTTCCTTGTCCTTTGTCTAGATGGAAAGTATTTTTAGCAGCATGGACACTGGGAGGATAGTGAAGGAGGACTATAGAGACACAGATGTTTGATCTTGAATCACAGTAGTGTGTTTGCAGTAAACAATGCAATAAAACTTGACCTAGGAAAGAATGAGATTCTATTCTGTGTGTGTGTGTTGTGTGCCTTCAAGTCATTTCCAATTTATGGAGACCCTAAGGAGAACTTTTCATGGGTTTTCTTGGCCGAGGAGGTTTGCCATTGCCTTCTTCTGAGACTGAAAGCATGTAACTTGCCCGAAGTCACCCAGTGAATACATGGCCAAAGTGGGAATCAAACCCTGGTCTCCAGAGTTGTGATATCCAAATCACTATTCCCTGCTGGGATTCTACTACTTCTAGCGATTTAAAAAGCAGTGATTTATAAGTCTGACCACCATAATGGACATCACAAGAAAAGTGGAGGTTGGTGAAAGAAAAAGTCATCCCTGGATACATTTTGGAAGATGTTTTCAATTGGTCTCTAGAGGTTCAAAATGTTTTTGTTTAGTTCTGTAAAGTTAACCTGGCTTGGTTGTTCCATTTCACACGAGTATACTGTTAGTTTTGAATAAAAACAATTGCTGAAACATGTTGAACCGCTCTTTTTTGTGTGTGGTGTAGGAACCTATCCCTATTCTTTCCCTGCTGTTTCTGCCTCTGATACCACAGTTTCTGTTAAAGACATCATGCACACATCTACTTTGTTAACTGAGGTATGCTTGTAATGGGAAGGAGATATATAGTGTACATCTTGCATAACATGCAAGGGAATGTGGTGCACTTATCTCAGGAAGTCCCTTCTTTAAGGGTAGATCAAGAAACAGTGGCTGAGATCCTGTATGACAGAGCACAGTGTAAAAGTTCAGTAGATCAAACTAACATGACCTACCTTCTCAGTCACCATTTAGCTGCTACATCCCACTCCCCCATTGCCATCCTGTGACTGGTGGGGAGCAGAGGGTGGCCAGAGAAGTGTCTGGCTGTGTTCCTGTAGCTGGACGAAACTGATGCCATTGCCCATTGAGATCCACTCCATGTCCTCTGGAGGCCTCAACAGGTGATGTATTTCTTCTCCGTCCATCTAAGGGGACATAGCTCTCAGCTTCTATAATCCTTCCAGTTCTAAACCAGCCACTGAGTGAGGTGGGGTGGTTGCAGCGCCTAAACTGTTAGTTGGGGTGGGGGTTTTGGTGGCGTGGAAGGATTTTTTAAAAAGGGTTTAGCTAGGCATACGTTGAACCTATGCCTGTGTATGTCACTGACAGGATGCAGACCAAGGTTTGTGGCAGCCTTCTTTTAGGTGGGGAAAAAGGAAAGGCACATGGATGCTTAGGATACAGTTGAAGTGGTGACAAACAATGCTCCTTGCATCTGATTAATCCCTCAATCTTGGAAACAAAGATGCACCATGCTAGGCCTGATCTGCACTGCAGAAACAATGCAGTTTGACACCACTTCATCTGCCATAGCTCCATTCTGTGGAATTCTAGAATTTGTACTTTGTTGCAGCACCAGAACACTCTGATAGGGAAGGCTAAATATCTCACCCTTGTTTCTGTTTCTTGCTTGAACTGTGGCCATGGGAACTGGCTTCTTATTGAAGTGAATTATGATTATGTGCACCAGCTTGTAAACATGAGCAACATAGTGTTGTGAAGATAGAAGATCATGTCATTGCAGTATGTCACTACTCACTAATGACCTCTCATTAATGGTGGGTTCTTGCATAGCCAGTGTGGGTACTGTGCAACCCCTTGCCGATGCAGAAATCCACTGTTAAACCATCCCTGATAGATAGCCATCTAACCTCTGTTTAAAAACCTCCAATAAAAGACAGTCTGTCCACCTCCAAGGTTGTTCATCCCACTGTCAAACAGCTCTTCCCCTCAGGAAGTTCTTCCAAAGGTTTGGTCATAATCTTTTTTGTTATTTTAATCTGGTGTTCAGGTGACTCCATTTGTTTGGAGATAGGAGAAAGGTGTTTTCCTACTTTCAGGGAAAAGGACTGCATGATTTAATTTTTAAATCAGACTGCCTCCATTGGAGGTGGGAAACTAAGCATACAGTTACAGGGCCTTTTCAGTGGGTGCCCCAGACATAAAGATAACTTTTCCAAATGCTGCTATCTGTGTATGTATTTAAGATTTTCATCAAGTGCCTCATGAATTCTTAACATTGTTGCTGTCACAACTTAGGCCATTGTTGCAGCTACTTGGAGCTTTAAAGTAAGAGGGAGTATGATGAATTAAATACCATGCTTAACTGCTTCGGTGCCCTTTCAAGCATAACTGAGGTTGCATTGATTGCAATGTAAAGACTTCACACTTGCATTGCAAAACACTGGAAACTAACACACTCCTTTGTTTTAACTGGCTTCATGGCACAGGCTGTTGCAGTTAGGGTGTCCTCTTCCATGTTTTCATTGCACATCAGCTGCTGAAATTTTTGAGCTTGATTGGAGCTGTCATCTGCTAGCAGTGAGATCATCTTTTGGGGCTTATTTTCATTGAGGACCATGTTTTTCTTTCTCAAACTACTGTAATTCCCTTAATCTTGACTGAGCTTTCATAAGAATGTGAGCTAATGTGGTACAATTTTTAAAGAAGCTGACTTCATTTTAAAAGTATCTTACTATATGGGCTGTGTTCAGCTTTGGGGGTACTCTATATATGTATATGTAATGTCTGACAATGATACACTTTGCTTGGGCTCTCATAAGACACAATTTTATTGTTCACACATAGAGGCTGCAAACCAGAATTATATGTGTTTTCTGTTACAGGGTTCGGCAGTTACCACCTTGAGCAAACACAGAATAATCTAAATTTTAAAGATATCTATCTAGAGGTAGCCATGTTGGTTATGCAACAAAGCATAGCCATATTCCATACAAACAAACAAACTACTCTAAACAAACACTGTAGTGATAGTTTTATTTGGCCAGTCAGAAGGCACATGATACATCACACAAATTTTGGAAGCTCACAGGTCTCTTCATCAGGCATGGATGTCAAAAGTCACATCTTTCTTGAGACGTTCTTGAATTTAAGATCTTAAAACACCTTTAATATTTTAACATCATCTTCTTAAACTCAACTTTAACACCTCAAGAAAGATCCAGATCTGTGATCCTCCCATCATCACCTTTATTCCTCTAAAACTTTTTAACACCCATGCCCGATGAAGATGACTATGAGGTTTGAAAGATTGTGTAATGTATTTTGTGCCTTTTTATTGGCTCAATAAAAGTATCACTGCAATGTGTTTTTCCGATTTTGCTAAATCTTAAAGCAAATTTTATTCACTCAGTTTATGTATCTTGATCATACTTGGACTCATACAAACTGTTCGCAATATTTATATTCAAGGTTATACTTTTTTAGAGTTGCTATGTTGATGTCAAACAGCTTTGTGCCAAAGATATCCTGCTGTATTGGTTTTAAAGAATAAGGATATAAACCACAGGTTTCTCCTTTTATGTATACTCAGAAATGTTGCTTCAGTGAATGTTAACTGACTTCTGCTCTGGTTAGGTCTCAGTCAAGTTAGAGGAGTGCCATCTTGTGGCAAATGTCTATAATAACTAATATTTAAAAATGAAAATATACCAGAATTTATCTTTTTTTTTTTTTGCTGTGATTTATGGCACTACCTTCCCATAGTGGTCAGATTGTGTACTCCTATGAGGCAAGATCCTATGCTCCTTGTAGCAGTGCTGCTGGCAAGGTTTCCCATGTCAAACAGGTTTTTGCTGAGGAGCCAGAATAAATGTACAAACAGTTACTGAGCAGCAGCAGTAATGAAGGATCTCAGTGATGGCAGTGGCACCATAGCTAACACTTCTTAGTACTGCACAGAGGGAGACACCAGTAAACCTCTTTTTAATAATAATAAATAAAACATTTATTTATATATTACCTGTCCTTTCTGGGATCTAGGCGGGTAACAACAGTCCAATAAAACAGATATACAGACAATAATAAAAATTTCTTTAATTCCCTTAACCCGCCCTCCTTCTGCTAAAATTACACATAAACATCACAGCACAATATCCCCAGTACAGTATACTTAGTTGCAAATTTTGTAACTAAGGATCGACACAGGTCGAATTATTCCAAGAGACCATCAGGAGAAGCGGTAAAAGACTGAATGGATCAGTTTGGTTAATTCAGCTGGAGGTCAGTTAGGGAAGGCCTGCCAGAAGTGATCTGTCTTTATTACCTTCTTGAAGTCCTCCAATGATGTTATATGGCTGATCTCCTCCGGCAGGTCATTCCATATTTTTGGAGCGGCAGCTGGAATGGTCCTCTGGGACGTCGCCACCAGCCTGGTTTTCTTTGGCTGCAGTAGGTTCCTCCCAAAGGACCTGAGTGTGCAGGGAGGATTGTATGGGAAGAGGTGTTCCCTCAAGTATGCTGGACCCAAGCCATGTATGGCTTTATAGGTAATGACCAACAACTTATACTTAGCCCGGAAGCTAATAGGCAGCCAATGAAGAGATTTCAATATAGGTGTAATAGGGTCGAATTTAGCTTTACCTACGACCAAATTGGTTGCCATATTCTGAATCAGTTGCAGCAGTTTTTGAAGATCTTTTATCATGAAAAAACTATGCTGAGACAATCCAAAATGAAATGAGATAGAGCCAGAAGATGAAACTCCCAAGTCAAACGGTACTTAATGACCTGCAAATAGTACTGTAGCTGATGGCGTAACTGGACTCAAGCCAAAAGGATGTTCAGCTGTTGACATGCACAGAAGTGAAAGGAACGTCCAAAGCTACATAATACGTAGAAACATGGAATGTGAGAAGCATGAATATAAGAAGCTGAAAACAAGAAATGGAACACATAAACTTTGCCTCACTGCTGCTGGGATAAGCAGCTAAAGTGGACAGGAATGGGACATTTTGCGTCAGATAATTACACTGCATTCTACTCAGGATATCAAACTATATATATAAAAAGAGAGTGGCATTTATCTGAGGAGAGATGTAGCAAAAGTAGTCAAAGGATATAATACAAAGTCTGGCCAATAATATCAATTAGACTACAGAGGAAACCCACCAATATAACCATAAGCCAAGTTTATGCTCCAACTACAGAGACAGACAAGAAGAAGAAATGGAAAAATTATATGCTGGAGTCCAAGAGGGAGTTGATCACACACCCAAACAGGACTGCTTGTTAATCAGAGGTGACTGGAATGCAAAAGTAGGGAAAAGAGCGGAATCAAAGATTGTAGGAGAATGTGCCATAGGATCAAGAAATGAAACAGGAGAGACCCTACTTAAATTTTGTTATGTCCACATTTTGTTCATCACAATCACATTCTTCAAGCAACCAAAGAGGCAACTGTACACATGGGGTGGTACAGACCGCCCCAAAAGGGTGGTCTGGCACCACCTCTTTTAACGCTGTAACTCCGCCACAGCAGCTAGATGCTGCGGCGCAGTTGCACACCTAAAAAGGAGCGGGAAAACCACTCTCCTTTTTAGGTGGCAGTTGTGGCGTGATTTAATAAAAAGGCGCCATTTGGTGCCTTTGCTCTGCCGCAACTGTGCAGCTGCGGTGACGCCATTACGTACAATGTCTAAACGGTCTTACATAATGGCAGTGGCACCATTATGTACTAGGGTTTGGGAGCATGTAAACGATGTGTGCTCCTGAACCTTAATGGCATCACAATGGCGCCTCTTCAGGCCTATCTGTATCAGGCCATAGTCATCCCCTGATGGCCTATATAGAAATCAAATAATTGGAAGCAGAAGATGGGGATGCTCCACTCTCTCTGCAAAAGGTTACCAATTAGCAAAAGGGTCAGGCAAGATTGAATTTTATCACCCTATTTGTTTAATTTGTATGCTGAACATATAATAGTAAAGCAAGATTAGACTCAGGACCCTGTCACATGGGGCTAAAAGAGCGGCTTACCTTTCCCAAGTTCAGTGTTAATTCAGGAGGCAGCCGGTTCCTATCAAACCTAAATAGCCACTGAATCTCAACTTGGGTCTGTTCTGGATGCAACCAGGGTCGTCTAAGCCACTTCTGCAGCCATTTTTAGAAGTCAGAAGCCTCCCGGGCGGTGATTCGGCAGCAATGTAGGTGTGATAGGAACTGGCTGCCTCCCAAATTAACACTGAATTCAGGAAATGTAAATCTTCAGAGGAAGGAGACATGTAAATTGGAGGAAGGAACATCAACAGTTTAAGAAATACATTTAACACAATACTACTAGCAGAAAATAGCAAAGACTTGGAACGATTACTAAAGAAAGTCAAGGGGAAAAAAATGCAATGAACATTAAGAAAACAAAAATAATGACTACAGATTATTTACATAACTTTAAAGGCATTGAGGATATTGAAATACGGTTTCATTCCTTGCCTTATTAATCCAAATGGAGACTGCAGCCAAAAAAATCAGAAAGCTAGGACTTGGAAAGGCAGCAAGGAAGGAGCTACACAAGATCCTGAAGTGTAAAGATATATCATTGAATAATAAAGTAAGGATTGTCCATGCCATCATATTTACACTTTCTGTGTATGAGTGTGAAAGCTGAACAGTGAGGAAAGATGATAGCAGATAATCAACTCATTTGAAATGTGCTGGAGAAGAACTCTATGGAATACCATGGTTTGCTAAAAAACAAATGAGTCCTAGATCAAATCAAGCTGAAATTCTCCCTAGAAGAGAGTAGATGTATCATGAGAAGATATGACTCACTAGAAAAGACAATAATGCTTGGAGAGGTAGAAAGCAGTAAGAAAAGAGGAAGACCATATTCCAGATGGATAAGACCCAATCAAAGAAGCTACGGCCTTGACTCTGCAAGACCTGAGCAGGGCTGTGGATGACAGGGTAACTTGAAGGGCTCTCATTTGTAGGGTTGTCATAAGAGAAAGTCGACTTGACAGTACTTAACATTGGAGTTTATCACACGAAGGGAATTGGAAGTATAATCCAATGGCAATCTGAATGCAATCATGGGGTTTCGCATGATTGCGTGAAAGCTGATCACACACATTTTCGGGCAAAGGGAAATCCTTCCGAATGCAATCATGAGGTTTCACGTTATTGCGTGAGAAACTATCATATGCAATTTCGGGCACTGGGAGGCAATTTCAGGCAGTTCTGAACGCAATGCAGTGTCAATACACAATCACGTAAATTCACTGAACTAGCAAATTTACTCAATTCTGAACTGGCCTCACTTCCATTTCTTTCGAAATTGAGAGAAATTCCTCCCGTGTGATAAACTCCAATAACAAAGGGTGTGGGCAGCCTATAAAGACAGGGGAGTTACAGCAAATCATTCTAAACAATATATTTGCAAAATTCCAAAATCAGTTTTAGAAATACCAAAGCAAAAGTAGACAGGAAGCCAAGCATGGTACAATCAATGACAATAAATAAAAAGAATGGATGATATCAATATTACCAGCTCCCACATAGAGGCTTTGTTCAGATAAAAATTTGGTATTAAATGGAGTAATTTATAAAGAAGAAATATTCCAAACCAAATAATATTCCAAATAAGATACTGAAAAGGAAATGCTAGAGATGGCTTAAAGGAGAAAATGATTTTAAGGGTTGTCCTGAAGTTAAAACATTGGGAAAAGATCATACAACAAGCTTGCTCCCTCCTCAATGTGACATCCCTTCAAATATTTGAACTATCATATCACCTCTTAACCTTCTCTTCTCCAGGCTAAACATTCCCAGATCCCTAAGTCGTTCCTCATAGGGCATGGTTTCCAGACCCTTCACCATTTTAGTCGACTAGAGAAAGTAGTTGAGAGAGAAGCAAGTGGATTTAAATGGGGAGGTTTTTTGGTTTTTGTTTTTTTTATAGGAAGCCAGATCTTGCAAAACAGACTAGAGAAAGAAGCAGGTGGATTTAAATGGCAAGATTTTCCCATGGGAAGCAAAGGCTTGCAAAATGGAGCAAAGAAAGAAGCAAGTGGATTTAAATGGGGAGATTTTCCCATAGGAAGCAAAGGCAAAACGGAGCAGAGAGAGAAGCAAGTGAATTTCAAAGGGGTATTTTTCCGATAGGAAGCAAAAGCTTGCAAAGACTGGAGGGGGAAGGAGTTGGTGATCAGGCTTGCTGGCTTTAGGACTTTTCTAAGCACTACTGATGTACTGACCCTTATATAAGTCTACCCCAAATTTTAGGATCAATATTGCAGCATAAATTTCTTATAGTTGAATATATACGGTATATCTCTTGAAACCTGTTGAAAACTGCAAATCTTAAGGAAAGGGCCGCTTAATTATATCTGCAAGGTAAGTATGGGTTTTTGGTGGCAGCATATGGTTCCTGACACTGAAAAGTAAGTGTTGAATGCAGGATATCCAGCAAAATTGATATTTTGAATCAGACGTAGCAAAGAATAAATTCTGTTGTTGTTGCATGCCTTCATGTTGTGATCCTGAGGTGAACTTATCATGGGTTTTTCTTGGCAAGATTTATTCAGAGGAGGTTTGCCATTGACTTCCCATGAAGATGAGAGAGTGTGACTTGCTCAAGGTCTCCCAGTGGATTTCATGGCGATGCAGGGGAATCAAACCCTGGTCTCCAGAGTCTCAGTCCAGCATTCAAGCCACTACACCAGACTGGCTCTCAGAGAATAAATGCATTCAGATAAAAATGTACTTTAAGTTATTAGACAATAATTTCAAGACAGTCTGTAATAGAAAGTGTTAAAGTTATATGTTCCTAAGTTTAAAAGATTAAAAAGGAATCATATAGCACATTTTAGACTGAGAAAAAGACATTTCTAGTATAAGCTTTTGTGGACTGCAGTCGATTTCATGTAGCGAAGCCTCCGTGGACAAACATATGTGCCAACACAAGGGAGAGGGGAGAGTGAGATGTAATAGAAAAGCAGTATATTTGTGTATGGTGATCGTGTCAAAGTTAAAGGGGACAAAGGTGGCACAAACGTTTTAGGTTGACACCAAAATGAGACACTAAAAATGTGAATATTGAAGTTCTTTGTCTAATACATTGAAATGGGTACAGAATGTTGCAATAAAGCAGGCATGGGAGGCCTACATAGTAAATGGGAAGTTAACAAGTATTTTAATATGTGCTGTCTGACAAGAAACCATTATCTCTATTCGAACCGTGGATTCTGGTTATGGCTATATCCTAATTTAGTGGTTTTTCTTTCCAAACTCCCTTTGAAATTTCTTTGTTCAAAGACTGCTGCTCACAAGTCTGAGACAGAATGTCCAGGAAAGTCAAAGTGATCTACAACTAGGAGTGTAGTTCTTCAGAGTGTAGTGAGGTCTCCAACTTTGGAGGTTTTTCAACAAAGGCTGGAGGGCCATCTCTTAGGAGCCCTTTGACTGTGTATTCCTGCCTGGCAGAGATTGGACTGGGTGGCCCTTGTGGTCTCTTCCAACTCTATGGTTCTGGTTTTTAGGTATTCCCATTTCTAATGTGTAACTGGTATATACATTCGTCCTCTGTTGTCCAGTGTAGAAAACTGAGGGCCATTGTTGATAAAGGACTGCATGTATCTGTTTAGAGGTTGAGCAGGTGCAAGTACCTCCAATGTTGTGAATAATGTTATTAGGCGCTGGGATGTGGATGACTGAGTAGATGTGGGAACAAGAGCTGACATCTGAATTTCTGGCAAGGTTTTGTTCTTGTTTTCCTATCCATATTATGTGCCCTGTTGTAGGTGGGTAGCTGTTTGAGGCTGGGTGCTGTCTGTAGGCAAATAAAGATCTGCTACCTAGAACTCTTGAGAAAGTAGTGTTCTCTCTTTCACACACACAAATACATCCACATACATACCTCCTTCTCTAACACACACACTGTTGATATATATGTTTGTCCACAAAGACTTCGCTCCATGCATCTAACATCCTCCTGAACTTTATCTGTCCTGGAGGGGAAGAGAAAGGAAAGAAGCGTGCTTAGAGCTTCTACCGGAGGAAGAGTTATTTCCTGATAAAATGTTAAAATATGAATATATGTGAATGTGTGAATGAAAACACGCACACTAAACAAACAAAATGTTTTTATTCATATACTATGTCAAGCATGGTGGGGATGGTGAGATATCTGCATGTAGATGTAAAGTGGGTCACACTGATGCAAAGTTTGAGAACCACTGTGATACAGGATTCCTTTTTATCTCCTTAATTTGTAAGTTTATATGCTGAAACACCTCAACGCAGCTATGTCTTTAAATACTATGTTCGTAAGTTAATTTATTACAAGGAAAAATGATTTTTTGGGATGAAATTTATATACACTTGTAGTTGCATATAGACAGGGTGACCAGATGTCATAGCCACAAAGAAGGACAAGGCAGCACAAAGTGGAGGGCATTAGAGAAAAATAGAGGACACGACCAAATCAAAGCTCAAAACACTAATATAAATGTAAATTCATGCTTTGTCATGCCCAAAATGGAGGACATTTTGAACTTCAGAAGGTTGACATGCAGGACATGTCCTGGAAAAAGAGGATGCCTAGTCACCGTGCACATATTGAACTTGAATAAAGTTTGTTTTAAAAACTGAAGACATTATTCAGTTTATTGTTAAGTGCTCATATGTACAAGATCCCAACAGATTTCAGTCCCTCACCACTGCTACCTACGTGTATTTAGATGGTACAGCAAGCTATAGAGGGGAATGAGACGTGTCTCAGCCCAATGCAAATTGCTTCTGAGTGACTTGCAATGACTTCAAAGGAGGGCTAATGATATGGGAAGTATGCATGGACCTCTGATTGATCTTAGTGTTATCTGCTCAGGAAGTGGAAAAACAGGATTCTACTGTATCCTATTCTCTACACATAAACAGACAAAAGTTTGTTGCTGTGTGCCTTCAAATAGTTTCTGACTTATGGTAAACCTAAGGTGAACATATCATGGGGGTTTCTTGGCCAGATTTGTTCAAAGGGAGTTTGCCTTTGCCTTCCCCTGAGGCCTAGAGAGAGTGACTTGCCGAAAGTCGCCCAGTGGGTTTCTATAGATTCCAACCCTGCTCTCCAGAGCCGTAGTCCAATGGTCAAAACTACTATACTACACAATGGTCAAAACTACAATACTATACAGGTCCTCCAGTGTGCCACTGTGGTCATCCTCTGGCAAAAGGTGACCATTGAGTTGTTCTGGAGGATCTAGAGATTCTGATATAAAATACTTCTCTAGGCATTTTTAGGTCCTTTTAGGTCCATTCTATGGTCAACTTTCAGTGGACATTGTCCATAGAGTTGCACTTAGAGGACCCAGAGACATGTTCTCTCAGGGGGAAAAATGTGTTTCTGGGGGGGGGGGGGGGTTTCCACATTCATAAGGGGTCCTGCATCCCTAACCCCAGTGAATGTGGAGGGCCCACTGTATTCCTTCTCTATTAATATATCGTGTAGTGCGACCTTAACATGGAGATACAGTGTTCTCAGCTCTCATCTTGGTTCTAAATCTCTCCTTTGACAGTTTCTTGATGTAGGTAGTTCTGCCCTGTCTTTCTTGTTTGGAGTAGCAATTTGATGTGTCTGTAATGTAACTAGACTAGTGATGATATTAAAGAATTAACAGTATGGGGTCCTCATTGCTTTTTCTATTTTCCCATGGTAACAGTCATTGCTTTGCTATGTTTTTTTTTCTCCTCCTTCAGAGAGCATCATTATCCATCAGTTACGCATGAACTCAAGATGAAACACCATGGCCACTCCATTCTGGACATGCACATTTCCTCTCCATGCTGCTTGGTCAGATTATTTCTGAAGCTCCACGTCTGTCACTGTGATCTTCCATGCTACTGATCATGTATGGAAGGACTTTACTGCTTCCATTGCAATCTGGGGAGGTGGGGGGAAGAGAGTTGTGCAGATTTTAATTGTGTGTTTTTTAAAAGAAACAATGTGTTTGACAATTTTTTTTTAAAATGAAAAAGAGAACCACATCTCCTGTGTCAGTTTCACTCTAACTTTGAATTCATTGGCACCTGCTTGACTTTTGTTTGATGTTTCCTACATAATTTATTTTTATAATACACTTTGTAATGCAGTGTTTTTGTTATGTAGTTCCCCCAACTTTCTGACTTATAGAATAACACTGTCAAAACTGCCAAGTGCCAATGTGCATATTTTCTATTGGACTTTATGAACATGTTGACTTGACCTCAATAATGGCACCTTTTCAAGAAAACTTGCCACAACATTGCTTAGCCATAATGTGACGGTGAGATTAGTTGCCCTGAAGACTGCTTTGTGAGACAGTATTATAGTGGGTTTTCCCTCTTGCACTGTATTGTGGTTTAATATAAGACTGAATACCATCAAACCAAAGCTTTTAAACTGTATTAGAGTTCAGAATTGTTTTAAAATCTTGTGTGCTGATCTCTGTTAAAACAAAGCTCATATCATGTGTGATTTTACATATATCTGTACCAAAAAAAAAAACAAAAGAACTTTCCTTTTTGTCACACTGTAACAAATAAATTTTCACAAATGTGCAACACTACTTTGATGTCTCAGTTATACCTTTATGGTAAAAAAAGATTTCTAAGCCCTTATTGCCAGTTCATGCTGACAAGGTTTTTTTATTTTTATTTTTGGCCTGATTCCTTGTGGGTCAAACACTGATCTGGCAGAGAGATTATTTGTTCAGTCATGTACAGAGTTTGGTGTCCTTAAAGTTGCTGATTTTTCTGGACCCAAGTACATCTGTTAGTCTCAGTTCAGACTGCAAGTGGGGTTCATATTATTAAACTCCACATTGCTATATGCAAGTGGAGGACATAGAAATGTAATATTTATCCATAGAAGGAATTTCAGATCTGAAATAAGCAATGCAACACTGATGGCAGTGGCTGTGATTCCACAATGTTTGTGTATGATTCTATATTGGTTCTCCACATGTTTATCGGTATTCTGTCAGTTTTCCCTTTTTGCTACATTAAATGTCATTTCTGAGGGCAGCTCACCTCTTAGTCCTTTTTGTAAAAAAATGAGAATAGGGAGCTGAAATTAGAAAGTTTGTCAGAAAAGCATGCACATTCCTCAGGACTCGTGCACTGTCATTAAATGCACACCGAAGTTAATATAGAAATTCTCCAATGTTACTACCAAAACTACTTAAAGCTGGTTTATGCCACTGTGACTGCTTTTCAAATGTGCTCATGAAGACATTGTGCACTAGAAAAGACCACCTTACTTCTTGATATGTCAATAATACATTTTAAATTGAATCCAAAATTAGCTTTATGAGGCCCAGATTCTGCACTCCCCTGCTCCACCCCCTCACCTCCATGTCCCTTTCATGGCTATGAGTCTACAGTACTGTGAAGGTTTGTGAGAATCCTACAGCACTTGAAATTGCTTTTTAAATTAGATGCAATCCCTATATCATTAAATGACGTTCAAAACATCTACAGCCATGTTAGGCCTCTGTTGGTGTGTATGCATGCACATGTACAGATTTAAAAGTCTGTAACTGTACTAAGAGGAGTGTTAATGGGAAAAGATACTAAAACAAAAGGCCACAGTACACTTGAACATTTGTTTTGCGCCCATGCTGTCTGCAACACTGAAGGCTTATTATAACGTAGGAACTTGATGGATGGGCTTGGTGCAGTGAATTAGGGCATGTGGTGTCCACAAAAAGGATGGAGAAAAACACCCCATCATGTATATTGCTATTCCTGATAGACTACTATGATGATTGGAATTGACCATCAATTCCCTGTGCTTGTTGACTGCCTACCTGTTCCTCCTGCTTGCATGACTACTATATGGCTATAGGAATGTGTGGGGTGCAGGGGAGAGTAGTTGACCAAGGCTATGATAGGCATTGACAGGAGATCTCTCTGCAGTGGTAGGAAGGTGTGTGTGTGTTGGGGGGTGGGGGGTGGGTCATTGGCTGTGATAGCTATTGGTTAGTGATCCTATGTACTTGCAGTCCCCTACTACCACCCACCAGTCAGCCTCCTTATATCAGCCAAGGGGATAGCCAAGCAAGGCTTGTCCACAGTTATGGTAGCCACTGACGGTGATCTCCTCAACCCTACACCTTCCCACCAGTCACTGTATGACTGTGGGAGAGTGCAGGAAAAACTACTCCATTTTCAAAGTTGTTTGTGCAGTGAGGAGAAATATGCTTAAATTATTTGTTCTTCCTCATGGGAACAAATAATTTAAACAAACACATTCCTAGCTGGTACCTGCCATGGACTACAGTCACAAGTCAGGACAACGCATGAGGTGGTTTGTTGAACTCTGGCTTGTGCTGAGCAAAACTGTTTATATGCCTTGATTTGTTAACTACCTCATATCACAATCTGAATCCATGGTTTGTTGTTGGCTTATGAATTCTGACATTTTCAATCCACAGTTTGTTGTGACATCAAAGCCCGCATCCCTGGTTTTTTGCCTCCATTTAAAACAAAGGTAAAAAAGAGGTAGGGGGAAAATAGAAATGGGTAAGATACGGCATTTGTTTGATTAAATGCAATAAACAAGAGTTAGCATAAACCACAACTTATCACAATATGAGGATATGTCTGTTGTTACCCAAAGAAAGAAAACAGGTGAATTTAGAAGTCAGGGTTTTATAATCCAGTAGCAAATGAAGGCAGGAAAAGCTAACTACTTTAAGTATAAAATAGATCTATAAAGATAGTACAGGAAATGCTATGGGTAAAAGGTTTCTTGTGAAAAAAAAAAATCTTGAAGAAAATAGTAAGAGGAAAAAGGATTTTCAAGCTGAGCAAGAGTAGAGGATATTCCTGATATGGGGGAGAAAAAAACATGAAGAAACAGAAAGAAGTCAGGGTAAGGTGTGTGAGAACTAGCACCTTAAATAATCTGAGTAACAAAATTGTGGCAAAAGTTAATTGAAGTATCCAAAGCAAAGTAACTATGGGCTATTTAACTCATTATGCAGCAGCAAATTCAGATTTCCCATCAACTATATACACTCATTGTAGCCAATCTCAATTTGTACTTCAGTATACTTGTGTTACCTGTGAATGTGTTAATTAACATTTTACAAGTTTAGATGTACACCTGAGAAGTTTTTTTCCACCAAATACAAAATGTGAAGGGCTCATTTTGTTTCATGAATGGAAATAAATTCCAAAAGAATCTAGGTGACGTTTCCCGCTACAGCTAAGATCAGACTGTAAGCACAAAAACTCACTGAATTCAATTTGCTTGCGAGACAAACACATCTTTTTTGCCTTTTTGATAAATAAATCAAATGTATATTTATAGCATTTGTGCAGGGCCTGAATATACAGCAGTTTGTAACATTCTGTTACTTTGAAAATTGTGAAAATTAAAAACATAACCTTGGTTGCAACGTGTCCTCAGCTACTTTTGTGTATGTCCATAATCGTCTTTTGATTCTGCTATGATGACAACTCTAGTACCCCTGGATTCTAGACTTTTGTTTATTTGTTGACTCTCCTATGGTACCACAATACCTACAGGGAAAATGAAGAGGAAGAAGAGGAGGAATAGGAAAGTTCTGCCTGCCTACAATCTTGTCCAGATGGAGAAATGAAATAGTTTATTTCCTGATATCCATGAAAAAATACCTTGGTAGAATTTTGATCTGGCTCTAGTAGATTTGTATTGGTTTGGAACTCACAACCGTGTAAGAATAGCCACAATAACATGACAAAACACTCCTTCCCCTTTCCAGTTGAAATGAAGAACCTGGGGTAACCAGGAGTGATTTTCAGTTTTAATTTTATCTTGTGGAAGGATGGTGATCTCTTTAGTTCTGATACTGAAAACAGAATTCTGGGCTAAGAATTCTTTGCTTTTAAATGTATGTCTTCATGGTTCTGGTAAAAACAGAACTATTTACATTCTGTCCATAGATTTATACTGTCCTTCCCCACTTCTGGATTTCTAGTTTTATTTGTCGAGTCTCCTTCAGTCTCACAGTACTACTTTATAATAAAGAGAAGATAATAATAATAATAATAAGAAGAAGAAGAAGAAGAAGAAGAAGAAGGAGAAGAAGAAGAAGAAGAAGAAGAAAAAGTTCTAGAACTGATCTGTATGCATCTGGAAAGAACAATTTAGTTTATTTTCTGACCTGCACGGTAAAGACAGGAACTTCAGCTTTTGCAGCCCAGCTCAGCCCACAGGCAGCAGCCACACTATATGCTGTTCCTTTTTACAAAGCTTTGAGGCATGTATGGCCTAAGGTGTATGTAAGTACCACTTTAAAAAGGGCACATGCGGGCCTATTTTCACTGCCAAAAGGAGCATTTTTGCCTTTAGGCTGATCATCATAGTGAAGTGGGTACCGGTCTAACTACTATCCAATGGCACCAGCATCTTACAGCCTATTAATGTGAAGATGCCTGTAGCAATGGAAACCGGTCTCCATTCCTAATTACCACAATATGACACACACAAAATGGTTGAAGATTGTAACCAAATTACAATCTCTAATGTAGTTTTCCATACTTTCAAGAAGCAGATGTCATGGTTTTACATATGTCAGAATACTGATGTCCTATAAGGATTGCCTTAACTGTTTTAGTCTCGTAGAGTACTCAGTATTTCCACACTGAAACCAAGTTTATTAGCATTTAATAAATAAAATTGTAGTTGATCAAACTCCCCACCCCTTGTCTTCTGTTAGTTGAAGTGTACAAACTTTCACTTGCAAGCTTTAACAGATCAAAGTATGGGGGGAGGGAGTTTAATATGTGGGAATCATGCCTGCATTTCCCTTTCTTCTACACTACATAAATGAACATCATGGGAAATAAAGCAAAAGGAATCCATGGGGCTGCCTCTTTTCATGCCCCACTCTTTCTTCCCAGCACTACAGATTAATAAAATTAACTTCACTTAACATAGCAGATGTGTTCCTGGTCATTATGTCTTTTACAAAAACAAAGGTACTGTAGAAAGGATAGGTTCCTCCACCATAACAAGGAAGAGCAGTTCAGTGTAAGTTTCAGCACACTATTAAAACTAAAACTAGCTCATGTGAGATGAACCAACCAAGTAGGTAAATTATGCACCGGTAAACAAAAACCTTCTGGGTTCAAAAAGTTTGAATGTTTTCCCTGCAAAATCAATCAACCCATCAATCAAACAAGTTTTATTTTGGTCATTGACCAGTATAAAAGAGAGGCTAAAATGAGAATAAAATAGACTAAATAATATACATATATAATATAATAAAATATACAATTGTTGTTAAAGAAAAAAAGATGATCTCTGCCATCTGAAATCAGATATTACTAACCATATGTAGACGTGTTTTACACATGATTTAACAAAATTTTGCTACCTTCATTATGACAGTTCGGTTCTGGCTATCCAACAAATAACGTAAATAAAACACATCAGTATGACCAGGAAAATTAGTTACAAGAGGGGTATAAGGGCTGGTGACAAATATCCTTGTAAAATTGACAATACAAGATAAAATAGGCTGTGGTTTCAATAGCACCAGTTTCACAGGGACGTAGTCGGAGCTCATGAGGAATTTTCCTGTATTTCCCTTCTAACATGCTGTTGGGAGAGTATTAAATCAAGCTTAAGAAAAGGCTCACTGTGACATGGTATAAATAAGAAACTGGATGATAAGTCAAAATTTGATTGTTTAGAAATGAATAATTAGTAATAGTGGCAATTTCTGTCTGACCTACAATATCTAAGATCCTTTGCCTTATGGCTGATTTTGCTTGAACTAATCCTGACTTTAGGATAGTATGACTAGGCAGTCCGAGAAGATTCAATTTCTTATGAAAAGAAGACTTATACTGTAGCTAGCTATCTGCCAAAATCAACTAGTCAGACCAACAGGATTGTAGTGTAGCTTTAGCCAGTAAACAAGGATGTTTATCCAGAGACTGGATTCGATTTTACTAATACCTGTTTCCCAAGTTTGAACGTTCTAGAGACCACTTGATCATGTCTTCCAAAATGCATCCAGGGATGATTTTCTTTTCTTTCACCAGCCTCCACTTTCATTATGATTTCCATTTATGGTAGCCAGTGCAGCAGGCTTATCAGCTCTCCCCTTTTCTGTCTGTTTTGCTGTTCGCACATCTCCAGTAGGATTTTGGAAGCGATTGCTGCTTAACTTGAATGTTGTAGACAGGCACACATAGTTAGGGTAGGATAAGCTAAGGCAGAATTCTAGGTCCAAAACACACTGCAGAAATTATCCAGATTGAGGCCGCTTTAAATGCCCTGGCTCAGTGCTAAGCAATCCTGGGAACTGTAGTTTATTGTGGTACTAGAGCTCTCTGACAGGGAGGGCTAAATGTTTCACAAACACAAACAGTTCCCAGAATTCCCTAGCATTGAGGCAGGGCAGTTAAAGCGGTCCCAAACTGGATTATTTTTCTGCAGTGTGTTTTGGCCCTAACTGAAAGAAGCACATTGGTAGCATGAGCTTCTAGACTAGAGTCTGCTTCCTCACGAGCCTTGCAGTAATGTATTTTACCATTTTATAAATGTGTTTTATCTTCCACACACAGATTTTATAAGCATTTTGGCAAGTTGTCAAGCACTGCAAACAGGGTGAGCAGGCGTCCTCACGGCAAAGGTGGACAAGGCACCGTAAAATGTAGGCCATTCGAGAATATTTATTTTATTTTATTTTATTTACTGTATTTATACCCCACCCTTCAGCCCTAAAGGCTCTCAGAGCAGCTTACAATTATTATTATTTTTAATTAGACATTTCCCTGCCCTCAGGCTTACAATCTAAAAAGACACGACACAAAGGAGAAGGGAACGGTGGTGGGGAAGGGGATCAAGTCCAGTGTAGGATGTGACCAAATAAAAGCTAAAACCACACATATGAATTGATTTCATATTGTTAATTTATAGGGTTTACTACCCGTACTGCATTTTATTATGTTTGTGTGTTCTTGTTGTGTGTCTTCGAGTTGCTTCTGACTATGGCGACGCTATAAGGCGACCCTATCACAGGGTTTCCTTGGCAAGATTTTTATCATCCTCTGAAGCTGAGAGTGTGTGACTTGACTTGCCTAACGTCACCCAAGGGGTTTACATGGCCAAGCCGGGAACTGAATCCTGTTCTCCAGAGTCACAAGTCCCAACGGTCAAACCACTAGGCCACACTGGCTCTCATTTTATTATGTATTTTTTCCCCTGACATGAATATGTTTCTGAAGAATTTATCTTTGCTGAAACACATGGTTCGTTTCCAATAAACTTCGAGACAGCCGAAGAAGACAAATACTTAATATTTTACTAGCCACAAGGCGCCCTCCTTCAGCGCAGTGACATCAGGCACATGCCGCTCTGTGTAAACGCAGCGCATGACATCATCTGCGTTCGCACGTATGGATGGTGCGCTTTAAAAATGGTGACATCTATACGCGCTAAGGCTGGGGAGCGTGCAGATGCTTGAACACTCCCCCCAGCCCTTTTGGGCCGTCTGTACTGGGCCATTATTACTTTCATTTGCCCATTGTGCTGAAATGAAGGGAAGGAAAAAAACAAAACACCTCTCAACATTTCCATGGTTCCTCAATCAGCCTAAACATGAGGTGTTACATAATAATACTAATAATAAATTTATAATTTTATAAATTTATACATTTTATAAATTTATTATAATTATTATATAACTATGTAATTATTATATATAATATGACATCACACTAATAATACTTGTTATTTTGATGTAATTACGTTTTATATCTATATCTATATATTGTAATAAATATATATTATAATTATATCATATTATATATAATTATAACATAATAAAATATATTATATATTAGTATAATAATATACATTATATATTAATATATTATTAATTATATAATTATATAATTAATTATATAAATAATTATATTATTATATGTTTTATTATATATTATTATCATATAAATTGTATCAATAATAATATATAATATATTATTGTTATATTGTTATATCTATCTATTATTATATTATATCTATTATAATATATTTACTATTATAATTATGATAAATCTATAGCGCTATATAAATAAAAGTTAATAATAATATAATAATTATAATATTATATGTTCTATATTATTATTATATTATAATATATATATATATCAATATTATAATAAGTATGATATTATAATAATTATATTATTATTATTATTATTATTGGAGCCGTACTCCATAAATAACCCACTCTGAAACCTCCCTTTAACAGCCCTGCTGCCTCAGTGCTGTGGGACACTGGGAACTTTAGTTCGTTATGGTCCCAGCTCTCTCTTGACAAAGAAGGCCAAAGGTGTTACAAAAACTCCAATTCCCAGAACACCCTCGGCATTGAGCCGCGGCGGTTGGTCAAAACTCGAACCCTGATACGCATGCGCGGCTCCGGAGCGTGGGTGGGCGGGGCTTCTTCTGTGGCCGAATATGCGGGGGAAGGGGGGGACACACACAGCGGAGGCTCGGGGAGGGGTGGACGTCAGCGCTCCGCGCGTGCGCAGTGCGTCGAACAACCCTTCTGTTTCCGGAAGGGGTTCTATTCTAAATTCTTCTCTAGAACGCGCTGAATTAAGGAGGGAGGAGGAGGAGGGTGACGTCAGCGCTCCGCGCATGCGCAGTGTGTCGAACTCGTCTGTTTCCTCTCTGGCCGAACGCAGCACTGAAACAAGGAGGTAGGAGGAGCATTAGGGTGACGTCAGCGTGCCGCGCCTGCGCAGTGTGTCGAGGAGGAGGGAGTCCTTCTATTTCCGGAAGGAGGGCAGTGAGCTGTTTGGGTTTGGGAGGAGGGGGGGGGGCCGAGAGGAGTGCGCTTAGTTTTGCGCATGCGCAGAGGCTGTGTCCCTTTATATATATATCTGTCCAAGTGTAACCGTCGTCTCCTGTATGGCGATGAACTACAACGCGAAGGAGGAGGCCGCGGCTGGGACTGCGGCGGCGGCGGCGGCGGCGGCGATGGACGGCCAGCCCTCGGTCCCCGGGAGCAGCGGCGTGGGGGGCGGCGTTGGCGTGGCCGGGGCGGTGGGCTCGGCCCTGAAGAGCCGGAAGCCGGACAACACGGCCTTCAAGCAGCAGCGCCTCCCGGCCTGGCAGCCCATCCTGACGGCAGGCACCGTCCTCCCGGCCTTCTTCGTCATCGGCCTCGTCTTCATCCCCATCGGCATCGGCATCTTCGTCACCTCCAACAACATCCGGGAGTACGAGGTGATCGTCGTCCTCGTCCTCTGCCCAGCTGGGAGCCCTTTAGCGGCATCAGCGCTGCTGCATCGGAAATTGGAGACACGAGATTTTTTTTTTAACTTATTATTTATTATTTACAGTATTTATACCCCCTTCCTTCAGCCCTAAAGGTTCTCAGAGCGGCTTACAACTATTATTATTTTAAATTAGACAGTTCCCTCTACTGGTGGCGCAGTGGTTAAATCCCTGTACTGCAGCCACTCACTCAAAACCAGAAGGTGGCGAGTTCGAGACCAGCAAAGGGCTGAAGCTCGACTCAGGCTTGCATCCTTCCGAGGTCGCTAAAATGAGTACCCAGATTGTTGGGGGGCAAATAGCTTACAATTGTAAACCGCTTAGACACTCCTTAAGGGTATGAAGCGGTATATATCACTGTAAATTTACACAGTGCTGTACATACAATCTTATAATTAGACGGATCCCTGCCCTCAGGCTTACAGTCTAAAAGAGACAATACAAAAGGAAGAGGGGAAGGGGGTGGGAAAGGGGGTGAGGTCTGGTGGTTCCTCTCTCCCTCTGGGGCCTGGCAGATGGACTGGAGAGAGGGCTCGGCTTCTTAATACATAGTTTAGCAAAGGGCGTTTAGAGTACTCAGCCTGATGCCTCTTAAGCCTCACTGAACTACAAAACCCCCAAAACGCAACAGGAGTTCACAGGGACCGCGTTTAAAGCAACCTGTTTTAAGAGTGTAAAGCAATAAGATCCTGGGTTACGGTTCAAAACATGCTGCAGAAATAACCCAGTTTGAGACCTGGCTGACTGCTTGTATTATATTGTGGCATCAGAGCTTTCTCTCTCTGACAGGGGAGGCTCAACGTCTCGCAGAACTACAGTTCCCAGGATTCCCTCGCCCTGAGCCAGGGTGGTTAAAGCAGCCTCAAACTGGGTTATTATTTCTGTACTTTGTTTTGGACCCTAGTCCAAAAACTGCAGTCATCCCCACAGTGCAGATGTGGCCTAAGAGAGAGGGTGAGAGGTGGGTTCCCAGGAAAGGGTAGCCCAGGGTGCATCCGTACTGTGGAAATAGTGCAGTTTGACACCACTTCGACTGCCGTGGCTCCGTCTTGCTTAGTCCTGGGATTTGCAGTTTGGTGAGGTGTTCAACCTGGTCTGTCGGTGAGCTACCAGACTATAAATCCCAGGATTCTGCAGGACGGAGCCATGACTGTTAAAGTGGTGTGTGACACTGCTTTAATTCTGCAATGTGGATACACCCACAGCCTCCCCTTGAGCCAGAGGCAAGGAATGTGGCCCGGCCCGACTGGTTTTTGCTTGCCCTGCCAGGCTCAGTTTGTTCAGAAGGCCGTTGAATGGGCTAATGGCTGTGGAGGTGACGTAGGAGAGCTTGGCAACAGGCTGGTTGCCTGGATTGTGCAAGGTTCGGATCAGAGGCTGGGAAACTACAGCTCTTTCAGGTTACTGGACAGTGCCCAGGACCCTCAGCCAACAGGATAGCTGTGCTGTCGGGGAGAATCTGGGAATCGTTGTCAATAAATGTATGGACCTAAACCTCTTTGTTAGTCCTGGCTAGAGTAGGCCCATTGAGTCAGTTGCCTTTGTGTTGACTCACCATTCAAGAATGGATTGAATGGGTCGGTTCTGCTTAGGATGCTAGCCATATTTGCATGCCAGGGATAGCCACTGCCCTTGTGTTACTGTTAACTGTGACTGCTGCATACGTTTAAATATGACATCTGCATAGGACACTTGCATGGCTTTGTGAATAGCTCACATCCTGTATAAATCAATCTTTTTTTCTTATCAGTTGTTTCTTACAGATGTTTCCCTGGTATGATGTGTATTGGATAGAGAAAATGAGGAATGGCTTTTCTATGAAAGCCAAAACTTCAGGCAGATAGAATTAATAAGGACGTGTGTGTGTATATATATGCATACACACACTGTAAGTTTTGGGTATTATATATTAAACATAGAAATATAGAAACAGTTCAATAATTATAAGAAAGATGCCACATTACATTCCTGTTTTTTATAGACTGAGACTATTATTTCTTTCCCCCAAATGGCCACATTTGATCTAGTGCTGGCTTATGATGCTGGCAGTCTTTGGCCTGAAACAGATGGTCTGAAAAGTGTGGAGTGCAGCGGCTTCGACACTGATTGCGCCAGGGCCACGACAACCACACTTGGATCTGGGATCTCGCCACAGTCCTTAACCAGGCCAGTAGAAGGAGCAGGTCTTGTCCACTCCTTTGTGGCCCGGTTCTTTAGCAAAGACACAGCCTCAGTGCAGCTTCTGCCGCGTTCAGGGCATGCATCATCTATCAGTAAATGCTGTATGTTGATAGATTAAGAATATTAAATATTGAATTTGTGGCATTCGACAACACGTTTAAGGTTGATTAGGAAAAAGCTTGAAGGCCACATTCTGAAAGAACAAGGCTTAGTTGATTAGGGAAGAAAAATAATGAAAAGAACTGTGGTACATGAGGTAAAATAGGTTGAGGCTTGAAGGTAAGGTGCAGATAAGGGCTTTCTGGGGTCTGAGACTTCATGAGTTGGACTGCTGTTCTATTGAAGAACATTTTGAATTTTCTTTCTTTCAGAAAGCTGAACAAATTCAGAAAGAGTTGAGATTAGTTTAGAGGCTGCTTCAGAAATGATCTTTGTCTACTCAAAAAGGAAGAGGGACGCTCGCCCTACCTTCCCATATATCATGCACTAATGCTCAATACTAAAATAGGTTATGTGGATTTTGCACACCTGGTGTATTGGAATTGTGTGCTAATTTTGCACTAAATCCTTTAGATAATGCGAACAAGCATGTACAGGTGTGGCAGCGCAATATCCGAAGCATCTCTTTGCTATTTTAGCAGGTATTCTCTAGTAGTAGGGAAGTCCTTTATTATGCAGAAAAATACGAACATGTTAGTCTTCAAAGTTGTACATGAGATTAATGATTTTTAGTGAGATCTATGTAATCTGAAGAGCATATATAGAATTTCATATTCATTACTCGCTTTTCTTCTGGGTGTGTTCCTAGTATATCTTTGAGGACACTGGTTAGGAAAGCAATTGAAACCAATGAATACAAGAATGACATTGACAAGAACATACGTTTTAGGCTAAATCTCATAATCATAATCCTTTGATCTAAGTTTTGTGAGCATTAAATGGGTGAGCAGGATGTTAAATTGACTTGTGGAGAAACTCCATTTTTCTCATTGGGCTTGCTTCCAATTTTTAATGGACTTACCTTCCTGTAGAGAGCTATGGAAAAAGTGGCCTTACTCACAAGGATTCTACTTTTGGAATTTTGAAAATGACTTGAAATGTAAGTGATATTTAGGAAGGGGAAGTAGGATTCTTAAAACCAGATTTAGTATGTCAGTGGTATAGTGGATGATGGGGAATGATCAGTTTGAGGATACTTCTTGATTCTGTTTTCCATTAGAAACAAACATTAGAAAACGTTGCCACGCGTGTTTTCTTGAAGAGAGAAATTTTTAATGATAGGATGAGAAACGACTTGATCAAATGCAGGCTGCAGGTGTTGATTAAAGGTCAGCTGTGATCATAGCTGTGTAAAGGGACTTATCAGTCTAGCTGCTGTATGCCAGAGAAGGGGAATGTGTGTCTTTCTATGTCTTGCTATGGCAGATCACATCAGTGCTAACCAGATAATTCAGGTTGAGGGTTCATGAGACATCCAGTCCAACAATATTGGAGGGGCACATATTCCCCATACTTGCTGTACGTAGTCTGCTTAAGAGAAGTTTGGTTACATGTATTCAGCATTTGTCAACTGAATTCTGTGGCTTAGATGCTCCCGTGTACAAAGTTTAGCGTTGTGCACAGGGCAGTAGCCTTAAGTGTGACGCTACATGCATTGAGAACATATAACAATTGTTGATTGTGTGTGTGTGTGTGGCCATTATCACAGTGTTAATCGACTAAATGCCCTAAAACATTAGAAAGGTATACCATGAGGTATTTTCATTAAAGCCCTTGGGATCTGTCTGGGTTTAAATATATACCAGGTATATTATTACCTACCGTAGTTTATTCCAGCTTCTTAATATGTTTCTGAAACTTTAATTGATATGTTAACGTAGAAGTAGAATACAGGAGTTAAGACTTCTGTTAGGTGGTGTTTGAATGATTCCAGTATTTGAGGTCAGTGTGTGATTTATAGCTTGGGCTAAATCCTGAACACACTGTTTTTTGTGGGTTTTTCAGGTTATGTGACTGTGTTCTGGAACAGTTTATTCCTGACGTTTTTGCCATCATCTGTGGCTGGCATCTTCAGAGAAGATGAATACGTTATTTAAAAAAATATTGTCAGTACTGTGTATATAATTAAGTACTGTTATGGCAAGCATGAATTTCAACAGGAGTGTAGTCATAATTTATACAGATTATTGCTGCATATCAACACAGAGATAATATTTTGGCATTTAAGAAAAGTTACGGAACTAAAATCGCACCTCCAAGTCGGTGGACTTGAGATCCAAGGGGCCACTGCCATTAATGTGAAAGCCTACGGAGCTTGAATATGCGTGCATTTTGGAACTCATGGGAAGGTCTGGAACAGTTCCCCTATGAGTTCCAAGGGACGACTGTATAATCTCAAGTTTGTATAGAAATCTTGTAGCACCTTTGAGACTAACTGAAAGATGGCAGCATGAGCTTTTGTAGACTTCAGCCTACGGTACTTTTGGTGAAGTAGACTGAAGTCAACGAAAGCTCATGCTGCCAACTTCTTTCTTTCATTTAGTCTCAAGGGTGCTTCAAGATCTCTCTACAGAGTAATTCTACGGACTAGCATGGCTATATCTTTGAATTTATAATCTCAAGTTTATTAAAGGTTTCTGAAGGTACTGGATGTTTCTTTATGTATGTAATCTCCCTAGCTCTAATTTTAAACATTATAGAAACAGACTAAGGAGGTAGATGAGAGGTCAGTTCTGGGAGAGCTGGGAGAACTGCTTTCCACCAGATCCAGGTTAGCACGACTCAGTTAAAATAACAGTATTATTGAACAAATCTTTGACTTTCATTTTGTATTAAAAGTGAATGTTTCATTCAATCAATTTTTGAACTGCTTTAAAAATCCAAAAACAAGGTTGCAGTGTTCTTTTTGTCCTCCTGATGCACTGTGTAGTGCTAATCGCTTCTAAAAATAAGCACCTTTGTTTCCATGCATAAGGACACAAAGCACATCTCTCTCAACCTGTCAATACTGAATAGGTTGCTCCTCTACTGTTTCTAAAAGCAGCTATTCAGCTTTTCTTTAGGGCAAAATTGTAACAGACTGTATAATGAGAGATGAAGCCTTCCTTTCATCTTGCTAGTGCCCAAAATATTATTGTGTAAACCCATTCTGTGGGAATGGGCTTAAAGTGGGAAAAATACAAGAGTTTGAAATTGTGTATTCAATATGGGAAAAATACAAGAGTTTGAAATTGTGTATTCAGTATAAATTTCAGCAGTGTCTAAATGGTGTATAATTGACTTGCAACTGTAGATTGCTCTTTTATTCTTGATTAAGCTTGTTTGTGCAGTTCTGTATTCTCCAATAACATCTTTTATCCTGGATATTATTCACATATTAAGACAAAAGCGAAGTTCCCTTTCCACAGATATGGTGAAGCAGAAAGGTTACAGATACCTCTTGAGATTACTTCCAAATGTAAACACTTGTAGTTTCTGCTGTTCTAAAGCAACTCTCCAGAAACAACCCATCTTAGTGTAAGCATGATAATGTGACTTGTTTAAGCCAGGGGCAACCAGCTTGTTTGCCCTCTTGGGTGGAATCTTTGTGATCATGTTCAGAGCTTTCTAGAAAATCTGGTGGGCTGCAGTTTCAGCCCCAGAAAATAATAATAAAAATATGTTGATGATTGGAACAAGAGGTATTCTCCTGCACAAAAGAGCATTTTATATGAAATAGCTAAACATGATTTCATCTCCTGAGTGATCACACTAAAATATGTCCTAAATGAAACTACCAGTATTTTTTTAGCTGTCACAAAGCCAATTCAAAAGATTAGGAGACCTTCTCTCTCTCTCTCTCTCTCTCTCTCTCTCTCTGTGTATATATACACACACACACATATATATCAGAGCATAAATATTGCTACATATAAACTTGGATTTCTCTGTGTAGACAACAGTATTGAATGAGATGTACTCAAAGTCACTGTCACTGTAGTGTCTTGTGGTTTTGGTTGCAACTAAAACTGGACAGGCCTGATTCAAAAACGCACCAGTGCCTGGTTTGAGAAATAAGAAGGATATTTATACAATTTATTCCCCTGCTCACCATATCAAGCTGAAAGAAGTGATATTAGGAATCATTCTAGACCCCAGGAGATTTTATATAATATTCGACTGTAAAGTGTAGATCAGACAGACTTGGACGTTCATAGATCTATAGTATGTTCTGAGTAGCCTGGGAGGAGCCCTAATAGATTTCCATAGGACTTCATTTTCTTGAACCTCTGCAAACACATGCTGAAGTCAGCAAGACTTTTTAGTGAGATACCAGGGCTGTCAGTTATTTTGGACTGAGGTACAATATGCTGTTGATGGGCTGGCATATGCTAGAGGGTTGGGAGCCTTTCATGCTACTTAACAGTGTTATGATTTCACTTTAAGTGCCATGCAATATACTGTGGCATCTGGAGATTTTAATTTTAGGGAGAGATATATAAAGTTCTTAATGAGGGAGTTTTAGTGCCTTATCAAACTGCAAACCCCAGATCACTGTCTCTTCCATGCATCCCAGTACACTGTCATACTCTTCTGAGAGACCTTAACACCTTCCAAAGTGGCACCCCAATAACACATGGAAGGACTGGTGCTTGGAAGGAAAACCAACAAGTGATGTACTGCATTCACCTATAGGAGTCATTTTAAACATGTCTGGTTTTTTTTGGATCCTGACCCTAAAATAATGTTTGTCATTTTTTGTTTGAAAATGTTTGTTATTTCTTCATACATACACATTAAAAGAAGGTTTACAAGAATTACAGTAGCAGTTTAAGTAATAAAAATAATCAAGGTAATGTAAAATACAGTATCAAAGGAGTGGGACTCACCAGAGCAGTTTATCTGGATGACTTCAATAGAAATATAAGATAGAGCTTTTTGAAATGCCATCAAGTGCAATGTAGCCCAGATGCCACTGAGCCATACAGTCTTTTCCTATCTAATCTTCAAAGTATATTCCCCATTTGATGAGTTAACAACTTATTATGATAGTTGCTGGTTGGAGTATCAGTGATAAAATGCTTCTGTGTGTGTTGTGGCTTATGATTATCTCTCTCGGTCCCCCTTTTATTTTGCAGATTGATTATACAGGAATAGAACCAAACAGTCCCTGTCATAAATGTTTAAATGTGTCCTGGAACAGCACACCTTGTCAGTGTACAATTTACTTCACATTGGATCAACCTTTTGAGGTATGTTATTATATTTCTGCATGCATATATTACAGTATGGAGTGGCTCTGCACTTCTGCACAACACCTAATTTGATGACATTCTGTACCTCTTTTCTTTCCTAAACAAATCCTTGTTGTATGCTCTGTTTTAATTAGTTTATTTGGCACTACAAAGTTTACCCAGTTCCTGATTTGCTCGCTTGTTCTACCGATCTCTGAAATATGGTGGAATGACATTTTATGGCAAACTTTTTATAAAGAAGAAAACCCCCTAGGAATTAAACCTGGGTTGTACAGGTTCAGTATGTCAAGGATTAGAGAGCCTTTCTTTCTTTTTTTCCCCCGTTTCCTCCCTTTTTTTTAATAGGGGGTGGTAGAAATCCTATTTTTAGAGATCAGCAGGAGAAAATCCTTTTGAAGAGACTCCCTCCCACTTGTAGGAAGCCTTTTGTTTGCTTATTATTGTTATTATTATTATTATTATTATTACCCTATCTTTTTTCCTAGTGGTGGGTAACAACAAATTTAAAATGGTAAGAATATAAAACAATGCAAAAGCTTTAGAAAAATATAAATATAAAGTGAAAAAACAGCAATTTATAAAGTTACAATAAAAGCATTACACATTAGAAATATTAAAATGTATTGAAAAATATATGCAAAGCTTGACATCTGAATTGCACAGCATTTAAAAGCCAAACCCTCGTCAGATTGAAAAAGCCTCATGGCATAAAAAGTTTTTAAGCTGCCGCCAAAAGGAGAGCAGGGAGGGAGTTCCAGAGTCTGGAAGCAGCCATCAAGAAGGCCCTTTCCCTTGCTCCCACCCAAAGAACCTGAGAAGGTGATGGGACAGATGGGACTTTCTAAACAACCGTAGCTCTCTAATTGGCTCATAACGAGCGATATGGTTTTTCAGATAACCTGGGTCCAAGCCATATAGAGCTTTATAGGTCAAAACCAGCACTTTGAATTGTGCCCGGAAACGGACTGGCAGCCAATGGAGTTATTGCAACAAGGGAATTGTATGCTCCCTGTAGCCAGCTCCAGTTAACAACCTGGCTGCAGCTGTTTGTGTCAACTGAAGTTTCTGAGCACTTTTTCAAAGGCAGCTCCATATAGAGCGTTTTACAGTAATCCAAAGCATGATGTAACCAAGGTCAGTACCGCACCAGCCAGATCTGACTTCCCTAGGAATGTGCGCATGGGAAAAATTTTGTCAGTGTTGGTTTTAAACTCTAGAATGCAGTCCCCTAGTGCCAGTAGATGTTTAAATGCATCTTTAAACTTGTCTTTTAAAAAGTCAATGTAGAAGTACTTTAAATATGAATTGTCCAGGGTCACATTTGACAAGGGAAATTGACATTTGGAGCCTGTTCTTCAGTGCGCCAGGAGCTGTATCCACACTCCCTCTGTTTGATTAATGTTGGCTTTTTCAAGGCTAATAAATGCATAGGTTGAGGTCTTTACCTCTTAGAGTAAATTAAGTTGCAAATAGTGAACATATCCCTTCTTGGATCCAGCGGCATTCCCATCCATGGTTTCACCCAGTGCAGGGGGGACAGTGGTGAGCTAAAGGGTATGCTGGCTCTTCTCCTTTGCTGCAGATTCCTCCTGAGGAGGAATCTGCCACAGTGGTAAAGCCCTTCTGCTTCACTGCAATAGCAGTCTGCTTCTGAGGAGGAAGCTACCAGTGACAGGAGGGGAGCACTAGCCTCTTCTCACTCCACAGGGGGAGGAGGGCCTGACCGAGTGTAACCCTTCTGAGGTGTCACCTGGTGTGATCCACCAGCACTCCCCTATTGATGCCACTACTTAAACCCCTTCTCTAAGGCCATGGGTTCATTGTAGCATATCAGTAGCTTAGTATATGAAGCAGTTTAGTATATGAAGGATTGTACATTGGAAAAAATATCTTTTTGTTGTGGCTTGCAGAGCAACGTGTTCATGTATTATGGACTATCCAACTTCTATCAAAACCATCGGCGCTATGTGAAGTCTCGGGATGATAGCCAGCTAAATGGAGATAATAGTTCCTTATTTGTAAGTAAATTATTTATCTATCTCATGTCTCTGGCTTTTAGCGCTCCTGATGGCTTTTAGAATGTCAAAGTATACTAATATGTAGATAAAATAGATCATTTTTTAAAAAAAAATGTTACCATAGGTGGATACTTCCCAGGCTTTCCTGCTTGCCCACCCTACCTGGGACTCCTCAACTTTATTGTTTAAATAAATCTAGGTAGTTTCCTCATTTTATAACTTGGATCCTGAGCACTGCACAGGAAAAGAACTTATAGAAAAGGAATCTTCCTAGAGTCTTTGATTCACTGCTGTCCCTCTAAAGGGGTGAGGGCTCCTCTTATATAGCTTGAGGGATTTCTGGGTAAAAGGAAAATTGCTTCAGACCAGGCAAATACTCCTGTTCATCCTGTTCAGGATCTTCTGACCTTTCAAAGAGGTTTTATAGGGAGCAATCTCTAGTGGGTAGGATGCTCTCATTGAAGAGTTCAACTTTGTGCATCCGGTTAACTTTAAAGTGTTTTAATTATTTTATTGAAGTTACTATTTAATGCTTTTTTCACTTTTGTACTTCATACCGCTTGAACTGCTCTGTTTTAATTTATGCTTTGAATCTCATTCATGAGAAATGCAGGATGTATATTAAAATAATAATATTAATTAACAACCTAGATTTCTCTTCTTTGGTATGTAGAAACTTTCACATAGCTTCTTTGCACATTCATCAGAGCAATCCGGTCTGCCTCTGTTCTTAAAGTGTGCTCTATTAATTACTTTTTAAGTAAATTCTCCATATGAGTGTTTGAATGTACTCTTTCTTGTATGCTAAGGTTGGCTGTTACTAAAATTGGTTGTTTCTTTTGGCATCTGATGAAAAGAAAATTGGACCATTTTCAGGCTAGCTAAGTATCTAAGCTCTTTTTTCTTATTAAGTTGGTGAAAGATTTATAGAAGCAGTTATGAAATGGTTTCAACTAATAGCTTTTTGAAAGATATTGTGAGATATGTTTTTACCAATGCTTCTTTTCATATTAGATTTTTTCTTTAAATTTTTTGATATTTTTTATTGTTAGCTGCCTTGAGTTAGACTTTTATAATGGAAAAGTGGAATATGATTGTTCAAATGAATTCCTGGTGGTGTTTAAGCAGGAAGTTGTGCTATATCTGGTGGATTGTATTTTGATATTGTTTATTTTTAGTACTGTGTTGTTAACTATTATACAGGAAAGAGACTTGTTGTAAAGGGTACGATAAAAGGCTATTCTATATACCTGTCTGAGAGGAAGACTAAAATTGAATAGGATGAAGTGGCCATGAAAAGATAACAAAACAAAAGTGGAGGAACACAATTCTAACCTTAATCTCTTGCTCTAGTGCAAAATAAAACCCAACAAAACCATTTTGGCCTTGGATATATGTTGTGTGTGTCCATAAGAGAATTCTACGTTATATCTATAAATTTCACACGGTAAAATTAGAACTTCTAAAGTTGATTACTTTTGAATGAACATTGTAGAGCTATTAGCCAAGTAAGTCTCTGCTATGGTTGTTCTTGTAAACAAGAACAAAAGAGGAGGAGCTGTTGCAGTATTGATTAAAGAGCATGATATGTTTAGATTCTGGCCAGTTTTGCTTTTATGTGATTGATCAAAATGAAAATTTTCTCCCACCCTCCCTCCCTTTGTCCTGCTCCTCTTTTCTTTCAACCAATCAGAACCCCAGTAAGGAGTGTGAACCTTACCGCACCAGTGAAGGAAAACCTGTCGCTCCTTGCGGAGCTATTGCCAACAGCATGTTCAATGGTATGTTTTTGTTAAGTATGTTACGATATAACACTAATAATAATAATTTATTTATCATAAGGATAAAATTCACAATTAAAAACAATCCCACATCCCAGCCCTCCCCCCAAACATAAAAACACTAACCGAAGAGCAATAAAATAGAAATTAAACAACAGATAAATTAAAATTAATTAATTTAGGAATCTCATATACAAAATTTGTTTAAAATTTTGGGTAGATTTGAG
This sequence comes from Urosaurus nigricauda, assembly GCA_034509955.1. Classification (NCBI taxonomy): domain Eukaryota; kingdom Metazoa; phylum Chordata; class Lepidosauria; order Squamata; family Phrynosomatidae; genus Urosaurus; species Urosaurus nigricauda. The sequence goes on along the minus strand of JAOEGL010000001.1, from coordinate 257,002,552 downwards.
GCGGGACAAATATCTTCTTCAAGGAGGGAATGGGGCCGGTGATGTTGGTGAGGGGGGGAGACCAATATAGAAGGGCTAATGTGGAAAGGCTTCAAGCTTGCACTAGACTTAAATAAGTGCAAACCCATCCAATCGAGGCATACATCCTTGCTTGTTTCTGCCTTCACATAGCCTGAGGAATGCTACCAAACAGAAATGTGCTTAGTTTTCCTTAGGTAGTTTCCAGTGGTGGCCTTGACTCTGTACCTACAACAGGTAGAGTAAGTTAACACTTTAACACCTCACACTTAGTGACAGCAGATAGTTGCTGGTCAAGTGGTAGAGCACATGCAGAAAGGTGGCAGGTTCATTCTTTGACATCTCCGGGTATGGATGGGGAGGACATAAACCATTCACTGGAACCTTTCTGAAAATTTGGAGAGTCACTCCAGGCAATATAGACAATTTTGATGCAGAGGATCTCAGATTGTAGGGAGAGCTACTAATAGTTTATAATCTATAATTGTAACTTTTGCCTTACCTGGGTTGCTCTTTTTTTAAAAAAGGAAAAAAAAGGCAAATAACTGTTCTTCACACATCTGTACATCCTGTATTTTTATGTCTGTGCTTTGATGCCTCGTGTCTCTACAATCACAGTAACTATCATGAAATAGATTTACGTGTAGAAATTAGATGGAGAAATAACAACACTTGGCTTCTGCAAGTGATAGAATTCAGTTCAAGCATGAAAAGGAATGTTGAAAGTGATGAACTTCTATTCATTTTTCCTTCTAGATACACTGACATTGTATCGTATTGAGCCTAATGAAACAAACCCTAAACTTATTCATCTGACTAAAAAGGGAATTGCTTGGTGGACAGACAAAAATGTTAAATTCAGGAATCCTGTGGGAGATACAAAAAACTTGACTGCACTTTTCCACGGTAAGATATCATTGTGGACTATCATCCAGAATGTGAATAACACAATTTAAAGGTTCAGATTTTGATTTTTCTCTCAAATAAGTTTTGGGATGGTATCTTTATAGAAGCTGAAGCCTAAACTGAACTTGTTTTTTGATTTGAAGGAAAGGGAGAACATTTTAGTGGATCTTAGATAGAAGTAGAAGTGGTAGAGGAAAAATGTCAAAGTGTATTCATAGCTTTGCATGCATGATTTTTAGGCACTTTGCTTGACTTACTGTTTTTTTACTTCTGTATTCTTAAAATTCCCATTCTTTGGGTTATTTTTAAATTCTTTCATAGTAGCTGTGATATATTCATTTCTCATTGCAGCCATATTTTTCAGTTTTTCACTCTGGTACTTCAACTGATTGTTGCAGAACTATTTTCAATATTGTTTACTGGAAGACATTCAAAGTTGACTTAGGTAAACATTTCCATTGTCTCAAATTGTAGAGGCAACCATTAAATGATACTGGACATAGTATTTTGCTCCTTGCAAAGACCTTTGGGGAATAATCTACACAAATATTGGCTGATATCCTATAACAGGAGACACAACATCAAGTTCACCTGAGTGGAACTGTGCCACAACTCCATTTCTCCCCCCTGCAAGAATTACCTTCATTCTGCTGGTTCCACTTTGTAGGGATATTTAATGGTCATGGAGAGTGGAGGTAGTTAGAGAAGCATCTCACTGTTTTCTGAGAGCCAGAGCCAGAAGAACAGTACTATCCATTGGCACCTTAGGAAGAGCCCCAGAGGTTGCTTGAGGATGTTTTTGTTGTTCTGCATCCATAGCCAGTTGCTTTTCCAACGTATCCCACTCTCCGCTGGCTATAAAATGATTGTGGGGAAGGGCTGCTAGAGGAAGAGGATAGGGATTGTTGCACAGTAGAGATAGTGAATTGCTCCTGCCACAGCTACTGTAAATAATAATAATTAATAATAATAATAATAACAATAATAAATTTTTATTTATATTTCCCGCCTCTCCCTACAGATCGAGGCGGGATTACAGCATATAAAACAACAATACAATGTATTCAATACAATATTACAATACAGCAAATTAAAATTATCCAATTAAAATAAATTAAATTTGACTATATGGTCTTTCAGAGGGGTTCACCAAGCAGGGGTTCGATGAAATCTTATACACAATGGATATGCCCGCCGAAAGAACTCCGTTTTTAGCGCCTTTTTGAACGCTTCTAGAGTGTTTATCAAGCGGAGCTCTTCCGGCAGGTCATTCCAGAGTTTCGGAGCCACTGCTGAAAACGCCGTGCAAGAAGTTAGTGTTATAAACAGAATCTAATAATTTTTTATCTGATGTTCTGAGGGTGCAGGGCAGATTGTATAGGGAGAGACGTTCCCTCAAGTAACCTGGACCCAAGCCATGTAGGGCTTTAAAGGTAACGACCAACACTTGGTATTGCGCCCGGAAGCTGATCTGCAGCCAGTGGAGAGATTTTAGCACGGGGGTAATATGCTCCGTTCTGGGGTCTGCAGGCTAATTTTAAAGTATTCTTACAGCTGGAAACAGCTTTTTGCCTAGATGTATGCTTTGCCTCCACAGATATTGATGTTTGATTTCCTTTTCCTTTTTTAAGGCACATCAAAACCTGTCAACTGGCCCAAACCGGTGTATATGCTAGATTCAGATCCAGACAACAATGGGTTCATCAATGAAGACTTCATTGTGTGGATGCGTACCGCAGCACTACCTACATTTCGTAAACTATATCGCCTTATAGAGAGGAAGGATAGTCTACTTCCCACTCTGCCAGCGGGAAACTATTCTTTGGTTGTAACCTACAGTATCCTTTATTTGAAAGTTCCAAAAGCTTAAAGTAAACTTTGAACTCATTAAATGGGCAGTAAATCAGGACATACAGGTAAATAAAAGCCTATGTATTTCCTTTGAAATGCGTAGGCAGAGCCAAAAGAGGGTTATGTAGCTATTTGAATGTCACTTTTCTTGGTCCAAAGGTTTGCTTTGATGACTAAGCTTATTCAAAGGTTCTGGGTAGTGTTGCTTATACAGTATGTTGCATTCCCAAAGTATTTTTTTTTTTTTAATTCTTGAAACATAACAGCTCTTGCGATCCTCTAAATCAGGGTGGACAATTGCTGTAGGGCCAGGACCACTTTTCAGGTTCACCAAATACTCAAGGGTTGCACTTTTTCCCCCCTGTTCCAAACCTTTTTGTTTTTTCATCTCTTCTTTGCAGGAAGGTCTCAATACTGTAAGAAATCTAATAGCAGAAATGCTCATTGTTGTTGTTTCTGACATTGCTTTAGATTCTAATTGTGAACATTTAAAGGGCCCCAAATGTCCCCTAGTTGTAGTTACTTTATTTCAATAAATATTACTAAAGTTATTATTAGTATTAAAAAGAAAATTATCCCAAAACTCATATAGAAGATTCTTAATATTGAAAAAGTAAATTAATCACAAATAGCTGAAATCACGAACTTTTACATTTAATTTATTTAATATGATATTTAAATTTTCATGGGAGATGGCACACCTTCATATGAGCAGTGCATGAAGAAGACAAATAGAAGGATTGTATTTAAAAGCTAATTACACATCTTTATGCTTAATTCCTACCAGTGCCATGTTAGAACCACTGATATTGGTCTGTTTCTGCCTTGCAGCCTTAGAACAGATAGGATGAATGATCAAATTCCCAAAAACCAAACCAAACGCCATATATTTTTTAGGCGCCAAGACACTCAGAAGTCACAGTTGCACTGGAGGGGCCACCCCATCACTCAGTATCTTCTTTCTCGTAACTTCTACAGCCAGTGCATATGATTTGGAGTAATTGTCTTCACAATTCCTTTGCCAGCCAATAATATTTTGAGTAACAAAATAGCCATAGGTTATAAGATCTTGCAACCAATAATATCATTTCAAAGCACTGATGGTTTTTAAAACATGTTCTCCTTTCTCTGGATGTGATTGGATGTTAGCATTATTGTCTCTGTTGGTGAATGTTTTTCCTATACCTGAATCAGATTATCCTGTGCATAGTTTTGATGGGAGAAAACGGATGATCTTGAGCACCATTTCATGGATGGGAGGCAAGAATCCCTTTTTGGGAATAGCTTACATTACTGTTGGCTCCATCTGCTTTTTTCTCGGAGTAGTGCTGCTATTCATACATCACAAATATGGAAATAGGAACAGTAGTGCGGACATACCCAATTAATTTCATCTCTCCAAATCACATGTACTGCATGTGCATCAAGGCCAGTCCAGAATGGACACCGCTTTTCAAAGCTATCCCTGGTAAATGTTACTCGTGATACTGAATGCATAAGTATATCTGAAGCTTTGTTTCCCTTACAGTGGACTAACTTGAGGATAACAGCTATAAAAGTTAACTTAAATAAAAACGGTGCGGGTTAGCGGATTTTTGACATTTTCCTCTTGCTGGACAAGTGCCATGATGCGCATATAGTCTTTCCTCACCTAATGCATCTGCTGCTTATATGTTCATATGCTTTGTAATATGTCAGTACTGTGTACAGACTGTGTGACAAGATTGTGTTTAGGATAGAGTAGCTTTGTTCATATTTGGGCGATATAAGAATGTGCTGGTGCTGCTGGAAGAAAAAGAGAGCTGTCCACTGTTTTGTTACACAAGACATTGTGTTCATGGTCTTCATGCTCCCTACAGCACTTACTGTATTCAACTTATACAGCTCTTTCTGCATTGAGCCCAACTACATATTTAAAGGTCAGACCACTTTCCACCAAATGTGCTAGGCATGTGAAATTGTGCAAGAAGCTTACTTCTTGATGAGCGTCTCTTAAAAGCTGCTTTCCACATGGGAGTAACTGCTGTATATAAAGATCTTTTGTTAGATTGGACATGCTTTTGTCTTACACCCAGCAACTTGTGTGGTTCAAATCTCCTAGCATGTCTTGTACAGAATTGGGGGGATTTTATTTCGAAAGCTAGGCACAACCATGTGTCAAGTACAGAAATTGTCTCCTTTGATTCAAAGCAAGGTGTATCCACAGTTCATCATTTATTCCTAATTCAGAAGAAGCATTAAACTTCAAGAGTTTTCCAGCTCCTTAAGTTCCTTTGCTCCTCAGATGTAACTTAGCTTGCCAATAAAAAGCAAGCAACAAAATCGCTGTGGTGGCATAAGTGGGGACTTTTGCATCTTGCAGATTTTCAATCAAATCTGTCCTGATTTTAAGAAACCCACTCACTGATAATAAAATTGTACATGTTGAATTGCTATGTACATGGAGATTTTATTATTTGAAATTGGTTTGTTTGTCTGAATATTTGCTATTGAATAAATCTGTTTTTGTTTATGAAAATATCATTAGCAAAAATGTGTGTGTGGCTTTTTAAAAGTAGCTCAATTTTGGGTGGCAATCCAGAGGACAGAAAAGTTAGTCAAGAGAACAGGAGCTCAGAAATTCCCAATATAGATTAGTACATGTAGATGGTTGGTGTTATCTTAAACACCTTTCTTTCACAATTACAGCACATTTTTATGGGACTGACACATTCATATTGTGCAAATATGAAGGCCAATATTTCTAGGTTTATAGGATTTCATGAATACTTATCAGGGAGTGTCTAACTTAATTGTCCAGGACATGCATATGAATTATGTGTCCTCTTTGGGTGCTAGAGTAAAAAATGAGATGGCATGTTCTGATTAAATTTTTAATGGAAAGGGTTACCATATATCTTCGACTATAAGTCGACCTCATGTATAAGTCGAGGACAGGTTTTTGGGCCAAAATTATGGATTTTGACATGACCCATAGATAAGTCAAGGGTAAATCTTAGGGGCATGTAAGAAAAAATCTAAATGCTGAAACAAAGGAAAACAATGCCAAAGAACTTCCAAAATTCCAGCAGACATAACTGTTTGTGTGCATCCTAACGGATGGATGGATGAAAGAATAGAAAAGAGTCACTGCTGCCAGGACAGATTATGCTCTTGCCTTTCACCAGAGGATTGTTCCCTTTTTTTATAAGAATTAAAGGACAGAACCTACATTGACCCATGGATCCAGGTTTTTGGAGTCAATTTTTGACTAAAATTTCTAGACTTATAAATGAGTATATACAGTAAATAACAAAACAATTTAGTTTGACCAATTGATAAAATGCTGCAATTTTTTTGTACTTGACACAATTTTAACTAAATTACTTCCCTTCTTACCAACTTATAAGAGATACCAAATTTGCTTTCTTGGATATTTCCCCCTTGAAACTGGTGATACAAGGTGAGGACCCATTCTGTACCGCAGTTCTCCACTGGGTTACCCAAATGAACAATCTCAGACATGACTATTGTAACCTTGCCAGCTTGATATTTGTGACTACTTAACTAAATCAAGTAGTAACATAAATTCTAGAAGCCTTGGGTTGTGGTAGTTGCTGTTTTTGTTGTGGTATGCCTTCAAGTCATTTCCAGTGGCAACCCTAAGGTGACCCTATCATGGGTTTTTTTTTTTTTTTTGCAAGATTTATTCAGAGAGGATTTGCCATTACTTCCCTCTGAGAGTGTGAGTTGCCCAAGGTCACCCAATGGGCATCCGTGGCTGAGTGGAGATTTGAGTCTCCAGAGACCTTGTCTAACATTTAAACCACTACACTACATTGGCTGTCTTTATAGCCTGAATGGCTTGGAGCACTCATCATGTTATAGGATCATGGTGTTGGAAGGGACCCTTAGACTTTTCTTTTATTAAGCTGAACATGACCTGCTCCTTCAATTTTCTTCATATGTTTTGTTCTCCATACATCTTATCCTCATTGATCTACTCTGAACTTGCTCCAATTTGTCTATATCCGTCTTAAAATGAGCACAGTACTCCAGATGAGGCCTGACCAGTGCCGAACAGAGTGGAACTGTTCCTTCCCTTCACTTTGAAACTATCCTTCTATTCTATCCTTTGGTTAAGATAGGCTAAGAGTGCATTTGCCCTCCGGGCTGCAGCATCACACTGCTGACTCATGATGAACTTCTGATGGGTTAAATTTTCTATCTGATCTTTATCCAGAGATTTAAAAAACATACCGTGTTTCCCCCAAAATAAGACAGTATCTTATATTAATTTTGCTCCCAAAGATGCACTAGGTCTTATTTTCAGGAGATGTCTTATTTTTCCATGAAGAAGAATTCACATTTATTGTTGAACAAAAAAAAAAATTGGGAATGACTCCAAACAAAAACTTTGCTAGGTATTACTTTTGGGGAAGGCCTTATATTTAGCAATTCAGCAAAACCTCTACTAGGTCTTATTTTCTGAGGATGTCTTATTTTAGGGGAAATGGTATATCAAGCCTACAGCCTAACCTTTTAACCATAAAGTGGGTGAAGAAAAACTAGATAGAGGTTTCCCAGCAGCTGACTCCTCATAGATCTATCATCTGACAAATGCAGTTATATACTGTAAACTGTTCTTATAAAACAAGTAGGAAGAATGAGGTGTGGTACTACCATCAGTCCATCATTAGGGTTTGGCTAACAAATGAACTGATTTACACTTGTCATTTGGGTATCTTGCCTCTCATGTCCTGTTAAAAACATGCCATTTTTTAAATAGCTATAACCTCTGTATTAATGGCCAAGAATGAAAGATTGTGTTGTTTGTAGGGAGCATTGCTCTTTTTATAGTGGCAGATTTCTTGCCTAAATGCCTTGTTTTAATGTTAATCATGCCAAATTATTAGAAAACAGAGGTAAGTTATTTTCAGTGCTCTCTGCTCCTCATCCTGATAGAACCAGCTCTGTAGCAGCTCTGGAACAACCTGTTTATCCATAGTTTTTGCTTTCTGTCTTTTTGAGTTCCAAACAGTGCTGCTCTGCATGGCATTCAGTGTTTGAAATTGCTGTTTTAGTAGTTTCAAAACTGCATTCTAGGATTGTTTTTAGACTGCTTTTATGAGTTTTTAAAAGAGTATTATGTGTTTAAAACTATTTTTATGTTCGTATCTTGTTATTTTTTTATTGCTTTGTGGGTCATTGTGGGCTGGGAGGCGATACAGAAATACTTCAAATGAATGAATGAATAGTGTATTTTGCCCATGTTACTATAGTTCAAAATAGTACTCTGTACACCTTCCAGTGATTCTCAGCTATCCATCTATGTAACTATATTGTTTCTGAAAAACGGTATTATAAATACCCAGTTCAGTTCTTGTCTCTTAAACTTATGTCAGTAAGATATATATACTGTATAGAGAGAAGGGCGAGAGCTCAGGATTGGGAAAAACACTTTACAAATAATTTTCCTTTAGAGCAGTAGTGCAAACTCAAGGTTTGGCCTTGAAATCATTTCTCTATAGCATATCTAAAGAAAATTCATTATTTGTTCCTGAATTGTCCATTACCACATAGCTGAATTCTGTCTTTTTTCAACAGCATAAAATACATCTTTTGTGTAAGTACTAATTAGCTGCTCTTGAAATTCTGTTTGTTGTAATAGGAAAATGTATACCTTACCCACAACTGCAATCACAGTGCTTAGGGCAAGTGAATTAAAAATAAATACAAAATATCCTAGAAGAGCTATGCTGCATAGTTAGCCCTTGCAACTATTGATTAAAAACCTGCATAGTGTTATTATTGTTTTTGGTTTTGTAATGCACTTCCTGATTCACATCTTAAATAATTTGCCTGTAAATCCAGTTGTTTTGTAACAAGCTTATGGGGAAGTTGGCTTTATATTTCAATTTGCAGAAAATTTCAGGCAGTGAAGAAAATATAGATTTCAGCCCAGGATGGCCAGATGTCCTCCTTTTCCAGGACATGACCTACATAATTTCAACCTGTCCAAGAGCAGTTTTAAAATGCCTTCCATTCTGAAGATGACTTAAGAAGCATGAATTTACACTTATATGAATGTTTCAAGCTTTTATTTCGTAGTGTCCTACATTACTCTGGAATGTTCTACATTTTGACCTGCCTTGTCCTCCTTTGTGGTTGTGACATTTGGTTGTCCTGTTTCAGCAAGACATTAGCAATCACTTGCATTTTGAAAGTGTTTCTGGTATGATTGCAAGGAGAACCTTCTAAACCAAGGTTCATCCCTTATAAATCCCTGCATTTCCTTGCAAATAGATTTCATGGGAGTCTATATCATCAAATGGAAGGACTAATTTCTCAAGATGCATGATTCAATTTTGTCATGAATCAGGATGGCGTTTTCCTGTCCAACTACAACTATTGATTAACTCATCAATGCTAGCAAGGCCATATGAGCACCATATACTGTTGTTGTTAATGTCCTTTATTTTGTACACCTTTAATTTTCCCATTTGTCATAGACTACCTTTTGCTTAGTACACGTTCAGTATCCTTATACAGAATTCTGAAATCCAAAATACTCCAAAATTGTCCACCTGGGTGGCTGAGATAGTGACACTTTCGCTTTCTGATGGTTCAGTGTGTACAAACTGATTCATGTGCAAAATTATTTTAAATATATTATTGTATTATAAAAGTATCTTCAGGCTATGCTAATAAGTTGCGTACCAAAAATAAATGAATTTCTTGTTTGGACTTGGGTCCCATCTCCAAGATACTTCATTATGCAAATATTCCAAAATTCTTAAAAATCCCAAACACGTCTGGTCGCCAAGCATGTTGGAGAAGGGAGACTCAACCTGTGTGATGACAGACATTTTTCTTTTTTTTCCTGCCTCCTTTACATGTGCATATATGTATGTATTAGGAGAGCCAGTGTGGTGTAATGGTTTGAGTGTTGGACTATGACTCCAGAGACCAGGGTTTGAATCCCCCCTCAGACATGGAAACCCACTGGGTGACCTCGGGCAAGTCACTCTCCCAGCCTCAGAGAGGGTGGCAATGGTAAACCTCTGAAGAAACATGCGAAGAAGAAAAAATATAGCTTTCCCTTAGGGTCACCATAAGTCAGAAATGACTTGAAGGCACACAACAACAAGCAAAATACATATTGGTCACCTGAGGATTATACTTCTGCTTCTGGATGACGACATTTCTGATTCAGAAAAGGTAATCATTCAGAAAACGGTAGTGCTAAAGGACTCTTTCTGCAACAGACTGGCAACAAAGCAACAAAATTAAACACACGCACAAGTGACTCCTGTTATCCTGCTTTTGAAAGCAGTGTATTATATGAGGATAGGATAGATACCTCAATGATGCATTGCCTTCCTTGGCAACCCACCAGGTTCTGATGCTCCCTTTTGGCAGCACTGAATTAAGATCCGGCTATTTACCAAGATTCGGGGTCTTACTAACCATAGTTTATTTCTGATTTACACTTCTGACTAAAATTTTGTACTGTGGATTACTCTTATTTACAACTAAGTAAATAAATGAAAATTAGGGTTTTATGTCGAATTGTTTATTGATTATGTCACTTCCTGAGACTTACTGGTACATGACGGTGTGAGAAATATTGAAATAAATAGATAAAATGAGTCACAGAAGATGTAAATGAACCACGTTCCACCACCAGTATACACTTGTCCTTTCAACATTTGCGGCTTTGACTTTTGCGGCTTTGATTTATTTGCGGATTTTATTAATATGTTCTCTCTAGGAACATCTAGCTCCTCCGGTGTAACTCTGTAGTCGACTTTAACCAAAAGTTGCCCCGAAGGACCTAGAGATCTTTAGAGGGAACGATCCACTAGGCATTTGTAGCTCCTCCAGTGCAGTTCTATGGTCAATGTCTGGCAGATCTTGAAAACAAAAGTTGCACTGAAGGACCTAGGGATTCGTAGAGAGGTGTTCTCTCAAGTGAAAACGTAGTGTTTTTGTTATTTGCGTTTCCCCCCCCACATTCACAGGGTCCTGGGCCCCTAACCCCAGCAAATGTGGAGGGACCACTGTATAGCCCAAGATGACCAGTTCCCATCTGGCTGAACCAAGCCAATTTAACAGATGCATTTGGGGTTTTTAACCCTCCACCCCACTACTGGGACATCCTTTATCACGCGACTGTATGCCCCAAATGTGGAGATCTCTTGTTTATATCCCACCGTTGCCTACCAATTGTGGGGTTTTCCACTCTGGCAATCGTAACAATGCCACCAAAACAAAACAAGCTGGTTTTTGCTCATTCTTTTTATCAGTATGATGTAGTGGTTTGAGCGTGAAACTGTGACTGGAGACCAGGGTTCGAATCCCAGCCGGGCCATGAAACCCACTGGGTGGCCTTGGTCAAGTCACACTCTCTCAGCCTCCTCAAAGGAAGGCAACGGCAAACCCCCTCTGAACAAATCTCACCAAGAAAACACCATGGTTTATGGTCGCCATCAGTCAAAAACTGACTTGAAGGCACACGACAACAAGCTCCGTCCTATGGAAACCCGGGATTTGTAGTTTCGCATGCGCTGTTGCCTCCTCTGTCAAAAGAGCTCTGTTGCGCGTCAGAAAAACTACAAATCCCAAGATTCTGGAGCCGGGGCAGTGAAAGCGGTGTCAAACTGGATTATTTCCACAGTGTAGATGCACCCAACGGCACAACGCTTTATTTGGTCTTAATATTTTTTTTAAAAAATCCACATTTTCTACTAATATTCATATTCCACAAATTCATATTTTCATATATTCTTTCAAGAAACAAGGGGTGAAACTTATGTATTTATTTATTTATTATAAATTTTTTCTTATTTTTAAATTTATTATTTGTTTATTTGTTTCTTCAGAAAGGCCTTGCTTCCCAATGAGTGTTGTGTTGCTGTGATTTTCCTAAACTTTGGTCCTCCTCCTAGTCCTGTCCTCTCTGAATGAATGTTTGTGAAACTACAGCTCCCAGAATCCCTGGCTCTTGGCCAAACTGACTGAGGCTTATGGGAATTGTAGTCCAAAAAACAAACAAACATGGGAACCTTATCCTTCCCACTAATGGAACTCTCAGAGGAAGAGAGCACAGTGGCTGAGAAAGGCTTAACACCACCGAGGCGGAGGCGGCTAGAGCGTCCTCGCCCCCCCCAATGACCATAGAGAGAGGAAGGAGGCTAGAGCGGCGCACCATTTTCTTCGCGAAACGAAATGGCGGACGCAAACCGGAAGTTCGCTCTACTTCCTGTTTCCGGTGCCCTTGTTCAGACACGACGAGGAGGTGAAGGAAGGGAGAGAAGAGATAGAAGAAGGAGCCGCCAAGATGCTGCGGAACCTTTTGGTAAGAAGAAGCCCATCCTGTGTTTTGGTCTGGCCCATTGTTCCTTAAGGGGCTATTATTATTATAGTATTATTATTTATTTATTCACAATATAATATGGCTGCAAATAAATAACTACATAATGTAATGTGTGTTATTTATTCATAATACAATTATAACATAATTATAATATGATACATATAAATGAAATGTATGTATATATATATATATGTGTGTGTGTGTGTATTTTATTATTTTATTTTATTTATTATTTTATTTATTTATTTTTATTCTTACTTATTCTTTTGTTTTATTTAATTTTATAATATAATTATAACATAACTATAATATAATACATAAAAATAAAATGTATATATGTATGTGTGTGTTTGTTTATTTTTTTATTTTTATATTGTTTTATTTATTATTTATTTATTTCTAATTCTTATTTATTCTTTTGTTTTATTTAATTTTGTTTAATTTCAATTTTATTTTTACAGTGTCTTATTTTCAGGGGTTGTCTTATTTTTCCATCAAGAAGAATTCACATTTATTGTCGAACAAAAAATGAACATTTATTATATGCTTTATATATATTTATATACAAAAACTTTGCTAGGTCTTACTTTCGAGGGAAGCCTTATATTTAGCAATTCAGCAAAACCTCTACTACATCTTATTTTCAGGGGGATGTCTTATTTTCGGGGAAACAGTAGGTACTGAAAGTTAAGTTTTCAGAGAAACTAAAACAGTATAATCAATAGATGTTGAAAGTTAAACTTTCAGAGGAGCTAATAAGTAGTATAATAAAAGAGAATTGAAAACTAAACTTTCAAAGGAGCTATGGTGATTTTTGGGCAAGTCACACCCTCTCAGCCTCAGGGGAAGGCAATGATCTCCTCTGAACAAACCTTGCCAGGAAAACCCTATGATAAGTTCCCCTTAGGGTTGCCATAAGTTGGAAACAACTTGAAGGCACACAGCACAAACACACACAAAATAAGAAGTATAATACATAGGCATTGAAAGATAACTTTTCAGAGAAGCCAACAAACAGTATAATAGATATTGAAAGTTAAAACTTCAGAGGAGCTAAATGCTGAAAGACCAAACCCCAAATGAACAAATCTGTAGTGTTGCCAAAGAAAAAACAAAGGTGGCTTGTGTACCTTTAACAGTTGTGCAGAAGAGGGAATTACAGCAGGTGTTTGTTACCTGGTTGCCTAAAAAGCAAGCCCTGCTGAAATACCCTCTTCTTAACAACGGTTAAGGGTAGTGTAGTTCATAGTGTAGTGGTCTTAATGATGGACTAGGGTTCTTGGAGACCAGGGTTCAAGTCCCAGCTCAGCCATGAAACTCACTGGGCGACCTTGGACAAAGTCACACTCTCTCAGCCTCAGGGAAGGCAAGGGCAAACCTCTGGACAAAGCTTGCTAGGATAGGGTCGCCATAAGTTGGAAATGACTTGAAGGCACACAGCATCAACAACAAGCTCCTATCCCCTCATTGCCTGATGAGGTGTGTCTTAAGCCTAGTGAAATAAGTGACTTTTAAAGTGGGTTTTTAAAGAGAAAGTCAGTTTCAGCTTTTGAAAGATAATAAATCTTTCCCTCTGTGTGTGTGTATATATCTAGCAGGACTTTGGAGCCTGGGGGTTATTTTAGCATGAACGTTTGGAGGTTTCACTTCACTTCTTCAGACTCACTTTTGAAGGAGATTGAAGTGCTCAGAAACTCATGCTGAAATAAATCTCCAAGGTGCAGGAAGACTCCTTCCTCTTTCTAGTCCAATGGATTAGGTAACTGGGAAATTTTGGTGCCTTTATCTGTTCATTTTCTTCTCCCCCTCTCCTCTTTTTTGAACAAATTTTAGGTCTGTGAGGGTTTTTAAAAAATATAAACCTGCGGTTAGGAAACTTGAGGGGAAATTGTTATTGGTTAAATGAAATTGTCATTTTGTGAACGGGCTGGCTAATGAAACTGCCAGAGTAACTTTGCAAAAACAAAATAATAACACAACTCCCTAGAGATTAACTGTTTTACAAATTATGTATGTAAAGAGTGATAAATGATGCTAGTTGAGCTGAGTTTAGGAATATCTGACTACAGTGAGCCTTCCTGCTTCTGCTGGCAGGTTTTGTGCACTTTTCTTGTATCTGTTTGTGCTAGGCATGCCACCTTTTTCCTTATTTTAAGGCTTGGTTTTTTTTTTTATTAAAACATGGTCAACTTCAAAAATCCAATCTATAAGACTTTGCTGGCTCCAGAAAGCATTAAATTATAATACAGTCATCCCTCTTTATCCATGGATTCATGCCTCCATGGCTTGAAAATACTTTAAAAATATATGAATTCCAGCAAGCAAACCTTGATTTTGCCATTTTATTTTATTTCTTTGCCATTGCATTGTATTGAACGTGTCTTGAGCATCCACGGTGGGTTCTGGAACGAAACCCCAGTGGATAACAAGGTCCCACTGTACTTCTAATGTTTTGGAACATGCAGTGTTTTCCCTACAGTCTTGGTAAGTGTTCCTTATTTTAGAGATGCTTTAATAGCAAGAAACGTGCTAAGAAAACTCCATGGTCAGAAACAACTTGAAGGCACACAACAACTAACATTACATAGCCTGTGGGGCTGCCTTTTATGTGGTGTGAGGTGTCCAAGTGAGTGGTTCAATTGCTTTGTACTTGGAGAGTATAAACTGGTTCTTCTTCATGGTCTCTGTGACTCATACAAACGGGTTATCTTGTGCCTGCACAGTGCATCTTTTGAAAAGATGCACTGTGCAGGTGCAGAGTAACTCATTTGTGTGAATTCACAGATAACTACCCAAAGAACTACAATTACAGGTATGCAACATCTTCTTTTCCGTGCCTCTGGCATCAGTGTAAAATACCCATAGCTGCTTATTCAGTTTGTAGCCTTGCTTTCTCCATGTCTTGTGATTTGGTCAACATGACTATTTAGTTAGGATACATTGTGTTCAGATTTGAAACAGACTGAGAAAGAAAGATAACAGCGTGAAAAGGCTGAATTTCAAAAGGACAGTCATATTAATGTTCTGTAAAGTCAAAGCTTTGTAGCATCTTTTGAAAACTAACATGGGAAAACTAAATGGGAAGTTAGCTAGAGTTTAATTAAAATGTAGGGAAAGTTATTCTCACTACTAGGGTGAACCTAACAGTGGTGCAGCATAAGAGGCAGCTATAAGGCTGTCGAGGCAAAACATACAAGACAGATAATTTGCCATACCATAATCACCAATTACAGTTATCTTTCTAGCTGTACTAATTTGAAGGAACCTCAGAATAAGCAGAGATGTACATTTAGTCAACTGACAGAGGCCTCTAATTTCTTTAGCAAAAGTGAAATGTCATTGTGGTTGCAGATAGTGGCCTAAATCCTATTCTTAGTCTTGACTTGAGTAGACCCATGGAGTCAATGAGATTTACTTATGTTTTTATTCACCATTCAGCTATTGATTTAATGGGTCTACTTTAGTTGGGACTAACCAACAGGATGCCAGCCAGTGTCTATATGGCCTTTTTCACACTGAGGCTTGCTGAAGATCATCAAACTTGTTAGTATTCTGAATCCTTTCATGTCAATCAGTTAAGCTCAGAGCGGCTTACATACAAAAACTGTAAGACTGTTCCAGACCTTTGGCTAACAATCTAGAAAGGCTCAACTGGAAGGGGGGGTGGGAAGGATTATGAAGGAAGAGGAAAACAAGAAAACATTCCAGTGCTTTATGGGCCCCAAACCAGGAGGAATCAAATTAATAGCTGATTTAAATAAACAAAGTTTTCCAGATGTTACAATCTTTTGTAAGGGTTGGAATATATCTAGAATACAGTGGCTGCGTTATTATTACCAGTTGAAATGAAAATGTTCAAAGTAAAGAACAACTCAGAACAGCTGGTCTTTCAGCTGAATTGATGGGTTGGTTCTCCTTTCTTTCTCTCCGTCACTGAAGAAATGGCTGCTGGATAGTAGCTGGGGGAGATGCAAAGCCTGGTAAAACTGAGTTAACCAGATAAAACTGAGATCTTGTAGCACCTTTGAGACTAACTGAAAGAAAGAAATTGGCAGCATGAGCTTTCATAGACTTCAGTATACTTTCTCAGATGCATCTAATTCTACAGACTAACACAGCTATATTTTTGAATTCTACCACTATGGAAAGATAAAACTGAGTTAACTAGCTTTGCTTTCCTTTTCTTAACTATGTAAAACCTAGTTAACCAGTTTTGCTTTCCTTTTCTGCTCTGAGCGTAGCTTTAATGTATGCACAATGTTAATACATGTAATGTAATGACTGCTTAACCATGGTTATGTTATTAATTATTGATAGTTGCCTAAGTATCTTTTGTGGATGTTTACTCCCATGGATTCCTCCCCTCTCTTTCCTCCAATTTGAGAGCAAACAGAAGTGTTCTAACTATTACTGTCCACTTTGGCTAGATCTTCAAGGAAGTATGAACAGGAGTGTACTTTACATTGTGTTTCTTTTGCAGGCTCTTCGACAAATTTCCCAAAAATCCATAAGCACTGCCTCTCGCAGGCAGATTACAAATAAGGTTCCAGAGCACCAGAAATTGTTTCAGGTATTGGATTCATTTCTACCTTGAGAGTGAATGGGAATGTAAATGTAATACTTTCTCCTCCTAAAGAGAAGTGAGTCAAATAAAAATATTTAGCAGCATTTACTAAGGTACCCTGCTTGGCTCAAGAGTTTAAAGTCTGCACAGTCTGATTGCTGTGATAATTGCTCATCTCAGTTAAATATTTTGAAATCCAACTGAGTATGCATATGAATTGTGTGCATCCACAAATGCAGCTAAGTTGTGTAAGTGAATTATTAATAACTAGTAAGGACAAATTAGGTTTTCCAGTGCTGTAAACACATGAAGAATAGGTAACCTTCTGAGTTAGTTTATAGCAATGCTATATATTGTTTCTAGAATGCAAGACGGAGTTCATGCAGTGGGTTCTGTAGACAATTCTACTGCTGGTGTCGAGTCTTTCCATAGTACCATATTGCCTGCTAGAAGACGCAAACAGTAAAATGGTCTCATTCTAGTGCTTGAGTCCAAGTATTGATGGAGATATCTAGAATAGTTTGTTTAGTCATCAGGGTAACTTGGGGCATGACCTATTTAAGCCAGAGTTTGAATAATAAATTACAATTGGCCCTGCGTTTTTGCAGGGGATCCATTCCAGATTCCCTCCCCCCCAGTGAAAATGGAGGCTTGCACTTATTCAAGCCCCATAGGCTTGAATGGAGCATGCCCCCGTGCGCACGCACCATTGCAAATAGCGGAGGTTGCCCTTCTGCATATATTCAAGGGCGTGGATCTCTGATCCATGCATTAGGAGGGGCTACTGTATATTGGTTACAGAAATTAAGATTCTAGACTAAGTTGAGTCTCTCCCAGAGTCTTAATGAAATTAAGGCCTTTCTTCCTCCATACCTAATAGTGGACACAGTAATAGATTTGGGCATGTAATCTGTGCTGGATTTATTTTTCTCCCAAAATACAGTTGCTAAGACAAGTTGCCTCTGAACTTCTGAAAATTTCCTTTCTAAGGAGGAATGAAACTTTCTTTAAAAAAAGACTTAATGACAAATAGCCTATTTGTTAGGATGTGTATAGTTGAATAGCAAAATATGAGTGTACAGCATGGGTAGGGAGTATGTAGTCCTCCAGATCATTATCACACTTCCCAGTATGAAAGGACAATAGAAATAAAATAAATTCAAGAGCAGAAAGAACCAGTTAAATCTCTAAAAGGGTAGCAATACCCCACTGATATTAAACAAATGCTAAAAATAGGCAAAATCCAACTTGTAAATAATAGAACTCAAGGCCAGACACATTTCGACAGCAGTCTTCCTCAGTGGCCTATAAGTATGCAAAATATGTATAAAATATGTATAAAACTATCAAATCCACAGCTCACTCAATGTGACTCTGTTAGAACCCTCTGGTGCAGTTTTTTGGTTTTCTCTTGGGTTTTCAGCCACAGGGACTTTTGTTGGTTTGTCCTCCAGATCATGACAGACTGCAATTCTCATGGGTTTTCATTATTATTTACTATGCCAGCAGTCCATTATCTAGAGGTCTATATGTTTTAGCTCCTTATCAACAGTATGTAGCAAATATGCTTCACTATCTGAATCAACAATAAAAGGAACTGGCAATTGATCTAGCACAGAGAATATTTTTTGTGTATCATTTAAAGAGAGCAGGGTTAGATTTCTAACATAGCAATTATCATTGGATAAGTTTAAATCTTTATCTGACCTTACTGAAGAGTTAGTTTGGACTAGTTAGTTAGTGTAATTTCTTCTTTCTTTCTCTGGTATTAGGAAGATAATGGCATTCCAGTGTATCTAAAAGGTGGAGTAATGGATACAGTGCTGTATCGACTCACCATGACCCTGTCTATTTTTGGTAAGGTTTAAGAAAGTTGGAATTGGCCTCTGATAACTTGTCTATTTTTAAAAATCTATTTTGCTCTCACAAAAACTCATAAAGGTATCAGTTTGTCTGGGACTGTGTTAATAAAGGTGCTTCACATGTGTCTTGGTGGTTCTTTCTCTTATGGGCATCATTGTGGACTATAAAATCTCCATTAAAGGAATCTGAGGCCTTGTTTTATTTAGAGGTAAGCTTTAGTTTAGCTTTCCATTCACATCTGCATGCTATATATATTAATCTAATTTATGTATTTGTTTGAATCTCTGAAAAAAATTGAGAGAGTTCATTTATTAATTTCCCCCTAAAACTTAGACAGAAATCCTTGAATTGGAAGCTGAAGTTAAAAAGAAAACAAAAACCCTGCTAGGTGGAGCAAGAGAGCCAGCATGGTGTAGTGGTTGGAGGTTGGACAGTGACTCTGGAGACCAGGGTTTGAATTCTCATTCAGCCATGGAAATCCACTGTGTGACCTTTGGCAAGTCACACTCTCTCTGTCCCCAAGGAAGGCAAAGGCAACTCCTGATCAAATCTTGAAGAAAAAAAAAGAAAACCCCATGGTAAGATCACCTTACAGCTACTGAGAAGTCGGAAGTGACTTGAAGGTGCACAATAAATAAGGCAGAGCAAGGTTGACACAACCTTAAGGTGAACATTTTGTAGATAACAAGTATGGATTTCTACTACAGATACAGTTTGTTGTGTGCCTTCAAGTAGTTTCTGGTTTATGGCAACTCTATCATGGGATTTCTTTTAGCAAGCTTTGTTCAGAGATTTGCCATTGTGTTCCCCTTAGGCTGAGAGCATGTGACTTGCCCAAGGTCACCCAGTGGGTTTCATGGTTGAGCTGGGAATCGAACCCTGGCCTCCAGAGTCACAGAGAAACACTCAAACCACTACGCCAAATTTCTTATACCTTTATGAATTTTCCTAGATGAATTTCCATTTCATCTGCTGGTCTTTAAAATGGAAAAGATTCAGGTCACCTTTCCTACTCCTAATCTGAAGAACTGAAAGGGACTGCAGTGTTTTATTAATAGACAAAGTAGTCTTCATGCATACAACTATCATCGAGTTTATGCAAATAACTTGTAGCTGGATAAAGCATGTACACTTATTCTGCCCTAATATCTTGTCTCTTATCTTCAGGAACAGGCTATGTCCTTTATGAACTCTTCATGGCTGCTATGCCCAAGAAAAACAAATGACTCCATTTGACAGGATGCATCCTGGAATAGCATCTCTCCGTCCCATTCCATTACACTCTTCAGGGACCTGCTTTGTCCTTGTCATAAATGACTATGTGTTTGGGATCAATATTTATTGAGTTGAAATGTTATGTATTGCAACCAATAAAGTAGTTCTTCCTTTCTGTCTGGTCTGAAAGTGTACAGGATATATTCAAGTTTATTAAAAGATACTTGCTGAATTTAAGTTATTCAGTTTCATTCCAAAGGTGACAAATAGGATCGGTTGCATTCTGTAGTGTTAACATGCCCTGCTAATTGTCTTAAATTTCAAAACCCTCCAAATGGAATAAGTAAACATCCCACTAGAAGAATACATGAATTTCTCAGTGTTATATAAAATGTATTTGTACTTTTCCTGGCTCCTTTTACTGTAGGAATTAGAACCTTATTTAAACACACATTCTTTATTTGACATTAAAAGAAAGGGTGAATGCCTCTGTCTTAAGGGTCTCAAGATCTCATGTAGCCTGTAGTCCAACATGCTCTTCTCAGTTTTTTCCAAAGGATGGTGTTCTCACTGATGGTATCTTGTAACTGTTGTTACCTTGAACTGGTAGTGTAATCAATAGCAGTGAATGTTCCCGATTGCCTAAATCAGTACACTTCATACAATAAACCAACTTTAAACTAATTACCCTTTAACTGTATTGCATTGAAACGATAAGCTTATGTCATTTGTAGCTACTGTAGTTGGTTTCTTGGATATTTGTAGGACAGAATGCCCTGTGATGAAGAATTGCAGCAGAAAATACAAAGAAGTTCTCCAGCCAGTAACATGGGCTCTTTATGTGTCTTGTTCCTTTGAGAGAAGAATGTTTGGGACAGAATATTTAGTCAAACTGATGACGCTTGCATGTGGCAGGAATACCTTAATGCAATCATTTAAAGTAGTAGTAAAAACAAAGTGAACACAAGTCTCATGTAAACTAGTTAAACCTAGCTTAGTTCTTTGAAATTAGGATTTAAACGGGCAGCATGTTGACCAGTCACTGCAAGAGTGGTGAAGCCAATCTTCCTTTCGTGCTATTTGATCCTATATCTGCTCTGAGATGAACCGGAACTGTCCGAATCCTTAACCAAAAGTTGAGTGCCAGCCAATATCCCATTCAGCTTGGAGGAGAGAGTATATTCATTGCTCCTGGATAATGTGGATAATGGCTAATGTGTCTCAGTGATTTTGATCTTTCTCTGGCTTCCAACCATTAGAGTACATCCAACATTAGTTGTACCTAGAGTAAATTCATTGAAATGAATTGTTGGTTGGTTACAACTGAATTTAAGTCCTGTTGATTTCAGTGGACCTCCCCCTGGGTAGGACCAATGTTGGATTTATCCCATTGACAGAAGCTATGCCGATCTTTCTGGATGCTAACGTTTTATTGCACTATTTACATTTTTCTGCTTTCGTTCAACATATGGATCCTAACTGAAAACAGCTTTATTTTCTGCTGACTGTAAACAGGCAAAGATTATCTACAAAAATAATCCCCGACTTAATTACTGCCTTTTATATTTATTTCATTGTAATAGTGCTTCTGGGTTCCTACAGTTTCTCAGTTCCACTCTGAATGATTAGTCATGATCTTTAGTCATCAGTTAACTAAGTGATCACACACTGCCTTGCATAAATATTAACCCCCTTTTGACTTTTCCACATTTTGTTATGTTACAATATAGAATCCAAATGGCTTTAGTTGTTATTGCTATCCCTTGATGTACGCAAGATATTTAACAAGCCACCACTTTTCAATCCACTTCTCTTCCATCTTACAACGCAACATGTATAAAACTCAATGGGAATGTGTGAATATGCCTTTAAGGCACTATTCAAAGATATAGCCGTGTTAGTTTGTAGAGAGATCTTGTAGCACCTTTGAGACTAACTGAAAGAAAACTGCAGCATGAGCTTTCATAGACTTAAGGTCCAAAACACACTGCAGAAATAATACAGTTTGAGACAGCTTTAATTGCCCTGGTTCAATACTAGGGAATTCTGGGAAGTGTGTTTTGGGAGACATTTGGCCTTCTCTGTCAGGGAGCTCTGGTGCCACAGTAAATTGCAATTCCCAGGATTCCTAGCACTGAGCCAGGGCAGTTAAAGCAGTTTCAAATTGTATTATTTCCGCAGTGTGTTTTGGACCTTAAATCTACAAAAGCCCATGCTGCCAACTTCTTTCATTTAGTCTCAAAGGTGCTACAAGATCTCTACATACTTACAAGCCACTGTTTGGGTAAAAATAACTAGAGAGCAAGAAGCACACTTTCTTCTGTTTAAATATGCATTAGCAGCTGTGCTTGGCAGATCATTTCATATATAGATCCCATGGCTCTGCTCTTCTTGGTTGTACTGGCTAAGTTTTGCCTGAAATTGTCATCTACCAACAGCTTGGACCAAGAAGTCCACTCCTAAGCTCTTAAGAAGTGTTCTACGAGAGAAAAGGATGCTTGCTGTCTACAGTTCTTCCATAAACATGGGGTGATGTTTGCTTTATTTCTTACATGTATGCATGGCCCTGCTGAGGCTTGGCAGTCCACCATCTGGAAGATCAGAGGTTAATCATTCTTATTAAATGTGTTGTTAAACGCAGCAAAAAACAACAACAAACATTTCTGTCATACTTCGTTGAAGCACAATTCAAGGTACAGTGGTAGTTCTCAGGATGAAGCTTTCTTTCCTGTGCAGCAAGAAGCTGAAATATTGCCACCTAATGGTACTGTTGAATGTTTGCATTATGTTCTTCAAGATACAGTGAAAGCATGACTGCATTAGTGAAAACTGAAAGCAGGAAGATGTGGCCCTACTTACCACCACCCCTCCCTGGTACACTTGCACACACACTCCTGGACTATGGCATGTTAAGTTTTTAATGTCCTATAATATAATTATTTTCTCCTGTAATTTAAATGAGAAAAAAATGTTCTGTATTTATTGTTCCAGCTGCTCTGATGCTGCTATTACATCCCATAAAGCATGACATGTATAAGAAAAACGGATCTTCGCCTGTGCAACTAGTTGAGTCAGACACCTGGAATTAAGCACAAACACATCACTGGCAGTGGAGTCAGACAGCAGAGAATGTCAGGGAGACTCCTTTGTGACTCAGTTACAAAATCTGTCTCTTCTGGGTTACACATCCTTTCATGTAGATGCTTGTACGTAAAGTGTTTTCTGGAAAGTGTCCAGATATAATCATTTTCCTTCTTTTAGCTGTTCCAATGTTTGTTTGTTTTTAGTCTTAAGTGTGAGCAATTCAGAATGTAGACTCTTGGAGAAAAGGGAAAAATAATTCATCATTTGCTTTAAGAGTATGGGGACAGACCTGATGGGACAAATCCCAGATCTGTCTATTGGTCCTCCCTTTTCCAACAAGAGCCAGAAACATCCTTAAGTCCACATGGAGGCAGCTACTTACCAGTGCTGCTTGCCATCTCCCAAACTGGTGTTAAGTCATACTGTGTCTGAAGCTGGAAGCTCCATTTAGCAATTGAGACTGATTGACCTGTCCTCTGTAAGCTTGGCCAATCACCTTTTAATATCATTTAAACTAGTAGTAATCGTCTACAGCAGCAGATTCCATATCGTAATCTGCTATTGGTCGGTTTTAGTGGATATCTCTGGGTTCAAGTATAGTGAGAAGGAGAAAATCTTCCTCCATCTCATGTATAATCCTAACTTGTCAGCTTCTCCTGTAGATATCCTTTTTCTAGGCGTTTCACAGGAAAATTCTTTTAGCGCCTTTGGCATCTCTAATTCTGAGGAGTCTTAATAGGTTAATGGTCTAGTTGGCTCTCTAAGCTCGTTTTTTCTACATCTGATGTAATTTTAATGGTTAGTCTTCAAAGATTTTGCCCCTTATTGTAGGATTTTAAAGTTGTTACGGTTGTTTCAGCCAATTGTTGCTAGCCACTTTGAGGTTTTAAAATATTTTACATAAATTAATACTCCACATGGATATTGTGAGATAAAACAGAACATCTTGTATATCCTACTTTTGAGTTCCATAAGAGGAAGGCAGAGGCCCATCCACACTACACGGTTATAGTGCTATTATTCCACTTTAAACTGCCACAGTTCTGTCCTATGGAATCCTTCTATTTGAAGTTTAGATAAAGAACATTTAAAATTCTTTGGCAGAGAGCATGAGGCCCTCATCACATTACAAAGCCAAGGATTCCACAGGATATAGCCATGGCAGTTAAAATGGAATAATAGCACTATAATTATGTAGTGTGAATGGACCTCAGGATATGAATGTTAGAAACATGGAATACACTAGTTGCTATACTTATAACACACGGGTGCCAGCTGGTCATGGCTTAGATTGCGCTATTCTTCATATTTGCCTGGAAATAAGCCCACAACGGACACATTTAGACTTATTTTAGAATGCAAAGCTTTAGGGGTTAAACCCAACATCATGTTGGCAGTATGCAAGGACAGGTCAATCAAAGATTACCAGTCCTCCTATAGCTTTCTGGGATACACAGAAAACTTGTTCTGGAGGGTTTCCTTACATTTTTATTGGCGGATGGAGAAGCATCAATAGAACAATCCTTTGGATTCTCATCTAGGATTCTCATCTCAAACAGAGGCTGGGAGAATTTTGGTTGTGCATTCCTGCATGGCAGAATGGGGTTGGACTGGGTGGCCCCTGTGGTCTCTTCCAATGATTGCATGTCCCAGTGAAAGCAATGGAATTGGATGTAGCCAGGACTAACTTTTTCTGGATCATGCCTATATCTCATATGATCTTGATTGTGAATTTTCCAGTGAAATGAAACTACAATACTGTTGCTGGATACTTTGGTGGTATCAATGTTTACCATATTATAATGTGCTCACAGTAAAACAGGGCAGCAAACAAAAGACTAAAACTGATATGCTGGTGGTGGTCAAGACAGAACAATCCTCCTCCTTTACTTTAGAACTCCAGAACCATTTTGAGGGGAGTGGGAGGGATTTAGGAGGAAATACATTCACCCCTTTCCTGCTTACATTCAGAGGTAGCTGTGTTGGCCATTTACCAATTTCAAACTAAAATCCACCAAACAGTGATACCTTTATTGGCCAAACAAAATGCACAATTGCTGGATTTTTGTTTGAATTCCCTTTCCTGCTTGTGCAAGATCCTGCACTTTTCCTAGTAGAGCACTCACACTACATAGTGCCCTAAGTGCAACAAAAACTTTGAATTGGCCTGAAATGTACTTTTCTTTAAGTTCTAAGGTTGATTTCGTTTATGTGTATCTTGCACCAAGATACTGTGCAGGGTCTTGTCTTTATCATGTATGGAATTTTGTTCTTGGTTCAAATATTTGTGTTGCAATATAGTTTAAAATATTCACAGCTTTGGAATTCTGTAGTGGGTTGTGGGCTTTGTTTTGTTTTGTTGGCTGACAGAGCAAAACTGAACATATCAGTGCTCAAAATGTTTCAGGGACCTAAATACCAGATAAAAAGAAGCGATCAGGTAAGAACATGTTCTTTGTGTAAAATTACAGCAATGTTTTTCACAACTTAGTATGCATAAGATGATCAGAGGAAAAAGGTCTAAAGGGAGGCATGAGTGTTTGAAGCTGGAAAAATGATTAAAGAATTATGATTGAAATACCAAAGGTATAGCAACCACACCCAGAACATAACCATGATTGTCCAAACTACACAGCCAAGATATGTACTGTCTAGTTACTATGTACTTTAATTTCACTTAGAAAACAAACCAGTCTCTTATAATAATACTTAACAATTTTGTACTATACAGGTTATAGAAATCTAGCATTATATTGAGTTTAAATGAATGCACAATAATTTTGAAAGTTTAAATTAGTTTTACCTTTATGGTTGGCGCTAAAATAATGAAAAAATGCATAGTTTCAGATGTTTAGGTGAAATGTGAGATATCCCCCCCGCCATCACCACTGAATAGTATTATAGTAACATTTGGAAGATATTCTAGTACAATCTTTGCATCGCCATTACAAATTTTCTGTATTTGATTTTATTTAGACTTATAGCCTACTCTAGTTTGAAGGCTCCAGGTGAGCAATAAATGCAAAAATCAGTAACATACAGGAAGACTTTATTTAATTCATAATTAACCCTGTCTTGATCCTCAAGTCCAAAGGGCAGCTTAAACAGGCAAGTGCATTGCTTTTGAAATGTGCCATAGATCTTGTGAAACTGAGCTATGTAGAGAAAGTACTACTAGTCTCTTTCCTGTCTGCAAAAGAAAACATCTTATTTTCTTTCACAAATTTATTTCCAGCTTTATAGTATGCACTGTTATTAGCATGTTAATAATGTGGCTGGTCAATCTCTTGCCTCTGTAAGGGCAGTGAACTAGTCGGAGTCACAAACTAACTTGTTTATATTAAGGAAGAGTTCTTTTTGTTTTTGTTTTAAAAATACAATTGTAGAAAGCAGAAGTAACATCACCAAAAGCAATGTGAATATACATGACTCAGAAGACAAATTTTATGGAACCTATATATAGTTTTTGAATATTGTGGCTGGTATCCAACGAACCACTTAAGCCCTTGCACAACCTCAGCGGAACATTTTCCATTTTCTTTCTAAGGAGTTGAATACTTCCTGCTCCTTGATGCCATACAATGAACTGTTTTTGAAATTCTCTTCAATTTCCAAAGGCATTTGCCACATTCAAGGAATAGAGGTCAGTGTTTTAGAAAAAGGGCATCCGAAGTGTATTTGAGCTCATTATTCCATATTTCTTTGAATTTTGGCCCATAAGTTTAATTTTAGATAAAATCTACTATCCAAAATAAGGGTGGCAATTTCACTGGACCCAAGGGTCTGCTCCATATCTTCAACCAAAACCTGCTCCATACAATAACACTTTTCTTGCCCAAACTAAAACTGTGCAAGGTGCATCTACACTGTAGAACTAATGAAGATTGACATCACTTTAACTGCCACAGCTCCATCCTAAATAATCCTGGGAATTTGTAGTTTTGTGAGACACCAGAACTGTTTGGCAGAGGAGGCTGAAATTCTTGCAAAACTACAATTTCCATGATTTCAAAGGATGGAGCTAGAGCAGTCAAAGTAATGTCATACTGTGTTATTTCTAAATTGTAGATGCACTCTGTCTACTTCTGATTTTAAAAAGCCCTCACTTAAAACCCATAATGAGGAAGAACAGTGGCACATACCATGTTTTAAGAGACAGCCACACTTCCTGGAAGCTTTTCAGATTTTTTTTAAAATCAATCCATTGCAGCAGACTAGGCAAGCTACATGATCCGGCCTAGCAAAGATTGATTTCATTTTGATTTTAAACAAGATGCACAATATCTGTCCAAGGTGGGAGTCATGCCTAGGAGAAGCTAAGAACACTTCAAGTATGTTCCTGTGTTCTTTTGTTTACCTCAGCTACATTTTTACAAAGGTTCACATCTCCCCCCCCCCCCCACATGGCATGAGTGGACAAATTCCACCTATTGTCATTTTTGCTGTCTCAGAGGCAGAAAATTCAAAAATTCAGAAGTTTGACATGTACCTTGGACTTTGCTGTCATTGTCATGGCTGATAGTTGTAAGTTTACACAGGGTTAGAACATGTATAATAACCACAACTTATACAGAAGATACATTGGCTTCTATTAGCTTTGTAGGCAAGGCTCCTCTAAGCCTCGATCTAAAACTGTTTTATCAGTTTTATAGTTCATGGGAAATATTTTACCCCAGTTTTTGCTCTGTGTTGAAGAATGTTATCTACTGAAGATGATCCAGCAAATGGTATCATAAGGTACCAAGAGGTGACAAGCTGAAACCAAAAGGAACTGAGAAGGCTCTGTAATAAAGAAATGTTCAAAAGCAAATTGCAATTGACTGAAAACTAGAAATGTATCGTGCTTCTATATATTTAAATTTATAGCTGTTGTTTTTACATACTATGTGGGTAATGTCAGACAATCAGCCCAAAAGGCTAAAAATGCACTTGTCAGTTTTAGTCTTGTTTGGTGTTATCATACACAGTCTCTGTGAGAAAACAGGTAATTATGCAACAATGCTAATCGGAAAGCCATTGTAAACACACACACTCTGATCAGTACATCAGTAATTCAGAAAGGACAGTACAGACAAAAATCTTAATAAAAAGATTAAATGGTTTCTACTGGGAAGAGAAAGAGAGGAGAAGATCCATTCCAATATAAAACAGCCATTAATCTTTCATGAACTTCCCAATGGAAGATTATTTATATAAACTTCAAAGATTCTCTTCTCTGCTTCTCTATATTTAGATCTTGAGCTATACTGCAGCAGATGTGTATCTCTTATACATTATACCCTCTCGTTATAAAATTTCATTTATGTGTATACAGTACAGAAATAATCTGTGTTATTTTTTTTCTCCTCTATTTTCTTCCATTTTAAACTTGTTTGCATTGCATAGAAAAAAAACAAAACACATTTGATTCAAACCTAGTCAGGAATTCTATGGCAGACCAATATATGTCTACTTAGAAGTAAACATAAGAAGAAATAGGCAGGAAATCTCAAGAACAAAATGGCCTCAGAAAAAACAAATGAAATGGGAGTACAAAAGGAAGGAGAAGTTCAAGAAGAAACAACATCTGAGACAATTAAAACCGTGGACTTAAGTAGAATCTTCATTGAAGAAATGAAAAAAAACCCCCAAGAGAAGATATAAGAACTGAAATATGAAAGGAAATAAGATCCGAATTAAAGGAAATGAGAGAAGAAGTATAATTGGAGATTCAGAAAGAGATACAAGAACTTAAGAAAGAGTTCAAAGATAACATTCAAAAATTTATTTGACAGATGGCCACCACAAATGTCTTTCAGTCTCACTGGAGAGCTAAAGCAAGCTGCTCACTATATGGGACTAAACTAGATTAGACAAATAAAGATATCAATTAGGACTGAACCCAAACTGAGTTTCATGTAAATAGCAATGTCCTACTGCCTATATCTTAACAATCATGCCCAAAAGGTAGGGCAAGCTCAAAGAAGTACAAATTGAGACGGTTCCCTGAGACTGGTTAAGGGATTATTCCTAAAGACATGAATGAAACCTCTCACTACACAACTGAGGTCTAATCTTCTCTGCAGAAATAATACAGTTTGGCATTGCTTTAACTTCTATGGTCCTCCCTCCAGTCCATCTGCCTTGGTCCAGGCCTCAGAGGGAGAGAAGAACCACTGGACTTCATCCCCTTCCTACCACCTTTCCCTTCTCCTTTTTGTGTTGTGTCTTTTAGCTTGTAAGCCTGAGGGCAGGGACTCGTCTAATTTTAAGATTGCATGTACAGCAATGTGTAAATGTACAGTGCTATATAAATAAAGGTTAATAATGGTATGGAATTTGTAGGTTTGAAAGTTATTTAGCCTTCTCTATCAGAGAGCTCTGGTGCCACAACGAACTACAAATGCCAAGATTCCATAGCATGGAGCCATGGCAGTTAAAGCAGTGTCAAACTGCATTATTTCTGCAGTGAAGGTTACACCCTAGTTTCCTAAAGGTCAGTCCTCTAGGCATCAGCTGCCTTAATCAGAAATCCTTTGTCATGCCATGATTTTTCCTTCTGTCACTGATAAATAAAACACTAGAAACATACACAAGCATACACATATTTAACTGGAAATATTGACTCCATCTCATCTGCTCTGTCATCTTATTTATAAATGGAAATATATGACTAAAATAGTTTAATAATCTTTGTTCAATGGGAAAATGGAGTTTTACAGGAGCCATGCCAATCCTTATCATTTCCTCAGTGTCCTTTTGAAAATGACACAAATATGGGAAATGTTGTTTCAGCTTATCTCTTTGGGACCTCTGTGGTGCGGATATCTTTCTAAAAGATAACAGCCTAGCTTAGTGAAATTAGGCTTTTTGATGAAGTTGCTGGTGGTTCTCTATGTTCAGTTGATCCCACCAGATGATATTAAAAAATATGACATCATGAGACTAAATTTACCTAGGGCAACAGTACATGTGAAGGGCTTCAGTACTTAAAGGCACCAGATCTCATCTGACCTTGGAAACTACGTAGGGTCAGCTCTGAAAAATACTTTTATGGAAGACCACCAATGAATATCACATGCTGTAGGCTATATTTCAGAGGAAGGAACTAGCAGAACTACCTCTGATTATTCCTTTCCTAAGAAAACCCTATGAAGTTCATAGGGTTGCCATAAGTTGACAGGTAGCTGGACAGCACATACAGTAAATGAGAGGAAGCTAAAATTGCAGAAGTGAGCATTGCCCAGGAGTGGGTTACTGCAGTAGGGACCAATTTTCTCTACAACAGGCTGTGGTTCTGTATCACCTGATTTGGAGTATAAAAACAAACAAACAAACAAACAAACAAGTTAGCCCCAAAACAGTTCTATAAATGCCCAGTAGTGAGTTTTCTGGCTAATTGTGGGCCCTTTGAAGATGGAGTGGGTCTGGAGGATATTGGGGTTAGGCATGCCATTACTTCTGGCAGCATTTGGGGATGATTTTAGGTCCCCTCAATAAAAATATTGGGCTGTCTAGGAGCTATGGAGGGGATCGATGGAGAGTGGACTTGGGATGCAAAAAGGATTTGAAGCTGCATGTGGTTCAAAGGCTTGAGTTTCTTCTCCCTTGACCTAGACTCTCCAGTCTATTTTTATGTGGACCCCTCTGTGTGAACGATATATTATTTTGGATCTTGAAAGGCCTCCTTTGGGTGTGTAGCATAATGATGAACAAGCATGATGAACAAGCATACTAAATAAAGCTTAATGTGCAATTATATACATGTTGATTGGGGACAGTTGCCCATTCAGATGTCCATGCGCCCACCCTTTACCTATCACCACCACCACCTCCATTCTCCTTGCAGGCCCCAGTCATGGCCTGTGATGTCAGAAAGGGGCTCCTGGCCATGTGGGTGAAGACAAGTGCCCTGTTTTGCCCTTATGGGTGATGGCAAAAGCCTGCAAGGAGAATGACAGAGGCAATGGCCAAGTTGTTGTCATCAGTGGTAGCTCCACAGCATAGTGGTGGCAGGCTGGTGGTAGGAATGAGACAGATCCACAGGCAAAATATAATAGGGTTGACCTGTCATCTTCTGCCTGTGGCATTTGTGCCTATAGAGTCATCAGTAGTTGCAGGCAACACTTCATTTTGTAAAAGGAAGAGATGTGTCCACCTCAGATCATGGATTTTCACATAATTGAGATGCTGGGCATCCTGAAAAGTTAAACTGTATATACTCATGTATAAGTCTAGAAATTTAGATCAAAAAATTGATTCAAAAACGTGAGTTGACTTATCCATGGGTCAATGTGAGTACTGTACTTTAACTCTTATTGAAAAAAGAACTATCCCCTGGTGAAAAGCAAGAATATAATCTGGACTGGAAACATTGCTCCCTCTATTCTCTCATTCATCCAGCCTTTAGTGTGAGCACAGTTATGCCTGCTAGAATTTTGTAAGTTCTTTGGTTTTATTTTCCTTTGCTTCATCCTTTACATCATTTGTTAGATACTCCTAAGTTTTACCTTTGACTTATTCACGGGTCATATAAAAATCCATACATGAGGTAGAGTTATAGTTATAGAGTATATACAGTAAGTATAAATTGCATATTTTAATACATCCCGCATATATGTAAACTGCATACTTCATTAATATGTGCTCCTGATATTAATATTTTCCTTAAATACTGAAGTCTTTTTTTTTCTTTAGAAGAGGAAGAAAAGCAAGCAACATGTCGCCTCTATCCAAAAATAACAGGTTTTTATTCAATGACATGAAAGCAAGTGTACAATCAGAGACAACTGTTCAACTAGTACTTTCTATTACTAAAACTGTTGTGGACATCTTTTGTTCCCCATGTTTTATAATTTAGTAGAACACTGATGTATTATGTCTAAAATATCATGTAAAGGAACAATTAGATTTTTTTTAAAAAAAACTGACAAATAAATTGTCACTGAGGGAATTACTTTCCATTAAAAACATGTAAACTACTACCCTGTGTCTAAGGTCCTTTAGAACTCCAACCTCCTGTTTAGTTAATGTTTACAGACTGTGCTAATGCTGAAAGTTCTATCTTAATTACTTGAAATGGTAATTACACCTTACATCATTAAGGGGTACAGTAGAAAAGTATGAAATGGCTCAAATATACATGCTGTGATGTTATAATGCCCATTTTAAAAAGCTCCTGCAAAATGTACTGTGCATTTTATTTCTCTTCTGTATTACACAGATTTCATTGGAAAGGGCAGATAATTTGTCAATTAAAAACATAACAATATGCAGCTCTAAGAAAGGAGATCCTCATCCTCTCTTGACTGTTCCACAGAGAAAGACTGAGTGATAACAGATTTATACTAAGATAATTAATGGGCTAAACGCAGCTTGTGTCCTACTTAGGGTAGACCCATTGAAACAAATACAACTAATTTAAATTCCATTGACTTCAATGGGTCCATTCTAGGAAAGGCTAGCACTGGATTTAGCTCACTGTATACATCCATATAATAACCTAAGAAATGGTAATAAATGTTGTTCATTATCTATCTATCTATCTATCTATCTGTTTATTTAAAGTGTTTATGTATCTCCTCCCAGCCCACAAGGGGTCTTAGATTCCGCCAAAAATTCAAAACAAAGTTGAAAACCACAAGCCCTCTTTTATACTGCACAGCTGTAGCATTATCATCCACTTCAACTGCCATGCCAACATTTTGTGGAATTCTGGGATTTACAGTTTAGGAGAATTATTTACCATTCTAAGATAAAGAGCTCTGAGACCACAGGAAACTACAGATCCCAGGATTCCAGTTGAATAATCGTGCTAGAATCGTGTAGTGTGAAAGGGCCCTAAGTTAGAATGCTGAATCGATGTTAATGTGGATGTTTCCATATGGTATGTGTCTATGTAATGTTATGACCCACCAAGCCAGACACAGTCCATCAGTCAGACATGGCAGCCTGCCAGCAGCATTGTTCCCAACGTACCTCCTCTGGTTCCTGGCAGGCATCACAAATGAAAAGGTTACTAAGCCGCTGTTGGCCTTTCCTTCATGGCCTACAGATGGATTCAGCTTTGACAGGATGTGTCAAAGTGTGGTAGAGTCTCCTTCTTTGGAAGTTTTTAAACAGAAGCTGGATGGCCATCTGTCGGGGGTACTTGGATTCTGTATTCCTGCATGGCAAGGGGTTGTATTTGATGGCCCATGAGGTCTCTTCCAATTCCATGATTCTATAAAATTGTATAGAAATACGTATAGAAAACACGTGTGTTTCCTTGTAACTGCATAGCATACTCAGAATTTAAACACATAATCTTGAAAACAGAGTTTAAGCAACATTGGAGGGGAAGAACAGAGATGCCAAGAAAACAGAGATGCCTTTCAATTTTAAGGGTGCTTTTGCTGGAACAAGAACTATTCTCTATGTTTGTCAAACTATAAAATGAAACATTGTAGGTGGTACATCTAAATAAATGTTCTCGAATTGTTTATGAATGAAATAAATGAAATTTATCAAACTGTAAGTAATGTCAAGAAAGAAAGTGCAAAGGCAAGTTTGTTGCTGAATATAAAGAAAACAAAAACCATGACCATGGAGGATCTACATAGTTAGACAATGAGGAAATGAAAATAGTTAAGATTTTCTTGTATCTTGGATCAAACATTGATCAGAAAGGAGACTGCAGTCAAGAAGCAAGAAGGCTAGGAATGGGAAGGGCAGTGATGAAATAACTAGACAAGAACTTAAAGGGTAATGATATACAACAGAGCACTAAAGTTAGAATCGTCTGAGCTGTTGTATTCCCTATCACCATGTATGGATGTGAGAGCTGGATACTGAAGAAAGCAGATAATGAGAAAATCAACTCATTTGAGATTTGGTGCTGGAGAAGAGTGCTGAGGATACCATGGATGGCCAAAAAGACAAACAAATGGGCCCTTGAACAGATCAAGCCTGAAATCTCCCTGGAAGACAAGATGATGAAACCAGCAAGACTGTTATATTTTGGCCACATTATAAGAAGGTATGACTCATTAGAAGAAACAATAATGCCAGGGAAAGTAGAAGGAAGTAGAAAGAG
This sequence comes from Urosaurus nigricauda, assembly GCA_034509955.1. Taxonomy (NCBI): domain Eukaryota; kingdom Metazoa; phylum Chordata; class Lepidosauria; order Squamata; family Phrynosomatidae; genus Urosaurus; species Urosaurus nigricauda. The sequence continues at coordinate 256,968,640 of JAOEGL010000001.1, read as the reverse complement.
AGGAAGACCGCATGCCAGATGGATGGACTCAATGAGGGCGGACACAGAACCGATTTTACAAGACCTGAATAGAGCAGCGGAGGACAGAGAAGCATGGAGATGTCTCATCCACAGGGTCACCACGAGTCTGAGTCAACTTGAGGACAGTTAACAACAACAAGGAAAATGTTGGAGCCACACTGATCTCTTCTAGAGCATTGGTTCCCAACCTTTTCTGTGCTGTACATTCCCTAGGAAATGTCTGTTCAATGTTCACGCTCCCTACAAAACTAATATCAAATTTGAAGATAGAGAAGTCTAATTTCTAATTTTTAAACCTCAAAGTGAACTTCAGGTGAGCAAACTGAACTTAAAAAAATAAGCTTTTAACTCAGTGTATAAAATGCAAATCTAAATTAAACACTGAAGAACATAACACACTCTTTGTTGCAACCCTTGAAATTCCATCTTGCACACCCTGGGGGTGTGGGCCTTACTGGTAAACACTATATGGGTCCCAGGAGTGAGGGGAGTAAGAAGATCCTTTGAGGTTAAGCAACTTCCACATATGTCCTTTAGGACTGCAGACTAACATCCTTATCCAACATGCAGACAGAGTAGCATATGCTGGTAAATGTTTGTACATTGCAAGAATGCCTTTTGAATAGCACAGTGTGTACTCAGAGTTCACTTAGGGCACACAATAAACAGAACCAAATAGTTTTTAGTGAAGTCAAATAAGTTTTGTTATGCCAGAATCTGCTAAGTGCAGAACTCCATGGTTTGCTACAAATAAGATTAGGCGTGCTTATACAATGAGATATCCTAACTACAGGTGTGTTTTGCTTGGTCAAGTATCCAGATGCTAAAGTTTGTGGGAAAGGAAAAGAATGGATCTTGGGATAGTTGTACATATATAAAAACAAGCCCAAAACGCAGTATCATGCTGGATTTATCCGTTCCACTGACAGAAATCCTTTCCTCACTGAAAATATCCCATTAGAGTCAAGGTAACTATGCTGGTCCCTTGAAAAGAAATATCCCAAATCTCCAGTCGCTCAGTCAAAAGGTGCTATTTTAGTTCAGCCCAATCAAGGGATACTATTCAAAAGATATTTAGGGTAATTATGGACATGGAAGATTTAAATGGTTGAATAGCAATTGTGCTAGTATTAGAGATGGACACACATAAATGAGTTCAGTTTGGAATTCACATCAGACATACAGTATAGACACATATACGATAATAAAGAAAGAGATAATACAAGGAGCTGGGAAGCCAGAGTGGTGTAATGGTTTGAGTGTTGGACTGGGCCTCTGTGAGAACAGGGTTCAAATTGTGGCTCAGCCATGGAAAACCACTGGGTGGATACCTTTGGACTAGTCACATTCTCTCAGCCTTAGAAGAAGGCAATAGCAACCCCCCCCCCCCGAAGAAATCTTGCCCATAATGGGGTCGCCTTAGGGTTGTCATAGTTGGAAATGATTTGAAGCAGGGTGTCCAGATTCATGATCTCATTTTCATACCTTTTCCCAGGCCTGTCTTACATTTCAGCCTTCTGTCTAGGAAGAATTCCAAAATGTCCTCCATTTTGAGCATCACTAAGTAGCACACCATAAATTTATATTTATATGAGGGTTTTTTTTTAACTTTTATATGGTGATGTCCTACATTTTTTGCACACCCTACATTTTATGGCGCCTTGTTGTCCTTTGCGGTGATGACATCTCGTCACCCTGTTTGAAGGCATAAAAAACCCAAAATGAGCTGGGATTCATTGTGTGCAGAATCAGAGGCCGCTGACTGAGGATGACACCTGGCAGAAATACGGCTCTGGACTCTTTCACTGTGGACCTTCAGAGTCTCTGCTCTCTTTGGTTCATGCAACAACAGCATATTTGTTAGCATTTTTCAAAGGAATATATTTATCACATATATATCTTTTGTGTGCAAATGAGGTCATACATCCATACAGTAAATACTGTATATGGATTTCCAGCCACAAATTGCATGTGGATCCACGTCTAATTCTGGAGGTGCAAACAAAATAATTTATTGGGTTGAAAATGGGCTGAAATAACTTTCTGCCATCTTGCACCAGATTCCCAAGATAGTGACATTGTGGTAGAAACATAAAAATAAAACAGTTCCCTTTCCTCCCCTGAAGCTATGGGTTTTGAATCAGTATATGAGTTTCAAAGAGATGATTTTGTTAAGCTGGTGCCTTGAATGCACTGAAAACTGAAACAAAACCCAATAAATGCATATGATAGTCTACAGGCACACACTCCTGTGGAATTGGAACTGTCTTAAAGCAAGAAAAGTGAGTAGATTAATTTTATTTGTTTTGATATAGTACTTAGATATGCAAACTTTCTGTAAGTGAGAAAAATACAACTTATTTTAAGAGCATTAGCACACAGTAACTTGTAGTATTCCCACTAATAAATATAAAGAGTGGAAAATTCATGAGGGGATGCAGTAGTTCAAGGGCATTTTGTAATTTATTACCGAGGAAAACATAGGTTCTGGAAAGTATATTTTAGGATTACCAGACAGCTGAATTTGTGGTATGTTCCTATAAGCAGTTGACTCATTTCCCCAAGGTGTCTGGAAATGTTAAAGCACGTATTATCGGGACAATGCTTCATTATTCCTTGCTAAACAGTTATAAGCCTACCTGCAACCAGGAAACCCTCTCTTTCAAGAATACCCATAAAAGTATTCCCTCATGGAATCGTCATCAGATTAACAGGCCTGTCATTCAAATGTTGCCTCATTCCATTTCTCTTTAATTTTTTTCTCAAGTAAAATCCAGCTAGATGGGAAGTAATATATGCTAATGTAATAATTGGGCTGTTCTGGTCAGGTCTTCTAATAACTGTCCTCCTTTACCCCTTTAAAGTTGTCCGTCATACTCATTTTCCCCAGGACCTCTAGATGTCATTCAGGGTCCCCTCCATCTTTTCTTTTCTTCCTTCCTTTCTCCCGGCTTCAATCTCATGGTTTTCTATTGGGTGGGAATTATGTGACCTTCCAGATGTTTTTGGACTGAATTTCCCAGCATTCTCCTGGATGGCCATCTGTCACGGGTGCTTTGATTGAGAGTTCCTGCATGGCAGGGAGTTGGACTGGATGGCCCTTGTGGTCTCTTCCAACCCTTTGATTCTATGCTTCTATGATTCTTCACCATTTTCAATGCTGGTTAGTGCTGCTGCTTTACGCAAATGAATTCATCTTTCTAATCCCGACCCCTCACCTTCAGTCCCAATCCTCGACTGAGATCCTGCATCAGAACCTAAGATTTATAATTTTACAATTCCAAAACTATATGCCTGACAGAACGTGCAACCCTTCAAGTGAACGGTGATGATGCATATCAGAGCATTCTGCACGATGTTTTGTTGTGTAATGGAAGTTGCTGTTGTGCAACAAGTCCTATAGTATTCTGGTGACCATTGCACAATCGGTCCCATAGCACATCATAATGTCCATGGTGCTGTTGGCTCTGTTTGCAAAATTGTCCCAAAGACGTTGCTAAGTTTTCACTCCCTACCTGAAAAGATGAGCATTGCACAACGTCACAACTAACCTTTGCATGACCGTACGTCAATTTACAATGGTGAAAATACTGGACAGGATTCAAGCCCCTATTTACAGTTCACATCAGGTTGAGGCTGGAAAAGATGGTCCCTAAACTTTCTTTATTCTTGCCCTGCTTCTGTTGATGACACCATGATTTCCTCTTTCCCCCCTTGGAATACAATTTTCTCCTTTTCTTTTTCATCATTTAGGTAATGTATATCCCACCTTTCTCTCACGTGGGACCCAAAGAGGCTCACGCCATATGTTATAACAACACAAATCAAAACAATCTGGAATGTAAAATTAAAAATAATAATAATAATTAAATACAACTCTTAAATTAAAACCTACCCATCACACTATTGCAACAAGATTAGAAAATGAAGGCCTATTTAAATAGGAAGGTCTTGGCCTGTTGATGGAAGGATGGGGTCAAAAGAATAGGGGGAGAAGAGGTAACCTTTACCTTGAAAACTACTGGTTGGTTTGAGTAATGCTAAAATCCACTTGTGGTATCTTTTGGGAAACTTTCTGCCCCTTGCACTTTGTTCTTGTTCTTGCTGTGTACCTTAAAGTCATTTCTGATTTATTGTGGCCCTATCATGGGGTTTTATTGGCAAGTTTCTTCAGCGGTTTGCCCTTGCCATCCTCTGAGGCTGAGATAGTGTGACTTGCCCAAAGTCACCTAGTGGATTTACATGGCTGAGTTGAGATTTGAACCATGGTCTCCAGTGTCACAGTCCAATGCTCAAACCACTATTAACAAGCTGGCTCTCCCCACCCCACTGCCTTGCAGTTATGCCATAACAAAAATCAGAATAAGTAGGTCTTTGGTATCCTCTGGGGCTTGGTTCAAGGACTTCCTATGGATGCTAAAATCTGTGAATGCTGAAGTTCCATGAAAAAAGTGGCCTGGTACAATGATGTTCCTTGTATAAAATAGCAAAGTCAAGGCTTGCTTTTTTAATATATATATATATATATATATATGCTTACGTCTGTGGATGCTCAAGTTTGTGGATAAGGAATGTGTGGATGTGGAGGGCTGACTGTAATGTAAACTGTAGGTGGAGAGATCTTGTAGCACCTTTGAGGCTAACTGAAAGAAAGAAGTTGGCAGCATGAGTTTTCATAGACTTCAGTCTACTTCCTCAGATGCATTTGTAAACCTCTGAGAGAGTGTGCTCAGTTCACTGTGGAGTTGATCACACCAAGGAGTTTATCCTGTGAATATCCTGGAAGAACTGCGTAATTATGTGAGTAGTTTCACACGACGTTGCACAAAACCTGCCATTAAAGTGGTCACAAAGAAGCACTAACTCGCATCTTTTTACTTACGGGATTTCAGCGACGATGCATTTCTGGTATCGCTTTAGTTGCACAATTGTGTGCGATAATCATTTGCGCAGTTATTCACCATTTTAGCTTTATTCGCAGGTTGCTTTCAGTGCGCTCTAATCTTTCTTTAATGCCAAGATTAGCCCCTGTGTGATAAACTCCTGTGTAAAGTGCGATTGCTATCGCTAATGTATTGTTGCAGAAAAACAGCGGTGCCAAAAAAAGGGAAAGAAAGAAATGCACAACTTGAGGCGAAATGTACCTCTGCAAGTGAAGGCTGCCAAATATGAAGAAAGACCTGTGCCAGTAGCATAATATTATATACTGGGAAGGAAATCTGGGCTGGAAAGCTGGTAAAGCCATTTCCTCTAATATAGACCTTTTTTTGTGTGTGGAGTGAGTGAGTGAAATGATGTGAAAGGAAGCAGTAAAGGAGGAGAGCCACTAGGTTGGGCTGTTGGACAAGAAATGAACTTTGGTATCTCTAAGACTGGTTTCTCCTCCTCCTCCTCCTCCTGATTCTTATTAAAAGGAGGCAGCCCTGGATGGAGAGCTCCCTCCAAAGCAAGGCAAACCCAGGGCTGGTCTCTGAGCCTCTAAGTTGGGAAAGTGTACTGGGATCAACTGGATCTTGTTCCAAAGAAGGCCACCAGTCAAGAGAGAGAGAGTCTCTGGGAAGATCCCTTCTTCAGGTGCCACCACTGACTGAGACAACTCTTGTGTAAAATCCAGGATAATACTACTAAGAAGAATAGCCCACAGAGGAGGACCTTGTTGGAAGGGGCAGCTTTTGAATAGAAAAAGGCTGGAGGAACTGGTGAAGAAGAGAGAGAGAGAGAGGGAGAGAGAGAGGAGGAGGAGGCTGCGTTTTCCAGCCCCATCCCTTCACGTCTGGTATTTCTTTCTTCTTTCTCTTGGCCTTTTTCTCTCCCTTTATTCTTCGTCTTCTTTCCCTCTTCTTTTTTTTGAGGCATGGCTTTGGGCGGGAAAGGATGCGCGCCCTTTTGTTTTTTTGGACAATTTTGGCTCGCTTTTCTTTGTTTTGACTAGTGACACACGAAAAACAATAACACATACACAAACACACCAGCTTTGAGTGTTTTGGGTCCACTTTTGCCTCCCCTTGCCCTGCTACCTCTCTCTCCATCCTCTTCCCAGAGAAGGAAGGGAGGGAGGAGTGCGCTTTGTGTGTCGGTGTGGACTCTTGTTATTATTTATGGTTGTTGCCTCCCTTTCCCATCCATCCAGGGTGACCAGAAGTCCTTTGCTCGCCTCAAAAGAGGAGGAAGGAAGAAAGGAAGGAAGGAAGGAAGTAAAGGAGGACTCCCAGGAGGACCAAAGCCAAGGAGAACGCTCTTCCCTTCCCCCGGGGCTCCTTCTTCGCCCGGGAGAGGATGCTTGGCAATGGCATTCCTCCTGGGCAGAAAAGAGAAGGCAGGCCTCCTTGGAGCAAAAAGGAGGCTCTCTCTGGTCCCCCTGGATGTGCCCAAGGGGAGAGAGAGGGCTTCCTCCAGGGCTTCCCCCTTGGGAAGGGCTTCTGGGTTGCCCTTTCTGTGTGGCTTATACAAGGCGTTCCCGACTTATGGGGACCCTCAGGGCAACCTCTCTCGGAAAGTGCCTTCAAAATGGGCTTGCCATGGCTTCCCTGGCCGAGGGGGAATTCGAACCCTGCTCCCCACGGCTGGAGTCCGACGCTCAGAGAGAGACCCCCCCCCCCAGACACTGGCTCCTCCGCAGGAATAGCCCCAGAGGACGGAGAGGGGCTTCGTTGGGAGGAGGACCCCCTTGTCTTGGCTCTCTGGTTTAGGCAGAGACTGAAGGTCTGTCCTGTCTGTCTGTCTATCTATCTATCTATCTATCTTTTCTATCTTATCTGTCCATCTATCTATCTACCCTGTCTGGCTGTCTTATCTGTCTGTCCTATCTATCTATCTATCTATCTATCGTGTCTGTCTATCTGTCTGTCTATCTATGTATCTATGTATCTTTTCTGTCTGTCTATCTTATCTTATCTATCAATCAATCATCTATCTATCTATCTATCTATCATGTCTATGTATCTTATCTGTCTATCATCTATCTATCTATCTATCTTGTCTGTCTATTCATCTGTCTTGACTATCTGTCTTGTTTTTCTGTCTGTCTGTCTGTCGATCTATCTCTCTTCTCTGTCTATCTATCTTGTCTATCTCTCTCTCTTATCTATCTATCTTTCTATCTATCTAGTCTATCTATCTTGTCTGTCTATCTATCTATCTATCTATCTTGTATATCTATCTAGTCTGTCTATCTTTTTATCTATCTTATCTGTCTGTCTTATCTATTTATCCATTTATCTATGTTATCTATCTAATCTATCTATCTATCCATTTATCTATCTTATCTGTCTGTCTATTCCATCTATCTATTTTATATAACGAGGTAGAAGTTCTCTCTCACCCCCCCCCCCCTCTCTCTGCCTGCCTACGAAGTTCCATCTAGAGAGAGACAACCCAAAAGGGGAAAATCACACACACAACACACACACACACACACACAGACGGGGAGCCAGCCTTGTGGGGGAGGGCTGTGAGCGTCGGACTCAGAGTCCCAGTCCGGCCACGAAACCCACTGGGCTCGGCCCATGGGCCAGTCACGCTCTCTCAGCCTCTCAGAGGGTGGCAAGGGCGAACCCCAAGAAAACCCCCGAAGTTTGCTAAAGACTGGGGAGTCCCTCTTCAGCCAAAGGAGACCCCCCTGCGCTTGCTGCCCCTCTTGGCTCCTGGAGGAAGAGAGAGGGGGAGAGGGGGAGCCCTGGGGCTGGTTGGGGATGGGTAACCCCCTTCCCCCCCAATGAACCCAGCCACACTCTCTCAGCCTCAGAGGGGGGCAAGGGCCAACCCCCTCTGGAGAAAGTTGCCAAGAAACCTCTCCGTGATAGTTTTGCCTTAGGGCCGCCCTAAGTCGGAAAGGACTTGAAGGCACACAACCATCGCACACAAAGACACATATATTGTATGTCTGTTTCATAGAGAGACAGAAGTTGTCTGTATATTAATACAGAACTATCAATAGTTATCAATATATAAATATATGGATATCTACATAGTCCTCTCTCTCTGTGTCTATACTGTATAGAGGATATCTATACGCGTGTCTTCGTATTTCCTGTATAAGTATGGAGACTCTCTCTCTGTGTCTATCTAGAGGGTATCTATATGTGTGTCTTTCCATTTATAGCCATGGATACTTTCTGCCTGGTTAGCTCTATGTGTGGACTGTATTGGCATTTATAGATATGGACCCTTTCTCTCTCCTTCTCTCTCAAACTGATAAATATATATATATATGTGTGTGTGTGTGTGTGTATTTGTACTTATAGGCATGGATACTTTCTGCCTGGGTAGCTCTATGCGTGGATTGCTATTTGCATTGATGGGTCTGGATCCTTCCTCTGTCTCTGTCTGTCTGGAGTCTGGACTGAGGAGGGGCTCTATACGCGTGTCTTTGCACCTATAGCTATAGGGGCACTTTCTCTCTTTCTTTCTCTACAGAAAGAGAGACATTACTTTTGGACTTTGGAGGAGGCCAGAGTCTGACACCCCCAGCTCAGCCACAAGAAAGCAGCCCCTGGGCGACTTTAGGCGGGTCGCACCCTCTCAGCCTCAGGGGAAGGCAAGGGGGACAAAAGAGAGGAGCGGTGTTGGTTTTTTTGCTGTGTGTGTGTGTGTGTGTCTAAGGGGAGTCCCAGCCAAGCTTTGTGGGGGCTGTGTGTGTGTGTAGTGTGTTATATACCCCTCATCGTCGAGGAATTCGGCAGCGGGGAGGTCTATCGGGCGCAATATTTCCAGCAGCAGCAGCAGCAGCAGCAGCAGCAGCAGCAGGCGCAGAGCAACGCCCGGTCCCGCCTGGCCCCTCCTGCTCTGGCGGCTGGAGACAGAGAGAGAGGGCAGCTCCTCTCCGGTGGCTCCTAGCTCATCCTCCTCCCGTGGCAGCCGTCCACCTTCTCCCTCCGCCGCCGCCGTTTCGTAAGAGAGAGAGAGAGAGAGAGAGAGAGAGAGAGAAGGAAGTCGGGCTCAGCCCCCTGGCTCTCCCTCTCCTCTCTCTTCTTAAGGCGCAAGGTTGGGGCCAGGCTCTGCCCACTTTGGAGAAGGCGGCGGCTCAGCAAGAAGGAGAAGGAGAAGGAGAAGGAGAAGGAAGGCTCCCAGCAGCATCAGGCAGAAGGACCCTGACCCCAGGGCTTGGGCTTTGCGAGATTCCTCCTCGCCAACCAGAAAGGTCGGTGGGATGCCTGGGATGAGGAGGATGATGATGATGGAGATGGAGCCCCCGGTGCCCTCCTTCTTTGCCAGGAGACCTGCCCTCCTCCCTGCCCACCCTTTCTGCCCAGGAGGAGGCTTCCAACCAAGGGCCCTCCATTTGGAGAATGGCCCCAGAAGAAGCAGGCATGGCTCTTCCTAGCAGCGTCGGGGGGGGGGGGGTGGTGGTGGTTGTTATTATTACCATCCTCCTCCTCCTCATGAGAGTCTTTCTACCCGGCGGTCCTTCTTTGCTCCAAGGTGTCCGGGCTTGGTCCTCCTTGGCCAGGGCATAGCTAGGTCTTGCATTGCCACAGGTCCTCTGGGAACCAAATTAAAAAGCGTCCCTCTCAAGGTGATCAAGCCTTGAAGCTCCTGCATTTCAAAAGGTCCTCCATTTGGGACAGGACTAAGAGGCAGGGATTTCTGTTTCTAGGAGTGAGGGTTTTGTTTTGTTTTATTTTATCTTCTTGAGCCTTTCTTGGGTCCCGTGCAGAAATAACCCGGTTTGGGTCAAAAGCAAGAAAAGAATAGACAAAACCCCTCCTGGTGGTCCCACTGATGAGAAACCATTGCAGCGGTAGTCCTACTCCTTCTTCTTCTTGGGATTTCCTTGGCCAGAGTGGTTCAGAGGAGCTTTGCCCTGAGGCTGAGAGAGTGTGACTTGCCCAGGTGGCTCCCCAGGACTCCACGGGGCCGTGCTGGCTCTCTTTTGCCCCTTTTCTTCTCTTTCTGGCCCTTTCTTATACTCCCCATTTATTCCTGGATGCTGTCAAGCAAGGCTCCATGTCTCTTCTCTTCCCCACCGCAATCATATATCCTGAGAAATGGAAGGGATTTGGTCAGGAATAGTAGCCAGACTCCTTGCTGCTGCTGTTCAACTACTTATTGTGGTTGTGTGCCTCCAGGTTTTAAACCTGTCTTGGAGATTTCTTGGCGAAGGAGGGGGGTGTCTGCCCTTGCCATCCTCTGAGGTTGAGAGAGTGTGACTTCTCAGTGGGTTTCCGTGGCTGAGTAGGGATCCTGTCCCACCTCTCCCCCCACAAAGAGGGACGCAAGGCGGCTTACAAATTAACAACAATAACAATAACCCAATGCTAGTTTGGCATAGGAAGGTTTTCCCCTTCCCCAGCCTCCCCCACTCCTTCGCAGCCTCTCCTTATATGTCCCTTTCCAGCCTGGAGCTTCCAGAAGGAAAAGGAGCTCTGAGCTGGGCTTAGGGGATAGAGACTGCCCCACAAGACTGAGCCTTTCTTTTCATTATTGAATGATTGCTGCTCTTATGGCGCTGATGCCAAAGATGCAAAGCCCTTTCTCACTCTTGCCCAGAGTGGCCGGGCGTCCTCCTTTTCCAGGACGTGCCCTCCATTCCTGCCTTCTGTCCCAAGAGGAATTTCAAAACATCCCCCATTTTGAGCAGGACTAAGACACGTGAATTGACCACGTCCAGGTGTATTTTTAGCTTTTTTTAAAAAAAAAAATGTCCTAATTTTATTCTCTCAAATGTCCTACATTTTTGTGGTGCCTTGTCCTCCTTCAGCCACCCTGCCCTCCTCACACACGTGTAAAGACTTGCAGTTGACAGCAGAAAATGTCCATGAAATCCTAGGAATTTGGAATAGATTTATTATTATTATTATTATTATTATTATGTGGTAGATCAAAGATACTGTGTTAGTGGTGGCCATCCCAGTTTTGGTGTCAGGGCGAAGAAAGCTGCAAAAGTTTCTCAGCTGCTTCTTGCTTGCACTGACTTGTTGCTGTGATGCCCAGAAGATGGCACTCTTGGCTCAAGGAAACCAACTGGTGCCTTCTCTTCCCTTAACTCTGGTTGAAACCTTTGTGAAGCAAATTGATACTATGTAAGACGTGGACCCCTTTTCCAGGACTTTTGGCTTCCTCCTTTGGTCCAAGCATTAAACGCCTGAAGTTGGAAAATGTGAATGCCTGGATGGGGCAGGGCTGGAGGAGGCAATTGCTAAAGTGGTCGGATGGTCCCCTTTCCAAGCAAAAAACGTTGTTTATTGTTGGCTTTGTGCATGCCTCTGAAAGTGTGGGGTGTCGAGCTCTTGCAAAAAACAATTCATTCGACAGTCATTAAAAAGTTGGGTATATCTACCGCCTCTTGAGTGTGTTTGGAGAGGAACCAGGAAGGTATTGTCGAATCTTGTCAGTTTTCATATTGCGAATAAACCATTTCTTTGGTTTTGGATAGCTGGTTGGTTTTTTTTTTTTAAAAAATATTTAAATAGGACAGAGATATTTATCCCCTTGAGCTGTGAATCGCCTAATGATTTATAGTCACCTGTGTTGCTCTCTGTGGTTTGGTCTTGGCAGCGCACCGATAATTGAAAGTTCTTGCTTAATGACATGCCCGTTCTCTCTCTCTGTTTTATCAAGTCATGGTAAAAGGCATGCTGAGGCTGGGTTTTATTTTATTGTTTTTAATCAAAGAAACTTGCACACTTCTTTTACGCTGGAGGCTAATAGCTCCCTTCCATAATTTGGGCAATTGAAAGGCTTGGTGGTCTAGACTTCACTAAACATCATTTTACACTTTCTGTCTCCCACAACTTTATATTACTTCGCCACAAAAAGGAGGAAACTCTGAAACTTTGGTATCACCGGCTATGGAGATCAAATAAGACAATAGATCGGCCAAAGTATGTGTATAGGAGCCTAGTTAGGTAGCTTTTCCTTTGCCTGCAGGGGGAAGGCACCCAGAAAATCAACTCCTTATGTTAAGAGGATGTAAACTGTTCTTCTGTCAGATCCAGTGGGACTTCATTTAAGGAGGGATCTATTCCCTCTAACATAAAACTTCCCTAGTAAGCTCAATGCGTTTTGCCTGATAGACTGTCTGAAGGTTTGAGGCTCATCCTGTTTCCCATCATTTAGGTTCCTTGCATCTGCTGGTTTTTGTCAAAAAAAAAAAAAATTGGATCAAGGCCCAGTAGTCCAGCGTAGATTTGGGCATGTCATCTGCCTGGTGCTCTTGGACGTTTATCCAGCAAAACTCAGAGACATGAATAGGATTTATTTCCAATTGAGTGTACGTTGGATTACAGCATTAATCACAAAGGATTAAGAATACTCTATTGGATTTTGGTCAAAGAACCTTATATAGCTACATTAGTAGGCATTTGCTAGGTACTGTCCTGTCTAGATCTGTGCTTCTCCGGATGTGGGGAACCAGCAATTTTTCTCTCCTCAATATGTCACTGAGCCATACCATATTTGTGCCCAATGTCTACAGTTGTTTATTTCTTTCCCCGAAACTTGCCAGAGACTGGCAGCCAGTGGCACTGGTGTCCACGGACCACCACTTTGAGTAGCACTAGTGTAGATTAGATTAATATTGGTACAGTATATAAATCAGGAACTGACAGCAAAAAATAGCTCTGTATACAAAAGAAACATTGACTCTTGATGTATAAAGGAGCCCTGGTGGCACAGTGGTGAAATGCTGGTATTGCAGCCACAACATTGTGAGTTCTATCCCAGAGGGCTCCAGGTTGACTCAGCCTTCCATCCTTTCATAGGTCGATAAAATGAGTACCCAGTTTATTGGGGGCAATTGGTTTACAGATTGTAAATCACTTAGTGTTTAATTCACTATGAAGTGGTATAGAAATGTAAATGCTGTTACTATTGCTACAGCACAAATTGTGCTCATGCTGGAACCTAAATCCTTCTTCTACCTGGATAGGTGGCACAAAATCTAACACTTTGGCACAGATGCTCTTATTCTGAATAATTGTTCTTGATAGATGTGAGGAAAGCCAAGGATCTTCACCTTGGAAAGCAGATATCTCACTAAAGACTTCCTTTCCCCTTAGTTTAGATTTTAACAGACTGCACAGCACCTGCATTTTTCTACTTATCTATGCACCTATCAGAACAAACAAAAATCCTCTTGGGGAGAGGGTGAAAAGTGAAACCTTGAGGTTTGATTCTCCTCTTCTACTGGCTATGCCTTCCTAAGGATACCGTAATCCTGTACTACATTCCACACATTTCCAAGGCATGCAGAAAACCACTGCCTTCCCAGTGAGTGGGGCCAGTGAATAAATTCTTTTCAGAGCAGTTCAAAGAATTTCAGTAGGACTGCTCTGGATTTGCAGCCAGTTATGTTTACTTCTAGATGGATGTCATCTCTTGTTGCCTACTCCCTTCCCCTCCCCTCATCCTACATTCTAGAGTTGTTTTCCCACTCTGAGTATATGAAGAAAGGGATTGGGCTATGTCAGGGGGCTACTAGCCTGGAGTGTCAAGTTTCAATGGTATGTGGCATCCCCTCCTGTCTAATTTGTTTCAGACTTTGCAGGGTGGGAAGGTGGGGTCTAAGCAGCTGCACTTTTGTGGCTAGATCAGTTTTTAAATTCGTTTATTACAGCAACTATGCTACTCTGAGGCGTACACAGTCATTTGTCACTAAGTGTTTCTACAGTTGTGAGAAAGGAGCCAAATAAAATCCCAGCTGAAGGAGGCACTAGAGTTGACTTGGTGCAGAGATGAAGAGGAGGGGATGAGGGGAACAACGTCTGAATTAGCCATCGCTGGAGCACAGTATTTCCTCTGGAGCAGCAGGGATGATGGAAAGGGTGAAATTCCACACCACTTCCATGATCACACTCCCTGCTTGAAGACATTTTGATCCCTGCTCCTGTTGCTGTTGGCTTGCATGGGAGAAAGAGACAGGCTACATTAAATACTTCTGTATCTGTGTTTTGTTTTTTAAAGGATACGTATCAATGAGGGAAGAAGCATTAACAACAACTACATTACAACTTTCCTGGAATAATTGTGTCAATTTGTAAAGTGAAGCAGTTTTTAAAAAGGGTTTCTAGCAACTATATTTTGGCATTTTTGTTAACCTTTTATGTGTGTGCCATTTTATATAGCCTCTTTGATCATTCTTTTTAACTGGCATTGTATATTACAAACTAGGAAATGTCACCGCTATATTTTTGCCACCTTGTTTGACAAAACTGTTGATGAGGAAGGCGGTAGTGGGTGGTGGATGACAAACAAGCACCACACCCTGGATGTTCAAAGGAAATGGAAACACAACAGCAACATCAGCAATAGCTGTTACCCTTCTCTGCCACTAGTCATGCCTTCCTAAGGATACCATACTACCCACAAAGTGCTATCTGTGGGAGAATGGTAATTCTTTTTAATACTTCTTTTCTCCAGAATCCCAATAACATTTTTTAAAAACAAAAAGTCTGTGGGTAAGCGTGCATTATCAATCTCTCTGCCCCAAAGGTTACTGGGCAGATTTCTTTTGAGAAACAGGCAACTGTAAAGCCAAACCCATCTGGAGGGATGCACTTGCCCATCGCTGCTGTGCATTCTCATTCACACTGATGCAAAAAGGGTTCACACAAATGCATCTTTCTCCCTTTCATTGCCAAAGACGTAAGCAGCAGCAGCAGCTATTGATTATAAGAGTTCCATGACTTTTAAGTCTAGATGCTTTCACTTTACTTTGTGCTTGTGTGTGTGTGTTGGAAAGAAGATGGACTTGGATAAACAAAGTGATTTGGAGCTTTCTCTCTCCCTCTGTTGCTGCTTGACTCTCTCCTCTGTATTCCCTTTTTAAATTTTTGGCAATCTGTGCTGATTCTGTGTCTCCTCTTCTCCTCATAGAATCCTTCATGTGGTTGTGATCCAAAACAGCAGCAATGAAGATAAGGCTCTCTGCCGCAGCAGTAGCTGCCCTATGTGCAGCTTTTCTTCTCTGCTCAATAGAGGCTGAAGGTAAACATTCCTTTCTTTATTTCTTGAAAGTGATGGTGCAGAATTATTCAAGGCAACAAATTCCTTCTGAGTGGAACTCCTCCTTCATTTTCTTTTCTCTTTCTCTTTCTCTCCCTTCTCCCTCTGCTTTCCTTTTCTTTTTGTGGTTTGTTTATTTCCAGCTATATAGCACTTCTCTCCTTTCCTCTTCTTCCTTGTCTTCCTTGTGTGTGCTGTCCACTGGATGTACCTTACAACAGGACCTGGCCTTCCATGCTCTTCTTCTTTCTCCCCTCCTCCCAAAGGCTGAATGCTCAGGGAGAAGGAAGATACCTGTGCAAACTTGAAATTTCTCCTTAATAAGCAGGAAAAACCCTGGAGTATGTGCACCCCCCCATGCTTAATTGCTTTCTTTTGTACTATTGGATGCATTAAAACACACACATGCACATGTTTTATTTATTTTAAAACCCACTATAAAATAAAGCACTCCAACAGAACCTGGCTGCTTGTGTATTTTTTTTTTTTTTTGAAATGAAACAAAAGTGGGGTGTGGTTGTGGTTGTGGGGGCTTTGCTCTTGGGTCACTCATGTGGAGAGCCAGACCAGGGAAAGAGCTCCTATTTAGTGAAAGAGAGCTTGCACTCTTAACAACATACTCACAACTTTGCCACTTTTTCTTCCACACAAAATATATTGACCATCAATGGTTGTAATGTTAACAGTTTGGAATGTTTGTGCCATAGTTTCCTGGAACTTTTTTGTCTCTTTCCCCCTCTTCAAATATCAGTCTCTTTCTCTCTCTCACTCATGTCCAGAGAAAATTTCCCTTTCTCCCTCCATCCCACCTCTCTTCCCCATCCATCTATCTATCCATCCCATTACAATCTCCCATTGGATCTCTTCACTGAGATTTGTTGATTCCAATTACAGATTCTCCTTCGGTGCTACCAGAGTTAGCATTGTGCTGAGATTCCTTGAAAACCTGTGTCTTTTCTAAATGAGAGTGTAAACAGCAGCAGTCTCATAACTTGAGCAGAGGCCTTGATTGAATATCTGAGAATTCTTGCGTGTCTAGCAATGCTGTTGTTTATCAACAGAAAGCAGGAAGGGAGCTACTCTCAACTTTTGCTCCATCTGTAGGGAAGTCATAGTTAGTTCCATAGTCTGGCAAGCTAACTGGAAGTAAATATCTGTCCAGTATTGACCACTCTTTTTTGAGAGTTGTACCCCGCCCACTTGAGTTGACCTAAGCTTTGTATTTCCCTTCATATTGGTGGAAGTTCGGTTCCAGCCCTGCACCCCGATGCCAAAAAACCACAGACAATTGTGTGTAGTGGTGATGTGAATGTGTACACTTCAGCCAATGTGTGTTCACATCACTGCCGTTGAATAATATGGGATGTGGCAATTTCTGGGTGGTTGAATTCGCAGCTCCAAAGCTTGCCTACATATAGAGCTCACTGTAATAAAAGAGACAAGTCTTCTTCTAGGGTGCTTCTCCAATCAATCAATTAATTTATTCGGTCAATGAAATCTCCTTAGTGCAATTGTCCCACGTTTTTCATATAATTTTATTGTGAAACCATATTCTGCCATTCAAAACCGTTCTGTATCTTCTTCTCAACTTTCTCCATTCTTTTTTCTTGCTTAAACAAACATTAAGGAGGGATAGTCAGAAGAAAGATAGCATAGGCACACAACATCTTTTGACTAGCAGATCTAGAAGCAACATTCCAGACACTTTTTTCTTTTGATTCAGAGAGGAACACTCTCCTGTTGCTTTTAATGTTGATGTTTCAGTGCCAGCAGAATTGAGGAGAGTGTCAGGTTTATCAGACAGTGGTGGTTGGTGGCTTCCATTCCAGTCAGAAGTGAATGTGCTCTTGGTGTTAGTCTGAAGTTTAAGGCTCTGGACTTTATTACTTGACAAAAGAAAGATGAAACCAGCTGGGAGAGTAGCAGCTTTTTCCATGCTGTTCTGCATGCCCTTGTAGCACTTCTGTTCTCTTCCTGAGGGCAGAAAGTCTTCAAAGTGTGCCTTTTGCCAAATGGGAAAACTGTCTTTAGCAAAAGGCATGCTTTGATTACTGTCTCTCTTTGGAAAGAGAACAGAAGTGCTACGTTGGCATGTGGGGTGGCACAGAGAAAACTGCTACTCTCCTGATTGGTTTTACCTTTCTTTTCTCATGCAGTAAAGTTTTCTATCAGAGATGTTGAACCATACTTGCAAAATGGTATCAGTATATTGGATAATTCTTTTAAAGTCTGGACAAAAATACAGAGCAGATTCCACCACCAGATGTACACAAAATCACTCCATCTACATACCTGATATGCGTTTGTGTGGAAGTCTGAATGTACTCAGGAGGTCTCATGCTGAAGATGAAGCCTCCAGTTGTGTTCTGTGATCTGTCTGAGGATCACTTCATGCAACCAGTATTTTTCATTTGACATTTTTCATCAGAGTTTATTCCACACCCACACCATACATTTCTTTGGGTATGTAATTTTCAGACTACTTTTTTTGTATCTAGTTTCAAGCCAATTTTGAGTGTTGAAACTATGGTTCTTGTTTTGGTCGTTTCTCATCTTAACAATTTTATCCTCCTTTTCTCTGGCTTTCCCTTCTCTCTGGCTTTCCCTCAGCCCCCTTACCACATTCAGAACTTTGTTACCTCAGACATTCACTCTTGTTTCCTCTGCTGTGATCAGACTTTATAATGTAAGCACCGTGGAGTATAGGGAACCTAACTATTTCCATGTGTGCTTATGTTATAAAGTACCATGTACTTTCATGGTGCTCTTTACATAACTATATGAATGACATTTTCAGGTTATACCCAATATACATGTTCCAGAGTACCTACAAAATCAGTTCAACACAGCAGTGTAAGAAGTCACCTAGTGTTGTCTTCTCCACAACCAAAATGATGCTTGAATGAATCAGTTCAGACACTGAGGGACTTAGAAAGTGAATGGTCTGATGCATCTCTGACCTTGAGCTGTAACTTGAAATATTAAACTTGAAAAATTAAATGCTAGTGGCTGTGATGCATGTTACATCTACACTGTAAAATAATGCAATTTGGTACCACTTTAAGTGCTGTAGCTCCCTCTTATGGAATCCTGCTATTTGAACAAAGAAATGCTTTAGATGCAGAGGAGGCTGAGGCTAAAATAGTATATATGTGTAATATTCAGAAAACCTGTTGTGTGTGTGTGGGGGGGCATGTATGACCTCTCACTATGGATTTGTTTAAAGCCTTCCCTTAACATCAGACCTTTTGCTTGGTTGCTTGGTTGCTTCTTTTGCCACATTTCATGGGAGAGGGTGGCAGCAATGTTGTGCCATCTCTCCCAACAAGTCTGATGAGGAAAAATCCCTGCTGGAGATTTGGGCTCCATGACATTTGTTCTGGCTACAGTTGAAGACACAAAGCAAAGGGGGAGGGAACCACTTACATATGGACAAATCATGATGAAGATATCCTGATACTGTATATAAAAGAGTGCAAAATGAAAGTGTCGGAAGCATCCTGTTGCCATTTTGATGGATCTGGATCAAGTACGTATGGGGGTAACATTTATTTCCTTTTTACAAAAACTACAGTTAGGCAAAATCCTTTATTAGGACCAGCCAAAATGTCCCAAAATAGTACTCTTCATCAAGGCTAGAATTTGATATGAAAAACAGTGGGGATTAGAAAAAGAGGAATTAAAAACTTCTGTAAATTAGGCCAAATGTTTTAACCATAAATTGTATTTAGACTGTTCTCAAGGCAGAAGTTTCAAATTATGTTTAGAATTCTGGAGTGAAGAAGCAATGGTTGGACATTCTTTTTAAAAACAAAATGCTACCGCAATTAATAGATCTGTCTTTGGCCTTAAGTGAGATGGAGGAATTCCTGGACAGACAGAGAACTGAAATAAATAAAAGCAAGTGTTTTTTTCCCCCCTGTTGGCTAGTTCTTGAAAACTTGTACACAATTTTGTAACATTTTGGTTGCTCTCTAATTGTTCAGGTTGTGGCTTCTGATATTTTTTTTTTTATCTGATTGACACACAATTTCCGTTCCTTGTTATGTATTTGTCATGTATAAGTTTATTGTGAGCTTTTTGGAACTTTTTGCTAAATTATATGTAAATGAATAGGTGTAAAATTTCTATCCACTCATGACTTCAAATGTCTGACCTGTGCTTATGGTTGGTTGTAATCCAATGCCTCAGTTCCCAGACCACTGACCACAGAAGTCAGTGAGACTGGTACAGAGAAGAAGCTTTTGGTTTTTGGTTTTGGTTTACATGCAGATCTGAGTTCATTTTTTCCCCTGCAGCTGACTCCTGTTTCTATTATAGGTTGCAATAAATGGGAAAACTTGGAATCCCACAAACACCACAGAATTGTTGCTCTGTGAGTGTATTATCCTGGCTACAGACTTAAACTGGTTTAAAAGCAATTCCTTCAACCCAAGCTGTTGTTTATGTAATTCATTGGAGAAAAGTGTTGTTGTTAAGTGCCTTCAAGTTAGTTCCGACTTATGGCGACCCTAACACGAACCTATCAATGGAATTCGTTAGCAAAATCTGTTCAGAGAGGTTTGACTTTGCTTCCTTTGAGGCAGTGAGAGTGTGACTTGCCCTGGGTCACTTAGTGGGTTTTATGGCTGAACCCTAGTCTTCAGTGTCATAGTCAAACCACTTGGCTGTGCTGGCTCTTACTCAACTATTATTCAAACTAGTGGAAGTTTGAAATGTAGAAATAATGTTTAGAAGCCCTCAAGCAAAATACTTAGTTTCAGAGGTATGCTGGCAGTTATGTTACTGCTACTAATAATAAGAATCAAGAAATATAAACCAGGGACAGAGGGGAGGAATAATAAGTATGTAGCAGCTCATTCTGAGCTGGTTTTTCATGGTGGGATGGACATGATATCCAGTGAATTAAAGCCTTGCGTTTGAGGGGATCATACAAGAAATTGGGATAGTGGTGGCATAATTATTTCCTCATATGGTCACTGGACTCTTTCACACTACACAGTTATAGCACTTTCATAGCACTTTAACTGCTATGGATGCATGTTGTGGAATCCTCTTTTATTTGAGTAGGGATCTAAAAGTATCTTGTGAGCCACTTTGGGTCCCTTTCTGGGAGAAAGGTGGCATAAACATGGAATAAATAAATAAAATAGTTTAATTTCAGGAACTCTCTGGCAGACAGTTGGGAGTGCTCTGACAGAGGATTCTAAATAGTTCACCAAACTACAAACCCCAAGATTCTTTAAGGTGGAACAATAGCAGTTAAAGTAAAACCATAGTGCTGCAGTTGTGTAGTAGAAAAGGGACCTGTTACAGCAGCTTGCTACAATGTCCTTGCTACCCTTTCTCAGCAAGGTGATCAAGAGAGCAGTCGCCTCCCAACTCCAAGCCGTCTTGGATGAAACCGATTATCTAGATCCATTTCAAACCGGCTTCAGGGCAGGATTTGGAGTGGAGACTGCCATGGTTGCTCTGACTGACGACCTCTGCCTGAGCATCGACTGGGGTAGTGTGACCCTGCTGGTGCTCTTGGATCTCTCAGCAGCCTTTGACACAATTGAACATGCCACCCTTTTGAATTGTCTGAGAGAGTTGGGGATTAGTGGCACCGTGCTCCGGTGGTTCTGGTCCTTTCTCTCCGGCAGATCCCAAAGGGTGAGGCTCGGGGACAGTTGCTCTTCCAAAACTGAGCTTAATTGTGGTGTCCCTCAGGGTGCCATCCTGTCCCCAACGCTATTTAACATTTACATGAAGCTGCTGGGTGAGGTCATTTGGAGGCATGGAGCTCAGTGTCTTCAGTACGCTGATGACACTCATATATACCTCTCCACGACAAGATCATCTGCTCAGATTTCAGATGGGGTCTCTCCTCTCAATGACTGTCTTGCTGTGGTAATGGACTGGATGAGGGAAAACAGTTTGAAATTAAATCCAGACAAAACAAGGTACTCACAGTCACAGGCCCGAAACCAGGCTTGGGAATACAACGTCCAGTCCTCAATGGAGTCACATTCTCCTCGAAGGACTCTGTTTGCAGTCTGGAGGTACTCCTTGACTCGTTGCTTCACAGGACTAGTCAGGTGAATGCGACGGTCAGGAGTGCCTGTTACCAGCTTTGGCTGATACGCCAGCTGTGCCCTTTCCTGGATGAGAGGGATCTGGAAACAGTGGTACACGTGCTGGTAACCTCACGTTTGGACTACTGCAATGCACTCTACATGGGGCTACCCTTGTGCTTAACTCAGAAACTACAGTTGGTCCAAAATATGGCAGCCAGACTTGTTACCGGTACATCAAGGAGAGAGCACATAACACCAGTGCTTAAGTCTCTCCACTGGCTGCCAATCAGTTTCTGGGCGCAGTACAAGGTGTTGGTTTTAACCTTTAAAGACCTACATGGCTTAGGTTCATCCTATCTCAAGGACAGCCTCTTCCCGTATGAAACCCCCCTCCCCACACACACTCCAGTCCTCTGGGAGGAATCTGCTACAACCCAAGAAGATCAGGCTGGTGCAGACCTCCCAGAGGGCCTTTTCAGCTGTCGCCCCCAAATTGTGGAATGACCTGCCGGATTAGATGCATCTTATAGCTTCCATTGATGGCTTTAAAAAATCCTTAAAGATGGATCTCTTCCGGCAGGCCTTCCCAGAAACAGGCTGATACTCCCGGCTCCAAACCAGGGTTATAAGACCTCCCCAGCCTCCTCCCTTACGCTCCTTCTACTTAGAGTTAGGAATTTTTGTCCAGGCATCTTTTGTCCTGATTTACTGTACATGTTTTTATTGCATATGTTTTTAATCTATAGCTGATTTAATTCTTTTTTAAGGGGAGAGGTGGGGATGGATTGGAATATGTTAACTGTTATGTTTTAACTTTTGTTGTAATCCGCCCTGATTGTTTTGTTCAGAGGGGCGGACTAGAAATAAATCATTATTATTATTATTATTATTATTATTATGATTTTAAAAGATTCTTAACTGAATAGTTCCAGAAAAAATGTCTAATGCCATTCCCTGTGCAAATTTTCTTCTCTCCAAGGAGGAGTGGGAGAATGCAAGCTTATATAATCATGGAATAAAACTGTCCTTGGTTAGTTTTTTATGGGTTTTCCAGGCTATGTGGCCGTGTTCTACAAGAGTTTATTCCTGATGTTTCACCTGCATCTGTGGATGGCATCTTACTTAAAGTTCATGGACAAATTACTTATTTTGGTTACAGCTCTTGCTAGCTTTCCTGGTTGGGAGATTCTTGGAGTTGTAGTCCAACGAAGCCCCCCCCCCCCCCCCCAGTAGTGCTGCACACTAAAGAAAGCAATGTTATGTGGTTTGAGCACTGAACTATGGTGACCAGACTTTAAATCCTCACTCAGCAATGGAAACTCGCTGGTGGCTTTGGGTGAGTTACACCATGTCTCCCTCAAAGAGAGGCAAAGGCAAACAAATCTTCCCAAGAAAACCCCATCATAGTTTCACCTTAGCTATACGTTGGAAACAACCTGAAGGCAGACAACAACAACAACAGTGTTATACAGTTTATCCTGTTGAATTCATTGGGGACTGCTCACAGTTAAGGCTACTATGTCTGCATAACACAATGCTTTTATATAGTTCTAAGTCGTGTTTAGTGTCTCTAGATCATGCTGGGGGAGTGGGAGTGAGGAGTGATGCTCAACGCCTTCCTGGTGTCGTTGAACTGCAGCTTCCAGTAGTTATTACCATTAGCTATGTGCGCTTGGTTTTAGGGCACCTGTTGTCCAACAAAACCTGAGGGATTTCATTTGGCATAGGCCTGTGCCACGGCATTATATTAACACATTAAAAGTCTAATATTAATTAAAATAGTAAATCTATATTCCTGGTATATCTCTTCAGACCTCAGTAAGTGGCTTGTTTGACTGATTGGTCCTCCACAAATGTCCTTACAGAGACAGTGGTGGGCACCCAGCCAACCCGGTGGCAACAGAGTGATGGTGGTTTGGCTGGTAGCTTCTCAGTGTAACCAGTGGTCATTTTGGTCAGGAGTGTGAATGTGGAAGCTTCACCCATGCACTGATCAGTCTGTAAGCTGGCTCATTGTGCTTCAGCTGAAAACGGAATTTTGTTTATAAGGGAGAATTGGATGTCTTTTTACATGTAATAAAAGCACCACCAAGAATTACGCTGATATAGTGTCCCAAAAGGCTTCTCTCCTTTTAATGGCTGAGCTATTGTTTTCATTTCTCATTCTTTACTTGTCAACTATATTGTCTTACTAATATATATCATCATCTTGGTGCCAGCATCACATTTCCTGTTTTGTCTGGTCTTTCCTCTAGATGTAGGGAAGGAAAACTAAGAAGATTTCTCTAGAAAGCTCCACTTATAATTCCCCATTAGCTAACACTGAACGTTATCAGATGACGGAAATTGGAAGTATAATCCAATGGCTATCTGAGCGCAATCATGGGATTTCATGTTATTGTGTATGAATGTATCTCACGCAATTTTGGGCAATGGGAAGTCATTCCGAATGCAATCATGGGGTTTCACGTTATTGTGTATTAGAGTATCTCACGCAATTTTGGGCAATGGGAAGTCATTATTGGGCAATGGGAAGTAATTCTGAACACATTCTGAACGCAATTAGAATTGATGTAAATTCGCTAAACTAGTGGTGGCGCAGTGGTTAAAATGCCTGTACTGCAGCCACTCACTCAAAACCATAAGGTGGCGAGTTCAAGACCAGCAAAGGGCTGAAGCTCGACTCAGGCTTGTATCCTTCCGAGGTCGCTAAAATGAGTACCCAGATTGTTGGGGGGCAAATAGCTTACAATTGTAAACCGCTTAGACACTCCTTAAGGGTATGAAGTGGTATATAAATGAAGCTGGGTTTTTTTGTTTAATTGCGAATTGGCTCCATTCGCAATTGAGAGAAATTCCTCCCATCTGATAACGTCCATTGTCTTCATATTCTGCTTTGCTATTTGTTTCTTTTCTTTTCATTCATTTTTAACCTTCTATTTCTTTTCTTTTCATCCATTTTATTCATTCTGTTTGTTCCAGTACTATAGTATACATAGCAGACATGAAAAATATACACTCGTTCCTCCACACTAGCGGCTTTGACTTTTGCAGATTTGATTATTCATGGATTTTATTAGTATGTTCTTTTTAGGAATATCTAGGTCCTCCAACGTACCTCTGTGGTCAACTTTAACCAAAAGTTGTACTGAAGCACTGACAGGGGCTGTACAGATTGTCCAAAAGGGGTGATCTGTAGGCTCCCAGAGAAGTGCTGGAAAGGGGTCAGTTCAGAGGCCCCATTCCGCTGCTTCTCCAGGCCATGGAGAAGCAGCAAACTGCGCTGCACCCCGCCATCCCTGATGCTCCTCAAATTGTTTGAATATCTCCTTGGTTTCCATGGGGCTGTTTCCTCAACCACACATTTAACACACAGAGAGATTTAGGACATGATCCTTTAAAATACCAAAGACTCCTAGACTATCTTCAAAGACTAACAAGTTTTATTTGGCATAATGAAGTTTAAACCCTTTCCCCTTCCTGATCAGATTTTGATCTGATATCCTATTAGCCTGTCTGGAGCGGGCAGGCGGGAAAGAAATAATCTGTAGTTTCAGAAGTGCTGAAGTTTTAATTGGCAAAATGGCCTTTGGAGAAGGGTTAATCGTTTGATATTACTGCTTTGATTAAAAATTGGAGTTCTTTCCTTTAAGACTAATTTCAAAAGAAAGATGAAAAAATCAGGAGACCGATCCTGAACTCGACATCACATCTGATTTGGCCCTTACTCTTCTTCCAACCAGTGGTTCATTACCTAATTATAATTATACATAATTAGAGTGCCGCTGTTCTATTTCAACTGCCATGACTCCATCCTATGGAATCCTGGGAGTTGTAGTTTGGTGAAGCACTAGAGGAGCTCTCTGCCTGAGAATTCTAAATGCCCCTCCCTAAACTACCAATCCCATGATTCCATAGGACAAAAAAGCTGACTGTTAATGTGGAATAACAGTGCTATAACTTTGTGAAAGGGCCCCTGATTAGTCGTCAGGTGGCTTACACAGTACTGTTATGGCCACAACTGTGCAATGTAGGTAGGCTGAGAATTATTTACTTGCCTCAATCTACTGAGAGAAACTATCCATGTTTTCATATATCCATTTGAACTATCCATGTTTACATATGTATATAGAACTATAGATTATCTACACAGATGTACACATTTTTAAACAATCACACATGTATGCCTGGGTATAGTAAGATGGGTGCACATTATACTTTGCAACATAACACCTCTATCTAATCTTAATGGGTGTAATGGTTGCTTGGTGTTCTGATTTGACCTACCGGTAAGTAATCTGCACTGCAGAATCAATGCAGTTTAACACTACTTTAACTACCATGTGTCAAATGTCATGGAATTTTGGGATTTGTAGTTTTGTGAGATATTTAGCCTTCTGTATTAGAGAGCGCTGGTACCACAACAAACTACAAATCCCATGAGTCCATAACATGGACCCATGGCAGCTAAAGCAATGTCAAATTGTATTATTTCTGCAGTGCAGATTAGACCTTAGTTTCTTAAATGCCAGTCCTCTAGTCACCAGCTGCCTTGATGAATTTTTTTTTTGTCATTGATGGGGTTCTGAAATGGCAGTTACACAAATGTTTTGCATCTGCATAAAGCTGGCATTTGTTCTCAAGCCCTAATTATACTAATCAAAGCACTAGAAAACAGCAGTTAACACAGGGGCTGTCCACACTGTAGAAATAACAAAGTTGGACACCACTTTAATTGCCATGTCTCAATGCTAGGGAATTTTGGGAACTGTAGTTTTGTGAGACATTTAACCTTCTCTGTCAGAGAGCTCTGGTGCCATAATAAACTACAGTTCCCAGAATTTCATAGTATTGAGCCAGGGAAGATAAAGCAGTGCCAAACTGGATTATTTCTGTAGTGTGGATGCAGCCATAGATATAATGCTCCCTTTGCAGTCTAGGAGATTATCACACTGAGGGTAAGGATGGGAGCAAAACAGATTGTTCCCATCCTATTCATGCGATTGGGGCAAAGATGATCACACCCCGTGCACTTCTCCTGTTCTTCCCCTTCAGTGGACTCATCATTTGGTATTAATGGAAACTATTGTTAATACCAAATGATGAGCCCATTTCACTTGACAGATGAGAGAAGAACAGAAGTGCTTGGGGTGTGGTAATCTTTGCCCAGATCGCATGAATAGGATGGGAGCAATCCACTTTGCTCCCATCCTTATCCCTCTATGTAATCATTGGACCCTGCAACCCATTGAATCCTCCAACCCATCCATCCTGCAATCTTTCAGTTTGTTTAGTTTTAAAAGTAGCAGTAATGTATAAGGCATGCATTTGCTACTTAAATATTAGGAAACAACAAAAATTTGGAAACATGAAAATGCACACAATAGGCTTAATCCATGGTACATCTTTTGTGACATGCAAACAGTCTTTGGCAGACTGAACCCAGTGCTTTTATAAGTATTGTTTTCCTGTTTCATTATTCACAGAAATTTCTTACCAAACAGACTACAGCTGCCCTTCTGTTTTCATGGGGGATCCTTTCCCGACCCCCGACCCCGAAAATGAAAAACTGCCCCATTGGCTTGAATGGCAGCATGCCCCCCGTTTTGTCCCCCCACCCCATTTGCCACCTGCAAATAGGTGAGGGACGCATACCCCAAGTCCATGAAAATGGAGGGGTGACTGTATAATCTGTAACCTTGTAATTACTCTCTTGTTTTTTTAAATTATTTTTTATAACAACTGTCACTATTGCCAAACCAATATCTGTAACATGCAGCCTAATAAAAAGCCCATGTTCCTTATCTCATCATGTCTGGAAATGTTTCAGATGTTAACTGGATGTATACTAACTACTGATTACTGATTTTGGTGAGTGATATATGGAGGACAAATGAGTTCTTAGCATTTACCATAATATTCTGGATGGTATGAGATGTTTTGTTAAGAGACTGAAATTCTCCTTTACAGTCTGGTCCAGATAACTTGAATATAAAATACATGCATCATGAGTCAGCAGAGTACAAGGTTTGTAATTCACAGCAGAAAGTTGGGTCCCCCTCTATCTTGGATATATCATGAATGTCCTTCTCAGATAAGATGATGGCTCACATAAACACATGGAAGAACCCTGTGACATCTCATGGCTATGAGAAAAATATTGGCTCTTTGCAATATTTTATTTGTGTAAAAACTTTAAGTTTTTCACTGTTCTGAAATCTGTTTTATTTAGCCATCCATGTTTCTCTGCTGGTAAAGACAGGACAGGATCCAAAGAATGACTTTTTAAACATGACCCCAAGTTTAAGCATGCAGAGTTGGATTTTAAACTTTTAAGAATTTTGAAACGTTTTCTTAACACAGCAGCCACATCAAAAACTGCCTTGGAAGTGCCCCTCAGTGTCAAAAGATGCTTGCTACTCTATGATGTGTAAGAGGATGCTGTTGGAGAACTAGTTGCATGGTTCTTTGGATCTTGCTCTTGTGGAAATGTGTAGGAATATTATTCATTAGCAGTACAAATCAAATGAAGTTTTGTCGTTGGTTTAGATTGCACAAGTTAAAGAAATAGGTTGTAATGCTACACATACACTTTGGGAAAGGAGACCTTGGGTTACTGAAGCTGGAACTACTGAACAAGCAGACAAAGCTCATGTTGTCTGTTGTCACCATGGATGAAGTCACATTTAAGGAAGTTGCACTGCTGACATTGTTGTGAATAAACAGATCGCCTAATGATGTGTGATAAGAGTGACTTGTGTACAGTTTTTTAAAAAGTTAAGTGTCACATCTGAATTGCATTAAAACAGATGACAGTCCTTTAAAATGTTAAAGACTTTTCCCCACAGTTAGTTTTTTCAGTTTATCTGGAATCCGGTCATTTGGGGATCATCAAGGTGGGCTGCTGCTGTCCTTCAGCAGTTACAGCCTAAGGCCTCTACTGCTTCAGGTCAATTTGCCTTCAAGGTTGGTGGTGCTATTTTTCCCATGTACTTGATTTGTTTATTTATTTTTAAAAAGCATGCTCAGGTCATTTGTCTCTGCCTTTGCATTAAATTTGTCCTGAGCCATTGCTTTGGAAACAATATTTTATAATGGTATTCTTTGAAATGTTAATGTGTCCTATTATTAACATCTATTGCATGAATGTGATACTACATACTTGCTTAAATTTTGACCGTAGAAGTGTGATTGCCTTAAACAGAATGAAGAGTCAACTGTGCATGCCAATTAATATTCTAATCTCACTGCCTGTGTATGGACAATATGATAAGAATAACATTTATTCTAGCACTACTATATTTATTGTAGCAACAAGCACAAAGCCATATTGCCCTATTTTCATTGGAAATGACCATACGTTAAAAGTTATACAATATCGGATTTTCCCACTTAATAGCTGAATAAAATTTCAATCTATAAGGAATAAATTGCTTGCAATGAACACTGAAACCTTTGAAGCCAATAGATACTACTGAATAGACCTTACCAGTGTAGGTGATGAGCAATTATATCCCTGGAAGTTGTTAACAGTCTGTTACTGATTTTTTTTTGAAGTCCATTCTTAAATTATTATTACTATTTTTAAAAAAGACTAAATTAAAGATGGACATCTTCCAAGGAAACCATGAGATATGGCTCACCCACAATGCCTGCCAAACAATCTGAAGCATTAAGGAAAGTATGGCTGAATCTCATTTATCATTTTAAAGAAAAAACATTTAAATGATTATAGTATCCCTACCATGCACTGACAGTGAATCAGTAAAATACTGCATGACTCAGCATGAACAGTTTAACACAAGAATATCATTATAAAATATTTTAATGAAACGTCTTTGTGCAATGATCCTTGTACATGGAAGCTTTTATTCATTGTGGGAATTTAAACAACAACAAAAAATCTGACTTTTCATATATAGATATGCATGATGCTGCAAAATGGCCTATGTAAACTATTCCTTTCTGTTGAGTTCCATCTTCTCACTAGTTCCCACAAATTTATATGCAGTCATTTGTCCAGATCACTGATTCTCCTTTTTCTTGTCACCCTCCCCCATGCATTCTGTAAATAAATGTCTATAAATATATCTTGATGTTGTCTTTCCATAATTAACCATAATTGTTGTGTAAGCACCATACTGGCATTTTGTGTTAAAATGCCATTCTTTAGTATGGGTACACCTGCTGCAAAGGGAAAAGGATAATGTTAAATGATAGTTTACACCTCAGGAAAAGCATAGTGAAGGGGTGTAAACAGCCGAAACATTGTGGATTTTTTTTTTTAAAAAAGTTTTGCAACTAGTTCAAATGTGATGGAAATTATTTATAATTTGTTAACCCCTTCATTCCCAATTTGACATATAAAAACATACAAGATGAGCCACTTGGATGGCTACTAGGCACTGAGGGGTTAAACTACAAGAACAAAATATATACATATATACATATATATATTTATCTTTATTTATATCTGTATGATATAAACTGAGCGATGGACCATTCAAAACCTTTATTGCATTCTTAATTATATATTTCTTTTTTCTCTGCCAAGCTTCTATTTTGTAGAAAAAAATTGAAATAGTTGTGCAGAGACCATTTTTTAAAAAATAATTATTTGATGTTTTATTGAAAAGAGTATTGTGTTTTTAATCAAATGATCTTATGGTGTTGTAAGCAGGTTGTGATTTGGCATGCTTTTATGAATTGCACCCAGCATGTTAAAAACATTCTTTTAATTGTTATGTGAAATGTTTGCATATGTGGTTATTATCTGTGAACTCATTGTACATGTATCCAAATGTGTTTTCTATTGTGCTTGATTTTGCTGGCCATTCTTGAATGACTTGGCAATTCAAGAAACAAATGTTCTGTGCTGTCTTCTGTAATGCGTATTCTCTTTGATGTGTTTTGTCATACTCCATCAGCTTGTATCTTTCCTTTGCCAACAACATATCTTTATATTTGTTGGAAACAAATTTATGCAAAGACATATCATAGCCAGCTTTGCTTACAACACATTTTAAAAATTAATATGAAACTAATTTGTTCAGCTTTTAAACATACTATTGTTTGGTGTAAATTTTTTTTGCAGTTAACCCACCATCAGACTTGAAATTTAAAATTATAGATGAACATACTGTTCAGATGTCATGGACGAGGCCATCTGACGCAATAGAAGGTTACAGGATAACAATAACTCCTGCAACTGGTAAGTTTTAGTGTTAATCTTTTAAAAAGTGAAACAATTCAGTTTGGTTCTACTGCATCATCTTAATTATTTGGAGGTGTAAGTGTTTAGAATGTCCAAATACAATATCAAAATAAAAGGCAGGGGTATTTTTAATTTGTCCTGGTACTTTACAGTGCAGTCCTATACATAACTACACAGAGTTTCACTGAGTTCAGTGGGGCTTGCAGTACAGTATTTCCTGCACTACAGGGGCAGCCTCTTGTGTGAGCAACTAGAGATGGAGAAGACCTCACCCTGAAATGTAGGTTAAGTACTCCCGTTACTTGGACTACAATCTACCAGTGATGTAGAGAGTTGTGATTTCTAACATCATGGGAAACCTTTGAAGGATTTACTTTCCTTCTCTTTAATCTTATATGTTCTTCATTATCCTATAATGCCCCCATATAGAGGATATGGTACTGCTTTCCCTGCAAAGAAGTAATTCCCAAATCCCAGTAGCTTGTCTTCGTGTCCGTCTGCTTGTTAGTGACAACGAAACAGTCAGTAGGTGGAATGTGGTATGCTGGCAAGGCTGGCCTCAGGCAAAGCAGCAGATTCATTCATGTCAAAATGCGTAATACCCACAGTTGGCCAATTTATTTTTGCCCATGTGGCAAAAGATCCTACAAGTATATGTCCCCACCCATGCCAGTACAAACACAGCCATAACAAAATAAATTACATAGAATGTGCTTCCCATTAATGACAACCAAAAATAGCTGCCTGAAGCTCTACCTCACTCTGCCTAATGTCTCTGAGTGCTTTTATGAGAGAGGATGTCCTATTTAAGAGGCTGCCTGATGTTATTTAATCTCATACAATGTATATTTTCTGTCCCATATTCAGAAATAAATTATGTATGTTCATACACATCAAGATTTACCTCACTCCCATCATGGCCAAAGATAGTTTAGTCAAAGCCCCTGGAAATGTATGATCAAATTGTCATTCAGTAGGGTATAGTCTGTGGGCTACAATTTTGCTGCTTAGTTTCTGAGAAGTTATTCATGGATAACAGTTTTGGATGTGGCTCAGGGTTCATGTGCTGTGAACGTGCTAATTCAGGAATACAAATGACCATAAAGTTTCTACATTTCATAGATAAAGGTTATTTTTACTATTCAGAATTATAGGATTACTACCCTTCAGATTTGTAAATTCTTCTGTACCAAATTGTTGTATTTATGTTGGATTTCAGATGGACCTACTAGAGAATTTACCTTAGCACCCAGTGCTACTGAAACGTTATTAAGAGATCTCATGTCTGATACTGAATATCTTGTAACAATAAGTTCATATGATGATACAGAAGAGAGTATATCTGTCTCTGGACAACTTACAAGTAAGTTCATATAATTCTAGATTTAACTTTAATGGAGAGAGCCAGAGGGGCATCATCAAATATATTAAAAATATATTGTTTTTATAAAACAAAACAGCCAATAGTGATTAAGTAAATGCTGAAGGTGGGTTTAATTTCTATTGGTTTTCTGTTAATCCATTGTTTTTATTATTTCAGTCCAAACAGGTGGTTTAGTAACAACAGGAGAAAAGAAGGTTGAAGAGGTTCAGTTGCAAAGTGAGTAATTATTCTGGTAAAGATTATTAATATTCTAAAACAAAAAAATTAGTTCATTATTATTTATGTTCAATTATATTTATATGTCACCCTATAACAAAACAAAGTTATAACAAGAATATATTTAAAAAGTGAACCATTCAAATTTAAAAAGATTTTAAATTTTGAACCAACAATATTACTATTCTAAAAATTAAAGTACTTTGAAGCCTCACCAGCCTGCCCCTTTCCCTACCTGATGACAACTTAGCCCTAAGATATAATGGTGCTTTTTACATTGACTAAAAGGGGCGGTCCAAACTCGCCCCTTCTAGCGGCGAGATGAGGCCTAGGCTTCTACACGGAGGCCTCATCCCGCCGCAACGACCCGCCGCAAAAAAGAGCTCCGGGATCGAGCTCTTTTTTTGCGGCGCGGGAAGGGCGCGATTGGCGCCCTCCCGCGCCGCCAGAGCGTCAGAACGTGCGCAGCGCGTCAAAACGCTGCGCACGTGATGACGCCTGTACGGCGCGTCCGTGTAGACGCCGCCATCTTTAAATGGCGGCGTCCATGTGTTTTAGGCTTAGGGAGGGTGTAAAGGCTACGCCCTCCCTAACCCTAAAAGCGCCTTTTTTCCCCTTAAAAGCGCCTTTTTTTGCCCGTGTAAATCGTGTATCAGAGTGTTCTGTTGCATGCCATTAATTTTCTATAATACAGAACCTTGTGTTATTTTGGAGACTTCTGAGCAAGCAGGCATGCTTTAGGGCTAGGAGGACTATTTTAATAACTTTCAGAATCTCAGGGGGCTGCATTGTGCTGCTACAGTCACCATTTTTTGTAATGTTGCATTTCTCCCAGATTTTGGCCTTTAATTTCTTTGAGTGGAATCCAAGAGCTGTTTGGGATTCCTTAAGTGCCACTTATGTCCTATAGGCCATTTGAGTCCCCCTCCTCCAGTTAAGAGGATAACTTGTGTTACCTGTGAATGAACAAAAGCTTGATTCCAACTATGAATCACCAACGAATAAATTGTCTTTATTTAAACTTATCATGCCAGCTTATTGTATTTCACTCACTGAATCAAGCTTGCAGATGAAGAAGGGGGATATTTTACATATTTATTTAGGTGATATACATTGCAAAAATCACAGAAGCATAAAGTTGGAAAGGGCCCCTAGACTGAGTTCAACCCCACTGCCATATACCAGAACTCCAGCTAAAGCATGACCAGAGGAGTCACTCAGCTTGTCTATATCATTCTTAGTGAGATGTCTAGAACTGAATGCAGTAGTCCAGGTTAAATATTCCTTTAACTTGAAAACTGTATTTTTATTAATGCAAGCTAAAAATTGCATTCTCCTTCTGCGCTTCAGCATCACACTGATGGGTGAAGTTCAATTTATGTTAATAGTAATCCCAAGATCCCTTTCACATGTACAGGTGCTAAATCAAATATTCCCCTTATGCAATTTGCGTGTGTGTGTGCGTTTGTGTGTGTGCACGTAAATAATAATTAATTGTTCTGGTAAATATCTTCAATTTTCTACAAATTATATTCCAGGATGTTCCCTTAGTGCTGTTACAGATCTCGTTTTTCTTGTGGATGGCTCTTGGAGTGTGGGCAGAAATAACTTCAAATATATATTGGACTTCATTGTTACACTGGTATCAGCTTTTGATATTGGAGAAGATAAGACAAGAGTTGGAATAGTACAGTACAGCTCTGATACAAGGACTGAGTTTAACTTGAATCAGTATTACAGACAGAGGGATCTCATTGAAGCAGTAAAAAGAATACCCTACAAAGGAGGCAATACAATGACAGGTATGGACTTTCAGCTATTTCATAATAGTGTTTCTCTCTCTTACTGGGGAGATAGCTTCCTGGCTTGTGGTAGCAGGCCTTCCCAGTTCAGTGCCATTTTCTGCAGATTGGCTGTCTCCTTTCCAGGAAGATTTGCAGATTCCCTCACTCGGGGGGGCGGGGGGGCGGGGGGGGGGGCGGGGGGGACTGGGAAGTGGCCAATTGTTAGACACCTGGTTGAGAGGAGGAGGGACCAAAGGTAGCCTGGATGAAGACTTTACTCCAGTCTGCTCTGGAGGCATAAATTTAACTGCCCTGAGCTCCCATCACCATTTCATCTTTGGACTTCATCCCCACTCATCCACCCACCCACCCTCATCTTATTATGTTAAAAGTTGTCATGTGAAGTTAAAGTAATTTTGTCACAACTTTATTGTTTTAACATTGTGCCCAGATCCAGTTGGAGGGAGGAGGGGCTGACAGAACCTGTTGTAAGTGGTCGGGGCCGCTTTTAATAGACCTTTGGGGTAAGAGTAGATAGTGCTATGCTGAACTGAGGGACAGGTGGCCTTGCCCCACTCCCAGGTGACAGAGGAAACAACCAGTGGCTTTCACCAGTGTGGCATCCCCAGTCTGTCACCCCACATGGACCCAGCAGGTGGACTGGGTAGTTTTCATCTACTACCAGTCAGACTCAGGATGTCAAATCTCTGCAGCTGTAATCAATAAAGTTGTGGCCTTTTTTGTTCCAAGAAATTCTTGTCTTGTGTCTTGTCATGGGAATAGTCATTGTTGCCATTGATCCTACAGTATAGATAATCAAAGGCCTACCATTTAATTGACTGTTTTTTACAATATTGAATTTGATATAAAAATGAAAACATGTGTAGTTAACATAAGCACAATCTCTTTCATAAATTTTAGGAGATGCAATTGATTATCTGATTAAGAATACATTCACTGAGTCTGCTGGATCAAGAAAAGGCTTTCCCAAAGTGGCAATTATAATTACAGATGGAAAGTCACAAGATGAAGTAGAAATTCCTGCAAGGGAACTTCGTGGCATAGGAGTTGAAGTATTTTCTTTGGGTATGTTCTTTCTGTAAACATGGGCAAGGATAAAAAGCTGTTATTTTTCTTTTGCTATGGAGAGCTGACTCTCCCTCCCACTATTCAAGTTGCTTGTGATTAGATCTACTTTTATAGTTAATAGGCAATATTTGTACAGTGTATCTGGTTCGCCATGCTTTGTTATATAGTTGCAATATAAACTTAAAAGTAAAATAACCAAAAGCTTTTTTGGAGTGGTGTTTCAGTATTCCAAAGAAACCATCCAGAGAAACAGAAATATGGCAATATAATTATTACTTTAATTAGCACTTGTCAACAAGTAGTAAAAAGCATTAAAATGTTCTCTGGATGCAAACAGATTTACTTCTCTACAATTGTACATAAATACATATATTTTGATCTGTTATGCTCATCTGTCATAATGTGTACATCAGATACTGTTTTAAGTCTCTGTGTGTTTATGAGCTGGAAAAGCCATACCCATATCCGACAACTTATCTGTGCAGTAATATAGGAAAGAGTTCATCTTCTCATGCTGGATTTAATTCTTTTTAAACTTTTGTATAAATAATGTTTTAATTGTATCTCATTTTTTAAATGTTCTAGACCATCTTGGGTCCTGCAGAAGGAGAAAAGCAGGAAATCAATCACCAATCAGTCAAACAAACAAACAAACAAAAATAGTGTAGTGTTCAAACCTCTCATAGTGAGAATTAGTAGTTGGGCAACATTGGTGGGTCACTGGGGAAATAAAACAACCACCTCACATATTCTTACCCTTTTCTGTTTTCTTCATTTAGGGATCAAAGCTGCAGATGCCAAAGAACTGAAGTTAATTGCATCTCAACCCTCACTGAAGCATGTTTTTAATGTGGCCAACTTTGATGGCATTGTGGATATACAGAATGAAATAGTCTCGCAGGTGTGCTCAGGTGTTGACGAACAATTAGGTGAACTGGTTAGTGGAGAAGAAGGTGAGAAAAAGTTTCGCAGCAGCTAATTACCCCTTACTTAGATAGCCAACTAAAGTTTTTAAAGAAGAAAGATTTTAAACAGGACTGTAACTCAGGAATACTTAATGTGCATGTATAATGGTCCAGTTGCAATCTGAAACTAGCAGGTGGTGTGGAAGATCTCTGGTAGAGATCATGGAGAACCACTGCTAGTCCAAATAAGTAATACTGAACTACACAGGCAAGTAGTCTAATTTAGCCTTAGAGAGTTTCTTACCTTCCTAAGTTATTTCTGGCCAGGATTCAAAAACTACTTTGATTGTGTCCCAAGGGCTTGTGCACACCCCAAAATTTCTGTATGTGACTTGTTTGTTCGTTGGACTAGCACAGTCTCATCCTTTTTTCTAAAACTGAACTTTAGGAAACTGGTGACCTAGGGAGTGTTGTTGTTAGTTGGGTATAGGGAGTTGTGTGATTCTTCAAAAAACAAACAGAACTTGGCCTCTTCTCTTTATTTACTTATATGTGTCTGATAATAGAAAACAATGAATATTGTTGAATATCCAAAAATGCAAACAGCTCTGATTTTTTTAATTCTCTGCAAGATTTACACACTTCCAATTCTACAGGCTGCAGAATTTGAATTGTGTAAAATTTCAAGGTGATGCATTTATCTGTTTAGGACAGCAACAGCTGGAAGAATATCCCTTTAATTATGCAGAGGGTAGTAACTCGTAAAATAAACTCTAGAGCATATTTACTGTACAATCTTGCTCCTGGAAATAAATACCATTGAATCCAGCAGATCCTATTTTCAGTATATTTAGGATTAATTACCTGGGGGGAAAATCATTACATTGGGTGGGGCTTTGTCTGAGTAGATAGAGTTGCCCTCGTATATCTCTTTTTCACTCGCTGTGGCATGTTTGGTTGCCAGCATGGTGTAGTGGTCTGAGCATTGGATTATGACTCTGGAGACCAGAGTGTGAATCCTCCTTCAGCCATTGGGTGATCTTGGGCAAGTTACACTCTCTCAGCTTCAGAGGAAGGCAAAGGCAAAATCCTCTCAGAACAAATATTATGAAGAAAACCCCATGATAGGGATTCACCATTAGTTGGAAACAATCTGAAGGCATAACAACAGCAGCATTATTATTGCATCATACAAAAGTGCTTGAAAACATCATGTGGTTGAAAGAAAGTTGGGATATAAACGGATAAAATGGTAATAATAATGACAGGGCTATAAACATATGGATAACTTTATCCAAATTAGTTATCTATATGTTTATAGTCCTGTCCTTATTATTCATTCAGCTACATGAGGAGTTGGCATTCTAGGGTGGTTAGTGTTAGGCTGCCTGGAAACAGATATCTCTGGAGTTTATCACACGGGAGGAATTTCTCTCAATTTCGAAAGAAATGAAAGTGGATCCAGTTCGGAGATGAGTGAATTCGCCAGTTCAGCGAATTTACATGATTGCATATTGATGCTGCATTGCATTTGGAATGACTTTCCATTGCCCGAAATTGTGTGTGATAGTTTCACATGCAATAATGTGAAACCCCACAATTGCGTTTGGAAGGACTTCCCATTACCCGAAAATGCATGTGGTAGTCTCTCACGCAATAATGTGAAACCCCATGATTGCGTTCGGACTGCCATTGGATTACGCTTCCAATTTCTGTCATCTGATTAACAACTCTGTTCAAGTTCTGTGGCATTTATGTGTTCCAGCTTATAAATATGGACTGCTTTTCTATAGCTGTGGTAGGATAGTGATATTGATTTCCTAAAGATGAAATGTTGATGTCTTTACTCTTGAAAAATATGTTTATGATTGAATTTCTGTTTTTAATTTTTCAGCTATTGAGCCTCCTTCAAATCTTGTAGCCACACAAATTTCATCAAGATCAATTAGAATCATTTGGTCTCCATCTCCCAGTGAAATAACTGGCTACAAGATAGACATGATTCCCATGATAGCTGGTGCCAAACAGTACTCATTGAGTGTAGGCCCTCAGACCACTGCCTTTAATGTAAAAGATCTTTCTGCGGACACAGAATATCAAATTAATGTGTATGCAATGAAAGGACTAACTCCCAGTGAACCAGTAACAATCATGGAAAAAACACAGCCTGTAAAAGTTCAAGTGGGTAAGTCATTGGTTGGTGAAACAATTGCATATTAATAGCTGAACAGCATAAAAGCAAAATGCTGCTGGGAAGAGACAGCTAAAGTGAAAAACACAAAAGACAAATTGCTAATTTATTTTCTTTTTAGTTATCTGATAATTCAGTCAAAAAAACATCTAGAATTTGGCTTTAAGAGACATTTGATTAATTTGTTTAAATAGATTTGGCTAAAGATGAGAATAAAGAAAATGAGGATCTAGACTGAAATCTTGTATATTTAAATAGGAAAAAGTTTCACACTATACCTCTAAGCAAACAAAAATATCTCATCTTTTGAAAACACAGCAACTAGTAACACATTTATCCATTTGTATCTTTCTCATGAATCAGGGTGAGGTTTTAATCTCAATTTTTAGACTGATGATAACACCAGGATTTCCCAGTTCTTTCTGCTTGCATTCCCAGAGAGGAATGTGGGTGGAGTGAGGAGGGTATGCCTTTACTATTTCCTGTTTGATAGTAGAGATAGCAGTGATATGCTCCATGCAGAAAGAGAGAGTGAAATTAAATTCTGTGTCCCTTGTTAGAGGAGCAAAGCCACAGTCCCAAGAGATCATCCAGCTTGCAATGATCTTTCTCAAGGCTCACCTCCCTTCTGCAGGGGTTGGTGACTGGTAGAGATTGCCAGGGCCATCAGGCAATCTTAATCAAAACAACTACACACAACTGCAATTTACCTGCTGGTTAGACCACAGTTCAAGAAAACTGTTCTTTGCTAATCTATCTATTTTGTAACCAGGT
The DNA here is from genome assembly GCA_034509955.1 of Urosaurus nigricauda. NCBI lineage: Eukaryota > Metazoa > Chordata > Lepidosauria > Squamata > Phrynosomatidae > Urosaurus > Urosaurus nigricauda. The sequence goes on along the minus strand of JAOEGL010000001.1, from coordinate 256,930,060 downwards.
GTCTGCCCATTTAATGGGAGATGCCAGTGCTTCTATAGCATAGTACTAGGATGATTGGAATGATGATAATGATGATGGTGATGATATTGGAGGTGCTTTGAATACTTTAAGCGCTGTAAAATTGCTAAAAATTATTATTCTTTCTTTTTACAGAATGTTCAAAAGGTGTGGATGTCAAAGCTGATATTGTACTTCTGGTTGATGGCTCCTACAGTATTGGCATTGCTAATTTTGTTAAAGTAAGAGCATTTTTGGAAGTGTTAGTTAAAAGCTTTGAGATTTCTCCTGAGAAAGTCCAAATAAGTCTTGTCCAGTACAGCAGGGATCCTCATACGGAATTTACTTTGAACAGATACAACAGAATTGAAGATATAATTCAGGCTATTAACACCTTCCCTTACAGAGGTGGATCTACAAACACAGGCAAAGCAATGACCTATGTACGGGAAAAAGTATATGTTACAAGCAGAGGTGCAAGACCAAATGTCCCCAGGGTCATGATTCTAATTACTGATGGGAAGTCATCAGATGCTTTTAAAGATCCTGCCATAAAACTCAGGAACTCTGATGTAGAAATATTTGCAGTTGGTGTTAAGGATGCAGTACGGACAGAACTGGAAGCAATTGCTACACCACCTGCAGAAACCCATGTGTACACAGTGGAAGACTTTGATGCTTTCCAAAGAATATCATTTGAGCTCACACAGTCTGTCTGCTTACGAATTGAACAGGAACTTCGAGAAATTAAGAGAAAATGTAAGTTGCCTTTGCCATGAATAAGGAAAGTGCTTACAATAGATTCTGGGCCAAATGGTACTAGCTATATTATACAAGCCCTCTCTCCCATTAGTGGTGAATAATATATAGCTGGAACCCTGTCAATGACATATGCCAACCAGTGCAGGTGCATGCCTGTTTTTGGTCATTATGGAGAGAGGAATTCACAATCTCATGCTTACAATGATCTTTCTCAAGGCTCACCTCTCTTCTGCTGGGGTTTGTGACTGGTAGAGAACAGTAGGCATTGAAAAACATCTGGCTGTATCCCCGTAGCAAGGTTTATAGTAGAGAAGGCCCTCTGAAGGTCCCTTTGGTCCCTACATAGCTGTCTCCAGAGAAGGAAGTGAGATACATTTGGGCTTTAAGGGAGGGAGTGGCGAGATCGGAAATACAGTTCCGCCTGTGTAGAGCTTTATGTCCTATTTCCCAATGTGGGATTGTGGCTTGTGTATGTGTGAGTTTTGGAGAATTCATTTTGCCATAACAGTAACAATGTAACTTTGTTTATATAAAAGAGCAAGCTTTTAATTATTGTTACTGTTATCTTTGTTACTTTTCTTCTGTCTGCATTTTGTGGATGAATGAAATAACAAAAACCTTATTAACTTTAGTATGGCATAGTTACTCACTAATGGCAGGACTGCACACTTATAAGTGGCAGTGTATTCTTATTGACCAGTTATTGCTTGGTTAATCATGTTTGCAAGGATTTGTTCCCAACTTGATTCCACATCTTCAGCTTTCAAAGCTGCTTTTTTTTTGGGGGGGGGGGGTTAATAGAAAGACAGAAATAATTAGAATTGCTTACCATTAACAAAGTAGGATTATTTAGATATATGCTTTATGCTTTATCTGGACTACACATGGGAATTGTGTGGCCCTCAAGATGTGGAACTTTATCCTCTCCATTGGCTATGCTAGCTAGGGTTTGTAAGGGCATACAACATATGCATTCTTAAGCTCAGTTTTGGGTATCTGGTCTGCAAGACAATACAGCAGCCAGTTGTTTAGTCCACATGTTTCTGAAATGTAAACATTCTTTATCAAATTAATTTACTAGATTCTTTAAAATTTTGAACAGCTTACTTACCTGCAAGAAATCTGCAATTTTCCGAAGTGGGTTCTAACAGCTTCAGAGTTAATTGGTCTCCAGCAGGAGCTGAAGTTTTGTCTTATCTTGTCAAGTATAAAGTGGCTGTTGATGGAGAGGACTTCATGGTTTCTGTACCAGCTCCTGTTACTAACACAGTTCTTACTAATTTACTACCAAAAACCACATATGCCGTCAGTGTGATTGCTGAATATGAAGATGGTGATGGCCCTTCCTTGGACGGGGAAGAAACAACTTTAGAAGGTATAATTCATATTGTCCTGCATTTGTTCCTTTCTCCCACAGATAAACCAAGTCAGAGGTTTATTACATGTGTCATTATGGTACTATAGTTGCTGAAATTGCTCAGTAGTTCTATGTGTCTATAGCAACCAAATTTCCACAGTTATATATGAATCAGACCTTAACTGTATTCAGGTAACATGTACAGTGTGCTCGCCTGCCTTTTGTACCCCACTTCTCATCCTATAGCTTTATTTTTTAAAATTACTTATGTTGATAGTATTTGTAGTGTTTGGTAATGTCCCTTCACCATAAAGCCACTTTCCACTGGTTTTTCTCTGGAATAAATGGCATCAAACTGGAAACTGAAAATCGAAACCTATATAGATGCAAGTCCATTTTAGTAGTTAGTACTAAAGAATCCATAGAAAATAAATGACTGCAGCACATCTTTACCCATTATAGACTATATGTTTATAATCTGAGCTGTGCTATGAAGCCTTCTATTTGCACACCTTCCCTATTTTCTTTTTAAAACCACTTTTATTTAAAACACTGAAAAACAAGATATTCTAAATTACAAACAAGAAAATAACAAACAACAAACAATATACATACCAAAGTAACATTCAAAACAAACATTTCTTCCTCTCCTTTGGTCTCGATTCATTCTATTTATATATACCACTCTTTTAATTTCAAAAATAAATATAATATCTACTTCTCTCTATCCTATCTTATATCATATATGAAGATAAACACTATAGCAACAAGCCTATAGCTGTACATAATTTCTCTTTACATGTTACTTTTCCCATTTTCCTAATCTGCAATAACATCACAGAAAAAATAGGGGTTTACTGAAATATTTTCAATCAGATGAAATTATTAATTTATTATGTATACTAATATACTGTGATTTGTTTACAAATACAACCATGGTATACAAAAATGCCATTGAAAGGAAACAGAATAAAAACAAAACTCGGCATATTAAAATATGGTCATCAAGGGCAGCAAATGTTTAACAATTCATATCAATACAATAGAAGAGGTTCTTTCCCTTGTCAAATAATAGTTGAGTAGTCTCCCCTGACAATCTTAAGGCATGAGCAGGCTGTATTTTAATCTGTTGTAACCCACCCGGATTCCTTGTGATTGAGTGGCTATTATTGTTATTATTATTATCATTGAGGGAGAGATGCTCCTGTATATATTAGTACAAATCAAAATACAATTATTTGTATTTATGATTTCTTTGTTTTCTTTTGTAGTCAGGGGATCACCTCGAAATTTAAGAATAACAGATGAAACAACAGATAGCTTTAAAGTTGGATGGTCACCAGCTCCAGGGAATGTTCTGAGATATAGACTTGCATATAGACCAGTAACTGGTGGGGAGAGAAGACAAGTAACAGTCTCAGCAAATGAAAGAGCAACTACACTACAGAATCTGAAGCCAGATACAAGATATGAAGTTTCTGTTACTGCTGAGTACCAGTCTGGGGCAGGAAATCCACTGTCTGGCCATGGAAAAACTGAAGAAGGTAAGGTTCTCTTCTCAAAGTAGAATCACTTTTAAAGGTAACAGGAAGTTGCAGCAGACTCAACTAGCTCCCTTAGGGTGGATGGATTGAATTTGTGTGATAAATGTGGGATTGCAAAGACATTTTTCAACAAGTATACTTTTAATTGTCTGGGACATCTTTATATTGAAAAAAATAGTTTGTGTGAACTGGATTGAAACTGGCTGCTTCAAGCTGAAGCCATGCCTTCTTCAGCTTCTTTGTCTGGAGCAGAGGCAATAATTATGTGGCCATCAGGATGATTGGACTGCTGTTCCCAACATTCTTTGCCATTGACCATGTTGGCTAAGGCTGATGAGACTTGTATTCCAGCAACATCAGGTTGGCTATGTGAACATTTCTCTGAAGCCAGCATTTATTAGAGTGATGATGCTGATGGGGTGGTTTCTGTCAGCACTACCAAAAGAAAGGCAACCTCTTTTCCCTCTGCAGCCTTTTATCCCCAAGTTCAGCATAGGAGAGGTGGGGAATTCACATCTACTGTTTTGGTGGTGTCTTCAGGAGCTGTATCAAGACAAAACAAGGTCCATCAAGCTAGTGAATGTTACTACAGTGTTGGAAATATGTCTCTACAGGTATAGATTATAGAGTTAAATCTCATTTCAAGGTCATCTCCTGCCCAAAAGCACCTGTCATTGTTTGTAGTTGTTCTATGCCTTCAAGTCATTTGCATCCTATGGTGACCTAAGGCAAACCTATCACAGGGTTTTCCTGGCAAATTTGTTCAGTTGGGCATTGTCATTGCTGTCCTCTAAGGCTCAGAGAATGTGACTTGCCCAAGATGACCCAGTGGGTTTTAATCGCCAAGTGAGGAATTGAACCCTGGTCTTCAGAGTCCAACATGTGAAGTTGAAGGCTTTCACGGCTGGAATCCATAGATTTTTTGTGGGTTTTTTTGGGCTATGTGACCGTGTTCTGGACAAATTTATTCCTGATGTTTCGTCAGCATCTGTAGCAGGCATTCTCTGAAGATGGCAGCCACAGATGCTGGTGAAACATCAGGAATAGACTCTTCCAGAACACGGCCACAAAAAAACCTATATAGTTCAACAATCAACCACTACCCCACACTGCTGCCAGTCAATTAAAATGGCAGCTTTCAGTTAATATTGCCCTTCTAACTTCTTGTCTATGTCAATTTATTTCATTTTTAAATGCTAATTCTGCCGTGAATTATCATTTACTGCACAGATGTTTTACGTACACCTTAAAGATATCAACTTGTTCTCCCAAGAAATTTATGTGTATGCCCCTTTTATTTTTTATCACATGCAGTTCTGGGAAGACCGAGAGACTTGAAAGTTTCTGATGCTACAACATCTTCATTGAAGCTATCTTGGAATTCAGCACCTGGCAAAGTACAGCAGTATCTTGTAACATACACTCCAGTAACAGGAGGGGATACTAAAGAAGTGACTTTAAGGGGAGACAGTACTACTACTGTTCTCAGAGATTTGGAGCCAGGAACAAGATATGATTTATCTGTGACTGCCCTTTATGCATCAGGAGCAGGGGACGCTCTTTCTGGACAAGGAGACACACTTGAAGGTAAGAGCAGTTGGATTTTACCAATTATTGTTGCTATGCCCGTAGATTTATTTCTCAATATATATTCTCATTTGGTCACTGCAGCATTAGTACTAATGTAGTACACAAAATGCTGGGGAGTAATTATGAGGAAAAGGAAAGAAAATAGCTATTGTTACTCAAGTGGGAATTTCCCTAGGTTTCATTTTGTTTAAACCCTGAGGCATGATGGCCTTTTGACTATGCCAGTGGGGCTTAGGCATATTTTTTTGCCATAAATAGTTTCTGTAACTTCTATGCAGATTTTCTTCATATTAATATCAATGTTTGAAAGACATTAAATGGAACACATAGAGATAGCAATACTCAGTGTGAGCTAGCTCAGATGGAAAGGAATGGGTCACTTTAACTCAGATAACTTCACAGTGTTCTACTCAGGAAATGAAAAGATATGGACGGGGTAGCGTTCATATTAAGGAAAGATATAGCAAAAGCAGTCAAAGGATACAACACAAAAACAATTCGAATCATGTCCATAAGGCTACCATAATCCAAGTATATGCACCAACCACAGAGGCAGTATAAGAAGAATTGAGAGATTCTGTGAAGGAGTCCAGGAAGAAATTGACAACACACCAACTCAGGACTTCAAACGAACTTCCAGAATGGAAGGCTAAAGTAGGCCACAAAAGAAGAGTAAAAAAAAAAGTAGGCAGATTTTGACTAGGCATAAGAAATAAAGCAGGAGAGCGACTGATAGAGTTTTGTAGAAAGGAGGCTGTACAGATGTACATCACCAGATGGTCACTACAAAAATTAGATAATTGGAAGCAGAAGATGGACTGGCTCCATTCTAGCAGCCAAAACTAGACCAGGTGTAGACTGTGGTATATATCATGAACTACTTATATCCAAAATTAAAGTAAAGCTGAAGAAAAAGCAAAAACAGTTGTCATAACAAAATATAATCTGAACAACATCTCAACAGAATTTGCAGACAATGTAAGAAACAGATTTTTGCAATTAAGCATAATTGGCTGGGAACCAGAAGAACTATGGTCAGAAGAGGAACATACTGCAAAACCAAGAAGAAATAAAAACACATTGGTGCAATACACAGAAGAACTATAAAAAAGAGATGAAAAAATAAATGACACATGGAATGAAGAAGCATACTAAGATGAAGCATAGAAAGTGAGGTGAAAACTGCTATTAGAGAAATTGAAGAGAATAAATAAATTGGGGAGAATAAACCAGGAACAGATGATATTCCATTTGAATTGATACAATCCCCACAGGCAGAATCAACTCTAGTGTTAAGTAAAACATGCCAACAAATATGGAAAACAAAATGGTGGCCAGCAGACTAGAAACATTCAATATTCATCAACTAAAAAGGAGATACAAGACTTTAGCAACTATAGGACTGTAGCATTAATTTCCCATGCAAGCAAAATTATGCTTAAAATTCTGCAACATAGACTCCAGATGTGCATGGAAAGAGATATCTCAGAGGCGCAAGTGGTATTCAGGAAAGGCAGAAGCATTAGGGACCACATAGCAAACCTACTATGGCTAGGGGAGTGCACCAAGGAATTCCGAAAGAAAATCAGAATTTGCTTTGCAGACCATAGCAAAGCCTTTGATTGCATAGATCATGAAAAGCTAAGGGACACTCTTAAAGACATGGGAGTGCCAGTACACTTGATAGTCCTGATGAGAAATCTGTACATAGGATAAAAGGCAACCGTTAGAACAGAATATGGAGAAACAGAATAGTTCCCAGTTGGCAAGACAAGGCTGCATATTTTCACCTTACTTGTTCAACTTTTATGCAGAAAATATTCATGTAAACAGCAGTTTTAGACTCAGAAGGATGAGTAAAGATAGGAGGAAGCAACATTAACAATCTAAGATATGACAGCATACTATTAGTGACAGCACACTACTAGTGGAGGACATCACGGACTTGGAAAAATTACTAAGGAAAGTCAAAAATGAAAGTGCAAGTTGGGCTTGTTCTTGAACATAAAGAAAAGAGTAATGACCACAGAGGACCTAGATAATTCAACCTAGATAATTAGGAAATTTAAAATAGTTAAAGATTTCCTGTACCTTGCAATCAAGAAATAATAAGAAGGCTAAGAATGGGAAGGGCAGAGTTGTCTCATCCACAGGATCACCATGAGTTGAGGTCAAATCAAGAGCAGCTAACAACAACAAACAAATAAGTAAAACTTTCCTTGCGTCCAATAAATTCACATACCTGAGATTGAAGGACTGTGCACTTGCACTTGCCCTGGTGGCACAGTGGTTAAATGCCTGTACTGCAGCTACTCGCTCACAAACCACAAGGTTATGAGTTCAATACTAGCCAGGGGCTCAGGGTCGACTCAGCCTGGCATCCTTCCATAGGTCACTAAAATGAGTACCCAACTTGTTGGGGTCAATTGGCTTACACATTGTAAACCACATGCTTAAGTTCACTGATAAGTGGTATAGAAATGTACTTGCTATTGCTATTGTTAGTGGGAGTGGATTATCATTTATTTCCCTATCCTACCCCATCCCACCCCACATGATATCAGCTCTTCAGATCTCATGGACTGCTGTACTGCAGAGCCTCTGTCCTGAGACTTCCTTTCAGTACTGAGGGGGTTAGTATTGGAAGGGGGAATGGAAGAATGTGATAGAACAAGAGTGGGTAACTTTCTGAGGTTCAGAGTCTTTACTCCCCATCAGATATTGGAGAGCCACACCTCGACATGGCCCCATTCCTAAATTAATAATTCCTCTAGGGGTTATGGGGAGCAATTTTGCTATGTCCTGTCCTCTTCTTTCCCTTGATTTAGTTCCAAGATGATCTAACTCTAAGAGGATTTCACTTTCAAAACTGGAAGTGACTACAAGTCACTTGGGGAAAAAGGCTTATCAGGGGAAAATAGCATAATCGCCTTTCAAGCCACTAAAAGAGTACTGTTTTTCAGTTTTAAAAGTTTAAATTGTGTGCAGGTGCAACTGCACTTTGGCCACCAATATTCTAGAGGTTACAGTTAGCCATTTGTAGACTTTTTAAAATGGTTTAAATAATTTTATAATTCAAACTTTATAAAAAAATTTAAGCTATTTATTTACCACATGCTACATTTTTAATTATATGATAAAGTTTTATTATATGCAACAATAACAAACTATTATCTTGTTCAAAACCCTCACTTCCCCCTTTATTTTTTTATCTTGTTCCATACCCACACCCCACATAATTATTCATTTTAAAGATAAGCTGTACATAAATTATAGCTCCTTCTATATAGCCTATAATGTTTGTTTTGTCACTCTCCAAGTCTGTGATCAAGGGCCAAAAGTTTGTCATAAAGATACATTTTTCCTGTCTTATGACTCTGATTTGTTGTGTTAACTGAAATATCCCATAACTTGGAAATCCAGTCTGTCTCTTTCAGTGACAGAGTTGATGAGTTCTGTAATTTCTATGCATGCTTTTTAAAAAACATGTCAATGTTCTGGAATGTGTTTATTCTTTAACTTGATAAGGCAGCTTTGCATATATGTCATACATGAACTTTTTAGGGCTCTTCAGAAGTTCCCTGCCTTTCTGAACTGCTTTCTGGGGGGAGAGAAGAGAATATTAGTGGAGAACAAAACCTTTAAAAAAAAATAACAACAAGGAAACTAGTCCCAGTTATAATTAGCATTACTGAAATGGAGCAGGTTTGCTCCCTACTCTGAAAACTCTTAGAACAAGTTGGCTTTTGCGGGTGGGAAGGGAGAACTGGAGGCTTATTGTGTGTAACACAACAAAATGAAAGTATAAAATGAAAAAAGGGGTGGAAAGCAAAGAATAGCTAGAGGATATAAAAAAGAATGAGAAGCATTGTCATTAAGGGCCAAGTTTTAAAATTTCTGTTCATGAGAAGTAACTTAAATGGATAATATCGGTGAAGTTAAATGGAACAAGTTTCCATTACACTCCTCAGTTAGGAGTAAGAGATACACAGGGGTACTATTTATAGGCAAGGAGCAGTAAAAGTTGCCCCTTCCTAACCGGCTCATCTATGCCTTTTCCTGGCTATTATGAAACATGAAAAAGTAGCTTCATCAAAAGTTACCTTTTGTCACTTGAATTCTGAAAATATGTATGTGAAGGCCTTTGAGCTTGGCTTTGAGTCCATGTTTGCTTTCCAAACATCTCTATGAACCCACTTTCCATATCTGCCTCGTGAGGTCCTAGTTTGGTTTCTTGAATAAGACACTAATTTGCATGCTTGCTTCACTTCAGAACCAAGCAAGGTGCCAAACAATTGGCTGGCTAGCCTGTTTTTAGGATCTTGGGAACATGACAGGCACTGTTGTCATTACAACTCAATTTTATATGTGCATTAGGAAAACCAAGGACCAAGTTACACACTGAATGCGGCTGGAATTTTCAGCTTTATAAGTGTTGGGGTTGGGGAAATTAACAAAAATAGCTGTGTGTGTGTTGAGATAGGATAGGGGCAAAAGGACCATACCTGGCAGAGAAGTGGATTTTAATATCTCTGCCCATCTATTGTGAACCATTGTGGTATATCAGCCAGTGATGGTGGGGTGGTGGTGGTGGACAGGATGACAGGAAGGCAAAAGATAGGCCCATTTCTGCCAGCTATAATTTCAGTCTTGATTCTTCCTTCTCCCAGTGGCATGCTTTTTTTTTTTCTTTCTTTCTTTCTTCTGTGAAAAGCATAGAATAATGCATTTTAAGTAATACTTGGTTTGGCCTAATATGGCTGCTTGAAACATCATATCATTAGTATATATAGGGGCTTTCTAGATTGGCAGGAAAGGGAGACATGAAGTTGCCTTTTCCTTAATGCTTAGCAGCTACACTGCAAGCCCCAGATGTGTAATAAAAGGGCATAGGGCAGCTACACTGAGGAGGTGTGGGGACGACTTATCTGAAGTCTTTTCTGTTGCTCAGCAACTACATTGGAAGCTGTCAGGATGCTAGAAACACAGGCGGAGCAGCTGCACAGGTGGCAATTAACGGGGCTTTTGGCTGCCCTGAACCTTTAATTTTTTTTGTTGTTGTTGCTGGCTGCGAACTGCGCAGTTGCACCACTACATCATACAGGCAATTGTATTGCCAGCTGTGAACTGCGCAGTTGTGCAGGTACATCACACATGAACTGTGCAGTTATGAATATCTGTCAAATTACCATTGTGGTTTCGCTTCCCTTTTTAAAGTGTGCAGTTGCATCGGTGCACCATGAATGAACCCCTTTATTTTATAATAATAATAGTTGTTGTTGTTGTTGTTGTTATCTATACCCCACCCCTTTGAGATAAATCGAGGCGGCTTACACATTAAAATACTATTACATCAATAAAACAAACTGCATCCCTCCCCCCCCTAAAAAGATATTAAATCTGTTACCATTTAAGTTTATGAATAAACTTCTTTATTTTATGAATGAATTGACATTTTATACACAGTTGCATAACAGTTACAGCATCCCAGAGTCCCTACTGCACAGGTCTAGGGTTCGGATTAGGGCTGGAGCTAGGGTTTGGGACCTATAAAAAACTGCACAGTTGCACTGCAGCATTTAGACGCAGCTGCGCTGTTACACCCTTTTAAAAAAGAAGCTGGGAAAAGCAGGTCCTTTTTAAAGCTGCTTTTCCCCTACTAAAATGCAAAAGAAGCGCGTTCATGCCAAACTTTCAGTGTGGGTCATCTAAAGGCTACACTTTCATGCAGGCATGAACACACCCCTTTTTGCCAGTCTAGATCAGCCCAATAATGCCTTTGCACCATAAATTCACTTTTTGAGGGGCTAGCTAGTTAAATATCTTCCTATCAATGAATCATACAATTCAGTCTCTTTGCCCTTCTTGCTTCTTGACAACAATAGTGGACACTGGTAACAGTGCTCTCATTTTCCTAGGAAAGTATTGCATTTTCTTTGAGTATACAATTGAAACCCTATGATAAATAATGTCTTGGTCTTCTTTTGGATGGCTACTATTTTTTATTACTTTTGGTGGTGCTTGATCAATTGTACTTCATAGCATGGTCACCTTGAAAGAAAAAGGAATATTTCATCTCATTGTTCTGCTTCCTTTGCCATAACACCCCTGGGAGTTTCCATTTGATATGTTTGTGTATGACTTTCAACAATCTGAGCCAAATGCATGGGTCATACTCTAGAAATAAGACATAATGGTAAACACAGCAATTGTAATAAGTGGAAATCCAGCAGATGGCTAACAATCAAATGTTTCTATGAGCTACTGTTTTTCTAATCTGTTTTTCCCATAGAGAGGAGGTGGTAAGAGCAGATCTGGCAAAAGATTGCTTGTTTGCCTCACGGTAAAATGTCAAACTACAGGAACATATTCTGGGGCTATCTGTTAAAAAAGATTAATTTGAAATTAATATAGGATTTTAGTGGGTTTTTTTAATTTTGAAAGAAAGAAATTTACTTCTGAGTTCAGCAGGTAATGCAGTCATTAACTATACAGTATAATTTCTCTTTGAAACATGACAACTGATCTTTGTTTAGAAATATGAACCTTCTCTGCTCTTAAGACACTACATGTGCTGTGTAGAATAGCTTCAGAACAGTTTATCAAGGAAGAGGAACTCATTTAATACTTAGAGTATGCAATTTAGAGAAGGAAAAACTAACATTTAATAGTTGGTTTTGCAAATACTCTAGTTTTCTGATTCAGAAAATACTACAGCAATTCTCTGTGACAGTGCAGATAATGATCTAGTCTTTGAAGGTAAAATGCAACCTGATATGAATCAGTATTCTAGCAGATGATTTGTTCTAAATGTTACCTTTGTTAGTGTGAGAGACAGGATTAGAGCTAGGTGCATGATAAAAGGTTTCAGCCTGTGCCTAGGTCGGGAGGGAAGGATGGAAAAGGGCAGTGTGCCAGTCTCCTTTGTCTGACCCTTTTGGCTGCAGCTCCAACTGACTGGTCTCTGACAGTGCTGTGACTGACCTATATATTTTCTGCTGGCCACGACTTCTGGCCAAGAACACATGGCTGCCTCATGGGACCCTCTTCTGTTGGCCTTTACCCAATATACAATCTTCTACAGTGATTTCCCTGCCCTGAATATCAGTCATCTTAATTCCTTCCACCACTACTTTCAGTATACAACTAACTACCAAAAGTGCTGTTGCTGTGCTTAGTAATTGTAGCCAAGGCTTCTCTTAATTGTCAGGTTCCCATACATTGCTATTTTTGCAGAGCTTTGAACTATAACTCTGGAAGATAACTCACAAATGACTCCAGCCAGCATGGCATTTCTAGTTGGGGATGTTGGGCTTTGTAGTCTAAAATAGCATTGCAAAGTTCTGGGTTTGACACTTAATAATGTTTACTCCTCCACAATCTTTCTTTCATATCTGAGATATTTATCTCTAGTACAAAATATGTAACTAAATATAACTAAAGATAGCCAGCATAGTGTAGTGGTTATAATACTGGGCCAGGGTTTGAATCCTTGCTCAGCTACAAAAACTCACTGGGGGTGACCTTGTGCAAGTCATGCTGTGTCAGCCTCAGAGGAAGGTAACGGCAACCCCACTCTGAGCAAATCTTGCCAAGAAAGCCCTGTGATAGATTGAACTTAGGGTTGCCTTAAGTCAGAAATGACTTGAAGGCACACAACAACAATAACAAATATAACTAAGATGTACTTTTACTTTTAATAATATGTTTTTCTCACCATTGTTAGAAGTGTATCACATAGTTCATCCTCTCTCTCACTCCACTTCCTCTTCTTTTCCCATAGTTAAATGAAAAATGCTTTAGAGATATAGAACCTCCTACAGATTTAGTCAATACCAGTGCAAGTGACATTTCTTTACAATGGAGTTTTTACCATAACATAGGAACTTTAGGGACATGTTTCAAGTTGCTAAGTGCTTGTGCCATACAAAGAGACTTTGTGTCCTCTTGGGAGATTTAATGCTGTCTCATGCATTATTTAAAATTATAGATTCCAAGTTGTTTCATACTGACATTTTCAAGAAATGCTTGCCAATTATCAAACAATCATATCACTTGTCCATTCTGTGAGAATGCCATATTTCTAGGAAAAAACATATCAACACAGAGGAAATGATCTACTCCACAAGAAAACTGTAACTGGCTTCTTATTAATGCTTTTAGAACAGAATGGCATATTACATAACTTTTGGATGATTGTATAGTAAGATAGCAATTTTCTCCTCATGGCAGCACTTCATTTGCTCAAATTAGTTAAAGATTTGGTTACTACTGTTGTATGGTATCTCTTTTTATGGATCTCCAAGTAAGACTGCAATCCTATATATACCTGCCTAGGATTAAATCTCATCAAATGTTTGGTGGCACAGTGGTTAAATGCCTATAGTGCAGCCACTCACTTGCAAACCATGAATACCAGCCAGGGCTCAAGCTCGATGCGGGCATGCAGCCTTCCAAGGTTGCTAAAACTGTTGGAGGCAATTAGCTTACACTTTGGAGTTTATCACACAACAGGAATTGGAAGTATAATCAAATGGCATTCTGAACACAATCATTATTGGATTTCAAGTTATTGCGTGAAAGCCAATCACGCACATTTTCGGGCAATGGGAAGTCCTTCCGAACGCAATCGTGAGGTTTCACGTTATTGCACGAGAAACTATCACACGTAATTTCGGGCACTGGGAGGCAATTTCGGGCAGTTCCGAACGCAATGCGGCATCAATATGCAACCACATAAATTCGCTGAACTAGCAAATTCACTCAATTCCAAACTGGCCCCACTTTCTTTTTTCCCCTGAAATTGAGAGAAATTCCTCCCGTGTGATAACGTCCTTTGTAAACCGGTTACAAAGTGCTTAAGTGCACTGATAAGCGGTATAGAAATGTCCTTGCTATTACTATTCCTATGTGCTATAAATCTGGTAATTGCGTACTTCTCTTGGCATGGAAAATCAGTGCTGTGGTTGCACATGTGTCCCTATCATTGGAACATGATTATTTTGCTACTTATAATTCATTGCATCAGGAAGCTGAAGAAAGAAGGAATGTAAGAAGCAAATATAACAAAAGCAAGAATTACATGTCATGGGAAATCAATTATGATGGCCATTATTGCAGGCTTTGTCCACTTCTTTTGTCCCATTGTTACCCTCAGCTGTTTCCAAACTGCATTGGCCAGGTGGTGAGGTCAAGGGCACAGCCGAGATGGATTCATATCAGAATAATAATATTCGGTACGTTCCAGTCTCAGATCCTGTGATTGCATTCTTAACATGGTTAAAGAATTGTGCCCAATTCAGATGGAACTTAAGGGAACGTTTCCAAGTAACTTTCACCAGCAAAATGGTGCTGAAGGAATCCAACAAAATTTAGCAAAATAACAAGCCAAGAGTCTTGTGGCCACTTTAAGACCTACACATTTTATTTGGCTTAACGTTCTATGGATGGCAGCTCCTTGAAATATTGTCCATGCAAGTGTATGCCAAATAAAGCCTGTTAGCTTTTAAGAGCCCACAAGACTTTGGGTTGTTTCTGTTGCAACAAGCAAACATGATTCCCTGCCTTCCCAACTCCTGCAAAGTAGTTAAGGTATAGGAGTAGTCTCTGTCCTTTATATCCATATACCAAATATATTTGTTTATATGTCTACAAATTTATGCCTAAAAACTGACCCCAAAATCTCAGGTCAACTTATTTACGGGTCAGTATGGTAGGTCTTTCACCATGCAGGGGAAGATAGTTTCTTTTTCTCTTGAGCCAAGCAGAAAGAGTCCTGAGTAATTAATTGCTTTTAAACAAACAAAGTCCGTCTCCCACGTGCTGTCTGAAGAGTGAACTAAGCGAAAGCTGAACAATGAAGCAAAAAACCTCAATTAGAGTCTCTTTTGCCATGTGCACACACACACACTGAAGGAGCCTCCAAGCTTTACCATTCACTTACCATAATTTTGCCTCCCAAACCTGCCCTCGACTTATACATGAGGTTGACTTATAGTTGAATATATACGGTGTATGTATTATAGGCAGCTACATGGAGAGATAGAGGAATGAACAACATCCTCCTCAATATCTTACAACCCTCTAGGTCAGTGATGGCGAACTTTACAGGTCCATGTGCTGGGGGGCGGGGATTCTGCCCCCGGACAGGGGCTGTGTACTGGGGCAGGGCTTCTGCCTTCTGGAGGTGTGACTTCCACCCTCTGGAGGCTTGACCTCCATCCTATGGGGTGAGGATTCCACCCTCTGGAGGCATGACTTCCATCCTATGGGACGGGGATTCCACCCTCCAGAGGCAAGACCTCTGGGGCAGGGATTCTCCACCCAATCTTTCCTTGATCTCCAGCTGTCTCTGACAGTTGAGAAAGGTTCGGGGGTGACGGGTGCATGCTGTTGCTCCTCCCCCTCCCACTGCCCTGAACCGGACTCTGTCTCTGACAGCTGGGAGTCAGGTAGGGCCTGTGAGTGGAAGGGAGAGGGGGGCATGCACTGTGCCTGCCTTCTCCCGGACCTTTGTCCGACCTGAGACGTCCCTGGAAGAGCAACGGCCCGGGAGAGGAAGGGCGAGGCAGCATGCCCAGCCTCCTCCTTTCCACAGACCTTTCCCTGTCCCCAGCTGTCTCTCTGGAGACAGTTGGAGGCTGGAAAAGGTCTCTGAGGAGGTGCACCTGGCATGCACTGGTCCCTCCTCCCCCCCTGCCCTTTCCTGGCCTCCAACTGTCTTGAAGAGGCAGCTGAAGGCCAGGAGAGATCTGGGAGAAGGTACCTTTGGCTCCTTCTCAGCAGCACCATTTTCTGGCTTCCAGCTGTCTCAGATAGACAGCTTGAGGTCAGGAAATGGCAGGGAGGAAGAGGAACGGGCATGTGCGTGTCTGTTCCTCCTTCTCCTTCATCCGTGCCTGGCAAAATGGCGCTGCGTTCCACTTCCGGCACATGTACCATAGGTTTGCTATCATGACTCTAGGTCTTCTGAAGATATAATGACATTGATGCATGGAAATTGCCAACACCTGTCAATGTATTTCTTTTCAAAACTTAATTTTAATTTGAATGTTATTTAATTAAAAATACTAAGCATTTTCTTTAATTAGTCAGTGGCTATTTTGTCACCTACAATGGCAAAAAGTTTTGATTTAGCTGTTTTTCTATAGAAAATTGTGGGTTGGCACAACATGCATCATCTATTCCAGATCATAAGCTAATTATTTTAACAGTGGAGTTTGTTGTGTTTTGCTTGGAGTTACAGATTGTGTATCCCTTATCTGGAATTCCAAAATCCAAAATTGTCCACATCATTGGCTAAGACACCTTTCCTTTCTGATAGTTTAGTGTGATCAAACTTTGCTTCATGCACAAAATTTTTAAAAATACTATGTATAAAATTATTTTCAAGTTATGTATATAAGGTGTATGTGACTCATAAATGAACTTCATGTTTGGATTTGAGTCCCGTCTCCAAGATATTTCATTATGTATATGTAAATATTTCAAAATCTGAAAAAATCCAAAATCCAAATCATTTTTGGTCCCAAGCATTATGGATAAGGGGTACTCAAACTGTACTTCATAGTACTTCAGAAATCATCCATTAAACACTTCTTGTTCATTAGCTGATTAAGATGTTGATTTTATAGAGCTTCTCCTGATAAGCATGAGGGAAATCTATGTTTGTGCTTCAGGAATTCACAGAAGTTAGCTGTATTGAACATTTGGAGCTAAATTTGGACACATCTTTGTGCTTTAATAGCAACAATGATTCTTTTAGTAATAAGAATTTAAGAGCCAAAGACGTATAGGAAAACTACTTAAATGAAGTTATTGTCTGTGGCTCAGTATGATGGAAACAGTAGACAGGGACATAGAATTTTGGAAACATTCACCTCTGCAAATTTTGGCATTTTAATAAAGTCCCTCAAATGGTTTCCATATCTTAGAGCACATTATACTCTGGCAGGGATAGAACAGGAATGATTTCCAGTACATGACTGATGGAGCCTCATTTACTCCTGGAGTGGTTTGAGATCTTCTCTCAACAGTAATAGAGTGTTCTGCCATTTTGGCTACATTGCTGAAAGAGAAATTGCATGCAATGTTGCTGACACCAGTCAAGAATATTCTTTCTTTCATTATCTATCAAATGTATTTGCTGATGGTCTGGCCAAAATAGGTTCTTGAGGCAATATGTAATAAAAAAAGAACATAAACAACAAAATTACAGTTGGCCCTCCTTATCCACAGATTTTTATCCACAGACTTGAGCATACACGACTTGAAAATATTCCATAAAAGTATAAATTCCAAATAGCAACCTTGATTATCCATTTTATATATTGGACACCATTTTGTTGTACCATTATATTTAATGGGACTTGAGCATTCATGGATTTTGTTATCCACAGGGGTCCTGGAACCAAACCTCAGCAGATAACAAGGACCCACTGTAATAACAATAATATCTGTAAAAACATTATACAAGTCAAATCATCTCATAGATCCATCAAAGTAGTGTATATACTCATGTAATTGTTCAGAAGTTTTTGTCAAAAAATTGAGCCAAAAATTATTAGTTAACTTATCACGGGTCAATGTGAACTCTATGCCTTAATTAAAAATGACCCATCCCCTGGTGAAAGGCAAGAGGGTAATGTCCTGGAATTACCGACAGGACAGATTACCACTCTGTCATCCATCCAGCCTTGAATGTGAGCACTATTACGCCTACTCAATTTTGTAAATTCCTTGGCATTGTTTCCTTTGCTTCAAAGTAAGATTAAGAGCCCTCCCTCCAGCCCATCCACCATCAGCTGGTCTCAGAAGTGGAGAGAGGCTAACAAATAGATGGTATAAATAAATGTTTTAAATGCCAGAGAGAGGGGGGATCTTACTATCATGCTTGGTGGACATGTAGTAAAGTTAAAGAATTTTGGGGAAAAACACATAATACAATACAAGATATATTAAATATTAAATTTCCAATAGCACCAGAATTATATTTAGTTAATATGACCTCATTTTTGGGAAAAGAGAATGAAGGAAAGTATTGGCAATTATTGTTATATTTCATAACTGCTGCTAGGATACTTCTAGCTAAAAATTGGAAGTAAAGTACTTGAGACAGAATATGGAATAAGAAGATGTTAATGGATGAAGATCAAGATATATGAAGAATCAATTTGTCACTACTAATTGTTATAATGTTATAATATATTGACTGTTATGTATTGTTATTTTATGTATATTAGCAAATAAAAGTGAGAGAGTGAAAAAAAAAAAGTGGAGAGAGGCTCCATCAAGCTGAGCCCAAGTAAGGTGAAAGGCCCTCCCTCTAGCCTATCTGCCATGGCCCCAGAGGGAGAGAAAAACCAATGAAGTTGATTCCTTCCCCACCACCATTCCCATCTCCTTTTGTGTCATGTCTTTTTGGATTGTAATCCTGAGGACTGGGAACTATCTAATTTTTTTTTTAATTAAGCCACTGCGAGAGTCTTTGTGGATGAAGAGCAGGGTATAAATACTCCAAAAATAAATAAATAAATAAATAAATTTATCTTTTAGATCCTTTGTTGTATGCTCCTAGGTTTTGCCCTCAACTTATCCATGGGTCATATCAAAATCCATAATTTTTGCTCCAAAACCTGCCCTTGACTAATATATGCACTTGACTAATACATGAGGTTGATTTATCATCGAATATATATACAGTACATAAATCCAGTGTGTTGTGCATGGGCAACAAGCCTTCTGAAATGAGAAAGATCTTTGCCATCTTGCCAAAAATCCGGAATGGGAGAACTTGGGACTTTATTACACCACCACCATTCTTGCTGCGCTCATGTTAATAAAGGGAAATGCATATGTTCCAGTTTGTGAGTATTCCTACCTTGTGTCCCTTCATTAGCATGACCGGGCTGTTGCTGGCCCCTTGTGCTCTCTTCCATCCTCATTCTTAACCCTGCATTTCACTTGACTGTGTGTTTTGTTTTCTTAATGCAAATCTGGATTTATGCTAGCTCTGTGTGTTTTTTTTGTTTTTTTTAAAGAAAGTTAAAAAAAACAAACCCACAACACCCTCCCAGCTGTTTTGGAATAGTGAAGGAAATGGAGGAGGGACAGAGGAGAGGAGGAGAAACTGATACCACATGACCACACAGTCCTGGAACTGCCACAAGATGGTTTGCCCCACTTATGGACTAGTGTGATTGGGAGGTTATTGATGGATTTTGCCCATCAGTGGTGAGGTGTGGGCTAATCATGCTTCCAAGACAAGGCAGTAGTGACAGGGAGATGGTGTCATGCAGCAGATATTGACAGAGGTGCTATGATTGAACTTTTATGGCAGTTTAAAAGCCCGTGTGATAAAAACCCTTGGCAAACTGTCATAAATGTTGCATTCTCAGTTTTGTTACTGAAAAAGACCCTGTTCATCACCCTTGCCAACTTTCACTCTGAAGGCAGGAGCATTTAAAGCAGGCATACATTTGATTATCTGCCCTTATGGCAAACTAATGGAGAAGCTGGACCTGCTTTAAAATCAGTATAATATGCCCTTGGGGCGGGGGGGGGGGGCTGTCATCCTTTTGTAAGCTGAAATAACTTGTTCTGGTTAAACTTATAGTGTACTATGGTGTATCTCACATTTCCTTGATCTACGAATGGCAAGGTTGGAAACATTTTGCCTTCTTTCTAAGGAATATGCTGTTTTTGGCCTATTTCTAAAAAGGCTTATAAAGTAAATAATGCTAATGAATACAAAATTGTATTCAGGGAAACAGGGAAAACATAGAATCTGTTTGCTAGTCAGCATGTAATTCACAAAATGGATTATCTGTGTTGTGGAGCAGTATATATGGACGTTCATTCTCCTTAGTAGGAAAGATGTCTTGTCAGCAGTTCTCAGCTGTGTGAGGCCAGTACTTTCCACTTAGACTTTGTGTGTTACTTGGAAATCCAAAGTACTATTTTATGCAACAGAAATATAGTACATTTAATACCTCACAACCTCAATGGTTCCACCAATTCAGTTTTTGAAATGTAATTGACATGAATTATACTTTATTGCAAATAAATTACTTTCATCTGCTATCTTGCAGTATATAGCCTAGATTAGGTGGTTGTTGTTTTTGACATATAATTATTTTTGCAATGTTTCCAGCATATATTGTTAGCTGTAGTCTTCCAGAAATAATTGTTGAAAATGTACTATATCTGCAGATATTTTAATACTGAGGTCATAATGTGGCAGAGGCTTGAGGTAAGGTAGCCAATGTAAAGTGGTCTGTGTGTTTATATTATATTAAAATATGGAAAGAAAAGCCTTTTATTGTGAGACATCTGCACTTTCTATCAAGAAAATTTTTCCATATTTTTCCCATTTGGATTGTATTCATTTTTTTTAGTTGAATGAAGATGCCATAATTTAAAAGGAGCAGTTTTACCAAATAATTGTGTGTGTTTGGGGTGGGTGTGGGTGGGGGGTGAGTGGGGGTTCAGTTTCAGGTCTAAACTTTCAGTTTCAGGTTTAAACTTTCATTTAACTCAAACCTGACTGCCTTATTCAATGGCATTTTCATGGTGTAAATCAGGCAAGCTCTTGCACTTTCAGCTGCATTAAGACAATTAGGACAATAAGGGCATTAATTAATCTTTATTATAAACCTATTAAGGTGGGTCCTGGAGCAGATATGAAGGGCCCAATGTACATTCTAATGTCAAATGCGATGGTGATTGTTTTGGTTCAGAAATGCTTGTACAAAACATCTTACTCGTTTAAATAGGAGTATCTACAGGCTTTGGATTGTTTGTACTAGAGAAGCCATATTATTTCCTTTTGTAGGGCATCTCCATTCTGAAGTCTGGTGCACCTTGCTGTAATTCTAATGTTATGGTTTTAGCTATATATATTTTAAGTATTTCTAAATCTCAATTTCACAATCACAATCCTCAGTGGTTTAAAAGACATGATGACCTGTAACATTGTCACTAGTTTTTGGACATGTCAAAACTTTCATAGAAATAGCCATCACAACAAACCCCCCTCAGATGTTTGTCCCTCGTGAGAGTCACTATGGCTATAATGAATTTGACCAGTTCCAACTTTCATAAAACCACATATAGGCTATAGAATTTTTTTTAATGGTTTAAGGTCTATGGGGACCAGGCCATAACACCTGTTGTCTGTTTCCATGTAAACTTATCTGAGAACCGGTCGAGAAACAACACTGGCATGATATTTCAGAGCTGTCACATACTACTGGTATTAGTGTCTGTGACAGTCACTAGATTTTACAGTTCTGTGTTTCAAGCAAAGCCTTTTCAATATGACCAAATGTCCAAAAATAGACTTTGGTATAATATAGGGTTAAGTTCTATTTTCTATGTATGTTTACTGCATGAAAAAGTACTTGTTTGATATGAGGCATGTAGATCTAGGCATCTCAAAGGAGGAAGGAAAATTTCATAAAAATTGGACTTTTTTAAAAAATAAAAGGTAACAATTTATTCTTCTTGTTTTATTGTGGTGTTTATTGGCTGCCTCTTAATCTCTTTTTTTTCTTCCCTGTCTTGCAGACCGTGGTTCTCCTCGTGACTTGGTTACTAGAGATATAACTGATACCACAATTGGAGTGTCATGGACAGCAGCTCCAGGATCGGTTCATCATTACAGAATTGTATGGAAATCACTTTATGATGATGAGTCTGGAGAGAAAACAGTTCCTGGAAATATAATAGATACTGTACTGGAAAACCTTCGGCCTGAGACCAAGTATAAGATTTCAGTGTTGGCTTCTTACAGAAGTGGAGAAGGAGCTCCTTTAGAGGGAGAAGCTACAACTGAAGGTAGAGAAAATACAGAATTATTGCTAACAGATAGACTGAAATGTGACTTTTTATTGCTTTTTAAAATCATTTGTACTCTTTCCTCCAGACAGTTCAAGGCAATTAACAAAATAAAACAACAAGCAAATAATTTAAATTGTGGTTCATCCTGGAAAATTTGGAGATGTGATGCCACCACAAGTATTTTCATGCTTATAGATATGTGAGAAATTATTATTCATAACAAACCTACTATTGCTGTCTGAATGACTGCCTTGATTATGTCATTGTTGATTCTTTTTAAAAAAAGATAATAATGGGTGCCATCTATCCTTACATGGGTTCAACTATATGTGGAATGATCAGCACAATATAGATGTTTGTACCAACAATTTCTATTGGTGTGCACTCACTGAATTCTGCTAAACTATTGGAGGGAATAAACTCTTTTTGTAACCCCACCTAGCTCATTCTCACTATGTAAAAGTTAAGTTGCTCATTGTTGGGCACTTTCAAATTATTTTCAGCTTTATGGAGATCTTAAGGGGAACCTATAATAGGGTTTTCTTGGAAATTTGTTCAGAATGGGTTTGCTGTATTCTTCATCTGAGGCTGAGAGAGAGTGACTTGCCTATTGGGTTTCCATGAAGCCTAGTCCAGCACTCAAATCACCATACAACACTGGCTTTCAAGCTGCCCATACTTGGGCAAGTAGCAGTTTGCATTGAAGTATGAGAGAAGTCTGAATAAGTGTGAGAAATTAGACAGAGTGTGCATTCCCTTCCTATTTATATTCAGTACAGAAATATTATTTCTTGTGTAGAAAATTCTGTATACCACATGGGAGCATACAGTATCCTGAACAGAAAATGCTGTTTTCTTTGCAAAAATGCATATGTGAATTTTGTACTGAATAAGTTCCAAATTATAAGGCTTCTTGTTAGTCCAGGATTCTTCTCATCAGAGCTTTCCAAAACTTGAGAAACACATTTTCCAACCATTTTCTGAATATTTCTGAATATTCTTTCCCTCCCTGTTCTCATTTAAGGTCAATGAAAAAAGTTTTTCATTGCAAACAATATGAAAATTGCAAAGTTAAGAAGTAGGTCAAAGGAAGATGATGTCCTGCCAGTTTTGCTGCATGGCTTTGCCAGTGGATGGTCCAGCAGCAGAATCTGATTGGTCAAAACAGTACAGTAATAGAGTAACCTGTTAGAACATCTTTCATTGTTTTGAATGAACCTCAGGAATTAGAAAGTAACATTCTTTGTGGGACAAAAAGCAGAGTTTTCAAAGATCTGGAGAAAGAATATTCTCTGTATGAGCTTGAAAATGTTTATTTAATGTGTTCATGGAAAGCTGTTGTTGTATCATTAATATGAGTCAAGACTCTGTGATCATGAGAAGCTGTGAAAGCCTTGTCTTACTAAAACAAAGTAAAAGATTGAAGGAATTCAAAAAAATACTGGGGGGACATGCCTCAAATATTGGACAGTGTTGCTTTAAAAGGGTTATTTACCATAATGCACTCAGTGAAGAGGATTTGACCTCATTAAACTCAAAACTTGGAGGAAATGTGAGAGTTCCCAATAACTGATGCTTGGTTTCTCATCAGAATTCCAGATATTGCTTTAAAACCACGCTCTCAGAGGGAAGGAAATTGTGTATACATGCAAAATGACTGAGGAAAAATTGCAACGTTGTAGCTGCCAGGCCATTTTCTTTACAGTCATATTTTGATGAATATTTGATATGATCAATTACATTTCAAAAATATGTTTGCTTCCTCCTTTATTTTATACTGAACAGTCTCACCAAGCTCAAGGATTGTGAGGGTGGATGATGAGAAAGAGACCACAATGAGAGTTTCTTGGCAACCTGCTCCTGGAAGAGTTGTCAGCTATCGTGTAGTTTACCGACCTCGCAGAGGAGGAAGACAAATGGTCACCAAAGTACCACCTACATCTACCACAACAGTATTAAAACGCCTCCAACCTCTGACCACATATGACATTTCTGTCATCCCAGTGTACAAAACTGGTGAAGGAAAACACAGACAAGGCGAAGGAACAACAGGTACCAGTTGTTTCCCCCAAATGCTTGATGGTAGATTTTTTTTTAAAGTAGGTCTTCAACATGTCTGAGAATTAGCTAGGCTGCCAAAGTCAGTTGCTATTATGTTATCAATACATGTTTTCTTTTAAAATTATTTTAATATATTATTTTAGCTTAAATATTCCCTACTTACTGCCCAAGGTAGCATTTCTCCCACCTTGATTATGAGAGAGCGGGCTTTGTCAGCTATTGTACAAGCCATCATGTCACCTGCAAACCACACAAGAACTGTGCTGATCCCTGTAGTCTTCAATTAGCACAATTAGCACAGAGAAAAAGATGGAAGTAATGTGGGATCTTCCAGTTGCAAAAGTTCCTAGGCAGATTTGAAAAGATAGCATCCTGTGAATTTAATTTAATATTAATTCACATAGCCAAAAATATGGGAATGTGCTGCTTATGTGGCAATTAGAAATTAGGATAATGTAATTACAGGATTTAATGTGGGATTTTAGTGGTGCTGAATCTTGAACCCAGCAACAAATGTTTTCAGTTCTAGGGATCAACCACTAGAGCAGTGGTTGCCAAACTTTAGTCTTCCAGTTTTATGGACTTCAGCTCCCAGAATTTCTGGCTATGGCCACATTGTCTGAGGCTTCTGGGAACTGAAGTGCAAAACACCTGGTTGATCAAAGTTTGGGAACCACTATGCTAGAGTCTTTACAGTACTTTTTTATTATTATTTTTAGCTACAGACTAATATGGCTATTCCCTTTCCACTAAAGTCTTTGTCAAATATCATATGTAAATGATAAATAAAGAACAGAGTTATTTTGAACAGATCCCCCTGATAATAGCCTTTAGAGTACATCTGTGGTTAAGGGGAAAGTTTTTAATTTTGCTTCAAAGATTCAGTTTCTGAAGTGAATGACTTCAACTCTCATACTTAGATTTAAAAAAAATATTTCAACAAAATAATTATTTTAAAAATGATTCATTTATTTTAAAGGCAGTGGGCCAATTAATTTGATTGGAGGTTGCCTATGATATCCAGGAGGTTGTCTATGATCTCCAGGATATCAAAGGTGATGTGGCTAT
This sequence comes from Urosaurus nigricauda, assembly GCA_034509955.1. Classification (NCBI taxonomy): domain Eukaryota; kingdom Metazoa; phylum Chordata; class Lepidosauria; order Squamata; family Phrynosomatidae; genus Urosaurus; species Urosaurus nigricauda. The sequence continues at coordinate 256,904,842 of JAOEGL010000001.1, read as the reverse complement.
TTGATTTAACAGGAAGTTGTCCATGATGCCCAGGATATCAAAGATGACATATTTAATCGTCCCATATAGGTCCATTGTATGTCACTTGATTTTCAAGAAAAGCTCCTACTTTGATAGTGGTTGATGTTATGAATGGTCACTTATGAATGGGTACCAAATGCAGATACACCAATATAAGGGATCCTGTTACAGGAACAATAGTTTCATAGAGTGTTATAACAATGCCATGTTATCAGAAATCTGTGAAACGAATTCTCATTCTTGTTCAGCTTTGGCAGCCTGAAAACCCTTTCTGCTTTTGGAGTTTAAAAGGAAATAAAATGTTTTTGTTTCAGTCCCAACTCAAATCCTTGGCTTTTGTTCTCTGAGATTAAACTGCTGTCTTTTTAGCTAAAAGCAACAAACTGCATGTGGGATAGCATTCAAACCAGAAACAAGAGTTGGCTCAGAAGAGAAAATGCAGCATGCCAGACTGGTAGCATTATTATCCTAGTGCTCTTTCATCTGCATTGGCGAACTGCTTGCTGATAATTGTGCAGAAATGGTGCTGATGAGTCTTAAGGTGTTTTAAGGGGCTCGAGTCTTGATGCTTAAAAGTAAGGGCTGAGAATATTTGGCAGTCCAGACAACTCTCATCAGCACCATTTGGGAGGGCAGATTGTAAGATTGTAGGAGCTCTAGTCTAAGACATCTGGAGAACCAAATGTTCTTAGTCCTCCTTTAGAGATTGCTTCTCTGCTTCTTGTCTTACCATAGCTGTGATCAGTGAATGTGTTTTTGAAAAGTGAGAACAAAACAGTGGGAACAACAAAATTTGTGACACTTATGAGAACAGCAGGCTCTTTTTTTTTTTTAAATCCTCTTTTGTCAAATTTACAAAGTGTTACTCTCAGTTTCCGCAGGGGAAGGGGAGGGGAAGAAAGAGAAAGAAAGAAATGAATATATAACAACAGTGATATATTCAGAGTAATATTAGTTGGTGGTATAGTTTCCTTGTTTTCTATGTTAAATGTCCACAGTTTTGCACTGAACAAGGATAGTGTTCATACCTTTGTAAAAAGATTCATCTACAGTACATTTGGATGCATCCACACTGATAATACAGTCGCCCCTCCTAACTCACGGACCTAGGATCCGCGTCCTCGAATATCTGTGGAAGGGCAACCTCTGCTATTTCCAATGGTGTGTGCATTTGGCCCATGCGCCCAAGCCATGCACACAGGGCCGCACACACAGGGGCATGCCCCATTCCCCATTCAAACCTATGAGGCTTGAATATGTGTAAGACTCCATTTTCACTGGGGCGGGGAGGATCCAGGACAGATCTCCCACAAAACAGAGGGCCAACTGTAATTATCTATATCAACTACTTAGAAGAAGCTAGTAGATGGGATTTGTGAATGGTCTCCAATCATTTTTTAAGATGCCAAATGTAGCTGTGGTGGCTACCAAGTCTGAAAGAATCTATGATGCTGGGGAAGAGGAAATGTAGGGAAAAAATTAAAATCAAAATGGGTACATTGAACCTGGTACAGTGGTCCCCCGGGACCCGAATCCCCCGGGGAACGAAATCCCCGGGACCCGAAACCGCCGGGGCCACAAAAAAGCCCCCGGGATCCGAAGGAAACCCCGGGTTGCGAAAAGGAAAAACCGCGCGGCCCCTTTAAATTTGCCGCGCGATCCGTCCACTAAAGCGGTCCCCCGGGAAACGAAAATTTCCGGGTTACGAAAAGTAATCCAGAACGGATTACTTTCGTAACCCGGGAGACCACTGTATTAAACTCCAAACCAGGGCTTGCTATTCAATAAAGCAGACATTTAATTGCATGTTGCTTTACTGTTGCAGCTTCCCCATTTAAACCTCCCAGAAATTTGAAGACATCTGATTCTACGATGTCAAGCTTTCGTGTAACCTGGGAGCCAGCCCCTGGACAAGTGAAGGGTTACAAAGTAACTTTCCACCCAACTGGAGAAGACAGACGCTTTGGAGAATTAATTGTTGGGCCATATGACAATACAGTTGTGTTAGAGGAGCTCAGGTATTGCTGATCTTAACTTTCTTCAATTTCATTATTTCTTTCTTTGGACATTATCCAGCCAAATGTAAGCACATGTCTGACTGAAATCTCTTCCCAGAGAGGCATATTATATTATGCCCCTCTATCACTATATAAATCATTTTTTTAAATTGTTTTGAATCCATTGTGTTACTTAACCACCATAGGTATTAAAGGCTGGCTAGAATTATTTGAAATAAGTTAAATAAAGAATTGTACATGGGAACAAGAACAACTAATTAATAAACCTTTTGCTCAGCCTTTCATTAATGACGTGGCTGTCTTGGTCATGTGTATATTTGGTAAGACAGCTGAAATATGCCAGCTGTGATCCTTCCTGGAACAAGAAAACCTAGAAAGAGTTTTACTTTCACTGGTAACTTCTCGTCTCGATTTCTGCAATGCACTCTACGTGGGGCAACCCTGATGTCATGTTCAGAAGCTGCAACTGGTCCAAAATATGGCAGCAAGATTGGTTACAAGGAGTTCTAAATTTGATTCTATTACACCTATTTTGAAATCCTTGCACTGGCTGCCTATTAGCTTCCGGGCACAGTATAAGGTGTTGGTCATAACCTATAAAGCCCTATATGGCTTGGCTCCAGCTTATCTGAGGGACCGCCTCCTCCCATACAATCCTTCCCACACCCTCAGGTCCTTTGGGAAGAATCTACTTTAGTCAAAGAAAACCAGACTGGTAACAACTTCCCAGAGGATGTTTTCTGTTGCCGCTCCAAAAATTTGGAACAACCTGCTGGAAGAGATCCGCCATATAACATCTCTGGAGGCCTTTAAGAAGGCTATAAAAATGGATCTCTTTCGGCGGGCCTTCCCAAACTGACCTCCTTGGAACACAACTCTCCACTGCTTAGCTGCTCTCACCAGATTGTGATTGTGATTGTTACTGATTTATTGAGAATTCTACAGGGAATTGTTGTTTGATTATTATTATTAAGGTGGGAGGGAGATAGGAGAAATTGGATTGCTATGTTTTGTTATGCTTCTATCTACTGTTAGATGTGTTTGATTTTATTGTTCCTTTGCTTCCTGTTATCCAATACAGGGAGAGATGGGATACAAATACTTCTTCTTCTTCTTCATTATTATTATTATTATTATTATTATTGATGTTGTTGCTACAGTCATGTGCCTTCAAGTTGTTTTCAATTTATGGTGACCCTAAGGTGACTCTATCATAGCGTTTTCTTGGCAAGTTTCTTTGGAGGGGGTTTGCTATTCCCATCCTCTGAGGCTGAGGAGTGTGACTTGCCAAAACCAACCATAGGGTTTACATGGTTGAGTTGGGATTCCAACCCTGGTCACCCAGTGTCCTACTCCAACTCTTAAACTATTACGCCATGCTAGTAATGAATAAAAACCTGATTCTGTAATACTCTTCTGTGCTGACATGAGAGATGTTGAGCATATGCAGTATAATTGCAGACTTACTCCATCTTAAAATTGCATTGAGAAAGAAAGAATGTAATGTAGCTGTTAGTGTTTGGACTAGCAATAAGGAAGCTCAAGTTCTGTGCTTAGTACATAGTTCAGTAGGTGAGCTTGGGCCAATTGTTCTCTCTCAACATACCCTACTCCATGGCAGCCTTTGGCTGAGCATGATTGTGGGGTGTCTCATCTTGCAGTGATGGGATGATACAGCCGTCCGCATGGTCAGCCGGTGTACTGTCCTTATTGTTGTGTGGATAAAATGTTGTGTGATCAGAAAGAACCATGAGCACCTGGCCAGAACTGTGAGATAAAAATTTAAATGAAGGAATCTGCATAGGTGACTAGTCCGGTTTGATTTATATATGCTCTTTATTCATGCAGGGCAGGTACTTCCTATAAAGTCAATGTTTTTGGAATGTTTGAAGGAGGTGAGAGTTCACCATTGATTGGAGAAGAAATGACCACTCTTTCGGATTCTACTGTGGTGCCAATTCTATCTAGAGGTAAATATGTTTTTAATGAGACAAAAAAACACTTGAAGTTTATGTATTTCTTGACTACTCATTTTAGAAGTACATAATTGTTGTTCCAAACTGGAAGAATGAACTGCTTCGACATACTTAATGTATACTCTTATTTACTTTCAGGAATTGTTATAAAATTAAAAAGCTTCCTCTACTCATAAAGACCTGTTGCTATTTGATAGTTACTTTAAACATTGCTTCTTCTTTCTCCTGCCCACTTTATGTGAAAGATTTCTCTTTCACATTAACTATGTTACTGTTGCTTTAATAGAGCATCGCTGTGCATTTGTCTTCAGAAATAAGCTGCACTGAGTTTGAGTTTCTCATATAGGATTTCAGTCTAAAAGTGGTTAATTTTGACTGTATCATGTTTAATATTAGTATTATGTCTGAAAATTATATTGCATATCAGGAAGTGGATTATAATCCACAAAATGTCATGCTAAAATTAATCTGTCAGATTTTCCACAAGGCTATTTTCTTTTTTGCAATTTCTACTGCAATTACCATTTATTCTACAGATTTATTTACTGTAACCTAACTAACTTTTATTTTAAAAAAAATATATATGGAAAAGCTATGATAGTAAAACTATGTACACTATAGTGTACTATATTTAAAAACATAAAGTTAATCTGCCAAGATTCTCAAGTGGGAGACTAGTACCGCAGGTGACACTTGATTGTTGCATATGCACCATCGCCCATATTAGGTCTAGGGTTCAAGGAACTACATGCATTTTTCTGCATGTGTTTCAGGGCTTTTCTGGTCTTGCATCCTATGGTTGTTTCTCTCCCAGCTCCTACAAGCCAGTGCTCAGAGCTGAAGCCTGCAGCCTGTGGGGAGAAGTACAAGTGGGGAAGGGGACTTGGTGAATTCCTTTCTTGGTGCACATAGGGAAATATTTTCCTCTTATGCATGAGGGTCTTAGATTCCAACCAGTGCATGAACTTTAATAGAAACCATATTTCATGACTGATAACTGTGTTTATTAAAGAGCAGCATTGTATTTTCTATGCAGAAGAGCATCATGCTTTTAAATTCTCAGGTACCTGGACTAGTACTATTCATGAATCTACAGTATTGGCTCAGTTCTGTGGAACATAGATGAACTCTTTATTTCAACTCTGATGAGTGTGCCTGATTTTATTCAATGGGATTTCTTCCATGTAAAGACCAGAAGCTATGATGGCATGAAGCCAGAAAGTTTTGCAGCCGGCAATGTGATCTCCAGCGGAAAAAGGAGGAAGAAGACTCCCCACCCCCATTCAACTGGTTGTTGAAAGGATCATTTTAACACTTAGTCTTTCTGCTTTATCTAAATGCACTGTGATTTCCAGCATGTGGAAAATGAAATGATCCTTTATTTCTGTGCCATAAGTGGAAGGACCCCAAGATTTTTCACTTTCTTTCTGAAGCATTTAAAACTCAGTATAAATGTTTGTTTTTGTCACTTCCAATTCTTTTGTGTGTTTATGTGTGTTTCTGTATCTTATTTATGTCATGCTCTTTCTCTTGTACATTTAAACGTGCAAACTTCTGCACCATCTGCATTAATTGACTATATTCCAATATAAATTTAATGATGTCATTTCTCTCCATGTATTACACATATGCATTGATTTTGAAAAATAATAACTGAACAATCAGCATCAGATTTTTTTTAAATGCTTAAGTATCCTAGATATCTTACAGTTTTAACTATGGAAGATACACAGTAATGGAACAGTCATTAGCTATCTAATTGAAGCTTACTTGTTTATGATATTTCCTGTGTAGATGATTCTTACTTTATTTAGGCCCAAGCTAAGTAAAGCCATTAAGCCAGGGCCGGGCAATTCCAGTGGGCCTAATTTTCACTTGCTAGGACCCTCAGGGGGCTACAGGAACTGCCCCCCCAAAAGGCAAAACAACAATAATGAAAACAAAAGACAGAAATAGCCAGATATCCACTTGAAAAGTGGGCTTTTAAAAATGTTAAGCAGTGCTTCTAGAAGAGCCAGCTCATCTCTTTCTTTACCTGAAAAAGGGATGTATAGGCACATATGGAGGTATGTAACCCACACACAGCCTTTGAGGGCAGAGTGCAGTTCTAGAGGGTGGCACTTGGCCTAGGCCACAATAAAAATTTTTGCTGACTGATCTTGTCAGTCAGTGAAACATGCACACATGCATGCACACACGCACATACTTTTTCTAAATTACTGATATTATTGGAGTATGAGACACCCATAATGACTTTCAGATTTCAGTGTGCTGTATACATGAGTTAGTTAATGCCAGCATAGTAAACATATTGTAGTAAAGGAGAGGGAATAGCTATTCATTTGCTGTAACCGAACCATTTTTATTCTGATTGCTGTGACAGGCCTGGAATGTAAGACTAGAGCTGAAGCAGATATTGTGTTGCTTGTGGATGGCTCATGGAGTATTGGTCGTCCAAATTTTAAAACTATCCGAAGTTTCATCGCACGCATTGTTGAAGTATTTGATATTGGTCCTGACAAAGTGCAGATTGGTAAGCTTTAGAGATCCTTGGGCATTTTGAGCATTGTTATTTCAAAACATTTTGTAACTAAGTCATGTTCTAAACCTACCCACCCCAGGTCTTGCACAGTATAGTGGAGATCCTAGAACAGAATGGCAGCTCAATTCGCACAGAACCAAGCAAAGTTTATTGGATGCTGTGGCCAATTTGCCATACAAAGGAGGCAACACCCTAACAGGTAAGCATGATGTCCAAATAAACAACACTGGGAAAAAAAGTTACGCACAACATTAGATGATCCAGAAAACTACTATACTATTCTTTTTTGGTGAGCAAAGCAGTTTGCATGCATTCTTGGTCTGAAGCTAGTACATTCTAGATAATTGGGATAATATTATAGGTCAAGATCTACACGGGCTACTTAGGAATGTATGCATATCTAAATAGTGTCTCCCATCCCAAGCCCACAAGCCTACTTTACTGGGCATCAGCTACACTGAGTGAAGGAGATCAGTTCTGACACTTGAAGTATAGGTGGGTGATATGTCCACAGAAACCCAGCCAGAAAGACTGTGACACAGAAGTTTTAAAAGAGTCTTACTTCTGATTGTTGTAGCCCTCCTGGCTGTCAGGATAGTAGTGGAAACACTATCCACCTTGCATCATAATCACCAGCAGAACAGACATCTTCCTCTCAGTGTGCTGATGTCCAGTAATTTGTGTGTGTGTGTGTGTGTGTGTGTGTGTGTGAGAGAGAGAGAGTTATAATTGTGGCACTCATGTCCCAGTTTTGACTACCTAAAGTTCATGAATACAGGTTGCATAACTCCAGGTTACGCATTCTTAAGTATGATACTGAACTCTGGACATAAACTTTATTATTAAAAGTATTCTCTGCTGAAGTGCATTGTTCCTTGATGAAAGGATGTGAGTGAAAACCTGAAAGTAGAGGATATGGGCAGTAGCTGATTTAGCACATGGGCTTGATTTTTCCCCAAGAGCCTGCATGTACATAAATGTGAAAATCAGGTACAGTGGTGAATTTTTTTCTCAGCACAGGATAAGAAAAGGTTTCTAATACTTTAGGTGATTAAGAGGTCAAACAGACCAGCAGCTTGGAGCACCCAGAGGCTGCTCCATCCCCAGTCTATCCCCTGCTCCTTCCTGAGGCTGGCTGCTGTGGTGGTCTGGAGTAATCTTCCCCACTTGTTAGCCAGCCTCTCTGCTGATTTCAGCTGACCCAGGGGCATCATCTGCATACCATGCCCCCAGATTGGCCTGAAAACAGTGCTTTTTACCTGTCTGTTTCGGGCCATATATTAGCGAATACATAAAGAAGCATGTAATGGTTCCAGGACCAGCTGTCAAACAATGTGAGCTTCTCTGAGGTAAAAAGAAATTATCTGACCTCCTTCAAGTATAACTCACCCTTTCCATATCAGCAGCATCAGCATATGTCTTCCACATAATGGGGATGATGAATTTTTAAAAGCTAGATATAGGATGATTAAAGGAGCTATCCAAGGTACCAAACATATTTGAGGGTATGTCTCAGTATCTTAGTGCCTGTGGCTGCATCCACATTACAGAAATGATCCAGTTTGACACCACATTAACTGCCATAGCTCAACACTATGGAATTCTGGGAATTATAGTGCTCAGGTGTCACAACAAACTACAATTCCTAGGATTCCATAGTGTTCAGCCATGATAGTTAATGTGGTGTCAAACTGCAGAGATGCAGCCTGTGTCTTTTAAGTTCAGACTAAAATCAAGAATGGATTTGTATGTCACTGATATGGAGCCACAGCTATCATTGTCTATGAACTCTGCCCCCCAATTATACAAAGAACTATGGGTTAACAGGCAGAAATAGGGAGGGAGGGAGGAAGAACAGCAGGTTCTTGAAGTACTGTATTGTGCAGTGTCTCCAGTCCACAAGTCCAGACTTTTACTGAAAAGAGGTAAAAGAAAAACCAGCCAGCAACTAAACCAAAGAAACATGGAAATACAGAACAGAATAGAATAGAACAGAATAGAAGAAAATGGAAATACAGAGAAGAAGCATGAGGATACAAAATTTAAAGCAAATCTCTATGCCTCAAAATAAGCAGGGACAGAGTCCAGTAAAATTAAATAATTCACAGGGCAATGATTAGTTTCTTACATCTGTTTCTGGTCATACAGTCTGGAAGCACAGCTGGGATGCAGCTGTAGGCCCAGTTTCTATGACTTGCATGCTCTGGAATTGTCGTTGGATAGAAGAAGTGTAGAAGGTTCTTCTGCAAATGACAGTAGGCTACTGTGATTCTTTTCCTCTTTGCCTTCGCTGACCTCGTTCCAGTTCTCAGTTCAAACCCTTCTCCCACAAAGGGCTTTGAAACACAGAGTTGGACAAATGTTACTATCCCCAAACTAGAAGGTAGTCCGTAATTGGTGTGTAAGAAGTTTGCTTTATTTTTTCCTTTCTTCTGAGGAATCAGACTTTAGATACAGTGGGCCCTTGGTATCTGCTGGGGTTTGGTTCCAGGATTCCCTGTGGATACCCAAATCCATGAATGCTCAAGTCCCATTATATATAATGGTGTAGAAGAATGTTGACCTTTCTATAAAATGGTAAAATCAGGGTTTGCTTTTTGGATTTTTAAAAAATCATTTTCAACTGTGGATTGTTGAATTCATGGATACAGAATCCATGGATATAGAGGGCTGACTGTACTCTTTTTTTGAAAATAAATGCTGTGAAACAGTGGCTTATGGGTTTTATTTTACTTTGGAAAATTATACAGTGAAGCTGATGCTAAGAATAAAGTGCCAGACCTCCTGCTACATCTTATTGTTAAAAAAAGATCAAGAAATCATCACAGTCTCACATGTAATGTGTAGTTTTGCTTGTAATCTCAGGGGGTTCGCAAATTCTGTCACTTCTTGTGAAGGGAAATAGTAGAAGGTTTCCCACTCATAGCTGTTACTTTTTGAGAGGCCTTTCTTCTAGGCCAGAAACAACTTCTAATAATAATGCTTACCTTATTATGCTTGTCTGTGTGTGATTTCAGGAATGGCTTTGAACTTCATCTTGAGAAATAACTTTAAACCAGAAGCTGGGATGAGGCCTGGAGCTCGCAAAATTGGTGTCCTGATTACTGATGGCAAATCACAGGATGACATTATTGTTCCATCACAGAGACTGAGGGATCAGGGAGTAGAGCTTTATGCAGTTGGTGAGTATCATCTGAAGAGGCAGTAAATATTAAATATAAAAATGGGCTAAAAGAGCAAACAACTTATTCCCCTTTATATTATATATTATATTATTTATATTATAAAATTATCTGAAAAATTCTAGGTTGATTAAAAAAAAACATTCTTCTCTTCACAATCTTTTTAAGGTATCAAGAATGCTGATGAAAATGAACTGAAACAGATCGCATCAGATCCAGATGAAACTCATGCTTACAATGTTGGAGATTTCACTCTCCTTGTTAACATTGTTGATGACCTTACTATTAATTTGTGCAATAGTGTCAAAGGCCCAGGTATGTTTCTCCTTCCAGTTTTATATCTAGCTTTTAAAAAGCATATTAAAAAACAATTTAGCCTTGTTTAACCTGGTTATTTTTCTTATATTATTCACTTGGAACTTTGTCAAGCACAGCTTCTGGAAAGGAATGCAGCTGTGCAAGACATCTGGGTTGTTTTCTCTTTCTGACACACACACACATACACACACACACACACACACCACATAGTTTATGTTTTCTAAATTTAGGTTTTTTTAAGCATTAATTGCATCATGCATCTGGTTATGCATATACAGTAAGTCTGGAGAAAAACTACATATTGGATCTTTTGGTATATCAGAACATATATAATACAGCCTCTAATAGCTGTTGCTCCCTAGATCCTTTCTCCCCCTTTCAGGTAACATCCAAAGTCCTGGACCATGTGAAACCTAACAATGCTGTAACCCCATGTACCTTTCCACATACACATATACTATTCTACCTTTTTTTGGGCAAGATGAAGGCATGAGAATGAGAACAAATAGTCCTTTATGACCCGAGCATGGTGCAGGAAGGAGGTATCCTGCATTGGCCCTTACACCATAAGTTAATATAAGTATGAGCCTTCATGAGGAAGAAAAATCCTTTATTTGCAGATTTAGAATACACTATCTTTGAGCACCTGCTGGCATGCTTACTAGATACAGACAAATTCAAAGTTTAAAGCAATTTCTGCTCATAGGAACACTATGAAATAACATTCCTTTGCTTGTGATAATTGTGCATCCTTGTATTTTTCTGGGAAGCTGGTACTGGTTGCAGCTTCTTAGTGAGTGCAGTTTAGATTAGCAGAGCTACTTATATATGTAGTTACAATTTTATTACCAATTAACAGTATACACACAGCTTACATATCCTGCCTTACATAGAAAGAACTTGTTTGTAAGGATAGCTATGTTATTTAAGGTTAATTTATAGAAAAATATAAGGTAACAAAACATTGGGCCCTGCATTTTATAGGAATTATTTCACATTGAAAGTGACCAAATAAGGTTGATTAGTTATTTGTATCCATTTGAAATTATGTTTGTCTTTTTGTATACAGAATAGGACTTTATATTTGGCTATATTATTAATATAATTTTAATATAAATTGTTTTTAAATGTGTAAATCATATCTATTTCAGCACAAGAAGTGCTTATACTGAATACTTGAGTATAAACAAAAACAATTTTGTAGGAAAGCAGGCGTACATTCATCAGTAAAATAAATTAAATACATTACACACATCATTAACTAACTAACTAACTAACTAACTAAAACAACTGGTATATTACCAACAAATAAATTGACAAACACTTTTTGTTTTCTAATTCTGTCTTTGGCAAACCTTATTAAGACTCTCTAATGTTCCTTCTTTTGGATCTTCTCATGACAGTTGATTTGGCCCTACCACCCACCAATCTAGTTACCTCGGAGGTGACACCTCGTTCCTTCAGAGTGTCTTGGACTGCACCTGCAGAGAGTGTTGATAGATACAGGGTTGAATATTATCCTGTTGCTGGAGGTACACCACAAGAGGTCAGAATTGGAAGCCCTGCTTCATTTTTCCCCCCTATGTTGATGTTCTTGTATTCTTTAGCTTCATACATTTTGGGATCAGTTTATACAAATAAGTTCTTTACTCACTGACTGTAAAAATTACAAAGAGTCATGTGGCAACTGAAAGGCTCGTAACCAGTTTTATGATGGTGTAACATATTGTGGACACTGTCCATTTCATATGAATCCCAGTTTCGAGAGAAAGGTGGGATATAAGTTCAATGAATGAATGAATATATGAATGAATGGATGGATGGATGAATGAATGTTGCTTCAGTCTTCAGATTTATATACATAAGACTCCCAAGGTGTGTGTGTGTGAACAGTTGAGTCAGAGAGAACTAAACTGCAAAAACTACAGATAGTGGCAACTGCAGTGACTCATGGTTTGTATTGAGAGGCCCAGATTGTGCCACTGCAGGCTGAGCACTTCTACCAGTCAGTGATAATTTCCTAGCAGCAACCATTAATAAAACAGTAGTTAGATGATAACACAGACATTCTTGTATTGATGAGCAGATTAACACATATGGACTGGCATTCTGTTAGTGACATAGGTATACATAAGTTGTGCTGTGCATGTGGGGCAAATTATCATAGCACAATACACATATGCTTCTGATAGCAGTGGAAGTAGAGTTGCCCATACAGCATTAATGCACACTGCAGATTGTGGTTATGCGCTGAGTAATGCACTCTGCCCACTAGCACCCACAATATTGCTATCCTGCATGGATGTTGCATACTGCTGGTGCAATGTATTGCTACATGCCGATATTTATGCTACACTTAAGGGATGTTGGATTGCAGCCTTAGTGTGATAAAAAGGCCTTTTATCTCTTGTGTTTCCAGTAAGCACAGAGCTGAACTTCTGTTCCAAAAATTCTTGCCCAGTTATTTCATGTTGAATCTGTCTTTGAAGCTCCCTTGGCATCATTTTTGTTGGCTTCTGTTGTTTGGTGTACTATTTATTCCCATTATCCTGCTCAATTCTTGTAGGCTCCTCATATGAAAATGTTGTATGCATGTGCAATTATATATTCTGAAAATCTTTAATAAAAAAGAAATGTTTTGAATAATGATGGGACCAATTAGATCACACGTACAGTGTGTATAGATTTTACATTTACATTATGAGGTTCTGTTGACCCCAAAGACTTTTGTGCAGCTGTTTTAATGGAAAAATCTCCTTTAAAAATGTTATGCTTAGTCATTTCCACCAGCTATTTTATTTGTGTGGCTTTATTGGGATGCATTTGACCCCTGTAATAGAATGGTTCAAACCACTCCCCCCCCCCCCCCCCATTGATGCTGCATTTTCCAGAACTAACCATACATTACCTCTCCCTACCCTAGTGTTTTGGAATCAGTTTGTATGGGGAAATCACTTTCAAAGTAAGCCATTAAGATAAAGCATTTCCAAATAATAGTCATTGCCAGTTTTCCATGCAGTCAGTTACTAATCTTCTCCTTTTCCTTACTGTATTTTGGGGCAGCTTGAGCTAGCCCAGCATATTTTTTGACTTTTTACTTTGTGAATAGCTGACTCTGCCTGTATGACAGATCATAAAGTATTTTGAAACTCAATGACCTCCCAGACTTGTTTCTTTGAACCCTTGCCAGTATATTCCTTTATTTTTAACCTCATTGTCTTTTCATGCAGGTCTTTGTAAGTCGATCAGAGACATCTACTGTTCTAACTGGCCTAAAGCCTGAAACAGAGTACGTTGTGAATGTATTTTCTGTTGTAGAAGGTACCAACAGTGAACCTCTAAAGGGCACAGAAACAACTTGTAAGTGAGAGTTCTATTTTTATTACAATACATAACAATTCATAAAATTACAAGATAATATCCAAAGCAATGTATAACAAACTTTAATTGGAGTGGGTGGAGGGAAAGTTGAAGGAGGAAGGAGGAAATGGGAAACACAGAAAAGCCTCCATTGATTTTTAAAAAAGGAATACCGGTAATTCTAAACATAATTGGTGTGAACTGTCGAGGGTGATAAAGAGTGTAGATGTGAACAAATGAACTGCATAAAATTTGTTATTTTCCAGTGGCAATCCCTACAGTTAGAAATCTGAATGCTTATGACATTACCTCAACCACAATGCGAGTGCGATGGGAACCTGTCAGTGGAGCTACTGGCTATGTTTTGTTATACGAGCCTGTCAATGCCACAGTGCCAGCAACAGAAAAAGAGGTAACAACTAATTTAAGAGGGAAAAAGGGAGGGAAACAGTACTAGATTTACTTTCATATGCTAAAACATTAAGGCAGTTTTTTGGCATGCTTTCATCAAAGAAATCACTTTGACTGGAGAAATATATGAACAATTACATCAGTCAGGAAGTTGTAAATACATTGAAAAACACAAACTTTTTAAAAATAAGTAATTACCCAAGCATTTTGTTTTCCTTTATACTCTTTAATCTTTCTTGCTTTTCCCTTCTACAGATGCGTCTTGGAGCATCAGTAAATGATGTACAGCTGGTTGACTTGATTCCCAACACTGAGTATACTTTGACAATTCATGCAAATTTTGGAGACCTCATTAGTGATCCACTCACCACTCAGGAAGTCACATGTAGGAATAATGTCATTCTTGCTTTTCATTTTATCCTTCTTGCTTCAATAATGTTTCAGATATTACATGTGGATTTTATTTGCTGACATAGTTACACCATTATTCAGAGCTCAGATAATGTTCTTGTTTAGTTTAGGTCACTAAATTTCTTTACAAATACAGTTGGCCCTCTGTTTTTGTGGGGGATCCATTCCAGACTCCTCCCCCTGAAAACAGAGGCTCGTGTATATTCAAGCCCCACAGGCTTGAATGGGACCCCCCCCCCTGCCCGTGCACGTGGCCCAGGTGCACACACTGGGTGCATGCACCATCGAAAATAGTGGAGGTCCCTTCTCCACAGATATTCAAGGTTACGGATCTCAGATGGAAGGGCACAAATCTTTCAAATGTTTCATGGAAAGGCACAAATCTTAATAGACATAGTGTTTTCCTCCAGAGAATTGAAATTAGTTTGAAAAAGGAATTATTGCTCTTGATAGATATACTTGCCTACTTTGGATTGTGATAAACAGGTCTTGCAGGTTTTTTATTGTTTCAAAAATTTGCAATACTGTTTGAGAAGTAAGATTTGGAGGTAATAAATAAATGCTGTATACAGTTCTCTCAGAAATTACTGTTTCCCAAGTTAGTTCATTTTCCACCTCAGTTCTTTCCCCATTTTTCATACATACACACATATGTTCCTGCCAGAATTCATTGTAATACATAAATGTAAATGCTACATGGACCACAGTATTCAATTATATGTAAAGCTCTTTTGATAAGTGGGCTTTTGATAGCCTTGCTGATTTTGTGATTATTTGACAGTGCCTCTAAGTGGAGCAAAAAGCTTAAGGATCAGAGACATTACTCACAGCAGCATGAGAGTCAATTGGGAACGTGCTCCAGGGAAAGTTCGTAAATACAAGCTAAGATACAAAGCAGCTGAAGAAGTTGACATAAAGGAGGTAAGTTCATTTTAGTTAATTGGAAACGACTTGAAGGCACACAACAACAGCAAATACAACAATGTGAAGATAGCTTAGGTATTAAATTTTAAAATATTAAATGTTATCACCTATGGGAGTGCTATTAGAGAATAATCAAGAGCCCAAGACCATGAGCTGTGCATTTATAGTCCAGTTAAACATTAAATTTGTTGTTAAACAAATTTAGCTCTGTTGGCTTATTAACAGTCAGTTAAATTGAAAAATTATGGACTTTATCCCTGTAGTTTCATAGAGTACTGAAAATACCTTAAAGCTGAGATATTTTGACAAGCAGTACATTTTGATGCAAATAAGCTGGTTCTTTTAGAATTTTCCAGAGTCTTTTGTTTTCTTCAGGACATAGTCTTGTGAAGCTTTTCCTGAGCTTCATTGAGAAAGAAAGATGTGCTCCAGTAGAATGCCTTGACCAGGCAAATGGCGTTTTAATAAAGCTGGCCTCTTTATTTACATCTAGATGGAGGTGGATCAATCTCAAACAAGCACAGTTCTCCCTGACCTGTTTTCAAACACGCTGTATAATGTTGAGCTTGTTGCAGTGTATGATGAAGGCGACTCTTTGCCAGTAGCTGCAGAAGCCACCACTTGTAAGTGTCCTCTATTGTTTAATAAGATTTAAAAAAAAGATTCGTATAGAAACATATGATTGCAAATGTGAAATTTTGTAAATATTAACGAGATGATGTGTGTTCCGGTCTCTCTGTGTATGTGTTAATAGTGGTCCACTATTTTGGTGATTTTGTGTGTCTGATGACACTACAGGAGGCTGTTTGCTCCTCTAGAACTGTATAAAGCGGGAGTTAGACTTGTCAGGACCCTTAGGCCCCCTTGCAATTCCCAGTGTACCCTCCCTCTGGATTTCCCCCAAAGAGCCACAGTTTTCCCAGCTTTTGTATGCCCCCCCCCCCCAATTGGGAAGGTTGGAATATATTTCCTAAGGCTTAATTTCTGGCAGAGTTTTGAATTAAAATATACTGGTATTTATGGTCCAGTGCCTTTGACACTGCTCACCAGAGGAAGGCAACCCCCTCCCCCACCCAACTGAATGCAGCTGTCAGGCCCATCATTGGTATAAAGTATCCATCCATGGGCAACAGCCATCAGGAATAGCACTATAGCATTGCTTTGCATATCATCTGCAATGTGTTTTGAGCCTGAGTCTACTACATTACATGCATACTCTCTTGGATATATTACTTGGAATCACATTTTCGTATCTCAGAAGGAGGAGCAGGGAGGATCCTGGATTGATTTCTTTGTGACATTCTCCACAAATGGTATCTTCACAGAGCAGTGGCAATAAAACATAACTTTTTGGAAGATACACATGAACTTTAGGCCACATGACATTTGGATTTTACATGTAAAACTTAGGAAAAATGGGGAGGGGGAGAGAAAACAAGATTTTTTTTCTGTAGGAAAACATTGCTGACTAGGACTAGTTACTCACAAAGTTACATAAAAAGTGGGAAGTGGAGCAAAGATGACAGTATAATTGCTGTAATTGACTGTAGGAACCACCCAAGCACTTTGACATCTGTCTTTCATTGCATAGCCTACTAGCTATCACACTTTTCTTCCTCTCCTCTCCTGTCCTGTCCTCTATTTTTACATGCGGATTTCCAATCCAACTTTCATACCACAGTAGGAATTTGTTATTTTCCAGTTTATCTATTTATTTGGCTACTATCCCACTGCATCTCATCTGCATGAAACAATGCATCATAGAATGTGTCACTATTTCTTTTACCTGTTCTTTCCATCCTTCCACTCTGTCCTTCCATTGTATCAGTTCTGCATACTAGACACACACACCAGGCTTGTCCCAAGCTATTCTCCCAAAAAGAATAGACCTTTCACTTTCAGCTCCACAATGCTTAAATAAGTTCTAAGATCCTTAATCTATCTTCTCATCATGAAGCACTGGTAAATTAGCAGAGAGAATAACTTGTGTATGATTTTTAGATTTGGTTTAGTGAGTCCGTTAGTCATCAGTGGACATCAGGGAGTTGTTTGATCTTGTAAATGCAGGTCATAGCAATTGCAGCATAGAAGAGGTGGAGATGAAAGGTGGAATGAAAGAATCCATGCTATTTGAGGCAAACTGAACACTTTGCCCTATGACATTATAACATATAAACAGTTGAGTACATTTCTTATGTGGTTTTACTTAAGACCATAATATATTGTACAGTGTAACCTCTCTGTGTGTAACCTTGTATTTCTAGTGATACAGAACAATTTCTCTTTCCTCCCCCCCCCCCCCCCCCGACAGTACCTGTACCAGCACCACTCAATTTGAGAACTGATCAGGTCACCAAGACTTCTTTCAGGGCTACCTGGGACCACGGGGCACCAGATGTAGCTCTATATAGAGTTATGTGGGGGCCTTATGGTGGAACTGAAAAACAGGAGGTAGGAATTTTGGGATTCTCCAAAATGAATATATTCAAAAGTTTTTGTTGGCTTGAAATGTTGGACCTGTGTATTTTCCAGCTTTCTAACACCTAGGGAAACAGTTCTAATTTTCATTAAAACGAAGCATGTGGTACTCCTGTGTCCAAAACTCTACATATTAAGTTCCTAGAAAAAAAAAAAAGGCAGTGTGATTGTGGCAGCAATGCAAACTCCCAGTTGATACTGCTTCCTGACATCCCATCTTTCACCTTTGACCAGTAATTTATGGTTCAGGGAAAGAATTGTGCTTTCTGTGAAATGTTGAAGCTTCTGGGATTACCTTCATATCTCTAACCCATACTGCAGATAATTCCAGTTTATCCTTAACTCTGTGGTGTAGTAGTAAATTTTGGAATGGGGACACTCATCCTGACAGTGAGTCCAACAAATCCATGCAACTTAGTTGTGTGTGTACACATGGACACGTGGCTTCATATACACCATATTGCTACCCAGGATAGCTTACAGGACTATGTAGCTGCTGGGGAAAACCCAGTTTCCCCAACTACTGCAACTAAATTCAGTGGAAATAGGGAAGGCTAAGGGGTGATGGCAGCTGACATCACTGCTGTTGCTCATGAAAAAAATCCTGGCTTTTTGGCCATATGTGCTGTGGCTCCACTGCCTTAACTTCTTCTTTCAGGACAATATCATAGTTTATATTGGCAGAAACCAGTACTTCATTGTATGGTGGCTGGAAAGGCAAAGGGTGGTAGTAGAGGCATGTAGCATGGTTGCTTGATTTTTCAAGCACACTGCAGCTTATGACAACACACAATTTTGTCTTGTCATGACATCCCTATGACATTACTAACTACAGATGGCTTTCTGCATGCAAAATGTTTATAAAATCCATTGTTTAGGATCTAAAAGATCTAAAATTTTTGATAATTGTTATATAGATTGAGTTAATGGATAATCTCATCTGTGTATCCTTTTTTCTCCTTACCATTCCCAAAGACTATTCTGAATGGAGATGAAAATACAATCACTTTTGAAAATCTGACACCAGACACATTATATGACATCTCGGTTACTGCAATTTATCCTGATGAATCAGAGAGTGATGAACTGATTGGCAGTGAGCGCACATGTAAGCAATTCCAAAATGTGTTAATATATGAATTGTAATTTTTTAACAAGTGGACATGATTTTAATGCATGTTTAATGTCTGTATTTTTTCTTTGTAGTGCCTATTGTGCCAATAACAACGCCAGGTAAGAGTCTGAATTCATGAAAAACACTTTATATATCATGTTGCAGTACAAGAAATATAAGTTGTTTTATATCAATCCAAGCCAGGATTCAGAGAAGCCTATGTATATTCATAAAATACATGCAAGTTTTGTCATGTCCACCTTTTGTTGCTAGACGTTTTCAAGTCATTTCCAAGATATGGAGAGCCTAAGTCAAGCATATAATTTAAGTATCTTGGCAAGTTGAAGGCTTTCATGGCTAGCATCCATAGTTTTTTGTGGAGCTTTCAGGCTATGTGGCCATGTTCTAGAAGAGTTCCTTTCTGACATTTCGCCAGCATCTGTGGCTAGCATCTTCAGAGAATGATAGCCTGGAAAAGGATTGGATATATTTATCCTGTGTGGCCCTGGGAAGGAAGGAGTAATTTGCAAATGTATTGTTCTGTTGCTAATGGAAGACCTCAGGGTGGGAGGATATGCAAACAAGGATTAATGTCTGCTAATTGATGCTCATTGTCTGCTGGGAATCCCCTGGCCTTAGGCTGTTTCTCATTTGCATAGGTTGAGTCTTGACCTTGCTGTCCTTCAGGACTGGTAGCCAAGCCTTGTTTACCCTCTTTCCTGTTGAAATAAACACCGGGACAATTTCATGGCACTAAGAAATGCCATTGTGGCACCATTAGGATTCGGGAGCGCACATCATGGAGTGCGCAGTTGCGGCGACGCAAAGGCGCAAAATGGTGCCTCTTTTAAAAACTGCGGTGCAAAAAAGGAGCATGGTTTGCCTGCTCCTTTTTTGCCGCGGAGCTTCACTGCGGCGTCTAGCTGCTGCGGTGAAGCTCTGCAGCACAAAAAAAGTGGCTACAGACCACCCCTATTGGGTGGTCTGGAAAGCCCCTATAAGTCAGAAATGACTTGAAGGCACACAACAACAACAAATTGGCCTTTGCCTTGAAAAGCAATAATGTTTTTGTTAGTTACTGAATATGTTCATGTGATTGGTAAGCTTCTGTTCCGCCTTGTTCATCCTTATAATTTGACAGTATAGCATATCCATTTAATAACCCTTTGGGTCTTATTTGTATATCATTCTGGTTATCAACCTGCCACAGTTCTGCAGGTGAGTACAGTTTCATAGTTTCAGGTAAATTTCCAGATGTATGGTTCTTACAAGATTTAAGTTAACAAAATATATTCTAACATTAATTTTTTAGTGATGGCTACAGCTGCATCCGTGGATTCAGATTCTACATCCACAGATTCAGAATATTTTTTTAAAAAATCATTGATTATAAAATCACTGATTTTATATAAGGGACACCATTTGACTATACCACTGTATATAATGGGACTTGACCATGCATGGAATTTGGGTTCCAAAACCAAACCTCAGCAGATACTAAGGGCCCACTGTACCAGTAACAGATTTGTTATTGATTTTATATCACAGTATAGATAAACTCTATTATACCTGAATGTTAACAATTCTTAATGTAGTAACTTTTTAAATAATTCTGTATTAGTACCAAAGAGTGGTCCACGAAACCTTCAGGTATACAATGCAACATCCAATAGCCTGACTGTGAAATGGGATCCTGCCATTGGACGAGTGCAGCGGTATAGAATCACTTATCGACCTACAAGTGGTGATGGTCCTGAACAATCGGTAACTAACTTTGAAAGATATAACTGTTATCTAGAGGAAAGTGTATAGTTCTAAACAAGTACCTATTTGGAAAAAAAAATCTATCAGATCAATATTACATTATGAATGGCAATAGATTTGCTTCTAAGAACACAAGATGGCTCATAGTGTTCTTTCAGATCTAGGAATGTAAATAGTTTCCTATTTTGTTTTTGCAAACAAAACCCAAAAAATCCAAGTTTTGTTGTACTGGGCAAGACTACAAGAACTTTTCATCATCATCATCGTTGTTGTTGTTGTTGTTGTATTTCACGTCTTTTGAAAATTTTACGAGGTTTTTTTGTGTGTGCGTATGTAAAAAAGTTATGCAGAATCCATTGCATTTGCATGAGATCAAAGAGGATTTTTTTGGCAGAAAAAATATTTTCTGTGTAAATACTGTTTTTTATACAAAACACTTCAGATAATTTTCACAGAAAGTTCCAAAATAAACAAAAAGTTAGGAAAGAAAAAAATATAGCAATTGTGTAGTTGTTTACAAATTTTTCAACAGGGATTTCCAACTTGTCCAGACATTCTTTTTCATTGGGGATGATAACATTTGCAAGTATACTTTACTCGCTTATTCAGTTGTCATCTTACACTCTTTAGTTTATCAAAGTAGCATCAAAGTAGCCTACAGAACTTTATTTTGGGGAGGAAAAGGCACAAAATGTTGCCAGGTAACTCATTTTACAAGGTATACTACCCATGTGGTCTTTAAACAGTGCAAATTCCTTACACATCAAGCATACAAATGGCATAGCTTGATTTGCCACAGTTTTATAAAGTTACTTTTGCTATGTATTGAGATAGTGGAATTTGCTATGGTGTTTTAGTGTCTGTATCTATGATGCATTCACACAGCTTAAAGATGAAAGTACACTCATTGTAATTGATGTTGTACCAACAGTTTACATGTTTTCCTCTATATGGAAGTAATTGTCATGCAAGAACTTTGTAATGTCTTGTCCTTAAATGCTCTCTGCCATCTGTCCTGCAGACCGCAGTTATAGTCAAGCACAGGTCTTAGGGGACAACAGCTATCAGGGATCACTGTGGACATAGTTGGTACTTTTCTGTAACAGCAAACTTCTAGATAAATTTTGCTTTTGCAAGGGGAAATAGGCCTAGTAAATCTTTTGTTCGAAGGTTGAGGAGTTGGACTTCTGTACTTACTGATAGGTAGAAATAAGAAGAAATATTCCATACAGAGTTTGTTGTTTTAAAAATAATTTTGAATCTAATATTCTATTTTCTTATGCCTGACAAATGAATAAAGTGGGATGATTATTATTATTATTATTATTATTTTAAAATATCATTGGAGAAATAATTGCAGCCTCTGGCTAGAGCTAGAAAACAGAAGCCTGTATACCTGAATCTGCCCCCCCCCCCCGCTTCCCAATTCTCTTGAAGTTAGCCCCTGCTCTTTCAATTTACATTTGCCTTTCATTGTATTCCAGACTACAGTAGGAGGGAGGCAAAACAGTGTTGTACTCCAGAAGCTGCAGCCTGATACACCTTATAGTGTTACTGTTTCATCCATATATGCAGACGGTGAAGGAGGACAGATGACAGGCAGGGGCAAAACCAGTAAGTAATACAACTTTGAGTGGTTTTCTCATTTGTAAAAAAAAAGTTATGAAAAGCAATGTTAAATTGCTTATGAAGTCAGCTGGCTTGAGGTTTCCTTAGTTGAAGTTTCCACATTTCTTTCTGTTTCCCCAGTCCCAAATTTTGAAATGTGGAAACTCACCTTTTAAAAATGAAAAAAATAAAGGTCTTTTTAGACAGGTAATTATTATTATATGTTTGTTAAAAATTGTGTTAGAGATTGGCACTAGAGCATACTCGCTCTGACTTTTCCAGATGTTTGTTTTGTTTTTTGATAATTTGTACTGAGCTGTTGTGAGGCTTTATCCAGATTTATTTCTCCAGTTCATGACTTCTTTTATGTGGGCCCATAATAAGACAAAAACGTTGTTATTTTGTTGCTGGGAAAAATAACGTCCCCCCCCCCCCCAGGAAGTGTTTCTATTTCAGTTTGAAATACTGGAAAATACCAGCAAGGCTAGTTGCTTCCATCTTCTCCTTGCTGACCTCCATTTACATTATTCCCCCCACAAACTCTCTCATGCAAGAATGTACCACTCCCAAGAGTGGTATTATTTTATTTTTGCAAGAGATAATAACCACCAGCCTTTTACCCTAGCATCAAAGTTACTACTTCTAAAATGATAAAATAAAATCCATCTTATTTCACTTCCCCCAAAGCCTCTTTGTGTTAAACACTTAAGGTTTGGCACTTCTGGATCCTTATAATTATTACCTGGATTTCTTCCACAGACATTAAACCTTGAATGTTATTTATTGCATTTGAGTTGTTTATCTAGTCAAAAACTATGCTCTTGATTAATTTAGTCACAGCTGTTTTTTTGAAACTCCTGATCATTTATTTTCATGTAAGAGAGGAAAGTTCTGAATTAAGTCCAAAATGCTTAACATTGTTGGCTAGAGAGTAAGAGCTGAGTTTTATTAGGACAAATTATTCTTCATGGTTATCTAGAGAATTGTAATAATTTGTTCTTAACTGTGGTAGAGAAATGAGCAGGTTCAGAGATTAATGTTTTTGTATAATGAGAACCATGACATTGTTGAAAGTATAGACAACTGTTTATTAGTTTTATTTCACCCACTTTCCATGCTAGATTCAAAGCAGTGCTTTAGCCTAAAAGCTGGCCAGTGAGGTAGATAAAGCTGAAAGACTATCTCCATTCCCCCAGATGTTGGTGAGGACTAGGTTTGTCCCATCTCTTCAAGAAGGCTTTGCCAGACTGTGCTATTTCATGCCATGAGCTGCATTGCTGACTGACCAGTGGGGTGAAAGGGGAAAAGAGCTGTCTAGCACCTTTTCCTTCCTCCTTAAGCCTTAGTGTAAAGAAAAGCAGCATCAAGAAACTCATAACATTCTCCAAGCATATTTCCTACTCAGCATATTTTTTAAAAAGTTTTTCTCTAGTTCAGAGGACATAGGAGGCTTAGCCTGATTATGTAACAATCATTTCCTGTATAAATTTATAGTTGAAAGAGATGTTACAATGATTTTAAGCACATGCCAGATTCACAGTGCTGTTGGTTGGGCCAATTTCACTTTCCTAAATTGTCTGCTCTTTCAGTTCCCTTCATGGTGGAACTGGACTCACCAGTTTCATCTTGCATATGTGTGTAAATCAAGTCATCATTGTAGGGAACTTAGGGAGAAGTTATCCTCCAGAATTTCTTGTCAATGAGCAAGATCAAGTAGAGCCACCTTGGACAACAGGGCAACATGGATCACAGCAATGAGATTCTCAGAATCTGACTCTGTATTTAATTTCTTTCAGAACCTCTCAACACTGTGAGGAATCTCAGGGTTTATGATCCAACCACCAGCACATTGAATGTACGATGGGATCATGCTGAAGGGAATCCTCGTCAATACAAGGTGTTTTATGCACCAGTATCGGGAGGTGCAGATGAACTGGTAATCATTGTTTGCTGTTTATATTTTATGTCTGTTTCTGCTGTGGCTAGTTATGTAATTGGATAGAGGCACCACTTAGAGCTGTTGTATCCTTTCAGAAAAAGCATGTGATGCCCTTCCTCTGAGAGTACAAGTGAGAGATTCGTGCAATAATGTCACTTTCCAGACAAAATGGAGGTAGTGTGGGTAGGGAAGCTGGCTGACCTAGAAGGAAGAATTTGGCTGGGCTTGAATGGAGTTATACTACCTTTGCAGGATTATGTTCATAGCATGGGGTTTCTCTTGTAGTTGATACTATTTGTGGAGATGACACCATTGTCTTTTTTTCTGGATGAGTCTGGTGCATGAGATATGAGCCTATGCAAATAAATCAGCCTGTTTCCTAGGCTAGACTACGATCATGCATTCTACATGATGCAACCTTTGAAGACAATCTGGAACTTTACTCTGATGCAGAACATGAAGATCAATCCTTATAGTATGCAAAATACTATAGTAATACATTATACTGCCAAATAATATTTTCATTTTGTTAATTTTTTTTTACAACAACTACAACAACAACAACAACAGGCAACTATCCCAGGGAACACAAATTATGCAGTTCTAAGGAATTTACAGCCTGACACACAATACAAAGTAACAGTGGTTCCTTCTTACCCAGAAGGGGATGGAGGCCGGATGTCTGATACTGGGAAGACCTGTAAGTGAAAATCAATAATAATAATAATAATAATAATAATAATAATAATGTTTTATTTATAGCCCGCTCCTCTGTATCCAATCGGAGCTGATTACATCAATTAAAAAATACAAGATAAAATATACACGACCCATACCCAACCACCCGCCCCTTAAAATTGAATTAAACTAACATCAATTAAAATGACATAATAAAAATTACAATTTAAAACAGCAACCCATTGCATAGACATCAGGGTCAAGATGTTAAAGTGCTAATGGGAGAGCTTAACCCAAACAAATCTAGAAAGATTCCTTCCTTCCTTCCTTCCTTCCTTCCTTGCTTAAATCCATTGAATTCAAAGGATGCAATAGTACCTTATTCTTTATTAGACTTTCGTCCCTGGACCACATTCTTAGATTAATCAGTGAAGCACATTATCATATATTGCTTCCATGTTCCATTAGCAATATAATTTGCAGGGACCCATGGAAGTATGTTCTCTGGTTTTCTACAGTGTGGCAGCAGCCATGGTGCATTAACATTTAAGTTTATCCACTTTTTCATAAGAAGCTATGTGATGAATCTTAAATTGCTAGTGAAAAACCAAAGAAGATCTTGCAGGACAGCAGTTTGCCCCTCCCTGTGCTACAACATACTCATCATGGTCAAGTTATACTTTTTAAGTTTTGTTCTCATCAAACATTTGTTTCCAAGCCACATTTCATAGACACTTTTTGCTGATAACTCACTCTTCACCTAAGGAGTATTTCTAATTCAAAATGGCCTTACATTATTTTTGATTATTTTTGATTCAGTGATGAGAGGAACACCAAGAAGCATCCAAGTTTATAACCCAACAACAAACAGCCTTAATGTCCAGTGGGAACCTGCACCAGGGCCTGTACAGCAATACAGAGTTGTCTATGCTCCATTAGTTGGCCCAAGGCCATCAGAATCTGTAAGTAATTTAAGCTCATGAGCTTTTACTTATATGAATACTCTGGGATAGAGCTTTTCCTAATGACTTTTGCCTGGTGAAAATAAAATAAAGTGTCCTATTTCATTTTACACTCCTGAATGTCATTATATATTTGCTCCACATGCTTAATCTAATAGTAAATAGCAGTAAAAGAAAATTATAGTAGTTTTCTGTGAAATATTAGTTAGAAAGTACTAAATTACTAAACAATCCATTGGTTTTCAGCATTTTTGAATTTTGGGGAAAACCTTTGCCAGCTTATTATAGGGTGAAAACCAATCTTGTCACTTGACAGGCCATCCAGACAGCTACTTGGCTTTACTGCATGCTGTAATATATATCAAACTTCCCTCATGGCCAGAAGTAATTTCCTCTCGTATGAATTGGACTTTAAGGAGTTCAATTTCTCAAATAAAAACACTTGTGCATTTTAAAATGTCACTTATCATCTCACTCTTAAAACACTATGTACAGATTCTCAACATTCAGCAATTAATGGTGAACTTTTGGCCTGCCAACTGTTTTGGCTGACAGTTTCCCTAAGCCCCACGTAAATGGTCAGTTGTAAGGGATTATAGAAGCTGTAGTCCAAATCTCCCATAAGGGGCTAATGTTTCTTCTTGGTAAGGTAGGGAGTGCCTAAAACTGTGTCTCTGACTTGAAGAAATTCTAGCACTTGTATGTGAATTCTTCACATGATTGAGATAGATGATTACCCTTAAATGGGACCTGTCATAAAGCAAACATTTTAGCAGATTCCACCTGAATGATACAAAGTGAGGAGCTACCTGCAGACTGCATTGTGGAACCAGCTCTCAACTTTTAGTATATGAACATGGTTAGCATATATAGAAAATTGTCTGGTATGTATCTGAAACAAGTATTTCCTGAATGGGTGAAGCTTACATTGATTAGAGTATCGGATATACTATTGCATTTTCTTTGTGGAATAAAAATAATTCAATTAATGTATGTAAACTGTTTGGTTATATAAGCTAAAGCATCATGGATAATTATAAGGCAAATAGTTCACAGCATTGCTTGCTGCCTGTGTCGGAAGCCTGTTGCACTAAGGCATGCACTTATTTAAGAGGGAGACCACTAGAGAGCACATTGCTGAGGTCGTGGTGGTTTGGTTCCTCTAGGATGGTCCAAATTAGTTTAGAAAAGTATAAAGGGAAGGAAATGTGCCTGCCTCTCCTTCTCTCCCTCTGAGGTCAGAGTGGTAGCAGTTTATTTGGAGGGAAGGCCTTTAATCTGCCTCTGGGGCTAGACATGGGTGACCTAGGTTGTTTGTGCAGACTTCAAGAAGTTTTATTATTATTATTATTATTATTATTATTAACCTTTATTTATATAGCGCTGTAGGTTTACACAGTGCTGTACATATAAACTTATAATTAGACGGATCCCTGCCTCAGGCTTACAATCTAAAAGACACGACACAAAAGGAGAAGGGAAAGGTGATGGGGAAGGGTATCAGGTCCGGTGGTTCTTCTCTCCCTCTGAGGCCTGGACCAAGGCAGATGGACTAGAGGGAGGGCTCGGCTTCATAATGCAATAAGTTTTCTTTATTTCATTCTCAAGATTTTTTTTAACTGCCAGGTTAAGCTTTAGTGTGTGTATTTTTTTTCTTCCTAGGTTGTCGTACCAGCCAACACTCGCAATGTTCTACTAGAGCGCTTAGTTCCTGATACTCCCTATTCTGTAAATGTTGTTGCATTATATGCTGATGGAGAAGGAGATCCAAGCCCTGGACAAGGAAGGACATGTAAGCAGATAAATATGTTTGTCCACTTGCTGAACTATACTTGTGTGTTTTGAATTATTCCATCTCACCTCTGGTAGTATGTTGCCTAAATAACAAAAGGCACCAGATCCCATCTGATCTTGGAAGGTAAGCAGGGTCAGCCCTGGTTAGTACTTGGATGGGGACTGTCAATGAATACCATGTGCTACAGGGTATATTTCAGCTGAGGGAACTGGTAAAACTACCTCTTAGTATTTCTTACTTAAGAAAACTCTTTGGTCCCCACTATATCAGCATTAGAACTCATTTGAGGGTTACTGGCATACCCCTGCTGCACCCCCAAATTTTAAAACATTATTTTGCCCTCACATGTCCCTGGACAGTTTGACTGTGTTTTGGTCTACCCAATTGTTTCCCACAATGTCACCAAATACTTCTAGACACTGGTGGCCATTTTTGCCACATTTTTGCCCCCAGGGCATTTTAGGCACTAAATTTTACCTGTTAGTCAACTCCCAACTGTGACCTGTTGGAAAGGGGCCCCAGAATGCCCTGGGGGCAAAAATGGCCACCACAGTGTCTAGAAGTATTTGGGGACATTGTGGGAAACAATTGGGTAGACCTGAGAGCCACAGCATGGTCCTAGAGGACTGCATATTGTCCATGAGCTACACTTTCCTTACCCCCAAGCAGAATGAATGTAGGTAAGGGAAAGGTTCCAGCTCTGCTTCCCATGTGCATGGGGAGAACCTGTCGTCAAGAATCCTCCTTGCCACACATATTCAGTATTGTAGCTCTTAAAGGATATAACAATCTAAAAGTCTCCTACCTCTGAGTGATTTTTTTGGTTTGTAATTATTTGTGTCACTATTTCTCATGGAATAATTTAGAATTTGCTCCTAAGAGGAGAGCATAAAATTACATTTTGAAAATTATTTTGTATATTGTATACTTTTTGAAATATTTCATTCCTTATATATTAAAGTGAGCATTGGGAGTCATTTATAGAAATACAGAAACTCAGACACACATTGGTTAATGTTATTCACCTAAAGGTGACTGTAAGCATTCAGCTGTGTGTGTCTGAAAACTGAACAGTTGTGATTTTTATGATTATTGGTATTTATTTATTTGTAGTATTTATTTATTGTATTTATGCTCTGCTCTTCAACCACAAAGGCTCTCAGAGCATTTTACAGATTGGTAATCTGACAGTTTCCTGACCTCAGTTTTACAATCTAAAATGTCATGACACAAAGTGAGACTGGAATGGCAGTGGGGAAAGGGATCAAGTTCAGAAGATACTGCTAGTTCTTCTCTCCCTCTCAGGCCAGGGGGGTGACACAGCCTAGGCATGGTGGAGCTGTGCCTGCCTCTCCTCTCCCTCCAAGTCCAAGATGGTAGCAGCCAAGATGGAGGGCCTTTCAACTTCCTCTGGATCTAGGCATGGTGGAGCTGTGCTTCCCTTTCTCCCCCCCCCCCCCCCAAAGGACAGGATGATAGCAATTAAGATATGGAGGGAGGGCCTTTAATTTGGGACTAGGCATGGTGGAGCTGGGTCTGCCTCTTATCTCCCTCCAAAGCCAGGATGGTATTAATACATACAAAATGAGCCTTTGGCATTTCTTAGATATAAAGTTATCACAAGATGAGCTTCAGTTAAAACATTCCCAGAATAAAGACATATGAAAGCTTTGTTGAGTAGCTCTGTGGACCGGATATAGATTTTGCCACTTAGAATAGACTCTTTGTCACCGTGAGCTCAAGTACCATTGATTTCAGTTTTGGGTATGATTAAGTGTTCCAATCCTATGTGTATTTTTCTTGATAGCAGTCTATAATAACAGCTGTTTATGGTTAATTGCAAGGAATCATATAATTGGAAGGCTACTTTTGCCAACTAAGTTCTGTTTCATTTTGTGCCCTTAATTTATTCCTACTCATAGTGCCTCGCAGTGGGCCCAGGAACATAAGAGTTTTTGATCCTACTACAAACAGCCTTTCTGTTCAATGGGACCATGCTGATGGACCAGTGCAGCAGTACAGAATCATATATTCTCCCACTGTTGGAGACCCCATAGATGAATATGTAAGTGCTCAAATGATTTATTTTATATTTTTTTCTTCTTCAGTCTCCAGCCTTGAGCTTGCTGCATTGTCATCTGATATAACTGTTCTTCTGTGTGGGAAGTATACTTGTTTAGATATTCCTGGCCTCCAACTTCCTTCAGACCTAGTCTGAATGACCAGCAGTTGCGGATAATGGGAGTCCTTCAGTATTTGAAGGTTATCTTGTCTTATTGTAGGAATTAGTGAAATGAGAGATAGCTCCTTATCTGTTTTCCATTTGCATATTTAAAATATGAATATTTGCCACCATCCAATAGAAGTAAAGACAATAGCTTTTTGGAGGCAATGTTGTCTTTCTACTTTGATCCAAACCGTTTTCCCACTCCCATCCTACCACACAGGTTTTACAATCCTTAATTGTGCTTCAAATGATTTATAGGAAGCAAAACTAGTTCCCAAGGAATATGGCTACCACTATTAATATCCTGGCTCAGCCATGACATCCACTGGTTGATATCAGGCAAAACACACTCTTTCAGCCTTATAGGATAAGCAGTGATACCCCCCCCCCCCCGAAGAAACCTGCCAAGAGAATGCTATGTTGGGGTCACCTTAGGGTCACCATAAGTTGGAAACGACTCCAAAGCACACAACAATGACAGCAAATTAATATTGTTGGTTTGGATCTAGATTTCATCATGTTCGTAACAAATTCACTGAGATAAATGGTATTTAAGATAGTTTTCATTGCCTTATGCTGCTGATTTCAGTAATTCTGCTGTTAAACTAAATCAATACATATTATTTGGGGAAAATGTTAGAACTGCTTTAAGTGTGCTTTAAACAAATTGTTTTGGTGGACATGTAGCCCTTTGAAAAGTAAGGCTGCTGCCACATTGCAAAATTAATGCAGTTTGACACTTTGAAAAGTGTTTTGAAAGGTGGCAGAAGCAGACTGAGGAAATGTTCTGCTCAGGAACTGGCTCAGAAACTGGCCCTGGAATGGTGTCACTTGTCAGGGCAAACTCTGGCAAAACTCCACAGTGAAATGATGGCATCTGCTTTGAAAAGTCTTTTGAAAGGTGGCAGGAGCAGTGGCGTAAGATTCAGGAAACTGCAGGGACAGTCGGGTAGTGTAGATAGGCAACGTATGTGATGTCCCTGCAGAGAAAAAAGTATGCAGGGTAGCTCCAGGGTGGGTGGAGGGGCAGGGTTCCATTTGGACTTTTGTCCCTTGTGTAAATGAGACCATAGTCAGATTTACAATACTCTGTATGCTTCTCTGTGCATTTCTATCTCTGATCCAAAACACACTGCAGAAATAATGCAATTTGAGACTGCTTTAACTGCCCTGGCTCAGTGCTAGCGAATGCTGGGAACTGTAGTTTATTGTGGCACTAGAGATCTCTGACAGAGAAGCTAAATGTCTTACAAAACTACAGTTCCCAGGATTCCTTAGCACTGAGCAAGGGCAATTAAAGCAGTCTCAAACTGGATTATTTCTGCAATATGTTTTGGACCTCTGTCTCTCTATCTATATAATCTATATATATATATATATATATATATTCCTGTGAACCTATTTTATCCAGTTGAAGAGCTGGATAGTACAGACAGCAACCTCAAATGATTGCTGTTATTGTCTCATGGTTTTCATGTCTGACTAATAAACCCGTGAATGGTATTAGAGGACTTTGGCTCTCTTTTTTTTAAAGAACTTTTTTAAAAAGCTCTTTCAGAACTTTTTATAATTTGGAACTTAGTTTTCATCTCCTGATTTGGCAGCACAACTTGCAGGCAACATTCTGTCAGAGTACAAAGTGCAGCCAAATTATTTTCCCTCAGGGAGGTTGATGACATGACTTCTACTGACTTCTGTGGAAATGTTGCTCAGTCTTTAATTGTCTATGATTGTTATTTATTTCTGAATGATCTGGCTACTTCTTGGCACCGTAAAAGAAAACTATTGCACTCAGAATGGTACTTACGTGGCATGACTTGGTTATTTCCAGTTTTTAAATATGAATTTTACTCATGTTAGCAAAAAATACATTTATGAGAAATCTGTCCAGAACTTTGAAGACATCAAAATAAATATGAACTGTTCAAATGATATTTTAATCATCACATTTAAATATTATTTCTTGCAAAGGCCTTGTAGAGCTCAATGTTTCTGCACGTACATCTAGTCTCTTTCATTGTTGGCTGTGCCCTAAACTTTTATGTGGCATACTCTGGATGAAATGAATGTCTCAAATGCAGTTTAATGGTGTAGAAGTAGTTTTTCACATACAGATGTTTATCATGACAGTTTATCATCCACAGCCCCACCCTCAAAGATAGTCTAGAAATATAGCCAGCCAAATGTATCCATTCTAATAAGTCATGTCTCCATCAGGATTAGAGTATGTAAAACCACTAAGTCTTAATTATCTGTTCAAGAGCAATCCATCCTAAAACACTTTACATTACAACAGAGATATCTCATAATAATGTACTGTTTCCAGAAAAAAATCCTTCCCTCTGTCCCAGCTACTGTACTGTGAAGACTTCATTTGAGTTCAGAGGGAACAGGGAACCTTGCAGGGTTTGGTAGATGATGTTATCACCTTTGCTAAGCAAAAAGTCCTGGACCTTCAACATTTTTCACCCTTGGTCCATTAGACCATCAGTGCAGTTCTACCGATTTTGAAAGAAATGAGAAGAGTATTTGAAAATACTTTAAAAATGGCCAAAGAGACCTTTCAGGCCTTGGAACTCCACTTGCATTGACTACTTCTTAAAAATAAAGAAAGAAAAGAAAAGAAACACTTGGAGCTCTGTATAAGAGCAATAATCAAATCTGTGCTTCAATCTATGTGAATAATTACGTTATTCTTTGCTTTGAGCAATTTTCAGAACAGCAATATTTATCTGACTCTGTTTATATTCTAGACAATGGTACCTGGCAGAAGAAACAATGTACTGCTACAGCCTTTGCAGTCAGACACACCCTATAAAATTACAGTTGTGGCAGTTTATGGAGATGGAGATGGTGGACAAATTGTAGGAAATGGAAAAACAGGTACATTTGATACAGTGTTAAATAGAACACTCTTCCTTTTCTTTCTTTCTTTCTTTCTTTCTTTCTTTTTTTTTTTTGGTGATATGAAATAAATGTATTAAAAAACTGCTGAAGAACACATATCTTGAGAACTTGGTTTATTCTTCTTAAAGCAGTGACAGGCAGTTTACAGGCTTGGCTCCCTATAGGACCTCAGAGTTCTGCATCCCCATGAATTTTAGAATTTTTGAACCTTTACATTTTTTAAAAAAACATTATCTCACATCCCATGGATGGGTGGGGAGTCATTGCCTATGATCACTATTATCACCACAATAAATTTTAAAAAAAAAGTGAGGAGAAGCATGTGGTCTGTCTACTCCTGTCTTGGAGTAAAAATGTTTTTGATAAAAATTATGCCAAGTTTCAAGTGTTTAATAATATCTTTAATAAGAGGGTATGGATTTGCTCTGTGCTGTAGGTTGTAGTTGTGACTGACAAAATCCAGAAACTGCGAGGCATGTTTCAAGCCCTACTGAAATTGCCCAATAAAGAGATGTGGCAAATGTGAAGTTGAAGGCTTTCATGGCTGGCATCCATAGTTTTTTGTGGGTTTTTCGGGCCATGTGGCCATGTTCTAGAAAAGTTTATTCCTGACATTTCACCAGCATCTGTGGCTGGCATCTTCAGAGAATTTATTTCTCCTGCTTCCCATTGAAGGCAAGTGCAGGGCAGAGAGTCATGCAAGGCTGTACCAGGTATCCTACTTTGGGTAAAGTGGAAAGTGTATTTGTTTTCTTTTATTTTCTTCATGGCACACAGTTTGGGAAGTACTGCTGTGTCTTGGTGTCACTGGACCTCGTTCAGGTTCCCCAGTTGCCCTCAAAGAAGCCAGTCTAGAAGACATTGTAGATACACAAAAATGTTTCTACATTCTACCAAATTGTATTCCAAGTTTATATCCTTAATATTTTTATTTTTTATTTTTAGTTGGGCTGCTTTCCCCTCGGAACATACACATTTCAGATGAATGGTATACCCGATTCAGAGTTTCCTGGGATCCTGCACCATCTCCTGTTCTTGGGTACAAAATTGTGTATAAACCTGTAGGTAAGGTTGGATATGATAATCTGAAAACATGCAAGAATATGTTTGTGCTGTTCAGTTCCGTTTATTTCAAAAGTTATTGTTTAACTATATTATATAAACAATTACATGCATGCAAAAGTAATTTTTGAGAGAATCCTCTACTAAGCTGCTGTTATACTAAGAATAGGAAGTTCTGAGCTAGCTAAGCCTCACTTAGTGTAAAGCACTTCCTTGTACCCCTTTACAAACTTACAATTTAAATCTCCTTCCATTCCTTTTAAGGTTCTGATGAGCCCATGGAGGTGTTTGTTGGAGAAGTGACTGCTTATACATTGCACAACTTGTCTCCTAGTACTTCCTATGATGTAAATGTTTATGCTCAGTATGATGCTGGACTCAGTGCACCACTGGTTGATCGAGGCACTACATGTAAGTCAAAGCATCCTCCCTCCTGCATTGATATGGAAACCCTGCTTGCACTAGAAAATGTGTGGAAAAATTACCTCTTCCAAGAAAAAGGTCCAGTCTGCCAAAACATTTTTGCCACAGGGGACAGGCAGTGTTGGAAAAATTTCCTAGTATTTTTGGCTTTCAGAGAAGTATGTGCTTGTCCTCAAATTATTTGAACATAATAAATAAGAATTTAGAAGTACAGTGGGCCCTCAGGGTCCTCTGTGGTTTGGTTTCAAAGTCCCCTGTGGATACTAAGATCGGTAGATACTCAAATCTCATTATATTTAATGGTATAGTAAAATGGTATCTCTTATATAAAATGGCAAGATCAAGGTTTGCTTTTTGCAAAAAACAAGCAAATTCATGTAAATATTTTTGAATCATGGTTGCTTGAATCCATGGATGCATAATCCATAGAGGGCCAACTATACAACTAACCAACCAACCAACCAACCAACCAGCTTTTTTTGTGTGTGTGTGGGGGGGGGGGGACACGTATTTTTTTTAAATGAAGTTTGGGAGGATTTGGCATGGTTTGGGGATGACAGGTCACCTGAAAATCACATCAGAAAATGAAAATTTAATTGGACTGGGGGTTTGGGAGTCTGAGGGGCTCCCAGAGCCACAAAAGTGGAGTCTGCTGGATGCATTTTCCCCACCCCATCCAAAGCTGTGTTAAATAATCCATTGGACGTGATTCAATTTTCCCTTGTTGGAATTTGAAGAAAATGTTCCTCCTTGACTAGGAGACAGAGAGGATCATTTAATTTTTTAATATTTCAGTTTGCGTGTGATTCTATAAGCAGTCTCCAAGGAGACATTGCATCTACATTTCATTGCATTGCATTTTTGTAATTGTTGTGTACCTTCAAGTCATTATGGCAACCCTAAGGCAGCCCTATCATGGGGTTTTCTTGGCCAGATTGGTTCAGAGGGGTTTTGCTTTTGCAGTCCTCTGAGACACAGAGTGACTTACACAAGGTCACCCAGTGCCTTTCCATGGCTGAACAGGGATTTGTACCCTGGTATCCTAGAGTCTTAGTCCAGTACTCAGAGCATTACACCACACTGGCTCTTGATGCATGAAAGATGAAAGTCAACAGTGAGAAGAAATGTACAACAGTGTGTCCAAATGGTGCTTTCTCTCTCTTGCTTTTTGAAGTTATATTTTTAAAAAAACATCATAACCAGTATTTCTTGAACAGTGCTGACTCATAATTTTATACTTGTCTCCATGTGTGAGGAAATGGATTGTTAGTAAATCATTTCCTTTAATCTTTACAGTGTACTTGAATGTCACTGATCTGACAAGTTACAATGTGGGATGGGACACTTTTTGCATCAGATGGGCAGCTCATCGTTCTGCCTCTTCTTACAGACTGAAGCTAAATCCAGCTGATGGTAAGTATATATATTGAATTGTTTACAAAATTTTGGTAATATACTACAAAGAATATGAAGATCATAACATAAAGGGTTTACTGTATGTTTCTATCCAAATCTGGCAGCACTTGACAAGCAAAGTCCCTTTGCATCCTTCATCCTCCTTTCTTCAAGGTGCTTTTGCCATTGCTGGAACTTTCCATGCTTATTGATGACTTAGGGGCATATCCACACTGGAAATGTAAAGCACTTTGACACCACTTTTAAATCTCCTGTGGAATTCTGGCATTTGTAGTTTGGTGAGGTATTCAGCCTGGTCTGTTAAAAAGCTCTGATACCTCAACTGAACTACAAATCCCAGGATTCTGTAGGATAGAGTCATGACATTTAAAGTGATGCCAAACTGCTTTAATTATGTTGTGTAGCTATACTCTTGTGGAATATAAGAATGAGGATGGCACTTGCTGTTGGTGATCAGGGTACAGACTCAAGGATGAGGATCCAGTGGGGTTTTTCTGCTACTGGAAATGCTTCTACCAGCACATCCAGGAGGGGACAATCGCTTTCCCAAGTCGTTCTTAGTGCACCTTCAAAAGGTCATTCAAAGAGCTAGGAAATCATCTGGAGTAGATTTTCAGGTCACACTGTGGGATACAAGGAGAGGGGAAGAAAATAAAAGCTCACGTCACAGTAGTGGCCTTGCACTATCATAATAATTGGTCAGGAATCTACAGAATAAAAGTAAACAGTTGGTTCTATTAATCCTCCTCAAGATTTGTAAATGGAAGATATGAGAAAAAGGACAGCAGGTGCCATCATATCCTCAAGTATTTCTGGTTGGCAGAAATTTTCCTGATTTATGAAAACTGTTGAAATCTCACATTATCTTAGCCTTTCCATGGAGTTGATTGTGACTAAGAATTACATCTTATATTACAGCTATCTTGTATCAATGAATAGTTTCAAGGTTTTTATATCAGATAGATCACTGTTCTCTTCCTCTAAAAATGAATAGCCTTAACCAGATCTTCCTGGCGAGCATTGAACCAAGATTATTGGTGTTTAAGGCAGAGGAGCAGATGGCTGCAGTGACAAGCTGCATAATATACAAAGTTGGCCAAATTATTTTCTAATATGAGGCAGAAATTCCAAGCACATTTTCCCATAATGGGCAGCAAAAATACAATATTAAAAAAGAAAATTGCTATCAATTCTCTGCCCTTTCATAGCACCCCAATAACTTTCTCATTCTGCTTAATAGCAGGGCTGGTTCTGGATGTGATGTATGTTTTCACAGGACTCTTTCACACGGGGCTGAATTGGAAGGTTAAATTAGTGCCAATTTGGTATTGTCATCCGAATTCACGTTATAACGCAAAAGATGTTCATACGTGATTGCTGGCAATGCGGGCCCAATACGAAGGCATCCATGAGTCATTCCAGGTTTAGGTAAATTCGGGCAACCATCGAAGTTACAAGTCTGTTTCCCGTGCGTATTTGGGGTCCATTCGAAATAGCATAGGTGTGGAATGCATTTTCCTTCCTGCCCTGGGATTCCCCTCCTCGTCACTGAAAACTTCCTGGAGGGGAGGGACTAATGACAGGGGGGTGTTTACCATCCCTCCTCATTATTTGGAGATGTCATCCCGCCTGGGATGCCTAGATCAGGAGATCAGGGGCTTGGAGGAGGGGGCCCTGGGATGCTTAGATCGGGAGATCTAGGCATCCCAGGGGCTTGGAGGAGGGGGGGCCCTGGGGTGCTTAGATCGGGAGATCTAGGCATCCCAGGGGCTTGGAAGAGGGGGGTCCTGGGATGCTTAGATCGGGAGATCTAGGCATCCCAGGGGCTTGGAGGAGGGGGGGCCCTGGGGTGCCTAGATCGGGAGATCTAGGCATCCCAGGGGCTTGGAGGAGGGGGCCCTGGGATGCTTAGATCGGGAGATCTAGGCATCCCAGGGGCTTGGAGGAGGGGGGGCCCTGGGGTGCCTAGATCGGAAGATCTAGGCATCCCAGGGGCTTGGAGGAGGGGGCCCTGGGATGCTTAGATCGGGAGATCTAGGCATCCCAGGGGCTTGGAGGAGGGGGGGCCCTGGGGTGCCTAGATCGGGAGATCTAGGCATCCCAGGGGCTTGGAAGAGGGGGGTCCTGGGATGCTTAGATCGGGAGAGCTAGGCATCCCAGGTGCTTGGAGGAGGGGGCCCTGGGATGCTTAGATCGGGAGATCTAGGCATCCCAGGGGCTTGGAGGAGGGGGGGCCCTGGGGTGCCTAGATCGGGAGATCTAGGCATCCCAGGGGCTTGGAGGAGGGGGCCCTGGGATGCTTAGATCGGGAGATCTAGGCATCCCAGAGGCTTGGAGGAGGGGGGGGCTGGGGTGCCTAGATCGGGAGATCTAGGCATCCCAGGGGCTTGGAAGAGGGGGGGGGGGGTCCTGGGATGCTTAGATCGGGAGATCTAGGCATCCCAGGGGCTTGGAGGAGGGGGCCCTGGGATGCTTAGATCGGGAGATCTAGGCATCCCAGGGGCTTGGAGGAGGGGGCCCTGGGATGCTTAGATCGGGAGATCTAGGCATCCCAGGGGCTTGGAGGAGGGGGGGCCCTGGGGTGCCTAGATCGGGAGATCTAGGCATCCCAGGGGCTTGGAGGAGTGGGGGCCCTGGGGTGCCTAGATCGGGAGATCTAGGCATCCCAGGGGCTTGGAAGAGGGGGGTCCTGGGATGCTTAGATCGGGAGATCTAGGCATCCCAGGGGCTTGGAGGAGGGGGCCCTGGGATGCTTAGATCGGGAGATCTAGGCATCCCAGGGGCTTGGAGGAGGGGGCCCTGGGATGCTTAGATCGGGAGATCTAGGCATCCCAGGGGCTTGCAGTGGCCCTGTCAAATTTGTCAAACGCTATAACCTCAAACAATGGAGAAGAAGGAAGGGGGTGGTCACCTGGAAGTGTACAGAGGTTGGGACACGCCTCTGGGCTCTCTGCACATGCTCAAAATTGTTAATTCGAAGTCTGGAAAGTGTGGGGAAGGAAATGATATGAAGGTTTCCTGCGAACCTGCCCTGGATTACCTTCGCAGGGGCTGCTGTTTAAGGGTTTGCGTATGATCAGTAATCACGTTATAACGCTAAATTTCGAATTGACCTCACTTTACCCTTCATTCGGGATTGAGGGATATTCTCCCGTGTGAAAGAGTCCTGACTGGCCAGTGGGAAAGGTGCACAGCGTGAGGTTTGTGTGCCACTCACTGGCAAACAGCTCCAGCCTGATTGTCTCCCTCTATGAAAAACAAAGGTTGTTTGTTGTGCTCCAGTGTTTTTTCTTAAACCATGGTCTCCTTGAACTTCCTTTCTATTGTCCATAGATTTTGTCTGTGCCTTCTGCTCTAGTTAAAGTTCTAACACAGTAGTGTTAAACGTGATTTGCCTGAGCCTGGATAGAGAGCGCCTTTTAGAACTAAGCGTTGTAAAAGAAATGGTTCTAAAGAGGGCACTGTGTTTTTTTAAATAACTGCTTTTTATCTTTTTAAGTGTATGCCCTAAATTGGGATTTGTAGCTTTATAAGGTCTTTAGCCTTCTCTGCCAGAATGCTGGTGCTTCACAAAACTACAGATCCCAGGATTCTGTAAGATGGAGCCATGGTAGTTAAAGTGGTGCCTAACTGTATTATTTCTACAGTGTAAATGCACCTTAATTCCCTTTTATTAGGTATGCACCTTATTTTTGTTGAATCA
Organism: Urosaurus nigricauda; assembly: GCA_034509955.1. NCBI lineage: Eukaryota > Metazoa > Chordata > Lepidosauria > Squamata > Phrynosomatidae > Urosaurus > Urosaurus nigricauda. The sequence goes on along the minus strand of JAOEGL010000001.1, from coordinate 256,865,603 downwards.
TATAAGCAGATAATTTAGTAATATGGTTACTCTACCAGTATCTCTCCTACAAGGCTAGAAAGAGATTTTATCATTTTCAAAAGGGGTTTTAAATTTTGTATAAATATGGTATGTATGAGAATTAAAAAAATCCTACAAAGATCAAAGAAAGAATTGATCTTAATTCTACTGTGTGACAAACAAACATGTTGCCTGCTGAGCAGTCTTTCTCTTGTGCTGTTATGGTATTAGCTGCCTTTTCCACACCTTTTGCCTTTCTTGTCCTGGGGGAGCAGTTCACCAGCCTGCATCCCAGATGCTCCAAGAATTCCTTCCAAGTCTCTGAAAGGTTAGGAAGAGCATAGAGCAGAGTTGCTACCACACCCCTTTGGCAACCATTCCCTTCATTCCTTTTTTTCTTTCACTTTCAGCTTGCAACCAGCAATGGAATACCCATTATTAAATATTTCTTCTCATTATGTTATCTATGTGCAGGATCTAGAGGGCAAGAAATTACAGTGCGTGGAACAGAAACCAGTCACTGTTTCACTGGCCTTTCACCAGACACTGAATATGATGCTACTGTCTTTGTTCAGACTCCAAACCTTGAGGGTCCTCCAGTGTCTACAAAGGAGAGGACATGTAAGTGAAAATATTAACAAAAACAGAGGTAGTTGTAGTAACGACAAGGATGAGTGATAATGATGTTAAAGGATATGGAAGGAATGTTGTTAATTTTTCTTAAAGACACTGCACTGTTTTTAAAGGAACATACAGTGGCTCCTTCCTATATGTGGTGGATCTGTTTCAGATCCTTCTGCATATGGGAAAAACTGTGTTAAGGTTAAATCCCTTTATTTGCTATGGCTACGCATTCTCACATTGGCTTCACAGTGTTTTAGCAGTTGCAACATTTACACAGCTTCTTTTTGAGCTGGAAAACATTGGATTGGGGCTGCGGCATAAAGTTGCCACTGCCCTGATCCAGCAATCAAAGGGGTGGTGTGACATCACTCCTTCAGGGCCATCTGTTTTGCCCCATTCTTGAGTAACATTTTGTTTCACTTAACAACCTGTTCTGATCAACAGATCATTTGTTTTTTATTAGATGTTTTAAATCATTTTTGTGAACTCTTTGCTCTCTTTGCATAAGCTGCAAGAAAACTCTTGGGGAAAGAAATGAAAAGGGTCAGAACAGTCAATGGAAGGAGCTTCTTAAGCAGATTATATTTTTCAAAATAACTTAATATTTTATTGTATCATGTAATACTTTGTATTTTAGCTGTTACTATTACATTGCAATTTGTAAAAAGGAACTTATATAGAAAAACTCTACCTATGAATTGTCAAGGCCAGTGGATAGCATAATAAAGTTAGTGCTGATTATGATTATTTTTATTCTAGTAATAAAGCCAACAGAACCACCAACAGAACCACCTACCCCTCCTCCACCCCCAACAATCCCACCTGCTCGAGATGGTAAGTGTTTATTGAAAGTTTTGAAATATTTATGGCATATCTCTGAAACCAGGGTTTTAAATTTAGACTCATATAAGAGCTCTGCAGTATTTTGTGTTGATTTATGATATCCTAACTTAGTTTGTTCATATCTCATGAACAGTGAAGTACATCCCTGAGTGGCATTCAGTCTGTCATTTTTAGTTTTAATCCTGTATGCATATATTATTTATTTAAGGCCCTGCTGGATGGGCCAAATAAAATGGCCTTCCCCCATCTTTTAGGTGGGAAGTCCAGGTGACACAGGCCGCAAACTCCATACATGGATGAACAGTCCAGGGGATTTCCAGCCCATTAAGCACTAACTGGGGTTTACCCCAATTAAAATGGACTTTAAAAACTCTCTGTTTGCTCTGGATCCTCCTGGAAGATCTGGAGCTCTCTGTTTTCATGCTGGGTGGCTGTTTAAAGCACATCTCACTGTTCTGTCTGATTCAGGCATGACAAGTCACCTGCTTTGAGGTCAAAATGAGGCACCCAGCCATGTGACTGACACTGGGCATCTTGTTCTGACCTCAGAGGGAGCAATGTGTTGCTGCAGCTAAACAGACAGCACAACAGGATGGACATGTGAACAGCCACCTGGCATTTGAACAGAGGGCCCTATGTAACAGGGGGTGGTTAGAGCAGCTCTGGGGCCAGGATACTCTGGGCTGTCCATTAGCTCTCCCAAGTCTTTGAATGCAGTTTTCAAAAATCCTAATTGGGATGGGTGCTTTTCACATGTATTCCTTATGTAATTTGATAATATGGTGCTGCTGAGTGACTTCTGGACTCAATGTATCTTTCAGTATGCAAAGGTGCCAAAGCAGACATAGTCTTCTTGACTGATGCTTCTTGGAGTATTGGAGATGACAATTTTAACAAAGTAGTGAAATTTATTTTCAACACCGTTGGAGCCTTTGACTTAATCAACCCTGCTGGAATTCAGGTTTGTCTGTTGTTTCTATTGTAAGCTAGAAAGGCTGAGACTTTAAATATTCTTGAAACAAGCTGGTGGATACAGTGTTGGCTTAAGTGTTCTGCATATCTGAAACAAATGATCATGTCCACTAGCTCTCCACTTCATATACATTTGCTGGAATCCTGTTGGGCCACTATGTACAGTGGTCCCGTGGGTTACGAAAGTAATCCGTTCCGGATTACCTTTCGTAACCCAGAAATATTCGCAACCCGGGGGACCACTTTGTTTGCCGGACTGTGCGGCAAATTTAAAGGGGCCGCGCGGGTTTTTTTTCGTACCCCGGGGTTTTTTTCGTAAGCCGGGGCCGTTTTTGCGGCCCCGGCTCTTTTGTACCCCGGGGTTTTCGTACCCCGGGGGATTCGTAACCCAGGGGACCACTGTACTATGTAGCACTGTAAATATGGCCCAAAACAGATGGGCCAAAAAGAGCTGCTTCCAGCTGCTTCAGATGACACATGCCCCAGACCATTCAGAAGTTGCTGTGAGGCCACCTAAGGTAGCCCAAAGCCATTGGCAAAAGGAGCAGTAAAAAACCGCTCCTGCAGGGGGCTCTTTTGGGATCACAGTGGTTGCCCACTTTGAAAACGGGCCATGCATTCACTGCAGTCCTCAGCCAATCAGGGCCTGATCATGGCAGGAGTGGCCAGAGGCCACTTCAAGCCATCAGTCTGCTTTGCCCCATCATGTGTAGTGGATTCTGGTCGGACTCTCCCAAACTCCACTCACCCATCAAAGCCTACTGGGATCGATCCCCTGTCAGTTGAAAAGCTGCTGCCTGACATTCCTTGCCTCCAATGCAACAGGCAAAAAAAGGGGTGGGGGGAAAGACCCCTGTGATCATACTGTATAAATCCCCCTCACACTGGAGATTGCTTGTATGAGGGAGACTGGGAACATCAGCAGCTGTTTTTCAATCAACAGGGGAATGAACCTCCATCAGTCCTAGTGGCTTCTGACTGGTAAGTGGGCCTTCAGGGACTTACATGGTCCCTATGTAGTTCCTAAACTAGGGTCATGAATACATGACAGTTGCAAATGTGTAAATGTAGGTCATGTATTTGCAACTCCTCAAGATATTCACATCTGTTGTTTTTATCTTTCACTCTGTAGATCTTATTACTAGATTCTATCTGCATGCTCTCTGTGGTAGAAAAGGCAAGAATGAACTGCTTTGTTTTCTTAGCAATAAGAATGTCATTTAGATAAATATTATTAGTTCTTATAATTCCCAGCCAGAATGGCCACTGGGCATGCTGGAATGGATGAGAGTGTTTTTAATCCAACATACCTGGAGGAGACCAGATTAAGAAGGCTGCCATAGGTGGTAAATTCCTTAAGGTCTAACAAAAGACCATCACAGCAATATGACAGCTCTCCATTTTAAAATGCCGTGACATATAATTGTAGTCTACAGAAATACTTTCATCCTATGCTTATCAATTGTGAGGTACACAGGACATTTTTAAAAACTGTTTTGGATACTGTTACAATGGACCCCCCCTTGCTTCAAAACCTTTCCAGATGATGAATTCCCTCTTTTTCCTATATGCTTGTACAATGCCAAATCTTTCACTGACCTCTCTTATGAGGAACTGTCCGATATAAACCTAGTAAATTGTAGTACTCATAATCATGGTACAGAACATCTCTTTCCCTCAGTTTTGTTGTATTGTTAAACAAAACAATAACACCTGTGTTATATAAAAGGGTTTAATTTTTTGCTCTCATTTTCAGGTTTCCTTTGTGCAATACAGTGATGATCCAAAGCCTGAGTTTAATTTGAATACATATGATGATAAAGGACTAGCCCTAGGAGCACTTCAGAACATTCGGTACAAGGGAGGAAACACAAAAACTGGTAAGTTTAGATATATTACCATTAGTGTTCCATTTTTTTTATAAAAAAATCATGATATCTTATTACTGCAAAGACTTTCATTTTGATTTTTATTCCAGTAGTAACTGAGTACTGGTAGGTTAACATGAGCTAAGCCCAAATGAAGAAATCATTCTTTGCTACCAAGGCATCTGCACAGAATCACCCAGAAGAGCAGTCTCATTTGTTTAAGGGCTTACTATGCACTGGTCTACAAGGAAATAATGTTAGATTAGTTAATACTGCACTATGAAGAATTTGTATGACACTTTGCAGACAACATCCTTCAGATTTTGTGTTGTCAAAAAGAAGGATTCTAATGAGATGGTGTGAAGTAGTGGAGATTGATATTTATAAAGCTTTTGGCTGGCTTGAGATGATGTGAAGGAATGGTGACATTAGGCATGTTCTGCTTAGTACTGTGGGTACACTGTAAAGTACACTGTAAAAATCCCAATTGTTAATAGTAAATGTTAAAATATCATGTAACCTCTGGACAAGAGGTCTTAAAAGATATCACCTATATTGTTTTTTCTCAAGAACTCTGAAAAGAAAGGACCACTCAAGCCAATCAAAAGCCTTATTCAGCATGGATACCCCAAGTGGTTTTCTGTGGAACCTCCTGTATTTGCCTAATTTCTTGGATCTGCTCTGACCCAGATGCTGTGATTAATACTGATCCTAGCAAATTCAATTTTGACATCTGCTTGTCTTATCTTGCTGAATACTTTCCATTTCAAGCTGGATATTGACAGAGCAAGTTTTAGTGTCCTTGGTTGACCAACACCCATCTCTGAGATGGGTTATAGAGGCCTTTTTTTACATTAGTTCCAGTCTTTCTTGGAGGAATAAGTGCCATGATGGTGCTGGCAAGGATTTATTTATTTATTTCATTTCGATTGAGCCTTTCTCCCAAAATGGGACCCAATGCAAATTCCAAAGAGAATCAGTCAAAATACCTTAATAAAAATTTAAGCACAATTAAAAATCCTCCATTATATAGTGTAGAATAATTTAAAATCAAACAGGCTTGTGATGGAAGGAGAGTTTTCCCAGTCCCATCCACTTTCACAGGCACACTTGGTGATGAATCAAAAGAATGGTTTTTTGGTTGCTTTTATCAGGCTGTGGAACTCCCTTCCACAGGAAGTTAGGTTGGTCCCCTTCTCTACTTTCATCCTGGCAGCAGGCAAAGAGCCTTTTATTCTTAAAGGTGTTTGGCCTCTGACTGCCTGTTGCAGAAGCGATTTTTAAGGGTGGGTATTGTACTTCTTTGCACTTTTCTTGGTATGTGTCTAAATTGTTTTTTAAACTGTTTTTATTTAATTTAATTGACTGAATTTTTGTTTATTCTTTTAAAATCCTTGTTAGAAGCTACCTACTAATGAAAGGTGGGCTACTATAGAAAGAGTCTTTGCTTGTAAGATGATGTCTTAGGCAGGTAATTTAAATTGGACCTTGTTTTACTATTCACAGGCAAAGCCCTTACTTTTATCAAAAACAAAGTCTTGACATGGGAGAGTGGCATGAGGAAAGGTGTTCCCAAGGTACTTGTTGTTGTAACAGATGGTCGGTCACAGGATGAAGTGATGAAAGCTGCAGCTGTCATACAGCACTCTGGTAGGTAACTTTTATTGACAGGATTGAATAGGATGTAAATTCTGCTAACACCATCAAATGTCAGATTCTCTATTGTTCCCATGGTTCAAGTATTGCACAGCTCAAGTAATATTATTAGCATTTCTGAATCAGTTATGCTTGATCTAGCACATGGTTTAAAACCTGAGTACATGAGATCTTTGTTTGTATCTACTCATAAATCAAGTTGTTCAGTGGAGAGCTTCCAGAGTGTGCTCTGCCATCTGAACTGATGTTCCTATCAGAAATGTGACCTTCTTGGTAGTGGTGCCCTTGTTGTGGAATTCAGAGGTTCTATCAATGAACAGATACAAGATGCATGATATGTTTCCAAAACATTTTGATATTACATAATTGGCAACTCAGTCTGGAAGAGGTACTAGCAAAATCAATACTCTTCTGCTAAAATGTCAATGTTTGGTTACCAAATGAAGAAGAGCCACTGAACTCTATCTCCTCCTCTCCTATTGACAGCCTTTAAATCTTTACCATGTGAAATATAGATGAAGGGTCTTGGCATTCAGGAGAGCTGACATTCTTCATCTGTCTCACAATTTGAAGTAGAGAGTTCATTGAAGTGGTCCTCTTGCAAGTTAATTTGCTTGCAGGCATCAAAACTTCTAAAACAGAGGCAATTTTTGAAAGATGCAGCTTGCATTTCAAATTATGCAATAAATCAGTAATAATAATGTAAACATTTGCTTTCAGAGCCCAGTGCTAGAGACATGTGTAATAACTGATCTTAGTAGTGGTAATGAAGTGAAGTGAATAAACAGATGATTTGAGCATGATGTGCTAATAGAAGAAATGTAATTAAATATTAAGAGACTTCTTATGCAGTGTGTTAATACTGTGAGAAAGAGGGACTAAAGGATTAGGATGAAGAAGTAGTTTAAAGAGTAAAAAAAAATATTAGGAGTAAAACTTTAGAATAAGTTGTGGGTAAGGCATAATAAAGGGGAAAGGCTGTCTCCCCCCCCCTTTCTTGTTTTTATTAACTTCTCTTGGCACCAATCTAAAGGTTTTCTTTTTTTCCCCTTCTGTCTTTCATGACTTTTTCTTAAAATGCTTTCATATTCTGTAAGCTTCACATAAAATATTCTAGAGCTGATTAAGGAAACTGTTTCTTGTTTTAGTTTAAAGTACCTATATATCTGTTTATCCTGTATCTATTCTCAATGTAAATTCTACCATATTATCACTGGAATATGTTTCATCACTTTACTTTTTCAGGATAATATGTTTTCTTATTCTTACACCAAGAGAATTTAAAATGTAAATGCATACATATTTTGCATTATCTGTTCTGAAAGTTTCACTTTATCTTATTATGTGGCTTAGCAATTGCCTAGAAAAACATATACAAAAGATTCAGTTACTAATATTAACCCAATAATGCATTCACAGGTTTCAGTGTCTTTGTTGTTGGTGTGGCTGATGTTGATTACCACGAACTGGCCAAAATTGCCAGCAAACCCAGTGAACGTCATGTCTTTATAGTTGATGACTTTGATGCTTTTGAAAAGATTGAGGATAACCTCATCACTTTTGTTTGTGAGACAGCTACCTCAAGTAAGTAAACTGTTCAGTCTATCATCTTCTCAACATGAGTTTCAGTCTACTGTCCAGTCTGCTGTCTTTTCAACATATTTTAACATATTGTATAGGTCATAGTTATGTTGAAGAAATCCCATCTTGCCATGTATTAAAGAGACAAATAGTATCATCACAGGGGAAAAGTCCATACCTCAGTGGTGGAAAACATATTGTGTATGCACAAGTCCCTGGTTCACTCCCTGCCAGCTCAGATGTGTCTGGGAAGGACCCCTGCATGACACCCTATGGAGCTCTGGTCAGGTTCTGCTAAGCATTAAGGAAAAGGCAACTTCATGTCACACTTTCCTGCCAATCAGTGTAGACAATTTTCTGAGTCTGAGGGAGCAAGGTTATGACTTAGTATAAGAGCAGGTTTCTTTGTTTTTTTAAATGAGACATTACTGTATTTACCTGTATGTTTCATTAGCAAGTAATTCTATGTTCTATATCTCTTGAATTTATACCATATAGCATAGTATTTAGTGTAATTAGAGACTTCTTATCTCTTTCAAATACATACAGTTATGAATCCTCTGTGTGGTGTAGTGACAGAAAGACTGTTAAAAACATTTGGAACAAGTTTGAATAGTGCTGGTTTGGTGAGAGTCTTCACAGTTCAGGACTTTGCTCAAAATTTGCTCAAAAATAGGAGGAACTTCCTGACAGTAAGGGCTGTTCAACAGTGGAACACACTCCCTTGGAGTGTAGTGGAGTCTCCGTCCGTGGAGGTCTTTAAGCAGAGGCTGGATGGCCATATTTCAGGGATGCTTTGACTGAGAGTTCCTGCATGGCGGGGGGTTGGACTGGATGGCCCTTGTGGTCTCTTTTAACTCTATGATACTATGGGGCTTTCTAGATTGGCAAAAAGAAGTGTGATCATGGCTGCATGAAACTCCAGCCTTTAGATGAGAAAAGGGGAAAGTGTGCCATGAAAACGCTTTTTTTTTTTGCGTTTTAGGGGAGAAGAAACACCTTTAAAAAGGTGCTGGTTTTCCCAGCTTCTTTTTTAAAAACTGCGGAACAGCGCAGCTCCATCTAAAGGCTGTGGTGCAGCTGCTAAGCATTAAGGAAAAGGCAACTTCATGTCACACTTTCCTGCCAATCTAGAAAGCCCTTATGGTTCTATGTGACACTTTACAAGTTGTATTAAAATGCTGGATGACTGTGGGTTGGCAAAAGTGTTTAGATTATTGTAAAAAGCAATTGGCTATCCCTGCCTTCAGTTAAGATCCATTGGGCTGTGTGCAGTGCACTTTCCAATGTATGCACTCTGCCTGCACAGTTTTTTGGGTATATCCAAAGTGACATTTGATGTAGTCTGAGAAGTTGCAGGAAAGAGCAATCAGCAGGGTGTTTCCCCCTCTCCTCAGTACATGTACAAATCGTTTTACACTGACAAAATACTGGAAACATATAAACTTATCAGTCCTTTCCTTGAAAACATGCATAGGAGGAATGTTTACAGTACTCTTAGGCCTTATACAGATGGGCACTTTTGGACACCCTTGTCACATGCTAGGGATGCCCAAGAGCAGAGCCAATAGATGCTCCACAACCCTAGCACGTGGCCAGGGCATCATCGCTCCACAGCACCGTACAGACTGCTTGGAGCGACGATGTCACAGATGTGCAACAACCAGACAGAGCTGTGCACCTGCAACATCATGGACGTACCCTCCAGCGCTTCTTGCATCACAAGTGAAACGCGAAAAGAAGCTGCATTTTGGCGCTCATTTTTGCTCCGCACCGTTGCCGCTTCGTTTGGTTGCTGCGGCGACGGAGTAAATAGAGGAGGGTCCAGACCACCCTTTTTGGGCAGTCTGTATAGCCCCTTACTTACTTGACACTCTTCAGATGTACTGGACTACATCTCCCATCACCTCAGTCACACAATCACTACTTATGTAGGACTACTCATTAATAACATTGCTACTGCTCTTTGGTTATTTCATTTGACATGCTTTTCCTCTGTTTCAGCTTGCCCTCTCATGTACTTGGATGGATATACCTCTCCTGGTAAGATTTAATTATGTACAAAATTCTCCAGCCTAGTAAATGTCTCACTTCATATATATTTTCCCTGAAATCTCTCCATTCTTTTATTCTCCCTTCCAGGTTTCAGGATGCTGGAATCTTACAACTTAACAGAGAAATATTTTGCTTCTGTACCAGGAGTTTCCTTGCAGTCAGGATCCTTCCCCAGTTATATGGCATACAGACTTCATAAAAATGCCTTTGTCAGCCAGCCCACAATGTAAGCTCTTTTCTTGGAAAGTTTTTTTTAATTGTGGGGGAGAGTTGCCCATGTATGGAACATATGGAACACATAACTAATGGCACTGGACACTTACTGAAATAAAGGGGGGACACTTGCTTAGTCAACACTATAAAGAAATGTGGTCCGCAAAAAACAAAACAAAACAAAACAAAAACAACAACCCTACATCACTTTTTTCAAATAATTTTTGACTTCTTTAGTTTTTCAACGTATCTAGGATTTCTAACCCTCTTTTGGTTTTTATGCCAATATAGATTTTTATGGACACAGTAACTGAAATCTATTCTGTAAAAGATATCCACTTCCAAACACAAGAATCTTACTGATGTGCAGAGGAGGATCTTAGCCATGGAGCTATAAAGTATTGTATGGGACAGTGTACTACTAGCTGTTATCATACCATTCCCATTCGAGGGGAATATTTTCCACCTAATCTCAAATGCAGCCTTTTGCCAGTAGCAGAGGAATTCTGAAGGCATAATGGCATTTATAAAAACAACAACAACAACACAGTATCTTTTGGATATACTAAAGCCCAAAATTAATATACCAAAATCCAATAAATGGTCAAGGCGAAGCCACATTTTGGGGTGTGGGGACCATACTGTTAAAGCACTTGTGTGCAGACAGAATGTCTCAGGTAGAAAACCTGTAGTGTCTACTTTTTGAGCCACCTCTGACTTCAAATCTTACAGAAATGCTATTTGCCAGAGTAAGTGGTACTAGGTTCAAGGGACCAGTGGCATCACTAAGGTACCCAGTGTTGTAACTCATGCTGCCACCCCCAGGATGCCTAGCACACACTCCAACCACCCATCCCTGCCAGCCAGGCAGCCTCTTCTAGTATCCCAATGTAAAATAAACAATTGGGTTTTTTTTTTTGTTATTGGCATTTTAGAGTTCTAGCAAAGGGTTTAAAATTAGACTGTTCATGTTCCTCCAATCCTTCTACTTGAATGGGAATGGAAAATAACTAAGCAAGAAAAATGAAAAACATAGAGCATTTACACGAGGATGGGAACCTCTAGATGTTGTTAGATTGCAAATCACATCAGCCCTAGCCAGTATAGTCCATGGTGAAAAATGCAGGAATTTCCACTTTAACAATATTTGGGGCATTGCATGTCTCACCCCTGATTTACAATCTGCTCCCTTTTTTCATGACCTTTTGTTTAATTCTCTCATACAAAGTAGGTCATTTGAGGTTTCTTTTATGTCTTTTACAGCATTAGTTCCCAAACTTTGGTACTCCAAGTGATTTCATTTTCAGCTCTCAGAAGCCCAGTTGCTTGGCCAGTGGTCAGGGATTTGGAGGGATGAAGTCCAAAATACCTAGAGGACCACAGACTAAGAACCACTGTTTTATAGTATATGAGCCTTGTTTAGATGCTGAACAAGGATCTGTGGCTTCAGGATTTTGAGTGAATCAAAATTTTGGTTGCCTCCTTTTGAATGTTCTAATGCAATTAAACAGTTAACACAGAGACATTTTCTTAGTCTTTTCTTTGTTTTGATGAGCAACATTTCTGCTTTCCTTTTTAGGGAAATTCATCCAGATGGATTACCAAAGGCTTACACTATCATATTTTTATTCCGCCTTCTCCCGGAAACCCCCACTGAACCATTTGCAATTTGGCAGATAACAGACAGAGATTACAAACCACAAGTTGGAGTTGTTCTTGACCGTAAGAATTTTTTCCCACCTTAGTATGACTAGAATGTAGGAATGGTAATTTAAATCTATGTTCCCATATTTCTAGCATTTCCAGCTCAAAATGTTATTCTTATATAGTAGTGTAATATTTTAATGCAAATATTGGCAAATTTATCATTCTCAGAGATCAGCTGTGCATAAAATTCAGCAACAGACTAAAACTAATTTGCACAGTTATATACAATTTGCATAATAATTGCAAGGATTCAAGCCAAGGTGGCTGATGTAGTCTGTTTTTTAATTCAGGCAGTGTTTCTAACTGAGTCTTTAAAACATACATTTCTATTCTACTAAAGACAATCTGAAAATTTGCAAAGAAATCTTTTAACAATTCTGATCTTAAATTATAGATTCAAAGGTCTAACAATTAAAATATTACTCTCAAATATAACATGCAAATGAATCTTTTATAAATGTTGCCTCAAATTCTTCCATATTAGCCCGTCCAAGTACTAAATGGTGTTTCAACAAGAGATGCTGTTTGTTTGTGAGCATTTATGAACAGTCAACTAACACCAGATGTTGCTGCAGCTAATCATAGTTCAGGATGTCAAAACCCATAAGTAAATATATGCAGGATATGTTACTTTATCTTTGAACTGGGAATTCAAAGATTGTAGTTGCCATAGGTCATGCTACTTCCAGGCAGGAGGGAGTGACAAATTAGGAATTACAAGAAGCCTCTTTCACAGACTTTTGCAATGAGCATAAGGCTTGGGCATTTGATCCAGTCTTTGTTTCATCTCAAAGTTCTGGTTCTCTTTAGCATTAGTGGATGAATTCCATTCTGTGCCATATGAAGTTTGATAATATAATAGTCTGAAATTTACTTAGATCCCAAGAGCTCTAAAATTTAACTTTACCATGCAGAATGAATACAAACACAGATAAAAGTGTTTTGGCATTATGGTGTAATGTGTTTCACATGGTATTGTTGCCATTTAAACATTTAGAAGAAAGATACTTATATATGGATTTTCAGGATGCTTTTGGGCCATCAGAGTCATGGATGGATTAAGGACGGGGAGTGATTTTGTCCCTATCCCGTCCCTGTGTGAAAATCTCCAATGTTCTAAGAAGAAGATATTTCTATTCTTTACATGTTTGCTTAGAAGGAAGGCAGTGAACATGTACAGGATTTCAGTACTATAGAACAATTCTGTTTTGGTTGAGTTGAGAAAGTGAAGTTTCACTTTAAGCCTGGCAACCAAACTGGACAGTGTGAAAGTGTTAGAGAGCTTCAGCTGGCTATTCAAGCTGTTGCCAGAATTCCCTGAACTGGAGGTCTGAATTTTAAGTGAATACAGCTTTTCAAGAAGGCTAGGATTACTTGTCTTAAATCTGAGCTCTAATCAAGTAATGCAGTTTGACACTTCTTTAACTGCCATGGCTCAGTGCTATGGAATTCTGTGGTCTGTAGTTTTGTGAGATATTTAGCCTTCTCTGCCAGAGAGCCATGGTGCCACAAGACAACAAATCCCAGGATTCCATAGCATGGACAGTTAAAGCAGTATCAAAATGCATTATTTCATCAGTGTAGTTTACACTGGAGTCAGGTAAATTATAAACACCTATAAATTAAGATATGCATTGTTAGTATAGTGATTTTATGTGCTAAAAACTGATCTGCAATAAAATGTCTTTCATCCTTAGCATCCAGCAAAGTATTATCATTCTTTAACAAGGACACAAGGGGAGAGATTCAGACAGTTACATTTGAAGGTGATGAAGTAAAGAAACTCTTTTATGGAAGTTTCCACAAGGTACAACAATTGTGTGAAAATTATTATAACAGCTACTTTTTTAAAATTGGGAAAAACATCCTGTCTCGGGGGCATTTAACAACAACTAAAAACAAAAGTTATAATTAAACATAATGCTACTATAACTCAGTTCAAGGAAATGTTACTGTGTTGGTGCGATTAGTACAAATTGAAGAAACACAACCAGGTAACATTCTGAATATGTCCTGTGCAATATGCCTGTGGGCTCAGAAGTAATATCTCAATGTGTTCAGTGAAACTTCTGAGTAGATGTGCATAGCCTTGTAATGAGAAGTTATGAAATAGAACAGTATAGTACTGCTAAATTATACAAGTTAATGATTCTGACAATGGGTTTGATATTTAATTTCAAAGGATGTCCAAAAGTAAAAGAGAAAAACATAAAAAATACATGCTTGAAGCAGGTGACTGAGGGTATGTCTACACGGGCCATTTAATACTGATTTTCCCTGCCCCCATGGCACCTTGTCTGCATGATGCAAGGCCAAAGCTCTGATTTAACTGTCTTCATGATGTGAGGTCAGTTCTACACTGAATCCACTTCATTTTTCCTTTAAAACAGATTTACCTTTTGCTACAAATCTTCCAGGACAATCTGGAGCATAGGAAGCTGTTTACACATGCATCCCACTGTGCCACCTAATGCCACTGCTGCTGGCATGAGTCACTCTTTATGAGATCAGAACAAGTCATCCAGCCATGTGATTGATGCTGGGCACGTTGTTTCTGATCTCAGAGGGAGTGACTTATGCCAGTGGCAGTGGTGCCAAGTGGCATAGTGGGACAAGTGTGTAGGCAGCTACCTGGCATCTCTCCAGAGTGTGGAGGGAGTTGAGGTCGGCTTTGGAGCCAAAATACTCTGCGAGCAGCCCAGAGTATTCTAGCCAGTGTAGACATACCCTGAAATAAGGAATGAGGCTGAATACAAACTGACCAGGAAAACCTCAAGGCATCTGCTTCTAAAAGCTCATTTTACACACAGACTGTATGAGGGAGGGAGGAATAAGGAACTCCCAGCTGCAGTAAAAGAGAAAAATTCACAACAGATTTGGAAAAGTTTTTTTTTTTAAAAAAAAAATCCCATGTGAAAAATATGCCAAACTATTTTTTAGATTTATATTGAATCGTGACAAAATATCATTTTTTTCCTAGTGTCCATTAACTGAATTATGCACTCATTCAGTGAAAAATAGCTAACTTAATCTTGGCTATTTGTGGAAATTTGTTTTGGCTTACTTTTTTGGACCTTGTGTAGCATGGGTATAGCGATAGCTTATGAAAGTCAATTGGGGAATATATTGGCTTAGTAATACAGCAATTAAAATCCCGTCAAATAACTCTTATAGAAACAGATGGTTTTTATTCTTTGTCTTCCCATTGTGGGCCAAACTACATGTGAAGGGAAGTTCTTGGGGTTTTTTTTTTTTTTTGGCAAACTTTTTTTAAAAAAAGAAATCTCCCACAGGAGATTGAAATTGAGAGACAGTGGAGAATTGCTGCTTAACTCTTTCTGGTTCTGCTACTTGTAAGCTCAAAACTATCTCCAGCTGAATTCTCACAATAGAAGGGAAAACAGAGGGAGTGAAGAGGATGAAAAATGTAATTTTGTGGAGGTGATTTTGTACAAAAAACAAACAAAAACAAAACACAAAAAAACAGCAGGAGGTGAAATGATCATATGGTTTCTTTTCCATACCAGTCCTCAGCCTCTCACAACCATTTCTTTGCTTTAAAAATAGATAAAGCAGCTTCCTTTGTAGCAAACCTTGTGTCATAACATCATTATACTTTATGTTTTCCACATCCACACCACCATTGGGAGTGAGATACACTCCACCACTCCTTGTGCATGCTGTAGCTGGTGTGGAATATGGGTGCAAAGATAGCACAGTATCATGTTGCTACAACCCAGGTAAATGTTAACCATTCAAGAAGAACAGAGAGGCATCGTGAAATATGAAAGAAAATATTCTTGCAGGGAAAATTAACTAGATATTGAAAGAAATTTTGTTCATCCCATTTGCCAGTTCTTGCAGGCAGCCTGTATATTGTTCTGAATTCCTTCTTCGCCTATAATAGTATGATTTATCAATTAAATGGAATGATTTTAAGGTGTTCATTCTTACTTTAACAGCGACCTGTAGTCATTGTGGGAAGAGAAATTCTTTCAAATTTCCTTGCCCATCACTTTTGAACATCATATCAATCTGCTTTGGATATACTACTAAATCAGTTCCCACATGTTCTGAATGTAAAGGATATTGATGACAAGTTCATCTCTGCCCTTAGGCATTGGGAACAGGATAAGGCAAATTTTCAAGATTTTTTGGGGACATGCAGAAATGGCCCAAACTCTCATTCACAGTGGTTTTTTTGATGAGAAAAAAAGGGGGAGGTATCGTTTAGGGCTTACCTTTCCTTATCTGAGATAGCCTCCTCACAGTACTTTTCCAGAACTTTTGATAGGTATCCATCTGCTTCCATCTCTTTGCTTTTTTCTAAGTTGCCATTTTATGGGACCATAAACCAAACTACATACACTCACTTAACTCAGCTTGAATGACCTTCAAGCCAATCATTGTTTTTCTGTTTCTTTAGAAAGGCTATTGCAGTTACCCATATCTCTCACCAATCCTGGGGCTCATTCACACTACAGAACTATAGTGTTTTTATTCTGCTTTCCTTGCCATGATTTGGTCCTATGGTATCTTGGGGTTTGTAGTTTAGTGAGGCACTGGAGCACTCTGGCAGAAAATTATAAACACCCTCCCTAAACTGCAAATCCTAAGAGAGAACCATGGAAGTTCAAATGAAATAATAGCACTATAATTCTGAAGTGTGACTAGTCTCATGCTCTGGTCAATTCCAAGTCTTTTCAACAGTAATTCCATGGAGCTGATATCAAATACACTTTGGAATTTTGCAACAAAAAATGGTCAGTTAAATTTAAGAGTGTGATTTACTGAAAGGTTAATGTACAATAGAATTGTATTAAAATGTTAATTGTAATAGAATTACAAAATAAGTGGTATGTTTCTCTTCGTGTACAGATAAAGAGGCTAAATATTGATGTGTCATGTTTTACATCCTTTTTAAATATTAGATATGGCAATAAACATTCAGGCTATGCATGAATGCAGTTTCTAGGAAAAAGACCCACAGACCATATTAGGACTTAGTTCTGAACCAAGAAATCTGATGCCGGTCTGAAATTTTGAACTGTGCTTCTGTTAAAGAACTGATTAATATAAACATCTGTGGATTTTCTGTCCTTCTGATTCAGCTGTAAAATAGGGGAAACTGGAAAAGATGCACTGAAATACAGCTTTGGATCTTGGCTGTAAAATGGCAAGGAACTCTGGAGATTTTAAGCCATTGATGAGAGAACTGTATTAAACTTCTGTTTGGAAGCTGAATACAATGTTGGAGTGATCTCTCATTTCTCATGGATTTGTGGTTCAAATGTATTACTCAGCTTTTGGTCTGTGTCCCATAATATTTTGTTATATATGTATTCCAAAAGAAGCATATCCCTCTTATCCAAACAAGATCCTTACCAGATAATCATAGTTTCCAAATTATGTAAAGCAAACAGTATGAAGACTGCTATTACAAAGCTTGCAAAATATGTGATTAGTTAGATACATGTTTTTAGTTACATTAAATGATAATGATATCCCTCATATTGATAATTACTCAATCACCATGCTTCCATTTTTTCCTTTGGGTAGCAAAATGGGATGATTGGAAAAGGAACATTTTACAGAATGCTCATATTTGACAGTGGCAATGTTTTTCCAAGTTCATGATTAGTAAATCTGTTGTTTCATATTATGAGTCTTAACACCGCTCCCTTTTGCACACACCCCCCCCCCCCCAAAGCAACCAGAAGCCGCTCTATTTGGCCCATCTGTTTCAGGCCCTAGACTGCCTAAATGAAGCCAACACTTCATTAAGGCACAGTCTAAACTGCATAAATTATCCAGTTTGACACCACTTTAACTGCCAAGACTCATAGAATCATAGAATCATAGAGTTGGAAGAAACCACAAGGGCCATCTAGTCCAACCCCCTGCCATGCAGGAACTCCCAGTCAAAGCATCCCCGACAGATGGCCATCCAGCCTCTGCTTAAAGATCTCCAAGGATGGAGACTCCACTACACTCTGAGGGAGTGTGACTCCATGCTATGGAATTCTGGGATTTATAGTTTTGTGAGATATTTAGCGCCAGAGAGCTCTGGTACCACAACAAACTAGAAAGGATTCTATAGCACTGAGCCATGGCACTTAAAGCAGTTTGAAAGTGCATTATTTCTGCAGTGTAAATACAGCCCCAGAAATAAATTCTTGGCATGTTTTTGACTCAGTTCATATAGTTTCCTTTCATCCAAGACAGTGAGCAACTTTAGATATGTACTTAATTGTGTTTGAAACTCAAAATCTTTCCTAAAACATATTTCTATTAAATACTTCCCCCCCACAGGTTCATATTGTTGTAACCCCCACAAGTTCTAAGATCTACATTGATTGTGTTGAAATCATGGAAAAACCAATTAATGAGGGTGGAAATATAACAATTGATGGTTATGAGATACTCGGCAAACTACAGAAAGGTGACAGGAAAACAGCTGCTGTAAGTATTTGATTTTACTCATTTATCATTTCAGACTACATCCAAAACAAGTTTTGAAGTCCTTAATCAGTTTTGAAGTCCTTAGTTTTGAAATCTTTCACATAAATGATAAATAAATGTTTTTATCTTGTATGTGTTTTTGTTTCTGTGCCATCGCACCCGGGCTATATGGTTTCAAAAGAACATGGACGTGGTGATTCTCTTCCCAGGGGAATGCTTCTTGCCCTCCTTTAGAGAATTTGGGTTTCCCAAGAACCAGACTGAACAGTCACTTTAGCAAAGGGGTTTCCTTCTCTTTATTAAACAAATGAACAGAAAGCTTACTTTAGAGTCCTTAGTAACTGTGGTCTTGAGAACTCAGCCGGATGGCTCACCAAAGTCTCGCTCTCTCTTTAACTTTGAGGCAAGGATGCTCAAAGTCCCAGCCAGATGACCTATATGAAGGCAGGGAACCTTCCTCTGTTGTCAGCTGGCTGTTTTGAGGGCGCCCAAAGCTCCTCAGTGTCACTCAACCGTGTGTAGTGCTGAGTATACTGTTTGAGCTTCAAGGACTGAAGAGTTACATATTGGAAGATGGCTTGACCAAAGTCTGGCTAGCACACCCTCCAACACATCCACTCTGTAGAGTCTCTGATAGTCTAAAGAGAGGAAAGATAGCTTCCCCTTTCCAGGTCCCCGGGAGAAGGGGAGGAGCAAGCTTGAATTGTTACACATAAACAGTAATTGGCAGGTGCCAAGAACCAATAAATACAATAAAACCTTTAACAAGTAACAAACACATCAAAACAGTGCAAAAAAGGGATTTTGGAACTTAAACTCTTTGCAAACTAAGCAGGCTGCAGCATGTCACAAATGCAAACCTCTAACCTAAAGTTTTAAACGCAGAAGGCGCTTGCTGCACCGTCACAGTTTCCATAATCACATATACAGTAGTCCCTTCTAATTTGCAGAATTTGTTCTTATAAAATATTATGAGTTTATTAGTATAGGGAATGGCAACCAAGACTACAAGTGGCACCCTAAAGACAAATTGCTTGAACTGTAATAGTGAAACCCTACTTCATCAGATGCATGAAGCAAAAAAGACAATGAGTTGCTACTCTTTGGTTTGCATACAAAATGCTACTGTGTATCAAAAATCTGGATCAGTTTTATCCCATAAATTGTCCTGAATAATTTGGGGTAAATGTTCCATTTGGTGTAGATAAGATTGTTTGTTTCCTGTCACTAAGTCTGTCATGAGTTTCAGTTAGAATTGTCATATGATATGAAACATGTAACAAAAAAATTGTTTGAAAAACTGTCACAACAAAATTTTGATTCAAATAAACAGGATATGGACATATTACCGTCCTCCATCAAGATTCCTCAGTTTTCATAAATGTCCATAATGAAAATATCAAGATTCCCATAACATTTATCCTAGAATAGAAGTTGAACTTCTGTTCTAGTAGTATCAGCATCTGAGTCAATAGTAGCCTGGCTGAGTCTTAAGAGAGTTTAAGTTGCATGACCTTTTTCTGGAAAAAAAAAATATTTCTATTGCTTGAAGTAACTGTCTCGCACTGAATTTATATATATATATATATATATACATACATTTACATATATCTGCATGTACATGTGTGTAAAAAGCATCTATCTCATTAAACAACTCTTGTGTGTCCCTAATCTTACCTAATACTCCCCTGTGTTACAACCATCAGTAAGATAACATAATGAAACTTATACTATCTGAGCTGAAGGTCAGGAATGATTGTTCCATGAGCATGTTCTTGACATTTCATACAGATACAACATTAAAGGCATTTGTGTTTTTCTTTTATAGCTTGAGATCCAGAACTTTGACATTGTATGCAATGCAGTTTGGACCAGCAGAGACAGATGCTGTGACATTCCTTCTAGGGTAAGTATAAATGAAACATTCTGACAATTTTAATGCCTCCTGTCAACAATCTGAGCCACTCTGGCTGAGAGAACAATATCCAATAACAGGCTTAAAAGCTCTTTGTTGATAATAACAAATTCTGCATGGATGTAACTATGAATCATCCCAGGTTTTGCAGGGCAGAAATGCAGACACTTTATTAGAGTCATTCTGAATATTGCTGCCTTGTAATTTGGGTACAGGAAGATCAACTGTGTTGTCACATTTCATTTCAGTTTTACTCCTTTTTATTGTTTTTTCCATCCCGCATCTTACCAGAACTAAGAGTTGTTTCTAATTGCTGAATTTGTTCTATGATAGCAATGTACTTCTTCATAAATTTGTTTGATGATGGTGAAAATGATGACACTGAATTAAATTTCCTTGTATGAGTGGCATTTGGGATGGAATCATGAAGTGGGAATGAAATAACCAGGCCTTTAAGGTACTGCTAGTGGAAATTACCCAACAAAAATGAAAAGGAATTCCTGTTAATCTGTAGTAGCTCAAATTCTCATTAAGGAGAGGAAAATCGAGGCAGTGAAGTAACTAGTGGTGTAAATATGTTCTTAGGCTTTTATATGTACTGGCAAGTGAAACAAAAAGCTGTGATTTGTTTCAAGCTTATACTCACTTTACAGCAGTGGTCTGGTATCTAACGTACCATATTAATGAGGTATGCCTATAATTTAGAGAAGTGCCACCCTATATTTTCAGTACTTTTTTGAGATTTGTTCTTTTATAATTTTAGACTTCTTCCCAGAAGCTTGCACATATTTATTAAAGGACATGATTATGCTCAATACGTAAACTGTGATAACTACCATAATAGTTTTTCAGTGCAGTATCAGTAGCAGGTTATATGAGAGCTTCTGATCTGGATAAATTTTTAGAGAGAGCGAGAGAGCCATTGTATATAGTAACTATTTAAGACATTTATGTATATTAATACCTGTATAAGATCAGCATTATCCTAAGAGGACATAGGGTATTAGGTGATTATTTTTTAAAAGATGGTTCGTAAAAAAAAAAAAAAAAAGAATCTTACCCAAAATTCAGTAGTAAATTGGTATCAGTTGTTTTCTAGGATACTTTCCGGACAGCTGTACTAAAAAGTGACACAAACCATGTGCAGAGTACATTGTTATCTTGCCAAACAATCACATCCAGTTTGCATATGCTTGGCATTAAGCATCAAGACTTCCACAGCAGGCATCATGTTGGTATTTAAGCAGGCTTGAAACCCAGTCACTCTGTCTTTTGAAGTTCAGTGCTGCCCAGACCACTGTGTTAGTGCTGAATTTTATTAGAATTCAAAGTGATATTCTTAGAGGTTTTTTTTAATGAAATGATCAGCACTGTAATGATCAATTTCTCCTTCCTTTTCTGAGGGAGACAAGTGACAGAATATTGTTCTTTAATTTTCAGAGGGATGAAGCTAAATGTCCATCATTGCCAAATTCCTGCACATGTACGCAAGACAGCGTTGGACCTCCAGGACCCCCAGGACCTGCTGTAAGCAGAAATTTATATATTGTGATTATTAATCACATGAATATACTGGAAAACCCAAATGGCTATATTGATCTATGGCAGGAAAAGTAAAAAACAAACAAAAAACACACAGTTATCTAAGATTTTTATTGGGACTTGCCAAATTGCCCCAAAAATGTGCTAGCTTTCAGGTTCCCCAGAACTCTTTATCAGGCTAAGTGGTTGTAGAGGATTGGGAAAGAAACAAAAAAGTTACCGGTAAACATTACACAGGTATTGTGCTTATAAGCTCTGCATATCACGAAGAGCCAGTGATAACTGCAGGAAAAACTGTATACTCAACTCACCAATATTTTCTTTTTAATGAACTATGGACAGGGGGCTAGAAATGGGGCTGACAGAGAGCATGAGCCACTATCACTGTTACAAACATATACAGATTGAGTCTCCCTTATCCAAAATGCTTGAGACCAGAAGTATTCCATACTGTATTTCATATTTTTTTCCTTTGGATTTTGGAATACCAGTATTCTCATACCAACATAATGAAATATCTTGGAGGTGTGACCCAAGTTTAAATTTATATTTAATGTAGGCCCTATACATATAGTATGAAAGCAATTTTATGTAATATTCATAATAATTTTGGGCATGAAACAAAGTTTGTGTACACAGAACCATCAGAAAGCAAAGGTGTCATTGTCTCAGCCACCCATATAAATAATTTTGTCTTTGGAGTATTTCAGATGCACAACCTGTATCAGCTTTTACACATTTTGGGTTACATATAAGGACAGGATATTTCAGTAGCGCAGAAAATGGGAGTGATGTACCCCATTACCACCACCCCTAGCATGAATTCACCCAGAGTTAATTACACCTAATTGGCACAAAACCAATGGAGATGCGAGGTGGAAAGTGGGTTGGGGCAAGGGGATTTGAAATAGGGGGCAACATATTTTTGCAAGGGAGTTTTGTTGAAGTAAATTCTCCTACCTTCAGTCAGATCACTGAAATGGTGAAATTCAGCAGCTCACATTAACAAGTCTATGTTCATTTCAGAAGTAGGGTGGAGGTGGAAGTAATGTTTGATTCAAGTTCTGGAGAAGGAGTGTAAACACTGTTCAAACAAAAGCTTTCCTCAGGAGTAGAGTAATCTATAGCTCCATATTTGCTGATCTAAATGTAGGCCACATATTGGGGATGGTGGTTCTTCTCCTTGGTCCTCCAGTTAATTGTGGCAGTGACTAATTTTATATACATACACACACACACACACACACACACATATATGTAACAGTGTTATGTGTATTTATTATTTACATGTTAATGTTGCTTTGTTTGTTTTCAGGGTGGCCCAGGTACTAAGGGTCCAAGAGGTGAAAGAGGCATAAATGGACCTCCTGTGAGTATTTGCATAGAGTAGACTAAGAGCGAAACAGATAGGCATCCAGGAGCGGCTAGAAGTCACTCCCAGCCCAATCATCTTGGGGTTGTGATGAACACACACAATGGTCCCAAATAGACCATGGCAAGGAGCAGAAAAAAACTGCTTCTTTTGGGGCTGGTTTTCCTATTGAAAAGAGCCTGGAAACCACTGCAAACAGCCAACACATCAGTTATTACTCAGAAATGTATAGTGTGTCAAGGATATTTTGGAGGTTAATTCATTTCTGGGGAAAAATACATTCCAGATCTTCTTTCTAATCTTTGAATCCAAATTTTGGTGAAAAGCCATAAAAAACAAACAAAAACAAAGTGGAAAATGGACAAATCTCTCCCTCCCCATGAGTCTATTTAAAAGGCTTTTTTAAATAAATAAATAAATAAAGAAAGAAAGAAAGAGCGAGTCAACTCTGGCCAGAATACTCTGAGAGCAGCTTGGCATATACTGGTCCCTAAACTGCCCTGCATTCCCTCCATTACATCGGAAGTGACAACAAGAGGCTGTTTACACAGCATCCTGTTGTACTGGCCACCACCATAATTGTTCGCTCTTAGGCCAAAAATGAGGCACACTGTTTTGATTACATGGCTGGATCCCTCATTGTAACCTCAGCAAGTACAACCTGCACCAGTGGTAGTGGTGGCTGGAGACATAGCGGTGGGACCGAGAAGAAGCTCTCTCCTGAAGATCTTAAAACTCAGGCAGGCTCATATTGGGAGATACTGTCATTCAGATAGTCAGGACTTAAGCCATACAGAGTTTTAGAGGTCATCAGAGTCAGCATCGTAATTGCTGAGCCACTGTGTCTATACATTAATTAATTAATTAATTAATATGATTAATATTAATTTCACCATCCTCCTCCTCTGCCTGGTCCCTTCCTCGGGAGAAGGCTGAGTGGCAGAGGAGCTTTGAAGGGTGCACGTTCACCCTTTCTCCTACTCTGCCACCCATATCTTTCCTGGGAGAAAGCAGGGTAGAGAACGAATCTTGAAGTCCTTCTGAGCTGCCCAGAATCCTTTGGTGGGCTGCAAGCAGCCTGGAGGCTATATGTTGTACAGGCCTGCTTTAGGGCATTACAGTAATTCAAGCAAGATGTAATTGTTTAAGCTATGTATCTCTAGATGATCTGTTTATAAAGTGATACCCTCATCAGCAAGGCAGCATTTTATTCAAAAGTTGTTGTATGTATTGTATTAAAAGGGATATTACCCAGAAAGCTAGAACGCAAGGCCACCCAGAGGTTCCCAAGCTTTGGTCCTTCAGATGTTTTGGATTTCAGCTCGTAGAATTCCTGTCTGTTGACCAAACTGGCAGGGGCTTCTGGGAATTGAAGTCCAAAAATCCTGGAATACCAAAGTTTGAAAATCACTGCTTAGACAATTGTTTGATAAATGTAGTCACCATGTGATATGACATGATTTGAAAACATAATTTGTATTTGCTCCTTGAGACTGCTTTGGAAGACACTGAAAGCTAACAAATTGATTTCTTTCCCTGTCTGCTTTAAGGGGCCACCTGGTCCTCGTGGAGATGGGGGACCTCCAGGGCCTCAAGGCCCACCAGGACCACAGGGGCCAAATGGACTTTCCATTACAGGAGAACCAGTGAGTAAGCAAGCCCTTTGCATGCTACCTGTTTTAGCATAAAATCATACGTGGAGGAAGGTATCAGTCTTGCCACGGCCTTTGTTTCACCTTTCAGTGTTTCGGCACATTATTCTATTGCAAAGGCATCACTGGAAAGCTGTCAATGACTTTTTTCTGTAGACATGCTTGTGAAAAGAGCTATGTGTATTAAATGCTACATTGAAGGTGCTATTCCAGTGTTGAACTAGTAGGAAGAAGCAAAGAGGTGCACATGTTGTTATTTCTGATATAGAAAGGTGAATATAAAGTTTCAGTCCTTAATAAATTTACTGGGAATCAAGTCCCATTGATCAAGTCTTCACTTTTAAGGAAATGCATAAATGATTGTGCTCTCAGAGACTCATCCTTTCCTACATTTGCAAGTCAAGGACACACATTGTCTCCATTTATTCCAGTAGGTATTTATTAGATTGGTTTAAATGTTGCACATATATTTATTTATTCTTTGTTTGTTCTAGGGTCGCCAGGGGATGAAGGGTGATGCTGGAGAGCCTGGATTGCCAGGTCGATCAGTAAGTTTGTTGTTTGCTTTCCACATTTCCCAAAGACAACAACATAAGCAACATTCTCATTTGTAAGCTAGTTATGGACAAGTTTCTATTTAGGCCCAATTGTCCATCAACAAAAAGACAAAACTTTATTTAAATGAAAAAGAATAAAATAGACCACATTAGTGCAAAATGTACAATGAATGAAACAGTCCAGTGAAGTGGGGGTCTATTTTGAGAGAGCAGATAAGATATCAAAGACACATGACGTCCAAGAAAAGAGGGAAATAGAATTAAATTTTGTCAGATTCTCTCAGTTATGAGTAGGCTTTCTCACACATAGTCACAATTGTTTCAAGATTAACTGTTATCTGCAAGCTGCATCTGAAAGACGATATGTTACATGGTAATAAAATGTACTGTTTTTACAAAGAAAGCAAATAGAACTAAAATACAAAATAGAATGTAGGCAAAATGTAACTCTATGCAAGATGCTGATGTAATCATACAAGTGGGCTTCGCTTGTTTCTTCTGCATGCTGCCAACAAACAATATGAGAATAACACAGGAGTCTAGAGTACAGACGACTGTGTCTCATACCACGAACCTTTACTTACATAGGTCAGTAACTCTCTGTGTTTGGTTTTTCCTCTTCCTTAGGGATCCCCAGGTTTAACTGGCCCCCCAGGCCCAATGGGACCACCAGGTGACAGGGTAAGCATTTCTTTTCCATATTGGATGAGGTGTTTTTATAGCTGAACTCTGGTTTCACAAAAGTTGCCTACTTTGACATTTTCTATTATTATTAATTATTATTATTTTGGTAGCCAAATGAGTTTAATTTCTCTGTGTTAAATGTACTATGGGCCAGTACAGAGTGGCCCTTTAAGGCACCCCAGTCACATGCTAGAGTTGCCTCAGGATGGGGCTTCCACATGGGGGCGTCAAGATTGCGCCGCCATCTTTATGTAAGTGCTGCGCGGCATCCACACGGTGTGGCACGGCACCTATGTAATGAGTGCCGCCACGGTTTTAAAAGAACCTGCTTTTTGCAGGTTCTTTTTCCACCAATGGAAAGCCACATGGTTTGGCCGCTGTGGCTTCCCTCAGGTGGAAAAACAGGCTCTGGGAGGGCACCTTTTTGGGGCAGTATGTACTGCCCCTATATTGGGAGAACATCATTTCACTACTTGTACAGGAAATGGTGGATTGCTAGTGGGTCCATGCCTCATGCATGCATGTCTATAAACCACCAAAGCAAGGGCTCTGATCAAACTGAAAATTTACCTGGACCTATAAAGGAAGAGTAAGATTTCATAAAAAGAGAAGTGCTTATGAATTAACAGTCTTGTCATATTATCTAAACTGTATAGGGCTTTCTTGTTTGAATTAACAAGCCAGCTATATGACAGTCTCTTTTGATCAGTCAAATGCAATTGTTTTCCACTTTTGCATGACTTTAGGGGTGTGTGTTTATTTTGGCAGCATGTATATCCATGTTCTCCAATGTAGTAGACTGCATTTCCCAGCATGGACATACTGGCTGAAGATGGTGAGGGTTGTAGTCCTAAAACATTTTGAGAATGCCAGATTAAGGAAGGCTGATTTATACTGATATACAATGTTATCATGGCAATATGAAACTCCATGAAGTATTTAATCATAGACTTACTTGAGGGAAAAGGACAGCAAGCAGGAATATATTTTAAGCCTCATGGAGTTCTTTGTTCATCATCAAAGGAAGAACAAATCTGTGGATGCCATTTGAAAATTCCTGTTACTTCAGCTGAGCAGAACCATGGAATAATCAAGCGCTAGGTAGTGTAGCCAGCCTGCTGTAGTGGTTTGAGTATTGGTCCATAAACACAAGAATCCAGAGCTTGAATCCCTGCTCAGCATGGAAAACTGTTGGGTGGCCTTGGACAGGCTGCATTCTCCCACCCTTACAGAAAGGAAATGACAAGCCTCCTCCGATAAAACTTGGCAAGGAGATTTTATGATAGGGCTGCCATAAGTCAAAGTTGATTTGAAGGCACATGCTAATGACAGTGAGGTAGTTGGTGTAAATGTGTAACCCACATTTACTAGAGCCAAAAACTAGATAGCATGTAAACTTAGAATAATGTTGAGAAATTATTTAAAAATTCAGAGTGATAAGTATCATCATTATGTGCTTTTGTGAACTTAAGGCAAATTTATCGTGGATTATTATTTATTTTTTTGGTAAAATTTGTTCAGAGCAACCTTTGCCTTCCTCTGAGGCCTAGTCTCCAGAGTTGCAGTACAACACTCAAACTTCTACACTACACTGGCTCTCTTTGATAAGCTTAAAGCTACATAACTTGCTTGTCCTTTGTAAACACCCCCTCAGTAGTCTGTCAATGTCCATTTTTCCAATAGGGCTTCACTGGAAAAGATGGCCCAGCTGGACCAAGAGGGCCCCCGGGACCAATTGTAAGTGTTAGCTGCATTGCTTGAGAAATGGTTTGGGGGCTTCTTCATTTGGATGGATTTTTTTAGTCTTATGTCAAAATGTAGATTTGGTGCTTTATGTGGGAGTTCATGGGGATCTATGCAGAGTAAATTGCATAATTTATAAAATCAAGGTTTCACTCCACCCATCTGATGAAATGGTCTAGGAGGATTAGAACCCATGGAGAGAAAAATATTTTTCTCAGTTTCAAGGGTACTGCAGGATTCATTTATATCATTTTTATGATAAAATATACTAACTGAACTCACTTCTCGACAGTTGAATTGTTATAAATGAAAATGACTCCATACGTGTACAAGAGACAGTGACTAGCAGGCTTGGAGAACCCTAAGATTTGTAAAAGTTCTAGAAAAACCTTTAGAAAAAATCTTAAATGAAGATGGTGGGAGACCAGTCTAACGGGGACTGAGCATGGGCTGTGTGTATAAAATCCTGGCTGCTTGCTGGGGCAGGAACAAAATGGAAAACCAGTGGAGAGGGAAATTGTATGTCATGGAAAATGGTATGGCTGCCTGGCTGGAATAATAAAGAGTAGCAATCCACATTGCAGCATTTTGTAACAGGTCCCATGTGTTTTATCTATTTTTGCTTATTATGTAATGCCTGACCATCCAATCTTGTTATATCATCTGGCAAGCCGTGTAGCCTTTTTACTATTTTCTATGCAAAGTACATTTGTATAAATTTTGCATTTTCAAAAGTGAAGTTTTGATGACAAATGGTTAGGCTGAAGATATTATTTTTAAAAAATAATCTAGCTCTAGGTAATGCGGTCTGCATATGTTCTTTATGCTGGAAAATGGTCAAGAGGAAATCATTTCGAGTACAGTTAAGCTTTGGAAATACAAGAAGCTTCATGATGTTTTATGAGGTTTGAAAATGTCTCTTATGACAGCGGTGGCTTTGATGCTATTAGAAAGATGCAAGTTTTAAGAACTCAAGGATTTTTTGGCTGCTTGGGGGAGGGGAAGAAGTTACTAGGGTACTATCTTTAAACAAATATTTGAATGTATGATTAGAATAATTTGATTTAAAATGTGACCATTAGATACCTCTATATAAACAACACATTTATTTCATCTCTGTGAGACAAAAGGTTATTATCATGTTAATAGATGTATGAAGAGGAGATTTTGTGTACTTGCTGTTCTCTAACTCACAGTTTGCACATAGTTTTGTTTGTCTCTTTCTCTCTCTGTACATGTGTATAAAAGCACCATAAAACATAAAGGACATTTGTTAGGTAGATGGCTAAATGCAAGTATGATACTCTGATTTATAAGTGATAAAAGAAGAAAAAATAGAATGATTCATGGCTTCATGTTGCAAAGCAGATCTTCCAACTGTCCTGTTCTGGCAGGGGCAGTCTCAGTTAATCTCTGTTGTCCCACTTTTCTGACTGATTGCAAAATGTCTCAGTTTTGCTCTCCTCTTCCCACTTTCTTTCTTTGCCCTCAGCTGCACACTGAGTTCAAAGTGCAAAAGTAATTTGCATTCAGTTAGCAGGGTGAGTGGAGAGGAGGGTATAAAATATCGTTCACCTCAATAGACTCAGACAAAAGTTAACAGCTACAGCCTTTCCTAGCTTGCATGTCTTTCTTCATTAATAACCTTTGCCATCTTGGCTACTCTCTGATATTGCTCAGCTACTCATGTCCTGGTTTTCGTCTGTGAAATATTGAAAGGCATTGAAAGTGAGCAATGTAAAAAGTTTCCATATGCATCTCCCCTGCAATCAGATGGACATCTCACCTTTTGGAGGTAATGGAAAGATTCAATAGACTGTAGCCACCCTGCAGTGCCCATCTCTCTGAGAGATGCTCTGGAAGAGTGTCAGATCTCCAGAACAGATTCTGTAGGGAGTATTGGCTGAAGAGAGAATGGAAGAGGACCTTTACACAATCAGAGTCTTGCACAGTATTTGAATGTGGCTGGGTTTTTAACATCCATTTCAGATGTATCTCAAATTATTACGACGTTCTGTCAGCATTCCTTCTCAATATATTTCTTTGCAGGGTGCCCCTGGAGTGCCTGGAGTGGCTGGCCCAACTGGAAAGCCAGGGAAACCAGGAGACCGTGGGTCACCGGTAAGATAATTAGCGTCTGGCTTTTGTATGCAGTGTCTGCATCCTTTGGGAAAGAAAAAAAAAAACTTGAAAATTCAAATCAGTAGGAGACTTCTCAGGCTCACATCATGCAATGGCAATCATGAGAAGCAGTTAATATCTCCAAGTTAAGACTGCAAGTCTAATTTTAAACAGTTTTGCTCTCTACAGTACATCTTTTTTTGCAGTTTAAGAGTTGGGTCTGGAAAATGTCGTCATGGGGTTTCAGCTAAAAAAGAGGGCACAGGCTGTACATGCCAAGACTTATATTTCTACCCTATGTAAACATTTCAGAGGTAAATCAGCAGAATTACTTCCTGGAATTATCATTTTTTAAAAGCATGGTCAAGCATGCTATGCTGCCTAAGGTGGAATTTTTTATAGGTAGCATTCTGAGTTATTGGACTGCAAATGCTCAAATGGTAGCAATGCAGCCCAAATATTTTGTAGTGGTTGCTGCTTTGGGTTTTGTATCTGAAACTAACTTAGAGAAGAGGATGGAGCAGGCATTTGCCCTAGCTGCAATTTCTGGAGCCTCTCTATCTGATTTAGTAAAGACTACTGTACTTGACATTAAAGCCTGGGACTTAATAGGGTGATTCTACTGTTGGAACTGCTTCCATCAGCAGAACTGGGAAGAGGGCAATGCCCTTATGTGCACTCTCAACATTTGCACTGGAGGGCTGTGAATGCACCCAGATTAGGTTTTCAAGTAATATGATGGGCTGCAGTAGAAAGGGGAGGAATGCTTGGTTGCACTAGTAGCCAGATATTAGCATGACATTGGATTTAGGCCAAAGAGTTTAACATTCATATCTGCCACACCAGTCAGCATGGGAAAAGAATAAGTTCCTTCTCATCTTCTTTGCTTGTTTTATTATTCTTGAGGCATCACAAGGTAGTTTTGAAGGGGAGAGAGAGGGAAAAAATTGCCTCTGAGTTCTGAGCTGTTTCATACAATACTATGCACCTGTTGGCTTTTGTATACAGTGGGCTGGTATCCACTGGGGTTTGGTTCCAGGACCCCCCAGGATACCAAAATCTATGGACACTCAAGTCCTATTATATATAATGGTGTAGTAAAATGATGCCCCTTATATAAAATGGCAAAATTAAGCTTTCCTTTTTGGATTTTTTTTAAAAATGTAAGCCAAGGATTGTTGATTTCATAGATATGGAGGGCCAGCTGTATGATATATGTGGTTACCAGATTGTTCAGTACATCCTTGGATTAAGGTCTACACGGTTATAACACTTTGACACTAATTTAACTACAGAATTGTAGCACTTTGGTCTAAAACATACTTCAGAAATAATTCAGTTTGAGAACACTTTAATTGCCCTGACTCAAGGCTGGGGAATTCCGGGAACTGTAGTTTTGTGAGACATTTAGCCTTCTCTGATAGAGCACTGTGGAGCCATAATAAACTACAATTCCCCAGGATTCTCTAGCATTGAGCCAGGGCAGTTAAAGCAGTCTCAAACTGAAATATTTCTTCAATGTGTTTTTGATCTTTGATACTAATTTAAGCACCATGGCTGCCGCTTATGGATTCTTGAATATTTTGATGGGGTACTAGAGCTCTCTGCAAATGAATTCTAAAGACCCCATGAAATGACAAACTCCAGGATTCCACAGGACAGAGCCATGACAATTAATGTGAAAAAGACATAAGAGACTAAACTGTCACATTGATTCATGGTTAAATGATTTTTGATCTTAATCTTGACTAACATTCTAGGACTTTCTAATTTTCTAGTTGTTCTAGTTAGAATTTCTCACAAACGCTTTCTTGGTAAAACAAGATGGTAGAGCTGACCACAACTTGATCTTTGGACTAAAGCAGGTTAATCTTTTTACACATTGAGCAGTCTTTTTTGTATGCTAATGCCTGCATATCAAGACAGAGTAGGAAGAGTAAGTATGGTGGGTTCTTGGTATCCACTGGGGTTTGGTTCCCAAACTTTCTGTGGATACCAAAATGCTCACGTCCTGTTAAATATACTGGCATAGTAAAATGGTGTCCCTTATATAAAATGGCAAATTGAAGGTTTGCTTATTGGAATTTATATATAGTTTTTAAAAAATATTTTCAAGTCGTGGATGGATGTATACATGGATAAAAAAAACCTGGGAATATGGAGGGCTAACTGTAAAAGGCTGGCAATGCTTGCTTAGGAGTTATTTATGTGGTGACCTTTTAAGGCTTCATTTGATGTTTGTTTGTTCCATTTCTAATAGGTAGATCTGTTTAATATTTTCATTGTGTGTACTCTCTTTTGTCCTATTTCTCTACCATCCTGACATTGCATATAATGCTTCTCAAGATTTCATGACCAAATCTCAGCAGGAACTATGGCTGGAAGTCTGTGCAGATGTTTTGTCAGACTCATGAGGCAGAAGAGATTTCAACACCTATACTTAGACAATCAAGAAGTGCCAAAGGGGTAACCCAAGGCCATGTGTGTAGTCAGTGGGCCAAATGTAGCCTGCAGAGTTGTAAAGGTCATCCAGGCTTTTCCTGTAGTTACATGGCCCAGTTTCAAAGTATCATTTTTGTGTAGTTCACTCTGCTGCATTAGTCATACAAGATCCAAATCATGTGGCTTTGTCCAAGGATGAAAGAGTAGTTTCAGGTTTAGTGGAACACAGATATAACATGCTATCATTTCAGCATGGAAACAGCAAAAGCCTTTAGAAGTTACTTACTTGGACTGTAACCCAGAATCTCTTAGAAAGCATGGCCTATGGCCATGCTAACTGGAGCATTCTAGGACTAGTAATCCAAAAAAGTAACTTTTCCTAGCTTTGGGCACAGTTCCCAGAATATGAGATCATCCTGAGCAATAGCACTGGTAAACAAAGTCAGCTGGCCTATAACATTATACCTGAACATATCTTGGGGTTTTTCATCACTCCTGTATTTTGGATGTGCAGTTGGTGCAACAGTCTGTTGGCTTCATAACTTCATAACTTCATCACACAGGGACAATTATAAACAGAGATTTTCCCGTGAAAATCATGTGCATATGCAATTAAGATTTTCATATGATGTCATGATTAAACAGCCATTGTCCCAGGAATATCCTGTGAAAATTGTGCAATTGTGATAAAGGTTTTCAAATGACTTTACGTTGAAAAGCAATTAAAGTGATATTAACCCATGAATAACCAGGCAATAAACTATAGTGCGCCCTTGCCATACGCGAGGGATCTGTTCCGGACCCGCCCCCCCGGCAATGTAAGGCAAATTCCGTGTGAAATCATTTGAATGAGCACCCCATTCACCATATTAGGGCTCGCTGTACACGTGACCTCATGTCCATGTATGGCAAGCCCATATGTGGCACAGGCACATTGTATGCTCATCCCTCCCTCCACATTTATGGCTTTGACTTTTGCAGATTATTCATGGATTTTATTAATAAGTTTTCTGTAGGAATATCTAGGTCCTCCAGCACAACTCTATGGTCAACTTTAACCAAAAGTTGCACTGAAGGACCTAAAGATCCCTAGAGAGAAGACTCCACTAGGCATTTGTAGCTCCTCCTGCACAATTCTATTGTCAATATCTGGCAGAAGTTGATCACAGAGTTGCTCTGGAGGACCTAGAGATTCTCAGAGAGTTGTTCTCTCAGGTAAAAACAGTGTTTGTTTTTTGCAGTTTTTCCACACTCATGGGGGTCCTGTGCCTCTAACCACAGCTAATATGGAAGAACGTGTCTAGTATTTTTTGAATCTAGGACATACCTTTCATTCATCCTTATTGGGCATTCATTTCATTAAAAAGTGATAATACATAATACATCATACTGAACAAATGAAAGAATGGGGTGAAAATTGTAAATGAGGGAACTAGGAGTTGCATCATTAGGGATACAACTCTGTGGAATGCTGTGCCTCTTTCTCTCTTCTAGGACTGCCAGAAAATGCCAAGATAAAATTAATTTCTCTTCTAAATGTTGTGATAGGTTTTGCCCATACCATAGTTCCTTAGAACTGTTTGACAATAATTTTATGAGAACATGGTTACTCTGTTTTTAGGAACTGTTGATGTTGCTCCATTCTAAATAATCTACAGAGTAACAAACCCATGGGGAAAACAGAAGGCAAACATGTTCCCTATGCAATATGCAAATACCCAGACGTGCATGTTTGATTCGAATCTGGCTCAGTCTGACCCATTCTGAGTCCCTGATATTACTGCTTCCTTGTCTAATATTAAATATAAGTCCTACTGTTATAGTAAATATAACTCCTACTGATCCCTTATCTGTAGGAGTTCCTCAGGGCTCTGTCCTGGGTCCCCTTCTGTTCTCTCTATACACATTGTCCCTTGGTAAACTCATCAGTTCTTTTGGTTTCTCCTATCATCTGTATGCCGATGACACTCAGCTGTATCTTTCAACCCCTGACCTTTCGCCGGGGCTTGAACAGCAAGTCTCCTCTTGTCTGGCTGCCATCTCTCAGTGGATGTGGCATCGGCGCTTGAAGCTCAACATGTCTAAGACAGCTTCTCGTCTTCCCACCTAAGCCCACCCTTCAGTACTCCTTTTCTGTTTCTGTTGACGGCATTTCTATTCAACCGGTTCAGCAAGCCTGCAGTCTTGGCTTCATTTTTTATTCCTCTCTGTTGTTTACTCCCCAGATTCAGGCCACCGCCAAGACCCATAGATTCTCTCTCTACAACATTGCTAAAATCCGTCCTTTCCTCTCAGCCTCCACTGCCAAGACTCTGGTCCATGCACTAGTGGTATCGCGACTAGATCATTGTAACCTTCTTCTGACAGGGCTTACTCTCTCTCACCTCCATCCTTTAATCTCTGTCCAGAACTCAGCTGCATGTATTATCACATCCGCTCGTGGCTTTGACCATGTTTCTCCTTTCTTATCCTCCCTT
The DNA here is from genome assembly GCA_034509955.1 of Urosaurus nigricauda. Classification (NCBI taxonomy): domain Eukaryota; kingdom Metazoa; phylum Chordata; class Lepidosauria; order Squamata; family Phrynosomatidae; genus Urosaurus; species Urosaurus nigricauda. The sequence continues at coordinate 256,831,117 of JAOEGL010000001.1, read as the reverse complement.
CACTGGCTCCCCTTCCCCTTCCGCATCCAGTACAAGCTTTTGTTGTTGAATTTCAAAGCCCTCCATGGACTGGCCCCTCTTTACTTGTCTGAACTTTTTTCTCCTTACATTCCTGCTCGTACCCTCCGTTCTGGTTGTCAAGGTCTCCTGTCCCAACCGAGGATTTCCACTGCCCTGTCCCGGATTCGTCCCTTCTCACTTGCTGTTCCTCACTCCTGGAACCTTCTTCCCCCACATGTGCGCCTCATCACTTCTCTAACCAGTTTCAAAACTGAGTTAAAGACTATATTGTTTAGGGAAGCGTTCCCAGAATTGTGCCATCTGCCCCAGGATGGCTCCTTCTAACTTTGTATCAGAACCCTAGCCCTCCCTGCAGTCATCTGCCTTGGTCCAGGCCCCAGAGGGAGAGAAGAACCACTGGACCTCATCCCCTTTCCCACCACCTTTCCCTTCTCTTCGTTGTTATCTCTCTTAGATTGTAAGCCTGAGGGCAGGGAACCGTCTAATTTATAAGATTGTATGTATAGCACTGTGTAAATTTACAGCGCTATATAAATAAAGGTTAATAATAATAATAATAATAGTAAATAGTTCAAGATTATCAAAATACTACCATATCCAATCTAGGTTTCACCAACAAAATACTTAATTATAACACAGGCCAGATACAGACAGGCATGAAGAGGCACCTGGGCGGTGCCATTAGGATTTGGGAGCACGCATCATTTATACATTCCCAAACCCTATTACGTAATGGTGTTGACACCATTGTGTAACGCCATTTAGATGGCATACGTAATGGCATCACTGCAACTGCGCAGCTGCTAGATGGAGCTTCACAGTTGTGGCGGCAGAAAGGTGCCCAATGGCGCCTTTTCCTTCAATCGCGCCACAACTGTGGCACTAAAATGGAGTGGGGAACACCCTGCTCCTTTTTTGCTGCGAAGCTTCACCTAGCTGCTGTGGTGAAGTTGTGCAGCAAAAAGAGGTGGTGCCAGACTGCCCTTTTTGGGTGGTCTGTATCGCCCCACAGTATCACTGATAGAGCAAACATGGTGTCATGGTTTGAACACTGGAATATGAAAATTCAGAATCCACAACAATATGAATTTAGAAGGAGTACATGCTAAATTTTCACATATTCCAGTGTTCAAACTGTGATGCTGTGGCTTTGATAACATCATCTTGACTTCAGTATGAATCACCAGTTTTGATCATGCAATGTAACAGAAGTGTAGAATGTGACAGTGGGTGAAAGGTGTACTAGAGCTAAAGACAGAGCATTTTTGGCTCTAGACATTTTTAGAGAGTCTCTCCACATGTCACAGGCTGGCAGAATTCTCTCAAATGGCTAACATTTACTTGAGCTTTACTTGGATGAGTTAGTGTGTTTCTGATAATGATCCAATAGTCAGAACAGTGTTTTGTCTCTTCTTTGGATGGTTTGAAGCAGGGAATTCCATGTTGCTGACAGACAAAACAACACTGACTGGTTTCAAAGGGACAATAAATGTATCCATGTGTGATAACTTGTGTTCAGTTCTGGAAAATTTGCAATATACAGTTTGACTACGCTAATTACATTTCTCAAGGGAAAGTGTCAAGAGATTTCTTGGCTCTTTCATTTGCTAACAAAGGAATGTAAACAGTGAGGGTAAATTCTCAAAACACTGTGTGAGAGTTGCACATGCAAACTTCCATTTGTAGCCTGGATTATGTGCACATAGTTCCAGAACACTGTATCTGAAAGTTTCCATAGTACTAAATACATACAATTGCCCACCAATTCCATATCCTACTACTTTCCTGATTTAGCAAGTTCAATCCTAAAATTCATCCCATTTTTTTCAGATGCCTTAAAAATATCCCAGATTCTCTCTTCTCCTCTCACTTACACCCTTTATCCTTACTTTAACTGCTGCAAAATGTATTTAACATGGAGAAAGAGGGCAAAGTTTTGACTTTCCTTCCTAGTGGGCTCAGGAAAAAGCAAACTGCAGCAGCATCTCCTACCCTGTGTGTTCTTCCTCATTAGACACTTTTGCCATCTTGACCACACTCTGACATTGTTTGGCCCCATGTTTCCCAGTTTCCATCTGGGAAATGTTGGAAAGTATGTGGTCCAGCAACTCATTATCAAATTTCATCATCAAGCAGATAAACAATTGCTTCAACATATTAATGTTTTAGGGACATATTAGTGGAAACAAATAGTGTCACAATGTTTGAAACATCTGTTGTTTTGAAAAATGAAATGAAAACCAACATAATTCTGCCCTATCAAGTTTCCTCACAAAATTAGCACTGATGTAAACAGCATCTCCCCCTACCGTCATTACTTCCTAAGGCAAATCTTAGTAAGGAACAAATAAAATAATACTTTCCTTCTGAGGGCATTTGCTTAGATGGCCCTAGTCAGACTGAAGTTCAGTCACTAAAACCTTAATACTGTATTGATGATTATCTACTCTTATAAATAAAATGGTAAGGAATCATTCAAAGTAGATAATCATTCAAAAGTTGCTCATCCTCTCCCCCCTCCCCCAAATGCTGGAAAGGGAGATGCCGTTTAGATAATATGAAACCTGCCTGAGACCCTATAGAACACAGTTACTCAGAGTACCCTGGACTAACAATCTGATTTAATGAAATGGTTTTATTCTGAAGCATTTAGAAACAGTTTGAGAAAACAGTAAAACTAAGATGTTGTTGTGTGCCTTCCAGTCATTTCCAACTAATAGTGAATCTAAGGTGAAGCTATCCCAAGGTGTTTTTTAAAAACAAGATTTGTTCAGAGGGTCGTTGTTTGGTTTTGGCCAGTGCCTTCCTCTGAGGTTGAGAGAGTGTGACTTGCTAATATTCACCCAGTGGGTTTCTATGACTGAGCCAGGATTCTAACCCTGGTCTCCAGAATCATAGTCCAACACTCAAACTATTATACCACTCTGACTCTTAAGATACAAAAACTAAGCTACAAAATATCAGTCACCAGGTAAAATACAGGCCAGCCAGATAATGTCTGTAAATGTTGTTGGAAGAAACTGAATACCCAGTCTTTGAGGTCTGTTGGGGTGTATGAAACGGATGACTTGAGACCCACTCACAGTAAAAATTATAGCACTGTAGTTTCACTTGAAATGCCACAGCTGCATCCTACGGAATCCTTGGATTTGTAGTGTGGTGAGAAGCACTAGTGGAGCTCTCTGGATTAAAATTCTAAATGCCTCTCCCAGTACAAATCCCAGGATTCCATAGGTTGAAACCACAGCAATTAAAGTGGAATAATTGTATAGTGTGAATAGGCCCTTGATCACTGGTCTGTAGCATGGGATGCAGGAGATAAACATTCTGTTTGCCTGGCCAGAGTAGAGGTTCAGGCTCTTGGTGTTTATATTAGTCTTGGCTAGTGCAGAAGCTTCAGTGTGCCTACCAATGCAGAGCTTGAGGCGGGATATTCTTATTACCTCCTATACATTAAGAGGGTTCTGAAGCCTAATCACACATTGCAAGTTACCACATGGGAAATAAGTCTTATAGGAAGTGTATTTCGTGTGTGTGTGTGTGTGTGTGTGAGAGAGAGAGAGAGAGAGAGAGAGAGAGGGAGGGAGGGAGAGAGAGAGAGAGAGAGGGAGAGAATGAAACATACTATTTTGGACTGTAGGAAGAGATCATATTTCCCATTGTTCCATTGCAAGTATAAAACTACCACAGCAGGAAAGAGGTTGGCTAGAATGTCTGTTGTCCCAATATTTGTATGTCACATTGGATTTTATTTCAAAAATAGGAGACAATTCAAATATAGCACTCACATCTGCACTATGCAGCCCTGAGCCTGTTTCATGAGATTTCTGATCGAAACCTAGGGGTTCTGACAAACACATGTGATGGTGAACCATATGACAGGAATATTGTGGTTGTGTTTGCTTCCCCACATCTGTTTGATGGTATTATATAATATTAGTGAAACACTCTGATTTGTTACAGGGTCCAGTTGGATTGAAAGGTGAAAAAGGTGACCGTGTAAGTATAGCCTTTCTGTAAATTCAATTATATTTTCCAACATGACATATCATTTGTTTGTTTGTTTGTTTTTTACAAAAGAATGTACTATGGTCTAACACAGTTCTTGTTCCTTTTATTAAGGGAGATATTGCTTCCCAGAATATGATGAGAGCTGTTGCAAGACAAGTCTGTGAACAAATGATAAACGGTAAATGATACTCCAAAATCACACAACAAAGCCCATGCTTTTGTGTATCATTTTTTCATGTATTTGTGGCAGCCAGATAGGTTAGGATTACCTGGAGACAAAGGTAAGTAATGGGTTTTTAATTTTTTTTAACTAAACAAGTCTAGATTATGCCCTTCTCTGAACCACTTTCACTTTGTGCTCCTCCTTGGTGGAAGCAGTGATGACAAATACAGTCTGTCTTTCACTCCTCTTTCCACTTCTGACATTTAATGCATTCCTATGAGAGCAGTAATGCTTTTGGGTACGTTTGGCTCCTCCTCCTGTTGTTTGTGATAAGTGCCATTCTCTGGCAGGAGCAACAGGTGCAAAAAGAAATCAAGATTGGGTTTAAAAATAGGGTATTGATCTGATCCACTGTGGGCACACTGCCATGTGGATACAGTAGGACATTACAGATTTTTTTCTCTTTTCTTTTACCATGGCAAGTGAGCATGTAGACCATTTATTTTTCCAGATCATTTTGACGGTACGTACCTCCTGTTTTCACTGCCCGTTTCTTCCTGCTTTCTTCAGTCCAAGAATGTAAGCTACAGACTTGACTGAATACTGGGGAAGACTGGTTGGCATATTGGAGGTATACACACAGGCCTCCCACTCACTGGACTGCCCTAGAATGGTGCTGCTAATAAACTGGAATTAGTCTGCTGTGGCTTGTCATGGGCTAAAGCAAGACCTTATTCATAGGATGTGTGGATTGATTGGTTGGTTGGTTGATTTGTGTGAGTTGTACTGGGTTCAGCTCTGGCCAAAATTTTATAATATTATGCATTATAATATTATAATACTCCTGCCAGTGTAATCCACTCATCTTAATCCATGGTTGTATACCAAGTTAACTAGCAATAGTCTAGAAAAAGTTTTCTGAGACCCAGGGAGAAGGATTTTGATTTCTTAAAAAGTCAAATGAAATGGTACTGTGCATGTTTTTACTTAAGGTATTTTATATCCCCAAAGGCCAAATGACCCGATTTAATCAAATGCTGAATCAAATTCCAAATGATTACAATTCAAACCGCAATCAGCCTGGACCACCAGGGCCACCTGGCCCCCCAGGACCTGCTGGGTCAAGAGGAGAACCTGGGACTGGAGGCAGGCCAGGATTCCCGGGATCACCTGGCATGCAGGGACCACCAGGAGATAGAGGTCGGTTGTTATTTTGGTTTGTTTGTTTGTTTGTATTTTTAAGCACATGTATGTCATCATCATAGGTCAGGTGCTGTTAGGCAGAAAAATAATTGATAGATGCATCATTGCTTATTATGTTCACACTAAATAGACACTGCATATTATAAACTGAATAATAAATATTATAATTGCATATTATAAACTGAAATGTACTCAGGAGAGTAAAATGATTTAATAAATGATCCTCTAAGTAGCTGATTAGCCCAGGCAGGGGCAGTATTTAAAAAATGAACTGTCCATGGCATGTTTCACAAACATGAACATTTGTTCCTCTGGCACATCTTTCTTACTTTATTGTGCAACTTAATGCCTCCCTTTTATGTGTGTTTTAGGATTACCTGGAGAGAAAGGTGAAAGAGGAATTGGATCACAAGGACCACGAGGGTTGCCCGGGCCACCTGGTGGGTTTCCTGCATCTTAGATACAGCACGTTACTGAGTTCTGGGGGTGGGGTTGGGGAGGTTAGAAACTGTGATTAATAGTCTTAAAAATATTTTAAGGGGCTTGAAAATATCAAATCTTTATCATTTGTGATCGGAATCCCATTGGGGATTTATGTATGCAAGAGCACCACATCTACAGGGCTAAACAGTGAAACTGGTCCTGATTCCCCCACCCCAGTCCCTACTTGCTGGGCAGCAGCAGTTGCGATTACCATAATGAGAGCCTGTTCTCCTATCATTTGGGAAGCAGCTAATGGATATTGCCTCCCATTCCCATGTGTGATCTCTGGTGTGACAGGCAGAAACAGGGCCCTTGTTGCAATTCCCCCTTGTGCCAGAGATCGCTCACACATACGAGGTGGGACCATTATCAAGCTGCTTCTTGATCCACAGGAGAAAAGACTCTCATTGATCACACCTGTTGCAGTGGGGATTGCAAGACTTTCACAGTCTCTAAGTATGCCCTAAACTAGGAGCTACATAGGGATCGTGAATATCAAACAATCATGAATATGTAACTGTAGAAGCTTTATCACATTAAAAACAAACCTGGCAGGCAAATGGAGAGAAATGCATTTCTCTTTCTGTCTCTGCATGATTTTGAAGCACTTTTCTGGTCTTCCAGTTGTAAAGGCATGGAAAAGGGTCGTAAAAGTGTCCCTTTTGCCATGCTGGAAAAATCTGTTTGGCAAAAGGAACATTTTTACTACCCTCTCCCATGATGTTATGACTGGAAGAGAACAAAAGTGCTTCAACATCATGCAGAAAGATAAAGTTTCTCTTTGTTTAATTGTATTCAGAATTAGTTTGTCTGCAGCTATATGTTTTTCTTAAGTTATAATTTGCTGTCTAATATTCAGAGTATAAGACTATAAGACATTGACCATTTATTTTTCAGTTGGCTTAGTTTGATAATTTAGTCATATCTTGGAGACTTGTTGCTTCTGCCTTTAATTCACTAGTTGAAACTCTTTTTTGCTGTTGTCACAAAACCTATAAGAAGCCTGCAGCAAATTTTAACTCCGTTTGGTTAAAACTCTACATTTTTGTTAACTATGAATTTCCAAAGAAAACATGATCTCATCTGTTTTGAAGCTGCAGGATAGCAGAACTGAAGCAATCTATACTTTAATTGAAATCTAATGGACTTGTCCAATGCAGAACTGCCTCTTGATGTCCCATTACCTTACACAAAATAGATGTAAACCACCAGGTTCAAATCTTGCCAAACCAATTTTCTGTGAACAAAGAACTTAAAATTATGGAAGCAAATAATGATGAGTTACATATTGAGTAACTTTGGGGCTGTTTCATTGACACCACATGTGGAAACCAAATGGAAACATTGCTTAATCATGTGCCTGAGTGGAGTCTATATTCCAGTTTTGTCAAACACTTTATGGACTGCCTCATTTTGAGCTATATTTGTTATACTGCCTTCTTTTCTTATTCTAATATTAGGTCCACAAGGGGAATCCAGAATGGGCCCACCAGGTGCCACAGGCTCACGAGGACCACCTGGGCCACCAGGTCGTCCCGGTAATTCAGGTATCAGAGGTCCCCCTGGGCCACCTGGATACTGTGATTCATCCCAGTGTGCTAGCATTGCTTACAATGGTCAAGGATATCCAGGTAGGTTTTTTAGTACTTAACTCTTCCTTGAATACTCCATTGAAATGTGTGTTCACTTTGAATCCTTTTGTGGAGAGGGGTCATATAGTAGAAAGAAACATGAATTGAATTCAGAATTAAAGAGCCTGGTTGCTTAGTGCTCTAAATATCTCTAACTGATCCAGGTTTGATCCAGATAACTGTTCTTATTGCTACTACAAATCATTTTTATGTTATTGATTAAACTGCCCCAGTTCAAAATGTCTTTTTGTTTTAAGCAGAAAGTACTGATAATTTTTAGAAGCAGTTTACATCTAATACATATAGTTCTAGGAGAATGTTTACTTTTAGGATTTGAATGATCATTTTTTCCTTCTTCTCCTTCTCTTCTTCCTCCTCCTTCCAACTCGCACCAAACTACTTCTTCTGAACAAGGTTGACCACTCATCTAAAGTAATTTTTTTAAAAAAAGACATAGTTGTTTGCAGTTTCTCTTTGTGTTCTTCTGATTAATGTTGGGATTATCTATACAAAATTGGTACCTGAAATCTAATTTTCCAAGACCAAATGTCATTCTGTGATACAGTGCAGACAATGGGGTGGGTGGAGTGGAAAGAGAAAATAACCATCCCTTAATTTGTGCTGAGTTGTGATCGAAAATTCATCCGAGAACAAGCAGTTTCAGACAATGGACTGCCAAGAAACAAAAATGCTGGATAGCTATGGCCTGGCCACTGAGAAACAAAGCTGTAAAAATTGTGAGTGAAATTCAAAAACCATATGCAACAGATTTAGGGCACCATTCAAGAACTGTAAAAATTATTCAGGCCTACAGTATTGAGAACTAGTTTGTGTGCACTGTAGCACCTTATAATCCATAAACATGATATTGCTGTTGGTTATGTTGTTTGCCACTATCATAATGTGCATGTATGTGAGAATATATATATATGTGTACACACAAATTGATAGGCATAAAGTTGATGAATAGATCAAATTTATCATGCAGAACTTGCACAAAATCAATAATTAATCTGAATTTTTAAATAAATGGAAAATATTATTGCAATGCTACCTTTGTGGGGAGCAGCCTGGTATACATATATAGATATATACATATAATTTAACCCTTGTAGATGGATTTAGATGGATGGAAAAAATATTTTTGCACAGCTGTTAAACCTTGAAAACTAACATCATCTTTGACCTGTTTCAGGTTCCGGCTAACACATTTTCTAAGTCACCAGTGCTGCTTACAGTTTGAATACAATGAAAATCCTGTTTCTGAGATGTTTGCGCACGTGCTTATTAGGAAGTGAATCAGTATGGATATTTCACCATAGATAATGGTTAAATGAGGAATGTTGGCCACATAAAATGGACAGATTATCTTTTCTATACTTACTAACAAGAATATAGGAGAAAGATGTTTCATTTGTTAAAGAAAGATAACCCCAACCTCCATGTTCCTATTCTTCTCTCCAGTCCCATAAAGAAAAAGTCATGAGAAGTCTCAGTGGCAATGGAGGCTTATAGACCTACTAACAAATGAGGTGTAACATCAAGATAGACTTAACCTGGTGAAAGAGAACTGACTTAATGTAAATAGTAAACTAATTGTGGCTTGTAAATGATTTGTATGGGATCGTGTCCACTAAAATGAATTAACATCATTACATTGTGCTTTTGCATCAAAGCCTGCTGCTGCTATTGTTTCTGCCTTTTCCCCATGTGCTGTTGTATCCTCTTTTCTCTTTGTTGCTTATTGTTGTTTCCATTCTCATCACCACCTTATCTGATTTAGGACTGGAGCTTTTTTGTATATGTAATCTTATTACAAATGCACAACAAAAACAATTAATTTTGCTTCTGGTTTTCCTGCAGTGTTTGGTGTTCCTCCAGCACCAGCTCAATCTGATATAAGGAACACTGCCAGAAAATAATATTTATTCAGTATTGCCACTGGTGAATACGTTGTGTAAATATCAGCCACACCTTTTGAAACTATCTTTTAAAAATAATGTTACGTGCTTGAGGTTTTCCATTTTGACAAAACATCCACAAACTTCGTTAATTAGCTTAAAAGTAAATGCTAATGCCAAAAAATCTGTAGTTAGTTGTGTGAAGGTTCCACTGAGTGAATGGAACAAAGATAGTTATGACTAATGTAATCTCTATTGTTTTGGGGGGAATTCAGTTAAAACATAACATTAGCAGGACTGAAGCCTAAGTAAAGCAGTCTGAACTTGATAATGATTTTTATTTTGGACACTATGTATGTCACATTAAGATTGCTGCTTTCATCCATATGGTTTTCCCTCATTTTAAAACTATCTCCCTTCCTCCAAGTTGAAAGACATTTTGAATGACATTTGTTCTATGTACACTTTGAAAAGGTAATGGCAAACTAATCTGCAATTCTATGCATGTTTGCTTGGGAATTAAGTCCCTTTGAACACTGGAGCATGTACTCCTGGGTAGAAGTGCATAGGATTTTAATATTGATATTTTAATATTATTAAATTGCTTTTGTTTATACTTTGTTTAATGTAAGCTACTTTGAGAAAACTTTTTTGTTTGTTTCTTTCAAAGGCCAGCATAAAAGTTTCTCATATAAATAAGCAAACAGCACATAAATCCCAATCTGAAGGCCCATGTGTTCTCTTGTGTGCACTTGGAGGCCTAGCATGAGTACACCTCTTTCCTTGTTTGAAAAACAAAGGCAGCTTCCCACAGTTCCCTTTGTTGGATGGGGAGGATTTCATGCATATCACAATATCTCCATGTATAATTGGTTTAGGATCATTTACCTGGAAGTAAGTTTTTTTTAAAAATCTTGTTTTGGACAGAACTCACTTCCAAATTAATGTCCTTAAGATCAAAGCCACAAATAAATTTACCCATCCTGCTATTACTAAAACAAAACAATAGCTTTAAAAAAAAACCCTGTGGATTTAAAGTCATGTCATAACTATAATGTTCAATCGGACGACTATTTTCAACCAGAGCCATACGCACCTGAAAGCGGACCCTATCAGCCTGAAAGTGACCCCTACATAGTACCAGTGGAATCTGAAAGAAGAGATGACGAATATGAGGACTATGGAGCTGATATGCATTCACCTGGATATCCCGATCATATGCGCTGGAAAAGATCATTATCAAGAAAAGCAAAAACAAAGCCATAAATGATTGACTTCCTTATTTCTGCAGTTCCCCCACCCAATTTTTGGTCATTTGTTTTTGTTGTTGCTATTCTTGCATGTGCAGATACATACAGAATTAGCTGGGAGCACCTGCTTCTCCTCCAAAGCAGAAGTGCACTTACTTCTTCTGTGGGTATCAGACTCATATGGGAATAGCAATAACATGTTATCATAGACATCATTCTCACTCTTGAAATGCTTGTAAAATACTTTAGCTTACAGCAGCTGCATAGAACTGTAATGTATTAAAATGTTAATGGCTACATTTTCTTTAAGTAAATAATAAAAAGGAAAAAAGAAAAGAAAGAAAACCCTTTGTAGCTGCCATCAGTGTTTTCAAGGCTGGATGCTTCAGCAGTGGACCTTGCTTTACCTCTCTTTTCTCATCAAGCGCTTCCTTGCAGTTTGGTCACATTACAAATCTGCATTACCAAGTGAAACAAGAACCCTTTATTTCTATGCATAACTTCTTCCTTTGCTTACCGGTATATCTTGCAGGGCACATTCTGCTTTTATACATCTCTTTTAACAACCACAACCTTTTAATAATGTAGCTGACATCATTGTATCAACTGGATACAGTTTTAAAAAAAGAAAAGAAATACTGCCTTAAATTTCCTTGTTTTAAAGACATTAACATTTATGCCAAATTGCAGTCAATCCTGCAGAGATGAAATTGCATGTTTGTGTTGTATATTTAGTATGATCCCCCTTCCCCCAGAATATAATGTTTCGTAGTTATCAGAAAAAAAGCAGTTGGAAATTGTTTGCAAGACTATGGATATAGAATTGCTGCTTTTATATTTTAACTGCAAATTGTGAATTTCACTGCCTTATATTATTTATTTCTGAAACAAAAGAGGCATTTTTCAATAAAACTACTGAAAATCTATATAGTCTGTGAGTATTATTGCTGGTTTCCAGACTTCAGAGGGCTTATAGTCATGGAAAATAAATCATCAGAAACCTTATACTCTTTTCTAAAGGAACCTGCATATATAAAACTTGCAGCCCATTGAAGTTTAAAATGCTAAAAAATGAGTAGTAGATTATTTTAGTAGCTGAGATCAGCATTAGATTTCAGTCTATAGGTTCCATGCTCTGAAAGTATCATATTTTATGTTCCTGATGTATGGAAGCCCCTGTGATTGGTGGATTGACTGATTAATTGCACTTATATCACATTTTTCTCCTAAAATGGGAATCAAGGCAGCTTGGATAGTGGATTCTCAAACAATCTGTGAACCAATGAATACCCTCCATACCACAACAGTGTTCTCGTATGTAAGGTTGCCACTTTTGTAGCCAGACAGTGTCAAAAAATCTGAGTGAATGTGGTGGAACAAGAGAAAGTGCAGTATGAAAGTGGTGAGCAGAGAGAAAGTTAAGCATTATTTCAGTCACAATCTGAAATGAGTTTTTAAAGGATTAGGCACATTCACAGGCACCTCCTTATAAAGCGGTGCTGTATTGATCCCTTCTTACACAATGCATAAATGTATATTATTTGCTGTTGCTTTTGTAGATTAAATGTCTGTAAACATGAATTTAAAATAAGTGACTGTAGGTCTTTATGGGACTATTAGCTACTAATGGAAACACCACCAATACAAAAATATTATTTCTGGATACCAGACACTGGATGTCAACAGGAAGGATGGCTGTTTTTTCATGTTTGGTTTGTGAGTTTTCAAAAGACATTGGATGACCAAGGTCACAGAGACAAACGTTCCCCCTTCTTAATCCAAAAAGGCTCTAACATTCTTAACCTCTAGCCAGCTAGACTCACAAACATATACAGCAATAGATAAGGAAAGGATGGCTTGGTTTGAGAACAGCACTCAACAATTTTCTGCTAGAAATATGAATCACTCTCGTGGTTCATTTTTATGACCTCAAGTTCACACTTTGAGGTGAAGCAGTATGATTTCCCCATAAGCCAAACATATTAGGAGCAGATTGAAGAAGACACTGCCGTAATCAGTATTCTCCCATACCCTTCATTCCAATCAAGATATTTGGTGGAGCTGAATGCAGAACAAAAGCACAAATCTAACTCTGGGGTGACCAAACTGACAGTTGAGAGGGTTGAATACAGAGAAAGGAAAAAAGTTTAATGTCCACTGTGTAACTTTTAACATGATCTCCATTCACTTCCCCATAGCAGGTACTATCAGTTTATCCTCCAAAGTTAGGCTGACGGTGTAAGAACTCATTAAGTTTTTGTGGGTTCCCTGGCAAGATTTATTCAGAGGATAAATTGTTGCCTTCCACTGAGGCTTGAGAATGTGACTTGCCCAACATTAGTATGGCCAGTGTCTTCAGTGGCTTTCCATGGCTGAACATGATCCAAACCTGGTCTAGAATCCTAGTCCAACACTCAGCACACTTTATTTTATTATTTTATTTTAGCCCACTTTTCTCCAATATGGGGCCCAGTCTAGCTATACTGTATAGAGATCCTCATTGATTGTGCTGTGCAATTCTTGAGTGGCAAAGTTGCATAACTAACTCACAATCACACTGCACAACTGACCGTGTGCTCATCCACACCCACACCCACATGCAGATCTAAGTGCATGACAGCACTGCGTGTTCAATTCTACTTTACATACTTGAACTGAATATGGATGTTCTGTTTTGAAGGAAAAAAATCCAAATGCTCTTATAGGGGAACCAATACATATGTAAGACTTTAGAAACATTCTGCCAGCAGTGTGTCTCCTCCATGCCAGTCTATATGACAGACAAACAGAAGTTCTGGTTAGAAAAATTAATGTATATACTCAACTATAAGTCAACCTCATGCATAAGTCAAAGGCAGGTTTTGGGGCCAAAATTATGGATTTTGATAGGACCCAAGGATAACTCAAGGGTAAAACTTAAGGGCTTGAAGAAAAGATCTAAAGGATGAAGCAAAGGAAAACAATGCCAAAAAACTTACAAAATTCCAGCAGGTATGTTTATGCTCACCCTAAAGGCTGGATGGATGAGAGAGTAGAGGAGGGTTCAGTGCTTCTAGGACAGATTTCATTCTTGCATTTCACCAGGAGATGATTCCTTTTAAAATAAGAGTTAAAATACAGTACTTGCATTGGCCCCTGGATAAGTTAACTCAGGGACTTTACAGATTGCTCCTAAGGGGTGGCGGGAGGATGCCCCATTCCTGGCCATATCAGGGCCATGGTAACCTTGTGCCATGACCCTGGTCTGGCCTCTGGAAGGCACAAAAAGGACCTGCAAAAAGTGGCTCTGGCCTCTGGAAGGCACAAAAAGGACCCGCAAAAAGTGGCTCCTTTTTGCACCTTCCAAGGGGTGCCATAGCCACCGCAGCATGGCTCTACAGTGCCCTTTCAGTGCTGCATCATTTGGACACTGCACTGGAGGTGCATCATGATGGCATGCGTCATCTGAAGTGGCGCACGCCATCATGGCACCATGGGGCAGAGTTAGGGCAAGTGTCATCAGGATGCTAAGCCCTGACTCTGCCTACAGGCTGCCACAAAATGCCAGTCTGTACAGCCCCTCATTTTAGGGGGGGGGGGTGTTCAATTTTTTGACTAAAATTTCTAGACTTATACATGAGTATATACAGTGAGTCCTGCAAAGAACACAGGACTGTTACTCCAAACAGCAGCTGTCTCAAGTTCCTCCTCTCCCTCTGTCATATTTAGTACAACGCATGGGTTCTTTGATGATGCTATACATTCTTCTGCTCCTCCACTGAAATAACAGTCTGCTATGAAGGAAGTTCAATCAAGGAAAAATAATACATGTTTGGGAAATGAAGCCCCAGGGAAATGATTCTTGGAGCATGTTAGCATAACATCTAAGTGTCAAATTCTGGGAATGTTACAGAGAAATAATAACACAAATATTAACAAAATTTACATCCCACACACCTTCAGCATCACTGCCAGATGAGCATTCTTGCATTTTAAATGGAGGAAGATATCAGAGCATGAAATTAATAAGTAACAGCGCACTTTTAATGAAGTAAACTACCCACGCCTGAGGCATTTCTTGCTGAAAGTTTATTTGGCTTGAAGACACCAATGTTTGTTCATGGATGGATCGATACAGTACAAAGTAACACTTCCCTGTGCAGGGTGAGAATATGGATAGGATTTGGAGAGCGTGCTTCCTATTTCCCATTTTTAAAGTGATGTCTGAATTGGAGGATGGTGATGTTCTGTGATGAACATGATAATGAATATCATAAAACAGGATGTGTGTCTCATTTCTACTACCTGTTAGTTTCATAACACATCTAAAGCCTCCAGGCTTTGGAGAGGAAAAGAAATCAACTGTAATTAATTTTTCCAAATCTACATTTTCCACATGCTATACCATTTGTGTTCTTTGAAAAAACAGAGAAAAATATGTCAGGTGTAGACCAGGAAACTGAAAGTGCATTATTTTCCATTTATTTCAATAAAAGGAGCTCACCTGTCAGCAGAAGGCTGCATGAGTTGAGCTCATCTCCAGATAAAAATGAATAGCAAAGCTCCTCCATGAAACTATGTCTCATGCATCAGAATTGACTGCTGGATCAGAATGCCTGAACATTGACACTTAATGATATTTTATCAAGAAGCAATTGATGTAAATGACATGCCACACAATAAAATTCCAAACAACCACAACAGTGATAGTCCTCCTTTTATCCTTCCTGGTTGCTATGATCTCCATTCCTTAACTGCTCTTGCATATCCTTTGCCATAATGTCCCCGTGCCAATATAAACCTAATTCCATCTTGTTTAGATTTGGCGATTTCTAACTATCTAGAAATGTTCTTCGGTTCAGCAATCCAGTGGACATGCTGGATGGAGGACTCTGGAAGCTGAGGTACAGAAAGTACTTTGTCTAGCTTTTGAACAGGATAAGTACATGAAGACATGATATTGTATTGACAGGTAGCATACATTTTTGCAAGGGACCCATGCATCTGGGCAGGAGAATTAAACATACACTATAGGACTGAACAGACCAAGCCATTCTATGGATCAAAAAATCTCTCTGTTGGGTTTTTCTGTATCACTTTCTGTTCTTCTTCCATACTGGATTGTAAGATTTTGTATTTTCCTTCTGCATTTAAATTCAGGCAACTTCAGCATGCTTTTTCTATTCTGTGAATATATGTGAATAGTTTGCTTAATATCTGTAAGTTCTCCCCATTGCCTATTCTGCTTTGGTATACTTTTTACATGTATGTCCATTGCATCCATTCAGATAGGTACATTGTTTTCTGTTCAGCTTATTTCTCAGAAATGCCCTTTAAGCCTTGCAAGTGTGTGACTGGTCTTGGATCTGCAAGATTTAAAAGGCGAGAAAATGCTACCTTCACCAAGACTGTCAAGTCCAGTGGGATGTATTTCCATCACAAATCCACTCAATGGATGGTTGGAATTGTCTGGTGGAAGAGTGCAGGCCAGTGGAGAAGCTGCTGATTCTTTTCCCTTTTCTTGATTTTTCCCTATTTTTCTGATTCACTCTGCCACCCTTTTCCATGCACCAGCTCCTGATTCATCCTTTAGTCTGCATTTTTGGTTGTTGGATTAGGCAAGAGTATGAATAGGCTTTAGCTTTGGTTAGTGTCACTAAGCCATGCACAGAGCTGAAATATTATGCTCCAAGGTTGACTTCAGAGTTTCCTCTAATGTGGCCTAATGTGTTATGTCAACTGCACTTCACTCAACTACACTTGTTTTATCTTGCAGTGATTAAAGCCCAAAATTATAATTGAGATCTTTATCCCAATTGCCAAATCACACCTTAGCTGAAGGCAACGAAACTGGTTCTCTTGCAAATATTAGAAATACACATCTGCAGAATAGGTAAAGCTCTCCAAAAGGAAGGTATCGTTTTCACTGTAATGATTAAAGGCCCAACCCAGCAAATGCAACCCACATATGGAAGCAGGTTTCCACATGCAGATCTGCTGTATCAGGGTCAGGAAAAGGAGCTATTCATGGAACAACAGACCACAGCTCCCCAGTTTGCAAACCAGGAATAGAAGGAACAGATGTCCATTGTGGTGAACAATCATGTTCATGTTTTATAGTTTATACATTTTAGAATATGCTATCAAGATTAGTGACTTTTGAACCTAGAATTTTAAAATTCCAATGATAAGAATTATTTCTGGGGACATATTACCAGTCTAAATATCTATATAGTGGTAGTGTGAATTGATGGAAAACATAGCTATATATTTTATAAAATAACTTGTTGTGTGCCTTCAATTAATTTCTAACTTAAAGTGACCCTAAGGCAACTTTATCACAGGGGTTTCTTGGCAGAATTTATTCAGAGGGGGTTTGTCTTTGCCATCCTCTGAGGCCGAGAGAGTATGACTTGTCCAAGGTTGCCCAGTGAGTTTCCATGGCTGAACAAGGATTTGAACTGTGGTCTCGCAGTGTTCTAATCCAAAATTCAAGCAACTAACCATGCTGGCTCTTGTATAACTGCATGAGATGTACAAATGAAAGCAAACCACAAGAAACATATTGAATATCTTTTCTGCTTAAGAGTGTCATCCATCATAGTAATTAAAAAAAAAAAAAAACACAAGAAAGATAATGAATCTCCTGTGGCAGTAATAGAAGCTTAGGAGGTACAAGTAATAGTCATTAAAAGGGAAAAAAGAAGAAAGAGGTTTTATTTATTTTCATTTCGAGGAGAATCTGGCTAGCTTATGTTTCATTTGTTTCATCACCAGACGCAGAAATAATAGAGACAGATGAACAAATGTAGGGAGAATTTGTGGCAACAAACAAGTTACTTTGTTTTTTTAGAAAAGCAAATGTTTCTTAGTTTTGTACAGATGTATCCAGCATTTCTTTTTCTCTGGAGTTGCCAAGTCAAGCACAGATTTGTTTTAATCCAGCAAGGACAACTGATTTAGTGAAAAGAAAATCCCACTCTTGTATCACCCTTCTGATTTGGGTTATGCGTTCACATAAGGCATGTTATGCCCATGCATCATCATCATCATCATCATCATCATCATCATCATCATCCCTTATGAGCTTCCCTGAGCTGGAAGATCTTCAGGGAGGCCTCTCTCTGTACCACCATTTTCATAGGCATCTTTGGTGGGAATGAAGTCCCTTCCTATGGAGGAGCCCTGATGGCACAATGATTAAACGCCTGTATTGCAGCCATTCACTCACAAACTGTAAGATTGTGAGTTCAATACCAGCCAAAGGCTCAAACTTGACTCAGGCTTGCATCCTTCTGAGGTTGCTAAAATGAGTACCCAGATTTTGGGGAGCAATTGGCTTACACATTGTAAACCACTTGGGGGGTGCTTAAGTGCACTGATAAGCGATATAGAAATGTACTTGCTATTGAGAATGGTTCTTTTGCAATTTTTTTCAGCAGCAAGCAGCTGCTATTCCAGCAAGCCTTTAGGAATAGATGCTTTTAGATGTGCTTTTTATGTTGTTGTATTGCTTTTATTCTTGGATGTAATATTTGAAATGGTTTTTATTCAGTTATTAGTTTAATACTGCTTTAATCTCAGTTTTTGTTAAGCTTTCAACCACCCGTGTTTTTATTGTAATGCTCTATATTTTGCAAACTGTCATGAGTCCCAGAGGAGGGATATAAATAAAGATGATGGAGGAATGGCTGATCTTTCTCCTTCTCTTCCTTTTCCTCCTCATTAGAACTAAGAGCCGGCCTACACATATGTATTTTATGCAAACTGTTATGGATTTTCACACCTTTGAATCAACTCCTATTGCCTACACTTCTCCTGCTTCCTGAAAACAGGAGTTAAATTCATCTCTTCCTCCCCAACCCCTGAAATCTGAAAGAACCAAAGCTGGTTTTTAATATAATTAGTCCTTTCTTCTCTCTGGCAGTGGGTGAAAGAGTGAATAACTGGAGAAAAGGAGGAGAGGGATGAATTATGCTGGGAGGGGTCCAGCACCCTTCCAGCCAATGCAAGGGAATGAAGGAACCTTTGCATATTTCCTTCAAGGGACCTTGAACCATTTTAATAACCTTTGCCTTCAGAGGAGCAAAAAAAGAGGAATTGAATACCACTTTCAAATGGCCAGTTCCAGTCTGAAAAAAAATTTATTAAAAATGCTGTTAAATGCTGAGGAGATCAGGCAAACTCTATAGGTATCTAAAAACAAAGAAAACCGCTAGCAGTACATATCACCCATCTGGCCATCTGCCTGCCTATCTTCATTGCAAAGGCATCCAAAGAGAACGTCCGTACAATCAATAATGTGCATCTTTCTAGATACTATACTAAAAGTAAGGTAACTTTTTATT
Source organism: Urosaurus nigricauda (assembly GCA_034509955.1). Classification (NCBI taxonomy): domain Eukaryota; kingdom Metazoa; phylum Chordata; class Lepidosauria; order Squamata; family Phrynosomatidae; genus Urosaurus; species Urosaurus nigricauda. The sequence continues at coordinate 256,812,127 of JAOEGL010000001.1, read as the reverse complement.
TGGAGCCTGAGGGCTTTTTCACACTCACAAATACATTTGAATCACATATGGCTGGATCATATCCCCCTTGCATTCTACGAGAAAATTTTCATTGGCTAGATTGACCCTTAGTGACCACAAGTTTTGATCTCCATAGCGGACCAAGCTGTGTGCTATCTGTTACCTAAAGGGATCTCCCTTCTCTGTTTGTCATGTTAAACATTACCACTGCTGTACTCTGTTAAAGATGACAGTACAGCCAACATCTGGAATCTGCCCCCAACTCATCTCTTAGCTCCCAACAGTGCTAACACTAAGTAACCCTGATAATATATTTGGTAACTGAATATCACCCCCGCTCCCACCCCGGATTAGCTGAGATTCACATGCATGCTTGGCACTTGAGGACTAGAAATGGCCAGTGCACAACAACTAAGAGACTTCTAAGTGGTCTTAAATCTAAAATGTGAGTGAGTGTAATTAATTGAGGGGAAAATGATTCTTTTTCACAATTTCCTAAGCCTTTTCATTGAAACACTTCTTCCAAATTCACTTTGATTTGTAGATTTTTATACTCACATTCCTATATATTCTGATGTCACTACTTGTTATATCACTTCTATTGCTTTCACCATTCTATTTATGATACCAGTAGCTCTTGCCATTACACTCTTCACTAGTTCTTAACATGCAACCCTGTCAGTTTTTCAGAGTTATAGTTGCTAGATATAATGTCACTTGATCAAGGGAAGTACAAGCTCTAATGCTGCCAGAGCCACGAGGACATGCACTACTAACCCAGTGGTCACATTCCCACTCTCATTCCCTATCATTACCATAGGCCTTGGCAACGTCTCTTCACATCTCTTCCACATTGCCCTGAAAAAGAACTCCCTGTGGAGCCAGGCTTTGGGGATTTGTCAGCTCTTTGTATAATTGTGATATGGTAGCTACTTCCAGTTGCTAGTGCAGTTTTCAAAGAACTAACCAGTGCCTTGTTTTGAGTGGGTCCTTTGAATGATATGATTGGTGGGTTGTCCAAGGATACTTGTTACAGAAGAAAAGAATGGTGGGCAAAATATTCCAGAACACTCACTGTCTTGCTCTTCTGGTAGTGGGAGTACACAGTTTGCCACATGATTCACTCAAACTCATGGGAGTTCCAGCCCTGGAAATAATATTTAAGCATAGCACTGACCCATGTAGTTCTCCAGTGTTTCTATTGGTTGGCTAGAACTTTTGGGGGTTCCCAGTCCTCCCTGCAGATATCAAGGAGTGAAGTTAGGTCCTTCTGCATGCAAAGCATACCACCTAGAGCTTAGCTACATCTCTTTCTCTTCCTCTGCACCCACATTTGCTCCTGTGGTCACATAGGGAAACATTGGTTTGAAGCGCTGAAGCAAGCTGTATATATATATATATCAATTGCTGTTCTCATCAATATGGTTGTTGATTTCTATTGTCTCCAGGTGAGTATACATTATGCTCTTCACTAGTTCTTAACATGCAGCCCTATCAGTACAAAATCATAGTGCACAAAGTCATAGTGTACCACAGTGTACATGAGGAACCCTTGCTTTCATGTTACAATGAAAACTTAACAGTGTTATCCATGTCTGAAAAATGACCACTTACAGTGGTCCCCCAGGATACGAATCCCCCGGGTTAAGAAAACCCCGGGATCCGAAACCGGCGGGACCAAAAATTATCCCTCGGGATCCGAAAAAAAGGGACGTCCCTTTTCCTCCGAGGCCAGGCTTCGGATGAAAAGGGACAGACTCCCACCCCTTTTCCTCCGAGGCCAGGCTTCGGGGGACAAGGGACGGACTCCCATCCCTTTTCCTCCGAGGCCAGGCTTCGGAGGACAGGGGACGGACTCCCATCCCTTTTCCTCCGAGGCCAGGCTTCGGAGGACAGGGGACGGACTCCCATCCCTTTTCCTCCGAGGCCAGGCTTCGGAGGACAGTGGACGGACTCCCATCCCTTTTCCTCCGAGGCCAGGCTTCAGGGACAAGGGACGGACTCCCATCCCTTTTCCTCCCAGGCCAGGCTTCGGGGGACAAGGGACGGACTCCCATCCCTTTTCCTCCGAGGCCAGGCTTCGGAGGACAAGGGACGGACTACTGAAAGGAAGGCCCGATCCGGCGGATCGGGCCTTCCTTTCGCCTCAGCTGTGGAGGCCCAGCCTGGCTGGGGAAGCCAGGCTGGGCCTCCGCGCCTAACGAAAGGAAGGCCCGATCTGGCGGATCGGGCCTTCCTTTCACCTCAGCCGCGGAGGCCCAGCCTGGCTGGGGAAGGGAACCTTCCCTTCCCCAGCCAGGCTGGGCCTCCGTGGCTGACGAAAGGAAGGCCCGATCCGCCGGATCGGACCTTCCCTTCCCCAGCCAGGAAGCCCCCGCAGCTGATGAAAAGAAGGCCCGATCCGCCGGATCGGACCTTCCTTTCCTCAGCCAGGAGGCCCCCGCCAGGCCAGGCTTCGGCCAGGCCTCGGAACGGATTACCTATTTCCTATAATAAGACTTGAGCATGGATTTTTGTATTCAAGGGGGGGAGGGATTCCTGGAACCAAACCCCAGCAGATACCCAGAGCCCAGTGCATTTGTTTCAAACTTGCAGGAAACTGTGCAGAGATGAGAAGGTGAGTACAATGGACCCCAGTCTTACTTTTTCCACTACTTTTCCTCTATGCCAAGCAAAGCTCCACCAGCTTCATTTTCATGTGCTGGGCAGTTCTTAAAAGCAAAAGCATCAAGCCCAAGGAAGAGGACTGCAACATTAGCAGAAGACCATCACTGCAAAGGTTGGCAAATGTTGGCCAAGTGAGAAGTTGACAGGTGCATTTCTCTACTGCAGCCTAACTCACTTTCTTTGCAAGGCCTGGCAAGATTATGTTTGTATAGCATTTAAATGGTGGGATCAGTTTTAAATAGAAGTTAGAAAAGTTAATATTTTTGGATGCCATCTGCCAGGGTCCCTGGCATGTGGTTGGAACATCCTGGCAGCTGTAGTTCAAAAAGAGGACATTTCTAAGCTCTGGCCTTACAGTGTCCCTATGTGCCTGACTAAAATTATTTTCTTTTCTTCCATGAGCAAACTACTTGAGCTTCAGAAAGAGATATATCCCAAGGCTGTGTTTCATAAGCTTCTTGCTCATAGACAATGAAGATGGTGCTATCAATCATATGTAACATATGATGAAACAATTTAATTCCAAGGTGATTGACATGGGTTCCCTGGAGCTTTGGGAGTATGGATTCCCTGAGACAACAAGGGGAGATTAGTGTAACACTTCAGGCATTTTGGCACGTTGATTATAAGGCTGTTTTATAATTATACCTTCAGCAACAAAGTCCAAGATTGCTTCAGCTTGCTTATAACAGAGACATTTAACAACTACTCCTTGTGTCAGATGGAGGAAAGTATCTTCCCATCCCTCTGGTCAACATAATTTCTTTAGCACATGATGGTAAGGTATAAAGTTACCACCCTGATCCCTGCCCAGTTATCTATAGAAGATGGTATTAAACTGTCAGTTGCTCACCCTATCCTACCTTACAGAAAGGCAGTGCCGGGGTATGTCTCTGTGTTTATTTATTTAGAAAGCTAATGGCAGTAGAGTAGTTCAAGACAAATAGCATCACTCCTGAACAAAAGGCTTATCTGCTTCCATTCCTGGAAGACAGTGGACCTAATCTGGATGCTTGTTGAAACTTGCTGATCTCACCTGGAAGATAATTTTCAGGAGAGGAGAAGGATGTGTCTACATGGAGTGTTCATGCAATGGTAGACAATAATAGGGACTTCATGAATGTAGTTCCATGCTGGACTCATGTTGGATGTGTGCTGAAGTGTGAGCTTGAGTATGGTTGTATCTTTTCTTCTGAAATAGAGACGTGAGTTTATGGAGAGAGAGGCCATTACATTTTTATATTTTTTAGGCTGCATCTTTTTTTTTTTTAAATTAAAAGATTATACAAAAAACAGAACAGTAAAGGATGGCTAAAACCCTACAAAGTCTTACAGTTATAAATTAAACTATCAAAACTTTTAAAATCATCACATATACATATAATCCTACACATTTTAAGTTGTTTGAAATAGATTGGATCTATGGAGTTTATCAGATGACGGAAATTGGGAGTATAATCTAATGGCAATCCGAACGCAATCATGGGGTTTAACGTTATTGAATATTAAAGTATCTCACACAATTTCGGGCAAAAGGGAAGTCATTCCAAACGCAATCATGGGTTTTACGTTATTGCTTATTAGAGTATCTCATGCAATTTCAGGCAATGGGCAGTCATTTTCTGGTAATGGGAAGTCATTCTGAACACATTCCGAATGCAATTGGAATTCACGTAAATTTGCTAAACTAGTGAATTAACATGAATTCGAATTCGCTCCAATTGGCTCCATTTGAAATAAAGAGAAATTCCTCCCATCTGATAAACTCCCTAGCGACCACTGGCAAGTTGGAGGGTGGACAACTATAAAATTTGTATTAACAAAATCAATAAAAGGAAACAATTTTTCATAGAAGGGTTCTTGATTTTGTTGTTTTAAATTACATTTCATTTTACCTAATAGCTTTTCCATTAGCCATGGGTCCCAGACTGTTTCCACCAGTTATCTAGGGACACAAGTCCTGTCTTCCAAGATTTGGCCACTTCAAGTTGAGCTGCCATCAAAAGAAAAGTAACCAGTGTTCTGTGTCCTAAAAATTTAGTGTCCTTAGTGTAGATTGAAAGTAACAAAATAGCTGGGCAGAAGTTGATTTTTTGTTTTGTAATTAAAGCAATCTAATTGAGCTCTTCATGCCAAAAGAAATTAATTTTTGGGCAGTCGATCCACATATGGTTATATGTCCCTGGAACTGGGCATCCTCTCCAACATAAAGGAGACATGGGCTTTATCATCCGTGATACTCTGGTTTCTCTTCAGATCATATACCGTATATACCTGACTATAAGTCAACCTCATGTATAAGTCGAGGGCAAGTTTTGGGACCAAAATGATGGATTTTGCTATGACCTGTGGATAAGTCCAGGGTATCCCAAGCAGCCTCTCCAGCCCGCTCCCAATCGTAAACCCTGGTTCACAGACGAACTCAGAGAGATGAAGCGGGTTGGACGACGACTAGAGCGCAAGTGGCGGAAAACTCGCCTCATGTCTGACAGAACTCGCCATAGGCAGCATCTTCGCGCCTATCGGGAGGCTTTGCATGCAGCGCGGAGACTCTTCTGCTCTGCACGCATTGCGTCTGCAGAGTCCCGTTCAGCTGAGCTGTTCAGGGTGGTGGGGAACTGACGCAGGTTCCTCCTGCGCCGAACCCCCTACTTGACCTGACAATGGCCTGCTGTGACGCGTTTAACACCTGCTTTGCAGATAAAATCTCTCAGATAAGAGACGACTTGGACGCAAATGTTTAGTCAGAATCCATTGGTGAGGTGTCCAGCAACTCCGCTGCTGTCAGTTTACTGGATGAGTTTCAATCAGTGAGTACCGATGACGTGGACAAGCTCCTTGGCAGTACTCGGAAGACGACATGCTCCTTCGATCCATGTCCATCTTGGCTGGTCGTCCAGGGAGGGGATTCATTGAGAACATTCCTTCGGGATGTGATCAATGCATTCCTCAGGGAGGGCACAGTCCCATCGTGTCTGAAGGAGGTGGCTGTCAAGCCTCTCCTGAAGAAACCCTCCCTTGATCCCCTGGACAGGAACAACTACAGACCAATGTCCTTGCTCCCATTTCTGAGCAAGGTGATCGAGAGAGAAGTCGCCTCCCAACTCCAAGCTGTCTTGGATGAAACTGATTATCTCAATCCATTTCAAACCGGCTTCAGGGCAGGACATGGAGTTGAGACCGCCATGGTCGCACTGGCTGATGACCTCCGCTTGAGCATTGACAGGGGTAGTGTGACCCTGTTGGTGCTCTTGGATCTCTCCGCAGTTTTTGACACTATAGATCACTCCATCCTTTTGGATCGGCTGAGGGAGGTAGGGATCGGGGGCACCGCTCTTCGGTGGTTCAGGTCCTTCCTCTCCGGCAGATCCCAAAGGGTGAGGCTTGGAGACAGTTGCTCTTCCAAAATTGAGCTTAATTGTGGTGTCCCTCAGGGTGCCATCCTGTCCCCGATGCTATTTAACATTTATATGAAGGGGTGAGGTCATTCGGAGGCATGGAGCTCAGTGTCTTCAGTATGCTGATGACACTCAGATATACCTCTCCATGTCCAGATCGTCAACACAGACTTCAGATGGCATCTCTCCTCTTAATGACTGTCTTGCGGCGGCAATGGATTGGATGAGGGAAAACAAATTGAAACTAAATCCAGACAAAATGGAGGTACTAACAGTCACAGGCCCGAAACCAGGCTTGGGAATACAGTCTCCAGTCCTGGATGGAGTCACACTCTCCTCTAAGGACTGTGTTCGCAGTCTGGGGGTACTCCTAGATTCGTCACTGCACATGACTTGTCAGGTGAATGTGACAGTCAAGAGTGCCTGTTATCAGCTTCGGCTGATACGCCAGCTGCACCCTTTCCTGGACATGAGGGACCTGGAAACTGTGGTACATGCTCTGGTAACCTCACGCCTGGATTTCTGTAATGTGCTCTACATGGGGCTACCCTTGTGCTTAACCCGGAAACTTCAATTGGTCCAAAATATGGCAGCCAGGCTTGTAACTGGAACATCAAGGAGAGAGCACATAACACTGGTGCTCAAGGCTCTCCACTGGCTGCCGATTAGTTTCCGGGCGCAGTACAAGGTGTTGGTTTTAACCTTTAAAGCCCTACATGGCTTGGGTCCACCTTATCTCAGGGACCGCCTCTCCCCGTATGAACCCCCCCGCACACTCCGATCCTCTGGGAGGAACCTGCTGCAGCCTGTGAAAACTAGGCTGTCACAGACCTCCCAGAGAACGTTTCCCACAACCGCTCCCAAACTTTGGAACGGTCTGCCGGATGAGATGCGCCTTATAACATCTCTCGATTGCTTTAAAGAAGCTCTGAAGACGCATCTCTTCCTGCAGGCCTTCCCTGATACCCCTTAGATCCCAGCTCCGAACGGGACCTATTAATTGAATTTGATCCCTTGCCTGGTGCTATTTTTCTCCTCAATCTAAGAACTATGGAGGATGAATTATGTTTTTAATGTTGTTGGTTTTAAACTATTGTTAATTTAATTTATTTTTAAGGGGAGGGTGGCTGGAAATGGGTCAATGAAGTGTTTTAATTTGTATGTTTTAATCTTGTTGTACCCCGCTCCGATTGTACTCACAGAGGAGCGGGCTAGAAATAAAGATGATGATTATTATTATTAGGGTAAAATTTAGGGGCATATAGGAAAGGATCTAAAGGATGAAGCAATGCAAAACAATGTCAAATAACTTCCAAAAGTCCATCAGATATAACCCTTTGTGCTTATTCTTAAGACTGGATGGATGAGAGAGTAAAGGAGGTCAGTGCTTCCAGTACAGAATATACTCTTGCTTTTCACCAGTGGATGGTTCCTTCTTTTAAATAAGAGTTAAGATGCAGTACTTACATTGACCCATGGATAAGTCGACTCAGGTTTTTGGGGTCAATTTTTGACCAAAATTTCTAGACTTATACATGAGTATATACAGTAAATCTTTCATCTTTTTAGGCTGCATCTACAGTGCTTTAACTGTCATGGCTCAATACTCTGGAATTCTGGGGATTTTTGTTTTGTGAGATATTTAGTTTTCTCTATCAGAGAGTCTGGTGCCAGAACAACTACAAATTTCAGGATTCTATAGGATGGAGGCATCACAGTTAAACTGGTGTTCAACTTTATTAATTTTGCAGTGTGGCAGCAGCCTTAGTTACATTTATGTCTCACCTTTTCTCAATTGAGCTCAGGATAACCAGATTTATGTTATAGATCCTGGCCCGTGTTACTCTCATAGCAACTCTGTGAGGTTGTTCACACCAGTAGAACCAGCCCAAGACTATCCCACAGTTTTCACACTCATGACTTAAATGTCCTACATTGCAGTCTGACACTCTTAACCGTTGCACCATGCTGGCTCTGGATAAGTAAATAAGGCTTTGAGAAAAGGCAGCAATTCTAAGCATATTTGAATACAATCAAGGCTCATTATCTTCAATGGCACTTAGTCTCTAGTAAGTGTGCACAGGATTGTATCCTCATATACACACTGCTTCTGCTTGTGGGCTGAAGTGGTGCAGTTCAGATAAAATATGACCAGTTAATTTTACTTTTGATGCTGAAGAGTGAAGGGACCCTGGGAATGGCATTTAGGTAGTTGTTGCTGTGTGCCTTCACGTCATTTCCAAATTACGGCAACTCTATCATGGGGTTTTCTTGGCAAGATTTTTTCAGATGAGGTTTGTCTTTGCCCTTTTCTGAGGCTGAAACAGTGTGACTTGTCCAAAATCACCCATCTGGTGTCATGGCTGAGCAGGGACAAGGCTGTACCCTGGTCTCCAGAGTTGTAGATAGGTAGGTATGTGAGTAGATAGATATATAGATAATTAAATATGCATTCATGGTTTCATCTCGTAAATTCATTGTTTGGACCTGCAATAAAGGATGCAACCCTATGGGGAAATTAAATTATAAAAAATATAAAGTTTTTTTTTAAAAGGCCTTAATTGTTTTGAAGAAGAATAGAGTTTCAGATAGATGGGTGCCTCCAAATAAATGTGATTTCTTGATTGGGTGGGTCCACCTGAATCAGTTAAACTGAATGTATTTAATGTGGTTCTTGTTGTAATCACCAAGAATGAGTAATCAACCTGACATTCAGATGTCTGTGACAAGCTTGCATCTGGGCTGGCAATAATTGGGCTAAACCCATTGTGGGCTAAGTTGGGCTAGACACATTGTTCTGTTCCATCCCCACCTCTGAAGCATGAATTATTCTTACAGACCTTCAAATCAAAGGAGTGTACTAAGAAAAGGCCTTTCATCTAAGAAAATACATATATGCAGTACAATTTTTTAAAAAAAATCCTACCTCTTATGAATATATAAGAAAGTTCTTTTCAGTGCAATACTTTGCCTGTGGAGAGGCAAATGTTTTATGGGAAAGGCCTAATAGATATATGAAATTCTTCAAAGTGAGAACCATATGCTTTCTTGGCAAACAGAATAAATCTGATTCCTACCCCATTTACAATGGTAGATTACTATGTTAAATGTCATTAAAACTTATTTACTTAGTTTTTTATTTCCCAGTTTTTCCTCAGCCCAAGTGGTATTAAAATTGATGTTTAAATAGAAAAGTAAGCCTTATTCCTTCTTAGCATTAGATTGTGTAGTTATTGTTCAGTTTATATGTATGCCAGCCTTAATCTAAAAGTAGCATTTTCACCACGTGTCATGATACAGAGTGAATAGAAACCATTAAATGAGCTTCATAGTTGATTGAAGGTTTGAATATGCCCTTCCTACATCCAAATCCAATACATTACCCACCATTTCATTATGACTTTTGGTAACACTTATGCTGTTCTTCTTTGATAATTTATCTCAGCACAGACAGAGATGGTTAGAAATTTATCACACCACTCCTGTTCTCACCACAATCGTACTAATGAATGGAAGTGCATGCATACCAATTTGGGAACACTCCCTACTTCTTGTCTCTCCATTAGCACTACCAGGTTGTTGTTGTTCCCACCCACCCAACCCCACTCTCTCTTACCCTCATCCTTTACCCAGCTCTCTGTCCTATACCCTACCCAGCATGCCTTTCATTTGTGTGTGTGTTGTTCTTCTTAACACAATTCCAGAGTTAAAATAACTTTGTAGTTTTATACTCCATTGCTTTAAAAAATAAAAGTTAAAAAACTCCAGTTCTTCCAAAAAATTGAAGGGGATGGAGAATGAGGGAAGGAGGAGAGAACAAAATACAGTACTGACACCACATGACTGCATAATCAGAAATTGTCAGAGGATGATTTATTGCATTTGTGGACTAGAGTGATTTGGAGCTTATTCATGGGTTTTCCCTGTCAATGGTAAGGTGTGACGTAACTACGATTGGGGGACAAAGCAGCGATGAGTGGGAGATTGGTCACAAGTATTACCAAAGGCACTGTTATCCAACTTTTACGGTGGTGTAATAAAGTCCTTTGTTGCTCTAACTGCCATGGTTCCATCTTTTGTTATTCCTGTTTTTGCAGTTGAGGCAGGTGCATTTAGTACTCTCAGGCAGAGCACTCCAGTGCCTCATCAAACTACAAAGCCCAGAATTCTATAGGATGAAACCATGACAGTTAAAGTGGAACAATATCACTCTAATTGTGTACTGTGAATGGCCTCCAGGTAAGTCTATATCTGAGTTTATTTGTTTTCATTACTTTCCTGATTCATGACCATTTTACTAGTAGCCCTGCGTACTATACCCCATCAGTGAGACCAGACCTGGGGAACCAATAGCCCTCCAGAATTTGTGGACTGCAGTTCCTATAATTGGCATTGCATTATTGGCTATGTTGTTTGAAGCTGATGGAATGGCAATCCTTCCACTGGTCCACAACTTAAGTAGACAAAAAGCAACAAGACTACAGTGGTTCCTCCACATTTCCTGGGGTTAGGGGTGAATGATCCCTGTGGATGTGGAAAAAAACACTATTCTTTTTACCTGAAAGAACAGCTCTCTAAGAATCTCCAGGCCCTCCAGTGCAATTCTGTAGTCAACATCTGTCAGATGTTGATCATAGAATCTGCCAGATGTTGATCATAGAATCATGTTGGAAGATCTACAAATGCCTAGAGAAGTGTTTTCTCTAAGAACTTCTAGGTTCTCTTGCACAACTCTATGGTCAACTTCTGGCAAAGTTGGGCTGGAGGATGTAGAGAGAATATATTAATCAAATCTGGAAATAATCAAATCTGTAAAAATCAAAGATGCAAATGTAGAGGGATGACTGTAGTCCCATGCTAGGAATGTACAATACCCTCTCTTCTATATACATCTTTGCATATATGTTACACCTTCTACTGAATCATAAGGGCTTTCTAGACCGCCCAAAACGGGCAGTCTTGGGGCCAAGACTGCTGCATCGGCAGCCCCAGGGGCCCCATCTCGCCGCTTCGGGAGGCAGTGGGGAAGCGACAAACTGCCCTTTCTCCCTGGGTCTTTGGCGCGGCTGTTTGAAGGTTGTGCCAAACACCCGGAAGCAAAAAGGAGCTCCTCCTGTGGTGCCATTGTGTTATGACGTGCACAGCGTATGTAAACGCTGTGCGTGCCATGACACTATAATGACATGCCCGTATGGATGCCGCCATTTTAAAATGGCAGCATCCATACGGTTTAGGGTTAGGGAGGGTGCGGACGCTGCGCCCTCCCTAACCCTAAACGAGCCTATAGTTATTAATGAAAATGCTCTTTAAAATATGTTGAACTGTGAAAGAAGGGGAACTTTAAAAAGTCTATTGAACTGCAAAAGAAAGGTGACTCACACAATTCTGTACATCTTTCAAAATGAATTTGCAATGCCAATATATAAAGGAAATTGAAGGGAGAGTGGCCATTTTGTATCAAATATTTTAAAGATTTTTTGAGACTAAGGAATTTTTGTGTCCTATAGCATGTTTTCAACATTTAGTTTCTTGCTGACTGTAATCATTTAGATGGATATGGTGAACATGAAAATGAAATGAAGGGGCCTCCAGAGGATATTTTTGTTATATAGTTGTTCTGCCGTAATCATGGAATGTTACAAGAAGTTCTATTTCCCTCTCTGCCATATTTTCCCGTTGCTATTTGGAACTACAAATCCGTTATGGAGAAACAAGTGAATTAGCAGCATAAACTAATGTCTTCTGATTGGTATTACTAGGAATAATCTGTCCTTGGTCATTAGCCCATTGCATGTGGGGAACCACAGTTCAAGGTGGAATGCCTTGTCAGAAGAGATCCGTCAAATAACAAGCTTAGACAGCTTTAAAAAAGCTGTCAAGACGGATATCTTCCGGCAGGCCTTCCATGAATAGAACATTCCAACTCACTTTGATCTCTCCCCACTCCATCCAACATTGTGACCAGAAAATTCGCTGCTTCTATATTATGTTGTTTTAATTGATGAGTTTTTTCTCTTTTAAATTGTATTATATTTAATTCTCTTTTAAGGGAGGATCTATTTTTTTTATCAAGATAATGTTTTATTTAAATCTATTTTATTCTCTGTAAGCCACCTTGATTGCCTAGGCAGAAAGGTGGGATACAAAAATAAAGTTATTATTATAAGGTTTTGCACATGCTGTGCATCATAAGGGATATAGGGAACTTCAGATAGATCAACCCTACCATCAACCCCACAGCTTGCTGGATAACACTGAATAGTCAATACTGGGTAGACAATTATAACTGACTCCATGTAAGGCCACTTCTTATGTTGATAGCTGATGAGAGGGTAGAATTAATGGTATATTTCTGACCATTGGCCACAATGGTTACAAACTCTGGGTCAATATTTTTGTTTGCCACACTTTACGTCCACATATTCTCTTAACCTCTCTGTCAAATGGGAGACTTCAGTGTTGTGTGGATCATCTGCTTATATTGCCTGTTTGTTCCATTTCAAAATTATCCTATCAACTTACTTCTCATTGTGTTTTGCATATCCATTTCCAGGAGCATAATCTACAGAGAGCTCCAAATGATATGCATTTCTAAAACATCTTGAATCAATTCATCTTTGGCAAACTGAACTCAAACCCTGAATTTCTCTTCTCATTTGTATATACTTTGGTGGCCCTGTGCCTAGTCTTATCCACAGAATTTTGAGATGGGTTTGCCTTTATCTTTACAGTGATTTATACTAGCCAAACCCAGTTTTTAGAGTAGCTATATGGATACCCCCTGTTAAATGACTTACTCATGAGATAATTCCCATTTGGACCACATTAAAAAAAAAGCAGGAGGGGACTTTACTCATTTATAAATTCTATCGAAAATCTAAACTATTTGTGGCTCACTATATGTGCATAATAGGCCCTCTCCTCAAAAATGTTCAGTGCTCACAACAAGGCAAAGAGTTTGTCTTCTTTGTAACAGAAAAAGGTGCTATAAACTCCAGCCACAGTAATGAGAGAGTGCTCAGCCACTTACACAAAGGGTTTGCATTCATATAGGTTGATGTTGCATGCTTTTCAACATGTCCCAGATGTTCCCTAATCAGAGTATGGAAACATTACTCTTTTTTTTTTTTAAAAGAAAAGATTCTGGCCAGGGAATTGTGGAAACTGAAATCCCAAAAGTAACTTTTTCAAACTATGTTTCATATAAGCCATATTCCCTGCAGTAGGACACATCACCAGATGTTCTTTACCATTGAATGTATACTTAAATCTGCAGCTGTTATCATTTCCTCCACTGGTAAAATGGTGTCTGTTTTAGGTAGATAGGCTGAAAATATAAACGTCATACAATATGTTTTAAAGCCATCTTAGTATTTCGAGGATTTCCAATAGCAGGTTGTACATGGCTTGATACTTCAATTTGGATTATGATTTTGGGGCTGTACAAACAACCTGACAAGGGCGGCTCTATGCTGCCCCTGGAAGCTCTGGGCTGGGGATGCAGCAGCCAGATGCCACACCCCCAACCCAGCGGAAAAAGGAGCCGCATTTCGATGCTACAGGGGTGCCTCAAGTGCCCTGGCACAGCACTATGATGCCCCTTGAGCACAGCGCCATTTGGACGCGATACCCAAGGGAACGTCATCATGGTGAGCCTCATGTGTACGGGCACATGCCAAGATAGCGCCCAGATGCTAGCAGAAGGGCTTTGAGCATGTACATGCTCAGCCTCATCTGAACCCTAGTTCAGCCCCAGGCCGGCACAAAGTGCTGGTTTGTACAGGCCCTTTGTTTCCATTGGAAATGACATCTCTCTTAGGAGATTATCACACGGAGGTCCTTCCATGGGATAATCATCAGCCAAACATCACCCAAGCCTTAGGGTGTGATGCTCTGTGGCGCTACTAAACTGTAATGGGGCTCCCTGATATGTTCCCGTCATGGAATCGTCAGCAGGGAAGCCTCAGAGAAGCCATTTTCTGATTAATGGGATATCCTGTTAATCAGAAAATGGCTTCTCCAAGGTTTCCCTGCTGACAATTCCATGATGGGAACGTAGCAGGGAGCCCCATTACAGTTTAGTAGCACCACAGAGGATCACGCCCTGGTGCTTGGGTGATGTTTGGTTGAAGATCACCTCATGGAAGGACCTCTGTGTGATAATCTCCTTACACAGAGGAAGCTGCTGTGGGTGGAAGGGTGAGGTGACTTTTGCCAATTCTTCCTTCTTCCAGGAGGCCACTGTTTTCTGGGTGGCTGTACAGACCCTCTTGAAGATTTATAATAACAACAACAAATATTTATTTATATTCCACCTTTCCCTTTTGGGAATCTAGGATGGATCAATCAAAAATGAACTCTTTTGATGTGGGACCCTTCCATTGGACCAAAACCCTTCCGTTAATAGAATGAACCCTTGTGTTTGTAAAATGCTACATTTGATTAAGGACTGGATCAAATGTGGCCTTCCGCAAATAGCAACCTGTAGATATTTTGGAATATGAAGGGGAATATTCCTGGATGGGTATACCAGGATGGCCTAAGTAAATGCAGAAGAGATATTTGTTCTGGTTATAAATACAGCTGCTTTAGGTGAACTACAAGATTAGTTGTCGTGAACATAGGAAGAACTCTTTTAGATCAGAGTGAACAAAGGCCTACCTAGTTCAGCATTCTTGTCACACAGTGGTCAACTCAATGCCCAAGAGAAGCTGACAATCAGTGGAACTAAGATGCCTATCACACATTACTGGCATCAATCGTATATATTTTGTGCCTCTCCAGTTCCAGCAAGCATTGTCCGGTAGTCAAATCCTGCTTTTGGCCAGTCATCGTCTTGTGGGTCAAGGATAAAAAAAAAAACCTAGATTAGCAGGTCTGCTTCCTAGCATAATGTGAGAGTTGGAATCATCTACTGAAAGATCCACAACCAAACTTATACCAAAGTAAAAAAGTTTATTGTAAGAGCATTGCAGTAGTGATCACATACATGTTTTTGCAGAATCTGAGGCTCACAGTAAAAAATGCACAGTTTAAAATGGCCCCCTCCTTTCTCCACCCAGCCGTTTACCACATCACACACACATTAGCCAGATCGCTATAACAACCCAGCTCTCTCACAGGATACCACCTTGAACATCCCCGCTTGTTATCTCATATTCCTTAACAGACAGTACCAGGGCCTCTTAGGAGAATCTAACACCACTAAACCTCTGCCCATCTGCTATCCATCCCTCCACCCCCCAACATCCTAGCTACCAAACACTATAGATCAGATATATATCATTATATATTTAGGGAATACATATGAACTAAATATTAATGTTTCTTTATAACTGATCTAAACCATCAGTTCTGACACATAAGCATGAGGACAGAGCTTGTTTCTCTTTCCAGCAACAGTTATTCTCCCACTAAGCAGCTTCATGGGTGATGGTGCTGCCCCATCCTTTTCTGGCTTGTCCCAATTCACAGCATGCTTCTTCCTCATGAGTAGAACTCAGAGATTTGCTGTGCTTCCAAAAGAGGATTGTTGCTCCTGTTCTGAACCAATGACCGCACATACTGCTGCCTTTGTTTCTGGAGGTCATGAAGGTGATAATGGTGAGTCCAGAGTATGGGAAAGGGCTCAGTCATGACACTGTAGTTCTTCAAACACTGTTTCATCTCCACATGTGGCATCTCAGGATGGTTACTGAATCCTCTAACTCTCTTGACCACAAATACTAGGCTAGTGATAGAGTCAGCCTCTTCATCTTAGGTCCCATGTATTTCTGGAGTAGTTATATCAGGAAAGCAGTAGGAAATCACAGTGACAGAAAATCTAACACCAGAGACTGGATTTAGAGATTTTTCCATAAGGACTGATGTGGTTTACATTGTTGCTTTTGGTGAAAGGTAATTATCTTAATTAAATACAAGAAATACAATAAGATTATGCAACATAATACATTTTCAGATCATTTTTTAAAAAAGAACAGACAGTATTTTTAGTTGAACGAGGGCCCATATAACAATTCATCTTCCTCTGGTTTCCTGGTGTGTTGCAAAATTCTTGAGTCAAAGTTGAATTTTCTAGCCAGTGATGACTCAATGGAAAAGGATAAAACAGGTCAAATCTAGTGGAGGTGTCATTCAATTTATTATACAGCGATTAATTTTTCATCCACTCATCACTTGCCAGGTTTATTTGGCATTCACAAACATCGTAAGGATGTCTCTTAGAACACAAATCTCCACAATTTCTTCTCTTCTTATTGGCAACCTTGTCAGTAAATACAAAATTGAGTCATACTATCATGAAGAACCTTTCAGTACAACAGATCCCTGGCCTATAACCCAGTTTGTCAAGCTTTCAAGCCCTTGTTCCAGAATCATCTCCCAAATTTGGCATGCTTCCAGTCAAGTCAAGTCCCACCAAGGGTTTTTTTTTTTTTTTTTTTGGTGAGGGGGATAAAGAATACTTGATTGCAGGAATATTCCTCTTACTTTACTACAAGATTCTGCTGTGAGTCATATAATTTTGCTGGGCTCTCATCAAAGGAGTCAGAAGGAATGCTGGGGCTCAAAAGGGAATCCACAGAAAATCCTTCCTTAAAACGAAACACAAACAAGTGGATTTAAATTGCTGCTGTTGGATTTAGGTAAGGACATACAGATGTGATGTATCTGGAGGTATGCAGCTAGTTGTTGTTCACAAAGCTCCAAAGGCCAAGTGATGCTTCAGCCAAGAATCTCATTGTGTGGCCTTGGAGAAGACAATGTTTCTTGGCTATACTACCTTACAGTCCTGCTGTGAAGGTAAGATGGCAGAACTATATGTACTCCATTCTCAGTTCCTTGGGAGAATGCTACACATGTGATAACATATTAAAGAAGTTACTTAAATAAGTTGCATGTGAGTTATCCAGGGAATTTTTCACACCCTACAGTTATAGCTCTTTGATTCTACTTTAACTGCCATAGTTTCCTCCCATGGAAAACCCATTTTGTTCTTGTGTGCTTTAAAGTCATTTCTGACTTATGGCAACTCTAAAGTGAACCTATCATGAGGTTTACTTGGCACGAGTAGTTCAGAGGAGGATTGCCCTTGCCTTCCACTGAGGCTGAAAGCATGTGACTTGCCAAAGGGAAAGTTATTTAGAATTCTTTTTAATGCTCCAGTGTCTCTGACTACACTACAAAACCCAGGATTCCGCAGGACATTGCCATGGCCATTAAAGTGGAATCAAAATTCTATAATTACAAAATATGAAAAGAACTCAAGATACAGTATTTCATAGAAATAATCAGTTGCAACAGTGGGTACATCTAAACTGCAGAAATAAAGCAGTGTGACACCACTTTTAACTGCCATGATTATATGCTAAAGAATCCTGGGGTTTGTCATTTTGTGAAGCACTAGACCTCTCTGACAGACCACCAAACTATAAATCCCAGGATTCCACAGGATGGAGCCATGACAGTTAAAGTGGTGTCAAACTGCTTTAATTCTGAAGTGTGGACATGCTGAGAGTATTTGCTTGCTTGTTTGCTTGCTTTGTTTATAACCTTTTATACACAAATGGGACTCAAGGGAGCTTAGGACAATATCATATAACTGAAATATGAAATGAACAAAAGCATTACAAAATTAAAAAGATTTTTTGAAGCATAACAGCCAAAGAAAAATTATCACAACTATCCAATTAAAATAGCCTCTTCTGCAACAAGTGAGGGCAGTTTTCAAAGGCCCCCTACATGAATAAAAAGGTCTTTTATTTTATTACATTAAAAAAAACTTTTGAAAGGCAACAGGAAAAGAACCCACATAGCTTCCTTCAGTAACAACTTTTGGAGCTCGGGAACAGCCAAGGTTTCCACAAACCTTAGGAACCTTGAGATAGCCTTCAAGTATAAATGAGCCATTATTAATAACGTTGGTGCATTATCACCTATACTATCACCACCAGTTGGATGTTCTCAGGTATGCCAACACTCACAAAAATCCTGAAAAACAGGCTGCTGTTATCCCTGTTTCTAGAGAAGGCTGATCCTGAGAGAAGTCACTAGCTATATCATTGCAATTGGCACCACTATTTCTCTATTTCTTACTGCCTACTGCTGCAGTTGCGGCTGAGTTGATGTTTTCATTGCTACTACTTCATTCCTCTTGCTTTGTGGTTCAGTTTCTGGCTGACTTCAACTCTCTTTTTGCCTTAGGGATTCTAGCTTGATGCTCCTATTGTTCATTGTTCACATCTTTCATCCATGTGTGTACTTCTCCACTTTCATTTGATACTTTCTTTCCTCTTAATCTGAGACATTAAGGGCATGTCAGGCTGGAGTTTGGTCTTGGCAATTCTTTTCTAAAACATAAAAGTTCAGTGGCATGGTTTTAATAAGTGGTAGAGATTCAATAGAACATGAAAACAATGCACTTTTAAAAAAGTTAGTCTCCCAGAAGTCTCTCCAGCCAAGATGGCCATGCCACTCTGAGAGTTGTAGTCTTAAAAAAGGCAATATTTCCAAGTGATGAGAGTTTATTGTTATACAGTATTACTATTAAATTCAAATTGTGGTAGGAGTAAGCACTTTTAAAGACAGGGGCCAAATTGTGACAGGAGTAAGCACTTTTAAAAGTCTGTTGATTTCAGTGATCAAAAGTTACCATGTCTCCAAGGCACTTATTGAACATGACTGACAAAGAGTAATGACGTTGTTGGTTCATGCTAGGGATGGAGATTCTCATTTTCCCCACTTCTCAAGCAATGTTGAGGAAAAGGAATAGATTTTTCTTTTCATAGTGTCAAAACATCAAGGAATTTTCCTCTCACAAATTATGGGAAATTGTGCAACTTACCAAGAAAGCTGCAAAAAATAATTTCTGCAATTAAAAAACACACACCCTACTTATTTTCAACAAACTTAAATAGTTTTGATCAGAACTGCACAATTTTCTGTACATCAAGTTCACAGTTGTACGTCTGTCTTCAGCTAAGGCTCAGTTTCTTTTTGTGCAACTTTTTGAGAAGGCAGAAAAAGACAGGACTGGAGTGGAGTGCATGGATTGGATAATACCAGGAATCAATAAATAAAGATGTATTGTGGAGAATGTATTGTGAGTGTTCTTAATTTGCAGAAGCAATAACAACTACAAGAAAAGTAAAGGTCTGCACTCCACCATTGGGCTTTTGGAAGCTCTTGCACTTGCAATGAAAGATCATTCCTATTTCTTGCAATTTGGCACAGACAGTTTTTTACCTAACGGAAATGTTGTGCACCTTCTTATTGCTGCCCTATCAAATCATTTCAGTGAAATTGCCATATGATTAGGTTGTAAAAACAACTTGGAAAAGCTACAGTGAGTGAGTGGTGCACACCTGTACAAATGAGAATACTTCTGTAATCCTTCTCTAAAACATGGAGGTTTTTACGCCTTGGACATTTCTCCCACAGCCTTTCTGAAGTTGCACAGTGGTGCATCAATGCAACACATTGCTCTACTACACTTTCACACAGACATGCCACAATACATAGCGCTGGGCCAAAGAATCACAATCAATCCCTCTTTTTACCCTAATAAAGAAACCCCAAACTGTGTGTGTGTGGGTGTGTGTGTGTGTAAATACTAAGGTGTGATATGTATAAGTCCTTTGGACCCACAAGTCAATCATTGTGACTCAAATGGATTCTGTCTTGTCCTGTCCTTCTCCTGAGGGAATCTGCAGTGGAATCCACTTTACTTATTTTTTTAAAATGTTTTTATTCCTTCCTTGACTTAACCATTGAGAAAGTGAGTAAGTGGCTTCTGACTGGGCCACCTGCACACCCTGTGCTGTCATGGCAGGTTCTTTCCGAGAGGGCATTGCTTTTGCTTTCCACTTGACCAGCTGTGCATGGGGTAAATTTCTGACACTTCTACAGTTGTAGCAGCAGCTGTAGTAGTTGTTAGCTACCCTCAAGTCAATTTCAATACATGGAGACCCTGCAGATGAGACAGCTCCAAAACCAACTGTCCCCAACCTCTCTACTCAGGTCTTGCAGGTCTACCTTGATCAAGTCTAATGATGTGGCATGCGGTCTTCCTCTCTTTCTACAGTTTCCACCTTTCCTAGCATCATTGCCTTTTCGAATTATTCATTTTAACTCATGATGTCGCCAAAGTATGACAGCCTCAATTAAGTCATCTTGGTTTCCAGGTAGAGTTCTGGCTTGATCTGTTTTAGGACCCATTTGTTTGTCTTCTCATTCCCCCCAAGTTCCCTATACCTGCTACCCAGTTATTCCAGTTCCCAGTGCATTTCATTCCTGTCAAATAGCTCTGCCCAGCAAAACTGCTGTTCTCCTGACCTCCCCTCCCCACCCTGCACCTTTTCTTGGAGCTTTAGTTCCACTATTCTTTTTTGGAGGAGCTCAGGGAGCAAGTGACACAAAACACATCATGAAAGATTGGGGGACAGGGGAGTAGCAGCTTTGGGGGCAAAGCTATTTAGATGAGATGTGAAGGATGTCCGTGTGGTGGTCCATTCACTGGCCACCCTTGCTTTCCCTCCAAATGTATTCAATATAATCCCAGATATCATGGAAACTTGTTTGTTAAGAAGCAGGATTTCTTCTCAGAAGACATTCTTCATTCATTGCTCTAGGGTGTTTGTGGTATATTGATGACCTAGATTTAATGTTCCTGTCCTATCCTTTCTCCCTACCAGCAAGAAAAGCATGCCTTGATGCGGTTATTCAAATATAATCTTGGGTGCTTGAAGCATATTTCTGCAAGGAAGTACAAATATTTATTCATGGGATTTCCCCCCCTTTGATCTTCTATTTATATATTTAGGATGGGATAATGTGTTTCATTTTCTTTTGGAGTGGGTGGGGTGTCTTGTTGATTCAGATATAACATTTAAAAAAATGAATCAGATAATGACCAAGATTGAAGCAGGCAGAGTGCTTGGCACATGTGGGAACATCCTGTTCTCTGTGTGTAGCAAAGGAGGGTGGGCAACAGACAAGCCATGAGCTGCATGTGTCCAATCTCATCCATTTTGTGCCACTCAGGGCCTCCTTGCTGCTGCTGCTGCTGTAGCTCCCAGGTTTGCATCCTAAATACAGGGGCATGGATAGCAAACATTGTTTATGCTTCAGAAGTGCCATTTTTAAAGACTGCATCTATTTCCTATTTGCAAGTAGAACTGCATCTCTGGGGTGTGAATTGCAGGCAATATAAAACACAGCCAGCATGGTGTAGTGGTTTGAGCATTGGACTGACTTGGGAAACAAGGTTCAAATCCCTGCTTGGCCATGGAAACCTACTGGGTGACCTTAGGCAAGTCACACTCTCTCAAGGGAGGCACTGGGGGCATGGGTGGGAACCTCTGGACAAATGTTGCCAACAAAACCCCATGATAAGTGTGCCTTAGGGTCACCATGAGTTGGAAATGGCTTGAAGGCACACAACAACAATACAACAAATATAAAATAGAACTTTAACATTACAAAGGCTGGCTTTCTTGCTACCATACCACCCACTTTTGCTGCTGGAAAATCAGGAGTAGTGCAGAGTGGCTCCTATCAACTGGCAATGCTAATTTCCTTTCAGGTTTCATGGAAGTGACTTGCACTGATATAGAAGAGTATGACATAAATGGTAATTCTCACATGCATGCATAAAAGAAAGCGGGAAGCCACTGCAGTATATACAGACTCTGAGTCATACCCACACAGTTAGAGAAAGGATTATCCTTAGAGAATGCCAAAAGCAAAGAATGTGGAAAGGATGCAGAGAAAACATAGTGTGGTGTGCTTCTCACTGATGAGGGCTAGAAACTGCCATGTACTTGTGGTCACTAAAGAACAGAACAGTCATTTTAGGGCAGAAAGGGAGGAAAGTTTGGCCTTGGCAAATGGAAAAGGACCTTTATTACATTAAAAACCAATTAAAAGCTTTTTGTTCCAAATAGGAATGAATGGTTTCATTAGAAACCTATTCTCTGGCATCTGCTGTTAAAGGCTACAGCATCCCCATTAGCTTATAGAACCTGGAAGGAAGTTGTCCTCTAAAAAATGTAACTTTCCCAAGCTTAATAATCTCTGTATTTTTATATCTGTTCAAATACATGGACTTGTGATGTGGAAGAAAGAGCATCGAGGACATCTTTAACTGTACAGTGGTCCTTATCAGAAAATCCAAGTTCTTATCATATGTATCACATCACCACAGATGAGATCAGAAAAACAGGTCTCCCCTCAAACCAGCCTTCCCAGGAACATTCAAGTCTATTTCTTCTCTGACATCAGAAGTCCTGTGTTGCAGTCGGGTCAGAGAAGGACGGGCAACGGCTGTACTGGTCTCCAGATTTCCCATCACACATCTGTTGCAAATCTGTACCAGACCTGAAGCAGGCATAGATGAATCAGCTCCCATTGAAACCAACAGGAAGGAATTCCAAACATATTTGTGGGTGTCATAAAATCTACTCATTTTAAAAAGCCAAGGAGGTTAAAAAGGAAAGAAAAACACCACCCCTAATTCACTTTGCCTTAATGGCTCAGACCTAGCAAGACTCTGCATTTTCTGGAGCATCTGGAGTCTGCAAAGCTTGGACATTTATTTTCGGCAGGCTACAGATGCCAGACTCTCTAAGCCAGTAGTGTCACTGGCTGGGAGATTTTGGGAGATGCTGTCCAAAACGGGAACTTCTCCAGCTCCTAGGTATTGGAGTTCTCTGTCCCAAGTTGGGTTGATCTGTTAGGCTGAAATCCTGTTGCTACTTTCCTGGAGACAGGAGCCCATTGAATTCAAAGTAGAGTGGGTAGTGGATCCCATGTCAGTAAGGTGATGAACCACTTAGGATTTACTTTAAAGGAGCTCTTCAAAGTGCCAAGCCTGTTTGTGGGACTGGGTTTGGCACCTTCAAAATCCACAGAATATTCACCGGCCCACTGTCATAGAAGTCACCAGCTGCTGTTGAGTTAATGAACTTACTTCTAAGTAGACATGCAAAGGCTATAAACACAATAGAGTTTTTGATGAGGAGCACGATAATCATCCAGAACATTGCTTCAAATGTTAACATGCTCTGAGTCACTGAACTTTAAGGTAACTTCATAAAGAAATGCCACTGTATGTTGCTTTTGGAAATCTGACTTGTTTTCTTGACTGGCAGTCCTTATTTAGGTTAGAGACATATTTTTGAACTGTCTGTTTTCTGGCTCATCTCTGTCTCTCTCTCTCACACACACATACACTTTTGTGGAGAGTGGAAATGTCAGACGCAAAATTCCACCCTGTACGATAAAGGATTGCCTTTTGACACATGTTGGCTCCATGGTAGGCAAATGAACCAACCAACCAAACCACCAGCTTTCAGTTTTGTGGAACTCTTGGTTTTCCCTCTCTCTTTCATTCAAAGTCCTGTAGCCAGCAAGACCCAAAATCCGACACCTTTACATGCACTCAGTACAGTATTATTTTTATATAGACAACCATGACATATATTTTACCAGAGCATGGAAAAGCCATGCTTTGGACTGCAGCATTCAACCAACCAGCATGGATAATGACCATGTTTGCTTGGGATTAGAATAATAGAATCATAGAGTTGGAAAAGACCGCAAGGGCCATCCAGTCCAACCCCCCGCCATGCAGGAACTCACAATCAAAGCATTCCAAAAAGTAACTTTTCCAATCTCTCTTTTTTAAACAAACCAGTATACTGTGAGCTTGTGGGAGTTGTAAACTTACATTTACCATACTGAACTTGGTTTTTGGCTTTGGTAGAGGAAGAAAGTGATAAAACCACCTCTGAGTATTCCTTGTGTATGAAAACCTTATGGAAAATTCATAGGATCACCATACGTCAAAAGACAACTTCACACATACAAGAATTAGAATGAAACATTGTTGTGGTGTAGTGGTTTGACTATTAGATTATGACTCTGGTGACTATGACCACTGGGTGACCTTGGGCAAGCCACATGCTGTCAGCCTCATGGGAAAGCAATGACAAGCCTCCTCTGAAAAATTTTTACCAAGAAAATTCATGATGGGGTCACCCTAAGTCAGAAAATATTTGAGGTCACACAACAATTGTGCCTACACCTCCACTGTATTGAGCACCTAAAATGACAGGCCTTTAAGTTTTTTTTCCGAATAACATACAAAATATTTTTAAAAGTCTAAATACTTTTACATATTACTTGTCTTCCTGTCTAATTCAGTGTTTGTGCCATCATTAGTCTTATTATGCCTTGTTGACCTCCATCCAACAGAAATACCTGTCCAACTTTCCTCATGTTTGAAGCTGAGTGGATTCTATTTTATTCCTGATTGAGTCCATGTAGGAAAAACAGAACACACATCAATTGGATCTGTTCCTTAATTGTGGAGGAATTTGAGCTCTGGGGAGTTGAGCTCTAATTTGCAAAAGTGCAAATTTACACTATTCAGGAAATTTCTTATTACTCAGGAAGCTGCTTTTGGCAAAGCAAAAGGTCTCCCCTGAACCATGACTGAGAATTAGTAAAGAGCTACATCCAATTGCTATTAGACCCATTGAATCAATTTAATTAGTGCCCATGTTCCCATTGATTCAATGGTTTGCTTTAGGTGGAATTGGATTTAGGCTTCTTAGGTTTGCAGATTTAGACGGATGTCTTGGTGACAACCCAGGATTTCCCTTTTGCAAGAAGAGCCTAGGTTTAGAAGTAAATTCAAAATAAAATTGTTTTGGTCCTTGTTTAATTTACTGTTCACCACTAGGCTTGATTACAAGCTGAATGTCATCACAGCTGGAAAGACTCTTGCTTCTTAGCAGACTGAGCCACCACAGAGATAAACAAAAAGGGGAACAACATAGTTGAGGGGTGAATTTGCCCTCAACCATGAATACAGCAGCTGGCAGCCCCATTGGATTTAGGGAGAAAAAGAAAGGTTATTTTTTAGAAGTTACCATGCTGAAAATGGGAAATGATAAACTTTCTCTCTTTCTCTGAATGCATCTACGCTGTAGAAAAATGTAGTTTGACACCACTCTAAGTGCTGTAGCTCCATCCTATGGAATCATGGGATTTGTAGTTTTACAAGGCCTCTAGCCTTCATTGCCAAAAAGTGCTGATGCCTCACAAAATTACAAGTCCCAGGATTCTTGGAGTGGTGTTAAACTCCAGTTAAAGTGACATTAAGCTGCGTTTTTCTACCTTACAGATGCACCCCTTCTCTCTCTCTCTTTTTCTACCTCCCTCTAGATTATCTTGAAACCATATCTAATTTAGATTATAATTGGCATCAATTAACTATGTAATTGCTTTTTATAATCCACTACATCCACCATGAGACTCCTTCCTTCTTTTGATATTGAGTCACCAATAAATCTCATTGAATGATATGACTTTCTAAACTTCTGTAACAACATGAATCCTTGCATTCTCAAAAATTAACATGAAAAGTCCAAGGGAATAGGAAAATCACAGGAACAAACTTCTTCAGTGATGACTGATGTTCTTTTCTTCCTTCACATTTAGGAGAATGTAAAAAGAACAGTTTGTAGTTTAGTACCACATCTGGGCATATAGGCAAGAATTTAATACAGTAGAAACAAATTAAGAATTTCATTCTGAAAATAATTGCGTGTAAAATCAACAAACTGGATAAGGTCTATAGAGATTCCAATTAAAATGACCCTCCTTAACAACCACAAATGGCACATTTTCAGATTTTTATTTCATGGCCTGTTTTCCATTATATATCTGATAATCCTTGAGAATCAGATGGAACAAATTATGTATCTAATGTCAGAAGAGCCAGCATGGTGTAGTGGTTTGAGTGTTGGACTATGACTTTGGAGACCAGAGTTTGACTCCCAGCTCAGCCATGACACCCACTGGGTGACCTTGGGCAAGTCACTTGCTCTCAGCCTCAGGGGAAGGCAATGGCAACCCTCCTCTGAACAAATCTTGCCAAGAAAACCCCATGATAGGTTCTCCAAAAGTCAGAAAGGAAGGCATACAACAAAAATAGCAATCTTCAGAAAAGTAATTATTAACAGAAGTCTAACATCTGAAAAGTAAGTGTATTTTTAGCTATTATAGCCTTGCTTCAGGGGTTGGTCCTTAGCAAGATCTTAATCACCGAGTTCTTCTTTAAGGAGGAGCTAATATCTGACTTTCCAAAAAGGTTATGCCTCCCAATACAGCTCAGCATTTCAGTGTCAGTGTCTAGTGAGTATTAACGCTATTTACATTCCATCATGTATCCAGTAAGGAATTCCAACAACAATTATAAAAGATTTAATTGCACTTGCATTAACAGAGCACTCGAGACCTAAGATATATTTCTAATATTTATTGTGTTGACCAAAACCCTCACATAGATAAAGAAGCAAAACACCGCTACAAGAGGTACAAAGTCTCCAGGATGCCAACATCTTCTAGGGCTGCATCTGCACTGCATAAATTATCCGATTTGACACCACTTTAACTGCTAGGGCAGTTCTTGTATTACTAGACCCTGGTGCCACAACAAACTACCATTCCCATAATTCCATAGCATTGAGCCCTGGCAGCTAAACTGGTGTCAAACCAAATTATTTCTGCAGTGTGGATGCAGCCTAAGACTTTTGTGTTTTTCAGTAAACTTACAACCCTTACTTCTTCTTCTATCTCTCTCTATTCAAAGTGCTAAACTGTTTCCCCCTCTTTTTTTCTGCCATATTGGCTCATCTGGAAATGAGTAAACTTTTCCAAGTTATGATTGGTATTACCTTCCAAAAACTGAAAAGAGGTATCCAGTTACCAAGGGACCATCCTCTGCCATTACTTTCCCATCAATGAAACATCAGCAATTTATCATCTTGACATATTAGCAGGCAATCAGTCCAACAACAGCTTGTCTAACTGCCCTAACAATATTGTTTATTTCTTCATTTCCCACATTACTCTCTTTCTCTCTTGGATTTTGCATGCATAGAATCACCCAGCACATTTGTTGACTCATTTACACTTTTTAATCACTCCAATAAAAGAAAGCAGATGGATGACTCACTTTTTCCATGGGAATCTGCGTGAATATCTAAATGTAATCCATATACATGAACCTTAATATAAATTGAGAAATACTGGATTTAAGCTTGGCATATTTATTTTTTTGTAGCTTTTCTCTACAACCCAGAGATGTTAAGGTGTTAAGGAAAGTAATAAGTTATGTTAAATACTGTTACAGCTAAAAATGAAACTCTCCAGAAAATGTCCTTGAGGAAAAAAGTGTTATTATCTTTACTTATGAGGTGTGTGAAATGTCCTCGATTTTGCAGTTGTGTAGGTTTAAACACTACTAGTGAGGCATAGTGGTTTGAGTGTTGGACTACAACTCTGGAGACTAGGATTTGATTCCTATCTCAGCCATGAAACTTACTAGGTGACCTTGAGCAAGTCACATACTCTCAGCCTCAGGGGAAGGCAATTGCAAACTTCCTTTGAATAAGTCATGATAGCTTCACCTTAGGGTCACCAAAGATTTGCTTTAGGCACACAACAATCACTATCACTCACTACTACAGAGGCAATGGAGTGTAGTGGTTTGAAAGCTGGATTATGACTCTGGAAGACCAGGGTTTAAATCTCACAGAGCTATGAAAACCATTGGGTGATCTTTGGCAGGCTCTTAGCCTTGGATTAGGAAAATGGCAACCCCTCTATGAACAAATCTTGCCAAGAAAACATATGACAGCATTGCCATAGTTTGGAGGCACAACACCACAGAGTCATAGTCAAGAATGATAGTGCTGGAAGGTGCTGGAAGGTGCTGGAAGGTGCTGGAAGGGCCATCCAGCCCAACCTCCTGCCATGCAGGAACACTCAACCAAAGCATTCCTAAACCATGGGCATCCAACCTCTGTTTAATGAACTCCAAAGAAGAAAGGTCTACCACCATCTGTGGCAGTCTATTGCACGGTCACATCCTTCTTACAGTAAAGAAATTCTTCCCAGTGCTTAGGTGGAATCTCTTTTCTTGGAATTTGAACTCATTGGTTCATGTTTCTAATATCTGGAACAGCAGAAAACAAGTTTGTTCCATCTTCTATCTGCATGCATCTCTTGGCTGTTGTGTCAGAATGCACCATGTCAGTGCCCTTTCACAAGACATAGAAGTACATCCAGAGGCAATGCCGCTATTCAGTTTTAACCAATAATTTAATTATAAAAATGAGAAGTCTGCATGTGCTAATGAGTGCCTGTTTGTGAACAGTGGTTCTCAAACAGCTGGTTCTACAAAGGGGTTTCTGTTACTCTGGAGAATGTTTTGAAGCAAACCAGAGGAAAACAACTATGTTGTGTGAAAATCCATGTAGTAAATGTTTGCCAGAACATTATCTACTAACTCTTGGAAAGGAGGAAGTGGTTTTACTTCACAGTTCCTTGGTTCATTCCTTGTAGTTGTTTCTCTTCAGTTGACGTACATTGTGTTTATACCTCACATGTATACTTGCTTGGGACTCTTTTGTCTTGCAATGTTTTTCACAGTATCCAACAAAAAGAAACAACATACTTTGGATCCTTCTATGGTTACAAAGGTCAAGTGATTCTGCCAAAAAGGGAGAGAGAGAGAAAAGACAGCCATGTGTGAATTTTCCTCATGGAAACTATAGGGCATTCTTGGCAAAAAGAAGTGTGTTCATGGCTGCATGAAAGTCTAGCCTTTAGATGAGAAAAAGGGAAAGTGTGCCATGAAAACGCTTTTTTGTTTTTTGTTTTTGTTTTGGGTTTTTTTTTTGCATTTTAGGGGAGAAGACGCGCCTTTAAAAAGGTGCTGGTTTTCCCAGCTTCTTTTTTAAAAACTGCGGAACAGCACAGCTCCATCTAAAGGCTGCGGTGCAGCTGCTAAGCATTAAGGAAAAGGCAACTTCATGTCACACTTTCCTGCCAATCTAGAAAGCCTCAATGTTCAAAGTAAGTCTGGGCTGTAGTAGTCCTACATGAAGCTGCTCTCTGTCCAAAGCACTGAAGAAAGTTTCAAAATAGTGTGCATATGTCCATGCAGTCAAACACATGGGGGTATGTGCCTTGTTTTAAAAGGAAAAAGGGCCCCTTTCCATCACCACAGAAACTGCAGCAATGATGGCAGCAATAATGGCAGCAGGGGTGTTTGTATAAACATGGCAGACAGTGGACAGGGAACCCTGGCCCATGGGCTACATGTCATTCACTCCTAGCTTACAAAATCAGTCTAGGACTGGGAAGACCCAGGTTCAGATATCCACTTAGATGTAGATAATTTGGTAACTTTCAGCTAGTTGCTATGAAGATCATCACACTAGACTTTAAAACAGATATTAAAGCTAAATAACAGCACCTTTGGCAATACTTACTGCAAAACATCGCTGTTTTGCCTTTGTGCTGTTGTTAGAGCATCCCTTTTCATTGATGGGGAAAGTGCGTCATTAAGCTCCCAGTCACTCTGGTGTCCCATTACTCATTGGGTGTGATAAGTTCCTCCAGGTGTAGTTCCAATATTGAGTATTCACATGGTGTCAGTCTCCTCCTCTCTCTTCTCCCCATCACTATCCCCAAGTAGGCTGTTTTCTTTTCTTTTCTTTTTCACATTCTTTTCTTCTCTCTATGTCTTTCTCTTTTAAAAAAAGTATTCCCATAATTGTTAAATTTCATTACAAATAATAATAATAATAATAATTTAAAAACATGAAAGGCATGCTGGGTAGGGCATTAGTCAGGAAGGAGGATTGAAGAGGAGTGTGTAAGAGAGTGCAAGAGACCATCGATGGCAAAAATAGCCCCAATTAGGATAATTAATGCTCCCAAACTGGTATGTATCCATTTCCTTTTACTAATGCAATGGTGAGAACGGAGATCATGTGATAATGCCCAGGGTCTCACTTGATGGTATCTTACAGGTGGAGGAGAAGGTGGCCTCCTTCAGCTCTGCGGAGAAAAGATGGGATTTAATTGAAATTTTATTACTGTGTGTATTACACTTTAGACATTACTATACATGAGATATTCACCTTACATTTCTTTTCTTTTCTTGTGAGAAACAGAGTTGGGTTTCTTTCTATCTATTTAGGGACTGTGTAAATCAATTCCAAATCAATCTCAGTGCATTTCACAGAACTGAATAAACACTTCTCTGCTGAAGTTCCTCATTAATTTATATTTACTGTATATAATCAGAAATTTTAGTCAAAAAATTGACCCCAAAAACCTGAGTTAACTTATCCACGGGTCAACAGGTATTGTAAGTATTGTACTTTAACACTTATTTTAAAAAAGGAACCATTCCCTGGTGAAAGACAAAAATGTAATCTGTTTTAGAATCACTGACACACCCCGCCCCCCAATTCTCTCATCCATCCAGCCTTTATTTTGAGCACAAACAGTTATGCCTGCTAGAATTTTGTAAGTTGTTTGGCATTATTTTACTTTGCATCATCCTTTAGATCCTTTGTTATCCTTGACTTATCCACGGATCATATCAAAATCTATAATTTTGACCCCAAAACATGCAATTGATTTATACATGAGGTTGACTTGTAGTCAAGTATATATGGTAAGCCATGATTCAAGGATACTGTCTATGCACCTAGGTCTTCCAGGAACCTGAGATCAAGGGCAGTCCAAGAGAAGTTATTTTTGCACTTGGGGATAGAATATCTCATGAGCACTTATTGTCTTCTCCTAATTCTTGGAAGCAAAAATACAACAACAACAAAGTTGTTATTGCACTTTCATGACATAAACAATCTGCTGCCTGAGGCAGCTGTATACAGGGTGAGTACTGTGTGAGTGCCATGTATTCAGTTTGCTGTTGTTGTGGTTGCCTTGCTTCGAGTCATTTCTGAGTTATGGCAACCCTAAAGGTAAACTATTATGGGCATTTCTTTGCAAGATTTATTCATAGGGGAGTTTGCCTTTCCTTCCTTTGAAGCTGAGAGAGTATGACTTTCTCATTATCACCCATTGGGTTTCTGTGTCCAAGTGGGGATTCAAACCCTGGTCACCAAAATCCTAATCCCATGCTCAAACCACTGCACCATGCTGGTTTGTGCTCAGTTGCACCTGCTTCTTTTTTATTACCCCTTTCCCATTACATAAGAATTTATGTTGCTTTTTGTTTTTGTATTTTTTTAAAATGAAAGATATTTGACATGAAATTCTAAATTTACAAATGTACTTAAAACTATCTTACATAGATAACAATATTATCATGTCTGTACAGAAATGACACACATTAAAAGTGCCAAATATTTTTGAACAGTGTGCCTTAAAAATGAATAGAAGCCAGTGATGCTAAAATCTACAATATCTACAACATATGGCAAGCCTATCATTTTGCCACTTATTGACTAAAACAATCAGAATCTCTAGCAGATTAATCCTTTCACAGCAAGGATTAAACACATTGGCAAGTTGTCATGTTTCTCTCAGCAGTACTCAGATTATCCAGAAAGTTGTCATCTCAACATCCCAACACCAAAAATATGGAATCATACACAGTACATTAATAATACAGCATATAACATTTGAGCCACTGTGTTAATTTCATATGATGTTGGTTACGGGAAGATTTTATTTATTTATTTATTTATTTATACCCCGCCCTTCAGCCCTAAAGGCTGGTGAGACCTCTTTCTGTATGTACATAGTCCATCACAATTGCTGTTTGTAGCTTGACAAAACTTGCTTTATTTGCTCAGATTTTACATATAATTATTTCAAATATACTTCTTTTAAGCCAAAAATCTCCTAGAACTTAGATGGTAACTGATTCTTGCTTGGAGCCAAATTTAGTCATATTTAGACTAGATGCACTGACTAATACAGTATCTGATCTTAGTACTTTGGAATCCAACTTGAATACAACTCAAGATTCAAGACAGACTTGATGGTCTCTTGCACTCTCTTACACATTCCTCTTTAATCCTCTTGAAAGACTCCTTTTGTCATGGAGGCAATAAGCCTGGACCCTAAGATCATCAAGAGAGGCCTTTCTCGCAGTCCCACTACCATCACAAGCACGGTTGGTGGGGACACAAAATAATCTTTTTGGTGGCTGCCCCAGACTCTGGAACTCCTTTCACAGGGAAGTCAGAATGGCCTCCTCCTTGTTGTCAGTAGTTGTCGGTCAGTAGTCTTTTTTTATTTAGACAGGCTTTTAAAACAGAAAGTTTTTTAAAGACTAGACTAGGGGGAGCTGTACTGTTTTAATTGTACAATAGGACCTCCACATTTCTAACTTTGACTATTGCAGATTTGATTATTCATGGATTTGATTAATATGTTCTCTCTAGGTCCTCCAGCACTACTCTGCCAGAGGTTGACTCATGATGGAAGTCATGATGGAAGACCTAGAGATTCCTAGAGAAAATACTTCTCGAGGCAATTGTAGGCCCTCCAGCATGATTCTATGGTAAGCTTTTGGTGGATATTAACCAAATAGATGCACTGGAGGACCTAAAAATTCCCAGAGGGGTGTTCTCTCAGGTAAAAAAAAAAGGGTTTTTGTTTGCGGGTTTTCCACTTTCTTGGGGTTCTGCACCCCTAACCCCAGAGTATATGGAGGGTCCACTGTACTGTTTGTAAGAGCTTTTACATTTAAAATGGCATTTTATTTTTAAATATGTGAAATGTTTTAATATTGATATGGTTTAATTCTACTTTAATGCTCACTATTTGTATGTTTTCAATTGTATTGTTCTTTTAAATTGTGAGCTGTTTTGAGTTCCAATTTAAGGGGAAAAGCTGGATAGCAGCAGCAGCAGGCATTGTGTTAGTACAAGTCCATCTTATCTCTGCGTATGACTTTTTGGGGTCTTTGCTCCCTAGATCTGTGCCCATTGCTATGACAACATTTTTTTAGTTGTATCAATTAAAGATATGGCTATTTTCTCTCTGACTCTAGTGGTGCATTTATTTTGGATCTGCCTGCAGCACCCAGAATGTCATCTTAATACTAGGCCCACAGAATGTTCTACCATTTATGAATCCCACGTGGCCATTCTTGCCCACTGATGTCTCCCAGTTGTGCATGGGAGAGGGTCAACCAAGTGGAATCTGGCCTGCAAGACCAAGCTAGCCCCTGTTGGAAGTAATCTTTAGAGAAATTAGTGATAGAAAGGTCTAGAAGAAGAGGGAGCCATTGATGCAATTTTGTACTTGCAGGATAACATGCAGACCCAACTCTTTTGCTACTTCCTAGCAGTCCTCATTCTGAGCCACATCAGCACTCTTTCTTCCATATGCTCTTGACCATAGAATTCCTTAATATGGTCTTGTTAACAGACTACTTCAGTGCAGTACGGGAAGGAGAAATCGCTCCTAACAATTTGATCATCTGAAATCTGACAATATTTTTGAGCACCAAGCATCTTTAAGTGACTCAGAAATATGAGCAAAAGGAAAATGAGAATGTAGTGTTTGTGGGTTGATTTCGAGATAATTATAGCTCTACAGGAATTCCAGCAGTATTTTTATTAACTAATAACTACTATCTACTATGTGAGTGTACAAATAGAAGAGCAGTTATTAGTGGTGAGAGTGAGCAATGTGGTTGCTACTTCCATGATCATTACATGGAAGCTAGAACTAGAAGGCTGGAAAACAGGATTCATAGAAAGCATTTCCTTAACCAACCCCATGTCATTATCACCTGTGTCATTTAGTGCCTAGTTACTCCCATAATTGTAACATATGTATTTGAAAATAGGAAAGAACCAAACTGGGAGAGTACAGAGAGTACAGTGAATCCTTGATATGTGCTAGGGTTTGGTTCCAGGACCCTCTATAGATACCAAAATCCATAGATGCTTTGAAATGGTGAAATGGTGTCCCTTATGTAAAAGAGCAAAATCAAGCTTTGGTTTTTGGATTTTTAAAAAATATTTTCAAGCCACGGATGGTTGAATCCATTGATAAAAAATTCATGGATTTATAGAGCTAACTGTATTTTCCTTTAGAAGACCATCCGTGTATGATATTGTGTAGGCATGCTGCATGTACACTAAGGGCCTTCTTGGTGACTTCTCCCTGCCTGTGGAACTTTCCCCCACACAAAGCTAAGATGGCATCCTCTTTGTTCTTTTTCTTCTGGAAGTTCTATAGAGCTATACTCTGGGAAGGAATTACATGGCAAATGAATCCTTTGTTCGCATGTATTCACTTACCCAATTCAAAGTGGCTTCCTGGAACTTGGCTAATATGAGCAGCCAAGTGTCTAAAGAGAAATTTTAAAAATTAATTAATAATATAAATAAATAATATTTATTTATTTATTATAAATAATAATAAATAAAAATAATAAATAAATAATAAAAATTTAGAAAGCAATTAAGTTTAAACAAAAGTAAAAGAAACTGTTTTTTGAGGGTTGCATGTAGGTTCTATATGTACATGTATGTAGGTGCTGTGACTGATTTAGTAATACCATATATACTTGCATATAAGTCAGCCTCATGTATAAGTCGAGGGCAAGTTTTGAGGGCAAAATCATAGACCTCTGATTTCCTTTCTTTCCCCAAGGCTGATGGCTTGCATTTTTTAGCTTAAATTTTTCAATGTGAAGATGAGTATATACAGTAGGTCTAGAAGGGAACTTTTACTAGCATGTGAACACTACTTTATATAAAAAAAGATCAAATGAGACAAGGTGGCCATTGCAAATTTTGTTTCCTAAAGCAATACTTTGGGATAACAAGCAAATGGTCTCGTTGTCCCAAATGTTGCAGTGTTTTCCCTGGCATTACATTTTTCAATAAAAGGATAATCATTTTGCCTTGATAGTCACCCCTCCTAGTAACTTGTTACAAGTGACATAATTACTTCTAATCTCTGTCCAGCTGACAACCTTTGCGTGACACTATGTTTTCTTGAAAATTGGTACTGTAATACTCGGGGATGGTGAAAGACATTTTCCTAATTGTGATGAAGAAAAAGATGGCATCTCTTTTCAAGCCACAAGCATGGACAAATGCTAGTTGAATCTTTCTTCAGTGGTGATGACGGGGTTTTGTGTGACATTGTGTGAAATCGTTTTGCATAATTATGCGATTTTTCTGGGATATTCATGAGATAACCTCCCGATCTCCTTTGTGTGATAAACTCCAGAGATATTAAAGGCAGTGATTTGAATCAGAAGGGACTCTTACCATATTCCCTGTAACCAAAATGAAGTGCTAGATCAAATTCAGGATTCTACAGAAAGCTGCTCTTTCTCTCTCATACAGTTGACCCAGTTTAACAAGTAACCCTTTGAGTGTTGTCATAATTATATATTTTCACAAAGACAGACAGACAATTAGTTATCAGTTTACTTTGGGTTAGTCAAATGTCATGGAATGCCACACATTTTTATACTACTACTACTACTACTACTACTACTACAATACCAGCTCCAACAGGCCTTGCCTAAAAAGTAGAAGAGCCCTCCCTCCATCCACCATCTTCAGGGAGAGAAAGGCAAGCCAGCTCCAACAGGCCTTGCCTAAAAAGAAGAAGAGCCCTCCCTCAATCCATCTGCCTTGGTCCAGGCCTCCGAGGGAGAGAAGATCTGCTGGACTTTCCCCCTTCCCCACCACCATTCCCTTCTCCTTTTGTGTCGTGTCTTTTTAGATTGTAAGCCTGAGGGCAGAGAAATGTCTAATTAACAAATTGTAAGCCGCTCTGATAGCCTTGGCTAAAGAGCAGGGTATAAATACAATTAATAACAACAACAACAACAACAACACAAGGAGAATTGCCTTCCTAACAGAACTCATAAAATCTGCTGATTTATATAGTTTCCTTAAAAAAAAAGGGGGGGGGGAGATGATTGTGGAAACATTAACTCAGCAAAATGCTACATATACTTGCCATTTGCTAATGAACATTCTCTCTTTTTTTAACCACAAAGTATTTCCTCTAGAGTTTCTTCGTATTCAGCGAAAAGTGCCCATCTTGTTTACATTCACTTCCAAAGAAACACATTGGTGTAGGAGACCAAAAGATACTTTACAACAGTATAGCTTTGGATTTTGCACTGTAGAATTTATTGTGGTCTAATTGTTGCTTATGTTTTGCTTAGATAGATTTTAATATCTCTGTAGAGTTTTGGTTGCATTATCAAAAGAATTATAAATGAAATGTTATTAAGATAGTATTGGAAAGTTTGTCTTACATTGGAAATGCACTGAATCCTCATAATGTCACTTAGGAGTTTATCACACGGGAGGAATTTCTCTCAATTTCAAAAGAAATGAAAGTGGGGCGAGTTCGGAAATGAGTGAATTCACTAGTTCAGTGAATGTACGTGATTGCGTATTGACACTGCATTGTGTTCAGAACGACTTCCCATTGCCCAAAATTGCCCGAAGTTGCTTGTGATAGTTTCTCACACAATAACGCGAAACCCCACGATTGCATTTGGAAGGACTTCCCATTGCCCGAAAATGCATGTGGTAGTCTCTCACGCAATAACGTGAAACTGCATGATTGCATTCAGTCTGCCATTGGATTATGCTTCCGATATCTGTCATCTGATAAACTCCTTAAATGCTTACCATTTGTTTCCATTACATTGCTGCTAATGGATTTAATCCAGTTGGTTAGTCTCAATCCAATTCATATACTGTACTCTAGTTGGGACTAACAGTAGGATTTAGGCCATGGAAACTTGAATATTGTGAATTGAACACAACATTTTTTGTGAAAAAATTACATGCAAATTAAATTACAATCTAACCTAATGAGATACACACTCATGCATACACAATGTCTCCAGGTGTGTGTGTCTGTTCTATTCTATGGGGATAAGTATGTTTGTTCACTTGAGTAAGAAGTTAACTTGCACTTGGTAACACAATTTAATTGTGGTTTTAAATTAACCATCTGTTTTGTTGCAGTAGCAACAGAACATCCTGATCCATGGAAATTAATTGCTTAAAAATGGATTTGTTTGGCTTCAAAAACTGCCTTCTCCAACCAAACCATGGTTCTTTGTCAGCAAAGAATTGTTCCCACATGTTATTATGGAAACAAGGTCCTTGTTCAATGGCAGCATGACTGTTCCACAGAAGCACAAGAGATCACCACAGACAGGTATCACCTGCCAATATACTGCCACTTCAACTGAGATCTTTTCTTTCTCTCTTTCTAGCCTTCCTTTCTCCACTCCCTTGAATACTCTGGCCTCGCATGCTCTTGCACTGGAGAATATTTTGAAGAAATAAAGCAGAGAGTGTACAAATCCAGATCAAAATGGCAAAGGTTTAGTCAAACAGTTTGTTTTTGAGAGACAGGTTGTTCTGGATTATGCACAAGGGAAATTCACTGGGAACAGCTGGTCCTGTCAAAACACATGTGGTGGCAAGGGGGGGGGGGGATAAATGTAGACACTCCATGTAAGGGCAAGCCATAGTGGGCAAACTCCTGGGATTATATAAGGAACAAATGGACTGGGGAGAAGACATAAGGCATGCACATGTACTGAGGAGGCAGGTGTAGGGCTAGGGGGCAATCTGCTTTTTTATGGTACAGATGGTTATAAATGAATTATGAATTCATATGAAAAATGAATTATAGGTGGGATAATGGATGCACATCCGGATGGGCAAATGTGATACAAACACAGCAGCCTTTAATGTTTTTTTATTATTACTGTTAATGTGGCCTGCTTATTTTGTCACTTTGCCTGTAAATTACATAAGTATATTTTGTCACTTTGGGTATACGTTAGATAATTATATTTTAAAGTTAAGGTCATTTTTCATCAGTGAGGTTTCAGTCCCTTGGGGCAATTTTTTTTATGGAGCTTAGCTATCTGTGCTGGCAAAGTTACTTTTTTGGACCATAACTCTCAGAATCTGCCAACCAGTATGGTTGTGGCTATGCAAACAGGTGGTATTCTTATTTATTTATTTAATTTAAATGCCACACTTCTCCCAGAGTCGGACCCAATGTGGATTCCAAATAGTGGTGTCACTAGGAGGGTGCGGTGTGTGTGGATGCCACTAGTGTGGATGCCACTGATTCCAAAAAGGATCAGTTGAAAAAAACAAATCAGTTGAAAAAAAGCAATAAAGCCCTCCACATTATATTATGTACAATCATTTTTAAAACATCCAAAAATTAAAAAAATAAAATGTGCATCTCAATAAGAATACTCCCTGCTTACCTATTAAAAGCCTGCTTGAATAAAAATGTATTTGGCTGCATCTGAACTGAAGAATTAATGCAGTTTGAAACTGCTTTAAGTACCATGGTGTGCTATGTTTCTTCCCCTCTTGCCTCATTCACCTGTATATTTAGTGTTCATATATTTATTATTGAAATATATCTGGGGAAAGGAAAGCAGGGACTGTACTTGGCACTCATAACAAATCCAGAGCAACTGGAATGAGAAAAGTTAAGTCACTTCTTTTTGTATATTAGAAAGAGGTTGGCTGACATCCTGATAGTGACATTAGCAGGTCAAATTTATGCCTGTGTATGTCTGTTATTTTTTTATTTGGTCATTACAGAGGTTGGAATTGTCTTCCTTCATACAATAACCAAAAACCTCTGACAATCTAAATTCCTTCTGTGATGTTCCCTTCCACAGACTTGTAGCAGCTAATGGTGAATGGCTGAGGAATGGATATATGCCAGGCACCCAACAAGGAGGGCATCTTCAATGCCTTCTTGCCAATCTTTCAGAGATCTTGAAAGATAAGATGTTGTTGTGCATCTGGCTATAGTCACACATATCCAGACACATTTTTGCAATTTCCTATGCAGGAGGGCCAACAGAGGAGAAGTCTTGCAGGATGGGCAGGGAAATGTTTCATAATTCCATCATAGCAGGACTTTATGATACATTTTCCAATACAGAATCTCAGTTGCTGTTCTCACCAATAACTGGTGCCCATTGTGGCAGGAGTGGGCGGGGGGCAAGGCTGGTAAGAAAAGGCAGAATCAAGAGGCGGCAGCAGCAGCAGCCAAGGGATCAGTGTCGGCAAAGTCAAGAGAGTCAAGGAGTCACACACAATAAAGGAGCCAGGCCAGGATACATGGAGCCAAAGTAGCAATCTATTCCACAGAAAATGGCAATAGAGACAAATTAAGTTTGCAATTATAGAGTGTTTGTGTGTAATTTAAACAAAAAGATATTAACAACCTGTAGCAAAAAGAGAAACTGGGGAGGATTAACAAAGCAGAGAGTTGATGGTGGTCTCATTCTTCTTGTAGATAGGCTTGCTCTGATCTAAAATGTTTTTAAAATTGGATCTTCTACAGCCATATCTAATGACATCTTATGTAAAACTGGAAGCTGGATTTTCAGATGTAATCAGTTCTGTAAAATCTCATCATGTCTCAATCACATCTGCCAAAGGGTAGTAATTCTCCACCACTTAAAGCAATGAAAAAGGGATCTGAAGATTGTCTCAGGAGTCTAATACCTTCTCATTTCCTGAGAGCCTTCAAGAACCAAAGGAGCAGACACAGTTGCTAAACAAAGTTGGGATGCACATTCTCAAGAACAATTTCTCTGCCCTCCACAACCAAGCAAGATAGAAACATATGTATCACCATCCTCTGCCAGTTGCATATCCAATGTTGTGAAGGAAGCCTGTGGTTTGGGGATAAGGGAAAGGGCTTGTTTTAGACCCACATTCTCTATTTCCAGGCAGAGGTAGAGCATCTCTACTGTTGGTAGAAATGCTGCTCCTGGGAGTCTCACTTAGTTTTCCACTGTGAGCATCCACATGTAAATGTCTGACTTGGAAAAAGATAAATTTTAATGTTTGGTTAAGACCTCTGACAGTCTCCTTGGAGATTATAAAACATTTACAGGCAACACTCGCAAGGTAGAAAGACGAACAGAAAATGTTGGCGCAGTAGACCAAGGCTTAATCGCTGTCAGTGAAAACTATAACCAACACTTTTGAGTCAGTTAATTTTAAAAGCTTGTTAACAGTGACTTTATTAAAGGACTTGAACAAACTACAAGAAAAGCAAAGACAGACTTCTATCTAAATTGTTTAGAGAAGAATGATTAAATGATTATGAGGGAAGCAGTACTAAGCTAAGTGTGAACACACAGATCTCTGTTTAAGAAATGCTGGACAGGTCTGATTTTTTTTTCACAGCTTCTTTTCATTCTGAAAATGCTTGAAAAATTTCCCATTCATGGAGGACCAGCTAATCTCATAGTTGCCAGCAACTGTAAATGGGTTTAAAGGTGTCTTCATTTTACAGTGTTCATTATTTTTCTGTTGCTATCTTTAAAAAAAAAACACAACCCTCTATCTCCTTTTTCAGACCTCATGAACTAGCATACAAATGAGATCTTAGAATAGGTGTCTGAAATTACATTTCTGACCTCACTGTCTTGCACAATGAAAAAATTAATAAAAGACCATATAGCCTATATCAACTGCAGTGTCCTCTCGCAATAATATACAGTTGCCTTCTGTGTCCACAGATTCCTTATTCATGGATTCAAGCATCCATAGCTTGAAAATATTTTTAAAAAATATAAATTACAAAAGGCAAGCCTTGATTTTGCCATTTTATATGAGGAAACAAGGAGGAGACAAGCTCCACATGCTCTTAAGATGATCAACTGTTTATTCAATGTTTAAACAGCCCAATGTGTTTTGGTCAAGGACACCATATTGCCTTTTGTAGGCCATTCCACTTCAGGAGCCAGGAAGGGCAGAAGTCCCACTCCCAGATCCCTGACCATTCATGGGAGCCCATCCTGTCGCTATCCAATGAGGTAGCACTTCCAGCCCCAGTGCCTGACGGGAGCAGCGGCCAATACCAGTCTGGCTAGCCCATCATGGTGCATGTTGGACTCTGTTGGGCCACCCCCCCCCCCAACACGGCATCCCTCCTCCTCCTCAGCAGCAACAAGGCCGGCCCGGTAAGTCAGGTGGCACTATTTTCTTGCCTTACAAATAAAAGTCAAGCCATTCATATTTACTGAGCATAACTGGTAATATAGTTGCAATATAGAATGCTCCTCAAAATGCCACCAGAGTAGGTAATATTGGTTTCTTGTGGCAATGTTTTACCCTCCCAAACATGAGGGGTAAATTACATTTCTGTAGAGTGCAGCCCTTCATGGGGGTGGTAATGCAACCCCTAACCCTTGGCAGGTGCCCACCATGTCTAACTTCAACACTGGCATTTAGTGTGGATCTACCAAGTTATGGATTATCTTACAGTAGGAGTAATGCAACTGTAGATGACCCATTTCCAGTTTCCTGTCTTCTGGACCCATTGTTGGTCTTTCCCATGAAAGCTCGAACTGGCTGGAAGCCACTTGTACTTTAACCCTCCCTTCCTTCTAAATTCATTTTACCAAACCAAGGTGCATAGAGGCCATAGACAAAACCTGTACATTAAAGGAGAATGCCTCCCCCCTCCAGGAGGTGGCACCAATTATCAGCAGATTAAAAGGGCCTCCGGGATGCAACTATGGCTGGTAACACATGGGCCAAAACGTGTAGCTTCCTGCTGCTTCAGGAGTGTTGCATGCAGATGACACATACCCCCAGATTGGCTGGAAGCTTCTCCACAGTCGCCTAAGGTGGCCAAAAGCCAGCCAGAAAAGTAGTGTAAAAAGCCTCTCCTTTCCAGCAGCCTGATGAGGATCATGGCAGCATCTGGCTTCAGGACTGCAGCATCCAGTTGCCACAGTCCTGGGATGATTGGGGGCTGACTGGGGCTGGAGCAGCCAGAGGCTGCTCCAAGCTGCCAGTCTGCTTCACTCCATTGTTGCATTTTTTTGGTCTTTATTGGTAGTATCATTATTTCTTGATTTTGCTTAACATCCTTTGTGAAACTGAGGAATTTCAAGAGAAATTATAATTATATACAGCTTGCCTGTCCCAACCATGAGCTTGTCATCCACAGATTTGAGCATCTGCGATGGCAAGCCCCATCCACCCTAACTAATGATGACATGTGCTCACTGTCATTAAAAACCACAGGATCTGCGGTGGGTTCCACCGTTTCTGCAAGAGAGATCAGGACTGGGATCCAAGTGAGGAGAAGGGAGTAACTGATGAGGAAAGGAAACCAGTAGTACCAATGAATGGGTGGAAGGATATGAGAAGAGTGGGCAGCTGTCCCAGTTCATCACCTCCTCTGAGAGGAGCTCCTGAACATCTCCTAGCTGGGCTAGATTGGCTACCTAGGAATAGCTTTTGGCATGGGAGACAGGCAGCCTCTTGATGCTGGTCAAAGAATGACCTTGAGTAGCTGGCTGGGGATAGGGTTTCTGTTGTGGGTGGCAGTGATTGTGTCCTCTGCACCACCACATGGACTTGAGGAATCCTGAGGCAATGACCAAACCTCTGTGACCTGAAACATTTTTTCACTGAGGCCCAAGTCGATTCTTTGGATCCTTGCCATGAGCTGGGGCTTTATATCCTAAGATAGCCAGTGATTGCTCACCTTCTTCCTGGACAAATTAGGAAATCAGCTCTTGTTAGTCTAGATTTATACAACAGCTAACTGACCCCCCTCCTCAGTAGTCTTCATGTAAGAGGAAATCCTTCCATATAAGGAGCAAAGCCCTACTGCAGCAGCCTCAGTCTCTTGTAATCCTTCGAAGTGCATGAAGACTTTAGATGCATTTTCAAACTCTCCACTTGAATCCTGGATTCAAGAAAGTGTTGGATAAAAGTTGGAAGAATTTCAATTTTTATTCACATAACAGTTTGAACAGAAGAAGTATAGGTTTCCTCTGGTACCCTGGCCAACAGAATGCAAGTAGGTTTTAGTGATGTGTTTAGGGTCAAGGCCAACGTGTGCTTCACTCTGGACAGGGATGTTGAGGTTATGAAAAATATTTGGAGAAACTTCAGAGATATTTTGAGAAACTGGGCTTGGGAAGAAAACGCTTAAGATTTCCTTGGTGAGGGGAGGGATAGTGGCAAAACCTTAAGAAGTGGTGCTGATTCAAAAGACTGTAGAAACTGGAAAGTTGCTGATGAAGCAGAGCATCTGTGTGATCTTCCAAATGTTGGGATATATGTTGGAAACCTGAGTTATTTGCTATAATAAAAAGATTGCTGGTCTAAGATTCATGTCTGCCTCTTGGTTTGCTTTGATTAAGGATTTCCTTCTTCTGTAAGGTTTGCAGGCTTTCTCAGCTCTGTGAAGAGTGCCACCTACTGAGTCTGGGAGGAATCCTCTTCCCTTCTCTTGAAACAAGATGTGAGGGATGAAAGGAAGGATAGTTGTTGTGCGCTATTCAATACAACCATTCTTTTTCTGAAACAAAACAATTGACCCCCCCTCTCTGTCTCAGAGAAATCCAGCCCACAGGATGTTGCAAAGGAGTTTCACAACAGCTGATTTCTCCAAATAAGGTAACAAAGAACAAAGGCATTGAAAAGCTTTCGGAAACTACTGCTAGTACAAAATTCAGTAGCTAGACTCCCACAGCAGAAGAGCGATATATGCTGTGGAAACCACATTATGCTAGTCATGGATTGAATTCTACAGCCTTCCAGTTTGTTGCTAAGGTCAATTCAGGGTGCTGAATTTGATCCAGAGAGAGCGAGAGTGGGCAGGGATGGGAATTATGCACAGACCATATGACACATTGAGCTAGGGCAGCGGGGGTGGGGGGAGAGAATGCAGATCTGAACCACTTCATAACCTCAAGAACTTTTGACTGAATTTCTTCAGCCCCAAATACCCTGAGTAGATTTGGCTAAAAAGTGGGGGCTAGACCTGAAACAGCAAGCCAAACTAAAGCCTCCCAGAGTGACTAAGAGTGCTACAAAGTCTGTTCACCTAAAATGGCAGCCACAGCAGGAGCTCTGGGGGAGCCCGAAATGCTGTAATGCTGCACTCCAAGTTCTAAATTGTCTCGGGTCAGGATGTTGGAAAGGCCACCTCTTTCCATGTGAACCTCCCTGTAAATCACAAATATCTGCAGGGGCTTTTTAATAGGTTCCACTACCTATAGAAAGTAGCAATAGCAAATACATTTCTATACCACTTATCAGTGTACTAAAGCACTTCCTAAGTGATTTACAATGTTGCCCCCAACAAGGTGGGTACTCATTTTAGTGACCTTGGAAGGATGCAAGACTGAGTTGAACCTCTGGCTGGTATTAAACTCGTAACCTTGTGGTTTGTGATGGAGTGGCTGCAGTACAGGCATTTAACCACTGTGACACCTGGGCTGTGGTGATTTCAGACA
This sequence comes from Urosaurus nigricauda, assembly GCA_034509955.1. Taxonomy (NCBI): domain Eukaryota; kingdom Metazoa; phylum Chordata; class Lepidosauria; order Squamata; family Phrynosomatidae; genus Urosaurus; species Urosaurus nigricauda. The sequence continues at coordinate 256,767,892 of JAOEGL010000001.1, read as the reverse complement.
GAGCCTTTCAAGAGTAACAGCATGATTATGGTTTAAAGTTTTAACATATGGTTTTATGTTATGGTTTAAAGTTTTTTTTAAAAAAAAAATGCTCAGTGCCCCAGGAACCTGATAAGCAGAGTGAGTGAGTAATAAAATAAATGAAATGAATGAATAAAGAAAGCTGTGTTTAGGAAGAAAAGGACAGTATTTCCTTTGGAACTGCCTGATGCTTCTTAAGAGAAGAAAAAAGACTGTGTGAAGCTTATGATTTATCAATCCATTGCAAGTCTGAAATCAGCACATTGGTACTGCTATGTTTAAAATAGAGACTTTTGTCTGTGCTTTCCTCCAATAATAATTTCTCTTAACCAACCATCTTGATATATCTGAGTTGCGCATACTGTTTGTATCACCTGGATAATCTATGGCTTTGAATGTTTGTGGAAGAAACAGTTTAAAAAAACAAAAACAAAAATTTAAAAAAATCCTTCATGACTATTGACAAATTTATGAGAAAATCTAATGGTGAATTATAGTGCCTCAGACAATCTTGACTAAAATAGATTTTGTAACCTTTAATAAATGTTCCAACCAAACCTCAGTCAACTGTGGAGTGAATATATCTTGTCCCACAGAAATTGAGAATAAAATATTGGAAAGAATGTGCAAGAACTTGTTATAATGCCAGTCATAATAAATACAAATATGGGATATTCTTTTTAAAAGTTTCTGGATTTGAAGAATATGGCTAGTTCAGCTGACATCAGGGGATTAGAAATGGATATCCTCTCTATGTCTTGACCTTAATCAAAGCCAATGGGAGATTTCCTTTTTTTCTCCAGGAGAAAAAAAACCCATGATGACCAGTAAAAATGGCAATTATGGGTTCTCTAATGAATTTTGACTGGTTTCTTAAGGCACAGAATCAATACTTACTCCAGTAGGAGATAGCTGACTCATGTGTTACATATGCCTGTCTATGAGTCATCTGAAAGTGTCCCTTTTTTGCTATTGACTGATGGTTCAAGATCCTATGAAGAATCCAAGAAGGGTAGAAAGAGCTGAAGTGAGTTGTTTTTCTGGGGAAAAATAATCCCACCCCAGATCTTGTTGGTCTTGCATTCCAAAACCACTTTCTGTTTTTGCTTATGTTGTGATAACTTTGGTTTTTAAATTTATTTATTCATTTGTGGTTTTTCCACATTGATTCCTTTCCACACATCTCCCCCTCCCCACCTCTTTGCTTTTGGCTTCATCTGATATTTTTTCTAAAGGAACATCATGTACCTACTTCACTGAATATTTTGCTTTATTTGTGTGATGGATGCTGATCAGAAGGACACTCAAAACACAGATGGTTGGAATTCCTCCTTTGATGGTACCATAGAAGTGTCAGAGAACTGCTTTGAGAGTTAACAAATAATTCACACCAATGAAGTTGAGAGACCTTTAGATGTGGTGCTGGATGTACAGTCTGAGGAAAATCTTGAGTTGCAGCAGTACTAATACTGGCACCAGTTCAGCAGCAGCAGAACAAGCAGTGAAATATTGCTTGGATTTGTCTGAACCTTTCTTTTTACTCTTCAACAATATAGGAAGAGGGGCTCAATTCATTGTGTAGTCGACTTTCAGTGGTTTGGGTTCAAAAATGTTTCTCCATGAACAGAAGGGACAGTTCCATTTATAAAAGGAACTGGGAATCTGTGCAGGAGGCTCCAGGGGCAGCTAATAGAGTCCATGAAGATTTTCATACGTGGCTCAAAGGTTGCTGAAAGGTGTCTGAAACATCCTTAAAAGATTCAGGACGGGTGTGTGTCTGAAAGTCTGGAGTGCTCCAGACTTTCAGACACACCCCCTTTCTGAATCTTGTAAAGATGTTTCAGGCACCTTTCAGCAACCTTTGAGCCAGGTATGAAAATCTTCCATATCAGCAGTGAGGGCTTGACTCTGAACTTTAAAGGATCTGTTCAAAGTGACCAACTCTTTGTTGTTAGCTGCCTTCAAATCAACTTTGACTTATGATGATTCCATGAACGAGAGACTTCCACATCAGCCTATCATCAACAGCTCTACTCAGGTCCTGCAGATTCAGGGCTGTGGCTTCCTTGACTGAGTCTATATATCTGGATAGTATATATAGATTTCGTCTTCCTCTTTTCTTACTGCCTTCTACCTTACCAAGCATTATATTTTCGAGGGAGTCATCTCTCCTTATGTACAAAGTACAACAGTTTAGTCCTCTTGGCTTCCAGAGAAAGTCCAGAGAGTTCAGGCTTGATCTGCCCAAGGACCCATTTATTTGTCTTTTTGGCATCCCATAGTATGCTCTGAACTCTTCTCCAGCACCACATCTCAATTGACAGGCAAAGCAGATGGGCAGGAAGGTATGGCTAGAAGCTGCTCTGATCCCAATTGCCCTGGGGCCATAGCAAACACACACCAGAGCTCTGAGGGTGCCTCCACTTCTTTTGTGGCCAGTTTTGAGGCAGCTTCCAGGCACTCCGGGGGCATACGTTGTGTCCATCTGTCCATCTGTTTCGGGCCTGAGTTGATTTTTCTACATTCAGCTTTTTCACTGTCCAGTTTTCACTGGCATACACAGAAATGGGAAATATGATGGCATGGGTCATCCTAGGCAGGTTTATAGTTGACCATTAGTAAAACAAAAAATAATTGCCACAGATGATTTACATAACTTTAAAGCACATGATGAAGAAATCGTTCAAGAATTTCTATACATTGGGTCTCTAATTCGTTAGAATGTAGTCAAAATAACAGATGACTAGACTTGAAATTAGACAAGATCCTAAGTGCAAAGAGAATATCACTGCTGAACTCTATCCCTCCCACAAATTGATTCAGTTTTGGGGATAGCTCCCTTCAGTCTGGACTAAAAACCCTACCCAAACTCACAGTCTGGACTAAAAACCCTACCAAAATAGGGTCCAACAGCCAATATGGAAAGCTGCTCACAAGTGGGCAGAAGAGAAATGTTTGTTCTTCCTCCTTCCCCCTGTAGTCCCAGTGCTACCTCCCAGGGTATTTCTGAATATTCACTAATCATCTTGCTTCTGGCCTCCAAATTGATAGTAAAGATCATCCTGTTTTGAAAAGTGTTTAGAAATATGACAATATAACTGCCCACTATCAGTGCCATCTGTATATTTAATCAGTGTGGAACAACTTATGCTGTGGTGCTCTGTGTTTCAAGGATGTGGGAATCAATGACCTGGAGCCCTACACCATTATCACATTATGATTCCACTTTCACTGCCACAGTTTCATCCTATATACTCATGGGATTTATAGTTTAGGAAGTGTTACTTAGAATTCTAAGTCAGAGAGCTCTAATGTTCCACCAAACTACAACCCCCAGGATTCCATAAAAATGTTAAAGTGGAACCATAGCGATATAGTGCTGATGGTACTAACTTAAGAGCCCCTGTTCATTCTCCCATTGTAGACCTCTGTTCCCATTCTAGGTGCTTCCAACTTCAACAGCCCCCTTTGTCCAATCCCACATTGTTTCTACAGCAAGTGTTTTGAGTGGGAGTTTTAAAAAGTTACCTTACCACAAAAAAAGATATCTACCACAAATATCAAGATATTGTGGGGTCTAAACCATTACATATTAAATGTACTTCTTTAGTGAGAGAAATAGTTTAAATCAGTGTTAAGTCTTACTAGTTTTAACTCAAGTATAATAATTGTATATTTCCTTTGGAAGATATAGAAAGCTCTGTGAATGCACACTGTTAGCTATATTTAAAAGACAGTAACCTATGCATTAGTACAAATTGTGCTTACACTGAATCTTAGCTTGATTTATGTAGAACAATAGGGGTGGTCTTTTTCTTTCCAGATGGTTTGAGAAAGAATATTGCCAATCCATCAAATGCCACTTTAATGGCAACAATATATCATGGAACTATGCAGCAAAGACTGGACTGTGAAGAAAACTTAGATTTCCTAACTCTGTGTGCCGTCACTGTGAAATGATTTATTTCATAAGTATTGAGTAAACCTGATCTCATGTTGACTAATGTCTAGTACTCAAATATTAAAAGTATGTCACGAGAGCAGACTTGAATGGGAATCTTAACTGTTCTTCAGTGTCTTCCTTAATGTTGTTATTGTTTTCATATGTTTCTGTGTAACAGCTTAAAGGTGACTTACTATTTCTCTCCAGAGACAGAAAGCTTCCTAGAGTTACTGTTTAATAAAATGAGATTCTAAAGGAGGTGGAAAGAACATAATGTTCTTAAGAACTCCTTGCAATAGAACATATACAAGACACACATTCAACAGGATAATTTAGACTACAGACTTGTTTTCTGATTCTTGTACATAAAACTCAGCAGTGTTTACTCCTGCACTTACCATAACACTTGCCCTTTCTACTAGTGAGAGGTTTTTTTTTCAGCGAATGCTCACATCCAATGAATATTTGTGGGGAATTGTGTTAAGGATCTGTATAATTTCATGGATAAAAATTTTAACACAGCACGAGGGCAGTCATATTACAATTGCTTTAAATTAGTTTGTATAGGCCTGTGCACTTGCTATGCACTGGGACCCTTGTAAATTGGATTATTTTTAGACCATCCCAGACTGAAGTGGACATTTGTGGTGGTGCTGAAATCAAAAATAACCCAACATTTAGGATGAACCACTCACCGTATCTACTTAATTGTTGTTGCTGTTAATTGCCTTCAAGTTGGCTTTGACTTATGGCAATTGTTTGAATTAGAGAGGGCCAATGTGGTGTAAGGTTTAAGTACTGGACTACGACTCTGCAGACCAGAGTTCTAATCCTGGCTTAGCCATGTAAACCCACTGAGTGACCTTAGGCAAGTCACACTCTCTCAGACTCAGAGGATGGCAATGGCAAGCCCCCTTTGAAGAAAGTTGCCATGAAAAACTCAAGAAAGGGTCTCCATATGTTGGAAATGACTTGAAGGCACAGAACAGCAGCAACAACAATGAATTAGAGACCTCTAAGAATCTCAGTCATCAACAGTTATCCTCAAGTCTTGGCTTCCTTGATGGAATCAATCCACCTGTAACACAGCATTCCTCTTTTCTTACTGCTTTCAACTTTACTGAGCATTAACATCTTTTCTAATGAATCATGTTGTTTCATGATGATCTCAATGTATGGCCCTTTTCACACGAGGCACTTACTGCACAGATATTGTTGCCCAAACGCTCCAGAAGCGCAGAGGTGGGATTGCCGGTTTCACTTCTGATGCATCATTGAGGCATTTTGCTGTTCTCCCATTGACGAATCATTCACAGAGAAGCCATTTTTGTAATACCAGAAGATTCCATTATTACAAAAATGGCTGCTCCGCGAACAATTTCTCAACAGGAGAAGAGCAGGACACACTTCAGTGATGCATCAGAAGTGTAACCGTCGATCCCATGTCTGCGCTTCTGAAAAATTTGGGCAATGATACCTGCGTGGCAAGTGCCTCGTGTGAAAAGGTCCTATGATAGCTTCAGTTTGGTCCTTTGGCTTTTACTGAAGACATTGCCACATTATTTCCATTCTTCTGCAATCATGCTAGTTAAAGAAAACAGAAATACAATCATTTCCTCCCTATTCATAGTCTTGCTGTTTGCATCCCTCAGTCTTTCATGGACGGCAAGCCAGGAGGGACATAATGGCATGCATGCCCGGGAGCACACCCCGATTGATTACAATGGGGCTCCAATATTGGCGATTTTCCTGATTTGTAGCAGGCGACAGTGGAATGGATCCCCCATGAATCAGAAGGGATGACTGTATATCTGTTTGAGAGATGCCATTATCACATCTCTCTGCAATAGCATGCCTGGGGTTAGTTCTGCCATATCTCTCTCCTCTGCATTTCCCCTTAACCCTATCTCCCTCTTCTGTGCTCCACCTAAGCTGCTTTTTGAAGTTTTGTTACAACGGAGACCTGGAGTTATGCTAATGCAATTTAAGTAAAGACAAAGAAAAGAAATAGAAAAAAAAAAATTAAAATCAGCCTGTTTGGGAGACACCAACACAGTGCCACTATTGGAACTGCTGTGGAAGTGATGTTTTGCACCTGAAAACTAATGAGACTGCAGTGCAATTGGATGTTTATGATGGGTTTTGCACGTCAAGGAAAAGGGGCCCTCTAACAATGCCTGATAGCTAAGCAGTGATGAAACAGAGGCAATATCATATGATAAGTATTGCCAGAGATGCTATTCTGTAGCTTTAATAGTAGATTTAAAGCCTTGCATATGATATAAATCAAATGTGTATGTTTATGTGTGAGAAAGAGACAATTGTTGTCAACCAGGGAGACAATAGTGGGCTAGGATGTGCCTCAAGATGAGGTATATATTTTTGTATTTACATTTCAACATCAATGACCACTTAGGGAACTTCTGAAAAGCAGGAGGGAAAACAAGGACAGAAAAGAGACCCTTACATATTCTTAGGGAGAATGCAACTTGTTTAATTATTACTCCCTGGGTGAATGGATTGGCTCAATATATTTCTTCATGATAATTTTACTGTTCAAATGCCAGTCACTATGCACAGGCACTTGCTTGTTGTGCAACAGGGTTTTAATCATGTTTAGTTTTGTTGCCACCCCCCCCCCCCCCAAGATTTTTCAGCACAAAGAAAGTATAGTGGGATGTAGTATTTGCCACCCAAATTTTAGTTGTAGTTTACTGTACTTCCCCCTGCCTTGGATGGGAAGTACCCTTGCCCAAAAAAGACAGAATGAAATGCCATTTTAGAAGAGGAAATGAGATCCAAACTCTGCCATGTGACACTTTTATTTTGGTTCACAATGTTCAGGAGCATCACCAAACAGAGGTGCAAGTATGAAGCAAGTTTGAGCAAAATCAATGGAATGTTATTATTGCTTTGCTGGCCAAATCAAATTTCCTGCCGTTCTCCCCATTTTCCTTCTTCCTTACCATGCAGGGTAGCACATTGGTTGGTTTCAAATTGTACTTGGCTGGCTTGCCATTACAGCAATTGATTTTAAACTCTGGATTCATTGGAGGACCTTGTGTGAATCACGGACATTCAATTTCAGCTGTTGCCTTGCTTTGCCAGACATGCCCACCCATTTGGAACAGAAGAGAAACATTTATGTGTTTGGCGAGCCATCTATTTCAATTCCTGGGGTTGGATGCTGGTGAGTCTTTCACTACAAGTGCTATATGTTTACCCCTATTTATTGTGTTGAGCCCTAACTGTGGCTGACAAGCAGATTATTGCTTTTCTGAGCCCTCAAGCTTCGAAAAACTGCTTGGATTACAACTCTCTTGGGTATCAATAGAGATTGTTAATGTTACTGCTCTTAACCTCATACATTCAGTTTAAAATAGAAAGTTGCCTAATCAGTTTGGATAGCTTGTCCATCTACATCATTAAAATCAAGTCTATCTGGCTTTCCAGACTTCAGCCAGAGATCTTTTGTACTAGTAATAGCAATAGAAATAGCAATAGCAATAGCAATAGTATTTATATTTCTATACTGCTTAACAGTGAACTCAGCACTCTCTAAGCTGTTTACAGTCTTAAAGCCATGAAAGAATGAAAGGCCGAATCAACCTTGGAGTCCTGGCATTGAACTCACAATGTTGTGGCTGCAATACCGGCATTTAACCACCATACCACCAGCAATGCTTACCAATCCTTATTAACTGGTGATGTCAAAGGATGAATCCAGAAAGTTCTACATGCAAAACACACATCATACACAGGTATAGTTTCTTCTAATGGTCAATGACTTATGGTCATTGTCTGCCAACAATGTTAGGACATGAATGCTCTGTTGAACCTCTTGGAATGTTCAATCTGTTCTTGAAAAACTTCCACTTTTAGATTACAGCTCCCAGAATCCCCAACCATCTGGGAAATTTGGGAGGTATAGCCTCTAAAGGTAGCTTTTCAAAGCCGCGTGTCCAGGTTATAGAAAAGTAACATTCTGATTTAGGAACGTGAGCCCTTTTTGCCTACATTCAGGGCTCATCCAATTAAAAGCTGAAACATTCATCTGAATAATTTGACAGCTTTAGGTAGAAGGAAAAGAGCCTGAAGGGGAGGAAGGATACCAGCTACCATTTGGATTCTCTTCGTTCCAAGCAAAAAGTGTCAATGTCTCAATTAACTATTGCTTGCAGCAATTACTACACACCCTGTTCTATGAAATCTGTTTGTGATTAGCACCACTCCTTATCTCTGGGCAAGTGGGATGAGGTTTCCAGCTGATTCAACAGAGGCCTTTATCAAAGAAGGAGGAGGTGGCTTGTAGAGCTAGCAGGAAAGAAGGAGCAGCCACGGCTTTGTTCTAACCCCTTTCTCTCTCCTTGCGTGCCTTTTTACTGCATCTTCTAAACATTAGGAAGAAGACTGTACACTCTCTACAACAGATTAGGTAACATTTCTCAGGCTATCAGCCCCTTGTTAAAGAAAGAAGTACAACCCAGTGGGCTTGTTTGGAGGTTCTAGCAGGGGAGCGCAGCTATCGTATACCCTTGACCGAAGAACGGTACACTTCTTCTATCTGGGATGGTCATCCTCTTCCACCAAGCGCGCAGCTTCGGAGCGGTGAGGGAGGAAGGGGACACCCGCCTAGCCAGCCAGATCAGTCGAATCAACCCTGGCGATCAATGGGGTGACAGATTTCACAGCCAGATCACCCTCACATTAACTACAACAAAACAAAGGTTATGGTATTTAATAAGAAAAAGACCAAACACAAATGGCAGATTGACGGCCATCAAATAGATCAGGTTACCTCATATAAATATAAATTTAGGGATAACCTTTCAGCCAACAGGATCATGGAATCTGCAAATGAAGCATGCCATTGCAAGTGCCTAAAGAAGTACCAAAGCACTTCTTTCTTTTTTCTATTCTAAAGGTGGCCAAAATTACTCAACACCTTCTTTGCTTCAGTCTTCTCAGAAAAGGCAAAGGGTGCTCAACCTAAGGATAATGGAACAGGAGACAGAATAGAGGAAATTCAGCACAGAATAAGTAAAGAGGTAGTACAGGAATACCTGGTTAACCTAAATGAATATAAATCTCCAGGACCAGATTAACTACATCCTAGAGTATTAAAAGAACTGGCAAATGTAATATCAGAGCCATTGGCAATAATCTTTGAGAACTCCTGGAGAACAGGAGAAGTCCCAGCAGACTGGAGGAGGGCAAACGTTGTCCCCATCTTCAAAAAGGGAAAAAAAGAGGATCCCAACAATTATCGTCCAGTTAGTCTGACATCAATTCCAGGAAAGATTCTAGAGCAGATCATTAAGGAGAGAGTCTGTGAACACTTAGAAGCCAATGCCATAATCACAAAAAGCCAACACGGGTTTCAGAGAAACAAGTCATGCCAAACGTACCTGATCTCTTTTTTTGATAAAATTACCAGCTTGGTAGATGAAGGGAATGCTGTGGATATAGTATACCTCGATTTCAGTAAGGCCTTTGACAAGGCTCCCCATGACATTCTTGCAAACAAGCTTGCAAAATGTGGGATAGACAAGTTAACTGTTACATGGATTTGTAATTGGTTGACTGGCCGAACTCAACAATGGCTCCTTTTCATCCTGGAGAGAAGTGACCAGTGGGGTCCCACAGGGTTCTGTCCTGGGCCCAGTGCTATTCAACATCTTTATTAACGATTTGGATGACAGAATTGGGGGCATACTTATCAAATTTGCAGATGACACTAAACTGGGAGGAGTAGCTAATACCACAGAGGACAGGATCAAAATTCAAAATGACCTGAATAGACTAGAAAGCTGGGCCAGTGCTAACAAAATGAAATTCAATGAGGAGAAATGTAAGGTTCTGCACTTAGGGCGGAAAAATGAAATGCACAGATATAGGATGGGGGACACCTGGCTAAATGAGACCACATGTGAAAGGGATCTAGGAGTCCAAGTAGACCATAAGCTGAACATGAGTCAACAGTGTGATGCGGCAGCTAAAAAAGCCAATGCAATTTTAGGCTGCATCAATAGAAGTATAGTTTCTAGATCAAGGGATGTTATAGTGCCACTCTATTCTGCTTTGGTCAGGCCCCACCTGGAATACTGTGTCCAGTTCTGGGCACCACAATTCAAAAAAGATGTGGAGAAACTGGAGCATGTCCAAAGGAGGGCAACTAAGATGGTGAAGGGTCTGGAAACCTTGCCCTATGAAGAACGCCTTAGGGAGCTGGGGATGTTTAGCCTGGAGAAGAGAAGGTTAAGAGGTGATATGATAGCCCTGTTTAAATATTTGAAGGGATGTCATATTGAGGAGGGAGCAAGCTTGTTTTCTGCTGCTGCAGAGACTAGGACGCGGAACAATGGATGCAAACTGCAGGAAAAGAGATTCCACCTCAACATTAGGAGGAACTTCCTGACAGTAAGGGCTGTTCGACAGTGGAACACACTCCCTCGGAGTGTAGTGGAGTCTCCTTCCTTAGGGGTCTTTAAGCAGAGGCTGGATGGCCATCTGTCAGGGATGCTTTGACTTGGAGTTCCTGCATGGCAGGGGGTTGGACTGGATGGCCCTTGTGGTCTCTTCCAACTCTATGATTCTATGATTCTATGATTCTAAAATGTCCCCACAGCCTTTGCATGAGACCACATTGCACAGTGTTCATCAGCAATGTTGATATCTTAACTGCAACCTGAATTTGTTGACTTGTGGACATGGCTTTGTACACTGGGTATTCGTGACACTAAGATTACAGACTAAATGCTTAAGATGATTCCTACTGTTCCTGAGTCATGTTGCTGGTCTTTACAAAAATAGAACCATTGGATCAATTGGATTAACAAAAGTGTTGACTCAGGATTCAACAGTTGATTTTATAGGTTTACTTTAGTTAGGACTGTCAATAGCATTCAGGTTCTTGAAAGATGCTGCCACTCATACAGTACAAGCTAGACTGAGGTTGACAAGCTTGGAAGGTCTGGAGCTCAATTTCCAGCCTTGAAGACTCCGCTTAGGTTCTCCCCTCCCAGCCCACAAAATCCCAAAATGAAACAGGACATGCCTAGAAATCAGTATTTTCGTACTATTGGTTTACCAGGGTTAGGGAAAGGAGGGGAAGAAGGAGTATTTTTCCATTTTTAAGAGTTTGCATTTTTTTTAAAAAAAAAGAAATGTAAAAGTAGTGTGTAAATAAACATATTACTAGTATGCTACTAGTAAAGAGCAATGAATTATTTGTGAAGTTGAAGGCTTTCCTGGCTAGTATCCATAGTATTTTGTGTACTTTTCAGGTGGCTGGCATCTTCAGATAATGGATTATTTTCTTTTTAAAAATCAAGATATTTTTCCAGACCCATCCATCTCTAGCTGCTTGACTACACCTTTGTTTCATTTTTGATTCTCTAATACCTTACTTTCTCTACGCTCTTATTATACTCATCCATTCATATTTTGCTACAGTGTGTTTTCTTCTGCTCTCTCTTCACCTATATTTTAACTGGAAACAGACCATAACTCAGACCCCTTGTAGACATTTTCTCAGGCACTTCTACCCTAGGCATTTCCTACCAAATCTGGCTGTGATTTATCTGTCTCCCAAGGCCTCATTTCCTCCCATTTACCACTACTGCATTGTATCGAGGATGATGTAACACAGCTATTTTTAACCTCAACTATGTCTGCAGTGCTTTTCTTTTCTGCTCCTGGTTAGCTGGTGTGTGGGTGGGAGAGACCACAATGGCATTCCTTTTTCTTTTTTCCTAGGCTCCTTCCCCCAACTCTTCTGCATGGCAGTTTTTCCGAACCTAAGATTGGATATCAAATGCTTATAGACACACATTTCATATCTTCCTTGTTACAACATCTCCATTGCCTACTAGTCCGTTTTCGGCATGAATGAGTGTGTTTGATATGATCTATGAATTCCTATATGACTTGGATCCAGCCTACCTGAAGCACTCTACATTCTTACATGAAACCCCCTGGATTTTGCTCCCCTTAAGGGAGGCTCTCTTCTCTGTCCCACCACGTTCACATGCCGTTTGGTGGGAACATAAGAGAAGGCCCTCATGGTGGCTTCTCCCAGGCTTTGGAATTCCCTCCCTAGGGAGGTTAGGATGGTTCCCTCCCAAGGTGACCAGATGTCCTCACCACAAAGGAGGAGAAGGCACTGCAAAATGTAGGACATCCAAGAAAAATAGAGGACATGGCCACTAAACACACTCGTATACATTCACGTTTCTTTGCCATGCTTAAAATGGAGGACATTTTGGAATTCCTCCTGGAGAGAAGGTTGAAATGTAGGACATGTTCTGGAACCTCTGTTCATCCTGTTTCCTCTTTGCTGTCCTGCCATGTGCAGGTGGAAACCTTTCCATTACAATAGGCTGTAGGGAACATATTGCAATTGATTGATTTTTGGATTTGTTTTGCATAGTTGAGTGTTTTACCAATTTTTAACGATAAGCTATTTGTGTGCTTTACCGATAATAAGTATTTCTATGTGTTTTTGTTACTATCTTTTAAAAATTTTTTGTAAACCTGAGTCTCTGCTTTGAGGAAAATGGCTTATAAGTTAAGAAAAACAAAAGAGCGAGAGAGACCACACCCATTTACCTATCTACCTGTTTATCTCAGATGTGGTATTTTCAACTCTGCCATTGTGATACCATAGGGTCATAAAACCACTTCACAAATTACATTAGCTGAAAACCTCTCTCTTAAGCGCTTTATATGGAATTCTAGGATCTGTAATTCCTGTGAGATATTTATGGGCCTTCTCTGTCAGAGAGCTCTGGAACCACAACAAACTACAAATCTCAGCATTCCATTGGATGGAGTCATGACAGTTAAAGCAGTGATCCCCTCTGAGAAACTTTGATGTGCTCTTCCAGCTGTGGTCATAAAGAGGACAATTATGATGAAGGATCTCCCTTGAAGAAAAGATGGGCAAGAATCTGCAAAAGCCACAGGTTTTCCATAGCAGCATTGCACTATGGAAAAAAAAAATTACCTACATTGATATTGTTTGTGCTTTTCTATCTTAGAAATCTATCATTATAAAGGCTGTAGAGGGCACATATACATGAACCATAAAAATAGGGCCAGCAAAAGCCCTTGGTATCACTTTTCTGAAAAAGGATGTGAGGATTGTGTTGTCAGTGGGTCGTAAATAACCAGTAAAGAAACCTGTCCTGATCTATGAGTTAACCACATTAGTGGCTGTATCTTTCTACTGTTCTAGATTTAAATTATGGACTTTCTTTTGGATGCACTCTACATGGGGCTACCCTTGGGTCTAACCGGGAAACTCCAATTAGTACAAAACATGGCAGCCAGATTAGTTACTGGAACATCTAGGAGAGAACACATAACACCTGTGCTCAAATCTCTCCACTGGCTTCCGATTAGTTTCTGGGCAGAGTAAAAGGTTTTAACCTTTAAAGCCCTACATGGCCTGGGTCCATCTTATCTCAGGGACTGCCTCTTCCTGTACAATCCCCCCCCCCCCCCCACGCTCCATTCCTCTGGGAGGAATCTGCTACAGCCTAGGAAGACCAGGCTGTCGCAGACCTCCCAGAGGGTCTTTTCCGCGACCGCTCCCAGGCTATGGAATGAATTTGTGTGGAAGAATCTTTTTGTACAAGATTGTTATTGTTCACGACTAATGGGAGAAAAACAGCAAAATTTTTGCCACTGTATTATTATTCCTAGCCGGGTTTCCAAAGTGTCGGGATATCTTTAATTTTTTATTTTTTTTTGCCAGTAAATAAATAAGGATGAATATTCTTCGCACCTCTAGTGTACATAGCTGAAATATTCCACTGCTCATGATGTTTGGACTGCTGCATTGTTGAGTGATGACAGGAAAATACAAAATCACAGTGCATTTCAATGAATATTTCCTGCTGGTGAGTGACAAACTTGGGAAGTGGAGGGGCTGTGATGCCTCCAGCTCCCAAAAGCTGCACCCTACTGCTCCTTCATGGTGATTTTTTTGGGGATGGGACATTTCCAAAGGCTGCAAAAAAGTAGAAAGACCATAATTTTTCTATGAATGTAAGGACCACACATATCTCGTTTTAAAGGCAAAGATGTGTGTTTGTGTCCTTATTTGTCACTAACATTCAGCAGCTGATTGAATGGTGGTGGCAGTTTCATGCAATCTGTGTGACATAATGTTGCCTTTTCCTGATTTTGGTTATAGATATAGAAGGTAATCCTATATCACATTGCACTCTGGCACTACCATACCATGGTGGTGTGATTGCGTGCTCCTATGAGGCAACAGGCTATGCTGCTGGCAGCAATGCTAGGTGGATGGACATGATCAAGGAAGCACTAAGCCTGCAAGACCTGAGCAAGCTGGTGATGACAGGGAGACTTGGAAGTCTCTCATTTGAAGGATGCCACAAACTGAAACTGACTTGACAACAGCTCACAATAATAGCAGCAGGAGCAAATAATCAATGCAGGGGAAAATAGGTAGGAAGAACACACACCATGAAACTACGGAATGAACAAAAGATTGGTCAACTTTGGTCCACAAGTTTGTCAACTTAATCTGCAAGCCTATCCACTCATTCAAGAGAACTGAAGACAGTAGGACTTACTCTGGAGTAAACCCACAAAATGCTGTGCTTTCAGTGATGCTATACATACTTGCATGGGAATAAGTATTACTGAAGTCAGTGGCATGCATATGTGTGTGGTTATTAAAGTAGAAAGAAAACTGGCAGGGGAAGCAGATATTCCTTGTACATTTAGCAGTCCATTTTTTTCCCTCAACAGTGTAGTGATACTAGTTCTGACAAGACTAGTATCAGGCTAAAGGGAAAATGGGCTCACCATTTTCTTGAGAGGAAACCAAACATCTGTTTTAACCTTGAGGAAATGATAAAGCAGAATCAGCCTCTGACAAGTCTAGGTCCTTCTTAATTCAAGGCAGACCAAGCTACCTCCCCAGCTGCCTGGAAAAAGAATAAGAAGCTCCCACCCCTTTAAACTCCCTGTTTATGGGTTCCTCTTGCAGTCAAGTTTCAGCTGTCTATTTTAGCCTTCATCAACTTAAATGGCTTCACTGCTGCTTTCTTCACCCAGTGTTTGAGAGTCTGTTCTAGCTAGTAAAAATATTTTGCATTTAACCCCAGCAACATTTTAACTGTAGTGTTAACCTTGTTATTTTAGGATTCAAGTATAAAATCATGACACAGTTTTGCCATTCTGCTTGCATTTCAGACAACACACAGGGATAAGAGACTAAGCATGCTCTATTCAGAAGCAATCTTCAAGATGTATCTTTAGGACTACAATCATCTCTTTGAGGACCCAAAACACCGATCAACAGCATAAGCTTATGCTTGTCTACTCAGAAGTAAGTCCCTTTGACTTCAATATGGCTTACTCCCAGGTAAGTAGGTATAGCAGGGGTGGGCAAGTTTCTGGTGCAGTGATGCTGCACCAGAGCATCTCAAACTACTTTTATCTTCTGCTGCTGAATTTCAGTGGAGCAGTGACAAGGAGGTAACAATTTTAATGTTATTGCCTTAAAACACATGAACGGAGTGTATACGTTGTTTTAACCCAAATCACATTTCAAAGATCTTTCTGGTAGTCTAATTTGTCTTAAAAATAAAATACCCACTACCTAAGTGCCATGTTTTGAAGGTAAAGTTTTGTGCTTGTGTCTGTGTATGTGTACTGCACATGTAGGAGGTTCTCACAATCACACTACGAAAATTCACTGAAAAATGTAGAAAATGGTTTGGATGCCATACAAATTACAACATCTTTGTTAAGAGCAATTAAGAGCAGTAGGGTTGGCATCACCTGGTGCTTTAATTCATTGTGTCACCTCCTCCTATATCACATCATACAGAATCCTTAGTAATGTTTTTTGTACTAATGTTACTCATAAATTGTAATTCCCATATATCACTGAAGGAAATGGTAATAGTTATAACATAAACAACTAGCAAAATTCAAATTATACATTTGAATTACAGTATCATATTCACAGCCTAAATATATTTACATGTACATTGTTTCATGTGGTTAAAATGAATGTTTGGTATGATCTTATGCCTTTAAATAAAAATTAAAAATAATTTAAAACTTATATATATATACCACTCGAGGCCTCTCTTTTCTTCTCCTACTAAGCCTTGCCCCACTCACACTATCTCTTCAGTATTTTAAAGGGAGACAGGTAACACCACAGTCCATTTCTCCCAAATGGCAGATCTTTGGGGAGTAGTGATCTCCCCTGGTGTGGTCCACAATTCCTGCAGCCTGGTGCATAACTATGGTGATACTCAGCCTCTAGAAAAGGAATGTGGAAAAGAAGAAGTTCGTCAGTGTTATTATTTATTTTCTCTTGAAACCACAGACTGAAACAAAGAAGTCTTCAAGACATCCCATGGAAGGGTTACTCATTCAGTTTCTTGAAAGGGGGATATATCCAGTCCAGCCTGTGCACTTATGCAACATAAGGTTCCAGTACAAAGGAGGCCTTTTTTTCACTTCAGCCCATTACAACAGCCCCCTGCCACACACACACGCAAAAACCTTGGTCTGGGATTCTGGAAAGATTTTCAGAACAGGTTTGCTAGTGTTTCTTGCTTGAGCTGCAAGGTTGGGGAGGAGCAAAAGAGAAGATGTTTTGTGATCTGTGCCAGGATCACATGTGATTTAGCCCAGATGGTTTTAATTCCCCCCACTGACTGTTCATTAACAGGAAAAAACTCAACTCATTCAGGAAAGAATTAGCAATCCAACCAGTTACACATACAGATTTCACACTTTTTTTTTAAAAAAAATTAATTTTTATTACTTTTTTAAAACATACAACGCAATCTTCAAAATAATCAATTTCTTCAATTCATATATCACATACAAACGTTTATATACAGTGGTCCCCCGGGTTACGAAGGTAATCCGTTCCGGATTACCTTTTGTAACCCGGAAGCTTTCGTTTCCCGGGGGACCGCTATTTTCAATGGACTGTGCGACCAATTTAAAGGGGCCGCGCAGTTTTTTTTCCCGTATCCCGGGGGATCTTTCGGATCCCGGGGGATAGTTTAGCGGTCCGGCGGCTTTCGGATCCCGGGGTTTTCGCAACCCAGGGGATTCGTAAGCCGGGGGACCACTGTATTCCCTTTCCCCACCACCCCTTCTATATATGTTTCCATCATTTCCAAATCAATCTATTTCAAACCACTTCCTTTCCCTTTCCTTACCAAGAGACTCAAAGCTTATTAACATACATCTTCTGTTATATGTGACACTATTCGGTCATTATGTCACTATTATTTCCTTGCCTCTCACCCTAATTTCTCCATCCATAGGTAGCTTACATATCTGATGCTACAATGTGCCAAATTCAAATTTAATTGCTTAAATCGTTTATTTTTACATGTATTTAGCACATAAAGAAGAAGAAAAAATAAACAAATAAAAGCAATTACTTTATACAGGAGTTTCCTGTATCCTTTCTATTCTCTTTCTTATTGTGTTGTGTCACACTTTCCCAGATTCCTTTTCCTTTCATAACTAAAACTCATAGTAATTTTGGTTTTCCCATCCTAATTTTCGATGTTCTTCATAATCCTGAAGATATCAAATTGTCTCCATTATAGGTTCTGTTAACCACCTTAATTTTCATTTCAATATTTACCTCCTTCCCCCATTTCTTTTCCATATATTTCCAAACCTTTTCCCATCCTTCTCTCCATTTACTATTGTTCTCATTTCTCAGTTTGTCTGAAATCAAATCCAATTCCATCATATCATATATTTTAAACCACTATTCTTCCAGATTTATTAACTTATCTGATTTCCAAGATCTTGCAAAAACTATTCTGGCTGCTGTCAGTATATACAATAGAGTTTTACCGTATGTTCTCTCATCTTTCACACTTTTGAATGGGTAAATGTTTTCAGGTGTGTGCTATCAATGAGGCTAGAAAATTTTAATTTTAATAGGATAAAAGCATATTTGATTGGTACTTATCACATGACATCATATCCATCCTGCTGCTGTCTTGCATTCCATTTGTTATTGTAGTGTAGTGTACCTTTTCATTGATGGGCAAAATTGTCAATACATTCTCAATCTTGCTGCTATTCCATTACTGCCTTCACATGATAAGTCCTTTCCACTGCAGTTCTGCTTCTCAGGCAGTCAATTGGTGTAACTTGGCATGGTTCTGCTCCTTTCCCGCTCTCCTTCATTACAATCATAGGAGTTTATCACACAAAGGGAATTGGAAGTATAATCCAATGGCAATATGAATGCAATCATGGGGTTTTGCGTAATTGCGTGAAAGCTGATCACACATTTTCGGGCAAAGGGAAGTCCTTCCAAATACAATCGTGGGGTTTTGCGGATTGCGTGAGAAACTATCACATGCAATTTTGGGCACTGGGAGGCAATTTTGGGCAGTTCTGAACGCAATGCAGTGTCAATACGCAATCATGTGAATTCGCTGAACTAGCGAATTTACTCAATCCGAACTGGCCTCACTTCCATTTCTTTCGAAATTGAGAGAAATTCCTCCCATGTGATACCATAGCTGCCAACAGCTTCCCAAAGTCAGCTGCTGTGTTCACATTCATACAGCAGGTGGCTTTGGGAAGTGGTTGTCACCCATGAGTGTTGCAATGAGTTATGCCAGCAGAACTGCAGAATCATTATGTGTGTGTCTGGGCTTGACATGGGATGATACATAGCCTTGGAAGAAGTGGCCTCGATGCCAGAGAGTAATGTGTATTGGGGGCACCTGAACAGCAAGGCTATGTTTATGCAGCAATCTAGCTAAGGCCGCATGGAACTGTAGAAGATAACCAGTCCCTCGCTACGAGTGATAATAGTTTTCAGTTTTGTCTGTGTTGCTCTGTAAGTGCGGTACAAAATTTTTGTCTCCTGCCTTCCTCAAAAATAAATCATTTACCACAGCAGCCAGCTTCTGCATTTACTTGGTTCTTCTTGAAAACTATATCATTCATGCCAACCTACAGTGTGACAGTGGTTGGCAGTCATGATCACTCCTTCCCACCCTTCCTTCTGGATGGCAATGTTTGGCGGTGTGGAAAACATATCACATGACCATGGATCACCATGGTGCCATCATGGGAAAAAGACAGTTAAGAAATGATGCCACACTGATATGGTTCCATTCTTAAACTAGAACGATTGTGATGAGACAGCAGACTGGTGTGAAAAATTACTTAAATAATTACAATTAAATGCATGCTACTCATTGTATTTTGGAGATGTGATCAAGCAGCCACACATTTACAAGATTAATTTCTGATTTTGTTTACTTGGCAACACTTCCATTGTCTTTCATTGTATCACAATTTACATTATATTTTGTCTTGTCAAGTATCCCACGCTGAAGTAGGGAGTAAAAGCAAAACTCACCTTGCTACAAAAAGTTATGTCATGTCTGTGGCTGAAGGAGTCAGTGGATGAACAGGATGGGTCCTTCAATAACAGGGAGTCAGAATCTTTAAACTGACAGATGGGATTTCTGGATTGTGGCTGAGCTTCATGTCTCTATGTAATGGAAAGGGAAGGGGGTATATTTTCTGCTGAAGGAAAAACTTAGTGACCATTATTGGAGCTTCAGGTTTGGGATGCACAAGTGCTCAGTCACTAAGACACAACATGACAAAGGGAGGAGATTGGAAACAAATAAAAGAAACTTCCCAAGATGGGATAACAATGGGGGTGTGGGAGAGCGGCCAGATGAATATTGTGCCTGGAAGTGATGTCACATAGCTATCTTTTGGTGATGAACCAAATGAAACCATCATTATATGTACAACAAACTGGATGGGCTGGATGGTTGTGCTTGCTTGCCTCTCACTCAAAATTTTCCAGCAACTCCATTAAGCAACACCGGTATGAAGCCAGGTACTATATGTAAAACAGAGCATATTTTAATATAAATTAGTCCATCCTGTTATACTTTCTAAGATGCTGATCATGTCCTCAAGATGTGCTGTTTTCCAGCCTTCTATGGTACCAAAGTACATAAAACTGTTTAGAAAAAGGCAGAGTTTGGAAGGATTTAGCTTTTATAAAAGCAAGCCTTAAAATGCTGTAGGTAAAGATCAATCTGAGAAGCCAGCAGCAAACTCATACTCATGGGTAAATTCAAAACAAACTTCAAGATGTAAACTGATTCAGAACTATTCTTGTTTTGTATAACCTATATGGCCAAAGGTCACTGGAGCTGAACTCCCAGGACTTCCCCATGAATGGTTTGTGGCTGGAGCATTCCTAGATCTTCATGGGATAAGTCCTGGATGAGGGCAACTTTGTCTGAAAATCTTCAGTGAGATTGCACAATTATTTCAGGAGTATGACTTTTACTCCCAGCTCCCCCCCCCCATCTGATAATCTCCTTTGACAAGCAATGCTTGTGTTATGAGAATGTTATCATTGCTCAATTAACTGAAACAATCATTTGCTTTATTAAGGCACAGGTACAAAGTGCACTCTTGCTTTCTTCCCATTATCGTGTCCTTGGGTCGATGACTACATAGAGAGGCTTTCATGGAAACTGGGTCACACATGCACTGGTGCTGCTGCTGCTTATTATTATTATTATTACATCACACTTTACCTCCAAAATTAGAACTCAAAGCAGCTTACAACTTAAAAGAATATGATTGGAAACTCTTGTGTATTTTCTGCTGCTCTTCTTCTTTACTCGGGGAGGGATATTCTCTGATTTGGGATCACTTCTTTTTTTGGATGATTGTCATCCTCACTGGGGAGGAGGAGCAGGTCAGTCTGGGGCATGGGAGGGTTGTGTCCTTCCTGGGAGCAGCCTTCCTCTGAGGCTGAGAGAATGCGACTCATCCAAAGCCACCCAGTGGTTTTCCAGAGTAGCCGCTCTGTGCCACAGTCCATGGAGAGGGGGTGAGAAAAGCCAGGCCAGCCTCTGCCGGGGCTCAAGAGGCTGCTTCGAAAGGAGGGTTGCCAGGAGCTTATCGCAAAATTGCTAGTTTGCTAAAGCAACCACTTGTCTTTGCAAGTGGCTGCTTCAGTGATAAAATGATTTTGCAATGTTTATTTTTTAAACAAACAAACAAAAAACAGCACTGGGAGTGTCTCTGGTGGGAATCTATTCCGACAGTGTCCCCACCTGATGGAATCACATCAGAATTGATTCCTTGGGGGGGAAAAACCTCTAAAAATCAGCTACCAAACTACCCCAATCTTTTTGGATTTGCTCTGCTTTTTTCCTACTGGAATCGATCACATGAGGATCATGATCAATTTCCAGTGGAAACTATAAATCTAAAGCTTGAATCAGGATTCGGACCTTTTCATAGTGGGAATGTATCCTTGGATTACTTCTGTGGTGCAGATGCAGCCTTAGTAAATACTCCCATTCCCATCCCTGAGTTTTTGCCAGCTGCAGCAACCAATCAATTAAATTTTGCAAATTTCAAGAAGCTCCTCTCCAGGAACAGAGCTGTACATTTGCACCCAGCCCCTTCTTCCTGCTCTTGGCTGATCCCCCTAAAACTCATATCATGCCTGGAAATGACCCACTTTAGTTGGAGACTCAGGGCCAGGCTCTGAGATTTGGCAATCCTATGAAGAACAGTAAGTGAAAAGTGTGGGGAGTGGCAAAGGAATGGAGTTATACTTGGCAGAACTTTTTGCTCTCCAAGTGTAATGTAGGATTTTAGCCCATACATTTCAGCAAGTTCAGTGGAGCTTAACATTAAATGTTGGTTTAGTATTTAGGGCTTTACATTTCTGCCAAACCTGTGTCAGTTTTGACTTGATGTCAGGCATAAGGTTTCAGGCAAAAAAATAATAATAATCACAATCTTAATAACAGCGAAGAACACTGTGACACCTCAGAGACTAACACATTGAGTATGGCATGAGCTTTCATAGGCTAAACCCCACTTTGTTAGATTTATGAAGCAGCATCCTAAGTTGGCACACACATATATGAATATGAATATGCAGGGAAAGACACAACAGGAGCAGATGCAAACAGTTGTGGAGGGGGGGAAAGGTTCTAGCACACAAAAAAGAATGCCACAGTTTATTAGATGTTAAGGGGGGTGGAAGTTTTCCCCTTCATTTCTAGTGAACTACAATGCCCACATTCCCTTAATATTGACCATGTTGGATGGAGTTGATGAGGGTTGCTGGCCAAAATATCTGGTGATCCAAAGATTCCCCCTCTGTACTTTAAAGTACCATAGGATTATGGTTATTTGGAAGGATTCATATTGTTTTTCTTAACCTATAACCAATGGCAATCCTTCTCAAATTTGTGACTGTGCCAGCCTCACATCAACCCAAAATTCAAAACCATTTTCTACCTTCCAGGATTTCCCTTGTGACGCTGGAATTTGATGTCCAGTTTCTGGATCTGCCTTAATGTAAGATTTTCAGCCTCAGACCCGGAGGCGTCAGTGAAGGAACACCATCAGTCTTTTTATGCCAGTGTGCCATTTTGTCCTGCTCATGCATTGGCGTTAATGTGTCACAACAGCTATCATTTGGCTGTCTTTAATACACACAGTTTCAGAGTGTGTAAATAGGAAAATAATTTAAAACAACCAACAGCAAGGCATTTAGCACACAAAAGAAGCAAGTGCTTCCCTTCACATTATTAGAACAGTCTTTCTAGTTTTCTGCAAATTGGATGGTTTCCTCTGCTCTCTTTCAAAGTTTGATTTCAAACATTTAATAAAAAAAGTACAAAGGCACATGGTTTTATGGAGCATGTGCTTTTAGATGCTAAGAATCCTCAAATAATTCTTCTCTGTCTTCAGCTCTTTTTCCTCATTATCAGTACAAGTCTTAATCTGAAGACCATTTGTGAAGTCAGGTCCAAGACATTTTAAAACAAGACATCTTTTTTCCATCCTGTTGTTCTTTTATTAGGTGTTAAATTCTTTTCAGCTTTAATTGCACAACTGACCATTAATACCGGCTGAAACTTCAGAAGTTATCTGATCTGTTGCGTACTAGAAACATCTGCTAGAAATGCAGTTGTGAAAATACCAGGCCATGAACTGATTACATGATTCAGTTACTAAGATATTTTATAACTTGGTGGCCTTTAAATTCTCTTTATTTTCTGGCTAGGATATCAGTGGCAGAACAGACTACAATGGAACAAATTAAATAAGGAATTCCCCCCACCCATTTATTTTAATGTAACCAAATTAAAAGCATTAAGAATTAAGCCTTGTCTGGTGGTAGAGACAGTGTTTGCAGCTGTCTCCAAAAACATATCAACTTTTCCAAACAATGTACAGAAAATACAGTGCAGGTTGAACTCATAAGAATCAGTTTATATTACACAGACAGAAATCAAATAGAATATTGAATCACTGATAATAGGGTGTATGATGATTTCCAGTAAATTTAAGAAGGAGAAATCCAACCCGCCTCAAACACACTAACATGCAATTCATTTTATTTATAATTTTTATTAGGACAATGCTTTTTCCTAATGTCTAGCTTTCCCTCCATACCAACTGCCATCCTCTGCCTAGGGAGGGAGAGAAGAGGCAGGCCCAGCTCCACCAGGGCTTGCCTGAGGAAAGAGAACCCTTGTTTATCCACTTTTGTAAACCGCTTTGATCTTTTTTGGAAAGGCGGTATATAAATAAAATAAATAATAATAAATAATAATTTCCCAAATCAAATCAAGACATTATTATGATGATTATACAAAGAAAAAGAAATATATGCCATTACCAATTTCAGAAAAAATCAGGTGGAATGAACTCATTTCTCTCTGTTAATTGAAGACAAGCATTCCCATATCTTAATGCAACCCTCAGCACCTTCCAAAATCTAGAAGGGCCCCAACCCACTGCAGCAAATGCAAAGTTTAGGAAACTTTACTTTCTTGGATTACTCTGTCCAGAATCCCCCAGTCAATCATGAGCACATTTTTGCCCAAGATGGAACCTGTGATCCATTGCATGAAAAATTCTTGCTCTACCAGTAAGCCATTCTGCTTTTCCCTAGTTTTGTAATACTTAAGTTGCTTTTGTGGAAACAAAACCAAAAACAGGAATAGCCCACTTTTATTCCAGTGACTATTTTTTTTTAACTTTTGTATATTTTTAATGTTAATTCTATATGATTTTAACTGGATTATTTTAATTGTTTTGAAAAAAAATCTTGTAAGGTTTTTAAAGTGTTTTTATCTTGTGAGCTGCCTTGGGTCCCTTTCTGGGAGAAAGGGGGCATAGAATATAATTAAATAAATACTGGAGTGGCATGGGCCGGAACTGCTTTGCTGATATAGGCTGCACCTGCACGGCAGAAATAATGCAGTTTGACGCTTGTTTAACAGCCATGTCTCGATGCTATGGAATTCTGGTACAGTGGTCCCCCGGTTTACGAATACCCCGGCCTACGAAAACCCCGGTCTAAGAAAGAGCCGGGGCTGGAAAAACGGCCCCGGTTTACAGAAAAAACCCCGGTTTAAGAAAAGAAAGCGGTGGGAAATTCAAATGGTGTGGGGGCTGGTTTAAGGGGCCCCGGTTTACGAACTTTTCGGTTTAAGAAAGGGGTGCTGGAACGAATTAACTTCGTAAACCGGGGGACCACTGTATTTCTAGTTTTCTGAGATATTTAGCCTCCTCTGTCAGAGAGCTCTGAGGCCACAACAAATTACAAATCCCAGGATTCTGTGGGATGGAGCCATGACAGACAAAGTGGTGTCGAGCTGCATGATTTCTGCAGCCCACCACTCCCTTGCAGCAAATGAGGCATTTTGCTCAAGTGGTACACTGCTGGACTGGAGCAATTGTAATCCCCTTCTCCCTTCTGGTCCAGTTTCACTATGCCACTTGTACATTAATGTAGTGTCAAAGTGTATTATTTCTTCAGCATAACAACAGCCATATATTGATGCACTATATTTTTGGACTACTTCTGGATCTGGCTATGGGAAGTGTTACCGTATGATGATTGTTGGCGCTTCAACGTCAACCACATCACCCCTGTTTCAGAACAACTTAGTAGCATTACTAGGGGGCGCAGGATGTGTGGACTACCCCAGGTGATACCCTAAGGGTGAGTGTGAGGTCACACCACTGCTCCTCAAACATTAACTTTTTGGCAGAAGCAGGTTGTGGCATTCATCTGTGTCCCTTTAAAAAGCTGAAGAGATTGTGTGAGTGGTATGAAACTTAATGGGAGGAGAAAGGAGAGGCCCCAATTTTATTTTTTAAAAATTAATTTTTTAAAAAACATCGCATTTTACTAAATTTTCACTCCAACCACATGAAACTATGTATATGTAAATACATTTAGGCTGTGCATATGATATTGTAATTGAAATGTATAATTTATTTTTAATTTTACTAGTTGCTTATGTCACAGCGATTGCCATTACATTCAGTGATATACTGGAATTACGATTAATGAGTAACATTTTTCAAACAAAAAAAAAATTACTAAGGTTCTGTATGGAATGGAATGGGAGGAAGTCAATGGGGGAGACAGTTTGACATCATCAGTTACCTCACTGGGTGACACCAAACCTACTGGAACAGCTTGCCCATGTGTGGTGTTGCAGGAATATTAAACCTTCCCATTCCTGCTGCCCCAGCCTTCTGGATCAGTCCCTGTGCAGTCACAGTCAAAATCTTATCATCAGACTTAGGCAGGAAAAGGGATGGGTATGAACTTTTCAGAAGCACTCAGCACTGCATCCAAGATGTATTTTTTTATTATGAATGGGAGCAAACTAAAAGTTTTGCATGCATTTCAATGGTATAGGGTGTGTGTATGTAGTTTAAAAAAGTTTTTGCTATGGTAAATACCTGTCTTTTCGCAAGATGATTTTCTAGGCAGGCCTCACTCTTATTCCAGGCAGAGGGCCAGATAAAACCATGCAGGATGAAGAGAGTTTCTTAGGAAGCAAAGCCCTTTAAAAATGAACTTTGGTTGTCAGGAGAGAAAGTTATGTCTCCCTAAGGAAATCCTCTGACCCTTTGAAGGGAGGCCCAGCCTACAAACAGAGAACTCTGGTTCCATACAGTGTTGCTTTTCTGCTATAAATGAATAGAATCCTTATTGTCTATATATCAAACACTCCTATTATTTCCTAAATTAAAAATAAAAAT
This sequence comes from Urosaurus nigricauda, assembly GCA_034509955.1. Lineage (NCBI taxonomy): Eukaryota > Metazoa > Chordata > Lepidosauria > Squamata > Phrynosomatidae > Urosaurus > Urosaurus nigricauda. Next base: position 256,741,794 of record JAOEGL010000001.1, on the reverse strand, counting down.
AAAAAGGAAAATTCCTGCTTTATTGAAACAATTATTATTATACTGAATTGCCAGAATCAGACTACAGCTAAAAGATTATATCTACAACAGACCAACTTATGACAATGTTAGTTGCTTTGCTCACCTACTAAGGATAGAGAGCTTTTTAAAGTCACCTTCCCTTTCATGTCCATTGTGAATATCTGGCACAGTGACATAAATGGCAGGGCCCCCCAAGGCTAAAACCACTCTTCGACTTCCTTCCTTCCTTCCTAGGGAAAAAAAAAGGCTGGCATTCTCTGTTGTAGTTATGGGTTTGAGTTGGTGTAGTGTGGTGGTTTGAATGTTTGGTTATGGAAACCCACCTTGGGCAAGTCATACTCTGTCAGCATCAGAGGAAGGCAAAGATTTTTTTAATAGTAGTTTAGGTTTTTTTAACTGTCATTTGTATTAATTTGAGTTGGTGTGGTGTAGTGGTTTGAATACTGGAGTAAAACACTGGGAGACTAGGGTTTGAGTCCCCACTTGGTCATGGAAATCCACGGACAAATCTCAGAGGAAGGCAAAGGCAAACCTCCCTTTGAACAAATTCTGCCAGAGAAACCCAGTGATAAATCAGTGATAATGGAGATTATCACATTAGATTCACTGCAGGGATAGACCTGGGATGTAAGTTTTTTAAGGCAGATCTTAACACATTCACCCATCACCAGGCAGTATGCAGCCCATATGCAACCCGGACTTCTCAGGGCTTGTCTTGCAACTTTTCAAGAACTGGAAAATCATGTTCTTGAAAAGCTGTGAGGGAAGCCCAGGTTGCATATGGGCTACATACTGCCTGGTGATGGGTGAATGTGATAACATCTGCCTTAAGGAAGTTAAATCCCAGGTCTGTCGCATTAGCAAAGCTAATACGATAATCTCCCATAAGTCAAAAATGTCTTGAAGGTAGACAGCCACCACTACCTAGAGTTACAGATCTCTAACTACTCCACATTCAATAACACTATATAGTCATGATTTTGGCAATAGTGTTCTTCTAAACATAATTTACCAGGCAGCAGCTGCACCAAAAGATGGAAGTTTGTTCAGCTTTTGACACTGTGGTGCAAGAACATAGCATTTTCACTGTCTTCCCCTCTTTGCAATGTGGTGAAAAGTGATGTCTAGCTATAGTCCTAATAAAAATGTGTTTAAAAGTGAGAAAAGGAAGGAGAATGAGATGCCCAACCCCTCTTCCTGGTAGTTTAAATAAGGGATTCCCCCCTTTTCAAGACATGTAACCTCCTCAGAAGAGGATGTACACATGTCTTCACATTAGATTTTATTTGTTTTACCTCGCTGATAAAACAAACTTTGGTCTCTGTGAAAACTAATCCATCCTGTTGATTCAGTAAAAGTTTTTATTATTGGTAAATATATACTCTTCTCACTGTGCCAAGTGAAAGCAGATGCAGAAGCTTAGCCATCAGGTGGTCTTTAAGCATACAAAAATATTAAGTTTCCTTCTAAAAGTAAGTAGGTACTTTCTTCTGGAAATCTATAGCTATTGTTCTCCATGAAGGGAAATGGATAAGGACCTCAAGTAGTATTTGCTGTTGAAGTCTATGGACTTTTGACAGCCAGATATTACTGTGGGGAATTCTTGAGAAACTGATATTTAGGCCACTTTTTTCTGTGTTGATGAAACGTCAAATCTTACTATAGAGCATTGCACTGGAAGAATATTACGACCCTAATGTTAGACTCGGCCTACATTGCATATAATAGAGACTAGTAATAATAATAATAATAATAATAATATTTATTTCTTACCCGCCCCTCTGTAAAACAATCGAGGCGGGGTACAACAAGGTTAAAAACAGATTACAGATTAAAATAATTCAAGAATTCCATCCCAACCTCCCCCCCTTAAAATAGGATTAAATTAGTTAAGTTTAAAATTAAATTACTAACAATAAAAGTACAATACAACATAGTACACAAAACCGCAATGCTGGCCACAGCATGGGTAGCAATAAAATACAGAGGGGGGGGGGGGATAAGGAGTTGGGAATTGGGTGAAAGATTTTAGGAGCCAGATAGATTATACAGTTTCAGGGAAGGCCTGCCAGAAGAGATGCATCTTTAAGGCTGTTTTAAAACAGTCTAGTGATGTAATGAGACGCATCTCATCCAGCAGGCCATTCCATAGCCTGGGAGCAGAAGCAGAAAAGGCCCTCTGGGAGGTCTGCACTAACCTAGTCTTCATGGGCTGCAACAGATTTCTCCCAGAGGACGGAAGCATGCGGGGGGGGGGTCATATGGGGAGAGGCGGTCCCTGAGATAAGATGGACCCAAGCCATGTAGGGCTTTAAAGGTTAAAACCAACACCTTGTACTGCGCCCAGAAACTAATCGGCAGCCAGTGGAGAGCTTTAAGCACAGGTGTAATGTGCTCTCTCCTAGGTGTACCGCTAACAAGCCTGGCTGCCATATTTTGAACTAGTTGGAGTTTCCGGGTTAGGCACAAGGGAAGCCCCATGTAGAGCGCGTTACAGAAATCCAAGCATGAGGTTACCAAAGTGTGCACCACTGTTTCTAGGTCCCTCTGATCCAGGTAGGGGGGCAGCTGGCGTATCACCGAAGCTGATAACAGGCACTCCTGACTGCCGCATTCACCTGACTAGTCATGTGAAGCGACGAGTCAAGGAGCACCCTCAGACTGCGAACAGGGTCCTTCGAGGAGAGTGTGACTCCATCTAAGGCCAGAAGATGTATTCTCGAACCTGGTTTCGGGCCTGTAACAGCTAGTACCTCCGTTTTGTCTGGATTGAGTTTCAGCCTGTTTTTCCTCATCCAATCCATTACCGCTGCAAGGCAGTCATTAAGAGGAGAGACGCCATGAATTAAAGAAGTACTCTTTTTTATGATTAAATATATGGAGACAACTATTATTGGGTATTATACAATATATATACATTGTGGGCTTCTAAGTGCCTACATAGGCACCTCATATATGTTTACTCACAAACATGCTGTAATGAATTCAGGGTGACTTACTCCTAGATTAGGGGGCATAGAAAAGCAGCTGCAATCTCTTGCTAGTCCAGAAATCATTATAGAATTTTACAAGTGTAAAGTTAGGAGTATTTGTAGCTTGCAGCTCATACTCTGATTCCTTGGGTGTCCAGGTTGCTGCATTTTCTGAAGTGTCAGGAAATTGCTATGCTTCTCTAGCTCTCCAGGCAGTGAGACAGATCTCAAGGAAACGCTGCTAGAGGAGAAAAAAGAAAAAGCTTTGGACAGAATCTTGTTTGGCAGTTATGAATGAGTAACCTAGGGTTTTCATATCCACTGGTTTACTCATTCTTAATTCCCCAACAGGAATCCAGCCATAGTTTTTTTGTATATGAGGTGACTAAATCCAGGACACCCATCCCCAGTTGCCATCAGCACTCTTTGGTTGAAGTATTTGCATTGTGTCGTGCTTGTGGAATGGCAATGCACCAAAAAGGCAGGACTGAGGGGAGGGGACTGGGGAGAGAGACAGTGGGGAATGCAGTGGGCCCACTGTGCCATTTTGAGCAAAGCAAGGGATGGAGTACCAGCATTGTGACTTGTGACCCTTCTTGTTGTATAAGCCCTGGCAGCAGCATGGCTGAACTGGGAGGGAAAATAAAATAAAAATAAAAAATCCCTGAATGTAAGCCTTCCACTCACCCAGCATGGAACATCTCCCTATGAGATGCATGAGTTAATTGCAAGACCACCTAGAATGGCAGGAATGACTGCAGTCTATAGGTGCATTTCGCTATGTTCCTTGCCATTGGTGGGAAAATGCTTGTTGTTATTTTTCTGGTTTAACCAGTTAACTAGATCTAACCCAGATTCTGGGCCTACATGCCCAGATTGCCTTCATGCATCTTTTTACAATCAGGTGGTTCAGGAGCTGTTCTGACTGTCTCTTCAGAGGTTATGGCATGGAGAAAAAGACCCAAAGTAGATTCAGGATTGTAAACTCAAAAGGGAGTGTTATTGCATATAAAGTCGCTGCCGCCGCCACAGAACAACTACAACTCAGGTCCCAGCCACACTAAACCAGCCATCTTGCAAAAAGGGGAACTTTCTGTTTTTGCAAAGTAGCCAGCTGAGCATGGCTGGGACCCAGGTTGTAGTCAGCTGGTGGCAGCAGTGGCAATTTTATGTACAATAATACCTGCATTTGAGTTTGCAATCTCAAATCTATTTCAGGTCTTTTTCTCCGTCCAATAATCTCCTTAAACCTTTCCCAGCCCAGCCTCTGTGATATAACAAAAGTCTAATCTGCATTGCAGAAAAAATGAAGTTTGAGATCCCTGTAACAACACACATGGCTCAATGTATGGAATTCTGGGATTTGTAGTTTGTTATGCAACCAGAGCTCCCTGCAGGTTAAATATGTCACAAAACTATAAATCCCAGAATTCCATAGGAAACGGGATGCCGCTGACCTGGCAATGTTTAGAAGAATCTGGAGAGACCCTGGAAGGTGCTCATCTGATAGATGTTTTTATTGCCAGATAAGCCCAAACTGTTTTGAGCTATATAAAATAATAGAGAGAGACACCACCAGTGTCAATTTCTCAATACATAGTGGAGGTCTGGAAGGATGAATACAGGACTGTAATGATGTTAACCATGCTACCAAATGTTTTAGAGCACTGCCTCTACATGTCTACTTAGAAGGACATCCATGAGGCTTATTGCATGTATCATTAAACACGCTTACCTCTATCCAGTTTAAGGGTTAATTTGGGCAACACCCTAATCTTATCACACACTTTTTACTGTTGAAGTTGCCACCTGAATATATCCTGGGGCCATCTCTGCTTGCAGACCTGCTCCTCTTGGCTCTTTTCGAATTTGGGAGTTTCCTGATTTAAGAAAATGGCTGCTGGAAATAGCTCTGCAAGCAGGGATGGACCTGGGCTGTATTCAGGTGGCAATTTTCATGGTAAACAGCATGTCATAAGATCAGGGTGCCAACTGAATTAACCCTTAAAATGGATTGAAGTAGGCCAGTTTAATAATACATGCAATAAGCTCCCTTGTGAGTTCTCTGGGCTTACTCCCATAATGGTTTGGGAATTATACTTTATTTCTAAAATATGTAAATGTCAGCAAATTTGGAAATAGCTGAAGGCTATCTTTAGCATCAGGATTAAATATGCCTTGAGCAGATTACCCAAAATCTGTTTACTGGCTGAATGAAGGAATGCCTTCCTTCCAACAACATGAGAAGGAAATAGTCGCTGTCAAAGAAGCTTGATGAATTTGATGGAATGCAGATCTGACTCAGCATGGAATTTCCTATTGCCACATACATAGGTCACATTGCATAGTTTGTATCTTGATAATGTGGATCACATATGCTTCACATAGGATATGGGGCAGATAGGCCATTTTTGTCTGGCAAATCTTTTATGGTTGCTATATGCTCCCATCTATTGAAAAGTGATTTATAAACACATAAACCTTAGTTGCCCAGTATAATCCAGTGCACTAAAGATACTGCTGACTGAAGGAAGGTTCATGTTTGGATAAAGAGATGAACTCTGTATTTTGGAAAAAAATGACAATAGCAGTAACGTAGCAGGATACATCAGCAGGAAAAACAAATGGATAGAGGAATGGATACTGTGTTTCCTTCAACCATCCCTTGCTAATGTCTCCCCAATATAAATTTCTATTATAACCCACAATTAAAGCTTCTTTCCAAAAATTAATAAATAAAAAACATGGTAGACATGCAAAAGTGTAGTTCTTTTTGCCCTTTTAAATTAGAAATACAAAGTTAATGTGGCTAGTGTGATTTTATGAGATTATGGTAAAATAAAATGGAAATATCTGGCACCTCTTGCCTAGCATTTTCTAGAAACATTCCAAAAGAGCATACATTTGAAGTCAGAATGGAAAAACAATTCAAGGGTTCCCATTTTTACAACCATTCCTAAAATAAAACAAACATCCAGGCCCTCCTAGCAAACCTTGTGCATCAGTATAAGTGAACTTCTTGTCTGTTTTTTTAAAACTGTGAGCACAATATGTGCTGAGGAAGGTTAGTATAAGGGGAAGCAGTTCTGAACAAGATGTTCACTTTTGTATTTTTGAAGAGTGACAGACATGTGATCTATTTGCCTCTTAGCTTTCTTTCCTCCACCCCCACCCCTGTTTGGAGAGATGACAGTTTAAAAATTATGGGTTTTATCTTTGTCAGAGATAAATGTGTGAAACACACCAGAGGTTGAGGGTAGTGTTTTTTTGGGGGGAATGGGAGGGGTGGGTGGGGCAGAGGCTTGCATATTTGGGCTAGGATGGTACATGGGAAGAAGGACTACGGATTTTAAAAAGATGTCAGATGAATAGAATTATTAATCAGAGCACATTCTAGATGTCAGATGAATAGAATAATTAATCAGAGCACATTCTGCTTTTAAAGATATGCCAAAAAGACTATGAACAGATGAAGCTACCTTATCAAGAGTCAGAGCAACTCTAACGCAAGTTGATTTCCACAAATTGCCCAGGTTCTCCTCCAGTGCCTGAGATGGAGATCTTTCCCAGCCCTCCTAGCTGAAATCCTTGCACCTGTGATCTTCTAGATGCGATTGACCTACAACTCCCATTTTTCCTTCTTAGTAATAGTTAGGAGTGACAGTTATTAAGAACCACAGGTTCCCCAGTGCTTCCTTAAATCAAATGCCCATCTTTAAACTGATTTTTTTTTCTTTTCTACACACAAAACACAATTTGCCACAGAGTAATGGACTCTCCCTTTGTCATGTTATTCTGAAGACTCTCCTTAAACTTTTCCTATATAACACTACACTAGATACACTACATTAGATATTTTCCTATATGTTGAAGACTATAAAAATGGCACCCATGAATGTTCATTCGATATTGCCCCATGTTTCTCTTTATAGTTTCCATTTTAACAAATATTCACCCAAGCAACAGCATGAGGAGCAGAACTAGAGGGTTCTTTGTTCAAAGCAGAAAAATACTGATTTTTGGATAGCAGGGAATCAGAACATAAATGTGGATAGAATGAGCAGTGGCTATGAACAGTGTGGATACAATATGGCTTGAAATCCTAATGTTGCAAGCATTGGCCTGCCCAACTAAATCTTACTTAGACAAGCTCATAGGTAATTCATGTGAAGTATGGAATATAGGACCTACCATCCCCAGAGTTTTGATTCATTAAGTATACAAAATACTTGAAGCTGTCAAGATGCTGAAGCTATCTTGTGTGTGGCTTGGAAATTTAAATAAGCCAGGCAAAAGAGTGTAGCATGATTTCCCTCAAACAGCATTACAGAACTACTAGAGGGTAAATATGTTTCCCAAGTTATATTTTCCATGTGCTTTTTCCTCCTAGCCATCTTCATATTATGGTTTGGTCAAAACGGTTATGTGAACCCCTAGTAAAACATAATGGGATAACCATATTTAGAGGAACTTACCGGCTAAGCTGGCAACATCAAAGGAAGCAGCTTATTGAAATCATTGTGCTGGCATAGAGCCACACAACCCATGCTTCTTGTGAAGTTCATGGGGGTTTCCTTCCCTTCTGAAGCATATTATTAAAAATATTTTGGTTGAGTTAAATCCTGCAGAACTGAGGCAATAGCATTTGCTTCGTATATACACTGTAAGACAATGTCATCTCACTATCCAGCAAATGCAAAGGAAAGAAAAGAAAAGAAAAGAAAGTGTTGCATGGAAAAAGGTTTGTGATTGTTTTGAGCTTTTCATTGATCAGAAATAAATGAAACACTCAGCCATAACCATATAGGAATGTGCTCTATTTAATTATATTCTATTCTGGGTTTTTTTGTCCATTGAGTTCTCTGTCTCCTATTCCAACATTAGAAGAGTGGTAGTACCATAAATGAGGCCAGTTTCCAGCATACTATATTTGGCATATGAGAGGAATGTAATAAAAATTAAGTATGTAACACTATAATGGATTGATTTAAAAGTATGCAGAACTAAACTGGAGAGTTATTGCTACAGGAAGTAAAGCACTTATGTCCAGATTGATTAAGGGAATTATACTCTAAATCTGTGTCCCAAATGGAGAATTTTATTGTGCTGACTAAATCATACTAACATCAATTTAAGTCTTCCACAGGGCTGAGCCAAAAACCACACCACCCACACAAAAGAAAAGGATCAGCAGATTTGGGGGAACCCACAGGTTTGCAGATAAATAAAAATATGTAGGGAAAACCCCAAGGGCAGCAGCAAAATAAATAAATAAATAAATAAATATAAAAATAAATCCATAGCCCTATAAAAGCTCAAGAGTAGAGAACATTGGCAGACTGAAATGGGAGGAAAAACAAACCACCAGGGAATAGAACTGGGCAGCTAAATAAGGAAGGGACAAACACTGTAGAAAGATACATCTCAGTTGTCTGGAGAAGTCATGTCTTTGTTTGGATAGAGAAGCCATTTTAAATGTCTCCAAATATGGGAGAAAGAAGTGTCTGTAGACATCAGTGGAGACAACGGAATTTCATGTAACTTGGATTGGATCTAATTGTTTGCCACAGTTATATACCTTTCAATTGTCCCCATTTAAAACTGAATTAAAACTCAATTAAATGAGCAGAAACGGGAGGAGAGGAGGGAGAAGAATCTTGTCCTTCCCAGTAGGCTCAGGGAAAAGCAAACTTCTGCATTCTCTATTAGTGTGTGTGCTCTTCCACAATAACCACTGTGCTTGGCCACACATGTTCCAATTTTCATCTGGAAATCTTGGAAGATATACAGCAAAGTAATATTTTTTTAAAAAAAAAATGGTTCTTAACCTTAATTAGATGAAGGGAAGCAGGATGGGCAGTTCTTCCCATGTAATAGATAAGTGCATGTGCAAGTGTGCATGTGGCTTAGGCGAACTGGACCTACATGGGGGAAAAATTATGGCTGCTCCTGTCCAGCAGTTTGCCACCTGAGCAAAATGCCTAATTGGTTGCAAGGAATGGTAATGGATGGCAATCCACAAGGGGATCAGTAAACCTGTAATTTTTGCTTAGTGACTGGTTTTTTAAAATGTACACATATTAAGTTTAGACTGAAATCTTAGAGAAAGTTAGCTAGGAGTAATTCCTCCTGAGCAAAATGAGACTTACTTCTAAGTAAACATTACAGGAGTGTACTGTGTTAAATATGACAAAACCAATTCAATTGACAGGTCTATTGGGATCTACACAGCAGACTAACATAGGACCATCGTTCCTTCAGGTAGCCTGGTGACAAATGTCCTAGCCTGTGTTGTAATAAGAAACACATAGATGTAGGCCAAGGGAAGTTTATAGTACTGAAGCCAGGAATGCAAAACCTGTGATCCTCTAAAAATGGCCAGGATGTCAACTCCATTCAGTTCCAGACAGCAAGACCAAAGAGCAGAGATGATGGGAACTGTAGTCTGAGAACAGCCAGAGGGCATAGGTTCCCCAAGCCTGATTTAAGCAATCTGACATGTTAGTTTCACTGGACTATAAATAAGAATATGGAGCCAATGGAATTTTTAAAATATATGTATATAGGACTTTCTTTCAATATTTATTTCAGCTTCCTTCATATTGGCTTGGCACAAAGGGATTTTAAAATAATGCTTCAATGGTTTGGCAAATGTGCAGTCTCTGATCAGGAGAAAAGTAGAGTCCAACCTATTCAAATCTCAGAATATTTCTCTCCAGCTACACGAAAATCTAATTTGAAAGCATTGTGATGTGATTATGGCCAGGTTTTCAGCCAGTATTTAGATTTGCCTTAATACTTTCCTCCTGACTTTCAATGCATTGATTTGAAGATCTAAACTGAACAGAAGGAAAGAAACTGAAAACCTTTCATCTTTTCACTATTTCCTCTTCTGTTTCAAGTTAGTGAAATGATGAAATAGTCATGAACTTTGACTTCATTTTGTTATTTCTACTTTTTGTTAGTTGGCTTTGCTTTATTGCACAACTTGACAACTTTAGGTGCCAACAGAAAGCAAGAGAAGGAGAGTTGTATGCATGGGCCAAAGACCCATTCTCCTCCCCCATTCTAACATTGTCCCGTTGGGACGATACATGTCCCAAATCAAAGTTCTAGTGCAGGCAGTCTGGATGATGCCTGGCAAGTTCTGCGCAAGAACTATGGTATAACTATCCCCAATAGGATACAGTCGCATTTAATTTTAAAAGCGGGTGTTATCACATGCAGCCGCGGCCTGGCAAATGTAACCTGTATGCAGCTGGATCCCAGCCATGCTTATCCATCAGCTTTTCAAAAATGGGAGTTTGCCATTTTTGAAAAGCTATGGGATAAGTGTGGCTGGGATCCGGGCTGCATACGAGTTGCCCTTGCCTGGCCACGGCTGCATGCGACAACACCCTCATTTAAAATTAAACATGACTATATCCCACTGGGGATAAGTCAATGTAAATTTAGTGTGATCATCTCCTATGTTCAAACATTTTTTCCAAGTTATCTTGTTGCTCTGGATCTTCTGTGATAAACCATGCCATGGTGGCGACCTGCATGAGTGTTGCACCAGGCCCCAGGTGTATCTGCCATGGGTCGTTTGCTTCTGAGGTCCAAATGAAGCACTGTGTGATGGGCATCAAAGGCTTTCACATGGAGTCATGCCAATCCTGTCAATAACCCATCATTAGCTTCTCATTAAAGTGACACTGGCTAGCATTTTGTATTAACAAAATTTCCCGTTATTGCAAAATCAGGATCAGCTCTGCTGGTGTAAAAGCCTTTCGCACAAGCTGTCATTCATGCCACCAAGGATGGGATAAGGATGGGATGTCATTGACTAGAGTGGGTCTTAATAAACTTTTGAGAGCCCTTACTAACCACTGTAGACAGGACTCTCTAACAATCAATTACAATAAAACAAAGATAATGATCTTTTCAAAGAGGCGAATATGTGACAAGTGGTCAATTGACAATGAATACATCGAACAGGTGTCATCCTATAAATATTTAGGAATAGCTTTCCATGAAAAGGGACTTGCAAATCACCATCAAAAAAGTATAATATTGAATGTCCAAAGAACTATCAGGGCTCTGTGTTCCTTTTTTTATAATAGGGATGGACAGTATGTACCTACAATATTACAGGTTTTCACTGCTAAAGTACTAGCTCAGCTTTTGTACGGCTCAGATAACAATGGGGAGTGATCCTGTCCCTATCCCGTCCCCATATGATAATCTCCCTTAAGTTGCTTCATCAGAAATGTACTGGTTTTTCCATGTGGAAAGACACTGGGCCTTTCCTGTACATAGTGCTGTTTTTCTGCCATGAAAAATCTGGGCCTAAATCCTATTCTTGCTCCTGCCTTGGAATGCCCTCCCACAAGAAGCAATGCTGGCCCCCTCCCTGCTTGCCTTTCTTTGAATAAAACAGCTTTGTTCAGGCAGGCTTTTGATGTATGATAATCAAAAACAGCTTTATTGACGCTTGGGTGTTTGTTATATAGGATGGGTATCATGGTTTTAGTTTGGTTTTAATGTCTGTAATTTTATATTGTTTTTAGATGATATTTTTATTGTTTTATTGTAATATGTTTATTATAATTTTTTATTTGTGAGCTGCCTTTGGTCCCTTTTTGGGCAGGACAGAAATCAAATTAAAATAAATAATAATTAGAGTGGAGTCATTGAATCAGTTGCATTTACTCATTTTTTAACTCACCCTTCAGATTCAATAGTTCTGCTCAAGTTGGCAACTAATGAACAAGATTTCCACCCTAATGTCTACCAAGGAACTGTCAATCAATTAAAATAATTAATGCATTTGTGGATTTGATTGTTTTTACAGTAACAATAAAAAACAAATCACATTTATTTGACATAATTTCTCCTGCTTTCATTGTATAGATTTTTCAAACCTTATAACTGGTGACAATTAGTGTGACAGATGATGAGTGCACCAGGCCACTCTCTGCCTTATGAATACTCACATCACCTATATCTCTTAAGCACTCCATTGAGTATTTGAACTACGCCTTTGAAAAGGAGAAGGAGGAGGAATCTGTGATTATCTTCTACACTAGCTGTCACTGTCTTTTATGGTGAGTCTATTATTCTGTAGAAAGCATGTCCATTTAAAAGATTATAGGAAAGTACTTGCCTATTTCATGTTCAATTATTCTAAGACCCTGGAAATCCTATCTAGTAGATATAGGGTGGCACAGTGGGTTGAGTGTTGGACTATGATTCTGGAGACCAGGGTTCAAATCCCAGCTTGGTCATGGAAACCCACTAAGTGACCTTGGGCAAGTCACATGCTCTCATCCATAGGGGAAGGAAATGGTAAACCTCCTCTGAACAAATCTTGCCAAGAAAACCCCATGATAGGTTTGCTTTAGGGTAAAAGCCCACAACAACAGCAAACAATCCTGTTTTTTCCTTAACAATGAGTCTGACTCACAATGGGATGGTGCAACTGAGTGCAGGGGGCAAGCTTTGCACATGCTGGATAGGTTATATGGCTGCATGCAGTTCCCATATCTTGCAGCGATCTCCCAATGCCTGCTGCTTGAGGTGGCTCTCTATTCTGCCTAATGCTAGGGCCAGCCCTGCTCACCTGGATCCACTTTGATTGCTGACAGCTATGGGAAAAATACATCATACAAGTCCCGATATCCTATCTCCATTACTATTGCTTCACATGTCTGGTTCATGGTCTGGAATCTGATACCAAAAATTGTTTCCAGTCATGAGCCAGTTCCATAGCTCAAAATTCGCCCAATGAATAACTCCTGCTTTTCCACCCTTTCCCTGAAATTGGGGTATGAAAGGAATAAATGAAAGCAGATGGGAAGAACAAAAGTTGAGAGTAAAAGCTGCAGTATTACAGGAATTTGTAACATTGAGCAAGAGGATTCATGTTGCTTCATAACTGGCAAGAGTAGTGTGAAATGGTGGCAGGCGTCTTTCATACAGGAAAAAATGTACCTCCTGGATCGAGCACAAGGAGATAACACAAACTGTAATATTTGTAAAGAGACATCATCACAGTTGGCTTCTTTCTAGGAAAGCTTTTGGGCCATCAATGGTTACTCTCTTTAAGAAGTGGTTTTCATTGCTATGGTTGACCATAAAAGTGAATGTCTGCAAAGAGTCAGACTTAAACCATTGTCATTCCAACCCAATGGGCACAAATAGAGTACTGTTCCCTCGCATGTTGGAGAAGAAATGGTGTTCCCATACATAATATAGCTTGAGTTAAACCAATCTGCAAACCTAACATTGTTAGCATGGACATCCCAGGGGTGCTTTTTCAGGATCAAAAAACTCAAATCCAAAGTGCACATGAAACAATGCTGCATTGCATCTTATCTCAGTCATGGTCCAAATGGATACACAAAGCTGGGGGGGGGAGTATCAGGTGGGCCATAGAAGAATTGGTTAGGCCATGATGTGGTTTATTATCAAATTCCATTAATATGCCTCCTCCTGAACCCAGATGATCAAATCCCCCATGAATGATGCCTTAAAGGTGATCAATAAAGCTAGTTTGGATTCCATGCTGGGAGAAAGTGGGGTTGAAATTAAATATTTAAATGCATAAATGAAAATTATTCTTTGTAAATCTCTTCTTGGATTTTCTTATATTTTCTTTTTCCTTTACTCAAGAACGTAGTCTTTTAATGAATGTTAATGTTAACTTTTGCTGCCATGGAAGAGAGTAGGGTATATATACTGTTGGTTGAGAGGAAGTGATTTGCATGTTATTAAATGGCAAGGCCTCTGGGTGTCTATTTAATTAATGATCCATTGTCTGCAGGGAAATGTCAGGAACAAACTTTTCTAGAACATGTCCTCATAGCCCGAAAAATCCACAAAAAACAATGGATGCTGGCTGTGAAAGCCTTCAACTTATATTTATACTTTGATGTTTTTGTAAAGTAGTAAAATTAGTATTGTTTTAAATCTTGAATGATTATTAGGAGAAAGGTTGGATATAGATGATGATGATGATGATGATGATGATGATGATGATTCCATCCATTTGTAAAAGGAGTAAACCAAAAAATGAGGCCACCAATCTCAAGTCACAGCACGAAATAAGAAAAAAATGGAGGTTCTGTCTGGCCCATTATGACAACCTACTAGCTCCAATGATGGCAACTGTCTTGACCTGTGGTTCCCAAGCTTTATTCTTTCAGGTGTTTTGAACTTCAATTCCCAAAAGCCCCAGACAGCTTGGTCAACATTCTGGAATTATGAATTATGGGAGCTGAATTCCAAAGTATTTGGAGGACCAAAGTTTGGGAACCACTGGGCGAGTCTGATGTTACAAATTTTAAAATGGTTGGGATTTGGGTGTATCAGAAGCATTAGAAAGAATGGGTCTGCTAGTCATTCGCAAACCAAACCAAAGTTTGGGCCACACAGTATACGGAAAACCTACACATACAGACAGATACCTGCACAAGAACTCCAATCATCACCCAGGACAAAAAGGAAGCACAATAAAAACACTGGTAGACTGGGCAAAATGGATCTGTGAACCCCACTTCTTGGAAGATAAACTGAAACACCTGGACCAGGCTCTACAAGCCAATGGTTACTCCCGCACAGAGATCAGAAGGGCTGCCAGGCCCAGAAAAACCCAGAGAAGGGAAGACAAACAACCACCCAAAGGGAAGATAAGCACTGAAATTCTGGACCATGCCAACAGCTACCATGTCAGAATGCACAGGGAGGCCATTGAAATCCATAAACACCTGGACAATTTCAACAGGAAAGAGGAAACCCTGAGGGTAAACAAGGCTTGGCTATCAATCCTGAAGAACAGCAAGGTTAAGACTCAACCAATGCAGAAACAGCCTGGGGTCTGGGGATTCCCAGCGGACAATGAGCACCAGTTAGCAGACATTAATCCTCTTTTGCACATTCTCCCTCCCTGAGGACTGCCATTAGCAACAGAACAACACATTTGCAAATCACTCCTCCCTTCCCAGGGTCACACAGGATATATATCCAATCCTTTTCCAGGCAAACATTCTCTGAAGATGTCAGCCACAAATGCTGGTGAAACGTCAGAAAGGAACTCTTCTAGAACATGGCCACATAGCCCAAAAACTCCACAAAAAACTACTCTGAAGTGTTGGTCACGCTACAGGTGGCAGTCCCCTACTGTCTCACCTTTCCCAAAACAAGAAAAACAAATTAGCTTCATTCTCCACTACTAAAAGGAGTCAAGTGGCATCAAAGACACTTGGCTGGCTATACATAGAAGGAAGAGTAGCATAGTTGGAGGATGGGCATCTTGTGATCTGCAATACAGTGGTCCCCCGGTTTACAAATCCCCCAGGGAACGAAATCCCCGGGACCTGAAACCAGCGGGACCAAAAAATATCCCCCGGGATCCAAAGGATCCCCCGGGATCCGAAGGAGAAAAACCGTGCGGCCCCTTTAAATCGGCCGCGTGGTCTGTCTCCTAATGTGGTCCCCCAGGAAACGAAAACTTCCGGGTTACAAAAGGTCATCCGGAACGGATTACCTTCGTAACCCGGGGGACCACTGTATGTTGATTCCTAGTGAAAGTAACATTCATGTAGATTGGTTTAAAATAAATAAAATGGTTCTATTTAATTTACTTTTTGAATCTAATTTCTAATAATGTTAGAACCTCTAATAATATCCTAGAGGATGCACTAGTCCTAAATTTAACTGATAATGTCTCATGGGCTATCAGTAACACTGGAAAGGAAATGAGTAACAGATGGTTAAGTGTGTCCTCCAACAATTTATTGAGACTCAAGATCCTGGCTCAGTTGATTGATTGATTTTATTTAATTGTTACACTTTCCAACTTTCCAGGAATCAAAATTCTGTGGGTGGCTCATTTAAAAAGCATGAGATATATAATCACAATGAAATGGTACAATTTGTTGATGTCAATGGATTGTACTCATTTAACCTTGCACTCATTCCTCCTCCATCTCATAAACAAATCAAAATGGAAGTTTATTTCGCTGTCTCTTTCTCCATTTCACACATATAGACACATGCACACACTATCAAATGTACTGGCAAATATTACTAAGATGAGTTTGCATTTGCTGTCTGTGCCAACATTTTTTTCCAGGCAATTTCTGTGTTCCAAAATCTAAACTATGTTTGTGTGGATTTTTATTTTTAATTTCAAATTTCACTCTGGGTCACTGATTTCAACATGAAGAAACCAAGCAAGTGTGTTTGAAGCTAATAGCAGTAACCAAACTTGAAAGGAATGATTTAAAGTATTTCATCTTCTTTGAGCTGAAACATGTTTGTTGAAATTGGCTAGCTTTTGGGGGAAAGTTGGAGTGATCTCCAAAATAAAGAAAGTGAATTAGGCTGAAACGTTTAGTTTAGGATAACACTAAATAGACAGCTTTATTAAAAATTGGGAAGAACTATTACATTTTGTGTTCTATACCTTGCAGTGAAGAATATTTTTTATTAGTGAAATTATCTCTAAAACGATTGACCAGATTTTCAGATTGCTTTTCTTTGAAGGAGTGCCTTCAATATGGAGCACAGAACTGAAACATTCATCATTGCCCCATCTTACTTCATGTGGAAAATGGACTACCATTGCATTCATACCATACAGGCAAGAAGTGAATCAGCAGGCAGAGTGCAATGTTAATCTGAAAGGAAATTCACTATCAATCACATTTCCATTCCATGTGTATTTCCAAGAAAAAAATCAGACTAATTAAAAGCAGCAACCTGCAAACTAAGAATTGAATAAAGATTAATCCAGAATATTTTGAAATAAGAATCACTTAAAAAAAGCTTGATTCAAGGTATATCACTAAAAAGCTACAGGTCTGCATCAGGCATCAGTTCACTTTAGGTTTACATAGAGCTTGGTGTCTGCTATTTGAAGTTTCTTTTTTTAATCACACCATCTACTTAATTTCAAATGTTTTTTTTTTATTTATCCAGAATCTACTATGAATCCATGAACTATCTTTCAGGTCATATTGATTTCAAAGGGAAATGAACATCTGGATCATTTTAACACACTTGACATGGGGCCATCTTTAAAAAGTGTTTGAAAATTTCAGCATGTCCCCAATGTTCCAGCCAAACTGTTGACTTGAGCCACTTACAGACAGCATCCAATTTCTTTGTGACAACTTCATTGGCTACTAAAGCGCTGGCTGCGAACTAAAAAAAGGTGTGAACTAAAAAGGTTATTGAAGGGTCTTGTTTCCTTGCATCAGCTTGCCCAGGTTTTAAGATCTTCATACAAAGCCCTTTTGTCAGGCCCACCATCCACACAGGAAAAATTACATTGTAAAGACATAAGGGAAGGCCTTCTTGATGTCTGCTTCAAGAATGTGGAATTCCCTTCCAAGGTAGAATAGAATGACAATTTCTGATCGTCCTTCTGCCTGGAACCTAATAGCTTTATAATTAAGAGGGCTTTTGGTGACTATCTGACTTCTGAGGAAGAGGCTTTCAATGATGTTTTAAAATATTTTTAATTCAGATGTTCTGATAGGATCAATTTCATATATTTTAATATTATATTATTACTTAGAGGCAGGGTTTTACAGTGGTTTGAGCATTGGACTATGACTCTGTAGATCTGGGTTATGTTTCCCACTTGAGCATAAAACCCCACTAGGTGACTTGGGCAAGTTACACTCTCTCAGCCACAGAGGATGGCTATGGCAATCCCCCTCTGAAGAAACTTGCTAAGAAAACCCTATTATAGGTTGTCCTTAAGGTCTTCATAAGACAAAAATGACTTGGAGGCACACAATATCAATTATAACTTATTGACTAGAATCCTATTGGACTTCTTCAAAGAAGCAGTTGGATATTTTTGTCCAATGTAGAACATCCATATTCAGTTCAGGGCAGCAGGAGTTGTGCATGTAGTGTCCTTTTGATGGACGTTCTATATATATATATATATATATATATATATATAATATATAATATATATATATATATATTAAATAACAGATCATTGAGTGTGTCCCCCAACAATTTATTAAGACTGAGATCCTAGCTCAGTTGATTTGAAATTCACATTTGCACATTTGCACATTCACATTTGCACATTTGGTACCTTGGTTCAGTGGTGCAACATTGCCATTCAGTTCGTCACACAATTAACATATAATTCTGTCTGTGGTGATCCTCACTATGCAACTCCAATGTGGTATTGTGGGCATTATGTTTTTATTTGTACATACTTTTAAAATTTTATTGTAAATCTTATTTTTACTCCAGTTCAGGAAGAAAGGGACGTTGTGAAATTAATTCATTATTGTGAAATACATGAATAAAACCACTCATTCCATCACTCACTCAATCAGTAAAATAAACAGATTTTGGAAGAAGCAAGAGCTTCTTTCATGTTTCTAGCATTGTCTATACATGGCTAAGTCATCAGTTTTTGTGAATGGAAGGTTTGGATTTTCTTTGCATATTTCATAGGAAATGTAGAATCATGGACTTGGAAGAGATCACAAGTTCAAACCCCTGCCTTGCAGGAAGACACAACCAAAGCACTCACGACAAATGGCCATCCAGCCACTGTTTAAAAGCCTTCAAAGAAGGCAATTCCACCACCCTCCAAGAAAGTGTGTTCCACTGTCAAAAAGCTTCTACTATCAAGAAGTTCTTCCTAATGTTTAGGAATCTTTTTTCCTGTAGCCTGCATCCATTGAAATAAAATAAATTCAAGAGCAGAAAGAACCAGTTAAATTACACTACACTACTTTTGAATTTAACAGAGGACTCTTTCACACGGGAGGAATTTCTCCCAACTTCGAATGGAGCCAATGCGAATTCACGTGAATTCCCATTGTGTTCGGAAGGCATTCGGAATGACTTCCCATTACCCGAAAATAACCCCCCCCCTTGCCCGAAATTGCATGAGAAGCTTTAATTCGCAATAACATGAAACCCATGATTGCTTTCGGAGTGACTTCCCTTTTGCCCAAAATTGCGTGAGAAGCTCTAATTGGCAATAACGTGAAACCCCATGATTGCTTTCGATTGCCCTTGGATTATACTTCCAATTTCCCATGTCTGAAAGAGTCCAGAGTCACATTGAGTGAGCTGTGGATTTGATAGTTTTACACATATTTTATACATTTTTTGAATACTTATAGACCACTGAGGAAGACTGCTGTCAAAATGCATCTGGCCTTGAGTTCTATTATTTAAGAGTTGGATTTTTCCTATTTTTAGCATTTGTTTAATATCAGCGGGGTATTGCTACCCTTTTAGAAATTTAACTGGTTCTTTCTGCTCTTGAATTTATTTTATTTCTAATAAGCTTTTCACATTATTGTCCTTTCATATTGGGAAGTGTGACTGATATATATATATATATATATATATATATATCCCTCTGGTGCAGTTTTTTGGCTTGCATCCATTGATCCATGTCTCTGGAGCAGCAGAAAACAAGCCTACTCCATCCTCAATATGACACCTCTTCAAATATTTAAAGAGGGCTTTCATATCACCTCTTAACCTTCTCTTCTCCAGGCTAAACATACCCAGCTCCCTAAGTCTCTCCTTGTAAGGCATGGTTTCCAGACCTTTCATCATTTTGGCTGCCCTCCTCTGGACACGCTTCAGTTTGTCAACATCCTTTCTGAATAGTGGTGCCCAGAACTGGACTCAGTATCCCAGGTGGGGCCTGACCAAAGGAGAATAGAGTAGCACTATTATTTCCCTTGATCTAGACACTATACTTCTATTGATGCAGCCTAGAATCGCATTGGCTTTTTTCATTCACACTGTTCACATGTTCAGCTTGCAGTCCTTTAAGGCCCCTGTGAATAACTGTAGCATTAACACTCACTGGGTTTTCCTGTTATCAGGTCTTAGAGCTGGAATTGTGATGGTGTTGTGTGGATAGAAGTAAACTTTCTGTAGCAAAAATTATGTTTAGCATACTGTTAACGTCAATGTTGACAAGAGTCAGTTGCTTGTCAAGATAGGAATATTTCTGGTATCCTTCTGGAGCTATTTTTGAAATGTTGTAAATTCTTCATGCAATATTCACTGCAGTGACCAATATGTCAGAAAACTGGCAAAAGTGACTCAGCAGTATAAAATGCATGGCCTTGTAATTCTGCTGCACACTTAAATATCTATTCAGGGTGTGCTGTGAAGATTTATTAAGCATGTTTTAGTGCTGTATTGTTTTTAATCTATGTTTTAAATTAATTAATGTTTAATTGTATAGGCAGTAATATGATTTTAGGTTTTTGTATGTTTTCAGATAAATATGCTTCTGCTTATATTTCTTTTTATTTTGTAAACCACCTTAAGCCCCACTCTTGGGGGAAAACGTGGAATATATATAAAGTGATTGATTGATTTATCTTTATTGTGGCACTTGTGAATCTTGTGAATAAAAAGATTCCCAAATGCCAGCGAGAATCTTGTAGTAAACAGAACAAGAGTCAGCATCTGTTAAAAGCAAATAGCAAAGAGAAAAAAAGTCAGATTACATTCTGCGCAGTGACAGTAGAGCCCATCCAGAACTTGGAAAGTTACTTTAAAAAAGCAATTAAGATTATAGTACTATTGTCTCCAAAGGTTAATATCATAGTTAAAAATTAAAAGCAACTTTATTGTGATTTAGAAGTGGTTAATTTTAGTTAATTAAAAATCTGAATGCTGCAAGCCACTGCCTTGTTCAAGCTTTGCTTGTCTAGTGTTCCACATGGCAAATTTCAATTTTAAAAAGGGCATAACTCTGCAACCAAAGCCAGTATGTGTAAATCTTCTACGAAAAAGAGTTTAGTTATTTATTCCACTTATATCCCCTTTCCTCAACTTTTTCCAAAGTTGTGAAAGCCAATCATAACAATCCTATGAAGCAGGTTAGGGTGAGAGACAATGGATTTTTTTGACACTACACAGTTATAGAATGTTGTTTCCACTTTAAATGCCATGCTTCATTCTGTGGAACTTGGGGTTTGTAATATTGGGAGGTGTTTAGAATTCTTTGAAGAAAGTTATGCTCCCACCTTACCAAACTACAAATCCCAGGATTCCATAGGATGCAACCATGGCACTTAAAATGAAATCCTAGTGCTATAATTGTATAACGTCAAAGAGGCCAGTGAAAGGATTGATGTAAACTTCATGGTTGAGTGGGGATTTAAACATGGGTCTCTTCAGTCCTAGCCTGACCACTTAACCATGACATTGCAATGACTTATATTCACGGTCCCTTATAGGCATCCTGATGCTGTCTTCATTGAATTATAGAACATGGGACTTGAAAATAGATCATCCTGTCTTTATAGGCCTGTGTCATTCAGACCTGAGGTGCTATAAAACACTTTCAGCTGCTGGACATCAGTCTGTTCAAGCTGTCCAACACAAAAATCCCCCCTTCCCAAACAACACAGAAAACTGATAAGTTTCCAACAAAATTATATCTCCAGGTGTGTGAGAGCAGGTATTCTTCCTTACAGAATCCTGAGGGCTATCAATTTTGTTGGTCTAATTCTGGAGTAGGCAGCTGAAGCATGTGTCAATGCCAATTTTAATACTTCTCTAACCCCATAGTGGGCTGTATTGCATCATTTGAGGTCAAAAATCAAAACCACTTCCAGGTTTGATTGCTGGAGTTTTATTAGATAGGAGACAAAGAAACAACAACAACAACAAAAAGCATGCAAGATTGAAGAAGCTTACTGAGTCATGATTATCTTATTTTATCCTTTTTTGTTTTTAGGAGCTCGGTGTCAGTGACTATCCTATGTGTAGAGGCAACAAGTGCCAGGAAAGGCAGGCTAAAGTAGGAAGAAGATGTAATAGGTGAATCAGGCCATACAATGGCAATTTTGGGAGTTTCCCAAAGATGAAAGAAGGCATAGAAACTAGGGTCCAAAACACACTGCAGAAGTAATCCAGTTTGACACTGCTTTAACTGCCTTGGCTCAATGCTAGGGAATTCTGGGAACTGTAGTTTTGTGAGACATTTAGCCTTCTCTATCAAAGAACTCTGGTGCCACCACAAACTACAATTTCCAGGATTCCCTAGCACTGAGCCAGGGCAGTTAAAGTTGTGTCAAACTGAATTATTTCTGCAATGTGTTTCGGCCCAAGGTTTTAGCCATTCCAGAATCATGTATAAGAAACCATGATAATCAAAGCCAAAAGAGAAAACTAATGGGAGGTACCACTTAAGCCAGTCCATGGATCAGGAATCCTAATATAGTAAATCTAAGAGCACTGAAAGACAGGTAGCTTGAACTGCTGCATATAAGAAGAGCCTTCAGAAGCTTCTGGGAGATTTATAGACACCTGACCTTGATCCAGATGGTTACTTGATCAGCATTTTTAATTTAAGCTTCTGTGAGAGGTTGTTGTCGTTGTTTTTAACTCTGACTGCTACTTTTCTTGACAATCCATTGCAAATGATGATGATGCCTTCTTGCTTTGCAT
Organism: Urosaurus nigricauda; assembly: GCA_034509955.1. Classification (NCBI taxonomy): domain Eukaryota; kingdom Metazoa; phylum Chordata; class Lepidosauria; order Squamata; family Phrynosomatidae; genus Urosaurus; species Urosaurus nigricauda. The sequence continues at coordinate 256,719,340 of JAOEGL010000001.1, read as the reverse complement.
CATTTCATTTGCATCATGAGGGCCCATCTTGCTGAATATCCTCATCAGCTGTATCTGCTACTAGCTGCCCTGATTATGGAATTGTCACCTGGAGCCAGAAACTTTTCTAGGTCTGGCTCCTTTGCATCAGCTGCCATCAACCAGAGAGAAATTCCTGCAGGCCAACAGATACTTAGCACTGCCACTGTTGAGGCCTGTTTTGAAGCCCACAGGACAGAGAACTATATTTATACAAAATGCATCCAGACCTGTGTGTGTATTTGCAATAACATCTTAATTGCACCTATTTTGATGGTCTGATTCAGATGCTCATCAATGTTTATGAAAAATGTCCTTGGTCATAAGCTACTAGTTTATCTAGCCAGCTACTCCCAAATTTCAGGGCCATGCATTCAACTTAGTATAAACAGAAGAGTAAAACAAGCCCAAATATCCATCTGGCCAAAGATATTGAGGTCTGATCGTGGAGGAGAATTGAATAAGCCAATCTGTCACTTCATAACAATAGCTTCCAGCCATTTCTCATAAACCAAGTAGAATCTGGTAACCTCGAAACTGGTGCAGTTTGTTTCCAGAATCAGCTATATGGGCTTTGAACTAGATCTTGTGGTCTATGTGTGTGTCTAATAAAAACATTGTACTCCACAATGAACATGAGGGATATTTACATCAGGCAAAATATTTGTTGGTTTGTTTATATTTTATTTATATCCCACCTTTCTTCCTGGACACAAGGTAGTTTACAACAAGGCTAAAACAAAATTAACAACAACAATAATAATAATAATAATAATAATAATAATAATGTTTTATTTATACCCCGCTCTTCAGCCAAGGCTATCAGAACAGCTTACAATTTGTTAATTAGACATTTCCCTGCCCTCAGACTTACAATATAAAAAGACACAACACAAAAGGAGAAGGGAGAGGTGGTGGGGAAGGGGGAAAGTCCAGCAGATCTTCTCTCCCTCAGAGGCCTGGACCAAGGCAGATGGACTAGAGGGAGGGCTTTAAAACCCCCAAAACCTTGATTTAAAAAATGTAAAACACAAATAATTTTCATATTAAAACACTGTTAAATTGTTGAACATATAAAGGCATTTAAGAACATAGCAATACAGTTAAAAATAGAGGACACACCTCCTATAAAAAAGTCTCCCTGCATCCAACTAATCATTAAATGCCTGTTTGAATGAAAAGGTCTTTGCCCGTAGGTGAAAGGAAAACATAGGTGTTCAGCCTAGCTTCCCATGGAAGGGAAATCCACACCCTGGGAGCAGCCATTGAGAAGGCTTTAGTGATGTATCCTATATCACTTCCATGACTATATAAATATATAAATATACCTTATACCAGAGGCTTTAATACCACTCGGTACTTCTTCTAAAGAAGAAGAATTTATATCCACAAAAACTCATGCTAAAATAAAAAGCCAATTAGTCGTAGAGGTGCCACCACATTTCCTTTTTTCCCCTTCTCTCCCTTCCTTCCTCCTTTTATGCTGCAAAAGATTAATGTGGCTACTTCTTTGAAAGCTTCAAAGGATTATAACTAGAAGTCATAATTTGTAATGTGATATTAATGAAAGGAGAACAAGTCTAAGCTCTAATAAAGTAGTGTTAATAAAAGGGACTGGCAAAAAGCTAATTAGATGCAGTGATTACTTTGGATTAGAAAAGGAACTACTTTTCCAAGAGGTTCTCATTATTGTATGACTGAGTTTTGCTTTGAGTGAAGTGGGATATGACATTTAGCATGGACACACTATTAAGGCACAGATATGAACAAGCAGATGTGCGGCCTCAGAGGTGAGCTGAATGAAGTGACCCGATACCACACATAATATAAATTTGTTAATTTGGAGCAGTGCTAACATGCCTTTTGTAATCCATACAGTTGGGGTTAGAGATAATTTACTAGTATAATACGGTGCATAGATGCTATTTGCCAAGAATTTAATTGGATATCTCAAAATCTCAAAATGCCTGAATCTCAAAATCTGGGATCTCAAAATGTTGAACCTCTTCAATGACAAGAACAATAAAAAAGTGTAGGGGGATGTCCTTCTCATGGGAGTAGTGGAAAGAATCTCTGTGTTTAAATGCAGGTATGTTTTCAGAAAGTGACCAAATGAAAATAATAATAATAATAATAATAATAATAATACAGTAATAATAATAATATTTCTAGCCCGTCCCTCTGAATGGGCAATTGGGGCGGGGTACACTTTTTGGTTGTTGTTGGTTTTTAAATAAGACTTATGATGACGTTGCTGCATCTCAGATCATCAGAAGCATTTTTTCAAAAAATCTTTCCTAGGTGGCATTCCATAGCACTTCACAGTTACTTTTCATAGTAAGTTCTGGCTCTGCATGATTTCTTTTATGAATCTAATGACATGTGAAATATGAATGACTCATCTACACTGGAAGGAGCACCATCAGAATGAGGGAAAAAAGAAATTATGAGAACATATAAAACTATAGCAGACACCAAACATTTTTATAGCATTCCTAGCCTTGCTGCCTGAAATGTGTGTCACCAAGTTTACCCTAGCCAATATTTCTCTTTTATGAAAGCAAGACCTACCTGCAAATATGAAGTATCTCCAGTTTTTAGGGACAGAATGAATAAAGCACATTGGAGGGTATTAAAAATCACAAAATGCAACTCCAAAAAAAGTGAAAACAATTCTGCCAGTAGCTTCAACAGTTTTTTCAAAACAACTAAAAATTGTAGGAGGAGATTTGATTCATATTATTCCAGCCAGTGTACTTACTGTATGTGTATGTGTTTGTGTGAGTTTCTAGCCTGCTCATGGAGGGAACAGATAGGATCATTCCATCACAGTACCCAGGTTAGACTGAAAGAAAATTCAGGTTACTCAGGGAGTTGAATTGAATTATCAATGTACCACATTGGCTTTCCATTTACACTGGCATTTCTTTGGCTAGCAAGTAGTAATGAGCTGGTAATGAGCTGGTAATTTAGCTTATTTGACCCGGTCTTCAGCTTTTGTTTAGCATGACCTCCAAATAAGGTCAGTGAAAGAGGTGTGCAGCAATACAAAAATTAAAAAAGGACAGATCGAGGTCCAGGACTATAACCAACAAATCAAACATGACGGTGAAGGCTTCTGAATCTTCAGCAGATGTCTATGGTAGTGTAAGCTGATCTCAGGTTCAAAGCTCAGCCTCATTCCAGAAGGACACAGATGTATAAAGAAAAATGAAGCTATGGTGGATATGGAGGCTTTCATGTAGATTTTACCCATTGAGATGGAGGCTTAGATGCACAATGAATTGCATGACTTGGGGTAAAACTGCCCCAAATCAAGTTGTTTCACGTAAGCCACATGCTTTCAGCCTCAGGAGAAGGAAATGGCAAACCTTCTCTGAACAAATCTTGCCAAGAAAACCCCATGATAGATTGACTTTAGGGTCTCCATACATCAGAAACGACTTGAGAGAACACGACACGTACACACATTGCCTGCACACACAACCATTCCTAAGCATTCTGTGTATGCTGATCATGTTCAGTGGGGATGGTTCCCCCTTCCCCCCCCCCCAGCATAGACCAAGATCTTATAATGGTAAACTTATTTTTTAATTCCTTGATGCCTATGCAAAGAGATGGCCAATTGGTACTTTCCAGCATGACTGGAAGAGTTGTCATAAATGGCAGTGATGTGTGAACAAATAGTAACAGACACTTCTAGCCTCCTGCTGCACTCACACTACAACCTGAGGAAAGCACATGCCTTGCAACACATGCTGACTGTAGCTATGCCTGCTCCTTTCCTCAGAGCCTCGCTCTTTGGGATTTCTGGAGCCAAGGCAATTATCAAGGAGTATCTTGGGTAACTGCCTGCCAAAAAGGCAGCCTGTGTTAAAAGGCATACATCCTCTCCCACAATTCATCTTGTGTGGACTGCAAATCTGCCATGATACACTTGTATCTTTGCACTTATTAATCCATATGCCTTGTATTTGGTGTTACTTTATTGACTTTCAAAATCACGGAGTGGGGTCTGACTAAACTGAAAGCCAAAGTTAAGTTACCAAAATGGAATCAGTCCTCCATTCTCTGAAAGTGAGCAAGTTACATAGACAAATGGATACACACTGGACGTCCCCCATCCCTTACTGACTCAGCATTCTAAGAAAATGCTTCTTTTGCTTAAAGATTAGGTTAGCCCAGCACTGACAAAAAATGTCTGCAGCCCTATATCTGTAACCCCTGAACACAGCAGTTCTGAAGCACTTGGGCATGCACATTTAGTTTTCTGTGAATCTTTTTCAAGAAACACTTGGTCCTGAAGTCAATTCCTCTGCCTTCAAGCTGTCCTCTTTTGAGAGTGTGGGGTGACAAAAGAGTAGAGCAGTAATGCCACATGATTCAATGATAGGGTTGCCTTAGGGTTGCCGTAAGTTGGAAACAACTTGAAGGTACACAAAAACAACAATACTAGGCAAAACTATTTATTCACTATTAAGAATTTAAAAAAGAAGAAGAAAGCAAATAAAATGGAACTAATAACTTCTTGGGGGCCTTGGAACTCTAACTGTAACTCATTATTTGGCAAGAGTAACTTCAAAAGGTCTTCTCCTCCCATGCACCAGCTGCACTGTTTTTGTGGCTGGATTACTTACAGATTGAGAAGCTAGAAGTATTATGAACTAACGGGGCTTAATTTTTGCTTTATGTTTGCCAAAGTGATTGTAGACTTCTTTTGAGATTCTGCCATTAAAATGGCCATTAAAGAACTTAATGGTCAATAACATGCTTGTGTGGTGAGATCAAAACTCCAGTACTCCATTCATAGGTTTCAGATGCTTCTTATCTCAGGGTTGTTGATGAAATTCAATGGCCTCATTTAATCTGCACAGTACATGAAATTACTTTCACTCCATTGCTTCTTGCTTGGCTGTAAAACTTTGGAATGAGATGGTGGCTGGCATTGGCTGCTCTAGAATGTTTGTCAGAAAGATTTTTGTGGGTTTTTCCTTTTCAAGCCAGGAAAGGACAGAAGAAGTGTTGGCTCGCTTCATGCTGTAATAATAATAATAATAATAATAGTTTATTTATAGCCCGCTCCTCTGTTCATACACTCGGAGCGGGTGTATCATTTGCAGCTTGTTTGGCTGTGAGGGCACAAGTGCTTATTTTGGCAAACATCATGGCTAGAACTGGCTTTAAAGAACATGGCTAGGAGAAATATGATCTTGAAAAAAAGGTTTCTTGAAATGAAAGCATCAAAAGGAGGGATTCTGAGTGTCTTCAAGATATGATATGAATAGGTTGTCTCTAACCTGATTTACTTAAAATCCAATTTTTGCTTGGTTGATTGATTTTCTTATAACAACGTCTCCATTTTTGCCACCTTACTCATGGATGGTGAAATGCCTTAATCACAGAAAGAATAATATTGCATGGAAACAATTTAGTGTCTGTTTAGGAACATGCTGGGGATCTTTGGGCATTACAAATCCAAAAACTTTCCCTTGCTCTGACTTTAAGCCATACCCTGAGGTGCCATTATGCTTGATATGAGGACATTGTGCTCCTAGTATGAACATGGCATGAAATTGAAAGTGTCTGGCCATGTCTTCAGTTTACATTGAAGTCACAAGAGATGAAGAACAGAAATAATTTCAAGGAGCCTTTTAACTAGGCCATGAAATGAAAGTGGCAGAGGACACCACCCAGAGAAACTCAAGAATTCTGCATCTCCTTAAGAGAAGGAACAGCTGGTGGCTTCCATGTCAGTGGATCAGTGAATAGCTCATTTAAAGTTCAGACTGTATTCAAGAGCAAATATACTGTCTCTCCTACATGGAAACCATCAACTACTTCTGCTATGTTACATTTGTTTTTTATTTCATTTGTATTTTCATTGCTTTGTATTTCCCTCTGTTGTAAGCTGCCCGGATTCCCCGTGATTGGATGGCATATAAATAATAATAATAATAATAATAATAACAACAACAACAACAACAACAACAACTAAGGAAGTTTGGGATGTATACTATTTGAACAGCATCAGAAACCCTTTCCACAATTAAAACTGCTTTTGGAACATAGGAGATTTTCAAAAGCAATTTGAGAGGCATTGCGAAAGCTGAACCAGAATTTAGAAAAGGGGATTTGGGGCCTTCCAGAATCCCCCTGACAGTTTGGTCAGTGCTCTGGCACTTATATGCCTAAATCCTATTGTTAGTCCTAATTAGAACAGAGTCATCTACTTGATTTACCTATGTGTTGACGCACTGTTCAACACTTGATTTCATGGATCTACTTTACTGAGACTAATCAACAGAATTCCAGGCAATGTCAAAAAGAGTAACCTTTCCACACTCTGATTTGAAACAGATACAACACAGGTTGAATGAATGAATCCATTTATTTTGGTCACAGACCAGAACAAACAGAGCGTACACCAAACCACCAAAATTAACATCATATTTAAAATAGTCCCACAATATGTCTAAACTTTGGAAATTAGTTGTAGTAATTAAAATATATATGCTAAAACATTATTCACTTAGGTCACCCACACCAGTTGTCTCATTAGTTTTATAGCAGCAGCACAAAACTAAGCCATTTTTAAAGTGAGCTGTGCTATTCTCTTGCTAGATATTTTAAAGAGTGATCTTCAAATCTATCTGGAGTTTACTGCACAATAGCAGTATAAACATAAAATGAATGTCCTTGTTGAAATGGCAACCTAGTAGGATGTGACTACCGGTTTCCACTTCATTGAGACCACATAAGCATACTTGCTGTAGCTAAAGTACACAACCTGCAGTGATGTTGATGGCAGAACTTTAAATATGGCTAAATTCTAGTGATGTTATCTGTACCTGGAGCTTTGCCCTGTTTAAGATTTAAAACAAGCTTGCGAACATCCTATATAGCAACTGGGCCAATTCTGAAAATTCAGAAATTCAGTGCAAGCAATTGAAGAGGTTGTTGCTCACATGTAGAGAATGGAAAGGTGTTTCCCAGACCTTTTCTGGAACAGGAAATAGGATGAAGCACTCTTAACTGGAGATGTGAAGGCCTGGGAGAAACCTGGAAAAACTTGGAAAAGAGCATGATGAATAAAATCTTTAAGATATTGACTTCATATATTCCCCAAATTGTTTCTTAAAATTTATGTACATCATCAGATTATTCTAATTTTTGTGCACGGAATGAGGAGGACAAGCCAGTACTAGGTTACAAACTGAACTCTCAAAGGGAAGAGCAAGATGCATTTCTTCCTTTAGAAAACACTGAAAGAATCTGGTCTATGGTTGGAAATACTCGACACTAAATCAAGAAATAAACTGACAGGTGAAAAGGCAGAGAAGCTTGTTTCAATCTGAGTAAACCTTCAGTTTTTAGAACTCCATGAAACTATGATGATGACAAACATAATGAAGCAGAAGCAGAGGCTGAAGCTGATACTGATAATAACCAGGGCTGCATGAACACTGCAGAAATACTGCAGTTTGACACCACTTTAACTGCCATAGCTTGGGAATTGTAGGGCCCATACAGATAGGCCAAAATAAAGCTGCTTCAGGTCACTTTGGAGGTATGCTGTTTAAATGATGCATGTATCCTAAGAGGGCAGAAGTTGCACCAAAGCTGTGTTCCAGGCCTTAGGACTGGAGTGTGGCTTTGGTGTGGCTTCCGGTCTCTTAGGATGCATGCATCATTTAAACAGCATACCTCCAAAGTGACCCAAAGCAGCTTTATTTTGGTCTGTCTGTACAGGCCCGTAGCTTTATGAAACATTTAACCCACTCTGTCAGGGAGCTCTGGTGCCACAACAAACTACAATTCCCAGAATTCCCTAGCACTGAGCCATGCCAGTTAAAGTAGTGTCAAACTGCAGTATTTCTGCAGTGCAGATACAGCCCAGCACTCAGAAAATGAGTCTGATTAAATTTCATACCTATTCATTGCATCTTAGTCCTGCCTCCCTTCCACAGACATTCTCACCCTCAATTCTTTTTATGAGAATTTGTGCTTTATGTCTATTTGATACTGTGAGTAGAAAATATAAATAATTTTTCTTTGTTACTCATGTTGATAGTTTCCTCTGTTATTAAATTGCTTTTTTGCTTCCTCCGACAACTGCATAAACTAATAAAACCAAAGAAATTTCATACAGTTCAGAAGCTTGTAACTCAGTTTGTTACAAATAAAAAATAAAATAAATAAAAGCAAATTCCATTTTTAATAATTGTTTGAATACACAGTATTTTAATATACCAGCTGTGATAATTTTATGCCAATAAAATTGTACATAGTTACATTTTATGTTCCTAAAGTAACAGAGTGACTTCCAACCTGCAAAAAGTGATAATGTTGCACTTCTTTTCAATATTTCTGGAAAAATTCTATTTTTTTTAAAAAAAAGTTTTTGTTCCCCCATGACGTCAAAATTTCCAGAAATTTTACCTCTCTGCTCTCAACCTGACACACCATGGACCACTCTTAACTGGTGTATAATAGTATTGATATATAATAGCCTTACAGGACAGTCTCTTTCAGTGGCAGTTTCATTCATTTTTGCAGCATTCTAAAACATTGTTAAAGAAGAGAGATGTGGATTTGCCTGTTTTCTTTCTTCATGCCCCTCCTTTCATCTTCTTCTTTAAAAAATTCCATGCCATTAGTTCAGATTGTAATTGTAAATCTGACTGATTATACTGTTAAGATAAATAAATGGACAGAACATTTGAAAAACGACCATTTCCCCTACCATTACATACACATTTTTTAAAACCAACCCCTTAAACCTTTGAATCTTGGCCAATGTTGGAAATTGAAAGGGGGTTTATCTTTTTGGTGGAACCATAGTACAAGAGTAGATAAATGGAGAAAAATATGTTAATATGTTCATTTTGGTATTGCAAATGTTGCTGTGAATATTGAATTTTGTTTTCGCGCGTGTGTGTAAATTTTGTGTCACACCAAGGTTCTGTTTTTCATATTATCTAGGGACTTCTCTTGGTGCCATTGGAAAAAACTTGATTAAAATTGAAGCTTTTGAAATGATGGTTACTAGAAAAAGATAGAATAACTCTGGATAACATCAGATTTCCAAACCAGTATTGAAATTTAAACAAGTAAAAGAATTTGGAGTTAAGTAGCTCCCTGATAAGAGACATAAACTTTGGTTGTAGAATAAACAGGTTCCTCTCTCACCAATGAAAGCTGAATAAATTCTTCTTTTTTACTACGTTATACAGGAAGTGTGAGCTGCTTATATTTCATCTAATACTGCTTTGTCTGAACCTTGCAGCCATTTTGAGATGAGGACCACACCTGTAAAAGGAAGAAGACATGAATGCTTCTTCATGAGTCATTCACATCATGAAGCAATACCCTCTGATATAAAGAATCACTTTTCATAACAAATTACAGGGCACGAAGTTCTTAATGAAGCAAGTCATGGAACAAGCTATATTTTCATTTAACTAACATCATGTATCTCATATTTCTTAAGTTTAATTTTGCCTACAAATACAGAGACAAATTCATGTTTAACAGGTGCTTTCATTAGCATTTGGACTTGAGCAGAGCAGAAGCAGATGCATTTCTTGGCTCTGTATTATCAAAATTATAAATGGGTAAGTTTTGTATATTTGTTTTTAGCTTTTGGCTTCCAACATTCTGCATCCCTGTGGTGGAGCTTGATGATGTTCCACAATTGAGGTCATCATCAGCATTTAATCTTCTGTATGGAACAAACTCTATCCTAATGGAACAGTTTTGATAAGTAATTTTTTTTGTTTTGTTTGGGGATTTGTTTTGTTTTTTGCTTGGAAGCAGCAAACGTGTATAATAATATTGATAATAAAAATGTTGGCCAGAATCTTGTATGGGAGATACAGATATCGTAGACTGCTAAAAAGACAAAGAAATGATTCCAGATCAAATCAAGCTTGACTCTCCCTAGAAGCCAAGGTGACTAAACAGAAACAGTTGAATTTTGGACATATCATGAGAAGACATGACTCACTAGAAAAGATAATAATGCCTGATATGGTAGAAAGCAGTAGGAAAAGAAGAAGTCCACTCTACAGATGGATAGATTCAATCCAAGAAGCCACAACCCTGAGTCAGTAAGACCTGAGTAGGACTGCTGATGACAGAGTGACTTTCACAGGGTTGCCATAAGTAGAAGTTGACTTGATGGTAGTTAACAACAACAAAGCACTGCAGGAAGGACTGAAACAAATCCTGAACATTAATTTTCATAATCATCACAAATAGCTTGACATAACAGCCATAGTAGAAGAAACCGCTTTTGATACAATTAACCTTGAGCAATTATGTTCAAAGAGCAATGCTGTCTCTGGAGTGAGTTCTACTTTTACACCATTGTGAAAGAGTTCTAGAACATAATTGTGAATTGTGGATGCTGCTAAGGATTATCCTTACCCTCACTGCAGGCCATCATTATAACATCATGGTTGCAGGGGACAGGTACTGATGATATATAGGTACTAGCATTTCCATAACCAATTGTTTGCTATTCTTTATCATGTATAGGCTGGGAAGATGCCCAGAAACTGTAATTATAGAACTATGACGCCTCCTCATGGGACTAACATCTACTACGAGTGCCACAGCTTATAATGGAACCGGGAGACTTGCTGGACACCATATAACTTGTTCTGAAGCCAAATCTTTATAGCCAAATGCTTGAGATTTAAAGATACACCAGGGATTGTGGGATCAGAGATTTTCATGTTATTTCTTAGTCTACGCCTGTACTGTTTAATTTTGAGGGCTCGATTTTCTTTGTTGAATCAATATGATTATTTGCTGAGTTAAATATTTTCTCTTGAACCTTATAGATCTACTTGAGAGGCTTCCCTGAATGAAGATCTCAGAGAATCATATGTTTTACTGATGTATTTGGTTATAAAACTAATTTCAATAAATTGCAAAGTGGTAAGGATATTTTTCTTCCTTTCTTGCCCAAACACCTGAGTAACTCCTATACATTTCGTCTTCAAGTCATTTTGCCTGACATTTTCTACATTGTTTCATGAGTTTATTTGGAGTAAGCAGGTTTATTCAGTTGGTCATATGGAAGTTTCTGAGAATTTGATGTTCTCTGAATACTCTTGAGTCCAAGAATCATATCATTACCATGGCCTAAAATTTGTATTGGCTTCTCACCTTTCAAGACACTGAGCTTATACTTAGTGGTTTACACCCCATGGAGGCTTTGCTTGTTCAGAGAGTTTCAGTGTTTGTTATTTCTGTTTGTGGGTTTTAGCCACCAAAATCTATTTCAGCCAGCTGTCTCCTCTCTGGATTGCATTAAGGCTTCCCACACAATGTCTGCTGAATAAATTTGCTCATTTTATTTAAACTTTTTTACATTTATTAAACATTTCTCAGTTGTTTTGCCTGAGAAAGTATCTTCAGATTTGCATCAGTGTTGGATTCATCTGCAATTTCAAATCCAACACCAATTTTTAAAAACTATCATATGTTCTACAGGTTTGCATAGTACAAGTTTTGAATCACTGAATATAATTTGTTTTCAGTATTACATCTCTTCCATATGGCTTATACAAACATGTTCCAAAAATTACAAGGGCTAAATTCTCTGGAAAAATAATTGTATTAACTCTAAATTAATAAGCTATACATATGATTATTTCCTGTCAAAGAAATCAATTGCTACCAAACTTTTCACAGCTGTGTGGTTGTGTGTGTAAGACAGTTCTGGTTTATCATTGGCAGAACTGAATCAGATGGTGTTCAGTTCTGTCAAAGAGAAAATAAAATAATAATCTTACATGTACACCAAAAAAAAAATATCCCTCAAATGATATGGGAAACAGTTTTGGCTTCTCCTTGCAACTACTAAAATAGATAATACTGCTTGTAACAGTAGATTTGGTATCTCTGTGGTGACAGAACTTGAAACCAGGAAAATGAAGAAGGGAGGGTTCACATTTTGATCTTTCACTTCTCAAATACAATTTGTGCTGAAGAAATAACAAGGTAATAGGAGGAAATTTGTTTTGTGTGATGGTCCTGGATCTTGTAGCATTTTTGAAGTAGCTAAACAGTAACTAGCTTAGTTACTTTTAGGAAATAGGAATACAAGTTGATACTTTTTATTACTACAAGTATGTTGTAGGAAAGGAGGTGTAGTGGTTGGAGCATTGGATTATAACTCTGGAAACCTGGGTTTAAATCTCCACTCGGCTGGGTAATTGTAACTGTAACTGAACTCTAATTGGGACTTCTGTAAATAAACTGGTGTATATAAATGTCAAATATCTCCAGAACCTAGAAGAGATCAGTCTGTATAATACAGGGGAAATGACAGGGGAGTGGTATTGTGGGAGAGGGTGATTCCATTCACATTTGAAAGTTTGCATTTCAGTTTTGTGCCTATTCCATCTGTGCATGTCCTTTTAAAAGATATCTGTGGTAAATTCTGCCAGTCCTTTCACTCATTTACTTCATCCATTGTTCCATCACTCATTTTTTTCAACGAAAAGATGTTTGACCTAACATCTGTGCAACCATTTCTCCAGCTCTCACTTATAACAAGTTATTTTGAAGCTTCAAAAAAGATTGACTACATCCACATCTTTCAACATGACCCAAAAGTGATCTGAAGAGAGTTTCTAATCTTCAAATTTACTTTATGATGAACAACTTGCAGTGGCTGATGAAAGCTACTAACTCAAATGTTACTAGGGTGTGGAGTTAGGAATCCCCCTCCCCCACTACAGTTATCTTTCATTTAGGGAGTAAACAGACTAATTAAATACAGTATGTTCTCTTCTTCTTCTTCTTCTTCTTCTTCTTCTTCTTCTTCTTCTTCTTCTTCTTCTTCTTCTTCTTCTTCTTCCCCCTTATTCATCCAGAGACAAAGTTAGGAGACAGAAAGGAGCTTATCACATGGACTTTAAAACTGGATCAAGTGTCCTGGGCTGCAGCTGGGACATGGGATGGAGGCGGGGATTATCGCATGCTGAATTGCTGCCTAATCGCTGCTCACCATCAGCCCAGGTCCCTGCCATGGGCTGCTCACACTTTTTTGAAGCCTGAAAGCTTCTGACTTCAAAAAAGTGCTGGCAGAGTGCATCTCAGACTTGGCTTGAACCCAGGCTGATGGTGGGTGGCAACTAAGCAGTGATTTAGCATGCGATAATTCCCACCTCCATCCCCCATCGCAGCTGCAGCATGGGACACTTGATCCACTTTTAAGTCCATGTGATAAGCTCCAAAGATACTACTAAACTAAGAAGTTTCAAAACATAATGAAATAGAAAGGTGAGAAGCCAATACAAATTTTAGGCCATGGTAATGATATGATTCTTGGACTCAAGAGTATTCAGAGAACATCAAATTCTCAGAAACTTCCATATGACCAACTGAATAAACCTGCTTACTCCAAATAAACTCATGAAACAATGTAGAAAATGTCAGGCCGTCTGTGCAGCGTGAATAGAGTTAGGGAGGATGCAGCATCTACACCCTCCCTAACACTAGCGGCATCCATATGGGCGTGTCATGATATCATCATGGCATGCACCACGTTTAGATAATGCAGCGCACGCCTGACGACATTGCACTGCAGGGGGTGCCAATGGTGCCCTTTCTGTGGTGCTAAAAAGAGCTCCAAAATGGAGGTCTTTTTTTTGGCACAAGTCTTTGGCACCAAGGAGTCTGAGAGGAGTCCCTCGGCAGAGGGTGCCCAGGGCACCAGCTGCACCATGCTTTCAGGCCGCGGAGAAGCGGCAGTTCGACGCTTCTCCGCAGCCTGCAGAAGCGCTGGGATGGAGCCTCTGGGGCTGCCAGTGAATCAGCCCTGGACCCATCTCAGCGCTTCTTTGGGTAACTACAGACCGCCCCTTTTGGGCGGTCTGTACTGCCCCTAAGACCCTTTTAGGTGGCACATTAGGCAATAAAAGTTGATTAAAGACACGTTATGAATATGCCTAGGAAAATGACTGGAGGAAGATGGAGTTCTCAGAAGTGTGTAACTAAAAAGCAGCCACCATATACCACTATCCGTTGTTGATTTTTTTTTTTACACAGTGGAAAATCAACACTTCAAAAGTCAAACTGCTGGAGTGAGTAAATAAACCTGAAATGAAAAACAGTCTCAATGGCACTGAGTATACACAAATTTAAATGTCACAGAATTGCATAGTAAACAGAAGGAAAGATTTTAATGAAAACTTTTGGACAGTCTTATATATTTGAGTGAAGGGAAAAAGCAAACAATTGTGAAATTGCTATGTCAGTTTCAGAAGCTGTTTTTTGCCAATATGTCCCCTCTCCAACACTACCAACAAATGCATACATATTTAAAGTATGTCAAGCTGGAAATTTGCAAGGGGGAATGGAAGTTACTTTAAAAAAATCAGAAAAGCTGTCATGATATTGTTTATTCATTAGGCTGTTTGATCTTTGCATGTAGCTCTGTATTTCCTTGTGTATGTTACTGGAAATTACTATGTTTTTCAAAAATAAATAGGTTTTCTGTCTCTTCATAAAAGAGAAATGTATACATATCTAATTTGCCTTATTACCATTTCAGTAATTGTTTTATTTATTTTTTTTTGATTTCTGCACAGAAAATACATCTCTTGCAGAAGAATCGTTTTTGTTGTTGTTGCTGCTGCTGTTTTGTTTTTTAAAGCACACCCTAACTTTTATCCACACCCTAACGTTTATCCTTGGACTTTTGCTTTATTTATGCTGGTGGTGGGCATCACTCTTTCATGGCTAATTGTGCCCCAGCCAAACAATATTTTATAATATTGTAAAACAATATTCTCTAGTTTTTTTAAAAAAATATTTTAAATCAGAAACCAATCTTTTATTTTTCAACAGAAATTAACTTTATGCTGTGAATGTTCAAGTATATATAGTATTTTATTTATCTTTAATACATGTGGTAAATTCATTAGGAAGAGACAACTATTCATGATCTAATTGGCTGTCATAGGCTCATCCTGGCCTAAATCTAGAATAAAAAATGTCTGCATTTCCCCCTGTATTTCCAACTGATCACAGTCCTACTGATACTTGAATATACTTCTTGAGTTGACTCAAATGTATGATGATGATAAATAATTATCAAAATGTATGTGTAGGATTCTATTTTTAGATTGTTCAGTATTACTTTCCTAATGATTCTTAGCATATGTTGAATCTTTTCAATGGGAGTGGTGCCTTACCATAGGAACAGTGATCCAAAACTCTTTCTTAAGTTCCAGAATAGTTTCCAGTCCTGTTCCTTGAATTCTGGGATAACTTAAGTCCACACTACATCCAGAGACAATGAAAGAATCTTTACAATTCTCTAAAAGCTGACCCATTTGCAAGCATGCACTGACTATTTCTTCTTAATACTGTCCACTCCCTCTGCCCAACCCTAATGCTTCTTCACACTCATTTTCTTAAAACTAGTGGGGATTGTTTCATATTAAATTAATCTGGATATGGCTCATAAAACATTGTACCTCACAAATCCCTCAGTAGAAGATGATTGGTAGTCTGATTCTTTCCTGTGGCAGGCATCCCCTCCTGTTTTGGCCCTTTGTTATATTGGATGCCTGCAAAGGGTAAGGCCAAGACAATCTGTTGCTGGTGCTGGATTTCACTGGAGTGCTAGATTCTAGGAAAGATAGATTCCACTTAATCTGCTCAGCCATAATCACTCAAATGTAGTCAACCTGTGACATAAGATGAATGACTCCTGATGTTCTTTTGGATAGAGAAATTGATTCCAAAACATCGGCAGGAGGCTATTTCCCTGATATTATGATTGAGAAACAGCAAGATTTTCTTTTCTTTTCTTTTTTGTCCAAATGATAAGAGGAAAGGGTAGATAATAGTTTTCTTAAATCCAAAGGATAGGAAGCCCAGAACTCTCTACATGCAACATTGCTATGTAGCCATGGTAGTTATATAGCTATATAGTGAATATTGGCCCAACCTCCACCTACCAGTGAGCAGTCACTGTAATAAATGGGGGGGGGGGTATCTGTAACCCTATCACTCAAGAGGTGGCTGACTAACACTCCCAACCCTCAGCCTGAGTGATCTCCATTGCAACAGGCAGAAATAGGATCCATGTTGCAATCCCTCCATTCACAGCAGAAATTGCTTGGGGAGGGGGTGAGAATGTCAATCAGCTGCTTCCTCGGTAACAGGGAAACAGACCCCCCATCAATCACAGCACCTTCTGTTTAGTAAATGGGGCTTGGGGGACTTTCACACTCACTGCGTATCCCCTAAATGAGAGGAAATATAGGGACAGTGAATACAAAGCATTCATGAATGTGTAACTCTCAGTTATGCATTTGTAACTACCTATTAGGATTCCAGCCATATTATATACTATTAAACTCCAGTGACTTACTTTGCAATTATATTTAGTAAGAAGATCCATAGCTTTTCAGTAACAGAATAGCATTGTCAGGGAAATAGAGAGCAAGAAGAAATAATTCAATATCATGTACATTACGTTCACCAAATCCCATCTGATCTTGGAAGTTAAGGGTGGGGGTCAGGACTGATTAGTACTTGGTTAGGAGATTATAAGGTGTTGTAGACCCTTACTACTAAAAGTGGTGATCCATGGACTAGTGCTGGTCCATGAGCCATCCAGTCTTCCAGGAAACAGTTTTAATTAATGGGTACAAATGATGCCAGTCTCTGGCACATTGTGAAAAAAACCTTTGGTGGTCCCCATATCAGATAGCTTAAGAAGCAATGCTGTCAGCTATATTCAGAGCAGGGCAGTGGTAAACCACCTCTGAATATTCTTTATAAAATTCATAGGGTCCCCATGAGCTGACAAGTGATTTGAAGGCTCATACTTTACTTATGTTACACATTTGATATTGAAGTGCTTAAAGCTAGCTTAATCCTAACTAGAGCTTTTCTTGGATTTTAGGAAATAACTTTCCCTTCCCTTTCCCTCTTTCTCTTAAATTCCCTTGGTGTAGTTTGGGTGGGAGTGGGAGTGGGGGTGTTGTTGTTTTTTTAAACATATAGTAGCCATGAACCACATTAATGTTTTCCTCCCCACCTCCATGCAAGTATTGAATTCCAGCCATGATTGCTATTACATTTCTATCTCCCTTTCTGGGATATTTTAATGACACATGCATTTGGGTATTGGAAAGCCATCTAACTGGTAAACAGCTTCAAGGTTAGATCATTGCATGCTCAACTGTTTTCTGGAACAATGCTTTCTTTCCATTGTTAGTCTCTAACACAAACCAGGGATTAATGACAGAGTAATGATGTCATGCACTTGGCTGGAAGGTGAAAGTTTTGTGGACTCAAGCCACAGGTGGAAGCGGAAAGATGATACTTCCCCCCCCCCCCAGTCCTATTCCTGTTCCCCCCACTTCATACTGCTTGTGCTAACTGTATATGTCTTTTGAGGGGTCTCATTGCTTGTTCTGATCAGCATCCTTTCTTAGACTCTTTCAGAGAGCTGGATTGTGCATATTCTGGACATTTTGTTTTTTCCCCTCCCATTGGCCTGTTCTGCATTAGAGACTTCTCTGTCCTCATTTACCAGCAGTACTGTAATTCTTTATTTGAATTTATAACATGCTCTGTTCTAAAGGCTCAAGACTCTGTTTGGTTCCTGTTCGTTTTAGGAAAACTGGCTCTGGAAAATACATATATTAAAAAGTAATTCAGAGACATAGCAGTGTTAGTCTGGAATATCAGCATACAAAGGGATGTTCTAGCACATTTGAGTGCTAATGTAGTGCTAATGGTGACTAATAATAAGCAGAGAGCCAGTGTGGCGTTGTGGTTAGTGTGGAACTTAAGTTCAGGTCTCTGCCAATCCATGAAATTTACTGGGTAGCTGTTAGCCAGTCACTCTTTCTCAGCCTAACCTAATTTACAGTGAGGCAGTGATGATAAAGTGAGAGGAGGAGAACCATGTACACCTCCTTGAGATCTACAGAAGGAAAAGTGTAATCTCAATATAAAGAATACATAGTAAAAATAAATAACACGCACCTCTTAGTGAAACCAGTATATTGCTATTTTGAATAATCCCATCCATATTATATTGAGTTTCTTTGTGTGTGCATGTCCCTTCAGGTCACCTGTTGACTTACAGTGATCCCATGAAATTCATTGGGCTTCTTAGGTGGCATTTGATGTAGTAACCCAGCATGGTGTAGTGGCTTGAGCATTGGACTATGACTCTGGAGAGCAGGATTTGAATCCCAATGGGTAACCTTCAGCAAGTCACTGTCTCTCAGCCTCAGAGGATGGCAACGGCAAACCCCTTTTGAAGAAACTTGCCCAAAAACCCTATGATAGGTTCACTTGAAGGCACACACCACAACCATAACTTAGTCAACAAATATTCAGAGGTAGTTTGCCATTATTCTCCTCTGAAATTTAGCCTACAGAAGCCCAAATTCCCTGGCGGTCTCCCATTCAAGTACAGTTCTTATCAGGGCCAACCCTGTCCAGCTTCCAAGATCAGACAGGATCTGGTGCCTTCAGAGTATTTATGCTACTCTCCTGATATGAAATACTACTAATAAAACCAGCTTCAAGAGTAATGCCATATAAATTGAATGCAACCATATGAAAAAATGAACAGATTTTAAAAACTTTAAATCAGCTATAAGAAACTGCCCCAAACTTAATGGGCTATTTACAGAAAAGTTCTAAAGTTCTAAAGCTGAGTCCTATTTGTAAAGCTTTCAAGTGGTTGGTCCCTCCAAAATGTAGAATTGGTCTTCCTCCTGGTAGTCTTATCATGATGTTTCAGATCAGCCAAAAGCAGCCTATTAATGATATCATCTGCCTCAAGTGTATCTATATCACAAGAGCATTACAAGAGGTATTCTCAGTGGTGAAGCTCATTTATTTTGGAGACTTGTGTATGTCTGAGACATAGTGGCTAGAGTTCTGTTGGGTGGTTAGGTATACATATTCAAAACTACTATGCATTTATGATCCTTTGGTAGCTCCTAGTTTAAGGGCTATGTAGGAACCATGAAAATCCTCCAAATCCCACTTATGGCTGAGCTGCTGCTGGAATTGACAGGGATCCATTCCCCTGTAGATTAAGAAGTGCACGCCTGACATTTCCACACATCCCTGTGCAAGCAATCTCTAGCACAAGGGGGATTTGCAGCAGGCCTGCTTCTTCCTGTCATGCCAGAGATCACTCCCAAGAGGGGATAAGAAAATCCCAGAAACCCAGACCATTTACCAGGGTGGGTGAGGCTTCTGGGAGCTGAAGTCCAAAACACCTGGCGGGCCAGAGTTTGGACATCACTGGAGTTGACCCTACCCTTAGGCTACATCAATATGCAGAAATAAATAATAAATAATGCAATTTATGCAATTGTATAGAATACAATTGATTTGCCCAGGTATATTTTCTGTAAAACACCAGTGTAAGTGGGGCCAGTGTAAATGTTTGCTGATTCAGGCTTAACACATTTTGACCTATTGTCTTTTTCCTGTTTTACCCCCCCCCCCCCCCCGCTGCCTTTTATGAAACCGTTTTCATTTGCAAGAAAAAAAAGCCAATTATTTTGTTCCTCCCCCCACAGTTCAGTGTGATGCTAAAACTTTGAAGATTATTAGCAATCCCTTTATATAATTTTGCTGAAGATTATCCAGTTCATGACAGTCCAGACTCAGTTATTGTATCACACATCAAATCATAGTAAAAGCAGACAAGCAATCTAGAATTAGAAATAATAGTTTCAAGTGGATTTGCAAACCACTGTTTTTGGGGAAACATTGGCATTATATCTGGATCGTCAAACCATATAACTGACATAATCCACTGCATGTAGAGACTGAAGTGCTGAGTAAATAGGGGGGAAAAGGAAACATGCACCTGCTAAACTATCCTTTATCTGCTGTACTTTTTGAAGCCCAGTCAAAGGTTGTATTCTAAATGTTGGTTAAGGCAAACTATGGTTTGGTGTGACATTTGAACTGGGACATATTTATCCCATGATTTTTTGGCTGTGTGGAATAACACCCAGAAAAATTACAGTATATTTCTAGCACTGGATATGTACATGTGTACATCTCTTTTCTGTTTTTGACCAGTAGCCATCTATTACTATTTTGAGCATATTTAATTAGTTATACTGGATGGCAGTACATTTATTTTGGCCTTGTGTTGACAGTAATAAATATTCTTTAATGGTTTTACATATTTTCAATTCTTGTTTAGGGAGTGAGCAATTTCATGCAGCTGAGACACAATTTCATACAGTTCACTCTTGTCTAAATATTAAGATTGAATTTTTAATGCCTGAAAAACAACTACAGCATCGCTTTGCATGGTTGGAGATTTCACTTGGCGTGTGTCCTATCATTTTTATTATATTGCTGAAATTACTGAAAGGGTCTTTTTATAAGCAGAGAAATATATATGAAAACTATTGAATTAATTAACTTCTTGCAAGTGTTCCTGTTTTTAATTACCACTGTGAATGTGTTCACTTATTTAATTGTTTATGGAGAAATGTAGAATGCAACTCTAACCTTTAAGTTGGGAAAGGAACAACTGGCTTCCTAGAGGCTGATGATCTGTTAGGCCCATTGTCTCTTGCCACTGGGCAGATTAGCTAGGATTGATATGAAATGGAAGTCCAGCAACATTTAGAGGACCACAGGTTCCTCAGTCCTGCTTTAGGTGGAGGAGAAGAAAAGCTAAAATTGTGGTGGGTCCATCTATCATATAACTATCTTTGGATGTGTCCACATGGGAGGATTAAAGCAGTTTGACACAACTTTAACTCTGGTGTAGAATCCTGGGATTTGTAGTTTGGTGAGGTGTCTGACATGGTGTGCCAGAGAACTCTGGTGCCTCATTAAACTCAAAAACCAGGAATCTGTGAGATAGAGTCATGGCTGTTAAAGTGGTGTCAAACTGCTTTAACTCTGCAGTGGGGATACACCCTTTGCTTCCTTTTGTTAGGCTCTGCTTCCTTCTGCCTCCTTCCAAAGCCAGCTCTTTAAAGCACTACTACTCAAAGTAGTGGGTTACCATGCTGCTTCATCAGCCATTGGCTCTCGTTCCTGCTGAGTTTCTAGGAAAGAAAGAAATAACAGCAGACAATGGGCACAAATATTGTACCTGTCCATGTCATATTGGGGAAGAGGGGAGAAACTGCTGATCCCTCGATTCATATAGCTTGACATTCATTGGTTTAAAGGTATGTTCTAATGCTATGGGATCTATTTTCCAATAGTCCTTGTAAGAATCCATGGGAAAATCAGTCATGATATTCCTATATTATGAATATAAATTCTCTCTAGTGTATGTATCCCTATCAGATTGATTACATGAAATATTTTACTCTGAAGGTAGATATTATATAAATAATGCAATAATAATAATAATAAAATACCAGTCTTATTAAGAAGAAGAATTCTCCATCTGGATTTCTTTCTGAAATTTCTTGTTGCCAGATCTCATGGGTGAAAGAGAAATGATGTTGTAATGGGATTCTACATCATTCACTTAATTCCCAGTTTAGTACAAATCATTATGAGCACACTTGCGGGTTCAGTTCTGTCAGTTTGCTTGTGTCTTCTTATCTCCTACACCCAAGGCACATGTATATTTTGGCAAAACACCAATTTAATTCCACCTATAATTGCATCAAGATTGTTTATCATGGGTTTTTACCCAGCAATGTACTCTACATATATGTGGTGTAATGATTGGTCTCTCTCCATCCCCTCTATTCCCCTCCATCAAAGTAAACAGTAAATCTAATGTGACTGTATGTACAATTGTATCAAGGAATTTTGGATGTGGGCCATCCCACATGAGCCGTGTAAGAGCATCAGGAAAACAGCACACTCAAATCATGTTGATGGAACAATCACTACAGTCACAATTACTTTTAAACTTTTTTGGTGTTGTTCCCATGCAAATTCATAATGGTATGGAGAGACAACTAAGCTGAAGAAATGGAGGCTTGTAATAAATTATGAATGCATCATCTGTAGCAGTAATTTAGCTACTTTTAGTAAAGTCACTTGCCCACATATTGTGAAAACATGAAGAAAAGTTTTGAGGCAATATTCTTACTCAAGAACCCATCTGACATGATAGCTTAACAAAATGGTGAGGTCAGGAATTTTAACATTGGAGGTTATCACACCGACAAAAAAGACAGGAGCACAGCAGTATGCTCCCATCAATATTGCATGATAACTTGGTTATATCCGTAAATAAAAAGTGGTGCTAGAATTCCTCTTTATTCACAGGATAATCATGGGATAATCACAATGTTATGCAACATCATGTGATTAATCTTCAAGTTATTGCATGATATTGATGAGAGCATACCACTATGCTCCTGTCTTTTTTGCCATTGTGATAATCTCCTGAAATCAGAGGTTCACCAAGAAGTGTTTCCATGATGAATTCTTCTAAATTATTGCTAAGACTGAGCACCCCATGGTGCCGGGGGGGGGGGGGGTAGGTTCCCATTGCACACATCTCCATTTTGAATGGTTTATGAAATTACTTCCTAATGCATACATGGATTAAACAATATTTTGTTACCTTCAATAACCATAGCACTGACATATTGTGACTCTGTCACAGGGTGTTCTTGTCCAGAAGGGGTTTGCTTTTGCCTTCCTATGAGGGTGAGAGAATGTGACTTGGCTAGGTTACCCAGTAGGTTTCCATGGCTGATTGAGAATTCAAACCTTAGTCTCCATAGTCATAATCATAGTCATAATGTTCACTCCATAGTCATAATGTTCACTCAATGGCCAAATGTTTACCTTTGGATTACATGTTTATTTAAATGAACAATTTTAGTGACAGGATAGAACATATTTGGTCACAAGTTTTCAAATCAGTAGGGAAAAACTAAAGGAGAGTTTTTGAGTTGAATAGGTCAGGCTAGCAGTATCTCTTTGGGAAAATGAGTAAGCTTCACTTGATTTTTATTGGCTTCTTTCCTCATTCTCTCTTTCAATCAGTTTCTCTCCCCCCCCCCCCCACACACACAAATTTTGACGATGTATGACACACTGCTGAGTGGAAAATGAGGCAAGCCAGATCAACTGCCTTTTAATAGGCAAGAGAGACCTGATGGCATATTTTATTATTGGAAAGGTTAATATGCTATTCACCACTCACTGGACAATCGCCTTGTTGAGAAGAACTAAATAAAATGCAACTAGTCAAAAATGGGCCACCTGGGATTTTCGTCAACATGTATGCATCTCATTAAACTGAGACCAGCTTCAATGGAAGAGAAAAACCTGATCTTTTCAGGGCTTGCTCATTGTTAAGCAAGTTTCCTTTTTTAAAGGTTATAAAGGCATTTCTATTCACTGGCTCTCATACTCTAGCCTGGCCCCATTTATTTTAACCTTATTGCCCCTTGTGGCATCTTTACAAGGAAATTCATGCTGTAGCATCCTGGTAGCATTTCCCAAGTCTAGTCATCTGAGTCATTTTCCAGCTACCACAACCACAGTAATCTTCACTGGGAAGTGTTGCTATATTTGTAAAGAGCTCATTTCATACTTCTTGAGATGCTGTCAAGAACTAGGAGAAGAAAATGTACTTCAGTTGTCCCTACAAGGGAAAGCTAGCATTAGGTAATGAGATGGTGCAGTATTACAGCTACAGGAATGGACAGAGATAGTACCATGTTTCTGAAAGAAGCATTGAAGAAGACACTCTTTAAGAGATCCTCCTTTGTCAGGAAGGGTGTCTTAAAGAGTGGCTTCTTCAATGCATCTTCATTACCTTCTGCTGAGTAATGTTCCCATATTAGGGAATGTAGTAGAGCAGGTAGTACAGTGGATTGATACCAAAATCTATGGATGCTCAAATCCCATTAATTACCATGACATATATAAAATTATATAAAATGGCAAAATTAAGGCTTGCTCTCTCTCTCTCTCTCTCTCTCTCTCTTCAAGCAAGCCATGGATGGTTGAATCCGTGGATTCAGAGGGCTGAATATATTCCATGCTCTCTTTCAGAAGATGAATAACCCTGTCTAAAACAGAGTCTACTTCCTGCTTTAGGATTTTTCCAGCTTGGACAAAATGGATTTCAGGCATAGATTTAGCCCTCGAACTGTTACCCTGTACTAGAAAAGAGGCAGAGGGATTAAGAGATTATTGCACAGGAAAACAGGCATGGATTATATGTGGTTTATATCCATCTCCAACAGATCTTAGAATCATAGAATCATAGAATCATAGAGTTGGAAGAGACCACAAGGGCCATCCAGTCCAACCCCCTGCCATGCAGGAACTCCAAATCAAAGCATCCCCGACAGATGGCAATCCAGCCTCTGCTTAAAGACCTCCAAGGAAGGAGACTCCACTACGCTCCGAGGGAGTGTGTTCCACTGTCGAACAGCCCTTACTGTCAGGAAGTTCCTCCTAATGTTGAGGTGGAATCTCTTTTCCTGCAATTTATATCCATTGTTCCGCATCCTAGTCTCTGCAGCAGCAGAAAACAAGCTTGCTCCCTCCTCAATATGACATCCCTTCAAATATTTAAACAGGGCTATCATATCACCTCTTAGCCTTCTCTTCTCCAGGCTGAACATCCCCAGTTCCCTAAGGCGTTCCTCATAGGGCATGGTTTCCAGATCCTTCACCATCTTAGTTGCCCTCCTTTGGACCCGCTCCAGTTTCTCCACATCCTTTTTGAATTGTGGTGCCCAGAACTGGACACAGTATTCCAGGTGGGGCCTGACCAAAGCAGAATAGAGTGGCACTATTACTTCCCTTGATCTAGACACTATACTTCTATTGATGCAGCCTAAAATTGCATTGGCCTTTTTAGCTGCTGCATCACACTGTTGACTCATGTTCAGCTTATGGTCTACTTGGACTCCTAGATCTCTTTCACATGTGGTCTCATTCAGCCAGGTGTCCCCCATTTTATATCTGTGCATTTCATTTTTCCTCCCTAAGTGCAGAACCTTACATTTTTCTGTGTTGAATTTCATCTTGTTAGCATTGGCCCAGCTTTCTAGTATATTCAGGTCATTTTGAATTTTGATCCTGTCCTCTGGGGTATTAGCTACTCCTCCTAGTTTAGTGTCATCTGCAAATTTGATAAGTATGCCCCCAATTCTGTCATCCAAATCATTAATAAAGATGTTGAACAGCACTGGGCCCAGGACAGAGCCCTGTGGGACCCCACTGGTCACTTCTTTCCAGGTTGAAAAGGAGCCGTTGTTGAGCACCCTTTGGGTTTGGTCAGTCAACCAATTACAAATCCATGTAACAGTTAACTTGTCTATCCCACATTTTGCAAGCTTGTTTGCAAGAATGTCATGGGGAACCTTGTCAAAGGCCTTACTGAAATCGAGGTAAACTATATCCACAGCATTCCCTTCATCTACCAAGCTGGTAATTTTATCAAAAAAAGAGATCAGGTTTGTTTGGCATGACTTGCTTCTCTGAAACCCATGTTGGCTTTTTGTGATTATGGCATTGGCTTCTAAATGTTCACAGACTCTCTGCTTAATGATCTGCTCCAGAATCTTTCCTGGAATTGATGTCAGACTAACTGGACGATAATTGTTGGGATCCTCTTTTTTCCCCTTTTTGAAGATGGGGACAACGTTTGCCCTCCTCCAGTCTTCTGGGACTTCTCCTGTTCTCCAGGAGTTCTCAAAGATTATTGCCAATGGCTCCGATATCACCTTTGCCAGTTCTTTTAATACCCTTGGATGTAGTTCATCTGGTCCTGGAGACTTGTATTCATTTAGATTAACCAGGTATTCCTGTACTGTCTCTTTACTTATTCTGTGCTGAAATTCCCCTATTCTGTCTTCTTCCCCATTATCCTTAGGTTGGGCACCCTTTGCCTTTCCTGAGAAGACTGAAGCAAAGAAGGTGTTGAGTAATTCTGCCTTTTCTCCGTCCCCTGTTAGCATGTTGCCATCTTCTGCACGCAGTGGCCCAACCGTTTCCTTCTTCTTCCTTTTGCTGCGGACATATCCAAAAAAGCCCTTTTTATTGTTCTTAACCTCTCTAGCAAGCCTGAGTTCATTTTGCGCTTTAGCTTTTCTGACTTTATCCCTACATGTGCTGGCTATTTGTTTGAATTCCTCTTTGGTGATTTCCCCATTTTTCCATTTTTTATACATGTTCCGTTTAAAACTTAGCTCAGTTGTAAGTTCCTTAGTCATCCATACCAGTTTCTTGAGACATCTTCCATTTTTCTTCCTCATTGGAACTGTCTGAAATTGTGCTTTCAGTATCTCCCTTTTGAGGAACTCCCATCCATCTTGAACTCCCTTCTCTTTTAGTATTCTTGACCATGGGATCACCCCCAGTATTTCTCTAAGTTTATTGAAATCAGCTCTCCTAAAGTCTAGAGTGCGTGTCTGACTATGCCTAGCTTCTCCCTTCCACTGTATAACAAACTCCAGGAGAACATGGTCACTTCCACCTAAGGATCCGACCACTTGCACCCCATCAACTAGGTCTTCCCTGTTGGTTAAGATCAGATCCAAAATAGCTGATCCTCTTGTTGCTTCTTCCACCTTTTGGACAATGAAATTGTCTTCCAGGCAAGTGAGGAATTTGCTAGACTTTGAGGATTTGGCTGAATTTGACTTCCAGCAAATATCAGGATAGTTGAAGTCCCCCATCACTACTACATCTCTCCTTTCTGAGTGTGTGGTCGTCTGTTCTAGAAAGGCATCATCCAATTCCTCTGCCTGAGTTGGGGGTCTGTAGTAGACTCCCACAGTAACATCCCTGTTATTTCCCTCTCCTTTAATTTTTATCCAGATGCTCTCCACCTGACTTCCAGTATTGACTTCCTGGATCTCTTCACTGGTGTAAATATCCCTGACATATAATGCTATTCCTCCTCCTTTCCTGTTTGGCCTGTTTCTCTTAAAAAGGTTATATCGCTCTATTTCTACATTCCAATCATGAGACTCATCCCACCAGGTTTCAGTGATGCCTATTATATCATATTTCCCTTGTTGTGCTAGGAGTTCAAGTTCATCCTGTTTATTTCCCATACTTTGTGCATTAGTGTAGAAACATCTAAGACCATGTGTCCTCTTTACTTGCTGCTTTTGCATGGTTTTTTGCCTCCTACTCTTGGGTCCTTTCACTGTTTGCCTTGTTCCCTCTATGCCACTTTGACTGTTCCCTCCATCCCTTTTGCCTTCCAGTATAATGTCTCCCTCCCCCACATAACTCAGTTTAAAGCCCTCCTGATCAGATTCTTCAGACTGTTGGCAAAAACGTTTTTGCCAACTGGCGTGAGATGAAGCCCATCCCTTGCCAGAAGTCCCTCCTCATGGAACCGCAGCCCATGATCCAAGAATCCAAACTGTTCTTGGTGGCACCATCTACGGAGCCAGTTATTTACCTCTGCTATTTTCCTCTCCCTTCCTGGACCATGCCCTTCCACCGGGAGAAGAGATGAGATGACAACCTGTGCATTCATCTCTTTCAGCTTCCTTCCCAGAGCCTCATAATCCCTTTTGATAATCTGAAGGCTGTGCCTTGCAGTATCATTGGTTCCCACATGAACCAAAAGGAAGGGGTATCTTACTGCACTGCCCCCTGCTCAGGCAGTAGACAACCCATATGCAACCAGGGTTTCTCCAGCACCTTTTCAAGAACAGGATACAAACCACATGTAACCAGTGCCTGTTTTCCCATATGATAATCTCCATTGATTTTCCTGTGCTTCTCAGTGGTTTCTGATACTTTCCTGGTGTGATTCTGTAAAATAGGAGATGGTAAGTTCGTGCTGATATGGCTGTTCTGTTTCTTTTCCCAGAAAATATTACTGGGGCATGTGATATGTCTGCTCATCCCTTTGGCACTTTAGCCAAAATTGACTGCTGCTGCTGGATATATTGACAAGAATTCTCCAGCAAAGTATTCTTCATTATTATTTTTTCTTTGAAATGTGATTGTTTTCTCCTAACTACTGTATAGTCTTTAGTGTCGGGAGCAGGGGGGGGGGTGGGGGTGGGGGTGGGGGAGTGGGGAGAAAGGCATGGTATGAATTAATTAAAGAAATAATTAAGAGTTTTGTCCTTATATCAAATTTACACTTCCAACTTTTTGAATTTGAACTTAGTTGGTTTGGTCAAAGCTGTGACTTCCTCTGTGTTTTTTAGCACAAAGGTATTTGATTTCTGGTGTTTTGTTAGGGAAAGCAGAAAGCCAGTGCATTCACTCTTTGAGGAAACTATGCTTGTAATAAAAGTTCAAAGACAATACATTAAATCCTGCTAGTAGTGTATATTTCTGTTTATAACTTCAGCAACAAGAAAAAGCTAAAAAGCTAAGCAAAACTTTCAATTTTATGTCTTGGAAAGAACCAATTAAAAAAAATGGTAAAATCATGATGTGCTATATTCCAAACATCTAACATTCATGGCACATGCTTAAATGTCAAACTACAATATGAAAGTGAACAATGATAACAAACATGCTGTTTTTCCTTATGCACTCTCAAAGCTTACAAAAAAAGAGATTCTTCATTCATGTCTGTAACTGAGATGATTCAGGGTGTGTGGAACATATTGCCCTCTAGATGTAGTACTCCAGATGCCAATCCTGCTAGCTAGCATAGCCAATGGTACAGATGGATGAGAGTTGCTGTCCAATATTATTTGGACTTGGGTGGGTTCCCTAGATCCTGGAACTGTGACTGCAGAGTTAACAAATTACCTGTGTCCACAAAGTGAGGAGGATTCACACAACTGAATGCTCATCAAGACTTGGAGGAAGAGGCAGAAGCTAGAAATCTAGGAAACCTGGAAAACTATGTTTTGGTGGGAAAGTTGTAACTTAGCCCTCCCCATAATATGCCAGTAGACCAGGCACCACAGAGGCAAATTTGCAAGGAAACTCTTATCTTTGTGTGCTTGCTTTTGTGCTGCCTGGCCCAGACACCATGTCGCTGCCACTAAACTCCTTGATTGTTACGCTTCTCCACCCCATGAAGGAGAGCAGTTTTCAGGGACTCCCTTCTCCTCCTCCAGCTCTTTGGCACCAGCATGATCAGACAGGGAGAGTCCTCTCCCTGTGTGCCTGCCTCTCCACTGCCCGACCCAGCTGCTATGCTACTAGAGATTTTCTTCTCTCCCTGCATGCTTCCTTCTACGCCGCCCAGCACAGCACAGCCCAGAACAGCTACCATGACACTGCAGAGCTTGACAGCTAGGCTAGGCAGTGTAGAGGCAATCGGGTAGGGAGAAGACTCTCCCCATATGCCTGTCTCCACACTGCTTGGGCCAACCCCTGCCACTGAAGAGCCTTCTGGCTAGGCTTGCCAATACAAAGCAGAGAAGAGGTGTCAGTAGGAGGGTGCGGGAAGTGCAGACCATAGTGGGTGACACCTCAGAGGGAGATGTCACCCAACCCTGTCCAGCCCAGCCAGTAGCTCCTTCAGACCCTCTTCTGAGGACAAAGGGGGAAAGGGGGAGGAGGAGGGAGAAAATGGGACATTTTAAAAGCAAATGAAAAAGTGGAATAACAGCTGATTAACTGGGACTGTGTGTAGCAAAGGAGTCACACCACTGATTACTTCTCTGCCACCCCCAAATAACTCGGCCAATTAACAATAGCAATCTTTTCATGCACCAGGGCATCCAAAATATTGCAATAAAAGACTGAAAAGAAATTAGAGCCAAAGCATTAAAACCATGTGCTTCAGTGCAGTATTTAAGTAAACATATGGGGAACTGTGCAATGCAATAAAAGCCACCTAACTCGGTGTGGGGAAAAGATGGTGTGCCACTTCTGGGAATGCCATCTTTGCAGGAAGTTCTTTTTAAAAAAATCACTGTTAAGCATTAGGTCATTTTGAAAGAGCAAAATGAAAAGATATTAAATACTTCCTTCCCAATGTGTGAACTGTTTGAAGCTCCCCACCCATATGCAATATTCACTTTAGGAATATCAATGCAGAATGTAATGGAATGGCATATTTAGAGGTTTGGGAAATGGAAAGAAAAACAGACTAAAGAATAAAAGCATACCTAACACATGGAGTGCAGTCTGTTAGGAAATTTCAGCACAAGTTTCATTGGTTAAATGGCAATACATTTAGGGCTGAATCCAGTAGGTTTTAGTCACAACTGGGGCATACTCTCTGGCTGGAAGGCACAAATAAATTATTAGCCAAACAGATTCAATGAATCTACACTAGTTGAGGGGCTAGCAATTGGATTTAGGCCTAAATACTGTATCATATTGTGGTTGTTGTTGGTGGTGGTGTTGTGTTTTTTTAATTACCATGATAACATCTTATGGAATCTTGGGATTTTCAGTTTAGGATGGGGTGTTCGTGATTCTCAGCCAGATAGCTCATTTAGTGACTCTGAATAAACTACAAAGTCTAGGATTCCATAGGATACTGCAGCCCTGGCAATTAAAGTGGAAGAAGCATAGCATTATAACTGTTTAGTGTGAAAGAGCCCAATTGTTTCTGTATTTATATGTATATGATTTTTTAAATATAGAACATTAGTTTGGTATTATTTTTTCAATAGATCCCTTTGAGATTTCTCTGGTGATGGGAAGTGACACATAAATTGAATGAATAAGCCAGTTTATTCATTAAATAAAATAGGACAAGGGATTCATTTAAATTGATGAAATCATTCTATTCTGTAATGAAGATGCTCACTCTTGCCCTCCACTCCTGCATTATGTCGGCAATTAGATATGCCCCATTCTTCCTGGGTAGGGGCTTTAGTTTTGTAACACCTTGCAAACCCACCTCAATCTTCTTTGAGCTTTTAGATTGTAAGCCTGAGGGCAGGGAACCGTCTAATTATAAGATTATATGTACAGCACTGTGTAAATTTACAGTGCTATATAAATAAAGGATAACAACAACAACAACAACAACAACAACTTTCTTGGTATAATGTATCACAGTCAGATGGAAGAATAAAAGCATAACCTAGTTGGGAATTCTTTTGAACACCCCACTTGAGACAGATGTGAGAACTGCAAGTGATTACTTCCATGCACATCAGTGGAACTCACATTGAATGGCCTAGTTATGCACCCAACCCCATTATTTGGCAACCGTAGCATGCAGTGATGACTTTCTTATGTGAATGACCCAATACAGACGTCATACCTTATCTAGCAGTTTCATATTAGCTGACACACATTTTCAGAGGAATGGATTCACAACTTCAGCTGAAAGATTAAGTGTACAATTCAAAACAACAAACTCCTTTTGGCTCACTTTGGTGAACATGTGGTTTGTTTTGCAAGAGCTTTATACAGTATTCTGACTCATAATGCCAGACAGGAACATTGATTGCACATGAGCATGGTACCCTGGGAACTGGAGTTCCCATTCTTAGCTATAAGGTATAGCCACTTTGAAATTCACTATCATATTCTTCCCAGCAAAGTTTTGTGGAAGTAAAACAGATTCAAATTGGGCACAGCTATCGCTTTAAAAATGTTTTGCAGAAACAACAGAAAAATTGGTTTTGAAAGAAAAAAAAGGGGCTATACAGACTGACACTTTGTGCCAGCCTGTGGACAGAGTGAGGGCTGAGCATCCACATGCTCCAAGCCCTTATGCTGCCACCCAGGCACCATTTTGGCATGTGGCCTTCTAGATGGCATTCACCATGATGATGCACCTCCGCCACAGCGCCCAAACAGCACCGTGTGGAAGGGACATCATAACACTGTACCACAGTGCTTATGACACCCCTTCCAGGGAGCTGCTTGAAGCGGCTTCTCTCCCCCCCCCCCCTTTGGGGAGTGGATTGGTGCCACTGCATGCGGTTGATGCTGCACCGATCCAGGGTGAAAAAGGGGGCTGCATGCTGCCCATCTGTGTAGCCCCATAGTCATCACAGGGTACATTGGTCATGCAGTCAGCTCAAGCATTCAGAATGTGGTTGCTAAAGAATAACATTTCTTTAACATTAAAGAAATTGGGTCATATACTCATAAAACAAAACAATAAAGATTCCTGTGGCACTTTAAAGTTTAACAAATTTTATTAGGAATAAGTTATATGGACTTCAGTCCAGTTCACATTCATGGAGCATCACCTCTGTAGACAGATGTTTATACATATTCTTGAGGACTGGAGAAGTTGAGGAATAGAAATATGAAAGATAGAGGCATGATCTTCTGGTTGTTAAATGGTCTTTTTGGGGGTGATGACATCCTAGCATAGATAAGAAGATTAACATTTCTGCAGTGATGAAGTGTCGTTCTTCTGTCTTTCCTAGATGAACTCTAGTGGGAGGGGAAGTGAAAAGCATCTGAGAAAATAGCAATTAGGGGTCTTCCTTAGTTTCTACACTGATGTAACTACGTTGGTGTAATTATGGAGGTGAATGTGGGGGCAAAAAGAAAAAAGACCATTAGTACAAAAATGGTAAGGAAGGAAGTCCATGGCAGTGAGAGTAGAGTAGACAGTGCTGGCTCTGAGCAGCTTATTTTTCTATGTCTGAATTCCTGAAAGAAATGTGAATGGTCTTCAGGGCAAAGGAACTTTGGGAGAGGTAACTTGATAAGTGTGTATCGTGTGGCACAGGTAAATGCCCAAACTGTCTTATGTAGAATGGCTCAGTTTTGGGGATTATCCCTCCCAGAATCCAGACTTTGAAGAAACAACGATAATCAGAGCTGAGAGTCTTTCCCTTCTCCTCCTCCCTGCATGTCACTGGGAAAAAAGTGCAACAATTCACATAATAGTGCACCAAATGAATTTTGCTTGCACAGTTTTGGTTTCTATATCTTTTAAGTAACTTTGGTTTTGGAAAGAGAAAGTGAAGTGTTAATGGTAAAGAAGAAAACAAACAAATTCAGTTTTGTTGGTTCCAGATGAAGAAATGTTGCAAAATAAATTAAAACATGAACAGCGAAAGAGCTAAACAACGGCAAAGATGCTGCTGAGAACCAAACCTTTCTATTCTGGAGTATAAATTAAACGATCCTGTCCAAAGCAAAAGCAGAACATAGGTAAGACACAAAAAATATTCCATAATAACTATTACAGAAGCTTAGTTTGTCTCAGTGGAAGAACTGGGTTATTATATTATCTTAAAATATAAATATACCAGAAAGGAAAATAGAAGAATAGAAATCTTTATCATTAAAGAAAAAAATCTATTTTTATAGCAAAAGATAGTAGAAATCACATTGAGGGCTAGTGACTTTCTCTAGGCTTTGAAAAACCAGAGCTTATAAAATTAATTTTTAAAAGTAATTAATTCCATTGGTCGTTAGAAAGCTGAAAAATTAATTCATTACCATAAATGTAGCCTGCCCCCAATCATTAGTAGTTCAATACACTGCTCGTTACATTTTCATGAATAATAAGAGAATGGCATAAAGTGAAAAATCCCTTTAAAAATAGCAAAAAAATGTAATGAGTAATAACATTGGCTGGTATTCAGTATTGCAGTTATGAATTTATTACCTAGAGTTTACAGGTCCATAACTGATTTATATTCATTAAGACTAGATAGGGGTAAAACAGAAGGGCCAGATAAAGCGGTTTAAAGGTGGGGTGTTTAGATGACACACATCTCCAAAACAGGAAGAAACTGGATTGAAGCTGCACCCCGGAGCTAAAAAATGGAACAGAGATATTCTGACTTAGCCAGGTAAATACACACCTTCAACCCTGTATATAAATGCCCTGATGCCACATTACTTTTGAGCTTTGCTTGGAGAGAGGACTTGATGAACAGATACAGCTCATATGAGAAACATTGGGGCTTTCTAGATTGGCAGGAAAGTGTGACATGAAGTTGCCTTTTCCTTAATGCTTAGCAGCTGCACCACAGCCTTTAGATGGAGCTGCACTGTTCCGCAGTTTTTAAAAAAGAAGCTGGGAAAACCAGCACCTTTTTAAAGGCGCTTCTTCTCCCCTAAAACGCAAAAAAAGCGTTTTCATGGCACACTTTCCCTTTTTCTCATCTAAAGGCTAGAGTTTCATGCAGCCACGAACACACTTCTTTTTGCCAATCTAGAAAGCCCCATTGCTCTCATTGATGTATGATAAGAACTTTCTAAAACACAAAGGCCTGCACAAACTCTGACATTTCGGGAGGGAAAAATGACAAGTAAATATTATATTGTGCATATAGTATGTAACTACATCAGTCCTAATAGAAATAATTGTTTAGGCAGAAAGTAGGTGTGGTTATAACGTGCTTTAGGTCAAACTGGAAGAATGAGATGATGCCATTTCAGTGTATTTTTCTGACTTTCAATATAGTTTGTTGAGTTAGGAAAGGTAGTAATGTAGCTCAGAGTAGGTCAGCAGAAAGATAGGCCTGAGCTCTCCTCCTCCTCCTCCTCCTCCTCCTCCTCTTTTGTCAGGCTGAGTCACCCTGTTGAGCAATGATGATGGTGGTGGCTGCTTTAAGATGCCCCATGTTGGAACATTCCTGTTGTCTGGCTGTACATTGAATCACAGCTTCATAATGCATTGAGCTATTGGAACTCTTAAACTCAAACCCCAGGATCTGAAATCTTTCCATGTAAATGTCTGATTCCTGTTCTTGCTCAACTCTTTGACCTATGCATGGATAAAATATTTTCCACATGGTAGTAATAATCCCATGAAGAGGAGTTTAATGGGATTTTATTTAAAACTACACACATACAGCATGTCTATCAACATGCCTAGCCAAATATGCTGGAAACTATCTGATGAAATGTTAGAATAATAACCTTATTAAAAAGAGATAAACAAACCATTCAAGACATCATTCTAGTTCTTCAGTTGGAATAGGGTCTTTCTTTTTCTTCTGAAAAGTTGCATTTTACAAGCTGGTAAATGGAAGTATTTTGAAAGTAAATATGTGTTGAAAGCTCTTCATGACTGAAGAAACTGCATCCACTTCCTACTCCTGCTGTAGATATTCAAAGGATTTTGACACTTAAACCAAATTACTAGTAATTACCATTCTTAGAATGCTGCACAAGTCTCTATATATGCATTAGGTGAATTAGGTGAATGTATGGTTATCTTAGTAAGAAAGAAGGGAATTTTCCATTTGGAAGATGAGTTTCTTTCATTAGACTGCAAAAAGAGCCAATTTGTAAACCTAAAATGAGAAATTCATAAGTAATCATCCATCACTTTGTTTAACTCAATTTGTGAGAGCTAAATAAAGAGTATGAAGTATTATCTGGAATTTTACTCTGAAACAGCTTTCAACACAATCAGCATTTGAAAAAAAATGCTTTTGTCTCTTTGTTCATTTCCTGATGAATTTCACATAAGAATGCAGCACATAGATCACTTTTCTTGGAATCCATTTACAATCATATGGTTTTGTCATTCTCGATTGCTGATCCCAGCAAAAATCATTGCTATATTTCAGTTCACGGGATTTCCAGATAAAGAGTGCTTATCAGTAACCATAAAAAGGCGCTCTGTAAGTAGCCAGTCCCTTTATTTTCTGATGCAAAAAGATGGAGGAAACAGTGGTAAAACACTAGAGGCTTACATATATGTATGTGCCTTTAATGCATTTTTATTGTTGTAACCCGTCCAGATTCCTAGTGATTGGGTGGGCTATAAATAAATCAATGATGATGATGGTGATGATGATGAATTAAATAGGAGTTTCTTAGGCAAGAGATACTCAGAGGCCAGATTGCCAGTTCCTTCCTCTGAAAACAATCATAGCACCTAAATACTCTGGACCTCCCAACTACCCCACACAATAAAATTCCATGAGTGAGACATTGTGACTGTATAACAAAAGCATCTTCTGAAAGTACCAATATAGTTCTTTACTGTCTATTTGCATTATAAATAGACATGCAAATGATTTTCTTTTATTGATTTTCTTTTATTACTGACATCCTGCTAAGGTAAGGGTAGGCTACCTTGTTCCCTCCTGCTGTTTTGGAGCCTTGTGGGCGGAGGCTGATGGGAGCTGTAACCCAAAACAGGTAGAAAGCACCAGGGCCAAAACTCAGCAAGAAATATCCATTGATGGAACCCTGATTGTTAGTAGAATGGCAATCTCCTCTTCACAGTAAAGTGCCTTTTATACCTCTCAAAACCTCTGGAGACATTTCAGGTAGACCTGAGGGTTGTAGGGAAAAGGGAGAAGGAAGAAAGTTGTATTGTGATGATACCATGGACCCCACATGAGACTGGATTTAGGCCAGAGATGCATTTCTCTGCCCAAAGGATTTCATTAGGGATCACTTGGTCCTCCACTATAAAGTTCTAGAAGAATATTAAGAATATGAATCACAAGCGGATGCTGACATCATGTCTCTTCTTGCATGGTATATGTCATCCTAAATCCTGATAATTTACAGTGTAATCATACACATGACTATTCAGAAGTACAAAATTGTGGCCTAAAATATGTAAAGTACAAACAGTTTTCCTTATATCAAAGAAAATTGGGAAAATAATATAAAAAAGGTTCCATATTGTTCTGATAAGATTTTATTTAAACACCATTCAAAGTGGGGGAAATCTATGTGATTCGTGATCATTTAATTGCTTGAAGTTAAAACAATTTAATAAATATTGTCCAGCATTTTATGTTAGCTGCTTAATAAACTACATAACCACTTCTGGCCTGATCCACCCCCCCCCCTCAAGTTACAACAATTGTGATTAAGAGGCTAAACAGACTGGCCAAAAGGGATAGCGTCAGGGTGGAGTGGGGGTGTGATGGCCACACACACCAATTCCAGCCCCAAGCCACCATCATGCTGCCCACCTGACCACATGGTGCACTGCATTACTTTGGCATGGTGTTCAGATGCTGCACACCAAAAGGAGTGCTGGATAGTGCTCTCATGGCAGCAATGGCAGCTTTTTGCTGGCTCCAAAAGGACTGACCTTCTGCTGCTTCTTTTGGAGCTATCAAAACACTGGATCAGGACACTGGCATGCAGTTGCTGCAGCCCCGATCTGGCGCACACTTTAGGGCCATCTGTTTAGACCCTAAGTTGCTACAATGGTTACATAATAGGTACAAATGAGTAAATCAAGGTAACTGTTTCATATTCACAATTGTTACAATCATAACTTTCCCTACAACATTCATTTCTTTACTATATGCAACAATAGATTGTTGCAAAAGCTTTCTCTCTGCTGAGTGAAGTTACAATAGTTTTGTATTGGGCAGTTTTGTAATGTCTGTGTCCAGCAGAGGGCTGCCATTGTGTTATTACTAAGGACTTTATCACATGGGGAAAATTAGGGGAAAGTGGTAGGTTAAACTGTCATTATCCTGTCAGAGTCATGCGATCACACTGATACGTCCTCTTGGGGGAAAAAAAAAAGAGGATAAGTCCTCTTGAATCATGAAGTGTGTGAACATCTTTAAGTGATTGCATGATTTTTCCAAGATAATGACAGTTTAAACTCCTGATTCCCTCCCCCCAATTTCCCCCTGTGTGATAAAGTCCTACCGATAAGTAGCGGAGCTAGCAAAGTGACCATTGTGCAACAGGACCGATCCACAGCAGGATTGATGCACAGCAAACACCAATGTACATTGGGTATTTTTGCCATTGCCTGATACACATCTTTGGAATTTACTTACAGCGTTTCTTAGTGCCTCTGCTACTTAGTTAAGAATATGTAAAGTTATGTGAAGTAAAAATGATAAAGGATTCTGGTGACTGTTTTCTGTGCACCATGTTGGGCGGAGGTTATGTGGGGTGCAATTTGAATTTCCCAGGGTGTTAACCCTTTTAAAGAGAAACACAAGTAAGCAAGTATGAAACGCAAACCTGTCAGACTCTAATTTTCAGTAGCAGTACAGCAGAGCTGTGAGTCAGATTATATTTTAATATGCTTTCTTAAAAATAAAGACTAACGCAAAGAATCCATGTCTCCAGGCTGTATGCCTGGGACGTGAGTTTAGCGGCCCATTTGAATAGAGGCCAGTAAACTGATTGGCAGGCACTTCCCGCCATGTTGGGAGAATGGTTATGGGAGAGACAGAGGCTATATAAGCCTGTGCTACCCTCCCTTCTCCCTCTTTGGAGATTTGTTGTCCCGCCCTCCTGCCTCGACTTCAGTGTGGCTTCATGTGGTTGCTTCATGGGCCAGGTAGGAATTTTCTCCCTTTTTCTGAGGGTTTTTCGCCTAACTCATGCTGTTGTTCTTGGCATTGGAAAATTGGCTCAGGTGTTGACTTTAAATAGGTGGTCACTGGTGGTTATGGGGGAATATTAGGAGTCAGGTGAACACCTATGGGGTGAAGGTTAGGCCTCTTGAACTTTCTTCTTAGGTTTTGCAAGTGAGGAGAGAGGAAAACAGGCCTTCCTTGGGGATCACCTGGGATATAATCCTCAGTCAAGTCTAGTGAGTTGGCGTTCCAGATGCGGGTTGGCCGGGGAGCAATCCAGTCATTGGATTATCTTCGGAGCTCAGGTGTTTCACCCAGGGAAAGCTGAGGAGGGAGTCTGAGGAATAGACCATCTGCCTCAGCACTTCCCACACCAGGGTGCCCCCCCTTATAGTTTGCAAGTATTCAAGAAACAGTTAAATAGTTAATTCCTTTAATAAAAGTGGCCCCATTTCAACCCACATTAATAATAATAATAATAATAATAATAATAATAATAATATAATACAGTGCCAAAATAGGTGAGCATTCTCACAACCTGAAATTATTTTGTATGAATCTTAGTTTTAAATATACATATTTGGATAGAAATAATTTTAAGAATTCTCTGAGGAGCTCGCATCTTGTTGTAAATGCCGGCTAAAGTAGAATCAATAGGATTTACTTACATGTGGACCCACCGTTCAACAGTTGATTCGATAGCCTTACTTAAGTTGGGCCTGGCCAATAGGACTGAGGCCTATGATAGATACAATAGCTGAAGATTAGCCTTAAAGTATATTTTAAAGAATGTAGATGACTTTTGCACCTCCAAATATTTCAGTCAAAGTATTAAAACAGATTCCCCCTCCTTGCACATGGTTACTGCCCATCATATCTTTGCTGCAGTAATAGCTTCAATATTCATGTGTATTTTTGGAGTTTATAATATACACTGACATGCTTATTTGAAGAAGTTGAAATCTGTCATGCACCAATTGTGAACCATGTTGATATTTTCTTAGCTGGCAGCTCTGGATTTCTGGTTAATAAATTTTCCTTTCATAGAGGAAAAGAAATTTTGGCACAAGTGTACTACCCACAAGCCAAAATATACCATTCTTTGCAATTATCTTGAAAGCTACATTTTCTCAGAATACTGATATATACTCAATGTTTCTCTTCATTTTCAGTTATATTGGAGTGGCCTGTAAAAAAACATGAATAATAATAATAATAATAATAATAATAATAATTTATATTCTGCCCCTCTGGGTGAGCAATGAATTAGGTTTTGGCATCTGTTTTGAAATTTAATTATTGATGTAATTGTTTGTTTTTAATTTCTCCCTCCATGATCGACAACCCCTTTTTAGTGGTAGTAGTTGTCAGATGTCCAGATTTTCCCTTCTCTTTAGGTTTTCCTTTGGGTGTTATTGGTGTTCAACTGCTAGCAGTTATTACCAAAATGCCAATTATCAGGCATTTTAAGAGCTGGAGTCAAGCAACATCTGGAGAATTATGACTGCTCCATTCTTGCTCTAAATAGCAAATGTATACACTCTTCTAATATGGATGTAATTTTAAATTTATAATTACATAATATCCTTTTACCTCTTGTCAAGTACCTCAGATTTATTCGTTATTATTCTTAATCCTATTATAAAGCTTTTTGTGTGCAGCTTTCATTTGAAGCACTTGTTTGTTTTGTCTTGTGACTAAATCACCCACAGACCACATTTGTCAGATTTTTTCCAGCCTCCTTCCATTATGTCCAAAATCATCTATGCAGATTTCCTATTCTTAAAAAAAAAAAACCTTTAAGTTTACCCTGAAGCAAGAACTATAATCTAATGGTAAGCATCTGCTTAGCATATGAAGATTTCCCAGACAGATTCATGTGTATCATGTAGCTACATATCCATAGCTGTAACTCCTACATACACTTTTGCTCACTTTTACACCATGACAACTCATTATTTTTGGACATTGCAAAGCTGGGAAGTCTGTACTGATCACACAATGATCAAAATCCCCAATAGACTTACCTTGTAAACAGTGCAGCCAACGCCACCAGCATGGTCATGTGGCTGGATAGAAGCAGGTTCAGTAGGCACACATCCAGATATTTTTCAGTAGTTGGATATGTTGTGACAGGCATCCAAAGGGACCTGCAGGGGTCCCCAGGATGTCACTGCAGATGACATCCTTTCAGCACACTCAGCCACAAGAAAATACAGTACAGCATGTCTTCTCATCCCCTTGCTGACAATGTAGAAGTGGCTGTGTTTCAGGACTGCACAGCTTACATGGTGTGTTTGGAGGGATTTGGGTTATTGCGTGATTGGAACTAAATTACAATCTTCACAATACTTTTTTTAAAAAGTGACTTGTGATGACATACACCTGACTCCTGCCATTGTAATTCATTAACAGGATGCCAGTTTCCATGACTGTGCTACTTCTTGGAATCACAGACTTTTAAGAGTTGGAAGGGGTAGCATAGGCCATCAAGTCCAGTCCCCACTCAATACAGGAACCCTACCTAAAGCAACCCCAGCAGGTACCCATCCAGTCTCTTTTTGAAGATCTCCAGAGAAGGAAGCCCCACCACCTTCCTAGGTTCCATTGCCAAACCACTCTTATCATCAAGAAGTTCCTTCTACTGTATGTTCAATCAAAATGTACCTTCTTGAACCTTAAAACCATTAGACCTGATTCTACCCTATAGGGCACCAGAAAACAAACCTGCCCTCACATATCTTTGACAGCCCTTTACATATTTAAAAAGTACAATCATGTCACCCCTTAGTCTTCTCTTCACCAAACCCAAGGGAATGCAGTACTCCAGGTTACTCCAGAGTAGCACAGAATATAGTGGAATTATTGCTTCTCTTGGCTTGGAGTGCATTTGCATTGTAGAAATACTGCAATTTGACAACACTTTAAGAGCTGTATCTGCATCTTAAGGAATTCTGGGGTTTGTAGTTTTACAAGTTCTTTAGCCTTCTCTGTAAATGAGTGCTGATGCCTCAA
The DNA here is from genome assembly GCA_034509955.1 of Urosaurus nigricauda. Lineage (NCBI taxonomy): Eukaryota > Metazoa > Chordata > Lepidosauria > Squamata > Phrynosomatidae > Urosaurus > Urosaurus nigricauda. Next base: position 256,678,193 of record JAOEGL010000001.1, on the reverse strand, counting down.
AAAAAATACAAATCCCAGGATTCCCTAGGATGGCACTATGGCAGTTGAAGTAGTGTCAACTTGCATTATTTCTACATTAAAAAGGATGATTCTATTAATGCAGTCTGAAATATTATTTGTTCTCTTTGCTACAGCATCACATTGCAGATTCATTTCCAGTTTATGATCAGCAATAATCCCAAGGTCATTTTCATATGTACGACTTCTAAGCCAGGTATCCTCCTTCTACACCCGTGCATTTTGCTTTTTGTGCTCCAAATTTAGAATTCTGCATTTGTCTTTGTGGAAATTGACTCTATTCGTTTCAGACCAAGGAGTTTATTGCATTGTTAAAAAGTGCCACTTAACTCTTCTGAATTGAAGTCTCTTCTGGGATGCATCTGGATTATATCACATGGATTTTGCCGCTGATGCCACCTCCCAACTGCATCCCACTTAAAACCCAGCTAGAATCCATGCTCAGATGGCTCTCAGATGGCTAATTTGCAAAGCCAGAAGCTTAACGACTTGGCAAATCAGCCAGCTGAGGGCAGATTCTAGTCGGATTTTAGGATGAAGCCAGGAGGCGGCATCAGCAGCAAAATGTGTGTGATATTTAAGTCTTTTTGAATTCTGTTCCTGCCTTCCAATGTGTTATCCACCTCTCACAGTTTTATGTCATTACAAACTTTATGAAGATTCCCACTAACTCATCATCTAAGTCATTGATAAAAATGTTGAAGAGTAGCTCCTCTTCCTCTTCTTAGGGAAGTTTAGGACCCTGAGGCAGGTGGAATCTTCCTCTGCTCCATCAACCAGGACTTAAGAGGTTCAATTCTTCTTCTTAGGCTGTATTTGAATGCAGAAATAATCCAGTTTTAAATCGGTTTAAGTGCCCTGGCTCAGTGCTAGAGAATTCTGGGAACTGCAGTTTATTTTGGCACCAGAGCTGTCTGACAGAGAAGGCTAAATATCTCACAAAAATTCAGTTCCCAGAATTCCACAGCAGTGAGTCATTGTAGTTAAACTGGATTATTTCAGCAGTGCAGACAGCCCCTCAGACTCTGTTAATCAATATTGGGCATGGCTGTGGCTATAGCTCAGTGAGCAATACCACACATAAACTGCATGCAGAACATCCCAGGTTCAGACTCTCTTGATAAAAGGAACATCTAGCAGGAGATGTAGTAAAGAGTTGCAACTACAATACTGCCAGTCAGCATGGGCAGTGAATTAGATGCACAAATTGCCTTATCTTGTGATGCTTCTGTGCCTTACATATTTCAGTTTTGTTTGACAAGAAGGTACCTTAGGATATGCTGTCGCTTTCTTCCAAGAATATTTCCCTGGGTATAGCTTTAGGAAAGCCTCCTTTGTTCTATGCTTTAACCACAGATGTTAGATGAGTGCCCATTTGCCGCGCAGGTCAGGCCCCCCCAATAAATACAGAAACCTGGTTGGAGGAAAAAAGGCCACAACTTTATTAACTGTTCCACACATGCAGAACAACACAAAACCATAGGGTTGGCCCAAAGCATAAGCTCTGGATCTGGCCATCAGCAACACCCTGGTTGGTTGATGTACGCTTGGTAGCAGGGGCAAACATCGGGATGACGTAGGTGCCAAGCTCCGCCCTGTTGCGCAGTTAGGCAACTGCGCTGCTTCATATCGAACTACGAGACATCCTAGTCACCGGGTATTCATCGACTGTGGTCCCCGCAATGGCCACAGCGAATCGCTCCTTACCCGGGTCATGAGGACTCCAGGTCCAGTGCCAGCGGGCCCTGGAAACCCCTACCCCAGATCCAGGCCTATGCTGCCACCCAGAACAGAAGTTGTGACAATCAACTCCCAAAACAGGGAGGGAGGGTGGGAGAGCAGAACTGGCAATGGTGCCGACGCTCACCTTACACGGCCTTAAATAGACCCAACAGCCAATGAGGGCTCAGGAAGGATGGAGGCACCACCCTCTCCGAGCTCTCCACCAATAGGAGGGCACGCCATACCCTGCTGTGGCCAATCAGACAGGTTTCTTTCCTGCTCCTCCCAGTGGCCAATCAGCATCGAGCCCGCGCTCGCACCAGCCGCTGGGGCACCCAAGCCTGGCGCGCGGGAAGGGGAGAGGCCTTCCTTCACGCAGCAACAGCGCCGGCCCGTTAATTTGGGCGGCGCCATTTGTCAAAGGCCAGTGTTAAATTAGTGCCTCTTTCCTCAGTTGCTCACGTGCACCAAATAAAATAATAATGGGGGCAGGGGGCTGTTCAACTGGATTCAACACAAACCTATACAACTGGAGAACCAAAGACCTGATGCAACATCTCTCCCATCATGAACCTGCCTATATCTTAAGATTAACATCTCAGGCTTTCCTCCAAATCAGGCTTCCAGGATGGTAACAAAAGAGGAAGGCTTTTCGGATATTCCAACTGCACCCTATCAAATATTGTCTCCTACAAAGTTCTGGCATTATCCTTTTACCAGTACAAGGCTAAGATGTTTATCAACACTCATGTATTTGGCGAGATGTGACTTGGCAATTTTTAAAGTCTTAGCATTATGCCATTTCATTATGCCTATGATTAGTTATTCTTATGTGGACATGTAGTTTTATTTATGTTACATATTGTTGGCATATTTTTGGCTTTTACACACACACTCTCTCTCTCCTGCTCTCTCCCTCTGTGTAATTGTTGTAAGACTTCTTAAGGCTTTTCCAGAAGAAAAGCCTTTAAGAAGTTGAATAAACTATGAAAATAAACTGTATGATCTAGAAAAATTTACCTGTAGCAACTCCCACTGACAGGGGTAGGGTAGTTAAAATACTTCTGAGAACAAACTCATTTCATTTTACTTGGAATTTAATGTGAGAATTGTGGAGGGTGCTTTCCTACTCACTTTCTCTATACACATCAACAATTCATCTCTTCTGTCTAACAGAGTTGTCTTACCACCCAGACATCTGGGAAGATGTCCAGGAACGCTAGAAAGTTCAAGAACAGCGCCAACATATTTTGCAAAAAGTAATCGGTCACTTAGTACTCCTCTCTCTCTTTGTGTGGTGAACAATGGCCTATATTCTCTAAAACCAACTACTGTATAGTTAAGTATATTTAAATATAGTGAAGAATACCTAGTTAAGTAATCTCTCTGGCTTGACCTCTCCAGACGTGTTGGAAACATCATTCTTCCATGCTTCAGTTGCTAGCAAAATGGACCTCCTTCTTGTCATGCAGCTGTTACGCAGTAAAGTAGGTTGGGGTGAGGGTGGGGAGTTACAATGTGGCAGTAGTGTCAAAATTGTGACTTAGTAGTGATTGTGAATATGAAACAGTTCAGATGAGTAAATTTAATTAACTGTTTTGCATTTATGATTACTTCTTAGAAGATTATCACATGCGGTTTTTAAACCACAAATAAAGTTAGAAAATAGTGCCTTTGGTAATATTTACCACACAGCTTTGCCTCCAACGCACTGCTGCTGTGCTTCTGAAGCACTGTCAGAGCACATGTTTTCACTGAAGGGAAAAACAGTCAATAGGCAGCCAGTCATGCTGCTACCCCAATGCTGCACAGGTGCTATAAATTCTACTCATGACAGTTCTGACATTGGGCAGTCATGTCGTGTCACTCTCCTCCTCTTCCCCATCCCCATCTCCTCGTGATTTCCAACAAGCTGGTTTTCTTCTCCCCCCCCCTCAATTTCTTTTATTTTCTTTTATCTTTGGCCCCCATTCATACTAGCCCATTTGCCCTGGTTAGAGCCGGATGAGATCGTGCATGCCTTTACCGAATCTCTCCGGAAAGAAGTTCATACTATCTTTTGCCCCCATCGATGCTTCATAAACTCTGGGGCTTATGAATGGGGCTTTTCAAACTGGAGGGAAACTATCCATATATGGATTGAGGGTTTCCCCTCCAGTTTAAATGAATGGGCCTCCAAATAGAAAGACAAGCTCCAGTTTAAAGGGCCTCCTGTAGAATGTGCATGAGCTGTCAAAAATTACAACAACAACAACAACAACAACAATAATAATAATAAAAATACAATAAAATAATTAAAAATACAGTAAAATACAATAAGAGTAATAAATTAAATTAAATTAAAATAATAATAAATGAAATGAAATAATAATAAAGAGAATAAATTAAAATAAAATAAATAATAATAAAATAAAATAACATAAAAATATTTTAAAAATGCAGGAGTGCCCGATTTTGCCAGGAGAGGAGGCATGTTCCACCCCCTGGCCTTTTCTCCTCCCCTGAACTTGACGTGATCATGATTGGAGCCAAGTTCACATTCTCTGAGAACCAGTTTTTCCCAAAAGAAACAGTAAATATACCGCTTTGGGAGAAACTGGGTTTAGGGGGATTTGCCCCGCTACACATGTGCAAGATCTGGATTCCATAGTGTTAAATCCAGTTTCAGTATGAACTTCTCAATTTTAAACCGGTTTACAAACCGGTTCTTATAAACGGCCCCTTTGTTTCACTAAATCACAGTGACATAATTGCTAAATTGCATTACAAATAAATAACCAAACAAACAAACAAACAAACAAACGGCATGCTGGCAGGAGGGCAGGGTTAAGGGGACATGTAGAAGAGAATGCGAGGGACTGTCAATGGCAGAAATTTACTTGTACACTACCTTTGTGCTTTCTAGAAATCTACATAAAAATACAAAAGTGGTCAAAAATCACTCCAAACCATCTCCAAGCAACATCTTAATCCTCATGAAATTATTACTCTTTTCACTAAAAAGGAGCAGCATTAATAGTCACTACATTAATGTGCAAAATGAATGTCTTTATACCCTTTCTATCCCACAAGTCATGTGTTATCAGGTAATATCATTGTTTATTACTTTGAAATTCTGGAGAAACCTCCATGATGTGGGAAGACACATTAGAGGAGACATATTCCCACAACTGCTAAGAAGTGGTGGCACTAAAACATGTTGTGCATTTTTATTTTCCTGGTATTTCCCTGCAATTGGTGCAAAATGGTGATACAAGACTGCCTGCAGCTGCTTTAAGCCTACAATATTAATTAGAATTTTAAAAATGTAACATTTGGAGACTTTTTGACACATTGTACTAACATTCTTGAGCAAAAACGTGCTGAATTTTTTACATTTTTTAAGGCCATTGTCAGTTCAGGAAATTCCACATCATTAAGGCAAGGTCTCCAACATGAAGATGGCTTTTGGCTTACCTTACCTTCTCCGTTCATTTATCTCATTCAGCAAGAGGTCTACGTGCCAAGAAGAAGGGCTAAGTTATGCTAAATTTTAAAAGAACATCTCTTGGAAGACAGCCTAGGTGAAATGATGTCACAACCTCCAGTATGCTAGCCCCTCATCTGGCAGAAATGTTGGGTATGGTGCTGCAAAAATGATCTGGTTTACATCTATGTGGCATTTAGAATTGTTCCCAGTGATCTTCAATGGATCTGCTGGAAAACAAACATTATTATCACTTGCAGTACAATCAGAGATGTCACTTTTGTCTGTTTGAACATACACTTCCCAAGAGGCACTTTTTCACTCAATGAATAGTGCTTCTTCACAATTTTAATACGGATCACACATGGAAATTGGAACATTTCTTAGATGTCATTGTGTTGATCAGTGGCTAAGCATTTCTTCCTTTCTAAGCATAACATAACTATTGATTGTGTGCCTATTTATTTCACCTTTTTCTTAATTTTGGTCTATTACCATATATACTCGACTATAAGTCAACCTCGTGGGTTATATAAAAATCCATAATTGTGCCCCCCAAACCTACCCTCAACTTTGTACCAAGGGAGACAGTCTGCTGTACAGTGCTGTACAAAGTCCAGGGTGAAGCACAAAGTCAGGCCAGGGCAAATATAATTCCAACTACCTCTAGGCTGGAAGGTGTTTCGATTCAACACAGCTATAGTTGGCCTAGTGTCAACCTAGAGGGCCCTCAACCATCTTTTCACTGGATAATTCCTTCCTAGCAGGAAAGCATTTGCAAGGCCTTATGAGATTATCTGATTGACCACAGAAATTGTAGAAAGTTTTCTGAGAATCAAAAAAACTTGCCAATGAAAATTTTAATTTTAGTTTTTAAAACACACTATAGAAAGCCACTGTGAAGTGTGGGAGTAATCTTTGTTGGTACTTAGCAAATATACTGTTGTTTTTAGATTGTAAGCCTGAGGGCAGGTAACCGTCTAATTATAAGACTGTATGTACAGCACTGTGTAAATTTACAGCGCTATATAAATAAAGGTTAATAATAATAGACAAGGAATTTCTACTGAAAAATAGTGTCATGTAGTGGTTTGAGCATTGGACTATGAATCCGTTTTCAGCCATGGAAACCCACTGGGTGACCTTGTGCAAAGTCACACTCTCTCAACCTCAGAGGAAACCCCAGTCTGAACAAATCTTCACACGAAAACTGCCTTAGGGTCACCATAAGTCATAAATGACTTGAAGGCACACAACAACAACATTTATTGAATATACTGTTGTCTAGATGAGGAATTCCTACTGAAAAATAGGAGTACTCCCAAAATGTAGTCTTTTCAAGCTGTGGAAAATCAAAATATACATTTAAATGTTTTTCCATCTAGGCTGCAACTTTTTATAGCGTATAAATGCACACGCGCTCCAAAGTGGAAGACTTGTCCTATAGAAGTGGAGATTCTACAGTTATACTGTACATATTTTTAAAAAATATCAGAACAATGTGGCAAGAGAACAGCAGTGGCAGCAGATAACTTTCCATAAAGGAGAACATGGAGGTTAAATAAGGTATATTTAGTGTTTAATTTGCTCATGTACAATAACTTCAAATGTGTAGCTGAAGGGAAAGATTCATCTGTGTTTATTTCTCTAAAAATTACAGAACCAGACATAGAGTCACGCTTGAACTTTAGAATGTGTGTTTCCTCTCTATTTTTAGACCCATTTGAGAGTCAGAAAATATTCTGGAAACTCTGTCCAGCTAGAAGGTTTTTTTAAAAAAAAAATAATACCAATGTATGGGTAAAGGCATTCAACCATACTGCAAATGAATATGTCTGCAACTCCACTAAAATTGCAGTCTCTTTGAAAGCTATTTTGGAAGGTGACATACAATGACCCAAATGACATGTAGATTTTACTTGATGGATAGGATTAAAAGTGCACTAAGTGATGTTTCACATAAGCATTTGAATATTTCTATTTCTTTTTCTAGTGGTAATAGAGGTAGGTAAGAATTTTGTTCATTTAGATTTTGGCTAGAATTGATCAAAATTCACAATTTTCTTCATATTCAAGACAGAAAGAACGTTGGTATTTTTTTAAAAAATTGAAATTTGGGAGAAATGAACATGATAGGCTCATCCATTTATGCCCAGTGCTTGAAATGCTTAAGTCATAAAAGAAAAATCAGAATTTGAATCCCTTGTATTCTGACAGGTTACCATGGAATTAACAGTTACTACAGCTTTCAATTTAAAGGGTTCAACCTTTTTAACATTATATACACAAGGAAAGCAAATTCCTTTCCACACTGAGAAGAACATCTTGGGAATTATTTCCATGACTGGAACTCTCTGAATTTCTCCAGTAAAAATAGGGGAGGAATTTTGTTTCTGTTCATTTTTTAAAATAATGTTTAACTGAGAAGTTTCCCCAAACTTCTCAAATGCCTCCATATTTCCAGTGAAAATAATGTGTGGATTTAAAAAACATGCTGGAAAAAACACATTTTCTCCATCACTAAGCAGCAGCCCTTTGAAAAGCCTCCCAAAAACTGGGGAACTGAACCCAAAGAATGTTCACCAACGGCTCCTATTCATTCTGGGGAGAAGTGACTAGTGGGGTGCCACAGAGCTCTCTCCTGGGTTCAGTGCTGTTCAAAAGTGCTGATGGGATAGAGGGCATGCTTATCAAATTTGGAGTTGCTGACACCAAATTAGGAGGGGTAGCCAATACTTCAAAGGACAAGATCAGAATTCAAAATGAAGTTAACAGATTAGAAAACTGGAACAAAACTAACATTAATTTCAGCAAGGAGAAAATGTAGGATACACTTACTACCCTTGGACAGATATAGGATGGGGGACACCAGTATATGCAAAGGGGATCTAGAAGTCTTAGTGGACCACAGGTGGTACATGGGTCAGTAATGTGATGCAGCAGCTAAGAAAATCAATGCAATTTTGGACTGCATCAGTAGGAGTATAGCGTCTAGACTGAAGTACAGGAAAAGAGTTTCCACCTAAACATTAGGAAGAACCTCCGGATGTAAAAAGCAGTTGGATGGTGGAATGTGCTGACTCAGAGAGTGGTGGAGTATCTTTTTTGGAGGTTTTTAAACAGAGGTTGGATGGTCATCCATTGGGAGGGCTTTGATTGTATCTTCTTGCATGGCAGGGGGTTGGACTGAGTGGCCCTTGTGGTCTCTACCAATTCTATGTTTCTAAGCAAAGGTAATTTCTAATTGCCATGAGAGTCACTGAATGGAAACTCCAGGAATGATTGATACATTTAATTTCAGCATTTGCTTTAAAAGTTCTCTGTGAAGTACTATGGTTATTCTGACAATCGAGAAAGAACAACTCCCACTCTGGAGAATATATTGCTCAAATCTCATAAAAACTTTCAAATAAGCAAGTTGAGCACATCATTAATTAAAGATTTAAATGCAAAGCAGCCCAGAAATGTTTCCAAAAAGTGCAATTTGTACAAACTTCACAACCTCTCTTTTTGTTTCTTCCTATAAATTTAGCTATTCATCCAATAAAGCAAAGTTTCTCATTGCTTCCATCAAGACCAGATCTATACAAGTGATAGATACATTAAACATGAAGACTGAGTTGGCAGAATTCTAAAGAAACGTACTGACACTGTTTCAATAAGCAGCTTTTCCTGCCACTTCACACGCTAACTTATGTGACTTTTTGCATCTTTACAAAAAGTGCACGATGTTGCCTAATTAAAAGAGTTTCTTCTCTAGCCCTCTTGTTCCATTTAAGAGGTGTCTTGCATATGTAGCAGCTCTGTTACACACATGGATCTCCTTTTAAAACATTGTACATGGGAAACACTATGCAGAATATACCAAGAATATCTTCATGTATAGATTTCCACTGTGTGTTGTTAACTGTCCTTGAACTGACCTCAGTTCACGGCAACCCTGTGAATGAGACATCTGCAAAACCCCCATATCCTCCACTGTTCTCCTTAAGTCCTGTAAATTCAGGCCTGTGACCTCCCTGGTTGAGTGTATCCATCTAGTGGGCAGTTTGCCATTCTTTCTCTGGCTTTCTACCTTTTTTACCATTTTTTTTTTCCTTTTCAAATGAATTGAACATTCTTATGATGTGGCCAAAGTACACCAGTTGTGCCATCTTAGTTTCCAGAGAGAATTCAGGCTTGATCATCTAGACAAGGGCCATCTAGTCCAACCCCCTGCCATGCAGGAACTCCCAATCATAGCATCCCCGACAGATGGCCATCCAGCCTCTGCTTAAAGACCTCCAAGGATGGAGACTCCACTACACTCCGAGGGAGTGTGTTCCAGCGTCGAACAGGGTGTGAAAACAGAGGCTTCTGTGAATTCAAGCCTCATAGGCTTGAATAGGGTACATCCCCTTGCGTGTGGCCCAGGTGCACGGGCTATTAGAAAAAAAAGGTTAAAAAGTAGGGTTTTTAAAAAAAATAGTTTAATCACTTTTTACCTTCTGTATTTTGTGAATTATAAATTATAAATGTTGTAAACAGCTTTGAGTCCCAGTGTAGGAAGAAAGGGGATGATGATGATAATAATAATTACACACACACACACACACACACACACTGCAGTGTCCCTTCCCCCTGCCCCAATTGACAGAGAGCATAAGGAAGAGAACATGCCATCCTCTCTCTTTGTGCAGTGTTCACAGCATAGAAATAGAGTATTATACAAGCCTATGAAGGGCTACTAGCCATCATGGCTATGCAATATATCCAGTATCACAGGCAGCATACCTTGTAGTTCCCAGTGCTGGGAAATACAAACAGAAGCCATTGTACTTATGTACTGTCTGTGATCTTTCCATTGTTCAACTCATTGGCCACTCAGGGAGAAGAAAGATAAACTAGACAGCCCTTTGGTGTATCCCACAAAGGTTCTTTTTTATTCTTAAAAAGATTTTTTTTAAAAAAAGCAAAACCCTTACATATCAGTGTTTAATATGCAGCAGAATGTTTACAATGAAGCAGACTTGCCATTTTAAAACATTAAAGGCCAAAAATCTCTCTGTGTGTGTTTTTAAAACCATCCCCTTCTTTAAAGGCAGATACTTCTCTTGGCCCACAAAATTTCCAGCTGAAACCCAGCAGCAAAGAGAAATGTGCTGATGCTCTGACCCAAAGTCATGTACATCTGCAACACAACACCCACCCTTTGATGAGGCATGCCACATTTTTTGCCAAATCCATTTCTGCTTTTAATGAGTGTTGTAAGAACCCACTCTGAAGAGAGAGAGAGAAGATATGTGACATAGGTTCTTGATCCTAGGACTGAACCAGGGATTAGCCATTTAATATATGGATTCCCTTTGGTGTCAAGTGTCATGATGCTCCTGTCTAAAATAATCAACAGAATAAGAAAGTACTCCTCCTCCTCCAGACAATATTGCAAACACATTCCTGGGTTCCATGAACCACATCAACTGAACTCATGGCATATCTGTTAAGAATTATATTCACACTATAAAATGACAGGGGGAAAGTACGCCATTAACTTCATTTGCTCTCTAAGGACAGTTTGTACTCAGCCTTGCCCAGGTTTTATAGTGGAACTGGTCTGACACGTAGACATGCCAAGTCCAGACAGCTAGTGTGTATGGAGAGAGAAGCAATCTAAAAGCTAGTTCATACAGTTCAATGATGCACTAACATCAACAGCAGTCTCCAAACTGATGGCTACTTGGACAAACACTGAAATCACATGACTAGATTGCTAGGGATATATATACCAGTATATATTACACTGGTATAGGCATCCAAGAGGATTCTGGCCTGAGTGCATATAGGTATCTGTCCTTCCACACTTGATTCCCCTTCCCCTCTCATTTTCCCTATATAAGAGTATTTCCCAAAATGCAAATATATCATTTCATATTAATGTTCATCTATGGGGCTTTCTAGATTGGCAAAAAGAAGTGTGTTCATGGCTGCATGAAACTCTAGCCTTTAGATGAGAAAAAGGGAAACTGTGCCAAGAAAATGCATTTTTTTGCATTTTAGGGGAGAAGAAGCGCCTTTAAAAAGGTGCTGGGTTTCCCAGCTTCTTTTTTAAAAACTGCAGAACAGTGCAGCTCCATCTAAAGGCTGTGGTGCAGCTGCTAAGCATTAAGGAAAAGGCAACTTCATGTCACACTTTCCTGCCAATCTAGAAAGCCCTAGTGTCTTCAGCAATTACATTTGCCTCTATTTTGGTTTTTTTTAAAAAATATTCAAAACATAGCCATGTTAGTCTGGAAAATCAGTATGCAAAGGGATCTTGTAGCACCTCAGAAGTAGACTCAAGTCTACAAAAGCTCAGCTTCTTTCTTTCTTTCTTTCTTTCTTTCGTCTCAAATTTGCTACAAGATTCTTTTGCAATCTTATTTGTAAAGCTGGTTTCTTCTTGCTGGAAACTTCCCAACTAGTCAGGGATCAAATCATGAGTCTCATTGCATTGCAATGTAATTTGTCCAATCAAATTCAATTATAGCTAATTACCTATATTTAATGGGGTAGCATGAATATATTTCACATTCCCCGAACTACATCCATTAGTATATCTGTAGAGGGCCACAGTATATTCACCACATCAGAAACCCAGATAAATCCCTGTACAAGTATGGCTTTGGACTGTCTAACCCTTCCTTTGTATTCAGTGGACTGGAATGTCTGCTGTCTTTCTACTTACCAATAATAGGATTTATTAATGTCAGGAACTGATTCAGAGGATGGATAAATGTCAGGGTAACCACCTTTGGACCTTCACATGTTTTCCAGAATAATGTTAAGGAAAAGAATCAGTTGATTAATTTCATATTGGATTCCTGTAAATATTTGGAGCTATTCTTCATCAGATGTTTTCCCAGGAGTTGGAAAGCTCCCTCTTTCCACACTGCTCTTCTATGGGACCTATGAATCCACAGGAGGCTTTTCCATCTAAGAGAGCATATAAATAAACCGTGAAAACTTATGTATCTGAGACCGAAATTAAGCACTAAAATCACAATAAATTCCCACTGTTGAGTTGCCTCTAAGGTGACCCATTTGAACTTTTAATTATTGTTATGTCTGAAGTAGTTTTGACATGGGAAGTGTTTCCCCACTAACTGAAATGACAGAGGCAGTATCTTGTTTCTCAATAAAGGTCCAGATGGATGTATGGAATGCCAAACATAATTGTCTCACATAGTGTGAGGTGAAAGGTATACAGGAAATTGCCCTAGACAAAGATATCATCACTAGGATATTAGTACAACCAAAGTTAAGTACTGTCAACAGTGATAATGGATATACCCTGATCTGTCCCCTTGTCTGACATTGTTCCAGTAAGGCAAAACCAAATTCTTGGCATGGAGTTACAAGGAACAAGATTGTCTTAATCAGTAATCTCACAATCAATCTTGCACAGCAACAAGATCTAAAACTTCAGCTTCATCCAGCCATGCCATATGGGACACCACTTTGACAGATTGTATTGTGCAATGTTTGTCCACAATCACAGCAAAAAAGCAAGGAAGGGAAGGAGGAAGGAAGGAAGGAAGGAAGGAAGGAAGGAAGGAAGGAAGGAAAAACAGACTGTTGGTGTGTTCTTTGGAAAACTAGTCATCACTAGACCACCTGTTTGATGTCTTTTATATTTTCTCAAATTGTGACAATTTTTAATGCAGTTTCCATTAACCAGAAACATGTGATGCTCCGCATTATGGCATTTTTTTACTATAAGTCTTACACACTGTCGTTTTAGTTTATAAAAATATTTAAAATTAAAATAATACCAGTTCTACATAGAGCTTAATTTTATTTAACATCACATTTTAACAATAATTTTGTTTATTCCCAACCCCCGCAATATGTATTTCAATCTATATTTTTTAAAAAGAAGCTGTAAATTGCCTTGTGTCCTGTTTTTGGTGAAAAGGTGTAACATAACCAACTAAAATATTAATATTCACAATAAGCCACAGTGCTGCTTTCTGATTTTGTACCATAGTCATCAGAACGGTGACACTTATTTGCAATATACAGTGGGCCCTCCTTATCAATGGAATTCCCATCCGTGGATTCCAGCATCTGCGTATGGCAAGTCTCCAGTTGTCCCCAAAGATAGTGCATACACATTAGGGATAGCCCCAGTGGTCCCACTGTCTGTGGGGGTTGGCAGGGGGCTGCTGCCAGCCTGGAAGACAGGTTGGGGTGGAAAGGGCCAGCGGCACCAGGACTGGCATGGCTGGCATCAGACTCTGGGCTCAGTCTTGCTTGGGAGAGCACCAATGTTGTCACTGTCTTCATCCCCTTCCTCTTCTTTGGGGGATCTGAGGATGCCCACAGGGGGTGACCAGGCAGAAGCCTTGGGGTCTGGGCACCTGTGGGAGGCCCCTCAGGCAAGCCAGGTGCCTTCCCATGGAGACTGGGTTCCTTGTGGGTCAGAACCAGATGGAGAAAGGGTATAGAGCCAACCTTGCAGGATCCCTGTTGAGAGGAGGTAGAGAGGGGGTCACCTCAGTGCCCCTATCTGCTCAAAAGATGCCCAGAAGGTGGGGGACTTCAGATAAGCCCCTTTTGTTTGCATCCACAGATTTTGGGATCCATGCAGGGAAGGTCCAGAATGTATACCGAGATCCCACTGTACATTGTAAGACTTTCATCTGCATCCTGTAGTCTTCCCAGGGACAGCACAAATTCCAATTCGTGCCAATCTTTCTGGGCCCAGGCAGGCAACATACCTGAGGTAACTCAGTAAATACCCTAAACAAACAAAACAAACAGCTTCATTCATATACCTCTTCAGACCGCCTAAGGAGTGTCTAAGCAGTTTACAACTGTAAGCTACTTGCCCCCAACAATCTGGGTACTCATTTTAGCGACCTCGGAAGGATGCAAGCCTGAGTTGAGCTTGAGCCCTTTTGGTGGTCTTGAACTCACAACCTTATGGTTTTGAGTGAGTGGCTGCAATACAGGCATTTAACCACTGCACCACCAGGGCATCAGACCTAGGGGCTTCTGATTCAGTAAATAGCATAAAGGCACCACATCTTGGACTCTAACCAGGGTCAGCTCTGGTTAATAATTGGATGAAAGATTAGTAGGTGTTGTAGGTTGTATTTCAGAGGCAGGAACTGGCAAAACCACCTGTGAATATTCCTTGCCTAAGAAAACCCTGTTGACAAGTTGACAGCCAACTTGAAGGCACATGCACATACACACATCTTATGATGGCTGTGATATCCAGCTCCTGCAAGATTCTTGTGCATCAGGCCTCATCCACTGAAGCTATTGCTGAATGGTAATTGAAATTTAATATACAGTCAGCCCTCCTTATTAATGGATTTTTTTATCCATGGATTCAAGCATCCATGGCTTGAAAATATTTTTTAAAAGTATAAATTCTAAATAAGTCAACCTAGACTTTTCCATTTTATATAAGGGGCACCATTTTGTTATTGCATTGTATTTAATGGGACTTGAGCATACACAGATTTTGTTATCCACAGTGGATCCTGGAACCAACCCCCAGTGGATAACAAGGACCCACTGTAAATCCCTTTGATTCAATGGTTCTACTTTAGTTGAGACTACTTATTGTATCTAGGCTGTTTTCTAACCATAGAAAAATAAGCTATGAGTTTCTTATATCAATTATTTCATTTATTTCATTTTTTATAAAAGAACATTGGAACTATAATTATTCACTTAAAAACAATGAACAAAGTTCTTCTTTTTTGTGAGGTTTCAACCAAAGATAGAGAACGTTTAATGTCTATGGTTTTATTTAAAGCAATTGAATGGAATAAAGAGCTCTCCAAACTCAATTTATATAGATAAAAAAACCCTCTCAACTTTAATATAAATTGTTCTACATTGTAATTATGTATATATCCATCAAGAGAGAGGGGGGACAGGAAGTATTATATAGTTTTCTTATTTTTCACAGCAAAACGAGGAACTGGATGCTCACTGAAAACGCTTGACTAAGAATGCACTCCTAAACATGATTATGCTGGGGGGAGGATTACTTCTGAGCAAACATATTTGGAATTACACAGTAAATGGGTCAGTACTAAGTGTATAGGCAAAATAGCATTCATTGGTGGGTTGGAAGTTTCTAATTACATTCCCAGCATATGTTGCTCATAGCTCTGTTCAGGGCAATTCTTCCATTTCCACCAGCTGCTTGGTTACCTGCCCAGATCTTATAGAGTACCAGAGTGTGTCCATTACTAAAAAAATCTTGGCCATTTGATAATATATAAAGTGTCTGGTATAAGTGATGAAAATAGACCTTGCAGCATCCTTTTGTTTTCACACTTTGAAAAAGTACAAAGACACAGAATTTCCATTTGAAATTCATCCATTTAGTGAATGAGTAAAAGTCTGCAAATGTTACAACCATTTCATGATGACTTTAGCAAAAGAATCGCTTGCCAAAGGGTCAATTAGGACCACATGGATGGGGGGAGGATTTTAAAAAAGAAACTATATGTGCAAGGTCTCTTTAACAAACTGTGGTTGGATTTCCAGGCAATTTTGTGACTTTTTAAAGTAACTATCTTATGAAAAAAGTACTTAATTTAGAACTCTGAAGCATCTTCTGTCTCCCTCTGAATGCTATAGGTTTTTCTACAAAGACAGGATTTCTGTTTCTTAGGCCAATGGGAAAAAATAACAATATATTTTCTGATAATTTTAGGATCCATGTTTAGTGTAGTCATTAGGGTGTAATGGAACTTGAATATTTAAGGCAGTAAAATAGATGCTGAAAACAACAAATTTGATGCCACTTTAACTATCATGGTTCCATCATGTATAATCCTGGTATATCTAGTTTGATGAGGTATTCAGCCTGATCTGGCACAGAGCTCTGGTGCCTCACCAAACTACAAATACCAGGATTCTGTAAGATGAGTCATTGGCAGTTAAAGTGGTCTCAAACTACTTTATTCCTGAAGTGTGCATACACCTAGCATCTTGCCAACCCTTCTGGCTCACTTGCTTTCATGGGAGAAGGCAAAAAAGTTGGATGACATTAGTAGTATATATACTCATATATAAGTCTAGAAATTTTGGTTAAAAAATTGACTCAAAAAACCTGAGTCGACTTATCCACAGGTCAATATAAGTACTGTATCTTATTTAAAGAAGGAACCATCCCCTGGTGAAAAGCAAGAGTATAATCTGTCCTGATCCCCCTACTCTCTCATCCATCCAGCCTTAAGAGTAAGCACAAAGAGTTATATCTGCTGGAATTTTGTAAGTTCTTTGACATTATTTTGCTTTGCTTCATCCTTTGATATATGCCCCTATAAATTATCCTTGACTTATTCACGGGTAATAGCAAAATCCATACTTTGGGCCCCAAAACTTGTCCTCAACTTATACATGAGGTCGATTCATAGTCAAGTATATACAGTAATCCTTGTCATCACTGGATTATTCGCATTCCACTTTTCCACAAAGTGGCCAACAACAACATCAGAAAAGTTTAACCTCATCTCAAAGTATCTCACTAAGAACTGGAAGGCATATAAATATTTAAATAGTAACTGCAAGAGAAATGAAGAGAGCAGAACAAAGGATTCTATGTAACATTTGTTGACCTTACCAAAGCCTTCGACACTGTGAGTAGAAAAGGTCTGTGGCAGATCCTGGAACAACTAGGATGTCCCCCCAAATTCCTCAAAATCATTATCTTGCTACATGATGGCCAGCACGGTCAAGTCAGATATGGCGATGCTCTCTCAGAGCCCTTTCTAATAACTAATGGTGTGAAACAAGGCTGTGTTCTCACTCCAACTCTATTTACAATCTTCTTCAGCATGATGCTCCAAAGGGCTACAGCAGATCTCGAAGAAGAAGACGGCATTTATATATGTTACCGTACTGATGGTAGCTTGTTTAACTTAAGCCATCTGAAGGCTCGCACAAAGACTCTGAACTATCTAGTCCGTGAGCTGCTTTTTGCTGATGACGCTGCCCTTGTTGCTCATACAGAAGCAGCTCTGCAGTGCCTAACATCCTCCTTTGCAATGGCTGCAGAGCTGTTTGGGCTGGAAGTCAGTCTGAAGAAAACATTAGTTCTCTACCAGCCTGCACCACAGTAAGAGCACTATCATCCCCACGTCACCATAGGCAAATCTGTGCTTAAGTCCGTCCAGCAGTTCATCTACCTGGGAAGTATAATCTCCTCAGACACCAAGATTGATCACAGATTAGCAAAGGCATATAGTGGATTTGGAAGGCTTCACAAAAGAGTCTGGAGTAACAAACACCTGAGGTGAAGCACAAAAATCAGTGTGTACAGAGCCATTGTATTGTCCATTCTCCTCTATGGGTCTGAAACATGGGTCACCTATCACCAACATCTACAACTCCTCGAACACTTTCATCATGCTATCTACACACAATCCTAAATATACACTGGACTGACTATGTGACAAATGTTGCTGTCCTGGAGCAAGCAGGGATCACCAGCATTGACGCCATGCTACTGAAAACCCAGCTGTGCTGGGTAGGTCACGTTTCTAGGATGGAGGACCACCGCCTCCCAAAAATAGCACTCTATGGTGAACTCGCCATGGGTCAGCGTAAGAGGGGCGCTCCAAAGAAAAGATACAAGGACTCCCTGAAACAACATCTCCAGCTTGGCCAAATTGATCACCAACAATGGTATGCCCTGGCCTCACATCAGGAGGCATGGAGACGCACTATCTACAATGCTGCAGCCTCTTTTGAGAGCTCACATCTTGAAGAGAAACGACAATGCAGAAAGAACCACAACTTGGAAACATCACCCAAGGAGACTTTCTGCTGTGCTTTCTGTAACCAGACTTGTCTATCTTGGATCGACCTTTTTAGTCATCAACGTGCTTGTAGAAAGCGTGGGATGAGTCCTTCCTGAATCTTTGTTAGCGAAGAAAAGCCAGAGAGAGAGAGAGAGAGAGAGAGAGAGAGAGAGAGAGAATATTAATAAACTAATCCAAACATACACACACACTAAAGGTAAATGATCCACTAATAATTTGTACTATGTCCAAGAACAGAAATACTTATAAGGCCAATCCCTGACATTGGTGATAGCCAAGACTGCAGTCCTCTACACCAGAAACAAGGAACATTGAGTCCATTGGATGGTTTGAATTTCAACTCCCAGAAGACTCAGCAGGATCCTATAGTGAGAGATTCTGGGAATTGTTACACAGCTCTTGGAGATTCCATGGCTCTCAACCATTGAAAAAAGTCCCACTAAAATAAATTTATTCAATAGTTGCAGGTGTTTATGAACCATGCAGTGCCTTTGCAGAAGTAATCTAGCTGACAAAAATTCATTTTTAATGATATTTTGTGCTATTGAACTCTAATAGACATTGGAGTAACTGTTAGAGTTAGCAACTATTGCATGCCTAATGATCTGTTGACTGCAATAACGTAATGCATGTATACCTACACTCACTGGTAGTTAGATGCATATCACTCTCTAGGAGTTTAGGAACAGCATTTTATGCTAACTTCCTGTTTGTGTGTGTGTTTGTTCACATCCACTTTTTTTCCTGCATCATGCAGCCTTCTTTTGTTCTCTGGGGTCTCATCTGCTCTCACACCTCTTTCTTTCATTGCCTGTCCTCCATGAAGCATGTGTGATAAGAGTCTCTCTGAGTGAGATGCTCCAACTATCCTCATACCATGTAGTATTAAAGGAGTCCTGGGAGTGCAGTGGTTAAATGCCAGTGCTGCTGCAACAAAATTGTGAGTTGACTCCCAGGGCTCTAAAGTTGACTCAGTCTTCCATCCTTTTGTAGGTCAGGAAAATGAGTACCCAGCTTGTTGGGGGTAATTAGCTTACACATTGTGAACTACTTAGAGAATGCAGAGTTCCCCTTGAAACAGTATAGAAATGTAAATTCTGTTGCTGTTGCTTCTTTTCTTGCCTTTCTTCAAGAAGATAAATTTGCACTAGTGCTCATGAGTAAAACTACTATTATATACCTTACAAAGAAGACTAAATTTAATTTCTTTCTCTGATAGATCTTGTGTGTGAGGTAGATTGGGCTGGTGAACACTTCAGCTTTTGCCTAGACATCACTTTCTCTGCTTGTGAGATCCACAACAATCTCTCATAGTAATATTTCCCAGTAGTAATATTTCAGGGATTTGCAAAATGAATATGTAGGACATAAACCAGCCCCCAGTTGAAATTCATTAGAAGAAATGTGAGCACATCTTAACTCATAAATTTATCGCACACCACTTGTAGGAACGGGAATGGAATGGGTGGAGCACAGGAAAATCCCGTCGATGCCACCAGGGATCCCGAAGCCGTTCCCCAGCTGTTCCCCAACAATTCCTGGCAGCTGAAACTGTTTATTCTGAAGGATAGAAATAAAAGGACTTTCCTCCCTTAGAGAACTATGTGAGTACTTTCAAGATGGACACTAGGGCTAACCTGAGATGAAAATTTGATTTTAGAGCCTTCACTCATATCAAAATAGGTTGAATCATTTTCATTTTATGGTGGCATAAATAAGAGTGCTTTTCAAATCAACAGTTTAAAAGACCCCATTGTATTTTTAGGGAGGGGAAGAAATAATAAGAAATTAACACTACAATCCTATTCATTTCTAATCAAAGTTAATCTCTATTAAATTCAGCAGGGCTTACTCCCAAGTAAACATGCTGCAGAATCAGATAAATGATTTCTCCCCAAATTACTGGGATAAATTTTTAGATTTTTGGTCATATCATTGTTTATTTCCAGCTCTGATTGAAAGCATTGAATTGAAAAATTTCAGTAGTTTATAATTATATTGAAAGAATGCCTTGGTTAGCCCGCTGTTTGCATTCACACACAGTAAATAAAATTCCTTTAACCACCTGCTTAATGTAGACATCATATTGATGAAGGAAAGAGAATAGTTGGCACTCTTGTCAGTCTTTAGACCTGACCAAGTTTAGAAGATACAGCTAGGGAAGGAAAATGCATTAATCCTTGAGGGATTGTCAAGCAAACAATGAAATGTAAATACAGTGTCAGAGATCTTGCATAGGAGATGTAGCTACAATGACATAGCTGCAATCCATTTCCTGATCCAACTCCAATAAACCCCCTTAAAAGCCATGCACCTACAACAACCTGTAGTTCTGTAGTGTCGGTGAATAGACCACTCAAGGATGATGCATCCAGCCCTCTCCAGTTAGTGAGCAATAAATACTGGAAGGGACTCCTGCAGGGACTGCATGCATCATCCTTCAGTGTTCTGCTTACCAGTACCTCAAAATTCCTTTGGTAGGTTTGACTGCCTGGCTTTTAGGCGGCATTTGCAAGAGTGACAATGGTGTCATAGTCATAAATGTGAATACCAGAATTTACAAGGTTGTAATCTAGTTTATGATATAAATATTGAACAGGTTGCCAATCACAGTATTTTCCTGATGTGGGGTTTGTTCTGAAAGTTGTCCACAAACATTATTCTTAAGATCAAAAGCAGACCTGTATTTGTTAACTAATGATAATATGCTTTTTCAGGTTTCTTAATCAGGGTTGTAGTTCTCTAGTTCTATGAAGCTCACCAATAAGTAGATGTATATAGGATTGTGGGTGCAAGTATATGTGGAGATTATTGAAATACTGTACATGAAGATATTTGAATGAAATAACTTTTTCATGGAGCATTTCCCACCGTGCTCTGATTACTCAAACCTTGATGCTTGGACTGGCTAAACCACCTTTCAGAACCCTTGGTATGCTCTGGCTTATGGCCATCTGATACTCAGGACTTGAATTGTATCAGACATTGTAATTTGTTGTGTTAATTCTTTTGCTTGGCCATTATTTTTGTTTGTTTTGCTTTGTATCGGCTGCTGGCTGCTTTCCCGGATACACCCTGTGAATCAATGGGGTTTCCAAAAGTCTTGGTTTACCATTTAGTAATTCCTTCATTACCAGCATGGTGTACTGGTCTGAGGGTTAAACAATAACTCTGGAGAACAAGGTTTAATTTCCCATGCAGCCGTTGAAACCCACTAGGTGACCTTGGGTGAGTTACACTCTCGGCCCCAGAAAACTCCATGACAGGTTCACTTTAGGGTTTCCACAAGTTGGAAATGATTTGAAGGTACACAATAACCAATTCCCTTTTTGAATCTGCACTAGTGGTTGCATTTCGGCCTTTGTAGACTAATGATTGGATTTAGTGATTGGATCTGACAATTGCAAGATCTGCAGATTGGCAGTTCAAAGCCCATGTGCCACATGATGGCATGAGCTCCCATCACTGGTCCCAGCTTCTGCCAACCTAGCAGTTCAAAAGCATGTAAAAATGCAAATAGATAAATAGGTACCACTTCGGTGGGAAGGTGGCAGCATTCTGTGCAGTCCTGCTGGCCACATGATCACAGAGTTATCTTTGACAATGCTGACTCTTTGGCTTAGTAACAGCCCCCTATAGTCAGACACAACTTGACAACCTTGTCAAAGTGGGATACCTTTACCTTTAGCTATACACCTCAAGCTAATAAATCAAAGGAAATCTGTGATTTGTGCAGATCTGTTCCTGTGTTAGCATTTGCCTTTTCAAAAAGAGTAGCCATTGTGACACTATAAAATGTTAGCGGATTCCAAACAGCAAATCCAGCTCAAGAGATAAATGTAGCAGCCAGTCTGTCAGTTGTGATTCAAGTGGAATTCTTAAGTATTTCAATGATTTTGTGGTTGTCTGGATTCTTACGGATAGGAGACAGGGAACAGGCTCTTGGCTTTATGCACACAACTACTGTATGTTGTGGTCTGAGAATGATGGCCAGTAATTTATAATGGACTAGAAACTACCTTACCAAGATGCTTTCTTAAACACCTCAGACCCCTATGAAATATATATTTGTGTTCTTTTGGTACATTGCCACTACTGAGCTAGCAGCAACACATGTGCCGCTTTTAATTCAGCTTTCTTAATGCTTTTTTTTTTTTTTTTTTTTTTGGTTAAATGCCTCCACCACAGAATGGGCTGACATTTTGAAAAACAGCAGCCCATCTGGTAATTTGCAGCCAACACTAATGACACATCACTAACGGGCAAAGGTGTGAAGGAACTTCAATGACGCATTACTTGCAAATGCACAGAACTGTAGTATATTGAACATTGATTCAAGACAGCTGCAGTAATCGCCTGTCACGATAGATTCCAGAATATAATACCTAACAGTAACCAATAGCATCTTTCCCTCCTTTTAAAGTCAGGTGGGAAGAGTTCTGCTTCCTTGTAGAAGAAAAGAATTGCCAGCATGGGAAAGCTGCAAAAAATTGCTGATACAAAAAAACTACATGAACTGCAATTCAGTAGAAAAATTCAATTGCTTCCTTGATTATATACTGATCAGGATGAATTCAGAATGTAATGCTGGACTGGCAACTCTTGAGATTATTGCATGGACTAAAACCCCAACTGAACCCCAATGGGGTGCAGCCGGATAGTGGGATGCAGACAGGAATTATTACATGTAATTTGCTGCCAATTCTGCCATGCAAGTGCAGCCCAGCTGCATCCCGGGTTCCAGTAGGCCACTTTTCAAAGCCAGGAGCTTTCCAATTTGGAAAAGCAGCTTCTGAAGTGTGCCTGGGACCCAGGATGAAGCTGGGCTGCACTCGCCTAGTGGAATCTGCTGTGAATTACATGCAATAATTACCACCTGCATCCTGCAACCTGACTGCATCCCGTTGGGGTGCAGTTGGGTTTTTGGTCCATGCAATAAGCTCCTCTGTGTGTATTTGAGAGCTATAGTCCAGACACATAACTTTCCTAAATTTTGGGATGGGGGGCTGTTTTTTGACTATTGGATTCTGAAATCCAATGGTGTCATTCTAGTGATGGAATCAGGCAGTTCCAGCAATTGAACCAAAAGCAGGGTAATTCCATCTCCTGCTTGTACAAGTTCAAGATCACCTCTAGAGGCCTAGAAAACCTTCCAAGGCAGATTTTACAGGTGGCGTGGAGGGCTATAGCAAGGAGGAGGGAAAGAGAACATCCCATTGCACTAGGAGGAGGAAAAAAAGACTAGAACAGCATTGATTCTTGGTCCAGAACACAAAATGGTGAAATTCCATGGAATAGCCTTGATGTGCCATACAATTTCCTGGAATTTCACCATTTTGTCTCCTGATGTGCTAGGGTGTAATAAAATGGGGAGGCCTCAACAGGTCACCCCTTCCTTGCCTAATCCCATGTTTCAAACAACTTCCAGGAGGCAAGTGTCCGCACTTTTGCATTTCAACAGTAAAGTGGGATATAAATTAAACTAATAAACAAACATGTCAGAGCAATGATCACATCTTAGCAAACATACCAGAGGAAAGTAAATATCTTGCAAAGGGAATGTAAAAGGAATATAAAATATAAAAATATAATTGGGATATAAAATGAAATGTAACAGAAGTCAGAAAAGAAAATGACACATGTCATTCTGAACTACTCCTGGGACACTTACATTCCCCCATGTTTTTCCAAAGCACAGTACAAAATTGTTGGGGGAAATCCCCCCAGAAATAGCATGGAACATGCCACTTAGTTCTTTGTTGTTTTGCTATAACAGACTGCAGACTAATGTGTTGTTGTTGTTGTGTGCCTTTAAGTCACCTTCAACTTATGACAACCTTATCAAAGGGTTTTCTTGGCAAGTTTTATTCAGAGGGAGTTTTTCATTGCCTTTCTCTAAGACTGAGCTAGTGTGACTTCTTCAAGGCCACATATTGAATTTTTATGGTTCAGTGTAGGTTTTAACCCTGCTCTCCCAGAGTTCAAATCCAACATTCAACCCCCGGGTTACCATGCTGGTATTCCATGCTGGTCTATGCATGGCAGCCCCTTTTGAAAGGGCATAAGCTGCCTGGATTTTACCATGCAAATGTAGTGTGAATCTAATGCTCAAATTGGTGAGCGAGATGTAGAGGACAAGTCCCACAAAGCCCTCTTGGAAATGAGGTCCCACTGTGCATGCACCACAAGAGAGCAGAAAGGGAGCAGAAGCCAAGTCCTCCTGACTGAGCCATATAGCTGGAGCAGCACTCTTCCAGGCTGCAATGTTCTATTGGCACTTCCTACCCCATGGCAGGTGAATGTAAGTCTCTGGCTGAGCCAGTTGTTAAGAAGTTTGAGCCAGCACTGAGGTCCTGATGGTATGTGGTCCCGCCTCTGACATCATCCAGTCTGGAGGAGGTCCATCCAGTCCTGAAAATTTTCCCTGATTCTGATCTGAAGCAAGCCAAGTGCTGCTTCCTATTCTTTCGAGCAAAGGTGGGCAGCATATGGACTTCTAGAAGTTATTGGACTTTAGGTCCAAGCATTCCATTGGCAGTGCTAGTTAAGGCTTCTGAGAGTTGCAGTGCAGCTGTATTCTGGAGAGCCGCACAATTCCCATCCCATATTCAGAGAGATGACAGGAAAAGGAACTTTTGGAAAGTTGCATTGTGGCCACTTCTATCCCTGTTCTTTTGGTATGGCACACAGGAAGTTCTGTTTATTTTTTCTCTTATTATGGAGGAGAAATAGATTTTGAAAGGGAAGCAAAGGGAAGCCCGCCAGAGCAAAAATATTTGAGGAAAGCAGCATTTTATATTAACTGAGAGAGGCATGAAATGTGCATTACACCATCAAAGAAGTCAATGTGAAAATACCAATACCTCAGTAAAAACCAAAATTACACAGTTCAAATTCCTGTAAAAAGTTGTGTTTTTTTCCATATTCCAGTGATTAATGCCTGCAGCAACAGTGCCGTCTAGAGAGCAGCTTTGTAAAGATCAAGGAGTTTTAAAAGACAGAATTTGTCAAGTAGCAAATAATAAGAATAATCTTGATGGTATTCACAGAGCATCCTCTTCTTCTTACCATGTACTTTCTCTGTCACAGTTTTTGTGCCTCATTTCAGAGGGCTATTCTGCATCATTATTTTGCTATGGTTATGTGAAGATTTCACACAAAACACACGCAGGCCTCTCATAGCCTCTGAGTTATCCAGAGCTTGATAAAGTTACTTTTTGAACTACATCTCCCAGATTCCCCCAGCTACCATGATCATTCGTCATGCTGATTAAGAGAATCTTGGTGTTCAACTAGAACCATAGAATCATAGAGCTGGAATGGACTGCATGGGCCATCAATTTTTTGCCATGCAGAAATACATATCTGAAGTATTCCAAAGAAATGGCCATCCACCCTGTTTAAAAATGTCCAGAGAAAGAGAGTCCACCACCCTACGAAGCAGTCTATTCCAGCTCTTAGTGTAGTTCTGCCCAACGTTTAGGTAGATTATTTAAGTGGTTAACTTCTTCCAAATGTTTATTGTGCATTGGTTGTTGTTGTTTTTTAAAGTATGTTTTCAAGCTCTGTGATATCATGCTTTGTAACAGATACAGAAACCAAGGACATCTGTATTACTTTGCAGGTGCCCCAAAACACACATCCAAGTTTTTGTGGATAAAGCAGCCAATTGATACAAACTAGACTAGGGATGGGAATTGTTTAACTTAAAAACTACATACAGTTTTTAACGGCCCCTGAATAGAAATGCCCCCAATCCTACAGACCCATCAAAATACTTTTTTAAAAAGTGATTTTCAGCCATGAGAGCATATTTTTGACCCAAAGTAGCCTCTAGGACTCTAATGGCAAACCTATAACACGCGTGTCAGCACTGACATGCTTAGCCTTTGACAAGGTTCCCCATGACATTCTTGCAAACAAGCTTGCAAAATGTGGGATAGACAAGTTAATTGTTACATGGATCTGTAATTGGTTGACTGGCCTCACCCAAAGGGTGCTCAACAATGGTTCCTTTTCATCCTGGAGAGAAGTGACCAGTGGGGTGCCACAGGGTTCTGTCCTGGGCCCAGTGCTATTCAATATCTTTATTAATGATTTGGATGACAGAATTGGGGCATACTTATCAAATTTGCAGATGACACTAAACTAGGAGGAGTAGCTAATACCCCAGAGGACAGGATCAAAATTCAAAATGGCTTGAAAAGACTAGATAGCTGGGCCAATGCTAACAAGATGAAATTCAATGCAGAGAAATGTAAGGTTCTGCACTTAGGGAGGAAAAATGAATATAAAATGGGGGACACCTGGCTGAATGAGACCACATGTGAAAGGGATCTAAAAGTTCAAGTAGACCATAAGCTGAACATGAGTCAACAGTGCAATGCGGCAGCTAAAAAAGCCAATGGAATTTTAGGCTGCATCAATAGAAGTATAGTTTTTAGATCAAGGGAAGTAATAGTGCCACTCTATTCTGCTTTGGTCAGGCCCCACCTGGAATACTGTGTCCAGTTCTGGGCACCACAATTCAAAAAAGATGCAGAGAAACTGGAGCATGTCCATAGGAGGGCAACTAAGATGGTGAAGGGACGGGAAACCATGCCCTATGAGGAAAGCCTTAGGGAACTGGGGATGTTTAAGAGGTGATATGATAGCCCCGTTTAAATATTTGAAGGGATGTCATATTGAGGAGGGAGCAAGGTTTTTTTCTGCTGCTCCAGAGACTAGGACACAGAACAATGGATACAAATTACAGGAAAAGAGATTCCACCTCAACATTAGGATGAACTTCCAGACAGTAAGGGCTGTTCGATAGTGGAACACACTCCCTCGGAGTGTGGTGGAGTCTCCTTCCTTAGGGGTCTTAAAGCAGAGGCTGGATGGCCTGTTGTGGATGCTTTGATTTAGAGTTCCTGCATGGCAGGGGGTTGGACTGGATGGCCCTTGTGGTCTCTTCCAACTCTATGATTCTATGATTCTATGATTCTATGACACGTGGCCGCATGCTGAGAAGGATGTTTCATCCTCGGCTCCTGTACAGCCAAGTGCAGTAGCCAAGGATGAATAAGACTCTAGTCACAAATGTTTCATTCTTGGCTACTGCACTTGGCTGTGCTGCGTTCTACTGCTCCCTGCTCTGCTGCCAGAAGTGAGGGCAAAGATCCCGGCTTAACCGGAAGTCCCAGAACTAGACGCTCTGTGACGGACTTCTGCTGTTTTGGCCTACAAGACCTCCAGCACAGAGTGTCTAATAGGGGAGGATGAAACATTTGCTGCTTCTGAGGATGAAACAAGTCACAAATGTTTCATCCTCCCCTATTAGACACTCTGTGCCAGAGGTCTGTAGGCCAAAACAACAGAAGTCCATCACAGAGTGTCTAGTTCTGCAACTTCTGGTTAAGCCAGGATCTTTGCCCTCACTTCCGCCGGCAGAGCAGGGAGCAGCGGAATACAGCGAGGGACGCATCTCTAGGGGCCCTGCAATTACCAGTAACCAAATAACAGTTAACCACAGCAACCATTATCTACTGTTCTGGGGTGTTATGGATTTCTAATCCATCATTATTGAGATAAGTGATTTAAACTATAAATATATAAATTATAGAAATAGGTGATTTAAACTATAAATATCGTGAAATAATGTTTTTTCCTCGAAGTGACAAACTTTTGGTGAAGTTTGACACACCAAGCTCAAAAAATTGCTCATCACTGCTCTAGGAGATGTGGATTTGCCCCAAGTACTCTTTTAGTCAACCGAAAGAGGTGTGGTCCCCTCCCCATGCTTTTTTATTGAAGAGTTGAATGTCAATTGCCCTTTGTCAATTAGTTTATATCTAGCTGGAGTTCCTTCTTGCTTATTGTTATGGTCAACTGAGTTTCCTAAACTTGTAAACAGTAATACTGTTTAGTAGGCAGGCTAAGGAATTAATTACATTTGGAACTTAATTAAATTTGGAGTTTCAGGAAATTTTATAATGGGAGAATAAAACCCTAGGTTTGCCTTAGGATCGCCACAAGTAAAAAAAGTCATACAACAGCAAGCTTTGTGATCTTTTTTGCTTTTTATTAAAATCAGCATTTTATCCACCTATACATTCTCTTCTTTGTGGAAGGAAACATTGGGTCTCATTGTCCAGGCATATTCTTACAGGGGTTAGAGGGGTTTTACAGTATCCAAGCACATTGTTCATATTTCACCTATTGAGGAAAGTATACAGGTAGTTGCACAGCTTTATATTAATCAGTATTGTTTAGGTTTTCCCATCCCTAAACATATTCTTAAATAAGCATCACACTGAGGATCGTGGGCTGCAATGCATAACTTTATGATGACAAAGTTATGTTGCTGACATGATATGCAGCCATGATAGAGAATTGCAATGATGTGCAATGGGTCACCATTCAAGATGTCCCACAGGTGCTCCCACCACACAAAGAGCCACTGTAAAGCTAGGGACATTTTTCTGACCAGCTGTAGGGCACCCATGATTTTCCACTGCCCTCCATTGTGGATCACTAGTACCCCATGGTTATGCTGGGGGCTCTTGACCCCCTTGTGCTGTCATTGTGCAAGGCTATCATGTCCTGAAACATGCATTGCTATTTCACATTGTGGCTGTTGCCCAATGGCCACACTGCTGTAACGTGCACAACTTTGTGATGTTGGAAATTCCCAACAGGATGACAGCCATTGTTTATATATCATATAAGAAACACATCCTTTATTCAGCTATCCAGAGAAGAATAGCTCCCTCCCCATTTTGCCAGCATTATAAAGTATGGTGCACAACCCAGGCAATAGCCATGAGAGGCAGCCATATTAAGAAATTAATGGAAGCAACTGTGAGATTGCTTGATTTCTATCTTGCGTAATTTATCTTCAGCTCCATAACTTAGTGCACTTTTCCACTAGTTTCCTGGACTGATGTCTACTGGATTCCAATAAATTGATAGGACTCTTGGAGGATTATCACACAGAGGCACTTATGTGGGTAAAGTGTTGCTGAACTGTTACAGAAGTGTGAAGGTGGGATCATCCGTCACACTTCTAAAATGTAATTGAGGCTTCCCTCTTTCTTTCCAACGACAAAGCATTTGTGGAGAAGCCATTATTTTTAATAACGGGAAGTTCTGAAAGTAAAAAGCTGCTGATTTTGTCCCTTTTGCCTTCACTTTATTTTCATGTTATTTTACTTTAGAAAAAACCCACATGACGTTACTGCCAATTTAATTCTAATTTAAATCCTGTTTCTGTTCTAGTGTGATAAGGTCCTTAGTATTACTAGTATAGTGGTTTGACTGTTGGACTGTGACTCTGAAGACCATGATTCAATTCCCAGCTCAGCTATGAAACTCACTGGGTGATCTTGGGCAGGTCGCATGCTCTCAGCCTCAGGGGAAGGCAATGGCAAACCTCCTCTGAATAAATCTTGCCAAGAAAAGCCATGATAGATTCACATTAAGGTCACCATAAGTTGAAAACAACTTGAAGGAACACAAAAATAAAATTTGTAGTAACCAAACTTCTGGGTTGAAAGTAACAAAATATATTGGTCTAGCCCACAACACTACCCAATCTTGAAATAGCCAAAAAATTACTTCTGAAAATGATGAGAAGCAATTTCCAGTTCTGGGAAAATCTAGTTTCTGCTTGCCAAAAAAAAAAAAAAAAAATGGTGCCTCTGATGCCTGTGAGGTGTTGGAAAGTGCTGAAGATGACCCTTTGCTCATCAATATTTGCCCAAGTCTACCTAGCTTAAACTAAATGCCACCCAAAGAATTCACTTGGTTATGCATTTCAGTTTTATTGGCACTCGTGAGATGAGGTACTCAACTTCACCTTAGTTGTGCCAATTGATTAATTGTGCTTTTGCACCAAATCTGGAAAGAAAAAGTTATTGGCCATATTGATGGGCGGGGGGTGGGTGGGTGGGTGGGTGGCGTTGTGGAAGTTGTGATTTTTTTAAAAAAATTGAATATTTGCACACACCTTTGCCTTTGTTCCTATAGTGTGTGTGTGTGTGTGTGTGTTTCATATACATCTGTTATATTCTATATATATGTTCCTCTCTCTGGAAAAAAAAACCTCTCTCTCTGGGAAAAATAAATAGATAGATAGATAGATAGATAGATAGATAGATAGACAGACAGATTGGTTTGCCAGATTGGTTTTGATTGGTTTGCCAGAGAGATATTGATTGGTTTGCCAGAGAGATATTACAAAACACTGTCCAGGTCATAAATGGAAGCAAAAACAAAATGTAGATGAGCTGAAACTAAGATATAATTATTTGGCCAAGTCCAATGATGAGGCAGAACCTTACCCAGATAATTTTTGAATCCTGTGAAAGGATTCAGGCCTGCAATAGAACTTTGTTCCTGTAGTACACTTACACAATGGCCAAGGGGAGGAAATGTGTTCCATTTCAAGGAAAAATCCCCACATCTAATTTGAAAGCTAATTGACTCAATTATTCCATTAAAATGTCCTTAATGCAGTTTTTGGAGGTTCATTCCAAAATGGAAATGCCAGTGGCAGTCATCCTGGGACGAAGACTCTAATGAATCCTTCTGTAAACAATTGTTCTGTGTTTTATTAGGGAGTTTAGCAAAACCATATTAAGATTAAGAAAAACACATTAAACATGAACATTTGTATGGCACAATGCAATATGTCTTAGGTGACCATAAAAAAATTATATTACTTTTTTTTTCTATATTAGAAAAAGGGCCAAAGCACTGAGCCAAAAACTTCCATAATTTAGAGCAGTTCTCTGTTTTTCAGAGTGCTTCAGAGATGAAGCAGCTGCTATGATGATGCCCTCATCCTGGAAAATTAACAAATGCCCACAGGTTGTGATCTCCTGTAACAAAATGCAGTGTAAAAGATCTGAATGAAAACAATCCTTCTAATGGACAAAGTAACCAAAGTATGTTCTTTCCTTTTTTCATTTGGGAACATTGTGTTTATGCTCTTTTAAATGTGACCTAGTAAGTATGGAGAGGGCATGTAGGATATGTGGTACAGTCTCCCACCCTGAGTGTGAATTGTGGTGTGAGGTTTGGAATGGAACACTGCAAAGATCAGACATTTCAGTGGAACTGGATGTTAGGGACAACCACTACCACCATGCAAAAACCCACAAGTCTCTAGTTTTAGTGAAGCAAGAGTTTTTGTTTTGGGATCTCATATAGTCATCAAAAATATAAAATCAGTGCTTGTTAAGCCAAAATGCATTGCTTCCACACCCCCACCAGTGTCACCACGTGGAACGTTAAGGAGGCTATTGAGGACCAAATATGAACAACATTAACACATTTTAACAACATCCTAAATTAATTTTTGTCCTTTTCTTTTTACAATGAATGAATAGAGCAGACATTCATCTACACACAGAGCTTGCAAAGTTTATTGTGTGGATAACAGGGATTCTGGGAGCTGTCAACTAAAAAAAAATCTAAAAGGGTTCTGTCTCCATTATAGGCAACAACAATTTGGATGTCAGTTCTCCTTCCCCTCTGAGTCAGTACTTCCTGAGCTAGCTAATGAGGGAGAGGGAGTATTTGGTGAACAAGAGACTGATACCATGTTTGAGGACAGCCAGCATGGCATTGTGGTTTGAGTGTTGCATGAAACCCACTGGGTAACCTTGGGTGAGTCACATCTTCTCTGCTTCAGGGAAAGGCATTGGTACTTTCCTCCTTTGAACAAATTGTTTCAAGACAAAAACATGGATAGGTTTGCCTTAGGATCCCTGTAAGTCAGAAATGGCTTGGAGGCACACAACAACTAAAACTGTATCTATATTGGAGAAACTTGCCTCTTTCTTTCCAAGAAACTTGGCATGGACCAGCAGCGACAGACCACAGATTGGCATTGGTACTTTGAGTAAAAAGCAGAAAAAGTAAAAAGTAGAGTAAAAGGACATGCTAACTGTCATCTTTCAGCCTGGGGGGGAGTGAAGAGGCAGGCTCAGATCCATCAGGGCTTGCCTGAAGAATAAGAGCCCTCCCTCCATGCCAACTGCCATCCTCTGGCTTGGGAGGGAGTGAAGAGGCAGGCCCAGCTCCATCAGGGCTTGCTTGAAGAATAAGAGCCCTCCCTCCATGCCATCTACCTTGGTCCAGGCCTCAGAGGGAGCAAAGAACCACTGGATTTTATCCCCTATCCCACCACCATTCCCTTCTCCTTTTGTGTCGTGTCTTTTTAGATTGTAAGCCTGAAGGCAGGGAAACGTCTAATTAAAAATAATAATTGTAAGCCACTCTGATAGCCTTTAGGGTTAATAAACAATAATAAATAAAAATAAAAAAGTAAAGGTAGTCCCTTGACATGAATGTCTAGTCGTAACCCACTGTAGGGGGTGATGCTCATCTCCGTTTCTAAGCGGAAGAGCCAGTGTTGTCCAAGGACTACTCTGGAGGTCATGTGGCCAGCATGACTCCACCAAAAACACGGTTACCTTCCCACTGAAAAGTGGTACCTATTTATCTACTTGCATTTGCATGCTTTCAAACTGCTAGGTTGGCAGGAGCTCACCCCATCATGTGGCATATGGGCCGTGAACTGCCAACCTGCCAATCTTGCAATCAACAGAGTCAGTATTATAACCACTTGAATACCCTTGTTCTAAACACTACTGACAATGCTTTGAGTTTTAGTCCAACTTTTAAGGAGCTATCCAAGGTGCTAAAAAACTATAAAACCTACCCTAAAACCCAAGTCAATTTCATTTGCCCTACTGACATGGAGGTCCCCAGCTACCATCATGAGCCATTGACTAGAAAAAGAAATTCACAAAGCCCATTCCATGCTTTTCACATGCCAGATAAATAATAATTGACAAGTGAAACATTTCACAGCTTGGAGATCATTGTTATCTATAAATTGAATAGGGCAAGCAGCTACTAGAAATTCTGGTAGCACAAGACTTGAAGGGTTAACATCACAGTGTAACGCCACAAACACAGACCTCACAACTATGGGAGAGAAGAAAGGAAATAGGCAGCAGGCAGGCAGATAGAGAGGCATAAGAGGTATTGGCTATAAGTCGTCACCTGCAGGTGGTGAAGGTCTCAAGCTGCAGTCTGTCAGAAATGCTCTCCATTTCTTCACAGCTTTCTCAGATACTTTTCACCTGCCTACTGCTGTGGATAGCAGGATCCTGGCCTTTGTCCTAAAAAGGGTAGAAGGAGATGGTGAGTGAGAGGAGAAGGAGGAAGAGATAGGAAATACAGTGTGTCTGAAGACATGGGCATCATCTCTAGGTTCTAATCTAATTGGAGTTAGTTGTGGCACCAGAGCTCTCTGACACAGAAGGCTAAATATCTCACAATATTACAAATTCAGAATTTCATACCATTGAGCCATGGAGGTTAAAGTGGTGTCAAACTGCATTTCTGTCATACAGATTAGACCTATTTAGATGTATTTATCTATTAGCCCCCTTTTCTCTTTATACAAGACCCAAGGTCACTTAAAACCAGCTGCAGCTAAAAAATTATCTATACAAAAGTTAAAACACAATCAAACAAGAATTTGGTTAAAAACACAAAACTAAATCCATATAAAACACAGTAAAAACAGCAGAGGCCCTTTAAAAGCCCCAGCTGTCACATAAATTATAAGACAAAGTTATAATTTGGTAAGTGATAAAAAGGTCTTTGCCTGCCATCACAAAGAAAAGGAAGAGAGAGTCAATGAAATCTCCTGTGGGAGGGAATTTCACAGGTTGGTTCACATCAGATTTGAACACAAAAACACTTCATTAAAAGTAGAGATTTTTGGGGGTTTTTCATGGTAGTACTAGTTGTACCTATCATTCTGTTCCACTGAAATGACTGATCAGGCATTTCAGTGCTCAGCTCCAAACCTCATACCACAATTCTCACTCAGGGTGGGAGATGGTACCACACATCCTGCATGCCCTTTCCATACTTGCTAGGTCAAATTTAAAAGGGTATGAACATGATGTTACCGAATGAAAAAAGGAGAGAACATTCTTTGGTTATTTTGTCCATTAGAAAGGATTGTTTTCATTCAGAACTTTTACATTGCATTTTGTTGTGGGAAATCACAAACCTGCAGTCATTTGTTAACCCAGCATCAGAATGGTTGCTTAATCCCTGAAGGACTCTGAAAAATTGAGAACTGCTCTAAATTATAGAAGTTTTCTGGCTCAATGGTCTGGCCCTTTTTCTAATATAGAAAGAAGTGTAATACAGCTTTTTAAAAATGGTTGTCTAAGATATGTTGCTTTCTGCCATATAAATGTTCACGTTTATATAACTTCCTCAAGGCAGCAGATTTTATATTCTAATTTCCTAAAGGTCTAATGGCACTTAAGATAGATGAAGATAGATTTGTTTTAAAATGTATGCCGGGTGAATAATGCACATCTACCTCACTTTGCTCTTCCAAACCAATACATGAACTGAAACCTCTGGGGGTGGGACATCCGCCTTCCAGGGAAAATACCCAAGGCACATTCGCTCAGCCTCAGGTTAATAATAGCACACACACCCTCGATGAAACACGGCAAGAAAACTCTATGACAGTTTCACCTTAGGGTCGCCAAAAGTCAGAAATGGCTTGAAGGCACCACACACACAAGTCATGCTCTCTCAGCCTCAGAGGATGGCAATGGAAATTTCCCTCTGATGAAACTTACCCCATGATAATTTCACTTTAGGTTCACCTTAGGAAGGGAGGGAGGGTGCTTTGGGCCTAGCGGTTTGAGCGTGCAACTCTGGAGACCAGGGCTCGAATCCCAGCTCAGCCATGAAACCCACTGGGAGACCTTGGGCAAGTCACACACTCTCAGCCTCAGAGAAAGGCAATGGCAAAGCCTCCTCTGAATAAACCTCGCCAAGAAAACCCCATGATAGAGTCGTCATAATTCAGAACAATTTGAAGGCGTACAAACAGTTGTTGCCAAACTCTGGCCTTTGATTCCCAGAATCATAGACCATTGATTAAGTTGGCTGACGCTTCTGGGAGATGAAATCCAAAACACCCAGAGTTTGGGAATCATTGGCACACAGCAACAACAACAACAACATCGTCTAGGTATAGGATTCAAAGGCAACCAACATGGCATAATGGTTTCAGCACTGGAGTAGGACTGGAGACCAGAGTTTGAATCCTGGCTCAGCCATTTAAACACACAGGGTGACCTTGGGCAAGTCAGTTTCTGTATGATAAGGAAGTGTATGATATGTTTTAAAATAAATAAATACATTTTAAAAAATGAATACACACAGCTTCTCACTAGTGAGGCATCCAGATAGTTCCTAAAACTGTCAGGAAAACATGATATAAATTGTAAATAAAATTTAAACAAAATCAAAGCCAAGACAGTTTATCCTTTCAGAAACACTCAGACAGCATAAATGATCAACCAACCATGGCCACAGACAGGCCACCACATTTTCATCACTGTACTTACTGTGAAGCAGAGTAAGCATTATTCACATCTATGTTTGTACACCTCCGTTGTGGGTTGACATTGTTTATGTAACTGAGGGACGACTGAACTAGTTCTGTGTTCTGTTAAGGATAGGCGAATCTGTCAGTCTGAGTGTTTCTCTTTTTCTAATTTTTCCAGTTATAAATTCAGTTAATCCAAACTGAATGCCCATTGACACTATGGAATTAAACTGAATTAACCCTCAATCCCTTGGGAACTGTAGTACAAGGATGCATACAACAGCTGTCTCCAGCAGAGAGATTCTCTGCAAACTAGATATCCCAGGGTTCTATAGGATGGAGCCAAGATAAAGTGATATCAAACTACTATAACCGTATAGTGTGGATAGACTTTAAAATTCTTAAAAGTCTGCATAATAATTCACACACATTTTTTGTGTGTATGACCCTGTCTCACCTTTTATACAAATGCTCCTTCATCATCTTGTTTATTGTTTTACCAACAGCTGAATTCTTTGAATGCAGACTAAACCCAAGTGTGTGTGTTGGGGGGGGGGGATGTATAGGGAAAATTATCAGGAAGGTTTTGGGGGGGGTGGGAAGGGGTGGCTTTTGCCTCTACATGGAATACTCAAGCATAATGGAAGAACATATTTTTCAGAAAGCAACTACTTGGAAATAACATGTCACTTGCAAAATAGTGCCATAATCTACAGTAAGAATGATATGATTACTTTATATAATTACTTAAGAGAGGGAAAAATTGTTCCTTTGTATCTTTGTATCTTTAAAAGATATTTTTGTAGTTAAAGGTATAGGATTTTGTATCTTTAAAAGATATTTTTGTAGTTAAAGGTATAGGACTTCACAAAATAGAGGAGGAACAATAGCACAAGGCCGAAGTGCTGGCATGTGGTGTGCCTCATCCTTTGGCTTTGGGCAGTCTTGTGGATGCAGGGTGACCAGACATCCTCCTTTTCCAGGACATGCCCTACATTTCAACTTTCTGTCCGGGAGGAATTTCAAAATGTTCTCCATTTTGAGTATGACTAAGAAGCATGAATTTATATTTGTATTTGTGTTCATAGCTTTTATTTTGGAATGTCTTATATTTTTCTTGAATAGCCTACATTTTGTCCTCTTTGTGGTTGAGACATCTGGTCACCCTGTGTGGATGTTGAAATGACAACAAGATGCATGGGAGGAAAGTATGTTTTATGTCACAGGCCATCAGTTGGTAGTGTTCTGATTTTTTAAAAATAAATAAATAATGGAATAGGAACATTTTACTTAGCTTTGAAAAACTAGAAAAGAAAAAGTAACTTTCTTAAAACCTTCAAGCAGAACAGTAACTAATTGCTTTGGAGGCATTGTAATTATAACCGTAAATTACCTCTAACTTTCCAAAGTCTGGCTTTGCGTGCAGAAGTCTCTGGCTCATTTCTTAGTATTTTCATTCATTGAACAGTCAGTCAGTTGTACCAACCAATTTTCTTCTACAAATACCATCCCTCACATTAACTTAACTAATAGGTTTTTGAAGTGATAATATATATATATCCACCATAAGATATAGGAGAGGCCTGTTGGATTAAAAAAGGGAGAAAGAGAGAATAAGTTTTCATTAATGAATGTTATGGTATGAGCATTATAGGGCTAGTTCAGCTAATACAGTTTTTGGTAAATGAAAGGTACAAGAAAGAAGTGTCAGCAAAGGAATTTGATACATTTCATTAAGTGTGCCTTGCTTTTCAATTTTTATGACAGATTTGTGGGTTTTTTAAATAGTAATTTTTCCAAAGGAAAAAGGGGAATAATATAGGTCAAGCCAAGTTTTGCAGGATATATAAATCGTTGCATAAATCCATCTGATGGGAAAAATCTTTAAATCTCCAGCTTCTCTAGAAAAAGAAAGAATGTTGATGCTGGCACTGAAAGCTAACCATCTACATATCATTTTTCCATGAACTACCAACAGCCCATGATATAAATGAGAAAAAGAATCTTAGTCTGATATGTATTATGATTTAATAGTTGTTGTTTTTAAAATGAAGAACATTGAAAATGTCCATCTAGTGCATGTAGACATTACTATATTGGCTAGGTTTCAACAGCATTGGTTGAAAAGAATGACATCCTTTTTGCAAACCAGACCAATGCACCAAATGCCATGTTTCATTTTTCCCCTATGAATGTGTGTAGAAAAAAGGATTTGGCAGAGGCTTTGAGAATGGTTTCATATGCATGTGTATGCCCTTCGTTTTCTGTTTTCAGCTATGTATTTAATGTTTTAAATGTTTTTACACATTGTACATTGTCTCAAGGGCTCTGGTGGGTTGAGAGCCAATAAACAAATGCTGTTCTGAATTAATATACTGTGAACTTTGGGTAGGGGAGAGTTGCTAGTTTTTAAGAACCTCCTCTGCTTAACAGAAGCTTAATGTGCAGCAATGAAACACAATGATATACCCTCCAACTGTCTGAGTTTGGTAAGGACAGCCTCTGTTAAACATCTGCCATTCCACATTTCCATCTGTTTTTAAAATGTCCCTCTTTCCCTTTCCTTCTTCCATTTTGACCCTGTTTACTGTTGCAAATTGAATTCAAAGCACAAAAGTAGCTCACACTCAGCTCAGGAGGGGGAAGAGGAGGAGGAGTCAAAATCTTCCTCTTTCCTCTAGGTTTATGCATAAGCAAACCGCTGATGCCACATCTAGTTTGTGTATTCTTTCTTTTTAATAACTTTTGACATTCTCGGGGTGCTTGCCCCCACATTTCATGGTTTTAATCTGTGAAATGTTGATGGGTATGCAATGATTCAGAGTGTGGAGTGGTTTCAGTGTTAGACTAAGGAGATTATCATACTGCCCCTTTTCATCCCCCCTGATCAAGACACGGGCTGAAACGTTTTAAGCATGGATTTTATTGTACGTCTCCATGCCCAAGCTGGAGGCATCCCGCATCCAATCATGGCATCCCATTCACAATCCAGATTTTTTTTTGTACTTTCCAAAGAATGGGAAAATCCTGTTCTTTCAAAAAGTACCAGAGAAGTCCAGATTAGACACGGACACTTCTTGCAACCCACATCAACACACCAGATCTTTCAGTTTTCATCTCCACTAGGACTGAGTCTTTTGAAATACAACTGGTTCCTAAATACCTATTCAAGTTCAATCAGTCTCAAACACTTTGCTTAATAATATGGACAGGTCACACAACAATATATTGCTGGGGGAGGGGATCCATTTTCTCCTCTCTTACAGTGAAGATTGCAGCTAAATTGGAACGAGGATGCTTGTAAGGGGTGTTAGATGATATCATTATCCCTGCTAGTCAAAAAGTCCTGGAGATCTGGCTCCACTGTAACACAGGAGACAACTGAAGCTTTTTTCCTTGGCATGAAGGTAAAGTAATGGGAAACGTTTCACCTGTTTAATTTTTTGCATGTCAGCCTTCAGTTAAAAACACTGGAGTAGAGCCAGTAGCAAAGCTGGTAACCCTAGAAGCAAAGAGAGGGATTATTAACTTTCACCCACAATGCTCTCTCCTTGGGGAAAAGGAAACAGAATTGCTTAGCAACTTTCTAGTCCAGTTACTCCCCCCCCCCCCGAGTTCAGATAAAGGTGACAAGAAAAAAAATTAGTGAGTTTCAAGAAACACATATTGCAGGGTCAGCCAGCCAACTTTCTAGGTTCTTTCCTAACAATCCACAGACGGGTAATCAGTAATTCAGAAAATGACGCATTTTTCAAATGTTGCATCCCCATTCAGGGGTGGGGGGTGGTGGGGGGAGTGAGATCAATGGAAAAATTCTGCTTTTCACTTATGTGTGTAAAGAAACTGATAATGCTGCCAAAGCATTATCTGGGGCACAAATTTTCCCAGCTTACAATACTCAGCCATATTACATAAAATGTTTATTGAAATTCATTTATATAACATCAACAACAATAATCATGAAACAATAACATAGCACACTTAAGGAAACACAACCAAAACAATTTGCACAATGACCAAAAAATATAATCAAGACTAGCAAAGTTCCCTCCTTCCTCCTCCCACCCCCCACTCCCCCGCTCCATATATTATAATATTATACAGGCGGCCCTCTGTATCAGCAAGGGTTCAGTTCTAGATCCCCCCACCACAGATACCAGAAAAGCTGGATCTCAAATCCTATAAACATCAATGGACACTGACATGCATGTGACCACATCAGCATGGTTGTGTGCATGCTCTCCCATTGATGATAATGGAGCAGGGCCATCTGCAGATGCTCCATTCTGTGTTTGGCTTGCCTGCAGATATGGAGGGCCACCTATATGATTTAAGTCTAGCTCCCTTCTGTGAGATTCATATTTCATTTGTGATTTTAAATTCAAGCCATATCACAAATATGTGTTATGTGATTTTTCCTCACATGTCATAGTACATGCACAGAGGCCTTCAACCTTCACCCTTGAGTGAAATGATCCTTAATTGCTGAAGATGTACTTGGAATTTTAAAAACTGAGTTTGTTTTATTTATTTACAGAACAATCACTTAAGTTCTGGGTAATTATTGCCTTAGCCCCTGAGCAATTACATGAATGAGGAATTTGGACAAGACACATGGTAGTAGATATAGCCATGCTCAAGTCTGATGATTTTACTTCTCCCAGAGGTTATCTGGAATATATTAATGTACTTCATTACTATGCTAGCAGCTGTACCTTTCCAGAATTGGGCAACTGTAGTGCAGGAAGGCATCTTACTTGCCTGCCTTACTTGTTGTACAGGCTCACCTCATAAAGACATTGGGATTCCCTTCCATGGGAGGCTTAGCTGACCCTCTCTTTGCTCTGTTTTTAACAGCAGGCAAAGGCCTTTTTATTTAAATAGACCTTCAGCTTTAATTGATGGTGGCACAGGGATCTTGTACTGGTGTGTGCAGTATTTTTATCTTTTGTTGATGTTGTGTGCCTTCAAGATATTTCCGACTTATGGTGAGCCTAAGGTGAAATTATCATGTGGTTTTTTGGCAAGTTTCTTCAGAGGGGGTGTGCCATTCCCATCCTCTGAGGTGGGAGAGTGTGACTTGCCTAAGGTCACCCAGTGGGTTTATATGACTAAACTGGGATTTGAACCCTTGTCTGCAGTGTCATAGTCCAACACTACACCATGCTGGCTCACTTTACTATGCTTTACTGATGATGATGATGATGATGATGATGATGATAAATAATTTTATTTATATACCGCCTTTCCAAATAGATCAAAGTGGTTTATAATACAAAATCAAAAATCAAAATCACATAATAAAAATACAGTACAAAAAATACATAACATAGCATAGTAATAATCGAAACAACATAGCATACCATAATAATCTATTAACTGCTTTAAATGTTTTAACTGGATTGTCTGTTTATTTTTTAAAAACTTTTGCATTGTGCAGTGTCTCATTTAGCTAAATTTTGTTTTAACTTATACAGTAAGCTGCCTTGGGTTCTGTACTGGAAGAAAGATGAGATATTGATTAATTGATTGAATATTAATAATTTCACAGCCCAGATCTTTTTTCAACTTATTACCACCACTTACACTAACATAATAACTAACATAATGGCACACAACAAAGCCATGGGAGTGGGAACTTTCTGAACTACTCCAGTCTTGAGAATGGTCAAGCTTAATATGCTATCTTTTCCTCATCCCTGTTCTCAAGTGTATAAGGGAAATATGGTGTACTAATTGAGAACTCTCAAAGAGACAAGAAGCCTTTTGCTGAACCTTTAGTAATGTTACTCTCAGTTTGTATCTCAACTATCAGTTGAACTGAGGGGACCACTCACATTACTGCTTGGCAGAGTCATACTACAAAGATAAAAAGGGTTGACATGGATTCAGAAAACATCCCATCGTTTTTCTTTCTATGTAAGGAGCAGAACTTGGAAGAATAGTTGCTTTTTTGCCCTACAGTTTTTTAGCCATGCTGACTGCAGGGTTGTGGGAGTGTACAGTAATTTTCCAAACTCTTTTTCCTACATAACGCAAATTCATAGATCATGCCCAAGCTTTTCTAAAATAAGTTTTTAAAGCAGCCATTGACTAGTTTATTTTTCAACCAAGTTTAGAATTAATAACAGCTTTGGTATCTCTGTGCCCTATGCAATTTAAAGTGAGCCAGCTGGCAAAACTCACCAAAGATGTTGTCTAATGGAGTCCATTGAAATCAAATAGAGTATTTCCATTTATCTTAGTGAGCCTTGGAGTGTCTCCTATGTTCTCTGATATGCCAGAATAAGATGAAAAAGGGAGTTAGTTTTAATCCAGATTTGATTTCGTAGTTTGGAATAAGAAAATAAATTTGACCTCACATAGAGTGGAGACAAATAACTTCATAAAACTATTTTGTTATTGGGTTTCTTTTTAAATTAATAGTCTTGGGTGGTGTTTCCCAAACCCTTGATAATTGGAGCATAGTTGGTTTCTAGACTGAAAGTTGAGGAACACTTCTCTCTGTTCCCAAAAATATTGTACAATGCCATCTATTCTGCTATCCTTACTCTTCCTGAATAGAGCTTTCCAAGACTGGAAAATTATAGTCTGGGCAATAGAAATGCTTTTAGAACCATCCACCCCACATATACATACACACAGCAATCATCTGTAGGACAAACATTGCTACAGAACTTTGACACCATATTGTGTTGGCTTTCTGCTAAGATGATGTATTGGCGCATAGCCTGGAGTTAGTTTTAATTAAAATAAAATCCAGTCTAAAACCATGGTTTGATTTTGCCTTGTTGCAATAGACTAACTAACTAATGGGCTCTACAGACTGCCCAGCTGCCCCAGAGGTTCCAATCCACTGCTCATCCAGGCCATGGAAAAGGGGCAAAACGCCCCTTCTCCATGGCCTGGAAAGAGCTTGATGCCCCAAGGACACCCCGACCGGTGGAGGAAAGGGAGAAAAGGGCCACGTTGTTCCTGCGGCAATCTGGTTGCCACAGGAACAATGTGCTTCCTGGAAAGGAGCTCCATTTCAAAGCTCCTTTTGGCACTGCTGATAGGGCGCCCTAGGAGCCCTCCAGCGGCACCATGACATCAGGTGTGTGCCGGTCCATCTGCACGTGGCGCATGCCAAGATGTCATCATGGCGCGTGCTTATGGACGGCGCCATTTTAAAATGGCACCACCCGTACATGTTAGGGTTGGGGAACATGCAGTTGCTCTACACTCCCCAACCCTAATCACAGCATGGGGACAGCCCTTTTGGGCCATCTGTATCACACC
This sequence comes from Urosaurus nigricauda, assembly GCA_034509955.1. Taxonomy (NCBI): domain Eukaryota; kingdom Metazoa; phylum Chordata; class Lepidosauria; order Squamata; family Phrynosomatidae; genus Urosaurus; species Urosaurus nigricauda. Next base: position 256,635,463 of record JAOEGL010000001.1, on the reverse strand, counting down.
AAACTGACTAACTGCATCTTTTTTGGGCATAACAATAGACTGTTGTTATTTTAAACCTAGAAGCACATGGTTCACATTTCCTTCTCTTGCCCATGCCAGAAAATAAAAGGGCAAACTGAGTTTGTAAGGTCAAGGTTAATAGATTCATTCATACCATGTTAAATCATATAATGTCAAGAGGCATAGAGTAATGAACTCACCCACATGATGGCTTAGGGGCTGAACAGACCACCCCAACAGGTGACCTGCAGCCACCTCATTCTTGGCCAGATAGTGATTCCCAAACTTTGTTCTTCCAGTTGTTTTGGACTTCAACTGCCAGAGCCCCTAGACAGTTTGGTCATCAGAAAGTCTGGGAGCTGAAGTCCAAAACAAAGTTGGGGAAACACTAGTCTAGGGCAAGATTAGGGAAATTGCTCCATCAGGAGTGTTTTTGCTGTGCTTGAAGAGGTCTGCCCCATTGACATTGGGCAAAAAATCACTCTTAGTGGTTGATGGCTCAAAACAAGGCAATTCTCTTCCTGAAAAAATATGCCCCAAGTACTTCTGATTACTTGTAGATTCATTTTGATGGTACAAGAAAAAAAAGTTTCTCGTGTGCTTTACAGTTGCCCATCCCTCCTCTAAGAATTTGGGGATCAGACAGCTACTATATTTAACAATTATTCCTAATCTTATCCTTATGCAGAGCAATCTTGAAGTAAAAAACAAACAAACACATTAACACTATGGTTTCCCTGAAGAGGAGGAATAATTTCAAATTCTGCTAAAGCCAATGAAACAGCTATTTCAATGGAATATTAAATCCATGTGTGAAGGCCATTTTCTGACCAATCTTAAAACTTTGTGGGAAAATCAAGAAAGAAACTATATTCTATGAAAGAGTCACTGCTCTCCACTTCTGTAGCTATTACCAATGCAGGTCAATATGAAGACTGAAATAAGAGCCAGTTGGATTAAAGACATGGAGCCAACTTATCTTGGCAAACCTACCAATATTTTTGAATTTGTATTTAACCTTCTAATACAGGTTTTGACATCAAATGGCTATTCTTAGCCCTGAAATGCTAACTAAATTAATCAGGAGCCATTTTATGTGTTGTTTTTTAATTAGCTGGATTTATTCTTCAGGAACATGTTGTGACTTTGATCCATGTGAATTCCTGAGGTAAAATATATGTTCTCCATCACTGAGCTTTTATAAAAGATCACTTTGATTCTATTTCTGTTTAAAGTAGTATTTGAAAGATTGCCTTATATCATTTTAACTGGCTATTTACTTCATCTTTTTTCACTTTTTTTTTCTCAAAGGTCCCTTGATCTACTGGGGAATAAGGAACTTCATTGCTATTCTGAATACAGAAGCTCAGATAGCCTCTGTCATTGAATCAGCTAGTCCAAAATTACAACCAGATGGTAATTACAAGGAACAGAGATGAGGTTTCAAAGGCAACAGATTCAGTGCATTCCACAGTTCATGGTGCATTTTTCCACAAAGATTAATGGTTATTTTAAAGCCATTGTATTTAGTGAACTTACATAACACTGACTTACCTAGAGAGTGAAGTAATCCATTCTTTCAAGTTGACATCATGCAAGATCTCAATAAAGGATCAACTCTTGACTGTCTGGGATTTTCACATTTTTAAAAATGAACAGATGCTAAACACATATCATGCCAGTGTTTTATTGATGAGTGGGTTTTTTTTAATTGCCTTCTTTTCCTACCCTGTTATGAATTCATCAGCCCAGTCAAACAGCCTTTAAACCTCCTATCAATATTGCTGGGGTTTGTCAGTTGGAGGTAAGTAGCCAGTAAAATGTTTGCCATTCATCTGAGATGTATAATTAATAATTAATGTTATATTGTCAGATCATTGGCAACTATCTTAGCTGGCACAGGACTTATTTGGATGATCAGCTTGGAAACCATCTTTTTGGCTGATCTGCTCCTTAGAGGATTAAAATACAACATTTTATAATAAGAAAGGGTGTGTCTTTGTATGTCCCATATCCCAGTGAAATTTAGATACCTTATACTTGATGTGCCTATTAAGGGGGTCTCAAACTGGGTGTTGTTTTTTTTTCTGTTAAAACTGGCTCCCAGACTTGAGACTTGACTTGGGATTTGACTTGAAAGTACCTTGCAAGATCTTGACTTGAGACTTGAAGGTACACACTTGAGAGTTGGAATAAAAGACTTGAATGCATCAGTGGTGGACGTAAGTCAACAGGAGACTCAAAAGTGCACTCACTAAATGAAAGGATTGTATCTTTCACATGCATATGTTGCTAGCACATATCAAATTGTCCATGACAAAAGAGATGAGTGAACATTCAACAACCCACAACATATAGTTGTACCCACCCATGGTCAAATTTATTAGGTCGATAGGAAATGGCTGTTCTGTTAGCAGTTAACTCAATCAGAATGACTACGGAGGACAATGTTTCTTGTGACCCCTTGCTTAGCAATTCCACTTCTGTCCTGATTCTGCTTTCTTCTTCTTGCTAGTCACAGCAGAAACACAAACTTAGTGGAAATTGCTTGGGGCTGTGTGTGTATATAAATGTTTCCACCTCCAACCTGCCAACTTTCAAGGTGATCCCTAGATCTCCATGGGGCATGTAGTGACAGTTTCATGCTGAAATTTATAGAAGGGAAATGTAGTTTGGGATGTGTCTGTGCATACATGCTTTCTGTGTGTCTTTGTGTTGCACGTATGCTTGCAAATGTGGAAAATTATAATATGGATTTTGCATGGCAAATCACAATCTTTGTAAAAAAAAAAAAAGAAAAAAGAAAAGAAAAGCATTTCCCCCCAGTGTCATTGATATTCAGTCACTGAAAATTAGACAAGTGCTGTAAATGTCTCCCACTGAAAAAAGAATTTAATCCTAGTTGATATTTTGTCACAGTAGTCCTATTTTATTGATGGCAATATTCACCCATCCCGTCCAGGAACTAGAAAAGTTATTAATTTAAATAAACAAAAATGATTAAATATTACATATTAAAAGTTCCTTATTCTCTATTAAGAAAAACAAGGTTTTATTGACTAAGGAGCTTTATGTCTATAGTCTCCCATCCCATTTCAAAACCAGTGTTCTCTGTGAATTTGATTCACATATTTGACACAGCTTTGTTTTTGTTTTTTGTTTTTTTTACAGTGATTCAGCATTCTAAGGGTGTTGTAAAATTATATGAAGTGCAAATGGTTTCAGCTGCATATTTGACATTTACAGACCTGCAGCAATTTAACAGCAGAAAGGATTTTTGTATCCAAATTTATATAAACTGCAGAAGTATGTATGTTTACTTACATGGCTATTTCTGACATAGGACTTTATCAGATGAAGGAAATTGGAAGTATAATCCAATGGCAATCTGAACACAATCATGAGGTTTCACGTTATTGTGTATTAGAGTATCTCACACAATTTTGGGCAATGGGAAGTCATTCCGAATGCAATCATGGGGTTTCACGTTATTGCATATTAGAGTATCACACAATTTTGGGTAATGGGAAATCATTTTCGGGCAATGGGAAGTCATTTTCGGGCAATCAATGGGAAGTAATTCTGAATGCATTCCAAACACAATTAGAATTCACGTAAATTCACTAAACTAGCGAATTCATGTAATTGCGAACTGGCTCCATTTGCAATTGAAAGAAATTCCTCCCATCTGATAACATCCATAGAGGGATTGTTTCCAACAACTGGCATTTCCACATGATTCAGACTGGTCCAGGAACCCTTTGGTAGTCCTGCATGTTGATCATTAAGTCTTCTGAACCAGGTCTTCTGAACCACTGTGTGCCCCCTTCCAGTGCCTACCTTGCCTACAAGACCTGTTCACCTACTGAAGAACAGGGCTCAGAGCATTGTTTTCATAAAGTAAATAGATATTGCTAGAATGCTATACAATCTGCAGTGTTATGTAACTATGTAACTAGTTGTGTAGTAGAGGATCTAAGAAACCCCTTTACTGAATTGTGAAGATGCATAACAGGAAACCAGCAAGACTGTCTAATATATATTGATACCCAAGATACAACAGGACAAATGAAATGTGCATCTGGACTGATGTAATGCACATAAGGATAAATGTAAATTCCTCCCATTGTACATCAGGTACCAATGTGCATTGAGCACTTTCCTAGCTGTGCTGCATAGTAATGTAACAGGAGCTCTCTGGTGGATGTAAATGTGGATGTGCAAGTCAGAAAACAACTTATGAAGACAGGATTGTCAACAGGATTCCAGCCTATGTTTACAATTCCAGGGCTCAAAAATAGTGAGTTATTATTCCATAACTCTGCACTCTCCTGTTTTTCTAAAGAATTAAATAGTTCATTTTGTTACTTAAAAACGAATGTACCAGTATGAGGAAACAACATATCCCAGTTCTTGAATCATGGGAAATTCTCACTTAGTCCTCTAGTAGGGCTCCCATAACTTTAGAAGTAAATAAGAAGGTAATGGTATACTGCAAAGAAGTGAAGTTATCCCTACTAAGGCCCTGTGCACACTGGCAGTTTGGGCCAGGTTGGGAGCAGAGCCACACAGCGCACCACACGGTGCACAGCACCATGGCTCTCCTCTGGTGCTGTGTCCACATGACACAACAGTGAAGGAGTGCTGTACAGCTGTGGTGGCACAGTATCGTGCCCTGGAAAAGGCCAGATCGGGGCTGTGGCATGCGGTTGCCGTAGCCCTGATCTGGCTGTAAAAGGGGCTGTTGCATGCCGCCCCTTCGAGTGTTGTCTGTACAGTTATAATGTAATTTACTGTATCCTTAGCTTTATCACTGGAGATAATGAACTATTTACAGATGACTGCTTATTTCTTTGCTATAGTGATACATAACAGACTGATAGAAATCAGATGCTTTGGATATTCACACTGAATCTCATGTAGCTAGTCTTTTTTTAAAAAAAAAAAAACAAAACTTTAAAACACCTAATAAACCATCAGAATTGCAAACCACACTGTTGTATCATTTATGAAAAGTGTAAGGGCCCCTCGCCCTAAAACTCACTGGAAGTGCAAGTGCAAAAATACTTGAAGTCTTTTTTGAAAGTCAGTGATTTGGATGACATGAAGCCGTATTCATTACTAAGCCACAAATTACATTGAGGGGAATATTCTTTGTGAGGTCCAGAATCTCATAACTGAGGAGACCCTCACAGCTTCAGAGTAGCTACAGTTTCAAATTCCAATAAAAATATTAATGGGTGTAACATAAGGGCAGGGAGCATCATTCTCTGTGGTGATTGAAAACATGCTCACATTTCCATATGCTACACTACTGGCTTGCTTTGAGTTTACTGCTTGTTTCAGCAATTAAGGAATCTGCCCTTTATGAGCATTATGTTTGAATTTCATCACCTGGAACCTGTTATTATTTGCTTATAAAGTGTTCTCTTGTTAAAGTGGTTCACTTATGCTAAATGCATCTTGCTTATTGAAAAACAGTGAATGATTGGGACTTTGCCCTTGAGTTTATGTGTGAGTCAGTGAGCAAATCCACATATAGATATAGACTTGGCGTAGCTATTTTTAAAACTGTACTGTGTTCAAGCAATGTAGCTATTCACATGACTTTGGAAAAGTTTCATTTGTTTCTGTAATGTGGAGGCTTTAATCTTTCCATGCTCTTTCAATTATTTTGGTTCTCTCAGGATGGGGATAGTTAGGAGAGTGAATAATCCTGTTTGATGACCCTGTGAGTGTGCCATGAGCAACATTGCCTTCCCCTTCCTCGATCAAATCATAACAATGTATAGCTTTAATGACACTTTGACATGTAGAAGAATCGAAGCTGTATGATGCTTTACTAACTCACTTCTCTATTACACCTTGCTAGAGCACACAGGGAGAATATTCCCCCAGTAGGACAGGAGGCAAATAGATTTGCTTAAGAATATTCATCCTACAGCAGAAAAGGTGCCACAACAAACTACAGATCCCGGGATTCCCTACAATGGGGAGATAAAGCGATGTCAAACTCCACTCCTATTGAAGGTTAACTTGAATGTAGAATCCTTTTAACTTGGATGTAGAACCCCTATGCAGAAACACCCTGCAAGTAGATGGACAACAAGCTATTCAATCCTAGACATTTACAGTCCTTGATAAAATTGCACCACATCTGGATGCCAAGCATCATTAGTTATCCTTGACCACAATTCTTTCCAGTCTGAGACCATTTTGTACCAGTAGATCAAGCAACTGCTATTGCTGTACAGCATGCCACCATATTCATGGCTGACTCAGAGCAAGCTCTTAGTCATGTAGTCCTCTCCTCTGTATGAGATATCTCTTTGATTGTGTAGTGGTCTGAATGTTGGACTATGACTCCTGAGACAATGATCCAATTCCCCATTCAACCATGGAAACCCATTGGGTGACCTTGGTCAAATTACACTCTTTCAGCCTCAGGAGAAGGCAAAGGCAAATCCTTCTGAACAAATCTTGCCAACAAAGCCTATATAATAGGATATCCATAAGTCGGAACTCACTGTAACGCACACAGCAACAACAGATTGTTTTGAACACCAGGTTGAATGGCAACAGAAAAGAGACTTCCTTTATCTTTTTCTCACACATTCTGGTCTTCTCCACTCTCCAGAAAAGCAAGAGGCAAAACAGGCAAAAAACAGTGGCAGTGAGATATGTCACTCTATAAAGTTGTGCTTTTGAGCTATCCACATTCAAAGCTGTTGGATTTTGTGTTTGTGTGTGTGTGACTGTAGTAAGTAATTCTGTACAGTTTACTATTAAATATTCTAGGAAAGCACAAAAAATTTGCCCAATCACTGTCTCCTCCTTGGGCCTCACAGATACACCACTGTGCTCTTCTTGACATTGCTTTTTCCATTTCCACACCACACATGTCCAACTGAAGAGGAGGTGAGATCCAAGACACTGATGACCAAGACAAAAAATGAGTTTTAACAATGTGAATAATGGGTATTCATTGACTCAGTGGTAATATCATCACAGTCATCTAAAAATATGATAGATAACTTTAGCAGATGTTTTGGGGTGTTTGGATAAAAAGGAATGGCGAGAGGCTTTGAAAGGCTGTGTGGCAAAGAGCAGAACAACTTGGCAAAACATTGAGGAAACTGAAGCAGATCTCTGAAGTTTGTTGACTGCAGGAGGTGGGAGGACAGAGGTAATGGCCACAGTAGAGAAAAAGAAGGTGCTGGCTAAGATTTGGAAACATAGAAACACAGAGCTTCTGTTGCCTGGTTGCAGGCAGGGAGCCATACCTGAAACAAAATTATGTTGGACAGACTCAAGTATAGCAAGACATCAAACTACATGGCTGTATTTATGGAATAGCTTCAGTGTCCTAGGGTTGCATAAGAGAGCGATTCAGAACCTTCCCTTAACGTCTCTAATTTAGTTGAGAGAATTTTCTAAGTGTAAACTGAAATATGTTCTTCAAATTACCTAAAATATTATCTCTGGCAAGCTACCCCTCCCCTCTGTTGTAATCTGTAAATTTAAAGGCTGTGATAGATAAGGACTTCATCCCTTACATGTTTTATTTTATTTAACTTAACTTTTACTATTACTTAAAAAGTGATACACAAGTTCCTCCTGGTTCCATGCCTTGCTCTTTAAAAAAATTCTTGGAAAAAGCTTCATGGGGAGGAGTCCATAGGAGTGCTTTCCAGATTTTTAAATATTATTGCAGCTTCCCTAATGGCATCTGAGAAAGACATAAGCTTACACTGCCCCCAGGGAATTAAGAGTCCAAATACTCCACTGGCACATTATTAAACAAGTATGACAAATTGTGATTGTTGTCTGGCATGAATACTCTCAGCTGCCACTATTTTATGAAAAACATAAAGACCCATTATCCTTGTGATGAAGCACAAGGAATGGTCACCGAAAGAATATTTTGAAAGGCTGAAATGTCTTTCTCTGTTTGCTTGTTTGTTTTTTTAAAGTTCTCATTTCTGTTGACAGATTGTGTCCAATTATTGTTTGGTATAGAGACTGTCCTGTTTGTCCAAATGAAATACAGAAGGGAATTGTTGGCAGATTATGGCACACATTACTTTGGAAGATGATCAAATGAGTGAACCAATGGTGTTCTGTATGATGTTATTAGATCTGCTTGCTTTTAACATGTGAACATCTTTAAAATATCATAATGATCTCATAAACATTTTACAAGTTTAGCTTTCTTTAGTTATTCCTGAAAGATGACCTACAAATAATTCCCATACTTATTCATTATCTGCAATTTTCAGGCACATACAGATGGAGCCTTTTGTGTGTGACAGGAGAATTACAGCAGCACCCCGATGTTCACAATCTAACTACATCCATCTCTCTACTGATCACTGCTAGTCAAAATGCATTTGCTGGCATTTCTACTAAAAGGTACATTTCCCCACGCCAACCCCTAGCTTCCTGTTTAACTGAGGGGAAGCAGCCATCCACTGGCAACTTCATAAAATAAAACAAATTGTTGCTGTTACAGCCGTTATTGCATTAAGTTGTAAATAGGGGCTGGGCTGAGTTCTGTCAAAAGGAAAATCTTGGCTGATCTTCTGTGTCTTGATTGGGGCAAAAGTATTTCCAGAATATCCACAAGCTGCGCTAGGGCTACCTCCTATGCTCCAGGGTCTCTGGCATGGTGAGGAACCAGGCTTGGTATAATGCAAAGTGGGATAGTGCCTCTTTGTGCACGCCTGGAATGTATCCTGGAATCCATTCCTGGTTCCACCATTCATTCCACAGTTTGAAGGGAATGGAACATTCCACACTTTCCCCATATTGTAAAGCACACTGATCACTTATGTTGTTTTTCATTAACAAATGCCAGCAAAGATTTTCAGAAGCCAAAACGTCTGCTTCAGACTCTTTGAACCTTAGGAACAGTAGTCTTCAACTTTTGCTACCCAGCAGCAGCCATTTTTTACCCAAACTGCAACAGAGGACTTATATAGGAAGATACTATCCAGGTCCATAGGAGCTTAAGCACGCAGTGGTTAAACCACTGCTGAAAAACCCCGCCCTGGATCCCTTGATAAGAAATAATTATAGGCCGGTCTCTTTATTACCATTCTTGGGCAAGGTGATCAAGAGAGCAGTTGCCATCCAACTCCAAGCTGTCTTGGATGAAGCCGATTATCTAGATCCATTTCAAACCGGCTTCAGGACTGGATATGGAGTCGAGACAGCCATGGTCGCCTTGGCCGATGATCTCCATCTGGGCATCGATAGGGGAAGTGTGACCCTATTGGTGCTCTTGGACATCTCAGCGGCATTCAATACTATTGACCATGGTATCCTTCTGGAACGCCTGAAGGAGCTGGGAATCGGTGGCACTACGCTCCAGTGGTTCCGTTCCTACCTTTCAGGTAGATTCCAGATGGTGAAGCTGGGAGACAGTTGCTCTCATAAAAGAGAGCTGACATCTGGCGTCCCTCAGGGCGCCATTCTGTCCCCCATGCTGTTTAACATTTACACGAAGCCGCTGGGAGAGATCATCCGGAGACATGGGGCGTGGTGTTATCAGTACACTGATGACACCCAAATATATTTCTCTATGTCTCCGACTGATGCAGTGACCAAGGATGGCATCTCGGCTCTGAATACCTGTGTGGAGTCGGTAATGGGCTGGGTGAGGGAAAATAGACTCAGATTGAATCCAGAGGTTCTTGTGATAGGTTTCTCTGGCCTGGGGGTGGAAATTCACCAGCCTCTCCTTGATGGGGTCACACTTCCCCTAAAGGACAAAGTTTGCAGTCTGGGTGTACTCCTGTACTCGTTTCTCCGGATGACCTCTCAGGTGGAAATGACAGCCAGGAGTACATGGTACCAACTACGGTTGATACACCAGCTGCATCCCTACCTGGGCAAGGAGAACCTTGAAACATTGATACACACACTGGTAACCTCTCATTTAGATTTCTGCAATGCACTCTACATGGGGCTACCTTTGTATCAAGTCCAGAAGCTTCAATTGGTGCAGAATGCGGCAGCCAGGTTACTTACGGGGACACCTAGGACGGAGCACATCACTCCTGTACTTAAATCTTTACACTGGCTGCCAATTAGCTTCCGGGCACAATACAAAGTGCACAGTACAAACCTTTAAAGCCTTATATGGCTTGGGCCCGAGTTACTTGAGGGAATGTCTCTCCCTATATAGTCGGCCCCGCACACTCAGAATGTCAGGGAAGAACCTGCTAGAACTTAAAAATACTAAATTGGTAACAACTTCCCATAGGGCATTTTCTGCTGCAGCCCCGAAGTGGTGGAATGACTTGCCAGAAGAGATTTATATTATTATCACCTTAGATGCTTTTAAGAAAGCACTTACGACAGATCTCTTCTGGCGGGCCTATCCACCTGACATACTGTAACAGACTACCGACAGTTGTTAAATCTGTGAAATACATCAACTAACTATACTGAACAATGCATCTTATTGTTTTATTGTCAATTTTTGCTGATGTTGTAATAATATGATGTTTTTAGGATGATGATATAATATGGATTGTATCTTCTGTGTTTTATTGATGTTAGAATCCCGCCTTGATCTGACAGAGAGGCGGGAAATAGAAATAAATAAATAAATAAATAAATAGTCCAAGCATTGTAGAAATAAATTTTGTTTTATTATTTATTTATTCATTCATTCATTTATTTTCTGTGTCGCTTTTCTCCCAGAAAGGGACCCAAGGCGGCTCAGAAGATATTAACTTTTGTAGTGTACACGCTCTTTGATACCTGAGCTTTGAAGAGTCACATTTTGAACATTATCACACAAGGCTTCTACTGCAGGAATACAGCAAGATAATAGAGTTATTTGGAAGTACTTACTGCATGATATTTTCTTTCATACTGTTGCTGGTATACATTTCAGTCATTTCTGAAGCACACCTTGCTATTGACATGGAAACACTGTCAATGACTCCCAGCAGAGGTGCTATACAGGTAGTCTCCCTCATGAGATAATCTCTTGCATTTCAGAACCAAAAGAGACAGCATTCATATGGCATGAAGGTACGGGATTTTCCTTTTCTTCTCCATTTTCCTCCCTCCTCCTCACTATCCCCAAACAGGCCAGGCCGTGCATTTTGTGGGGAAAGGGGGCTGTCATCCACCAGACTGATCTCTCTTTCCCCCTCTCTCTTGCCTAATCTATCCCCCCCCCACACACACACACATCCTTTTACAGCATCCCAGCATTTATACTTCAGTGCCATTAATTCTCATGTTTGCTTTCTCACACTTGAAATATAGCAATACCATTTACACACTCACACCATTTGTGATGCCTCTTGGTCCATGACTGGTGATTTTTGTCCTCTTCCCCCCCCCCCCCTCAAATTTTTTTTTCAAGAAGATATAATTGCACTACTATGGAAGCATTTTAATGCTTTTTTGTGTGAGCCTATACTCGCCCAGTTCTGCTTTTGTATAGCACTTTCAACTTTCATGAATACAACTGCAACTTTTAACATTTTTTGAACCCCATGGTTTCTCTGGGCATTAATCCTTAATTGGATTATATTTGAATTCTGCTATTTCACAATTACCCTTCATTTTTTTTAAAAAAAAGCATGTCAATGAAGAGGGAATTAACACATGACAGTTCTTTTTGGGAACTCTCCAAAATGCCAGTGTCCTGCCAGTCCAATTTTCATGAGTATCATGCCTAGGCCCCAGGAGCTAAGGAAAGGATCTCCATCCATCCCAACTCCAATTGCTGTGATCTCTGAGGGAGAGAAGAGCAGTCAGCACCTAGACTTAATTTCCTCCCTCACTGACATCTCCTTACCCTTGTGTGTCATGTCCTTTTAAGATTGTAAGCCTGAGGACAGGGGATTGTCAAATTAACAGTTGAAAACCATGCATGTAAAGCACCACATACACTGTTGATGCTATATAAATAAATGGCAATTCTACTACTACTATTACTAATAAGTAGTAGTCTAGGATTTTTCTGCTGGAGATTCCTAAGGAATCCCCAAGGGAATAATAATTATTATTATTATTATTATTATTATTTATTTATTTATTTCTAGCTCGCCCCTCTGAACAAGCAATCGAGGGAGGTTACAGCAAAAGTTAAAACAGTGTCAGTTAAAATATCCCGTCTCTTCCCTCACCACCACCCTTAAGAAGAAAATTAAATCACAGTAGAGTTAAAAACATGGAATAAAACAAAATAAGACAATAAAAAGCAGCAACAGGGAAATGGGCCTGAAGAACCTAGGTTGTATAAGGGGTGGAAAAAACACAGGAAAGGAAGGCTGGAAGACACTAGGGCCTAGGTTTGGAGCCGGGAGGTGTTCACATTCTCTGGGAAGGCCTGCCAGAAGAGATGCATCTTTAGGGCTTTTCTGAAGCCTTCTAAAGATGGAATAAGACACATCTCATCCAGCAGGTCATTCCACAGCTTGGGGGCGACAGAACAATGAAACCAAAATCACTATGCTATCAATATTGCAACAAAGAGACACTGACACCCAAAGTGATTACTAAACCATAATAGGATACAGGGGTCATTTACAGTTAATTTTAATTGTGAAATGAATCATCCCAACAATGGTACAGCATGGCATCAAGCTCAAGACAAAGATGGGACTAGTGCAATGCAATTACGGCATGACAGTGTCATGTGATAAGCTCCTGTGACTTTGATTCATGTGACTAATATTTCAGAGAATCTAGGCACACTCTTTTATAGATTTTACATGATTTAGGCCCGTTCTTGTATAGGCATATTCTTATATAGACATAACTTAGCGTATCAACAACCCATTCTCCAGAGAGGAATAGTGTTCTCTATCAGCAAACATTTTCAGATTATAGATTCCAGCTAGAAACACCCATAGGAAGCAGCCATAGGAAGCAGTCGCTTGGATTAGTTTCCTTTATCTGGCTTGACGTGAGCTTTGTTGTTGTGGTTGACATCTTCTTATCCAATTGTCAGCCAATAAGGAGATAAGCTTCACTGAGTCTCAGAAGTGCTTGGAATTAAATGCTACGATTACTTGAACTGGCTATTTGCCATTAAGAGGTGTGTTGTATCTGGATGTGTTCTTACTTTATTTTCCAAGACTGTGGGACTGCTTCTGCACTGCAGAAATAATCCAGTTTGACACGGCTTTAACTGTCATGATGCAATGCTATGGAATTCTGGGATTTGTAGTTTTGTGTGACATTTAGCCTTCTGTATCAGATAGCCCTGATACAGAAGGCTAAGGAGAGCCATAATAAGCTACAATTCCCACGATTCCATAGCACTGAGCAATGGCAGTTAAACTGATGTCAAACTGGATTATTTCTACAGTGCAGATGCAGCCTAGGATTCTTCTGTTTGTATTAATGATATCTCTCTTGATAGTTAACAGACCCTATCCCCAGACTACTGTGGTATATGGTTAAGAAGTCCTGGTGGCGCAGTGGTTAAATGTTAGTACCACAGCTATTCATAGCCACAAGTTTATGAGTTTGATCCCAGGCAGGGGTCCAGGGCCCACTCAGCCTGGCATCCTTCCATAGGTCGCTAAAACGAGTACCCAACTTGTTGGGGGTAATTTTTTACAGATTGTAAACCTCTTAGGGAGTTCTTATGTGTACTGATAACCAATATAGAAATGCACTTGCTTTCTACTGCTATGATTTCTCAAAAACAAAATAACACTTTTAGCTCTGTAAGTTCACACGGAACACAACTATTTTTAATTTTAATTTGGCAAGTCTTACATTTTTATACCTAAAATGCATGACCTAAAACTAGCAAAATAGACAGATAGATTAGAACACAGCATACTTTACACCCTGCTAAATATGATGGTGAGGGTTGTTGTTGTTTAAGTAAAATGTCCTAAAGAGGATAAGTCAGTAGGATATACTAAATGACTAAATGCCACAGTGAAAAATTGTGCCTAATCTAGAATACTAGTATGTAGTTTTCTGCTTTAGAATAGATTTGAAATGGAAAGGGGAAAACAGTCATCTGGTCAAGATCTCTGACAGTTTGAGGCAAATCTGTTTTTTCTCATTAAAAAGGCAAAAATTCCTTCTGTTTTCTTTTTCCCTTATAATACTACCTTCTCCCACTTCAAAATACTTCACAGTGTTCTGGAACTTCATGTCTGTTAATTCTATTTATTTCTTTTTAATCCCACATTGAGGACTTTTAACATGTTTTTATGAGCCTAAGGCCACTGTCAGGTATCCATCAGTTAAATGCATAAAGAAAAATATGCTGGCCACCTAGGCAGTTTTGAGCAAAAAAGAAACATGATTATATTCTTCAACTGTCAGCAGTTTCCAGCTAAAGTTCACACTATCCATAATGCATAAAATCATTGTGGAGATTTTAGTGAAACTTCTTGATTATGCCATTCTATAATATTTTATGGGAGTAAAGTTTTTGTATGTTCTGCCAAGATGTTCAATCATATAAAATTAATAACCTGCAGTTATTGCAAGACCTACACATGCCTAGAGAAGTATTTTCTCTAGGAATTTCTAGGCCTTCCAGTGCAACTCTATGGTCAACTTTCAGCAGAATTTCTCTGGAGGACCTTCTGTAGTCGAACACATGTGCATGGGCAGCACATGGTGAGCGCCACCATGGTGTAGTGGTTTGAACACTGGACTACAGCCATGGATAGTAGGGTTCAATACTTTTGCCCCAGAAAACTCCATGATAGGTTCACATAAATCAGAAATTACTTGAAGGCACACAACAACAACTCCTTTGATTGTGCATTCTATTGCTCAATGCATTGTAAATTCAGGTGTGCATTCTATTCTATAGTTCTTTGTGCATTGTTACCATTCAACACAAGGGATAGTTCTCAGAGTCAATGTTTCACATGCAGGGATTTATGCTATGTAGCTCCACTGTATGAACTCAGCCAGATCCCCTGCTCCCGCTTCTGAACTTGAACCACTTCTAATGAAATCCAGTTTTATAGACTGCACTGTGCAGTGGCCATTGGCTCTATTTAGAGAGAAGGCATGATCTGAGTTTCGCTCAACATGGTGCAGTCCATATGTGTTGGGCTACAACTCACATCACCTCCAGCCAGAACTCTTAGTGGCCCTCAAGTTAGCCAAATCAGAATGCCCAGGATGTGTTGGAATATATGTGTTGGACTGGTGGCTAGATGTAGTAAGGGGCTGCATGAAGGCCAATTAACTAAAGTTGGATCTCAACAAGTGCGATACTCTGTGGAGTAGCAGTTGCCAGATTTGAGAATAGGTGAGTGATATGGCTAAGGATTGATGGCTCCCAGGAACGACTTGTCCTACATGAAGAAGCATTCTTTCCTGAAAAAATAGGCCCATACTCTTCATTGGTGATTGTATTTAAATCACTAAACTGCTCGAACACTGAAAGGGTCTCTCTCCCTATATGTATACCTGATTGACGACTTGAGATCTGCCAGACCAAGGAAGCCCTTCTCTATGTCATCACTGGGAGAAATACATTATGTGGAGATATGAGAGAGAACCTTCTCTGCTATGGTGCTCTGCCGATGGAATGACTCAGCCTTGGCAGTCCATTTGGCATTTCAGTGCCAAGATAATATTCAGCTTTTCATCAAAGATTCTGGGCCTTAGGCACTGCCTGACAAGATTATAACACCTGGATATAGTGTACACTGTTTCAAACAGTTTGAAATCAAGCATTCTTTCAGGTTGTTTTGAATTGTTGTTTTGCTGTCCTCAGACCACCCAGAGATTTTTTATTATAGGCCAAAATAAAAATATTTTAGTAAAGAAGCAACAATATTTTAAATAATTTTTAAAGAGATATGTTGTTGTAAATAAGTAAGATATAGCATGATATAGTGGTCTGAGTGTTGTAGTAGAAGATTAGGGACCAGAGTATGAATCTACAGGTAGCCATGGAAACCCACTGTGTGACCCTGGGCACGTTACACTCTCCCAACCTCAAAATAAGGCCATAGCAAACCCCTCTGAACAAATCTTGCCAAGAAAACCCATTGGAAGGTTTGCCTTAGGTTCTATAATTCAGAAATGACTTGAAAGTTCACACCAACAAATTAATTCATTAATTAATCTCCCATTAAACCCACTGTTGACTAGGCATGATGCGTTGTAGTCTAACACATCCCAAAAGCACCAGGTTGGAAAATGCTGTTCTTGTCACTAAGGATTGCTCAGGATACATATAGCATTAAAAACATGTTGAATGTGTAAAGTGACAAATCCCTTTGAATTAATATTAATAATAGTATCAATCAATCAATTATTATTATTATTATTATTATTATTATTATTATTATTTTCTGGCTCAGTATTTTCATCCAAATTATATTCTGCTTTACCTCCCCAACCTTCCTAACTCACCATTCTATTCAGTCTCCTTCTGAAAACTAACATTTAGGATATGTAGGACAATAATTAACGAAAAGGCAAGTTGGTCATTGGTTCAAATGCAAAAGGAGAAGTGCTGCAGAAAGAAACAAGGTTTTTGGAAAATATAATAATAATAATAATAATAATAATAATAATTTATTTATAGCCCGCTCCTCTGTTCATACACTCATGCTATAATTCCACAGAAACACATGCATGTATAGGACATTGGAACTAGTCATGATTTCATCTGTCTGAAACTTTCAACCTTCATTTAAAAACAACAACAACAACAAATTTCTATACTTTATGGACAAAAAGATATATCTCAGAAGCTCTTGGCAAGACATGCTAAAATTTCAAAATTTAAAAAGTTTGGAAAAGTTACTATTTGGAATACATGGCTTAGAAGTAATTTTTCCAACTTCCAGACACAATCAACTTGGGTGCCATCCTATCCAGTTTCATCAACTAAAATCCTATGAACCTTTTGGGGATTTGATTAACCTAGTAGGGATGTAACTGATAGAGATGAAAAGAATATTCATGAATATTTGAAAAATGGTTAATAAGCATGTTTTTCAAATGTCAAGAAATCCTGGTGAGAAGAATCCTAGACTGGCAAGAATCTTTATACTTCAGGACTTATTCTTTGCAAAAATTTGCATGTGGCTGTGTTATGCAGAAAACAGCATTTTATCCCCATAGCAAACAGTATTTTCTATGTGGAAAATATTTCAATGCAAAAACATAATCCTTCCACAGAAAATGTTGCTGAAGTGTTGGTGGAATATCCCTGAGAAAGTTTGCTCTTCTTACAGCTAGTGCACAGAATTTTTTATCCATGAAGAATAATTCTGGCTCAATTTTTCTTCAAGTAATTCCTTCAGATTACCTGAAAATTAGGTATCTTAAAATTAGTGTTCCAAAGATACATGATATAGGTAATGTTGCCTTTTTATCATGATGGGAAAGTTAAAAAATGAAAGCCATATTTCATAAGTGAGGTAACGAGAAGGAAGAAAGCTACTTTATTGGTGTAATGAACAACATTTTCTAATCACTTTGAATATTATATTTTATGGGTATTTTAGCCTTTCTACCAGAAAGTGTTCAAGCTCTATACAGTTCTCTTATCAATTTTTTTTAAATAAAGGGGAAAAAAGAATAATGAATGATAACAGAATAGCAATGAAAAACATAAGGCAATGATTTGCTTTTTTACATTAATAGTCATGGATTGCTTATGTCATTACAGAATCTTAGTGTTGGAAGGGGCCATAATATATAGCCATGCAGGAATACACAACTAAAGTACTCCTGAAAGATGCCCATCCAGTCTGTTTAATGACTTCCAGAGTGTGTACCACCTTCCAAGGCAGATCATTCCAATGTCAAGCAGTTCTTACAGTAAAGAAATTCTTCCTAATGTTGAAGTGGAATCTCTCTATTTTGTAATTTGGATCCATTGATTTGTGTTCTAGTAGAAAACAAACCCATTCCATCTTTTACATGACTTCCATTCAGATAACTGTCTTCTCCCAGTCTTCTCATCTCCAAACCAAATATATCCAATTTCCTAAGTAGTTCCTCACAAGACTTAGTTTTCAGGTCTTGAATAATCTTGGCCATCCTTCTCTGGACCTATTCCAGCTATCAACAAACTGGAAAGTTATCTTCTTGAACTCTGGTGCCCAGAAATGGACTCAGTGTTAAGGTGAATTCTGACCAAAGTAGAACAAAGAGGCACTACTGCTTCCTTTGATCTGGACAGTATGCTCCTGTTGATGAAGCCCAGGATTGCATTGGCTTAAAAAAAATGGATCACACTGTTGAGTTGTATTTAACTTGTGGTCTACTAAAACCCCTAGATCCTTTTCACATGTACTGCTTTCAACCCAGGTGTCACTCATACTATATTTGTACATTCCAGTTTTCCTGTCTAGATGTAGTACTTTATATTTATCCCCTTAGCACAGCAGTTCTCAGCCTGTGGGTCACAACCTCTTTGGGGGTCGAAGGACCCTTTCACAGGGGTCGCCTAAGAACATCGGAAAACACATATTTCCGATGGTCTTAGGAACTGAGACACCACAATTTTATGGCTGGGGGTCACCACAACATGAGGAACTGTATTAAAGGGTTGCGGCATTATGAAGGTTGAGAACCACTGCCTTAGCAAGTTTCACAGAAATTTTCCTGATTTACAGTGGTCAACCTTCCATGTCATTGCGATTGTGAATCTGCTCTTGGTTTTAGACTGAAGTTTAAAACAGTAATTGAAGGCTGCTGAACCCTATTGCTGATACAGATGCAGCAAGTTCAACAGTTCCTTCAAAGTTCAGGCTAAAACCCAGAATGAATTGAACGCTTCACTGACCCGAAAGCCATCAGTGCTCATTGCTGATATGACGAGATAATACAAAATGGTTAAAAGTCAAGCAAAAAAGCCAAGTATGGAAGTTATCAAATCAGGCTTTGATTTTGTACTAGTTTCAGATTACAGCTGCATATTCAATAAACAATTTTGACTCAGGGGGATACACTTTAGGAATGAATAAAAAGTGTTGAATGAAGAAGAATCAGACCCTTGCTGTACTGTTTTTTGAGACAATTTAAATGTGCACACACATAATGCAAGGCATATGTGTTTTGTGCTGTGGCAGTACAGAGACACATGGACTATGATCAGGCAATAATTTTCTAAGCCATTTCTAAAAGACACAGAAATAAAGACACACATAAACAGCATACAATCCCCCCCTTGCTGTTTTTCCCTCTCTTTCTGTTTTTGTTTGACATCCAGTAAAAATGCCATAAAAAGACCTAATAAGCTACAGATTTTGAAGGATTTATATATTTGGCACCTTTTTTAAAAAAAGAACAGACACACACATATTAAAAAAAGAAAAACCTCAGTGCATTTATGGAAGCAATGTGTACGATGTAGGAAAACAGCTTGCCAATTGTAAATCACTTTATTACCTTAAATTTCCTCTTAGGGTATGCAGGACAAATAAAAGAAGAAGAAAACACTGGAGATTACAGCTGGCACAATGCAAGGTATTTCAGGCTTCAAAGAACATGATGTTCTTATTTAGCAAGCCCTATAAAAAAATCAAAAGACATTGTGACTCATGGTATCTTCAAATGTCCATACCAAACACATATAATAAAAAAGTACTAGCAGATATGTGTATCAATGAAGCAGATTCAGTTTAGACTTTCGCAGGAAGCTCAATAATGAGAAATAAAGATCAATTGTATCAAACTAGACCAGACCCTGTTAGGTGGTGTTTAAGGCAAGGGTTTTCTGGAGTTGGGGTTTTGACGCTAAAAGGGAGCTTGGTGCCATCTATTGACTCCGTCCCAAGATCTTTTATGTCCCCTTTGTGTGTATAAAGGGTTTTGTGCATATGGAAGGTGCATAGAGCAAAGGACCACTTACAAGGATAAATAGACAGCATTCAAGTGAATGTGGCCACAAAAATAAATAAATCACACTTGTTATGTGGTCAGTTTGTTCTTGCATTCTTTGTTAAATAACTCCTGTATTCACACCAATCAAATAACCGTTACACAACTAAAATGCTTCAGTGGAAAGCAAAACATGAACTTAGTGAGCTGAGGTTGAAAATTACATTACAAATAATAAGGGACTAGTAATCTTCCCTCCCATTTTTTGCAACAACTTTTTAATAATATAACTAAAGTATATTACATATAATTTGTGTTATAACTAAAGTATATTACAGTTGCAATGTACCAAGGGATAACTGATTTACTGCCAGCTGACTTTAGTTGATTTTAAAGTTACATGAGTTGTCAAGCCTAACTACAGGTTGTGACTAGGCCAGTGGTTTGTAGCATTGTAGTGGGGTGAGGTGTAGTTTGTTTTTTAAAAGATTTTAAAATGTTAATTATTTTTTAATAAAGAGTCACTCTTATAACATTGTAGCTATAGTGGTAATTATAATGATTTTAGGGGCTCAACAGTCCACCCGAAAACGGCAGACTGGAGACACCCGTTTTAACTCCGGAGGGACACTGCAGCAGCCAAACATGCAGCATCCCTTCAGAGTAAAAAGAACCTGCAAAAAGCAGATTCTTTTAAGGCACCTGCCGCATGTCACGAGTGTACCATTGGCGTGCCAGTGACATAAGTAATGTGCAGCAATATCTGTATGCTGCGTGTTGCTTACATCGAAATGGTGGGCTGCCACCGTGACGTGCTAAAATCCTGGAGCGTGCGGTTGCTGTGTGCTCCATAACCCTAGTATCGTCAGCAGCATGCCGCTTTTGTCTCGTCTGTCTCGGGCCTTAGTTAGTTTTAGCAGTAACTTTCCAAACTGTCATAAATCTGAACAAAAGCTGTGTTTCCTACCTAAGTCATCAGACAACCTTCAGTGATACCACCATGTGCTTTTGATCCAAAGCAGAATATTTCCAAGAAAATAGAAATGTGAAGAAAAATGCAAACATAGGTAAACTGAACTTAATCATTTAATCATCTTTCAGAAGTATCTAAGCACTTCTCAGAAATACCCCGAGGCAAAAATGTTGGTTTTCTAACATTTCTAAGTCTTTCCTGTTGCCAGACTAAGGAATAGTTAGTGTAACTGAATCCAATGCCCTTTCAGTGGCTGTCATCTTAAATTAGCATATTCTGCTGCTCCAAATATTGTTACTCTGTACACTTAGCACCATAAGAACTTGCCTTTCTAAGCCTCAGTCAAGACAGAGAGACTCACCTTGAGAGTGTCCAGTCTTACATTTTAAAACTCATTTCTTAAAGTGACATCTCAAAACACCTCCCAGCACAAAACAATAATTAGCTACATGGTTTGAAAACTATTACAATGCTACAAGGCACTGGCCTGTGAAAGAAAACAAGCCCAAATAGTGAGGACATCCATCATCCCATTACAAAATTAACCAATCCTAACTGGCCAAGATATCAAAGGGCCAGCTGAGTCCAACCTTTTACTAGCCAAATGGTATCAGAAATTCCCTGACCTAGGATTGTGCTAGCATGATGACTCTACTTTGGACTTCATGAGGTGGATCCAACATGACTTAATTCCTCTCTTATTCTACCCTTTCTCCATCCCCTTTTGGCTCCTCTGCCAGCAGAGCAGTTCTGCTGACAGACTGCTCTGTATTCTGATCTCTAAGATCAACTGGAAGGTAAGGTTCTGCTGGCAGAAAAAGTATTTCTGCTCCCTGAAAAGGTTTGTGGCCAAATCTAACCCGCTACAAATGGATCAGTGACAGTGACAGAGTGAAGTTAGTCTTCGGATCTTCTCAAACATTAGAGACTTAGGGTGTATCCCCACTGAAGAATTAAAGCAGTTTGACTCCACTTTAGATGCCATGATTCTGACCTACAGAATCCTGGGATTTGTAGTTTGGAGATGCACCAGAGCTCTCTGACAGACCAGGTTAAATACCTCACCAAACTACAGATCCCAGGATTCCACAGTTAAAGCCACGCCAGTTAAAGAGGTGTCAAAGAGCTTTAGTTCTACAGTGTGGCTATACCATTACGTCTACCTTAATTTTACAAAAAGCAGTTTATTATATGGAATGTTATTTGTACAGTAGTTAGAGACTCCTTCTATGTTCTGGATGTGAGGCAGGGATGGCAGGTTGATGCAGTCCCTTAGCCTGACACGGTTGCCTATCCCTGGGTTAAGTAAAGAGCGGCCAAGCCCAAAGAAATCATGCATAAATGATAATGTCCTTGCTCTAATCCCTGGGGATACTAGGCTACCTGTCTTCTGGAAGCTGGCATCTATACAGCTTGTTATCACGCCCAAACTACTCAATTTCCTTCTAATTTTACATAATAAAAATCAACCGTGAGGCCTGTGTTAAGATTTATGCCTTTCCAAAGATGTTGTAAACAGATATATTTCAATTGCCAGAATTCATTAAGCCTGCTTCTGAAGAATTATAATTTCCAATATTTTTCTTGAATGTTCTTCTAGCATTTGCCTCTGCTGTTATTACCTGTTACGCAATCATATTGATGCATATTCTGAGGGATAGAAAAAGGAGCAGCTTCAGTCAATCAGACATTTGTTCTACCTTGTCCACAACTATCTGTTCAGACATTATCCAGGGTCTCTGGAAGGAGTCGTTTCTGGTTCTGCCCACTGAAATCCCATCAATGGAAATTCTGGAGACAGATCGTGAGACATGATACAAGAAAAGTGTCTGGTCTGCTACTGAGCAATCATCCCTTTCCAACATCTGGCTGCAAAAAAGAAGATGTGGTCAAATGCAATCAAGCAAAAATCTTGGGCAAAACTCAGCAAACAATTTTGTGGCATTTCCTAAAGCTCCTGCTATTGTCTATGTGTTGTCTCAATTGTGTGTGTGTGGGGGGGGGTTAATATTAAGCAATAAGGACCTGCAGATCATTTTTTCTAACTTGACCTGACAGAACAAATCACTATGAAAGGAACAAGTTGGTCTGGTAAAGGCAGGGGTATTGCAGAGTTAAAGGAGCTATGCATACTGACAACAGCCAAGTATTTAAAATACCTTCCCTGCCACTGAATTGATGGGAAAAGTTAGGCATTCTCACTGCCACTTTTCATAGTAAACTAGGTGTAAATCCATAGCTATCACAACCAATGGAGAAAGGGGGGAAGCTCATCAGAAGCATACAATGATGAAAGTATCACTGTCTGGGAATGGGGCTGTAGGAACATAGTTGAATCAGCCTATTTCTGATTCATGCTGATTTGTGTACTCAGTTGTCAGTCCATTCTATTATATATATATATATATATATATCACATTCATTTTCATAAACAGTTTATTATTGTTTATTATAAATATTCTTTAGAAGTTGCTTTTCAACATCAGAAGTTGAATGCATGTCCCATTTGAGTTATCATATATAATATAATGGTTGGAGTGTTGGACTATGACTCTGAAGATCAGCTTGGCCATGAAACTTACTGGGTGACCTTGGGCAAGTCATACTCTATCAACCTCAAGAGAAGACAATTGCACAGCTCCTCTGAACAAAATCTTTCCAAGAAAACCCCATGATATGTTTATCTTAGGATTGCCATAAATTGGAAACGACTTGAAGTCATACAACTACAACTACTTACTCCTAAAACTGGAGTGGGCAATTGTGTGGGAGTCATGTGCTAAAACACCTGTATTTTCCTCTTTTTCTGCATCAAAATGGACAATGGAAATGATGCAACATCACTTCCTGTCACCATTTTGGAATGTGAAATAGAAAAAATTGGTATTTGTCCAGGAGGTGCTTTAAAGGGGTGGGTAGTGCTTTTGTGCTTTTGCACAAATTTCAAGGGATTTTGGCACATTTTCCAAGGGAAAATCACCTGAAATCACCTTTTGGAGCATGTTTCACAGGAATAGCTCATCAGATTTTTTTTTTTTAAATTGAGGGTTAAGAGACTTTGGGGGACTGGAGAAGGGCCACAGGAGCCACATGTAATCTGTGGGTCACACCTTCATCACAGCCCCAAATCTGTGATCTCCTATATATTTTTGTATGCAGCTGCCCCATAAGCATTCTTGTATGACCTTTTAAAGCTGAAAATTGCATTGCAAAATTCAGAGAAGTACATTGGCTGAAGGAAAGTTGTGCTTGAATCCTCATGTTTATCAAGGAAGTGCAGGTTAGGTTGGTTCACTTCAGTGTGAGGGCCAAACAAAATTCTTCATGGTTCCAACTAACCTGGAGCCTGTTTATGGAAGATCATATTGGATTTTTCAATAAATCAAACCTTTAAGAACACATAAAGAGTGTTATATATTTTTCAGATGCCATTTATTTAAAATACAGTGGGGGGGGATACCAATGCTATGAAGCACATTTAATTTGTCAGCTTTGGAATTAAAGTGCAAACCCAACAAATTTGTTGCTGAGATAATAACAGGGTCAGTCTTGTAGAAAAGAGAATTTTACTAATTTACTTTACTCAATATTTACTTACAGGTGATATTAGTCATGTGATTCATCCTTGAGTGTTAAGATCTTTTCTTTCATAAATAGCCAGCACAAGAGTACCCAAATTGTGTGAGCACAGCTCAAAGGAAGAAGGGCTTTAATATTCTTATCTACAGCAGTTCCAGTCAGGATTGGGTGAACTATTCCAGTAGGGTTATCTGGCCAGCAGCACCACGTTTTCTGAGATTTCACAGTCAAAACCTGAATGCGGGGGTGGGGGTGAGGGTGGAGGTGAGGACTTCCACATCCTATTAGTATGGAACCCAGGTTACCATCACCCTTGAAAATATACTGCTTCCATAGCCACTATGTGTGAAGTCAAACACTCCAATGGCACTGTTGTAAGTGGTCCCAGAGAAATATGTGTATAACGCAAGAATAATTTCTAGTAAATACTCTTAGTAAACATTAATAAACATATATAGACATATATACAAACACACATATTGACATGATAAACATTGATAAACCTTACATAAAATATACAGAATACATAACATACTACACACAGCTGAATATACTTAAATACTAACATATGAGTTCTTTACATTCATCTCTATTAACTATCTTAAATTACTGCTAATCATATACAAAGATTATTTGAGTCTATCCCTCCATCCATCATCAATCTTCCCCACTCTCTGTTTTAAAACACCAGTTCCTTCGTCCTGTCTTCTATCTTCTTCCTTCTGTCACCCCCATCTCTTATTCTTAAAGAAGGTGATAAGAATAACTTATTAAATAGAAGTGCAACACACAGTTAAAGACTGCTCAGTATACAGAAGTTTATGGTTATAGAATTCCAAGTCTTAGGTCTAATCTACTGCAGAATTCATGCTGATTGACAGTACTTTAACAGCTATGGCTCTATCCTATGGAATCCTGGAAATTGTAGTTTATTTTAGCACCAGAGCTCTCTGACAGGGAAGGCTAAACATCTCACCAAACTACATGTATGACAATTCTATTGGCACTTAAAGCGATGTCAAACTGAATTATTTCTGCAGTACAAATTAGACCATAGTAGTTGTTACTGACAACCATCCAAATCCTAATTATCTCACTAACTCTTTCACTGTCTTCTCATAATCTTAGCTGAACCTAACTGACCCAAATCACAAACTCAGTTCCTTCACTGCACTCTTGATTCTCAGTTCTCTGACTCAGATCTCTAAGTTTAATTCCTAGATCTGATTCTCTCTCTCTCTCTGACTGTCATATACATCAGTCTTTTTAAAATCGAATTCAAACATGCAGCCTTATCAGCAATAATCCCAACATCTTATGCTCTCACACATCTCCTCAACAGATCACTCATTACATATACTGTATAGCACATGCATAACTGTACTTTACCTTCTTTTCTCTAATAAACACAGCAAAGAGTTTTCCACAAAAGCCAAGAATGTCACATCAGTTGGCCCTTCTGATGTCAGTGGCTGGACAGTGGTGGTGGTGGTGGTGACACTACTGTTCCCCAGACATCTGCCTATGGGTAACATTCATACAAAAGCATTACTAAGGAGTCTGCATGGTGTAGTATGGGAGCAGGCCAATTGAGGGGTGACGCCATGTGTTAGCTCACCAGGTGACACCAACATTAGTGATGCCACTGGACAGATAAGGCTGGTGGTCTGATTGTCTCTTGATCAGCTGATTGTGGAAGTTATCATGAGGGCATCCAGGTAAATAGGCCTAAAAGCTGTAAAACTCCACTAACCATGTAGTCTAGCAATCCAGTTCCAGGGAGGATGGAATTTTTGGTGATTGGACGTGCAGCAAAATACACCTCATAATTGCAACAGTTGGCACATCCTGCATGGAATCACCAGTAGCACACATGGCATATGGGGAGTTCTTCCCAGTGCCTATGTTCCTTCTGTGGCTTCTGGAGGTCTCATCCCAGTTCATCTTCCCAGGGTTCTGCGCTGCTGTTGCTGGCAGATCTCCCAGATCTCCTTCCCCACATCTGTTTTTTTGATACATTGATTATGCACAAGCACAACACAATGCTGTTTTTGTTGTTGTTATGTGCCTTCACATTGAGTCCAACATATGGCATGTGTGCTACTGGTTATTCACTCTAAGGTGAACCTATCACAGCAGTTTAGTGGCAAGATTTGTTCAGAGGTGGTTGGCCTTTACTTTCCTCAGAGGGTGAGTGTGACTTGTCCAAAGTTACCTGGTTGCTGTGGGGGGAATTCAGACTCTGGTCTCCAGAGTCATAGTCCAACATTCAAACAACTACACCGCACAGGCACTACAACCAGCATATAAAATATGCATCGTGTTCCATTAAAGCATTCAATACATTCATATAATAATACAGTCTGCTATGAATTTCAATATGTAACTCAGTGAACAAGATGCTCTGACAAGAAACAGTAACAGGGGCAAAATCTAGTGCTTTTATCATTGAGAACCCTGATCTACAAAGAGAAAGAATAAGTAAAATTCCTCTTATATAGCTAGAATTTTTGGAATAGGAGTATTAAATACATGACAAATATCACAATAAATAGTGCAGCATAATAAAGCATATTCAACAGTTTCCACTTCCTCTTTGCTGCAAGGCCATATGTATGTGATATATTTTCCCTCCAAAAGTTTAGAAGCTAAAGAATTAAATCAGGTGAATACAAAGACTTTTCTGAACTTGGAAACTATAAACTCTAAAATTAATCAAGAAGTTTATAAATATAAATAAACCAGTGGTTTGGAGTTTCTTATTCAGCTGCATTCCTCACTTTGGTAGAGGTGGGGGAGGAAATAAAAATTTCTCAAGTCTATCTCCTAGTATCCTCCCCTTCAAATGAACAAGATCATATCTATTGGTAATGTTCATAAAACAAAAACCTGTGTAATTGAAGCCAGATCACTGTGGATCTTCTAAAACATTGAAGGTAAATCTCTTTAATGGGGGGGGGGGGGGGGACAAAAATAAGATAAATCCTCAACATCCACATCCATCATAACAAGCAGTCCGTAACATACATACGGCTCTCATATGCAAATGTTTTTCTTTTTAAACAGAGAGCACCAGTCTTAGCTAGGGACAGGTGAAATGGGCAGCCAGACTTTAAAGCCATCTCACATACAGAAATCAAACTTTCTTTTCCTTCCATGTTTCTCAACCAGAGGTTTGATTTCCTGCCTAGTGACCCAAAGAACACAGCTATTCCTGAGACTTCATCTGGTGCCCTGAGACCTGGCAACCCTAACTCCTAGCTTGTAGCCAACGAGAACTCCCTTTTAAAGCAAATGGGAGCTTTACTATATGCAAATATAGCAGGCGCATGGGACCTGATATAGATCATTATCAAAGAGAGCAAAGGGTTAACTCTTTCCTACCATGCCATGACCCCAATGAATCTTCTTGTCCACATACACACCAAGCAACTGGCTATTAATGAAAGAAAAGTCTTGCACTCAGACATTATGCACACAATGTCCCATGTAGTTTCCTCTTAACAATTTGCCTGAAGTGCAGAAGGTATGTATCATATTTGTTTCATTACTACCAACTATTTTGAATGCAGTTTTGAATCTATGTTTTGCCTAGAAAACCCATTCTTCAAGATCCATCATTCAGTGTCAAATATGGTAAAATTTCTTTCATTCCTCAGTCTTGCCAATGAGCAAATACAAATACATTACTGTCAAATAAATTACCTCAGATCCGAAGCCTCCTGAGAAACAGACTTCAAAGCTAAATGCAGAGTTTGAATGCCATGTGTATTCAGAGGTTATAGAAATCTGGTACAAATTTTGAAAAGAAAATCTCCAAATATTTTGAATTCTTTCTGTTAATTCATTTTATTTGGCCATGTCCCTCGAACCTCATTGTATCCTGATTTTAATAAAATGCACAAGGCTTATGCAACTCAATGGAATCTGATTGTTAGTCTCAACTAGTTCAGACCCTTTGAATCAATCAGACTTGCAGAAATGTTAATGTCTCATTCATTCAGTTGGTCTGCTCTAGTTAGAACCCACAATTGGATCTCTCCAAGAATTCTTGGAGTCACACAACTGTATTCTTTACATGATGAGCCACAGATCCCAATAATTTAGAACCCCAAATCTTCTTCAAGTTCAGTTAAGAAAAGATGCCAAAAGAGACTAAAAGTTAACACAAGTGGAGAAAAGGACTCTAGCTTAAAGGCTGTTGATTTGTATCATGTAGAAAAATGGATGAGCTGAGATCATTATCCATAGACCTGCAACAAAGACTTGAGAGGAAAATATTCCAAGCACATTTCCAAAGTTCCTATGTTTAGACTACGTGAACTCATCTTGAACCTTTTGGGGATTTTTGCATTACTGTTTAGAGAAAGCCCAAAGCACAAATGAGAACAGCATTCATCACTGCTCTTATCATTAAATCTACATTGATAGAAGATTTTTTTTTTTAAAAAAAACTACTTGATGTCACATATGGAAGCAACTGATATTGATTGTGTTTAAATCAAAACAAACTCTTTAGCTAGTATGGCAATGGGAAAGTAAAATAATGGATAAGGATGAGTTGAAAAGTTTATAAATAATAGGACTGGTACCCTTCAATGTTTTTGCTCACCACCACTGCTCTTCCCTTACACAAGTCTGAACATGAAAGGCTTTGATGTCTGTACAAGTACATGACGTAAGTACTGCAGTCCTCTAAGGCATCTTCATCCTCATGTTCTAACTACAATTAATCAACTAATCCATTTTCTTTTTTAAAAAAACAGAGCAGGGGGATGTTAAATTGTTTCCTGCAAATGTCATCCTTACACACAGAGGTCATTACGAATTAAAAGACTTTAACTCTTTAATCTTAAAGTCAAAAAGTCATGACTCCAACTCATAAGGCTCAGCGAGCCACATGGAGGAGGACTAAGCAAAGAAAGCCTCTCTTGCTGTTCTACCCCGACCATTCACACATCCCCTTGACCCTCTGAACAGGCACTAGACATGGGCACCATGAGTATGATGCTGCTTCCCACTCCCTTTTGTTTACAGAATGTGTGAATAAAGGGCAGTAGAATTGTTGTACTTTGTTTAAACATTTACTACCCTGGCAAAATGTGTGTGAGAGAAGGAGATGGTGGCATCATACATACAGACACGTCCATAATTCACACAATATTTGCAATCCATCTTTTCCCAAAGGGGAGGGGAGCATATAAAAAGAGTCAGAGTGGATCAGAACAAATACCAACTTTCTGTTCACATAGCAACCAACCAGATAACTGCAGGAATCCCCCCAGCAGAATACAACTGCACCCCTCTCTTACATTCCCTGGCAACTGATATACAGAAGCATACTGGCTTTGATACTGGAGTTATTAATGTGATGGACCTACGTTCCATAAATTTCTCCAATCCACTTTCAAAAGTATCCAAGTTGGCAGCCATCTTGTGACAGTTAATCCCACAGTTTAGTAATTTGTCTGTCCTGAATCTCCCACAATTAAGCTTAAGATTCTAATATTCTCAGAAATTTTTATAATGCTTACATGAATAATCATATGCCTCATAGTGACAGTATAGAAGTGCAAGAATTCTTGAATTCTTAAGGCTGAGGAATGTTTCCGAATATACAGATGGCAGCCTAAGTGTTAAAATCTGGTTGTGTGAGGAATTTCATTACTGCGGTCTGTGTGGCCTATGTCAACCAGACTTTCCCATTCTGATGCAAAGATGAAGTAGCCAAGGATTTAAATCCCTAAGTCATAGTGAGCACATATATTTATTTGCAAGCACAGACTTTCTTTCCTCTCCAAATGACTTGCAACATATCCAGTTTGGTTGCCTCTTTCAACCAAGAATTTTATTTATGTTCTTATAGAATCTAACTAGATACATCGATAGATTAGACAGACAGAAACTCATTTTGCACAACTGGAAAAACAGCATATACTGCAGGATTCCTTGAATAGTGTACATAGCAGGGATAGCAGAAACTGACAACATTGTAGCTGTATTTCAGAATGCGCTCGTCCAGCAATTCCTAATTTTTTTTTCTGTCTCTTGAAAAAAGTTCACACAGTGCTCTTGGTTGCCTACGCACATCCAGTTCTGTACAAATCCTCTTTCAGCCGGGTGCTTTAGTAATGTTGCATACTTCATACTGGGATCCTTCATCATCTGTATCAGATGTTCAATATGAAAAGCTTGGGGTTTTTTTTCTGATGATGATGATAATGATGATGAACATGAGACTAAAATCCCCAGTGCCTATAACTATGTGTAAGAAATCATTACTAGTAATCAAACTTGTGTGCACTTTGTAACATAATTTGCTTATACAAACATATTCTTAATTTAAACATTTGAAATTGTATGATGTTATGATATAACAATGACACTCCCCTTCAGACATTACTTGATCAATGTGACTCCATGGGCAGCAGGGACAGTGGGGCCATTTTACTGCCTCTGATGCATGTAGATTTCCATGCAATCTGGAGGCCTGTGCACTGAGAATTTCAGAAACATCATTATGTATGCACTTACACCATGTGCACTTTAGCCTTTAGTGGCATTTATATGGCTCAATACAAAGCATGGATGATTGTGGGCAGCAGCAATGACCCACTGCCTATTCCATTGGAGGAAAGCCTTTATACCTCCTGATGTTCTGGCCTACAAATTCCATCAACCCCCCACCATCCTAGCCATTGGTAAAGGTTTATGGAAGTGGCATCCAAAACATCTAGAGGGGCCAAGGTTCCCCATCCTGGTGTATTGTATGTATGAAGGCTCAACCCAATGAGAGGGTTAGACAAATTAATGGAGTTTATAGTTATCCGTGGCTTGCCCAGATGATTGTATATACCCCCAGGACCGAAGGCACCATGTCTCAACATAAGATGCAGAAGATTGTTATTGTTCTCATGTCCTGCTTATGGGCTTCCTATAGGCATTGGCGTGACTACTGTGGGAACTTGATTCTGAACTAGCATAACTTTTTTTTATTAGCGTGTACTTAACACTTTCTCTTTCCTCTCACCTCAGAAGGCAGATGCTGGATGCTGGCAGCAAGGTGTTGGAGGGAGGGAGAGAGTTGTGTATTAGGTGGCGCAGCCTATATCCCCAAAGCTATCGCTGCCTTTAGATATGGTGGCATTCCATCTCCAGTATTGGGTAAAGATTCAGTTACCACTCCAGTTTTAATAATAATAATAATAATAATAATAATAATATATATTTTATCGCACTTCTCCAAGAATAAAAGCGGCTTACACAAAAAATATCCATACAATACAATAATACAATAATAGTTCATTCATCCCAAACCCTCCCTAACCCTCCCATCCACAATAAAATACCATTAAATTATTGGACAGTTATTAAAACAATTATTTAAAACAGGGCAAAGGTTGTGAGGGCAATTATCAAATAAATAGATACAAGTTTACTAGGAGTATATGGAATGGAAGTGGGTGCCTATTGGATCTGCATCTCAGGCAGCAGGGACCTGGGCTTTCTTCATATTAGGTTAGCTGTCAGGGGTATCTGGTTTGCCTTGGATCATCTCTGCCTGAGAGAAAAAGAAAAATTATTAAGGAAACTACAGCCCTTCCGCCCTCTTCCTCCTTTTCTCTTCCTTCCTATACTTCTCCCCACTTCTAAAATGAGGATTCCAAATCTGACATGACAATCTGGTAATGCAGGTTATCACCTCTTCAGCTGTTAGTGTAACCTAGTCCCAAATAAAGCTATAGTTTGGGTGCATCTCTTCGATAGAAATAATGCAGTTTGACACCATTGTACAGCCATGGCTCCATTGTACAGAATCCTCGAATTTGCATTTTTGTGAGGCACCAGCACAATTAGGCAGAGAAGGCTAAATACCTTGTAAAACTACGAATCCCAGGATTCCATAGGATGGAGCTTCAGCACTGAATGCGGTGTTAAATTGCATTATTTCTACAGTGTAGATGCATCCTTGTAACTTAAAAAGGAGAATAATAAATGAATTTTTTCACAGATTTGGCCTGAAGATGTGAAGAGAGACCTGGGAATTACTAACGTTTATTTATATTGCCCTTTCCACCTAAGGGCAGAGGAGCTAACATATATAATCAAAAACAGATAATAAAACAGACAATAAAATGCTAAATGCTAAAATATGAAAATGTTAAAATATTCAGCTCAGGATTATTTTTAAGATGTAAAGAGAGAACTAGGAATTCAGCTCAGGGTTATTTTTATTGTAGGGGGAGCAGGATTAAGACTAGCTTTGTCAACTCCAGTTGTGACATGGTTCCATATTTAATGTTAGGAAATTTAAATTCATGTCCCTGTCATCCACATGGGAAAATTAGCTCAGCTCTTGGCCTGGCATAAAATCTTGGTGATCCTCAATGATCACTACACTTAACTACTACTCTTTCTCCTGCAATTAAGTCCAAAGCTACAGATGGTCTATTCTAATGATGTCATTCTCCAAAGCTCTTGGGCGCCAACTTATCATGCTGAGCATGGTACAAGAGGCCAAGTAATGTGACAAAAAACACTCAAGTGGTAAACCCTTCAACAGGCCTTTTTCCATCCCATGGCTTTAAATAAAGTTGCATTTAGATGACACATCCAAGGAAAATCTACCATGCTGGCAGAAATGACATTGCTATTTGATGTGTTTTTGAGCTAGACAAGAACACAGATAAACTCACATGTTGAAAATGTTTGCGTTCAAGTTTTTTTGCTCTCCAGTTCTCTACTAGGGTCAAGGGCAACATCTCTGCTTCAAAACAAAGCTTCAGTCTGTATACATTTCCCTCTTGCAAGGGGCTTTATGAAGTTTAGAAGAATTCAAATGGATTCACTTATGTCCCTCCCTGCTTTCTAAACATTATTAAACATCATGCTATAATTTACCCTCCAAACTATCTCCTGATAGGGCCTACTGACTGGAAAGCATTGGCAAGTGTAGGAAAAAGATAACACACAACCATTTTTATTTGAATTCTTGTCTGATTAGCAAATTGTTTATAGCTTGTGTATAAGTTTGTTGTTTTCATTCTCTTGTGATTTTGCTGCCTTTCTGCCTTTGATTATCTCATTGTATGAAGTAACTGCTTTGTCTTTTCTCAGAAGAAAAAAATGCAGTTCTCTTTCCCTTTATAATGTCATGCTCCTACCATAATTGTTGTTTGACCTTATCTGCTTTTTCTGACTCAGATTCTAGGGAAACCCTGAATCATTTTTTTCTGTAATGCAGAGGCTGTTTGGACTGATGCTTCTGAATGATGTAGTGCAAAGAAGGGGGGAAAGCCCTGCTCTTTCTTCTGTTCTGTCTCCTACGCAAGGAATCCCAACAGAGCCTGAATTCTTACATGCAGTACAAATAGGCATCTCAGATGGGTGCTTTTTCCTCCACACTGGTACACAGAGTCCCATGAACACTAAACCTGCACAAGTCATGTGGGGGAGCCTTTGCTCTTCAGATGTTTAGACTGCAACTTGTATAGTTTCCCACCATGGCTATGCTATGTGGAGCTGGTGAGAGTTTTATTCCAAATTATTTGGTGGCCTAATGTTCCCCCACCCTTTCCATATATACACATTCACCTAAAAGTAGAGCTTAGAAAGGTTACAACTCCTAGAATCAGTCTTGGAGAAATCCACAGTGAATCATTTGAGTACACACGCAAAGTACTGCATAGCATAAGAAGCTTACAATATGAATGTTGTTAGTACCTTCTTTAATGCCTAACAGTTCAGAAATATTATAGCCAGTCTTGAGATGATGCTATTTACCTCTCACCAACAGGTCTTCACTCCCTTCAGCACATGTGGAGACTAGGGCAGACACAGTGAAAATTGAAGAAAGCTCATGTACTCTTAATTGTTGTGCAGAAGAGGGAATTTCAGAAGGCGTTGCTGGTTCTCTGGGTAAGTGACAAAGCTGAAATCTCATCTTCTGCAAAACCATTAAAGGTAGAGGAACCTTCTCCTGTTTTCAAATACCTTGTACGTTTTTGCACCCAACCAGTATACAATTGCTTCCCTGAACTCATATCCCTATGTGCCATGTTGGGGGGGGGGGGATAGAATAAGTAAACATCAACAGTTGTCAGACAGGGTTGGGGGGTTATATTGGGAACCCTGGAGGGATATGCTCTCCACAAGCCAGATTTTACTACCCTTTATATTGCTATCTAGAAAACATCATAACACTGACCATGTACTGATGGTGTTTGTCATGGCTTCAAGAATAGGATTATTCTACAAATAAAATGGCCTCAGGGTAGATAATGTCAGTTTGGTGTGTTGCTTTGAGAATGAACTCCCTGCTGCTTTTTTCTGTTACAACCCTTTCCCTTTCCCATTCCCTTTCTTTATATTTTAAACCATTTATTACTAAACTGAGGCACAACATCTACTTTTTTGCATTTCTCAAGAGACCTTTAGGGGGAAAGGGGGATCAGACATGGGAAAAGAGCCATGTTACATTAATAGCAGCGCCATATGGGAAAGAGGTTATCTTCATCTTAATGAAGTTTGGGATATATGCTTAAGGTGTAACTTTCTGCAAATAAAACAGGGTTAGAAAGAGTGACTAGGAGCAGAGAACTAGTATATACAGACTGGATACTAATTCTTTTCCCCACGTTTCAAATTGTCCACCAACTGTTCCCCATAGGATTTCCAATGTGAGTTTCACTCTGAGAAGGAAGTGCGATAAATATGTATAATATGGTTGTCAACTCACTAATATTTAGCACATGGCTGAGAATCACGCAGCCCTCCAAGTAGCACTGGGCTGCCGCTACGAGGAGTCTTCACTGTTGGCTATGCTGTCTAGGGCTGCTAGAACTTGCACTCCCCCAACATCTCAAGGGCTACACCATTCCTAGCCCTTATTTAGCAGATCACAATATCTATCTGTTTTGTAACTCAAGGGCAGAGTCCTTCTCCACCTTGGGCTGTAAAACCCTAGCAAGGTAGTTTCAGAGCTTTACCCTAAACCAAAAGGGGGTGTCCAGTTGTATGTCAAAACGTTTACATCATCCTCCCACTACCTGTCTGGTGAAAGCCTATTTATTGCCACCAACCTTAGCCAATTGTCCCAAATTCCTCAGGTGTAGTGTTGGGTAGGCAACAAAAACAACAAACTTTGTTTACTTTGAGGGTTTCTTCTTTCCTGTTGAAGTTGTCCAGTTGTCTTCAGATTTCAATGACTTTCCTGTGCACTCTGACCTGATACTTGCTGGCATGGTCCAGGTTGGTTTATAAATCACTTCCCCATCAAACAAGGGTCACACAGTATATATACCCCACACACCTCTATGCCACCATTCTCTGAAGATGCCAGTCACAGATGCATGAGAAACATCAGGAATAAATTCTTCTAGCCCAAAAAACTATGGACGCTGGCCATGAAAGCCTTCGACTTCACATTGGATCACACTATTGTCTGTGAGAGTGAGCTTGTATAGAACCAGACGTCTAAAATTAAAAGTAGTCATTGCGCTTTAGATAAATTAGTAGGATTTTAAATTTACCAGGTTCATGAACTGTGCCTATAGGTTTGGTTAGCAAAAATTACAACAGAGATATGGGTTCAGATTATGTCCTTTTCATGACTGTTTCTTTTCAAAACAGATTTCTTGAATAAATTATTTAGTTTTTTAAGAAAATGATAAATACAGTGTAACAAAAGAGAACATTCCCTAGACATGGACCACACACATGGTTTTAGAAAGGGTAATATTATTACACTTATATAATGAA
Organism: Urosaurus nigricauda; assembly: GCA_034509955.1. Classification (NCBI taxonomy): domain Eukaryota; kingdom Metazoa; phylum Chordata; class Lepidosauria; order Squamata; family Phrynosomatidae; genus Urosaurus; species Urosaurus nigricauda. The sequence continues at coordinate 256,599,342 of JAOEGL010000001.1, read as the reverse complement.
AAGCATATGAAAAACATGCTTCGCTGTGGGATAGCTACTGCACTGTGACATTAACACCATTTTAGGGGTTTGCAACGTGTTAAGGAGAAGGAATAGGAGGAAATTTTCTAGGAATCCACAGATACTTTCCATCATGAAGGCCATGAAGATATATTGGAATGACTTTTGAAAAGGAAAAGGCATGCTTCCAAAGACATTAATAATGTATGCAGAATTAAAAATAACCTCCTCATATATCTAGCAGAGAAATTTCATCTTACTCTGAAAATGCCATACCCCATTTGTAGGTGAATTTCAATGAATGTCAAAGAGAAAGGGAAACATTGGTAAAAAGTTTAAAGTGGGGCTTACCAGCATTAGCGGTACCAAACTGAGAGTTGGCATCCCCCTGCAAATTCTAATACTATTTTTCCCAACTTGATATCCATGATTGAGCAGGACTACCCCAAATGATTCTCTGTTCCCTGATAAGAATTTTCAAATTCTGATGTATTCTTATCATATATGAACTGAAATAGAACTCACTAATATATTTCAAACACCACAGTACATCTGCTGAATATTGGGTTTGTTTTTACATAATAAATTGTGGAACTGTTATGCTTTTCTAGTATATTTTTTCCACCCAGAATGATTGCTGTCTTGGCTTTTATAGCTATGGAGAAGCATAGCAGGTAAAATAGAACTCTCCCCCAACCCCTGGCACCATTAAGTAATATGAGAGGCAGCTCCAATATTAATCCTTAGCAAGATAATAATGTATATAGAATTACAAGCATTGGCCCATTTCCATCTGTGAAATGTCAGAGGTAGTCTGAATCTGACATTTGAAAGCCAAATGTTCTGGGACAGTTGGGGAAATAAGATAGTCTGACTCAGCTACAATCTGATATGAATATCGTTGAGCAGCTATAAATCAATTGGGAAGGAATAGTTTGTCATAGGAAATATTTCCTGATTTAGTCATTCTGTGACTCAATTGCTCAATCCTTTCATCTTTGCTTTGCTAAAGGAGAGTTGTAACCAAAAGTCTGCATATTAATTACAGTGCTTTGCACCAAGTCTCTGAGACAAAACAAATATAAACAGTCCACCCTTGCCTTACATGGACTTTGCATACACTGCTCTGAGCATATGCGATCCGCAGGCAGCAAGGGGGGGGGGAGGGGGAGATGGTGTGCGATGAGCCATAACAATTAATGGGACTTAAGCATAGGTGGTTTTCCCCATATGCCGGGGTGGTGGTGGTGGTCCGGAACGGTACATACCCCATGAATGAAATTCACAGAATTGAATTGTTATTTCTTTACCCAAGCTAGTTCCTTTGAAGTGCAGTGGGCCCTTGGTATCCACTGGGTTGTTTTTCCAGGACCTCCATGTATACCAAAATCCATGGATGCTCAAGTCCCATTAAATACAATGGCATAGTAAAATGGTGTCCCTTATAAAATGGCAAAATCAAGGTCTGCTTTTTGGAGTGTATATATTTCTAAAATATTTCCAAGCCTTAGATGCCTGAATCCATGGCATGGCAAAAAAAAAAAAAAAATCCATGGCTATGGAGAGCCAACTGTATAACTAACTCCCTTCACCCTGACATTTGGAAATTCTAGGACTGCTGGGAGTTGGAAGTTCAAAGTATCCAAAAGAGACTAGTTAGAAAATGCTGCCCTAGACCAGGAAGAATCAAAAGGTCGATATCAACATGTTTGGGTTTCAATTCCTATGAGTCTGAGCCAGTAAGACCAATGGCCAGAATCCTATTGTTATTACCAAACAGAGTAAATCCATTGAATCAATGGAATTTACCTTTGTAAACACTTTATTGAAAGGTTTTATTGTAGTTGTGACTAACCAAGAGGATTCAAGCCTTGATCTGCTGGTACTAAATGTCATGGAAGGTCAGTAATTTTTTGGTGATTTAATTTTTGTGATTTTACTTTTTATTGCTAGGGAGAGAAGGCTGTAAATGTGGGAATTATTGCCTAGGGGGTCAAAGAAATTTGACCAGCACTGGGTACTTAGGGAAAGGGGAACTGGAGGGGGGGGGCTTTGCTCTCTTGTTTTAGGCATCAATGTATCTTTGGTCAGCCCTTTCACAAGGGTATTAATTCATTGCACCCATAGGGCAAAGCTATATGAACAAACACAGCCAGTACATCCTGTCATAAATTTAGCCAGGCATTTTGACCACCTTCCAAAGAGATAAAAAGAAACATCAATTTAATCACTGCAGCTGATGGTTGTCTCTACAGCTGTTGCTTTGTGGGAGCTTGGCAGACTCTTGACAATCACAAAGATAAAGAGTCTTTTTAAAGTGACATAACATTTTCCTTCAGGGTAAAGAGAACATCCTTGTGTTTCTTCCTGGCTCGGCAACATACTATTGATTTATTTGGGACTGAGGATGTGGTTAATGTGAAGTGCTTAACAAAATAACCTTTACAGAATATCATTTTTGGATTCAGTCAAATTTGCCTGCTGTTTGACATTTACCTTGAGGCTAGAGGGCTGTCAACAAACCCCACTCCAGCAATCCCTGAGAGCGTGCTTAGCTCCTCACATGCTTGTGGAAATTCCAAAATATAACAAAATTTGCTTGTTATTTCCATCCTAATATCACTGCTCACTGAACACAGATTAGAACCATCTTCTGAGAAAACCAAGAAGACAATGGCTCCCTTTCTTTCTTGGCTCAATATTTTTATAAGTAGATTTTTAAAAAATAAAATTTCCATGAAAAGCTTGCAGTCAATATGATTTAAATATTTTGAAAATTGAAATTATAGTCCTTATAGAAAAACTCAGGGAAGAAAAGAGGTGCATTGCAATGGGGGAAAAAAAACTAAATATTTTGAAACATGAAATTACAGTCCTTATAGAAAAACTCAGGGAAGAAAATAGGTGCTTTGCAATGAAAAAGAAAAAACTAGGAAAAAAGTGTGTTAGATGAGTGAATGCCTTCCTTATCAGAAGATGAAGAAGTGTATACTATGCAATTACACCAGGAATAAATTTTGCCTTATAGACAAAGAATGTTCCCTTCTGTGATAGGAATCCTCACCAGGCTGGACACAAAGTTCAACGCTTGGGTTCCCATCTCACCTTACCTCTTTACCCTCACAATGCCTCACGGAGTCTTGCACTTGGGCCTCATGGTAATCCCTGTTACAAGTGGCTGTGTTGAGCATAACCAGTGTCCTTATCAGGTCTTAAATGGAACAGTCACACAATTATGGAAAATAAAAAAATAAAGATTTACTATAGATCACTCTTAAAGAAATGGGAGTACCATAACATTAGTCAACTCAAAACCATATTTTCCACACCCAAAGCATCAAACGGTTTCCTTCATCTCATGTTGCTATGATATGGCAAAAAACTGTGGTTTCAGTTTTAGAATCTAAGGGGCAGATGGGCAGGAAGGACCAGTTTGAAGCTGCCCCTTCTGAAGACAGATTGGGGCTGTGGCCAACAGATGCTACAGCCCCAATCCAACTTGGAGCCAGCCGAAAAAGGAGCAGAAAAGCAGCTTGAAGCCAGCTTTAAGACACTTCAGTGGTGTGCAGCATATAAACGCTACACTGCCAGAACATAATGAAGCTGTCCACATCTGGGCAGCCAGACGGCTTCAAGCCAGCTTCCAATTTTCATTGGGATGTGTGGTGTCTAAATGCCGCGTGCAGGTGATGCCCAAAAGCGGTCTTTTTTCACCCGTCTGTTCGGGCTCTGAACCTACATGCACAGATATAGTGTCAGAACCCTGAATGCAACTGTTCATTGACTTTTTCACAGGGGACAAGGTTATAATAATCGATACAGATAAATATATTGCAGCAAAGAAAGAAAGTAAGAAAGACCTCTTCTTGAAGATCTCCAGGGCTGTGCAGACCACCCCAGAGGGGCAGCCTCCAGCTGCCCCTTTTATAGCCAGATTGGGGCCACAGCAACCACATGCTCTGGCCCTGATCTGGCCTTTGCAGGGCACAAAAAGAAGCAGCAAAAAGCGGCTCCTTTTTGCATCCTGCAAAGGGTGTGATAACCATGGCACCACGGCTTTATGTCGCTCCTTCAGCACTGTGCCATGCAGATGCAGTGCCAAAGGAGCGCCATGATGCCACATGCCCTGTAGTGTGGTGCTTAGCTTCACAGAGGCCTGGGAGTGGAGCCAGGGCATGCGTCATATAGACACTACACCCCAACTCCACCCTCAACCCAGCCAGATAACAAGTGTGCACAGCCCCTCAGAAATCAAAGAGAAATTGAAACAAGAGCGGGGATGATAAAAGACCAGCAAGAGAAGACATTACACAGCCAAGTAGAAATAAAACGATGATGAAAACAATGCACTGAAGAATTATACAAAGAGATGAATGGATGACAGACTCACTCAAGGAAGAATCATTTGAAGATGAACTTACAATTTTAGAAAATGAAGTGCAAGCTGCATTTAGACAACCTAAGAGAAATAAATAATCAAGAACAGATAAATTATTATTATCATATTTTTATTGTTATATTTGTATCCTACTCATTTCCCAGAACTAGGACCCAAAGCAGCTCACAATACTGAAGGAATAGTACAATTATGAATAGAAAAATACATTAAAATACAATTAAATTATTACAATATTAAAATGGATGCTAAATTAATACAGTTTTAAAAAGATAAAACTGTTTAAAACACTTTAAAGCTTTCATACCAACAAAGCTACTTTAAGTTGCATAGACAAATTTTACTCTAATTATATTTAAAATCTCTCAACTAATATGGAAAATAAAAGAATGGCTACAGATTGAAACATTCATTATACATTTCAGTCCCCAAGATTTGTTTTTGCATGGAAGAACAAAATATTTTGAAAGTGTTTTCCTCATTAGGCAAGATTATACTGGGGAAGGGGGTCATATTTTCATATACCAGTATATGTGTGTGTGTGTGTGTGTTTTCCCTTTCAGGACTTCTTTGTAAAAAAATTTACAAAAAAGTATTTTGCGTAAAATACACATTTTTTCAGTAAAAACACAGTTTCGCTTGCATGCTGGCAAGTGAAAAATATCTTTTCAATGGAATATCTTGGTGTGTCAAGACACCCTTTCTCATCAAGAACAAGTATGGTTACAAATATACTTTATATTTTCTACATTTTGCCTAATATGAAAGACGGGTCCTATCCCAGAACTGGATGCCTGAATCTAGTTAATTGTTACTGGTCTTTTCATTAGAATTTTCAGTTAATAGAGAGATTGTACAAAATCTGTCACTTTCTTAGCTATATCTTAAATTAGCTATCCTAAAATATTTGCATTGACTGTTAAAATTTCTTGTTGCCTACTCTGGGCTTTTAGGATGATTTGGTTTTAAGAGCCAGTGTGACGCTGAACTGGGAGTACAGAGACCAGCATCGGTATCCCTGTTCAGCCATAGAAACTCTCTAGGTGACTTTGAACATCACACTCTCTCAGTTTTTGGAGATTATCACACAGAGATGGGACGGGATCAGGAGTGAAGCAGATAGTACTTCCATTCTTATCACAATTGCACAAAAGGGTTTCAGAGACATGGTGCTTTGTCTCATCACTGAATTGAAATTGTATTAATACAAACTCCCTTTAATACAAATCGACAGGACAATTCCACTTCAATGATGGGACAAAGATAGGATAAGCACAGCATCATGTGAAAGTCATTCGTGCGATTGCAGTCAATTGCAGTTCAATGACGGGACAATGACCAGATAAGTGCGACAGCATCTGAAACTCTTTTTGCCATCATGCGATAAGGACAAAAAAAGGATGGGACAAGGACGTCCTTTTCCCTGTGTGATAATATCCTTGGCGGAAAGTAATGGTCAACATCCTCTGAGTAAATCTTGCCAAGAAAACCCTTGGTTAGGGCCACTATAGGTCTGAGCTGACTCGAAAGCACTTAACAGCAAAGTTTTATAACTCAAATGCTTAAGATAAAGAAGAGAAAAATGTGACAAACAGATTCCTTATCAATGGCTACAAAAATCTTCTTAACTGCAAAAGTGCCCCATAAAATTACAGTGGATTTTAACTAAAATGTATTACCATGCAGGCATGGCTGAAAGGATGACTGCATCATAGGCAGAGTAAGGTTACAGATGCCTAGTTGGAGGAGAGAGTTCTGCCTCTCCTGCTTCCTTCAAGTGCTGTGGAAAATGTTATCCTATCACCAGTGATGAAGATGGATTAACCGCCAGTCTGGTTAGTTTTGAATAGGAAAAGGCACTATCTTGTATTATTATTATTATTATTATTATTATTTATACCCTGCTCTTCAGCCCTATAGAATGTTTTGAAATAGCCCTGTTGCCATCATACTATAAGTGCTACTGCACTGATTTGGAAATAAACACTGACCTTTCTCAAGAATTACTGACCTTTCTAAGGAATTATGCAAATATCACACAGAATCAAACAAACAAGTACTCAAACAAACCACTGTAAGACTTCTGCCTTTTCACAATAACACACTATTTCAGCACATTCTATTCATTCTGAAATTAATTCAGAACAAGTAATTTCTGTAGATAGCACCTATCATTACCTGTTTTCATTATTTCTTGAGAACTGCATAAAATCCATGCATCTTTTTCCCCCCCTATTCCAGGGGCTCGTTGTTCACATTTCCAAACTGAGGCACAGATGTATTTCTCATAAGATGAGTTTCAGATGTTAAAAGAGTGTCAATGAAGAATATGTTACCCAGGTGCTCAGCTCTTTCCATTCAACGGTAAAACAAATGAAACAGAAATTATTTGCTGTGAGCTATACCAGCCGAGCAGACCACATATGAGAAACTGAAACTTTTGATCTGTTCTTTTTATAGGGTATCTGTTATTAGCAATGTGCCTCCACAGTTAGATATTTCTGTAACATTTATTTCATACTTAGAAGATACATTCTTAGAGAATCCTTCATTTCATTCTCACAGAAGCAGAGATTTATAAAACCAATTGTTTGTTTGAATTGTATGACTGAGACTGTAAACCTTCACATCAGGGTTGAAAACATGCGGTCACTCCCACCACTGGCTATAATGGTGAAATCTATCAGCAATTGTTATCCAACAACTTGGGCTGCATCTGCACTGTAGAAATAAAACACTTTCACCCTACTTTAACTGTCATGGCTCAGTGCTATGGAATTCTAGGAACTGTAGTTTTGTGAAACATTTAGCCTTCTCTGTCAGAAAGCTCTGGTGCTGCAACAAACTAGAGTTCTCAGAATTCCATAACATTGAGCCGTGGCAGCTAAAGTGGTGTGAAGCTGGATTATTTCTGCAGTGCAGATGCAGGGTAGGACACACAATCCCCGCCCTTTCTTTGCACACTCACTTGAGGGTAGCCTCACTGAACTCAGTGCAATTTAACTTCTGGCCTTCAGTGAAGAGATCAGGTTGCAAGCTCTGGTCACAGTGGTTAGGGAATAAGTCTAATTTTTAGAAAATGTAGATGAAACAAGAGCCAGTGTGATACAGTGGTGTGAGTGTTAGACTGCAGCTCTGGGGACCAGGATTTGATTCCCTGCTTGGCTATGAAACCAACTGGGTGGCCTTGGGCAAGTCACATGCTCTCAGCCTCAGGAGAAAGCAATGGCAAACGTCTTCTGAACATATCTTCCCAAGAAAACCCCATGATAGGTTTGCCTTAGGTCTCCCATAAGTCGGAAATAACTTGAAGGCACACAGTAATAAAGATAAAACACACCAATGTTTTAACACTGGACTGTAATGTGAAATCTTGTACTGGCTTAGCTCACTGCTCCATTTAGCTCATTATTATCTGCCCTCACTGACAGTGGCCCTCTGGACTCTCAGGCCGGGTTTTTTCACAACATCTGCATGATCCTTTTAACTGAAGTTCAGTCCTCAGCTATGTTAGGGATCAAGCTGTGGAGTTCTCAGCAAAGAGCATCTACGCACACAGTCTAGGGACTGGTGAGAATTTTGATTTAGTTGTTTGAACAGGCCAAAATTCAATCACAAATTCCCAATAAGCAGATTCATACTGAGATTCTCAAAGTTTTAACATGAAAGTTAGCAAAACTCACCGATTCATTCATTTTCCCTCCAAATCCATGAATGCTTAATTGTTAAAATTGCATTTGAGTCACTATATATGGAGCCATGTTTATGGTGCTGAATTAAGGTTGCTACTTTGTATTTCTGAGAAATTCTTCATTTTTAACACCTATATAGTAAGCAGGAACAACGTCCCTAAACTGGGATTAGCCATTGACTTTGAACACTATTGAAGATAATTTAATTCCACTTCATTTTTTAAAGGATTTACAAAAATCACATATTTGGGGTTGAATTTGAGGTTTTTCTTTTAAAAGAAAATGTCAAATGTCAAGAAAGTGAAATGGACAGAAACATTTTCCTGTTCTTAATGTTCTCCACCAGTAAGCAATAGGTCTCCTTCAGGACAACAACATTCATGACTGTTTCTAACAAGGGAACATAGCTGTGGATAGATTTTTGCTGGATGTCCAAAAATAGTTTGATAAATCCAGATAATTTCCATACTACAATGTCTTTGCTAGACCAGGGCAAGAGTAGCTTTCTTAGCACCTCACTCTGCCACAAGATAAAGTTACCACTTTGGAAGCCATCCTGAACATTGCACATTTTCTCTCCAAACAGATGGTGCTTCCCTTGTTATATCTGGTTATTTAAGAATAAATTTTCTAGATTTTCTACAGTCCTACCCTTGGCTTTAGAAAGCTGCTGACACAGCCACAATGTTATTGCCATTCCAGATCCTGCTAAAGGGTACACATGTAGAGAGTCCCTGGAAACAGCACTCAATGTTGAGTTAGACTCAGTCCCAGAAAGCAAATAGTGAGCCAGTGTACTTAAACAAACTCTTTCTGCTTTGTATTTCCTCTGCCAAGGCTCAGACCTTTATTTTTATTTTGGTTTTGGTTAGATTTTTAATCCATCTGCCAGAACAAGTTTTAACATTTAAACTGAATGACTTCCATAATTAAATATAAGACACAGAGATCTAAAAAATTAAAACAATTCATAGTTGGAAAAATACAAGGACATCAAAAAATCTCTTGAGGTAATATTGAGAACCACTGTAGTTAGTGTTTTGGGTGTTGGTCTATGGAGTTTATCAGATGATGGAAATTGGAAGTATAATCTAATGGCAATCTGAACGCAATCCTGAGGATTCACGTTATTGTGTATTAAAGTATCTCATGCAATTTCGGGCAAAAGGGAAGTAATTCCGAACATAATCATGGGTTTTATGTTACTGCGTATTAAAGCATCTCACTCAGTTTTGGGCAATGGGCAGTTGCCTCGCAGGTCAGGCGCCACAAGAAAGCACAGATACACAAAGCTGGAGTGAACATGGCCACAACTTTATTTTTAACCAACACAAACAATAGGGTTGGCCCAAAGCATAAGGTCTGGATCTGGACATCAGCCAAACCCCCGTTGGCTAATGAATGGTTGCTTGTAGCCAAGCATCGGGATGACGTAGGTGCCAAGCCCCGCCCTAAAGCACAGTCGGGCAACTGTGCTCCTCCCAATCGATTTGCAAGGCACTCTAGTCACCGGGTGTCAACTGACTGTGGCCCCCGCACTGGCCACATCAGCACGCTCCATACACCCGGGTCGCGAGGACTCCCGATCCAGAGCCATCGAGCCCTGGAAACCCCTCACCCCAGATCCAGGCCTATGCTGCCGCCCCCGCACCAGTTGTGACAAACAACTCCCAGGGAGGGAGGGTGGGAGAGCCGAACGAGGCAATGGCGTCTCTCCAAGCTCGCAGCCCGAATATATAGGCCATCGGGCCAATCCGGGGCTGCCACGTCATTGCAGCCCCACCCCTTGGCTGGCCTTGGCCAATCAAGGCGAGAGGCGGGCCGCCAAGAGCCAATCAGGCAGCCCGCCTCACCCCATTGTATTCTGGGACGTGAAGTCCGTCCCATAAAAAAGGCGGGCTACCTTCCCGTGCTCTCCTCCACGGCAGCCAATCGCGAGGGAGCCCGCCCTCGCAAAGGCTGCCGGGAAGGAGAGCACGGTGGGAGCGCAATATGGCGCTTCCTGCGCGCGGCAACTGCGCCGGCCCGGTAAGTCGGGCGGCGCTAATTGCCTCGCAGGTCAGGCGCCACAAGAAAGCACAGATACACAAAGCTGGAGTGAACATGGCCACAACTTTATTTTTAACCAACACAAACAATAGGGTTGGCCCAAAGCATAAGGTCTGGATCTGGACATCAGCCAAACCCCCGTTGGCTTATGAATGGTTGCTTGTAGCCAAGCATCGGGATGACGTAGGTGCCAAGCCCCGCCCTAAAGCACAGTCGGGCAACTGTGCTCCTCCCAATCGATTTGCAAGGCACTCTAGTCACCGGGTGTCAACTGACTGTGGCCCCCGCACTGGCCACATCAGCACGCTCCATACACCCGGGTCGCGAGGACTCCCGATCCAGAGCCATCGAGCCCTGGAAACCCCTCACCCCAGATCCAGGCTTATGCTGCCGCCAAACAGACGGTGAGGAACGAACCGCCTGCGCCAACCCTATCAACAACGCATCCGGGCTCCACACAAAACAAATAGAACAGCAAAACAGTCAATGACCCCCAGCAAGGTCCCGGTCCGGTCGGATATAACCCAAATAAGCCCTGGATTTCCATCGTCCCAATTGTTTGATAGAGTCCGCTGACAGTCCAATTTGAGCAGCCGAAGTAGCTGCCCCAATCCGGAAAGAATGTCCCCCAAATTACTTCGCAGGCAAACCCAAATGTCTAAGGGCTAAAAGCAGCACTACCACCAGCTGATAACGCGTAACAGGAGCTCCGTTAGAGTGGCAAAATAAGGAGCCTGTACCAGCTGGGCGTACATCCAGGAAGGCGTGCAAAGTTCGGACGGGGCACACCAGCGAGCCCTTAAAGCGGTTCAATGTGATAGTGGACCCCCTCCCCAACTGGTCGCATTTGGACCTCCGCACCATTAAGCAAACAGAGCTCGTAGTGAACCAAACATCCCCAACCTGAAGAGAACGCTCGGAGTTGTCATTGGCGGAATTTGGAACAAGCTCCCCCAACCTCAGGGCCCCGAAAAAAGCAGTAACGAAAACAGCACGAAAAAGGCCGGCCTCATAGGGGGAAGAGCAAATAACAGGTAAAGCAGCAACAAGCTGCTCGAGCAGCGACAGCGTGATGGGACGTCTGGCATCCAAAGAAGGACCCTGGGGTCGCCTCCAACCTTCCAGGGTTCGCCTGACTTGAAAGGAAGCACAAGGATCACCTAGGCCGTAGGCTTTTGAAAAGAAAGATATGCCCGCCAGCGTAACCGAAATGGCCCGAGGGGAGGACCCATTAGAAAATAACCAGGCCATGAAGCCAAGGACAATAGAGGACTGAATGGGCCAATGAGCCGGGATATTACAGGCTCTAAAATATGCAGATAACTTGGGAAAAACCCTCCTATAAGCCTTTTGAGTGGAAGGAGCAATAGACGACAAAATGCCATTCATAATGATAGAGGTCCAAGGTCCCACAACTCCTGAGGAAACGGAACTGGGGAGGGGTCCGCCTCCGGAGCCAAACGACGGAATCGTTCCTCCTGGAAGCGAGAGAGAGCATCAGCGATGTTATTCTCAAGTCCAGGCACGAACCGAGCAGAAAAAGAAATGTTATTAATTAAGCAATCAAGAACCAGTCTCCTAACCAATAACATGACTCTCTCAGATGAAGAAGACATACTGTTGACCACGTTGACAACCGCCTGGTTATCACACCAAAACGTGATCTTCTTGTTGGCAAAATCTTCACACCAAATGCGAATAGCAACCACAATCGGAAACAATTCCAGAAAGGTCAAGTCCTTCAACACATTGCCCTTAGCCCATTCCTGCGGCCACCTTTGTGCGCACCAATGGCCTTGAAAATAAATGCCAAAACCTATACTCCCGGCTGCATCGGAATGAACTTGCAAGCGGTCACCTATCTGCCAAGACTTTTGCCAAATGGCCACACCGTTAAAATTAGAAAGAAAAGATTCCCAAACTCTGAGATCGTCTTTTACACCCTTTGTAATTCTAACCCGATGATGGGGGAGGTGAGCGCCAACCGTGGCCCTAGCCAACCTAAAGCAAAATGCCCGACCTGGCGCCACCACACGGCATGCGAAATTAAGGTGCCCCAGTAAGGATTGGACTTGCTTTAAAGTGGCTTTTCTGGCAACCAGGAATTCCGCTAAAAGGGCCCTGAGCGCTAACAGTTTAGCCTGGGGCAAGGATGAGGTGCCACGGACGGAGTCCAATTGAATGCCCAAGAAAGTGAGAGATGACGCAGGCCCCTCAGTTTTTTCCTTAGCTAAAGGTACCCCAATCTCTAGGGCCAGGGCAGAGAAAGTGTCTAAGAGCTTCTTACACTCATCGGTGCCCGCCCTTCCTACAAACAAAAAATCATCCAGATAATGTGTCACCAACGGGGAGCATGCCCGCCGTTTGAGCTCCCATTCAAGAAAAGTACTAAAGGTCTCAAACGCTGCACAACTAAAGGAGCACCCCATTGGCATGGCCTTATCAAAATACCACCCCTCTCCTACTTTGAAACCTAGCAAACGAAAATCATTAGGGTGAACCGGTAACAGTCGAAAGGCCGATTGAATATCACATTTGGCCATTAACGCCCCTTTTCCGCAGGAGTGAACCAAACGGACCGCATGGTCAAAAGAGGCATACTTCACAGAACACAACTCATCGGGAATAGCATCATTCACTGAGGCCCCAGGAGGGTGAGACAGGTGAATGAGTCTGAACTCCCCTGGTGCCTTCTTGGGAACAACCCCAAGCGGAGAAACATGCAGATCAACAAATGGGGGGGAACTGAAAGGCCCTTCAATCCGTCCAGCCTCAATTTCTTTATTAATCTTGCTAAGGAGGACGTCAGGCATATCTCGGGCCGATTTCAAATTTTTTGCCACCGAAGGAGGAGGAGGGGCCACCACTGGGATACGAAAACCGGATGAGAACCCATCAGCCAGCATTTGAGCAGCTTCTTTATGAGGATAAACCTCCAAGAGAGGTAAAAGGGCTCCCACATTAACAGGCGATCGAGCCATTGCGAACTCCTGAAGAGGAAATAAAGGCACCTCATTTTTGGCTCCCTGACCCACCGGCATCAGAGGCAGGGGCCCCGTCACGTTTGCCGGCTGCCGTATGGGCAGGGCGCCCCTGTCGAAAGGGCTGAGAACTATTGCGAGAGCAGGAGATCTTGGGGTGAGAACCTCTGCATAGTTCACAGCAATGCTCGTATCTACAATGTGCCCGCGTGCAGCGGCCCGCATTGAAATCCCAGCAAGCGAGCCTACGATCCCGCTTGCCAGATGCCTTGAAGGCACCCTTGGACTTAGCTAATGGGCCTACTTCTAAAAGCCAAATCTCGCTGTGGAGTTGGTCCCACCGCTCACGAGAGCTAAGAGACGCCTGCTGCCTAAAAGCTGCGTCATACGCAATGGCTGCTGCCTCCCCTGCTACAGACCTCGCCCGAAGGACATGCAACAAGTGGCAGTCAAGATGCCAGGCCCTCTCGGGGAAAGCCATGGAAACCACCGCCTTAAACACAGTATAGCCCTCCAGCCAATTAGAAAAGTTAGGCTCAGCAGGTGGAACTTTAGGGTGCCTCTTGGCACGTTTTGGAGAAGTGACGGCCCAAGCCTCCTGACCCTTAGGCTGGAGGAGGGTGAAGATGTCCACATAACACCCCCGCAAAATGAGCTTCTGTACTTTCTTGGAAAGGTGTGAGCCCGGAGGGCGGTCTCCAGGAGCAGAAACAGGGATGGAGGCGGCCTGAGCGTCGACCCATACCCCCTGCAGACCAGGCCTCCAAGCCCTCCTCCTGATGGCCCACAAAGGTAAGCCGGGAGCCCAGGCGTGCTCAACCCAGTATCCATCCCGACCATCAGGGGCGCCCGAGGACATACCCTCCTGCCCCACCACAGTCCCAGGTGCACGCGAGGCGGAACGCCTCGACTTCTTCTTCTTCTTCTTCTTCTTCTTCGACTTCTTCTTGTGTTTTCGCTTCTTCCTGGACGAATCAGCTGCTAACGCCGACGCCAAAACTTCGTCGTCGGAACTGGACGAATCCGACGAAGAGCTGGAGCTGGAAGACGAGCTGGAACTCGAATCCGCCAACTGCACCGCAACCTCGCAAGCCTGGGTCCCGGGTGTAGAGCTGGACGCCTGAACCGAACCTGTCGCCCCGACCGAAGCTTGATTACTCCCATCAGTCACCGTTGGTGCCACACTAGCCACTGTTGGAGAACCACTAGCTGCTAGTGCCTTGGAAATAATATCGGAAAAAGACCGCGCCAGCTCCGCCGCCATCTTTTGAGAGATAACCGACGACGCTTGCGAAGAAGGCCCGTCGCCTGACGAAGTGCCTACACCAGCTGGAGCGCCCGGCGGCACAGTACTTCGAGGTTCCTCGTTCAGACGGGCCACTGCACCCGAAGCATTTCGACCACGAGATGTTGAAGTGCGCCCAGTGCGAGCCGACGGGGCCGGCTGCTGCTTGTTAGCACCTTTTGACTTAGAAGGCATCGTAGCCCAAAGTCTACAGGGCAACCCGCAAAATATACTGGACTTCCAGACAAAGTCAATAAAAGAGGGAGGGGCGGGCTCAGCAGGGACGAATCCGCGATCACCGCCCCCCACAAGGCGAACAAAAGTCAAGAGGGCAGGCTCAGCAGGGCCGCAGCCGCAATCACTGCCCTCGCGTAAATGCCCAAAAGCAATGCAGTCCAGAGCAGGAGGCTAGGGTAATCGCTCCTCACCCCCACAAAATGAACCCCCAAAAAAAGGGGGGGCAAAAGAGGGCGGGCTCAGCAGGGCTACAGCCGCGATCACCGCCCTTAAAGAAAATAAAACAAAGGAAGAGTAGGAACTACCCTCCCGTCGAACTGTGGCTTATGCCCGCCACAGTCCGCAGGCCAGCAAACCCCCGAGAAAACCCCGGTTTAAAATAACCGCGGGGGGGGGGTTATACTCCCCCGCACACCCCAGAGAACCGCGGTTTATAGATAACCGCGGGGGGGGCGGAGGCCACCCAATGCACCCACAGCCTTGTGTGGCGCAACCGCGGTTATATGATAACCGCGGGGGGGGAGGAGGCCACCCAATGCGCCCACAGCCTTGTGTGGCGCAATCCACAAAAAGGCCACCCTGACCCCGGCTGCCTGCCAGGGCAGGGAAAAATGGCCCCGAAATCCCGGGCCCAACTCACCCGGAGCTACTTGCTCTCGGCTCTGCTCGCTTCAGAGCCGAACGAGGCAATGGCGTCTCTCCAAGCTCGCAGCCCGAATATATAGGCCATCGGGCCAATCCGGGGCTGCCACGTCATTGCAGCCCCGCCCCTTGGCTGGCCTTGGCCAATCAAGGCGAGAGGCAGGCCGCCAAGAGCCAATCAGGCAGCCCGCCTCACCCCATTGTATTCTGGGACGTGAAGTCCGTCCCATAAAAAAGGCGGGCTACCTTCCCGCGCTCTCCTCCACGGCAGCCAATCGCGAGGGAGCCCGCCCTCGCAAAGGCTGCGGGGAAGGAGAGCGCGGCGGAAGCGCAATATGGCTCTTCCCGTGCGCGGCAACTGCGCCGGCCCGGTAAGTCGGGCGGCGCTAATCATTTTTGGGTAATGGGAAGTCATTCTGAACGCATTCCGAATGCAATTAGAATTCACATAAATTTGCTAAACTAGCAAATTTGCATGAATTTGAATTGGCTCCAATTGGCTCCATTCGAAATAAAGAGAAATTCCTCCTGTCTGATAAACTCCTTTGACTCTGGAGACCAGATCAGCCACAAAACCCACTGGGAGACCTTGGGCAAGTCACACACTGTCAGCCTCAGGTGAAGGTAAGGGAAAACCTCATCTGAACCAATCTTGCCAAGAAAACAAACACCATGATAGGATTGCCATAGGTTGGAAATGACTTGAAAGCACACAACAGCAGCAGCAGCAGCAGCAGCAGCAGCAACAACAACAACAACAACAACAACAAACTTCCAGAATGAAGGGATATCATATTGAGGGAGGAGCAAGCTTGTTTTCTGCTGCTCTAGAGATTAGGACCTGGAACAATGGATGCAAGCTCCAGGAAAAGAGATTCCACCTCAACATTAGGAGGAAGTTCCTGACAGTAAGGGCTGTTCAACAGTGGAATACACTCCCTCAGAGTGTGGTGGAGTCTTCTTCCTTGGAGGTCTTTAAGCAGAGGCTGGATGGCCATCTTTCGGGAATGTTTTGATGGAGAGTTCCTGCATGGCAGGGGGTTGGACTGAATGGCCCTTGTGGTCTCTTCCAACTCTGTGATTCTATGAATCTATGATTTTGGACCATGCCCAAAGCTGCATGCGCGCTGAGATGTTGGTGTGCCATGGAGGAATTCCCCATCAAAGCATCCTCCATGTTGGCCCCGCATCCTAAGTCGCATGCGTGCTGAGATGTTGGTGTGCCATGCCATGCAGGAATTCCCCATCAAAGCATCCTCCATGTTGGACCAGTGCCCAAAGCCCCATGTGCGCTGAGATGTTGGTGTGCCATGCAGGAATTCCCCATCAAATCATGCTGCATGTTATTGGTCAGAATAGAAGACTCTCAGGACCCCATGCCCCATGACGTGAGTGTCATCTTGAAATCACTGTAACAGTGCCAATTCTTATCTACCCGGACAAGTGGTGCCATGCATGAATTCTATGGAATGAATGGGAACCAGGGCAGATGGGGGGTCTGTTTGGATAGCCCTTGGGGACCTCATCTTAACTGGGCAAGTGAAGGAGGAATTGCTATGGCAACTGTTGGAAGGCAGGAATCACGCAAAAAGATGAGGGTAAAGCTGGCACTAGCTGAGCATAAAAGTGCTCCCTCTTCTGGCCACCTGTTCATGCATGGCAAAACATTTTGGGCACTACAGGAAGTAAAAAGGAGAAGCCAGCGCCATGAAGGATCATGGGAATTGTAGTAATGATGGCGAAATTGGGGATGAATAGAAATGCCTATCACACCCCCAAAAAGCGAAATGAATACGAAATTGCCAGGGAATAGGAATTGTAAGTCCGCTAGTTCACCGAATTTGCCTATTTTCTGATTGCGTTTGGACCACATTCGCATATTAGGCAAAAGCATATAATAACCTTTCACGCAATTACGTGAAAACTCCCATTTCGTTCGCAAAAACAAGCAATTGCATGTAATGAGAAATCACGCAATCGCGCGAAACCTAATGATTGCGTTCGCAAAATCAGCAATTGCATGTGGTGAGAAATCACGCAATCGCGCGAAACCCCATGATTACGTTCGGTTTTTCAGGAAAAAATTGGTCGTGTAATAAGCTCCAAAGAGTTATGACAGGTCCCCGCAAATTGGCCCTGCTTCTGCTCACGGGAAAATCACTCGCTGGCAGGGGGGGGGGGGGCTGATCACATCATCCTGAAGCAGGAGGAGCACAGACATCCATGGCTCAGGATGGCTGATTGGCTTTTAAGGGGGTCATTTCTGTTTCAGGGTCATTTCTGTCCATGACAATAAAGCAATCACAAAAGAGAATACAAGGCACTTAATATCCTAGTCTACCTCCAGACATCATAATTCACTGATAGGGTGCCAGACGAAATCTCACTATCAGAGAGGATATTGAGTCTCAGCATTGTGTGGTGAAGAACCAGTCTTAGATCAGATAGGTCTTCAAATCTCCCACTTTAAGGATTTTAAAACAAAAGGAAACAAAGGCCAGACACTGGGTAAGCCTGGCCCAGATACGCTTTCTCAGCCTAAACTACCTCATGCTGCCTTGATTTGTAGACAGAATACAATAAATGTAACATACAAAATGTAACATGCAAATAATAAGGTGTATATTTTAACATACACTTTCATGGATATAGAATCATAGAGTTGGAAGAGACCACAAGGGCCATTCAGTCCAACCCCCTGCCATGCAGGAACTCTCCATCAAAACATTCCCGAAAGATGGCCATCCAGCCTCTGATTTAAGACCTCCAAAGAAAGAGACTCCACTCCAAGGGAGAGTGTTCCACTGTCGAACAGCCCTTACTGTCAGGAAGTTCCTCCTAGAGAGAATCTCTTTTTATTAATATGGTAGAATCTCTTTTATTAATGTGGTAGAATCTCTTTTTATTGAGTTTCCATCCATTATTCTGGGTCCTGTTCTCTGGAGCAGCAGAAAACAAGCTTGCTCCTTCCTCAATGTGACATCCCTTCAAATATCACCTCTTAACCATCTCTTCTCGAGGCTAAACATCCCCAGTTCCCTGAGGCGTTCCTCATAGGGCATGGTTTCCAGACCCTTCACCATCTTAGTTGTCCTCTGGACTCGCTCCAGTTTCTCCACATCCTTTTTGAATTGTGGTGCCCAGAACTGGACACAGTATTCCAGGTGGGGCCTGACCAAAGCAGAATAGAGTGGCACTATTACTTCCCTTGATCTAGACACTATACTCCTATTGATGCAACCTAACCTCTAAACAGAGGCTGGATAGCCATATGTTGGGTGTGCTTTGATTGAGAGTTCCTGCATGGCAGGGGGTTGGACTAGATGGCCCTTAGAGTCCCTTCCAACTCTAGGATTCTATGAATAGCATTGGCCTTTTTAGCTGCCACATCGCACTGTAGACTCATGTTC
Organism: Urosaurus nigricauda; assembly: GCA_034509955.1. Taxonomy (NCBI): domain Eukaryota; kingdom Metazoa; phylum Chordata; class Lepidosauria; order Squamata; family Phrynosomatidae; genus Urosaurus; species Urosaurus nigricauda. The sequence goes on along the minus strand of JAOEGL010000001.1, from coordinate 256,580,650 downwards.
AGCTTATGGTCTACTTGGACTCCTGAATCCCTTTCACACATAGTTTCATTCATCCAGGTGTCCCCCATCCTATATCTGGGGGAAAAGCACAGCAAGTAAAACCCTTAGCTGCTTGCAGGCTTTCACGTGAAAATGAGGAAAAAGTACAAGTAAAACCCTTAGCTGCTTGCAGGCTTTCACGTGAAAATGGGGAAAAAGCACAGCAAGTAAAACCCTTAGCTGCTTGCAGGCTTTCACGTGAAAATGAGGAAGAAGTACTTTTACATTTCAGGGAGGAACTGGAAATTGCAGAGGGAGTACCCAAACTCAATGACCTGGAAGTACATGAGGTCACCATGGCATCGGTTGAGAACTGGGCATGTGCAGGAGAGCAATTTCGCATTTAGAAATCCACTGGTGTAATAAGATATTCCTGAATGTGTTTGTATAAATGTACAATAATGTATAATAAGCTTTCGCGCAATCGCGTGATTTGCGAATCCATAGCGCAATTTATTTTGCGAAATAACCTAGCTATACCATTGTGTGATGCACTTTCACGCAATCACGCGAAATTTCGAATTGAATACGAAAATTACTATTGCGAAATTGAGAGAAATTCCTCACATGTGATAAGGTCCTTGATCACAGCTTCACTCACCTGAACAAGGGGGTTGGCTATGTGATCCTGCAGCACCCTGTTTGCCAGTAGCATCAACCTCTGTCACTCAGGATTGCTGACTTTTGGCTCAGCTGGATTTTAAGATGGGCTTCAGGTGTCGGATGACGTGTTACAGTGGAGCCACAATATCAGGGCTACATGTCTGAGGCAAAATCACAGGCATGGGTTCTGCAATAGTGTGAAGGGTGTAAATTGTCCTTTGGCCAACATTTAACTGCTCTTCCATTCAGATCTTTACTTCAGTACTCCTTAGTTTAAAGAAAGGCAACCAATTAATATTTGCACGTGTTAACAGATTTTCCACACCCTACCTTTAAGTATGCTATTTTGCATACCACGGCATTTTTTCATTTCTCTTATTTGATAACAAGTCATTTGAAAATCTATGGGTCCCACCGTTGAAAATCTCTTCTGAGATTAATTTACCTCAGGGGCTAATCCCCATTTGCTACTACTTGGCATAAGTATAAAATATTTAAAACCTTTGAAGTATGGCCTAAGCTAATTAGGTTTGAGCTGGAGTATGCACGTGTGTGCATGGAGGTGTGTGTGCCTTTGCACCAGTTTTCATAAGCTTCAAAAAGTCATCCCCCTGGCATTTATTTTATTTGGGAAAATTTTGAAACAGTAGCAAAAGTTTTCATTTATTCTGAGACAGAGTGTGAATGGGCCTGGCAGTAGTAGGTTCTTCCAACTGTAATACTCAGAAAAATAGCAACACCTAGGGTATACCTACATTGTAGAAACAATGCACTTTGATACTATTTTAAGTGCTGTAGCTCTATCCTATGGAATCCTGGGATCTGTATTCTCAGTTTAAAGATGTTAAATTGCATCATTTTAACAGTGGAGGCTGCACCTGTAGATTGGAGGAATACTGTACTATTTTGTATTCCCTAAAGGGGCCTTCCCTGTAGGCACCTGCCTTCCCGGTTTGATGAAAGAGCAAAAATAAGCATTAGGGAGGACCAACTGGCAGTGGAGACTGCTGGCACCATGGCAGCCAGCAGTGACAAGCTAGGACTGAAATACAAGAGTCTTTGATTATAGTGATGCCAAGGAAATTCTCCACTGCCAGGATCAGAAGACAGGGCATGAAAGTTATGGGAATTTACAGCTGTTATTTTCAGTGGAACTCTTTTCTGTAAAGAGCTATCAGGTGTGATCAAGAGGTTAAAGGCAACATTAGGATTGCAATGGAATAAACACACTAAAATCAATGGGAGCTAAGTCAATTGTGATTAACAAAAAGCCCCCATTAATTTCAGTATTTCTCCTTTGGATAGGGCTAACATTGGATTTAGCCTCAGAGTAGGAATTATGGAGCCCTTCTCTACTTGGCTACTCCTACTGGATAAGTCTGATGAGACCTGAAGTCCAAGACCACCTGGAAGGCTCTATAATTCCCACTCCTATGATTACCATTTGGGAGATCTAATGGTTGTGGTGTGTATGGAAAGAATCAATATATTCTAGTAGAACTGGACCTGAAATCCTACAACACTTTTGGTAGAAATCCAGCAATTAAATGGATCTCACTAACACCCTCACTAGCACCTGGCTATGGCAGGCTAGTCTCCTTCTTGCATTTTGTCTCAAAATATACGTCCTTTCTGCTCTTGCTGGCTATCACACACCTTGACTTACAGATTGGAAACCACTTAGAGAGTACTGAGTTCACTATTAAGAGTTATAGAAATGTAAATGCTATGCTAAATGCTATGTATCCTAATATCACAGAAATTAATGGCTGGCTTTTATAGTCATCTGTGTCCCAAGACTTTTTCTGCTATAATAGTTTTCTATGCATTATACTAGCCAGTCTATATTTTTGAAGTACACAGTGTATTTCATACACATGGCTATATCAGACCAACAACTCTAGCTCTTCTTTACCACTGTCCCATTACTGGGCTTCTGTTTAAAAGTGGGTTTCAGAAATATTTCAAAAACTACATCATGAGGGTTTAAGAAAGAAAGAAAGATAAATATCTCATGTGAACCAAAATGAGATCACTATAGCCACTTCACCTTGACATGAGCAGGAAAACATGCCATCTTTATAACCACAAGAGAAACCCAGTTTTAACATCCTAAGTGCAGTATTTATGTGGTCTCTTCATGCAGTTTAGATCATATAACCACTATAAACAAGCCCATCTAATTTATTTTCCAGTCTCTCCTCAAGAACTGACAGACCTTCCGCCGATAGCTCAAGACAACATTTTACATAAATGATTGCACAATATGTCCCTCATTACCCCCCTCTCCCTTTTTTTTTTTTTTTTCTGGCTTTCAAAAAGCAGTGAAAACATCTTGAGGCTGTTTTAGACATGCCACTGGCTCTGTTCAAATTTCATTTCCATACTACATTGCAATTATCCTAGAGCTTCCTGTTCTTTTATGGCATACGAGAGTTGGAGCAAGTCTGCACAGGAGCTTCCCACACAACAATTTCAGCTGAAGGTTTCCTCAGAATTTTATGTTTCACTCTAATTTGTATAACATTTTCCTATAGCACCTCCATAGCCCCTGATATTCTCTTGTCCTGTCAACCAGGTAGACTAGCAATGCTCGGCACAGGACTATGTCGGCTGCTACATAGCTTGCAAGAAGTGGAATCAGTAAATCAGCCTCATGTCCCTCTAACTGATTTCTGGCTGGCTGTTTATATGCCTGTTATACTGAGTTTTCATCCTTTTCTGTGGTCCATGTTGACAGATAATGGAACAGATAATAGGAGAGTGAAAGCCAACCTAGCTGCTGAAATAACTATTTGTCTGGCAAATGAGACTTAAATGAGCAACTTGTGGGGGCATCTGAAATAGCATTTCTTAGGTTCCCTTCTAGAAGAAAACAGAATTGTGCATAGCAATTGAACTGACTTTTCTCCATCTGACTATTCATGAAGCAATAAGGTAGTACTTTAAAAGCAGGTACAAAGCTCAAAGTTTTTAGTATTTGGGCCACTAAAAGAAAAGTGCAAAGAAGCACTCAATCCTTATTTTTGTCTGTCATTGTGTGCCTTCAAGTCATTTCCAACTTATGGTGACCTAAAGTGAACCTATCATGGGGTTTTCCTGGCAAGATTTGTTCAGAAAAAGTTTACTATTGCCATTGTCTGAGGCTGAGAGTGTGTGTCTTGTCCAGTGGGTTTCCATGGCCAAGCCGGCATTTGAACTCTGGTCTCCAGAATCCTAGTCCAAGTTTTATTTAAATGTTTATGTATTCTTTTAAATGCATTCACTGATTTCCTCCCCTCCCCCAACCTACACACACACAAAATGTTCCTATTGGCAGCCTTTGATAAATTAGATAGAGATATAGGAGTTTATCACACGACCAATTTTTTACTGAAAAACCAAATGCAATCATGGGGTTTCACGCGATTGCGTTATTTCTCATTACATGCAATTGTTGTTTTTGCAAATGCAATCATGAGGTTTCGCGCAATTGCGTTATTTCTCATCACATGCAATTCCTGTTTTTTGCGAACGAACACCGAACGAAAAGGAAGTTTTCACATAATTACTTGAAAGATTATTACATACTTTTCCTTGATGTGCGAACACGGTCCAAACGCAATCAGAACGTAGGCAAATTCGGTGAACTAGCAGACTTACAATTCCTATTCCCTGGCAATTTTGTATTCATTTCGCTTTTTTGGGGTGTGATAGGCATTTCTGTTGATCCTCAATTTCGCCATCTCTACTACAATTCACATGATCCCTCATGGCACTGGCTTTTCCTTTTCACTTCCTTAGTCCCGAAAATGTTTTGCCATGCATGAACAGGTGGCCAGAGGAAGGAACACTTTTACGCTCATCTAGTGCTTTGCCCTCATATGTTTTGCGTGATTGCTGGCTTCCAACAGTTGCCACAGCAATGCCTCCTTCACTTGCCCAGTTGTGATGAGGTCCCCAAGGGCTATCCAAACAGACCCCCCATCTGCCCTGGTTCCCGTTCATTCCATAGAATTCGTGCATGGCACCACTTGTCCGGGTAGATAAGCCGTAACTCCCCCCTCCCAGAATTGGCACTGTTACAGTGATTTCAAGATCACACTCACATCATGGGGCATGGGGTCCTGAGAGTCTTCTATTCTGACCCATAACATGCAGCATGCTTTGATGGGGAATTCCTGCATGGCACACCAACATCTCAGCGCACATGCGACTTGGGGCACCGGTCCAACATGGAGGATGCTTTGATGGGGAATTCCTGCATGGCACACTAACTTCTCAGCGCACATGGGGCTTGGGGTACCGGTCCAACATGGAGGATGCTTTGATGGGGAATTCCTGCATGGCACACCAACATCTCAGCACACATGGGGCTTTGGGCACCGGTCCAACATGGAGGATGCTTTGATGGGGAATTCCTGCATGGCACACCAACATCTCGGCGCACATGGGGCTTTGGGCACCGGTCCAAAATGGAGGATGCTTTGATGGGGAATTCCTGCATGGCACACCAACTTCTCTGCACACATGGGGCTTTGGGCACCGGTCCAAAATGGAGGATGCTTTGATGGGGAATTCCTGCATGGCACACCAACTTCTCAGCACACATGGGGCTTTGGGCACCGGGCCAACATGGAGGGTGCTTTGATGGGGAAATCGTGGAGGAAATACCCAGACTCATTGACCTGGAAGTACATGAGGTCACCATGGCATCGGTTCAGAAGTGGGCATGCAAAGGAGAGCAATTTTGCATTCAAAAATCCAGTGGTGTAATAACATATTCCTGAAGGCATTCAAGATTACCCGGGCATGTAATCGTGGGATAATCTTTCACGCAATCACATGAAATTCTAAATTGACTACGCAAATTACTATTGCAAAATTAAGAGAAATTTCTCACATGTGATAAACTCCATAGAGAGATAGGAGACAGATGCACTAAAGAAACAGAAAAATTAGTGATTTTTTTTTAAAAATATAGATATATATATGAAAATTTCCTTTGCATGGCTAACAAAACACATAAAGATGAAAAAAAGCACTAGTCATTTTACTATTTATTTGGAGTGAAAAATCCTGTGTCAACTGACAGTTTTTGGTAGGATGTCTCAATATGTAGAGACACCTTTCTCAGAGGGCACAAGAAAATGCATATATAGTCCTCTTGTGCCTACATTTGGCTACAGTCTCTATGACAAGTAAGTCATATGACTTAAGACTGAATCTCGCAGCATGGAACAGCTCATGTTCTGGCATCCCTTGGGAAGGGTTTTTCTTGTGGCCACCAGTACCACACACATCACATGATGAGGACAAGTGAAAGAGCCTTGAACCCCTGGTTACTCCCAGGCTGTGGATCTCCCTCCCACAGGAGGCTAGGCTGCCCCCATCTCTTCTTTCCTTTCACCATCAGACAGAGATCAGTTTATTTAGTCAAGTATTTGGATAGCAGCTGGTTGCTGTGGAGGGGTCTTTTGATGGGACAAGAATAAATACAGAAGCTCAGAGTGTACAATGGGCCCTTGGTATCCATCTGATGTGGTTTGGTTCCAGGACACCCCATGAATTCCAAACTATGTGGATGTTCAAGTCCCATTAAATACAAAGATGTAGAAAAATGGCATTACTTGTCTAAAATCACAAAAAGCAAGGTTTGTTTTTTGAAATTTATATATTTGAAAAATATTTTCAAGCTGTGGATGGTTGAATCTGTAGATAAGGAAGCTGTGCATATGGAGGGCCCACTATAAATCCAAACCTCATGGGGGTTGGCTGCCTCCTGTTCCTACCCACTCTGATTTACATGTAAGCACATAAAAAACAAGTGAAAAGGTGAACCATATGCTCTGACAGTCCAGATTTGGGAGGGACAGTCCTGATAAATCCTCAGCCATCCCAATTTTTCAGCTGCTTTTAAAATGTCCAAATTTCTCTTTCCTCTTCTTGCTTTCCCTCTTTATCCCTGGCTTATTTCAATTCCTGAAAACTGAGTTCGAGGTAGAAAAGTAGCTTATACTCAATAAACTTAGTTGTGGGAAGAGGAGAGCAGGGCATGGAATCTGCCTTTTCCTGTAATCTCAGCTAAAAGCAAGTTATTTCAGTCTCTCTTAGCTTTTAGGTTCTTTCTCATTAGTAATGTTTGCTATCTTGACTACATGGTGATGTTGGTTTTTATCTGTGAAACATTGGAGGATATGGTGAATTAGGAATTGAAACAGAGTTTGGAGGGTTCAAATGTTAATCATGGGGCTCATGCAGTGCTGCAGGTGCCCAAACTGCCTCCTTCTGATACTAGTCCTTCTAAAAGTCCACTTTCAAAGCTGAGGGAAAGTTCAAAGAAATAGCTGTGGAGAGGGGTAAAGTCCCATTGTCCACAATTATGGTTGTATCTGCACTGCAGAAATAATGTAGTTTGATACCACTTTAAACTGCCATGGCTCAGTGCTATGGAATCCTAAGATTTGTAAATTTGCTGTGATACCAGAGATCTCTGGCAGAGAAGGCTAAATACCTCACAAAATTACAAATCCAAGAATTCCATAGCATTGAACCATGGCAACACAGTATCAAACAGCATTAATTCTGCTGTGCAGATGTAGCCTATATGTTTTGAGTCAGAAGAAAAATGGAATAGGAAATCTACTGTATATACTCATGTATAAGTCTAAAAATTTTAGTCAAAGAATTGATCCAAAAAACCTGAGTCAACTTATTCACACTTCAATGTAAGTACTGTACTTTAACTCTTATAAAATGGAATTGTCCCCTGGTGAAAAGCAAGAGTGTAATCTGTCCTGAAAGCACTGACCTCCCTCTTCTCTATCATTCATTCAGTCTTTAGTGTGAGCACATACAGTTATGCCTGATGGAATTTTATAAGTTCTTTGACATTGTTTTCCTTTGCTTTAAATCCTTTGTTACATGCCTGTAAGTCTTAAGCTCGATTTATCCATGGATCATATCAAAATCCATAATTTTGCCCCCAAAACCTGCCCTCAACTTATACATGAGGTCAACTTATAGTCAAGAATATATGGCATCTCATTCTGCATAACCTGAAGGAGCTCTCAAGAAACTAGAATTCCAGCTCATTAATAGTAAAAAGCTTTAGTCCTTTCAGAAGAAGGATTGCATTAGTGCAGATGCATAAAAAAAGCAGTGTTTTGCAAGGCATAGTGGCAGCAAGCACCTTGTGACAGCAGTTGAAATCTTGGTTGATTTCATTCTTGTAGGCAAGAATTAATATATTAATCAAGTTACTTCCTCCTGCAGGAAATAAATGGCAGTTTGGGACTATTTGCAGTTCAGCACTTTTTCTACACACACACACACAAAATATGTGTAGTATTTTTATAGAAAGAAAAGGTTCAGAAAATGTTATGAACTGCAAAGATTATTATCATGGAGGATTCTTCTGGTCAAGACTTCCTGACTCTTGGGAAACCCCTTTTTGGTCCCTGTTTTAAACATTTGAGAATATTTTCCATTCTTCCTTGTTAAAAAGCTAAATGCCTAAAGCTTATCCCCAAAGCTTAATTTTCCATGTTGACTCAAATGGAGATATGAGGATCAGGATTTTATTGTGTCCATGAAGCCAAGCTGATCTAATTTTGATTTCTGTTCATATTTATTCACTTACTACTTTTTCTGGCCAACTTTTAAGACTAGAATAATCAGGGAAAACATGAGGAAATCCCCCTTTTGTATCAGAGTAAAGGGTTAGCTATCTGGAGTAAAGAGGAGAAAGAGGGAAAGGATTTCAGGGATTGCTCTCTAGGTAACAAAGTATACACACTGAGTAGGACTGTAAAGTTCCCAAAATAGAGTAGGACTTTTAAAATGATGATTAATTAAGTCAGACAACAAAACATTATTTATCAGAGTTAACATACCTCACACAAGATCATTGCAAGGGACCAAAGAGATAAAAATTTGAACAGCAACATTCACTCTCAGAGCACAAATTGTAAAACTGCAGCCACTAGATTTTTTAATTATAGTTTCCATAAACTGAGAAAATAAAAGCAAAAAATTTTTTTCTTGGAGCAGGGCAATGTAGCTTCTTCCCAGATGCCTCTCAGCAACTTTAACTGCCAAACATTAGTACCCACTAATTCAAGCATGCAAAATACCATCTTTTTCATTTTAGTTGCTACAAAAACAAAGTTGCGGACAGCCATATGTTGGCTATTTATTGCATTAGCTAAGTTATGGAAGAAGTAAGTCGGAAAGGAAAATCTTTTATCCAAGAAGAAACTAGAGAAAGAATGATCTTATCTTTCGGCTGCCCCTTCAGGAATAAACAGACATCATCCATTTAAAAAAGAATGCCTTTTTAATGCAGTAGGAATTAATGCACATCACAGAGAAAACCAAAAAACATGTCTTCAGAATTAATTATACTTATGGGTAATTGATTTATTATGCTTCCCTAGTCTTATGTCTATTGTTGATTTCCAAAATCCCCAAGGCCACAATGCAGTCTAGAGTTAGATGCACAAGCTCTGCATTGGATTTTCACCCAGGGGTCTATGATGTTCTCTTTCCCACTTGAAACGCCATCAGTCTGTTTGCAACAACCCACTTTGTTTCCATGGAAGTCTTTCACAAAGCATGGTTTAAATTAAAAACCTGCAGTGGCCTCTGGCTACGCATCAAAAGCCTCAAATGTTATGGTTATGGCCCAAACACATTTCCATTCCTCTCCCATTGACCTCAATTAATTTTATGGTAAATGTACAAAATGCATCAGACATATTTGTAGATCTATGCCTGGCAGCCATACATAGCACAGTCAGGCAAATAGTGTGGCCCAACATGGCTGCAACCAGCAGTTTTTGTCTCTTTTATTTTAGATTTAATTTAATTCTTAGGACCTAGATCTGAGAAAGCCACAGTAAATTGTTTTAAACCAATAAATAAATATTATATTTTTAGAACTTCTAGATAGCATTCTGCTTGTAAAAAGGCTATCTTGTATTTCTCATTTCTTTATTTCTATGCTATGGATTACTTTCTTACAAAGGATAAAGTAATCCCACCTCAGAGCCAGATAGGAGAGTATGGAATATGTAGATGTGAAACCCTCCATATTGGCAAGGGCAGTAGCATTGCTCAGGTGGGGAATCAAGTGTTAAACTAAAACTCCTCATCTTGAAAGAGCTCCTTATTTTGGACAAGTAGGAAAACAAGCAATTACCGAAAAAGGTCAAGAAGGAAAATTTCAAGGTAGGATTAATGCTAAACATTAAAATAATAATAATGATCACAGAGGGTTTACATAAATTCAACAAAGATAATGAGGAAATTGAAATAGTTAGAGAGTTCCCATACCTTGGATCAAACATTGATCAGAATAGAGACTGCAGTCAAGAAATCAGAAGAAGATTAGGAATGGGAAGGTCAGCTATGAAAGAACTAGAAAAAATCCTGAGTAAAGTTATACAACTAAGCACTAAAATTGGAAGCATCCGAGCCATTGTATTCCCCATTACCATGTACAGATGTGAGAGCTGGATGGTGAAAAAGCCAATAGGAAGAAAATCAAATCATTTGAAATGAGCTGGAGAAAAGAACTGAGGATACCATGGACAGCCAAGAAACCAACAAATGGATTCTGAAACAGATCAAGCCAGAACTCAGTCTGGAAGCCAAGATGATGAAACTGAGACTGTTGTACTTTGGCCACATCATGAGGAATAATGAATCATTGGAAATGACAATAATGCTAGGAAAGGTGGTAGGCAGTAGAAAGAAAGGAAGGCCACATGCCACAACCTGAGCAGAGAAGTTGTTGAAAGGGGGACTTGGAGATGTCTCATCCATGGTGTCACCAGTCTACTCAAGGGCAGTTAACAACAACAAAGAAAACAAGGAAAGGCTTTGTAATTACAGACTACAGAAAGACCAAGTGAAAAACACCAGGCCATTAGAAGTAGTCTACATAATAAATATTATCTCAGTCGGGTTCAGTATTAATCAAATTGTTCTACTCAAAACCTTATTTTCAAATTGTTTTTCCAGCCAATTCTGAATGTCTAGATAAGGAATGTGCAGATGATCATTTTTAAATTCCAAATAATTAAGTGAATCAGGCTGATTTAGATTGACTTCAACAGCTTTGGATCAAATCAGATTGGCCAATTTCAGCTCTGATGTACACTGGCACAGTCTGAAGCACTTTGGACCAATCCAAAGATCCAGAGATTACAACCTATTAGGAGAAAGTCAGACAGTGTGTCTCCAACACAAAAAGAAAACACAAAGCTGAAGAGGAAAAGGAAGGGAACTGGGCTTTCCTCAGTGGCAACTTTGTCATGCAATCTGGGACAAGACTTTCACCCCCCACTATCCAATAAGGTACTTATGTGGATGAATTAAGTGAGGTCATTGAAGTAGTATAGTCAATTGTCCCCTCCGGCATCTTCTGTTTCCTCTTCTTGTTGATTTTCCATGATTTTCATGAGTCTGCATGTGTTTAGACATCGCTCTCTCACACACAACACATACATACTCCAATTGTTTTTGTTGAGACTGCATCCTCATTGCAGTTTGACACCACCTTAAGTGCCATGGCTCAATGCTATTGAATTCTGGGATATGTAATTTGTTCTGACACCAGAGCAAGAAAAAGCTAAATGTCTTGCAAAACTACTGTTCCCAGAATTCCATAGCACTGAGCCATGACAGATAAAGTGGTGTTAAACCTGATTATTTCTGAAGTGCAGATGCAGCCTAGGACCAGTGGCATCTCTAGGGTTGGTGTCACCCAGTATGATAACCTACACTAATGTTACTTGTAAATCATAATTCTCATATACCATTGAATGTAATGCTAATAGTTGTGACATAAATAAATAAATAGAAAAATTAAAATTATACCTTCAAATTACAATATCATATGCATAACTTAAATATATTTACATATACATAGTGAAGATATGATTAAAATGTAATGTAAAGAAAACTTTAAAAGAATATTTTTTAAAAAAAATCATTTTTAATTGAATTTTAAATTTTAATTTTAAAAAAATTCTGGAAGCTCTGAGTCCTTTCTTCTCCCACTCAGCTTCACCTCATTCGCACCATCTCTTAAAGCAATTTAAAGAGATACAGGCAAATGCCACAATATTTCTGCCAAAATACAGGTGTTTGAGCAGCAGTGGTGTCACCCCCTTTAGGGTGTCACCTGGTGCAGTCCGCACCCCTCTAGTGATGGAAGGCTGCTAATCTGAGTCACTATAGAAAAGCCAGGTCATTGTCTACGCTCCCTTTCAGGTGGAAGAAGGCAGGAAATGAGCAGGGTGTATATTGCCAGGGCATGATAATACCACCAGCCTATGCCAGCACCTTAAAAGGCAGCACAAGCCTTGATCAGTATATACCATAGACAGAAAGATTCCAGCAGCCAGCCTTGGCCCATAAGGCAAGAACAAAGGCAGATGAATCCTCTGGCAGCAGCAGTTCTCAGTTTCTCTTTTCCTCCTTTCTCAAGAGGGTAAGAGGGGAAACCAGGAGGCTATGAAAAGGAAATTTCCAGTGCCAACCAAAATCACAGAAAGCCGTAAAGGGGAATATATTGGGGGATCATATCAGTGGTACTGCTGGTAGGTACTCTCTTGTCACTTCCTATATCCCTATGGTGTATTATTCAATTTCAACAGCTGGGTAGATGGTAGAATAATGCAAATCTGCTATCTCCTTCAGTAAGCTGTCGTTTCACTATCATATCATTATAATCTATTTTTGGAGATTATTTTATTAGCCTCACTGCTGGGATATACCCAGTTTGAAACTTTCTTAAGGCAGATTTTATTGCATTCACCCATTGCTGGGCAGTATGCAGACCATATGCAACCTGGGTTTCTTTGGGCTTGTCCTGCATTTTTTCAGTAATTTTTCACATTCTTGAAAAGCTGCAAGAGAAACCTGGGTTCCATATGGGCTGCGTACTGATTGGTGATGGGTAGATGCAATAAAATCCGCCTTAAGAAAGTCACTGTATATACTCATGTATAAGTCTAGAAATCTTAGTCAAAACATATTGACCCAAAAAACCTGAGTCAACTTATCTTCAGGTCAGTGTAAGGACTGTACTTTAACTCTTTATCAAAAAAGGAACCATCCTCTGGTGAAAGGCAAAAATATAATCTGTCCTGGAAGCATTGGCCACCCTCTAATCTCTCTTATCCATCCAGCCTTTAGTGTCACCACAAACAGTTATAACTGTTGATGTTTTGTAAGTTCTTTGACATTTACATCCTTTGTTACATGCCCCTAATTTTTACCCTCAACTTATCCATACGTCATATCAAAATCTGTGATTTTGGCCCGAAAACCTGCCCTCAACTTATACATGAGGTTGACTTATAGTTGAGTATATATGGTAGTTAGATATAGTTTTAGCAGAATAAATATACAATTGTCTACACAGAACCAGAATATTGTGGTAGCATCTAATGGGCCTAACAGCCTTTCCATCTAATGGGTTCAGTCCAGGCACCTTCTAGGAGCAGAACCCAGCTGTCCACAGGAGGCAAATCCCGGGTCCAATGTATTGTACGTTTTTTGCTGCCTTCTCTTGTGCATGGATCTGTCCCGTACACTTAAACATGCTGCAACTTGTGAGGTTCCCCATAATTTCCCTTTCCCCATGCCTCAGTGTTAACACTGGAGTGGAGCAAGTACAATATTATTCTAAGAAGTTCACTCCAAATAATTCAATCACCTAGCTTACATTAGATACTTTGACCATAAGGAAGCATACTACACTTTAGGTTTTTACCATCTCCCCCTCTACAACCTGCTATAGATATTAGGTCCTAAGCTAAGGATATTGTGGCCACAGTTTGGTGCATAAATTATGCTGTCTCACAAAGTCTTTCCTCCAAGTTATGGAAAGTCTGATGCACAAAGGTTTTTATGCTTCAGAGTTCTCTGTCTATCATTCTTGCTAGTGAGGCTTCTTGTTGATATAGTAACTACAGTTCTATTTTTACACTGGATGTACCTTTTAAAATAAATTCTCTATAGTCGAGAAATGGGGAAACACTCCATTCCCTTGAGAATAATTTGTGAGAGGAAACCCTTAACAATCTTGTTTTCTCCTTCCTTCTCCCCTTTTATTCCCTTTGATGCCTTTGTGAAATTGGGTTAATGGCTGTTTACGGACTTTAGGACTCAGGTTGCTCACCTCAGTGTGCAGCTGCTGCAGTGGAAAGGGCAGAATTGAAGATTTAAATGGCCTGATCCTATGAAGCTCAAACCAGCTGCAAATATTTAAACCAAATCTGAAGGCTTTCTGCTTTTGAAAAGACTTTTGCTCCTGAGGAGCCCTCTCACAGTCTTGAAGATCCAGCTATTTCTTGGCATATCCTTCATTGATAGGAGGCCACCTGTGCTTCTACATATTGATGCCAAGGATCTCCAAGGCTGATTGGTTTCTCAGCCTCCTATGTTGGTACTTTTCTCAAGCATCCCATTCAAAGCTACTTCTAAGTCTGTTCTTGCAGAGAAACTTAGCCTAGTATTTTCAGAGCCTGAGGGTAGGAGCTATGAGGCTCATGGAAAGTCAAGCCTGATAATCATCTTTGAAGCATGAGATTTCTGCTCTGAAGTCAGGCATGACATAGACTTATTACCCTGGCTAGTTATCAGTGTTGCATATTATGGGTTTTTAGATCCTGTGATTTCTATTTTTTCATCAGTCATGCTTGAGAAACTTACTAACAAAGGAGGTTGATAAACCACTAGAAATGCTCTCTTCATTTGTAGTCGAGCCTTGATTTTCCATGTGTAATGATAATTCCCATAAAACACTCAATATACTTTCCCTTATCCTTAATAAAAGCCCTGAGTAGCCTATTAAGCATGGTAAAAGCATGCACAGATGATGCTGGAGGAAGTTTATCTTCTACATCTTGTTTTTAAAATGTTGCAGAACGGAAGCACAACAGCCCGCAGTTCTTGAAAACACTTCAATCACAACAACAACAACAAAAGGATCAACCAGATTGCCTAGCAACAAAAGGAGGCACACCAGCAGTCCTGATTTTCCTCTTGGTCAAATGAGGTTTTCAAAATACTCAGTTGGGGCCTTAATTGAGGAGCAAAAAGATGTACAGCACTTATATATTCCCTGCTATCCCTCATTTGCAACTTCTCCACTCCTCCCAGTTTCAGAGTTTTAGTGGGCAATGGATGAGGCCTTCACTCCATCGAGGTTTTGGTTTTGGACACCCTATATACAACTTCACAAGCTAGCATGGTGTAGTGGTCTGAGCTTTGGACTACAACTCGGGAGAACAAAGTTTGAATCCCACTCAGCCATCAGTGACCTTGGGCAAGTCATATTCTCTCAGCCTTAGAGGAGGGCAAAAGCAAACCCTAGTCTGAACAAACCCTGCCAAGAAAGCCCCAAGATAGGTTCACTTTAGGGTCTCCATAGATCAGTGACAACTTGAGGCAAACTTGTTTTCTGCTGCTCCAGAGAACAGGACTCGGAACAATGGATGCAAACTGCAGGAAAAAAGATTCCACCTCAACATTAGGAGGAACTTCCTGACAGTAAGAGCTGTTCGACAGTGGAACACACTCCCTCGGAGGGTGGTGGAGTCTCCTTCCTTGGAGGTTTTTAAGCAGAGGCTGGATGGCCATCTGTCGGGGATGCTATGATTGGTTGTTCCTGCACGGCAGGGGGTTGGACTGGATGGCCCTTGTGGTCTCTTCCAACTCTAAATTTCTATGATTCTATGATTCTATGATTCTATGAAGGCACACAACAGAAGCACAACATATACACCTTCTGGAGCTGAACTCAAACCTAAATACAATATGCAGTTGTAAATCTGATCAGTTCCAGGGTTGCAATGCATTCCGCAGAAGTACAATAAAATGCACTTGGTAACATGTACCCATTTTTAAAAAGATAAAAAGAAAAATGCACATGTTTCTAAAATGCTTGCAAGCATACACTCATCAAAAATGCATAAAAATACAAAGGCTTAGGGGAGGAAGTGGGTAGAAAAATGTGTATAGATTTCCAATTTCTGAAACACACTGCAGTTTAATAGTTAATAATCCAGTTTGAGAGGGCCTTGCTAAGTGCTAAGGAATTCTGGAAACTATAGTTCTGTGAGACATTTGGCCTTCACTGTCAGAGAGCTCTGGTGCCACAAAAAAGTAGAATCCCCAAGATTCCCTAGCACTGAGACAGGGCACTTACAGCGGTCTCACATTGGATTATTTAGATAGGATTCATAGTGCTTGGGTTGAACAAGCTTAATGGTTGACATTAAACTTGACAAATCCATCCATCTGTACTTCTTGAAGTTTTCCTCCTGCATACTACACATGACATGTGACTAGAA
Source organism: Urosaurus nigricauda (assembly GCA_034509955.1). Lineage (NCBI taxonomy): Eukaryota > Metazoa > Chordata > Lepidosauria > Squamata > Phrynosomatidae > Urosaurus > Urosaurus nigricauda. The sequence continues at coordinate 256,564,658 of JAOEGL010000001.1, read as the reverse complement.
TGGCCCAATACTATTGCATCTGGAGGAAGGAACGCACTCTTTGCAAAGGGTGATAGGAACTAACCTGGTCTTCCTCACTTCCCAGAGTCATGTTCAAATCAGAATATAATGATCCATTGGATTTTGCCCTTGAAAGATGTATTTGAGGAGGGAGAAATGTTTTGAAATATGTTGTTTTAAGAAAAACATGCAATTAAAATAGTATCTAATATAAATTCGTTTTTAAAGAAAAAAAATTAAAAATCCACAGATGCTGAAATCCATTCTTAACCTGGGTATGTATTTCATAGTTGTAATAGTGTGGTCCTCACATGTTTTCTTAGAAGTGCATCCTACTTTAACTGCGATATTTAAGACTGCTATTCATAAGAGTCATTACAGCACTCTTATAAGCAATTGCAGGGCCATTATTATTACATCTGTCTGACAATTTACTAGGTCTGGTTCAAACTCAAGTGGAAGGCATTATTTTAAGCAACTGGACTTTCCCGTATTTGGCAGTGTTTTTTACCCCTGGGAACAATTATATAACTCTTCTATTATGGGTAATAATCATTTAGAAAATGTTTCACCAAGACCAAAACAAAACCAAATGAAGCAACATGATGGAGAATGATAGGTTTAGGCCCAAAAGAGATTGTAATTTCCTGCATGAAGGGCTGTGCATTCAAAAGCATAAGGGAAAAAAGTCCATTTGTCCTTGTATGAATATTCTGGTTTTGGTGGGTTTTTTGTTTTGTTTTGTTTTGTTTTGAAAAGGGAATTTATATGTTGGGGGGCAGCAATAATAAAAGAAATTTAGCTTCTCTCCTTTCTTTGCTTTATTGGATTGGGATCATCTGAGCCAACTTCAATTTCTTCCTGGGTTATATAACTCTTTTCTTCTCTGTTAATAGAGCTAATATATAGTGCTGCACTTTCTCCAAGAAAAATGTTTTAAATATTTTCCTGCTTTCCTTTTGGTTTATGACTCATTGGTTTTATTAATGCCGTGTGCTGCCCACATGGCTGTGGACACTATTTGTTTACCCTTTGCTGCCATCTTTTTGTTTTGTTTTGTTTTTGCTTATGCCTTTTTAATATGATTTTTCCACTTCCATTATGGCACTTTTTTCTTTGTACATGTGGTTGGCATGCAATGTATTACTTTCTTCATTTTTTATTTGAATCATATTACAGAGGTTTTATCTATTCCATCCATAGTGCTCCTATGACAATTCCTCCAACAGCTCTCCCTTCACCTTCATCCAGTTTCAAATTCTGTGCAAGACAAGAAATTCTCTCCTGGACATCTCCCTAAATTTGTATCTATTACATACATATCTATGACATTTACAGGATGTATAACCTCCAGTAGTCAATATTAATTTCATGGCAAAGTGTTTGATTGCATCACCATATCCACAAATTGTGGGTAACCAAAACACCATGAACTTTCCATCTGTTGGTCAAGAATTTGCAAAGTGAGCTGCCATGCAGCCAGATGATAAAGCAATCATTGTGCTTGTCTTGCTACAGATTCACCATTTGCTGCTTGGGTAATTGCCCAAATTTCCCACATTAAATTTGAATAAAAATTTAATAAGAAATCACAAAGGCCCGATACAGATGGGGATCTTCATCCATGGTATAACCCTAAGCCTGCCTTTCTCAAAGTTCTCTCACAAATACATAATTGGCATCACAAATATACAGTTGATTTTTCCCCTCCTGCAGTGGTTTAATGGTTTACAATGTGCTAAACATTTTATAATTTTTATTATTTTATTTTCAAAAACTGGTAAATGCATTAATTATTCCTTCCTTTGTTAAAAAAAATAGCAGAAATATTCAGGTGCAAAATCATACCAGCATTGGAGAGATGGAGAGCTTTAAATCCTTTGCAAGACATACTTTCAAATTCATCTAAACCCTAGGCACCCTTTCTTTTTCTTTTTTTTCAGCATGAATAAGACAATCATTTTGTACAGCTGTCTGGAAATTGCCACTGCAGGGTTCCCCTGTTCTTTTTGTGAGTCCTTTCTCATTTAAAGTGGTTTTGGATCTCTGAACCCAGCAAATTTTCTTAATCCTCCACACAGTTCCCCTTGAATAATCTTTGCTAATTTTGTGGCTTATTGTTCTACTGGCTTTTTGGAGTCCCCAGCTATATTCTCAGTAGTACATCTCTGAACACCCAACCTCCTGTTGTTTTTAGATCAGAGTCTTGCTGTGATAAATGTAGCCTGATTTAGGGGCTTAACAGACGGCCCCAAAGCAGTGGCTTCCCATCACATCTTTCAGTGATGGATCAGGGCCATAGCAACTGCAAACTGTAGCCCTGATCTGGTGCTTCTGACGCTGGTCCCAGTGTGGCTTTTCAGTGTTCCTTTGGCAAAGTGTGTTTAAATGCTGCACCAAAGGAGCACTGTTACATCCCCCACCATGCTGTCAGGTGCAGGGCATGCAAAGTGCAGACATCATGCCCCCACTCTGCCCTGAAGCCAGAGTTAGCCGGTCTCTTTAGCCTCAGTGGACTCTTTCATACGAGGCTAAATTGGAAGTATAATTTAAGGTCAATTCAAATGCAATCATGGGTTTTCCGTTATTGCGAATTAACTCTTCGCACGCAAATTCGGGCAAGAGGGAAGCCAATTCGAATGCAATCATGGGTTTTACGTTATTGCGAATTAAAGCTTCGCATGCAAATTCGGGCAGGAGGGGGTTATTTTCGGGTAATGGGAAGTAATTCCGAACGGAGCAGGGGTTCTTCCGAACAGAGCAGGGGTTCATGTAAATTCGCTAAACAAGCGAATTTACATGAATCCGCATTGGCTCCATTCAAAGTTGGGAGAAATTCCGTTTGAAAGAGTAGTAAGTCTGAAACTATAGCTTTGACTGTTACTTCTTTTTACTTCCACTTTCTTTATTATTTATTATTATTATTAGCTTTATTTATAAAGCACCGTAAATGTACACGGCGCTGTACAAAAACCAATAAAATCAAGAATATGTAAAAAGCCTGCCTATGGCGTACAATCTAGAGATTAAAACAACAAGTTAACAACATGATAAGAAAACAAGTTAAAACAGCAAATATGAAATATTGAATCAAGCATGAAAGCAGCCAATCACAAACTCCCTGGGAAAGCTTCCCTAAACAATATGGTCTTTAACTTAGTTTTAAAACTGGTTAGAGATGTGTTGAGCCATGCTTGTAAGGGAAGGAGGTTCCAGGAGTGAGGGGCAGCAAGCGAGAAGGATGAATCTGGGACGGGGCAGTGGAAATCCTGGGCTGGGACAGGAGACCTTGGCTACCAGAACGGAGTGAACGAGTGGCAATGTAGGAAGAAAGAAGTCCAGAGAGATAAGGAGGGGCCAGCCCATGCAGGGCTTTTAGAGTGAGCAGGAGAAGCTTGTACTGAATGCAGATGGGAAAGGGGAGCCAGTGAAGGGATAACAATGGGGGGGGGGGAGACATGGTTGTATCGCTGAGCAAGTGAGATAATACGAGCAGCTGAGTGCTAAACAGAAATTAATGGGTGGGGGCGGGAGAGAGGAAGCCCTGCCAAGAGAAGGTTGCAGTAGTCTAATCATGAGACCACTAGGGCATGGACCAAAGTCTTTTCAGTAGAAGCTGAGAGATATGGACGGATTTTGGAAATATTATAGAGAAAATATCCGCAGACCTTGGCTGTGGCTTGGATCTGAGGAATTAATGACAGAGAGGAGTCAAAAATGAAACCAAGACTGCGGGCTTCCTGAACCGGCTGAATAGAGATATTGTCGACAGAGATAGAAAAAGAATGTTGAAGGGTGGGCTTAGGAGGGAAAACAAGAAACTCCGTCTTGGACATGTTGAGCTTCGAGCGCCGATAGCACATCCAGTGGGAGACACCAGTAAAGCTTTCCATGAGCAAGGAAAATCTCTTTTTATTATTCTTTTTAAATTTTCCCTGACAATAAAGATCCTTACACACTTCCCATGTGCTTGGATAGAACATAGGGAAGGAAAAGTACTTCTCTCCCTCTTTCTCTGCTTCTCTCTCTTCCTATCCTTCCTTCATTCTGCTTTCTCAATGAAATTCCCCCTTCTTCCCATAGCAGGCTCAGTATTTAGCAGCCATCCAGCTTTCAGCCTCCTCTTTTTTCATCTCTGGGACCACCTTCTATAATTAATCATAAATCACAATTTTGTTTACTTTCTCAACAAATCCTTGTTGTTATTCCATAAGATCTAAGAGGTGTTCCATTATTCAGACAATGGCCAAAAGCCATGTAGATCATATTCCTGTATATTTGGAAGACATGTTGGTTGGGAGGTACATGGTTTGTACACAGTTAAGGACCTGTTTCATAATGGGACAACTATCACAACAGAGCAACTAACCAACGCTCTGGGTCCTGTTCATCAGAACTGGTATCAAATAATACAGATACAGTTATTCTTTTAAAAAAACTGTTCCAGATACAGGAATATCCTTGCTCACTCACTTTTTTTGAAAATACGTGTGTTTCTCCAGGTATATATTCCAAAGGCCAAATTGCATGCATATATAATTGTCTTTTAGAGGAAACATTAGGGAACTCAACACTTTGTAGGGCAGGATGGGAAGCAGAACTTTCCCTTTCAATTGATAGTAAGAGCTGGGGCAAAATATGGACTCATTTAGCATTTAAAACTAGGTCTATTGCCATTAAAGAAAATACCCTCAAGTTGGTCCATCAATGGTAACTTACCCCAGTTAAACTGGCTTGTATGTCTACCAATGCTAATCCAAAATGTTGGAGGGGGTGTGAAGATAGGGGAACTTTTGTACATATGTGGCTGGACTGTCCCTTGGTGCATACATACTGGATACAAATTTTACAACTAGTCTCCAAGATCAGTAAACAAAGTATACAATTATCACCACCCCTTCTCCTGTTCTCATTTTCATGAGTGAAAATAAAGCCCTGCAGCATAAAGAACTTATCAGTTTCCTTTTGGCTGTTGCCAGGCTTGAGATAGCCGAGAACTGGAAAACTGGAAAGTTGAATATTGCAGGATGATGGACTAGACTCTGGAAATTGTGGTCAATGGAGAAAATTGCATATAATAACAATAGAGTGAGAGGTTTACACTCTGGACTGACTTTTCATAAGATTTGGCACCCACTTATTGAATATATCCAACAGGATTTACTCTCTAGACATCCCTCAATTTTAGCTAAGTTTTTATGGAAAGATGTCTTTCAAGATCCCTGAATATACCTCTTGTTTATAATTTTCAGGACATTATCGGGGTTAATGTGTTTTATCTATTTGTTTTGGTCTACCGTTTGTTGTGTGTTGTTCTGTTTTAGAATGTATTAAAATTTATTTTTAAAAAAATGGAAGACATTTTGGTTTCTGAGATAGCTCTACCAGACAGACAACAGCCTCTCCTCCAGCTCAATGGATATGGAGAAGTCTATAAAATCATATATAGACATGGTAATGGAAGTCCACCAAAAAGGATGAGACACCATGTAGAACAGGTTTCCGGGTTGATATTGATAAAGATTTCTATAGGCTACCTCTGGAATCAGAAGGAATGGGGCACTGGTTACCATGTGCAACAAAAGGAGAGGCCTGTAGCTTTATGCCCTTCTTGTGGGCTTCCCAATGGCATCTGGTTGCCTTCTGTGGAGTTAAATAGATCATTTTGTCTAATCTACTAGCTCTTTTCTTCATTTTGTCTAATCTACTAGCTCTTTTCTATGTGAATTAGGACCTGGTAGATACATTACTCAGTTCTCAGGGGAAGGGTTCTGTTTTAAAGCTATTTTGTATTGATGAGTAAGTAGAAACTAGTTTTAAATAAGAAACAATAATAAAGGAACCGGCCTTTGGAATCTTATTTCTCATTCACCATAGGACAATGGAAAGAAAGCTGATTATGTAATTGACTCAAGCTGCCAAATACACCATTACTGCTAACTGGCTTTCCAAACTATTATGACAGTTAATAAGTGAAAGAAAAATGTCTGCTCTAAAATGGACATTGAGGATTTAACCTATGCAGATAGTGAGTCATGGAATATGTTTTGGATAGAAGCTGTTGGATGTAAAGTGCTCTGAAACAGTCTTTTCCCAGACCGCCATAAATGGCATGCTTTGATATGTGAGGCACTATGGGATTTCAGAACTTTGCACTATACTCAGCTACACTTCAGTTACAGCCCTGGATCTGAACCTGCCCCTATGGATTCTCCATTGCTCTATTGCCAAATGTAAAGTTAATGTAGAACCACAGTCCAGATTCTGTCAAACACTAGGGGGTGTTTGCCACTTGAGTGCTATTTAATAATGTTAAAGGATGTGACATATACAAGAGTACATCCAAAATGTGTTTCTTTTTTTAGAAAAACCCATCACCACTGCAGTGGTCTCTGGTGTATGAGGACTGCTAATTCACTCAGACATAAGAAAAGAAGTACAAGCAAGACATTTGACTCCCCTCCTTCCTCTGGATAGTTCAGAAAAGCATTGTAGACACAAAAACAAGACTGTGGGATAGAGTAGATTAACAGAGTCACTAACTCACTCATAGAACTTTAAAACCATTCAGAGGATGAGTTTTGGTTTCAACAGTTTAAGCTAATGAAGGACAGAAGACAACATCACACAGGCAGTGTATACCAGTTGGGCTGCCAGGTCTTAGGGCTTGACCCAGAGTCTCCAGTTTTTGTGGGTCGTCTCCAGCTGGAATACAAGGATGCAAATTCTACAGTTTAGTGGGTTCAGCTGAGCATGAGGGAAAGGACCATGTAGCAATCTTGAGCTCAGTTTGTACAGCAACAGCTTCCTAGAGTTTGCAAGCCTTACTGATTTCCTGCTCAACTGGAAAAAACTTTTGTGGGGGTGGAGTATCTTTATATTAGCTTCTTCTGTCCTTCCCAGTTATTGTGGTACAGAGTTGCTGTGCTCCACATCCACCTTCTGGCTAGAAGCAAGTTTTGTTGTTGCTAACTGCTGTCTACTTATGGTGACTCTACAAATGAGAGACCTCTAAGTCACCCTATCATCAACAGCCCTGCTAAGGTCTTGCAGACTCAGGCCATGACTTCCTTGGTTGAATCTATCTATCTGTAATGCAATATTCATTCTTTCCTACCACCTTCTACTATAACAAGCATTGTTGTCTTTGCTAGTGAGTAATGACTTCTCATGATATGGGCAAAGTATGACAGTCACAGTTTAATCGTCTTGGTTTTATTGTATGCTGCGCAGTTCACTGTTTCCATAGAACTCTTCTCCAGCCCCACATTTCAAATGAATTGATTTTGCTCCTGTCATATTTCTTCATTTCACTTTAAAAGAAGTTAACCATTAACAATCAAAAAGAAAGCATTAAAATAGAATTAAACTATGTCCACGCTGGGTTCAGGAAAGAAAGAAGCACTAGGGATCGTACTGCTTTTTTATCCTTTAACCTCAATTTATTCTTTTACTGAATGTGAGCTGTTTTAATACCCTGTTTTCCAGAAAATAAGACATCCCCAGGAAATAGTTACAAAATGCAAATCATTTTCCTGCTATATTTGCTGATAAACTAAGGTTTAAGAAATATTTAATGAGCATTCAGATGTTCATCTAACTATCAGATAAGAGTGGTCACTGCAAGCTTGGGAGCCCAAGTGACCAATACAGCAAATTATAGAAAATCCTGTTAGACACAAATCAACAACTTTAAAACAAAGAACCTTCAATCTTCTAAAGACATGGGGTGAAGGAATCATGCCTGTATCATGGCCAGGAAACCTCAGGGCTTGGGATGATCCTGAACTGGTAACTCTATTTAAAACCATATTGTCAAACCATAGATAGGTGGCTATTTCTACACCTATTTTACATCTACTGTAAGAGGAACAGTCGAAGTCATATCTCTAAAACTAATGAGAGAGCTACACAGCTAGATACACTTCTACAGAAAGAGGGAATACAGTAAGCCTTCTTAAAGGATGTATTTTGCTTAGTACATAGCCATATATATCAAAATGATCACCTTCAGTAGCCAAAGTTCATGACTACCCACATTCATTGCATTTCCTTTCCAGTCTTATTGTACCTATTCATCCCTTTTTGTTGCTGTGTGCCTTCAAGTCATTTCCAATTTATGGCAGCCCTAAGGCAAAAATATCATGGGATTTTCTTCTCAAGATTTATTCAGAGGGGGTTTGTCTCTGGCCCAGAGCAGATGGCCCAGAAGGAATGGCTGTCGGCCAGATGCTGCTCCAGCTGCATTCATGCTGGTACCACAGAGACTGCATGGCCTGCTCCCCAAGCTGGCCATTGCTGCAGTCCCAAACTGGTGCTGCCAGGAGGATTTAATCTGCTCCTTTTTGATCTAGTCCAAAAGACCAGATCATGGCACCAGAGTAACTTCCAACTGCTTTGGAAATATGTATCATTTGAACACTACACCCCCTAAGCAGCAAGAAGCTGCTTTGTTTGGCTTATGCATTTCAGACCATTGTGGCTTGAATCTTCCTAGTCTTAGTCCAGCCCTCAAGCCACCACATCATTCAGGATCTCTGATTAGCCCTAGGACTAGGTAAAAATGAATCCCAGTTTTCCTGATGTTTTTGGATATTTTGCAAGATATGGCGCCGCCCAAGTAACCCGGGATGGCTCTGTTGCCGCGTGCAGGAAGCGCCATGCCCAGTGCTCCTGCGGCAGGCCTTTTCCCGGTGGCCAGAGCGAGGGCAGGCTTCCTCCTCATTGGCCACTGGGAGAAGCGGCAGGAATCCAGCCCGCCAAAAGCTGGGGAGCAGACTCCATGTCCCAGGCTCCCCTGGGAAGTAGGCGGGCTGCCTGATTGGCTGGTGGCAGCCCGCCTCCTCCAGGGATTGGCTGAAGGGACTAAGGGGGTGGCCCCTTTTGTCCCTCCTGGCTTCCTATTGGTTGATCGGCCTTTTTAAGGCCACACTGTGTGCTCCTCGGCGCCATTGCCTTTTGGCTCTCCCTCCCTGCTTGGGAGTGGATTGTCACAACTGTTTGGGGCGGCAGCATAGGTCTGGATTTGGGGTGAGGGGTTTCCAGGGCTCCATGGCACTGGATCGGGAGTCTTCGTGACCCAGGTGTAAGGAGCGAGCTGCTGTGGCCAGTGCGGGGGCCACAGTCTTTTAACACCTGGTGACTAGAGTGCCTTGCAAATCGAATTGTAGTAGCGCAGTCACGTGACTGCGTAATAGGGCGGGGCTTGGCACCGACGTCATCCCGATGCTTGGTCTCCAAGCAACCATACATTAGCCAACCCGGGTTTGGCTGATGTCCAGATCCAGACCTTATGCTTTGGGCCAACCCTATATATAGATATATACTTTTTGTTATGTGTTTGCTAATAAAGTTGTGGCCATGTTTTGCTCCATCCAATGTGTTTTGTCTTATTATGGCGCCTGACCTGCAAGGCAAAGCCACTTTAGCAGCATTCCTCTATATTTCAGGATCCATGTTTTGATGGATATTACTTTCATGTGATTATGAGCCAAAATAGTGAGATAATGGTTTATAGTACAATAGAACTTTCTTCCCTTTCCCCTCCCTCACTGAAGAGGCACTGGTTCTTCTTCTATTAACTCTTTACTGCAGGGTTTAATTGTTCAAGGTTGTTGTTATTAACCATTTTGTAAGCCTCTTGTTGTTCTTGTCAAAAAGACGCTGGGAAAATGGGGTGTTTTTTAGGATGAATCGATTTTTTTAGAAATAAATCAATTCAGCCCAAGTGGGAACCAGGTGGATTCAAATCAGAATTGAATCTGCCCTGGTTCCCACTGGCAGCTGGGCCCAGGGAGGCAGATGGCAAGGCCTGGCCTCTCCTGGCCACAAAATCCCTGGCCCAGCCTCACCGGCTTCTTTGGCCGCTGACCGGCTTCCCTGGGCTTTTTTAAAAAAAATTCCTGCAGACAGGGAGGCCAAAAGGAGGTCTCAGAGAAGCTGGAAGCCTTGAGACCTCTTTCCCGGCTTCCCCCCAGCTTCTCTGCAACCTCCTTCCAGCCCTCCCTGGCCGCAGGAAATTTTTTTTAAAAGGTGCATGGAACCCGGTCAGTGGTCAAAGAAGCTGGTAAGGAGGCTGGACTGGGGATTTTAGAGCCAGGAGAGTCCAGTGATGGTACAGGCCAGCAAGCTGTCCCCCACCACATGCCATTTCCTGAACTGGTTTCTGAAACCGGTGCAAACATAGTGGGAGCCATGTTTTTTCAGAACCGGTTTCAGAAATCAGTTCAGGAAACAGATTTTCCGATAAGTGGGAATGTGACCTTTTATGACTGTCTCTATCAGGAAGAGAACAAAAGTGCTACAAAGGCATGCAGAGAGACATGGAGAAAGATGAAGTTCTCCCGCTCTGTTTTTGCTTTCTTTTCTCATATCACAGGCCTTCCCAAGCAGCATTTTGGTGGTGGTTGAGTGGCCCTTTTACCTAATTTTGTTGGATTCTACCATTCTACCAGGAGAAGTCCACATTTTACTGAAGTTGCTCTTTGCTGTTAAGTACTGTTCTCTGGCTGTGTTTGTTACCTCTGAATTCATCAATATCTTTTTATAATTATAAGAGACCCAGTAATCCTTTTTGGGACTGAACTTTTTCTTTTTGGGACTGTCTCAGCCAGTTAGAAGTTATAAAGATGAATATGTGGAGGAAATTAGAATTCAAGTATAAAAATAAGTTTCAAAAATGTTAATAGAAGACAGATTAGCACTGCAGAGGAGATGGGGATTTGGATGCTTAAAAACATCAAAATCCTACCAGTGTTTTTACAAACCCACATGAAGCAGATTTTCTTTTTATTAAGAAGCCAACAATATATAATAATTAATACAACTCTCAAAAGAAAAATCATTGCTTGTTGATCATAAATTAAATAAGTTGGTATACTTCATGCATGTGTGAGTGTGCGTTTGTTGACACAGTTATCTTCCTTATTTATATAGTAAAGACTAACACTCAGTGGCCTAAACAATATAATAAACTAGTCCAATTGCAAATCTGTCATGAATTAGGGTTTAAATATATCGTAGTTACTTCAATATACCTACAACATCTTGCTATTATTTACACACACACACATACACACACACACGCTACTGATTTATTCTTCTTCTATTAACTCTTTAGTGCAGGGTTTAATTGTTGAAGGATGTTATTTGTAAGCTGCTCTGATAGCCTTTGTGGCTGAAGAGCAAGGTATAAATACTCTAAATAATAATAATAATAATAATAATAATAATAATAATAAATTTCCCCCATTTACTCTCCCATGGTGCTGTTATCTAATTCCCCCCTTCTTTATTTTTTCCCATAGATTTGTTATTCAACATAATTGTTAATTTGTCCATTTTGGCCATCTCATATATTTTTATAAGCCATTCTTCTTTCAATAGTATTTCTGGATTTTTCCATTTCTTTGCAAATATGATTCTTGCAGCTGTGATCAAATACAGAAGAATTCTCCAAAATTTCTTCTCTATTTGAACATCTAATGCATGCAACATGTTTAACAGACAAATTTCTCGGTAATATCAGGTAAGTAATACATAAAGTTTTTGTTATTTGTAGATGAATTTGTTTCCAGAGTTTCTTTGCCTTGTTACAATGCCACCAGAGATGAAAGAAAGTGCCTTTAACTTTACCCCATTTCTAACATTTATCTGATGTATTATTTTTCATTTCTGCTATTTTTCTGATTGTAGATGCCACCTAAATAACATTTCAAAGTATTTTTCCTTCACAATATAGCTCCTTGTAAAAGTCAGATTTCTCTTCCACTATTTCTCCCAGCGTATCATCTATATAGAATGTCCAATGTTCAGAACATGAAGCAGATTTTCTCAAGAGTTTTGTAACATAAAACACAATTCCCAGGTGAGCACAGAAGCAGGTTTGAAATCAGATGGTGAGAACTCAGAAGGAGGAGCCTACAATAGACCTGGAGAAAAGAATAAAGGGTGCATCCCCACTGGTCTGAAAATCCAGATTTTATTTTGCGGAGCAGCCCCAATGTTTTGGTGCGAGGCAGGTTCGGGGTTTGTTTGGTTTTTTGGTTTTGTTTTTTGTTTTTTGATCGTTTCCATTTAGTATTGTGGTATTTTGTTCTTGTTGCTATTTAACACTGATGCTGTCCCCATTTAGTTTACTGCAATTTATTTTCCGTGTTGTAAATTAGCCCCTCGTCCCCATTTACTTCCTTGAAGCGGATTTCCCCCTCCCCTTTTTTTCGACTTATGTCAGATGCCTGCAGTAAATAATCCAGAAATAATCCTGTTCTGTAGATTTTCATCCCCTCACTGTAAATCTGAAGTGAACATTCGTGGACAAGAATAATTTAAAATCGTCACCAAAAGTTCCCAAGCCTGAGCATTCAATTGGCCTGACAGATGAAAAATTATTTATATAATTTCAATCTGGCAGGCACTTGTTTCCTTCAAAATGGAGAATGAGGACAAACAATATTGCTTATACATCATCTCAGAGTAGTGACATATACTGTAGTGTAACATCAAGGACACAACTTGTCATATGAACTAAAACAGTAAACTATTTCCAGTGTTCTATTTCTACAGATATCTTTTTTTTTTTACATTTAAGCTTTTAAAAAGAAGGGAACAAAGGAATATTTCATTTTTCTGTGTTTTCTCTACAAGTGTGTGGGGGGGATCCCCCTACAGTTTTCATGTAGAAAACACAGCAGGAATTGCTCCCACAGCAGTACTGAAATGATTTACTGTACTGTGGGAAATGAGAAGGCTATCAAGTCCACCTTCAGAACTGATGTGTGAGGTGCTAATGTACTGTGAGGTTACCCTGCTTTTTCTCCCTTGGTAAACAGAGCATGGCTCTCTATAACTGTTTATTAAGGCTTAGATTGGTGCCTGAGTGCCATTGCACTGGCAGAATCGACAGACTGGATTATGAGTCTCTGGTTAACAAAACAGTAGAGAACTGTCCAGTCTGGGCAGCTCCAGGGTAGTAAATATACACAGTGGCTAAAATTAAGATACACAAAAGCAGAAAAAGATAGTATTCATTTTGTGAGACGACAGATAGGTACAGTTTTTCAGTCCCAAACTGCACAAGACACGAGACCCTTTTGCATATTTTCCTACTCCCGAGGAAGAATATTGCCCCCTGTTTTCAGCACAGAACTGTCCTTTCTTTATTTTTCAGGCTTAGAAAAGGGAATAATTCAATAAATATAACATGATGCCACTCAAAGAATGTTAAACACATGCAATTTCCATTGAAATCAATGCCACTTGTCTTACAAATACTGATACCTACTGCTAACCTAGGTGATTGTTTCCTTGGACCATTCTTTTCTCTCCTCTTTCTTTTACAATGTGTATGACAGTGATTCCTCAGCTCTAAAGTGCTATCCCTCTGAAATGTGATAAAAGCAGGTCGTTTTTCACCATTTTCCAGAAGTTATGCAAAGCCTTTCTGAATGAAATCTGAATGTCCAGCATTGACCAGGGTAGAGAAGCAAAAGAAAAAAAAATTCAATGGCTAAGTTTTGAAACATAAAGATTGCAGTTCCAAAAATGAACTGGCCATCTGTGTGGCCAGTTGTATAGTAATGGAGGGATGCTGGAGAGGAAGTCAATGACATCATTTGCTGGGGTGGTGTTTGCCAGTATTGTAAGCTTGTAAAAGGGTCAGAAGAAAAGTCTGGCCTATGCCTGATCCTTTGTTAGGCAGACTACTCCCAAACAGTGATTAGTACAGGGTGATCCCTGAACATTAATGGCAGATCAGGGATGTGGATACAGGCCTTCCCAGCTAGCTTGCTCTGTGTTATGTGTATATGCAAATGCACACACAGCTGTCTAGGGATCAACAAAACTAACTGGATTTTCTGAGTCTTTTTCAGGTGTGGGGACTCTTATGATGTGCTCCTGTAACTTATTTGAATTGAAAAGAAACATCAGATGCTGATGTGAGAATCCATAGGGCATAATTCAGTATAGAGTTAGGCATGCTCAAATCCATTGATTTAAATGGAATTAAACTTACTCAAGTGTGCTGGACTGTGGCCACACAACACATCCATGTGGAAAACACATCTCTCTATTAATTATGGTAACAGGCCCCCTTTCAAGACATATTCTCTCTCACTGAACACTCAAATACACCCTTGTGATCCAACCATTTCCTGTCTTGGGGAGAAACAAGGATGTCATTAGCAATTAAGCTATGAAGTAAAATCAATCTAACTCATATCCTCAGCAGCAACCAAAATCGAATTGTTGTTTTAAAGGTAAAAGGCAGGGGAAGTCTAATTTTTGCACAACCCTCATGCATGCATTTGGCATCAGTTTCTGGATGTTCCTTTCCTCCTGTTAATAGAACATTCATTTATGTGACTTCGAATATTCTTTTACCAGGAGCCTTATTGCTAAGAAAGTGTTTGTACTTATGAGACTAAACCCACCTTTGATTTATGTTTGCTTTTATTGGCCTAACACATGGTACCTGCTCCAGTGATGGAAAATTCATGTGAATAAAACTCCAGAGATGGCTGTCTCACTACCTCTGTGCTCTAGAGCAGCACACTATGGAATGCACTGATTCTAGTTCTACAGTTGCCTGCCAAATGAATTGAATCCTCAGTGGAAAACTGTAGTTGGCATAATTACAATGAGCATCTCTTCTAAACTAGCAAAATAAAGTCAAAACATGCTTCAATAACATTTAAATACAATAGTAAAATCCAGACACAATAAAACTCAACAACTTGCTGTGCCACCAAAATATCAGTCATTATTATTATTATAGAATCATAGAGTTGGAAGAGACCACAGTTACTTAGGGTCAACTGTCAGGATGGACAGATAAGGGGTTATAGTTGTTTGCACCCATATCATTTCACCTCTATTTATTTATAGGTCTGCTTTGTCATGCTTCCTTTTTCTGTACCAATTTCCTTTTTAAAAAAAAATGCAAGGAAGTTTGCATTATTACAGACACTTTTAAAATAAAAGAATACATTTCCATATTTTAATCTAAAATGTAACATTTTATATACTTAAAGTAAAGCACACATTTTGTATGTTCATAGAATCATAGGATTAGAAGACCCTCAAGGGCTATCAAGTCCAATCCTCTACCATGCAGAAACACACAATCACAGCACCCCCGATAGATGGCCACCCAGCCTCTGCTTAAAGCCCTCCAAAAGAGACCCCATCACACTCCAGGGGAGTGTGTTCCACTGTCGAACAGCTCTTACCATCAGGAAGTTCTTCCTATTGTTGAGGTGGAATCTCTTTTCCTGGAGTTTGTATCAATTACTCCATGTCCTAGTCTCTGGAGCAGCAGAAAACAAGCTTTTTCCATCTTCAGTATTACATCCCTTTAAATATTTCAACAGGGCTATCATATCACCTCTTAACCTTCTATTCTCCAGGGTGAACATCCCCAGCTCCCTAACTATGGGGCATAGTTTCTGGACCTTTCATCATTGTCACTCTCCTCTGGTCACGCTCCAGCTGGTCAATATCCTCTTTGAATTGTGGTGCCCAGAACTGGGCACAATATTCCAGGTGAGGCCTTACCAAAGCAAAATAGAATGGTGCTATTACTTCCCTTGATCTAGACCCTATACGTCTATTGATACAGCCTAGAATCTCATTGGCTTTTTAGCTGCTGCATCACACTGTTGACCCAGGATCAACTTGTGGTCTACTAGGACTTCTAGTTCTTCTCCCCAGGATGAAGTGGAGCCATTGCTGAACACCCTTTCGGTTTGGCCAGTCAACCAATTACAAATGCTCCTAACAGTTGCATTGTCTAGCCTGTCTTTTTACCAGCTTAATTGCAAGAATATCATATTGTTGAAGGATTTACTGAAATCAAGATATCTACATCCACATCATTCCCTTGTTTTTAAAGTAAAATATGGATTTCCTTGTGCATTTGTATATATTTTGATACAAAAATGAAATCACAAAATTCAATGAGAAAGCTTAAGGGCAACAACGTTCTGATCTGTGTATTACTTCGAGAAGTAGAAATCATGTCAGTTCATGTTAAAATGAAGATTTAATGAAATTCTCAAGCATCTGTAGCCAGATATACATTACAGTAAATGTGCTACTTGGTAATATATGCTCCTTTTAAAACTTTAAACAGTGGTCAGTCAGAGCAGTGAGAGCTGTGATCATGACATATAGAGAGAGGGGTTTAACTCTTCCCTCCTGTCCTGTGGGCTCAATATAAATCATCTGAAGCCTCCCATAGATACCTGAAACAGCTTCATCTGACTGTCAAGTAGCATCTTCTGGGGGCTCATGGGGAAGGGTAAAATTCCCAACCACAAATGCCATGTTCCTTATCCTACATACCTTCCCCCATGGCTGCTATTTTGAAGTACATACTCACAAACACTCTCTAACATGCACCATACAAAAGCCATCCCATCCAGACACTTTGTCAGTGTCATATGGTACAGCATCTTCTAATTAAATGTGTAACTTTTTTATTATTAGCATTGCAACCACTTTTTAGTAACTCAATAAACTGTTACATTTCCCACTAGCAGAGCAGACCCTTAGGCTTGACAAAAGAATGGAAAAAACATGGGAGGACTCCACTGCCAGTGACACTTAAAATTAAACGTGACTAAAATAACTACTACTCATTAATCCATCAAAATAACGTTGTTCTCATGTATATTACTTTTAAAATATAATTTCTTTATAATTCTGTGGTACCTTTTGCTATAATCTATTATCTCCCTTCCCCCAGTAAGGGACTGTTGTTCTTGCTGCTGCTGCTGTGTGCTTTCAAATGATTTTTGGATTATCCTGATCCTAAGTGGAACCTATCATGGGGTTTTCTTGGTAAGATTTGTTCAGAGGAAGATTACCATTGCCTTTTCCTGAGTCTGAGAGAACGTGACTTGCCCAAAGTTACTCAATGGGTTTCATGGCAGAGCTGAAAACCAAACCCTGCTGAGCGGAATGGGGTCATCTGAATGATTTAGCATAATCTGAATCATGAGCATAACCTGCAACCATGTCCACCATCATCCAACCAGTTTATCTCAAGTGTGAATTGATATCTAAAGTCTGTTTCTTTCCAGCACATCTCATTGAAAGGTCCTCTTCTGTTTAAGCCCTCCTGATTAAAGGAAGGCAATTCTTGCTTGATTACACACATTTACATTAACAGTTCTGGTTTTTACATTACATGGTGAGCACATAGCACTCTCTCCATTTCTCTTCATATAGAAGATAGCCCTCCTGGCTTCAGATATTATTGCATCACACCAATTAAGTCAAAAGGAGACAGTAACACATCTGATTGCTGTCAAAAAACATTTTCCCACTCCCAAGTGTTTTGCTGATCTCACTTTTCCACCTGATCAACCATATGAGGAGGTTTTTGCTAATGGAATGCTGTGAGACAAATTGAGTTACCTTTGATACTTCTGTGTCGCTGTTAGCATAATTCAGTTCTGGAAACAAATGGTAATTGAAGCAAATGCTGCAGCAGATGGATGATGTCAGTCCAAGAAATGGAAAAAAAACAACAACCTCTTTTAACGTGATACTGAATGTTTCTTTCCATCTTGTACCAGGTGGTCATTGCAGACACATGCTCTTTCAAGATTCAATTCACAAAACCTCACATGATTTAACATTAGTTCTGAGGCAGCCTTAACATTCATGCTATTTCCTTAAAAAGTAACTATTCAGATGCTATGGTATGCATGAATATTTCTCCAAACATGTCTAAGCAGTCTAAAGTACAATTGGTTTGTACTTTTCCCTCTACTTCTAGTGTCCAGGGTATTAATTCCAATACGTATACAGCAAAATGGCATCACTCATGCTCAAGTAGTCAATGGAATGATGAATTTGTTCCATGTTTTAGTCAAAACTGTAACAGAACAAATATAGTGCTGAATATATTTGAAGGTTAAAGTCCAGCACCTTGGATAGCTCCATTAAAGTCTGGATTACAACACAGAAAAAATCCCCCGCTCCACAGATATGGAAGTCACAATAGAAAGGCAAGAAAACCTGATGCTTAGTGCTTAGTGTCTAGGAGATGCTAATTCACCATGGAAAACCTGGAGAGAAAAGGAAATTAATGAAGCACCTGGAACCTAGAAGCATCTCACTCCACATTTACAAGCTGGAACATTTCCAGAGGAGGGCAGCCAAAATAGTGAAAGATCTAGAAACCATGCCCTATGAGGAGAGACTTAGAGAGCTGGGTATGTTTAGCCTGGAGAGGAGAAGCTTAAGAGGTGATATAATAGCCCTGTTTAAGTATTTGAAGGGATGTCATATTGAGGATGGAGCAAGTTTATTTCCTGCTGCTCCAGAGAATAGAACACAGAACAGTGGATTCAAACTTCTAAACATTAGGAAGAACTTTCTGACAGTAAGAGCTGCTTGACAGTGAAATATGCTGCCTCAGAGAGTGATGGAGCCTCCTTCTTTGGAGATTTTTAAGCAGATGCCATATGTTGGGAGTGTTGTGATGATGTAGTCCTGCATGACAAGATGTTGCCCTGGATAGCCCTTATGGCCTCTTTCAACTCTATGTGATTGCAACATTATGCTGGAGTTCCCCCTTGTCCTTGCAAAAGCAGACTGATTACTCCATAATCAGTGATCTGAGCTGGAATGCAGAGGCAATAGATGATTCACACAGGTCTAGAGGAATGGTCCTCCCAGAAAACACACCCCCCCCCCCCCAATTCAGGAGGCCACAAATCTACATTAAAGTCATATGTGGTGATTTATAGATGAAAAAATATATTGTTGTTGCTGTTAACTGTCCACGAGCTGATCCCAACGGATGGCAAACCTATGAATGAAACATCTCCAAGACATCCTGTCCTCCACTGTGCTGCTTAGTTCCTACAAATTCATACCCGTGATCTCCCTAATAGAATCCATCCATCCAACATGCAGGCTTCCTCTCTTTCTACTTCCCTCCACCTCTCCTAGCATTACTTTTTTTCAATGAGTCGTGCCTCCTGATGATGTGTCCAAGTTATGACAGCCTCAGTTTCTTCATCTTGGCTTCCAGGGAGATTTCTGGCTTGATCTGCTCTATAACCCACTTGTTTGTCTTTTTGGCTCTCTGTGGAGTTCTGAGTACTTGTCTCCATCACTACACCTTAAATGAATTGATTTTTTTCTTATCTTGTTTCTTAACTGTTTATCTCTCACATACATCCATGGTAATAGGGAATACAATGGCTTGTATGATCCTAACTTTTGTGCTCAGATCTTTTCTAGTTCTTTCAAAGCTGCTCTCCCTATTCTTAATCTTCTTTTAATTTCTTTTAATTTCCTGACTGCATTCCCCATTGCTATCATTGTTTGATCCCAGGTATGAGAACTCTTTTACTATTTCTATTTCTTCATTCTCTAGATTGAATTTATGTAGATTCCCTGTGGTCAGTTTGTTTTCTTTATGTTCAACAGTAAGCCTGCCTTTGCACCTTCTTCCTTGATCTTCCTTAGTAGCTATTCCAGATCTTTGAGGTTTTCTGCTAGTATTATGGTGTCGTCTGCATATCTTAGATGGTTGATATTCCTTCCTCCTATTTCCACTCCTCCTCCTCCTGTATCCATGCCTACTTTTATTACAATAAGTTCTGCAAATAAGTTGAACAGGTAGAGACATAAAGTGCCACCTTGTCTGACCCCTTTGCCAAATATTTCCCATTATTTATTAATCATATTTATTTACCAATATTTAACATATATTATTTACAATTTTTTGACATTTATTTGCCATTTACCATTTAACCATACATTTACCATAATTTAATTACAGTGGTCCCTTGCCTTATGTGGGGGATCCGTTCCAGACCCCCTCACGTAAGGCAAAAAAAAAAAAAGTATGCTCAAGCCCTATTCATTAGAATAGGGCTTGTGTTCACGGCACGGGAGAAAGAATACACCACGGGTGTGTGTGCCATTCATTCTCCTGTCACACAGCTTCAGCATAAGCTGAAAGCCACGTATGGTGCACCCTCGTATGGTGTGGGTGCACACATTCCCTCTCATCATTGTGGAAGACAGCCTGAGCCCTTCTGTTTGCTGTCTTATTCTAGGTGCCTAGCTAGATCTTATTCTTTTGCCCTGCTACTCATTTTCACAATAACATTCACAGACTTGATACTGCACTTTTCCTCTGAGTAGCCTCATTACTTTCTATAAACCTTGCTCCCACGTATGTACGTGGAACACATCAAGTAGGCTGGCAATGGCTAAAGACAAGGTGGGATCAGAGAAGGGCGTGAAGGTGGAGTCTAGGAGAGGTTACTCTACTTGGTGTTCCTTGGTTCTGTACATATTTTCAGTTCAAATTTTCTTTGACTTTCCCTGAACATTGGTTCTGTCTCACACTTTCTGCATTTCTCCCTGTCCTGTACTTGGTTGGCATCTTCTTTCCTTTTCCTGCCAGCAGGGGAAATGCCATCAAGATGGAACAACACAGCCAATTGTTATATGTTGTATTTCAAGAAAATATTAATCAGAGCCTTAAAAAGTTATTTTGGGGTTACAGTTTCCAGAATATCCCTGACGAGCATAGACATTGTCTGGGGATTCTGGAAGTTGTAATCCAAAAAAGGTAACTTGTCCAACTTCTAGTGTTGCCTTAAAACACTGAGCGGCTGTTCTTTTCTAAGGCTGTTCTTTTAAAGCAGTGTGTTTTTGCTTCTCTTTCCACTTTTCTCTGACTAGCATTTCTTCAAAGCTAGAATAAATAGACTAGTATGGTAACACTATCTTATCCCTCATCAATCATTTCATCTTCTTCAGTCATTTTACGTTTGGCATTGGAACTCCTCTGGAAGATCTGCATGACAAAAATGTTGAGGCTGAAGTGTAATACTTTGTCCTTCACGTAAAGTACATGGGATTATGCTATTACTTTAATTCCATTTGTCCAACATGTATATCATAAAGACGTGGTATTTCTATGGAAATCTTGGCAATAAATTGTGGAAGCCTATGACAGAGGACTGGCTTGGTTAAATATTTTGCTAAACCATTGGATGGAACATTGTCCAACACACAGTATCATATCATATTGTTTGTGCATTCTCTTTAGATATTCCATGGCTGAAGAGGGAGTTGTCTCTCCTTGACCTTCACAAAATCTGGTTTGTTTTACAGTGCATGAATGTCTAAGAATTAAGCTAAATGTCAAGAAAAGTGGGTGCTCCTGACTTCATGGGACAGCACTGACAACCACAACTAGAAACAAGGAAGTTGGATTCCTTCTCCTATATAACTACAGTGGACCCTTGGTATCTGCTGGGCTTTGGTTCCAGGACCCTCCCATGGATACCAAAATCCATGGATGCTCAAGTCCCATTGAACACAATGGCATAGTATAATGCTGTTCCTTATGTTTTAAAAAAAAGCAAAATCAAGATTTTCTTTTTGGAATTTATATATTTTTAAAATATTTTCAAGCCATGGATGCTTAAATCCATGGGTTAATCCAGAGTTCCTGCATGGCAGGGGGTTGGACTGGATGGGCCTTGTGGTCTCTTACAATTCTAGGACTCTATGATATGTGGATTGTTTTAATATGTGTACATCTTATTTGTCCTCTTGAACTGATATGTGTTTTAAACTGATGTCTTTTAAACAGATGTTTCTTGGTTAATTGTTGTTGTTCCCTGCCTCGATCCATGGGAAGAGCCCATGGATGATGATGGTGGTGGTGATGATGGTGATGACGGTGATGACGACAACGATGGCCACCACAGTCAATCTGCAGAGAGACTTAGACAATAGGTCCTATTAAAAAAATCACCACTGCAGTCCCTCTGTAGACTTCCCCCATTGGTGCTGAACACCTCTGGAACAAAAAAATACCAAGGAAGGAAGGCTGACTTTCTTTCTCTGGCTTGGGCAAGGAGGGAGGAGTAGTGGGAGTGCTGTTTCCATGCCAAAAGGAGCTTCTTGCCTCTGTGTCTTGTCAATGCCTTTGCCCTGGGTCCCTAATAGAGGCAGATTACTTTCCTTGCTCTTTTCTCCTCCAACCTTTTTTTTTTTTCCGGGCTACATTCTCATTATTTTTCCTCATTTATATTCTTTCCCCTATCTGTATTTGTACAGATATATACATTTTAAGATCAGCAGTGCCATTTACACTCACACCCAATTGTACCCTCACAGATAAATGGATCCTCTTCTTTTGTTTAACTCTTCCTAGGTACATTTGTTGTTGTGTGCTTTTAAGTCATTTCAAGTTACGGCAACCCTATGTCTCATGGGATTTTCTTGGCAAGTTTGTTCAGAGGAGGCTTGCCATTGCCATCCTCTGAGGCTGAGGGCTGGCTTGCCTAAAGTGACCCACTGGGTTTCCATGGCCAAGCAGGAATTTGAACCCTGATCTCCAGAGTCATAGTCAAGCACTCAAACTACTACACTACACTGGCTATCTATCTATGCATTTTAAGAGAGAAAAAGGTTTGTTTCTTGTGTGCCTCTAAGTTTTTCCCTCAATTTATCCACAGCTTATAGCAAAATCCTCAATTTTGGCCCTGAAACCTGCACTCAATTTATACATGAAGTCAGTGTATATACAAGTATATACATTACTTTTGACCGACTTGTAGCCGCTTTTTAAATCAACTTTTCTATTTTTCTTTTCTTTTTAGGCTCTTTAAAGCCTCATATTTCAGCTCTACAAAGCTCCCCCCCCCCCTTTCTACATAGCTAACTCTTGGCTCTCTCCTAGTTGAAATAATGCTCTCCAACTGTTCTACCATGTCTGCAAATTTATTGTGTTACGAGCAAATGATAATAATAATTGCACTGTACACTGAATATTTTACATGATAATTTCTCAATAAATAGGTGATTTTAACTTCTTCTTTTTTTTCAAAAAGAGAGTCCACGGGGGTTTATAGTTACTTCAGGTCAGCCAGGATTCATGGCCAAAATCAGTAATGTAACTGACTTACACGTAAATCAATTTCATAGCTTGCTTTTTTAAACTCTTATGGAACGAGGAAGGTCTTTATGTGGCAGAAATAGAGGTGGTCTGGACAAGCAAAGAAGTCATGAATTACTTTTTATAACAGAATTATTCAAACAGAAATAAAGAACAAAATGATTTCTTACAGAAAGATATGAAAACAGAGGTTCACAGACACATCTGGATACAAACTGTCCCATTATAATATTTATGTACACTGACTCTGAGCTACAATAAGCATATTAGACAAGGCTTCATGTATTCCCCACTAAAATAAATAAAATTCAGCATGAAGGCAATCAAAATCTTATGCCAAAATATATTGAATTCTGGAACTTGTCTAAATCATGCAAAATATTTTCTATACTATAAATATTGTTTCCAATATATGATGAAATGTTGTTGTTGTTATTATTTACTTACTTACTTTCTTTCAAATGGTCCCAAAGGCATTTCACTTGTGAGTTAAAACAAGGTACATAAATTAAAAATTAGTAGTAAGAAAGTTAAAACAAAATTAAGAGACCATAAATACTTAGAAGAATAAAATACTTATAAGAATACAATGCACATAATACAATAGATACAAAATGAGCAGATAACAGAAACAAATAAAACAATGAAACAAAGCATTGATATTAATTATGAGCCAGGGAAAACCTATGTGAAGAAATACATTTTTATAAGGTGTCTGAAACTCGCCACAGTTTCTTCCTCTTGAACTACATGTGAAAGGATGCATGCAATTTCCACAAGTTGCATACTACCACAAATAAAATCCATTTTAATACAAAAGGGTTTTTTAAAAAAAGGTCTAAATACTATAAAAGGAAAAATGATAATAGAAGAAAGCAATACATAGGATATTAATGTAGGCAGAAGGAGAGAAGATAGAGAAGGCCATTTCTAAAATGTTATTTGGTATCATTATGTTGCTTGCAAAATAACAAATAACACCTCCTTTACCTATTTCAAAGGTAAACTATGTGTCGAAGGGCAGCTAAGAAGGAACTACACAATATCCTCATGGGTAAAGACATATATCACTGAATATTAGCTACAGTTGTCTAGGCCATTGTATTTCCTATGTCCATGTGTGGTTGTGAAAGTTGGACAGTGAAAAAGTGATGGGGAAAAAATCAACTCATTTGAAATGTGGTCCTGTAAAAGAGGTCTGTAGTACTGTGGACTGCTAAAAAGACAAATCAATGGACAAATCCAAGATGGATGTTAGTCCCTCTGCACATTGACACAGCTATCACAAACACAGGGCCACAGTAGGAGTAGGAAAGGGAGACAGTACTTTATTACACCTGTTTCCCAGTGTTTCAGAGCCTGTACAGACCAGTGTTATACGCTGGCATGGGGTGGCATGGGGGCATGACATATGCACACTAGCAGCCCCCATGTTGTCCCTACGCCGGTATCACACCACTTGCCCATTGGCACAGCATTTAAACCCGCTGCACCAAAGGAGCACCAAAAAGCCACCACCGCTACAGTTAGGGCACCCTTTCCATGGCATGAAAAGGAGCCATTTTTGTGGCTTCTTTTTGTGCAGTGGAAAGGCTAGATTTGGGCTGTGATGTGCAGCTGTTGCAGCTCTGATCCCGTGAGGAAAGAAATGGCACAGAGCTGCTTCTTAGGGACAGTCCGTTGAGCCCCTTAGCCCTCTTCTTGTATGTTCAAATACCATGGAACAAGCCTAGTTCAGTGATAGCAGGGGGCATGTTGCAATGTTTAAAGACCTACAGCACCTAACCAAGCAAACATAAGAACACCAGTTAAGTTTTTGAAAACAAAAACAAAAACAAATTGGCCCTTGTTGGTAGCATAAATATTGACACATTTACAAACCCTGAATCAATACTTGATACTTTTGGGAGCAAATATAGTTGTAGTCTTCTTGGATAATTCTGCCCATCCTTCTTGATAAAATTGTACTGGTTCTATTGGGTTGGACAGGGACTGTTGGTGAATAGCCACTTTCAAATCTTGCCACAGATTCTGTTATTCAGATTGAGGCCTGAGCTATGATTGATTCCTTCAAAGATATTCAGGCTGTTGCTTTTAAAACCTTCTGATGTCACTTTGGCTGTTTGTTTAGAATCACTATTCTGATGGAAAGTGAACTTCCACCTTACCCATATCTGATGCAGGCATAAATAGATTTTTCTCTAGAATTGCCTTGATTCATTTAGCCTTTAATCAGGAGCAGTTTTCCAGTCTCTACCAAAGAAAACAACCCCACTGCTTGATGCTTCCACCACCAAGCATCCCCATACTTGTGCTGTCCTTAGAGCAATTAGCACCACTGGCTTTGGTTAGCATTTGTTTAGTGACATGCACCAGTATAATGGCAGTACATGCCCTTTTTTCCTTTTTCTTTTTTTGCAAAGGGATATTTGAGAGAAAGGGGTTTGTAGCATAAGGTTCGCTAAACTGGGGCTGCAGCTACACTACACTGCAGAATTAAGGAAGTTTGATACTGCTTTAATTGCCCTGGCTCAATGCTATGGAATTCTGGAATTTGTAGTTTTGTAAGATATTTAGCCTTCTGTGTCAGAGAGTTCTGGTGCCACAGCAAACTACAAATTCTAGAATTCCATAGATTTCAGCCATGGCAGTTAAAACATTTTCAAAATGCTGGGTGGCAGCAGCCTAAGGGTGGCAACAGGCTGAGTCTACTTCATCAGATGTGTGGAGTGAAGTGCTTATGTACAGACATTTATACCCACGAATGAGCAGGTGTTCCTATGAATAGTAATAAAAAATGTAAAACAAAATTGGGAGGAACTTTGCCTAAAGCCAAGATGAACAGATAACCATATGAATACCGGAGGGATTTCTTGGAATACAGTATGATTCTGGCTGGGGTTGTAATAAAATGGGCAAGAGAGCCCTCATGAGGCTGGAGTGTTAATGTGCAGTGTGCCAGGATACCATTGACTCTGCTCAACCCACTGTCAATGGACTGCAGTTTGTGGATATATCCCAATTCTGCTGGTTCTCTTTCCAGTCTCTGAATGGGAATTTACCATCATTCAAACTGAACTTGTCATTTTGGGGCTGTGCAGACTGTCCCTGAAGGGGCAGCCTGCAGCTGCCTTCATCTTCCCCAGATCGAGGTCACGGCCGAAGCCCCAATCTGACCTTTCCAGGGTGCAAAAAGGAGCTGCAAAATAATAATAATAATAATAATAATAATAATAATAATATATTTATTTATTTATTTATAATCCAACCCTCTGAGCGAGCAATCAGGGCGGAGTACAGCAAAATTAAATACAGTTAAAAGTTCTTACACCCCAATCCCTGCCACCCACCCCTTAAAATAGAATTAAACTAGTACAAAATTAAAAACAGAATAATAATGCAACCAATAAAAACATTGCAACTACCCAATATGTCCAGTCATTCTTTTTGGGGGGGGGGGGCATGATATAGCGTGAGAGTATCTTTGCAGCCGGGGAGATCTAACTACAAAAAGTGGGATCCTGGAAACAGCTGTGGCACCATGGCTTTAAGGCTCTCTTTTTGGGATGTGTCATGTAAATGCAGCATCATAGGAGCACGCAGGGTCATGCTGCTATGGGAGTGGAGTTGGGTCGTGCGTCGTATGGATGCCACGCCATGACTCCACCCCCAGGCTGGCCTTAATGGCCAATCTGCACAGCCTCTTTATCACCATACCCACATGTTTTGCATTTCTATTACTATTCACATGCACACTGCTCATTCATGGGCACAAATGTCTATACATAAGCACTTCACTCCATTCATCTATAAAGTAGACTATAAAAATTTTCTCTCAGTCTCAAACATACTACAATATTCTGATGTATGCCTTGCAAACCCTTTCATTGGATGTCAGTGAACAGCCTTCTCTAGACAGAGTTGTGGTTAAGCTGTATCCTTTCCATTTTGTAAGAGTGGATTTAATGATGCTCTAATGAGATATTCATAGTGTGGGGGATTTAAAAACCCTTACCCTGCACAACTTTGTGCTGAGCTTGTTTGGATATCTCCTTAGTCTTCACAATGCAATTTATTTAGATATGTTGTCCAACAAACTCTAGGCCTTCCAGAATGGGTGTCTTTAATGGGAGATTTGCAGCACTGGCATTGCACACAGGTAAACGCCATCCAACTACCTAGATGACCTCTGAAGACTCTGGATTATACCTGATCTCATTTAGGCATGTCTCAGCAGATAGGATGAATACTTATGCCAATGAGGGCTCTCTCTTTTTTACTTAACCTTTCTGCCACTGTATATGTAAAGAGAGAGAGAGAGAGAGCACCTTCACAGTGCTGCATACCTTCTGTACAACAAATCATATTGGAAGGAATTAAAGAGGAGGAGAAGGGAGCGAATGTGAGGTATATCAGGAAAAGCCATTGCTATTGCATGTAGATAGGGTCTGCTATGGGCCAGTGAGCAGTGAACTTAGCAGCAGTGAAAATAAGAAGTAATGCTGCAGAAAAAGAAGACATGTTGCATAACACTTTGTAGACTTATTGTTATTATTTTGTCCTTGGTTTTTATTTCCTTTGCCTAATTGATTCTCCAGAAAAGAGCCATTAGCCAAAAATAAAATAAAAGACACTAGTATATACTTTCAAGAAGCTGGACAAAAAAGAGAGAAACATCCAGCAGCTTATATCATTGAAAGAGAACAGAAAATTGGATAATTGGAATAACTCAGAAGTGGTGAAAGCTCCATCTTCCTAAAAGATGTGCTAGGGCACGAAGGAGGGGGAATCCTAAGAGACTGAATGCAGTTATTTGCTGTCTCCTGAGTGTCACTGAAAAGTTTAGAAAAAGAGATGCATCATCTAAAATGAAAAAGTACTAAGAAGACTTTTCAAACACAGAATAGTAAATACATGAACTCATTAGACTTAAGAAAAGCCCATCCAAATTAATGCAATTATCCATGCTTTTCCGTGATCTATGATAATTTCTCCTACTCAAACTTACAGGTATTCTTGCATGTAGTTCAAGTAATATGAAACACTAAGTCCTGTGCACCATATTTCAGAAGAAGGAACTGGCAAAACTACATCTGAATAGTCCTTGCCTAAGAAAGCCCTGTGAAATTAATTGGGTTGTCAGAAATCAACCTAAAGCATTCCTGAAAGATGCTCATCCAACCTTTTTCAAAGACCTCCAAAGAAGGAGGGTTTTCCCTGTCCCCACAAGGCTGCTAGTCCACTGTCAAACAGTTCTACAGAAAAGAAATTCATTTAGATAGAATCCGTTTTCTTACAATATGAATTGGTCCCAGTCTCTGAAACAGAAAAAAAAAAAAAAAAACAAAACAAAACAAAAAAACAAGCTTACTCCATCATCTACATGGCATCAATTCAGATATTTTAAGGTGTCTATCATGGTAGTTCTCAGTCTTCTCCAAGCTAAACATGTGGAGCTCAATAGGTTGTTCGTCACAAGGCTTGGTTTACAGACCTTTGATTATCTTTGGTGATTTCCCCATTTTTCCATTTCTTATACATGTTCTGTTTAAGGCTTATCTCAGTTGAAAGTTCCTTAGTCATCCATCCTGGCTTCTTGAGACACCTCCCATTTTTCTTCCTCATTGGAACTGTTTGAAATTGTGCCTTCAGTATCTCCCTTTTGAGAAACTCCCATTCATCTTGAACTCACTTGTCTTTTAGTTTTCCTGACCATGGGATCACCCCCAGTATTTCTCTAAATTTATTGAAATCAGCTCTCCTAAAGTCTAGAGTGTGTGTCTAACTATGCCTAGCTTCTCCCTTCCACTGTATAACAAACTCCAGGAGAACATGGTCACTCCCACCTAACGTTCCATCCACTTGCACCCCATTAACTAGGTCATCCCTGTTGGATAAGATTAGATCTAAAATAGCTGATCCCCTTGTTGCCTCTTCCACTTTTTTGGACAATGAAACTGTCTTTGAGGCAAATGAGGAATTTGCTAGACCTTGAGGATTTGGCTGAGTTTGACTTCCAGCAAATATCTGGATAGTTACACTACTACATCTCTCTTTTCTGAGTGTGTGGTCATCTGTTCTAGAAAAGCATCGTCCAATTCCTCCGTCTGACTTGGGGGTTTGTAGTAGACTCCCACAGTGACATCCCTGTTGCTTCCCTCTCCTTTATTTTTTATCCAGACCCTCTCCACTTGGCTTCCAGTATTGAAGTCCTGGATCTCTTCACTGGTTTAAATGTCCCTGACATATAATGCTATTCCTCCTCCTTTCCTGTTTGGCCTGTTTCTCTTAAAAAGGTTATATCCCTTTATTTCTACATTTCAGTCATGAGACTCATCCCACTAGGTTTCAGTGATGCCTATTATATCATATTTGCTTTGTTGTGCTAGGTGTTCAAGTTCATCCTGTTTATTTCCCATGCTCTGTGCATTAGTGTAGAGACATCAAAGACCTTTTACTTGCTGCCTGTGCAAAAAAATTTGCCTCCCACTGTTGGGTCCTTTCTCTGTTTGCCTTGTTCCCTTTATGTCAATTTGACTATTTTCTCCATCCTTTTTGCCTTCCATAATACTATCTCCCTCCCCCACATAACTCAGTTTAAAGCCCTCCTGATGACAGTTGGCAAAAATGTTTCTTCCAACTGGCATGAGATGCAACTCATCCCTTGCCAGAAGTCCCTCCTCATGGAACTGCAGCCCATGATCCAAGAACCCAAACCGTTCTTGACGGCACCATCTACAGAGTCAGTTATTCACCTTTGCTATTTTCCTCTCCCTTCATGGACCATGCCCTTCAACTGGGAGAAGAGATGAGATGACAACCTGTGCATCCATTTCTTTCAGCTTCCTGCCCAGAGCCTCATAATCCCTTCTGATGTTCTGAAGGCTGTGCCTTGCAGTATCATTGGTTCCCACATGAACCAAAAGAAAGGGGTATTAATCAGTAGGCTTGACAAGTCTTGTCAGCCTCTCCGTCACATGATGGATCTTTGCCCCAGGGAGACAGCACACCTCCCAATACATCTTGTCAGGCCCACAAACCACTGCTTCGGTACCCCTCAGCAAGGAGTCCCCCACCACCACCACGCGCCTCTTCTGAGGCTTAGCAGCGGCTGTTCCCTTTGGTGGTATTCTCAGGCTCCCCTGCTCTGACCCTGATGTCTGTCCTTGCTGCTTTTCCTCATCATCTCTGATGACAGAGAGAGAGATTCAAATCGATTCTGTAGTTGCAAGCCGCTCACAGAACGTTCCCTGGTTTCCTTACTTCTGTGTGTGACCTTCCTCCAAGCATCTACCTCTGTTGTATGTGGAGTGACCTCCTCCACCCAAGCAACTTCCTGTATGTGTTTCCCATCCAAGACATTCTGGTCTGGTCTGTTCAGAATAATCTCCTGCTCCCTAAGATGTTGAAGTGCAGTTACCTGGGCCTCCAGCTGCTGGATTTTCTCTTCCAAGAGGGATACCAACTTGCACTTGGTGCAGGTGAAGTTCCCCATATCCCTAGGCAGGAGGAAATCAGGAGTTACCTTGGAATAGCTGGGGGCTGAACTGATGGCAATACTTATTCAAGACAAGGCTTGACTCCAGATCCAATTGTGAAGGAGAATGCAGTGGGATACAGCATTTCAGGTGAGTGGAGGCAGGAATGGATGTACCAGAACTGGTCAGAGTTCACAGTGACAGAGTCTCCATGCTTTCCAACTAGCCCACTAACCAAGGATTTTGGGGATCTTTTATATAAGCAAAAATTAGCCTGAAGGCAAACATGTTTGCCCTACATCAAAGGAAATCAAATCTGCATTGTAAAGGATTGCTTGGTCTGGCAATGTCTGGGCTGAGAATAAAATTATAAATCAGCCTTATTGGGCTTGTCCAACAAAACATCCTGACTCAATTGCCAGTCTTCCTGACTTTGGAGGTGTTAAAGTTTCTCATTTGCAACTCCCAAACTATTCTGTTTGAGGTGTATATGGGGTAGTGTGGATGTGCTTACACGCTTTGGGGATCATGGCTGCCCAGAGTACAGCTTCTGTTTGGGGCCATAGGGAAAGCACATAAACCAAAATTCAGAAGATTTCGGCTTAGTGTAACATTCATGTTGCATTCACAATAGTAATAAAGTGGGTCCTTGGTATCCGCTAGGTTTTGGTCTCGGGCCCCCCATGGATCCCAAAATCCAAGTCTTGCTTTTAGGTTTGTTTGTTTGTTTTTTAAGTTTACAAGTCCTAGGTGGTTGTATCCGTAGTTGCAGAATCCATGGATACAGAGAGCCAACTGTATCATGCTTCCTCAAGTCAAGTTTCCCCAACTGAGCTGTATTTACCACATGCCTCCCCAAGAGATTTATACACCATCAAGACTAACACCAGTCACTGGTATGAAAGAAGGATTCGTTTGTAAATAATGAATGCAAGAGGTTTCTCATAGTTAAGAAAGCTCAGCATTTTGTCTACTGAGAAGGGGCCCAATGAACACCATGCTCTTGAGGCCCCCATATCCCAAGATAGGTGAGGTTGGGTCAGGGATGTGTACCTCTGAGAATTGGCAGGAAGCAGAGGTGAGGCTGTATAGCAGGTCCTTTTATAAGCCAATGCAGCAAAATCTCACCCCTGCCTCTCACAGCCCACTAATTTCCACTACAAATGTGTCAAACTAATTAGTTCTCAAGCCCCTTATATCTTAAAGTTTCATGTTGGTGAGGTCTAATTACAGTGTTGTCTATTAGATGTGCACAATCACCCTTTCACTCCCACTCTAGACTGTGGCATGTCCTCTCTGTCAACAGTTCATATGTTTATCTTCCACATGCCAATATATCCTACCCACAGGAATGTTAGTGACTTTTTCTCCCACCACAATAAGGAAATGTTATTTAGATCAGAGCTGCTGCATTGTGAGTTTCCTTCAAAATCTACAAAAAGAATTTTGGACCAGGGATACAATTCACAAAATCCTCCAGCCAAAATGGTCATTGAGCAACAACACAGTTAGAGGATTCTGGGAATTAAAATGTTTAAAAGTTTGTACATACCTACACCCTCCCCAACACATGTCGAAACATCAGATCAAGAACAATGAGGTCATTTTTGATGGAAAGCTGAATAAATATGGAAGAACAATACATATACAGCATACATCTTAGAATTCAGCAAAGTAGGATTTAGGGGATTTAATCCTACAACAGTTTGCATGGCCTAAGGCTACAGCAATTCAAACTGTATTCTCTCAACAATTTTCCACTATACTGATGTGCTAGACAAGGAAAAAATACATAATTTGAACGTACAGTTGCCAGTATTAAGCTTGTAAATCAAAACATGGTTGAGAAAAACATAGTTGAGATGGAAAATTGTATTGCTATGTGTGCATGCAGTCAAATTTTTCTTTCAAAGGAACTAGTCTAAGACTGCAATCTTGGGTAGAGCCAGGGACACCAAAGCCAGTAAGCATTTCCAGTAATGGAAGCTGAGTTTTAGAATAGAAGATATCCAAGTCCACAAGCCAGAGGACGTCACATCCACATTTCTATCTTCTTTGCTTTATTATTTTTTACATCTTGCACTAGGAATTTTAACTAACTACTTTCCTTCCTTCCTTCCTTCCTTTCTTTGCAAAAACATTTTTTTTTTATTTCAGCTTTTTACCCAAAATCATCTGTTACTTGCTTGTCATTCCTTTTTCATGGGACAGGAAAAAAAAAAACCTCTGTTCATACTCCTCAACATCACAGAAAGTGATATTAAAACTAAATTCTGAATAATACATACAAATTCTATGGTTCCCTTTGATTGCAGCATTTCATATATACATTTCACAACAAATGTTATGCCTGCATAAGAATTGCTGAAAAGTTCTTAGACTGACCAAGAAGAGAATGACCTAGAACCATGAAGCTTATGTACCATTACACATATTCAACACACCTGACACATTGTTTCTCAAATTCCTTTAAGCCTTCTCCCCCCCCCCCCCCCCCACTGCAACAAATCTGATGTCTGGTCACTCTGATACTACTCTGCTGCGGCTATCACCTCTGAGTCATTCAAAAATTTCCTTCCTTTCAAGGTTTGGAAGCTTTGGAAACAGGGAATAGTGAGATGGAGCAAGATCTGGTGAAAAGGGTGGGTGGTCTTAGTACTCATACCCCAAATTCTTCAAAATATCCATCGTCTTGCTAGCCCTGTAAGCAGGTGCATTGTCCTACAAAAAGAGAACACCTTTCTCCAGCTTCTCTCATTTTTCTTTCAATGCCTTCTTTATTTAGGACAGCAAGTTCAACTACTATTTCTTATTAGCTGTTTGGCCCTTCTGAAATTAGTCATAAAAATACTTTTGTTACCAAAAAAAAAATATGTTGCAGTTATCAAAAAAACAAAACAAAACAAAACTTGTGGCAATTACCTTTCATGCTGACCTGAGTTTTGAATTTCTTCGGCAATGGAGACCCAACTGCAAGAACTGTTGTTTGGTCTCCAGACCATAGTGATGTCACTGTGTTCATCAACAGTGATGAGTCATTCCAAAA
This sequence comes from Urosaurus nigricauda, assembly GCA_034509955.1. NCBI lineage: Eukaryota > Metazoa > Chordata > Lepidosauria > Squamata > Phrynosomatidae > Urosaurus > Urosaurus nigricauda. Next base: position 256,531,186 of record JAOEGL010000001.1, on the reverse strand, counting down.
ATTCTCACTAGATCACTAAAAATGCTGCAGAATCAACTTGGAGGTATCCACTCAATTTTATTTCTGGTTAGCATTCAAAGATTTCAGCACCCACTTGGCTGACAGCTTTTGTTCATGAATTACAAACCTAGAAACTCAGTAATTGTTTTTGCTTAAGATTCTCTGATCTGCCAAAATCAGGTCACTAATATGCTCAACCATTTCAGAAATTGACACTTTTGAAGGCCTTCCAGACTTTACTACACCTTCAGTTTCAAAATCTCCACACTGAAAGTTGTTGCACCACTTTTTCACAGTTGAGTATTATGAGCACTTGTCCCTAAATGTTTACATCATACACTCATGGAATTCCCTTGGAGTTGTCTTCTGCAGGAACAGGAACTTTATGATGATTTGGAGTTTATCACTTGACAATTCCACACTTTTTGTTGACATGGTCCTATCAATGATCTGAAAAAAATCAGAAATTAGAGCTAAGATCCTGCAAAAAAAGAAAAACAGGTTTACACATAAATATGATGTTGGACCTTCCCACATATTTTCCTTAATTGAAAGGAGGATCTTGAGATTAGGGATATGATGATAGAGGAAGGGAAAGTAAGATATTTCCCAGTGTAGTTTCCCAGTCAAGTCTCTTCTACTGAAACTTTTGTCTTGCAGTGGTGCCTGTATATACACACGCATGCCATGTCGCTAATACCTGTTCCAGAGGATTTGTATTAAAACAACAGCATAGAAAAGAGGCTTTTTTTCCAATCCCCAAGTGCCATTGCCTTACTTTAAATCCAGTTCCTGTATCCCTCTGACTGTTTTAAACAAACCAAAAAGTGACTCTACCATCTAGTATGGTCTCTATAACATGGTGTTTTCCCAATCTGGTGTCCTCTTGTGAGAGCTTGGAAATGTTATTTACTTCCATATTCAGTGATTCTTGGAGTTCTAGCCCAACAACATAATTTTTCCAAGCTGTGCCTCCAGATGTTTTAGAGTGCAACTTCCATCATTCTCAGTATGACCATGCTCAGTGGGAATGAGGGAACTTGCAGTCCCATACATCTGGACGATCCCCAATTGAGGGAATCTATTGTGAATGGTTGTGGAACTCAGCTAATATATAGTGTGTTGAATCTACATTCAGTAGCAATGGCTTGGAGGTCACTAACTATAATACTTTTGGGATTGTCTCCTGGCTACAGATGGTGGCTCCTACCTCAGACATCTCCCCCTCTCCCCAAAAAATAAATCTACACTCCCCACTGCTGTTCAGAAGAACAAAATAGTTTTGAAATTAAGTGTGTATGAAGAGTTTAGGACAACATTAGGTTGCAATTTTTAAAAAGAAAAATTAAACAGAGATAGTGTTACTGAAAGGATATATTATGAATCAGATTTTACATTTTGCTCCAAAACTCTACGCAGAATTAAAATTAGCTTCTCTCTCTCTCTCTCTCTCTCTCTCTCTCTCTCTCTCTCTCTCTCAATCTCTGTCTTGCACACACACAGAAATAACTCTCTTTATTTTTACTACCAAGTATATGTGAATTGTAATAATTCAATGTAAATTCACAAAGTTTAAAGACGGAATTATGGCATTTTAGGAAAAGTTGAATCCTCTGTCTCACTTTAAACACTGCTGTAAAATTAGACCAGAAACAATCTCCTAGAGCAAATGACCATCATTCTTCACATTCTCATAGGTACTTGAATGGCTGCAAATACTGGCAAAATGTCAGCCTTAATATGTCTGTCTTTGAATCCTTCCTCACACAATATTTTTAATTCCTCCTTCAAACAGAGACTTGCATAATGGACATAATTTGCATTCAAGGTAGAACTATAATTTTACTTTCTTTGCTGCTGCCTCATGTCTATGAATGGAGTGTGGAACTGGGTGAGTGATACAGGAGTCATCATCCCAAGCTCCTGAGTTTCTCATATTTTTGTTTTGTATTAAATGGACTGCCTTTGTAGCTGCAGAAATAAGGTGGACGGTACATGGGGAAAGCAGGTGGACAAAGTGCAGCTTTTTAGATGTTTTGGACTGCATCTCCTAGACATTTTCACCATAGACTATAATGTCTCAGGATTTTAAAAATTGCAATGAAGAAAGCTGAAAGGAAAAAAATCGTTGTATTTGAAATGTAGTGCTAGAGAAGAGTTCTGCAGATATCATGGATGGCTAAAATGACAAGTAAATGAGGTAGTCCTGCCCTCTGGGGTAGCAGATGACAGGCTTGCTCTCCTCTCTGTGGCAGCCCTTGATGTATTTAAAGAGTTTGACCATGTTAGTCCTCTCTTCTCTAGGGTCACCATCAGTCAAACTTGACTTGGGGGAAAGTAACAACAATAGCAACAAAGAATTAGATCTATTTTTTTTCCTCTCCTGGTTTATATTAGAAACAGTCTTCTTGACTGTTAGATGTAAAGTCTATTTGGGGTGCATAATAAATGAAGCTCCACATTTCTGAGGAAGCACTGAGCTGGAATGCTTAAGCACAATAAATTTATTTCTTGGGAAGGAAACTTGAAACCTGACTTCTCCTTTCACAGATACTTCATGTAAGTAATGGAACACTTATCACATCATGGGGGTTTCAGAGCTTACATCCAAACTATAGAGGAAAATGAAAAACAGGTGCTCAGCTGACCGTGACATTCTTCTTTGCCACCAGAAATTGTCAAAAGTGTCTTTAAAATGGGATAAAGTAAACTGATTTAGGCAGGCTGCTTCAGTTCATGTCAACTTTTCGTGCCACTTTCTGTCTTTATTACATAAAGCAGAGTCTGTGAAGTAATGACTAACAGCCTATACTCATTACTAGAATGATTGTGAATTAAGACAGTGTTCTTATTTTATACCAGGGTTCCAGTAATTCCAACAGACAAATTAAGACTATGCTTCTATTTTATAAAGGGTTCCAGTAGTGGTCCTCATCCAGTTGAAGCCTTGGAAGAAATTTCATTTAAGTTCAGTTTCACTACAAAAATGGGCTTAGTCAGGTTACTGTATCCTATTTACTGAAAGAATAAAAAGTACATTTTCCATTTTGTTTTTGTAACATTGATTTAATTCAAACATGTCACTGAAATCTCAGCATGATGAAACTTTCTTCCCCTCTCCTTCTTTCCACTCAGACCTTGGCACTGGTGGAAAATTTGGGGGATAGTAATGAATATCTCAAGTAGAGTAATCAATTGTCAAGTCAGAAGCTGAACAACAACCAGTCCCACACCTAGACGTAGGGTGTAGCAGAGAAAACAAACAAAACTTATTAATGTGGCTTTGCTTACCAAAAACAACCCTTGTGCATAATCAAATACATGATCCATTTGAGGTGAAAAAAGTAAGAAAATCGCTAAAGATAAGACTGATGAAGGAAAAGAGGGGGTGTAGTAAAATAAACCGGAAGCCACAATTAAGATGTGATGTGCCTAAACTCCTATAAAGTAACATTCAAACTGGCAATTAGTGAGTATAGTCACACAAAGATTACTAACTCTAACAGGCACTATCTCTATACTGATTTTTGGAAGTTGAAGCTGATTTTTAGAACCCATGTAGGACTGTACTGAGGCTGGGAGATTGCACACTCCTAATTATATTGATGGAAATGGTTGAGTTGTTCTGGGCCATAATGAACAGCAGCAAAAGTAGACATGGCACTCAATAGGGATCAGCCTCCAAAAATTGCAGCCTTATTCCAAGCTCTCTGTGCATATCATCTGCCCATGTAGTGCACTTTGGCATCATTGATCTGCATCAGTAGTATTGTTGGCAGAAGCAGTGAAGTGTCAGTGGTAGATCTGGTTAAATACTGATATGACTCAGGAGACCTCATGATACTCCTGTTTATAATGGTAACCTTATTATTATTATTATTATTATTATTATTATTAACCTTTATTTATATAGTGCTGTAAATTTACACAGTGCTGTACATACATACAATCTTAAATTAGACGGATCCCTGCCCTCAGGCTTACAGTCTAAAAGAGACAACAATGTCCTATCCTTATGTCCTATCTTTGCCCCTCCTTTTAATTTGGTGCATTTGGGCAGGTAATGTGTAGCTGTTACACACAGGGAGGCCATGATCATTTTCTCAGCCATTATACCCTTAGTTAGGGAGGAGCTGTCTTCCAGGAACTGTTTGGAGATTAATTGTTTGAGGTTATACCCAATTGTGTAAAGAGAAAGCAAAATAACTTGTTTTTTAAAAAAATGAAGGTATATTTTAACATTAAATATCATTTTCATAGAGCCAGGGTGTTTGTAGTGGTTTGAGTGTTAAACTCTGGGGACCAGGGTTTGAATCCCAGCTCAACCATGGAAACACACTGGGTTACCTTGGATGGGTCACACTCTCTCAGCCTCCAAGAAAGGCAAAAGCAAACCCACTCTGAACAAATTTTGCCAAGAAAACCCATGATAGTTTCACCTTATTGTTGTCATAAGTTGAAAACAATTTCAAGGCACACAACAACAAATCATTTTCATATTATTTCATACTTGAAGTAATGGTATTTGACTTTTGTCCTTCTGTGTAAAAATTTCGGTTTGCCATGCAAGAAAATTTAACTATCTCAAAATGCTTTATTAGCTCCCACAGTTAGAGCTGTTCCAGAACAATTCTTCCTCCTCAAAACAGAGGTGTGGATATGGCACTGAATTCTCTCTCCACTCCCTCTGTCTCTGTCTCTCTGCAAGTCTGGAATAAAGGTTTAATGCTAGCCTTTTTGCTGGTGTTAATTTTTTTTTTTTAGGATGCAGAAGACATGTAGCCTGTATATCTTCAGATGGTGTAGGCTGTAGACAACGCATGTGGGACAAAAATGAAAAGGCAGGCTGTTCTTTTTACCAAGGAAGTGTGTGAGTTCCAGCCAATAATTGTATTCCGATCAAAGAGTAGCATGCTAATGGTGTGTGTGTTTAAAGATTTGAAGGATGTGAGGGAATTGCTTTAATAAAGCCATCTCAGATAATTATGCATACAAATGAAAGCATGAAAAGGTGAGAAATGTTACATTACAACTAGTGTTATGTTTCAGTAATGAAAATTCTGCAATGCATCCATATATTTCTATCATACTGAAAAACAGCCAGGAAAAAAAGGAATGTGGGAATATTTAATTCAACATATCTCTCTATGAACTTAGCCATTGTTACACAGGAAATTCACCCCTCCTTTTGACAAGTTCCCCACAGATCACAGTGATCAATTAGAGGGCTAATAATGGGAACTTAATATAGGCAAAGACAGAGGTGCTCCTGGTCAGGGGAGAAATCAACTCTGCTTACTGTGAACAGGGCAGGAAATTCTGAGAGCATACAAAACCCATCCCTTCGGATATAATAGTAACAAAGTTGTTGCTGCTGCTGCCAATGATTTTGACGATGATGATGTTAACAATGACAGTGATCCATGGAGCAATGCAAAACAGTTCTTTAGGGGCATATTTTCCTGTTCCAGCACCACATTTGCATGAGGAAAGTGAATCAAATGGCTGAGATCAAGACTGCAAAACTGGGGTGGGGAGGATAAACACAAAAATACTTTCTTAGAAGTGAATTCCCATGTTTTAGCAACAATCAAAATTGCTCACAAATAAAAGGCTAATAATAAAATAATAAAAAAACAAAAGTTAATAATAAAAGGACCTTTTAAAAGGTTAGCTACATCCCAAATAAAATGGAGTCATACTTCATTGGGTTACTATCTTGGCTTTTTGTTGTTTATATTTTAGCTGTTGCTAAAAGTTATTAATTACAAATAATTAGTTATTTGTGACTAGTTACTTCAGACAGAACTCTGGATATCTAATCAATAAAGTCATTTAACCTGCATTAGTTGCTAATTTGTGTCTGGGCATTATTTAAAGTGTGTCATGCTCACAACACCTAAAAGATCTACCAGAAAGTCTCTGTTTTGTCAGTAAACTATTATTTGCTATTGCTATTCTTTATGGCTGCACCAACATCTGACTTCAGGGTTACTATGTATTAGTCCCTAATTTTATGATGTTTTCATCTGCCAAGGCAATTTCCTGGAGCCCTGGTGGCATAGTGGTTAAATGTGAGTACTTCAGCTGCAAAGTTGTGAGTTCAATCCCAGGCAGGGCTTCAAAGTCCACTTAGCCTTCCATCCTTTCATAAGTTGGTAAAATGAGTACCCAGCTTGTTGGGGGCAATTGGCTTACACATTGTAAATCGCTTAGGGAGTGCTAGTTCACTGATAGGTGGTATAGAAATGTACTTGCTATTGCTATTCCAAGTACTTTGCTCTTTTAAAATGTATTTCATGAAATTATTTTGGGGTTTTTTAATGTTATTACCTGCTCTGAGTAACATTAATATTATGGAAGGATGGGGTATGTGAGTTCTAGTGAAATAAGTGAATGGACATATAAATATAAATACATAGTGCTAATTTCTGGATTGGTTTTACAGAACTGACAGCAGCTTTTATTCTGACAATAGTGGAAAGGATGCAAAGAGAAGAGGAGCATTAGGAGGAAGAAAAACCCATAATCCGTGTTCTTTGTCCTTTTATGCTTTCAAGTTGACACCAATCCTATCCTGGGATTTTCTTGGCATTATTTATTCAGGGGATGTCTGATATTGTTTTTCTCAGGCAGAGAGAGTGTGACTTGTCCAAGGTTACCTGCTGGATTTCCCTGACATAGTGGGGTTTCAGACCTTTCTCTCTCAGGATCCTAATCCAGCACTCAAACCAATGAACTACACTGGCCATTGTTTATTCTCTGAATACAGAAAAGTAGGCTTCTGATGCTTATAGTGGTAAGTGTCCTGAGCAATAGCATTAACAATAGCATTGGAACAATTAGAATGAGAAAAGTTAATGCCAAACATGAAGAGATAGCATCTTAAAAAAATTTAGAGAAGAGTATCCAAGCAAAATAAAGTAGAATTTATTACAATAAAGTAGGGTTGTGAATTAGGGACAGACATATTTGGAAAGAAATTAGTATGAAGCCTTTTTTTTTAGTACTTAATGCCATTCTTGATTTGTTCCAATAAAGCACTTTGTGCTCCGTCAAGATCATTAAACTGCTACACAACCAGGAGTCATAAGTTAGTCTTCTCAGCCATTCTGATTAACCATGACAACGTTCAAGGACATGGGAGTCATTTTTGGTAGGGAGTATGCCAAATAATTTTTTTAGACATACCATTAATCTTACCACATACTCAGTCAATGTCATCACTTCCAGAATCTGTGAATAAAACAGCTTCTTGACAAAATTACTCAGAATCTAGCACCCTAATTACTGGTAAAACTGCAATCTGATGCATAAACCCTATTAAAATCAGAGGAGCAAACTCTCATAGTAACATGGACTTGATCCAGAAAAACTATGAGTATCAAACTCTTAACCAGAATCAGGATTTTTGTGTGTGTGTTTCTTTTCTCCAAAACAGGCTTGCACAACTGATGGGCCATGAAGTTAAATTCAATCCATCTCATGGCTCACCAAGGACTGACATAACCCCCCCCCTTTTTTTTTTTTTCTTTCTATTTTACCATGCAGAAAGCAAATGCAAAAGACATATCATATTCCTGTTGGGTAGGCAATGATAGTTAGTGGGCTGCATTCAGCTTTGGGGAGTAGGAGGGTTTGTTCGTTGTACATTTGTACGTTATATGGAACTACTGTAAAACAGCCGTTTTGATGAGGGAGCCATTGTGTGTTTTCCAACTCTGAATACTAAGAACATTGTGCCATTTTATGTGGTTTGTTACCAAGTGAAGGTGGTTGAAAAATGTCATTTCAGAAGCACTTCTTCTTTGGGTGTAACAATTTCAGTAGCTTAATCAAACAGCAAACACATAACAGCTTTTTAAACATTAATGCACACCCCCAACTTCTTCATAGCAGCTTTTTCACTGTGGCGGGTGGTGGCTTTGATCTGAGTGGGATGGGGAACTCACATTGGGTTTTAGTCCAAACTTTAAGGAACTATCAAAGGTACTGAACTAAACCCCCAAGATATGTTCAGAATTCTGAAGAGTTTCTTTAAAGTACAAACTACAACCTGGAGTGGATTTGCTGCCCCATTGATATTACAGCCATTGGTCTCTATTCTTTCCTCATAAGCTAACACATGGGGGGGGGAGGTGTACCTTTGCCCTATCTGATTCAATGGGATCCTTTACTTCTTCTGCCTTTCTAATTAGAACCTATTACATAATGCATACAAGCTAAATATATAAGAAAATTCTCTAAGTTTGTCTACTTTACAGAAGGTTTCAATACCCTGGATAACCCTCTGTAGCATGGGCTGCCATTCATGTATGTCCCTTAAAGTTGCCTTTCTTCTTAGGGTGACCCTATAAATGTCCAAGGGGTTTTTAGGTAGGGAATACTCAGAGTTGTTTTTGCCAGTTTCTTCCTCTTACAACCTATAGCACCTGGTATTTGTTGGTGATTTCCCATCCAAGTATTAACCAAAGCTCACCTTGCTTAGTTTCCAAGCTCAGATTGGATCTTGTACCTTTTACAGCAGCTGAAATCTAGTTTTACAATACTCATGTCTTTGGATAAAAAATGTAAATGAAAGCCAAAAGAGATTAAATAGATTTTCCACAATAATTGGAATGATATTAACAGCACCACTGGTGCAGGACAATTTTTTATATTATTTTATTTTTGATCAGAAGGCTGCAAAATGTAGCTGCAAAGGAGCGAGGGAACCAATTTTGTGCATTCATAATTTGGTGGACTCATAAAGTGTGTGTCAAGGTCAATGGAAAGGCAAACTGGAAAAATCCTTTCCCTTCTCTGTCACTTAACATTATAATTCTGAGAAGCAGCTCAAAGTCCCAGGTCAAAGTCCAAAGACTTGTTGTACTTTTCAGTAATGCACCATATGCACCAAGTGACCGGCTTCTTCTACTAGTTCCTCTTCTGTTCCCAGAATCTATCCAGTTTCTACCCACTCTTCCAAGGAAAAGGACTTCAGGCATGTTGCACAGCAGGGAACAGAAGGGGCAGGTGACACAGAGAAAGAGCTCATGGCAGAAGTTGCTTTACCTTTTGATACAGGTTAAAATACCTCTTTGGCAGAAGCATCTTTAGTCTGCCATTCCAGACCCATTTGCCAGAAAGTAGGATTTCACTGAATTCTATTCGAGTTGCTTGAGTAAACATTAATACAATTACATTGTGAGTGGCACTGCTGCAGTTTACTGACCCTTTTAAGTCCCCTAGGAGAAAACCAAGAGATTGCTGGTGTTCTCTGCCTGTCACAAAAAGAGATACTCTTTATTGTTGTCATTGCATGCCTTCAATTTATTTTTGACTTGGTGATCCCAGGGCAAACCTATTATGGGGTTTTCTTGGCAATATTTGTTGAGTATGGTTTGCCTTTGTCTCCCTTTGATGCTGTGGCTTGTCTACGAGCTTCCATGGACGAGCAGTGATTCGAACCCTAGTATCCAGAGTTATAATTCAGTGTTCAAACCACTACACTATGCTGACATTTTATAGGGATTGTTTAATGAAACCGGTGGTGGCATATCTTCAGAAACACAGGTTCTTACTCAGTGCCATAAAAGGCTCTACCTGGAAAATGGCATATAAATAATTTAGAAAGAGAGTATATGTAGAGAGATTTTGTAGCACATTTGAGACTAAGGTGCTACAAGATCTCTCTACATACTGATTCTATAGACTAACATGGCTATATCTTAGAAAGAGAGAGAGAGTCATAAAGCAAGCTTCTGCAATGTTATGTGCTTAAAATAATATATTAAAACCACAAAGCAGTGAAAGGAACAGAAGTGCTCCTTTTGGGACCAGGCACTAGTGTACCACAATGCACATAACAGCAGCAGCAAGATTATTAGGTTTTATTTATTTAGTGCTGTAAATTTACACAGCGCTGTACATACAGTCAATTGAAATAGATGGTTCCCTGCCTTCAAGCTTACAATCTAAAAAGAAAAGAGACAGAAGGAGAAGGGAAAGGTGTTGGGGAAAGGGAAAAAGTCCAGTGGATCTTCTCTCCCTCTGAGGCCTGGACCATGGCAGATGGACTGGAGGGAGAGCCCTGCTGCTTGCATTGGCTTGGCCTGATGGCAATGGGCTTGCCTCAACACTCTTTCCAAGGCCGGACAGTGGGAAATGGCATAGAGGGAGGGTCTTCTTTTTTAGGCTAGGTATTTTAATGTTGTGAAGCTACTCTGTCCCAGTTCTGGAAATGCTTCCCTGAACAAAGTGGTCTTTAACTCTGTTTTAAAACTAGCTAGAGAAGTAATGAGGCATGCTCATGGGGGAAGGAGGTTCCAGGAGTGAGGGGCAGCAAGTGAGAAGTGACAAATCTAGGATGCAGCAGTGGAAGTCTTAGGCTGGACAGGAGACCTTGACTACCAGAACAGAGGGTATGAAAAGGAGTGAGAGGGAAAAGAATTTCAGATAAATAAGGAGGGGCCAGTCCATGGAGGGCTTTGAAAGCCAACAACAAATGCTTGTACTGGATGCGGAAGGGGAACAGGAGCCAATGAAGGGAGGAGAAAAGAGGAGAAACATGGTCAAAGCGGCAAGAGGATGTGATAGTTCGTGCAGCTAAGTTCGGGAAAGAGATTAAAGGATGGAGGTGAGAGAGAAGAAGCCCTGTCAGAAGAAGGTTACAATAATCTAGTCGTGATACCACTAGGGCATGGACCAGAGTCTTGGCGGTGGAGGCTGAGAGGAAAGGACGGATTTGTAAAGAAAGAATCTACAGGTCTTGGCAGTGGCCTGAATCTGGGGAGTAAATGACAGCGAGGAATCAAAAATGAAGCCAAGACTGTGGGCTTGCTGAACTGGTTGAATAGAAATGCCGTCAACAGAAACAGAAAAGGAGTATTGAAGGATGGGCTTAGGTGGGAAGACCAGAAGCTCTGTCTTAGACATATTGAGCTTCAAGCGCCGATGCCTCTGAAAAGGGTCCAGGATGGAGTTGGCTTCAAGAAACTCAAGACAGCGAGAATAAACGACCCGTTCCAGAACCTTAGAAAGAAAAGGAAGAAGAGAAATTGGACGATAGCTAGACAAAGAAGAGGGTATGCTTATCTCTTCCAGGTCTTGGCAAAATGATACTGGAAAGACGTGGACAGAGAAAAGGATGGATTAGGAGCACCTGCAATGTAGAGTAAGAAGAGTGAGGAAAAGATGGAAATCTTCTGAACAAGATCTGCTGCTAAGGCTGACTTGAACCAGAACTGGGCTTGGGAATGTAGTTGGAGTTAAGAATGTCCAGATAGGGCATTTCACAATCTTAGGTTTAGCTTAGCTTTTCTCTGACCCCATCAGTAGTAAATAGCAGGGATGCAAATAATCTATATGGTACCTTCCAAGCAGGGACACTTCACAAGGGGATAAGGCTTGGAAAAGTTACTTTTTCAGACTGAAATCTTATTTGAGGCAGGCAAAGTGTAAGGTTCTGAGAACAAATGTACATAGAGTTCCAAGAGAGAAAGGGCTGCCAAACTTGTGTCTGAGCAATAGGAGTTTACTTGGCGCATCCTCATAACCAACCAGTGGCCATTTGGATCAGAGGCAGAGTTGCACCCTGCTGCTATCCACCTGCTGTTGCAAAGGCTTGAAAAAATATTTTATAAATTTGGACGGTCAAAATTGGAAGTACTAGATATCTTCTTATGCAACGTGGTACTTTTCCTGATGTTACGTAAGAAGGTTTCCAGTCACCAAGAAGATACAAAAAGTCATCAAGGGAATACTAAACCCTGACTACAACTCCCCAAGTTCCTATCATGGCCATACTGGGTGAGGGTTCTGTGAGTTGTACTTCCAAAAAAATAAATTTTCCTCCAAGGTCTGGGGAAAATTCAACTGAGGAGACTCATGGAATTAGATATATGTGTGTATGTGTATACACTTGTTTTAAAAAGCTTAGCATTTGGATATATGCTAACAATATATTTTAATTATCGTAAAAGTTGCTTTTCAGTTTTGCTCTAGAATGCATGCTCTACATGGAGAAAGTTAGTCAACTTGAAGGAGGCCTGTTAAAATTTTGCATAAAGCCCTGGAGGGCTGCTGCCTGTCAGTAACAGCAATATTTGTCCAGATGGACTAATGGTATATCTTAGTATAAAGCAGCTTCCTATCTTACTTTTCTATTCCTATGTACTTTAGCATATATTAGTTTAAATAATTTAGCACATTTGAGTATAAATGAAAAGGAAATTATTTTATACAAATATGCCACAGTCTTTCATGCTGATGATCATTAGATGACTTCTGCAACTGAGAGTGCAGAAATTCACAGCTGTCTCCATAACCATTTAAAATTCTCAAAAGTCCCCTGAAAAGTTTCCCAGCAATACATGAGATGTCTGCTCTGATCTGCAACTGGATCAAAAAGGGATCAGACTACTAAAAGGGGGGAGAATGACACCAAATCATCTCACAAATATCCCCATACTTATACTTGCAAATATTCAGATTTTAACCTTTACTCTTACAAACTGTACGAAGCTGAAGTCATGAAAATGAGCAGGATTCACAGAGACATATGGAAAAAACATTGTGTGTGTTTTAAGGATACAATTACAGTAATACTTTCTCACAAAATTTGAGCCCTAAAGTTGAATGTGTATGTTTATACAGTAGAGTTTTAAGCAGTGAGTGATTTAGCAGACAGGGAAAATTAAGTTAAACATGTCAGGTAATAAAACAAATACACAGTAGCAAGACACTTAAGGTTGTAGAAATATACCACACACACAAACACACACACACACGAGTCTGACTGAAGCCCATTCTCATACATTAGAAGTCATCACTGCTACTACACTATCTGGCCTATACCACTTCAGAGATGTATGTAAAGATATCATGTAGCACCTTTGAGATGAACTGAAAGAAAGAAGCTGGCAACATGAGCTTTCATAGACTTAAGCCTACTTCCTCAGATGCATTTGGTGGAGTGGAAAGCCAGGGGCAGGTCTATATACACCATGAGTATGTGAGAATGTCAATTAAAATTCAAAATCCTATGTATATGGAAATGAAGTGGTAAGTCCAGTTTTAACTACGGTCGTTGGTGGACAAAGACAGAGGAAACTGGCCTGAGGTGAGGAGAATAGATGAGTATAACAAACAGAGAGTGATGTGTTGAACTGGTCCAGGGTGCCCCATTGAGGATGGGGGTTAGATAGTGTTGAAATGTGTGTAGTGTGCCAGGAAACCATTATTTTATTCAACCCATAGTTGATGGATTGGAGTTTGCAGGTGAATTCCAATTCTGCTGTTTCTCTTTCCAATCTTCCTTTGTAGTTCTTTTGTTCAAGGACTGCTGTTCTGAGGTCTGAGATAGAATGCCCAGTGAGACTGAAATGTTCTGCCACCAATTTTGGTGTATTCCCATTTCTAATGTCTGATTTATGGCCATTTATCCTCTGGCGCAAGGACTGGCCTGTTTGCCCAATGTGGAGTGCTGAAGGGCATTGCTGACATAGTATGGTATAAATCACATTGGAAGATGACCATGTAAAAGTCCCCCCAATATTATGAGTGATTTCATTAGGTCTTGTGATGACATTTCCTGGATAAATGTGTGGGCAGAGTTGGCATCTTAGTTTGTGGCAAGGCTTTGTACCGGTGTCCACATCTGTGTTGTGTGTCCTCGTGCAGGTAAGTACCTGTTTGAGGCTTGGATGCTCTCTGTAGGCTTGTATGTGTGACATTTTCACACACTAATGACATATATAGGTCTGTCTCTGGCTTTTCATTTCACCAAATGCATCTGAGGAAGTAGACTTAAATCTATAAAAGCTCATGCTGCCAACTTCTTTCCTTCAGTTAGTCACATAGGTGCTACTGATTCTAGAGACTAATATGGCTATATCTTAAACTTCTACAACTTCAGGTGAAATCATTGGGTCCCATTTTGTGTTGATCCAATTCCCACTGCCTTGAGCAAACTATTAAATGATTTTCAATATTAGATCCCCTGCCCCTCCTTTCATCCCTCTGTACCCAGAATTGTTTCTTGTTTCTTTTACAAGAAAGAAACAAGTTGCTGTGAAAATGTCAGAGGGGGGGTAACCTGGATCATTACCAGATGGGCAGCCCGACCAGGCTCACCAACTCCAGATGTTGAAAAGATGTGTACTGAGCATGTTCAAAAGAACTGCTACTTGGTGTGATCAAAGAGTTCTATCATAGAAACGATAGAAACTTGATCCCTCCTGCTGTTAGTTGTTCATTTTCCACAACATGGAGGGGGCACTGGTTACAGAGCATGGGTACTATCTGATTTTTATAATCACTCTTTGCAAATTCTCCCAAAACCCCTTGAGGGTGTTTTTTTTTCTTTTTGAGAAAAAAAAAATCAGGTTGTTTCTGAGCAAAAGGGGGAGAATTTTCTCAATCCCAAAGCAAAAAATAGGGGAGATTTATAGAAATACAGGGCTTTACCCTCCATTAGAAAAGATTCATCATATAAGCCCCATATTCATTCTGAATAGATATAACCGACTGATGCAAGCTTCTCATTGGTCCTGCTTTTTAATACCAAGGCCTGCTTGTCTGACTTAGTTACTTACCAATTTTTTAGAGGCATGACCACATCACAGCAATGTGTCCAAATGAGCAGTAACCCTGAAATGGAGTATATTATTAATTATTAATAATAATAATTCATTAATTAATAATTATTAATTAATATATTATATTAATCATATATTAATCATATTACTTTATATTAATTAATAGATTATTAATTATTAGGGGAAGAAATGAAAAGGGCATGTTTGCATACTTTTCTATATAAACAGGGATCTCAAGTTTGCATTCCAGGATGGATAATGTAACTTCAAGAAATACCAATTACTGAAAAGTTCTGAAGAAGAGACGTTCATAGATCACTCCCAGAAATAAAGGATGCATGTTCCCATGAAGTAGCCAGGGGTACTAGGTTTAACTAAAGTGGGTAAGGCAACACATCCCTGACCAGCCTGACTTCTTACTTTTGATGCACATAGTAGATTTAAACACACTGGCAACTGGAAAAATTGTCAGATGGAACATTATGATATATAATGTTCAAAACTTAGATGGATGAAATTTGGCATGTGATGTCTTCTCTCACTGGCTGTCTTTTCATATTTCCATGATTCCCATTACCTTTTAAACCAGATCATAAATCGGTTTGAATTGGTTCAAATGACCCTGGCTCCCACTTGAATCGAATCTCTGAAGTGATTCGGAGAGGGGGGCAATGCACTAGACCCATTTAACCTATGTCTTTTTGATGCTGATTTTTCTGCATCATTTTATATAAATTGATTCAGCACAAGTGTGAATCAGATGCTGATCAGAATCAATTTAAATTTGCCCTTCAACCAGCTGGAGTGGGTCCATTTTGAACTGATTCATTTGTGAATGTGAACCACAAATGGGTTATTTTACAGGGAAAAATGTGATCAGGGCAAATGTAGTGTGAACCATGCTTCGCTGTCAAAATGATCCATCGATTCAGATTGCAAACTGATTTATTTGTAAGTGGGAATGAGGCACTTATTTGTTGTTGTAGTTGTGTACTGTCAGTTTGGTTTTCACCAATAGTAACTTTATAAAGGAGAAACCTGCAGGAGACCCTGCTATTAACTGCTCTGCTCAGGTCATGCAAACTCAGGACCATGGCTTGCTTGACTGAAAATATTTAAAGTACCACAAGCTGTCATGGCAGCATACATATTTCTGATTATGGAGTGAGGGGAGGCTATACAGGCGTCTGGTCAAAGTAATTTATTAGCCACTACACCCTCTTCAAGATAGTGGACACACAATATTATAGACTAACCTAAGGAACATTTTAATTAGGATTATGGGGCCATGATGACACAGCTAGTGGTCAGTTAACTAGCGGTTACTGGTGATCAATATTGCAATAAAGTAAAGAATAAAGCTGAAATATTGCTCTGTTAAGAAGATTAGGGAAGCATTTTTGTTTCTCTTCAACCATTCCCATGTTTTCTTTTTGCAAAATGTTTTTAAAACTGGAAAAATTCAAGGTTCATTATTATAATTACTAGCATCTGTCTTGTGAAATAAAAGATGATGCTTTTATTCCCAAACAAGAAACATGAACTGAATTTTATTAGCCAAAAAGTAGGATTCTTCACCCCAAGCACCAGATCTTTTGAAAACATCACAAATGCTATGATAGATGTAATTGGGGAGAAAGTATTTGACTGACACTAATATTTCCATATTGCCTCATATGAGACATATTGCTTGGACTTAAAACATTTGATTCTTCTGAATGATTCAAAATGAATTCTAGAAGTGACAGCATTATTGGTTAAACTGACATGATATGAAAAATGACTCATATGGCCACTGTGCTTCTGATTTGCTCCACCGTCATTACCAGGATCCAGACAGATTGTTTTGCAAAAAATACACAAAAAATACACAAAATTTTTGACTGATTTGCAAGCCATTAAAATGCCTCATATCCATAGAAATGCATGTGAGCACAGAATGAACTAGGATATTCCATGATACCCCAACACGCACAGCCCAGAAACACATGATCACATGTCAAGGAATGTTTGGAATGTCATGCTATTTTGTTCACAGAAAAAAAAAGAGCAAATGAAATAGATTTTTTGTACAAATTTTGTCCCAGCTATTTTTTGTCTGTAATGAAATATTTATAAAAGGAAACACAGAGATACTGTTCACAGTTCATCAAGTGGACAATATGATAAAATGCTGGTCTAGAGTGACAAATGTTATATTATTTTTCATTATACCTAATGACAGGAGGCTTGTGCAGTGGCCAAAAGGCAAACAGCTTGGTACACACAGCTCTGTCTTGTCCTCATCATTCAGCATCTGCTGAATGCCAGCTCTAAGTCATCCATGTAAATTCCAGTCGTCAGCAACAAGGGTCTAATCTGCACTGCAGATATAATGCAGTTTGACACTGTTTTAGCTACCATGGCTCACTGCTATGGAATCCTGAGATTTGTAGTTTCCTATGGCACCAAAGGTTTCTGACAGAGTAGGCTGAGTATCTCACAAAACTACCAATCCCAGAATCCCATAGCATTGAGCCATGGCATTAAAAGCAGTCTGCTTTATCACACTAGGGACTCTTTCATACAAGGCTAAATTGGAAGTATAATTTAAGGTCAATTCGAATGCAATCATGGGTTTTATGTTATTGCAAATTAACTCTTCGCACGCAAATTCGGGCAAGAGGGAAGCCAATTCGAATGCAATCATGGGTTTTACCTTATTGCGAATTAAAGCTTCGCATGCAAATTCGGGCAGGAGGGGGTTAATTTCGGGTAATGGGAAGTAATTCCGAACGGAGCAGGGGTTCATGTAAATTCGCTAAACAAGCGAATTTACATAAATCCGCATTGGCTCCATTCGGAGTTGGGAGAAATTCCTCCCCGTTTGAAAGAGTCCTAGGAGACAAACAGGATTTAAATGAGAGTTAAACAAGAGTTAAAGAGGAAATGTACTATGATAAACATAGGGCATTTCCTGTTTAACTCTCATTTAACTCTCATTTAAATCCTGTTTGTCCCCTAGTGTGATAAAGCATCAAACTACATTAATTCTGCAGTGCAGATTAAACCAAGGAAATAAGAATAATTCACGGAACCTTTGAAAGCATGGGGACTAGGTTTGTATAGCAATTTTGAAGAAGGTAACACCAATGATAGATTTAATCAGTGATGAACAGTTGTTTGCATTCAGAACAATATGCCCATTTGGGCAGTATAAACACCTAATCAGGAAAATCAGGCATTTAAGTATGGTGAAGATGCACTGCTAAGTCATCATAGGGAGACATTTATCTAGGTAGACAACCTGTTATACCACAGGAAGCCCAGCTTAGTTATGGTGTAGTGACAAGACTAGTTAAAGCATGCCATCACACTAGACAAAATATGGTGGGACACTCTTTTTTTTTTCAATAGCTTAGAATTGGCTGAAAATCTGCCAGACAAATGTACATGAGCATCATTAAACCAAACAGACTTCATGCCTCCAAATTGTTGCTTCTGCAGTAGAGCAGTGGATATGAAAGACAGCAGACCACCTGTGGAAAATTTCCTTTCCACTGCACAATCCAAGTGACATATTCTGGCTGGCTATAGAGTGGCTGGCACAAAGAATGGCCTTTCACTGGGTGGCATTTCACTCTCTTGGGACTATTTTGTTATTACGGTTAAAACCCCACCACCACCATACCATTAATGCTAGGTCTTCCTGGGGGAAAAACAAAGCAAAAAGAGTTTCAGCATTTATCCCTGTTCCCTAACTTTGGTGAGGGGATCACAAAAAGGTAGATTTTTCAGTTAAAAATAGTGGTGTTTTTGGGAACACAAAAATTATATTGGTTACTTTTCTTTTCTTTTTCCAGAAAAGGAGGTCTATCAGCAACTCAAACAATATTTCAGCTCAGAATGAGCATGGTGTAGTGTTTTGAGTGTTGGGCTACAATTCTGGAGACCAAGATTCAATTCCCAACTTGGCCACGAAATCCACTTGATGACCTTGGACAAGTCACAAACTCTCAGCCTCAGCGGAAGGCAATAAAAACTTCCTCTGGACAAATCTTGCCATGAAAACCCCAAGATATGTTCAGCTTAGGGTCATCATAAATTGGAAGCAACTTGAATAATTTTGATACAATGGAATACATTTCATTCTACATTCTCAAAATGTCCTGTTAATATGCTGCATTTTATGCCCTGAAATATAGATACAAATATGTTCTATGAGGTCATAAAAATCTCAAAAAGTCACTTGATACAGGTTGTTTATATCTAAGGTCTCTTTCACACTACACAGTTCTAACACTTTGATACCACTTTAACGGCAATGGCTCCATCTATGGAATTTTGGGTTGTATAGTTGCTTAAGTTATTTGGAATTCTCTGCCAGATTTTCTCTAGTGCCAGTCAGCAGACAAATGTCTGGGCTTGCCATACAGAATACCTCAGTAATGAGACCTAGCACCATCACATCACATATTCATTCACATTTTCAAAATCTGAGTATTGCACCCAAGCATGATAAGGGAGACAAAGAACAAATAAACAAACAAAAAGCAGCAGCAACAACAAAGCTCCCAACGATGATAATTGGAACCCAAAGTATTAGAAATCAGTGCTAACTCTGTGTGTGTATTGTTACCCAAAATGCCAAGGTCCCAAAGGGCAACCACAACTAATATTTAATAGGGGATTTTTATTAGCTCAAGTGTGGCTGCTGAAAGGGCTTTGGGTAACTAAACTAAATCAAGCCCGTGTATACCGGTTCCAAGCAACAGAATTTCAAATGCAAAGTCCAAATGTAGCTTTATTTATAACATCAAAAGAGAAATCAACTTGCATACAAAGACACACATTTCCTCACA
Organism: Urosaurus nigricauda; assembly: GCA_034509955.1. Classification (NCBI taxonomy): domain Eukaryota; kingdom Metazoa; phylum Chordata; class Lepidosauria; order Squamata; family Phrynosomatidae; genus Urosaurus; species Urosaurus nigricauda. The sequence goes on along the minus strand of JAOEGL010000001.1, from coordinate 256,511,766 downwards.
CATGCAAGAACAAATTATATACAAGGTGGTAGCAGATAGTAATTTTCAGGATTGCAGAGGGTGATACTGTATCTGATTCCAGAAGCAGAGGTTCCAATCAGGGTGTTTTGTGAGAGGAAAGCACACTACCTACGGATCTCACTTGGCCAGCAGTTGCTGAGGAGTCAGGTGAGATGCAGAGTGTCTGTCTGACCTCAAAAGAAGACCAAATTGGTAATTACTGAGCAGGTATATTTATAGACCAGAATGTATCTGGAGGCAGTTTTGGGATTAAGATGAAGTTCCCAAGAGGGAAGAATAGAACTGGAAGTCTCTCAATGGCTGGACAATCACAATGAATGTCCCTGGATAAAGCAATCTCACTCCCCAAGGGAGGTAATCTTGAATTTCTGTTCATGCGTAAACCCAAGGTCTATCATCCATCATCACTTGTATCAACGAAGAGATTAGGTAAACTGCTATATAATCTCTTCACTGATCTATCCTGGCTAGGTGCCCTGGCTTCCCCCATCCTGAGCCAACAGGATTTCCTAATGTGGTCATGCAAGTTCTTATATGGCATGGCTGGTTTTCTGCAGTAGGGTGCCATCCTGCCTACCTGGCTAAAATATCCCTTTAATATCAAACCAATATCAAAAAGAGGGATGCAGACGGAGGCTAGATTTTGGGGTAATAGTATTTGTGCCTTCAAGTCACCTTTCAATTTAAGGTGACCCCAAAGGATTTTCTTAGGCAAGGAATACTTAGAGGTGGTTTAGCCAGTCCCTTCTTCTGAAATATAGCGTAGAGCACCTGGGATATGTTGGCAGTCTCCCATCCAGTACTAACCAGGACTGTATTGCCTTGAAATATACTTTGAGATGACTTGTATGGCACTGAACTAACCCTCCCTCCGTCTCATTGGTTCAGGTTCTTACTAACCCTGCTTAATTTCCAAGATGAGATGGGATCTGATGCCTTTTGGGCATTTAGGCCTTAGTGCTAACACAACTTTGTTATTAAAAAAGAAACACACATTTACAGTTTGAAACCAGAGGCTGATGTTCTCCTTTGATTTGTTTCCACCACCACACAATCGACTGGAAAAATGCAAAGAAAAAAAAAAAAAAAACCCTAACCAAAAACAGGGAGACAGAAAGGGAGGGAGAGAAAGTTAGCCAATTATTAGGGTGATGTTGATCTATGTGGAAGTTCATTGGCCCTGCAGAAGGCATTATAGATTAAAGAACTCTTTTTCCCTATATTGACCCCAAATCATTTTTTCACATCTCTCTGCCATCTTCTTATTAAACAATAAAGCATATTTTGCTTGTGGAGCTCTGGAAGCAATTATAGCACATCTGCACACAGCGGATGCTTTGTGGTGTGGACATGCAAGTAACAGCAACGAAGAACTGGATAGCTTATTGAAAGCATGTGGCTACCCAGAAGATTTTAGTATTTACACTGGCCAAATCAAGCAAAATTCAGTAGCTAGTTCTCCAGGAAATTATGAAGAAGATTATTACTACCTAAGGAACTAGTGCAGCCATTTTAAAGCTTAAAATTATGGAGATTTTTGTGCAGAACATAAGAACTGTCAAAGCAAAAGCAGGCAGGAAAGTTCAAGCAGTTCTACCAGACAGAGAAAATGGTCTCAACAGGCTGAAAACTAATCTCAGATAATGTGAATCCAGCTATGACATTCCATTCCTTTGGCCCATCCAAAGTACATAAATGCCACACCATATTATACTGTAATGTCCTATTGAACCTTGGGATTTGCAGTTTGAGGAGGGGCATTTAGAATTAAGAGTGCTCCAGTGCCTCTGCCTAAGGATTTCATAGAATGAAGACATGCCACTTAAAGTGGGATCATAACAAACCTCAAGTCACATCTCAAGTCTGGGAGCCAGTTTTAATAGGAAGGAAAAGAGGTGGGGCATTTGTCTCAGAGAGGAACAGCAAACATGTTAGACAATGGACTTATGGTGAGGCTTGAAGTCTGCTTGGCAGTCTGTCCCTGATGCACATTGGAGGAGCCTTCTAAAAGCTTCCAAAATCTCAGAAAGATAATTCCACCTCAAGCCATTGCCTAATGTGCATTTGCTGTTCTCCAAGAATTGCTCCCTGTGCTCTAGGGATGTATCATACCTGCTGCTTGAAGTGAATGATACTAGCAAGTCAGTGATTAAAAATATACAAGGCACAAGCCGAGTGGAGTCAGTGCCACATTTATTGCCAGGTCGAGTTCAAATCAAATAATTAAAGTGACTTGAGTCTGACTTGAGTCTGAACCAATCAACTGAAATCTACATCACTGGCTAATAGGCATCGTGTTTAGCTCTGGGGCTTCGGTTTCTCCTAAAGATGGGACTAGCACAATGGCCTCTTTTCTGTAAGTTCATTTAGACCTTCTGTCATATGGGCCGGACCAGTTTCACAGGTCCTTGCTATAAGTCTTTACCTCTCCAGTACCAGGAATATGCATGAAAGAGTAAAGGAGTGGTACTCAAACTTTTTTACCCATGTGACTTCCCTATTACATCTACATGCAGATGCCATGCCCCCCAACATACTATATTAATAAAAATATTTTGTTTATTTAGTGTGCATATTTTCATTTGCACATGTATGTATATTCATATATTAACATTTTACAAGGAAATAAAATTCTTCAAATTAGAACAATTTTATTTATATAAATTCAATATTTTACTCAACACATGCATAAATTTTACACATGGAAAAGTTTGGGAAGAGAAGGAGGATGCGGGATCAGGGCCTCCAGTGTCACACACCCCTTGGGGAACTCTTGCACCCTCTGGGGGTCCCACCCCAACATTTCAAAACCACTGTAGTAAGTGTTTGCGTGATCAGCTTTCTGGGATGAAGAACCAAGTGAACAAGAGTTACTAAGCAGCAGCAGCAGCTGCTGCTATAATATCTAAAGAATACACCAGTGACTTGGTAGTGCAGCGGAATCATGTTTATGGTGTCTCGGGAATTTACAGCCATTTTACAGGCAAACCATTTTTACTGTTCCAAACAGAGAACTGGATCTCAGTGCAGGGTGTCGACTTACTACAAAAACAAGCAAGCAAGTAATGAAGTTTTGTCTCTGTATCTAATTCACCACCACAACAGTTTGAATACATCTTTGGATCCAGCCCTCATGGAAAAAGTGTCTCCTGGTTAAATAAATGTGTTACACATTGTTACAGTATGTCATTCATTTTTATGAAACATTTTTTTTAAAAAATCAGTATGGCAAAGTTTCAAATGCAAATTATAATCTATGCAGTATCCATCCACGTTCTGTATTGAAGGGCTTCTAGGGACACTGCTCATTGGCAATTTTGATACTACATAAAGAAGTTTCTTAAGAGAATTGATTATATAAAAGAAGCATGGCCTGCATTCAGTTTAATGATCCTGGGAAACAGGTTAGGTGTTATCAAACCAGAGACAGGGCTTTTTCTATAACTGGCATCACTTTTATAGAATTTCCTCCCTAAGAAATTTCACTGTTGAAAACTATGCTATTATCTTTTAAGTGCAAGGCTGATTTTTTAAAAAAAAAATTAATGTAATTTAAATCAAACAGCTTGTTTAAGATTTCATTAAATGCTAAACTAAATTTTAAACTATAGTTGAGATGTCCACTCTCCTGCTTGAAATGGTTTTGACATTTGTAACAAAGCTTGAAACTGCTTTTGTTTTAATTGGTGGTATTTGGCTAGTATTTTAATTCTATAATTGCCTGTAATTTCATTATTGTGAATTGTTCTGGCATATCCAAACACACACATTCTTCAATGTAGGATATAAAAACCAAAGCTTTAACTAATAGACAGGGGGTGAGGAGAGAAGAAGTGCTGCAGAAGACATCGAGAAGTCTGAGAAATTCAGAATGGCCCAGTGTTTCAAGTCAGGAAAAATAGGAGGACCAAAGTATCTTTTAAGTCAGAGTTCGCATTCCTTGGGGCTTCAGCTTTGCCTTTTACCACAGCTTTCTCTAAAGAATGTTGAAGACTGTCATTTGGGAGGAAATTTTTAATGCTTCTCCCTTCTTGTATAGGTGGGCAACTGTCAGCCAGAGGACTTTTTCTTAAGGCACCCCTAGACTGTGGAATGACCTGCCAGAAGAAATTTGACAGCTGAATACACTATTCAAATTCAAACAGCATTAAAGATCTCCGCCGTCTCTTCTAGGAGACTTATCCAGATTATTTTTAAATTGCGAATTTTAAATATGGATTGTTTTACTAACTGTACATCTTAATTGTTATTTTAAATTGATCTGTGTTTTAGATGTTGTGTATTTGTTAATTGTTGCTGTTCCCCACCTTGATCCATGGGGGAGGTAAGTATGAATTAAATTTTGTTGCTGTTATTGTTGTTGTTATGTACGCTCCCAAGGGTTGCCTGGAAAAGGAAAAGGACTGTGATACCATTTCAATCTAGGCTGCTCTAGATTCGTCTCTAACAAAATAGTTGCTTTAGACCATTGTAATGAAAAGGTATATGAAAATGTTCTTTGTTTTTGCTTCCAATAAAGAGACCAAAAAAATTAAAAAGATTTTGTTTGTTTTTAAGCATATTTGGCCAGTTCCATGCTAACATGACCACAGGCATATTACTAAAATCATGGAACTAGAGTACTTGGACCAAAAAAAATTCTTGAGAATGGATGTATATGAAGAGACACTATAGACAAGCCCCACACAAGTAAAACCCTGGAAAATTGCCAGCTTTTTCTTTAAAGAAAGGCATTCTTCTGTTGTGAAAGGGAAAAAAAGAACTCCTATTAAATGTGATGAGAGGTTCTAATTGCTTTCAGAATACTGAGACTGCATTCACAGCTGTTTCCTGTTCATTCAATAGGCCACATTATCAGTACATGAAAAGGACCATCACTCCATTCACAAAAACTGCCACCTTTGCTTTTTCATGAAAGTTGTAAAATATTTTTTCTGAAGTCATTACAAATTTCTTTACTGTACAGCAAAGTTCTTCTTGTTGTATTACACAAAACTGCTGCACAATATTTGGATGTCAAATAGTGATACTAAAATCTGGTGGTTCCCTAAATAATTGCACACCTGGCAAACATCTGGACATATTTATCACTGAAATACTCCATTGACAATTAAAAAGGAGACTGTTTTGTGGATTCAGCTAAACTTTCTGTAACACTGTCCTGAAACCAAGAGTAGAATCAGACAGTGAATTGCCTAGGCAGAATTATATCATCCTTTAACTTTTTGGTAGAATACCTGGTAAATATTAGGTGCCAGCTTAGACAAAAATTGTTTTTAAAGTGTTTTTAATCACTTTTTTTAAAAAAAAATAGTTATATGAGGTGTTTCCTTCAACATCTAAAGAGCAACAAGAGATATGATCCATCCCATTGCAGGCTATAATTAGGATTTAGTTGTTTGTGTGGGTGGGGTGGGGAGGAGAGAATAAAGAATTGGAATACACTGAAGTATATACAGTATAGAAAAGCAGATGGGTCTATGTTTTGTAAAAGGTGAAGTAAGGGGAGTCTCCGTTTGAGTTTAATATGTTGTCATTGATTAATAAAATGTGTACTTTCATTGCCATGACATTTGCTAAAAGTAAGTAAGCAGTTAAATGCCTATTTGGGTCATTGGAGGAACCAATAAAAATGTTTATTTTTGTTGGGTGTTCTCTTGCAAATGTGAAAGATGAGCATTCAATTTAAGAGCTCCTGCCTGATTAATAGGCTCCAGCTGTGCCACTTTGAGTGCTCTACCAAGCAGTGGAAGAGTTTTCAAAATTTGATGTTGGCATCCATCAAACTTAGGAAATTTTTGGAAGTTTAAGTCCAAACTGCAATAAGCCAGAGTAGGCCAATGGTGCAGATAGTCTTAAGAAATTTTGAAAAGACATTTTGGGTAAGGAGGGCTAAAATGTCATGTTTTAGCATATTCTTCTCAAAACACAGGGCATATGTTGGGCCTACAGACCACACAACAAGGGGAACAAAAGACCTGGGACTGGTGACATAGGGTGCATCTACACTGTGGAAACAATGTAATTTGATGCTGCTTTTAAGTGTTGTAGCTCTATCCTAAGGAATCCTAGGGTTTGTCTGGAATCGGTAATGGACTGGATTAGGGAAAACAGACTCAGCCTGAATCCAGAGAAAACGGAAGTACTCGTGATAGGTTCTCCCGGCCCAGGCAGGGAGGTGGTTCCACCTGTCCTGAGTGGGATCACGCTTCCCGTTAAGGACACAGTACGCAGCTTGGGGGTGCTCCTTGATTCATCGCTCCATCTTACTTCTCAGGTGGATGCGACTGTCAGGAGCACCTGTTTTCAGCTTCGGCTGCTACGCCAGCTGCACCCCTACTTGGACCGGAGGGACCTTGAAACTGTAGCACATGCTCTAGTAACCTCTTGATTGGATTTTTGCAACGCGCTCTACATGGGGCAGCCTCTGTATCACACTCGGAAGCTACAATTAGTGCAGAACATGGCAGCACGGCTGGTCACTGGTGTCCCCAGGGCCTGCCATATAACTCCGGTGTTGAAAGATCTCCATTGGCTGCCTATCCGCTTCCGGGCTCAGTACAAAGTGCTGATTATTACCTATAAAGCCCTAAATGGCTTGGGCCTAGAGTACCTGAAGGACCGTCTCTCCTCACATAATCCGCCCCGCACACTCAGATCTACTGGGCAACAACTGTTAAGAGTTCCAGAGGCCAGACTATCTACCACCACGAAGAGGGCGTTTTCTATCTCGGCCCCGAGCCTCTGGAACTCGCTGCCCATTGAGCTCCGCCTGGCCGCCGCTCTCGCCCAGTTTAAAAAGGGGTTAAAAACATATTTATTCGAGCAGGCCTACCCCTGATTTTGCTCCTCCTGTTGTTATTTCTCCATTAATATGAGTTAGACTGGAACATTGCCATTGTATAGCTGTACTGAGTTGACATTGTTTTATTGCTGTAGGAATGTTTTTAACTTTTAAAGATGTTGTGCACCGCCCTGATCATTGGAAGGGCGGTATATAAATAAAGATATTATTATTATGTCTTTAGACTTCTTTGCCAAAGAGTACTGCATAAATATACATATAGGATGGGGGACACCTGGCTTAAGGAGACTATGTTTACTAAAGAAGCTTACTGTGTTTTCTTTCTCTGCTTTGGGATTCCATGGAAGCACAGGTACAAAAATGGTTGTACTTCTCCAGGCCTTTCATTTGAAGCTATCCATTTCTTCTAGGTTTGGTAAAGATGGCTAACTAGCAGTTTGCCAAAATGTTTAAGTCCTAAATTCATGGTAGTGTTAGCAGTTTCTCCACTACCCAAGAGCAAATTGGCTGTTTGATGTTATCTCTAAGGATGTTATCAGACGATGGAAATTGGAAGATTAATCCAATGGCAATCTGAATGCAATCATGGGGTTTCACGCTATTGTGTGAAAGCCAAACACATGCATTTTCAGGCAATGGGAAGTCCTTCCGAACACAATCATGGGGTTTCATGTTATTGCTATCACATGCAATTTCAGGCAATGGAAGGCAACTTCAGGCAGTGATGAATGCAATGCAGCATCAACACGCAATAATATAAATTTGCTGAACTGCGAATTCACTCATTTCTGAACTGGCCCCACTTTCATTTCTTTCAAAACTGAGAGAAATTCCTCCCGTGTGATAATGTCCAAAATGTTTTAAATGTGCCAAACAATTATTTATAATATCAGACCTCGCTATAATTATTTCAGCTAATTTGCTGCTTCACTGATTGAATTTAGCTAGGATTCTTGTAAACTTGGACTCCACATTACAGCCATCCTCTTTATAAACTCAGTAGCTGGCACAGAGTTGTTTATGTCAAAATAGGATTTAAATAGCACTCATGATATGGCAGGGATCTCTGGGGCATGGCCTTCCAAGAAACTCCTTTTCCCCTTCATTTTCCAGGTGAAAATATTTCTGCACATTGATTTTTCTCTGACAAGATAGTTTCCTGTCATGGAATACCTTTAACCCTGAACTGTTAGTGCTTCTTAAATACAAGATATATTGATTAGTTGTCTCTTAATTGTCTACATTATTACAGCACTGTAGCCAATGTGATATTAAAAGAGCAACAGCAAGTGCCAGTCAACAAGCATCTAATACTTCCTTCTTCATAGCGTCTCGCAGAACTTACTTCATGTTGTGACACCATGATGCCCCATGTTTCCCTTTCTATTCTTCTGCACAGCTGTTTTCAGCTGCAGCAGTTGCATGTTTACTGTAATTTGGACCATAGGTTGCTTCTTATACTCTTTACATAAAGAAGTTTCCTCAGAATTGCAAGGCTAATCTTTGCTGAAAGGATACTTCCAGATTTCTCTTCTTAGGAAAGCAATATTTTATACTGAAAATAACTGACACTTGACTGCACATTTGTATAAACACGCTAGAGATATTTGGTTTTTCCTTAGAATTCATGTGTTAAAAATGAGCTTATTTTCCACTTGCATAAACTAGATGGATTTTGCATTCCTGAGGGCATAATAAAATGTTCCGGAATTGACTATGGTTAGGGATTCCTTTTACATTTAACCATGACAGTCTAGCAAGTTTTTTTGCAAATATGTAGGAAAGAAAACTCATTATTTCTCTATTTTGGGAGAAAGATGGGATATAAATCCAATAAATAAATATATATATTTTTACATGTGTGTACATCTACCGTATATACTCTACTATAAGTCGACCTCGTGTATAAGTCGAGGGCAAGTTTTGGGGCCAAAATTATGGATTTTGATATGACCCATGGATGAGTTGATGGTTAAACTTAGGGGCATATAGAAAAGGATCTAAAGGATGTAGCAAAGCAAAACAATGTCAAAGAACTTACAAAATTCCAGCAGATAAAGCTCTTTGTGCTCATTCTTAAGGCTGGATGGATGAGAGAGTAGCTGGGTCTGTGCTTCCAGGATAGATTTATACTCTTGCCTTTCACCAAGGGATACTGTAGTTCTTTCTTTTAAATAAGAGTTAAGATGCAGTACATACACTGACCCATGAATATGTCGACTCAGGTTTTTGAGGGTCAATTTTTTGACCTAAATTTCTATACTTATACATGAGTATATACAGTATACAGGCATGCATGCTTTTGAACTGGATAGCCAACATTTTAAATGGCTGATCTAACCAAAGACTTCAATATCAGACTGATGTGCAAAGTTTAGTAGGCAATAATGATCATTTTCATTATGTAAAAAAACCCTTCATGTCTTGATTTCTGTGCATCAAGCCACTTTTAAGGGCACAAGTACAGATTAAGCAGTATTGGGGGGGGGGCAGCTGGCATCTCTACTATAAAAGATGTTGAGATGGAACAATTCAGTTCCAGCTTTGCATCTGATGAAGAAGGTTAGTATATATTTAGGCCTGTGCCATTTTGTAACAAAAAAAGTCTAAAAAGTAAGCATCAAGGAGCCAGTGAACACTTTTTTATTTTATAAGATGAACATGGGTTTTATATTACATAATACATACATATATATATGAAAGAATACTGTATGAATGTGTATCAGAAACCCATAAAATTCTGTACAGGCAGATTCAGTATATTTTTCTGAAGTAGCAGAAGTGCCATCATCCTTTTTCTTTAAGAAAGTGGTGAAAATGTGCCAGAAAGAACACACTGTACAGCAGTATTTAATCATTTTTTTTAGCCTTCTAGATTAAAGGAGCACTTTGTAAAATGTCTACTATTTATTGCCTATTATAACTAACAAGGAGGTGTCACCACTTGCACAAAATGTTCCAGTAAAGTTGCAAGTACAAATGATTACTATTTTGTGTACACATGTACATAATTATTTTTTAAAAAAATAATGGTGGGAATTAAAATATGCTTTGTGTAGCCTTTCTACAGAGTAATCTTAGTGCAATATTCTACATTCATTCCAGAATATTTTTATAGTGCAATATTCAGATTATTCTTTTGTGTTTTCCAGTGAAAGCAAAATTAATTTCTGATCCAAGATCCATTATAGTGGTGAGCCATTATAAGGGATAGATCATTTTAATTTAGAACTAATGCCCTAGGTCATTTAAATTTAGATCAATTGAAGTGAGCTCGACCATTTCCTCAACATAGCAAGGGAGACCTATATTTATTTATTTACTGATTGCTATGTCATAATTCAAAACAAACATTTACTAAATTGGCTTACATTTAATAACCTAGAACATTTACACTCAGCATGTGAAAACGTTTAACTAAAAGCAGAAGCATAAAACAATTTCAGTAATGCCAGTAAAAAGCAACTGAAAAGCAAAGAGAAATGACCTTAAAAATCCAACTCATAATTTCCACAAAAAGCAGATTTAAAGAAAAATGTCTGTACAGAAAAATGTCTGTAAAGCCTGTCAAAGTGCAAACAGGGATAAATCCAATAGTGCATCTTTCAAAGCATGTCCATAAATTCACACTGTCCCATTCTTTCCCTGTTACCGAAATAAACTGTGTGCAAACTACTTTTGCACTTTGAACTTTGGGAACTAGAGTAAGCCAATGAGCAAGACTGAAGATGGAAGGAGAGAGAAACTGGGATGTTTTAAAAGCATCTGAAAAAGTGGGATGACAGAGGATTAATTTGGACTGTCCTTGCCGAACTGAGACAGTTGGAGGTTATCGAATTGTAATCATCTAGAAATTCAAAGGGAAATTTCCACCTTAACCCAATACTCATGCAATAATTGATTTGTAACTCATGAACTTTGTCATTGTGAGCAGCAGTGAACAATGGATGGGTGCCCACTTGAGTTGCACTTTCTTTATGAAAAAGCTCATGAAGATAAAGTCACAGATGAACACTCAGTTCTTCTTGTGGGATGCGCTAACCATTTCCTGGCATGATGTAGCTAACTGTGTCACCGAGGCTCTAGAAATGGGCAGCTCACAGGGAAAACTGCGTCTCTTTTCTGTCTTTCTGACCAATAAACTAAACAGACCAACTGAAGAGGCCAGAACTTTCCTCTCCCTCCCACTTTTTACTTTGTCACTAGAAGACAGCTTTTTCCTAGTGCTGCATAGAACCCTATGTCACTAGAAGACAGCTTTTTCCTAGTGCTGCATAGAACCCTATGTCACTAGAAGACAGCTTTTTCCTAGTGCTGCATAGAACCCTATGTCACTAGAAGACAGCTTTTTCCTAGTGCTGCATAGAACCCTATGTCACTAGAAGACAGCTTTTTCCTAGTGCTGCATAGAACCCTAGGTCAGATCTCAGTTCCTTGATTCCCACAAACCCTAGGCAGCACCAAGCCAATGCTTTGCTCTGTGAGGATCACAAACCATCTCTTCCTTCTGTCACACTGTCCTTCCCTTTCCCTCCAGGTTTACCCATGCACATTAAGAGTGGAACATTATTTCATTTATCATTGTGATTTGTGATTCAAAATATGAAGTAATTTTTAAAAATGTAAAATCCTAATTTCCATCTGGATAAGAGATGGTTGTTAAATGTTAAATGAGTCTTTTAAATTCTTCTTAAGAAGAGAGTGGGCTGAAGGGAGCACAGTGTGTGTTCATCTGTCCATTTGATTGAGTTACCACCAAACTCCACGGAAAATGTTACATCCTTAAATTCCAGAGTCTAGTTTTAATCTGATGGAACTATGAAAGCCACACTGAACTAAGCAACCATGATTTATAGCTAGTTTGTTTTCTGCCTGGAAAATGGACAAGCAGACTATTTAAAACAGTAGCTGTTTTCCTCATTCATCTGTTTTGGATCAAACTAATCCTATATTTGGATGAAAGGTAACATGAAGTTAATGTTTATGATGTTCCCAAAGTATTTACTATTTATTTCACAATGACACTGGCTATGATGTTTGGCTCTTCCTTTATAACAGCATAAAGCACCATTGCTTGTTAATATTGATCTATCATTAGTATATTAATTATAGAGTAGTAAATTACTGATTCATTCTTAGCTTCCAAAATAATGGGAGCTGCTGCATAAGATAGTGACCATCCAGAGACTGTTATTCCCCAGTGTGACTAATGGAAAGATAAAATAAGAATAGTAGTTTGTCAACATTTGGAAGGCTGAAAATTCTTCACACCTAAGAGATCCCCAGAGGCATGATGAACTTGTACCCTGAAATTGAGAAAACTTGTGAATTTATAAGGAATTTTCAAAGTACCTGTCTCCAGTGTCCATGGTGAAAAACCTATCTAAACCCAGTTTTGAAGTAGACCACATAAATGAATGTCAAATTGCTAAATCAATACTTGTGTAGTTCCATTGATTCAGTGGGTTTGTTCTAGTGTGGCTAACAATTGGATTTAGACTATTATCTGCAGAATTATTTAATGTATCTCTGGAATCTTCTCATCAAGCTCAAGGCAGACAGAAACCCTTTCGTATTATGTCTGCTCCACATTTTCAAGGTTCAGGGACATACAGTATACTTAACATGAACCTCTACATGACAGCTTGAAAATATGCTGCTGATTGAATTGTCTTAACCTTCAGTCCACGCAAATTTAACTGCCAGGCTTATATTGGCCTCCTCATTCCTCTTGACTGTCCATAGCTTGCTCTTTACTGTCCATATAATAGGAATATTATAGAGTCTGGACATGGGTTTGTTTGTTTTTTGTTTTGTGTGTGTGTGTGTGTGTGTGTGTGTGTGTGCATTTTCTGTTTGCTTGATCTAAACTCTTTTTAATTTATTATAGAGTCTGGACAATCATTTTCATCGTTTCAAAGCAGGTAGACAGTGATATCTTCTGGCTTGAGCTGTTCTTCCCATGTTTTGATGTAGCACTATTGTGCTGAACTGACAAGCCTAGAAAGCTGCCACCAGCAGTTGTCTTAATGAAGTGAGTCTAACAACAGTGTGCTGGTGATAGAACATAACCTATCTGGTCCTAAACCAGAAGGCTTGGGAACATGGGGAAAGAATCTTGCAGAAGACTCTCATCCACCCTTCTAGTTAAAACATGTAAAGCAGAACTGTGCTGCCAGTGGTGGTATTGAGCTGATCCTATCCTGTAGTGTGAGCTTCTCAAGAGAAATAGTGGGCCAGTGTAATGCAAACCAATCCAGGTTTGTTCAGTATAGAGTTCACCATTTCAAATATACCATGAAGAAGTGCTTTTGAAAGAAAAATGACACTATACAGCAATATATGGCACTTAACCGGTCACTAATGTTAAAAGATCATTACATTTCATAGACACTAACACATTATTTAAGCTGCATTTAAACTAAATATTACTGTGCAAGGGTTTTTTGTGCATTTTCTTTCTGTTTACTTGATCTAAACTCTTTTTAATTTATATCTATTTATTTATTTATTATAGCATTGAATTGCCTAATTTTTATTCTTTTCCTGTTTTGTTTCAGTGAACCAAAACATAAGCACTCCCCTCCAGTGAAGGTGATCCATGTGCAACATTATTATTTATATTATATCATTTTTTAGATTGTAAGCCCGAGGGCAGGGAACCATCTAATTAAAAGATTGTATGTACAGCACTGTGTAAATTTACAGCACTATATAAATATAGGTTAACAACAACAACAACAACAACAACAACAACAACATAACCTGTGTTTGAATATAACATAGATCAATATTTATCCTGCAAAGTAATCCTAAAATTCTCCATCTGCAATTGAGTGTCATAATAGCTTTCAAACATTTGGACTAGGTGGGTCATCATTTCAAATACTGCTATAATGGTACATAAAAATTCTCATTTATCAAAGGTAGCTGATCATGTGAACACGCCTGAGCATCTCTGTGAAGGAATGACTGACTGGGGTGGCATGCAGCTTGGAAACATTACTTTCTAGTGCTACAGCTTTTTTGGCCATGCTAGATAGATTCTGGGAGTTATGATCCAGAACTGTAACTTTTCCAAACTGTAGGTTGGCACAGGCTGTAATAACTGCCCAAACTCCACTTGTGAACAGTGTTAAATGTGGCTCCCCCATGTACCCCACCCCTATCCAGGCAGAGCAGGACACAATGTCACCCCTATCTAAACTGGTCAAGGTTAAGTGAAAATAGGGAGCTTCCCCCATTTCATTGCATGTGGTTGAGAAGAATGGTGTGGAGGCTGGAGAAAGTCCAAATGGTACCACTGAAATATCATTTCATTCATTTGCTTCTTCATACAATAGCTATTTCTTCTTCTCCTTTTGTAAACAGCTTATTATATGATTGAGGCAGCTGCTATGGGCCCTTCAATGACATCAGCTATAATGTGCTCCAAGCGCAGCTCCTTGATACACGTCTCAACGGAAAAGCTTTTTTGCCCTCTCTGGGCTACTTGGGTTTTGCTCATGAAATGCATTCCATATAAGCTAAGGTAGAATGACAGAGTGATGTTAACCACTGACATCAGCAAGTAGTAAATCTAGACCATAAAATCTAGACATGGAAATAATGAGGTTATTGAGTAGTCAACCTGCCAATAAAAGAGTGCTCCCTTTTGTACACACAATTGCATGTTGACCCTCATTAAGTTTATATGTGCCAAAACTGACAAAGTTTCCTCTACTTTATGTAGGAGATTTATTCAGCAGGCTAGCAGTAAATCTAATGCTAAGTTTTACTTGATAATGTTTTTTTTAAATTCTACTGTTGCTGCTTTCCATTATCCCCTTTAATTTAGATTCTTCTCTCTTTCATTCTTGATTTATATTTTTCATTTTATGTAGTGCTCTCTCTCTCTATACATATCTAAACATAGATAAATGTACATTATTACTTTTTGAATATGAAGTGAGGTATATACCAAGCTTTCAGATGTGTGGCATATTTAATTCCATGATCCTTTAACTAGAGAGGAACTGAATCTGAGAATCTTAATTGGAACAAGCTGTCATGGTCTGGTCCAAGACACTTCAGCTGATGCACCACATGAAGCCTAAATGTTTTTTAGAAACATTCAGCAATTCATATTGACAGGTGATGTTCATCATTAATTGAGTATTTTCAGTGGAATGCACAGGTATTCATCCTGACATACAATCAATGTGCATTTCTATAGACATCCAAAGGCAAATTGTAATTAAAGCAATTCAGGGCTAATAAATCATCTTTCAATAAATGGGATACACCTGCAAACTGCAGAGCCAGTGTAATGTAGTAGTATTGGACTGGAGACCAGAGTTCAAACCCCTACTCAAACATGAAAACCAATTGACCCTGGACAAGTAAGACTCTCTTGCCTTCAGAAGAAGGCAATGAAAAACCTCCTCTAAATAAATCTTGCTAAGAAAATTTCATGATAGGGTCACCATAAGCCAGAGTCAACTTGGAGACACATAACAACAGTTCTTTAAAGTCTCGAGGGACCCAAGTCTCACCCGAGAAAATATTATTGGCTTACATCTCTTTATCTCATTGTATACATCTTGCATGAGGCAATGTTTTTAAATATTATTTCTAAACAAATTCTCAAGGCATTTAAAATCATTTTAATCTGTTCTTAAAAACTGTTCTATCACTTTGCAGAACTTGGTTGGCACAAAAAACTACTAATATTTAAATAGGTAAATAAATGAAAACTTCAAGTATCATATTTCACATACTTTTAGCTAACCTGTGTTTTAACTGCACATGTTTCTATGTGTTTTTATGTCATTGTTGTATTTGTCTTTCTGTCTTCCTCTTTTTGGCTTGAGGGGGAGAAGTTCACAAAGTTTTATAGATTTCTAGATCACTTAGGCTCTGGAAATGTAAATAACTGTTGCCTTTTATAAGTTCTATAGCGGGGCTTAAGAGAAGAATCCTGTCCACCTCCCAAATAGCCTTGGGGTAATTGTTTTTCTAGATTAGATTCAGCTTTCAGTGGCAATTGAGGAAACCTTACAAGAATGGAAATCACATCAGCAGGAAGACACTATACTCAGTAATACAGCTTCATACTCTCCTTCTGGGTGCCTTCCAGCATTTTAGCATTGTGCATGATCAACACATCCACATTTCATTGTGGCCTCACAAGGTTGAGTGCTGCTGAATGCATTGTTGTGGTGTGAATGAGATGAGTGGCAATAGAAATCCATAGCTTATATCACTTCTATTCGATTTGCAAGGCAATCTAGTCACCGGGTGTTAAAAGACTGTGGCCCCCGCACTGGCCACAGGAGGACGCTCCATACACCCGGGTCACGAGGACTCCCGATCCAGTGCCAGAGAGCCCTGGAAACCCCTAACCCCAGATCCAGACCTATGCTGCCGCCCCCAACCAGTTGTGACAATCAACTCCCAGGGAAGGAGGGATGGGGAGCCAAAAATTAACAATGGTGCTGATTCGCGCCGCGCCGGGCCTTAAATAGGCCCCATAACCAATAGGAGGCCAGAGAGGAGGGAGGCCCCGCCCTCCCCTGGTCCTCCAACCTATAGTGTGTGGAGGCGGGCAGGCAGCAGCCAATCAGGCTGCCCGCCTCCCACACAGAGGATCCTGGGACATGTAGTCCCTAAAACAAAATGGCGGGTGGGCTTCCCGCCTTCCCTCCCGGCAGCCAATGGGAGCGGTGCCCGCCCGCGCAATGGCTGCCGGGAAGGGAGCCGCCGCAGGCACCCAACATGGCGCTTCCCGCACGCGGCAACAGAGCCGGCCCGATTAATCAGGCGGCGCCATTGTGCGAGCGATACATTGGCAAAGCATAATCATGAAGGCCCCCCATACATGCCCCCTCCCCCCCCCCCCATTGGACTATCTGGTTTGTGTATGGTGTAATTACATCCATTAGAGTTGCTGCACTTTCTCTTTTTTGCTTTGCTGCAGCCCCGCACTGGTACCAGATTGCTTATATACAGGCACAAAGATGCACATTTTCCAGGCCAAACCAGAGTATCCCAGTTTCTTTTTGCTTTGGATTTTAGCTGTTTTCCACCTGTTTTCAAAATATGTGTCATATAAATGCCCCACTTTCAAAGTGGCTGGAAGTTGCTTTATTTTGCCTGTCCATTTCACCCCTAGAGATATTTCTCTCTGTGTTTTTGGCCTTTTTTAAACTTGTGAGGTTCCATCCTTCTCCAGCTTTCCCTTCTTTACAAATAGTCAAAACCTAGGCAAATAGGGTGGAGCCAAAGTAATTGCATGTCCAGGGACAAGTATGCTTTGCAATGAAAACTCACACAGAGATTGGAAGGTACGAGACCACAACCAACATGCTATGGCGTCCTTGGATTTGGAGTTTTGGAAGGAGTAATCAGAATTCTCAGTCAGAAGGCTCTAATTCCTCACAAAACCATATATCCCAGCTTTCCATAGGATTGGGGCCATGGAGTTAAAATGTAATCATAGTTCTATAATTGTCTTAGTGTGAAAGGGCCCTTAGTTTCAGATCATATAAGCTCTGTTTCTGTAACATGTAGGTTTAAAGTAAACAAAAGTCTAAGTCATGTTCATATTCGGGGAGCTAACACATATAACTACTGAGACTATCATATTGGCAATAAAGTGACTGCTCCCCAACAGCATACAGTCACAATTCAGGTTGCTACAAGGAATTATTGCACGTAATTAGTTGCTGCTGCCACCAAGCAACTGCATCCCGGCTGCATCCTGGGCCCCAGCTGTGCTTCAGAGGCCATTTTTCAAAGCCAGGAGCTTTCCGACTTGGAAAAGTGGCCTCCAAAGCAGAGCTGGGACCTGGGATGCAGCCAGGATATAGCAATAATCTCATACATTATTTATTAAATGAAGCAGAACAATCTAGTGACTGGGTTACCCAACACACCAAATCCCCAAGCACTATGGGCTGTTTCTTATGAAATGCTAAACATTTTTTTTCTTCCTCTTGAAGGAAGTATACTTACACTGCTGAAATGGCATTCTGCTATTTTATTTGCCTCTTTATCTTTGATTCTTGTTCATCACCATATTACTAGCAATATATTCTAGGTGCACAGAGATTCAAGCATAACAAAATGACTGTGAATTTGTTGCTACCTTGAAATTCCTGCTCTTTTGTACCTCTCCAACACCTAGCTTTGATGTGACGGATATAAATGTCAGCTCTGTAGATGAGGAGGAGAAAGGAAGAGGGAGAATACGGATGTCCATATCTATTCAGTCTTCATCTGGGAGTTCCTGCATGGCAGGAGGTTGGGCTGGATGGCCCTTGTGGTCTCTTCCAACTCTATGATTCTATGATTCTATCTGTGGATGTCCCCCCTTTCCCATCTCTTTGTCTGTTCTATATCTTGTTCTAATGTTTCTTTTATGGACCAAGAGCCATCCCTTTTTTTACTTCTTTTTTCTGCATGGTTGTGTGTGTGTTTTAAATCATATGCATTGCCTGAATGCATTCCTTACCATTGACTAAAGTGTGCTTAAGCAGTGTTTTACATGTATTGGAAATGTATGGATTTTTCTATATGCACCTTTCACATGTGCATATTTCTTTTTGGAGACATCCACAATGGGAGAATTCAATAATACAAATTGCCTCCAACAGTCTAATCCAATGGACTGAGACAACCTCAGAGTAAAATCTGTTTTCTGCAGCTGTCCTAGCGAAGGTCAGGTAATGTCACTGTTAGATTGTTGAATGGGGATTTTGAAGTTCATCTCCCCATTCACCCATGAAACTCACGGAGGCTGTGGCCAATCACTCTTTCTCTTAACCTAATCTACCTCACCAAATTATTTTGTGGAGGAAATGGGGAGGAGAGCCGTGTAGACAGACCTGAGCTTATTGGTATAAAGATGGGATATAAGCATAATAAATAAATAAGAACTTCTGCAAAGAGTCTGCCAGAAGTATATATAAAAATTTAAGTGCCACTTCACCTTGCTTAAATAGTGGGCTATGCTGAATGTAAGGAAAGTATTTCTTTGACTTTTCTTTATTTCTAAGTGGGGGGAGAGGATCATAAAAGCTATCCATCTGCTAGAGTTATACTACTTGTTTTCCACTCATACTTATTTTCTTTGTCTTTTTTTAATGTATTTTTTTTAATGGCCCGTGAATGAAAAATGAAATAGTGAGGAAGGAAGATGAGCTCTGACAATCATAAAATGCAAGATCTCATTTTGAAAAAACATCATAATTCTGGGGTTACTTTAAAAACAGAACAACATATTATGTTCAATATTTATTTCATGCAGATGTCACACAAATTGCACTTCTATTTTTAAAACTTTATCAAGAACATATGAAAGAATATTTGATTGCAAGGGACAGTATGATGCTTTTCAATAGTTTATTTGTCTGACATCTGCTTAATATTCAGTGGGAATGTAGCTTCCAAAACTGAACTCCTAGCATTGCTGCCAAGGCAAGTTCTGAAATTCCTGCCTATTTTCAACAGCTAATTTAAAACATTTTGATGCATTTTTCCTCACTCCTTTAGCAGCAGCCCAGGAAGATTTGAAGACCTTAAAAGTGATAGACTAGCAGAATACGACAAGTTAGAAAATCAGATCCCTATGTAATCATCTGCCAAATTCTCTGCTTGAAGTAATAAGGGCAGCCCTAATTTATACCATCAGGATATTTTGGTTTCCAGTGTATAAATTTTTGTGTAAATGTGAATTGAGTGCTACCGGAGCACTGATGCCAAGTGATCACATGCCATCTGGTACATCCTCATATTACAATCCTTTCTACCATCAACAAATTATGTTGAACTTTCTTCCAGCTACATAAGAATGAGAAAGGGACTAACATGCTTTTTCTTACTCTAAATTTCCTTCCAGGTAATAGAGTTTCCCATCTTTTTTTATAAAGTTATATTGGTAATCTAAAGCAAAGAGTATAAAAGGAAGATGAAGAAAATGGCAACTTACAATGAAAGTAAATACTTTTTTCCTTAAAGAATTTTGAAAACCCCCAAATTAAAATGTGGTAAGCCAACAAAATTCACAGAGCAGCTCATAATGTTATGGAATGCTTCGCCTAAGGGTGTTGTAATAGCTGCTAACAAAGATGGCTTTTAAACAAAAATAGGGCAGAATCTGTCTCTGAGAGTTTCAGATAATGCCCAGAATCCTTTGGTGAAAAAAAAAAACATATGTGACCTCCCTTTACAGAGGCTTAGGAAATTTTTCAGTGATTGTGAAGGAAAGTATCCATGCTAAATAATCTCCACACAACCCCATCTTGAGGCTGCAAGGGTACACCACCATAGAGAATCAGTATCCAGAGGCTGTGGGGGTACTGGGTACCATCTGGCTATGTACTCACAGCAAGAAATACAGAAGAGCTATCACTGTTCATGGTCTCCTGCATACCTGGCAATTACTTCTTTTCAAAAGTAATAAAAACAATAAATCACTACTAATAAGTCAGTACTATTCGATCCAAAATAGTTCCTCCTGATTTTCCCCTTCAACACCGTGGATCACTGTCTCCTGGTTGACATACTTTCTGACCTTGAGTTTTCCAACTCTGTTCTCGACTGGTTTAAATCTTACTTGTCAGATAGATCTTTTTCAGACTTCCTCCCCTGTTCCCTTATCTGTTGGAGTTCCTCAGGGCTCTGTCCTGAGTCCCCTTTTGTTTTCTCTATACACATTGTCCCTAGGTAAACTCATCAGTTCTTTTGGTTTCTCCTATAATCTGTACATCGATGACACTCAGCTGTATCTTTCCATCCCTGACCTTTTGCCGGGGCTTGAACAGCAAGTCTCATCTTGTCTGACTGCTATCTCTCATCAGTGGTTGAAGCTCAACACGTCTAAGACAGAGCTTCTTGTCTTCCCACTTAAGCCCACCCTTCAATACTCCTTTTCTGCTTCTGTTGAAGACACTTCTATTCAACCGGTCCAAGAAGCCCACAGTCTTGGTTTCATTTTTTATTCTTCTCTGTCGTTTATCCCCCAGATTCAGGCCACCACCAAGGCCTGTAGATTCTCTCTTTACAACATTGCTAAAATTCATCCATTCCTCTCAGCCTCTAGTGCCAAGACTCTGGTCCATACCCTAGTGGTTTCACAACTAGTTTATTGTAACCTTCTTCTGACAGGGCTTCCTCTCTTTCACCTCCATCCTTTAATCCCTGTCCAGAACTCAGCCACATGTATTATCACATCCGCTCACCACTTTGACCATGTTTTTCCTCTTTTATCCTCCCTTCACTGGCTCCCCTTCTGCATCCAGTACAAGCTTTTGTTGTTGACTTTCAAAGCCCTCCATGGACTGGCCCCTCCTTATTTATCTGAACCTTTTTCTCTTCACACTCCTTCTCGTGCCCTCCGCTCTGGTAGTCAAGGTCTCCTGTCCCAGTCTAAGGTCTCCACTACCCTTTTCTGGATTCATCCCTTCTTACTTGCTGGCCCTCACACTTGGAATCTCCTTCCCCTATGAGTACGGCTCATTACTTCTCTATCCAATTTTAAAAGTGAGTTAAAGATGATTTTGTTCAGGAAAGCATTCCCAGAACTGGGACTCCGAGCGGCTTCATAACATTATATCTAGCCTTAAAAAAAGGCCCTCGCTTCATGCCATTTCCCACTGTCTGGCCTTGGAGGGAGTGTTACGGCAGGCCCAACGTCATCAGGCCTAGCCAGAGCGAGCAGCAGGACCCTCCCTCCAGTCCATCTGCCATGGTCCAGGCCTCAGAGGGAGATAAGATCCACTGGACATGGTCCTTTTCCCCACCACCTTTCCCATTTCCTTCTGTCTCTTGTCTTTTTAGATTGTAAGCCTGAGAGCAGGGAACCCTCTATTTCAATTGACTATATGTAGAGCACTGTTTAAATTAAGCACTAAATAAATAAAACCTAATAATAATAATAATAAATCCAAAGGCTACAATATCAGAAACAAAATCCTCTCAGATCATAAAACTCCCCTGTTAGCGCTTTCTTCTTCCTACTTTCAAATGCACCCTAAATCCAGCATAGCTGTGGTGCATTCATATTCTCTCTTCTGTCAGGGCAAAACACAAAACTTGATAGTTCACTTCCTATGTGTAAAAACACACCAATTAAAGGTGGATTTGTTCTACTCATGTGTTGTGTTTGTTGAGCTCCTAATATATATATACTTCTGAAACAGTACCATGTGCATGGATTTTGATCTCAGCTGTTCTCTGGAGCCAGACTCATCACTTAGAGTGGTCCAATCAATCAGCTCTTCCTGGCAGACCAAAACAGTTAGCCACTGGAAAATCAAACATTCCAGGGATTAAAATGTATTCACCACTCTAAAACAATATCACAGATGCCAACAATGCAAAGAAAAATTGGCATCCAGCTGACAGAATTATGAGGAGTTTCGTACTGACCAACAAGAAGGCTCTGTTCATATGAACACATCTTTCTTAAAATAAAATGGGGGGGGGGGGAAGGTTCAATATTCATGCACTCTTCAATTATCCAGGGACTGGAATGATTCCCCATCCCATCCAAGGAGAAAATATGGCCCTTGGAAATGTTGTTAACTGTGCTCAAGTTGACGTCAGTTCATGGCAGCCCTATGGATTAGTCATCTTCAAGCCCCCCCCCCCCCAATCTTCCACTGCTTTGTTCAGATCCTGCGGGCTTTGGCCTGTGGCTTCTTTGATTGAGCCTAACCATCTGGCATATTATCTTCCTCTCTTTCTACTGCCTTCTACCTTTCCTAGCATCATTGTCTTTCCCAATGATTCATGCCTTCTTCTGATGTGGCCAAAGTACAACAGCCCACTTTAGTCATCCTGGATTCCAGGGAAAGTTCGGCTTGATCTGTTCTAGAAACCACTTGTTTGTCTTCTTGGCCATTCATGGTATGGGAACTCTTGGACTATTTCAATTTTTTCATTGTCTAGGATAAATTCTTGTAGATCTTCTGTGGCCATTATTTTTGTTTTCTTGAAGTTCAACATTAAACCTACCTTGGCACGTCCCTCCTTGACCAGTAATTGTGTTGTCTGAACATCCACTTATATGATGACTGAGGTACCTGTGGTGGGTTTCAGAAACTTTCAGATGCACCACTTTTCACCAACACATGTGCAAACGTCATGCCATTCTCAGTACTAAGTGAAACATCTCACTATTAATGAGATTTATCTTGGTACAACTGAAAAGCCAGAGTCTTCACTCCATAGTCATCTAGTTTAAGGATTCTCAGTCACTGGTGCACATATTAGAAGTAGTGTAGTGATGTCAATAGCTGTAAAAATCTGGAATAGAATAGTTTTTTAAATGAGTTTATTTTTTCAAAGCCCCTTGTTCAACTTGTATGCAGACAATATTATTTAAAAAAGCAGGCTTAGATTTCAGAAATAGGAGGAAGGAATAGTAACAATCTAAGATACTTGGATGGCACCATGCGACTACCAGAAAACATCACAGACTAGGAACAATTGTTAAGGAAGGCCAAAGAAGAAAGTGCAAGGGTAGGCTTGATGCTGAACATAAAAGAATATGTAGGACCTACATATATATAAAAGAATATAAAAGAATATGGAGGATCTACATCTATTCAGTCTAGACAATGAAGCCTTGGTCCCTTCAGGGAAAAAGGTGGCATATAAATTAGCAAAGAAATCGAAATAGTTAAAGAGTTCCCATACCTTGGATCAAACATCTATCAGGAAAGAGATTGCAGTCAAGAAATCAGAAGAAGGCTAGGAATGGGAAGGGCAGCTATGAAAGAGCTAGAAAAGATCCTAAAGAGTAAAGCTATACAAATGAGCACTAAAGTCAGAATCGTACAAGCCATTGTTTTCCCCATTACTGTGTACGGATACATGACAAGGATGGTGACCCAAGCAGATAAGAAGACAATCAATTTATGTAAGATGTGGTGCTGGAGAAGAGTGCTGGGGGGTACCATGGATAGCCAAAAAGACAAACATATGGGTCCTTGAACAAATCAAGCCTGAAATACCCCTAGAAGCCAAGATAATCATACTGAGGTTGTTGTACTTTTGCCAAATGAGAAGGCATGACTCATTAGAAAAGACAATAATGCTGGGAAAGGTGGAAGATAGTAGGAAGAGAGGAGGGTAGCATGACAGATGGCTAGACTTAATCATGGAGGTCACAGAGCCAAATCTGTAAGACCAAAGCAGAACAGTGGAGGATGGGGGGGGGGGGGCTTAGAGATGTCCCATCACCATGATTTGAGGTTGACTCAAAAGCAGTTAGCAACAACAGCAATATGTAAATAGCAAATAACATTAGTGAAACAACACTTATTATATCAGTTTCATTAATGGAAACAAGGATTAGATTTTGTCTTGAGGAGTAAAGTTATAAGGGAATGTACAGAAGAATAAAGTTATAAGGGGCTTCAAAAGCCCAGGTCTTTCTCCAGTGCAGATGGCCCCCTCTTCTAGTGAGGAGAACTGTGTTCACAAGTGGGTCTGAGTCTTTGATCGCAGTTGATCATCACTTTCAGGAGCCACCAGCCTTGGTTTGGACTACTGATACTCTTTCAGCCTGGAGGTGAGATTACTTGTTCTCTGACTCAGTTCCTTCACTTCCTTCAACCCTTTTCCTCAAGGGTCCTGGGTCGACTAGAGTGATATGACATTCTGTACTATCTACCCTAAGAGGATCTGATACATCTCTGGAGGAGAATATATCTAGTGGGAACATAAGTCTCATCATTCTACAAAGAATTAAGGATCCAAAGTATGAGAAGTTTAAAGAAGGATTAGGTAAATCCGTGCGGGATAAGTCAGTGATTCCTAGTCAAAATAGTTTTACACTATCTCCAGGATTTGAGAGAACATGCCCATGAATGCCAGCTGCTGAGTTACCACAGAAGGAGATTGCCTTTTGCTTATGTTCTATATTTGACATGTTCATGGGCATCTAGTTAGGCACTCTAGTAAAAAGGATACTAGACTTAGTGTTCTGGAGCTATGATTCAGCATAACAACACTCTTATATTTTTATGCTATGAATTTCTACCACCTTTCTATGTTCAGGTGCTGTTTCAGATGGCTCTTTTGCTATATTGCAAATGACTGTCAAAGAAGGTTTAGGAGAATAGGAAATCAATGTTTATGTGCAAGGAAAACCCATAAGCAAGAGCTATAAATATCCTGCTCATTGCTTTTTCCAGGTAGATTTCCTGTCTAACAAAAGATACTATGGAATGCATGTGGCTGGAGACTACCTATAATATAAATTTTGGCATTAGCATTTGTCTGCTTGCTTTTGAGAGTAACAGTTCCACATAACCCAATGAAACTGTGTTCCATCATCCATACTTAGAACTCAGCATTGATTCTATTTCCAAAGATAGTAAGATTCTGCTTCTTCAAATAGGACTGAGGAATGAAACAAAATATCCCGCCATAGTACAGCATGCTTGGTTTTTGCAGGTGACATAGGAAATCATGAACCAAACACCCTTGGCTCTACCTCTGCCTCCTGCTGAAAAGTGCTGCTGCATTTCCAAGCAGAGCCAGAAAGTGGTGGAAAATAAAGGAGTTCTGGTCCATTCCAGTTAAAACTGTTGGGAAGAGCCAAAGTTATCTGGAAACTGGAAAGGAGTGGGGAGAGGAAATTTTAAATTCTTTACAGTAGCCAGAGTAATTAGTTCTCCTCTGGAAGAAAAATGGAATTCAAAGATCTTCCCTGGTGCTTTTCATATGATCTAGTTTTGTGATGCTCTCCTAATTGCCACATTTATAAGCCTTTGGTTTAATGTAACCCTGAGCAAATGACAAGAAATAATTCTTAACACGGGTTGGCCAAACACATTTGTAATAAATTTGCATTACTCCACACTTTTCTATCCATTCTTCCACAGAAACCTTGAGACTTCAGCTTAACTAAACAGTGTGCTTTCAAGTAAATGGATAGAGCAGAGTAATTCTGCAAAAGTAATTTAGGCTAAGCTGAAAATATGTACCACAGGCATGTGACAATATGTTTCAACCCAAGAAGCTGGGCCACAAATTTTCCTTCCTGACACAGCAGAGTCTTGTTTCCTCTGTCTCATTCTTTACTCTTCTTTGCCTTCATTAAAATGAGTGTCCCTTTTCTGGAGGATGGTAGGACTGTAGTTTTCAAGTTCCACAAACTTGTGTTCCAACCACGGATGTAATTCTGTCAGGGACTGGTTCCTTGGGGTCTCAGGGCAGAATTGGTTTTTGTTCTGCCTTTACTGTTCTGGCTTTTTCTTGTGAAGCTTCTTGGCTCCTTGAGTGGGATGTGTTTTAGATCTGGAATGCTTCCACTGGAACTTTATAACTTAAAAATATGTATTTTTTTTCTATACAGTTTGGCCCTTTAATGACTCAAAATGTTTTATATTAAGCTTTTGTCTGAGCACTTCCTTAGATCAGAAGGATTCCTTCTGCCTCCAGAGCTATTCTCACTTATTCATCAAAAAACAAATATGTTAAAATGTAAATTGAAAAGAGACTTTTCTCTTTTTTCCTCATCCAAAATGGGATAATTAGCACCCTTAAGTTGTCAGCAGGGGACAATTACCACTAGAATATCAACTTCTTTAGAAAACAAGGAGCTTTGGTTCAAACCTCTACTTGTTGCACAGACTCTGTAATGGTAAGGTGGAACATGTTTTATTCTCCTTTTCTCAAGGAAACCATAGTCTCTATAAATAAAAATGCCTTCAGAGTGAGAAAACTTTGCTATATGGGATGATTCAAAAAGAAGTTACTGTGAAAAGCTGAATACCAGAAAGAACAAAATACTCATCCATCTCAATTTCATACATGAAAGGGGGTGTTTTTATAGACAAATCCAGTATTAAGTCTAATTGGAGAGCAACTCTTCAATTTCTCAGCCACACTCGCAGAGCTGCCAATATGTAGGAGAAGCAGTGTCTCCACATTCCCTTGGTGTCTGGAGAATTTCTAAAGAGAAATTATTTATAGAGGTTTTTTTTAAATAAAAATAAAAACAACAAAGTAGCCATGTGGTCTATCAGTTGGGTGGAAAAAATCAGAGATGAGTAATGCCTTTATTAGGATCATTAAAATACCACAAAAGTGATGAGAGCTTTTGAGTTTTCAAGAATACTGCAGCAGGCAAGATGATACCAAAATCACAGGATAGAGAATGAAAGTCCAGAAATATATCCCAGTGCATTGGTCGCTCTCTGTCTCTGCAACTGCATGATGAAGATGCTTAGGGAAGGGAAGAGGAACACTAAGGTAACAGTTAACATTTTGCTGGAGGGCACTATTTATGCTTCCTTTCCATTGCCACCAGCTAGAAAGCTGGTTCTGACCAGAGAGTTGTCCATTGCTTTTTCTGGAAGTTGACATTCTTTTGTGGCTGAGAGGAGCAGTACAGTGCAACATGGCTGTTTCTATATTAGTAGACTATCAGCAAAGCTAGCGACAAAATATTAGTTTAAAATGGCTTCCTGGCAAACTACACATACTTTAACAATGGTTAACACACCAGCCTCACAAGGATACTCTTGGACAGATTATCATATCTCCTTTCTAGTTACCAGTCTGTCCATGCCACATTCCAAAACTCCCTCCACCATTCATATGGCCATCCGCCCATTCTGGGTTTAAGCAACATCTTTCCTCCTGCCTTTGTCCTTCAATAGCCATCATTAAATATCATTAAAAGCAAATAACATCACTAAAAGCACATGGACTTTAAATTTCTTGGACTTTGAAAATCTCCCTATTGCCACATGGCCAGAAGGAGGAGGAACCTGCCTGAATAATAATAATAATAATAATAAACCTGCCTCTCCCTGCAGATCGAGGCAGGTTACAGTAAAATAATAAAAATACATAATACAATAAATCATAAAATTTGTATAGTCCCCAATCCACCATCAACATAAAATATAACACTTAATTACAAATTCAAGGAAAAAATCAGATTACAAATTGAAGTTAAAATTAATTAAAACAGTTAAAAGATAGGCAGATGGTTAAAAAAATAGTTATGGGGTTATCTTATATTTTGGGAGGTCAGTCAATCAGGGAAGGCTTGCCAGAAGAGATCCGTCTTGACTGCCTTCTTGAAGGCGTTAAGGGTGGTAATCTGACGGATCTCTTCTGGCGAGTCATTCCACAGTTTTGGAGCAGTTTCCTCTGGGAAACAGCAGTCAACCTAGTCTTCTTTGGCTGTAGTAGGTTCTTCTCAGAGGACCTGAGAATGCGGGGTGGATTGTATGGAAGGAGGTGCTCCCTCAAGTAAGCTGGACCCAAGCCGTGTAGGGCTTTAAAGGTAATAACCAACACCTTGTCCCATGCCCGGAATCCTCCCCAGTATACCATCTTTACTAAGGACTGAAACAACATGCAGGCATCTAAAATCTCCAATTGTTTTTTCCCCCTCCTGTTTTGGTTTGTAACATCTTGCCTGATGAAGAAGCCTGTGGAGATTCGAAAGCTTGCATATTGTGCATTTCGGTTGGCCAATAAAGGTATCACTGATAGATTTTTCTGTGCATCATTAAAACAGAACTTATTACCTCATCACCATACCCATGCAACCTCCATTTCTATGGTTATCTGTACAATCGGATGATGAAGATCCTTTCTAGGCATCTGTTCATTCCAAGCATCTGAGGAAGTAGACCAAATCTGAAAGCTTATGCTACAACTTTTTTTGCTCAATTAGTCTCAACAGGGCTACAAGATCCCTCTACACACATTTATTAAAAAGCAAATTAAGCCAGATTGTGAGTTTGCCTAATGACTGGATGAAATTGGAGTGTTCATTGTTGTGTAAGTCCTGAATAGTTCATACTCTTCATTCTTGAAACCCAGAGCTTCTAACTGCAATGTGTTCCATAGCAATTAAAAAACAAAATAGCTATGTGGCTTATAAATAAAAACAAGAAACTGGGAAATATCTTTTAGAAACATTTAAAAAATGATGTTTGTTTTTAAAGTGACAGAGAACAGAATTGAAGGAGAATAGTGGCCCTGCAGCTTCAAAGATGTGAAGGCTTATCTCAGATGCCTGAAGATAGGGCTGCCTTGGGCTAGGAAGGAAACATACTTCACACATGCTCAGAAACCTATGAATAATCATGGAGAAATCCTAAGAATCCCAACTCCCTGTATCCCCTGTTTTTGTCTTCAAATTATCATCTGCCTATCTCTCTTTCCCTCATTTGAATGCAGATTAGTTGACTCTCATTTGAAAACTGCAGAGACAGGATAGTATTTCTGAGGTGAAGTAGAACATCCAGCCACAAGATCTAGACAGTTGGTGATGCTATGTGCCTTCAAGTCATTGATAACTTATGTCAACCCTGCTTCAGGGTTTTCTTGGTAAGATTTCATCGAAGGAGATTTATCATTGCCTTTCTCTAAGGCTGAGAGAGTGTGACTTGAACAAGGCCAACCAATGAGTTTCTATGGTTGAGTGGGGATTCAAACCTGGTCTCCTGCAGTGCTAGTCATTCATAGGGCAACCCTATAGAGTTTATCACACGGGGAAAAGTTGGAAGTTTAAAATTGTAAGAACTGGTTATTAACTCACAATTGTGCAAATGGTTTTCACACACAAAGTGCTATCCCATGCAGAATCTGAGATCAATCTACACAAATGTGCGAATGATTTTCATACGACGGGACCAAATGTGCCTTCATTCCTGATAATGATAAAAGCACGTGCATCCTGAAAAAGCAATGAAATGCACAAATGATTTTCACACATAGACAGAGACAAATCTGTGAGTGTGTGTGTGTGTGTCCCTGCCTTTGCTCAACAGCTGTTCCTTTAAGAGCCCTGGCTATGGGGACTGAAGCTGGAGACAGACAGACAGACACAGAAAAGAGCAAGGGGGAACTCAGCCTTTTCTCTATCTCGCTTGCTCTGCCCCTGTTTTTGCCTCAGTAGTTGTCTCTTTAAGAGCTCTGGCTTGGAGGAAAGGCTGAAATGATCCCCAAACTGTCCCCATTAAGGGATTTTGGACTTCAGCTTCCAGAAGCCTCAGCCATGTTGGCCAATAGCCTGGGATTCTGGGAGCTGAAGTCCAAAATCCCTTAAAGGGGATAGTTTGGGGATCACTTCAGCTGAAGCAGGAGACACAGACACATGCATATACACACACAGAGGACTCAGGCAAGCATGGAAAATCTGGCAACAAACAAAAAAAAAAAACAGGAAGAATCCCATGAACAAACCACAAGTAGCTTTCACACTACAGCAATTGTGCAAAAAAAAAAGTGAATTCGCAAATGAAATGGAAATGAATTCTCGATATTTTCCCAAAAATGCTTATTTCCTGGTTGATGTCACTTTCTTGCTAGATTTTAAGCAGTTTGCATGGACTGTCATGCGAAAACCATTTGTGGAATTATGCCTAATAAGCTGGATAACTGCAGGTTCTGGCCCTTTTAAACTTACAATTTTCCCCGTGTGATTAACTCCTATGAATAAGAGAATGCCAAGTTCACCTGTTCAGGTCTTGCAGATTCATGGTGCTGGTGCTTCCTCTTTTCTTTCTACCTGCTACCTTATCAAGCATTATTATCTAGTGAGTCCTATCATCTAATGATATGGCCAAAATATGAGTCTCAATTTAAACAGTTCAGCCTTGACTAAGCCCTAGTACATCCAAGCAGAGGCTCTTGGAAAGCCTCAGCATCTGTTAATTACATCAGATTCTTTGGCACTGATTACCCCACCTAGAAAAGCAATAGAAGAAATATTCCCTCTGTCTCAATAAACAGCTTTTCTCCCTGTATTCATACATATGTATGTACACACAGGCACACACACAGTAGAAAGGATATGTCATCTTTTCCTTCTTCCTCCATCTGGAGCTCATATAAGATTGTGGATGGAGTTCTGCATTCATCTGCCTGGAGTGGAGAGGAAAGGGCTGAGAAGTTGAGGGAGTGAAGAAGCTTTGTGTCTCAACCCCGAGGCCCATGGGAGAGTAATGCCAAACTATGCCACCATGGAGATACCAGATTGCTCGCTATAGGGATGAACAAATCGCTCAATTTTTGCTCAACAACATTCTCAGATGTGTGACAATTGAAGGATATCTATACTCCAGTTCACATATTAAATCATGAAAGACAAATTTTGCTAGCTTTTCCAAAGATCAGAGCTGAGAAAGACAGTTCTGCTCCTGGACCTTCCACCCTCCTGTGTCCCTTCAATAGATGTGAGGAAATGCTCTCACCTCAGTTTTTGAGCAGTGTAGAAATTTGTAAAGGAAGAGAAAGGAAGAACTTTCTGGCATGTTAGCAAGTGCCCAGTAAGGGACAAAGTATTCAGACTTTATTCATTTACTCATTGCTGGGGTTTTGTATTTCTTACTGAAGATCTTTAAACAATAAAGGCCCACAAGGATCGAGGTGTTGCATTATTCTGAAAATTTAATCTTCTTTGCCGATTGCATGGCATCATTCCCCATTCATTTAAAGTCTCCGTTCTTTTTTTTAATACCATTACAAATTTATAAAGCACAAGTTACCTTTGATAATGCTGCCCCATGCTGGTCTGAGAAAAGAAGTGCTAAGGCAACCTGCTCAACATTTGATTCATATTTGAACATAGGCTAATGTTTACCCCAGCTCAGTTATCAGACCCAGAAAAATCCATAGGAGTGAAGACAAACAACCACCTAAAGGGAAGATATTTTTACCATACATCAAAGGAGTCATAGACAGAACAGGGAAATTGGTGAGGAAACACAACCTCCAAATGCTCTACAAGCTGACCAAGAAAATCCAGGAAATGTTACACTGAGTGAAGGACAGGAGAGACCCTTTCACAGCTGCAGGAGTGTACCACATACCATGAAGCTGCAGACAAGTCTACACAGGGACCACAAAATGCAGTGTTCAGACATGAATTAAGAACTACAAGAGACACTGCAGACTGGGTACCAACCAGAAAAATCAGCAGTAGCAGGACACATTATAAATGCTGTTTGAAAACACTAAAATTCTGGATTATACCAACAACTATCAGATCATAATGCACAAGGCAGCCATTGAAATCTCTAAAAACCTGGACAACTTCAACAAAGTTTGGCTACCAGTCCTGAAAAACACAAAAATCAAGATCCAGCCCATGCAAATGAAAACCACCTAGGGTGAATGGATTTCCCAGCAGACAATGGATCATTAAATAGACAACCCGAGGCCTTGCCATTCAATCACAGAACAGTACACAGATTAACATGTAAATTGCTTCCTCTCAGCCAACAGTATATATACCCCACTCTCTCCCATGCCAGCATTCTCTGAAGATGCCAGCCACAGCTGCTGGTGAAATGTCAGGAATAAACTCTTCTAGAACGCAGCCTCATAGACCAAAAAACCCACAAAAAACTATGGATGTTGGTCATGAAAGCCTTCTACTTCACATTGTTCAGCATTGTTTTCACAAATATGGAGTGAAAAGAAGGAAGAGGTAGCTACCTGAGATTCAAACTTGTTGTCCTCTGGAAATATGATAGAACAGGGGTGTTACGGTTGTGCCTTCTGTCCCTGTTCCTTATCTCTGTAAATTTCTCTATCAGCACAAAAATTTTGCATGTTTTATAGTGTTTTAACTTGGACTGTTTTAGATTTGTAAGCCGCCTTGAGTCCCTGTACTGGAAGGAAGGTGGGATATAAATAAATATAATAACAACAACAACAGTATTGCACAGCTTTTGTAAAGTCACTTGCTGCTCCTGAATTGAATTCTAATTTGGACTGTATCCTGGTCCTGTCATATATGGTTTTGGCTCCAAATCCACCATCTGAGTACAGCCCGGCTGCAGCCTATGTCCCTTAACATGTTCAGCACCCATTTTTCAAAATTGGAAAGCTCCTGACTCTTAAAAATGGCTGCCAATGCACATTAAGGGACCCAGACTGCAGCCAGGCTGTCCTCAGATGCCAGATTTGGAGACAAAAGCCATGAGATAGGACCAGGATGCAGCCCAAATTAGAATTCAATTTGGGAGTGGTAAGTTGCTTTTTAAAGCTGTGCGATAAGCTCCATTATCAACTACTTGGGTCCAAAACACACTGCAAAAATAATCCAGTTTGAGACCACTCCAACTGGATAGCTCAGTGCTATAGAATCCAATGAATTATAGTTTATTGTGCCACCAGAGTTGTCTGACAGTGAAAGCTAAATGTCTCACAAAACTACAGTTCCCAGATTTCCCTAGCACTGAGCCAGGGCAATTAAATTGGGTTCAAATGGATTATTTATGCAGCGCCTATTGGACTTTAGTTAAATATATTCAGTTAAGTATACAACTCTTGCCAAGAAAACACCACAAATGGTCACCTTAGGGTTGCCAGGGTTTCAGGCACACAACAACCACAAACCAAATACAAAATAACCTCCCATGGCCTGACGCTCCCCCCCAAAACACCGTCTTGGAAACATTCACCCATGCCCTGATCACTGCAGAATGTACCTCCTTCTCCCGACACAGCTGATGCCCAATAAAGTATTGGGGGAGTTACAATCATGCAACAGTGCCACAATCATGGCTAGGCACCAGCTGTGAATACATAACAATTACAGATTAGTAAATCCATGAGGGATCCATTCCAGACCCCCTCTGCATCGATAACAAAAAATGTGAGAGCTCAAAGCTCAAATCTGTGGATGGCAAGCCCACAGATAAGAGGAGCCCACTGTATCTGGTTTGTATTCATGATCATTACTTAATAATGATTGCGACTCTGTTACCATGATAATAAACTAACCCTTCCCATTCTACTTTACCATCTGCATGGAGAGAAGGATATGCATTCTGCTGGAAATCAGAGAATAGGCAAATTTCTTTTCCACGAGGTTTGAGGGAATCTGGCCAGGAGAAGTACATAATTAATTATACTTGACTATACTAAAAGGTATATCCAGGGGTATTCATGCTGGCCATACAGCAAAGTACAATAACATCAAAAATCCACAAAACACTGATACCTTTATTGGACCAACCAAAATGCACAAAACACCATGTTGCAAGCATTCAAAGCTCCCCTGGTTTCTTCATCAGACAAAGGTGTTAAAAATCACACAGAAGAAAGAAAGATGAAATAAAAATGACAATGTTAGGGTCACAGGCCTACATTACGTCAAGATGTTATTGCTGTTTTTAATTAAGATGGTATGGAGGCAAGCTACTCTTCCTTCTGGCAACATGGATTCTGGGAGAAAAAGAGTCGTAAAGTCCAGGAAATAAAATTTAAATTCCCTTAGCAACACACACACAATACTACTTCCTTTGAGATCCAGGTTGTCCTTTTTCTTTGTGAGGCTACTAGCTTTTTTGTTAGGCAGAGAACACAGAATTTCTAAAGGAGCCTCTGTGCTGCATTAGGAAAACGTTTAGGTGTGTTTACATGTTTCTCTAATATTTGCCACACAGTTTTATGGATCTTTGGGAGAACTACCACTTTCACACACATGATCCTCTGGAACTGTCTAGGAAGAGTTCCAAAAAGAGGAATAGGAACAGATTACTTATTGGCAATCTCTCTACAATCAAAATACTTCCTCATACGAAGGGAATTGGAAGTATAATCCAATGGCAATCTGAATGCAATCATGGGGTTTCACATGATTGCGTGAAAGCTGATCACACACATTTTCAGGCAAAGGGAAGTCCTTCCGATTGCAATCATGGGGTTTCATGTTATTGCGTGATAAACTATCACACACAGTTTCAGACACTGGGAGACAATTTCGGGCAGTTCTGAATACAATGTGGCGTCAATACACAATCACGTAAATTCGCTGAACTAATGAATTTACCTGTACTCAATTTCGAACTGGCCTCACTTTCATTTCTTTCGAAATTGAAAGAAATTCCTCCCATGTGATAAACTCCAATGTTCCTGGCTTTCAGCTTGCTCTTACATTCAGTTTTATGGACAAAGGAAAAAAACAACACTGGATATTCTGACAGTATGATAGGCTCTGATTGTCCTAGAATAACAGAGTTGTAAGGATCCCCAAGGTTATCCAGTCCAACCCCCTGCCATGTGCAGCTAAAGCATTCCTGAGAAGTGGTCATCCAACTTCTCTTTAAAGACCTTCAATGTTGGAAAATCCACTAACTTTCAAGCCAGTCCATTATAATTTCAGACACTTCTTACCACTCAGATGTTCTTCCTAATGTTTAGGTGGAAGGTTTTTTCCTTGCAGTTTGTATCCATTGATTAATGTCCTAGTCTGTAAAAGTGCAGAAAACAAACTTGCTCCATCTTCTTCATGACATCCCTTTGGATTTATATGGTCATCTTGTCACTTTTCAATCTTTTTTTCTCCACACTGAACATACTCAGCTCTGTGTGATCTAAATCATTTAAATTACTTTGTACAGTGAACTTGTCCTTTTCATTTGGCTACACTGTATTTCATCCTCACTAGGGTAATATATTGCATATATCTACTAGCACACTTTATCTCTGTTTCACATGCATGATAAAGAGTGAGAGCCAAGTGCAAGACATAAATTGTGGCCATGTTTTTTCCAAATACTATGTCGCAATCATAGTGCTATGTCCAAGTACTTGTCAAAATATCTTAGAAAATATATGATAAATCATCATTAGATATATGGCTCTTAAATTATATAAACACCAGGTAGGCATTAAAAGAGCAAGCATACAAAATAAAATGGTATAGTTGCAGAACTGTTGCACATAGAAGATGAGAAGAACTATGCTGAATCAGACCAAAGGTTTACTTAGTCCAAAATTTTGCCTTTATGATGGCCAGCTAGTTGCTTGTGGGAATCTCTCAAACATAAGCATAATAGGAGCATTCTAATCTTCATCCCCAGCATACTGACTCTGATTCATGACCAGTCTCCACTGATGGCTTTTTCCTCTGAAGAGAGATATTAAAGAAGTTTAAGAAACTATTGGTCTGAAGGGTGCAGAGAAAGAGAAGACTCACAAAAATATCTTAAAGATAAATATTGGCCAAGCCGGTGTGGTGTAGTAGTTTGAGCATTAGACTGTGTGTGACTCAGGAGATTGGGTTTGTTTCCCCACTTGAACATAAAAACCCACTAGGTAAGTCACATTCTCTCAGCCTCAGAGATGGCAATGGCAATCTTTCTCTGAAGAAACATGCCAAGAAAATCCTATGAGAGGTTTGCCTTAGGGTCACCAGCAGTCAAAAATGAGGAGTAGGCCCGCCACTCTCACAAAATAACTACCTCTTAAACCTGGCAGACACCCTCCCCCCCCCCCAAAAAAAGGGGTTTCTGAGGCACCACAGATAAGGGTGCTGGGGAATGGCAACCGCATTGCTTTCCCAATCACTGGAAGCACCCCACTCTGCAGGGCCTTGGAATCCCTTTGGTTCAGGTGCTGCTTGGCTTATGAGGCAGGCTGGGGCGAGATCACAGTTGCTCATTAACCAGCGTAAATGTGAATTAAATTATGAGATCATAAATCCAATTTACAATCTCATAACTATTAAATTGGATGCCAGCCTACAGTTTTATTTGGTTATTAAATGCAACCATATATCATATTATTAGTATATATGGTTATACTAATATATAGTATGGTGTATAATTTACATAGTTAAATATATCATGCAAATATACAGCAAAGAATTGTATTTCATATGTAATATACCACTATAATTCTGCATTGCATGCATGAGAAGGACCTATAGCAAAGTCCTTTGCACAGATCATGAAAAGCTACAGATCGCTTTTAAAGAATCACATACCAAATGCTGGGGGGAGTCTATCTGTTGCAAGTTCAGCTGGCACCTGTATATCCTTATCTCTGCTCTCTAACTTGAGGTAAGTAGTACGCTTGCATCACTGAAATTCTTCATTATTGGTCTCATATTACTGTTTGAAAACTTAGCAACCCTGTCCTGATGATAAGAGCTATTCAGTGGTAGAATGGATGACCTCAGAAGGAGGTGGCCTTCATCTGACATTTTAAAGCAGTGTTTCAACGGCCATCTATCAGGGATGTCTTAAATGTGGATTTCCTGCATTTGTATAAGTTTCAAGCAGATTATATTTATTTTTGATTATGTTTAGTTTATGTCTTAAAATAAGTGATAATCTTTGCTATACAGTTCTCTGATGCTCTGGTAATGTAAGGACCTTCTCACCCAGCTTGAAATTCCATCTTTAGAAGGCTTTAAAAGAGCCCTAAAGATGCATCTCTTCCGGCAAGCCTTCCCAGAGAATGTGAATATCCCCAGCTCCATACCTAGGTTTTAAGGGCTTTTTAAATCTTTTCCTGCATTTTTCTCCATACAACCTAAGCTGGGTCCGCTCCCTACTATTGTGCATTGCTATTTTAATCTATTATGTTTTTTAACTCTATTGTGATTTAATTCCTTTTTAAGGGAGGGTGGTAAGGGTAAGGAAGGGGTATTTTAACTTGATATTGTTTTAACCTCTACTGTACTCCGCCCCGATTGCTTGTTCAGAGGGGTGGAATAGAAATAAATATTATTGTTGTTGTTGTTGTTGTTGTTGTAAGAAATTTCAGGAAGAAAGACTAAAAAAATTATCTCACCTCATATTCTCTACACCAAGTGTTTTGTTATAGTGTTATTATTATTTTTCTTATTCTATCATTTTTGCACTAGGTTCACCATATTCACACATAATCAATTGCAGATGTCTTTTCCTTGAGGGCTCTCTTTTGGGTTTTTTAATTAAATCCAGGAGATCTCTCACCTTCCTGCCAAACATTGGGTTAAAATGATAAGAACCTTGTGAACTCCCAAAGAGCTTTTTCCAAACATTAATAATTGCAACTTGTCATTCCAGTAATATGAGCAAGAATACACATATGCTTTAATTATACTCTTTAACATTCATTAAATCTTTCAGCTAAGCCATTAGTTTCTGAATGATGAGCTATGGATTTCAAATGCTTGACTACACAACTTTTCAACAAATACTGTTTCATCTCTGATATCTTCTATCTGTCACCCAAAATATGCAAATAATACAATCCAGGAAGACCTGTTGCCTTGAGCATTAGAACACTGGCTGTTGGGGTATTTGGATATATGTCATTAATACTCCAAGCTAGGTGAAGGATACAACAGATTTCCTAAAGAAAATACATTCAGTCTACAACCTTCCAGAGAACACCACACTAGCTACTACAGATGGTTTTAAACTTTTTTATGCTGCCAGGCTTTTGCATGACAGGGATGCTGTTTTGTTTTCGTTTTAAACCATCTTAAACTTTAAATTTTAATAATGTATTGTTTGAAATGTTTAATTATTTTTTAAACTTGTAAGTAAGTAAGTAAGTTTATTTGGGCATCAACCATAAATGAATAATTTACGAAGACACAACCACAATAACTATAAAAAAATCATCAATGATTTTCAGTACAGTTTAAAATCAATAAAACTAGGGTTCGGGGGATGAGAATTTAGGCGTGCCTAGGGCCAGACGCCAGCTTTCCCATGATTCCGCTCCTATCCACTACCGACATTCCAAAGACAACTAAGCCTACATTAGTTCCCATTAACCAAATGAGGGCACAATTTGCATACAATGTAGCAGAATTTTGCTACTTTATAGACAACATTAGGTTCCTGATTGTCCAGAAGGTAATATACATAGAAGGAGTCAGTATGACCAGAATATTTAGTCAATTGAGGAGTTATCAGCTGATGGCAAATGTCCTTATAGAATTGACAGTACAAGAGAACATGCTCTATGGTTTCTATAGCACCAACATCACAGTGACAGAGCCACAATTCATAAGGTGTTTTTCTGTATCTTCCTTCTAGAACTGCTGATGGGAGGGCATTAAATCTAGCTAAAGATAAGGCTCTCCTAAATTTGGGAATTGTAACATGTCACAGGTGAGGAGACCATCATTTGTTTGTTAATCCCTATATGTTTAGGAAAAGCAGCAATTTCCATCTGGCTTTCAATATCCAAGATCCTTTGTTTGATGGTCAATTTTGCTTGTTCTATATTTAGTTTTAATATGGTATCTCTGGCTAGTCCTAGAAGTCCTAGTTTCTTGTTTATGGCTGTTTCCCAAGAGGACTTATGGGTATCTTCCAGGATTAACTGTGTTAATCCTCCAGGATTTTTATTAAGTTTGAGCCAGTAGGTAAAGATGTTGATCCACAGACTAGTCTCAATTCTACTAACCCCTGCTTCCCTTCTCAGTACAGCATTTGGTACACATCGAGCTACTTCATCAAAAATCTTAATCAAAAAAAATTGTTTGTACTCTTTCGAGGGCTGTTAAGTCTCTATAAGATCCTAATTGAGCTCCATATAACAATTGTGATTTTGCTTTGTCTGAGAAAAGTTTGATTGCAGCGGGAATAAACTGGGCTCCCTTGGTGAAGAAGTATTTTTGAATGACATTTGCTGATCTTTGGGTGTATTGGATAACATAATCCAGATGAGCATTTCTGCTCCCTGTGTTTTGAAATTCTATCCCCAAGTATTTGAATGTTTTAACTTGTTCTATAGGTTGCCTTTCCAACATCCAATTTCTCACTTTAGGTGTTTAGAGAAGGTAAGAAACTTAGTTTTAGAGTGATTTATTATTAATTTTTCCTCAGCGCAGTAATGAGCAAGTGACTTTAAGGCTCTTTTGAGGCCTATAGGGGTCAAGGATAAGATAACTGTGTCATCTGCGTATAATAGCAGGTTGATATATCTATTAGCTATTTTGGGGGGATGGTAAGAATTACTCAGGGTGGAAATTAACAAATTTATATAGTAATTAAACAATATTGGGGCCA
This sequence comes from Urosaurus nigricauda, assembly GCA_034509955.1. Classification (NCBI taxonomy): domain Eukaryota; kingdom Metazoa; phylum Chordata; class Lepidosauria; order Squamata; family Phrynosomatidae; genus Urosaurus; species Urosaurus nigricauda. Next base: position 256,472,163 of record JAOEGL010000001.1, on the reverse strand, counting down.
GAACACACCCCTGTCTGACTCCTTTTCTAACTTGTATTTCCTTAGATACATGTCCTTGTGTGCTACATCTCATCTTCAGACTGGTGTTTTTGTGAATTTTGACAAGCAATAAGAGAAGATGTCTATCTATTGAGCTGTTCTTAAGTTTTTTCCACAATCTAGGTCTAGAGACAGTGTCAAATGCAGATTTGAAATTAATAAATGCTGCATAAAGGGGTTGGTCTATGTGATAATATTTCTCTACTAAGTCATGTAATAGCATCACATGGTCTATTGTTGATCTACCAGCTCTGAAGCCTGCCTGCTTATCCTTCAGTACCTCCTCAGATTCCAGCCAATCCATGAATTTAGCTTGTAGCTGTTTGGCATACATTTTACTAATCTGGTTTAGAAGACTAATTGGCCAAAAATTTGTTGGATCATCTCTTTTGATAAACTTGTATTTTTCATGTTTTTTAGTGTTTTAATGTGGACTGTTTTAGATTTGTAAGCCGCCTTGAGTCCCTGTACTGGAAGAATCCCTATACACCAATATCCCACACCAGGATGGACTACAAGCCATCAAAAATACCATCCTGAATGAGGCTACAGCAGACCTAGCCACCACATTCTGCCACTGTGTACTTACTCTGAACTACAGTATTTCACCTCTGGGAATAATATGTACAGTACTTCCAAGTCAGTGGCACTGCCGTGGGCGCCTGCATAGCACCACAGTATACAGCTCACCTGGAAAAATTCTTCCTAAGTGCACAAATATCTCTTCTCTACAATTTGATGATTATACCCTTGTAAATTAGCCACACTGAAAGCAATCAATTGAGAAGTTCCACTAGGATTTCAACAGCTTCCACCCTACCATCAGTCTGACCCTGGGACAATCCACACAACAAGTTCACTTTTTTGTTATCACTGTGCAACTGCACAATGGACCTCTAAGCACTACACTCCATCAAAACCCACTGGTCACTACACATATGTACATGCCTCCAGTTTCCACCCAGTCTATCATTTACAGCCAAGACCTCTGAAACAACTTCACCTGTTCAGAGACTCAGAACTTTTGGATTTACACAGGTACAGTATGCCCACACCATACGTGGGTGCACCATATGCATCTTTCAGCTTATGCTAAAGTCACACTGTGGGATAAACAACAGCACAGGCACCCGTGACTTGCACACCACGCCGCACCACATCACATGCCCCATTGTTTTCAATAGGGCTCAAGCATACATGTTTTTATCCTTATGCAGGGGGTCCAGAACAGATCCCCTATACAGTATAAGGTAACGGCCCACTGTATTTATCAGATTGCTATACCCATCCAAGCAGATGAAGAAACAAATTGAAAGGCATTAATACTCAGGAACCATTTACTGCCAAAAAAAAAAAAAAAAGATCAAAGACACAAATTGACAAAACACCCTAATGGTCACCTACAGTCCCCAACTGATGCTACTTAAAATGCAGATAACATGGCTAGTGAACATGCTTGTAGAGTAATTCTAGAACTTTTGATTCAAAAAAGTATCCCCTCCCTCCCTCCCTCCCCCCCCCCCAACGTCTGCTAGTTCTGCATGCAAATAAAAACTAAGAACTGGAATGCATAAAATGGCAGGATTCTGCAGCTATTGTAGACAAAAGATGTGTTGGATTTGGGTCAAAGGGCAATTTATTCTAGAATAACTTGGGAACAGGGTCTTTTGGATGTCCTAAGCATATCCTAAGGATGGTCTGCTTTTCTAATGAGTCCCTGCTATGAAGCTTTCCACCCAAGACTCCCACTTCTGATGAGGTGGCCCTGAGGAGCAGGCCAGGTGTTTCTCCCTGCTCCAGATCCTAATGGAATATTCAATACCACTACTTCCTTCATTTCAATTATGATCCTATAAGATGACATACTTCTATTCTGGCAAGAAGTCAAAAATTTGTAGCAAACAATAGAAACTCCAAAACAGTTCTTCCATGTGTGCTTCATCCCCTATAAAATATTTGTAGTGTTATCTGATCTGATGGTGTCTCCCTCGCTTCACCTGCTGATTCTTTTTTATGATAAAGGCAAGATCTTTTGTAGGCAAAAGCCTACTAAGCTAAAACATGTGACATTTTCCTGGCTGTGTGCATCCATTTTCCACACTTCAAAATAAATAAATGCTCAGTCTGAGGTTTCTCTTCTTATTACATTAGTCATTGACTGTGCTCCTGGTGTAATTTGAAATTCTATATTTAATCACTAGGCAAACTTTCCTGAGAATAAGAACAGTGATTCTCTGCTCAGCCGTGGAAACTCAGCCCCAGAAAAACTCATAATAGGTTCGCTTTAGGGTCATCATAAATCATAGACAACTAGAATGCACACAAGAAAGTGGAATATGCTCTTCATTTGTAAGCAGAGCATGTAATATTACAATATAACTGTGCCTTTTCTTTGTAAAACCTTCTTACCGGCTTAGAGTGTTGTTGTTGTTGTTGTTGTTTTAAGAATTGTGATGTTATTCTTGATTTATTATGTTTAACCATCTTAGTACAGTAGTAATTTATTCATATTTTTTCTCTTGGTTTTGTCATATTTCCCTTTTCTTGCTTTTTTAAATTAGAATGGGCATTTGCCGCGCAGGTCAGCCCCCCCCCCCCCCCCCAATAAATACAGAAACCTGGTTGGAGGAAAAAAGGCCACAACTTTATTAACTGTTCCACACATGCAGAACAACACAAAACCATAGGGTTGGCCCAAAGCATAAGGTCTGGATCTGGCCATCAGCAACACCCTGGTTGGTTGATGTACCCTTGGTAGCAGGGGCAAACATCGGGATGACGTAGGTGCCAAGCTCCGCCCTGTTGCGCAGTTAGGCAACTGCGCTGCTTCACATCGAATTGCGAGACATCCTAGTCACCGGGTATTAATCGACTGTGGCCCCCGCAATGGCCACAGCGAACCGCTCCTTACCCGGGTCATGAGGACTCCCGATCCAGTGCCAGCGGGCCCTGGAAACCCCTACCCCAGATCCAGGCCTATGCTGCCACCCAGAACAGAAGTTGTGACAATCAACTCCCTAAACAGGGAGGGAGGGTGGGAGAGCAGAACTGGCAATGGTGCCGACGCTCACCTTACACGGCCTTAAATAGGCCCAACAGCCAATGAGGGCTCAGGAACGATGGAGGCACCACCCTCTCCGAGCTCTCCACCAATAGGAGGGCACGCCATACCCTGCTGTGGCCAATCAGACAGGTTCCTTTCCTGCTCCTCCCGGTGGCCAATCAGCATCGAGCCCGCGCTCGCACCGGCCGCTGGGGCGCCCAAGCCTGGCGCGCGGGAAGGGGAGAGGCCTTCCTTCACACGGCAACAGCGCCGGCCCGTTAATTCGGGCGGCGCCATTTTACAACATTGGATCATTTTCACTTTAATTGACTAATTTTAGCCAATTGAATGGAACATAGTTGTTTTAGATTGTTTCCTATAATTATGTTAATATGCATGAAATTCAAAGTGAATAAGGTTTAACAGGAAAGAGTTTAGCTAGCCATTAATTTTTTCTATGTCTGCCAACATTCAGATTGTCAGGCTGAATTAAATCAAACCATGTTTGGCCTCACTACTGAAAATCAGTCACCTCTGTTTATTTATATGGTGATATAGGACCATATAATTAACATCATATCGTCACATATTAACGTTCACCTACAGCCCCCATTACCATTTTTAAAGTCTTCTTTGCTATTGTATTGCCTATTTTGTGGTAAATTTGCTCTAAAGAGCTATAATGCCATTTCAAAAACATTGGTCAATATCACACTATGCTGCCTCCTATGGAATTCTGGGGCTTGTAGTTCATTGAGGCCTAAGAGCTCTCTGTGGATATGGGGTTTTATAGTAAAGTTTTTCATACTAATGTTTCACCTTAATTCTGTATATCAATGAATGTGATGGTAATGGTTGTGACATAAACAACTTTAAAAAATAAAATCATACTTTTAAATTACAATAACATACATAGAGTCTAAATATATTTACATGTAAATTGTTTCATGTGATCAAAGTGAAAATTTGGTAAGATGTTATGTTTTTAATAAAACTGAAAAGAATTTATTTTATATTTATTTTAAATATTTTTTTAAAAAAATACAATTTGAAATTTTATTTTATTTTTTAAAAAAAAAAACAAAAACCTAGAGTCTCTCCTTTCTCTTCCTACTGAGCCTCACCTCACCCACACTGGTCCAAAACACCCTGCAGAAATAATCCAGTCTGAGACCACTTCGGCATTTTAAAGGGATGCAGGTGAACTCCACAGCCCATTTCTTTGAAAAGACAGATGTTTAGGTAGCAGTGGTGTTACCTTTAGGATGTCACCTGGTGCAACCCATACACCCCTAATTATGTCCTTGATGGGTTTACTAAACAACTTGTAGTTCCCTTCCCCATGATCTTGCACTTCCTATTGCAATGGAGACAAAAGGAAGCCACTGTTGATCATGTTCTATGTACTACATTTTGATGTCCCTACAGCCCTCTTCCTGTCCAATCATCAAAGGGTTATCTCAAATTTAAATCAACTGTCAATTCATGTTAATGTCCTCAGGACATTTAGGACCTGTTTGGTCAGTCTTTGGGAAAACCATAAAAAAAACTTTTGATCATGCAAAGCACCCCTCAACACCATTGTTGTTGTTGTTGTTGTTGTTGTTGTTGTTAACCTTTATTTATATAGCGCTGTATATTTACAGAGCACTGTACATTCTATCTTTTTAATTAGACAGTTCCCTGCTCTCAGACTTACAATCTAAAAAGACATGACACAAAAGGAGAAGGGAATGGTGATGGGAAGGGGATCAGGTCCAGCAGTTCTCCTCTCCCTTTATGGCCCAGAACAAGGCAGATGGACTGGAGGGAGGGCTTGGCTTCTTAATGCATAGTTAAAATGAGGCATCCTGGAGCAGACAAGGGCACATACCTGGGAATGCTTCCCTAAACAATGTAGTCTTTAACTCAGTTTTGAAACTGGTTAGAGAAGTGATGAGGTGTGCATGTGGGGGAAGAAGGTTCCAGGAGTGAGGGGCAGCAAGTGAGAAGGGACGAATCCGGGACAGGGCAGTGGAAATCCTCGGCTGGGACAGGAGACCTTGAATACCAGAGCAGAGGGTACGAGTGGGAATGTAAGGAGGAAGAAGTTCGGATATATAAGGAGGGGCCAGTCCATGGAGGGCTTTGAAGGTCAACAACAAAAGCTTGTACTGGATGCGGAAGGGGAAGGGGAGCCAATGAAGGGAGGATAAAAGAGGAGAAACATGGTCAAAGCAGTGAGCAGATGTGATAATACTTACAGCTGAGTTCTGGACAGAGATTAAAGGATGGAGGTGAAAGAGAGGAAGCCCTGTCAGAAGAAGGTTACAATGGCCTGATCTAGATTGGCAAAAAGAAGTGTGTTCATGGCTGCATGAAACTCTAGCCTTTAGATGAGAAAAAGGGAAAGTGTGCCATGAAAACACTTTTTTTTGGGGGGGGGGGCTTTAGGGGAGAAGAAGCGCCTTTAAAAAGGTGCTGGTTTTCCCAGCTTCTTTTTTAAAAACTGCGGAACAGCGCAGCTCCATCTAAAGGCTGCAGTGCAGCTGCTAAGCATTAAGGAAAAGGCAACTTCATGTCACACTTTCCTGCCAATCTAGAAAGCCCCAATAATCTAGTCGTGAGACCACCAGGGCATGGACCAGAGTCTTGGCAGTGGAGGCTGAGAGGAATGGATGGATTTTAGCAATGTTGTAAAGAGAGAATCTACAGGCCTTGGCGGTGGCCTCGATCTGGGGAATAAATGACAGAGAAGAATAAAAAATGAAACCAAGAAAAATGAGAATAGAGGACATTCGCCTTGGCCCTCAAGGGATTGTTTGAGGTCTTGGTGAGGGCCGTCTATGGAGACGGCCCTCACCAAGATCTCAAACAATCTCTTGCATGAAAGAGCATGAAAGAGGGTATAAGAATGCCCCAGCTCCATCACAGTCTATTCTATTCTCTCTATTCAGGAATGGTAATTATTTCCTTCTTAATCCTTAATTTTGCTCTAGCCAACATTTCACCCTTCCTCTTATATAGCCTTGGATGATTCTTAAGGTTGAATCCATTCTTGTATGTCTGAGTGCTTCCTCACACATTTCTAAATAAAACCCATTATTTTTTGGAAGCTGGAGTCTCTCTGCAGTTAGTACTGATATGCACATGTGGGAAAGTCCATGCAGTTATCATCCTCTTGCAAGCCGTCTTTAAACTATAGTTTTCCCACATTTTAAAGAGATACTGGCATAGCTGGTTGGGACTCCCAATGCTCCACTCAACTTTTATGGTAACATCTCTTGCTGAGAATTCCGAATCCTCCTCCCTAAACTACAAATCCCAGGATTCCACAGGAGGCAGCCATAGTAGTTGAAGCAAAATAATAGCACTATAACAGTGTAGTGTAGTGTAGTGTAGTGTAGTGTATCGTGATCATGTTTAAAACCAAACATTTTCAAAAGTTAGATTAATTTGTCAAAGTCCTTTCAATTTAATGCTTGGTAAAGTGCAGGACAACAGGAAAAGAGGAAGACTACATTCCAGATGGATAGACTGAAATCAACTGAGCAGGGTGGTTGAGAATTGGGTGACTTGGAAGTCTCTTATACATAGGATCTCCTTGTGTTGAAGTCGACTCGAGGGCAGTTAACAACAGCAACAAATCATATAAAAAATAAAACCATAATTTCTGCTTTTTGGCCTAATATCAAGATGTTGTCCCAGATGCAGATGGAAACCAGAAGATAGTCTGATTGGCCAAGTGTTGTGTGACAGTGGCAATCTAGGTGTTTGTCCCACACACACACACACTTTCTTTTCTGGGAGAAGATATTATATCAGCGGACACCTTGGCATCCTTTTGAGGTGGAGGATTGGTCTCTGGAACTACTTCCATGAGGCACAAAACCAGGGGGTGGCAGAAAGCAACTTCCCTTGGGGCTGATATGAGGTTGACTCTCTCTTACAAAGTCATGGGTTTTGAAAGGAAGTCCTCCTTCCAGAGATTACACCCAATCTCTTTGGGTTGCCCTTGAGGTTAGGTGTTCCACCCAAGGGATAGCTGGGGACGTGCTGGAGGTTGACATCTGAGCCTGAACTGAACCCACACCAGGTCACTCTCCTCACTTGTTTATCAGTTTGCTTCTTCCCAGACCTTAAACAGGTAAGTAGGGTATAAGTCAATAAAATGGCCAATTGTTTAACCCAATCTACTTGCACCTGATCAACATGTGAAAGAGATCTAGGAGTCCAAGTAGACCACAAGTTGAACATGAGTCAACAGTGTGATGCAGCAGCTAAAAAGGCCAATGCAATTTTAGGTTGCATCAATAGAAGTATAGTGTCTAGATCAAGGGAAGTAATAGTGCCACTCTATTCTGCTTTGGTCAGGCCTCACCTGGAATACTGTGTCCAGTTCTGGGCACCACAATTCAAAAAGGATGTGGAGAAACTGGAGCGTGTCCAAAGGAGAGCGACTAAAATGGTGAAGGGTCTGGAAATCTTGCCCTCTGAAGAACGCCTTAGGGAGCTGGGGATGTTTAGCCTGGAGAAGAGAAGGTTAAGAGGTGATATGATTGCCCTGTTTAAATACTTGAAGGGATGTCACATTGAGGAGGGAGCAAGCTTGTTTTCTGCTGCCCCAGAGAACAGGACTCGGAACAATGGATGCAAACTGCAGCAAAAGAGATTCCACCTCAACATTAGGAGGAACTTCCTGACAGAAAGGGCTGTTCGACAGTGGAACACACTCCCTCGGAGGGTGATGGAGTCTCCTTCCTTGGAGGTTTTTAAGCAGAGGCTGGATGGCCATCTGTCAGAGATGGTTTGATTGGGAGTTCCTGCGCGGCAGGGGGTTGGACTGGATAGCCCTTGTGGTCTCTTCCAACTCTAAATTTCTATGATTCTATGATTCATTGTTTCATGGTAGGTCAAGAATGCATAAACTGTACTAGCACCATATTATTAAATGATGCCATTCTCCAAAACATTCCAAAATCATTTGCAGATCTGGGATATAATGACCCATACTGTGAACAATTCAACATAACAAAGTAACACACCTGACTGGAAAACACAAACACCTTTTAGGGTTGCAGACTTTTCCTTTCCTAACACCTGGCTAATAACACTCAACTTAATGGCCTTGGTTATGCCTTTCTACAGTGACAGAGTCAAGTTACCAAAGCAGGAAAAAGTGTTTTCGATCAGATACATGACATGTGCTGACATCAACAACCTGCATGCATTAAACAATTGTGAATTTATGCACAGGGCTTTCATGTCTAGAAATTTACAAGTTGGATTTTTATAGCCCGAGTCACTGTTGGTTTTGGCACAACTTTCAGTTTGTACAGAAGCCACAGTTCCTTGTAACTTGCCTACACAAGTATCCGCTAATGCCTTTCCTGGAATGGCAACCTTAGATGTTTCCCAACTTGCAGTATTCTCAAGGCTTTCCTTCTAGCTGTAACCTACATCTGTGGTACAAAGACAAACATTACATTCCACATGCAATGGAAATTCTTCATTCTCACTTAATACACTAAAAATGAGACGTTTTGAGGAATTGTCAAGAGCAAAGGGGAAGAAAGGGGCAGATGTCTGGGGTGAAACAAAATGGTGGAAGAAAGTGATTTCATACTTAAAGGTTATTAATCTTTTGTTAAGAGTTGTAGGTGGCAATCCAATCCATACTTAACTGGGAGTAAGTAGTAAATATATCTGAGCACACTAGTGACATAATGGTTGCAGAGGATCGGAACACACACACAAAATGAGTAAACAAAGAGTCACTTTGTTCTTGGAGACTTTATAAGCACCCAGGAGGTACAATGGTTCATGTTAGGAGGCAAGGCTAATTAAATGCCCTTTGTGCTTGCAGAAATAATAGGGGTCACAAGGGTAGAGAAGGATGCTCAGCATCTGAATGGCTCCTTGACCTAGAGTTTCTCATATATAAAAAGGTAAGCTGTGTTTGACTGCTTTTCTAATTATTGTTTTGTCCTTTCATAACAGTGATGAGAATCATGTGGCTCTTCAGATATTGTTGGACTGCAACTCCCTGCATTCATCACAATTGGCTATATGCTGGCTAGTCTGCTAGGATGTGCAGTCCAACAGTATTGGCAAGGCTGTCCCACCCATTCCCAGCCTTGTTTTGTAGCCAAGTAAAATTAGTTTACCCAGTTTTTTCTTAGTGGACTCACAGCCTCAACACTAGTGATAAACGCATGCCTCAGGGCAGAGTTGGGGCATGACATCCACACAACTCATGTCCCAACACTGCCCTGATGCTGCCATCATTCCGTAAGCCTGACTGCATCACAGTGCTCCTTTGGTGCCGTGTCCAGATGATGCAGTAGCAAAAGGAGCACAGAAGGTGCAGACATAGTGGCAAAGGTGTCTTTCCATGGCACAAAAAGGAACTGCTTTTTGCACCACGGAAATGCCAGATCAGGGCTATGGCATGTAGTTGCTGCAGCCCCGGTCTGATGCTAAAAGGGGCAGCCTGTTTAGCCCCTCAGTTATTCAGTTGCTCAATGAACACAAACATGCATGGGATTTCTGAGGAAACAGATCTATAGCCTGGCTGCATAAAAAAAAGCAGGGCTTCTGTACCTTTAACAGTCATGAGAAGCAGGTAATTTCAGGAAATATGGCTTGTTGTGCAAAGTTCAGTCTTTGAGATTCCTTCTTTCACACAACTATTACAAGTACAAGAGTCATGTCCTCCTTTTCATGTAGCCATTCTACATGACTATGATCACTGTTAACGTGGTAAATGTTTTATCTTTGTCAATTGTAGAGTACCCACTTCTTCTTTCCTTGTGTAACATCTGAGACTGCACCTCCACTGCAGAAATAATGCAGTTTGACACCACTTTAACTGCCATGGATCAATGCTATTAAATTCCTGGATATATAATTATGTGAGATATTTAGCCTTCTCTGGCAAAGAGCTTTGGTGCCCCCCAAAACACTACAAATCCTAAGATTCTGTAGGATGGAGTTGTAACAGTTAAAGTACAGTAGTGTCAAATGGCAATATTTCTGCAGTGCAGATGCAGCCTGAATCAGGTAAATGAAGGGCATTAACTGTCTCGCCATGCATGACTAATGCAAAGTTGCAAACATTATATATCTTGGTTTTTGACAACATCAGGCCTACCTTTGCTCTCAAGAGAGAAATATTTTTCCTCCTTTTTATTCAGCATGCTGCCAATTGGATGTTAATGCATTGCATCATATGAAATTCAGTAACCTGACATAATTTACTTCAGCCCAACAACATACATGGATTGACATTTAAAGCAATGCAAACCCCCCTCTCTCTCTACACACATACACACACACTCAAACATATATATTCAAGTTGTAGAAGGAAATGGCCATTGTCCAGGAAAATAGTGTATAATATTTTAGCCTGAAACTCGTAATAATTATATAGAAGCTTGTTCCAATTAATCCTGAATAATTCTGATGAACTCATTTAGAAAATAAGAATTTATTGCAGCAACTGTTGGACAGAGAAAGGGGCTTTTACTGTACTTTAGCTAATCTCCCAATGGTATTAAATGTTCCCTTTTTAGCCATTTTATTTCAGTGCTTCAAGGCAAGGGTTTTCCATGCTTCATAAACTGTATTTCAGCTTTCAAAAGGAGGAGGCTTGCAGCTGGGCATTGTTATTGGATCTTGCTCTGAGGAAAAATTGTGGGTAGGAGTGCTTCTAATTAAGTACTGCTTAAACCCAGAGAACTCGCCACTTTGCTTCCTATGCTTTGGTCCCATCTCAGCCTCACTACTGCAATGTCAAGGTGGGGTTTTTGTTTCTTTGTTTGTTTGTAAATAAGCTTTAGGAATACTCAGCTGGTTGAGAACATGGCAGTGAAACTTTATCTGCATCAGGGATGCAATTCTTTGCTAATTTTGTTCTTAAGGGAAGCAATTAGTAATTTTCATAATTTTCTTCCAGCTGAGAGAAAGTTTTTGAACACTGTGGAACTTATTTTGCACAATATTCAAACATGGGTGAGTGTGTGTGTGTGCGTGTGTGTGCAGAAATGCCATTTTCTGTGCCAAAAAAAGGATGTGAAAATTTTGCACAGAATAAGTCCCAAACTATGAAGGGGCTTTTTAGATTGGCAGGAAAGTGTGACATGAAGTTGCCTTTTTCTTAATGCTTAGCAGCTAGACTGCAAGCCCCAGGTGTGCATTTAAAAGGTACAGGGCAGCTAGACTGAGGGGTGTGGGAATGACTTATCTGAAGTCTTTTCTGTGGCTCAGCAGCTACATGGGAAGTGGTCAGAACGCTACAAACACAGGCGGAACAGCTACATGGGCGGTAATGAACGCGGCTTTTAGCCGCGGTGAACCTTTAAATTTTTTTTCCCTTGCCGACTGCGAACTGCGCAATTCCTCAATGCCCTGCAGGTGTAAAAGCTGGGGTTTAACCGCGAAGTTTTTTAAAGCTCCCAAACCCTAGCTCCACCCCTAATCCGAACCCTAGACATGCGCAGTAGGGACTCTGGGATGCCGTTACTGTTATTCTACTGTGGATAACATGTCAATTCATTCACAAAATAAAGGGGTTCATTCATGATGCACCAGTGCAACGGCACAGTTTAAAAAGGCAGAAAAAACGCAATGATAATTTGACGGATCCTCCTAAGTATACATTTGTCCTGCGCAACTGCGCAGGTTTGCAAACTGCGCAAACACAGTTACACCATACAGTCAAATTATCATTGCCAGCTGCGAACTGCTCAATTGCGCAGTTCACAGCCAGCAGCCGGCAAACCTGCGCAGTTGCGCAGGACAAATGTATACTTATGAGGATCCGTCAAATTATCATTGCGTTTCTTCCGCCTTTTTAAACTGTGCCGTTGCACTGGTGCATCATGAATGAACCCCTTTATTTTGTGAATGAATTGATATGTTATCCACAGTAGAATAATAGCAACGGCATCCCAGAGTCCCTACTGCGCATGTCTAGGGTTCGGATTAGGAGTGGAGCTAGGATTTGGGAGCTTTAAAAAACTTCGCGGTAAAACCCCAGCTTTTACACCTGCAGGGCATTGAGCATTTTAATTAGAAGTGGAAGTCCACACCACGCATGCTCCCAACCCACGATCCATTATGATCCGCACCTCTATTGCTGCCTTTAAATGGGCGCCTTAAAGAGACAGAGCCCCATTTAACCGTGCAACTACACCTTAGCCTTTAGATGCAATAGCAATGTTGCGCCCTTTTCAAAAAATTAGTGGGGAAATCAAGCTACTTTTTAAAGGCGCTTCTTCTCCCTTAAAACTCCAAAATAGTGTTTTCATGGCACACTTTCCCTTTTTCTCATCTAAAGGCTGGGCTTTCATGCAGCCATCAACACACCTCTTTTTGCCAATCTAAAATGGGCCAGCTCCTTTTTAAAGGTGCTTCTTCTCACTTAAAATGCCAAAACAGTGTTTTCATGGCACACTTTCCCTTTTTCTCATCCAAAGGCTGGGCTTTCATGCAGCCATCAACACACCTCTTTTTGCCAATCTAAAATGGGCCGAAGAATCCTGTCCATCCAGGATTCTCATCATCAGGACTTCCTAACACTCCAGGAATAAGTTCTTCAGCTTTTAAAAAATATTTTCCAGTATTCTTTCTATCCCTAATCTGGTACTAGATGCACAAATCAAATATATTCGGTCACAGTACAAGGTGTTGGTTTTAACCTTTAAAGCCCTGCATGGCTTGGGTCCATCTTATCTCAGGGACCGCCTCTCCCCATATGAAACCCCCCCACACACACACTTCGGTCCTCTGGGAGGAACCTATTGCAGCCCATGAAGACCAGGTTAGCACAGACCTCCCAGAGGCCTTCCAGCTTCTGCTGCCAGGCTATGGAATGGCCTGCCAGATGAGATACGTCTTATTACAACATTAGACTTTTTCAAAACAGCTTTAAAGACGTATCTCTTCTGGCAGGCCTTCCCAGAAACTGTATAATCTACCTAGCTTATACTATCTACAATCCTCCCAGCCTATTCTGTCCCCCCCCCCCCTGTACTTTGTTGTTACCCATGCTGTGGCCAGCATTGTGGTGTTATGCGTATAACATGTTGGTTGTTTTATTATTTGAAATCTAATTTTAAACTCAGCTAGTTTAATTCTATTTTAAGGGGTGGGAGGTTTGGAATGGGATCATTGAATTATATTAATTGTAATTGTTTTTTAATCTTGCTGTACCCTGCCTCGAGTGTTTTTACAGAGGGGCAGGTAAGAAATAAACATATTATTATTTATTATCATCATCATCATCATCATCATCATCATGAGGGCCACTCACTACCAGTTACGTTCTGTGCTGAACATAAGCTGCTTAATTATACCATGACAGTGTAAGGTCTCCTCAGAAGTAAGACCATGGAGTTTAGTAGGTTTGCACCCAGATTAGTTGTCCGTAATAATGTAAAGAGATGTTGCTACTACCATGTGAGGTGAGGATGTTCCAAGGCTGGCCTTCCCATTAGCTGCAGCAAGGTGCCCCCTTGTACAATATGTGGCATCCTTCCAATCTTCCCCTCTCCAGAAGGAGGATTTTAGAGTCATGGCAGTTAAAGTGGTCTCATACTGCTTTAATTCTGCAAGGTGGAGACACCTTGAGAGAATGCTTGTGCTACAGCAGCCCATATCACCACTCATTTTTTTGCTGGTGGAACATTTACCATTCTATGTCCTTTTAATAGTGGTCCTCAAGGCCTAAAATTTTCAGACATTAGTAAAGGTATAGATTTTTGATGGGCAGTCTAAAGACATTATCACATTTACTTTAAAGCAACTTATCCCTGCTGGGATAAAGTTGTGTTTAAATTTTAAAGTGGTTGTTATTGCATTCAGCAGTGGCCAGGCAAGTGCAACCCATCTGCAGCCCTGATCCCAGTCATACTTAATCCAGAGGCTTTTCCAAAATAGCCAGTTCCCATTTTTGAAAAGCCTCTGGATAAGCATAGCTGGGAACTGGGCTGAAAACGGGTTGCACTCACCTGTCCATGACTGATGAATTTTAATATTGCCCTGATGCTCATATCATTGTTGGTCTGGTTTTACTTGAATTGCTTTTGTCATGATTCATGATTTGTTTTAATTCTGTACTACTTAAGATCATGGCCTACAAATTCTAGTGTAATTCAGTCAGTTCTATTCCTTTGCATAAAAACCTAAAAATTGTTCTACTATTGATGAGTCCCTCCCATCATACTATTGATGGGTTTCATCAATAGCATAGTGAGGGAGGATTGTTGTTAACTGCTCCTTTTCTCCAAGTTTCATTTAAAAAGTATTTCCTTTACATTGTGAGGAATGGGAAGGAAACAGCCTTCTCCATTCTTTCCATACCATATACTCAATCCACCAACTTTCCTTCCTGCCATCATCAGAGAGCTAGGGAAAATATGGAGAGAAGAGGAACCAAGCTGTCTCTAGGGATGGGAAGAAATTTTATTAAGCTTTACAATCACCAAAAAAAAAATGCAACTTTTCCCAAGCTTTGTAAAAAAAAAAAAAAAAATACACACCTCACCTCAAGCATTTGCACATTTGTGTTGCTTGTAGGTCAGGCCAGAGCAATAGCATGTGCACAAATATTGAGCTGATTTTAAAAGATGACTAGCCTGAATGAGCATAATGGAAGGAATAAGGAGAAACACACCTTTGTCAATACACAAAATTGGAAAGTGGAAATAAAATACATTTGTGCAAAAGGCTTAAAACAAATGTATACAAATCTGGGTGAAGGAGAACAACACAAGGGTAAGAAGACAATGCAAGCAGTATTCAGAGAAGTTCTCTCACATCAAGACAGAGAGATTTTTCACATCCTAGATTGTTTTCCAACATTGGAGGTAGAGATTCAGTCTTTCCTGTGGCCCCTGAACTGTAGGACTAAGGTAGGCATATATAGAGTGTTTTTATTTCCCAAGGCCATAGGATTACTTTGGATTATGTTCCATTAGACTCTAGCATTGCTGCCTTAAAGTGAAAAATTTAAATGCAGGGAATGCATTTTGTTTATGATTTGCTTAGATATGCCTTAGAATATCTCCTTTACTGAATTTATTTTTATTGAAGTCCTTAATAAGCCTGGTCAACCTGAACAGCAGATATGCAGAATGTCATGAGCTTGAGTGCCTTCTGAAGGCACTACAGAATATGTTTGAAGTAGGTTTTTGGTGACTGGTGACCTAGGAGTTTACCACATTGGGGCTAATTTCTGCATTAAAGAGAGATTAAAGCACATTTAAAGCATCCCGGAAATAAAGTGAAAATGGTGAGTAATTGCGCAAATGGTTATCACACGCAATTGCACAAATGAAGTGATATTGGAAATGCATTGTTGCTGAAATCCCAAAAGTAAAAAGGTGCATGTTTATGCTTCTTTGTGACCACTTTAATGGTGGGTTTTGTGCAACATCATGTGAAATCATTTCACTCTCAATCTCCTCAGTGTAATAAACTCCCTAGGGTAGAAAGGCAGATGATTACAGATTCTATCCCTGCTCATTCTTTTTCAGCCCTGTCTGTAATCTGTTTTTTGGAGGGGAAGGGAATCTGTTTTTTAAAAATAAATAAATAAATAAATAAATAAATAAAATTACTACTTGAGGTTCCAGGAAAGTATGCAATTAAAATCAAAATAAAATGTGTAATTTCCAGCGTATTGTCAATCTATGTGATCTTATCTTTGTTTTTCCTGTTGCCAAGTTCATACGTACTTAGTAAATGGTTTGAGATGTCTCATAAAATAATTTGTGTCACATATACAGAAGTCAGCCAGCAGTTTAGCAATTTGTTTGCACTCTCTTCTCCAGGTTATGTTTTGAAAAGAGGCTCATGGGAATGAAAGTATATGTGCCTGGAAACTCTGGGATGGAGCCAAGACGTAAATCCTGAAGCGAATAAGTCATACGAGGAACCATTTTTCACGGCTTTTCTGCTGGGAAAAGGATACTTTCAGTCTAATTAGTGACATGCTGTGAGTATTTCGAAATGAAGCTTGACCATTTTCTTCATTGGCAGAGGAAAAGAGACATCATCAAAAATAACAAAAAGCACAAACCAAAATGAAATAAATGGGGCTTCTCCCACAGGGGACTCACTTCCAGATTGTTTGTATTCCAAAGTCTTTAATTTGGTAAAACTGTTTGAGTCTTGCCCAAACTACTGCCCTGCTGAATGTACTGAACAACAATACCCACCATCAAAGATGATGATGGCAGCTGTTGTTCAGTACATCTGGAGGGCATTGGCATGAGGGAGCCTGCTTTGTTTGCTTATCTGGCATTAATTTTCTTTTAAATGTACATGTACATGTCAACTTTTAAGCTGCTTTAACTCATTGATTTTCTCAGTAAGTTTTCATACTCTCCAACTGTACTGATTTTGCAGGACCGTACCATTTAATCCTCTGCCGTCCCACTTTTTCAGCTACTTTTAAAATGTCCCAATTTCTCTCTCCTTTTCTCACTTTCCCTGTTTGTCCTCTGTTTACTCCAATGGCTGCAAATGGAATTTAAAATGCAAAAAGTGTTTGCACTCAATTAACTCTGCAGGGAGGAGAGGAGAAGAAAGGATAGGGAGCAGGATCCTGCCCTTCCTGGGAAGCTCAGACAAAAATCAAACTACTGTAGCCTCTCCTAACTGGGACATGTGTGGCCAAGCAATATCAGAGTATGGTCAAGATGACAATGGGGCTTTCTAGATTGGCAAAAAGAAGTGTGTTCATGGCTGCATGAAACTCTAGCCTTTAGATGAGAAAAAGGGAAAGTGTGCCATGAAAAGGCTTTTTTTGCGTTTTAGGGGAGAAGAAGCGCCTTTTAAAAGGTGCTGGTTTTCCCAGCTTCTTTTTTAAAAACTGCGGAACAGCGCAGCTCCATCTAAAGGCTGTGGTGCAGCTGCTAAGCATTAAGGAAAAGGCAACTTCATGTCACACTTTCCTGCCAATCTAGAAAGCCCCATTGATCCTAAACGAGGAATAATACATAAGGTCAAGATTGTGCCCCCTCCTTTCCCCTTTGCTAAGTTAATGGAGTGCAAACAATTTTCAGAAAACAACATCATAGGAAATTTTCTTTCTGCACCCTCTCAGCTTTTCACAAATTCCACTTCCTTCCATCCTGATAATATTTTGTGCAATATTTTCCCCCACCCCATGTCCACAGTTTGTGAGCCTTTCTTTCATTGTGCCCTAGAGATGAAACACCCCTATATAGATGGGCCATTGGTTTCATCCTATACACCAAATTCAGTTGATTGCAAAGCAAGGCTTTCAGTCCAGGTTTATGAATGAATTGTGAAGCATGCCAACTTGTTGTATAAAACACTAGACAGTTTATGTTCCAAAGAAAACAACCTCTTAAATGCTTTCAAGTGCCTGCAAATCACAGTGGCATGTCTGTACCCATGCAAATTGTCTGATATGTAGAACCATTCATTGTTGTTCTATTACCTGCATATAGCAATACTGGAACACAATACTGGATTTCACTGCAAGGCTTTTCTAGCAGACATTCCTGGAACAGATTCCAAGGAATCTGAGTTTCATAAGGAAGTATTTTTCTGAGGGGCCAAAAAGAATGTTCTTAAAATGGAGCTGAAGGCATCTGAGATCTAAATTAAGATCAAAATATGTACTGTGTTTTAATAGGTACCTCCAAAAATGTGTGGTTGGTTCCATATCACACAATGGAAGGCATTTTTTACCACAAAGGTGCAGGCTTAATAAGTTGAAAATTTGTTCCTGCCAAGTTTACTTTGTGATGACTTCCACTTTCCACATCTGTCAACTATACATAAGACTTGGGCAACTGAAAATAATATGCTACAAGTTATTTTTGGACTCCAAGTGACTGGGTCAGTAGCTTTTCCATCACTAGACACGAGAATGGCTTTCTGTAACTACTTGCCCTTTTTGAAAGAAAAAAAGATGATTCAGTAAAATGACCTTATGCAGCCCTTTGGTTTAAGCTACCTCTCAGTTGACATTGGAGACATATTTTCATTATTTCTAGGTAATGTAACATATTCATACAACAATACACATTCCATGCAAATGAAAATGAACACAGAAATATATATTCAAATATTTACATATTCATCACCTATACATATATGTATAATATTAGTTAATAATGAAAAAACCTCCCTATAGATGAAATAACAGTTGTAAGGAGATACTCTGTTTTTTGTAAACCTTTCTTATGGAAATGTAAAAAGAGAAATTATGATTCATTTCCCCCACTTCTTGTACATTTCAATCTTTCTGGGAATTCTTCTGGTACATATTCTCCCTTCTCATGAATAATGTAAATTGACTCTTCATTCAACTAGCCCAGATATTGTCAGGCCATCAAATCGTGTTTCAAGTAGTCCTGAAATTTATCCCAGTCTTTCATGAATTTACTATTGGCTTTACTTTTAAGTATGTATGTCATTTTGTCCATTTCTGATACATCCACAAGTTTTTCAATCCAGTTCTCCATAAGAATATTTGGTGTTTTCTAATACTTAGCCAAGATAATTCTTACAGTTGTTATCATGTACCAGCATAGTTAACTAATTTGTTTCTCAATTTAATTTCTAATTTAAATAATACAAGTAAGAAAAAGTCCTGGCTCAAGATGTTGTTGTAAAATTATCTGCATTATGGTTCAAATCATAAGCCAGAGTTTTCTTTTCTTTTGCTACAACCCCACCACATATAAAAAATATTCCAACTTGTTTACCTTATTTCCAACACAAATTGTTAGCACTTTGATATATATAAAAGATTTTTAAAAGTGAAAGACACCACTTTTCTTTTTTACAATGAAAGGGATCTAGGAGTCCAAGTAGACCATAAGCTGAACATGAGTCAACAGTGCGATGCGGCAGCTAAAAAGGCCAATTCAATTTTAGGCTGCATCAATAGAAGTATAGTGTCTAGATCAAGGGAAGTAATAGTGCCACTCTATTCTGCTTTGGTCAGGCCCCACCTGGAATACTGTGTCCAGTTCTGGGCACCACAATTCAAAACGGATGTGGAGAAACTGGAGCGGGTCCAAAGGAGGGCGACTAAGATGGTGAAGGGTCTGGAAACCATGCCCTATGAGGAACGCCTTAGGGAACTGGGGATGTTCAGCCTGGAGAAGAGAAGGTTAAGAGGTGATATGATAGCCCTGTTTAAATATTTGAAAGGATGTCATATTGAGGAGGGAGCAAGTTTGTTTTCTGCTGCTCCAGAGACTAGGACGCGGAATAATGGATATAAATTGCAGGAAAAGAGATTCCACCTCAACATTAGGAGGAACTTCCTGACAGTAAGGGCTGTTCGACAGTGGAACACACTCCCTCGGAGCGTAGTGGAGTCTCCTTCCTTGGAGGCCTTTAAACAGAGGCTGGATGGTCATCTGTCAGGGATGCTTTGATTTGGAGGTCCTGCATGGCAGGGGGTTGGACTAGATGGCCCTTGTGGTCTCTTCCAACTCTAGGATTCTATGATTCTATGATTCTACAGCACTTTTTTTTTTTTACTACAGTTCTCTTTTAAAACATAACATCTCATGTAGCTACTGTTGTTTTGCCATTGGTTCTAATGAGAAAAGAGATTTTTGTTTTTTGGTTTGTAAGCTGCTTTGGGTCCAGCACTGGAAGAAAGGAAGCATATAAATCCAATAAATACATAAATTAAAAAACAGATTTAAAAAAGAACATAATTATCTGTATCAGAGCCTAGGAAAATTATTGGATACAACTTTTTCAAACTTTGGATTATTATTTTTTTAAAAAACATGTAACTGTGGTCCAAAACACACTGCAGAAACAATCCAGTTTAAGACAGCTTTAACTACCCTGGCTCAGTGCTACGGAATTCTGGGAATTGCAGTTTTTTGTGGCACCAAAGCTCTCTGACAGAGAAGGCTAAATGTCTCACAAAACTAGAATTCCCTAAAATTGAGCCAGGGCAGCTAAAGTGGTCTCAAACTGGATTATTTTTGCAGTGTGTTTTGGACATAAGACTACTATTTCTAATATTTCTTTGAGTGCCTGTGAGCAAAAACACCATAGTGCAAATATAGCAACCATGATGGAGAAGGGCAGGGCAATTTATTGACATTTCATTGTCTGAGATGATGCAAAATAGGCCAAATGGACAAGAAGGCACCCATCCAGTTATAGAATCGAGCCAGATTGGCAGGTGAAATTTATTGTGTTATTTCTTTATTCCATCTGTATGCTGCCTTTCTCCCAGAAGAGATCCAAGGCAGCTTACAGTTAAAAAACATTGTTTAAAAAATTACAATAAAATTTAAAACTGTTAAAATCATCTAAGATAGCAATAGGACATTGCCTATTGGCTATTAGGAGAATGAAGGGAGACTCCACTACTGCCCTAGACCCCACCTCCTACTTCGCTTTGCCTAGCATTTTAAAATATACATCTGTATGCATGTAAGTCAAACTTTATTTTTGAGCAGAGTATTCATGCACCAATGTTTGTACAGATAACATGCAGGGAATTTCCCATTTGCTGAGATTATGGATCCAACAAGATCTACAAAGAATTTTTAAAATCTTTGTGAATTCTTCATCATAACTTATTTTAAAGACTGCAAACTAATATGATGATATGGAATCGTTTTGGAGATTCTGAGAGAGATGTTCCCTGCTCTTTCACCTGTGTCAAATAATCACCTGTGATTTTCCCTTTTGAAAAACTGAGTAAACAAAATACAGCAAGTTGAAAGTGAACCTATTAGAAAATCATGATCATCATCATCACTATGACCACCACCACCACCATTCTAACAAATGACAACCCTTAAAATCCTTTCCCCTTGTTTTCTTTCTCTGTAGTTTCTGTTCAGTTATTTATATGGAAATGTCAACATTGTTATAGGCACAAATGGTTGCAAATTGATCTCCCTTTTTTCTTAAGGATGGGAAAATGTTATATTCCTGGTCTGTTTCAGTTATGAATGTGTCCATTCATTCAGCTCAGTTCAATGTCTGTACGAGTCTGTAAACTGAAACACAGACAGATATCAATGACAACATTCATATGAAGTGTTGTCATTTGGAAGATTTTTTTCCCTAATATATGCATATTTGTATACAATTAATATATGGACCTATGTATGTAAACTTCTCTAATATGTGTACTTTTGCATGCAAATATCACCAATATATGAAATTATTTTTTCCTCATTATACTTTCCCTTTTTTACACAATTTTCCCCAAACCTTTTTTTATGTAACCTTTGATCTGAAAACTACATTACAATATTTGAAGATTTGCACAAACCAAACAATAATTGGGTTCCTTACTTCATATTATTCTGAGAGATGCAGATTAGGCTAATTTGCTTTTTAAAAAGTGTCAAATGAAATATTAGCCTATACCTGTTCTTGCTGCTATATTCTGCTATTATAGTAAACTGCCATTTCAAACATTATTTTTATATTGTATATTCAGTCACTAGGGTTGCAAGATCTTATCTCCAGTCCTAAGGGCGAGTGGGTGGCTAAGTGGGTGTAAAAGGGTGTGTGTATATTCTCATTTGTCAGATCTGGTGTTTTTAATTGAATGGCATATTTTATGCAAAGGGACTTGATGTACCATGCTTAATGGCATCACCAGGGCCCACCTCTTCTGACACCACAAGAAGTCAAAACCTAAGTCTTTGGTTTGGTCTCTGAAATTTCAGGGTCTGGGATAGTCCTAATATGGAATCCCTAATAGCCACCCACTTATTTTCCTCCAAATCAAGCAAAGCCAAACATGCCTCTGTTTTTAATGGCACAAGGTTGCATTCCCTGCAGGTCAGTGGCTGGAGGTCTGGAGAACATACATTTGGCATACCTTGAAAGGTATATGCTAGAGACCATACAAAAAGGTCATCTTTGTCCTGCACAGCTGTTGGGAAAGGCATTTCACTGTACTTTCTGGCAAGAAAAAAAAATGAAATGCAGAAATAGAGGCTGGATGACACTTGAAACAGTACATATGAAAGGCATCTAGGGATCTTAGTAGACCACAAGCTAAACATGAGTCAGTTGTGTAATATAGCAGCCCAAAAAGCCAATACAATTTTAGGGGGCATCAACAGGGGCATAATGTCCAGATCAAGGGATATAATAGCACCTCTCTATGCTGCTTTGGTCAGGCCTCCCCTGGGATACTATTTTGGGCACCACAGTTCAAAAGGGAAATCAACAAGCTGGAACATGCTCAGGAAAGGATTATCGAAGTTTGGAGACCAAGGCCTATGAAGAACAACTGAGGGAGCTTAGAAAGTTTAGCTTGGAGAAGAGAAGATCGAGAGGTGATGACAGCTGACTTTAAATATTTGAAAGGATGTAATGTAGAAGATAGGTCAAGTTTGTTTGCTGCTCCAGAGACTAAAACATGAACCAATTGATTCAAATTACAGAAGAAGAGATTCCACTTAAACATTAGTAAGAACCTTTTTTTACAGTAATAGCTGTTCATCAATGGAATAGACTGCCTAGGAGGGTAATGGACTCCTCATCTTTGCAGGGCTTTAAAGAGTGGTTTGATGGCCACCGTTCAGTAGTGCTTAAATTACATATTCCTGCATGACAGGTTTGGACTGTATGGCCCTTGTGATCCCTTCCAACTCTATGATTCTATCTGTTTAAAAAACAATATAGCTCTGAAAGGGGAGGAACAACCGTGAGGTAAGATACTGCAGCCTTTCTGCCTTAATAGTTGGTTGCCAGCAGCTTTTCCAGCAGATTGCTCAAACCATTTCTATCTTGCTGGTTCATCCCTTTTTCCTTGTGTGTGATGTGTTAAATTTAGAGTGTAATTCATATTTAGGGCCATCATGCTTACATGTTTTGTAAGCTACTCTGCTCAAAGGCAGTGCAGAAAAGCTTTAAAAAATAAGTAATTAATTTGCAATTCAGGCCCTTTCCTGAACTTCTGAACAGCAACTTGGCTATTCCTGTATTGAATTAGCCCCACCACTCCAATAAACCTGGCATCCTTTTGCCTATAAATTTATGTGGTGCTGTTTAATAAGTCTTCCTGATGTGAACAAAAATGTTAACAGTAGCTTCAAACACAACTCTGTCTGCAAGTATATAATATGCTTCTCATCAGCCTAAGCTATTTAACTTAACCAGCCCTGTGTCCAGGGTCAAAAAACAGCTGTTTATCAGGACAGAACAGAAATAAATTTGAAGGTGCAGTTTAACATTTTAAGAACTTGAGACCTCCATTTTGAAGATGTGGGCACATGAGAAGGCTTTTTTTACTTTTCCATACACACGCAATTGGATATCAATTTTTCCAACTTTCAGTATGCATCACAGAAACAGAGTTTGTTAATAAATATATACAGACATAACATTGGAGGGTTTTTTTTAATAAACATCTATTCATTGGTTCCCTTTATTGCTTCATAAAGTATCCTTAAGCTCTCTTTAATTTTATATCCCTTCATGGTCTTCCTTACTTTTTAGTCTTCCCTTGTTACATTCCTCATCATACACTGTTCATTTAAGTCAGTCTGCCAGATCGCCCTATCAGACAGAGAAATCCTAGACTAGTACAGTACTGCACACACACACATACACACACACACACATATTCATAAACACTTGTATCTGCGAGAAAATGTGTTGAAGAGGACAGGTACAGTCAATGAGTGCAATTTCAATCTCTCTTTACTCATTCATTGGACATAGGAGGGATTGTTGAAATCACTTATTTGATACATTTCAAGTACAGTATTATGTTAGGCTGCAAGAATGTGACTTGCTCAAGGTTTCCATGGCTGAATGGGGATTTGAATTCCCATATATGGTGAATCAAAACCCATAGGATTCCCATATATGGTGAATCAAATTAGGTGTCTGTATCAAATGTCTTTTTCTTTTCTTCCCTTAGTTTTTGTTTATTTTTTCCTCACCTTTCTAATAAAATAAGCTGGGTGCTTTACAAATAGGAGGCAGCATGGCATAGGGAGTGTTGGGCTACAAATCTGGAGACCAGTGGCTGATTCCCATTCAGCCATGAAACCCACTGAGTGATGTTGGGCAAGTCACATGCTCTCAGCTTCAGGGGAAAGCAATGACAAACTTTCTCTCAATGAATTTTGCCAAGAAATAGCATCATCTTAGGGTTGCCATAAGTCGGAAACAACTTGAAAACATGCAACACACATACTTTACAAATACTGTAGAGCCAACATACTGTGGTGTTTTGAGTGTTGGACTAAGACTCCAGGAAACCATGGTTCAGATCCCCATTCAGCCATTGAAACCTTGGGCAAATCAAATTCATACAGCCTAAGAGCAAGGCAATGTCAACATCCTCTCCTCTGAATAAATCTTGTCAGAGAAAACCCCCTAGGATAAAATGAAGTTGAACAAGTTGTTTTTCAGGCTGCATGGAACAAAAAAAAATTACAAAGAAAAGGATTAACAGTTAAGCATTAAGAAAATTACTGCTAAAGGATCTAATAACAGATTTACAGTACTTTAAAAGTGAAGATTAAAATGCAGGAGCACTCTGTTGTTAAAAGTTTAGAGTAGCAGGAGTTGTCTTTATTATTCTGTACAGTTTGCCTTTAATGAAGTTAGAAATAACTCGCTCATCTCCTCCATTACTTAAGGTTGCCTGTTTTATTTTATCTGTCATCTCAAATGCTAAGATTTGCATTGCTGAAATTTTAGCTTTGGACAGTGAGTCTTCTGCATGCCTTTCTTATTGCTTTATACTGAATTTTAAATTATTTTCCTGGTGTTTTGACATAAGCCATTATTATGGCCAATCAAACTTGTTCCAAAGCACACACACAGCATAGGATATGATTTTTGGGGGGGTGGGGGGGGGGGAGAAAAAAAATAACAGGCCAACATTATGTGGGATTGTTTGGCCAACATTGCCGATGTAAGGGTCTTGTTTTAATCATAGTTAGAGTACTTAAAAAGGCAAAAATGAGAAAAATAATTGTACATGTTTCAGCTGAGATGATAGCACTGAATAAGTAACATTACTATGTAGCTAATCAGTAGTTATTGTTTTGTACTAGCTAGTAGTACTGAATATTGCTTAGTAGAATCATAGAATCATAGAGCTGGAAGAGACCTCAAGAGCCAAACAGAGGAACAGGCAGAAGCTTGGTTCATATAGATTTCTATATCTTCATATATGTTTCATTGTCTAGTGGTTATGTATGGATTGATACACATATTGTTTTTGTTCGCTGCCCTTGAGTTGACCTCGACTCATGGAGACTCTATGAATGAGACATCTCCAAGATCCTTTACTGCTCTGCTCAGGTCTTGCAGGCTCAGGGCACGGGTTCCTTTATTGAATCTAGCCATCTGGCACATGGTCTTCCTCTCTTTCTACTGCCTTCCACTTTTTCTAGCATCCTTGGCCAAACTATGACAGTTAATTTAATTATCTTGGCTTCAAGGGAGAGTTTGGACTCGATCTGTTCTAGGACCCATTTGTTTGTCTTTTTGGAAGTCCATGATATCATCAGCACTTTTCTCCAGCACCACATCTCAAATGAGTTGATTTTCTTTCCATCTACTTTCTTCACTGTAAAGCTCTCACATCTGTACATGGTAATGGTTTGGACAATCCTAATCTTAGCATTCAGTGTTATAGGTAGATACCTATAAGCAGATTGGGCCATGGGCCATTCACAGTTTGGGATGGCTTGATTTTTTGACCTTTGTCTTGGGAAACTCACCTTACCAATTATGAAGAGACTGGATTTTTTAAAAAAAACAAAAAAAAACATGGTTTTTAATTGTTTATCATTTTAAAATAAAGCTAAACATATCCAGTTATGTCAGTTCACCAAAGGAATAGCATATATTACAACAAACTCCCCATCCCTTCCTCACTTTCTGCCAATATGAATGTTTGGGAGTCTGGGACCATTAGATTTGATTTCTGCAAGCAACGGAATTTGTGCATTTTAAAAAATGCATTTTTAAAAAGTCTGCTTCCATAATGTCAACCATAAGCCCTTATAAGTGTTTTCCTTAATTAGAACAACATTTGAGATGACAGCATAATCTATCCAAATACTGTATTTAGATGCCAAACTGTTTTATTATGGTCTACCTGAAAGTAATCAAGGGAACAAAAAACAGTACTGATAACTTGTATTGGAACACCGTGGCACATTTAAAGGGAATCTTGTGATTTAAGTATTTTGGCAGAGGCTTTGCTTGTTATTTTAGTAATTGCACAGTTTGTTTGTACTTTCAGGTTTGCATTGCCCCCTTACATATGAAGAAATATTGCATTGGCTTTGATAAACTAGACTGTGCATATGGCAAATAAGTGACAAGTTATATCCTGACTCAGTGCAGGATTATATGAAAGGGAATCTCAACACTGCATTGTATTTTGGAATCACAAGTCTCATAGAGCATGAGTATACACCAGACTGAAACAGATAACACAACTTCTTTCATTGTACCTTCCTCAAAAAAAAAAAAAAAGAAGGCATATACCTACACAGTCACTACTACACAGTAAAATGGATTATCTCAAAGAGGTATGATTTTGATCCAAAACACATCACAAAAATAATCCAGTTTGAGACCACTTTAATGGTCCTGAGTCAGTGCTAGGGAATCCTGGGAAATGTAGTATATTGTGGCACCAGTGCTCTTTCACAGAGAATGCTAAATGTCTCACAAAACTACAGTTCCCAGAATTCCTCAGTATTGAGCCAAGGCAATTAAAGCGGTTTCAAACTGGATTATTTCTGCAGTGTGTTTTGGACCATAGTTCAGTAAATGCAGTCAGGTTGGCCAAGAAGACAATTCCTTTGCTGATCCTTGTATGTGTTAATACAACGAGCCCTTGGTATCCACTGAGATTTGGTTCCAGCCCCCCCCCCCCCCCCCGGATTCCAAAGTCCATGGATGTTCAAATCCAATTAAATACAATGGGATTTTTCTTTAATATTTTGAAGCCATGGATGATTGAATCCATGGATAAAAAAGTCTATGGGTATGGAGGGCCAACTGTACTACTGAGTGTGTGACAATAATCCAAGACAAAAGAGAAGAGCAATGCTATTTTGTGGAAGCTGTTCTGCGAATCACCAGAAAATTAGAATTTTTAAAGAAGAAATGTAAGCCGGAACAAAATAGAAAAGACATGTGTAATTTGATCTCAACTCATTTCTTATCAGAAAGAAAAATGTCAATATCAATAATCCAGCAGAGCAGAATTTTTCTGCTTTTTGCTTCAGGAAATTAGAGAAGGTCATATAGCAATAGTCTTTGTGTCCCCACTGGATTTAATTCACTGATAATATGTGGAATATTTTAACCTTCATCCTAATTCCGAACAACAAAATGGACAAAATTAACATTTGAGCCTCATCTAGTAAGGCTGACGGTATTCCTAGTAAACATGTATATCATTTATGCTATTTTATTTTCAAAGATTCAGACAGTTCATAAGGCATTTGGCACAAACAGCTGCCAAAATACATTCCTGCTCACTTAAAGGAAGCTACAGACAAATAACTTGTTGTTAATGGGCCAATGCAAACATTAGTAATTAGTCACCTATTATGAGGCTTTTAATACCTTTGCATGTTGGGTGACAGTAAAACAGATGGCAAGCATTACCATGGGTTATATTAGGTTATACATCCTCAGTTGTGTAAGAGAACGTGGATGTGATTGCATACATAAAAGTCTCTGTTAATACTATTTCCACCAAATGTCTGGTATTTGTCATCTGTGACATAGAGCAGAATTGGGTCCAGATGGAAACTGAATAATACACTTTTCTTGTTGTGAAACTGCAATGGAAGAAATGAGATCTTGAAGCATGTAGGACAAAGACTTTTCTTCCCACAACCTGAGACTGGAAAAAACCTATCTAATTAGACTTCATTCTTCATTTTAAAAACCATTTTTAAAAAACATCCACAAACCTTTCCAGGTCATGCAAAACACTAATTCTCTACATTCTCTTCCTCTGATGAATCTCCTGAATAGATCTGGCCTTCAGTACAGAATCTGCTTGGAAATGTATTGGAATCTGCTTGGAAAATTGGAATTAAAGGTTAAAATTTAAACAGCCCATGGCAACTGTTGGGATATTTAAACACAGCAGTAGTACATTTGTCACTTCGGAGTAACAGGTAGGAGTGTAACAATACTACAAGCACTAACTTATCCTTAACTTAATTCTTAAGCCATATCTATGCACTTTGCATGTATTAATATGCCATAGGCACAAAAGTCCTTCAAAATTTATGATTATCCCAAGTTCTTAAACATTCTGTTTGGACGCATAAAGTAGTGCAAGGTCCATACCAAGAGCTGGAGCATAATTTGGACTGAAACAAAGATTCAGAGCAATAAAATCTGTGCTCTTCCCCTATTGGCAGCTATCCAAGAACACTGATCCCAGCTTAGCAATGATGGAATGTTACCCCCACATGCTAGAAATAAAATAGATTTACTAACTTGGGAAACTCTGCTCTTTCTGAATCTGGTTACGCCTGCATTTCTCTTGTTTTTGAAATGCTCTCCTAACAGCAGACTGCCTTTGTAGTTCCTATGATGGTCCTCTGATTTTGGCCCCTTCCCTGCCAGTTCTCCTAAAACTATCATTAAATGTATTATCCAGCCTGCTTTTAGCTCATCTAATCTATCCACTGCCTCCTTCCTTTGACTTTTTCCCCCTGACTGTGAAACGCATGAATGTGATGTGCTGTTAGGTCCAAAATGGGAACAACATTGTTCAAATAATGGCCACTATAAATATGCTGAAATATGAGCTGTTGTATAGGGTAAACATAAGGAAGCATATATACAGTGTTGGCTGATAGCAGTTTGACACCACTTGAACTGACACGTTCTATCCTTCAGAATCTTGGAATTTGTAGTTGTTTGGGGAGGCACTAAACCTCTTTGACAAACCACATTGAATATGTCACCAAACTACAGCTCCCAGGATTCTACAGGATGGAGCTATGACAGTTAAAGTGGAGTCAAATGGCTTTAATTCTGCAGTGGAAGAGCTGTTAGTCTTAGTCCAAGGTGTTGGATCTATTGGGGCCATAGTGTTCAACAACCTCAATAGCTTATTTACAGTTCAGAGTAAAGCCTAAAGCAGATTTATCATCACAATGACATTAAAGGTGTCAGGGCACACATGGTTTGTCTTCTCCCTACAAAATAACAGGACAATCAGTGTACCTCAAGGCTGAATTTGAAACTGGGTCTCTATAGTCCATGTGCTACTTTCCCTAGTAAACTATGCTTGGCATCTCTGGGGGCATAAAGCCTAACTATTGTTTAGTCCTTGTATTAGTCTCAGACTTCCACCTTCCTTGTCACTCATTAGAACAACCCTGAAGAGATTAGAAGCCTTCATTTCCATTCACCCCGTTGTCTAACAGACTCTCTAACCAAGCTGACATAACTGGTCTCAAAGTTGCTATTGGAGTCACCAAGACTTTTAGTCCTGGACAACTTCAACATTCCACTTGAGACCAGTTTGTCAAATCTAACAGGTGCAGCTTGGAAGTTAATGGAATCCATGACAAACATGGGCCTATCCCAATTGGTTGTCATTGTGCGGGTCATACCCTTAATGAGGTCTTTAGTACAGAACAAAAATATCCGTGGGAAGAGGTAATTAAGACCACTGCATTGTCATAGATGGATCATTTCCTGATCAAGATTGAGCTAAGAACCACTGTCCACCCCATTGGGGGTGGAGGACCCATTAGAATGATCCACCCTTGAAGGCTAATGAAACCAATTAGTTTCCAGAAAGTCCTAAAAGGTTTAATGGTTGATAACGCCAGTGATTCTGTCGAAGCCTTGGTGAATACCTGGAATAATGATCTTACCAGGGCTGTTGACACAATCACTTCCAAACGTCCTTTCTAACCTGCTTCTATCTGCCTTGGTACCCCAGAAAGCTTAGGAAGATGAGGTGGGCTGGACAACAACTTGAGCACGGCTGGTGAAAAACTCTCCTCTTATCTACAAGACTCACCATAGGAAATTTCTTTTTTTCTTCTTTTTATTAATTTTATTTTATACAGTACATAGTGACAAAACAAACAATATGGTACAATACATTATATTCAATGGAAAATACATAACAGACATAGGAACAGTGTCAGGGGTGTGGGGTGAGACACAAAGGGTACAAATAACTTCCTAGAATTTCCTTCTGATCTTCCATCTGATTCAACTTCGTAAACGTTATTAGGGCTTGTACCTTACATCTCACTAAGAAGTTATACTTGGAAGGACAGTATGTAACAGAACTGTATATAAACTAATATGGAAAAGTAAGTAAGAGGAAGCTAGTTTCCCACTCGGAATTGCTCGATTCCTACATCTAATCACATCTATAATAACCTTTCTAACTTGAGCACGGCTGGCGAAAAACTCACCTCTTATCTACAAGACTCGCCATTGGAAATTTCTTTGTTCCTATGGAGAGGAAATACATGCAGCGAAGAAATCTTTCTTCTCTGCACATATTGCATCTGCAAATTCTCATCCTGCAGAGCTGTTTAGGGTGGTAAGAGAACTGACCCAGATTCCATCTGGGCAGAACCCATTACTTGACCCGACAACAGCTTGCTGTGATGCATTTAACAACTATTTTGCAGATAAAATCTCTCACATAAAAGCCGGTGTTTTAGCAGAATCAAATGTTGAAGTGTCCAGCAACTCCATGGATGAGATTATACTGGATCAGTTTGAGTCGGTGAGTACTGAGGATGTGGACAAACTTCTTGGTAGTGTGAACAAGACAACATCTGTGGAGATGTGGAGAAACTGGAGCATGTCCAAAGGAGGGCAACTAAGATGGTGAAGGGTCTGGAAACCATGCCCTATGAGGACCGCCTTAGGGAACTGGGGATGTTTAGCCTGGAGAAGAGAAGGTTAAGAGGAGATATGATAGCCCTGTTTAAATATTTGAAGGGCTGTCATATTTAGGAGGGAGCAAGCTTGTTTTCTGCTGCTCCAGAGACTAGAACGCGGAACAATGGATATCAATTGCAGGAACAGAGATTCCACCTCAACATTAGGAGGAACTTCCTGACAGTAAGGGCTGTTCGACAGTGGAACATACTCCCTCGGAGGGTGGTGG
Source organism: Urosaurus nigricauda (assembly GCA_034509955.1). Taxonomy (NCBI): domain Eukaryota; kingdom Metazoa; phylum Chordata; class Lepidosauria; order Squamata; family Phrynosomatidae; genus Urosaurus; species Urosaurus nigricauda. Next base: position 256,440,949 of record JAOEGL010000001.1, on the reverse strand, counting down.
AGTCTCCTTCCTTAGAGGTCTTTAAGCAGAGGCTGGATGGCCATCTGTCGGGGATGCTTTGATTGGGATTTCCTGCATGGCAGGGGGTTGGACTGGATGGCCCTTGTGGTCTCTTCCAACTCTATGATTCTATGATTCTGTGAACATGCCCTCTTGATCCTTGCCCATCATGGCTGGCTGCCCATGGGGGAGATGCCTTGAGGATGTTTCTAAGAGACATCATCAATGCATCCCTTAGGAAAGGACAAATTCCATCTTGTTTGAGGAAGGAACTGTGAGGCCGCTCCTGAAAAATCCTTCCCTTGACCCTCTGGATATGAACAACTATAGGTCAGGATCCCAACTACCATTTCTAAGCAAATTGATCAAGTGGGCTGTTGCCCTTCAGCTCCAGGTTGTCTTGGACAAAACTGATCATCTAGATCCATTTCAAATCAGCTTTAGGACAGGATATAGAGTTGGGACTGCCATGGTTACCTTGGCTGATGACCTTCATCTGTGCATTGACAGGGGAAGTGTGACCCTATTGTTGCTATTAGACCTCTTAGCGGCTTTTGACACAATTGATCATGACATACTCTTGAGGCGCCTGAGAGTAGGGAATTTGGAGGCATTGCACTGCAATGGTTCCATTCCTTCGTCTTGGACAGGTTCCAGAGGGTGATGCGTAGGGACAGCCACTCTGCAAAAAAGAAGCTTAATTGTGGCTTCCCTCAAGGCATTATCCTGTCCCTATTCAATATATATATATATATATATATATATATATGAAGCCACTGGGAGAGATCATTTGGAGACATGGGGCAGTGTGTTGTCAGTACGCTGATGACACCCAGATATATTTCTCCATGTCTCAGTCTACAGCCTTGACTACAGATGGCATCTCTCCTGTCAGTTAATGTCCTAAAGCGGTAATGGACTGGATGAGGAAAAACAAACTAAAACTGAATCCAGACAAAATGGGGTACTCACAGTAGGGACCCCTAATCCAGGTATTGTGATACAACCACCGGTCCTAGATGGGGGTCACAGTCTCTTCAAAGGACTATGTTCGCAGGCTGGGGGTGATCATAGACCCGTCGCCCCAGATGACAAATCAGTTAAATGGGATGGTCAGGAGTGCTTGCTATCAGCTTCGGCTGATACGCCAGCTGCATCCTTTCCTGGAAGTGGGGGACCTTGAAACTGTGGTACATGCACTGGTAACCTCACGACTCAATTCCTGCAATGCACTCTACGTGGGGTTGCCCTTGTGCTTAGTTTGGAAACTTCAATTAGTTCAAAACATGGCAGCCAGGTTTGTTACTGGAAAAACCAGAAGCAATCACATAACAAATATCTTAAAATCACTCAACTGGCTGCCCATTGGTTTCTGGGAGCAGTATAAGGTGCTGGTCATAACCTTTAAAGCCCTAAATGGCTTGGGTCCAACCACTCACGTCCTCTGGGAGGAATTTATTGCAGACTATAAGAACTAGTCTGACTGCAATACCCAGAGTACCTTTTCGTCAACCACTCCCAGATTATGGAACGGTCTACTGGAGGAAATCCATCATATTACGAGCTTAGACAGCTTCAAAAAGGCTGTTAAAATGGATCAACAATTAATAGAATTGCCATTTACATTCCTTAGCTGCTGCTCATAAAACATACAACCAGGTACTGGGGATGGGAAGGTTTACCACACGTGGTATCCAAAGTGGAAGCCCTGCCCCAAAATCCCTCCCCGAATATACACTGTATATTAAGCCAGTCACAGGAGACACCCTGTAGAATAGAAAATCACTGCTTCAATTAATGGTAAGTCTTTTCATACCTACACTAGCAGCTGTTGAAGTTTATTTGCTGCATATTATTGTGTTCTTTGACCAAATGCTCTTAGATCTTATGTTTTTTTTATGTTTTCAGATCTCCCATTTCCCATTTATTTTGTGGATAGTTATTGGCCTTGTGACTTACTTGAAAGAAAATTAAGTGCCAGCAATTTTTGGTTTTCATTATAAGCAAGTTCTATCCAAAAGTTAAATTTTTACTGTCCCAGACTATAAAAAAAAATGTTTCCCAATCAAGAAGGACTTGATTCTTTCCCAGAACTTATATGAGGTTATTGTTTGCATGCTTTTAATAACAGAATAATAATATTTCACAAGAAGTCAAGAGGAACAAATAGTAGGCATCAGACAATAAGTGCTTTATATTAGCTGATTATATACAAGACATCCTAAAACTGAATATAAAAGATCTTAAAGTTACTCAACATTTCTAATAAAGACAAGTTTGAAAGGATCCCAGTTAATTTACTGCAAATTATGAAGTGCAATCAGGTGTGAAGTGCAATCAGGTGCAAGGTCATACAATGTTATCAGCACAACAGACTGTGTGTATGTGCACCTTCAGTTCACCTGTCAACTTATAATAATAATAAATAATAATAATTTTTTTATTTATATCTCCCGCCTCTCCCTACGGATCGAGGCGGGCTTACAACATAATACAATATAAAATAATAACATTAAAATCAGTTATCACTAGTTTCAATATTTCCTATCAGCGAGCAGTCAGTAAGATGGGGTAGAATAGATTTTTAAATGAGGTCAGGTGGGTAAGCCTGCCGGAAGAGATCTGTCTTCAGTGCTTTTTTGAACGCCTCCAATGTGGATATTAGACGGATCTCTTCCGGCAGGTCATTCCATAGCTTTAGAGCTACAGCAGCAAATGCTGATTATGATGTGGATATCAGCCTCGTATATTTATGATTTAATAATTTTTTATCTGTTGTTCTCAGTGTGCGGGGCGGATTGTGTAGGGAGATGCGTTCTCTCAGGTAACCTGGGCCCAAGCCATATAGGGCTTTAAAGGTAGCGACCAACACTTTGTATTGCGCCCGGAAGCTAATTGGAAGCCAGCGTAAAGATTTAAGAATGGGGGTGATGTGCTCTGTTCTTGAGGCCCCCGTCAACAATCTGGCTGCGGCATTTTGTATCAGCTGAAGCTTCCGAACTTGGTACAAAGGTAGCCCCATGTAGAGCGCATTACAGAAATCTAGAAGAGAGGTTATCAGCGCATGTACTACTGTTTCTAGGTCCTCCTTGCCCAGGTAGGGACGTAGCTGGCGTATCAACCGAAGTTGATACCAGGCGCTCCTGGCGACAGCCTTATGGTGACCCCATGAAGTTCATTGGGTTTTCTTAGTAAAAAATTAGTCAGAAGTGGTGTTCCCAGTTTCTTTTCTCTGAAATACAGCCTACAGCACCTGATATTTATTGGCAGTCTCCCATCCAAGTACCAACCAGGACTGACATTGCTGAGCTTCCAAGATCAAATGAGATCTGATGCCTTCAGGGTAAGTGACCTCTGCCTAAGGACTATAAACCATCTATTCAGACAGGTCATTATTATTTCCATGTTACAAGTAAAGAAATAAGGTTGACATTAATTGCTATGGGCCACCATTTTACTAGAAATTCATACAAGATTCCCAGTACTGAAGCCAAACCTCCATTTCACTGGACTCCAATACAAGGATTTTTGCCCTTTATGGATTTTTCAGACACACACATGAAGGTGTCTAGAAGTACTAGTCTCATTTCACAGATTTCTCTCTTACTCACATCTCTACATCACTGCACTATAAATGGCACTGCCAACATTACATCACTGTCAGCATTAGATCATTGAAGACTGGTATAAAAATTAAAAATAATGAAAAAGACATTTAAATTCTAAGCAGGATTAAGCTGAAGTGTACCTGTGGTTGCAAAGAATGGCCAGAGAGAGATTTTATCTATGGCTTGGAATAAAAGATCTCCAGAAGGAGAGAAGTACTTCTGCACTTGGAAAACCTGCCCTGAAATTTTTCCCAAGTCCTATGTCCTTCTACAGCACAACATGCCCCATCTCACACAGTTCTTTACAGTCTCCTCATGACCCTCAGAACTGATTGTAGGGGTGCAGGGAGCTGCAGTGGGTTGGAATGATGTTACAATCGTATGTCTCTATATCTAATCCATAGTTTATATTTTACAATTATAGTCGGCCTTCCATATCTACGGATTTTTTAATCCACTGATTCAACCATGCATGGCTTGAAAATATTACAAACAATTATAAATCCCAAAAGCCAAACTTGATGTGGTTCTTGCCTACAGATGTGGTTCTTGTGGTTCACATGCCCCAAGTGCAAATTGGTAGCCCTCTTGGAGGAGAAAGTACAGCAGCTGGAGGCCCGGGTAGCTACACTTCAGCATATCAAGAAGCAAGAGGTTTTCCTAGACAGAACAGAAGAAATGGTCTTGAATGGGGACCACACAGAGGAAGTCGCTGGGGAGAAGGTCAATTCATGTACCCAGGAGGACAGCTGGAGTAATGTGACACACAGATGAATGGAAACCAGGGATCGTTCTGGGAGCTTGCAGCTACAGAATTGTTTTAAAGACCTTTCCCTTATTAAGGAGGATGAGGAAGAGCAGCATGGACGGAGTTCAGGGACAGAGCAGGGGAACCTGGGAGTTCCACCACAGGGAACAGTTGCTGCTAAGCCTCGGAGGAAGCGTGTGGACGTGGTGGGGGGCTCCTTGCTGAGAGGTACAGAAACAGTGATTTGTGGGCCTGACAAGATGTCTCGGGATGCATGTTGTCTCCCTGGGGCAAAGATCTGTGATGTGACAGAGAGGCTGACAAGACTAGTCAAGCCTACTGACCAATACCCCTTCTTTTTGGTCCACGTGGGAATGAATGATACAGCAAGGCACAGTCTCCAGAGTATCAGAAGGGATTACGAGGCTCTGGGTAAGAAGCTGAAAGAAATGGATGCACAGATTGTCATCTCATCTCTTCTGCCAGTAGAAGAACATGGTCCAGGAAGAGAGAAGAAAATAGCAGATGTCAACAACTGGCTCCACAGATGGTGTCACCGAGATCGATTTGGATTTTTAGATCATGGGCTGTGGTTCCATGAGAGGGGATTTCTGGCAAGGGATGGGCTGCATTTCCCCAGGAGGACTTTAAACTGAGTTATGTGGGGAAGGGAGAAAGCATTTTGGAAGGCAAAGGGGCTGGAAAAAATAGTCAAACTGGCATAGAGGGAACAAGGCAAACAGTGCAAAGACCCAACAGTAGGAGGCAAAAAAAAAAAAAAAATGCACAGGCAGCAAGTCAAGGGAACACATGTCTTAGATGTCTCTAAACTAATGCACAGCGCATGGGAAATAAGCAAGATGAACCTGAACTCCTAGCACAACAAGGGAAATATGATATAATAGGCATCACTGAAACCTGGTGGGATGAGTTTCATGATTGGAATGTAAAAATAGAGGCCAAACAAGAAAGGAGGAGGAATAGCATTATATGTCAAGGATATTGACACCAGTGAAGAGATCCAGGAAGTCAATACTGGAAGTCAGGTGGAGAGCATCTGGATAAAAATTAAAGGAGGGGGAAACAACAGGGATGTTACTGTGGGAGTCTACTACAGACCCCCAACTCAGGCAGAGGAATTGGATGATGCCTTTCTAGAACAGATGACCACACACTCAGATAGAAATAATATAGTAGTGATGGGTGACTTCAACTATCCTGATAATTGCTGGTATTCAAACTCAGCAAAATCCTTAAGGTCTACCAAATTCCTCACTTGCCTAGAAGACAATTTCATGGTCCAAAAGGTGGAAGAGGCAACAAGGGAGTCAGCTATTTTGGATCTGAGGTTAACCAACAAGGATGACTTAGTTAATGAGGTGCATGTGGTTGGGTCCTTAAGTGGGAGTGATCATGTTCTGGAGTTTATTATATAGTGGAAGGGAGAAGCCAGGCATAGTCAGACATGCATTCTAGACTTTAGGAAAACTGATTTTAGTAAACTTAGAGAAATAATGGGGGGTGATCCCATGGTCTGGAATACTAAAAGAGAAGGGAGTTCAAGATGGATGGGAGTTCCTCAAAAGGGAGATACTGGAGGCACAATTTAAAACAGTTCCAGTGAGGAAGAAGAATGGAAGGTGTCTCAAAAAACCAGGATGGATGACTAAGGAACTTTCAACTGAGCTAAGTTTTAAATGGAACATGTATAAGAAATGGAAAAATGGGGAAATCACCAAAGAGGAATTCAAACAAATAGCCAGCATGTGTAGTGATAAAGTCAGAAAATCTCAAGCACGGAATGAACTCAGGCTCGCTAGAGAGGTTAAGAACAATAAAAAGGGCTTTTTTGGGGTACGTCCACAGAAAAAGGAAGAAGAAGGAATTGGTAGGGCCACTGTGTGGTGAAGATGACAAAATGCTAACAGGAGACAGAGAAAAGGAAGAATTACTCAACAACTTCTTTGCTTCAGTCTTCTCAGAAAAGGCAAAGGGTGTTCAACCAGAGGATAATGGAGCAGGGGACAGAATAGGAGAATTTCAGCACAGAATAAGTAAAGAGATAGTACAGGAATACCTGATTAATCTAAATGAATACAAGTCTCTCAGACCAGATGAACTACATCCAAGGGTATTAAAAGAACTGGCAAATGTAATATCAGAGCCATTGGCAATAATCTTTGAGAACTCCTGGAGAACAGGAGAAGTCCCAGCAGACTGGAGGAGGGCAAACATTGTCCCCATCTTTAAAAAGGGGGGGAAAGAGGATCTCAACAGTTATCATCCAGTTAGTCTGACATCAATTCCAGGAAAGATTCTGGAGCAGATCATTAAACAGAGAGTCTGTGAATATCTAGAAGATAATTCCATAATCACAAAAAGCCAACATGGGTTTCAGAGAAACAAGTCATGCCAGACAAATCTGATTTATTTTTATTTTTTTTTATTTTTTTTTCTAAAATTACCAGCTTGGTAGATGAAGGGAATGCTGTGGATATTGTATCTCTTGATTTCAGTAAGGCCTTTGACAAGGTTCCCCATGACAATCTTTCAAACAAGCTTGTAAAATGTGGGCTAGACAAGGTAACCATTACATGGATTTGTAACTGGTTGACTGGCCGCACCCAAAGGGTGCTCAACAATGGTTCCTTTTCATCCTGGAGAGAAGTGACAAGTGGGGTGCCACAGGGTTCTGTCCAGGGCCCAGTGCTATTCAATATCTTTATTAATGACTTGGATGACAGTATTGGGGGCATAGTTATCAAATTTGCAGATGAGGACAGGATCAAAATTCAAAATGACCTGAATAGACAAGAAAACAGGGCCAAAGCTAACAAAATGAAATTCAACACAGAGAAATGTAAGGTTCTGCACTTAGGGTGGAAAAATGAAATGCACAGAAGTAGGATGGGGGACACCTGGCTGAATGTGACCACATGTGAAAGGGATTTAGGAGTGAAAGTAGACCACAAATTGAACAGGAATCAACAGTGCAATGCAGCAGCTAAAAAGGCCAATGCAATGTTAGGCTGCATCAATAGAAGTATAGTGTCTAGATCAAGGAAAGTAATAGTGCCACTCTATTCTGCTTTGGTCAGGCCCCACCTGGAATACTGTGTCCAGTTCTAGGCACCACAATTCAAAAAGGATGTGGAGAAACTGGAGCGTGTCCAAAGGAGGGCGACTAAAATGGTGAAGGATCTGGAAACCATGCCCTATAAGGAGCTGGGAATGTTTAGCCTAGAGAAAAGAAGGTTACGAGGTGATATGATAGCCCTGATTAAGTATCTGAAAGGATGTCACATTGAGGAGGGAGCAAGCTTGTTTTCTGCTGCTGCAGAGACTAGAACGCGGAACAATGGATGCAAATTGCAGGAAAAGAGATTCCACCTCAACATTAGGAGGAACTTCCTGACAATAAGGGCTGTTCAACAGCGGAACAGACTCCCTCGGAGTGTAACAGAGTCTCCTTCCTTAGAGGTCTTTAAACAGAGGCTGGATGGCCATCTGTCGGGGATGCTTTGATTGGGAGTTCCTGCATGGCAGGGGTTGGACTGGATGGCCCTTGTGGTCTCGTCCAACTCTATGATTCTATAATTCTATGATTCTATGATTCTATGTTGTTGTTGTTTTTTTGTGATTGGTAATGTCAGCTGCTGCTTCTACATTTAGCTGCACCACATTTCTTACCATTAACCCTGACTACCCCCCCCCCCACACACACACACACCTCTTGAGACATTTGCACCTGTTTTCTGGCCTATCTGCATTCTGTGTTATATGTTTTTTTTTCCTTGCAGCTGCAGAGCATTCCTGTAGCTATCAGCCATGTTTAGCAAGATAGCCACTAAAATTCCTTGAAATAGGGGGAAGTGTTTCTCTAATCTCTAGCAGCAAAACTTTATGAATGTTTACTCAGAATTTAATTCCTTGGGTTCAGTGGGACTTACTAGTTTTGTGGTGTTGTAGTTATTGCTACTCTGGATAGTAACTCTGTGCTTAATTTTGCTCTACTCTGTATACCCGCATCCTTGAATTTATTCAGTGTAGCAATTTGGGTCCATGGGGCCCATGGTCCAAACACAGCCTTTGAAGGCATTAGTTCTGTCCCACCATGGCTGCCCAAGTCCTCCAATTTCTTTCCCACAAGCTTACTGCTCAGTTGTTGAGGGGAAATTCATAAGACAAACAGTGGTATATAACATGTTGATCAGAAATAGTCGAAATGTTATAAAATGTTGTGCAAGCTCGGGGTTCATTTGCATATGTTTCATTTGCAATGTTATCAGCACAACCCATAGGTAGACTTGTTTAGGTGGCACAACCCATAGGTGGATTTGTCTCTTGGAGATGGGACCTAAGTCTAAAGATGAAATTCTCTGGAGGGCCTGCAGAGAGGTGGGTGTTCCATCCATTTTCTGCATCACTGCCACCACTCCAGGGGATTTCAGAGCACACAATGTCCAGGAAGCTGCCTGGGTACCACATCTCTTAGAAAATTACAAAGGGCTTCCAAGCATCACAAGAGGAGCATGGGACCAAATTGTTTTAGGAAGCTGGGTATTTCCCAGTCTTCAAACAGCTTTCAGCAAGGCCTGTGTAAGGCATCTTTCAAGATTTGAATTCCACTTGGCACATTGTCAAATGCTGTATCACTTCAATTACATACTCAAAAGTACCTGCTACACAAATTTTAGGGATTAGGAGCCTTGTTGAAAGACAATGAAGTGAAATGTGAGCAACAGCTGGGATGCAGACAGTATGCATTACATGACTGACCCACATGATGTGATAACATTTGAAAGGAATTAGCTTTGCAATAGTGAATCAGGAAACTGGATGACATATAAGATAGGTAAGCAGTCATCGGATAAGACACCACTTCTAAAAAGAAGGCAAAAGATTTGTCACCATGTCTATCTTAGTTTACTATCTCCAGAGGAAATCCGGATAAGATAAAATTGTCAAAGCAAATCATTTTGTTTCCTGATTCAATTACTCACTGCATAGTAAAGTCCTCCAAGAGTAGCCTCTTAATTGCTAAGGCTGGAAATGGATCTCCTTTCTATCAAGGCTAGAATCCACAAAGCAGTTGTACTCAATGAGAAAAGATTGATGAGCTTGGACGATGGTAATGCTTTATTGAGCAAATTGCTAAGGGTGGATGGGCTCCCTTTTGGACATCATTGTCCCTTTCCTATTTTGAAAATGTCCAAACCTCAGTCATTCATAAGGACAAACACTCTTATCACAGATAGGACTTTTGAGTTGGACTCAATTTGAAAAATTGCTTGCCAGCCAACAGCAATTGTTCTCTCCATGGTACGGCCTTAAAAAGAGGGAATAGTATTTCCAACAGTATTTCCAAGACATAACTTTTATAGCCTTGAGAAAAGCCTTTACTACCCTCTGTTTTCACACAATGCCTTTAGCTCATTTAGAGGGAAAGTCTAAAGGGATCCCTTACACATAGTGTTTATGTATTGGTGGTTCTGGGGAGGTGAAAGACCTAGATAAAAGATAATGATCTTTTACATTGTCCACTGTATAGGGATCCCAGGAATGATTTCCTGGGAGATCTTTTGAAAACGAGGACAAGTTGGATGCTGCCTAATATTATTTGCAAACTGTTGGCAGACCATTCCAAATCTATTACACGTACGGTGGCCACCTTCGCAGTAGCAGCTCAAAAGATCTGCTGCAAAATTTCTAAAATCGTTAGCAATGGACTGTAAAGGAGACCAGTTGTTGTAGCCTTACTGTTGCCTTGTAATTTTAATTGCTTTAATTTCTGTATTTTCCTTGTGTTATGTCACTTTTCCTGTAAGCATGCTGGTAGCATGTTATATTTTTACAATTTTCCTGCAGTGCTTTTGTAACATTTTGTAATGGACGTTGTGCCAAAGACTTGTTAAGACCATAGTAAAGTGGAGGTAATAAAGGCAGTAGTTTTCTTTTTTTTAATTAGAAAACCAGAAATATGAATCTAGTAATAAATAGCTTAAACCTTTAAGACTTATATTTATTAATATTCATTATATTACTAATAGTCTTTGTCATTTCTAATAGGTTTTGTACATACTGTGGCCAGATTCATAGCCAGAATCTAATTTTAGGATATTTGCTAGATTTTTATAACAAAATCAGTATTTATAATACGTATTACAAATATATTACTACAGAAATATATATGTGCATGCGGAAACACGGAGAGATCTAAAACTAGGTTTCTAAGCATTTTTTCTGGTGGAGAGCTCTTCACACTAGGAACGACAAGGCATGAAACCTCTTTTTCTTTAATGAGTTTTCTTTACTATGGAAAAAATTGACAGAAGTAGTAGAAAGAAAATGGAAGATTATCTAGGGATAACGTCACACAATACCTCTGTGAAATTCAGAGAATGAGGCAGAGTGGTAGTCTGATCAAGACTTCAAGAGAAGCTGCTCTAAATTTGGGATTCTAGATTTTGATTTTCCCCACAATTGATTCATCAAAAGGTTCCTTTTCAATCCCACAGATGGGTGGGCTGCTGAAATACTGCTGAAGTGACTGGAAATTAGCCCATTTAGCTGTGTAGAATTCCTGCCTTGGTTTCAAAATTACTGGTTGCTTGTTTTGTATTATGATTGATTTGTGTAACACATGGACTTAATTACCATCTGTTACTTACTACTGTTTGCTCTCAGATGGATGGTTATCACTTCTTTTTAGTTTCCATTATCTGATTAAAATCAGTTCACCAAAAAGGGCAGCTTCCACAAACTGATGTTTCAGACTTAAGTTTCATCCTAGCAGTTTTACCTGTAAACGGGGTCCAAGATCCAACCATGCAGTTCTATACATTTTCTTTAAATATGTCTTTTGTGCTTGGCTACTAAAGGAGTATGTTAAGGAATGCAATGTTCCACAATGTTTTCCCCCAAAATGAATGAAAGAGTAAGGCAATTCACTCTGCTAATTTTTCCATATAAGTGCAGCATTAGATCATAATTCTTTATTAAAAGTCCTGCTGAGAGACACATAAAAAATAAAATTGGCTGTTAACAAGTGAAATCATCACCACTGGCAAAGAGAAAGAGAGAGAGAGGAGAGAGAATAAATGTAGGGAAGCACGTGACTGCACCAGCCTTGGGTGCAATCTTAAAAGAACGGCAGCAAAATGAAATGACAGAAAGGGTTATCCTGCTTTTCATATACATTCATAAGCAATTTGCCACTATTTCCAACTGGACTGTAAAATATCACAAGTATGTGAATGTGTTGTGAAATCTTTCAAGTTATTCTGGAAAATATGGGGGAGAGGGGGACAAAACACTTGATGTATGTGTATATGCCTTCACTTCAGCTGCCGACTTATGGCTACCCCAGGCATTGCATAGGATTTCTCAGGTAAGGAATCCTCACAGGTGATGTCCCATTGCCCTTCTCTGAAATACAGCCTACAGCACCTGGGATTCCTTGGCAATCTTTCCTCCAAGTACTAACTGGGCTGAGTACTTAACTTTCAAGACCAGTTGAGATCTGATTCCTTCAAGGTATTTAGCCTATACAAATGCACTCAATAGTCAATTTATTTTATTTATTTAATTTTATTTATTTTGAAGGTTATTTTTCTTAGTCCAGAATGAAATTTCACCATAAGCCTTCCAGAATGGTATATGAAAACAGTGAGATAAATAGAAAGATCCTATTTAAATACAATCAGGTGTCATGGGGCTAGCAAAAAAATGCTATGATTGAGAAGCTAGAAATTTTCCAAGAAAGAGATACAAATGGAACTATTACCAAGAATCTCTGTGTGTATTTGGATTTACTGTTAAGAGCTTAAAGCTGAGCCAAACAAAGAAGGTAGCCATCCAGTACCATCCATATATACATACATACCTTAAAACTCTGAATTTTAAACTATAGAGTGATTGTTTTAGTATGTACTTTGTTCTTTTAAACTGAAGTTATGTGTTTTTACTGGTTTATGGGTTTTTAACAGACAATGTATGTTCTGTTTTAATCATTGTACCCTACCTCCCATGGTGGGTAAATAATAATAATAATAATAATAATAATAAGTAGTAGTAGTAGTAGTAGTAGTATATATTTCAATTATGGAAGGAAAGAATATTCCCCATTATTCATTTCCTGGTCAAAATATGGGTTTCCTGGTGCCAGTGAAAACTTTCAGGAAGAATAATGAGAAACAAAGGTTTCACAAAATTTCTCCCAGTATTTTGAATCCCCCAAAGTATTCTGGAGGATTTTTCTGTGCAGAGAAGCATGTGGCCTTTTTCTGCTTCCTCTACTGAATATTCGTCCACGGGAGAAACATGTACTGAAAATGTGGTGTTTGTGCCTTCCAAAAAATGTGTTTTTCTGTGCAGAAATATTCTTCAGGGAACTTCAAGACATTGGAATACACAGAGAATACTATCCAAAAATATTCATTTTCTTCCACATCATGGAGAAAATTACAGCAGTTATTCAACCTTCCATGAAAATCCTTTAATAATATCCTTTAAATAATCCTTTAAATAATAAAGCATTTAGATCCTTACACTGTATTCTAACTTAGAGAGAAAAATGTAATACATGGTTAATGTGTCCTACCATGTATATTCTCTGAACTAAGCCTCTCCCTCTTCTCCTCCAACTTTGAGCTCAATGGCACTTGTTTCCAGTCAGACGTATTTCCAAGTATTAACAAAAATTTAGTGATTGACATGGAATAGAAGTCAGACTTCTAAAGAGGCAGAGATTCAGAGATTGTTGTAACAATTATTATTATTCAATGATTTAGGATTTTGATTAATTTATGACTAAAACCATCATCAGGTTTTTGTGTGTGTTGTGTTCCTTCAAATCATTTCCGACCTAAGGTGACTCTATCAAGGGGTTTTCTCAGCAAGATTTGATGAGAGTATGTGACTTGCCCAAGGTCACCCAGTGGGTTTTATTGCCAATCTGAGGATCTAACCCTGGTCTCCAGAGTTGTAGTCCAACACTCAAACTACTATGCAACACTGCTTCTATCCAGAACACAATAAAAAGGCAGGTGAGATCTAGAGCATTGGAGTATGTGAACTCAGGACTCATGTCAGAAAAAAAAATCCAGAACTTGGAAGTGTTACTTTTTTGAACTACAGTTCCTACATGGCCATAACCATAACTATCAAGAAATGAATCATCCATACAACTATGTAACAGCTGTTTTACCATGGTATCAATTATCCAAGTGACTCTGGGATATGGAAGAGTATCATCACCAGGAGTATCCATTGGGGTGGTCCAAGAAAAATCTCATAGCAAATTCTTGTTGTCAGCCCACCACAGGGGAGAACAATGACCAGGTGGAGACAGAAAACATCCCACCCATATGTTTAGTGTACATTTTTCTTTCATCCTCAGTGACAACCATCTTTGAAGGATAAAAAAGAATTTGACCCAGGCCTTTCCTTAATGCCTTGCCACAAGTCAGCAACCAGCATCTTTTGAGGAGATGGTTCTTGCTTGCATTCACCACTTCTACATCCATTGGGAGGAATGTTCGCTATGCATATATGGCCCTTTTTCAGATATTCATCTGCCATGAAACTGTTAAAATCAATGGAAAATTTTGTTGTAAATTTGCTTGCCAAAACCTGGATTTATTTGTAGCCTCCATTCTGTTCCAGCAAGATGCCTCACTGACTATATTGTGCAAGAGGTCTCTGGATGTGACAACAGGATGAACAGCTGCAAAATACTCCCCGCCTCCTCCACATACACACACACCCCTCTCTCAGCTTTATCAGGTGCCATAAAATGTCAGGCCCTTCATAAACAAATGATTTTGGAAAAATGAAAATAAAAAGTGCAATCAGCTCCAGAAGTTTTATTCGCCTTTTCCACCAAATGCCAATAATTCTTTTTATTTTTTCCTTTCCTGATTCCCACAGAGAAGGTTGCCAGATTGTCACTCTCACTGGACAGAGTGTAATTTTGTCCCCTTCTCACAAAATTTATTAGTTAGGCAAGAAGCAAAACATTTTTTACTCATTGCTTTCTCAGTCTTTTCATCTCGCCCAACCACTCCACCATGTCCACATTGGGGAAAGTGTGGATTTTCCAAGGCATTCTGATGGTCATTGATGTCTCCCAAACTGGAAATTCCTTTTATGGTGAATGCTTTCAGGAAAATACCCAACTTGGTCCCCAGCTAGCAGAGGAGCCACTCGGTGGCTCAAACCTTATAGAACCCCATATCCTGGGATTTGCCTCCCAGGAGGTAGGCTAGAAGATGGTGCTTTAAGATGGCAGGTGGGCTGCCCAATGCATGGATCCATTGTGCTGTGCCAAATCTCTTGTAGCTGATAAAATTGTGGAATTGTTTCCTCCAACAACCATTTACACTGAAGAAATAATTCAGTTTGACACCACTTTAAATGCTGTAGCTATATCTTATGAAATCCTGGGATTTGTAATTTTGCAATATGTTTGTTTGTTTGTTTGTTTGTAGCCTGATTTCTCCCAGAAAGGGACTCGAGGCAGCTCACCGATAAGATCTGTAAGGTTTACAAGGTCTACGCCTTCTCTGCCAAGGAATGCTGTTGCCTAAAAAAAAGCCTACACCACCTATGATTCTGTAGGAGGGAGCCCTGGCAATTAAAGTAGTGTCAAAATGCATTATTTCTACAATGTAGATACAGTGCCCCCCTCTCTCTCATACACACACACACACATTCTATCCTTTTATTGCTAGGGCTTCAAATTAGTCTTTTCAATGGACTTTCAAAAGAACTAACTTTGGATTTATCGCAACATCCTGTGTGAGTAGAGCAGTATATTTACTTCAACCCACTGCACTGAAAAACAGACCATCTGAACAGAAAACACTGAAAGCACAAGTCACCTAGGGCACAATTTGGTCTGGGATCAGACTTGGATCTGAGAACCCAACATAAAGAGAAAGAATTTCAAGTGTTTTCAGCTTTATTCAGCCAAAGCATCTCCACAAGGCAAAAAAAATTGGACATGTCTCACTCTAAATAACCATCTGCTCACTTCTAAAGTTACCTCTAAAGACTTCCAAACTGGGATTATTATTTGGGTCTTTCTCTGATTGTCACTCATGCCATTTATATTACTGCCAAGAGTTTAGGGTTTTTCAGTCCCTGAAATATACTAAAATATGCATAATCAGTTGTTCTCCACCTGTCTTCAATTGTTTGTACTGACTTGTCCCAGTGTACTTTTCTTTCTGCAACAAATGTCAACATGTTTCCAGAATATGGAAATACTATAAGAGGGACATTTTGTCCTCTCTTAGGAGGACATTGGTGTTCTGTGGCCACTGTTTGTTAGGGGGAAACAGTGCTTGTCATGTTTATTCAGAAAGAAGTTCTCGAGAGTACAGGAGTAATTGCTTCCAGTTAGGCATCTTTAAATCACTGTAAATGTGTTACTTTTTAGAGGTTCATCAAACTGTGCTCTTTATGGTGACTTGTGCTGCTCACCTCAAGCAGACCTTGGAAAAGTTATTGCAGATGCCCACACCTCACTTAATTTAAGGGAACAATTCAATCACAGTTAGCTCCTTTTGATATCAATAGGAGGGTTAAGTCCATATTTACCATTGAGACCTACTCTAAAAAGGACTAACTTTGGATTAGCGCTTTTATGAGTGATCAAATAAGAGAGAAGAATGTTTTAGTGACTGTAGCTCACTGGCGGGTCATATGTTCTGCATGCAAAAAGTCTCAGGGGCCCTTTCACACAATTATAGTACAACGATTTCACCTTAACTGCCCTGGCTCTATTGTAAGGAATGCTGGGGTGTATAGTTTTCTGAGGTATTTAGAAAAGTGGTGGTCCCTGGACCAGTGCCAGCCCCTGCAACACTGGCTGCCAGTCTCTGGGAAGTTTCCAGAGAACAAAGAAACAACTGTATCCAATGGGCATAAATCTAATGCCAGTCCCTGGCACACTGGAAAAACATAAATGCTGTTCCCAGTATCAAAGTGCCTAAGAAGCACAGCTCCAGTGCTTCACCAAACTACAAAGGCCAGGATTTAATTGATGCAACAATGAGAATTAAAGTGGAATCATAGTGCAATAATTATCTAATTTAAAAGGGTCCGAGGTGCAATGCCCACCATCTCCAAGTGGAGTTGAAAGGATCTCAAGTCTGAAACCTCAGAATGCTACTACCAAATAATAATGAACTAAATGGACCAGAGATCTGACTCTTATTCCCCTGAGTGGTTTGTGTTCATTTTAGAGCCAGTGTGGTTTATTGTTGAGAGTGTTGAGTCAGTGTTGAGGAGATCCAGGTTCAGACTCCCACTCAGCCACATGACAGGTGGTCTTTGTACACTCCTCTCCACTCAGCTACCTCACAGGATTTGTTGGCTGTGAGATTTTAAACAAGGGAAAAAATCAAGTACATAACTTCAGATTCCCTGAATGAAAAGTGGAATATAATTCTGAAACATAAACCAACAAAATTAGCAATTCAATTTATGTCATAAAAGTTTGTATTCAAACCGAGCATGCAATATTCAATATTCTGAGCAGCAACACGGTTTTTTGTTGTTGTTAACCATCTTCAAGTTGATCTTGATCCATGGTGACCCTCTAGATGAGACATCTCCAAGACCCCTGTCCTCCACTGCTCTGCCTAGGTCCTGCAAATTCATACACATGACCTCCTTCATAGAGTCCATCCATCTAGCATGCAGTCTTCATCTCTTCTACTTCCCTCCACCTCCCCTAGCATTATTGTTTTTTCCAGTGAGCCGTGCCTTCTCATGATGTGTCTGAAATACAACTGCTACAGTTTTGTCATCTTGGCTTCCAGGAAGATTTCTGGTTTGATCTGCTCTATGACCCATTTGTTTTTCTTTTTGGATGTACATGGAATCCTCCGTGCTCTTCTCCAGCATCACATCTCAAGAACAATTTGTTTTCTTCCTATCTTCTTTCTTAACTGCCCAGCTCTCACATCCATGACATGATAGGCATCCTTAAATGTCTGAAGGGATGTCATGTAGAAGATGGAGTCAGCCTATTTTCTACTTCTCCAGAGAGTAGAAGACAGACCATGAACCAATGGATTCAAACTGCAAGATATTCTACCAAAACATTACAAAGAATGGGTGGCCTTCTGTATTGTAGTTTCAGGTTCATAATCTAGGGGAGGAGTTGTTATTGGCTGCCTTCAAGTTGCTTTTGACTTATGGTGAACCAAAGGCGACTGTATCATGGGGGCTTTTTGGCAAGATTTGTTGAGAAGAAGTTTGCCATTTCCTTGATCCGTGTCTTCTCTGTATTCACTAACTCTGCATAGTTCCAGCTGTGGCACTATTGTCACAGTCATAAATGTCCTCCTGTGATATATTTTGCCACAGCACCAAGAGATGAATGTGCATTCAGCTGGCCCTTGGGGTGCTAGGGAAAGACATTTCCACACTTTTGCCCACCAATGAGTGAGGCCGAGACAATCAAAGGAAGAACTCCTATCTCAAGTCCTTGCCACAGCCTTGCTCACTGGTGGGAGAGGGGTGGAGATGACATCTTCATGCATTCCATCACCACCTGAACAGACTTCCTGCTCTCAGAACAGCTGCTGGCTGGTAAAGTAGGTTAGGAGGGTCAGTCCAGGAGATGTTACTTATGCATACATAACAAAGTGATGATGTAGAATATGGACCAACAATTTTATTTTAAGGACTGTTCAACAGTGGAATAGACTGTCTCAGAGGATGAAAACTCTCCTTCTTTAAACAGATCTTCAAGATCTTTAAACAGAAGTTGGATGGGCATCTTTCAAGAATGCTCTAATTGGGTATCCCTGCATGGTAGGGGGATAAATTAGATGTCCCTTGTGACTCCTTTCATATCTAAGATTCTGTTATTCTTTTATTCATTTTTAACATTTTAAAAACTTTGGTGGGCCATGCCATAATTTCATCACGTAAAAGTTTACCTCCACTAAGCCAGCATCACTATTGCTGATCCCTTTTAATAGAGGTCTGGCCATATACAATAGCAGTTCAAGGCAAGAGCTTCCCAATGCTAACCTAATATAACTGTGAGTAGATAATAAGTTGCCTACCCGAATGGTTGAATGATACTGATAGTTGAAAAGTGCAAGATTGAGCTTCCTAACTTCATACATTTTTTAGTAAGTGTATGGCTTTACTTTCAGGTTTTTTCATGATGGCTGTGCTATTATAAAGTCCTTATAATGACTACATGGTACAAGAATTGTGCATAATAAATGGAATATAAACAGCAATTTTTAACTGTCTTGCCATTTATTCCAGTATTTAAAGGCCAGATCCAACAGCCATGAGGGCAAAGAAAGATATTCTCCAGATTCCCAAGGTATCAGAAACACATTTGGAATATTAATGTGATTGCCACATTTATGTAAAATACTAAATTAACTGTTTTTAAAATCTATCCAGTAACCATATTGGTCCCTGCAAACAAGGGCAGCAAAAGGTGCATCAGGTATTCTCCTCTATTGTATATTTTATGGGTGATGAAAGTAAATATAATGTCTGGCCAATTTTATTGCAAAATCCAGAGCTGACTGATTCATGCATATTTTAGTAACGTAATTCCCCATAGTCAAGACCATTTATCTTGAATGCTTTATAGATCAAATCTTTGTTATGCTCCACTTTTTTAGCATGTGGGAAACTCAAAGAGACAACTATCCATGTCTGCCATGCCAGTAAATAAAGCCTGATGAATCCATTGCTTATCTTCTCCCAAATAAGTGTGAACACAATTGTAGCATATGAATTTACAGCACCACTGAGAACTCCCTGGGAGTAAAGCACAGCATGCACTACTCTTTACTCTGAGTTCAAAACTACTCTAGAGTAAATATTTCAGAAATGTGGCCAATGCTTTATGCCTGAACACAGAGAAGAATACCTGGAGTGAAAACAGAATCATGTTTTAATATCAGAACTACTGTCAAGCTCTACTCTTAAATGAAGAGTACTCAGTGAAACCAGTGTGGTGTGGTGGTTTAAGTGCTGGACTATGACTCTAGAGACCAGGGTTTGATTTTTTTTAACTATACATGCTTTATTGTGTTTTGGTTTTGTCTGTAAGCCACTTTTATTCCCAGTCTAAAAGCAGGATGGCTATAAATATAGTGGGCCCTTGGTATCCACTGGAGTTGGGTTCCAGGAGTCCCATGTGGATACCAAAATCCATGGATGATCAAGTCCCATTAAATACAACAGCATTGTAAAATGGTGTTCCTTATATAAAATGGCAAAAACAAGGTTTCCTTTTTTGAATTTATATAGTTTTTAAATATTTTCAAACCATGGACGCTTGAAGCCGTGGACAAAATATCCATAGATATGGAGGGCTGACTGTGGATAGATGGATGGATGGATGGATGGATTGTGGGTGCATGTACTTTCAAGACACATGTCAACTTATAGCGACCGCATGAATTTCATAGGGTTTTCTTAGGCAAGGAATACTGAAGAGGTCGTTTGCTTGTTTCTTTCTATTTCCTTGGGAAATCTGAGGAGAAGAGGAGAGGAGGAAGATGAAGTGAGAGTAGAAGGAAAAGGAAAAGATGAAGGAGGGACAGGGATTGGGAAAGAGGGAGATGGTGAGATATATATAGGAGTTGGGGAAGGTGGAGAGAGAAGTGAAATGAAGAATAAAAGAAAGAAGTGCCTAAGAGATCTGAAGAAGAAAAACATAATAAGAAAGGAAACTGTACTGGGGCTTCAAGCAATTATGGAGAGGTGCGGAAGATTGAAACAGACCTTGGAAAGTTAACAATAAGAGAGGAATAACCACAAAGCAGCATTCCTGTAGTGTCATTTTCAATTACTCCAGAGGCAGCAAATATCTCATCTGAAGACCCAGGTGAGAGAGGGCAGGCCCTGAGATTCAGGGCCATGCTGTGAAATCTGGAAATCCTACCCAATACAATCTCATATTCATGGCCGCATGAATCGATGCTCCTGAAAGATTTTTGAAGATTTCTTCGTAAACACATCTAGAACCAAGCCTGAAAAAGGAGACTGGTCAGTACAATGTCTAATTTTAAATATTAAATGTTACCAACAGAATTGTTCCATAATAAAAGAGCGTGTTTTTTCCCATTCTTAGAAGCATGCTGAGCTTCAAATATTGTTTTCATTAAGGACTTTCAAAAGTAGGATCATCTCATATCCATCAACCAAATATTCCATGGAACACTTCTCAGTTAATGAGTTGTTTCTGTAATGTGACAAAGTGGTTGATAAACACTGCATGCCTCCATTAGTCAAGTTGATCTATGAGACCATATCCACTTGGGTGGAAATTGTTAAGATCTTTAAACATGCTGATGAGCTTGTTGTATTTCACTGCCTTGCAAAAACAGTTGGAAAAAGTGGAGGTTCATCTCATGCCTATACTGTCATGGGACTAAGTGGCAGAAGCTTGAGTCCCTATTTTATAAAAATCATTTGCTTCAAATTACCAAGTCCACATCCCAAAGCATGAAAGGAATTTCCTTGAATCTCAGCAAAGCAGTGTAGTCCTAATTCATGAATCAAAACATTCTGCATCCTTAGGAGAATTGTCTGGTTTCTTATTTAAAACAAAACAACAACCAAGGAAACTTTTCTATTTCCTGAGTGCTGCTCCACAGATGCATAAATAATCTACATAACTAAGTGTCCACATTTCTTATTATGTGGAGTTATACAATTCAGTAGTTTCTTCCTGTCAAAGCAGCTGAAGAACCTCTCTGTGGACTACAATGGCTGTGAATAAGAACTTGGTGTTACATCCATTTGCTCTCATTTAGATAGGCCTCAGAAGGAGCACTTTTATAGCCACGCTCCTCAGATTTGTTTAGCCAGAAAATCCAGATCCCAGTAAAGCTCAGCCAGGCTACACAAAGAGCATGGCTCCTCAGGGTTAATCTCCTAATCCCATGGTGGCAAACCTATGGCACGCATGCCCTCTCTAGCATGTGAAGCCATTTTGCACAGCACGCAGAGAGATGGGAGGGTGGGGGAAGAGAAAGAACAGGTGTGTGCCTGTTCCTTTTCTCCCCTCTGCCCTACCAGGCCTTTAGCTGTTTCCAGGGAAGTCCTGCCCCTGGAAGGTTGAAGTCCTGCCCCCAAAGGACAGGTGTCCTGCCTCCCAGAAGTCCCACCCCCAGAAGTTATCACTAGGTAACTCCCGGTACCAGAACACCTTTGAGTTTGGGCACTTGGTCCCCAGAAGGTTTGCCATCACTGACATAACCTATGCATTACTGGTTTGTTATCCATTGAAATAAACCATCCCTATGATGCCAGATAATTTCTGACTTGCAAGGGGGAGCAGAATTATGTTGCTGTTGTAAGCCTTCAAGTTGTTTCCAACTAGTGGCAGCCATAAGGCAAACATATTGTTGGGTTTTCTGGGGCTGAGAGTGTATGACTCACCCAAGCTGAGCAGGGAACTGAATGAACCCTGATCTTCAGAGCCATAGTCCAACACTCAAACCGCTACATCATGCTGGCTCTCTAGCAGAAGTATACTTTGACATTTTTATGGACTACCATCTAAGATCTGATTCCCTTTGGCAAGGAATACCACTTTTGAATATCCCTTGATATGGACTATAGTTTGGTCTTCCACTCCTTTTAAATCCAGGTAAGCACTGATTAGAGAAAGTACCTTGAAAATTATGCACAAGTGGTACTTGACTCCAGTGAAGCTAGCCAGAATGGTTAAAAATGTTTCCTCCAAATGTTGGTGTGTTTGTAATGAAAATTTCACATTTCTACACATGTGGCTAGACTGCTCCAAAATAAACACATTTTGGCAATTGGTACTTGAACAAGTTTCATTGATTACCAACCAAGAAGTAAAACTATGTCCAGAAATGCTTTTGTTATCAATATATGTAGACAAATTCAAATTCAAATTTGAAACATAAAAACCTCATAGATTTCCTCATTACAGCAGCCCATGTAGATATTGCCAGATGCTGGGAAATAGGGGAAGTATCTTTAGATAAGTGGTAAGAAAAGGTATGGGACATGTGGCTACTTGAAAAACTGTCTGACAGAATGGCCAGTTACACAGGACAACCAAAATCAGGACCTTTCATAGGCAAGTGGTTCCCATTCATTGACTTTACAAACAAAGACAATCTCCATCTCATCTGAACCTTTGGTCAGATATTCTGGACTAGATTTACACAAAGACAGCACTGGACTTTAAAATGACCACTTACATTGAACAGAACCCAAAAAGGAGACATGCAACACAATTCCAAGTTGTGAGATGAATTGTTTTATTTTGCTATATTGTTGTGATATGTTTTGTAAAGAATTGTTTACTTATATTTTTTTAAAAAAATGATTTTTTAAAAAGAAAACCCTATGAAATTCATGGGTCCCATTCATTTTACATCAACACTAAAGCAATTTTGCATAACGTCACATATTAAGACCCCAGTCCTAACTACCAGAGGGTCTAAATACTCTAAAGGCACCAGACTCTGTCTGATCTTGAAAGCTAAGCAAGATCAGCCCTGGCCAATACTTGAATGGGAGACCGCCAATGAATACCAGGTGTTGTCAGCTGTATTTCAGAAGAAATCTCTGGCTTTTCTTCGCTAATGAAGATTCAGGAAGGACTTATCCCAACCTTTCTACAAGCACGTTGATGACTAAAAAGGCCAACCCAATATAAACAAGTCTGGGTTGCAGAGAGTACAGCAAAAAGTCTCCTTGGGTGATGTTTCCAAGTTGTGGTTCTTTCTGCATTGTCGTTTTGCTTCGAGACTCATTCGGCATGAGTTCTCGAAAGAGGCTGCACCATTGGGGTGCATGCTTCCTGATGTGAGACGAGGGCAGACCATTGTTGGTGATCACTTTGGCCAAGCTTGAGATGTTTCAGGGAGTCCTTGTATCTCTTCTTCGAGGCGCCCCTCTTACGCTGACCCATGGCGAGTTCACCGTAGAGTACTATTTTTAGGAGGCGACGGTCCTCTATCCTAGAAATGTGCCCTGCCCAGCACAGCTGTGTTCTCAATAGCATAGCTTCAATGCTGGTGATCCCTGCTTGCTCAAGGACAGCAACATTCATCACATAGTCTATCCAGTGTATATTTAGGATTGTGCGTATACAGGGCTGATGAAAGTATTTGAAGAGTCACAGATGTTGGCAATAAATGACCCATGTTTCAGACCCATAAAGGAGAATGGACAATACAATGGTTCTATACACACTGATTTTTCTTCTTCACCTCAGGTGTTATTCCCTGCCTAAGAAACCCCTGTGAAATTCATAGGGTCACCATAAGTCAATGGATGACTTGAAGGCTCACAGCTAACTACAAGATGACCAAGAGCCAACTCAGCTGACATTAGGAAGGTTATCTCACCTAGAAATCCTGCTGGGATAAATGAAGATTGAAAAGTCAAAACCGGGTGTTATTGCACACAGCTGCAGTTGGGCAGGTGCAACCAGTATGCAATCTGGACCCCAGCTGTGCTTATCCAGAAGCTTTTCAAAAATTGCAAGCTCCCATTTTCGAAAAGCTGCTGGATAAGTGTGGTTGGGGTCTGGGCAACATACAGGTTGCACCTGGCTGGCCGTGGCTGCATGCGATAACACCTGTTTTTTACTTTTCAATCATGCATCTATCCCATCAGGATTTCTGGGTGAAATAATCTCCTAGGTCAACAGAAACTGTGCTGAATTACCTCATCCCCATGCCTCATCCAGCCTAGTGATGTCAAAAATTATTTAGGACTAGTTTTATCTTGGCCCAACTTTGTGTTTGCAACACAGCTGCATCCCTGAATGGAAGAGTTTTTGATCTGGCACAACTTGGTTCTTCCTTCCCCCTTCCTTCCTCCCCTTTCCCCACACTCTTTTGACATTTGATTTTAGCCAGCAGGAGATTTCTGTCAGCAGATCTCTGGGAAATCTTTCACCAGCAGAAGAGATCTGTGCCTAATCCCAATCCTGCTGCATTGAGGGGGAGGTGGAATTCACTGTAATATTCTGAAGCAAACCTTAAACACTGAGATGATATGACTGAATGGATGGAGCAAAAGCAGAATTTGTTAAAGTAAATGCCTGCATGGCAGGGGATTGGACTGGATGGCCCTTGTGGTCTCTTCCAACTCTGTGATTCTATGATTCCATAAAAGAACAATCCATGATAATTCTGAAGTTTGTAGAATCATGAATACAATATTTTATGGAGTGTAGGACCAGGGTTCAATTCCTAGCTTAGCATGAAACCCACCCGGTGACCCTGGGCAAATCACATGCTCTCAGCCTCAGAGGAAGACAATGGCAAACCACTTCTAAACAAATCTTGCCAAGAAAACCCCATGATAGGTTTGCCTTAAGCTCACCATAAATTGGAAATGACTTGAATGCACATAACAACAACAATGTGCAACGGGAACATTCCATGACAATTCTACAGTCTGTAAAATCTTACATCCAACCCCTAAACAGAAATAAGAAAGGGTGTGGTCTAAAAATAAACACTTCATATCTCTTCCATTTATCTGAGTGACAAAAGTTTAAATGCACTTCTTTCATTCTTCTGAATTTGTATTCATTTGCATTTGCCTTGTAAGCCATTCATTATTCTTTCACATGCAAACCCTAGCAAGGCAATCTGCTTCAGGGTACGATGAAGATGCGAGGGAGGAGGAAGAGCAGAAGCAACCGATTCATGCCTGCCTCCATTACCATCCTTGGCGTCATTATACCCCAAAGCAGAACACCTGAAGAGGACAGAAGGGCCCTTTGTATTTTCATTTTTATTTTTTTATCACTCAGTAAGAATTACACCCCCATTGAAGTTTTCAAATGAAAACTTCAGTGTATAATATCTAACCATGAAATGCAGTATATGCCTCTTGGAATGCATAATGACAGTGACTGCAGGCCTGGAAACAGTGATGCTACATATGTCCAACTGAATCTGATGCATTTTAAACAGCCCAACCGTCAACAGGATTGCAGATAAACACCACACAGTACACTTAAGCATGCCCAAATTTGTACTGGAGAGCAGCCAGTCTTTTTTCCATTGTGTCTGAATGTGCCAAACCACAATATGATCCATCTCGACGTTCCATTGAAGTAAATAAGTATTCTGTTGTTGTTTTTAAATAACTGTGAGTTGGGCTTGCCCCACAGCCTGAGCTTAACCAGGTGGGATATTTTAGGAGGAAACAAAGGTTTAAGCAACAATCCTATGGCCACTTATCTGGAAGTGAAGCCCAGAATTTACGTCTGAGTAAATATATAAAGGACCACACTGTAAATATGTCTCTTTTGTCTATAGGTGATTTTTGAAGGTACAAAAGATATTGCAATACCAGTGTGGTAAATGCTTTGAACTGGTTGATATTGCTGGGGTGCAAGCAGTGACTTAGTGTTTCGGTTATCACATTTGGCACTAAGCTTTTTTAAATACCAGCCTTTTAAAAAACATCCTATTGATATGAATCCGATTCCTCCAGCTTTCCTCATGTATTTTTAATGCAAAATTTTATTTATTTATTACTTTTTTAAAAAATGGTGTCAAATTATACAATTTCATGTACTATACTTGACAAATGGTTAAATTTTCATTGTAAAATATATCTTGTTTAGTGAAACAGCCTAAGGAATCTCTGGTTTCTTGCTGGCCTAACATCCAATGTTTTCATAACATCGAACAGAGGAAGATGCTTTGATACCCTCCAGCTATGTGCCTTAAGAGAGACATACAGCAGCTTTCTGAAGTTTCATACAGGGGAACTGCTGCCTTCGAATGTGTGGTTTGCTATTGAGCTATAGTTTCTGCCCTTATTTGCACTGATGCTCTGCCTTTCTTGCATTAACCTGATTACAGTCATTTGAACAATATGCAGAATATACACTCATATGTAATTTTTAATGAGCCTAAATAGCCTGAAGCTAAGCAAGGTCAACTCTCTGGAAGAGAGATTGCCAGGGAATGCTAGATGATGTATACTATATTAAGAGGAAAATGTATTCTTTGCCAAGAAAACCCCATGAAATTCATGGGTTGCCATAAGTCAACAGGTGACCTGAACTATACTTTATGTTACTCTACTTTTTACTTTACACTGATGTTGCTATCACTAAAAGGAATGGAATTCACTCGTGTTACAACCTTGTAAAAGTGTAGCCTAACCTCAACATTTTTCAGTAGTGTATTTAAAAGCACAGACACACACACCCACACACACCTTCATTAAACTTTGTAAAAGTTGTCACTATCATAGATTTCACTATTTATTTATTTATTTATTTATTTCAACAGAAGCAAATCCTGAATACACAGCATAATCTCCCACTTCCATCACAACCCAGAGGTGGCTGGTGCTACAAGGTCAATGCTTCAGACTTAAATTCCAAAGTGTAGGAATTTTTAAAGTGCAGATCATCTGTGGGATGAAGGGTCCATAAGAATTTATGGGGCATTTGTGGTTAATACAATGGTGCAACCACTGCAAAATTTGTGAGGTTTTATGTCTAGCTTATGGCATCATAAATGTGGCATCATAAATATGGCATCTTAGTTTAGATTACTTGTTAACAGTTTTTCACTTTCTTCAGAACCATCCAGAACTGGCCACATGACAGGACACTATGCTACAAGGACAATTGTTTTGACCCAATAAAGCTGTCCTTTTCTTCTTTCTGAAATGGAACAATAAATCACTCCTGTTCCATCACCATCTGGAATCAATGAGATTATCTCCAGTGTATTTGAACTTTGAAACATACTTCTAAAGAGAGAGAAAAAATCTGCATAGAATTTTAAGGGATTTTGAACCAATATGTGAGAAGCCAAAGCTGTGGTTGTGATTTTAACACATGAAGAGGTTTGCAGTCTGGTCCTACAAGTACAACTCACTCACTCAAAATAATGGGCACCCACTGGCAAATGATTTTCATAATAAACCAGGTTGCTGGTATACACAGCATGCTAGAGATCCATATTAAACCTTACATTCAAATTCTGACATACAAAATAAAATTTGTAATGGAGACATTAGACCACAGTGTATTGAATCTACAGTAATTTGAATGCCAGACACTTGCCAAAGAAATATTTCTTCCTCTCTGCACCTCACTTATACTGCTTTAAGACTCAAAGACACCTCAGAAGTATAGTAGAAATGCATTGGTTGAAATTGTGAAATTAAATACAGAATTACATATTTAAAATATATATTTTAAAAATAAATAAAAGCCCAGGTAACTGAAATATAGTCGTTTCTGGTCTTTTCTTCTTTCTGACCTTTCTGATGTTGCTGGACTACAGCACCCAGAAACCCTAATCATCATTGTCAATGGTGAAGAATTTTGGGAGTTTCAGTTCAGTCACATTTGGAGAGCTACAAGATTCCTCTCCCACTATAGATAATAAATAAGAAAATAATGCTCCTTCAGTTATGGGACAAATAAATCAATTGGTCTGATATTAAAAAATCAGAGAATCAAATCCCATAAAATGTCTCATCTTAACCTGGCACTAAAAAGCTAATAATGTACACATCACACATTTCCTATATATGGGGCTACAGCCAAAAGGTTTCCTTGCTATCTCTCATGCATACAGTGCTAAACAAGTACGCCAGTTATTTTCACTTTTCACAGTTTAACAACTACAGGCAACATTTGAAAGTGTTTTTTTACAACATTATATAACAATCAGGTGGAAAAGTCTCTCAAAATGGCAGTACAAGATGTTTATATACAACAGAAATACTGTACATTTTCCAGAATGGTTCATCATTCTCCAAAAGGAGACTAATGGAAAAAGTTGCATCTGGAGACCAGTAAATGTTAATCCTAGGGAAAGGTTTCAGTCACTATATTCCTGATGTGTTCCTTCAAAGACTTTCTGTTGTTGTTGTCATCATCACTGTTTTTAACTTTTATAGCTCAGATTAGAGTTGCAGCTACAAAGATGAAACAGATTGGGTTCATCAGTAAACAGTCTTATTTTTTTTTAAAGTTTTTAAGTCAATTTACAACTATGACCTCAAGCAAAAATCAAGTCCCTTGGAAGAATGTGGAAGTTTTCTGCAGTGTTTAATTTAGGTCTAGTGTATAAAGTTTCAAAAAAGGTTCCTCAGCAAAAATCACTGAAGGCCAGTTGATATGTCACCATTTTCAAATACTGGGAGATAGTGGCATCATGAAAGGGTGCGACGGGTGAGGACCACACTGGGTAACACCCCAGAGGTGTGCACCTGATGGTGCGGCACACCTGGAGGGACAGGCACAGCTGCTGGGTGAAGAAGAAAGGATGTTGCCTTCCTTTCTAGCTCACTCAGCAGCCGCACCAGTTCCTAAACAGGCCATACAGAGGTCACAGCACTGCTCCCCCAGCAGTGGCCACTGCTGGGTGGAAGGATGCCTTCCATTTAGGATCTGGTGTGGCTGCTCACCCAATAGCCACACTGGCTTCTAAACAGGCCATCTGGAGGCCATCCAGTGCTAAGGGGCATGCTTTCCATTTAGGGTTTGGCATGGCTGCTCACTCACCAATTGTGCCAGATCCTAAACAGGCCATCCAGAGGTCACAGCACTGCCCGCCTGCAGTGGTGTGGCTGGGTGGAGGGTGAACAAGATAGCAGGATGGGAAAAGAATGGGGCAATCCCCTTTCACAGCCCTTTCTGGACACCCACACTAGGTGACACCCAGCAGTGATGCCACTGCTTGGAGAAATTTATTTAGTAGATCAATGTTTCACATAAGCGAGCTTACCTCTTTGCTACAACAAAATTATAGTGAAATACACTCCCTCGGAGTGTAGTGGTCTCCTTCCTTAGAGATCTTTAAGCAGAGGCTGGATGGCCATCTGTCGGGGATGCTTTAATTTGGAGTTCCTGCATGGCAGGGGTTTGGACTGGATGGCCCTTGTGGTCTCTTTCAACTCTATGATTCTATGAGTCTATGATTTTATTATTCTATGATACTGGTGCAAATTCACAAGTTAGGCTTGAGCAATATGTGACCAAACAAACCAAAGATTCCACCAACATTGTATTCTCATCTTTTTTTTTTCTTTTGCATACTTGCCTGTAGATGTATATGATTTACAGCAAAGGTGAACAAAAAGGATAAAGATAAATTTTATACTTAGATTCTAAGAGTTAGAAAATGAGCTCTTTTTAGGAAGCTTTAGAATTTAAGAAAAGAGCCTACATCATGCTTCCTTAGTGTATTTTTGCACATACGTAGTTAAGTGATGTTGTTACTTCTCTACTGTCATGCTAAATACCAACTTTCACAGCTAGTTGTGTGTCTGCCCCTATGCCTGTTTATTGTCCCATTGTGCAGTGGGGAATGAGCAATAGCTGTCATTGCAACCCCAGTGAATCAAAGAGTACATAAAAGGCACCAATAAATAGTTATGCATCATCTGAGAATTCACAACTGCATGTTCAATGATTTGACTTCTGGAACTGCTTCTGTAGCCATGAACTCAATATGGCTGTTGTGCAGTTTACTTAAAAAGTAAAACCAGATGTGCAAGGGAACGTCTGCATGCATATGACCCAACACAGTTTCAGCCATAGTTCTGTCTGACAATGTCAACTTTTCCCTTCAGAAACCTTTATCTTTTAAGCCTGACAGCACCCCAACCCAAGGGTTTCTGAGGCAATGCAGGTTGGAGCTCTGGGAAATGATGTCTGTAGCATCTCCTGGTCAAGAGTATGCTGAGAGCAGGCAGCTGGAGAGATCCCTCCAGGTTCTGCCACAACTGTTTCTCTGAATGTGCCCCAAGGCTAGGAAAGTGCTCTAGATGTAATTTCCAGCACCGCAATCTGCAGCACCTCAGTAACCTTTCTGATGAGCCATTGCTAGGCTGAAAAGGTGGGGTTTAGGAGGGTCACATTCTGTTATTAACAACTATAAACATAAACCCTCAATGGTTACAAGGTCATAAGTCCAGTTTGTTGTTTGCTGCTGTGTGCCTTCAAGTCATTTCCAACTTATAGCTACCCTAAGGCAACTTATCATGGGGTTTTCTTGGCAAGATTTGTTTGCCATTGCCTATCCCTGAGGCTGAGAGAATGTGACTTGCCCAAGGACACCCAGTGGGTTTCATGGCCAAGCTGGGAATCAAACCCTGGTCTCCAGAATCAAAGCCCTGCACTCAAACCATTACGCCACGCTGGCTCTAAGTTTACAATCTTGTAATTAATGAACAAAATACCAACAATAGTATTCTCTTTGGAAGAAGAAGGGAAACACATCCTTTTTTCTGAGTAAAATTTTTACCAACAGAGAGTACTAGTCACTGAACATGCTAACCTCTGCCCACCACCACTGCATGCTGTTCAAGACATCCTTCTAGAACAACTTTTGTCTGACAGATCTGAGCCTTGTCACATAAAACTTGGTAATTCCCCAGTCTTAGGGGACTCACAAAAAGCAAGAGGTTGTTTTACAAAAATCCAAAAGAAGTAGGTTATGGGTATAGAACCAACTTGGTAATGTATTTGTTGGATCTTTGGTACTGTGGCTCATTAAAATATTATCTAATTGTGGAGAAACAAATGCTGAAATTCCAAATTAGAGTGGCCATTTTCATTTAAAAAATTAATTTGATTAAATGTCTGCTTTTCATTGGCAAATCTTCCAGTTAATCCATATCTTAATTTATTTTACTGAGTTCTTTCTCTGTTCATATTTGAAGTCGTCCACATCCATTTCCAAATTGAATCAGACTGACTGATTCTCTTCCAAGTTTGAAGGTGTATTTTGCTTTCAAAATACCCTGTTCTGCCCTAAAATATTATTAAGTGCTTGTGCACCAGCAAACACATGTGTTATTATCAAGTATAGTTCTTGTCTCCATGGAGTTGGACATATAAACAAGGACTGAAATAAAGATCTAATACTTAATAAATTAAGCATGGTAATGCTTTTATAAACAGTGGAGTTTACCCTCTTGTAAGGCCTGGAGGGAACTTTCTGGCATTGTTTTTCATTAATTGTCCTTTTAAGCCTTTTTGGATAGCCTCGTTTCCTCTCTTAATAAAACCACATTGCAAAGGATCTTATCAGCACTTGTTTATGAAGAGAGCAACAAGACAAATGTTCCTCCCCAATGGAACTAGCAGGAAGCAAAAGTGACTGGATTGATTGGAAATTTCTCCAATGAGATCAGCACTGAGTCTTTTCTATCCAAACTTCACTTCAAAAGAAAGCTGATGTATATTCATAGCCAGCTAAATGAGCATCTGGTCAATGCTGGATTTGGTAGGCTTTTGGTCTGACTAAGCAGAGTTCTTCTTCTACAATACTAGCTGAAAAAAGTTAACATTTTCTAGGATGGAATAAATCTCAGATTTCAATATATGGGGGAGGAAAGGATGGAGAAAAATCACAGTGTATGGTTTTCTATCTTATCTCCCTGACTATAGAAACATGATTTTAATTTGTACCATATGCAGAAACAAAAACAAAAAACAAAACAAAAAATACTTTATGTTAAGATGGGTTGCCAGGGGACATATTGTTTTGGTAAGATTGTACTTAACCACAGAATATCTATGAGTTGTTCTGAAATTAAATCATGTGTGACTTTTTTGTTCACCTGCATTTCTAAACTCTGTGTGTCTGCAAATTTTTGTGTGTTTAAAATCCATTTTATCTGCATTATTGTTGTTTTATTCTGCATGGAAAAAATTAAATTCCTAGGATTTTTTAAAGTGAGTATGAAGTTTAATCAAGTGATTCCACTGGTGCCAAAATGTTTAATCAAGAATTTAAAAAAAACCATAAGTGGGAATTGTGGAAACCCTTCATTAATACAGCTGTGTTATACAAGAAAACATGAAAGCCACTATACCTAATCTCAATAATTATCAGGCTGAAGCCAGTGAAATGCTTTGACAGCTTTTAATTCCTAGAGCAACATGTACGAGTTTGATGTTCAAAAGTTGGGATAATATGGATCTTACTCGGTTGCAGGAGAGCTGTGCTGAGCTTCTTATTATGAATGAGTTTATTGACCGCAAACATTCCAAACAACTGGCGCAGCTGCTTCGCGTCACTGATGACCTCTGGATGGTCTTGTATATGTTCCAGAACCCAAAAGGCTGTAGGCCATGGAATGTCATTTTCTCAAAGTTTAGTAAACTTCAGCTGTGTGCATTGAACTTTCATGATTGTTTGAGCTACATGACTAAGCATATGAACACCAGCCCATCAAATGATCCTTAAAGTCTTCCACTATCCCTTTAAAAGCATTTTAGCTTTACAAAGGGAACCAAACAAGAATAACTTGCCAAGTCTTCTCCAAGAATTCTCCCAGCTGGAAACCTCCAACATCCTGCCAGACTATGATTTATTTAGATTAGAAATCATTGACTGAAATTCAGTTTGCGGTACTCTAATCAGAGCACAGAAGAATCGTATTCAGAGTAATCTGAAATCCCACATCAGAGTGAGATGTGATTTTTAAAAAAAGATGTTGCTGAAAAAATAACTATAGATATAACTATAGGTATATACATATAACTAAACCTATAAAAACAGGAGTGGGCAAAGGGTGCCTTCTGGATGTTGTTGGACTGAAACTTCCAGTAGGCCACACTATTGGCTATACTGGCTAGGTTTCATGGAAGTTGCAGGCCATATATCTGAAGAGCCACACTTTGTTCACTTCTCCTATAAAAGGTTCTCTGTATATGTATAACTGTAGCCAATGGACAATATCACAGAAGGAAAATTAGGGGGGAGGGGTTAAAAAGACATTTTCCCAGGAAAGTTGCATGATGACAGCAAATATTTTCAGATGACATCATAATCAGAGAGGACTTATCCTGGGAAGAACCAAGATTGCAATGTATGTGAAAATCTTTTCTGTGACTGTAGAACTTTCCCAGGAAAATGCCTTTTTAATCCTCCAATTTTCCCCCATGTGTCCTATGATAGCAAATGACTACAGCACTTAAAGAGATGGTCTGAGACTCTATAAGCATTTTCATTATTGACCAATTTTCAAGTCATTATTTTAGAAATCAAAGGTACACAAAGTGCAGCCTGCATTCAGGGACCCCGAGGTCTCAAATTTTTTTGTCCTAAAATGCCTACAAAGTCTCTCTGGCAATATTCTGTCACATTTTTAGTGGGGCCCTAGACCATTTTAATCTCAGAAGTGGAAATGAGCAGGAACTGACTTGCAAGTTATTTCCTATTGTTAAAAAAATAACTATCCTAGGTGTGAAATAGTCTGGAGTTGTCAAAAAGTGAAGCCGTCTAGAATCATTTTGAGGCAACAAAAATTGTGAAGGGGAATGGAGTGGAGGGGCATGGCCCTCCAAATTTTTCTTGGCAGCTATTGCAGGCTTTAACCATTCAGAGCTCTCTCCTTTGCAAAGGATACATTTCACTGGACTCTTTCAAACGGGAGGAATTTCTCCCAATTCCGAATGGAGCCAATGCGGATTCATGTAAATTCGCTTGTTTAGCGAATTTACCTGAACCCCTGCTCCGTTTGGAAGGCATTCGGAATTACTTCCCATTACCCAAAAATAACCCCCCCTTGCCCGAAATCGCGTGAGAAGCTTAAATTCGCAATAACGTTAAACCCATGATTGCATTCGGAGTGACTTCCCTTTTGCCCGAATTTGCGTGAGAAGAATTAATTCGCAATAACGTGAAACCCCAGGATTGCGTTTGGATTGCCCTTGGATTATACTTCCAATTTCCCACGTCTGAAAGAGTCCTTTGACACTCTTCCAGCCTAATTCATACAAGCTTCCAGCCAGCAGAAGTTGTCCAAATGGGAACACTAATCTCTGTTGCATCAAAATAGGGGTCCATCTAGCTGAAAAGGCCCAGTGAAGATCACAATGTAAATATACAGCTCTGTTTGTTTTGTTTGTGGAATCCTGCTTCTGAGCAGAGCTTGAAAATGGTACCTTATCAACCACAACTCACAGAACCCCCTCAACCAGTATGGCTGCTGGCCATTCTGGCCTTTGTGTTTTGGAAGTGATGGTATATAAAAGTAACTCTTTCAAATGCTCTTTGTGAACATGATCAGGATCAGGGTATATATGATCTAATGCAGAGAGGGGAAATCATACAGCCCTGCTGCTGGACTGCAATTCCCAGCAGCACAGACAGTATACCCAATGAGAAGAAATGCTACAAGTCATATATGATCCTTCTTCACTGCTAAGTCTGCACTCATACACATGTAGCTTCACCCATCTCAGGACTGCAGACAAAGGTACACTATAATATACCTTCCAGCATTTCACAGTTGCAAAACCAGGACACATATGGACAACCAACATCAGAGTGTGGCCAAGATGGCAAACATTATTAAGAAAGAAGAACACACAAACTAGGAGATGCTGTGGCAGATTCAGCCCCCTCCTCTTCTCTTCCCCCTGCTTGAGTTGAGTGCAAATTGTTTTGCACTTTCATCTGAGTTTGCAGCAACTGAAGTAAGCTGAGAGCAATGGGAGGAAGTGGGAGGAGGAGAAAGAAACTGGGACATTTTAAAAACAGCTGAAAAAGTGGGGTGACAGAGGATTAGTAGGGGCTGTCCCCAGGAAATTGGGACAGTTGGATGGTATGAAATATATGTCTTGAATGTTTATAATCACAGTGAACACTAAGAACAGAGACCCTCTGTTGAATAGGAAAAGGCAATCTTATCTTTCGGAGAAAGACATGCAGTGTTATTTTAATTGATAATCTAAGTATCTGTCTCATGAGCCATTACATTCTAGTAGCTTTATGATGAAATTGGCCAGACAATAACTTTTTAGTATCTAGAGATTTATTTGCAAATTCCTAATATCATACTATTAAAATTCACACTATTTTTATAATCACTATTTTTTACTGTGAACTGAAAAGCAGTAATTCTCCCCCACTGCAACAGAAAGCCTTCTGGGTTTGCTATTCACTTCTTTGTTT
Source organism: Urosaurus nigricauda (assembly GCA_034509955.1). Classification (NCBI taxonomy): domain Eukaryota; kingdom Metazoa; phylum Chordata; class Lepidosauria; order Squamata; family Phrynosomatidae; genus Urosaurus; species Urosaurus nigricauda. The sequence goes on along the minus strand of JAOEGL010000001.1, from coordinate 256,405,634 downwards.
AGTCCCACAGAGGTCTTATTCGGTGAACTAAGCTGTAGATGGTAATGTAATGAAGGTCATTTACTTGATGAGGCTCTTCAAATTTCTCTGAATTGATGCTGCTATGAATTTGAATGGAATGTGATCTTTTAAAAATAATCAGGATATTAAAATCAGCCTTGGCCTTGAAATAATAAGCATTGCTATCTTGTTCTGATTCCACCCGTTCATAAACCTGTTTTCAATTGCAATAAAGTATTTTGCTCCTTTGAAGCTTCCAATAAGCTAAGAAAATAGCTGGTGTTTCCTTTCAAAAACAAAGTCAGTGCACTGCATCTGAACCCCCCACAGTTTATCAAATGCAGACCCAGAAGAAATAAACATTAGGTATTCCTTGTCTACTATATTGATAAAGTTCTGGCACTCTCGGACTTCAGCAACAAATTATATGCCGTAGATATTGGAATAAACGTGGCAGAAGTGTTGACAGCCTTCATTAGATTCTTATAATGATATTTCCTGTTTGTCCAACTTCCACCCCAAAAAAAAGCAAAATTGTACTGGATAATTTAGTGTCCTGGGACTGGGACACATATTCCCCATTCTATGACTTAAATCCATTAATTCAATTTTTCCCCTTTTGTATGACATTTTCCATGTGAACAGTAGCAATAAATATAACATTTGAAAACATTATATCAATCAGTCCATGCAGTTAAAGGAACAATATATTAAATGTTATAAATAAACTAATCTAGTCCAATATCTTAAAGTTAAAACCAATTAGGGGAAAGATTGCATCCCAGCACAAGACAAGGGACAGTACAATAAAAAATACAATTGTTCTTATGTACTTTCATGTCCTAGACTGTTGGCAAATCTCTCAGGGGGCTTTCCTGGTGCCTGGGTAATCATTGTACCAACTTATGAAAGCATACAAGGCTGAGTCAGCCCTGGAGTCCTGGGATCGAACTCACAACCTTGTGACTGCGATACTAGCTGCAGTACTGGCATTTAACCACTGCACCATCAGGGTTCCCAATGATCTGACTCAGAATAACGCAGCTTCCTATGTTCCTATGCCTTAAGAAATTAAAGTGCTATCTAGAGCAGAGCAATTTCTTAGGCCAGGTATCAGTAACACAATCTCAATTGAAATATGATAGAGCCATTTCCAGATGTTAATTGACTTTATTGTGATGTTACAATGGTCTCTTTTCCAAATCTGACCACCAGCCTATCCACTTGCCCTGGTAAGAGCAGCTCAACCCTTGGCAGCAGCAACAGTGGTGGCAATGGGGGCTCGCAATGGCCAGAATCCTGTTGGGCAGTTACAAATGTGTAACCTAGTCCTAAGCACTTGTGACTGTGTTGTATTCACCATCCCTAGTTTAGTTTAGGAGCTACATAGGGACCGTAGAAGTCCCCCAATCTTCATTTACCAGGAAGTAGCCACTGTGATCAATGGAGTGCTGTTGTTGGGAAGCAGTTGCTAGATGCCCACCCGACTCACATGAGCAATCTCTGACACAAGGGGAAATTATGGCAGAGACCCTGCTTCTGCCTGTCACACTGGAGATCTCTCATACAACGGGATTGTAAACACAGTCAGCTACTTACCAAGTGACACAGGACACTAGTGGTACTGCTTTCTGGTAAGTAGGGATGGAGTGGGGGTCAGCCAAGATCCACTGTGTAGCACTATAACTACAGTACTTACGCATGCAGAAATCCCACGCTAGATTCCAGCCTACATTTACCATTTCCAAACAGTTTGCCAAAAAACAGAGTGTAGCCTGTGTTCCTCCTGGCACTGGCAATAGGTCTGTTGGCTCCCTTGTATTTTTAAGAGCTCATCAGAACAATTGAAATGAGGCTAATTATTTGGAGAAGCAACTAAAAATTCCAATACTGCTCTGTGTTGAAAAACAAAGAATTGTTTACAAGAGACCAGAAGAACTACTCTGTTACAAAGCTCAGCCTGCATCCATTCATTCCTTGTAAAGGCAATGTTAGTAGCAATTATACATGTTTGGCCAGAATTTTTTTTAAGATGAACATGAGAAAATTTACAAGTACTATATTAACTTTTTTCATCAGAAACTCTAGAGAGAACTCTCCTCAAAAAAGGCCAGGCTAGATTGAATGTGGTAATTATAATGAGATGTGCTATGTGATAAATGTCAGCTACCTTATGGCAACCAAGAGTGTAAAAATAAACCCCTATTCATTCATTTGGGAAGCACAATGATTCAACATCAGGAGCTGTAGAATGCTAGTCCCACTTTCCTCTGTCTCTGCAATGGAAAGCAACACATCTGAAGAGGAGAAATTCACATGTCAACAACCGTTTCAACCCATAGCCCTCAAGCATATGCATAGCCTTCATACATCCATGTGAAGAGAGACCTGGAACTGGAGCCAGGGAAGGAGGCTAGCTCCCCTCTTTGTATGTTGATTCAACATGCCTCCCAAATCAGTTAATAGGCTTGAATATTCAGCGAAAAACCTTGACTGGCAAACTTTCAGGAGCTGAATATAAGCATCATGATTCAAGTAAGCACACCTGCAAAGCCTGTGTAGAAAATGTCTGCATGTATCTCCAGATATTTTCTTTTAATCAACAGCAGAACATGATGCATAGGACACAGGTGGAGGATCCAATGTACATTTTTCTCCATTTTGTTGTTGTCAGTGAAAAGGTTCTTTGCCTGCAGGCATCATATGATGACAGTTAAGCATCCGAACCTTAGTGTGGAATGCACAAGAAGCATCAGCTTAAATGAAGCATAACACAGGTAATTGTCAGGGGCTGTCAGGAATTGCTGAGAGCTTTTAGGTCTGTGTACAACTGGTACCAGATCTCTTCTGATCTGTGAAGCTAAGCAGGGTCAGCCCTAGTTAGTACTTGGATGGGAGACTGCCAACAAATACCAGGTACTGTAGGCTATATTTGAGAGAAAGGAACTGGTAAAACCACCTCTCATTGTTTCTTGTCTAGGAAAACTTTATGAAATTCATGTCATCCCCATAATTCAACAGGCAACTTGAAGGTACATAAGTTTAATTATCTATAATTAAAAGTGATTAACTAAATGCTGTAAATTAATACATTTAGCCTTTCTCTGTCTATTTATAAGTAGTTGTTTTTCACCTTTCAACTCATCAGATCCCCCGAGGTGATGCACAATAGTTAAAAAGACTTCACCCAGTGCATTCTCAGTGCACCAGTCTCCAGAACACCAGAAAACCTTATATTGGGGGCTTGCCTAGCTTCCAAAGTAGAGGTTTTGGGGGGGGGGGGCTGGCAATTGTAGCTATGACAGAGCTCCATCACTGCAGCTAAATCTCCCAATGCAGGACCTTGGCCATTGTCTTGTTTGTTCAAAAGAGTCTTCCCTTGGGAGGGAGTTTCAACAAATTTGGTGGTAGCATATGCAAAATAAAGGGGGGAGGAACCACTATCACAACTACAAGACAGACAGCGATCTTCTGTATAAAATTTGTGGGGGGGAGGGGGTATAGGACATTTTATTAGTTTATTATTTATTACATAAATACTTTATTAGTTTATTATTTATTGGTTTTTATGCCCCAGTGTTTACTATGATGATGTCAATTGCAGATAATTTCATATGAAAATCATAAGCTTCGTTTAGCTTAGAAAAGCTACCTAACTCTTTGGAAAATCATTTAACTTGGTCCAGTCAAACCACATTTTATGACATCATCCCTCAACTTAAGAGACTATTTCTAGACAGTGAGCAATTCCAAGACAAGGTAGCACAACTAATCTATTCACCACACTAAGCTCTGACACTTGTCCGAATAGTTTTCTCCAGCCAGTTCCAGATAGCTTTCATGAGTCTGAAGATCCTTATGGAAATTTCTGTGAGGCTTGCCAGAAAAAAAACAGCTCTTTTACAATCTGAATATATTTATTGGTTTCACTTACACTTCAACTGGAAGGCAATTTATTGTCTCAGCAAATTATCCTGTCACATTGCTGTTCTCATCATATTTTACATACACCTGTACATACATGACCATATTGTTTGGCCATGTCTGCTTATAGCAAATATCTCTCCCTTCCCTCTGCTGCACAGCTTGAAAAAGTTACTTTTTAGACTACAATTCCCAGAATCCCCCAACCAGCATTGCCACTGGGGAGATTCTAGAATATGTAGAGTTGGCGCTCTTTATACATGGATTTTTTATCCACGGATTCAAACATCCATGGCGTGAAAAAAAATTTTAAAAGGATAAATTCCAAATAGCAAACCTTGATTTTTCCATTTTATATAAGGGACATAATTTTTCTATGCCATTGTATTTAATGAAATTTGAACATCCACAGACTTTGTTATCCAAGGTATTTTTACAGCAACATCTCTAGGTGAAATTTGGCCCTAACAAGGGAACCACAAGGCATTTTACAACCTGAAGTATTATAATGTAACACTGTGGTACTGCTGCAAGCTAGGAGTGTTATGTGTCATAGCATCACTCCATATGCAAATAGTCATATTTGTCTGGGTTTTTTAAAATTTTATTTTACATATTCTTGTAGTCTTCGTTTGTTTTGCTCTTGTAAATCTATAGATCAGACTTTTTAAAGTTTTTTTTTTTCAGTTGATACAGATTACCACTCTTTAAATGTGCCTGCTGGAGGTCTGACATATGCTGAGTGACCCTCTTTTATGTCCTATTAGTCAGAGCAATATGTTGTCAGAGGACATGGAAGAAGGCCTTCTATGCTGTGGCACCTCCCTTTAAAGATCTGATTGGCACCTAAATTGCTGACATTTTAGCTCCAAGTGAAAGCATGGCTAGATCCAAAAGTCTTTAGGGCATAGATGGCTTTGTACAAACCCACACATGCATATGGTTTTAGATTGTTTTAAAGTATTTTAACCAATTTTAATCTGCCTCCTTAAATTGTTTAATATGTTTCTAAAATTTTAAACAATTTGAAATTGTTTATTTCCAAATTCTCTTTTACTGTTTTTTTGTTTGTTTGTTTGTTTTATATTGGTCATGTTATTTTATAGTATGCTACTCTGAGATTTTTCAATAGAGATGGGTATAATTATTTCGTAAATAATTATTTCCATAAATAAAACATTTCCATAATAAAGATAAGCACATTTATCTTGCAATTCTTCAAAACCATTTGAAGGGTCCAGTCCAAATTTGAAGTCTTTTTTCAAGTTATTTTCAACTTGGGCCAGAGTCAGTATCCAGCGTTTATTGCACTCAGCATTCACAGATTTATTATCCACAGATTCAACCACCCACAACTTGAAAATATTTTAAAAATACATAAATTCAAAATCTAGCAAATCTTGATTTTGTCATTTTGTATAAGGGATGCCATTTCACTGTGCCATTGTATTAAATGGGACTTGAATATCCATGGATTTTGGTATGCACAGGGGGCCCTGGAAGCAAACCTCAGCAGATGCCAAGGGCCCACTGTATATTGTATTTATATCGTTTTATATTATATTGCATTGTATTGCATTGTATTTCCTAGAGTGCTTCTTCTTGTTGACATGCAAAATCTACCAATGGCTCTCAATTACACTCCTTTTCCACTTTTGATTCACATGTAATAAGTTCCTCCTGCTGCAGTTCTGATATGCAGGCAGTCATGTGGCAGTCAAGCAGGCTGTTTTTCCCTTCCTTTTTCTTTTTTTCCAGATTTTTTTTCTTTTCTTTTTCTTTCTTTTTTTAAAAAACTTAATCACTTGCTGTAACTGCCAAGTGAAATGGGGGAGGGGGCAGAATTAAAAATAAAAACCAAAAGGCCCGTTGGGAAGGGCAAAGGGCAGGAAGGCAGTGTTATGAAGGCTGACATGAAGAAGGCACAATCTGGGACAATGGTAACTCCAGGGCACTGTTGAAGTGCTATGTGAAAATGAATGACCCCAAACTGGTATGTTTGCCTTTCTAATGCAATTATGGTGTCTTAGCAGCCTGGTGTGATAGTCCATGATGTGCATTATACTAATTTAAACCTAATGAAAGTACAGGATACATCACTGGGGTTTCAAGATATGACACCTGCAGAAGCAGGTGCAACAATTGTACTATATGTGATTGTGCTTTGCTTTAAAATGATGATAACGATATTAACCACCATTTGGATCATCTTTAACCTAGATCAATGTAGTAAGCATATAAGCCAACATCCAGTCTTAGTACTACCTGGCACAGATCCATTGAATTTAGTGGGGCATATTAGTCAAAATTAAGAGAATCAATTTCAGTGGGTGTCTCCTAGTTAGGATTCATGGTGGGTTTAGCCCCTTCTTTTCCATCCAAAGAGAATAGCTCAGAACTGAATAAATACCGTGTTTCCCCGAAAATAAGACAGTGTCTTATATTAAATTTTGCTCCCAAAGATGCTCTAGGTCTTATTTACAGGGGATGTCTTTATTTTTCCATGAAGAAGAATTCACATGTATTGTTGAACAAAAAAAAAATGGGTGTGCTTCCAAACAAAAACTTTGCTAGGTCTTACTTTCGGGGGAGGCCTTATATTTAGCAATTCAGCAAAACCTCTACTAGGTCTTATTTTCAGAGGATGTCTTATTTTAGGGGAAAAGGTATGATGTAATGATTTGAGTGCTGGAATAGGACTCCTGGAGAACTGGTTTCAAATCCCCACTTAGCCATGAAAACTCACTCGATCAGCTTGGGCAAGTCACATCAGAAGAAGAGGAAGGCAATGCCAGACCCCTCTGAACAAGTCCTGTTCCCCAAAAGAGGATAGTTTGGCCTTAAGATTGTCATAAGTTGGAAACAAGTTGAAGGCACATGATGACAACAAAGTATTCAATTAAAATGGAATTTTGAAGTGTTTCTCACTGGCTTTGTTCATTACAAGCAACAGTTTGGTACTTGGGCACATACCAAAGGAAATGGCTTTGGTTTTTCTTGTATATATAAATGATAAAAAGAAACAGCTCATACCATTTTCAAAGGCCTCAGCAGCTTCCAGGCCCTGTGGTCCAGCTGTCTTATTCTATATATCAGACTCATTGTGGTGTATTTTGCCTACTAAGTAGGAAAAGAAATCACTGATTCAGCAGTTTTATGCCTTTTTCCACAGCAGGAATTAGAATGTATATGGGTAAGGCAATGCAGTTGTTTAGTTTTTGAAAGACCAAGGACCTCTTATATTTCACCACATCCCCTTTTCCTCGAAGAGCTGCAAATGTTACATAATGTCAGAAGGAGAGCTGAATTGATTAATTATGGTCAAATGGAAAGAAATTTTAACTGGAGAAGGGGAAATTGAGGGAAGCTGATAGGAGGGAAATGCAGCAGTGCTAACTAGCAGGTTGAACACTTCTCTTTCTTTTCCTGGAAAGAAAACCTGTTTCTAAAATCTTATTTTACACAAATGTTTGTTCCTATAACAAAGGAATAAACTGAGTGTTCCTCAAAGGGTAATACAGGATGCTGAATTCTCCAGCTGTTGTCGGAGTAATCCATGTGTAAAATGACACAGGGATTCTAAGTTATGAAAGGTACTGTGCACAAATGTTCAAAGGAGAGTCTTATTCTTAATGGCTGTAAAGACTGTAAGATCTGTACAAACCTGATATCTGAGGAAGCTCCTCTTCCTGTATTCATCTGCCAGCATCAGAAGAGTACTCCTTTGCATCCCATTAGTGAAATCATGTGTTATTTGGAGACATGACAGTGGAGTCTTCTCATCTATGGCACACAATTCATGGAATACTATCACCTCAGACATCCAGCTGGCAAAGATGCTGGTTTCATTTGGGTGGCCAAAAATAGGATATTCACCCAAGCCATTAGATCTGTAGCTGGTTTATTTGGTTCACTTTTAGTGACAATGATATCTTACTAATGTGTTATGTTTATGTTACATCCATTATTTTATTGGACCTTATCAGACGTCGGAAATTGAAAGTATAATCCAATGGCAATCCAAACGCAACCATGGGGTTTCACGTTACTGCGAATTAAAGCATCTCACGCAATTTCGGGCAAAAGGGAAGTCATTCCGAATGCAATCATGGGTTTTACATTATTGCGAATTAAAGCATCTCACACAATTTCAGGCAATGGGCAGTCATTTTCGGGTAATGGGAAGTCATTCTGAAAGCATTCCGAATGCAATATGAATTCACATAAATTCGCTAAACTAGCGAATTCACATGAATTCGAATTGGCTCCAATTGACTCCATTCGCAATAAAGAGAAATTCCTCCCGTCTTGATAAACTCCATTGATAGCATCTTCCTCTGATATCTACAAATGCAGGGCACCTGGAATAGTTTGACTACGATAATAATTCAACAATCAGAGATCCCTTTCACACAACACCATTATAGTGATTCTGTTGTAATTTTCATGGTTCCATCCTATGGCATCCTAGGTTTTATAGTTTGGTGATGCACTAGAGGAATGCTTTGGCTAAGAATCAAAAATGTCCTTCAACCAACCGCCAATTGGTTGAGGGAACATATCAAATATCAAATCCCAGGATTTGATTGGGTGGAACCATGGCAGTTTTAAAGTGGAATAGCAGTGCTTTAATTCTGTAGTATGAAAGGACCCAGAGAGACATTTTCAGATTCTTGCATAATCATGCTCTTTGCATACTAGGGGTGCTGTTCCATCTTTGATTATTTAATTGTACCACAATTTAGCCAGTTCACATCCTTCCCCATGCCTAACCCACCCAAATAGATCTTAAGCTCTTGATCAGCCAGCTTTCTGGGACAAAGGGGTGTTACAAAATCAAAGTATGAAGGATTCTTGAAAAATAACAGTACACTAAGCTATTTGGAGAGACTCAGCATGATGCTGTGGTTTGAGTATTGGACAACAACTCTGGAGGCCAGGGTATATAGCCCTGCCTGGCCATGAACACTCACTGGGTGATCTTGGGCAAGTCACACTCTCTCATCTTCAGAGGAAGGCCATAGCAAACCCTCTGAACAATCTTTCCCAGAAAACCCTGTGTTAGGGTTACCTTAGGGTCACCATGTTAGAAATAACTTGAATGTGCACAACAACAACAACAACAAAGCTATTTGATAACAAAAGTCAGGATTATCAGTTGATGTAATATTACTCAGTGTAATATTTCATTAACGTTGGAGAGTGCTTGCCTTTGTGCCATGCTTGGAGGCTTTTCACAGCAATTTGGTTGGCCATTCTGAGAAACCAGGTGCTGGGCTGATCCATGCAGGGAGAAACTATTGATGTCTAATGCTGACCACAAAGCTCTTTTATTATGACTGGATATCCCATTATGTCCTTTACAATGAGGAAATATTTTATTACTTAGACACCAGGACAGTAGGCAATTAACAACGGAGAAGATCAGATCTTTTCCATGGGCTTTGACAGCTATATTTGAAGTGTTGCAAGTATTTGTCATATAGTATTGGGGGGGGGGGGGGACTACAATATAATTGAAAGGAACAGTTTTGGAACAATTTCCTGCAGAATCCATACAGACTGTAGTTTCTTGGAGTACTGTCAGCATCATTGGCCATGAACTGCACAGAGGCCTGGGGTCTTGTCTACATAGTTGCTGTATTTGGCATAAATTCTTATATAGCCTACACAGAGTGGGTAAGAAAATCTGGGATGTCCCAGACAATGACTAACAAAAGAGGAGATGTTCCCGTATTTTTATTACTGCAGAATACAGGGCAAAACTAAACCGTCACTTTAGCAAAATATATTATTTTTATCAATTGCATCAGGACAGAATTCTCCATATATTTTGGCACTGTAGCACTTACGAGTGCTAGTTTTGCTATTATTTAAGTTAGTGCCTCTGGGATGGGAGCAGGCTCTGTTCATTCAACTTAAATAGGAATAATTTTCTAAACCCAGCATTCTGCCAAAGTTTGTATGGAAAGAGTGATACTATGTACATATGTCAAAGTCAGACAAAAGTGAACCTTGAAAAAGAAATATTTTTATGCTGCCAGAGGACATCTGTTCTGCCTAGTGAAAAGTGAGTCAACAGTGGCATCTACTGGTTGTGGTTTAATGGATTTTGGAAACTGTAGCAACATAGAGCAAATGAACAATTTTTAAAAAAATAAGGATTTATTTGGTCTTTCCCAAATCTTGTTGTTGGGCATAGTTTAGATATGATTTGCCATAAGAAGCCATTTTCTTCTGAGAAGGCTTTCTACAAGTTAATATATACTGAAAATCCAAGAGAGTTTCCAACATTATTTAGTATCTCATCTACATTAGGATATGATATTTACATTAGGCAGTCAATTTTGGAAACGGATTGAGAGAATGCTATGGAATTCTGGGATTTGAAGTTCTGTGAGATATTTAGCCTTCTCTGTCTGAGAGCTTTGATGCCACAACAAACTACAAATCCCAGGAATTTGTAGAAGACATGACAGTTAAAGCGGTGTCAAACTACATTAATTCTGCAGTGTGGCAGCAGCCCAAGTTGCTTGTGTGAAAGGGGCATTAGCCAGTCTATCCTTAGCACATAATAACTTAATTATGAAAATGATTTCCACCAAGAGCTTTACCCATTGATAACATTTCTTTCCCATTGCCCTACCTACTCTTGAATGGGTTTATTTCTTCTTCTTTTTTATTAATAGATAAACACTTACACATCACACACAAAATAACACATAATGACAAAAAAGACTATACACAACAATACAATCACATACAATGCCATAAAAAACCCACAAAAAAGTAAAATTGTTGCAGCATCGAAGTTACAATATCTCTTATTTAAGCACTTCCAAGACAACCTAGCATAACCTTAAAATAAGTTTAAGCTATGTTCTTTTTTTGTTTCTATCCGTTACAGTTAAACCTTTGAAATTAAGTCAAATTCTCTTTTATATTATTCCTTCACTAATATTATAAAAAAAGATCCGCACATTTCCATTCTTCCTTTATCTTATCCAGAGAGTTTTCTCTCAATAAAGCTGTTAGTAAATCTAGTCACCTAATCTCACGTAACCTGCAGATTCATTCCTATTCTTTAGGTATTGATGTGCTTTTCCAATGTTGGGCGTAGAGCCAAAGTGATCATGTACAAGATCAGTCTGGAAAACTTCTTAATTATCTCACTTTTGAGTTTAGCAATCATCTTTAATAGAAAGATCAGAGGATTTAGCGGACTATCCACTCCTAAGATCTTGGACATAATTGATTGAATCTGTTGCCAGAATTCTTTTGCTTTTTCACAATTCCACCAAATATGGAAGAAGATTCCCCACCTTTTTCTGACACTTCCAGCATTTAATGTCCCCGATGACATGGAATGGGTTTATTTCAAGTTGTGAACCACCAAGCTAAACTTAGGCTGCATCTGCACTGCAGACTTCTCCCAAGCTCCCCATCTTTTTAAGCTCATTGGCAATGCTAGTCTCCCAAGTCTATGGACAGCTACATGTTATAAGACCTCAAAGCAGGGCTGTGTTTTGACCTTCAGTTGCAGAATCCTCTCCTAAGCTTGGCCCTCTGTGCTATATCTTACACCAGTCTGAGACAGCAGTTAACCACATATTGTTCTGCCTGGCTTTTACTTATTTTTATTTTATTTATTTCACGTAGCAAGTGATATCTGCTGAATTACTCTTTTATTGTTGTTTGTTGTTGTGTGCCTTCAAGTCATTTCTGACCCAAAGGCAGGGATTTATTGGCAAGTTAGTTTGGGGGGAGGAGGAGTGTGCCACTGCCATCCTCTGAGTCTGAGAGAGTGTGACTTTCCCAAGCTCACCCAGTGGGTTTTTAGATGGCCAAGATGGGGTTCGAACCCTGGTCTCCAAAGTTGTAGTCCAATGCTCAAACCGCTACACCATGCTGGCATTCAATTATACAATTATACAAGAACTTTCTCCAGCTTTCGATCTGGCAACCCTAAACAGAATAAGCTATATATGTTCCATATATAGATATGCTATTGAAAGTCTAGTTGGTCCTTATTATTTTAGCATGTTTAATTTTTATAAACTGTCTGGGTCAGTTTTTCGTATGAAAAGGAATATCAAAAATGTTGTATATTTTTAATAAGTAAATCTGTATCTTTAAGCTGGATTCACACACTGTTTACTGTGAGCATACATACACACAGAGGGGATGCAAAACATGTTTGGGTAGGGAAAAGTCTACATGGGAAGTCATATCTGTGGTCTACTACTGACACAATTGGACACTTTGAATTCAAGATGTAGATGTCATCTTGTGTCAAAGAAACATTGAAAAAACAACTTACATCTGCATGCTTAAAACAGTGATAGAGAAGAGGCTTAATGAGATCACTTTTAAATCATGTCTTCTAACCAGTTTTCCATGGGAAATGTGGTTGTAGTTTGCTGTTTTTTGAAAGACACATTCATGTTTAATTGCAAAAGCTTTCTTAGAAGAGTTCTAGCTCCCCCTCCCATAGCTTCCCCCAGATTTTAAGCTGAAGAGCCAAGCCCCTTAAAAATGATTTAGATGGTAGCAATGCATTTTTGGCTGGAGAGAACAGCCCCTGCACTTATGTCAAGGAAGTCTGATCCCTGTGGGTTCCACTTTCAAGGCCTAACCTGGCTGCCTAAAAGGAAACTTGCCTTCCAGATGTCATACAAACGTCTTCAGCCAAATTTCCAAGGCAAGAAAGCTTCCATTTTATTGAAGAATGATCTCCTAAGTGTAAGCAGGAAGAGCAAAGTGATTCTTCTCTGGGCGAGTGATCAGGCAAGAATATAAAGCCCTGTGTATTCTGTCGTGTTATTTTCCCTGTGCAGAGAACATGCTACAAAGTGCAGCATGATCAATGGGGGGAGGGTGCATGCAGAGGAACATTCCTGGCTCTTCTAACAACATGGAATTCCTTCCCTTGGCTTTCTTAAAATCCATATGGGCAGCTGCAGATCAAAGAACAAAAACACCACATGTACAGCTAAGTGAGTGCAATGGGTGGGAGCGTTGCTTTTGTGCTGTGTGTGTATGCTTAACATGAATTATGAAGTTACAGCGAATGAAAAAAGGGTCCACCCAACACACAAGTATGTCCCCCCCAAATATCAATAACCAAAGGAGCCCAAAAGGTGTGAGCTGCATCATATTTTCCACTGAGAATACAAGGACTCAGTCTGAAAAGGAAGAGTCAACTAATTGTTTTCAATCCACTCTCTGGCATGGCATGCACCTGGTGCAGCAGGCTCCCATGTGCACAGCAAACTTTTAAAATGCATACATAGATAAAACGAGAAGAAAATGTGGCTGGAATTAGTGTCTAGGCATACAAGACATATGCTTGGCTTGGCTTTTTGCAGCAAGTCATTTCTGCTTCTTCCTTTATGTTTCCTCTTTGAAAAGCATCTTCATTTTGTGCATAGGCTGTGGTTAACATAATAGGCATTTTTTTTTTATTTATTCTTGTTGTTGCTCCTGTTGTTCTTAACTAGCTGGTGGGGTTTGGTCCAACACTTTTGCAGTCCCTCTGCTAGGATGGTGACTTCTCCTTGCACCAGAGAAGCAACTGAAACTGCATCAAGCAAGCAGCCAAAGGAAGTTATTGGACAATTGAACTTCCAGCCATTGCAACATGACTGTATTCCTGTGGGCTGAACACAAGTCATTCCCCAATGCCTGCCATACTACTTTTTCCAGATTCTTCATTACTGAGAATAGGGACAGTGCCTGATAATTGAAGGAGCAGACATTCACTCCCTTTCCAGATCTTGGTAGATGTTTTAAACATTAGGCTTTGCTTTGGAATTTTCACAGCCTTTCATGCTGGTTTTGACCATCCAACCTAGTTCTCTCTTCCTGTGCTACTATAGAATCACAGAAGGATCCAGTTTCTTCAAAAGCCCCAGATTTTTCTTTCTTTGTTTTAAACATTAATTTAATATACCTTTGACAAAAATCAATTTCCAATGTTATAATCTTTTTTTAAAAGGTGGCAATAAAACACAGACAAAAGCTCATAGATAGAGATTACTTAAAAATTAAGGGTTTGCCTCTAATTTGTCCAAACCTAGTGGTGTACTGAATCTGACAGCGTGTAAGAAAGAGAATGGCCATCCTTCATTGACACATGCCCCCTCAACTTATCACTCATCACTGGTCATTTTTCCTAACAGTTGTAAAATTTAAATTAATTCTAATAATTAAGGGCATTCTTAACCCTTTACCTTGGACAAACAGGACAGTCTCTATGCAAGAGGATAAATGGACACAAATTGGACATTAGAAATGGCAATGCCCAAAAACCAGTTGCTGAACATTTCAGCCTCACTGGACATACAGTATAGGATTTAAAGGCTGCAGTCCTTGAACAAAGGAAGAGTGAGAGAAACAGCTGAATTCAATTATGTGTACAAATTCCAATCCATTAACAGATATATGAACAAAGAGAATGGCTTCATTGATCCAAGAACCCTCATTGCTGAACATGTAACAAAAGGAATTTTCTCAAAGATTTTGAACCAAGGAAAGTGACTTTTGGTAAGTAAATTATCGTTTTCACACATCAGCATCAACTGTTCACTGTAAAATCTGAAAAACCTGTATCACCTCATGCAGACCTTTGAAAATTTAAGGCAAAGGATGTGATTTGCATGTTTCTGGATCCTATTACATTCCATCCCACTCCAACAGCTGTGCAAAAACAGGAATCAGTTGTACTTAAAGGTGTTGCTACATTCCTATTTTTTCCCTCCCCCTTCTTTCCTCCTTTTTAAAGGTTTAATTTGTTGTCAAATATTGGTAGTAGAATGAATGAGGGTGTACAAACAAGCCGAATCCAGAAAAGATGAGAGTGTTTTGGATCACTGAAAGGAAATATAGGGCTCCACATGGTGCACAGCATCACAGTGCTCCTCTGGCACTGTGTCCACATGACGCAGCACCAAAGAAGCACCTTAAAGCTGTGGCGCCTTGGCTACCACACCCTTTCCAGGGTGCCAAGAGGGGCCGCTTTTTGTGGCTCCTTTTTGCATCCTGGAAAGGCCAGATTGGGGCTGCAGAACGCAGTTTCCGCGGCCCCAATTCAGGGAAAATGGAGGCGGCTGCAGGCCGCCCCTTCAGGGGTGGTCTGCACAGCCCCATAGTTTCAACCAGTGCTGCTAGGAATTACATTTCCCTTAAAGATTCAGGTAAACTTGAGTATACTCCTGTTTATGTATACCCCTGCATTCAACCCTAAACTTGGATGCCCAGGTTTCAGTGGTGATCAGGAGTGTGTCTGCATATTTGAGGCTAGTGCACCAACTATGTATGTTTCTGGAAATCTTGGACCTGGCCTTCACTGCACCTTGTTTGAATTATTGTAACCTGCTGTATGCCGGCTTGCTTTTCAAAAGCATTCAGCAACTTCATTTGGTCCAGAACCATGAGGCCAGACTGTTCTCTGGAGGCTGGTTACTGGGAGCATGTGAATTCCTCATTACAAAAGCTTCCTTGCAGCTACTCTGCTTCTGACCACAATGCAAAATGCTGGTCATCATCACTTATAAAGTCCTGTACAATGTGGGACTGTTTGTAATACTGTGTTCTCCTTTATGAGCCTGTCACTGCCCTTTTCTCAGGAGGGGCATTTTTGGAGGACACAAAAGGAGGGCTTCTTGGAGACTGCTACCAAGCCATGAAACTCTGAAGTTAAGGAGAGAAAGCTGGCCTCTTTCTTTCTTGTCATTCTGCCAGCAAATGAAGACCTTTTTATTCACCCAGGCATTTTGGCGCTGGAGCTGGGATATAACTAAAAGGAGCGGGTGCTGTTTCTTTTTATTAATCTCTTTTTAACCTCTCTGTATGCTTTAGTTGTAATTTTTTTTTATTTGAACTTTTCTGTTAGCAGCCTTGAGTGTCTTTTTTGGCAGAAAGGTAGGAGACAAATTCAACAAATAAAATAAAATAAAGGAATCGAAAGAAATTTTGTTTGGCTTATAGTTTGGAGCATCTTCACTCCTTTGAATGTTTCCCCAAACAAATTGGCATCACAAAGATACAAAGCAAAGGAGGGAAGAGGAGGAAGAGGAGTTGTTTCTTAACTTTCTGTTTTCCACTTAAGAAAATGGCTTGCCTGTGGCCAAGATCCTGCATCCAAAAACAGGAGATTACATTTTATCTAGGCATTAAAATGCCCCATCTCCTGTCTCATTTCTTTTTAAATCCACCTGTCTCATGCTGGGATCCCCTAGTATAGGTGTTTTGTGGCCAGTGGAGACCAGGAGCTGGAGGATGAGCATCTGGCTATGTCAGTATAGCTGGATTGATGTTTGTGGTTGTGTGCCTTCAAGTCATTTCAGACTTGAAGCATGCACCAACCACATGCTCCCGAAACTTAGTACGTGTGGGGGCTGCCATGATTATGCAGCCCTGCCCCCATATTGCATGCATTGGTGACATCGCACATGCACTGCATACAAACGGCACGGCTCACCTGCAACATCACTGTGCCATCCTACAGCATTTGTGGCATCACTACTACAGGGCAAAAAGGAGCTTCTTCTGAGTGCTCCTTTTTTGCTGTGCAGTGGTACCGTGCCATTTAGTTGCTGTGACAACGCTGCACAGCAAAGAGAGGCAGCTCCAGCCCGCCTTTTCCAGGCAGTTTGTATTGGCCTATAGTCACTCAAAACACATCACCATGCTGTCTCTATTCACAATGGCCCGATCTAGACGGGCAAAAAGAGGCGTGAATAGGGCTAAAAAGCCTGCCTTTAGGGTTAGGGAGGGCATAGCGTCTAGATCCTCCCTAGGCCTAAAGCGCATGGACGTGCCGGAAGAGCGTCATCATGTGCGCAGCGTTTAGATTCGCTGTGCACATAATGACGCTCTAGCGCTACAGGAGGGCGGAAATCGCGCTCTTTCCGCGGCGCCAAAAAGGAGCTCCTAACGGAGCTTCTTTTTGAAGGCGGGTCTTTGCCGCGGCTTTTAGATAGCCGTGTCAAAGACCAAGGGAGGAAGGGGCCACAGTGGCGGC
Source organism: Urosaurus nigricauda (assembly GCA_034509955.1). Classification (NCBI taxonomy): domain Eukaryota; kingdom Metazoa; phylum Chordata; class Lepidosauria; order Squamata; family Phrynosomatidae; genus Urosaurus; species Urosaurus nigricauda. The sequence goes on along the minus strand of JAOEGL010000001.1, from coordinate 256,388,686 downwards.
CCCTTCCTCCCTTCTGCCTCGTCTCTGCAAGCGGGGTGCAGCGGGTGCCCAGGGCACCCACTGCACCCTGCTTAGAGGCCTCAGGGAAGCGGCAGTTTGCCACTTCCCCGCGGCCTCCAGAAGTAGTGCGATGGGGCCGCTGAGGCTGCCGGTATGGCAGCCTCGGCCCCATCCCGCTGTGTCTGAGGGCAGGTTGGGACCGCCCCAAAGGGGGAGGTCTAGATCGCCCTATAGTGAAATCATCCTCCAGGAACTCCAAAAAATGCCTTCATTATCCTTCTGGATGCTCCTCCTCCATTCCCACTGCCCACTCTCCACCACCTACTAAATAGTCTTGGTGTTGTGGTCTTGATGGGCTCATTGTGAGACAGATAGATTTTAAGGGGTTGGGGATCCTCGAGTAAGGGAGATGTTCAGTTCCTCCCTCTGCAAAAGAGATTCTACAGCATATGGTACTAACAGGATCCCTGCCTGTTTCTTTTTACCCCCTACAGGAATCAAAACAGCTTTGAGATATAGGAGGTGGTTGTGTTTAGCCCAAGGGGAAAAGATTAAGCATGCATATATATGGATGGATGGATGGATGGATTTTTGTGGTATATATTCAAAGATCTGAGAGTTTCATACAATAAAATCTGTTTAAACAATTTAAAATGACTTCAAACAGTAAAAGTATTATTATTATTATTATTATTATTATTATTTGTATTGCCCGCCTCTCCCTGCGGATCAAGGCAGGATTACAGCATTAAACGATACAATACAATTACAAAATACAACCGATAAAATAGAAACATGAATTACTATTACATCATTAAATAACAAAATATTATCCAATCATCTGTCATTCATACAGTCATGATCAAAGTGGGGTCATTATTCTTTTGCAATTCCTATATAAGATCAGGTGGATAAGCCCTCTGGTAGTTATCTGTCTTAATTGCCTCTTTAAAGGCATCAAAGGTGGTAATAAGATGGATCTCTTCCTGTAGGTCATTCCAAAATACTGGAACTATGGCCGTGAACGCTCTGTGGGAAGTTGTTATTAACCTGGTTTTTTGATGTTCTAATCAATTCTTCCCTGATATTCTGAGAGTGCGAGGCGGATTGTCCAGGGAGAGGTGTTCCTGTAAATAGCTCAGGCCTAAACCATGTAGGGCTTTAAAGGTAATAACCAACACCTAGTATTGCACCTGGAAGCTAACTGGCAGCCAGTGAAGAGATTTTAATATCAGTGTTATACGGTCAAACCTAGATGTCTGGCTGTCACATTCTGAACTAATTGAAGCTTCCGAACTTGGTACAAGGGTAGCCCCATGCAGAGCACATTACAGAAATCTAAACAAGAGATTACCAGTGCAAGTACCACTGCTTCAAGGTCCTTTTGGTCCAGGTAAGGGTGCAGTTGGCGTATCAACCAAAGTTGATACAAAGCAGTCCTGGTAGCTGCATCAATTTGAGATGACAGCTGTAGAAATGTATCCAGGAGTACTCCCAAACTGCAAATCTCACCCTTTAGGGGAAGTGTGATCCCATCCAGGACAGTTTGGCAAATCTTTGTCCCTGGGACTGGGGTACCTATCACTAGTACCTCTGTTTTCTCTGGATCCAGCCTCAGTTTTTTCCCCCTCATCTAGCAGTTGTATATGCACATGGTTGCACATATACACATGGTTGAACATGGTTGTATATGGTTGTACATATACACCTGATTGTAAATGCACAACCATGTACAGTATTTAAACCATGCATAACCATGTACAATATTTAAAAAATCCCAACTTCCTTGGCAAAAGCCACTACAATCAATGGGAGGTTGTTCCCTGTTGCTCTGTTGTCCCCCTCACACTGGAGATTGTTCACATGATGGAAGTGGATGAAAATTTTGATCAGCTTCCTCCCAATTGACAGGGGAAAGGAATCCTGTTGATCACAGCAGCTGCAGTCCAGTAAATGAGGACTTGGAAACTTTCACAGTATCCATAGGTCCCCAAACTAAGGAATATATAGGGATCATGAATACGACACAGTTACAAATGTGTAACTCCAGGTTATGCATTCATAATTCCCCGACCGGATTCTGACCATAATCTTTATCATTATTTTTCCTTTAAATTTCAGCATACAATACTTCAAACTCATATCTGTCCACCATGGTTGACAGGGTAACCTGCTAAAGCATTACTCAGTTTTACCTTCTCTTCTTTTCATTTGTTTTAAAATTATTATTTTTTTCCTTTTCAAGAGACTGCAGGTCAGTCTAAGGTTAGGTGTCGTAGTGGAAAAATATTTGGCTGGCACATTCCATGGAATGTATTTGCAATGTCTTTCTAAATCTTTGGAAACCTGAGGCCTACAGATTTTATAGAAAGTAAGAAGCTATTGCCAGCATCTGGAACTGAAGACAGCTCAGTGGAAATACCTCCATTCTGAAAAACTTGTGAAAATGTTAGATTTAGTTAGATTATATGGCAATATGCAGCCATCTAGTGGCAATAAAGAGAAAATCAGGAAAGAGAACCAGTGAAAAGTGTTTTAAAAAGAGGGGGGAGGGAATGTGGCAGCACCTTTAAGACTAAGTGTTTTTTAATTTACCATGAGCTTTCCATGGTATAAACACCCTTCTTCCGACATAGTACAGAGTGCTATTAAAGCCTCAGGTATAAAGCGTATTTATACAGTTGTGGAAGTGAGATAGAATGTAATAGTGTCCAGAAAAATGCAAATCATGTTCCTTGCCCTAAATTTTTAAAGGGCTGGGCTGGGTGTTACAAGTCTTTCTGATCTTTACAGTGGTCAATTCATATTGATGGGGAACAAATCTGCTTACCAATTATTATTATTATTATTATTATTATTATTATTATTTGTATCCTGCCTCTCCCTGTGTAGGATCGAGGTGGGTAACAACAAGTAAGAACAGTAAAAACAAAAACAAAAAACACAATACAATAAAGCATAAAAAAACAATAATCTAAAATAGCAATTTTTTTAAAAAAAATCAGATTAAAATTCACAATAAAATTGGAAAAATCCAATGGGGGCAGAGAGACAGATGTACTGTTAAAAAGACTGAGGAGGTCAGTTAGGGAAGACCTGCTGGAAGAGATCCATCTTTATTGCCTTCTTGAAGGCCTCCAATGATGTTATATGGTGGATCTCCTCTGGCAGGTCATTCCATATTTTTGGAGCAGCAGCTGAAAAGGTCCTCTGGGAGGTTGTCACCAGCCTGATTTTCTTTGGCTGCAGTAGGTTCCTCCCAAAGGACCTGAGTGTGCAGGAAGGATTGTATGGGAGGAGGTGTTCCCTCAAGTATGCCATGTAGGGCTTTATAGGTAATAAGTCAGTTTCAATGGGTTCAAGACACTTCCTGAGAAGCCTGAGAAGATACATTTTGGAAGGACTCATGTATTAATATATGTAGAATGACTTGAAGGCATTGTCTTTGTTCACACCTCTGCCAATGGTCTGGAATTTGTGCTTATAATTCAGTTCAATTGTTTCACTTTCTAGTCTTCCTTTGTAATTTCCTTGTTCAAGAAGTGCAACCTGTAAATCCCTTACTGTGCATCCAGGAAGGTTGAAATGTCCTCCAACCGGTCTTTGGTTTTTGCTATTTCTAATCTCAGATATGTGTAAAGTGACTTCAGGATTAGAACAAGTTTTATTTGGTGTAAACTTTTGTGGACTACATCCCACTTCATCTTCACTACAGTTCCTGAGGAAAAGGTCAGCAGTTCATGAAAGCTGATGCCAAAGAAAACTTGTTCATCTTTAAGGTGCTACAAAACCTTAAACCTTTATTGTTTTTTGCTGTAATAGACCAATACACCTTACCTACCTGAAATTTAAGAACAAGGGAAGCAATTGTAGCCTTCTGTTTTGCACACTCATACACCAGCCTTCCTAAACTGACCTGTGCATATTCAGTTTGAACTAGGACATGCCCTCCTGGATACATCTCTACAGCAGTCATCTCAAACTGATGCAGCTGCCAGGAGTGCTTGGTATCAACTTCACTTGATAAGCCAACTGCGCCCTTACCTGGACCAAAAGGACCTTGAAGCAGTGGTACTTGCACTGGTAATCTCTCATTTACTTCATTGCTAGGGAGGGAAGTGAAGACAATTTGGAAAGCCCCAGTTTAAGAGGTAAACAAATTGGCTGTGTTTCGGTTTTAAGATTTTTTAAAAATGGAGTAATGGCTGAAGGCATCAATGAGTAATTCCTTGGCTGCCTCTAGACTGTCTGCGGTGCCTAGCTTTTAAAACTGCATCTGTTTACTTCTCCTCTTGTCTTCAGTACTATCATACCTCCCTATCTTTATTGTTCAAACAAAGGTTGTCACAATATTTTTAACAAACAATATTTAGCTTTCCAAGGTTAGCTGCTACAAATGAATCCTTTCTTGCCAATGGAGTAACAGTGAGAGGAACTGAAGCCCAAACAGAGCCTCTTATCACATGGAGGCTTGCCATCCTTAAAGCGTGGCTAGATTGTCCTTAAAGTGTGAGGGTGTGATCACTGGTCACGCTTGTCTCCCATGATGAAATCATCATGGAGGCGTCTTGTCATTAAAGCCTTCACAAAGCCACCATTTCTCTGAATAATGGGAACTTCCATTATGCAGAGAAATGGCAGCTCTGTGAACTCTTTAATGATGGGACACACGATTTCATCACGGGATACAAGTGCAACCAGCAATCACACCCTTGTGTTTTAGGGACAATCTATCCACATTTTAAGGATGGTAAGCCTCTGTGTGATAATCTCTTTACAATATTCTCCTGTGTGAACATCCATCTCTGTTTTGGTGCTGCCGCATGGTATTTGAATATTTCAACAACTGTATGTTTTTCCACCAGATTTTGTTTTAAAAAGGATTATCTCAAGTCCATCAGATCATTGGTATCACTTCTAATGAGTCAGTTGCTCAAGAGAAGGTTTCCCAAGCTAGCCTATAGATGAGGTGACAATACTAAGCATTGTAAGCAGAAGAAATGGCTGTATTGTCCATGCTGTCACTTTAGGTTAACAGTTTTCCAACCAGCTTTGTAGGCTTGACAGCAAGAATTGGTACCTCCAATGAGTCTTATCACACATATCCTGCTTGGATCATCACCACAATCCTCACCACATCTATCAAACATTATTGCCAGTGCAATTGGGAGTCCACAGTTCCAGTGACAGCAACACTGTGGTGGCCACCAACTCTACAACTACACTCACATTAGGCTAATAGCTTTCTTTAGATGGGAGCTAAACAACACCAGAAAGATGCCTTCCTACATTTTCCACATAGCAATACCCAGCATTTAGTCACAATTTTTCTTTGTTTTTGAGATGTGTTTTTAGGACTTGGTTTCACTGGATTTTTTTTTCTTTCCTTCTTTCTTAACCTGTTTGAAATAAACAGCACATTCAGAGGAAAGCAATAGGAGAGATTTCCCCATGTCTCTTTTTCTTCAAAAATAGAAGTGGCCACTTCTCTAAAAACATGACTAATATCATGTGTAAAGGGCTTTCTTCAGTGACACAATTGGGATAACTTCTCTTGAAGGCCTAATTGGCACCAGCACTGGTGTCACAAAAGAACTCATTTTGGCTTTTTGAATTAAGCTTTTGGGACCTAGCTGATTTCATCTAAATCTGAATATGTGAATGGTTTTAAGTTGACTTAAGATGCTTTAACTATTTTTAAATCATCCAGCTTTAGCATGCCAGATTTTTAATATGTTTTTGTCTAATTACTTTTACTATTCAAATTTGTTTTAAACTGTTTATACTAAATTTATTGTACATCACACTGAGCTTGGAAATAGGATGTTACATATATGCACACAGAGAGAGACACACACCCCTTGCTAAATAAATTAATTTGGCCCTTTGACTTGATATCATCTATTAGCAAGTGGTATAGTACCTCCCTGAATGGAAAAGCTTCACCTACTGAGTCCTGTGTATTAGACTACTATCAGTCTGCAACTAGGGGCATACAAGGAATTTGCTTTGGCAACATAGTTGTTAAATATGTTTGTTTATTTATGTTGGTGGACCTTGCCTAAGGAACTTATCGCACCACCTCCAGTGCCTGACTTACCTCTTCTGAATTTGAGCCAAATTCAAAAGAGGTAAGTCAGGGACCAGAGGCGATGAGATAAGCTCTTAAGTTCGTACTTCCCAGACTCTCTATAGACCACATGCATTTTGTATTCTAGAATCTGCATTTGATAGATAGCTCTAGAGAAAAATGTTGATATTTGAAAAGTACATATTAAAATGTACACAGTTCAAATGTGCACAAAACACTGCTTATACATAATTCATTCAATGGTGGGTAGTTAGAAGGAGGCATTCAAGCTGCCATGTAAACAGTGCATATAGTTTTCAAAAATAAAGCAAAAATATATTTATTTGAGTTCGGAACAAATCCTTTGGGTATAGATGTTGTCCCACAACAAAAGAAAAGTTTAAAAAAACAGGACATGGGCAGGACATGAAGATGGGAAAAGGACGAGGTCTGGAAGTGTGGACTGTATAGACATGAACATCGCTATACAACCTAATTTCAGTGGGGACTAAATGCCTCCTGCCATTTGCTTTCCACTGAAATTGGAGGACATGATTGTCCCATATAACCTTGCATTTACAGCAAAGAATTTGACAAAGCACACTTCCCCAACTATTTCTTCATAGCAGCTGCAACATCTCATGTATTCAAGATGTCTATTCCAACTGACCTGACAGTTCACATGGCCATTTACTGTCCCCATGCCATTTTCATCATTCTTTTAATCCCCTTCAAAAACTGGAACACTAAAATTTCCCATCTCCTCTTCTTTCTTCCTCCACAGCTGTATATTTCCTTCACAAGCATTTTGTTTTTCCTTTGAGCAATGATTTAATATAGCCATTCATAATCAAAGTCATTTTTCCTCTTTGGTCCCCACTATTGAGGCTGAAGGTTCCCATCACTAGCATGATTTAATACATGTTTTCAACAAATTGCTAGTGACAGCTGCAATTTTTCTACTCAAGCACTGTGGAGGAAATTTCTAACTACCCCTCTATTGCTTTAATACCAAGCCACAACCAACATTTAAAAATGATGTCAATGTGGCCTTAGTAATTCAGTTTCCACTCTAAATTAATTAATAAAGTATAAAATATATTTCTCATTTGTTTTTTTCCAATAAAATAACCTTGTATGGGAAACCATAAGGAGTTAGGGGGAAGGGGGTCTTTTAAGAAAGGATCTTTCCATTCCCAGCCTGCACACACCACATTCCAAAACTTGCTCCACCATTTATGGTCATCTATTCACACCAGCCGTAGACAACATCTTTCTTCTTGCCTTTATTTCTCAACACACCATTGTTAAAACTGAATTTGTCCACCTCATCACCTTACCTGCAAGTTTTGCATTTTTATGGCTATTCATACAGCCTGATTATAATTGTCCTTCCCAGGCACCAGTTCACTCAATGCATCTGATGAAGTAAACTGTTTATGAAAGCTTATGCTATAACATCTTTCTCACAATGGGTCTCAAAGGTGCTACCAGATTCCCTTGCATACTGATATTCCAGACTAACACTGCTAACTAACTAATCCGGTAGCATGCTGCAGCACAGATGCGCCACCAAAAAGAAGCTGCCTAGAGTGTCTTCTTTTTGCTGTTTTGCTAGCAGGAAGGGGCGCCGTCATGACGCCACTTTCCACTAAACATGATTTAATACATGTTTTCAACAAATTGCTAGTGACAGCTGCAATTTTTGTGTGGACGCTGCGCATCATGTACGTCATTATGGCAGCCCCCGTGTGGATGGGAGATTGCCATGAGTATGGACTAGGGTTCCAGAGCATGCAGTTCCTATGCACTCTGGAACCCTAAAATCGCCGCAAGCATGCCACAAACCGCTTGTTTGTACTGGGCCTATGTCTATGAACATTTACAAATCATTCTACATGATCCATGACAACAACTCAAATGACAGAGGGATTTATTAAATATAGGCCCATTTTAGATGGGCAAAAAAAGGCATTTTAAGGGCTAAAAAGCCCGCTTTTAGGGTTAGGGAGGGCGTAGCTTTTACACCCTCCCTAAGCCTAAACCGCATGGACGCCGCCATTTAAAGATGGCGGCGTCTATACGGAGGCGCCGCAAAAGCATCATCACGTACGAAGCGTTTTGATACGCTGCGCACATTGTGACGCTTTTGCGGCGCTGGAGGGCACCAATCGTGCCCTTCCCGTGCCGCAAAAAAAATAGCTCCAACGCGGAGCTCTTTTTTTGCATCGGGTCTTTGCCGCGGCCTTTAAATGGCTGCGGCAAAGACCCAGGGAGAAAGGGGCTGCAGCGGCGGCCCCTTTCCCCCTTCAGCCCCTCTGAGGGAAGCAGGGTGCAGCGGACGCCCAGAGCACCCGCTGCACCCCGCCTGGAGGCCGCGGGGAACCGGCAGTTTGCCGGTTCCCCGCGGCCTCCAAAAGCGGCGGGATGAGGCCTCTGGGGCTGCCCGTGCGGCAGCCTAGGCCTCATCTCGCCGCTAGAAGGGGCGAGTATGGACCGCCCCTTTTGGGCGGTCTAAAAAGCCCCATAGACTAATAAAGCAATACCCACCCACCCCCACTCTCAAAGCACCAGACCCCATCTGATCTGATTAGGCCAGGGTCAGCCCTGATTAGTATTTGGATAGGAGACCTGCAATGAATAGCAGGTTCTGTAGATTATAGTTCAGAGGAAGGAACTGGCAAACCCATCTCTTAGTGTTCCTTACCTAAGAAAACCCTATGAAATTCATGGGGTCCCCATGCAAAAGCTGGAATATCTAGGAAAGGGAGAACACAGTCTTCACCGAGTCTCTTTTCCAACTTTAAAGGAAATTGATTTATGACAGTTGCCACCCCACCCTCTTTTTTTTTCCCCCTTTCCTCATCAGACAAAGAAGAACCATGTTGGAATTATCCAGTTCTTTCCATTTACTACAGCTTCCCTCAGTTAAGGATTAACTAGATACATGATACAGCTAAAGCACTAGGCCAGGCAAAGGAATCTTAAAGTTTATCCATTACTCACATATATAAAAGTTCCCAATACAGATTTGGAAGGAATTTCAGGGATAAAATGGGCATTATATATTTGCAGATTTGCCATCTCCAGAAGGTTTAGCTTATGCTGGTTTAAGCATTTCCCAAGAAACAGTCAAAGCAAATAGAGTTGTTGTTTTTTTTAAGGGCCTTATACCAATTTAATTCTGCAAATTTACTTACTAGCTGTTCTTTCTGGGTGTCCCTGGCCAAAATTATGGCCTCAAGTCCCTTCCATAGTAATTGATTTCCCACCGTCTGATAACCCCTCCCCCTGTCCCCTATCTGGCCACCTATATGGGAATTTGAAAGATCATGTATTTTAGATCTTGATTGTTTTAACTATGATTAGTTTAATACTGTTTTAAGGGGAGGGAGGCGGGTATGTTGGAGGATTTTAACTGCATATGTTTTTAACATGTTGTACCCCACCCCGATTGCTCGCTCATAGGGGTGGGTAAGAAATTATTATTATTATTATTATTATTATTATTATTCCATGCTTCTAATTGGCTAATTCCCTTGACCCAATGGTCCATCCCCTGTGACTCTCCATTTCTTCATGTTAACTCTTTCCTTGACCATCCTTCTTGCTTGTATGTTTTTTTTAATATATAGGGCCAAGTAAGACTATGGTTCCCCATAACTATGTATGAACAGTGAAGAAAGTCAACAGGGGGAAAAAATCAACTCATTTGAGATGTGGTGCAGAAGAACAAAGCTGAGGATACTATGGACAGCAAAAAAAAAAGACAAACAAACAAATGGGTTCTAGAACAGATCAAGGCTAAACTCGCCCTGGAAGCCAAGGTGATGAACCTGAGGCTGTTGTACTTTGGCTACATCATGGGAAAGCATGATTCATTAGAAAAAAACAATAATGTCAGGAAAAGTAGAAGGCAGTAGAAGGAGAGGTAGACTGCACACCAGATAGATGCACTCAATCAGAGAGGCCACAGACATGAACCTGCAGGACATGAGCTGAGCAGTAAATGTCGAGAGGTCTTGGAGATCTCTCATCCATGGGCTGGAATACAGTTAATAACAAGAAGAAAAAGAAGAGTGTAATGTCAGGTGTTGAAGTATGAATTCACAGCTTTTCGTATCACAACTTTTCATATCACAACGTTTGAATTCCTCTTTCCTTAAAGAGGAATTCAAGCGAACAGTCACTGGTATGTAAAGCACTTATAAAAACCTAAACTGTAATAATGTCATAAAACTTGAAGTTAGGCCATAAAGCCTAAAACACACACTTAGGGGCTATTAAATTGTTTAACCAAATACCTTCTTTAAAAGCCAAGCTCTCTCTATATATTACTTTTAAAAATTATAGTGCTGGGGTCTGAAAAGTCTCAGTGTGAGACCACCTCTGTTGGTTCATGCAAGGGACTGTTAAGCAATGAGACGAAGAGAATCTCTGACCTGACACAAAAGAGAAATTCTCCAGAGTATTGTGCAGACAGATAGAACACTTGGATTTGGAAAGAGAGAGATGAAAATCTTGTATCCCACAATCACTTCACTTTCCCAGCTTCCCAGCCTGTCCTGGCACTGAACTGGATACCAGGTGAGTCATAGCTAGGAAACACTAACTCTCCCAACTCAGAGCTTAGAAAAATTACTTTGAGGACTACAGCTGGCTGAAGGATTTTGGGAATTCTTGTCAAACCACACAAACACACAAACACACGCGCGCACACACACAGTTTTGCCAGGCTCTGTCCTAGCAACCCTATTTGTATCTCAGTTGTGCACATCAGTTATGCACATCAGGCCTTCCACGTGGTGGATGATGGAGATCTTATAATTAACCAACATATCACTGAACAGCAGCAACACACCAGTGCAGGTCACAGTTTGTTTCACTAAGATAAATCAAAAAGAGGGAATCTACATGAGGGCCCAAATTCCTTTTCTGTGTTCCACCTAGAGTAGAGCCATAAAGCAATAGGATTTAAGCCAAAATTAATAATCCCTCTTCCCATTAACTGGCATGTCTCGTCTCACTATGCAGAACTACTTTTATTTATCAGGCTCCTTGGCCCTCGGAAGGTAATTACATACACAATTAAGATGGTCTCAGTTTGGACTGGGTGTCTTGCACCTGCAATTTGCATTGCAAAACCAAAGGTTCCATTGAAATGAATGGAACACTCTTTGCAAAGCAATTTGTAGAGACAGTAGTTCAAACTGGAATGGGTCGGAATGGGAAATCTAGGTACAATTGCCATATTCAACTTCATCAAATCTGAACTTATAATTTACACAATCATTTCATTATTGATGTAAATATGGTTTCATATTTTGTCCCATATCTCAGCTTGTAGAGAGGCTGGAGACATTGACTGGCGTCCTTTTAGGCAGTAATGATGTCATAAGCTAGACTTACAAACTTGTTATGATTTCATGTTCACATCTGCAATTGTGACAGCATTTCCATTGCCATTAATGCCCCCAAACTCACCTTGAAAGCCAATCCACCATCCCAAGGAACTGAGTTCTGTGGTTCTGGCAAGCAGGGTGCTGCAGAATGATGTCACTACCACCCTCCCACCAGCAAGAAATCCTGTACAGAGCAGAAACAGAGGCCCTGCAACATCATTGCTCACTGGTGGAAGGAGGCAGGTCACATCATCCTATAGTGCTCCACTTGCCACAGAACTCCATCACTTGGGATGGCTAGCTGGTTTTTAAGGAGGGTTTCAGGGGCTGGAGCACTTTTAGTTTTTTTGCATCTGGGCCAAATGATAGTCCAAATGGCCACCAGGAGGCATGCCTAGCATCTGGGTAAAACCCAACTATCCAGGTGCTATGGCAACCCTAGATCTAGGGGTTACAGCCTACCTAATCTTCCATATTAGGCTTCCGGTTGGGATAGAAAATTCACATTCTCTCTCTCTCTCTTTTTTTTTTTTTTTTAAGAGCCTGCAATTGAGGGCAGAACTATAGGACCACTGGACCATGTAATTTGGTGCTAAATCCCAAAAATCCATAGAGTGACTCAGAATCAAACTATATGTTTAGCATTAGTTTGCCAAGGTGATCCCCTAAGTATTTGTCAAAACACTTCTTGTATTCAATGTGCTTTGTTTTGAAATTGGTCACAGGGAGATGAACAAGGCTTCATTTACATATCTGAATGCCAATGTGGAAGGGGAAAGAGGTTAACTAAGAAATACATCTTAATATCTGTTGCAGCTGATGAAGTGGACTGAAGTCCATAGAAACTTATACTAGAGTCCACTAAATCTTATGCTAGTAATTTATTTTTCTCAGTTAGGTCCAAAACACACTGCAGAAATAGTCCAGTTTAACATCGCTATTATCCTTTTATGCTAAAACAGACCAACTCAACCATGTTATTCAATACTACCTTAACTTGATTCTGTTTGACATCTTAATCCTATGTGTACTGATGAAGATGTTAGTCTCAGTGGAATCTATGTCAAATAAAAGCACAATAGGACTAAGGTTTTAATCTCTGGAAAACAAAATATAAAAACAGTATATGCATAGTCTAACATGAAAGACAGAGAGAAATTCATTTAAATGAGCAGTTGTGGATTATGACCTCAGTACCTTCATATTTTTATTCAAAAGGTGTCATGTTGGAAGCATCACTTTTTTGTAACTGTAGTGGCTGGGGAGTTCTGAGAGTTGCAGTCCCAAAGTGTAACTTTTGCGAGCTCTGATCAATAAGTTGCTCAAAACTGCCTGCAAATGAAGATATACCAATTGATTGACAAACACAAAGGAGATAGACAAATAAGCTTTTCTCTAGCACTGGCCCCACTTTTTCTCTTGCACAAACATCTTACAAATGGACAATGATTCTCTGTTGCTGGGAAGCTTCCTTTCCCTTCAGGCCACCAGCTGTATTTGGCATTTCATGAGCACTGGAATTGTCAGCAATGGAATGTCACTGTGGCCTGCCGAGTAGGAAGCCTGATGCATTGGAAGACATATGGTCTGCAGGGCTTGGCTCCAGAGCTTACAAGAGTAGAACTTCCTAATTATTTCTGCATTGCCAAAAGCTTGATTAAAAACTGACCAAAAGGATGCAGGCAGGTTGGGTTAAGATGCTCTCTTGGCTCAGTTTTCCTTTTTGTCACACTGTAAGATTGGCTTTCTTTTTGTTTGCTCATTTTAGATCTCCTCTCCAAAGGCACTTTTGCTCCAAGGGCAAAACATATTATGTCAAAAAATTGCAAATCAGGTGCCTCTGATGGCTGTCAGAACAGATTATGTAAAGCAGATTAGCAACTTGTCAAAACAGCTTTCCGTTGTTTTTTTTGCCACCCATATTTTTGAAGTGGTCCAAGTTAAAGGAGCAGGTGTTTTGCTTCTAAAAGCTGTAGTCCTGAGCAGACTTGTGAGGAAATTCTATGCTCAAATACACTTAGATACAAATACCATACAGGAAAAGAGAACCTTTTTTTTTTTCATGGGCCAGATTCCTTTGAGAAAAGTCTGGGAAAGTTGCATGTTTGGTCTACAGCTTCCAGAATCCTTCAGTCAGAATGGACACAAGTGTGCTAACTATGTGGTTCTGGGAAGAATAAGTTTTTAAAAAACAAAACAAAAACACAAGTTCCCCTGGGAATAAGCAGTTGTCGAATAGCACATGCCGGCAGTGTGCTGTGCCAAGCCACAAGAGGATAGACTACCCTTTTTCTCTTTCTCCATTTCTATCTTCTCTCTCTCTGCCACACAATTTCCCCATTAGTGTTTTTATAAGGTGACAATGGAACAGTTGCCTCATTGCAAGAACCATAAGCTTTACATTTCCAGCTTTCATTTTTCATCAGAGTCTTACAGAAGCTAAGCTATAAGGCAAAATACACCACCACCATTTTCACATTTCTTTTGCTAACAACCACTTTAATTGTGCCTTTTACCAAATGAAGGAAATCATAGAGATGGTTCACCATATGGAGGAAATATTTTCTCTTCTATTTTAAACTCTCTCCACTTTTGTGTGGGGGGTTTCTTTCTTGGTAGAAAACATTGTTTGTTGCAGTTATGTGCCATCGAGAAAGTCTTATGAGAAATTAGGGTCCCTTAAGATATCTTGCTATTAACAGCTCTGCTTAGCTCCTGCAAACCTGATCATTGCCACAAGTAAAAAGGAACAATCCATACTTTCACTGTAGTTGTGATTGAGCAATACAGTCTGCCATGAAAGAAAAAGTAACAGCAGAGAAATCTGATGTCTCTCTTTTTTAATGAGTTTATAAAATACCAATTTAACTCCACAGTGTCTCTCAGTGACTGAGAGACTTTAGGTTATGTCAGTGCTTAAAGTAACTCAAGAATATATCAATTTTGCTACAGTTAGAAGCACTGACATAACCTACAGTCTCTCAGTCACTGCCTCACTTCTTCTGTAATTATGGGCTTTAACTGCATTTTGTTAGGAGGGATGGTGCTGGTAATTTCCACAGATTCAGGGAAGCTCAGTTTGAAGAACTGGTGGAGGCAGGATGCTTACACAATCCTTTGGTCCAGCAAATGTTGGCTTTTGTGAATTTTGTATTCAATGAAAGTGACAAAAATGTGGAGGAAGTCTCCAACCTTTCTCAGTGGAGTTTATCATACGACAGAATTTGGGGATATAATGCAATGGCAATCCGAACGCAATCATGGGGTTTCACGTAATTGCGCATGAGTGCATCTCACGCAATTTCGGGCAAAAGGGAAGTAATTTTGAATGTAATCATAGGTTTTACATTAATGCATATAAGAGTATCTCATGCAATTTCGGGCAATGAGGGGTCATTTTCAGGAAATGGGAAGTCATTCTGAATGCATTCCGAATGCAATTAGATTTCACGTAAATTCGCTAAACTAGCGAATTTACGTGAATTCAGATTGGCTCAATTCGAAATTGGGAGAAATTCCTCCCATGTGATAAACTCCATTGTGTTAAGGACATAAAGTTAATTTCTTTTACAAATGTAAAGGGATCTTGTAGCACTTTTGAGACTAACTGAAAGAGATGAGTTGGTTGCATGAATTTTTGTATACTTGATCTGAGGAAGTAAATCAAATTTATGAAAGCTTATGCTACAAATTATTTTGCTCAGTTTGTCACAAAGGTGCTTCAAGATCCTTTTGCATACTGATTTTTCAGACTAGCACAGCTATGTCTTTGCATTCTTTTACAAAGTGGAATAAATATCTTCATATTTATTAAGTCAGAGGAAGGATTCTATTCTACAGATGCATAGCAGAGTGTATTTCATGCTTTCACACTATGTCCATGATCCTGGAAAACATTACTGGGAAAATCTGAAAGCACCAGCTGCAATATACAAAATTCCCTTTCATTCTCAGCATATTTAAATCCATCTTCATTTTTGAGAAAATAGCTTATGGAGTGAAATAAAAAATTTCTCATTCATTTGGGAGTAATTGCCTAACTTTCTAGGCTTTAAACAAGACAGGGAAATACAAGCACTCTAGCAAGTTATAATGCCTTTTGCTTAGTTAACATACTGAAAATACCTGGGGAAATTTCATTTGCTTTAATGCCTTTGTTAAGGCTTTAGCAAAAGGTGTCATTATTCAATATAAAAGGCTTGGCAGAACATTCCAATAATTCTTCAGATAAAGAGTGGTCAAGTGCATTTCATCTGTCACATCCCAAGCAAGTAGTGTAAACTAAAATGTAACTGGAGCTAAAGAACTGGCAGACCTAAACTCTCACCCTTTAAAATAAGACTAGGAGGATTATTAATAAAACTTGTTGTCCCGGCAGATGCACATACTTGTTGTCCTGGCAGATGCAAATGTTGTCATTGGAACAATTTGGAATGAAATACCTGGGAGGAGTGTAAACAGAAGGAGCAGGAGAACGAAGCATGAATTGTGTATTGAAAATGCAAAACAGAAGAGAAATGCTTTGCACTTTCCTCAAAATTAATCACAGCTGTGAAGCCCAAAACACCAAGACTGGATCATATTTGTGGATGGATTATGAAGCAAAACAAAAGTTAGAAAATTATTTGGTCTTCATTTCGGTAGGATGAGAACATCATAATGTCATGTCTCAGATTTATATGCCACCATGCCTCTCACTCTTTCTTGTTAGTTCCTTATATAATATTGTGCCCCCGTATATATTAGTCTTAAAATACAGGATACAAGATTATAGATTCAGGGGGCTTATATGGTCCCTGATCATATATTAATTGAAAGAATGGATGGGCAGTTGTGGGACTTAACAGGTCAGCTCTGCTTCCTATTGTTAATACCCCCAGAAGCCCTACTCTCTTCCTCCACAACCACTAGCTGCCATACCCCTATTTTTTCACATTCACAGTGTGTTAGAAGATCCTCCCTGGGTCAGGGTCTTTTCTCATAAGGTGAAGTGTGTCAGTTTGTGTATACAGCTCCCTCAAAAGTGTTCTGGGTGAGCAAAGGACTGGCCTTTTAGGTACATAGCAACAGTGGTAAGGTTAATTCACACAGTACAGCTGCCTCCCATGCCTTCATTCCACATGAATAGAAGGAAGTCATACATATTCCTTTCTCACATGATTCATTGTTAGCATGCAGCAACACCCACTGGAACCTGTGCATTGTCCCACCCTGTCTCCTGGGCATAAATTGTTTGGATGCACGTAGGAGCCTGAAAAGCTTGGAAACTGGCCATGAGAGTACCTGGAAAAGCCAAAGCTCACACAGTTTGTGGGGTTAGTGTGGTGGCTTGTCACTTACACAGAATCAGGAGCAAAAAATATAACTCTAGTTAGCCATTGCTCCACAAAGGGTTACTAGGGGCATTAATCAGGCTCTTGAATGTGAGCACAGCCAGAGAGCCCCATCCACCTAAGGTATCCTCTGCCATGCAATGGCATGTGCTCTGTGCCTGATTATCCAAGAAGGAACCCCTACTGAGTTCAGTGAGAATTATTTCCAAATAATCATATTTGGGGATTCAACCTAAGATCATTCCAAGGATTAAAAAAATAAATAAAACTATATAGTTGGCTGGTTGGCCCTTAGTGTTACTCAAAACTGTGTTCTGCTTTCAATTTGTGGCATATCTCTATTAGTATTTGTGTTTGTATAAAATATATTTTAGAATGCAAGCCACTGGTTTCACTCGAAAAGCTACTAAAGTCCATTGGATTATTTCCACTCCACATTGCAATTCCACACTGCAACCATTTATAGAAAAGACAGGGTGTTTCCCCCACTCCCGTCTTGGAAGTCCAAAAAACAGGTGTAAACAACAAGAATAATAAAAACTCAAAAACATCAAAAGTTGCTTGCCACTAATTTGTATTGCTTCCACATAAATTCATGGCTTCTGTGTGAAAGTAATGTTGGCTGAAAAAAATATGGAATAATAGAATCTCTTGAACCTGCTATTCTTTCCCAAGATATCCTTCAGTTTAAAGCTGGGTTGAAAACCTTGTGGCCCTCCAGATGTTGTTGAATTGTAACTCCAATACCCAGCATAGCCAAAGGTGAGTCAAATATCATCTGGAAGGCATCCATTCTGATAAATCTTCCTGTCTGCTATATTGAGACCTTGGCCCTCCCTCTTCCCAAACTTTCATCTTATCTACACTTACATAAAGACATACAACCAGAAATCCTGTGATCACTCTATGTGGTAGGACATGTGTAGACAGTCTGCATATAGTAGGGCATGGACACAATCAGGGGGCTGGTATGTATGCCAGTGTGGCATACTGTGTTATAGTATTGGACTAGGAAACCCAGGCTCAAATCCCTGGCCAACCAGAGCTGTCTGGGTGACTTTGGACTAGTCATTTCCCTTCAGCCTGGCCTATCAAAAAAGGTTTTTAACTATAAAAAATAAAAGCATTGATCTGGGCCAGATCTCACTGAATAATGTAGTTTCATTTATTCCTTTCACCCCCAAAACAACAGAGAAGCACCTCAAAACAATCAGAAGTGATGTAGCATCACATCCAGTGCCAAAATGAAAGCTATGGTGATTTGCTGTTGTTATGTGCCTTCAAGTGATTTCCAATTTATGGCGACCCTGAGGCAGGGCTTTGTTTTTGTTTGGTTCGGTTTTTTTGTTCTTGGCAGATTTCTTCAGAGGGGGTTTGCCATTGCCATCCTCTGAGGCTGTGAGAGTGTGACTTGCCCAATGTCACCCAGTGGGTTTCCATAGCAGAGCTATGGTGATGCAGTGCAGAAATTCAGTTACTAGAGGAGAGAATAATGGAACCCTGGAGTCTTTCCACCCCTAGCTTACCCGTGTTACTGGTAATACAATGGATCTAATCTAGTTGAAATCTACACTAGGCCTTAGGCTGATTTCATCATACCTATTTGTCAAAAGTCTTAGCATTCGGTGTCATGAGCCCAGAGACTCTAGAACAACACTACAAAGAGTGTGTGTTGCAAAGATACTATGATAGCAGGTATATTATTTGAAGAGTTCAGTTAATGTATTGATAAAGTTGAACTCTCATTTATGTAACTGTTGGGTGTTTATTCATCATTCATAGTGACAGCTGCCAATAAGCAGGCTCTCCTACTCGGGTTATGAGTAATCCTGGTACTAGAAAAAAGGTTCAAAAGTGTACTTACACCCCCTTTACAAATGAAGATGGATTGAGAAAAGCTCTGCAGGGAGATGGCAAATTGGGAAAACATCCATTGAATTCTTCCAAACTTGAACCTCAATTGGTTTGAAAAGTTTTGTCAAATCAGGCCAAGAAATTCATTTACAAAAGCATTTCCAGGTTAGCAAATGTGGAACATCTGAAACAAATTCCATTAAGGCTTCCAAGCTTCTGCCTCATATGTGAGAAATATTAAGGTTTCTAGACTCCCCTGTCACGGTATGACTATTTCCCAAATTGAATAGCATTTAGCAGCCTTTGTAGAATGAAATCATTCTCATTAGAAACAGTCTGCAATGATGACACAACAAAGCAATGTAACCTGTTTATAAGGAAGCATTCCAGTTCTATATGTAGAATAAATTATAGAATACTCTATATTATATAAAAGCCAAGGCAGACAATATTAGTCTCTTCAGTGCACAGAGTTCGTGGCCAGGTCTCAAAATTGCCTTCACCACTGGAAGAAAGACTGGAGAAAGAAGGGCAACACTTTCAATGCATAATGAACCAGAATCTGCAGCAAGGCAATTAAGTATAAAGTAGACAGTATTTAATGCCACGAAAGACTTTGCTTAACATTAAAAACCTTCCTCTGGATAAAATTTCCTTGACTTAAAGGAAAGGGGAAGGCATGCCAGTCTGATGGCCTAGTCTTGCCATTGTCTGTGTGCCAGACAGGTGGACTGAGACCCTCTATCATTATTCCTCTACCTGGCATTGGTGGCTGTTTTTGAGCGGGAGCTTCCATGAACCAAGGGATCCTCCACCCTCCAAACCCTCAAGTCAACTGGCAATACAAGTGGGTTGGGTTAATGTTCCCCTTTCACATGCTGCCTGTTACTTCTAGGGACACAGAACTATAGCATCTCTCACTACCATTGTGTCTGCACTACTTTTGACAGTGGATGATATGAACCAAATTTTGCTGACTCCTCCATTCCCACCAACCAATCAAGAGATAGCAAAAGCCTTACTTCAAGTCCTGTAGGAATAGATCACACACACCATTCTGTGACATCCATATCATTCTTCGTTATAAAGCCTTTGCAATTGCAGGATGTGAACAATAAACTCTGCATGAGAAAATTATGTAATATTCGTATCATTCTCCACTCTGCACCTGGCTCCTTCCATTCTGTTGAATCAGATTGCCCTGTGCCATCCTTCTCTCCATCATTTTGAGCAAAACCAGTATGAAACCAGATGTAGACACTTACCCACATGTAACAACTTCACATGAAGAACAGAGCCCACCACAGCAAGCTGTACGTACAAAGTCAGCAATAACTCTGATCCTATTTCAACCATACCCAATGACAATTGTGGCACAAAGCTATAGCTGCTCACCCTGGATTCCCACAACAGCTCCAAAGATTTAATCCATAAAAGATAGGGAATCAAGCTGGGGGTGTAACATGGAAGAAACAGGATGTTCTTCCTGAAATACTGGAGAGCAATGTTCTAATCTAGTTGGGAGATCCATATATTAATAACTTGGGTGGTAAGTTGGTTGTTATACATGGAGGAAGTAAGCTGAGCATTCATCAGGAGTAGTAGTAAAAGCAGACTCAAGAGACAAGGGCAGTTTCATATATGAATAGGTCAAGAACTAGGGCCAGAGAACAGAACGGGTCACAGACAGATTCTTCAGAACCCTGGACAGGTCCTATGGAAGAGACAATTTGCTTGAGCAAATTGCTGAGCTGAGCAATTAATATATTCCCGAATCCTCTAAGAAATAATTTAAATAAATAAATAATTTAAATAAGAGTGTGCAGTTAAGTAAGGTGATTATTTTAAGGTAAAGTAACACTTATTTTAAATTTATCTATTTTAAATATCTAATGCATTTTCAATTGTTTATGTAATTTTTAAAATGTTTAATGATGGTTGTATTTTAGTTAAGGGAAGTGAGATGGGATTTAATTTGTATACGTTATGCATTGTTTAGGTATTTTGTATATTTGCTGTGTAAATCCTTTATGTATTTTATGTCTTCTTGTATAACTTTGTAAACCGCTTTGATCTTTTTGGAAAGGCGGTATATAAATAAATATATTATTATTATATTTATTATTTATTATTACATCATTCATTTTTCATGTTTAGACAAACAAAATGCAAAGTGGTATATAACCCAGCTAACTAGCATTGATTCATAACCATTCTTTGTTTCACAACCATCCATGTGCACCAAATCTAGTGTACAACAGCACAGTTTCTTCCAGCTTCAGTTCTATAATTCCGATAGTAGAATTATTCTAATAATTACCATTATCAGAATATCAGTTGACCAAGGCCTTGATTGTAAATCTTTCTGGATTATACTAGGTAATCTTGTCAAATCAGTACTTCTGACTGCGAAGAGGAAGGGGCTCACATCTTTAATGGTCCCAATGGCTATTTTCACATTAACTGCTTCCTCTAAAATTGGTATCATTTTATTTTTTCCTCATTATGGTGAATCCAAATGATGTCACTGCTAGAATATTGCATTCCAGTGTTTTTATTGTTACTCTTTTTTGAAGACCTAGTTTGTGGCTATCTTTTGTCTTTGCAATACCAATGTAGCATCATACTTCGTGAGCAGACTGGCAAGGCACTAGTGATTCACATGAGAGGCAAATGATACATGTGGCAGGATAAATTTTGTTTCTATTTTGTCCCTGTCAAAAAAAATACATTATAAAGTTACAAAAATAGTGACTAATTCACGATCTGGGTTGATATCACACAATTCACAATATGAACATGTGTATTGCATTCAGCAAATAATGGGTAACAATATCAAATACTATTGAAAACCAATTAATGTGCAAACATATTATTGAGGTAGGGATGATACCATAATCACAAGAACTCAATATGCAGAACCAGGAAGTAAGCAAATTCATTGTAAAAGGTTGTTCTATATGAGTATCTATATACTGAATAATAGCAATACCAAGCAAACATTTTGTTTCAAGTACAGGTAAATATGAGGCCAATCATTCAGTACAGTTTATGGTGTTGATAACTAAATAGCAAAAGTGAGACCTGTTACAAAACTTTAAATCAGCACAATCTCAAATCATAGCCTGTACTGGCAAAAACAAAATGGCAAGGAGAACCTACAAATGATGACTTGTCACCTGCAATAGGTGTGTGCCCACTAAAAGTCATTGTTTTAAGGACACTTAACTCTGCATTCCTCAGCCTTCCATCTTTCATAGGTTGGTAAAATGAATACCCAGCTTGTTGAGGGCAATTGGCTTAGACATTGCAAACCACTCAGGGAGTACTAGTTCACTGATAAGCGGTATAGAAATGTACTTGCTATTGCTATGGCATGGGACTGTGACAAGCGTTATTCAGTAATGGATGGAACTATGAGACACGCAAAGCTGCATTGCTGAGTAATCAAGTAATATATATGCAGTGGTGAAACTATCTTGAATTAGTTTGCTTTTACATTTTTCCTATATATTTCTTACTTGCATAAGTATATGTTGTGAAGGGCCATTCATTTTGGCTTTTGAAGGTTTTCTCCATCCTAGACTAAGCTTTGTTCCTCATTTTTTGAAATGAGATGAGTCATTTGAGCAGCTTGTTATGACATGGTTTTAAAGCTTCAAGATCATGAAAAGTGGTAGGTGTGACACAACCATTTTCCAGAATCTGTGCCCAACAAATATGCTTCCAGTCAACAAGAGACAAGATGGCTTGATCCCTTCCACATCACCACTCCACCCTTACACGACATAAGCAAACTTGGCATCAGTGTAGACAACTTGATTTCTCCAGTGGCATTTAGGAATAAAATCTCATGGAAGCACTGGATTTACTAATGTTCCCCTGTGTGGCTGAACCCTAGGCCTAATGCATACCTCTAAAGTTTATGCACCAGTTTACTATCTTTTCAGCTTGGGAATAACTCTGCATACATTTTCTGTAGCTTTCTGCTCACGTGAGAGGATAAATCCAGCAGCTAACATTACATCAGAGTTGGCTATTTCTGGAGGTACTGTATAACACAAGTGATGGTAGTGCCACACAGGTGCAGTAGCAGAGCAGAAAGAGGACCCTTGAAATGGAGACTGGCTCTGAACTTTGCTGCTTTATTTTCTTCCACCTGCAATCTCAAAAGCAATCTATCAGTCCCTGGTGGGCTTCCAATACCAATTTTTCCAAGGTTGTGGGTGGAAACATCGAGGCTTTATTTTGATTTAAGTTTGTTTCAGATGCTCCAAAGTTAATAAATCAGGAATTCTCTCTCTTATTGGTTCCCAAAGAGCCCTCTCCTGGTTTGGCTTGGTCTCTGAATAGCACACCAAGGCCAAATCCAAATGTTACCCTTCTCTGTTTCTGAACATCACATGCAGTGTTTGTTGAGAAATGAAAGCCAAGCCAACAGTGTGCTCAGCTGTTTGGGGTTTCTTTCTTTTGTTTCTCTTCCACTTGCTACTCTCCCGACAGAAGATGGAGCGACTGAAGGATAGGGAGAAGAGTGAAAGGAAATAGTTGCTTTTATTTAATTAGGCTATTTTAAAGGCACTGGAGATGCAGCTGTTTGCCCGCTGATTCAATTAAAGTCTGTGATTCTTCTTAATAAGGACCAAAGAGAACAATGAAACTCCACTTATGTGTCACATTCCTTCACAAGCATATTTCCATAAGCACAGTTAGGTTACATTGACAAATAATAAAACAGAGGAAAACAATGATTTTAAAATAGTCAAGCTGGAAGTCTATATTAGCAACTCCTCCTTAGACGGTAACCATCTTTAGACTCAAAGCAGATTACAAAGTGATTAAAACAAAATGGTGAAAGCAGATTCTGACACCCTTCAAAGATCTTTGGTATTTGACAACTCCCTTTATTTTGAGACAGCAGATGGAGGCAGAATCATATATGCAGATTTGTGAGCTGATGCTTCTCACTTTGGACTGGCAGTCATCACAAAAAGAATAACTGCCTTTCTGTGAAGTCAGATCACACATTTGGATACAAATCCTTGTCCTGTGTGACATGAAGCTTTGAAAAGTTACTTTAGTTTTTTGGACAACAAATCCTAGAATCCCCAGGTCAGCATGTCCAAGAAATTCTGGAGGTTGTAATCTGGAGGTTATAACTTTTCTGAGCTCTGTAATGGTTCTTCATGAATTTATCAGATGTGTTTGATTTCACATTTATTCCCCTTGATTTCTCATGTCTAGTACACTGAATTTTTAAAACAGAAATATTTTCCCTTTTTTCATCATTAACAGATTTTTCCTTGAAGTAGGCTCTGTTAGCTTCTTAAAGTATGTGCTAGTTCAAACCAACTGGTATAGATATTTTAAAGGACCTCATCTAATTCCTGTTAGTGATTTTCAGATATTGTACCAACATTCCTTTTCACCTCAAATCGTTTGATACCCAGACCCTCAGAAATTGCTTTGAAATCCCTGTGGACTGCACAAGTCAATGAAAATCATTGTCCCATATGAGCTGATAAGCTTGTCTGTCATTAATGATTTGAGGGAACCATAAAAAGATCCCAAGGAACCCCAGCTCTACTCTTGGGAAGCCACAGATTGTCCTGGACTAGTCTCAACAAGGAATTTGCAAGTCAGCGCACTTGGAGAAAGGCCCAGCTGAGTCAATTGAAGATTAAACTGGGAGTCAATCTTGCTCCAAAGGCCAGACCACATCTCTCAAGATACATCCCCATTCTTGAGGCAGGGTAAGTTTAAAATAGGCAGGTCTGTGGCCTAGTATTCTCCCTCCATTCTGCAAGTCCCTCCAGAGACATTACTGGGTTTAGATTGAAATGTGGACTCTTGATGGTCCAAGCATCACTAACAACCTTGTTGAAGTCCTGGTTGATAAATGGAACCAAAACCTAACCAGGGATATTGACAATGTGGCCCCCAAATATCCTTTCCAACCCATGTGCAAACAAGCTTCATGGTATACAGAGACCCTGAGAGAACTGAAACAAGAAGGTTGACAGCTGGAGTGCAGATGGTGGAAAACCTGACATCTATGCAACAAGAAGCAATATAGAGAACATCTTTGTTCCTATAAAGTGGCAATAAGGACAGCAAAGAAAGTGTTCTTTTCACATCCACCTGAACTGTTCAGAGTGGTGAGAGGTCTACCTCAGGCATCCATCCTCCTTAGAACCTTCAGTAGCTTGCTGTCGTGCTTTTAATAACCATTTTGGACATATAATCTCTCATATAAGAGCTGACTTAAATTCTGCCATTGGAGTGAAAGTCAATAATGAGGAGTCCAGTGATTCTTTGAATAGGATTACACTGGATTAGTTTCAATTGATGAGTATATGAATAGAATAGAATAGAATATTTATTATTACAGCACTTGGCCAGCACAAAATTGATGAGTATATTGATGTGAACACACTGCTGGGGCAACTTTCTTTCTCGACTTCTGCCACTCTTGGCTGGTCTTCCAGGGAGGAGATGCAATTAGGCTTCAGATAAAAAGTATCAATGCATCTCTCAGGGAGGGGAATTTTCCATCTTGTTTAAAAGAGGCACTGGGTAGACCACTGCTGAAAAAAGCCTTCTCTAGATCCTCTGGACCTTAATAAATAAAAAACAGTATAAAATATTTCTTTTGGGTACAAAGTGATTGAGAAGGCAGATCCCTTCCAACTCCAGGCACCCTTGGATGACACATACCTCCTCAACCCATTTCAACCTGAGTATGTTAAAGAGTTGAGACTTCTATCATTGCCTTATTGGTTGATGTCCATCTTAGCACTGACAGGGAGATGTGTGTCCTTGTTGGTGCTTTTAGACCTCTAAGTGGCATTTGTTACCAGTGACCATGATATCCTTCTAGAATCCCTGAGAGAGGTGGGAATCAGAGGCATTGTGTAGCAGGGGTTTCAGTCCTACTTCTCAGGCAGGTTCCAGATGGTGGTGCTTAAGGATAGGTGCTTCTAAAAAAAAAATGCTGCGTGTGTACCACAAGGTGCCTTTCTATCCCCAATGCTGTTTAACATCTATATGAAACTGCTGGGAGATATCAACTTGAGGCATGGGGCGGGGAGCTATCAGTATGCTGATGATACCCAAATATACTTCTCCATGCCTTTAGAAACAACCTCAGCTAAGGACAGTGTGTCTCCTCTCAATGAATGCTTGGAAGAGATAATGGGTTGAATGAAAGACAACAAATTGAAACTGAATCCAGTCAAGACAGAAGAGCTTCCTACCAAGGGTCCTAATCTGAGGCTGGAGGTGTATCAATCAGTTCTGGATGGAGTTACACTTCCCCAAAATACTATGTTCGCAATTTGGGAGTGCTCCTGGATCTGTCACTCCAAATGTCAACTTAGATAGATGTGACTGTTATTAGCTTTGGCTGATATGCTAACTGTACCCCTTCCAAGAATTCCAGGACCTAAAGATGGTAGTGGACACTCTGCTAACGACAAGGCTGGACTTTTGCAATAAGCTCCACATTGAGCTACCTTTGTGCAAAGTTTGGTGCAAGTGGTGCAAAATGAGGCAGCCAAAGTGATTACAGGTACTTCCAGCAGTGATCACATCACATCAATCTTAAAATCACTCAACTGGCTGCCAATTAGTTTCCAGGAAAAGTACGAAGTGCTGATTATTACTTTTAAAGCCCTACATGGTTTGGGTCCAGGTTACCTACAGCACTGCCTTCTCCCATACTATCTGTGCTCCACCTGACCAGGACTAGACTGGCAATGGTTCCCCCAGAGGACTTTTTCATCTGCTGTCCCCAGACTGTGGAATGACCTGCCGGAGGAGATATGACAGATGAAAATGCTGACTGCTTTTAAAACATATCTCCACCTAGTCAGTTCTAAATCATAACTTTTTTTATTGTATATGTATGCTGAGTGTATTTTAATGATTTAATAGTGTTGTATTTTAACTGTGGGTTTATGTGTTCTTAATTGTGTTTTCTTTTTTATAAGTTGTACCCTGTGCCTCAAGCCTTGAGGAGAGATAGGAAAGAAATAAATTATTATTATTATTATTATTATTATTATTATTATTATTATGGTCCTAATGTGTAGGTTTTGGGCTTAAGAGCCCTTCATCATTCTTCAAGACATGGGATGTGATCTGGCCATAATATATTGAAGATGGGGCTGTCCTCCAGAGTGTCCAGTCAGCCTAAAACAAAGCTGAAGATGGATGTCGTGGGTGCTGTGTTGAGGAGGGGGAGCCTTTATAGTGTACTGGATTGTGTGCTGGACTGGAACAGCCCACATTCAAGTCTCCAGTGACCTAGGTGGCCTCTCTTTCAGACGGGCCTATCTGATGCTATGACGAGAAAGTGGGCAGGAGAAGAGCCATGAATGTTTTCTTCAGCTCACAGGAGGAAAAGTGAGGTAGTAAGAAAAAATAAGTAAATAACATAGTGGTTTGAATGTTGGACTATGACTCTGGAGACCAGGGTTCGATTCCCCACTTGGCCATGAAACCCACTGAGTAACCTAGGGCAAGTCACATGCTCTCAGCCTCAGGGGAAGGCAATGGCAAACCTCCTCTGAACCAATCTTGTCAAGAAAACCCTATGATAGGTTCACCTTAGCATCACCTCAAGTCAAAAACAACTTGAAACCACACAATGTCAATGACAATAAAATCTAAATTACAGCCCAGGCTCCTGCTCATGATGAGGGTCCCAACATCTGCCTTCAGTGCCATGGGGCTGATGGAGCCATCCAACCGCAT
This sequence comes from Urosaurus nigricauda, assembly GCA_034509955.1. Lineage (NCBI taxonomy): Eukaryota > Metazoa > Chordata > Lepidosauria > Squamata > Phrynosomatidae > Urosaurus > Urosaurus nigricauda. Next base: position 256,361,270 of record JAOEGL010000001.1, on the reverse strand, counting down.
CTGAGTCAGAAACCAGGCTGTGGTTCTGGCCAATAACCTAGGTTCATTGTACAAGAGCTGACAACCATCAAAAAACAGCCTCTCTTAGTTACCCATCTGGAGTAGACATGGGGCAAAGAATATGCACAAATATCTATGATTCTATGAACTGTTATGGATCAAAAGCAGGCACATCTTGGAAAAGTTGCTCTTTGGACTACAATCCCTCATAGAATCTCTCTACCAGCATGGGCATTGAGTCATGTGGCCCATTCGATTCAGAAAGTGTTTAGAGAGAAAAAAGATTCTTTAAGAGTCCACATGACATTAGGCAAGTTATTTTATGTCACATGATAGTAAGACTGGGAGGGATCTTCGAGGGTCATCACAACCCTGAATCATACAACATATAATAAAAGTCAAGATTCACTGTATCTAAAAGCTTTGTGGCTCTGTGTTCATTGATCTTATCCATAAAAGAATCCAGAGGCAAAAACACCCACCACCATAACCCAGACAACATCTTCTGTGCAAGTGCTTTTGTGGTTAGGTCATTTCTTATGTGAAGCCTAAATGTTTAGCTCCCTTGTAGGACCTAGTCATCCGAAGCAGCAGAAGAGAAATTTCAAGAGGTGATAATCATGTGTTTTGTTTGCATTTCCACAATTGAATGAATGTCTAACACCACCAAAACACACACATACACACACACCTTGCCTGCAGAAATATGGCATGTTGGGACAAAGCCAGGGCAGTGCCCTTCTGCCTAACATAAATTTTTCTACTGCTTCAGGATTTTTTTTTAACTGGAAGAACATGTCAACTTTGAAGTTCAAAATATTATGGTCTGGGAAGATGTTTACCACCTCTCTTATGGTATCTGATTTTTCAGAGATGGTTCACCTGTACCTTCTTCTGAAGCTAAGTTTTGACCTCTGAAGACCTTCGGGTCATTGTAAGTAGGAAATGACTTGAAGTCACACAATGTATAAAGAAAGCTAAAATGCATCCTGAAAGCCTATTCTGCATGCAAGTCTCTTTCCATGCAGATAATTATGCACAAAATGTGTACAGAGGCATGCATATCTAAGTGCAGAAGGTCAAAACCTGTAATTTTTTGTCTTGCAACTATCCATATTTTTTCTGAATTTTTATTATTCATATTTTTTTCTTTCATCAGTTTTTCTGTAACAGTTCAAATAAAACAGTTTATTTGTTAATGTTGATGTGTGAAAGCAACAAATCTGCTTACCAAAAGTCAGTTTCTCTGGGTTCACAACTGTCTCTGTGAAGATTGCTTTTGTTAAATGTAGAGTAGCAAGGACTCTTGTATTAATACATGTATTCATGCCATGAAGCCATTGTCTGTTTATACCTCTACCAATGGATTTGACTTGGTGAATATAATTCAGTTCAGCAGTTTCTCTATCCGGTCTTCCTCTGTAATATCCTTGTTCCTAAATGAATATGCTTGCTCTTCTGATAAGCTCTAAATTCCATTGAGAGTCCTTTGCTGGAGAATGAAAGACGAATCAGTAAGGCCTGTGATAATGTTTGCTGGGTAGATGTGGAGACAGCGGCATGTGGGTTTAATTGCAGAGTCTGCTCCTTGGGTTTGTGTGTCTCTGTTATGTAGCCTGTAATTTCTGGTAAATACCTGTTTTAGATTGGGTGGCTATCTGTAAGTAGTAACAGATTTGCCACACATCACGTAAAATGGAAATATCATTGTTACACACACAATGTTTTTCATCAACCTAGTTACAGACAGTTATATTTCTCAGTGATATTTCCTGAGTTTCTTTACCCATTTATACCCTACCTAGTTATAGACAGTTATATTTCCCAGTGATATTTCCTGAGCTTCTTTACCCATTTATAGACAATAACAAAAACAGCCATGCCTCAGTTAAGAAAATCTCTGACTAAGTAGCTTCTTTTTACAGTTTTTTATGCCTTTCTAGCTTTGTTGGTCTCCTGTCACAATTGCTTGCACTGAATAGTTTAGAAAGTTACTTTCAAAAAGTAATGATTTGTCATTATAGCTTATATAGCTGGTGTGGTGAGGGGTATCCAAAAGTTTTAATTATCAACTTTTTAAAAAATTGACAGAAAGTTGTTTTGATTTATAGTTGTTAACTTATCTCTATGTAGTCACTATCTAGATTTATACATTTTTCTCAGTGTATCTTGGCCCTCCAAATACCTGATAATGTAGAAGTCTTCAGATTGCGCTTTACAAGGGGGTATCGTAAAGTAATAATTATCACTCAGAAGTTATTATAGCATATTGATGGAATTTTGTCAGTGTCATCATTGGTCCCTAAGTGCACGTTGCAGAGAAAATCAGCTCATTGAGTCCTTTATTTTTGTGATTGGCTCTGCCAGAAGTGACTAAAGTATAAAATCCTCATCAGGCACAATCTGCAGGCTTCTACAATATCAGGTATTCGGAGGGTCAAGATATGCTGGGAAAAACGTATAAATCTAGATAGTGACTACATAGAGATAAGTTTAACAACTACAAATCAAAACAAACTTTCTGTCAGTTTTTAAAAAGGTGATCATTAAAACTTTTGGATACCTCCTCGTAGTGATTTGTGCATTGGACTATGGCTCTACAAAACAGGCTTCAAATCCCAGCTCAGCCATGGAAACCCACTGGATGACCGTGGGCAAGCCATACTGTCTCAGTCTCAGAGGAAGGCAAACACAAACTTCCTCTGAACAACTCTTACCTAGAGAACCCCATGACCTTTTAAGGTCACCTTAAGTCAGAAATGACTTGAAGACACCCAAAAACAACATAGTTCCAAGGTCCAGTATTTTATTATTGTTGTAGATGCAACCTTTTTAAAAAAAATAATAAAACCTCCCTCCTTTCATGTTACTCAGAAGTAACTGAAATTGATACTTTTGGTTAAAAATGACCTGATTGCTCAAAACTATTGGCTCAAAACTCTTCCTCCTTCCAACCTTGTCATCCCCTCAACATAACAAAGGGCAGCAACAGGTAGTTATAAAAGTAACCCAAAAAATTCCATTAGTTGTTTTTAAAAGGAAAGAATTATAAATAACCAATGTCAGTTTTCTTAACTCAGTGCTTTCAACTTCTGGGTAGTATTGTGATTTATAAATTCTCAGCATAATTCCTACTGAAGTGAAACCAAATGCACTTGTTTCTTAGGGTTTAGTTATAGACCAGAGGTGAGGATCATGTGATCTACAGTCTGCAGGTCCTTCCCTCCCCAGTTTTTTAAAAAAAGGTTTTTAAAAGCAAACCTTTTTTTTAAGCAATTCACTTTTAAAAAGAGGAGAAGCAGCCTCATCCCTTCCCATGCACATGGATGCACCAAAAATCAGCATTTCTCCCATGTCAGAAGTGGACTTCCAGTTGTTTTCATTTTCAATTTTAGGGACTAGTGTGATTTACAGAGGCTCTTAGAAGCCACAAATTGGCTCCTAGAGCTCTGGATCATGCCTACCCCTATAGATGGTGAACTTTCTGGAATGTTCTGAGAATCACGATGGTAAGTGTAAAGTATTGCTTATACATCCACAATCACATACATACAGGATGTCTCTTACCTTTCATCATATAAATACATTGCAGTATCCAGAAAGTGAATCTGCTGCTCCAGGCTGCTGGTGAGGTGAAAATCATTGAAGTTTTGATGAAGTTAGTCAAGGGCCTCCCACAAGTAGATTTGGATTATTAAGATGCCATTAATGTACATCTTAATAGGAAAGGCCTAGAAGGCAACTTTTTTTCTAAATCAGCCAGGAAAAAGCCATACCCTTCTCCGTTTTGCCACTTTAAATGCAACTGCATTACACAGATATAGCAGTTTGATACCAGTTTAATAGTTATGACACCATCCTATAGAATCCTGGGTTTTGCAGTTTGGTGAGGTACTTAGAATTCTCTGCCAGAGAGCTCTAGTGGTGCAGTTCAAGTGCATTAGAGCCATTAGGGCTATAACATAAAAATTCTAAGTAGCAATAGCATTTACATTTCTATACTGCTCCATAGTGAACTCAGCACATACCTAATTGGATAATAAATTTCCTGCCTTACACCAGTTCTCAACTTTGAGTTAGACTGATTCACATGCCAAGCAATGGATAGATATCTAAGGAACTGGAGAAAGACCGCCTTGTTTCATAAGCTTCAAAACAAATAATCAGAATAAATTCAGACCTAGGTGTATGCAACCAGTGTTCAGATACATTCTTGTCAGCTATCACCTGTTTTTACTTAAACATCCCAGCACTTGGCGGGCATTTAGTTAGTATATTCAAAACACTTCAGAATGTGGTCCAGTGAAATGTAAGCACTTTTAGGCTCAAGACATTTCAAGAGGAGAAAGTTAAATATGTGCTCCATTCTCCATTTTAACTCAGTGGGACATCAGAAATTATATCTCTGAATCCTGCCTATGATGTTTATATTCTGATGAAACATAACCCCCCAGATGTTGCTAGACTGAAATTTGCATCAGCTCTCATCATCAACTGATTGTGAAGGATGATGGAAGTTGCATTCCAGTAACCTCCATAAGGCCACAATATTTTCTGGCACACTTTAATATATTATCTCCACTCACTCTGCTTTTAGGAAAGGTTTCAAGAAATGTCTTTTACACCTGGTTTTTACAACTGATTTCTTATATTTTCAGAGGTAGTGTCTTGATGGTTTGAATTATATTATGATTTTGTTCTTTTAATTCTTCTTGATCTGTAAGACACTGCCTACTTTGGTGGTTTTTACAGAAAAAAACAATTTTAATATATTAAAACTGCTGGTTTTTCTTGTAAAGATCAATGATGCTGGTAATGAATTACTTATAGCAGAAGTATATTTTACATTTTATCAGAGATACATGTGAGATCACAGTGCATTCCTTAGCAAAGTCCATGACTAGACAGAATATCACATTCTATAGAAGTGTGAAATAGCAGCATGCTTAAGGTCTTAAAAGCTGCTGTTGGCAAGATTTTAAAAGACTGGGCTCAAGGAGTCACTGTCAACACAGTTCAAGGCATCCACTTATAATTAGATGTGACTTTGGAAAATCTTCTGACTTCATATTTAATACAAATCTTAAATGTAAAATTTGGTGTTTTTTAAAAATTAAAACTTATCATGGATAATATATTTTGCACCTTTTGGTTAGCCTAATAAAATTCTCACTACAATATGTTTTTGCTATATTTTTCCATGCAGCCGCAGAAAGTTCTGTTGGTCTTCCTATTATTGTTCCAAAACACACTGCAGAAATAATTCAGTTTGAAGCCATTTTAACTGCTCTGGCTCAGTGCTAGGGAATCCTGGGAATAGTAGTTTATTGTGGCAACAGAGCTCTCTGACAGGGAAGGCTAAATATCTGACAAAAACTATAGTTCCCAAAATTCCCTAGCATTGAGCCAGGGCAGTTAAAGTCGTTTCAAACTGGATTATTTTGCAGTGTGTTTTGGACCATTATTTGTTATTATTTGCATTTCTGTCCAGCATTTCCTCCAAGCAACAAAGTTGGCCAGTTTGCTGCATGTAAATGGTCTTCCTCTCCATTTTTTTCTCTCTTCATTCCAAGGGCTAGGAGATGGTGACTAGGTGCCACCTCCCCAGAGAAATTCATGGCTGAGTGGGGTATTGAACTAACATTTCCCATGGCCAACCACATTGCCACCATGACAGTAGCCAAAATATGTAGATCCTAAGATGCAGTAAACAGGGTCATCCTACTTACTATGCAAATAGAGTAGTTGTCTGGAGGATCAGTCCTGGATAGGAAACTAAATATTCCTTTTGTAGCTATTATCATCGCCAATAGGAATAGCCAGAACATCTGGGATTTAACATTTCAACCAAAATTCTCCCTTTTCATGCATAATTGAAAATGACCTGTCCAATCACAATATGATGAAGATGACTTCATGGTTTTGAAAAAAATACCTGAAGTAGTCTGTTGTAAATGAAAGTTGTATGCCATCTCTTTAACAGACATTCTGAAACTGAAGCTAAGAACACATTGTACAATCAGACCTATGATTTTAATTGATATCCCATGGAGCTGGCTGGCTCACTGGCTGGCTGGCTGGATGGCTATTTTTGCTGTATGTGAAACTGCAGAACATTAATTCCACATGTGTACATATTACTGGTTTTCCTACTTGGATCATAATTTTTAAAAGCATTCTTCTAACAGATAGATGTCTTTTCTCTTACATGTTCCTCATGAATGATCACTCTGCAAACATCTGGCAAGTCACAAGGGTCTCCTCGGAACACACACACACATTCCGAAGGATGAAAATGTCTGTGGGAGGCAGTATAGCCAGGTTGTTGCTAAAACACTTTCCTTATCATCTTTTCTTCTAATTTACCTGCACTACAAGCCAAAAAGACAAACAAATTGGTCTTTGAACAGATAAAGCCTGAATTTTATATGAAGGCAAAGATGACTAAACTGAAGCTATCATACTTCAGCCCATCATGAGAAGACATGACTTGCTAGGCAAAAAACAAACAAACAATAATGCTAGGAAAGGGAGAGGGTAGTAAAAAGAGAGGAAGACCACATACTAGATGGATAAACTTATTCCAGTAGGCCAGGGCCCTGAACCTGCAGGACCTGGAACAGAGCAGTTAGGGACAGGGGGGGCTTGTAAATGTCTCATACACTGGGTTGCCATGAGTCCAAGTTGCCTCAAGGGCAGCTAACAACAACAATTTTCCACACCAGTAAGATACGAATATCTTAGATGACCACCCCGTGGGGCCATATGTGCCATTACACCTGTTTCTATGTCCACAATCGGCAATAGACAATTCATGTGCCTCCAAAGATGTTTCAGGATTGCAACTCCCAGAAGCCCCAAACAGCTCAAGCCATGGTAGGTAAGGGATCCTAGGAATTGCAATCTAATACAAGAGGGCTACACAATTCTCACTCCTGGTCTACAGGATCTCCCAGTGTCGTCAGAGGGCAACTCTCATCAACTCTAGTCAGCACAGCCAATGCTGAAGGCTGATGGGAGCTAGGAATCAACAACATCTGGAGACCTGTGAGTTCTCCACCCCTGACCTACACTTCCTGTGACGTGATAAAGGAGTACCATAGTAGTAGTCTACTTATATTGCAGGTAGGAAATATTCTCACTAGATTCAAGAATGGAAAATGTGAGAGGGCACTGTATTGACTGTCTGATGATGCTGTTCACCAGTGTTGCTAGGTATGTGAGTTTATTGTAAGCTGGACAGAGAAGTTTTCAATGGAATATCATTTTTAATTAAGTTTTATTAGACATATATTAAAAATGAACATGTACACACACTACAAAAAGCAAGCAAACAATCAGTCAAATACTATAGGACCCACAGACTCTTTATATCTAATAGACTACATATCCATCTGTGACTAAATACTGACCCTTCACTCTCATTTCACATCCTTTCACTTTCTTTCCATAATATATCTACATTTTATCTTTCTTTAACCTTCCACACTTCCAGTTACTTTCCCTTCCCATCCTTCTCTCTCTTCCCTTCCTTTTCTCCTATTCTTTCCCTTTCATTCTCTTCTTTACTCCTTTTGTCCCTTCCCTCAATCACTTCTACAATCATCATACAATTTACAGGCTAGATTAGCACAATTAGATTAGCAGGATGTAAACTCACAGGGAGAGATTGTTACAAATCAAACAGGAGAGGAAAAAAATGGAGATATTAGTCAGATGCCTGCATCTTGTTTTAGTCCTTAGTAAAGATGGTATACTGGGGAAGATATATTTTGTGCAGGTAGGTTCTTCCTTCTGACCATGCGACAATATGGAGAAACACAAAAAGTTTTGCAGAAACACCAAATTCTGTCAAATTATACTTCTACAGTAACAATTCTTCAATTAGATAAATGAAATATCTTATGACCATATGTTAACTATCTGTTGAAATGCATAGTTATCTTTATAGTTTTGGAATTTTACATTTCTAAATTCTAAACCACCAGAAAGTAATATAAATGAGATAGTTAATAATCATTAAACCCCATGGTATATACACTGCTCCATCTTTGATTTATATAAACAGTTAGAGGTTCCCATTATTTAGTAAAGCTAGTTGTTCCTTGTCTTAATAGGTAAGTCAATTTTCCCATTTCAGCCAAGTCCATTGCCTTTGAGTAGATTTTTAAATGATATTAAGTCTATTGATGGTTTAATTATCTTTTAAAAATAGCATTTATATGTTTCTACTGATCTCTTTGTTTTTCAATTTGTAATTTGTTTTAATTTTTGTAGGCTGCTCCATCCCAATATTGGAAGGGGGGCATGAATAAATTCAAAATAAGAATACAAGGAACAGAATAATACCGCAGCTTCCAACATATATTAAGCCTTTACAACTGGTGCCAACAGCATACACCTCTTTTCCTTTCCCTTATGGAGTTGGAAGTTTTTGACTTGTTTCCTTCTCGCTGCAAGAAATGAGAGGGAAATTGTTTATGACAGGCAAGGGTTGATTTAATTTTTCCCCCTCCTAATATATATCCAATGTCCCCTGAGATAGCCTCCCAGAGACCATAGATCCAAAACCTAAATGTCTATGTAACCGTCGGTTGATTGTTCGTTGCTTATTGGTTCACTATTGATTCTTTTTTCTTGTCTTTTTTTTTTTGCAATATTTGGATCCTTTACTCTTTTATATGCCACCTTTAGAATGCTGATTGATTATTAAATAAATTTCAGGAGTAATAAACAATAACAAGATGTATTCTGCCTCATACTTCCTGCCACCTTCTGAGTGAATCCTCATTCTTTTGGAAGCATGAAAACAAAGCTAAGAAGCACTTATCTGAGCAATTATGTAGCTCCAGAACTTCACAATCAACACCAGTTTCTCTTGCACAGAATATATGCAAAATCTCTACACTGTCAATCATTGAAACATTTGGGATAAATTTATTTAGCACATTTCAGTAGAATTATTTATAAATTTTGATCCATTTTATGTAAGCCTCAGTTTGATGAGCTTTATTCCTTTTTGTTGGTTGAACTTAAGAGGAAATTAGAAGCAAGCTTAAAACTATTAGATTGTGGAATTATGGAATTCAATAATTGTGGAATATTTTTCCTGGTACAGTTGCATAACACTCCATTAGATTCAAAAAAAGAGGGGAAAATAGCATGGATGTTGAAAATTTGCTGGGTGAAAGGCGGAAAATTATTCATTTACATATTGTGTTTCCATTAAAAATGTAATGATGTGCTCCATACCATGTACACCAGTGCACTTTTGGATTGTCTACTTCATCGATCATATTTAGAACTTATGGCCACATTATATACAAAGTTATGGCCTACTTCTCTTCATCGTTTCCTCTTTCTATTTTGTGATATAAACAGAGAGCAATACGAAGTGAGGTAGTCATAGGATAGGGGAAACATACAGTATAACATTTCTCCACTTGAAGTTTTTTTTTCTTGACCATACCTCTCCCTCTGATGTGTTTTTCCTGTATGTTCCAACATATCTTTGTGAAATAAATACACATTTGGAACCATACAGTTGGGGGACATTGTGAGGAGAATGGGGACAGCAGTGAACTACCTACAGATATAGCACTGATTGAGCACTTGTTTAAGAATAATTAGAACTGTATGTATGCATGTATGTATGTATTTCCTGCCTTTCTCCCAGAGTAGAGACTTCAAGGCAGCTAATAAAATTTTAAGAGTACAAGTTAAAAAGAAAGCATAGAAATGAGTTTTATGTCTACATAACCAGAACTGTAGTGATGGTACCAACATCACTCTGACCTGAATCCTATTGATTGACCCAGTTAGAGAGGACCTATTGATGAATGGGATCTAGCTGTATGTTGACTCACTGTTCAAAAGTTGTTTCAATGGCCTACTCTAATTGGAATTAATTAACAGGCTCCAAGCCTCTAGTTATCCTGGTGATTTCCTGTAATCATGTTGCCTCATGGCCAAAGCTTGGAAATAACTAGTTAAATGCAGTCTTTTGCTAATTAGTTACTACTTTCCCCTAGCCCAATTTAACTAATTAATTTGTTTGTTTGTTTTAAAGAGAACTCAATGACAGAAATTAGGAGTAATTAGTTAAAATGCCAAAAACATGCAGGGGTAGCTGTGTTGGCCATTTAGTAAATCACTGCTTGGTGGATTTTTGTTTGAGTTAGTTAAAATACAGTAATTACATACTTACTTGGCTTCCTTTTACCCTAAGGAGACATACAAGTAACTTTGCTGGACAGCAATCACTATTCCTGTGGTGCCTCATTATTTTTGTTTCATTTTTCACTGCAGAAGGGGACTGAAGCTAAGGAGGGTTGAAGAGCATAGGGGTTGTTAGAAAGTGGGAGATGTAGGACTGTACATGGTACTCTAATACAACCCCCATATGCAAAATATGTACTCTAGGATTTATCTTTTTTAGGCCTTTTTTTTTAAATTCCAGGTGAGTCGAGAGGATGCAATTATTCTGTAGTAAAGTATTTTGCATACATTGAAAGGCACTCAAGATATTTCTGATGAAGAATTATCAACCATTGGTTCACCAATTCATCTTTGTAGTTGCCATTAAAACTGCATTTCAATACTGCAGTAGATCAGTATCTTTTGACAGAAAACATATCATTCCTTATTCACATTTTCCAATCCAGACAAATAATCCATGGTATCTGAAGGACAAATAGGGGAAGCAGAAAGAAGAGAAATGCAGTCAAGTGATGAAAAACATAGTTGAACAAGTTGTTATATCCTATCTTTTGGGACAGTCTTTCCCAACCTGCCAGCTTCTAGATACATTATACTACAGATCCCATCATCCCAAAACAACAATCACATTTCAAGCTTTATATTCCAACACATCTTGATAGCACCAAACGTGGGGAAGCAACTTAAAAACTACAATAACAGCCTTTTTCCAAGAGCCAATAACAAAATATGCAACTAGGGGGCAACACTGACAACTTAACATGCAATTGTCTGCAAATCTGATTGTTAAGCCTAATGATTCTATTACTAAATTAATTAACAAATTAAATTCCAAGTCCAAACATTAGCAAAGTAATTTCCCCATTCCTGACTGTCAACATGCACAGATTCATCGTTAAACTTAAGCTCTGGACATGGTTTACAGGTGGCTGACTACAGAAAATGAACCAAGGAAAATTGCTGCCCTCTAGGGATTAGCATGTAACAATTGAATTCAAATTGCAACAGTACAAATCTTTAACCAAGCTCCTGTGGTTGCCATTTTTGAGATAGAATTGTACTCTGTGGCTTTCTCAATACAAAAGTCTATGGAACTATTCCAGAGCTACCTCTCTCAACAATCTGCTAATAATCATCCTCTGTTCCAGTATTTGGAATTCTCTTGGATGTAGTTCCAGGCTGCAGTGCTTCCTAAATCTTGCCCATTTTTTCCCCATTTTCTTCCACTCTACCCTAGACTTGCCACCCCATTCACAGGCAACAAAAATGAGGGACATGTCAATGTTTCAGGAACAGTGAAAGTTTCAGGGAGACAGCCATTGGGAACACATTGTTTTTGTGGCATGATGGTTTTTTACAGACATTTTCTTGGCAGGAGCAGTGGTCACCATACTTCTTTTGTAGACTCTCCCCAGAACGGTGCTACATCATGGCACAGCAAAGTTGTGAGAGAACTTCAAGGGGAGAGGATATGGGTATTGATCATTGGTAGCTCCCAATAGGAAGAATGCCACTACCATTACTCCAGACAGTGGCAAAAAAAAAACTCTGTAATTGCTGCCAATAGAAAGACAGCTTTAACTCTTTTTACAAGAAAAAAAAAACTCTCACCATTTTGGATCACACGCACACACACAATTAAAGATGAAAGTCTGAAAGCAGCAAGGTTTGGCTCAGCTCTCTTTTCTCCTTCTCTTGGAGGAAGAACAGATAACAATGAAGAGGGAAATGTAGTGTAGTATTAAGACTTGGCGCTCCCATTGCAAATTCTTCAGAGTGCCAAATCCCATCCTTCATAAAATCCTTCCAAGAGCCTTAATTCTGTGGAAGTCTTAGATTTTGGCTTTGATGCCTGAAGAACCATGCACTTCTTCTGCTCCTAAGGGGTGTAGCTACCATGGTGCCAACAGGGCAACTGCCTCCTGCCCCAATTGTCTGCCCCAACAAGATGGCAGCCGGAGCCCTTGTACTCAGAAACCCTGGGGCACTAAGCCATTCCTTTCTGCTGTTTCCATTAGTTTCATTGTAGCTTGGGCAGGACAACTTTCCAGCAGATGGTGTTTCAAATCTCCTTCGTCAAAGAACAAAACCTTGTTTAACATTATTTCTTCTTAATAGTCATAGTGCCTGCAGGTAATTAACTCAAGTATTTTAATGATTACTAAATTACTTATTTTATTACTTCGGTTAATGTCTTATTATGTAGCAAAGTGAAATGGATGAGTAAATCTGAAAGTCTTCTTTAAAGGAGGGGTATTGTATTTTCTTTTCTCTGATCTCCTGTGAAATACGCCCATTCTCCATTAATTCTTCACTCTAATCTCTTTGAAATATGCCCGACAGACTTCTTTGAGATCTCTGGTTGAATGTAATCCAACCATTTGTTTCATCTGGCCCTTTGTTTATTTTATTTTGCTGCTGAGACAAATGTTTGGAAAAATCTCAAGACTACATGTGTCTTGGCCATGAAGCACAGTAGGGATAGGCAACTTGTGGTTCTCCAGATGTTGTTAGACTGCAGCTCCCATCATTCCTTCCATTAGCTGTGCTATCTAAGGATGATGGCAGTTGCAGCCCTACAACATGTAGGGGTCTACTACCTATCCCTGACTTAGACGTACGTTTAACCAAACATTTTCCTAGGTATGTAAAAAAATATGTCTCTTAAGAAATCTTGAGATATTTCACTGTAAAATAAACTGTAAGAAAACAAGAAAGGAAATCATTGACACTTCAGAATGCTTACCTGCACCAGGATTAAAAGTGTTTATAAGTGATATCGCCTTTGGCATAGCGGCTTGGGGTAAACCCTCCCACAAGCACAGAGCTGCCCACAAAATACCTGTTTGCATTTCCAGAATTCTCTGTGAGAGTGACAGCTGGCATGAATCAAACAATGTTCTGTTATTTAATACTTGAAACTGAATTCCATCGGCAGATGCACAGTCTAGCCTTCACAATTCCTATAAAACACAGATTCATGACAGGCAAATCTTATTTGGAACTTCTCCAGGAATGCAGCATTCTTTACTATGCCACCCATTAGATTCCATGAAATATGAAAATAGATTTCTTCGATGCATCTATTTTCCAATGTAGGTGACATCTGTTTTTCAGTCAGGCCTGGTCCACACATGTAGTCTATCCCACAACTAGCAAGTTAAAACGCTGAAAGCAGCAGGTTGCCATAGCAGAGTTGACAAACCTCAAGGGTATTTGGTATTCAGTTGAATCAGAACAAACATTTCTTTGATCCATAGACATCCCACACCTCATTGTTTAAATCTTAACTCTAATCGGCAGAGTACTTGTTCTGGCATGAACCCAAGGCAATTGACTGGAAGATCCAGAAAACCTGTTTCTTATTTTCAGTGTGAACTTCTCTCATTCTTAGTATGATGAGACTATTTATAGCAACTAAAACAATGTAAATCTACATCTACAGTGCTTACTGCTGAACATAAAGAAAACAAAAATAATGACCACAGAGGATTTACATAAATTCAACCTAGATAATGAGGAAATCAGAATAGTTAAATATTTGCCATACCTTCGATCAAACATTGATTAGAATGGAGACTGCAGTCAATAAATCAGAAGAAGACTAGGAATGGGAAGGGCAGCTATGAAAGAACTAGAAAGGGTCTTAATGTGTAAAGATATACAACTGAGTACTAAAATCAGAATTGTCAAAGTCATGATATTCCCCATCACCCTGTATGAGTGTGAGACTCAAGAAAGTGGACATAAAGAAGATCAACTCATTTGAGATGTGGTGCTGGAGAAGAGTGCTGAAGCCAAAAGGCTAAACAGAAGGATTCTGGAACAAATGAAGCTTAAATTCTCCCTAGAAACCAAGATGACGAAACTGTCATACTTTGGCCACATCATCATGAGAAGGCACAATTCCTTAGAAAAGACAATAGTGCTAGGAAAGATAGAAGGTAGTAGAAAGAGAGGAAGACTACACATCAGATGGCTAGACTCATAAGTAGACATGTTCCTCCTACTTTGAGGGTCTACAATCTTAGAAAATGGGACAAAGTAGACAACAGAGGATGAGAAGGAAAGGGAAAAGACATAAGCAGGGAACAATATTTGTATTATCTGTGGTAGAAATATCTAAAGCAGAAACCAGAAACCCCAGGACCATGAGCCACTTTTGACTGGGAGAAGATTCTGATCCAATTGGCAAAGGAGGCAGTTCTGAGGGTAGGGAGCAAGCAGGTAGCAAGAGGGAGACGATGGGGGTTTACTGATTTGCACAGCCAGCCTAAGGAAAGCAGAACCAGTGTTAACAGTCACAAGCAGGGATGTACCAGGATATAAAAGCAGAGGCGATGGAGGGAGTGAGGCCATAGGAGGCTTTGAAGATAAGGATGAGAATCTTGTACAGAATATTTTTTTTCAATAGGTAATTTTAATTAACGAACAAGATTTCATTTGTACATGCACTTGTCCAGTACCCAACAACTCCAAAGAAATTGTATATTTTATTGTTTATTTATTTTATATAATAAAAATAAATCATCCTTCTCACCCTCCAGCCCATACCCTTCCATATCATAACATTCATTATTGTGGAATCATAATACCATTCCGTCTCTATCATTAATCAACTCCTGCTTTCTTCTTCTGTTTTCCACCTTCTACCTTTATCCTACGTCCTCAGTCCCTTCTTATTTAATTATTCTCACCTTCTCACATGCCTCTCTGTTCATACAAACTTCCTCCTTGTCACCTCTACCCTTGTACTTCTTCTCATTTTGACTATCTTATTATATGAGGGGGTATCCTAAAGTTTTAATTATCACCTTTTAAAAAAATTGATAGAAAGTTTGTTTTGATTTGTAGTTGTTAACTTATTTCTATGTAGTCACCATCAAGATTTGCACATTTTCCCCAGCTTTTCTTGACCCTCTAGATACCTGATATTGTAGATGTTTGCAGATTGCGCTTTATGAGAGAGTATCGCAAAGTAATAATTATCACCCGGAAGTTATTATGGTATATTGATGAAATTTTGTCAGTGTCACAATTGATCCCTGAGTGCATGATATTGAGAAAATCAGCTCATTGCATCCTTTATATTTGTGACAGGTTGCGCCAGAAGTGACTAAAGTGTAAAATCCTCGTAAGGCGCAATCTGCAGACTTCTACAATAACAGTATTTGGAGGGCTGAGAAACGCTGGGGAAAATGTGTCAATCTGGACGGTGACTACCTAGAGATAAATTAACAACTACAAATCAAGACAAGCCTTCCGTCAAATTTTTTAAAGGTGATAATTAAAACTTTAGGATGCCTCCTTGTATTCTTGTTGTGGATACTTTATCATTCTTTCCTCTTTTATTGAAACACATATATGCTTATTAATCTATTTTGGCTATCATTATTGTTTCTTTCTCCTGTTTATTTCTTCTTTTTTTCTTTTCACATCCAAAGCATTCCTAATTATCGCCTTCCTTATTTTATTTCCAGAGTTGCCACCATTTCTTATTTTTCTCCTAGGAACTTCAAAAATGGGTTCTATTCCACATTTAAAAAATCCTAATATTCTATGTCTAACTAATGGGTTAATTTATCCATTTCCATTGTGTCATACAGTTTCAATATCCATTCCCCTATGTACAGAATCCGTAGCTAGACAAGAAGCCAGAGGTGGACATCCCAAGGAGCTATTTCATGCAGTCAAGAGTGGAAAAAAATAGCTGAATTATTTTGGCACCACCAAGTGCAGGACAGATGAGAAGGGACCAAGAAGAGACAATGGAAGAGCAGAGAGGATAATGTTCCCGTAATAATTGTAAAACTAATGCACTTTTTCGGGCTTGAGCTTAAAAATGAACTCTGGAAAACCTGCCTCAGAAATAATGTTCCATACTCTTAGCATCACTTGTTGTTGCTGTGTGCCTTCAAGTCATTTCCAACTTATAGCGAACCCAAGGTGAACCTATTACAAGGTTTTCTTGGCAAGTTTTGTCAGAGGGGTTTGCCATTATCATCCTCCAAGGCTGAGTGTGCGTGACTTGCCCAAGGTATTCCAATGGGTTTCATGGACAAGCTGGGATTCGAACCCTGGTCTCCAGAGTTGTAGTCCACCACTCAAACCACTACACCAGACTGGCTCTCTGCTCATGTCAAAATGACTGGTAAATGGCTGCAACCTTAGCCAATAGAAGCAATGCTGAAGGATGCTGGAAATGGCAGTCCACCACTTGATGGGTCACACATTCCCCTCCTCTGCCCTAGGAAACACAGCCAAAAATTGGCATGCTTGGAGTGGGATGGAGATATGATATGGCCCTTAATTATTATTATTTTTTATATACTCCCTAACTCCTGAGGATGGGGAGGAAATGGCTGGTCTTTGTCCTTCCTCTTCCCCTGCCATCAGTTGGCAACCTTGCTTTCCAGTCTTCAAACTTCAATAAAGAATATTACTGTACAGGCAAATATATTGCTGTGATTTTGAGGAAATGTATTTTTAGAATGTAGAATATGCAACTTACCCTCTCTTGAGGATTTGTTTTTGCCTTTATTAGGCAAATAGATAGAGGAGTTATCATTGTGTGTCTTTTAAGCAAAGATGGGGCAATATGATTAAATAATAAAAAATGAGGAGTGTCACAGATTGCACACACATACACAAATTGTCTTAAAATTCTTTTCTCCAACTCGTATGTGAAGAGGAATTTTCTTCAAGGATTTGTTGCCCTCTAGTGATTGAAAGAGGTGCTAACATGAACTGCATTTTACAATGCATTTTGAAATTAGTTATCCTATACATTTCCATAGCTGTATGCAGTGTGGTGTTCACAGTTGCAGTTTACAATATAATATAGGATGAGGTTATCTAAAGGACTGCTTCCTCCTACATGTTTCAGTACTTGCATGCTACAAAAAATTGAGTGTTGTGACTGGCTAAGATGCTGAGAAGAACCTTCTCCATAGCCAAAACTAGGCTGCCTTCGAAAGAAGTTCTACCTTGGTTACCCTACAGGTCTTCTACCAGCTCATGAAAATATTTCTTTCAGCAAGCATTCATTCTATTCTGCTTTGGTCAGACCTCACTTGATGTGTCCAGTTCTGGGCACCATAGTTCAAATCTTGGCAAGAAAACTGCAAGGTAGGTTTGCTGTGTGTATGTGAGAGTCTGTGCATGCACACGTATCTTCAAGTCACTGTCAATTTATGGGAACCTCATGAATTCCAGAGAGTTTTCTTAGGGTCACTATTAAGTCATGGAATCATAGAATCATAGGGTTGGAAGAAACCACAAGGGCCATCCTGTCCAACTCCCTGTCATGCAGGAAATCCCAATCAAAGCATACCCGACAGATGGCCATCCAGCCTCTGCTTAAATACCTCCAAGGAAGGAGACTCCACCACTCTCTGAGGGAGTATGTACCACTGTCGAACAGCCCTTACTCTCAGAAAGTTCCTCCTAATGTTGAGCTGGAATCTCTTTTCCTGCAGTTTGCATCCATTGTTCCATGTTCTAGTCTCTGGAGCAGCAGAAAACAAGCTTGATCCCTTCTCAATATGACATCTCTTCAAGTATTTAAACAGAGTTATCATATTACCTCTTACCCTTCTCTTCTCCAGACTAAACATCCCCAGCTCCCTAAGGCGTTCCTCATAGGGCATGGTTTCAAGACCATAACTATTTTAGTCACCCTCCTTTGGACACGCTCCAGTTTCTCAATGTCCTTTTTGAACTGTGGTGCCCAGATCTGGACACAGTATTCCAGGTGGGGCCTGACCAAAGCAGAATAAAGTGGCACTATTACTTCCCTTAAGTCGAAAACAGCTTGAAGGTACACCAAAACAACAACAAGAAAGGATTGTGACCTGCAGTTCAAAAACATCTGGCGGGCTATAGATGCCCACCAGGTTTAAGCAAATAATAATGGTGCAAAATGTACCTCAAAACCACAACCTAATACTTCTCTCAAATAATTTGCACATATCAGTCGTCAGGTTTCCACTGTTTTTTAATCAAGCCATTGTGATAAACATGTGGATTAGGAAGGAGATAAAGTTACAGACATCATGTACAAGCTGTTATGACCAGGAAGAAAAGATAAATCTCAAAACCCTACTTGAGTGAAAAATTTGGTTTCTCTGTATGATTATAATGCTCTTCAGTACATACAAATATTTTCCAGTGATCAACACATACAGCAATATTGTATCAATAAGGCTTTACATATTTCCTTTTCAGTACTTATTAGTATTATTGGCCATCTAACAGAATACCTAGTATAAATCTTGTATCCATCAACCCATAGACTTTGTAACTTTTGAGTGATGAGGCTAGCAGGGGATGGCAAGCAGACGTTTGTTCCAGTGCAAAGATTATCCTTGTTGCTGGGTTGATGAATCTCCACTAACATATATGGGTAAAACATTAACAGTCTAAATAAGCACAGAACATATAGATATTTAATGAAGCAACTGCAATACTCTTGGAAAGCTATAGCGAGCTACACAAGATGACATCACCATGGAAAATAGTAGCTACACAATTAATACTATTAGAATTGTTCTGTGTTTTAACTTTGAAAGCCAACACATTATTTTAGAGAATTAATTCATGAAAATGACATCACTACTGTCTATACAATCAAAATATACAATCAAGCCACTGTTGCAATGTTTGGACATAGTTAATGACAGAATTATCCAGAAGACAAAATTAATAATTTACATTAAAAATTAACCATACATGTGTCAGCATAAGATAGATTTCTCTAAATGAGGGGAAATGGTAGCATAAACAGTTAATACAGCCAAAGTTAACCATTAAATTTTGCCATTTCAATAGGATAGTTAAGTACATGGTTACTTGAAAGCTTTAAGCAAACCAAATGAATTTAATACTTACGTATGAGATAACCCCAGCAAGTCACTTCTGAGTATACATAGGATTTTTTTGTTAGCTTTGGCCAAATCATGTCTGCTCATTAGCCCTGTTCTAGAATTCATATTCTCCTGATGAAAGGAGAGGAGCGATGTACTAGTTAGCCTTATTCGTTCTGTGTATGACACTGAGAACCCTGAAGCATCCAAAGGCAAACATGTGTGATGGGGATCTTTTATTATAGATTTAGTTTTCCAATTCACTTTAGAGCCCAGAGGGTGGGTGTCTAAAGAACTGCCACTCTCCCCTCATCACATGAGTTTCTGAATGTCTGAACAGAACTTTTGTTTCTGTTTCCAGGGTCTCACATCCATGAGAACAATTCATTCAAAGATCCTTTAAGTCAACAATTTTCAAGCAGAAAGGAAATCCATCCCATTGTTTTTATGTTTTAAATTTGTCTCAGCACAATAAATGGCACATAAAACTGCTTATCCTTGGTTGAACCATACAGTGGTTTTATGTACAAGTCAATCTTACTGAATTCTGCAGGTCCTATTTCTGAGTAAACATGTATAATAGGGTTTTAAAAAATTCCATACTTTATTCAAATAGCCCCACAGCATGAATGGGAAACTTTTGGCCTTCCAGACATTTTGGACTGCAATTTCCATAATCCTTTACAACTGGCCACTCTGCCTAGGGCACATGAAAGTGTCATCATGAAACATAAACATCTTGAAACAAAACATCATAAAACATCATGTGGACCATGGCTTCTTGCCAGCCTACAGATATATTTTATTAAGGGACATGAGAAAAATATTTGTTATGCTCTCTTTCCATTTATCTTGCAGTTGGTGGGAATCCAGGAAAATATGCATACATTTAATCACTTGGCTGGAAAAAACACATGGTATAACAGCTTAGAGAAATGTAAGGCTGAATCCTATACAGACATTAATCCTTCTTAGTATAGCAGAATACTCTCCTAGTCTAAATTAGTACAAAATTGAAATCTTAACTTCTAAATATGTTATTTCTCTGAAGTTCAGAAAACATGTTTTGAAATATATCTGGCATGTTAATGTCATAAATGTGGATGTTTTCAATGGGATACTATTTCTCTTTTTCCTAATGGAAAAATATCATTATTTCACATTAGCATGGGCTAATATCCAGGTCACACGATATATTGATAAGCAGAATAGGCACATAGATATTTAGTGCAAACTCAGTATTTTCTAATAGCCTGTACATAACACACCAATTCGTACTGTACAGAGCATGGAAAGAACAATTTCTAAAATTTCTGAATATTTTCCTTGGCTAATGATGTCCGGTATTTACAAAATTTACAATGTTTACATGACTTCATGTTTAAATATTTCCTCAGTTTTCCCTGATCAATTAATACTTTACTGGGACAGACAATGTTATTTTATTGAAATACTTGTTTTGTTGGTAATTGCTTTCAAACAATATTTTACAGTCTGTGTGCAATTCTACAAGTGGTGTATTTGCTAACTGATATATAATGATACTGAGTATTAATCTGACTACATGGCATTGTCGACAAGTAATAAGATTTCATATTTGCTTTCTGCCAGAAACTGGAACTGTCTGCACAGTCACTTTAACTTTTGGCTGTGGGGAAGGCTCTTTTGGCCCAAAAACAATGTGTGGGGGCAGGGAGGAAATAGCTTTAAACTAGGGGTGACAACTTTGTTGAGGGGAATTTCCTATTCTCTCATCCTATGAGCTGCACCCCCACCCAAACACTCCAAAATACATTGTCTTGCCTCTGCGTCCCCTTCAAAATGGCTTCTGGAAGTGATGCTACATCATCTCCTGTCACCATTTTGAAGGCAAAATGGAATAAAAATAATAATGAAGTACTTGAGAGTACTTGATAGGGGTTTGAGGTCTGGGGAATGTGGGAGGTTAAGGAGTAGCTTTGCATGTTTGTGTACTGAAGGGCATTTGGTGTAATTTTGAGATGGCTTTTGACCTGAAGATCATGGTGGATCTTCATGGTGGATCACCATTTTGAAGGCTCCTGGGTCTCCTCTGGTGAGGAGCTTTAGGGTCCAGAAAGTGGTGTCCAAGGGCCACATGTGGCCCACAGGCTGCACATTTCCTATCCATTTAGAAGGAGAATCATGTCCCCTGGATATTTCTGGGGGGGGGGGGTGGATTATCCTTTGTGGGAGAAAACATTTTGGTTGATGAAGGAGCAGAAGGTTTTGGGACTACATGGTGGGGAAGGGAGTTGGCAGGCGATAGACGCCCCCATTTCCAGCCCTATTCTACACTAGTGGCTAGCAGCTCAGTCTCAATCAGGCAAATGCAGTTCAACAGCATTTGAACCTCTAGTTCAACAGCTTTTAATACCAACAGGACTGATGGGGAACTGCTGCTTCTTACCAGGTTCCCTTGGTAGCCAGCCATATGAACTGTTTCCCTTAAGCAATATATTTCATACCGTAAATTAAAAATAGTTGCTAAATTTAAGGCTGAGAAGACACATTGGTCATAATGAGAAATCATGAAAGACAGAAAGGCTTGAACTTCAAGATACTTCTCTTCATACTTTTGTCATTTAAAAAAAAAAGCCACTATACAAAATACAATTTTAAAGAAACACATCTGCTTTCAAAATTTTTCATTTTGTGATTACCTGAGTGTCAATAATGGTTAGTTGTTTGTAAGCAGCTCAGTTTCCTTTTTGTGTGTGTGCGTTATTACTCTACCTTTCCTATTCCATCTATTGTACAAGCATGTTCATATAAGGGTCTTTATGTCTGTAGAATGTAACTAAGAAGATAACTGACAGTGATAACAAATTTTAACCTGACTGAAAAAGACCTATTACATTAAGCCCATATGAAATGGGGCTTGATCCTGTACCAGTAAAATCAATAATATATGTAAATTAAATGTTAATTCAGCCTAAAAGGCAACACAAAGAAATTGAATGTATGGCTTCGGTAAACCTTTTTATTCATAATTTTGGTAACTAAAATATTCTATTTAGAAAACAGTCTGTACTTATAATACCCAAATAAAGAACTTCATTAAAATTAAAATATATACTTTTCTTGCAAATAAATCTGACCTTTTACATGCAGAAATGCTTATTTTTTTTAAAAAAATGTTTATGTTTCTGACATAGCCAGAAGTTTACAGTTTGGATCTTTCTTCTGTCACTGGACACAGAAGCTTAGACAACAGTGATATATCCACTTACCTACCCACTGAATTCAAGGGGATCTCCTTCAGAGTAAACGTGCATAGGATTTTGCAGTTAATCCCTGAATTTCAGTGGGTGACAGAAATTCCACTGACCTGAAACTTTCCTTTCTGATGTCCTACAGAAGAATCTCACCCTTCTAGAGAAAAGTATGTATTTATTTTAAGACACAAATTCTTGCAAAGAGTACTCAAGCTCTGAACCTTATTGAGTGTATTCTCAAATTCTCCTATGCACCACATTCAGTTTTGCAAGTTACCTTTATGGAGAACACCAGAATGCAATGTGGATAGACTGCCCATGTGATCAGATGAGCCAACAATATAGCAAACTTATATGTACAACTAACAGTTCATAAGAGAGGAAAATCAATGAAGAGCCATCTGTTTCACAAAGATCACATTCACCCTTTTCACAGAAGGAACAAGATGATAAAGTCTGCATCACTTCAGAGTTATAGCTTCTCACTGCTCTTCTCCCTGTTTCAAAGAGAAGGAAGAATAATATCAAGCATTGCTAGTGCCAATCACATCCTAACATTTTTTTTAAAATTTTATATAGTTATGCAGTGCTCAAGAAAGAGAAAGTCACCATGTGGACCATGAAACAGAAGTTAGTCTCAACCCAAGTCTGCAATGACTTATGGATACAATCGGGTTACTCCAATTCGCTTTGGAGAATGTAAGTGCCTCTTTTGGTTTGCTTTTTACTCTTGAAAATGAGAAACAGATTAGGTGCACTTATGAGATCATTACTGACTCAGTAAGAAAACTGACCTAGCTTAATATCTTTGTGATAGAAGAAAAAAATCCTTGAACTGGTACATAACAAAAAAATTCCACTGGTCATGCTGACAGGACCTGAACCTCCTTCCAATACTACTATTGGAGAAACTGGAGTGTGGGCAACTAAAATGGTGAAGGATCTGGAAACCGTGCCCTATGAGAAACGCCTTAGGGAGCTGGGGATGTTTAGTCTGGAGAAGAGAAGGTTAAGAGGTGATATGATAGTCCTGTTTAAATACTTGAAGGGATGTCACATTGAGAAGGGAGCAAGCTTGTTTTCTGCTGCTCCAGAGAACAGGGCCCGGAACAATGGATGCAAGCTCCAGGAAAATAGTTTCCACCTCAACATTAGGAGGAACTTCCTGACAGTAAGGTCTGTTCGACAGTGGAACATACTCCCTCGGAGAGTAGTGGAGTCTCCGTCCTTAGAGATCTTTAAGCAGAGGCTGGATGGCCATCTGTCGGGTATGCTTTGATTGGGAGTTCCTGCATGGCAGAATGGGGTTGGACTGGATGGCCCTTGGGGTCTCTTCCAACTCTGTGATTCTATGATTCTATGACTATCAATGAAATTAACTTTACATTCGTGTTGCTTCCAGTATATACTAGTGACTTCACCCAATGTATACAGATACATGATTTTATATTATTTTAACATCAGCCATTTTAAAAAAAAGTTGTTCTCTTTTCCCTTTCCTTGAGATATTACTGAATGAGTTTGTTTATGGAGGAGGAGGAGGAGGAGAAGGAGGAGGAGGAGGAGGAGGAGGAGGAGGACGACGAAAAGAAGTTGTGTACTATCAAGTCAACCTCTATCATGGGGTTTTCTTAGCAAGATTTGTTCAGAGGGGGTGTGTCTTTGCCTTCCTCTGACACTGAGACAATGTGACTTGCTTAAGGTCATCCAATGAGTTTCCATGGCTGAGCAGGGATTTAAATCCTGGTCTCTGGAGTCAGTGTCCAACACTCAAACCACAACAGCATGCTGACTCACTTTAAAATTATAACATGCATAATATGTTTAGAACATCTAAATTAATGTATTTTTTATTTTTAATACAAATTTATTTATTTATCCAGTAAAATGTACTGTAAGCTGCCCAAAGATGTTATGACATCAAGAACAAATAGTATAAACTAACAAACAAATCTTCAGTGCCCCTTCAGTTAATGCAATTCTTTCCTAACTTAAAAGGGATATATTCTTCACATCATGAAGTACAGAAGCATATAAGACTGAAGATAAGAGCAATGAAAAATCATTCATACGTACTAGGTTCATAATAATCCACCACAGTTACAGAGGCATCTTGAGTATTTGCTACTTTGAAGTCTCTCACAGCTGGAATATCTACACAAAACTGTGTTTCATTTAACTAGAAAAGAAAAAAGAAAACATGTGGAATTCTACAGGCTTCTGTAAAGGAGAAATCTGGCCAAACAGATGCTTAATTAATGCCTTTTACTCACTGTTTTAATCCTTCTGACTGTACACAGAACATTTTGCATTAATCAACACCTATAGCTGTATATTCATACAGAAGTACACTCCGACAGTGTGATCTGCCACCCACCTATATTTCACAGACATATATTTACATTTATATAGACATGCTGGTTCAGAAAAGAATGGATATTAAGAGTTTTAGGGTAAAGCTAAGACAGCATCCACACTGCAAAAATAACCCAGTATGACACCATGGCCCAGTGCTGTGGAATTTTGGGAACTTTAGTTTTGTGAGACATTTAGCCTTCTCGGTCAAAGACCTCTGTTGGCACAACAAACTGCAATTCCATAACATTTAATAATGGCAGTTAAAGGTCCAAAACACACTCCAGAAATAATCCAGTTTGAGAGCACTTTAACTGCCCTGGCTCAGTGCTAAGGAATCCTGGGAATTATAGTTTATTGTAGCCCCAGAGCTCTCTGACAGAGACAACTTAATGTCTCAGAAAACTACAGTTCCTAGAATTCCCTAGCACTTACCCAGGGCAGTTAAATTGGTCTCAAACTGGATTGTTTCTGCAGTGTATTTTGGACCAAAGCAATGTCAAACTGGATTATTTCTGCAGTGTGGATGCAGCCTGAGAGGTTTATGTGCAAAAATATTTTCTTTGTATCTTGACTTACAGAGTCCAAATATAAATGAACTTTGCCTCCATCTTTCTCCACCTTCTTAATTGGATCATCTACTGACATGAAACTGGGTGACAGAGAAAAACCACTCAACAATCCAATCTCTATGAGAGCCATACCACTCCTTGAAGATGAGGCGGTGCCCAAATACCTAGACAAAGAAAGAGAGAGAGGACAATAGATTTTCTTTTTAAAAAAATCAATAAACAAACATACACAAGCATTCTTTTACAAATTCTCAATGTAAAAAGAAAGTACAAGTATGGGTCAGTTCAAATACCTCTGTTTCCAGTAACGTAGCAAAAATCTTAGCAGGAGCAGTACAGCCTGTAATATGACTGCATATGCATCTGATCTGAACAACCTTCCTTCCCAGTTTTTGTTAATGTGGACATTGTATACTTACACAGATACAGGGCATGCACATATTGCTAGCATGATCATGTTTACATTTCACATTTCACCACATCTGTTACAAGTATTTGTGTGAAACAGCCCACCCCCCATTAGATGAAACATCAGATGAAACTATGACCCAAAACATTAAATCTACAATCAAATTTATCTGAAAAGCTTTTTTTAAATCAATTTATCTCAGTCTTGTTTGTTCTAACTGCCCTTATAATCTCAAATCAGAGTTGCCAATGACAACACATTGCAATCATATGCAATATATGATTTTTTTTTCTAAATGCTTGCTTGCACCTTTTAACCTAATACATTTTGGAAATAATATTAGGAACATTCATTTATAAACTAATTGATTTGATTCAGATGTCCTCACTGTCAGAACACAGAAGCACCTATTTGATCTACAACGTGTTTCTTCTGTTTCTGCAGTGAGAAACCACCAGAATTTGAAGCAATGTAAAGAAGGAGAGACAGAAATTATCATATCATTTGGAGGAGGGCTGAGAACAATGAAACATGTGATGTCCCTGGCCCTGTAATGAAAATGGAAACTTTTTTCCCCAGCGTGAGTTGAAAATCCAGCAAAATACAATTAACTCTCACTGGGGTCAATGGTATGAAAAGGGAATCTGCAGCACTTTTGAGGCTAACTGAAAGAAAGAAGCTGGTAGCATGACATTTCCTATCCACTTTTTGCTTTCAGTCTCAGAGGTACTACAAGATCCCTTTGCATAGTGATTTTCCAGACTAACATGGCTATAGCTATGAATTCTGGCACTCTTGTACCAATGGTAGTTGAACTCAGTGGCAAATGGGACCATCTTGACCTAGACCTAAATTCAGTTGCTAGTCGCAAACATAGAAGATCTACTGAATCAATGGAATTTATTTAAATGCTTATTTACCAAGTTCCCACTTATTCAATGGGTCTGCTCTGGTTTTGACTAGCAACTGGATTCAAACCAAGATTCTGTTTCTTCACTTTCTGTAGAGCTTAATCATAACTTTTGATAGCTAGTTCTCACTTTGCACTAAGAATTAAGCAGAACTAGGTTGTCTGAAAGTTGCTCTTGAAGGACTGACTTTCTTGCAAATCTATATGAATCTAGTTTCTCTAGCAAGTTGCAAATGTAGTGTCTATTAATTGATGGACAGTCTTCATTCCATTCACTACTAGAATGACAACAAAATGCTACACTTGTAGATGCCTGCAACTTACTTCATACTGTAAATACACAGCTAGGCTATGAAAGGGATCTAGGAGTCCAAGTAGACCATAAGCTGAACATGAGTCAACAGTGCGATGCAGCAGCTAAAAAGGCCAATGCAATTTTAGGCTGAATCAATAGAAGTATAGTGTCTAGATCAAGGGAAGTAATAGTGCCACTCTATTCTGCTTTGGTCAGGCCCCACCTGGAATACTGTGTCCAGTTCTGGGCACCACAATTCAAAAAGGATGTGGAGACACTGGAGCGGGTCCAAAGGAGGGCAACTAAGATGGTGAAGGGTCTGGAAACCATGCCCTATGAGGAACGCCTTAGGGAACTGGGGATGTTCAGCCTGGAGAAGAGAAGGTTAAGAGGTGATATGATAGCCCTGTTTAAATATTTGAAGGGATGTCATATTGAGGAGGGAGCAAGCTTGTTTTCTGCTGCTGCAGAGACTAGGACGCGGAACAATGGATATAAATTGCAGGAAAAGAGATTCCACCTCAACATTAGAAGGAACTTCCTGACAGTAAGGGCTGTTCGACAGTGGAACACACTCCCTCGGAGCGTAGTGGAGTCTCCTTCCTTGGAGGTCTTTAAGCAGAGGCTGGATGGCCATCTGTCAGGGATGCTTTGATTTGGAGGTCCTGCATGGCAGGGGGTTGGACTAGATGGCCCTTGTGGTCTCTTCCAACTCTATGATTCTATGATTCTATGAAAACATGTTTGTGGCTTTCACTCTCTATGAGATAATACATAAGCACCCTTTTATGAAAGTGAACTCTTCAGATAGGTGGCAAAAGAATTTTGTTTGGCAGGAACAATAAACCACAACTATTATGATGAAATAAAGTGTGTCACCAATCTGTATTTTGACTGCTTGACAGTAGTTAAAAGTAATTAAACAAAGCTATATTTCTTTTTATATGTGGTCAGTTTTCCAGAGAGGAGGACTCACTTTTCAAAGCAATGCTCTTGGGCCTGGCAACATAGCTGATTAAATACAGATATGGCTTGGAAAGAAATTCCGTACAACTGCTGGCTGAAGTTGGCTCATGAGATTAAAAGGAAACAAAACCATCTGTAGGATGAATTGCCAGGCCAAAGTAGCTGCTATTGAAAACAAATAACTGAATTGGAACTGGATGTGATTATGTCTATACTGTAATTGCAGATGAGAAGAGAGCTCTGGTCATTACCAAAAAGGCATAATCCTTTTCTAGAAAATACTCATAGAAAGAGAGAGCCAGTGTAGTGATTAAACGACAGCAGTGAGGGGCTGTATCAGAATGCTTGGGCAAGTCACCAGGTTCACATTTTAAAACACACACATACACACACCCCAAAGGGTTCAATATGATTTGAACTTATTCAGTAGTCATAGAATGATGAGTGTCAAATTATTAAAAAGAAAAGAGAACAGAAAACTGGAGTGGGGTGGAATACAGGCTCTTGGCTGGCTGTATCCTGACCAGAAGTTATTTTACTTCTTAGCAATCAAATTCACTGGGAGTAGTTTGTCAGCCTAATCTACTTTACAGGCCTTTTTTTTTTTTTTTTTTTTTTTTTTTTGGTATAAATAAAAAAGGGAACACAGTGTATACCATCCTCAGTTTCTTGGGGAATGGGAATAAACATTCACTGGTGGCAGTAGTAGTAGCAGCAATAGCCTGATCCAGTCTACCATGGGCAGGACTTCTGCGGGGGGGAAACCATCAGACCATAACACAGCCCAGATTTCACGTTCTACCTCAGGTTTCTTAAGAGTTTATCAGACAACAGAAATTGGAAGCATAATCCAATGGCAGTCCGAACGCAATCGTGGGGTTTAACGTTATTGCGTGAGAGACTACCACATGCATTTTCGGGCAATGGGATGTCCTTCCGAACGCAATAATGGGGTTTCACGTTATTGCATGAGAAACTATCACATGCCATTTCGGGCAATGGGAAGTCATTCTGAACGCAATGCAGCATCAATACACAATCACGTAAATTAGCTGAACTAGCAAATTCACTCATTTCCAAATTGGCCCCACTTTCATTTCTTTCGAAATTGAGAGAAATTCCTCCCATATGATAAACTCCATAGATAAAGGGGGGAGGGAGGCACACAAAGACTTCCAGTTCCCCATAATAGCTCTACACCCTGCCCACATGTCTAAGGACAGAAGAACTCTGCTATGAGTTCTTATAAGGAACCATATATACAAAGGCAGAACTGAGTTGTTAATGTGTAAATTACTTTGCACTTCTTCATCCTCAATGTACTGTGGCTGTGAAGAAATAAATACATCCATTTTCAGCTGTGCAAATGATTGCAAATAGTAGGCTTCCCAAAATTTTCCTAGGGACTCTTTGTCTACAATGGTATTTGAAATCTAGGTCCAAAACCCACTGCAGAAATAATCCAGTTTGAAACTGCTTTAATTGCCCTGGCTGGATGTTAGGGAATTCTGGGAACTGTAGTTTTGTGAGACATATAGCCTTCTCTGTCAGAGAGCTCTGCTGATATTATAAATTACAATTACCAGGATTCCCTAGCACTGAGCCAGGGCAGTTAAAGAGGTCTCAAACTGGGTTATTTCTGCAGTGTGTTTTAGAACCTAGTTTCCCAACACAACAGCTGGATCATGCTTGCTGTAAAAGAGAAATCCAATTTTACAACCAAGACACTTCCAAATTACAGATAAAATACCTGTAATGTTTATTTTATGTATTAGGTCATGGAAATGCATGAGATGGAACATGGCAAACTAAAAACCTTGTGCAAGAACACAGTCAATATGAATGAATAAACCTCAATGTAAGAAAAGCAAGGTAATATAAAAGCAAAGTAATTTCACTGGAAATGCAGACATCTTGTTTTATGTTTACTCATAGTGTTCCCTTGACTTCAATAAGATTTTTGCTTTGGTGAGATAATGTTTACACCTGAATTGTCAGGAAGGCTAAGCAAGAAGTGAAGAAGTAATTCATGGTAAGACAACAGCAGTTTAATCATCTGTTCAAATCTGTCATTCCTAGTATTTTTGGTTTACATCCAATCTTTAACATCTTTAAAATGATGTAACTAATATATAAAAAAGATACCAAAAATGCACAAACCTGTCCCACTCAGATGATATTAGATGTATGTATATTTTAAAGGAAATGGGGTTGTTTCACATAATTACTTACCTAGTACAGACATTCAATGTTAAACGATTGATATCTTTTTTGTCATCCTTCACATTGACATCCAAATCAAACGCTTCTTGATCTTGTGCTGATTTACGTCTCCGGCTGGCATGTATGTTTTCCACATTATACATAATATTGAGCTACAAAAGTGCAAGCATTAAAATGTAATATTGGTAGAGTAAATATCAATGCCATAATGCAATGAACTGAAGGCATAAAGACAAATAACTACAGATTTCCAGAAAAGGTGAGCATGTGCAAAGAGTAGTTTAAATTATGAAAAGGTTATACTACTACTACTAATAATAATAATAATAATAACAATAATTTTATTTATATAGTGCTGTAAATTTACACAATGCTGTACATACAATCTTATAATTAGATGGATCTTACTTGTGATACATTTTCAGTATCAGCATTCATCATATAATATTTTGGGACAGTCCAGTATGCAGATTAAACAAAAATGTCACATCATGTCAAGCAAATTAGGGAATTTACCTAATTCTTATCTACTTCATACACCATGAAGTCTCAACAATATTTTCCATAAATCTGAAGACATTTCAATACAAATGGCTATTTGATTATTAGCATTGCTACAGTACCATCTCTTCTGCCAACCAAGAAGTTCAAAATCATGTAAAAGTGCAAGTAGATAAGTAGGTACCACCAGTGGGAAGATCATGCTGGCCACATGATCACAGAATTATCTTTGACAACGCTAGCTCTTTGGCTTAGTAAAGGAGATGAATATTGCTCCCTACAGCTGGACACAACTTGACAACCTTGTTGAAGGGGAAACCTTTACCTTTTCTTTTCTTTTTAACAGCATCATCTTGCCAACTTTTCAAAGTGGCATAAAATGAGCACAATGAAAGTTCAATGAAAAGCTTCTACAATCTTTTCTTTTCTTTTTAACAGCATCATCTTGCCAACTTTTCAAAGTGGCATAAAATGAGCACAATGAAGGTTCAATGAAAAGCTTATACAATAATCAGCTTCTTCAATAATAAAAAGAATACATTCACTGAAAACCTTTTGCATTCAAAAATACTGCTTTTTATTTAAACTTTGCTCCTAAAACTTTTATCAATTTCCAACTCCTGCAAAATGTGTTACATTACAAGACACCCTTTCCCACTACCATTCAAGAGGCATTTGTCAAAGTGGAATATAAATCAGAAGCAGAGCAAGTTACAGCAAATTTACAAATATTCACCCTCTGTTGGTTTCTTTTCCCAGGTCATTCTTGCTTGCTCTAAAATTTATTCAAAGTTCCTCTCTCTTATAAATTTAGAAATCACTTTGTACATCACAAAGTATCCTTGAGTGACCAATCTATCCTTTTGAATGGAGGTCAAAAGAAACTCAAGCCATGAGAGGAGGCAGAAAAATGACAGAGGAGTTTACCAGTAGCCCACCTCTCTCTTCATTACTGTAAAATTGATCAAAATCACATCTGTACTGCAAGCAATTGCTACACAGTGATGGAAGTCAGGCAAACCAAAGACCGGTTAACTTTGGGCATGGAGTGATAACTACATTTCATTGCTAGGGCAATAAAAAATGCTGCCATCACTGCAAGCAAAAAGAATATGCTTCACATATTAAAAGAAGCAAGATCTACGGTACATTTATCTATCCCATTTAACACTGACACCTTCTCTTTTAAAAATAGCACTTAATTGGCAGCTTCCATGTCTCACTGAGTGATCAATCTATTCTGGGTTTTAGTCCAGACACTAAAGGAGCCATCTGAATGATTCGGCTCATTGGGTATCTTCTTTAAAATTCTAATAATTAAAGATATTCAGCTACTCCTCTACTGACATGAGAAACTACAAGCCACTCTTGCCAAGCAAACTGAAAGTGCTTACAGGGAATATTTCCCTGACCAGTGATGAATTCCTTCCCTTCCCACAACAATATCCTCCTTCCTTTTTTAAAAGGGCAAACTTTTACACTGCAAAGGAAAAGACATGAGACACATATAGAATGAGAAACAGCATGTGAGAAAAGAGCTAAACTGTTCTCCCGAACCTTTCAACTTTCTCTAAATTCCCTCTACCCAAAGTGGTTTGTTGTTAGTGTTGTGGCTTTACTACATCCACTTGTAAAGCCTGCCAGCTCCCAGGTTTACTAGCAGGTTAGAGGCTATAAAACAAGCAGGAAAACAGTTAAATTCAGCTTAAAAGGCAGTGGAGTAACAGTGATCAACATATGTAGGGAAAAATACATTATCATGACTACTGTGTGGCAGAGAGATGAGCAAAATAATTATCCTTCACTGCATCCTTTCTATTATTTTTTTTAAACTTTTGATTATTTGTTTTGGCTTAGAAAACCCTCCCTGGGGCAATTTCACCACAGTTCCTCCTCCTGCCAAATATACAGGAAAATATCTTGGATTTATAGGACCCAGGGAAGCCTAAAAAACCCAAGAAATACCAATCAAAGTCTGGTTTACTTTGGACTGAGCTATCCCCAATACGCATGTTAACACCTAGCTTTGTATCTCTATCACATCAGAATAAGGTGGGGATGTGTTGTAATGTGATTTTGGTGTGGTACTTCCCTGATTTTAGAATGCCCTTTCTAGGAAAATACTGCTTGTGCTCACACTATGAGGTTTATCACACTAGAGGGCAAACAGGATTTAAACAAGAATTAAACAGGAAATGCCCTATGTTAAACATAAGGCATGTTAAATGCCCTATGTTAAACATAAGGCATTTCCTGTTTAATTCCTGTTTAATTCCTGTTTAAATCCTGTTTGCCCTCTAGTGTTGTATTTTTAGATGGTTGAACAGTTATCTCTTTCAAGTGTTTAAAGCTGTGTGTTGTTTTATATTATATTGTAGAAGTTTAAATTTTATGTATACTATTCTGAGATCCACATGTGATATGATAAAGATGAAGTCAATGAACAAACAGAAAAGGAAAGCATGTAATGTAAACAGAAACAGGAAAGTTAGTTGAAAAGAGATGATGCATTTATTTAATCATTATTACTAACATTTAAAAAATCAAATGAATCAAATGGAAGGATACAAGGATTAAAGTTTATGCTAAATTGGCATTTAAATATAAATTAAATGTTTTTACTTTATTGTAAGAAAGAACATGGAAAATGCTATCTGTAATTTCACTGCCTCGACCCATGCCTCTTTTGAGCTCTGGAGAAAAGGAAACAGATGCATGAATTTTTGAAAACCAAATTTCTCATCCACCCAATCATAAACTTTTCTTTTGCTTTCTCTTCCTCTCTCCCTTAAAATCTATCTCTTACCTCCTTCTTTCCTTAATTTACTGGTTCCCATGTTGCTCCAGGAAAAAAAGTCCCAGAATTAATAAAAACTTAAAAATTCAGTTTTCTGGGGCAGCTGAAAAACCTCTATTCTATATCTGGTGTAGAACACAGAAGGGTCATCAAGGTGCAAAGACAACCACCACCTCCTAAACTATGCTATCTTGCCATCCTGGATTAAGGAAAGTATCATAATGTAAGCATGAGGTAAAATAAGTGGTTAGATATAGTGAACCTGAACACCATAATTCTTCAATTCTGAGGGACTAAAAAAGCAAAAAGTAGTTAGTAAAAATCCAAGAAATTTTTGGGTGAAGGGCCAAATGGGAAATATAAAATTTGTTAACCCCTTAGCACGGTCTCTTTAATTAATAAATATATTCATATTAATTAATACCTTAACTCGAGAATTAAATTAATGCTAAAACTCCATTTTAATTCAATCTCTATAATTAAAAGGTAAATTTAATTGTTGTCTCTTTGCATTAGAGTATCTCCAATGTAACTGATAACTTAATTGAGTTTAACTTATTAGTTCCTGTCTGAATGTATATGTTATGATACATAGCTCCTTCAGGCCCAACTAATCCCATTAATTATCAATCCCACAATAAATCCATTTTCAAAAACCCTGCATACTATGTGCAAAGCTGCATTAGCATCATGTCTACTTTTGTGCTTCATTAACCTATCCCAAAACTTAGCAAAGTAAATATATAAAAGGTATACTATGATTCACAATCAAAATCCAAGATAGGAACACATATTACTGTTCCCAAGATTTAAAAAAAAAACCCTTGCATTCCAAGGCTTCAGAATAAGTTCATTGAGGTCCTCAAAGAATAGTTAGTAAAACATGCTTTCTCATCAATGGAGGCAAGCTGTGAATTTGGTCAAATCAAGCTGGAAGCAAATCAGCAATTTGTCATCACTCAAGCACTGTTGTTTTAGTATTTGCCAAAAAAAGCAAAAGGGTAAGAATTTACCAGCAACAGAAGAACATCTGAAGCAACATACTGAATGACCTCTTAAACAAGCATTTTACTGGAAGATGTTTTATGTTTAGTTTTCCATTTCTCTTTTCCCTGGACCAAAAAGAAGTCCCTGTAGCAAACTGGTCACAAAGGGGTGAGTGAAGATTCTTTCCTAGCTTCAGTATCAATTCAAGCCCAGAACATGTTCTTCCTGCTCTGCAGCAAACAGGGCAAGGCAATAGGCATCACAGGCAATAGGCATTTCAGCAGTATAGTGCTACTTGCAGTATAGTACTACTCAATACAGTGATCCACAAGCCATCGGCTGCTAGTCTGCAACAAGGTTCTGGGGAAACTATCTAGATGCAATAATAATGATATGGGGGAGGAGACTGCCACTCTACTACAACACCAAAAAAGCTTGAGAAACACTTTTTGTAGGGTACATATTTGTGGTAGAAATGGGAATGCAGCCAGTATATTCACTCCACCAAAGCTCACGCTAATTAATGATTTACAACCAGGCTGATACCTGGACCTTTCAACACTGTGTGGATTGCAGATCCACATCATGTCATGCAGCACCCTTTGTGCAACATATTCACAGCTGCTGTTCTTTTGTTGAAAAGTGCACTTGTACATTTCTGGTGTGCTTCTTAAACTCTGGTTGATCCTTGGGTGTGTGGGACTCGACATCCATGCAAGAGCCATCCCTTGTAATTAAGACCACACGCCTTTCTTTTAGGCTGCATTTCTATTCTTGGAATGCTTTCTTTTACATTTATAAAATATACTTCCCCCAGAGCGTGGATCTGCTATTTTTGTAATCTGATGTAAATGTGGTTTTGTGCCATCTACTGGAGACTGCTCGTATTTGAATTAGTGATATAACAATGATGCCGCCTATAGGTTTCATGCTGTTCCTTATACAAATTATTATTTTGTTTTAAATTCGTGAATCACTAGCATTTTTCCGCTGCTTAGTTCCAATATTAGAGCTAAGTTTATTTTATTACTAAGGATCAAAAATCTACCTCTGCCCCATTTTGTAACACAGGCTAACTCCAATTGCTCCAATTGTAAAAGGCTAACTCCAATTGCTCATCCTGATAGACTAGACCCATTAAATTAATGGGACTCACACAAGTGTTGACATTGATTCAGCAACTGATTCCATGGGTCTATTCCAACTTGGACTAGCAATTCAATTCAGATCTGTGCAATACGATACAGCCAACCAGCAGACACTGAATGATTTGTATCCTATTTTGTGATTGTTCACCTCAGCTACAGGTCTTAGAATTTTCTGCCAAAATGCAATGTTAAAAAATAGTTTTAATACTTTGAAGTCTGTGGGCTTAACATCTTACTGTGCAAAACCAGCTTTATATACAGCTGGCATATTGCACCAACTGAATACGGTTGGGGCCTGCTTTGTTTAAACTGCGTGGAGGGGATGGCAACTCAGTTTGACAAACATAATAGGCCAGTTCTGTGGCAAACAAGCACCTGCCATTTTGAGACACTTGATTTTTCCTCTACCCAAATTCCAGCTTAGTTCTCACCCAATCTTGCCAGAAAACTTCACCCAAACAAAGGGTGCTCAACAATGGCTCCTTTTCATCATGGAGAGAAGTGACCAGTGGGGTCCCACAGGGTTCTGTACTTGGCCCAGTCCTATTCAATATCTTTATTAATGACTTGGATGACAGAATTGGGGGCATACTTATCAAATTTGCAGATGACACCAAATTAGGAGGAGTAGCCAATACTCCAGAAGATAGGATTGAAATTCAGAATGACCTGAATAGACTAGAAAGCTGG
This sequence comes from Urosaurus nigricauda, assembly GCA_034509955.1. Classification (NCBI taxonomy): domain Eukaryota; kingdom Metazoa; phylum Chordata; class Lepidosauria; order Squamata; family Phrynosomatidae; genus Urosaurus; species Urosaurus nigricauda. The sequence goes on along the minus strand of JAOEGL010000001.1, from coordinate 256,325,099 downwards.
GCCAACTCTAACAAAATGAAATTCAATGCGGAGAAATGTAAGGTACTGCACTTAGGACGCAAAAATGAAATGCACAGATATAGGATGGGGGACATCTGGCTGAATGAAACTACGTGTGAAAGGGATCTAGGAGTCCAAGTAGACCATAAGTTGAACATGAGTCAACAGTGCGATGCGGCAGCTAAAAAGGCCAATGCTATTTTAGGCTGCATCAATAGAAGTGTAGCGTCTAGATCAAGGGAAGTAATAGTGCCGCTCTATTCTGCTTTGGTCAGGCCCCACCTGGAATACTGTGTCCAGTTCTGGGCACCACAATTCAAAAAGGATGTGGAGAAACTGGAGCGGGTCCAAAGGAGGGCAACTAAGATGGTGAAGGGTCTGGAAACCAGGCCCTATGAGGAACGACTTAAAGAGCTGGGGATGTTTAGCCTGGAGAAGAGAAGGTTAAGAGGTGATATGATAGCCCTGTTCAAATATTTGAAGGGATGTCATATTGAAGAGGGAGCAAGCTTGTTTTCTGCTGCTGCAGAGACTAGAACGCGGAACAATGGATGCAAGCTGCAGGAAAAGAGATTCCACTTCAACATTAGGAGGAACTTCCTGACAGTAAGGGCTGTTCAACGGTGGAACACACTCCCTCGAAGTGTAGTGGAGTCTCCATCCTTGGAGGTCTTTAAGCAGAGGCTGGATGGCCATCTGTCGGGGATGCTATGATTGGGAGTTCCTGCATGGCAGGGGGTTGGAGTGGATAGCCCTTGTGGTCTCTTCCAACTCTATGATTCTATGATTCTATGATTCTATGTCAACATAATGGGAATTTGAAATATAGTGCTAAACACATGGAGATTGTTGCTACTTCTCAACCCCAAAGAAGCTCCTGTCGCTTTAAGAAATGTATAGCATAGAGAAGCTCAGCATCTGCAGCTCCTTCCATTACACTGATAAAGTGGTAGGACATGTACTTCCTGCCAGCTCCTTCCCAGCTCACTATGGAAAGCAAAGGCATATCCTCCCAGCCCAGTCACTGGCAGGTTTATCAAGCACTAAAAAATTTATTTGGCAGCAACATCTGCAATATTCCATCTGAAACATGTCAAGTATTTGGAACGTCTCCCAAAAGTCCAAGATTCCTTTGCTCTCCCATGTTTACCCTTAAACTGGGATCATAAAAAACAGATGTCTGGATGAAGGTATATGCTAAAGGGTTATCTTCAGCAGGAGATTCTTCTTGGTAGTATTTACTTTGGCAAGCAAATTGGGCTTTTGGGAAGAAAAGAGAATGCTAACCAGCTTTCATTACAAAGAACAAATCTTAGCACCTGTAGAAATGGGTGGGGAGATACACAAATAAATCACATGAGTACTGTCTCAAAGGAGCAGTGTCAGTTTTCACCAGTAAAAGCTGGGATTCTTTTTCTCCCTTTTTTCTCCCAAAAGACACCTTACTATTTCATTTCATTAACTAAAATAAAACCCTAATTTCATGCCTGTTGTTGACTAAAATAACAAGACATATTAATAAAACAGAATTTGGATGCATTGCTTAGCTATAGGTATATGCATAGAGCAGATAGCATCCAAAACAAAAAGGAAAGACAGATTTCTGGAAATTACGTGTGCCAGCACCCAAACTTCCAGCTAGACCAGTACATTTCACCATAAGAGTTGAATTAAGGACGTTTCCCTTGCAGCCAGGAGAACAGCTTGTAAGTTTATCAACAGTTGACACAAAGAGCACAACAATTTTGACTTTGTATTCATTTTATCCAAGATAAACAAAATTTCAAACAGGCTGAGGTCAAGGCAATAAAGAAATTCAAGATCAGTTAGGAAAAGGTATTTAGAAAGATACAAGATATTTAGGATCTTGGAGAGGGGTAACAGGATCTTCTTTTAAAAAGTCTGGAATGCCCAGAAAGGTCTCTATCTGTCCTACCTTATATAAAATAAGGTAACCAAAAATCAGGAGTAAACCACAAAGCTGTATGGAGGCCCACACAGCATGTAATGGGGCCTCACAAATGCTTACCAACCCCTCTTTTTTCAGAGCCAGATAAAATTGGGAGGTTTATTCATCCCACTGGAGGGCTAGTGGGAGGCAAGATGCACTTGGCTTTTGGGGACGACAACCTGTGAAGGAATGCCTATGACCCAATAAGGCACATCTTTAAATGCTTCCTCTTGTTTGCTGTCAGCCTAGTCCTACTTCACAATATTACCAGCTGTAATACAAACAAGAGTTTCCAGCAAATCAAAAAGAAGCACAGAAGCATTTGCTGCAAGTGACATACTGAAATGTCTTCCACTAGCTCTCTTTCTCTTTTTAAAGGTTGTGCAACAGTAGAAAACTCTAGCCCGGATCTGAGAGGTAACGTGAAGGACCTGGAATGAAAAGTCATTACCAGCCTCTCCACTAATCCTTCTTCAACCTTAAAGAAGGTCCTCATGCCAAGCAGCTGTGCTATGTAAGGGGAAACAGCAACTCATTGGCACAGATCTACCACTGGTTAGAACTGTGGTAACACCTGGTCCGAGTTTAAATCTCTATGTTAGCCTGGAGGGACAAATTGTTCTGTAACACACCAGTGTTAGAATGAGTGTGCCAGAATATACAAGCTATTGGCATTGCCTCAGTGGCTCATAGGAAAAGGCCATTAATGTAGTGAAAGGAAAAGATCACAACCATCACTTGTTGTTTCATTTAGCAAATGAAATGCAGACCCGACCTATGGGCTCATATGGGGGAGAATAACACTCAAACACACACTGGCATTATCTTTCCTTCAACAGGAATCCTGCCATGCGAAAGGAAAGAAAGGTACAGTAGTTGCTCCAGCAAATCAATAATTCTACTGAATGTAATTACTCCAAAGATGTCTTCTTTTCTTTTGCATTGCCTAACTACAGAGTAGAAACTGCAGGGCTCTGGAACTGTATGACAGTACTTCCATTCTAACTATTTTGTTTTGGTGGGGTTTATTTTGTTTTTGTTTTTTATTTGATTTTTATACATTTGGCTGGCTCCACCTATGGCAAGGAGATACTCCTACTTCATCCCAGGGCTCCCGAGGTTACTTTTCAAAATTAATTCATTGTGTAAATGTATTACAAGGACAGGGAAGCTTCAGTAGGCTGCTGACATTAAAAGAAAAAATGTATCTTGATGTTGTGATATTGTTTCTTCTTTTTTTGAAAATTAATTAGAAAATGAACTAAAATTGGGAGGGGAGAATAATGAAGAAAAATGAGTAAATACATTAGAAAAGGGTGCCACTGTTACCAATTGTTATTTGTAATGTATGCCCATGTTACACAAAGTAACAAACCTTAATTTGTATAATTAGTTTCAATGCACTCCTTCCAAGCTCTGCTTCATTATCCTAATTGTGCCAGATTTCCTCCTCCTTCAATGACACAGATCCAGAGTTGTGTATAGAACGGCCATTTACAAGGCCCTTCCTCTATCAGTGTAGTAACACTGTACCGTACTCCCACTGGCTGCATAGCTGCAATCTAATTCTTATTGGCCCAAGCACCTCTCCTCATGATGCTAACAGGTTGCTATGCTGAAAGAACACACATTACTACAGATCAACTATGAAATCCTATGCAAGCTTACTTAGGTATAAACTCCTTAGACCAAGTTGACCCTTCTTTATGAATATATCAGCATAGATTCATTAAGTTTTGAAGGGATGAAATTAATGGTATACTTTGCAGCTGAAGTTCACTCACTACAGTAACACATTTAAATTCATAGTGCAATAAATTATTCAAATTCATATGTTTAGCTAAACTTAAGATTTCTAATCAATTTTTCACATTTCATATTTTTTTAAAAATACATTAATTCAAATATTGTAATTTAGCTCTTTCCTGGCTGTTGGAAAGAACTGCTGTTAAGTCCACTGCTATCTGATATGATGATAAATGAGCAAATAATTCCCTGCTGTGATGCCGATTCAAATTTTGGCCTTCACCACTGGATTTGAAACTATCTTTTAATACATTTTAAATTTTATAAGCAGAAACAGCTCTTATTTTAAAAAGCACACAACAATCAGTAACACTCCAGTGTCTCACTGATAATTTACAACAAAAATTGATAGCTTATTCTGAAACTCTTGTTCATGTTTAATCATACTTATTCCCTTGTTAATACAATGTATTCTGCTGTTTATTTGTGCAGCTCTCAGATCAGCACAGAATGTAGCTTGTGTAATTTATGCACTTAGTTCAATGCTTTCCAGGAGCATTAAAGATAAAAAGTATGCAAAAATGTTCTGGAGCATGCTTGCCAAACTAGGCTTTGTGGTATTACCACTGCTTTGATCTACAAACATTGTCTCTTCTGACAGTATCCAAAAATAGAGGCAGATCCCAAATACAAATGTACCCCCATAAATGCTATCATGGGTCATCTTCACTTCCATCCCACTTTTCTGCTGCATGGCCCAAACAAGTCATGTTTGGCTATGTATCAATATTGTGGTTTTGTAAAAAATAAGATCTACCTTTGGTTGACAAGGGAACAACCAGTATGCTCTGTTGAATAGGAAAGGGGTACGATAAGCTCTAGGTTGACTGGTCAGGAAACTATTTACATAGTGTTGAATCCACCCCAATAATGCAAATGCAATCCATGTAAAGGGAGTGTCTTGTTCAAGTACTGCAAACTCCTAAAAGGAAACCTCAAAAAAAAAGAAAGAAAGAAAGAAAGAAAGAAAGAAAGAAAGAAAGAAAGAAGATCCCAGTCCTTATTGTGCCATACCTGAAATATTCCAAAGCCGCGGCCATTTGCAGAAACTGTAATTCCCACTGGCTGCGTAGCTGCAATCTAAAAGAAATCAGAAGTTTTAGTACTCTGAAAAAAGCACAATGCCCTGGATTGTGGAACAGTATTTCTACTTTTTTACCGTACCTCTTTGGTCTTGAGAACAAAGCGGTTTTCTTTACTGATTTTGAATGTAGCTGGAATTTCTTCACTGGATGATGTGAATGTTACATCCATTTCTGTCTCAATGCCAGTAGTCAACATTGCACAGGCACTCAAAGCCTGTAAAGCCACGACAGTGTCCTGTTTAGAGGCCAGAACAAATGATTTTTAATATTAATGTTTATATGGGAAACAGCCTGTCTTGTAGTAGCATCCCCTACTCCAAATGTACAGCTCACTGGAGAGCTGTGTTTGCACCCTCTCAGCAACATCAGCATCACCTTTACATAGTCACATGCTCACTCTCCTCAGTGACAGAAATGATGAACAAGCAATCTTCAGGAAAGGGAAACCTGTGAAGCCCTTTACAAGCAGCCACAGATTTCGTGCAGTGGTATCATCAGTCAGACCTGAAAGCCACAGAGAAGGCCCTCCATACATTCAAGTGAATCAAGTACAAAGCTAAAACCAACACTTCGAGGACAACTCCAGTGGGACTACCTCTCATCTGTCCTGTCTCCAAGCCTGTTCTGAGGGGTCCCAGTCCTCCAGATCCAGTTTTGGGGGTGGATAAGAAACTCCATTGATAAGAGGGGATCTGCTGGATCTTGCCCTTCTGTAAGTGGAGTGCCACCACTGAACACTTCCCATAAATTTGAAGGCATACAGGTAAGAGCATGTTCTTGAGGCCTTTTTTTTTTTTTTTTTTTTTGGCAAGGAAAATACATTTCTGCTCCTCTTCTCTTGACCAGTGAACCCCAGCCAAAGAAGTCAGGTTCAGCCTTATGGTAGTTCAGTACAATTTATTAGTATGAACCAAGTTCAAGAAAACATTAGTGACACCAAGTTTTTTTTTAACATACATTCAACTATGATCAGTACACAACACATTCCCTGAAATGTAAGTTTTTATTATTAGAGACTGAGAAAGGTGTGATAACTAATATATTGTCATCACCATTACAGCTTTATATCCAGATAAATTATTCTCAAATCTTTAAAAAGTGCTTTTCTGAACAATAACACCCAGAATTTTCCAGGTGGCTGTAGTATAAAAAATATCTTTTCTAAGATCTTAAAGCCTTATTACACAAGCAAAGAAAGCAGAGGTTCAACCAGATAGTAGCACTTTTATACATGCCTTATAGCTTGACATCGCTCTTCCTGTGAGGTATGGTTGTAAAAGCAAAATTTTTCTTCTAGCTGAAAAAAACCCCATTCAACAAAAGACTCACTTTAATAACTGTCTCCCATGGGAAAAGGACTGAAGAACTACAGTGACATGCAGTACAATACATAGAAAGGCACTACTATCTGGCTGAACTTCTGCTTTCTTTCCTTGAGCAATAAGGCTGTAAACATTTACTAATTTTATTCTCACAGAGAAAATGAACTTTTCCCATTTTATTCTCACAACAGTTTTGTGAGGCTATGCCCCACTAAGACACAGTGATCGGCTTATTATCATTATGGAAGAAAGATGTGGACTCACCACTAACTAGCTGAAGTCCTTTTTGCAATCTCTATGGTCTCTTTCACAATACTTAATTATAGCACCTTAATGCCACTTTAACTGGTCATATCTCCATCCTATGGAATCCTGGGATTTGGATTTTAGAATTATCAGCAAGAAAGCTCTGGTACCTTAATAAACTAAAAATCCCAGGTTTCTGTAGAATAAAGCTATAGAGGTGAAAGTGCTATAAGTGTATAGTGTGAAAAAGATCTATCTGCTATGGCTGAGTAATGTTACACCTAGAAGAAATCAATTGGAAAGTTCTGTGCTTTTGAAACAGTAGTTTGGTGTTTGCTTGTTTTTTAAAAAGCTTATTTTTAAATGACTGGATATGTAGCTTCTCAACACAGCAAATACCCATCGCCATTGAATTGTTTTATTATGTTTTTAGCCAGCCTTTCTTCCACCATGGAACCTAAGTGTCCAAAGAAATATCCCATCCAATTCCTGACCAGGAAAAGAAAGCTACTTAATTTTTGTTAGTCTGCTCCATCATAGGCCCCCAGAACATAATCAAGCAATGAAATTGTACATGTTGGGGGACAATGCAGTAAGATCTACTGAGTATCTCCCTTGAAGAACCAAAATTCTATTACTCTTACCTTTGAAAATATTTACATGCAAATGCCTGTCCCAAAAATCAAGGACAGAGCAATAAATGCACAAAAGTTCAAACAGTGCTTTGTAAATCAGATGGTCTACAAAATCCTGGATGGCTGGAATCATATTAAAGACTGACATTAATTCTGGAAAGAGGCCAATACAGTTAATTTTGTAAAGATGACTTTCTAACCTGTGTAGAAGAATAGCCGCCCAGGTGGCTTCTTTGCTGGCTTAGCCATTTCATAATAGGGATCCCCTCTAACAATCTTTGTTGCTTAGCATGAGATAATAGAGCATAGCCTGCAGCTTCAATATCTATAGAACGTGGCTGCCAGGAATCAGACAGTTCAGAAGCTGGTGAGATCCAGAACCTGAGGTCTCCTGAAAAGGGGGGGGGGGGGAGAGACATTAACACAGAAACAACAAAAGAAGTAAGCCTTTCATAATTCTGAAAATGTGTAATCTTCTGAAGTTAATACAAAACTACAACATCAAAGATAAATTCAATGATTTATTGTTTGCTAGTTCTTTTGTTCCTAATTTAATGACAACTGTATTGATCAAATGACATAGCTATTTCAGAAATGCCACAGCAACAAGCCAAGATTTGCTTTGGAGTATACTGTCAAGAGAAACCTGTACACAACCAAATCTCTCTGGCAAATATAGTAAATTTATACATGTTATTTCCAGGCACCTGTTTGTAATATGTGCACTTTAAATATTTAGGCCAAGTTTATAAATACTTGTTCGCTTTGTTGGTCTGTAGCAAGCAAAGCTGGACTTCAGATAATGAAGTATGGAAGATTTTGTGAACTAGAAGGTATTTTTTCCCATGCATTTATGCTTTGTTTATGCCATTGGTATCATACAAACCAGAAATAGGCAAGCTGTAGGTTTTGCCCTGTAGGGATTTGCCACAAGGTAAAGCACCTGCCAAAATGTGATCATTTCATTTTTTTCAACACTAAAGTGGACGCTTGCTTCCTGTTTTGAAAAAAGACTGGAAATGCCCTGCCTTCTTCCTCATACACTAAAGCAAAGCCCTGCTTCTTGCTTTAAACTATAATCCTTCCTCTTGGAAGCTTTCAGAAGTTGTAATTCTCTTTTTCTGCCCAAGCATTTTTCTGGAGCCTGGGGGGGGGGGGGGCACAACACCAGCCATGGGCCTACATGTATCCCAGCAATGTGATAATCCCATCCCTGCCATTTAGTAATAAACAAAAATTTTAGTGACATCCAGGTCAGTAAGATACAAGTTGCAAACAGCACAGTTACCTGTAAATAGGTATTTTTCCTTGTGATGAATAATAATAAAGTTACATTTTGAAAGTAACTTTCAAAGAGTGGGAATAAAGTTACTTTATTTTTGCAACAGGTGCCATATTCTAGTTGCTTTCAAGCTCAACTTTTTAATGGCATTTTTAGGTATTATAGAGGCATTCTGATAGAAATTTTTCATGTATGATGCAATGTTATCTATTCTTTGGCTTCTTCTCCAAGAAGGTAACACAAAGACAGTGAGCAATTCAAAAAATTGCTTATTAAGGACTATAATGTGGAACAAGAAAAACTTATATTTTAACATTGCAACAAATAATGGAAACTTATTACTTTTTAAAAATTACATTCAAAACTCTGGTCCATGCACAAGAAGGAATACCAGCAGAGAAAAACAAGTACTGCAGAAGAACAGAATAAAATCCTTAGGGCAGAAAAGCACAATGCACTAAAAAAGAGTGCAATAAAGACTAAAGGCTTGTCTACACAGACCAAATGAAGCAGTTTCTCCCTGTTCTCATGGTGAGCTGTCTTCACAACGCAGGACCAAATCCCCAGTTCAAATGTGGACTGTCTTCACAATGTGAGGCCATTTCCACACCAAATCCAACGTATCCCTCCCTTAAACTGTTTTTAAAACAGTTTTTTTCTGGATTTTGCAGGCAAACCCAGAGCACTCTGTAATGAAGCTGGACAGCTATCTTCATATGCATCCCTGCTGTGTTGCCAGACACTGCCGCTGCTGGCGCAAGTCGCTCCTCTGAGATCACAATAAGGCTGGGTGCCTTGATGTGACCTCAGAGGGAACAACTCGCACTTGCACTGGTGGCACCAGGCTATACAGTGGGGACACGTGGGCAGACAGCTGCCTGCCACTGCTTAAGTGTGTGGAGGCAATGTAGGAAATCCAGGTTAGCTTCAAGGCCAGATTACTCCAGGACCAGCCCAGAGTAATCTAGCCAATGCAGATGAGGCCTGAATATGCTCACTGACTCCAAACGTCAGTATCTAGCTAGTAGGCTACAATTTAAGCACAAGTATTCCACACTGTATTTTGCTTAACACGGACACATGGCATTTTGGATAATGTGGACATATGAAACAATAACACACAGAATCTCCTAACAAGTGACCATTCTCTTCACTGGCAAAAGTGGTTTAAAAAAAAACTTTCCCAAGTTCAAACATTTTTTTTTGCTGGCCTTGCTTTTAAATGAAGAAGAGGAACATGTGAACAGAGCACTGTATTCTACCTTGTTGTTCTGATCTCTCGTTCAGTATATCCAGAGCTTTCTTTGCATCTGTACTCTTTGCTAGTGATACAGCATAAGTCACAAGGGCTAGAGTATGATTATCAGATATGCCTTCACTTAATTTAAATTCCAGAAAGTTCAAAGCTCTTCTTATATTATTATCATACTGTAGAAATAAAGACAACATAATAAGAGATAAATTTTAATAGGCTTACAATAAATTAGCTGTTTAGCAAGCAAATATGAACTATGGAAAAATATTAATCTGTGAATCCAAAGTACAAATGAAAGATGATAATGTCAGGATGATATTTGCTACAATTCCATAAGGGCACCGGGGGGGGGGGGGGGAGGAGACAGGTCAAGACTCCAGGACTGGAAAGTTTTCATTCAAGAGGAGAGGGAAGTATCATATATACGACTATAAGTCAACCTCATAGATAAGTCACAAGCAGGTTTGGGGGCCAAAATTATGGATTTTGATATGACCCATGGATAAATTGAGTGTTTAATTGTATGTACAGTGTTGTGTAAATTTACAGTGCTTTATACACCACGCCCCCCAAGTCACCTGGAAGCCAGATGGCATGTAATATGACTTCCAGGCGATGCTGGGGGCATGTTGTGTCTAAACTCCATGCCCTCAAGCCAGCTAGAAGCTGATTTTACCAGACTGTCTGTTTTAGCCCTTAATTTATTTGGTTAAAGCTCTCTTGGCCTGGGCCTACTTTCTAAAGAAAAAGATAGACTCCCCTTTAAAAACAGAAACTCCCCATCCCTTGCTATATTGAATTTTGTTTCATATTAAATTTTATATTAAATTCTGTGGTCATCAATTAATCAAGCAGAATGCTTTTACCAAAAAGATGAAGCCCTGAAATAAGTTCTCTGACATTTTCCAGGGAAGAGCTTGCTCAGTGGGTGAACACATATTGTGTTTGTAGAAGGACCAGGGATCAGTTCAGAGCTTGGAGGAGTGACCTTTTGAACTTCAACTTCTAGGATCCTCTCAGCAGTGGAGCTATTGTGCCAAAAGGTCTTTTCCAAGCTCTGGGTCAATCCTTGGTTCTTTCACACAGGGCTGGCTAGGAATGAGTCCAGTCTGAAACATTAAAGTACTGCTGGCTCTCAGTGTAGGGTCTATACAGCACAGACCAGTTTTCTACCCTGAGATCCCCTGGGGGGTGCACAGAAAAAAAGTTTTAAAAATGAAAAATTTAAATTGGAAGTCAGCTTCTGGTTTTGAAAAATGAGTATCTTTTGAAGTTAAATAGTTCAGGGAGAGAGCTATAACCTATTTAAAGAGTGAACTGCCACTCCTAAGAGAAGTCATTCATCTTTTGGGGGAGCAGAAAAAGGGTGACCCACAGTAAGGAGGATCTGAGGACCACAAAAAACACTGCAGAAACCCACATTGCCCAGAGCCACACTTTGCCCTCCCTGCAGTCGATGACTAAGCTAAATTAACCAAATATAAGCTTCATATGCACATGGTGACATTCTGATTTAAAGTATTATTCAACAGCATTATATTTGTTTTAATGCTTCAGGCAAGTGAGTATCAGTGTTCCTACTACCTTATCCGTTTGGTACTCTAATAAGGCAGCCATGATGTAAGCTGTAAGCGAGAGAGAGCTGTTGGTGCCTCCTTGCAGTTCAGTATGTAGCACTCTTCCGGGCTCCTGGAATTCACCACTCTGTTTCTGATGACTGACAATCCAAGCCGCTGTTTTTTCCAATATAAATGGATCAATATCTATGAAAAACTGAGCTTGAATGAAACTTCGTAATACGAAAGCTGATAACCTGGGTTGAAAAGTTCATTTGAAACATACAGTTAAAATATTTTCCTTTTTGTAACACACAGGCTGATGTTTAAGTTGCATCATAAACTTTTTAAAGAAGTATCAAAAATATTTGCACTGGATGGATGAAACAAAATGTGAAAATGGTAATTGCACACGACGTCCTTAAATTTACATCTTGCATATTTTCATGAATCCTATAAATTATCTGGACAAGAGACCAAATGGAAAACCATATGAGAGCTGTTCTAGCCTCTGTCTAGCCCCATAGGGGAAGAGTGTGAATATACAAATAGATATATTTGGAAAGCATACCAGATTTCTTTTAACACATTTCTACCTCCCTTTTTCTGTTTCTTCAATGAGGCCTGAAGTGCAGAAAGGCAACTTTCAGCAGTCTGCTATACTATTAGGTATGTGCCATTAATATCCAAAAAGGGATTCCAGAAAACTAGCAACAATTGTCTGTATGAAAACTGTGCACCTTCTTAGTTCTCAGAATCACAATAGCGTAAGGCTTGTGCAAGGATTTAACTTTGCTGGTTGGTTTCTTAACCAAGCCTTTTATAGTCTTGGTAATTAAAAACTATTGATACTATGTTATTAACTGAGTAGGAGGCGAGACCATTTACCATGTGCTTCCAGAGTGGTCGCTGTTGCCAAAAGCACTGAATGAACCATCATCCCTTTGGTAAAGAAGCTCTCTTTGGTAGCCTGAAGAAAGTAAATGTAAGAACAGACCGGTATCACTCAGGAAGAGTACACACAGGCTTAGCACACCCCCTTCTCTTGGCACTGACTGCTAGTTAACTGCCTAAAACACACAAACATAATTCCCATGCCAAATGATGTTTTAAAGTTTGATATTATTCAACAGTAAAATGTTAAATTCATGTAAATAATGTAATTGGAAGCTGAATTGTTATATAACACATACACAAAGACTGTAATAATATTAAAGAGCACATAAGGAGATTTTCTTATTATGTCATTTGGTCATGCAAACCCACTGGGCAAGTCACACTCTCTCAGCCTCAGAGGAAGGCAATGGCAAACTTCCTCTGAACAAATCTTGGCAAGAAAACCCTATGATAGGTTCACCTTAGGGCCCCAGTATGTCAGAAACAACTTGAAGTCACACAACATCAACAAATTCAGTTGCACCTTTATAGACAAGTTATTGATCAGCACAGACCAATTATTACTAGAATTTATAGCAGGCAAATTGTTTCTGATTCTGCAGGATCCTTTACTAATTACACAAAAAGTGAAATGAACTTTTCCCAGTCAAAACTGTGGATCACACAGACCTCTAACACCTCAGCATGCATGGAGATAGATAAGATAAATGGTATGGAACATCAGAGAAGTTGTACTGATTCAGACAACAAGCCTACCAAGTCCACCATTATTCCCAAACTGACCACTCTTGTTCACTGCACTTTTAGGTTACACTACACCATATCGAAGTCTTCCTACTTTGCAACAATACAAAGAAGGAAAAAAGAAAAAGAAAAAAAAGATGCAGACTTATTTTAAAATTAAAGATGTCTCATGACCATAATAGCTGTTATTTAGGCCACAGGATAACCCTAGGAACACTGCTTTAAATTTCAAAGCCAAGTATGATTTAAGCAAAACAAATCCATCACTGAATTTCATTTAACAATTCAGTTATGACTCCTTTAAAAATAGCTTTAATAAAACTAATGTTTAAGGAACTTAAAACATTATAGTAGTATAAATCAGTCTACAGGGAGTGATAGATTGTTTGCAAACTTCAAAGAAGTTGATTTAAAAACAGATGTTCATTATTTTTCAAACTAACTGTGTAACTAAGGGTGGCCCAAATCCAGTTGTCAGGCCAAGTATAACCCATGGAGTTTAACAAAGCAAACAAAACTGTTTCTGTTGTCGGTGGCCTTTGTTCCCTCTCTTTGTGGGAGCCTGATCTGGGATTTGAGTCCAAATTTAGTTATAACATGACAGTACTAAAACAAACAGTTATGCCACAGATTAAATTTGGCCAATTGTGTTTAAAAAAGATGCAACATGTACAATGTAAGAAAAAGCTTAGAAGTCCACACAACTACCATAAAGACAGATAGGTTAGGTCCAGAACACACTACAGAAATAATCCAGTTTGAGACTGCTTTAACTGCCTTGGCTCAATGCTAGGGAATTCTGGGAGCTATAGTTTTGTAAAACATTCAGCCTTCTCTGTCAAAGCGATTTGGTGCCACAATAAACTACAATTCCCAGGGTTCCCTAGTACTGAGTCAGGACAGTTAAAGCTAAATTATCGGTGCAGTGTGTTTTTGACCTTAGTATCAAGGGTAAAAACCAGTTTCCCTATATTTTTGGCTTTCTTGGTTTCCAGTTTCTATCTTCGTGATTATGAAGATACACTTAAAAGTGTGGGCAACCCAGAAACCAGGCTACACTAGCATAAAAATGAGGAAAAATTATGTTACTTACATGCTCTGATTATTTTTTATTGTGGAAGCCTTCTATAGGAAGTCATTTAAAGTTCATGAAAATTTTCTTCAGAAAAGACTGAGAAAGCTAAAGTGATATTTGACCATACATGTAAACCAAATAGGTTATAGGTTTTGAGGAACCTTTATCAGCATATCATTAAAAAAAACAGCTGAAAAATAGTCAGCAGCCCACACCCTCCTTGTCTGCACTGCTGGCGAGGCTGGTGGTGCTGGAGGCAAGCTTTTGAGGCCTCGCTCTGGCTCTCAGCTGCTGCTGCCAGTGAAAGTGGTTGGGGGATATCTGCCTTCTGGCCCTGGGTGGAATTAGGGAAAAGAACAGGCTGCTTCCCTGGTGCCTCAGTGTCCTCTGCCTGGATGGCTGTTCCATCAGCAAGTTTTCATATTTGCCATGATCTTGCGGGGGGGAGGGGAGGTACTATAGCAAACTATTTACTAACTGGTAACTTAACACAGTATTCATGAACTTGCTTGGTGAGTCTGTGTTTTAAAAAAAAACCATGATAAATGGAAGCTTATTGATACAGGTTGAATCTCCCTTACCCTAAATCCTTGATGGCAAATCCATGGCACAGGTGTTCTCTGTAGGCACATGTGAATGGCCAAGATTCCTATTCCTTTTGTGGCTCAGCTTCTGCAATTGGTCAAGACTTCTATTCTTCTTGGGGCTCAGCTTCCTATTGGATGGAGCAGGCATGGGCGGGAAGTTTCAAAATCCCAGTGGCTGGGAAGGGCTGTTTCCTTTCTCCCACTGGCCATGCTTTTGGCTCTGGCTGCCCTTGGCTTCCAGGGTCCGGAAGAGCCTCACAGTCCTCATGCTGCTACTGCTGCTGCCATCGTTGTCTCTGGAGGAGAGGGAATTTGAGCTTCTCTATTTTTTTTCTGCTTGTTGTTGTTTCCAGCTTATGGCGACCTTAGGGTGAACCTATCATGGGTTTTTCTCAGCAGGATTTGTTCAGAGGGGATTTTTTAAACCAAGATTACTCAGTGGGTTTCCATGGCCCAGCTGGGATTTGAGCCCTGGTCTCCAGAGTTGCACACTCAAACCACTGCAGCATGCTGGCTCTCTGTGTGGAAGGGTGGGGTGTTGGGGGTCATCCCACCACCTACTGCCCTGGAAGGAATCCAAAAGCTCCTCCATTTTGAGCAGGATTGTGGTTGTTTCTGACATATTGCGACCCTCTCGCAGAGTTTTCTTGACAAGGCTTCTTCAGACGGTTTGGTTTGGTTTTGTTCTGCCAGTGGCCACCCTCTTAAGCTGAGAAAGTGTGACTTGACCCATCTGTTGTTTTTGATTTTGTGTGCTTTTAAGCATTTCCCGACTTGGGGCAACTCTCAGAGGACCCTATCACAGGGTTTTCTTGACAAGGTTTTGTTTGTTTTGTTTTGTTTTCCATTGCCTTCCTCTGAGGTTGGGAGAGTATGACTTGCCCAGGGTCTCCCAGTGAGTTTCATGGCTGACCTGGGATTCAAGCCCTAGTCTCCAGAGTTTAACACTCAAACCACAGGCTCTCTTTGTTCTCGTTATTGTGAAGTGCCTTCTGTGCTTTCTTGTGCTTGTTACTGTTGTTGTTGTATGCCTCCACATTGTTTCCAGCTTATGGGTCCAGAGAAATGGTGCTGCCCAACTTACTGGGATGGAACTGTTGCCGCATAGTGAGGGCAGCCGTTGATCCCGCGTTTGGCAGGTATTTTCACCCCAGCGGCCTTCGCTCCATCCACCTTCAGGGCCTACAAGAGGGTATTTTCCAAGTTGTCCTCATTTTTTGAGGCTACAGGGATTCAGGCACATTGCCCCATCAGGAGGTCTATTTCCTTCCCACTCTTGGAACAAATTGTATCTCAACCTCCCAATGTGTGTTCATCCCCTTTTGAGGCCACTCTTTTCTGGGCCACCTTTGTTACTGCCTTTTTCGGGGCCCTGAGGATGGGCGAGGTGGTTCCGTCATCTAAAGCTGTCTGTTCCATGAGATCTCTCTTTGTTGGAGATGTTTTGTTTGCCCATGATTCTGTGTGTTTAGTGACAGTGGACATTCTTTCTGAATTGGAGCAGCCACCTCAGCGGCTCGGGCTGGGCTTTCGGCTGATTCTATTAAGAGACTTGGGTGTTGAAATTCAAAAGCTTTTGTGGGTTACATTCACCCTGGATTGGAATGTTATGCTGGACAATAAGGGATAGGGTTGGCAACAGGCATTCTGGCCAGAACGGCTTGTTGTGGCGGCAGCATAGGCTTGGATTTGGTTTGAGGGGTTTCCAGGGCCTGCTGGTACTGGATCGTAGTCCGTGTGACCCGGGTGCATTGGTCAATTTGGTGTGGCCAGTGCGGGGGCCACAGCCAATTAATGCCCAGTGACTAGGGTGCCTTGCTAATCAAATTGTTGGAGTGCAGTTGCGTAACTGCATAATAGGGCGGGGCTTGGCATCCAAGCAACCGTACATCAACCAACCAAGGGTGTTGCTGATGGGACAGATCCAGACCTTTTGGCCAACCCTATAGTTATGTGTTTATGCTTGTTGGATCAGTTAATAAAGTTGTGGCCATATTCCTCCACCCAGTTGTCTGACTATTCTTCGGCGCCCGACCTGCATGGCAACCCTCTCTTCCTTCCGAGCGTTGGTTCCTGGCAACCCTAAGGTGAAACTATCAAGAGGCAAGCTTCATTAGAGGGGTATTTCCATTGCCATCCTCTGAGGCTCAGAGAGTGTGACTTCTGTGTGTGGTGCCTTATTTATTTATTTATTTATTTATTTATTTACAGTATTTCTAACCCGCTCTTGTCAACCCCCGAGGGGGGACTCAGAACAGCTTACAAGGCAATCATTAGATGCTGGCAGTATACAATTTAAAACATAAATACAGCAAAGTTAAAACAAGCACAATCAACAATAATTAACAATCAAACAGTTTAAGATCTCAATATATGATCCTTCCATATCCCAAAGCAGTGCCTTCAAGTCGTTTTTGACTTATGGTGACCCTAAGGTGAAACTATCATGGAATTTTCTTGGCAAGTTTCATCGGGGGGGGGGGGTGCTATTGCTAGCCTGAGAGAGTGCGTTTTGGAGTTTTTTCTCAGACGTCCCACCCCCCCAAGTCCTGCCTTGGAAGGCAGATATCTACCCCAAAGTCCCACCCCCTGGAAGTAACACACCCAGCACCTGGTGAGGGAATGTCACTGAATTTGGACACTCAGTCTCTAAAAGATCCATCATCACTGTCCTAAATACTTGGGACCAGAAGTCTTTTAGATTTTACCAAATACACAATGAGACATCTTGGATAAGGGACCCAAGTCTAAACATGTTATTCATTAATGTTTCTTATACAACTTATAAACATAAACATAGCCTGAAGGTAAAACTATACATGGTATTTTGAATAATTTTGTGTATGAAACAAAGTTTGTATGCCTTAATCAGAAAGCAAAGATGTCACTATTTCAGCCACCCATGTGGACAATTTTGGATTTTAGAATATTTTGGATTTTGGAATCCTGGATATGGAAAACTCAAACGGTAATATTTAATGGACAATGAACTATCTATTTGGGAAGGTGGTTATTCTACTGTAAAAATGTCAAAAACATTTCAATAAACAACAAACAAAAAATAGCTATTTGGCTTGTATATATAATATATTGAAGGGGGAGTGACATTACAAAACAAAGTGGTTGATAGCATTAGTTTTGTCCTGAAAACCAGCGGTGGGTTAATCTAGCTAGATTGTGCTGTGAAATCCATAAGAGACTCTTCCAGGTTGAACAGAGTGAAACAAATTACTAAGCAAGACTGGAGAATCTGTGGACTTCCTTGTGCCATTGGACACTTAATTCCCATCATCCCTATCTACCAGCCATATTATCCTAGTTAATGGTAGTCAAAGGCATTTGAACAGCTACAAGTTCCTTGCCCCAGCTGTGCATGTATGTTGTGTGTGTGAGATCGGATGTGAAATGACTCCTGGCACACACAGCAATACGTAAAGTGTGGCCATCACCGTCTATATAGGCCCGCCCTTCTATATCATTCTGCCCTTCTGACCCCCACCATATGAACTATGAATGAAGCACAAATAAGGCAAACATATTCAATGCAGGAGGTATCAGCTTATTTGCAACATCATCATATTTCCTACAGAACAACTTCCTATGCTCCCAATTCTACCATTAAAAAACTAGGGTAAGGGTAAAAGAAACTGCCAAAGAAATCCACATTTAAACAGCAGGCTTGTTTGTCTTTTTAAAAATATCCTACCTTCTCTCATATAGGACACAGCTTTCGATTTTAGATTTGATTGGAGTTCACCTGTTTTAGTCAGATAGTCCAAGACATAAATATTTGGTGCAAAATTTATCATGTTTTGTTCTCCACATCCATAAGGCATCTTGATCAGGGACTCTAGACCATTGATAGAAGGTCCCAGGATGTCACCTGAAATGCACAGT
The DNA here is from genome assembly GCA_034509955.1 of Urosaurus nigricauda. Lineage (NCBI taxonomy): Eukaryota > Metazoa > Chordata > Lepidosauria > Squamata > Phrynosomatidae > Urosaurus > Urosaurus nigricauda. The sequence continues at coordinate 256,306,761 of JAOEGL010000001.1, read as the reverse complement.
TCATAACATATGTATTAATTATATATTTGTTACATTTATATCCAACCTTCTTTTCAACATGTTTAATGCAGTGTACATGGCTCTTTTCGCTCTTTCCTCACATCAATCGTAAGGTAGGTCAGTATGAGGGTGAGTCATCCACAGTCATTCAGAGGTTGTCCGCATGGGCCAAAAAGCCCGGGTTCTCACTGCACCCATGTCATTTAGTTCAGATGATGCAGGCCAAAACCCCAGAGGCAGGGTCCTCCTCATTCCTCAATAGAGTTTCAATACTATACCTTCCTGGTTCCAGATTGACAGTCTAGCTACCATCTAACTATCCTACAGTATCCCAGTATCTCTGTATGCGCCAATATCAACAATATGGAAATGTGAGATAAAGGCCATAGGAAATTTTTTGTGTCAAATATTTTAAAGCCACCTGAGCCACTCGCCATGCTGAGTTTTTCTTTTTTAACTCGAAAAGGATTCAAGGATTGCCATTAAAGAATACCCTAGCCTATGTACACAATTCATGGAAGGTCACATACAACCACTGAGATTATTGCACGTATACAGCAAGAGTGGGGGAAATTGGGCTCATTGGTCTCATGTTTCCCTAAGCAATTTTTGAGGACCTCTTGTAAAAAAAATTGGGGAAAAAAACCTTCTGGCCAAAAATGTTCATCCATATCCTCTACAGGTCAAGGGAGAATTTTTGTCACATTTTGACCTCCTGGGCTACCTTTGAGCCCAGAAGAGTCCTTTTAATGAATGAGAAGCTGACTCTGGATTTTAAAAAGCCCTCTCATGGGATCAAAACAGCTGCTGGTGAGAATATGGCAAATTTGTCCCATGAACATTTTGGTCAAAAAATAAAGGTGCTGAGGGGTGATCTTCCAAAGTCCCCTGATGGATGCTACACACGCCTGGTACAGAGCATTACATATCTTTTCTTCATGTAATGGGATAGCTTAGCAGCTACAGATTGGATTAGTTGTTTGGATAGGAGACTATTGGGAGCTCTAGGTAAGACTGGGAAAATGTTGATACACTTTTTAAAAAAACTTGCAAGTAATTGCAAGTAAAACTGAAGAACAACAAAAACAAAAAAGAGAGCCAAAACTGTACAATTACTTACTGTAAATACTCATGTATAAGTCTAGAAATTTTAATCAAAAAATTGACCCAAACAAACTGAGTTGATTTATCCACGGGTCAATGAGAATACAGTACTATAACTTTTACAAAAAAAAGGAACCATCCCCTGATGAAGGGCAAGAGTATAATCTGTCCTGGCAGCGCTGACCCCCCCCCCCCCACTACTCTCTCATACATCCAACTTTTAGGGTGAGCACAAAGTTATCCATGCTGGAATTTTGTTGGTTTCTTTGGCATTATTTTCCTTTGCTTCCATCTTTACATCCTTTGTTACATGCCCCTAGGTTTTACCCTTGACTTAGCCACAGGTCATATCAAAATCAATAATTTTGGACCGCTAAACCTGCCCTCGATTTATACATGAGGTCATCTTATAGTTGAGTATACAGGGTACTATGTTTTCTTTTCATTTGCCAATAGTCACTGAAATGAAGCCAAGAAGTGAAATGGAATGCTTACCAATAATGGTGACTTGTACTCTTTCACTGCCAGGTACAACATTAGAGGGGAAAGTGAAATTCAGATTTTCTGTAAGACTACTTCTTTTTGACAAGTCCAAAAGTAGAGCTTGTGAATAAAATTGTTCTAATCCCTCGGCCTATTGAAACAAAATACAGATTAAACTCATCTCAAATAAACATTAAATTTGAGATAGATTTGTTTTTTAAAAATAGATATTGTTTGAGTTTACATTTTAAAAAATTAGGATTCACTATACCTGCAATAATTTTTAGCTATGGTATGTGTGTATATTTGAAAAATAAACATTAGACATGTTAGGTATTTATATTAAGAAGGATTATTATTACACATTTTTGGTGCAGGCAATAAAAATATTAGGCATCAATGCTGTTTAAATTAAAAATGAAGAGTAGCTGCATTTCCAATAATTATTATATATACAGTCGGCCCTCCTTATTCACTGCTTTTTTTATCCATGGATTCAAGCATCCATGGCTTGAAAATAAATAAAAGTATCAATTCTCATATCAAACGGATTTTGTTATCCATGGGGGGTCCGGAAACCAAACCCCAACGGATAACAATAGCCCACTGTAGTAAAATATTTGGGTTATGTGTGTTCCCAACACTGAGAGGTCTCAATAGCACACAGGGCAGATTGACAAAAATTAATCAAACAATTAGCAAATGCAACAATAAATCTTCCTAAGTATTTTTGCTTCACAGGAATTGATAGATTAGCATTACCCTTTTGGTAAGACATATACACAAAACATCATATATATGCCCTCAAATAATTGGGCTTTATTGGCAAAACTTTCCATAACAGAGCTGGGTTTTCTTACTGAAGTACTCCAGGAGCCAAATGTTGCTTTCAGATTTAAGTTCACTAGGATGAACAGAATCATCACAGAGTTTTTTCACAATATGTCTACTATGGAGCTGAAATAAATCTTTTGAGTTGTTATAAATGATACTGGCATTATAAGACATAGTTTTAAAATATCACAATTTAAGGTCCTGACTAGTAACCCAAATTAGTTTTCTATTTGAGTTGAGAATGGGAAAAGAGCAAATTGTTATGATAATAATTTAATTTTAGATAATGTAGTGTTGCTATCCTTTATCAAATTCTCTTTGCTCACTTCAGCTTTGAAGAGCACAAGAGACAACATAACTTCTGCGTTCTATACAAAATCTAGTCTGAAGGACATATTTACAAGTTAGCTACATATTAGGTACAAAGAGATGTATTGCAACTCTATCATCACCCCACTTATTTTAAAATGAAAAGTAGCTTTATGAAAGGAGCCAGTGTGGTATAGTGGTTTGAGCCCTCAACTAAAGCTCTGGACATCAGGCTTAAAATCCCTGCTCAGCCATGGAAACCCACTGAGTGACCTTTAGCAAGTCACACTGTCCTGGCTTCAGAGAAAGGCAAAGTCAAATTCCCCTGAACAAATCTTGTAAAGAAAACCTCATAATAGGGTCACCGTGGTTGCATTTACACTGGAGAATTAATTCAATTTGACATCAATTTAACTGACATAGCTCCAACCTATGGAATCCTGGGATTTGTAGATTGTGATGGCACCAGACTGCCAGAAAAGTCTGAATATCTCACAAAACTACAAATCTCAGAATTCCATAGCATTATTATTATTATTATTATTATTATTAACCTTTATTTATATAGCGCTGTAAATTTACACAGTGCTGTACATACAATCTTAAATTAGACGGATCCCTGCCCTCAGGCTTACAGTCTAAAAGAGACAACACAAAAGGAAGAGGGGAAGGTGATGGGAAAGGGGGTGAGGTCCAGTGGTTCTTCTCTCCCTCTGGGGCCAGGACCAAGGCAGATGGACAGGAGGGAGGGCATGGCTTCTTAATACAAAGTTAGAAGGAGGCATCCTGGGGCGGATGGCACAGTCCTGGGAAAGCTTCCCTAAATAATATAGTCTTTAACTCAGTTTTGAACCTGGTTAGGGAAGTGATGAGGCGTGCATGTGGGGGAAGAAGGTTCCAGGAGTGAGGGGCAGCAAGTGAGAAGGGACGAATCCGGGACGGGGCAGTGGAAATCCTCGGCTGGGACAGGAGACCTAGACTACCAGAACGGAGGGTACGAGAAGGAGTGTGAGGAGAAAGAAGTTCAGACAAGTAAGGAGGGGCCAGTCCGTGGAGGGCTTTGAAAGTCAACAACAAAAGCTTGTACTGGATGCGGAAGGGGAAGGGGAGACAGTGAAGGGAGGATAAAAGAGGAGAAACATGGTCAAAGCGGCGAGCAGATGTGATAATACGTGCAGCTGAGTTCTGGACAGAGATTAAAGGATGGAGATGAGAGAGAGGAAGCCCTGTCAGAAGGAGGTTACAATAATCTAGTCGTGATACCACTAGGGCATGGACCAGAGTCTTGGCGGTGGAGGCCGAGAGGAAAGGACGGATTTTAGCAATGTTGTAAAGAAAGAATCTACAGGTCTTGGCGGTGGCCTGAATCTGGGGAGTAAATGACAGCGAGGAATCAAAAATGAAGCCAAGACTGCGGGCTTGCTGAACCGGCTGAATAGAAATGCCGTCAACAGAAACAGAAAAGGAGTATTGAAGGGTGGGCTTAGGTGGGAAGATGAGAAGCTCTGTCTTAGACATGTTGAGCTTCAAGCGCCGATGCCGCATCCACTGAGAGATGGCAGCCAGACAAGAGGAGACTTGCTGTTCGAGCCCCGGCGAAAGGTCAGGGGTTGAAAGATACAGCTGAGTGTCATCGGCATACAGATGATAGGAGAAGCCAAAAGAACTGATGAGATTACCAAGGGACAGTGTGTAAAGAGAGAACAGAAGGGGACCTAAGACAGAGCCCTGAGGAACTCCAACAGATAAGGGGACAGAGGAGGAAGTCTGACCACCTGTGACCACGGCAAAGGATCGGTCTGACAAGTAAGATTTGAACCAGTTGAGAACAGAGTCGGAGAACCCGAGGTCAGAAAGTAAGTCAAGCAAGAGACAGTGGTCCACGGTGTCAAAGGCCGCAGACAGATCTAGAAGAATGAGAATAGAGTAGAGGCCATTTGCCTTGGCCTGCAAGAGATCAGTTGAGATTTTGGTGAGGGCTGTTTCTGTAGAGTGCCGTGGGCGGAAACCAGACTGAAACGGGTCCAGGATGGAATTGGCTTCAAGAAACTCAAGACAGCGAGAATAAACTATCCGTTCCAGAACCTTAGAGAGAAAAGGAAGAAGAGAGATCGGGCGGTAGCTAGACAGAGAAGAGGGGTCGAGAGAGGGTTTCTTCAGAATTGGGGAAACGAGAGCATGTTTGAAATCCGAAGGGAAGGATCCCGAAGAGAGAGAGAGATTAAAGATATAGAGGAGCGAGGGCAGAAAAGAAGGGGTTATAGGGATTAGAAGATGGGAGGGGATAGGATCAAGAGAACAAGTTGTAGGTTTGGAAGAATTTAGCAGTGTAGATAGTTCATCCAGAGATACAGGTGGAAACACAGAGAGTTTATTAGTAGAAGGTACCAGGAAAGTAGTGGTAGGGGGCAAGTCAGGAGGAACAATTTCAGATCGAATAGTACTGACTTTTGTGAGGAAGTAGTTGGCAAAGTCAGTGGGGGAAAATGATGAAAAGACAGGGGGAGAAGAAGGTTTTAGCAGTGAATTGAAGCAGGAGAACAAGCACTGCGGGCGCCTCTCGTTGGCAGATCAATGATTTATAGTAATTCTGTTTTGCCATAGACAAGGCACATGAGAAGGATGAAAGAACAAATTTATAATGAATAAAATCGGCCCAGTCCCTGGACTTTTTCCAAAGGCGTTCGGCTGCTCGAGAGCAGGACCGGAGAAACCTAACAACAGGAGAGAGCCAGGGCTGAGGCCTAGACACAGAGGAGGACGTGCGAACAGATACAGGGGCAAAGCTGTCAAGGGTGGAAGAGAGAGTGGAGTTGAATAAAGACATTGCTGAGTCAGCGGAGTCCCCAAGATTTAGAGAAGAGAGAGAAGAACCTAGGGTCTGACTGAGATGATCAGAATTAACAGATTAACATAGCATTGAGCCATGGTAGTTAAAGCGGTGTCAAACTGCATTAATTCTGAAGTGCAGATGCAGCCCAAAAGTGAGAAATTACTTGAAGGAACAAAACAACAAGCACTGTGGAAAAAGTATTTGGAGCAAAGAGGTAATGGGTATTCTAAACCTTTCCCTGTGTGAAATTTTCTGCCTGACATGGAATTCAACATGCAGATTTCACTTTAATGGAAAGGTACAAGAACAACCCTGTCCCTTGTCTGGGGATGAAATCTGGAATAGCAAAACAGTAGATTTCTCTCTCTCTCTCATAACACATGCATGCTCTATTGCTTCTCTGCTCCAATCCCTATGTCTAATTTGAAAGATTTTCTTTTTTAAAAGTTACTGGAAGTCTAATATGCACACAAAAGGGGGGGAAAGTGTTTACTTCTTGGCTTTAATGCCTCACATCAAGTGGCAGACAACTCAAGATAACTCAAGAAAAACTCAAGACAAATAAGCCAGTGGCTGTTTATCAGTTGCAATCTTATTTTCATAATTTGCCATATTTTATTAGGAGCACAGAGATGTGCTGCTAGGGATAGCTCCATGGTAAATTAAGCAGCTCTAGAACGGAATGCTGAAAAGTCATGTCTACAAATGTGGCAAATCCTGTATCCACCAATAATGCCACTACAGTATAACACTGGCTGTCACTGGAGTCCATGATATAAATGCATACGTGTGACATCGTAAGACTACATGCAACACTAATTCATTACCACAGGTCATGATGAAATGCCAGAACAATGTCATCCCCAACCCATCTTATTTACTTCTTAGACACTGAGTTATACAGGCAGGAATTTAAATGTATTTGCTATTTATGGCTTGATAAATTTCATGACTTTAAGTGGAAACTGCATATATTTTTTTCAAAGTGGTTCATCCACCCTGCACACAGATTCTTTAATTATGACAGTGTTAAAATTTACCTTCACTAGTACTTTCTGGAGAAGAGCATCAGAAGCAATGGGTGATATTGCTGTCACCCTGATGGGAATCTCTCCAATTTGCTTTGGTTGGATTGGAAAAATGACAGTCTTCCCATCTTCACTTGGTACCCACACTGACCGCTGGTTTCCCATGGCATTTATATCATTAGAAATTATAAGGATTTCAAAGGTGTCACTTGTATCAAGAGTTACTGTAACCTAAAGAAATGAAAGAACTCAGTTACTATTTTCCTAAAACTGTAAAAGACAGGGAGTGCAATAGCATTCTTAATGAACTTTCTTTCGTTTTTGTTGTATTACTTCCCAGGAGGACAGAAAGGCTTTCACACAGATGTGACTACTGCAAATTGCTGGCCAGCATGCATCAACTTCAGAGTATTTAAGAACACCCAAGAAAAATACAAACAAGACAGATGAGGGGAATAGGCAACTGGAGAACAGAGGAGAGCCAAGAATATTTGGAAAACAACAAAGCAAAATTACATTACCACAGAGAAAGTCCCTCCTGCAATAAGGAATATTGGGTAAACATATGTGACCTTCTGAGGAGTGTAGATGTTTTAAAAGTTCAGAACACTAAACATGTGTTCACTAAATAAGTCAGGAATACTGTGAGGTTTTATGCAGATTTAATTAGAAGTAATTCACAGTATTTTGGGAGTCTGCTATTTAGTTAGTGTGTTTTGGATTCTGTGCTAAGTAAGCCAAAACAATGAGTAGCATCCAGTGTCACATCAAAAGACTTTCACTCATACAGCAGGCTCCATCCCCATTCATTCCCAACCTCTCCTGTCTGCTCAAAAGGGTTCCCTGGCACACTGGGGCAGACTGGAGAGGGAACAGCAAAGAGCAGGATATGTTTCACCAAAAGAATCTATTCCACTAATGGATGAACAACTCTGAATAATAGTCCAATATATTAAAGTACAGCATCATCCAAAATCCACAAAACAGCAATACATTTACTAAGCCAACGAAAATGCACAAAATACATGTCGCTTTCAAAGCTTCACTGGCTTCTTCATCAGGCAAAAGTGTTAAAAATCTCAAACCTGGATCTCAAAGGAAATATCTTTTTGTGTTGCTGACGGAATTTAAATTTTATTTCCTAGACTTTATAACTCCTTGTTCCCCAGAACCCACATGGCTAGGAGGAGGAGCGGCCTCCCTACATGAATACCACTCCATCCCATCTTAACAGAAAACAACAACATCTTGACAAAATGTAGGCCAGTGACTCTAACATCATCATATTTTTCTTTCTCCTGTATGATTTTTAGCACTTTTGTCTGATGAAGAAACCAATGGAGCTTCAAAAGCTTGCAACATTTATTTTGTGCATTTAGGTTACCCAATAAAGGTACTGCTATTTTGTGGAATTTGGATGTTATTATATTTTGCTAAACAGTCAACATGGCTATCCCTGCATATATTCCAATACATTGTCCAATATATTCTTTATAAATTGTTCCACAATAATGTTAAATTGGGCAGTGTGGGAAGACAGGTATCTAGATCCATCCTTCTTGATCTTCCAGTGGCTGCCTAGAACTGAATTATATAATACAGTCTTTGGTTTTTGAAAGTGGCTTTTGGTTTTTGGTTTTGGTTTTTGTTTTTTTGTTTTTGGTTTTTAAAATAGTATTTTTAATCTCTTCTGAAATAGTGTTTATTATTTATTTCATCACACATCACTTTGGAAATGATATACTAATATACAGAGAGTTGTTAAATAAATAAATAAATAAATAAATAAATAAAGTTCCCTGTGGACAAAAGGTGACAGGTTTCAGCAGTTTTTTTCTGAATCTACACTCCAGGAATATCTCCCCCCCCCCCCAAAAAAAAAAAAAAACATACTTGTGGCATCTTAAAGACTGGAAATTTTAAAATGTCACTGGATTCTTCACTAGTTTGGCCCCAGAAAAATTAACCTGAAGTGGGCAGTAGCAAAGACAGGGAAATCACAAAAGAGATTTTAAAAGATAAATGTTCTGATATTATTACCTCAGTGCTTTCTTTCAAATAATTGAATATGTTTACTTCCAATACAAACTGCTCTCCTCTTGTAACACTAGGCGGGAGGTTTAAGGAAACAAAAAACGGCTGGAAGACCTCTAACTGGAAAACAAAAGTTATATAACAATGACTATTTGATGTAAGCAGTTTAGTTGTTAGAAAATATAATTCATACAATTTCTGACTGAGAGAACAGACCATGATGAATTTCTCTGTTCATCCCACACTGATCAAACAGGGTTCATCTGGCAAACAAGGGGATACAAATTTTCCAACTGCTGTGCAGTGCAGGCATCTAAAATACTGGAGGCAACATTCCTACAGAAATTCTGAATATGTGCTAGAAGTCAGGTTTTCTATTTAGCCATGTTTGGTTCCCCAACCTTGCCTGGATATAGTTTGAAGCATTTCATAAAGTCCTGATCAAATATGCGTGCTCCCTGCCATTGTAAAACTAATTTACGGCTGGCTGTAACATAAGAAATAAAAGCTCTTGTTTAGAAGGAAAAATAGCAATACTGAAAGCATATTTTATTAAAACCATTTAGCATCATGGTAATGCAAGTATGTTTTCCAAAGCAGTATTATTTTCTTGATCTGATCAAGAAAACTATTTCAGGCAACAAATGCAATATTAGTGTAATACATTTTCCTGCCAACAAATGATTCCCTGTTCATTGCTTCCAAATAAGTTAAGATGCACGGTACTCAAGGATGGCCATGTTACGTTAGCACTTGGGAAAGGAAAGCTGACTAGCACTTCTCTCTGGAGTTAAAAAGACATTGAATTGTACAATTAGGCAAAATCCAGAATTCAATGCCTTTTTAGATACAATCTGCATTTAGCATTAGGTGGAATTAGATAGGTGCTAGAAGCTGCTGATTTGAAGAATTAATGAAAGGCCATCAGAGTATTCTGGGCACCCCAATTAGTCACCAGTTTCTGTTTTGGCTCCATTCGTAGCTTACCCATTCTATCATGGTACCACTCAGGACACCAACATTTTTGAAATCATGAATTTGAATGTTAAAATGTTATGGACACCTCTGTATCAGAGATGTAAAAATTTAAGACATTTTGAAGCTATAGGGCAGCTTAATTGTTTCTCTGTGTGTTTTTCGGAAAGAAAATAGAAAGTTTTTGGAAAGTGATACTAGCATCGATTACAGATTGAAAATCAGTTCATTACTTTAGGGAAATAGAGTGCATTATATATAATTTGGATTGGGTTAAAACCATTATGTTTGGTATATTATTGACACACACAAACATATACAAATAGAGTAAATATAGGAACACCTTGTCTTAAACATCTTGTTCTTCATTCTAAAAGAGAATATTATAAAATCTGTTTTTTAAAAAGTTTTCCAGAAAAAAAGTATTAATGAGGGGGGAGCAAAGTTTTTCTAGGCATTTTCCAGGCTTTCTGATCTTTATTTCAAGCAGGTTGTAAAGAAAAGAGAGAATAAACAGACATATATATATTTCCCACATATTTCTAAAAAGCACTCCCATCAGTTAATGTATTCAGAAATAGACTGTGGTGATGTGACTATGTTGGGGCTGACCAAGAAAAGCAGAAGATGGGTGGGTCTGTTCAGAAAAAGGAGAAAGCCAGATAATACATATAGATTTCAATTCATGGTTCCAGATCTTGCTATGTTCACAAGAAACATCCAATGAAAACAGCTACCATGTGGAGAAATCAATATAGACATATACTATAGTCAAGGTTTTTAATTAATACCAAATGCAATTCATTCTTAAATACTGTTAACTTTTTTAACAGTATGTATATAGGGTCTGTGCAATGCTTAGTTAAATGTTTTCATAAAAATATTCTTTGTGTGTGATAATGTATAACTTGTTTTCAATATATGGAACTTTAAATAGAAATTGAGTGATCCAACAATGTGCAGGAGGGGGAATTACTCATTGTGGGAAGTGAAAAGGAATCTTGGCTTTGGAAGTATTAAGGTCTATGTTCGACTGCAACCAAGTATATACCTTCATGAAGTCCGCAACAATCAAGTTTTAATCAATTTCTCCCAAACTACATTGAAAAAGAGGGGGAAAAGAAATACTGACTTCCATCTTGTATGAACATGACATAAACTGTAAGACCCTATTCCAAATTTCAAAAATGATACTCATAATCAAATTCTTAACTACATGGTAAACTGCCAGATATAAAGCCTGTACTCCAATCTCAACCCCTGCTTTTGAATGATTATATAATTTGAGGCTTTATGCTAAATATAGTTTATTAATTTACTAACATTTGTTTATTTTAAAACACTAACACCTTTCCTCATCTTTAAACAAATCAAAGTGACAAAAAAATAAAGCCAACAACATCACCCAGCAAGATCACTGTCACTGTCTCTTGTTACATGATCTGGTTTGGTCAGTCAGATCTTCCAAAAGGGACCTGATCTGCAATACAGCCATCAAAGTGTGGTTGCTACGGACACATATTAAAGCCTTTCTCATAGTAGTGTCCAAATTACAGCACTCCTTGTGCTAGGATATTCACCTGGCTCTTTTCCAGATGGCGTTCTGGCATGCAGTGATAATGTTTTTCCTCAGTAGTTTTTAAGTTGTTATTCCCCCATCTTTTTCTTTTTAAGGCCTAAATCCAATTGCTTCTCTCAAAGAGAGCAGACTTGAAGAATCAATTGCTGGACATAAGTCAACACTTAATGTAAATTCCACTGTTCAAAATGCCCACTCTAGTTGATATTAGCAACTGGATTTGGGCCTAAGTGTTTTATCTGCTGTACCAGATTGTCTTTTAATTTTAAAACAATGGGATAAGTGTTCTGGGAAACTGTTTGTAGTGAACACTTTCTTGTTCACCCACCACCCATCTCCTACTGAGGAGGCACTGTTATCTTTGGTAGCGTGTTTCAATAGTTTAACAGAGGCCAAGCAGTACTTCAAAACATAAATGAAGTTTATTTATAAAATAAAGGAATAAATATCGAAATATACTTAAAGCTTTGTTTGTCTTATTCCTTATTTACAAAAGTTCCTTAAAAATAATACTACAGCCACTCAGGTACCCTTCTCCAATATAAAAGCCAAAAGCTTCCTTAACCTCCAGGCTTATTCTGAGCCTCTCTTTCACAGGACTCTTTCATAAAAGGCTAAATTGGAAGTATAATTTAAGGTCAATTCGAATGCAATCATGGGTTTTACGTTATTGCGAATTAACTCTTCGCACGCAAATTCGGGCAAGAGGGAAGCCAATTCGAATGCAATCATGGGTTTTACGTTATTGCGAATTAAAGCTTCGCATGCAAATTCGGGCAGGAGGGGGTTATTTTCGGGTAATGGGAAGTAATTCTGAACGGAGCAGGGGTTCTTCCAAACGGAGCAGGGGTTCATGTAAATTCGCTAAACAAGCGAATTTACATGAATCCGCATTGGCTCCATTCGGAGTTGAGAGAAATTCCTCCCCGTTTGAAAGAGTCCACAGACTCCCTCAAGCCTCTCTAGTCCCTACTTGACTTCTCAGACCCTTCCCTGGCCTATAACTATCCTATAAATATTCCCACAGGAACCCCAAGAGCACACCCTCCCTCCGAAGATGTCTCTTCCCTCAAAACTTCAACAAAATAAACCCCCTTTCGCTCCCTGTCAAGGCTCTTTTATAGACCTGCCCAGCCAGCTTCTCATTGGCTGGACTCCTAGAGCTCGGTGATTGGCTGTTTCCACGGCCTGCTCGCTACACTGTTTTATACAGAAATACACAGGGTTTTGTGCAAAAATTGCCACATAATTGTTTTTCTGTAAGATCACTCTTTTTGTAGGAAAAAAAACCAAGCAATCTTGCAGACAAAAGCAATGTGGCTGTCTGCAAACAGAGTTTTTGTTTGAAAAAATTGTCATTTGCACAAAAACATCTTTTTGGCACACAAAGCACTGTTTCCAGATAGCCATGTGTTCTGTTGTTCAAACTTGCTGGGTTTTGTGCAAAAGACACACACACACAAAACATTGTTTGGAGACAATCAGGGGAGGGTTAAACTAGTTGAGTTTCGCACAAAACAACAATTCTCTTTGTCAGAGAGTTAGGGTTCCAGAAAATATATCATATCATATGGAGAACTGAATCCCTGGCTGTGAAGCAAGGCCACAAAGAGTTACCCTTTCTTTGAATTCTGCAGGCTCTCCACCCCACTTTATGCTGATAATTTCAACTCATCCAAATCTTTTTACCTTATTTCTTAGACCACAGTGCCCTCTAGGGTTTTAAAATATGTCCTGCAGTCTTCTGATTGCTCTTTGACAATCTCCTCCGGCAACAAACAATGATGACAAATGCCCCATCGGGCTGGTGAAGTAAAGGGGAGCATCACCAGAGTCAAGCCAAGTGAACACCCGATGAACAGTCAACTACCTCTAGCCTGCTACCCACTCCTCTCATACAAGGTCTACATACATGACTCTACTGATTGAAAGGGGTGTTAGGTAGGCATAGAATTATAGGGTTGGAAGAGACCTTAGGGTCACCAAATCCAACCTCCTGCCATGCAGGAATATGCAATTAAAGCACCCTCCACAGATGGCCACCCAGCCTCTGTTTAGAAACCTCCAAAGGAGAATCCAACCCACTATGAGGCAGTATATTCTACTGTCGAACAGCTGCCAGGAAGTTCTTCCTAAAGTTGAGGTGGAATCGTTTTTCCTGTACTTTGACTCCATCATTCAAGTTCTAATCTCTGGAGTTGCGGGGGGGGGGGGGGCGCTTGCTCCAACCTCAATATGACATCCTTTCAAATATTTAAACAGGGTTATCCATACACCCCTTAACCTTCTTTTCTCCAACTTTTACCATTTTGCTGACCCTGAGTCCCCTGGACACTCTCCAGCTTGTCAACCCTTGGCAGGACCACCAATGGAAGCAAGGATTGACCAGCAACACAGCTCAGCAATGGGCTTAGCCTACCACTTCCAGCCCATTCACTTCCTAAATCCAGTCCTCGCTTTCTGCTCTGTCTCTGAACCTCAAATAAAAACTGGTAGTGTGACACTGGCCAGCTCCACAACCCACTGTTTCTGGCCCGACCATGTTTACATCTAGTTCTGCCCACCACAGTACAAATGTGTTCCCCAAATATGGCTGACTCCCCATTTTTGTTAATAAAGTAATAAGAAAAGTAGTTTCAAGGTCAGTTATTTAAAATGGTAACACAGTACTTTAATACAATAAAATGGTAACACAATACTTTAACAGGTATCAGATGCATAGAGAGGAGGAGGTCCATTCTGCCAATGATTGGAGAGCATCTAAATGATGTTTACATCAGGCTTGGCAGGAGAGAAGGGTCAGACCAGGCCAGGAGTGCTTACTTACGTAAACAAAGGTCCAAAACACGCTGCAGAAATAATCCAGTTTGAGACCACTTTAACTGCCCTGGCTCAGTACTAGGTTATTGTGGCACTACAATAATCTCACACAGAGGCTAAATGTCTCACAAAACTACAGTTCCCAGAATTCCCTAGCACTGAGCCAGGGCAGTTAAAATGGTCTCAAAGCAGATTATTTCTGGAGTTTATCGCATCAGAGCTTTTAATGTTCCCATCCCATCCTGAAATAACGGGATGATAACATAACAGAATTGTTCCCGGAACGTTACCATAACGCTGTGTGATAAACTCATCTGAAATGTGTTTCATACCTAAGTAACTAATACAGGAGTCCAGGCCTTACTTCTTATCTTCAATTTAAGGACATGGAGCAATCAGATGTTTCTCATCACCTCTGGACTTTACACAACTTTAAAGGTCCTGGACTTCATCTATCTCCATAATGATGAGACTAATCACTGCCATCACCTGACAAACACACATTGTGTATGTTTTAGAATCATAGAATCATAGAATCATAGAATCATAGAGTTGGAAGAGACCACAAGGGCCATCCAGTCCAACCCCCTGCCATGCAGGAACTCCAAATCAAAGCATCCCTGACAGATGGCCATCCAGCCTCTGCTTAAAGACCCCTAAGGAAGGAGACTCCACCACACTCCGAGGGAGTGTGTTCCACTGTCGAACAGCCCTTACTGTCAGGAAGTTCCTCCTAATGTTGAGGTGGAATCTCTTTTCCTGCAGTTTGCATCCATTGTTCCGCGTTCTAGTCTCTGCAGCAGCAGAAAACAAGCTTGCTCCCTCCTCAATATGACATCCATTCAAATATTTAAACAGGGCTATCATATCACCTCTTAACCTTCTCTTCTCCAGGCTAAACATCCCCAGCTCCCTAAGGCGTTCTTCATAGGGCAAGGTTTCCAGACCCTTCACCATCTTAGTTGCCCTCCTTTGGACATGCTCCAGTTTCTCCACATCCTTTTTGAATTGTGGTGCCCAGAACTGGACACAGTATTCCAGGTGGGGCCTGACCAAAGCAGAATAGAGTGGCACTATAACTTCCCTTGATCTAGAAACTATACTTCTATTGATGCAGCCTAAAATTGCATTGGCTTTTTTAGCTGCCGCATCACACTGTTGACTCATGTTCAGCTTATGGTCTACTTGGACTCCTAGATCCCTTTCACATGTGGTCTCGTTCAGCCAGGTGTCCCCCATCCTATATCTGTGCATTTCATTTTTCCGCCCTAAGTGCAGAACCTTACATTTCTCCGTATTGAATTTCATTTTGTTAGCACTGGCCCAGCTTTCTAGTCTATTCAGGTCATTTTGAATTTTGATCCTATCCTCTGGGGTATTAGCTACTCCTCCCAGTTTAGTGTCATCTGCAAATTTGATAAGTATGCCCCCAATTCTGTCATCCAAATCGTTAATAAAGATGTTGAATAGCACTGGGCCCAGGACAGAACCCTGTGGCACCCCACTGGTCACTTCTCTCCAGGATGAAAAGGAGCCATTGTTGAGCACCCTTTGAGTTCGGCCAGTCAACCAATTACAAATCCATGTAACAGTTAACTTGTCTATCCCACATTTTGCAAGCTTGTTTGCAAGAATGTCATGGGGAACCTTGTCAAAGGCCTTACTGAAATCGAGGTATACTATATCCACAGCATTCCCTTCATCTACCAAGCTGGTAATTTTATCAAAAAAAGAGATCAGGTTCGTTTGGCATGACTTCTTTTTCTGAAACCCATGTTGGCTTTTTGTGATTATGGCATTGGCTTCTAAATGTTCGCAGACTCTCTGCTTAATGATCTGCTCTAGCACCTTTCCTGGAATTGATGTCAGACTAACTGGACGATAATTGTTGGGATCCTCTTTTTTTCCCTTTTTGAAGATGGGGACAACGTTTGCCCTCCTCCAGTCTTCTGGGACTTCTCCTGTTCTCCAGGAGTTCTCAAAGATTATTGCCAATGGCTCTGATATTACATTTGCTAGTTCTTTTAATACTCTAGGATGTAGTTCATCTGGTCCTGGAGATTTATATTCATTTAGGTTAACCAAGTATTCCTGTACTATCTCTTTACTTATTCTGTGCTGAAATTCCCCTATTCTGTCTTCTGCTCCATTATCCTTCGGTTGAGCACCTTTTGCCTTTTCTGAGAAGACTGAAGCAAAGAAGGTGTTGAGTAATTCTGCCTTTTCTCTGTCCCCTGTTAGCATTTTGCCATCTTCTGCACACAGTGGCCCTACTGTTTCCTTCTTCTTCCTTTTGCTGCGGACATATCCAAAAAAGCCCTTTTTATTGTTCTTAACCTCTCTAGCAAGCCTGAGTTCATTCTGCGCTTTAGCTTTTCTGACTTTACCCCTACATGTGCTGGCTATTTGTTTAAATTCCTCTTTCGTGATTTCTCCATTTTTCCATTTCTTATACATGTTCCGTTTAAAACTTAGCTCATTTGAAAGTTCCTTAGTCATCCATCCTGGCTTCTTGAGACATCTACCATTTTTCTTCCTCATTGGAACTGTTTGAAATTGTGCCTTCAATATCTCCCTTTTGAGAAACTCCCATCCGTCTTGAACTCCCTTTTCTTTTAGTATTCCTGACCATGGGATCACTCCCAGTATTTCTCTAAGTTTATTGAAATTAGCTCTCCTAAAGTCTAGAGTGCGTGTCTGACTATGCCTAGCTTCTCCCTTCCACTGCATAACAAACTCCAGGAGAACATGGTCACTTCCACCTAAGGATCCAACCACTTGCACCCCATCAACTAGGTCTTCCCTGTTGGTTAAGATCAGATCTAAAATGGCTGATCCCCTTGTTGCCTCTTCCACCTTTTAACTTCTTACTTTTGCACTCTAGCCACACAAAGCATGGAAGTAGGTCCTTGAAACAAGAAAATAGCATTGTATTATCCAAAGGTGCCTGAAATAGGCTTATCCCAGCTTCTTACTGAAGTATGTAATTTTTTACTACACCTGCTAGAATACTAGGAGCCATCCCATTAATTTGACCAGAAAGTTTACTCTATAGGTATTTAAAATTATTCATATTGTTGTGTATCAAATTTTGATGAAAGTCAACACACAATATCTTTAAATGAATGAGAGAGAGAGAGAGAGAGAGAGAGAATACAACATTGTAAGTATATTATGGTCTTACAGATGAGTTTTGTTTTGAGTCATGTAATCATTACAAACCACTAAACTGAAAGCATCATTATGATTCTGAAAGCAAATCAGACAGCTGGAATTAGACTGGAGAATGACACGTTACCTCAATAGGCATTTTAATCACACCCAGTCCAAGGTTTTCAGATATTATAAATGCGCTGGCTACCCAGGAAGTAATAGTATCAGGAACCGTGACATTCACAGTTGTTTCAGTAGATCTAAAGTTAGAAAGAAGACAAAAGGTTGTTGCTTTAAAAGAAAAACAACTTTAAGGGCCATAGGTGTAGGCCAGGTAATGGGAGTTTTGTTAATATGGGTGAATAGTCTGTAGGAAGTGCAAAAGAGAGTGACTAAACCAACTAGAGACCTTAACAAACAAACAAACAGCTTCATTTATATACCACTTCATACCCTTAAGGAGTGTCTAAGCGGTTTACAATTGTAAGCTATTTGCCCCCCAACAATCTGGGTACTCATTTTAGCGACCTCGGAAGGATGCAAGCCTGAGTCAAGCTTCAGCCCTTTGCCGGTCTTGAACTCGCCACCTTATGGTTTTGAGTGAGTGGCTGCAGTACAGGCATTTAACCACTGCGCCACCAGGGCTTCCATTTGAAGCCTGCTTAGTGCAGAAATGTGAATGTGCAGTCCATAGGCCCCCAAGCTCTTTTTTTTGTACTTCCCAGTGCTCCCCAAATATATATTTTAAATCAACATCATGGCTTGCTGCCAAAATCTGACTAGCAAAATAGTAAGTAAAGTAAGAAATGATATTGACTATAGCCCACTGGGTAATTAAATATCACTATTTATATGATATAGTTTATAACTAAAATTCCCCCACTCATACATGATTAAACTACTAAATTTATATGTAAATGGACATCTAATTTGACTTTAATATAATGTCACATTAAATTTCCATTTATGTACAGATTTAGTAGTCTGATCAAATATGAGTGAGATTTTAGTTGTTAGTAATGAATGAGAGGAACTGTAATGAAAAAACAAGTGTCCCTTAAGCACATGATCAAGCTGAAAAGTGACATATAGTAGTCTACCCACGTTTTAGTGGAATATCCAAATACAGCAGGACCCAGCACTGTGGCATGGTTCTCATTGTGCAAGCAAAAGAAAGATCTCTAGAACAAACCTATGGATTATTTTTCTGACTTGCCAGGGAGCAGAGATGAGTCAGAATACCAGTTTCTGCCAACTATGAATGTCACATTAAACAAATCATGGACAGAATGTCTGTAATTTATTTAGCCATTCCAGTTTGCTGTGGGAGTGACTGAACAGTGAGCACCAGTACTTGGGCTCATTTGTGGTAAGCTGGAATTCCTCAGGATTTTCATTTACCATGAGGTAGTAAGAATTAGGCCTCAGTCATATATACATACCTTGACTAAGCAGTTAACTGCGTAATCTACTGTAATTCCCCCCAACAAACTGGGTACTCATTTTAGCAATCTATGGAAGGATGCCAGGCTGAGTTGACCGTGGAGCCCTAGGATCGAAGTCACAACCTTGTTGTGAATGGCTTCAGTACAGGCATTTAATCACTGCACCACCAGGGTGTGGCCACTGTTCCCTTTCCATCGAAGTGGTACCTATTTATCTATTTGCACATTTACATGCTTTCAAGCTGATAGGTTGGCAGAAGCTGGGACTAGTGATGGGAGCTCACTCCATCACATAGGGCTTGGGTCTCAGACTGCTGATCTGCTGATCTTGCAAACAACAGAGTTGGCATCTTAACCACTGAGTCACCACATCTCTTAAAAATGAGTACTACAATTGTATAAATATACAGTAATTATAAAGAAGTGGCCTTTTGGCTTCTTATTAAGAGTTTACCTTGTTGTGATTTCACGCCAAATCCAGGTCTCTGGAAAATCTGTCCTTACATAGGGACTACTAAAATCAGCAGGCATTGCTGTGTTATCCAGGTGATGGTGATAATCATCATAAACAGCATAATCGAAGCCATAGCCATCTGCTGGAGGGAAAAGACAGTAATAAGATTTGTGTGTGTATGTGTGTGTTTGTGTATCTGAATTCCAATTTCCCCTTCTGAAAACTGAAGTATGGAAGCAAGCCATTGCACTTAGGACCTATACAATGCCCAGTGATATTAATACACTGGAACATAAATTGTATCACTCTCTATCATTTCCATTATGGTCTACATGTATCTCAACACACAACTAAAGTATTAATTACCTGAGTGGTTTGTACTTACAGAAATCATAGTCATCGTGTTCTGGAAGGCTGGCATCAGTCAATACCCAGAGATTGCATTTCTGCGCACAAATGTTTCAAAATGTCACATGCAAAACAGGAATACATGTTCCTAATTTTTGTATCGCTATTTTAAAAATGCTTTTAGACATGCCTAAATAAATGAAAAATGTTGCTCTTAGATAACCCTAAAGCTAGCAGAATGGAAGAAATTGTTGAATACACATGCAAATTTTCTACCAAACATGCCTAATGAATATTATTTTTAAACTATATATCTTTCTCAATATTTGCTTTCACTCGAATACCAAACTTAGGAAGACATAATCAATATGTACATTTTAGAACATTACCTGAAAGACACTGTAAGGATTTCTGGCTTCTCCATAATGTAGTTGTGTATTATATAAACTTAGTTCATGGAGTACCTAAAATTTAAGGAAGTCAATATTTTGTTTCCATGGATCTTACTTTAACAAAACATACATCTTTCAATTACTTCTTCATTTAGGAGAACAACAAAGAGATGACTACAGGCAAGACAATCATGAAAATCAACAGAAAATAGATCTTCTGTCACATTTAGGCATCAAGATGAAGTTTAAGAATGGAGAGATGACTAAGAAATATATAAAGGATTTCTAACGAAACACATGTAACAATCAGGCTGCATCAGAAGGAGATTAGGGGAGTGGGGGAAGAATAGTGTAATTCTTCACTAATTTCATTCTCAAAAGAAGCAACAAGTGATTTTAGTAATTTTCTCTTTCCTGTGAGAAAAGTCCTGTCTGCACTGGCCAAGACACTCTGGAGGCATCATAGAGTACCTTGGCCACAGAGTTGCCCTGACCTCGCTATCTCAAGGTCTTCATTCCAACACAAGATGGCTGTCCATATGTGTGTCCCACTGTGCTGCCTGGCATGGCTTCCAGCATGGCTCATCACACTCTGAGGTCAGAATGAGGTGCCCAGCACTGGTCACATGGCTGGGTGCCGCGTTCTGACCCACAATGAGCAATATGCACCAGGTGGCAGAGTGGAACACATTTTAAACAGCTGCCTGGTATCAGAGTGGAGGACTCCAGGTCCTCTGGGAAGATCCAGCACTAACAGGGAGTCTAAAACCTATGAAGAGGGGTATATCCCGGCTTTGGCAGTGAACAGGTTAGATGGCATACAATCTATTTGCATCAGGCTCAGGGTTTGGGCTGTACATCATCTAGACACCCCGTTGAGAGGACCAGGGGGCAGTTTATTTGGCCTGTGAAGACATGGCCCATGTGGTCAAAACCTGGGCCAAAATACTTTATTTCCAAAGACTCTTCACAGTTTTGGAATGCAAATTTCATACATGGTGTTTTGCATAGAAAACAGCATTTTCTGTACAGGAAATTGCATTTTCTCTGCAGAAAATATTTCTTCAACAGGTTCCCCATTTCATCAACTATCACCTGGCAGGAGTCATTCTGTCAGGCTCTAACCAAGAAAGTAAAAGGAAGGAAGGGAAGGCTACCATCAGTTGAGAGAATGCCACTCCTTCAGACATCCTAATGTTCTAGATCTGCCATGGCAAACCTATGTGCCAGAGCTCGCATGAGATGCCATTCCATCAGGCTGCAGTAAAAGGAGAGGGAGAATTGCTCTGCTGGCTCTCGGGTATCTTTGGGCTCTCTCTTTCTTTGAACTGCTTGTGCTCCAGCTGGTCATTATGGGAACTTTGTAATTAAGAACTAGTATCCAAATGTGCTTTTTTCCAATCTCTTCCTTTTGTGTCATGTCCTTATAAGAACATTATAAGAATCAAGGACATTGTTACCTGGTGCCAGGGGCGGGACTTCCTCCTTCCCCCCACCCCCGGGCTTCAGCTGCCTCTCCAGATTCACAATGAAATCTGGTAACTGGTTCTATAAAACTACACAGCCCGGAAAAGCACTTAACGATAAGAAAAAGAAATCTACTACAACTTACAGCTTCCTCTGTGATATCACTTCTCTTCCCCAGCAGCTTTGTACTTTTGTCAACAACTAGAAGTCCAACTGTTGTTTTGGGTTCAGTCACACTAATTTTCAGGCTGACATCCTCAGAAGGTTTAGCTTTATTTCTGTTCCACTGCATGTTAATCTAGAAAGGAAGATCATGTCTGTTTAGATTATGGAGGTGCTGGTTTAAAATGAGCCTTTTTATTCAGTATGAAAAGGGATCTTGTAGCACATTTGAGACTAACTAAGGGAAAAAAAGAAGTTGGTAGCATCAGCTTTTGTTGATTTAATCTCCTTCCACAGATGCAAGAGGTTACGCTACCAACTTTTTTCTTTTGCTCAGTTATAACATCACCAAATAAACTCTGTTCTCACAGCAATCACATCACATTTTTTCTTTAAAAAATAGAAATATACCAGGTTTCCAGAAGTCAATATTGCATGTCTTCACAATTGTGAAACTGTTCCTGCTGCCACCAATCCACTCTCTTCCTGACTCTCCTTAACTCCACCTCCCAGACCTATATCCTACCCAGCATCCCTTTAATTCTTTATTCATTTATTTATTTTTCTTTTAACACAATTTTCATGTAATGTTTCACATAATTCCCAGAACACTGCTACTACAATGTAAGTTTTTTAAAAAGAAAGAAAAGAAAAACAAAAAAAGGAAATCAGGCTACTAGGGGGGACAGGGGGTGAGGAGGACACAGTGACACCACATGACTGTCAATATCACAACTGCCCCAGCAGCAATATTTCACACCTAAGGACTTGCACAGTTGGGAAGTCATTGATGGATTTTCCCCATCAATGAAAAGGAATCCAGTAGCTAGAGGTCAGGGACACAGTAGCTACATATCAGAGGCGTCATTGTGCAATAAGTATCACCAAAGCCACTTTTTCCCGGGTCTAATCATGTTTTAAAAGCTGTGTGTAGCAACCTCCTTAGTCTCAAAGATGCTACAAGATCCCTTTGCATACTAATCCAGACTAATATGGCTATGTCTTTGATTTCATTCAGGTACTGATACTTGCATTTGATTTGATACAACTGAGAATCTGGAATGGTCTTGATGGTAGAGGCGAATCAGCCCCTGGAAAAGGATTTATTTTTCCCAAGATCCTTTAAATCTTTATTATGTTGTGGTTTAACACTATTTTAATCCCATAAAGTTTCATATTTTTGCACCCAATTTAAATTATTGTATTACAGCTACATTTTATTGTTTTCCTCTTGTTTTAAAATGGGTTGCTTTATTTTGTAGTTATGTTTTCACTGCCTATTAACTGTATTTTATACAGCATTAATGTTTTGAATATTGTTGTATTACTCAGTAATGCAACCCATCTTATAAGCTGCTGTAATGAGAAAAAAATTCACTGGCCAATTGACCAAGGAACTCAATTGTTAGTCTCACTAGAGAAGGCCATTAAATCAATATTTATATAAGTTCTCTAGTCATGTTTAACATCAAGATTTAGACCATTGTGCATATTATTCCTTCACCCGTTTATAAAATTTTATCTTCTGATTCAATACAAAATCACAAGTACCTTATTTTTGAAGTCTGGCTGAACAGGGACTCTGAGAGCATCATTTATTACTTCCCCATTATCATTCACATAGTAGGCAATTATGCATGCTGAAGGAGCCCAAGAATTTCCTGGTGTTAAAGTAAATGTTGTGGATTTCTTCTTACTTGTACTCACTATTTGTTCTTTAGACACCACCTGAGTTGTGGGGGATATGTTAGTTAAATCACAACCACAGATAAAAAATAACATAAATCACACAATTTTTTTTCTTCCTTCATCAGGAAGGCATTTTAAAAACACTTACATTCTGTGCCTTAATATGACCCAAATGAGAATCCCAAGGTATTATGGCATATAAAAATGCCGTAGGTCTTCAGAGTGCAGAATAAAGGATATTCCACCCAGAACAAGAAAACACAAAGGGTCCTTTGACACTACATTAGTGTATGATTCCACTTTAACTGCTATGGTTCTATCCTCTGGAATCCTGGGACTGGCATTTTGGGGAAGGATATTTAGGATTCTTATCCAGAGAGCTCTTGTGCTTCAAATAAACTTTTTTCCTTCTCCTTTGCAATAAAGGCCACATAAATGCAACATACATGTTGTTATGACTACTTTTATTCTGGTTGTTTTGTGGGGGGGAGGGAGACTTGTAAATGGTAGGCAGACATTATATACCGCTCTTGAGATAATAACGTCATAAAATCCCTATCTTCTAGGTCTAATTCTGTGTGGGTTCTGCAACAAAACTTTGGGCAACTATAATGACCTGCTACATAGATGAGAGTTAAGCAGCTACAATATAACAGACACCATACTGATGTAACTTAAATCATCCTTTGCTCACAGGTTCATATCAAATCTGCTTTAAAGAAAAAATGGTCAAGTGTGCCTTTAAGAAAAGATTGAAATGTAAATAAAAAGAACAACAAATAATAAATGTCACTTTGCAAGATTTTTTTTTTCAAATGACTGGGGGGAAAAAACCTAAGATATTTAATTTTAATCAACCCAAAGAAAATGCAAAATCAACAATGGTGGAAGTCTTTGATACATATAATTTAAGAAAATTATATGTATCAAAAAACTTCCAGTATTGTTGATTTTGCATTTTCTTTGGGTTGATTAAAATTATATGTATCAAAGACTTCCAGTATTGTTGATTTTGCATTTTCTTTGGGTGGGTTAATACTGAATTGGATTACAACAAATATTGTTTAAAACACTACCATGTAGCTGATCTCTTTCAAGGGTTTGTTGCTCTGAACATTCAGCTCCAAAGGTGCTCCAGCCTAGGAAAAACAGCAAGACTTGAATGAATATGCCCATCATGATATAATGCACTACAGGAGTGTTTATAGAGATTGATCACTTATGGAACAGTGCACATTACCTTTACATCTTGATTTGCTTTTTTAATCAGAAGGTAAGTCATGCTGGCGGAATAGAATGTATCATGTATGACTATAGATGTTTGGCTCTCCAGAAACTTGGCCTGTAAAAGAAAGTGGGGCATGGGGGGGGGGGGGGACAAAAAAATCATAAGAAAAATGAGGATCATTCAAGAACATTTTACAAACAGTATAAAATGTTCCCCTCTTAACTTCCTAAAAGACTAAGTTTTTCAAGGTGTGAAGCTGAAGTATAGTGTTTGAATGGAGTGGGGGAATAAGGTTGAACTCTATTGCAATACCAAATAAGAGGGGTTGAGGAGGGAGGTGCTGTGGTCCTGAAATAACTAATTTCAAATTGTTCACTAGTAGTTCTGTCAAACAGGCATTTTTTCAAACAAAAATTTTATTTTTGTTCTCACACAGCAATCAAACTGAAGGTATGATTGCTAACATTGCAATGGAAACATGAGCTTCATTCATACAGGCATTTAAAGTATGGTCTAAAAATCATGTAAACTTTAGATGATTATAACAAGCCTTGATTCCTCTCCCTCTACTTAGTATCTCTTTTACAAACAAGAATTTTTCAATGAACAACAGTTTTGCATCAGACAGCAATATAAGGAGCTATGACACCAAACCATAGTTCCATCTAATTTTAATTAGCTGGTGTTAAAATAAACCACACTTCCCTGAGTTTGCATATAATCGAAAACAGTGGTTAGGTTGTGTGTATTTTTAATGAACTGAAAACTTTCAATCTCTTCCTCATCTACTCCAATACTGACAGAGGCTTGCTAATCAGGTTCCTTATAAAAATTAATGAGATGAATGTCAAGTGCTTTGAACATTAAGACAATTTACCATAAGGACATTAAAGCTATTTTCCATACCAAAATTCTTTTCACCTGCTGATTAAGGTCCAAAACATACTGCGAAAACAATCCAGTTTGAGACCACTTTAACTGCCCTGGCTCAATGCTACAGAATTCTGGGAACTGTAGTTTTGTGAGACATTTAGCCTTCTCTGTCAGAGAGTTCTAGTGCCACAAGAAGCTACAATTCCCAGAATTCCCTAGCATTAAGCCAGGACAGCTAAAGTGGCCTCAAAGTGGACAATTCCTGCAGTGTATTTTGGACCTATAGCACCTTTCCCAAAGATGGTGCCCTCCAGATGTACTAGACTACAACTCCTATTATTCCAAACCAGCTTGGAGGAAATGATAGGAACTGTATTTCAAGGTTTGCTTTGAAACAAAATGACAAGAAAAAATATACCTTAATATTCAATCTTGTTGTATTTGCCTGAACTGGAAACTCAATTTGAATAACCCCGTCTTCTGGAATAGGATAACTCAGGTTCTGAGCTGTCTCATTTGTCTGTGACTCATTCCCATCATCGTACATGTAGTAAGCACTTCTGAAAATTTCACCTCTTTTTGAAGGTTCAACAGTGATCGTTACATTATTCTTTCTTTCATCATGAGTAAGTGGCTTGTTGTCAAATTTTGTTACCTTCAGCTGAGAAATAATCATAGGAATGGGTGTAAATGAAACTGAACTTTTGAAACCATAATTAAAAATAACAATATAATAATAATAATAATAATAATAATAATAATAGTTTTATTACTATTTCCTGCCTCTCCCTTCGGATCGAGGTGGGATTCCAACAGATTATTAAAATACAATTTATGCTCTGCTTTTGAAATTGAAACACCAGTACTACATTTAACATTTATGGCTTTCACCAATCAATGACCAAACTATCTAGAGATGTAAATGATGTAAAATAAAGTTCACTATAAGACAGCTTCAAACTATTTTAAAAATATAACAGCCTTCATAATGCATACTCATTCACCTTGTGTTCTAGAAACACACCATTTACACAAAATAAAACAAACAACTTACCATAGCCATGAAAGTGAGAGAAGGCTTGAGAACTCTTGGGTACTCAAAAAATTCTAATGAATAATCATGATGTTTTGGAAAGGCAGTAGCACTTGCATTTTGGCTGATTCCTGTTAAGAGTATTCAGAAGTATTTTATTTAAAAATGTGCATAGTAACTCACTTAAAATAATGTCCTAAGAATTATATTTATCAAAATTTCAACTGTGAACTCTCTAAAAACATTGTTGCTAATTTTCAAACTAATGGTCCACCTTTTTCTTTGAGGAACAAACACCATTTTGAATAGAATTCCCAGGTATTCCAGATATTCACCATTTGACATAAAAATGTTTTGCATTTGTGAACACTGTAAATAGTTCACTGCTTTTATGAATTAACATAGCTCTGAGCAAACAAAAAAAGCAGTTGATTTACATATTCAGATCAGGAGAAATATTCACGCCTAATGATCCATATGATCCATGTATGATCCAAAATAATAACTCTAACTCAAGTGAAAATGCTTTACTTTCCATGCACACAGTTCTTTTCTTTCCAGTGCCTACCCCCGCT
This sequence comes from Urosaurus nigricauda, assembly GCA_034509955.1. NCBI lineage: Eukaryota > Metazoa > Chordata > Lepidosauria > Squamata > Phrynosomatidae > Urosaurus > Urosaurus nigricauda. Next base: position 256,279,943 of record JAOEGL010000001.1, on the reverse strand, counting down.
TTCTCATGCTTCCCCCTTTCCTTAAAGGAAAGCAAAAATTAAACAACATAACCTGTAAGTAACTCTGTAACCACAGCTGTAATTTCTATGGGCATCTGGTGATACACGTGTGGATCCCAATCTGCATATGTTAAATTCTTCATTTCTAGACTGTCAAGTGTAAAGTTCACAGATCCATTAAACTGAAATCAAGAAAAAGTCAACCAGTTAGCTTTTCTCTTTTAAAATGTATTTTAAAAAATTAATGCAAAATTAGATTTACATTTTAAATTATTGCAAATGATACAGAGTTGTTGTTGTTGTGTGCCTTCATGTTGCTTCCGACTTATGGTGACCCTAAGGCAAATCATAGGGTTTTCTTGGCAAGATTTGTTCACAGGAGGTTTGCCATAGCCTTCCCCTGAGGCTGAGAGCATGTGACTAGCCCAAGGTGTGTAGTTTCTCTAAAGCTTGAGTACACTGTCAGGCATTGATCATAGCTCACCTCCAGTATTTTAGTAATATTTCTCTTCTTTCCATAGAATATTGAGGAGCAAAGAAGCGTTAATTTCCCTTTCACCAGCTTTCCATATGTGTACCTGAAATAGCCACAAAAATCCACATTCAGTTTCCAAACACAGTTTAATATCATATTTAAACATATTGACTGTACATTTTAGCTTTAAAAAAAAATAGCACGGATCATTCTTTTTGTGGAACTGGGCAAATTCAAACCATGTAGATTCACTGAAACAAATGTCCAACACCAATTAAAAATATCTTTGGACTTTATCATACCAGCCCCTTGTCTCATAGCAATCGCATTATTCCAGTATGGAAACAATTAAAATCATTATATTCTGAAATTGAACTATATTGCTACTTTGACAACGTATGGTCCCACTATCAGTGTTCTGCACTGCCTCAGTTACCCCACCTTCCTAGCCACATCTGAACTATTTAGTCCATGTTCTTTTTTTTTTAATTGGCCTGACACTGTTTTTGTTATTATTTATTTATTTCTCTTTTTTTAAAAAAACAGAGCCACTGCTGAAACACTATACCCCTATGGGATGGAAAAAACTGATTTCAAGAAACAATGTCCTCATGAAAAGTGAAAATAGAGGCTTACTATGTTATATGGTTACAGCAGCAAGGATGTGTTATGCAACACTAGAAACAAAACATAATCCCAAATATTGAAGAAGGGGCGCAGAAGCTATTGGACTTTGGAGTATCAGATAAATTAACAAATTGGTTAATGGGAAACTGAATACAAACATGCTTACATACCTGGCAGCCTTTTATAGGTTATATTAAAACAAGAAAAACAGAGGATGCTATAATAAGTTTCAATATTTAAGCAGTAGTTATTTTCTGCATGGTAGAAAAGAATGTGTGTGTGTGTCATATATATATATATATATATATATGGATAAAGATTAGAAAGGAGTCATTTTAGACATAATAAATGATGTTAATGTTGTGCATGAAGTCAAGAGTTTGGGGAACAGGGAAGGGGAAAATTTTGTTAGCATGTTATAAATGAACTTCAATAAAACATATTTTATTGGGAAAAAAAATTTAAAAAATACCCTTGCACAGGAAAGGTAGAGAGGGTGGGAAATGCCGTGGAAAGAAACAGCAGGAGCTGGAGAGACAAGAGGCTAGAGCAGCAGGCAAAGCAAAGGAAAGGCCCACTCAGTGAGTAGCCACACAGCCACAGGCTCTGTCCTAATGCACAGGTTTCCTCAGAACTAAATCTCATGGTGTTCAAGGGAGTTGGGCTCTTGGAAGCAGAGCTTGGGGAAAGCAACTTTTTGGAGGACTGTAACTCCCAGAATCCCCCAGCCAGTTGTAGTCTCCCCAAAAGTCACTCCCCCCCCCAAGCTCTCCTAGGAGGCATGCTTAGTGTTCTCAACTTGCATGTCCAGACCTTTGTGGCTGCAGTTCCATGAACATTTCACAAGGAGTCAGTCTCTCTAACGTCCATGGAATTACTTCAAAGGAGATGGGCATACAATGGGCTCATGCCTATTTGCTGTCATCTGCAGAAAAGGCTTTTTTCAGGCTAGGATATAGCCCATAACTTACTTAAACCTGCTAGATAACTCATTTTTAAACCACTTAAATCCACTCACATAAAATACACCACAGATCAGTGAAGTCAGATGGGGAGAAGAAAACCATGCCTACTCACACCGCACTATCACAACTGCCACAGAAAGAACAATAACACCACAAACAATATCCAACAACAGCAATTCTGCAACCCGTCAATGAAAAGATGCAAACTAATAACAATCAAAATACAATACAACAATGGGATAGACACAATGTTGTGTGGTAACTCCCAGCCAATGACAAAGTTATCTTGCTGCAATTGCGATTTACCCTCCTCCTGTGATAAAGTCCTCCATCTCACAAAGAACATTAGTGGTGGCAAACATCTTTTGTTTTTAACCAGAAAAACTCAATGACATATTATAATCTGTAATGGGTCATTCAGAAAAATTGGAAGCCTAGCTTTTTTGAGTAACAATAAGGAACCCATTCCTCCCTATTTTCAGAATGATAAAATCTCACCTTGATTTTATTCTATTTTATTTTATCTGACTCTCCAGCTCAAAATAATAATATTTTTATGCATATCTCTACAGATGATTTCCACCCCTAAGACTAGAAAAAAGGGCTTGTTGCCATAGGTATACACGATTTCTACACATGCATATAATCTCAAATAACATAATATTTATTTTTTACCTACTTTGCTGTGACAGTACCATTGAAATTTGTAGCTTTTGGAGAATAATGCAGAGGTGTGGTTAAAAAGACCTCAAACTTTGGTAACACTATAAAAAAGAAAGATTATAATTAAAATTACACAAAGATGGTCATATTTTTATATATTCAGCAAAACAATTTTTTCAGTACAATACCAACATACACATATGCCTTGCCCATACTACCTTCATATCAGTTCTGGTTGATTCCATCTTTATTTACACAACGAATTCTGAGAATTCAGATGCTTTGATACAGAATGTGGATATAAATATTTTAGTTGGGCATTCAGCTTGCACCTTGCAGGGAGTGCATAAAACTTTGTTGTGCCACTCACACAGGGCACCCTAGATCTCATGTAAACAGCCCACATGCCACACACACAGGGTACCACCAAGGATGATGGAAAGGATGGGGGGCTGCCCTTGCCACTACCCCCTCAACCCTGCTTTGTGTAGCAGCCAGCTGGCCAGCAGCATCTGCCTCAGCTATGCCCAGCTTACTGCTACTTTCTCCAATTCGTGCTTATTCGCCACTTTGGATTTATCTCAATGAACTAGAAGAGGAGGCAGCAAACTAGGTACAGCTGAGCTGAGGCAAATGCTGCTGACTGACCAGCTGCTGCACAAAGCAGGGGGATGACGCCAAGCATTATGTGTTACTCCCTTATGTGTTACCTTTATTGTTTCTGTTGAGGGAGAGAAAGGCAAGCCAGCTCCAACAGGCCTTGCCTAAAAAGAAGGACAGCCCTCCCTCCATCCACCATCGTGAGGGAGAGAAAGGCAAGCCAGCTCCAACAGGCCTTACCTGAAAGGAAAAACAGCCTGAAAAGAAGAAGGGCCCTCCCTCCAGTCCATCTGCCTTAGTGCAGGCCTCTGAGAGAGAGATCTGCTGGACTTTTCCCCTTTCCTACTGCCATTCCCTTCTCCTTTTGTGTCTTGTCGCTTTAGATTGTAAGCCTGAGGGCAGGGAATTGTCTAATTAAGAATTTTTAAGCCGCTCTGATAGCCTTTTGGCTGAAGAGTGGGGTATTCGTTGTTGTTGTTGTTATTATTATTATTATTATTATTAGCCTTGTTGCCCTCAGTGATGTCCCACATATGGCCAATGGGTTGTCTACATGAGATCCAGGGCACCCTACGAAAGCAGCAGTGCAACAAAGCCTTGTGCACCCTCTGCCTCCCGCATAAAATGAGCACCCAGAAACAGTAAGGATGGAAAGAGGTACATGGGAAATTCACCAAGCCATGCTGCAAAGTTATAAATGAAAGCAGGAGAGAAGGAGGGATGGAGGAACTGGATGATGGTCCTGTCTCCCTCCCTTGCTGCACCCATGATAAAAGTGAGAAAGGACCATGTCCACCAGCGGCAGCCATTGCCTTGGGAATTTGCCATGTGGTTCTTCTCCCTCCAGCTGACTCTGGCACTCAAGGGAAACAAGCTGTGCCCCGACATGTGAGTCATTCCTTTGAATACTCTCCTCTCTATGGTACAGCTGGTGAGCCCAGGGATAGTTTGACTCTGAATGTGAAAATACAGGGGTCTCTATTACCCACTTTTCTGCATATCCATGCAAAGTCCTGGAACGTATCCCCCAGGTTCGTACTGAATTTATTTCACTTGCTGAAATGTTTTGTTTTTTAGCTTTTTGAATTTTTTCCAACAAATTGTAATTGAGTTAATATTGTAATGAGGTATAATTGCAATTATGGTTATTGTATGTATTTGCTTTTGTGAAATGCTCTGAGCACAATATATTATGAGGAAACACAGTATATAAATAAATTGTCTCTGATTAAATTTCTAAACTAGAGGCAAGCAACACAAGATACATGTGAAGGAGTCCGCCACAAGGCACATGAGCATAACCATCTGAAACTGCATTTAGAAGTGAATTTTCAGGTCGCAGTATGGGACAAGTTCTGTGTTAACAGTAAAACAGGGACAGTGGATTATTGATTGGAGTGCCTTTTCCAGCCTAGCCCCTGAGATCACCACAGGATCCCATATAGGTAATGCCTGGGACGTTGTGGTATGAGTGAAGGCCTTCTCAACTGTGGCACCCTTGTTACTGAACCCTCTCCCTCTGAAGGGCCATCAGCATCTTCAGTGATTAGATAATTAAAATGCACACCTTATCCTGGGCCTTTGGTCCTTTTGATGAGGAGGAGGAGGAGGAAAGTGAATCTACTGTGTCTGATTCAACACTTCTGAGTCTGTTGAACACTTCCAAACTTGCAAAATGTACTCTTTTGAACTATAACTGTCAGATTCCCCAAGGAATTCTGAGCATTCAGAAAAAGCAAATTTCCCAGTCTTTGAACAGAAAGCTATATGTATTATCTCACTGCTGTTTGGATTTGATTAGTTCTTTAGTATTTTAACTGTACTGTGTTATAAGTGTGTGTGTTTTTATTTGTATTTTTTTACTTGCAGACTCCTCTGAGATGTATTATGAGGAAATTACACATTTAATTAATTAATAATACACTTCCTACCCACCTTGCTGCTGCTAGCTATTTTATTCACTCTCCATTCATTGTTCCATTCATTGTTCATTAAAAAGCAACGAAATATATACTGCTTGGAGGAAGAAAGAATTTAAGCACACACTACAGAAAGTTCAGCACATCTGTGCTACACACTCCCTTTACTGTTAAAGTGGCACACTCTTTGTGTGCTGCATATGCAAATGGAACATGTGAACAATAAGAAACAATAAGATTCATTCAGAATGCCAAAGGACGCTGAGGAATGAGAAGTTTTTGTGAGGGAAGTTTCACACTTTTCTTTGCTCAGAAGACATTTAATTAGTAAGATGTATTTTGTCAATGGGTGCATGTGCACTGTAAAAATAACGCAGTTTGGCCCATTTAACTGCCATGGTTCCATTCTGCAGAATCGTAGGATTTGTAGCTTTGTGAGGCACCAGCACTCTTTGGCAGAGAAACCTACAGACAAATATATATCTTTCTCTGAAGATGCCAGCCACAGATGCTGGCAAAACATCAGAAAGGAACTCTTCTAGAACATGGCCACATAGCCCAAAGCTCCACAAAAAACTATGGATGCCGGCCATGAAAGCCTTCGACTCCACAAACCTAGACCTTGTAAAACTACAAAACCCAGGATTTCATAGGATAGAGCTACAGTACTTAAAAGCAGTATCAAACTGCATTATTGCTATAGTGAAGATGCACTCAAGAGCATTTCTGATTGAAGACCTCTTCCTCCTTGAATCTTAACCCCACCATTCAATATTCCAAAAAATAAAATAAAATCCAGTATTTAAGATCAACCTATGTGCTTTTTATATGCAGACAGGTGCCACTTACCATATTCCATGACAGTAAATATTTGATGATGTATTTGACCCTATAAAAATGAAAACAAACAAAATGCATGAAACCATGGTTAAATGCTGTGGTTTATTTTTATCTGAGGTATGGCCTGGCACAAAATGATTCTTGAATTCAAGTTGTAAAATGCTGAGCTGCATGTTCTCAAAGTTTATAAAGTCTCGGTGTTGGTTACTGTAAAGAAAAAATGGCAGAACGAGAACTCTTCAACTTTCTGTAGGATGGAACATTCATGTTCCAGTTATTTTTACCTTAGAATACAGAATACTAACATGTTTATTTTGGCATGTATTGCTCTGGACCAAAGCCCATATTGATAGCGGATGAAACAACGTCCTAATCTGGTAGGATGGAAAATTTATATTGTCAATGGCCCAAAATGTGTCATTTTCTTCAGAGGTAAATAATACACTCATCCCTCCACATTTGCTGGGGTTAGAGGTACAGGATCCCCATGAATGTGCAAAAATCACAAATAACAAAAACACTATATTTTTACCTGTGAGAACACCTCTCTAGGTATATCGTGGAGCTCCAGTGCAACTCTGTGGTCTACATCTGCCAGACTTTGACCATAGAATTGTACTAGAGGAGCTACAAATGCCTAGTAGAGTGTTCTCTCTAGGTCCTTCAGTGTGACTTTTGGTTAAAGTCAACTATAGAGTTGCACTGGGGGACCTAGATCTTCTAAGAGAAAACATATTAATAAAATCCATGAATAATGAAATCTGCAAAAGCCAAAGCCACAAATGTGTAGTTAAGAAGTAGCTGGAAATCACTCTTGAAGATTTTAAATGGAAGAGCAGATTAGAAAATTAGAGATAACACCTTTCACCCAACAGAGCCCCTACTTCTTTTGCCATATGTGAATGGAAATAAAGTATGGGGGTGAAAAAGACAAAAGGAAATTATGACAAATCCTGATGGTGCTACATCTGAAATTGCTCATTATTCAGAGAACTAATAATATAAACACACAGGCATATTGGGGGGAACATTTTTACTGCTTATGCACCTATATCCAGAGATAATTTCATTGTATGCATTGGGCAAAGTGTCATTTACTTCAATATACCATCATATATTTCTTTATCTGTGAGACATAATGGGATTTTTCTTGGTTTTACTACAGCAGATGGACATGGCTTCCACCTCCAAATTAGCACTTAACAGTGAAAACACAAAAATTGCATAATATCCTGCATTAGTTTTGCTTTTTTAAAATGCAGATTTTTTAAAAAATGCAAGCATGTGATCTGTTTTATGTATCTTGTGCACGAGTGTATTGTTTTGTTTTGTTTTGAGTGAATATATATATCCACATGCTACTTCTTACAAAGTAGTAAAAGGAACAGGAAATAATTTCATTTCTTGTTTTGCCATTTTTTCCTATTACTTTCTGTTACTTTTTTATAGGACCAAAAGAGAATAGCACAAAACTCGGTAACACTTCCTGACAAAATGTCTCTAAAATGTCCTAAATCATTTATATATATATATATATATATATATGTATGTATGTACTAATCACACTAATAAAATAACTTTGCTCTTAAACACTGCCTCACTTTTGGAATGTAGCATTGTTGCATCCTCATTACCCCACCACCACCACCAAGTAACTAGATACAGCTAATTGTGTTGCTTGCAACTAATTTCTTCCAACTTCTGGAAATACCCAATTTAGGTTGGTTTGGGAGTGGACAATATTGTGATGCACTACCAGGAGACATGCCCCCCCCAAACTGGATCTCAAGAAGCTGCACCTCTTCCTACCCTTCACTTCTATTTTTCTGATATTTTCCTTCCACTAAAAAATCCTCTTCACACCCTCTATGGGCCATCATCACGGTGAGCAATTTTGCCATTTTGGGAGGGCCGAACTATTTTCGGCCTAGGAGATCTTTTTTCAAAACCATAAGTAAACAGTGAACTTCAAGTTTTGAGAGAGAGAAAAAAGCCCCATCCTGGACTAAAACAACTTGTTGAAACATGTCAAAATTGCTTCCTGCCTGCTAGAAAGCACAACTAGTCTTTTTCATTAATATATACATATATAAAATAGAGATGGGGGTATTTTGCCTGCACCCATGTTAGATGAGCATGAATGCTCAAGGAACCACTTATTCACAGGGGGGGGAATTCAGCACAAGGATTCACTTCAAAATTCTATTATTCTTTCCCTAGGTATTTTCCAATACTAAACATATCTTCCAAGTTTTAAGAATTTGCAGTGTATAAGAATCCGTACTATTATTTTGTTATACAATGGATCTGGGAGAACAAAGAGGGGCTGACTCACTCAGACAGTGTCTGAGTTTTTTAACACAGCTCAGAATGGTAATAACGCTGGCATCCAGCTTCTGAAAACACACTCTTGAGCCTAGGCAAAACAAAAAACAAAAAACCCACAATTGCTAAGCTTAAATTGTCTTTGTTCAATTGATTTTATTATTTGTTTCTGGCATGAAAAGATGGTGTAAGACATTCAACAGAATACAGTACATCACTAGCTGAAGAAAAGTACTTAACAAAATAAACTGAATTTGTTTGCATAGTGCTAAAAGAGCTATGCTATTGTGTGCCTTTGTTTCTGACTTATGGTGAACTTAAGGCAATGGCAAAACCTCCGAAAAAATCTTGCCAAGAAAACTCCATGATAAGTTCACCATAACTCAGAAATGTCTTGAAGGCACACAGTAACTACTACAAGGTGAATCTATCATGGGCTTTTCTTGGCACATTTCCTCAGAGGGGGTTTTACCATTGCCATTGTCTGAGGTGAGAGATGACACTGCCCAATGACACTGTGGGTTTACATGACCAAGCCAGGATTCAAACTCTTGTCTCCAGAGTCATAGTCCAATGCTGCAATCATTTTGCCACACAGCCTCTCAAAAGAACTATAGAAAGTACTTAAGTTATCTTGAAAAACATGTGTTGCCCTCATCCTAAGGAACTCCTAAATGTTTCCTAAGAACTCATATACAGATCTCCTTTGCAAAGGCAATGTTTATGGGAAGTATGTCTCTCAATACCAGTTGCTGGAGGACAGAGGTGGGTGGTTTAGAGTATCTCTCTCTCTCTCTCTCACACACACACACACACACACGCTGTGTATGTATATATGTGTATACACACACACACACACACACATACTGTGGGTGGTTCTATTGCATTCATGTCCTGCTTGTCGGCTTCCCATAAGCATCAATTTGATATTCTGTGAGAAGGGAATGTTGTACTAAACAGAGCATTATTCTCATCCAACAGAGCCATGACACTTTGAGAATAATGTAGAAAAGTCAATCCAAATATAAGCATGGTTTTCTACATGCAGTGCAGTTCTAGAAATTTTTGCTAACAAGAAAAAAATGAAACAGTTCAAATAAGATATCAACAAGTTGGAATATGCCCAGAGAAAGACAACCAACATGATCAAAGGTCTGGAGATCAAGCCCTATGAGAGCTCTGCTCAGTTCCTGCAAATTCATAGCCATGACCTCTTTATATAGAGTCCATCTATCTAGCATGAGGCCTTCCTCTCTTTCTGCTTCCCTCCACCTTTCCTAGCATTATTTTTTTTTCCAATGAGTCATGCCCTCTCACAATGTCGCCAAACTACAACAGCTATAGTTGAGTCATCTTGGCTTTGCTATAAAGTACATGTCTATAAAGCACATGCCGATTTTCCTCTTTCTTTCCATACTCATCATTGTTTTCATATTCTCTTTGAAAGGCTGAGAATAGGGGTTTTGTGTGTGTGTGCACGCGCACATATAGCATTTGTTTTGATGGTCATCAGCATAACTATGTATTTTACTTTTTACTCTGTTGGATCAGAATAATGCTCTGTTTAGTCTGTATTTTTACTTTTTTTGTCTTGGTTATACTGATACCTAAGAAGCGGGGGGGGGGGGGGTTTGACACATTCCTTTCTTGCATTAAAATGGACCAAACAGGTTGTATCTGACTATGACCAGTTTCTGATGCCTTTTCTTTTTTTGCACACATGCTTTCTTTACAATCTACTTCTTTACAATTGTACTTTTAACATCATATTTGTTAAGTAGTCACATTTATGTTCAACCTTTCTTTCAATGAACTGAAGACCGTTCATCTAATGACTTTATTCTTACAACAATCATTTAAGGCAGGTAGGTCAGGAAGAAAGCGTGTGACTGGCCTGAGGTCATCCAGTGAGTTTTATGGCTCAATGGAGATTTACACATGGATCTCTAGAGTTCTGTTCAACATTAATCATTGTAACACACTGCTATCATTATGATTATTATTTATTTATATAACACCATCCGTGTATGTGGCATTTTATTAGTTTGTAACTGATTAACTGAACAAACCAAGGGAGTGGTCATCAATGGTTGATTTTTGTCCTGGAGAGGAGTGACTAGTGAAATGATGCAAGGGTATCACACTTTCCTCACAATAGATTGCAGTATTTTCTACCTAGAAAATTTTATCTCCAATTTTTGCTACTATATAAATATATATAGTAGGCATAGCAATTTGGTTCATATGTGTGTGTGAGCCTTCAAGTCACTTATCAATTTGTGGCAACCCCATGAATTCCATAGGGTTTTCCTAGGCAAGTAGTAGTCAGAGATGGTTTTACCAGCTCCTTCCTCTGAAATATAGCCTACAACACTGGGTATTTGTGGGTGATTTCCTATCTCAGTGCAAACCAAGGCTGATCCTGCTTAATTTCCAAGATCAAGTGGGATCCAGTGTCTTTTGTTGTTGTTGTTAACTTCTCTCGTGTCAATCTTGACCAATGGTGACCCTGTTGATGAGACATCTCCAAGAATCCCTTTCTTGTGCCCAATTAACAAAAGGACACTAGGGCAGCTCTAGGGCCTCAATGTTCTAAGCTGCTCCTGGAGTATTTTGCCAATGCAGGCAACACTCTAGATGCACTTTTGTCTAGTACAGCATACACAAAAATAGACCTACAAATTAGCTCATTACATGCCCAGCAACAATGCTGGGTTTTGCTTTGGCAATTAACAGATGCACACGCTAAAATTATGGAATGAGAAGGGCTACAACTTTATTGCTTCCAACTATAGGGGCTTGATTGTGCATGAGCCAAGATTCAGATATCACACAATCTGCCTCTTGACCAATGAATCAACTTACCCAACCCACCTGCTGGGAACTGGGTGGCAGAAATAGGATTCCAGGTGAGAAAAAGCCACTATGTGGGTTCCCTGGTGGTTAGAGTATGGCTGAGCCACCTACCTTTGAACTGGGCATGACTCATGTAGTCTACATCTCCAAGGTCACATGGGGTACCTCCCTTCCCCAAACAGGTTATGCTGGGTCTTAAAACCCTGTCTGCCCCCAAACAGGACCTACGGTCATGCAAAACTGCCCACAAGTTACGCCAGACTTTATAATACAATCATCTCTTGCACACAAACCTCGGCCAGAGAACAATACTATGAATCCATATATTAGCTAAGGGAGAGTGGATGGATGAAGGTTGAAGCCCACATGCAAACTCCATGCTAAAGGCAACCTTTTACTCTCCCCAATCAGATCTAAGTGAAAACCTCAGAGCTGTGGAAAAGGTCACTCCTGACCAGTCACACTTCCCCCTACTTGGCTAGTATTTTTGGACCAATTGGAAAGCCTGCAAAACCCTGTGGCCCTCACAGAAGCTTTTTCTACTGCTCAAAGAAAATGGCATCTTGTCACTGCTCACTCCAACCTCTACTCCCCCAGGCATCGAACACAATGTTGTATTTTCGGTTATATTGAGACCATTCTTTGTAAGACATCGTCTCTTAAAAATGAACTAATCCTAGAATGTGATCCAACTCCACTAAAATCTAAGGTAACTTTATCACTGATTTTACTAATACCATATTACATCTCACCTGAACCTCTGATTTTGTTAATACTCACATTTACTTCAACATGTAGACTCCAGTCACCCAAAACAGGATGTTTGGATAGCTTAAATTGTTTGGCTATTTTGCCCAGCTTTCCATTCTGTGTCAGCCACTGCTGAATCAAATTGCGTCGAGGATCCTAACCAATAAATAAATAAGCTATATGTTAAACTAAGAGTATAATATAATTCAAAGATATAGCTGTGTTAGTCTGTAGAATCAGTATGTAGAGAGATCTTGTAGCACCTTTGAGACTAACAGAAATAAAGAAGTTGGCAGCATGAGCTTCAGTCTACCTACTCAGATGCATATAGTCATATGAGGCTTTTAAGTTCATGCTGTCAGCTTCTTTATTTCACTTGGTATAATATAACGACAGTAACAAATCCAAGAATACATGGAAAATACAGAATTATTGGAATATACCCTTTTTAATATTGAAACTATTTCAAAGAAATTAAGATTGTTTCAGCAAAAAAATCTGTACCAAAACTTCATTTTATGATCTACAACAAATTACTGGTAATATTCATTATGTACTGGTAATATTCATTATTTAGGAATGTACTTATGAATTTTGTTAATATAGGCCCAAAACAGACAGGCAAAAAAGCCCGCTTCAGGGATGCTTGGGGGTGTAGCGTTCACATGACATACATCCCCAAGCTACCTTGAAGTCGCTGCCAAGTCGCCCCAAGCTGGAAAAGCCAACCTGAAAAGGAGTGGTTAAAAACTGCACCTTTTCAGAAGCCACTTTTAAACACCAGTCATGGGCCAGATTGGGTTCGTGCATGGCTTTGAGGTGAGCAGCTCCATGGCAACCCCAATCTGCCCTTTTTGGGCAGTCTGTTTCGCCCCAAAGTGAACAATTCACAAATGCTTATTCTAATGCATGTATCGAGTCCAAATGCTGTTCCCTTTTAGAACTAGGTTATTTAGAACTTGGAGCTGTCCGTTTGGAAGCATCCTAAGCACAAAAAATTCATTTAAAAGTTGGACCTATATGCTGCAGTCTACACTCAACATGGCTGCCTTGTTTATCTAGCACAGAAGTAGCCAACTGCATATGGGTGGGGGCCAATTTTCACCCGCCATGCTTCCCTGTAAGCCACATTGGCACATCTGGCAATGAACCAGAAGTGACATCACATCACTTCCAGTTAATGGGTCAGCCAGCAGCCAAGGATACTGTGAGGGACAGAAACAAAACACCACATCTGTGGTCAGTCTTGCATGTCTTAGCTGATTTTCAGGCAAAAAGGCACCTGAAAATGCCTGGGGAATTTTTTTTAAAAAACCTCTTAGAGTTGGGAGCTTCAGAGACTACAAAAATGGGTTTCAGAGGGTCACGTGTGGCTGCCAGACTCCACTTCCCTCAGCCCTGATTTACAGTATATTTTACAATATACCTTTTCCTTTCTGGAATGCTAGAGTACAAAACACCACAGGTGGCATTTCCACACTCTGAAGCCTCTACTTCATCAAATAATTTCTATTTGTACTTAAGGTAAATGTTTTCCCTTGACATGAACGGCTAGTCATAACTGACTGTAAGAGGTGGTGCTCTCATCTCTTTACTAAGCCAAAGAGCCAGCGATGTCCAAAGATGACTCTGTGATCATGCGGCCAGCATGACTGCACAGAATGCTGTGTTTGTGTAAGTTTGTACTTACCCGAATATATATATTTATAGGTGCATTGAATGGTTTAAGGTCAGGGTACAGAGTAACAATCCGTATTTTGACATCTTGCCCTGGTTTGTACACAGATTTATCGGTCTGCAGGAAGACTGAGAAGCTCTTATGTTCAAAGGAAAGGGTTGTGCGATTAGAAAACAAGAGCAGTCCTTCTGAATAGCCTTTGACGAGTAAATCGTAAGGACCAGGAGTACTATCAAAAGGAAGCTGGAGAGAGGAAAAAATGTTATTTCTAAATGCTACTGGAGTTATAGAACAATGGAACAATAAACAATTTACACCTTTTTAAAAAAACATTATGCTTCACACACACACTGGAAGTAAACATGACCCAACTGGGAGTAGGGTTGTGATGTTAATGTTAAATAGGGTTGTGAGGTTAATGTTAAATAACTAAAACTTACAATGACACCACAGAAATGTTTCATCACTTGAAAAGAGATACCGTATTACTTGTTACTTCGGGGGGGGGGGTATTGATACTTTGTTATATATTAAATGTTGTGGTTGCATTCAGACATTCATCCATGGCTTCATAGACCAAACTAAGCACCATGAATAAGGATTCCTACCTCCCCCATCCTTTTTCATCTCAAACAGCTTCAGCATAAGAGATCCAGATTTACAAGGGTTTCCTAATAAGTCCAAATGAGGCTTAGTGTCACTTAGCAAGCCAAGATAATAAGCCAGGATCAGATCTTGGCTTATTATCTTAGTCTGTCAGCTGACATTAAACCATAATGCTCAACAGAGTGAGCATAATGTCTTAAAGCAAATGAAGATCTCCATGTCAAAATAGAAGGGGAGAGAGGGAACAGTATACACCCATAGTACTGGTACTTATAAATCACGGTTTATGAAGCTGAGGATGAATATCCAAACATAGTATATGTAAGCACATCCATTCAAAACGAATAGAAAATGACATTTCTTGAAAAAAATTGTTGAAATTCACACAAAAAACAAACTGATTTTCATCTTCCACTGAGTGGAAAAAGGCAATCATATTTCTTTTGTTCTCCTGGAAATCACAGATGCAGACATTTCTATGAACTTTGTTTCCAAAGATGCCTTAGAGCCCTGATCTCAAGGTGACTTTCAGGAGAGTCGCCTTGCTGGAATACACCTACCTAGTTTCTTTAGGGAGCTCATACGACCATTTAGGTTTGCACCCCAAACCCATGAACATAATTTGTGAGAGTTTTGCTAGTATAAACATGGCCCAAATGCTTTTTTTCCTGCACTGCAACATCCAGTGGATTCCACTGAGGAAGTACTTGTTTTTTACTTTTTATTTAAAATATTATCCTGACAAACATCCCCATTCCTTTTCCTATGTTGCAGATAGAACATAAGACGTCTTCCTCCCTCTCTCTCTCTCTCTCTCATTTTCTTTCTCTCTCTCTTCCTCTTATACTGCATCTTCCATTACTCCCAGACCCCTTCCACAGGATAAATCATTATCTTTCTGTCTCTCCCCCAACTCATTTTTCTCTCTATCCCCCCTCCATCTTTGAAATAGCCACCAAAAGTTAACTACTACACTGACAGTTAGGATATCTTCTTAATAAGGAGTCAAATTTCTGAGACTCTCTACACTTGGTTTTCTTCCTCCTTACGAGGTCATTCCAATAACCAAAAGCATATGTCCAAAGTTATTTGCAGTGTGTTCCTGTATATTTTGCTAAATGAGCTAGTTCCAGAAGTAGATTTACCAGTGAAAAAAGCATGTTGCTTGGCAATGGTGATCACTGCCTGAACCAGATAGTTATTTTTAACTAGAGCAGACCCACGGAATCAGTGAAATTTACTTACATGTTGACTCACCATTCAACAATAGATTCAAAGGTCTACTCCAATGAATATTAACCAATAGGATTCATTAGAATGGTTGAACATAGGCATTAGATGCTTATTATTTTGAGGTACAGTGGTCCCCCGGGATACGAATCCCCCGGCTTACGAAAACCCCGGGATACGAAAGAGCCAGGGCCGAAATAATGGCCCCGGCTTGCGAAAGTATCCCCAGGTTAGGAAATGGCCCTTTTGGCCCTTTTCCTCCGAAGCCAGGCTTCGGAGGAGAAGGGACGGACTTTCGTTCCTTTTCCTCCGAAGCCAGGCTTCGGAGAAAAAGGGACAGCCCTTCGTCCCTTCTCCTCCGAAGCCAGGCTTCAGAGGAGAAGGGACGGCCAGGAGGCCTCCGCGGCTGAGGAGATCGGGCCTTCCTTTCGTTAGGCGCGGAGGCCCAGCCTGGCTTCCCTTCCCTTCCCCAGCCAGGCTGGGCCTCCGCGCCTAACGAAAGGAAGGCCCGATCCGGCGGATCGGGCCTTCCTTCCGCCTCAGCCGCGGAGGCCCAGCCTGGCTGGGGAAGGGAACCTTCCCTTCCCCAGCCAGGCTGGGCTTCCGCGGCTGACGAAAGGAAGGCCCGATCCACCGGATCGGACCTTCCCTTCCCCAGCCAGGAGGCCCCCGCGGCTGACGAAAAGAAGGCCCGATCCGCCGGATCGGACCTTCCTTTCCTCAGCCAGGAGGCCCCCGCCAGGCCAGGCTTCGGCCAGGCCTCGGAACGGATTACCTATTTCCTATGGGAAATAGGCCCCGGGTTACGAAATTTTCGGCTTACGAAAAAGGTGCCGGAACGAATTAATTTCGTAACCCGGGGGACCACTGTATGTGGTTTGGTTTGGTTTGGTTTGGTTTTTAAAGAATCTAGCTTGAACTTAACATAAACCTGTTCCCAACAATCTCAAACTTTTGTAAATTTTACACTCTTACACACTTTTTTGTGACTAGAATAGAAAATCATAATTATAGAAGGAATGTTAATTCAGTATTCCTATCAACCATTGTTTTCACATACATTGCAAGCACTGTTTTAATTTCTTCTTTTAGCTTACTTAAATCTCAGCACAAGTTGTCTCTTGCCTTCTAAGCCTTCTAAACAGTGTATATATACATTTTTATTTCAGTTTACAGATCCCTTGACCCAACTGATGATCTTTCTCATTAGCAATAAAAATAGTTTGGGTCATACAAAAGGGTAGCATATATTCAGGAACCAAAAGGCCAGAATATATTCAGAAAATAATGGATTTCTCATACTTTAGGTAAAGAATACTTACAGCTGGAAGAACAAGCGTCCCAAGGGAATCTATAAAAGGGGAGAGGTAAAAAATTAATCTACATTCTCCATATTTTATGCCACATATTCTTCCAATCTATTATATCCATCCTTGCAATTAACATTTATTTGAAATCAGCATTCCAGCAATACTCTATTAAACATATCTGTGTTCTTTTTTGTGTGTCAGCACTGAGGCATCCTAGATTACCTATAAGCACACTTTCAGTACGTGGAAGAAATTTCCCCTGGACTTAATTCTGGCCTCAAAAAAACAACGGCAAGGAGGAATTAGACAACTGGCGAAATACTTTAATGACATATTCCTCCCTAAAATTATGTCCCATCATCATGAGGTGAACTAAGAGTACATATAGCTTGAGAGTAAGCAAATTAGGCCATTGCCCCTTCAAACTGCCCCCCTCCCCAGGTGAAGTTTTCTTTCAGTCCCCCTATTTCTAGTACTGCCATAACTTAAAACTTTTTGAGCATTTAGAAACATTTAGAAAATGGGCAGCTAAAGCATGGTGTAGTGGTTTGAGCACTAGACCAGGACTGGAGACCAGAGTTCAATTCCTAAATCGGCCAAGAATCCCATTGGGTGGCCTTGGGCAAGTCATATGCTCTCAGCCTCAGAGGAAGGCAATGGCAAACATCTTCTGAACAAATGCTGGATGCCGGAAACTACTTGAAGACACACAACAAGAACAACAGAGTTACCAAGGAAATGTAAACACAGCAAATATAAGAGTTCCAGGCATAAATTATATCAGTCACTTCAATGCTAAAAATTTGGGCTATGAAGGAAAATTTTATTGGGGACACAATTATTATGGAAGAGAACAATGCCTTCATTCCAGCCTCAGGCAGAGTCTGTCCAGGCTGCATAAAGAGAATATGCACATGTGATGCCCCCTCCATGTATTATACCTATGAAGGTGTTCCTGTTCAGTGGTAGGGAAGAAGGTCATATAGCAGCCTCATACTGATGCCACGCAGCCAGGCTAACCACATAAGATGCAATTCAAAGACATAGCCATGTTGGTCTGGACAGATATGCAATGGAATCTTAAGTCTATGAAAGCTTTCACTACCAACATCTTTCATTCTCTCAGTAAGTCTAAAAGGATCCCTTTGCATATGAGGTGTAGAGATACTTCTGCAAAACACCCATATTCAATGCAGTGATGCCATTAATTGCATGAATTCCCTTCAAAAGTAGAGCTCTGCTGGCTATTACATTTTTACCAGGCTTGCTGCACAACAAGTAAAGATAACAGTAACTCGAGCCAGAATGTCAAAAGGTTAGGGAAGAGCTTCAACACAGGTTATGCACCACCAAAATATGAGCTAAGTACTGAGGCTGTCATAATTCAGATACATCATGAAAAGGCACAACTTACTGGAAAAAACAATAATGCTAGGAAAAGTGAAGGAAAGTAGAAAGAGAGGAAGTCCACATGCTAGACAGATTCTATCAAGGAGGTCACTGAAGGAACCAACCAGAGGTATGGAGGACAGGGACTAACCAGAGGTATGGAGATGTCACATCCACAGGGCCACCATGGTTTGAGATCGACTTAAAAACAAACTAAAATTTAGTACTGTATCATTATAATGTGCTATATAAGTTGCCCTGGGGAACCATTTCATGGAAAGGAAGGGTATAAACATTAAAATCCATGTTAATGTAAGACAATTAAAATACATGTTTCTCAAGTGAAGAGATTCTTGTTATGCATTTCAGAGTATGATTCTAGTCTAAAGTCATTAAGTGATACACCTTATTTGCCAGATAAGGATATCCAAAAGCTGTATCCATTGCTTAATTTCTTCTTAAAAGTACTCAAAGCCCAACCTCTCATGGAAGAGTGCCGCATGAAATTATTATTATCATTATTATTATTATTATTAATTTGCCTTTAACAGCTAAAAGGCTAAAATGCAAGCACTTAGGAAAAAATTCAAAAAGTTAATTGATCCTTAAATCCCAGTTACCTCATTTTCATGGACTAAAAACTGAATTCCCACAGACATGCAATGATGAGTAATTAATATGTGTTTGACTTTGAAATTCTATTCTTTAATTTCCTTTTTGTTACACTAATCTTCAGCAAAAAAAAAAAAAAAAAAATGCAGCTTTGCAGGTGTAAGCAAACCCTAAACCAAAATCTCATGGTGACAGCAATTTTCCAATGGAATGAGCAGTCAGATTTTTATCACAGTTTATATAATTAAATCACACTGTGATGTAATTTAAATCTTTGCACACTCTCGTGTAAACTGACTCCATATTTACCACCAGAAGCCATCCTCAAGCTGATAATGCTGCCAACCTTTAGCTTATGTCTTATTTGGCAGTATGTATAAATGTGATGGAAGGAGGGGGTTAATCATTCAAAATTATAGATACATTAATATTTGCCCTTATTTACTTACTCCACACCATCCATTTCCTATTTCATCAAAATAAATAACACTTTTGAGAAATGATACAACAGCCAAAAACTACAACTACTCACTTTCCACTGTGTTTATTCTAGTATAGATACTATCACTAGTTCTGTTTAAAAGCCATTAAATTTTGCTATTGTAATCTTGCTTTGTAGCTAGTTCTTCATCAGCCACGTTGCAGATAATAGCTGCAAAAATGCTAAGAGCTTCTCTGTGCATCTCTGATTCTTCAGTTTAATAACTTTCAAGGAAGGTAAAGCATGAATGTTTGGCTCCTGAACCCAAAAGTAAGTGGTAAAGAATAAGTTATTTGTCTGGCCACCTCCCCAAGTCAGAAATTGTTTCTCTCTTCTTTCTGAGCAGAAGAAATGTTATTGTCATATAATAACATTTGAAACTTGTTACTGGCTTATTATCTTTTTAGCATACCCAATTAAAAAATGTAAGGATTAGGGTAACCTAAAATAAGAAAATACAGTGTCATTTCTAAAAAACCCAGAACATCAGTAACAAACAGCACATGGGAATATGTAAGAAAATCATAAAAACTAATGCATCTAGCAGAAAAGAAAGGCCTTTGCAACCCATTAAGATCCTTTAACCTCTGGCATCACAATTAAATCACAGACAAGAGATGCATCATTCTGGATTGAGCTGGCATTTAGCTTCAGCATCATAGGAACGGAACAAAAGTTTTCAAAGCAGCCAGAAACCACTAGAAAAAGTTTAGGAGTTCTGAGTTTAGGGGGTATCCAAAAGTTTTAATGATCACCTTTAAAAAAAATTGACAGAAAGTTTGTTTTGATTTGTAGTTGTTATGTAGTCACTATCTAGATTTATGTAGTCACTATCTAGAAGTATATATTTTTCCCAGCATATCTTGACCCTCCAAATACCTCATATTGTAGAAGTCTGCAGATTGCGCCTGATAAGGATTTTATACTTTAGTCACTTCTGGCAGAGTCAGTCACAAAAATAAAGGACGCAATGAGTTGATTTTCTCAGCAACATGCACTTAGGGACCAAGGATGACACTGACAAAATTTCATCAATATGCCATAATAACTTCCGAGTGATTATTATTACTTTACGATACCCCCTCGTAAGGCGCAATCTACAGGCTTCTACAATATCAGGTATTCGGAGGGTCAAGATACACTGGGAAAAATGTATAAATATAGATAGTGACTACATAGAGATATGTTAAAAACTACAAATCAAAACAAACTTTCTGTCAATTTTTTTAAAAGGTGATCATTAAAACTTTTGGATAACCCCTCGTAGTTCTTTGAGTCCTTTCAAGATAAAGGGGGACTATACACTGAACAGCAATTTGTACACAATTATATATAGATGCTGAGTAAAGACCTAAAGTAAAAATACCTGGGAGATACAAGCCACAAGTAAATAAGGCAGCCTTTGAAGCAAGAGGTTAGGTTATTTTGTTGAATCAAGTGGGGGTGAAAGCCAAAATGATTATCTTATCTATATCTTTTATATCCTTAATATGATAGTTCAAAAGAGACAGTGAAACTAAGTTATATGATTATATGTATTCTATTATTATATAGTGGGGCCTCAGTATCCATGGACTTGCCTTTTGTGAATTTAAGCATCCGTGAACAGCAAGCCCATTGTCCCGAATGGCTGTGCATGCAATTGGCCGCACCACCATTAGGGACAGCCCCGACTGTCCCCAATGGCAGTGCATGCATGCAGCCGCATCACCATTAGTCATTCCAGGGTAGCTAATAGTAGCACAGCTGCATGCACATGCCACCATTGCGGACAATGGGACTTGAGGGCCTGGAGATTTTGGTATCTGTGAGGCAGTCTGGAACAGATTCCCCACAGATACAGAGGTCCCACTGTATGTTTTTGTTGTTGTTGTGTACCTGTAAGACATTTCTGATTTATGGCAACCTTAAGGGGACTCAAGGTCACCCAATGGGTTTCCATGACCCAGCAGGGAACTGAACCCTAATCTCTAAAGTTACAGTCCAACATTCAAATCAGTACAACATACTGGCTCATGATTATATGTGCAGATGATTAGATGTAGAGGATGGACCATCAGAGCTAAATGTATTGCTTGGGGCAAGGGAGCAGGTGAGAGATCCTTTAAGTAGAGCATGTATATGCAATGGAAAAGAACTTCCAGGCAAACTGGCCTGAGGCTGAGCAGCACTCTTGACTCAGTAAACCTGATCATTTTATAACCACTTCAGCTAGCGACGTCAGTTCCAGAAGGACAGTGGTCATTGTACTCAACCAGGAAAAGTACTATATATACTCATGTATAAGTAGAAATTTTAATCAAAAAATTGACCCCCAAAAAGTACTGTACTTTGACTCTTATTTAGAAAGGAACCATCCCCTGGTGACAAGCAAGAGCACAATCTGTCGTGGAAGCACTGACTCCTCTCTGCCCTCTCATTCATCCAGCCTTTAGGGTTAGCACAAACAGTTATGCCTGCTGGAATTTTGTAAATTCATTGGCACTGTTTTCCTTTGCTTCCTTTTCCTTTGCTTCCTTTGTTACATGCCCCTATGTTTTGCCCTCAACTTATCTATAAGTCATATCAAAATCCCCAAACTATAAGGTTGAGTGTATACAGCAGTTTTACAATGGCCAACCGCCAATCTGGCACCACCCCAAGCTTTATATTCCGTTAGACAATATATCTCACTGAGGTGATTTGATGTATAGTCCGATGAATTTTGAGAGCAACAGGGTTGAAAAGATTGTTCGAAACTCCCCCACAGAAAAGGCTGCAATCTTATATATAAGCCATTGGGGACACTGAGGCCTCCATACCGGGACTTGAAACCTCAGTAGCCTCTGCTAAAAAGACAAATAGTAAGGTATTACGGGAGTACTAGCCTAACAGCTAGAGAAATAAATGTTACTCACCCCTACTGTACAAAGCCTAATAAAGAAATACCATTGAACTCAGTAGGACTTAATTCTGAGCAGATAGAGTCCTGGTGACGCAGTGGTTAAATGCCTGTACTGTAGCCACTCACTCAAAACCATAAGGTTGCAAGTTCAAGACCAGCAAAAGGGCTCAAGCTCAACTCAGGCTTGCATCTTTCCAAGGTTGTTAAAACGAGTACCCAGATTGTTGGGGGCAAATTAGCTTACAGTTGTTAAACCGCTTAGACACTGCTTAGGCGGTATGAGATGGTATATAAATGAAGCTTGTTTGTTTAACAAATTGTAAGCTGTTCTAATAACCTTGGCTGAAGAGCATGGAATAAATAAAAAACATCATCATTATCATTATTACTATTATTATTATTATTATTATTATTAGACATGTCAATAACTGGTCTGTTAACTAGACATCTTCTGTTTGCTAGCTTCTAAATCTTTGCAAATTAAAGCATTAGGATATCCTTAAATCACTGAAGTGAAGCCAACAAAAGCAACAATTTAAGCAGTTTGTGGATAATACCTTAACTGAACATTATTGTTTAAAACCAAATGGAACCATCAGACACTGCTTCTGCCAAGCATTTTATTTACTGAAATACATTTTTGATCTGACACAGAAAAGGAAAATTTCACCTTACTTTTAACTACCCATGACAGTTTAAATATATCTGCTCAATCATCTGACTCATAAACAACTTTTTTGACATAGTAATAAAAATCAAATGTAATATTCACATACATACTGAATATGATGAAAGGTGCCTATGTGTTGGCTTTGGCTGAATGTATTTTCTGCTGCCTTTCTGACAGAAAAATATGTACATGCTGACACAAAAACCATCCAGTTACTTTTCAAAGTCATATCAACTTTCCTTACTAAGGGGGAAAGTAAAAAATGTATATCCAGCAACAGTCTTAAACTCTGTTTCAAAAGAAAAAAAAATGATATATAGATTGAAACAGAGACCCAGCCCTATAAACTTTACAAAGGGTAAGACCACATGAGCCAGATTGGGGTTTCTAGAATTCAGTCCTAAGGACATTTTCTTTGTTTGTGTTTGTTTCTTTGTTTCTTTGTTTGTATATTTTTAATATAATAAAATAAGAGCCGATCTGGTATAGTAGTTTAAGTGCTGGACTAGAACATCAGGGGTCAAATCACCACTTGGCCACGGAAACCCACTGTGTGATCCTGAGCAAGTCACACTCTCTCAGCCTCAGAGAAAGGAAATGAAACATCTCCTCTAAACAAAACTCGCCAAGAAAACTCCATTATAGGTTCATGATAATTGCTCATCCTCCTTAGCAAACTGGCAGTGTCTCCAATACATGTATGCTGGTTCCTTACCCCTCCTGGCTTCTGAAAAAACAATTCTATTGCTTTGCTACCAAGGCGACTCTTTCTGTAATCACCTTGGGTCCTACTTCGGGAGAAAGGCAGCATATAAATAAAATACTGTGGGTACTGTACAACTATCCCAGCTAGCAGTCATTGGCAGCCTTGCCCTTCATGAACTCATCTACTCTCCTTTTAAAGCAAGGGTGGGCAGCTGTTCAGGAACCAACTATTTTCAGTCAAACACAGCACAGAAAAGGCTGTCCAAGTGTTTGGGGGGTTATGAGAGGTGGAGAAAGGCAAACCACCATGTTTGCATGCTATTTAGGTCAGCTTTGAGGCTGAAAATCATTCAAAAACTATCTTGAAAAATAAAATAAAATAAAATAGGGGGGGTCAAGACTTTGAAGCCTGCTAGATGGCTTCAGTGCCAAGCTTTACCCAAACATTTCAAAGCCATTCAGCTTTTAAAACAAATGAACCAAAAGGAAATTACCAGTTTCATGCAGCTGGGTCTTGAACTAATTAAAAACATAAGACATTAAGAACTTCTAAGCTTGGCCAAGTCTGGAACTTTATTTTTTAAGCTCTATTATAATCTTGCTGGCCAAGTGGAAAAAATACTGTTCCCAAGTGAGTTTTTCCACATTCTCACTATTCTGCTCAATAATAAATCCTATCAAACATAATCAAAACGTCATCCCAAATGATTCAATATATGATGAATAAGTATTTCCAAAAAAAAAAACTTTGCTGACAATTCGGTGCAGACATTTTTCACAATTTATTAAATTTCAGATCATATGTGCTTAAAATAATGTCTCAAATTCTAAATATACAAAATTTATCACAGACCTATAAATGTTTACAAACTATGTCTATACTTTCTCACAGCTACTAAATCAGCTACAGTACCAAAACACTTTTCAGAGGCAGCCCTGTAAAGCATGTCACATTAGTCCAAGTGTAACCAGGTCATGTGTCAGACTGGACCACAGTGACACATGCATCAGCCAAATCCTGTTTCAACTATTGTATTTATAGTCTATGTGGGGTTGCCTTTGAAAAATATCCAGAAACCTCTGTTGGTCCAGAATGCTAAAGCCAGACTATTGACCGGGGCTGGTGGTAGAGAGCATGTGACTCTTTTGTTACAACAGCTTTGCTGGTTGTTTTCAGGCATAATTCAGAGTGCTAGTAAAATACTCCTAAACTGCATCCACATTGCAGAAATAGTCCATTTTGACACCACTTTAACTGCTATGGTTCAATGCTATGGAATTCTGGGAATTGTATAACTGTGAGATATTTAGCCTTCCCTGTCAGGGAGCTCTGGTGCCACAACAAACTACAGTTCCCAAAATTCCCCAGCACACAACCGTGGTAGTTAAAGTAGTGTCAACCTGGATTATTTCTGTGGTGTGGATGCAGCCATAGATAATCTTACATGGCTTGGGGCCAGTCTGTTGTAAATACCACCTTCTCCCATATGAGTTCTCCTAAACTTTATGTTCTTCTGGAAAGAGTCTTCTCTCTCATCCACCATGAATAGGCATGTGTCTGACACAAACACAAGAAAGCGAGGAATCCACCAATTAAAACCTTAAACCTTCTCCATCAAGGTCACTTTAAAAGGCAAGTACCTGTCTAGAGGAAAGTCATCTTTGCCTGATGGTAGTAGAACACTGAAGATGCAGTTAACTTGGCCTCCCTTGGTACAAAACTCCAGACCTCTTGATGGCTGTTCCTAGGTTCTGGAACTTTTCAGTAACACTTCTCTATTATCCTCTTTTGGTCTTAAATATTTAACAGATATACCATCTGTTGATTAAAAGTAAACAACAACCCTCAAAAGAAGGGGAAATAACTTATTCAATTTATCCTGATGAGCTTCATAAAAAGCATTTCTAGGGTTACATTAGCTCAGAATTATGCTTTCAACTTTTCCAGGGCTAGTCCTAGAAACCAGCAATGCCTGATGAGTCACCTGGCAAAAGGGTAGTACAAGGGAGGCTCAGTGGCATGCTTATATTTATAGTATGAGATTCAGACTCTAAAACCTCATGCTCGGTCCCTTGCTCAGCTAACGATTTAGCATTCAGCAGTGTACTCTAGCTTGGCATATAAATTTGGCTGTTTTTATTGTTAAGCAAGCTGGGATCAACTGCTGGCACAGACTTTTTTTCCTGAGTGTTTATATGTTCACTGCTTGTCCTAGCTTGTTCGTGATTTGCGTAGTCTCTATACGATTGGTAAGTTTTGCTCAGGAATTTTTTTTCCCCCCGAACTCCCTTGTTCAAAGTCAAACTCTTTGCTTTCAGTGTGGTAAGTAGCAATTATACAACTTCTGAGTTGCTGACAACTGGTGCAAGCCAATGTCTTAATACTACCACACGCATATTCGTTTCTAGTTGCACATTTAATTAAGAATATATTGCATATATTTATAAGAGTAACTCTGTATGGCTTCAAAACAATCATTATACCATTTGTTGTACACATCAATCATTTTATTTCTATCCCCAAAGCGAGGCATAAAACAATTTACAGAATAAAAGGAGATACAAGTAAAACTGCATATAGCTAAAAATGTGCAAGAAGATAAGATTAAAATAAAGCAATTAAAACAATATTAAACTGTCTAGAAAATTAAACCTATATAGAACATTAAGCCCCACAAAATTATGTCCCCCTTATTAGTCATAGCTTCAGTTTAACCAATTTGCAAGAACTGAAAAAAAAAAATTGAGCCATCCACCATTTGTATACCTCAGTATCAGCTGCACAACAATTACCCTACATTTGCCACTGAGTATAGGCTTATCAGGGAACTGAAGATAACCCACTACAAGCATAGTTGTATGATACAGATAGGTTGTTTGTTTGTTTTTCCCTCAAACATCTCTGCTGCACTTAATGAGTGAAGCAGATCTCTGTTAAATACTTCTCCCTTTTCCATCAACTGAAAATCCTTGTTAGGAAACATATCAAGGTTTCTGGCCTCTTGGGATTTCCTGCACTGGCAGTGTAGAGAAAATTCATCCAAAGTCCATTGTATCTTGAAGAGATAGGATGACATTTAACAACTATCTCTTTATGCCTGCATATCCTTAACAGCCTGAAAGTTAGACTCTCAGCAAGGAGCTTCATGTTTTGAGTTTAATTCTTTGTTTAGCTAAAGATCAGGTGGTACTGGAGATGATCTCACACCTGCTTACACTGGCTGCTTGCCACCCACTAAGCTTGTATCTGGGTGGTAGAAGATTTCATTGATAAGGCCCAATAATGTGACCACCACAAAAGGTGTGGTTAATTTGGCTGTTGCTGAGATTGCAGGTAGCATCCAGGCTTCTCAGGTCCATAAGTCTCAAGATGTTGCCTTGGTCAGACTTTAACACAGACCTGAACTGGACAGGCCATCAGCCTGGAGTTTCTCTGTCGCTATTCACTTGGAATCTCTGACATGTGGATGGGGGAGCTCATCCTGCTTAAGAAATTTTGTTACATTTCTTTATTTCATCTTTACCTGTCCCTTAGTAAAATCTTTGACTTCTAACTTACTCATGCATTTATTGCCACCAAATCCTGAAAAGATGTGTTTCATATGCTATTTAAGGTGGGGTACCAGCAATTATTTTTCTTCCAATATGACAGGACCTGTACCATCTTTGCACCCACTCTTTATTGCTTTGAGTAGCACTGAGGCAACCAAGGGAGCCAGACTAGTCAGCACTTAATGACCCTCCCAACTCTGATTCCTCTTACCAGCCTCTTCCCCATTTTTTTTAATCCACATTCCAAAGCAGCCACAATTAATACAAAGTTGCCACCTGCCCATCATGAGAACTGTTTTTATTAACTGTAGAAGGAAGGCCACACCTGCACTCAGTTTCATTTTGCTGGCCTGGCCATGGGTCACATTGCCAAAGTAAATGCCCTGGTGAAGACGGAAGTAGAGCCATTCAATAGAGAGAAGGCCCTGAATTAGAGACAATCCAATATCCTTCCCAACTCAAACTGAAGTGTGCACCCTGAAGTTTCTCCAGTGCATAAATCAAGCAGAAATGCATTCTTGAATCTCTGTGCAAAATATGTCTACTTTAACAGAAAGGAAAAAAACAGTAACAAAAAATCAAGCAAAATAATCCCATCATGAAGGCTGACCAAAGAATTAAAAGAAATACTCTGTATACTTTTATCATACCACCATGCCAGAACATACTTCCTACTTGACTATAATATACATAGCCCAGGAAATAAAACTGACTCTTCCTAAGTGTTTATTAGAATTCCTGTTCACATTTCAGTTATGCAGCAGATATTTGGGCAATCACAACCACTGCTGTACTTCCTAAGCATACTAGTTTAGAGTAATCCCTGTGACTTCTTGTACACTTTACATTTTTCCTGTGCCCACAAGGTAGATGACACAAATCACTCATCACCATTTTTTTTCAGCAAATACTTACACTGATTTATGTTTCAGACTAACAAATTGCCTGGTATAACATCTGCAATATTTATATTCTGCAGGATACCCAAAGATGCCTGAAGCCAGGGCAGACGGGGCAAATAAATTTTCCTTCCAGATTATCCACAATTTGAGCAGTTAGGAGCCCTCCTCTGTTCCAAATGAGTTGTTCATACACATTATGCCTCATAACCAAGATGTCTACTAATGCTAGCAGTTTGAGAGACATTTCCTTTGCTTTTCTAAGGCCCAGAATGTAGGAAACATAAGCAAATTAGAGCTCCATGGAACACTACAGTCTCCTCTTCATCCTGAGCAAGGCACTTTTAACTATGATATGGATGGAAAAAGTATCCATTATTGTTTGTTCCCAGGTTTTTTACAAAATGGGGTTCTTGACAGTCAGGACACAATGTTAGGAAGAATAACAGATCAGCAATCATCTTACATAATTTTCTCCCCATATTTAAACATCCCAAACTGTTGAAGATTTGAACAGAAAAAGATGAGGAGTTCTGTGCAAAACAAGTTCCGGGTTGTTGTTGTTATTTTTTTTTTCTGTGAAAGAAAAAGGCTTTGTTCAAAGAAACCACTTGTTTTTGTAGGCAGAATAATTTATCCACAACACTTCAAGACATTCAAATACAGGAAGGATACTGCAGAGGAAAGTTTACTTTCTGCTACAGCAATAATGAATCTCCCATAATTATTTGTCCCCATGATGAACAAATGAAGACAGGGGAAGAAATGATGTCACTCACTACCTATGCTGACTTTAAAACCTTAAGAGCAAATCTTTATGATTAGTCCTCATTTTCTCAAACCAACACCATAATTCTCCACAGCAAAATAATGTGGATATTTTACGTAGCCATTTCTCAATGTATTTTCTGTATAGGCAAGTTTTTCCAGCTACTTCTACAAAGCAAAAAAATATATAATAATTTGGTCTACACTGATTTGGATTTCTACGTGTGCTAAAGTGCTTCACTTAGAATTAGAAAACATACATATTTACAATTCAGGATATAATCTTCTCCTCTTTTGGAGTATTGCCTGCAAAACTGAAATGTCTTTTTAAAAAACACCTAAATAGTAGAGTGAAAAAAAAAGGACTAAACACTTTTCATTGGCAAGTTTCTGGGGCATGAAACATAACTTCCCATCCTTAGTTAGAGTAATATAGGAGTATTGTTATCACAAAACAACCATGGAGTGTCCTAAATGAGTATCCAAAGGCATAACCATGTTAGTCTGTATCAGCATACAAAGGAATATTGTAGTACATTTAAGACTAACTACGAAAAATAAGTTTACAAGCACAAATTTTCGTAGACTTGAACTTCTTTGTCCCAGCTAATCACAAAAGTATCTGATGTAGATTGAGTTTAATTTAATTCTTAGGGCTTCATTTGTATATGTACAAGTAAAATTACAAATGCTCTGATCTTTTGAAATACCACAAAAGCTACTACAGGAGAAAGGATGAGTCACCATATCTCCATGGTGGGGCAACTAATTTTTTTTCTGCAGCTTTTGAAGAGATATGTATACACAAACACAACAGAAGCAAATGGCCATCAACATTATTCATCAACGTAGACTTTACATTATTAATGTGCACTAAGGATGAAAAATTAAAATGTTATATAGAGATTCAAAGGAATGAACAGTTCTCATATTTATGCAAATACATAAATAGCCCTCCATATCCACAGATTCAGAGGTTTGTGAAACCAAATCCCAGTGGAGGTAAATTAGTAAAGCCTGAACTAATCTGAAAGTATTCTCAACTGCTAATAGTCACTGACTTCTGCAGAACCTTAAAATCAGACACACATGTTAATGAGATTTACTTTAGGTTTAGGTATTATGTTTCTAAAAGAGCTTGGAGAAATTGTTTTTACATCAAAATGTGATGTTTTACGCTCTGAAACACACACACACAAAGTAAAATGAAAATGAGTCAAAGTTCTAATTGAATGGTGCAAAAGAGTTACTAGAACAGAGTATGAGTAACTGGTAAAAAAATTTACATCAACTAGGGACACCTGAGTTCAGATCTTCTCAGTCATGAAGCCTGACCATTACTGACCAGTTTTCAACACTCAATTTTTGATAAGATCAATTATATAGATCTATTTCAATCTAGTTTCCAAGTCGATTATGGGACAGAGGCAGAAGGTTGCACGGGTGGACAATCTGTGTGAGAAACTGGGCAAGAGTGTGTCCCTGTTAGTTTAGCTGGACCTCCCCGAAGCTTTCAATGCCATCAGTCATGGTATCCTTCTGGGCTATCTTGCTGAGATGGGATTTAGAGGCACAATTTCACAAAGGCTTTGTTTCTTCCTGAAGGGGTATTTCCAGAAGGCTTGTTCAACCTCTTGGCTGTTGGCATGTGGGGTTTGTTCTGTCTCCCATACACGAAACCACTGGGGGAGGTCATTCAGACTTTTGGGGTCCAGTGCTATCAGTATGTGGATGGCTTCCAAGCCTATTACTCCTTTCTATTCAGTTCAAGGAAGCTGTTTGGGTACTAAATGGTTGCCTGTTGTCAGCAATAGACTGGATAAGATGGACAAACTGGAACTGCCTATATGACAGTGGTGTTTCTATTCAGTCAAAAGACAGATTGGGGTTGAATCCAAGTCAGATGGGGTTACACACCTCCAAAGACATTGGTCCACAGTTCCTGAATTCAACCCTGAGCCTGCAAGCTCAGGTTTCAGAAGTGGCCATGAGTGCCTTTGCACACTTAAGGCTTATGCACAAGCTGCACCCATTCCTTGAGATGTCAGATCTGGTCATAGTGACACATAGAAACATAGAGTTGGCAGAGACCACAAGGGCCATCCACTCCAACCCCCCGCCATTCAGGAAATCCCAATCAAAGCATCCCCAACAGATGGCCATCCAGCCTCTGCTTAAAGACCTCTAAGGAAGGAGACTCCACTACACTCCGAGGGAGTGTGTTCCATTGTTGAACAGCCTTGTCAGGAAGTTCCTCCTAATGTTGAAGTGGAATCTCTTTTTCTGCAGTTTGCATCCACTGTTCCGTGTTCTAGTCTCTGGAGCAGCAGAAAACAAGTTTTCTCTCTCCTCAATATGACATCCTTTCAAATATTTAAACAGGGCTATCATATAATCTCTTAACCTTCTCTTCTCCAGGCTAAACATCTCCAGCTCCCTAAGTCGCTCCTCATAGGGCATGGCTTCCGGACCCTTCACCATCTTAGTCACCTCCTTTGGACACACTCCAGTTTCTTCACATCCTTTTTGAATTGTGGTGCCCAGAACTGGAGACAGTATTCCAGGTGGGGGCTGATCAAAGCAGAGTAGAGTGACACTATTACTTCCCTTGATCTAGACACTATACTTCTATTGATGCAGCCTTAAATTGCATTGGCCTTTTTAGCTGCTGAATTGCACTGTTGACTCATATTCAACTTATGGTCTACTTGGACTCCTAGGTCTCTTTCACACGTAGTTTCATTCAGCCAGGTGCCCCCCAGCCTATATCTTTGCATTCCATTTTTCACCCTAAGGGCAGTACCTTACATTTCTCTGTGTTGAATTTCATTTTGTTAGCTTTGGCCCAGCTTTCTAGTCTATTCAGGTAATTTGGAATTTTGATCCTGTCCTCTGGGGTGTTATCTACTCCTCCTAGTTTAGTGTCATCTGCAAATTTGATAAGTATGCTCCCAATTCTGTTATCCAAGTCATTGATAAAGATGTTGAATAGCACTGGGCCAAGGACAGAACCCTGTGGCACCCCACTTTTCACTTCTCTCCAGGATGAAAAGGAACCATTGTTGAGCACCCTTTGAGTGCGGCCAGTCAACCAATTACAAATCTTTGTAACAGTTACATTGTCTAGCCCACACTCTACAAGCTTGTTTGCAAGAATGTCATGGGGAATCTTGTCAAAGGCCTTGCTGAAATCAAGATATACTACATCCACAGCATTCCTTTCATCTACCAAGCTGGTAATTTTATCAAAAAAAGAGATCAGATTTTTCTGGCATGACTTGTTTCTCCATGTTGACTTTTTGTGATTATGGAATTATCTTCTAGATATTCACAGACTCTCTGTTTAATGATCTGCTCCAGAATCTTTCCTGGAATTGATGTTAGACTAACTGGACAATAATTGTTGAGAATCTTTTTCCCCTTTTTGAAGATGGGAACATGCCCTCCTCCAGTCTTCTGGGACTTCTTCTATTCTCCAGGAGTTCTCAAAGATTATTGCCAATGGCTCCTATATTACATTTGCCAGTTCTTTTAATACACATAATAATAATAATAATAATAATAATAATCTTTATTTCTAGCCCACTCCTCTGTGAGTACAATCGGAGCAGGGTACAACAAGATTAAAACATACAAATTAAAACACTTCATTGACCCATTTCCAGCCATCCTCCCCTTAAAAATAAATTAAATTAACAATAATTTAAAACCGACAACATTAAAAACATAATTCATCCTCCATAGTTCTTAGATTGAGGAGAAAAATAGCACCAGGCAAGGGGTCACATTCAATTTAGAGGTCCCGTTCAGAGCTGGGATCTCAGAGGTGTCAGGGAAGGCCTGCCAGAAGAGATGCATCTTCAGAGCTTCTTTAAAGCAATCAAGAGATGTTATAAGGCGCGTCTCATCCGGAAGACCATTCCAAAGTTTGGGAGTGGTCGCGGAAAAAGTCCTCTGGGAGGTCTGCGACAGCCTAGTTTTCACAGGCTGCAGCAGGTTCCTCCCAGAGGATCGGAGTGTGCGGGGGGGTTCATACGGGGAGAGGCGGTCCCTGAGATAAGGTGGACCCAAGCCATGTAGGCTTGGATGTAGTTCATCTGGTCCTGGAGACTTGTGTTCATTTAGATTAACCAAGTATTCCTGTATTATCTTTTTACTTATTCTGTGCTGAAATTCCCCCATCCTGTCCTCTGCTCCATTATCCTCAGCTTGAGCACCCTTTGCCTTTTCTGAGAAGACTGAAGGAAATAAGTTGTTGAGTAATTCTGCCTTTATTATGAACATGCCTTAGTTACATCCTATTTTGATTATGATAACACACTTTATGTGGGGCTACCTTTGAAGAGTCTTTGGTAACTTCAAGTGGTCCAAAAAGGTGCACTCAGATTGTTAACTGGGGCTGGCTACAAGATGTACACAGCTTTCTAGTTGCAAGAGCACCAACTAGTTGCTGGCCCATTTTCACGCACAATTCAAATGCAGATCGTGACCATTTTCATGCAAAATTCAAAATGCAGGTCATGACCTATGAAGCCTTGTACAGATCAGTCCTGGGTTATGTAATGAATACATTCATTGTATTATGATTTTTAGTGTTTTAACCTGCTGGAATCCCACCTCAATTCACGTGGAGAGGCGGGAAATACAAATTATTATTATTATTATCTGAAGGACTAAATGTCCCATACATTTATACAAATGACTATTTTAAGTCCCATTCTCCCATACATTTATATAAATAACTGTTACTACTCCTACAACTTTGGACTATCTAGTCATCTCTTAATCTAGCTGACCTTATACAACCGAGTAGAAGTAACTGTGTATAAGCTGCTTAATGGAAACTGGGGGCAACAAGGTGCAACTGAAATGTAATACCAAACACATGTTATTCAGTTATTCCTCCAAGAAAGTTTATAGAGTTTCTGCACTTCCTAAACAGTGAGGAGCATGACAAAAAGGTTACCATTAAAATGGGACATTCTGAACCATGTTGAATATTCTAGGCATTTGCCATCCTCAAGCTGCTATTTAAATCTTTTTCAAATATGAAAAAATATATTATTTTTAATGTGCGCTATGCCAGAAGTTTTGGAAACTTTGGCATCCAAAACATTTCGTTGAAGAGATTCAGTATGTAAACTTCCAACAGTTTATAACCGGTTGTTATTGATGAAAAGACAGAAATTTATCCTTTCTTACACTTCTGTGGTCTGTTACAGATTTTCCTCAGGACATGAGACATGACTACAGAATTCTCTATGTAATTCTTTTCAGGAGTGGATGTGCTGATCAGCTTTCCAGAGTAACATTCCCATGTTACTGAAAAATCAAGCTGTTAAAAAGACCTTGATTCTATGTAACAGTCTGATTAATTCTGGGATTGTGATCAATGTATGAGCAGCTTCACATGCTTTAACTGTCTAATTTTTTCATTTTCATTCTCATAAAAGACCACACACTTCATGAATGAGTCCCGCACTCTGCAGCAAGTTCCAATTCACACCATTCTTTACACTCTACAAAAGGGTGGAGGAATGCAGCATGCATTAAATCTATGGGCCTCTCTAGAGAACATCTGCCTTTTGTATATAATGGAAGAGGGGCTGCACCTGTTCTTCCACCATGCAAGCAATATTAAAGATAAATATATGAACTAGCCTTCCTTTATATTTTACATTTCATACAGCAGGATCATTAAAAACAACTGTCCAAATCATGAAACTAAAAGGACCAGAAACTGGGGAGCATCCAATGAAATCCACAGAAGAAACTGGAGACATGTTTCAAAAAGCTCGAAATATAGTTGTTTTAACGGAAAAAAACAACACATTTTAACCTATACAGTACTCTTAAGGGCCTACTTAGAATAAAAGCTCAGATACATCTACACCAGGAATTCTCAAACCATTTACTGGAAAGGTGGTAATGTAACATGAAATACAAAATTATAATTGTCCACTAAATGATTTCAGAGTTCCTGGCTGATTCTAAATAGCCCCTGAAAAGCCCTTGAGAGTATGCACAGGCTGAAATGCATCAGTCTTCTCTATTAATAAAACACTCATCTTTTGAGCAGATGATGAAAGCAACAGCTTAGGCTTTTATTGAAATTAGTTATTTGAAGGCTGTGCACTCCCACTCTCCAATGCTGTACCTAACCCACATATTTCAACCACCGTACTGCTTCAACAGGTTTGTTTAGCAATAGGTCTTTTGAAACAGTAAACACCTGTGAAAGTTTGGGTCTAATCCTAGGCACACTAACTAGAGAGCAAACTTTCACTGCAATACAGGGAGGGAATATTATTTCTGCATAAACAAACATACACAGGATTTCACCCTATTTTGTTGGAATTTATTGGAAACTCTTTTTGGAAAACAGTAAAGAGACTTGCAGAAATATCATGGAATATATGCTTTGACTATATTTCAATTGTTTTCTAATGCTAAACACAAGAGGCAAATGAAGATGTGTATTCTCGTACTATCTCAATTGAGCCGATATGTATTTTAATTCCCACACACACCTAGTTCAAATTTTGGCCACTGCCTCAGAACAAACAGAGTGCAAGTTGATTTCTCCAATAATTCATCTGACCCAGTTTCTGAAGTTTGGTTTCTGTTTTTGAGGGGTGTGTGTGTGTTTGAGCTGAGCACACTTGCCAGGATTGCAAGAGCTGCTTCCAGCTTCTCTCACCCACATACCAGTAAAAAGAAGCAAAACAATTTCCTGAGAGGCGCTCTCCCAAACAGAAATAGTGGAAAAGTGATCTCACTTAGGATTGCATTTAAAAGATGAGTTGTCAGGCACTGGCGTGCAGATTCGAGGAATAAACGGTGAAGTTTAAGGAAGGAGTCTGCAGTATAAGCCCCAGTCCCTTGTAGTTCCCCCCAAAACTCAAGTCTGCTTATATATGCAAGTTATTAAAACAATTCACTGGACAGTTTTATCTTTGATCTATATAGCTGATCTATATAGAATTTATACTGAGAATTTTGAATCTAACTTACAGAATCTTAATATTCCATCCCCTTTCAAACTCAAGTGCTAAGCACATTTACTACAAAGTAAACCCCACTGGATACAGTGAGGCTTGCTTTATAGTAAACATGCACAGTGCTGTGCTTGAATCATGGCGTATAATTTACTAAGGAAAGAGAATACATTCAGATTTTTTTTAAGGCCAAGACATTCATCTCACCTCTTTGAAAGACACCTTCCCCACGTAGCACTGAATTATTTGCAAAAAGCACTTCTGCTTTTATTGTAAGGTGTGGTGGGCTTGCCTTCAGCAGTGCAACTGCAATGGTCAGATTTGCTCCAGGCCTGATGATCTCAGGAGCTGCCAGCAGGTATGTGGGCCTACCAAGGAAAAATGAGACAAGATAAATTAAAAGTCACAGGTCAAGACACATTGCTTTCTTACTAGCCCTTATTTTTGTTTTATGTAAGTCTAGTTCATAAGCAGATGAACTGGCAAGAGCAGCTTGCAAAAGTTGTGTTTTGGCCTAGAGTTTGCAGAATCCTTCCTGCCAGGATAGCCATGATGAATGGGGGGATTAGAATCATAGAATCATAGGGTTGGAAGAGACCACAAGGGTCATCCAGTCCAACCCCTGCCATGCAGGAACTCCCAATCAAAGCATCCCCAACAGAGAGCTGTAGCTCAGAAAGTTACATTTCCCTGCTCCTGAGGGAACAGAATCATAAAAGCAATATATAACAATATAGTGAGAAAGGTAACAGTGAGCTCTGAAAAGTAAATAAGGGATACAGAGAGCTACATTTACAAAACCTTAGGGTAAAAAGAAGGGTTTGAAATTATCTACAACTACCTGTAATTCTTTTCTTTTCTTTTAATTCCTGGCAGAGGGAATGTAACTATAATCATCCTGGCCAACACACATACATCCTTGTAATCTGTACCAGTGCATCTGCAAAAACTCTACTCTTCTGGAATCTTGTGCTAACTTGACCAGAAGTAAACCTCACTGAGTCACATTTTCTAAGGAAAGATGTATAGAACTGCAGTGACAGCAATGACAGGAATGAACTAGGTTTCCACACTCCACCCACAAAGCATAAACCCAGTGTCTGCCCAAAAACTTTTGCTGAGGCAGAACATCACGTGGCACTCCACACCCACCCAAAATAAAGGTGCATAGTATAGTACTGAAAAACAACCAAATTGCTTTGGTACCTGGGCCAGAAAATCCTACAAGCTGTTCTTCCCTTCAGGCAGTAAAAATAAAATACAAACAAGTCAATGTCTAACACTGTTTCTGTTTTACAACACCCCCAAAAAATCTTCTAAGGCGGGCACTTCAACCTGCCTAATGGTAGAGCTGGCATTATGACAAACCAAAGGGATAAGACAAACTTGGTGTGGTTGGAAAACTCAGTTGTGGTCTCCTGTCCAACGCCCTGTAGCTTCCAGAGCAGTAGCCAGGGTGGTGTAGTGGTTTGAGCCTTGAACTATAACTCAGGAGACCAGGGTTCAAATCCCAGCTCAGCCATGTAAACCCACTTAGGTGAGCATGGATGACTTATATTCTCTCAACCTGAGGATGCCAATGGCAAACTCTCTCTCAACAAAACTTGCAAGGAAAACCCTATGATAGGTTTACCTTGTTGTTTTGTGATTTCAAGTTGTTTCTGACTTAGGGCAACCTTAAGGCGACACTATCCTTTAATGACATTATTTGGTCATCTATCAGGGGTGGTTTTATTGTGAGTTCCTGCATAGCAGAAAGGGGTTTGACTGGATGGCCCTTGTGGTCTCTTCCAACTCTACGATGCTATGATCTGTTCAGAGGAGGTTTGCCATTGCTTTCTCCTGAGGCTAAGAGTGTGTGAAAAAGGTCAACCAGTTGGTTTCATGGCTGAGCAGGGTCTCCAGAGTCACAGCCCAACACTCAAACCTTAGGGTCGCCATAAGCAGGAAGCAATCTGAAGCCTTGTTAGCCCTTTGCCGCAAAAACAACACAGTGCTGTGGGAAGGTGGGAAGGCAAAAAAGCAATTTGTAAAAAAAACAACAAGAGCGGGCCTGTGAGCACCTTAAAAACTTAACAACTTTAGTTGGCATATACTTTAACAGGCACCAACCCACTTCCTCAGATGCAGTGGACTTGGGAACTGATGCCAAACTAAACATGTTTGGCTTTTAAGACGTCACAAGGCTCCTTGTTGTTTTTGGCCACCACAAACCAGCCACTCCAAAGACAGAAATCATGCCATCTTTTTCGGGTGCCACCAGATTCTCTCCCTACCCTGCAGGGTTTGCCCCAAAACTCTCAGGATGCAAAGGCAGCTGCAGGGCAGCCCTATAGGGGTTACAGCTACAAGGGCAGCTATAGGGCAACCTTATAGAGATTTTAGTTGAAAGGACAAAACATGCAAAGAAAACTCTATAATAAGGTTTATAGGGGAGCCCTATAGAGGTTAGAGCTGCAAAGGCAGCTATAGGGCAGACCTATAGGGGTTAGAGCTGCAAAGGCAGCCATGGGGCAGCTGTTGAGAGCCAATATAGCACAGTGGTTTGAGTGTTGGACTATGACTCTGGAGCCCAGGATTCAAGTCCCAGCTCAGACATGTAAACCCACTGGGTGACCCTGGGCAAGTCACACTCTCTCAGCCTTAGGGGAAGGCCATGGCAAACCCTCCTCTGAAAAAATCTTGCCAAGAAAAACCCATGATAGGGGGCACCAGAAGCAGCCATGTAAACCCCCTGAACGACCTTGGGCAGCCTCAGCCTCAGAGGAGGGCAAGGCCAAACTTGTTCTGAACAAATCTTGCCAAGATTTTAAAAAAGATAAAATCACCATAACAAAGTCAGAAACAACTTGAAGGTGCACAACCACCTGACATTTTTACACTTTTAAGGTTTGCCTTGTAATATTTGACTTTAACTCGTAACTGTTTTAACTTTGAAAAGGGGTTCATTGTGCTTTCTTTTAAAATTTTACATTTACACATTTTAACTACTGTACTGTGTATGGGGTTGTTGCTGTTTTTTAATTGTATCCTTTTAAAATCTGCTCTTCACTGCCTTGAGTCCCTATATTGGGAGAAAGGTGGGATAATAATAATAATAATATAATAATAATAATTTAAATTGATTTTAATTTGCATTGGTAGTGTTGGTATTTTAGTTTTAAGGGAAGGGATAAGTGGATATATAGTTTTTAGTTATGTATGCATTATGTGTTTATTTATGCATTCTATTGTAACCCGCCTTGATCCTTCTGGAAAGGTGGGATATAAATAAAATCTAT
Source organism: Urosaurus nigricauda (assembly GCA_034509955.1). NCBI lineage: Eukaryota > Metazoa > Chordata > Lepidosauria > Squamata > Phrynosomatidae > Urosaurus > Urosaurus nigricauda. The sequence goes on along the minus strand of JAOEGL010000001.1, from coordinate 256,240,860 downwards.
TAGTAGTAGTAGTAGTAGTATTAATAATCAAAACAGGGGTGCTAGCTGCAACAAGGGTCCAGGGAAATGGAAGGGGGGGGGAGGCAGGCAGGATTCAGGAATAGCTCCCAGTTTCCCCCCCTTAACCCTCCCAAACACACACAACACAAGACACAAACACACACCCCAAGCCCCTTCCCTAATCCCTACCCTGCTGAGGCCCATGAAGTTGCCCAGAGGCAGCAAAAGAGGAGGAGATGGAGGGCTGGTGGCAGGGAGCACCTCCAAGCAGTGCCTGGAAGCCAGAGCAGCATCCTTCCTTTCCTCTTTCTGGTAGCAGGGAGGCCTCTTCTTCCCTCAATGGACTCCTTTCCCTTCCTTCTTCTTCTTCTCCCCGACTTTCTCCTTCTCTCTTTCTCCTTTTGGGCTGGGAGGGAAGGAAGGTGGGGCTCGCCTGTTTGGACAGAGAAGGAACTTTCCCTCCTCCTCCTCCTCCCTCCTCTTTTCAGGGATGCTCTTTTTTTATTATTATCCTCCTCCTCTCCAAATGGGTGGCTGCCACCACCAGAGGCTCCCTCCACCTTCACTTTCCATTCTCCAAAGGCTTGGAATGGAGCCATTTCCCCCCACATTTCCAGCCCCTGGCAAGCCTTCCCCCCCCCCCCCGCTCTCTGAGGACACTTCCCAACAAGGCAACCCCCACCACACAGGGTCGCCCTTGGGCTGCAGCAGCCACACTCCAGGAATGATTCAGTTTCACACCACTTTAACTGCCCTGGCTGCAGTTAAACTGCAGTTTGTGTGGTGGTGGCACCAGAGCTCCCTCTCTGAGAGAGAGAAGGGTTAGGTGCTTTACAAAGCCACATACTCCCAAAAAATACCACAGCACTGAGGCCCAATGCTGCCAAAGTGGTTTCAAACTGGATTATTTCTGCAGTGCAGGTTCAAGACATCAGTCAGAAATCACCTAAAGGCACACAACAATAAAGTGAATCTCATTCAGAGTGTTTGTGTATACATGTTCATGTGCTTATGTACATGAATATACCCATATATACATCTGTGTATGTGTATGTACATGTGTATACACGCATATATTTATATGTACATGTATATATGTGTGTACATGTACATATATTTATACACATGTATATATGTGTATATATATCGGCAGATGTATGTAAATGTATAGATGTGTATCTACATGTGTATACATGTATATATATGTATGTATATATGTGTGTGTATGTACATGTATATATGTGTATATACATTTTCATATGTGTATGTACATGTAGATGTGTTTGTACATGTGTGTACATGTATATATATATATATATATATATACATGTACATGTACATGTACATATGTTTATGTGCATGTATATACCTGAATATACATGTATAGATGTGTATGTACATGTGTATGCATGTGTGTGTGTGTGTGTGTGTGTACATGTATATATGGACCTTATCAGATGGTAGGAATTTCTCTTTATTGTGATTGGAGCCAATTCGAATTCACGTGAATTCCTATTGCATTCAGAATGCGTTCAGAATGACTTCCCATTTCCCAAAATTGCATGAGATGCTTTAATTCGCAATAACATGAAACCCTATGATTGCATTCGGATTGCCATTAGATTATACTTCCAATTTCCAACGTCTGATAAGATCCTATGTGTATATACATCTACATATGTGTATGTACCTGTGTGTACAGGTAATGTGTGTATATGTATATATGTGTATGTATATATATATATATATATATACTATATATGTACACATATTTATGTGCATGTATATACATGTATGTAGATCTAGATATGTGTGTGTACATACGTATACGTGTGTATATATCTGAGCATATATATATATATATATATTCCCCCTCCATGTCTGTCTGTCTATATAAGATAAATACATAAAATTTTGGAGATAGATAACAATAACTTCTGTCTCTTTATATAAAAACCTGGTGTGGTTCAGTGGTTTGAGTATGATGGGACTATGATTCTGAAGGCCAAGGTTTAATTCCCAGCTCATTGGGTGGCCTTCGGCTACTCACACTCTCTCAGCCTCAGGGGCAGGCCATGACAAATGTCCTCTGAACAAAGCTTGGAAAGGAAACCCATGATAGATTCACCTTAGGGTTTCCATAAGTTGGAAGTGAGTTAAAGGCAACACAGGTTGACTACCTGTCCTATCCACAAAGGAGGACAAAGTGAGAAAATGGAGGAAATGGTCAAAGAAAACGTTTTTAAAAAACACTCATAGAAATAATAAATTCATGCTTCTCAGTCATGCTCAAAATGGAGGACATTTTGCAATTCTTCCTAGACAGAAGGTTGAAATGGAGGGCACAGTCTTGGAAAAGGAGGCCATCTGATCACCCTGGGCTAAAACCACTCATATAAATATAAATTCCTGCTTCTTAGCGATGCTCAAAATGGAGGACCCAGTCAGTTCACCCTCACAACTTCAATTGCTGCCACCTTTTCCCACCTCCCTTTTTTTTTCTTTCAAATGTTGTGGGTTTGAGGCAGGGAACTTTTCTGGAAGCTTAAGGAGAAGGTGGCTGTTTTAAACAGGTCCTTCCTCCACAGACTACAAAATTCAGTCATGAAACCCACTGGGTGACCTTGGGCAAGTCACACTCTCTCACAGGGTGACCAGAGGTCCTCCTTTTCCAGTCTATGTCCTACATTTCAACCTTCTGTCCAGAAGGAATTCCAAAATGTCCTCCATTTGGAGCATGACCAAGAAGCCCACCTTTGCATTTCCCTTTTGAGAAATGCATCTGCTTGGCAGCCTTTTCTGGACAGTAAAATACAGTATATGTAATATCGCTGTGAATAAACTATGTGAAAGGAATTTATATTTATATTAGCATTTTTAGCTTCGATTTTGTAATGTTTTGCAATGCCTTGTCACTCTTTGAGGTTAGGCCACCTTGTCACTCTCCGTCTCAGGGGAAGGGAAATGCAAATCCTCCTCTGAACAAATCTTGCCCCATGAAAAACCCTATGGGTGACCAGGTGTCCTGCCACAGAGGAGAACAAGGGACCACAAAATGTTGGACCGTCAAGAGAAATGGAAGAAATTCCCAAAGAAAAGCTAAAAATACTCATAGAAATCTAAATTCATGCTTCTTAGTCATGCTCAAAATGGAGTACATTTTGGAATTCCTCCTAGATGGAAGGATGAAATGGAAGACATGGAAAAAGAGGATGTCTGGTCACCCTCATGATAGGTTCGCCTTAGGGTTGTTGTGAGTCAGAAACAACTGGAAGGCGCCCAACAATAACAAATCCTTTACCTCCCTATGGAAAAAAAATAAGCCATTCAGGCTTGAAAGAGGCTGGATTGCTAAATGGATAGAAATCTGATCATTGTCTCTGTTGAGTCAGAAGAGAAAATACAGACTCCAGTGGAAGGGTGGTGCCTTCGCTAGTTTGCAACATAATATGTATGTATGGCAAAATGTGCCACTATGCAAAGGAGAAATGTCCTTTAATAACATTACCCTACACTGTTACAACGCTATGATTCTGCTTTAACTGCTGTGACTGCCACCTGTGGAATCCTGAGGTTTGTAATTTAATTAGGAATTATTACTACTATTATTATTATTATTTCTTTCCCACCTCTCCTCAAGACTCGAGGTGGAGTACAGCATGTTAAAATACAAAACATAATCAAAAACACATAAACCCACAATTAAAATACAACACTATAAAATCATTAAACTACACTCATAAGAGTTCATATGCAGATTAAAAAGTCATGAATTAAAATTGAATGGATAGGCCTGCCAGAAAAGGTAGGTCTTTAATACTGTTTTAAATGCAGGGTCTGAGCCAACAGGTCATCCCATAGTCTGGGGGCAGCAGTTCCCTGACTGAGAATGCTAAATGTCCCTTCCTAAACTGCAAATCCCAGGATCCCACAGGAGGCATCCATAGCAGTTAAAGTGGCACTGTAAAAGTGTGGTGTGATAAAAGGTAGACTCTAAAGCCACCTTTGTAGAACATTGGCTGCATCCACACTGCAGAAATAATCCAGTTTGACATCACTTTAACTACCATGGCTCAATGCTATGGAATTTTGGGAATTGTAGTTTTGTGAGATGTTTAGCCTTCTCTGACAGAGAGCTCTGGTGCTCCAACAAAATACAATTTCCAGAATTCTATAGCATTGAGCCATGGCAGTTAAAGTGGTGTCAAACTAGATTATTTCTGCAGTGTGGATGTAAAGTCGGTGTCTTAAGCCTATGCCACTTCGAACAGGTGAAAGCAAACTTTGCATTTTTACCTAATGCAACATAATAGGTAGCCTTGCCCCTCAGGATGCAATCCTCATCCATCAATAGGCTCTATTAACCATTGCACATTGATAGTGCAATCATCAGACCTGACAACCATGGCCAATGATTTGTGCTATGAAACATCTTGAGGGCCAAAAGTTTATCATCATCTTGTATCTACAGATCAGTGACATGGATGTTCATACACACTTGTGTAGGTCTTATGGACTTTATACTGTATATTTGTTCATCACTACACTCCGCAGAATCTACCAGAACCTACATAGTGTAACAGTTGGGCAACTCTATAGAGGTTTACCATTGAATTGCATTGGAGGACCTACACATGCCCAGATAAGTTTTTCTCTAGGAATCTCTAGATCCTCCAATACAACGTCTGGCAGATACTGGCCACAGACTTGTGCTGGAGGACATGGAGATTCCCAGAAATAACATATTAATAAAATCTGTGAATAATCAATTCTGGAAAAGTCAAAGCCGTAAATGTAGAGGACTGACTGTATTTGTTTTTGTTTAATTCTCTGCTATTGCACATTATGTTGTGAACCAACCTGAGAACTCTTACAGTGCAGTCTATAAACACCATAAATAAATAAAATAGAGCCCGGCCATTGGGAGAGGGGCTAATAGTACTGCTGTCTCCACTCCTGTGAGGCCACATGTAAATTATCTTCCAGGCTATGTCTTCTGATTATTTTTTATGAGTCTTGTTATCTTTTCTTATTCCAACACACTACTACAAAGGACTTCATTGATGACTAATCATGCCATTCATCTGATGAAGTAGGCTGAGTCTGTGAAAGCTTATGAAACAAACTTCTTTTCTCCAAGTCTCAAAAGTGCTACAGGATTTCTTTATATCTTGTTATGCTGATACATAAGAAAATCAATTTGAGATGTGGTGCTGGAGAAGAGTTCTATGGATACTGTTGACTGATAAAAAGACAAATAAATGGGTCAAAAGGTAAATCAGGCCTGAAATCTCCCTAAAAGCCAAGATGGCTAAACATGAGACTGATTACAGGTGGAGAGACTCAATCAAGGAAACCATGGCCCTGAGTCTGCAAGACCTGAGCAGGGCTGTTGATGATAGCATGTCCTGGTGGTTTCTCTTTCACTGGATCATAAGTCAAAGTTGATTTGATGGCAGTTGACAATAATGCTGATACAGACTAACACAGCTATGGAGTTTAGCACATGGGGGAAATTCCATGCAAAAACTGGGATTTAAATTAGGGAAAACCAACAAAAGCAGGTTGGTTTTCACACAACGTCATTGTTAAACTAATGTTAACCTGAATGGAAAGTGGAGGGAAAGTAGATAAAAGCCGCTCCTTTTTACTTTTGGAAATTCCTGAAAGTAAAAAGGAGCGACTTTTGTTTATTTTCTGTTTGGGTTATCACAAGTTTAACAACTACATGTGTGAAAATCAACCCACTTTTGCAGGGTTTTTCTACCTTTTAAATACCACTTTTGCACAGGATTTTCCCCATGTTATAAACTCCCATATGTCTCTGAATATTTCATGAATGCTGATTATAGCAAAATCCTTCATCTCTAATGATGACTTAACAGAATTAATTGAGCCATTTAGTTCCATCTTTTGACTTACAGTTCAGATTCTTAGTACAGTACCTAAACAGTTACAGATAAAACACACATCTTAGGGCAAGGAGCCCTATCCATACTTCTTTCAGAGCATGCAATTTTATTATGGATGCTTGTTTAAGATCACCTAAGGGTAAAGAATACCAGGTGCTGTAGGCTATATGAGGAATGAACCTCTAAGTATTCTTTGCTTTAAAAAAAAAAACTATGAAATTCATGATGTCACCAGAAGTCAATAGGCAACTTGAAGGCACACACATACATACAAGGGTAAAGAAAGGCATACTTTCTAAGCATGGTAAGAGTAGTTTGAAATAAATATATCCTGGGCCCTGAAAACAAATGCCTTGGAAAGTGTCAAGTGTGTTTTCATTCACTTTCACCACAATTTAAAATGGAACAATGCCATTCTTTAATGCAGAGGTAAGACATTCCAGTGACTTACACATGCTTTACACCAGGGGTGGGAATTATGTGGTCCTTCAGCTCTTGTTAGACTGGAGTTCCCAGCATGCTTTGCCATTGCCTATGATGGCTACTGCTGCTGGGAGTTGCAGTCCAAGAACATCTGGAGCAGTTCACGATTCCCATCCCTATTTTAGATTAAAATCTCCATGATCTCTGAATATTGATTTACGCATATTGCAACATCTGAGGGCAACAGATTGCCTGCTCCTTTTTTGCAAAATTATTCACCATTATTCCATCCTTTCTTTCCTACTTTATGTAAATTCAAAAGTATAAAGTAGTTGCACTGTGCTGCATATTATTGTACATATGCAACCCTTTGCCTGTAACTGCTTTTGATCTGATATAAGAAACAAGCAGAAGTGCAACACTAGAGAGAGTGATAGAAGTGTAAACCCATGTACAGTCTGGCTCATGTCCAAAATTGCCACATTTTTTTTTCTTCTGTCAACAGAAACATTGAGGCAGCATTTTATCTACCCAGACTAGAGATTAGCTGTGAGTGATTAAAGCAATTAAAATTTAACTCTTCTTGTTACTGGCTTGTATTTTCAGAAACTCAAAAACAGCTGTTGTTGGTTCACTTGTCTTAAAACCAAGTCACTCTGAACAGATGTTATTATGTGCTTCTCCATATATTGGTATCGGTTTAAAGAGATTGAAAGTATGGGTTTACAGGGATGGAAATTTTAGGTTAATTAGTGAAGAAGGTTGTCCTATCTCCAACACTGCAAGAAACTCCTCAAGTATTAACTTGAAACTGTGGGAACTGGGGCCTTCAACATTGATGCTACTAATATTGACATGGTAGTGGGAAAAGTGTTGTGCCTAAAGACGCTATATCCTATCTGGTCTTGAAAGTTAAATAGGATTAACCCTGGTTAGTACTTGGATGAGAGACCATCAAGTGGCTATATTTCAGAGGAAGGAATTGGCAAAATCACCTATGAGTATTCCTTACTTTAGAAAACCCTATGAAAATGATGGGATCACCATAAGCCAACAGCTAACGTGAAGGTACATACTGTGCACACAAGCAGTGAACAAATTATGCTCTACCACACAACTTACTGGGAAGAAAGACACACCCAGTGTTATCTTGCATTCATTGGAAGCACACTAGCAAAAGGCAATCAGTCAGATATTCCCTACAACAGATCAACTGCTGAAACAAAATTTAATTACCTCATGCTTTCTGGAGTGTAATCCCTGCAAAGCCAGAGTTTGCAAAATTACTTTTAAAGAGCAGTTAGTCACCATATACCGGTAGTTTGCAGATCCAATAAGTAGACAGTTACTACCATAAAGACTATTTTAAAAATAATTATTTACTTTTATAATTTCTCAAAAGTAAGTGGTTATACTTACTATTTCTTAAAAACAAATCTGAATACTACAAGTCACTGGCCTGTGGTCCAAAATACCCTTTCCACCAAGGCGAGTGCCCTTCTCTGCCCCAGGATGCTGTGGCCTAATTATGTGTTAAGAAGCCAAGCCCTCCCTCCAGTCCAGTCCAGTCCAGTCCAGTCCTCAGAGGGAGAGAAGAACTGGATTTGATCCCCTTCCCCACCACCAATCCCTTCTCCTTCTGTGTCATGTCTTTTTAGACTGTAAGCATGAAGGCAAGGAACTGTCTAATTAAATGATTTTATGTACAGTGCTGTGTAAATTTACAGCGCTATATACATAAAGGTTAATAATAATAATCTATCCTATCATCCCAATGCTCACAATAAAGCATGAGGCTGCAGCCCATGACACATCACAAAACATCTCTGCCTAGTGAACCACCTGATATTTGTCCTCCAACATTTATAGTAAGGCTACATTCATGTAACTATAAAAGTAACTTTCAGTTATACAGCTGTATTGCACAGCTCTCACGTACTTCAGAAATGATAATAAATGGGCTTAGGTGGAAAACACTGATCTCTGTTGGGTATGAAAAACATGTAAGCTTGAGATATATGTGTTAATTTTTTGAACTGATCCATTTTTGTTTTTGTTTTTCATTTTTTCTTTCAAAACCTTAATTACTCTAAATGCATTTTTGCATGAGTGTCGAGTGGTTCTGTGGTTATACACATTGGAAAAATGCAGTGGCATCACCAGGGTGATGCACGGGGAGTTTATTACACCACGTGACACCATCAGAGAGGATGACATTGAAATGAAATTTGCAGGGTTTACAGATTCCTTGCCTTTGCAACCAATATCAAGCTGAGATAAAAACATCCCCAAGCAGTCAGAAGGTCAATGAGTGGCAGGTCACATGCCCAGAGGCCATCTGCTCCTCCTTCCCATTCAGATGTTATCAAGTCCCTTCCCCTTTGGTGGACTGAAAAAGAGAAAAGACCAGCATGATGCTGCTCCAACTTAGCACCTTGGCCATTAGTGCAGTAATGCAATTCAGTTGAAAAATGCTTAATAGTGTGGATTGTGCAGATGAGGTTTACAAATGTGAAGGCACAACCAATAATAACATTACAGGATTACCAATTCAGAAAAGAAATCAGTATGGGTGGGGGGGGGGAGCTAATGTCTTCACTTACATATTCACACAAATTTTAAACAGAGAGAGAGAAGGAGAGAGAGAGAGAGAGAGAGAGAGAGAGAGAGAATGATTGCAATGTGGCTGCCAGAGCTGGCTGCTGCCCAAGATTAGGGTCAGGGGAGTAAAGAGGTCAATGGGAGTGACACCATAAGTTACCATAAGTTATTGCATTGGGTGATGCCAACTCTAGTGACACCACCAGAAAGAGTGCATTTGTCAGAACCAAACAAATTTGGGGGAAATGAATTATCATTATGTGCTTCCCACCACCACCACCACCACACACACACACATATACTGATTTCCTTTTTGAACTGGTAGTCCTGTAATGTTATTATTGGTTGTGAGTTCACATTTGTAACCCTCATCTGAACAATCCATGCCATTAAGCATTTTTCTCCTTATTAAAGATGTCAACTCTTTCTGTTTGGGTTTACGTCTTTCCAGTATCCATCATACCCTCTTTCTCAGAAAAACATTATTTGCCCTCATGAAGTTATGTAATGTTTCCCACCTAGAAATTTAAAACAATTATAAAGGTCATTTCTAAATCAGTACCAGCTGATACCTTTGCGGGGAAAGACAACCTATGAAAATTGCTCTTTGGTGGCCACATCAAGGTATTGACGTGTTCCAGATCATTTTACTATTTCAAATTACGGGTGTTAGCCTTATTCAGAGTTATATGCTATATCATATGCTTAGTGCAGAGATGTGTTCCGGTTCATTTTACTGTTTCAAATTACTGTGATGCTGGCATTATTCAGTTATATGCTTAGTGCAGAGGCTTAGCAAATGGATAACAGGGTCAAAGCAAAACAGTACATATGATATAGTTGATAGGCAGCAGAACAGCCATCTATCCATGGGGTGGAGATGGGGTGGGATTCTTGGCAGCCTGTAGCACTCACAAGAGTACAACATCCTTTAATATTCCAGCATTTATGACTGTGCTAAATAACACATATAATAGCAGATACATCCTGGGTTCTGTCCTATGTAAGGAGGACTGGTCATAATAATTGTAGATGCATAGAAAGAATGTAGAAGTGGCACAGCTGCAAGGATGGTCCATGACATACTGGGGTTGTTTTTGCATTTTGCATAGATGAGATGCAGTAGGCACCCTCTTAGATGGTGTAACTGGCTTGTTTCTCCTTCCCAGAAGTGTGTGAAAATTGCATAGATTTTGAAAAGGAGTGGGAAATGCCAGCCAATGAAAAGTGAATCCAATTGCTTAGTGGGCAGGACTGCAAAAGCATGACTGAAGGCTTCAGTCTGGTCAGATGCAATGCTTTATAGCCCAATTCCTCAGCAATATGGCTAAAGAGCTTTGTCCCTGCCTCCCTTTCCTCTTCTGTTACAGTTAACATGTTGTGAAATCTGTGGTTCTTTGGCACTTTGTTAAAACTTTGGTAAGTAGTTTGGACATGGGGGGCCAGATCCAGGCAGAAAGAAACCGAGCTTGTACATCTGTTAGAAGGGTAAGGGTCAGAAGCCTCCTTTCTGATACATTAAGAATGTGGGCAGCACAGGTCATGTTCAGTTTAAACAAAAAGGTCTTTGCCTTTTGATAAAAAAAGGCAGCAGAGAAGGGGGCAATCCAACTTCCCCCAGGAAGAAGTTCGAAAGCCAAGGAAGAGCCACCAACTGAACATGGTAAAATGGAGAGAAAAGCCTCCCTCAAAGATAGTAAGACTCAGGCAGGCTTGCATGGGAAGATATGGGTTTTCAGATAATATGTGTGTATCCATTATGACTTATACTCCACTGTTAGCACAGTGGCGTTTGATGAGTTTCAGATGCTGAGAACTGATGATCTGGAGAAGGTGTTTAGTCCTGTTCATACCAGATCCTTACCTTACACAATACGTTAAATAGAGAGAGGATGTCTGGCTTGGTCCAGAAAGCGATAAATTTCCCTTTGAAAAAGGGGATGACAGCAGAGTTCTTAAAAGAGGTGGTGATAAGTCTGCTCCTGGAGCAGATGAAAACAACCATGAGGTGGTTATCAACAACCTCTTTGTTCAGCAAGCTGCTTTGTTCAGCAAGTGTTTTTCAATAAACTTTAAACAGTCCTTGATGAAACTTGATTTTGTGAATATTTTTCAGCCTTGTTTCATGCTTAGATTTGGAACAGAAGCTACCTTGTTTGCGCTCTGCTGAGAGAAAAACGGGGGACTATGACCTTGTTGGTTCTCCTGGAACTCTTAGTAGCTTTCAGTATCATTCACTGTGGTATTCTTCTGGATAGGCTGTCTGAACTGAGATAAGCAAGCACTATATTTTGATGGTTCTGGTCCTACATGGCTAGTCAGTCCCTGAAGATTCTGTTAAAAGGCAATTGCTCTACCCAATTGTGATATGGGATACCTCAGGGCTCTGTTCTCCATGCTTTTCAATATATATATATATATATATATATAAATCCCATTGAAAAAGGTTTTCTAGGAATATGGGTGGTAGGGTCATGAAATATGCAAATGACACCAAGCTTTGCCTCTCATTTTCATCTAATACAGGTGAGCCAGATGATGTTCTTTCAACACTGCTTAGGTAGCTGGGGAATGGTGTGGAAGAGGGCCAATAAACTGTCTCAGGTCTTTTCTGCACCGGCCAGGACACTCCAGAGGCAGCCTAGAGTATCCTTGCCCCACAGTTCCCTCAATCTCCTCTTGTTACCTGGCCCTCCATTCCTGAACTGCCACAGTTGTCTGCACAGGTGTCTCACTGAGCCACACAGCACATCCAGTGCTGCCATGGTTTGCTTCAGGCACCCAGCCATGGGCACATGGTTGGTGGTACCTTGTTCTGACCTCAGAAAAAGTGACCTACCATGGCTCAATAGACTCAGCGGGATGCTTGTGCAGACAGCTGTCACAGCAGGGGAATAAGGCTCCAGATCTTCCCAGAAGATCTAGAGTATTAAGTAATTTTTATAATGCATGTTAAGGAGGATATGGTCTAGTTCTGGTGCAAAACAGCAAACAGGACAACTCCAGAACGAGGCAGGGCAGACAGGGTCCTTGTGCAAAGATGATGGAGGTTCTCTTAGTTAGTGGTTCATCTGACAAACTGAATATTCTGGAGAGATTTGCAGTTACAAAGGATTAGGTTACGGTTTGGGGATTAGTTTTGGATTCACCATGGCCATTAGTAGCATAGGTAGTCCTACTGACTCAGAGTGCCTTTTGTCAGCAAAAGACTGCTATGCAAAATGCAACCTTATGTGGAAAGAAATAGTTTTGCAACAATTATTCATGTTCCTGTGACCCCCCATCTTGTTTCTGTAATGCAGTCTAGCTCTTACCTTTGAAAACAGTTTAAAACATGCCAGTGGGCACTGTTCTTATCTCCATCCACAAGAGCGGGGTTTTTGTAGACATTTCCCATATATGGCGCCTCCCGCCCTCAGCAGGCAGGCGCAGTTGCCGTGGGGCTCTGAGCCCCAAGATGGCCGGCAGAGCCTTTTTTCCTGCCAGTGGGAAAAGGCTGCTGGAGCACGCTTCTCCGCGTGCGCTCACCCAGCTCCCGGGTCCCGGGCAGCTTAGGCGGGCGCCGCAGTTATTGGGCGCCTTTTCCCGCCTCCTCCCCTCATTGGCTGTTTGGCCAGGGGAGGAGAAGCTTCTGCAGGCCTTCTCCTGACGCCTATTTAAGGAACGGCGCAGCTGGCCTCCGCGCCTTCCCAACTTGCTCGGCTCCCCACCCTCCCTCCCTGGGATTGCTGTTGCTTGTCACAACTTTTGTTTGTGGGCAGCAGCACAGGTTCTGGATCTGGTGGGCTGGTTTCCAGTGCTCGGTAGCACTGGATCGGGAGTCCTTTGGACCCGGGAAATATCAAGTGCAATGTGGTCAATTGTGGGTCACATGGAGTATATCCAGGTTATGAGAGGCTTTCCTCTGGTAGCTGCGCAATTGCGTAATTGCGCAAGGGTGTGGCGTTGCCTCAAGTCATCCCGATGCTTGGCATACAAGCAATCTTGCATCAGTCCAACCTCGGTGTTGGTGATAAGGAGATCCAGACCTCATGCTTTTGGGGCCAACTCTACCTTTGTCTTGCTGTTAATAAAGTTGTGGCCTTTTCTCCTGCCAATCTGCTTACTGTCTTTCTTGGGACCGAATGCCTCCACTGCAAATGATAAACACATTTGCAAAGATTAGCTTTCACACTTCAGTGAATGATCAGACAGGAAAACATCCCCACATATGCATTGCTAGATTATCTTACTATGATCATGTTCTGCTGTCTGGTGCACTGGCTACCAGTCCTTCTCTATGCTCATTTTGAAGTTTTAACCTTTGATATCCTAAAGGAATTGGAATCAAGTTACCTGAAGAAGCATTTTCTACAATATTTAGCTGTCTGGACTGTGAAGTCATCACCCAAAGCTCTACCCAATGAGGCAAGGCAAAGAAAATCTTTTAAGAGGTAACACCCTGTTTTTGCAACACCCTCCCAGAGTTGTGCATTGTGCCCATATTACAACATTTACTATGTGATAACCTTTTAAAAAAATTTCTCACGGGTATTATAAAAATAATTGCAATGTTAACAAACCTCTACTCTTTTTTCATTCATTTCTTTTTCCTGTGCTAGTGGTTTTATGTGTTTTTATTTGGTTTGCAGCACTGTTTTTACTCTTGCTGATTTTATTTTCTACTACTTTGACGTTATGTGTCTTCAAGTTGACTTCAATTTGTGAAGACTCTATCCTAGGGTTTTCTTGGCCATATTTTTTTAAAGGGGGTTTTGCTATTGTTTTCCTGAAAGGCTGAGCAAGCATGACTCGCCCAAAGTCACCTAGCAGCTTTCCTTGGCATAGCAAGGATTCAGACCCTGCTCTCCAGGAGTCCTAATCCAGCACTCACAACACTACACCACACTGGTTGTCTCTACTACTTTATCTTGTGCAATCTTCTGTCCTTTAAATACACACATACACATACACAAACATATACCATTGGCTGTGCTGGCTTGAATTTCTGGGAGTAGGTCCAAAGCATCTGGAGGACCAAAAGGTGAGAAGTTCTGGTCTAAACTAACAAATTAAATTGCATTTTGTATAATTAAATGTTTATCTTACATTGGGCATTGTGACTGATGCTGGACTTGTCAGCATTGTGCCTGTTGATATAATATACTATACTTATACGTTTACTTAATACATAATGAGGTTATTCAGAAGGTGAAAATAATCCAGATAGAATCTTGGTTGAGTCTTTGTTGTTCAAATGCATTTTGAATACATCTGATTAAATGGGGGGGGGGGGGGCTGCAAAAACAAAAACACTTAACCTGGGATAATCAATCTCAGATATTTTTCTGAGTTTTTCTAAAAGATTTGCATCATCCACTGTGTGAATAACTGATGCGAATAGTCCCAGGATGAATTGGGATAAAACTCTGCATGCCTTGAACATGCTTCAAATACGTTCACATCACAGATTCCATCTTTATTCGAGTGCTGGGACATGTGAGCAACCGAACTCGCAGAGATGCACATAGATGAAATTCCATAGTGTGAACAACAAAAATGGAATGCAATTATTTCCATTGTCATGCTAAGAAAAGTCTGAATAACCCATATATTTTCAAAGTAATCTATATATTCTTTCTATTATATTTCCTAACTCCATTCTTCTTCTGTAATTGTAATAAAACCAGAAGAGTGTTTCACCATAAATTCCAACGCCCCTCTAGTTTTAATTATACTTTTAACTCATACCCCTAAATTTAACTCCCTCTGGTTTTATCTCATCTCTACATAATATCTGGTGAGTTATTTTGTAGATATGAGTTGAAACTAGAGGGATGTTGGAATTTATGTAGGAAGCATGTTTTGTCCGTAGACTTCCCTAGCCTTCCTTTGAAAGGAAAGCTTAAGAACTTACTTTAGAGTTACACCTTTGTTCAAACAGACATACAGAGATGCTCTGTTCAGGCATTACAGAACAAACCATCCAGTGTTCAGAACCACGTGGAGAGCCTACAAACAGGAAGGAAGGAAACTCTCCTCTTTGGAAATTCACTCTACAAATAATCAGAACAAGAAAAGCCACTATAGAGGTGGTAGGGCTGATGCATTTCCCCTCCCTGCATGTTTACTTTATAATTCCTGAATAGGGTTAAACACAAGTGGGAAAGAAACTACAGATGGAGGTACATGCTCCAGAATGAACAGAAGGTTTATTGGCATACTGATCTCATCAGATACTTACAGTGCAAAGATTTAGTTACAAACTATTCATAGTTGGATTCCATCAGAGAGCCACTGTCTAAATGACATAGACAGCACTCAGCTGTAAATGGCAGCCTCTAGGTAAGGAGTCCACACTTAGAGGCAAACTACACACAACACAAAAGATCTGATCTTCCTACATCTTTTTTTCTTTTATTAAAAGGGAATTGTACAGGGTTTCTAGTTTGAAACAGGGCCATGCCCCCCCCCTTTCTAAGCCACTGTTACTTCTGTTAAGTTTATTGTTGTTGTTAACTGCCTTCAAGACTTCGACCCATGGCGACCCTGTGGACAGTAGCCTCTTGTCCTGAGTACAGATTCCTCATTAGGACTATTAGGTGTGTTGGTACTGCCATGTCTTAAAAGGCATTCCATAGCCTTTCATTATCTATGCAGTCAAAGCCTTTGCTATAGTTTATAAAGCATGTGCTGATTTTCTTTTGGAATTCCCTGGTACACTGTATTAGCCATCATATGTTTAGATAAGCAGGCCTTCCCAGAAACTGTATAATCTACCTGGCTCCTACTATCTACAATCCTCCCAGCCTATTCTCTGTCCCCTCACCTCCCTGTATTTTGTTGTTACCCATGCTGTGGCCAGCATTGTGGTGTTATGTGTATAACATGTTGGTTGTTTTATTCTTGAAATCTAATTTTAAACTCAGCTAGTTTAATTCTATTTTAAGGGGTGGGAGGTTTGGAATGGGATCATTGGATTATTTTAATTGTAATTGTTTTTTAATCTTGTTGTACCCTGCCTCGAGTGTTTTTATAGAGGAGCGGGTAAGAAATAAATATTATTATTATTATTATTATTATTATTAAGTCCTGTAATATATTTTGAGTATTTTAACTCTTAATTGACTTACAGAGCAAGCCCTTTGGGATAAAGAAGGAACATAATCTCTTATACTTTATTAATCTTCATGCACAGTGATAAATATAACTACTGATGCTTGTATTATTATCATCATTGCTATTATTTTATTTTCATTTTTTCTATTATGTTCTAAAATCTATTGCATAATTTGTACTCTGAGCTATATGTGTGCTTGCAAAGTGAAATCGCTTTTGATAAGTATGCCTTTTTTACAGAGGAAAAAAAGTCTTGATATTCTCAAAATACAAAGAGGAGAAAACACTGGCCTAGACCCTCAAAGTTGACATAGACAGGATACTCAGCCAAGTGGAGATCAATCGCCACCTAATTCTGAAACATGACAAACTCTGCTCGTGAACAAGTGTACACATGTTGAGTCTGTGCGTGCTGTTGAAAACCCTGGCATCTGATTATGAAAACAAGCCCTAGTATGAACATCAGTCAATCAAATGCATGACCTGTTCCCAGCTTCTATTAAATATACAAAGGGCTGAGGCTACTTGGAGGTAGGTATCATTGAAAATGCATTTAATAGTTTCACACTTAGGTAAGAGAACAGAGAGGAAAACACCTCTCCATGTGCATTGCCAGAGAGCCGCAAATATGCATTCCCATCCATACTTTTCCATGTGAACCAGCAATGTACTGTAAGGCTATTTTCTAGATAAGCATCTACTCCCAAACTACACATGTAGCTGTCAAATACATAGTGAGATTGAATGAAAAGGCCTGCTTGTAGGTAAAGCTTCCCTCTTTCTGAAGCAGGATTTATGTCTTTAAGATATAGGCATTCAGCTCTGCTCCTCAAGCCATTTTCTCTATTGTATTCTAAATGGTAGGGTCGCCTTAAAGTCTCCAAAAGTATAAAACAATTTTGACATATAACAACAACTACAACAGATCCCAGTGGCATCCTCTATACTCCCAAGAACATTTTTTCCTTTTAAATTGTTGTGTATTTAAACTGATGTGATGTGTCTGAAAGTGTGAAGAGGACATGGCCATGGTGAGGGTTTTTTGGAAGTTGTAATAACATTTACAAGTTTTGAGTAGAATTTTGCAGTGTCCTACAGTTCTCTGGCTGAGAAAGGAGCCAATAAATGCTTTTCATCAGCTCTGAAGTCATAGTCAGCATGGGTTGATGATGGAATCACAGAATCTTAGCACTGGAAGGAAACATAATCCCCTGCTGTGTAGGAATACACAACTAAAACACTCCTAAGACAACCCATCCAACATCTGTTTAACCATCTCCAAAGAAGGAGAGTCCACCACTCTCCAAGCCAGCCTATTCCACAGGCAAACAGCACTTACAGTAAAAAAAAAAAAAATTAAAAGTTCTAATTAATGTTTAGGTGGAATATTTTTCTTGTCATTTGAGTCCATTGATTCATTTTCTAGTCTATGTAACAGCAGAAAAAAAAAGCTTGCACTATTTTCTACATCACATTTCTTCAGAAAGAAGGCTATCATGTCATCTCTCAGTGTTGTCTTCTCTAACGTAGCTCCCTGCGTGTATTCTGATAATGCTTGGTTTCTAGACCTTTAATAATCTTGGTTCCCTAAGACACGTTCCAGTTTATTGATATTCTTGAACTTGTAGTGCCCAGAACCGGGGAGATCTAACCAAAGCAGAATAGAGTGGCACTACTACTTCTCATGATCTAGACACTGTTCTCCTGTTAATGCAGTGCATAATTGACTTGAATAGGCTTTTTTTTTGGGGGGGGGGGGGCTGCTGCATTACACTGTTGAATCATTTTATTTTCTGGTCTGTTAAGAACCCTAGGCTTTTGGGGGGGGGGGGTTCACATGTACTGCTTTCAAGACAGGTGTTGCCCATCCAATATTTGTGCATTTTATTTTTCCGGCCTAGATATGGTACCTTACATAGTTGGAAATTTTTAAAAAATTATTTTGTTAGTTTTCATGCTTCTCTCCAATCTATCAAGGTCATTTTGAATTCTGATCTTATCCTCTAAGGAGCTTTCCCTCCTCCTCTCCCCCTGGATTTAGTGTCATCTGCATATTTTAATAAGAATGCTTCCTTTGCCATCATTGAAGCCTTTTATAAAGAGGTTGAACAATCCAATTATAATCATATTATGTGGAAAGTGGCTATAAAGCCTTTTTCTTGAGATCTAAACATTCAGAATAATGTATTATTGAATTTACTTCTATCCCATCTTTTCCCAAAAGTGGGACTTTTACACCAATAAAAATGTATTCTTGCAGATTTCCACAAACATATTCGAAAACTAAGCCACAATTTATCTTTCTCAGAAGAAAGTGCCATCCTTTCACCTACATAAGAAGAAGCTAACAGTGTTATCATATATACTCATAAATGAGTCCTATTAAATTGAAAGAGACCCACACCCAGGTAAGTGGATATAGAAGTCTATTGTAATTAAGAAACCTGTATAAACATGACCAAGTACAGAATACTTCCAGATGGAAGTCCTCTGGCACTATCCACCAAGAGGAGCTGTACATCTGTTTCATCTTTTTCCCCTTAATGGGATGCTTGTGGTAAGCAAGAAGACAGGAGAAGCAATGGGAAAACACAGGAGGTTTACTAACTGAATATGAAGTCATCTCAACTCCTGATAAAATTCTATTTTTGAAATATGAAGATTATATATTAATAGTCTTGCTCGGAAGCATTGTCTCTCACTCCCTTTTGTTTTCTTCTGTGGTACTACAGCCCTCTACTGGGAAGAACTGGACCTACGGAAGGCTCAGGTAATGACTGCAGGTAAATGAAACTTGCCAAACTATTAGACATGTCATTGAGTGATACAAATTCAGTCTCTCATGCATTTTCCCTGGAGGTAACAGCATGTACCTCACCATGGCACTACCTTTCCAAGGTGGTGAGATTGCGTGCTCCTGTGAGGCAAGAGGCTATGCTGACAGTAGAAGTGCTGTTGGTAGGGTCTCCCATGGCACCCAGGCCTTTGCTGAGGAGACAGAATAAATGTGCCAAACAGCTACTGGGCAGCAGCAGTAGTGGTGGGTGACACTGACGGAGGATCTCTCTGAGACAACAACAGTGGCACCATAGCTAACACTTGTTAGTATTACACAGAAGAAGGCAAGGTAACCCCTTTCTAATGTCTTTAACTGCAAAAACCCTATGATGAGACAACCCAAAATGAAAGAGATAGTGCCAGAAGATGAAACTCCCAGGTCCGAAGGCAGACAACTATCATAGGGTTTTCTGGAAATGACTTACCCAAGATCATCCAATTTTTATGGCTGAGCGAGGAACTGAACCCTGGTCCCCAAGGTCATAGTCCAATACTCAAACCACTACACCACACTGGCTCTCACAGATGGTTTACATAACTTTAAAGCAGACAATGAAGTTATTGAAATTGATCAAGGTCTTCTATACCTTGGCTCAGTCATTATTCAGAATGGAGACTGCAGTCAAGAAATCAGAAGAGGACAAGGACTTGGAAAAGCAGCTATGAAAGAACGAGATAAGATCTTCAAGTGTAAAGACATCTCACTAAACACTAAAGCTAGGATTGTCCATGCCATCATAGTTCCTATTTCTGTTTACGACTGTGAAAGCTGGACAGTGAAGACTGCTAAAAGGAAGAAAATCAACTCTCTTGAAATGTGGTGCTGGAGAAGAGTTCTACAGATACTGTGGGGTTCTAAAAAGACAAATAAATGGATCCTAGAGCAAATCAAGCCTGAACACACCCTTGAAGCCAAGATAACTAAACGGAGACTGTCATACTTTGGAATATTATGAAAAGACATGACTTCTTAGAAAATATAATAATGTTTGGTAAGGCCGTAGGAAAAGAGGAAGACTGCATTCCAGGTTGATGGACTCAGTCAAGGAATCCATGAATCTGAAAATTTGAACAAGGCTATTGATGAAAGGGTGACTTGGAGGCTCTCATTCATGGGGTCACCATAAGTCACACTTGATTTGACAGCAGTTAACAACAGCACACAGCACCTACTGAGTAGATTTGGGCTAGGTGTACATGAGATCAGGACCTTTCCCCTGCTCTACCATTTTCTGATCACCACCACCACCACCCCCCACAATTAGACTTGAAATTGGAAGAACCATGTTCAAGTCTCTGTTCAGTTGTGAAACTCACTGGAAGAGCTTGAGGCAGTCACACTCACAACTTGATTTGCTTGACAGAAATGTTATAAAGAGTAAGTGGGGGAAAGGAGAGCATCAGTATGCCTTCAACTCATTGGGGAAAAGCTGGGATATAAATGTAACTAATAAACAAATTCATTTGAAATGTAGTACTTCTATTAAAATACAATAATGGAGGAGAGTTCTACAGATACCATTGACTGGCAAAGTCACCAGTAAATGGATCCTAAAGCAAATCAATCCCGAACTCTCTAGAAGCTAAAATGACTAAACTGAGGCTATTATACCTTGGTCATATCATGAAACGCTGTGACTCATTAGAAATGATGATAATGCTTGACAAAATGGGAAGTGTTAGGGAAAGAGGATAGCATTAGAGGTAAATAGACTCAATCAAAGAAGGCAGAGAATTGAGTTTGGAGGACCTAATTAGAGCTATTGATGGCAGAATGCCTTGGAGATCTCTTTTTCAAGGCATCAGAACTGGAAGCTGAATTGACAGCAATTAACAGCAATAAAAACACACACACATAAACAAGAAGGTGATCCCTTTTCCAAAATCTATAATTGACAGAATGGCATAGGGTTAAATCCAGAAACAGTCATACTTGGTGGAGAATTGTTTAGAAATTCTGACATTTTTGGTTCATAAATTATATTGGCAGACCATTCTATTAAAGTAAAATAGACATGGAAGTAGTAACTATTCAGGATTGAAATTAACCTATCCCTTTTCTAGAACAGTTACTACAAGTTTGTAGATCTATTATAATTGAAGCTTTGATTAGGAAACCTCTCTTTCAGGTTATCATCCCAAAAGAAATGAAAAAAATAGAAGAGGATATGACAGTGGAGTTAATCTATGTTATGCCTCTCTTCTCCTCAGTGATCAGGGGAGGGCAAGGACTGTGATAATAGCTTTAAGGCTCGGGGAGTAGACTGAATAACACCAGGCAGCTAGAAACAACAAGATCATAAGCGGATTTTGACCTAGCCAGTTTTAACTTATGCATGATTTAGCAATATTTTGTTTGCTACTTTGATGGTTGCACTTCCAGCGACTTCAAACTTTTATCCATTTCTTGACCGGTTGAGATGTTTTCATAAAACCACTCAAGATGAATTATTTTTTAGACATACATTTATTGACCCATGCCCAGCTACCACCCTTGATGTGACCCCCACTTCTCTTAAATTCCTTACCCCATATTCTTCTGGTCCTCAGTTCTCTTGGAATCATGGGTTGTGGTTTTAATTAAACTTTAAGCACATTATTACTCCTGAAACACAGCCTGAATATAAATTCAAGCAAAATATGCCAGGCTAATCTATCACAGGGAAGGGGATTATCTAGAAATTGAATGTTGAATCTAATCCTATAAACTGCTGGGTCAGAGAAAAAGCTGAGCAAATCAGACAATCAGCAAAAGGCACAAGTCTGGGAACTACAGTTCTAGCACAGAGTGAGGAAGGGAGTGCAATTTGCAAGGAGGCAGTAGCAAAAAGGAAGGCTTACCTTTCCCCACCGCTTTACTTTTGAATCTTTTTTCCCCAGTCAAAATATTGAAAGACATCTTCCCCAAGTAGGGGTAGGAAATGCCTAAGGCAGGGTGACCAGAAGTCCTCATGTTCTAGGCCATGTCCTCCATTTCAGCCTTCTGTCCAGGAGTTCCAAAATGTCCTTCATTTTGAGCATAACTAAGAAGTATGAATTTACATTTCTATAGGAGATTATCACATGTGGCACTTCCGTCACCCAAATGTCATCAAAATGGGGCAGAAGCATCACTAGTGTGATCATGCCTGGGGCTTCTAAAGTGAAACGTTATCGTTACCACCATGAAATAGTCAGCGGAGAAGCCCTTTTCTTATTATTAATGGATTAATCGGTTAATAAGAAAAAGGCTCCTTCCCTGACAATTCCATGGTGATTCCATTGCGATAACGCTTCCGTTTCACTTTAGAAGTGCCAGCAGCATGATCACACCAGTGACACTTCTGCCCCATTTTGATGACGTTTAGGTGACAGAAGTGCTGCGTGTGATAATCTTTTAGCTTTTATTTGGTAATGTCCTACATTTTTCTTGAACATTCTCTATTTTGCGGTTAGGACATCTGGTAACCCTGGCCTAAGGATGGGAGTATCATTGTGAGTGATGTACAATTGCACTGGGGTTGTGAAAACATCCAAGGATAGCAAATCCAATAACATCAAAAATCCACCAAACAGTGATACCTTTATCATCCTGGAGAGAAGTGTTCTGGGCCCAGTGCTATTCAATATCTTTATTAATGACTTGGATAATAGTACTGGGGGCATAGTTATCAAATTTGCAGATGACACCAAATTAGGAGGAGTAGCTAATACCCCAGAACACAGGATCAAAATTCAAAATGACCTGAATAGACTAGAAAGCTGGGCCAAAGCTAACAAAATGAAATTCAACACAAAGAAATGTAAGGTTCTGCACTTAGGGAGGAAAAATGAAATGCACAGATATAGGATGGGGGACACCTGGCTGAACGAGACCACATGTGAAAGAGATCTAGGAGTCCAAGTAGACCACAAGTTGAACATGAGTCAACAGTGTGATGCAGCAGCTAAAAAGGCCAATGCAATTTTAGGCTGCATCAATAGAAGTATAGTATCTAGATCAAGGGAAGATGAGTGCCACTCTATTCTGCTTTGGTCAAGCCCCACCTGGAATACTGTGTCCAGTTCTGGGCACCACAGTTCAAAAAGGATGTGGAGAAACTGGAGTGTGTCCAAAGGAGGGGGACTAAAATGGCGAAGGGTCTGGAAACCATGCCCTATGAGGAACGCCTTAGAAAGCTGGGGATGTTTAGCCTGGAGAAGAGAAGGTTAAGAGGTGATATGATCACCCTGTTTAAATACTTGAAGGGATGTCTCATTGAGGAAGGAGCAAGCTTGTTTTCTGCTGTTCCAGAGAACAAGACCCGGCCGGATCAATGGATGCAAGCTACAGGAAAAGAGATTCCACCTCAACATTAGGAGGAACATCCTGACAGTAAGGGCTGCTCAACAGTGGAACACACTCCTTCCTCGGAGTATAGTGGAATCTCCTTCCTTAGAGGTCTTTAAGCAGAGGCTTGATGGCCATCTGTCGGGGATGCTTTGATTGGGAGTTCCTGCATGGCAGGGGGTTGGACTGGATGGCCCTTGTGGTCTCTTCCATCTCTGTGATTCTATGATTCTATGAATACCAACCAAATGCACAATATACATATTGCAAGCTTTTGAAGCTCCAATGGCTTCTTCATCAGGCAAGATGTTAAAAACCATACAAAGGGGGGGGGGGGGATGAAGATGTTAGTCATAGGCCTGCATTTTGTTGTTTTTGATCTCAGTTCAGATGGTAGGCGCGGGTATTACTTGCAGGCTGGCACCTCCTCCTTCTGGCCATGTGGCTACTGGGAGCTTGTCAAAGTCCAGGAAATTTAACATCCATTTGCAACAAAAAAAGATATTTCCTTGGCCAAAACCTGGCCCTTGGCAGTGACATATAAACAGATATCAACAATACAAATGGCATAAAGCACCTTTAAATGGAAAGGGCCCTAGTTCAGTGGTATATCCCACATTTCCTCAAGGCAATGTACATGGGTCTTTGCCTTCCCCCTCCTCCCCAATTTTATCTTCACAAATCCTCAGAGAGATAAGCTGGACAGAGAGATAGTGGTTGTCCCAAGGTCACCCAGGGATTCAAAGCTTCCTTCCTGAAGTCCTGCATTTTAATCACCAAAACTAGCTGGGCTGCCTCTCTCTTAACAAAGAATTGCAAGTGTTGCGTGTATTCTTTTGTTCGCAGTGATAAGGTCAGCAGAACAGTCTCTTCTAAAAGAATAGTCATTACCACCATAGCTGTTTTCTTGGTCCTTGGAAGGACTCCCAGTCTGTAAACGACAATGGAAGAAGGTATGTAACAGTCTTTCCACTCACTTTCACATGCAGCCTGATATTTTCTCCTCCTGGTATTTTCTGCTGATTTTTCCTGATATTTACTCATCATATGAAGTTGACGGCAAAGCCTTTGGCGTCTCATTAGGACCAGAAACAAGGACTCACAATGTCGTTTCTGATTTTAGGCACTACACAATTATAGTGCAATGATTCCAAATTAACTACTATGGCAACATCCTGTGAAATTTGGGAGGGTGGATTGTAGTTTGGTGGGATGCTAGATTTCTCTAACTGAGAATTTCACATGCCTCTTTATAAACTGCAAATCCCAGGATTTAACTATAATTGTATGGTATGAAAGGACCTTAAATCTGTGGTGGGAGAAAAAAAGATAATGTAGTTTTATATGTGTATCCATATCACTCATGTATGTGTGCCTTAAAGTCACCATGTACTTACAGTGATCCCAAGAATTTAATAGGGTTTTCTTAGGGACGTTATCACATGGGAGGAATGTCAATTTCAAAAGAAAAGAAAGTGGAGCAAATTCAGAAATGAATGCAATTATGTGGATGGTTATCACACCATAGAAGAACACAGTGCCCATCCCAAAGCCAAAGAAGTGCGAATGCAAAAAAAAAGAAAAGAAAAAAAGAAATCATATGAATATGTACCCATCAATCTAGAATTCGAATTAGCATCCCTTCACATGAGCAGTGAGGGTAGAATCGGATTGTGACCTTTTTTACACTTCCAAGAGCGACCGAGACATGCGTTCCATACCTGGCAAACTCGAAATGAATGCAACTTTGGAGTGGAACAGGATTTGTAAATTCTATGTTTCCCTGAATTTACCCATCTCTTAGATGCTCCAGGATTGGCTTCGAATTGAAGTAGGATTGCCTTTGAATATGTGTGATAACCTCTCCTGCAAAAATGTGAAACCCCATGATTGCACCCGGAATACCACTGCATTAACCTTCTAATTATCCCTGTGTGATAACAGCTGGCAGGGAAAACTTTCCCAATTCCTTCTTATGAAATATAACCTGCAGTATTTGGTAGTCTTTGGCAGTCTCCCATCCAACTACTAACTACAGCTGACCCTACTTAGCTTCCAAGATCTGATGGTATTTGGCGCCTCTGTAATATGTACCTTCAAGTCACCTGTTGGATTATGGCGACCCATAAATTTCATAGGCTTTTCTTATGCAAGGGATACTCAAGAGGTGTTTTTGCCAATTCTTTCCTCTGAAATACAGCCTACAGCACTTGGGGTTTATTGGTGGTCTCCCATCCAAATACTAATCTGGGATGACCCTGCTTAACATCCAGGATCAGATGGGATCTGTTGTTTTTAGGTGCATAATTACAGTGCTATGATTTCCCCTTTAACTGCCAAATTTCGAGTAGGTCAATATCATACTACACTCTCATAGTGCTATGATTCCATTTTAACTGCTATAGTAGTTGCTGTTTGTTCTGGGCTTTGTAGTTTAGTGGTGAGGCCTAAGAGCTCTCTGGCTGGGAATTTTAAGTGCCACTCCCTAAACTGCAAATCCCAGGATTCCACAAGAGGCAGCCATAGCAATTAAAGTGGAATTATAGCTCTACAACAATGTGATGTGATACTGGGATTTGCAGTTTAGGGAGTGGCATTTAGAACACCCAGTTTAGCTAGAGAGCTCTTTAAGCCTTAGAGGGTGAGTCAATAGATCAAGTAAAGTCCTTCTCTGATCTTGGTGTAACAACATTTAACAAGAATGCATCCTGGTCATGACACTGTCATAGACGCTCTCTTAGAGCAAAGGCTCGTATGAATCTTATTCTTAAACTAAAAGTACATAAGTACCCAGGATCCTTAACCCCAATAATTAACGTATACAAAGCTAAGGTCACTCCCATGCTTCTATATGCAGCGGAAGTCGTGGGGTCTAAATTCCACTTCAGTAATAGAGAACAAGCCCAGTCTCAACATTTGAGGAGTATTCTGGGAGTAGATAAAAGGACCTCAGTGGCTGCTGTTAAAGCCGAGTTACAAATTTGTTCTATCCACTCACAGGCAAAAATTAGAATCTTTAATTATTGGTGTAAAATTAACGAAATTGAGCCAGACAGACAACCAAAATTATAGAACAGTTTACAATCTCATATGCAATCCTCTTGGTCTATACAACTAACAAACTTTATAAAAAGTTGTGGACTCCCTGTAACTTGCTCAGTAAACGATCAAGCTAAAAAGGGTGCAAGACAGAGAATCCTGGACATTGAAGCCCAAAAAGACATAGCCACCCTTAGTACGGTAGGCAACTTAAAATGGTTGAGCAGCAGATACAAACGGTCCTTTCAGATGGCAAATTATCTAAAAATTCAGATGCCAAAACACCTGAAAGAGGCCTTTACATGCGTGAGATTTGACCAACTTGACACCATGGTAAGATATGATAAAACGAATTTGTATCCGTGGTGTCCATGAAACTGAGGATTTAGCACATGTTTTGTTCATTTGTAATCTGTACCAGCAGGAAAGGAATCAATATCTTGGTCCCTGTATTGGGCAAATAGTGTTTTGGGACACCCAAACCAGATTATCATACTTTATGGGTGGACAAAATTCAAAGATATCTATTGCCATTGCTTGGTTCTTATATAAAGCAATACAGTCCAGATCTAGATATGCGGGGGTGATTGGTGTGAACTGTAGGGGTGATGAAGACATTTGATATGTGATGTCTGATATTCAATTTTATTGTCATTTTTCTTCTTATTGCAATAATCTTATGTATCATTTCTTGACGGTCTTAATTCCCTTATTTTATCTGCTTACTTGTGTATTCTTTTAGTTTATATTTTACATTTCTATTTAGATTTCCGTAGCGTGCACACAAGTTGTGCATTTTTAAAGGTATTTATATGTATTTGCATTGTATGTATACTGGTATCTTGTATTTTATCAATATTGTACATATCTTTTTATTTTTATCTTTTTAATATTTTTTAATAGACTTTACATAGAATGTTATTGTTTGTATACTATGTCGTGATGTAGTTTGAGACAGCCCCAAGGCCTATTCAATAAGTAATAATAATAATAATAAGTTTTTAACTGTATGGTATTTTTGAACGTTGGTAGCCGCCCTTGAGTCCTAGCGTTGGGCGGCTTCCAACATTATTTCTTTACTTATTATAAATATAATAAATAATATAATATAATAAATATAATAAATAAGTAAATAAATAAATGATATAAATAAGTAAATATTATAAATATAATAAATAAGTAAATAAATAAGTAAATAATATAAGTAAATATTATAAATATAATAAATAAGTAAATATAATAAATATAATAAATAGGTAAATAAATAAATGATATAAATAAGTAAATATTATAAATATAATAAATAAATAAATAAGTAAATAATATAATAAGTAAATATTATAAATATAATAAATAAGTAAATATAATAAATAAGTAAATATTATAAATATAATAAATAAGTAAATAAATAAGTAAATATATATATATATATAAAATAAATGAATTTATTATAAATATAAATCAATTTATTGTAAATATAAATATAATAGATAAATAAATAAATCTTCTCCCAGGGCAGCCTGCTTCCCCACCCCCACCCAAAAAATATGGCCATGTAAGGTGACCTTAGCCAAGTAGTCACACTCTCTCAGCCTCAGAGGATGGCCATGGCAAACCCCTCCTTGGCAAAGCTGCCAAGAAAACCCCATGACAGAATCCCCCCTGATTATGATGAGTCAGGAAAGACAACAACATATTAGCAATTGGGAAAGGGTCCTTTTGTTCCAGAGACCCTTCACTCTCCCTTTTAATTATAAACACTGAGCAGGAGGGTTAAAAAAAAAAAAAAAGCCTGCCAGTATCAAAGATGGCGGAATAAAAGACGCCAGGGAGGGAAGCACAGGGGCCAGTGCTGTACTGAAGTCAAACAGGGCCCTACTTCCGCCCGGCTTTGAGTCACGTGTTTGCCTGGGCTTGCTGCTGCTGAGCCGATTCTTGCTCCTCTGAGCCTGAGCCAGGGAAGCAGAGTCTCTGCTGCTCTATATCTTGAAGGGAGCCATGCAGAAGACCCAGGGGCTTGGAGGAGGAGGAGGGCATGAAGAGGAGGAAGAAGGAGGAGGAGGAGGAGGAGAAGAGGAGGACCTGGAGGACCACAACACCCCACTCCTGCTGAGGGGGTCCCCCCAGGCCACCTTGGCCAAGGCTGGTGAGCAGCAGCAGGAGCCTTTGTGTTGTGTGTGTTGTGTTATGTGTTTGTGTTGTGTGCCTTCCAAGTGCTTTCCCACTTAGGGCCACTCTAAGGCCCAACCTATCATGGGGGTCTTCTTGAAAAAGGTTTGTTAATCAGGGTTGTTGTTGTTGTTTTGCTTTTTTTCCTTCCTCTGAGGCTGAGAGAGTGTGACTTACATGGCCATTTTTAATTTATTATTATTATTATTATTATTATTTAATATTATTATTATTATATTTTTATTTTTTACTTTTTTTATTTTTTACTTTTTTTAGGGGGAAGGGGAGAGAAAAGGGAACAGGATGCCCTGAGGTGGATTAGAGCTCTCTGAACCTCCCCAAGTAGCCCAGCATTATGTTGTTATTGTTGTTGTTGTGTGTTGTGTGCCTTCAGGTCCTTTCCCACTTAGGGCCACCCTAAGGCCAACTTATCATGGGTGTCTTCTTGAAAAGGTGTGTTCCAGGGTTGTTTAATTTGTTTGTTTATTTATGCCTTTGCCTTCCTCTGAGGCTGAAAGAGTGTGACTCTGAGGCTGAGAGAGTGTGACTTACACTTACATGGCCATGTTTTTTGGGGGGGGGGGGGGAGAAAAGGTAGCAGGCTGCCCTGGGAAGGCAAAGCAAGTCTTCTTGGGTGGACTAGAGCTCTCTGAAGCTTCCCAAGCAGCCTAGCACTATGTTTCTTTGTTGTTGTGTGTTGTGTGTCTTCAGGTCCTTCCCTACATATGGCCACCCTAAGGCCAACCTATCATGGGGGTCTTCTTGGCAAGGTTTGTTTCAAGGTTGTTTCATTTGTCATTTATTTAGCCTTTGCCTGAGGCTGAGAGAGTGTGACTTACCCTTACAATGGTCCTATGGGGGGAGGAATAGAAGTCTTCTGGGGTGGACTAGAGCTCTCCAACCAGCAACCTTACTATTCCTTCCTTTTAAAAAATTGCCATCCTCTGAGGCTGAGAGAGTGTGGCTTACCCTTACATCTGATCCTGGATGTTAAGCAAGGTTAGTCTTGGTTAATACTTGGATGGGAGACCATACTGGGGGCAGGGGTGGAGAAATTATTATTATTATTACTATTATTTTTTTGAAGCGGCGAACAAGTATAAAACAATTCCATTATAAAAAAAATACAAAATATTAAAATGCATAAATATAAAATGTAAAAAAAAAACAATTTTAAAGTTTAAAACAGTTATAAATTAAAATATAATATATTAAAATACAAAAGAGAGGAGGCTTCCTTGGGAGGGGAGAGAAGTCTTCTGGGGTGGACTAGAGCTCTCTGAAGCTCCCTAGTAGCCTACCATTATGCCTCTTTGTCTTACTCTTCCACCCTAGCAGCCTAGCATTATGCCTCGTTGTTGTTGTGTGTTGTGTGCCCCCAAGTCCTTTTCCACTTATGGTGACTCTAAGGCGAACCTGTCACAGGGTTTTCTTGGCAAGTTTCTTCAAAGGCGTTTTTCCTTTGCCTTCCCCTGAGGCTGAGAGAGTGTGACTCGTCCAGGGTCACTCTGTTGGTTTCCATGGCTGAGCTAGGATTCGAACCCTGGTCTCCAAAGTCCACCACTCAAACCACTATGACACACTGTCTCATTATCCCTCTTTACTTGGAGGTAAGTCCCATTGAAAGTCCACCAGATAGGGATATACCTTTACGGGGCCAACCGTAATGCACAAAATACACGTGGCAAACTCTCAAAGCATTGAAAGCTTGCAACATGTATTCTGTGCAATTTGGCTGGCCCCATAAAGGTATCCCTTTACAATGGTGGAGTGTGTCCCATATATAAAATGGCAAAATCAAGGTTTGCTTTTTGCAATATATATTTGGAATTTATATACATACATATATGTGTGTGTATATAAATATATATTTTTCAAACTGTGGACGGTTGAATCCGTGGATGAGGAATACCTGGATACAGAGGGCTGACTGAACTTTGCTACACAGCCAACACCCCTGGATATAACTCCCATTGAGTTCATTGGTGAAACCAAGGAAGGTGGGTTTAAGTGGCCAAACTGGCATTTGAACCCTGGTCTTCCAGTGTCCTGATCCGATGCTCCAACCACTACACCGCAGTAGCTCTCTACCACTATTTAATTGAGGAGAGGTGCATCTACTCTATAGAATTAATGCAGTTTGACACCACTTTAAGTGCTGTAGCACCATCATATTGAATCCTGGGATTTGTAGTTTTACAAGGTATTTAGCCTTCTCTGCCAAAGAGTGCTGGTGCCTTACAAAACTATGGATCCCAGGATTATGTAGGATGGAGCCATGGCAGTTAAAGTGCTGTCAAACTGCAATTTTTCTACAGTGTAGATGGTACCCCAAGATGCAAAGTAATATCTTCACAGTGGCAGACAGTGGGAGGAAGACTAACAGTGAAGGCAAACGGCAAAAGTTAATTCTTCAAGTCAAGTCTATTTATTTATGGTATTTATCATTGAGGCAATGTACAGTAGATTAAAGCAGCTTTAAAGCATTCAACAAAGACCTGGAAACCAAATTAAAACACTAAAAATAACTAAAAACGGTTTTAAGGGGGCGTTATTTAGATGTTTGTCTTATCCAGACATTTCACAGTCAATAGTTGTGAACGCACAGTGTGCTTATCTTGTATAAGCTGTTTTTGCAAAGAAACGTTACAGCCTGTACCTTTTTCCCCCCATATCATGTTCTTTTGTGCTCGCTGTGGTTTTCCTCCATGCTAGTATCTCTTTCCCAACTGAGAATAATATTTAATGCAGTGGTTCCCAAACTTTGGTCCTTCGGATTTTTTGGACTACAACTCCCAGAAGCCCCACCCAGCTTGTCCAACCATCAGGAATTCTATGAATTGAAGTCCCGCCTCCCCTATGAATATCAACATCCGTGGATGTTCAAGTCCCTTTAAATACAATTGCATAGTAAAATGGTATCCCTTATATAAAATGGCAAAATCAAGATTTGCGCTCTCTCTCTCTCTCTCTCTCTCTCTCTCTATATATATATATATAGCCAAGGATACTTGAATCCATGGATAAAGAATCTGTGGATACAGAGGGACAACTGTACTACCTGTACTTTCCCTATTAAAAAAAACCCAAATAAACAGTGGCCACACTGTGGAGCCCAGGGGAGGCACATTTTAGCAAGAGGAAGTTCCTTTTTGTATTTTGTGGACATTATCTGGAATGATTTTAAGTGAGTTTTCTGCTTTTTGAGGGATGCTCACCAGAAATAGCATTTTATGTCCTAAATAAAAGATTCCAAGTGTTGAATCCTTCTAGTCACTGCCATTTTAGCAAGGAAGTTTATCTCAGTGATTTATTTATATAATTATAACCACTATGGTTTGTTTAAGCTTAAATGAGATGCTAAACTCACCCAAAGGAGTCTCCATGCAATGACCTGATTGAATCATATGAAAATCTCACTAGCCGGAGGAAACAGAAGCATCTGTATCAGCAAAGGTTGCATTCCTCTCATTTTTAAAGAAAAGTCTGATGATGGATAAACCACAGGAAAGACAAAATGACAATGACAGGGTTATCGTGTTCAGTGGATACCCCATAAAAGGTGAAGGAATGAATTCTAGCAATTCAGCACTAAAAGGTTTATGTGGAAATATCCTCTGATTTGGGGCCCTGAGATTATAGGCCTTGCATGTTGTGCATGTTTTCTCCCATTGAGCTATAGTCCTAGTACCAAAAGGTCTTTGTTCCAATAAATTCCAATACATTTGTTCTAATCAAATGTAATTTAATAGATGGAAACTATTCTACATCAGGTAAAGCACTGGTGGCTGGATCCAAGTCCTGCCTTCCACTGTCTGAAGGGGCTCCCCCCAAAGGAGGTCCTTCTATTTGATTTCACTTCTTCTTGATTTCACTTTGTGTTCTCCTTGCACCACAGTTCAGTTCACTCAGCAGAATGTCATGTGCCTCTGTGAAACCTTTTTGGGGGGAGCGGAGCAAGAGGTCTGGCATGCAGCGGAGAAGTTGAGGAAGTCCCTTTCTACCTGTCAAGTTTCAAGTTCCTAAATCCAGATCCAAACCTGTGTTCCAGTTCCAAAGCTGTGCAATAATAGGTGAAAAAGTGTTTCAAAAATAATAGCAAACGTTTGATTAAAAGTCATTTTATATCACAGTCCTAGATGTGCTTACTCAGAATACTCAGTCCAATTGAATTCAGTAAAACTTCCTTGGAACTGGATATAGGATTGCAGAAATTCTATACCAACCCTTTTGGAAATAAGATTGACTGAAATGAATAGGACTGACTACTGAGCAGATATGTCTAGGACTGCAGTATTTAAAAAAAAAAAGGGGGGGGAGGACCAGTTACCTTTGTAGCCCATGCCAGCCTGAATGAATAGAATTAATGAAATGAAAACTTATTAAAGGTGATGTGGCAAATCTCCCAGTATAACAGAAGAAGAGATGGTTCCTGGAAAGTTAGCGAGAATTCCTGATCTCAGAAAAGGGATGAGTTTAACAACAACTTTGCAGTTAAGGAAGAAAGCATTTTAATAGGCAACACCAAGACTTTTTTGATAGTACAGTATCTGCAAGACACTGCCAATTGGCAGAAACAATGTAGTGTCAGAACCAAGTGCTATTTTTGGAGGATGGATATCTGGTTTCATCTCTACTTAGCCATGAAGCTCCCAGGGAGATCTCAGGTTAGTTAACTATCATTTGGTCTTACTCCACCTCAGTAGACTGTTATTGAATGAATAAACCATGACATCTTCTAGAGATGCTGTTGGAGGAACTCCAAATATTATACTATCACACATCTGTTGAAGTAGACTTAAGTCTATGAAAGTTTGCTAACAACTTATTTCTCTCAATTAGTCTCAAACGTGCTACAGGATCCTTTTGCATACTCTGTGAAGACAGTTAGCAAGTATGCTGTCTCCTGTGGGTCCAGTGCTCTAAGATCATTTTCCAAAAGCCTTAAAGTCAGTCTATGGATGAGCCAGAATTTGTTTTGAATCCAGGCCCAGTGCCTGGCTGGTTCTGATGGGAGTGAGAGTACAAAATATCTACAGGTCTATAGGTTCTCCAGCCTTACTCTAGCCCAGTGGTTCCCAAACTTTGGTTCTTCAGATCTTTTGGACTTCAACTTCCAGAAGCCCCAGACAGCTTGGCCACCTCAGAAATTCGGGGAGCTGGACTCCAAAACATCTGGGTGACCAAAGTTTGGGAATCATAGCAAGTCTAGTCAGTGGAATGGGTTTGTTCACTCATATCAGAGCATCAACATCTTTACTGAAAGTACTTGGAATGTTACAGCATGTCCTGTTCACATACTTGTTCTGCTTTGTTGAAGAGAAGGAGATGTTTCTAATAATATTGAAACTTTTCTAAGATACTAAAATACATGTGTTTGGTTCCAGCCCCCGCCCCCCGGCCCTTCTCCCCATGGTTATCAAAATCTATGGGTGATCAAATCCCATTATATACAATGACATTGTAAAATGATGTCCTTTATATAAAACAACAAAATCAAAGTTTGTCTTTGGGTTTGTTTTTTTTAATATAGTAGTTTCAACAAGATGGTTGAATCTGTGGATGCAGAATCCATGGATACAGAGGGTCAGCTCTACCCATCTATCTCTGATGTCACCCCCAAATGCCTGTCTATGATCCTCTTCATTCATGTCGGAGCTAGGAAATGTTGGTGGTTTTGTTTGTTATTTGGACTACAACTCCCAGAATTCCTCAGCCAACATGGTCATTGGCTAGGAGGGATTCTGGGAGTTATAAGCCAAAAATGTAATCTTTCCATACTCTGATTCAGAGGCAATAGTTCAGAACCTGGCATGCAAGTACATGCCAGAGAGGAACAATATATTGGAAAGTAGTGATAAGGATTTTGATATCTAATAATTAATCTGTTTTAAAAGTTGTATCTACCAGAAAGTTGTCTTTAGTTAAGTAAGTGCTGGATTTTAAAATATGTTATTTTTCATACAAATGTATACAAAAATACCGATATACAAGTGTTTAAAAATGAGACTGCTACTAATAGCAAACACTGTCTCTAAAAGAATTTTTATTTATCAAAATATTTATAACCTAACCTTTGGCTCAGACCATTGCCCTAACTTAGAATTAATTAACTTTCAGAATAAATTCAACTAGCTAGTCAAATTGGCAGCATAACTGCCCTGAAAATCTTAAAGAGCAGAACAAACCCCACATTAAAAATAATTAAAAGCTGAATGGAAGAAAAACATCTTTACCACTCACGAGAGAGAAACAAGGAGGGGAAGCAAAGCCTGGGAAGTTATTTCTGTCTTCATTCTGTTAAGCTGTTTGGTGTAGATTTTTAATTTGAACATGAAACACAATTTAATATACATGAAATAGTTAAGAGAGCTATTGTGGTTTGAGCGTTGGGCTACAACTGAAGCTCAGCCATGAAACTACAGAGTGATCTTGGGCACATTACATGCTCTCAGCCTCACGCACTGGCAAACCTCCTTTGTACAAATCTTCCCAAGAAAACCCCATCGACAGGGGTAGTGTGACCCTGCTGGTGCTCCTGGATCTCTCAGCGGCCTTTGCCACCATAGATCATGCCATCCTTTTGGACCAGTTGGGGGAGATGGGTATCAGAGGCACTGCTTTGCAGTGGTTTCGTTCTTTTCTCTCTAACAGGTCCCAGAGGGTGAGGCTCGGGGACAG
Source organism: Urosaurus nigricauda (assembly GCA_034509955.1). Taxonomy (NCBI): domain Eukaryota; kingdom Metazoa; phylum Chordata; class Lepidosauria; order Squamata; family Phrynosomatidae; genus Urosaurus; species Urosaurus nigricauda. The sequence continues at coordinate 256,205,790 of JAOEGL010000001.1, read as the reverse complement.
TTACTCCTCTGAAATTGAGCTAAACTGTGGCGTCCCTCAGGGCACCATCCTGTCCCCGATGCTATTTAATATTTATATGAAACCACTGGGTGAGATCATCTGGAGGCATGGAGCTCAGTGCCATCAATACGCTGATGACACTCAGATATACTTCTCCATGGCCAGATCATCTGCCCAGACCTCAGATGGCATTTCTCTCTTAATGACTGTCTCGCAGTGGTAATGGATTGGGTGAGGGAAAATAGACTGAGGCTAAATCCTGAAAAAACGGAGGTACTGACAGTCACCGGCCCGAAACCAGGTCTGGGAATACATCTTCAGTCCTAGACGGAGTCACACTCTCCTCACAGGACTCTGTTCACAGTCTGGGGGTACTTCTAGACTCATCGCTTCACATGACGTGTCAGGTGAATGCGACAGTCAGAAGTGCCTGTTATCAGCTTCGGCTGATACTCCAGCTGCGTCCTTTCCTAGAAATGAGGGACCTGGAGACTGTGGTACACGCGCTGGTTACCTCACGCTTGGACTACTGTAATGCACTCTAAATGGGGCTAACCTTGTGCCTAACCCGGAAACTTCAATTAGTCCAAAACATGGCAGCCAGATTAGTTACTGGTACACCGAGGAGACAGCATATAACACCTGTGCTTAAATCTCTCCACTGGCTGCCAATCAGTTTCCAGGCACAGTACAAGGTGTTGAATTTGACCTTTAAAGCCCTACATGGCTTGGGTCCAACCTATCTTAGGGACCGCCTCTTCCCATATGAACCCCCACACACACTACGGTCCTCTGGGAGGAACCTGCTACAGCCTATCAAAACTAGACTGTCACAGACCTCCCAGAGGGCCTTTTCTGCTATTGCTCCCAGGCTGTGGAACGACCTGCCGGATGAGATGTATCTTATTACAACCTTGGATGGCTTTAAGAAAGCGACCAAGACGCATCTCTTCCGGGAGGCCTTCCCGGATAGTAGCTAATCCTCCCACCGCCTGAATGATGTCTAGCTCCTCCTATCTCCCATTGACATGTGGCTGCCACACTGGACCTTGAGATTGAGTGCTTTTTAGATTTGATATTGTTTTAATTATGACTTAGTTTAATCCTGTTTTAAGGGGTGGGAGGTGGGTATGGATTGTATAGATTGTAATTTTTTAACTGTATATGTTTTTAATTGTTGTACCCCGCCCTGATTGCTTAGAAATAATAATAATAATAATAATAATTATTATTATTATTATTATTATTATATAGGGTTGCATAAGTTGGAAACAAAGGAATGCAGCACACACATAATAATTAACCTTTTCCTCCTTTGTAATGCAAATAAAATTGATTAGATTTTTTAAAGCACATTAACTGTTAACTCATTAAACCTTCTGTAGTAACTTTCTTATCTGTGCACAAAAGAGATACCTCATATCCTATGTAATCACATGCGCTGTGATATGAGTGCATTATCAAAAAGAGGGGGGATTTGTATAAAGAATGTATTCTTCTGATTTCAAGTTAGTTGGAAGATCTGAGCATAGATAAATTAATCAACTAAAACTCAAATGATTACATTGATTGATCAGGTCACAGCCCCCCTCAAATTCTCAGAGCATGTGTATCATGGCTATTGGAAACAGAATGCTGGACTTTGGTCTTACCAAACAAGACAACTGTTACCCCTCTCAGTTTGCTCCTCTGCCCATTTTGCTTGATACCAAAGTTCATAGTGGAAAATGTAAAAACATGTTTTTTTTCAGCTGCATCTGTGACATAAATTATGTGTAATTGCACACAAATCTCCTTAGCAGTGCAACTTTTTTTTTAAAGGGCAGTCTAGTTGAGAGTGACAAGATAAGCAAACAGTACAGAGCAGTGATGGGAAAACCTTTGGCCTGCTAGGTGCTTTAGACTACAAATTCCATAATTCTCCACCATTAGACATTATGGCTAGAGTTCAGTGCGTGAAAATTCAAAATAGTTAAGGGGGCCAAAACTTCCTCACTCCTGAGAGGAAGGCTAAATAGAAAATCCATCCTAATTTTTTCTTTAAAAACAGCACCATTTTGTAAGATGCCAAGTGTTATATCCATATATGCAGAATTCATGTGTGTATGTGCATGTTGTGTGCCTTCAAATCGTTTCCAACTTATGGCGACCCTAAGACTAGAAATGCATCCTGTGGTTTTACTATGCCTCCTTGTTTCACCTTGATCACTGACAGACCCTCATTGGGTTTTCTTGGCAAGATTTGTTTAGAAGAGTTTTGCCATTGCTTTTCTCTGAGGCTGAGAGTGTGTGACATGCCCAAGGTCACCCAGTGGGTTTCATGGCTGAGGTGGGAATTGAACCCTGTTCTCCAGAGTCATAGTCCAACACTCAAACCATTGCACCATGCTGACTAGAATTCATAGCCATATATGAGTTTCCAAGTGGCGACAAATAGCAACATAGCACTGTTACTGTCTTGTGATGCTAATCATTTTGCCATGTATGTTTTTATTACTATTTAAAAGAGGTATGCTTTCTCTTCTTCCACTTTCAGAGCTGACAGGTTTACATCCCCATTTTAAATAGCAAAAATTCTACTGATAAAATACATGATTGGCATTTAGAAAACTCATACATGTTGTGCATGCTGTGTGTCTAGACATTTTTGAGCATCTTGAAATAGGACAGCACAGCTATTCTCTGTTCAACCCCACCCTGCAAGGCTAGCAAAAATGCATTCCCCTACGCTTTCACCCTTCCTCCATCCATAGTGCAGTTAATACAGCCATGCTATCTTTATTGGAAGATGGGATTGATTTTTCCTTTATCTTTTGTCATGATGAAGTGGCAGTCTCAGGCAGAGATTTTGGGTGGTATGAAAAGGCGACAGATCATTAGCTATTCAATGTGTTACTGTTATTAAATAATAAGATACATTATTTAATTTGCCATCTTGTTGCCAGGGTGATGAGATATTTTGTCTCATTTGCCACAGTAATGGCTGGTTTTGGGTACCATACACATTGATACTGGGATGGGGGGTTGGAGGGTGTCCTGTCTGGGAACAGTGTGTATCTCTGCTTGGAGGACTTTGTACAAGGGGAAAATATGATTTCTCTGTGTTGCTCTTCCCTGTTGCTAGGCTGTAAATCGGCATTAACTGCTGAGAAAGGCAAATAACATGTATGGTTAAATAGGAAATCTAATGGAGATGAGTAAGAGGCAGATATTCTACTTAGTCTCTCCATGGTTGGTGAAGTGGTATTTCCTCAAAGGAACATGGTATAACCTAAAAGCAGTGAGTTTGCTCAGAAAAAGAAAGCTGCACAACAGGATATTCCACATGTAGCAGCAGCAAAAGCAGCAGAGGTGGGTCCGAAAGAAAGACCAAAGAAAAAACTGGTAAAAGAAGCCCTTGGATTAAGGATGGAGGGGGGTGTCACTGGTATTTTAATGGCTGTTGCTAGAACACCGAGGTCTTGAACTTGCAGGACATGCCACGTCGGTTTGAGATCTTGCTTCATTTATAAGAGCAAACATACAGAGCAGCTTCCTCAAATGGATAATGTTACAGCAACTTTCCATTCAGCTCTTAGGAACATCCAGCACAACCGTTACTAGGAGATTATAAAATATGTCTTCGAAGGCAAGGTTAATTGTAAAATCAGCAGCTCCTGCAGATGTTAACGGTAAGGAATTAAAGGTTATGTCCTGTTTCATGGACCCTACAATGAGTGATGTATTTGTTAGTGGGATTTTCTTTTAAGGATTATGTATATATGAATGACACAGAGAGTGAGAATCATATAGATATTTTCCAAAGTGTAATCATCATCGTAAAATAACTATTAATTTAATCCTAACCCTTGTAGGGAATGTAAATCATTGAACTCTTTGGCCTTACTTGTGAATAGATATTTCTCAGATTTTTCTCTAAGACTCTTGTTCTTTCACGAGTCTTTTCAGAAGTACTTTTTGGGGCCATTTTGATGTCTTGGGTTTGCTTTTCTGGCTCAGAACATGCCTGCTTGCTTTTGTGTGTGCGTGTGTATGTTCTTTGTTTTGTGATCCTGTCTTTTGTGTCATGTATTGACTCTGAGAATATTTTCTCACACCTTGCCTGTATGTTTTTCAACATAAAATACAGCCTAGGTATCCCTACACACACACACACACACACACACACCTGCTATGGTCTGTGAAAATTGTTTGATCTTGGTAGTTCAGAACAAAGAATTGTTGGGATGTAAGTGGAGAATGCATTTCCTGCTAAAGCAACTTATATCAGGGGTTATGGACTCCCTAATCTAGTTTATTATATTCAATGAGAGAATCAAGCATGTTATGTTGATATAAATGATAACAGTTTCTTCTTATGTGCTGAACCTAGCTGCCCTGACTTGGGTTTAATTACAGTGTACAATACTTTTCTCCTAGCTGGGGAAGTAAATGAACATTCTTCCACAATATTCTCCCCATATTCAAATACCGTGAGACATTGCAAAGGAATTATTCTTCATAGAAAAACATGTGGCAAGTGGCTGTATGTAAACCTCCAGGCTTCTGGGTAGCAATAAAAATATGTATTTTATGCTAAATCATTTATTTAGGACATTTTGGGATATCCAAATACTGGGACAAAATTGTACAGAATTCTAGCTGGTCTATAATGCTTCCCAAGGGGGTTTACCAACTGTCTGGAGCTTTATTTTTGTTTGTAAAAACTTGGGAATGAATACTAATGAATTTTGTGTCCAACCCTAGTGTGTGTCAACAGTAGAGCATATCCTTCACATGTTAAAAGGTTCCAAGTTCAGTCCTTAATTCCCTGTGGGGCAAGGAGCAGCAGAACTGAGGAAGATTCTTGTTGCAAAACTCCTGTCTGTCTCTGGCTGCCTGAGCAACTGCCCAGGGAGAGGAGGAGGAGAAGGGGCAGACAGGCAGCCTCCACTTTAGCCTGGCACTTGGTTGCTATGGCCGTGCCGCTGGCACCCCAGACATCTCAGGAAGCCAAGACAGGAAGAAACAGCAGACTGAGGAGAGGTCTGTTGAGTAATAACAACAAACGTTAACAACTTCACTTGTGGCAGTATTGGTGGTTGAGATCCCAAGCTTTCTGCCCCAAGAGGCACCAGGTCCAGGCTGGGTCCTAAAAGCAGCATAACTTTTTGACTTATGCCAGTCCTATGCATGATTTTTACGTGTCTTCCAAATCGTTCCCGATTTATGGTGAGCCTAGCATAGGGTTTTCTTGGCAAGTTTATGTTCAGAGTGGGTTAACCTTGTCTTTCTCTGAGGCTGAGAGAGTGTGACTATCCAAGGTCACCCAGTGGTCCAAGAGGGGATTCAAACCCTGGTCTCCAACTTTAAACCTTTATACTACCCTGTCCTTTCTAATGGGACTTTGTTGTTCTTGTTGTTGTTTTGTGCCTTCAGGTTGTTTCTGACTTATGGTGACCCTCAAACCCCCCCCCCATGTCATCCCAAGGACTGAGAGGGCAGTAGCTCACACCCACCCATCCCATGCCCTCTGAGTCCCAGGGATTGAGAGGACACCACCTCACACACACATCCCCCCTTCACCACCCATCACCACCCTATAAACTGAGTTTGTCTCAGGACTCTTTCAAACGGGGAGGAATTTCTCCCAACTCCGAATGGAGCCAATGCGGATTTATGTAAATTCGCTTGTTTAGCGAATTTACATGAACCCCTGCTCCGTTCGGAATTACTTCCCATTACCCGAAATTAACCCCCTCCTGCCCGAATTTGCATGCGAAGCTTTAATTCGCAATAAGGTAAAACCCATGATTGCATTCGAATTGGCTTCCCTCCTGCCCGAATTTGCATGTGAAGAGTTAATTTGCAATAACATAAAACCCATGATTGCATTCGAATTGATCTTAAATTATACTTCCAATTTAGCCTTGTATGAAAGAGTCCTCAGTCTTGCAGGAAGAACTAGAAGATTAAACAAACTTTAATATTGACCACTGATGAAGATTTTGTGTTGATTGTGGCCTTTGCTCTATTGAAGACTTATGGAGTATTATTTATTATATATGGATTACTTATTGTTTGTTATATCTATTGTACTGTAAATTGCTTTTTAAAAATTTCTGTTTACCTATAAAAAATTGGAGAGAAGGAAAGAGAGACAAAGATAGCAAGAAGATCCTTAAAATTCCTAAGGCCTGCTATACAAATGCACATAATTTTGTATGTCAGTTTCTTTTGACATGTTAAAAAGACTGAAATTACTATGGGAGTCAGATTGGGGGATAAAAATAGAAGATAAACAATAGAATTTGTTTTGGAAGACTCCAAATTATTACCAATGTTGACACAAAAGAGAGAAAATGCATTGAAAATTACCGTATACACAAATAGTACTATTACCCACGTAAATTACACAGGATGAATATAGGAATATCAAAACTTTGATGGCCAGTGTGACATAGTGGTTTGTGTGTTGGACCAGGACAGGGAGAAAACAGGGTTCAAATCCCAGCTCAGCCATGTAAACCAACTGGGTGACCCTGGGCAAGACACACTCTCTCAGCCAAAGAAGATGGCAATGGCAAACTCCCTCTGAAGAAAATTGCCAAGAAAACCCCATTAACCCCTTAGGGTCGCCATAAGTTGGAAACAACTTGAAGGCACACAACAATGGCAACATCAAAACTATTCTGGAGAGGGTGTGAAGAAATAGGGGATTGGAGCTCAACAAGACAGGCATGAGGGTTTGGGATGGGGTGGTGGTACTGTTAACCCTTTATGATGTGTGTGTCTCTCTTTTTTTTTTTAGCCCCAATATGCTGCTCTTCTCGTCTCAGTTTAGCAATATGGGCCTTCTTTGGCTTCTTTCTCTTGTATGCACTCCGTGTGAATTTAAGTGTTGCCCTGGTGGACATGGTAGAAGCAAATGCAAGCTTACCCAAAAATACAACATCGACATGCCCAGAGCATTCCTCAGCTCCAGTTGTTCTTCGTAACACAACGGTAACTTCTACCAGATTTATTTTTTAAAATATGAGCTTCTGTTGTTGTTGCTTTTATTATTGGAATAAATAAGCAAATCAGCTGCATTCTACAATGGGCATTGATGGAGAGCCTGAAAGGGAACAAGAGGAGAGGGAGAATTCTAGGACAGAATTCCTTCAAAGGTTTTGTTCTCCCCATGATGTTGTTCCATTCCCACCATGTGCATTACAGGTCAGCTCCTTCATAACAGGGCCGGGCAGCTGTGACCCTCCTGATGTTTTCAAATAACAAATCCCATCATTCCTCAACATTGGGCTACGCTAGATCAGGCTGATGGCAGTTGTAGACCAAAGCAATCTAGAGGGCTACAGTTGCACCGCCATGCTTTACAAGACAACATGTAAGAAGAAGGAATAGATAAGGGAGTGGGATTGCTCATCAAGAGACCTTTTTCCCCCTGAAGCTAACATTTATGGTGTGGTGTATTGATTTCTTCCTTAATATTTTTCAAATACAGTGATGTTGTTATCCTTATTATGCACATATCCCTGAAAATCATTGAAGGTATTAGGAAAAAGGGAAATTATTCATTGGACCTCTACATGCTGTTGCTACTATCCCTTTAGCATTCTTCCACATGATTTCTCTCTTTCAAATAGCCCTTGACTTTCTGCCCAGCACTGAGTTACTGCTCACAATACATTCCTATTTTACCTGCATCAAACAATTGGAACTCACTGACCATTTAATTCCTGTAGCAGTGAGGTTATTAAAGAAAGTTATATATTAAGCCCATGTCAAATCTCTTCTTAATTTTTTGTTTCCTCGGGTTTTTTAAATTGCCTCCCTATCCTCTTTGTTTTTACATCTCCTTTTCTCCTCCTGTTGTATAAAGTCATTGCCATGAAACGTATTCATTAGAAATCTGATTGGGACATTCCTGGGAAGTACAGTTGCTACCTTCCCTATATTATCTTATTCACCTTTATAAGCAGATTGCTGGGGATGCCTTTGGCTGGAAAGCAAAAGGAAAATGTTCTGCAGTACAAATGAAATTTACTGATATTTAGAAAAGAAAAGGGAGGTGCTGTGTCATGAGTATATAGATGAGTTCTCCGGCTTGACCTCTTAACAGCTTACACCCTATTGTAGTTTTTCCCAAACTGTGGCTCTCCAGATATATTGGACTGCAACTTTCATAATTCAGCAGCAAGCTATGTTTCCTAATTAGTTCCCCAGGTTGAGGAAAGCTCTAGCAGGGAGTTATGCTGATTGTGGGTTTATGGGAATTTTATCCAAAATATCTAGAGAGCACCAAGTTCAAGAAGACTGCTATAAGTAAACCTAGGTACATATAAATGAAATAAATGCTATATCCTCCCCATCAACCATTACCCTGATCTCATTCCTTTTTTTTTCTGTTGTCTCCTCTCTCTTGCGTTTGATTGCTCTTTTAGGCATTTAGCAAATGCCTAAAACAGCCCAGAGGAGGCCAAAACAACAAGGCAAAATGCCCTCCCTCTCTAGAGGACTTTTGTGTGGTGAGGATTCTGTTATTTTGCAGCCCTCCCAACTTTTCCTAGGGATATAGTACAGCCCTGTAGCCTCCCACAGTCTTTTTTTCCAGACAGAGTTGAAACAATTAATTGGCTAATAACAGTTGCAATAAAGGAATATTGTTCTCGTGTGATTTACAAAAAGAATAAAAGTAGTGATTTGGTATCTGAAGATCTCTTCCTACATGTCTCATAAATGACATGTGGCTGGGAAAGATAAATTATCATCTGTTCTGTAATTAAGAATAAATGCCATAGATAGTCAATGCAGTTAGTGGTTGTCAGTACTGTATACAGTCCTTTTTCTTTTTTATGATTCAGGAAATTAAAATGAGACCTGTGTGCATTTTTGTCTCTGTTTCAGGGGAAGAAGTATGCTTGGGATGCTGATACACAAGGCTGGATCCTTGGTTCCTTCTTCTATGGCTACATCATTACTCAGATTCCTGGCGGGTATCTTGCACGTCAGATTGGGGGGAAATGGCTTTTGGGCTTTGGCATCCTGGGCACGGCTGTTTTCACTTTGTTCACGCCTTTAGCAGCAGATCTAGGAGTTGGATTCCTCATAGCAGTCAGAGCTTTTGAAGGCCTGGGTGAGGTAATCTCTGTTTTTTTCCCCTCTTTAAAATTTGTCAAATACTGTACATTAGAAAGATGGAGAAATGATACAAGCTCAGTAGCTGTCTTAGCTTTACTCTCTCAGGATGCTGGTGCTGCCACTTCATTCTTCAGATGTAGTTATTTTTATTTTTATCATATTTATCTCTGTCCCACCTCTTCCCCAGATTGGAGCGGAATGCAGTTTCCAATGATTAAAAAAATATTGTTAAACATCCACAAAATACTAAAGTTAAAACAAACAATCAGAAAAAAAGTTAAAACACACATGAACAGTAATTTGCAATATCCAGTGCATTGTGTAAGATGTAACGTTGTGTAAGAACTCCAAATGCCTATTGGAATTGAAAAGTCTTTGCTTGCCTGCAAAAAGAAAGTAGGGAGAATGCTGGTCTAACTTCTCTGAGAAGAGAATTCCAGGCTTCATAAACCCATTACACATTTTTTTATTTATGTAGCATGTTTTACATACCACTTTTCTTTCATTTATGGAGTTTAAGTTGGCATTCATATGAACTGGCACTACACAAACAACAATTCTACTTTAATTGTCATGGCAACATCCCATGGAATCCTGAGATTTGCAGTTTCGGGAGGGGCATTTGGAATTCTCGGCCAGAGAGCTCTTCTGACCGAACTACAAATCTTGAGGTTCAGTAGGATGTTAGCATGACAGTTGGTGGAGCATGGTGTTGTGGTGTAATGTGAATGGGCCCTGAATTCCTAGACTATGCCATGGGGTGCTCATCTACTTTGTTAGCACTGTGAAATTGACTTAAATCTTGGAAGTGAGATCTTGCTTGGTCAATTTTTCAGATTGCCACCCTGAAAGTGAGTATACAGGCTAAGTTTCCTTTATCCAAAATGTATTTGCATAATGTAGATAATGAAATATCTTGAAGATGGGACCCAAGTCTAAACACAAAATCATTTGTATTTCATAATAAACCTTATACATGTAGCCTGAAGATAGTTTTATACAGGATTTTAAAGCAATTCTGTGCATGAAACCAAGTTTTTGTACATTTTGTTGTTGTTGTGTGTTTTCAGATTGTTTGTGACTTATGGCAACTCTAAGGAAGCGACCTTACCCTCGGCTTTTCTTGGCAGGCTTTTTCAGAGGGGGTTTTGCCTTTGCCATTCTCAAAGGTTGAGAGAGTGTGACTTGCCCAAGGTCACCCAATGAGTTTCCAAGCCCGAGCTGGGATTCAGTCCCTGGTCCCAGAATCATCATCCAGTACTCAAACCACTGTGCCAAAATGGCTTTCTTTTGTACATTGAATCACCCGAAAGCAAAGGTGTCACTATTTCAGTCACCCATGGAAAAAGTGTAGGTTTTAGGAATATTTCAGAATTCCAAATAAGGGAGATTCAACCTGTAATATAATTACATGTTGTTTGTTAGAGAAAGCAGATTGTGAAAACAACACTGTAATTAGAAGTAGTACATGAAGGGCTATGTAAAGGCGATGTCAGTCCTGAATGTGCATCTTGAAGGAGGAGGAAGGAAGTGGGAAACAGATTGAAAGTGCTGGCAGATACTGAGCTGTCAGAGTTAGGTTGTGACCAGTCAGAGGAAATGTTTCCTAACTTTTATGTATTCTGTGGAAAGGAGAAACTGAAATAAAAATTGCATGGGCAATCTGAATTCTGCAGTCTATTGGTATATATATATATATATATATATATTACACAAATTAAGCAGATTTGCATCATTTGTTATTTCATATTATTTATTCTATAGCATGTTGGCTTTTCCACTATGATTGCTAGTCATAGTAGAAAGGTATAACTAGACAGAAGCAAAGAACTATGCAGGACACTAAAGACCTGATCTCAACTACTGAAAATCATTTTCAGACTTCTTCACCTCAAAGAAAATGTCAGCAGACATTGCCTACACATTACAAGTATGTACAAGTTGAGTCTCCTATGTTCTGAAATCTGAAGTTTTCCAGAAATGAAAACTTTATTCATGAGTGGCTGAGATTGTGACACCTTTGCTTTCTGATGGTTCAGTGTACACAACCTTTGTTTCGCCACCTTGAGTCCCTACATTGGGAGAAAGGTGGGATATAAGAAACTAAAATGATTATTATTATTATTATTATTCATCCTCCAAAGTATTAAAAATACTGTATAAAATTGCCTCCAGGCTGTGTATAAAGTGTATATGAAACATTAATGAATTTTGTGTTTAGACTTGGGTCCTTTCTCCAAAATATTTAATTATGTCCGTACGTGCAAATACAGGTATTCCAAAATCCAAAAAAGCCCCCAGATCTCAAACAGTCCTGGTCCCAAGCATTTAGTCTGCTCCCAGAGTTTAATGGAGTGCTTTCAGACAACATTGATCTGACTGACTGACTGATTGCTTTTCAGAATGTATTCCATTTAAAGTGGTTCAGAGTTTATTAGCACAAAATAATAAACCATAAAGTCAAAATTTAAAATGCAACATATCTAAAGATAAAACAGCAACAGCACCTAACAACAGTTTCAGTAGAATAAAACAGCAGGACCTTTAAAAACACCTTTATAGAATTCTCTTAAAAACAATAGATTGGAATCTAAATTTATCTCCTCAGAATGGAGACCATGCTTAATTCCTATCATGGGAAGATTCGTTGTTGAACCTATCATGGAATTTTCTGGGAAGACTGGTTAGAGAGGGTTTTGCCTTTGCCTTCCTCTGAGGCTGAGAGAGTGTGACTTGCCAAAGGTCAACAGGTAGGTTTCTGGGGGCAAGCAGGGATTCAAATCCTGGTGTCCCAGTGTCCTAGTCCAACATTCAAATCACAACACAACACTGTCTCTCAATTTGTAATTATATGTGCTGCAAATAAATAAAGCAGAGAATTCTAGAGTATCTGGTCCCAGATATTCTTCAGTCTATTAATTTGCTGAAGGCCCTGAGTTTTTGAAAGTAATTACAAGGCTCAGGCAGGCTGATATGAGTTCAAGTGATCTTTCAAGTAAGCGGCTCCCAAATTATTTATGGTTCTGAAGACTTTTGCAGTCGTAGCAGAGGCTGGACTTCCTTTAAAGATTGTTCCTCGTTATTTTAAATTTTATTTCCAGGTAGGTGTAGTTAGGTCTCATGTTTCATTTAGCGATTGCAGTTTTTTGTTTTTGTTTTTGTTTTGCTCTTTCTGATGAAGAACAAGCTCTCTTTCCTGCCACATTCCCTGACCTTCTTGGCAGACTGGCATTAAACAATCCAAACTAAAGAAACCCCATGTCACCATATTGCTGTTGCTGTTGCTGTTGCTTAGCTGAACCCAAAAGTTCAGCATAATTGTTATGTCCACAAAGCATATTCAGCTGAAGAACTGATGCAGGCAAGAAATTAGTTCTGCTTAATTGCCCATGAGCTATGCCCACTTGTTGAGAAAATAGCTTCGTACTAATTCAGCCTGTGCTTTCTCAGGCTTTATGGAAGTAAAAATGTTTACCTTTTTTAAAAAAAAGTTCATTTGCTCTTTAAGTATATCTTATACTATAAACAAATGTGTTTCCCAGGGTGTCACTTTTCCTGCCATGCACGCAATGTGGTCCTTGTGGTCTCCTCCATTGGAACGCAGCAAACTTCTTAGTATTTCATATGCAGGTGAGACACTATAAATATTTCTACATCCAGCCAATAAAAGTGCAACCCAAATCTTGCTTAATAGTGCTAATGGGACTGGGAAGAGGTCACAGGATTATCCTTTCCTTCTTCTTTATCCCCACATCATGATTCTGTTGCTGTCTGTAACTCTGATTCATCCTTGATGTATTTATGGCCCTTGGTTGTCAGTACCCCCTAATTCTTAACCCATATTTGAAAGCATTGACAACAAGGATATCCCTTAGCAACATTAAAACTAACCCTTTTAATTCTAGGTGCACAGCTAGGAACTGTCGTATCTCTTCCATTGTCTGGCTTGATCTGTTTTTATATGGACTGGGTGTATGTATTCTACATATTTGGTAAGTGTTTGCATTTTAAATACAATTCTGTTCAGGAAAGCTTTTTATGTATACTTCTAGAGCACTTTGTAGCTGATTAATGCAAATGTGCTAAAAATATTTTAATGGGTGTTGTGTTTTCACAACCCAGGAGTTATTGATTAGGTGACTTTTCCTGTCAAAGTAATATATATGCATGCTTGTCAAGAAGTAAAAGCAAACATACTCATCTTGTTGCATGAGTACAAACAAAATATGCAGTTGGGTCATAACCTTATTGTGTCTGTGTGCTTTCAAATCACCTGACAACTTAGGGCAACCCCATGAATTTTTTAGGGTTTTCCTAGGAAATAAATACTCAGAGGTGATATTGTTAATTCCTTCCTCTGAAATATAGCCAACAGCACCTAGTACTTGTTGGAAGTCTCCCATCCAAATACTAACTAGCTTTGGTGCCTTTAGGGTATTTAGGTATCAACAAAATGTGCTGCCTAGGTTGATGAAATTTTCTGGAAAAGTGAAAAATTTCCATACTTTTCTTGCATTTTGCTTGACTCTGATTGACAATCCTGTATGATCCATTGAGAGAATTCCTGCCAATGAGGGAGTTTCTTAATTTTTTTTCCAGCAGCTTTCTTCTTTCATTTTAATCATTTTCTTTTGTAAACATCTTTCTGATAGAATTATCTTATTTGTTCCTGCCTGCTCTCATGATTTTTTTTTCTCTACTGGTGCTGATAGATTTGTATGTATGGATGTGAAGCTTGATCTGTGCTACCAAAACTTGGGTTGCTGATTGTTTTCATATAGTAATTTGCACACACGGGTTCACTCTGATGGCATCCTGCAAATAGGTTCATGCAGAAATGATAGGATGAGATGTGTTCTCCATTTAACCTAGCCCTTCCCAAACCTTGTGCCCTCCATATGTTTTGGACGACATCTGCCTTCATCCTCAGCCACCATAACCAGTGGGTAGAGAGGATGGAGGATATTGGGTTGTGGAGCAGTCATTATGGAGATCTTTATGGAGAGTGATTGGACATAGGACCTTTCTTACTTACTTATTTATTTATTTATTTATACCCCGCTCTTCAGCCTTAAGGCTATCAGAGAGGCTTACAATTATTATTTTAATTAGATGGTTCCCTGCCCTCAGGCTTACAATCTAAGAAGACACGGCACAAAAGGAGAAGGGAATGGTGTTGGGGAAGGGGATCAGGTCCAAAAGTTCTTCTCTCCCTCTGACGCCTGGACCAAGGCAGATGGCATGGAGGAAGGGCTCTGCTTCTTAATCTAGGGCAGGCCTGATGGAGTTTGGCCTGCCCTTTCACTCCCTCCTAGGCCAGATGGTGTTGCCATGGAGGGAGGGTACTTCAACTTGTGGCCAGGTCCGATGGTGTATATAACAGTGGACCCTGCACGTTCACTGGGGTAGGAGTACAGGATCCCCGTGAAAATAGAAAAAAACATATATTCCCATATACCTCTGATTCCAGAGTGTTACCTTTATAGTAATCTTAGATGTGGTTTATTTATCAGTGCTTTTCAATGTTACTAATGCCATAGGCAACCTTTCCTTCAGTTTAACCACAAGCACTTTCCCCCCTTCACCTTTAAGGTGCCCTAGGTGTGCTGTGGTTCCTCTTCTGGATGTTGCTGGTTAGTGATAACCCAGAAACTCACAAGAGAATTTCTCATGCAGAAAAAGAATACATTCTCTCTACCCTTACAGATCAGGTGTGTAGTTGTTGACAAAGACTTTTTAACTACTTTTTAAAATATTCATTGTTGTTTCTGTATCATTATAAGTTTTCTGTGGTTGTTTCCTTTTTTGTAATCTGGATTTGTTAATAAAGCTATTTTATTTTTAAAAAGAAATAATCATTGTTGATATTATTTATTTATTTATTTATTTATTTGAGTATTTATACCCCGCCCTTCAGCCTTAAAGGCTATCAGAGCGGCTCTTATATTGTATTATATTTATTATATTTGTATTATATTATAATACAGCCATCCTAACATTCAAAAGACAAGGGAAAATATTGTGAAAAAAAGACACTACAATTTTTTCCAATTAAATATTTTTTTAAAAATCAGATGAGAAGAAGGGGGAAGGGGAAGGAGAACAGCTAACAGCTTAATCTCTGAAAACTAGAGCTTGGAAAGTTAATGTTTTAATGATTAATTATGTGACTCTTTACAAAGCACCCCATAAGACTTTGTTCCTGTTAACATTGTAGAATGGTGCTGATGATGATTTTAGCAACTTGTTCTATTACTCTTTTACTTGTTACTTTTTCATTGCTTTTTTTTAAAATACAGGATGTAAGAGAATAGCATAAAACTTAAAAAGTTTGTCAGAGATTTAAAGATTGTCTTCATAACTTTTTAAAGTATGTTGAAAGTATTATTTGTTATAGCATTTTTAAAAACCCAATTATATCTTGCATTACTTTTGAGTTATAATTAACCACCATCCCCAGTTAACTGAATTAATTGTAACTCATGGCATCCAAGCTGTGCTAAAAAGCCACAGTTCAAACAAATGTTTTCCTTATTTATGTAAACATAAGCATAACCGTCATGAGAAATCATGATTAAAGATGGGCAGATTTCTGCATGCAAGGGTAAGGGACTTCTCTTGAACCCTTTACATCTGAATAAGCAATCTACTCTTATGTTTGATCTTTCCCTGTCTTAGTGAAGTCTAACAAGAACATGATCTTCAAAAATTTACTTCTTTGGTGTTTTAAGAAACAGTAGCCAAAAACTACAAAATATCTTTGTGGATTTTCTCCCCTTCCTTTAGCTTTCTAGCCAGAAATCTGTGCCTTGGAAAGCCATGTTGACATCCCTTCCACTCTGGGCTATTGTTGTAGCACATTTTTCTTATAACTGGACTTTCTACACCCTCCTTACCTTATTGCCTACATACATGAAAGAAATTCTGAGATTTGATGTACAGGAGGTAAGATGCCCTATATACAGTATTTTAATTTTACAAATTTTAATTTCCATCCTAAAGTGGCCAAGAATAAACACAATCAAAGTAGATGGATATTTCTCTCTCCCTGCATTTAATATAATGGTGTAAGCACTCTTCCCTTTGTGTATTTTTAAAGCAATGGTTAAAATGCTTTGAGATTAATAAAGTGAGGCTGAGCATTTGTTACTGAAGGTAGAACTTGTGGAAAAAATCAACCCAGCTCAAGTCCCTTTCTTTGTTTATTAATTCTTTCCAAAAGGAAATGGTAGAAACCTACTGTAGAGGCTTCCTTAATGCTGATTGTGCATCATTTTCCAAATTTTTGCCGCAGAATTATTTCAAGGAAATTCCTGTTTCATTCATTTATAATTTTTGTTTGTTTGGTCTTTGTAGCATACATCACATGAGCTCACCTGTACCAAATGTACTTGTCCCAGGCTGTTCTGTTTCCAGGAAGAAGAAAGACCTGAAGCCCTTTCAGGCTACACAGTTACAGCTCCGTGATTCTGCTTTTAACTGTTACAACAACTTCCTATGGTAACCTGAGAACTGCAGATTGAAAAGGGGCATTTGAAATATTCAGCCATAGAGTTCCTCTAGTTCACTAGATGACAAACTCCAGGAATCCATTTCATGCTATAGCCATGACATTTATATTGGAATAATAGTGCTGTAACTGTTTACTGGTGAAAGGTCCCAAGGTGTTTTGATCCTTGTTTCTTTTCCTTCTGGAACATTGTGCTGCTGCTCTTTGCAGGCCCACGAAGACAGCCGGGACAATTTGGGATGATTAAGTAGCCCAATCTCTTGCTTAAAGTATCAAGCTGGGCTCTTATGTCCTTAAGTACATCTGATGATTCAGAGAGGCATCCTTTCGGATACGAAGCTGAGTCCATTTTATTGCTGCTTTTCCCTTCAGGATATGTATCAGCAGACACTGTGCAGAACAGTAGTGTTGTTGGTTGGAAGTGGCCTTAACCACTGATAGATTTACTCATGGATAATGACACTATTATGTGTAATTTTATAGAATCTATGATCAAGATGATGATTTCCAGCACTCCTTCATGGCTTCCTGACATTCATTTGTTTCTTCCACCAGTACCCTTTCATGCTACTTGAGTATAGGTAATTCCACTTTAGCTATCCTGGTTCCATACTATGGACTCCTGGGATTTGAAGTTTAGGAAGGAGCTCTCATGTCTTATCAGATTCCATAGTATGGAACCATGCCAGTTCAATTGGAATCCTAGTGCTATAATTTTGTAGTGTGAAAATGCCCCACCTCATTTACCTATATGCATGGTTACATGAAGAAATCTCAGTGGCATGAGCCCATAAGTGCCCTCTTTCTGTGAGACTGATCTAAAATCAGTGTGTTGCCACCGGCTTCTGTGGAAGCAGAGTTGGTCTTGATGGAATAAATCTGTTTTATTATGTTGTATTAATTTATTACCTATAGCCATAAGCCATTGCCAGAATGACAAAGCGCAACAAAAATATTTGCAAATAGAATGTGTGTGTGTGTGTGTGTGTGTGAACGAAATATAGAATATATACACGTCAACTATTTTTTAAAAAGAGAAATAAACAGCCTGATAAAGTATAATGAAATAATAGAGTTTTAAAATCCCAAAGGCACCACTGTCATGAAAAGTTTCTCAAAACTTTTCTCAAGTTTCTCAATACTAGGGAGTCTCCAAAATCGACAGGAGTTTTAAAAGTATCTGGTATGGGCAAAATGCTGTCTTCCACCCCTCATTTCTCTTGATACAGCTTTTTTTCCCTGCCCAAAGTAAAGGATGAGTTGCCACTCCTGGAAGCTTCCAGAAGCAGCAGTTTTCAAGTAAAATAGATTTCACATGTTGTTCAACATCAAGCGTTACTAATTTTCAAAACCAGAAGTAGATTTTAAGCCATTTTGAGCTTTGTTTTGATTTTTTGTTCTGGATGCTATGGCAATTCAATTGGTTCCTGGAGGTACTCAGTGCAGAAGCAGGTCCCTAAACCTACCAGAGTTGCTTGCCCCAGATCTGAGCCAAGAACTGTGGTTCAACAGCTAATGTTCATTCCAACTCTAAGCCAGGTAACTTGTCTTCTGCTGCTGTTCAAGTGGCATACCTCTGGTGATAGGTTGAAAGCTACTGTGATTGTATCAAGTACTTGGATCTCACTGTTTGGAATTTGTTTCCGTTGTAATTTGCAGTAAGGTATTGCTGTGACATATTTTGTAATGATATGCCAGTACAGTTTTGTACGGTTATTTCCCATTTTGTCATTTATGTTCGTTGACTATCTTACAATATGATCAGTTTCCGTTACTGTAGCAAAGCAAAGGCAAATAACTGTTCCCACCCAACCCTAACTGTTTTCCTCCTCTTTCCCCCTCCCTTTTTCCCCCCTTGCAGAACGGATTTTTATCTGCACTCCCTTATTTTGGCTGTTGGGTTTGTATAATTCTATCTGGCCAGTTTGCAGATCATTTACGGGAAAAGCAAAACATGTCAACTGTATGTGTGCGCAAAACATTTACTCTGATAGGTAAGGGAGGAACCTTTTGTTTTTAATTTCTTATTTGTAATGTGATTGAATTCAAAGACATAGCTATGTTAGTCTGTAAAACCAGTATGTAAACACATCTTGTAGCACCATTCTGACTCACTGAAAGAAAGAAGTTGGCAGCATGACCTTTTGTAGATGCATCTGGGAAAGTAGATTTCAGTCTATGAAACCTCATTCTGCCAACTTCTTTCTTTCAGTGAGCCTCAAGTGTGCTACAAGATCTCTTTACATACTTTTAATGTGGTTGTAATTTTAAAGCTACACTTTTTAAAGCGTAAAAAAAGTTATTGGGTTTGCCAAGGGTCTTTTTTATGTACATCTATGGTTATTATTCTCAAGCATGACAAATTTGTTTTACTTTCACAAATAACACTTTTACACATCAGACATTACTCGTCAGTCAAGTGTGATGATCACCAGCGACTTGGGAACCTTCATGTTTTTGCTGCTTACCTGGAAATTTAAAAACATGAAGCTGCCAAGCAGTTTCAGTATATAACTGCTGTTGTTTAGCTTAGCAGGTCTCACATCCTCATGACCTGAATTAGATTAGATTCATGGTGTTGCAGAGTTAATGTGTGTCTCTCTGCCAGAGCCAGGAATGTTCACCTGAATTTCACAGCCAATATGGATTCTGAATGATGTAATAAAAATATCCTCTCTTGGTTGGGCTCCCTTTTAAGGAAAAAAATTGGTTGCTAAGGTAGGCCCTACCTCCTTTCAAGCTAGTCCCAGAATATCATGCTAATGGGTAAGGCCAGAAACTGAGATTCTGTGTATTGTGCATTTCCATGGATTCCCAGAACAAGCACACAACTGGACATCTTTTCATTTGAGTTCTTTTTTTTTAAGGAAAGGAAAATCTAAGATTCTTAGGAAGGATATTACCGAAGATAAACAATGTTGATAGTTATGAGGGTCATTTTTACCAAACATGGGTGGGTTGTAGCCTCCTGTTTTTTTTAAAGAAGTGACCAACTTCCAGATCATTTTTTAAATGGAGGTGTTCTTGTTTAAAGGCTATGGAGAAGGGCCTAAAGTAGGTTTGGAGTAGGGTAAAGTAGCCTTTAAATTGGACAGTTGTGCCACCTCCAGAGATTTGGGGGTAGGGTTGAATGACCAAAAATTTGGGGGAGAGTCGGGGATTAACTGACTAGGGGCTGTGGTTGGCCACATGTGGGCCAAAAATTTAACTTTGACCTCCTGTCTTCTAGCGCTCGGGTGTTTATGGAGAATATGTTAGCCAGAGTGGCTTGGGTAATGCATATAGTAGATGAGAGATGGGACTGTGGCCATGCACATGACATTTTAACAGGCCATAGGATCATAGGAATCTGTCTTCATACCAAGGCAGACCACTGGTCCATCTAGCACATTATTGCTGACTAGCAGCAGCTGCTCGCCAGTAATCCGGGCAAGAATATGTCTCACTCAGCTATTCACTAGCAAGTGGTAGACTAGGGTTTAGGAAATGAATATACAGTGTGTCCATGTCCCTTTCTATGAAATCTGGCCCAACCATTTCTAGAAAGACCTAGGGTCTTTCACTTGCAGAATATGAGCTCTACCACAGAGTAATAAGCCACCTAAAACCAACTTAAATGTTTTTCCTTCCCTTTCTTTCTTCTTTGTGCTTGCAAATCCCTGGCTACAAAACATCTTGGAATAACCTGACATTGCCATCATTTCTTGCCCCTGCCCAACTGTTCCTTTGCTGCCTTGTCATAATATGGTCTTGATTTGAATGAGATGTCTTTGACATTTCCTGTATGCTGATTACTTTTATAACTGTTTTTTTTTTAAAGTAACACAGGTATGTTTTCAGTTGTTACTTACTGCACCAGCAGCTTGGATTCTACCATAAATAAAATAGCACAAACATGAATCCCTGACTTGTATGCTATATCATGTTTTCTACTCTAGGTGGCAATCAAGTGTAGAGTAGTGTAGAGCTCAACTTGGAATGTTTAAACAGAATGTTATCCTAATAAAGCAGTAACAATAAAAACCAGTCTAAAACAGAGCATTACAAAGGACATAGAAACTAATAATTACCTTGACTTATAGTAACTATGATAGATTATGATTGCAGTCCATTAAAATTCCATTAGTATAAACCTGTGTGTTTTAAATATTTTGTAGAATACTCGTTGTTGTTCTTTTCTCTCACTGAGGCTGCAGTTCTGCTCATACTTAGTTGAAGGCAAGTCCTGTTGAACTTCTAAGCAAGCATGCATAATTGGATCATGCTGCACATCTCATAATGTTTTCAAAGCACAAAGCCAATACTGTGGTGCATGAAGCAATCAAGACCAAAAAAATCCATAAAGTTTGCTGTCATTTTTGCAATAATTTGGACCTCAAAAATATGTCAGCTTTTTGAGGTCAGAGACGAATTAATCAGAAAAGTTGTTCTGCACAGAGTGGAGTGGGAGCACTGATGTGCCAAAAGACTTAATTCATCACATTCAATTTTCCACAGAGTCCCATATGTCATGATTACCCTTTAATAACCAATATGAGTATATGAAGCTGCCTTATATTTTGTCAGTGCATTGATTTGTCTAGACTAGTATACAGATACTAGCCATTCTGCATTCCTGTTATGCAGATTGATTAAATAGACTATTTTTTCTACTGGAAATGCCAGAAACTCAGCCTGTTATATTCAGTATGTATTTTCTGACACTGAGCTGTGGTGCTTCAGATTAGAACTAAAAGGCACTAAATTTTGGATGACATTTCACAGAATCCGCAGGTTGAAGACACTTTAGTAAAAAAGTAATTTTCTTTTTTTTATTAATATCTTTAATAACTTTTACATATATATGACAACAACAGAAAAACAAAATCAAATATTTGTACAACTCATAAAATCATAATATAAATTTCTGCTTATATTATATACCAACATGTAATTTTCCCTTATCCTCCATCTTCTAGCTTCTCATGTAATTTCTTTTCCCTTTTTACTTCCTTCTTTTTCCAGTTCCTTTAAATGTTACCCAGATATTATTTTTGTTTCCTTTTATTTTGATTTACATTCCATGTAATTTATTATTATTTTTCTATTTTTCAAACATCTTGAAATCGAGAGAGAAAGAGAAGAGAGAGAGAAAAAAACCAAGAAAATATATAAAACAATATCTTGCCAACATTTCTCTTAGCTCCTTCTAATTTATATTAGCGATGGAATGTATATTTTAGACTTTTTCCTTATTATTTCTTTTCCAACTATAACTTTGATATTTCTGAATTTATTCATATCTTCCCTAAAAAAAGGGATTATACTTAACCATTTATCTATATATCATATTTTTAATATACCATATATTTTATTCTTACCTATTTTCAGGAATATTATATTAATAATTCTTTTTCCAGACTCCATTTTTCCCCCCAGTATGTCACAATTGGTGTCTATTCTTCATCTACTCTATCTATTTTTTGGCTTCTAACATATATGATAATCTATCCATTTCTCGGGCTTCGTTAATTTTTAAAAGCCAGTCACTGATTTTTAAATCTGTCTCTGTTTTCCAATTCTTTGCTATCATTATTCTTGCTGTGGTAATTAGATATAATATTACCTGCCACCATTTATTTTCATCTTCTGGCCTTATTATTGATGTCATATTTAATAAATATAATTCTGGCTTCTTTTTAAATCTTATATTCAACATATCTTGTATTAATTTATGTATTTCACCCCAGAATATATTTACCTTCTTCTTCGTGGTCTCTGCGAATCATACAAATGGGTTCTCTGCGCCTGCGCAGTCGAATTCGGAACTTTCTGGAATCACTGGGCAGAAAAGCGGCTTGCAACTTTTTGCAACTTTTTGGCGGTAGCCCCGCCCCTCCTCTATATAAGCCCTGTTCCCGCTCTTTTCCCCAGTTCCTTTTTTTCCGCCGCGTAGGCTACTCGAAAGGAACAGTGTGGAATCGCTTGGCTTGTCTCTCTTGCTTTTCTCGATCTTCGGCTTGCTTCTCGACTACTCTCCCTCGTCTGTGACTCGGCTATTGTTTGACCTCTCGGCTTGATTGACTTCGATTTTGGATCCTGATTTGGACTTGATGTCTCCGGCTCCATTTAAGCACTGTGCTGTTTGTGGGGCCAAGGTCCCTCACACGGACCCCCACTCCAAGTGCTTGATCTGCCTGGGCGAGGCCCACGACACCCAGAGCTGTGCCCTCTGCAGATCATTGACTTCGCAGGCGAGGAAGAACCGTGCCTCTCGGCTGAAATCCTACCTTCTCGATCGGGCTTTGGCCCCTCAGGAGATCCTGCCTTCGGCTTCGGTTCCGGCTTCGGTTTCTAAAGCACCCATTCCGGCCTCCAAGATGTCTCAGGAGAAGGTGACTGTTGTTTCCCCTGTTGGTCCCTCCAAGTCCTCCCGGGACGCGGAGACTCACCCCGCCGAGAAATCGGCTAAGAAGACGGGTGAGAAGTCTAAGTCCTCCAAGAAGGACAAGCCCAGGCAGGGCAAGGACCACAGGGATGAGAATTGGAGAAAGAAGGTGAAAACTCCTTCTCAGGGCGTGGCAGATGGCTCTTCCTCTCTGAAGGAATCCACTTCTAAAGCCTCTGCCAAGAGGAAGCATTCTACCGAAGGGGAATCCCTCCGGAAAAAGCGCTCCTCTGAGGGTGAGACCCTCCGGAAGAAAGCCCGCTCCGATTCCGACGTGGGAACCGAGCTGCCACGTGCGTCGACACCGAGGGATGTTCCCGCCACGGAAATTCCCGCTGTCGAAAGGCCCGCCTCCGTACCGACCGCCTCCGTACCGACAGAGGTGTCGCCTCACTCCCAGGCCGCCCGTCGCGAGACATCGGTGCCGCGCAGCCTGACGCCCGCCCAGCGCTCCCCACAGCTGAGCCAGAGGTCTCGTAGGTCGCCGACTCCTATGGCCAAGACCGAGGACGAGCCGGAATACTACTATGATAGCGAGTCCGGCAAGTACTTTGTGGCGGTCGACCCTTCTACTCTAGACAGACCACGAGGCAAGCGCTGGCGCCCGCTGGATGTGTCTGCCAGAGTGGGTGACGAGGTCCAGGGTTCTGCACCGTCGAAGGTCGTTGAGGAGGCTTTGACATCGGCTACCCTCAGGCGGGAGGACGCCGTTCGTGGAGAGGCAGCAACCCAGACGGCCTACTCCCCTTCCAGTGCGGTACTCTGTGGAGAGCCCAGCTCCGACTCGGACGTGGAGTTCGACACCGAAGGTTCGGTCCCATCTCCGATCGATACCGACACCGAGGAAAAGGGGCCGGTTCGGCAGGCCTTTTACAAACCAGGTCCAGTGTCCCCTACTGATAACGTGCACACCTTTGGGGAGCACGTTATCAAGATGGCGAATGCTTTGGAGCTCCAGGTGTCTCGGTCCGAGGAGGAGGCCCTCGACCCAGTCGAGAAACGAGTTCAGGGCTCGGCACCAACATTGGCAGCCATCCCGTTTCTGCCGTCCTTGGAGAAGATCGCCAAGAGGTCGTGGCAGAATCCAGCATCCACCCCGTCGACCTCGAGGAAGATCGACTCCATTTACAAGATCTCTCCCTCATCGGCAGAGTGGCTCCATTCGCACCCGCCTCAGAATTCGGCAATTGTCGAGGGGTCACAGAAGGTCTTCACCCCAAAGACCTCCCCGTCTCCTTCGGACCGCGAGGGCAAGAAGATAGACGGTATTTCTAAGAAGATCTTCGAGGCCTCAGCCCTGGGACTGCGGGTGTCGAACTATAATGCCTGCATGGGGGCCTACATCCAATACCTGGCGGAGAGGATGTCACCCCTGCTGGCGGACCTCCCTCAGGAGAAGGCTCCAGCTGCAAACCAGCTCCGGGAGGAGGTGCATTCGGTTGCAGGCCTTCTCATTACCTCGGCTCGACACACGGCGGACTGTTCGGCCAAGTCCATGGCTTCCAGTGTGGCCCTCCAGAGACACGCCTGGCTTCGGGCTTCAGATCTAACCCCGCAGGCGAAGGCCGCTATAGAGGACATGCCGTTCGATGGCGAAGGGCTCTTTGCTAAGGACACCAACGAGCGGCTGAACTTCAAGTACCGCATGAAGTCAGCCGCAAAGAAGCACGGCATGTCCGCTCCCCAGCAGGCCTTCTCCAGGAGGCGCTTCGGGGCCAGACCATCCTTCGGACAGTCGCAGAGGCCATTTGAGCAGGAGAGACAGTACCGTCGCCAGGACACCAGGCAGAGGTTCTCCTCTCCCTCCTCATCTTCATCGGGAAGACGTCTTCAGTCCCGTTACCGAAGACCGCTTCCGAGGAAGCCCGGATCTGATTCGGGTAAGAAGGGACAATGAAGGTCTCCAGCGTACTCCGTTGTCTCCCCTTCTCGTCCCGTCTTTTTGGATCTGTTGAGGCCTTTCTATAACATCTGGGCCCAAATCACCACCGACTCCTGGGCGCTGACTATTATATCCAAAGGATAT
The DNA here is from genome assembly GCA_034509955.1 of Urosaurus nigricauda. NCBI lineage: Eukaryota > Metazoa > Chordata > Lepidosauria > Squamata > Phrynosomatidae > Urosaurus > Urosaurus nigricauda. The sequence continues at coordinate 256,180,707 of JAOEGL010000001.1, read as the reverse complement.
GCCCTCGAGTTCGAAGAACTCCCGCCTACGGGAGCCCTCCTTTCTACGGATCCCTCACCTTCCCTCCTCAACGAAGTACGCACTCTGTTGGACAAGGGGGCCATCTCCCCCCTGGATCCGGACCTGGCCCACCGGGCGTTCTTTTCTAGATACTTTACGGTACTGAAACCGGATGGAGGCCTCCGTCCCATATTGGACCTTCGGGACCTTAACAGTTTTTTGGTTTACAAGAAGTTCCGGATGGTAACTCTTGCTTCCATTTTGCCATTGTTGTCGCAGGGACTTTGGTTTGCGACGCTGGACCTCAAGGACGCCTACTTCCAGGTCGCCATTCGAGAGGGACACAGACGGTTCCTCTCCTTTGCCATCGGGACGGAGATGTACCACTACAACGTCCTGCCCTTTGGACTCGCCACGGCGCCGAGAGTCTTCACCAAGTGCATGGCTCCGGTAGTCGCCTATCTGCACCAGCGAGGGTCAAGAGTCTTCCCCTACCTAGACGATTGGCTCTTCGCGGCAGACTCCAAAGAGGCCCTTTGCCAGGACATCTCCTTCGCCGTCTCCCTGCTCCAGTCTCTCGGCCTGGTACTGAACCTCGAGAAGTCCCACTTGAACCCCGTCACCAGGATCAAGTTCATCGGGGCTATCCTCGACTCAGAAAGTTGCATCGCATCCCTGCCCGAGGACCGTTTCCTGTCCCTTTCCAAGGCCGTCCGGCATTGCTGTGCCAACAGACGGGTGCGGGCTCGAGAAGTCCAGGTAGCGCTGGGCCATATGGCCTCGACCACCTTCGTCACCCCATGGTCCAGGCTCCGGTTTCGGCCCCTACAGTCGTGGTTCCTCTCCGTCTTCGACCCGTTGGCCGACCCTGCAAGCAAGTGGCTCACGGTACCGAGGCCCGTCGCTCGTTCCCTGTCCTGGTGGCTAGACTCCCAGAACGTCTGCGCCGGCATGCCGTTCGTCTCTCCGGACCCGCAGGTGGTCCTCACCACGGACGCATCCATGGACGGTTGGGGAGCCCACACTATGGGTCTCACCATAAGGGACAAGTGGCAAGCGCGTCACCAAGATCTCCACATCAACGCCCTGGAGATGCTAGCTGTCGAGAAGGCCTTGAAGGCTTTCGAATCCGAGCTTCGCGGAAGGGTAGTGCAGCTCCTGACGGACAACACCACTGTCATGTACTACCTGAACAAGCAGGGCGGAACCAGATCTCCAACTTTACTGGAGATAACTCTTCGGATCTGGCACTGGTGCATCCCGAGAAACATCTTCCTGCAAGCAGTGCACCTTCCCGGGGAGGAGAACGTCTTGGCGGACCAGCTCAGCAGGTCAGATTCGCAGTGCCACGAGTGGACTCTCCACCCCAACGTGGTCGCGAACCTGTTCTCCAGATGGGGCACCCCGCAGATAGACCTCTTCGCGTCAGAGACCAACGCACACTGCAGCCGGTTTTGCTCCCGGGATCGGTCTCGACGCTCGCTCGGGGATGCCTTTCTACACAGCTGGACGGGGGAATTTCTGTATGCCTTCCCTCCGTTCCCGCTCATCACGAGGGTCGTCTCCAAGATGTCGAGAGACCGGACGGACGCCATCCTGATCACCCCTTGGTGGCCCAGGCAACCGTGGTTTCCGTCCCTTCTTCACCTGTCGCGGAACCGGTTCTTCAGGATCGAGCCCAGACCAGACCTGCTCACTCTACAGGAGGGTCGAGTTCGTCATCCGGACATCGAGGACCTTCCTCTCGTGGCGTGGCGACTCCGGCCTTAGCGGACCTCCCGGCGGCGGTGAGGCGTGTGATCCTGGCGGCCCACAAACCTGCAACCAAGAGGTCCTACTCCTGCAAGTGGCAGAGATTCCTCCGCTTCCTGGATTCGAGAGGCCTGTCTCCATCCAGGGTATCGACACCGACGGTGCTGGAGTTCCTGATGACGCTGGTGGAGTCGGGGCTGTGCCTTAACTCCATCAAGTGTTATTTGTCTGCTATTTGTTCCCATTTCCAGTTTGATGGGAAACCCTCCTTTTTCAAGGACCCCTTGGTGAAGGGGTTTTTGAAGGGCTTTAACAACCTCCATCCGCCGGCCTCGGTACCGGCACCTGCGTGGAGCCTTGAGGTTGTTTTGTCTCGTCTTGGTACCAAGCCCTTCGAACCCATGGCTACCACTGACCTGAGGCTGCTAACTTGGAAAACAGCCTTTCTGGTAGCCATTACCTCTGCCCGCCGTGCTGGCGAGCTCTGTGCCTTACGGAGGGACCAACCTTTCCTTCGGTTCCACAAGGATAAAGTGGTCCTCCGTACCAACATTACCTTTTTGCCTAAGGTAGTGTCTGCTTTCCACATGTGCCAAGACATTGTGCTCCCGACCCTGGCCCCGAACCCGACCACCGACACCGAACGCCGTTTGCACCTGTTGGACGTTCGGAGGGCGTTGGCCTTCTATCTGGACAGAACTTCGGGTTCGAGCCGCTCTGACAGACTGTTCCAGTGCTACTCAGAGCCCAAGAAGGGACTACCTGTGACTGCTCAGAGGTTTTCTAAATGGGTGGCTGGTACCATCCACCTCTGTTATGAACTGTCGGGTAGAACTCTTCCAGCCAGGGTCAGGGCACATGCAACTAGGGCGGTAGCAACATCCTCCGCTTTTTTGACTGGGATTCCGCTGGAGGATGTCTGTAAGGCTGCTGTCTGGTCCCAACCTATGACTTTTATAAAACATTACCGGTTGGACACCAGGGCAAGGACAGATGCAGCCTTTGGCAGAGCAGTGCTACTGTCTGGTTTACACTAATGTCAAGTTCTGTACTATGCCATGTTGTGTACTATGCCATGTTGATGTTACATTGCATTGTTGTTGCATATGACACATTGCACTAACTGTTGCACTGTTTGCCTTTTTACTTGATTTCCTTTGCATCCAGGATTGGGTGTTCTGGTGTCTTCTGATTACATTTATACACCATGTACATAGTTTACTCTTTGAGTATTTGGTTTATGTTCTGCTCTATGAGCAGCATTGCACTATTGTTGTTATGTTCTATAATTCATGCAAGAATCACACAAGGGTTGGTTCAATTTGACAATTTTTATTGTGAATCAATAAATGTTTTTTGGTTCACTTCACAACTGTTGTCATGACACTCCCTCCGCCGCTTACCTAAGCTTGCTAGTCTAACCCATTTGTATGATTCGCAGAGACCACGAAGAAGAAGGACAGGTTGCTTACCTGTAACAGTATTTCTTCGAGTGGTCATCTGCGAATACATACAAATCCCACCCTTCCTCCCCTCAGTGTCCTGCTCAACATTATTCTGCTCCTCCGTCGCTTGCGGCGGAAAAATTTCGGAACTGGGGAAAAGAGCGGGAACAGGGCTTATATAGAGGAGGGGCGGGGCTACCGCCAAAAAGTTGCAAAAAGTTGCAAGCCGCTTTTCTGCCCAGTGATTCCAGAAAGTTCCGAATTCGACTGCGCAGGCGCAGAGAACCCATTTGTATGTATTCGCAGATGACCACTCGAAGAAATACTGTTACAGGTAAGCAACCTGTCCTTTTCACACTTCCACCACATATGTATTGATGTACCTCTTTCTTTTTTACATCTCCAGCATAATTGATTTTTCAGCTTAAACATTTTTTTTAGCTTCACCGGAGTATGGTACCATCTGTTGCTTATTTTGAAAAAAAATTCTTTTAGGGTTTGCGACTTTGTGAATTTATTTGTTTTCTTCCACACATTTTCCCACATTTCCAATTGAATGTAATTTTCCAAAGTTCTAGCAGTGCTTGCATCCAGTGTGAACACCTCTGCCAACTTTTCCCTACCTGGCATTCTCCTGGAATATTGGATTAGAATTCCCATCACCCTTCTAGCATGACCAGTAGCAAGTTCTGCATAAGAGTCATAACACAACACAGCAGAAGAGTAGAAGGTACCAGGTTGGAGAGGTCTGTGCTTCAAAGCTGCAATTTTTCTCATCTTTGGGTGCCTCAGAGATGCACCCAACCCCACATAACTCTTTTCAGCACAAAAAGGGATTTTGTAGCACCTTAATTTATCACACAAGGGGGGGGCAAACAGGATTTAAACGAGAGTTAAACAGGAAATGCCTTATGTTTAACATAGGACATTTCCTGTTTAATTCCTGTTTAAATCCTGTTTGCCCCCTAGTGTGATGAACCTGCAAAAGAAGTTGTAACATCAGCTTTCATAGACTTAAGTCTGCTTCTTCAAATGCATGTAGGACGTAGACCAAGTCTACGAATCTGATCTTCTTTACCCACAAAAAGTCTTAAAATTGCTACAAGATCCCTTTGCATACTGATATTCCAGACGAACACAACCATGTCTCTGAAATAACCCTTTCAGTTCTCCAGCAGTATCCCTAGAGCTTATGATCCCACACTGTTTTAAAGCAATTCCAATCTCTCAACATTTCTACTCTGCCTTCCTGAGCCTATTCAGTGGTGCTCAGCAGGTCCTTTGGGTTTGGCTAGGATAAGGGTGAGGGAATTTGCTCTTTATTGTACTTTCCAAGGTGCAGAAATATATCTCCTTACATCTCTGTCCTGGCCAGTCCCCAGCCATGGGCTGAAGGTCACAGTCTGTTTCTTTCCACAGGAAGATTGCCCCAGAGTAGCACCATGTTGTAGATCAAGTACAGTACTGACAATCAGTAGTACTTACACCCAAAAAAGCAGTCCTGCGTTGCAGGACTGCACAAAGAATAAGCCACATTCGAATTTCCATGAAGGTAATATTGCTGCTCTGTTGTTTTATTTAAGGAATGATTGGGCCTGCAGTTTTCCTCATAGCAGCTGGATTTATAGGCTGTGATTATAAACTGGCTGTCGCGTTTGTAACCATATCAACAACTCTAGGAGGCTTTTCCACATCTGGCTACAGCATCAACCATCTGGATATTGCACCATCGTAAGTTGCTTCCTCTCCCGTGATAACTGCTGAGTAATTTTTCTAGAGGGGGCAGGGATCCTCTCAATATAGTATGTAAAGGAGAATTGAATTTCATGAAGCAGAGCCCCAAGAATGATTTGGATAGTTTATGGTTCATGATAGTACAAGGATGTCGTCCACAGCCTCTCAGAGTCCCTTCCATAAAAGTCTCAAATGATATTCAGGATCACCTACTTGTAGGGTGGCTATCTACTGAGTTTACTTGAGACCAAGGCGATAATTTCTTGCATCAGGAGCGGGAACTGTGAGGCCCTCCAGAAGTTGTTGAGTGGAAACTCCCAGAATTCCTTGCCATTGGCTATAGGGTAGCTAAGTTGGCTGGGAGAAGCACTCCAACAATATGTGGAGAGATGGACAACTCCCATCCCTGACCTAAATCCTATTGTTAGGCCTAACTAGATTAGGCACATTGAATCGAAAGCATTTTGTTAAGATTTATTTATTTATTCAAGTTTCATTGATTCAGTGGGTATGCTTCTGCTAGGACTGATAATAGGACTGAGGCCAGAGTTTCATAGACCACCTACCTCCAAAGCCATTCCTAGCCTGCTCAGGCCCCTTTCTGATTACCATCAGACTTCTTCCCCCCACATTGTCTGTCTTACAGTGTTGCTTTTCCTTTGCATGCTTGGTTGTGTTTTGTGTAAAACTGCTTCTGAGCAAATTGGCACCAGGCTTCAATCAAGAGTGGTCCCTTGAGAGTGACACTCTCAGGAGGAACAGAGGATAGGGAGACTCCCAATTGTGGCCTTCCATTCCTTTCTTCTATGCATTTATATTCAATCCAATAGCAGTCTTTCAGAGGAGACATGCTCAGACTGGATTTATCCATCCACTTGTGTGATAACTGGAGTATTTACTCATCCCCACAGTTCCCAGTGACAACAGCATCTATATGTACCCACTGGGAGGTGGGTTTTCTCCAGGATATCCATTTTTCCCTATCTCTCTTGTTGCTCATGCATGTGATGTTTATTCATTTCCCTACAGCTAGTCCTCCAGCTGCTGTTGTGCATAACATACTTTGTTTAGATTTGTGATTCTGCTGCACTTTCTGGAGAAATTTGCTGGCTTTTCACCAAAATCTGTATCTTAGTTTATTAATATGTTTTCCTACAATAATTGCAAGTTAGTCCTGAAGGCAACACCCATGCCAAGATTGGGAGTAACATATTGAAATTAAAAGCGAGTATCTCGACTCCCTTCAGGGGATTTATCCTTCTTCACGGCTTAACTGCATTAACAGTGCTAATTATTGGGTGTTCTAGGTGTATATCTCAGAGGTTCCACACATTGAACTCGAGCATAAATCTTGTTTCTGTATGTTTGCATTTCCCTCAGTTATTGATTTGTATTAGTTCAACACCTTTTTTTGTGATCCTGAAGAATGTTTGAACACCTTTATGATCTTTTGTACTTTGCAGCCTTATCATTTGTACAACCTGATCTCTAAATGTTTACTGGTAAATGTTGAGTCTCATTGTGTTTGATGGAGTTGTTCCTCCTGTGTATGCACAGAAGTATAACCTTAGATTGTAGCTTAGTCCATGAAACACATACCTAGAAATAAACTGCACTGAATTTAATTCTGAACAAGCAGGCATTTGGAGTTATAATCTTGATCTCCTGTTCCTATTTTTCTGACTGTTCTCCTTCCCCTTCTGCCCACACTGGCCAGGCTGTAGTTTTCCCTGGAACTTGTTTGTTAAGTGCACATCTGGATATCCACTTGCACAAGTTAGCACTAAGGGTTAAAGATCAAGAAATGCTCCTATCGAGCCCAAACAATATGCATGATTTCTCAAAGTACATACTAATGCCATCACAGCACTTAAACATCCCCTGGAGGAAATGTGCTACACACTGAAGGATTTATGGAATCTTGTTACACACTTATCTGTCCTATGAGGCTTTTTACTCCTTGGCATTTATCTTAACAAAGCCATTCATTTTTAAACACTTCTGAGTTCCCAAGAGACATGTAAGTGCCAGGTTCCTTAAAAACATCTAATTCATATGCTGACATTAATTTAAAATAGAAGTAGTAATTCCCAGTTGTTGCCTCCTGATCTTGGTTTTGGCCCTCCTATAGCATTTGCAACTATTTCTGAGCAAATGGCTGTGTGCATTATAAATCTTTTTTTTTAAACGCAAAACAGGGATGATGAAGTTTCTCATGGGTTTTTCATTGCACGCTTCCCCCACAAAAGCACACACTTGTAAAAAAGAAATTTTGGGGAGGGGGTGTTGCAGGAAGAATGCTAGTCATGCAGTGATGCTCTTGCAAATAAAGTTAAGCTGGTCACATATACAGTACACATAAACTAATTTCAGGACTGACATGCTGAAAGGAGTCTTGTAATAGACAATGCAGAGATAAACTTTTCTCCTTTGATGAGTGCTTTTGCTTAAGTTGTTGGAGAACCTGTCCTCGTACCATTCAAGCCTGGTTTCTTTTCTAAATTTTATTGAATATTAAAAACATACACTCTAACTGTAAACCTTACATTCAATTATCTTGTCTGCATCAAATACACATTAATTAGAATTCTCCACAAATGTTTATAAAAAGGGTACAGCAAAAAAATAAAACTATACAGTGATATGCATAGATACATCCATATACTTACACCCATATATTTACACCTATACTCATGTATATATTTATTCCCATACCAGTAAGAACAAATAACATACAAATGAAGGAATCATTTTCTAATGGTTGATAAGTTATTTGTTAACTTCCTTACTTATAATATCCCATTACTACATTCTTCACAATCTCTTTCCTACAGTCTCCTTCCCAGTTTCTAATTTTTCCTATTCCACTCAACCTCTTCCATTTCATCCCTTTTCATCTCTATCTCTCCCTCCATACCCTTCTCTTTCCTTCTCTTGACATCAACTTCCATTGCATCCTTCCTTTCTTTCCAACTTACTCTCACCTTCTTCTACATACTTAACCTTCTACTTTCTTCACTTTCTTCACTTTCATAACCACCAATTACTCTTCCTTCCTTTCTTTCATTCTTCATTCGTACCAATTCATCCTTGACTTCTTCCCTGTCTTTGCTGGATTCTATTTGTATTTATTTTTAACCTTTTTATATACATTATCCACATATAATCCTATGTAAACATAATAATTTTACCAATAATAGAACAAAAAAGAAGCAATACAGAGAGAAAGGTTGCTGTCAGTTTACTAGATGAGTTTCAATCGGTAAGTACCAATGACGTGGACAAGCTCCTTGGAGCTGTGAAAAAGACGACTTGCTCTCTCGATCTGGGTCCATCTTGGCTGGTCGTCCAGGGAGGGAACGCACTGAGGACATTCCTTCGGGATGTGATCAATGCGTCCCTCAAGGAAGGCATCGTTCCATCATGTCTGAAGGAGGCGGCCGTTAAGCCCCTCCTGAAGAAGCCTTCTCTTGATCCCCTGGACAAGAACAACTATAGACCAGTCTCCTTGCTACCCTTTCTTAGCAAGGTGATCGAGAGAGCGGTCGCCTTCCAACTCCAAGCTGTCTTGGATGAAGCCAATTATCTCGACCCATTTCAAACCGGCTTCAGAGCAGGTTATGGAGTGGAGACCGCCATGGTTGCTCTGACTGACGACCTCCGCCTGAGCATCGACAGGGGTAGTGTGACCCTGTTGGTGCTCTTGGATCTCTCGGCAGCATTTGACACCATAGACCATTCCATCCTTTTGGATCGGCTGAGAGAATTGGGGATTGGTGGCACCGTTCTTAGGTGGTTCCGATCCTTTCTCTCTGGCAGATCCCAAAGGGTGATACTCAGGGACAGGTGCTCCTCCAAAATTGAGCTTAGTTGTGGCATCCCTCAGGGTGCCATTCTGTCCCCGATGTTATTCAATATCTATATGAAGCCGCTTGGAGAGATCATTCGGAGGCACGGAGCTCAGTGTCATCAGTATGCTGATGACACTCAGATATATTTCTCCGTGACCAGATCGTCTGCTCAGACCTCCCCTCTCAATGACTTCCGTGCGGCGGTAATGGGTTGGGTGAGGGAAAATTGATTGAAACTCAATCCAAACAAAACGGAGGTACTCACAGTTATGGGCCCTAAACCAGTTTTGGGAATACAACTTCCAGTCCTAGACAGAGTCACACTCTCCTCACAGGACTCTGTTCGCAGCCTGGGGGTACTCCTCGACCTGTCACTTCACATGACCAGTCAGGTGGATGTGACGGTCAGGAGTGCCTGTTATCAGCTTCGGCTGATACGCCAGCTGCGCCCTTTTCTGGAGATGAGGGACTTGGAAAATGTGGTACATGCGCTGGTAACCTCATGTCTGGACTTCTGTAATGCACTCTACCTCGTGCCTAACCCGGAAACTGCAACTGGTTCAAAACATGGCAGCCAGGCTTGTCACTGGTACATCTAGGAGAGAGCACATTACACTAGTGCTTAAATCCCTCCACTGGCTGCCAATTAGTTTCCAGGCACAGTACAAGGTATTGGTGTTAACCTTTAAAGCCCTACATGGCTCAAGTCCATCCTATCTGAGGGACCGCCTCTTCCCATACGAACCCCCCCCCCCCCCCCCGCACACTCCGGTCCTCTGGGAGGAATCTGCTGCAGCCCATGAAGACCAGGCTGGTGCAGACCTCCCAGAGAGCCTTTTCAGCTGTCGCCCCCAAGCTGTGGAATAACCTGCCGGACGAGATGTGTCTTATTCCATCCATTGAAGGCTTTTAAAAAGCCTTAAAGACACATCTCTTCTAGCAAGCCTTCCCAGAAGAAGTGTAACACCTCCTGGCCTTGAATTGCAGCTCTTGAGTTTTTCCATCTCTCTCTCCTGCATTTTTTCACCCTTATACAGCTAAGGTCTCCAGGTTGAAACTTTTGTTGCTGTTCTTATTTTATTTTTATTCGCTCATTTTATTGATTTTAATTTTGCTGTGATTTAATCCTGTTTTAAGGGGGGGAGTTGGGTGATGGGATGGGATATTTTAATTGTACTGTTTTTTAACCCTGTTGTAACCCGCGCCAACTGCTCATTCAGAGGGGCGGGCTAGAAATAAATTATTATATTATTTTGATTTGCAATCCATTTGTTTTTGTCACTATCTATTTTTATTCTAATTAAGTATCTTCAATTCTTGCTTCTGTGTGATTCCATAAGCCTCTCTTATGTGTCCTTATAGTTTCTTCTTTCTTTCTTTAGTTTACTATTAACCCTATAAGGTTTAATTATATTATATTTTATTTTGTTTCCTCCTTGTTTCAAGGAGTCAAGCCTGGTTTCTGATCTCTTTGGACTGAATTATTTTATAGATTATGCTGGGTTAGGGTTCTTTTTTTATGTCTGAACTGCTTTTGAAATTAACACAGGGGGTTTTTTTTTGTCACCTTATATACATATGTGCATACACAAACACACATAAATCAGGAAATTGTTGTTTCCCTCATTTCTATGCCACAGTCTGTTTGCTCCTCCATAAAATGCACGGACAAATGGAGTTGGAGAGGAGCCACTTAGTTCATAATCAGAATCCCTGGACTAGAGCCTAAGTACGGCAGCAGCTTCATGCTTTAGATTTTATTTCCCTTGCACATTCTTCATTGGGAAGCTTGCGCATGTGAGAAGCTCTTCTAATCCCTTCCAGACAAGTGGATGAATTATGTGTGAAATTATTCCAGTGTCTCTTGTTTCACTATGTCAGGAAGAGCTTGGTGCCAAAACAGTTGGGCTGCTGTTGAGACTATCTCTCCTCCCTCAGCGATGTCTACTTATATTTAGCGGCATGTATGTTTGGGCTCTATGGCCTGAATCCAATTGTTAGTCAATTAGAGTAAATCCATTTGAATTGATCAGAATCTGACAAGTCAATAAGTTCAACTTATTCAGTAGGTCTTCTCTACTGAGACTAGCGATTGGTTTTAGACTTATGAATTTGAGGGAGCAGGGCTGAAAATCCTTTCTCCTCAGTACTGGGAAGGAGATATTGTAGTCTCTGTAACAAATTGTTTTCCTTGTTTTTTTTAGATACGCTGGTATTCTGCTAGGAATCACAAATTCATTTGCTACTATCCCAGGAATGGTGGGGCCACTTGTTGCTAAGAGCCTGACTCATAGTGTAAGTCATTTTTAGTTATTAAAAAAAAGATTGCAAGTGTTTCCATGAGTGCTGTTGTTGGCTGGAGATTGCTATTTTTATTAACAAAATCAAATAAAATGTAATTCTCTGTCATGAAATTCATTGATATAAACTGTGAAATGTTTTCAGTCATATGTCCGTGTAACAGAGAGGGTGTTTCTTTGTTGAGAAACTAACTGTGCTGAGCTCAATTTTGATTTTAAACTCTGGTAGATTACTTTGAGACCTTTGCCATAGTAATCCTCCCAAATTCATCAAAACAGCTTCTCAGGTCTCTTCAAGTGAATCCAAAACAGAATGAAGGCGACCTGTTTTTCCTTTTGCTATAGCAAGCAAGCACAAGGACAGAGAAAGAGTAGGGCCATATGAGCCAAGAATATGAATTAAATACCTTGTGGGAAAGCCCCTTGAAGAAATAAAACCTTGCTGCACAAAATAGCTTTTTTTAAAAAAAATCACCATTGATTCCTAGCCAACCAGCCTATTTTGCTGCCATTTTTGTGAGATACTGTCATATTGGGCTGACACACCTTTGTAGTCCACTGAAGAATTAAAAATGGAAGGGTCAGATTTCAGCTTTCACCTTCCCAAGCAAATCTCAGATTTTCACCCATCCACGGCCGTGATTTGCCACTATAATTATGTAGTATTTAAGTGTTAGTGTTCTGCCACTCTTAGCTACTCCACAAAACTGCTACTGTAACAGTAAAACTTGGGGTTACATTTTAAAGTGCTGTTACCTCCTTGGAAAAACTTTAATCATAGTTCCAAAACTGTGATTAAAACTTTCACTAAACCCTTGAGTGTAAGCGATACATATTAAAAGAATTGTATATGGAAGAGGTCATACCTAGCTGAACAAAAAATGTGAGTTTCCACATTGGCTCCATTTGTTGTTGTTGTTGTTGTTGTTGTTGTTATCTATCCTTGAGTCAATCTTGACCCATTATAACCCTGTAAATGAGACATCTCCGAGACTCCCTGTCCTCCACAGTTCTGTTCAGTTCATACCCATGACCTCTTTCGTATAAACAGATAAATACATTGGTTCTACTATTCTTACATTCCCAATTCTTCTCCATCTTGATGAATGGAGAACAACCACTACATCAGAACAGTTCCCTGTTTTGAGAGTATATGTATCTGTTTCTCAGCCCTTAATTTCTGATTTGCTAAGGCATCCTAACATGACAATCCTTGAAGTTTAACATGACATTATAAAGATAAACTCTGGCTTGAACAATCCTTGCAAACGAGGATTTCTTGGTTCACTTACAAGCAACAGGATCAGGAATATGACATCTGAATGCACCTATTTATATTTAAATTATTTATCTTTACAGTGTCCTCCTTCTGTTAAGTACAGATGGAACAATCCTGTAATGAGTGGGACATGCTCAAGTCCAATCAATGCTAATCATATCCTACATGGAAATCAGGACTACTTGCTAGCTCTTTTTGACCAAATGAGAAATTATATTCTGTATAATGAGCACATACCAGATTTCAGGAGAGGTTCTGAGTGAATTTCCTAATACAATTGGTGAACTGAACAAATTGGTCTCTTCCAATAGGGTAAAATAATACTGAATTATCAGTTAAGGTTTTGTTACAAAAAAGTTTTAAGAAAGTAATTTTCTCTGAAAATATTCAGAAGGTGCTTTATACACCCTCTAACAAGTGTAAATTATTGGAAGCTTGCAACTAAAGACCTGGCTGGTTAGTGCAAACCAAAATGTGAAAATTTCAACCATAATGCTACTTACAGATGCTGAGGCCTCCCAAATTGTCTTTTAAGGCTGCCAGGCAATAATGCTGTAATAACAGTAGGAGTCCTAGTCAGCATAGCCGATGGTAAGGCATGCTAGAGTGGCAATCCCATAGCATCTGGAAGGACACATGATCCCCAACTCTTGCCATAGCCCACACAACCCTATGCTTTGTTTATTTCCTTCCAAAATGCCACTGCTTTTGAACCTATATATTCATCCTTGTTGTGAGAGCTGCCTGTCATGTACTAAGAATGTTGAAAATGACAACCTTATTTGATAAATGTGTACGTATTGCCACTGTTAGCTACATAACATTTCAGTTATAGTTATAGGGAAAGCAGTCTAAATAGCTTTTCCTGATAGGACTAATAGTAGTAAGGGGGAAATAGGGTTACAAAGATGAAGGACAAAAAATGTCTTAACTGAAAACATCTTGTTGTAGCTCATTCTCGAACATGGTAGTTACACTGGTTTGACTTATTGCTTCTATCTTTCTTTTTCCAGAACACTGTGGGAGAGTGGCAGATTGTTTTCTACATTGCTGCTACCATTAACTTATTTGGAGCTGTTTTCTTTGCACTATTCAGCAGTGGAGAAGTACAAGACTGGGCACTTGATGGATACCACTTACATAGGAACTGAAGGGACACTAAGGTTAATCACCAAGCATTACAATCATGTGACTTGGAATGCCTTTCACATGACATCTACAGTGCCTACAGTAACTCTTGTAGGAATTAGAAGACATTTCACATTTTGATACGTTGATTTATTTTATTTTGTAATAAGCTGGGATCTAATATGGTAGTCTTAAATTTTCACTTGGTCTCAGATTCATGTGGGTCTGGCACATTTTAATTAAAGTATCAACTTTTTAAAATATTGTGTATGAATTACTGGAGAATTAGTATTAGAATTGCAGTAAGTAATAGGAGAGTTAAGGGATAATCTAGAAAATGATTGTGTCTAGTAAAGATTTTTTTTAGTTTATTAAAATTAACTTAACTAAGGATTGTTAGAATTATTACAGTTTTAGCTGTATTTATTTTTCATGTTCTATTAGTCTAAATAATCACTGAAAACTAAAAGGGAGGAGGATTCTTCTACATGCCTCTCTCAGGTATACATTTGTCAATGTCAATCCTCTATGTGATTTCAACAAATTAAAAGAGCACACATTGCCAGTTTGTGAAGCCATAATGCTCAACCACATGCATTAGGGAGTAATTCGGAAAACAAAAAAATATTATTAGGGCATGGCATCTCTACTTTTTCACTTTTTCTTACAGTCTTAATTCCCATTTTGAGAAACAAGCCACTATTATCCCTGTAGGTTAATATCAAAGCAGCTGCAGAAGCATACTTAAGTTGGTAAGTGGCAGGTGGTTAAAAAAAAAGCTCAATTGGCTGTCACTTAACCTTCCATTTTATGCACTCTAAAATCTGGAAGGCTCTTTTCAATGATTAGATGAGCGCATGTAATATATCCTGAGCGAGTGCTTGACTTGTTCCATTCTACTGTGCAGATAAAGCCTGGCTGTGTCACACGATATGTCTGGAATATCAACATGAGCCATCACACCTTCTTTTCCAGAGGACTTCTCCCAAAATGCAGCTTTGTTGCTAATGTACCACACTAGACATGGAGGGTAACTTCTGTCCATATACATTCTAAGAGATACAGGGAAGGAAGCAAACATCTTTTACTAAAAAAAAAAATGTTAAATTTAAGAGGAATACTTTTTTGATTTTGTTTTAATTTTAAAAAATGATAGGTCACTCTCAACCTGGGAAAAACCAAAATGGCTTTCTCTTTACCTACCTTAATTGTCAGATAAATAGCTCCAAAAGAAAAGGAAAAAAAAGACTAGCTGCCATATGAATGAATGAGGCTGCACATTGACTTAAATGTAAAGCTGCTAAGCACTGTGGGACCAAAAGTGTATGGAAGTACAAATGTCCTTAGTGTTAAAGTGTGTAGTAATGTGTTAGAAGCCTGCATGAGCACACATTGAGAGAATGGGTGGAAATGTCATGATAAGCTATAGTTGAGTCTTTTGTGTCAAATACAGAAAGTAGTATCTCATTACCCTCCTGTAAAGCAAGGCTGAGGGATGACACTTCTTACTATATGATGTTCATTCTAACACAATAGTTCCCAAACATGGATCCCTCGACATTGTGTTTCAGTTCCTGGAATCTCCAATCAGAGATCAAGGAAGCTAAGACCTAACAGGAACCAGAGACCCAAGTTTGGGAACCACAGAGCCAGAAAAAGTGAGACCTGATAATCCAGCCACACATGACTCCAGTGGAGCCCAGCTCACTTCATTTCTAAGAAATGGCTGTTGTTTCTTTCTCAACTTTGCATGCATTTTGATTTTAATTGAATTGTTCCTAGTTACATCTTTTTGGTTATGTTTACAAGTTTTTGTGTAATAAAAAGTGCTGGCATTTGGTTTCTATTGTTTAAGCTGTTTTTTGCAAGCACGGATCCTAACATGAGGGCTGTAATCCCTAACTAATGGGGTTGGGGTGATTTTAACAGACATAGCATTCTGCATTTGTGTGCTTGACAGTTAAATTATTTGTGACTGTAATAATCCAGTTCATGTTGCATATTCAAGCCCAGTCGAGGTGTGTCAGACTGACTATCGAAGATGGGTAGTTGTGAAATTTATTTCTCCTCCAACCTCTAGAGCAGAGTATTGGGAGTTTTTTAAGTACACGTGCTCCATAATGAAAGAAGAAGACATGCCAGAGAGAGGATTCTGCATAATTATCCCTTCTATGCTATTTGCTGTGCCTTAGGTTCTACTAGGGCCAATTATAAATTAATACTGCAGACAATCACACTTCTAGTGCAAATTTGTTTTATAGAACAACTTGTATGGGCGAAACTGAATGCATAACCAACATCTCCAAATTTCCATGCATCCAGTGAGGCCCAAGTGCAGGATATGCTTGCAGAATTCTTCTGTATATGTTGCAGGCATGGATGGAAATCTTAAAGCTCTAAATAAAAATACAAAATATGTGCAAATGCATAATAGAAATTCCACCAGAAAGATTTTATCCTTTTAACTCCTCCTACATTCATATCTGAAAATTATTACTGACTTATTCGAGGTGAAAGGAACCTAATTCTTATCCCTGGCATTTGCAGCTCTCTTTCTGAGCTGAACTAGTGAATACTGTACAGCCTTGGGGTTTACCCATATGCACTATGCCAAACAATTCACGGGGGCTATGGGGAGAGGCTTGTGGTTTGTTTTGTTGTTGGAAGGTTTTGATCCTTGCTCAGCCATGGAAACCCATTGGGTGACCTTGAGCAAGTTACATGCTCTCAGCCTCAGAGGATGGCAATGGCAAACCCTCTCTAAAGAAACTTGCCATGAAAGCCCCATGATAGGATCGCCAAAAGTCAGAAATGACTTGAAGGCACTTCTTTTTCAGATTTACAAGCTGAAAAACCACTGGAACTTAAGTAAAGTAAATGATTGGAAAGTCTATGCTACTGTTTGTATATGCTGGGTCTCTTATCCAAGATGCTTGGGACCACAAGTGTTTGGGATTTTTGATTTTTTTTGTATTTTGGAATTTGTCCATATATATAATGAGATACCTTGGATATGAAATTCATTTATATTTCATATACACCTTATACAGACAGTTTGAAGTTAATTTTATACATAATATTTTTTAAAAATTTGTGCATGAAACAAAGTGTGTGTACACTGAATAATCAGAAAGCAAAGGTGTCACTGCCTTAGCCACCCATGAAAAAATTTAGGGATTTTGGAGTATTTTGAATTTTACAATTCCGGATAAGGGGAGGCTCAACCTGTTGCATGAATAGCAAGTATACATGCTAAGCATACAAGAATTGCATTCCTTCCCCTTCTTTTATTTTTGGCTGTATAGTCTCCCACTTAATTGTATTATTTGCTGTGTTCAGCAATTTGAATCCTTTTAGTCCTGCCAGTCACTTTTATCCATTTTTTAAATCCAGGCCCTTCTTAAGCAGGATTAAAGACTGCATATGTTTTAACTTAACTGAAGGAGTATATATGTCTCTCTCTGTGTGTACACATACATACATATACATGCACATAAACATACATAGATTTATATAGATGCAAATATATTAGAAGACAAATATTTCACCAAAAAACCCGCTACATTCTCTGGGTGCGGTGATTTTTTAAATCTGAGACTAGCCACTCTTTTGTGAGTCATATTGGAAAGTTTCCAAAAAGAAAGGGGGGAGGAGTGACTCAGAAAATAAAGTCTAGATTTTCCATACAGCCAAGGCTGTTAATTCGCAAGGCCAGTTCCTCTCAGCGGAGCATTTTTGTGCTGAGTCATGAGGAAGCGCACAACTACAGAGCTGTCAATTGCTTTGTCTCGTACATCATGCAAGAAAGTTACTCTGGCTGGTGCGTCTGTTCCTGGCAGAGGAAAGAGACAAAGAGGGAGGATTTAAAATGACTAACCACACAAAGCTGAGCTGTGCCTCCAGAACAATCCAGAGAGCAATATCCTGATTGCATGCTAAAGGAAGGCGTGCAGTCCATCACCAGCTGGCTTCCCTGGCCTCAGGATGGGTGCCCTGCCTTGCATAAAAGATCCATGGCATGCTAACAATTGTTAAGAGCATCCTGACAAGGAGGGAATACATGGGATGGAAATAATGTCATTGAAATCATCAGCTCAAAAGCATTTATGCAACCAGAGAGCTTCTGATCAAAAATCATGCTTCAAATTATTTCAGTTACTGATTAGTGTTTACAACTTTCTTAGTTTGTAGTATTTATAAACTCACGTTCCCCCTCAGAAATGCTGTGGTAGTGTTTGTTTGTTTCTTCTGGGCCTTAAAGTTGGTTCCAACTAATGGTGACCCTAAGGCAACCCTTTCACAAGGTTTTCTTGGCAAGGTTTTTCAAAGGAGGTTTGCCTGCCTTCCCCTAAGGCTGAGAGTATGTGACTTGCCCAAGGTCACCTATTGGGTTTCATGGCCAAGTAGGGAATCAAACCTTGGTCTCCAGGGTTGTAATCCAGTGCTCCAACCACTACGCCACACTGGCTCTCGCTTTGATAGTAGCAATAAATAAATAGTGCCAATTTTAAAAAGGAAAGGCTTTGAACTACCTGCAAATGATAAGAAGTCTCTTCCCTCTTTCAGAGAGAGATGTAAGCATGGTGACCTTGGCAGACACAACCTTTCATGACAGAAGTGATATCTGATTGTACCTCATACTTCTGTCCAAGTATTAAACACCTTTGTCTTTCTTTGTAGCTGGTCACCAATTGCTTGATGTCAGAACATGTCTTTGTATTCATACTGACAAATCTAGAAACCCTTTCCATTAAGGGTTCTCATTCATAAGAGTAGCAAAGTATTATGAATATAAAACTACAGTAGGTTTTAGATGTGGGTCTTTATTATGCAGCCAGAGGATGAGAACTGTGCATTTGAAATGAATTTGTCTCAGTATTGGGTGTCTGTCTCAAATTTCTATACCACTGTTTGCAAATGGAAGAAAAGTGTTGTGCCCTCCTTTTCCCTATTTGTCTTGGAATTAAATGCCTTTACTGTATTTTTCTTCCTAATAATCAGATTTTCTGAATGTAAGCCAAACAAGCTGCTATACTTGTTAACAGATGTCAGCTATTCAGATGTTGCCTTTGATATTTCTCTGAGTGTTGCATTCATCTCCCAGCCATTACTAATTAATTGTTTCACATTATTTTACAGATTATGGATACGTTCACATTACACAAAGAAAGTAGTTTGATAACACTTTAATTGGAATCCTAGGATTTGTAGTTTAATTAAGTACTAATAGTTTTCTGCTAGAAAGCTCCAATCCACTCCTTTGAACTATAGCTCCAAAGGTACCCTGAGAAGAGAGAATATCTAGGGTGCCAAGTTACTAAGAGGAAGTAGTTAATGGGAGACCAGACTAAAGCTCTCTAGCACAGAATTCTAAGGACTTCACCAGACTATAGATCTCAGGATTCCAGAGCATGGTGTCATAACAGTTAAAGTAGCATCATACTGCTATAATTCTGCAGTGTGAGTCCATGCTAAATGAATTCCTTGTGAAACACAAAGGTTTTGAATTACAAATACATGACTAGGGGGAGGTTATATTCTGACTGTGTTTTATTTTTACTGCAACGCCCCAGGCAAGCCCCATGCTATGCCAGTATAACTCAAGATCTACTTAAACTGGGGAGAGAGCGTAATGGCTTTGCTTTTGATTATATAAGTCTTTTTGTTGATGCTAAGTGTGAAACATTCATCTTGGCAGTGCTTACAGCAGCCCTGTAAAGCAAGCTAGTACTGTTTCCATTTTAGAGATAGAGCGCCAATAGTATGCGATCTGTGAAATGTACAACTGAATTTGCATTTGAAGCCAGGCATTTGTAATTACATTATTGACACGGTGAGATAAAAATTATTCCCAAAGAATTAATGTATTTTTAGAATATTTAGACTATTTCCCACATAACGTGATGTCTTGCTTATCCTTTGTGACCCTGCGGAGCTCACCAAGATCATATAGGTGTGGAATTATAAGTAGAGAAATTAGGTAGAATCACAAAAGGCAGCTCAGTTAATGGGGATTCTACTGCACTGGTAATAAAAGTGGACAGTGAAGTATTCCTAGGTATACTTAAGCATGCTAAACTCTCATATATACACATCAGGAATGAGAACCATGTGGCCCTCCAGATATGGTTAGATGGCCTTGTTGTTGTTATGTGCCTCCAAGTCATATTCAACTTATGGTGACCCTAAGGCGAACCTATCATAAGGCTTTCTTGGCCAGTTTATTCGGGTGAGGGGGTGCCATTGCCATCCTCTGAGGCTGTGTGACGGGTCCAAGGTCACCCAGGAAGTGTTTACACTCAAGTGGGGGTTTGAACCCTGGCCTCCAAAGTCCAACACTCAAGCCACTACACCACACTGGCTCTCCTTCTAGCCTTTCTCACCAGCGGTGTCCCCATGCTGGGTAGCATCTGGTGCCGAGGGAGGCAGCCCAGGGGCAGTAGTAGTCAAAAGAACATATTCCTCCATCTCCAGGCTTTATTCCTGGGAGGAAATCTGGGGCCAGAGCAGAGAGTGTGTGCATGCCTCTCCTACCCCAAAGGGGGAGGAGGGATCAACCAGGCTCAACGCTTCTGGTGTCACCCGATGCAGTCCATACACCCTACACCCACCTAATGATGCCCCTGTTTCCCATCATAGATTATTCCAACTGGAGCTGCTGGGACTTACCATCCAATAATATCTGAGAGCCATGTGATTATCACCCCTGCCTTTCAGCATCTGATTCAATGGGTCTACTCTCATTGGGATTACCAACATTACATAATATACAAAAACCAATCAATATTAATATACTCATCCGGGGGGTTCTTTTGTGCAGCAAGAATCTTTGTCCATACAGTTTCAAATTAAGAAACTAACAAAGTAGCTTGCGAACTTTTTGTTGACTTCTGCCTAACTGGGCTAATATACTAAAAATTCCAGTGTGTCTGCATGTGCATTTCTAAAATTCATATCCATCTATGTCTTGCTTTCTGCTTCAATTCTATGTTGCTTTTCAAATAAATTACCATATATAAGTTGCATGATTCTGTTACATTGACTGAGCTGTTCTTCAGGATTGGTGAGATCTGCTTGCCTTCTTCCTCGGCAGGCCTATTTTTAAATCAACCAAGCAAAGACTTATTAGATTTTCATTATAGGCTGGGTGTGACAGCTTTTTATAGACCTAGGAAACCTTACATGCCCAAACAAGAAGTGTGCAGAATAACTACACTTAGACCCAGATATACACATGCACACAAAAGGAGAACAGCTAGTCAAGAGGCAAGAATGATCCCATACATGCAAAGCCAGTACTAAAATAAATGCATCAGACTATTGTCTCTACATGCCTTTTGTTTAAAAGTGAAGTGAAGTGGCACAAATTACGTAGGAATCAAAGCAATAACACAGAAGGAACCTGGATATTTTGTAAGTATTTACTTGATAGATCAGGGATGGGATAATACTTCTTTCCCCAGATGTTATTGACTACAACTGTAATCACTCCTAAGCATGGGCCATGGTGGCTGGAGCTGATGGGAATGGAACCCAGACAATATCCGGAAATACACAGTTCCTCCATCCTTTGGAACAGGTGGAAGAACCTGTGAGCCTCCAGATGTTAACTAACTAGAACTTCATTAGTTACCAATGAACATGCTGGCTGGAGTTGACGTAAGTCTTAGGGGCTGTACATTCAGCTAGTCTTGATGTTGGAAGCCTCCTGATTCCACTAACAATTGTGCTGTAGACATATAAGGAAAGTGTTGCATTGTGATTTGGAAAAAAACAGATTCTAGTCTCCACTCAAGGATGAAACACACTGTGTGACCTTGGACCAGTTACTCCATCTCAGCCTTATCTTAAAAAAAGGGAAAGGTAGTCCCTTGACATGAATGTCTAGTCGTAACTGACTGTAGGGGGTGGTGCTCATCTCCGTTTCTAAGCCAAAGAGCCTGCGTTGTCTGAAGACTGCTCTGGTGGTCATGTGGCCAACATGACTACAACAAACACTGTTACCCTCCCACTGAGAAGGGGTACTATCTAAATGCATTTGCATGCTTTCAAACTGCTAGTTTGGCAGAAGCTGGGATTAGTGATAGGAGCTCGCCCCATCATGCAGCACTCAAGCCTCGAACTGCCAGCATTCTGATCTTCCGATCATCAGAACTGGCATCTTAACCACTAAAACACTGCATCCTAAACCAGCCTTATCTGCCATATCTACCTCACAGTTAATGAAGCAAGTGGCAGGGTGAGGAAATCAGTGTACACCACCTTCAGCTCATTGGTGGGAATACAGGTATTAATTAATTGATTGTGTAATTAAATACATTATAATGTCTAATTTAATCATATATGTATTCACTCACATTGAGCAAACAGCTGAATGTCAATAAGTCAGCTTGACAATATATATGAAAAATAAAAATCATAATGAAATAGGGGCTACATGCATGCTTCACATAATTAAGAAAAATGTATAGTGTTGTATACATATGGAAGATTTGTTGTTTTGTGCCTTCAAGTTGTTTCTGACTTATGGTATCTCTAAGGAAAACCTATCATGGGGTTTCCTTGCAAGGTTTATTTGGAGGGAGGTTTGCTTTCGCCTTCCTCTAAGGTTTAGAGATTATGACTTGTCTAAGGTGGCCCTTTGGGGATTCAAATCCTGGTCCCCAGAGTCATACTCCAGTGCTCAAACCACACCACACTGGCTCTCTAGGGACTCTCTAACATATATGTAGAGAGAGTGCACATATATTGAAGCAATTAACAAACAAAACAAAAATATTATATAATCAAAACATTTTGTCTTCTTCCTCCTTCAGTTGCTAAAGATGGTGTGTGTGTGTGTGTGTACCAGACAAGATTTTCAAGTGCAAAAATATAAATTTGAATACTGTACCAAAGTGAGGACTGTCCAAGCCATTGCGTTTCCCATGACCATGTATGGATGTGAGCGCTGGACAGGGAAGAAAGCAGATAGAAAGAAAGTCAACTCATTTGAGATGTGCTGCTGGAGAAGAGTGCTGAGGATATCATGGATGTCCAAGAAGACAAGCAAATGGGTCCTGGAACCGATCAAGCCTGAACTCTCCCTGGAAGCCAAATGGCAAAACAGAGGTTGTTATACTTTGGCCACATCATGAGAAGGTATGAATCACTGGAAAAGACAACAATGCTAGGAAAAGTGGAAGGCAGTAGGAAGAGAAGAAGACTGTATACTCAATGAATAGACACAGCAAAGGAGGTCACAGGTCTGAATCTACAGGACCTGAGCAGAGTGTTTAAGGATAGGGTGTCTTGCAAGTATCTCACATGCAAGATCACCATGAGTCGAAGTTGGCGCAAAGGCAGCTAACAACAACAACATGTGTGAATGAAAGCAAAAAGAGAGCTCCCCTGCTTCAGGCCACAGGCCCATCTAATCTAGCATTCTGTTTCCATAGTAGCCAAAAAGTTGCATATGGAAAACTTGCCTGCAGGGCATGAGGTCAATAGCACCCTGCCACTCCTGTGTAAGTATCCTTTGATTTGACTATGGTTTTACCATGCTGAGAATCAGACAAATGATACAACACATCATGTATCAGTTAACTGGAAGTTAGATACTACAAGCAAGGAATTATCCTGCATTTTCTGCACTTTGTTAGAACACACTCACACACACACAATTACACCAAAACATTTTATTTTCATAAGGTTTAACATAAATGTTTAACAATAAAGAGTTTTGTGGTACCTAAAGATAACTAAGTTTTGTTTGGCATAAACTTTTGTGGACCCCAGCTCACTTTATCAGATCCATGCATACATGCAGTTAATGAAAGCTTATGCTAAATAATTTATTGGTCATGAAGGTGCTGCAAGACTTTTTATTGGTTTTACTGTAACATTCTAGCATGTCCACTTTCCCCTCAAAACTCATACAAGGGGGTGGTGAAAAGTTCTCAACCCAGCCAAGAAGGAAATGACCTAGAGGCATGGAACATATGTGCTATTCCACATATTTGCCCTGAAGCTTGACATACTTGGCACGTCAGTTCTCAAGTTTCTTTAGCCCTTTCAAGAAATATGCTGATATCTGGTCACTGCAATACAACTCTGCTGCTATCATCTCTCAGTCCTTTGAAATCTTCTTTCCTTTTAAGCTCTTTTTAAGGTTCAGAAACAGGAAATAGTCACATGGAACAAGAGCTGGTGAGTATGGTAGTGGTCTATGCACTCCGACCCCAAATTTTTCAAAATATCCATCATCTTGTCAGCTCTGCAAACAAGGAAAGAAATCCAGCAAAAAACACCTTTCCACAGCTTCTCTCACCATTTTTTCTTCAGTGCCTCCCTTAATCAACACAGCAGGTTATAGTAGTATTCTGCATTAACTATTTGACCCTCCTGAAGATAACCAGTCAGCCAAAATACCTTCCTTATCCCCCCCAAAGCGGGCATGTCCTTTCACTCTTGGATGTCTAAGTGCCACCACTGTAAGGACTGTTGTTTCGTTCCAAAAAATTACCACTGGATTGCTCAAAATGCTACCAAATGAACTTGAAGGTATCCAGTTGATTTTGGTTCTGGTCAGCTTTGAAACATTTTGACACTCCCTTGGTTGACAACTTCTGCATAGCCAACTGCTTGTGAATTATGAACTCAATGTATTCCCAGGATATCTCTAGTGTCGCAGAGTGCAACTACACTGTAGAAATAATGTAGTTTGACACCACTTTAACTGTTGTAGCACCATCCTATGGAATCCTGGGATTTGTAGTTTTATAAGGTATTTAGCTTTCTCTGCTAAAGAGTGCTGGTGCCTCACAAAACTACAGATCCCAGGATTCTGTAGGATGGAGCCATGACAACTGAAGTGGTGTCAAACTGCATTTTTTCTACAGTGCAGATGTACCCTCAGCAAATGTTTTAGCTGAGATTTGCCACTCTGCCAAAATCTGGTCATGAGCACACTCAACAATTCCAGGAGCTGACTCTGTTGAAGGCCTCTCAGTCAGACCTTGCTGCATCCTCAGTATCAAAATCTCCATGCTGAAAGTTGGTACACCACTTCTTCACAGTTGAGTATGGTAGGCACTTGTCACTCAGTTTTTGGATTAATGTATTTCCTTTGGAGTTTTCTTCTCCAGGAACAGGAACATCATGATGGACCAGTTTAGCACTTGAAAACTCCACACTTTTTAATGACATTGTTACGGCGGGAACCCAAAAATTGATTTACTTTTAAGAACGGAGTCTTCAAAGCCAGAAACGGTTCAAACACAGAGCGTTTTATTTAACTGTTACTTAGCCAAGCAACAGTGACTGCCTTGAGAAGAGAAGATAAGGCAGCCCAGAACAAGAATCAAATCAAGGCATATATAGCTTCAGATTACAAAACACACAAAATAAGGAAGTCGTTACATCATTTCTCAGACTCTGATAGATTTAGCAAAAGTTAGCAAAATACTTGGCTTGATAAACAAGTTTCCAAATAAATCAAGGGTCTTGTCTGATCAAATCTGGTCAAAAAGAGGAATAGCCAAACCGCAGACTAATATCATGTTCTTTGGCAAAAATACATCTTAGTTAGCAGAAGTGAAAAGTTCCTATATGACAAACGTCTGACCCTTTGCTTAACATTAAGTCTATTTTTCAAATGAACATTGCAACTTAAGCATTTCCTTATTTTAGCCATTTCCTTTAGAAGAGACATCTGTGCAGTTTAATATCAAGCCTTAATTGTTTTTAACTCTAACTGATTAACTCTTATCTTCTAAATTCTAAATCCTAAATTCTACCTGTTACATTTGTCTAATTACCTGTTCCTTCTCATTTCCCCCCTTTGATGCTTTTACATCAAGACACTGAACTCAGTGGGTTGATTTAAGAGCATCACCTTTATAGGTACCTGTCTAAATTTCCTTTGGTTCAGTTTTTTTTTTTTTTTTTTTTTCTTTTTTCAAGGTCTGGTCGTACGTGGAGTACCTGTTTGTCCTTGGTCAGGTACAGTAAGACCTAGCCTCAATTCTTCTTTTCCACAGCAGTTGCAGGTGTGGCTGGGCCGGGCAGCGTCCGGAGTGCCTGCGGACCCTTTAGCCTACCCCGAAATCTTCTTACAGCATGATGGGATAATTTCTTGAGTCCAGCGGTTTACCTTTCTCCTGGTCAGTAAACCAGCTTGGACTATCGATGTCTCTTCTTCTGAGATTGGACAGGGTTACCTACTAGAAATTAATCTTAACACTCTCTATTAGTATAACATGTGTATATAGGTGTATATATGAAGCTCAAAGCCTTAAAGAATTAAAAAGAACTTTGTGCAGCTTCACGAGAGGGTAAAAGTCTATATTCATGCAAAGCCATCAAATGCAAAGCAGAGCGTTTATCTGCAATCTCTTCCATCATTCCCTTTACTCCCTGTATTATCAGGGGTAAGAGACAGGGTAGGAAAATACACAACAAAATTCCTACTCCCACGATTCCGATTAACCCTTTTAACCCGCCGAGCCATCCGAGCCAGGTGTCCATTCCATCCCATTGAAATCCTTCCCACTTCTGAACAGGGACATGAGCCAGTTTGACTATCTTGTCTGATATTTCTTCAATCACTTTTCCATTATCATCAATTTGTAAGCAACAATTTGTGAGATTAAATTTGCCACAAACTCCACCTTCAGCAGCAAGCAAATAATCTAAAGCCAAACGGTTTTGATACACAGCATTACGAAGCTGGGTTTGGGTTTTAGACAAAGTAGTCAAGGCTCTGGCAGTTTCATTAGTGATAATCTCTAACACAGCTTGCAAACGAATTATTCTGTTTAGCATATATACAGGAGTTCTATATCCCCAGGAGCCATCCTGTGCCCAAGTTGCCGGGCCATAGTATTGAATTATGCGTTCAGGAGGCCACTCATTATCTGCCCAATTGCCTATAGCAATAGTGGAACGCTTTGCATAAACTGGATGTCCCAACCGAGCTCCTTCAGAAAGGGGAATCAAGAAAAATGAAGGTCGAATTTCCCCTAAAGTGCAAGCTCCCTCCCAGGGTTCTCTCTTTGTAACTTTTGACCCATACAGTGTCCCCAGGACTGAAACCATGTACAGGGGTAGTAAGACCTAATGGACACTGTTCTGCATACTGACCAATTTCTAGAACAGCCTGGTTTAACTCCCGAAGCACCCTCTTGAGACTCATCTCCCCCCTCAGATCCAATGTTCCCACCATAGCAGGCAGGGGTGGTGGTCTGGCAAAAACCATCTCATAAGGAGTTAAGCCGTTGGCCCCAGGAGTGCATCTCATGTGCAAGAGTGCCACAGGCAACATCTGAGTCCATTTAGTTTTAGTTTCAGCACACATTTTCCTCAGGTGTAATTTAAGAGTCTGATTGGCGCGTTCTGCCATAGCGCTGCTCTGAGGTCTCCAAGCGCAGTGCAATTTCCAATCTAGCTGGAGAGCTTGGCTCAATTTTTCTGTTACTTCAGACTGGAACGCAGGTCCATTGTCGCTGTTTATTTGCTGTGGCATCCCATACCGAGGAATGATGTCTTCAAGGAGATGTTTGGTAACTTCTCTGGACCCTTCAGACTTCACTGGCCATGCTTCAACCCACTTGGAGAAAGTACATATGGCTACCAGGACTATTTTGTAGCCACCAGCAGGAGGCATGTGGGTGAAGTCCATCTGGATCACCTGAAATGGTCGACTGCCTCGAAGAATCTGTCCAGGTTGGGGAGTTGGACCTTTGCGAGGGTTGTTCTGGGCACAAATCACACATCTTCGGGATGCTTCTGCGCAAAGGGAAGCCAATCTGTCAATGTACATAGTTTTTTCAATCAAGTGTCGAAGAGCTTCTTTCCCCAAGTGACACTGATCATGCATGTGGAAAACTGCAGTGCGGGCTATGCGTTGAGGCACCCAAATTCGCCCATCAGTTAGGATGTACCAGCCATTTTTAATGTGATATTCATTCCTCCCCCCCTCTTCCTTTTCTTCCTTAGTATAGGGAGGCGGTGAGTCGAAATAGGGCAGTGAAACAACCATAAGATTAGCTGCACCTTGATAGGGCTTCAGAGCTGCTTCCTTAGCTGCCTTGTCAGCCCGGGCATTGCCTCGGGCAATCGGGTCAGATTTTCCTGTGTGGGCTCTGCAATGAATCACTGCCACTTTAGCTGGTTTCCATATTACTTCCAGTAACTGCTGAATTTCGGATGCATGTGCCACTTCTTTCCCTTCGGCTGTTAGGAATCCTCTTTCTCGGTACAGTGCTCCATGTACTTGAACAGTCAGGAAAGCATATTTGGAGTCTGTATAAATGGTCACCTTTTTCCCTGTCGCCCACTCCAAAGCCTTGATGAGGGCTATCAGTTCAGCTTTCTGGGCGGAAGTATTAGCAGGTAGCGGTTCAGCCATCAACACCTGGTCTTCAGTGACCACTGCATATCCCGCGTGTCGAATTCCATTAACTACTGAGCTACTTCCATCAGTGAACAGAATAACACTTCCAGGGATAGGCACATCCTTTAGGTCTGGTCTGCTAGAGTGCACGGTTGACATTATTTCTTCACACTCATGCACTGGTTGGTCTGGCAGAGGCATTAGAGTAGCTGGATTCAGCGTAGTTCGGTCTTTGATGATGATGCTGGGATTTTCACATAGCTGGGCTCTGTATTTTACCAGACGGGAGTTGGTCATCCATTTTGGTCCTTGCACCTCTAGCAGCGATTGAATGGAATGAGAGGTAGTTACTTCAATAGTTTGGCCATAAGTCAGCTTAACTGCTTCTGTGAGGAGCAGAGAAGCAGCCGCTATGCTGCGAAGACAGCCTGGCCATCCTCGGCTGACAAGATCCATATTTTTGCTCAGGTAAGCCACTGGTCGGTTCCAACTTCCTATCCTCTGCGTGAGAACACCCACTGCTGTTCCTTTGCGCTCATCCACAAACAACTGGAAAGGCTTGTTAATGTCAGGCAAGCCTAAGGCAGGTGGGCTAGTCAGGGCTTGTTTCAATCGTTTCAGCGCCTGGATTTCTTCACCTGTCCACTCCAATGGATATGACTCAGGAATTTTCCCTTTCAGCTTCTCATAGAGTGGCTGGGTTATAGAAGCAAAGTCCAGGATCCAAATTCGACAGTAGCCAGCCATTCCCAGGAACACTCGAAGTTCCTTTTTGTTGGTAGGGCGAGGTAGACAGTTGATAGCCTGGGTTCGACTGGCTCCCAGAATTCTCGTGTCTTTCTTGATGACAAAGCCTAAGTAGGTGACTTCCTGACTGCAGATCTGCGCCTTAGCTTTACTGGCACGATAGCCGCAATCTTCGAGCCACCGAAGTAGTTCAATGGTGTCAGCTAAGCATTTCTCTTCTGTCTGCCGAGGCAGAAGGAGGTCGTCCACGTACTGTAGAACAAGGCCTACTTCTTCTTGGAATTGTTGTAGGTCTCTGGCTAATTGTTGCCCAAACAACACTGGGGAATTCTTGAACCCCTGGGCTAACCTCAACCAGGTGAATTGTCTCTTCCGGCCAGTAGTGGGGTGTTCCCACGTGAAGGCGAAGATTGCTTGAGAGTCTGGGTGGAGAGGTATAGTGAAAAAGGCATCCTTCAAGTCAATTACGGAGTACCATTTGCTGCCTCCTGGAATTAGACTTATAAGAGAGTATGGGTTGGCAACTGCAGCCACAATGTCCTTGACCTGTTGGTTCACCAAGCGGAGATCTTGGACTGGACGGTATTCACCTGTATTTGGTTTCTTGACTGGTAGAAGCGGGGTGTTCCAAGCGGAGACCACAGGAGCTAGAATTTTCTGTTGTATCAGCTTCCCCAGGTGTTCGTGCATGGAGTACCGAGCTCTGGCAGGTATTGGATACTGAGGCTGGTTCACCACAGTATAGTTGTCTTTTAGCTCAATGCGCACTGGTTCAGCGAATCGAGCTAGCCCCCCTGGGTTATCTTCTGCCCAAACTCCTGGCACAGCTCTAATGACTCGTGCTGCAACATCGGAATCTCTGATAATCAGCGGGGTACACAGTCCTATAGCCGGTGCTAGTCTCCAAGCTTCTTGGAGAGGGCAAATGATGGATAGCGGCTGACCTCCAGCTGTGCCTGTGACTCGGCCATCAGCATGGAAGGAAAGGGTTGCTTGTACTTTGCAAAGTAGGTCTCTTCCAATCAAGGGGATAGGACAGGATGGGAGCAAGATAAATTCATGTTCAACCTCACAGTTCCCAATCTTGGTTCCTACAGGCTTAAACTGTGGGGCTTGCAGTATTTGTCCTCCTGCTCCCACAACAGGTATAGTAGTTTCTTTGGCCAAAGGCATTGGCAATTGGGTATTTAGTACTGACCGCTGTGCTCCTGAGTCTAAAAGTCCTGTAATTTTTCTGTCTCCCACTGTAATTTCCAAAACGGGGTCGGGAGACAAAGGCCCCCGTGGACACCCTCAGTCCTCATAATAGTTCTCAATCGTCATGGTTCTGGCAGGCGGGGTTGGGAATGGAGGTGCTCGGGGGTTCAGATTTCCTCGTCCTCTTCCTCTTCCTCTGGACGGTTCACCTCCCCTTCCCCGGGATCCTCTGCTGGATCCTTCATTGTAATTGTAATTGCCTTGGTTGCTGGGGTTATAGTTGCCCTGAGCAGACGGATCGTAACCTTCATAGCCGCCTTGCGTAGTAATCTGATTTCTTTTAGGGCACTCACTCTTCCAATGGCCTTCAACCCTGCAGTAGGCACACTGCGTACGGCTCAAGGGGAGTCGCTGCTGTGATTGTAATTGCGGATTAGGGTTCAAGGCGGCAGCGAGCAAGCTCGCCTTTTCCTTCATCCGCTTGCTCTGTTCTCTTTTCTCCTCCACATCTCGGTTAAGAAACACTCTGTCAGCCAGTGCCTTCAGTTGGCTAAATGACATCCCTTCAAATCCTTCGGTTTTCTGCAGTTTTCTTCTAATGTCTGGAGCTGACTGTGACACATAAACCATTGCCACTGTCTGTCGGTTCTTCTCATCCTCAGGATCAATTGGTGTGTATTTTCGGTAGGCTTTCATCAGTCTTTCTAAAAAGGCACCTGGGCTCTCATCTTTTCCTTGAACTATGTCATGAATTTTCTGCAGGTTCATCATGCGTTTGCGTCCTTGCTTCACAGCACTCACAACGGCTTCCTGGTAGGCTCGTAGTGATTTTCTATCCTCCTCATCCTCAATTTTCCAACCGGGGTCTGTAGTGGGGGCATACTTCTTCAAATACTCAGCATATCTTTCCTGACCCACTTCATCTCTCTTAGCCTTCTTCAGGGCTGCCTCTTCTAAATTGGCTTGGATTTGCATTCGTTGTTCAGAGGTTAGGACATAGCCTCCTAGCTGTTGAATGTCTGACCAGGTAGGATTGTGGGCTGTCATTACACCTTCTATCATTTCTACAAACTGCTCAGGATCATCTTCATAAGAAGGCCCATGGTTTTTCCAATTCAAAAGGTCTGATGTATTAAAGGGCACATAGGAGTATGTATACACCGTGGAATAGGCAACCTGTCCCCCGTCATTTACTTCAGGGACAACAGCTGGAGTAACTCGGATGGGCATGAGCTTTGCTGTATCAGAAACCTGGATAAGCTTAGGTTTCCGTACACCAGAGGCTGGGGCAATCCGAGACTTGACAGGTTTAATTCCCAGCTTGGCAGCTATGGGGGTGGAGTTCTTGCTAGCTAGTCTGGCTGACCTTCGTATCTTTGCCTCAGGTGCGGATGTTGGCACCTGTCTGTCTAGCCCTTCGCCCCCCTCATCTCCACCATCCTCATCCTCCTCTTCTTCTTCTTCTTCTTTCTCACTGCTAGGTAGCCTCTTAATCACAGGTGACACAGTCAAGACCTGCGGTGGTGGTTCTGCCTGAGCTTGGGCGGGAGCCTCAGCTTGAGCTAAGTCAGGATAATGATCTGGTACTATCTGGTCCCTCTGTGGAGCTGGGGGTGCAGTAGGCAAAGTAACAGGCAAGGGCGGAGGCACATAAGGTGGTGGACATTCCTCCGGTGGAGCATCAAAAATAGGCTTCTTCTCCTTAACTACAGTATAGGTTAAACTTCGGACTTTTGAGGAAGCAGTTGGTGAGCAATCAACAGACTTGCACTGGTTCTTTTTCCCCTTTTTAGACTGGGCAAACAGGATCAGGGCCGCATGTTCCACCATCTTTTTAGCCCAGGGAGGTGGATCTCGAGAAACTTTCTTCCACCCTTTAACGTACACGATGTCAACGGGGTACCCGGGGTTCCCCTCCACGATCACGACATTCCACAATCTACTAATAGCGGGTCCATAAAACGTTCCTTCTGCAGGCCAATCAACCAAAGGGCCAAGAGCAGGCCAGTCGTATCTGCACTTAGTTTTCATGTCCTCCACATTGCACTCCGCGGGGTCAAAGACCTCAGCAAAATGTTTAACCATAAGATCTAAAGGAGCAGATGAGCCTCCTCCCATCCTACCTATTCTAAGTTCTTAAGGATAGTAAAACAGACAAAACACGACAGGGAGGGCTGTGACAGGTTACAAAGCAGTTATAGAAATTTTGGGGAGAGCTGCTTTGCTGAGATTGCTTAGGAACACATTCACTGCAATCCAGTCCATCGACCGCGAGCTCAACGGTCAAACAGCAGATCACAGTTCACACACATTCACACCCAAACAGGAAAACCCTCCTCCCCAAAAGAGAGCCTCCCACCAGTTCCAAATACCAAGACTAAGTCCAAGTTCCAAGTTCCAAATTCCAAAGTCCAAGTTCCAAGGTCTAAGTGCCAAAGTTCCAAATGCTAAATGCCAAAACCAGAAGGAAGCTTCCCAACTTCCCAACAGATTCAGAATTCCAGATACAGAAACAGGAGATTATTAAATCTCTAAGAGGCTGATCAATACCTCTTCTTCACTCCATACTGGAGTGGCAGTCAGGTTACCGGTAACAAATTACAGATTACTGACAGAACAGAAAAGAAAGGAACCCCAAAAATACTCGCCTGCGAATATGACAGGATTCCGACGGTCTGTGCCTGGTTTCAAGGAAGCTCCTCGTTGATACAACGCGTTGTCCTGCCTCTCTTCTCCAGCCCACCAGGTCTTGGCAGAAGGCTTCCAAGATGCGCGTCCCAGTAGAAAGGATAACGAAGAAACGCAGGAGTCAGCGATGATCAAGGAAGTCCTGGGAAAACTCCCTAGCTTGAAAAGCTCCGTTGCAGACTAGTGGATCAGGAAAAACCTTTCCTGCTCCATAAGGTTCCCCGTACGGGCCACCAAAATGTTACGGCGGGAACCCAAAAATTGATTTACTTTTAAGAACGGAGTCTTCAAAGCCAGAAACGGTTCAAACACAGAGCGTTTTATTTAACTGTTACTTAGCCAAGCAACAGTGACTGCCTTGAGAAGAGAAGATAAGGCAGCCCAGAACAAGAATCAAATCAAGGCATATATAGCTTCAGATTACAAAACACACAAAATAAGGAAGTCGTTACATCATTTCTCAGACTCTGATAGATTTAGCAAAAGTTAGCAAAATACTTGGCTTGATAAACAAGTTTCCAAATAAATCAAGGGTCTTGTCTGATCAAATCTGGTCAAAAAGAGGAATAGCCAAACCGCAGACTAATATCATGTTCTTTGGCAAAAATACATCTTAGTTAGCAGAAGTGAAAAGTTCCTATATGACAAACGTCTGACCCTTTGCTTAACATTAAGTCTATTTTTCAAATGAACATTGCAACTTAAGCATTTCCTTATTTTAGCCATTTCCTTTAGAAGAGACATCTGTGCAGTTTAATATCAAGCCTTAATTGTTTTTAACTCTAACTGATTAACTCTTATCTTCTAAATTCTAAATCCTAAATTCTACCTGTTACATTTGTCTAATTACCTGTTCCTTCTCAACATGATTCTATCAATGATCTGAAATAATTCAGAAATTAGACCTACGATTCTGCAAACTGGCAATGTACAATACAAAAGAAACTCTTTCAAGCTACAGTGACAAATTTACACTCTGGTTTTGGCAAGTGGGTCAAGCTGAGAACATTTCAGCACCCCTCGTGAATTGTCTTTAAAAAGATATATAGATGGCCAAATTACTTCGTGCAGCCCAATATATTTGTGTATGTACCTTCAGGCTGCTTGTTGACTTATAGTGAACCCCTTAGTTTCATAGGGTTTTCTCAGGTAAGGAATACTCAGAGGTGGTTTTCCCAGTTCCTTATCCAATATACCTTATCCAGTTATCAAAGCAGGGCCCTTTATTACAGAGGGTCCAATCTGCATTCCTCCTCCAGATTTAATGCAGTTGGCAGGACAGAAAGAAATACAGTACTGGTTCAATTGAGAATTCTGATTCTTCCCACTAGATGGTATCTATTCAAATATTTGTCAGGCAATAATCCAGGGTGCTGTAGGCTATATTTCAGAATAAGGAACTAGCAAAACCATCTCTGAGGATTCCTTGCCCATGAAAACACTATGAAAGTCATGAGGTCACCATAAATTAACAGGTAACAATTCTAGATGGCTGTTCCTAAACCTTAGGTGTTTTTTTTTTAATTAATAAACTTGGGCAAAGTGAAGGTCAAATTTGACTACGTAAGTACTGTCAGTAATCCATTTGCAGACTATTTTGGAAATTAGTTATTGGCCTATTATATTGTTTAAAAAGGATCTATTGGAGTTACAAGTAAGAGAACACTAGGACAGTTTTGCACCACTAATAAAACCATCTGTGGCGAGAAGCAGGGTCTTTTTGGTGGCGGTCACATAATTATTGTATGACTACCACCCTGGATTTATATTAGTTGTGTACCATTTAGGAAGCCTGATGTCACAGGATGTTGTTTGCTAAATCTTAGCTTTAGCTTTAGTTTTATTTTGCTTTTCAATATGGACATATGGTTACACATGGAGTACATATGTCTCTTTCTTGAGATTACAGTATGTGGTTACACTGCAGTCCCCAGTATCTCAACTCCCATCAGTCACAACTAGCAATGAAAGATTTCCAAACCAGCAACAGAAATACCAGAAGTGTCCCTGGACTCAGGGGCTTGAAAATTTAATTCATCTGATAGAGGCTCTGTGTCTCTAACAGCTGCACAAAAATTTAGAAATTCAGCTGGTGGACCTTTTTTCAGCATGGAGATGATAGGAGGAGGAAAGCTCACCTATTAACTTTCTATGTGTAAAGCAACTGTTAAAAGTCACACCACCACTGCATATTGCAATGCGGAATACTGTATATAGAATTATACCATCCTCTGAAACTTTCACAGCTGACATTCCAGCTTGGTAGGCAATGACATGTTTGCATGCCATGATTAATGGAAATGCCCAGAAAGCTGACTCATATGAAAGCATGAGCCAAGAGGGCCAAAGTCTACTTTAGCGACCTTTGAGAGGACATTTTTAACCTTTCAAAGTACTAAGGGGGAAATTGCTGCTCCTGCTGTGATTAATAAAATGAAGTGAAATGAAAGGCAAGATGATATCGGTGCTATGATAATTTCAGAGGCCTCCAGTGAAACACTGTGCAAGCCCACTCAGAAGTAACCCTGTTGCATTTAAGTGAGCTAAATCCTAGAATACATACCTGTCTAGGACACCATGCTCAACAAAATCTCTTCGGATTACAGCACCCAGAATCCTCCACCCAGTTTACAGCCACTGGAGAAAATGAGATCATTGAAGTATGTCTGGATTGTATTATATTTAATTATAGGTGAGGAAGGATGTGAGGCTGGTCACAGGATTTACTGTTCCTCGTTTTTTTTAAAAATCGCTTTATGTGGGGAAAAATAATTTTAAAAAAGAGAGAATATCATTCTTCCTGACAATTCTTACTTTTCAAAAGGATAGAGGAAGCATTTCATCCTGTGATCTCCTGCCTCTAGGTAGGACTTTTGGTGTAAAAACAGGAAAGGGGCTCCTATACCTTTAATGGTGTGTAGAAGAGGGAATTTCAACAGGGTTTGCTTATTACCTGGTTGAGAGACAAGTAACACCTGCTAAAATTCCCTCTTTTGTTCAACAGTTAAAGATACAGGAACCCTTTCCAGTATTTAGTCAGGCAACTCTATTACTCTGAAGCTGTATTGATTTGCAACATGATGATTCTTCTAGCTTCTGTAGCTTTGCTTTCTCTCAGAAACAAGTTCCTCTGTGCTCAAATGGGGGTTTTATTCTTGTTTCCTCAGAACTGTCTAAATGAAAATTCATTTCCTTCCAACTGTTACATTTCTAGCAATTTCTTTCTGCCATCATGAATTACAGTACTATGTTTCACAAATGGCAGCATCTTTCATAACAATGTGACATTAGAGTCCACACAATTTGGAACATCAAATATTTCCATAACAAACAGCTAACTACATTCCTTTTATTTTTAACACTAAATTACATCTTGAACATACAACATACAAAAACGTATAAAAAATAACACTTATATCACTATAACAATGCCTGTGATAATAAAAACATTAAAACATTACAATAATACTATTAATAGACAGTAGAAGGACTTCCTAACCTCTACCTTTTGGATAGTTACTGTCAATATTAATCACATTCACTACTACTCTACACATATCAATAGTATCTTCTTATCTTCATTTCCTCATACCACTTTTAAAAATTAATCCTTATATCTCTCCAAAACTGTCTCTTTAAATTTCAATTCTTATATCATTCATTCATTGTACTGCTAAAGATCCCCAAGATGACTTTAAATATTCTAAACATTCCTAACCTCTCCTGCTTAAATCTGTCAATTGATCTATTCCTAATCAAATATGTTAACTTGTCAATTTCCATGTACAGTAGTTGTACATTTTCCAGAGCCGTTCAAACACATCTGGGCTTTTCTCCTCTAACAGCTAACTATATCCCAGCAAACATTTTTGTCTATATTAACCAGTATCTTTCAACTGAAGAAAAATGCATAGGTGCAATCCTAGACACAGTATCTTTGAATCAATGGGACGTGCTACGAGCAAATGTACATAGGACCAAACTGTCAATGCAATCCTATGTAGTTCTTTTCAGAAGGAGCTCCAACTTATTTAAAAAGCATTTACTCCAAGGTAGGTGTAGGACTGAGGCCTGTAAAGCTGCCCTTTATGTGCACCTACCTGGCAGTAACTCTCACGAAATAGAAGTTTACTTCTGAGTAAATATTTGGAGCAGCTGAGAGTTTAACATTAACACTCGGCAGTAAATGTAAAGTTATCATCAAGATCAAGGTCTTTTTGACACACATAAAAGAGGACAAGTACTACTGAGAATACAGTATCAGAAATAAAAAGAAAGTTATTCTAGCCTAAGGATTGAGTTGCCAACTGACCAGAAAAAAATGGCCTGACTTGATTCTTATGCTTTAATTGGGACGATTTGCAAAATCAGCAAGCAAAGCCTTTTACAGTTAATTAACTTTTACAGTTAATTCAGCAGTTAATTCAGCAGTATTACCCAAATGTCTTCCCAACAAAATACTGAAGTTACAAAATCACAGGGCAGTAAATTGGAGGGGGGGGGACTAAACATGTTGATTCTTCTAGCTTCCATAGTTTTGCTTTCTCTCACAAACAAGTTCCTCTGTGTTCAAATGGGATTTTTATTCCAAGGTAAAGGTCACCTTGATCATCAAGCTTGTAAAGGATCAGTGATGTAGTAGAAGAGAAAAGTAGGAGAGCACAGCTCTAGGACTTCTTTCAGAGTAGAAACAATTCCCTCATTTGCTAACAAACTTTCATACTACATTTTGGAATCCTGGGATCTGCAGTTTAGGAAGTGGCATTTAGAATTCTCGGCCAGAGAGCACATCAAGAAACTACATATCCCAGGATTTTATAGGGAGCTGCCATAGCAGTTAAAATGGAATTACAGTGCGTCCTTGGTATCTCCTGAGGCCTGATTTGAGGATCCCCATGGATGCCAACATCAGTGGATGTTCAAGTTTCATTAAATACAATGGCATAGTTAAATGGTGCCCCTTATATAAAATGGCAAACTCAATGTTTGCTTTTTGGAATTTGTCTTTTTAAAAAAATATTTTCAAGTTGTGGATGCTTGAATTTGTGGATAAAAAATCTGTGGCTATGGAGGGCCAACTGTATACAGTAGTGTTATATAATTGTATTGTATGAAAGGGTTCTGAGTGCCAAGGTAACTGAAAGACCTGCTATACTCTGCCAAATTAAAGTGATAGTGACACTTTCACCTTCTACTATTGTTTGTGGCAAGGAGAAAGACAGAGCTTTGTAGTTATTACCCTTTCTGTGAGAGAAAATCAAATGGTAATCTTTTTTATTTTTATTTTTTTGGCTAGATTTTACATTTCTAGTTAAAAGCTAACAGTTGAAATTTCAACTGGCTTTTGTTAATGCTCCCCATATTTTACAAGTTGCACTTACATAGTAAACAACACAGTTTCTATCGGAACTTTGTCCCTGGTAATTAACAGGATTGCAGTCATGATGACCTTAATTGTATACAGCATTATAATGTATACACATCATGATGACTGTAGCTGCATGTTTGTCATGAGATTCTCAACTGTTCTCTTCTATTCCTGTTGGTCCTAAATATTTTCCTGCACATGGATTAATTAGTTGGATTGCAAAGCTTTGTGGAGATAGAAACCATTTGTAAGAAAAGGACTTATTGGATGTAAGGAAAGAGTTCAGGTAATAACTAATGCTGAAGATATACTCCAGAAGAAACTAGTCTATTTAACTAGTGTTATATTAGAAAAATCTGGATTGGAAACTGGTAAAACAAATAAGGTGACCCTTAAAAGTAAGTCAATGCATGATTCCACGTTTTTTTTTTAAATATTAGAGTGACGTTAGGTGTGAAAATTGTTTCGATGTTTTATATAAGAAAACTTGAGTTCATCCTTTCTAGGTTTCAGGAAATTGCATATTGTGATGTTTACTTTTCAGACATTAAATGCTGGTGGTCCTGTAAGTAACTCAAATATGGTTTGCCAACTGAGACAACTATTTAGCCTTTCCCCCCTCATTTGTCAAGTTTTATTCTTATTTCTGACTTGTCAAATTTTGAATGATATGTCCTTGCTCTCAGTGTGACATAGACCTTGGAGTTTACAGGCTTAGCCCTCTTTCAGAGGTATCTCTTACTGAGGTCCAAAAACATCCTGCAGAAATAATCCATCTTGAGACTGCTTTAACTGCCTTGACTCAATGGTAGGGAATTCTGGGAACTTTAGTTTTGTGAAACATTTAGC
Organism: Urosaurus nigricauda; assembly: GCA_034509955.1. NCBI lineage: Eukaryota > Metazoa > Chordata > Lepidosauria > Squamata > Phrynosomatidae > Urosaurus > Urosaurus nigricauda. The sequence goes on along the minus strand of JAOEGL010000001.1, from coordinate 256,141,995 downwards.
CTTCTCTGTCAGAGAGCTCTGATGCCACAATAAACTACAATTCCCAGGATTCCCTAGCACTGAGCCAGGGCAGGTAAAGCGGTCTCAAACTGGATTATTTCTGCAGTGTGTTTTGGACCTGAATCAGTTGTTCTTTGAAAAAAAAATGTTATGGCAATTTCTGTATTTTGCCAAACTGGTTTGATCGGTTGAGAATAGTGGTCAGTTGAAGAAGTTACAAACTTCTTTCCCCCTCCTAGATGGTCTTCCTTGGTTTTACAATATAAAAATAGGCTTTAGATTATTATTTTTGTTATTTAATTAATAATCACAAGCTCCCACCCCCAGCAGTTTACATGCATATGTACTGTATTTGCATTCAGAGATCACTGAAAGCAATTTTGGGTGTTTTTCCGTTTGACATACTAAAAGTTAGTATCTTGGGTGGAATCAAGAGTGGAATAGTGCCCACATACTATTGAACATGTAGCAAGTCTAATACTGCTATTTAAATTGGTCAGGAAGTGGTTATTGCTGCACTGGGAACCTTCCCCCTCCATGCAAATATCAGCTTCAGAGAGGCAGGATTGTGGCAAAGGCAGAGAAGATAAACTCTACTTTTCTACTGAAGCCTGAGTCTTGGTTAGAATCCCAGCAGTTCCTATATAGAGGGTTGTTTTTTTTTAAATTAACACAGGATTGAGCATTGTGGTTAATATTTAGAGCAATTAGCCCTTAGAACAAACCACAGGAACTGTTGGAAAGTGGCAGTGATGTGGTGTGACAATAGTATTGTAAAAGCCTGTGCTCCATCACTGTACTTCTGGAAGGATGCAATCTTATATGAGACTGCATTCAAACCTCTAATGATTTTTGGATACAATTTAATCTTCAAGTAAGTCTGTCCATATATCAAGACAGTTGAAGCATACACTCCTGTGCACACCTACGAAGAACTGAAGTATATACTCATGTATAAGTCTAAAAATTTAATTTAAAAAATTGACCCCAAAAAAACTGAGTTCACTTATCCATGGGTCAATGTAAGTACTGTACTTTAACTGTTATAAAAAGAGAACTATCCTTTGGTGAAAGGCAAAAGTGGTAATCTGAGCTGAAAGCACTGACCCCGCTCTGCTTGCTCATCCATCCAGCCTTTAGTGGGAGCACAAAGTTATGCCTGATGGAATGTTGTTAGGTTCTTTGGCATCATTTTCCTTTGCTTAATCCTATAGATCCTTTGTCACGTGCCTCTAAATTTTACCCAGGCCATATAAATGGTTCATATCAAAATCTATCGTTTTAGCCCAAAAACCTGACCTTAACTTATACATGAGATCGACTTATAGTTGAATATATGCAGTAAGTCTGAATTAAGAGGGACTTAAATCTGAGTACTTGTATGAGTGTTGCTTGCCTTTAAGTTATTTCCCACTTATGGCAACCCTGAACCTATCACAGGGTTTTCTTGGCAAGTATCCTCAGAGAGGGTTTGCCATTGCCATCTTTCTCCATCTCCTCCTCCTCCTTTACAGATTTCTAAACAGAGGTTGGATGACCATCTGTCAGGGGTGATTTGATTGTGAGTTGCTGCATGTCAGGGGGGTTGGACTGGATGGCCCTTGTGGTCTCTTCCAACTTCACTCTAAGGCCGAGAAACTGTGACTTGTGCAAGGTCACCCAGTGGGATTTAATTGAGCAGGAATTCAAATGCTGGTCTCTGAGTATTTACACAGGGGGGAAGTTCACTTCCAACAACCAAATGCAATTACGAAAGACAACTTGGAAGTAGGTTTTGCTGTGTTCCACAGGGCATGGCGTTCATTTTTACTGAGCACAACTTACACCCAGGAAAGAATGCATTCAGCCCAATGTTGCAAACATTATGATATTAAAAATTATATGAGAATTATAACATTGATTATCCAAATTGTTAAAATTCCAGAGAAATTAACTGAGAAAGTAAAAGCCTAGTCCTACTTTTTTCACCGAGCTGATTTTAATTAAACTGTGTTGTTGCTGTGTACCTTCAAGTTGTTTCTGAATTATGGTGACCCTAGCGCAGGGTTTTCTCGGAAAGATTTGTTCAGAGAGGTTTTTGCCTTTTCCTTTCTCTGAGGCAGAGAGAATGTGACATGCCCAAGGTTATTCAATGAGTTTCCATGGCTGAACAGAGATCTGAACCATAGTCTCCAGAGTTGTAATCCAATGCTCAAATCACTGCACCAAGTTGGCTGTTAATGAAACTTACTCTCAAGCAAATGTGGATAAGATTACAATAGATCAGTGTCATTTTGTGCGGAGGGTATATGATGAGTGAAAGCTGTTTTGTGTAAATCTCATTTTAGAAAATAATAACATTCTTGCATCGGTTACAGCAGGAGCCTTATGCACTGGGATCAAATCTGCTGCAGTTTCAATCTGGGTTCATTCTAGGTTTCTGGGTTTCTCTAGAATGGCAACTCCCCCATGATACCATTGCTTTGCCATTTCCTACTTTCTGTACAGGTTTTCTCTTCCTCTTCTGAAAGGTTGAAATGTATCATCTAACTGGCCAAAAGAACTCAGACTAACATATGCTGGTGTTTTGGCCCTGCCAAAATGGTATTTTAGCTCCACCCATTGCTGGTATGCAGTTAGGAGATCTTTGAAACTGAATTCAGCCCTTAGGTCAAAAATACCTTTATTTCACTTTTTCTGAAAAAGGGATTTGATATATACACAAAGAGAGTTAAAACAATTCAGGCTGTATAATAAAGGCAGAACTTTGTATACGAATGACTGCATTTGCACTGCAGAATTAATCCAATTTGACATCACTTTAACTCTCATGGCTCAGTGCTATGGAATTCTGGAATTTGTAGTTTGTTGTGGCTCCACAGCTCTCTGACAGAGAAGGTTGAATGTCTCACAAATCTACAAATGCCTGGATTCCATAGCATTCAGCGACGGCAGTCAAAATGATATCAAACCAGGTTATTTCTGCAGTGCAGATGCAGCCATTGTCTTTTCGACATGTGTCCTATGTAAACTTGTCAGGTCAGGTCAGTTTTTTCAAAGTTAGGAAACAATGAGCTGTTCTTGCCAAATGGAAAAATCCTTGTGAGCAAGTTGGACATGTTTGTTTAGGTGGCTCCTTTACTCCATGCCATTGTGAATTCTCTTCTGACAGTGTCAGCTTTGCAGTTGTTGTCAGAGAGACCCCAAGTGCAAAAGGGATTTTTGGCAGTGTAGTTGTAGATGTGCATTACAGGACAGGCATACTGGAGGAACTGGTCATTTTACCTACCTGAGTCTGTGCTTTGTGTGTGTTATTTTTACTCTATTTATACTGATGATCTCTCCTGAGAAACATCAAGAAGGTCACCTTTTAAGTAAACAAAACAGGAAAGTTATGTGAGGCCTTGAGTCTAATGTGCCTTGCAGCTTGCTATGAAATGCCTTGACTAAGGTCCAAAGCACACTGTAGAAATAATCCAGTTTGAGACTGCTTTAACTGACCTGGCTCAGTGCTAGGGAATCCTGGGACTTGGAATTTATTGTGGCCTCAGAACACTCTCACAAAACTACAGTTCCCAGCCTCAAACTGGCTCAGTTAAAGTCTCAAATTGGATTATTTCTGCAGTGCGTTTTGGATCTTAGAAATAAATTGGTGTGTGTAATTTGCAATCTGAGGAATGTTTGCATGGTTGGAAGGAAATCCCATTGTGTTTAATGGTGTTTTCTTCTTGATGTATTTTGGATTTTTTTTTCAGTGGTGCAGGCGTATACAGTTGCTTGTCTCCAAAATGTGACAGATAAAAGGATGGAAAGTTCTTAAATATAAACTTTCCCCGTATTTTATTAGCTCTAGCAAACTTCTTATGGTATTACAGGGAGGAATACCCTCTGTTGTATGTGTTGCCAAAAGGCAGGGTAATTAAAAATTAAAACAATACGCTACACAATACCAGTTGCTTCTTTGCAATTCAAGCAGGGCTGGATTTTAAGATAATCTATGTACCAAAACACACTGCAGAAACAATCCAGTTTGAAATCGCTTTAATTGCCCTGGTTCAATGCCAGGGGATTCTGGGAACTGTAGTTTTTCTGAGACATTTATCTTTCTCTTTCAGAGAGCTCTGGTAGGCCACAACAAATTACAGTTCTCAGAATTCTCTAGCACCAAGCCAGACTTGTTAATGTGGTTTCAAACTGGATTATTTCTGCAGTGTGTTTTGAATCCTAAAATGTTTTGTTTAGTTCAAGTGTGTGCATATTGAGTGATGAAAAGTCCTTCACTTAGTCCAATAGGTTTTACTCTGAAATAATGCTGCAATCCTAGATCTGATAAGTCCATGACATGAGAGAAAGTGTAAATTGAAAAGACTGTGGACTCCAGGTCTGCTAAAGAAGGTGGTGGCTCTTAAACCAAAATGAGAGGAATATATTAACACTAATTTAAGCCACATTGATTTCAGTAGGCTCAGGACTGATGCAGTCAAATTATGTTTATCTCTTGTATTGAGATATTATTTGGAGCCAGCATGGCACAATGGTTTGTGCTTTGGACTTCAACTCTGAAAACCAGGGTTCAATTCTTAGCTTGGCCATGAAACCCACTCTGGGTGACCTTGAGCAAGTCACACTCTCTCAGCCTCATGGGAAGTCAATGGCAAATCTTGCAAATCTTGTCAAGAAAACCCCATGGTAAGTTTCATTTTGGGGTCACCATAAATTGGAAATGACTTGAAAGGCACACAAGAAGAACAACAAATTATTTAGGAAATGAAAGAAAGCCAGGGTGTTTTGTATTTAAAAGATAACTTAAAATGTGCAAATATGGTAAATGAAAGTTTGTAGCTAATACAGTAACATTGAGGCAGCCACTACATGGATGTGTAATGTATGTCTACTGTATAGGTTGCTTACATCCCCCCAAAACTGGGGTGAGGTTTACACTTTTGTTAAAACGCCTGTTCCTAAACTTGAGAGAAATTGAAGTAGGCAGGGACATAGGACCTTGTCAGACGGGAGGAATTTCTCTTTATTGCAAATGGAGCCAATTGGAGCCAATTCAAATTCACATGAATTCGCTAGCGTAGCGAATCCATGTGAATTCGTATTGCGTTCGGAATGCATTCAGTATGACTTCCCATTACCTGAAAATGACTGTCCATTGCTCAAAATTGCATGAGATGCTTTAATTCGCAATAACGTAAAACCCATGATTGCGCTTGGAATGACTTCCCTTTTGCCCGAAATTGCGTGAGATGCTTTAATTCGTAATAACGTGAAACCCCACGATTGCATTCGGATTGCCATTAGATTATATTTCCAATTTCCAACATCTGATTAGGGTTTTTTGCAAAATTATTGTGAATTTAAGTGGACTGGGGAAGAAACGTAGATTATTTTAATGTTTATGTGTCTTGTTTCTTCTATGAAATCAATGGATGTTTTAATTTGTGTTCATATTCTTAACTCATGTATAGTATATATATCATGTATAGGATATATAGTATGTATATGTAAAGGATTGTATTATTATTATTATTTGTTGGTCTGTTATTACCTGCCTTGATCCATGGGGAGAGGTGCGCAAGAAATAATAATAATAATAATTATTATTATTATTATTATAAAAATGTTTTGGATTTTTTTGCAAAACCATAGTGAATTAAGTAAACTGGCTGGAAATGTAGATTATTTTAATATGTATATTTGTTCTTTTAAACTGATGTATGTTTTAACTGAATTTGTGTTCTTAATTTTAACTGAATTTGTGTTCTTAACTCATGTATATTTTGTTGTTGTTCCCTGCTCTGAGGAGAAGTGGGTAGCAGGAAATAAAATAATAATTTGTTGTTGTTTTGCAAAATAGTGTTGTATTAAGTGGAATATATGGGTGAGGGCAGGAAAAAATGGGTGTCTTTTGCTTTTTGACTAGACCACAACTGTTGTTGTTGTGCCACCACAGTGGCATTAAATATTAACAGCCTTAGTCTTTTTTTTATTTTTATTTTACTGCGTTGAAGTATCCTTCTTCCAGATCAAGAATTTTATTAAAATTATATTTAAAAACGGGGAGGCAACAAAGGGATGGAGCTGTGCAATGCTTTGGACATGTATGGTGTGCTAAAAAGCATCATTGGTTTTGATGATAAGGGACAAGAAGAGCAACCAGAAGAGAAACCCTTCAAGCAGGGTTTCTAGTACGGCCGCCATTTTGTGAGAGAAAGTGGCGGTTGGAAGAGGGGGGAGGGGCTGGGCGCGAGAATTCGGCGGCGCGTGAGGAGGAGGAGGATCCTCTCGCGAGAGGGAACGCGATTAGGTTGAGAATGAGTTCTGTAATGTACTGTACTGTTATAATCCTTCTCCCTTCCTTAGAAGTGGCTTTGGAAGGGAGGGGCTTGACAGGGAGGAGGAGGGATGCTCTCGCGAGAGGGAACGCGATTAGGTGAGAAAAGAAGTTCTATGTATACTGTTCCAATCCTTAGTAGTTATCGAAGGGAGGGGCTAGATAGGGAGGGAGCCGCCACCACCAGGGCGCCGCAAGGGACTCTGGGAGGCCCGTGACGTCAGGGCTCCTCCAGCTATATAAAGGGCGCCGCTCAGCGTTTCGGTCTTTTTTCGCTACGGGTTTTGCCGCCGCTGTTGCTGCTGCTTCATCGTCAGGGGTGAGTAAGAAGGGGGGGGGAGGAGGAGGCCGCCACGTGCGCGCGCATGCCCGCAGGCAAGGCGAGGGAAAGGGAGGAGGGGGATGATTGATGATGATGAAGGAAAGCCCGGCTCCGGCGGTTCGGGGCCGAGGGAGGGAGGGAGAATGGCCGAAGCAAGCAGGCCCCACGTGGGCCGGACAAAGGCCGCCTTCTTCGACGACGGCGCCGAGGTTGGGTGGTTTTCTGCACGTAACCAGGAACTGCCCCCCCATATATATATACATACATACATACACATATATATATGCATGGATATATAGAAAGAGTATATATTATAGAAAGTATATATATATATATAGTGCATATATAGATGTGTTTTACATATGTATATAATGTATACGTATGTATACTGTATATATGTGTGTGTATATATGTATGCATGTGTACATATATATATATATATACACATACATCTATGTATTATATGTATATATATATACACACACACAGAGATATTGTGTGTGTGTGTGTGTCTGTGTGTGTATATATATGTGTGTGTGTGTGTGTGTGTGAGAGAGGGGGGGGGTCGGGGTCTTAAGCGGGGCACCGGGGACCCCTCCATCCTCTTCCATCCCAGGGTCATCGTGTATCAAAACTCGTAGGAAACCGGAGCCGGGTCTTTTTCTTCAGAGAGGAGACACGCGTCTTGGTTTCTCCTTGTGGCCCTTGGAGTGAACGGCCCCCTCTGCGTGGCGCCCCCCCCGGGCTCTCTCCTCCTCCTCCTCCTCCTCCTCCTCGGTTGGTTGCGTGAAGATGGCGAGCAGGGGTGGAAGTACACTGCTAAGAAGACGGGCTCCTTTTCCCGAACGGGGCCCCAGCCCATGTCTTGGAGGGCGTTTTCTTCTCCCTACTCTCCTTTTCCTCCTTCCTTTCCTGATGGTTTTTTTGCGCCGGGTTCCTTTCCCCTTTTCCTTCCCTCGGACCGAGTGTGTCTTCCCAGACGCCGCCCTTCCTAGGCGCTTTATGGTGTTTTATTTATTTTGTGGAACGGCATCCAATTGTATTTTACATACATATATATATATATATATGAATAGAATATATTATGTTATATAATGTATATATATTAAATAATATTATATATATATACATATATATGAATATATTATATATATTGTGTGTATATATATATATATGTATATATTCATATATATATATATGAATATCTCGTTCATATAAATGCATATTATATATATATATATATATTATGCTATATATTGTATATTATGATGTTATATATTATGTTGATTAATCAGTCCCCCCCCCCCCCCCCGGTAATGTAGTTAAACCCAGCCCCGGTGGGATTCCTTTCCTTGAGCCATTTGGCCCAGTTGTAGTACGTTGACTGTGCGTTTTGTCCCTTCTTCTTCCTCTCGGGTGTGTAAAAACTAAGAAAAAGTGGGGTAAAAATGGCCGCCCTTTCGTCGTCTCTGGCTGGCTGGCGGCCGCCGTCACAAAATGGAGGGCGCGGGGCGGGGCCGATGCCAGCAGCCAGCCAGCCGGCCAGCCCTCCGACGGACGGACGGAGCCCCCTCCTCCTCCTCCTTTTCCTGGGGCCCGGGTGGCTCCACTCTAGGCCCAGAGCGGGGGTGGGAGAAGAAGCACAAAGCAAAAGGGGCCCCCGTCCCGCCCAGGTCATGGTCCCTTCTTCTTTTCTCCCCCCCCCTTTCATGGGCCGGTGGTGGATGGGGGAACGCCCCTCTGACGCAACGCCACCTCGGCCCTGGGAGGGAGGGAGGAAGGGAGGAGGAGCAGCACCAGTCCAGCGCTGCTGCTGCTCCTACTCGAGGCAGGCCTGGGCCTACTCCTTCCATCCTGCCTGGCCTGGCCTCCCCTCCCTCAGGGAGGAAGAAGAAGGCTGGGTTCTTTGCATTTACTGTCAAGCGAGGGGAGTAGCCTTCATTCATAGGCATATGGACACACTGCATACACACACACAGAGGGGGAGAGAGGGCATGCTGTTAATTAGCAACCATCCTTAACACACACACACATACATATATACACACAGTGGGCCCTTGTTATCCGCTGGGGTTTGGTTTCAGGACCCTTTGTGGATAACAAAATCTGTGGATGCTCAAGTCCCATTAGATATAACAGCACAACAAAATGGTGTCCCATATATAAAATGGAAAAACAAGGCTTTTTAGTTTGGTAAACATATGCATATACATAGATAAATACATTAGGATAAAATTATATGTACTTTACAGACACACACGCACGTTTTTGTATGTGTGTTCTAGCCAGTGCTGACTGGAGACTCCTTCAAAACCTCTAAAGCCTTCCTATAACCACCATCTCACACAATGCACTCTTCTCTTTAACCTTCAATACACCTTCCCAACCCTTTCTTCAGTTCTTTCACATCTCTTTCTGTCTGTCTTGCTTTAGAACCATATTAATAGCCTTCATCTTTCTTACTCACTTAGATCAGCGATTCCCCAACTTTCATCTTCCCAATGTCTTGGACTTCATCTCCCAGAATTCCTGACTGTTGGCCAAATGACTACTGAGAGATGAAGTCCAAACCACCTAATAGACCACAGTTTGGGAATCACTGATTTACATCTTCATGTCAATATACTGTAATTAATTTTTATTCAAGCTTGCTATTAGCCCAAAATATAGTTGTCCTTAGTTATTACGCATACTGTGTGTGTGTCTGTGTGAGTGTGTATATTATAAATAAGTGGTAACAACAACAAAATCAGTTACTATCAATTTGTGTTGTTTTTTTTAAGTGAATTTGACCATTGTGTGTATTTCTTCCTCTTACTTCCCTCCACAGGGTTTTTTATCTGAAGTGGAAGAGAACCATCTGTTAATCCGCCAAAAATGGGAAAGGAAAAGACCCACATCAACATTGTTGTCATTGGGCATGTCGACTCTGGCAAGTCCACCACCACTGGCCACCTGATTTACAAATGTGGTGGGATTGACAAGAGGACCATTGAGAAGTTTGAGAAGGAAGCTGCTGAGGTGGGTTTGCCTCCAGTGTAATTGCCAAGTAAAACATTAAAAAGATAACACTTAATCAATTATTTCTATTGTTAAGCGTTCTGTGTTAACTTTGGGTGTGAAGTATTGGACGCATTGATACAGTCCTGTGCTGTAAGAGGTCTATTCTGTGGGCTTCTAATTATAATGTTTGTTTATTGCGCCCTTTTCACCAAAGGGCAGAACATCAGAGAGAGATAATCAAAACATCCTGGCCTTCACTCTGAGTGAAGATAATTTGAACCACAGTTGATTCAGTGAAATGGCTTTAACAAGCTACCATTTATTCAGTAAATCTCTACTTGGGTTTAACAAGTTGATTCAGTTTATAACTGGATGGTTAACAGAATTATCAAGTTATATAAGCGTGCACTAAAAGTGCATGGAAAAGCTACTGAATGTGCCCTTATTTTAAATGATTTGATCAGAAGCATCTGTAAACTTGGAAGAGGCTCTCAAGCAATCAGTAATGTATGTTCAGTGGTGGCTTAAGTGTCACTGGGTTAAGTAAGCGAAACAGATATGGAATCTCACACTCTGTCTGCCAAGTTCTGCTAAATATAGCTTGTATATTGTATTTCAGTGTGTTGATGCATGATGTCTTGAGAGTTATTTCTTGTAACACTGTTGCCACTAAACTGTTGTGTAATGTTTTAACTACATTAATCATATGTTTTCTGAATAGATGGGCAAAGGCTCCTTCAAGTATGCCTGGGTGCTGGACAAACTGAAGGCAGAACGTGAACGTGGTATCACTATTGATATTTCTCTCTGGAAGTTTGAAACAAGCAAATATTATGTCACTATCATTGATGCTCCTGGACACAGAGACTTCATCAAAAACATGATTACTGGTACCTCCCAGGTAAGCAAACAATAGTATATTGTAAGCAAACTGTGTTCCTATGGAGAGATAGTATAAAAATTGGGTGTGTTGAGGAAAATTAATATAAATTGATTTTTGCCCCTATAGGCTGATTGTGCTGTCCTCATTGTTGCTGCTGGCGTTGGAGAATTTGAAGCAGGTATCTCTAAGAACGGGCAGACCCGTGAGCACGCCCTTCTGGCCTATACTCTGGGTGTGAAACAGCTTATTGTTGGTGTTAACAAAATGGATTCCACCGAACCACCTTACAGCCAGAAGAGATATGAGGAAATTGTCAAAGAAGTCAGCACCTACATCAAGAAAATTGGTTACAATCCTGATACAGTGGCTTTTGTGCCAATTTCTGGCTGGAATGGAGACAACATGTTGGAGCCCAGCTCTAATGTAAGTCACGTCACTTGTCAAGATCGTTTTTGTCATGATTGAAACATGGAAAAATAAAGATGCCTTCTGCTTTAGCTAATTCAGTAGAAGTGGACATGAGCAAGAGATTGCTGTGCTGAATTAAGACCATTAGTCTTTAGTCATATTTCCTGTTCTGGCACTTTGCCTTAATAAATGAAATGAGAATGAGGCACATTTCCAAAGTATGCACATTTCTCTTGTGAGAAATTGTGGTTTGATATTCTCACCTTCACTGAAAAAATGGTATATGCTATGTTCTTTCCTTGCAGATGCCCTGGTTCAAGGGATGGAAAGTGACCCGTAAGGACGGGAGCGCTAGTGGAACTACACTGCTGGAAGCTCTGGATTCTATCTTGCCACCAACTCGTCCAACTGACAAGCCCCTGCGTCTGCCACTTCAGGATGTCTACAAGATTGGTGGTATGTATTATAAGAAGGTTACATTGAGTTTTGAGAAAACAGATCAGTATGTGAATGCATTGTGGAAATGATTGCTACTTTGGCTGCCTTTCTGCTTCCAGAATAAGGAAGATCATGGGAATGAATATTTTCAGCTTAAAGCAGGGCCCTTAATTCTTGTCTGAAGCTCTGTTCAAACTCCCTCTCTCATATCTGGAATTGTTCTTACCTGTCTTTCCAAAGTAATTGTAATGTTACTTTTTTTTTTTAGGGATTGGTACTGTCCCAGTGGGTCGTGTAGAAACTGGCATTCTGAAACCAGGCATGGTAGTAACTTTTGCCCCAGTCAATGTTACAACTGAAGTGAAATCTGTGGAGATGCACCACGAGGCTCTGAGTGAAGCTCTCCCCGGTGACAATGTTGGCTTCAACGTAAAGAACGTGTCTGTCAAAGATGTCCGTCGTGGTAATGTTGCAGGTGACAGCAAAAATGATCCACCAATGGAAGCCGCTGGGTTCACAGCACAGGTAATTTGCATAAGTTGCTTTGTTTGGTGAAATTCTGCAAGTGCTGTCAATGTCTAAATGGATGAAGATGTGGATTAATCTTCTTTAATAATTCCCCAGGTTATCATTCTGAATCACCCAGGCCAAATAAGTGCTGGTTATGCCCCTGTGCTCGATTGTCACACTGCTCACATTGCCTGCAAGTTTGCTGAACTGAAGGAGAAGATTGATCGTCGGTCCGGTAAGAAACTGGAAGATGGTCCAAAGTTCCTCAAATCCGGAGATGCTGCCATTGTTGACATGATTCCAGGCAAGCCTATGTGCGTTGAGAGCTTCTCTGACTATCCTCCTCTGGGTAAGTACCCCTCTTACTAGACAAATTTTTATATGCTATGTTGGTTTGACAATGAAAACGTGTATCATTTTAGATGGCCCTGATTGCATGATTGTTGTTGCTATTAAAGTATGGCTCCCAATCCAGTGCATCTGTAAAATAATCCTTATTTTTAAGGCACTTCTAATTGGCTGCATGTCTCCTTGTTTAGGAGAAATCAGCTTGGCCAGTCTAGCCTGTGATATCTTCCCTTAGAAGGGGTAACACTGTTACTCGAAAGGAGAGTGGTTCAGTCTATTTTAAGTCTCTGATGCATGGCACATTGCTGTTTATGAAGTTTGGTTATAATTCTTGATACATAAAATGCTTTATTCACTCATTAGGGCTGTGCCTTTCGGTAACCAATGTAGAAATAAGTGCATTAGCTGGCAAAGCTAGTTTGCGTCTCTTGTTAATGGCGCCATTAAAGAGGAAGATTATCCAGGTTTTTTTTATACAGAAAAGGATAGGAGAAATAAGACTGATGTGTTTTATATCTTGAAAGTGCTCTAACTGTTTTTGTTTGCACCTAGGTCGTTTTGCTGTACGTGACATGAGACAGACCGTTGCTGTTGGTGTCATCAAGGCAGTTGATAAGAAAGCAGCTGGTGCTGGCAAGGTTACAAAGTCTGCCCAGAAGGCTCAGAAGGCTAAATGAAAATTCTGTACACCTGCCACCTCAGTCTTAATCAGTGGTGGAAGTATGGTCTCAGAACTGTTTGTCTCAATTGGCCATTTAAGTTTAATAGTAAAAGACTGGTTAATGATTACAATGCATCGTAAAAGCTTCAGAAGGAAAGGAATGTTTGTGGACCATTTGTTTCGTGGCAGTTTAAGTTATTAGTTTTTAAAATCAGTAAACTTTTTTAAATGGAAACAACTTGACCAAAATCTGTCACAAATTTTGAGACCATTAAAGCAAAGTTTAATGCAAAGTCTCTGTGTTCTTTGGGGCTAACAGTTAAATTGGATATTAATAAACTTGGACTTCTACCTTGTGTACACAAAAAGTTGTGTGGGAAGACTCCCAAAGGTATTACAACATAAAAGTGCTTATGTGAAAAAAAAGTGCCAACAGAATTGTGCAGTGGTCAAGACGTTTAGGTAGTTCAGTCTAATACAGAGCAGCTCTCACATGCCTAAAAATGACTACAGACTTGCTATCTCTCATCATTTTCATAATTTAAGGAAGCAGAACAATTTAGTTAACAGCTTGTTTTTAAGCGATTAGTGTATGTACTTTGGGAGGTTTTACTGTTTCACTGACTAAATGAAGTGTTGCTAGTTTTGAGACATTGTGTTGTTACTTGGCAGCTTATCACCAGTTGCAGATGTTTGGTTTTTCATAGGGTATTTCTCAAGCTAGTAGTGCTTGAGAGTGCAAATAGGAACTCTGGATTAACAACTTAATTTTTTCCCCTGAAGGGTGTTTTTGCTAATGGCAGTTATGGGAGTTAGACTTCATTTGGGGTTTGGGTCCCCCCCCCCTTTATTTTCAGGCAGGTCTGTTAAAATCATAACTTCTCCAGATTAGACCACCTTGTGTGGAGAGCAGTATGTGTTCCTACCCTTAATAAATCCCTTGTTTAAAACTAAATTATATTGATGTCATAACACTCCCAACATCAACAACATACAGATTCTTTTTAAGTGCTATGCCAAAATGGGTTTTCTAAGTGTCTTATAATGGGATCAAATTGCAGAGCAGAAATGCTATACTGCCTGATTTAGTTTATGTGCACCACTCAAGTGACTTTTAATTTCTGATGAGTTCATGTAGCAGTCAGTTTGAGTTGTGGTTTTTGTGGGCTGGGTTACTAAATGGGAAATAAGTTCACAAAAAGCACTGTGTGAATACCACCACATTTTACAATCATGATTTGAACCATGGAGTATAACATGGAAATTAACAGGCTTGCTTTTCTGTGCCTAAGTTGCTCAATTTTTTTTGTTGAATTTCATTGGATATCGGGGTCCTGCTTTTGGAAGTTTTAACCACCATCCTTGCTCAGATGTTAGACCAATGATTTTAGAGTGGTTTATGGCCAACTGTTTTAACATTCCAAAAAGTATGCAGGATAGGTTAAACATGGGCTGTACTAGTAAAATAACCTAAAAAGTTACCTAAGTGGACTGTGGTGTTAGAAAATACATTTTTGGCGAATGAGTCAGTTGATTTCAAGACGTAGTGGTGACTTCAGACACATGTAACAGTAACTTCAGTTTTTGGTGTGTGTTTTTTTTAAAGAAAAGACAAGGTTCTTGGATCTTGAAAGCACAGAGGCCTTTGGGGAGTAAAACTGGTGCTAGTCAGTAAAACTACACTTTCCTGAATAGTACACTGGAGCTTTGACCATTCAGCCTCAGACATTTGTGTAACAGTTTTGGGATTATCTTTAAAACAAGCTGGTAGCATGAAACAGTACTGTAGTTGTCTATTTGAAAACTCCCATATTCATTAATTTAGCCTTAAACTAGCAGCTAAAGGTGTTTGTATTGTACTGTGCCTGTTGCCTTTTTATGCTCTAGGAACCTTTCATTAAAATGGGCCTATTTCCTACTTGGAGCAAGACTTTGAGAAATAGGAAGCTAATATTGAAGGCAAGCATTTGATAATATGTCAATGGGCACTGTTATGTTCCAGGTAACTCCTTGTATAGAACCACTACAGAAGATGAGATTACCTTGAAACAGAAGGCTGCCAGACCCTCAAAATTGTCATTTTGATCCCAAAGTGTTAAAAATGAACATTAGAGGGGGGCAGCTAGTGAAAAATTACAGTTGGTGTTGGTAAATACTGGCTTCAAGTGAGTAGTCGGCAAGGGCTAGCCTGCTCTAAATACTGCCTTTAATCACAATTGACATTTTGATATTTGGCAATTCAGTTCAGTAGATTAGTTTTACTTTCCAATGCATATGTGATAGTATTAACTGTTGGGTTAATGGAAAAATACTAAATTTTGTAAGCCAAAACACTTGGACTTTAGTTTATCTTCAATAAATTCAGTCTAGAACTACCTGACCTCTATGGCTCTTTTATTTTCCAGGTAGCATAGTATGTAGAAAAGCATTATTCATGTTAGTAAAATATTTCAAAATGTACTACTGTACATGGATTGCTATTTCAAATAGCTGTATGCATTGTAAAATGTTACCTGCAACGTGGTAATGGTGGAGGAGGCATAACTGGCTATTTTGGGTTGTCCAGTTGGCAAAAGAAATGTGGGTATTTCTGCATCATACACCAACATTCAAGTACTTTGGGGGTGCTTAAAAGAGCTTTACATGCTTCAATACACTGGGTTTATTAGACATATTTTTACCTTTTGTGAAACATGACTTAAATTTCTTATAAGAAGATGGTGAACACTAACTGGTAATTGGCAGCTACTAAAAAAGCAAGAAAGCAGAAAAAGCAAATGAGGTTTTCTCAAGGGTATATAGAGTTATGAGTTGGGAGTTGAAGGTACACAACATGGTTGTAACATGGGCCAATGGATTCTTGGCAGCATATCTCAGGCTGATCCTTGGGTTTACACTTGTTCAAACCTCCCTCTGCCCCAAACCTTGTACAACATAAAAGTACAGAGTGAAATAAACTTCAAAACTAGAACTAATACCGTCAATTTCACTTAATTTCAGGGATTTGTAGTCCAGTAAGGCTGGATGCAATGTAGTCTCCTGAACAGTTCCTAAGGTGTGTGAATATATGCTTTCAACTCACCTGTTAAGGTAATCATCCCGTTCATTAATAGGGTTTTTCTGAGGCAAAGCATAGGTGGTTTTGCACCTACATTTGTCTCCCCATCCAGGGCTGCCCCTATTTAGCCTCTTATGGTATTGTAGGGCTTTGGGAGCTGCCCTACAGCTTTGTTGTGTGCCTTCAAGTTGTTGGGTCCTATCAAACTGATAAAACTATATAGTGCAGACACATGAAGAAACAGTTCTGAACCTGAGGCCTGCTGGGCTCTGCTTTTAGGCAAATAAATAAATAAATATGCTTGGGTAATACAGGGATACCTAAGAACCTCCCATCTGGCAACATACTAGAAGAACATGCCAGGGTCTGACCAATCTTAATTTAGAAGTACTGAGGGGATGTGCTGAGTGCTAATTGGCAGCAGAAGGGAGAGAAGACCTTCCTGGGTACTCCCTAAAGCAGACTGCTGGGGGGAAGATGGTCCATTTGGGAGCCTCTTGGCTGCACTGGTGAGGGAACAACAGCCCAATCCTCCAGGCATTAAATTAACCACTGATAAATGGGAAGTTATTTAATGGGGAGTGAAATTCCTAGAGGATGTGCCATTGTGAGTTGCTAGTTTACACAAATTCAGGTTAAAGTGGATTTTAAATCCTCCCTTGCCTGTCTCTTCCCAGCTCCTGGAATGCTGCCTGCCCCACAGCTGCCTTGAGGCGGACACAATAGCCTTAGTGTCCTCTTTTGTCAAATGAAAATAGGTGCCTCTGCTCTTGTGTAATGAACTGTTAAAGGGTGGCTTACACAGTTCTAACCCCCCTCCCCCCCCCCCCCCCGAAGTAGGGCAAGATTTCAAAAATACTGACATCCAACTAGGCTGTCGCTTTCCTGCTTGCAGTTTGCATGCTCGAGCATAGACACTATTGCCATCTCTTAAGAGAACATGGCACAGACATTGTAAACAATTTACAAACCTAGGAAAAAAGCAAGTATTAATTCCACATCCTGAGCCAGTATGGTGTGGTGGTTTGTGTGTTGGATTATGAATGGAGAGTTTGATGTTCATGACCTTGGGTAAGTCACACTCTCTCAGCCTCAGGGGAAGGCAATATCAAACTTTGAATAAATCTTGCCAAATAAACCCCATGATAGGTTTGCCTTGGGGTCACCATGAGTTGGAAACAAGATGAAGACACAACAACAAAATTCCAGATCCTGGATGGTGCTGGAGTTAAATTTTGGTGTCTCTTAGGGCTGCCCTTGGGTGTCTGGAAAGGCTGATGTTTCAACCAGAATCTCCAGCTGTGCAACTTTGTGAGCACAGCTGCAGAATGTTTGGAGGAAGAGAGAGAAATCAGTTATACTCCTATGTGAAAATAATAGCAAATAAAACTTCAGGAGCTTTTTGTGGATTTTTCGGGCTATGTGGCCAAGTTCTAGAAGAATTTATTCCTGGTGTTTTGCCTGCATCTGTGGATAGCATCTTCAGAGAATGAAAAACCCACAAAAACTATGGATGCCAGCTGTGAAAGCTTTGGACATTGGACAAAACGTCAGGAGCTTGTACAGAGAGATTTTGAACTCCAGCTAGATACCACTACCATCTCCGAAATGTTGGGTTAAGGGTGAAGGAGAGGAAGACCTGCTGTTAAAAACAGGTTTACTGTATCTTGTCTGTAACATGTCGTGTTAACATTTCCCTGTAAACTTTTTCTGCCATATCACAGCTCAGGGCCTTGATTACATAATAAACCATCTGGACTTACCTTGTGGAACTGACTATTCAGACTGTTCTGAGGAAACACTACTCTGTGCAGGACAGTCACAAACATCCTTGGTTTCTTGCCAAGTTTCCAGACCTTAAGAGGACAAAGATGACTGCCAGAGTCTCTATTGCCTAGGGAAACCTCAGAGCACTGGTGAGAGAAAAGGGATGGACTTGTGAAAAGAAATGTGCACTGTTGAGTTACATGTTATAATCCAGCTCATCTTACAATAGTGGATCCAGTAAATTCAATTCTGCTTCTTACAAACAAAATGTTTAATAGGACTTAAGGGGAGAGGGAGAGGGAGACAGGGAAGTGAGCACGGACTCGTCTCTTCCGAGAAAAAAAGATTTGTACCCAATGGGCACCAACACAATCCTGGTCTCTGGCTCAATGAGGGGAAAAAACCCCAAACCCACATCAGACAGCCTAAGAAGCACTGAATTACGGTACTTACTAGAAGCAAGAAAGCAGGGCTCAGCCATATTTCAGCTGTGTGTGAACAATACTGCCCAACCCTTTGATGCCATAAGTGCTTATGCAGCGCCATCTTACGGATGCTATGCAGTTCTGCATAACAGATTTTCTGCTGGCTCAGCAAGACTACTGTTTGGGTTGGGATGATCACATTCTCCTAATTAGCAATTACGTGCCTGGTTTATTGAACAAGTAGGGAATAGGCTGAGAGTGTGTTGAGCTCTTAACTAAACTGTACAATTCCCAGTTTGTCTAAAAGCATAATTGCATGTTGTAATCTATTGACCTGAACAGACAGAATTTCTGACCTGCAGAGGTAAACAAAAATCCGACAGTGATGCCTTTATTGGCTAACCAAAATGCACAATATACTTGTTGCAAGCTTTTGAAGCTCCATGGGCAAGACGTTGCAAACCAAACAGGATGATGAAGAAGCCCATGGAGCTTCAAAAGCTTGCAACAAGTATATTGTGCATTTTGGTTGGCCAATAAAGGCATCACTGATAGATTTTTATTTGCATTTGTTAAATGGCCAACACAGCTACCCCTGCATATATTCTGCAGAGGTAGTTCAAATGCAGATGTGTTTCTGAAGCCATGTGTTGCTGCTCTTTGTCTTCCCCAAGGCATGCCTCTATACGGGGTTGTAGGTTAGTGCTCATATCTCAAGTTGGGTCCAAAACACATTGCAAAAATAATCCAGTTTGAGACTGCTTTAACTGCCCTGGCTTAATGCTTGGAGAATCATGGGAACCATAATTTTGTGTGACATTTAGCCTTCTCTCTGGTGCCACAACAAATACAATTCCCAGGGTTCCTGAACACTGAGCCAAGGCAGTTAAAGCAGTCTCAAAGTGGATTATTTCTGCACTGTGTTTTGGACCCTCATCTACTTTTTTTGGGAGATTTTAAAAATCATTTGTTCATAGTTGCTATCATCTAGAAAACCCAATCAGGTGGCAAGCTAGAAATAAAAAAGTACATATTTGTTACTGCCTTTCCTGGAGCCAACCAAAAGTGGCTTGCCCCTTGAGTAAGCCCCTCCAGTGGGCTACAGACTCATCCTTTCCTGGCATTAGCTAGTAGTGTTGAATCTCTGAAACTGAACAACAGGCACACACCCTGGTCCCTGAAACTTTATCTTTGCTGTCCATTAATTTATACCCCACATTTCTCCAAATATAGGACGAAAGGTAGCTCACAGAAGAAGTTGAAACAAAATGCAGCTATAAAGCCATTTTTAATACCAACATTAAAAAAATAACTAAATAATCCTATTAAAACATCGATTTTAAACAGTTTAAAGACATTTAGACAAAAAGCAGAGGCAAGCTCTATCTACTCAGTGGATGCCCTCTCTAGTTTGGTTGCCTCCTAGATTAGTCTCAACAAATTAAATTATCTGAGCAACTATTGTTCTTAGGTCCACTGACTGATATTAAAAGTCATCAATTAATGCAATGCATTACTGGTGGAGTTACCTTTGAAAATGCTTGGGAAACTTCAGTTGGTGCAAAAAGGCAAAATCACTCCCCAATCAGACCTTTTTATCTTGATTCAAATTGCTGATGATGACTTTTAAAACCTTAAGTAGTTTTCTGTTCACTCTCTTAAGAAGCACTTTCTGCCCTAGGTTCCTGCCCAGTTATTCAGGGCTTATTTGGACAATTTTATCTGAGAAACATCACTTGCTATGGTGCAATGGGAAAGGCGAACTGTGCTATGATTGCTTATTCTTGAGACACCTGCCTGCCATCTTCATTACAAGTTCAGGAAGGGTATTACAAGCTGGAATATGTGCAGAGAAGGGCAACCAAAATGCTTATACGTCTGGAAACCAAGCTTTGAGGAATAGTACATTTCTATACTGCTTATCAGTGCACTTAAGTGCTCCCTAAGCAGTTTACAAAGTGTAAGCTAATTGCCCCCATCAAGTTTAGTCATTTTAGTGACCTATTGAAGGATTCCAGGTTGAGTGGACCCTGGAGCCCTGCCTGGGATCAAACTGACAACTGTTGTGGTTGTGAATGGCTGCAGTACTGGCATTTAACCACTGTGCCACCAAGGAATGACTTATGGAGCTGGATAAGTTTAGCTTGAAGAAAAGACTGAGGTGTGATATGATAGCTTTCTTTAAATATCTGAACAGATGTCATGTAAAAGATGTAGCTTCTTTTCTGATACTTCAGAGACTAGAACACAAAACCAACAGCTTTGGATTACAAGAAAAGAGATTTTGACAGAGCAGTGCAATTTCCTCAGAGCATGGTGGACACTCCATCTTTGGAAGTCTTTAAACAGAGGTCGGATGGGCATCTGTATCCCAAAAGGAAGAGAAGAGGTAGGCACAGCTCCATTGTGCCTAGGCCCAGAAGCAGATTAAAAAGCCTTCTTCCATCCCAACTGCCACTGCTTTAGCCTCAGAGGGAGAAAAATAGGCAACATCTGCCAGACTTAGCCCCTGTCCCACTGCCCATTCCTTTTATGTTTCATGGTTTACTCAAATTGTAAACTAAAGTGCAGGGAATTGTTAAATTAATTATTTGTAAACTGCCCTGGGAGCCTTTTTGGCTGAAGAGCAGGACAGAAATACTCTAAATAAACAAATAATCTTTCAGGAGTGCTTTAGTTGTGTGACAATATTTCTTCACAGGGGATTTGCCCTTGCCTTCATGAGGGAATGTAGCTTGTCCAAGGTCACCCAGCAGGTTGCCATGGCTTAGTGGATTCGGATCCTAGTCTCCTAGTCCAGCATTTAAACCCCTACACCATGGTGGCTCAAAAATCCATTGTGGTTCTACAATGCATCAAGTATAGTGTACAGATTAAGGAAAATATTAGTACCAGTTTAAAGATATCAATGAGCTAGAACTTCTCCAAGGAAGGATGAGAAAGATAGTGAATGGTTGGGAAACCGAGCCCTATGCAGAAGAGTTGAGTGATTTGCATGTTTAGTCTGGAGAAGAGATGTTTGAAAGGTAAAATAGCTATCTTCAAGTATCTGTCACAGGGATAATGGAAAAAGGGTATTTTCTGCTGTTCCACAACGTAGGACTAAACCAGTGGATTAAAATTACAAGAAAAAAGATTCCAACTAAACATTAGGAAGAACCTCGTGATATCTCAACAACAGAACAGAATATCTTGGACAAGTGATACACTCTCTCACAGGAGGCTGGATTCAACATTGACTGGACGGCCATCTGTCAAGAATGCTTATCTGTGGATCCATTCCACTGGGTTGGACTGTGATGACCTTTTGGATTCCTACCAGCTTAAAAATTTGATAATTATGCCCAGCTGAAGCACACAGACCAGCCTGTGGCCAATTTGCTAACCTAGAAAGAGATGAGCACCCATGTGGCAAATACTTGACAAGAATCCTTGACTACCCTGTTGATCCTCTCGTAAAAACAGCATCAGTGTGACACAGATGTATCCAACGTAATTATGGTCTACCACAGAAAATCAGAGCATGCCTTTCCCTCTTTATTTTAACTTGGGTAGGAAGCAAAGTTGGAAGGTGTGTTGGCTGGAGTTTTCTGGATACATATTGAGGCTACTTTTCCTGCCAGCTGTAACCACAGATTGCCACATTTTATAGATGTTTGTGATAACACAAGGTACAACTTACTGTAGTTTTTTTCTATATACATTTATTGGATAGCAATTACATACATAAATACATATATGATATGGAAACCATAGGTTCCAACAACACAAATAATGTGTTCAATGGCTTTTTTGTCAAAAAGCATTGCCTACTTCAGCAGCTTGGGGCTTTCTTTGTTCCGTCAGATCTGCCTCTGGTAAAGGACCAGCATTTCTGGGTAAGCCATGTACTCTCTTTGCCCTTTCACAATTGGTTTTCACAAATCTCAGTAGGTTAACAACAGCAGCTGGTGTCATTCCAGGGATGCGGCTCACAGCCCCAATCTAGGAAGAATAAATATAAAGGCGGGAATTAGAACCTATTTTCATTACTTTCACCACCCTCACCAGTCCTGTAGTTATGTTTAAGTGAGAAAAGAAAATGAGTACAGTGGAAGCATTCCAGTCATTCTTGCATATAATTCCATTTACTCTATGGCAATAAACAGGATAACAAAATGGATTGTTGGTTGGAAGTTATGAACAAAAAATCATCGTACCACACCATTCAAACAGTGTATGCCTGAAAGCCTCATTAATCCTGGCATTTCCAGCAGGACCAAATGTGGGATGTGGGTTATTTGGCTTCCAAACCACCATGAAAATGAAAGCTCAGAACACATATACATATTCAGAAGGAGACATTTGACATCTTTTACACTATTATAATCAGCACCATTAATCCTCAGCATAATGCTTTTTCCTCTTTTCTATATTTAGCAATACCAGGAAGAGACACACATTTAGATACCTAATTGTCACTCTGTATTCAGATGGCAGCAATACAAGGTTTTCAGGTGTGCTAGATCATGTCTGCACATGTCTAATATATCACCCATTACTTCATAACATCTCACAGCACTTGTTGAGTGCTCTAATCATCTAGATTCCTTACAAGTCCAACGAGTACGACTGTCTCCATATCTCAGGTGGGAGGAGGGGCTGAGCTGAGAGAGTAGATTGCTTGAAGTTACCTAGCAAGTTCACTAGAATCAAGACTGTCCTGATTTGTAGCTCAGTTTCTTAGCCTTTATGCTAAGCCTTAGGATCTCATAGCCCTAGCTTCTCTTTGCTGCAGAGAACTGTGTAAGTCAGTCTTTCTCAACATTTTAACCCTAGAGGAATACCAGTTGAGAAACTCTGATATAAGCAGTCATGCTTTTACTTGTTCGTGTATATTAAAGTCCAGTGGGCCCTTGTTATACGCCGGGGTTTGGTTCCAAGACCCCCCGTGGATAAATCTGTGGATATCCAATGGCATATCAAAATGGTGTATCTTTTCTGAATATTTTCAAGCTGTGTATGCTTGAATCTGTGTATAAAAAAAAAATCGTGGATAAGGAGGGCTGACTGTATACAGAAGAACTGGAGAACCTTTGGTTCTCCTCTAAGACATTTTAGATTATGACATTCACATTCATTGTGGCTAGACCTTCTGGAAGTTCAAAATTAGGCCCAAAGGTCCCTGTCCTATTACATTTTATAACACTAGTCAAAACAGAATGTGAGACTGATTCCTATTTTTTTAGATAGCATAACTGGTGAAATCAGAGTAGAAAGGTCTAGCAGGCCATGGCAATTACAACATTGTCCTAGATGTATCTGCAGCCTAAATACTCTTAATGCACCACATCCACTCTGATCTTGGAAGCTAAGCAGGTTAATACTTTGACTAATACCACCAACTAATGCCAGGTTCTGTAGGCTGCATTTCAGAGGAAGGAACTGGCAAAGGTACCTCTGGGTATTCCTTGCCTTAGAAAACCCAATAAAATTCATGGGTTCAACATAAGTTGACAGGCAACTTGAAGGACCATACACATACACACACGCACACCTATGTGTATCTACTTGGGAGTTATTCCCAGGTAAACAAGGTAACAGCACTACAGTGTAAATCCACCTAATGTGGATAAACTTTCCTTGATGTTTTCATTTCCCTTGGTTCAGAATGGAAATTCTTTTAACTTTTTATGCTACCTCTAACAAAGGGGAAGATTGAAGACAGATGTACAAATCGAAACTGGCAACACAGTTGTCCCTCTTTCCTCCAAGTATTACAGTGTTCCTTCCATTCTGACCTCAGCGCATTTGGAAATTACTAAATGCTTTCAAACCACTCCTAAAACCCATCAAAAATACAGCATTTATTAAACATTCTGACTCCTTGAAAACCAGTACATACTGTCTGTGGACGGTGGGAATCCAATTTCTCTCGTACTTCCTGGGATAGTGAGGCACTGATGGCAAAATAATCCAGATCCTCTGGCAGTTGGAGAGCCTCATCTCGACGCACTTCTTCTATTTCTAACCTCTGATTGGACACATGCCATTCATAAATAGCTTGCAATGAAAGAGGACAAGCACAAAATAACCAAACAAAATAAGGATGGTATTTGTAAACAGTGCAGTCCTAGGGAAGTTAACTCAGATGTAAGTTTACTGTATTAGATGAGCTTAATTCATTAGTAAGTGGCTTTAGAATTATACATTATCTTGAACTGCCCCTACACTATGGTATCTCTCCAGAGCAATCTCTAACTATTAAGCAAAAAGATAGAGCAGGGTTTCACAGAAATCCAGAGTATGCCATGGAACTGGAGGAAATTTCTATTTTGAGCTAATTCCAAAATAAACAAGACCTATTACAAGAATACCTCCTTTCCTGTAACACAAGGGCGGGGAATTAATGACCTGCAGGCTGTTATATGCCCCCAAATTTCATTTTTATGGCCCCTGGGGTTCAAAGTCCTCATTCTACTAACTGTTCGCTTTCAATTAGTCTCAAAGGAGCTACAAGATCCCTTTGCACACATATTTGGCAGTTTAGGCCTTCCCACCCATTGAAAATGGAACAGAAGTCCAAAAATGGGACAAAAATGCCATTTGGAAATGATGTAATGTCACTTCCAATGTGCTAGAATGGGACAGTGTGCCCCACAAGATTACAGGAATTAAAAAACCCCAAAAACATTGTATTTTAAAATAATTTTAAAATGTTATTTAAATTAAAAAATTTTAATTGAAAAATTGAAAAATAAATGTTAAAAATAAAATAATAGACTGTCCATCTCTGGCATAACACCATTTTGTATTCGGCCTCATCTGGCCATGGAATGTGACCTCCAGTAAGTTCTATGGAACTGATTTTGCACCTTAAGTTGAAAGAGGTTTGTCACCTGTTGACCTACAAGATACTACATATACATATGTTTAGTTTGCTGGTGATCTGTACCTTCTATTTTCAGCCTCTCTGCTAGCTGTCTGCATTCAGCAAACTTTTTCAGGGGTTCTGGGACAGCTCTTGCCAAGATCTCCATGTTGACCCCTTGGTACTGAAGAACGTCTAGAGCACTGAGCAAACAAAAATGAAGAGATATGCTTGTCATAGAAAGGTAGGAAGCAAAATGACAGAGTAAATATATCTTAGTTAATACCCTTTCTCACAGAATTTCAGGATCTTTATAGGTCTAAAACCTCTACACATGAATTCATGTCATGGTGCCACTATCTAGGAATCTTATCCCTGTTGTAGGTTCATGCAGAAAATAATATGGCTGTCTTAGCTAAAGTATGATGAAGGGACGAAACAGATGGGTAGGAAAAAGTGGGTTGAAACTGCCTTTTCTGAAGCCCCATCAACTGCACTGCTGGCTCCCAAGCCAGCTGGAGTGCTCATGTCATGACCACATGACATGGCTTCAAGCCAAGAAGAAGCGGAAAAAATCTACTTCTTTTTGAAATGGCTTTTCTCTGCATAAGGCACCTAGAGGGCATTTTCCTGCTGGTTTCAAGGCATGTGTCATCTAAATGCCATGCCTTCAAGCCAGCCTGAAAGCACCTCTTTTTGCCTGTCTGTTTAGCCCCGAAAAAGATTGAGCTAATCTAAGAGCACTTCCATAGGCTTCAATTTTGAATCTGCAATCAAGGCCTGCACCACCGTGTCATTGAGGCCACTATTCTGGGTGAGTGGAAGTGGTAACAATCCATTTCTGTTGCTTTTCGGATCATCTGAGCGTGAGCAAAACTACACAAAACTGATGTACAGCCCTCAAACATCCTCCCCCCCCCCCACAATGGATTTTCAAAACCATTTTAATGTGTTTTTTGGATGAAAACATTGACTTTTTTGACAAAAAAATGGGTGTGTGTGATTTGTGAAGATCCCAAGGGCTGTATGATTTCCCACTTCTGCCCCAGAAAGATAAAAGAACTGTCTATACCTGCAGGGTGAACTACGTTGAGTACTTATGGTAGCCTCTGGAACAAGATGGGCCCATTTTGTGGAGCTGAACTGAACAGATTTCAGGGCTTCCATGCCTTCTTCTAACATTGCTTTCATATAAGATGCTTGTTCATACCGCTTTTGGGACACACAACCAGCTTCATTATAACCTGAAGAGATACCCCCACCCCCACCCCAAAAAAAGAAGCATGAAAGAATGAAGAGGACATACAAGGTTGTCTTGGAAGTTACTTTTTCAAACTACTGTCCACAGAATACCTTAACCAAAATGGCCAAGGGAACAGAGTGGAGAAGGAAAATAAGAGTTCTGTGTATGAAAAATGTAGATGGCAGAATGGAGTACCTCTGAAAGTGAGCCTGCTGTCAGCATTATCTGGGCGCAGGGACATCCGGAACTCTACGCGACTTGTGAACATCCGGTATGGCTCATTGGTGCCAAGAGTGGTGAGATCATCTATCAAAACTCCAATGTAACCTTCAGTTCGGCTAACAACAAAGGGGGGTTTCCCTTTGACCCGCAGGCCTGCATTGATGCCAGCAATGACACCCTGTACAAGAGAGCAAAATGGTTACAAGATAGACAAGGAAGCCAGCCTATGTACAAAAGGCCCACAATCTTGACCTGCTCAAGCTATAGGGCATCAATGTGTCCACCATGATGGAGAGGGAGAGTAGACTATTGAAGCCCCAGATTCTAGGGCATGATACTCGATTCTGCACCTCAAACAAATTTCAATAGCACTGTTAAATGCAATTGTAGGGAAGCACCAAATCACACCATGCAGAACTGGAAAATAATATTGCCCACAGGACTCTTATTTCCCTCCAATAACTAGATGGCTTCTGAGCAGTTCTCCAAGACAGTACAGAGGCAGTTTATGAGCAAGGCTTAGAAGTTTGGTAGTATATATGCTCACAAGTACTACATGGTGCTTTTACTGATTAACTTAGAATTACAGGTTCACTTTATCACTACAGCAATACACAAGGGGATGCAAGACATGTTCTGGAATCTTGTCAGGAAGTTAGGACAGCATGACATCTGGTTATGCTTGTACTACTTAGACACTTCCAGCAAGCAGGTATATAATACCCCATTATCTAAGGGTTTCCTGTTCCTCTGCACAGTAATGACATGTCCCCAGCTCCATGACAGTAATAACTGCCAACGCTTCTGCTGCCATTGCTTCTGTTTCTCTGCGCCAGCACTGAGCAGGATTGGCCTTGATATTTAAGTAAGTCCTTTGTTTGCTGTCCATTGGCATGTTGAAGATGGCTATGCAAAATAAATTTAAACAATAAAAACAACTCTCTTTCACCGTTAACCTTCACAGTCAGCAACGTTGCTGAGGGTGTTGTTAGAAAATTTCTGGCAATGATCTGACAACAAGACAGCTAATGCCAAAGGTCAGGGGAGGCAGAATGGTCTCCTCTGAGTGAGGTTAACAGTTTCTTCCTGCTACAGTGGGACAAAAAAGTATTTAGTCAGACATCAATTGTGCAAGTTCTCCCACTTAAAAAGGTGAGAGAGGCCTGTAATTGACATCACAGGTAAATGATGTCTCTCATCTTTTTAAGTGGGAGAAATTGCACAATTGATGACTGACTAAATACTTCCCCCCCCCCCACTGTATACCCAAACCATCACCAGTTAGGATAGCATTTAGGTTTTTTTATGCATTTATTTATTAAAGTCATTATTATTTGTTTTTAAACTACAAACTGTATGTTTGTTGTTTTTTGGAGTAAGTCTTTATTCTTTAATAAAAGTCTGATCCGCACTTTTGCTGTTCTGTTGACAAAAGATGAACTCTTAACAAATTTAACTTTCATACCTGCATACTTTTGTTTCCTTTTAAAAGGGTTAACATCCTGGGAAAGTAAAACTGCACCCCACATTAAGCTCTGCAGAGATCTGATGCCACAACAAACTACAGTTCCCAGAACTCCATAGCATGGAGTCATGGCAGTTAAAGTGGTGTCAAACCAGATTGTTTCTGCTGTGTGGATGCACCCTTAGACATATTGGTTTGGATGCCTGTTGGTACTCATACCTCATGTACTCTGGACCAGTAAAGCCTTATCATGGGTCTTCAACAAAAGCTTTCATACCTGCCTCACTCCCTCTTTGATATGTTTAACACAGGTCATAAAAGAAGAACAGTTACAAGAACATCTTCTTCATCCTCCAGTCCTGTTACTTCTTTCACTCTCTGGTCCAGATTTTATTACTTCCTGTCCTCCCTATCCCACCCACCACATATTGGAGCTGCAGTGCTCATTTATTCTGAGCTTGTAGAGGTTATTTTCTTCCCTTCTCGACCTTTTTCTTCTAGGACAGGTCTTCAGTAATTCACCTTACAGTACTTAAAAAAAATTTCTCCAAAACCTTTTGCCTCATCTCTATTACTGCAACGAAATCAAAAGTTCCCAAAGTTTCATATTTTTTGCTCTGGTGTATTTTGGTAAAAAATAAGCTCCAAGATTAACATCAGCAGTCCTGTGGCAGAATAGAGTCAAGGCCACAGCAGGAAGATATTTCCTTAGCACTACAGTAATTCACCTCGGCCATTGTACTCATAACATCATGGAAAAATAGATTTTGGATTCATACAAGGAGGCATGTCCTGACCAAATGTCAGGAATCACATTATCAATGTAAATTTACCAGATTTAACAATAATTATCCACTTTTTGTTGCAAAGTTTCCACAGTTCATTCACCTGGGCTGCAGCTTCCTCATAGCCAGTTGTGCCATTTATCTGTCCTGCAAAGAAGAGCCGCTGAACGAGACGAGACTCAAGGGAAGAACTCAACTGACGTGGGTCTAGAAAATCATACTGAACTCCATAGCCTAGAACAATGAAAATGGATAAAAGAATTACTAAGGGAAATATCTGCTTCATAGATTCAAATATTACCACCAGAAACAGAACTACAAGGTTACTCAATTCAAAATACCCTGTGCAGATCTGTTAACAATATATTTCTTTCATGAGCAACAGAGCAGAACTTGGAAATGTTATCATGAAAGCTAATGTGTTATTCTTACTTTTGTTCAAAATGTAATTCATTACTCATTACTTACTCAAGACTTTACTTCTCTGCCACAAATATTTCTTTTCTTTTCTGAAATAAAATCTTAAAATAACAGAAAATTCAAATTCCTCCTCTCCCAAAACCAAGGTTTGAACTAGCATTTACTTGTCAGTTCAAAAATCCTAAGAAGTACCATGATCCTTGATGTATATTTAACTAAGCAGCATCTCCTGGCCAGACCACTCTCATCCTACTTTACTGGGTACCGGCTGCTGCAAGCGATGGGGGTCTGTTCTCCTGTTGAACAGGACACGGCATACTGACATTTCCACCCAATTCCTCCAGCAATCTCTGGTGTGAAAATCAGAAGCAGGACCTGTTGCAATTCCTCCTAGCATCAGAGATAGCTCGCAGAAGAGGGGTGGTGGATGGAAATGTCAGTATGCAGTGCCCCAATCAATAGGAGAATAGTCCTCCATCACTCGCCAACACTGCTGCCTAGTAATATTTACGATTGTGGCAACAATCCACAATAATGAATATATAGAAACCATGAATCTGAATCAGTTATAGATGGGTAACTCTAGGTTATGCATCCATAACTGCAACAGTGAGTGCCAACCAATTATTAGTCATTACAGTACATTATTTTTAAAAGTAACACTGCTGTTCGCCATTGCACTTTAGAGTAATGTGTTACAAGTAACATTGTTACACTGCACCATACTTATTTATTTACTGAGAACATTTACATGTCACCTTTCATCTGACTTGGGTTATACTGGCTGTGGAAGCAGGTGTTTTCTCAGAACTTGGAAGAAAAGTGTTACAACTAATGTTAGTTTACCTCTAAACTGTCAGGCATACTTGCCTCCACACCCAATATCTATAATCCAACTCAGATGAAGAATGATATGTAAATGTTCTTCCACTGCCCCGTCCTGGATTCGTCCCTTCTCACTTGCTGCCCCTCACTCCTGGAACCTTCTTCCCGCACATGTGCGCCTCATCACTTCTCTAACCAGATTCAAAATTAAGTTAAAGACTATATTGTTTAGGGAAGTGTTCCCAGGATTGTGCCATCTGCCCCAGGATACCTCCTATTAACTATGTATTAAGAAGCCGTGCCCTCCCTCCAGTCCATCTGCCTTGGTCCAGGCCCCAGAGGGAGAGAAGAAGTACTGGACCTCATCCTTTTCCTACCACCTTCCCCTTTTCCTTTTGTGTTGTCTCTTTTAGACTGTTAGCCTGAGGGTCGGGATCCGTCTAATTATAAGATTGTATGTACAGCAATGTGTAAATTTACAGCGCTATATAAATAAAATTAATACTACTACTACTACTACTACTACTAATAATAATAATAATAATAGAAAATTTATCATACTCTTCCATATGATTAAAGTATTTAAACAGCTTCATGACCAGAGAACTTTCACTGCTTCATGCTACTAACCTGGCTGTACCATTTTTGCTTTTTCCAAACCCCTAATATGGGTGATGAGCTTCTGCTGGATTTCAGATGGCAATGTCATTGACATTCCTTGTGGGTAGATAACATTGGAATCCAGACCCTCAGGCTCAAGCCAGACCTGATGCATGCGACTGGGGAAACGTAGAACTTTGGACTCCAGTGAGGGACAGTACCTAGGCAAATCAATAACCAGCCAAATCAGATACTAACATGTGATGAGTGTAAGAGAAGTTTTCATGATCCCTCAGAACAATGCCAGAGACTGAATGCTGGCAATGGCCTGGAGCTAGGAATGAAGCCAAGTCAAGCCAAGCCTTCACCACTACTCTCAGACAGCAGGTAGGTGTTGGTCCCTAGGGCAAATAATAGATTAGTCCCTAGGACAAATAACTGCTGTGTAAGATACTCAGGCTGCCAGCATCCCTTCTATACAACTCAGGCTGAGTCAGGGAAGCCCCAGATCTTACAAAATTTCCTCAAGTGTCAAGGGATGCTCCAAATTATCTTTTTTGTCTATGTTACTCTATTAAGTCTTGTGTATTTTAGAATACTTGTATAAATAGTGCAAATGAGGTTTACCGTGGTCCTCTTGTTGTCTCTTGGACATGGTTGTTCAGGTGAAGATTATCACGGATGATCTGCTCCACTTTGGGGTTAGTGTAAGTCATATAACAAGTGAGCTGATCCTCTGGCTGAAACAGAATAAACAGCACCTGGGTTTAATATATGAGCTGGATAGTTTTTTGTGCATGCTGATCTTCTTAAAACTATTACTGAGATGACACTATTTGCCTAGGGCCCTAGGTCTTTGCTTAACTGACATTCCCATACAACAAAAGGTATGATAGAAGCACACTATATCATTGCATTCCCACAGCAAACTATATAAGTTGTAATTTCTAACAGTATTATTTACTATTCTATAAATGAATGAATGAATGAATGAATGAATATCCCACTATGGGATCCAAAGTGGCTTACCATAAAAGTTAAAGCTAAAATAATATATAATATAAAGGTTTAAAAACCATTGAACAATCCAATTGAAAATTGAATTTAAAACAGTTAAAAACACAGTCATAGTGAAAGATGGCATACCTCAGAAAAAAAACAAAAACAAAACAAAACAAAAAAACAACCCAGCCAGTTAAAAGCCAAAGGCCTAGTTAAATAACAAGGTCTTAGCCTCCTCTGAGATCCATAGACAAGGAGCAACCATTAATAAGGCTTTCTCTCGCTTCCTCACCAGATGAGCCTGGGAGTATGATGAGACAGAGAAAGCCTTTTCTTGAAGAACGTTTAGCCTTGGGCTGGCTTGTTTGGGGTGATATAGTCTTAAGCAATGCAGCACTGTAAGAACACAGAGAAACAGAGGCACTTGCTTGGACCCAGATTTAGTCATGTGCAACCAGGAGGACAGAAGGGGAATCCCCTGCCCTTCCCACCCATGTCACACAACCCTCAAAGCTGGCTGAAATTACTGGCGATGTGCTGTAGGCTCTCCATGGTGAACTACTGTACAAAAGAGAGGGAGATCTTTGCCAATTGGGCAGAAGCAACATTTGTGTGAATGGAACTCTTCTATCAATGGAGTGTAGATCTTGGATCCAACCACTGAGCAGAAGGTCAATCCTAAATGTATCTGCTAGGAAGAACTCTAAAAGCATTTCAGTGCAATTGACTTCTATGCAAGCAAACTTGAGATGACATGATTTAGTAATTTATCTATTTGATTTATCAAATCACTAAGATCTAAATTCTCTTAACACTCCTGAGCCTTGTTAGGTGCTTTGGTCCCTCTAGAAAACAATGTTACTGTTCTAAATTTATTGTGGAGATTTTTTAAAAAGGGCAGTGATAGTTCTAAAAAAAAGGTCTACTTTTGTTTTAACAAGAAACCTATGGGGTTTTCATGTTAGCATCCTAAAAAGTCATCCTTAAGAGAAAATAAAGAGCAAAAAGGTGGCTGCAAAAATCACAGGGCAGGTATTTCAGGAAAAGGCTGCTAGTAATGGAGGAAATGGCATTCTTTGTACATACCAGCACAATGTTTCAGGAATAAGAGTTGTAAATCATTATGGTATACACCCATCTCTCCTACTCTGGTGCTCTCCAAATGTAGACTACAATCCCCATCTTTACCAACTATGGTAAAAGGCTGTGCTGGGTGGGTGATATGGGTAGACACAATACATATAGTGGGCATCAGACTGGCCAAGCTAACTGGGGATGACAAGAGTTGTAGTTCCACATATCGGTAGGACAACCAAAGGCTAGCATAGCCACTGATTGTCCCAACATCTAAGAAGGGATTTCCAGGGAGTACTTACAATACACAGCAACTGTTAATAGAAATAGAGAAATGTAACTCTCAGCTAGGCATCCCCATTTTTCACACAAGAGTACTTGGAACATTTTCATATTGAAACAAATATTTGAAAATATCCTCATGTGCTGAACTGCTAGAATAATATAAATGTGCACAGGGAGGGAGAGTGAGTGAGAGATAAAGAAACTCTCACATAAAGTGTATCAACTACATACATTCCTCAGAGCTCTAGCCCACCTTAATCCACACAGCTTCATTAAGGAAGCTGAATGGCACAGGAGAATGGTCAGCTGTTTGTTTCTCCAGAACACTGAAGTCAATGGAATCTTTTAACAGTCGGGGTGGAGTCCCAGTCTTTAGCCTTCCAATGGTAAATCCAAGCTTCTCCAGAGTTTGAGCAAGGCCAATAGAAGGTTGGTCTCCCATTCGCCCAGCAGGATACATTTCTAGTCCAATTAGGATCATCCCCCTCAAAAATGTTCCTGTGGTCAGAATAACGCTCCGAGCATGCACTTGCCTTCCATCTTCTGAAGAGAAACCATGAAGTAAAACAGAGCAAAATCTAGTACATCAACTGCTTGTCTAATTACAAAGAAAGTGCCATGTTACTGTTTTGCGCTCTAAAGGAAGTAGAAATGTTTAGGCTATTCTACAGACATTTTGAATAAAAGACAAGGAAAGGAGAGGAACATAATTTTTTTGTATCTAACATCACACAAAGCCCCAAAGGATTTGATATAACTGTTTAGCATCAGCATCTTGCATTTCAGTTTCATTTATCTTTTGTTTAGAGAGAAAAAACAGAAGTGAAATTGCAAACTCTACTGTGAACATATGATTTTATTGTTTGTCCAAATCTGTTTTGTTTTTGAAATGTGAATACCGAAATGCTACCTACTGAACTAAATTATACACTCCAGAATAACAGAACATTTTGCACAGTGAGGGCATATAGCATCTCAAGTCAGTGGTTTTCCTCTACAGGATTCCTAGTGGGACCCCCACCCATATACTAGAAATTCCAGCCTTCAGGTTAGTGTAGAACCATTCTCATTCTGACGTATTAAAGCCACACATATTTTTCCAATTCCCTGAATGGCATGTCTCAAACAAGCAATGGCTCAACCAATTTATTGAACTTTTTTTCCCCTGGAAGTTGTAAAAATGGAGAGATGCTTCATTTCTGACACCCATCAGAATATTCAGACACTCATAGAAACAAACTGGTTTTAACATGAAGAATAATGCTTGTGCTTCATTCTGGGTTAGAAAGAAAGATGGTGATGATGATGTTACTTCTGATTCTCATGGGGCACAATTAAGATGTGGTTTGCTATAACTACTTAGAGGGAGACCGAATAGAACAGAAGAACAAGGAGAGAAGCATATAACTGTTTCTTTTCCTGGTACTTTGACACATGTAAAAGCATGTAGGCATTTCCTTCAAGTAAGGATCTGGCTCTCAGTGGCATTAATGTACAATCGTATGACTCCATGCAATCCCAGAAGCAGCCCTGTCCCTCAGTACTTACGCAAAATGACTCCACTGACAGAACATTTCCCAGGACGCTCTGGCTCTGGCTCTGTAAGTAGAAGATCTTCCACAGATGCCTCACAAACTGTCAAATATGGGATTTGGAGAATTTCTTTCTACTAGGAAAGTAAGAATTGTTAAATCAATGCACATACACCTTTTCAGACAAGACTTTTTAAGGATTAAGCACAGAAGGAAAACAAAACAAACCAACACCCAGATACAATACAGTGTCTCCTTCTCATCAGAGACGGCTGTATTTGCGCAAACTATCAAGTGAAAATTCAACCTCTGATTTATTTTTTTAAATATCTGTTCCTTGTCATCAATTTCTTTTTCCAAGAATTTTCATTTCTACATGATATTAACAATGAAGGAGCTCCTTTAAATGTCTGTGTTAATTTGTTTATGGCACTTACTAACTTCAAGTAGTCTATTTATCCAATTATTTTTTACCATCAACAGCTAGATTTAGGCTTCAGTTTGAAAACCAATAAAGACTTCATAAGTGGGATCTAGAATAATGGTTGCCCTGTAGATTGATCCTTCTACACTTCCTTCTGCAGCCATTGAATTTAATGGCTGAGCAACCTGAACCTCAGTCCAACAATTCAATCACATTGACCCCAAGGAAGGGGCTCCAAACAAACATTCTATACCAGTATCCTCAGTAACTTTAAAAGATTCTGATGACAGCCAGTGTGTGGTACTGTTTACTGGATTAGGACAGGGAAGGCCTGGGTTCAAATTCTCACTTGGCCATGAAGTTAACTTGGTTGACTATTTTAGTGATTGGCTCAAGGATAAGGTGGTGGAGGGTAAAAATTCTTTGTGATGATAAAAATGTAAGGAGGTGCATGTAAAATTCAACATCAAATTAACTGTGAAAAGAACATCTGGTTATATCCCAGATCTGCCACCAGCAAAGAGAAGAGATCCTTCTACAAGAAGCTTCCATGAGAAGCTTCTGAACTAGTGTAGTTTTTGCCTCCCTCTACTATACTATCCCAAAACTGTTTTTGAGGGATGGAAGACCCTTTAGGAAAGTGAAGGAAGTGGTGTTATGCCTGCAGAGGGAGGGGCAATTGCTTTTCATACTTTCTGTGGACAGGGGTTTTCTGAGCAAGGTCCCTATCACACTATTCAACTTTAATCACCATACAGAATCCTGGACCCTGTAATTTTGAGTCACTAGAGATCACTAGGCTGAGAATTCTGAAATCCCATCGGTAAACAGCAAATCCTAAGAGTTCATGGAACAGAAGCATGGAAATTAAAAGTAGAATTATAGTAATATAACCATTTCGTGTGACAGGGCCCCAAAATTTAGCTCAAGGAATGTTCAACTTGAACAAATCTGCATCTAGTCCTATGTGAACTAACCATCTAAAAGCATCTTTATTTTATTTCAGCTGTTCATGTAGTGTATACCAATTTCTTTGTCAGGCTTCATTTTCCTTCCTGTTTACTTTTTAGCCATAGGATTCTGCATTGTTTTATGCAAAACCATATGCATTGATTTTTAAAATTGTGTACTTATAATTCTATGGCAATTTCTAAGTGCTCCTATAATTATTCTGGTACATTGTGACACAGCTGGAGTATTATCATATAGAAAAGTGGTGTACAAATAAATGAAGGCATCTGATGGGCTTGGTTGTTCCCCACCTCAAAATAAGGAGGTCGTAGCTATAGGCAATAACTGCTGTCTTCCACACTGAAATGAGCATTTCCTTCTTTCTTTATTTCATCCACATTATATTTATTCAATTTTGAAAAATAAAAAAATGCATTAAATAATAAACATTTGAAAGACTAAAAACCAAACATTCCTGCATTGTCTATATAAGGGTAAGATGTTTGAACTGATATGAAGACTTTTCTCCTCATGAGGTTTTACACAAAGAACAGAAACTATAAAACTATTTCCTTTCCTAATATTGCATCTTGCAAAACTCTCCCACAAAAGTGCTGAACTGTCAGTAAGAAATCACAAGATTAGTTTATTTCAAGAGATGATGAGTCACGTTTTTTTAAAAAAATAATGTTCAGACTGCTTTTCAAATTATTGTACTTCTTGTAAAATGGAGGGCACTTTATTTTCTAGAAGACATGGGAGGGTTTCATCAGCAAGCTGCAAAATGTTGATTTTTTTTCAGGAAATTATTCTCTAATGTTGCACCAGAGATGCACTCTTTATGGAGTAGGCCATTTGTATCTACTGGGATTTGGTTGCAGGGCCCTTTGTGGATACCTTT
This sequence comes from Urosaurus nigricauda, assembly GCA_034509955.1. Taxonomy (NCBI): domain Eukaryota; kingdom Metazoa; phylum Chordata; class Lepidosauria; order Squamata; family Phrynosomatidae; genus Urosaurus; species Urosaurus nigricauda. The sequence goes on along the minus strand of JAOEGL010000001.1, from coordinate 256,105,274 downwards.
TTAGTTTGGAAGTGATTTTAGGAGAACTGTCAACACTTATTGTTGGAGTTACCAAAAGTAATACTAGCTGCAGGTATTCTTTATTCAGTATTTATCCATCTTCTCCCTGTCCTGTAAACATGTATTACTAGGCACAAAAATTCAGTGTCACCATCAAACATACATTATTTAAAGTTTTTTTTTCAATCAATAAATACGTGGCATATAATCCAACTGGAACGGAACCTTGATTTAATTTTTTGGGGCTTACCCGTATTTTGTTCTGAAATGGGCCATACTTAATCACCCACTTTTTCTGGAGCAATGGACACCAAGTCTTCTTCTCTGTTACCTTCCCCACCTAAAGTTTACATTTAGGCTTATTAAACATAGAAGCCAACACCTGTTCTATTTTATTGTCTGGGATTTCATTCTGGACATCTTGCCGCCTTGTTCATGTATTTACCCAACTATCCTTCTCCTCCCACAAAGATAGCTTGGTTTTGCTGCTCTTCTTTGCATTCTCACCTGCATGTTCTCTTTGTAGAGCTTCCTGTCAATCTGAGCTCGGAGACCCCACACAGCTGGCCCCTTGCCCTTGTTTAGCACTTTGTAATGTACTCCAGACTGATCACAAATTCTAGCACAAAGGCCATCTAACGCATCCACTTCTCTCACCAGATGTCCTTTCCCGATTCCACCAAACGAAGGGTTGCATGACATTTCTCCTGGACAAAGAAGTAGGAAAGACATTACATTGTCACCTTTCCCCATCGAATTGCTAGTTAAATCTAATGTTTCGGCCTAGGATCAAGAAAACACCAGTCACTGTTGGCCTAATTGCACTTGCAATCATGAGCGGTATTTGTTACCTTAAGTCTTAGGAGATGAAAGGTGCAAGCTAAACTTATTCAAGATTTAGAGAGTTCACTGTAAACACAGCACAGAGGCATGTGATGTCATATACTGTAGTTTATTCTAATGAAGAATTAGTTTTGGTTATTTTAACAAGATGTGTTTTATTCACTCAAGTCAAATTGTCTTTGACTTATGGCAATGCTACAAATCAAAAGCTCTCCAAGTTGCCCTCAGGACTTGTAGACTCAGGGATGTGACTTCCTTGAATGAGTCTATCCATCTGGAAATGCGGTCTTCCTCTTTTCCTGTTGTCCTCTACCTTACCAATCATCACTAGTGAGTCATATCTTCTTATGATGTGTCCAAATTATGACAGTCCCTTTAGTCATCCTGGCTTCATTCTAGGAAGAGTTCAGGCTCGATTTGCTCTAGGACTCATCTGTGTTTGTTTCTAGCAATCCATGGTATTCATAGGAATTCTTTCCTAACACATTTCAAATGAATCGACCTTCTTCCTATCCGTCTTCTTCACTGTCCAGCTTTCACAACTACAAACTGAAATGATATGGGATGATATGATAGGATGATACGGACGATCCTAACTTTAATATTCAACGGGATTATCTTGACGCCAGGATCTTGTCGAGTCCCTTCCCGTGTCCTAAGGTGTATCCGTACTGCAGAAACAAAGCAGTTTGAGAGCACTTTTAAACGCCGTGGCTCTGCGCTACAGAATACAAGGATTTGTAGTTTTGGCGAGACACTAGAGCTCTCTGACGGATGAAGCCGAACTACAAATCCCATGATTCCATAGGACGAAGCCGTGACAGTGTAATCAAAGTGCTTTATTTCTGTTCATCAGTATTGTTGTCTGCCTCACTCGCTATGGAATTCTGGGAGTTGGAGTTTGTTGTGGGCCCGAAGGGCCCACAACAAACTCCAACTCCCAGAATTCCATAGCGAGTGAGGCAGACAACAAGTTAAAGCGCTCCCAAACCGAGTTATTATTAACTCTCCAGTGTGGATGCAGCCAGTAGTAGTCGTTACCAAGGGAGGCCTTTTTGTGGGTGAGGAGCAGCGTCCTGGCCCCGACCCTGGAGGCCGCAGCCGCAGCCTCGGTCCCCGCATGCCCTCCGCCGATGACCACGACCTCGTACTCCTCCCTCCCCGCCGCTTCTTCTTCCCTTCTCCTCGAAACCTGGAGCCAGGAGGCCTTCAGGAACCGAGTAGGCCCCAAGCGGCGTCGCAGTAGCTTGTTGCTGAGGCTCAATAACAGCAGCATCTTCAATAGGGGCCTACTCTGGCTGCTACTGCTGCTACTACTACCAACGGTTTTTTGTGGGCGCCATTTTGTGTCAACGGCCCTGTCGTTGAGCCAACTGCGCATGCGCGCTAGCCCTAGTGGGTGGTGACAGAGGCACAGGCGTCTTCGTTAAAGGTTATGATTATTTATGACACAAGGAGTGAAGCTGCGTGTGCTTAGTAGCCGTGGTTCCCCAAACTCCGCCCCTCCAGTCAACCCTGAGCCAATCACGGCCCACATGCAAATTGACTTTCCAACTCAAGATTCTACACTCAACCTGAATAGACTTCCAGGCTGAGAGCAGCACGAAAGCCCCGCCCACCTCTTTGCTCCTCAGCCAATCACCGCCCACATGCAAATTTCCCTTCCAACTCAAGATTCTACTCAATCTGAATAATTTATCCAGAGAGAGAGAGAGAGAGAGAGAGCACCACAAAGGCTCCTCCCACCTCTTTGCTCTCCAGCCAATCACCGCCCACATGCAAATTTACTTTCCAACTCAAGATTCTACACTCAGTCTGAATAGACTTATCCAGAGAGAGCGCCACAAAGGCTCCTCCCACCTCTTTGACTCTCAGCCAATCACCGCCCACATGCAAATTTACTTTCCACTGTAAGATTCTACCATCAAAATAGATTCATCCAGAGAGAGCACCACAAAAGGCCCTCCCACTTCTTTGCTCTTCAGCCAATCATCGCCCACATGCAAATGTCCTTCCTCCGTCATAATGCCCTCCCTGCCCGCTTGGCCAATGAATGGTCTGGGATTCTGGGAGCTAGTGATGATAGAGTCCATCTGGACTGGGCTAGAGTTTGGGGACCACTGGTGTGTGTAGGAATGAATGAATTATGCATCTTGGCACCACTTTGACTGCCGTGGCTGAATGCTGTGGAATTCTGGGAACTGTAGTTTCTTGAGACATTGAGTCTTCTCTGTCAGAGAGCTCTGGATATGTAGTTTGTTGTGGTCCCAGAGGTCTGTGAGTCAAAATAAATGACTCACAAACTACAAATCCCAGAATTCCATAGCAATGAGCCATGGCGGTTAAAGCAGTATCAGACTGGATTATTTCTACAGTGCGGATTCAGTGCTAGGATTTGTTGCTTGTTGTGGCCCCAGAGCTCTCTGACAGAGAAGGCGAAATATTTCACAAAACTACAGTTCCCAGAATCCCATATCTTTCAGCCCATGGCCGTTAAACTGGTGTCAGACTGGATTATTTCTGCAGTGCGGATTCAGCCTTAAAAGTGCTAGGAGTTGTAGTTTGTTGTGGCACCAAAGCTCTCTGTCAGAGAAGGCAAAATAGCGGTATATCGCAAAACACTGAAAATCCCAGAATTCCATACCGTCAAGCATGGCAGCTAAAGTGGTGACAAACTGGATTATTTATGCAGTGCAGATGCTGCCCATGATTCTAAATTTTATGCAGATATATGTCCTGTGGGAGTTTTTATATTTCTGATGACAATAAATGTGTGAGAAAATGGCTTCTCAAAAATGGTTCAAAATGATAACAATAAAAATGTGTTTATTGCTTCATTTGCCAGACCATTAATAGCGTTTGATTGCAGTACATAGAATAAACTGTGTCTCTTATTAATTTAAAGGGCCATTCAAATAATTATTATAACAATAATAACCCATTTAATAATGATAATGATAATGAAAACCTGTTTCCTAAGAAACGCCTTACTTGCCGGCTACAGTTTCACCTAAGGTCACCTGTTTGCGGGGAGGGTAGGATATGTTTGAATATGTTTGCCCCCTTTAACTGCTCCAAAAGGACAAATTAAGGTGTGCAGGGAGATAATAAATTTGGATTGCAAAAAGCCAAGAAAGTGTCAAGCATTGTTCCTTTCCTATTAAAAGCTTAGATAAATCTGCAGGTCTGTTTCTTGGAACTATATGACAGGCTGAGACCAGATGCTCACACCCTTTTCCTGCCATGGATATATAATAATGGAAAAAAAACAATTACTGGATCAAGTTTTTAAGAAATGTTTTGGCTCTTGGTCATAAGGGTCTTTCCAAGAGAGAAACTGTGCAAGATCAGGCAGAGTGATGACTGAGGCAACTGGATTTAAAAATGCATATTTTCTCTACTCCACCTTCCAGCCAGGGATCGTATCTGGGATGCAGCAAAGTTTTGCCCATGGATAAGGTGCCACAAGCAACCTGGGTCATTCCTGGAAAGGAAAGTACAGGCATTCCTTAGTTAACGAAAATGTTAAAATACGAGGGGGTATCCTAAAGTTTTAATTATCACCTTTTAAAAAATTTGATAGAAAGTTTGTTTTGATTTGTAGTTGTTAACTTATTTCTATGTAGTCACCATCCAGATTTGCACATTTTCCCCAGCTTTTCTTGACCCTCCGGATACCTGATATTGTAGAAGTTTGCAGATTGCGCCTTATGAGTGAGTATTGTAAAGTAATAATTATCACCCGGAAATTATTATGGCATATTGATGAAATTTTGTCAGTGTCACAATTGGTCCCTGAGTGCATGATATTGAGAAAATCAGCTCATTGCATCCTTTATTTTTGTGACTGGCTCTACCAGAAGTGACTAAAGTGTAAACTCCTCATAAGGCGCAATCTGCAGGCTTCTACAATAGCAGGTATTCGGAGGGTCAAGAAACGCTGGGGAAAATGTGTCAATCTGGATGGTGACTATGTAGAGATAAATTAACAACTACAAATCAAGATAAACCTTCCCTCAATTTTTTTTTAAAGGTGATAATTAAAACTTTAGGATAACCCCTTGTATATACAGTTAGCCCTCCACATTCACTGCGATTTAGGGGCCAAGGATTCCCGTGAAAGTGGGAAAGCCACAAATTAAAAAAACACTTTTAACCTGAGATAACACCTCCCTAGGAATCTCTAGGTCTTCCAGCATGACTTCTGGTGGATGTTGACCAGAGTTGCTCTGGAGAACCTAGAGATGCCTAGGCAGACTGTATTAAAACCATGAATAATCAAATCTGTAAAAGTCAAAACTGCTAATGTGGAGGTCTGACACTATAGTATTTTATGCTCCAGAGAACAGGACCAGTAACAATGGATACAAATTGCAGGAAAAGAGATTCCACTTCAACATTAGGAGGAACTTCCTGACAGTAAGGGCTGTTCGACAGTGGAACACACTCCCTCGGAGTGTAGTGGAGTCTCCTTCCTTAGAGGTCTTAGACTCTTTCAGACGTGGGAAATTGGAAGTATAATCCAAGGGCAATCCAAACGCAATGCTGGGGTTTCACGTTATTGCGAATTAATTCTTCTCACGTAAATTTGGGCAAAAGGGAAGTCACTCCGAATGCAATCATGGGTTTAACATTATTGCGAATTTAAGCTTCTCATGCGATTTCGGGCAAGGGGGGTTATTTTCGGGTAATGGGAAGTAATTCCGAATGCCTTCCGAACGGAGCAGGGGTTCAGGTAAATTCGCTAAACAAGCTAATTTACATGAATCCACATTGGCTCCATTCGGAATTGGGAGAAATTCCTCCCGTTTGAAAGAGTCCCTTTAAGCAGAGGCTGGTTGGCCATCTGTTCGAGATGCTTTGATGGAGAGTTCCTGTATGGCAGGGGGTTGGACTGGATGGCCCTTGGGGTCTCTTCCAACTCTGTGATTCTATGATTCTATGCCTGCCCAGTCCTATTTGTCTTCCTTGTCCTCTATTCTACTTATAGCTGGATATTTTTTTAACAGCATCAACATTGGGAGGATGGTGAAAGAAACACAGATTTTTGATACCAGGTTGCAGCAGTTAAGTTTTCTGTTAAAAGGGTAGCAAGAGGCATCCAGAATCCCTTGCTTGACCACCCAAGAGCAGCAAAACAGGAGGAAAAGAGAAAAAGAGATTACTTTGCCTCACTAGCTCTCCCCAGCTAGTACCTTTTTTAAAGGTAGTTCTATATGTTTGGCCACCAAAATGGCCAAAATTATAAGAAAAAGGAAGTCCAATGGAAGAAAACAATCATCCCTGGTTGCACTTGGGAAGAAGCTTTCAAGCAGTCTCTAGAAGATTCAGGATGTTTTTGTTTACTTCTACAAGCCTTACCAGACCTGATTGTTTCATCTCACATGTGCATATTGCTAATTTTTAATAAACAGTTTGTTGAAAAATATTAAATTGCAATTCGTTTTTGTGCTGTAGAAATTTATCCCTATTGTTTCCATTTCATTTTCTACCCCTCACACCAAATTTTCTGTTAAAGGAGTAATAAATTGTTGTTGTTGTTGTTGTTATGTGGATGATTTTAACATGTCCTATGTTTACGTGTTTTAACTTAATGTGTTAAAATGGTTTTATTTTGGCACAGTGGTTAAATGCCTGCACTGCACCACTCACTCAAAACCATAAGGTTGCGAGTTCAAGACCAGCAAAAGGGCTCAAGCCCGGCTCAGGCTTGCATCCTTCCGAGGTTGCTAAAATGAGTACCCAGATTGTTGGGGGCAAGAGCTTACAGTTGTAAACCGCTTAGACACTCCTTAGGCGGTATGAAGCAGACAAGCAGTATATAAATGAAGTTTTTTTTGTTTGTTTTTTGTTTAATTGTTTTAACCTATGCTTTACTCCACCTTGAGCCTTGGGGAGAGGCAGGTAAGAAAATCATCATCATCATCATCATCATCATCATCATCATTGCCTCTACCCAAGGCTTGAGGCAGGATACAATGTAGATCAAAACACATATAACCATTTTAACACATTAAGCTAAAACACATGAACATAGTACACATTATATCCATCCAACATAATTTCAAATTTAAGTTTAAAATTTAGTTTAAAATTTACTGAGTAGGCCTGCTGGAAGAGATAAGTCTTTAATAATGTTTTAAATTCAGGCAGCATGTTTAGCAGTCAAATCTCTCCCAGCAGGTCATTCCACAGTCTAAGAATGGCTGATGAAAATGTCCCCTGGGTGGACAGTTGAAATAAATGCCCCACAGAGGACCTGAATGCACAGGGCAGATTATATGGGAGATGGTGATCCTATAAGTGACTTGGACCCAAACTATGTAGGTCTTTAAGAGTAATAATCAACACTTTGTACTTTGCCCAAAAGCTAACTGGCAGCCAGCGTAGTGGTTTTAATATTGGTGTGATATGCTTATTCCTAGGTGTACCAACAATCAATCTGGCTGCCGTGTTTTAAACTAACTGAAGTTTCCATATGTTATAAAGGTAGCACAGTGTAGAGCGCATTTCAAAAGTCTAGCCTTGAGGCTACCAGTGCATGCACTAGCACCTTTAGGTTTTTGAATTCTAGGAAGGGAAGTGGGGTGTATCAACTCAAGCTGATAATGCACACTCCTAACAGTTGCATCGATCTGGACTGACATTTGGAGAGACAGACCCAGGAGCATTCCCAAGCTGTGAAGACAGTATTTCCAGAGGAATGTAACCCCATCAGGAACTGGCTGATATACCTCCAGTCCCAAATTAGGACCTTTGACAGTAAGAACCTCTGTCTTGTTGAGATTCAGCAGCAATTTGTTTTTCTTTATAAACTGCTTCATACCGCCTAAGCAATGTCTAAGCAGTTTACAACTGTAAGCTAATTTGCCCTCAACAATCTGGGTACTCATTTTAGCAACCATTTTAGCAACTATGCGAGCCTGAGTCAAGCTTGAGCCCCTTTTCTGGTTTTGAACTCGCAACCTTAGGGTTTTGAGTGAGTAGCTTCAGTACAGGCATTTAACCACTGCACCACCAAGAGAAGTATGTTTGGGTGTCATCAGCATACTGATAGCATGCTGTCCCATGCCTCCATATGATCTCTCCCAGCATTTTCATGCAGATGTTAAATAGCATTGGGGATAGAATGCTATTTTTTTGAGGATTAGCTATCCTCAACACCACAATCTGAAACCTGCTTGAGAGGTGGAACCACTGCCACACAATGCCTCTGATCCCCCTCCTCGGTATTCCAGGCAGCTGCCATTCTTGATAGTATTGAATGCAGCAGAGAGGTCTAAAAGCACCAACAAGGACACACTCAGTGCTAAGACAGAGACCATCCACTAAGGCAATCATAGCTGCCCCAACACTCTATCATGCTCTGAAGGTGGTCTGAAATGGATCAAGTTGTACCCCAAAGTCTAGCCTCTCTCCATCACCCCCTTTTCTGATATTAAATGGTATCAAGGGATGTCTGAGGCCTAAAATGGTGAGAGCACCCCGAGTGCAGTAAACTAGCCAAGCCATATAGGAGATCTGAGACCATATTTGGTGATTCCAGAGGCTCAGCAAAAGCATGTAGCCAAGAACAGAGCAATCAGGATTGGAATCTGCACAATCTTTCACCAATACGAGTGTTATGTTTACAAGACCTTGTGTTTACAATTGAACAAAAATCCGATAATACTTCCCTCTGGGAGTGATACTGCCTTGTCCAAAGACATTCGCACTGATTGGCCATTCACAGCTTCCTGTCTCATTCTTCTCTCCTGGAAACTCCACCTTAATCCCAACATCTCCCCCAGGACAGGTTTTGTTTGCATGAATGGTGATGCATGAATTCCCTGAATTCACAAATAAAACAACTTTGGAACTTGCACCCTGGCGTTGTGTTTCTCAGGTATACCCAGGTTTGATCCCTGCCTTGAATTGTCTGAGCCATCTTGGTTGCTCTTAATTGAGCTAATAAAATTCTCCTATTGAATACTGATTGTGAGTGTCATCCCAGGACCCTGACATTTGGGTAACACAAGGAAGTGTGTGTCATCCAAAACTGCCTAGAGTTGGGAGGTAACTGCCCTCTCAATCACCTTTTCCATAAAAGGAAGATTAGAAAGTGGTCTATAATAACTAAGGTCCAGAGGATCAAGGGAGGGCTTTATCAGAAGTAGTCTAACCATGGCTTCTTTTAAATAAGGTGGAAAGTTCCAATCCCTGAGAGAGATGCATTAATAACATGTTGTATTTTAAATCTAATTGCATCTCCTCCCTGAACAACCAAGAGAGACAAGTCTTGAGAAAACAACTTGTCTCCTTTAGTTCCCTAGCAGCTTGTCTACATTAGCAATATTTACCAACTGAAACTGATCCAGTTTTACAGTTATTTCAATAACAGGTATACCTGAAGATCCGTTTTTCAGCTTGTGATTTGCTGCAGCTACAGGTATTGCTGTTTCCTCATTGGAGAAGTACCCAAGGAAGACTGGAACATAGAAGTTTATCACACGAAAGGAATTGGAAGTATAATCCAATGGCAATCTAAATGCAATCATAGGGTTTTGCATGATTGCGTGAAAGCTGATCACACACAGGAGTTTATCACACGAAAGGAATTGGAAGTATAATCCAATGGCAATCTGAACGCAATCATGGGGTTTCGCGTGATTGCGTGAAAGTTGATCACACACATTTTCAGGCAAAGGGAAGTCCTTCCGAACACAATCGTGAGGTTTTGCGTGATTGCGTGAGAAAGTATCACATGCAATATTGGGCACTGGGAGGCAATTTTGGGCAGTTCTGAACGCAATGCACTGTCAATACGCAATCACATAAATTATCTCAACTAGCGAATTTACTCAATTCCGAACTGGCCTCACTTCCATTTATTTCGAAAATGAGAGAAATTCCTCCCGTGTGACAAACTCCATAGAAGCAGAAAACTGGGGTGGGGGACATACTGTGGGATATCTGTCAGCCATTTGTCCAGTTACCAACATTGGAACCAAGATGCCTCTCAATATAAGTTAAACTAGAATACACTTTAAATAAGGTACAGTACAAAGTTTTTTTTTAAATCAGACATATAAAAACATTAATTTCCAACCATTTAGAGCAGTGCAGTTGGGTTCCCACTGTTTTGTTTAGTTTCTTGCCTTTAAGGGTTCTTGTTTTGACATTTGTGGCAGATAGGCATTCCATGTGTGCAACTTGTCCTTGCAGGGCAATGCAAACAATGTGGAAAATTTTTCACTTGAATTTTCATGTTCAGTGCTCAGTGTGTCTGTAACAAAGGCACAGTGATGCTGTACCAACCAATGCTGTTAGGCCCTTCACTTTTAGGTCTGTGTTAATAGCTGTATGACAGGTAAACATTAAGTGATTGCAACTTCCCCACATGGATATATTTAGTGATGGGAAATGCTTCACTTTTGCATGCCATGACAATCCTTCCCCCCCCCTCCAATAGATGAGCCCAGGCTTGTTTTTTGAGCAGGAAGAAAGTGTCTGAATAATTGGGGGTGGGGGCATGGGTTATGGGCAAAAGGATAAGTCATCAGTATTAAGGAAGTGAACAGCTTTTAGTTCAAACATGTACTGTAAAAGATGTTTTTCGTTTCTTTATCAAATTAAGTTTTGATAAACAATTAGACCATTTATTAGGACAAACCATGACACTAGAAAAAAAATGTTTGGGGTTGACCCATTGCGCAAGATGGTACCAAAAACTTGATGCTAGAACCCTGATGGCGAACCTATGGGACACATGCCACAGGTGGCACGCGATGCCATATCACCCAGCATGGACTAGGTAGAAGGAAGAAGAGGCACGTGCGTGCCCCTGCCTCCTTCTCCCTGCTGTTTCCTGGCCTCCACCTGCCTCTCTGAGACAGCTGGAACCTGGAAAATGGTGCTGCAGAGAAGGAACCACAGGCACGCGCTTCGGGTTCCTTCTCTGCAACGCCATTTTGAAACAACTGGAGGCCGGGGAAAGGGTAGGGGGAGAAGGCCCGCCCAGGAAGCCCCATGTCCAGGGGGTGGAAGCCTCATCCCGGCACGCAGTTCTGCAACTGGAGGGCAGAATCGCCGCTCCTGGCAAGCAGCCCAAAAAAGGGTTGCCATCACTGTGCAAGAAGATTTTAAGTTCAGCCTACTGAAAACCAGACTTTGTCCCTTTTCCAATGAACAATCTCTGCTATAATTAGAGAAGGAAATTTGTCTGTACTAATTTGTCACTGGAATTGTTAGCTTCATTGTAGAATTAAAGCAGTTTGACACCACATTAACTGCCATGATTTATCCTTCAGACTTCTGGGACTTGTAGTTTGGTGAAGCGCCACACCCCTCTGACAGACCAGGCTGAATAACTCACCAGATTATACATCCCAGGATTCTACAGACTAAATCATGGCAGTTAAAAGTTCCATCTAACTGCTTTAATCCTAGATGTCTTGCTGCAAGTTGTTGCTGCTGCTATTGCTGAAAGATGTCTTATTTTTTGCAGACAGCAGAGAAAATTGTAGTCCTATGCCCATGAACGCTCATCGGAGAGTACTTTCCACTGTAAATCCCACTGGGACTGACCTTGGGGTACATAGTATAGAACTGGTCTAGAAGAATGGTTAAGAAAATGTACTTCCCCTTCTGCCAAATGGTTGTGATTAGTTAGGTAGGCCATGTAGCATATGATTGTAGCAAAAGTGCCATAGCAAGGTCGCCCTCCATTTCTAACCAGAGTCTTCCTGTTCCACACTCCAGAATGCAGCTATTGTTATGAGACTGGGAGTGAAGAAGTAGCAATGTGGAACTAAACGAAGGGTGGGTCATTTTCCCTGGTTCATTTTACTGCTGCTGTTGTTTGCTTATGTCCTTCCCAGCTTGAGCTGACTCCAATGGCCTGCCTACTCAGCTGAAGTGCCTCCACCTGTGGCCCTTGCTTGTGTAGAATTGAAACTTGTCTCAAAGTTCAGGAAGGTGGAAAACACCACGATGGCTAGCATTCCTCAATTATCATGGAGTTTTCTTGGTATGATTTGTGCAAGGGGAGGGTTGCCTTTGCCTTCGTCTGAGAGAGTGTTACTTGCTGAAGGTCAGACAGTGACCAGATGTCATAACTGCAAAGCAGGACAAGGCACTGCAAAATGTAGGGCATTCAAGAAAAATGTAGGCCATTACAAAATAAAAGCTAAAAATACTTATTGTTTTATTTACAGCTATATTACAAAAAGTGTATTTTGTTGTGTACTCAATCGTATTTTTCTGATTAAATTACCTGTGTTAAAATGCCTTGTTGGCTTGGAATACATTTATAGAACTCTAAGCAAGACAAATGCTAAAAATTGTACTGTGCTAGCAACAAGCTCTTGACCGTATCTACATTTAAATTATTTATTTCATTTGTCCATTCTCCTCAAATTAATTTAAAAAAATTTCAACAGTTGCATTGTGTCCCCTTGCCTAACAGTTCTGTTCTTTTCCTCTTCAAGAAACAAACACGGATCGAGCTCTAGGAGGGCAAGTCTCGTCTTCTGCTGGAAAAAAGAACTTTAAAAGGATCCATCCTACCTTGCTATTTGCAATGTCACTGTGGCACATAGACGAATTTCTCAAAGGGGAACAGGAAATATGGTGTTACTCAATGGACTTCTTAGTCATGCTCAAAATGGAGGACATTTTGGAATTCTGCCTGGACAGAATGTTGAAATGTCCTGGAAAATGAGGACATCTGGTCACCATGCCAAGGTCACCCAGTGAGTTTCCATGGCTGAGCAGAGATCTGAACCCTGATCTTAAAGAGTAAAAATAAACAACTGAGCATTAGAGTTAGAATCGTTCAAGCCATGATATTCCCTGTCTTCATGCATGGATGTGAGAGCTGGGGAGTGAAAAAAGCAGATAAAAGAAAATCAACTCATTTGAGTCTTGGTGTTAGAGAAGAGTGCTGAGAATGCTAGCTAGGATACCAGAAAGAGAGACACAGAAGAATTAGCTTGTGAAGAAGCATTTACACTCAAAAGGCATCAGCTGAACAAATAAAAAGCCTTTGGCTTAATACACATTCACACCACCTCTCCAAAAGTATAGCTTTTATCTTCCAGTAGTCCTTCTTTCTTTAGTGGTAGCTATAAAAAGCCAATGTGATTCTAGGCTGCATCAATAGAAATATAGCATCTAGATCAAGGGAAGTAATAGGACCAATGTGTTCTGCTTTAGTCAGGTCTCACCTGGAACAAAATTAAAAAAGGATGTTGAGAAACTGGAGCATGTCCAAAGGAGGACAACCAAAATGGTGAAGGCTCTGGAAACCATGCCTCATGAGGAGAGACTTAGGGCGCTAGGAATGTTTAGCATGCAGAAGAGATGGTTAAGAGGTGATATGATAGCCCTGTTTAATTATTTGAAGGGGTGTCCTATTGAGGATGGAGCAAGCTTGTTTTCTGCTGCTCCAGAGATTAGAACACAGAACAATGGATGCAAGCTCCAGTAACAGAGATTCTACCTAAACATTAGGAGGAACTACTTGACAATAAGAGATGTTAGACAGTGGAACACATTCCCTTGGAGCATAGTGGGGTCTACTTCTTTGGAGGTCTTTAAGCAGAGGCTGGTCATCTATCTGGGATGTTTTGATTTTGAATTCCTGCATGGCAGAATGGGGTTGGACTGGATGGCCCTTAGGATTTCTTCCAACTCTATGATTCTATGATAGACTCAATTAGGAGATCATAGGTGTGAATCTACAAGACTTAAGCAGAACTGCTCAGTACAGATGGCATCTCATCTTAACAGGGTTGCCATTAATTGGAGTCTCCTACAGGGCAGTTAACAATGATGACGAGGAAAGAGGACACCCCATGGCAGGGTGTCCAGACCTGGTCCTCCTTTTCCAGGACCCGTCCTCCATTTCCACCTTCTGTCCAGGAGGAATGTCAAAATGCCCCCCATTTGGAGCAAGACTAAGAAGGATGAATTGACGTGCCTTGGAGGATGGTGGTGGAGTCTCCTTATTTGTAGGCGTTATCACACAAAGATCGGGAGTTTATCCTGTGAATATCCTGGAAAAATCATGTAATTATGTGAAACAATTTCACAGAATGTCGCACAAAACCCACCACTAAAGTGATCACAAAGAAGCATTAAAGTGCTTCTTTTTACTTTCGGGATTTCAGTGACAATGCATTTTTTATATCACTTTATTTATGCAATTGTGTGTGACAATAATTTGCGTAATTGCTCGCCATTTTATTTGCAGGATGCTTTAAATGCACTTTAATCTCTCTCTAATGACGAAATTAACCCTGGTGTGATAAACTCCAGAGTCTGAGTGGCCATCTGTCACAGGGGGTGCTTTGATTGTGATTTCCTGCACGGCAGAATGGGGTTGGACTGGATAGCTCTTCTGGTAATATGATAGCCCTGTTTAAATACCTTAAGGGATGTCATATTGAGGAGGGAGCAAGCTTGTTTTCTGCTGCTCCAGAGAATAGGATCCGGAGTAAATGAGTGCAAAGTACAGGAAAAGAGATTCCAGCTCAACATTAGGAAGAAATTCTTGTCAGTGAGAGCTGTTTGACAGTGGACCACACTCCCTCTGAGTATGGTGGAGTCTCCTTCTTTGGAGGTCTTTAAACAGAGGCTGAATGGCCATCTGTTGGGGTTGCTTTAATTGTGAGTTCCTGCATGGCAGGGGGTTGGACTAGATAGCCCTTGAGGTCTCTCCCACCTTTATTATTCTATGAATACAGACAGAAGTCAAAGGCTTTCATGGCTGGCATCCATAGTTTTTTGTGGGTTTTTCGAGCTATGTGGCTTTGTTCTAGAAGAGTTTATTCCTGATGTTTCACCAATATCTGTGGTTGGCATCTTCAGAGAAGATCTTCAGAGAAGATGCCAGCCACAGCTGCTGGCAAAACATCAGGAATAAACCCTTCTAGAACATGGCCACATAGCCCCCCAAAAAACACAAAAAACAATCCAGACAGAGTTGGTTTCCCTATAGATCTATGCCAGAGTGCAGGGTGATTCCGGGCTTTTTGCAGTGACAAATGCAAATAATGCTCAAGATCCACAAAGTTCTGCCAGGGTATTTATGGGGGAGATCACAAAGGCTATGGCTGCTCCCCCTTTTTTCCATCTGAGCAATGGCAGCCAGAAAAAAGGAACAGACATAGCTCAGGGCATAAACTCTGTTCCCCCAAATCAGCTTAGTGAGCTTTGGCACTGCTTGGCTGCCATTATTATGCATCCAAGAAAAAGGTACTATGCAATGAGATATCTCCTTATTATCTGGGATACCTCCCAAAACCAGTTGAGATTTGTGATTGTGTCTTCCTGCATGGTTGGATGGGGTTGGACTGGTTGGCCTTTCTGCTGATATGATAGCCCTGTTGAAATATTTGAAGGGGTATCCTGTTGAGGGTAAGGCTAGGACATGGAGCAATGGGTGCAACGTAGAGGGAAAGAGATTCCAGTCCCTTTAAACAGAGGCTGGGTGGCCATCTCTTGGGGTTGCAGTGATTGTGGCTGAATGGGGTTGGACTGGGTGGCCCTTCTGGTGATATGATAGCCCTGTTGGATATATGAAGGGGATATATGAAGGGATGTCACATTGAGGATGGAGCAAGCTTGTTTTCTGCTGCTCCAGAGAACAGGACTTGGAACAATGGATGCAAGCTCCAGGAAAAATGATTCCATTAGGAAGAAATTCCTGACAGTAAGGGCTGTTGGAGTCTTTTTCTTTGGAGGTCTTTAAGTGCAAAGGTCTTTGGAGGCTGGGGGGGCATCTGTTGGGAATGCTTTGATTGTGGCTGACTGGGGTTAGACTGTGGAGTTTATCATACGACGGAATTTGGGGGTAAAATGCAATGGCAATCCGAATGCAATCATGGGGTTTCATGTTATTGCGAATGAGTGTATCTCACGCAATTTCGGGCAATGGGAAGTCATTCTGAATGCAATCATGGGGTTTCACGTAATTGCGTATTAGAGTATCTCACACAATTTTGGGCAATTGGGGGGTGGGCCCTTCTGGTGGTATGATAGCGATAGTCCTGTTGGATAATATGAAGGGGATGTCACATTGGAGTTTATCAGACGGGAGGAATTTCTCTTTACTTCGATAGAAGTAAATTCAAATTCATGTGAATTCACTAGTCTAAGCGAATTCATGTGAAATCCCATTGCGTTCGGAATGACTTCGTATTAGCCGAAAATGACCGCCCATTGCCCGAAATTGCGTGAGACGATTTAATACGCAATAACGTTAAACCCATGATTGCATTCGAATTGACTTCCCTTTTGCCTGAAATTGCGTGAGATGATTTAATACGCAATAACGTGAAACCCCATGATTGTGTTCGGATTGCCCTTAGATTATACTTCCAATTTCCGTGGTCTGATACACTCCATTGAGGAGGGAGCAAGCTTGTTTTCTGCTGCCCCAGAGAAGAGGACATGGAGCGATGGATGGAAACTACAGGAAAAGAGATTCCACCTCAACATTAGGAAGAAATTCCTGCCAGGGAGAGCTGTTTAATATAATAAGCTGCCTGACTGAGGGATGGAGTCTTTAAAAACAACAGAGAGGCTGCTGCTGGGGGTGCTTTGACTCTGTTTGAAAATGGGGTTGGACTGGGCCAACAAGTGTAAGGTTTTATATATGATTTTATTGTTCTTCTTCTTTTTCTTCTGCCCCAGGGGAAACCCGCCTTGGGCAAAGGGCCAAGGCGAGCTTAGGAGTCATCATCTTCTTCTTCATGGGCTTATTATTTTTGAGAGAGAGAAATAGTTTCGTTTCTCCTTCTCCTCCAGCCAGAGCAGCCTCTATATATTAAGAAGGGCCTCGCCTATTGTGGCGGGAAGAAGAAGAGGAGGACAGAGACTGACTACTGAGGGGAAGGGAGGGAGCCCACCACACCATGGAGCCTCGAAGAAAAAGCGGGAAAAAGAAAATGGAGGAGGAGGAGGAGAAGAAGGTGGAGGTAAAGAAGAAGGACCCTCCTCCTCCTCCTCAGTCGAAGCCAAAGGGGGCTCCCAATGGAGGAAGAGGAGGAAGCCGAGCAAAGAAGCCTCAAGAAGCCGCCAAAGAGAAAGAAAGAGGAGAAGAAGAGCTGAAAAAGGGACGCTCTTCTTCTTCCCTGAAGGGAAAAAAGGAAAAGGAGGAGGAGGAGGCATCTTTGGTGTCCACACGGAAAAGGGACACCGCATTCATCGCGGTACAAGAAGCTGAGCAGCCCCCTACTACAGGAGCCAGGAGGAAAACAACAACAAAACCCCAAAGCAAGAAGGAGAAGAAGGAGAAGGAGGAAGGGAAGGGTTTGCCAGAGAATGAGAAGAAAAAAGAAGGGGGTTGTGAAAGGAGGGCCCCCAGGGTCCCAGGAGGAGCCTCTGAGGAAGGGGCCAGCAGGAGGAAGACTACTACTACTACTACTACTACTAGGCGCCCCCCTACTTCTCCTCCTCCTGAGGCCCAGCAGCATCAGCAGGTGCCTCTGACTCTGAGGCAGGTGCTGCAGAAGATCAGGGTGGCCAAAGAGAGGCGCTCAGAGGCCTCCAGGAGGGTCAACCTCCTCAGGGACAGGCTGGTCAAGGCCATCAAGGAGAAGGCCCCTTGCTTCAAGAAGATAGAGGCCCTGGGGACAGGGAGCTACTACGAGAGGGTCAAGGTAATAAAGAGTCTGGACTGGTGGAGGCCAAGAGGGCTGTGTGTTGCTGTTGTTGTTGTTGTGAGTCAACGGTGCGATGCAGCAGCTAAAAAGGCCAATGCAATTTTAGGCTGCATCAATAGAAGTATAGCGTCTAGATCAAGGGAAGTAATAGTGCCACTCTATTCTGCTTTGGTCAGGCCCCACCTGGAATACTGTGTCCAGTTCTGGGCACCACAATTCAAAAAGGATGTGGAGAAAGTGGAGCGTGTCCAAAGGAGGGCAACTAAGATGGTGAAGGGTCTGGAAACCATGTCCTATGAGGAACGCCTTAGGGAACTGGGGATGTTTAGCCTGGAGAAGAGAAGGTTAAGAGGCGATATGATAGCCCTGTTTAAATATTTGAAGGGCTGTCATATTGAGGAGGGAGCAAGCTTGTTTTCTGCTGCTCCAGATACTAGGACGCGGAATAATGGATGCAAACTGCAGGAAAAGAGATTCCACCTCAACATTAGGAGGAACTTCCTGACAGTAAGGGCTGTTCGACAGTGGAACACACTCCCTCGGAGGGTGGTGGAACCTCCTTCCTTAGAGGTCTTTAAGCAGAGGCTGGATGGCCATCTGTCGGAGATGCTTTGATTTGGAGTTCCTGCATGGCAGGGGGTTGGACTGGATGGCCCTTGGGGTCTCTTCCAACTCTAGGATTCTATGATTCTAAGTTGCTTTTGGTTAAAGCAACCTAGCACAATCACGTGATAATAACAGGGTTGGTCGCTTTTTTATACTTCCAGTTGTCCCCCTTTTTGTGTGATAAAACTGAGTTTATCACACACACAGGGGGAAATCCCATGCAAAAACGGTATTTAAAAGATGAGGTGGAACCCACAAAAACAGGTCGGTTTTCACACACATTGCTCTTAAAGTGGTGTTAACCCAAACAGAAAGGAGACAAAGGTACAAAACACACACTGCAGAAATAATCCACTTTGAGACCACTTTAACTGCCTTGGCTCAGTGCTAGGGGAACCTGGGAATTGTAGTTTATTGTAGCACCAGAGCTCTCTGACAGAGAAGGCTAACGGTCTCATGAAAATACATTTCCCAGAATTCCCTAGCACTTTGCCAAGGCAGTTAAAGCAGTCACAGACTGGATTATTTCTGCAGTGTGTTTTGGACCAAAAGCCACTCCTTTTTTCTTTTGGGATTTTCCAAAAGTAAAATGGAGCAGCTTTTGTCTACTTTCTGTTTGGGTTAATACCACTTTAATGACTACGTCATCTAAAAACCCACTTTTGCAGTTTTTTTTTTCTGATTTAAACCCCGATTTCTGCATGGGATTTCCCCTGTGTGATAAAACCTCTTAATCTCATTTTAATGTCAATTGCACAATTTTATGGGGTTAATCTCAGTTTAAAGTCCCAGTTTCTCCCCATGTGATAAACTCCTAAGGCAAACCTGTTGTGGGGTTTTCTTGTTGGCAAGGTTTCCTCAGATGGGGCTTTGCCATTGCCTCCCCCCGAGGCTGAGAGTGTGTGACT
Source organism: Urosaurus nigricauda (assembly GCA_034509955.1). NCBI lineage: Eukaryota > Metazoa > Chordata > Lepidosauria > Squamata > Phrynosomatidae > Urosaurus > Urosaurus nigricauda. Next base: position 256,086,268 of record JAOEGL010000001.1, on the reverse strand, counting down.
CAGCCAAGGTCACCCAGTGGGTTTACATGGCCAAACAAAATTCAAAGCAACCACAGGTAGAAGGGAGAAAGGTAAGAATGCAAATGATACCACAATGTTTTGATTTATGATTGATTTAGACTACTTCTTCCCAGTATTTCAATTCCTTATCTCTTTCCCCGTTGCACACATGCTTGTCTAAGTGTGTGGGTAGCAATAGGAAAATTATTGCCCACCTTATTTTCTAGCCACTTGTTTTAGGAAAGTCAGGTTTATGGCACCCGTCACCTGTTCACTAGAAAAGCAAAATTTGGTGTGGTGCATAAAAGAAATTAATTTTGCATCTGGTAGCAGATGCACATGGCTGATGTACTACACAATGGAATGGCCAGTTACCAGTAAAGGCAAGGCTTTTTCTGTAGTTATGTAACTAAGTCCTGACAACAATGCCAGAAATTCATTTTGTTAGTGCTTTCCCTGATAGAATTCTTCAGTTCCGAGAGTAAGAAGAGTAAGAAGAAGAGTCCTCCTTCCAGTCCATCTGCCAGGGTCCAGGCCTCAGAGGGAGAGAAGAAACACTGGACTTGATTCCCTTCTCTCTGCTATTCCCTTCCTTTTTTGTGTCATGTCTTTTTATATTGTAAGCCTCAGGGCTGGGAAATTAACTAATTAACTAATTAATCTGTGTAAAGTGCCATGTAAATTTATGGGGCTATATAAATAAACATTAACAGTAATAATAAGGATGAGCTGCTAACTTACTGTTCACCATGCAAAACTTAGCAGAAGCCTGCCATTTTAAAAACAGGTGACCCGGGGGCATTCTTGTGTCCGCTTAGCCATGCAGATCAATGCTATGCAAGGTAGTAGTCCACAAGGCATCAGCTGCCAATCTTGGTCTTCAGAGTGGCAGCCCAACACTCAAACCACTGCGCTATACTGGCTCTCAAGGCTCAAAGTCTACTCAGCCTTATTCCTACTATGTTTTTGCACACTTAAGTCTCAAAAGTGCTACCAGATCGTGAAGTTGAAGGCTTTCATGGCTGGCATCCATTGTTTTTTGTGGGTTTTTCAGGCTATGTGGCCATGTTCTAGAAGAGTTTCTTCCTGGCGTTTCGCCAGCATCTATGGCTGCTATCTTTAGAGAATGCATTATCTGAAGATGGCAGCCACAGATGCTGGCGAAACATCAGGAAGAAACTCTTCTAGAACATGGCCACACAAAAAATATTTTACCAGATCCCTTTGCATCCTTTTTTTTCCAAAGTATGATTTCTGTTGTATGATTCCATTTAAACTCCGATTATCTTTTGTCACATTTGGCTGGTTCTGTTCCTGTTTCCCCTTGATGTACCACCACCATTTGTTCATACTATTACAAATTTATTCATACTATTAACGTGACACAAAACAACCTGTTGTTACAGGTTGCGTATTGATATTGGTTAAAGTTTGTGAAATGTAAGCCCTGGAAAACAAATAATGTGCTTATAAGGCATACAGTTTAAAACAAAAAGCTGTTTAATACAGAATCTGAACCTGTTACTTATGAATCTGTTACTAAGAGCATAGACATAGGCCAGTTCTGGCAGAACAATCAATATCACTATCAAAACAATATGCTGATATAAACACTTTATTGTCATTGAGTGCCTTCAAGTCATTTCTGATTTATGGAGAGCACAAGGCAAACCAAACATATTTTCTTAGCAAGGTTTGTCCAGAGGAGGTTTTGCCTTTACCTTCCTCTGAGGCTGAAAGAATGTGACTTGCCCAAGGTCACCCCATGTGGGAATTTGAAACCTAATTTGCAGAATCGTACTCCATCACTCAAATCACTACACCTCATTGGCTCCAGATATAAACATTGTAACAATATACTGTATTCTTTACTTTATTGTTGTAGTATTTTTCCAAATGTGTTTGTCTCTCACTGTTTTGGAAAGATGTGACATACAGTAATCTTATTTTTGTTTGTCTGGCTTACAGGTATGTAGACCAAATGAGTTTGATATTATGCTTAAAGTTCCAAAAGTCAGAGTTGATCTGGAGCCTTACGATGCTGGTGCTTCTTCTGGTCCTTTTTATTATGTAAAGCTGAAAAGAGATTGTCGTAATAAGGAACTAAAGGAGTTTTGTGATGATGATGAACGACTTTCATCTTCCAACATGCTTTTAAAACTAAGAAGCATTATTATAGAGGAGGTAAAGAAAATAAAAGGTAAATACAAACTACTTATTACTTAAAATTAGCATTTTCCCAAAATATTGTACACATACAAGAAAAACTGTCCAGCTCCACCGAAAGCAATAGAACCTAAAAAGACATATTGATGTTACTTTTCTGGAAAATTTGGCACTGGAAAAAAATTTCCTTGCTTTAAATTAGTAATTTTTGTTGCATAGATGTATACAGTAGGTCCTTGTTATCTGCTTAGGTTTGGTTGAAGTATCCCTTATGTATAACAAAATCCATGGATGCTCAAGTCCCATTAAATACGATGGCATCGCAAAATCATGTCCCTTATGTAAAATGGAAAATCAAGATTTGCTATTTGGTATGTATACTTTTTTTGAATATTTTCAAGCCATGGATGCTTGAATCCGTGGATAAAAAATCCATGGATAAGCCTGAATGTATTTACTAAACAAACTAAAAAAAAGTTACGATACCTACTGAATATCTGAAAAACTGTAGTATTAGAAAATGAAAACAATAGCATGCATTGTGCAAGTAAAACATACATGTTCAAACAAGTTTGATACTTTACATAGAGATTTATTTTTACTGTAAAACTTTATTTAAAGAGATATTATCTCAATAGCATATATTTCCCTTACATAAGTTAAATTTCAAGGTTCAAATTCAATTTTTAGTCTCAAGTAGTTCCCAAATAGTTTGATTAAAGCTGTAGAATTTACATGATGTTTGATGCAATAGGTTTATTCTTGTTAGAACTAACAATTGGATTTAGACTCAAAGAAGTAATGAAGGCACTGAAAACTACTAATGTAATAACCTCAATATATCTGAAGAGCCCTATGTATAAATATGTACTCTTTCCTGGAGTTGTTGCCTGAAAAAATGTTAATTACAACTTTTATTTTAGACTTGACTAATATGTTGTACATTCTGTTCATCTAATATGACTTTATTTTCAGGCTGTATCACACTTTACCAAAATCAGTGGTTTGCCTGACTGATTTTGTTTACAGAAACTGTGTGTCTAATTTTGTGCAGAGGAGGGGGATTTGTTGGACAAGATGTTTCATGGAGATTGTGTGCTTGCCATAGTAGCAGTGGTGATTTCCTGCAGGTTGTTCATTTAGGCAATACTGAGGCTGCATCCACACAGCAGAAATAATCCAGTTTGACACCACCTTAATTGCCATAGTTGAGTGCTATGGAAATTTGGGATTTTTAGTTTGTTGTGACACCAGAGCTCTGACAGAGAAGGCTACATATCTCACAAAACTACAAATTCCGGAATTCCATAGCATTGAGCCACGGCAATTAAAAGTGGTGCCAGTCGGGATTATTTCTGCAGTGTGGATGCAGCCTGGGAAACCTTTTCTGGCTGTAACTCCCTTAGAACACAATTGAGGCTTATTTCTGAGTAGACAGATATAAGACTACAGTGTTAATTTTTTTAAATGCTAGCTGTGCTAGTGGCAGCTAATAGATAATTGCTTTGGCTACCACCATTTTTTCTTCCTAGAGAGCACCAGGATTATATCCATATTTATTAACTGGAATGGGCATTTTCCTTATTCAGTGCTGTGCTGAGGAAGAAAACTTGGAACAGCAAAACATCCTTATCTGCACTCAGCTACTGATTAGAGGTGCCCTTCAGCCTGTTGAGAGAGAGAGGCATCTAGATGAGGGCCCCAGCTACTTCTGGTCTCTGGGCCACAGAGTTCCAGTGCCTCTTAGAGAACAAAAATACATCCATGCAAATAAAAATTAAAATTGTTCTCAGGGAGAGCTGGTGTCTTGCTGTCCATTTTAGTGCCATAGAACAAAATCCATAAGGCAAATAAGGTGGGACCATGTTTGCTGATGACACCAATTTATTTAGGTCTCTTAAAAGCAGATTGTAAACAACTCAAAAGGAATCTCTGTAAACTTGAGATAATGGGCCTTAAAATCGTCAATGAGATTTACTATAAGCAAGTATAAAGTGATGTACATGGTGGCAAAAAAAACTGACTTCACGTAAACACTGAAGGAATCTGAGCTGGTAAGGACTGACCAAGAAAGGTATCTCAGAGCTCTGGTAAAGAATATTCTATGCTGAATGTAATTAGAAAATTTAAAAAAATAAATAAAATTACCATACTGCCTTTACATAAATCAATTGCGTGAGCACACTTGGAATACTATGCTGAGTTCTGCTCTCTGCACCTGAAAAGGTGTTGTGGTGCTGGAAAAGGTGGAGAAAATGGTAAATAGAAGTATCAAGGGTCTGGAGCAACCTTCCTATGAGAAAGGATAATAGCATATGGACTCTTTAACCGGGGGGGGGGGGGGAGGTAAGGTAAGGGGAATTACGGTAGAGTTGTGTAAAATTATGCATTATGTAGAGAAAGTTGGTGAGGATAGTTTTTCCCTCTTTCATAATACAGTGGACCCTCCACATTTGCTGGAGTGGAAAGTGAAAAACCATAAGCCCAGGTGGCACAGTGGTTAAATGCTGTACTGCAGCCACTCATTCACAAACCACAAGGTTGTGAGTTCAGTACCAGCCAGGAGTTAAGGGTCAATTCAGTCTGGCATTCTTCTGTGGTCGCTAAAATTAGTACCCAGCTTGTTGGGGGTAATTAACTTACACTTTGTAAACCGCTTAGTACATTGGTAAGCAGTATAGAAATGTACTTGCTATGGAATTGTGCTGGAGGACCTACAAATGCTTAGAGAAATGTTTTCTCTAGGAATCTCTAAATCTTCTAGCATGACTTTGTGGTCAACTTCTGGCAGAGTCATGCTGGAAGACCTTGAGATTTCTAAAGAGAATATGTTAATCAAATCTGCAAATAATTAAAGCTGCAGAAGTCAAAGCCGCAAATGCAGAGGATATTAAAATTATAGTGTTTTTTAAAAATTATTGGTGTTTTCACAGGGTTATGCATCCCTAACCCGAGCATATGTGGTTTCACTGTATATTCCTTCTAGCATCAAAGGCAGTATGTCTCTGACTACCATTTGTTTGGGTTACATGAATCTGTGGGTGTTAATATGCTTGTGCTTGTTGGCTTCCAATCGGCAACTTGGTTGGCCAGTATACATACAGAATGCTAGACTAGAACGGCCTTTGGTTTAATACAGATTTTTTTTTTACCATGCTCACTGTGAAGACACACGCAACTAAAGGTGGTGGCAGGTTTGGGTGTGCAACACCGGTATCTTGGTGAAATCAAACTCTCCTACCCAAAAAAGGCTCTGATGCTGAATATAGAGTTAATTAAGGGGGAAGTTTAATTTAAAGAACAAAAGTAAAAGGTTTTCTCCTTCCCAGCTCTAAATAACTTGCAAAAAGGTGCTTTACAATTTGGGTTTCAGCAATCTTCAGGGTGCCATCTCTCTGGGTTCGATCTTGATTTCCTTTCTCAATGAAGCTGGTGCAGGGTCTTTCAGCTCCGGATTCCTGTTTGTTGGCGGTAACTAATTTGGCTGAGGTGTAAGAAATGCCCTTTCCGGCTGTCTGGGTCTGTTTTGCCACCAAAAGACTGCTCTCTCCAATCTCACAGCAGACAGACTGCCTAGCACTAAAAAGCCTCAAGCAAGCTACCAGAGCCTTTTCAGCCGGGGCAAACCAAAACCTGGGAAAAGGCAAAGGGTTCCTACAGCTCCTCCCACAACAAATACAAAGAACATTTACTACACTAAAGCATACTATGGGCTGAACCAATATAAAGGAAAATGCAGGGAGAAAGTCAAGCAGTCCCAGCTGGACATCACACTCACATTGCAATCAAATTTTCTGTTGCAGGAGAAAGAACAAAATGGTTTTACTATCATTACTATATTGCTCCTTTCAAGATGTTAATCACTGGTATGGTTATGTTCCATGAGTAAATTCCATATGCATAAAGCTTGTATTGACACTAACTTATATTAAGTATATCTTTCTGAATTGGCTTTGCATTTTGTGCAAGTTTTGAAGAAACAACCAGTAGAAACTACAATATCTGTAATTGGGTAGGAAAGTTTTAAATGCTAGTTCCCCCCCTTCCTTTTCCTTTTCTCCTCTTTCTCCTTTTGTTGCTATTAACAGATATGAACGTTTCTGTAGAGCGAAAGAAGCCTGGATGTCCAGCAGTAACCCTTCTCATTGGAAGTCCTCCCTCTATTATATCAGTGGATATCATTCTTGGTTTGGAATTTCATCATTCCAAGTGGTTTGCCAGTACGAAGAATAGCCTGAACATTGAAGAGTGGCTAGGAACAAAAGTAAAGAAATCTTTGCGCTTTGAACCACTCTACCTTGTGCCCAAAAATGTTAAAGATGGACAGCACTTTTTAGGTACTTAAAATAAATTCCATTATCTTTGATGTTGTCTGGTTCTGTATATACACATAGAAACAAAAGGTTTCAGGTTTAAATCACAGCCAGCCTGCTCTTCAGGATGTTTATGCACTCAAGTAAAGCAGGGGCAAAAGAAGAGGAAGCCAAATACTGTGTCAGATTTTTCAGCTGTTTTGTAATGTTAGAATAAGTGAAGATATTACTGTTAGCAGGTCATTCCTGCTATTAAATGTAAGTTAACAGAACGAAACATCTAGAATTTTGCATTCTATTCCTTGTGAAAGAAATGTGTAAAACAAAAAGGGTAGAAATTGGCTTAACATCCCAGTCTTAATGGTGAGACTGTCTGATACTAGCAAAAATTGCATTGTGGGAGCTGTAGCCATCCTAGATTTATTGTGCAAGAGGGAATAATGCAGAACTGGGCTATACAACTTAATTCAAGTCCTTGCTCAGTGCATCTGCAGAGGAATGAAGATGTGAGAGCTGCAGAAGGTAGCGCTTGTGTCTTTCCACTGATGAAAGTGTGCCCTTTTGAGTTGTTTGTCTACAAAGTGGTTTTGAAGCAGGACTGGGCAACTTCCTAGAGTTGGGAGGCAGTTTTGGTAAATTGGGAATTCTGCCACAATCATAACACTAGCAATTCTGCTGGAAAACATGTGTTAGGGAGTGTGTGCTCTTTCCTCTAAAAGAATTCCATTCCTGACAACTATTTTGAGGTAGGGACTGCTTGGGAAATAACACGCACACTATGGTGTAAAAGAGTGACCTTCCCCAGAGTCATATTTTGTAGAACTGTTGGGATTTTGTTGGTGAGGATCTAAAGTTGATGATGGAAAAATGGCTGGGGTTTGGCAGTGCAATTGTATTAAAGGATTAGATAATCTAGCATTTACCAGCTGTTTAAAAAACCGAAAATAATACCTTTTGTCAAATATGTAAAAATAAACTACTTCTAATAAGTTCTGTGTAACAAGCACAGTCCCTTATTTCTCCTTGGACTGGCTCTCAGTTTTACTTTAATAAAAAGCCCTGCTCCTGTCCTTTCCTCAGCCTTATCCCCCACCTATCCTCATCAGACACCCCTTTGTTCACAGGTCTAGCAACTCAGTGCTTACTCCAATGTCAAAATAGGTTGGTGTAGTTGGTAGTGTATTTCTGAATAATATACCACACAGTCTTCGTGACTATATGAAAACATACTGTAACTTGTATTGTAGTAACAAGTTTAAGATGTCTCAATTTCCAATTCAATAACCCTTTAGTTATATCAGGTGTCAGGTCACTAGTGGATTATATAATAAATAATTCTCCTTCAGATATTACTTCCTCTGAGTCTTTTATCACATTACAGCACACAGTTTCTGAAGGTGCTGGTCTGGATCTCACTAAAACCTATTTTGAAGATTCCTCTTTACCAACTCTCTTCCCCCTCTAAACTGACAGGTTTTTTCCCTTCTATTCTCAGAGTTATTAGTCTTCCCACATACATCCACTGCTATAGGCTGGACATTTTGTCTGCACTCATTTGAAAGATATCCAAGGGGTCTCTGCCACAGTCGGAAATCAATATTTCAGTATCTTTTTTTTAAACCTAGATACTTGGCGACTATCTTTCTCAAAAATCGAGAAGATAATTCTGAATAATCATGGCCAAACAAAGACATGTTGTGAAATCAAGGGAGCGAAATGCTGCAGGTCAGTATCTAACCGTTGTTATCCCAGTAACAAATACTATCTAGCCTGTTTCAGATTGATTGTCCTCTCTACTCATAGCCAACGTAGCCACACATAGAAGTGACCAAGAGGAAAGCAGCCAAAGGAATATGTGGGAAAATACACATCCCAGACGTGTTTAGAAAATATCACTGTATAAGTGCTGTTGTGTAAATGTTGGAAGCATCCAAGCCAAGAGGAATTGCAGTTCATGGTTTTAAAGGAGAACACAGATTGGGGAAGAGTACCTGTTGGATACTAGCAGAGTATAACTCTCCACTAGTAGCACTTCCATTCAGTTTCCCCATCTGCTCAAACTGTAGGGTAATTTGATGGGGATAGGACATAGCATAGCTACTTAGTAGCTGGGAGAGGTCGGGAAGAATCCTGGATACCATCTGGTTGTATTTTTACAACTGAAAAAAGAAAATATATTGCCTTCTCAGATCTTTAGTGAATATGCTGGAAGTCTGGGGGGGGTGGGTGGGTGGGGTAATGGCTCCTCCTTGCCACACAGTGCTAGGCATTTCCTTGCCCTCCTAAGACATCAATTGGGCAGATGTGTCCTAGTGCAGTCATGTTGAGGTTGTGCAAAGTGGTACTGGATACCTCTTTCTACAGCCACAGCAGCAGCCGCAGCAGCAATAACAACAAAATAAGCTAGTTTACACAAATATATGGCACCCACATAACTGTGGCTGTAGAAAGAATAAGAGCAACCTGGTGGAATGAAGAGACCCAATGGGATAAGGTCATCCCTGGATACAAAATCTATATTGGGCTGGGGAAGCTCTTTGGCTCAATACCAAATTAGATCTTGGCAAGCACACTGGGGTTTCATACCACCAGTGTTTAGGCCTCACTGCTGGTAAGCAGCTCCTCACCTGATTGCCCACAATATGCAGTCATACATATAGACAAAAAAAAAATCACTCTCTCTCTCTCTCACTGTCTGGAAGCTTTCTAAAAACTATCATTTCAAGGGATTGAGGGGTTTGTACTTATTATGAATATTCATTTTTGGGCATGCAGAGGAGCAATCCACATCAGCTTCTGAGGCAGGAGTCACTAAATTTTCAGTTATTACCAGACTCCTCTTCATTATGTCATGTTCCTGATTATTTGAAGAACTGTATCTCCCCATATGAACGTGCCAGAACACTAAGGACTTCAGGAGAAGGCTCTCTCTCTGTCCTGCCACCATCACAGGCTTTCTTGGTGCCTGCTCCCACTCTGCAGCAGGCTAGGCTGGCCCCCTCTCTGCTTTTTTTTTTTTTTTTTTTTGCTGACAAGCTAAAATGTTTTTATTCAAGCAGCTTTTAATATATAATCATGTCTGGGTAACTTTTATATAGCATGTTTTAGTTATGCTTTTAAAGTTTTGTATGTTTTAATGTAATGTAATGCAGGAGATGTGTCATAGGTATGCCTACGCAAAATTTTACCTTTCATCTCCCAATCCAGGTTCTCAGACATGTTCTTTGAGATAGTTTTTGAGGGTGGATAGCTTGATCAAGTCAGCTTGTTGCCACTTTGAAAAAAAGGAAATTCCGTGCTGTGAATCATTGGGCAAGGTGATGAAAATAAAACTGCCCATCTTATAATGCCTTTCAAATCTGTATTTGATATGCTATGCAGAGTTCTGGTCATCACACCTCAAAAAGCATTTTGGAAAACTGGAGAACATACAGAAAGGAACTGCCCAAATGATTACAATCATGGCAACTTTTTCACCTAGAAAAAGATGATCAAGGGCCATAATAGAGGTTCAAAATTATGCATGATTTGGAGAAATGGTTACAGTGAAGTTTTTCTCCTTCTCACAGTACTGGAATCTTAGGTTGTCCTTTGAAGTGGAGTGGTGGAAGGTTCAGAAGAGAGAAACTGTACTTCATACAGAAAACTGAAACTGGAGTTCAGTATTACAAGTTGGAATGACGGCTGTTAATTTGGACAGCATTAATGGTTTAACAGAGGATAAGGCTATAACTGATGGCTATGTTAACTCCATTTGTTGGGGAAATATGACCAGGAGAATACTATTGTGCTCAGGTGACTCACTTATCTACCTGGTTGCCCAGATGTGGGAAGATAATTTTTTTGGTCTGATCCAGCAGGATTCCTTCTCAGTATTCTTGTCCTTGTTTTCTTGAGAGTAGTAATGTGAAGGAGGCAAGTACTATTCTCACTGAAAGTGAGAACAATACTTGCTTCCTTCACATTACTTCATTGTAAAGGGGTGGGGCAGAGGATGAGAGAGCATAAGTTAAAGACAAGGTACACTTAGTTTATGGCTGAGTTGGGCTACTGCAGTGAGATATTATTAATTAAAACTGTAACACTGTATCCCTCTTTATATTTAACAATGCTAGAATTGTTCATTTACTGTTTTGCTCTGTATAAGCAGATAATTACCTCCTCTTTTTGTATAGCTGGCTAAAACAAACCAGAAATGTAGAGCTTTACATGACGACTAAGTGAAAATTTCTGATATATTTTTGCCATATAAGCCAGGAATAAATCACTATTTTTTTAACGAGCCCTGGCTTGTTGGTGGAAAATTTACCCAGGAGTCTGGGTTTGGGTTACCTAAAACTTTCCATTTCTTGGCTTGTGTAGCTATTATTTCAAGGGCACCTCCTGGTCTATGCAATGCTCAGGTGAAGGCAGCAATTCTGCTTAGCTGATAATCAACCTTGAATTCAGTGGGACCTTGCCATCTGCAGACTTGCCATTTGTGGATTTCAGCATCCATGGATGGCAAGCCCCGTTCCCAAAATGGTGGCAGTACATGTGCCTGTGCGCATGGTGCGCCATTAAAAACAACAGGCCTTGAGTCCTGTGTTTTTTAATATCTGGGTGGGGGGGGGCAGTGGTGGTGTCCAAAACAGATCCTCTGCAGATACCAAGGTCTGACTGTACTTCTGAATAGATACATATAGACCTGCAAGGCTCATGTCCCTGTTAAATCAGTTGTTCCTAGTGGGGTGTATTAGAAATGACATTTCATTATACTTTCATTATTCCGAAACAGGAAAGACTGTCTTAAGCTTCTGAAGTATTTGTTGGAGCAGCTTAAAACAAAACATGAAGACAGAAATCAGTTTGACAAATTCTTTTCTTATCAAGTCAAAACAGCCTTTTTCCATGCATGTGTAATGTGGCCCAAAGATGATGACTGGCTTCCTGCAAACCTTGATGAATGTTTCACGAGATTCTTGAATTATTTTCTCAATTGTCTCAGAGAAGCCAAGCTACCGCATTTTTTTATACGTACATTTAACTACTTCTGTGAAGAGAATATTGACAAGACAAAGCGTAATGCTCTTATAAGAGCAATTGAAAGGGAAATAAACAATAGATATCCTGCATTTTTTAATTCATAAAAAAGGCTTTAATGAAATCCAAGTTAATATTTTTATTTTTGAAGTCTAAAAACAGAACACAGCAAGATCTTCCAGTATTCAAGTATATTGTCTACAGCAAAAGGAGAAAAGTAGTTTGTGTGTTCCTGCTAGCATTTGTTCAAATTAGGTTTTATGGATATTTTAAAGAAGCCAATAGCCCTGTAAAAGAGTAAGAAAATTCTGGATGCAAGGAATGCAAGGTATACTAAAATTCAAAATTTAGTTGAAACCCAAACTTGGACTTCTTGAAGGGAAAAAAAATGGGAAGATTATACAATATATGGTGAGAGCAGCCAGACTGTTGTGTGCACAACACTGGAAATAATACATCTCAAGAAGAATGGCTTATAAGGCTTAATGAATTTGCAGAAATTGATAAATTGACTAATCTTATTAGAGAGAAACTATAATCTTTCAAATATGAATGGAAATTCATCTTTGAGAGGGAAACGGATTTTAGAATAGAGAAAAAGGTAAAACATTTGGATATATAAATCTCCAATAACTTTAAATCAGTGGTTCCCCCACTGCTTGGTGGGGGGAGGGGGGAGAAATGGAGGCCCTGATTCTTTCTCCGCTTCCCGAACTTATTCTGTCCTGGAGGCGGGAGAGAAAGTCAGGAGGTTGCTTGGAGCAGCCACCTCTGCCTGTTGGGGGAGAAGGAGGAGAGTGAGAAAGTTTGCTGGATCATGGCCTCTGGCATAGCACATCCTGTGCTGCTCCCTTTTCTTCCCCCACTTGCCCTATCAGTAAGGACTAGATGTTGCTGCAGACTCAGCCAACACACCTGCTCAGTCCAGTGCACGGTGGCTGAAGGAGAGCTGATGTCCATGATGACCTCTGGCAGTGGAAGAGGCTGTTGCCATCACCTGGCTCTGGCTGGACCCCTCCCCTCCCCCCCCGTGAAGGCAGAGAAGTGGCCTTGTAGCTTTACTCCTGACTGAATGGCACATTGGACTGACTGGCCAAGGAGTGGTACAAGCGCACTGCCTGTGAGCTACTGGAGCAGTGTGTGTGCCTGGGCTTTCTGATGTCCTCCACTTCCACCCTCCTGGCCAGCTAGCTGGGGACTCCCACTTTCAGGCATGACAAACTGTTCCTCTGGACTGGTAAGGCAGGCGGGTGGGCGGGACCCAGGGAGAGGAAGAACAAACAAACAGGTCTTTGGGCAGCCATTGGAATTGTTTGGGGGGTGGCAGATGATTTGGGTCCCCAGTGGAATCAGCTTCCAAGAGGTCACATTTCTCTGGCCCAAGCACTCTCACCATATATACTCAACTATAAATTGAGAAATTTATGTGTTTCATCACCGCAGAAACACCAAAAAGCCCCTGCCGCCGTGACAAACGCTTTTTTCTCTGCTCAAAAAGAAGCGGCATTTTGCTGCTTCTTTTTGAGCCAAGAAAACGCCAGGTTGGGAGGGTGGCATGCAGTTGCTGCAGCCCCAACCCAGCAATCATGTTTTGGCCCATAGCCACACACATTCTCAAACTCTCTCATATGACTTATCATATATAGTGGTTTTGTGGGGTGGCAAACAGATATTGGATCCAGATACATGCTATGAGAGATTCAACTAAAGCCTGAACTCTTTTTGCTTCAATTGTTGATTGAGGATCTGGAGAAAGAATATGGAATAATCATGCATCATATGATAGCAGCAGCTAGGTCTGCACACAGAGATTGAGAAAACCAACAGTCCCAACACATGAAGAATGGTTGTTAAAATTATATGAACTTGCAGAAATGGATAAACTGTTTTAATTGAGAAAAAACTTTAGATTTGTTTAAAGATCGGGGAAGCGTTATGACGTTTATAAAGAGCTGGAGTTGTTACAGGATTCCAAATATAATAATATGCTATTAAGTAAAAGTATGATATTGGAATAGTTACCATTAACATAAACATAGTTTTTATTATGAATCAAAGGGAGCAGGAATAAGAGAATATTATAACCATAAGTTTGCAAGTTGGAAGCCATGTGTATGTCTTCTTATTTTTGTTTGTTTTGCGGGATTGTAGTTTAGTTAGGGGGAGCAGAGGGTTATATGTTTGTTATCCTTGTATGTTGTTTTAGGTTAAAGTAGGTAAGATTTTTATTTTTTGTAGTATTTGTAATGTTACAATCCTATGTGCGTTTTATATTAAGAAGTATATCTATGTTTGAATAAAAATATTCTAAAAGCCTATGGTACAACTTTACACTTTGTTTTTATTAAATGAAATAAATTTTTATAAAAAAAAAATTCTAAAAGCCTAATATTGTGTTGAAATCCTTTCACTATTAGTGCATATTATATATATAAAAATAGATTTCTAGAAATGGGAAGATCTGAAGAAATTTGCTTTGAACCATCTTCAAGTTGATTTCAACACGGTGACCCTGTGGATGAGACATTTCCATGACCCCTTGTCCCCAACGTCTCTGCTGAAGCTGTGCAGGCTCAGGCCCCATGTCTTTCCTGATTGAATCTAACAATTTGGCATGTGGTCTTCCTCTCTTTCTACTGCCTTCCACCTTTCCTAGCATCATCATCTTTTCTAATGATTCATTTTTCCTCATGATGTGGCCAAAATACGACAGTCTCAATTTAGCCATCTTGGCTTCCAAAAAGAGTTTGGGCTTGATTTGTTCTAGAACCCATTTGTTTGTTTTCTTGGCTGCCCATGGTTCTCTCAGTACAGTCGTCCCCCGGGTTCCAAAGGTAATCCGTTCCGGATTACCTTTCGTAACCCGGAAGCATTCGTTTCCCAGGGGACCGCTATTTGCAACGGACCGTGCGGCCGATTTAAAGGGGCCATGCGGTTTTTTCTTTCGTATCCCGGGGGATCTTTCGGATCCCGGAGGATATTGTGGTCCCGCCGGTTTTGTACCCCGGGGTTTTCGTACCCCGGGGGATTCGTAAACTGGGGGACCACTGTACTTTTCTCCAGCACCACACCTCAAATGAATTCATTTTCTTCCTACTGGCTTTTTAAATTGTCCAGCTGTCGTATCCATATGTGGAGATGAAGAATATAATGGCTTGGATGAACCATCTATATCTGTACGCTTTAGGATCTTGTCCAGTTCTTTCATTATTGCCCCTCCCAATTGTAGTCTTTTTCTAATTTCTTGACTGCAGTCTCCATTCCAGTCAACATTTGATCCAAGGTATGGGAATTCTTTCACTATTTCAATTTCCTCGTTGTCTAGGATTAATTCTTCTAAATCTGTGGTCATTTTTGTTTTGCTTTTTACTGTTCAGCATAACTTCCCTCCTTAAGTATTTGTTCCAGGTCTTTGTTTCTTCTAGTAATATTTTGTCTGCATATCTTAGGTTGTTAATGTTCTTTCCGCTGATCTTCACTCTTCAAGTCTCTAAGTCTTCTTTTTACAGTATTTTCTGCATACAGGTTGAATAAATAGGGTAATATCTTGCACCCTTGCATGACCCCTTTGCTGGTTGGGAACAATTCTGTTTCTCCATATTCTGTTCTTCTCCTGAGTACAGATTATGCATCAGCACAATCAGATGTTTTGAGTATTTGTTTCAGATCTTTGTTTCTTCTAGTAATATTGTGTTGTCTGCATATCTTAGGTTATTAATATTCTTTCCTCTGATCTTCACTTTTCAAGTTTCTAAGTCTGTTCTGTGTCCAGTATTTTCTGCATACAGTTTGAATAAATATGTTGATAGTTTGCATCCTTGCATGACTCCTTTGCTAATTGGGAACAATTCTGTTTCTCCATATTATGTTCTTCTCCTGAGTACAGATTACGCATCAGCACAATCAGATGTGGTGTTCCCATACCTCTGCATGCATGCCATATTTTTTCGTGATCTGTGCAGTGAAAGACTTTGCTGTAATCAATAAAGCACATGCAGATTTTATTCTGGAATTCCCTGGTGAGTTCCATTATCCAACATGTGTTTGCAATATAATCCCTAGTGCCTCTTTTCCTGATTCTAGTTTGCACCTCAGGGATTTCATGCTCCATAGGAGTCTTTGTTGCACATTTTTAGCATGACTTTGCTTGTACGGGAAATTAGTGATGGTTCTTTTGTGTCTCCTTTTTATGGATATAGGAATATGTATTGATTACTTCCTGTCTGTGGTCCACTGCTTTGTTTTCCATATTTGTTGGCATATTTTAGTTAAAACTAAGCTTGACTCTGTCTCTTCTACTAGTGTGCCATCTGTTCCTGGTTATTTATTCTTTCCAAATGCTTTGAGTGTGGCTTTCACTTTGCCTTTCAAAATTTTTGGTCCAACTTTTTAAGCTACTTCTTCCCATGTGGCATTCTTCTTTTCACATTTTTGATAGAGCTCTTCTGTGTATTATTTCCATTTTTTTAAAAAAAAATCATTGTGGTTGTGTTCCTTTTCTGACTATGCAGCACCCTCCCCCTTGGATAAGAAATATCACTGGAAAAAATGCCTATTTCAGAAAGTTCAAGTCACTGTCCCATTCCCCTGCTAATATGACAGTGTTATACATACTCATTCTTTGAGTGCGTCCTAGTGGCTGCTGCAGAAAGAGCTCCATTGAAACTAGGACAATGGAATCAGTGGTATCTATTTTATTCAATAAATATTTATATCCTACCCTATCCTATGAAATCCAGTGGCATACAAGGAAAAGCAGTTCAGAACAGTATCAAATTTAAACAAAAATAATTTAAGCAGATTTACACAACTTCCATAAAGTGTCCTCTTTAAAGTGAATTTCCAAGGATACTGTTGTGAGAAGAAATAGTATTCATGAAGTTATATACCCAGAGCACCAAAGTTGAGGAGGAGGGGAAAACATTCTGATACAGGCCCCTCAGATGTGATTGAAATCAGACTCACTAGCTAGAAATGGGAACATCAGAACACTTTCTTTTTGATACATTCTGTACAGGTTGACACTTCCTTATCCAGAATTTTGAAATCCAAAACATTCCCAAACCCAAAATTGTCCACATGGGTGGCTGAGATAATGACACCTTTGCTTTCTGATGGTAAATAAACTTTGTTTCATGCACAAAATTACTAAAAATACTATGTATAAAACTACTTTCAGGGTTTGTGTATAAGGTGTATTTGAAACATAAATGAATTTTGTGTTTAGACTTGGATCCAATTTCCAAGGTATCTCATTATGCATATGCAAATATTCCAGAATAAAAACTTCAAAGTCTAAAAGATTTCTAGTCTCAAGCATTTTGAATAAGGGAGACTCAACCTGTACTAAGATTTTTGATTGTGTTATTTATTGTGACAGTTACCCAGGTGGCATAGCATTTGCCTTCAGATTTTTCTACCATTAAGGGTTCCAACAGCTACCAGCCCTGATGGCAGTCATTTTGTGATAATGACAAAAATTTCTCACACTGACTGGGGGTCACTGCACTGGACCATGATTTAAGGAGGAAAAAAAGTGTAACCCACAGAGTGAAGAACAAGATATGTGATTTAATAACTGAGTCCAGTTATGATGAAGTGCTCATGATGCACAACTGTAGTGGAAGACACACAGAGAATGGATGAGATTCTTCATTGCTACAGGACAGCATAAATAAGCAATCTCTATACTTGACCCCATTGTACAGTGATACGTGAATCACTCCTCAACATACATAACTGTAAACCCACTGCATAATTTTAAATGCACCTTGGGCCTCTGTATGCTTTGCAACAGGGCGTCAGGCTCCCTTACAAAATGACCACAGTTCTACTGTGGATCATATACTCCTTGTCCAATGTGCACTGGTATGTTTACTTTGTTTCCATCCCCATTTGCTGTGCGCAGCTAATATAATGTCCATTAAAAACTCTACGTGTAATACATCCGTGTACTATATATTGCTAACATTATTCCAGCTTACTGTATATGTGGCAGTTCATTCTTGAATATTCTGTATGACAAGCATATATGTAAAAAAGTTCAAGCAGAACTTTAATTTAGTAAGTAAATCTTCCAGCAGTTTTTATTTACCAAATGAAAATAACTTCTTTAGTCTTGCAACATTCAGTTTTAACGCAAGTGTTCAAAAAGCAAAATGCCATTGATCAAAGTTCTAAAAAGTTCTAATTATACTTTTCTACACATTTTTATAGATTCAGCTTTAATCTATAAATGGGAATTACTAAATTTAGTAATATCAACATATCACACACTACCAATAAAAACAATGCTGCAGACAGAAAGAAAAGATCTCATTTTTAATTAAAGTTGGGGAAGGAAAGGATCTGTTTGCCAGTTATTTCTCTTGAACTTTACAGAACTTTTGGTAACATTATTGTATGAAATACAGTTCTACCATCTAACAGAATTATAAACTAGGAAAGAAGAATTAACATGCAATACTATTAACAAAAGTATGAAGTTCTTTGCTCTCAACAAAATACATCAAAACCTGAAATCTAACAAAATAATATATTTGCTATAGTACTGCAATTAAGCAAAGAGTTTTGAAAAAAAAAAGACTTTCCAGCATAATTTCCATTATTTCTAAATGCACTGATCAAGATGTTGTTTTACAAAAGCATACAAAACGTTTTGACATGACAGTTCCTGCTTTTAGTGCAAGTTTTTATCTCTGAAAGTGAGGAAGATGTAACTAATGGATATCAACTGGTACCATGATATATGGCATTAAGTGATTCTTAAACTGGATTTACTACATTTGGCAATTAAGGTAGTATATACAAGATTCTCAGGTAGTCTCCCATCCAGTCACTAGCCAGTATCCAATAAGCTAGCTAGTTTCAGTTTGGTTATTTTATCAGTACCTTAAGAAAATATCCTGTCTTCCAATATTTTATCACTTCATGACTCCTTTTCTACTTAAATTATTATGAACATTTTCACAGAAACTCACTGTGTTCAAATTACCACTTAAGTGGATTAAAAACCTTTCCGTGATCTTCCATGAGGCTTTACCAAATCCCTTTGCATTTCTTTTTTCAATTGAGATTGCTTGTATCGTTCAGCCATCAAAATTAGTTCTTCTGGAATTTCCTGATAAAATTAGGTAACCGCATAAACAATAGTTTCATTCAATGTTCAAATATGCCATCTAAGTAAAAAGTAAAACATTTAAAGTAAGCAGAATATGTTTCAAGGTAAAAAAAATATCATTCCTGATAATTGGTTATGCTTTCTGGCATGGATGGAAGCTGGACTCCACTGTGTCAAGTGAGTGGTTCCAAACAAGTTTGTCTATAGAAGAATAAAGCTGCCTGCCTCATTCATGGAAAGCTACACCAGGCTCAGATGATATACTCTACCATTTGTAATTCTCCCAACATAAGGCTAAATTTAAAAGTAGGGGGACAAGCGAAAACCAAACTGTTATCTGACATATGGTGGCATCATTCCACTGTTGTGGTCCTTTGACCAGGCCAAAAGTATGTAACAACATGCAGCAGGTTCTAAAGAGCATCCATCTTTGCCAATGCTTTACCTTTGCTTATGGAGTTTATCAGACAACAGAAATTGGAAGCATAATCCAATGGCAGTCCGAACATAATCATGGGGTTTCACGTTGTAGTGAAAAACACCCCAGAGACAACAGACCCCGGAGACAGAGAAAGCCAATCACCAAGCACCAGGTGACCAGCCAATTAGAAGCTGGCTAGAGACCCCAGAGACAGCAGACCCCGGAGACAGGAACAGCCAATCACAGAACACCAAGTGTCCAGCCAATTAGGAGCTGGCTGGACAGGGCTATATAAGAGCCTGAGCCGAGGGAGACAGGGGTTTTTTGTTTGGGTTCTGTTTTAATTGGAGTTTTGGCTGGGAAGAGGGACGCCACTGAGGGGGTGCTCTCTAGGTTCCTGATTGGGACAGGTGTAGGCTAGGTTTTAGGCCAGACAGGGTCTATGTATAGTCCAGAAGAAGGGACAGATTAGGCTTTAGGTTATAAGCCATGTTGATTTAAGTTGAAAGTACTTGACAGATTGCCTGAGGGCTAAGGTGTTGTGTCTATGTAATTGCAGTAACGTAACTAAGAAAGAAATGCAAAAGCCTTGAAAGTAGTTCACTGATTACCTTGATGTTTTATTAATAAACTTCAGTATTATTTTTATTACAACTTGGCCTCTGTGAAATCTTGTGGCACGCTACTAAAGTTAACAAAGCCTCAGAATAAATAGGCAGTGGTGAAGGAGATCACCATAGAAGTAAATTGGTGGCAGCGGTGGGATGAATAGGCCCAGGGTGCTGTCATCATAGACACGTAGTGGTGGTGGTGGGTTCATAATCGCACCACACACGTTATTGCATGAGAGACTACCACATGCATTTTTGGGCAATGGAAAGTCCTTCCGAACACAATTGTGGGGTTTCACATAATTGCGTGAGAAACTATCACATGCAAGTTCAAGCAATTTGGGGCAACGGGAAGTCGTTCTGAACGTGATGCAGAGACAATACACAATCACACAAATTTGCTGAACTAGCAAATTCACTCATTTCCGAACTGGCCCCACTTCATTTCTTTTGAAATTGAGAGAAATTCCTTCTGTGTGATAAACTCCTATGTCAGGAATTGCTTAGGCATCTTGCCTTCCATGATATGTTTGAGTAATGGTTTATGTAGTAGCTTAGCGGTATAGTGCATGGTGATCTCATTTGCAGGTGGTGAGAGAACAAGAGAAAGGACACTAGCTTCCAGCAGGAATGTTCCACTGTGAGAATGGAACAGCAACTAGAAGGTAAAAGAGCTGGTGTGCAAATGAAAAGAAAAAAACCTGTTTAATAATTGGGAATGAAAGAGAAATACTCCTACCATGATTTTGAAATTGTGAATGCTTTAATTAGTACAATGCTTTAATTAGTAAACGGTTGCTGGTCAGTTCTGACAATGAAAGTCACAAATTGGATCTATAGTTTCTTAATAAAGGTTACTGAGTTTTACTACTGAGCATGAGTTTCTGAATTTTAGTATACTGCTGGATTTACAGATTGTTAGAACTCTTTTTTTTTTTTTTGGCTGTTAGATCAATGCACAATGCACTTGCAAAATGACAGTAAATCTCTAAAGTTGGGAAAGGACAACCTGACTGCACAGCTGGTGGTTGGTGAAGCCACAGCAACACCAGGCTGCTGGACACTGGGCTGGATTTTGGAGAAGGGGCCATGGTGGAGGCTAGTGTCCTGGGGGCCTGACTGAGACTAGATCCGGAAGGAGAACCTTGGGCGATGCTCACTCTTATCGGTGGAAGAACTCCCACTGTGTTATTGCAAAGTGCCTGCCCAGCAGAGGGAATGCTGGAGAATCGGATGTGTCTGCAATCAGGATGTGATCAGACAGGAGAAGAGGCCCAAGAGACCAAAGTGCAACAGCTACAAAAAGGAATTGATGGTGCTAAGGGGTATGAAGTAGATGTTCCTGCTAGACAAAGTGGCTCTTATTATTATTTGAGAATGAATGAGAAATACTCCTATCATGATTTTGAAATCGTGCATGGTTTAACTAGTCCAATGTAAACAATTGCTGGTCAGTTATAACAAAATCACTAGGACTGGATCTATAGTTACTTAATAAAGGTTTCTGAGTTTGTCTACTGAGTCAGTTTCTGAACTTTGTATCCTGCTGGACATGACAGCTTATGATCTTTCCGGCACCTTCTGCTAGAACTAAAGGATCTAGAATTAACTAATTATTATTGATTCCTTAACTTTAGGACTTACAAGTATGACCATACATTTCTGTTTATACTTTGGCTTTTATTATGTTGAGGCGTGTATTTCAGGATGGATTGTTTGTTTTATTTATTTATTGGTGATTTTTCTTATAGAAATGTTCCAGTTAAATTCAGTGGTGATGCTAATTAACTTTCTGGACATGGCTTGCTTACCCATTGGTAGCCAGGTTCCAGCTTTACTAACTGATAATTTTTATCTTGGTTGTCAAAATGATTTTCATCACTGTCAGTACATAATTTTTGCTGATGAAGCACACCTTCAAGCAGATGTTTAACAAGAACTGCCCTGACTACTAGTATGCTTTCACATTTAATTCGAAGAGGATGATTTATATTCCCAGCTCCTGAAGAACTAGGGAGACAGATAACTGAAGGGTCACCTTCATCCACATGAACCTGCCTATCAGTTAAACTTTGATACAGAAACCATTCTCTGGAACCCATACAGAGAACATATGGTTATTTCACAGAAGTACAAATCTGTGAAGTATTTAAAACTAAGTTTCAGTACGATAACATTCTCTCATTATTTCTGTGGTGACTAAAGTGTAACAAATGTAGAGAGAGATCTAGTACCCAGCTCAGATATGACAAACAATACCTGGTTTCCTCTTTCTAGAATCTCAATCAATTCAGATGCAATTCGCCAGTCATTCTTTGTCACAAGTGTTACAGCTTCTCCTGTGCGTCTATGAAAAAGCAAAAGGGTTAAGAGGCACTCTTTCCTGAAGAAAGAAGAGGGAGTCAGGAATGTATTCTTGCATTCCCAACTGCCCAAATTTACTGGAGAAGATCCTCAAAAGAGCTGTAACCATACATTTAGATGACCACAATTACAAAGTTCCATGTGATTGAAAACCTTGATAAGGAAGTGTTATGATCACATGGAACTCTATACCTGCATCCATTTGATGTACAGATGGGTCTGGGGTGCACGTCTTTATCTTCACCCACTCATGTTCAAAAACAAGCACATGGATAGGGCTAAGACTGCCAGTTTTCTCTTAAAGAGTATTACACTTGCCTACATCCAAGATTGCTCTTTAAAATTTTGGCAGATAAATAAGTATTTGATTGTAACTAATTAATAGATTTGTAAGCTACACACAAGGGGAGATACAGGAGACGTATGCAAATCTGTCACCATTTTTGTTAAATAAAACATTAATACTCTGTTAGGCTTTCAGAAATTGAGTGTGATGTGATGGGTTGTTCTGTTGATTTTTAAAAAAATAAATTTAAATGTTTTTAACTTTACAGATTTTAATACTGTTTTAAAAATAGCTTTCATATTTATATTTTTAACTGATGTTTTGTTTAGTCTTTAATTTGTACTGCTTTTAATAAGCTGTAAGCCACTGTGAGTCACATTACAGTGGAAAAGGTGAGATGGACAGATTGCTTACCTGTAACAGTATTTCTGTGAGTGGTCATCTGCGAATACATACAAATGGGTTCTACTGTGCCTGAGCAGTCGGATTTGGAACCTTCTGGAATCACTGGGCAAAGTAGAGCTTGCAACTTTTTGGTGGTAGCTTCGCCCCTCCTCTATATAAGCCCAGTTCCCGCTCTTTTCCCCAGTTCTGAATTTTTCCACCACAAAGCGACAGAACAGCAGAACCAATCATGAGCAGGACACTGAGGGGGGAAGGGCGGTATTTGTATGTATTCGCAGATGACCACTCGAAGAAATACTGTTACAGGTAAGCAACCTCTCCTTCTTCTTCGTGGTCTCTGCGAATCATACAAATGGGTTAGACTGGCAAGCTAAGGTCAGCATCGGAGGGAGTGTCATGACAACAGTTGTAAGATGAGAAACAAATGACCTTTATTGATCAACAATAAAGTGGCAAGTTAACCAAACACCTGTGTGTGCTTCTTGATTCTAATATAGAAGTAAACAACTGTATTAACAAACATACTCAACTGAGTAAACATATAACCATTATACTCGAATGAGTAAACCTTGAACCTTGTGCATGTAAAAAATGCCACATGATACAGTGTAAACATACATGGACTGCACCCACGCCTGGATGCCATGGTAAACATCAGGTGAACACTACCTGTGACAATTCAAGTAGAACAGGCCTGAAGGCTGCATATACTTGTAACAGGCCCAAAGGCCGCATATACCTGTAACAGTGAAATACCATGATGAAAGTGCAAAAGCAATCAACAATTAGTTTGACAGGTAATCACATAACATGTCATAACAGTTAGTACCCTCAGTAACAATAATGAAAGGTAAGCATTGGTACAGAGCTCAATGCATAGCAGACAGTAACACTGCCTTATATCTTCCCTAAGGCAGGTGTTGAAGCAAGGGAAGAGAAAACAAACACTGGTCTTCAAGCAGCCCAGTCCAACAAAGGAAAAAAGGCAGGCTTACTTATATCTTCCCTAAAGCAGGTGTTGAAGCAAGGGAAGAGCAAACACTGGTCTTTAAGCAGCCCAGTCCAACAAGGAAAAAAAAGGCAGGCTTACTTATATCTTCCCTAAAGCAGGTGTTGAAGCAAATGAAGAGCAAACAAACACTGGTCTTCAAGCACCCCAGTCCCATTGGGACAGTATAGGATCGCTTACTATACCAAGCTACATCATGAACCTATTGATCCCCAGATATAGAATAGCTTTCGCATTGGCTAAACGTTCTTCCATCAGCACTACTGGAGAGTAAATTCAGTAAGACTCTTGTTCATGAGCGAACATGCCTCTGTAACTCAGGAGATACAGAAAATGTTGGACACATATTGTTTCACTGCCCTTTTTATGACAATGCTCACAGAGATTTGATTACTCCTATACTTTTGAATGTACCTGGGAGAACTGAAGCTTTTTATTTAAATTACCTATTGTCAGAGTGGAATTCGCATATAACTTGGGTGGCACAATTTTCTGCACTAGCAATCACTTGTAGGAAAAGAACAACTGATCAAAGTTAAACACATAATATTGTATCATGTCTGGCACTGCTTATCTGGTAAAAATCTGATATCCCTAATTTACCTCTATTATTTTTATCTTAAGGGCGGAAGCCCATAAAGGTTTATTTTTATTTAATTTATTTTAAATTATTTTTTTAAAAAATGTAATGGAAACTAATTATTTACATTGTTAGTTGGCAGATTTTTATTTTATTTTAAGCAGTCTTTTTATGTATTAATTGACTTTTCTATGTTAAATTTTATACTGATGCTGGTCTTTGACCGTATTAAAGAATTTCATCTCAGTAACACTGCCCTCCCAAAGGCTGCTTCAACTCTTGCCCTGGTGTCCAACCTGTAATGTTTGATAAAAGTCATTGGTTGGGACCAGACAGAAGCCTTGCAGACATCCTCCAGAGGCACCCCAGTCAGAAAAGTGGAGGATGTTGCTACTGCCCTAGTTGCACGTGCTCTGACCCTGGCAGGGAGAGTTCTACCCGACAGTTCATAACAGAGGTGGATGGTACCAGCCACCCATTTGGAAAACCTCTGAGCAGTCACAGGTGGTCCTTTCTTTGACTCTGAATAACACTGGAACAGTCTGTCAGAGCAGCTCGAACCCGAAGTTCTGTCCAAATAGAAGGCCAAGGCCCTCTGAACGTCCAAGGAGTGCAGACGATACTCGGTACCGGTGGTTGGGTTAGGAGCCAGGGTCGGAAGCACAATGTCCTGGCACATGTGAAAGGCAAACACTACCTTAGACAAAAAGGTAATGTCAGTACAGAGGACAACCTTCTCCTTATGTAAGGAAAGGCTGATCCCTCTGTAAGGCACAAAGCTTGCCTGCTACAATGAAGGTAATGGCTACAATGAAGGCTGTCTTCCAAGTCACCAGCCTAAGATCAGCCTTAGCCATGGGCTCAAAGGGCTTGGATCCTAGACAAGACAAAACAACTACAAGGTTCCAGGCTGGTGTCAGTACCGAGACGGGCGGGTGCAGGTTGTTAAAGCCCTTCAAGAACTCCTTCACCAGAGGGTCCTTGAAGAAGGAAGGTTTCCCTTGAAATTGAAAATGGGAACAAATAGCAGACAAGTAACACTTGATGGAATTAAGGCAAAGCCCCAATTCCACCAGTGTCATCAGGAACTCCGACACGAGCGGTGTCGACACCCTGGATGGCGAGAGGTTCCTCGAAGCCAGGAACTGAAGAAACCTCTTTCACTTACAGGAGTAGGACCTCTTGGTAGCTGGTTTCTGGGCTGCCAGGATCACTCGCCGTACCGAAGGCCAGAGTCTCCAAGCCACCAACGGCAGGTTGTCGATGTTCGGATGTTGAACTTGACCCTCCTGAAGAATGAGGAGATTGGGCCTCGGCTCGATGCAAAGAAACCGCCTCCAGGACAGGTGAAGCAGGGAAGAAAACCACGACTGCCTGGGCCACCATGGGGTGATCAGGATAGCATCTGCTTGATCCCTCGACATCTTGAAGACAACTCTCGTGAGGAGTAGGAATGGAGGGAAGGCATAGAGGAATTCCCTCGTCCAGCTGTGGAGGAAGGTGTACCCCAGGGAGTGTTGGGACCGGTCCTGGGAGCAGAACTGGATGCAGTGGGAGTTAGTCTCCTACACAAACAGGTTGATCCAAGGTGTGCCCCACCTCAGGAACATGTCTGCCACTGTCTCCAGATGCAGTCTCCATTCATAGCACTGCAAACCAGACCTGCTGAGCTGGTTGGCCAGGAATCGTCTTCCCCAGGGAAGTGGACCGCCTGGAGGACAATGTCCCTTGGTATGCACCAGCACCAGATGCGTAGAGTTATCTCCACCAGGGTTAGTGATCTGGTGCCTCCTTGCTTGTTGATGTAGTACATGATGGTGGTGTTATCTGTCAGGAGCTGTACCACCTTGCCAAGAAGTTCCGGTTCGAAGGCCCTTAAGGCTTTCTCCACAGCTAGCATTTCCAGGGCATTGATGTGGAGGTCTTGATGACACAGCTGCCACTTGTCCCTTACAGTCAGGCCTGATGTGAGAGTCCCTCAACCTTCCAAGGACGCGTCCAAGTTGAGGATGACTTGAGGCTCTCAAGACATGAAGGGCATGCCGGTGCAGACGTTATGGGAGTTTAGCCACCACAGGAAGGACTGGGTGACTGGTCGGTACCGTAAGCCACTTGCTTGGTCATTGGGTCGAAGACTGACAGGAACCAGGACTGCAGAGGTCGAAGCCAAAGCCTTGACCAAGGAGTGACAAAGGTTGTTGAGGCCATGTGACTGAATGCCACTTGGATGTCTCAGGCCTGTATCCTTCTGCTGGAGCAGCAGTGTTGGATGGCCGTGGAAAGGGACTGGAAATGGTCCTCTGGCAGGTATGCAACACAGTCGTTGGAGTTGAGGATGGCACTAATGAACTTGATCCTGGTGACTGGGGTTAAATGGGATTTTTCCAATTTCAACACCAGCCTGAGTGATTGCAGGAGGGCCGCTGCAAAGGAGATGTCCTGCAAGAGGTCGTCCTTTGTGTCTGCAGTGAAGAGCCAGTCGTCTAGGTAGGGGAAGACTCTTGACCCTCACTGGTGAAGGTAGGCCACCACCGGGGCCACGTACTTAGTGAAAACCCTTGGAGCCGTGGCCAGACCAAAAGGCAGGACGTTGTAGTGGTACATGCCCGTCCCAATGGCAAAGGAGAGGAACCTTCGGTGCTTCTCCCAGATGGCTACTTGGAAGTAAGTGTCCTCCAAGTCTATAGTCGCAAACCAGAAGCCCTGGTACAACAATACAGGCAAGGGTTACCATCCGAAACTTCTTATAGACTAAATAGTAGTTGAGCTGTCGGAGGTCCAAAATGGGATGGAGGCCTTCATCCGGTTTCGGTACCGTGAAGTACCGGGAGAAGGTATAAGGAATCTGTGAAAAGTCCAAAGGGGGAATAGCCCCTTTTTTCAAGGGAGTGCATACTTTGTCGAGAAGGGTGATGGGGGGGGGGGGGTTAGAAACAACAGCTCCGGTGGGCGGGAGCTCTTCGAACTCGAGGGCATATCCCTTAGAGATGATAGTCAGAGCCCAAGAGTCGGTGGTGATTTGGGGCCAGATGTTATGAAAGGGCCTTAGAAGGTCCAGGAAAAACGGGGAGGTGCTGGAGGTAACGGAGCACACAGGGAGGCTTCATTGCCTCTTCTTACTGGTATCGGCATCCTGTTTCTTGGTGAAGGGTCTCCAATACCAGGGCTGCTGGCATCTGCCAGAGGATGAAGAGGACTGTGACGGTAACCTCTGCCTCTGGTTTTGCTGCTGGAACAGACGCTCTTGAGAAAGAGAACGCTGAACAGACCTGAAGAAGGACCGTTGAAAACTGAACATCTGGCATGAGGTGGCCTGTTGGATGGAGGACATACCATGCTTCTTGGTGGCGGATTTCATTTTGTATTTGTAGTTGAGCTGCTCATCAGTGTCCTTGTTGAACAGGCCCTCAGTATCAAAAGGCATGTCCTTGATGGCCACCTTTGCGTTCGTGGTCAGGTCCGAAGCCCGAAGCCAAGCGTGCCGTCTGAGGGCGATGGCAGCTGCCATCAACTTCGCTGAGCAGTCCGTGCTGTGCTTGGCTAAGGGGTGATCAAAAGGCCTCCGATCGCGTGCACCTCCTCACTCAGTTGGTTGGCAGCAGGCAGCTTGTCGTCAGGGAGCTCCACCAGGAGAGGTGACATTCTCTCCATGAGGTACTGCACGTAGGCCCCCATGCAAATGTTGTAGCTGGCTACCTTGAGGCCAAGCGCTGAAGCCTCGAATGACTTCTTTGCCAGCCCATCCACCTTTTTGGCCTCACGGTCTGTTGGGGAAGTAGAGGTCTTAGGAGTGAAGACCTGTTGAGAGCCTTTGACGATGGCAGAGTTTTGTACCGGATGCGAATGCAGCCACGGTGCCAACGTAAGGGCAATCTGGCACAGACTGTCTATCTTCCTCGAGGTGGACGGGATGGAAACCGGCATCTGCCAGGAGCGCTTGGTGATTCTCTCCAGTGAAGGGAGAAATGGGATGGCAGCCAAAGTAGGGCCCGTACCCTGGATCCGATGTTCCACTGGGTCGACAGCCTCATCTTCCAAGCGGGTGATCTCGAGCTCCAAGGTGTTACCCATTTTTATCACATGTTCCCTGAAGAAATGGGCATTGTCAGATGGAGACACAGGCCCTGGCTGGTAAAACTCTTGTGGGGAATGGCACATTTCCCGTGCCAAGTCAGAGTCACCCTCATGGGACGAGGCGCGGTCCTCTTGAGCGGAGTCCCCCGGTAGATCCTCCTCACGCAGGAAGATGACAGACTGAGCAGGAGAATGGGTCTGGGTGGCAATGTTCCCTCTCCGGTGCTGAGGCTCTGACCGAGATGTCCAGGGCAACCCAGCGACAGTCCGGACGTCTCTCCAAGGCAGATGGGTTTTGCCGCCTCTCAAGCATGGAAGGGTCCACTGTGACATAATACCGACCAGTGTTACTGTTGTAATAGTAATCTGGTTCCAGCTCGGACCTGTGTGAGGAGACAGATCTCGCCAGCAGGGTCGAGGAGCGATGGAGACCAGGTGAAAAACGACGTTCCGGTGTCAGCCTCGGTACGGAAACATCCTCCGGTAGGGGGCACCGCTCCACAACGGCCTTGACAATGGTCTCAGTAGGCCAGACGTCACGTGGAGAGGCGGTCGCAGCCGGTACCAAGGAGACCTTCGGTACAGCGGAGCATCCGAACCCCTCCGGTGAGCATGGGATCCCTCGTTGGAGCGGGCTTTCTTGGGGGATTTGACCCCAGAGGAATGCTTCCTTTTAGCGGTACCCTTAGCAACCGACTCCCCATGGGAGGAAGCACCATCCGCAGACCCCTTAGAAGGTTTCACCTTCTGCCTCTGCTCATCTTCCCTCCGATCCGAGCCCGACCTGGGCTTGTCCTTTTTGTCAGACCTGGACTTCACCTTCTCAACCGATTTCTGCGCTGGAGGGGCCTCCTTCTCTCGGGGAGATGAAGAGGGAAACAGTGGCCTCAGGGGCCTTTGCAGCAGACTCACTCAACATCTTCGAGGCTGACTTCAAAGTCGAGGGAAGGATCTCCTGTGGACCTAAAGCCCTGTCAAAGAGGAAAGACTTTAGCCTGGAAGCCTGGTTCTTCCTCACTTGGGGAGTCAGAGATTTGCAAAGAGCACAGCTCTGGACATCATGGGTCTCACCCAAGCAGATTAAGCACTTCTTGTGCGGGTCCGTCTGAGGGACTTTCGCCCACAAACAAGTTCTTAAACAGAACCGGCGACATCAAATCCAATCCGAAATCCAAAGCGAGGTCAAACGAGCCGAGCAGTCAGAACAGGAGCCAAGACGGAGTACGAGAAGAATGGTCAAGAGCAAGCTGAAGATCAGAAACTGAATGTATAACCAGCAGTGATTCCAAGCACAGTTCCTTGAACAGCCAATGTGGCGAAAAAGAAGGAACTGGGGAAAAGAGCAGGAACTGGGCTTATATAGAGGAGAGGCGGAGCTACCGCCAAAAAGTTGCAAAAAGTTGCAAGCTCTACTTTGCCCAGTGATTCCAGAAAGTTCTGAATGTGACTGCGCAGGCACAGTAGAACCTGTTTGTATGGTTCGCAGAGACCATGAAGAAGAAATAAAGGAAATGACTGTATTATACTGAAAAAATACACTCTGATTTCAGGCACTTTTGATATGAACTGCAATGTATATATGTACTAGCTTCATTTAAAGAAATTTAAGTCTCATTGCTTTTTCCATGAGGTAGGGAAATTGTTTCTAAGTAAGATGGCTAGTTTCTTGTTTGTATGCTAAGATTCTCACACACTCCCCAAGAACCTAGAGACAAATATATGCTTCCATTAGACAAACTATCCAGGTAAAATGTGCTAGAGAATACACCATTCCTTCAAGCAATAACATAGAGACATTCCAGAGTTCTAACACACTATATCAACAGTTAACTTACCCTGCCCGACCAGTACGACCTACTCTGTGAACGTATTCTTCAATATTGCGAGGGAAGTCATAATTAAAAACATGAGTAATATCTTGTACATCTAGCCCACGGGAGGCTAGATCAGTTGCTATCAGGATACGAACTCTACCTAGAACAAGCACAGAATTCAAAGATGTAGCAGTGTTAGTCTGTAGAATCAGTACAGAGATCTTGTAGCACCTTTGAGACTAAATGAAAGAAAGAAATTGGCAGCATAAGCTTTCGTAGACTTCAGTCTACTTCCTCAGAAACTGAGTGCGACGTGCTGGGTTGTTTGGTTGATTTTTAAAAAATGAATTTTAATGTTTTTAACTTTACAGATTTTAAAGCTGTTTTTAAAATAGCTTTCATGTTAATATTTTTAACTAATGTTTTGTATAGTCTGTAATTTGCATCTGAGGAAGTAGACGGAAGTCTACGAAAGCTTATGCTGATAATTTCTTTCTTTCAGTTAGACTCAAAAGTGCTACAAGATCTCTCTAGAATGAGAACAATGAGAAGTAAATTGACTGTCTTGTATACATTTAAATGTGACAAGTTTTGAAGTCACTTGGAAATAAGTAATTTTAATTTTCTATGAGACATAAACTTGTGCGCACACAAGACTAGACAAACAGTGTTCATTGTTCAACAATATACATAAATATTCCTTATTTTGTCAGTTAAGTGTAATGTCCGGAGCTTTCTAATAGTAACAAATTAATCGTCCTGAGAGGATTTTTTCTACAAGACACTTTAAGAGCAGCAGAAGAAGAGCAGATGCCACTCACATGCCATGCACTGCAGCCACAGCACCTCACTATTAATGACTTTCTTGTTATATTTGTCAAGACTTCATACACTTTTTTACATGGTAAACTTTAATCATAGTTGAGTAATGTATCTTATCCCCTGAAAGACAGTGTGGTTAATTTTTAATAAAAAAAAAGTTACAACTGATTTTGGTCAATTCTAAATTTGCCTTTTTTGAAGTCCTCCAAGGCCTGTTCACGATCACATTGTTCTCTATTGCCATGTAAGGACTGAACTGGAATTCCCTGAAGACTGAAATCACTTGATAGGTCATCAGCACTAATTAGAAACATAAAAACAAACAAAACAAACACACACAATGTAAGGAATAATATATGTGAGATAAAGAAGAATGAATGAATATATGTTTGTACAACTTTATGTAATAATGAAATAAAGATTATTATTTAAAAAAAGAGAGGGAATTGATGCAGAAATGAAGCCATGACATGGCATGTGAGACATGGAATACAATTCAAATTACAGTAGCTAGTAATAGAATAGTAATAGTAGTAGTAGAATCAAGGCTGCAATCCTCTTGGTGCACACTATATCCATAATAGTCCATAATGGAGTGTGTGAGGATGAATGGGAAGAAGCTGAGATACAACTAAGAAAATGGATATGTATAGCTATATATGGATTATACTGATATGCTTCCTTATGTTATGAGTGATGTATTGTGCTAATTTTATGTTTATTTTTTTTAAAAGTTAAATTTAAATCAACACCATCCTGGCTGAAGAGAGGCCACAGGTAAATTGGAAAGTAACACTTGGAATACAGAAAATCCCAAGGTTGATCCATGGCATCTCCATTTAAAAAGTAAGGTTTTTTAAAAAAAGCTCTTTACCTCTACTAGAGTAAGCAATAAAGGAGTAGAAATGGCTGATGGCCTGACTCATTATAAGACAAAATTCATAGGTTCATACTTGTCAACGGTGAAACATAAACATAATCAAATATTTGTGTTACATATCTCCTACATACGTAAGTTTCTTGCCCACAAAAATGATGACTTTGTCTTCAGACTTCATACTGTCAATGAAGTAACGTGTGAAAGCTCTTTTTTCTTCTTCTGGAATAACCACCACCTTCTGCTCAACTGTACTTACTGCCTATCAAATCAGGTTTAACAAACAATTTTAAAAATCTGAATGGAAGTTAATGATTTTTATTTCAAATACTGTCAAAACGTCATCATAGAATTGTACTCTCTGATTTCAGGGTGCCTCAACTCAATAAGTTGATCAACAAAGTCTAATAAGTAATACATATGTTCTGTGTCAAGGAGGAAGGATGTATGAAACCCAGGTAAGAATCCTTTAGATGTTCCCGGATTGGGAGGGCATAGTGGTAAATCAACCATATGCACCTAAAACCACCAGTTCATAATTCCAAATATGATTTTTCACTAAGAATGGATTATTCAATTTGGGTTCACACACAATTTTAGGCATACCGAAATGCACAATTTACTTGTTGCAAGCTTTCGAAGCTCCATGGGCTTCTTCATCAGGCAAGATGTTACAAACCAAACAGGAGGAGGAGGAGGAGGAGGAACAATTGAGTCAGATGCCTGCATGTTGTTTCAGTCGTTAGAAAAGATGTTATGATGTGGACGATATCTTTTGCAGGCTGGCTCCCCCTCCTTCTGGTCATGTGGCAATAGGCAGATTTTCAAAGTCTACGAAATTTAAAGTCTATTTGCATCTCAAAATTTTTCTTCTTCTTAAATTTGGACTGAATTTGCATGTTTTACTTCTACACCGCCAAAAGGTTCCTGATGCAAAAACATGGAGACTTCTTGAGAAATTCATTGTTCTCTACCTACAAAGAGGCCTGTGACCTCACTGGAATGGAGACATATTGGACTGCAAAAGAGGGGTCCCTGTTGAGATGCAAATCGACTTTACATTTCCTGGACTTTGAAAAACTCCCTATTGCTGCATGGCCAGAAAGAGGAGGAGTCTGCCTGCAAAATATATCCTCCCTAGCATACCATCTTTAATAAGGACTGAAACAACATGCAGGAATCTGACTAACATCTCTCTTTTTTCGTCTTCCCTTAATATCTTGCCTGATGAAGAAGCCCATGGAGCTTCAAAGGTTTGCAACAATTATATCGTGCATTTTGGTTGGCCAGTAACGGTATTACTGATGGAATTTTGTTTGTATTTGTAAAATGACCAACAGAGCTACCCCTGCAAATTTTAGGCATGTACACCTTATGTCAATGTTAGGGCTTTACATGGGACTTAAGACATTTCAAAGGCCATACAAGTTCCTAGAGGGCAGAAGGTGCTACATATCTATCTCATAATGTATCAGAAAAATGTGGATGAAATTATCATCCTAGCAGGACCAAAAGAAAAATAACAAGTTTCTTCACCTTAGTGTTTCTTTGTTCTGTCCCATTTTGACAATCCCCCCCCCCAAAGCTACCAGCAATTTGAAACTGAAATTCATGAGAACAACCCCTTCATGAATACAGGCAAACCACCTGGCAGAAATAGTAAGCCTATGGGACTAATTTACAACACAAGTTCAAAGTTAAGTAGAAGCATATTTCAGAATATGTTCAAACATTATTCAAAGTGAAGCTATGGACAGAATGAGATTTCATTATTTCCCTATGTAGAAGAGCAGGATGCAAATTTCTGGCTGGCTTGGATTGAACTGCTTTGATAAACACTGAGTTTGGTTGAAGATGCTTGAGCCGCTGCCAGTTTTCATTGAAAACCAGGTAAAGATTCTTAAGGGAGAAACAGTTGGGCAGGAAAAAGTGGCTTGAAGCTGCCTTTTCTAAAGCTATATTGAAACCCCACCAACCATACTGATGGCTCCGAATGCAGCTGGAGTGCTCATGTCATGACCACATGACATGGCTTCAAGACAGGAAGAAGCAGAAAAAAGCTGCTTCTTTTTGAAACGGCTTTTGTGTACATAAGGCGCCTAGAGGGCACTCTCCTGCTGGCTTCAAGACGTGTCATCTAAATGCCACAGCTTCAAGCCAGCCTGAAAGCATCCCTTTTTGGCTGTCTGTTTAGCCCCTTAATTTTCATTTGGGGGAGGGGGAATGAAGATGAATTTTTCCATGACTACTTAACTGCTTCAGAAACCAATAACAGAAGAAAGATGCCAACTGGTAAAAGGGATCAAGACTTAACTCTTCTGAAAACTGGACTGACACTTATGGTTCTGGTTTTTCTTTTTTGCTCTAAATCAAAGGATTGTGGCATTTGCATGTTTTGATTTGTATATGGTTAAACATAATTATGTGGTGAGAACTGGTTCTGGTTTCCAACACTGGGGTAAGGGGATAAAGTAGAGACCAGTACTGTGGAGGAGGGAAAATCTGAATCAGATTTTTTGGAAGAATTTGACTCTATGAATTCTGATTCTACAGTTGGAACCAAAAGGTCTGCCACAGCATCAGTAGTAGGTGCTTGCTTTTCAGGTACTCTGTGTTGATATTGCAGCTTGTTGGGAGATAGCACAGGAAGCAAGGTACATACCGGTAGTATGTCAGAACCTCTTTAAGACCAAGATTGAGTCCACCTTCCAACTTTAGAAAGTATCTGATCATTAACACTTTGCCCTACTTTTACCTTTTTAACATGATCTTTAAAAATTTAAGGGCTGGGACCCCAAGTGTTTCCATAAACAAGTTCCAAAATTTTAGTTGGTATGTTCTCTCTACTTTCCCGTTTCTAACAATCAACTTAGTCAGAATCAACTGCTATAAAACCAACAATAACTTTTATTGAGAAATGTAAAGAAATAAAGTATTTAATGCGAGTTAACTTCAAGCTCAGTATAGTTAGATTAAAATCAAACCTGGCAGATTTTAGCTGCTCTTTATCCAACTCCATTTCTCTAGACACACCTTTTCATTTGATTCAAAGCAACAAAAAGCAACTCACCGCTAAATCAAGAGTACCAACATAAACAATCATAGGATCTTTCAAATATGATTTTGCAAGACGTTGGACACCATCTGGCCAAGTAGCACTGGTGGAAACAAATGGAGAAATTGTTTAAAGGCTAATTACAATGAGGATTACTGCTATAAACAAAGGATTCAATAATTTAATAGCTGTTCAAAAACCACAGGGTTAAGACCTTATTCTGCTGATTATTGCCCATGTGTGCATTTCCATTTCATAATTTAAATTGTTACACCACACTGACTCTTCTTGTGAAAATATGACCCATAGCCCTTTTATAAACTTGTGCTTGGTTTTAAAATATTGTTGATAATATAAAATACTAAGAAGAGACTGTCAAAGAGAAATAAATTTTTTAGAGCAGAGCATTTTGGAGTCTACTTTCTTCAGCTGTCTTCAAATAAAAGACGCTACTCTCGAATTTGATATTTTTACTCTACTAGTGGGCAGATTCTATTCTTTTGCCGTCTAAAAGCAGAACAGCCAATTCTGTCAACTACCCTAGGTATACATTATTTTATTCCATTTTTAATGTAATATTAATGTATTACTACTAATACATTATTTTTAACTACTGTTTTAATGTTTGTTTCTTTAATGCTGGTCTTTGACCGTAATGAAGTTATCATTCATTACATTCCCAAGATGGCAATTATTAATATCACTCTGTTATTCAGAATGTTCTCACCTTCCTGCTCTCTTATTCTAACACTCACCATATAGACTTTAGCAAAATTTAAGAAAGGATTTAGCATATATAAGTCTAAATATTTATATCAGCATATTTGATTATAATGA
Source organism: Urosaurus nigricauda (assembly GCA_034509955.1). Lineage (NCBI taxonomy): Eukaryota > Metazoa > Chordata > Lepidosauria > Squamata > Phrynosomatidae > Urosaurus > Urosaurus nigricauda. Next base: position 256,050,492 of record JAOEGL010000001.1, on the reverse strand, counting down.
ATTTGATTTAATGGTGTGTGTGTGTGTGTGTGTGTGTGTGTATATATATATGCAATAAGATCAAAGACCTGAGATACAGAGACCTCTGCTGGTGAGGTTTGGAAAGTTTCATTTATATCACAAGTTGCATATAAGGATTCAAAGTGAAACATTAGAAACTTATCATGAAGGTCCATTCTTGGTTGGTGTAGAAGAGAGATCCATTCATAATAGCTAACAACCCAAAAATAAACAGGGACTCAAATAATCAAGATACATTGGCTCTAGGGCTCTTCCAAAGTCTGCTTCCACTGATTACACTTGTCAGTTTTATTTTGCCTACTAAATCTAGAGGGGATGCCCCAAATTGTAGCCCTGAAAATTTTCCTACAGATTTTCTGTAGAGCATTAGGAGCATTAGTGAAAACGAGGTTCGATAGGTGATCTTCAAATTGTCCTTTACAAATGTAGTGCAAGCTTTTATCCAGTGTGCTAAGCAGATTTTATCACTGAGCACACCAAGAATATTACATTTAAAGACACAAAGCAGCAGTTGTAAGAGACCTCTCCACTGTTGAACTCCACTGTCAAACTGCTCTTAATGTCAGGAAGTTCTTCTAAATGTTTAGGAGGAATCTCTTTTCCTGTAGTCTGCATCCATTGTTCCATGTCCTAGCCTCTGGAGGTGCATAAAACAATCTTCTTCCATCTTCAGTATGACGGTATAACACCCCTTCACATATTTAAACAGGGCTATCACATCACCTCTTAACCTTCTCTTTTCTAGGCTAAACATGACCAGCTTTCTAAACTGCTCCTCATAGGGCATGATTTCTAGACCTTTCACCATTTTGGTTGCTCTCCAGCTTGTTAACATCTTTTTTGAACTGTGGTGCTCAGAACTGGATACAGTATTCCAGTTGATTCCTAACCAAAGCAGAAAACTTGAAGCACTCTCTCAAAATCAGAGGTAGGAATCCGCATGAAGGCAAGAAGCATGGTGTTTTGGTTCAGGTGAAAGGAAGAAACCGCCTTTGGATGAAGGAGATACCTGGTCATAGCACAATCTTGTCTTGGTGGAACTGAAGGTAAGGGGGGTTGACATGTAGGGCAGAATTCTCCTACCTGTTGCACTGAAGTAATTGCCTCCAGGCATGAGAGAAGTCTAAGGTTGCATGTGGCCAAGGGTTTGAATAGTCTCAAAAGTTGGGAAAGCACCAATCTGAGGCTCCATTATGGGGTCGGGTTGGAGACCAGTGGATATAAATGGAGGTATGCTTTAAGAAGAGCTTTGATGGCTGTGTCCCGAAAGCAAGAGGCATGTCCTCTACACTGTAGTTTCAAGGAGATGGTAGAGGTAGATTTCATCAAGGGAGATGTTCACATCGTGTAAGGATAAGGAATTCAAAAACAGGAGCCAAACATGACTATCGTGAATGGTCAATAGGTCGGGATGGAGTGGGAGACAAATTGTGGATCTTCTGGCCAGGCAAAGCACAGGAGTGAAACATGACAATCTTGTCCACCAATGTCATGAGACTGACATTGGTCCAGACTTGTATCTTTTTGATAATTCTGGCAATCAAAGGAAATGGAGGGAAGGTGTACAGTAGTTGCTGATCCCAGTGGAAAGGGAAGGTGTCTCCTAGATCTTTTGCTCCGGCCAAGTCGAGGGGAGACTTACAGTGTACCAATACTTGTCCAGGCCCAGTCTGCACAAATCCAATCTCTTGGTACTGTGTATCAGGACGAAAGCCTTTCGTTTGGCACCTCTTAAGGGGTCCTCTGGCTTGATATCCCATTTTCCAACTCTTTGAGCCAACACAGTACCAGGCAAAGGTCTGGATCTTTGGTCCAAAGCACACTACAGAAATAATCCAGTTTGAGATTATTTCTGCAGTGTGTTTTGGACCTTTATTGACAATCTGGCTGGTAACAGAAAAAGATGAAACATGTAGATGAATGATCCAGTTTGTGAGTAAAAGGAACACATTCCTTTAAAATTCTCATCTCTGTCCTACAATAGTGGAGAAAGCTATTTGTTTAAGTGGAATGCAAACAAGTTTACATCTGGATGGTCCAGCAACAGAAGAGACAACTCAGAGCACTGAGTTTAAAGTCTATTCATGGATCTTGACTTCAGAACTTTTTTTTCTTCATCATTAACTATTTAGCTCACTCAAGATCTCTGGTTGCAATTGCTGCCCTGAAAAGGAAGGGAAAGCTGGAGCATTCAGGTTATAACACCCATGCCCACGGTCACACTTATCACTTATCTCCTGCTTCATACATCAGGGAATAAAGTGACATTCTTCAGAGTTACAGGCTATGCATCAGACACCGTGTCACACAATAATATCCTCAGTGGCTTCCACCTTTATCTGTTGCTGATATGTTCTGTCCTATCATTCACAATACAACAGCATCCCTAGTGAATTTTAGTGCTAACATTGTCTAACAAATATTGCTAGTTTGCTAATCCCAGCTAACTGATTATTATTCATGAAATTGAGGTACAAATGTATTATTCTGCAATTTACATCTGAGAAAGGGTGCTTTTGGTTACAAAAGGAAACAGGTTATTCCAAATCATTCCAGTATTTTGACTGCTATTAATATTTGTTAGCTGACATCCTATCTAAAGTGACAAATACTAGGTTGCACTTTTCATTACAACACATGTTCAGCTGTAACTATTGTCATTAAAGGATGCATACCTGGTCATCACTGTTTGCCTGTCAGGACGTATGTCCAATAAAATCTTCATTATTTGAGGTTCAAATCCCATATCCAGCATTCTGTCGGCTTCATCTAAGACCTATAATAAAGAACTGTTAAGTACTAATTATTCCATGGCTAAACTGAGCATAAAATAAATGTCTAAACTATTGCCTTGAAGAGTATATACACTTTTGTTTTATATGTATGTTATATTCATATGTTTTCTATGTTGCCTTGAGTGATGGTTCTTCTCGTACCTCTCACAAAAACTACTCCAGAGCAGGTTTCAAGATGGAGGAATGACCCATTTGTAATGACCTTCAGCTTTAATAACATGACATGTCTCAGCCTATGGGATACTCCAGAACAGGGAACATAGTTACATCCCTATTTATTTTCTGTAGAAGTTCTGACATGCACTTGTGCTGAAAACTTAAGACACATCAAGTTTATCTGTGAAGAGTTCCCTGTTATTACATAATTGGCACTGGATTATTGTGTTATACAAAATACACCCCCATATATTGTCCCATCTGACAGATGTAGAGGTGGGAATTATGCCAATGAGTACCCAAGAAGTTCTTCAGACTACTACAAAATGTATTTTAATATTCTATATATCCTGACTAGGAACTCCTGATATTAAAATGTTCACTCTGAAAACTGGGATGGGAATTGAGTCCGAACATTTTCCTTAAATTCATTATACAGTATTCTTTTCACAAATGTTAAGTTAAGCTTATGTTTTCACAGCATTACCTATATACTAATATCAATTGCAGGTTGAGTGCTTGCACTTACATAATCAAAACTGCACTATTCATAAACAGGTGGGATAGCAGCATGCTTAAGAGAACCCTGAAGTTTGCAGGAACCTCCCATTCCTTGGGAGCAAAAAACCCCACTAAAGAGCTGAGCTGACGGAGGGGGAAATCTAGGTTGCCTCCGGAGTTTCCTGATTCAGTAGAAACATCTGGTGTCTGTACAGCCTGCTCCAAAGGCGAGCTGAACACCCAAAGGCATCTTCAGCAATCCCCGCCTGATGTGAGACCAGGGGCATCAAAACAGTGATTCCAGCATCAAGCTGTGCCACTCTGTAATTTTTTGTTTGCTTTTCCGATGCATGTGCACAAACACACTGCCTACAACTGCCAGTCGACTCCTTGCTGATCGAACACCAGATGACCAGCCACCCAACAGCACCGTTGCATGGCAGTCCATCAGTCGATATGGCATATTAATCTTGTACTCCTGAAAAATTGGTAGGGCCTGATCATGGAGCCCAGCTCACCAGCATAGGCTGCAGTGACACTCATGCTGCAATCCATCAGCGTAGCCACTGGGCCCCAGTTTATACAACACCCCTGATACATGCTGTGACAGCCCCCACTAGCAACATCAGCAGCTGCAGATACAGAGACTGGGGATCCCATGCAATAGCATGACACAACTGTAATTACTGCCACTGTAGCCATCCTAGGAAGTGGAGCCATAGCCACCATCATGCTGCCACCACTCAGATGCCAGCGCCACTGGTAGGTGTACCCAACCAGCAAGGACTGGTGGAAGCAGTTCATCACAAACATCTGGGCAGATGAACAATAGCAATGACATTGCCAAATCCCCTGCACTCTCTTTCTAGAAGACAGTGGTGGAACTGCATGCAGGAGTAGAGAAGGTGGACACCATCACAAAAACAGCCATCCTGGTAGAAAAAAGGGTCACAATCACTATCTGGATGTGCATTCACCACGGCATCTATCGTCAAATCACCCAGCTGCTTGGGGTTGGAAGTACCATTGTGGAAGAGATATTTGGGGAGGTCTTGGTCATGGAGAGGCACCTACTGTCACACACTGTATACCTGTGCAAAGTCCATCAGGTAAACAGAGGCATGCACTCCCATCCCTTGCAGTGTGCTCACTGTACACATCCTGTCATGTCTGACCCCCCATCCTGGGGTTCGATCAGGTGCTGTTGATCACACATACGCCATAGTTGTCACCGTTGCCCCCTTCATCTCCCTGTTACCCGCAGATACCATGGACGGCTTTGCCAAAATGGGATTTCCACAAGTAGTGGGCACAGTGTACAAGTGCCAATGTTTGACTGGGCAATAGCAATAGCAAGTACATTTCTATACCATTTATCAGTGCACTTAAGCACTCCCTAAGCGGTTTACAAAGTATAAGCTTAATTGCCCCCAACAATCTGGGTACTAATTTTAGCGACCTCAGAATGATGCAAGCCTGAGTCGAGATTGAGCCCCCTTGGCTGGGATTGAACTCACAACTTTATGGTTGTGGGTGAGTGGCTGCAGTACAGGCATTTAACCACTGTGCCACCAGGGCTCCTGACTGTGTTGCCAGTGCAGTAGGAAGGCCAGTTCATCAGCCAGAAGGACAGCTATTCCATACTACTACGGGGGACCTGTGATCACACGGAACGCTTCATGGACATGGAGATCAGCTGAAGCAGAAAGAATCATGACACACTTGTCATGTGCACTCTGCCATCTTCGACACTATGGAAGCTGCCATCTTTGTGCCATGGAACCAAATCATCACCCTGAAGGACAAGAAGATCGTGCCATTCCTGCTCAATAGTGATCTCAATTCTCTGAATGTTTATTTTTATGCAACCAAATTAGAGCCATCTTTATCCTAGGTGAAGGAATGAATAGGCTTGATTGTAAGCTTGTGGACAAGGAATGGTCTAATTAAAAAGATGGTATGTACAGTGCTGTGTAAATTTACAGCGCTATAAAAATAAAGGTTAATAATAATAATAAGTATTTTTAAAAAACCTTTTATAACATTTAAACCCAGAAAAGCCTGGAATTTGAACACCCCACAACACAACATTTTTGTTGCTAGTTCTATCTGCACATTATTGACTCCCATTCTTAAAACATTATGTTGACTACTTGCCAAATACGTTATGCTTCTCAGATTTATGAAGTTGTTCATTTGAAGGTCATTCAATCTACCAGGAGTAGCAATAACAATATCCACACCTTTGGTAACAATGTTGATCTGCCCTTTTCGATCTCCACCACCATATATGCAAATACTAGAAAGAATGAATGATATTTAGGCTTTGTAAATTAAAATTGTTCTGATAATCTGCACAGTATTTTAGTATTTACAATGGACAGAGGTTCATTAAAAACACAGATTGCTTACCTATAACTGTGGCTCTTTGAGTGGTCATCTATGAACACAGTAGGAAGTGCACATAGGGGTCATTTCCAACTACATCACATATGGACCCTGACAGAACTGAGTTATTTCTTTTTGGCAAGAATTCACACATCCACACACATATAACAATAAATGCTTCTCTCTTCAGAGCTATGTCTGTCAGTGATCATCCAAGGAGAAAAAAATATATGTAACAGGACTGAAAAAAAGGGAAGGTGGGCTGCTTATGTGAATTTACAGAAGACCATGAGTCAGGAATGTCTTGAAGGCACACAACAGCAGCAACAACTCAAAAATAAAAAGTCATTAAGTAAGCAACTTGTTGCTCCTTGTAGTCTCTGTGACTCACACAAATGGGAGATTAATGGGCTATTCACCATTCAATACATTATGCCAATAGTGAAGAAAGAACTGTTCTTCCAAAGGCAACATCTACTTTAGCTCTCACATCCAGTCTATACCAATCAAATGAATACTGATGGTTATGACTACATTGTTTTATATATTTTAGGCAGTGGAAACCCTTGCAGTAGAAGCTGCCACAACTCTGGTTTAGTGATCCTTTGGGCGGAAGAGGTTTCTTAGCTGATTGATAACACAAAACAGCAAACTCTTCTCAGGCCGTGATTAGCAAAGAAACAAAATTTGTCTAAATTCAGCAGTTTGATAAAGGTACAAAGCCAGTGTTCAGTAAACATCCAAAGTAGAACTCTTTCCAATTCCGAAGGATCTTTCAAAAGAACAAGTAAGAAGAGGTCCTGGTTCAAAAGGAAATATGACACTGACATAAGTTATAAACCCACGTCCAGTTTCAAAGTGACCTCATCTAGGAGAAAATACAGATCTGATCTTGGGACCCAAAGGTCTCTGTTCTACCTAACTGAAATTATGACCACCAAGAACACAGTCTTTCAAAACCACATTTGTAGGTTGCTGAAAGCCACTGGCCTAAAAGTCTTGTCCTTTAACTGCAAACTCCAAGACAGGTTCAATGCAGGTAATAAGGATACTTTTTTACAACTGTTTGATCAAACTAAGACCCACTCTTTGGAGTCTTGGAGACAACTATACTAGCTTGAAATTAGAAGTGCAGCAATGACAATGAGAGACTTAAGGTTTTCAGAAACAGTTATAAACTGAAGGACACAAACAACAGCATAACTTGAGGCACCCGGTTGTCTGCAAGTAATCTGAGAGAGCACTGGGCATTTTAAAGCACAAGCTACTACTAGCAACTCTTGAATTAACTGCAGGGAATCCTGAGAGGTTGTAACTTGCAAGTTGCCAATTGCAATGTTAACTGATCTAGGCATCTTGCCTTTCTGTAATGCTGGATAAATATGTCTGGCACTATGCACAAACTATATGTAATAATATTTAGAAGGATGTGTGTGCAGTTTGTGTGTTCCTCTAGCACATGAGTATTCTGTGGGCTACATTTAGATGATGCCTCTATCTGTGGCACAACATTTGTTGCTGTACTGAGATAATCAACAAGATAACTTATCTTTTTCCACTAGATGAACTGCCACTGAAAAAACGTTATACAATCCACCCATGCCATCCAGGGGCTTTCCATCTGCGGACTTGAGCTCACACGGATGGCAAGCCAAGGGGGACAAAATGGGGCGTGCACCTGAACTGCACACATGGGAGCGCTGCCATAAGACTCAACAGGACTTGAGGTCCCATGTTTTTACGGATGTCCTGCATATACAAAGGGATGACTATATAGTAAGAATGCCCCCCCCCAACAAAGTTGATCAGTATCTGAAGAAATCACAGAGCTAATTCTAGCTTGATTCTTGAGGTAGAAGACAATGACTGCATTATCAGTCACCAAATGTGTCACTTTCCTTATCTAGAGGGTCTCAATTATTCTGGAGAACTGTCATTACAGTTAGTATTTCAAGGATGTTTTTCTGGAGATCCTTTATCCCTGCATCCAAGTTTCCCTCACAGGTTTGGAAAAGGAACTCTCCCATGTAGCATCATGGCACACACCAGCTTTGGGTTTCAAGGAGCTCATCTGCTGTAAGACTGCCGAAACCCATCTACACCAGACACCTTGCAACATGTTTCAAAGCTATAAGCAGTGTGTTCTGGCCATCTATTTCTGGATCCAATGTTGATATTGATCAATACTGAAATAGTTCCATATATAGCCTGACATATTCATGATGTGTGTGGTTACTGACATTAATCCTAACAGTATTCTTATGAACTTTGCATATGTTCACCAACAGAATGTCAGTTGTTTGGCTGATGCATGGCTGATGCCCCAAAACGTCCAACACATCTTTAGGTCAACTGTCACAAGCCAGTCTTCTCCAGGAAGAATGGATGCAAGTGTCACCATCCTGTCAGGCTGAAAAGGTAGCATAGGTCTTCCTATTTATAACCTTGAGCATCTTTCCTTCTCAATCTGCTGTGGTGTTTTGCTCCTATGATAATTTTCTCTATGAAGTACAGTATCAATGGTTACAGAGTTAGGCTAGGGATATCTGAACAATATTGAGCAATATCCAGTAATGTTTCTTCCACTATAGAGGCTCTTGATTATCTTGCTGGAGTTCCTGCCAAAAAGAGATCATTCAGGTCTAAAAGGTTTTTAACAAGCACTGCACAGGCACAAGTGACCCACATGTGTGAGTGACAGAGATCAGGAAAATAAAGGTATTTTTACTTAAATGAGAGTAAGGGAACAGACTTTGAACAAGCATAAAAACATTGCGGAAAAGGCTAAGTATCACTATGTTGTTGGTCATTATGTTGGTTGTTAATAAACAGCATTTAGCTGGTTTTAGAAATGAATACATATAGACTTCAGTTATTGAAGTAGCTGTGTTCCTTGACATTACTTCTTCAATAAAAATATGGTACCTTAGGGCAAAAATAACATAGAATGAATAAGGATATGTTCCTACACAACAAAAACGAAGGGCAGTTCAACATGATTCAGCAAACATTTCATCCAAAACTAGTAATATCTACATGTGAAATGAAACAACTAGGTCAGGCTTTCTCCTTTATCTCCTTGTTTTGCAGTTCATTCATAATCAGTAAGGAATTCTGGGGCCAGCTGCTGTTTACCTTGCCTCTTGTAGGCAGGCACCCATAACTACAACAGGATTAGACAGAGTATAACTGCATTATTTCCCAGCTCAATATTTACTGCTGTTTACTATAGAAGTGCTGCTGCATCACTATATTGAAGGTCTGTGTTTCTCCAGCCCCCCTTCACCATTCTCCCAATGCTGCTAAAAACTCTTCCAGGTAGATAAGAAGATGAGAAGGAAAGAGGAGGGCCAAGATGGCATAAAAATACTTTGTCTGAGGCTTTGTTAACTCTGGTATGCCTGTATTTTAAATCAAAAGTAGATAGATTTAACACTGAAAACCACAATGGAGTGGTGAACAACTCTAAATTCTCTAAATGCAATCTATCCTATTGTTTCTTCTGCAGTCAGTATAGTCACTAGAATACTATTGTCTATTCCTAGACATTTAGTTGTCAATCAGTAATTAAGTACACACATGAAATATGTACTTGCTAAAATCCCCACACAGCAATAGCACTACTAAAATAGTAGAGATGAGAATACCATATATGTTACCTTTTAATTCCTTTATAAGAATATTTTAAGCATTCTGCTTCAACCTGAAGAGCCAATTCTCGAGTAGGAGTGAGAACCAACATACCAGGTCCACCACGTTTTTTTCTAGGTCTGCAAAAAAGTTCAGAGGCCTTTAGACAGCATTTAATAAGAAAATCTAGAAAAGGAAGGTGAAACATTTGCCTAAGGAAAGACTGAAAGAATCTCTTGGCCCTAGAGTCTAAGGAGTGAGGAGTGAACTGGAAAGGGTAACTAGTATCATTCAGATTTTGCTAGAATCATATTAAAAGCTATTCTTCTAGCATAAATTACAATAAAAGCAGGCCCCAAACCACCCATCACTTATAAATTACCGTAGCAGTGGAAAGTGCATAACCTAGATTAATGGTGATTTAGGGTGGGAAGGAAAAATGGATGTCTAGGTACTATGGAGGCAATATGAGAGGAACAAATGAAGGGAAGGGCAGTATTTCTTACCTAGAAAAATGCATGTCACCTGACCAAGGATTTCACGTCCAAGCAAGATGGTGGCAGCCATGGAAATAAAATCAGAAACTCAAAGCTAGACAAGAACAAGGGTGGGCAGAATGTGGCCCACAAGCTGTTTTTACGACCCTTGGGGCCCCATAAAAATTGCCACAAAAATGACCCCCAAATTCCCTCTAGAAGGCATTTGTGCATGCCTCCACTCAGCTATTTTAGGCTGAGGAAAGGCTTTAAAAAAACCTGGAAGTAAATCAGAAATGACTTCTGGTCACTTCCTTTTTGAAAAAGGGCTTCTTCTTTTAAAAAAAATGGCCCAGAGGAACCAGAAAAATGGCAAAAATGCCCCCCAATAGCCCCAAGAGTGCACTGGGTGACATGTGGGAGCAAAGAAATTTGAGGTTTTTGCAGTGAGAGTGTGTAGTGGTGAGGTGCTGCCCTGTGCCAAGGTTTTCTAGAGGGATAATATGACTTCCAAGCCCCCCACAGTTGCCGCACTAGAAGAGTGAAGAATTTTTATAAAGCAAAACCAAAACAAAACCAAACAAAACCACCACTTGTACTTTTAGCCCGCATCATATGCGGACTTCCTGTCTATGGCTTTCAGCATATGCTGAAACTGTGGTACAATACAATGAATGGTGTGTGCGCCTGTGGCACATGCAGTGCACTATGCCGCATGCACAAGCCCCATTATTTTCAATGGGGTGCGAGCATATGCAATTTCCCCCTTACGCGGGTGGGTGGGTGTCCAGAATGGATCCCCTGCATAAGGGAAAGGAGGACAGTATTTGAAATTCTTCATATGCCTTCCAATTTTGACATATAGCTATGTCATGGCTTACAGCAGAAAAAGGATGCAAAATACAGTTGCCAAAACTTGAAGTTCCAGCCAATTCTTTGTCTTTAAAAATATTTTGATAGTAACAATTGTAATGATTATAATAGCATTGATTGTCTAATTTGTTTTTAACCATATTTACCGTATTAGTTGTCTTAAAGGCTAATTTGCATTAGAACAGAAGGATAAAATGAAATATTGTAGATTCAAATATTAAATATGGAGCAATAGCAGTAGTGGACTTTTTTTGTCTTTTTGCATATGTCTCTCTTAATAAACACTAAATGTAATACTCTGGATCTTTTATAGAGTTAATATACACCCACCCTATACACACAAAGCACATTCCTCTAGTTCTTACATTGGCTGTAAATCCAAATGAATGAATCCAGGCATCAGATAAGCCAATGTCTTTCCAGTACCTGTCTGTGCTATTCCAATTAAATCATATCCTTGAAGTATGATTGGCCAAGCTTGTGCCTAAAATAAAAATAAAGTAAGTACTGTATTCTGAAGGAGCTGAAAGTTAATCAGAACAATCATAGTGTTATTGAGAAATAAAACTAAGGTACCTGAATTGGGGTAGGCCTCTGAAAACCCACTTTCCTTATATTTGCCATGACATCAGGGTAATGCTTAAAAGCATCTTCAAATGTACAGATGGGATTGGGAATGTGACGCTTTTCACCCTCTTTCAGGTCATCACATGTGATGTTATTGTTTTCTTTTCTTTAAAAGACACCAAAAAATAATTTTATACCACCAATAGGAAAATATATCTATCGGTTCCTGGAAAAGCACACACAAACTGGATCAGAAAAGTCAGAATATTTTCACATTCTTAAAAGCTTCTTAACTAGTCTATGACACAGTATGAAGAAAAAGGACATTCTTTATATCCTACATATAAATTCTACACAACTATTTAAAAGTGATACATCATAGTCTAATCAAAACCAGTAAGAGAGACTGCCACTTATTACTCCAGTAAACAGTTGGGATCAAATATACTCCAACTGCTCAAAAATAACTATAAAGGTTGCATGCATATTCTAGGTATTCTTTTAAGCATTTTCTACTTCACACTGATCTCCAGTCAGTGAAAAAAACATATCTGTGCTTATTGCAGAGTAACTCACATTGTAATGACCAAGAAAACCTAAAAACAAAACCCACACAAGATGCAAGGAGTCAAAGTGGCCCTACAACGCACCATTTAATATTCCCCATGTATTCTCATGTATAGAGAAGCTTAATGATTATACTGAATAATTGTCATTTGTTCTAAACCAATTACATTAGAAGAAGCTGAAGAACATAGCATAAATGATCCACAACACTGTCCCCAAAATTGGTCATTTTAGGCAAGCAACTTAGGTCTAGGGGAAACCCCAGGAACATGCTACACTCTGCAAACCACACCAGCAAGATTTGGTGGCAAACCAGGAAAATTACTTTAAAAGACAAAAAAATTAAGTTTGTTGTTTTGCCTGATTTTGATGATATGCTTCGGAGGGGAAAGAGGAGAATAATAATAATAATAATAATAATAATAATAATTTTATTTATATTTCCTGCCTCTCGGGATCACAGCAAGAACAAAATCAACAGTACAAATACAAAAATTATCTAAAAATACAACCATATAACAAATAACAACAAAGCTACTGCCCACCATTGGGATAATCAATTCGTCCTCTAATTCCATGCTAACAAAGTCAGAAGTGGGGGTGTTCATTAAAATCCACTATAGGAGTTCAGGTGGATAAGCCCACCGGAAGAGATCCGTCTTGAGCGCCTTCTTGAAGGCTTCCAGATTAGTAATAAGACGGATCTCTTCTGATAGGCTGTTCCATAATTTAGGGGCCGCCGCTGTAAACAATTTCTGGGAAGGTGTTATTAGTCTTGTTCCCTTATATTCCAGTAGTTTCATTCCCGATGTTCTGAGAGCATGGGGCAGAGATTGTGTAGGGAGAGGCGTTCCCTTAAGTAACTCAGGCCCAAGCCATATAGGGCTTTATAGGTAATAACCAACACTTTGTACTGTGCCCAGAAGCTGATCAGCAGCCAATGGAGAGATTTTAATATTGGGGTAATATGTTCCCATGATCAGTCTGGCTGCAGAATTTTGGATCAGTTGAAGCTTCCGGACTTGGTATAAAGATAGCCTCATGTAGAGTGCATTATAAAAATCTAAATGAGAGGTTACCAGTGCCTGTACCACTGCTCCAAGGTCCCTCTGGGACAGGTAGGGGCACAGCTGGTGTATCAACCAAAGTTGGTACCAAGAACTCCCAGCCATCGCCTCCACTTGGGATGACAAGTCCAGGAGCACTCCCAAACTGAAAACTTCATCCTTTAGGGGAAGTGTGACCCCCATACAGGACTGGTTGATTTCTCCAAATCGTAGGAGCATGGATTCATGATTTATTCTTCTGAAATCTTCAGTTCTTCAGCAGAAAAATATTCCTCAAATGATTCTGAAAACATTGCCAAATGAGCCACAATTTCTTCATGCACAATAGAATTTATGGATCCAGCATCATCAACCATTTCTCCTAGTGAAGGAAAATTTGAGAGACTGCCTCTTTCCATCCTCCCACACCAAAGGCATAACTTTTCTTTGGAGGTATCCAACTTTTCACAAGGCTTCAATATGTTTATCCCTTTTCCTTGAAGAGAAACACTCAGGTTATTCACAAGTGGAAATGCTGGTGAAGCCAGCCAGCATTTAGGCAAACTCCTGTGATCCCAATGTTCCAACACTCATGCTCCCCCAGAAAAATGGTTCAAACAAACAGCTTAAACCTTGTCCTTGTGACAACGAATGGACATCTATGTGAAAAAGCAAACATGAATGTTCATATTGCAGATCCTCACAAAATAATCCCAAAATGGATTGATTCGAAGTATGCTAGAATCATAGAATCATAGAATCATAGAATCATAGAGTTGGAAGAGACCACAAGGGCCATCCAGTCCAACCCCCTGCCATGCAGGAACTCCAAGTCAAAGCATCCCTGACAGATGGCCATCCAGCCTCTGCTTAAAGACCCCTAAGGAAGGAGACTCCACTACACTCCGAGGGAGTGTGTTCCACTGTCGAACAGCCCTTACTGTCAGGAAGTTCCTCCTAATGTTGAGGTGGAATCTCTTTTCCTGCAGTTTGCATCCGTTGTTCCGCGTTCTAGTCTCTGCAGCAGCAGAAAACAAGCTTGCTCCCTCCTCAATATGACATCCCTTCAAATATTTAAACAGGGCTATCATATCACCTCTTAACCTTCTCTTCTCCAGGCTAAACATCCCCAGCTCCCTAAGGCGTTCTTCATAGGGCAAGGTTTCCAGACCCTTCACCATCTTAGTTGCCCTCCTTTGGACATGCTCCAGTTTCTCCACATCTTTTTTGAAATGTGGTGCCCAGAACTGGACACAGTATTCCAGGTGGGGCCTGACCAAAGCAGAATAGAGTGGCACTATAACTTCCCTTGATCTAGAAACTATACTTCTATTGATGCAGCCTAAAATTGCATTGGCTTTTTTAGCTGCCGCATCACACTGTTGACTCATGTTCAGCTTATGGTCTACTTGGACTCCTAGATCCCTTTCACATGTGGTCTCATTCAGCCAGGTGTCCCCCATCCTATATCTGTGCATTTCATTTTTCCGCCCTAGGTGCAGAACCTTACATTTCTCTGTGTTAAATTTCATTTTGTTAGCGCTGGCCCAGCTTTCTAGTCTATTCAGGTCATTTTGAATTTTGATCCTGTCCTCTGGGGTATTAGCTACTCCTCCCAGTTTAGTGTCATCTGCAAATTTGATAAGTATGCCCCCAATTCTGTCATCCAAATCGTTAATAAAGATGTTGAATAGCACTGGGCCCAGGACAGAGCCCTGTGGGACCCCACTGGTCACTTCTCTCCAGGATGAAAAGGAGCCATTGTTGAGCACCCTTTGAGTTCGGCCAGTCAACCAATTACAAATCCATGTAACAGTTAACTTGTCTATCCCACATTTTGCAAGCTTGTTTGCAAGAATGTCATGGGGAACCTTGTCAAAGGCCTTACTGAAATCGAGGTATACTATATCCACAGCATTCCCTTCATCTACCAAGCTGGTAATTTTATCAAAAAAAGAGATCAGGTTCGTTTGGCATGACTTCTTTTTCTGAAACCCATGTTGGCTTTTTGTGATTATGGCATTGGCTTCTAAATGTTCACAGACTCTCTGCTTAATGATCTGCTCTAGAATCTTTCCTGGAATTGATGTCAGACTAACTGGACGATAATTGTTGGGATCCTCTTTTTTTCCCTTTTTGAAGATGGGGACAACGTTTGCCCTCCTCCAGTCTGCTGGGACTTCTCCTGTTCTCCAGGAGTTCTCAAAGATTATTGCCAATGGCTCCGATATCACCTTTGCCAGTTCTTTTAATACCCTTGGATGTAGTTCATCTGGTCCTGGAGATTTATATTCATTTAGGTTGACCAGGTATTCCTGTATTACCTCTTTACTTATTCTGTGCTGAATTTCCTCTATTCTGTCTCCTGTTCCATTATCCTTAGGTTGAGCACCCTTTGCCTTTTCTGAGAAGACTGAAGCAAAGAAGGTGTTGAGTAATTCTGCCTTTTCTCTGTCTCCTGTTAGCATTTTGCCATCTTCTGCACGCAGTGGCCCCACTGTTTCCTTCTTCTTCCTTTTGCTGCGGACATATCCAAAAAAGCCCTTTTTATTGTTCCCTGATTCAGCTGATGATCTTCACACAAGTATCAGAAACTTTCATCAGCTGTATTACATTCTTAGCAGTTGTTTTTCAAATCTTTACAAACCAGGAAATCTTCCTTCACATCACTGACATATCTCACTAATGTGATGAGTTGGCTATAATGGAAGACATTAGTTGACTCTTCAAACTGAATAGAGGTTTTGAGAAGACTAGCTCTAATATGTGAGATGACTTGGTCCAAATTATCTTCACTCACATCACTGATTTGGTTGTGAATGACACAACCAATAGGGGCACCTGTTCAATCCCCCCCCCACTGCTTCTTTGCCCAGGACAATTGTTGCCATTTCCATGTACACATGGCTTGCTGAGATCTTCTGCAATTGTCTAGGGCTTCTTGGATTTGGCCACTTTATATATCACTTGCTATGAAGCAAGTAGGGTTTTTTCCCAACAGAAATGGAACATAACTTTGGAAGAGTTCGTTCCCAACATCGTGCCCTTCAACATCAGCTCCATCATATTTGCTCCTGAAGTCTGGATGGCTTCTTCAGGTGGAAATGCTATGGAGATGTGACACAACTTATTAGGCAACACTTATTCTCCGACACTCAAACAAAAAACAAACAGCTTCATTTATATACCGCTTCATACCGCCTAAGGAGTGTCTAAGTGGTTTACAACTGTAAGTTACTTGCCCCCAACAATCTGGGTACTCATTTTAGCGATCTCGGAAGGATGCAAGCCTGAGTCCAGCTTGAGCCCTTTTGCTGGTCTTGAACTCGCAACTTTATGGTTTTGAGTGAGTGGCTGCAGTACAGGCATTTAACCACTGCGCCACCAGGGCTCCTGGTGATAATTATCATGAAATAAAACACTCATGATAATTACAAGTTCCTACCAAACGTACATCAGTGTGTGACAGGTGTGATGGAACAAGTAGTCTGTATTGCAACTGTACTTCCTCTAATAATTATTCACATACATGTACTTGTGGGTCTGTGTAAATATGCTGCTTGAGGGATGAGATTTGTGATGAATGTTGTATAATGGCACACTCAGTCACAATTTATGTGGGAGTAACTTCTGGATAAATGTATAGCTGGTCAAATTCACTGTCAATAAACTCACACTTTGCTAGTGTGAATGAATGAAATGATTGGGCTACCAGAATATGAACAAATAAACAAAGCACTTACATCTCTCTCAACTAGAGCAGTGGGAGTGGATTGTGCTTGGGACAAATATTACTTCCTGTCTCCCTCATGCTCCCAAGTCTTTTTCATTATAAATGGGGAAGTCTGTGGCAACAAAGGAGGTGTTTGATTAGTTGAACAAAGCAGGGATTGGCTGAGTGAATTCATGTGATAAAGGTAGGCACAGTGCTAAGCCCCAAGAAGTGAAATACTTGATGAACTTTCGTAATGGTGAAATTTATGGGTGAAACAACATAGAATGATTATATCAGATGCTGCATTATGATTTTAAAAGCAATACTCTGACAATCCATTACTTACTTTATTTCTATGTTAATTCTGTTATTCCCTCATGTTGTTTAAATAAACAAGACTACTATCTACGCAACAGAACCACCTACTACTACTTTTCAAGGCACACTGGAAGCTGGCTGAGTGATGATTTCTTACTTGTCACTCAAGGATACAAACCACTGTTTGTCACATACCCTGAAATTCCATCTTGGACCCCCTGAGGATGTGGGCAGCCCAGAATGGGAACCTCTGCTCTAATGTGACCTGAAGGATATACATATTTTCAAATATCAATCAATCTTCTTCAATCAGTCTTTATTGCTGTTAGCCAAAGGCCACTGCAATATTTTCAAATATCTGAATGTATCATTAACAGATGATATTTTAAAATACAGTTTAAAATAAGACAAACAAAATTCATGAAAATTCCTCTAGTACTGCTACATGTCTGCAAGTTGAATTTTCATGCTTTACAGGCTGCATAACAAGGCTGTGAATCCAAATAACCCATAACAAAGAGGAATCAATGCAAAGGATACAAGTCAATTCAATACATGGTATGTATGATCACATTCATGGCTCATCCTGGCTCTGTGACAAACTTGTAAACACTATATAATTTCATAGATATACCAATCACATAATGAAGGGTATGCATACCACTATACCCTCTCACTTTCAAATCATTATAATATTCCAATATACTACACAAGTTCCCAAATCCTTTTTTTTTTACCTCAGCTGATCAGCTTCTTCTTGTGACATAGAAGCAATTTTTGGTGATTCTTTATAAAAACATTTTTCAAGTGGAGGTAGATCTGGTAAAATTAAATGGAAAAATCACTGTTATAATAACCAAAGAATGCACTTTCCAATATTATTAGCCAAGATACTAGTGAATGCTAATGGAGTGGAAAGCCCTGTTGGCAATGTGACAATTTCTTGCCATTGTGAGAATAGTGACTTCCCATTATTATTATTACTATTATTATTAACCTTTATTTATATAGTGCTGTAAATTTACACAGCACTGTACATACAATCATTTAATTATACGGTTCCCTGCCTTCATGCTTACAATCTAAAGAGACACGACACAGAAGATGGAAATGGTGGTGGGGATCAAAGCCAGCAGCTCTTCACTCCCTCTGAGGCCTGGACCAAGGCGGATGGACTGGAGGGAGGGCTCAGCTTCTTAACACATAATTAGGGCGCAGCATCCTGGGACAGAGAATGGCACTCGCCTGGGAACACTTTCCTAAACAATGTAGTCTTTAACTTAATTTTGAAACTGGTTAGAGAAGTGATAAGGCACGCATGTGGGGGAAGAAGGTTCCAGGAGTGAGGGGCAGCAAGTGAGAAGGAATGAATCTGGGACAGGGCAGTGGAAATCCTAGTCTGGGAAAGGAGATCTTGACTACCAGAGCGGAGGGTACGAATAGGAATGTAAGGAGGATGAAGTTCAGATAAGTAAGGAGGGGCAGAAGATGCTATGTTTGCTCAGACAACAAGACTCTGGAAACATCAGAGATAATAATTAATGAGAGAAAAGACTGTTCCATGACAGCCAACCTGCTCTGCCTTTAACAGAAAGGTACTTTATTCACATAACATTTTTAGCAGACAGTTCCATTGGGAAAGACACAGATGTGGTTCAAACAAGACTTGCAAGGACTGGTTACAGATATCAGTCTATATCAAATAAAGGAATGCAATTGAGCCATGCATAATTTCAAATGACATGATATTTAACATATTATAACGGTAAAACTCATGTTTGGCTTCAAAGGTGAAGAGATTCACTAGATAAAAAATTGAAACAAAGCCCAAAAACACTAAGAAAAAAATCTGAGCTGGTTTAAACATCCATACCACATGGCCCAAACAGCAGTTATCTTGAATAGACTCCAGGGCTCATGATCTCTTAATGGCAAAATGTGATTCTAGAAGCTTCTAGAAACACAATTTACCATGGGGAACATATTTGGAGGAGGGTGTGGAGAGGAGTTGAAGAGAGCTTGATTCATGGACTAAATTTCTTCTAATGCTTCCTAATGCTTGCTGCAGTGAGAAAAAACAGGTGTACTGCTGTCCTTTCTTTCCTATAGAAGGTGCCAACATAGTGTGATGTCACAGGTGTAACACTACACCAAAACAACATGCTTTACATTAAATTCTATGCCTTCTGCTTGAAACTAGAAGAGACAAAATATGCCACTCTACCACCTTGTTTCTAAAGACCTCAATCCTCCTCCATTATCCTGACTACTTTTTTTCCTGTCCAAAAAAGAGTTGTCAATTGTCTTTCTTGAAAACCCGCAGGAGTTGCAATTCATTTTTTAAATAGGTTGCAGCTTACCCCCTAATTGTTTAACATAACCCCCCCTGCAATTTTCCAAGATCAGAAAAGGAATTCTGTCCATTTTGTATTTTGTTCTGGGGATTTTCTTTGGCAGGCTATACAGTACCTATAGAGTTCTAGGACCAGAACTGCTTTTATCACTCATCAGAGACCAAGAAGCAAACAAAATCAGTAAGTACAGTCGTCCCCCGGGTTACAAAGGTAATCCGTTCCGGGATTACCTTCGTAACCCGGAAGCTTTCGTTTCCCGGGGGACCGCTTTCGCCAACAGACCGCGCGGCCGATTTAAAGGGGCCGCACGGGTTTTTTTGGTATCCAAGGGGATCTTTCGGATCCCGGGGGATACAGTAGCGGTCCCGCCGGTTTCGGATCCCGGGGTTTTCGCAACCCGGGGGATTTGTAAGCCGGGGGACCACTGTAGGCATATGCTATGAGAAAGTAATATTTAGAGAGATAGATGACCAGAGGCAACAAGGTATACAATTTCTTTTTAAAATGTTACACTAACCAGCCCACTTCATTGCTTCATATTTAGCTTTATTTTCTCGAAGGGAGGTCCAGTTAATGGACTGTTTAGGATTACTGCATCCAGACTTCAAAGCTCCAGAATACCCTTCATTGTGGTAAGGGCTTCCTTCTTCCTGATGTTTATAAGAATCTGCTCAAACAAAAATAACATTTTTGAATCAGATTACTGTACAGTTTAAATTATATGGATGAGGTTCAATTCAGATTAAAAATCTAATCAAAGCTACAAAACAGTCTAATTCCATGTGGATAATCAAAAGACAAACAATCCCAATTAAAACTAAGGTTTGGTTTTTTTTTGACACATCATGAAGGTAGTCCTACATTCTAGAAACACACAGTCTTATCCCAAAACACTTTCTGCAAGTCTTGTGTTCATTAAGGCCACAGGAACAGATTTGTTAATTTAATCACATTTTAAGGGGGGGGGGAGGTTGGGATGGGATTGGTTTATTTTAACTGTCTGCTGTTTTAACCATGTTGTACCTTGCCCCGATTACTTGCTCAGAGGGGTGGGCTATAACTAAAAATTATTATTATTATTATTATTATTGTTGTTGTTGTTGTTGTTCTATAACTGAATTTTAAAGAAGCAGAATTAGGCAGTAGAGGAAATTTAAATACAAAATGCATCCAAAAGTTAAGAATCTTACCTTTAACGTACCTTTCTCCTGCATAGCTTTGTCTAGATCTCTGAATAAGATCATCAATCAGCATTTTGGCTTTCCTTTTCTTATCATTACCACCAAATACCTTTATTTGAGCTTCATAATTCCCCTGTACAACCTAAAGATAAATATTTATACTTATGATAAAGTTTAAATAATAGAACCAACACCACAACACTCCTCCCCAAACTCTTATTTCTGGGCTCTTGGACCTCCTTTGCTAGTGGGGTTTCCTAAATCACGGTTATTTTAAGCCAGCCGACAAGGATGTGGGATGGATTGTGTTCTATTTCTGAAACGGCAAAGTTTCATGCCTAAAACTACATTGTATCATTACTAACATGAGTGGATGAAACATCAGAAAATCAGTCTCTTTCCTCATTTTTATTACCCCACCATAAATTATTTTATGTCCCAGCTATACATTTCATCCATGTGTCTGAGGGAGAGAGACTGCCTCTACTGGTCTCAGCCTTTGTGCATCTGTTGACTTTGCTCCAGAGCTTTAAGCATTCAGTGAAAACTAAGAACAGATTATACATGCAGAGGGGCTGTATTCACGATGAAGAACCTTGGCGCAATAGGCATCCATTATCACATATACATTTGCATGCAAACAAAACATGTTCCCATCTTCCATTGATTCTGTGGAGGGAAGGGCCCGAATATATGATCCCACTCTCATTTTATACAATAACTGAACATGATGACAGAATATGAGAAAAGGGGTTATACTCAATAAATATGTTTATATTCAATATACAACTAATTTTGGACATGCTAAAGTCAGTTTTTTAACAAGGTTCAAAACCTTCATTTTTCTCCCGTACAATTTATATGTTAAGTGGTGTACATAGTTGCTATATCTTAACACATTTATAGATAATAATTTCCAAAAACTGTGAATATAGCGCACCTGTGCAAACCACAGACTTGCTATCCACAGATTTGAGCTTCCATGGATGGCACACCCCGGCTTTTTCAATGAGTGTGCACATAGGTGCGCACGTGCGCCCATGGAAAAGAAAGAGACTTAAGGTCCCAGGGTTTTTTGCTATTCCTGGGGGAAGGGGGAGGGGTCCAGAATGGATCTACTGCAGATAGCAAGGGACTATTGAATATTTAAACCCCATTAATGCTGCCATCCTATAGGTCTTGCTACAACATCCCATGCATTATAGAAAAAATGGCTTTCCCCTTTAGATCAGAGAGGGAGCATGTTGACTATGGAGTTAATCTACTCCCACATCAGTACAAAAATCTACATCTCTCACCGTCCCAACATTGGCGGGGAGGTGAACTATGGCAGGACTGCAGGGTTATTTAGATGGGCTCGGAGTATTTAGGATCTGCAGGATTCAATGCCCTTATAGTCTCTTTCTATGTCTGAAGTATTGCAGGAAATCAGTCATCTCCCCACCATCAATGTAAGTGAAACATAAACAAGAAGAAAAAACTCTCCAAAAATCCACTTTTCAAGTAGAAGTTACCATCACAGAAAAGACCATATTCTTGTTACTAGATGGATGTGGCAGAACCATGAGGACAGCTGACAAGAGTCACAGTACCCTGTCAGGTTTATTTGGAGAAGGTGTTCTTTCAGCTATCTTAACTATATAACCATAAACCTGGCAGGTAGCATACTGACAATCAATGAAGTTCCTTCAACGATGCGTATCATGTAACACTATTACTCTGCTCTGCATTAGCTGTCAGTAACAGAGAACATATGAATATGCTACCACAGTACATTACAGCAGTCAAGATCAGTGCTTTCGCTATAGTGACTAACCTATTCCTGTTCAAGGAATGTCTCTTGCTGATACACCAGCCAAAACTAATAAAAGTCACACCTTGTCACTGCAGTTACTAGGGTCTCTAGTAAAACTGATAATTCAGTGAACACCCCCTGACTCCATGTTTGTTTCCTTCAGAAGTGCATCCTTCTTTAAAAAAGAAAAAAGAAAAAGGGAGCAGGCCTTATTTCCAGATCTGGGAATGCCTATAGGGTCTTCATCTTCAAAGGATTGAGTCACAGCTTATTGACCCCCTCCATCTAGCCCATCACTGCATCCAGAGTGCAGTCTAGTTCTTGCACAGGTTTTCCTGATTTAGGTGTAACACAAAAATGGAGGTGCACATCATCAGCTCACTCCTGACACTGTGCTCCGCTCCACTCTGGGCCCCACAACAAACTACAATTCCCAGAATTTCACAGCATTGAGCCATGGCACTTAAACCGGTTTATTTCTCCAGTGTGAACGCAGCCTGTGTCAGGACCTAGAGACAGCAGTTCCTCTACTCAATCAAGACTTCTTAAGAGATAGCAGGAAAGGCTTTATTGAAAGAGCAGAGAGATCCATCTAGTATGACCTCTTAGAACTGAGAATCTAACACACATACATCAAATAAGAAAAATGGCAAATTCCAATTCCACCCCCCCCAAAAGTTGAGACGTTTGAACTCCACCCCCAAATTTGGCAGGCAAGCAGTTTCTCAAAAAAATTTGCAATAAATACACATTTACCAAAACCAGCATCTCTTCAGATATTTTTCCTTTCGCTCTCAGAGATTCTGACCTTGGCAGTGTTACTTGACATAACAAACCTTGAAGACCTTCAAAGCCATACTGGTAAACATTTCACTACATTCTTTTCCCAGGTTGTTAACAATCCAAATAATGCAGCATCTCCCTCTGCAGCTGCTTTCACTCAAACAGTCTTTCAAACACATTAAAATGTATAAAAACAACACATTTCTTATCTATTCATAAGGCCCACATAATGAAATATCTCAGGGCCAAAACGCACTTCAGAAATAATCCAGTTTGAGCTTGCTTTAACTGCCTTGGCTCAATGCTAAGGAATAATGGGAAATATAGTTTGTTGTGGCAGTAGAACTCTTTGACAGAGAAGGCTAAATATATCACAAAACTAGTTCCCAGAATTCCCTAGCACTGAGCCAGGACAGTTAAAGCAGCCTCAAAATGGATTGTTTCTGCAGCGGTGTTCTGCAGTTATATTTCTTCTGTCTCTTACATTAACTTTATTCTTAAACAAACTTATTAAATCCTTAAAATCTTAACCTGACACTGATTTCTTTAATTCTTTGAAAAGGCACTAATGTTCTTGTTAGTACATAGCAACACAAGTTTTCATTATCAGTCAATCAAACTTGAGCTTACAATATTCCCAAATACAACATTCTCATAGGCAACATCCTAACAGCAAAATGAACTTCTATAAAACCAAACATAACATATCATAGCTAAACATAACCAAACAAATAGATCCAAAGGCATATTAATATTCCCTTACATAACTGTCCCATAACTGCCCCCACTAACAATCCATATAAAGCCCAATACCCACTGCCTGTTAATATCTAATACACTCCCATAACTGCAAATCCCGTAACATAAAACTCAGTTCTCAACTTTTAATTAACTAGCATATAATATCACTCTTATAAAACATCAAACTTAATCATAATAGTCAACAGAAAATCATGGCAGGATTAACCTGCCATTAATGACTGCCCTGACAAAAATAACTGTCCATCATCTGAAAAAAGTTCTGCAAAAATGTACAGAATGTTAAGAACAGAAATGGCAGATGAACAAGTAAAAAGAATGCAAAATACTGGTGCCCAAATACATTTAGAACACTGGCAAAAGGTTTGGACAACATCTTTAAAATCTACAATGAATTATGATCGGAAATAAAGTTTCTATAAAATGACGTAGAGGTGCTGTTTAACACTGGAAAGACTTTAAAAATGTATTAAAATATTACTAACAAATACTGGAAGTGTAATCAAAAAGTTGGGACATTTTACCATTATGTGGTGGTCATCCAAGAAAGCTCAGAAATTTTGGACTCAGATCCATCTAATGCTGGAGGATATTTTAAAAAATACAGTTGGCCCTTCATACCCACAGATTCTTTACCCACAAATCATCTGCTTGAAAATATTTTTTAAAATATATAAATTCTATAAAGCAAACCTGGATTTTGCTATTTTATATAAAGGATACTATTTTACTATGCCACTGTATGTAATGGGACTTGAGCATTCATCAGCTTTAGTATCCCTGGGGAGCCTTGGAAACTAAGCCTAGTGGATACTAAGGTCTCACTGTAAAGTTCCAGAAGAGACTTGAACTTTACTTACTGGGAATGATGGAAGAACAGACAGAAAGGAACTATGGAAGAGTTTCACAATATACAGCTGTGGTAGTGAGAACTATGTTTGCTCAGAGATGGAAAGATCATGTCATTCCAACGTAAGAAGATTGGTTGGTTAAGATTTATGAACTTGCTGAAATGGACAAACTGACAATGATGATTAAACAAAAGTTTTTGATTAATTTCAACAAAGATTATAGGAGTTTTATCAACCTTTTGAGACAATGATAGGGGAATTCATCAGTTTGGGGTTTTACAAGGTAAGGGTAACAATAATATTTCATAGAAGAGGTATAACTGCTTTATGGTTTTCAGAATGTTTATGGTTTGAGTTAAAGGATTTCAGTTATATGTGTAATGTTTCTATGCATATTTTGTTATTTGTGGAATGTTTGTGTCATATATGTAATGTTTGTATGCGTATTTTGTATTTTACGTTGGGGAGGTTATGTTGTCTGTAGTTGTTTTTGTTGCCTTTTTTCTTTTTTAAAAATCATTCTATGTATTTGAAACTATGTGTTTGAATGAAAATAATTTAAAAATATAAATAAATGCCTGCTACCCCCAACTCAGAGACAGTCAAATACAATAGTAACAAACGCCACTGTGACAGCAACAACAGTTTTACTCCCATGCCCTTCTCCTAGCAAAGGTGAGCAATCACGACAAGTAAGGAAGATTCAGTCCACAAACCCAAACAGAACTCAGACTGAAACAGGTCTAGAAAACTGGCTTCCTCCAAAAACTTTTGAATCTGGGTACCCGTCACTTGAGGAAGAAAGGGGTATTGGCTACCAGACAACAGATATCTAAGGTCCAAAACACACTGCAGAAATAATCCCATTTAACTCCCAGGCTCAGTGCTAAGGAATCATGGGAAATGTAGTTTATTGTGGCACCAGAACTCTGGCAGAGAAGGCTAAATGTCTCACAAAACTACAGTTCCCAGAATTCCCTAGCACTGAGCCAGGGCAGTTAAAGCTGTCTCAAATTTATTTCTGCAGTGTGTTTTAGACTCAAGATGTCCAAGTCCAGAAGGGGCTTCTTCAGGAATGCAGCAACTTCTTTAAATGGTACTCAGCAGCAGAATCCCACCCAGCTCAAATGATACAAATTCTGGATTCCACACTCAAGCCAGCTTTCTTTAGCCCAAGAGGGCAAATGATAAGTCTAGGAATCGCAAACAACTTGTCTATGTACTTAGGCTGCAGCAATGGAAACTGCTGCCCTCCCCACCCCCAACTGAACAGACATCTTACCTGAGTAAGTAAAACTGGCTCCTACATCAGCACAACAACAAGTGGTATGATACTTCTCCTCTCCTGGTATTTTAGAGAAAAATACCAGGAGGTTCTTTTAGAAAAAAAGCTATTATTGAGGTGTAAATAAATAAATACCTCAATAACTTTGGAATATAACTTTAATTAAGCATCACTAAAGCAATTAATAAGTAAGTATAAATTCTCTTTCAGGAAAATTCTAAGCATATCTAAGCCAGAAGCTTCATTTAATTCATTCAATAAAACTTCTAATTAAATTCTATGGAGGAATTATTTGGAAATGATTTATGCACTGAACAGGGAGATCACTTCCTCTTGCAGCAGATCCTGTTACTACTTTTCTTTATTCTTACTGATCACCTGATATATTCCTGTAACAATCTTAATTGCTTTTGGTATTTTTTATAAAATCAATGACTCAACATAGAATTCTTTCTCACAGTAACTTTTCCACAACGTGAGAACTAGTAAAAATGAAAGGATTTGATTTTTTACAGATAAACATGAACATCTCACCTTTATTTTACATCCAGATGATTCCTCAAGTTCTTTAATTTGACAGCCACCTCGACCTGTTATGAAAGTAAATTAACACATATGCAAAATCTGGCCACGTTCCAATGCAAACCCATTCATCTCTGGGAGAAGAGCTTCAGTGTTGGAACAAGGCATACTTCTGCCGACAAAACGCAAACATTCTTAAGTAGACAAACTAAGGACAAGTATTGATGTGAAATTTAAAATTAAAATTCCTAGAAAAGATACTGAGCTGTTCACAAGTAATTAGGGTTTTCCTAGGTGAACAGTTCCTGGTGTTCTATAATGTCCACCGATATTTCACGGTAAAAAGAGTGAAGCTATGACACATTGCTAACAAATCACTTTGTTCACACAGCTGTGGTGAGCAGACATTTGTGCAACTTTTGTACATCACCAGGTCCAAGCTCTTCAAGACCAGCTAAAAGCATCTTAGGATCTTAGACTGGATCGCAGAGCTGAAGTTTGGAATGGGTTTTCTTAAATCCATCAAAATGGTTCATTTTGAAAACACTGGTGATATTAACTGAACTACACAACTTTGCACTGCGATGTACTACAAACACATCAACTCATACAAGGATAGAAACAATGCAGCACCCCAACTGAGCATTCCTTACCATCTGCTATGATGGATTCATGGAAGTGAAGTCAATCTCAACCATACACAAACATATATACTAAAGATCAATTACTATTTTTTTCGTAATTGGCCACCAGTTTGGAAAAAAAAAATACTTGTGCTATAGCATGTTGCAAAGGTACTGCCTCTTCCCATATGAGCCCCCTCGCATGCTTCGGTCCTCTGGGAGGAATCTACTACAACCCATTAAGACCAGACTGTCGCAGACCTCTGGACGGCTTTAAAAAAGCTGCCAAGACGCATCTCTTCCACGGCAGGCCTTTCCAGACAGCGGCTAACCTTCCCTGGTTTCCAAGACACCTATCCAGCCTTCCCCAGCCACATCAGATATCACCTTGAGGCTGCCCATAAATCTGGATTTGGATACATTGTATTGTTTTTATTGCTGTTGTTTTAACCTTGTGCTAGTTTAATCTTATTTTAAGGGGTGGGAGGAGGGATTGGGATGTAACATTTTAATTGTACTTGTTTTTAAATGTTGTTATAAATAAATATTTATTATTATTATTATTACAGTATTATTATTAATGGTAGTAAGAATGTTGACATTTTAATCTGAACAAATACAATGTACTCTGAACACTAGGACTTTTATGTTGTTCTTCTGAAGAAATTTTCAGCAATGTCACTAGACTGGATTTGGCATTCATGTTTTGATGTATAAACAGAAGAACTAATGTACCCTGTTTAAAGTCAGCTTTCATTGAAAAAATCTCTTTTAACATGCTAAATTGTTTATGTTTTCAGTTCAATTAATTTCTTATTGCTTTAGATTTTTACTTTAGAAAATTGTTAAATTTTGATGTTGTTTCCTGAGATCCCATGATACAGGGCAAGACAAAACATCCGAATAAAGAATAAATAAAACCAACAAATAAACATACAATAGGAAAGCTTCTTTCTCTAACCTGGTGCACATGTAGTGCAAATGTGGCTAAAACTAGTTTTGTGTTTCTCACACAATTCCATTCTTATAATTAACTAATTAATCAGTTAAATAATTTTGACTTCTATCATACTCCATTCCTTCTACTTATAAAATCACATCTACCAGACTGAAGTCATGATTGTAGATTGACAGGCACTTCCATTGGAGTATCACTGAATGACATTGGACTTACTTCTGTGTATAGGACTGCATTAGGACTACTTGATATAAAATCACGATGTGTTTAAGTATTAAACAGATTATTGTTACTGCGTCTCCTAGTAATTTTTGAGTTACAGTGATCTTAAGGATAACCTATCATGGGATTTTCTTGGTAAGTTTCTTCAGAGGGGATTTGCCATGGCCTTCCCCTGAGGCTGAGAGTGTGTGACTTGCCCAAGGTCAATCAGTGGGTTTCCATGGCTGAACAGAGATCCAAACCCTGGTCTCCAGAGTCACAGCCATGCTCAAACCATGCCATGCTGGCTCTAGATTTATTCCTGCTACTCCAGATTTCCAGGAGAGAGAGAAATGTATTCCTGCTCCTTCTGGCTAGCTCTTATAAAACCGACGTTTAACCAGGTGCAGTGGTTTGAACATCAGATTAGGACTCAGGTAGACCAGAGTTCAAAATCTGCATGGAAATGCACTGGGTGACCTTGGGGAAGTCACCCTCTCTCAGCCTCAGGGGAAAGCAACGGCAAGGATCCTCCGAACAATTTGTTCAGTGATAGGGTCGCCCTAAATTGGAAAGACTTGAAAGGCACACAACAACATTTCTTAACTCGCAAGATGTTGAGGGGTTTTCCTGATCTTGCCTTCGAAACAGCCGGGGGTGAGGTCGCAAGGGAATCCCCTAATTCACCACTGTGGACACCTTCATCTGTATGGGGCTGTGTCTGAAACTATGGTGCCCACAGCAATCCTTGCAAACTTTGAGGCTGCACCTATGGAGCATATGCCATTGAACTTAAATGGGCCGTCCACCTCTTGAACTTGAAAGCTCAGCAGATAAAAGCTAAAACCACTCATAAGAATGTAAATTCATGCTTCCTAGCCCTTAAGAGTTGCCATAGGTTGGCCATGACTTGAAGGCACACAGCAACAGCAAGAAGGTAAGCGAGCCAACGTTTCAAGAATGAAGAACATTTTTTGTGCGAGTGAAACAGTGAAGTTCCTGAAAACACATTTCAGTCCTGATACACGATTCCATGTTTGTGCCCCAGAGAGCTGGACCAAAGAGAGCCAGGGTGGTGTAGTGGTTTGAGGGCTGGGACTATGGCTGCGTTCACACTAGAGAAATAATCCGGTTTGGCACCGCTTTAACTGCCCTGGCTCGAGGCTATGGAATTCTGGGAGTTGGAGTTTGTTGTGGGGTCCAGAGCGCTCCGCTCTGGGCCCACAACAAACTCCAACTCCCAGAATTCCATAGCCTCGAGCCAGGGCAGTTAAAGTGGTGCCAAACTGGATTATTTCTCTAGTGCAAACGCAGCCCAAGAGTCTGGAGACCAGGATTCCAAACCCTGCTCAGCCATGCAAACCCACCGGAGTGACACTGGGCCAGTCACACTCTCTCAGCCCCAGAGGAAGGCCGTGGCCAAAAACCTCTCTGAAAAAAATCTGGAGTCATTTCTGATGAACCTATCCCATTCACAGGGTTTCTTTGGACCTAGTCACGCTCTCTCGGGCTCAGAAGGATGGCCACGGCCAAAAACCCCTCTGCAGAAAGTTAACCAAGAAAACACCGATAGGTTCACCATGTTGTTGTGTGCTTTCAAGTGTGCCTTGTTTGTTGTGTGCCTTCAAGTCGTTTCTGACGAACCTATCATGGGGTTTCCTTGGGCAAGTCACACTCTCTCAGCCTCACAGGGATGGCTATGGCCTAAAAATAAAATCCCTCTGAAGAAAACTAACCAAAAATACCCCCATGACTGAGAGCTCCACCTTATTGTTGTGTGCCTTCAAGTGTGCCTCGTTTGTTGTTCTTGACTTCTTGTGTGCCTTCAAGTGTGCCTTGTTTGTTGCTGTTGTGTGCCTTCAATTGTCTTTGTTGTTGTTGTTCTGTGCCTTGTTTCTTGTTATTGTGTGCCTTGTTGTTGTATGCCTTCAAGTGTGCCTCGTTTGTTGTTGTTGTGTGCCTTCAAGTTATTGTGTGCCTTCAAGGGTGCCTTGTTGTTGTGTGCCTTGTTTGTTGTTGTTGTGTGCCTTCCAGTGTGCCTCATTTGTTGTTATAGTGTGCCTTCAAGTGTGCCTTGCTTGTTGTTGTTTTGTGCCTTCAAGTGTGCCTTGTTCGTTGTTGTGTGCCTTCAAGTGTGCCTTGTTTGTTGTTGTTGTGTGCCTTCAAGTTATTGTGTGCCTTCAAGGGTGCCTTGTTGTTGTGTGCCTTGTTTGTTGTTGTTGTGTGCCTCGTTTGTTGTTGAGCCTTCAAGTGTGCTTCATTTGTTGTTATAGTGTGCCTTCAAGTGTGCCTTGCTTGTTGTTGTTTTGTGCCTTCAAGTGTGCCTTGTTCGTTGTTGTGTGCCTTAAAGTGTGCCTCGTTTGTTGTTGTTGTGTGCCTTCCAGTGTGCCTTCTTGTTATTGTGTGCCTTCCAGTGTGCCTTGTTTGTTGTTGTTGTTTGCCTTCCAGTGTGCCTCGTTTGTTGCTCTGTGCCTTCAAGTGTGCCTCGTTTCTTGTTATTGTGTGCCTTCCAGTGTGCCTTGTTGTTGTGTGCCTTGTTTGTTGTTGTTGTTTGCCTTCCAGTGTGCCTCGTTTGTTGTTGTTTTGTGCCTTCAAGTGTGCCTTGTTCGTTGTTGTGTGCCTTAAAGTGTGCCTCGTTTGTTGTTGTTGTGTGCCTTCCAGTGTGCCTTCTTATTGTGTGCCTTCCAGTGTGCCTTCTTATTGTGTGCCTTCCAGTGTGCCTCGTTTGTTGCTCTGTGCCTTCAAGTGTGCCTCGTTTCTTGTTATTGTGTGCCTTCCAGTGTGCCTTGTTGTTGTGTGCCTTGTTTGTTGTTGTTGTTTGCCTTCCAGTGTGCCTCGTTTGTTGCTCTGTGCCTTCAAGTGTGCCTCACTTGTTGTTGTTGTGTGCCTTCCATTGTGCCTCGTCTGTTGTTGTGTGCCTTCCATTGTGCCTCGTTTCTTGTTATTGTGTGTCTTCAAGCGTGCTTCGTTTGTGTTGTGTGCCTTCGAGTGTGCCTTGTTTCTTCTTGTTGTGTGCCTCGTTTGTTGCTGCTGCTGCTGTGTGCCTTCGAGTCACACTCTCTCAGCCTCAATCCCCCTATGAACAAAAAGCCTGCTAGGCGAGACAATCCCCCACGAGAGGCGGCTGAAACCCAGAGAAGAAGAAGAAGAAGAAGCCTCTTAGTCTTCTTCTACCTATGAGGGTGCCGACGAAGGCGTTGTCCAGGGAGAAGCACAGAGGCGCAGAGCCCCCCGCTTCCTCCGAGCCTCCTCCTCCTCCTCCTGCTCTCCAGGAGCCCCGTGGTTTCCTTCCCCGGGGGCCTCCCTCTCCACCGCCAGCCGTGCTGCTCCTGGGCCTCCATTCAGACAGAGAGGGGCGTCGAGAAGAAGAAGAAGAGGCTCCGCCGCCCTCCTTTTCCTCCTGCTCCCAGTCGGACATATTTGGCGGGAAAAAGAAGCCTCCAATTTTTTTTTAAAAAAGCGCTCGGGTGACGTCGTCGCTCGCCGTCGCGCGCGCCCCTCCTCCTCCTCCTCCCTCCCTCCCTCCAACGGCTGTTTCCTCCCAACGGTCGCGTGCCGCTCAGTCTCTCAACCGCCCGATTTTCAGCGGGACGCTGTGATTGGCCACTTGGCCAGAGCGCCTTTGAGACGTGATTGGCTGCCAGGCTCTGAGGGTTCGAATTGAATGTTAAAAATCAAAATGGCGGCTTGTTCTCTCTCAGTTGCTGTGTGGCAGTTGAAGAGTGAACATGCTGGATGCATCCACACTGGAGAAATAACCCCGTTTAAGTCTTTTTCTGTCTAAAGGCTATGGAATTCTGGGAGTTGGAGTTTGTTGTGGGGCCCAGGGGCCCCACAACAAACTCCAACTCCCAGAATTCCATAGAAAGTGAGTCAGACAACACATTCAAGCGCTCCCAAACCGGGTTAATTCTCCAGTGTGGATGCAGTGTCACCTGCAAAACTGTGTTTTTGAAGGCAAATGGTAGCTAAAGTCCAAAACACCTTAGGCGCCTACAATAAAATTGTGTTAAACTTTGAGTGGTTTCTTGTTTTTGTTCTTGTTGTTCGGCTTTTAGTTGGTCATGCCCTCTCTTTACTTCCCTTGACGTTCCTAACAAATGAAAATTCATACTTCTCAATCATGCTAAAAATGGAGGGCCTTCAAGAAAAATGGAGAGTATGACCAAATAAAAGCTAAAAAAAGCTCCACTCATATAAATGCAGAATTCTTAGGTTCCAAACGAAGGACATTTTAGAATTCCTCCTGGACAGAAGATTGAAATGGAGGGGATGTCCTGGAAAAAGAGGACTTGCTTGAAGCCCTTGTCAACTTGTCTCACATTTTTTGGTGCTGCAAGTCATTTCCGACTTATGGTGACCCTAGGGCTACCCTGTCACCTGATTTTCTTGGCAGGGCTTGTTCAGAGGTTTGCCATTGCCAGAAGATCTGAGGCTGAGAGAGTGTGACCTGCCCAAGGTCACCTAGTGGGTCTCCATGGCTGAGCAAGGTTTTGAACTCTGTTCTCCTAGGATGCATTGGCACTACAGAAATAATCCAATTTGACATCACTTTAACTGCCCTGGCTCAATACTATGGAATTCTGGGGTTTATAGTTTGTGTGGCACCAGAGCTCTCTGACAGAGGTAGCTAAATGTCAAAACTGCAGTTCCCAGTATTGCATAGCATTAAGCCATGACAGATAAAGTGGTGTCAAACTGGATTATTTCTGTAGTGTGGATGTATCCCTAGTGTCCTAAGCCAGCACTCGAACCACCAACCCAGATCTCTTTTGTTCACTTGGAGGGAGTTCTCTGTGGAGGCTGCTATTGTACTAATATCCTAATTGATAAATTCACCTGAATTAAGTGCCATTTTCAGCATCCTATATACAAGTATGCAGAACTGAGTTCACAAGGTGTCTTTTTGCATAGGTGGAAGACATTTTCACCTTTCTCCTCTTTTAAGTGTTACACCACACATGCTTAGGTTGGTGTACACACAGGCACACAGACAGAGGAGTTTATCACATGGGAGGAATTTCTCTCAATTGCAAATGGAGCCAATTCTCAATTACATGAATTTGCTAGCTTAGCGAATTTACGGGAAATCTGATTGCGTTCGGAATGCATTCAGAATGACTTCCCATTGCCCGAAAATGACCCCCCATTGCCCAAAATTGCGTAAGATACTCTAATACGCAGTTACATGAAACCCCATGATTGCATTCAGAATGACTTCCCATTGCCCGAAATTGCGTGAGATATACTCATTCGCAATAACGTGAAACCCCAAGATTGCATTCAGATTGCCATTGCATTATAGCCCCAAATTCCGTCGTATGATAAACTCCAGATACGAAAATAAGGATTTTCTCCCTCACATTGGTTGTGCCTTCTGATTGTTGTTGTGATTCTTGTGAGCAGTTTGTATGACAAACAAGCTATTGCTGTGAACTGTGAACTGAACATAGCTTAAATAAGAAGGTGAAAATGCACCAGCCACTGGGTGAGTGGCAATTTCCAACAACAAATCTGTAGGCAAAAAAGTCTAAAAAAGAGAAGATTGCCACACTGCTTGTCTGCATTGTAACCAATACACTACTGTGTATTGTGTACTTGTCTGCGGACCTGATGACAAAATGGTATAGGTACACAGCCTTTTCAGTTGCACAGAAAATTAGGTAAGCAAATAGAAGCAAGCAACCATTATGAGTATTAATATTTTGAACTGTTTTAATGGCACTTAAAAAAATCCAGAGTGTCATCCCATACATGCTGATTCACAAGGGTGTACCACTGCATTCAGTAGCACTTGTTCAGGACTGCAGCCTAAAATTGTGCATACATTCCTTAAATCCGTTTAAATGACAAGTTAACTTCAATTTTATTGCTAACCCTAACATGTAGAGCCACAATTTTTTGTTCTATAATTTTGTTGATTAACCAGTATTCATAATGAAAATGTATTCTTATTGTAGTAAGTGGAGATGCAGAGCATACGTAGGTAATTGAGTATCACAGAACCATTAAAGTAAAACACCTCCCCTCTATAAAAGCAGATTTATCATCAGATGATGTCTGGGTTAACCTAACATTAACTCAGACAAAATGTAGAAAAGACATGTAAAAGCGCAATGGATTTTCAGGTGATGTTGCTGTTATGGTGCAGTAATGCAACATTAATACAGATAGAAAGTAGAGAAAATGCTATTCTCTTTACTTCCAGAAAATCCCAAAAGTAAAAAGAATTTTGTTTTGTCAACTTTCTAGCCAGTTTAATGTTGCATTAACCCTTATGTGTCTGAAAATCAATCGTGCTTTTGCATGTCTTCTTAGGGTTATTTTGGGTTTAAATCCCATTTTCTGTTCAGGATGCCTCCAGTGTGATAACCTCCTAAGATGGGGTGTGCTGAAGTCTTCTATTTACTTCTGCAGTGTGTTTAACCAGGAGTGGATGATGGAATATGATTTATCTGCATTTCTTCCAGGTTAAAAGAACACATGTATCATAGTATTTTAAATGCTTTTTATTAACAACAATATGGATTCAGTTTGTCATGAAACTGCAATTAACATTTTATTCTAATGTAATGGCTAATGCCATTTTAGCATCAGTGGAAATGTCCCTTATATGTTTCCATTACAGCCATATAACCAGCTTCTTAGCACCCCCCCCCCTCACATTTGTTAGTACCTCGTAACACTCTTAATGGCAGAAGATGCATTGTTAGTGGAAATACCATACCTATTTGAATGATTCAAAGCTTTATAAAATCTATTAAACAAATTCATTCCAAAATTTGGAAATATATTGAAACATTTCATGGTGAAGAGGGTAAACCAAAGCAAAACAGCTCACCCTCTCCTAAAATCTGCCTTGTTATAGACCCATCACAATATGAGACATTTTCTTCAACTCAGAAGAAATGGCTCAGAAGGGCAATTTAAGTTATTTTGCAGACTAGTCCAGTGAAGTCAATAAAATAGTGCAGGGATACATTTTGTCTCCTATATTCATTTATTAAGGACCGTTCCTAAACACAAAAGTACAAACCTATTGGGCGCTAAAATGTTTCCATATTTAGGACAGACGGAGGTTGCCAGTTCTAAGTACATTTAGGCTGAAGCTAAACATTACTTACAAATTGATGGGCTGTAGTAGACAAGCCAAAATAAAGCTATTTCGGGTCACTTTGGAGGTATGCTGTTTAAATGATGCATGCTTCCTAAGAGGCCAGAAGCCACGCCAGAGCCACACTCCTAAGGACTGGACCACAGCTTTATTGCAGCTTCTGGACTCTTAAAATGTGTGTGTCATTTAAACAGCATACCTCCAAAGTGACCTGAAGCAGCTTTATTTGGGCATGTCTGTTCAGGCCCGATGTAACACTGACTCAAAAGCTCTTCTTACTGCCTCATTCTGTTCCTAATTTTCTGCTCGTTTACACCATCCAGATTTGACTGCTCAGAAGGAACACTGCAAAAAGCTATCCTTCTATATGTTTGCAAGCAGGGAGCAAATCCATTGAATTCAGTGGAGCAAAACTCAGAGAAAACATGCTTCAGCTGTCTTTGTTCCTATATTTATATATTTTATTTTTTCACTAAATTCTACTTTGTTCTGTGCTTCTTCACTTTATACTTTTCATGTTACTATTTTGTGCATTTATTTTTTGAGTCAATGTGACATATGGATTATTTTAGCTAAGTATTAAGTTTCCTCAGGAAATAATTGGAATATGATCAGTTTAATTTTGAACAGATGCTTATTAAAAAAAGAAAGAACATAGGCCTGCACACTTGTAGCTGGGACAATGCACCTGTTGAGATAAATTAATAAGAATTTTGATTAATTAGGGACTGCAAGTCCCAAGTCAGAAACAGTGCACTTTATAAAGTATTTTAAGAATTGCCTGGGCACAGAAAGGTTGAGGTATCTGCTACCATCTTTAATGATAGCAGTTAAGTATTGTTACCTCATATAAAGAATGTGAGCAACATGAACAAAAGCATACAACCTTTGCCATATTGTGTTCTAGTTAAAAACATTATGTTCATATTTAAATAAAAATATAAAGCAGAAGAAAATATATATTTGTAAAATATATGGTCATTAAACTTATTATTATTATCTGTTATTTCTCCCACCAGGAACATGTGTATCAAAATACATTTATTTCTTTACACTGTAATCCCCAGACTAGACATTTATTCCCAGTTTTATTTCTGTGTAAAGTTTACAGTTTCAATATGTTCTAATATAACATCAGATATAAAAGTCCCAATGCATAACAAAGAAAATACTGACTTTCTCGCCTCACTGCATACTGTACATTCACTATGACAAGTTGTTCAGTAGTATTCAGCATGACAGTAAGCTACTCCTGGAGGTAAGACTGTGAGGGTTCAGCAACCAGGAGGGACTTCTTCTCAAAACTTGATTTTCTTAATTAATTGTTTTAGTATGAGAAGACATTGTTCACATTCTGTGTTGTGCATGTAAGATCTCCCACCAAATTAATTAGGAGGACCATCCTGTTCTGAAACATTCTGATTAAAATCTTCAAATAATAATGCTTCTAAAATGTCATTAACTTCATGGTGGAAAGAAAATGTTTTTAGGATAGCATTTGTAAAAATCAGCAAAATGATGGGGATGGGAATTCAAATTGCTAGTTGTAGTTTGGAAAGGGAATTCCCAATTTGCTTGCATTTTTTTTTAAATAGCCACTCACTTTCTCATATATGGGCATAATTAAGACTATGAGAACTCATGCATGCCATGAAATTAAGGCAAAAAAGCAGGTTCTAGTTGGTGAATCATTTAACCCATGAAAAGTCACTGAGCCTGCCTTGTAATAGCAGTCTGCTCTGCTCACATTGGAAATAAGAAGATGTCATTGCCTCTACAAACATATGGCAGCAAGATACCTCATGTTCATATTTGCAGAAAGGGAAACAGGCCTCATTACTGGTACAAATGTTGCTTGCCCTGTGCATTTGCACCAGCTCATCTGTTAAGCTTAAATGCAGACTTAGGAAGTTTCATGTAAAGCACAAAAAGGCACTATAGAACATTCAGTAAATAAAGAAATGAAGCATTATAGGTGTTCTGAAATTTTAAAAAATGTAATGCCTTGGCTGGCTGGACAGTTTTTAGGAACAGACAGACTCAATTGTAGAAAGGTAACTTTAGCTCAGACCCCTCCAGTTATTATCTCTTATGTAGGTACTGTGGAAGTTAATTATACAGAATCACACAAAGATGTTGAAACCATTAACCAAATGTGATATAGCAAACTGTGAAAGTAATGATGTAAAATAAAACATGGTTCATATGCTTCAAGATACCTTTTCTTGGTATTTGTCAATGGAGCTTTAGAACAGGGAAAGCTGTAGAACATTATTTATCATCTGCAAGTTTCATAGGAATGATACAACATAAACACCCACTGGTTTGTGTACATTTTCTCTGAATAAGATTATCAACACTAAGCCATTACATCCAGAAAATTCTTCCCAACAATGGAGGCAGAAATTACAACTGATCCAGAGTAAACAGTTAAAATTGCTTGTAACAACCATCAGTAAGACTTTTGTGATTTTTTTTTATACTCTCACTCTCAGCGGGGCTGGCTCACAAAACATTAACCGCTAAAAGTGGCATCATTCAATTTGTATAATGCCTTTGGAATCATGAGAGAAAATTGAACTCAGCACATCTTGCTCATGAGCATACCCAAGCTATATATTTCTGGGGTATACCATAAATATCAGCATTGATTATTTCGCTTGGGAGTGGGACAGAGACGATTCTGGAACATACATTCAAAAGAGGCACCATTTTTTGAATTTGTATAGTTAAGACAAACAAACCAAGAGGAAACTGTATAGGCAGGAGCTATACCTTAATGTCTTGCCAGTACAGATGTCTGAAGGATCTGACAGGTAGTCTTCAGTACAGTAAGATTTCCTTATTTTTATTCGAGAGGAGAACAGTGTTTAGATTAAAAGAAAGCATTATAAAACTTTCCCTATTTTATTCTTGTTTTCTTTTTCTACTCTTCTCATTTCCCACTGTATAGACCCATTTAAAAAAATACATTGATGTTGTAACTTTTTTAAAAAAAAATGTATAGTCTACTTTCATCTCCATTCTTTCTTTCACTGCTTTCTATCTAATATATTTCTCTTCCCTAGCCTCTGATTGTGCTATCATTCAACTTCAGAAAACATGGACTAAAGGGAGAAAATACTAATCTACAATCAAGTATCTGTTTTTCCCTTGCACAGATTTCTGTCTAAAGAATTTAGATCCACAAGGAAGTCATCAGTGAATTTGGAAAGTGTGAAACAGAGAACATTTCACACTGCAGGTCTTCCCTAATGACCTGGAATTTAGAACATTTCATAGTAAAAAATGTTCAGTCACACACACACAAAAAAACCCTCTTTAAAAGTGCTGTGCAAAATATTTTGTCTCGGTTCTAGATCTCAAAAAGAATACAGAAATCAACACTCTTCTAAAATTGCCAATTAATCTTAATTTGCAACTAGCAGCCATTTCTAATCTCATATTACAGGTTTCCTTCACTAGCAGCTGTTGACAGTTTTATTGTTGTAAACGTAAAAATGGTCTGCTTCAGGTCATATGCAGTATTTCTTTAAACCAGAAGCAAAGTGCTTTACATGTTGTGTTAATTTTATGTATTATAGAAATACCATAGTTTCCAAATGTTCAGATCTTTTTGTTCTTTAATAAACCCGAAGCATATAGTTTCCCATTTATGCCTACTGTACTAAACAAAAGTGTACTGTAGGTATAAATTAGAATGGTATCAGTCGTCTAAACATGCATTTTCATGCACCTGAAAGATATGGACTCATACAACTGCCTTTCTTCCTGATTATTTTTTTTAAAAAATCATCAAAAGGGTTTTCAAAATAGTCCATGCTCTGATATGTATGACTGAAAGGATTACTCTGCATCTGAACAAAATCCACAAAATGCTATTTAAGTTTGACATGAGGCAGGCTGAGAGTATCAGTACTGTCTCCTGGCTTGCAAATGCTTTGAGATGATCTTGACATTCCAGTCCTCAGAGAGTCACTAGAGAGAGTGGTTTCCACTAATGGGTGGGAAACAGCTTCAAAAGTCTCACTTTCTCTCTCTGCTTCCAAGTCTTCATCAGTTATAAATAATTTTGATTCCCTCCATTTGCTGTATAATTCTTGACTGCCTCTTGCACTACTGGTATCACTTCCAGAAATATGTACATTCAGTTCTTCTGCTGTTGACTGTATAAGGTTTTGTACTGACAGTGATTTCCCTATATCCAATTGCGCTATTGGTTTCACTGAGATTAGGGGTTCTCCTTCTGTATCAAGGCTTTTTCTCCAAGAATTATCCTTTGTCACACCAGACTTTGCATTTTGTCCATTATCCTTAGAAGCAACAAGGCAAGCGGTGACATCAGAAGTATTTTCCTGTGTGCTCACAGGAATAATATGTATAGGTTCCAGCCTGTTGATAGGCTTTACTGATGAAAAGGGGGGTATCTGTAATGTTGTAGGTGTTGTTGGCTTCGATGTCTGGTTTATTTGGTTTAGTGTATTATTAGCTGATAGAACTACAGGCCCATCATTTGGCACCTGTGTGGCTTGACTATGCATAGTTGGACTAAAAGCATAGTAAGCTTGAGGGTTAAATTCATTTGGTGTCAATATAAGCTGGAGGCCACATGGCATGTTGACACTCGTTGATCTGGATACACATTCACTAGTTTGGGCAGAATTAGACAACTCTTTACTATCTACAGAACTCTGATAATCAGAGGTTTGATCACATTCAAAAGGTGGCATTTGAAATGAAGCCAAAGTTAGTGCAGACAGAGATCCTTTCTTCAAGACCTGCTGGTAAATATCTAGCAGAGAGTCTAATTTTGACTCTATAGACTGGACCTGGAAATGGAAGAAGAAAATAGTCTGTGAATGTCAAAGGATGCAAGTTATGCAGATGGTAACAAAATATACATGAGATTGCTCTTCAAAGAAAAAAGTTATTTTATGTGAATTTTCAGGCAATGGATGTGCGCATAGAGTATGGGAGATCAATTTTACCTCCCTCTGGCCCTCAGCCAGCTACTTAAATTTTCCAACACACACTCACACACATACAGCCCAGGGAAAACACCAGTTGGTTGCTGCAATAGCAGCATACTCCTTTCCTTCTGGCGGTCCTGGAAGGAAGAGGAGAGGAGGAGGAAAAAGATGGCAGCAGTAGCAATGGTAGATTTTAGCCCCCCTGGTCTCTGCTGATAGACGAGGAGGAGATGTGTGGCAAGCAAGCAAGGAATTTTAAGAAGAGCTGGCAGCCATGCACACCTTTCCCTTTCAGCTGTGAACAGGGAATGCTAGAACTGCTGTTGCCATCTCCACTCTCCCTTGTCCTCCTCTCCTCTTCCTTCCATTGCTGTTGGGAAAGGAGGAATGCCTCACAAAAGCAGACTGACAGGCAGGCAGGGAGAAGATGAAGAAGACAAGAAGGCAATGTAGGGATATGGCAGGAAAGAAGAAGGAGCACAGCTTGTACAGCTGTTATGAGAGTAGTTTTTTGTAGGCACTGTGTTTTGAAGCTGAAACTGAGTGGCAAACTGTGGTCCCAAAGTCAGCTACTTT
Source organism: Urosaurus nigricauda (assembly GCA_034509955.1). NCBI lineage: Eukaryota > Metazoa > Chordata > Lepidosauria > Squamata > Phrynosomatidae > Urosaurus > Urosaurus nigricauda. The sequence goes on along the minus strand of JAOEGL010000001.1, from coordinate 256,009,467 downwards.
TGGGACTCTTGGGGAAGACTGGGAGATAGTGAGGGGAGTGCAAAAGGGAGCTTAGAGGAAGCATAAAGCTCACCCTGGTCTACCTCAAACTGCTGGGGAAAAAAAGTGTAATCAAAAGTTTGCCATCCAGGCTACAGTCCAGTCTGAGCAGCCTCAGTCAGGTTTTACCAAAATCTCTGGAAATTCCTGATACTTCTGGGAAGCATTTCTGTTATGGCCATTACAGTTACACTGGTACAGACTCACTGTGATATCTGTGAAATGTCAATAGTTGAAACTGATTGACACAGCATAATAATTTTGCATAAAATTGGCTTGTGTGGGGACTAAATGAAGTTATTTATCATTGCAAATGTTTAATTATTTTAATAGCTGATCAACAAAAAAGAACTGATCATTATTTTTCAAAGTCATGTTACCTGTTTTTCCACCTTGACTACACGCCCCAGCATGCTAAGGTCATCAGCTGTCTCATTCTCTATAGTATTCTTCTCTCGACTTTTTTTATCAGGGGCAATTTGTCCTCTACCAAGAATTTGGTCAACCCTGCAAGACAGTTAAATACACAAATACACATCCCCACTTCAATAGGTTATATTTTCATTTTTGTCTTTAAGTATACTCAAAGTTCCCTGGAATCCTTATATTAACAGAGAATTATATTTTGATTATTGAGCAATTGTGTTCTTTTTATTCTATATATTGTCTCTGGCCACAATTGAGAGCCTTGATTTTGCTGTGCGCAACTATCTGACTTGTGGCCTTACAATCAGCTAGCTTGCCACCTGCCAAAGCTCAGTGACAACTGTTGGGCATATCCACACTTATTAGCAGATACTGAGGAATTAACTTCTTTTGTATCTAATTTTGAATTTCAGGCTCAAATGAAATTATAGTTGGGAAGACTACAGCCTGCAAAAGCTGAAGGAAAATAAATGCCAAGCGAGACTTAAGAGTATTAAAACATATGGCCACACTAAAGACCAAGGTAATTCATATGGAGGGATTCTTTTCTAGGAAGTTATTTTCCTTACCGTGATTGAAGACTTTTAATTCTGCACAGCATATCCAGATGACCTGCTGAATACTGTTCAATTACATCTTTGACGTCATAGGGACGCAAGGTTTCTTTAAACTTCCTTTTGGCAACATGAAATTTCATGATTCTGTATAAGAAATATTAACAGCTGTATACCTTTATCTGCATGACTTTATATAATAAAACTAGGCCATGATGATCACATCAATCAAAATATGAACAATCAATAACCTTAACTTGTGAGGAGGATTCTATTTTCTTTTCATTTGTTGAGGATTCTGTGGGAAATTAGCTATGCTTAAGATGCTTTCTGATATAATATCAACCTTATTGCCATAAATGAATATGTGAACTGTTTGAAAAACATAGGTTTCTTGAAGAGTGAATATATTCCATGGGTTGAAAAAAATTGTGTGGTTGTATAATAATTAAAACCCCGATTCTGCTTTTAGTGATGTCAACAGACAATCAAATCCCAAATTTATAATGAAAATATAGCATAATGTTATCAATGAAACTACAGTGTGCCCTTAGTATCCACTGGGTTTTGTTTCCAGGACCCCCTGTGCATACAAAAATCTGTTGATGTTCAAGTCCCATTATATACAATGGCATAATGTAATGGTGTCCCTTATATAAAATGGCAAAATCAAGGTTTGCTTTTTGGCTTTTTAAATTTTTTAAAGCTGTGGATGGTTGAATCCATGCATGCAGAATCCATGAATATGGAGGGCCAACTGTATATGCAAGGCAGTAGCCTTGTATGTGTCATTGCTATAATTATGTCTTAATAGGGGTAGGATTTAAAGCATCAAAAGTTTTACGGAGAGAAGTGCTTCACCTTGCTTGGTCCTTTTTCTGTGTAATATGTTCTCCCAGTGAGTTCAACCTAGGCAAAGATGTGCAGTATGACCCCCATATCAGAATATATCAGAATATATTCCCAGACTTACCATGGATATTGGAAACTGTGGATAACAGCAAACCCTATTGAAACTGAAGTTCCGGCTGAACTTAACAGCAGAAGCATACCATAGAATTATATTGAAGGACCTAGAAAATGCCTTGAGAGGAGGGTTTTTTTTGTTTTTTTTTACATAGGTAAGTGAAACTGCAGATATTGGTCCCATGCATACAAAGTGAAGTGGTTGTACTGTGTAGGGGCAAGATCTGTGGTACAGAAGATGGTGGACTGGGGTCAAGCCACTTTATATAGTAACCACAGACTCCACTTTAGATGCGATTGCGGGACACCTGCATTGGAATGTACATCTATCATTGCCACATAGTTTGGAACTATCTTTTTCATCTTCATAATAAAGATGCTTAAATACTCAATTTGAAAGAGGATTTTTAATTAGTCATTCAGTTTGTTGACCATTAATTATTAACCCCTTATGTACACATGTTATTTGTTTAGACCAACAGCTGTTTCATTTAGTTGCTTTTAACTGATTTGAAGCCAACCCCAGAATGCAATCCATCAAAGATATCCTAGAATACAGCTCCCACTCATTCAAATAACAGTTGCTATACCTTAGCAATTTGGAAGGGTATACTGTACTCTCTGAATCAATTTAATTATGATGAAATGAGACTTAGAGAGGAAATTGGTTACAGAATATATTGTCTTCTTTGCTCAGTATTTAGCGAGGACCAGTTGCTAAAAAGTTATTATATTATTCTAAAGCATTTCCCATTATAATTTGATAAGAATCGGTATATTTGCTATCAGTGGAATTAATAAGTTCAGTTTTTTATGTTGTTTAATAGTACTCTAAGTAGAATTACATAAAAATGGTAATTTACATTATTTTAAGTATGGTGTGATGATTTAATAGTATTTTTTGTGTACAGATAAAATCTGTTCTGACTTAATAGCATTATCTAGTAAAACATAAGAGCTCACAAATACCATTGTTTGTCACAGGAAACTTAAGAATATGTTTAGATGTCTGCCATTAAAAAAACCTAGTGCTTTGCTTAGCTTGAATCGTGCTTTAAGTATTAATCTCTTCATAGCATTTAGTTGATTTGGTTTGCTTCAAAGTTAAATAATGGTTGCTTGATATGGCTAAATCCAGATCTCTCTGATGTACACATAGAATAGAATTTAGTTCACAGGATCTAGGAGCAGAAAATTTAAACTAGAAAAAATACATCCCTACTATTATCATTATATATCTATACTGTTTACAGGCTGATTTTCACTTAGTTCAGCAGCTGCTCTTGAATAGGATATAGTCAAGTATGTCAAAAGATTGGAAGGAAAGTATTGCAATTAAAAGTAATCTGGACTTCATTAAAATTAGGTCATTTATCTCATTCAACATATTAATGACAATTTTGGAGAATGAGATGTGTAGTATTTATCATAAGCAGAGTTGATACTAGTAGCTGTAGTCTCAATTATAATTGTAAAAGTTAAAATGATATCTGATTTACAATTGTACATTTGTACAAACTATTTGCAAGCAGTGAGTTGATTCAGAAATAAATATATTTATGTATTCAAGTTACTGAAAGAATCGATCTTGTAACAAAAATATTCTTTCTATATTATCCTTGTTTCCAAGATAGTGTTACTGCCAGTGTTGAAAACTAAATTAATTTGTTTCTAACTTTTCCACAAGGGGGCAAAATATGCTCTTTTTTCATAAATCCTATATCTCCCACCATTAGTTGACTTCTCTGACTAAAAAAGCTTAAAGTGAATTAATCCGGATTGAGGAAAATTTACTGCTTGATAGTGTAATACTATGCATGTCTACTCAGAAGTAAATCCTGCTTAGCACCCTTACCTGGGAATAAGTTCCATTGAATTCAGTGGATCTTGCTTCTGCTAGACATGCATGGGATTCCACTGCAAATCTCAAAAGGCAGCAATGATGTAAAAGCCTTTTTTTAAAGAAACAGAAGATGTAACACCCAAACACCTCTTTTCTGAGTATTTATTTCCTTTTATTCAACACCAAATTGTTATACGAAGTATACTGTGAAATATATTATAGGCACTTCTCAGCCAAAATGCAAGCCACTTGTAGGATGCCATCAATGTAGGAACATCCTAATACAGGGAGAATATAAATTCTGAAGGAGGCAAATTTCACATATTTTAAAAGAATATAGCTGGTTCTCTGATCCAAAACACACTGCAGAAATAGTCCAGTTCGAGACCATTTAACTGCCCTGGCTCAGTGCTAGAGAGCACCAGAGCTCTCTGAAAGAGAAGGTTCAATGTCTCACAAAACTACAGTTCCCAGAATTACCTAGCACTGAGCCAGGGCAGTTAAAGCAGTCTCAAACTGGATTATTTCTGCAGTGTGTTTTGAATTTATGTCACACAATAGATTATATGTATACCTCAGTTAATGAAGTACATCTGTTCCCTGGCCATTACTTCTTTAACAGAAAATTTGGTCCCAGTGGCAGAAATACCATTGAAAGAATAGGAATAGGTTCCTATTCCAGACAAAAAGAGCGGTTCTTTTTTTAATTATTTAAAAAATAAAAAACAAAAAGAAAAGTTCAATGTATTTGGGCTATGCAGTACAAGGTCAAGAAATAAGCCATTTTCCAAAGCTGCCTATTTTTATTTGACCCTGAAGATTAAAAAAAAAACAAAAAACCTTTTCCTTCTTCAGGAAAAAAAATACTCACAAACATAGATTGACATATTTCAGTCTGTGAGTAATCTTAACGCATTCTCCATGAGGTTATTTAGAATTAAACTTCAGAAATTTCTCATATTTGGGTTTAAGTTTCTGGCTCCCATTCCATATCCCCTTCCCAGTACAAAGTTAGTTCAAATATATCATGAACTTCTATATTCCTGCATTCCATTGTTGTTGTGGCTGCCTTTCTCTGTGGTGGAGCTCTGATGGCAGAAATGAGGCTGTTCTCATGCCGAGGCATTTTCTCTGAGCAAGAGGCAATTTCCTCTCAAAATCCCAAATCACTTATTCGTCCTGCCTTGGTATTCTAGTTTTTCAGTTATACTGGAATCCATATTGTCCAAACTACAACTTTTAATTTGTATCTTTACAAATGGCTTTCTGTCAGTGAGTGGGATTATATGTCAGTGAGTATGTATAATCATTTATACATATGCACTTTAGGTGTAATTATGTTATAAGCATCTGCTGCATTGTAGACAAAATGGGAAGAACTGGACAAAAGACTTCTTCATCTAAACTAGCAGAAGATTGTAGCATTTTTTAGAAGTAGCTGGGCACAGACACAGTCCAGGTATAACCTCCCCATCAATGAATAAGAGTTGTGATAGTGTTTGCTTGTTTAATATTTTCAATTTACCTGATAGCTCGGATAACTGTTTTAAGTGCTGGAGTGAGATCTTCCACTGATACATCACACTGGCATCCTCTTTCATCATATATATCATCTGTACCAAGGCTGGCATCAGCTGCAACAAAGAAATTCCACATAATTAATACATATATCTTTATAAGATGCAGATGTGTTCCCTAAGTTTAATATTATTAATTGATCAATGCAGTTAAATGCAGATTAAATGACATATTTTAGCAATCAGTAAAACACTTCAGTACTGTGTCATAGTAAACAGTGTCTTTTGGGATTTAAGCACAATGTACCTCTCCAGATACCCTAGCTAGCAGCGTGAATGGGAAGAATGCACAGAGTAGCAATCCAGCATCATCCGGAAGACTGCAATTTGTGCATTCCTGATCTTAGCCAATAATTTTAAGATTAGAGGTCTTTCTGTGGTAAAAGGAAGAAACTAATACAGTATTTATTTAAAATATTTTTTAACATTCCACTCAAGGTACTAGATCAGTTCAGTCACTCCATTCTCAGTGCCAAATTGCACATTTGGTGGCAGGCTATTTTAATACATGCATTGTGACTTTTTATACAAAGTGATTTCAAGCAGAGGAGCAGCACGCAGGTAGGAATATTGAACTTCAATAATGTGTGGGACCACATAGATTCTACATTCATCTCAGATACAGTTCGATTGACTTTGATAAATGTGTATTGCATGGCTGAACTGTGAAACAGCAGGGGGAAAACCGCTTGTTGCAGATAATGCATATAACAAACCCCAAAATGTTTTGTTTTTAAAGAAAAGGCTGCCATTTTGATTTTTTATTTACTGTTTTTCTGAATCTCTGCACATACACAATCTAAGCCCTACTAGTTAGTGATCTGTCTATGACAAAGAAACTGAAATACGTTCCTTCAGATGCAGAGTGTACCCTGCTGAATACCTGGCGTCAGATACTAATTTGGAAATAGCCATAGTTGTCATGCAGCCCGTGAGCTCCTAAGCCACTCTTGATAGGGTAGCCTTGGCACATATATCAATCTTTTCCAGTATAGTCAGCTATAATGCATATGTAACACAGGTTGAGTTCCATATCTTGATGCCTCATGCATGGCACCAGAGTAACCTTTAACAATCTTATGTAAATTATTTGTTGCAGCCTTCAACTGGTTATTACTGTATATGTAGTTTCTTGACGCATATAGCGAAAAGGTACAATTTAAAGTAACAGCTGAAGCCTATGAATAATGATGTGCTTTTTACGTGCATCATATTTCTATATCTGGTTATTTTTTCCAGTAGTAGAATATTCACTGTTATGTCTTCTGTTTATCATGCTAAATATAGCCTAATTTAAGTGGACAATTGGGGGACAAATTTCCAACTCCAGGGGCAGCACCTTGTGAACATCTAAAAATATCTTGTTCTTCCTTTGTTTCCCCTTCAAAATGGTGCTCAGAAGCAAGATTGCATCATTTCCTGTCATAATTTTGTAAGAGAAACAAAGGAAAGAAGGTATTTGACAGAGGATGGGGGATTTCAGGATGTTGGGGGGAATGTTTGCAGGTATTCGGAAGGGATTTGGTTGCAATTTCTGGTCCATTTTTACCTGAAAATTGTTCTGATTGTTAAAGGGGGGGGGGCTGGGGGACTAGTGGAGGGCTTCAGTGCCTGCAAATGTGTAGTCCAGGGGCCACAAGTGGTCTTGGGTGGTACTTTACCCATCCCAAATCTAAATTATATTCTCAGTTGTCCTCCTAAATCCAATTCTGTTCATTTTCATTAGTATGTCATAAAAGAAACTGTTGAGGATTGATAGTGATGTAGTTTTCCAAGTAGTTTATGGAAGACATTTATATGGAAGGAAAGAAAATTATTTCACAGTAACTGCAACCCTAGAGTGGTATATAGATATTCATGTCATTAAATCTATTTAATATCTCCATTACTACTATGAAGATGCTTGCATTATGCCAGAAACGTAATAACTAATGTAATGGATGCTATGGGGGGAAACAAACTATTTGATTTATATGGAAGAGTTCAGCATTTTTTTCACTTGAAATACAGATGTGGTTCAGTTATATTTGTGACAGAGGTTTGTTTTTAATATTATGCACACATTCAACAGAACTCAACAGAACAGAAACATTTTTATTATCCTGTTTGTTTATTTTGGGAGAACTGCCAGAGGCTGGTGCTGATCACACATTAATCAAAGTCTAAAAAGCTCACTTCTGTTTCATTGATCAAGATCTAAACATCTCATTCCTATCTCCGTTCTATTGATGCGCTAAAAGAATGACCAAAGTAAAATCCAAGCTCATCAACATACATCTCTTAGGAGAAAAGGAACAACAATGTGCCGGATGATCACTCTGCAAGCCCTGTTTCCCAAGGAAACCCTAATTACTATCAGAAACATTTCCTACTGTCAGAAGTAATTACAGAACAGAACAGTCTGGGACTAGCTTCCATTAATGGCTTCCGTGTCAGGCAGACAGTGAATCCACTCAGGTTTTACCAAAGCTAGGCAGTGAATCCACTCTGGTGAATTTTTCAAGGAGCTATCCAACATGCTGAACCTATTTTGGCCCTTGGTATCTTCTGGAGTTTGGTTCCAGGATGCTCCTATGGATATCAAAATCTGTGGATGCTCAAATCCCATTATATATAGTAGGGTAGTAAAATGGCAAAATTGAGGTTTACATATTTTCAAGACATGGATGCTTGAATCTGTCATTTAAAAAATCTGTGGATTTGGAGGGCTGACTGAATCATAGAATAGAATCATAGAATCATAGAATTGGAAGAGACCACAAGGGCCATCCAGTCCAACCCCCTGCCATGCAGGAACTCCAAGTCAAAGCATCCCTGACAGATGGCCATCCAGCCTCTGCTTAAAGACCCCTAAGGAAGGAGACTCCACCACACTCCGAGGGAGTGTGTTCCACTGTCGAACAGCCCTTACTGTCAGGAAGTTCCTCCTAATGTTGAGGTGGAATCTCTTTTCCTGCAGTTTGCATCCATTGTTCCGCGTTCTAGTCTCTGCAGCAGCAGAAAACAAGCTTGCTCCCTCCTCAATATGACATCCCTTCAAATATTTAAACAGGGCTATCATATCACCTCTTAACCTTCTCTTCTCCAGGCTAAACATCCCCAGCTCCCTAAGGCGTTCTTCATAGGGCAAGGTTTCCAGACCCTTCACCATCTTAGTTGCCCTCCTTTGGACATGCTCCAGTTTCTCCACATCTTTTTTGAATTGTGGTGCCCAGAACTGGACACAGTATTCCAGGTGGGGCCTGACCAAAGCAGAATAGAGTGGCACTATAACTTCCCTTGATCTAGAAACTATACTTCTATTGATGCAGCCTAAAATTGCATTGGCTTTTTTAGCTGCCGCATCACACTGTTGACTCATGTTCAGCTTATGGTCTACTTGGACTCCTAGATCCCTTTCACATGTGGTCTCGTTCAGCCAGGTGTCCCCCATCCTATATCTGTGCATTTCATTTTTCCGCCCTAAGTGCAGAACCTTACATTTCTCCGTATTGAATTTCATTTTGTTAGCACTGGCCCAGCTTTCTAGTCTATTCAGGTCATTTTGAATTTTGATCCTATCCTCTGGGGTATTAGCTACTCCTCCCAGTTTAGTGTCATCTGCAAATTTGATAAGTATGCCCCCAATTCTGTCATCCAAATCGTTAATAAAGATGTTGAATAGCACTGGGCCCAGGACAGAACCCTGTGGCACCCCACTGGTCACTTCTCTCCAAGATGAAAAGGAGCCATTGTTGAGCACCCTTTGAGTTCGGCCAGTCAACCAATTACAAATCCATGTAACAGTTAACTGTATAGACCAAATCTTGATTCACTGCTCCACTTACACTGAGATTGCCTGTTGCAAGGATGGATCTCTCTCTCTCTCTCTCTCTCTCTCTCTCTCTCTCTCTCGATTTATCTGTTATCTGTCTTACCAAATTTTTGTCAAATGATGAGCTTCCTAAAGACAAAGATTGCCATTTCATTACAAAGAATGTCTCTATATGAAAAAATAAGTGCTGTTTACAGATAGTAAATATTCGATGACACTTCCTCCCATCTCTGCAGAATTACAGAATCATAGAATTATCATGTAGGAAGGCAGCCACAAGCTTATCAACTCCAACATCCACCAGTGCAGGAAATACACAGCTAAAGCATACAAGAGAGATGACTATCACACTCCTGTCACTTATAAAGAGAATGATAATAAAGAGAAGTACACCACCTAATGAACCAATCAATTCTATTCTTTACTTTCAGGAATGTCTTATTGAATATTCAGTCAGAATCTCATAATTTGAGACCAGTAGATTGCGTTCTACCTTCTGCAAGATCAAAATACAAGTTTGATTCATCTTCCATCTGACAGCACTTCAGATATCTGAAGCTATCACATCTCAGTCTTCTCTAAGCTAAACATATTGAACTCTCTTTGCATTGATAGCCTTTACTCTTTGGGTCATCCCTCTTCTGGACTCCTTCCAGCTTGTCAGTATCCTGTTTAAATTACAGTGCCAAGTTCATCCTGATACAGGTCGATCGGGGATGCTTTGATGGAGAGTTCCTGCATGGCAGGGGTTGGACAGGATGGCCCTTGTGGTCTCTTCCAACTCTATGATTCTGTGATTCTAGGTAATGCACAAAAACATCTACCAGATTGGTTGGGGGTTCTGGAATCATTTGATGGGGTTAAAGACAGATTTGTGCACTGTAGAGCAACGACTTGAATTTTAGTTGAAACTAACTGTATAGTAGAAAGTATTCCAAAGTTTCACAAGCAGAAAAGGAATTAGCAGGATTGTACCCATCTCATGTTACTTTAATTTATAAAAGCATTCCTCTTGTATAGAAAGACTCCATTTGTCTGCTGGGACATCCCTCTCTGGGCTTCTTCCTTGATGAATTTTAAGTGACAGGGCCCCTTGATGATGGGACATTACATATTCTCAGACATCTCATTGGGAAGTCATTGGGATGTCACAGGAGTCTAGAGTTCTTTATAGTTTGGCGTTTTCAGAATTTTGTAGAGCTGAAAGGCTTTTGGTTGGAAGCTTTGATTTTGCTCACATTTGAAAATAACAGCTGGGAATTGTTCATTGTGTCATGGCATGTGAGATCCAGCTAATCCATTTCACAACATTTTGGTGTTATCTGGTCAATTGTGTTAGGAAAAAGCATCAATGGCCATAGAAATGTTCAGTGTAGCACACCAATATTTGGAGAGTGAATGCAGATCAGCCACTCTGCCTGCTATTGGAATGTGAAGGGGAAAGGTGTGGATTGTACACAATTTCCAGTTACACAAGTTAATGCAAAAACAATGAAAATGCTTGAAAGTAAGGATAGCCTAAATAAACTGAAAAATAAATAAAATTTGGGCCCCTCTACCTTTGAATGTGCATTTGGTAAGGATGTGGGAGAAAGCTTTCTCTTTGGCTGCTCCCAGACTGTGGAACACCCTTCCACGGAGATCTGGTTGGTTCCCTCCCTGTTCTTTTTCCAGTGGCAAGTGAAGACCTTGTTTAGGCAGGTTTTTGAAATATGAATTGTATTCAATATAACTAAGTTTTAATTGTTTTAATCATGGTTTTAATACCATTGGCTTTTCATTCTTTTTTAACTTTTGTAGAATAGAATTTTAATGTAATATTGTTTTATATTTTTGTAAGCACCTTAAAGGTAGGGCATAAATTCAATCAATCAGTCAGTCAGTCAATCAAAACATCTCCTGGTTGGTTTTACATGTTAACTAAAATTCATAAACTGAACAAACCAGTGTCCCATTGCTTCTGGCAACAGTACAGTTATGGAAAGGATCTCACCATATATTTAATCCACAGCTATATGCTCTGGTACAAAATCTTCCATCATGTTTATTAAAAACACTAAAGATTTTTTAAAAATAAAAATAGAAGTGTTGAACAAATACTATATATTTAGTAACGATGCCATACTCCTAACATTTGATTTTACATCACTTTAACTTGTACAAAAATTATCACTTCTACTGGTCCTCACACGTAGTAATTTTACTTAAAAAAACCCCAAATAACCCAAAACCTTCAAATGGCAATGGGCACATATATGGCTTCATCATATGCTAATTTGCTTTGGGTAAACTAAAGTAAGCCATCTTCTAATAATCCAAATATAAACCAGTTCTAAGGTGACATCTTCACAATATGGGCTAGCAATAGAGAAAGTCTGGAATACTTTACAAACTACATCAGCTCTGTTTGTCCTACTATTAAATACACCTACAACGGTATCCTTAGAGACCCACAAATCCCTTTCCTGGGTGTTCTTCTAAATGTAAGAAATAACAAGATTGTTACGGATACATTTTGCTAACTAACTAATGCTCATATATATATATATATTTGAAAAGAATTCCTGCCATCCCAATCATAAAAAACAACAACATGTGTAGTTTGGCAGTCAGGATTGTTCTTTTGGGTATCAACGATGCTATCTAATGCATCTAGGAGCTAACAATCACCTGCTTCAAAGGATATCTTATCTTTTTAGCAAAACACCCATCAGGATGCTGTGTTCACTAGAGAATGTCTTCTCTACAAAAAAGACACAGTAAAAATGGAGGCAGTGATGTACCTTTTGTAGCTGATCTCTGTCCATCATACTCTCAATTACTACTGAGCAATCAAAGAAAGCTACTCTTTGCAAGATAATCACCATGTCTTTTTAAATCTATTAAATAAACCTCTTACCGGGGTTTTCTGTCTGACATCTATTCTAAAGAAACTGCTAATGATAGCTGAAATAAAAATGCCAACTAAAACCCTGAGATCACATTGCTATGCATCCAGGCACTGCATTTCTTCTGCATACCTGCATGAAGCAACAACTTATAAAAGCAGAAGCACTGGTAAATTTTATCACATTAGACAAAACATGATGTATAATTTCACTAATGGCATATTAGTGAACCAGTGTGGTTTAATGGTTTGAGTGCTGGACTATTTCTGGGATACCAGAATTCAAATCCTTGTTCAGCCATGGAAAACCCCACTAGGTGGCCTTGGGCAAGTTACACTCAGTCTCAGAAGAAGGCAAAGGCAACAGTAATGTCAACTTCTGAACAAATCTTGCCAAGAAAACCCTGAGGTAGGTTCATCTTAGGATTGCCATAAGTCAGGAGCAACTTGAAGGCACACAACAACAACAACAACAACATGTGATTGAATGATACCACCATGGAGGCAACATACTCATACAATGTGTGGGGGAGATGCCATTGATCTTTGCACAAGTTTCAGGAACCATAAATCAGCAATCACCACCAAAAGTCTGGGGAAAGTTGTTTGAAAACATTTTAAATTCTGAGAGACACAGCTTTTTCAACATGGCTGTATTTCCAGTAGACAAATCCAATGATCCAACTACCCTTGAGAAAAGAGAAAACTTATACAGATTTGACAGCTTGATTCTGTATAGTCTCAGTTTAGAAAAGAGTGCCATGCATGCCTCTGGTTCCATCCTCTGAATAATAATAATGATAATGATAATAATAATAATAATTTATTTGTATCCTGCTCTTTTCCTAGAATTTTCCATGAGGAAAAACCACGTATTCTAAATTATTAGTTTAGAATATGTTCTGCTGAGGTTCATGAGCAACAAACACAAAAATGAAAATATTTTATGAAGAAAATCAAGACCTTCACAAAGATGCAGCAAAATATGTAACACTGTAAGATCATCTGGATATACAACTAGAAGTAGGAATAACAGAGCATCTTCCATTAAGACGTCCTCATTAACAAAGCTCAAGTTTCAGGCATTGCAACATTGGTTCCTCTTATACTTCAATACCCATCTGGTTCATCAGTGCAAGACATTAACCGTGCCTCATCATGTATTCAATCCTTCTGTGATGGACAACACAATTGAAGATCCAATCCAATGTTCCCTTCAGACTGCCAGGTAGAACAAAAAACTCTAGGGAAAGAAATGAATCAAAAGATGGCTCAATTTTTTGATGCATTTCTTTCCCTAGACTTTTTTTATTCTACCAGACTCCGTTCAGGTTTAGGGTTACACTTCTGTGTTTTTTGTTACCCTTCAGACTGCCACCCTGAATGGTCACCATAAATATGGCTCTTTCAGTCTGGGAACCATGCTGGAGGGACTTCACAGCTAAAGGCTTAGGGGCTGTGCAGACCGGCAGCTTGGGCCTGGTTGGGGGTGGAGCTGGGGCGTAACGTATACAGACGCACACCCCAGCTCTGTTCCCAAGGTAGTATGCTGCTGCATGCCACACTACATGGCACATGGTGCTGCATCTGCATGACACAGCACTGAATGTGCATTGTAAAGATGTGGCTCCATGGCTATTGCAGCGTTTGGAAGGTCCAAAAAGGAGCCACTTTTTGCAGTTCCTTTTTGTGCCCTGCAAAGGCCAGATTGGGCCTGTGGTGTGAGGTTGCGGTGGACCCAATCTAGCTGTAAAAGGGGCGGCTGCAGGCCGCCCTTTAGGGGCAGTCTGCACAGCCCCTTAGTTTCTTTGTGGCTCCCTTTGATACATAATTACCTTGGAGGTTCTTGTGGAGATAAAGATGTTTTATGCCTTGAAGATGGAACTGCTAGACAATGTGGTTCAGGTAACTGCATGACTGATTTCTCTATCAAGAACTTCACTCCCAAGTATGCCTTCAATAGACCTTTTTGCTACCCTGCACCACTAATACACGAGGGGATGTTTTGCCCCTCAGAGGTCAGGTCATCTTGCGTATCTGTTTCTGCTGTTCATATTGTTGTCCAGGCTAATTATCAAGCAATGTTGGCACAAGTTGGATGCTATTCTACTAGCACTGTGGTGGCCTTGCTTTTGATTACCACTGGTGCTAGATCTCTTCTTGTATTTCTTCACAGTAGAGTTCATCACTGGGATCTCAAGTCCCCCTGCATGGCTGTGTGGATGATCAGCCTACATTACCACCACAGTTCAGTGCTTAATGGTGGTTAATGAGGAAGTCTTAATGGAAGAGGCTCTGTTATTCCTGTTTCTAACTGTATCTGCAAATTATCCAACAGTGCTATATATACTGTTGTATCTTTGTGAAGATCTTGACTTTTTCATAAAATGTTTTCATTTTTGTGTTTGTTGCTCAATAACCTTCCTCTTCTTGGCCCTTCAAATTGTTCATCTGTATTCACTTATTACACACACACAACCATTATTACCTCATGATTCCTGTGTCTAGTCCTGTAATGGCTCATGTTATTTAAATCATGGATTAATATATTCCATTTTTTAAATTCAGATTTCTTATTGTCTTCTCCTCTGCCAGGTGGGAGACAGAATTGTCTTCACTTATGCTGCTACAAGGATCATTAGTCCTGAAGTTACTTTCCTGTTCTTTCATGGTGTCATGTTAACTGAGATATAACATTCTGTGTTGATCAGACTCCTTCATCTTTAGAAGTTATACATAATTCATTAGATGTTTACAGGACTATAGGCATTTGATATCAATCACACATTGTCTCACCAGTCCAATGTGCTCCCTTATTAAGTCATGTTTGGAATGCAGACCTCAGTTTTTAGGCTGTAGAAAATGTAAATAATGATAATGATAAGATTTTATTTAAAAAACAAGGCAGAGTGGATTTTGAAATTAAAATCTTTCCTTCCAGAAGGACTAGATGAAGATCTCCTTACACTTTTGTAAATTCACTCAGAACTTTTTCTAGCTTGCTTGCAGGATCCATCTATGAGGGCCATCCATCCATGAATCTTGTTCTCTGTTCTCCAGCTTTCTTTTTTCCTGACCATCTACTAACATTAAAACAAACACTTGAGCCTAGTTCATGTGTTTCATTTCTGTCCAGCAAATAAAATGAGATTATTGACTCAAAAAATTTCCAAAGTTAGATTTGATACCAGTATGTATAAGCTTTAAGCAGTATACAAGATTAGAAGGATATATATTATGATGTATTAAAAATGCATTATTATATAATTATGTGGTGTCCTTTTAATTTTAAACTTATATTTATTTTGATGTCTTTATGTAGCCCCTGGAGGCAGCCATTGAAATATATATACAGTCTGCCCTCCCCATACGTGGGGGATTAATTCCGGACCACCCCTCCTGTTTATGGAGAAAAGAATGTATGCTCAATCCCCATAGAAAATAATGGGGCATGCGGTGTGGGTTTGTGCCCCATTACATCTGCCAGGACTTGCCTTCCACGTAAGCTTAAACCGGTGAAAGGCAAGCCCACCTATGAGGAGGGCCGAGAGTAGATTGAAATGTGTTGGGCTATCTTTTCAAAATAAAAACAGCCATCCACTGAGCACTTGGAGATGTGTCTTCCCCCTTTCCTCCGGCTCACATTCTAGCCACCTATTTTGCATTGAAGTCTGAAGACATGTCTCCCAGTCTCAACCCAGTCACTGTCCAAATGGGTTGCCAAAATACTTTCAATACTCAAGTTGAAAAGTCCTTCAAAATCTCTGAGGACGTTCTGCAACACTATACTACATCAGTTGCCACACTGAGAGG
Source organism: Urosaurus nigricauda (assembly GCA_034509955.1). NCBI lineage: Eukaryota > Metazoa > Chordata > Lepidosauria > Squamata > Phrynosomatidae > Urosaurus > Urosaurus nigricauda. The sequence continues at coordinate 255,993,548 of JAOEGL010000001.1, read as the reverse complement.
TATTTTTCTATTTATGTACAGCAGTCACAGGGTCTGAATCATCATGTTTATCTGCTTTTATCACTTAGACTCCAGACCTAACAGTGGACTTTATCACATGGAGGCAAATTGGTTAAATCTTGTGCAGAAACGGGATTTTAAAATCTGCAAAACACCCACTTTTGCGACATTAATCCGAATGCAAACTCGACAAAATACACTCCTTATTTTTGGAAAGTTCCCGAAAGTAAAAAGGAAAGGATTTTGTTGACTTTGCATTCGGATTAATGTTGCATTATTTCTCGTTGATGCAAACGTCTGAAAATACCCACTTTTGTGGGTTATTTCTAATTTCTGTTTGGGTTAACCCCAAACGTTGTGTGAAAAATAACCCACTTCTGTGGGGTTTTTTCACTTTAAATCAAGTTTCTGCCAGGATCCCTCCTGTGTGATAAACTCCAGAGATACTAAGTTTATCCACTGTCTGCTCTTTTACCATGATTTGACCTGTCACTAGATTGTATACCTGTAACTGACTGTTGGAGTGGTTATTCATGCCTACAAATAACCTTCCTTCCTCTCCTCTTCCATTGTTGCAATCTTTGTGGACCATGGATCAGGAAGGAATAGCTGTGGCTGGTGGGAGCATGCTCACTAGGACAGTGCGGGGCCCATTTTGTGTGAATGCAAAGATGACCACTCAAACCAAAGTTACTGGTAAGCAACCTGTTCATTCAAGGGAACCTCTGAATTGTGCACCTGATTTCACAAGAGGAATGAAGCTCCATCTAGCTTGATGACCCAAGTGCAGAACAATTTCCACTCTCTATCCAGATTAAGCTTTATTTTATATTCTTTCATCTATTTTAAAACAGCATCCAAATCCTTGTGCAGCTGAATCATAGCATTTCTTGGATTCACAAGCAGAAAAGAGAGTTAGTGGTAACAGTACCGAAACTCTACATAAATTTACCTAGTAGCTTTACATGGATTTTAAAGAACTAGGATTAACAGCATTAAATCCTGAGACACCCTGTAAGTGAAAGACTAGCTTTTGTGATTGGTTATCCAGAACACTGTAATACCTAACCCTAAATCACATAAGCAAAACAGAAGAATACTGTGACCCAAGGATGAATGTAAGCATTACATTCTCATCTTTACCCAGCAAACTGTAATTTCCAAATCTGTTTCTGTTCTGAAATTTGTCTAGAACCCAGGTTGAAATGTATAGATTCTTGCAAGGCTGGCTGGAACTGATAAGTCACTGCCCTCCCAAAAACATTTATTTGAAAATGGGTGTGGACTGGGCAATACATGTTCAAATCCATGGACTCAAAATTAGATTTCTTAAGCATAAGGCACATGACTGTCTCCTTGAGTACAAAAAGGACTTTGCCATCCTACCGAGGCAAATCTACATCTTTAAGCCCCAGTCTTCAACTTTTGCTAACCATTAGCACCCATGATGGGCAGAGATCCCATGCTCCAAGAACCTTCTTCAGGCTGAATGAGCTGAACAGTATTTAACACAAAACAATCAGATGGTGAACCAGTTACACCTCACATTGGCCTGTGGTAACTGTGATGACTAACGATGGAGAATTTGAATGGTATCTCTTGCCCTCCCAAAGTGCCTGGAGAATTATCCTGTGGTATCCTGTGGTACTACAGAGATATCTGGTTCATCATCTGATTGTTTTGTGTTAAATATTGTTCAGCTTATTCAATGCGAGTTTATTTATTAAAGGCTGTACAGTTGGAATCTAAAGATTCTTTTGAGGCAGATTCTTAACCATGGTGGCTTGTAGCATGCACAAACATTGATGCTGGGGAAGTGAAATCTCTTCATCTACCACCGCCACAGAGTAACTACTTCAACTGCAGTTGTCTATGCTGACTAGGGTTTTCTTTCCCCTTTGCTATAATCATAATTTCAACTGTATAATTGCTCTGAACTCCTCAGAATACGAAGAGGCTGAGGTAATAATTCTGCAGTTGTATCAAGTTTGTCTGGGAGTAATTTTTTCAAAGGTTCAAGTTTCTCTGTTCTAGATAGAGACCATGGTCTCAACAGTATAGCTAATCCAGACCACAGGATAATTCCCCAGGAACTTTAGGAAAATATTAATATGGATCTGTCTTTGAGGAGCACTGAGGAAATTGGTCCTTTATTGGTCAGCTACTGTTGAATTTAATGTTCTCACTAATAGGTTCAACCTTATTATCTGCTTCCTTTTGCAGAAAAAAGACCTCCATTTTCTACAGAAAGACTTCTTTGAATGCTGCCACCTTCCCTGGTCTGTGGTCTACACAATGGATTATCACTGGAAGAAAATTTCATACCTATGTTCCATATATGGTAAACCAAAGAGTAGTTCTGCTCATGAATAGAAAGGGAGTAAACTTTGGAGCCTGCCCTTTAATGATCCATTTGATTGAATATAAGGAGAGAGCCCAAATAATCTTTGATTTCACACATGTATGTATCCTCTGTGTGTAAAAGCATCAGTAGGAGAAACATTGGAACTGTAATACAGTGTTTCTCAGATGTGTGTTCATCTTCACACTGATGAAAGACTTGGTTAAATCAGATGGTGACTACAATGAATAAGATAATTGACATTTGAAAAATCTTACTATCTGGCACTGGCTTAGGCTGTGAACTCTTCAAACGTAGAGAAGGTCGGAAGCGTGTTCGGTCATTGAAACTCCAGCTCTTTTGCACTTTTGTTGGGCTGCCCTCTGCAGTAATATCTGTACTTGGTGATCTCCTGTCACCAGCAGATGCTTGTCTGTTCTTGATACTCTGTCCTCTTGGGCTAGCCATCCGTACTCGTTCTTTAAAGCTCAGCTTCTGACTGTGAAAGCAGAAGATGTATTTTACTTCATGCTTAATGAATTTCAATACATTGTAATTTTTGTACCATGCTGCAAAGAAGTGTATATGTGTGTGCATGTATACACACACATACAAATACATACATACATGCCCCAGTTGATAGAATAGTGTCCCCGAAAGGTATGAATCTACAACATGTGTGAACGGTCTTCCTATTTGTTTTAAATCTTTACAGATCAGCTTCTTTGGTTGAAATGAATGGGGAGGTTATTCAGGGAAAGGAAATGTCACGCCAGTACAAATGTCCAACCAGATTGCTGGTTCCTGGACTGGCATAAAATACCAAATACAAGAAGATTTTTTATGCACACTCCAGGCTATAGATGGCCCTTAGGAAATATGTAGCTCACCTCTCTTTGGCAGTGATTTCCAAACTTAACTGTGGTGTGGTAATCCTTGAACCTAAAGTTTTGTATCTAAAGCCTTCTGCCCCATAAGGGGCAATGAGGTGATGTGCAGTTCTGACTAATTTGGTTTCTAGTTAATATAGAGTTAATGTCATTCATTTTCAGTGGTACAGTAACTATATTTATTTTGTTTATGTCTTGTATTACAAAAAAAAAAGAAATAAAATTAAATAGAAAAGCTTATTAAATTGCAAAGATTGTTTTAAAATTTTAAATATAATTTTTTTTCAAAATGCACAGCATAGGACAGTACACTTCTAATAATATATATTAGAGTAATATTTTTCAAGTGCTTTTATTTTTGCATGCTGTTTGTTAGCATTAAGCAGGCAAGATTAATAGTGTTATTCATGCATGTTGCCAAAACATGACACTTTTCAACACTTCACAAACAGTATTAGCAAACATTTCAAATCCCTTGTTAGTTACAACACTCATTTAGATCACACACACACACACAGAATCTATAAACAAGCCTTAAAATAATTAACAGAATATACAGTAAGCATTATCACTGGGATGAATAGTTCATGGGAATGTGACATTACAGAGGGTGATTTTCTTGTAGCTGATTAGTTGCACAACCTCATAATGTTTTGGGATTAGAAAAAATAATAATTTTTCTATATGCTGATCTATCATGTCATGTATCTTGAGATTTCGGGTCTAAACAAAGATGCAAGTTGCTTATCTGTGGATTATTGTCTTCTCTTGCTCACTTGCACTTAAAGGATATTTAGGACTGGTAAACTGCAATTTGGCCACATCATGTTTTCTGAAATTAACAGTTCATTAATAAATATTTATGCATTCCATTCAATAGAACATAAGCAATATTATCACATCATACCACATCTAAACATATTTACTCAAAAGTACATTTTTTTCTGAATTATGTGGGACTTAAACGTGTTTAAGGTCACAGCCACAGTCCCTGTTCAATGAATGGGAAACAAAGGGAGGTTTCCAATTACATAAGAATTTTTTTGGGAATAAACACGGTCATAGTTTTCTAAATAGGCAAAAGATCCTTCCTTAGTTTAAAAAAGTATTTGTGCTGCAAATAGAAGAATGTCTAAAACCTAACTCAGTTTATGGGTTGCTGCGCTGAGGACACAGCGTTCCTGAAGAAGCAAATCCTTTGGGGCCATTAAGGCACATGTGGCAAAGATTATCTGCTGTTGCTATAGCTGCTAATCAACTTGAGGTCTTGTCTGTTCTGCCTATGTCATGGTCTTTGCATCTTAATGCAGCATGACAATAAAATATATTTTAAATGGCAATATATTCTGCAACTATCAAGAAACTTAAAAAATATTGTTCCACATGCCTAGCTGCCTAATGAGCTGCAATCTAAAAAGGAAATGTTTCTCTGCATGATTATATAAATTATATAAAGAAATATATAATAATATAAATATTATATAAAGAAATAAAAAATAAATTTACATGAAACAATGAAATTATGAGACACTGTAGTTATGAAATTTCTAGCTCATAAAATAATTGTACATGCATCTTACTACATCTTATTCCAAACACAAGCATAGCTCAGGCAAGGAACCTGTACAATGCAGCAAAACAAGCACATGCTGGGCAACTTCTAAGGTCATGTTAAAAACTAGTAAAAACAAACTGTTCAAAACATTGTACAAAAGTATATTTTTACTGAGGCAGTCAGAAGCATACCCTTTTCAAAATTATTTTAACGTGGTCCTTCTTGACCACACAAAAGTGTGCATTTCTTGAAACAAACATGAAATAAACCATGGAACTTATTCAGTATATCTCTTCACCTTCCAAAATAATTTGAAAATAAACTAATTTCCAATCCTGTTCTTCAGAAATAGGGGCAATTTAGTTCTGTTGGTGAGACTGCTGTAAAGCAGTATGTGTTCTAGCCAAGTAAGTACTGTTATCAATCATACAAAACCAATCTCTATAACCACTCATTCATTTATCTCTAAACAATGTATTTATTTGCCCTTACTTCTTGTTTCAACACTACACATCAAAAGTTGGGATTTGTCAAATCTTACAAAGTATTATTATTATTATTTTGAATTATATGCTGCCGTTCTCTCTAAATAATACTCAAAGCATCTTACAGTACTAGTAAACATAAAGTGTACATGCATAAGGTTTTGCTGATAGGTTTAATAATTAGTTTAAATGTTTGCATTGCAATGCTATCATGTTGTGATATATGTTTCCACTTTGTACTAGGATTATTCTACCTTGAACTAAAAACTAATAAGAAATCTGGACATTTCTTTCCTACATTAAATTCATTCACAATATGATGAACTAAGCTAAAACTAAAAAAATAAAGTTTTGGACAGTAATCTTGCTATGTATATAACATTTACAAATGGGAACAATTTTGTCGACATTACTATAGTTTATTTCTTCCATTCCAGGGAAGGGTGAAGGGAAAATTGGTACTGAGTCTCTGTATAAATTTATCCATGTCAAATATAGTATTGTATAAGCCATGCTTCTGATTGCTGAAAAGTCTGGAACTCCTGTTAGAAAAATCTGGAAAGAGTCATGGATAAATACAGGAAAGCAGGAGTCCCTGCCTTTGTAGCATTATACTGCTGTTTATCTTAAACCTTTAAGCCAATCACAACAGCACCTTCTTCTCTGTGTTATTTATTTATTTATTGGATTTATATCTCACATTTCCCCCAAAATGGGATTCAAGGTATTTTCCACAATCTCTTTCTGCAGTTTATTTCCAAGGAAGTGCCAGGATTCTCAGTTGCCAGGGCCAGACTAGAGAAAGGGCTAATTCATTGCCTTTTAAGTGTTTTAGTGGATGTGATCAGAATTAGGACCATGATCAACTGGAAAGATGATTTGTCTTCTGTAGTGATGACCAAATACCTTCTCTTAAATTATAGTCTGGCCCAGGAAGAAAGTAGTAATTGACACGACACTTATAGCAGTTTCACAGAAATGGTTATTGGGACTCCAGTAGGAGCATTATCCTCTCCATACATGAGGTTCCTGATTCAATGCCTCCATGATAATAATTTTTGTAAAGAAAAAGAAATTAAACACTTTAAACACAGTCACATACATCTGGAATAAGGAAAGTGTGGCCTGCACCTTCAGAACTCCCCACCAGACCACCAATCCTCTCAACATGGTTTAAAACAAATTTCAGTGTGGCTTTCAGGCAAAATTAACCTCTAAATTGTACTCAAATACATCAAATGTGCAAACCTGCTCCCCATCAGAATCTTCTAGCCAATTAAATACATTCCCCCCCTCTGTTTTCCCACCAAAATGTGACAGGAAGTGACATGATATCACATGTGCTCACCATTTTAGAATAAACAGAGGGGAAATCAGGTATTTGGGTGTATGGGGAAGGCAGATCTGTGGAAAATTAGCACCTATGCAGGAGTGGAAAACTGGCACCTATGCTGTTGCCCACTCCTGACATAAATGCGTGATCTAGTTTTGTGCTTAGAATCTGGCTTACATGTGGCTAAATTTGATGTGATTAATAAATGAAACTTCTAGCTATCCTCTGTCCTGAGCAATCCAGGACATATAGATTGTAACTGAATTCTCAGAATACAACAGAATTCCAGATGGACTATAGATCCCTCATTGAGGATCCTGAACTGGACACATGGTGCTCCTTCTTGATATGAAACAATATATGCTCTCGTCTCCCCTCCTCGCAACACTTGGACCAGCACAAGCCCAGGACAATCGTTTTTTGAATATCCTTAATAATGCTCGACTCCTAATTCATTCCCTCCAAGTGCGGCCCCGGCCCCGCCACACCATAGGAGCCAGTGTCTTCAGAATGAGACAGTGGCTATTGAAGGGCACAGGCAGGCTTTTGGATAAGGTGCAGCTAACAGCAGAACTAGGCTGGCCAACATTCATAAGAGTTCAGATGGCTTTTTGGGGAACCCACAGTTCTCTCTTCTGCTCTGTCCAAGGTTCTGACATATACCACTAGATCAGAGGAAATTCCCTCTCCCTGAACGATTCAGTGATGCTGGAGGGGAGCCGACAATTCCCTGACATTGAGGAAGTGCGACAGGCTTTCACACACACGTGCTTCCTCAACGTTTAATAATGTGTGATAACCACGTTTGATAATGTGTGATAATCTTGTATGTCTGAGTCTAACCTTCCTGTGACTCTAACTCTTCTATACGTTCAGTTATATTGCCTTGCCAGTCAAGGCCACTGTTGCAGGCAGTGAGCAAAAAGCATGGCCAGAATAGATCAGTCATTACTTATACAGCGGTCCCTTGGTATCCCCTGGGGTTTGGTTCCAAGACCCACCCCATGGATACCAAAATCCATGGATGCTCATATCTCATTAAATACAATGGCAATTGTATATCTCACTGTATATAAAAAGGACAAAAATCAAGGCTTACTTTTTCCTATTTATATTTTTGGAATATTTTTAATCTGTGGAAGATTGGGCCTGTGGATAAAAAAGGGAATATAGAGGGAAAATTGTAGATTAATTTATAGCTTCTGCATTACTAACTTCAGAGAAGTCCTCAACATGTGAATTGAGGACATGCCCACCACAGAGGGAGTCTCCTTCACGACAATGTCTCACAGGTGGAACACTCATCTGGTACATGCCTTTTACCAGCAGGCAAATCCTCACCTTTATAGATACAATTTTATTCTTATATGTTGTAGTGCTTATATGATGTATAGCTTTTAACTTCTTATAGCTTTGTATTTGCATTTTGATCAATGTATGGGGGAGAGGACTGTGCTACACAGTTGTCCAGCTATTTTCAGTTGGAAATAGATGTTAATAAAGAGAAGAGGCTGCGTGGATAGTGTATGTAATTTTGGAGTTAGGACAGAGGTCCACATCTGAATTATCCTTTGCTATGAGTGGCTCGAGTATATGTTACAGTTATTAAAAGAATGCCAGTGAAAACACCCAGATCTAGCACTTCTGTGCCATCTTTAATGAGCTCTGACAGAACTATCACTGTGCTTCTTCATGTGGTTCAAGCAGTTTTCAGCAGCCAGGATCAAGACTTGCTTTACAGCAGAGATCTTCACAGGGAGCCAATCCCAGTAAATTATCACTCATATTATGTCCAGTGGGGGCTAGTGTTTCCATGTCACTGGGGCAGGAAACTGATTCTGGATTTTAATTGGAATGTCAAAAGAGCTTTTGAGTATTTTAGAGAGAGGGCCCAATGTTTTGGATAGCTCTTTTAAAGCAAACTAAAAACTGGAATGGATTCATTGCCCCAGTAAACAACACCAGCTACCACTGGTTATGGCCAGCAGTATACTTATAACACAGCTTGCAGAGTTCAATCTCTCTCTCCCCCTCTCTGTGTGTTTGAGTGTGATTTTTTTTAAAAGTACAGAACAAGCTTGAAGAGCTTCTACAGACATGCTCAAAGGCAGACAAATTATCCTTCATTGTTCCATATACTAACAAGGATTTCTCCAAAGAGCAGTACAGTAGATGCTCATCCAAAGTATTTCCCATTCTCACCTTTCCTCCTCGCTTTCTAGTTACAGTTTACATAATGCTCTTTTCAAGGATAGAGTTAAATCCTTGCCCCTGAATAATGGTCTTTTGACCTTGATCTATTCCACCTTAAAACAGGACCTGGAACAATGGATGCAAGCTACAGGAAAACAGATTCCACCTCAACATTAGGAGGAACTTTCTGACAGTAAGGGCTGTTCGACAGTGGAATACACTCCCTCGGAGAGCGGTGGAGTCTCCTTCCTTGGAGGTCTTTAAGCAGAGGATGGATGGCCATCTGTTGGGTATACTTTGAGCGAGAGTTCCTGCATGGCAGGGGGTTGGACTGGATGGCCTTTGTGGTCTCTTCCAACTCGGTGATTCTATGATTTGGTTCATGTTATAGTTTTGCATCCAGCTCACCAGTGAATTTAAAATGTCATCTTTAAACTTCTTTTCACCTGTGGGAATTCACTTGGAAAACCTGAAAAAGAGCAGTGTGCAAGGAGGAGACTCTGGAGTTCTGATATGTATCACTCAAGCAACTGCACCTGATACAGGAATATTAATCACAGTGCCTAGTTACAATCCTCTGTATAACAGAGGTAGAGTTTAAAGCTTGCATAATTTCAACCACATTCCTAAATAACTACAAAAAGCAAAATAATTTAGTACGGTTTAAATTCATTTTTTAAAATGTTGAAGAGTACATGGAAATAGTACTCTTTGGGTTTTTTTTCCAGAAAAACTATTTGTAAAATTAAAATCTCATTTCTTATGAAGGAATTTATTAAGATTCTTTTTTGAATGTAACCTGAAATCTAAGATTTGACTGTAATTAATGGAGAATGATGAATAGGAAAATCTAGCAACCCTCACAAAAACTAGCAGATTTGATGTTTGGATCTTTGTCTAAATTTGTCCAGAAAACCTCAAATAACCTCTCCTGTTTAAGGATGCTTAGCTGCTTTTCTCTTGAGAACTCTGTTATCTATATACCCTACGGGCACCAGATCGCCAGCCTTGGTTTGTATTTGGATGGGTGACAGACAATAAATACCAGGTGTTGTAGGATATATTTAGCACCAATGACATTACTTTCCATGGTGGTGAGATTGTGTGTTCCTGTGAGGGACGAAGCTATGATGACAATAGCAGTGCTACTGGTAGGATCTCCCATGTCAGACAGGTTTTTGCTGAGGGGTTAGACTAAGGGCCGGAACAGGTGGCTCTTTAAAACTGCCATCTGGGAGGCTTGGGAGCATGGTGTTTATACGCTGCAAGCTCCCATGCTGCCCTGAAGCATGCCAGAAGTTGGGCAGCTGCTCAGACAAGGGTTGCTTCAAGGCACTCTAGCAGCATGGTGTTAATACACCACATGCCATCAGAGCGGCTTGAAGCTGCCATGGCACTGTGGCGGTATGCGAAAACCCGCCTTTTCCCTGGCCAAAAAAGGAGTGGATCTTTGCAGCTCCTTTTTCGGCTGGCTTCAATGCAGATTGGGGCCATCTTTGGAAGGAGTGGCTTCAAACCGCCCTTTCTACCCATCTGTTTCACCCTTAAATGGGCCAAACAGTTACCGGGTGGCGGCAGCAGCAGCAGCAGTGTGTCTGTGTGTGAGAGAGTAACATTGGTAGAGGATCTCTCAGAGACAACGGTACTGGCACCTTAACTAACACTTGTTAGCACTGTGCAGAAGGAGGCACAGTAAACACCTTTTGAATGGTTTAAAATCATTTTTAAAATTAGTTTTTGTGGAGTCTTTCCCATGATGAGATAAACCAAATTGAAACAAGGGATAGAACCAGAAGATGAGACTCCCAGGTCAGATGGCACTCAAGAAAGCAAAAATAAAAGGTGATAGAAATAGTGTCAGAACTCAGAAGGCAACTGTTCGGTGACTTGTGCTCAGGGAGAACTACGATAAATGTCAATACAGGGAAGCAGAAGATGACAACAAAAAAGGAAGAACAAAAGACTTCTTCCATAAAATCTGAGAAATCAAAGGGAAATTTAAACCAAGAGCAGGGATGCTGTATGTCTAGCATGGGAACACATTATATGACCAAGTAGAAGTAAAAAGGTGATGAAAGCAGTACACTGGAGAACTAGTTAAAAGAGATGAAAGAAGGCCAAATTCATTCAGGAAAACCCTTTTGAAGATGAACCTACATTTTTATACATTTTAGAAAGTAGAGTGCTGTGCGCTCAGAGCACTTGTGACAAATAGATAGCATACCAAGAGAGATGCTTCTAGTTACAGTGAAAGAATCTACTCTAGTTTTAACTAAAATCTGTCAACAAATATGGAAAACAACAATGGTCCACAGATTGAAAATACTCAATATACATTCCAATGCCAAGAAAGAGGACCTCAGGGATTTCATTAATTTCCTATATAAGAAAAGTGATGCTCAAAATTCAACCACAGTTTTTGTTTTGTTTTTGTTTTTACCATTTATGGAGCAAGAAATGTCAGATGTCCAAGCTGGGTTCAGGAAAGGAAGACAAGGCTTCATACTACAAAAATATTAGATAGTAGAGCACACTGAAAAATTTCAGAAGAAAATCAGCCTAAGCTTTAAAGCCTTTCATTGACAAGCCTGCCTTTTATCACCCTGTTTAACTTGTACCCTGAATGTATCATAGTAAAGCAGGATTAGATATAGCAGAAAGGGGCATGAAAATTGGAGGAAGGAATATCAACACTTTAAGATATGCAGAAGACACCAGAAAATGGCAAAGACTTGGAACAATTACCAAGAAAGTCAAGGGAGAAAGTGAAAATGGAGGTTTCCAGTTGAACATTAAGAAAACAAAAATAAATGGCTAAAGACATATAGACATAACTTTGAAGTAGATTGTGAAGATGTTGAAATAGTACTTTGGACATATTGCTGAGAAGACATGACTCAATAGAAAAAAAAATTTGGAAGGATAGAAGGCAGTAGGAAAAGAGGAATATTGCATTACAGGTGTATAGACTCAATAAGGGAAGACACAGTCCTGAGTCTCAGCAGGACTGTTGATGACATGGTGACTTGGAGGTCTCTCACTCACAGGGTCACCATAAGTTGAAGTTGACTTGATGGGATTTAACAACAATAACAAGGCTATATTTCAGAGGAAGAAACTGTTAAAGCCATCTCTGAGTATTCCTTGCCTACGAAAACCCTATGTTCATAGGGTCCCCATAGGTTGACAGGCAATGTGAAGGCGAGCACACACACACACCCCTCTTTATATATATCACACACACATCTACGTACATGAACTTTTCTTCTGGCTTACATATTTTTTTCGGATGCTTTCCTTTATCATTTGTAGACACTAGAGGTCACTGTGGTACCATTGCAGGAGTTTAAAGAAAAACCGCCAGGCTATCATTAATTCTGCTGATTTGATGAGTACATTTGTGGGATAGGGTAACATAAGTAAATTAAGAAACTGCAATTATATGGAAGTTGTTTCGTTATTCCACCAACTTGTCATCACAATATCACAAGCCACAAAGGTGTAGTGGGTGTTGCTCCAATAGTGTGGTCAAAACCTACTGAAACCACACTGTATTCTATTTACCTAGTCTACTGTGTAGAGCAACATCCACAAAATTCTGTTTTCAAGCACTTCTTGTATATATAGTAAATGTGTAAATTAGGTTTTAGGACAAAGCCCATTTAAAATTATGGTTGAAGTATATACAAGAGTTTTTCAGAGGAAGGACAATGAGCAAAATTTCTTAACCTTATGCATTTTTAAATGCAGTAAACAGACTGTTTTTGTTAAGATGATAAACAAGTGGAACAACCAATGTTATTTTTCATTTCACTGTTATTCTTTGGTTCAAGAATCAGTTTGATTTGAGATTAATGTCATAGAAAAATAGATCTAACTAGTTTTTGGCAGAGATCAGGCAATTTTTTCCCCGGAGAGCCAGAATCTTGAATTACTATTTTTGGTAAGTGACAAAGAGGTCAATAGATTCCATCTGCAGCAAACATGCTGTGCTTTAAAACACTTGTCTAGCATAGAGCAATTCTTTACAAGTCCAGAACTCCTATTAACCTAATAGCTTTAGGTGGTGGTTTGTGATTATATACTCTTAACCATACAGCCAAACAACAGGGCATCATAAAACACATTTACTAGGACAACTTTCTTGACTCAAGAAAACAGTTGCTTGACTCTTCCACAAGCTCAAGAATATCAAACTCTTTCTTAGCTCGAGCATTATCAGATGGGAAAGGCACAACTGATCTTAACCCAAGGCATACTGCAACATTGCCGTTATCCCATTCTATGGGATTTTAAGGTACTGATACATAAAATCATAACAGGATTTATTCATTTATTTATTGCTATTTTGGTATAAAATTGCAGGCAGCAAGCAACAAGGAAAATTACAAGCAATTATGGTGAAGGAGGAGGACCCAGCCCAAATCAGGAAAGAACCCTCTGAGAAGTAAAAAACTGTAAAGCATTAAGAAGGGGAAATGAAACTCTTCATGCACCTGTTAGTTGGCATTCCCAATTATCAAGTGAACAAACAGGATGCTGGATACCTATGTTTCCGAGAGCTGTACATCCTGAAGAGCTTCTGTTTATTACTATAAAGCTTACTAGGAGTGAGGGGAAATAGAGGATCATATTACTAAGCATTCCATGTGAGGTAAGCATTAGGCTTTCCACATAAGCTATGTCAGATCACTACCAGTTTTCATTTCTGTTAAAAAGCAAAGAAGTACTGTACTGTAACAAGCCAAATTTAAGTTTCCTATGCTTAAAGATAAATCAGAATTTTGAATATGAGAATCTTTATCTTTAGAAGTCATCACATTATTTGCCTTTTCTTGAATGCTATCAGACTTCTGATGTATAGAATTAGAACTTTTGAAATGCATGCTTAGGACCAGAATGTGTTTCTTCAATATAACAGGATAGTAAAAAATCTCCCTCCCTAATACATTAAAACATTTTATTTGGCTGATTGTCTTGAATCATTTATAACCTATTTAAAGCTTTCAGCTTAAGACTTAAGTAGGATATAGGTTCCATTATTCCCTAAATTATCTTGTAAAAATGAATTTTAAGCAGAATTTGCAGAAATTTTAATTTACTCATCATTTGCACATAAAATATTTCACACAATATATGATACACATGAAAAAACTGAAGAACATTTTGATAGGATATTTACAACTGTGTTCCTATTATAATCTGTGCTGTTTCTTTCATAAAAACACGAAACCTATCTGACAGAGTCATAAATAATGGACTTCAAATGTAGTAGGGAAACAAAATCTATTATTACAAAATCATGATGCATTTCAGGTGTGACTGTTAATATTAATTACTTGTTTTCTGAAAGACTTAAGCCTACACAGGCATTCCTGGGCACTGTTTGACCAAGGGCAGTTGCTATATACATGTTATTATTGAATCATAGAACCCACTCCTAAAAAATTCCCTCTCAAGAATATTCACTGCAGCTAATATCCACCCCAGAATGGCCAAAAAAGAGCCATTGCCATGAAGCATATTTAAAGGGAAGACTTCACATAGAACCTGAAAGTGTCATATGTTGCAGTTATATTGTTATGTAATGACAAAAGATCAGATTTGAAATGAAATTCAATTACTACTGTTAATTTTGTCCTACTGCTTCATCACAAAAATAAAAAAAAATCAGATAGTTTTGCTGAGTGGATCACTTGTTAGGGTTAGTCTTAGATTCAATCCCCCGTTTCACTCACTTTGTGGCTTAGGAGAATCAGTGTCTCTGAGCTGACGTCATAGTCTGTTGGGAATTAAATGAAAAAACAATTCTGTATATTGTTAGACTTCAACTCCCAGAAGTGCTAACAGCTAGCATGACCAATGGTAGACAGAACGTATGTTGTGTATGTGTGTATTTTCCTATCGATCTCCTTCATACTGTGGAGAGCAGGGTTTGATTCCCAGCTTGGCCATGGGACCAACTAAGTGACCTTGGGCAAGTCACACTCTCTCAGCCTTAGGGGAAGGCAATGGCAAACATTATCTGAACAAATCTTCCCAAGAAAACCCCATGATAGGTTCATCTTAGGGTCATCATAAGAAGAAAACGACTTAAAGGCACATAACAACAACAACTGCGGCATCTCCTTCATAGTCATCAAACCTAGCTACCTGAAACCTAGCGTATATACTAAGAAGGCATGCACCTCATGGTTGTTGCTGTTATTTTCAGAAGGATTATTATGTTTTTAAAAAGGATTAATGAGTTTTAGTAAGGACTGAGGACTGTGGTAGTGTCTTTAGACACTAGATAGCCCACATAATCTCTGAAGACAAGTCTGGAAGTAGATTTGGGAGAGTAATTTCTTCACAGAACCTCCAGACAACTTCATGTATTGCTTTCCTCTTCAGGGAACTTGCTAGTTTAAAAAAAAAAAAGGGGGGGGGGGAGAAAGAGACAAGATAAAAAAAGAGAGAATTCTTGCTGTCTAATCCATTAGATGGGTGAAAGTGAGGAGAGGGAAAGGCTGAATGAGCATGGAGGGAGTATGAAAGCAAAGAAAAACAAGTGAGAAAGAAAGAGAAGGGAAATGGATGGGGAAAAAACAGAAGGAAACAGAAAGAATGGGAAATGAACTGGGTTTCTAACCCAGGCAAAGCTTCTACTTTTGCAAATATATATAATAAAAAGAAAAATGCGTATTAAGACAATAACAATTTAAAAGATTATTCATTTTTAAAGGCGGAATATGAATTTGGAAACAAGGTTGTTGGCTACATTGGCTCTGTTTAGAAGAAAGGAATGCTTTACCAGACTCTGTATTTCTTAATGAAAATATGTGAAAAATACCTATCATCTTATTCTTATCTACAGGATGGATGTGAACAAAATGCAGGGTATTTTTTTTTACCAGTGCCACCTGAAAATGGTTGGGGTGTACATAGGGAAAAATTATGACGCAAAACTTGAAATTCTGGCTCCATGAAAATTTGGGGGACTATTGGTAGTAAATATGACAGGCAACATAGGACAGGGACATCATAAATCCTGTTTTAATTTTTGATAGTTGTGTGACATTGAGATTATTATTATTGTTAATAATATTATTGTAAGTGTGAATATATATATATATATATCAATTTAATTAATTCAAAGACAGTGAATTCAGTATAGACTACAATGCATCTGAGGAAGTAGACAAGTCTACGAAAGCTCATGCTGGCAACTTCTTTCTTTAGTTAGTCTCAAAGGTGCTACAAGATCTCTCTACATACGGTACTTAGTATAGACTAGTTATGCTTGCACAGTGCTAGATTGGAACTAATTCTGAAGGATTTGAGGAGAAAATGAATAGCATCCAGTCTTGAGCTTCCTATGTGTGACTCATTGCTTAGATGTGTGTTAATGGCAGGTGATGAGGGGGAAAAAACAACTCTGTCAGACCCCACTTTCAGGTAATGTGTTTAAGATCACGAGCAAAATATCTCATCCAACCTTTTTATTACTTTAACAGAAGATAATGGCTAAATAATTTCAAAAAATAGACAGAGACAGCATGGCTGTCCATTACATGGCTATAATTTTTATGACTGCTACCTTATAATCCAAAAGATGGTGAGATTCATGTGAGGAGTGTTATTCACCCTGAGCATGTGTTTCTGATATACAGAGGTTATTGGACCAGTGTAGAATTGAACTACAGTGAGGTAGTTCTCAAGTTACTGCATGAATATTGCCTTAGTTGCTTTTATAAAGGATTAGAATACTTTGTGAAAATTACGCGTGTCCTTGATTATGCAAAATGTTCACATTTAAAGGCAACATCTGACTGTCTAAGGTAAGTGACAAAACAAAGAGAGTGGCCATCACCTTTATGCCACATTTTCAAGCTTCTGGAAACAGCTGTTCTCTAAGTGGTATGCTGGACAGCTTACATCTTGGTCTTACATTTTTATAATGTGGGAGAATATTGTCACATGTGAGGGCCCCTGTTACATCAAACCCTTGCTATAGTTTAGTTGTCCAACAAATGTCTATTGTGCATCATGGCATAGGGTCCTTTACAATTTTCTCATTGTACAAAATCTGATTATTGGTATCCAGTCATGCAGTAGGAAAGCAGTGCCATTTTAAAATGGTAATAGGTAGCCCACCATTGGTCCATTTTCTCCAACGAGGCAAAATTCAGATGTTTGATTAGCAGGATAGGAAAAGATTTTTTTTCTCCAGATTTAGATAATCACAGGAGTAAAAGTACAGAAAGTATGTTGAATGTATAAAAAATGTAACACCTTTTTTTAGGTTTTAGCCATAAAAGGACATATCCAGATACAGTTTTACTTAAATAATAAAATCAATAGAAATTGA
Source organism: Urosaurus nigricauda (assembly GCA_034509955.1). Taxonomy (NCBI): domain Eukaryota; kingdom Metazoa; phylum Chordata; class Lepidosauria; order Squamata; family Phrynosomatidae; genus Urosaurus; species Urosaurus nigricauda. Next base: position 255,976,401 of record JAOEGL010000001.1, on the reverse strand, counting down.
GTTAATTGGCAGAGTTTAAAATGTTTTAAATATGTATCATCTAACAAGTTATGACCCTCTTTCTACACACTGCTGTTTTCATTTTCTGTTACAGAAGATCCTACAAGCTTCTTCAGGTCTCAACCTGGCCCTTTCTGATATCCGTTACATTATACTGTTGTGTAGCAGTATGCTGCTAGTCCACTCTGGTACAGCAGAATTCAAATATTAAGTTAGGGAATGTTGCTGAGCATCTGTTGGACAGCATTTGGTTCCCTTTGCAATAATCATCCGGCTACAAAAATAGAATTTCATTATTTTTATTCTCATTCCCATAACTATATCCCAGTATAGATTTTATTTATTTAGCAATTTACTAATATATTTTGAGCCTGCCCTCTCAAAGATGTGCACACTTTCTGAAATAACATTTTAAGATTTATTTTAAAATTTAAAATGTATAGAAACACCACAAACCTGCTAGATGCTTCACCTTGTTCTTTCCTTCATGTTTCAGTGAAGGGAAGAGAGAACGTTTGGGGAGGAAAGAAATTTGTTATGCTGGCAGTAACCATCATGATACAGTTGTAAATATTATTACACAAACACTGAATTACATGTGTTAATAGTTTTAATAACAGTTTATAAAAGCAAGCACAAAGCACTCATATGATGACAGTAACACCAGAGAAATATTCCAAGATTGTTATCAGTGCATGCTCACATGCTTAAAAAACACAGCCATAGGGTGACTTGGCAAAGCACATACTATGGAAAATGCAGTGGTCATATATGAAAAAAGAGAAAACTATACGTTAGACTGAATAGTTTGACTAGTGATAATCACATCACAAAGGACTGATACCAGTTAACTTCCAGTGCACTATTTTTTGTTGGCCAGAGCTATATCCTATAATAGCCGTGCCCTCCCTCCAGTCCATCTGCCTTGGTCCAGGCCCCAGAGGGAGAGAAGAAGTACTGGACCTCATCCCCTTCCCACCACCTTCCCCTCTTCCTTTTGTGTTATCTCTTTTAGTCTGTAAGCCAAAGGGCAGGGATCCGTCTAGTTTACGATTGTATGTACAACACTGTGTAAATTTACAGCGCTATATAAATAATAATAATAATATTTTAGAAAGACCTCTGCATTGGAACCTTAGTTGTATGGAGTGGAATTCTGCAAAATGGATTCTCCTATAAGCAACAAGGAGTGATTTTTGCTGATCCCACCTCCCTGCTGTGGCTCTCAAAATTTACAGAGGAGCAATTCTCAACCAAATTACAATAAATCTTTCTATTATCTAAGAAATTTTCTCTGAAATCTATTTTAATTTTTGAAAACAGTTTTCAATGTATGCATTCAGTAATGGGTCAATTCTTACTCATAATAACTCTTTGAAATATACAAATCAATTTTCTGGGCCCATTCATTTGAAAAAGGATGAAAGAAATGATGGACAAAATAGATGGCCATGCAATCTACACCCCTGCCCCAGTTTTAAACAGTTTCTGGCCCACACATCTGTCTGTCCCATATTTTCTTGCATTCAAAACATAGCTTTCTGTTCTGCTGTCTAAGGAGATTCAGTAAGAAAGAAAGTGTTGGCTACACAGAATACAATGTGTGTGTATATATGTGTGTGTGTTGAGGATCTGAGGATAGAAGAGACTAGTTTAGGTTTTGTTTCTTTTTAAAAAAATTTATTCCTGTTCCTCCAGCTACATGTAGGAATATGAGATCTTTGAAATATTCATATGAAAAAAAAAAGGCAGACATGTAATCCCTCCGACAATATGGCCACATTATGCCATATGCAAGCCTGGTGGTGCAGTGGTTAAATGCCTGTACTGTAGCCACTCACTCAAAACCATAAGGTGGCGAGTTCAAGACCAGCAAAAGGGCTCAAGCTCGACTCAGGCTTGCATCCTTCTGAGGTCGCTAAAATGAGTACCCAGATTGTTGGGGGCAAATTAGCTTACACTTTGTAAACCGCTTAAACACTCCTTAGACGGTATGAAGCAGTATACAAATGAAGCTGTTTTGTTTGTTTATTTGATAAAAGTTAACTTGAACTCTCAGAATTTCTACTTCCAGAAAAAATCAAGCTCAGTTTTTAAAAGGAGATTTCTAGGGAAATGAAATTATATTATCACAGAGAAGATGAATATACATCCCTTTCAAACAGCTTGGTTGCTATAATTCCTATAAGCATCCATTTGGTTTAATTGTCTGAAAGACAACAACAACTGGGGAGCTTTTGATTCTATTTTTAACATACAATTTCTCCCAAAATGAGCAGTCAATATTTTTGCTGACCAAATTTTGCCTTCAAAAGGGCACGGTCTCTTCTCCTTCACTTGTCTAGCCAAGAAGCATTTCTAAAGAAATGCTGATATTTTTAGCTGCATTTCCTAAAAAAGCATAATGTAGAAAGCCACACATATCTCATTTGTTGAAAACTGATGTTTCCAAACATTCCTATCAGTATCACACTTTGAATGAGATTGGTGTGTATGTATGAGTTTTACTGCTAACACCCTCCTACATATGTTTCTCACAGTAGAAGAAACATGTGGATTTGAATTGGCAATAAGAGTAACAAGGTGACATTTAAGCTGCTGTCTAATAAAAAGATATAAAGTAACCTTGCAAGCAGAAAGCAGTAGCAAATCATTAACAGTGCCCCAATTTGTCTTTTTCTGATCTAAATGCTGTGCACCACAACTTTTGGTGGTACAAATTAGTGTTGCCTTTTGACTACTGTGAAAATGCCAATTTGCATAACTGAGAAATAAAGCTGGAAAATGAGGAAAACCAGTCGGTATGAAGAGAGAGTAAACAGTGAAAGTCAGCAAGCATAAGTTACTATAAATCCCAAATAGGTAATACATCCTTAACTATATGAAATAGGATAAACTAGCATTAGCTGAGTTGATATTTTGCCTATTAGAAAATTAACTTTCATCAGGGTTTTGAGGAACTGAAAAAAAAAATCCTTGTGTTGCCTTATTGTAAGAATAGTTCAGAAGCAAGAGAATGGGGAGGAGATGAATCTTCTTATGTTTGGAGGTTGTGTAGTTTGGAGTTGGCTCAGTTAGCTACCTGAGCTCCCTAATTTGTTTTAAAAAATGAAATGAGGATGGGGAGAGAAGGAACATGACAAAACCACACACTAATTTTTACAAGCTCAAACAGACACAAAATACAGCACCAGCTGCCATATTTTACCTACTTTGTAGGACTGCAGGTATGCAAGGCCTTCAAATGAGGCTTCCAGGTAGCAATGGAAACTGATTTCTCATCAGCCGCATAACTACGCCATACACACTACGTGCAGAATATGTGGTAAAGAAAGAAAGAAAAAAGGCAAGAGGGAGCAGGGAATGAAACAAAAATTGAAAAGCATATTAGTAAACCAATAAAAGTCATGGCTTTTTTGTATCATTCATAGCACTGATACATGCCTGAGGGATGGAAGAATACTTTCATAATATCGCCAGGTGGCTGTCAGGTTTGTTCGTCTGGAATCAGTAGAATAAAACCGCCAAGCAGCCTGGTGTGAGGAAACAATAGAAAGCACAAAGGAGCCAACAATATATGAAATGAAGCACTATCGTCACTATGGAAAATCTGGATTGGATTCAAACTGGAGTACCTGTTCCACTGATTTGAATAATTAGTTCAGTAGGCTTATGCCAGCAAAGTGCAATGAAGACTGGGTGGCAAGTATTTAGCTATAAGAAAACAATAAACAGGACTGTCATAATTGCATCAGCTATTACACCTTTAAGGAAGCATTGGGATGCATCATTTCCTGTGCCTGTAACTTGATTTTTGTGGAACCTCTTCATACTTGTAACAGTGCACTGCATTCATTATCAAGTTGTATCCTCAGCTGTGATGAAAGACAGTGCCCTGTGTGCTTGGGAAGCTCAACATACCCAACTCTCCAGTTTTTAAAGGAACATCTTCAAGCACTGTGACATAATCTTTTGTCACAGGTTCTTAACAAGGCAAGGTAACTGTAGAGCAGATCGTGGATCTTGTATAATTGTAATATATTGTACAAAAACACTGGGACAGAAAAGACTAAAAATTTACTAGATGTACTTTAATTTCTCTAAAACCTTTTTAAAAGGCAAATAATACTTCTGATATAATTCCATTCTTAGAATGTTAATCTCTCCCCCACAGATTTAAGAACTTTGGGTGATATTGTTGAGTTTCCATCATGGTCACTGCACCTGCAAAACCAGCTTCCACAAGCAGGAGGGCATATCCCCGTATATCTTGATATCCATTTTATACATTCCATAATTGTGATCCAATATTGTGAACATCCTATTAACAATTTTGAAATAGTAATTTCTATTCCCAGTTTCTCAAAGATGTTTCTTTTACTTTTCATTTTAATACATAATGGCATTTATATCAAGTTCAGAAAAAAATCTTCATAGTTGAGCATGTTGTGTAATAAGTTATCAAAGAAGTAGCTGTGCTAGTTTTTTGCAGCATAAAAAGAAAGAAGAGAGGGAGGAAGAAATTTGGTAGTTCTTTTAAGAATTAATGCAAATCTGACATTAGAAATGACAATATCCCAAAATAGTTTTAGAACATTTCAACTTTCCTGAACACACAGTAAATGATTTAGAAATTGTGGTCCTTAAACAAGAAAATTACTAAGGGGTCATTCACACGTTGTTGTTTTTTTAGTGTGAAGATGCGAATCATCACTCGTTCTGGGTTTTCTATTCATGCTATGGAACTGCATTGATTCGCATCGATCTGTATTTCTGTGAGTTTGGTTGTTCACATATGCAATCACTTGAATAAAGATGGACTTGACAATATGAATGCATTCAGAACCCCCTGCAGTGTTTTATCCCTGGTCTATTCACGTCGGTTATTCCCACTACTGATGATGTGGATCTTTAGAAAAAACTCGGGGTAAACCCTGATATTGATTATCCCGGATTAGTGTTTTGTTTTTTTTTTTGGCACCCCCCCCCACCTTAATTGGGTGCATTCGGGATGCATGTAAACCATGGAGATTTAACTTGGTTTCATCCTGGAATATTTTCAGAGTGTGAATAGCACCAATGGAAGACTAGAAAGCAAAACAGCTGAGTTGAATTATATTGACAAATTTCAGTCCATTATCAGATGTATGACCAAAGAGAATGACTTCATGGTATGCTACATGTAGCCATACAAGAGTCCTTGCTACTGCAGATATAACCAAAAATCTTCTCAGAGTTTTGAACCCTGAGAAACTAATTTTTGGTAAACAGATTTAATGCTTTCACACTAACTGACCACTGTAAAGATCTGAAAAAGCTGTATCACCTTGCCCAGCACCTTGAAAATTTAGAGCAAGGGACATGATTTACATCTTTCTGGATCCTACTGCATTCCATTCCACTCACACAACTGTATAAATACCAGTATGCTTTATACCTGAATATTTGTTCCTTCCTCCTATTAATTATTTAACAGAATTGTATAAGCACAGACCAAAACTATTTGTTCTCTAAATGATTGTGGCATATGGTTGTATCTGAAATAGTTGAAAGCCTATGAATATTTTTAATGATTCCTGAAGACTAGAAACTGTAGAGAAGACTTTGCCAACATGGGCTCCTTCGGGTGTTTTTTTTTTTTTTTTTGCTACAACACTCATCAGCACTGACATAGCCATACTGGCTGGGTCTGATGGGAATTGTAGTCCATAACATCTGAAGTGACTCAAGATCTGAAATGCTGCTTTTGAGAAAGAAGAATGCTTTTAGCAGCTTCCTCCTTGAGTTCATCTGACGTGGATTCCTTAGGCAGACTGAAACAAGGGGAACAGATTGTGAATGTCATGAAGGAGTAATAAATGGTTATTGAATATGTTCTTCCTGTGTGTCTACTGACAGACACTGGGAGAAGTGCCTGTGGGATTTTCTGTCTCACGTACCAGAAGAACCTGGATGGTGATGCACCTTCAGTAAGACAGTATTAGCAGAGGCAATTTGCTGTTTCATTTCAGGAAACATAACATCTCAGGCTGTTCTTCCTGGTCTATATTCATACTAGTAGCTAACTGTGGGAATAAAGTGTTATGAGTCAAAGCCTCTATTCACTACTTAGCCTATCATTCTTGTGGTTTGGGATGAATCAATGGTATTTACAGTCCCTGTCCTCAGGCTGTTGGCTGAACAGAACTGTCTCATAACTGTATTCTAGGTACATGTTAGCAAAGACAGAAGGTGAGTCGTCCCTTTACCTCCCTGAATGTGAAAGCATTTCCCTGATCGTACATGTATATTTTAATATAGCACTGGTGAGGTTTGAAGAGTCTCTCTCTCTCTTTTCATTTCCTAAAATAAAAAAAACAGTGTTTATGTTGGCCAGGAGTTGCACTGGAGCTGTGAACCCAGAACTTGTTCAATGATCATGTGATAATAACAGTTCTGGCATCTTGCCTTCCCTCCCAGCTATCATTTGTTTTGTGAGTGGGAATGTTCTAACTGCTCAGACCTTACCTCCAAGGCAAGCATAAATGATAAGCTGGGGAAAATGCCTGAATGATCCCCAAAGAGACATTTGGCAGTTGTGCTTCATGGGCATAATCCAGCATAATTTGGAAGTTATGCTCTGCCAAAATCTTTTAGAGGAGATTTGATGTGGTTCCCAAAAAACAATATTATACATATAAGAAGGAAGAACAAGAACAAGAAACACTGTGGGAATAATTCTGAGCCCTTATACAGTATACATTAGACAAATTAAAAATAGTTCCATTTAGGCGGCATAATACTTTTTAGTATAATGCCTCTTGATTCAACTGGGTGTGAAAAATCCAAGAAATTCAACACAAGCCATTGAGCTCACATTTACAAAGTGAGGTCTACTGCTCAAAAATAAATATAATTCAACTAGGCAGCCTTTTAAAACATCAATATTTTATTTAAATTACTTCTATACATAAGTACCACTACTGTAATATATCTGTTGTATTAGGCAAAATCCATTATGTTCAGCTGTTCAGACTGTTGTTCCAAATCCTTGGGATAGATACCTTTTCATGCAAACTGAATATATTAACCGCCCCCCCCCCCCAATCCACTGTCAGATTTCCACTACTACAAATTAACATCATGTGGGCACCTCTGCTATACCCTCAATCTATTATAATGTTATAATGTATCAGTTCTAAGTTTTTATAGAAAGCATGAAACTTATTAAGGACAACAAGCATAACATAGTTCTGTGGACATCAACAAGATTTGTTAGGCTGATTTCAATGGTGCATTACATCCAAAGACTCAACAAAATAAATGCTGAATGCTTAGGGTTGTATGCATATTCTTTTACAAGCAAACAATCACTACGCTGTTTAGCAGGGGTGGCAGAGGTAGACGGGTCAAAATCCACCCTTTACTTCTAAGCAGCAGATTACTTGGATTTTACCAATGACTAGGTATGCAGCTAGCTAGTATGCAGCTAGGTATGCAGAAGCCCAGTTCTCTGGCTCAACTGGCATGAAGAAGATGCCTGAATATGCATCATCCAGAGAAAGTATTCAAATAATCTCTGTGCATCTTTTAAACTCACCACAGCAGTCATTGCAATAGCCATTAACAAGTACTTTTAAAAATCTCATTTGTTTGCCACTTACCTGAATTAAACTGGCAGCAGGATTCCTCCTTTTTTCAAAATGTTTCTGACGATGCTGTTCCTGTACTTTTAAGGCAAATCCTGACCCAAGAATGCCCTGGTGTGCAGTACAACAAATGTTAATTGTCAGGACAGTAATTTTGATAAGGGACAAGTGTACAGAATCTCTGCAATTACGTACATGTGCTATTCACATAGCCCATCAGTCACAGTACACATGCTTTTCTTTATGAATATTTGAAATGAGACATTCAACACCATGTGATGAGGATCAAGTGCATTTAAAGGCTGGACAAGATGTGACCATGCAGAGTTCAGTGGTAGCTGGTAGCTTCCATCTCACTGGGGTGATGAATCCATTCTCTAAAGGATCTATCCAAGGTGTTGGCGTTTTCCCAAACAGGTGCAACCATTTGGAAAGTTCTTTCAAAAACCATCCCGAATCAAGAAGAAATTCACTGTCTCATTGACAGGGAAGCCAGATACTTGTTCCTGTTGTTGTGTGACTTCAAGTAATTTCCAATTTATGGCAACCCCAAGGTGAATATATCACAGGGTTTCCTGAAGATGAACATGTGTGACTTGCCTTAGGTCACCCAGTGGGTTTCCGTGGGTGGGCAGAGACTCAAACCCTGGTGTCCAGAGTTATAGCCCAGCACTCACATCACTACACCACACTAAGCGAATCCCTCCAAAGTAGGGGATAGGCAGTTTAAAGTACATTAGGAGGGTTAATGTTGAACCCCACCCTTGTTCACATTTTTTGCAAAAAAGAAAATTATGCTGGGAGCTTCTAGATAACTTCTTGATTGTCTCTAGAAAGGGATCTGCAAATTCAGCATGGGTTTTGCATGCTTCAAACAAACAGTAGCATTCCAGGACACATTTCAAGTTTAGAAGTGCACAAATTCAAAACATAGCTTGCAAGGACTCAAAGCAGGGGTGCAAGCCAATTTCCTCCCTGCAGTCAGTTCTGTTTGTCTGTTTGGTGGGGTAATGGTTGTGTCCCTTTATAACATAAGTGCCTTAAACTACTTCTGACCGAAGCTGACCCTAAGATGAACATGTCACTGGATTTTCTTGGCAAGATTTGATCAAAGTGAATTGATCAAATCTTGTCAAGAAGGGATTTGAACCCTGGTCTCCAAGAGTCCTAGTCCACCACACAAACCACTACACCAGTAACTTTTTGGCCAAAGGTATAATCCAGAAATATCTGGAGGTGTACTTCTTCTTTGCACTTATGTGTTATTCAGTCAATATTTGGTGTTTCAAGTAGGTTTGGGGGTTCAGGTGTTTGAGGTATAATTCTATTCCAGCAAGTGCTTTAGGTCATAGGCGGGATTAGAGGATGGGGACGTTGGGGATATATGCTTTTTGCAGATCTAATTTTTCCATTCTGTGGTACAGAACACCTATTTATTAGAACCAGTTGAAATAACTTACCCCTCCCTGAATACAAAAATTGTTGCAAAGAGAATCAATTTGGGGAGGGGGAGGTTAACATCTCTCCTCCACAACCCTGAACAGATCTGCATGAAAAACACTGAATTCATCAAGTATAACTTAATGGAAGTTTACTACATGATAAAGTGGGTTCTTGGATGAAACAGAGAGCCTTTTCCGCTGGGGATGCTTCTCTGCTGACAACAGGAAGCTAGTTCTCCAGCCTACGCAGATGCTGCAGTAGGCACAAACAAAGATGGGCTGACTCCCCTGGCATTTATGCATAGCGGGGGACAGGAGTAATTGTTGATTAGCCCAATTCTAATATGCCTCACACTCAGATTGTTTATTGTTTAGTACTATGAAAAAAAATGTAAAGATACAGCATTATCAGATAAAATTTTTGAATATGTCACATCAATGTGAAAACATGCCCTAGGACATGAATTAGCTTTTCGTTTTGTAAAAATAAAATTGTTAGCTAAACATGAATCATAACAGAAGTTGAGTTCCCAGTTACAAATACATTGAGCCAGCCTGTTAACACTGTCCCACAGTGTTGACAGTCTTGAACAAAGTGCTTTAAGTTTAATACGACAGTTGTAAAGATACTCACAGCAGGCAGTGCAAAGAAAGAAATGCCAAGCAGTGCAAATCCGGCAGAAAGCAGCCTTCCTAGCCAAGTAAGAGGTGTTTTATCTCCATAGCCAATTGTTGTCAATGTGATCTGAAAGGAAGCAAGTGTAAATCAATGTGAGCAAGAAGTAGAGAGAGCAAGTGTCAAGAATTTTAAGCTTAACTGAGCAATATTCACAAAGACAAAGTATCAAGACTAACCAACAATATGTAGCTTCTCTGGGCAGTAAGCATATTCTTCAGTGGGCTGTAAATGCTTGTTTTTTAAAATGTTTTTCTTGGGCCAAGTTCTGAAACTAACAGTAAACCTAGCTGGTAGAGAGGCATGTGAGGATTTTCAGTGTGACAGACAATGCATGGGAGTAGAAGATGTACTTCTTGTCCTGCCTATCGATTCTCTCATTTACAAATTCATAAGTGGAGTAATATGTAATTAATTAATTAATACTCTGCCTTTCTCCTGGCAAGGAACTCAAAGATAGTTTTAAAAGTCCACCTTATTAAAATATCTTTAATTAAACATCTTTAATACTTTTTATTATGCCAGCTGAAAATACTGAGCAAGATTTTGTGTTCTGTATAACTCAAGCAAGAAGATAAACTAAAAACATACACAAATGGTGTAGGGTGGGCAAGAGAGGAAAAAGTGGCTAATATTGAAGCCATGAGATGGAAAGAGGGATTAGGCTATATCCAAATTAAGCAAATTAACCAAGAATTGAGATATAAGTAATTGGGGTTCTTCTAAGGGCTAGTGGGCAGCAGAAACAGAAAGAGGAGGAGGAGGAGAAAGAAGAAGAAAAAGAAGAAAATTGACTCTCCCTTCCCAATTTCTGAAAATGGTTCTTTTACTCAGAACTATCTCTGCTTTTAATACTGGGAATAGACAATCCCAGACTTTTACATTTAAACATTTTCCATTTGTTTAGCAAATAGAAATAGGAACCAATAGAGATGTTAATATAGCATCCCTACCTCTTTAATGACAGAACCAGGTTCCTTTAAAGGAACTACAAAATGAACTTTGGGATAATAGTGACATTTGTTTGTGTGTCATGTGCTTTTGTGTGTGTTTCATGTGTCATTTCCAACACATGGTGAACCTAAGGTAAATCTATCACAGGGTTTTCTTGGTAAGATTTGTTAAGAGAGGGTTTGCCTTTGCCTTCCTCTGAGGCTGGGAGAATGTGACTTGCCCAAGATCACCCAGTGGTTTTCCATGGCTGAGTGGGGACTCACATCTTGGTCTACTGAGTCACAGTCCAACACCCAACCACTACATGATGTTGGTAGTGAAATTTAGCTTAGAATTAATCTAGAAATCTAAACAATAATCTAAATGCACTTTCATTTGCAGAAACTGAAATGAAGGATTGATGGAAAGTTAAGGTGATCTGAAAAGACCTGTCTTGAGGTTTTTGGAAACACTTTAAAATGTCTGTATAAAATAAGTCAGTGTAATTCATGACATCATTATATTTCTGTGAAGCACCTTAATGTGCAAGCACCTACAATGAAACCATGACTTCCTCAGTGTCATTTATAATCAGGGCAGGATAAATCCATAAGGCCCCTGTCTCCACTTGGTATGGTGCAAGAAATGGCAGGGGCCTCTCTGCCTTGTTCTGGGGCCACTGCACTTGTTTTTGATGGCCATGCAGATGGTTTGGGGTTTTGCACACGTACTAATGAACCAGGTTCTCTAGTAGACTAAACTGGGGTACCAATGTCCCTTTCTGGTAGGCCTATATGATATAAAAATAGGCTTGCTTGTGATGACTTCTCAGCGCCAAATGGATCTTGATTAGCTAAATGTGATTCCACCCCCTTCCCATGGAGAGTGCACTTCTGTGGAGATTGATTTATGAAAGTCAGTTATATAATTATCACAGATACATAATGTGTAATGCCTGTGCTCTTACTGATGACAAGGCATTACCAGTACTTCAACTCTGCCCTCCTTCCTGTCTGATATGAAATTGGTTTGATTTCAACACATGTCGGCAATCAGGGTGTATGCATATTCATGGCTTTGAGGAGAAAAGACAGTGATGCCAAATGCACAGATTCACACAGGATGCTAGTTTATATATGGAAACACAAAATAAATTATATTCTTCAAATGAATGTAGGGACAGTTAAGACCTGAAATGTTAACAAAAGATGAACAAATATCTTTCTTTGATGGACTTGCCATTTCACAACGTTCTTCTCTCAGCAAACCAGCATCATCCTGTTTATCAGGAATGAGCCTAAATTATCAGGCCTTCATCCAGGCTGCTATCCTTGCCAGACACTGGAGAACAGGGAAATGTTTCCAAGCTATATTTGATGAGAAAAGGCGCTTATGAAAGGGATCAAGCCAGCTGTCTTCTCTCTTTAATGATGCTGCACGATCATCATCTTCTCAACAGAGAAGCATACTGAGGGGCCTTCAGAATTTTATATAATTGGGAGAAAGAAAAAAAATAGCACCACATCTTTCCAGAGGAACAAAAGCTACCTTATTCTTTCACACACTCAATAGGTGCCGAAGTCCTAACAAAAACATTACATCTGTCAGCAAATCAACATTGTATTGCAGAATGGTTCTTAAGCAATGCATAGATGTCATTTCTTTACAAGTCTACATCTCAACTGTAAAAACCATAATTTTGCCTTGACACTGTCACAGCTCGTTGTATTCAGAAGAGATTTAGATTGCAAATCCAGATTGAGGCATGGCCTGGGCTTTGCTTATGATTTTCTGTAATGCAGCCTGAACATTGATAGCAATATAAATAGCAACCACTATAATTAGTTACTGGAACTTTAAACCAGTCTAACTAAATTTTCCTGAACAGAACTCTTTCACCAAAGGTGTTTTAAGTAGATATTAAAAATTGGTAACAAATTACTTTTATTATTATTATTATTATTATTATTAATAATAATAATAATAATAAAAATAAACAGTGTTAAAAATAATCAGATCAAGTTATAGTTATCAAGATGGAGAATACGTGGAATGGTGCTAATGCCTTAGCTACAGGAGTGACCATATACCCTAAACAACAATATAAATATTACACTAGATAATCAGTTTTGAAAAAGCCAATGAAATAGCACTGAGTGATACACTGTATACCATAAGCAGACTTCTGTATTGCAACCAGTGTAGCAAATATAGGAGGAATCTAATCAGGCTGTCCATGACATAACACCCTCATTTCCCCCAACTATTTTCTTTAATCAAAGGCCAAAATTGAGGACCTGTATTTCTGTGATAGCAGACTTCGCATGCAGAGTCTGTATGGCTTCACATTTTCAGACGTCGTGCTCAAATGAACCTGTTCCCATGGGAAGTTTGTAGAATTCATCACCTCACAAAAACAAAAACTAATCGTACAATAAAGATTCTAGAGACCTATTCACATGAAGTCAAATAGCATGGTTGTTTTTTCTCTTTAGAAGTATGAGATATGAGAACATCTAGTTGTCAAGAGAACTGACATAAGAACTTCCACATGCTGTTTCCATATATTATGGAAACTATATGAATCAGAGAATCTAAATATCCTAGTTTAACCTTATTCAGAACTTGATATGTTTCTTGTCTGATATATATTTTTATAGTACTGAATGTATATGTCTGGAGGATTGGTGAAAAAATAAAATCCTGTGGTCTGCAATAGGAAAAGTGGTGGTATTATCAGTGTTATTCATATGGACTCCTGGTGGCAAAGTGGTCAAATGCCTGTACTGCATCCAGTCACTCACAAACAATAAGGTTGTGAGTTCAATCCCAGCCAGGGGCTCAGGATCGACTCAGCCTTTCAGCCTTCTGAGGTTGCTAAAATGAGTACCCAGTTTGTTGGGGGCAATTAGCTTACACTTTGTAAACCACTTAGGGAGGGCTTAGTGTGGCATGAAGTGATACATAAATGAAGCTGCTGTTGTTATTGCTATGGAGTGAGATCAGACTCATAGCTGAGTTATAGCACCATGCACACTTCTCACAGAAAGTCAAAGGTTCTGTTCCTGATCTGTCCAGTTACTGAGACCCAGATGGTGGGAAGGATTGAGACCCAAGATAGCTGCTGCAACTAAGCTATATATGAATACACATATAGAAGAATATATATTATACATAAATACTATATTTGTATACTGTACTATATGGCTTGGGTCCAGAGTATCTGAAGGAGTGCATCTCCCTGTATGAACTAATTAGGATTTTAAGATCATCTGGAAAGGCTCTCTGCTTTCTCCCACGACCTTTTCAGGCTTCTTTGGCAGAAACAACAGAGAGGGCCTTCTTGGTGGCTGCTCAGAGACTTTGGAACTCCCTCCACAAAGATGCCAGGATGGACCCATCTTTGCTGACCTTCTGGCAGCAAGTTTAAACATTTTTGTGCCACCAGGCCTTTACAGACAGTTGAGGTTGGGCTAGTAATGCGTTGTGGTGTTGGATTTGAAGGCTTTTAAGGGTCTGTATATAGTTAAATGTTATACTAGTTTAATTCCATTGTAATGCCTGATTTTGTATGTTTTTAACTGTATTGCTTTTTGTTAGCTGGTTTGTGTTCCAATTCTGGGCAAAAAGTGGGATATAAATATAATAATAATAATAAAAATAATAATAGGATGAACAAACATTTCAACATAGCATAAAGCAGCTTCCTACATTCCTACTCAAAAGAATTTTAAAGTGCCCTTTTTGTTATAAATATCAGAAGTAGAATAGGATTAAATTAGTGTATCCAAATTAATGGATCAAATTATATCAAAAGGCTCAAGTCCCTAGATATGTAATTAAACAAAAGCAAAATTTATTGCAATGTATTACAATTAACTCTTAATTATGCTAACAGTTTAAAATTAATCATATATTGTAAATGGTAATATTAGTACATCTTTTTATAATTGAAATTAATTGCTCTGTTCATCAAAAAAATTGCTCCTGAAATCTAACACTTCATGAATCATACAAAAGGCCATTATTATTTCTATCTACAGAAAACTCATGTGGGACCACCATGCTTCAAAATAGCAACACTAAATTCAGCTGCTTGCAGCATGAAATCAGGCCTTCTCCTATTTATGATTACACCATAATGGCAGATGTTGCAAAAATGTACTCCAATTAATGCATAGCTAGCATATCATTATGTACAACAGTGTAGAAGTAGACTCATCTCCCCACATTCACTGGGGTTGGGGGCACAGGACCACCGTGAATGTGGAAAAATCACAAATAACAAAAACACTATATTTTTACCTGAGAGAACAGCTCTCTAGGAATCTCTAGGTCAGTGATGGTGAAGCTTTTTGGGGCTGTGTGCCGCAACTGATTTTTTCTAAGGCACCAGGCCCTACCCGGTGCTGGGGATGAGGCTTCTGGCCTCAGGGGTGGGACTTCCACCCTTTAGTGGATGGGGTTCCACCATCCAGGGGGCAGAGCTTCCACCCTCTTTCCCTGGCCTCTATCTGTCCGGAGGGCAGGAGCCACAGGTATGCATCTCTGGCACTTCCCCTCCAGCGTTTGGCAGCCTCTAATTGTCCCTTTGGAACACTCAGAGGTTGCCAAACAGGCTTCTGAAGGTAAGAAATGGAGGTGTGTGCCCCCCCAGCTCCTCCCATCTGCTGTTTGCTGGCCTCTGAGTGTCCCTTTGGGCAAATGGGCTTCTGAGGGCAGGAGCCCAAGGTGCGCACCTCTGGTTCCTCCCCTCCACCGTTTGCCGACCTCTGAGTGTCCCCTTGGGCACTCAGAGGCTGGCAAATAGGCTTCTGAGCACAGGAGCTGCAGGCGCGCGCTACTGACTCTTCCTCTTCACTCCTTGCCAGCCGGAAGAAGGCTAGGAGGCAGAGGTAGAGGTGAGGTGCTCACCTCTGGTTCCTTCTCCCCAGAACCATCTTCTGGTTTCTAGCTATCTTGGAAAGACAGATAGAAGCCAGGAAAAAGCAGGGAGGAGGAGGAACGGTGACACACGTATCCCTTCCTCCTTCTCCGTGGCCCATGCCTGGCGAAATGGCATCGCATGCCATAGGTTTGCCATCACAGCTCTAGGTCCTCCAGTGGCGAAATGGCATTGTGTACCATAAGTCTGCCATCACGGCTCTAGGTCCTCCAGTGCAACTCTGTGGTAAACATCTGCCAAACATTGACCATAGAGTTATGCAGGAGGAATTACAAATGTCTAGATATTCTCTCTATCTAGATATTCCTAGAAAGAACATAAGAACATAATTAATAAAATCCATGAATAATCAAATCCGCAAAAGTCCAAGCCGCAAATGTGGAAGGATGAGTGTACTATAAACTTAACTAGGAGGTTCTTTCTGGTAAATATAATAGTTTGACTGTGCCAGCAAATTAGAACAAGTTAATGCTTTCTCATTTTGGGAATCACATCCAAAACGCTTCTCACTGAAGGTAATATAATGCAAAAGAACCATATCCATCTCTGAATTCAGAAATAGTTCTTCTGCTGTACTGCAATATTTTCAGCAGGATGGGCTGAGATGTAAGGGATTAAGCAGTGAAGGGCCACTATCTGTTCACTCCAACACCTTTGCAAACAGTTTATAATCTTTTGCTGAGAAATGCCAAAAGTGCTGAAAAGGAGGACTCATTTTACCTTCTGTTTTGTTTCTGTGCCAACACTATTTTCCTGGTTAGGTTCTAATATGGAAACTCAAACAGCAATATAGTCAGTTTCTAACTATATTGGATATTTCCCACTTCCTGAGAAGTCCTCTCAAAAATCCAGCATCAGGATCTTATGAAGGCTGGTCTAAAGAGGCCAAGGTTTATGGTTTAAGGGAATTAGCTCCTGCCTTCATGGAAAACTTGGCTTTTAAACAAATCCTTAAATATTCAGTATTTTCTGACTCCTGCAAAATTAAGGAGTTGAAGATACCATTGTAGACCCACCTTTTGACGATGAGGGCAGTGCTAGGGCCTTTGGTAGAGAAAGCATGAGAGCAAGTACTGATAGTTCCTTCCTGGATAGAGCAGCTTTATTCCCCCTTGAGCCTTCTTTTGAGTATTCTCTGGTATCTGGGATCTTGACAATTACAGGTATGTGGCCATGGTGAAGCAGACAGCAACGGACCTAGACACAATCACTGGAAGCCCTGGTTTGAGAATTCTTTCAGGGAGTTTGCATTCTCATTTTCTCACTTACCACTTGCTAGTTTCTTGCCTAGAGCCTATGTCTGTTTGTATAAAGCCTAGGCTAGAAGAATCTAACCTCCACCAAAAGATGGCTGCCCACACCCTTATACAGTATCAGTTCCAACAGCATAAAGCCACTGAGAAAACCACTTTTGGAATATCCACTATAATAATGTTTTCAAAGTTTTTATCCCCTACTGAAAATAAAGGTACAAAGGGGCGGGGGAGGAAAGAAAGATAATGGAAAGAAAAGAACAAAGACTACTTACTAAATACAATTCTGAATATAAATATTCAATATTTGATAGAGTAAATCATTCTTTCTTTAATATATTTAAAAATATATTAAATATATTAGAGTAAATCATTCATTCATTCATTATTTTTCTTATTGTAGTTCAGATGTTTTTGTACTTACTGTGCCCCACCATAGTGCATCTGCATATGTAGAAAATTGATCATTTTCATCTTTTTCAACCAGATAGACAAGGAAAGATGAAAAAATGAGTACTAAAAATCCTATGTACCAGGCTGTGATTAACTCCTGTAAGATAAGAAAAGATAGAATAAAAACGTAAGAATGCATTTCAATAATTATAGCTATTCATCTTTGGAAGATATATATTACTATGTTCTGTGAACACCTTTCTAGTTCAATATTAAATGCTCATGGTCTGTATACTCCTTAAAACAAAGAATAAAAAATCTTGATGCTTTACGGCATATACTTTTAGTCCAGTACTGCATCAGATATGCCTAAAATGTTGCATTCACATTGTGGGATTAATCGGTTTCTCCTTAAACAGCAGACCCTCATGCCTCATAACCTTTCCACACTTGCAAAAGAGCCTGTGGTTCAAGAAAGAAAAGGCCAAATCCTCTTTCAGTATGCAAAATTAACTGCATAGCCCTGGTCTTAAGAATTTTTCTTTCTTTCTTAGCATGAAATAGACACTTCTATCATGGAGAAAAAAATCAGAGAAGTACATGAAATGGACAAGCCCATACCTTACTATGTGCATAGACCACTGAACCTAACAGTTTCCAAGTCCCTCCTCTTCGGTCCATGCGGACCATACGAAGGATCTGCAGGAAACGGAGACTCCTGAGTGCTGATGTTGCAAAAATGTTACCCTGAGTTTTTGCAGAAACAACTGCTATTGAAGCGATGAGAACAATTATGTCTGAAAGAAATGTGTTACAAAATATATTAATTAATGTATATTGACCAGTAATAATTAAATAGCATGTCAATGTAGATTGAATGAAGTGGGTGATTTTATACATTGAGAGAAAGCTTTATGCCCACTTTGTTTTAATTCAGACTGTACAATTGGAACTACATTTCTGATAAAATTTAGAGCTAACTGTTCAGAAGCAACACACAGGCAGGCCTGAAAGAAGAGATCAATTGCACACACGTATTATATTTTGAACTTTTAAAATAGCAATTCTTGTAAGCAGAGGCAATAAGCGCTATTGTATGTTGTATGGCAAAGTATTAAACTGCATCGACAGAACTTTCAAAAGCAACAAAGACATCTATAAATCTGAAAAGAGATGAGATAATAATGTCCCTTTAAATTTGAAAGTTTAACAAATAATATAAAAATGCAATAATATAAAATATTTCACTAAGAATTCTAAATTCACTTATAAGATATCCCCCCCCATTTGCAATTTTTTAAAAAAACAGCAATTTTTTCCCACACTTTCCCCAAACACTCTTTTTGGGCATACTCCTTACATTTCAAGGCAGGTGTATTACCACCTTCATCTAATTTGTGTGTCAGTTTCTTGGGGCCCAACTGGAAGCAAATATTTAAAAGACATCTCATAACCCAGAGTTTTCTCCTACGTAGTATCCTTGCAGCTCATACATCAAATACACTGTAGATTAGGGGCATTTTCAAAAATCAAAGTGATGCATATCCTTTTCTTGCCTTAACAAAGTATAAATTGTTAACCAACTACTGTACAGTATCTGCTTTATCACACTAGGGGGCAAACAGGATTTAAACGAGAGCTAAACAGGAAATGTTCTATGATCAACATAGGGCATTTCCTGTTTAACTCTCATTTAACTCTTGTTTAAATCCTGTTTGCCCCCTAGTGTGATCAAGCTTTAATTTATTGTAATGTAAAAAAACACACACAAAAAACACAAAAAACTGATACAGCCAGTCATTATATTTTGTCAAAAATATGTGTTGTACTACTTATTATTTACCTATGAAAACCATCCCCCAAACTTTCATCTGTTGTACTGATGGACTAAATGATATCAAATGACTCTTTGAAGGTGAAATAAATAGCTACCAAACCTCTGTGGAATCATCTTTTTTTCATTCAGCTTTTGCTGCTTTCAGTTTATAGGTCAGACAATGTAACTGACCGTACTCTGTCCAAGCAACACTCATGGTACAGATGATAATGGTAAAATAGCATGCCTTTGTCCCTGACAACATGGGCAGTAACAATACTACCTTGCAGTTCTTCTTCATGTTCTGTGTGAAACATGAATGTTTACTGGAATGGGAGCTCAGTGCCAGCAACCAAGTTAAAAACATTTCCACCCTGCACTTAATTTTCACAGGGATTCCTATAGTCTTTCCACTCTGAGTTTGGAATTTTCCCTTTGAAATCCACTTTTGCCACAACTGTCTTCTATAAGCCATTTAGTAAGCTCATTGTCTAACTCCGAGAACTGATCTTTATGTTTATAGGAATGACAAAAAACTGTTCAAAAGCAGTTGAGGATCCTAGAGGACCACAATTGCACATTCCTACAGAATTGTGTAGATGTGAAGATTTTATTTTGTGCCTCATAGGGAAACAAGATCACTAATCTTTATTTTTCTTGGAGTTCCTCTACTGAAAAAAACAACAACTCTCTATGGAGCAAGTCTTTAATTCTATACATCCCAGTTTGTCACTACATTCCACATACATAAATGAAAGTAAAATCAAGATAAAGGAATGGATAAATAGGTGAAGCTGAGTTTTCTTTGGTAGAAATATCAGGACATATTTTTATGGTAACCAAAGAAATCTCACCTCACCGCTTTGATATTTGAAGCCTGGGAGGCGAGGTTCCCTGTGCTCCTTTTATATGCATAATCAGAGATGCAGATAAGGACAAATTTTGTTTATCCAAGTGATACCATGCTAGAATGACGGCATGATGGATAGTGGTTTTGCTCTTAAATCGTTCCAAAGTCTCTTTGCAATTTTTCCTTATGACAAGATCTTAGAAATGCATCATCACCATGTGAGCAGCTTGCAGGTGGGCAAACGATGGATGGAGCCAGATTTCCAGGGCCAAACCTGAACAAGTCATACTTAAAGAGCCCACTTACAAGCTGCTCATATGGTGGTATACATTTATGACATCTCTGTAAACATTAGTGTGTGATAAAGTTCTTTAGAGTGACTCAGGAATTATATCATGTCTGCCCATCCCTCCATCTTATTTACATGCAGTAGCACCACTGAAATGCATGCATCCCTTTCCTGGGTTTATTGCTACAAAGCAAAACAAGGTACCTATGTACAATAAACAATCAGTACAAACTACCACATCTCTGCTTGCCCTAACAAAATATCAAAACAGTGATCAGATTCCTATATCCTGACAAACATTTACTTTAGCTGCTTTGCTTAGAACATTTCCTTCTCTTAAACTACATTTGTCTGCTTAAAACCTGACAGAGCATCATGAGACTAAGCATTACCTACTAGTGAGGACTAAGACTATTTCCAGAATATATTCAGGAAATGCTCTAAATAAATGGCACGATCTGATTTTTGCAGATGTTGTTATCTTAGCCAAAGCTTTCTGTGTGCTCAAGTAGATATGCAACATTCTCTTTATAGGAATATTATTAATTATCATCATGGGAAATACAAATGTAACAGTTTCCCTGTTTTTTCAATTTTTGTTTCGGGATGCAAAACTACTTTGCAGTTTAAGACTTAAGCTGAAATGGCTTAGATGTCTCAAAAATCCTGAATAATAATTTGTACTGGGATGTGAAAATTTCTCCTGTTTCTCTTCACTAGAATAACAATATTATCAGGAGGAATTCAGTAAGATTGGTGTTAATAATAATAATAATAATAATAAGATTTATTTCTATACCGCCCTTCCATAGATCAGGGCGGTGTACAACATATAAAAACATTAAAACATCAGAACCATAAATTAAAAACAATCCCATTACAATACACGATAAAAACAATAAAAACAATAAAAGCAGTGTTCCCAATATAAGTGCAAATGCAAATGCGGCAGCAAAACAGTAGGCGGCTTACTACAGGCTAAAAAGGTCCATTCAACAATATGCCTGCTTGAATAAGTAGGTCTTTAGATCTTTCTTAAATTGAGCAAGGGAGGGGGACAAGCGGAGCTCAGTAGGTAGAGAGTTCCAGAGACAGGGGGCAGAGATGGAAAACGCCCTCTTCGACGTACTCACTAGTCTGGTCTCCGGAACTCTCAATAACCGCTGTCCAGAAGATCTTAGTGTGCGGGGCGGATTATATGGGGAGAGATGGTCCTTCAGGTACCCTGGGCCCAAGCCATATAGGGCTTTATAGGTAATAACCACCACTTTGTACTGAGCCCGGAAGCGGATCGGCAGCCAATGAAGATCCTTCAGAATTGGTGTTATGTGGGCGGCCCTGGGAGCACCAGTGACCACCCGCGCTGCCATATTTTGCACCAGTTGTAGCTTCCGAGTATGATACAAAGGCTGCCCCATGTAGAGCGTGTTACAGAAATCCAACCGAGAGGTTACTAGAGCATGTACTACGGTTTCAAGGTCCCTCCGGTCCAGGTAGGGACGCAGCTGGCGTATCAGCCGAAGCTGATAACAGGTGCTCCTGACCGTCGCATCCACCTGAGGAGTCAGATGGAGAGACGAATCAAGGAGCACCCCCAGACTGCGTGCTGTGTCCTTCACGGGGAGCGTGACCCCGTTCAAGACAGGTGGAACCACCTCCATCCCCGGACCGGGAGAACCTATCACCAGTACTTCCGTTTTCTCTGGATTCAGGCTGAGTCTATTTTCCCTCATCCAGTCCATTACCGATTCCAGACAGGCCACGAGAGGAGCGACGCCATCCCTGGTCACTGCATCAGTCGGAGACATAGAGAAGACTATTTGGGTGTCATCAGCGTACTGATAACACCGCGCCCCATGCCTCCGGATGATCTCTCCCAGCGGTTTCATGTAAATGTTAAAGAGCATGGGGGACAGAATAGCTCCTTGAGGAACCCCAGATGTAAGGGCCCTCTTATCGGAGCAAACGTCCCCCAGCTGCACCATCTGGAACCTCCCAGAGAGGTAGGATCTGAACCACTGGAGCGCAGTGCCCCCGATTCCCACCTCTGCCAGGCGTTCCAGAAGGATACCATGGTCGATGGTATCGAAAGCCGCTGAGATGTCCAAGAGCACCAACAGGGACACGCTACCCTTGTCGATGCCCAGACGGAGATCATCGACCAGGGCGACCATGGCAGTCTCAACCCCGTAGCCCGCCCGAAAACCGGTTTGAAATGGATCTAGAAAATCCGTTTCATCCAAGATCGATTGAAGTTGGAGTGCAACCGCCCTCTCGATCACCTTCCCCAAAAATGGCAGCAGCGAGACTGGCCGATAATTGTTATGAACCAGGGGGTCGAGGGAGGGCTTTTTGAGTAATGGTTTTATTGTGGCCAATTTAAGATTGAGCGGAAAATGCCCTTCCCTCAAAGATGAATTAATAATCCGGTGTAACAATGAAGTTACAACCGGTCCCCCCTGGGCCACTAGCCACGAGGGACAGGGATCGAGGGAGCAGGTCGTCTTCCTAAGACTTCTAAGGATCTTGTCCACATCCTCGGTACTGACAGACTCAAACTGATCCAGTACAACAGGGTCCACGGAAGCTCTAGACGCCTCTATTCTGGGTTCTGCTTCAATTCTGGCATCCAGACCTTCGTTTATCCGAGAGATTTTATCCGCGAAGAAGTTGTTAAATTGGTCACAGCAGGCCTTGGTTGGTTCAAGGATCTGGTTCGGGGCAGGAGGGAGCTGGGTTAGCTCCCTCACTACCCTGAACAACTCTGCTGGACGCGACTCCGCGGACGCGACACGAGCAGCATAGAACGAATTCTTAGCTACTTGTATCGCCTCTCCATAGTCCTCTAAAAGGAGGTCTAGGAGAGCCTTGTCGGATAAACGCTGGTGTTTCCGCCAGACGTGCTCTAGCCGTCGCAGAGCCCGCTTCTTGGCCCAGAGATCTTCCGTGTACCAGGGCTTCTTTTTTGAAGCGGGCCTGAGAGGGCGCTTGGGAGCGATACTGTGTATAGCCCTGGAGAGATCTGTATCCCAGGTGTTAACTAGGGCATCAACAGTGTCGCCGTCACTTCCAACCATATACCCCTCTAGGGCTTCTTGGAACCTATCAGGTTCCATCAGCCTTCGAGGGTGGACCATCCTAATAGGTCCGCCACCCCCGGGGGGGGATCTGGGTTGATGCCTTGATGCTTGCCTCTACCAAGAAGTGATCCGTCCATGACAGGGCGGAAATTTTGGTGATTTCCGCCCACGGAGTTTCCATGTCCGTACAGAAGACCAAATCGAGTGTATTCCCCGCACAATGCGTTGGACCCGAAACCAACTGAGACAGGCCCATGGCTGTCATGGTTTCCATGAATTCCCGAGCCGCACCAGATGGAACATTGTTGACCGCGAAGGGGATGTTGAAGTCTCCCAGGACTAAAAGCCTGGGGGACTCCAACATCAGCTCCGAGACCAACTGTGTCAGCTCGTTAAGGGAGCCTGTTAGCGCACGGGGTGGCTGGTAGACCAACAGAATCCCTAGACTGTCTCTAGCCTTCAGGGTCAGGTAAATACACTCGATATAGGTAGTCTGACGGACATGGTTCCTGGTTAGAGACAAGGTGTTTTTATGCACCAAGGCAACACCCCCCCCGCCCACCTAACCTGCTCTGGTCCTTCACCGAGTACCCGGAAGGGAGGACCTGAGCCCACACAGCCTCACCTTCAGGCCCGAGCCAGGTCTCGGTTATGCACGCCAGGTCGCAGTTGTTATCTTCGATTAGATCACATATGATGTGGGATTTATTCTTGATGGACCTGGCGTTGCACAGGAGCAGAGACAGGGTTTGTGGTACGGCTGGAGTGACCCTCAGATCCTTTAGGTTAGGAGAAGGGCTGGAAGGAGAGATAGATATTAAGCATCGATCTCGCCTTCCCCTGCAACGCCAATCCTTTCTCCTACCGTCATACTTCCCCTTGCCCCACACAACTTGGATGGGAGCCCCACTTGTATCAGAGAGGATTTCTCCCTCCTCCCCAAATAGTCCACCCCCTCTTCCCATGTTAACATTCTCCATCTCCTCCACAGCAAAACGGGGTAATAGAGGGGGGGATAAAGGAAGCAAAAGCTACCAGAGTCAATATAATAACCAGCAGAGTTCATTGTTGACAAATGAGCAACAGTAGCTCAGGAGGGCAATTGTTCTACGGGCCACTTTATGTGGCCCCTGAGCGTCCACACGCTCTCCCGCTGCCGCTTGGGCCCTTTGAGAGAAGTAGATGATAAATGGGCCTCCTGGTTGGCCCCGAGCGTCTGCACTTCCTCCTTCCGCCGCCAACGTCGCTGCATAACCCGGCCTCAAACCTCCTCCCCCGCCGGAGCAGGAAAAAAACAACAAACAAACAAACAAAAAAAAAAAGAGCTGCACGCCGCCGCGGAGTGGTGGTGAGGCTTGGCCTTTTCAGGCCTCGCCCGGCGTGGAGTCGGGTGATGTTTCTCTGGGGGTTTGGCCGTGGAGGCCTCTCCCCCGCCCTCTCGCCGCTCTCTCTCTCGCCGGCCGCAGCGGAGTGGTGGTGAGGCTTGGCCTTTTCAGGCCTCGCCCGGCGTGGAGTCGGGTGATGTTTCTCTGGGGGTTTGGCCGTGGAGGCCTCTCCCCCGCCCTCTCGCCGCTCTCTCTCTCGCCGCACAATATGAATTGTGCAGTGTGCCTCTTAGGACCTCTTAACAAATTGGAGGATCCACATTTTATGATGTCAGTTGTTCAAAGATGTGGGCTTTTTTAAAGCCAAAACAAAAGGACACCACATATTTGCATTGTGCAGAGCTTATTATCAACACCGCAGATCCAGTATATTACAATTTATTGAACTGCCTGGGTTCTTCATCTTTCCAATTTACCAGCATATGCTGGTGTATACTCAATTTATCATATGTTGAAATAGAAACGTCATATACACACATCTGATCTGATAAAGTACCCCATGTCTAGAAAGGCTAAAACCATATATAAATTCACAGAAAAACTCTGCATATATGCAGGGAAGTGTTTTTCCCCTTTTAGTAGCGGCATCATAAAACTCATGTTCCAAATGGCTCCTTTTTTGTAATCAACTCTTTTAAAAAATTTAGCAAACATCCATATTGCTGGGTAGATTTCTGTTTGACAAGGGTTCAACAGACTCCTATAGTTTTTAATGGAATTATTACTGTTATTGTGTTTTATTGATATGTTTTGTATGTGTTTTATTGGACTGTAATCCTGCCTCGATCCACCTGGGAGAGGCAGGAAAATATAAATAAATTATTTATTATTATATTATTATGGTGAAGTAAGCTTGTCTGGAAAACAATGTAAGCCTGCCTTACTTATAGCTCTTATTCTTTGAGGTTAAAACAGTGACAACCAAACATTTCATCTATTTTAGGAACAAAACATAATTTGCATAAATATAAAAATTATTATGGAAAATGTGTGTGTATACTTTATTGCTCAGAAAGTCTACTACAGGATTTTTTTAATAAATGAGTCATAAGTACATAACAGAAGAGTTGTCAGGTTCTGAACTTTTCTTCCACCAGGCCTTTTAACTACTGTCTGCTTCTTTATGTGAGGTGAAAAACAAGAGCTCTTATTTGTTACAACCAGAGGGAGAAGATGTGGATCATAGATAGTGTACTTTTAAAAAGGTCCATGACTGTCTTCCAATAAAATTAATGCCATCAGACTGAAGTATGTTAGGTTTTTCAAAAACACTGGACTACTTGGGAAGTTCAAACTATTTTTAAGGCTGCAATCAATTACTTATCTGGAGGAAATCCCTACTGAATAATAATACTTGTTATTATTCATATAGCGCTGTAAATTTATACAGTGCTGTACATACAATCTTATAATTAGACAGATCCCTGCCCTCAAGCTTACAGTCTAAAAGAAACAGCACAAAAGGAAAAGGGGAAGGTGGTGGGAAGGGGATGAGGTCCAGTGGTTCTTCTCTCCCTCTGGGGCATGGACCAAGGCAGATGGACTGGAGGGAGGGCACGGCTTCTTAATACACAGAATATACTGGATCTAATTTCTGATTGTTCATTTGAAGCATTAGACTGCTAACTCCACATGTTGTTTAGAGGCTATTATGATTTCTGTATAAATATGGTGTACAGTGGGCCCTGGCCTTATGGACCCCCTATGTAAGGCAAATTCCGAGAATGACAGTGTGCAGCGCAGTGTGCACCATGGACACATGCCCCATTCACTATATTAGGGCTTACCGTTTGCATGACCTCAAGTCCCCCCGTGTACCACACGGGCACGCTGTATTTTATGCACCAGCTCATTGTGACTTGTACATATTTTGGTTTGTAGTTCTTAAAATGTAAGAAATCAGTTAACAGTGTTGGCATTAAAATGAGAAACTATATGACATTAAATCATGTGAGGAATTTTGAAGTGACCATTTATAGCTGCAAACCAAATTGTCTTCATCATGCATGTGCATATCTGTTCAGATGCTAAGTGAGGAACTGTCCACAGTTCCTAGCACTGGTTGCATATGGATAGTCTCAGTTACATGACCATTCTGATCATGTTCTGGAAGTAAGACGTGGGAGATGGATTTATTCACCTTTCCATTACCTTTTTGCATCTTCATAGATGATATTTTCGATCACTAATTATCTGACTATAGCTACACCCATGCAGCCATATCGGCCATCCCAAGAATAGTTGGAAGCAGGACTGTAATGGATCACGGCATTTTGTATAGGTCTTAGCAGTTAAACATTTGTTGCTAAACTTTAATGCTATTTGATTTTTATAGCAAGTTGTTTTGGAAACTCTTCTAGTGGAAAAGTAACTAATTGATAGGTATCCTATTGAATATTCAGTGTCTATACAAGAGAAGAACTAACAAAGGAAGAATTATCAGAAACTAATATTGTATGTAAGTTCAATTGAAATCAAGACATTTGAACCTTTAAACTGTGTTTCATACATGGTAGAAGAAGAGCTATTTATACCCACCTGCTCATTACTTATTTTTGCTATCTTAATGGCAAGATGTGGATGGTCAGCAGTGACATCACAATAATGTATAAGCAAAATTCTTAACTAGAATACAGTGATGTATTTCTTCTGCCTGACCTGTGTTGATTTTCCTTTTGGTCTTCACTATGAGTTATTTAGACTTAAATAATACCTAGAAAACTACAATCCTGAAAAAGAGTCAGTTGGCGAAAGGAAGGTGATGAAAGACCAGGAAAGATCTCACTGTAGTTACCAGGCCTGCAAAAGTTTATTTCAGAGATGAGAAAAGGAAAATGCGTGCCAGTATTCTGCGACAGCTGGCTGCCCTGGCACGCTTTTATGCACCACTTTTTGGAGGCCGCAAGCTTATCATTACCAATACAGTGAGCGCTGGTTTTTTACTGGGAAGTGCAGATATAATTCAACAGTCTTTGGAGAAAAGAAGAAATCCCACACTGAACTGGGATGCTGACCGCATGGCACACATGTTTATTACAGGATGCACAATGGGACCACTCCTACATTACTGGTACTTCTGGGTAGACAAAATAGCCCCAAGAAAAGGAAGGCAACATGTAAAAATTGTTCTCCTAAAGGTAGCAATTGATCAGACTGGTGCTCCGTTCTTTGGATGCTGGTATTTCACAGTGATGGGATTGCTTCAAGGCCATAGTCTGACAGACAGCTTGATGGAATTTAGGGAGAAATTCTGGGATTATTACCTTGCAGAGCTCTCTCTGTGGCCAGCCGCTCAAATGATCAATTTTTTCTTTCTCCCACCACAATATCGAGTGGTATTTGTGAATGTGGTGACTTTAGGATGGAACATGTACCTTTCATATATCAAACACAGGAGTTAAGGATTACAAAGGAAACTAAGGACTCTAAAGACTTGGAAGGAGAAAAACAACATGAACCTATTTCTTTGAATTAATCGTGTTGGCTACAAATACACGTGGAATTGATTTCTCATTGGAGTTTTATTTATTCTGTTCACTTCAGAAGGACATTTTTAGGTTAGAAAAAATATGTTTCATGATCCTGTTTTTTTTTTTAGCTTGAGCTTTTCTTTCTTTCTTTCTTTTAAAAAAATCACTGATGCACACAGGAACACATTAAGAATACAGTCCAAAGTAGACCAATCTACTGATTTGCTTTTACAGTTTTGGTTTCAAACATTATTACAGGCTGAGTCTCCCTTATCTGAAATTCAAAAATCCAAAATTGTCCACATGTGTGGCTATGATAGTGACACCTTTGCTCTCTGATGGTTCGACGTACACAAACTTTGTCTCAAGCACAAAATGATTAAAAATACTGTGTACAGAACTATACACAGGCTAAATGCATGTATAAGGTGTATATGAAACATAGAATTATATAATGAATTTATGTTTGGACTTGGTTCCCATCTCCAAGATATCTCACTATGTATATCTAAATATTCCAAAATCCAAAAAAACCCTAAAATCCAAAACAGCCTGGGATGGCAAGGGAAACTCAACCGGAATACTATTTTCGATATAAAAAATTTCTCAGAGGTTTACAATAATGTTATATCCAAATATAAATGTCACAATTGATTACAACAACACAAAACAACAGAGTGCTATATCATTTCCTATTTAGAAGCATGGTGTCCACTGGGAGAGGGGCGCAAGAGGTGGTGAGGCATAGTGGATGCGGCAGTGAGAAGTAGCCCTTCAGAATGGGAATACACTTGGTGCTCCGTGCTGCTGCATAATGGCTGGTTACTACTTTATTCCCAAAATGCAATGATCAACCTTGACATCTGGTCAGGTATTATATTTAGGGTAATCTAAGATGGTGAATAGCCAGCACAGAATAGAACTCAGCACCAATTCCATTACCAATGAGAAGTACCAACACGGGAGTTGCTGGCTAGCATGGTTCAGGTTAGGGCTTTCTGAACTCATAGCTGCTCAACAGTAACCCATTCTGCCCCTGGATGCTGTGTCTTATGTTTTTATAGCCTCATACTAACATCATTAGACTATGATTTGGGATCAGAACCAAAGACTTGAAGGTCTTGGGGCTGCTACTGGTAATAGGTGTGTGTGTGTGTGTGTGTGTGTGTGTGTGTGTGAGAAGAATGAATTGGCAGTGATACACATGTCTCTGACATAGCAGCAGAAATTGCTTATTGGTTTGCAATGTAGGCCGCAAAAGTAGGTCCCAATAAAACCAGTAAGATTTACTCCCATTTAATTGAATACAGGATTGCAACCTACTTTACTAAATGGAACTAGCAGCTTTGGTTTTAAGTATTCTAATCAAGAAAATTCTTGAAAATTAAAGCTACCTAATTTTCAGAAATGTCCCTACATCATCTTTTTTTGGATGGAAACAAGTCCTCTTCTCCTGTGTAGATGAATCGCTGGTAAGTTGATGTAGCAGCCCTTGCTTCATAAGACCTTCTGCTACAAGCATGTGGTCCCACCACCCTGTGGCAATAGAGGCCATAGCAAAAACAGATAGTTTGCATCACATCATGTATCACTGTCTACGTACCAATGTCTACATTTGTTACTGTTCCCTGATTTTAAATTGTTGATGTAATTAATTTGCATTTAACCACAAAAGCATCCAATTTTGAAATGTCAGTTTGATACTGAAGTAAGAAATGGTAACAAGGAGTTGGGAAAATGTTTAATATAACAACATGAACATATCCAGCCTCTAATAAAGACATGTTCTGTTATGCTTACAAATTTATAGATGCTGCTTTTCACATTTATTGAGTAACAGCTAACAGTTTGTGCATTAAAAAAAGTCCCCCCTACATACACACAACCTGTAAAGAAAATTTCTTATTAGATATAGAAATTCTCTTAGCACAGAGGATTTTAATGTTGTGCATTTTAAAAGGGAAAACTATTTTAAAAGGGGAAAATGGCACACTTACTTAAACAAACCTGATCAACACTCAGTACTGTATGTATTACTTATTTCTGAAACAAATCCATGCCTCCACAATCCTTTAAAGTAGAAAAACATATGTGGGAACTTCATAAAAATTTCAGACAAAAGAAAATGCTGAGAAATGCAATAAGGCATGCTTATACAGACAAGACTTGCTGCCATCCTGGTTAAAAAGAAAATTCTGTTAAGAATCTGTTAATCACCTGCTGGAGCATGTGCTTTAAGTCACTCTCTTTACATGAACTAGCTGAGTAGAAGCATATATGAAATTCCATAGCATGTTTAAGATCTTTCCCTTTCCATACCTGGGCATGAAAGCCAATGCAACCATCAAGAAGATAATCAACATAACGGAAAATGGAACTCTGCTCTAATGATGACAGTATTGTAATTTAATAGCCACAGTTTGAAAACATACCTATAACACAGAATGGTTTCCTTGCAAACCGCAATCTTCCTTGCCATCCACGGTATCGACAACAGCAGCCAGCAGACCAGATACGTATGATAAACTCCAAACCAAAGACAACAATCATGACAGACTCCTGAAATGCAGCAAATAAAAAACACAGCAAGTGAACTCAGCAGTACGGAAAACACAGGCAAATACACCTCACTACTGGCTAATGTATGTCAAGCACCTGAAATACAACTGCATTCCTTCACAAGTAAATACATACAATGTGAAAGTCAGATATTCATTTTTTATACTGTACAAAATAAAATGGCAGGTAGAAGATTGCAAAAGGAAAAATAGGTACACAGAAAAAAGTTGCCCTTCAGGGACTGAAGCAAGCTGGAAGCCTTCATCCTTATGTACTGTAGTTTTGTACAGGTAGGTAATGCTTTTGTGGATTGAAACTGTATTGTATATATCCTCCTTTTTTTAAAAAAATTGCACAGCTAATTGTAGTTCGACAAGTACACTGTAAACATGGCCATATAATTTATTAAAACATGATTTATCATTTCTATTTCACTTGTCTCTCAAAGTGCTCTATTTTGCTTTATGTTTTGAGATTGTGACACTGGATGCTTTTAAGTGGGAGACATCAAGCACTACTAATCAAAATGAGTTGCCCACCTATTAATCTTAATGGGTTTATTTTTCCGATAAGAAAAAAGGTGGAAAAAGATTGTGAAAACTTGGTGAGTTACAAATGGAAGAGAACACTGGAGGAAGACTTTTCTCTCTATAAAATTCCACTGAGCAGAAAAGCCACTGCTTAATAAAAACCTGAAAGCACCCACTGATTGGTTGTGCTGGAGCAAATAAGATTTAAGTTAAAAAAGACAATATTCCAGAGTTATCAAGTAATTCTGCTAACATTTCAAATACTATTTCTGAGTAGAGACACAGAATTGAGGCAAGAAACCTCATGTCACTTAAGATTAGGAAGAAGGGTATATTATTGTGAGAAAACAGGCTAGTTTAAAGAAGGGAAATAATGCAAGCAGAGAATCAAAATCACGGAAACCATCATGGTGATGCAGAAATTTTGGAGGAACATGGTTTGGGGAAGTAGACCTCACATGGAGCCTAGGAATGGGCTGGACACTATTAACAGAAAAGAAGTAGATGGGCAAAGAAGAATTGGAGGTGAAGTCGAAGGCTTTCACGGTTGGCATCCATAGTTTTTTGTGGGTTTTCTGGGCTCTAAAAGAATTTATTCCTGATGTTTTGCCTGCATCTGTGGCTGGTATCTTCAGAGGGTGGTGGCATGGAAGTTTGTGGGGTATGTACTTGTGTGACTCTTGGTTGGGAGGAAGTGATTTACATGTTAATCTGTATGTTGGTTTGTTGGTGAATGGCAAGGTCTTGGGAGGATATGGGACATGGATGTGAGTCTATTTAATTAGCAATCCATTGTCTATGGGGAAACCTCCTGACTCTGGGTGGTGTTCATTTGCATGAACTGAGTATTGATTTTGGTGTTCTTCAGGACTGGAATTCAACCTTTGTTTACTTTCAATGTCTGAAATTCACAAAAACCTGGACAACTTCAACAGGAAAGAAGAAACACTAAAAGTGGGTGTAGGATTGATGGTTTATGGTGCTCTACTCAGATATAACTTTTACTGAGTTGGTACTGAATTCAATAGTACTTACTCCCACGGATGTATTTTATAGTGCTAGCCCCATGAGACTCACCACCACCACCTTACTCAAAAAAACATCAAAAGGCAAGCAAATATTCAAAGCTTCACGTATATAAATGGAGTTCAAAGAAAAACCAATCAGGCCAGAAGTTCAAGTCTGGGCAGATGAAGAAGCCCAGTGACACCTCCAAGCATTATGACAGCTTGACGGCTGAGTGTCCAAACTCCATGCCATTCTCCATCCTGAATGACCTGAAGCCTTTATCCACCAAACCATCAATGCCTCCATCTCCCAAACCACTCTCCATCCTGAAGGTCTTGGATCTTTTACTCACTATTCCACCAATGCCCTCTCCTCTGTTCCACAATCAGCTGGGAAAATTTCCATCAAACGTGGAACTGCATCACCATGAATTCATAGATGGTCACAGGAAGGTTTTCTCACTCTCAGCCTTTTCAACAATCTATGCAAGTTGGTACAGAATTGCTTTTCATACCAACATCTCAGGGCTTGACAAGTTGAAGTCACTCTGGGTTACTTGCCATCAAGTACATCGGTGACCTAGAATGACTGCCCTTGGATGAACCATTTCCAGGCTTGATTCATCACTTCATTGGGAATCTCCAAAAAAGTGGCTCAAGGCACCAAGTCCCTACAGTGATGGTTGAATCCACCCAATGCCCTGGTCAGCAGCCCTTCTCTATCCCAAGACCTTGTCATAATTGATGCATCAATGTTATAATGGGGTCTAGATGTGAGAGGTTTTATGGTCATCAGAAGAAAAGAGCTTTCACATCAATGCTATGGAGCTGTTGGCCATAAAAAATGTATTAGTTTCCTCCAAAACTCCATTGAGAGGCAAGGTGGTGCAAGTATCGACTGACAACACCAAGGTAATGTATTACCTGAACAAGCATGGTGGTACCCTATCTCACACCCTCCTTCACCTCATACTTCAACTCTGGGACAATCTCATTTTCATTCAGAGACAATCTCTTTTTCATTGTCCATATTCCCAGAGAAGGAAACATCCGCACAGATGCTCTCAGCCAATATGTGTATTCAGGCCATGAGTGGAGGCTCCACCCTGAGACACTGAAGTCCATTTTGCAGAAATGGGATTTTTTTTCTTCAGTTCAAAGTGCTCAGTGTGTAGATTTCTGTTTAAGGGCACATCAGGGTGGGTCACAAGGAGATACTTTGCTCTTCAGTTGGTATAGTCTCATGCTGTATGCCTTCCCCCCATTCCCTCTTTGACCAGAGTCATCACTAGGCTCCATCAGGACTAGATGAGGTACACCCTGATTGCCCTGTGGTGGTCAAGACAGCCATGGTTCAAGCACCTGGTTCACCTATCCTGAGGAGAATATGTTCAATTGCCACACAGACCAGATCTCTTCACCATGTATGACAGCTGAGTCAGACACCTGATCTCAATACTCTCCACTTGTCAGCATGGAGCATCCTACCCTAGATGTCCTACCAGTTGCAGTATGGGAGATTATCAAGGCTGCTCATCGACCTTCAACCATATGGTCCTATGAAGACAAGTGGAAGACATTTGCTGACTTTTTATGTCCATGGTCGACTCATGCAGCTGTGTTGGACTTTCTATTTTTGCCTCTCTTTGTTTTCCCCTCATTGTTATTCAGCTGCTATTACAACAGTTTCAGTTTCTTGGTAAAACTTCTTGTTGCTGAATACCTTTGTATTCAGCCTTTATTTCATTACAGTTGAATGCTGTACTGTATTTGCTGAATGCCTTCGAATTCAGCCTTCTTTCAGTTCTGTATTTTACTGTTTCAGGGATTCTCCATATTAATTCTGCCATTCTTGTTGTATGAAGGAATACTGGAGCAGAGGGTTGTTAAGCTTATGCTTGTTGACACATTTTTCCAGTAAAATTTGATTGTTTGCCTCCTACTTGTTGTACCTTGCTAGTCATTGGTGTGAGTCACAGAGACCATGAAGGAGGAGGACAGGAGACATAACCTTAACTGTAGTTCTTCAAGTTGTCATCTGTGTGCTGACACAACCCCACCTGTTCTCCCCTTGTCATGTGTTGCTGGTTCATAAGGATGTCTGAGTTGGTGTCCTATGGAACTGGTGAGTTTCAGTGGGAAACCCCTTATATAGGATTGCTGGAGGTGAGTGGGCTACTGCCAATGTTTTCAAAATGCTTTAGAATGAGCCAAAAGAGGCATTGCGCAGATGCAGGATGAACCATTTGTGTGATCTTACAGATTACCATTTAAAGAATTACAGTTACAGATATACAATTTGTCCTTCCCATACAAATGATGAGCACTGCAATCATGATAGACACAGCTTATATATTTTTAAAATCACATTACTATAAACTTCCAATAAATGTTTTTAAAAAACCAAAGTGAATTCTAGAAGCAACAAACAATGCACACAAAACAGGTTGATTAATTTATTAAGGAAAAAAACACCTTTGTATCCATACAGAAACCTTATTTATTTGCTTTAAGAAATTTTGCTTTAAGAAGATTTATTTGCTTTAAGAAATTTATAGAATAGTATTTGTAATGGTAGTAAGGATAAATGTATGATGTGTTGAATATTCTTGTCAGAAAAATATTACAGGATGTGAATAAAATAATTATGTCTCGTAAAATGATGGACAAATGACAAGTATATGTCTCATTTTGAGTTAAGTTTCCCATTCCCTTTCTTGGAGCAACAAATAAAAGTGTCAGCACTGGATTTCAATTTATATCTCTTTGAAGGAATAATTTCACATTAGGACATAGTCCTTGAATTAAGACTACTAAAAAAGTTTTAATGTTTAATGTAGATGCCCTGATTCAGAGTTCCATCTGTGTTCTGATATAAATATGGTAGTTGCAAGGCTTCAAACATGCAATTTCTCTGTGTGGAGAGGACAGCTCTGAACAAATAAAAATTTGCTCATGAGCAGCCATTTCTTGTGCCATCAAAGGACGCAAGGCCCCATGAACTGGGGTAGGCAGCATTGGTGCTTTCATGTCTGCAAACAGCAGCTTGACTAAGAAGGCTGCAAGTGTATGAGGCCACGTGGGGATAAACCTCTCTCCAAGCAAATTTATTGAACAAGGACGAGATTCTATTAAATCCTGAGAGGCACATAACATAAATCTCAGTAATAATGTCATTAACAACTAGGATGGTGGTTTAAGCTGAAGAGATAAGAATGAAGCTAATACCTATTGTTAGTTTTCCTTTTAAAAAAAGGAAAGATTAATATCTACCTAAGATATTTACATAGACTAAGTCACAGGGGTCTCATTGAATTCTTTTCACTGTTCTACTACAGCCAACCTCTTTATCTAGGGTCTGCAAGCAGTGAACCCTAAACATGAACCATGGAACCATGACAACAGAGCATGCATGCAATGCCTCATGAAAGTTAGACTCCTGGGGAGGGTAATCACTCATAATAAATAAATAAATAAATAAATAAGCTTAAGTATAGAAAAAGAAGGGGCAAAGTACCCATGACCTTACTCATGCTTTTAAAAGAGTGTGTTGAAACAGAACACTCATTTCTTCAAGAAAAAGCTGTTTTCAAGTCTATATCCAGAACATGCTGCTGAAGGTGACTCTTGAGCTGCATCTGCACTGCAGAAATATTCCAGGTTGACACCACTAATTGCCATGGCTCACTACTATGAAATTCTAGGATTTATAGTTTTGTGAGATATTTAGCCTTCTCTGTCAGCAAGCTCTGGAGCCACAATAAACTACAAATCCCAGGATTACATAACATTGAGCCATGACAGTTACAGCGGTGTCAGACTGATTAATGCTGTGCAGATGTAGCCCTGCTGAGATTCCTGTTCAAAATGACCCACACGTGTGCTATTGCCTTCCTAGCAAAGGGTGGGGGACTTTTAGCAAGAAGACGCAATGGTGTTCTGATCCAAATCAGGAACATGTTTCAACATGAGAGCCCATGGCTGTCTTCAAAATAAAAGTGACCAGTTTCAGTGTGCTGGTTCAACAGTGTCAGTAATGTTATGTGCACCTTAGCCTTAATGGAAAGATCTCTGGATACAGAATAGACATATTTTAATAAATAAACAAACTTTGGGTTAGCAGTGAATTCCATTCACAGTTGTAGAATTTCTCAGTAGTGGAATTACTAAATCCCACAAATTAATAAGATCCTAAAACAATGGTAAAAAGTTAATTAAACATAAGCATAATTACACATAAACCAAATATAGAGGAAATGCTTAGTTTAAGATCTAACATTTAAAACCATTGTTCTCTAATGCTTTATTTAGTTATCGATTTCAGTGCTAAACAGACCACTCCTAAGTTTTAACTCCAGTGAAAACTCAACCATGGGGAAAGGAAACTGTAGGAGAAAAGGTAAGAGTGTAAATTCACACAACCCCAGCTTATGAAATAGCAAACATAAAGTTCATCACTTAATTGTATCAACCAATTTATAGAAACATACTAAAGCAATTAAAATCTGTTGAAAAGTCAGAAGGAGGATATAACTGGTGTTTTACACAAAGTCACGTGTATTACTTTTAGTTGGTCCATGTACATTCCCAGTGCAATGGGTTCCTGGTTCTAAGGACTCTGCACCCAACATCCATGTCCCCACCTACTCAATCTTTGAGTTGAGCAGAAAATCTGAAAGGGCTTTTTCTGTGCATTGCTTGAGACCGAATAGATGCACCCTTCAGACCTATTAGGGGTCTGGAAGTAGGATGGTTTTTCCCAGTGGTAGATCCTTTCTTTAAAACATATCTCCAAGAAAAGAACTGCTAACAGGTTACTATCAGTCAGATGCCCTTCTGACAAACCTTTGTCTATCCAGCTCCTTAGGGATTTTCTGGGCCATTTTGCCTTTAGTTTGACTCTGGGAATAATGAACAGTGTTTTGAATAATCATAGAATCAGAGAACCATAGAGTTGGAAGAGACCACAAAGGCCATCCAGTCCAACCCCCCTGCCATGCAGGAACTCCCAATCAAAGCATCCCCGACAGATGGCCATCCAGCCTCTGCTTAAAGACCTCCAAAGAAGGAGACTCCACCACTCTCCAAGGGCTAGCCAACCCTCCTGCCCTAGAGTCCCAAAGAAACAGAACAACAACAAAAATCTTGTGAAAACAAATTAGCAGCTTTGTAACCTTGCAATCAGTCTCCATGTGTGAATAGAATTTAGTGATAACTTCCCATTAGAAGAACACAATCAAATGTCTTTCTGTATAAAAGGAGTTTATGTGGATGAGGTGTCACAAGAAAACAAATAAGGGAAGGAAAAGAGAAAAACAAAGAAAGGAAGACAATACTGGTAGTTTCATGTACAGCACCCCTGTTCTGTCCACTACTGATTTCCTTGGTTTCTGATGTCAATGATCTCTAGGGAGAGTTCAGACTTAGTTTGCCCATCCTGGTACCTATTTATTTGTCTTTTTAGCAATCCACAGTATCCATAGAACTCTTCTCCAGCACTACATTTCAAATGGGATGATTTTCCTCCTACCAGTTTTCTTCACTATCCAGCTTTCGCAACCATACATAGGCATGGGAAATATGATGACATGCACCATTCTAACTTTGGTATTCAGTGATATATTTTGGCACTTTATACGGTGATATATTTTATATCTTTACATGGTGATAGGGAATACAATGGTTTGGATGATGCTGACTTTAGTGCCCACTTGTATATTTTTACACTTTAGGTTCTTCTTTAGTTCCTTCATAGCCCCCTCCTAAGTCCTAGTCATATTCTGATTTCTTGACTGTAGTCTCAATTTCAATTAATGACGGGTCCAAGATATGGAAAAATCTTTCACTATTTCAATGTCTTTGTCATCTACTTTAAAGCGATATAAATCATCTGTAGTCATCTATATTTTTTTTTATGTTCAATTGTTAACCAGCCTTTGCACTTTCTCCAATAATCGTTCCAACTCTTTGACATTTTCTTCTAGTAGTGTAGTATACTATGGTGTCTTATGCCTATTTTAAATTGTTGATGTTCTTTCCTCCAGTTTTCATATCCCCTTCCTCCACATCTAATCCTACTTTACATATGCTATGATCATCTTACAACCTGAACAGATAGGGTAATAAAAAGTAACCTTACCTGACCTCCTTGCTAATTGGAAACTATTCTGTTTTTGCAGATTATCTCCCGTCTTGCTTTAAATTTCCCTTTGATTTCTCAGATCTCTCTAAAGAGAACTCTTGTTCTTCCTTTTTTGTTGTTATCTTCTATTTCTCTGAATTGTTATTATAGTAATTTTCTTTGTCCCTGCACACAAGTTGCTGAACAGTTGCATTTAGCATTCTGGCCCTATTTTTGTTCTCTTATTTTTGCTTCTCCCTCTGCCTTTAACTGCTTCAGGAGTTTCATCTGTTATCCACTGACGCTTCTCCTTATTTCTGGATGCAGATAATGTCTTTTTGCATTCCTTCCTGACAATATCCCTGGCTTCAGTCCATAGTTCTTCAAGCTCTTGGTCAATTAGTGCAAATCTATTTTTACTTTATCTTTAAATTCTACAGGGATATTCTTCAGGTTGCATTTTGGCACAAGTGTTGGTTTAGTGTTCTTCTTTAGCTTAATTTTAATTTTGGATGTTAGCAGTTCATGGCCTGTGCCACAAACTGCTCCTCGTATTGTTTTTGCAGAGAAAATGGAGCTTCCCCTAGTCTGCCTGATTTCTATACTGGCCATCAGGTGATGTCTGTATACATACTGGCCTCTTGAAGAATATGTTTGTGATGAACAAACTGTTGGCCTTACAAAATGCAGGCAGGAATGGTGTAGAAATCACACATATTAATATATCCTCACATTAAAAACCTAAATAGAGCTTTGAAAGGAGATGAAAGAGAGTGTCATGTGCTTTTTTTCTATTATATCAAACAAAGATTTTAGTGCCTATGGGCAGCATACTGTTAATAAGATAACTAATAAAGGGAGCTGATGTTCTCTCACACCGATCAGAATGGGTCCAGCATGGTGTTATAGATTTACTAATTAAATACGAAGAGAGGTGAGGCTAAAAGTATTGTGACTTATGGCTCATTTTCCTGGGAGTACACACATTTGTTTTGCCCACTCAACATAGTTTGCAGGATTTTTAAAAAGCATTTCAAAAATCTGAAAAAAATATGTTTAGGGGCAAGAATGGTTTAGCAATCACACACATTACTGCATACCACTCCTGATGCCCCAAATATGTTTGGTCAGTTGTGACAATAGACTGAGTGCTCATGTTGTTGGCA
This sequence comes from Urosaurus nigricauda, assembly GCA_034509955.1. Lineage (NCBI taxonomy): Eukaryota > Metazoa > Chordata > Lepidosauria > Squamata > Phrynosomatidae > Urosaurus > Urosaurus nigricauda. The sequence goes on along the minus strand of JAOEGL010000001.1, from coordinate 255,936,858 downwards.
AAAATGTCTTTTATCACACCACTCATCATTTGCCTCCATTATAAGTACTGTACACATTTCAGGGGCTTCTAATCACAACAATATTTTTTATAAGCTACATGTGTTCCATTCTGAAATAAAAGACTACCTGTAAATGTTTTGATCCAACAATTATTTTTAATGACACAGTGAATATTATTATTATTATTACTATTATTATTATTATTGCTGTTATTATATCATACCTTTCTCTCAATATAGAGACTCAAGGCGGTGAACAACAAATATAAAACAATTCGATTTAAAAACAGTACAAAAATATTAAAACATATAAATATAACATTTAAAAAACAATTAAACAACTTTAAGAGTAAAAACAGTTATAAGTTAAAATATAATATGTTAGAAATACAAACCATTAAAATGTGTATAGCACAACATTAAAAACCCAGCACATATCAACTTAAAAGGCCTGATTATACAAAAACATCTTTACCTGATGTTGGAATGATAGCAGGGATGAAGCCATCCTGGCCTGTCTAGGAGGGAGTTCCAAAGCTTGGGAGCAGACACTGAGAAGGCACTCTTTCTTGTTCCCACCAAATGAGGAGGGCGGTGGGACAGAGAGAAGGGCCTCTCCCAATGATCTTAATACTCTGATGGGCTCATACAGGCAGATACGGTCCTTCAAATTGCCTGACCCAAGCCATATTGGGCTTTATATTGGGTCTGTTGTGAGGAGTGTGTTTTGAGATGCAAACCAGCACTTTGAATTGTGCCTGGAAATGAACTGACAGCCAATAGAGCTGTTGCAACAAGGGACTTGTATTCAGATTAAATTCTATAAAAGAAAACCATGTGCCAGTTGGCAGCCAACATAGAAAGGAAAGGGGGTCCTTAATTTTGAGTTGTCAATGTGTGCATCTGTGGGTAACACAGTGCATGTGGAATGCTGAGTGAATTTGTTAAAAACTTAGAATTTGACTATTGGCTAGTTGTCTTGTTTCTAATCAAACTGCTAATTAAAATATGAAATGGAAAACCTGCCATTAATTTAATATAACTGGAGCTTAGTAAACTATATGAAATTTGATTGCATTCAGTTATCAGTCCTTGCAAAAAAACCCAAAACAAAACAAAACAAAACATGATAGGGTCACCATAAGTTGGAAACAACCTGAAGACACACAACAACAGATATTCTCATTGTATCACACTCATGCAACAGCATTAAGTTAATGCACAGCAATAAATTGCAAAAGATTACCTGAATGATTAGCCAACTAAAGCTTTAAACTGTGAATGCCTACTTTAATCTGCATGGAAAAAATTAATTGAAATGAGTGCCATAAGTACAGTTCCGGGGCAATTTGGGCCATAAGTAAATACAACACAGACAGGATGTTGGCAGGCCTAGTCTTACTACTAGGCACAGTAAGGCAATAGGTGGCAACTACTGGGGTAGAGTGGGGAAGTTGTGAGGAGAGGCTGGAGGACAGAGCTGTGTGTACTACACACCCAGCACTCATTCTCCTATGTTAGCCTGCTTCCATGCAGATTAAAGTGTGGTGAAGGATATTGTAAGACCATCTATTCGTCCAATCAGGATCTGCGTTTTGAAATGGAAGAGGAGAAAGAAGTGGAATCACCTTCCATCGTAAGCAGCAAAATTCTTTGGGTCTGTTGTGAGGAGTGTGTTTTGAGATGCAGGTTGACATGGATTTAACACTATTGTCCTATTAGTTAATGAACTCAACATTTTGAATGAGGTCTACAATATTAACTCATTGATTAAAACACATTTGATCAGATAAAGAGTAGGTTTCTTGTTACACTTTAAAACAATATTTCTAATTTTAAAAACATTGCAGGAATCATTCTCTCTCACACACGCAAGATTATGCTTGCTGTGAAACATGCTATGTTTAAAATAATGTTTTATCCCTTCATAATTATTGTTTTATTTGTGTGCAAATGTATGCAGAATTAATCAAGTAATCTGTTAAAAACCCATACAATTAATTCAATTTTCTTTAATTAGGCGATAATCCTTATATCCTGTCCACACACTTTTCTATAAAAAGATGGCTAAATTTTTTTTTTTCAGATAAGGATATATCATAAAGGAAGAATGATAAGAATGTATTATGAAGTAGGATATGAATATTTAAAGGCTTCAAATCACCCAGGAAAGTAAAATAACGGCCTTCTAACAATTTGATCTCACAAAAGCAAGTATTTTCAGAAGGCCTGAATTCATTGGTTGCTCACAGAAAGTGAGGTGGAAGCTACACTTAGGGAAATTGGGAAGAATGAATCACCAGGAACAGACGATATCCCAATTGAACTGCTACGATCCACACAGACAGAATCAACCCTATTGTTAACTAAAATATGCCAACAAATATGAAAAACAAAACAATGGCCAACAGATTAGAAAAGATCTATATACATCCAAATCTACAACAAAGGAGACACAAAAGACTGCAGCATCCATAGGACTATAGCATTAATTTCCCACCAAGCAAAGTCATGTTCAAAATTCTGAAGCATAGGCTCAAATCATATATGGAGAGAGAAATCCCAGAAAAGCAAGTGGGGTTCAGGAAAGGAAGAAACACTAGTGACCACATTGTGAACACAGGATTGTTATGTTACCCACAAAGGTACAAGGCTCAGAGAACTGAGAAAATCCCAAACAAGTTGGGTTCAGGAAAGGAAGAAACACTAGTGACCACATTGTGAACACAGGATTGTTATGTTACCCACAAAGGTACAAGGCTCAGAGAACTTTTACCACTAGTAGCAGCCTGTCTTTAATAAGTTGGAGAAAGTTGGCTTGGCTTGAGAGAGTAGCACCAGTTATACCAGTAATCACTGATGGAAACTCCAGGTGTGAGTGAACTAAGGTCCAAAAAACACTGCAGAAATAATCCAGTTTGAGACCACATTAACTGCCCTGGCTCAGTGCTGGGGAATCCAGGGAATTGTAGTTTATTGCGGCATTAGAGCTCTGACAGAGAAGGCTACATGTCTCACAAAATTACAGTTTCCAGAATCCCCTAGCATTGAGCCAGGGCAGTTAAAGCAGTCTCAAACTGGATTATTTCTGCAGTGTGTTTTGAACCTAAGAGAACTTTTATTTGGAAAGAATATGAAAGAACACATGTGCAAGATTGACTCACTGTAACATGCAGCATAAAGAGCTAATCAAAATGAGAAAAAGGGGAAAGTGGAGCCTGAGTATCGGAATGAGGGATAATATCTACCTGCCTTGAAGAATGTTCCATGGAAAATAGAAGCGGCTCAGACCTCAGTCTGAGGGCAACAGCCACCAGGCATAGTGAGGGCGGGGGGTTGACTGTGGCACGGAAGCTAGGTTTTCCTAATCACATTTATATTTTAAAACTAGATCCACGCTAAGATGATTTAATGGGAAACAAAGACTTGATAACCCTTTGGAAGGTTATCATAGGTCATCATAGCCTCTATATCCCATGCAGGCCTCCAGCAATGTGATGACAAAATGTAGCTGGATCACTGGGTATCAGGGCACTTACAGTTAATGGAATGCACCAAGGACTTTCAGAAGAAAATCTGCATATGTTTTATAGACTGTAGCAAAGCCTTTGATTGTATAGGTCATGAAAAGCTAGGGAATGCTCTTAAAGAAATAAGAGTGCAACTACATTTGATAGTCCTGATGAGAAATTTGGCCTTAAGTGTTAGAAAAGAATATTGAAGTAATTGGAACTGATGGTTAAATGAAACAAGATAGGAATTGAGTAATCAGTGGTAGCTAAGTCATTTTTTTGGGCAACTGTTAGATGTAACTGGCAGGGAGGAAGTCAGTGTGAAAGGTGGTATGGAAGATGGAAGAATGGGAATAGGTAGGTGGGAAGGGGGAAGAAGGTGGAGGTTGTAGGAGGGGTGAAGTATGCAGTAGTAGCAATAGTAAGCATGATATTGATTTAGAAGTTGTATCTTATACAAGAATTGATGGCTGTTTGCATGTAAGTTTGTATATTTTGTTATATTAATGATGTATGTTTTTCTTTCTTTCTCTTTTTCTCTTTCTTTACTTGTAATGCTCTTTGTGTTTAATAATTTTTTTTAAAAAAGGAAAGAATATCAAGAAACAGAATAATAATAACAATCCTTCAGATTGAGGCGGGATTCCAACATATCATAAAATACAATTACATCAATCTCAATATTATAAAACATAGACATAACCATAAAAACATTCAGTAAAAACAATAAAATTCAGCCCTTCAGTGTCATAGAATCATAGAATCATAGAGTTGGAAGAGACCACAAGGGCCATCCAGTCCAACCCCCTGCCATGCAGGAACTCCAAGTCAAAGCATCCCTGACAGATGGCCATCCAGCCTCTGCTTAAAGACCCCTAAGGAAGGAGACTCCACCACACTCCGAGGGAGTGTGTTCCACTGTCGAACAGCCCTTACTGTCAGGAAGTTTCTCCTAATGTTGAGGTGGAATCTCTTTTCCTGCAGTTTGCATCCATTGTTCCGCGTTCTAGTCTCTGCAGCAGCAGAAAACAAGCTTGCTCCCTCCTCAATATGACATCCCTTCAAATATTTAAAAAGGGCTATCATATCACCTCTTAACCTTCTCTTCTCCAGGCTAAACATCCCCAGCTCCCTAAGGCGTTCTTCATAGGGCAAGGTTTCCAGACCCTTCACCATCTTAGTTGCCCTCCTTTGGACATGCTCCAGTTTCTCCACATCCTTTTTGAATTGTGGTGCCCAGAACTGGACACAGTATTCCAGGTGGGGCCTGACCAAAGCAGAATAGAGTGGCACTATAACTTCCCTTGATCTAGAAACTATACTTCTATTGATGCAGCCTAAAATTGCATTGGCTTTTTTAGCTGCCGCATCACACTGTTGACTCATGTTCAGCTTATGGTCTACTTGGACTCCTAGATCCCTTTCACATGTGGTCTCGTTCAGCCAGGTGTCCCCCATCCTATATCTGTGCATTTCATTTTTCCGCCCTAAGTGCAGAACCTTACATTTCTCCGTATTGAATTTCATTTTGTTAGCACTGGCCCAGCTTTCTAGTCTATTCAGGTCATTTTGAATTTTGATCCTATCCTCTGGGGTATTAGCTACTCCTCCCAGTTTAGTGTCATCTGCAAATTTGATAAGTATGCCCCCAATTCTGTCATCCAAATCGTTAATAAAGATGTTGAATAGCACTGGGCCCAGGACAGAACCCTGTGGGACCCCACTGGTCACTTCTCTCCAGGATGAAAAGGAGCCATTGTTGAGCACCCTTTGAGTTCGGCCAGTCAACCAATTACAAATCCATGTAACAGTTAACTTGTCTATCCCACATTTTGCAAGCTTGTTTGCAAGAATGTCATGGGGAACCTTGTCAAAGGCCTTACTGAAATCGAGGTATACTATATCCACAGCATTCCCTTCATCTACCAAGCTGGTAATTTTATCAAAAAAAGAGATCAGGTTCGTTTGGCATGACTTCTTTTTCTGAAACCCATGTTGGCTTTTTGTGATTATGGCATTGGCTTCTAAATGTTCGCAGACTCTCTGCTTAATGATCTGCTCTAGCACCTTTCCTGGAATTGATGTCAGACTAACTGGACGATAATTGTTGGGATCCTCTTTTTTTCCCTTTTTGAAGATGGGGACAACGTTTGCCCTCCTCCAGTCTTCTGGGACTTCTCCTGTTCTCCAGGAGTTCTCAAAGATTATTGCCAATGGCTCTGATATTACATTTGCTAGTTCTTTTAATACTCTAGGATGTAGTTCATCTGGTCCTGGAGATTTATATTCATTTAGGTTAACCAAGTATTCCTGTACTATCTCTTTACTTATTCTGTGCTGAAATTCCCCTATTCTGTCTTCTGCTCCATTATCCTTCGGTTGAGCACCTTTTGCCTTTTCTGAGAAGTCATCGTTGATATTTCCATCTTTCCTCATTGATCTGATTAACCTGTCATGTAGTGATTGGTTATAACATGTCAGGTGGGTAGGCCTGCTGGAAGAGATCCATCTTAAGTGCCTTCTTAAAGGCATCTGATAAGACGGATCTCCTCCGGCAAGTAGTTCCATAATGGTTCCCTATTCACCCTATTTGTTCAACTTGTATGCAGAAAATATAATATGAAGTGCAGATCTAGACTTAGAAGAAGGAGGAGTGAAACAAGTAGGAAGGAACATCAACAATCTAAGATATGCAGATGACACCATACTACTAGTGGAACAGATCAAAGGCTTGGAACAATTAATAAGGAAAGTTAATGAAGAAAGTGCAAAGACAGGCTTACTGTTGAACATAAAGAAAACAAAAGTAATGACCATGAAGGATCTAATGAAGTCAACCTAGATAATGAAGAAATTGAAATAATCAAAGATTTCCCATCCCCTGATCAAATATTTATAAGAATAGAGACTGCAGTCAAGAAATGAGAGAAAGATTAGGAATGGGAATGGGAGGTATGAAAGAACTAAACAAGATCCTAAAGTGTAAAGATACACAACTGAGCACTAAAGTCAGAACCATCCAAGCCATCGTATTCCCCATCACCATGTAAGGATGTGAGAGCTTTAGAGTGATGAAAGCAGAAAAGAAGAAAATCAACTCATTTAAGATGTGGTGTTGGAGAAGGGTGCTGAGGATACCATAGACAGCCAAAAAGACAAACCAATGGGTTCTTGAACAGGTCAAGCCTGAAATCTCCCTGGAAGCCAAGATGATAAAGTTGAGGCTGTCATACTTTGATCACATCATGAGAAGGTCATGAGAAGGAATGACTTATTGGAAAAGACAATAATGCTGGGAAAGGTGGAAGGATGTAGAAAAATAAGAAGACCACATGCTAGACGGATGGACTCTATTAAGGAGCTCATGGGCATGAATTTACAGGACCTAAGCAGAGCAGAGGATAACAGAGGATCTTGGAGATGTCTCAACTATATGGTCACTATGAGTAAGGATCCAATCAGGGGCAGCCAACTAGAAACATTTTTAAAATATTTCATCGTTCCCATATATTGTTTTACTTGTGTAACAAACTCCTATAGACTAAATATGGAGCAGCATTAAAATACTTCCTGAGAATTAAATTTATTATCATTTTGATCATTGCTTACTCTCAAGAGCATGAAGATTGTGTGTATATTCTGTAAATGCAAAGAAAGAAAGAAAACTGTGTGCTTATAATGTCAGTCCCTCCAAGACAGGAGAGGACAGCTCCTGCCTTTTTTGAGACATTGTATATGTGGGAAGATATGAAGTTATTCTCGCTTAAATCCTAGCTGTGCTTTAATACATTCTGGAAGAGTCGATACTCATAAATTGTCTGCCTCCCACATTCTCTGGAGAAAGGATTTTCCTGGGTGGGAGGCAGTCGCTGTACCCAACTTCCTGGCATTTGCTGCAGAATGTGGAAAGATATTTTTCACTGGTTCATTAAGACCAATAGTTCACACAAATACATTTACTTGTATCATCATGAGAGGCATATTGTAATGTCAAACTAAGAACAGTCACCACTGGTGGAGGAGTGAGGAAAGAAGGCTGAGAAGAGTGTATCAAGGATTTTGTGAAGGCTTTATGTTAATGAAAGTTCTCTTTATGAACCCTAGTAGTACAAAGTCTGGAATGGAACTTGATTGTATGCTGACATACAGCACCATCTTATTTGGTTTTTTAGATTGTTATTTGTTTTTCTGTTCAGACGTATGGTTGATCTCAGCTTAAATTCTGCAGACCCAAGGCCCATAATCAGCCTGTATGCATATGAAAGAACTGACACCTACTGATTTCAGAAATCAATAAGTGTTTGCCTGTAGGCTACATTTCAGAGGGAAGAACTGGCAAAACCACCTCTGACTATTCCTTGCACATGAAAGTCTTATGAAATTTCATGGATTCTGATAAACTGAAAGGGGAATTGAAGGCACATGGTAGAATTCAAAGATACAGTTGTGTTAGTCTGTAGAATCAGTATGTAAAGAGATCTTGTAGCACTTTTGAGACTAACTGAAAGAAAGAAGTTGGCAGCATGAGCTTTTGTAGATTTCAGTCTATGTCTCAGATGCATTTAGTGGAGTGGAAACCAGGGACAGACGTATATACAGTGTGCCACTGGTATGTGAGAATATCAATTCAAATTCAAAATCCTTTGTGTATGGAAATGAAATAGCAAGTCCACTTCATTTCCATTTTGAATTTGAATTGACATTCTCACATAGCAATGGCATATATATGTCTGTCCCTAGTTTTCACTCCACTAAATGCTGCCAACTTCTTTCTTTCACATACTCAAAGCTACCAGAGTTCTTTTTATATGTGAATGAACCATAGCTACTGTGCTACAGAAAACTCAGGAAGTAAACAAAGTTAGACACATGTGTGTGTGGTGGGGCTAGTTTGCCATTATGGTATCATTGGGAGCAATGCAATAATTGCAGAAAAACCTGGTCCAAAATTTAGCAGGACTGATGCATTTAGGAATGTTCTTTACTCTGCCACTGGCATCAGCTGAAGTTTAAACTCCTTACTTGGGTTGGAGTGTGGGCTTTGTTTAGTAGTTGTTATTTTTATTTTCTTTTTGCAAATTTCAACTACTTGAATGGATTAAATTACCTTGCTACACTGTTGGCTACAGTAATAATTGGTTTCTCTCAGCAGGACATTAAAATTACTAAAACTGTTATTATTGTAGTTTCCCCATTAATTAATACCACTAATCATTAAAACTTTAACTAGTCCTTAGTTAATTTGCTGAGTACATGCTGTGACCATCAAAATCTCATGGTTTTAGCTTGTTACTCTTGAGAATCAGAAGACATTTGGGAAAAGGAAAGACAAGACATTAATTCAGGGTTGTACTTCCTAAACTCAAAGAAACATGGTCAATAGGCTATGGAAAAACAAACCCAGCAATAAAGTGCAATAAAAAGATTAAAGTAATGCATTTTCTGCTCTTAATCTACATTGGTTGGCTCCAGATCAACACATGCATAACAGGGCCAGAATAAGCTTAACTGCTCTGCCACAACATCAACAACACCTCCTCTAATTTCACCTTCCCCAGGCTGCTCTGCGGGTTGAGGGACTCAGAGCCAGAGCAGATGGGTGAAATATGCTTGCTTCTGGGTGTCATTGGTGCATGGCACTTAGATGTGGCATGCTGTGATGATGCCGGGAAGCTGGCACGCAGCCACCATGGGGCTGTGAAAGGGCCGTCAAAGCCAGCTTTTTCCCGGCCAAAAAAGGAGCAGATCTTATTTGCTCACTTTCTGGCAGGGTTGAGGGTGGATTGGGGCCATGGCATGTGTTTGCCATGGCTCCAATCTGTCTTTGGAAGGAGTGGCTTCAAGCCACCCCTTCTTGCCAGTTTGCTTTCCCACCTCAGCTAAATGGTACAGGCTACCATGCATTATAATGAATATAATAATAATGCAATGGACTGTAGAGGAAGGTGGAATCTCTGAAAATCATTAGGGGTAAGCTCCACAAGGAAGGTGTATGTGTTTCATCATTAACCTATGGATCCTTATCAGATGCTTAGTAAATGTAGGATTGAAAAATATATATCTAGAAGGATCAGCTGTGATGTAGATCCTAACCCTAGGGTCCTTAGGCTGCAGTTCTAAACACACTAAGGTGCCGAGCAACTGTTGCAAAGGAATGACTGTTGATAGCATGGACAGCAAGATTTTCTGTCTGCTCTGTGCCCTTCACCACCCTAGAAACCATGCAAGGACTGAGAAGGCAGTCTGGGTAGTGCTGCAAGAGTCTGATGAGGGAAATGACCTCTCAAAGGAAGTTTGCCATTGCCTTCTCTTGAGGGTGAGAGCATGTAACTTGCCTAAGATCATTCAGTGCATTTCATGGTCAAGCTGGGAATTGAACTTCCAAACTTGTAATCCAATACATAAAGCACTATGCCACCCTGGGTCTTTGACTTAGTTTTTCTGGTTGCTGTTAACTGCCTTCGAGTCAATTTCAACCCATGGCTACCCTGTGGATGAGACATCTCCAAGACCCCCTGTCCTCTACTGCACTGCTTAGTTTCTGCAAACTCATACTCATGACCTCCCTAATAGAGTCCATCCACCTAGCATGTGGCCTTTCTCTCTTTCTACTTTGACTCTTTCGCACTTGTTGACTCATGTTCAACTTGTGGTCTACTTGGACTCCTAGATCCCTTTCACATGCAGTCTCGTTCAGCCAGGTGTCCCCCATCCTATATCTGTGAATTTCATTTTTCCGTCCTAAGTGCAGTACCTTACATTTTTCTGTGTTGAATTTCATTTTGTTAGCTGGGCCAAAGCTGGCTGCATGAGACCACATGTAAAAGGGATCTAGGAGTCCAAGCAGAGCACAAGTTGAACAGTGTGATGCAGCAGCTAAAAAAGGCCAATGCAATTTTAGGCTGCATTAATAGAAGTATAGAAGGGAAGTAATAGTGCCGCTTTATTCTGCTTTGGTCAGGCCCCACCAGGAATACTGTGTCCACTTCTGGGCACCACAATTCAAAAGGTTTGTGGAGAAACTGGAAAGTGTCCAAAGGAGGGTGACTAAAATGGTGAAGGGTCTGGAAATCATGCCCTCTGAGGAACGCCTTAGGGAGTTAGGTATGTTAAGCCTGGAGAAGAGAAGGTTAAGAGGTGATATGATAGCCCTGTTTAAATACTTGAAGGGATGTCATACCGAGGAGGGAGCAAGCTTGTTTTCTGCTGCTCCAGAGAACAGGACAGGGAAAATGGATGCAAGCTCCAGGAAAAGAGATTCCACCTCAACATTAGGAGGAACTTCCTGACAGTAAGGGCTGTTCGACAGTGGAACACACCCCCTCCTTCCTTGGAGGTCTTTAAACAGAGGCTTGATCGAGAGTTCCTGCATGGCAGGGGGTTTGACTGGATGGCCCTTGTGGTCTCTTCCAATTCTATTATTCTACTGCCCTCCACCTTTCCCAGATTATTGCTGTAGTGAAAAAGCCAATCTATCAGCCAATCACAAAGCAGCATGTGACCATCCAATGGGAAGCTGGCTGGGCAGGGCTATAAAAGGGCCTTGCAGGAAGTGAAAAGGAGGTTAGTTTTGAGGGAAAGAGTTACATCAAAGGGAGGGTGTGCTCTTGAAGTTCCTTGGGGAACAATTTAGTTGAGTTTTGGTGACCACGAAAGGTTTTTAAGGATCCAAAGAGGGACTGTGTAGGCTTGGGGAGTCTGTTGTTGTTGTTGTTGTTATTAACCTTTATTTATATAGCGCTGTAAATTTACACACATCTTATAATTAGATGGATCCCTGCCCTCAGGCTTACAATCTAAAAGAGACAACACAAAAGGAAAAGAGACAACACAAAAGGCGGGAGGGGGGATAAGGTCCAGTGGTTCTTCTCTCCCTCTGGGGCCTGGACCAAGGCAGATGGACTGGAGGGAGGGCTCGGCTTCTTAATACATAATTAAAACTAGGCATCCTGAGGCAAAAAGGGAGAGACTCAGAGCAAGCCAGTTGTTGAAAAGGGAATTTTGGTCCATGTACCTGAGATAATATTGCCTGGGTGGCTGTATTAATATTATTATTTTGAAAGGACTTCTTGTAACTAAATAATAAGTCAATAATAACAACTGTGAAACTAATTTATAGTTTATTTTTATAATTTTCAATAAACCTTTGTTATTGTTTAGACAACTACTTGGCCTATGTTTGATTCAAACCAAGCTACTTAATACTGGTGACACAGAGGTGCTGTGTCATCTTAAGGAGCAGTGTTAGGGTGAAGGTTGGCAGGAGTCCTTCACAATTGCTTTTCCAATGAGCTGTGCTATCTCGTGATGTGTCCGAGGTACAACAGCCTCAGTTTTGTCATCTTGGCTTGATCTAGGATCCATTTGTTTGTCTTTTTCAGTTTCCAGGGAATCCTCAGTCCTCTTCTGCAACACCATATCTCAAATGAATTAGTTTTCCTCTTATCTTCTTTCTTAACTGTCCAAGTACATTCATACATGGTAATAGGAAATACAATAGGTTATATGATTCTGATTTTTGTGTTCAGTTGTATATTTTTGCATTTTGGAATATTTCCTAGTTCTTTCATAGCTGCCCTCTCCATTCTTAATCTTCTTCTGATTTCCTGGCTGCAGTCCCCATTTCTATCAATGTTTGATTGCAGGTATGAGAACTCTTTTACTACTTCTGTATCTTCATTGTCTAGAGTGAATTTGTTTAGATTCTCCAATGTCATTATTTTTGGGGTTTTTATGTTCAACAGTAGGTCTGCCTTTGCAATTTCTTCCTTGATCTTCCTTAACAGTTGTTCCAGGTCTGGGAGGTTTTCTGTTAGTCTTATTGTGTCATCTGTGTAACTTACTGTGTTTCCTCGAAACTGAGATGTGCTAGGTCTTATTTTCAGGGGATGTCTTATTTTTGGGGAAACAGGGTAGATTGCTGATATTCCTTCCTCCTATTTTCACTCCTCTTTCTTGTGTGTTCAAAGCCTGCTTTCCTTACAATATGTTAAGCATATAAGTTAAACAGGTAGGGTGATAAGATGCAGCCTTCTCTGACCCCTTTGCCAATTGGGAACCATTCTGATGTGAAGTCGAAGGCTTCCATGGCCAGCATCCATAGTTTTTTGAGGGTTTTTCGGGCTATGTGGCCATGTTCTAGAAAAGTTGATTCCTGACGTTTCACCAGCATCTGTGGCTGGCATCTTCAGAGAATACTGGCATGGAAGAGAGTGGGCATATATTTACTGTGTGATCCTGGGTAAGGAGGAGTGATTCCCATGTTGATCAGTGTATTGTTCTTTCTTGATGGCAGGGCCTCAGAGGGGGAGGATATGCAAAGGGGATTAGCACCTGCTTAATTGGTGATCATTGTCTGCTGTGAAAGCCCCTGACGCCGAGTGGTTTCTTATTTGCATTTGTTCTGACTTTGCTGTTTTGCAGTACTGGTAGCCAAACTTTGCTTATTTTAAGGGTTTCTTTTTTCCTGGTGAAGTTGTCCAAGTGTTTGTGGATTTCAATGGCTTCCCTGTGCATTCTGACCTGATAGCTGTTGGCATGGTCCAGAATTTCCGTGTTTTCAAACAGTATTTTTTGCCCAGGATGGTTTATAACATGTTCTGATACAGCTGATTTTTCTGGCTGACCCAGTCTGCAGTGTCTATCATGTTCCTTGATTCGTGTTTGAACGCTGTGTTTGATGGTCCCTATGTAGACTTGTCTGCAGCTGCATGGTGTGCGGTAAATTCTTGCAGCTGTGAGATGGTCATTCCTGTCCTTTGCTGAGTGCAGCATTTGCTGTATTTTCTTAGTTTGTAAACCATTTGGAGGTGGTGTTTCCTCACCACTTCCTCACCTGCTCCCTAGTGCCGCTACTTTTCCTGAACCCTTCTTGGACCTCTGGAATTTCTCTTTCCAGGTATGGTTGAGTCTATGTTGCAGAATTTGGAGGATGATTTTGCTTGTGTGGGGGATTAGTGCTATGGTTCTATAGTTACTGCAATCTTTTGTGTCTCCTTTTTTGTGGACTCTGTTTATAAATTAGCCGTGGCATTCGTATACTTGGTAAATTTTGAAATACATGCATTCATTTTACACTCTCAGGGGCTCAGGGTTGACTCAGCCTTGCATCCTTTTGAGGTCGCTAAAATGAGTACTCAGCTTGTTGGGGGCAATTAGCTTACACTTTGTAAACCACTTAGGGAGTAGAAATAATTTCCATCAAATGACACAGTAATGGCTATATCAACATTGGCCCATGTTCTACATTACCTACTTAGTTATGTATGCGTAACTAAGGTCTAAAACACACTGCAGAAATAATCGTGTTTGAGACTGTTTTAACTGCCCTGGCTCAGTGCTAGGGAATTCTGGGAACTGTAGTTTTTTGGGGGGGGGGATTGCCAATTGTGGCAATAGAGTCATAATCATGACTATGTATTGTTGGTGAATACAGAACGATTATGGATCCATAAATGTAGGTTACAAATTCTGCAACACAGAATTCCAGCCACTGTCTTTACTATCTCACTGGCTTGATGTGGTGCACTATTTTTGAATATTGCTGTCAAAGAAGCATTGTTTTAGCAGATGCTTATGAATTATTACTTGATGTTTTGAAATGTTTAAAATACCCGATTAGCTACAATTTTACCTACCTCTGGTTCATATTTAGTAGCTGATTAATAAGTTGTATGACATATACTTCAAAAGAAAAATGTCTTAAATAAACACCTATGAATCATATTCACATTTCAAATGTAATAAGCAAAAATTCAGAGGGTATTTTAAAACACACGAACATGGAGTTAATGCTGACATCTATCCAACTAAATTTGTAAAAGCAGGAAAAGAAGAAGCATAAATTTAAAAAGTACAAAAAAATGGAAGAGATGTATACATGGAAAATAAATAACCCTCAGTGAATACCCTATTTCCTAGTAGAAAATCTTACAAATATCTGAAATGGAATCCCATATTTACATGTAAGTAAATCCATGGGAACATCTAGTGATACTTACTTTCTGTTAAACAGGTTTAAGATCTCAGTCTTATTCAATAAAGCTGGAGTTCAGATCCACCTATTCTCAAAAACAACACAGACACCAGAGCTCCATAAAAATCCAGGCTTACTTGATATGTAGGATATCTACTGGATGCAAATAGCTCTCTGAATTGGACCATAATTCACACTGTTACCCCTTTCTTTGTGGGTCTTCTATGTAGGAATGGATGGGCCTGTCCAGATTAATTTTTACTTCTAAAAATATCTTGCTTTTCATTACAGAGAATGCACTAACTATCTTTTTGTTTCTAAAACATGAATGTGGGCTGAGATTTGGTGTATGGGAATGGCAGGTGTATGTCCCAGCTATCTCCCATAGTTCACCAGCTTTTTCATCTGGCTGAACTCAACATGTTTCGCAATTTACTCAAAGGCATATATTCCACAAATGCAGCAGGACAATTGTCCATATTTCCCACACTTTTGCTATTTTTATTTTTATTTAAAATTTAAGTTATGCATCAGAATGCGCTATGTTGTTTTGGATACTGATTTTGTTCTGATTAGTGGTGACCCTAAGGTGAACTTGTCATGGGATTTTCTTGGCAAGATTGGTTCAGAAGGGGTTGCTTTTGTCTTCTTCTGAGGCTAAGAGTGTAATTTGACATCTGATATCATCTGGCCTTGGAGGAAGTGAAAAGGCAGGCCCAGCTCCATCAGACCTAGTCTAAAGTAAGAAGAAGGCCTTCCCTCCAGTCCAGGCCTCAGAGGGAGAGAAGAACTGCTGGACTTATTCCCTTTTCTCACTACCATTTCTATCTCCTTTTGTGTCATGTCTCTTAAGATTGTAAGCCTGAGGGTAGGGAACCATCTAAATGACTATTTGTAAGCTGCTCTGTGAGCCTTTGCGGTTGAAAAGCGATATACAGTAAATAAATAATTAAATAATTTGCCCAGGGTCATTAAGGAAGTTTCCATGGTGGAACAGAGATTCAAACCCTAATCTCCTGAGTCATAGTCCAATGCTCAAACCACTATACCATGCTGGCTCTCGCACGACGCTGGCTTACAACAACAACAACAACAACAACAACATGATCCCAACTAACTGGTCATGGAACCATGTTGTTGTATATTGCTTCTACACTCTACTTTTACAAAGAGTAGATCAAGAAGATCCCATGACCAACTTAGACAACCTCTGACAGTTATTATATCTTAAGGAGACAAAGCTGCTGTGACTCTAAGAAAATCATACCAACTTAGTACTGTGAAATGCCATACAGCTATTACTGAAAAACAGTCTTCCCTTACAGAAGTCCAAGAGAAGTGTTCTGTAACCTGAATTTTTGGAACCAAGAACCTATTTTTTTCACCATAAAAGATCAATTATTTTTTACAGCTAGATAGAGAATAGCTAAATAGATAGGTAGATGGACTGACTGATCAAATGTGTCTATATATTTTACACTTTTTCACTGAAATGTTTGTAATTTAGTATTTGCTGAATTCAGTGCCAAATATAGGAATATTTCACATGTTGAAATTGGTCTTGCTTGACTACATGGTAAAGGAGCCTTTAGCAGAAGGAGAGGTAGGACTTTATCACACTGCCTCTGGTGCCAGACTTAACTCTTCAGAATTTGAGCCAAATTTGGAAGCTATGCTGATTTTATCGCATGGACTTTTCCCTCAAAAAGGCTTATCGTTGCCTCCAGTGTTGAATTTGGGCCCTGTAAGTCACTTCAGCGGCCATTTTTTCCAAATCAAATGCTTCGAAATTTGAAAAAATGGCCACCGAAGTAACTTATGGGGCCCACGTTCAACACTGGAGGCAATGGGAAGCTGTTTTGAGGGAAAAGTCAGTGCAATATAACCAGCGTAACTTCCAAATTTGGCTCAAATTCAGAAGAGGTAAGTTGAGCACCAGAGGCAGTGTGATAAAGTCCATAGTCAGGTACAACTAGGGTCACCTCCAAAGTAGCAGAATCAAATCAAGGTACAGAAATGCCAGGATCCTGAAGATGGCAGGGGATGCTGAGTACAGTGTTCCCTCATGAGAACAATCACCTCAAGAAGGGACAAACTACACCCAATTAATCCTTTAAAAAGGCTGAACTACCAGGCTCTTCTCCCAAAGGATACTAGCTCTAGCGCTTAAAAGGCCTGTGTATATCTTTGGAGCCTCATGGCCTTGTGTGTCTGAGGGACAGGAGAAGTTGGAGAAACAGAGATCAATGGAAGAGTTGTGCCCTCAAACATGGGAAAGATATGAAGACATTTTGAGGGGTCTCCCTGAACTGGGAAACCACTGATTGCCTCATTAAACTCTGAATCTTTCAGATACTGCTGATCCACCAAACCTGGGGATGTATTTTTGGATTTGTATTTGGGATTGTTCTAAAGAAAATTATATGAACACCTATTATGCAGAATAAGCCTCTGCATCCACAATATGTATATACAAACTTCCTTTCCAAAGTAGCTGGGGGAAATGGTGCTTGTATCGTGCATCTGCCTCAGGCTGGTGATAAAGAGGTCTGGGGAACTTCTGTGAACGGTTTCCTCTGGGTATGGCAGTGAAGAAAGCAACAGCAGTATGTTTAAATAAAGAACTCCTCATCTGCCAGAATCCTGCTGATGCATATGGTCTGAGGAAACATTTTTCACTCCTGCCATCTTGACTCTAAGCTCCCTTCTTGGAGATTAGTGGGATGATTCCCTTTTAATATTTTCTCTCAGTTCCTTGGGGCTCTGTGCAAAATGTGAGTGCTCTCTCTTTCCTCGCTGCCATAACTTCAGAGTATACCCAATCTGTTGATACTTCTGTTACATGATGATGCCATCTGCCACAATCCTTAACTGCTCTCCCTGCAGTCCTCTCTTGAAGTTTTAGGGCTTTGCAGAAAACATAATCCTCTGAAGTTAATTGACATGGTACTGTCCCATGAAAATTATCTATATACAGGGCATTTCATTCATCTGCACTGGATTCAGCCCTGGCATTTAAAACGGTTGTTCCCATTAGTCTATAGCATTTTAGCTTACTCAACTCAAAATTATGCCAGTGTATATACAATATACTGACTGACCTATTTACTGATCTACTGGATTGATTTATTGATTTACTGCATTACTTGTGCCCTTAATAATTATTTGCAACTTCTAATTAAGGTATTTAATGTAAAAGATAAGTTTGTAGGATTTCAGATTATATGAAGAGGTTTAAAAATTACTATTTTCAATTGTGCTGTTAACTGCTTTTATTCCTATGTATTTGAATGCAAAGTAGCTTTGGGTCCTGTGCAGGGAGAAAGGTTTGATAGAAAATGGATGAATAAATAAATAGCTGACCAGAAAAGTTATATGTCTTTTTTCTTTTTAAAGCTATTTGAGTTTGTCACAAGTTGACAACATGCATATACTGGTGTAATTCTATCAGGCATTTCCTTGGATTTTTAAGATATAAAAAACTTTAGGAATATTTCAAAAAATGTTTACAGTTTGAACTCCAAATATAACTAAGCTTACAAACAATTCCAAAGTGATAAGCAAAACAGTGAGCAGCAAACTCAACCTACTATGAACACATGATCCTGCCAGGGATATCAGGAAAGAAGATAATTTCTCATTCATCATTCAATTGTAAAAAGTGTTGGAAAAGAAAGATTCCAGTTCTCTCCTCCACCAAAACTTCAAAAGCTTCTTTGGTGTTTGGGGAGGGGGTGCAATGAGGAATACAGGATAGGGGATGTGGGGTTACAGGGTAAGGAGAGAATTAGTCAAAATTGTTAATGCAGTCAATCATCATTTTCTGTGAAACAGTTTCTGAAAAGTTTCCATAATTTGGTCATTTGATAGATGAAAGGAAGTAGCATCCCTCCAGTATTTGGAAGCCATACATCTTGACGAAGGGAGGGCATTCAAAGACCCCATTTTCTGAACTTCTCTAATTAGATTTTACTGACCTACTGAGAACTAAAGTAGGGCAACAAGGAATATGAAGGCCTTGCTTATCACACTGTTCTTGGATGTTCTTTACATGCTTCACACACTAATTTAGTAAGGTGTATATGATAGGACAGTACTATAATATACGTTGTTTGTTTTTAGAAGAAGATGCTATAATTATGTTGTTTGTTTTTAGAAGAAGATGCTTCAGACTTAAAGAGTAATGTGTCTCTGTTGTCAATAAGTACAGTATGACACACACACACCCCATTCATGGGACTGGTACCCCTGGTTTCACTTACCCATATTAAAAAAAATGCTCTCTCTACACATTTCTAGATCCTCTAGAACAATTCTTGGTATGCTTCTAGCAGAATTCATTCATTTCAATCATGGAGTCGAAGGCTTTCATGGCCAGCATCCATAACAACAACAACAACAATTTATTTATAGCCCGCCCAATCACGAAGAATCAGGGCGGGTTACAGCAGTAGCAAAATACAGCGCAAGTCAAATATAAAAATTAAATACAAAGTATACCCCTATAATATTTAAACAAAATAAATATAAAGAAAATACAGCAAGCATAATCCAATATACAAACATAGCAATGCAAAATACAAATTCCAAGATACATAACTTAATATTAATTAGGTATAACATGACATATTAATCTAATTGACAATATCCGACTCTCCCTTGGCAGCAAAAATTTACAGTGCAATAGAAATACTAAGATAGCAATAATACCGTAGCGGCTGTGAGAGGGTCTCTCTTGTCCTTGGCTGAGCGAAGCATTTGCTGGATTTTTCAAATGGTTTACAAACCGACTAAGAAGATCCAGCAAATGTTTTGCTTAGCCAATGACAAGAGAGACCCTCTCACGGCCGCTGGAGTCTACCGCATTCCATGCAGCTGTGGACAGGTCTACATAGGGACCACCAAATGCAGTGTGCAGACAAGAATCAAGGAACATGAGAGACATTGCAGACTGGGTCAACCCGAAAAATCATCAGTAGCAGAACGTGCTATAAACCCTTCTGGGCATAAAATGCTGTGTGAAAGCACTGAAATTCTGGACCATGCCAACTACCATGTCAGAATGTACAGGGAGGCCATTGAAATCCATAAACACCTGGACAATTTCAACAGGAAAGAGGAAACCCTGAGAGTAAACAAGGCTTGTCTACCAGTCCTGAAGGACAGCAAGGTCAAGACTCAACCTATGCAAGTGAGAAACAGCCTAAGGCCAGGGGATTCCCAGCAGACAATGAGCACCAGTTAGCAGACATTAATCCTTGTATGCATATCCTCCCATCCTGAGGGCTGCCATTAGCAACAGAACAATACATTTGCAAATTACTCCTTCTTTCCCAGGGTCACACAGGATGTATATCTCCAATCCTTTTCCAGGCTATCATTCTCTGAAGATGCCAGCCACAGATGCTGGCGAAACGTCAGAAAGGAACTCTTCTAGAACATGGCCACATAGCCCGAAAGCTCCACAAAAACCCATTTCAATCGTGTTCTCTATTATCCACAGTTTTGCATTTCCATGGTAAGTCCGTGAAAGCATCCTCCACAGATATGGGAGTTGTACTGTATTTCACACAGTGCAATCCAAAGTATGTCTAATTAAATAAATTCAGTCATTTTTAGTTGAGTCAAAGGCTTTCATGGCCGGCATCCATAGGTTTTTGTGGGGGTTTTCGGGCTATGTGGCCATGTTTTAGAAGAGTTCCTTTCTGAAGTTTTGTCAGCATCTGTGGCTTGCATCCATTTTTAGTGGAGTTTATTTCCAGGTAGGTGGATATAGACCTGAAAGAGTTAAGACCTGAAAGAGCTCATGCTCTGGATGATGTATGCTATAACCAGGAAACAATAATGCTTTCAGAATTAATTTACATAAATTCAGAAAAGTCTATTTTAAACATGCTTTTTGGCACAAATATGTTTTGTTTCCAGAATATAGTCTATTCCTATATTTATCCCTTCACCATTCAGTAATCTGTTCCATAAAACTCTTTGCTCCTGTCCATCTCACTCTCTCAAATTTTCCACCCCTTTCTTCTTCCTTGTATATGTGATTCCTTATTCTCTTGTTTAAATATAAATAAACGAAACATCATGGCAGTCATTTACATAATTCATAATTTATAAAGATGAGTTTTATCAGCTGTTTTGCACTGGGAAATATTAAAAAATCCAATCTGGGAAAGGACTGTAATTTACTTGAAACAAAATAGCAACATTTTCTTGTTCCTGCTGTGATAGTTGGAGGCTTATAGTATACGGTGTGTCTGCGTATTTAAGGCTGGAATAAACTCTATTTTGGTGTCTGCCTGTGATATATCAGCACGAGAAACATTGTTCTATTATCTATGTGCAGAGTAAAGATTAAAGGCTAATGTAATGGTACAAGGAAAAGCCATGTATTTTCCTTCTGTCTTTGAAAGCTTCCAAATTACCTAAAGAAGGATATTTTGGGATATTTGAACATCTTTAAATACTTGTTGCGATACTCAGTTTACAATACACTGTCAGAGAATAATGTGAAAAGGATGAGGCATAATATCACCCCTTCTAAAACTGCTGGTGTGGAAATATGAACAGATTTTAGCGTTCTTGACACCACCACTTAAAAGTGTGAAGTTGATATAATAATTAGCACAGCACAGATAGGAAAACTGAAACACTGATGCCCCAGTCCAACAAGACAGATCCTTAAGCAAAGGAAGACATTCTCTGTGTGAATTTCCTTATTACATCAGCAACCATATGGATTATATGGTTGCACATCTAAACACACTATAAAGAACATCTGGGTCCAACAGCTCAATAGATCTTGGATGCTGATGAGCCTTCTAATTTAGCTTACAAGCCAGATGTAAACATATCTCCCCATAACATTTTCTAGTTGTGCAGAACTCAGCAGTTGTACATGGCTGTTCCCATATAAGTGCCAAAAAATGGGATTATAAGGAACAGAAGAGATATCTCAGAATGTCCCTTTCTGAGGCTGGTTTGGGAGTAGTATTGAGGTCTCAGCTTGTTTTGCTGAGATCTTCAAGAGCAATGCTGAGATTGTGCTGTGGAGAGTGGCCCAGGATTTGATGTTAGTCATGGCAACCATGAATCTGTCTGACAGGATGATGGTGTTCTTAGTGGTAGAGGAATTTTCTACCATTCTCTTGTCATGGACACTACCAGGTAGAATTTGAACTCATTGCGTCCTGGAGCTTTTGCAGGGATTCAGGATAAATTAGGACAGTCCATCCCAGCAGACTTGATGGATCTAGACGATTTTTCTCAGGACTATTGGAGATTTTGCTGTCACATCAGTAAGCCATTTTTCTGTCATATCAGTAAGTCATATCAGTAAGTCATTCTATTAAAGCCTTGACTGATATGTGGATTCTGAAATGTAATCTCCTGCAGAATGAGGCCAAACCTCCCCCTGGTTTTCTAGGGAGCTGGCAGCAATGAAAAAAGTAAAATAGTGACAAGAATGACATTTGTAGAAAAGCTTGGACAAACACTGTTTGAAACTTCACTCCATCTCAGTGTGGTCATCAAAACAATCTTCCTTCTCCATCAGCATTGCATGTGCAAAGAACTGTCCAGTGAAGCTGTTTCAAATAGCTAGAAGCCTTTTACAACCTGCTCCACAATAAGAAAATTTAGTTCACTCAACAGCCTGTGAACAATTTCCCCAGCGTTTTGCAGATTAAATCACTACAATCCATTTTGATTTGAATGCTATAGCTGATATAAACACAGTGATGCAATTTTGGTCCTTGCTTTTCCAGTGATAATGCGTATTTTTCAATTTGTAGAGTCCAAGGACATTGAGAGGTGTAAGCTATTACCTGAGTGCTGGATTCTTACTTCAGTGTATCTGACGGAGGCAATTGTAAGATCTCTGCTGAAAAAGCCTTCATTGAAGCACATAGCCAATTTCTAACTAATTTCACTGCCCATTTCCATACAAGGCATGGTGGCATCTCAGTTCCAGGGGTTTCTGATCCATTTCAATTTGGCTTCAGCCCTGGTTGTGGGATGCAGATGGTTTTGGTTGCCTTGGTGGATGTTCTTCAGTGACAGGAAAAGTGTGTCCCTGTTGATTCTGCAGGATCTCTGAACTGCTTTCAATGTAATCAACTACAGTATCCTTCTGGGATACTATGTTGGCATAGGACTTTGAAACACTGTTGTACAGTGTTTCTGTTCCTTCTGGTCTGAGCTACTTCCTTCAAACATCTAGGGATTCCTGTATGACTCTTCTTGTCAACCTGTGTTGTTCGCTATGTTATTCGACATATACATGAAATCAATGGGAACAGTTAACCAGATGTTCGGTGTTCAGTGCCATCAATATGCTGGTGATACCTAACTGTATTTCTCCTTTCCAACAATCTACAAGGCAGCTATTTTTGGTTCTAAACCAGTGCCTGGTATCATTAATGTGGATAAGGATGGATAAATTGAAACCCAGTCAGTCAAACAGCTGGTCAGGGTATAGGGATTCAGCCTGTGATGGATGGGTTTACATTCTGACTAAACACAAGTTTGCCATTTAGGGATTCTCTTGGATTCAGCCTGAAGTTTTTGTGGTGACTGTAGTGAAAAGGCCTATTGATCAGCCAATCACAATGCAGCATGAGACCAGCCAATGGGCAGGGCTATAAAAGGACCTTGCAGAGAGTGAAAGGGGGTTAGTTTTGGGTTAGTTTTGAGGGACAGAGTTACATTGAAGGGAGGGTGTGCTCTTAGAGTTCCTAAGGGAACATTTTAGCTTTGGTGACCACGAAAGGGTCTTAAGAGTCCAAAGAGGGACTGTGCAGGCTTGGTGAGGCTTGTTGAAAGAAAGATTTTGGTCATTGTACCTGAGATAGGATTGCCTGTTTGGCTGTATTATTATTAAGATTTTATCAGAACGTCTGGTAAGTAAGTAATAAGACGAATATAACAACTTTGAAACTAATTTATAATTTATTTTTATATTTTACAAATAAACTTTTGTTAGTGTTTTGAAATACAACTTGGCCTCTGTTTGAATATCAAACCACACTACCTAATATTAGTGACACAGAGGTGCTGTGCCATCTTAAAGAGCAGTGTTAGGGTGAAGGTTGGCAAGAGTCCTTCACAGAATTTGGTGGCAGCAGTGGGATTAAAATTCCCATAGGGCTGACACAGTTGAGAATAGGTTGTGGGTGGACTGTGTGTGTCTGAGAGAGTTCACCACATTGACCAATTAAAATTAATGTGCGAACTGTGTCCATTCCTGGAGATGTCAGATCTGGCCATGGTCATGCATGCCAGTTACATTTCACATTGATTATAGTGCATTTAGTATTATAGGCAAACTGTGGTTATCAATTTAAAAACTTCTGGACACCACTGGTACTTACTGGGGGCACTTGAGTATCCACAAAAGGGTGTGAGGAAATGCATGGGGCCTACAAGTTGTAATTTCCCTCCATAAAGTTTTAATAGGGAGTTTACCAAGAGCCCCACAGTAGTGACAAAAGCTATTATAAACATTAAATAAAGATTACTATGAAGCAACCGAAACCACAAGACCACTATTAGCAATCATTAGTTAAAATAAAATTCCTTCCTAGCCCTGGATAAGTGGCAGCTAAATCTGTATCCATAGCAAGTACAAATCTAGCAACAAAGTTTTAAGATAACCAAAATGGCAAAGGTTAGGCTTAGATAGGTTAGAAATATAATGAGAAAATCTGAAGAGACCCCTTCTCTAATGACAGATCAGAATTGAGAAGCTTTCCCTCTGATCAAGGACCCGGTGCTCCCTTCCAACCATTTTAAGATTGGCTAAGAGGAAAGCAATGAGCTACACTGAACAGGTAACTGCATATTGCTACTGCACTGGACACATGGTGGGTCTTTTGCACTCTGCATTTAGCCCTGGCACAGGCACAGGAGCTTGAGCATCCTGGATAATTTTAGATTTTATTCATGGCTGCCGCACTTTGGACCTATCTTGAGATGATGTGACTTGTTGACAAATAGGATAATAGTTGGTAAAGTGATAGGCAGTAGGAAAAGACAAAGACTGTATCACAGGTGGATTGATTCAATCAAGGAAGCCATGACTGTGAGTTTGCAAGACCTGAGCAGGGCAGTTGATGACTGGGGATCTTAGAGGGATTTCATTCACAGGCTCACCATAAGCTGAAGTCAGCTTGATAATGAATAACATCAATAAATAAGTTATTTTCCAGCTCTCATTTGGACAGACAGAAGAGGGCAAAATGTAATGAGGTTATATGTTACTCATAATACCATGTACAGTATAAAGGAATTGTGCTAATTGATGTAAATAGCTGCTCTAAACAGTACAATCAAACCAGTTACCTGTTGAGGCTGAACCCACTTGTGATTGCCCCAACTGGTCCCCACATTCACTTTACTGATCCAAATACAAGAGATCTACACAAAATATGTATGAATAGGATGATAATACCAGAGATAGCATCAGGGCATACAACCATCAATATATATCCTGGACCTTTGTGAAACAGAAAAAAATAGTGACCACATTCCAGTAAAGTTTAGCCTTTTGTCTGTGTCAGTGTTTCTACAGATGTATTTTCTGCCACTGCAATTATTTGTAAATCTGTGCGGATGGTGCCGTTCTTCAGAACTTTTAAATAAATATTATTCCAACCTACCAGAATCTGCTTGATTTAAACAGACTAAAAATATTGTTTTTATGTGGATTTTTTATGTAGGAGAAGAAGCACTTGTAGGCCATGGTTTTCTCTAACAAGCAGAGTGCAACTTTACATAGGTTGTATACATGTGAATTATTTTTTACATTGAATGAAAATGACTCAGTTTATATTCTTACACACATTTTATGGGGACTAGGTACAATGTACATAGCGGGACATACCTCTACTATATCCAGACCTTGGAGGTGCTTTTGTGGATGTAGGAGTATGTTCTTGTTCAAAAATGTAGCTCTGAACATATCTACACCTGAACTAGTAGTTTGTCCATGTCACTGTTTTTAAAAAAATCAGATTTCTCTCTCTCTCTCCCTCATCCCCCCCAACACACACACACACACACACACACCTTTGATATGTTTTTGTGTTCAATAAAGTTCACTTACCAGAATGAAGAGGCAACTAGTGGCAAGCCATATATGGTCAGGGATAGTAGAAAATACTGACAAAATCAAGCAACCAAACACAAGGAGAAAACTGAAAAACAAAAGAGTATAAAAAAATTGTCAGGACATTGGGCAGGAAAGTATAACTTGAAATATACGAAACTACTAGTAATATGCATCAGTTCTCCTTCCAGTTAAGTATGATGTTAAGGCTACAATAAGTATAGAATTTTATTCATTTAAATAAATATAACTTATTCAGACATATGATTGATTGCACTGAAAAAATACAGTGGCAGAGCAGTAGCATCTTGAAAAAGCTGCAGGTGAAACTGAGATCAATAAAAATCTATGAGATTCTTATTGTTCAGTAGGAAATGAATTATACACATTGGTTTCAGCAATTATTATATGGTGCATATGCGTAGCTAGCAACATCTGATGCTCCTATTTTCTTTTATTATTGAGTAGTGAAAGCTGCTGAAACAACATATAAAAATAATAACACTGTATACATATAAGTAGAATGTGCCTTTGACAAAATAAAATAATGGAGAAACAAATTTATAACACTGAAAACATATTGCATATTGCACTGAAAACACTTGATAGTCAGGGGAAAATCATAAAATATTCCAAAAGAGAAAACCACACTTTTAAACTAATGGTTTTGTGCTGCTATACTGTTTTCACAGAAATAAGTAACATGGCCAATAAGCAGGGTACTGGGCAGAGGTAAGTTACGAATCCCAAATGTCGAATCACATATTTCACCTCAATACCCAGAAAGAAAGCATAGCAAAATATCCACACTAAAGAAGGCAAACAAGTGTAGCACAAAGAAACAGATGTACCACACTCATACAAAACACATGAAAAAACCTCCAAATAGAAAAACAAGCCAAAGAACCAGCTAACACATACATACCTCTCCAAACAAGAAGTATGCATCCTGCAAGTGATACCTCCATACTCTCTACCATACCTTCATTCCTATCCCCAGCATACCTTTTCCTATCAGTGGAGGATGGCAGTTTGCTTGTCAACATGGCAACCTTTATGTTTATGTTCTTTTATTTTAACAAATTAAAAACATTAAAATAATCAGGATGGACAGGAAGTGGGTTTGCCACACAAGAGATGTCCAAAGGTATTACACTGCAGACCCCAGGCTTAAAGAGACAGTTGTTAAAAACTGCAAAAAAATAAAAAAATAAAAAAAATAAAATAAAATTTCATACTTCATCACAAACAACACATTTTCACTATTCCACTTCCTTTCCTCATTTTTATATACTACTGCACATAGCTTTTTAAATAGTGTTTTTTACTTTTTCAGATTTGCTTGTTTCAAGTGCTGTTTTAAAACGTGTTTAAGTGTTTTCAGTTTTTAAAACAGTCTTGTCAATTAACGGTTTGCATGCAGCACATAACTACTATTGCAGAATAGGCCTATACAATGGCAGGCGGCTCTTGAAAAAGCTCTCTGCTGTGCAGGGCAAAAGCACAAACCAAAGGAAATTTATTGTGCCAAAATGCAGAGGTAAGACCCTTGACAGACAAAATAGCCTAGAAGAGATCCATTAAGAATTAGGCCAAAATCTGGCTTGCTGAACTGTATGAAATGTGTTACTGGCACTGAGGGTAATGGCATAAATTCCCAATGAGTTGGGAAGCATAATATATAGTATTACCAGCTTTTCAAAATAGCAGTCAGGGACAGGCCAAGTGCATGACATGCTGGAAAATAGCTATTAACAAGTTTGTGTTCTACTTAAATACCAAATTAAAGTCTTGACTTCATTTAACTTAGCCATGTGTTTTTCTGCAAAATTAACATATTGTCTACATTTATAAATAACATGGTGCTCACATTTCTGTCTGTATGAAGGGCTCACACCCGCAAATACAGAATTTTTAAAAACATTTTTTAGTGTATTATGGCCATATTGTTCTGACAGTACATACTGATATAAAGAGAGAAAAGATTTCCAACCCTGAAAGTGAATATTCTTTCTAATAAGGAACACCTGTCAATCCTTAAGAAACAAACTTTTTGCCCTTCAAATAAGAAACATCCCTTATTAGTAGGGATACCTGGCAACCCTGCTGCAATAGAAGGCAGTTTCAATTATTTGAATATAAATTTCTAAATTCAAAATACAGTACACAGTTCAATTCTGCTTAAAGAAGGCATACAAACACCTCCAACAGGTTTCTCTCATCACCCAATTATTGTTTGCAAATTTTGAAATGAACAAAGGTGTGTGTGTGTATCAAAAGCAGGCTCCCACTGGGAGAAAGGTGACATATAAATGATGATGATAATTAATTAATTAATAAATGATGATGATGATGATGATGATGGTGATCTCTGGAGCAAAAACTGACAGTGCTGGAAGTCAAATGTCTTGGAGTGAAGTAGATAACCATGTTCACATGTGCACCTGTGGCAAACTGAAGCAAAGGAAACAGGGACATGCTTGTTGGTCTGCCCTTATCCCACCTGCATCCCACAAATTCAGTCAAATCCATGCATCTAGAAACACAGTTGTACAGTAGTGGTACCTCTGTAGGCTCATTTCAAAGACTTAGGTAAACTAATTGTAATACCAGCTGGCATATTACCTACTTTGCCCCACTTTAATATACACTTTTAATAAAACTGAATCACATTTAATTTAATTTAAATCCAACCACCTGGAAAGATACGTCCTCAAGAATTTTTGCACTAGGATTTAAGACGTTCTATTAAACTGATTTGTTCACATTGCTGTAAGCATATGGGTCAGCAAACCAATCTGTGTTCTTTAAAAAAAACACACACACTGCATTATGCAAGTAGGTGATCATGATCATGTACACATTTTCCCCTCAATACTGACATCAGTTCTGTACAGAACAATGATGTGTATGGATGAATTCAAATTTAAATATAGAAAACAGGAAGCTACATTGGTAATGCCACATGCAGTTGTCTGGAGCTAATGCATGCATTTTTGCTATATGTAATATGTACATCATTTCCACTGATATGGCAAACAACAGACTACACAAATAGGCAATAGGCCTACTGCAAAGGCAGAGTAGCCTAACAAAACTCTTGAGAATGGTTGTGTTAAAGTATCATGGCAAAAAAATTATTTGTGGGACACAGACTCATGTTTCTCATGCACAATTCTTTCTGCACAGCTAAAAGGAGTTTGGAAAAATCTCCTTCCACTTTTTATTTAACTCAAATTATTGTGTAGCTTAGGCAGGGAATGGTGGGTAACACAGTCTAATGAAGTTGGCTTTAGTTAATTTAATGAGTTTGTTCAGTTAGATGACATAACAAAGCCTACTTAATCAAAACTTTAAATGCTTCCAAACTCCTCCCACACTTCCATGAAGAGAATGCAAGCTAAAGGTTTGCGTGACATGGAAAAAACCAAATTCATTACATGAATCATGTGCAAAGACAAATAATAATGATATGATTCTTTTTTCAGTTCCTGCATTTTTGTCATCACAGTTTAAAGTTTATCTCTGCAGCTCATGAAATAGAGAGACCGTGGGTACAATCCAGCATTTTTATGTCTTGCTGATGTCAAAGAGATGGTTTCAGCATATGCTTAACTTTACTAGTACCAGCTAAGTTTGACAAGAAATGAATCCTCTGGAGACTGACTGTTTTCTCTGTAGAATTTCTTCAAAGCCAAAATTAAAGAAAACAGTTCAGAAGCAAATAAACATACTAAAGGTTATTACATTCACAGCTGGCTTGGGACATTTTTAAAAGCCTTAACTGATTGTCACAATTTAAATCACTGGCTTACTTTAAACAGGAAATATAGGACTATCTTCAGTGTATCACTGCCAAAGTATCCCAGCATGCTGCAGCAAATGTGAGGATCCACTTAAGGACTTACATTCGATGGCATACACTTGGTTCAGGAAGCTCAGTTGGATCTCTCTGCTTGGACTAAGAATGGGACCAGCAACAAACAACAACCTGTCACTTCTGCAGTCAAGTGTTCCAGAAGGCATTTGCAATCCTCATCACTTAGGAACACCTGATGATTTCTTAAAGTTCCCAAATATCATCTGAAAACCTTTGGTCTTTACCAGGTATGGGGAAGGTGTGGTTCTCAAATGTTTTTGAACTGCAACTCTTACATTCCCCCCCCCCCACTAGCTATGATGGCCACGGGTGACGGGAACTTTAGTCCAAAAACTTTTGGAAGGCTGCACATTATATACCTCTGGATTAAAGTAAACAATGTGCTTTAATAACAGGCATTAACAAGTGTACTTGATTACCTGAGAAATACCTAAAATGTTAAAATAGCAACTAGTTGAAATTTAGGGTCCTGTTATGCCATCATCTTTTTATTTTCAAAGACACTGCTCTACTGACATTGTGGAAAAAATAGTTTTGATAATGCAAACCATGTGGATTAAATTTTCCATCATTTATAGTTTCAGTGTGACTTGTTTATGCAAGTAAAATGAGATATGACAAAGGCTATTATAATTTGTTTTAAATATTTTGACAAACCCTTATAGGACATAAGCGTCCCTCCATAGAAGGTGGCTTGTAAATTCATACTGTAAACATTAACAAGAAATGACTAACTATTTAGCTTTTCCCATGGATAAAACAGCATGAACTTAGGGGCTGAGACCTCATGAATGCACAAAGTGGCCACATACAGAAAATTTAATACGATAGATTACTTTAAACATTTGAAGAATAGATTTTACCCCAGTCTGAAAATAAAATTGTGATAATTCTGTCTTTCCTCTTATTAATAAAGCTTTATGGGTGGCTTAGTGGAGACTGAATGGATTAGCTTCCGTGAACATTAAACTGTTGTGTTAGTAATACTTAAAATGTTTGCATTCAACAGTAACTTTTGCATACATTTGTTTTCATTTTGTGTATCTGAGAACTTAAGTAAATGCACCATGCCTCATTATGAATCAGAAGCACTGACTGTTAGTAGGGTAAATCTACTCCCCTTAACAGGTTTCCCTTGCCCTCCATACATGCTAGGCTGGGGAAAAAAACCTCCAGTTAACACCACTAAAAGGGTGTTTGGGAGAGGCAGTAAGAGGTGAAAGGTAAAACCGATCAGAAGGGCAATTAAGCATCTGATGCTTGAGCAAGGTAGACCTGATCCAGATTGGATTGCATGTTTACTTGTTTCTCATTATTGGCTTCTACCTGAAGAACTGCAGTATTGCTTACGTACAGCCCAAGGGGAATTTGGACTTCAAGCAGTAATCAAAGACTCCCTACCCAGCAATATTATGACAATGTCCTCCACGATTCTCTCAGTTTCAAAAACAGTTTTTGGTATGAGATTGTAGGATTCTGCTGATTAATGATAAAAATACAAAACACCACTGGTTATATCTGAGTATAATTCTTTGGATCCCTGTCAAAAAGGGTAAGTATAGGGCCTGAAGCATAAAACAGAATAATTTCCATGAATGGGAAAGGAATTTAGATTAGTTTTCTTTTCCAGAGGAGCAGCTCTGTTAATCTGTTGTAGCAAACAAACAATCACAAGCAAGCAAACAAACACAGTCTTGTGACAGTGCCAGAATACCAAACATCACCACCAATAAACTACCACAAAAAGAAAAAAATACAGGAAAAATATTTGCAACAAACCTAGATTACAAGTCTGTCACCCTATCTATTCATGCAATACTGTTATAGGATGTCTGTCACAACACCAAGAGTTCATTTGCCTGCTTGTCTTCAGTGTGATAGTGTATAACTATTATCTGTTAGCAAAGTGCTTCTCTATTTTGCATAGAATGAACCAGTAAGTCATCAGACTATCTTAGGGACCGCCTCTTCCCATATGAGCCCCCTCATACACTCTGGTCCTAAGAAAACTAGGTTGGCACAGACCTCCCAGAGGGCCTTTTCTGTGGTCGCTCCCAGGCTATGGAATGGCCTGCCGGATGAGATGCGCCTTATTACAACCCTGGACGGCTTCACAAAGGCCGCCAAGATGCATCTCTTCCGGTAGACCTTCCCAGACAATGATTAACCTTTCTGCCAACTACTGTCCCTTTTGCCTCTTCCACTGGGATATCTGATATTGTCGAGGACACCCATCATTTTTAATTAGAAGCTTTCCAATGTTTTAATGTTTTAATTGTAATGGCTCTGTTTTAGTATTTTTAAATCTTGTAGTTTAATTTATTTTTAAGGGGTGGGAGGGGAAATTGAATTGTTATATTTTAATTGTAATTGCTTTTAAATGTTGTACCCCGCCCCGATTGCTTACCCAGAGGGGCGGGATATAAATAAATAATAATAATCAGACAAAAGAATCAAAGGAGACAGGACTGATCAGAAGAAAATAAAATTGTGATAATTTTGTCTTTCCTCTTATTAATAAAGCTTTATGGGTGGCTTAGTGGAGACTGAATGGATTAGCTTCTGTGAACATTAAACTGTTGTGTTAGTAATACTTAAAATGTTTGCATTCAACAGTAACTTTTGCATACATTTGTTTTCATTTTGTGTATCTGAGAACTTAAGTAAATGCACCATGCCTCATTATGAATCAGAAGCACTGACTGTTAGTAGGGTAAATCTACTAAATTGTAAATTGTCAGGAAGCAGACTACAGTCTTTGAGCTGCAAGAAAGATAGCAAGAAGAGGCTTCATCTGCTGAACTGTCAAAGTGGTCCAGATTTGTGACAGATAGAGGCTGACGTCTTGGCTGAAAGGCTATAGGAAGCACTGACATGCTACGTGACAGCTAACAATCCCTACCAAGTGCAGGGACAAGCTCCTGAGCTATATCCCAGTGGACATGCTGGAGAGGGGGGAGGAATCAACATGGCTGTGGCTCCCCCACAAAGGACTGGTGGGTGATTGAAGGATAACGTTTTCTACATGTCTGCTACATGACACTATAGTTAACCTGTAGAATTGTATGTTTGCATGTATGTTTAACTCTGGCCTTGTCTGCACAGGCCAGGATACTCTGAGGGCAGCCACCTGGCCATCTGTTCCTATGCCAAGGTGTCTGTCTGCACAGGTGTTTCGCTGAGCTGCCCAGCACACCTGCCACTGCCATCGGTTGCTCACTTCTGCAATCAGAAGAAGGTGCCCAGTGACATTCATATGACTGGATGCCTCATTTTGACTTCAGAGGACGTGACCAATGGTAGTATATGCACCAGGTGGCTCAGTGGGACACTGCGGAGTGGACTTGTCCCAGAACCACTCTCTCATTTGACTCCCAGAGGAGAATCTACACTCTGGTAAGCATCACCATTAGCTACGCCTTGAAACTATCCCCAGTGCTAATCCCTGATTTTCCTGAGCCTTGTATGTGTGTGTGTGTAACTGCATTGTGTGGTTGTCTTTCTCTCTTTAACAAACTGGATATGAATTAGACAAGCCTGTCTGTGCTCAGTTTCTCAGACTATCTGGACTATATATGGTACTTGTTTGAGGAGCAGTGGTGTCATTCCCCCTTAGGGTGTCACCCAATGCAGTCTGCACCCGTAGCACCCTCTAGTGATGCCACTGGTGCCACGATAAACTACAATTCCTAAGATTCCCTAGCACTGAGCCAGGGCAGAGAAAGTGGTCTCAAACTAGTTATTTCAGCATTCTGGACCATATTCCTGGACTTTAGTATGCCTGATGGGAGGTGCCTTCATGTCAGAGATATCCTTTTGCTAATGCAGTTTTCTTGTTTAGAATAAAGCCTGTGTTTAAAAGTACTTCTCCTCTTCCACACTCCTTTTATATGGCTTTTGCTTGGTCTTAGTTCTCCACTGGGGGTGGCAGGTGGAGCATAAGTCTCTGTAGAGCCAGAGATGGAAAGTACAAGTGGAACCTCAGCAACCTCTTGCTGTACAAGGAGGATTAAAATCAATGGACAGTGACAACTAAGATAGATGGCCTCTGAGCTCCCATCTTGCTCAGGCAGATATATAGAATGATTTACTATAGGTAAATGCTAAATTTCTTTAAATCATATTAAGGAAATCTCTTTAAATAATATTTAATATTAAATTACTTTGATTGCACTACTGCTTTAGGATATCTGTATTCTTATAAAAGGTTAAACCTGTCTCTTTGCATGGCTAAATTGCTGTTTTCAATTGATCTCACCCTTCAGTCGACTAGCTGATACTGATAAAGTGTCACATAAAACGTTAAGCTTGAGAATAAAAAAACATGAATATAAATCTGTAAAACAAACTTTGCTGGTGTGGTGGAACATAGATGGAACATTAGGCTAAATGAGACATTATTGTTAAAAGAAGTAGTATGCTGAAAATTTCCTGATTTTTTTCTTAATTTAAAATTTTGGGCATATTTAAAAATATGTTTGCAGGGATCTGTTTCAAAAACCATTCAGAATGGAATTAAAGTGCAGCAGGTCTTTCAGAACTGTTTTTTTTAAAAGGGGAGTAAAACTAAACAGTCCAGTTTCTACAGAATTCTGAAAACTGGGGAAGAAGAAAACTAGGTGGGAGAGCGAGAATGTAATGGAACTGCTAGAAACGAAGGATGAGAAAGAGACATGTACATATTAAAGAGAGAGAGAGAGGAAACTTTCCCCATGTGTCCAAGAATTGTCATTTCCAGGTTCACTTTGGCTGGATTCTGCACTGCAGAAATAATCCAGTCTGACATTGCTTTAACAGCCATAGTTCAATGTTATGGAATTATGGGATTTGTGAGACATTTAGCCTTCTCTGTCAGACAGCTCTGGTGCCCAAAAAAATACAATTCCCAAAATTCCACAGCATTGGAATTTTGTAAAAATTATAGATACATACACTCCTTACATACAAAATTTTTAAAGGCCAATCAAAAATTTAAAATACTTCCTTCATAATCCTGTTTTTAGAATTCCTACTTAAGCGAGTCCCCCCCCCCCACCAAAAATATTGTAAATATTTTTTTATAATTGAGAACACTGCGGTCTACAGTTTAACTTTTTTTCTGTTAGGATTCAGGCTAGAGCTCAGATTTTCCTAGCCTAGACGACTGGTAGACCAAACTAAGAATAAATAACATACAAAGTCTGGTGTCTCGGGAAACTGGGACACCATCCATTGAATCATAAGCTCTTCTATGTCCAAAAAAGGGGGATATTTTCATTTTCAGAGGATGGTGAGACACCAGCATTTGGATCATCAAAAAGCCCAGGAAGATCCAGTAATGAGAACAGCAACACAAAGCACTACTCTTTTAAGCAGGGATGGGTGAGATGTGGTCCTGAGGTGTATTTAATACCAAAACTGTTTTTTCCCCAGCCTTGACTCATCCAGACAATCCCAGACTGTCTTTTTTGGATGTCAAGTGTGGCAATTTGCCTTTAAAATAGATTATAAGTCCCTCCTCCCACACTTTTTCACATTTAAAAATTAAAGTTTTTAAAAATGAGAAGTCAAATTCTAGACACTTTCTGGATTTTTAGGGGGCACGTTTTGGTAATCTGTGCAGCTCTCAGAGGGTAATAATAATTCAGAGTTTATTGTAATCCACACTGTTTCAGACTTTTACAATCTTTCATGAAGGAAACATAAAGTACATATGCCAAGAATCCTGGATTACTAAAATTAAACTCTCTCATACATGAAGCAGCAATAATGTTGCAGTGATTTATAAATGTATGAACGAACCCCATGGGTTTCATGCACTAGAGTATTAAGACAGTTTATGTTTCCCATTGCAAGCCCTCCATTATTTTACAGATGAAAACCTGGACACTTGCAGAAGCAACATCAAAGTGTGGTCATGATAGCAAAAGGTATTAATGAGTGAGAACAGGCAAACTAAGAGAGGCTGCTGCGGTTTTTTTCTTTTTTGCTTGAATCTACTGGGGCTGCTGCCACCCTGCAGAAATAAATCAAACTGTCACCACTTTAAATGCTATGGCTCAATGCTATTCTGGGATCTGTAGTTTGTGAGATATCAGCCTTCTTTGTCTGAGAGCTCTGGGGCCCACCAATTTAGCCTTCTCTGTCAGGAGGCTCTGGTGCCCTACCAAACTACAAATCCCAGAATTCTATAGAATTGAGCCACTCTTTCCAATCTGTTTCTTTCTGAATCTAGTACTGGCTCCATCTGAGGTAGTCACAGATGGGACACAAAACAGAGGAAGATCATGGCAGTCACCAAAACAGTAGTCTTTGCAGTTATGTAACACTGACAAAAATGCCTCTAGATATGTGCACTAGTCTAGGTGAATGAAGTGTGGTTTTAAAGTCCTCAGATTTGGCAGTCTCAGCATGCTGTTAGTCTTTATAAGGCTAATACAGTGGGTCCTTGTTATCCGCTGGGGTTTGGTTCCAGGACCCACCATGGATACCAAAGTCCATGGATGCTCAAGTCCCATTAAATGCAATGGCAAGTAAAATGGCGCCCCTTATATAAAAGGGCAAAATCAAGGTTTGCCAATGGGAATTTGTATATTTTAAAAGTATATTCAAGTTGTGGATGCTTGAACCCATGGATAAAAAATCCATGGACAAGGAGGGCTGGCTGTATACAAACTGCAGGTGAAGGATGAACAAGTGGAGTGGGATAGGGGAAGGCTGGAAATAACAGAATATAGAGGGGGACATTGGATATGTTTCTCCTTCCAGAATCCACAGCAATGCCTAGGCAAGTTTCTTTTGATTTTTACTAATACCCTTAAGGTGCATCTATCTACACTGTAGAAATAATGCAATTTGACACCACTTGAAATGTTGAAGCTCCATCCTATGGAATCCTAGTATCTGTGGTTTTACAAGCCTTTATAGCCTTCTCTGCCAAAGAGTGATAGTATCTCAAAGTACAAATCCCAGGATTCTGTAGTTATGACAGTTGAAGTGGTATCAAACTGCATTATTTCTACAGTACAGAGGCATCTGCAGAAGCCCCAGCCAGCATATTTAATAAAAAGTATGGCTTGGCCATGGAGACTCACTGGGTGACCTTGGGGAAGTCACACACTCTCTGTGTCAGAGGATGGCAATGGCAATGGCAAGCCCCTCTGAAGAAACTTACCAATAAAACCTCATGTTAGGTTCTTCTTTGAGCTCTGGTGGCGCAGTGGTTAAATGCCTGTACTGCAGCCACTCACTCAAAACCATAAGGTGGCAAGTTCAATACCAGCAAAAGAGCTCAAGCTCATCTCAGGCTTGCATCCTTCCAAGATCGCTAAAATGAGTACCCAGATTGTTGGTGGCAAGTAGCTTACAGTTGTAAACTGCTTAGACACTGCTTAGGTATATAAATGAAGCTGTTTGTTTGTTTGTTTTGTTCTTAGAGTCACCATAAGTCAGACATTATTATTATTATTATTATTATTATTATTATTAACCTTTATTTATATAGCGCTGTAAATTTACACAGTGTTGTACATAGAAGCTTATATTTAGACAATTCCCTGTCCTCAGGCTTACAGTCTAAAAAAAGACAACACAAAAGGAGAAAGGAAAGGTGGTGGGAAGGGGGATGAGGTCCAGTGGCTCTTCTCTCCCTCTGGGGCCTGGACCAAGGCAGATGGACTGGAGGCAGGGCTCGATTTCTTAATACATAGTTAAAAGGAGGCATCCTGGGGTAGACGGCACAATTCTGGGAATGCTTCTCTAAACAATATAGTCTTTAACTTAATTTTGAATCTGGTTAGAAAGGTGATGAGGTGTATATGTGGGGAAAGAAGGTTCCAGAAGTGAGGGGCAGCAAGTGAGAAGGGACGAATCCGGGACGGGACAGTGGAAATCCTTGGCTGGGACAGGAGACCTTGACTACCAGAACGGAGGTTACGAGGAGGAATGTAAGGAGAAAGAAGTTCAGACAAGTAAGGGGGGGCCAATCCATGAAGGGCTTTGAAAGTCAACAGTAAAAGCTTGTACAGGATGCAGAAGTGGAAGTGGAGCCAATGAAGGGAGGATAAGAGAGGAGAAACATGGTCAAAGCGGTGAGCAGATGTGATAATACGTGCAGCTGAGTTCTGGACAGAGATTAAAGGATGGAGGTGAGAGACAGGAAGCCCTGTCAGAAGAAGGTTACAATAATCTAGTTGTGAGACCACTAAGGCATGGCCCAGAGTCTTGGCAGAGGAGGCTGAGAGGAATGGACGGATTTTAGCACTGTTGTAGACAGACAATCTACAGGCCTTGGCAGTGACCTGAATCTGGGGAATAAACGACAGAGACGAATCAAAGATGAAACCGAGACTGCGGGCTTGCTGAACTGGTTGAATAGAAGTGCCGTCAACAGAAACAGAGAAGGAGTATTGAAGGGTGGGCTTAGGTGGGAAGATGAGAAGCTCTGTCTTAGACATGATGAGCTTTAAGCACTGATGCCGCATCCACTGAGAGATGGCAGCCAGACAAGATGAAACTTGCTGTTCAAGCCCTGGTGAAAGGTCAGGGGTTGAAAGATACAGCTGAGTGTCATTGGCATTCAGATGATAGGAGAAACCAAAAGAACTGATGAGTTTACCAAGGGACAATGTGTATAGAGAGAACAGAAGGGGACCCAGGACAGAGCCCTGAGGAACTCCAACAGATAAGGGAACAGAGGAGGAAGTCTGACCACCTGTGACCACTGCAAAAGATCTGTCTGACAAGTAAGATTTAAACCAGTTGAGAACAGAGTCGGATAACCCGAGGTCAGAAAGCAAGTCAAGCAAGAGACAGTAGTGCACGGTGTCAAAGGCTGCAGACAAATCGAGGAGAATGAGAATAGAGCAGAGGCCATTCAGTAGAGGCCATTTGCCTTGGCCTGCAAGAGATCATTTGAGATCTTGGTGAGGGCCGTCTCTGTAGAGTGCCATGGGTGGAAACCAGACTGAAAAGGGTCCAGGATGGAGTTGGTTTTGAGAAACTCGAGACAATGAGAATAAACTACCTTTTCCAGAACCTTTGAAAGAAAAGGAAGAAGAGAGATAGGACGATAGCTAGACAAAGAAGAGAATTGAGAGAGGGTTTCTTCAGAATTGGGGAAATGAGAGCATGTTTGAAGTCCGAAGGGAAGGAACCCGAAGAGAGAGAGAGATTAAAGATATGGAGGAGCGAGAGCAGAAAAGAAGGGGTTATAGGGATTAGAAGATGGGAGGGGATAGGGTCAAGAGAACAAGTAGTAGGTTTGGAAGAATTTAGCAACATGACTTGAAGACACACAACAACAACAACAACAACAACAACAACAACAGAAGCCCTCAGCCAGCATAACCATGTTGGCTGGCAGATTTATAGAATTATAAAAAAAAGGGTACTTGTTCAAACTCTGAGGTGCTACCAAGTTTGGAGTATCCCACTTCCAATTATCCTGATAAATGCCATAAGTAGCCAACTCTATTATCCCTAGATGCTGGTTTTTATATATGAGATCAGGCACCCATGGGATTTTGTGACAGTAATACTGTAGTTCTTCGGAAGCCATTTCAGGAAAAAAAAAAATACGCAAAGCCTGTGGGCCCTTGGGGATAAGGGTGCTCACAGCGTGAAAGGCTTTCAGAGGAGGTTAGTGAGATGGGACACAGTTTTCTGGCCTGTAACTGGATCATCAGTATGGGGGATGATTTATCTACTTTCTGAACAGGCCCAAAGTTACTAAAGGTCAAATAATGTCTTCACTGGATTTTAAAACTGGAGCTAAGCATAAAAATGCAAAAGAACAAACAAAATACGCATTAGAAGACAATAGCCTATTAAGGCAACGTAAACTGTGAAGTGTGTGTGTATTTCCTTTTTCTTTTTCAAATAACTTTCTCTAGGCTCAAATCCTGGCCAAATTTCCATGATGCTACTGACTTAACTGTCTCTGAAGGTGTGAGCCAAGTGTCTTTCCATATTTGAATACTGAAAACAAAACCAACTTTCCCCCATGAATTGAATACAAATCCTAATTTAACACGATGCAGATGGGGAAAAAAGCCACCACAACCCAGATTCATAGACCAAAATCAGAACCTAGACTGTACTAACCAAGAGGGCTTTGATCATTTTTAATTTGCAGTTATATCTGTTATATCAAAAAAAAAGAAAAAAAGTCTGAAACATTTTTAGTTTTAACAGTAGAGTAGCCATGAAAAATCATCTTGATTCAGATAGTGCCCTTTGGTGTGATAGGAGAATAACACATTTTGAAGTTCATACCAAAATATAATTTCAGACTTGAGCCATTGAAAATGTTCACAATTCTATTGCAGACTGTTGCAATCACTATAATGGCTGCTTAAAAATCCATTGTAATTTTAAAATAAATGCCTGAATGTGGAGAAAAAGAAGCCAGAGCACCCATAGATCACAATTCTCTTGTTCAATTGAAAGGACAGGATGACATCTCACAAGCTGCACAGATTATAGTTCTGCTAACAATAACAGGAATTTTTCTTTCAATGAAATCACTATTCTAAGGATTGGCAGCTCTTTCTTATTCAGCACAACTTTGTTAAGAACATGTCCTGTGGAACTGAATAAGTGAGAAGGACACATGAAACCAGAGGGAAACAGTCTTTTCCATTTTGTGAAGAGCTGTTAATAAAATTGTGCTCTTAGAAGTTAAAAATTATTGCTACCCATAGCTAAAACTTCCTCCCCAGTCATTTCTTTTCATACAAAAATCTGTAGTAGTTCCGTACTACATTTTCAATATGTGTTCTTTTAGCCCTATGTAGATCATACAGAAATATATTTCTTTTAGTATCTTAAGGGAAAAAATTTACAGGGTGACTTCAGTGAGGTCCTCTGCTGCTTTTATTTATAAAATATCATGTCAACATATAAGTTTTTGTTTAATGCAATTGAATTAATTAGCAATAATAGAACTGAATTTGAGCCATCTCTGCATGGGTGAAAAGCCCTGCTGCCACCTCGATGCTAGTGCTGCCTGATTGTACAACATATGGAAACCTCTGGTGAAATACTGCTTGTCTTCCCCATTAAGCCAACTTTGTCCTGGAATTTGCAAAGTTGTGGGAATCCTCAGTGTTGCCCCAGACATGTGGCATGTGAACACCTGGATCAGGCTCCAAATGGGCTTGCCTGGTGTTCACATCCCAGGCCCCACACTATCCCCTTCCCTACGCTGAGCAGTGAATGGAAAGAAGATTGCCTGTTGTGAAGCCACAGCTGCTGCTGCTGAACCTACAGGAGCTCTTTGGACAGGTCATGTGCTACACCACCACTTCACCTGAGACGTTGCTCATCCATGCAACCAATGAGAAGAGAAAATAGAGGCACCACCATCACATGGTGAGGGCTTCTGGAGACCGCAACCATGGAATTGGGGAGACCCCTGCCATGTGAGGACCCTCTAACCTTCACATCGGTTGCACAGGCAAGCCCACTCTCAGAAGAACATGTGGCTACCAGGTGGCCTGCAGGTATGGCAGTGGTGGCTCTGAGGTACAGGCCAGCTGTGGCAACACAGTGTGGGCCTGGCTAGCATGTGAGAAAGATGCTGCACCGCCACAGTGGGTTTGGCCCAGTGTGTGTGGGTGCCATTGTGATGCCATGCAGGGTCAATTCTGGAACACAATGCTCTGGAACTTGTTGGTCTTATGGCCAGTGCAGAAAGAGCCATAAAGTTTGTTTTCTGCATTTTAACCCACTCTGCATCAAAAGAGAAAAAATGGGGATGGAGATTCCAGGATAGCTTGCAAAGACCAATAACAGCCCTAACACAGGAACTTATCACAACACCTCCGGTGCCTGACTTCCCTCTTCCGAATTTGGCTGAAATTTGGAAGTTAGGTTGATTTTATCACATGTTGCCTCCAGTGCTGAATTTGGGCTCTGTAAGTCGCTTCGGCAGCCATTTTTTTCCAAATCGGAAACTTCTGATTTGGAAAAAATGGCTGTTGAAGTGACTATGGAGCCTGAATTCAGCACTGGAGACAACAGGAAGCTGTATTGAGAGAAAACTCCATGTGATAAAAATCAGCCTAATTTCTGAATTTGAACCACATTCGGAAAAGGTAAGTCAGGTACTGCAGGCGGTGTGATAAGCTCCACAGTCTCTGACCTCCACGGCTTGCAATCTAAATTATACACGTACCTGAGCATAAGATCCATTGGAGGGTCTCAAGCCCTTTGAGACTTTGAATATCATCTTCACTACCTTGAATCAAGATCACAATTTAAGACCACGCCATATGTTTTTATATGGTACTCTTGTCAGCAGTCTTGCTGCTGTTTTGTACTAGCTGTAGTTTCCACATCATCTTCAAGGGAAGCCCTCTTTAGAGCACATTACAGTAATCTAACTGGGGCAAACAGGATTTAAACAAGAGTTAAACAGGAAATGTCCTGTGAAAAACATAGGGCATTTCCTGATTAACTCTCATTTAACTGTCATTTAAATCCTGTTTGCTCCCTAGTGTGATAAAGCAGTAGGAAGTGAGGATTGGCCTAAATACCCAAAAGGCACAAGATCCCTTTGATTTTAGAAGCTAAGTAGATTCAGCTCTGCTGAATACCAGGTGTTATATTTTAGAGTGTCCTGAACACAATTCAGAAAGTGTCAAAGGGAGTAAGTAAGTGATGTTGACTAGTCAGTTCAGTCCAGGTCAGTCACAGGTTACCTGAGCAGGATACAAAGAGAATCACAAGGGTTGTCATTAGCCAGACCAGATGTCCACTACACAAGGCAACAGAGAGTAAGCAGTGTAGTTCAAACATAGTCAGTCCAAAGTCAAGACAAGACAAGAACCCCAGAGAGTACTGCCAGCAGATAAGTCAATTGTAAGCACCAAGGCTGAGAGAGAACAGCCAAGATACCCATATGCATTTCCTTCAAGGTCACCTGTGCCTTGTTAGTGCCTAATTAGTTTGGCATTTGGTATTTAATCTGAACTTGGCATGGTATCTTTCCCTTCTACGTTCACTGAAGGATGGGGATGTGCTATGTTCTATGTCTGTGGCCTCTGCCAGCTCCATGGACTCCTGAAAAGCATTATCAACAGATTCCTGGAACTCTGCCTTTTCTTCCTCCTCAACTTGGTCATTCGGGGGTGGGTGGTGGGTGGGTTATGATGTCTCCATGCTCTTTGTCAGATTCATTGAGGGGGTGAGTTATGACACAGAGGAAGGAACTGGCAAAGCCACTTCTGAGTATTCCTTGCCTAAAAAAACCCTATGGAATTCATGGAGTCACTGTAATTTGGCAGGCAACATGAAGGTATGTGTACACACACACACACACACACACACCTAGGAAGCACTAAGGCTCGGAGAGAACAGTCAAGATATTCATAAACAATAGGGCATGGACCTACAGTGGTTATGTTATCCCTGTTTGGAAAAGGCTAAAGTGGCAGAGCAATTGAAGAAGTCCAAGTACTCTCTGCCATGGAGTCCATTTGGAATACAGTCAAGGTGTGCATCTAGTCCCTCAGCAGCAGTTGGGTCCCATTCAGGACACAGGAACCACCAATCCACAGAGTTTCCATCTTGTCAGCATTCTGTCTCAGTTTATTGGCCCTTATCTCTTCTAGCAGTCATTTCCAGCTGATTCAAACAACAAAAAACAATATAGGTGAATGTCACCAATATACTGATAGCACCCAGCACTCAAACATCTAATGACTTCACCCAGCAGCTTGACATTGAATGGCAGGGAAACAAGATGGAACCCTGGGGTATCCTACAGCTTAATGGGGCTGAACGAGAACCCTCCCTCTAGGCTACTCTCTGGAACCAACCCCACAAAAAGGAGCGGAAGCACTGTGGCACAATATCTCATACTCCCATCTAAGAAGTCTTGTAATATGTCATGATCAATGTAGCCAAAAGCCACTGAAAAATCCAGGAAGATCAATAAGGTGGCATTCCTCCTATCTTTCACCCAGAACTGGTTGTCAGAGTGACTAAGTCTATTTCAGTACTGTGTCTTGACCTGAAACCAGACCGAAATGGGTTCAGATAACCTGTCTCACCCAAGAACACCTGAAACCAGACTGAAATGGGTTCAGA
The DNA here is from genome assembly GCA_034509955.1 of Urosaurus nigricauda. Classification (NCBI taxonomy): domain Eukaryota; kingdom Metazoa; phylum Chordata; class Lepidosauria; order Squamata; family Phrynosomatidae; genus Urosaurus; species Urosaurus nigricauda. The sequence continues at coordinate 255,893,308 of JAOEGL010000001.1, read as the reverse complement.
TTATCTGTTTATCAAAGAACACCTGAGGTTGCCCAATCACCACACAATAAAACACCCTGCCCCCCAAAATGGGATATAGTAACTATTGGGTTGTAGTTTACAAATATTCCTGGGCCCATGAGACGGCTAACTGCAGTTGCAGGCAACCCCCACCCGCCAATATAGAGAAGCATTAACCATTCCCAGACCTACCCAATCAATCCACCTCTGCTAGATCTTTTCAAGTCAGGTTGGGCAAGGCTCAAGCTTACATGGGGGTAGAATGAACTGATTCAAGTGTCTTGTCCCCATTATCAGGCTGCACCAAATTAAAATGTTTCCAAGATGAGACAGAACAGTAAAGACTCCCCCTCTTTCTGCAATAATTGTGGCTTCAAGGTCTGAATGAACAGAAACAAATTTCTCCCCAAAGTACTTATTACACCAGGAAAGCAAGAGTTCCCTTCCTAGTCTCTCTGAGCATGATCCTAGTAGGCTCTCCAACCCTTTTTCTGTTTGGCAGCATGTTGACAATAAATATATCTTTGCCAACCTCACTGCCACTTAATAGGCAAGATGAAGAGCCCTTACTAATCTTTGATTGTACTTGCTTTGTGACAATAGCCACCAGCAGTCTAGCCATCAACTAACCTGTTTCACTGTTTGGAGATACTCTAGAATGATGTTCCCAATGCTGTTTGCACGTGCATCTGTCAGAGAGCATCTATTTATGGACGTTGGGGCTTATCGAACAGCTTTAATTCGGGAGTGATTTACCACTCCTGAATTAAAGCCAAATTTGGACTGCATCTTGGTCTTATCGCATGGCTTTTGTCTCCCAATCAACCACAGCCCGGCTATAGCCCGCATCCCTTAACATGCTTTGACGGCCATTTTTCAAAGTTGGAAAGCTCCAGACTTTGAAAAATGGTTGCTGAAGCGTGTTAAGGGACATGGGCTGCAGCCAGGCTGTATTTGGATGGCAGACTGGGAGACAAAAGCCATGCGATAAGACCAAGATGCAGCCCGAATTAGGCTTCAATTCAGGAATGGTAAGTCGAGTTATAAAAGCTGTGCGATAAGTTCCTAAACCACACAGGGAACATCATGGGGGAATACGAGATTTAACAACGATTATCCCAGGCAAAATGCGAATTTGCAATTAACGTTTTCACACACATCACTCTTAAAGAAACAACAAAGAGGCAATAAATAGCAACAAATCACTGTTGGGATTTCCCTGTGAATGATTTGTTGCTGCTTATTGCCTCTTTATTGCTTCTTTATTACCTCTTTAAGACTGATGTCTGAAAATCTTAATTGCAAATTCCTGTTTTGCCTTGGATAATTGCTGTTTAAATGCCTGACTTTGCCCATTTTCCCCGTGTGATAAAGTCCAGCAGTTATTTCTTCCTCACTTTCAGAATATTTGGGGCTCTAGTATAGATAACAACTGGGTGGGCAACTACCAGGGACCACACCAGACCCTCTTCAGCCGCTGCCACCCCCTTTTTGATATTCTGCATCATTCCTTGACCACTGTATGTTATCCTCTTTGATTCCTAATTAACCAGGGAAGAATTTTGATAGCTCAGGAAGCTTCATCTTTTAAGTAAGCTTTTAATCAGGCATTGAAGTAGGGTGTTAATTTATTTAATATTTCTATTAATTAAGAGTAAAAAAAAATGTCCACATCCTGGGTCATTTTTAAATGTTTAGGGGCTAGAAAAGCTACATGGGAGTAGTTACATATTATGAGATTTTTGACTTTCACAGTTTTATCAGAATTTAAGCAAGTGGATATAATAGCCATTATATGTGCTTTTCCTCAGAGCTGGAGTGAGAGGGCTTCTGGTTCCAATTAAATGTTCATTGAAGGAAATCCTTCCAGTCTGTTATTTTACTATGGTGGTTGAGGCTATGCTGTTTGGGACTGATGGGAATTGCAGTCTAAAACCATTTGAAGAGTTGCACAATTCCTACCCCCATTCTGATACAACCTTTGTGTAGCAACAGCACAGTTGATAACAAAGATTTAACAGAAGTCCTAAATCTTGTGTTGGATTGGCAGCAGTTCATGTCATATTCATACAGGTTATGGGCCAGAAAGATAAGCAGCTGAGAACAACAAAAAGGTAGTAATAAGATAAAAATGCACATTATAACTGCTTTTTTAAAAAAATGATTGTAACCATAGAATCATAGAATCACAGAGTTGAAAGAGACCACAAGGGCCATCCAGTCCAATCCCCTACCATGTAGGAACTCCCAATCAAAGTATACCTGACAGATGGCCATCCAGCCTCTGCTTAAAAACCTCCAAGGAAGGAGACTCCACTACTCTCCGAGAGAGTGTGTTCCACTGTTGAACAACCCTTACTGTCAGGAAGTTCTTCCTAATGTTGAGGTGGAATCTCTTTTCCAAAATAGTTTTTATTTTAACCAAAGTTATATATTCATTAGCATATATCTACAGATAGATTTAACACTTGTCTGATGATTTGTCAGAGATTTTCACACACAAACTCCATGCCAGGATATGCCCTGTGCCAAGGCAGTAGGCAGCCCATATCAAACCCGGGCTTCTCCAGCAGCTTTTCATGAACAGGATTTTCCTGTCCTTGAAAAGTTGCAGGAGAAGCCCAGGTTGAATATGGGCTGCCTACTGCCTGGGTGTGGGGCAGTGTGATAACTGTTGCTGACCGTTACAACCCATGTCTATCCAGGCATGAATGAGACTGCATGAGCTTCAAACTTGTATGCATCCCATTCCATATGAGTGAGATCAAATGTTCCCACACTTGCTTCTGAACCACCTATGGTTTTAAGTTATGTCTGAATGTGGAGGATGGTGTGTTGTTCTAAATGTGCTTGATTAACAAAGGGGGAAATCAAATGATGGTTGGATCCTGATTTGTTTAACTAACCATAATGTACCAATATGTCTAGGGACACAGTGGCCTAGTGGTAAAGATGTCAATTAAGATGATCGTAAGGTTAGAAGGTTGTGAGTTCCAGTCATTAGTCCCAGCTTCTGTCAGCCTAACAGTTCAAAAGCTGCAAATGCAAGCAGATAAATAGGTACCACTTCAGTGGGAAGGTAACAATGTTCCATGCAATCATGCTGGCCACATGATCACAGGAGTCACCTTCAGACAATGCTGGCTCTTTGGCTCAGTAACGGAGATGAACTACAGTAGGTCACGACTAGACATTCATGTCAAGAGGAAACCTTAAACTTTAATGTACTTTTTAAATGAACCAGTATGCAGTTCAGGTGTAATAGGAAACTAGAGTTAACTTGAAAGCAGATGTTTCTGATTTTCTTATGCATACAAAGGAGGAATGGAGGGAGCAAATGAAACTAAGCTGCTACAAACCATGGGTGGTTATGAATAATTTTGAATGGTTTCCTTAACTTCTATGTCAGTTCTGCTTTCCTTTTGTTAAAAGGTGAAAGTTATTTCCTGTAAGCATCTTTCTGTTATATCTGAACCAGATCATGGACGTTGATCAAAGGCACACTTATAGATGGTTAAAATACTCATTGCAATGGACATTAGATTGAATATTTCTCTACAATTCATTGTTATTGAATCAGAGAGGTGAGGTGTGTTTTCTGAATTCTATTCAAGGACCCTTATGCGCTCTGATTACACTGTGATCTTTTCTTCTGAAGGAACTACCAAACAGCTCAGATGTTGTCATTATTTACATTATAGTATTATATTCTTTATCTATTATATATTGACATTTATTGTTAAAGCATATATATTACAGTGATTATGATAATACGTTGCTATTTTGCCTTATTTTCTATTTCATTTATAAGGACAATGGTTAAGAAGCAAAAAAGTGTTTTCCTTTTCAAACAGCAAGAATCTAGTCAGAAAGCACAAGGATCAAAAGAGAGTATGAAAGCACAGTTACAGGGTCTGTTGACAGACATCTATGCACAATAGTGTGATATAGAGTGGGTGACTGGAATCAAGAATTCTGAAGGTAACTAATGCATAGTTACAAAGAACAATTCTGAAAAGTCACTGTTTGTAAAAACACACTTTTGAGAATGAGTACTGGAAAACGACTACATTACAAGCTGAAGCATTAATATTCATGTTTTGACACAATGTTTGACAACAACAGTGGAGATTAATGTTAGGGTTTAGAATCAGGATGGAGATGTTTGCCCTTGTCCTATTCTTCTAGTTGTTAAAGTTCTAGGAAAACAATAGATAAGCAGGATTAAACTCTATAAAAGGAAAGAAATGTAGCTACTAAAGCAAGCTGCCCAGCCTGTAGTGATGAAGGACTTTGGAAAATCATTCAGACCATCAAAAATCTAGACATAAAACATTGGGTGAATAAACTGAGTTTCTAACATTGAAGTTTATGCACTGAACCAAAACTGTGCATGCCTTGGGACTTACTCCTTCATCTGCCATTCAGTGGGCCTCTGCGCTCTGCAAGTCACTCATGTATTCACATGTGTAAGCCCTTCTGTGGTCTTCTGGATGCACACCATTTGATGCCATCAGTTTCAAAAGGCTTTAAGAATACTAAGATTTGTATCCAAATTGTATCTGTTATGAGTCAATTTATCCATTTAATACAGCTAGGGAGTGAATTATCTGTGATGTTCTTCTTTAATAGACTTGGGGTGCAGTTACACCATAGAAACAATGCCGTTTGACATTGCTATGGCCCCATGCTATGAAATTCTGTGACATGTAGCTTTACAAGGTCTTTAGTCTTCTCTGCCAAAGAGTGCTGGTGCCTCACACAACGACAAATCCCAGGATTCTGTAGAATGGAACTATGGCAGTTAAACTGGTGTCAAGCTGCATTATTTCTACAGTGCAGATGCACCACTAGTGGGATATAGTGGTTGGAATCATATCATATTAGCACTTGGGAAATCCAGGTTCAAATCTTTATTTAGTCCTTTATCATCATAGCTCAACCTAATCACCACTAACTCCGTGATGTTAATGAGAATAAAAGGGATGGTGGAGGAAGAATGATATATGCTACCTTGAGCTCCTAGAAGGAAGGTGTGAAGGGAGGAGTGTACCTTATTAAAACCACTGAACAACACAGTCTTGGGTCCATATAGGGGTCACCTTGAGGCCCAGTACATAATCCAGGGAGGGATACTGAAAGGGCAAAGGATGTTTAGCCTGGAGAAGAGAAGGTTAAGAGGTGATATGATAGCCCTGTTTAAATATTTGAAGGGATGTCACATTGAGGAGAGAGCAAGCTTATTTTCTGCTGCTCCAGGGACTAGAACGCAGAACAATGGATGCAAACTGCAGGAAAAGAGATTCCACCTCAACATTAGGAGGAACTTCCTGACAGTAAGGGCTGTTCGACAGTGGAACACACTCCCTTGGAGTGTAATGGAGTCTCCTTCCTTAGGGTCTTTAAGCAGAGGCTGGATGGCCATCTGTCAGGGATGCTTTGATGGAGAGTTCCTGCATGGCAGGGGGTTGGACTGGATAGCCCTTGTGGTCTCTTCCAACTCTATGATTCTTTGATTCTATGATAAAGTGGGTGATAGGAGGGCAAAGGTTTGGAAATATGGGGCCAGCCTGGGTAGGGAATGTGTCACAGAAGAAATGGACACAAATCCAATAGACAAGCATCTGACTCACAGCCTTGAGAAGTTATGATGCATAGGCAAACACTATTGTTGTTTGCATATATATATATATATATATATATATAATTTTCTGTGGTCTTGGTGCTTGACGCAAATGTGTTATTCCATGCCTGCAGAAAATATATATTCTCCCTTTGTCACTCTGGCAAAAGTATTCTTACAAGTCAATGCAAAGCTTGTTTTATATCTTCCAACAGCTATTAATTATTCTAGATGAACTCTTACTTTAGGTCTTTGGCCTTTCTGTACAATAGCATTTTTCTATAGGGAAAGTCAGTCTCTGTACATCTGTTAAAAGAAGATCTACCACAGCTTGTCTATTACACCATTCAAACTGGAGTGGTGGAGAAGTTCAAACTGGAGCAGTTCAAACTGTAGAAATAATGCAGCTTGACACCAGTTTAACTGCCATAGTTCCATTCTACAGAATCCTGGGATTTGTCGTTGTGTGAGGCACCAGCACTCTTTGGCAGAGAAGACTGGAGTTTGAATTGTCTCTTTTGTCACAATTGTCTCTTTTTATGTCACAAATAGGTTTTCTGTTCCTTCCAATTTGCTTCTGAACACTAACATCTTTCTTACAGTGATTTCCCCAAAATGATTTCTAAATCAGTTAATCTGTCCCTTAAGAAATGTAAATCTCTGTCAAAAAGTTGTTATCAATTGAGTTTAATAGTTTGGTGATATCATCTTTGTTACAGTGCTGAAGAATCCTAAAAAAAAATCTAGATTTTTTAAACTGATCTTTCTTTTGGTTTTTTTGTGGGGGGGGGGGGCCTTGAACCATTGTGTCACTCATTCACTGATTTAGAATATATCTGTCTGTCTAAGGTAAAGGTATTCCCTGTTGACAAGGTTGTCAAGTCATGTCCAACCATAAGGGGCAGTGCTCATCTGCATTACTAAGCCAAAGCCAGTGTTGTCAGAAACTGCTCTGTGATCATGCAGCCAACATGATTGCACAGAACACTGTTTACCTTCCCACTGAGAAGTGGTACTATTTATCTACTTGCATTTGCATACTTAGGTGAAAATGAGAAGGGCACTATCCAAAAAGGGAAGCAGACTTTATGTTTAGACATAATCCCCTATCTAGTGCCTCTGCAATAGGGTCAAAGGTTTGTAATATTCCACTGATGTCAGCTCCCAAACATTTTAGATGGTTGGGTCAAGCGGTATAACCTACTGACTCAATGGAATAGTTTATATTATTGGCCTTTGTTATGATTGTGATGAAGTAACAGAGGCAATTTTACTTACTTATTTAATCCTGCATGTAGTTTATCCTCTTACAGATTTTTAAAAGGGTGAAATAAGATTTATGCAGAGGTTATCTCGGCCAATTTCTCTTTAGGGATAAGCAGTTCTTGTTTTAATCTGTCTTGAATGTGCTCTGGCTGTCTACAACGCTAAGATAAGAATGTTAGATAAATGGATAGCTATAGATATATATGATAAACCAAGATAAATGCTCCCATCTGTGGTTTAAAAGCATTTATCAACAGAATAATTATTGTGTCATTTTGGAAACTGCAGAGCTATATAACCTCATTCATTTTAAGAATGCTTTAAAGAAAGAGAAAACAACAATAACAATGTAAATTGTAAACTGTTGATAATCACAGAAGCAAGCAGAGAAGGAAGCACTTCTTTTGCAAAATATATCATCAGGTAAATAGCTTCAGCTTAACAAGCTTACTCCAGGAATAATGGGAAGGCTTTAAGAATACTAATGCAATCAAAGAAGACACGCTAGCAGTTCTGACACTACAGTGTATGTGTATATGTGCCTTCAAGTTCCTTCTGGATTTATGATGACCTTATTAATTTTATAGGTTTTTCTTAGGCAAAGAATATCCAAGAGTTTCTTCCCCTACCTGGTTTTCATTGGGGTGGGGATGGCCCCCTCCATCCAGGTAGTAACCAGGGTTGACCCTGCTTAGCTTATAAGATCAAACAGGATCTGGTGCCTTTTATTTAATTGGCCAATTAAAATGGAATATTTAGGTGACTTTACAATACTATTGTGTGGTTTCAGGCCACTTTTGACTTCTGGTGATCCTAAGGTTACCCTGTCACAGGGTTTTCTTGGCAAAGTTTGCTCAGAGGGGGGTTGGTTTTCTCTGAGGATGAGAAAATGTGACGTGCCCAAGATCACCTAGGATTTGAACCCTGGTCTCCAGAGTCATATTCCAATGCACAAACTACTACATTAACTCCACATTTCACAACTTCAGTAAAACCTGGATAAAACATACTTCTCCCACAGCAGACACACAATGTGGTACATCACACAAAAATGCTATATACATATTGAATTTTTACAGAATTCTAGTAAGATGCTACAGTTGCAATTTGAGTGTCAACTACTTGTATACCCAGTCACAGATGAGTACAATAACTTGAAAAATTCTGTTCCAACTTATTTGCCTTCCCTAACTAGATCCACCAGTTTCTAAACTGTCATATATATATATATATATATATATATATGCAACTTTAATCCCCATGGTTGTAAAGGATATTTTGAAAAGAGAATTATTATAGTAGCTGAACACACAAGATTCAGAAGGACTGAAACTACTAAGAACTGTTGTTTTGTCTGCCTCCTTGCTTTTAGTCATTTCTCTGGTGAGTGACAGAACTACTATTAACTTTCCTTCCTGTCCTTTTATTTCACTGGCCAATTAAAATGGAATGAAGTGACAGGCAGAATAGTTACTCTCATGAGCTGCTACTGTGCATAAAGGTACCGCTTTCAGGCTTTCCACTTTTGAAGCATTACTTGATTATTTTGTCAGACTTTGGAAGGTTATTTTCAAAAAGCCATTTGTTCTGCTGCTTGTTAGAGCCTCCAAAACATAACTTGCTATGGTTGCCACTGCATGGGTATTTTGTAGCTTGTTAGGTTATCATTACCTTACTATATTGTGTAGTCCAAAATCTAGCTCTCAGTCACCTCTCTGTGGCCTTTGATATCAAGCCCATATTAAACAGAGATGTCTTAGGCAAGTAGCCCCAACAGGAGCTTCCCAGCAAAGGAAATCAGCTACACCAGATTGATCAGTATATCTCAGCATGGGAGAAGCCCAAGGCACTCAGCCATGATGGGATCTCTCCAGATTGGAATCAGCATAATCCCTAGGCTATGGAAAAGTGGTAGAAAGCTGGACTGGGAGACTGTCTGCATAAAGCAGACAAAGGGAGTTTCCTTTTGGGAATAAAGCTCTTTTGTCTGGGAACATCCCACCAATTGTCCAGTCATTATTACATATTGCAACCCATTCTTCTCCCCTGGGAAAGCTGCTTAAACCCACCAACCACTGAAATATTGCCCTTTGGACTCATTTCTGAATATAAATATCAGAGCCCAGGCAACAGCATATTATTATAGTTTGGAGCCAGACAAAAACTCTGTTCGAATTAGTGTAGTTTGGAGTCAGATAAAACTCTATTCGATTTCAGCTGGGCACAACAGTATCTGGCCACCCCACACCCCGTTGGCAGCTACTGAGCCACTTCCAATCCAGCTGTCCCGAAACTGGAGCTATGATTCATTAGAGTATTACCTGTTAGCAACCCTATAACTCCCTGTTACCTACCACCTGTGCTCCATTAGTGTGTGTGTGTGTGTGTTAAAGTGTGTGCATTTGTGTGAACTCCTCTTTTAAAATAAACTACATTAATTTGGAGATTGTCTCTGAAGCTCTTTGGGTTTGGAACTGTTACACATAGATCAAGGTCCCAGCTAGAAGGTACCCTGGCCTTTTTGTTAAATTGTTGAGGTAAATTAATTTCCTCATTGAATACATTGGTCCCTTGGGTTACAAAAGTAATCCGTTCCAGGATCCCTTTCGTAACCCGAAAACCTTCGTAACCCGGGGGACCGCTGTAAGTATAGGAAAGCGCGGCGGCGGCGGCAGCAGCAGCAGCAGGCAGGCGGCGGCGGCGGCGAGCAGGCCTCCCTGGCGGGCCAGGCCCCACCCACCCACCCACCAACGCCCAGAGAGCGGCCGCGGAGGCCGGAAGACCGGGCCCATAAAAGGCCCAGCCCCCGAGGAGCCAGGCGCGGCGGCGGCAGCAGCAGCAGCAGGCAGGCGGCGGCGGCGGCGAGCAGGCCTCCCTGGCGGGCCAGGCCCCACCCACCCACCCACCAATGCCCAGAGAGCGGCCGCGGAGGCCGGAAGACCGGGCCCATAAAAGGCCCAGCCCCCGAGGAGCCAGGTGCGGCGGCGGCAGCAGCAGGCAGGCGGCGGCGGCGGCGGCGGCGAGCGGCAGGTCCCCCTGGCAGGCCAGGCCCCACCCACCCACCCACCCACCAACGCCCAGAGAGAGCGGCGCTCTCGGCGGTAGTGGAGACTAAGAGGTAGAGCCAGCAGTCCAAGGGACATACAGCCCCTTCTCGCAATCACGTAACTCACCCTATCTAGTATACCCCGCAAATTTCTCTTTTGGCGGGAATATTATTGGTCCATCTAACCCAAATTAGTGGTAAAATTTTATTATTTGTTCCTCTAAATTTTATTCTTTTAACAATTAAGATTTACATTTGTTGTAGCATACCATTTATGTTTTTATATGTAATCTGGTTAATATTCTCATCCTATTGAGATAGAATCATTAATTTTAGAGTCTAATTTTCTAGGTAATCTTGATTGAATTCACTACAATATCAGTCAACAATGAAAAATAGTCATAAGAGGAAGAGGAAATCTTCCAAAGGTAACCCCCTTTCTAACTCTAAAAGACATAAAAATGCTAAGAAACAGTTAAAATCGGATAATCCTGAAGTTCTTATGGCCGCAGCTACCTTAAAACAACTAAAAATGGAGGACCTATTGCAATTTGAAGAGGCAACAAACTCTCCATCCAGCCAGGTTCCAAATCTGCATCTAAGTTCCCCTGATTCCTTTTCCAACTGCCCTTCCTGTGAAGAGGAGAACATTATAGCAAAGGAAAGCGATAACTATGATTTAAATACTACATTGAATTTAGAGGAAAACAATAAAACTGATTTGGATCTGGTTGCTAAGAATTGCCTTTTAACAGCAAAAACTGTAATTGCCATATTCGAACAGCTCATGAGCATTAACCAAAAATTGGATGGAATAAGAACATTACTGGAAAAACCAAAACCAATAGCCAAAAAAGAGGGAAATGTTGCTGTAAATGAATCCTTAAAACCAGAACATCTAGGCCCCAAGTCTATAATATTTAATCCTGTCCAAAAGCTACCAGTTAAAGGCAAGTTAAATCGCTTAAAAAATAAGATTGTGTTACAAATAGCAATAAATCATCAAAATAGTGGGAAATGGCATAAAAGAAGAGTAATTCTCCACTCACTTTCCCTTCTTTTAAGAAGGAAATTGCATACCACCGACCTTATTGATGTTTTCTGGCTTCCCTCAATAAATAAGACTATGAGAATTGTCCTAACTTTTAAAGACTCTAGAATTCCAGACCTAATTTTTGACAGAAGGAAGTTGCTAAACAGTTTTGCAATCTTCCCTTCCCAATTATTTTGTAATAACAAAATCTATCCCCTAATGAATTTCGGAATGAGGAAAAATACTACAAATTTAATTAAAAGCCATAAAGATAAGGAAGAGAAAAAGGAGTGGATGCAACTATCCAATAACCTATTTGATGATGATGAAGAACTTGCCCAAATGTTTAGTGCACTAGCTCCAGATGAGCAGAAATTGATATTATCCAAACTGGATAATGTCAAGGAAAAATTAAGATCTGTTACGAATGCCACTAAAACCATCCAAGATTTATTGCCTTCCTCTTGTCCTTCCTCTTGTCCATCACTTGACTTCCCCTTAATACCAATGGAGCCGTTAAAATGTCCAACACATAATCAAACGGAATTACAGTCTCAGCGCGGGGTCCTGACTCTTAATAAATCATGTAAGAAGTCAGATAATAACAATATGTTGCCTTTAATACAGTTATCTCCTAATTGTATGGAGAATTGGATGCCTCAATCTCTAACACCATTGATAAGCCCTTGCATTTCACCCCAACCCATAAACAAGAAAAGGAGACGATTCATCGTGTCCACCTTGCCAGTGTCAGTAGAGTTAAAAAATGCCAAAAACATCAAAACATCAGACCTTAACTCTCTAGACTCAGATGACACACACAGATATCGGAAAGAAACAGAGGAAACCATCGAAAATAGCTTAGAGAAAGTGAACTCTTCCACATCCATAATGAATTTGAACATCTGACAACCAATAGCCGAGACCTGTCCTTCGTTGTCCATCATTTCTTGGAATGTAGCTGGATGGAAAGCCAGATGTAAAGACCCCTCATTCATGCCATTCATCACTCGCTATGATGTGATCCTGTTACAAGAAACGTGGCTAGCGGAAGACCTATACGTCGATGGGTTCAAAGTAATAATGTTGGACGCAGTGCCCGGGAAGGGGAAAGGCAGACTTTGTGGCGGGTTGGCCGTGCTGCTATCCACTTCATTACAAACACAGGTTGTTAAATCATTCACTCTTGAGCAAACGGCCTTAGCCATCCAGCTCAGATTTAAAAAGAACTTAATTTGTTTAATTAACGTCTATGTACCCCCTTTGCAGGGACAAACTAAGATAAAATCTATGTGGGTAAAACTGAATAAGTTCATTAGAGCTGCTATGGACTTGGATCCGAGAATGCATATCATTCTGGCTGGAGATTTAAACGCAAGAATTGGAGCAAATGATTCTGTAATTTCTTCCAAATTTAATTGCCAGCTACCCAATTATACCCCCCCGCCTCCCTTGCTTTTACGTCAATCTAAAGATTTATGTTGTGACTATAGAGGATTGCACTTGCTGAAAAATTTTGCCGAATTAGACTTGACAATACTGAATGGAGCTACTAGCGACGACTACCCAGCCGAATTTACCCATTGGTCGGGCTCTAGGCCTTCAGTTTTAGATTATGTTGGAGTTACTACGGACCTGATCCCTTTTGTATACAAATTTTATGTAATTAATCGGCCAGAAAGTGACCATTTTCCTTTATTATTAATTCTTAATTCTTTTGATGAATGGTTCTTACCTGTTAATGAAAAATTGAGTTTGCCCCCCGACATCGGCTACACACGTATTAAATGGACTTCCCAAATTGCTGAGACCCTCACTAAGTCCCTTAATAACCAAGAATTATTGAAATTACGCCATACCATTACCAACAGTAACGATGATAATAAGGTATTGAGCAATTTTAGCAAACTGATTAATACAATTCAACCCCTGCTGGGCACTCCCAAAAACATTCTAAATAGACATGGACCAAAAAAACACCAAAGTTGGTTTGATCAAGAATGCAAAGAGCTTTGGTTACTCTTAAAAACGAGATTTAAACAATATAAGGCTAACCATCTTACTTGTAGTGCAATCGAACTCATGGATCTCAAGAGACAATATAAACAGCTGATTAGAAATAAGAAAAAGGCCGATATGCAAATTTCTTGGGGAAAATTAATTTCTGCAGCCAGCACAAATAACCCCTCACTTTTTTGGAGGGAGGTAAAGCCATCTTTCCCGAGAAATTTAAACAACTCATTATTTCAAATTCCAGCTGAAACCTGGGAAAAACATTTTGCTGAACTATATGACAAACCTGTAGAGTCACTTAAAGATCATAAGTTGAATGTTTCCTCTCTACCATATTGGCCACCTGTTTCACATCTGGAAATTAAGACCTTAATCAGTCAGCTCAAACCTGCTAAGGCCCCCGGTGCGGACCTCATCACCGGTGAAATCTTAAAAAATGACTTAGATTGGTGGATACCCGTGCTTGCAACACTTTTTACAACAATTGATCGCATAGCCATAATTCCTCCAGAATGGGGTCTCGCCATCATAATTCCCATATATAAAAAAGGTAAAAGAACTGACCCGTCAAACTTCAGGCCAATTAGTTTGCTAAGTCTAATCAGCAAAATGTATGCCAAACATCTACAAATTAAGCTTACAGACTGGTTAGAAAACGAGAATATATTGAATGAAGAACAAGCCGGTTTTAGGGCGGGAAGATCAACGATCGATCACACCTTGTTGTTGCAGCATTTGGTTGAGAAATATTTACAAAGAGATATCCCCTTGTATGCCGCCTTTATTGATTTTAAAGCAGCATTTGACACCATACATAGGCCTAGATTATGGGATAGACTTATGAACAGTACAATTGATAAACGTTTACTCCTATTACTTATCAATTTACATGAAAACAATCGGTTGAAAGTGAGATGCAGTACATTGGGTCACATGTCAAAAGAAATTTTGGTAAAAATTGGAGTCAGACAGGGCTGTGTTCTTGCCCCGGTTCTGTTTAATTATTACATCAATTCTTTAGTTCCGTATTTGAATAATCTTTCCTTTCATCCACCCAAAATTGCTCATAGACATGTAAATCTTTTGTTATATGCGGACGATGTTGTCATCCTTTCTTTAACATCTATTGGTCTTAGGAGAGCATTGAAATCCCCAATTAATTACTGTGTTGCTGAAAGATTAACAATTAACTACTCTAAATCTAAAATTATCACTTTCTCTAAGAGATTCAAGAAAAGAAACTGGAAACTCGGGGAAGAATCCATAGAGCAGGTTAAGACATTCAGATATCTGGGGGTTGTCTTTCAGACTAATGGGAATAGAATGGCTCATTTAGATTATGTTTCAAAAAATGCACAAATAACAACTAATGCCATTCAGAGATATTTCTTTTCCAAGGGAGCCCAATTCATACCAGCTGCTATAAAACTTTTCCAGGCAAAGGCTAGAACTCAATTGTTATATGGTGCTCAATTAGGTCCCCATAATGATCTGCGGGTTTTGGAACGCGTACAAACAAAATTTCTGAGGAAAATTTTCCAAGTTGACTGTAGTGTTTCTAATGTGTTACTGAGAAGGGAAGCCGGTGTCAGTAAAATTGAAACCAGTGTGTGGCTGTACACCTTACTATATTGGCTTAAACTAAATAAAAACCATGAAGGATTAATCAAATACATTTTGTCTGACACTCATAGATCCTCATGGGAATTGGCTATAAATAAAAAATTGGCAATCATTGGCCTCTCAAAGGATTATATTCTGAAGTTAACTTTCGATCAGGCCAAACTAGCCTTGAAACAAAGATTGCTTGACATCGAAGGACAAACGGAGACTGCTGCCTTCCCAAACCACATATTGATTAACAGACCAATTTCAATTTCTGCACCTGCTTTATATTTGTTTCAAATCACTTTTCCTAAATTTAGGAGAGCCTTTTCTTTAGCTCGATTTAATGCCCTCCCTTCAGCAATCTTAGAAGGAAAATATAGTAAAATCCCTTTTAAAGAACGACTGTGTCCTTGTAATGAAGGTGAAATGGAAACCTTAGAACACATTTTCCTTTACTGTCAATTCTACAAAGACATCCGATGCCAATTAATCATGCCGCTTTTGGAAAAATTTCCCAGATGTAATGATACTTCCTTTGTTTGTATGCTTCTGAACAGTCAATCTCCCAATATTGTACTTATGGTAGCTAAATTTTGTTATGTTGTTTATAAATTGCGGCCATTAATGAAGAAAAGGATTGAAATATATGACGGGATTGCGAACAATTGAATAACTGAAAGTGGAATGTGAGAACCTACTGGACCCTAATATAGGTATTAACTTACTCCACTACCCCTTACCTATGAGTGTATGTACCCCATTTGGGATCCAACTGTCATTCATATTTTATTCATACATATACGATTTTATACCCAATTTTTTTTTCTTTTTCTTGGTATTTCACACCTATATTTTATATCTGTTATGCTGTTTATAATTGTGGCCACTAATGAAGGAAGGATTGGAATATATGACGGGGCTGTGAACAACTTAATAATTGGAAGTGAAATGCGGGAATCTACCGGACCTTAATACAGGCTTTAATCTATTTCACTACCTTTTACCTATGAATGTATGTACCCTACTTGGGATCTAACTGTCATTCATATTTTATATTTGCATATTCATGCTTCTATATCTGTATATTTTTTCTTTTTTTCGTATTTTATACTTGTATTTTCTGGTCAATGACCGAATAAATTAATTGATTGATTGATAGGAAAGCGCTTGGCGCAATTTGAATTTCGCGCCGCTTTCCTTTCGGAAGCCGGGATGGTTGTAAGTACTTATCGCCACACAAGGGGAATATCCCTTATTGGCTCAGAAAATAATTTATTAGAGATTCTCACATTAGCTGCACTGCTGGGATTGACCTAGGATGTAATTTTCTTATGGCAGATCTGATCACATTCACCCATCACTGGGCAATATGCAGCCTGTATACAACTCAGGCTTCTTGTGCAGTTTTCAAGAATGGGATTTTCCCATTCTTGAAAAGATGGTGGGACAAGCCTGGAGAAGTCTGGGTTGCATATGGGCTACATACTGCCCGGCGATGGATGGATGCAATAAGATCTGTCTTAAGAAAGTTACATCCTGGGTCTATCCTGCCAGCAAATCTAACAGGAAAATCTCCATTAATCCCAGTAATAAACTACCTCCTGCTTGACTTTTATTTATTTTATTTTATTTTGTAGAATTTTCAACTGAACTGTGAATATAATGGCTTGGATCTTAAGCAGTGTTGCATAATATGACAAAATAATATAACATGTTATGTAATAATTTTACTTTTTGCTTTTCAAAGTAATATAACATGTTACTCTCTGTACTCATTAATAACATTACTGTTATGCTTTCCTCTGAGCAACTTGTTACTTACTACTGTCAGCCTTCCACATATGGAAGTCCTGCATTCACAGATTTGATTACAGTTGTCCCTCCACATTTGCAGCTTTCTGTGTTGTGGATTTGGTCATTTGTGGATTAGATTACTATGCTCTCTCTAGGAATCTCTAGGTTCTCCTGTGCAACTCTGGCAGATGTTGATCATAAAATTGTGTTGGAGAACCTAGACATCCCTAGAGAAAACACTTCTCTGGGGATTTGTATGTCTTCCAGATTGATTCTATGGTCAACTTCTGTCAGATGTTGACCACAGAGGTGCACTGCAGGATCTAGAGAGGTATTTTCTTAGGTTAAAAAAGTGATATTTTATTTGCGGTTTCTCCACTTTCACGGGGGTCCTAACCCCAGTGAATGTGGAGGGTCCACTGTATTTGCAATTTATTTTATTTTATTACCTACTTCTGGCAGAAGTGGAGTTGTGGTGGCTATTTTTAATAAGGACATAACAAGCAAAGAGACTGCAGAGAGACTGTGGTGGCCATTTTTAATAAGGACAAGATAAAATAGATATGGAAATTGGTTAATACTTTACAATATTGATCCTAGGTTCCTGTAAGCAGAACTCTATCTACAGGTTAGTCTTACTGACAGAGGAAGGAGGCAATTTTCATGAATTCTCCATTCCATCTGCAGTCTCTTTGCAGTCTCTGAAGGACTGACAAATTCTCTAAAACACATGGGAGCCTGAACTGGGATTTGCAGGGGTTACAGTGGTAAATATCACCTTTTCTTGCTGGGAGCCTTGGTTGGTTCAGCATCCATCTTCTGAAATGAAGGGACTGTTATTAGTAGAAGGGCATTTCAGGATTCAAGCCATTATTTGCTCATTTTAGTAAAAATATTTATATACCAGCCTTCAACTTTTGTTCCCTAGGTAGTATAAAAGGTATAAATACAAAATGTATAATAAATACAATTAAAACAATGTCAAGATACAAGATTAATCAAATTAATAAAGATTGTAGAACAAAGCCAACACACACACACAAAAAATAAGCTAAATACTTTCCAAATGTCTGTCAGAACATATCTTGTTTTCAAATCAGAGCCAGAGAAAAAGACAAATGAGACTCCAAGTCCCTGATGGTAGCATATGACAAATCTGATTTCATGAGAGAATAGAGTGCAGAGAAAGGCTACATAAGTAGAGCTTAAAATCCCTTGTAGATCATAAAAAGAAAGCATTCCTTGAGGATGCAAATCTGAGAGAATATAATCTCTGCAAATTCTCTACATTATTTGTAAGCAAAGATAGGGAGGGACAGGAGATTATGGTGAATATTGCCTGGACCACGGTGGAATTCTCCAGTGGTTGGATGGGGAGAGAACATTTGCTTCTAAGAAATTTCAGCCCAGGATGTAGCCAAAGTCTGACATCACTTTTATTGCCATGTCTTATCTTACAGAATTCTGGGATTTGTCATTTATAACAATAAAATCATATAGTTGGAAGGGACCACAAGGGCTATCCATTCCAACCCCTGCCATACAGGAACTCGCAATCAAAGCACCCTGACAAATGGCCATCCAGCCTCTATTTAAAAACCTCCAAAGACGTAGACTCGACCACTCTCCAAGGGAGTATGTTCCACTGTTGAACAGCTCTTACCATCAGGAGGTTCTTCCTAATGTTCTTCCTAATATAGTTTGAATCCATGGCTTCAAGTCCTACTCGCTGGAGGAGCAGAAAACAAGCCTCCTCCATCTTCAATATGACACCCCTTTAAATATTTAAACATGGCTATCATGTCACTTTATAACCATCTCTTCTCCAGGCTAAACATACCCAGCTACCTAAGTCTCCCCTCATAAGGCACAGTTTCAAGCCCCTTCACCATTTTGGCCACCCTCCTCTGGACATGCTCTAGCTTCTCAACATTCTTTTTGAATTGGACACAGTATTCCAGGTAAGGCTTTACCAAAGCAGAACAGACTGGTACTATTTTACAAGCTTGACAACTGTTAGGTGGTTTTGTAATTGGTTGACCGGCTGAACCCAAAGGGTGCTCAGCAGTGGTTCATTTTCATCCTGGAGAGAAGTGACAAGTGGGGTGCCACAGGGTTCTGTCCTTGGCCTAGTGCACAGATATAGGATGGGGGACATCTGGCTGAATGAAACTATGTGTGAAAGAGATCTAGGAGTCCAAGTAGACCATAAGTTGAACATGAGCCAACAGTGCGATGCGGCAGCTAAAAAAGCCAATGCAATTTTAGGCTGCATCAATAGAAGTATTGTGTCTAGATCCAGGGAAGTAATAGTGCTGCTCTATTCTGCTTTGGTCAGGCCCCACCTGGAATACTGTGTCCAGTTCTGGGCACCACAATTCAAAAAGGATGTGGAGAAACTGGAGTGTTTCAAAAGGAGGGCGACTAAGATGGTGAAGGGTCTTGAAGCCATGTCCTATGAGGAGCGACATAGGGAGCTGGGGATGTTTAGCCTGGAGAAGAGAAGGTTAAGAGGTGATATGATAGCCCTATTTAAATACATGAAGAGATTTCATATAGAGGAGGAAGCAAGCTTATTTTCTGCTGCTCCAGAGACTAGAATGCAGAACAATGGATGCAAACTGCAGGAAAAGAGATTCCACCTCAACATTAGGAGAAACTTCTATGATCCCTTCAACAATATGAAAAAAATGTTCAGCAACATTAAACTCGACCTACTTTGCACCTGAAATTTTCCTCTTTTCACAGAAAAGGAAAACATTTTATGGAAATAATCCTCAGGCAGGACTGAAATTCTCCAATGGCTTTGGAAGAGCATTTCAGGAATGGGGGAAGGGAAAGGTTTCAAACATTTACTAGAATTTTTTTTTCTCAGGCCATGGTTTGAGATATTTGGGGTCCAGATTATTTAGGGAGTGAAAATCAACACCTTGAATTTGGCTTTATAATGCACTAGTAACAAATACTATTTCCAAACATGTGTAATGTGTTCTTGCTAGTTTTCACCTGTCAATGGTTGAGCAGCAGCATTTTGTACTATCTGAAGTTTCAAAATTGTTATCAAGGGCAGTCTCACTTGGAGGATATTCTTTCCTTCCTGCATAGTACTGATATATTGTTTTTCTGCCCACTAGGCCCACCAAAATGATGTACAATTAAAGCAACTGAAACAGTTTAACAAAAAACAATTTTAAAACCAGTTGTGAAGACCAAAGTCTTATTGGGATAATACAGTAGTTATTCCAGAGTAATTCAACCCATATATCATTATTTGGGCAGGATGACAGTAACCATAGCTTCACTTGCTGAATATATCACAACTTATTCATCAGACAAATAATTTCAAAATATGTAATAATTGCTTAATTGAAATTAAGCAGCTTGAAGCTGAATCAGGAAGGATTTAAAGAAATTTATGGCAAAAGGACAGGAAGGCTGTGGACACCAAATGTGGAGTGTAGATGTTTCAGAGTTCAGTTATAACTTACTTTGTGAACATGACATCTCTTTTTTGATTCCTAACAAAAGTTTTCTGAAACATTACAACAGCAAACAATCTCTATTTTAAAGCTGCTGAGCATTTCCCCAACATGGTGATTAGGAGCTCCACAATATTCTGAGACAGCTATAAAATTTTCTCCCACAAGGCCAGTGTACAACAGTTTCTGAAGTTTTCAACTCCTTTTCTGTACAAAAACCTCTCTATATTCTTTGAAACAAAAAACAAACAAACAAACAAAAAATTACTGATGGCAGGGAGCAAGTAAAATGTATCCCCCTGCTCCATAATGATAAATTAATACAATAGCTATGGAAGGTAGCAGAATGAGAGATACCCACCCTGCTTATATGGCTCCCACATATTTTGTCCTCAGAACCTTTAAAAATTCCCTAGCCTGCAAATAGCTTCCACTGTCATATTTTACACTTGCTTTCAGAATCTTACTATTTGGACATAGTAAGATTAAAGACTGAAATGCAAGATTCTTCTATTTTAACATAATTTTAAATATCTTAGCTATGTATTATAACTTCTTAAAAAGATTTCCCCACATTTTATGGAAAAAGAGAGAGCAGATAGTAATGTAGTGCTTACTTAGGGTGGGACTATTGTTATTCTGAAAACATTTAAAAACATATTTCGCTGTTTACTGCAATTCCGATTTCCACTAATAATTTTATTGTCATAAAGTCAGTAAAACTGATAAAATGAGATTTATGTTCCAAAATAGTTGCATTATGTACCAAAAGAACGATAGGAATCTTATCGGCTCTTAAGATTAGTACAATGGAATTTTAGGGTCATAAAACTATAGTATAAACATGCAGATGATCTCTGCAAATGACTGTAAAAACAATTGCTTGATAACTATGATAGCTGTACAAATACAATTTGCATAGAATCATAGAATCATAGAGTTGGAAGAGACCACAAGGGCCATCCAGTCCAACCCTCGGCCATGCAGGAAATTACCTGTCATTCCACAAAAATATATGATGATAAAAGGACGCTATGGTTATTTGAAACATAAAGGTGCCGAAAAGACAACTCTCTCTGCAACAAAGACCGATCCCCACTCCAAATCTTTCATGCTTGTTGTTATGTGATATACTATGCACCTCATATATTCTACAGGGAATGCCTTAAGATGGGGTGGCCAGTTATGGAAAGATGGTAGGACGAATTAGCTTCCCCTCTGAGACCTTGGAGGGCTGCTCCCACAAAAGTAAATGGGCCATGTTTGACCCAAGAGAGTCCTTTTTAACAACAGAAAGTGAGAAGAAGTCACCACCTGTTCACTTCCTTTTTCTAAAGGTGATAGAAATGTGCCCCATTTCTCATCGAGGACATTTCAGAGCACTTTTTTTTTAAAAAAAAAATGCAAATATTGTTTTGACCCCAAGGGACCCCTAAGCATGGTGGAATTGCTCTCCATGCCTCTTAGATGGCATTTTGGGGAAAACAGTTTGTTTTTTTTCAAAAAAAAAAGTGCATTTTTAAAAACTCCTATTGGTCACAAAAGGGCCTTGGGCTGTATTTTGCCCCTCACTTTAAGATTATGATATTTCCAGGAAATAAACAGGTTAGAAAAACCATATATTTCAGAATTTTTTTTAAATCCAACTGGTAATATCAAACTTTTTCAAGATGGACTACAATGCTTTCCTATGAGAAGGGTCTCCCTCAGATTTCTGAACTTGTCTTTAAAATTACACGGCCGTAGTTGAATATTTGCAATGTAATAATGCTTAAGGAAAAGGGAAATGTACAGAGTTGTTTTTTGGGCTACATGTCCCAGCCAGCAGGACCACTGGGCATGTTGGCTGGGGGATTCTAGTTTACTCCAAAAATGGGCAACCTTTTTCCTTGCTGAGACCTTTTATGTACAGGTTTTATTTCAGCGGGCAAACTGATGCTACATGCACCACAAGCTTACAAACTGGATGCAATGGATTTTTCTATTTCAGAATCTAATTTGTTTTTGAACCAGTTCAGACAATAATCTAGTTAAAATGCTGGGCAATAGATCCACTTTCTAATAATAAAAATTATCAGAGATAATTTAAATGCCTCTACATAAATGCCAATCTTGATATTTTTCTTATTTTTTATATCTTATTATGCCATTACTCCTCCACCTCCAATTAGGTAATTAGAGTTCTTACATATTTTGTTTGCTGCAGTGAAGAATGGCATCAAAACTGACTAGCTGCAGCCAAAAACCAGAAGAAAAAATATTGCTTGAGCAATACTTTAAAACATAGAAGCCAGCAGTAAAATTGCCAGAGAAGTAACATTTTCTTAATGCTGGAAGTGTGCATTAAACAAAGTGATTGGAAATAAGAAGGTGTTTTAACAATGAAATCTGCAACTCTTTCTCTTTTAGCTTACCCAGAAAGAAAAAAAGTATCCAGAAATATCGAGACTTTCCAGTTCTTTTTGTTTTGATTTTACCTTCATACTTCCAAGTTTTCATTCAAATTCTTTCATGAAAAATCCTGGATTTCCTTCCCTTACTTGTCCCTTGTGTCCTTTCCCTCCATTGATCATGTATCATATATAGACTCAGGTAATGTGTCTGAAACTGATTTTTAGCAATTTCCAGAACCTTCTTTAGTTTTATTCAGGAGTTGTAGGCAAAGTCCTAAATCACTTTAGCAATATTAAGCTAGTTAAGCATGAAAATAATAGAATAAGTGCAACTTTAAAAGATGCTGCTTGTGTGTTCCTTTTTAATTTTTGCAGTGTTATTTATTCAATTTTAAAACATTAAGTCAGGTGGCACTGAGGCCATTCTCTACTTCTTTTCTCTCCATCTTGGCAATTAAAGAGGGAGCATGGCTTGGGAATGATTCTGGTTCAAGCTTCCTATCATTAATATGTTCATCTGGATGTTTGTTTTTTGTCTACTATGCAATAGCTTTATAAAGGCAAATATAACTTTAAGTTCTTGGAGCATTATGTTGCCATTTCTCTGTCTCATTCATTCATAACCTTTCCGGAACATTTTGATTCATTCTGTAAACAATAACTCCAGATTCATCCCGGGAAGCTGACTCTGAAACTATGGAGGTGTAGTAATTTTGGCATGGTAGAAGCTGACTGAACTCCACAGAAAAAGTGTTCAAAGTATAGTTCATTTACAGGAATAATGTGCATAGTTGAAATAAACACTAGCTTTATAAATTGCTGTAAGTTTTCAAATATTCCTAGAGATTTCTCATGACTCTCATAGCTCACTGGTATCTCCTAGTTCTTCTCCTTTCTCAGTAGTTTCAAGTAAGTTAAGTTATCCTGACCTACAGCAGTCATAGCAATATAATACCAGTCATAGAACTGGTGAGTTTGCTTGCCACATTAATAATAATAATAATAATAATAATAATGTTTTATTTATACCCCGCTCTTCAGCCAAGACTATCAGAGCGGCTTACAATTTGTTAAACAAACAGCTTCATTTACAATTGTAAGCTATTTGCCCCCAACAATCTGGGTACTCATTTTAGCGACCTCGGAAGGATGCAAGCCTGAGTCAAGCTTCAGCCCTTTGCTGGTCTTGAACTCGCCACCTTCTGGTTTTGAGTGAGTGGCTGCAGTACAGGCATTTAACCACTGCGCCACCAGCAGTGTGTAAATTAAATACTGGAGAGCTACTTAATGGAATGTTTGATTTATCTTTTTAAACTTGTGTATGTTTTTTTAAAATGATTTTATACTGTTTTATGTGATTATAATTTATTATTATTATTGTTGTTGTTGTTGTTGTTATTATTATTATTATTATTTTGAAGATATTAGAATTAACTCTCTCAGGAAGCCACCTTGGGTTCCACTCTGGGAGAAAGGCAGAGTATAAAAGAAATGAATACATGAAATAATAAATAAATAAATAAATAAATATAACTTTCACATTATTCCACTAGAAAATAACATAAGTAGCTTACTTATACAGGCTGTACTGTTTGACCATGTGGGTCAGTTTTGTCTAGTCTAACTGGTATCAGTTCCAGGGCCCTGTCTGCAGGGGCCAGGATATTCTGGGGGCAGCCCAGAGTATCTTGGCCCCAGAATTATCCTGACCTCCCCCTGTTACCTGGTTCTCCATTCCTGTGCAAGGGCAGCTGATTGCCTATATATTCCACTAAGCTGCCTAGTGTGGCCACCACTGCCATAGATCGCTCAATTCTGAGGCCACACCAAGGGGTCAAGCGATGATCACATGGCTGGCAGCTTTTTCCAACCTCAGAGTGACTGTTGACAGTGGTGGACAAGCAGGAGAGTTCATCAGGACAGGCATGCAGCTAGCTGCCCCAGTGCAGAAACAGAAAAATGCATTTTTTTAAAAAAAAATTGTGTAAGGGTGTTATATTCTAGTTATGGTGCTGAACATATCCGACATCATATGGATTGTTCACACCAGAACTGGGGTATGGCCATGTGTCATCCAAACAGACACTGCCAGAACAGGGGGAGAATAGACCTTTTGGCGTGTGCAGACGAGGCCTAGGTCTGGCTCTTTCACATCACCTGAAGCTTTTACTGGAGATTCCAAGAAGTGAACCTGCAATCTAAATTCAGATTTTTGCAGAACACTCTGTAAAGCTGCTAAATTTATTCATCTGTATTGTTTAGTTTGCTGCTTGCTAAACACAAAGAAAAGAGCAAAGTGGACTGAATTTCTGAAGAGGAAAAAAATCAGAGGTTTAGTGAAGAAAGCTTTGTGGATTGGGCATTGGCGGGGAGGGGAACATATCTGGCTTCGCAGCATTAATGCCCTGCAGAATATCCATTCAAACAAATAGAATGTAAGAATCTTATCTCATGTGCCCAACCACATAGCCTCTGTAGATCTGAGTGATACACAGTTCCTGGTTATATAATCTCCATTTGAAGTGGTTAAGGCTAGCTCTTCATTTTACGCAGCACAAATAACTGTCTCAGATAATTGCAGTCAAATGATCCCAAATGAAAAGACTTCATTTGTAGTGTTTTGTATTATTGTCAAACTACAACTTTGATCTCACTTGTCTCCTTATATTAACCAACTTTCCTTTGTTATATACATTTTTGGAAGTATCAATATTATCTCTTTAACCCAAGTGTTTAAAGTAAAACAAAACTCCACATTATTTTTATTCTAAAATTATGTTTTTTCCCTCAAAGGGATGAATCAACTAATTTGGGGTTTCTGAGCACCAAAACATACTTCTGGCTTGATTGATATTGTCTTAAAGTTTATCTAAACAACTTTGCACCTTAAATAACCATTTCTTTGTCTCTCAGACTAAAATAAATATGCCTATGATACAAGCTGTCATGCTGAACTAGTCTGGAGCCAAGACATAATGTGAACCTGCAGATTCTGGCTGGCTCTTTATACCCTATCTTTTGCTGACCTAGGCATACAACTTGCAAGACAACAGACTGCTTGATTTACCTGCTTGTTTTAACAAGCCACCATGCTTAGTTACCTTAAACTCCAACAAGATACAAGTGGGCACAGCAGTGTGTAAATAAATTATAGTCAGCCCTCCTTATCCATGGATCAAGTTATCCTGACCTTATTCTACAACTGGAGATCAGGGACAGAAATTGCTGCTCAGCCATGTAAATCTACTGGGTCATCTTTGGCATGCCACACTCTCTCAGCCTTAGAGGAGGACAAAGGCAACCCCCCTTTGAACATATCTTAAGAAAAACCTAGGCTGGTTTCACCTTAGAATCATCAAAAGTATAAAATGACTGGAAGGCACACAGTACACCCAGCCTCCAAATCCTCAAGGGCATTTATTTTTTTTAACTCTGCACAGGCTGTTAGTGCTGTAAATGCATTTTAAAGATTTTTTTAAAATCACCTCAATCATTGAAAAAAGATGGGAGAAAAACTAAAATAGAATACAAATGGTTGACAACAATATAATCAAGCTTCTCTGTGAAAATTGAGTGAATGCGGGATGGGAATTCCAGGCTAAATGGTCTGTTGCTGGAGCATTCCTTTATTTACTGGTGTCTTATGATATAATTTTACGGGGTAACATATAGTAGTGCATTTCAATAAGAAGACAATTGAGAGTACAGTATTATAAAAACAATGCAGTACTGTATCTGACTGTGGCAATCCACACTCTACATAGTTCTGTGATGCTAAATCCTGGATTGATGCCATGTTGCAGTTTGAAAAATGTGCCACTTGTTATATCTCTACACATAAACTGCAACAGATTCCATCCTTGAAAGTGAACCAAAGTTGGCAGAAGATTATGTACTGCACTTAAGCAAAATATATTCTTTATTATCCATTTTCCATAGCTCCAGCCAAGAATGTTGGGAAGCCCTCTTATTTCTTCCAGCTCCCCTCCCCCTTGTTTCTTACATACCATTATTTTAATTCTTTCCTTCCTCTCTCTGTGTTACTCTAGAAGATCTTATCTCATTTGGCTTCTCTGATGACTGTTCCCCGAATGCTGTTTTCCCATATTCCCCCTATCAATTTTCTTCCAATATTTGCTCTAAAGACCCATAATCTTTTAATTTATCTCGTCTTTGCTGGTTAGGCTAATCTACAGTTAAATGCTTTCAGAAATCCTTTACTGTCTTTACTGTTTGCAGTCACTGCAATCCTTAAGTTTCATAGTCAACTTGTCTTAGTTTCAACTTTCATCAGAAATTATGATAAAAGACATATTTTGCTTCCCTATATCCAAGTCTGCCTTGATCAGTTTCAACCACCCCAACCCCCATAACAGCAATCTCACATGAAGGGTATAGAGCTCTTAGAATTCCTGGCCTCTTCAAGCCTTTTTCCATTGGACTTCAAGACATATGGTTTCAATGAACATCAGCAGATTTAATTTAAAGTATATGGCAGATACCTTTTGCGAATGTACGTTATCAGTAGATATATGAGCACATAGATATTATCCATGCCTGTATAGTTCTGTCACAGATATAACATGTCACCATAACTTTACATTTGGAGGGTTGACCTGTCAACATTTCACAGATGAAAACTGGGACATGTGTGGACAAGCAACATCAGAATGTGGTCAATATGGCAAAACTTATTGATGAGAAAGAACAGATAAGCTAGGAGAGGCTGGAGCCGTTTGCTTTTGCCTGGGCCTACTGGGAAGAACAGTTCCTTCTTATCTCTCCCCTCCCACGTACCACTAAGTTATCTGAGCACATATTACTTTTGCACTTTGAACTCAGTTTTTAACAATTCAAGTAAGTGGAGGTCAAAGTGGGAAGAGGAGAGAGAAACTGGGACATTTTAAATGCAGCTGAGATAGTGGGATGGCAGAGGATTAATTGGGATTGTCCTTGCCAAAGTGGGACAGTTGCAGAGTATGGATTAAGCATTAATGCAAACAACAGCAAAATACTCTTCTTTTTCCTACATCTAATCAGGATTTGACTTTGATTCTAAGGCAGACGAACTTGGAGGATTTCATGGAAGGAAAATATTGGATTCCCTTCTCTCATGTGCCTATTCTTCACAAAACAGTATATCCACAGGGTTGAGATGCCCTTTTGAAACAGGTTTGAGGAAACTCCTCTCCAGGTCCCAGAAGCTCCCTAGAAAACTAAAGACAGTGGTGGCTTCTATTGGTGCTTCTCTTTTTTGAAGTGCCACCTCCATCTGTAATACCATTTGCTACATGCTCCATCACCTGCTTGCAACCTGGCTAGATCAAGGATTGATAAGCAGTCATATTCAGCTCCAGCAGGCAGCAGAGGAGCACCAAACAAAACAGTAGTTCTATCATTCTTATTATTCCAGAAAAACTACACTGGCGTCTAGAAGTATTTGGGGGATAATATATTCACATTATGGTGGCTATTCCTTTTCTTATGTCCTGATCAAGTTAGTAAGTAAGTAAGTAAGTAAAGCTATTAGGTTTGTTAGATGAAAGAGGATGCAGCTC
The DNA here is from genome assembly GCA_034509955.1 of Urosaurus nigricauda. NCBI lineage: Eukaryota > Metazoa > Chordata > Lepidosauria > Squamata > Phrynosomatidae > Urosaurus > Urosaurus nigricauda. The sequence goes on along the minus strand of JAOEGL010000001.1, from coordinate 255,865,495 downwards.
CAGATACACCTTTCAAGGAGCATGGAACCCAGCATTTGCCCCACCTTAGTGGATGTTGCTGCTGGGCCTACTTCTAAACATGGATGGTTGCTGGGAGGTTGCTGGGAGATTGGAGAATGTCCTAGAAATGGGCTGACCAGATACCACTCCTCCTATAGCACCCCACATGGCTGACATGGCTCCTGTTTATCCCATTGGTATGAGGTTGCATGCAAGTGGCTGCAGAGGAGGAGGAGGAGGGCACAAATAATTTTTCCCTCTATGAACATCATGTTAAATTATTTTAGATCCAAGCCACAATAGTTTATGTCTCAATATGTAAATCACATTAACAATAATCAAGATTATTTCAAATGAATGAAAATGTGGTTGTGAAAGGAATTAGACCAACTGAAAAATGTGGGCTACAGTGTATGTGACATTCTATTCTGAGTCTCACCAAAACAAGAATGATTCTTTTGCTTTTAGTGACTGTGCAGTCTCATGTACTCCTTCTGAGGAGGTAAGATTTATAACGGTTTTATCAAGAAGTTGGCTCTGTGTTCCTGCTTACCAGCTTTATTTTCTAATATAGAAAAAAGGCTCCTATCAGTGTCTAAAATGATGACATTCTGAAAATGTTAAGGCAGTGTTGCAAGTGGAATCAGTGCCAGCATTCCATCAGCTTCAGAACTGCTATAAAAATGAAATTCTTAAGGCCAAGAACTGGCATGATGTCCTGCCTTAAATAGTTCAGAATGAAAGCTATTAAGGATATCACTCCAAAAATAAGACTACAGTAGGCATCATAGGGACCTTAAAGCTATATAGAAAAACACTCTTCATACTGCATGAACTACTCACCCTGTAAACTGCTCACCCTGTCTGCCCACTCTGATTTCCTTAGTCTTTATGTTTCACTTTTAACTGCTTTCAAGGGAAAGAGGGAATGCTCAATTTAGCAAGCACACAAGTGTGAGGTGACATTTTAGATACACATGAAGGGGAGGGAGTTAACTTCAGAAAAATTAAAAATGAATTTTCAAGCTCCTTTCCTGTCATTCCCACCCACTCTATCACCAGCAAGGCTAGCATGCACAGCAGTCATGGGGATTTGGGACTGTGTGTGTAGTGCTTGTTCAGGACTAGGACAAATAAATTGTTAAAAGTAAAGTTTGTGTTTTTAGTACTTAGAAAAGTCTGGGATTAATCTATGCTGGGATTAATCTATGCTGTTTCACTTGAGTCCACCAAATATGTTGCTGAAAAAGAGGAAGAGGAAGAAACGATGGTATTAAAAAGATAAGAATTCATGTGAGTTTGGTGTTTCCTGCCTATAAAGATTTAACATTCAAATGAAGGCTTTCAATGTAAAATAGTAAGCTTGAGAAACAAGATTGGATTTAAATTTCCATAGCTTGATTCAATTACAGTTATTAGCAAAATGCATTGAATATTAAAAAGGAGTGTATGACAGGCATAGTTGCCATCTTTATTCTGTGTTGGGGAACTATATGAACTGGGAACTATATGAAAATTTCCTTATATAGCGTGATTACAGGTAGTTACTAGAGTGTTTGAAAATAAATGGTTAAATACTGGGAAACTGAATGCTTCTCACAATTACACAGTATCTTGTATTTTTTTCTCCTTTCACTTGAAGTATTAGCAGTGTCAGGATGAGATTCAGATCAGGGAAAGGCATTATGTGTACGTGTATTTAAATAATTCCACACCCAGCACCACAGCTATGATCAAATTTGTAAGCTTTCATTGGTGCCTTTTTAAATGTAAAAGAAAAAGGGAAATGGAGTTTCTGCATCATGGCTTGATTAGGTTCTCAAAAGGAGGAGGAATCACTGCTCTTACATCCCAGGGTATAAATTCATTTAGACCTTTAGCATGCATTCTTATGGACATTGAAAATAGCTTTAATTAGGAGAGACATAATTGTTTTGCCAGTGACTTATGTTGGAATAGTTAAGTCCTATTTATACTGCATAAAGAGAAGAATGACCTGGATTTTTCAGGTTCATTTGAAATGTAATATGCTAAGAATGGTATTTCCATTAAGATCATTGGAAATGTAATTAAACACTAAAATGGCTACTAACATGATTAAGCAGAAAATGCAGTTAGGCTTTAACAAAGCCTCTTAAAGTCACTGCACACATAGCCATGTAATAAATTACATCTGACTTTTGGATATAGAAATACAAAGTAAGCAGTTCGTTGCTCAAAAAGAAAACAACAACATGGGAGCATATTTTATATAGATATAGAGACAATTCAGTCATTACTATTAGAAAGACCAAAGTGGATGAATGAAAATTCCAGCTCATTAAAAATGGGAAACAATGATTACAAAATTTGTAATCTACTACATTACAAATTTTCACACAAGTTAAATTAATCAAATTAGTTATACAGTATTTTGCTTTTCTACATTGGTGTCCATTTAACAAGAAGTGGACAACTTTGTTGGATGCAGGTATCAGATTTTTTTTTGCCTCAAGAATGTTCTGGGGATCAAACAGACTGCAAAAAATTGGCTCCAACTGGGAAAAGATGTCAAGATACTGCTTGAAAAGTATTTCTGGTTTTGAAAAACTATTTTTTAAAATGTTAAAATGCCTGAGGTGGTTCAGTCAAAAGGTAAGGTAAAAGCTAAATGAGAAAAGTAAGTTACTTCCTGGAAACTTCCAGGAGAGACAATTGACCACACCTGCATAAAAAAATACCAACTGGAAAGGGCAATGAAAAAGAAGACAATTAATAGTATCATAGAATTTTAGACGTGGAAGGGGCCATAAGATCCTTCTAGTCCAATCCACTGCCATGCAGGAATACACAACTGCAGCACTCCTAAAAGATGCCCAACCAACTTTTGTTTAAAGACTTGCTCTTGAGGTTATCTATTCTACAGTTAACAGTTCTTACAATAAAGATGTTCTTTCTAATTCTTGTCAACAGCATGCCCTGGTATAGTATAAAATATAATTTCATAGAGCTAACTTTGAAAATAGTATTTTTCTAATTCCAATTATTTTCTCATTACAGTTCGCCAGTTAAGACTGCATCCTACAATTCTGCTATCATTCAGCAAATATCTTAAGATATTGCTTGCAACAATGTCTCAATCAAAACTCTGAATCCAAAAACAACCTATCTTTTTGTGCTCCTTTTATGCTCAATGCTATAATCTTCCATGTGTAATGTTCAATGTGATTTCCCTGCTTCCCGAAGAACCTGTCCTCTCCCAAGAAAATCTGCCCCTGGTTTTGGCAAACCCATCAGAAAGAGTTGGGTTAGGGGCCAAGAGGACTACCATGAGGTAGGACTGCTGATGGATACTTTAGAAAACCAGTTTCATAGTTAACACCATTTGAGGATCTCAAGGAAAGTGCAGAAAGCAAGCATTAATCTTACATTCCAGGACAAAGGTATGGGTGCAAAATGAGACCAATTAATTCTCCCTGAAATTAATTAATTGGGCAAAACACATTTAGTGCCTCTTTAAATGAACTCCTGATCTTTCTAAAAGAGCTAACTCTTGGCCTCTGCAGTGTGATATCTAATTTCATTGCTGGCAACTGCAATTATTACATGCTGTTAGTATGAGCATGGGAACATTAAATGTCTTTTGCTTCAGTAATTCATAAATATAAGGTGTTCATTTTCCCCTCTAAGAGAATGCCTTTATCATTACTCTTGTTTCTGTGATCCACAGGTCAAACTACATATTATGGGAAAATACATAGAATGCAGCACCACTTTCTTCCAATACAAGTGTGAGCCCCCAATCTGCATATCAAGAGTATGGCATTGTTTTTCCCCTCCTCATTTGCTCTCTGTTCTAGTAGACCTCCAACAGTTGTAGGTGGCAAAGATAGTAAAAAAGCACAAAATTTCCCCTGCAGTTTTACTATCTTGTATTATCTATATATTTCATACAGTTGTGGGAGTGAGGCAGAATGCTGTGGAGGAGAGAATGACTGAGCCTCCCTTTTACTGGGCCCATACACTTGTACTTGTCAATTGTCTTCGAGTTGACTTCGACCCATGGTGACCCTTTGTATGAGAGGCCTCCAACTCAGCCTGTCCTCAACTGCCCTGTTCATGTCCTGCAGATTCATGGCCATGGCTTCCCTGAGTCTATTCATCTGGAATGCAGTTCTCTTTTCCTGTTGCCCTCCTCTTTACCAAGCATTATAGTCTTTTCTAGTGAGTCCTTTGTTCTTATGATATGGTCAAAATACAACAAACTCAGTTCAGTCACCTTTGCTTCCTGGAAGAGTTCCAGCCTGATCTGCTCTAGGACCCATCTATTGGTGTTTTTAGCCAGTGCGGCATAGTGGTTTGAGTGTTGAGCCACGTCTCTGGAGACTAGGGTTCAAATTCCCACTTGCCATGGAAACCCACTCTTCTCAACCTCAGCGGAAGGCAATGGCAAACTCCCTCTGAACAAATCCTAAGAAAACCCCATGATAGGTTCACCTTAGGGCAGACCTGCACAACTTGGCAGTAGGTAGGGGCCAAAATAAAAATAAATAAAAATTCTTCGAGCTACATAAAGTCTTTAATTAATTGGTAATTAATTTATTATTATTAATATTATTAATAGTAATTCTGTCCTCCTCCTCTCCTTGGTTGAGTGGTGGAGGAGCCTTGCAGGGCAAGTGTTTGCCCCTCTTCCTCTCTCCTTGCAGGAAAGCCCAGCAGTGGCAATGCTTTCAGGGGTGAGCATTTACCCCTCTTCCTTCTCTGCCACCTAGTCTTCTCTTCGTGAGAAAACCCAGTGGAGGAAGAGCTTTCAGGGCTGAGCGTTCACCCTTCCTCCTCCTCTGGCTGATCTTCACGTTGGAAGAAGGCTGAGCAGTGGAGGAGTTTTAAAGTTGTTCCACAGCCTCACAGGCCACCCAAAATACTTTGCAAGCCACATGTGGCCCCTGGGCGTATGTTGTGCAGGCCTACGTTAGGGTCACCATAAGTCAGAAACAAGGCACACAACAACAGCAGCAGCGGCAACCACCGCCACCACCAAGTTTTCTTAGAACTCTTTTCCAGCATCACATCTCAAATGAGTTGATTTTCTTCCTGTCAACTCTCTTCACCATCTACCATTCACAAAGAGACATAGAAATGGGAAATAAGATGGTATGGACAGTTCTAACTTTGGTATTTAAGGATCAATACACACAACACAATTATAGCACTATTATTCCACTTAACTTCCATGGTTCCATCCTATGGAATGATGGGGTTTGTAGACTGGTTAAGCACCAGAGGAGCTTCTTGGCTAAGAATGTTAAATGCTCCTCCCTAAACTGCCAATCCCAGGATACCATAGGAAAGAAACACAGTAGTTAGAGTGAAATTATAGCAATATAATTGCATAGGGTGAATTAACTGTTATCAAGATACAAATCAGCACCTATGCTTACTTCTGAACCAAGGGTTAGGGAAACACACTGGGAGCTGCCTGCATGCTGTGTGTTTAAAACATAGTGGAGCTTGAACTTAGAACATCTGTTCCTGCAACTTCTAAAATGTTTCTTTGAAAACCACAGAAAAACTGGAAAGACCTGCAGAGTGGGATGCAATAATATATTGTTTATTGAACACACTGTGTTTAGTTTAATTTCATGGGTTTATTTGGCTACCTTATTATGAATAGAATTTTTTTAATTGAAAGAATAAGAATGTTGTTACTTGTCTGTCCAAAAATGTCAGTCTGGTTTATAACACTTGAACACTGACTCCTAAATAGATTTTAAAAATAAAAAAATAAAAAAAAGTTTTAGAAATGATAACTGATTGTGGCTAACTTATGCAAAACTACATGGAAAGACAAAGTTGAAAATAACTCAGGATTTTCCTGTTTAGGATCACGAAACCAATACCCTCTCCATGCTTAAATGACAGAGTACTATCCTGATACCACATTATATTCATTCATATAAGTTATTTTTGTTTCACTTATAACTGGTAAGTGGGTAGGTTGTTTCTTGTTTCTGAATATTATGAGTACTCTGTTATTACATGATAAATAAGTATCAGTCATGCTCTCATTTGCAGGGCAATAAAAATACTCTGGCTTTTCTTCGCTAACGAAGATTCAGGAAGGACTTATCCCACGCTTACTACAAGCGCGTTGATGACTAAAAAGGCCGATCCGAGATAAGCAAGTCCGGTTACAGAAAGCACAGCAGAAAGTCTCCTTGAGTGATGTTTCCAAGTTGTGGTTCTTTCTGCGTTGTCGTTTCTCTTCGAGACTCGTTCGGCGTGAGTTCTCGAATGAGGCTGCAGCATTGTGGATAGTGCATCTCCATGCCTCCCGATGTGAGGCCAGGGCAGACCATTGTTGGTGATCAATTTGGCCAAGCTTGAGATGTTGTTTCAGGGAGTCCTTGTATCTCTTCTTTGGGGCGCCCCTCTTTCGCTGACCCGTGGCGAGTTCACCATAGAGTACTATTTTGGGGAGGCGGTGGTCCTCCATCCTGGAAACATGCCCTGCCCAGCGCAGCTGCGTTTTCAGTAGCATGGCCTCAATGCTGGTGATCTCTGCTTGCTCCAGGACAGCAACATTCATCACATAGTCAGTCCAGTGTATGTTTAGGATTGTGCATAGACAGCGCGGATGAAAGCGTTCAAGGAGTCGTAGATGTTGGCGATAGGTGACCCATGATTCAGACCCATAGAGGAGAATGGACAGTACAATGGCTCTGTACACACTGATTTTGGTGCTTCACCTCAGGTGTTTGTTACTCCAGACTCTTTTGTTAAGCCTTCCGAATGCACTATATGCCTTTGCTAATCTGTGATCGATCTCTTTGTCAATCTTGGCATCTGAGGAGATGATACTTCCCAAGTAGGTGAACTCCTGTAGGGACTTAAGTACAGATTTGCTGATGGTGATGTGGGGGTGATGGTGCTCTTCCTGTGGTGCAGGCTGATAGAGGACTTCCGTTTTCTTCTTGCTGACTTCCAGCCCAAACAGCTCTGCAGCTGTAAGCAGGATGTTAGGTGCTGCAGAGCTGCTTCTGTATGGGCAACAAGGGCAGCATCGTCAGAGAAAAACAGCTCACGGACTAGATAGTTTAGAGTCTTTGTGTGAGCCTTCAGACGGCTTAAGTTAAACAAGCTACCATCAGTACAGTAACGTATATAGATGCCGTCTTCTTCTTTGAGATCTGCTATAGCTCTTTGGAGCATCATGCTGAAGAAGATTGTAAATAGAGTTGGAGCGAGAACACAGCCTGTGTTCTCGCAATAAAAATTGCTGTGTTCTCGCAATAAAAATACAAGTAACTATTAAAGCATGAGAAAGTACAATACCTGCTCTTAACATTGCTGAGGATTTCAAGGATGGAATTAACAAGACAATATTTGATTGTATTTGCTGAAATAAAGACAAAGGAGAGTGAAAAGAAATGGACTTCTCTTTCAGTGTGGCCATTGTAACTAATATGTTACAGTCAGCCCTCCCCTTATGCAGGGGATCCATTCCAGACACACACACACCCCCCCCCGCGTAAGGGAAAAACTGTGTATGCTCATGGCCCATTGAAAACAATGGGGTGTTTGAATGCAGCACGATGCATGCACTATTCCAGAGCCCCCCCCCCCCCCCGCATAAGGGGAAAATTGCATATGCTCATGCCCCATGGGGTGCATGCATGCAGCACAGTGCATGCACCACAGGCACACACACCATTCATTCAATTGTATCGTGGCTTCAGCATAAATGTATGGTGCAGGCTGACTGTAATTTACTAGTTCATATGTAGGTAGCATTGAAGCTATGCCAGGAAATATTATCCAAGACTCTTGTCTCTTTCTGAATACACACTGGCCAATATAGATCACCATTAGGAACTGCTATTAAATCACATCTAAATTAAATCATGCTACTAAGAACATTTCACTCTTCATGCTAGACAAGCTAAAAATTGGCTCCAGCTGAAATCAAGTTGTTTTAGCCTTGTTACAGTCTTAAGGACAGTTTCTGTTACTGAAATCCATATTAAAAATGCCTTCCCCAAGTATGCACTAGCTTTGAGTTCATTTCCAAGTGGAGCTTAAAAGTGCATCCTTAAAGCTTTACACTGGTTGGGACGTAGGTACTTAACAGGAATGCCTGCTTCCCATGCCATATGTGGTATGTGAATACCTTTCTCCAGGTGGCCTGCTATTCAAAGTGAGGTGAGTGGAAAAGGGACTTCTTTTGTGCGATCCCATATGTCTATGAAGATTATCACACTCTTTTAAACTGCAATTAAAGTTCCAGAATAGAGGCTTTGACCATACTTATCAAATGCCATCATCTCTGTCTCATTGCTGCTTTGCCTTCAAACCATTTATACAGCAACTCTTTTCATTGCTGGGAAAATCCATCTATACGTTCCCCATTGTTCTGCTTCCCCATTACTCCACTGGTGCACAAAGTTTGTCCTACTGTATTTCTGATTTTGGGCAGTCATGTGGCATAAGTGGGCATAATTGAGGCATCCTCCCCGCCTCCAGATATTCCCAAGCAGGCTGTTTTCCTTTTATTTCTCCCATTTTTTCCTTTTTTATTAATTTGCTAAGTCTGCAATTGCATTATAAATTAAAATTAAAATTAACCCCCCCCCCAAAGGCATGGCAGGACAGGAAGGGAGTGCAAGGAACCGTCATTGCACAAACAGCCTAGTTACGCTATTGGAGAGATGTGAAATAATGAATGCTCCTAAAACAGTATCTTTCCATTTCCTTTTACTAACACAACCACAGCAAGACTGAGGCTCATGTTATAATAACCTAACATTTTTATCCGATGCCTACTTTTATGCCTTTCTGGTGCTAAACAACTTTGTTTTTTCCCATGCTCAAACTTTTTGGATAATGGTTTGGCAATGCTTCTGCCAGTGTTTTATCAATTGTATTGTCTCATTTACTATTTTGTTAATGAAGATATATTTATGGTTTTTTTGGCCCTAACATAGATGTGATCTTTAATAGTATTAGGAAAAATTCTTTATTATTTTATGATTCTGTTGTGGGTTGTTTTTACTTATGGCTTCATTAATTGCTTTGGAGATATTTATGTTGAAAGGAAGAAGATAAATTGTTGAACCCAATCTTCACATAAAAATAATTTTAAAAAATTCTTTCCCTGAAAGAGTACCATCTGACAACTTTCAGTACTGATGATGAGGCTGTAGACAAAGTGTAAATGTTATCTCTGTTTTCAAAGACAATATCCATATGATCAGAGCTCTACATAACCGCAGGACATCTGGAATTCGTTACTTACATGCGTCAGCTAATGATGTCCATGCTGTAGGACTCCTATGATTACTTGTCATGTGATTCAACTAACCCGTGTGGGAAAGTGCTTCCAGACATTTCTTCAGTTGTATTAGAGATTCCACTACAGAGAAACATTATCTAGATGCAGCCATTCCTTAGCAGAAATGTTAGCATTTGCCCTGGCTATCCACAACCTGATCCAGGTACAGCTACAAATAACCAGAAGTATGTAATTTACAGAATAACTATAACTATATCTAATTCAGTGTAAGCTATGTTGATTTGAGGTGAACATAATTCCTAGAAAATTAGTTTATCATCACTATGTAAATGGGCTTAAATAAAAGGGCTTCTGCATAAGTGAATTGAATAGTGTGAAATTTCCATGTCTCAGAGTCATACTTCAATGGAATGACAGATAAATATCTGAATCCTATACACATTTGTCAGGTAACCATATGATTACAGACTATAAAAGGCATAGGCAACAAGTAGCCTCTTCAACCCTTCATTCCCCTACCGCTGTCACCAATGTGTTAGCAAATCTGCTTTTTGCCCAGCAAATGCCAAACACTCATCTGACTGTGCAGTACTTTAACCACAGCTGCAGTCTCTGTGGTTGTCCCTACTACCCAACTTTCACTTGCTGAAGCCTCACCGCTATGTCACTATATCCCATTGCATTGCTTTTTCCTGGCCTTTCTAGACCTTTTCCAAATGCAGACTGCTTCTTTGCAGCCCACTGATGGTGCAGCAAAGAGCCTCTTACAGGAGACTCTGTTGTCTTTGTAATCAGTAGGCTTTATGGTGCAAGACTTGTGGATGCAGAAAGCAAATTTGTGTCTTATTTTTCCCTACTCTTAGAAACACAGAGTCAGAAGAGGTCCCATGAGCCACCTAGTCCAACCTGCTGCTCAATGTAGGGTCTCCAGCTAAAGCACCACCTCCAGGCCAGCATCATGCCACCACCACCCCAACCACATGGTGGGCAGCTTTGCAGTGCTCTGGCAGTGCGGAGTTTATATGGGGCATGCTGCAGGAGTGCTCTAAAGCTGTGGCAGTGGTGAAAAAGCTGGTTACCCCAGCCCCAATCTCACTTTCTCTGGGGCAGCTTAAAGCTGCTCCTTCAGGGCTGTCTCTTTAAGCCCTTAGTTGTCTCTTTTCTTTGCTACTCTTGTGTGTAGAAAGTTGTGATGGTGATGGTTCACCTTTGGCTTTGACAATCTGATTACTTTGCTTGATAGATCCAGTGCTATATCTCACATTTCCCAGCATTTTTTTTCCTTTTTGAGCTTTGGCTCATATAGTTTTTCCTCTGTCTCCACCCAAGTTTGGATGTATGGTATTTATGGTCCCTATCTAGGTAGGCAACATTTAAAGTGCCCAGGGTAAATTGGTCTATAATCTCTGGAATTTAGGATTCTTAATAGATTCAATGAGGCTTTTATTAATTAATTTGAGCATCATCCTGGAAACCTTTTACCCTAGATTAGGCAATCATAATGTCATTATAGAACTGACATATTCCATACTTGTTTTGATTTCTTTATAAATCTGAAAGATCACTGTCACTAAAGGGCAGAATATTTTATACCCATAGTAATGCTAGATCATCTGTCCATAAAATGCATAAAATATCACCTTTTAAAACCAACACTCCTAAATTAGTTCTACATAAAAGATACATGATACTCTAAAGTGTATGCACTTCTTCCATTTATATTTTATTTGCCAAGAAACACCCCCCCCCCCGCCATTTTAGTGCTGTGTTTTGTTTCAAAATCAGTGCCTGAGTAGTTAAACAAGCCAGTGTAAGAGCTTTGTTCTTTGGAATTAATTAATCATAAGATAATGGAGTTATGACAAATAGTGGACACCATAAACAAATGAGTTATCTGGCAAGTTATATACAGTATGTACTCTCCATTATTCTGTCTTCTTTATTTAAGAACTAGTGGGAAGCACCCAACTTTGCATGGGTTGGAATACTCCTTAATTTTATATACCAAAGCCTTTAAGCAAACATATACATTTGTCAGAGTTGGACACAATGAATGAAGCCATGTTAGAGGTTTTCAATGCATGTCTTCTGTCATGGTGCAATCCAACAACTCCCACGGACAGAAAAGTCTGCTCAGTCTGTGCCTGAGGAAGTCAACCCTATAGTTGTATCCATTAGACTACTCCTCCTCTCTTCAGACTTTTATCAACTGCAAAACTAAAGACTGGTGATGGGATAACTATACTTAGCAACTGAAAATGATCCTGAAGGCTTCAGCCATATGGGCAGTCATGGTTTGGGGGCAATGTTTTGCCCACATAGACAGATATCCTATTTTATTATTATAGTACAGTAGATAAGATGCCATAATATTATTTAGCAGTAATACCCATAAAACCCTAGATGAGAAACAGATGGTGGCTGTCTTATTACTTGCTTTTCCCAAGTAATTGCTGAAAATTCTGTTATTAAATAAGTGCATCTAACACATTTCTAAAATGTAAAAGATTTTTTTTAAATAATACAATGGTTTTATTTAGAAAGCAAACCTACTGCAGTCAGACAATCTGTAGCATGCTGCAGTAAACAGGCTTTGGAAATGTGAGCTACATATTCAGATCTCTGCTTAAAATTGTACTCAGGTGGCTATGGTCAAATTATTACTATATATTGAAGCCTAAGGAAGAAGAGGGATCAGCACACAAAAATGAGTTTTAAAAACTTCCCCTAAGGAGCTAAAACCTTTAACTCATACCCATAAATGAAAATTTATGATGGTGACTATGCACAGCACACATTGACACTTCTGGGAGAGGAGGTGAGCTCTTACGCCAATAATGCAACAGGTACAGAAGTGCATGTAGAACAGTGCATATTTAATCAGGGCAACCTAACTCACAATGCATTTAAACTTAAACTGATTCCAATGAGACAAGAAATATTCAGTTAAGCATGATACATATACATGTTTTCAGAACAAATTACACATGGTGTTGCCAGACTTACAATCCATTTTCTTGTGGTCTAAAGGGAAATGGTTTCTTATCCATGGGAGAGAAATAAAAGCAACAACAACACAAATAAGGGAGCTTCCTGTTCTGATTGTGCTAGTGCAATCAAATTTGTACTTTCTCTGAACTTGTGCTTAACTTTAAAAAGAAAAACAAAGAGCCCTGCAAGATTGACTGCAGATTTTCCAGTGCAAACATGTCAAAGTTGTTATTTTACTTTGGACATAACATGGAAGGCTAGTGTGGGGGAGCTAGTGGCCAAATACAATTCTGGAGAATGTGCTTTGCAGTGAGCATGAATTTAAAATAAGCATATCACATATTAGAAAATACAACTAGTGGATATTTACTATACTTTTGAATGTCTCTGTTAAAAATGAAAAATGTGTGAAGTTGGCCAAAATCTTCTTGAAATCAAATATCTCAGCTGTAACCACATTATTCCATGCTGTCTACTTGGTCAGTTTATCACAGCACTGCAATATGAAATAAAAGGGTCCAAAACATTCAGTATAGTATAACTACAATTGTAGCATACAAGAAATAATTTATACTGGTACCTAAATGAAGGCATGAACCTAGATTGATCTTTCAAGAAGTGTCAACTATAACTGAGGCAGAAATGTCATTGTGTTTGATATGATGATCAGAACAGTCTCAGCAAGCATGAATTCATTAGAAGAGAAACTTGCAGGAACTCTCAAAGCTCTCCTGCAGAGCAGAAGGGCTGTTACACAAAGACTGTAATTATCTGAGTGAAGTTTCTGAAGGTACAGTTCTATAGTCACTGGTAACAGAATAACTGACACTGCAATTGGTCTGAGCAATGTGTTGTTAATTCCTACCTCATTAACTTCCCATTTATTGCAAAAATCATAATGCTTCTGGAAATACTTCTTTTCCCTTGCTTCAAATGTCTGTTACTCATCCTGCACCTAGACAGATGGTATGCAGACAGAAGAAGGCCACCTTGTCATACATATTTAATGACCTATGGTTATTAAAAAGAGGGCAAACAGAACTATTTCAGACAAAGATCTCTGTAGGTTTTACTTGCTACGATTCTCTTCTTCAAGTTTTAATAGCCAGCAGCTCCCTTATCTGGGAAAAGCCCCTTCAAAGAATAGGTGCCCCTATTTCATATTAACTGTGGCTTGTTTTTCTCCCATATGAAAACTCAAAGTGGCTTTCATCTTACATTAAAACAATATGTATAAAACAGTCTAAAATAGAAAAAATACCACTTATTAAGCACAACCAACTTAAAAACATTAATTTAGAACAACCTCTTACACATTAAGAAACAGCACACCTGTTGCACCACCCCAGCCACTGAAAAGCTCAAGGCCTGCTTGAATAAGAAGGTCTTTGACTGCTGGTGAAAAAAGAGCAGGGAGGAGGCCAATTGAGTCTCTTGGCAGTTACATAGCATGGGAGCAACCACTGAGAAGGCTCTCTTGGATCCTCACTAGCCACTATTGTTAATATAACAAAGTCAGTTTTGATTTATGACAACCCTATTGATGAAAGATCTTCAAGTCACTAGCCATACCTATAACTAAATTACACTTTAGTTTTCAAACAGGAGAATAAGGGTCAACAAAGACTGTGTGTAGTTTTGAGTAACACTGCTCTAGCAGTATTCTAGGGGAAAACCACTGTTGGGGGGGGGGGGACATCTAGGTCAGTAAAATAGAAGACGTGCTTCAATTTCTTCCTGAGTATTTTCTCACCATTCTTACCTCCACCACAATAGGCTTTTGCCCTGGCAGCATTTGTACAGCTATATAGATTATATGAGAAAGCCAGCATGATGTAGTGGTTTGAATGCTGGACCATGACTCGAGATCAGGGTCTGATTCCCCTGTTTGGCCTTGGAAATCCAGTGGGTGACGTTGGGTGAGTCACATACTCAGTCTCAGAAAACCCTATGATAGGGTGGCCTTAGAGTTGCCATAAGTCGGAAATGGCTTGAAGGCACACAACAAAGACAATAACAATATATCATATAAACTATTCAGCATGCAACTTACAGCTTAACAGGTGGAAACATATTTGAGTGTGTGTGTGTGTGTGGGGGGGAACTCTTCTCCTTCCCTCTCTCTTCCAAGGTCTAGCTCCTTCCATCCTTCTTCCTGCTGTTTTCTTCCTCCTCCATGCTGCCTCTTCTTTTCCTTGGTGAATCAGCAGCTGGTGGTCTCCATGGAGTTTATCACATGGGAAGAATTTCAATTTTGAATGGAGTCAATTCGAATTCACGTAAATTTGCTAGTTTAGCGAATTTATGTGAATTCTAATTCCATTCGGAATGCATTCAGAATGACTTCCCATTTCCCGAAAATGAACCCCCATTGCCTGAAATTGTGTGAGCTACTCTAATATGCAATTACGTGAAACCCCATGATTGCATTCAGAATGACTTCCCATTGCCCGAAATTGCGTGAGATACTGTAATACTCAATTACGTGAAACCCCATGATTGCATTCAGTTTGCCATTGCATTATACCCGCAAATTCCATTGTATGATAAGCTCCCATGTCAGTGAGGTGCTGAATGTGGTCCAGGCTTTATTTTAAAGGGGCTATCCAAAGTTCTTAACCCTATCTTCAAATAGTTCCAACCCTCTGAATAGCTCCTTTAAAATTGGGATGGAAACCTGGAAGCCATGAGCTGCCACCACCTCTGTCTCACTCTTTTTCCTCTCCATTCTTGGCTCATTTCCACTCCATCCATTTGTCTTCTTATTCTATAAGTTCTTTGCCTCTATTTATCCTTTATATTCACATACCGCTTAAGGACTGTCTAAGCGGTTTACAACTGTAAGCTACTTGCCCCCAACAATCTGGGTACTCATTTTAGCGACCTTAGAAGGATGCAAGCCTGACTTGAGCTTGAGCCCTTTTGCTGGTCTTGAACTCGCCACTTTATGGTTTTGAGTGAGTGGCTGCAGTACAGGCATTTAACCACTGTGCCATGAGGGCTCCTCTTAATGCATCTGTGGTGGCAGATATTCATAGTGAGAGAGATGCCACAGGTAATGTTCTACACAGAGGTGATACTGCCATGGCTGCAAGAGGTGGAGAAGCCTTTTTCTTGTACATTGTTTGTGTATCAGGAGTAGCACCACTGACAGAGAAAACTGCCAAAAGAAGATGCATTGTTTGCTGATGTGTTAAAAAAATTTCAGTGAGCCAGCAAGCAAAATGTAACAAAATCATAAAACAAGAAAGCTGAGTATCATTTATAACACATGAAAGTTAGCTAGTAAGTCTAGTTTTGCTCGTGGACCAGCAGTTGTTTTACATCACCAGTATGGCAAAACATAAAACAGAGCATCCTTTCCTCAAAAATTCTAGCATCACTTGTCTTAAGATTTCTGGTCCCTTTATTTATGTATATCAGGAATATGGGCCACTTCAGCAAACATTTCCTTAGAGATACATCTAACCATATGCAGTTGGCCAGTTTTTCCAACAATAGTGTTCACTAGACTCTGGCATGCCACCCATGAATGAATGAATTAAATTTACATCCCACCACTCTCCCACAGCTGGATTCAAAGTGGCTCACCACTATTTAAAACAAAGCACAATAAAAAAAACATTGATAATTTTTATTAAAAAAGAGAATTAAACTAAAGTTCTATTTAAAACCACAAGTTAAAAAGCGTGTAACATAATAACAAAGAAACACAACATCTCCTCCATTGAAAGCTTCATGTGGTAAAAACTGTTTGAATTTTTAAAATAATATGTACCTAATCTTTAGATCTTGTTATATAGGGCGAAATACAAATATTTTATTAAATAAAATAAAAATAAATTTAGGTCCTCAAAAAACGGAATGCATGCAGTCCAGCGCTCTACATTTTGGCATCTAGGTTCCCAAATACTATTTCCATGTATATTTATAACTATATAATTATAACTATTTAATTCATCTATAACTAAAGTGTAGCTAATAGCTCTTGACAGAGTATAGAATAGGCCACAACATAACTTCTGTGTGCAGAGCAACATAGTTCTGAGTAACATATATAAAAGAGAAAAAGCAGCCAATGGCCTGATACAGACAGGCAAAAAGAGTTGTATTCATGCCTACATGAAAGTGTGGCCTTTAGATGACCCACACTGAAAATTTGCCATGAACTCGCTTCTTTTGTGTTTTCGTGGGGGGAAAGCGGTTTTAAAAAGGAGCTGCTTTTCCCCACCGCTTTTAAAAAAGGGTGTAACTGTGCAGCTGCGTCTAAATGCTGTGGTGCAGCTGCACACTTTTTTTGAAGCTCCCAAACCCTAGCTCCAGCCCTAATCCGAACCCTAGACATGAATAGTAGGGACTCTGGGATGCTGTAACTGTTATGCAACTGTGCATAAAATGTCAATTCATTAATAAAATAAAGACGTTTATTTATAAAATAAAGGGGTTCATTCATGGTGCACCGGTGCAACTGCACAGTTAAAAAAGGGAAGCAAAACAGCAATGGTAATTTGACAGATCTTCATAACTGCATAGTTCATGTGTGATGTACCTGTGCAACTGTGCAGTTCGCAGCTGGCAATACAATTGTCTGTAGGATGTACCGGTGCAACTGTGCAGTTCGCAGCCGGCAACAACAACAACAACAACAAAATTAAAGGTTCAGTGCGGCCAAAAGCCCCGTTCATTGCCGCCCGTGCAGCTGTTCCGCCTGTGTTTCTAGCATGCTGACAGCTTCCAGTGTAGTTGCTGAGCAAGAGACAAGACTTCAGATAAGTCATCCCCACACCCCCTCAGTGTAGCTGCCCTATACCTTTTAAATACACCCCTGGGACCTGCAGTGCAGCTGCTAAGCATTTGGGAAAATGCAACTTCATGTTGCCCTCTCCTGGCAGTCTGTAAAGCCCCATTGAGTTCCATTGTCATTGTGAATTTCCAGTTGCCAGAAACAGGATGCTGCCAAAGGCCAAATGGACTTTGATCTGCCCAGCTGAAAGATATAACAAGACAAAATGGTCTGAATGTTGGACTGAGGGTTGAAACAGATGGCCAATTTTAGGCTGAATTGGGGATTTCAGGCTCTTTGATGTTGGAGCTGGCTTTTCGCCAGCTCTGGAGTGAGTGGTGTCTAAATGTCATGCCCTCAAGCCGGATAGAAGCTGGCCAGTACATGCAAAAACTGGAACAGCTTTTGTCTAGTTTGGGGCAGTGAAGCGTCTAAATGCCACACCCCCAAGCCAGCATGAAGCCAGCTTAACAGGGCCATCTGTTTTGGTCACAGGTCTCCAGGAAATCTGGGTTTGAATTCCCTGGAATTTCTTCATGGAAGCCAATTAGATGACCTCAGGCAAGTCACACACTCTCAGCTACAGAGGAACACAATGGCAAGCCTCCCCTGAATAAATCTTGCTGAGAAACCCAGTAAATTGGCATTGACTTCAAAGCACCTAACAACAAAGATTTAAACACCAAGTAGATATCCCCAGATTTCATCCACTTGCCATGTGGGTCTTTTTTTGTCTGTTTCTAAAGATAAAAAAGTTGCTGCTAAAAGTGAGGTACTCCCCCCTCCTCCCAGTCAATGTAGCATATTAGGGAGGAGAAAATGTTGTGTGCTGCTTTTCAGCAAACTATGACTCAATGAAGCAGAAATGAAGTTCTCTGGTTGTGGATAGCTTGGCTCCATTTGAGGTAATTTTAAAATCCTGCCAAGTATGGTGGGGGTCATTGGAATTCACTGGGGCCAGGAAATATCCATAATAACTTTATATTTTGTTTTATCTAATTTTATTTTATTTTAATTCCACTTTGCATTTTCTGGCTCAGGTAGACATTGGATTGGTTGTTGCGTTCTGACTTAGGGAAACCCTATAGGAATTTCCTTGGCAAGGTTTGTTCAGAGCGAGTTTGACATGGCCTTTCTCTGAGGCTGAGAGAACATTACTTGATCAAGGTTACTAAATGGTTTCCATAGCAGAACAAGTATTTAAACCCTGTCCTCCGAGAGTGCTAGTCCAACCACTACACTACACTTGCTCAGTACACTTTAATGCAATACCCTGGAATATTCACTGAAGTCAGAAAATAACACCCAATTCACACAATGTGGGCTTAAAAAACATAAGCACATAGGGAAGTCTTAGGGGCAGAACAGACCAGCCAAAAGGGCAGTTGTCAGGATGGAGTGGGGGCATGGTAGCCTCATGACGCATGCCCTAACTCCACTCCTAAGCTGACATCACACTGACTGACTGACCACACGGTGGGCGGCATTATAGTGCTCCTTTGGCACAGCGTTCAGATGACACACAACAAAAGGAGAGCTGGAAAGTGCTGCCTGCCACAGCAGCAAAGCCACCCTTTTTTGGGGCCTTTTGCCACTTCTTTTGGGGCTGGAAAAACGCCAGATCAGGGCCACAGCTTGTGGTTGCTGCAGCCCTGATCTGGTGCACAAAGGGGTTGCGTGATGCCACCTCTTTAGGACCATCTGTTTAGGCCCTTAGTTTCCCCATTAACTTCATTCATAGTGAAAGGGGAATCTTTAATTACAAAATGAACATTTGGCAGTAAAACACTTGTTTCAGCATGAAGTTAAAGTTAGATAAAGGCTGAAAAACAAGATATGCAAAATGATGGCCCCTAACTGCAACATGTAATAGTAGGAGTAAATGAAACCTCTATGAATTCGAGAACCACATCCAATTATTTGAAATACAGAAGTTTAAACAAAAGCTAAGAAACTGAGATAACTCAATGGATAATTACTATCAAAATTAAATATTACATAGCCAAAGAATATTACAAAACTGAAAAACATGTGGAAGATCCAGAGAACCCCTTCCAAGGGCCTTCTCATACTATATTTGATTCCACTTTAATTGCTAAGGCAACATCCTATGGAAACCTGAGCTTTGTAGTTTAGAAAGTTACGAAATTTTATCCATACTTCACAATTTGATTAAATAATTTAATTATTATTATTTATACACACACATATATACACACACCCAGTCACACAGAGTTATTATTGCATCTCTTTCCCTTTTCTCTATTCTGCTGTTCATGTTAACATTGGTGAGAGATTTACTGAAGACTTTAGGATTTGACATGGTGCCCATTTTGTCTTTTATTATAAGCAATTTTAATTTATTTGCCAAAATGCCCCTCCAGTTGTACATCGTTGAAATAGCAGTTCTCAGGACAAAATATGACCTCATTATGCATACAGATTTGGATGATTCCAGAATAGTTCAAGCCAAGACCATCACTTAAATTTATATGAAGTCTTTTTTCTTTTTTTTTTGGAAACACCGATAAGTAGTAGAGATGCAGAGTTCATGGAATGAAGTGGTGTAGTTCTTCAACTACAGCTTTAATTTTAAATCAAAATTTGCCTTCCCACATTATTTTATGCTCTCTTTCTTGTGCAGTCAATCTAATGAAAAGAGAAGATAGATTTTTCTGCCAGTTTTATCCATAGCTATCACAAACTTTGCCTTACAGGGTGAAAATAACAATGGCCCAGCAAAATATTAAGAAAAAAGCAGGTAAAATCATATGTAAATATAAAACACAATTTTGTTGTTATTGTTAACTGTCCTTGAATTGATCTCAACCCATGGTGCCCCTGTGGATGAGACATCTCCAAGACTCCCTGTCCTCCGCTACTGTGCTTAGGTCCTGTAAACTCATATCCATGATCTCCTTAGTAGAGTTTATCCATACATGTGGCCTTCCTCTCTTTCTACTTCTCTCCACCTTTCCCAGCATTATTATTTTTTCCAATGAATTCTGCCCCCTCATGATGTGGCCAAATTATGGCAGCCTCAGTTTTGTCATCTTGGTTTCCAGGGAGATCTTTGGCTTGATCTGCTCTAGGGCCCATTTGTTTGTCTTGTTGGCCATCCACAAGATCCTCAGCACTTTTCTCCAGCACCACATATTTTATGGCTCCAATCCTATATACAAACGTGGTTTGAGTCTAAGTCTCAAAGAATTCAAAAAAGTTTTACTATTGCCTTGTTGGTTACAAAAGACAAGTTTAAACGATCATTCAGTGTATGTCTCTTACATGTAACATCAATTCTCATTTGTATGACAGAGAACTGTAGGTTACAGCACTGTCAGCACCCACACACACTGAGCCAAAGCTGTCCAGCTCTAGCTTATGTAACTAATGGAAACAATTGTGGCAGCCCATGAGTAAGGAACTACAAACTCTCTCCAGTCAGTAATGGTTTTCACAACCCTCCCTCCAAAAAACTACAAGTGAATCCCATCCATCCATCCATCCATCTCCTTCAGATTACAATCGTCTTCCTCACACAAAATCCTCTGCATTTATTTGCCTGAAATTTGAGATGCTTCATTCCATCTGAAGCAGCACATGCACCTAAAAATTCACCAATATCCACTAATAAATAAGGAAATATTTCAGTAGTTCTATTTGTGTGTGTGTGCATCAAAATGTAAAGCTTATTTGCATGAAAAACATTCTACAGTATTTATTTTTCTGGCCTGTAGCAGTCTTCATTTACTTCAAATGGTCTACTAAGCCTATACATTTCATCCAAAAGTCTCAAAAAAGCAAAACAAAAAAGAAAAAAAAGAAAAGAAAAGAAAAGAAAAAAGATTGTAGCTGTTGATTGATTTCCTTGTTATAGTGAATGGAATACCATTGTTATAGTACACAGTACAGGTTTCCTTGTTATAGTCAATGGAATACATTCCTAGAATCATAGGAGATTATCTGGACAAGGGGAAAAGTGCAATTAAAGCAGAACAGACACACCTACATCTGAACCTTATTAGATGTGACCATGGCTGAATTGCAGCTGGTATATCCTTCATTCATGACTATTGTACAAGTTTTGATTGATGGGCTTTCCCTGTCAACTGCTGCCAGTATTGCTACTATAGCATAGGCTTGTGTGTGATAATGTCTGGACTTCAGTCCCACCATTTGGCAGTCATGTGGTGTCATTCTTCTCCTCTCCATCACTCTGTCCTCTATGCTATTCCCAAGCAGCCTGTTTTGTTTTCTCTTTTTTAAAACTTTATTTTCTTATCCAGCCCCCCATTGCATTGCCATAATGCCTGAACTGTGTAAAAAAAAAGAGAGAGAGAGAGAGAGAGAAAATGAAAGGCATGCTGGTAAAGTATATTTTAGGTGAGGCCTCACCAAAGCAGAATAGAGTGGCTTTACTACTTTCCTCAGTCTAGACACAGTGCTATGGAATTCTGGAATTATAGTTTTGTGAAGCATTTAGCCTTCTCTGTTAAGAGAGCTCTGGGGCCACAACAAATTACAATTCCCAGAATTCCAAACATTGAGCCATGGCAGTTAACGTCATGTCAAACTGGATTATTTCTGCAGTGTGGATGCAGACCTGGATACAGGTAATTAGGTAGGTAGGCAGATAGAGGAGTAAAGTGTTGGTGATGTGAACCAAAGAAAAGATCTGTTCACCTTTATTGCTTTAGAAAAGGCCATGCTTTGGTTTACACCAAAGTGATGTCAAACCGGAATATTTCTTCAATGCAGATGCAGCCCAGGAGAATCTGTGTACACAGTCCACAAGTTGACTGTTAAGGTAAGCATCTATTCATTCATCTATCTTCTCATATGAGTAATTCTACAGATGTGATTTTTTGTAACTCAAGGCCATCGTTTCTTTTAACCATGATTTGAACAATCCAGGTGTGTGTTTCACATATGTTGATACAAACCATTGTTTGTTTAATCTGATGTTGGTTTGTTATTCTCCACCCCTTCTGTGAATATGCAAGTATGAAATCAAAGCCCTTGGTGTTTCCCAAAGATTGGTAAGAAATAACCAATTCTCTTGCCACTCTTGGCAGCCCCCTAAGGAATAAAACACCCCCTTTCCTAATTCCTAGAAACTGACCATGAAGGCTTATGAGCCTTTCCTTGTTGACCTTTGCTTTCTAGGTTGAGTATGAAAGTCTCCCACGCTAGTATTAACAGGCATTATTGGATTATATGAAGCAATGGTCCAGTTCAGTATATCCTTTTGTATATAGCCATATATAATCAGAAATCTCTTATAATTCTTTGTGGAATAACGCCGGGAAACAGATTCTGTGTTTATATAAACTACTCCGTAGTATTTGTACATGAACCAAAATATATCTGACTTACACAATTTTATAATGGCACACATTAATATATTTGCCTGATTATTTATGGAGGTTAATTTGTCCGATCTTATCTACTGCACCCATGCATGCAGTATTTATGTTGATGCGGAGCCAATATGTTCATTTTATAAGAATTCTTATTTTGGTTATTCATAAAAACTAATGTAATTTCAAATTAAAGAGGCACCCTCCTTCACTGACTTTCAAAACAGGAATGTTTCAGAAAGATGGCTGAAAAAATTCATTTGCAGCAAGAATAAAAAAGGCCTCTTGAATCAGTAATCTTGTCTGTAAAAACACCTCCCTGCAGTGTGATTTTAAATAACATCAACAGAAACCTCTTGTCTAATACCATTTGAGTTCATTAGAGACAGAAGTATATATTGAAGATGCAAAAAAAAAAAAAAAAAATCTTGCAGAAATAGTCTTTTTTTCTATGCTGCAGTTGCCATGACAATAATCACATGAAAGTGGATGGGTGGGATTCTCTATGGTCTCCTATGATACTATTATCAGAGTATTAACAGTACTTCAGTAATTCACAGTAATAAAGTTTGCCTTTTACTTTCCAGAAATGTACTTTCTTTCTTCCATTATTATGTTTCTTCCTGCTTGTAAATAAATCCTGTGCTTAGTATACAAGAAAACTTCCTTGGGAAACTTTTCTTAATTCTTGTTTGAGATCACACAAGCAAATTTCAGAATTGCATAAATATATGTTTATTTCCTTGATTTTGGGGTGAATTTCTCAGCATCTTATGAAGTATGGCATAGGATCAAGCCCGTTTTAAAACACTGGGATGAGGCACCTATGAATCCCTATGCTGGCAGTCCTAGAATTTCATTATTAGTGTGTTACCAAAAGCAATTACATTGTTGCTAGGGTGAAAGGATAATTGATTGGGTGACTTATAGAGAAACAGGTTATCCGGTGCTACATTGCAAAAGACACACGCAAAATTGCCTCTTCCTCTAGATCTAGCAGAAATAATCTGATTCTTTGGCTCTGCAATAATATCCCAAATGACTATCATGTATTATTCACACAGACACTTTCTTTCTGGTTTCTACTTTTTATCTATTAAATAAAGAAACCCATTTCCTAGTATCCCAATTGCATCTATGCTGGGCACCATCACAAAAAATAAAAAATAAAAAATAGAATAAATAAATTAAACAGTACCAAGACTATATATATCTATATATCTACTTTAGTTCATACCAAATAAATAAATTCTGATTTGGCAGCATGGTTAAGGTTCAGCTCAAAGCAATGTACTGAATATTTTTTCTGAATAGAATATTCATAGAATTTAATACTTTCCAAGAGTCCCAATTTGGCAGGGATAGTCCCAAATAATCCTCTGTCATCCCCTTTTCTCAGATGCTTTTAAAATGACCCCACTTATCTCTCCTCTTCTCACCTTCCCTCTTTATCTTCATCTTACTTAAATTGCTGCAGACTGTTCAAAGTATAAAGTAGCTTGCACTTCATTAACTCAGCAGAGGAAAGAGGAGACGGGTGGAACCTTGCCCTTCCCAGTAGACTCAGGCAAAAGCAAACTCTGCTAGCTGATGTGTTCTTTGTTATTAATGACTTTTGCCACCTTGAGCACACTTCAACGTTGCTTGGCCTCACATGTCCTGTTTTTCATCTGTGAAATGTTGGAGGGTATGTTTTGTTTTTTTTAAATGAAATGAATTGCTAGAATATTGCATGGAAATTACGTTGGCTATGCAGGAAAAGGTCTGGTGATTTTGGTTAGTAAAAATACAAATTGTATGTCATTTGACAGGCTAAATCAGACTTCTAGAATTTAGGCATTTATTAAGAAGTATCTACCATATATATTCAACTATAAGTTGACCTCATGTATAAGTAGTGGGCAGGTTTTGGGGCCAAAATTATAGACTTCTATATGTCTCATGGATAAGTCAAGGGTAAAACTTAGGGGCACTTAACAAAGGATCTAAAGGATCAAGCAAAGGAAAACAATGCCAAAGAACTTACAAAATTCGAGTAAGTTTAACTGTTTGTGCTCACACTAAAGGCTGGATAGATGAAAGTGTAGAGGGGAATCAGTGCTTCCAGGACAGATTACACTCTTGCCTTTCACTAGGGGATGGTTCCTTTTTTATATAAGAGTTAAAGTACAGTACATACATTGACCTGTGGATAAGCTGACTCAGGTTTTTTGGCGTCAATTTTTTGACTAAAATTTCTAGACTTATCCATGAGTATATACAGTAGTAATTCAGGAATGTTAACAAAATCCATGTAATTTACTTTAACCAATACTAATGTTTTCTCTAGCCAATTAGAAATACATTTTTTTTATTATGTCCCACTCCTGGCATACTTGCTCTTTGGGGTCACTCAGTTATTAACCCCAACATAAAATATTCTTAATGAAAGAATGAAGACCATTCATTAACAAATACAAGACTTAGGTCCAAAACATACTGTAGAAGTAATCCAGTTTGAGACCACTTTAACTGTCCTGGCTCAATGCTAGGGAATTCTGGGAACTGTAGTTTTGTGGAGACATTTAGCCTTCTAGTCAGAGAGCACTGGTGCCACAATAAACTACAACTCCCAGGATTCCCTAACACTGAGCCAGGGCAGTTAGAACAGTCTCAAACTGGATTATTTCTGCAGTGTGTTTTGGACCTTAAATCCCAAGTACCAGGAGGAAGACACAGAATCATTAAACATTTGATGAGCAAGAGAAATTCTCAAAATAAATGGAAATGGTTGAATATTTAGCCTTTCAAAGCTGCTAGCTAATCACTATTTTTTGAGAAAAACAGATTCAGGAGGAGGGCAGTTTCTCATCAATCAAGTCGCTTACCACCAAACATTCACTATCTTGTTTTTATCTGTATTCTTTGTCTTTTCTCTGTACATAGTCAGAGGTAGCTGTGTTGGCCATATAGCAAAATGCATTAACTTCCAAAATCCACAAAACAGTGATATCTTTAACCAACCAACCAAAATGTACACACGTACAGAGCACAAATGCTGTGTACATTTAAAAATCCCTCTCTCACTCATTGGGGTGGCAAAGGAGGAAAGGGGGATTTTACATGTACACACACACACACGGTGGAGAAAGGGGGAAAACTGTGTTTTATTTATCTTTCATTTATTAAAATGTTCAGCCATGAGCTCGGCAGTGAGGGACTAGATTAGGCTACTCCTCCCATGGCGTGACCATGAAACCCACACTCTCTCAGCCTCAGAGGATGGCAATGGTAAATTCACTCTGAAGAAACTTGCCAAGAAAACCCCATTATTAGTTCGCCTTAGGGTTGCCATAAGTTGGAAATGACTTGAATGTACAAAACAACAAAAGCAACAACAACAACCCCCTCCCACCTGCCTGAGTGTTGCAACTGTTTTCACTATTTTAACTCTTCTCCCCATCCTCCTCCTGATCATTTTCACACTCATGCAGAGATCTCACACACTCCCTCTCCACCATCCATACTTTGCAGATCTCTGCATGGACAAATGAGCAAATGATTGGGGGGAGTGAGGGGAGGGAGTATATTAAAGTGCATATGAAGCATAAATAAATTTTACGTTTAGACTTGGTCCCTTCTCTAAGATATCTCACTGTGTGTATGTAAATATTCCAATTTTTTTTTTTAAAAAAAATTCCAAAATACGTCTGGTCTCAGGCATTTTGGATAAGGGAGCCTCAATCTATATTAGCAAAACAAACCATCCTGCCTGCCAATGCCTCTTTTTGCCCACATAATACTACAGTACCCCACTTTAGCTCTTTGAGACTGAAAAACGCAAAGGCCACATAAGGCCTGAAGATGTTACACCTATCACTGCACTAGTATTTTCAGCATGTTAAAATACAACCTATCCTCACTACTATAACTGTTTTGAAATGCCTTTTTACCAACCTGAATGAGTGTATATGTGAGTGATTAAGTGAGTCTTCTGAGAAGTTAAATATGGACATTTGGTATACCAATAGTGATATTTGTTCAGAGTAGGACTTTAAGGGGCCTTGGTTTGAATGCCTGCTGAGCCATGGAAACCCACAAGGTGACCTTGAGTAAGTCACACTCTTTTAGCCTTAGAGAAAAGAAACAGCAAACCTCATGTGAACCACATTTCCAAATTGTATTTCAGAGGACTGAGCTTTAGAAAACTAATTGCATTCAGCTTGCTGAAGATTTGCAACAGGGGTGAGAGACTTGTTGCCTAGTCTGGTAGGGGAAGGGGGCTAAGTAGACGCTTGCCCCTTTGCCTGTGGTAGGCAGTGGGGGGGGGGGATAAATAAGATTATGGTGAACATCCTTGGCACCCATTTTGCTGAAGGGGAGGCTCTTTAGGTCAAGAGGATGGGAAAGGACCAGGGAGACGGGAAAGGAGACTACCCTTAGGGCTGGCTGGGGGCTGTGCCCTCACTTTAAGTATCACAATGTGAGGGCAAGGTTCCCTGGATTTGCCTTCCATTAGGGCCAGAACAATCCAGGTTCTCCTTGGGCTTTGATATTCGCTCAGGCAAAGTTGATGAAGGGGTCTGGTGGAGACCCACTGCCTCAGTTGCTCCCTCACCAGATTACTCCTCCTATTGCTTATCACACAGTTAAAAGTAGTTAAATAGTTTAAGGGTCAATAAAGTGGCACCTACAGTGAACATTCTTGTGTCTAGTCTCTTTAATTCTCAAAGTGGGCCAGCAAATAACTGTGCTCTGTCATATCTTTTTTTCCAGAAATAACAGTCTACATTATCTAACCAAAAAGAAACATACAGAAGATTTAGTGAAGGTATATAGACTTATCCCTTTATGTTTCAGCACTATATAATATAGGATGTTTAAAAGTAATAGGCAAAAAGAATATGACAACCCATTTTACGATTGGCTTTCCACAGCCAGCTGTGCAGTGATCACCTATTCACAAAAGCTTGCTTTCAAAAATAACTCTAAATCTGAAGATCAGTTAAAATTAATAGGAATCCACACTTGACAAAATCTGGTTCAGAATTTGTGTATTTATCCCTATCCAGACTTATTTCAAAATGATAATGTGCCCTCTAGTACTAAACTGAATTCAGTGAAATTCTACTGGTTCACATTTGTTTTCACTTCACAACATCTTCTTTTCAGGCAATCTACTAATACACTGCTGCTGCAGGATGTCCAATTCTTTCTAGTTTTCTGTCAGGGAGAACTTCCATGCAATTCTCACTCAGTTTAATATTGTGTCTGGAAGACTGTGCCAAAAATGAGAAAGATATTTACAGTAAGTTAGGTTTCTTGTGAGTGCATGCAGACCTTTAAGTTGTTAAGACTGACATGTCATCTGAATGTATTAATTTATCCAAATATAAGCAGATAAAAATGCCTACCTAACTAAATGACTGACATTTAGTCAGGATTTAAAAATAGCTGCATACAGTAGCCCTTTGTTATTCATTGTAGTTTGGTTCCAGAACCAGCTGTGGATACAAAAACTCATAGTTACTCAAGTCCCATTATATATGGTGGCACAGTAAAATATAAAGTGGCAAATTTAAGGTTTGCTTTTGGGATTTAAAAAAAAATTGAAATTGTGGGTGGTTGAATCCATGGAGGCAGAATTTGTAGATATGGAAAGCTGACTGTAGTTCATGGTATTAGACATTTTGTCATATTTAGAATTGCTGATTTTCTGCTGAAATTGAATCAAAATGCTAAGGTCATCTTTGTGTCTTTGAGGACATGGTCTAAGGGTTTTATTACATGTTGCTTTTAATCTATGAGATCACTGGGAAGGAAGTGGAATCAGCAATGGTGATTACATGATGCCAATTCCTTCCTGTAGCTGCCCCATCCCCCAGCCGTCTCTTCTCATTCACGGGGGAAATTTGTGAATGTGCTGCCAATTGTATAACGCCCCAGATGTGGAAAGGCATTTGTGCAATTGTGAGTTGCTTGGCGCCACTGTGCCCTCCCCCTTGCAATTTTTCTTTTTTCTGTGTTTTCACACAATTTTTGGGTTTTCACATATCAAGGTTTTGATAGAAGAGAATTAAAATGTTGAATCAGAGCTGCAGAGCTCGAAAATTGCATGACAAAGGTTTAAAAAACCCACAAAAAACCTACAAAGGCATGCCAGGAAGGGAGGGAGGGTGGAATTAAGGGACAGAATGGGAAGGAAGTGCACTGGGGGCAGGAGTCTCCAGTCACGCAAAAGAAAGGAAGTGCAGTAAAGGCATCAATAAAAGTGATATGGATATGAGAAGTAGCACAGATAGTTTACACTACTACAGTAAGCTTTTTGGAACCTGTTCCCTTTTAAAAAGGGCCATTCATCCAGTTCTCTGGAACCAATACTGAGCAAAGACACCAAACAGATAGGATGACTGGTAAAATATCTATAATGTTATGAAATGTGAAAGACTGCACACCACACAACATGCCTTGCTTCACCTTCTTTGTCATCCCTGCTGCTTTTTACAGACTGCATCTGAATGCTCAGGCAGCATCATGAGGCATCAACTGTCAGTATTTCCTGTGAGAGCTCTTACTTCTTTGCATTAGTGTAAAAGAACTTGGCATCTTGGTGTGACTGGTAATCTCTTTTTATTCCTTCATTGACCTTGTCTCTGTTAGTTATTATTCTAAATAAACTTTATAAATGTTATGTGATTGTTGCATGTATTCTGGGAATCCTGCTCAGTGGTTACTGCCCCAAATTAGGAGAAGAAGAAAAAGAATAAAAAGCCGTCACTTAATAGTGGCTTATTGGTCAAAATCCAAGAAATACGATAAGAATGGTTTAGATTTAACTAATGTTCTCTTATTGTTTTTGTCTGAAGGGCGAAACTCACAACATGATGCCTAATATATTTTTTGTTGGTTTGTTAAAATAAACAAGTGACTATATGCTTATAGGTCTATCCAAAGACAATCACTGTGTCTTGTACAGAATTTGATTCTGTTGTTATAAATGAAAAAGTACTCCTCTTTTAAAAAAAAATAATTGATGTCCTGTTCCATATCCTACTTGGGAGAAGTTGACTGGACCTGTATACAGTATTCTAAATGCAAACAGTGACAGACAACAGATTTATACAATATTGTAGGCTGTATCCAAACATGTCTTTCTAAATATGGAAGGCATTGTCTGCAATACAGTACATCTGTTTTACATTTTGCACTTGTTCACCTACTCCTTGCTTATGTAATAAGTCACCACATGACAGTATTGTTTACAATAGTGTATACAGCCTTGCTAGTATGGACCTAAGTAGCCAGCCTGGGGTTATGACAATAATACTTGCACCTTCTGCCTATGGAATTTCGATCTATTTTATCCATCGAACACCTTTCTTACAGTTTCTTTAAGATTTTCTTCCTCCATTGCTAGTTTTTACTTTTGCTTTCTGGACTATGGATGGTAACATTTGCAATTCTGCATCTGATAACTGAAGCTTGCTTGGTTTTCTATCTCCTCCTGGCATCCCTGCATCTAAACTCTGATCCTCAAATATTGTCCAGGTTCCTATCCTTTGAATCTGTCCTTGTTTTAAAAGTGTATTAGAAAATCCTGGGGAAAGGGCCAAAAGCTGCACGTTTATTTGGGAACACTATGCACAATTTGATACAAAAGGATTTACTTCTGAATAAATACAGTATGCCGATGTCTGAAGTATTACACTTATTCACTTCATTACGCTTACTAATCATGATTGGTATGAAATTAAAGTTTCAAATACAAATTGTGGATGAATGAATGAAGCTGGGTTTCCTGTCTATATCTCTTTAGTATGTATTCACTCATAATTCTACTCCATTCTCTATCCACATCAATTTACAACTGAAAACAAACAAACAAACAAAGTAATTCAGACTATGCTTAAAACTGCCTTTGTCTCTTTCCTTAGAGAAAAATATACTGCTCAATTACTATTAAATTCCTTATATATTTCCTTACTAAATTTCAAATTATTTGTGTGAGAGTGCCAGACTTACTAACAGTTCTCCAACGGGACAGAATATTTCAGGAGAACAGGAGCTAATTTATGAAAAGCCGAAGGGTAACATTTCCATGTCCAAAAGGACATCTCAACTAATTATCATTCTCAAACAATTTCCAATGTTTTCAAGATGTGTATTTTACACTCATTCTGGAATTCCCATCAGAGGTGATAACACCAGGAGATGTGGCAGATTGTAGTGTACACAGATCATTAAGAGAGCAGCTAATGAGCTGTTGCATCCTGCAATTGGATAATTCATGCAACAGTTTTGAGAATGGTGAAAATTAACTGCTGTGATCTGTTTCAAGTTGCTAATTGGTGAAATACATTAGAGTCATAGGCTGGCTTTAGAGGTAATGCTAAACGACAACATGGCGTTTCACCAGGTTTATCTGCTTTCCTTTCTTTTTGCAACTCAGCAATGAAACAGCTTTCACTTCCATATTTATCAACCAGAGCTTGCTATCTCATCTGAACTTGCCAAAACTGTGTGATATTAAGTATGAGTAGTGACCTAAAGCCAATTGTTAGTGCCAACAAGAAGACAGTAATCAAAGAGAACTTTTGTAAACCAACATTTATAATTCAATAAATCTTCTCTAGGTAGGCTAAAATTCAGATTTAAGATAATAAAAATAGAAAATAAAAATAAAAGTGGAAACGGCATGTTTTCATTAATAATTGTTAACATTAACCCCCAGTTTTTGGTTTTGAGCACAGTAAAGTAACATCAGTCTAAAACACAAACATAAGGTTCTGATCTTTTTGTGAATAAGGAAGTGGGGGGGGGGGAAGCATGAGAACGAGAGGAAGCTAAGCTATTTATAGAATCATTGAACCATAATTTTCCATCATATTCATATCTTTCTGATACTGAACACAAATATCAGCATGGAATTTTTTTAAGGGAGAAATTATGGGATTCTTCAAAGTTATACTATATTGGATTCATAGTTTTTTGTGTAACCTCTATTTCGTAAAGCCTTCCCCTCTTAATTTCTGTTTTGTAAAGACTTCCCCTCTTAACAACACTGTGTAATTAAAATTTAGGAAATGTTGGAGGGGTTAAAACTTGCTATTAAGTTTCACTATTCAAGCAAGCCCTTTATGTATATGTATGGCTCAGTGCTATGGAATTCAATGCTATTGGATTTGTAATTTTGTGAGACACTTGGCCTTCTCTGCCAGAAGGCTCTGGTGCCCCACCAACTACAGCTCCCAGAATTCCATAGCATTGAGCCATGGCAGCTAAAGTGGTGTCCAATCAGATTCTTTCTGCAATGCGGATGCATCCCTAGTAAACTGATTTGCATTAGGCCCAAGTATATTTAATATAGAAGAAGATCCCAGTATGCAGTAGGAAGTATTTCTGAACGAATGTGTAGGGTCATGCCATTCTACATCTGTATGCAGAGATGGTGGTGATGCATGATTTGGATTGGAAATCTGGCATAAAGGGTTAATCTCTTGGCACTGCATGTTGAACTCCAAGGTCTCCCCCATAGAATCATAGAATCATAGAGTTGGAAGAGACCACAAGGGCCATCCAGTCCAACCCCCTGCCATGCAGGAACTCCAAGTCAAAGCATCCCTGACAGATGGCCATCCAGCCTCTGCTTAAAGACCCCTAAGGAAGGAGACTCCACCACACTCCGAGGGAGTGTGTTCCACTGTCGAACAGCCCTTACTGTCAGGAAGTTCCTCCTAATGTTGAGGTGGAATCTCTTTTCCTGCAGTTTGCATCCATTGTTCCGCGTTCTAGTCTCTGCAGCAGCAGAAAACAAGCTTGCTCCCTCCTCAATATGACATCCCTTCAAATATTTAAACAGGGCTATCATATCACCTCTTAACCTTCTCTTCTCCAGGCTAAACATCCCCAGCTCCCTAAGGCGTTCTTCATAGGGCAAGGTTTCCAGACCCTTCACCATCTTAGTTGCCCTCCTTTGGACATGCTCCAGTTTCTCCACATCCTTTTTGAATTGTGGTGCCCAGAACTGGACACAGTATTCCAGGTGGGGCCTGACCAAAGCAGAATAGAGTGGCACTATAACTTCCCTTGATCTAGAAACTATACTTCTATTGATGCAGCCTAAAATTGCATTGGCTTTTTTAGCTGCCGCATCACACTGTTGACTCATGTTCAGCTTATGGTCTACTTGGACTCCTAGATCCCTTTCACATGTGGTCTCGTTCAGCCAGGTGTCCCCCATCCTATATCTGTGCATTTCATTTTTCCGCCCTAAGTGCAGAACCTTACATTTCTCCGTATTGAATTTCATTTTGTTAGCACTGGCCCAGCTTTCTAGTCTATTCAGGTCATTTTGAATTTTGATCCTATCCTCTGGGGTATTAGCTACTCCTCCCAGTTTAGTGTCATCTGCAAATTTGATAAGTATGCCCCCAATTCTGTCATCCAAATCGTTAATAAAGATGTTGAATAGCACTGGGCCCAGGACAGAACCCTGTGGCACCCCACTGGTCACTTCTCTCCAGGATGAAAAGGAGCCATTGTTGAGCACCCTTTGAGTTCGGCCACTCAACCAATTACAAATCCATGTAACAGTTAACTTGTCTATCCCACATTTTGCAAGCTTGTTTGCAAGAATGTCATGGGGAACCTTGTCAAAGGCCTTACTGAAATCGAGGTATACTATATCCACAGCATTCCCTTCATCTACCAAGCTGGTAATTTTATCAAAAAAAGAGATCAGGTTCGTTTGGCATGACTTCTTTTTCTGAAACCCATGTTGGCTTTTTGTGATTATGGCATTGGCTTCTAAATGTTCGCAGACTCTCTGCTTAATGATCTGCTCTAGCACCTTTCCTGGAATTGATGTCAGACTAACTGGACGATAATTGTTGGGATCCTCTTTTTTTCCCTTTTTGAAGATGGGGACAACGTTTGCCCTCCTCCAGTCTGCTGGGACTTCTCCTGTTCTCCAGGAGTTCTCAAAGATTATTGCCAATGGCTCTGATATTACATTTGCTAGTTCTTTTAATACTCTAGGATGTAGTTCATCTGGTCCTGGAGATTTATATTCATTTAAGTTAACCAAGTATTCCTGTACTATCTCTTTACTTATTCTGTGCTGAAATTCCCCTATTCTGTCTTCTGCTCCATTATCCTTCGGTTGAGCACCTTTTGCCTTTTCTGAGAAGACTGAAGCAAAGAAGGTGTTGAGTAATTCTGCCTTTTCTCTGTCCCCTGTTAGCATTTTGCCATCTTCTGCACGCAGTGGCCCTACTGTTTCCTTCTTCTTCCTTTTGCTGCGGACATATCCAAAAAAGCCCTTTTTATTGTTCTTAACCTCTCTAGCAAGCCTGAGTTCATTCTGCGCTTTAGCTTTTCTGACTTTACCCCTACATGTGCTGGCTATTTGTTTAAATTCCTCTTTCGTGATTTCTCCATTTTTCCATTTCTTATACATGTTCCGTTTAAAACTTAGCTCATTTGAAAGTTCCTTAGTCATCCATCCTGGCTTCTTGAGACATCTTCCATTTTTCTTCCTCATTGGAACTGTTTGAAATTGTGCCTTCAATATCTCCCTTTTGAGAAACTCCCATCCGTCTTGAACTCCCTTTTCTTTTAGTATTCCTGACCATGGGATCACTCCCAGTATTTCTCTAAGTTTATTGAAATTAGCTCTCCTAAAGTCTAGAGTGCGTGTCTGACTATGCCTAGCTTCTCCCTTCCACTGCATAACAAACTCCAGGAGAACATGGTCACTTCCACCTAAGGATCCAACCACTTGCACCCCATCAACTAGGTCTTCCCTGTTGGTTAAGATAAGATCTAAAATGGCTGATCCCCTTGTTGCCTCTTCCACCTTTTGGACAATGAAATTGTCTTCCAGGCAAGTGAGGAATTTGCTAGACTTTGAGGATTTGGCTGAGTTTGACTTCCAGCAAATATCCGGATAGTTGAAGTCCCCCATCACTACTACATCTCTCCTTCCTGATTGTGTGGTCATCTGTTCTAGAAAGGCATCATCCAATTCCTCTGCCTGAGTCGGGGGTCTGTAGTAGACTCCCACAGTAACATCCCTGTTATTTCCCTCTCCTTTAATTTTTATCCAGATGCTCTCCACCTGGCTTCCAGTATTGACTTCCTGGATCTCTTCACTGGTGTAAATATCCCTGACATATAATGCTATTCCTCCTCCTTTCCTGCTTGGCCTGTTTCTCTTAAAAAGGTTATATCCCTCTATTTCTACATTCCAATCATGAGACTCATCCCACCAGGTTTCAGTGATGCCTATTATATCATATTTCCCTTGTTGTGCTAGGAGTTCAAGTTCATCCTGCTTATTTCCCATACTCTGTGCATTAGTGTAGAGACATTTAAGACCATGTGTCCTCTTTACTTGCTGCTTTTGCACATTTTTTTGCCTCCTACTATTGGGTCCTTGCACTGTTTGCCTTGTTCCCTCTATGCCACTTGGACTATTCTCTCCATCCCTTTTGTCTTCCAGTATAATGTCTCCCTCCCCCACATAACTCAGTTTAAAGCCCTCCTGATCAGATTCTTCAGACTGTTGGCAAAAACGTTTTTGCCAACTGGCGTGAGATGCAGCCCATCCCTTGCCAGAAGTCCCTCCTCATGGAACCGCAGCCCATGATCCAAGAATCCAAACTGTTCTTGGCGGCACCATCTACGGAGCCAGTTATTCACCTCTGCTATTTTCCTCTCCCTTCCTGGACCATGCCCTTCTACCGGGAGTAGAGATGAGATGACAACCTGTGCATCCATCTCTTTCAGCTTCCTTCCCAGAGCCTCATAATCCCTTTTGATATTCTGAAGGCTGTGCCTTGCAGTATCATTGGTTCCCACATGAACCAAAAGAAGGGGATAACGGTCAGTAGGCTTGACAAGTCTTGTCAGCCTCTCCGTCACATGATGGATCTTTGCCCCAGGGAGACAACACACCTCCCGAGACATCTTGTCAGGCCCACAAACCACTGCTTCCGTACCCCTCAGCAAGGAGTCCCCCACCACGACCACGCGCCTCCTCCGAGGCTTAGCAGTGGCTGTTCCTTTTCGTGATACTCTCAGGCTCCCCTGCTCTGTCCCTGATGTCTGTCCCTGCTGCTTTTCCTCATCATCTCTGACAACAGAGAGAGATTCAAAGCGATTCTGTAGCTGCAAGCCGCTCACAGAACGTTCCCTGGTTTCCTTACTTCTGTGTGTGACCTCCCTCCAAGCCTCTACCTCTGTTGTATGTGGAGTGACCTCCTCCACCCCAACAACTTCCTCTGTCTGTTTCCCACCCAAGACATTCTGGCCTGTTCTGTTCAGGAGATTCTCCTGCTCTCTATGATGCTGGAGTGCAGATATCTGCTCCTCTAGCTGCTGTACTTTCTCTTCCAAGAGGACTACCAACTTGCACTTGTGGCAGGTGTAGTTCGCCACCTCTGTAGGCAAGAAGACAAACATCCCACAGGTGTTGCAGGTGACTGCAGCAGGGCCTTCAGTGTCCATACTGAGAAGTCTTAAGGAGGCACTGAAACAAGACTGTGGGCTTCCCTTGCTAGACTTGGCCTTTATTCCCAAGCTCTGTCACTGAGTTCAAGTCACGGGGCCTATAGTTATGTAGAGAGCTCCTGGCTAAAAGCTCCTTCCAAAGGCAAGTCTCTGATTCACTTCCTCTGATGCTTCAGGCCGGCTCCTCTTCTATTCTCTAAACACCTCCTTGACTAGATAAAAAAAAATCAAAAAAAAATCAAAATTCGCGCGCCATTAGGCGCGCGCTTCTGCTAGCCTTGAGTAGCCTTAAGTAGCCTCCCAGCACTGGCTCCCAGAATGCAATGGCTCAAGTGTAAATTAAATTAGATCTCACCCAAGCACATGGACTACAGCCTCCTCCTTTTCTTTCACCTCCTTAAAGGAAATGCAGCTTCTGCTAGCCTGCTAGCCTTGGCTCAAGTGTAAATTAAATTAGATCTCACCCAAGCACATGGACTACAGCCTCCTCCTTTTCTTTCTCCCCACTTTCTTTTGAGACACTGCAAGATTAGAGGTTGCATCTCCCCCATCATGTCTAGTTGGCATTAGGAACTGTTACACAGAAGGTCCTAGGGAAAGGGTGCACTTTGAATTTGTTGCAACTTACAGCTTGAATAAAAATATTCAAGTTTTAAGTCTCTCAAGAAAAATGGGTATCTATTCAAACTAGAGTTCACATTTACAGAGAGCCCTCTTTTATGATATGGAGGCTACTTCCTGTGTTAGGCAGGTAATATGAGAATGAAAAATCTGAAAAGTCAGACATGAAAAAATCTACGTAATTTTCTCCCATATTAATATCACATAACCCTTGGCTTTGTAAGCCACTTTGATTGTTTTGACAAAAAGCAGGGTAGAAATAAAAGTTTCATTTTATTTTATTATTTATTAAGTAGAAGCAGTATTTTTGGAGAATATCTTCCACATGACCTAAAAATTTTGATATTACCTGAACAAATGGTAAAGTAAGGGAATCCACTAAGGTGCATTATTTCTCCATGACACATTTCTATAAGCTTT
This sequence comes from Urosaurus nigricauda, assembly GCA_034509955.1. Taxonomy (NCBI): domain Eukaryota; kingdom Metazoa; phylum Chordata; class Lepidosauria; order Squamata; family Phrynosomatidae; genus Urosaurus; species Urosaurus nigricauda. Next base: position 255,828,555 of record JAOEGL010000001.1, on the reverse strand, counting down.
AAACAACATTCTTGAGCCAAGCATACAGTTTCTGTCTTTAAGTTAAGTTACAGTTGAGATTCACCGCTAAGACAAACAAGAGAAGAATTTGGACAGAGAGGTGTTGTGTGCAGGTTTATGACCTCTTCATTACAATTTTCTGATCAACTAGAGAAAACATCAAACGATATTTCTGTGAGTGGTGGTACTGTGACTATGTGTTTTGTGTATATGTGCCTTCAAATTGTTGATTTATGGTGCCCTATGAAGTTCATAGGGTTTTCTTAGGCAAGGAATACTCAAAGGTGGTTTTGCCAGTTCCTTCCCCAAAGAATAGAGCCTACAATACATGGTATGTAGCAAGGGAGCAAAACAACAACACCCTGTCAAGGTAGCTGCAACAATTTATTAAATCTGCAGCATAAATGTTCAGGTTTCTGTTTGAAGTGGTGGCTCATATGTTATTTTACTTGTACAGCCTCTAGAGGCTTAACATATCTCATACTTCTCATTTCCAAAATTAATGTTAGAAGAAGGACTCATGATTCTCACCAATCAGGAGGTCACATAGAGTCCCTCTCCAAATGTTGTTTTAATTGCTTGCAATTAAACTGTGAAGGGCTCAAACCGAACTGTGAGGCATGCATAGCCTCTGGAAGTGATGTTGCTAAACGCTTCCAAGGTTTTTCACATACTGCTATTTGGTTCTCTGCATATGTTTTTGTTTTCTTTTTGGTCCATTGATGCCAACCTGATAACACTGATGCCAACTGATACAGCTCCAAGTGCTAAATTCTTGACTTCTAATTTCTTGACTACAGTCGCCATTCCATTCAATATTTAATCCAAGGTATAGGACCTCTTGGACTATTTCAATTTTCTTGTTATCTAGAATGAATTCTTGTAGATCTTCCATGTCCAGTATTTTTGTATTCTTGTATTCTTGATATTCCAAATTAAGCCTATCGGCTGCTGAAGCTGTGGGAGGTGAGGCAAACTACATGCTTGATCTTCTTCAATAATTGCTCCAGTTCTTCTTCAGGAATTGTTCCAGCTCTTTTTGGGTTTCTGCTAGTAGTATTGTGTCATCTGCCAATCTAAGGTGTTTAATTTCCCTTCTTCCAGACTTCATTTTTCCTGCCTCTGAGTCTAAGCCTGCCCTATGTACAATATTTTCTGCATAAGGGTCGAATAAATAGGGTAATACAATACAGACTTGCTTGACATCTTTGCTGATTGGAAACCGTTGTTTTTCCATATTCAGTTCTGTCAGCATCCCCTTGCACCAAGTACAGGTTACGCATCAGGACAATCCAGTGTAGTGGCGCTCCCATTTCTTTAAGCATTTCCCATAGCTTTTCATGATTTATGTAGTTAAAGGCTTTGCTCTAGTCAATAAAATAAAAGACATGTAGATTTTCTTTTGGAATTCTCTCCATTAGCCATAATACATTTGCTCCATTAGCCATCAGATGTTTTCAGTGTGGTCCATTGTGCCTCTTCCTCTCCCAAATCCTGCTTGCATCTCTAGGATTTCTCACTTCATATATGATAGGAGTCTTTGCTGCAAAATTTTAAGCATGACTTTGCTTGCATGGGAAATTAGTGCAATGGTCCTGTAGCTACTGCAATGTTTTGTGTCTCCTTTTTAATGTATGGGAATGTATATTGACCACTTCCAATCTGTGAACCACTGCTTTGTTTTTGTATCTGATGGCAGATTTTAGTTAGAGATGAACTTGATTCTATCTATGTGGCTTGTAATAGTTCTATTGGTATGCCATCTGTTCCTGGTGACTTATTCTTTCCTATTGCCCTGAGTGTGGCTTTCACTTCACATTCCAAAATGTGAGGTTCATCTTTGCATGTTTCTTTTCCCCATGTATCATTTATCCCTTCGCATTAATTTATTTACCTTAAATATTTGCATTGTGCCTTTCTGTTCATATATTCAAAGCAGCTTAAAGAATAAATTAAATGGGAGGGGGCTCTACTCTATTCACAGTTAATACCTTTTGAATAACAGCAGTAAAAATTTCAGTTTCTTCATCTTCCTTCTCTAAATGCATGGCTCAATATAATTTACTTGATATGGACAAACCTCTTTTGTTCAGGATAATACATGTATTACCATCACCAAGTGTCTTTTCTCCAGTGGCTACTCACCAAACATTTGATGGAGGGCAGGGACAGTGAATGGTGCTTGGAAGTCAGGATTTGCTATTGAATAGAATGGCTACCCTGGGGGCTCAGATGGTCATGTATGAGTCCCTAGTTGTTCTCTCTTTTGTGTCCATCTCAAAAGTCAACAGCCAGCTTCAAGGAAATGTCAAAATAGGGGTTTGTTAAAGTTGTAATAGATCCTTTATGTGTAATGTATACTTTATATACGTTATTAGCCAAGCCAATTCACAATGAGATCTTGTAGCCCATTCCTTTCCCTTTTTGTTGTTCATGTACACTTCTCTTGGCTGTTGGAGCTGTGGGAGGTGGCAAAATGCAGGCTAGGCTACTCTGTATAGGTTCCAGTTATAGAATACAAGAGAGTAAGATGGCATATTGTATGCTCAATTAATTAGAATACTGTACTGACCTAGACTTGGGAGATTTGGAACTTGAGTGATCCAAGCCAAATTTCCACATACTATGGAATTTGTTGAATGACCATGGGTCAATCACCCTCATTTTCTTAGGCTATCAAACCCCATGAAGAGACCCACATGCACCACTTTGAGTTCCTTGTAGGAAAGCTGGGATATAACAATAATAAATAAATAAATAATAGTGAAATCATCTCTACGCTGTGCCAGTTTGCCTAAAGCTTTTCACAGTGGCAACACTATTGTCTTCTGTGGAAGGAAGGTAAGCACCAGTCTTGAACCAGACCTCCCTCCCCCCCCCCCGCTACAATTTTATCTTACTGCCTCAAGTAATGTTCTTTTTAAGTGCAGTCAAGTTGACTTTGACTTATGGTGACCCCATGAATGCGAGATCTCCAAAGCACCCTATTGTGAACAGCTTGGCTCAGGTTTTGCAGACTCAAGGCCATGTCTTCCTTGATTGAGTGTATCCCTCTGTAACGTGGTCTTTCTCTGCTTTATGTATGAAACTTTAAGTGTTCAAGTTAAACAGATAGGATCATAAAATACAACCTTGCCTGACCTCTTGCCAATTGGAAGCCATTCCATTTCTCCATATTCTGTCCTGATGATAGCCTCTTGTCCTGAATACAGGTTATACATCAGGACAATTAAATGTCACACAACCATTTTTTAAAAAGTAATTTACAAAGCATAGACTGATTTTCTTCTGAAATTCTTTAGTATGCTTCATTATCCAACAATCCCTAAAATATTCCTTCTCATGAGAAATATTCTATATTAATTTTAACCTCTTAAAATATTTTTGATCTCCATATTTTGTTTCTGCATGTCAGAAAAAAGGGCCTATACCCAAAACAGAAAGAAAGCAGCAAGCAAGTTCAGTCGAGTAGAATTGTTATTAAATATGGTGCACTTTGTTGATTTCCATCAGAGGATTCTATTCAACGTTACACACATTACATCTGCTTCTGTTAAGGTGTGCATAAATTAACTGTGTCTTCTCCTAATATGATTCCGTACAGTAAAGCTTTATTCTGGCATTTAACATGTATTTAACAGCACTTGAATAAGGTGAGTGCACTAACTCCACCAGATGCCTTCTGTCTTCACCTATCACTCTCCTAAGGACAGGAGGGCAACAGAACAGTATGGAGGGTAGATAGGGCTGGCATATTCTCCATTTGAGTATGTTAGTAAACATATGTAACAAATGCCTGAATTGAGCTTACGAGCTGTCAAGATCTTACTTGAAAATAACTAATCTAAAAGGAGTATATATGTTTATATTTGGGGGTTGCTATGGCTCTTTTGTTCCTAACCATGCAAATAGCCTTGAATTCTGCATATAGCTTTTATGTAGACCCTACTGTTAGTGGTTGGGTTTACCGCATATGAAACATTTCTATTTTGCTTCCCACCAGCTGCTATAGTTTTTCAAACACTTTATTTTTAAAAGAGCCTTTCAGCAATATTCAGTACTAAAATTTAGATCATTAAGCAATAACACTGAGGTTAAATTTACAACAGCTTCACTACAGAAATGTGGTGAATTTAAAATGTAAACACATTAAATCCACTATCTTATGATCTATGGCAATTTTTTTTGATATGTTTGGGGAACTGCAGTTTAAATGTCCTATGGCAGATAATAATTTGCTACATACTTTCTTTTCCATTATTGCTCCCAAGGGATTTTTACATTCCTCACTGGTTTCCTCTTTTATGTGCAGGCTTTAAATATGCATGTTGATAATATTAACAGTGCTTACAAAAGCTCTAAAGAAAAGGAGCTAGTTATTCCTTATGGTGAATACATATCTTTCAAAATTAATTTTGGTTATAACAAACTTTGTAATATGAAGATTTCTTCCTTATATTGTTTTACAAAGAGAGAAGTAACTGGAATACTTACTGTTCTATTACAATTTTTACCCATTGATTGATTTTTTATGACTAAGTCCATACCTTAGAACTAATGGATACTTTTTTTCAGGTATTTATATTTGTCTTCTCTTCCTGTAATCGAATTACCCATATATATGGCTGATAATTTCCTCATATATTGGTAACTTTCCTTGCCATATATTTTACCAGGAAATCTATATCAGATATTAAATGCAAATGGTTTGATGTGAGCCGTAAATCACTTTCCTTCATAGTAGCCAGAACTGTATACTTCTACCATAGTGGATGACAAGAAAACCAATCAAAGAACCACATTTTTGTTTATAGTTTTTTGGGGGGGTTTTGGGCTATGAGGCTGTGTTCTAGAAGAGTTTATTCCTGACGTTTCACTAGCAGCTGTGGTTGGCATCTTCAGAGAATGCTGGCAAGGAAGCATTCTCTGAAGATGCCAGCCACAGCTGCTAGTGAAACGTCAGGAATAAACTCTTCCCAGATTAGCATCAGACAAGATCTGTCATATTACCACCCTAAACAGCTTTTAAAAAGCTGTAAAGACAGATCTCTTCCAGCATGCCCTTCCTGAATAGTTCTCTGGTCACTAGAAGGAAAATCTAACCGCTGTACTTTGACCTCACTTTAGTCATGGTCCATTGTTTACTGTATTAATTTTTAAGTATGTTTTAGTTCTTTCCTTGTTTAATAGTATTTTAAGGGGGGGATTGAGGGATATGTATTGTATGTTTTTTAATCTTTATAAGTCGCCCCAATTGCATTTTGTAGAAAGGCGGGATATTATTATTATTATTATTATTATTATTATTATTTCAGTCGCCTCCATTGACTACCCTGTCTTGTTCATTTTAATAAATTTAACAGTATTGTTTTATAGTTATAGTTTACAATTATGATTTATTGGTTATGGTGGGTGGGTGGGTTTCTGGGACATTGTATTTTATTGTATTTTAATGTTTTAATGTTGATAGTTGCCTCAATCTTAATGGAGAGACGGGGTAAAAGTAAAAATAAAAATAAGAATAGAAGAACACGGCCTCATAGCCTGAAAAACCCACAAAAACTATGGATGCCAGCCATGAAAGCCTTCAACTATTGCATTTTTGAGATGAGCATTCTGTGTAATTAGTAGCTGTGACTATAACCAACAATGAACACTTGTACACACACACACACACACACACACACACAGAACCAGATTAAGAGATGTTGCAGCCCTTAAACAGCCCCCATATTATTTTTAAAAATTGTATTATTTTAACAGTCATGTAAATCTTGAAATCTAGTTTAGAAATATTGCTTAATTGCATTAATTGATGAATTAATTGCATTAATTGATTAATTGTATCTCATCACTGGTAGTTTATTTAATTTGTGCTTAGATCTTTCATTGAAACACTGTCAGGATTTCATATGGAGTGACTATCTGTATATTGTTGACATGGGTCCAAAATGCACTGCAGAAATAATCCAGTTTGAGACAGTTTTAATTGCCCTGGCTCAGTGCTAGGGAATTCTGGGAAGTGTAGTTTTGTCAGAGATGTAGCCTTCTCTACCAGGGAAATCTGGTGCCACAATAAACTACAATTCCCAGGATTCCTTAGCACTGAGCCAAGGCAGTTAAAGTGGTCTCAAATTGGATTATTTTGGACCATTGTTTTCTCTTTTGCCTCAGTTTTTGTTGAAGTGGAAATTAATTCTGCATGCACACCTTACATTAATAATAGATTGGATGAGGGCTAAACTAAAGCTGAATCATCATGAAACAGATAGCATGAGTGGTCCACTTGACTTGTTCACAATGGTATTGTGTTTCCCTGAGAGTCGGCAGTTCTGAGATGCCCTTGGACTGAGCCCTCCCTTTGATTGCTGGGGTAGACCTGAATTTCTAAGTGTCTTCTAGTAGCTCAACATCTGTAGCCTTGCCACAGTTATCTTTGGCCTCCTGGCATCCAGGTTGGGTTACTACTACAATGCATTGTATGTGGGGTGTATTTAAACTCAGAAATGTCCTCTAGTACAAGTTCTGTCAGCCTGATTATTGAGTTCAACTAGCCACATGAAATGCATTCCACCAAGGGGCAGCTGGTGGAGTGCAATGGATCCACTCTTGATCCATCTACAGATGCTCTGGGCAGAATGGGAGCTGTTTTTTTATTGCTTCATATTTCCTCGGTGGTTCAGCACCAGCAGCTTCTTCCATTTAAACTGGAGCAACTGTGGATGAAGTGGTGTTAAAAAAAACAAAACCCCCAAAACAATAGAGGCTCTGAGGCCCTCGCATGGTAGCAGATCTGCCTGCCACTTCATTATCATCTATGTTGAAATGGAGCCTCAGCAATAATTTTAAAACCAATTATCACAGTGGAGTAGTGTAGCCTTTAAATGCTGTGTATGTGTGTAATTTTCAGGCATGAAGGTCTGTAGGTTGGTCAGCAATGTCCTGCACATAGGACTCGACAACAATATGGTGATTGGTGGCTTATAGTGATGCAGTTCTTCCCCAAGTTTCTTCTCAATGTTAGTAACATGTAATTTCAGCAGGTTTTTTTCCCCTGCTGTGAGAAAGTCCTATGAAACTATGTAGTTTTCAAAGGCTATTCACAATTTGGGACTTACTCGCGTGGCTGATTTGCATAGAAAACAGCATTTTTTTCTGAATGGAAATAGTATTTCAATGAAGAAATATTAATTTATGTGCAGAAAATGCTTTAAGTGCAAAATTTTATGCAAGAAAATGCCCAATTACAGCTTCTTTTCTGATTAGAAAACAATGTTTTCTGTACAGTAATTAATATTTTTATGTTGAAATATTGTTTCCATGCAGAAAATGTCTCCTGTGCAGAATGTGTTGTTTTCTGCACAAAAGAACAATGTGTGAATTTTGTGCAGAATAAATCTCAAACTGTGAAGATTGTTGTCAGTCCAGGATTCTTCTCAGGGTTTCTTGCCACTTGAAAAACAGGTTTTTCAAACTTTTTAAAAATATATATGTTTCAAATATTATTTCCATCTCTAGTGGTTTTCTCCTTTGTCTTCCCCACCTTGTTTTTCTGTCAAGAGAGAGGAACAATGTAGGTTTTACAATGCCTGCAATGTTCCCACCTTTAAAACTATGTGTTCTTCCCTTACAGAGAACAGGAGCAGGGTCAAACAACACCAATCACAACACAATCATTTCTATGCTATAATAAGCAGTTGTGGATTCTCTCCCACCACCACCACCAAAAAGTTTATTTTGCCCTCATTCCCAAAGTTGGAAAAAAATCTCTTCAAATTTTTTCCAGTGAATGGTGGGGAGATTCTCTTCAAAAAAATTCTCTTCAAAATTTTTTTCCTGTGAATGGCGGGGAGATTTGCCAGTGAACAATGAAGACAGCATTTCCAAAGAAGTGAATGATTCCACACATTGATTCTGTTCACTATAAGAAGTGCTAGAGAGCTGATCTTTAGAATATTTTGCAACTTTAGACCTGGGTTTCTAACCTACTGCTGTCATATGAACCTGCCCTGATGCTGAAATCTTTATTTACATGAGTGCCCCACTGTTGTAGATCAGGCAGATGGCTAGGGTTTAGGTCTACCTCTTGGGGATCCTAAATTTTAGAACATTTTCTCCAGGTATATTTTCATGGAGTGAACCCTCTGAAGCTTTAGACACCAAGTTAAAATGAGTTTATTTACCATTGTTATTGTGCTGATTTTCTCTTCTCTCTTCTCTCCTTTCTTCTTTTTTCTATTTATTATTTAAACATTTATATATTTAATTTCTGTCTTTGTGACTTTTATTTCTAGAAATTCAAAGGAAGATTTTGTAATTTACTGTACTTCTCAGTGGTCTGGGAGATCAGGTCTGTTGTCTACTATACTAGGCCTTGAAACAGCATGACCCTGAGGTAAGGTAAGAAAAGCCAATTCTATACACTGATAACTATGTTTCACAAATAATGTTATATTAATAATGGAATTTATTAAATTTATGACTTTCCTTTTGGAGACAAAGGTGATAGTCATGGTGGCTAATGGCTTTCAGTGCCACAATATAACTATCTTCTAGGCACACTAATTGAAATATATGAAGTTAATACAAACAGTCTGATCTACACATCTTTGCAATTTCTCAGGTTGGTGATAGATGGCACTACAAGTACCAGCACAATAGAAGGAATAAGCAGAAGAGCCCTGGTGGTGCAGTGGTTAAATGCCTGTACTGCAGCCATTCACTGCAATAAGGTTGCAAGTTCAATACCTGCTGAGGTGCTCAACTCAGGCTTGCATCCTTCTGAGGTCACTAAAATGAGTACCCAGATTGTTGCGGGCAAGTAGCTTAAAGTTATAAACTGCTTAGGCACTCCTTAGGTGGTATAAAGCAGTATATAAATGTTTTTGTTTAGGGAGTGCGTAAGTGCACTGATAAACAGTATAGAAATGTATTTGCTATGTACTTGCTAAGAAAAGGCAATAGGGAAAAATGCAAAAGAAAAGGGGCAATAAAATGATTGGTGATACCAACGTGTAAAAGTGGCTTTCTCTCACCAGAAACGGTGTACAACAATAGGTACTGGTGTCATCTGGGCAAGATAAATTCAGATTATTTGGAGTCTACATTAATGAGCCAATGGACACCCATGAACAGCAGTTTAGGAATGAGCCACGAATAATACACTCTGGATCAGGACCACAGTACTGAATGTGTAATGGTTAACCCTCTACAGTTGTAAAATATATTCAAGGGTAGCCGTGTTGGCCAAACAGCAAAGTATAATAACATCCAAAATCCCCAAAATATAACTTTATTGGACCAACCAAAATGCACAAAATATTATAGTGTAGGTTTCATGCTAGTATCTTTTGCAGAAAAAACCCCTCATATTTTCTTTTCTACTGAAAAAAAGAGAGGAAAAAAATGTTTCCCACATTTCAAATCAATTTAGGCACTCAATGGAGTCTTCATTTCAAAATGTCTTACATGTGAGCATGGAGTTATATATGACAAAGAATAAATCACGTTAAACGTCAAAAGTTGCAATCTGTTGCAAAAACAATGAAGGAACATATCTGCATTGCTCAGTTAGATTATTATAGTACACTCAGTTAGATTATTATGGTAAGACTGTGATCAGATATAGTACTAAACTATAGTTTAATGTGTGAACGAACCCTGGTGTCATTCACTCCTCCTTCCCTGGCAACCACCAGGAGACTGGAAAAATCTGCTTACACTTCCAGGTAATGATGGTTTGTCATTATACCTGAACCAGGGCAAAATATTGTTAGTTTTAATAATGGTTTGCTCAAACAAGTCAACTTTAAATTGGAGCATATGGATTTGGCCAGTTCAAATAGACAATAATTAAAAACCAACAGTGTTGCTCTGTCTGGACATGTGCCCTGTCTTCATGGGCCAATTAAAACGACCTCTGCCTGTCCTCTCAGCCGGGAGATCAGATGAGGCAGGGTTTAAACCCTAGTTCTCATACAAACAGACCAGATGACATCTGGTCCTTTAAAATGCATTAAAACACCTCGCTGTTTGCTCTGGCTCTTCCTGGAAGATCTGGAGCCTTCCTTTCTAACACAGGGAGGCTGTTTGTAACAAGTCCCTCTGTGCCACCTAGGTAGCTTACTTGAGGTCAGAACAAGGTGCCTGCCATTTGACTGTTGTTGGATGCCTCATTCTGACCTCAGAGCAAAACCACATTCTGGCAGACATGCTGGTCAGCACAGCAGGGTGAATGTGCAAACATTGAGATACTGAGGGAAGGTCAGGGCAGCCCCAGAACCAATATACTCCAGGAACAACCTGGCCAGTGCAGACAGGACCACAGTGTATGATCAAACTGCTAAGAATATAGGCAAATGCTTCTGATCTTCTCCCTGAGGCCACACTATGGGAAAAGAGAGAAGAGGGTGAGCATGGTCAGTACAGCAGAAGAGTGTAAGAGCAGAGACACAACTCCATTATGTGAGTCTTTGTATATTTATATTGAGTTATAACCAAAAGTAGGCTTCCTAACTGAATGCTTGTGAATGAAGTTGCTAATGAATGTAGTCTATTAAGCAGATGGTCTGCTGAGATGCATTACCTTCACAGAGTTGAAATACATGGGCATACTTAAACTTATTTGAGATTTATTTTTATATCACTGCCAAAGATTATGTTTAAAGATATCCTGGTATGTTCCAGATGTGCTGAACTACATTGGTCATTACTTGACGGTGAGATAAGAACTATTGCATAGTGTATCTATATAGTGCCACCTTCAGAAAAGCTATTCTAGTAAAAGATAGATGGTATTCTAGTGGCAAAACTTGGTGTGAAACATCAGTGTTGATCCTACTGGAGTTCTCTGTAGCAATTTACACCTTCGACCATAGATTTCATTACTATGATTGTCATCATTGGGAATAACAGGGAATGCTCTGTCCTGGTTTAAATCTTGAAATGTTCCTCTGCTGTTTTATTTCAGGGAACTATGTCAACAACTTTTTGTGTAATTGTAGGGATGTCTCAAGGATCACATTTATTTATTTATTTACTGAACATTGTAGGATTTGTACAGCACTTTATGTAATATAGTCAAAATAAAATAAGAATAAAAAGCCTTCCAAATGGCACACAATCTAAAACAGCAGCCTTACAAGATTAAAACGTTCCTAAAATGATACTAACTAGTGTATAATAAAGGCAAGAAAATGACAACAGATTAGCAACCAGTAATTTGGAACGTCTCCCTCAACAAAAATGTCTTCAGCTCGGCCTTGAAATTAGCCAAGGAACTGATAGTTCTTAATTGTGTGGATATCAGTATTTGGCCCTCATTATATGCATCTCCCTTTGATTTCTTATTTCAAAGGTGGGTTTCCAATATCACATGCAGATGACACCCAGATCTTCCAGAGCTTTGATTCAATCTATGGAATTACTGTATGGAAGTCTCTGACAGACTGCCTGTTAAATGTTTTTCTGTGGGTGACCTCTCACAGTCTTAAACTGAACATGGATAAAACAGAGATAATGGTGTTTTATGCCCTTCCCTGTGTTTACATGGTTGTACACTGGCAGGAACCTTGAAGTCCTGCTGGATGACTGCTTGTTCCTATGCTCCTTTATCAGTGCAACTGCAAAGGCGTGTAACTTCCATCTTCTAACATTTGTAGGATCTGTTTTTCTCAATGGTGGTGCATGCAAACATTATTAGTATTATTAACCTTTATTTATATAGTGCTGTAAATTTACACAATGCTGTACACACATCCACACTGACATGGCTATGTGCATGTGGGTGTCCACGAAATCCCATAATTTTTAGTATTCATGGGGGAGGGGTCTGGAACTGAACCCCAGTTGGTACTGAAAGTTGCTCAGTTGCTTGTCCAGGTCTTGGTTATTTTATCCCCAGACTAATAATAATAATAATAATAATTTGTATTTCCCACCTCTCCCATTGGATCGAGGCGGGATTCCAACATATAAAATACAGTCAATTTAAGGTTTCATATAGCAGAGTATATAGCCAATGTCACAGCAGAAATTACCTCCAAACCTCTGTATGGACAAAGACAATCTCCCAGACAAGGCTTGCAGATGATGTTGACTCAGTAGGCTTTTTATTTACTTACTATGGGGCTTTTTACATTGGCAAGAAAGTGTGACTTGAAGTTGCACTTTCCTTAATGCTTAGCAGCTAGACAGCAAGCCCCAGGTGTGCATTTAAAAAGTACAGGGCAGCTAGACTGAGGTTTTTTCTGTGGCTCAGCAACTATATGGGAAGCTGTCAAAACGCTACAAACACAGGCGGAGCAGCTACATGGGCGGCAAGGAACGTGGCTTTTAGCCGCGCTTTAAACATTTTTTTCCCTTGCTGGCTGCGAATTGCGCAATTGCGCAGGTACACCATACAGTCGGAGCTTATCACATGGGGGAGTACAGGACCATTCCAAAAGAGGGAGAAAGTGAGGTCAGTTCGGAAATGCACATGATTACGCACAAGCTCATCACACACAAAACAAGAGAGCATCTACACAAAAAGAAAATGCAGAGTCAATACGAAAGAATTCATCACATGTGAACATACTGGTCGGCTTTCTGTTGCAAATTAAGGCATCTTGGGAAATGGTAGCAAAGGCTCATGGGAGTTGTAGTCTGTGTTCTGTCAGAGCATTATATTGAGTTGTCTTGAGGTTTCAGCCCTCTGTCCAGGAGGGATTCCCATATGTCCTCCATTCTTGAGCAGAGGCCCCCCTTTTCCAAGTTGACCAGGCACGTCCTCCTTTGCCAGGACACGTCCTACTTTTCCAGCCTTCTTTTTGAAGAGGAAGCAGGAGGGCCAGGCGTGCTCTGGCCAGGCTCTGGGGGTCTCTTCCTGGCTCCTTCCCTCCCTCCCTCCCTCCCCGCTGCCTTCCTCCTCCCTTTGGCTGAGAGAGTGTGACTTACAGGGAGGAAGGGCAGCGGTGGTGCTCCAGGTCCTCCTGATGCTGGGCCAGGGAAAGCTGGAAACAGGAGGAGGTGGAGAGGGACCTGGAGCACCTCTGCTGCCCTGCTTCCCTGCAAGTCACACTCTCTCAGCCAAAGGGAGGAGGAAGGCAGCCAGGAGAGAGCCATGGAGCCTGGCCAGAGTGTGCCTGGGCCTGCCTTCTCCTCCCCCCTTTGGCTGAGAGAGTGTGACTTGCAGGGAGGCAGGGCAGCGGAGGTGCTCCAGGTCCCTCCCCTTCTCCTCCTCCTCTTGCCAGCTTGCCCTGGTCTGGCTGAGCGCCTCCAGTGCCCTGCTGTCTCCCTAGAAGTCACACTCTCTCAACCAAAGGGAGGAGGTGAAGGAAGGTGCAGGCGCACTCTGGCCGGGCTCTGAAGGTCTCTTCTTGTCTTGGCACCTTCCCTCCCTCCGCACTTGTATCGCTGCCTTTAAATGGGCGCTTTAAAGATACAGAGCCCCATTTAACCGTTCAACTACACCTTAGCCTTTAGATGCAATAGAGGTGCTTTTTACATTGGCTAAAAGGGGCGGTCCAAACTCACCCCTTCTAGCGGCGAGATGAGGCCTAGGCTGCCACACGGGCAGCCCCAGAGGCCTCATCCCGCCGCAAAAAAGAGCTCCGGGATCGAGCTCTTTTTTTGCGTCGCGGGAAGGGCGCGATTGGCGCCCTCCCGCGCCACCAGAGCGTCAAAATGTGCGCAGCGCATCAAAACGCTGTGCACGTGATGACGCTTGTACGGCGCCACCGTGTAGACGCCGCCATCTTTAAATGGCGGCGTCCATGCGTTTTAGGCTTAGGGAGGGTGTAAAGGCTACGCCCTCCCTAACCCTAAATGCGGGCTTTTTAGCCCTAAAAGCGCCTTTTTTTGCCCGTGTAAAACGGGCCAGCAATGCTGCACCCTTTTTAAAAAAGTAGTGGGGAAATCAAACTACTTTTTAAAGGCACTTCTTCTCCCTTAAAACTCCAAAATAGTGTTTTCATGGCACACTTTCCCTTTTTCTCATCTAAAGGCTGGGTTTTCAAGCAGCCTTCAACACACCTCTTTTTGCCAATGTAAAATGGGCCAGCTCCTTTTTAAAGCACTTCTTCTCCCTTAAAACTCCAAAATAGTGTTTTCATGGCACACTTTCCCTTTTTCTCATCTAAAGGCTGGGTTTTCAAGCAGCCTTCAACACACCTCTTTTTGCCAATGTAAAACGGACCTTAGTGAGCAACTAGTCTTTACTAGCTGCATGTAAGATATATACAGTTCATGAGTAGATCGTTCTTCACTCATGGTTACAATTGAAAACAGTCCTTGTTGCTTAGTCCTTTTAGCAATCTACTTTGCAGCATAAGCATAAACAAATTACAGCATACAGTCTCAAGTTAAAAGTTTCAAACAATAAAGTACTATAATCTAGCATTCCTTCTAGCAATTCTTTCCTCCAATAATCCTTCCTGCTGAGTGTTGCTGCTTACACATTCCCTCAGCTCTGTAGCTTGTGCTCTTCTGTTTCCACTTTCCAGCTCTTGTGCTACTCCCCTTGTACTACTCTGCTCCTATTGTGTTTGGCACACTCCTTTTTATAGCTGTTTCATGATGACTCAGCTCTTTACTCTGATTAACTCAAATCACCCGTTTGTTTCACAGTTTATTTTCTGCCTGCCATTCCCTTCTTAGTTGTAAAATGCATACTACAAGGTATGTAACATCTAGGAATTCAAGATCTACAGGTAAATGATTATTGGCGGTTTCACCAATGCTCATGACATATCAAAGCTGTGAGCCTTTCGGGTCTGGCTCTGTATTTGTGGAACAGGCTTCCTTTGCACCTCTAACCAGAGAAGGAGCTTACCCACTTTTGTAAACGGCTGAAGACCTTCCTCTTCAATTCACCAGATTAAGTTGCTGAATGGGCCTAAAGTGCTCAAGATGGGTAGCAACTTATGAGGATTTTGTTTTTTGTATGTTAGTATATTATTTTACTATTTCAGTCAAAGTTTTAAGCATTTTAAGTGTAGTGTTTTACTGTTTCATTTTTGATTATATATGTCTAATTTCCCAATCTTTGGTGAAAAGAGCATGATAAACATTATTAAAAACTGACCTATCAATGCTGTTCTGTAAATAAATGCAAAATCTGGTTCCATCTAAGAGAATATAAGGAACCATTAAGAACCCTAGCACCTCTGAATGAATGTATCAAGCACAACCTTCAAAATCATGGTGTGACATCTTTCCACTTCTAACTTTACTTCTCTATTAAGGATGATAAAACAGGGCTTTATACAGTCAGCCCTTTGTATTGATGGGCTAGTCATCAACAGACTAGCATCTGCAGATGACACCCCCCATTTTTCTCAATGGTGATGCGTGCAAACATCCACACTGACATGCCTATGTGCATGTTGGTGTCCATTGACAATAATGGGACTTGAGATCCCATGCTTTTTAGTATCCATGGGAGAGGGGTATGGAACCAAACCCCAGCTGGTACTGAAAGTTGGCTGTATACTTGATATGTAAATGGAAAGCAAGAAGATGGACAATATTAAGAATGCCTGAGGTTTATTTGTTTTCAATTTTCATAAAAGTCATATTAAACTAAAAATAATTGTAGAACCCTGCAAGATAATAATAGCTGTCAAAACCATTTTCTGTATATATCTGTATAAGACTGAACTTTCACACAAGGGCTCCACAGACATCACATTTGCAGTAGTCTGAACTACAATAATATCTTTCAAATTTTATTGAAATAGAACACAATAGTCATATACACCCATTTAAAAAAAGAATGCTGAATCAGAACCCCTTGATATTATGAGATAGTTCACATCTTGATGAATCAAAATATGAGAGCAATACAGAACTGGGATATATTGGCTGTGAGAAATCGCCAGTTTCTACAGTTTCTAGAATCCTTCAACTGATTTCCAAGCAGTAAAATATCTGTAAGATATACATATATCCAATCTGATTTGGAGTGGACAGCACTTTGCCCATGGCATACATCCCTGATCCTCCATCCCACTGCAGAAAACAAAACAAAACAAAAAAACCTCCATATTCACCAATAGTGTGTGTGTGTGTGTGTGTATATATATATATATATATATGGAGTAATAATAAATGTGTTAAACTAATGTTTATTTACATTGCTTGGAACAGAAAGCAACAACTGTAAGAAACCCATATTTTGGTTTAGCTGTCCTTGATTTAGTAGTACATTGGGCCCTTGGTAGCTGCTGGGGTTTGGTTCCAGGACCCCCTGTGGATACCAAAATCTGTGGATATTCAAGTCCCATTAAATATAGTGGGATTGTAAAATGGTGTCCCTTATATAAAATGGCAAAATCAATGTTTGCTTTCTGTAATTTAGGTATTTTTAATATTTTCAAGAATAATATTTAATATTTTTCATGGATAAATAATCTGTGGATAAGGAGGGACAACTGTATAACCACAATGGGCTCAGGAAAGTCCAGGCCTTTGAGGAGGTCAGTACAAAAACCAACTGCTCCTTTTAGTTTCTGCCTCAAATTGAAATCATTCCCTGAACAACTAAATGACAATCTGGCCAACTAGTAGTGAGCTTGCCTCTTAAAAGCAGTTGTGAACAACCTATAACAGGCCCTTAGTATCCATGTTTTAGAATATGTTCACTGTCTCCTATTATTTAATGGTAACAACATCCATTCTGACATGCATGATAAACAGTAGATATTTAATATACTTTGTCCTCTGAGACTCTTATTTCTCTTCAGTTTGTTCATTTTGTCTAAGACTTATAATAGCTTCATCATGTCTGTCATTTTAATTCTGCTAGATATATCAATTCACTAGTATTAGTAATTCCTCTGGGTGTTTTGTATTCATGCACAGAGATGTCACAGAGAGGGATTCCATTTCCCTCTTAAATCAGTGCTGTTATACCATAAAATAATATATCTGGAGTACAGAAGGATAGAAGAGTATGGGTATTTTGAATAATGTTTAAATTTGTTTTTCTTCCTTATTCTAAAAATGTGTAAAGATGTATTTAATCACAATTTTGCATCTGAACTATTCCTGAATGGCTAACTGATGCAAACTCAAAATGCTCTAAATTTTGATCATGGTAGATTAGTTGTCCCTGGAGTGGTAAATCCACTCTAGGTTTCACAGCCAGCCTTCCCACAGTTGCTCTGATTTCTGTGGGAGCTCTGATGATTCTGGATACTATCCCTTTAGAGGTATAGCATGAGGAGAATACCTGGATAGCTCAGAATAGATGTGGTAGGGGCTGGCTGTGAAACCTGTTGTGGACTTACTAACCCTGCAGCAAAAGATCCATGGATCACCTAGGAGCAATGTCTGATAACTGAAAGGAGGCACCCTATTTATGGAATACTCTCATCTGGGAGGGTCAACTGGTGGACTTTTTCCAATGAAGTTAGGAACCTCTTACTTTCCCAAGCTTTCAGTTTTTAATTTTTACAGTGTTTAATGGGTGATTGAATCATTTACATTTACTCTGTTGTTTTAATTTAATTTAATTTAATTTTAACCACTGCGATTTTTGTAAGATGGCTTGGAAACATTTTCACACTCAACAGGAAGCGATAAATCCAGAACATAATTTTTAAACATGTTTGTTTGTTTAATTTATACCTTCCTTTCTGCCAGAAAAGGCACTTAAGACAGCTCACTGTAATAACTTTAAGATAAAAACAAATACAATTAAAATGTGAAAATGAATTAAAAACACCACTAAATCTACATCACTTTTTAAATAAGAAAAGAACTGGTGCCACCCAAATAGGTGGCAGATAAATATTTTCTTGTAAGATAGTCAATGATGAAAATTCATCTGAGTAAAAAGGGCTTTGCCTGCCACTGAAAAGAAGGTGCTGGTAGACTCACATTTTGCTGGCCAGCTTCTCATAGGCTACTGTCTGGGCACTTTGTGAAATGTGGAAAACCAAGCTAAGGCAATGAATGATCCATGGCTTAAAAGAAATGGCACACTCTGCTGGTGTACATAATATAAAAGCTGCAGTAAAATTTACAATTTCATTAAGGAAGGCTCAAAGTCTGGTTACATGTTATAAACTGACTGGGGAGTTTATCAGAGGACATACATTGGAAGCATAATCCAATGACAGTCCGAACGTAATCATGGGGTTTCACGTTATTGCACGAGAGACTACCACATGCATTTTTGGGCAATAGGAAGTCATTCCAAACACGATGAGGCATCAAGTACATTCACTGAACTAGTGAATTCACTCATTTCCAAACTGGCCCCACTTTCATTTCTTTCAAAATTCCTCCCGTGTGATAAACTCCTGGGTGACCTTGAGCAAATCACCCTCTCTCAGCTTCAGAGGAAAGCAAATGCAAACCCCATCTGAACAAATCTTGCCAAGAAAACCCATGATAAAGGTGCATTAGGGTCATCATAAGATGGGAATGACTTGAAGACATACTACTACAACAGCAACACCACCACCACCACAACCAGTACTAATTCAATAATGTCAAGTATAGGAAAAACATGCATGTGCAAAATGGCAATGAGATTTCCTTTCTATTTGTGTACCGTAGCAGAGAAAGGAACATGCTGCACCATAGAATCAGCTGATCACACAGTCTCAACAAGTACTTATTTTGGCTAATATTAATTGCTCATATGAAATGCTAGATGGGTCTCATAAATCTGCTGTTTAATTAAAAAAAACAAGAAGGAACGCACTTGCTTCTTGCTTGCTGAATTATAAGCAATTTAAAAGATGATTATAATTATTTTTCCTAATATGAATGAAGTGGTTAGAATTTAACTAGAGTGGTTAGGTTTTACTAGAGAACCATCTGTTGAATGGCGAGTCTACACATAGATAAGTCCATCAGATTCAGTTATCCTACGCCATTTGGAAGCAACAATAGGATTTAGGTTAATATAAAACAAATAAAATTGTCACAGATAAAGAAATAACTGCATATCAGAATTAGACATTCTGGTTTTGGAAGTAGCAATTTTGTGTACATTGTCTATATTAACAGCATCATGACAGGAGACTTTATTTTTACCGTAATTGTTTTAAGTCAGGCCACATCAAATGACCACCTTTGTCATCACAGCCTTTCTTTTCCAGGCTTGAAAGAAGCAGGGGTAGCTTTTTGTTGTTACTTCCAAAAGAAATAGACAACAGCCAAACACCACACACAATAGATCAGCAATAAACCCAGTCTTCTGAACTTGACTAGCATGGCCATCATATGAATCAGTCCTGTTTTACCATTATATCCACAGTGGACTAGTGAAAATGAATTAATACTAGGTTAGTTGTCTGACCATCAACAAGTCTTGTGGACGGCCATTGCAAATAATTTCCAGGATTCAGCAGCGGTTGTCCTGTTGTTTCCTGCAAAATTATCTATGCTCCTCACCTGTGCTCAAACCTGGGATTTGAGAAACATAGACAGGTTTTTCCTGCTAGGGGGGCTTGCAGTGGGGGAGGAAGAACGTCCTGATTTCCACTGGCATAAGCTCACTATTGGACATAGAAGTAACCATTGTAGCTTGGTCACTAACGGTGCTTCTGCATTTAATTTCCCTCCAACATCATTGTTTATAATTGCCTTTGTGCTTGCAGCATCAGGTCATATAGCTGTAACTTCATGCATGAAGCAGAGTTTGGTTCTCAGAAGGTGATGCCATAATAAATGTGCCAGTATTTAAATGTCTCCAAGACCCCCCCCTTTTTTTTTTGTCCAAAGAGAGGTGGTTAAGGACGTATGCATTCACATTACTGACTCCCAGTTTACAAACAACAGTCTGACATAATAGGTGGAGTCAAGCAAACAAAAAGAGCCAATGTGGTGTAGTGGTTTTAGTGTTGAACTCTAGAAATCAAGGTTCGAATCCCCATTCAGCCATCTAACCCCCCCTTGGTGATCTTGGGCAAGTCACACTTTATCAGCAAAAAAAAAAAAAAGAAGCAAACCCATTCTGAACAAATCTTGGCAAGAAAACCCCACAATAGGTTTGCCTTTGGGTTGCCATAAGCTGCAAATGACTTGAAGGCACACAACAATAACAATTAAACAAGAATTATGCACTTTTATGAACCCAAAATGCAAAAGAGTTTCAACAAAAGGTGACTGCAGCCACACAGGAGGTGAATAAAGGACCTAACATGGACTTAACTCTTTTGTCGATGAAAGTTGTGTTGTTGTTATTTTTTACACAGTGTCTCTAGATTTCTTCTCCTCAGCTTGCTGGGAAATACTTAATGCTTTCCCCCCTCCAATACGTCCAGTGGGAGTGAAGAGCAAATGGCCAGATAATTTACCCCATTAGCTTGTAGCCTATGAAGAGAAAGCACCGAAACAGATGTAATCACACCAGTCACTTCTAATTCAGTAAAAGGGCTGATGCTAATTTTAGAATTCCTTAATTACAAGTCCCCCACATGGTACTTTAAAATGCTGGTAATCTCAGGAGGTCTAATAACTATGCTGGAAACTGGGGCATTTAGCAATAAGCAGCATGCAGCAAAAAAAGAAAACAACACACAAATCCAATAGGATACTTTTGGTTCTCTTTTCAATGCTTTGATTCAGTTATCAGAGAGTAATCATGGAAAGGAGAATTGGTCCAAAACTTTTCTTTTTGAAAAATTTTTTTCCACGCATTTTAAATGGAAGAAACCTTTTTTCCATGCTCCTTCAAATTTTTTATTACTAGTGAGGAGGCTGGCTTATAAGTGGCCTCAAATTATTGAATGTTAAAGTTACATTCTGTTTCTCATTCTATTTTCAAGAAGCCAGAAAGCCCACAATAAAATTTTATTGAAACATTTCAGAAAGTTGCAATGAAATATTTATATCCCACCCCAAAATCTCATGATTCATATTCTGTTCCTAGAGATAATGAACATGAAACAGTGTGGAGTTGGAATTGGGAATTTTCCTGTGAGCAAGTCATCACATTTCTGACTCTGATGTGAAGGGTACCAGCAATCTTGTAAACTAGAGGACATGCACAACGCTAGGAGCATGAGCCATGAACCTCTGTTGGGACATTAGCTAGACACAGATATCCCCAGAATTCAATAGAGCCCTCCCTGCATTACCACCAGCACCATCTCCCATAGTGTGCATTCACGTAATGTGAAGTGTGAACACTTCCTTCCAATGCATGAAAGGAATGGCTATACTGCTTTTGTTCTTGTACACTGAACTGCTTATTGATCCCATTCTCTCTTCTAATATTCACTTGACAGACCAGAAATGCATCCACGGTGTGTAACGGATGAAAATGATGCTATTATAAAGGCTGACTAATATTTTCTCTGCGTGTCCTACATCTGCTTGTGATGCTTTTCCCCAGGAAGCTCCATCTTCTGAGAATTTACAACCTGTCAAAACCATCTTATTTTAGGAAAGAAGTCTGTGAAAGTTTGACTGGATTTTACAGATTGTTGTCACTCTATGAAATATCACCAAGGACAGTTTTTCAGATGACATAAGAGACACAGTAGCCAATAAAAACCCTGCCATATGGTACATGCTTGTGTGATAAGCTGCTAGTGTATCATCTCTCCATAGGAGTACATTTTAAATGGCTAATGCATGGCTCCTAATTTTCAGAACCCAGCCCGACATTGCCATGTTCACATGTTTATTTTCCTTCTTTGTTAGGTGTGGGGAAAGTGAAGCCTTCAGCCACATGCAACCCCTGAATCTTTCTTTATTGCAGTGTCCACAGGACACCCCTCCAAACACTCAGACTTCTTTTACAAAGGAGGACATATTCCCCCCCCCCCCACAAGCAAAGGGTCAAAAATATTACAAAATGCCAAGGGTCATAGAAAAATAATTCCAGCTGTTTGAAAATGAAACAAAAATATTCAACCTTTACAATTTCCCTGACCCCTCCACTCTCAACTCCTGAAAAAATGCCCAATAATGAAACAAGTGCTTCTAGTATAATGTATAATAGCTGTGGTAGTAGTGGATCAAGGATGAGTGAAAAAAAAAACCCTCTGAGGATTAAGTCATCTCTGCTTTGCCCCACTATTTAGAGCATCAGTAGTGTGTGTGTGTGTTCATAAATATATTAATATAGAGAGAGAAGGTGATTCAAAAAGAAATTGCAAAAATAAAGCTGTTCCTATTTGGTTTTGAACCATCCTTTTTTAATCACCTGTTATATGCTGGGGGGTTTTGTTTTACTTTGTGATACAAAAAGAAGAACTGGAAATCATTTTTCAAAGAACAAATATACCAACAGATAGGTTAACATTATGTACTTTTATTATAAATAAAATGACCCTTTCATACAAAATTAAAGTATAGATAATGTTTAAATAGTGCTTATAAATACAGCTCATGTTATACAGGCATAAATGTATTCCTGTCTGGCACTGAAAACAGCCCTTTCCCCAATCTGAATCTAGTTTGAATACGTGAAGCTGAAACTTACACAGCCTGACCACCAGAGGCAAAGACTCATTATGTAAGCTTTCAGCCACATTTTACGGAGGTCTAGGCACACAGACTGTGAAGAGGAGTTGAGGCCCTCCTAATGCCAGGGTCTTTTGAGTCACACAGTTTGGCCACAATTTTGTGAAATTGTTCTATGCCTGATATCATAAATTTTCTGAGCAGAAGCTCTGGGAAGCTATCAGTGGGTACAAACCTCACTGTTGACCAACCTTCAGGTTTCGGTAGGTCTTCTATCTCTGACCATTTTGACATCCTTGACAGGGTGGCACACACAAAAGGCTTTGCATATACCAGGAAGAGGTGACTTCCTTAAGATCTGAGTGTTGCACATACTACTGTCCATGCCTTGCAATGGCTGCATTCCTTCCCAACCCCCTGTCGCCCTTAATGCCCTGGAGAGGATGGCAAGCCAATGTTTGCTCAGGAAAATTTGCACTTTGCTGAAATGGCAAGAATTAAAAGGACCAAGGTAATTCAGTCTTAAGTGGATCTTTGCCAGCTTTTACGGGGCCCAAATTCACACAGAACTCCAGAGACAGACTTCCAAATAAGAATAAGTTTTATTTTAAAGGGGAACAAACACACTCACTCATGCAAGCAACCACACATGCACACAAGAATGTAAAAAATCAAAAGTAGGAGGATGGAATAGATATGAGGATTTACTAACGGTGATAACTACCTATGCGGATTTTAACTCCAATCACTGTGGGTCTAGGATGAAGAAAGGACTCAATAGTTCCTGCAGCATGTGGGGTGGCGAGCGTACTGAGGTGCTAAGCCAAGCAAACTGACAGAGATTCTGTCTGCTGGTAGACTGAGTCAAAGACTGGCTCTAATAGTTCCAATATTTATACTGAAAATATCTCTTGTGGGCAGATACCAAGAAATTGAATGGATTAAGCATTTTGGAATGGGTCTTCCAGGGTAGGAATAATGGAGCAAAACCGAATTGAAAGAGGGGCGATAGACAAGCATTCCCAGACAAGAGGGGATTAGCATGCAAGATCGCCAAAGCATTGGATGCCTTCCCCCGCTTTGTCTCGGGTCTCCTCTTACCTCCCTAGGTGTGTCACAATCCAATCTAGCTGGGGCCGAGGGCAACTCCTAGTGCCAGCCTACATGCAGAGACTTACTTCAATATCATCCACAGAGGGTCATAGAAGGGTCACCCAGCCTATATGTTTTATTGCATTTTTGATACATAAAAATATAAGGGGTAAATCAGGAATCCCTAAGTTAGTAGTACCCACCCACCCACCCACTCTGTACAGTTCCATGTAAGAAAGACACTAGCAAGAATTGTACATCTTTTTAAAAACTGCCTGTGTACCAATTGCGTGACACTGACCCATCTTTTTTCAGTTCTTACCAAATGATCACCAGTGTAACAGCATTGTCTTCTAATGTCTCTGCATTTCCTCTCACCAATACTTCAAAGAAACTTCTTTATTAAGGTCCTATTCTCCTGATAATGTTAACATTAAGATCTTTTGGAGCATTCTATAAGAGAACAATGCACTTAGATCAAATCCTTGTTTTCTTCTTGGACTTGCTATTTTTCCCCTCAAATTGCCAAAAAGCGTCTCTGTGTATAGCCATTAATTCTGTTCACTAACCCCATTATGGTGATGGCAACATCATATGTTTTGGACTGTTTTAATATGTCTGCAATGTACATCTTATTTGTCCTTTTAAATTGATATGTGTTTTTACTAATTTTTTTAACTGATGTTGATATTTGTGAATTATTGTCACTTCCTGCCTTGATCCATGGGGAGAGGCAGGTAAGAAATAAACAACAACAACAATTCATATCTCTGCAACCAAAGTAAATTCACTATAAATACTAAAGATCATAAAACGTATCATCAAATGTAACCTCTGTGTAAACATTCAAATAAAAAGATTTGAGGAACTGGTAAGTCAGTCTCATGTGTAGGAAATAATATTTGGAAATAACTGGGGTTAGGGGCACAGGACCCCAATGAAAGTGGAAAAACTGCAAATAAACAAACACTACTTTTTTAACCTGAGAGAACACCTCTCTAGGAATCTCTAGTCCCCCAGAATTCTATGGTCAAAATCTGCCAGAATTTGACCATAGAATCATGCTGGAGGACCTAAAAATGCCCGGAGAAGTGTTTTCTCTAGGACTTGCTAAGTCCTCCAGTGAAACTCTATGGTCACTTTCCCACAGAATTTCTTTGGAGGACCTAGCAATAACTAGAGAGAACATATTAATCAAATCTGCAAAAGGCAAAGCCACAAATGTATAAGGATAACAGCACTGTACTTTTACCAGCTCAGGAATGTCCAATGGAAGCGTGAACTTTGCAGTTTAGGGAGGGACCAGAGAGCTCTAGTGCTTCACCAAACTACAGACCCCAAGGTTACATAGGAAATTCCCATGACAGTTAAATGGAATCACATATCCTCCAGCATTTCACAGATGAAAACTGGGACACATGTGCTCAAGCAACACCACAGTGAGGTCAAGATGGTAGAAGTTGAGGGAGAATAGACAGAATGGCTGTGGAATTTTGCTTTTGTATGAGCCAACAACGGTGGGCAAAATTCTGTCACCCTTTCTACTCCCTTCTGCTGAATTAAACAAGTGCAAACTTCTTTTGCACTTTGAATTCAGTTTGCAACAACTGAAATAAGCTGAAGACAAAGAGGGAAAATGAGAGGTGGGGAGAGAACTGGAACATTGTAAAAGCAGCTGAAAAAGTGGGATGACAAAGGATTAATTGTGACAGTTCCTGCCAAATCTCTGCTGCAGTGTCATGAATGTAGCTCACTTCAGAGTTTTATGGTCTCTGTTTCACCATCTGAATCCACACAATGTTCCTGGTTGATTCCCTGCTCTAGAAGATTCTCAGCAACCCCTTCCCTTTGCTTGGCAACAAAGGGATCTGAAACCAGAATTTAGCCTTTTTTTTTTTTTTGAACCCTGCCATACTTCTTGTATGCAAGCACGCCCCTGGGATTCCATAGGATGGTTTATTTCTGCTTTGCTTAATGGACTGATCTAGAGAGACCATGATCTTGGCTATGGTACATGACCGGTCCCTGGGAAACATATAAAGGCCTAATTTCAATTGCTAGTTGCAACTAGAGTATGCACATTGAATCAGATGCTGAATGGTAAGTGAAGTTTCATACTTTCAATGGGTGTACTATAGTTGGGACTAATAATTGGATTTAGACTATATAAGTGGAAAAATTATAGCCCTTCAGATCTTGTTCTACTTCACCTTCCACCAGCCTCATCTAGCATAGCTAAAAGTGAGGAGTGTTGGACACTGCAGTCCAACAACAATTTGTCCACTAATATAGGCTGATTAGTCTTGCTTTCCTTGCTTTGCTGGGAAAGTATTGTGTTGAGGAGACAGGACAGTGCAAGCCATTCGAATTTCAGACTTTCTGCTACTTTTAAACATTAAACTGAGCTGGATTCGACTCATAACCATTCCAAACATTAACCTGTTTTTAGAACTTTCTATTGGTAAATGTGGATGGTAAAAAACAAAACAAAACAAACAAAATAAAAATGGAGGCCTTTCGTTCCATGTGAAGGCAGCAGTCATAATCAAATGCAGGGTCTCAAATGCAGGGTGTGTTTTCTTGTCCTGGACTTTCTTTCTTTTGTATGCTGCTTTTCTCCCAGAAAGGGAGATCTTCTGCTGATGGTTGTTAGTTTTTAGGTTTAATTGCCTTCTAGCAGCTCAGCAGTGTTGGGAATCCCTAGACATGCAAATAAACAGTGATCTCTCTCAGCAAATTCAGTGAGATAATTATACAACTCAACCTTGAGGCTGATAGCTCACTGCAAGTTTGCTAATTCATGCTTGGCAACTCAGGATATTACTGGGCAAGCAATGAAATGCCTCTGCCAAATATTAGATTAAAAAAAACCCTCTCTCCTTCAGTGGAGAGGTTAGATGGACACCTCTTAGTGATGCTTTAGCTGTGGGCTTCTGCACTGGCAGGCAGCTGAACTAGAGCTGGGCTACGTACCAGCTCTGATTCTATGAAAAATCTTCTTAATTAAACTGTTGAACTGGCTCTATGAAACAATAGGGGGAACTGTCATTCATTGACAATAAAGGTTGGCATCTGATAAGAGTATGTAAGCATCTGTGGTGTTTTACCTTTGCAGCACTTATCTTATACATACAAAGTTCAAAAAGCAGCTTGGTGATTACGAAGAGCTTTTCAAAGGGAAACACTACCAAGTGTGAAAATCCTATTTTCCTCCTCATTCCCCTTTGACAAGCTCTAAGTGCCTAATTGGCACAGTTCAAAGAGCTGCTTTGTTATTTGGGGAGGGCATTTTATGTACAGATAGCTTCCAAAACAAAACAAGTACAGGTATAAATCCCATTCTGGCTGCTTGTCACTGGGCTCCAGCTGTAGCCTGTACGCTCACCCCTCTACATTCATGGGATTTAGGGGAGCAAGATCTTCACAAATGTGAAAAATGGCAAATAACTCCCCCCCCTCATGGAAGCCAGTTGAAGGGAGGGGTGGGTGGGGGAAGAGGAGCAAGTATGCACTCTTTTCTCCTTTCCCTACCCTCCCATCCCTTTAACTAGCTCCCTGTTCCTTTCCTGGGTGGATAGGTACCTTCCTCGCCCAGGGACCCATTTTCCCAGGAAAGATCCTTGAAGGGGATGGATCCATTCCCTCTCCTTTCCTAGGTGGATGGATGCCTACTTTTCCCAGACACCCAGGCATACAGGAAAGGCTTTTCCCCAGGCAGATGGGTACCTGGAAAGGCGGGCACCAATCAGCCTGGGAAAGAGGAGGGGATAGGTCCATCCCTTCCAAAGCTCTTTCCTGGGTGGATGGGTGCCTGCCTTGCTCAGGCACCAATCCACCCAGGAAAGGGGCAGGGTTGGCACACACATTGAAATATTTCCATGTATTAATTATTTACCTATGTAAACAATGTTTAAACAATATTAAACAAAGTTATGTAACTCATATGTGATCATTATTTTTGTTTTCTTAAGTGTTCAACTTTAAACCTGCTTTTGCACTTTCTTCCTTGACTTTCTTCAGTTATGGCTCCAAGTCTTTCTATTTTCTACTAGGAGTATTGTGTCACCTACATATTTTTAGTTAGAACTAGAGTATATTATTTCTCCATAGTCTGAAGCAGTTCTTTTAGTGTGTCAACTATTCCTGGTGATTTAATTCTCCCAAATGCTTTGAGTGCAGCTTCCATTTCACTTTCTAAAATTGTAGATTGATCTTCAAAAGCTTCTTCCCTGAATGAATCTGTCATTCTTTCATCTCTTTTGCATTATTCATCTGTGTATTGTTTCCATCTTTCTATTTCTACATGGTCATGTAATGTGTTCACCTGCTGTTTGTAGAGCTTCCCCACTCTTGGTTTTCTCACTCAGCCCAAGTGTTGCCATGTTTACATGTTCCATTTCTTGCTTTGCTATGTCTAGCTTTCCCCTGATTCATGCTTCCATGTTCCTATAATGTGCAGTTCTGGACTTCTCGTTTACTTCTGAACATGTCAACAGTTGAATGTCTTTTTGACATGCACCAATCTCAGTTGGGATACCAGACAGAGAAACTGAGTTAGAGTTCCATAGCAGTGTGAAATGATGTGTAATTCCCTCTCAAGATGAAGAGGTGGGGAAGGCCATACCTCTAGAGCTGGCATGTCCCTAGAGAGCCCCAGAGTCTATGAAGGGAACTAAACACAACAGCTTCCTAAGAATTGGAACCTGCCTGATGTGAACAACACCTGCACAGGTAAAGCTGTGATAGAAGGGAAGCACACATCAATAATAAACAAAGAGAACACACGAACTGTTGCAATAAAGTGTGAAAATCCTCTAGGAAAGAGTGGGGGCAGTGCTGCCCATCTGTAAAATCATTAAATGGACATCCAGAATCAGCCTGTTGCCTGGAATGTAACAGGTAAGGAGGGTGAGTGAGGAACACCCATGGTAAAAATGCAGCATGACTTTAAATATCCTGGGAAGGGGACTAGATAGGGAACTGCTCCCTCAAGTCTGCCACACACATTCCTCCCCACCCCAGTGAATCTAAATGCCCTCATTGATTTGCCAACAAGTCATCAAAACCTCTTGCAGAATGTTGTGCAGCTGCCTGGATGGACTGCCATAATGGTCCATAATGGAAGGCTGCCCTGCTGCTCTCCTACCAACATCCCTGCAATGCACAAATGGGGGGCAACAGGGACCCAGTCTAGCTGTAACAAAATAACACTGCTATTCTTCTAGAAATTAGAAAGATGTAGGTTTTTCTTTTAAAAAAGAAACTGGCATAAGACTCTAGCTAGGGCTTTAAAAAACCCATTAAAATTTCAACACACGCATAAGTGTACAGTCTGCCAAAGTTCTCTTATCATGTGGATGCTACTTACAATACAATATGCTCAGAATCACATTACTCTGAACAAGGTAATCAACATAAATGAGATAAAAATGGTGCTCTTCATGGAATAATTCTCCTGTGCCGTTTCCACAGACGGAATTTTATTTCAGAAACCTTCCCTGATATTTTTTTGTTTCTGAAGCTTTCCTTCTGTCAGAAAAGGCAAAACATATTGTCAGTTTTTTCTTTTACACATTCTGTACGGGTGACAATCTCTACTAGCATAAACATACCAATTGTTCTTTTAAAAAAAGAAATATGCATATTAGGATTGTGTTTGGTATGGTGAACACTGAATACCACCAACTCCCCTAGTAAAGATGGCCAACAGGTAACTAAACAGAAAAAAACCCAAATATTTTGTTCCATCTCTCTCTCGCTCTCTCTCTCTCGCTCTCACACACACACTTCTATCACATATTTTTACAACCGCCTAACAAAAAGGAGCAGGTCTTCATTATTACTGAATATGTATGTAATGCAATTAAGAAAAAGAAATCTCAGTTGGGCTTCCTACAGATTTCCGCTTACTTGCCCTTTTTGCCCCCTCCCTCTCTCTGTGGTATCCACTGTTCCTCTCAAAAGTGGCTAGCAAAGTAATTTTAAAAATCTAACTCTCTCTTTTACCCACTCTTTTCCCTCCCTGTGTGAAGCAAATGGTGCCAAGAGTGCTTCTCAGCTCACTCACAAAGGCAGGTCTCACACAGGTCCAATTACAACATAAGATTTATACATTCCTTTTTCTTCAACATACCATATGCTTGGTGTAAAATTAGGGAGGCACTTCACACAGTCAGTGGGATATTTGAAGCCTTGGCCTATAAAGCCATAAAAGAAATGCGAGTGGTACATGATGCACACAAAATATATGGCCAAGAAATTCTTTTCCTATCTTTCTGAGAAGAGTGTTCAATTTGTTTCAAGGCTTATGATGGGCCTCACTACTGTGATCTTCCCAACAGCATGAAAGTAATTAACACATTTTGAAGTACTTTCACACTAGGCAGACTGTGATTCTTTTACTGCACTTCACAAAGCCTTCTTAAAGATTCTTCTATCTCACAAATGCATTGCTACCCTCTGATTCAAATACCCTGCAACACTTCGGAGATGAAAGGCAGGACAAATGTGGCCAAACAACATCAAAGCATGGTCAAGACAGCAAAAGTTATTGGCGAGGGAGAACATACAAGTTAGGAGAGGCTGCAGCAGCTTCCTTTTGTCTTGAGCCTACTGGAAGGGCAAGGCTGTGGCCCTCCTCTCTTCTCCTTCCTGCTGAGTTGAGTGCAAATTACTTTTGCATTTTGATCACAGTTTGCAACAATGGAAGTAAGCCAAGGACAAAGGAAGAAAGTGGGAGGAGGAAAGAAAAACCGGGACATTTGAAAAGCAGCTGAAAAAGTGGGACAACAGAAGGTTAATTTAACTGTCCCTGCCAAATCAGGATAGTTATGGCATACATTTATGGCATTCCATTGTCCGAGTGAGGTTAAAACTTCAATGAGAATGCTGGTTAATAGCAGTTCCTCATGACCATGGGGAAAGGATAACACTCCCATTAGAAGTAAAGGTCAAATTGTTTAAGATTTTATTGGCCAAAATCAGATTTCTGAACTATATCTGGAGGGCCTTCTAAGTCAAAGTAAAACAACAACAACAACAACCAAACAAAATAATGTGATGTAGAGCCAGCATGGTATAGCGGTTTGAGTGGTGGACTATGACTGGAGACCAGAGTTGGAATCCTCTCTCTGCCAAGGAAATCTCTGGTTAACTTTAACCAAGTCATGCTCTCTCAGCCTCACAGAAAGGCAAAAGCAAACCCATGCTGAACAAATCTTGCCAGAAAAGCCCTGTGATAGGTTTACCTTAAGGTTGCCATAAGACAGAAACAACTTGATGGAACAGAAGAAGAGGAAGAAGAAGAAGAAGAAGAAGAAGAAGAAGAAGAAGAAGAAGAAGAAGACAAACAAGGAATAAATTACAAGATATGCAAAGGATCAGTGACTAGAACTCTTGATATATTTATTTTCCTTTTAAAACAGTCACTGTGGGATGGGTGAGGCCTTGGTTGCCATTTCCTCCTCCACTCTGAGAAGTCTTTTAGGGAATTACTCTGTACAAAAATACATGCAGGGTTCTTTGCACAAAAGACACTAGATACCATTATTGATCTAAAAAAAACATGTTTTCTGTACAAAAACATGGGGTTTGGACAAGAATTTTTATTGTTTATTTTTTCATAGATAAATTCCCAGAAAAAGAATTTTTCTGTCCACCACCATTATACTCTCCTCACAGTGATTGTTGGTAAACCCATTATTTTGACAGTAAATATTCTTTCCACATCTAGTATTTCCCCGAGTAAGTCTTTCCACAGTTGCAGATCAAAACTGTCTCATATATAGCTGCTGTGGGTGGCCTTTTCATCACCTTGATGTCATCTTTCTGGTGATGAATTTCTTCATTTTAAGCTAAACTGGCCCTCCAGTGACAGACACACCATTTGCCTCTAGATACTTACTTAAAGCCAGGGATGGGCAATTGTGGTAAGGGCTAGAGTCACATTGCTGTGTTTTGGTGTACATGCTATTGCTATTGGTGCATTAGAAGTGGCATTGTGTCATTTCCAGCCATTTTGGTCAACTTTCAAACTGTTTGTTGGGAAGAGTCTAAGTGCTCTAGGAGTGAAGAAAGTAACATTTCTGTATTATTTTGGGCAGCTTTTGCTGGTTTTGGGGTGAAACTTCACCCCAAATTGGCTTTGAAACAAACAAATTACTATCCACAGACTTCAGGGGCCATGCCATGGAATCCCAAGGGCTACATGCAGCCCATGGGCTGCACTTTACCCACCACTGCTCAAAGCCTTAACATCCTGTTTGAACATGCCATAGTTTGGACTATGCTGACATGACATTAAAAAAAATAAAATAAATAATCCTAGGTCACCTCCATGCCACAAGGAGGCAGGAGGCAGACTTGGTGGAGTCTATTAGCTACATACTCTACCAGAATATGTTGTCAGCTAAATCACTAAAGACATACTAAAGAAATATGAGTATGACTTTCTTCCTCCATATCCACAACCTAGATATGTACACCACAGCTACAGTACAGTCTCCCATTGGGCTCAAAGCAGGGTAAGTCCCCCTTTGTCATAATGGTATCAGAATTTGGATAGTGTAAGCCCCTCAGGAAGTTAGTAGATCATGCTGCAACTTTATTTTTATATGATGTTGATGGGGATCATGGTGATGATGGTAATGAGGATGATAGCGATGACGATGTGATTAACGCAACTCAAGGCTCCACATCCTGTCACAACAGGGGCTTTGCAACAAAAAATTTCTGTGAGATATTAAGCTTCCTCACTTGGACCACAAATAAATAATAGAAAAAATAGCATGTGCTTAGTTTTATCTTTATAAGTATCTCACAGCCAGAGCACCTCGCAGCTTCTAATGGCATAGATTAAATTGTTTTCTGATTCTTTTCCAAGACTCCACTAGAAATGACTATACTGTACAGAGGAAGTTTTTTCATATATGCACATTAACTGAAGACAATGGCAAACCTCCTCTGAACAAATCTTGCCAAGAAAACCCCATGATAAAGTTTGCTTTAGGGCTGCCATAAGTCAGAAACTACTTGAAGGTACACAACACAACAACAACTTCTGTATATACACAAAAATGTTTTGTATTTCCTGTATATATTGTATGTCTTCAATTTCCATTTGAATATGATCTACTACAAAGTAAACTGCCCATGGCTTCTTTAACTTGTCTGTTGTCTCACACTGTAAGCGGACATGATGCTATGCATTAAAAAGTGTATAGGATGGATGCAGATGGGAAGGATACTTAGGCCCTGTGCACACCAGCCTGAAAGACCGGGTTGGGAGATGGAGTCGGGGCATAGCATCTCCATGATGAATGCCCTGGTTTCCGCCCCCAGGGCACCATGATGCTGAATGCCACACTACACAGGGCGCGGTGTCATGGCACTCCTCCAGTGCTGTATCCAGATGACACAGCGCCAAAGGAGTGCCGCCAAGCCAAGGCAACACAGCTATCACACCCTTTGCAGGGCACAAAAAGGAGCCGCTTTTTGCGGCTCCTTTTTTGCGGCCTGCAAAGGCCAGATAGGGGCTGCGGTTTGTGGTTGCTGCAGCCCCGATCTGGCTGAAACAGAAGCGGCTGTATGCTGCCCCTTCAGGGCTGACTGCACAGCCCCTTAGTATCTCTCTATGTCTTCTGCTTACTTCCCTGTAGCCCTTCCCCTTATTCTTCCATTTACCTTGGTCATAAAAGTCGCACTAAAAGAATGGTGTTAGGGGAAACAATCAGCCCCCTCACAGATGTATCCTCTTTGCTTTCAACATTGAGCCTTTGCTTCTTGCTTTTATTCTGGAACAGACCTGGATGAAGGATCTGGTAAGCCACATCTGAGTATTCCTTGCTTAAGAAAACCCATTGAAATTCATGGGATTGCAATACATTGACAGGCAACTTAAAGGCACACATGCATGTCAGGGGGTTGGATTGGATGGCCCTTGTGGTCTCTTCCAACTCTATGATTCTATTATTCTGTGTGTGCTTGTGCACACAAACACACACATTGCTGAAATGGAGAGAAGAACCACTGGCCCTCATCCCCTTTCCCACCACCTTTCCCTTCTCCTTTTGTGTTGTCTCTTTTAGACTGTAAGCCTGAGGGCAGGGAACCGTCTAAATGTAAGATTGTATGTACAGCACTGTGTAAATTTACACCGCTATATAAAATAACAACAACAACAACAACAACAACAACATGCCTAGTTTGGTCCTTACATGTTTCTTATTTTGATGTGGTAGATAACATGCAGCATCACCATGTAGAGGCATGTCAACATAAATTAAAACAGAAATGGAATAATTTGTAACCCTCCAGATATTGTTGTACTGATAATTGGCTATGGTGGTTAGAGCTGATGGGAGGTGCAGTTGAAGAACATCAGGAGGACAAAATATCTTACTTCAGTTGACAAACCCATTACCACCAAGTCTATGGCTACATTTGCATTAATTTTAGAAGGGGAAAGACTTCAAAATTTAAAAGATAGGATGAGACACATTTAAAGCACAGCCTGGACCAAAACAAACAAACAAAAACAACCACAGCAACTGCTAAATGCTTAATTTCTCTTGTTCCCATTTTCCTATTTTTTCCAATTGAATAGCTTTCTTAAAGTCCCCAATTTGATTCAATGTATCAATATGTGAATTTATTGATTTAATATGTGTATTCCACTCTATATCTCTAGGCAGTTTTAAAGAATCTCAATTTAAATAATTCAGATGCTTTATCTGTTTTTAGAGTTTTAAAATTGTTTTTAATGTTATAAATTTTAAATTTTATAATTTTAAGATGTGTTTAAATACACCTTTCTCTTTCATAACACCTCTGGCATTTTGCGTGTTCCTACATAATATGGTGCCATATGCAGTCCAAACTTTAACATGTTGGATTCCATTTCTTAGATTTTAAACATTTCTGCAAGTAGTGCCAATAAAATGAAAGCATTTAATAATAACTATGCACCACCTGTCAATTTCCTTTTACAAAAGCATTTCTTGTAGTATCCAATATTAATGAAGAAACAGCAGTTGTTAAGTGTGTAGTTAAGCTGTAGTACATAATTCTAAATATAGTTCTAATCAACATTAATAGCCCTGAGTATGCAATGAAACTGCACTTGAAGGCTTGTATTATAGAGTTTCTGCAATTGTTAATAGCAACAGTTGAGGCATCTGTGGTACATATTCTACAAACTGCTTGTTATATGAAGTAGTATTTTGGACTGAAGCAATTACAATGTAGAACTCTTCAGTTGACTGTAGCACATAGGTAGTTAAAGTTTGGGAGATATTTGTTTCACGGTAAATTTGGTCGTATAAATACATTCCAATCATTATTTCCTTTTCCCCAGGTCCACTTTATGAGACAGGAGGACTTCAAAATAAAATTATTTCAAAATTAATCCTTTAAGGATGGATTAAAAATAAATTCTTTCTATATACTGAAAAAAATCTTGTAGCCTATTAAGATCAGCAATTTGTTATGGCATAAGATGCTGTGAACTTCATGCATTACATAAAATGAACTATAGTTCATGAAAACTTATCCCATAATGAATCTGTTAAAGTGCCACAAGAATATTATTTCTTTTTACTACAATATATTTACATATTTTTGTGCATGTTAATGCATATACTTAAGTGCCTTAAGTCAGACCAGTGATAAATGGACATAACTTTGTGAATTTATGTAAAAAGGCATTAAACTATACATTAAGAATACTGTATATGCTTGGCTATAAGTTGACCTATATAGATAATGCATCTCTGTATCATATGATGTGGATCTGTTCAGTGGTTACTTCCTTTTTCAAGTTGGATGCTGTAGTCAAAAATTCTTCAGCATTTGTAGACACATGTGTTCTTTTAAATTATATTCCTGTGATATGGAATATAATTAATGTCAATATGGTTGATTTCTGTGTGATCTTACTGTTGCTAAAAAAACCCTATATGGGTTGAGTATCCTGTATCCAAAATCTTTGGAACCAGAAGTATTTCAGATCCCCCCCCCCCCCCCAGATTTTGGAATATCTGCATATACATAATATGGAGATTGGACCCAAAACATATATACCTTATGCACCTAGCCTGAAGTAATTTTATACAATATTCTGTCACTCTGTTCACTTAGAATCAGACAGAACATGGAAAGTTATTTTGAAAAGAAATCCATCATCATTGTTCTCCACCCATTTTTTTAAAAAAGCATTATGCTTTACAATGTCAGAAAAGTAACTCATGTTATTTGTCAGTTTTTTGTCATCTTAAAAAAACTGTCACATACCTCAAGAGTGATAACAACTGTCATGAAACTTGGACACTTCCTATCAAAATGCCATTAAAATTCCATTAAAAAGTAAATTTGAAAAAAAGATTAGGAAGCATTGCATGTTATAACACTATATGTAGGCAAATCCTTTTTACAGCAGCAACATGTGATTACCCTTGTACAAGACTTATCTCCATTCATGAAATCTCTTGTGTGATTAATATGCAGCCCACATGAAGCATGCTCCACTCTTTTGTGTGACCTCCTAAATTCATCTCCTGCCACTGCACCTACTGCTGCTGACATGGAAATCCCAGCAGCTGGGAGTCATGGTATTTGGGAAATCAATGTAGTTGGCATTTGGTCCTGAAATGAAGCATTGGGCAGGGTGCAAAGCCAGGAATTTGAATCTGTTGGTTCTCTAGACACTGTGTTCCTGTAATTTTGGGCCATTAGTTATACCTGCCTGGAGTTGGTGTTGCTAATTTTTCCTGCATCAACAGGATGGAATGGGGGAAGAACTTAAAACACAATGATCTCCTGCACTGAGAGGCCCAGAATATACTACTCACCTTCTACACTGGCTGATATGAGGCAGCAAGCAGTGGATGTTGGTGACTCCAATGCCAGCCACGCAGTGAATCCCCTTTAGGGGCCTTATCACACTAGACAAATTCTGCTCAGTAACAGGATTCTAAAAGTAGAAAAAAACTGCAAATGCTGGAAGCTTTTCAGATGACATTTCTTCCAGACAGCAATAACAGAAAAATAAAGCTAATGGAAAGCTTGTTTTAATTTTTTAGGTTTAGAGGCTTGGATAATTCCTTTGTGGTTTGGATAAAATTTGCGGTGGATTCTCTGCCCCACTCACATCAGAGCCACCAGCCACCACTGCGGCCTCTCTGTACCTCTCTGGACCTCTTTATGAATGTGCTACCTCTCTGACTAAACACAGTAGGACTTGTAGGCATATATAGCCTTGTGCAGCTATGATGAGTTTTCAGTATAGCTGAGAGGAGCAAAAAGATTCCTGCTTAACAGTAATTAGACTGGCTGTTGGTTAACTATGACTGCTCTCAAAACTGAGGTCCATCAGCAGAAAGAGTGACAAGATCATTAATCAGACCATGTTATAGAAAAACCACAGGGTTATGGAACTGGAATGCTTCTTTTTATTACTGGGGCAGGCGAAGAATGATTTCCTCCAGCTGGGGAATCAAAGAACTGCACTCCGAGGACTGTAGTTCATAAGGATCACATGTTCATTCATCATTACTTTGACCTTAGGGCACTTAGCATATGTGTGACTAATTCATAATTACTGTGGTTGGAGGCTAACAATGATCAGAAAGCTGCAGCTGAGAAGAGGGTGGGATGAGGTCAGATGTTTATATCCTTTGCTGCTGCTTCTTTTGAGTTCTCCTGTACAGTTACTTGTGACTAAGAAAAAGGGAAACAGTATCTTTATTATCTAGCAATTTTAAAAAGAGCGACAGCACTTTTTTAAAGATGTAGGTGAATGCATGCAGGTTTACTCAGAGGTAAATAAATTAAGAGGCTTCTGTGCCAGGAAATGGTAAATCAGAGAATTAGAGAATGGTCACAATTCCCATTTTTCATACAGGGAACAGATGCTGTATGTCTGGGGTTAACTGGCTAAAAAGACATCCAGCTAAGTCTTTTGCAGGCAGAACAATCCAATGCCACAAATCCACTGGCTAGAGGGGCCGGGGGGAAGGGCCCATTCACTAGTAGAGATGTTTGGGAAGCATGCCAAGTATGGAGGGTGACCTGATGCATCCTTTTCCAGGCCATGTCTGACATTTCAACCTTCAAGGAGGAATTAAAAAATGCCATCCAATTTGACCATTACTAGGAAGCCCATTGAATCAGACCATGTTTGCTTTTCCCCTTTTGTATAAATGGCAGCATCAGCAACGGAAAGTCTGGAAATAACTTCCCATAAAACCCGCCAGTAGCACAGGAAAGGCAAAAACTCATATGCCACGTGAGCAATAAGCAAGACAATGTGGGAAACAAGATTGCTACTGAGATACTGCTGAGATTTATGAAAATTCTGGGTCACTGCCCTAATACAATTTCCACAAGCAGCTGACCCAAATGTTGTTCTAGATCACCCCAAAATCCTTGTCTGTCTCACCATGGTGATGGCATGAAGGACCCGCTCTTTATGAGATCACAAGGACTTACTCCTAATCTCAGGATTTGGTTCTGAAATCTCAAGGAATGAGATGCTGCTGATTTGACAGCTCAAGTTGTGTGAGGGAGTTAATTCTGGCAATTTCAGCTTTTAAAATTCTATTATTTCAGTTGACAATACTGCTCCATCTGTAGGAAAAGTTCACAGGCTATGTGACAAGGAAACTTTAACAAGATATTCATTCAGACACCAAGATTAATGTATATCAAAGAAACTCAAAGGAGCTGTGAATTGAACAAATCTTATAATGCTAAAACATACCCATTCTTTGTAATCCATCCTCTCTGCAAAAGCTTAATTGCTTGAGAACAATCTCATATGGAAGCCCATTAAATTAGTTCCCTTCACATACATGACTGCTTCTGGCATTTTAATCTTACCATAATACCTACCTTAGTACTTTTTATTTTGGTATTATTAGAAGTCATCACAGCTGATTATGGACATAACTCTATTGATGTGCTTTTTGATTACCTTTCTCTAAAAAGTAACTGGCAATTATTGACATTAAAGGGATGCAAAACACAACCTCCACCCCACTGTGCTGCTCTGTTGTATTTTACAACTGTTGGCACTATTAACATGTGTGCTGGTATTTTGGGAGGAAGATATCATTGGTACCAATGACAGGTTCCCTCCCAGAGTAAACAGCTTTGGTGTATCAATTTTGCATTAGGACTACTTTATGTGTGAGAGGAAGGTGAGAGAAGGACTTACAGGTCCACAGGTTGCTCAGTCCTAATCCTTGTGGAAGGCACACAATTCTATTTTAAAAAACACAAATTAGATTGCTAAATTCATTCATTAAGTTCATAGTCTCCATTTCGTTTCTAACTAGATCTATCACTGTTTTCTAGGGTTCTGTAGTAAAATGTTGTTAAAAGGGCAAATTTGTGGTAATCTCAATAGAATTCTGGATGCTTTTACCCACCATGTTTTCCATATGTCCTGGTCCTTGCCTAAAACATTTGAAGGGAAAATACTTGGGGTACAATTGTTCTTATGTTAGGTACATTCAAGGGCCACTGGTTTCAGTGTAGTGTTAATAAGTACATACTTGAAAGTTCCAGGAAAACAATGGGATTTCAACATATAAATTCTGTCTGGATACATATTTGAGATTTTAACAAATTTTTCATTTTATAGATGGAGTTTTTTTTATGTATTTACTTAATATATTGTTTCACCTTACTTCAAGGATTTCAAAGTAATACACATGCATTATCTTTATTTTGGCAACTGCCTGGGGAGCTGAAGTTAAAGGGAAGGATCCTATTGCACTCATGTCCTATTTGTGGACTTCTAGGAACAGAATACTGGATACTTTTCAAACTACACAATTATAGCACTATGATTCTACTTTAGCTGCCATTTAGTACATTAAATCCACAAGGACTGCAATATAGTATGCATGTGTCCCAATCCAACCCATTTTGTCCTCTGGTAAAGAGGATAGAATGAAAGGTGATGACTTGCCCAAGGTCACTGAGGGAACTTCATGTCCCAGTGGGAATTTCAGTTTGTACTTTCCCAGACCTAATTCAACCCTCTGAATCACTAGATTATGTTAGGAGTCATAGTGCAATTCAGTATGTTTATTCAGAGCTCTTTCACACAACACAATTATAGCATTATGATTACACTTCAACTGCCAACGTTCTATGGAATCCTGATTTTTGAAGATTAGGGAGGATATTAAGAAATCTCAGCTAGAAAGCTCTGTTATCTCACCAAACAGCAAACCTCAGGATTCCACAGGATGTTTCCATGGCAATTAAAGCAGATCATGTACATATCATACCGTAGAATCATATACGTAAATCATATAATTATGTAGTTTGAATGGGCTCTTGGAAACAAAGCCCACTATGTTTGGCAGGGAGTTGGACTGGATGGCCCTTGTGGTCTCTTCCAACCCTATGATTCTATGATTCTATGTTCAGCAGGATTATTCACAGGAAACTGTGGATAGGATGGCAGACTAAAAGTATATTGAAATGCTTTCATAATTATATTATAAATTGGTGTGGCTATTATATAAGCTGATACGGCTATTTTACATTTCCTTCATACAGCATCAGAACTAAATTTTAAATAATAATGTCTTAACTATCATGCACCAGGATTGGACATTTTAATCCCTCATAGTGATATTTTCTTGCATAATCACCACATAATCATACAAAAAATACAGTCATTGTATGATATTATTACTTGAACAGTTGTAAACAATTTCCCCATTTTTCAGTCCCTTACTATGAACAGTGCTTTCTCCTCTACTAATAAAAAACAGCCAGACAGGAGAGAAAAAAAAATATTCTGACTAATCTTCATCATTAGCATACTTTTTTCTCCTAAGCAATGTAACATACTGACATCTATAAAATAAGATAATCTCAGTGTGTTTTTATAGCAAGACATTGTGCAACAAAACAGGTGACATTTCCTTGTTCTCAGTAGGTTAGGTAAGTCAATAAGTAGCCCATTTGTGGATACACCAGAATTGCCACTGAGGTTGCAAGATGCAAAAGTTGTATACTGTACTTGAATCCTGCCATATTGCAATTGTTCTGTGCATCTGTACATGTGTTTGTGTGTATTAAAATGTAGTTTTCCACCTGCAGTCTAAAATGTCCTGCCAACATGGGAGCGTGCATGAATATCAAACATCTAAAGGGTTGAAGGTTTCTATATCTGTCTTGGGACAAGGCTAAGAAATTTCCAGGGTCAGTTACATTACCATTCATCGACATAAACGGGGGCAGTACCTCTCCAGTGCTATGTCACTGAATTTCAGCAGCATAATGGTAGAAAAACAAAGAAATGAAGCATAAAATCAGCATTTCTACTTTAAAATGAAGTGTATAGGGAGCATGTGTCTTCTTCTGAAGTTTCTCCAAGGGCATGTAGAAGTGTAATTCAGCTCTGAAGAAGGTACACCCGCCCTTCCTGGCACCTTCAAAGGTCTTGCCACTGCACTAAAGCTTGGTGATATGGTGGCAAAGGGAAAACTTTTGATTTAGATTGTAAGCCTGAGGGCAGGGAATTATAAGATTGTATGTACAGCACTGTGTAAATTTACAGCACTATATAAATAAAGGATAATAATAATAATAATAATAATAATAATAATTTGATTTGTTTGCTCTCACTACCATCCAAATGGTAAATGTAGCAAGAGCAGTAGGAGCTATGATGACAATTGGTGGCCTAAAAAAGGTCCAGCAGATAAAGAGAGGCTGTATGCAGCCTGCAAACTGAATGCTGTCCAGCATTGCCTTAGAAAAATAGAATATGGGAGCATTTCTATCAAGCTGTATCCATTTGGAATGCACAATGACCTCTTTTCAGTGTCCAGATTCATAAGTTAAGAGTCAATAAACACTGAAGGGTTTGTGTCAAAAGGCTCCTGTTGAGACTTAAATTTTAAAGAAATGGGAGTTCACTCAGGCATCTCTAACCTCCCCTGTCATATCTAGCTCCCTCTTGGGTGGTCTGTCTTTTCAACACCTAATACTTGATATTTTTAAAAGCACAATGTAATATATTCTTATCACATAGGGGCTACATACCATCACAAGTTTTATTTTCTCAGAAAATATTCTGAATACTTTCCCATCAAGATAAATAACATGTCTCTGGTCCAAGTATTGGTGGATTGAGGCGGAACTCCCTTTTAAAATCACTGAATCTATAATTGCCAGGAACATGTATCTTTCCTGCATATTAAAAATACAGTACTTGTGAACTCACTAACCAGGACTGTTTTGAACAGAGGCTGGTCTGTCTAATATGTGAGCGTTTTGCCAAGAAAAGAATGTCTGGACTATGGGATACAGCTAAAACAAGTGGCCTAGTGTCATTTCAGTAACCTTTAGCTCACTTGGGCCCATGTGAATGATTTCTTTATGTCAGACTTTCACAGCCAATATTCATCTGAGGAGATCTCTGTGCTAGGTGTAACCAAGGTATGTTCTTCTGTTTACTCTGGTTCTTCCCCCTCCCCACTCAAAAACTGCAGGTTGTTAAAAAGCATACTGTAGGGTGATAAATGATACACTCAAATAAATCTCAAATCCATGTTATTCCTCAGGTGTAACACATTCTGAAACAAACTCGACATTTTACAAAAACTTAAGAGCCCTGGCGAATCAAACTCAAGAACTGCTTAAAGGGGCAAACTAAAGGGATCGATTCACACTCCACAATTATAGCACCATGATTCCAGTTTGACTGTTGTGGTTTGTACTATGAAATCTCAAGATATATAGTTTGTTGAGATACCAGAAGGGGCCAAGGTGTTGCTGTTGTAGTTAAGGTTGAATCATAGTGTGAATTCTGTAGTGTGGAAGGAACATAAATAAATGTATACTGATTTGTATGTATGACAATAGTGTGTGATTAAGTGTAGGAAAGTACATGTTGAAAAACCCACTGGCACACAACGTTTCCTGAGTGACCTTGGGCAAGTTATCTCATCTCATCTGAACATCCCCCCCCCCCCCCAAATCACTGTGAGGATAAAATGGCTTGAGACACATATATATACTGCACTGCAGTCCTCCTGGAGAGGTGGAATTCAATGTACTGTACTAAATGGCAGCTAAAGTAGAATCATAGTGCTATAACTGTGTAGTTTGAAAGATTCCCAATATTTTGTTCCCAAAGTGGTCAGGCAGACATGTCATTAGGGAGCCAACAAATAGGACATGAGTGAAATAGTGTCTCTACTCTCAACTTCAGATTCCCAGGAAATATCACAAATAAAATATATTTTAAAAGTGATGTTTCAATCAAACAAAGAAAATGTTTAAATCCAGCCATGAAGCACTACAAATGTTCACTACTTTCTACAAGGTCAGATATAAACTACTATTGTCCCGAAACCTATTCATGTATGTGAATCTGTGTGGGTGTTAACACACACAGATGCACAGATGCATACAAACACACACACTTTAGAAAGCAAATTAAATTATAAGGCAAAACTACAAGTCATATAAATTACACCAGAATTCTAAAACAAGATGAGGACTTTTACCATGTACTCTAGAAGCAGGAAAATGCCAGTAATTTCTCCTACTAAACTATGCATTTATCTGCTATGCTCCATACATAAGTGGATTCTCTCAAGGGGAGCTACAAGGGGAGATTGTTGTTGTGTG
This sequence comes from Urosaurus nigricauda, assembly GCA_034509955.1. Classification (NCBI taxonomy): domain Eukaryota; kingdom Metazoa; phylum Chordata; class Lepidosauria; order Squamata; family Phrynosomatidae; genus Urosaurus; species Urosaurus nigricauda. The sequence goes on along the minus strand of JAOEGL010000001.1, from coordinate 255,785,394 downwards.
CCTTCAAGTTGTCTCTGATTTATGGCAACCTTAAGGATGACTGTCATGGGGTTTTCTTAGCAAGATTTGTTCAGAAGAGGCTTGTCATTGCCCCTGAGGCTGAGAGCATGTCACTTGCCTAAGGACACCTAGTGGGTTTCATGGCCAAGTTGGAAATTGAACCCTGGTCTCTAAAGTCCTAATCCAACACCCTATTCCATGCTGGAGATACTGACAAGAAAACAACAGGGAAAATTAAGCCATTCATGCTTTGGGTTTATTATAAAAGCTATAATTATTGGGTTCATTGGGGCTTTCCAGACTGCCCAAAAGGGGCGGTCTGTACTCGCCCCTTTAAGCGGCAAGATCGAGCCAAGGCTGCCGCACTGGCAGCCTCCGAGGCCCCATCTCACCTCTTCTGGAGGACGGAGGGAAGCGGAAAATTGCCGCTTCCCCGTGGCCTCAAAACAGGGTGCAGCAGGCGCCCTGGGTCCCCGCTGCACCTCGCTTCCCTCGGCGGGGCTGAGGGGAGAAAGGGGCCATTTAAAGGCCGCGGCAAAGATCCGGAAGCAAAAGGGAGCTCTGTTTTGGAGCTCCTTTTTGTGCCACGGAAAGGGCACGCTTGGTGCCCTCCCGCGGCCAATGGTGTCATAATGCGTGCAGCGCTTCTAAACACTGTGCGTGTCATGACGGCATCATGGCACATCCGTATTTAAAAATGGCGGCATCCATACACGTTAGGGTTCAGGAGGGACTAAATGCTGCGCCCTCCCGAACCCTATTCGCGCCGCCCAGGCGTCGCATAGTGCCTGTCTAGATCGGACCATTATGAAAATGAACAATGATCCAGAAGGCTAAATCCAACACAGGAGGAGGCCTGTTAAAACCAATGGAATTTATATTCTGCTGTTTTCACTGCATCTACTCTAGGTAGGATTAATGTTGTATTTATTCCAGGAATGAGAATCGTGCAACCTTTCAGATGTTTTTCAACTATATTATTATTATTATTATTATTATTATTATTATTATTAACCTTTATTTATATAGCGCTGTAGGTTTACACAGTGCTGTACATATAAACTTATAATTAGACGGTTCCCTGCCCTCAGGCTTACAATCTAAAAGACACGAGACAAGAGGAGAAGGGAAAGGTGATGGGGAAGGGTATCAGATCCGGTGATTCTTCTCCCCCTCTGAGGCCTGGACCAATGCAGATGGACTAGAGGGAGGGCTCGGCTTCGTAATGCACAGTTAAAACGGGCCAGACAAAGTCATACATCTGGGAAATTCCCAGATAATAATATAATTCTATAATTCCCAGTAGTCCTAGTCAGCATATCCAATGGCAAAGAATGCTGGATATTACAGTCCAGCAACATCTGGAGGGCCACATGATTCCCATTCCTGTTTTAGTTTGTACTGTATTCACTGAGAACAAGACAAAATAAACTGTGTCTTCTTTGTAAACTATTTTGTGATTACCTGCAGCTCATGTTATTACAACAGGGCTATATTGTTCTTAAACTGATTGTTTTTTATTGTTAGTGATTTTCTTAGAAACACTTTCATCTCCACTCCCCTGCAGTAGTAAAAGATTCAAATGCATCCTAAATATGTTGATTTATTTTTCATTTACTTTTCTTATGACATAGTTCTCTTTATTTATCTAGCCAAGGATTTGACAGCACTCCCTGTGTTCCTCATAATACACTGTAGAGAAATGCATGACTTCTGAGACACAAGACCACTTTCATACATTTCAACCCACTGCAGTATTAACAATCAGCATCCTCCTAAATTCCATTAATTCACAACATTGACTGCAGTCCATATTATGAAGAATAGGTGCTAAAATCTCTAAAATACACAAAGATTGTAAACTACAATACACAGTTTTCTCTCTCTACAATGATAAGTAATGCTCCTCTCTAGCTGCTCATGAAAATTAAAAATCTGACATATTATCTACTGTATTTTGAAAGTGATGGGCATAATCCATCTACTTTTGCAGCAATGCTGCATGCATCTCTTGTCCATTAACATAGTATTTGCATGATTACTCTTTCCAAAACCAATTGAAATGAATAGCAGATGAACATCAGCACTGTTAAACAGATTGCATGCATATGATTTGAATCAGAGCACCATACATTTGTAGCAATTTGGATAATCTGGAAACTAGGTGGCAAATGAAGATGATTAATATTATTTGATTCTCATGTGACAGCTATATAATTTATTTCAATGTATAATAGAATTTATCCGCTCTTTTCACAGAAACTCACCGACAGAAACAAGTGAGAATATGGAGCACTCAAGGCTAAGCAAATATTGGAAAGATGCTTTAAAAATGTAATTTTAATATAACATGTGGTAAAAACCTAAAAATAATTTATTGCCATTAACATTACTAACCTTTTTGTGGAGTGGTAACGTGTCCTTCCCATTGCATTATTTGTAGCATTTCTATTTTTTTAAACCTCCCACTTTTTTTTTTCTTTTCTTTTTTTTACATTTAGGGTTGATAGGAAATTAGCATACACCTTGGAAAATGTATCTAAAATGCTTTAACAATCATTAAATATGCACACCTTTAAAATAATATAAAAATTTTCACATAGGATACATCTCAACATATTAAACCTATCTGGGCTATTTAGGGCTGCAATCATTTATACACTTAACAGAGAGTAAACCCTACGACCACACTAGGACTTGCTTCTATAATACAACTGCACTATAAGAGTTCTGATTGTCCCAAAACAAAGTCTTTAATACAGCTATGAAAACCTTCCACCCAATTTATTAAATACTGTACAGTCAAATTATGCCCCCCCCCCCCGACTCACTGGGTGGGCCTTGTTGCTGTGGCTGGGGAAAAAGGGGGCCTGGTAAGGTGGCGGCGCCTCCATTCCAGCGGGGGGGGGGGATGTCGCTGGAGGACTCTTCTTCTCAGGCTCCTTGGTAAGGAGCGCTGGGAAGGACCGCTCCTGGACTCCAACTCTCAGAGTCCTGTGGGTGTAGGGAGGAAGTGGCCCTCATTGGGTGAATTAGGAGGTGGCACCGCCTCCTATTAGCTGGGACCGGGAGGGGCGGCTCCAACCACCAGATCCCAGCCTTTGATTGGCCGTGAGGCTTTTAAAGGACTTGGAAGAGTGTGGGGGCAACATCGAGCAACATCGCATGAGCATTCCCCGGTGGCAAGGGTATAAAATGCACGCATGCGCATTTCCGTGCAGTATAAATCAGAGTCTTTGCTGGTTGCCCCACTGTCATCCCGAGACATAGCCACGGCCAGGCAAGATGGGCTCATCGGCCAACAGGGGGTTGGCAGATGACAGATCCACACCTTATGCATTTCGGGCCAACCCTCCTTCTTCTTGATGCTGTGCTCAATAAAGTTGTGGCCTTATATTGCCAAATGGTTGTCAGTGTGGTTTTTTGCTTTCCCCCTTTGCAGCTCCACAGCAAAATACCTACTGTTGCATATAGAAAATTCAGTGGTTACGGTAATACCAAAATTGCCCTGACATATACCTGAGAAGAAATAGACCTAAAACAGAGAACATTGCTTTTTATTTGATGCCAAAATGTCATGAAATCAATTTGGGATTCTTCTGTGCTCAAAAGTCCTTAAATAATGCTTCCTATTTCATGAGGTTTGATTGCCTGCTTGGCCACAGAAACCCACTGGGTGACCTTCAGTGAGTCATACACACTCAGACCCAGAAAAGCTTGTGATAGATTCGCCTTAGGGTTGCCGTAAGGACTTGAAGGCACAGGACAACAACAATAACAACAGTTCACTTCACAGGTTTGCTGCATGACAAATAAAATATTAAGTGCCAAAAATATCTTCTATAAGTAGGCACCTACCAGTTCTGTCAGAGGAACTCTGTGACCGCATATGGTGGGCACAAGGAAAACAAGAAGTATTTTGCTGTGAAATTCAGCTACCCTGACAGGTTTTTAGCCCAGGAAGTGCTCAAGTGCAGTGAGCTAGTGCTCTCTTGTGGGTACCACAAGGCCAACTTAGAGTTTACAAGCGCTTCCTCATTCATTTTGATGGAGAAAATATTTTGTTCACATAGATCTACGTTCCCTACTGATAGTTATTGACAAGCCTGCTTAAGAATTCTTTATGCTCACTGCATAATTTTTTGATGGGGCTAAACATTATTTTTCATTGAGGGCAAGAAAACTTGCAAAGGTTATTTGATGAAATAAGGAGAAGGCCATGCCCCACTATGTGAACAGCCTTTGCTTAACACAGTTTGAGATCCAAATGCTTTAACATTTATGGGCAACTTCTTTTATAAAATGAGAATAAGAGTGTGACAGAGTAATGAAGAGAGAATTTTATCTAGATTTAGAATTTCATTTTCTTACAGGTTACAAGTGGCACACATTTCATATGAACAAAGAGAACAATACTCAGGCAAAAGTCGACATTGCAGCTACGGTGCTCAATAACCACCCTTTCAAAGACACTAATTCAATAGAAACACTTTAGTGACTAGTACAATTTCAAACCATTAAGTGAGTAAATTAAGGCCTGAGCACACATTTAGCTTTTTGTTGGGATGCTGCTGAAAATGGCCTCCTGTAAGATTTTGACACATTCACTGGAATGGAACAGGGCAAATTGTATTCTTTGTAGCTGTGGAAGAATGTGTGAAACAGGATGGCTCCTTTTTCAAAGTATTATAGCAGGGGAGGGAATCAGTCACTACAAGAAGATCATTTTAGTGGAACACTGGGGCAGTTGCATGCTCCATCTCATAAATAGATGATTATAAAAGATCTTTCCAGGACAAACCTAGGCCATCACAGACAAACAAAAGATGCTATTTTGAATATAGTCAGCCCTCCTTATCACAGATTTTCTATTCATGGATTCAAGCATCCATGGCGTGAAAATATTAAAAAAAAAAAAAATCCAAATAGCAAACCTTGATTTTCCATTTTATATAAGGGACATCATTTTGCTATGCCATTATACGTAATGGAACTTGAGCATCCACGGATTTTTTTATCTGCAGGGGGATCCTGAAAACAAACCCCAGTAGATAACAATGACCCACTGTACATAGGAATCTTTAGAAGGAAAATCAAAAACAAGGAATAACATTTGAATTTCATAGTAAACCAGTAGTGCTTCAATTAAAATAGAAGGGACACATCTTAAATTGTATCATTCAATGGCTTACCTCAAAATCCAGCATTACTCATTAGTATTAAGCCACATTTTAAAAAACAACAACACCTTAAACTTGACAAGTGGGTATCCCAACTAAAGAATACTTATAATGGTCCATATCTTTATTATGGTCAGCTAAGGCTGGCATTTGGCCTACAAAACAAAAAGTGCTCATTTGGCTAATGGAGTATTGGCTAAGTAATAGTCAAGCGCTTAAGCCATTAATCTATTAAAATCAAACCAAACTAACCCAAAAACTGAAACAAAGAGAATGACACTACATGATGGAAAATACAATCTTTGAAAAGGGTTCAGAAATTAGACTCTGAACCCTTTAAAAAGTGTCTGTGCTTGTATTCATAGGATAAAACTGTCATAGTGCCTGCATGTATTATCACTGCACATGCTACCCTCCTATAAAATGCTGGACAGCTGGTAACCTTTGACATATGCTTGTGTGAGAAATCTGTATTTCTTTCAGGTTTTTTTCTGAATCCTGTGTTGCTGTCTTGAAATGCCAAACAACAACAACAAACCTGCCAGCAGGAAGAACAAAACCAAGTAGCTTAAAAGGGAGGGAGAAAAGACTGTATCAAAAGGGTACCTATTCTTAACTGAGGTCTCTTTCTTTGTGTTCAGGGAAGGGAGCAAGTATCTCTCTCTTGCTATTGCTATCAGCACCATATAATTCTCATCCAAAGGAAACAAAAAGAGGACTGCCACTTATAGAAAGGGATTCCTGATACCACAAGACAATTTTACAATATTTTATCACCTGTTACATATGATTTAATTATTTAGGATATTATCATCTGCAGTGATCTTTTCCAACGTACAGATAAATAATATTCTTCTGATTTTTAAAAACTTTTTCATTTTCCATTTAGATTGGTGGTAGTTAATCTTTTTAGGTCATGGACCCCTTTGAGAATCTAATAAAAGCCCCTTTGTGGATCAGTGAGAACTGATTAGCTGTAAGATATGACAGCAGTTTAACCCATGTTTACGGAATGTATTTTCTAGGATATTTATTTTTATTTCAGCTTATGACCATGGTTATTGTTGGTTTGAATTAGCTGAGCAAAACTGAGCTGAGGACATGGATGTCAGATTTAGAACTGTGAAATATGCAAATACTATCTGCACATATTTGCATATCAGCAGCATAATAAGGAGTACAGTTATGCTCACGAGTCCTTCCAATTTTTCCAAATAACAGGAAAGCCTGACATCTCAATCCAGGCCTTAGGGGTTTCCTGTCTGGTGCCAAAATGACCCATTGATCTCCCTGTGCTCTTTTTCTCAGATGCTCCCTTTCTCTCTCATGCACATACATAAAACTGGCTACCAAGAACAGAGCATTTCTCCATTCTTTGTTCACTTCAGCTGCTCCCTTTCCAGTGCTGAAGCCAAGAATGTGAATCACGGTGGTTGATCAAATGAATGGATTTCACTTATTGTTCACAAAATGGGGAGGGATTACAGAACAACTTGCTGCTCATACTGAGGAAGATCTGCTTGCTGCTCACATTGAAGAAGAGTCCCTAGACTATAACTCATTTTTGGCAGTCCAAGACAATGCTCCTGGGCTAGCAATCTCTGCTTAATAAATAATATGTCCAGAATGAAACATTAAGTCATTTAACTGATTTGTCATCAGAAACTCCATGACTTTTAAGAAGAGTAACCAGCACAAAGGAGGACACAGTTGTATAGAAGAGGAAATTTCATTAATTGCTGCTTCTCATCTTGCTGGATTGCAGGTCTGAGAAAAGTGGTGCCAGATGTCTCAGACACCTGCTAACATATAGGACTCTTTCAAACGGGAGGAATTTCTCCCAATTCCGAATGGAGCCAATGCGGATTCATGTAAATTTGCTTGTTTAGCGAATTTACATGAACCCCTGCTCCATTCGGAATTACTTCCCATTACCCGAAAATAACCCCCTCCTGCCTGAATTTGCATGCGAAGCTTTAATTCGCAATAACATAAAACCCATGATTGCATTCGAATTGGCTTCCCTCTTGCCCGAATTTGCGTGCGAAGAGTTAATTCGCAATAACGTAAAAACCCATGATTGCATTCGAATTGACCTTAAATTATACTTCCAATTTAGCCTCGTATGAAAGAGTCCATAGGCTTTTCTTTCATCTTTGCCACTGGCCTCCCTTCATGTAGATCTTGTTTATGGTGAATGGGACTGGCTTCAGAACAGAACAGAAGCCAGGACATGGGCTCATCTACACCAACCAGAATACTCTGTGCTGCTCCCAGAGTATTCTGTCCCTGGATTCCCCCATTACCTCCACACTTCATAGCAATGCTGGGCAAATGTCTACATTCATGTCTCACTGCCTGGCAGTGCCACCGCTGGCATGAGTCACTCCCTCTATGATCGGAAACAAGTGCTCAGTATTGATCATGGCTGGGCAACTTGTTGTGACCTGAAAGTGATTTGCAGTCAGTGGCAGGTGGCAAAGTGCAAAATCCAGAGCATGAGTTTTAAAAAATCCACTTTAGGCAGGGACATGGCAGTTTTGGTGTGGAATTGGCCTTTCCTCAAGACATGAAGACAATCTGTACTCAATTGGGGATTTGGCCCTGAATTGTCTAGTGAGAGTTGTAGGGGGGGGCGGGGCAGACTGGTGTAATTGATCCATGTAGACATGCTGTTTTTACTTGACAGGTATGATTATGTTGCCTGCCATCCCTCTCAGATTTCCATAAACCTTCTGTGATTAGCTAGAGACCTCGCGGTTGCTGGGGAGAGATTATTGTGAGCTATCCCTGGTATAATGCAAACTGTTTTAGGGAACCTCAGTTGTCTTGCAATTAACTGCAAAGGCAATTAAGATAACAAATGATTGGTTCCTAGTGATGCAAACTACCAGAACTAGTTTGTTGATATAGATGGTGGAGGGGGATTGTCACACTAGGGATGCATTGGTGCTTTTGCACACCTAACTATTTAGATTCCTTGGACTGCCCTTTGGGAGAGGGGGGCAAAAAAGGAGGTAAAGTGCTTCTCCTGAAAACATTCAGGAGAGGTATTTCACCTTTGAAATGTTTTACACATCCACCACTGCACTGTTTCACACTGAAAATATGTCCTTTTTTAAATGAGAAGTCCATAAAATCCTGAGGGTCCTAGAGCCCAAAACTAGTCTCTGGATCCACTGCAGTTATTCACCCATGGTATAAATCATCGGAGATTACCTACATTTATGCACTCTCCTTGAAGTTATATGATGAGCATCCTCACTTCAAAATTTGCCCTTATACTACTGTCTTCTCTCTCTCAGATGTCTGCTTGGTTCCAGTACTGATAGGAAAGAAAATGTCTGCACTAGCTTGGTATAAAATATTCAGAAGGTGCACAAATAGATATGAGAGCTTTAAAGACATCTGGTATATCCCAAACAATCTCAGCTGCTTCAGTCTTTAAGGAAGATGTGGGCAGCTGACATTAAAAATATGTTGTTACTGTTCATACACAGGCAGAGTCAACATATATAAGAGGGCACACTAAAGAAACACTGAAAATTTGCAAACTATCAGGAGTGAATATGACAAGAGATGAGTATGTGTGGGAGAAAGAAGAAAATCGGTTCTTGAACCTGTAATTGTGACTCCCACACTGTTTCTTTCAACTGTCTAATAGCAACAGTGTTTATAATACCTCATCCCTTTGAGGACAACACATCTTTACAGTATTCAGCAGGCCTTGTACCTTTTTTTTAAATAAAAAGAACAAAACATTAAAAAAATGAAAGTTTTAATATATAAGTGTGAGGGGTACATGGACCAAAATAAAGATTTTATATAGTTTTAATTTTACAGATTGTTTAACATTTTTTAATCTTGATTATTGTATATATTGTATATACCCGCCTTGATACAACACAGGGAGAAACGGGTTACAAATAAATATTATTATATTATTATTTTTAGCTCCCTGTGACTTTACTTGTTATTTTTTTTAAATATGTGAACTGTTTTAACCCCAGTATTGGAACAAAGATGAGATATAAATAAAATGAAGGATGGATGGAGAGAGGGATGGATTTCCATGAATTTCATGAGAGTAACTTGTCTCTCATGCTTCATGCTATTGTTAGCAGAAGGTTAAATTGAGAAATCATTCTAATCATTCTGTGGTACTCTTGATCACCGAACTTCTCACTCAGTTGGAAAGCACACTGAATTTACAGTGTTTCATTTCCACAATGAAATCTAGCTTTACCAACAGTGTGATGTGGCAGCTAAAAAGGCCAATGCGATTTTAGGCTGCATCTACAGAAGTACAGTGTCTAGATCAAGGAAAGTACCAGTAATAGTGCCACTGTATTCTGCTTTGGTCAAGCCTCACTTGGAATACTGTGTCCAGTTCTGGACATCACAATTAAAAAGTTTGTTGACAAGTTGGAGTGTGTCCAGTGGAGGGTGGCCAAAATGGTGAAGGGTCTAGAAACTATGCCCAATGAACAAAGACTTAGAGAGGGGGTTATGTTTAGGCAGGAGAAGAGATGATTAAGAGGTGATATGATAGCCCTGTTTAAATATTTGAAGGAATATCATGTTGAGGATGGAGCAAGCCTGTTTTCTGCTGCTCCAGAGAATAGGACCTGGAACAAGAGATGGAAGCTACAGGAAAAGAGATTCCATCTAAACATTAGGAGAAACTTCCTGACAGTATGAGCTGTTTGACAGTGGAACACACTCTCTCGCAAACTGGTGGAATCTCCTTCTTTAGAGGTCTTTAAACAGAGGCTGGATGGCCATCTCTCGAGGGTGCTTTGATTGAGATTTCCTGCATGGCAGGGGTTGGACAGGATGGCCCTTGTAGTCTCTTCCAACTCTATGATTCTATGCTTCTATGATTCTATGATTTGGGATGAAATAGCAGATATACAATAACCAAACAAAACCCACACGTATACCTGAATGATTACTATATTAACAATTATACCAGAGGTAGTGGAATCACTGCAGTGGTGCAGTGACCATAAACTACGGCGGGTGACACCAAAATGACTGTCACTGAAATGACTATCTGAGAAATTATTTTATCGGCCATCATTTTGGTCTACACCAAACCACTTCCTTTGACCCAGGAGGAACCAGTCTTCCCGCAGCCCAAGTGCCTCCTCTCCTCTCTTCTTCTCTCCTCTCTCTCACTTCCCCTCTCCTCCCCATCACCCCATCTGGATCTCATTCATGTCTGATGGCATCTGCTGCCTCTGTGGGGTCAGCAAGTTAATACTGACATGGAGCTACATGGTGAGGTGAGGGAGAAAGAGGAGAAGTGAAGTGAAGTTCATTGCCCTCTCAATTTAATACTGGTTGCACCCCTCCTGTCAGGCACCCAGTACCTCTGATGTGCTTCCCCCATTCCCCCCACCAAACCTCTGCTTATGCCTGGCTGTGCCAAGCAATGCTGTATCAGTGCTGGCTGGAGAGATGGACATTGATGTGATTGGGGAGGGAGATGGTGATGATGGCAAGGAAAACAAAGAAGGGGAAGAGGCAGATGGCAAGCTTCCTACCAGCAGCCTTAGGAGGAGGAAGAAGAGGAGGAGGAAGGAGAGATCTGTCTGCCTACAGGGTGCATGCCGCAGGGTTCTTCCTTTGGTCTAGGTCGCCCTAGTTATTGTCGTCGTCCTCCTCTTTGTCTCAGCATGGTCCTTTCAGGGCAGCTGGATACTAGGGAGGAGGTGGCAGTGGGGCAGGAGCAACAGCAAGAACAGCCAGGTGAACCCTCACACACACTCCTAAAGTGCCAGGGAAGTGGGGGATAGAAAAGACGATGAAATATATTACAAAGCCAGGATTTGGAGGTAGTGTTTTTCCTATTGGGGCTGGGGGTGATACCATGAGTTACTGTACTGGGTGACACCAACCCTAGTGATGCCTCTGATCAGAGGTGAAAACATGTTGCATATTGTAGAAAGTAAAAAAGGAGATATTTTCCCTCCTTTTTATAATATAAAACCTAGGCCATCTAATGAACCTGGTCTGGATAGGGGACATTGTTCCCATCAGTGCATACAAAGGGAAGTAACTAATCGCAAGCACAAGTGTAAACTATTGAATTAATTACTAAAAATTATAATGATAACTATTTATTTTGATAGCTTTACAGGGGGATTGGTCAAATTAATGAAGGACCGTTCTGTCAGTGGCTATTAGCCATGATGCCAATGCCTTCTCTCTAGTACAAGAGGCAGTATGTTTCTGAGTAATAGTTACTGTGTGGATGATGAACAGGAGGGTGTTGTTATGCTCATATCCTGCTTGTCTGCTTAGCTGCTGTAAGGAAAGAGTGCTGGACTAGATACATCTTTGGTCTGATTCAGCACAGCTGTCCATATGTTCTTACAACTAGTGCCCAAAGCTTATGCTGCAATAAATTTATTGCTCTTTAAGTTGTCACCATGCTACTTGTTTCACAGTGACAGACAAACGAAACTATCCTCCAGGGAGTTATAAAGTGGGAACAAAAATTGGGCAATTGTACTCATCTTTCTGTTTCTCTCTTCTCAGTATCTCCCTAAATGACCACTTTATAGACTACATGATTACTGTGACAAACTGATCCAATCAAACCTTCCAAAACTTCATTCACAGTTGGTTAGATAAGTTATTTGATATACTTTCTGTTTAACAGGCTTCAACACTACAAATGTGGTTCATTTAGAAAAGGTCTTTGTATAAGACTTTATGAAAATTATGCTTTGAAAAGTAGAATGTCAGGAATTGGGGGGAAGGATCTTAAAATTGACCAGAAGAAGTAGCTGCAAAGAGAGAACTCTGCTGCAGATACGCTGTGGATAATTGGTTCAATTCAGTTGTGTGGAAGTTAATTTTCTTTCCCCATTCTCTAAATCCCTAGTCCACAGCTTTGCACAATCACCAAAGCTTTGTTTCTTGTCCATAACTCATCAGATGAGAGCCCATACCATTTCATCTCTCTCAGGCACCAGTGGGGACCATAAAGCTTATGTTGTTGGACTGCATCTACCAGTATTCCTCACCAGTGGCCATCCTGGCAGGGTTGCTGTTGTTGCACGTAATTTGGAATAATGAATGTTCTAATAAAGCAGATGTAAATTGACTGTACATCATTTGGGGCTACAGCAGACATAAAGAATTTGTTATTTGAAACCAAAAAGGTATATGAGTTCCTCTTGGATTTTTCTGACACTGGTATGAATTTGAATAGAATTGCTATGGTCATGTGAGTGTAAGAAATGTAACCCTTTTCTCAATCTAATAAGCATTCGTTCATCGCTACTACAACGATGCTTCATGAGCCTTGAAAAGATAACAAAATTCCCTGTATTCTGTACACACACTGCAGTGATATCAGATACCAGATATTCTAACTCTACTTTTCATTGTCAGGAGTAAAAATCAATATATGGAGGAAATGTAATCTACTGATTGCTAAGAGTTCAACTGAAGCTACAGTCCCAAGAACACATAATAGGCCCATTGTGCTCATTGGAGTTACTTATGAGGAGACATATATAGTAGCATTGCATTGTAAGGCTGATATACAATCTGTGCAATAACAATCTTTAGCTTTAAAAATGTTCTGTGAGAAGATGCTAAAAATAAACAGGAGGTGATGATAGGAAGAACCCAGATGGTATTTTGTTCCTACGTAATTACAGAGCACTTATTTTATGAAAATGTTATTAAGCCTTAATCAATCTGCTATAGAAACTAATTACCATACCATTCGTGAATTTGTTATGTCAATTAAAACATATACAACTCCCCCTTTACCTTTCATTAAAAAAGAAATAAATGATTGCTGTCCTTGGAACTGTACGGGAGATAAACCAAGACTGGGATACTGCAGACTTCATACAGCTTCATATCGTTTTAACTGCCATAGCTCCATCCTATGGAAACCTAGAATTTGTAGTTTAATGTGGCACCAGAGGTCTCTGACAGTGAAGGCTAAATATTTTACAAAACTACAGATCCCAAACATCTATAGCATTGAGCCATGGCAGTTAAAGCAGTCACACTGCATTATTTATGCAATGTAGATGCAGCCTCTGGGTTAGTTTCAAAGTCAATGGTAGTTAGGAAAGACACCTTCATTCTACACATTACTCTATTATTACCGAACATATTGAATCAGAAAACATCTTCAGAATCCTACTTTAGGAACAAAAGTAGTTTTTCTATGAAAACAGAAAAAAGGAAATTGTCATCTGGAGTTTCGTTTAGGAGAAAAACAATTTAAAAACAATTTAATGTAAAATGTACTGTAAAACTGAGTGAATTTTGAGATTTTATATCGATGCCCAACCACTTTCACAGGATCTTTGGAAGAACCAATTTAAGCATTGAAATATATGTTGGCAATTTTAGCAGCCAACCACATACTAAAATTCAAGGTTTTTTTTTAAAGGAGCTTATCCCACTGTAACATCTTTTAGATATGATGGATGGATATGTTAAGGGATTTGTCTACCATATACACATGATTAATTTTGATATGGGTCTCAGCTTGTCACAGAAATGAACCGGAAAATGACTGGGATACTTGCTTAGATAAATAAAAATGGGACATTAGGCAAGGTTCCTCCTTTATGACTGTTTTTGCTTCAATAATGGAAAACATAATATTTATTAGTATCTGCTAGGTTGATTATTACTCACTTTTGGAAAGTGTGTGGTACCTTAAAGGGGATAGCTGTGATGGCTGGGTATAAAAGGATGTGACAATTAGCATTTGTTCAAAAACAAACAAACAAACCCAAAAACAAAACACAGTCTTACTATGATTTGGAAATCATATCTTGGGGGGGGGGGAGAAGATAATGGTAGACTTTTTGGTTGAATGTGTGGAGAAAATACTTTTGACATTTTAATTTATCTATTATGGCTGCACACTTTACTATGAAACACCACATTTTATGGCACTCATGGGGCAGGGGAAGGAGTGTAATTTGAGGAATGATTTTACAATATGAAATCATTTTATATGAGAAAAAAAGTATCTGGGAAGCCTTTGCATCCAATAGAAATGCACTGAGGGCCATAAATGAATCTCTTTAGGCTAGATTTTCAAAAACCACATTTTATCTGCTTGGAGCAACTCTGATTGTTTTTATCTGCAAGGAAATATATATCCTATTTTTTGCTTACAATCTGGACCTGTTGCTTACCAAAAGGATCTACTTTTGACACAATACATTTTTTTTACTCTATGAGAGTTTTAAAAATTTATCCATAGTCTTCAGTCTGAATATGTTCAACTCATCTTATATTATTACAAAATTAAAATCTATGTCAGTCAAAATATACGTGACAAGCACAGCTACATCCAGGTAAGTTCTAGTCAGCCTCTGTTTCTCCTCTTCCAAAGCACTAAGCATTGGAGTTTATTGGCCTGGAACAATTGTTATTCTAATCCAGCTCTTCTTCTGCAGATGTCGCCTTCTAATTGATAGAGGAAATTCATAGTTCTCATCCACTTGGCTGGAATACAGCAGCACATCTGTTTAATAGACTGATATGCCTAGTATAAAATCAACAGAAATGCCCTTTCAGAATGGTGTTATAAAAAGAAGCTTCAGTCAAGCCTTCAAATCTGACAGAAAGAGAAGACATTTTGTTAATCTAAATCCTTTAAAAACACATTAAGAACCAGCTTCCACTCCAGAAACTCTTCTAGGTGTCAGATGTGTGATATTCATCCCACTTGATACTTCCTTTTTATTCCCAAGAATGTGTTTTTATGCAGCTCTTTGCCTGGCTGATCGTGACTCACATCTTATTCCTTATGGTGCTTTGCTGTGATCAAGGCTGACTCAGTCACACTCTCTGAAGGGCTTGCACTTCATGGAGCCAGCCTTTTATTACTATTACACTATTAAATAATGAACTTGTTTCTATTTTTATATCAAGTAAGTATGCTTTACTCTGCAACATTTGGGATCTCCATTGGGGGAAAAAAAAGTTAACCTTGAACTGGCGGTTTTTCAATCTACAATTAGAGCAACTTGAAAAAAAACAACTATTGTTTGTCATGTTTTTGTGCTGGAAAATGCATTTTATTCCAGGGGCCAATTCACACAACCAAAAGAGTGTGCCATGAAAGTGGGTTGTGTGGATTATTGCAGCATTTGGTGCATGCTGAAGCCATATGTGAATGCCCTTCCCATATGTTAATTCCAACAATATTTATCGTGCTAGAAAGTAGAGCTGTTTCAGAAGGAAATGTATAATATTAACTACATATTACAAGTGTATTTCTATTAACAAAATCTCTGAAAAGAAGTTTCTTTTTACAACTTTTTAAATGCCAGCCAAGCCCCCCTTTCCCCCTTGTCTTGCTGGAAGATTTTTAGCAGCATTGGCATTGGGGTGATGGTGAAGCTTAAGCCGGGAAAGAATGGGATTGTTTTGTAGTTGATCCCAGTGTAGCTGCCTAGAACAGACAAGATCAACAACCAATGCTTCTAGAATCCCTTACTGAGCCTGTGTAAACAGCAACACAGAAAGAAATGGAGAAATTAGGTAAGCCTACCACACCAGCTACCACAACATGTCTAAAAAAGCATAGCTCTGGTGACCAAAATGGAAATCATAAGAAAAGTGGAGGATGATGAAAGAAAAAAAAATCCTGGTATGTATTTGGAAGAAGCCTTCAAGTGGTCTGTAGTCGGTTCCAAATGTATTTGTTTACTTATACAAGGCTTGTTTGGTTCATTTCAAATGTTTGTTTTGAATAAAAAGTTTGCTGAAACATGCTGGTCTGCTCTTCTTCTTTTTTGCGCGATGTAGGAAACTATGCTATTCTTTCCACATTATTTCTGCCTGTGGTACCAAATTTTCTGTTAAAAAAAATCATGCCCAGGAACATACTACTTCATTAAGTGAAGTATACATTTATCCCTCCCCATTCACGGACTTGGGATCCACAGTTTTGCAGATGGCAAGCAGGGAGGGACAAACTAGGGCACATGGCAGTGGCAAGCACAGGAGTGTGCCTGCATTATAACCAATGGCGCTTGAATATCTGTGACATTTCCGATTTACGGTGGGGTCCAGAACGGTTCCCCTGGAAATCGGGAGTGACAAGTGTACTTATAATTTGATAATAATAATAATAATAATAATAATAATAATGTTTTTATTTATACCCCGCTCTTCAGCCAAGACTATCAGAGCGGCTTACAATTTGTTAAACAAACAGCTTCATTTACAATTGTAAACTATTTGCCCCCAACAATCTGGGTACTCATTTTAGCGACCTCGGAAGGATGCAAGCCTGAGTCAAGCTTCAGCCCTTTGCTGGTCTTGAACTCGCCACCTTATGGTTTTGAGTGAGTGGCTGCAGTACAGGCATTTAACCACTGCGCCACCAGTGGTTATGAGATATGATCATAAGAAAGATCATATCTCATTGGGCAACCTCATTGGGCAGAAATTTTACAGTTTGACAAATTAAGTACCCATGGTGATGTCATTTAAGATGATTTTTGTTGTTGTTAACTATGCTCGTGTTGACCTTGACTCATGGTGACCCTCTGGATGAGACGTCTCCAAGACCCCTTATCCTCCACTATTCTTCTAAGTTCTTGCAGATTCATACCCATGACCTCCTTAACTGAGTCCATTTATCTAGCATGTAGTCTTCCTTCCTTTCTACTTCCTCCCCCCCCCCCTTTCCTAACATTATTGTCTTCTAAAATGATTCATGCCTTCTCATGATGTAGCCAAAGTATGACAGCCTTTCAGGCTTGATCTGTTCTAGGACCCATTTGTTTGTTCTTTTTGCTGTCCATGGTATCCTCAACACTCTTCTCCAGCACCATATCTCAAATGAATTTATTCTCTTTTTGTCCATTTTCTTAACTATTCAGCTCTTGCATCCATATATGGTAACAATTCTAACTTTCATGCTTAGTTGCACACCTTGGTTTTTTAGGAGCTTTTCTAGTTCTTTCATAGCTACCCTTCCCATTCTTAGTCTTCTTCTGATGATACTAGGTACGAATTCCATACCACCAGACTTTAATGCCAATGCCTGATTTCAATATCCACACTTAATTTTATAGAATGTAGAAATCTGCAACATATCTTAGAAAACTATGTCACTCTGAAACTATATGATAACGTTCAAAAGAATTCTTTTTTCATTACAGAAGTACCTAACTCTCTCTATATATATATATATATTGGTCTATGAAGGTGGATGTGACATTTCTTTGTCATCACCTTGATAGACCACTTTTTTCTGTAGGCACATCAAAAAAATCATATGTTCCAGTCATGGACATTCAAGGGCCTGAACTCACAGAGAGAATGATAAGATGTTTGGGGAAACTGCAGATCTTTGTGAAATGAAATTAAGTGAAATTCTTTATTACACTCAACCGACATGCAGATTTGTGTATTTGGCTTCTCCTTGGTTTGAAAATCATTGTGTTAAGTCCAGTCAGGATCTTTTATAAAAGGATATCATAATGTAACTGTAAAATATGATAGCCAAAGAAAAAGAATGCGATGATTCTTATTTTGGGGAGAGGGGGAATACTGTATGTATCTGTGTTATTTTAATTGCTGTTAGCTGCTTTGATTGTTTTTACAAAAAACGGGATAGAAATAATAATAATAATAATAATAATAATAATAATAATAATTTATTAATGATAAAGTAATGCAATTTATATATGATTTTAAAACCTTTGCTTGAAGATATACAGAAATCACTTCAGAGATTTGGGTTATTATCTTTGTAGCTGTTATCATTCCTTATAAAATGTAAAATTGGATTGTTTCTTCACACAAATGTGCGTGTATGCATCTTTAAGTCACCTGTTGACTTATGGCAACCTCACTGAATTTAATAGGGTTTTCTTAGGCAGGCAATACTCAGAGGTGGTTCCTTCCTCGCACATGCAAACATGATAAAACACCTAGGATTCTGAAAAGAAGAAGCCAAACCAATGAACAATTGCTGGGATTGCCAACTTATTTTAACATAGAATAGAAGCATATGGAAATTATATTGTTCTTTAAAATAAACAGAGATGTCTTCTATGCAGGATTCATTGCAGATTGCTTCTTAAATTCATTTATTTCATTTATTTCTACCTTTCCAGTTTCCTTCTGCATTGCAATCATAGACAATCATGCATAATCAGTCTCTATGTGTGGAAAAATGAAAATACCTAGACTTAATGGGGATTCAACAACAGATATGGAATTTGAAAATTAGCCTATTTCCCCCTTATTTGTCTTATTTATTCTCAGGAGAAGCCACACACAGAGATAAATCCAGTTTTCTCTAACATCTCATTACAAATTAAAATACTTGTTTATTATTTTGCATTACATACTTTGATAGCACTATGCTCCAATAGCAAATAAGAATCCTTTATATGAACTCTTCTCATGTGTTACTTGTGTAACGGAACTGAAAGGGGTGACAGAATTGTATCACTGGCTCTGCCTGACTTCTTTAGCACCACCACTGATGCCTGGGCATTAGTGTTAGAGATTATGTGCATCAACTTTGTGTGCATAGGATTCCATGCATGCTGGAATCCTGATTCATAGGTCTGAAGTTTGATTTAAAAAACCCTACATGCACAAAGGTCTGTGGGTGTAAGTTTTCCTGGCCACATTAACATGCCAATTTTGAGGAAACAATATGGCAATATGAGTCCATTGCCCCTTTCAATGTATGTAGTCCAATAATATGAGGCTACATACAAAATTGCTCCTGTCAGAGGAATAGCTGAAGACAATAGATTTAATTCACATTGAACCGAAATATAGATAAAGAACAATGTTCAAAATCAGAATCCATTTGGTACTGATGTTCTGGCAACTATGAAATGTATTCCCTGGTTTCGGGTGTAATAATAGACACTACAAAAATCCACACAGTATTATATTCCCTATAAATTAAAAACACTATTCATACATTCCAGTCAAAGTTATACATAGGAAGGTAGTCTAGCTCTCTGCCATCAAGAAATCTATTTCATTTATTTGATAGGAATACTAATATACTTCTCAAGCATGATTTTGCAACCATAAGCATTCGATCATGATGGTTTAAACATTCCATGGGAAGCATCAAAAATTACTCATCTGTCTTCTGTGTTATTTTCACACTGTATATAAAGTCTCCTTGTTATATCCTTTCCATCACTTCTAGGTAGACATAGGGTATGTTCCACATAACCCACAGGGCTAAATTAATGAAAATGTTCACAGCATATAAGTAGGCAGCAAGGGGATGCTTGGACCAGATTTAAATTTTCCAGCCCCCAGTTTATTCTGATCAGCTTGTTTTGTTAAATCACACACACTGAATCATCCGTTCTAATTAGCTATGCACTGTTACTCAAGCAAAAGGTTTCCATTCCATGGTTGCTGGGGAGGGTGACTAGAACATGTTGCTTTCAAAGCATTTTTTTTGGGGAAAAAAATATTTTCTGAATAGTAACTAAACAAAAGGCTTTAAAACTCATGAATGTCAATGGCTTGTGGAATAGATGTGAAAGAGAACATCTGAAATTCAAACCTATTTTTTTATTCATTCATTCAATTTGTGAGTACCCCTAGAAGCTGAAGTTCTCTGGACAACAGGCATACTTAAAAAACAAAACCACACACACACACACACACAACAAAAACAGCAATAAAACCCAGGAGCGGCCAAAGTTTAAGATAGTGAAGACTAAAGTATCAAGCAGCTTTAAGACATGACTTTAAGATACACATAGACAGTTCAGCAAGTTAAAATGCCTAAAAGAATGGTATTTACCAGCTGCTGAACAATCAGCTAAAGTGGGTGCCCAGAGGAATCTTTATGCAGAAAATATATCACAATTAGGATACCTTTGAACACAGGAAATTTCCCTGGTACAAAATACAGGTGTGTGAGTAGCTGGAACTGAACATTACAGTTCCCAGTCAACAGTAATCTCCATCAAATCCTGGTTTGTTTCCATGATCTATCCAAAGTGTGGGTTTTAACCTAAAAAGCCCTTCACAACTTATGGCTGCAGCATCTGAAGGATCCCCTCATCCCATATGTTCTTTTTCATGCTCTGAGATCATAAGCAGAGATGCTGCTTTCTGAGTGCCTCTGCATAATGAGATTTGGCTACTCCTTGTAGATCTGTTGGCTACTCCTTGTAGATCTATTGTTATTACTCACCCTGGTTTCTTTAACTGGGGAGTAGGAGACAACCTAGCTTTATGGCTTCCTTCATTGTGCAAAGTGATATACCTAAGAGGAAGATTTGTTATTTACATGCAGGCTCTCCAAGTGAACAAGAACTGGGGGAAATCAAGTATCTTGCTCATACAGAAAACCTCAGTGCTAGGGGTAGGAACATGTGACACTGCAGATGTTGTTGAATTGCAATTCCCAGCAGCCCTCCTAGCATGAGGAGTGCTGGGAACAAAATTCAACAAGATCAGGAAGAAAGCACAATTCAAATCTATTCCTGGGACTTTATCTCATGCACTTGTAAAACTGTTTTAGGGACGGGAACAGGACTCGCAGGGGGAGAGCATTAACACATTTTACCACACACACAAGTGTCCACAAAGAGGTCCCATTCTGGCACTTGTACCCAAGCTGTCCCTGTTCAGTGCCGGCGGATGCCATTTTGGCCGAACGGAAGTCTTCCGAGCAGAAGATTTAATGCTTCTTGGCACGGGACAGGGACGGGTGCTGGAACGGGGCCTCTTTGTGGATGCTTGTGTGTGCGGTAAAATGCGTTCACGCGTGCCCCCGCAAGTCCCATCCCCGTCCCCAAAACGGTTTTACAAGTGCATGCGATAAAGTCCCTGCTCTAAAGAAACATTATTGTGTTCTCAGATGAGTGGCTTTTGATGTGAGGAAAGTGTCAAAAGAGAGGGGCAGCCCCTCATATAACATTTTGCAATACTCTGGGTGGGAGGCAACCAGATGCATAGATTACCACTGAGGCCATATTTGGGGGACCAGTCTAACCTGGTAAATGGTGATCCCATGCTATAGAGGACACTTGTGGCTCTAGTGGCTGGTGGATTCCCATTCTCAAACAAAGAACTCAGTTTGTAATGTGCAGCATGCCCCCTTCCAAAAAACATCAGTAACCCAGACAGACAAGCCACCCACAAAAACTACCTCTGTTTTATTTGGTCTGAACCTCAGCTTGTTGACTCTCATTCAGTTCATTATTGTGGCCAGGCACTAATAAACATATTTACATGTTCAATTTGCAGATTACTACAAATGCAAGGAAGATATTTAAATCTAGAAATAAACACTTAAATCCAGTAAATTTAAATACTTAAATCCAGAAAACAAGCATGAGCACCTGAACTGTTCTGCACAAGAACTGACCAAATAATTAAAAAAAGTACAGATGGGGAAACACTTTGAAATGACTAGCAAATTGTGTCAAACTTAACTCTCAAATATTGCACACTTGTCTTTAAAAAATGCCACTGGCAAGAAGATTTGACATGGAACTAGATTAAGTATGCTATCTCCTGAGAGAAACACCTGTGCCCTTTTTATACAAACACTTTGATGGCTGGTGCTCCCTTTCCATCACTTCACACTGAGCAAACATGTCAACAAGAATGACTTAATTTGGACACATGCCTGATTGGAAGAATGAAATAGAAGCAAAGCTTCTTTGACATTGAAGGTCTACTGAAAAACAGAGCAATCAAGATAAACAGACAGCCCAATCATAAGACTGTAAGAAGAGCCATCCTAGAGCAGACCAAAGGCCTATCTAGCCCAGCATTCTATTCACACAGTAGCCACCCTGACTGGAAGCCATTTATTTTCTCTCTTTATTTTTCAATAAACCAGCAGTAAAAGAACATAACAAAAAAACTGAATTCTTTCCAGAGATTAGAGATTTAAACAATCCTTGGTTCAAAACCACCATTGAGATATGGCATAATAGTTTCCCCAGACTTGTCACTTATATCTTTGTTCTTATATCATTCAGACTTTTTTCACCCAGATAAATTCTTGGAATATAAAGGTTGGGAAGAAAGAGGAATTTACCAAATTAAAGACATCTTCAAGAATGATAAACTCAGGTCAATTGACGACCTAGTATCTGTGGTGATGAACCACCAAGTTTCTATGATGACAGCACCCTGGGCCTTTACATCCCATCGCTGCCACCAAAACATGTGGTGAACTCTTTCTTGTTCACTCCTACCTATCTCTTACTGATAACTTTGGTAGCGTGTATCAAAGGTTCACAAAGGCCAAGTGTTATTTTAAAACAAGAGTAAAGTTTATTTATAAAACACATAAATAAATGAATATTGAAATACAACTAAAACTTTGCTTGTCTTATTCATTCATTACTATAGTTCTTCAATCAATAACACTATAGCCACTCAGGCAACCTTCTCTCAAGTATCACAATTAACCTGCTATGAGTCTATCTCCTAGACTCCCTTACGCTTAGCTATTTTCCTATCAGGCTCTTCAAACTAAGCTACAATTGTTCCCTCAGGAACCCTAAGAGCACACCCTCCCTCCTAGGTGTCTCTTCCCCTCCAAATTCCATCTAAAAAAACCCCCTATTTCCCTCTGCTCAGGCTCTTATACAGTATAGCCCTGCCCAGCCAGCTCCCCATTGGCTGGACACCTGGTGCTCTGTGATTGGCTATCTCTGTCTCTGGAGTTTGCTGTTTCTGGGGTCTTTTCACTACAGTATCAACCTTAGACTCATTACCAATTTCATGGTTTCAAATTAATCAAATTAAAACATTCTCCTCTAGTTTTATCAGCCATTCATCTACTCTCAGCATCTCTTTATTCTTGCAGACGTGACCGTATACAGTAACTTCTCCACCTTTTTGTCTGTTTTGTTTACAATACTTAATAGACTTCTGGTACCATCTTAAATTCTATTTTGAAAATCTCAGTAATTGTTATGTGGATTTATGTCCAATATTTTTTAACACTCAGTTTCACCATACATGGAATGAAGATCCTATTGCTTAATTACAACACTTGTTCTTTTCTGTTTTGTGTATCTTCAAAAATTTTTAATGGGGGTCAAGTACCATCTTTGATGCTATTTCTTCATGATCTGACATTTTTGTTAATAAAATTCCCATTAATTATAAATCTTATAATCATATCAGATTAAAGCCAATAAAATGAAAATTTAGCAAGCATGATAAAATCTTCCCCAGCTAAACTTACAGTGCTCTGTAAAGGTCCTCCCATATCTGAAGATTACTTTGATTCTATGTAACATTACCTGACACTTTTCACAAAACATTCATGAACATCATGAATCACAACAAATTTGGCACCAACAGTACCAGTGGGCTAAACAGAATGTCATGCCAGAAGCAGATGTATAGCTATGGGGTGGGGAGGGGCATCGGAGGTATGACATGATAGCATTGCCCTTCCCAAATAATAATTCTGCCTCAAAATTTCCATGTTTCCAAATTTCCAGCACTGGAGCAACTTAACATCTCAGCTGAGTATTTAGAAATACAATCTAGGTATCCAAAGAAAATGGGGCAGGGAATTACCAAGAGAATGCAAAGATATCAAATAGAAGAATTCTATGAGTAAACTATTTTCAGTGTCCCAATCTGCAATGATAGAAATTTGGGAACTGAAGGGAAATTTCATTTTGAGGTAGAATTCCTTTTTGGGTAGCTCAAAAAAGTGCTCATTTTGCCACAAGGTGCCAGTCTGTACAGGGTCTAAGCTTATGTTACAACTTCTTTCACTCACAAGTCTATTCAAAGGTGCTACAAGATCCCCTTATATACTGTAATCATTAGGTAAAGGAAAATCTTTATACAAAATAAACCTAGCCAAGTAAGTGCTGAGAAGCAAATATCAGTTGTGCCTTTTTGCTGGTTTTAAGACGACAGCACCCAAATGACTGTGCTGCAATGCCCATAGAGCAAAGTGTGTGGTTGAACTCTACCTGTGTCAGATAACCATCCATGTAGTGGTTTGGCACCATTCTGATGCGCTTAGCAGGATCTGTCTTTTCTCAAGGTATAACAGTACTTTAATTGATACACAGCTAACAGAAGTAACAAATGCTTGCTTTTATGAGTTGACAAAACAGGCAGAAAATTATGAAGATAATCTTACAGTTGACAAAACACAGTAAACATAATTCAATAAATAAAAATTGCATAAAGGCCTTTACATGACTGGTGGGACATTTGCCAAGTCTTCAGGGCGAAACATACAAATGTGAAAGTAATTAAGGGTAAGTATACTTAACAATAATCCATACATTTAACAATTTAAATCATCACTTTACTTAATCTTCTTGTGAGCCTTAATTGTGCTGTCAGATGAAGAAACAGTTTATGGGACTGGGTCTAAAAACTCCTTTGTGCTTTATGAGTGCAGATTGCTAGAAAGAGTTTAGCCAACTGCATTGGCTTACATTAGGAGTTACTCAGTTTTGTACTTCTTCTCTTTTGGAGTCAGATTTCTTTAACTGCAAGTTTTAAACTCTATACTTGATATAAATACTACTTGGGGTTTCCCCCCATTTTTGAAGTGTAAACATTTACAACATAACAAAACAGAACTCTGATGTTTCCAGGTATTTTATGTACTCAGAGGGTTAATCCTCTTAAACACACTGCTGTTTGATTCTCACACAACTTGCCACAGAGCTACTAGACAGCTTCTTTTCCTGCTTCTTCCCACTTCTTACTAGTATATTTAGAACTTTATATTTTATTACAGAACATGTTATTCACATTTTTTCAACCCATGTTTCTTTCTACGG
This sequence comes from Urosaurus nigricauda, assembly GCA_034509955.1. Classification (NCBI taxonomy): domain Eukaryota; kingdom Metazoa; phylum Chordata; class Lepidosauria; order Squamata; family Phrynosomatidae; genus Urosaurus; species Urosaurus nigricauda. The sequence continues at coordinate 255,760,409 of JAOEGL010000001.1, read as the reverse complement.
TATGATCACACAACACATATCTCTTCACAATACACATTGTCTCAAATTAGCCAGCAGGATGTACTACCAGTAAAGAAAAGACAGTTTCAGTTTGGGGTGATCAGATGAAAAAAATAAAGGACAGGACAACTAGACTTTTAATAGCTGAGCAGCAGAACCAATGTCAGAATTGCAACTGCTGAGATTTCTTCTTCTACATGGGCATTAAAAATACAGGGGCCCCTCTCCTCTTTTACATCTGCCCACCCTACTTTAGGCACAGAGAAAACACTTCTCTTGAGTAACACAATTACTAGTGGTCTATCCAGCTAACTATCTACTCTCCAGTGCAATGGTGGTTGATGGTTCCCATGTCAGTGGGGTGGTAATCTGCTCCAGATTTTCATCTGAATTTTAAAGATGCTTTCTGAGGTCCTGAACCCAGTGTGTTTCAGACAGGCCCTTTCAAGTTTGGACTACAACACAGACCAGATTCATCATCCCACTTACACAAGAATCAACAACCATCACTAGTTGGATGTATTGATATAAGATCTCAAGCAAAGTTGCCTCTTGGCTTTGCTGCTAACTCCTTTAATTATGCTAGTGAAGGAGCTGGTACTTGTTTACTTGCTTTAGCAGTTAAAGCTTGCAATAAATTAATACACATATTTATTAACCGGAAAGCCATTCAACTCCAGATAACCATATAGTGATGGCAGTGAATGAACCTGCCTAACAGTGGCATCACTAGAGTTGGTGTCACCCGGTGCAGTAACTCATGGTGCCTCCTCTCATTGACCTCCTCCTATAACACACCATACAGAATCCTTAGAAATTTTTTTGTACTAATGTTACTCATAAATCATAACTCCCACATACCACTGACTGTAATAGTAATAGGTGTGACATAAACAACTCACACAATTAAAGCTATACTTTTAAATTACAGTCTCATATGCACGGGCTAGATGTATTGACATATACACAAATTCATGTACTCAAAGTAAAAATTTGGTAAAATGTGATGCTTTAAAAGATTAAATATAAATATATTTTTGAAATTTTAATTAAAAAACCCCCTGGGGCCTCTTCTTTCTTCTCCCACTGAGCCTCACACCCACTTCTTCAGCATTTTAATAGGACACAGGTGAATGCCACAGCCTGTGACTGCCCAAAAGCAGATGCCTGAGAAGCAGTGGTGCCACCCACTCTTAGGGTGTTACCTGGTGCGGTTTAAACATCTCACACACCCGCAGTGTCACCAGTACCTCAGCCTCAAAAATGTTGTGTTTAATTACGCATGTGTCCATGGCTCATGCATTCCATGCATATTGCCCAATTAAATACAGTGTGCCCTTGGTATCTGCTATGGTTTGGTTCCAGAAGCCCCTGTGAATACCAAAAGCAGTGGATTCTCCAGTTCCATTAAATACAATGGGGTAGTAAAATCATGTCCCTTATATAAGATGGCAAAATCAAGCTTTACTTTTTGGAATTTATATTTAAAAAATATTTTCAAGCCATGGATGGTTGAGTAGCTAATACCCCAGAAGACAGGAACAAAATTCAAAATGACCTGAATAGACTAGAAAGCTGGGCCAAAGCTAATAAAATGAAATTCAACATAGAGAAATGTAAGATACTGCACTTAGGGCGGAAAAATGAAATGCACAGATATAGGGTGGGGATGAACGAGACCACATTTGAAAGGAATCTAGGAGTCCAAGAAGACCACAAGTTGAACATAAGTCAACAATGCGATGCAGCAGCTAAAAAGACCAATGCAATTTTAGGCTGCATCAATAGATGCTTTGGTCAGGCCCCAACTGGAATACTGTGTCCAGTTCTGAGCACCACAATTCAAAAAGGATGTGGAGAAACTGGAGCGTGTTCAAAGGAGGGGAACTAAAACGGTGAAGGGTCTAGAAACCATGCCTTATGAGGAATGCCTTAGGGAGCTGGGGATGTTTATCCTGGAGAAGAGAAAGTTAAGAAGTGATATCATAGCCTTGTTTAAATATCTGAAGGGATGTCACATTGAGGAGGGAGCAAGCTTGCTTTCTGCTGCTCCAGAGAACAGGAAAAGAGATTCCACCTTAACATTAGGAGCAACTTCTTGACAGTAAGGGCTGTTCGACAGTGGAACACACTCCCTCAGTGTGGTGGAGTCTCCTTCCTTAGAGGTCTTTAAGCAGAGGCTGGATGGCCATCTGTTGGGTATGCTTTGATGGAGAGTTCCTGCATGGCAGGGGGTTGGACTGAATGGCCCTTGTGGTCTCTTCCAACTCTGTGATTCTATGATTCTATGAATCCATGGGGAAAATCTGTGAATATGGTGGGACAACTGTATTTACATATACAACTATTAAACTGGAAGCCAATATGACTAAACTGAGGCTGTTATACTTTGGTCGCATGATGAGAAGGCAAGGACTCACTAGAAAAGACAAAAATGCTAGAAAAGGTAGAGGGCAGTAGAAAGGGAGACATACTGCACACCAGATGGATAGACTCAGTTAAGGAAATCACAACCCTGAGCCTTCAGGACCTGAGAAGAGCAACTGAGGACAGAGAGGCTTGGAGGTGTGTCATTCATGGGGTTGCCATGAGATGAAGTTGAACTGAAGGCAGCTAACAACAACATAGATTAACTGTATCTAGTCTATTCCATTTTAAAAATTAGAGCTTGAAGATTTACAAAATTTGGGAGTGTTACTCTTATCTATTTTTTCATTCTTTATTCTTTTTTTATTTTATTTTTATCAATTAAACATAAAAATAAAAGAAAGCATACAGCGACTCTTGCACATGTGTAACAGAATACATAACATCTCTGATTATGAATCAATTATTTACAGTTTTCACTTTCTGTGTAACTTCCAAACGTCATCCCAGCCAATGAGATCCTGTATAGTCAAACAAACTGGCTTCCCAATTCAACTCTTAAGCATGATATTTTTCTGTTCCTTAGTAAAAACATCAATAAAGAAATTTAGAAACCCAAAAACCCAAAATTAAAAGTATCTTGAAGTTTAAACGCGTTGTGAATTCCTAATCATCTCACTATAGTTCCTTGAGTATTTACTTGCTGTTGAGTTTTTAGGACCATCTCTGTATACAAGCTAGAATGATAGGGGACCATTGAGTCTCTACTGACTCTAAATCTTTATTATTCAAGAGAGCCGTCAATCTGTCCATTTCAACCATCTCTGTGATCTTTGTTAACCAATCATCTAGACTAGGTGCTTGTTCGCTTTTCCAAATTTGGGCAATCGTCATTCGCGCAGCCGTAATCAAATATTAACAGTATGCGCCAATGTCTCTTTTCACTGTCAGCCGAAATCTTATTTAACATATTCAAGAGATAGATTTCTGGTTTGTATTCTAAATGTATTTGTAAAGCAGAATTTAGAAATCTATGGTCCTCTTTCCAGAATTTCTGTATTCTTTCGCATTTCCACCAAACATGGATCCATGAACCTATGGCAGATTTACACTTCCAACATTTATTCGATGGTAGTTTATAAATTCTTGCCATTTTATTTGTAGTAAGGTACCATCTATGTTCCATTTTAAAAAAGTTCTCTTTGAGATTTTGTGATTTAGTGAATTTTCTTGTCTTGCTCCTTGCATAATTCCAACTTTCCAGGTCAATAACTCTACCACTATCCATTGCCCATTTTATTATCTCCTCTGTAATAGGTTCTTTCTCGTGCTCAAGATTTCTTAGTATCTCATATATCTTGGCTGTTTTACTGTGACGTTCTTCTGTTAATATTTTGTCTAAAGCTGTAATCTCTTCCATTCTTTATTCTTTTGAAGATACTAAGACGTCTTGATTTTGAGTAGTGAAACAGACTACCTCAGAAGATAGTAGACTCTTTTTGTTGTAGCTTTTTATATAGAAGCCACATGGTCACCTTTCATCCCTTCCAGATCTATGATTCTATTATTCCTTCCTACTATTTAATACCTGGCAAGTATCTGTTTAGCCTCCTATGGCTATATGAGTATATTATCTTATGGGATAGATGTAACACCTTAGTTCTGCTTTAAAATGCTACAATCTATTTTTAAACATTTTAAAATTTACAGAACAATATGCTATAGAAAAGGAATGGGTTTTTAAATTTCAGCTTTACTGCGTGAAATGTGTGTGCCAACAATGGATAAATAGAAACATTCAGACCAAAGAAATAATTGTTATTTATTCTGTGGATTTATTTTACTGTGCCCTTTTTAAACTTTCATTGTATTAAAAAAATTAAAACAAAGAACTCCCCATGAACACAAGCAATGTAATCTGATGAAGCAGTGCTTATTATTTACAATGGATAAAGAGTAGCAGCACGTATTTTATTGGGAAAAAATTCTGACTACACTAACAACTAGGAAAATACAGTTTCAAGTGTACTGCCAGAGCAATCTGAGTGATCCTGAGTAAGTGAGAGATGGGTGGCTTGTTTAGTGGCTTTTACTACATTCCCAAATCCTTTGAGATTTATTGTTCTGGGTCTTGATGCCCTTTGTCCTTGACTACATTTTCACTGCCTCTGTTTCAGGGCCTATTGATCTTAACAGTGTCCCATGGGACATGATTGGTGGATGTTGCTCAATATGTGAGTGGCTATCTGAGTTTATGAACAGATTTATATGCATTTCAAGGATCTCGGCTGACCTTTTTCCATTACAAGTCTGTGTCATAGTGTCTTAGTATCTAGACATTTAAATCACTTCCCCTTGACTCTATGGTATTGGGTTACTCAGCAGGCAACAGTGATCTGTGTTTTTCCATTAAAAAAAATTAGTCTCACTAAATATTGTGAAACGATTTGACAAGAGAAGTGCCAGGCTATCAGTCTTACCTCTTTTGTAAATGCATGTTTAAAACATTTCTTCACAAATATTTTTAATCATGCCTTCCAAAAAGTCGAGTTGGAAGAAATGATTTTTTTTTTTTTAAAAGAGAGGCTTGTAACTACAAATGAAACTTTTACCTTTTAATTTTTAACATTTTTCTTATGCCTGAATATAATTGGAGGGATAAAATATCTGAGAGCCAATTAGTGTCTTAGAGCTGTCCCGTGAAGGTGAAATGGAGGTGTTCTATCTCAGCCTCTCCCAATCTAATGTCCTTCAGACGTGTTGGATTGTGTCCCATCATTTGTAGTTGATATGGTTAGTGGCCACACCAGCCTATGCTGGGTTGGTTAAAGCAGACTGTTCTATGTGAACCTGCCAAACCCATACACACAATTGATTCCACAAAGAGCTGCTTGGAAGCATGCTTGTGAGCTCGCCACATGCTTGTGACAACATTTGGTCTAAGGAGGAGGGGTGTGGAGTCACTGGTCAGAGAAGGAGCTACCCACTACTAGCTTTATATAGCTGCTCTCACACTCTGCACAATATGAGCTTGTTATGTTGTTTCAAGATGACAATGACCTAGGGAGACACATCACCCTCATTCATATTATGATTCACACCAGTCTGCAGAGTGGCTTAAACTGGTTTATATGAGCCTTGTTCACACTTGATTTGATTTCAAATCTTTCAGTGTTCGATCTGAATTGGGGTGAATCAGCGAAATTCCAAAATAATCACTTTTTGGGAAATGGATTTTGTGCCAATTCTTCTGAAAAACAACAACAACAAAAAAACGGGTACTTTTGAGAAGAACTGGGTTGAACAAGTGTGAATGTGTTACCAATCACATTCAGGCACACTGGCGAGGAGGGACAATGGACAAAGAAGGTGGGCAGAGGGGTGGTACTCATCCCACCACAGGTCCTGGGCAAGCCACAATTTTTTCCCTCTTGGTGCTGCTGTGGGGTTGTCGTTGGGCTTCCGTGGGGCTGTGCATGTCGATTCCCATCACAACAAAGGGCTCCCTTCAAATCACACTGGGGTCCTGATCAAACTGCACTGCTGTTTTTCAGTTATGTCAAAAAGTTATCAAGAGGTTGGGCAAGTAGGGGGGTGTTACTTGGGGGGCATGCTGCAGTGTGGACTTTTTAATTTTTTAAAAATAAATAAATAAATGACAGCTTCTGTGATTGGCTGCATTTTTGTGTGATCACAAGACCGAATAATTATCCCTTGGCATGTGTTGATCTGTGGGTGTCATGGGGATTCTCCCCTGGGATGCATGGATCTGTGGGCATCATAGGGACGGAGAGAAAGTGTGTGTGTGTGTGCATGCATGCTGGACTAGGGAAAGTGGGTAGGAAGGTGCAATGTGTGTTTCTGACTGGTTCAGCCGTTGCTCCCATAGAAATAAAATCAACACCCATGGATCCATGCATTCCAGGGCAGAATCCCCCATAGGACCCACGGATCCACACATGCCAGGGGAGAATCCTCTGCATCACCCATGAATCCATACATCCCAGGGGAGAATCCCCCATGACACCCATGGATCCATGTTTTTTGACTGCATCAGCTGTTGCTCCAATAGAAATAAAAGTCACCCTGGGGAGGAAGGTGCATGTGTTTTCTTGACTTCATCAGTTGTTGCCACCCATAGTGCAGATGTTTTTAAGTTCTGCCAAAAATTTCCCAGAAGTAGGGCAAGTAGGGTGGGTGTTCCTTGGGGGGGACATGTGGTGTGGCATGGATTTTTTTCCCCCCCAAAAAAGAGAGTTTCTGCAAACTCTTGCATTTGCATGGGTTCACGAGAGGGAGTTATGGGTTCAATGGTGGGAATTCTTCCCTGCCTTAGCATGCATGGATTCTCTCCTGGCATGGGTGCGTTCTTGGGTACCATAGGGGATTCAGCCCAGGGATGGGTTCATCCATCTAGCAGCCCATTCCCAGGCAAGGAGGGGAAGTGGAGAGGAAGGTGTGTGCGTGTGTTTCTGACTACGTATCAGCTGTTGGTCCCCATAGAAATTAAACTTGCCGTGCACTCACACTGCCTCTAGCAACCCAGGCAGGGAGGGTAAGTGTAGAAAAAGGTGTTCATAAACACATACACACACAGAGGCCCATGGACATAGTGACAGCTGCTGTGCATGGCCACACCTCTGAGTACTTGCATCACTGGAAACACATAGATGTGAATCATTTTAAGAAAAAAAGAACCAGGATGGATCGATCACATCCGATTTTGAGAATCCATTTTGTAGCAATGCTACAAAGTAAGTGTGAACATGAATCATTTAAATGCATGATTGAATACATTTGAAAATGGAAAACATAGTGTGAACATTTCAGTTCAGATCGAATCTGTGATCTCGATTCTATGTGACTTGGAAACCAGCCCATCGTAGAGTTTTCTTGGCAAGATTTATTCCAAGAAGGTTTGCAATTGCCTACCTCTGAGGATAAGACAGTGTGACATGCCCAAGTCCACCCAGTAGGTTTCCACCCTAATTTCCCAGTGTCTTGGTATAACACTCAAACCCTGCACCATGCTGCTTGAGGTGATCACAAACTAGTAAACAGTGATAGTAGATGCGGTGTTTTGCATGGGGATTTAGTAAGAGAGTTTGAGAGCCAGAGCCAGAGTGCTGTCTTACTGCCTAAATAGTCTGTGAACAGTGAGAAAGACTTCCTGATGGTGTAGAAGGACAGAACTGGGGGAAAAAAATCAAGCTGGTTGCCTCACTGGACGAGATGATCAAACAGCTTGAATCTGGCCTATCTATGCTTCAGCTCAACAAGAAATGTGAAGAATGGAGCTACCTGAAGAGCTTTTAAATGTAAAACAAGAAGCTTCCACTGGACCATAAAAAGTATTGGCAACCAATGCAGGAACATTACATGTAGAGTGACATGATCAAAATGATAGCCCCAAAAGACAGTCTTAGAAGCATAATGTTAAATCAAAACCAAGGTATTGTTCAGTGTTAATGGAAGACCAGTCAAAAGAGGATAATAACAACAAAGACAAGAAATTTTCAAGGCATGAACTAAAGTTTTCACAGAGTAGATAGAAAAGGTCTGAATCTGGCAATATAATAAACAAAAAGGGACATGACTTAGCTTCAACTCCAGTGTGAGGAATAAAAGACAAAGAAAAATAAAATCAAGACTATGTGCTTCCTCTACAGGATGGGAGGAAACTTTATTAACAGTTATAGAAAATGTACATTGAGAAGAACTGTTTGGAAGGTATATAAGCAATTCCATCTTTGCCACATTAAACATTAGGCAACAATGAGGCTTCCGTAGCAAAATAGCTGAAAAACATGCTATACTAAGATGCTGAACATCAGAAGGAAGTTCTGGAGTGGAAAAATATAGTTAAGTATCATCAGTAGAAAGATGATATTAAAGAACTAAGAACAAATAAGATTACCCCTGGACAGAGTATACAGAGTAAACAAAATGAGCACAGAACCTGTAGAACCCAGTCTGAATGAAAAAAAAAAAGATGTTGGAAACCTTCAGGCATGCCTGAAAGATAACTGGCCTGAGAGATAAGACAAAAATGAGCTGAGGTCAGAATCAGTAAAGCCTAGGTTACAGAGGAATCCAAAAGAAGAACATGATCAACTGTGTTGAAGGCTGCAGAAATATCCAGAAAAATAAGAAGAATATATAGGACATTTGTGTTGGCAAAAATGTGATCTTCATAGGTACTGTCTCTGTAAGAATGTGATTGCTAGGAGTCTTGTAAACATGATCAGGGCGGCTTTAAACTGAATCCCAGAGGCATCAGAGCAGCTGAAACTAGGCACAGAGGCTTCAAGGAAACATCCGTCTCAAGAACAACAATGTTCTTCCTGTCCTCTGTTCCACCACCCCTCCTGTAATGATTCAGCTTCAGGACTAACTCACTTCTCAGGTGTAACTAGGCCAAGCCAAGTAAAAGGTTAAGAGAATGGCCATGTCTGTGCACCGGGAACTGAGATTTATTTTCTGCATTTTACTCAATGATTTTAATTCTTCCCTCTCCCAGGAAATTCCTGTTCTAATAATGCTGCTTCTGGATTTTCTTTGCTTTTGCTTTAGTTCTGAGGACCCACTTTAGGAATCATTTTAGTCAGAGTGGTCCCTTTGTAAGAAAGTGAAATAATATGGTGCCTTCAGGAGCCATGCCAAGTAGAGGTGGGGAGAGGGAGGGAGAATGAATAGTATCTTTATTCCCTTTTCTCCTGTCAGGAAGAAACATTTTTCTACCTTTCCTTTTCCTTAAACAGGGAACAGCTCATAACAGTTTTCTGAAAAGTTTTCTTAAGTCAAGCTTAAGTACTGTAAAGAGAAAACCATGCTATGTGTAAATACTAAAAAAAAAGCTCCAATATGTTCAATGAGATATATTCCCAAGAGCATGAGCATTGGGCTGCAGCCACAGATATCTTTTTAATCAAATTAATGCCAAATAAAGCAGCAGTTCCGATACCTGAGAGCAGCAGACAGTTTGTGTGCAATGAAAGGAAAGGCAGCTATCCCTATATTCAAATACACCCTTGATCCATTATTTTACTCCTTCAGATTTAGGGCCCCTTCAAACTACACAATTGTAGCATTTTGATTTCACATTAAATAACATGACATCCGGTGGAATCCTGAGATTTCTAGTTTGGTGATGGACTACAGTTCCCTGGAAGAGACATCTAAATATCTGACTAAACTACAAACCTCAGGATTCATTGGATGGAACCATAGCAATGTAACTGTTAGAGGTATGTAATGTGAATGGACCCTTAGCTCTTGCATTCCTCTTGTGCAACAATGTATAAGATCTTTGCTTCCTTCCTTGTTTATCTCATTGACCAAAGTGCAAATAACTACTAAAGAGTACACATGTATGGACAGGATCAGGCTACAAGTCATCCATCCTCTTTTTTGATGTAACAGTACCTTTACATTTGCAGGCACATTTTTATTTCCTTTCTTTGATGGCATGATAAGGTTATGACATTGCAAGACACCTCACTGAGAAAAACCAGACACAGTTGAGAATACGCTCATGAATCCCATGTCCCCTAATTCTTATGCACTTCTTTCTTTTCTGGTCACCAATACCAAGTCAGGGTAGGTAGGGTACAGTCAATGCACCATTTCTGAGTTGCATAGCTGCACAATATAGGAAAAAGGAAGAGGATGAAGGAGAAGAGGAAGAACCAACTAGCAAGATTCCAACATACCCAAAACTGAATGGCAAGAGACTGTGAACAAATAGGGGAGAGACATTCCCATCTAAAAAGGGGGACATAGAATAATAATAATAATAATAATAATAAATAAACTTTATTTTTATATCCCGCCTTTCTGCCTGGGCAATCAAGGCGGCTTACATGAAATAAAATGGATTTAGATAAAACATTACCTGGATAAAAAGACAGAACCCTCCTCCCTTTAAGTCCAGGATGTAAAAGTACATTGCTGGTAACAGAGACAAAATAATGAGGTGAGGCTTCAGCCCCATATGGCCATTTGAAATCAGCCAGAAATGTACCCATGATGGATTATTGTTTTGACCAACTTTGTGAGAAGTTCCATTTCTAACATAAGTGGACCACTTAACTTCCATAAATATGGTTTGATCACACCCTAGTAGGTTTTATTGGCTTGTTAGAACATCCATTTGCATTATGCCACTTTGTGTGGACTGGCTCAGAAGCTATCATTCTGACTGCCCACAATCTCCTGTGAGGAAATGAAAATTAGAGCCCTGGTGGCACAGTGGTTAAATGCCTCTACTGCAGCCAGTCAAAACCATAAGGTTGCAAGTTCAATACCAGCAAAAGGGCTCAAGCTCGACTCATGCTTGCATCTTTCCAAGGTCGCTAAAATGAGTACCCAGATTGTTGGGGGCAAGTAGCTTACAGTTGTAAACCACTTAGACACTGCTTTGGCGGTATGAAGCGGTATATAAATGAAGCCGTTTGACTGCTGTAATCTGCTTTGATTCCCCACCAGAAAAGGTGGAATAGAAACAAATCCTTAAAAAAAAGAAAAAAAAAAGGTAATTACTCAGTATGGATAAGAGGAGTGCCAGCTAAGTGTGAAGCATGGGTAGAGATCATGAGGAGAAAGCCTAGTCTGACATAGGAACTATGGAAGAAGAATCAATCTAGAGCAGCTTTTGAGCTTGAAAGTGACCCTAGCAGTCCACATTCCGCAGATGTTTAAAAATAAAAATGGATAGCTTAAGTTTCATTGGCAACTTCTGATTAATGCTTCATTCACTTGACAGTCTGGTATTTAAAAATCTATCTCTACTGCACATCCTGGCCCTTTCCCAGTATGCATTATTAGACTCCTACAAATTATGTGTCACCTGTGTGTCACCACAATTTTTTGGTTTAGTTTTGTTGTCTCCAAATAATTAGGAACTATTCTATGAGAATGCTGATTAACTGCAAGCCATATTAGCCAGGTCCCAGTGACCACCAGTTGCTAAGAAACAACTGAGAGCCCAACCCCCAGAGTCCAAAAAGCCTGAATGGGTTTTTTGTGTCATTTTTAAAAAAAGGAAAGAAAAACCTTCATACTATATGGGGGAAAATTAAACTGTTACTTGAATCAAGAGTTTTATCTGTACTGCACCCATCTGTTAGATGCTAGTGTCTGTGACTATCCTTATACATGAGCAGAATATAAAACTAATGGTTCTATTTCTGTCTGTGGAAAAGCAAGAAAACAGAACGTACTGAATCACAGAAATAATGTTTTCCTTCTTTTCAGTCTCACACACAGTATATTGGGAGAAACTCAATTACTCAGGAACAGAAACCAAAAAGTGATCTTTAAGTCAAAATCACGCTCAAATTAATATGTGAGATGCTTGTGCATGTGTGTTATCATGTAAACTGTCAAAATGAACACAAAATATTAAATGTCTACATCAATATCTGAAAATACTTCTCCATAAATAAGACTTGAATGGATCTCTGAAGAGCTGCCACTACTAGAGAACTCTACAATTAATATGTACAAGTTTTCAAGGTGGCTGTTGGTTCTGTGCCAGTGAATCCAGTGAGTGGTGAATCCACTCCAGGTTCTAGAGTGAACTTGAAATGAACTGTCTAAGGTGCTAAACTTGTTTGGGATTCAGAGTATTAGGACACTAGCACACAGTTTTTTAAAAAAGTAACTTACCGCTGCTGAATTCAATTCGAGTTTGGCATACATCCGGTTTTTATCACATGGATTTTTGCTGCCAATACTGCTGGGCGAGTGCATCCCAGGTAACATCCGGCTAGAATGCGAGTTCAGCTGACTGATTTGCAAAGCCAGGAAGCTCTCGGCTATGAAAAGAGGCTGGCTAAACTTGGATTCTAGCTGAATGTTACCCAGGATGCATTTGCCTGGTGGCAGTGGCAGCAAAAATCCATGCGATAAAATCTGAATGTATCCTGAATTCGAATTGAATTCAGCAGTGGTAAGTTGCTTTTTGAGCTGTTCACTAATCTCCTTAGTCTGGAAAATCAGTATGCAAAGGATCTTGTAGCATCTTTGAGACTTACCAAAAAAGAGATGTTGGTAGCCTGAGCTTCCATAGACTTGAGCCTACTTACTCAGATGCAACTTGTTTGGGGATAGGGTCAGCCCCATGATAGATTGTTCAAAGTTTGGAATGAAATCTACCATGGAGTCATTGCTCCACTGGCATGGAACCATCAGCCTCCATTGAGTATACTCCCAATTATTCAGGCATCAAAGCAGCCGCGAGACATCCACAAATTACCAAAATCTGTATAATTGACATTACCACCAAATTTATGTCTTAATTTTTCTTTCCAGAAACACATAAAGGTAGTCTGAGAAGGCAGAGGAATGATCTGTTTTCTTTTTTTAAAAAAATTCTATGCTGCTACTACAACTAGTATAACTATCACAGAGCAATATTTTTGTTACAATAGTTATTATTTCTATCAAGATTTTGTAATAAATTGCTCTATGAATAGAAACTGTTTTAGTAAATGGATAATACCAGTAGGCTCTTTGAGGTAAAAATATACTGTAGCATGTGGTTGGAAGAATAATAAGATTAGATTAATAACTGTAATGAGGACAAGTATATAAAGCTAAAGAGAAAAAGAAAACTTGTTCCAGGAGGAAGAGCAGTCCCACTCTGCCGGATGACATTCTTCACTTGTGCTCTGTTCCTGAAAATTCTGGGTACTTTATTACATAGAATATTCTGAGTACTTTATTAACTCATAAAGTGATGCCACTCACTTTACTGATATTTCTGGGGATGTTTGAATAGACATTGCAAAGAACATTTCTCCCCTTCTTTTATTATCAGCTCTTGTGCAGCAGGGGTGTTTATGTGATTTATTGGCTCTTTCACAGAACACTCCTTGTGCTACTGTTTCACAACTAATGTGCTCCTTCACAACTAATGACTCTCCTTATAGGGAAAGGCAACAATCTGCCATTTCAAACAGAAAGCTGCAGCCCTCCCTTTAGAGTAGGTCTTCAGGCTATGTAAGCAGAGGTCCTCCCTACTACAGCTTTGAAAACTTAACTTTTTTTGGCCCACAACTCTCAGTGCTCCCCAGGTATCATGGCTAATTTTCCAAAGTTTTGCTATCGGCATTGAGTCTGGAGAGACTAGAGATACATCAGGGACTTTATCGCATGCACTTTTAAAACCGTTCTGCTCCACGACATTTAACGCTTCTCGGCACGGAACAGGGATGGGTTCTGGAATGGGGCCTCTTTGTGGATGCTTTCGTGTGAGGTAAAATCCATTCACACTTGCCCCTGCGAGTCCCGTCCCCATCCTCAAAATGGTTTTAAAAGTGCATGTGATGAAGTCCCAGGTCATACATAGCAGCAAACCGGAGGTTTTTTTTCTCCTTGTCAGTGGAGGTTGGTGTGAGGGAATCCATATTCTCCTGTTAGTATATATAAGGGCTTTCTAGATTGGCAGGAAAGTGTGACATGAAGTTGCCTTTTCCTTAATGCTTAGCAGCTGCACCACAGCCTTTAGATGGAGCTGCGCTGTTCCGCAATTTTTAAAAAAGAAGCTGGGAAAACCCGCACCTTTTTAAAGGCACTTCTTCTCCCCTAAAACGCAAAAAAAGCCTTTTCATGGCACACTTTCCCTTTTTCTCATCTAAAGGCTAGAGTTTCATGCAGCCATGAACACACTTCTTTTTGCCAATCTAGAAAGCCCCATAGGCTACAAATACACATATGCAGAGAGGGTGGGAAAGAGTGCGCACTTTAATGATGATTAATTAGGAGAAACACAAGGAAAATCGCCTTCCTTTCTTCTTCTGTAAAAAGCCAGGACTTTTCTTTTATTAGAAGTGTTTGTGTGTGTCAATAGTACTTATATGTCTTTCATTATGTGGATTAAAAAGATAGAGAATTATTTTTTAGATAGGTTAGCATTTACTGATATAGTGGGCCCTTGGTATTCACTGAGGTTTGGTTCCAGAACAACCCCCTCACCCCAGATACCAAAATCAGTGGATGCTCAATCCCATTATGTACAACGATATAGTAAAATGGTGTTCCTTGTATGAAATAGCAAAATCAAGCTTGGCTTTTTGAAATTTATATATTTTTGAAATGTTTTGATGCTGTGGACAGTTGCATCTTTTGATAAAGAATCACTGGATATTGAGGGCCGACTGTAATAGAGATCAATGCTATTTCATAAAGAAGAAAATATTTAAAGAGTATCACATTATATTTTAGAAATTGCAGGAAAAATGTTTGTGATAATATCTAACATTCACTGGTGAATTATTATAAATAGAAAATTAATTCATTTTATCATGCCTATTCTCAGTAACACTGTGTGTTCAAATTCTTCTCTAAGGGCCTGCAAACCAATTACCAATGAAAAGCTGGAGGAATGAGGAAGAATGAGGCAACATAACCGGGTGGAAGGGAAGGTGAAAAATTTCCAGCACACATTACTCTCAGAGAAATGTTATCTGATTTTAGAGTCCCTCATCAAGAAAGTGCAGAACATAGCAAGGAAGAAAACAATACTTCTTCAACCTGACATTTGTTCTAGGGCTGCAGTCAAGGCACCAATTGCAACACTAATGAAGATGTGGGGACTACTGCCCCTACTATGAGGAGTGACTTAGGGAGATGGGATTATTTAACCTGGAGAAGAGAAAACTAAGAGATGACATGATAGCCCTGTTTAAATATTTGAAAGGATGGCATACTGAAGATGGAGCAAGTTTGTTTTCTACTGCTCCAGAGTATAGAACTCAAAGCAATGATTCAAACTACAGGAAAAGAGATTTCACTTCAACATTAGGAAGAACTTCCTGACAGTAAGAACTGGTTGACAGTGGAACAGACTCCCTTGGAGTGTGGTGGGGTCTCCTTTGGAGGTTTTTAAACAGAAGTTGGATAGCCAACAATTGTTTGATTGTGTACACCTGCATAGGGGGCTGGACTGGATGGCCTTTATGGTTTCTTCCAAACCTATGATTCTATTTCTATGATACTACACACACGCGCGCACACACACACACCACTTGGTAACTGCAATCACAATCTGAACAGATCCAAATCAGGGTTGTTGCTTTTTTAAAAAAAATCCTATAGCCTCAGATACAAGCTTCTTCAAATGAGTTAATTTTCACTTCTGGCTGGAACTTACTGAATAATAATTTTTAAGAAACAACAAAAAAGCTCTCCCAGGTACAGTACCTGTATGGAAGTAGAGTGCAGCATCCTGGCTAGCTGATTTAAAATCTGGACTAAAAAAAATCTGGACTGTTGAATCCCATTGTGGGAGAAAGGTGGGATATAACTCTTTGAAATAAATAAATGACTAAATAAACTTGGAGTGGATTCATTACAGCACTGATATTGGAGCTACCAGCTGCCAGTACAGATTTGTGATCATTACACTGGGGTGTGTACGTTAAGTTTGACAGTGTCTTTTTCTTTTAAGCAATCAGGTTAAATACCAGTGTAGACAGACCAATTGTTCTTAAAGAGGAAGTAAATTAAGGGCAAAACTAAAGGTTACATTGTCCATCCCACTAGTTTTTATATGGCTGATTTTATTAATAAGTTGTTGGTGAAAGGTAGCCTAAAAAGGGGGGGGGGGTAAGAGGAAGGCCTTTAGCCCTTGACTTCCAATGTGGTCACAACTGATCTCACTTCCACAACGTGCCAGCCATTCATTATTTTTTTTTACAAAGTCAGTCAGAGAATAATATCATATCTAGTTTGGCTGGGAGGGTAAACTTCCACATTATGAGTGACCTGAAAATGTTAATCACTGCCTTCTCCCACAAAATGTAGCAAGATTTAGTCCAACATCTCTCCCTGCTCAGTTGTTACTCCCAATGGGAGAAGGGAAACACAGAACATGATTTAAAGAGATAGGTGTGTTACAGCATAAGAAGACACAAAATAATCAATTAACATGTTGAGCTCATGCTAGAAATTTCTTGAATAAGACTGAATCCCCATAGTATGATGTTATCAAGACGTAGTTTTGGGTACTCCACGCTTTACAAGGGAGAATTTAACATACCACCCAGTTGTGGCAGTGATGTTGCCAGTAAGTGTATGTTGCTTTTCAGTTATCTCCTAATCCACATTCTCTGTGGTTTGAAATGGGAAATGTTATGTTTTATTTGAGAATGAAATCTCAGATTTGCCCTGACTCCCAAATCTTCTTTGTTTTCAGTGCGACATCTTCTTTGTTTTCAGTGTCAAGAGTTGCACTATCGGTGTAATTTAATTATTGAATTGTTGATTCAATATGTTAGTATAATCACTGTCAATTGTTACTGGTAGAATTGTTATTAGTAGAAAAATTATGCCACTTTCCTAAACATTATTGCTATTTTCAAATTATATTGCTACTGTTTATTTCAGTTTAAGGCTCTGTCAGACAAACTGAAACAAACATATTAAAAACAAAGCCACAAATTTGTTCTTGTAGAACTGCTTGTTGCAGTGGGCCCTTCCCATCTGTGGGGGTTGGGCTGGAAAAAAATGGAGAAGCTCAAGTCCCATATTATTTAAGCATTTATTTATTGCACTTATATCCTGCTTTCTCCCAGAATGGGATCCAAGGTGTTTACAATCAATAAAAGATGGATGGATAGATACACACACACCATCACCACTTCACACACTGCAACTCTATAATCAAAATACTAAAGCCTGCCTAAATAAAAAACTCTTCACTGGCTTGCAGAAAGACAGGAGGGAGTGAGGGAGTAGATTGGGTCTCCCATGGAAGGGAGTTCCACAGCATGGGAGCAGCCAGGGAGATGGCTTTCTCCCAAATCTTCACCAACTGTGCCTGAGAAAGACTGTGAAAAAGCCCTCCTCTGCAGCTCTCACCACACATCCTGGTCTATATAAAAAGATTATTATAATGAATTTACTATGGTTACAAAATAAGGCTTCACCCTCATTTCGTCTGAATAAACCAAACCATTTTCTTAATTTGGCTAATAGATATCTGATAATGCTGCTTTAAGATGAGACCAGAAGACAGAGAATTGTATCAGTGTTTGTGTGGGCAGGAAAAATTTCATGCTACTGCTCTTTCTCTTCCACTCCTTTCCTATTCCAGCCCCCCACGTTATTCTGTACTCTGAGGGCTCATTCTTACTTACATTTAAACTGATTTGGAATTCGTCTTTGCTCTGTGTTGGTAAATAGATTTCAAAAGGTCCATCGTTCCCACTGTGAAAGTAGACCTTTTCATTATTCCTGGTAATCACTTCTTATTGTCATCCCCACTAGTTTGTGCCACTTCAAAATGAATGTCAATCACCTGTGTGTCATCAGTGATGTAAGTGACAGCCCGGGCAGCGCTGTGAACTATATATATGTGTGTGTGTGTATTAAATTAATTGATAGAAGATTAAATTCATTGATTTTGCAACTACTTGCAATCAGTGAAGCAAGTAGTTGCAAAACCAATGAATTGAATCTTCTATCAATTCTTTTTTTTTAAATAAAAGTGATAGAAGGTTTGATTCATTTGTTTTGCAACTACTTGCCTTACTGAATGCAAGTAGTTGCAAAATCAGTGAATTGAATCTTCTAGCAATTTTATTTTTTTAAAAAATTCATAGAAGATTTGATTCATTGGTGTTGCAACTACTTGCCTCACTGATTGCAAGTAGTTGTAAAATCAATGAATCTCATCTGCTATCAATTTTTTTTAAAAAAAATCATGCACCCATAGGTCACACCACAGCAGTGCCAAGAGAGGGGGGAATGGTGGATCTACCAAAACTGAGGAGGGAGGGTAAACACCCCTCTGCTATTAGTCCCTCCCCTCCAGAATGATGTGATTCAGATATATCATTCCCACTTGTTGAACATGCTCTGGAATTGGTTCTTTGCAAAAGAACTGCTAGAAAACTAGTGTCTGGAAAAACTGGGTTTTTAATCAATCAAAGTAGGATCGGAACTGGTTTCAAATGGGAACAATGGTCATACAAACCAATTGGCAATTTGCTTTAAATCATAGTGGGAATGAGCCCTGAGAAAACCATTTCCCAATGTTAGATTCCTCCATCTAATATCTTTCCACTGCAGGCTCTTATATCATAGTTCAGGAAGGCCCCCTGCCTGTTCAGCATGGGGTTCTTTGTGGTTTCAAGGGACTGCAAGGGAGACATCAGGAAAGAAAAAGCTCAGTTGTGCAAACTGCTTCTTGCTAGTAGAACCACTGGATATCATTCTATAACATCTGGTCTCATCTTTGAAGTGGCATGTCAGATATATATCACCAAATGCTTTCCACTTACACAATCATTGGACACAATCCATCAAGATTCATTTTCTACAAAATAACCAGCTAAAGCTTGATAGAAAATTAAATCTGTGGCTATGTAATCAGATTGTAGATTACTTTCATTTTTTCATTAGCTATTGTCTCAAGAGCAGCTATTGTCAATTAGTTTTCTGGGGTGATGAGAAAAGACAAATACCACATGAACAGGACGGAGATGCTGAATCTAAACTATTTTTTCTATAGGATGCCTAATAAAAAATATATATTCAGGATGTTTCCTAATACAGATACAACTAGTCACATTTGCAATTATAAGCCTGATCAAAGTTGTATCTTATCCTGTATCCTTCTTCCCACAGTGGCAAAGCAGGTGACTCCAGGAAGCACAACAGCAATGCATGAAAGTGACAATCATTCCTCAACAACCACTGGCCCCAAGCAACTGTCATTCAATGTTAAAGAACACTTTGCTTTGATACTGCAGAGTGAAGAACCTAATGGACATAGAACCCATTGATGTCCTGATATACATGTCATTAGCTGGTAATCCTGGGACACAGCAACTGCTGAAGATGTTTCAGCTTTTGGTATAATACCATTCATTTATGTCACAGTTTTGTCCTATAGCAGAATTGAGAAGTATCTTGCTGGATTAATTTTATGCTTAGTGATATGTATAGGTTTATATCTACTTATATGGTGCAGAATAATTCTGGTAAGGGATATAAACTATGGATCACAGAACAGCAGTTGTAGGTAAATGTATGCATTATTTTAAGTGTGCGTGTGTGCATGTGTGCATGTGTGTATTTGTTGCCAGAAACGTGATATTTTCTGCTCCACAGGCCAAAATAGCTTGCTGGTTTAGGATGCAATTGTTAATTTCCTCCCTGAAATCTTGACTTTGAGTGAATGTGGGGTGAGCTTCCTTTGATGCTCTGCCTCAGGCAGTAAAATATTTTGGATTGTTTGTGGCCAATTTGGACCCACTGTTGTAGTGGCCGCTACAGAGTGGAGGCTACTATTTGAACTACTAGCAGAAGAGAAAGAAGATTTGAAGTGTCATGATAACTCTATGGATTATAATGCAGGAAGGGAGCAGGGACAGAGTGAGAGGGTATAAAACCCAGCTCTGCCCTTTGATTCTTGTCTTTGAAAATTGCCTGGCTTCAAGATAACCAAGATTCGTCTTGGGTATCGAAAGTGGGCAACCATACCTCCTTTCTTTGGTGTTTTCTAGGAACATTTCACCATATTGTGTAATAATTTGACAAGTTGGAATTACTTACGTAAAATTGCAACAGTATTGTATTTGTACTGAAGAGAATCCTTGCATTTAGCTAATAGGTCTCTATTTTTTCTTTCTTCCCTTTTAGCACATTAAGAAAGACTTGGGGTTCATATCCAACTCTAACTGCGAATTATATTATCCTTTTAAAATGGAATGACAGGAAATTAACTTGAAACAATTCATACAGACTCTAGAAATTCGATAGTTAAGATATCACAATACTATGACACTCCAAAAAGCAATCTAAAATATGGCCTCTGGGACAAGAGCTCAAACAGCTAAGACACAGAGTAGTGATAATACAGTACTAAAGGTGACATTACGGGTATGACCTCTAAACAGCAAGAAATGTCTTAAATTCAGGCACTTCTGGAAGAGTTGAGAAACTTTAAAAAAGAAATATGAGAGGACCTAAGAGAACATAGACAAGAGGTAAATGATAGTATTACCAAAAATTTAAGTAATTTTGAAAAAAAAATGGAAATAATAACTAATGAAATCTCTACACTTAAATCTGAAATAGCTATCTCTAAAAGCAAGTTAGAGGAACTAGAGGTTAAAACAAACAATATAGAAGAAAAACAAAAAACTAAGGAAAATTCCGCCCTTTTGCAAGACTTTAGATACAGAGATAAATGTCTGAAAATAAGAGGATTACCAGAATTAGAAAAAGAAAATCTTTATGACAGAATAATTCCAGGATTGGCAGATTTATTGGAAATAACTGATGAGCTAATAGAATTCAAAATTGACAAAAATTTTATGATTAATTCAAAATTAGATAAAGGACAGAACCTACCCAGAGATTTTCTAATATGTCTAACAAAAACAAAAATCAGAGTTGAAATCATACAAAAAAGTTATAATCACAAATTACGAGTAGATGATGTAGAGTTGAAAATATACAAGGACATTCCCCAACTAATATTAAAAAGACGACAGGAGTTTAAACAATTAACCCAATACTTAAAAATAATATTAGATTTTCATAGGATAGGCTAGAGGGCATAATTCTTACAGTCAAACAAAAACAAAAAAGACACAGAATTAACTCTAAGGAAAAAGAACTATTGAATTTCCTCATTAAAGAAAAAAGAAAGGAACTGACAAAAGAAGAAAGGGCAAGGAGTGAAAACTCTTGTAACACTTAACAAATTTAAAAGGAATTGTAACGAACCCCCCCCCCAAGACATAAATTTAATAAAAATTAACATGATTTTAGTTATTTTTTACATCAACTTTGTATAGGAATGAGAAATGTAATAAAATTTTGTTCATGGAATATAAAAGGAATAAACGCAGTATATAAACGGAAAATCTTTCATTATTTAGAAAAAAAGTAATATGATGTATTATGCTTACAAGAAATCAAAATTTGTAAAAAAAGATGTGAAATATTTAAAGAATCCAACATTGGGAAACACATTCCATTCTCTTAATGAAAAGAAGAAGCAAGGTGTGGTACTGTACATCAACACCAACTTGGTTTGCAAAGAAAAAAAAATTAAAGATGACAATGGCAATTTTATAGGAGTGGAAGTACAACTATCAAATTATAAACTCTTAGTAGTGGGAATATACCCTCCTTTACAAAATAAACAATCTTTCTTTAAAAAATTACAATCACAAATTGATAAATGTAATAACAATAAAATCTTCATAATGGGTGATTGGAACGGGGTGATAAATCCCCTTACAGAGAAATCCTCAACAATGAAAATCAAAAGAAATCAGGGAAAATTACCCAAATCCTTTTTCAAAATGACAGAAGACCTTGACTTAAAAGACGCATGGCCATCATTATATGACAACACAAGAAGTTACACTTATCATGCCTTACACAATAGTTCCCTTTCCCGGTTGGATGTGTTTATAATATCTACAGCTGTTCTAAACAAAGTAAAAGACATGGTAAGTCTCCCCAAAACAGAATCACACCATAATCCAATCTATGTAGAAATAGAAGGGGAAAATAACACCTTAAATTGGAGAATAAATATAAGTACGCTTACAGATCCAGAATTTAAAGAATAGATAAAGGATAACATCAATAACTACTTTAGAGAGAGCAGAATACCTAGGATGCAAATGAAAATGGTCTGGGACATTCACAAATCTGTAATAAGAGGATTATTTATCAAAAAAGGATCTGAACTTAAGAAGAAAGATAAAATAGAAATAAGACAGAAGAAAACATAACAGAAATAGAAAAAGAAATTAAAAACAATCAGTCTGATAACAAGTTACTACTGAAATTAAAAATATTATAAAAGCAAATAGAAATGAATTTTTCTAAAGAAATAGAATGGAAGGTTAAAAGAGCTAAACATAACAACTTTGAATATGCAAATAAATCCAGGAAATGGTTAGCAGCAAAATTAAAAAGACAGAGGAAAGAAAGAACTATAGAAAAACCTCAAAGTCAACGATGTTGATATAACATCCACTACAAGAATCCAAACAGAATTTTTAGATTTCTAGTCTAATCTATTTAAACAGGACCAAGACATGTTGACACCTAATGATTTTGACCACTTCACAGAAAAATCCCAAATGCCAAATTTAATAGAAATAAATATACAGAATCTTAATTCGGAAATAACAAGTAATGAAATCAAAGAAGCAATAAAAAACCTAAAGCCTGGTGAATCTCCGGGACCGGACGGGTTCCTTGGAGAACAGTATAAAGAATTTGGAGAAGAATTAGTAGATCCACTAAAAGATACAATGAACGAAATCTTGGTATTTGGAATACCAGAAATATGGAAAATGTCAAATATTGTAGAAATCCCTAAAGAAGGGAAAGACAAAATATTGGTAAGTAATTATCGTCCCATTGCATTGCTAAACTCGGACTATAAAATTTTCTCATCTATTTTAGCCTCTAGGTTAAAGAAAGTACTAGATGAGTTAGTTCTAGATGAAGATCAAGTGGGTTTTTTGACTAATAGAAATATGAAAAAATATTATTAATTAACATGCTAGAAAACCAAGTTAAAAACAAACATAAGAAATTCGCAAGATTCTTCATTGATGCAGAAAAAGCGTTTGACTCACCAAAATGGGAAAGTATATTTGTTGTATTTTTAAAAAATGGAAAATAGGAAATAATTTCACTAACTGGATAAACAGCATATAGCATATATAAAGAACAAAGAGCACAACTCATAATAAATAGTCAAACATCAACAGAAGTTAAAATCTATAAAGGAGTTAGACAAGGATAATAAGAGTCTTATTATCGAGCTAATGTTTTGTCAATGTTCACAGAATGGGCCAAACTCAAAGATGACAAACTTTTAAATCTTGAAGGATTCAATCTTAAATACGGATTCCATGCTTATATATGGTAAGAAAAACATAAGATAGACCATGAATTTGAGAATCATGTGTTAAGGAAACATCTGTTCAAAACATGGCCAAAAAAATCAGAAAAGAATTTTACAGAGATATTCCAGGTTGGGCCTCGCCACATGAAGCGATAGTGTGAAAAATAAACCCCTCCAAATACTGGCTCAAATAAAAGACTTATTGAAATCGAATGAAACAACAGGACAGCTTGAAATGAAAAAAATAAATGAGCTATTTACATTACAATCAAATAACCAATGGTTACTTCACCATCAACTAAATAGTAGATTTAAAACAGATTTAAAATAATATAAAATCCTTTTAGAAGGAAGCGAATTAAATAACCCATTGATGGATGGAAAACCCAAACAAATCACTAGATTGTATAAAATACTCTTACATAGAAAACTTGAAACAGAATTAATAAAAGAAAATATGATTGCATGGGCCCAAGATATTAAAATAAACATAGATCTTGACAACTGGCAACTAGCAAGAAAAGTTACGTATAAGTTCACAAAATCTCAAAATATTAGAGAAAATTATCATAAGATGGAACTTCATTGGTACATTACTCCAGATACACTACATAAAATATACCAAAAGCAAAGCCCACTTTGCTGGAAATGTTGAAAAGAAACTGGTTCCTGGATGCAGGTTTGGTGGTTTTGTCCATGTATAAACAAATTTTGGAAGCTAATTCATGAGAACATTTGTGAAATATTTTATACAAAATTTGATGTTACCTGAAGTGTATCTATCAAACATGATTAATATAATTAACATACAGATTAGGAAAAAAAATTACAAAATTATTTTATATAGAATAACAATAGCCCCAAAGTGAAAACAACATGAAGCACCAACACTGGAAGAGTGGCTATTAAAAATGTGTGAGGCCAGTGAGATGGATAGACTCTTTAACTCAATAGATGGAAAAATAGTAGACCTAAAGGAATGGAAAATATAGTATAATTTCTGTATGGAATATGTAAAATAAACCATGTTTGAATAATATAATTCTTATATGAAGATGCAATTTAAAAACTAGGAATCTTCAGAATTGGAGGATACAAATAAAATTATACAATTGGAAAGGTACAGAGAGTTCAAGGAATTCATGTAAAGAGCTTGGATGTAACCAAAACTGTATACTCAAACACAGGGCTTAATTATTCTCCAAGTTTTTTCTTCTTCTTTTTTTTTTTTAGAGATGTTTGATAGTAGGAATACAACTAGGATATATAAGATCTGTTCACATGTATGTATTTGTATGTCTATATTGTATATAATGTATATACTGTATGTTAGTCCAATTAAAATTTTTAAAAAATGCCTGGCTTCATAAAAAGACATCTAGCTGAAAGAACTTGCTAGGTCAAGCCTGGCCTTCAGAACTCTTTCTTATGAGAAGCAGTAGCAGCCTCTCTTTGGACGCACTCTTTGTAAGTGGTGTAGCATTTTTCTCACGAGGTCCTCTGCTGTCTGCTGTGTTGACAGCAGGTAATGACACATGACACATGCTGCAGAGCCTAGTCTTTTGGCAAACTCAACAGTGCTGTTTGCTCCTGGCTTACTCCTTCAGGATTCTGGGCTTGAGTGGGATCTCAGCATGTTCAGACTCCCTGGAAATGGTTCAGCCAGAGACAAGCTAGATTTATTGGCTCATGTAGGTGTGTGAGTGCATGCCTGGGGTTGCTCACCCTTGGCAGACTGAAGAAAAATACACACCTGCTTCAGCATAAACACACACTATGCTGTCCTACGGCAGATCAGGTTTAAATAGGTAATAAAGTGGTGGTTAGTTTATCCATACATTTGTGTGTATGTGTGTTTCTTCCACACATATGTGGGCACACATATAATTCTCAAAAACTGGAAATCATCCAGAGCTCCTTATGAAGTAGAATGGATGGAGGAAAGGCATAGAAGTTTTTAACAGGATCTCTGGATATCAGAATCTTAAGAGTTAAAAATATACAAGCATTGATAACCAATCATGAAATAATACAAATAATACAAAATATAAATAATATAAATAATACAAAACTTTGGGTTTAAACAAGGACCACTTTATTTGACTGAAAACTTAATTAAATGGCTCCTTCCCACTGCCAAGGTCTGGGAACCTTTTGGGTCATTCCAGAGTCCAACCCCTCACCAGAAAGGTGCCAAGGTGTATACTCAAGTCTTATATTTTCTTCTTTCTACCTGCCAATGACAACCTATTTATGACACCACCCCATGTCACCATGTTATGCCAATAACACCACCCTCTGCCAATTGATATAGTTCCTGAGATACAGTATGTGGTAGGCAAAAACAAAAACAAAAGCAAAAAGAAGAAGAAGGAGAAGCCGCAAAGGACAAAAAATTCCTACCTGACCCCAAGGTGACCAGCAAAGTTCACAGTGCACTTAAGATGGGGAGGTTGGGTTGCAGAACCACGCCAGCTTAATTCCAGCCTTTATTCATGGAAGCCATTAAAGTGTACACTCCCTTGCAGTGTCATTTGTTGCACAGGTCCAGATACGCATTTGATCTCCATTAGAACTGTATTATGATTAGTTTAGCACATGGCATTATCCTAAAGTTTCATTACAGCACCATCTCACACATCCCACTTTGCCCCAAACTTTTCTTCTTTGTTTGTATAAATTGGATAGATTGTATCTATCTGCATACAGGTCTCTATTCTAAAACTGGAAAATTTCAGGAAAGAAATAGTTCTATTACTTTAAAACTTTCTTTTGCTGAACTATAATAAAAAGAAAACTCTGGGCTATAGCTGGGATTTTTTTTGTTACATTTGAGAAAAGAATCTGTCTGGATATAATGAATTATATATAAGGCAGGATCATGTTTGAAGGACAAATACCATGGGAAGGAAGCTGAACACTCAGCTGGTTTTTTTTTTTTTTTTAGAGATTTCAACAATGCAACAGCAATTCTGTTTTATAAATTATTTCTAACAGATGACTACTACGTTTAAATGATAAATCTACTCATATATGGCTTGCATATGAGGCTGCATTAGTAATTCTAGGGCCATTTTTTAAAGAAGACATTTGCAATATAAATTTCAGTACTGAAATTAAAGTTGCTCATGTACGTTTGGTACTCTGGGTTTCCAAATAATAACAGTTAAAATGCTTAAGACAAGGATGCAGGATCTGAAGGAGAACATGGGTACCTCACACCTCATCTCAACCTACAAGCTTGGGTCTTCCTGGTGAAGCGAAATAGTCAGCTTATAGGAGGCCAATGTAGGATCTCAGCTAGTTTATAATTATCTTCTTTAACATTCTCAAGAGTTAGTGATAAGTAGCAATCGGAGCAGTAGCAACTACCCCCCCCCCCCCGTTAACTTGATATAAGAAATTTGTGGCAAGTTAATATCCTGTAAATCACCACTGATCCCACAAACAAACGTACTGGTTTTAGATTAGGCATTGAAAAGACAATATGGCTTTCTGCACCACAAATCCCTGAAATCCTGGGGAACTAGCGTTGCTCAGGGTTTTGTTTTTTGAAATGGGCACACTGGAGGGAATATGGCATTTTAGTGATACGTCATTTCTTTACATCTGTATACAAAATGAACATAAATGGAGGTTCATAGCATTAACACCCCAACATATATTTCTCCCCAATAATTTATTTTGGAGAGGGGAGTATACACTAGCCCCAGAGAGTTCTCACAGGAAGCAACTCAGCTCTCTCTGTGTTTTTTTCCCCCAGTCTTCCTCAAAGACTGAGCTTTTCTTTCATGCATACACACACAGCTGACTCACCTTGTCTAGTGGGGAAATAAGAACAAGTATCTCCATTGATCATTTATGACTTCTTGGACTCACTGAGTTTCTGTTAAGACATATATAATATCACAGGCTATGTTTAATATTTTGTCAGGCATTGTTTCTGGATGACTCACAATGATATCATTACCCAAAGCAATCTGAAGACAGAATAAGTAACCCACAGCCCCCCAGATGTTGTTGGGAAATATAGCAGCCATAGCCAGCATAGTAGTGATGACAGACAATGCAATGTATTGCAGTACACAAAGGGCCATAAATTGCACAATCTCATCTTATGAGACATGGAGTAGAAAGCATCCTGAAGGACCTTCTCTTCCAAATCTCATTATAACAAAATTGGTGTTTGACATGTTTGGGATGTCCTTTGCCTGCCACCCCGTTGTGTGGTGTATGTATTTTATCAGAAGGCCTGATGAGAATTGGAGGCTGCAAAAAATCTCCTGGAGAGCCACATGTGTCCTATGGGCTACACTGTGCCAACTCCTGAACTAGATGGATAAGTGATCTGACTTAATAAGGTAGAAGCTTATATCTTTTTCAAGGTATTATTTAAGAAAACAGAATGAAGCTTATTTACTATCTTGGGCAGGATAATGGCTCTTCTAGTTAAGCATTGTGACTGTGATGAGCCCAACTGAATTCCACAAAAGGTTCACATGAAGGACATAATGGTGAATTCAGACATACATAGTCTTCGGAGACAGCTTTGACAGACTGTCAAAGCTAGAAGCCACAAATAGACTACTCTCTATCTCTATTTGATCTTCCAGTCCAATAGGAATAATTGAATAATGAATTATTCTACTTAAACATATAGGTTTATAGCTTCCTGCCAGCCTCAGCCGGAACTCTCAACTTTTCATCATTTTCTTTCAGTTCATAAAACATGTTCTGTGCTAAAGAATCGCCATGAGATAGAATATTAGGAACTGTATTCAGCCATCAGTCCTTCCCAAAGGAATCAGCTCACTCCAGTATCAGTTAGAAACAATATGTACCACTCCAAATATGTACCACTACTACTACTACTACTACTACTAATAATTTTATTTATAGCCCGCTCCTCTGTCATCAATCGGAGCGGGTTAAAATAATTAAAAGACATCAAGATAAAACAATCCCAATAACTCAAAACCCCACCTCCCACCCCTTCCTAGTAGTGGGAAGATATTAACTTTTCTTGGGGTCATCATCTTATCATCCCATTTACCTACTCATTTTATTAACCTTAGCAGCAAATCAATTTTCCAGCTATATTTTTCAAAAAGTTGTAAAACCCTTGTATAATAGAACTTAAGTGAAAGAGTGCAGTAGTGCTAGTTAAATAAAAATGTGTTTTTTAAATAAAGAATTCATGTAATTTAAATGTTTTTTTTAAAAACAGTCCAAGTTGACACTTGCAATCTAAAAAAAGTATTTCAATGATGCAAATTAGACTGTTATTAGGCTAAATACCTTAATGATAGTTTGATTTCCTCACCCCCAAAAAGTCCACCAGGAAATAGTGTTAAAAATGGTCACTTACATCAACCCGACCTTCCCTCTCTCCACCTGTACTGGCTAGGCCATTTCCACCTGTTTGGCAGAGCTTAGCTAATTCGACATATCAAAGTACCTCCAATTAATATGGAAAACTTTAATTCCACATGCAGATCATAATGGAGAAATAATTATTAGACAGGTGCTTGTCTGGAAGAATGTTTCCAAATCTTAGGGATGTCTCCTGGCAGACTCTGGTTAAAATCCTCTCATTTTCTCTCTCTCTTGCTCTCTCTCTCTCATTCTACACTTTCTATCTAATGCAGAATGTCTATATTCGGTTCAAAGTGACTGCAGCTGAATTGTATGTGTGTTACTATTGTACATATGGCTATGCATGCAGCTGAACAGAAAGGTATGAACAGACAAGCACATTTGATTACACATGTGGCTGTGTGTTTGGATTCATGTGGATTCAGTGTGCAACTTTGTCATTCAACACTAATCAATGGAATAAATTATAATCTTGATGGTTTTACGTGTTTTGTTTCCCCATTTGCTACTCACATGAGGCTATCCCAGAGCAAAAAAAAACCAAAAAAAAAAAAAAAAACCTGTGCCATCAGACTTATAGAGGGTAGCAGTTCTAGTAATTAATTATCTGAAATCCGAATCTCTATTAACATTTCTCCAAGAAGTATAGAAATAAACGAAATAAATTGTAAAAATTAATACTAAGGTGTAGTGTTGGGGTGGTTTAAGCCAAAAGATCTGAAACAACTTAGGAAAGGAGATCTAGATTGTCCAGGAAAACAGTTGCAACAAGAACTCAATTCACCGAAGAAGGTGAACTTAATATGATTAGGAAGAATAGTGACTATATAATATATATATATATATATGTATATATCTCCAAAGTTGTCATTTTTTTCCTGAACACATCCAACAGTGATTCTCCTGAAATTTCATTTCAAAAATGGCAAAAAATTGACAACAACAAAAAACCCAGATCAAAACCAAACCAAACCAACATGAAAATAAAACAGAGAGAGAGAGAGAGCAACTGGAGCATATGGACAAGAAATATTTTCTTTCTTTTCTTTTTTTTTTTAAAGCAGCACTTTGTAGGCAAATTAAGAACAGTGGTATCAAGTTCCCACAATCTTATTCATTTAATCAATTTCCACTCACATTTCCCCTTAACCTTCAGTCCAATAGGAGTCACTCAGAGTGGTTAAAAAAAGTCTTTCAAGGAATTTGGTCTCAGAGTAGTTAAGATGTAAATGGCTGAAGGATTAAAGAGTTAAAGGATTAAAAAGTGAAAAGAAGTGCCACAGAATTTAGAATGATTCAGCTACATCATTTGACAGCACTACTAAAGCTGAGCCAATATTCTTTAGAAAGCTAAGAAGGAAGCACAAGATAATTGTATAACTGATTCCAGTGCATCCTGTTTTATTTAGCAAATGTATCCTGGAGTAAGCATATTTAAAATATAATTTAATTTGAAAATTCTCAAGAACAGAGTATTCTCAGACTATTTTATCTTAATCCTAAATTATTTTGAAAGCAATTTTTGGTCTTCATTATGTTTGTATTCATTCTCACGGTCCTTCAGAGCCTACTCTTTTCTCAGGCTTTTATTATGATAACTATGGGGTACATATAATTACTAGTAGTGCAAAAAATATATAATTCTTGCAACTAACAATGAACTTTCCTTGGATGTCACATGACTAGGCATGGGGGAACATGCGATTGTTATACTACAACTCCTACCAATTGCCATGTTGGGTACAGCAGTCTGGTGACATCTGTTGGGCCACACGTTCCCAAACCCACGCTAAAGCATGGTTTAGTTTTATGAACCTCAATGGCCCTTTTCCATTCAGTGTTGCTATGTATTTCAGATTAACTGCAGCTTGTTGTTGTCAACAAACACAGACAAACTGTCTTTAATCTCAAAAATATTTTAGTAAAACTATGTAACTTCAAGCCATAGGCTAAACTAAAGGTATCTAAATGGTAAATTCCAGTCTCCTTAGAGAAACAAAGAAGCACGTGAGCCTGAATTGTCATGATGGTAAACCAAAGAGATTTTTGCTATAATTTTCCCACCCATATCTCTAGAACTATACTTGATCAGAATTGGCAACTGATTAGAAAAAGCATCATTTTTTTTACTTTTGTTTTGTTTTTTGGGAGTAAGAAATAAAAATAAAATTAAAGATCATAATCACACTTAAAAAAACAAAACAACCACTCTGCTTTGCTTAGATTATTAGAAAGCTTTTGTGCTACCTTTTACATTTAGGCCAAAACGTCCTGGGTTCTGCTCTTCTACCTTCCCCAATCTCTTAGGCTTTGCCCTTGGCCTTATCAAAAAGTGTTTCATCCACCAGCCTCAAAAAAGCATGATCAATTTGATTTAACGTGTTTGCAATACTATTGCCAGTTCAGAATTGTTTCTGAGGCTTCTGGGCTAAACTCTGAGACACAGTGGTAGGTCTTGGTGATGTCATTAAGTGTAATACATTAAGTACCAATCACAGTATCACACAGCTTATCATTCAAACATATACAACACACACAGAGTGAAAGCAAATATTTTTCTGCTTGGAAATTATGACGGAAATTTTAGTTAAAGGATTGTTCCCTGATCAAGGTGAAATGGAGGTCTTTCTCACTTACTTACAAAGAAGGCATAAGGACCCAGAGCAGAGTGTACAGTGAGTCCTGTCCAGGACATGTAAGAGATGGGTTCAGCCGGTACATTAGTCCAAGGCCCAGAGAGCCAAGGAGGAACTCCCTCCCTTAAAGACCCACAAGTCACATCCCCCTTCATTGCATTATTTTACAAACGTTAGCAAATACGTAGCTCTTTACATGTTTTCTTGGCTTTTTACTGGAAACTATTTTTGTTCTGAAATGAATGGATCATTTCACTCTGTAAAATGGGGCGTATTCACCTAGACTTATGAATTCTGGTTGCCAATCATAGCACACATTGATACTAAATATGAATAATATCACAATTACATTGAAGGCCATCATTTCATTATATAACATATATTTACTATGTCATTCAGGCTCAAATTTGACAGGTTCTTTTTTAAAACCACCCATTTAGAATGTATTCTCACAAATCAGGATGGCAGCAACTACAGGAAAGGACAAAAAGAGAGGTAAAGTAGAACATACAGTACATAAAGGAACTTTTGGAAAATGAGAACTGAAACTTTTAAAATTGCCTACATTAAGTGACTACGAACTTTGTGAGGTTTGCGTTAGTTTGAGAATACTCTTGACAATTCCAACTATAGTAATATCAGCAGAAAGATCTTTTAGCAACTTCAAACATATAAAAAAACTTTTAATGTCTAGCAGGTCTCAAACCTGACTTGTTGATTTAGCAAGACTGAGTAGTGAATCAAGCATTGCCAGAAAAAACTGGTTTTTATAGTGTTATTAAATAATTTGCAATTAAAAAAGCCAGAAAAGCTAATTTCACTAGATGTTTAGGCTTTTCATTACTTTGTATAAAGTATACTGTTTTCTGGTCATTCTGATGCACAGGGAATAAAGCATTTACAAAAGTTTACCAGTAGTCATATTCAAATTGCTAGAGATTGGCCATTGTGTCCAATTATGCTTTCATAATTATATACCAAAAACTGTTGACTTAGTTCATATTTAATCATTGCCATATTTTTAGACAAAGTAGGAAAAGCTACAACTTCATGTTACACCATTATCTTTATTGGAAAGACTTAATTATGACTTCAAATCTTCAATTTTGCAAGAAGCCCCCCTGCCTGAAAGCAGTCTTCTTTAGCCTTGCAAAATTTATTTATGGGGTCCTGGCACCACAATGACTGGGAGAGATGGAGGAATCTAAGTAAATACATAGGCACCACTGAAGAGTCTTGGCAAGATGCATGGACAAATCAATTAAGCTTTACAGACTGCAGCAAACAGATTTTCTACTAGCTGAGCTGGAGATTTGTTCATAAACCTTTTCTTCTTGCCCAGAACTGACCCCATCAAAACTGAAGATGTCCCACAGAAACTTGAGACAGGGTCAGGCAACCCTAGTTTGCAACCATATTCCCTAATGAAAATACTGTGAGTCAGTTAAGGAGCCTTAAACAAACTTAGGGGCTGTGCAGACCACCCCTAAAGGGGTGGCCCACTGTTGTTTTCAATTGCGCCGGATCAGGGCTGTGGCAATCGCACGCTGCAGCCCCAATCTGGCCTTTTCAGGGCACAAAAAGGATCTGCAAAAAGCAGTTCCTTTTTGCGCACTGAACGGAACGGAAGCAATAGCCATAGCACCACGGCTTTAAGGTGCTCCTTTAGTGTTGTCTCATGTGGATGCGGTGTCAGAAGAGCACCATGATGCAGTGTGCCATGTTGAGCAGTGTGTGGCATCAAGCCACCCTGGGGGCAGAGTTGGGGCATGCGTCATGTGTGCACAGCCCCTTTTGCACATATAAAATTGCATCATGATGCTGATTTTTCACTCAGAAGATATCATGGTTTGGAATCAAAGCTAAGCTAGAGTACTCACAGCAGGGGTGAGCAAAATGAGGCTCACAGGGCCACATGTGGCTGCAAGGGTAGTTTTTCTGGCCCTTGGCCCCCACAAAGGTTAAAAAGAACAACTCCCAAATGCCCTCTAGCGGCTGTGAGGGGCATTTTTGCCTCATTTTGGGAGGATCTTTGGGTCATCTGAGGTCTAAGAAAGAACTTTTTACAAACAGGTGGTAAACTGGAACTGCCACCATCATACTCTGTCATGTTCTGTAAATGTTGCAGGGATAAAAAAAATATATATGACAGAATACAAGTATCTCACACACCCTTGCATTCTGACAAAAGGAGTCAGTCATATCTGTATCTCCAACCACTTCAGGTTCCTGCTTCACCCACTGTGGTACCCAGCATGTTTTAACTGTTATAATATGGATATTCCCATTCCTATGATAAGCTATCTGACTTTCTCTGAATTCATAGGGAAATAAGGCTGTGTTCACTAACATTGCAAGTCATGGACAATGTAATTCAGCAGGCCAGGGATCCAAGATTACAGCATCATGCGATCATGGCAATGGTCTTAGCTTTACATATGAGGCTGTGTGTTTTCTCTGGCAGAAAGCCACAAGCTTCTTTTTTCTTACATCCCAGTTAATATATATATATAATATATATAATATATATATAATATATAATGTTAATATACAGTAGTAATCCAGACTGTCTGTTTATCACATTGGAATCTTTGTACTTAAACCTTTGTATAGTCAGTCAATGTAATATGTTTTTGTTCAATTAGCAATAGATTTGATTATGTGTAGAAGACACAAATCCAATAGTGAGTGACTGATACACTATTTAGTCAGGCCTCAAAAGTAAATACAGATTTGATTTGATTTGTCTTTGTGCTGTGGGAAAAATCTCTTTATCTTTTAAAAATACAAAACCACTCTTTCCATATGAGAAGATGGAACTGGTAAGAAAAAGAAGTGAAAATACTACAGTACAAAGCCCTGAGTAGGGCGAGATCAGAGAAAGGTTTTTAATTAATTTGATTTCAGGTGTTCTGCCATTGTGCCACCTAGTTTATGGAATTTTACCTGCAGTCCCAACAACAGTATCCAGTTCTATATCTCTCCCATGTTTTCCAACTTCTTCTTCTTCTAACAGAAGAAGTTTCCTACTTCTTCTTCATTAACAGAAAAAAAAATGTATGAAGATGGAAAGAACAGAATAGGTACTCATTGTTATGGTGACGTATATGAATTCAATCTCCCTCTCTGCCTCCCTGTCAGAGTATCTGGTTCCTGGAGAAAGTTTATCATTCTATTATACTACTACACATCACAATGCTCATCAGTCTCCCTGCTTGAGTGGATGGTCATGGTTTTGGTTTTTGTGTTGAAGATCTGGGGAATCTCATCTTTGATCTCTCTTCTCTGCTCCTTCTGAGGAGAGCTTGGGGAAACTCAATGTTATAGACCTGAATCAGAGACAGTAAAGCACAAGGAAAGATTCCAGGTGTGTCAGTGGAGGAAAATTTCATGAATCTCGCAGCACCTTTCAACAGTCCTTCTGGGTAGACTATCTCAGTTGGAAATAATGGGATGCAGTGATTCTTCTCCTGCTTGATTGGACAATTCCACAAGACATTTCTGGGGATTATTCATTTATCCCATTGTCAGTTACGCCATGTGGTTCCCATATGGCATAACTGACAATCTATGTGAAGTTGATATAAGAGGTTATCAGGAATCATGGACAACAATGTGATATCCACAAATAAGCAGATGATGTCCAAGTCTATCTTTGTTATCAGTTCCATGTGAGATGTTCTGAATCAGAGTTTGGGGTAATGAACTGGATGAACACTAGTAGATGGAGTCAGATAAAATGAAAGATATATTTATCGCACAGGGCTCCTGGCTCGCAAATGGAACAGTACAAAAAGGGCTGGGAAGGAATGGAATGAGTGAGGGATGCATTTTACCACACACCGGAATGCCGCTGAATGCTGCCAGAAGTCCCCATTCCATTCCGTTCCCCATGTGTCCCAGAGGAGGTGATTTTTGAGAATTGTTCTGGGATGGATTAGGAATGGCATGGGGATATTCGGCAGTGGCGGCAGCATTCTGGTGTGCGGTAAAATGTGTCCCTCACTTGTTCCTTGCTCGTTCCTTCACTTGTTCCATTCCCTTCCCAGCCCCTTTTGTACTGTTCCCTTTGCCCTGTGCGATAAACCTAAAAGTTAGTAAATCATGCTCAGCTTGTTCATGAGGAGGTTGCACTTCACCTAAATCATGAGTAGGCAATACCAACGTGCCAAGGGGGCAATTTTGGGCACCTAAAAGACATACTGCCAGATCCACCCCTTCCCACCAATGCCCAAATATGACAGTAAATCATACTGCTGGATTTTTGCAGTGCTCAATAGGAGGGTGTGGGGACATTTACAGCAAGCATTTGTTTTAAAATCAACACTTACTTTATTTAAAGAGAATTTTCCTTGTTCCCTGCTAAGCTTCAGTGGTAAACCAAGGTATTTAAACCTAGCAAAATTTCTTTCCAGTTGCTGCTGAAATCTGGCACTGCCAAATTGCTGATGAATTTGAGGAGAGCTGAGGATGCCTTGAGATGGCATATTCAGACTATATGTTTTCTATACCTGCTAAAAAGGAGCACAGGTGGTTTCGGTGGAGTGCAGCATCTTTTATCTGCCCTAGACTGACATACCAATTACAATCCTGTATATACAGGGGCAGACTAGCTATAATCATCCATGCTGTCATTTTGATTACTGTAATTTGTAATGTGGGGTAGCAGGTGCAACATAGGGCAGTGAGACTGCTAAGAGGGATAAGTTTATATGGTAATTTTAAAATTTCTAAAATTATTTTTTTTCTAATTAGAGATTCATTTACTTAAATATTTATCTCCTCTATCTGAGGATCTCAGGGTGGCATACAATGAGATCGGTTTTAACAATTAAAAAAATTAAAATAGTAAGAGTAACTTAAATAGGCTAAAATATATTATTAAACAATTTGACAAGTTAAAATAGAATAGTTTTAAACACATGTAAAATATTTCAAACAAGACAAGTTTAACAAACCCTGGAACTGTTGTATAGTTCCTTATATCATACAATTATGACGTACTGTTTTCCAGATATTGCAATACAAATTTAAAATGACATAATGAACAAGATGTATAATTGCAAGAATCCATATTGTGTAGAAAGAAAAGATCTCCAAACTATAGCTGTTATAAATTACACAGTCACTTTGATGGATATTAGTCAACAGAGATTATTGCACTGCCTTTCCTCCCAGCCTTGGCATGGGTTGAAACTTTTAAAAACTTTTTTAAACTGGGTGTTATCACACACCTCCAGGCCCAGTCCAGAGGCATCTTGTAATGATCTTGGCATCCCATAGTTAATCTGTACTTCTCTGGCACTTTTTGAAAGAACAGGTTTTTCCTGTTCATTCAAAAAGTGCCAGAGAAGTACAGATTGAGTATGGGATGCCTAGATTGGTATGGGATGCCTCTGGACTGGACATGGAGGTGTGTGATAACACCCAGTTTAAAAAAGTTTCAGCCCATGCCAAGGCTGGGAGGAAAGGCTTCTGGACTGAACACAGAGATGTGTGATAACACCCGTTTTTAATTTTTTTAAAAAAAGTTTCAGCCTGTGCCAAGGCTGGGAGGAAAGGGAGTGCGACAGTCTCCAACATCTCAGCCTGAAAAGATTTACTCAAGACTTTCCATGAATTGTGGTGGCTGTTTCCAATGTGCTTTGTTGCTAACAGAGTGAAAAATGAATGGACATCAAGCAGTGCTGAATGAATGTCTCCATCTGTCCTTTCACCATTCACAGCTACTTAATTAGTTTTATGGACAAGGATAATGTTCCACACCCTTGTGTTCAACTGTCTTCTGTAAATGTGATCACCCTCTACCATATTTTTGGTATTTCTAACCTCACAGCTAATATATGAAATATAATTTAATCCTTATGCAGTAGATTTGTGTTTGACTGTATAAAAAGGCTCAATGGAGCTATTTCCAGAGACAGAACAACTGGCTGTTTTGGTAATGTCCATTATTTCTGTCTGAACAGATTTCTCGCAATGACTCCCCAGGTGCCTGTCCACCATATATGAAAGTATGTGCCAATTTGCCCACATCCCCTCCAGCAGGTAGCTGAACACATCAGAACAATTTAACAAAAGTTAAATGCTGCATTTGAAGATTAAAATGAATGTTTTTTTTAAAATGTTCACTGGAATTTATGCTACAATATTACAGAATAGAATCAGACCAGTGTTTCTGTGAAATATGTCATGATAGCTGCCAGGAACTGCCTTGGCTTTTAGTCCATTTTCTATCCCAATGCAAAGGCTTTGGCCTTTGGAGCCTGTTACTTAAAGGACTGCATCCTTCCATATATATACTTTTCTAGACCACAGTATCATTTTCAGAGGTTGACCTCAGACTGCGTTCATGTGAAGTAGTTACTACTAAGGATTGGGCTTTTTAAATGATAGTACCCTCCCTAGAGAGGCTCAATTGACCCCTAAATTGTAGTCTCATTGTCCTTAGTGTTAAAAAAAATGTAGTTTTTAGATTTGCTGGACTTAGTTTGTTTTTGTTTTTTGTTTATTATTGACTTTATGTAATGCTTTATATTTTATGATATTGCCTCTGTTTTTAAATAGGCATTCAGCCCAGAGAAGTTCAGTTATTGAGCAATATAAAAATGTAATAAATAATTGCAGATGCTCCACACAAAGTCATTAAGCAAGTGAAAAAACCCTAACAACATGTTGACACTCTGCCCTGGAAAAAAGAATAGGTGTACATCAAGATGTTGTTGTTGTTGTGATTTTTGTTCTTGTTTTGTGCAGACATGTGATAAGGAATGATAACACTATGCCTTCTTCTGACCATTAGCATCTTTCCAATAAGTCATATTATTTCACACTATTTAGATTATCAGATGGGGGATGGGAGTGACGCCAGCCCTTATCCATTCCATGATAGTGATTGTGCAAAAAACATTCACACATTTGTGCTGATCCTGCCATTAAAATGTCAGTAAAGTGGAATTGCATTAACATGTTCTTCTGTTAATACAAAATGAAGGGCAAGGATGGGACAATTCCACTTCAATGATGGGATAATAACAGGATAAACGTGACGTCATATGAAAGTCTTTTGCATCATGACGGTCAATCACTGTTTAATGATGGGACACTGACAGGATAAGAGTGACATTGTGTGAAATTCTTTTCATGATCGCATTATAAGGATGGGAAAAGGACGGGACATCCCATCCCTTGTCTGTCTAATCTATGTCTAAAATACAACCGTCTCAGTTTAGTAACTGTGGCTTCTGGTGAGAATTTTTGCTGTACATTACACATGTTTGTATCTGGAAATGGTTTTTGGTGGGTTTTCTCTTCATCTGTTGAGTAATTTTAACCTTACACAATATAGCTGTTGCTTAATTTGTCAGCAGAGCAGCAAAATGCCAACTGATAATAGGAAATAGATGAAGTCTGGATTTAACCTCTGCTACAGCTTCCTGCCTAGATACTTAACTGTGTGTCAGTCTCCTTACAGCCTACAAACCATCAGTGTACTTCAGGATGAAGAATGTTTCATCTGTTTCTCTGCTTGCAACCAGAAATTGTACAAAAGGTTAAATATGACTCATGACGATAATTCTACTAGAATGTCTGAAGCACAACATTAAAAAGCGATGTGATGCTGAGGGTTGTAAAGACTTGCTGGGAAAGGAGATGGCTGCTGATACCACATTGAAAATCATGGCCTTTCTTTCTTTCGGTATTTGAAAATGATCTTTTAAATACTGAGGCAATATTGGGCAGAAATGTTGCAACCCCCCCCCCCCCAGCCTTGTATGTTTATTCATTTTTTAAATGGAAAATTAAAATGTCTTAGCCTGGAGTGGTCAATGAAGAGATGGGGAGATCAACATCTAGAATGATATGGACAGCTTCTTGTTGTGCTCATTCACAGAATTTTTCTTTTCATGCATGCTTTGCTTGTTCGATCACCACACAGAAAGACATCTATAAAGAACTACTGAAGCTTATTGTATCAGTATGTCAGATTTATGGATATGGATTACATATAGCTAGGGAAAGACCTTTTAATTAATTGTGGTTTTGTCAACAGCAACTAATGCAATAAAGAACCTTATTGATGTAATGAAGGAGACTGAAAGAGGGATCGATTAGTTCTAGACAGAAACAAGACCTAGCAATCACAATGAAAACAGTATGTGTTTATATATGCAGCAAGGCTTCTGTTTTTGTCAACCTAGTCTCACTCCTTGAGATAGTTGCAGCAGTATTTACATGGAGTACTTCCCTACACTACCATAATTTGAGTGAACAAGCAAGTCCTTGTCATGAATGTAAATATATGCAAATACTTTTGGCTATAAGCAATAAATATAACAGGCTTACAAGAAATAGCCATTATGATTATTTACTATGTAGAAATCTACAGCATGATCATGCATTTTTAGTGTATTCATTGCAATTAATAATC
This sequence comes from Urosaurus nigricauda, assembly GCA_034509955.1. Classification (NCBI taxonomy): domain Eukaryota; kingdom Metazoa; phylum Chordata; class Lepidosauria; order Squamata; family Phrynosomatidae; genus Urosaurus; species Urosaurus nigricauda. The sequence goes on along the minus strand of JAOEGL010000001.1, from coordinate 255,720,703 downwards.
TATGATACCAGTGTTTTCACTAATCCAACTGATTTCACTATATCTTAAGAATGTTTTATAAAATAGGGCTAATCACATTTAATTGCCGGCATTTCTATAAATGTAGGTTTCTGTGTGTATGTGTGCATGTATGTGTGTGTGTGTTTGTGGTATCTGATAATATAAATGTGAAATTCTCATAGGTATATAAGCTGCTCCCAATATCAGGTGCTTCTTTGTTGTACTTTTTTGAAGGCCTTCACAATGTGTACATGTTTACTTGGAGAGCCAGCATGCCAAGAAAACCCCTCTGAACAAATCTTGCCAAGAAAACCCTTCAAGTTGTGTGCACTCAACAATATGTTTACTCAGAAGCAGGTCTTGAAAAAATTACTTTTTGGACCACAACTCATATAATTTCCCAGTCTGCATGGCAAAGGCCACATAGGCAAGGGAATACTGGGAAACAGAGCTCCCAAAAGTAACTTTCTCAAGATCTGCTTAGACCTTAGATGTTAGATCTGAGTGCAATAACAGCAAATTCCACATTGACTCATGTTGCATTATTGACTTCACAATGTGAAATGCCATATAACTGATTACTGACTCATTCTTTCTACGGTAGATCCAAACTCATCAGTCTCTCAGACTAATTAATATGAGCTCTTAATGTTTAAGAGACTGAGAATGGTTAGCAGGCTCACACCTCCTTTCCTTTCTTCCTTCTCCAATGTAAACCTTTTCCTACTTTCCCTTATCCAAGTTAACGAACATAAATATTAAGATATGAAAGCATGATTTTTATTTTTATTTTTTATAAAGTTAGGAAAAATTGAAATTGTCATTGTTGAGGTCAAGGGAGAATTTCAGTCATTAAGATGAATGTTTACTAAGAATGTTGCTTTTGTTCCAGACTATACTGGTTTTGACTTATGGGGCACCATTTAAACAATGGCAGAAGGATTTGGCAAGATTTATTAGGCAAGTGAAAAAACTGATAGTGAAGATGAAGATTTCTCAAGATATATATTATATATATTCATATGTGTGTGTGTGTGTGTATACGTATACGTGTGTGTGTGTGTGTGTATAGGATTGGGGGTTACTGGATTTGGAAAAAAAATCATTTTTCTGTATGTTATTTTTTTGTGGTTAAAGGACTAGATCATGTTGAATAAAAAGAGATTACAGTGGTCCCCCGGGTTACGAAAACCCCGGGGTACGAAAGAGCCGGGGCCAGAAAAACGGCCCTGGCTTGCGAAAAAAACCCCGGGTTACGACAGAAAAAAAGCGCCGGTCCTTTAAATTTGGCGCACAGCGCTACAAACAAAGCGGTCTCCCGGGTTACGAAGACTTCCGAGTTACGAAAGGTAAGCCAGAACGGATTACTTTCGTAACCCAGGGGACCACTGTACTAGACCTAGAAGGACATTACCTGAGGTTTGGTTGGCATGGACATTCATGGAATTATAAGGTTAATGTAGATGTAATAATCATTTTGTGAGACGTGACTTATTAAGAACATGGACTAAATACCCAGGCTATATCCAAAGATACCTTTGTGGGTCTCAACACAAGAAGATTTTGACAGAAAAGATATAACAGAAAAAAAAACCTGATTAATTTAACAAGCCTTTTGAAAATATGACCAAGATCAATATAGAATTAAACTGAATTAAGAATTGATATCAGAGGGTCATATTTTACAATGGTACAGTATTCTTAAAGTTATATTTTTGAAAAATTAAAATTGGACAAAAAATATGGTTTGAGTTTAATAAAGCTGAGTTTGACGTTTTATACAGATGAGCATTTTATTATTAAAATGCATACACTTTTATTGAAATGGAAAATGGAAGAGGAATTGGTTAAAGGTTGAACGATATAATGTGCACAAAATTTTGGATATAATATACAGTTGGAGCATTGGGGAAAATGTAGTCATATGGCTTGAAATTTACATTGTGTTATGATCTTAAGGAGAATTTTGTTAAAATGATGTACCATCAGTATTTTCTCCAGAATAGCCTAAAGGTATAAGGAGACATCTAATGAATATTGGAAGTATAAAGTGCATGTTGGGACATTTTACCATTTGTGAGAAAGCTAAAAGATTATGGAGTGGAGAGTCCCTGGACTCTCCCTATGCATTTGAGGAAGAAGACGCAAGCTCATGCTACTAGCCTCTTTCTTTAAGTTAGTCTCAAAGGAGCTACAAGATCCGGTAGCATACAAGTCTTAGACCAGTAACTTTTCTTCTTACAATATAACTTTTCTCCTTACATGTGAAAAAGAGCCCTTCTTGACATCACCAACATTGTTTTGAAACACTCTTGGAATATTTTTGACAGTTTATTTGGAATTAGTTACCATCTATGCATTGTCCTAAAAGATTTTCTTCTACATCACGCCACAAGGCAAATTTGGTAAGAAAATTCTTACATTATTCCTTACAAGATAAAGAAACTAAGGGAAAATATTGTTGTGATGGGCCTTCAAGTAATTTCTGACTTCTGGTGACCCCAAGGCCAACACATCAGGGAGCTTTCATGGTAAGATTTGTTCAGAGAGGGTTTAGCTTTGTCTTCTTCTGAGGCTGAGAGACTGTGATTTACCCAAGGTCACCCAGTGAGTTTCCATGGCCAAGCAATGATTCGAACCCTGATGTCTAGAGTCACAGTCCAATATCCAAACCACTATACCAAGCTGGCTGTCCCAAGGAAAATGTAAGCATTTTTAATCAATTCCAATTCCAGTATTATGTTCTAAAAAGAAATGATCTAGCTAAAAATAGAAGCAAGAGGAATTCTAAGAGGATAGAAGGTTCTTTGCGTTTATATTCTTATGAAGACACAGAGAAAAGTCTACAGTCAGGTGACAAGAGCTTCTTTTCCACTTTAATGAGTTTAATCTGAATTGCTAAAACAATTGACTGAACTATTCTAGGCCTCAGTATTTCTAATTATGGCAATTCAATGGATGACTGCTAGTCTCTTTAACTTCTGAGCATAAATTTTATTTGAATATAATTGGAGAAAATGGGAGCAGTAGTGCATATTTCCCAATAAATTCTGAGGAATTTTACTGTGATTCAGTTGTTAACATACTTCTATAGTGAGTATTTAATTTTGACTCCATTTGGCCCACCATTTCAAATGGATTCAATTGGAGGATGATCTTTTTAAAAACAACAACAACAACAGCAACACTATGTTACAGGGGAAATAAGTCATTTTAATAAATTACTGTGAAACTGAAGTATTTTATTAGGGACTTACCGTACTAATACATCAATATTTTTAAAACTGTATTTTATTGTGATTTATATTTTTATATTGTAAGTTACCTGACTGTTTCCACAGTGATATATACATGTTTCTAAAATTTGTATGCGCTGGTGTCAAAGTGTTTCAAAATTTTGAATCAGATTCTTTCATCTACCCATATGGATGTCTACAATATAAGAGGAAATCTGCCTTGTGTAAAAATCAAGGAAGCTGGATGCCATCACGGAATATACCTGTCTCATTAAATTACCCGACAAATTGTAATTTGCCTGTCATTAGCATACACAGTCTGTCACACCATAATTCAAGAAATATGTTAGTAAACAGAATAAAGTCAATTCAACGTTTCTATGGGCGACAGGATGCTACACTTTTCCTAATACATAGCATGGTTCCTTTTGTTAGTTAGCATGTCACTTCTCAAGTCATCTCCACTTCAATACCATGTCCTTCAAACTCTCATCAGATTCACAAACCAACTTGTCTTTAGAAAATAGAGGTGTTTTAGAGATGTTTTCTTCCCAAAGAGAAAAATATAACAAGTGTGGATATTGATACACACAGATTCAAGACTGGGTATCCAGCAAATATTGGTGACTAGGATCTAAAAAACATTTTCATGTAGAACGAGTGTACATGCAGATAGAGTTTCAGACTTGGATCTGGGAAGCCTGTGTTCAATTCTTCATGAAGCCATGAAGCTCCCTGATGTTATGCACCCCTATATACTCACATTGTTGGGGTCCTCATATTTTGATTTCTCATATTTGAAAATAGCATGTTTGTGAGAGATGGATGAATGATCAGGAACACTCAAGGTCAGGTTCCCTGGGGTGGGGGATAATTTAGCTCAGGCATGTGGATAACACCATACTACTAAGTGGAAAACATCATGGACTTGGAACAATTACTAAGGGAGCTCACGGAAGAAAATACAAAGGCAGGCTTGTTGCTGAACATAAAGAAAACAAAAATAATGACCACTGAAGAAGATCTACATAAATTCAACCTAGACAATGTGAAAATTGATATAACGATTTCTGGTATTTTGGATTAAACAAGAAACCTTGGAATTGGAAGGGCAGCAATGAAAGAACTACACAAGATTCTAAAGAGTAAATATTTATCATTATCACCAGCATATTTATATTTATTTGTATCCTGCTTTCCCCAAAACTGGGACTCAGAGCGGCTTACAGTCTAAAAGCACAGTAAAATTAAAAACTTACAAAAGTGAAAATTAAAATGGAATTAAACTATTACAATATTAAAAGAGATCATTAATCTAAAATAGAACACAATTGAAAAAGCATTTAAAAACCATATGCTTTAAAACAGTACACCACCCCCAAGACATTCTTTAAAAATGCTATGTTTTAAAAGCCTGTCTGAACAAAAAAGTCTTAGTTTTCCTTAGTTGCCAGAGGAAGGACAACAAAGAGAACAACAAGTGAGCACTAAACAGAAACATCGGAAGCTGGACAGTGAAGGAAGTGGGTGAAAAGAAAATCAATTCATTTGAGATGTGCTGCTGGAGAAGAGTGCAGACAATACTGTAGACAAAAAGACAAACAAATGGGTCATTGAACAGATCAAGCTTGAAATCTCCCTGGAAGCCAAAATGATCAAAATTAAGACTATCGTACTTAGCATGAATCATTGGAAAAGACAATAATGCTAGGAAAGGTAGAGGGCAGCAAAAGGAGAGGGAGACCACACGCTAGATAGAGACTCAATCAGGGAGCTCACAGGCCTGAATTTACAAGACCTAAGCAGACTAGTGGAGGATCAGGGCAGGGCGGGGGGGGGGGGGGGGCTGGAGATATCGCATCTACAAGGACATGTATGTAGGGGTGCCAATCATTTTTTAGGCCCAAGAAAGGCCTTTTTTAAACAAGAGGAAGTGAGTAGAAGGAGTAGAAAAAGGAACCCTGGTGGCATAATGGTTAAATGCTGGTACCACAGCCATTCACAGCTGCAAGGTTGTGAGTTCGATCTGAGGCAGGGCTCCAAGGTCCGTTCAGCCTTGCATCCTTCCGTAGGTCACTAAAATGAGTACTCAGCTTGTTGGAGGTAATTAGCTTACACACTGTAAACTGCTTACGGAGTGCTTAAATGCACTGAAAAGCAATATAGAAATGTACTTGCTATTGCTACTTCTTGTCTACTTGCAGTTTTTTGAAAAAGGCTTCTACTTGTCTAAATTGGGCCTGGAGGGGGGCAAAAAAATAGGGCTCCCGTGCCCCATAAAGGGGCATGTCAAATGGCCCAGGTGGGCTGTAAGAGGTCCATGGGCCACACTTTGCCTACTCCTGCTTTAGACAATTATGCTTCACATGTAGATATTGGCCATGTGACACCAGGTTGGGGCCCTGCTCCTTGTTCTGTGGATGGACCCACTTTGTCATTCCCTGCTTACAGAACAAGGGCACAGACTCTCACTGAGACTGAAATGGTGGACCTACTGAGACTTGCTTCTGAACTAGAGCAGGAGGGAGTTCCAGAGCCACACATCTCAGAGGAAGACCAGAATGCAGTATCAGTTCTGGCAGAGAGTCCTGCCCATTCAGATACAGAAGACAACTTACCCCTTCTCCAAGTGGAGATAACAAAAGGAGAGCTTGAGGAGGACTCAGAGGATTTATAGGAACCAACAATTAATCAAGCAGCAGATGTGTTAAGTAGCTGATCTATAAATTCCCAGCCCTGCCCTCCAGGAATTGTCAGACATCTGACCTATCTGGCTTGTTGTTATGTTCTGAACTCTGTACTTGATGTGGACTGTATTGTTGACTCTGGACGTCATTTACCTGACTTGAAAATTGCTGAACTCAGTTTGGGACTTAAGGATTGTATTTAGCATATATACTCACTTATAAGTTGACCTCATGCATAAGTCGAGGGCAGGTTTTGGGGCTAAAATTTTGGATTTTGATATGAGCCATGTATAAGTTGAGGGTAAAATTTAGGGGCATGTGACAAAAATATATATAGGATGAAGCAAAGGAAAATATTACCAAAGAACTTAACAAAATTCCAGCAGACATAACTGATTGTGCTCCCACTAAAGGCTGGATGGATGAGAGAACCGGGGCAGGGGGGTGTCAGTGCTTTCAGGACAGATTACACTTTTGCTGTTCACCAAAGGATGGCTCCCTTTTTATAAGAGTTAAAGTACAATACGCACATTGACTCGTGGATACCCTGTTTCCCCGAAAACAAGACATCCTCTGAAAATAAGACCTAGTAGAGATTTTGCTGAATTACTAAATATAAGGCCTCCCCCGAAAGGAAGACCTAGCCAAGTTTTTGTATATAAATATATATACAGTATATAATAAATGTTCAAATTTTTTTGTTCAACAATAAATGTGAATTCTTCTTCGTGGAAAAATAAGACATCCCCTGAAAATAAGACCTATTTGGGAGCAAAAATTAATATAAGACACTGTCTTATTTTCGGGGAAACACAGTAAGTCAACTCAGGTTTCTTGGGTCAATTTTCTGACTAAAATTCTAGACTTATACATGAATATATACAGTATTAAAGTAAAATAAGAGGTGAAACAGAGCATCCTGACTGACACTTTGAACACTGGATCAGGGCCGTGGCACCCACACGCCACAGCCCTGATCCGACATTTTCCTGGCGCAAAAAGAAACAGCAGAATGCTACTCTGTGCTGGGAAAAAGGCCTTTTGAACCATGTTGCTTAATTAGCAATCCTGGAGAACTTGAAGTTTGCACATGGTTGTGGCATTTTGGCTGGTTTTAATTAAGATAAGGAGAACCACTGTGGTGTAGTAGTTTAAGTGTTGGACTAGAACACTGAGAGACCATGTTTCAGATCCCCATTTGGCCATGGAAATCCACTGGGGCAAATCACATTCTCTCAGCCTCAGAAGACAGCTAAGGCAAACCGCTTCTGAACAAAACCTTCAAGAAAATCCAATTATAGGTTCACCTTAGAGTTGCCATAAGGCAGAAATGACTGGAAGGCACAGAACAACAACAACAACAACAGCAATTCACAAGTACTTACAGAACTTATAGACCTAGAAAGTTCATCTGCAGTTATGGCCAGGTCCCACTGTGGCAGCATGGAAAGTCACTCAGTCTGAGATCAGAATGGGATGTCCAGTGTCATTCACATGGCTGGGCACGTTGTTCTGACATCAGAACGAGCAACTCACTACAGTGGGGTTAGAGGCAGGCGGCACAGCAGGATGCATTATAAACAGCTGTCTGGCATTGCAACTAACACCTCTGGATCTTCTGGGAATTCTAAAGCAAAAGGTGAGGTTTTTTTAAAATAGTTTTCAGGGAGTATGTGGCAGGTGTAGTGCTGAACTGGCCAGACTCCATCTGGACAGATTGTACCAGAACTGGGGTTTTGGCCCTGCATCTTCTAAACTCGTCTAGGTAACAGGGGGATGCTGTTTTGTTTGGCCAGTGAAGACAGGGTACAGCTTTCAGTTTCCCTACCCAAAGTCTCGGAAATTTAATTCAGTTTCTTAATGAGTGAAACTTCCAATTTCACTCCTAAATATAAGAAATCATTAATAAGGTTTTAACCTACATTTACTGACTAACAAAAAGCACGTTTATTCACCTCTTCTTGGAAAGGATCAGTGGGATGTGGGTAACTTAACAAGGGACTCGATCTTGCATGGTAAATAAGCTTTGTGTCCCATTCCTGCACACATTCCATAAATGGTGATGATCAACATTATTAATTCTACCTTCTCATTTTAGCAGTTCATCAAAAGTCCCAATTGACAAAGCAATTATGAGTTATATTTGCTGCAATTATGCACACCTGGTTTTTGGATGCAAAACAACTGAAATTGTATTAGTCTTCTGTGATAGTTTTACAGACTATTAGGTATGCCAAGATCGTTTGCTAGACTCAGCTTTCAGATACAGGTGCCAAATATATATATATATATATATATATATATATTCTGGGTACCCTTTTAGAATGCTTTTCTATCTGATTTAATTCTAAGAAGGAGAGGAACAAATATCAGCAGCTGAAAAGGAAAATTCTTGCCTGTGATGCACAGTGAAAGAAAACAGAGGGTGCATCTACACTGTACAAATTATGCAGTTTGACACCATTTTAACTTACTGCATTTTAACCTACAGAATCCTGGGATGTGTTGTTTTGTGAAACACTAGCCTGCTTTGGCAGAGAAAGCTTAAGACCTTGTAAAAATACAAATCCCAGGATTCCATAGGACTGAGCTACAACACTTAAACTATCAAACAGCATTATTTCTACAGTGCAGATGCACCCTGAGTGAGTTTGGGCAAACAAGATAGGTAGGGAAAAACACTTGCAGGAGGAAAGGATCTGCCAGGATTGTATAAAAACTCCATAGCAAGCACAGGTAAGAATTTTGTTTCGGTTCATTTTTTTTCTCTTGACTTAGCAAAGTATGACTGTAGGAGAAATCAGAACTGACAGATTTGCCCACAGATTTCTGAAATGATTCATAGTGTTTCCATGGGTATCTGACAGGATGTGGAGCAGGGCAGGCAGAAGCAAAGTTCCATGGAAGAGAAAAAATAAAGTGCATTTCCCAATACTTAAGGGTGGCAGCCACAGAAAATCACTCACTCGGAAAGGGCTCAGTATGTCTTCTTTAACAAATGCTATGTACATACCATACACAACCCTGTAAAATATCTACTTGCTTGTATCAAAAGTCAAGCTCAAATAATGGGATAGCTTGCATATAGTAAACTCACTGCACAAACTACAGCTCTTACATACTGTCTTTTCATCACTAAAAGTGTTTTCCATCACTGCTAAAACATCATAAACTGTACTACTTAACTGCAGCAATGCATTGATGCATAAAATGACTCAGCTTTGTAGAATGACACTTTCAAAATGAAACAGTTCTCTGAGTTACATGGCTTTGTTTAAACAGTACATGGTTGATAAATATTCTGGTCCCAGAGTCAAAGGGCATGTCTACATAACCCTCTGTGCCCTCTACATGATGCAGGGCCAAATCCCCAATTCAAGTGTGGGCTGTTTTCATGAGGGAAAGCCAGTTCTGCACCAAATCTGGCCTATCCTTGCCTAAATCATTTTTTTTAAAAGAACAATTCACTTTCTGCTCTGTATTTTGTAGAAATATCTGGAGTGTTCTGGAGAAATGCCTGGCAGCTGTTTACACAACTGTCCCACTGTACTGCCTGCCGCAACTAGCACAAGTCACTCCCTCTGAGGTCACAATGATGCGCCCAGCCACGTGATCAATGATGGGCACGTTTTGTGCCAGCAACAATGGCACCAGGTGGCACAGTGGGACACATGTGTAGACAACCACCTGGTGTTACTTCAAAGTGTGGAGGTAATAGTAATAATAATAATAATAAAATTTATTTATACCCCACCCCTTTGAGATCAATTGGGGTGGCTGGATGGAATCTGGGAGAGTTCTAGGGCCAAGTAGTCCAGGAGCAGTCTGGAGTAGTCTGGCCAGTGCAGATGAACCCTAAGGCCATCATTCTGTTCCAGGGGCCAATGAGGGCTCTTTCACAGTACACAATTATACCACTATGATTTCCCTTTAACTGCCATGACTGGATTGTATAGATTCCTAGTGTTTGTAGTTTAGTGAGGCACTAGACCTCTTTGCAGAGAATCCTAATCCTCATCCTAAATGGCAAATCCGAGGATTTCATAACAATTTGCCATGACAATTAAAATGAAAGGTGAATTGTTCTCAGGATTTCATAATAATTTGCCATGACAATTAAAATGAAATAGCACTACAATAATATAGTGTGAAGGACTCCTGATGTATCACTAGTAAAACCTCAAGGAAGACATGAAGACCACAGAATTCTCCCGCTCCAGTTTCCCAGCCAGTTTCTGAATACCACATCTGATACTGAAGTTAATATATAGCCATCGTGACTAGCCATTCCAAACATTATCCTCTAGGATCTGTCTCATCCGAAAGTGAAGCTAATCAAAAAGGGGGAAATAGCTACATCTTTTGGAAGTGAATTCCACACTTTTCACATTTCATTTCAAACTCTCTTGATGAAGAGTTGAACCCAGTCCGGATCTACCCAGGTTAGCATCTTTATAATTCACCTGAATGAATTATTGTGAGATACATTCATACATATGCAGAAACACTGCATGTTGTTGAAAGGCTACATGTCTATTGTACTCATATGTCAAGAGTCAAGATTATACATGTGCACTGATGTTGTTGTTGTGTGCCTTTTGTTTCTCACCTAGGGCAACCCCAAGGTGACCCTTTCATGGGGTTTTCTTGGCAAGATTTATACAGAGGTTTGCCTTTGCCTTCCGCTGAGACAAGGGAGTTTATCATACTGCCCTTTTTTGTCCTCTCCTGACCTAGGAGCAGGATGAAAACTTTTAAGTATGGATTTTATCACATGCATCCATACCCAGATCGGGGGTATCCTGTACCCAATCATTGCATCTTGTACCCAATCTGCACTTTTCCAGTATTTTGCAAAGAATGAGAAAGTTCTGTTCTTTCAAAAAGTGCAGGTGATCAGGGTACTGGGTGACATGATCAGGTACAGGATGCCTCTCGCATGGGCATGGAGGCATGAGATAAAATCCATGCTTAAAAGTTTTCCTCCTGCTCCTAGGTCTGGAGGAAAGGATGGAAAAGGTCAGTGGGATAAACTCCTGAGAGTAACTTGTCACAGGAATTATATATGATGCAACATTTTTAAAGTACTGTACAGTGGGCCTTTGTTATCTGCTGGAGTTTGGTTCCAGGACACACCGTGGATACCAAAATCTGTGGATGCTCAATTCCCATTAAATACAATGGCATAGTAAAATGGTTTCCCCTATATAAAATGGCAAAATGAAGGTTTGATATTTGGAATTTATACTTGTTTTGGACATTTTCAAGCTGTGGATACTTTAACCTGTGAATAAAGAATCTGTGGATACAAAGGGACAATTGTAGTTGCTTTTCTTAGCACAATACATGGGCTTTGGCTGACACTGTACTTCCGCTCTTTAATGTATTTAGCCAAGTAAAACACATGTTTACATGTTTGCATGGTCAAAAAGTTAATTTAAAAAAATAAAACAGATAATGTAACAAAGTGCCCCCATACAATACATATTTGATTGTTTAGATTGCATTCATATAGATTATAAGGGAAGGGTTGCTGTTTAAGAATATGATATATATATGTTATTTTCTGAACAGATAATTGTATTGATTATTTTTTTAAAAAGCATTCATGAAGAACATGGCTACATAAATGGAAGGCTCTACCTCTCTAGGATACCCTTTAGGCTCTCTTCTCCTGCTCTACAAATAAATTGAGATGAAGAAATGCTTAAAAAAACTTGAGAGGTTTAAGGAGCTGTGTCATTCTACCCTCCCAATAAGGAGACAGCTTCAGTGTGCTGTGGATGGCTAGGCTTTTAAAACATCTGCAGCTTCACATCTCTTATTTGCACTGCTTACAGCTCCTTCCATGGTAAATCACTGAGAGATGATTTATTTTTTTAGAAGACCAGACTGGAGCAACAAAACATCACCTCTCTTCTCAGCTGTTCTACACAAGGGTGCATTTGAGTCTTTGATAAAAACGGAACCTCTGCTGACTGAGAAATCATACATATACAGAACTGAAAGCACTTATTCACAGTGGAAAAATGAAAGGAGACAAAGTCCCATTGCTGTACAATAGTAAAAAAACTTTTATTTCTTAAAAAGTCCCAATGGTTAAAAAAAAAATCTTTAAATTCCCGTAAGTTTTAGCCTTATAGAAACACATTTACTATGTATATCATGTGGTATGTATGTATCTATATGCACAACAGAAACGATTTATTTTTTAAGAAATGTTTTTATGTGTCGTCTCAATGTCACATACATAGCAAATAATAATAATAATAATAATAATAATAATAATAATAATTTGTATCACGCTTCTCCAAAAAGATCGAAGCGGCTAACAATAAAACATCCATAAAATAAAATAAGCATAAATAAATGTCTCATTGCCCATTGTATCCCAAACCCTCCCAACATTCCCACCCACAATTAAACTATTAACAATTGTTAAAACAATTAGTAAAAACAGGGCAGAGGAAGCGGGTGGTTGCTAAATCATTAGTCAAATTGACAGTAGTTTGTTGGAATGTTAAGCTGGGAAGGCTTGTCTGAAGAGATAAGTCTTGATTGCCTTTTTAAAGCTTTCAAGACTGGTGATATATAGGATCTCTTCTGGCAGGCCATTCCATAACGGCTGAGGAAAAGGTTCTCTGAGTAACCACAGCCAGCCTAGTTTGGGCTGGTTGTAGTAAGTTCTTATTAGAGGACCTCAGTGTACGGGGTAGATTATATGGGAGAAGGCGATCCCATAAATAAGATGGAACCAGGCCATGAAAGGCTTTACAGGTTATAACCAACACCTTGTACTGTGCCCAGAAATTAATAGGCAGACAGTGAAGAGACTTTATTATAGGTGTAATATGGTCACCTCTAGATCTTCCAGTGACCACTCTGGTTGCCATATTTTGAATTAGTTGAAGTGCAAGGGAAGCCCTATGTAGAGCAAATTGCAAAAGTCAAGACATGAGGTTACGTGCATGTGCACTATAGTCTTCAGGTCTCAGAAAGGGGTACAGTTGATGTATCAACAGAAGCTGATAACAGGCACTCCTGGCTGTCACATCTGGAGCGATGGATCAAGGAGCACCCCCAAACTGCAAACACAATCCTTCCAGGGAAGTGTGACCCTGTCCAGGACCGGTTGACAAATCTCTATACCTGCATTAGGACCTCCAGCAGTGAGCACCTCCGTCTTATTTGGATTCAGTTTCAATCTGTTTTTGTTCATTTTTAATAGCTCCTGAATAAGGCCAATTGGTGATAGGGCTGAAAGGTGTTGGGCTTTTTAAGAAATACAAGTTTTTGACTATAGTATAGCATACAGGACTTTTGTCTCCATTCATTCTTCAAATACACATAGCCAGGCTCTTACACCTTAATCTAAAACACAGATTTGGCCTGCATCCAATGCAGTATATCTGTGTATCAGTTGCTGGGCAGTGCACTTGATCAAGTCTCACTGCATTCATATCTTACATGTTTGCCTACTTACAGGTTGCATTCCATGCATCTGAATGTGCTACAGTTTATGCTGAAATAAATTAGTGCTACACAACTATTTTTTTATTTGGTTATGATTCAGTGAGGGTCTTCTTTCACTCTTATGGCTGACGTAGAAAATGTGTTAGCTTGTTAAATGTGTTTACTTCTATATCTGGATATGCACATCATGAGATAGGAATTATTTTATACACAGATCTGATTAAAATACCTGCAGTCATTTGTTCAATAGGTTTTAATGGGACTTTAAATATACCTAATGTAAATAACCAGGTTTGATTCCCCACTTGGCCATGAAACCCACTGTGCCACCTTGGGCAGGTCCCATGCTCTCAATCTTAGGAGAACACAATGGCAAACCTACTCTAAACTAACCTTGCCAAGAAAACCCCATGATACATTCAAGTTAGGGTCGCCATAAGTCAGAAACAATTTGAAGGTACACAACAACAACAGACAAAATGTAAATTGGACTGGAGTCAATGTCCTGATGCAGAATAATGAAGAGTAGCATTTACCATTTCATTTTTTAAAAAGACATTTTATGCACATTATTGTCTCACCAGAATATTTATTAGAAGCAACAGCATACAATGTCTTTACTAAAATATCTGGAAAGAACAAATAACATTAGTTCAAAGCTTAGCTGATACTCATTTCCAAGGTTCTAGCATATAAAATATTATATATTCTTAGTACGTACTTCTCAGGCTTCAGTCCACAAACTCGGAATTGTAATGCAACTGTTCTTGATTGCTTAGAAGCAAACAAAAAGCCAATATTCCAGCAGAGGGGGAAAAAAACTTCATTTGAATAGCACTGACTACTTTGATCAAAGTAAGAATCAATAAAGGAAACCATTCAATATAGATTAAAATGTCCATGAAAGAAAGCAAGAAAGAAAAGAATCAAGTAGCTTGTTCAAATGGCAGTTGACTCACTGATGAGGAAAAAGCTTTTAACAGATTCATGCCGTGCTTTATGAAACAGAAGTGTATCAAACTGTGTTTAATTCAATAGCCATTTAATATTATAGTTTAATTTTGCTTTAATGTGACAACAGTTTGTATGTTTTAAACTGTACTTGTTTTCATCTTTTTTTTTTACTGGTTCAGTGTGTCTACTCTAGTTGCCACAATTCTAGTTGCAACAATTATTTCTAGCCTATGTATATCTATCACATTTCTGTTGTGTTTTTCCTTCAATTGGGCCAAATCCAATACACTATTGATTATTGCAATCCTCAGCATCACCCAAACACAATGATAGAGGATTTTTCAGCCTGTCAAAGAACATTTTGGCAGTACCGGGGGGGGGGGGGAGAACATGTCACACACCCCCCATTCTTCTTTATTCAACCATTCCACCCATGGAAGTCCAATATTACATCTTACCACTGGTAGGTTTTCAGAAGTAGATTAATTCCTCTCCCCCCCTTACAGTAACATGCCACAGATTTGTTTTCTTCTGTTGAAGCAAATTGATACACATCGAGACAGTACTAATCATTCACACCAATTATGAATTTGCTTTTTGATAGATGAAGAATGGTAACAAATCAGGCGTCTTCAGAGAGGCTCAGAAAATCTCTGATTTTTTAAAAAAGTGTTTTGACAGGACTTTTATTCTATGGTTGTATCCTGCCTCATTCATAGAAATTTTACAGGAAAGCAGATGCTCCTGTCTTCCCTTTGTAACACTCCCACTGATTCTTCTGTCTTTTTTTCTTATCACACACAAAAATCTCCAAAAAGAAAGGAAAGACAGACTAGTCGCACAATGCCTTTTGATTAGTGATGCCAGGAGCCATCTGTCTGGATGTGCCTGAAGAGTCAGAGAGCGAAATCTTGAAATCCAGTGATAACGGCAGTGACCAGGAACCAGAAGGCACATTTGACGTGGCTGCTGAGACAGTGACTAATCTGATATAGAGACCAGCTCCGGTTACAGTGATGAAGAAAGCATTTATTTATTCATGCAAGGACCCTCAAGGGAAGTGGTTGCTCATGTCTCAGATACTGAGCTGAACTCAAATAAAGAAGAAATATGTCATATCTGTCCTAGAAAAGAGGATTTTTCATTTTTTTAAAAAAATATGCCACTGATGCTATCATTACAAGCTTTTGATTGCCAGAAGATGCAGTAGCTATAGTCTGTGCCAGAGTGCGGGAATTTACTTTTTCAGACTATAGAATTCCCTAGTCAGCATGGACACTGCATTTCAGGACAGTAATTTTCCAAGATCTGGTGATCACTCAAAGATTGCATATGAAAGAGTGAAAAGTTTAGCTTTTTAATAGTTCAGTGCTGTCTGAGAATATTTCATATATGTGTTCTATACAGATATGTTGTATAGTTGCCATTTTTAAATACAGAGTCCAGTGAGTCCCGAAACATTATTCTTCAGACAATGTTAAAGCAATCATTCTGGGTTTCAATGTGCCCCAGTAGTTTTTGTGTGAGACTGTTCTTTGTGATACAGTTGGTCCTGGTGGTGCAGTGGTTAAATGCCTGTACTGCAGCCACACACTCACAAACCGTAAGGTTGCGAGTTCAATCCCAGCCAAAGGGTGACGTCGCTAAAATGAGTACCCAGATTGTTGGGGGCAATTAGCTTACACTTTGTAAACTGCTTAGGGAGTGCTTAAGTGCACTGATAAATGGTATAGAAATGTACTTGCTGTTGCTATTGCTATTGTTTGGTAGCCACAGATTTTTTTATCCACGGATTCAAGCACCCACAGATTCAAGCTCTTCTGCATTCCTGTGGCATGCAGTGTCTGTTCACTGTGCCACAGGAACACCCCAACGCTGCCTGCCATCTGGCTGGGCAAGCAAAGTCAGGGCATGCAGCGTACAGTTGCCATGCCTCCATGCCACCAGTAAGCTGGTTCAAATTGCCAGTCTAGTCAGCCCCTTTAATGACTGTATTGCTGTTGTCCATGCAGAACAAGCTGAAGAAATGAAGTACACTATAGATGCTTACAGCCTTAACAAAAACCTACTAGCTTCATAATGGTGGTATGCCTTTTGTTGTGTGTTTTCTCCTCAATAGATAAATAGGTAGATGGCTACAGGTTTTACCTCCATACCCTTTTATGGTACTGAAGGACCAAAACTACCTTGTCACACTTTAAATGTTGGGTAAATAATGAGCCCTTGTTGACTTTTGCGATGTAATACCACAGATAATGTTCTTACAAAGTTATGCTGATTATAAAGATAGATTCCAAGAAACTTATACTAGGAAAAACTATTTCATGTCTGTGCTACGGGCTCTGACATAATGCTGGGGGCAGATGCAAGAAATATCTTGTTGCCCACTGTGAACAAACAAATTTTGCTGGCTCTGTAAGTATCCGTAAAATACACATCTTGTTCAACATAATCATTTTAATGTATTTCTCCTGCTGCTGAAGAACCGTCATGTTTAATTGTCATATTATTTTTCTTCATGGGAAGTGTATACAACTTTATAAGAAAATTATTAATATTAATCAGACATCATCATGTGAAATGATTCTGTTAGCATATCTTGGTTCAAAAACCATTATGTAAACAAGGTGTATTCGACAAATAAAAAGCATATTTCTCTAGAGGTAAGATTCAAAGCTACAAATCACTGAAGAAATAACTAGTAGTTTCAATTAGCTGTAAAAATAACTGTAGAAAAGCAACACCCAGTGCCTCAGCTCCATTCAATTTATAGTTGAATTATCCCATACAGTTTTTTTTTAAACTTGAAAGTTCCTTAAGAGGAGAGAAAGTGTGAGATCAAACCAGACACTTAACAGCATGTATTATGACTTTATTAACTATGAAGACTGATTGTCTTCAGACCTAAGTTTAGAAACAAATGGTGTCTTCTTTGTCCAGGAGATATGATAAAACGTTATGTTTAGTAAATCTCACATCTTAGGTTACTTTATATATGTTCAGACAGAAAGCCCTTCCTGTCTTTGATATGCGGTTTGCTTAGACTAGAATAGTCTCCCCCAATTTGAATTGCATCCTAGGCACAAGAATCAAGCCTGTAAGACAGTTCTCAGAATCAGTATTTGGACAGTCATCTTTATAAGCCATTTCCCTCACATAGAGAGCATTCACTCTTCCTTTCATTGTGTGAGCAGCTAAACCAGGAAGCCTCTAATTAATCAAGTTTCCACTTTCGTCCAAATGGGGAAACTGTAGTTACAGTATCTGCTTGGACTAGTGACCATAGTTCCCTATGAAATGATGTACAGACAGAAAGTATGCTTAATCAGAGATATTGGATTTGCATTTTTCACAGATGGGCTGAGAGCATAAGCAAAAGGCTTGTTTATAACCAGGCATATTAAGTCACTAGAAACCTAAATACCTTAAAGATGGCAGCTCCCACCTGACCTTGTAAACTAAGCAAGGTTGGCCCTGGTTAGTATTTGGATGGGAGACTGTCAACAAATACCAGGTGCTGTAGGCTATATTAAAGTAGAAAGTACAGAAAAAAACATATCTGATTATTTCTTGCCTAAAAAAACCCTTGGAACTTCATGGGTTGCCATAAATTGGCAGACAATTTGAAGACACAAATGCATGTGTGCACGCACACGCGTACAAAAACATCTCACTGTATGATAATCCAAACTGGCTCACTAAATTGTTGTATCTGTGGTTGCAGATACATTTTTGGAACTGTTATTCTGTTTTATGGTTATAAATCTCAATTGTTGCTTCTAGAAATTATGCTTGCACAAGATCAGGAGCATGGAAAATGTGGACTGAGAGCTATAGACTTCCCCCCTTTTTTACAGTCTCTAAGTCTCCCGAAAGTGCCCAGAGAACACCCTTCCTATATTTTATGTTCTACAGATTATCTAACAAGTGCTGGTCTTTGGGTGAAATGTCTATAAAATGACCCCCATTCCTCCTGCTACTAACTTTGCACTTTAAAATGCTTCTTTGGAGCACTAACAAACAAACAAACCCTGATGCCAAAGCCAAATGGAAATGTCAATGAGAAAGGATTTCCAGTAACTTCCAGCCTTTTCTGGATATGATTTTTTTTTGGGGGGGGGGGGGTTAATTTTTTTTTTCATTTTTGTCTAATTTGAGCAGCAGGAGAAAAAAGTGGTTTGCACCTTGGCCACAGTTGCCATTTCTAGACTAGGTGTTTCTGATGAGTGCATGCACCATATTAAATGCATCTGAGAAGTGTTACTTACGCCATACTGGTGATTTCACAACAACTACGGAAGTCCACTGGAGCATGCAGTCAGCCTATGCTGAGGAGAATTCAAGAAATGTGGGGCTGGGAGCAGGGGAAGGGTTGCTACTTTTTAAAAAGTTTTTTTTTTTTTTTAGTATATTGTGTCGTTTTGCAAAGTCATATTTCTCTTAGTTTTAAAGTCAGGTTGAATGCTTTTTGAAACACCACAATATACTAAAAACAGTACTCACCTGGACCTTTGTCCTCGGGCTCCAGGTTTTAGTGGATTTCCAGAGTTGATGTGATATTACCAGCACTGACCATGATGTTTAGGCCATTTACTTCAGATCTTATAAGTAGATGTTCAAAGTGGGGATGAAGAAGACTGGACCTATGAAGAAAATTGAAAAGGTACATTTCAAACCACTAGTGAATTAAATGATTTCCTCTCGCCCTTTTGGATAGACATTTGATGTGTGCTCTAGCTCATAAACAGTATTTGTCAGCATTTACATATGGCTCAGGTCCAGACTACATGAAAATCTATCTCTCTATATGAAATCTTTGGGGAAGGATTTTCTTCTGGTCCTACCATCCTAACAGGCCCTACAGGAGAATGCTCTCTCAGTGACTGCTCCCAGGTTGTGGAACTCCCTTCCACTGGTCAGGCTGGCCCCCTCTTTCCTCTCATTTCACTGGCATGCAAAGACTTTTTAATTCAGCAGGCATTTATTATTAATTGGTTGTGAGGCATCTTTGTTATGCAAAGAGTGCTATCTTTCTTTCTTTAAGTTTTAAATGATTTTACACTTTTTAAAATCAATGGCATTTTAATATAATGGTGTAAATTTTTTGTCATCTTATCATTAGTGTTAGCTAATTTTAGTGATGTGGGAAGCCTCCTTGGAAGAAAGATAGGATAAAATAAATAAATAGAGACAGGTCATGAGTGGAACATATTTTTTTAACACACCCAGCCCTCTGAAGGGTATAGGGAAAACAGAAAGCAGAGATTGATCCAGTTTGTTGTTGTGTGCCTTCAAGTTACCTTCACGTTATCTTCAAGTTGTTTCAGACTTACAGTGACTTTAAGACAAACTTATCACAGGGTTGTTGTTTTTTTTGGCCAGATTTGTTCAGAGAGAGGTTGGCTTTGCATTCATCTGAAGCTGAGTGTGTGTCAGTTGCCAAACTTCACCCAGTGATGAACAAGCAGGGATTCAAATCCTACCGCTCAGACCACTACACCACTCTGGTTTTCATGAATCACTCTACTACAAATTCTCATACTTTTATCTTTATTTGAATAAATGAATGATTCTGAAATCTCAACCATTTTAAACTATCCAGATGTTGTATTCCACCTGCCATTAGCCTAAGCCACCATGACCAATGACCAGGGATGGTGGAGTAGGAGTCTACCAATTTGAAAAGGGCTTCAGCTTGTCCATCATTGACTAAAAGCCTTCCCCAATCACATAAAGGGGTACAAAACAGAAATCTGTCAGGAAGCTAGGAAGTGCAAACTTTTATGCTCGATAACTTTTATAAATCTCTTTTTCCCAAACCTCTTAGTTGCACAAATAATTGGCACTGGCCATACATCTTTAACAGGGATCACTGGGATCCCTTCTACCCACACTGATAGTTTTGAATATTTTGACTTTGCATTAGTGAAACAGCATAGCAGATGGCTCTCTCTAAAACTTGCTATTGTGTTAATGGTAAGGACTGACAAGCTACCCACTGTAATTTTGAGATGTTTCTGTTTCCCACTGCTCATATGATTTCATACTTTCTCTTCCTTTATTATATAGTAATAAAGAATCTGCTACGAAGCAAAGATGCTTCACTTGTGTTTTATTTTACAAAATAGCAAAACTCCAAAGCAGACATGATAGAGAAAATGTGTATGAAACATTCCATCTATCTAGTTACAAAGATTATACTGCATTTATAAAAATACAGCTCTTTATGCTAGAGTTAGAGGAGGATTGTGAGAAACAACCCACCCACCATTGCTGACATATCTCAAGTGACAACCTCACAGGTGGGTACTGTCTTCCAGAGACATCCAAAAGCAATGCTTACAAGTGCATGCATGCATTAAAAAGGAACTAAGGCCCGATACAGACGGGCATGAAGAGGCACCTGGGTGGCACCATTGGGATTTGGGAGCGCACATCATTTACACGCTCCCAAACCCGAACATGTAATGGTGCCACTGCAACTGCGTAGCTTTTGGATGGAGCTTCGTAGTTACAGTGACAAAAAGGTGCTTAATGGCACCTTTTTTCTTTGTTGCGCTGCAACTGCGCAGCAAAAAAGGAGCACGTTTTCTAGTCGCTGCAGCACAGTTGCACCACAAAAAAAAAAAAAAAAAGAGGGTGCCAGACCGCCCTTTTTGGGCAGTCTATACCACCCCTAGGACATGTACTGAAAAATCAGTTTGTTTGTTGAATCTGTGGATGCAAACTTTCTGGATATGAAGGGCTGACTGTACTAAGACTGTACTAACAAGCATACCATTTTGGAACTACGCCACTATTAATGTTGTTGTTGTGGACTGGAATGTTAGTAATTTTTTTTAAAAAAAATCACGGTAGAACAGTGAAAAGCGTATGCAGTCCTACAAATTCTTAACACACACTTTCAGGGAGTAAGCAATCATTAACATATGGGATTCATAGAGTTTAAATTCCAAAAAATATGAAAGTGATCAGACTGGAAGTCATATTGTACAGTGTAAAAGTCCTATCCTCCAAATGCAGATATATGTTCCTGGGCTATGGTTATGCATACTCACCAGCATTTCACAGATGAAAACTGGGACATGTGTGGTCAAATAACACCAGAGTGTGGTCAAGATGGCAAAAGTTGCTTTGCATAAAGGGCAAGATTCTGCCCCACAGAGTTAATTGAGTGTAAACTACTTTTGTACTTTGAACTCACTTTGGAACAAGTGAAATGTACTGAGTACAAAGGGATAAAGTGGGAGGAGGAGCTGAAAATGTGGGATGACTGAGGATTAATTGGGAGTACACTGGCAAATTGGGAAAGTTAAAAAGTATGATGCAGTAGCAAGAGAATGGTGTTGTACATGCTTATTTTTGAATCCACCATGGCTTTTGGACAGAACTCAGAAGCACCCTGCATATAACAACTTCCATGTTTTAAGAGAAGCTAAAAATTATTTCATGTTCTGCTTTTTACAACAAGAGTAGTATGGGTGCTCCACTTCTCTCCTGGAAACATTAGAGTTTCATGTTCCATGTATACAGTTAGCCTGGATAGGGTACAATCTACCGTACTGGGCGTTATTGGTGTGGTTCTTAATAATGTGAAAAATATGATGCACATGGGGAGAAGATGCTAAACTCTTACTATAATTTGAACTTTGAGATACGTAAGAGGCGCAAGGTTTCCAGAAGTTTGTTTGCCTTTGTTATTTTATCTATTCAATGCTCAGCTGTCCAAAGTCACTCTTTTCCCCATGGTGCATCAATGACGTGAGTCATGGTGCATCAATGACGTGAGCAATGGGAATGGTTTGTTAATGCTTCGTGAATCCACACAAAGTAAAACCCAGTTAGTAGAAACTTGCATTTTGAAAACCATTTTCAAATCATCTTTTGATGTTCTAGCTTGGCAGCCCTTCATGAACCCTGGATTGCAAGCTGATATAGTTCATATATAACATTAAATCATGGTCTTGCATGTGGACATAAAAAATTCTGTATGAATGCAGCTATTGTGAATGGCAGAACAAAACTTTTTCCATCAGGTCAATATCTAGGAACACGCACAACAACCATTCCAGATGCATATTACCTGAGACTGAAAAGTCAGTGGGGAATGGTTATTCGTCAATGTAAAAATAATAGATGCTTTGAAATAGTAAAGATTAACTTCCTGCTTTATCACACTAGGGGGCAAACAGGAGTTAAACGAGAGTTAAACAGGAAATGTCCTGTGATAAGCATAGGGGATTTCCTGTTTAACTCTCGTTTAAATCCTGTTTGCTCCCTAGTGTGATAAAGTAGTAAATTGATTGATCATTCAAACATGTTTTAAACAATAAAGTTAATTGAAAATTCACTTTTAAATTTTTGTTACATTATTACCCACAGAACCTTGCCAAAATGAGTGGTGGGGGGTGGGGGGAGTCACATCCATACTTCCCAGCTTTCAGTTGTCCATGATTTGAGTTTTGGAGAAAGAGCTTTGCCAAGTAGTATGTGAAACTATGCTTTGAGTGTTCAATTCAACCTTTGGGTTGAATTGAAATCTTGTATGACAGAAACATGCCCATGAACAAATGGATATACAAATAAGTATGCACATCCCAGGCACCTGTGCACATCTGCATGTGCAATAGCATCACATTCATAACTTTGCTTTCACAATCTTGAACTGACTGTTCCACACAGGACAAAAATGCCCAGTCACCACTTATGGCTGCATAAGATTCCAATGGAATTCTGGCCCATATCTTTGCTAAAACTTGGGACATCAAATGCCATACAATTTAAAATATCGATCCCTGAATGAACTGATCTTTATTGTGTGGCCATTTATTCTGTTTGAAATACAAATGGCAGAACAATTAAAGGTAGTGGGTAGCATCAAGTCATTCTGTAATCCTTTATGACAATTCTAGGAGCTATCAGAGATGGGCATTCTGGACAAATTCATCCAGACAGAATATGCTATAATGTTTTGGCACAATAAATTTTGTATAATTTATTGTATAATTATTTGTATAATAATTACCAAAGGTAATCTAATCCAGCCCACTGTAATGATGGATGACCTTGAATGTAGCCAAAAAAACAATCCACCAACTGCAATCAGTGCATTGAAAGCCATATCTAAATTTGGTGGTGTTAATAATTTTTTGGTTCGCTCTCTCAATATTTCACATTTAAGCAACTTCCTTCTTTGTAATTTAGCTCTTTATTTAGCTCGCAAAGTAAGCGTTATGCTCTAAGTAGGAATAAGTTTCTGATGCTCTTATATTTTAGAATAAGTTCCTGATACCCTTAGCAACCAATGCTTGAAGGAAAGTCTTGTTTTCATCTGGCAATTCTGGACAGGCCCAATGGGTCAATTTTGTAGCCATTTCAGGAGGTTGGTCTTCAGTTTAAGAATAATCAAAACAGGCCCTGCTTCTAATTACAAATCTGTAAGGCTGAAACTACTTCAGCTTTGTTAGTACTAAGCTTAGAAAAGTCAAACTAATCCTCTGTAATTTTAAGCAATGGTTGACTACTCCATTTATTTTAATGAGCAACATCACTATTAAGGCTGTAACAATCATTACAAGAAACTTAGGGCTGAAACAGACTGCCTCGACAGGCTTGTAGCTGCTGCAATCAAGGCTGGATTAGGGCTGTAGCAAAGAGATGTGCGGCCCCAATCCAGTCAGATTGCATTCCAAATAGGAGAGGAAAAAAATCCGCTGCTATTTGGGGCAGAGAGAAGCTGCCCCTTTGCCTCTTGAGCTGACCTTTCGCTGGCTCTGGGGCATGTAGCATCTAAACACCATGCCCTCAAGTTGCCCTGAAGCGGCTCGGCGTGTAACCACCGTCACAACTTCCAGGCAACTTGGGGGCATGGCACATGTAAATGCCACGCCCCTAAGCTGGCTTGAAGCCAGCTGAAGCTGCCAGTCTGTTTCAGCCCTTAGTAGAACCAGTGAAACAGCGTGGTTCATTCATGGAAATGTAAAGCATCTTTGGCAGTTACTACCCTGTTTCCCCAAAAATAAGACATCCTCTGAAAATAAGTCGTAGTAGACGTTTTGCTGAATTGCTAAATATAAAGCCTCCCCCGAAAGTAAGACCTAGCAAAGTTTTTGTATACAAATATATATATATACAGTACATAATAAATGTCCATTTTTTTGTTCAGCAAAAAAAAAGTGAATTCTTCTTCATGGAAAAATAAGACATCCCCTGAAAATAAGACCTAGCGCACCTTTGGGAACAAAAAATAATAAAAGACATCGTCTTATTTTTGGGGAAACACAGCATGATAAGAACCTAAAATGGGAATATTGGCTCATTTGATTTTGTTGGGAGCATAAATGCAGACCATATAGTATTCTCTACATTATAAGCATTGTCTTCATTATTGCTACAAACTAATATCTCATTGGCGCAGTACAGATGGCCCAAAAGGGCTGTCCCCGTGATGTGAATAGGGCTGGGGAGAGCACAGCATCTACACACTCCCCAGCCCTACTATTTGGGCGCACTGGTGACATAACATGCATGCCATGTCCAAACAGGCTGGCACACGCGTTACCTCACTGTGCTGCTGGAGCAGTGTAGGAAAGAGCTCCAAAATGGATTTCTTTCTATGCACACGCATCTGTGGCATGGCCTTTACATGGCCGTGCCAGCAAGACTGAAGAGAAAGGGGCCAGGCAGTCCCTTCCTCCTCTTCCCCGTGCCTGTTGCAGTGTCCTTGGGGCATGAATCCCCAAGGACACCCTGTTCCAGGCTGTGGGGAAGCGGCATTTTGCTGCTTCCCTGCAGCCTGGAAAAGCAGCGGATTGGGGCCACAGGGGCTGCCCATGAGGCTGCCCTGGCCCTAACCCAGCACAGGAAAGGGAGCCTACAGATCACCCTTTTTGGGCGGTCTGTAAAGCCGCATTGATTCATAAACAATGCTGGCTATATCATTCAAATGTGCACCTAAGAATCCCTCCACTACATTAGACTGATGGACTGTGGAGTTATGAAATATTATGAAATAACTGTAAACTACTTAGAGAGTGCTTAAATGTGATATAGAAATGTATAATTAAGTGGTATAGAAATGTACAGTACTTGCTATTGCTAATATCTTGTAAGAACTCCTTTCAAGGCATATAACACTTCAATCTGTGATACAACGTATATGTATAGGATGAAGTAAATTGCCTTATAAAGACACTTATTGCATTTACTTCAAGTATGGTAGGGTAACAGATATAAGTTTAGATAGTTCCTTATAGATTTTGCAAAGGATCACCATTTTATTCTAGCTTGAGTTGCATGTTATCACACTCCAACTTTAGCACCATAGGTAAAGAGAGATGGGAAGTAGGATCCACTCCCAGACCTCAGCTGGAGAGACCAACACTATTGGGTTACTCTTCTTCCTGAAACTGCCCCTGCTCCAATTGGCCATTAGAACATAATAACCTAAGTACTGCAAGAGCTTAGATGTAAAACATTACATGTAATTATTTTAAACTGCCCTGACTAGGAGGTACACTTGTTTTCAAGGAAAAGTTGAGAGAACCACTCTCCTCTTTCCCCAATAATAATATAACGGTATTTTGATGTTACTCTTCCTTCTTCCAATGGTACACTATCAAATGAACTGACAAAATTCAGGGAGAAAGAAAAGTGAAATCTGTGAGCTTACTTAGATCAGTCTTATCTCTGCAAAGTATCATACAGAAAATGTTGCTTCTGTTCCAACTCCTAGAGCTATTTAGTAATATAACTGCACTTTTTTTATTTTTACAGTATGCATTACAGAAATTGTAATGTATAGATATATGACAAATATATGTCTATGATTCTATGAAAACAGGAGAAATCAAATTCCTTAACCTGAAGAAACAATCTTTTTAGGTGAGAAGCAATGGAACTATGTGCTTATGGAGACATAACTATGCTTATGTAGATCAGAATCCACCAAGAAAATTATGAAATATCAGTTTCATATAAGTAATTGAATACCCAGTGCATGCACTGATTTATTTTGTGCAAGCCACAGTGTTGCAGCCCTTACTTCTGTACATCTTTGAAGCTTGTAAAATATATGGCTAAAGGCTGAAAAATGTGAAAATTCTGGATATTTTGAAGCATGGGAGCAAGGGGCAGTTTGTTTTTGAGTCTAATTTAGTTCATGGAATTGTATTTGTAATATTGTATTTCAGAAATCTAAAAGTGTAACTATTTTAGACATCAATTTTCTCTGCAAACTTACCTAGAAGTAAGTGTTCCACTGTACTCAGTAGAACTTACTTCTGAGTAGACATTCATAGGCCTCCACAATTAGATCTATTCAAAAGATATTTACAAATATATGCCTGAATCCTACTGGAAATTGCAACTAGGGTAGACCTAATGGGATTGTAACAGTTGATTCACTAGTCAACAATTCATTCAGTGGGTCTACTGTAGTTAGGACTACCATTCTGATTCAAGCCATGAGGCAAGCTGTTGTAAAATGAGGTCTTATTTTATCTACTTAGGGAGTAAGCAAAAACGAATGAATGAAATTGGAAACCACTGGCATTTAAATTTTTACCACTAACATTTATATGAAAAAGTAAACACTAAACCATTGATATTTTTAAAAACTCAAGTAAGTTTTATTATCTCGGCTTAGAAAGAGCATTTTATTGTGCAGAATGTTATGCACACAACAAAAGTAACTTTTTTTTAAAAAAATGCTTATTAAATGAAAGGTCATCTCATGTAAAGATTGGGAAAAACGAACTGGGTATTTGGTTAAACTGAAGTTCTGCTTTCTAAACCTGTGACTATTTATTCTACATTCTAATGGGTCCCAATAAGTAATTCATGTTTGAAAATAAGTAGCATAATTCTAGTTAGGGTGAGGTCATCTTAAAAACAACAACAACAAACAAACTCACCCCAAACCTTTATATTCTGAATTTTCACTGAGTTTTGTAGACTTTAGAGAATGATGGTTTTCATAAAATTGAATTTCTCATCAGTGTTGCTGTTGGTTTGTTCCTTGACTCTAAGACTACTTTATTTATTTTACTTATAGAATCATAGAATCATAGAATCATAGAGTTGGAAGAGACCACAAGGGCCATCCAGTCCAACCCCCTGCCATGCAGGAACTCCAAGTCAAAGCATCCCTGACAGATGGCCATCCAGCCTCTGCTTAAAGACCCCTAAGGAAGGAGACTCCACTACACTCCGAGGGAGTGTGTTCCACTGTCGAACAGCCCTTACTGTCAGGAAGTTCCTCCTAATGTTGAGGTGGAATCTCTTTTCCTGCAGTTTGCATCCATTGTTCCGCGTTCTAGTCTCTGCAGCAGCAGAAAACAAGCTTGCTCCCTCCTCAGTATGACATCCCTTCAAATATTTAAACAGGGCTATCATATCACCTCTTAACCTTCTCTTCTCCAGGCTAAACATCCCCAGCTCCCTAAGGCGTTCTTCATAGGGCAAGGTTTCCAGACCCTTCACCATCTTAGTTGCCCTCCTTTGGACATGCTCCAGTTTCTCCACATCTTTTTTGAATTGTGGTGCCCAGAACTGGACACAGTATTCCAGGTGGGGCCTGACCAAAGCAGAATAGAGTGGCACTATAACTTCCCTTGATCTAGAAACTATACTTCTATTGATGCAGCCTAAAATTGCATTGGCTTTTTTAGCTGCCGCATCACACTGTTGACTCATGTTCAGCTTATGGTCTACTTGGACTCCTAGATCCCTTTCACATGTGGTCTCATTCAGCCAGGTGTCCCCCATCCTATATCTGTGCATTTCATTTTTCCGCCCTAAGTGCAGAACCTTACATTTCTCCGCATTGAATTTCATTTTGTTAGCACTGGCCCAGCTTTCTAGTCTATTCAGGTCATTTTGAATTTTGATCCTGTCCTCTGGGGTATTAGCTACTCCTCCCAGTTTAGTGTCATCTGCAAATTTGATAAGTATGCCCCCAATTCTGTCATCCAAATCGTTAATAAAGATGTTGAATAGCACTGGGCCCAGGACAGAGCCCTGTGGGACCCCACTGGTCACTTCTCTCCAGGATGAAAAGGAACCATTGTTGAGCACCCTTTGAGTTCGGCCACTCAACCAATTACAAATCCATGTAACAGTTAACTTGTCTATCCCACATTTTGCAAGCTTGTTTGCAAGAATGTCATGGGGAACCTTGTCAAAGGCCTTACTGAAATCGAGGTATACTATATCCACAGCATTCCCTTCATCTACCAAGCTGGTAATTTTATCAAAAAAAGAGATCAGGTTCGTTTGGCATGACTTGTTTCTCTGAAACCCATGTTGGCTTTTTGTGATTATGGCATTGGCCTCTAAGTGTTCACAGACTTTCTGCTTAATGATCTGCTCTAGGACCTTTCCTGGAATTGATGTCAGACTAACTGGACGATAATTGTTGGGATCCTCTTTTTTTCCCTTTTTGAAGATGGGGACAACGTTTGCCCTCCTCCAGTCTTCTGGGACTTCTCCTGTTCTCCAAGAGTTCTCAAAGATTATTGCCAATGGCTCTGATATTACATTTGCCAGTTCTTTTAATACTCTAGGATGTAGTTCATCTGGTCCTGGAGATTTATATTCATTTAGGTTAACCAGGTATTCCTGTACTACCTCTTTACTTATTCTGTGCTGAATTTCCTCTATTCTGTCTCCTGTTCCATTATCCTTAGGTTGAGCACCCTTTGCCTTTTCTGAGAAGACTGAAGCAAAGAAGGTGTTGAGTAATTCTGCCTTTTCTCTGTCCCCTGTTAGCATTTTGCCATCTTCTGCACGCAGTGGCCCCACTGTTTCCTTCTTCTTCCTTTTGCTGCGGACATATCCAAAAAAGCCCTTTTTATTGTTCTTAACCTCTCTAGCGAGCCTGAGTTCATTCTGCGCTTTAGCTTTTCTGACTTTACCCCTACATGTGCTGGCTATTTGTTTGAATTCCTCTTTCGTGATTTCTCCATTTTTCCATTTCTTATACATGTTCCGTTTAAAGCTTAGCTCATTTGAAAGTTCCTTAGTCATCCATCCTGGCTTCTTGAGACATCTTCCATTTTTCTTCCTCATTGGAACTGTTTGAAATTGTGCCTTCAATATCTCCCTTTTGAGAAACTCCCATCCGTCTTGAACTCCCTTTTCTTTTAGTATTCCTGACCATGGGATCACTCCCAGTATTTCTCTAAGTTTATTGAAATTAGCTCTCCTAAAGTCTAGAGTGCGTGTCTGACTATGCCTAGCTTCTCCCTTCCACTGTATTACAAACTCCAGGAGAACATGGTCACTTCCACCTAAGGATCCAACCACTTGCACCCCATCAACTAGGTCTTCCCTGTTGGTTAAGATCAGATCTAAAATGGCTGATCCCCTTGTTGCCTCTTCCACCTTTTGGACAATGAAATTGTCTTCCAGGCAAGTGAGGAATTTGCTAGACTTTGAGGATTTGGCTGAGTTTGACTTCCAGCAAATATCAGGATAGTTGAAGTCACCCATCACTACTACATCTCTCTTTTCTGAGTATGTGATTATCTGTTCTAGAAAGGCATCATCCAATTCCTCTGCCTGAGTCGGGGGTCTGTAGTAGACTCCCA
This sequence comes from Urosaurus nigricauda, assembly GCA_034509955.1. Lineage (NCBI taxonomy): Eukaryota > Metazoa > Chordata > Lepidosauria > Squamata > Phrynosomatidae > Urosaurus > Urosaurus nigricauda. The sequence continues at coordinate 255,690,763 of JAOEGL010000001.1, read as the reverse complement.
CAGTAACATCCCTGTTATTTCCCTCTCCTTTAATTTTTATCCAGATGCTCTCCACCTGGCTTCCAGTATTGACTTCCTGCATCTCTTCACTGGTGTAAATATCCCTGACATATAATGCTATTCCTCCTCCCTTCCTGCTTGGCCTGTTTCTCTTAAAAAGGTTATATCCCTCTATTTCTACATTCCAATCATGAGACTCATCCCACCAGGTTTCAGTGATGCCTATTATATCATATTTCCCTTGTTGTGCTAGGACTACTTGTCACAGGAGACCAAGGAATCCAAAGTAAGTTATGTCATATTGCAAATAAATAAATAAATAAATAAATAAATCACTATAGACACCAAAGCTGCTCGCCTTATTCAGATAACTAAAGAAGTCTTCATTCTGTCCCATTCAAAGTAGATAGAAAATAATTTTAAACCCTTAAAAAGACTTTTAAAGATTTTATTACATGTATTAATTTTTTTTAAAAAAACAACAATAATAATGTCTCTTTTAGGTTGGGAATCATGCAGCTCTCTACACACTATTGAGTTGCAACTCTCAGGAGCACTTGGCTGTCTAGGGTTGCCAGAGTAAAAATTGGAGAGGACTCCTGTATGTTTGCTGATTGTGTAGAAGAGAGAATTTCAGCATGTGTTGCTTGTCACCCCGTTGTGTGACATAAAGCACTGGGTGAAATTCCCTCTTCTACACAAGTATTAAAGCCAATTTCAGTTTTCAGTCTGACAGCCCTACTTCATACCATAATTAGTGGTGAAGAATCCTAGGAATTGGACTCCAGTAACACCATGGAGGGCAACGTGATTCCAGCCTCTGCTTAAAAATAACTTTTCTGAAATGATATCTGAATTAATACAGAAATATTGGGCCTGTTTCCACCAATGTTATGGTTCTAGTACAAGGCCTATTGAGCTTGCGTTGCTACTTTTTGAGAGTCAAAGTAAGGTACAATACTGTTTCTGTTGCACAAGTGGTTGAATAATTACATGCTGTAATCCTCTGCACCTGTGCTAATGAGGAATTTCACTCTGTCAGTGTTATAGTGGATTTAGTCTTAAATCTGTATCTTCTTAAAACTGATGTTAAATAGACATAGTCATTTCAGCTGTAGCAACAAGCAATGATTTGGCACTACATGACAGCTTATGCTTTCTCTTCACCTTTCATCCTTGTGAGTTGACATGAGTTATACTCAGCAAGCTTTTCTTAATTAAATCCATGTGTTTTGCTATTCAGGTATTTTCCCCCCTTTTGGTCTAGGGTACAAGGAAAAAGGACTATGTTCTTCTGGAATGTTGTTGTTGTTCATATTAGCATGAGATTTTTGGATTCTGCCATAAACAAAAAGGCAGACAAATGTTTGCTGTTGTGGTGAAATCACAAGACAATGGACTAGCATAGAGAGGCTACCAAGTTTGATACTACAGCCTGGATGCACAGTGCACTTTAACTGCCATGGTTCAATGCTATGAAATTCTGGGAACTGTAGCTTTATGAGACATTTCGCCTTCTCTGTCAGAAAGCTCTCATGCTACAACAAGCTACAGTTCCCAGAATTCCACAGCACTAAGCCACAGCAGTTAAAGTGGTGTCAAATTGGATTATTTCTGATGTACGGATGCAGCCATAGTTGATTTCAGTGGCTCCATGACCCAAATGTCCCAATCACCTGAATGTCCATGACCCAATGAAACCCTAGAATTAGCTTATTTCCCCACCCCTCAAAGGAATGCTGTTTGTTGGTTTTTTTTACTGACTTGCCATCTACCAATACAGAAGTGAATTTTGGTAATAAGACCAGTTAGAACACAGGCAGATTGGGGGGGGGGGGGTGGAGGAGTGGGGGGGGCAAAAACTAGTAAGGACTTTCTCTTCATTTCTTCTTTTGATTTTACTTTTTACAAATGTTGTTTGTTCTTTGGGCTTTTTGCTCTGATTTTTAGAGAAGGTACAGTTTACAATGGATTAAGCCTTCTACAGATGTAGTACAGTCCCAATTATTTTGTTTTGTTTTTAATATTGATGTGTGAAGCTCAGGCTTCATACCCTTCGCATTCTCCCTAGACTAGTTTTTGCCAACTGAATTTTCCAGGATCAGTCTTCAACCTTCTCCTGTTTCTCCAAAAACCTATCTCTTTGAACAGTTCACTGTAATTTTTTTCCCTAAATTGTTAGGCCAAATACTATGTTACTGGGGACATAGTAAAATTTAGCTAGATGTCTACTGGAAGATTAGAGTTTTACACAGAGTTTTGTAAAGAGCTAACTGTGGGTGATTTTTCCTTTTATAAATCTTGCATATAAAATGTGATTCATCTCATTATTGAATTTAAGCTTTTTAACTAATATGTTGCATTTTCTCTGAAAATCATTAATTTTTTCCTCTCAGGGTACCGTGTTTCTCTGAAAATAAAACAGTGTCTTATATCAATTTTTGCTCCCAAAGATGTGCTAGGTCTTATTTTCAGGGGATGTCTTATTTTTCCATGAAGAAGAATTCACATTTATTGTTGAACAAAATAAATAAATAAATAAAATGAAAATTTATTACATACCGTATATATATTAATATACAAAAACTTTGCTCGGTCTTACTTTCAGGGGAGGCCTTATATTTAGCAATTCAGCAAAACATCTACTAGGTCTTATTTTATTTTGGGGGAATATTGTGCCTTCATTTCAAAAACTTGATTCCCTGCATATTTGCTGTTATTTAAATAAATAATCTAATTAGCTGCACTCAAAGATAGTCCCAGATTATCTCCAATTACATTCTCCTGCCAACTCTGGCAAATAGAAAACCTTATTTTCAAATTCAACAATGTTTTATGTATTCTGATTAAGAGGTTATCACTGTAAATTATTCACAATTTAGTGTTATCTGTGAACTAAACCATTGAGGTCAAACTTACTTTTCTATGTGTTTTCTGGGTGACTAGGTGCAAAGGGAGAAGCAACTGAGCAGCCAGTCGAGCAGCGACCAAGAAGCTTCTCACCCAGGCCAACTTTTGCTGCAAGGCTGGCAAAGATGAGAGGCTTCTCAGTTGCTGTTCAGTTGTTGTTCCCAAGGTCACTGGGTGCCACCTCTCCAATAAAGGCTAGTGTGGATGAGCGGCCTCTCAGTCCAGCCAGCTGCCTGGTTGCTGTTCTCAAGGTGGCCAGGTAAAAAGGGAAACACTACTCCCTGGTGAGGAAGGACTCTCAATCCTTCTTTGTTGGGGCAGAGGGGGGCACAACTGGTGTGTGTGTTGGGGTTTAAAGAGGCCACATGCCCTGGATTGGAGACTGATGTGGACAGTGAAAGGGTTTTATGTAGCTGTTAGAAGGTGAAGGATGCTTTCCAAGAACTGACCCCAGATACTCCTTCCTCTCCTTCTACAGAGGCATGTTCCACACACACATAAACACATAAACACCTTGTTTCTTTTGTTACCTCTTCTCTCAGCCTGTCTGATGAACAAAAACAGGAGTAGCAGAGCAGCTCCAACCTGCCAGACAAGTCCTAGCAAAGCTCACAAAGCTTAAGCAGGGTTCCAAATTTTAAAGCTCCTTTTTGCTGCCACTTCTTCCCCACTACCACATGCTCCATTCAGTCAGTCTGTCCCAAAATGATGCCACTCTAAGCCCTAGAGTTTCGCAACTGCCCCTGCCAGCGAAAGATGAAGCTAAGGGAGTGAGCTTACGCAGGTGGGCAAAAAGCAGGATGAAAATATTGATGAGGCTGTTTTGTGGTTTTAAGATATCCTGAAAAGAATGTCCATGAAATCTTCATCCCCATCATGGTCCTAAAGGCTGCTAGTTCCCCTTGTTTTATAGACCAGTATTTTCAATGAAACCTCCTTTCTGCCCCCTTTCCCCCTCACTGCACCCTGGGTCTTTCCACTGCCCCCTGGGAGGGGGGGGCACATCCTCACTTTGGGAATCACTGTTTTAGATTGTTTTATTTCATTTCAAATGGATATATTTTATTTGTTGTAGAAACCATTTAGTATGAATAACTCAGAAAATGCATGGATTAGGAAGTTGGAAATTGCAGTTAAACCAATGAGTCAAATCAGCCCTTTTCCTTGGCTATTCAAGTCAATTACTTTAATTACCCTGATTTGAATGAAACTATCTTGGCAATACTTTGAAGAACTTTTTCAGCATTAATACCTAATACTTTTAATCAATCCAATCAAATGAAGTACCAATATCATCACCTATAACATTACAAGGAGCATCTGTGGGAATTAGTATTCCAAGCTAAGTAACAGCCTTTGGGCACCACCAGAACTGCCAAGACTACTCCATAGTCCTCTATTGGCATTAGCTCTGATTTTGACCACTTAATCAAATAACTGGACAAATCTTCAAAAGCATTACCAGTAATAATCTCCAATAGAATAAAGGAGCACTAAGGTTCAGCAGTAAAGCGTAAAATATTATCTGTATAAAAGTAAAACCATGCACAAAGCCATTAATATTACTGTACTGTTTTGTTTAAAGGTATGGGCCAAAGTTTCCAAACGTAGCTCAAATATAATAGGAGAAAGGGGTTGATACCTCTTTCAAGCAAAATGGCTCAGAAAAAATGCCATTCACCAACTCTCGGGATCTTGGAAGTGAATAAATAATGTTAATCCATCTCAAAAATTCTTAAGGAAAACCAGCCTCAACATATGTAGAAGATGAATTTCTAATATATTTTTCCATTTCTAAAAAAGAATAAGTAGCCTAATTGTATCTCTTACCATTCAAAGGAATGAAATTGACAATCTGAGATTATAGGAACCTTGCTTATGTTGATCTATGTGAGACAGGGCTGTAACTAGCTTTTAAAATCTGTTAGCACATACAGCTGTTAATATCTTGGTATCAATGACTATCAAAGAAATTGGTCTAAAGTTTGTAAATTGTATATAATCTTTTTCATGTCTGGGAATCACATCATCATCATCATCATCATCATCATCATTAAAAATAATATTCCACCCTTTCTCCAAAACTGGGACTCAGGGTGGCTCACAACATTAGAAACCAGTACAATTAAAAGCATACAAAAATAGTACATTAAAATAGAATCAAATTAGTACAATATTACAACAAGTTACATGTTAAAAGAATAAAATACAATTAAAAAGATAAAAATGTTAAAAAATACTTTACAACAATACAACGCTACCGCATACCATGATTTAAAAATTTTCTGTTTTAAATGCCTGTCTAAACAGGTAGTTCCTAGCCTGCCAGTGGAAGGATAACAAGGAAAGGTCCATTCTGGCCCCCTGGGGAGGGAGTTCCACAGTCTAAGGGCAGCCACAGAAAAGGCCCTCTCTCATGTTCCCACCGACCATGCTTGTGATGGTGATGGGATGGAAAGAAGGGCCTCTCCTGAGGATCACAAAGCCCAGGCCAGTTCATACATAGAGATATGGTCTGCCAAATAGCCTGGACCTGAGCCAGTAATATTGACATTGTATAATGAAGGTATGAAAGGATTAGACTTGAAAGTAGACTTGTCAAGCCTACTGATCAATACCCCCTTCTTTTGGTTCATGTGGGAACCAATGATACTGCAAGGCACAGCCTTCAGAATATCAAAAGGGATTATGAGGCTCTGGGAAGGAAGCTGAAAGAGATGGATGCACAGGTTGTCATCTCATCTCTTCTCCCGGTGGAAGGGCATGGTCCAGGAAGGGAGAGGAAAATAGCAGAGGTAAATAACTGGCTCCGTAGATGGTGCCGCCAAGAACAGTTTGGATTCTTGGATCATGGGCTGCGGTTCCATGAGGAGGGACTTCTGGCAAGGGATGGGCTTCATCTCACGCCAGTTGGCAAAAACGTTTTTGCCAACAGTCTGAAGAATCTGATCAGGAGGGCTTTAAACTGAGTCATGTGGGGGAGGGAGACATTATACTGGAAGGCAAAAGGGATGGAGAGAATAGTCCAAGTGGCATAGAGGGAACAAGGCAAACAGTGCAAGGACCCAACAGTAGGAGGCAAAAAAATGTGCAAAAGCAGCAAGTAAAGAGGACATATGGTCTTAAATGCCTCTCCACTAATGCACAGAGTATGGGAAATAAGCAGGATGAACTTGAACTCCTAGCACAACAAGGGAAATATGATATAATAGGCATCACTGAAACCTGGTGGGATGAGTCTCATGATTGGAATGTAGAAATAGAGGGGTATAACCTTTTTAAGAGAAACAGGCCAAGCAGGAAAGGAGGAGGAATAGCATTATATGTCAGGGATATTTACACCAGTGAAGAGATCCAGGAAGTCAATACTGGAAGCCAGGTGGAGAGCATCTGGATAAAAATTAAAGGAGAGGGAAATAACAGGGATGTTACTGTGGGAGTCTACTACAGACCCCCGACTCAGGCAGAGGAATTGGATGATGCCTTTCTAGAACAGATAATCACATACTCAGAAAAGAGAGATGTAGTAGTGATGGGTGACTTCAACTATCCTGATATTTGCTGGAAGTCAAACTCAGCCAAATCCTCAAAGTCTAGCAAATTCCTCACTTGCCTGGAAGACAATTTCATTGTCCAAAAGGTGGAAGAGGCAACAAGGGGATCAGCCATTTTAGATCTGATCTTAACCAACAGGGAAGACCTAGTTGATGGGGTGCAAGTGGTTGGATCCTTAGGTGGAAGTGACCATGTTCTCCTGGAGTTTGTAATACAGTGGAAGGGAGAAGCTAGGCATAGTCAGACACGCACTCTAGACTTTAGGAGAGCTAATTTCAATAAACTTAGAGAAATACTGGGAGTGATCCCATGGTCAGGAATACTAAAAGAAAAGGGAGTTCAAGACGGATGGGAGTTTCTCAAAAGGGAGATATTGAAGGCACAATTTCAAACAGTTCCAATGAGGAAGAAAAATGGAAGATGTCTCAAGAAGCCAGGATGGATGACTAAGGAACTTTCAAATGAGCTAAGTTTTAAAGGGAACATGTATAAGAAATGGAAAAATGGAGAAATCACGAAAGAGGAATTCAAACAAATAGCCAGCACATGTAGGGGTAAAGTCAGAAAAGCTAAAGCGCAGAATGAACTCAGGCTTGCTAGAAAGGTTAAGAACAATAAAAAGGGCTTTTTTGGATATGTCCGCAGCAAAAGGAAGAAGAAGGAAACAGTGGAGCCACTGCGTGCAGAAGATGGCAAAATGCTAACAGGGGACAGAGAAAAGGCAGAATTACTCAACACCTTCTTTGCTTCAGTCTTCTCAGAAAAGGCAAAGGGTGCTCAACCTAAGGATAATGGAGACAGAATAGAGGAAATTCAGCACAGAATAAGTAAAGAGGTAGTACAGGAATACCTGGTTAACCTAAATGAATATAAATCTCCAGGACCAGATGAACTACATCCTAGAGTTTTAAAAGAACTGGCAAATGTAATATCAGAGCCATTGGCAATAATCTTTGAGAACTCCTGGAGAACAGGAGAAGTCCCAGCAGACTGGAGGAGGGCAAACGTTGTCCCCATCTTCAAAAAGGGGAAAAAAGAGGATCCCAACAATTACGGACCAGTTAGTCTGACATCAATTCCAGGAAAGGTTCTAGAGCAGATCATTAAGCAGAGAGTCTGTGAACACTTAGAGGCCAATGCCATAATCACAAAAAGCCAACATGGGTTTCAGAGAAACAAGTCATGCCAAACGAACCTGATCTCTTTTTTTGATAAAATTACCAGCTTGGTAGATGAAGGGAATGCTGTGGATATAGTATACCTCGATTTCAGTAAGGCCTTTGACAAGGTTCCCCATGACATTCTTGCAAACAAGCTTGCAAAATGTGGGATAGACAAGTTAACTGTTACATGGATTTGTAATTGGTTGAGTGGCCGAACTCAAAGGGTGCTCAACAATGGTTCCTTTTCATCCTGGAGAGAAGTGACCAGTGGGGTCCCACAGGGCTCTGTCCTGGGCCCAGTGCTATTCAACATCTTTATTAACGATTTGGATGACAGAATTGGGGGCATACTTATCAAATTTGCAGATGACACTAAACTGGGAGGAGTAGCTAATACCCCAGAGGACAGGATCAAAATTCAAAATGACCTGAATAGACTAGAAAGCTGGGCCAGTGCTAACAAAATGAAATTCAATGCGGAGAAATGTAAGGTTCTGCACTTAGGGCGGAAAAATGAAATGCACAGATATAGGATGGGGGACACCTGGCTGAATGAGACCACATGTGAAAGGGATCTAGGAGTCCAAGTAGACCATAAGCTGAACATGAGTCAACAGTGTGATGCGGCAGCTAAAAAAGCCAATGCAATTTTAGGCTGCATCAATAGAAGTATAGTTTCTAGATCAAGGGAAGTTATAGTGCCACTCTATTCTGCTTTGGTCAGGCCCCACCTGGAATACTGTGTCCAGTTCTGGGCACCACAATTCAAAAAAGATGTGGAGAAACTGGAGCATGTCCAAAGGAGGGCAACTAAGATGGTGAAAGGTCTGGAAACCTTGCCCTATGAAGAACGCCTTAGGGAGCTGGGGATGTTTAGCCTGGAGAAGAGAAGGTTAAGAGGTGATATGATAGCCCTGTTTAAATATTTGAAGGGATGTCATATTGAGGAGGGAGCAAGCTTGTTTTCTGCTGCTGCAGAGACTAGAACGCGGAACAATGGATGCAAACTGCAGGAAAAGAGATTCCACCTCAACATTAGGAGGAACTTCCTGGCAGTAAGGGCTGTTCGACAGTGGAACACACTCCCTCGGAGTGTAGTGGAGTCTCCTTCCTTAGGGGTCTTTAAGCAGAGGCTGGATGGCCATCTGTCAGGGATGCTTTGACTTGGAGTTCCTGCATGGCAGGGGGTTGGACTGGATGGCCCTTGTGGTCTCTTCCAACTCTATGATTCTATGATTCTATGATTCTATGATTCTATCATTATACAAGTGATGAGATTTTGATTTTTTTTTAAAGGCAAAGCCTTTGTACCATTTGTTCTTTGTAGCATTTCCCAGTATTCACTTTCCTAATCACTGTCTTTCAATAGCAATAGCAATGGTAACAGCATGTACATTTCTCGACTGCTTATCAGTGATCTCAGCACTCTCCAAGCAGTTTACAATCTGTAAACTAATTGGCCCCAACAAGCTAAGTACTCATTTTACTGACCTATGAAAGGACAGAAGGCTGAGTTAACCTTGAAGCTCCTGGGATCGCACTCACAACCTTGTGGCTGTAGTACTGGCATTTAACCACTAAGCCACCAGGGTTCCCTAATTCAGCCATGTACAAAAATACTTCTAAAACCTACTCCAAAGTTTCAATATATAATTCAGAATAATATATACAAAACAGTTCTTTTAGTTCAAAAAAGACTTGAAATACAGTGTGTTCTTCTTGTCCTTGATCAAAGAAATATTTATTATGCAGTTATTTATTTTATATCCTACCTTCTCCCCCGCAATGGAACCCAAAAAGCTCATTCTAAGGTAAAACCAAAGTACACTAAAACCCATTTGATACAAATTCTTAAAAAAAAAATAATAAGCAACTACAACAGTTAAAAACACACTAAAATATAGTAAAAAAGAGTATAATACACTCTGTTTAAAATAGCCTTCTGCCCCAATAACTTAAAAGTTAAAGGCCTGCCTAAATAAAAAGATCTTTGCCTGCTGAAGGAACAAGAGCAGATGGGGGAGTGGAAGGCAACTTCTTGCAGGAGGGAATTTCACAAAGTTGGGAGCAGCCACTGAAAAGGCTTTCTCTTTCATCCTCACCAAATGTACCTATGATGGTTGAGGGACAGAGACAAAGCCTTCCCCTGGGAACCTAAATTTCCCTCAAAGAAGAGTATCATTCTTACATTTTGCTACATATAATGGTATCCTTGGCCTCTACTCCATTCTCATTCTTCTAGATCTGTCTGTGGCCTTTGACACCGTGGACCACTGTCTCTTGCTTGACCTACTTTCTGACCTCGGGTTCTCCGACTCTGTTCTCAACTGGTTTAAATCTTACTTGTCAGACAGATCTTTTGCAGTGGTCACAGGTGGTCAGACTTCCTCCTCTGTTTCCTTATCTGTAGGAGATCCTCAGGGCTCTGTCCTGGGTTCCCTTCTGTTCTCTCTATACACAGTGTCCCTTGGTAAACTCATCAGTTCTTTTGGTTTCTCCTATCATCTGTATGCCAATGACACTCAGCTGTATCTTTCAACCCCTGACCTTTCGCCGGGGCTTGAACAGCAAGTTTCCTCTCGTCTGGCTGCCATCTCTCAGTGGATGCGGTATCGGCACTTGAAGCTCAACATGTCTAAGATAGAGCTTCTCGTCTTCCCACCTAAGCCCACCCTTCAATACTCCTTCTCTGTTTCTGTTGACAGCATTTCTATTCAACCGGTTCAGCAAGCCTGCAGTCTTGGCTTCATTTTTGATTCCTCTCTGTCGTTTACTCCCCAGATTCAGGCCACTGCCAAGACCTGTAGATTCTCTCTTTACAACATTGCTAAAATCCGTCCATTCCTCTCAGCCTCCACCGCCAAGACTCTGGTCCATGCCCTAGTGGTATCGCGACTAGATTATTGTAACCTTCTTCTGACAGGGCTTCCTCTCTCTCACCTCCATCCTCTAATCTCCGTCCAGAACTCAGCTGCATGTATTATCACATCCACTCGCCGCTTTGATCATGTTTCTCCTCTTTTATCCTCCCTTCATTGGCTCCCCTTCCCCTTCCACATCCAGTACAAGCATTTGTTGTTGACTTTCAAAGCCCTCCACGGACTGGCCCCTCCTTACTTGTCTCAACTCTTACTTGTCTGAGCTTCTTTCTCCTCACACTCTTTCTCGTACCCTCTGCTCTGGTAGTCAAGGTCTCCTGTCCCAGCTGAGGATTTCCACTACCCTGTCCTGGATTCGTCCCTTCTCACTTGCTGCCCCTCACTCCTGGAACCTTCTCCCCCACACATACGCCTCATCACTTCTCTAACCAGTTTCAAAATTAAGTTAAGGACTATATTGTTTAGGGAAGCATTCCCAGGATTGTGCCATTTGCCCCAGGATGCCTCCTTTTAACTATGTATTAAGAAGCCATGCCCTCCCTCCAGTCCATCTGCCTTGGTCAAGGCCCCAGAGGGAGAGAAGAACCACCGGACCTCACCCCCTTTCCCATCACCTTCCCCTCTTCCTTTTGTGTTGTCTCTTTTAGACTGTAAGCCTGAGGGCAGGGATCCGTCTAATTTAAGATTGTATGTACAGCACTGTGTAAATTTACATAATAATTCTTACCTGGTCTTTCTCCATTTTCCAGTATGTTTGGTGCAAACAAGTTAAAGCATGTTGCTATGTCCATTTTGAATCTATTGACTTTCTTCTGTAATGGTACCTGTATATCCAAGTCTTTTTTAAAAAAAATACGCTTAGGAATACTTGTTTAGTACATTTCAATAAATTTGGATTTGGATAAACAGGCATCCTTGCAGAAGAAAGTCAATAGATTCAAAATGAATATTATCTTAGATTGGTTTTTGTGGGGTGGAATGCTCATTTATGTACCTAGCAAATATTGTCATTTAAAAGAAAATAACACCGAATACCTTGTTTCAGAAATGTATATAGGGTTCCTCACTGCCCTGGATTTCTCTGAAGAGGATGTATCTTCCATTTAATAGAATGGGTTTCACTTTCTTGATCTTTTCTAATGTCATCAGGCCTATTTGGTGCCTTGCACTGATTTCTTGTCTGAGTCAAACTTCTTCTTTTTGCTTTGTTGCCAGGTGACCCTTCTAAGTGAATCACAGTAAGCTCTACAAGCATTGTAACAGGATTTAGTCCCCTCCCTTCATGTCACAATTTTTGCACTTAGAGAACTTTGGTGTATGATATCATGACTATTCCAATGTAATCCTTTTTTCACATCCAAAACTAATCCTACAGGACAATCTAGATCTGAAAACTAGAAAAAAAGCCTTTCTCATAGAACATATGGATAGGGCAATTTTCATTCTGGATCAACTGGCTGGCTATGCCAATAAGTTTTTCTGAATTCTATGCCTGTGGGTTATAAAAGATTTCTCATCTTCTGCTGAATGAAAATAGCTACAACATTTATTGCCTTTTACAGCATTTAATGGCATTTCAACATACCCCTGCCACCTTGGTACCTCCTTTCCAAATGGAAATGTTTACCTAATCCACACATAAAAAGAACATCACCATATTTATTTATTTATTTATTTATTATTTCAATAATAATTATTATTTTGCTAATACGTATGATATAGGGGTTCTGGCATAAGTGGAATAATCAATGAACTGTAGCTTTGGTTTCCATACCAGCTGCATCTACGGATCTTAAGCTGCAACCCCATTATGTCTGAAATATATTGGACACCACAGTGCCTCCTCAGTAAGTCTTCTAGTTGCTAGTATGGTGCCCATCTAACACATCTTTTAAAGCATATGACCTGGTTATTTTGGTGGGAGGTCATTACTTGTAATAATGTTTTACTGGAACAGTCTGAATTTTGAAGATGCTCATGGGCTTTAAAACTATTTGCCAGTTTCTTGGCAGTTATAATTACTTAGTAGAATACTCCATACTTTTTTCAATGCTGAAAGACTTACATTGCAATACTGAAAAGATCAATGTCCAACTCCTATAATTCAATGGACTGAGAACCTTATAACCCTTTCAAAGTTTTGGTCTTTTGTAGCATTTAGATGGTTTTCTTTAAAGTTAATGTATCAGTCTTTTCTCTACTGTTGTACTTGTATTGCTATTGTAATGTGTTTATCTTTCTTTTTCTTTATGTAATTTTGCATAATAGAAAATAACATTAGTATTTTTGGATATTGGATCTAAAAAATGTGCAGCTGCAGAAATTGGCTCTAAGTACTATTTTTAAATACTGCTTTAAGTATTTCAGTCATCCATCAGAAAGATAAAATATTTCATAAGAAGTCCCCCACCCAGCAGATCTTTCAACATTTCCAATTTTTCTATTTCAGGCTTTGGAAAAAAGCTAGCAACCTGCTGCCTCCTTTCCAGTGTTTTCTCCATGTCTTCACATCTCTACTGAGAGATTAAGTTTATTCCTATTATGTCAACAAGTAACATGTCAACAAATTGGCTATTGGGTTAAAAACCAGAATCTGTTTGAATAGCTATTGTTTATACCAAGATGTAATCAAGGGTGCGTTAAGTTTTATTTTCAGTGCTTGTCTCCCTCCCCCTTCTCTTTAAGAAACCAATTAGCAAGCTGTATTTCTAGCAACTTGTGATTTGCAGTAAGTAATTGTGGTTTAAGACTATTCTTTGGCTGTTGTTATTTGCTGAACAGCCACTTTAAAAACACATCCTATGAGTTCAACACATGAAAGAAGTTGAAGAAGACTTTATACAAAGAAAGGAATAAAATAAGTCAAACTGTCTGTAGTTGTGCTTCTCAGCTCTCTCCTTTTTTAACAAATTGTTTTTAATCTGATTGTTGTTTTTAATATGGAAATCTGTTCAATTGTATTTTAATATTATATTGTATTGCCCTGAATACTCAAAAACAGAGTAGATGCATTATGTCTATTGTTAGATGGTCCTGAGTTTGTAAGACCTGTTAGTAACAGCATGACTTGGAGAACTCTCATTCATAGGGTCACCATGAGCTGAAGTCAACTTGACAGCTATTAACAAAAACACACAGGAAAATCACATCTGTTCAATTAGTCTACAGTACTTGGGACTAACTATTGTGGCATTTTTTTAAAAAAATAATGTTGTGAGTTTCCTTTGCTCCCAATATCAGGGGCAAGCAGGATATTTAACTAAATAAATAGCTTTAAGGTGTGTGTGTGTGTGTGTGTGTACACACACAAATGTCGTCAAGTCACCTCTCAACTTATGGAGACCTCATGAATTTCATTGGAGTTTATCACACTGAGGGTAAGGACAGGAGCAAAGTAGATTGCCCCCGTCCTTATCCTGTCCCATTCACGTTTCCCCAATGGTAAAAACACCTCATGGTTATTGTGGATTTTCCTCCCATCCTGAGTGTTTTTTTTAAAAGGTTGCACTCCTAGATAACATTACCTTTCCATGTCCCTTGCTAACCCAGTCAGTAATTAATGAGCCTACCTTATACTGGAATTCCCTTTCAACAGCATTCATCCACTGTTTAAATTTCTCTGCTGCCTCATGCTTAACTTTTAGCAGAAATACATATCCAATTTTGGTGTGTACAGCAGAGCTTTCTGTGGTATGTGTTCCTGGTGCAAAGCTTCAGAGGTGTGCACTTCAGGTCACACATGTGCCAACAGAAACTACTGGTAAATAGTACAAAAGTGGAACACTCTGCATTCCACTCTCCAATATAAACCTGGCCCCTGAATACATGTACCAAGAGTAGTAGTAGCAGCAGCTGTTGTTATTATTTATTTATTTTATATAGCACTGTAAATCTGCTGTACATACAATCTTATAATTAGACGGATCCCTGCCCTCAGGCTTACAATCTAAAAGAGACAACACAAAAGGAAAAGGGGAAGGTGGTGGGAAGGGAATGCGGTTCAGTGGTTCTTCTCTCCCTCTGGGGCCTGGACCAAGGCAGATGGACTGGAGGGAGGGCTTGGCTTCTTGATACATAGTTAGAAGGAGGCATCCTGGGGCAGATGGCACAATCCTGGGAACGCTTCCCTAAACAATATAGTCTTTAACTTAATTTTGAACCTGGATAGAGAAGTGATGAGGCGTATGTGTGGGGGAGAAGGTTCCAGGAGTGAGGGGCAGCAAGTGAGAAGGGACGAATCCAGGACAGGGTAGTGGAAATCCTCAGCTGGGACAGGAGACCTTGACTACCAGAGCTGAGGGTACGAGAAGGAGTGTGAGGAGAAAGAAGCTCAGACAAGTAAGAGTTGATTGCTAATACATTTCAGTAACCTGTCTCAGAACTTTAGAAACTATTTTTGCTTGGTTTACTGCACAAACCACATATTTCTGTAGAATTACTGCAATGCTGAACAAGAAGGGAAGATCAAGGATTTAGTTTGGGCTTCATTTTGAAACCTGCTTGATCCACATCTGTCAGGCTAATATGTAAATCAAAATGCAGGCATGGAGCTCAGTGTCTTCAGTAGGCTGATGACACTCAGATATATCTCTCCATGACCAGATCGTCAGCTCAGACTTCAGATGGCGTCTCTCCTCTTAATGACTGCCTTGCAGCGGTAATGGACTGGATGAGGGAAAACAGATTGAAACTAAATCCAGACAAAATGGAGGAACTAACAGTTACCGGTCGGAAACCAGGCTTGGGAATATACCTTCCAGTCCTACATGGAGTCACACTCTCCTCTAAGGACTCTGTTCGCAGTCTGGGGGTACTCCTTGACTCATCGCTTCACATGACCAGTCAGGTGAATGCAGTAGTCAGGAGCGCCTGCTATCAGCTTCGGCTGATACGCCAGCTGCGCCCTTTCCTGGATATGAAAGACCTGGAATCTGTGGTACATGCCCTAGTAACCTGATGTCTGGATTTTTGTAATGCGCTCTACATGGGGCTACCCTTGTGCCTAACCTGGAAACTTCAATTAGTTCAGAACATGGCAGCCAGGCTTATCACAGGAACATCAAGGAGAGATCACATAACACCTGTGCTTAAAACTCTCCACTGGCTGCCCATTAGTTTCTGGGCACAGTACAAGGTGTTGGTATTAACCTTCAAAGCCCTACATGGCTCAGGCCCGTCTTACCTTAGGGACCACCTCTTCCCATATGAACTGCCCCGCACACTTCGGTCCTCTGGGAGGAATCTGCTGAAGCCTATGAAAACCAGGCTGTCGCAAACCTCTCAGAGGACTTTCTCAGCTACCGCCCCTAAACTTTGGAATGACCTGCCGGACGAGATGCGTCTCATTACATCTTTGACCAGCTGGATGTTCCTGAAAATGCTAAACACCGATGAATGCCGAAGCTGAAGTTCTTCGAAGGTCAGAGTAAGCTGTTTGTGCTACGCTGACAAATTCTTGTGGATTACAAACTTTTTGAAAATCCTGGCCGGAGTCTGCGGAACAGTCCGGAGCAGGGAGTCAACGCTTGTCTACGGCTTATGTAAGTAAGCAAATAAATCATCAGTCTTAATTGTTCCTGAGGGAATCAGTCTGTGCAAACTCGGAAGGACTGAGTTAAATTGAGTCACTGCACACATTCACCAAGAGACTGTGATTTTTAAATATTTTTGTGTTGAGATAGAAAGCTACATTTTTGGTTTTAAAATGGAGGTGTTGAAATTTGAGAAGCTAAACAGCGGCAATTTTACGACTTGGCAGATTTATGCAAAATCTCTACTAGTCCGAGACGGTTTATGGTCTTCAGTGATAAACGGCCTGCCAGCGGCAGCAAGCCAAGCAGAGAAAGAAAGGAATGAAAAAGCAGTAGCTACTTTATTTTTACTGATAGAGCCTGGTGAGCTAAATGCAGTTAGGGAATTTACTACTGCAAAAGAGATTTGGGACACTTTGCAAAGAATTTATGCTTCACAGTCCAATTATTCAAAAATCTTATGGTCAAAACGTATTTACAGACAAAAGTTGGAGAAAGGACAATGTATTGAAAAGCATTTAAAAACAATGTTGGATTTATTTGTGCAAGCTGAACAGAGAGGTGTGGTGATAAGTAAATATCAACAGTGCTGCATTATTTTGGAATCATTAAATTCAGAGTGGGAAAACATCACTAGTTTTTTACAAAACCTCCCAGAGACTGAGTTAAACAAAGACTTGATAATAGCCAGAATCTTGGAGGAAAACCAGAGGCGAAAATCTGAGAAAGGAGAGCCCGCAACTTCAAAACCTTTCACAGATGAAAGGCACCGTGATGAAGCAGCTTCTTCAAGGGAGCGACGCAGATGTTTTTATTGTGGTCAGTTGGGACATATACAACGTTTTTGCAGGAAATTAGCTGCAGATCGGAAGGAGCAACAATTTCGGGAGCAGTTTAAGCGGCCTGAGCGACAGAGATGGCAACAGAAGCAACAACAACCAAGACATCAAAGTTTTAAGGACACTGGTAACAAAAAGGGGGTTGCTAAAGTAATTAAAGGGAAATTAAATAATGTACAAGGTTGGATGATCGATTCCGGAGCAAGCTCGCATATGTGTAGAAATTATGATTTGATGACTAATTTAAAACCTGCTAATGTAAGTTCTGTTGTGTTAGCTGATGGAAAGCAAACTAGAACAGTTAGACAGATGGGAACAGTGTTTATTCCAGGTTTAAATGCAAGTTTTGACAATGTACTGTATGTAAAAGAATTGGAGAACAACCTGTTATCTGTGAACAGATTAACAGAGGATAACTACAAAGTGATTTTTCAGGGCAATGAATGTCAAATAACACGTAATGGAAAATTATGTGGTGTTGGAAACAAATATGAGAAACTGTATTATTTGCAAGATAGAGTTAATGGTAGAAATGATGAAAATGTGAACCATGTTGATAATGTGCCTTTACATTCCAATTGCATTCATGAGTTACACAGAAAGTTTGGCCATGCCAGTTTTAAAAGTTTGAAAAAATTACTTCAGTTGTGTCCTGAAGTAAAAGTAAATGAATGCAGAAATCACTTGGATTGCACAGTCTGTAATCAAGTGAAGGTCCGGGCTTATCCAGTAGCAAAACAAACAAAGAGGATAGCCGAAAGACCATTTCAGTTTGTTCATGCTGACGTAGCTCAAGCAAATTGTTTGTCACTGAGTGGTTGTAAATATTTTCTTGTAATTGTAGACCGGTATTCAAGGTTTTCATTTGTAAGAATTCTGAAAAATAAGTCAGATGCCGGTGAAAGTTTGAAAGCATGGGTGAAAATGATTGAACGAGAGTTTGATTTCAAAGTAGGCACAATAATCACAGATAGAGGTGGAGAATTTTTGAGTAAACAATTGTCTAATTGGTTTCAAAAGATGGGAATCCGACGTGAGACGACTTCTCCCGCTTCGCCAGCGGAAGACGGGCTTGCAGAAAAATGTGTCAAAGATTTAAAACAAATCACAGCTTGTTTGATAGCAGATGCAGGTGTCAAAGATTGTTTTTGGGGTGAAGCAACTTACACTGCCAACCATATCAAAAATCGGTTGTATCATTCAGGAATAGATGACATACCCTACAGAGTGCTGTATGGGAGAAATCCAAACTTTAAATATTTGAGAGTGTTTGGACAATATGCACATGTTTTCATTCCAGCCTGTTTTAGGAGAAAGGGTGATCCTAAAAGCAGGAGACTAATGTTTTTGGGTTATTCTGGAAACAAGTACAGATTTCTACTTGGGCAGAAAGAGGTACAATATTCTAGGTCTGCAAATTTTGAAAAGCATGCTGGATGGGAAAAATTACATGCAAATAAGGAAGTTTTCTTAAGGTTAGGTGACACTAACACAGACACACAAAAAGAACCAACTTCAGGAAACGGAGGGGTTTCAACAAAACAAGAATCTTCTGACAGTCACAGTAGTGCATCAGATGATGACATGCAAGATAGACCCACAACAAGTAGGATGACACAAGATAAGAGATTTAGTCACAGGACAGAAACACCCAAGACAGACACAGAGGATGACACTGACAGAATTGTAAGTTTTCAGCCTAGACGCACACAAAGAGTGAGGAAACCACCTGATAGATTTGTGGTTCAAAGTGCAAGAGTTTGTTTAGTAACTGAGGAGCCTGAAAGTTTTGACGAAATACAGGAGCTTCCTAGAGAAGAACAAGTTAAATGGTTTGAAGCAATGGATAATGAGTTTGATTGCTTAGTAAACAAAGATGTGTTTGAAATTGTTGACAGACCCAGAGATAAGAAAGTGATTGGTTGTAGATGGGTTTACAAAAAGAAGGAATTGCCAGACGGCAACATAAAATATAAAGCTAGACTTGTTGCAAAAGGTTTTGCACAGCAGCAATTTGAAAGCTTTGATAAAACGTTTTCACCAACAGCAAAACCAGAAAGTTTAAGATTGGTTTTAGCAGTGGCAGCCAAAAGAGATTTAATTGTGGAACATTTTGACTTTGAAACGGCTTATCTGAATGCTTATCTGCAGGATGAGGTTTTTATGGAGCAGCCACAAGGGTTTGAAGAAAATAATAGTCAGAAAGTTTACAAGTTGAAGAAAGCATTGTACGGTTTGAAACAAAGTGCCAGAGCTTGGAATCTGTGCATAAATGATGAACTGATAAAACTTGGTTATAAGAGAAGTGTGGCAGATGCTTGTGTATATACCAAAGGAGACATTGTGCTTGTGATATATGTTGATGATTTATGCGTGGCAGCTAAATCACAACAACAAATTGATTCTGTGAAGAGGGAATTGTCTAGAAAATTTGTTTTAAAGGATCTTGGACAGTTGAGAACATATCTAGGAATTGATGTTGAAAAGACAGATGAAGGAGATTACTTGTTGAGTCAAAGCAGGAAAATTGAGAAGTTAATTGACAAGTGTGGTTTACAATTTGCTAAGGTTGTAAAAACACCAATGACAACAGGTTTTGTTTCAGAAGAGACAACCAAAGAGTTTGAAAACAAGACTTTGTACAGAAGTGTGTTAGGATCTTTGCAGTTTATAAGTTGTCATACTAGACCAGATATTGCTTATGCAGTGAATGTATTGTCAAGGAGAGTGAACAGTCCAAAAGTAGAGGATTGGACAGCTGTGAAACATTTGTTAAAGTATTTGAAAGGTACTTTAGACAAGAAGTTAGTGATTAGATGTAGTGATGAAGATTTAGAATGTTTTGTTGATAGTTCTTTTGCTTCTGAGATGCATGACAAGAAATCGATTACAGGAATGATTGTAAAATATAGTGAGAGTCCAATTATTTGGAGGAGCAGGAAACAGAACAACGTAGCTTTGAGCACAAGTGAAGCTGAATTTGCAGCATTAAATGAAATAGTGAATGAAGTTCAATGGATTACACAATTGTTAGATGATTTGGATGAGAGTTATAGAATACCAGTTGAAATTTTGGAGGATTCACAATCTTGTATAGCAATGGCAGAAACAGAAAATTTGAGAAATCGAAGTAAATATGTGGCAGTGAGATATCAGAATGTGCGTGACATGGTACAGAAAGGTGAAATAGAGTTGAGGTACATTGAATCTCAAAACAACATTGCAGATTTGTTTACCAAGGCATTAACAGCAGAGAAACATGAGAGTTTTACACAACAAATAGGTTTGACAGTTTGAGGCACATACATCTTTTCATTTCGGAGGGGATTGTTAAGGCAAGGAGCATGGGAATTATAGTCAAAGAAATGCAAAGCTGTATGTGAGAACCAAAGTCAGTAAGATTTTCCAGCACGAGGTGAGAAAGTGTAGTCAGACATGTACACAACAACAACAGATGTGAGTATAGCCATAACACACACGGAATAGCAACACAAGTTCCGGAAAAGAAGGTCATGGAAAAGGTAAACAAAGACAACATGGAAAACATCACATGAGTGTTTAGGTCATAGAAAAAGGTTGGACTATTAGCATGGGAAAGTGTGAAATAACCAATAGTATTAATTGTACACACCCAGAACACACACAGAGCACACCCAGTGGGTGGTAACAATAGTTGTTCTATTTTAGTATTGTTCTGGTGAGCCATTGTATCTAGCCTTGCACCTCTGCCCTCCTGAACCTCCACGATGACATCAATAATGTGAACTAGAAGGAAGAACCTGGACTTGTAACTAAGCTTTTGTGCAGGAGGAGATGAGTATGTATATAGTTTGATTAGCATAGCCAGAGTGTTTAGCAAAAGTAAGAAATGTGTTGCAAAGATGTTTATTGTTTTACTGTAGAGATTGTATTATTCAAGTAGTAAATAAAGATAGTATAGTGAACAGCTCGCGTGGTTTGTTGACTGCATGAAAGGAGAAGCAGCAACAGTGATTCCAGAAGTTCCAGAGCTGGTGTTTTGTTCCTGAGCCGCTTCATGGGCAACTCTGCTACCTGCAACACATCACATCATGATCAGTTCTGATCAGCCCAGTTTGTCCAGATGGTGAGGACCGGAGCCTGGGTGAAGTGCATCACCTCCCATCATCCCCAACAGAAAGACCTGGAATCTGTGGTACATGCCCTAGTAACCTGATGTCTGGATTTTTGTAATGCGCTCTACATGGGGCTACCCTTGTGCCTAACCTGGAAACTTCAATTAGTTCAGAACATGGCAGCCAGGCTTATCACAGGAACATCAAGGAGAGATCACATAACACCTGTGCTTAAAACTCTCCACTGGCTGCCCATTAGTTTCTGGGCACAGTACAAGGTGTTGGTATTAACCTTCAAAGCCCTACATGGCTCAGGCCCGTCTTACCTTAGGGACCACCTCTTCCCATATGAACTGCCCCGCACACTTCGGTCCTCTGGGAGGAATCTGCTGAAGCCTATGAAAACCAGGCTGTCGCAAACCTCTCAGAGGACTTTCTCAGCTACCGCCCCTAAACTTTGGAATGACCTGCCGGACGAGATGCGTCTCATTACATCTTTGACCAGCTTTAAAAAGGCCTTAAAGATGCATCTCTTCCGGCAGGCCTTCCCCTAAAGAGGGAATAATATATCACCAACCCCCGACCCTAATAATTCAAATGAAAATGTAAATGGCACCACTGGGGATTGCACTCATACTGCCCATCAACTGCACTTTATTTTTATTATTTTAAAATTTTTAAACTGATGTCAATTTTAACTAGTTTTGATTTAATCTAGTCTTAAGGGGGGGGGAGGTTGGGAAGGGATTTGACTGCTGTTTTATTCTTGTATTTTTTAATTTGCTGTACCCCGCTCCGAGTATTCTATTAGAGGAGCGGGTTATAAATAAACCTTATTATTATTATTACATCCAGAAACACATATTTTGTGATAAAGTACTTCTAAATATATTATTTAAATCAGAAGCCTTTTTCTTTTTAAAATACAGATTAATGCAGAAAGAGGGCAGTACAGGCCGATAAATCACAACATGTGAAATTTACACAGACCAGAAATTGCCCTTCACATATAATAATCATATACTATTGAAAATGATGATTTGACTAATATATTTCTCAATGGTACCAGATTCTCCCACACAGATACTTCACTTGTATGTACAAACGAATTCATGTAAAATGTGCTTAGCTTTTGGAATTATTTTGATTGCACTTATCAGATCTTAAATTCTCCTCCAAATGTAAACCATAATATTCTAAAATATCTCAAATATTCTGGTATTTCAACAAGAATAGCATGTATCATCCATGAATATTTCAATCTTAATTTTTCTGAGTGTATCACTTTTATCATGCTGTAATCTTCCTGTTAGTGTTTTATACTGTCCTGATTTTAAAAAACAAGCTTGAAGATTTGGCAGAAAAGGTGCTTGCAGGAATAACAGTGAATGTATCAGCCAGTATCAGTATCCCTTCAGCTCTCAAAGTCAAACAAAAAGGTCGTCTGACATTAAACATTTTCTAAACGCAAATAAATTTGTTCCTATGTTCTAGCTGGAGTTATGACAAGCTCTGAAATCCATAAAATGAATTAAGGGATTTTGTGATTAAGATTCTTATGATGACAAGATCTACAAACTGCTAGTACTCCATGCTAGTACCTTTGGGTGCATCAACACTGTAGAAATAGTGCAGTTTGGCACGACTTTAACTGCCATGGTTCCATCATACAGAATCCTAGGATTTGTAGTTTTGTGAGGCACCAGCATTCTTTGGCAAAGAAAGCTAAATACTTTATAAAAGTACAAAAATCAGGATTATATTGGATGGAGCTACTGCATTTAAAATGGTGTCAATCTGGATTATTTGTACACTGTAGATACATCCCCTGTCTTGACATACCTGTGTCCCTTGCCAGGATAAAATACAGTGTTGCAAAATCAGGATAAAAATAACATAATAGAATAAAATAAAACAAATATACATAATCCTTAAGTCTTGAATGTGTGCTGTTTGGCAATAGTCACTTGTTTCTAGTTTTACATTGCAAATGTGTGTTTATTTGTCCTCCTTCTACCTGGGCTCCTCCCATGCCTTGGCTCCTGGACTTAAGGAGGAGGAATGGCCCTCTTTCCCTCCTTTCCAACATCTGCCAGTGAAGACTGGCTGAGAGAGTGTTTGTTTGCCCTCCTTCTACCTGGGGTCCTCCCATGCCTGGGCTCCTGGACTTAAGGAGGAGTCCTGTCTCCCCCCCCCCCTTTCTTTTCTTTTCTTTTCTTTTTTAGATTGTGTATAGTTCGTATTGTTTCTAGGATTGGGATGGGGGGTTGAGAATGGGGATTATTTTCTTTTTACTTGTTTTGGTATGGTAATTGTTATGTATTTTGCTTTGTTAATTTTATTTTTTGTTATTTTTTGTTACAATTACTATCTATTTTGTTGTTGTTGTTATAACTGCTATGTATTTTTGCTTTGTTAATTGTTATGTATTTTGCTTTGCTAATTTTACTGTTACTTAAATTACTATGTATTTTTGTTGCTATAATTGTTATGTATTTTGCTAGTTATTGTTATTGTTAATTGCTATCTGATTTTATTGTTATTGCTTAATAAATTGCCATTTGTTTTTTAATTCATGTATATTGTTATTGTGTGTATAATCCCCTCTGTTGTAACCCGCCCCAATTGCTTGCTCAGAGGGGCAGGCTAGAAAAAATAAAAATAATTATAAATTATTATTACATTCTGAGAAGCCAGCTTCATCTTGGATTTTTACAATCATACTAAGTTACAATTCTGCTTAAAATAGCCAATCACTTCATTGGTTTGGTTGTCTTACAATATGTAATTAGATGACAGAACTGTCACTGAATTGTTTTTGTACATTAATTAACTGAATCTTTAGTTGATTAGCTAATTCTACTGATTGAATTTTCAGAATTTTTATGGCTAAGAGTAATAAATCTGAAGCAAGAAATGTAGCTTGTTTTAGATAACAGATGTCCGTATCGTATAGCAGGTGTCATCTTAGGTGAAGCAATCTTTCCTGTGTGATAAAAAAAAAATCTACTGAAGTATTTGGGTGTCAACATTTATATTCTCTGCTTGAAGATTACAATGGTAATTTCTCACTTTGTGCTAAGGAACTAAGTCACCTTGCAATGCACACTGTAAAATATATGTTTTATACAGTTGATTAAAATGTACAATGTTAAATACAAGTTAATACTAAGATAAAGGTAAAGGTTTCCCTTGACATGAATGTCTAGTCGGAACCAATTGTAGGGAGTGGTGCTCATCTCCATTATTAAGTTAAAGACGTTACTAAGTCCTAAGATGACTCTGTGGTTGTGTGACCAGCATGACAGTATGAAACGCTGTTACCTTCCCACCAAAGTGGTACCTATTTATCTACTTGCATTTGCATACCTTCAAACTGCTAGGTTGACAGAAGCTAGGTCTAGTGATGGAAGCTTACCCCATCACATTACATTTGGGCCTTGAACTGCCAACCTTCTGACCTTATGATCATCAGAATTCACATCTTATTTACTTAGTTATTTGGAGTATTTATACCTTGCTCTTGAGCAACAAAGGCTCTCAGAGCAGCTTAAAACTTGTTAATTAGACAGTTCCCTGTCCTCAAGCTTACAATCCAAAAAGACAAGACACAAAAGAAGAAGGGAACTGCATCCTTTCTAAAATAGTAAGATCTATACTATGAAATTTCTATACAGCAAAAGATCCACACTGTTAAAATAATAAATATAAAAAAATTATTTATATCCTGTTTCTCCCTATGGATCAAGGTGGGTTACAATATACTTCGATAAGATGCAAAATATACAAAATATACAGAGTACAATTATAAGAATAAAACCAACCCTACATAATCCCCTATCTCTCCCCCATAAGCAAAAACAATAACAATAAAATACAGATGAAAAATAGTTAAAAACCAGCAAACAGAAGTGAGGCAATTTGGGGCAGACAGGGACCATCCATATTAGTGTATGGGAGGTCAGTCTGGGAAGGCCTGCCAGAAGAGATCCATCTTGACAGCCTTCTTAAAGGCATTAAGAGTGGTAATCTGACGGATCTCCTCTGGCAGGTCAATCCACACTTTAAGGGTGCTGGATAAGAAGGCCCTCTGGGAAACTGCAGTCAACCTGGTCTTCCTTGGCTGCAGCAGATTATTCCCAGAGGATCTGGTGTGTGGGGTGGATTGTATGGAAGGAGGAACTCGCACAAGTAATCTAGACCCAAGCCATTTAGGGCTTTACAGGTTATATTATAAACAGGACCTTGTACTGCACACAGAAACTAACTGGCAGCCAGTGAAGAGATTTTAAAGTTGGTGTTATATGGTCAGTTCTAGATTTACCAGTGACTATTATGGCTGCCATATTTTGTACCCATTGAAGTTTCTGAACTTGGCACGAGGGTAGCCCCATGTAGAGCACATTGCAGAAGTCGAGTCAAGAGATTAACAGCGCATGCACCACCATTTCTAGGTCCTTCGGCTCCAGGCAGGGTCACAGCTGGAGTATCAACTGAAACTGATTCCTGGCTGTCACGTCTATTTGTGCTGACAACTGGAGGGATGAATCCAGAAGCACCCCCAAGCTGCAAACACAGTCCTTTAGGGGAAGTGTGACCCCGTCCAGGACCAGTTGACATATTTCCATATCCAGATTAGGGGTCCGGATTGCGGGTACCTCTGTCTTATCAGGATTCAGAGTCTGTTTTTCCTCATCCAGTCCATTACAGCTTTGAGACATTCATTCAGAGAAGAGATGCCATCCTTAATCATTGCAGCAGTCTGCGACATGGAGAAACATATCTGGGTGTCATCTACTGATAACATCCCACCTTATGTCTCCAAATGATCTCACCCAGCGGCTTCATGTAAATATTGAATAGCATAGGAGACAGAATGGGGCCCTGGGAGACACTAGATTTTAGCTCCCTTGTAGAAGAGCAGCTGTCTCCCAGCATCACCATCTGGAATCTGCCTGAGAGATAGGATTGGAACCACTGCAGTGCAGTGCCCCGAGTTCCCAGTTCTCCCAAGCATTCCAGAAGGATACCATAGTTGATGGTACTGAAGGCTGGTGAGAGGTCCAAAAGCACCAACAGGGTCACACTTCCCTTGTCGATGCCCAGATGAAGATCATCGACTAAAGCAACCATAGCAGTCTCAACCCCATATCCTGTCCTGAAACTAGTTTGAAATGGATCTAGATAATCAGTTTCCTCCAGGACTGCTTGGAGTTGAATGGCAACAGTTCTCACAATCACTTTGCTCAAGAATATCAGAAGAGAAACTGGCTGATAGTTGTTTTTGTCCAGGGGTTCTAGGGAAGGCTTTTTCAGTAGGGGTTTTATCACTGATTCTTTTAAACTAGCTAGAAATCAGCTTTCCCTAACAGATGCATTGATTATATGTTTCAAAAGCAACTTTGTTGGTTCTCTACCCTGGACAGCCAGCCATGAGGGGCAAGGATTGGGAGAACAGGTTGTCTTTTTCACACTAGCAAGAAGCTTGTCCACTACTCACAGACTCAAAGTGATCCTAAAATATGGAATGACCTGCCATATTACATCTTTGGAGGTGTTTAAAAAGGCGATAAAGGGAGATCTCTTCTGGTGGGCCTTCCCAGACAAACTTCCAGCTAAATTAACCAAATTGATCCATTCATTCTTTCACTGCCTCTCCTGATGGTCTCTTGGAATAATTTGACCTGTGTCAATTCTTAGTTACAAAAATTGTAACTATGTACACTGTACACTGATTTTATTGTGATTTTATTGTCTTACTGGTTTTACTGCTTTTATTGTTTTATTGTTACCGGCTTGTTTTAATGGTTTTTATGTCCTACTGTTTTTTATATGCTGTACACCGCCCTGATCTATGGAAGGGCGGTATAGAAATAAATCATATTATTATTATTATTATTACTGGGGATATTGAATTGTATCTTGATGTTTATGTGTAATTTTAACAGGAGGGAGGGTTAAGGGGATTAGGGAAATTTTATTATTGTTTGTATATCTGTTTTATTGGACTGTTGTTACCCGCCTAGATCCTGTAGGGAGAGGTGGGATATAAATAAATAAAATTATTATTATTATTATTATTATTATTATTCAGAATAACATCATTCATAGAGTTGCTGGAAACCTCCCCTATCACTTCTGCAACAATGCCAGTGTCTAAGTTGGCTCTAATTTTAAAGATTTTATCTGTGAAATGGTTGTTTAATGCATCACAGCAGATTATGGTAGATTCTAATAATGGGTTCTGGGTGACAGGCATCTGCATTAGATCTCTTATCACTCTGAACAGCTCTGCTGTACAAGATCTCACAGACAAAATTCGTTCAGAAGAGAAGGAATTCTTCACTGCACATATTGCCACTCCATAGGAATCAAGAAAATTCCTATGGAATGTCTTGTCAGATAGGAGTTGAGTTTTTCACCAACGGAACTCTAGTCATTGTCCAGGTCGCTTAATTATTCTAAGATCTTCCATATACCAAGGTTTTTGGTTTGAAGCAGGTTGGAAAGGACGCTTGAGAGTGATTGTGTCGATGGCCTTGGTAAGATCACTATTCCAGGTATTAACCAAGGTATTAAACATGGATTCAACAGAATCACCGGCATTACCATCTATTGAAACCTTTTTACTGTTAAATCAAAGCTTGGCTAAAAACAATAACTCTCACTGCCTGCTTAAAAGAGATCAGATATTGGGCTAGCTATGCCTCTCTCAAGAGATCATGCATATAAACATATAGCAGATATATGCTGGTTTGACCCCAAAGAAGGCTTATGTAACAGAAATCTCAGGTCAGCTCATACAGTGATTAGAAAACATTTCCTGAGGTCTTCTGCTCTCAAATTTGCTAGAGATTTCAGAACCAAAACCAGGACCTTGAATTTTGACTGGAGGCAAACTGATAAAGAATCAGTGCAATGGGATATGCCTGGCCAACTGCTGCCAGTCAGATTTCACTGGTGTTGTCTTCTTCACACAACTGAATTATTCATTCTCTCTACAATTGTGTAGGATCTAAATTGCAGTTGTAAAAAAGATCTCAATTTCTTTGTTCACTATGAACTGTCTTCTTTCCATCTACAAAGCAAAAATAATATATTAGTTATTAATGGTTGCTAGAAGAATACTCTTTATCAATATATCCCTGACAAGAATGATTATAATTATCACAGCTAGCCAAAATGTAATGCAAGACAGACATGAAAGTAAGATTCAGAGCTATCAATCAAAGAAAATAGGGAGATTTTTAATAGCTCACCTGAATTTATCAAAACTGACAGACCTTTAATTAATCTGGTTATTATTCCCTTTTTGTCCTGCAGTGATTCACTATAGCTTTGTGAGAGTGTGGAGGTAGAATATCTTTATTTTAAACTTCTCTGGCTTCCTTCTACTGATATTGCCTCCTTCCCCATCTCCTGTTATGTTGATTCTGCCAAAGCTTGTCTACTATCTACCTCCCTTTCCTTCTTTTTTTTTAAATGTCATAAATATTTATTACATATCAGAAGAAAAAAAACCCTACAGTCCATTTTATAGCTGTGGTCTATGGTATTTTTAGAACAGATTTTTTGCCATTATATTTATACCTTGATTCTCTTTCTTTACAGGCTACATTTTGAAAACACACACACACAAAAAGAGAACAAAAATTAATACATTATTTACTTTAAAAACAATGGCAAATACAATCGTGGTGATATAATTTAAGCTTTGAGACTCACAAGAGGGTAAGCCACAGGCCAACAGTACATAATCATTGAAAAGTACAAAACCCCACTAGATAACAGTCAAGGGGCACAATCCAGCAACGGTTAGCATGAAGAAATCTTGCACACTGCCATATGCCCCAGTGGGGATTTCTTTAGAGTAAATCCTTTTCAAAATATAAAGTTATGCCTCTTGCCACACTGATTCCTCAGGATTGAACCCATCATTTGCTTCCTGGGGCCAGAAGGTGTTCCTTTTGTCTTTAGAAGACTTCTGATCCAGTGAAACATGTGCTCTAGCACAACTAAGCAGTCCATTTTTATTGCTTACCTATGCAGTACTGTGTGCTATCAGTTGTGGAAGGCTGGGGAAAGCTCTTCCATTTATCCATGGAGGTCTGATTTTCATCAGTCCCCTCCACCAATGTGCGCTTTGCACACATATCCTGTCAGCAAAAGCTGCTCTTGATTAATGTAGAACCCTGAACAGAGAAGGATTTGGTGCAAGGAAGGTAGCTGAAGGCAGGAAAAAGAGAAAGAACACATTACAGATGGAAAAACTCAACCAAGAAAATAATGGCCCTCCCTCAGCAAGATCTTAACAGGGCTACTGTAACAGGGTGTCTTGGAGATCTCTCATGCATAGGCTTGACATAAGGTGAAGCCAACATAAAAGTTATTAACAACAGGGTAGACAGACTATCAATATTTGGATACCCTGAGCTGTGTGAGTGGAAGAGTTTTCCAGATACACAAAATGTGATGTCCAGGACCCTAATTCAGTCTCCTGAGTAAATGATTACAGAAGGAGGTCAGAAGGCTTCTACCTCCTCTAGACCTAGTTCTCCAGAAAGATCTTAGGGACATAACTGCCCTCTAACCAGCAGAGACATTAAAACAATATATATATATATATATATAGAGAGAGAGAGAGAGAGAGAGAGCGCATTAAAAACAAACAAAAGTAAAAATCAGTTATGAATAACTGATAGCTAAAAATGTACTCAGTACTTGCTACTTTTGCACATGGCAAGAACATACAAGTCAATGATGCTGAGTGTCTCAGAGAAAGCACATGACATTTCTTGCTACTGTAAATTTAAAGACCCTTGATGAGCAACTTTAAATAAATATTTGTTACACTTTAAGGTTTTAAATCTTGAGCGAAGTCTTGGTGGTTTATGGCAACAAAAGAGGGGGGAATGATAAATAAAAGGTTAAGAATGCTGTTCTAGACCTTCTCCAGAGAAAGTTTGTTTGTTTTATTAATGAAATAAAACTAACTTTGAGGCAAAACAGATGGGCAGGAAAAAGTGGCTTGAAGCTGCCTTTTCTAAGGCCACATTGAAACCCCACCAACTGCACCGCCAGCTCCCAAGGCAGCTGGAATGCTCATGTCCTGGCCACACAACATGGCTCCAAGCCAGGAAGCAGTGAAAAAAGCTGCTTTTTTGAAACAGCTTTTCTCTGCATAAGGCGCCTAGAGGGCACTGTCCTGCTGGCTTCAAGGCATGTGTCATTTAAATGCCATGCCTTCAAGCCGCCTGGAAGCACCTCTTTTTGCCTCTCTGTTTAGCCCGAGGCACAAAGATTTAAGACAAAGTATACACAGAATCTCAACATGATGGGGGGGGGGGGCAGAGAGGTTTTGTCAACATAATCCCACTTACTCCTGAGGTGTATCTACTACGTATCTGGCTATCTATTTGATCCAAGAAGGGGAACATGACATGAGTATCTTTTAGGGACAAATTAGGCTCTGTTTACCTTGTGGGGTAAATTTGCTTATTAGTTCATTACTCGTGGTGATTTGATTTTAATACTTAAATTGTTAGCAGCAGAAAGATCTTATAGTATAGGTCAAATTTTCTGACTGCAATATTTTTGATAACCTGCCAGTCAACATTAGGACTGCATTATTTTTTATAACCAGTTAGCATTCACAGATTTATTATATAAGACTCTTCCAGTAATGTTTAAAAAACTCCATCATTGGAAGACTGGCAAGACCATCTTTTTTTTTTTTTAAAAAAAAAAAAAAAAGCTTGTTCCTGTGTGTTGCTGGTACTTGTGTGTGGCATCATGACAGCTTTCTGACATATATCTCCTAGTATTCAAACATATTGCTCTTGGTACTCTTGTATGTTTCTCACAGTACCCTTGACAGAATCTCACAACGTCCAGTTGCTGTTGAAAAAAACAAACCAATCACCATTTATTAAAGTTTAGAGATAAGCTTGAAGTTGACACAAGGAGACAAATAAACATCAGTGGCCCATGGTCCAAGCAGTAAATAAAAGATCCGTTCCAAATCATATAATTGCCAATTTGTCCTTTTGGGTTTTTTTTAATCAGTAGGTGATTGAAGAGCTTTCAGATTTAACTTAAATAACTTCAGATTTTTTTTTAATTTACTGTATTCACCAGTAGAGGTAACCTTCCTAAAAGATTTTTTTAAAGACTGTGATCATCTTGTGCCTGAGAGGAAATGTTCAGGTTCATAGGAAGGCATAAATCTTTTCCTTCCTGTGTGGGAGGCCACAGGCAGAAAGAGAGAACCATTCATACAAGTCTCTCTTGCAAGAAACCGTTTACTGGCATACTTTTGGGTGGACAATTACAGGTGAACAACTGGCTTACTTCTCCAGCAAGCCTTGTAGTTTGGCCATTTCCCCACTGTAGATTTGCCCACTCCCACCCTCTTTGGATTCCTCTGTTAATGAAGTTCTTGTTTGGTTGTTATCGACAATGTAAAAGGGAAACAGCTATGGAAAAAAGCTGTACTAACAAAATTTAAAACCTAAAGTACTTAAATGGCATTTTGAAATGATAAATTAAACAGTCAGAATTTCCAAACATGCAATAATTGGTTACATTTTTATTCAAACTGAAGCCAGTGTCCCTTGTTATTCATTTGTCAGTAGAATCATAGAATCATAGAGTTGGAAGAGACCACAGGGGCCATCCAGTCCAACCCCTGCCATGCAAGAACTCCCAATCAAAGCATCCCCGACACATGGCCATCCAGCATCTGTTTAAAGACCTCCAATGAAGGAGACTCCACCACTCTCTGAGGGAGTGTGTTCCACTGTCGAACAGCCCTTACTGTCAGGAAGTTCTTCCTAATGTTGAGGTGGAATCTCTTTTCCATTGTTCTGGGTCCTGTTCTCTGGAGCAGCAGAAAACAAGCTTGCTCTTTTCTCAATGTGACATCCCTTCAAGTATTCAAACAGGGCTATCCTATCACCTCTTCACCTTCTCTTCTCCAGGCTAAATGTCCCCAGCTTCCTAAGTCGTTCCTCAAAGGGCATGGCTTCCAGGCCCTTCACCATCTTAGCTGCCCTCCTTTGGACATACTCCAGTTTCTCAACATCCTTTTTGAATTGTGGTGCCCAGAACTGGACACAGTATTCCAGGTGGGGCCTGATCAAATCAGAATAGAGGGGCACTATTACTTCCCTTGATCTAGACACTATACTTCTATTGATGCAGCCTAAAATTGTATTGGACATTTTAGCTGCTGCATTGCACTGTTGAGTCATGTTCAACTTGTGGTCTACTTGGACTCCTAGATCCGTTTCACACATGTCCCCCATCCTATATCTGTGCATTTCATTCTTCCGTCCTAAGTGCAGAACCTTACATTTCTCTGTGTTGAATTTCATTTTGTTAGCTTTGGCCCAGCTTTCTAGTCTATTCAGGTCATTTTGAATTTTGATCCTGTCCTCTGGGGTATTAGCTGCTACTCCTAATTTGGTGTCATCTGCAAATTTGATAACTAGTCCCTCAATACTGTCATCCAAGTCATTAATAAAGATATTGAAAACACTGGGCCCAGGACAGAACCCTGTGGGACCCCACTGGTCACTTCTCTCCAGGATGAAAAGGAACCATTGTTGAGCACCCTTTGAGTTCGGTCAGTCAACCAATTACAAATACATGCAATGGTTACCTTGTCTAGTCCACATTTTGCAAACTTGTTTGCAAGAATGCCATGGGGAACCTTGTCAAAGGCCTTACTGAAATCAAGAAATACTGTAACCACAGCATTCCCTTCATCTACCAAGCTGGTAATTTTATCCAAAAAAAGAGAGAGAGAGAGATCAGATTTGTCTGGCATTGTTTCTATGAAACCCATGTTGACTTTTTGTGATTATGGAATTATCTTCTAGATATTCACAGACTCTCTATTTAATGATCTGCTCCAGAATCTTTCCTAGAATTGATGTCAGACTAACTGGATGATGATTGTGGGGATCTTCTTTTCCCCTTTTTTGAAGATGGAGACAGCATTTGCCCTCCAAAAAACCCCAGCTCTTTCCAAGCCCAAATAGGAGTGGATCAAGGTGGATTGTGGGCGGGTGTGTGTTTGCTGCAGCCCTAAGCCATCTTCAGCGGGGGTAACTTCAAGCCGTCCCTTCTTGCTGGTCTGTTCTGCCCCTAGGGACATAAGAAACATTTCTGTGTTGATCAATTTTGAATATCCTGCGTGATAAGGAAACCAATCCATCTTACCTCTAGGACTGCCTCTTCCTGTATGATCCCCCCTGCACACTTCAGTCCTCTAGGAGGAACCTGCTGTCTCAGACCTCCCAAAGGGCCTTCCTATGGAATAGCCTGCCGGACGAGATGTGCCTCATTACATCTCTCGATTGCTTTAAAAAAGCTATAAAGACGCATCTCTTCTGGCAGGCCTTCCCAGAAACCCCTTAACTCCTGGCTCTGGAATTGGATCATGTTTCCCCCTACCAGCTTTTAACACATGACACTACAGCTTATACTGCCCATGGAATCAGCTGCCTTGTTTTTGTATATGTTCTTAATTGTCTTTTGATTTTAACTTGCTACTAGTTTAATACACTTTTAAGGGGTGGGAGGTTGGGTAATGGGGTGTTGGAATTATTTTATTCTGTGACTTTTATCTGCTGTAACCCGCTCCGATTGTTTTGTCAGAGGAGCGGGCTATAAATGAATATTATTATTATTATTATTAATTGCATGATTTTGGGCAAGTCACACTCTTTCAGGCTCAGAGGAAGGCAATGGCAAATGTGTTCAGAAGAAATCATGACTAGAAAACTATCATAGGATCATGTTAGCATACGTGACTTGAAGGAAAATGATAACAACTGTGTGAAACTATATATGGGGAATATCCCGGGGGGGGGGGGGAGGAATTTAAAAAATGGATCCAAAACACTCATCTCACAGAATGCTCCCAGGACACTGGAAGAAAGATATGGTTTTTGCCAGAAAGTTGTTAAAAATGTAAGTGGTGATGCAGGGGAGAGAGAATATGTAAAGCCTCTCTTTCTCTGAGAATACACAGAAGGACACGTTTGGATCCTACCAAAGGTGGCAACACTGGCTTTATATAATTAATTTGGATTTCATTTTTTAAAACAAATTAATAGCTTATACGAATAGCCCATTTAAGAGGACTATGGTTGATTTTTGTTTCTTATACGAATGCATATACAATCTGAAACTCTGTAGTATCAAAACTCATTTTTTACGTTTATTTAATTGTTTATTTTTTATTTATATCCCATTTCTCTCTCACTATGCAACTCAAAGTGCCTTACAATATATATTAAAACAAAATAGCTAAACCAATGTGATACCCAGTGGAACAGAGTGACACAATTATTTCACTTGGTCCATGGTAGACATGGCATTCACAAATGATCACCCATTGTGACAATGACAAGAGCCAAATCTGTTGGGCTTTAGCAACATGCATGCATCATGTGGCTCCAGAACATTTCGCCATCCTTTTCTGGTGGTAGTGAGGGGAGTTTGGGAAGGAGAGCCTCTTATGCACAATTCTTGTTTTTGCAACTTGCTTCTGCATAGAAAGATCTCTGCAATGGGAATTTGTTTTAAAAATGGGTTAGTTAAAAATATACAAGTGAATTGCCAGACTCCAAATGGTTAAAGAGGACTACATTCTTTTTGAAGATATATTTAATCTAGAACTAAATTTTATTGCAAAGCGTTGTGACATGTTTCAAGTCTGTGCTAAAATGTCACTGCCAAGGGACAAAGTCCCTAAAATAGGTATTTTAAAATAAAACTGCTGACAACTTATAAGGATGAAATAAACTACCTCTAGGAACTGGCTTCAATACTGCAGGGAAATGAAATATGCTGAGAAGCTACCAATCTGGGATCCAACATGGCCCAACATAATTTCATTTTTGAGACTACATCTTTATTTTGTACTTGAGTATATGCATTTCAAATAGGGCAATAACGGACCTATAATGATGAATTGCTGAAGCAATGACTTCAGAATTAACTCAGAATTTTGCAGTGGTTCATATAGATTATACATGTGTTCATAAAGCACAATGCTAATTTAAGATGAGTAATATGGGAGCTCTTGAAGGAATTCTCAGTTTGTTGCACAATTTTGCTGAGTGTCAAAAATTCCTGTGACAGACATATTTTCCTATCATTTACATTAAAATATTCTGAACTTTCCTAGAAAGTAAGAGTGCAATAAATCTGTCCCCTTTTGCTCTCTCTCAGTATGGTCTCATATAATCTTCCAAATATACTAGTTATCTGTGTTTTTTCTCAACAGCTTCTGTCTATAAGGGGTTCTTCAGCTTCCAATTTGAAAAAGCATTTGGATGATCAGATGAGCATTAAAGCAGCATGCAAATTAATATTTCATTTTATATATGAACATGAGTCAACAGTGTGATGCAGCAGCTAAAAGGTCAATACGATTCTAGGCGTCAATAGTCTAGATCAAGGGAAGTAATAGTGTCACTTTATTCTGTTTTGGTTAGGCCTCACCTGAAATACTGTGTCCAGTTCTGGATGCTACAACTCAAAAAGGATGTTGACAAGCTGGAGCATGTCCAAAGGAGGGCGACTAAAATGGTGAAGACTCTACAAATCATACCATAAGAGGAGAGACTTAGGGAGCTGGGTATGTTTAGCCTGGAGAAGAAATGGTTCAGAGGTATGCTAACCTTAAGTATTTGAAGGGAATAGCTAAAATACTAGCTAAAATAGTAATAAAAACAAGATTAGAGAAAAACGGACCCAGCCAAGGTTATGTAGAAGTAGAAACAGAGACGGAAGGCTGGAAGAAAAGGCCACTCTAAAGCCTAGATTTGGAGCCGGGGGATGTTTACATTCTCTGGGAAGGCCTGCCGGAAGAGGTGCGTCTTTAGGGCTTTTTTAAAGCCTTCTAAAGATGAAATAAGATGCATCTCATCCGGCAGGTCATTCCACAACCTGGGGGCAACAGCCGAAAAGGCCCTCTGGGAGGTCTGCACCAACCTGGTCTTCATGGGTTGCAGCAAGTTCCTCCCAGAGGACCGAAGTGTGCGGGGGGGGGGGGTTCATATGGGAAGAGGCGGTCCCTTAGATAAGATGGACCCAAACCATGTAGGGCTTTTGTCCGGGAAAGCTGCCAACACGTGGCTGATAAAGGAGTCTTTAATAAACACAATAAAATGGAAACAAAATACCAGTAATGGCTGGCCGTCGTCAAATACAAAGTCCGCAAGGCAAAAGGCAAATTCAATGAGTGTTCCAAGGTCGAGGGTTATCACAGACAGAGATTCCAAAGCCGTTCCAAAGGTCGCAGGTAATGAGTAGTCTGAAGTCAAGCCGAGAGTTAAGAGCTTTCGCCGGGAAACCAAGATAAGCTTTGACAAAAGTTTGTCTTCCCTGATCTCTTATATAGGCCCCAGCTCCTCCCCTCACAGCTGTTTTAACTTGGCTTTCTCTAACAATCTCCGAGAGCGTCTCAGCCCCTCCCGATCTGCTCTCCTTTGAGCAAAGGAAGGGATTTCTGTCTCTTGCTCCTGTGTCTCTTCCAGGCCTGCAACCTCTGCTGGGGAAAGGCTTTCCTCTGAGGAGACCCCAGGCTGCTGAGATAGGGGCTGTGCCTCACTGTGTCCCATAGAACTAGGTCCAGGTTCACCCAAGTCTCCAGGATCTAGCAGCACCATGCTAGGACCTGACCCAGCATACTCTTCCTCAGAATCCTCCATGTCCTCCACCTGGCTGTCCCTGACATCACTCCCCCTCCCATTATCCTCCCCCAACTCCTGAGGAGGACGGGGCCGGTCAGGGAAGCGACAATGGAACTCCCGGACCAGGCGAGGAGCATGAACATCCGAGGCGTTCTCCCAGGATCGTTCCTCCGGCCCGTAACCGACCCAGTCAATCAGATACTGTAGCCTGCCTCGGTAATGACGGGAGTCCAGGATCTGGGCCACCTCAAACTCCTGTTCCCCATCGACCAAGACCGGAGCAGGCGGAGGTGTGGCACCGGTGTCAGGCCGAACCCCCGAGGCCAGAAGCAGCAAAGACCGATGGAAGACAGGATGAACCCGCCAGGTCCGTGGCAGTTGCAGCCGGAACGCCACAGGATTCACCTGAGCCACGATCTTATATGGCCCAACAAACCGTGCATCCAACTTGCGACAAGGCCGATGAAGAGGAAGATGGCGTGTGGACAACCAAACCAAGTCCCCCACCTGCAAAGGAGGACCTGGTTGCCGCCGCTGGTCTGCGCCCCGCTTGTAAGCCTCCTTCGCCACTTCAAGCTGCTCCTGCAGCAAGGACTGAGCAGCCCGAAGCTCTTGGAACCACTGATCCGCTGCAGGAACCGCCGAAACCGGAGCCACCGCTGGGAACCCCCGCGGATGGAAACCTCCAGTGGCGAAGAAAGGCGTTTGCTGCGTCGAGGCATGCACCGAGTTGTTATAAGCAAACTCGGCCAACGGCAGCAAGTCAACCCAGTTCTCTTGCCGGTAACTAGAGTAACAGCGGAGGTACTGTTCCAGTGTCCCATTGGTGCGCTCTGTCTGTCCATCGGATTCTGGGTGATGCGATGAAGACAGGTGTGGAGCCACGTCCAGGAGCCGCAACAAGCTGGTCCAAAACCTGGACGTGAACTGGGCCCCTCGATCAGAAATCACACCCTCGGGAAGGCCATGGAGCCGGAAGATGTGTTGCAGAAACATCCGGGCCGTCTCCTTCGCCGTGGGAAGGCCAACACAAGGCACAAAGTGAGCCATTTTAGAAAAAAGGTCCACCACTACCCAGATAGAAGTACAACCAGCAGAGGGGGGCAAGTCGGTGATGAAGTCCATCGAGATGAGCCGCCAGGGCCCTGACGGCGTCGGCAGAGGCAGCAACAAACCTGCGGGCCGTCCCGGGTGATCCTTGGCCCGGCGACACACCGGGCAAGTGTCCACGTATCGGGCCACCTCTGCCCGGACTCGAGGCCACCAAAACTCCCGGGTGAGGAGGTGCAAGGTCTTGCAAAACCCAAAGTGCCCCGCCGGTTTGGCATCATGGCACAATTGCAAGACCTCCTCCCGACAAGGACCTGTTGGCACATAAAGGCGGCCCCGATGGTACAGGAGGCCATCCCTCAAAGCAAAAGGAGAAGCATCCCCATCCGCCAAATGCTGTGCCACAAACGGGTCCTGGGACTGAAGTTCCCGAACCTGGTCCAACAGCGTGGCGGCTGGTGCGGTGGCAGCGAAATTCTCAGGGCGCAGCAAGGCTGAGTGACACTCCCTGTCTGGATCTATAGCATATTCCGGTTTGCGGGAAAGAGCATCAGCCTGCTGATTCCGGGCCCTAGGAACATACTGGAGTCGGAAGTTGAAGCGGCCAAAAAACAGAGACCACCGCTTCTGCCTCTGAGACAACTTCCGGGCCGTCTGAAGATGTTCAAGGTTCCTATGGTCGGTGTGGACCAGGACCGGATGTGCCGCCCCCTCTAGAAGATGCCGCCATGTATCAAAGGCAGCCTTAATTGCCAGCAGCTCCTTCTCCCAGATCGTGTAGTTGCGTTCGGGAGGAGAAAGCTGCCGAGAATAAAAGGCACAAGGTAGCAGGTGTCCGTCAGCTCACGCGGGCTGAAGCAGCACAGCCCCAATCGCCACATCTGAGGCGTCCGCCTCTACCACAAATGGAGTCCGTGGGTCAGGGTGCTGCAAGATCGGGGCCGAAGTAAACCTTTGCTTGAGGGTGTCAAAAGCCTTCTGAGCCTCCTCCGTCCACAGGAAGCGGGCTGTACCACGCAGCAGCTGAGACAGAGGGTTTGCCAGGGCTGCATAGTCTGCTATAAACTTCCTGTAAAAGTTAGCAAAACCCAGAAACCGCTGGACATCCTTCCGACATCGAGGAGGCTGCCAAGACAACACCGCCTCCACCTTGGAGTTGTCCATGGCCACACCCTGGGCAGAAATGTGGTATCCCAAAAAATCCACCTCCCGAAGGTCAAATGCACATTTCTCCAACTTTGCGTAGAGGTGGTGCTCCCGAAGTCGTTGCAGAACGGCGCGGACGTGAGTATCATGGGCCTCTTGGCTAGGGGAATAAATCAAAAAATCGTCCAGGTAAATCACCACGAACCTGTCCAAATAGTCCCGGAAGATGTCATTCACGAAATGTTGAAAGACAGCCGGGGCATTACATAGGCCAAAGGGCATGACCAAGTACTCGTAATGCCCATACCTCGTCTGGAAGGCCGTCTTCCATTCATCCCCTGCCCGGATTCTCACTAAATTATAGGCCCCCCGGAGGTCCAACTTAGTGAAAATCCTTGCGTGCCGGAGCCTCTCCAGCAACTCCGGAATCAGGGGCAAGGGGTACCGGTTCCGAACAGTGATTCGGTTAAGGGCCCGGTAATCATTACACAACCGTAACTCCCCACATTTCTTCTTGACAAACAACACAGGGGCACCAGCAGGGGATCTGGAGGGCCTGATAAACCCCCTCCGAAGATTTTTTTCCAGAAAATCCCTCAGAGCCGCCAGCTCAGGCTCTGAGAGGGAATACAGGCGCCCCGCCGGAATAGGGGCCCCAGGTACCAAATCAATTGCACAATCATAAGGTCTGTGTGGGGGAAGCCGATCCGCCTCCTTTTCATCAAAAACATCGGCATAGTCCCGATATTTGTCAGGCAGCATCACAGCGGATTCCTTGGCCTCCATTGCTACTGCAGCCAGGACTGTCTCTGGCCACCAATGCTCCTGACAAAATTCGGAGGCAAACAGAACCTCCCGACGTGCCCATGAGATGTGAGGATCGTGCTTGGAGAGCCAGGGCATCCCCAAGACCAAAGGGAAATGCGGTACATCCGCCAGCAGGAACCGGATCTCCTCGACATGTCCCTGGATCTCCAAGTGCAACCCCAAAGTCTGATGCGTCACTGGACCCGATCGTAGGAGCCGCCCGTCGATGGTCTCCACTGGCCTCGGCTCGGCTAGGGCCTCCATAGGTATCTGGTGGCAAGTAGCAAACCCCAAGTCCATGAAATTACTAGAGGCACCGGAATCTATCATGGCTCCCAGGGGAATGAGCTCCTGGGTAGGGAGCCTAAGGTTGGCGGCCACCAACAAAGGGTCTTTGCAGCAGGGCGGCCGGAGTGGAGCAGGGTCAAGAGATGCACCCAGGTGAGAGACCCGCTTTACACCTGGGACCTTCCGTTTCCCTGTGCCAATGTCCGGCGCCCCTTGGCAGGGCACTCCCTGGCAAAATGTCCAGAAAGCCCGCAATATAAGCAGAGGCCCTCTCTCCTCCTCCTCTCCTTCTCGGCCCCAGTGAGTCGTGGCCGGGCTCCTCCTAGCTGCATTGGTTCCTCTGCTTGTCCGAAGGAAGCAGCCTCAACGGAAACTGTAGGCGTCGCTGATATAGGCAGTGGAGGGAGAGGCAAGTCTGATCGACGAGCCTGTCTGCGGGCTGCAAGGCGGCAGTCCAGGCGGATCGCTTGGGCAATCAAGGCAGCCAATGTAGCAGGGGGCTCTGAGCGAGCCAGTTCATCCAGGATGGGGTCCGACAACCCCCAACGAAACTGGGCCTGCAGAGCACTGTCGTTCCAAGTCAAGTCCTGAGCGATGAGGCGGAAGGCTGTAACATATTCTGCCACAGAGCCCTTGCCTTGCTGAAGCGTCTTAACCTGATGCTCTGCAGTCTCCATCTTAACAGGATCTCCCCAGGTAGCCCTCATCTCCTTCAAGAAGTCCTGCAAGCTGTTGAGGACAGGGCTATCCTCATTAAGATAAGGAGTGGCCCATTTGCTTGCAGGCCCAGAAAGCAAACTGATAATGAAGGCCACCTTCCTTGCATCAGTAGTGAATTCTGTGTCTCTGATTTTAAAGTGCAACTTGCACTGAGCTAGGAAACCTTCAAGTTCTTTTCTATCACCAGAATATTTCTCCGGCATTGCTATGAGAGATTTCCCTTGTGGGTGGGAATGTACGTGCTGGTGAAGCAAAACCATACTCTGTCTCATTTCTCCTATTGCCTCGGCGAACTGTCTGTTTTGTTCTAAAAGTTCCTTTACTAACGAGCTCTCCGCCATCTTATCAGCCTGATTATGGTCAAAGCTTATTCTGTCCGGGAAAGCTGCCAACACGTGGCTGATAAAGGAGTCTTTAATAAACACAATAAAATGGAAACAAAATACCAGTAATGGCTGGCCGTCGTCAAATACAAAGTCCGCAAGGCAAAAGGCAAATTCAATGAGTGTTCCAAGGTCGAGGGTTATCACAGACAGAGATTCCAAAGCCGTTCCAAAGGTCGCAGGTAATGAGTAGTCTGAAGTCAAGCCGAGAGTCAAGAGCTTTCGCCGGGAAACCAAGATAAGCTTTGACAAAAGTTTGTCTTCCCTGATCTCTTATATAGGCCCCAGCTCCTCCCCTCACAGCTGTTTTAACTTGGCTTTCTCTAACAATCTCCGAGAGCGTCTCAGCCCCTCCCGATCTGCTCTCCTTTGAGCAAAGGAAGGGATTTCTGTCTCTTGCTCCTGTGTCTCTTCCAGGCCTGCAACCTCTGCTGGGGAAAGGCTTTCCTCTGAGGAGACCCCAGGCTGCTGAGGTAGGGGCTGTGCCTCACTGTGTCCCATAGAACTAGGTCCAGGTTCACCCAAGTCTCCAGGATCTAGCAGCACCATGCTAGGACCTGACCCAGCATACTCTTCCTCAGAATCCTCCATGTCCTCCACCTGGCTGTCCCTGACAGCTTTAAAGGTTAAAACCAACACCTTGTACTGTCCCCGGAAACTGGTCGGCAGCCAGTGGAGAGCTTTAAGCACAGGAGTGATGTGCTCTCTCCTAGATGTTCCAGTGAGAAGTCTGGCTGCCATATTTTGGACCAGTTGTAGTTTCTGGGTTAGGCACAAGGGTAGCCCCATGTAGAGTGTGTTACAGTAGTCCAAACATGAGGTTACCAGTGCGTGTATCACAGTTTCCAGATCCCTCATCTCCAGGAAAGGGCGCAGCTGGCGTATTAGCCGAAGCTGATAGCAGGCGTTCCTAACCGTCGCATTCACCTGACTTGTCATGTGAAGCAACGGGTCAAGGAGTACCCCCAGACTGCGAACAGAGTCCTTTGAGGAGAGTGTGACTCCGTCTAGGACTGGAAGTTATATTCCCAGGCCTGGTTTCGGGCCTGTGACTGTGAGCACCTCCGTTTTGTCTGGATTGAGCTTCAATCGGTTTTTCCTCATCCAATCCATTACGGCCGCAAGGCAGTCATTGAGAGGGGAGACGCCATTGGAGGTCTGAGCAGACGATCTGGTCACAGAGAAGTATATCTGGGTGTCATCAGCGTACTGGTGACACTGAGCTCCGTGCCTCTGGATGATCTCACCCAACGGCTTCACATAGATGTTAAATAAATAAATGATGAAGAACCATTCTAATTAAATCACTCCAAAATGCATTGTACTGTTTCCTAACCTCTTCATTTGGTGGCCCATTTGGTGTTTCCCTTGTTGCATAATGCTGAAAAATTGCTGTTTTCTTATCAGAGAGTCATGAAAAGTTTTCACTCTGAAACATGCCAGTCTTTTTAAACTGACATTTTCCAGGTATGTTGGACTACATCTCCCATTACCTCCACCACTATGTTGAATGGCTGTCATTATCCACAACCCTCTGGGTATGATAGCTATTGTAGTGCAATACATTGGCATGGCACTGAGTTCAGGAAGGATGCTTTGCACACACTCAATATGTAGGATACCACAGATGCCACAGTACAAAAATATTGTGTCTTACTTCTCACATTTAGAAACAAAATGCACTTTAAAATATTCCCTCCATCTGTTGCTAAATCAGTTGCAGTTGTGTACAGTTTAAGAAGGCAGTTTTGAAAATATTTTAAGTAATGAAAGGCATCTTATGGTCAGCTACAAAAATTAAGTGCTATATTGCTATAAATAAATACCATGAATCTTCATTCATCATTTCAATAATTCTCGTAGTAGTCAGTGTGGTATTCCTGGCATAAAAACAACAGCATTATTTTTATATCTAAGAATTTGAATAGCCATAAAAATTCTCTGTCAATTCCCTCCCTGTCTT
Organism: Urosaurus nigricauda; assembly: GCA_034509955.1. NCBI lineage: Eukaryota > Metazoa > Chordata > Lepidosauria > Squamata > Phrynosomatidae > Urosaurus > Urosaurus nigricauda. Next base: position 255,647,725 of record JAOEGL010000001.1, on the reverse strand, counting down.
AGTATTAGGAAGAAATATATGCTATGGTACTTCTTAAATTTCAAGGGGCACATCCTCTCAAGTAAAATAACACCTTCTCAGTAGAAACACTAGTTGTTTTTCAGAGATTCAAATATGAATTATGTTGAACTGTAGCAACAAGATGATAAGATGTACTGTGACACATCAGAGCAAACACATGGCATGACTTTTTAAAGGAGAACAGTTCCTTGAGATAAGACTTTTTCATAGGAACTGGTGGAAAGAGACGTTGGAGGGGAATAATTTTGTGGTTGAGGTACAACCTTAAGCAATGACTGATGGGCATGAGGTACTTCAAAAATTCAAAAAATGCTGTGTAAATATTATACAGTATTGTAGCATTAGACAAAGTGAAGAGCCTGCCTCAGGCAGTAAATTTCGGGTATTATGAAAGCGCAGAAAATTGTCCACTACTTAATTTGTGGTGGTTGTATAAAAATACAACATTGAGGGATAGGGGAAGGTGCTTCTGAAATTTTCTGCCTCTTAGGCCAAAATAACTTCCCCAGCTTTAGCTACTAGGTGCCATTTGGTCCTCTGTCTCAGGTTTCCATATATTTTGGTCTAGCTCTGAGTTTTCAGAACAAACAAGATGTTTGAGGAGTCATTTCCCCACTGAGGGAAGTGCACAAAATGTTTTATTTGGGCAGCAGCAGTTGAAAAATGAGTGTTCTACCATCCACGCTATTATGTGATAGTTGAAATTATTAGATGGAAAACACAGTTTTACTGATCTTCTGTTGGAAGGAGTTTTTTTTAAAAAAGTGCCTTTCCTTTCAGCATAGACATTGGTTTCTGCCAGTGATAGGCCTCTCTTGGTTTTTCTATCTTAATCCAGCAGCCAGGCTATCAGGTAGTTGCCAGGGTAACCTACCTGATCCCCAGGTGTCCTCATTCAATGTCTCCTCAGGAAAGCTACCTGTCATAACAATATTTATTTTGTTTATATCTGGATGTAATGACTCATTAGATCAATGTTTGCCCTTTGCTCACTTCTGTACAGAATAAGAGGTACTTTGTGTAACACCAATTGTGAGCTACTCTTCAGAGAGCAAATTGCAAAATGGTGGGTGTACTACATAAAGTTTCATGAAAGTATAACTAAAAAGTAGGTATCAGATGCATGCTAGCAAAAAAAAGCCTTATCAATACAAAGGAACTGTAATAACTGGAGAAATGTACAGCAGAGTTTGTTATAGGCTGATAATTCAAAAGAAATATCCAATTTGGGATCATGGTCAATCCCACGCAGACATATGCTGTCAATGTTACAGATTATTTCATTGCTCAGAACTTGCCAAGCTATCTATGGTGCTAATTAGTATACAGTTTCAGTATAAAATGATGAAAGCAGAAGGGGATGTGAAGAACTGTGAGAAGAAGGACGCCTAAAATAAATTTTAAGTCAAGTAGAAATTGAATTTCGGTAACATATTGAAAAGAAAATGCAGGGTATAGATTCTGCAGGCAAAGCTTGTGCACACACTGTTTGTTAGCATCTTGGAACTCTTGGTAAGAGCAGCAGGTTCAGTCTTATTCCCTAACTTCCCCCACATGTTTCTTTCTTGTGAAAATATCTAAGAAGAAGAAGATAATGGATCTAAATATTAACAGTCTGATCCTATTCAAAACCCATCCTGTAACAGTTCCCCCACTCCCTGTTGGCACAGCTATACAGTGCATGGCTATAAAACAATGCCATGCATATGAGTGGAGGAAGGACAAACAGCAATGGCACTATCACCAATGGAAAATTGCACCTAAAGTTGCAGGCCCACAGATATTAAGCCAAAGTATTTTCATTAGATTCTGCACAATGCAGATTTTTATTTGAAAGTAGGCTGTAGCTTTCTTGCTCCATTTTTGTTCAACACAAAAATTCCATTGCTTTAAATCATTTCTAAAGCAAACCCTCCTTGGCTTGTTGTTTTTATCTGCCCTCAAGTTGATCATGACTTATGGCGACACTGTCGATGAAACATCTCCAAGACTTCCTATTCTGCTTAGTTCCTGCAAATTCATATGTGTGACCTCTTTAATAAAGGCCATCCCTCTAGCATGTGGCCTTTTTCTCTACTTTCTTCCTACTTTTTACTTTCTTTCACCTTTCCTAGTATTATTGTTTTTCCCCCAACACATCGTGCCTTCTTATGATGTGTCTAAAGCACTACAGCCTCAGTTTTGTCATCTTTGCTTCCAGGGAGATTTCAGGCTCGATCTATTCAAGAACCCATTTGCTTGTCTTTTTGTCTGCCCATGATTATCTTCAGTACTCTTCACCAGCACCACATCTCAAAAACAATTTATTTTCTTCCCATCTTGTTTCTTAACTGTCCAGCTCTCACATCCATACATGGTAATAGGGAATACAATAGCTTGTTAGATTCTAACTTTTGTGCTCAATTGTCTATCTTTGCATTTTAGGATCTTTTCTATTTCTTTCATAGTCATTCTCCCCATTCTTTTTATGATTATCTGGCTGATTTCTTTAGCATATAGACTATCTTTCAGTAATACCCTGGGAGAATTAGTCCTTATAGATAGCTCAAAAACATTGAACATAATCTTAAGCATCTTTTAAGTAAAAGACACTCTTTTTCATAATTTGCTTTCTCAGGTGCAAAGTAGTGTCACTGACAAAATGAAAATAATCCCCAATAGTCACACTAATAGCATAACTTAATTTTTTTCATTCATTAGCACTCTAATGCACACATTCTACTTTTCTGCAATAATTAAATGTAAGATTTAACTAAATCACAAAATAGTATCATATCAATTTAGGGGGCCTTATTTTCTCATGCTTATAAAGATGAGTGTCTTATGATTCCACTGAATACCATTACCATATACCATTTTCTCATGAAGAGTTTAGCTTATAATACCCATTTCCAATAACAGGAGTTTTAAGAATTACATTCCCTTTATTTACTTTGTAATCACCAGGAAAGTTTTAAAAATTCTATGTTTTCACAGTCTCAGATACATTACCAGACTGTTTGCATCTATCTTTTGTATAAACATATAATTTAGCACATTATGAGCTAAAATGTATCTGTATCATTGTTGTTTCCCTGTGTTTATGACATTTACAGATCTCAACAAGCTAACAGCAGATACATACAGTATATAACTGGAAGTATGGGAAGATCCCTGGTATGTTATCTCTTGAGTCACCCACATGTTCAGTTTAGACTGTCTGTTATTTGGGCACTAAGAGGCCCCTACAGTTTGATGCCACCGATTAAAGTGGATGCACTCAAAACATCTTCACTATGCAAAATTAATTATGAGTCTTAGACACAAATGCAAACTTGAAGCCATTGCCAAAAGTGAAGGCTATCAAACATATTTTTAAGAAAGACAGTGTAAAGTTGATGAACATGCATGGAAAATGCATGCCAATAATTTTTTAATATAGATTTAAAGCAAGAATATCAAAAGTTAACTTAATTATAGCTGGGTATGTTTAGCCTGGGGAAGAGAAGGTTAAGAGGTGATATGACAGCCTGGTGATATGACTGAAGATGGATCAAATTGGCTTTTTGCAGCTTCAGAGAAAAGGACATGGAGCAATGGATTCAAATTACAGGAAAAGAAATTCCACCTGAACATTAGGAAGGACCTTCTGACAGTAAGAGCTGTTCCACAGTAGAACACACTCCTTCCAAGTGTGGTGGAGTGTTTTGATTCTGTATTCTTGCACGGCAGGGGGTTGGATGGGATGGCCCTTCTTTTCCAACTCTATGAGTCTTACTTCATCACATTAGTAGTAATATGTACATCTACACATCAGTTCCAAATTTATAACAGTTTATGCAGGGCACCCATTTCAGACTTAATATTAAACCCTTAGGGGAGTCAAAGCCCTGGTTTACATTCAGACCTTCTCCTCCTTTATGTATAAAGGTGGAGGTAAAACACTACTGCTTCTGATTTTGAGATAATCGCAATTTCCTATTAGGTCTCAATTCAAGTTACTATAGTTTATTATACCTATGGTTTGTTAAAGGCAGTCTGAAATTGATCCTGGTTTGTATGAATAGAGCCGTTATTTGAATTAATCTGTGACATCAGTAAAAAGTTAAAAAGTAGCCCTTCGCTTACATGTCTATATCATTTTATTATTTTTCGCTATCTGGAGGCCAAATGTTTTCCCACTGAAGTGCTGTGTATAAAAATAGGGGCCAAAACTGACTAAATCAGTGTTTTCTTTTCCATCAACGTATAGTTTTGTGAACCTTGACTTAAACCAAATAATCTCAAGCATATTTGGCCCACTGACTCAATGAAGCATATGAGATACTGCAGTTTATTATTTGTACCTGAGTGTTGACTTTCCTAGTTCCTATTAATACAACGGCTTTACTTTGGTTGGCACTAACAAGTCAATTTAGGCCTTAAAATTTAATTTAATTTAATTTTTCTTGCTCTTGGCTTCAATTTTTTATGTTGGATTTGATTCTGCTTCTTTAAGCATTGTTTTATTGTTACACAGCATTTTATATTTTTATATCACCCAGAGAATGTTAGTATGGAGAAAATGCAATACATACATACATACTGTATTTACTGCACTTATTTTCCCCAATAGACTAAAAAGGCCAATACATAATCATAACAGATTTATTCTGGCCCATTTATTCTAGATGCCTTTTGCTGACAACTTTGCCATATATACAATATGCTTTTTGAGGTGTGGTGATTAGAACTGTACACAGTATCCCAAATGTAGTCAATCCCACAGATTTGCATAAAAGCATTGTGATAGACAAGATTGCTTTCTCTTCTTTGAATTTGCCTTTTTCACAGCAGCTACACACTGGATCAGCATTTCAATTAATCTAATGCAACCCCAAGGTGATATGTCCTGTCAATCATAGTAAGCTCAGTCTCTTTTGGCATATATATGTGAAGTAATGATACTTGCCCTTTAAGTCACTTTACACTTGCTTATGTTTCACTGCTTATGCCACTCATTCCTCTAACTCAAAAAATATTTTGAATTCCATTGCTATTCTTTTTTATTTTAACCATCCTGAATAATTTGGAATCATTTACAAACTTGACTACATCACTCACTCCAAATAATTTTTGAATAAGTTAAAAAAAATCCTACAGTTTACATTCCAACAACAAGAAAGGTCAGGCTTTTCCTATTTTCTGTTTCCTTTTCTGTAAGCAGTTCCTGGTCCCATAAAGGTTAAGTTTCCTCAGAAGATTTCAGTGGCAACAATCTCAAACAACTCAGTTTTAGTGAGGCAGGACTTATCTTTGCCTGAGCCATGTTAATTCTCCTTCAGCAAGACCTTACTTTTCACCTTTCATTCTACTTTCCAAAAATTTAGCCCAAACAATAATTCGTCTCTACATAACTGCTTTCTATATGAATTATAAATGGATTTCAGTATAAATTTCAAATGCAGAAATAAGTTAGCAAAGCCCAATCAGATATTTCTTATTCATGGCACACAACTGTTAAAATATGATAATTTAATCTAAATGAATTTTAGTATTTTTACCTCTCCAGCTAATAAAGGACAGATTAGCATGAGATTTGCATGCTTCGATAATGGAAGCTGCATATGAACATGTCCAATTATTAAGCTCGGATGCCCTACTTTTTATCCTTACACCTGCTGAAGTGAGGCAGGTGGTGACTTTTAATAGTTTCAATCCAATGAAATGCTCCAGACCATATGGGAGGAATGCTCATTGTTGTTTCTTCTCTTCTAGCAACTACCCCACTGGCAGCTGCATTAATGCTTTTCTGTTCTGTAGCCCAAGGCTCTTCAATTTACCCAGAATATAGGTGGGAATCATGTAGTCCATGTGGTGGGAATCATGAAATCCCCAGCCTTTCCTAAGCTCCTCCATACTACTATTTATTTATTTTTTATTATTATTATTTGCATGTGAGAACAAATATTCTTGGTTAAAACCCCCAAAACCCAACAATACCCTTCCCATGCCAGCAATAGACTCTTGAGAGTTGGCTTGGCATACACTGTGCTATAAACACTGTCCCACCACTAAGGGGGAGAAAAGTGGTCAAAAAGTGACTGGAAGTGAATTCTGGTCACCAGAAATGTCACTTCTGGTTGCTGCCAGCCCCACCTGTGTAGCTTGAAGATGGTCAGGAGGTGCTGAAAATGGCACTGCAGTCATCAGCATCTGCCCACTCCTTAACTAAGAGGGCAATAAGAACTGGTACCACTATAGGAGTTACAAAAACACCAGTGGTAAACAACAACACCAAATGGTTGTTAGGGTATGACTATTGATAGTGGTGATGGTAGTCATGAGCAAGCATGGTGTAATAGTTTAGGTGTTTAACTAGGACTCCAGAAGAACATGGCCTGAATTCCTGCTCAGCCATGGCATCCCACTGGGTGAACTTAGACAAGTAGTCACCCTCTGTCAGCCTCAGTGAAGGGCCATAGCAGAATTCCTCTGAAAAATCTTGCCAAAAAACCCCCCTGATAGTTTTGTCTTACTATAAACTGGAAATGATATGAAGGCACACCACCACAGCAAGATGGTACCAGTGTTGGTGGCTGCTTACAGTTTTACAAGGTGGCAAATGTGAATAAATTCATTTAATTTTGAAAAAGCCAAATCTACAATTCCAAGTGCTGCAGTAGCTAAAATCAGCAATGCAGCCTCCTTTTGAAAAAGAATACAAGAGGAAGTGGGAACATAATGTACTATAGTTCCCTTCCACTTACTTTCAGTTCCATTTTCAGAAGTCAACCATGATGCCAAGCATGGCCAGCCCACTGTGTGGAATAGGAGCTTGGCTTTTTTTAAAAGTTAAAGAAAAGACAAGAAAACTACCCTCATCACCCTTTAAATTACCACCAAAAAAAAAAAAAAAGATAAAAGAAGCCATAAAAAGGAGCAGTATAAAAAGGTCCCGGAAAATAATCAAGGAAGTGTTTCATTTGTCATGTCTACATGGGTAACAATTTTTTACTTCTCAGGCAACCTCTGGAAGAAATTCCATTGAGATAATTGTGGTGGAAAATAAAACTTTCTTTGTTTACATCACCACCATCTCATGGGCCTACAAATAACCTGCTTGGGCAATCTGACTTTTTGTTCTCTCAAACTCAATTTTCATGGACCCCATAGTATACTAATTCATAAATGACTGCTGAGTCCTATACAAACCTATAAATTTTTGAATAGGAGAGGAGTTACTTCTGAGCAGAGATGCAGAAGACTGCACCATTACCCAGATGTTCCAGGTTGGGTGTACAAAGAGCCTGGGGCAAAAGTCATAGTTACCACTATCTACTCTATTCTCTCTTTTGTTTATTCATTTACTGTGCCTAGGGAAATACAAATATTAATACTGGTAACTGAGTACATGTTAACACTTCTCAAGTGTGTAAAGACCAACACATATCTGAGAAGAAAGAAAAAGAACCATGTGACGTCTTTTGTGATTAACAAAGCAATCTAAATTGGATGCATAAAATAATATCATATATATTTCTTGGATGATTCAATCCTTTAAGCTAACAAGATGAAAGAAATTATCTTAGAAGCACTAACAGAATCTGAGATACTGAAATGGGTGTTAAGCCTTGAATCAATAATGGGTAGACACAAGTGATCTTAAAACCATAAATCTGGCTATAAGCAATATACATGTGTGCCAAATGTAAAGAATGAGAAAAATCTTTATTCATATGAACAAACATGTTTTATGTATTGATTACTGCAACAAACATAAGTTCTTAGTAAGTTGCTGCTGCCTGAGTACACTTGAAATATAAATACTTTCAGAATTCATTTCTTGGTTTTTCAAAAAGTGGAAATGAAAAGTGGTGGAATCATTCCATCATACAGCTGTGCAGTGCTGAATCTTTGAACTTGTTTTGGTCTTGTGGGCTTCTTCCTGTAACGTCAACCAAGTATGCATATTTCATGAAAAAAGTTATTCCTTGATAGCAATAAAGTCCATTGCTCCTGCTGAGCTAGCAATAAAACAGAAGACTTGAAAAGTTTTGTTTGATGTATGCTTATCTTTTTAATGTGTACTTTTTAATATGGAATCTTCTGAAATACAAATTCCCTAAATCAAGGGAACTTAACAGCACACAACTATAGATGCAGAAGCATCCCATTGTTTCCTCTGAAAGAAGATAAGTCTTTGCAGTCAATCAGAAGGCTTTCAATGTCACAGTGCCTCTATGAGCATTCTGTCTGAATGTTCAAAACAAGCCTGAAGCATTATTTCAAAGCACACACCAGGGCTACTGCTGCCCTTGAGTATCAAGGGGTGAATCTGTTAAGCAAAAACTCATTGATATTTTCCAGCTTCCATCCCAAAGCTGGTTATGAAACATTTCTATATCAGGTTGGTTGATGTCCACTCTACATGTAAATCAATGCATATTTCTGTATATTTTAATGTGTTCACAGTTTATGATTTTTTTTCCTATTGCATGAAATTTTATACACATTTTCCCATCAAAAAGTGTCCACATTTTAAAAATGTTTTCCTGGAACATCTTAATGTAATTTGTTTTGAATATATCCATTTGAACACATTTTTAGCAATGGAAATTGCATTTGCAAGGAACTGTCAATCATAAGATGTACAGACTGAGTCTGTCTCCACTCAGTGGCGTTGGTGTAACCCAGTGCAGTAACTCATGGTGTCACCCCGCATTGATCTCCTACCATACCTAACCAACTATTTATGTTACTCATAAATCATAATTCCCATATATCACTGAATGTAATGGTAACACAGTGGGACCTCAGTATCCACAGACTTGTCATCCACAGATTTGAGGATCCGCAGATGGCAAGTTTGCGTTGTCCCCAGTGCTGGCATATGAACACAGCAGTGCCGCCATTGGGGACAACTGCACTGAAGTCCTCTCTTCCTCTTTGGCTGGAGGGAACCGAAGATGTTGCCTGGGCTTGGGTCTTGGAGCCTGGAGGGTCTGTCCTGGCTGTTAGGCCTGGAGGGGGGGTGGGCTCCAAGACCCTATGCCTGGTGCCAGAGCCGGCTCCACCTGGCTGACGGGGCCCCACCCTCCACCTATGAACTGCCACTGAAGCCAAGCCCAGGGCAGAAGCCTTGGAGAGGGAGGGTGTGGGAGAGAGGAAGGAAGGAAGGAAGGAAGGAAGGAAGGGGAAGGAAGGAAGGACTTCAGTGCATTTGTCCCTAATGGCAGCTTGGCCATCTGGCTGCCATTAGGGACAATGGGACTTAAGCATCCATGGATTTTGGCAGATGCAGGGCAGGGTGGTTGTGTTCAGAATGGATCCCCTGCAGATACTGAGGGCTGACTGTACTTGTGACAGACGACTTGCAAAATTAAAAATATGCCTTTAAATTACAATATCATATGCTCAGCTTTTTTAAGGAACACAGGAGAGTGCCACAGCCTGTTTCTGCAAAAAACCAGATGCGTGAGAAGTGCTGTCACTCCCTCTTTGGATATCATCTGGTTCAGTCTGCACCTCCCTAGTGTCCACGTCCAGTTCTGGGAAGTATAAACCAGGTAAGCTCATATTCATTTGTGAACTCAATGCATTTGTCATCCATCTCTTCCCTTGAGGGTGTCCTCTTTGTGGAAAGATACTCACAGAATCATTTCCCCATCAGGTATACTTGGCCTGGTAGTCTTAGTCCTAACTGTAGGAAGAAAGGATGCTTTTCTAGGGCCTGGAGACCACTCACTACCTGCTTCCTTCCTATGACTAATGTAGTGGTCATGGATGGAGAGAAAAGTGGAGACAGCAGTGACATTCACAGGCAGAGATGAATGGTGCCTCTGATAGAAGTGGGCTGATGATTACCATTCAGGTTATAGTGCTGATTTTAAAGGAATTAGCCAAGTTGCTCAACCCTATTCTCAACATAGGTTCAGAATTTAGGTTACGTCTTTGATGTCTGAACTGAAACATGGAGTGGGTTCATCACCCCACTGGCATTGTACTCACCAGCTGTCACTGTTCACAATATTGAGGCAAGCAAAGGTGCACTGCCCCTCAGTTCTCTTCATGTGTAGATGTAATGTTTATAGTGCTGATTTTAAAGGAAACCAGCCCTTCTGGTTTCAAAGAATTTCATTCTGAAGTAAATAGGGTTATGAATGCAGCACTATAATAGGTTCACAAAAGGCTAATTGTTTTCAGCATAATGCAGAAGTAAACACAAGGATCTCTGTTATGTAGAGTAACTTTACATTGAAATATATGCATATGTTAGAAGTGAAACAGAGTGGCGGAAAGAAGTGGCTTCTGGCCACTTTGGAGGCATGCTGATTAGACGACACACACTTCCAAAGCAGCTGGAAGCCACGCTGAAGCTGCACTCTGGTCCTTTTGACTAGACCAAAAAGGAGCTCAGATGTTGGCCCCTGGATGCACTTCCCACCTTGGGAGTGGGCCATGTGGGGATCAGACCCACTTCTGACTGGAGCGGACTCTGGGCACACTTTCCTCCCTGGCTAGATGAACAGCTAAAGAGTATGTGGTCAAGCTATTTCTGTAACATTATACTAATACAGTACAGTAGGCCCTTCCCTTATGCAGGGGATCAATTCTGGAACCTCCACCACCACCACCACTCCGCATAAGGGGAAAACGTGTATGCTTGAGCACTCATGCATGTGGCACGGAACAGTGAGCATGCCATGGCTGCTTGCACCATTGTTTCCTCCTGGGTGCACCTTCAGCATAAGCTGAAAGCCATGTATGGCATGCCTGTGTATGGTACAGGTGCACTGTATTACTAAACTGAACTTTCTCCTATAGAACAGGGATGTAAACCTTAGCTTGCACAAAAACACTGTTATTTTGTGGCAATGTAATATATACAACAATATTGTATTTTGCTAAAATGTGTTTAAACAAATGACTTTTTTGTAGAAAAGATCAATAATGTGAAAAATAATCAAAATGGAATAAATGCCTCATAATAGATCAGGTACACTGAAACTCACTTTCCTGCCAAGGATGAAAAAATGGCAAATACACATCACAACACCACTTACAGTTGGTCAGAAAGCCACAATCAAGGGATAGTGTTCAGTAAAGTAGTAGATAGTAACAGCAGTTCTGTATGTGCTCTTAGGGACTCAAAATTCTCTAAATGACCTTGCACACTGGATAGATACCAAGAGAATCCTTGGCCCCCAGCTCTTAACTGGTAATGGTTTTGCCCTCCTCCATTGATGTGTAGGAGGACAACTGAGGGTGGTTCTTGAGGCACATTGCTCCCAGCTATTGAAGGCATTATGGACTGAAATCAGTTTCTTTGCTCTTCTGCTACCCTGCTTCCTCCCCTTCTCCCCTCTCTTTCTCCCTATAGCATGAGTTGTGACTACTCACTTTTAGGGGCTGAGTAGGAAGTTTTTTACCATGCCTTCATTGGCCTTGGACACATATTTCTCACCTACTCTATGCTATATGTTCATGAGGTTTGCATTTTGTTTCAATTGGCTGGGTGTGGCATGTTTAACAGCTATTGTCAAAGTCCTGCAGAGGCACTAGAGGATGAGCAAACCCCATTCACATGTCCATTACTATTTACTGGCAAGAGAGGTGAAGTGGGAGATTACTTGCCCCAGGTTTTATCTCTCTTCAAGAGTGGTAACCAGCACTACTTGAGGGAATAACCTGGGCCCTCACCTCCCTTTAAGGGGAACAGCCCACTGGGGTTGAGCATCACCTCCGATGAATAGAGAAGGATTCTTCTCCTGTTCAGAACCAAAGGGGCTACCTAACATAGTATGCCTACTTACGTCATCTAGGCTCTCATTCTCATAGTGCTGCTGTGTTGTAGATTCCTGCTGATAAATAAAGTTGTCACCAGTTTTAACCCAAATACAGTGGTCCCCCGGGTTACGAAATTAATTCGTTCCGGCCCCTTTTTCGTAAGCCGAAAATTTCGTAACCCGGGGCCTATTTCCAATAGGAAATAGGTAATCCGTTCCGGCCGGCCGGAGGGGAAGGGAAATCCCTTCCCCTCCGAAGCCTGGCTTGGCGGGGGCCTCCTGGCTGAGGAAAGGAAGGTCCGATCCGGTGGATCGGGCCTTCCATTCGTCACCCGCGGAGGCCCAGGCTGGCTGGGGAACGTTCGCTTCCCCAGCCAGCCAGGCTTGAGTCCCTTCTCCTCCGAGGCCAGGCTTCGGAGGAGAAGGGGCGGCCTTGGGTCCCTTCTCCTCCGAAGCTAGGCTTCGGAGGACAAGGGGCGGCCTTGGGTCCCTTCTCCTCCGAAGCTAGGCTTCGGAGGACAAGGGGGGGCCTTGGGTCCCTTCTCCTCCGAAGCTAGGCTTCAGAGAAGAAGGGGCGGCCTTGGGTCCCTTCTCCTCCGAAGCTAGGCTTCGGAGAAGAAGGGGCGGCCTTGGGTCCCTTCTCCTCCGAAGCTAGGCTTCGGAGAAGAAGGGGCGGCCTTGGGTCCCTTCTCCTCCGAAGCTAGGCTTCGGAGAAGAAGGGGCGGCCTTGGGTCCATTCTCCTCCGAAGCTAGGCTTCGGAGGACAAGGGGCGGCCCAGGCTGGCTGCGGAACGTTCGCTTCCCCAGCCAGCCAGGCCTGGGCCTCCGCGCCTATTGAAAGGAAGGCACGATCCCATGGATCGTGGCTTCCTTTCGTTAGGCTTGCCCCCCAAGCCCGGCTAGAGAAGGGAATCCTCCCTTCTCTAGCCTTGCTTGCGGGGCAAGCCCGGCTAGAGAAGGGAAGCTTCCCTTCTCTAGCCGGGCTTGGCCCCCAAGCCTAATGAAAGGAAGCCACGATCCCATGGATCGTGGCTTCCTTTCGTTAGGCTTGCCCCCCAAGCCCGGCTAGAGAAGGGAATCCTCCCTTCTCTAGCCTTGCTTGGGGGGCAAGCCCGGCTAGAGAAGGGAAGCTTCCCTTCTCTAGCCGGGCTTGGCCCCCAAGCCTAATGAAAGGAAGCCACGATCCCATGGATCGTGGCTTCCTTTCGTTAGGCTTGCCCCCCAAGCCCGGCTAGAGAAGGGAATCCTCCCTTCTCTAGCCGTGCTTGGGGGGCAAGCCCGGCTAGAGAAGGGAAGCTTCCCTTCTCTAGCTGGGCTTGCCCCCCAAGCCTAACGAAAGCAAGGCACGATCCGATCGGATCGTGCCTTGCTTTCGCTTCGGGGCGGAGGCCTAGGCTTGACAGGCTGGGGAAGGTCCCCAGCCAGCCAAGCCTCTGGGCCTCCGCCCCGAATGGAAAGCAAGGCAGTGCCTTGCTTTCCATTCGGGGCGGAGGCCCAGAGGCTTGGCTGGCTGGGGACGTTCCCCAGCCAGTCAGGCCTGGGCCTCCGCCCCGAAGCGAAAGCAAGGCACAATCCGATCGGATCGTGCCTTGCTTTCGTTAGGCTCCCAGGGCCAGGCTTGGCTGACTGGGGAACCTTCGTTCCCCAGTCAGCCAAGGCTGGCCCTGGGCGCCTAACGAAAGCAAGGCATGATCCGATCGGATCATGCCTTGCTTGGCCTCGGAGAAGAAGGGACGGCCATCGCGGGGCCGTCCCTTCCTCTCCGAGGCCGCCGGTGGAGGAGAAGGGACGGCCATCGCGGGGCCGTCCCTTCTTCTCCGAGGCCGCCGGCCTTTTTTCGTATCCCGGGGATACGATCGTAAGCCGGGGCCATTTTTCCGGCCCCGGCTCTTTCGTATCCCGGGATTTTCGTAGCCCGGGGGATTCGTATCCCGGGGGACCACTGTATACTGTTCGGTCTCATCATATCTGGTGAGATGGCAATGAAACAAAGCAAGGAAAAATGATCAAATCTTAACACATAGGATAATGCATGAAACCTGGTCATTAGTGATCAGGTCCCAGCTGTTTCATGCCTTTTCATCTTAAAAGTCTGCTGTTGTGGTTTAATTCTACAATTAACAGGGTATGTATGCCAATACATTTTCCTATTTTGTTGATACATCAGATACTAATTGAATAAGTGGATTCTGCAGTCATGCATTTAAAATGCATTTCAATTGTGTATTTTAATCAACAAAACAAGAAGTGATAGCCTACACCCAAACCTCATAGCAGATGAAAAAAAAACCCATCCTATTACCAAACTATATAAGGCTAAATATTTGAATGTAGAGTACAAGACATTAGTGGCTTATGAGTTGGGGGGGGGGGGTTGATACAAGTAGAATCCTTAAAGCCATAATGGATGGCCCTAAAATATTTATTCTAGTCTTTAGTCTGAAGAAAAAAAATTACTGTATTTCACATCCTCTGATCATTGGAGTCTGTTCTTGTAGCTTCAGTTTATTGTACTAGAACTACAAAGTACCACCTGGAACAGTGGTTTCTCAGTGTACTGAGGAGGAAATACCCTGGCCTTCTAAACACAGTTTTACATGGGTTTTCATGAACCTCTTTTGATTTTACAGCCAGCCAGCCATGACTAATATTACATTTTAGAACAGAATGAACAATGTTTTGATAAAGTTTGATCTATGCTCCCAAATAAATCCCTTAGTATTATATGATTTAATTTGTGCTTACAAGAGTGACTTAACAAACCCTATGAAATTTCCTGTCAGGAGAGCTCTGCTTTCTGACTTTTTATATTATTATTACAGAGGAAATGTATGAAGAAGATGCATGCAGTCTACAAGGGTCATCTGCCCCCATTTTTTTGAAAGTGTATTTTTAAAAAAACTAGAAACACTATTTAAACCAATGTTTAAATCATGTTTCTGCCCTCCCTGGGGCATTAAAAGTTCCAGGAAAAGTCTTTTTAAAACCAGGAAATGAAAAGGGAGATGATGTAGTAGATTCCCACCACTATTTATTGAGGTGGCATATCATAGTGCTGTAACTGTTCAGAAAGAAAGGGCTCATAATATAGCAGTGATACTCTGAAGAACATTGAATGAGCAGTGCTCCTTATATTCTAACAAACATTCTGCATTGTGTTCCAGAAACTCTTTGCCTTAGGCTCCATGAACTGATATGAATTTAAATTTATCTCTCACTGAATATGCTTTAAAATGGAGAAATTAAATTTGATTTGTCATCAGTAAAACTACTCTTAAAAGTATATTTCATGATGATTCATCACACAAAATGTATATTTTTCCTTTTTGCCATTACAATGCTTAAATCAAAGTTGTTAAATCAACATAAGTCAAAACCACAAGCATTTTTGTTGTAATTTACATCATAGTCTTTCTTGACTGTCCTCTGTAGCACTATGTAGAAATGCTATTTTTATTATACCAGAGCAATTAGATTGTATTTTTTTTCTTTCAACATTGAATAAAATCAGAGAATAAGTCTCTACATTAAGTAAAAGAAATAATGATAAATATTTCCTAATTAATTGATAAGCATCAGGTCAAACTGGAAGCAATGCTGCATTAATGTGATTGGCCAGGATTCTGAATTTTAACAAAACAGGACTGTAGTCTCACAACTAAGACATAGGAGATATACCTTTAAATTTCCCACTTTCACAATTGAGAAGTTAGTCATAAATTCCTCTTGCCTAGAACTGCAAAAAATTATTGTTTTGGATTACAACCCCCAGAATTGGGATTTGGGGAGTTATAGTCCAGTTCTGTTCTTGCTTATCTTTTTTCTGGCCCTGTCTTTTTACTTGCTTTAAGGAAAATAGATGGATGGACAGGAAAAATGGACAGAAAAAGATCCAGCTTACATCCACTCTGATTGCACTGGGAAATAGAAAGGTAGGCATGTGTTGTCCAAACTGCAAGACTGCAATCATACCGTTACTGACTGCTCCTGGGGGCTATTGCTTCATATAAGGTCCAAAAATAAACCCAGTCTTTCTATCTCCAATAAAAAGTCCTATGTAAATATAGCATGGCATGTGGAGACAACATCTCAGTAGCTCATTACTGTCAATTATTTTGTCCTTTGTTATTTTAGACTTTACAAAGATAAAAAAACAGTATTCTTTACAACAAATGCAGAACATTTAACATCTAGTCAGCATGTTTACATATACATCACAAGATGACAAATAATATAATCATAGTCTTCAGGTATGGTAAGGCTGTTTAAGATTGTACAAAAATTAACTGAGCCTTAAATAATGCAACACACAGTCTCTTTTGAAGAAAATGTATTTCCTATGGCTTGGAAAATCAGGTTGTACATTCACAAATACAAGTCAAATCCAATTTGGCAATTTCCATACCAAAGAAAGACCTATTTATACAAATGCCAAAAAGTTAAAGAAATAAGACAAATCTGTATGTTTATTTCATATTTTGTTTTACAGTGTAAACCCTTTCTTAAATGTAATACATTAATGAATTTCTTTTTCATCAGAGGTCATTGTCCTTTTCCATTGTGATTCCTTGGATAAATGGGAAAAATATTGGTGTGGATTGGCAGGGACAAAGAGTCTGTCATTGAGAGAAGAGGAATTATGAGTATGAGCAGTTTACTGGAACCTCAGAACAGATGCTATCTATTTTCAAAACTTAGTAGGAAATAACAAAGCTTTGTTCCATGATTATATGCCACTAGTCAATTTAAATCAAAGCCAAGGTTTTTGAAATTCTGTAACAACGCACGGTATTCACATTCAGTACATTGCACACCACATAAAAAAGACAGCTATCAAATTCTTTCAACATACATATGCACAAACATTTGCACTTTCCTATTGTGTCTTGACTATAAAGTTGGTTTGGATACATGATTATTTTCCCTCTCTCCCAAGAATATTTGTGCTACAATATAAATGATCTCTGAAACATAAGTATTATTAGAATACAATGGGGTTAAACAGACAGGCAAAGAGACGTGCTTTCAGGCTGGCTTGAAAGTGTGCCATTTAGATGACACATGCCTTGAAGCCAGCAGAAAAGTGTCCTTATGCAGAGAAAAGCCATTTCAAAAAGAAGCAGCTTTTTTCTGCTTCTTCCTGGCTTGAAGCTACGTCATGTGGTCATGACATGTGCACTCCAGCTGCCTTGGGAGCCAGTGGTATGGTTAGTGGGGTTTCAACGTGGCTTCAGAAAAGGCAGCTTCAAGCCACTTTTTCCTGCCCATCTGTTTCAGCCCAATGTATTTCCATTTAGATAGTATGCCATTTGCTTTTCAAGAATGAGGAAAAGAATTTTTTTCAGAAGTGAAACAGTGAAGTTCATGAAAGCACATTTCAGTCCTGTTACATGATTCAATATTTGTATCCCAGTGAACTGGACTAAAGAGGGACAGTGTGGTGTAGTGGTTTGAGCACTGGACTATGAGTCTGGAGAACAGGGTTCAAATCCTAGCTCAGCCATGGAAACTCACTGGGTGACCTTGGGCAAGTTTCACTTTCTTAGCCTCAGAGGAAGGCAAAGGCAAACTCTCCTCTAAACAAATATTTCCAAGAAAGCCCCATGATAGGGTCACCATACGCCCGAAAAAACTTGAATGCACACAACAACACTAGCCATTGGGACTAAAGGTATCTTTGGGGCTAAACAGACAGACAAAAAGAGGGGCTTCAGGCTGGCTTGAAGGTGTGGTGTTTAGATGACACATGTCTTGAAGCCGGCAGAAAAGTGCCCTCACATAGAGAAAAGCCATTTCAAAAAGAAGCAGCTTTTCCCGCTTCTTCCTGGCTTGAAGCCATGTCGTGTGGTCATGACATGAGCACTCCAGCTGCCTTGGGAGCTGGTGGTGAGGTTGGTGGTGGGGTTTCAATGTGGCTTCAGAAAAGGCAGCTTCAAGGAACTTTTTCTTGCACATCTGTTTGCCCCTATATTATCTATACCTATAACTAGATATATCTAATTTTTTGAAATAATTGTGTCTAACCTGTTTCATATCACGTAGGGAGGGAGCTGCAATCCCACTTTTCATTTCAAGTAAAATAAACAAGCAACTGAATGTCAGCAAAAACAAAAAAAATTGGAAACATTTCTTTAAAGAAATAAGAATGCTACTGCAATAGCTTTAATATTATATGTGCTTGCATGCTGCGGAAGGAGTATAACATTACAAGTCATTTTAAAAAATGAAAAAGGCTGCAGATGTTAACTCTCTCCCCAATTACAGCTGCTGCAAATTACATATTTGTTTTATTTTTTTCAGACTTGTTTCCATCCTTCAAGCAACCATCAATATTTAATTTACCTTCTCTTAATTAAAAATGGATGCTTCCCCCATTATTTCTCATTTTTAGTGTCTGAAAAACAACTGTTTAAAAGGTTTTGACAATCTGTAATTGTTTTTTCCCACTGAAATATGCACACTCTAAAATAATATGCCAAAAGCCTTGATACTGCATAAATTTCTGGGATTTTCCCCAATTCTAATAATCATATTCTTATTGCATTACATTTTGTAAGAAACATGTTTAGTGCCCAAGAAAATATCTAACTTGGTTGGATTTAGATATGCTTTGAGCAGACTTAAACTCACTGGAATACTAATCATGATAACTAATTTGAGTTAACTGTCTCTACTCTAAGGTGGTTAACACACAATGTTGTTATACCATTACAAGGCCTCATTCCCACTAAATTTTGATTCGAAGTGTGACGCGGGCTATACAACCCACGTTCACATTTGAATCGATTTACAATCCTCATTGGATCGATTAGTGGAGGAAAGGACCGGGTTAAAAGCAAATAGCCTGGGCTTTCCTGACACTAGTGGTCTTTTTGGGAAAACATGATTCTGAAGCGTTTCCAGTAAGTGGGAATGCTGGTCAGAATCATGTTTTTTTTTTGGGGGGGGGGGATATTGATCGCAAAAGCAATCTTGTGCAAAAGCAACTATTTGCTTTTGTGATAGATTGCATTTGCGATCAATTGTATGCAAAAAAACATGTACACACACACACACACACACACAAATCCTTGGGAGGGGGCTTCCTTCCTTCCTTCCCTCCCCCCTCACTGGGGAGGTCTCACAGTTGCCACTGCTCCTGCTGCAATCCAGAGCTGACGGGTCTCGCTGCCACTGCTGTTAGGACCCATGGGCCTTCTGACAGGGAAAGGAAGGCCTGTGATTTTCGGCAGCAGCGGCAGTGGTGCAGCAAAAACGGCCTCCTCCTCCTCCGCTGGGCCTGTCCTGCTCCCATCTGGGGCTGATGGGCCTTCTGGTGCTGTTCTGTTGATGGGGCCCATGCTCCTCCTGGAGCTGATGGAAGCACTGGAAGGCCTGTCAGCCCTGGCCAGGAGACTGCGAGACCTCCCCAAGTGAGGGGGGAAGGAAGGAAGTAAGGGGGCAAGGAAGGGGGAAGAGGAAGAAAGGAAGGAAAAGGAAGGAAAGAAGGGGGGAAGAAGGAAGGAAGGAAGGAAGGAAGGAAGGCAGCCCCCCCCCCCAGGACCTGAAGATTTGTGTGTGTGTGTTTTTGTGCGTGTTTTTTGAGCATACAAAAAGATTCCCTTGTGGGAAGGGGTGGGGGGTGAAGGGATGTCACCTTCCTGGCAGCTTCAGTGGGAACCACAAGCATTCCCAGGCAAAAAAAGCCGTTCCAAACAAGGCCCCTTTTCGTAGTGTGAATGAGGGGCCTTTTGGAACCGCTTTCCTAAGCGGAGGAGAGCCTGGTTCCAATGCGGATTTTTCCGCAAGTGGGAATGGACCATTGTCATTTTTCGTTTGTTCATGCATAACTTGTGGACTTTGCTATTTTACAATATCCCTGTCCTTTTTGTACATCTAAGGAAACTTCTATTGCCTGCAAAATCTGGGATATACTATTCTTACTGCTGCTGCTGCTATAGAAAAATTAATGTTCAAGCTTTGGAATTTTCCCCATTTGTAAAAAAAATGTGTGTCTGACTGAATAAGATATAGTAACCACTTACCCATATGCTTTTTTTGTCCATTTGTTTGATCTGGAAAAATGTGGAGAGGAAATTGTAGTACAAAAAAAACAAACAACTAGGATGTATCCCTGAAAATAAAACTACAGTATTTGTAATTTGTTCATAAAGACAGATGAATTTCCAGGAAAATCACAAAGCTTGGAATGTTGTTACAGATGATCATTTTCATACCAGTAACACAGCTTTGCAGGATGTGTCCATGTTTTTAAATTGCTGGTGAGATAGTGACATTGTTTCAATGCTATTTTGTCTTACTGTTCTTAACAGTTACATCAGTAAAACTGTTGGTGATGGCATCATCAGTCCCATTACATAATTCATTTTCCTGCCTCATATCCCATGAATACTTGTTAAGGCATGTATTTCTGACATGACTGGAAGGACATGACTGGAAATGCTGTATACGTTTGAATTCAGCAGCTCTCTAAAATTTGATATACTTAACAGTGACTCACTACCAGAATGTACTCAGGACCATTCTTAAAAGACCACACATGCTCTCGTGGTAAAATGGTTAAGTAAACCCATTCTAACATTCTAGCTTCATTGGCCTTATACAGACAGGCAAAAAGGGGTGTGTTCATGCCTGCATGAAAGTGTGGCCTTTAGATGACCCACACTGAAAGTTTGGCATGAACTCGCTTCTTTTGCATTTTAGTGGGGGAAAAGTGGCTTTAAAAAGGAGCTGCTTTTCCCCACTTCTTTTTAAAAAGGGTGTAACTGTGCAGCTGCGTCTAAATACTGTGGTGCAACTGCGCAGTTTTTTAAAGCTCCCAAACCCTAGCTCCAGCCCTAATCTGAACCCTAGACACACACAGTAGGGACTCTGGGATGCTGTAACTGTTATGCAACTGCACATAAAATGTCAATTCATTCATAAAATAAAGAAGTTTATTCATAAAATAAAGGGGTTCATTCATGGTACACTGGTGCAACTGCACAGTTAAAAAAGGGAAGCGAAACCACAATGGAAATTTGACAGATCTTCATAACTGCACAGTTCATGTGTGATGTACCTGTGCAACTGCGCAGTTCGCATCCGGCAATATAATTGTCTGTATGGTGTACCGGTGCAACTGCACAGTTCACAGCAGGCAACCAAAATAAATAAATAAATAAATAAATAAAATGCCCAAAATTGTGTAAGATACTCTAATACTCAATAACGTAAAAACTCATGATTGCATTCGGAATGACTTCTCTTTTGCCTGAAATTGCATGAGATACACTCATACGCAATAACGTGAAACCCCATGATTGCGTTCGGATTGCCATTGCATTATACCCCCGAATTCCGTTGTATGATAAACTCCATATTCAGCCCCAGAAAACCCCTTAGGTTTGCCTTAATTTGGAAATGACTTGAAGACACAACCACGACAAGGGTGACCTAGAAGAAAGCTCCCTGCCCAACCTTTGCCACATATGTAGATGTATGGCCAGAAGTGGATGGCTGATGGGCATAGAATTGTTGGGGAAGACAGAAGAAGATGTTTTCCTGCTGTTCATCCCTGGTTCAGGAAAAATTTAAGGAAATTGACCCAATTCAATACAAAATATCTTCATCTACATCTGAATCTGATGAGGAGCAATAGTAATGTCAGTGGGAACTCTGGAAATAATGATGTGTCCACTTCAATAACAGAAACCAGATTTCTAAGTAAATATTATAGGTCATGGTGGTGGAGGCAGTTCTATCTATCCATTGATCCATCCAATTTATACCTTAGTCATAAGAGCTCAGGGGACTTAACAATCTATATAAAATTGCTATGAACACACAAACACAACAGATATACCCAAAACCACAAGTTTCAAATAACACACACACACACACACACACACACACACACATATACAGTTACAATAAAATGATAGAATAATAATCAATAAAAGCTTTTTTATTTTGTATTTACTGAGCAATTTACCTGGGATTTTTTTCTTTAAAGGTAAGTAATTTCACTCAATAACTCTTCCTGGCTTCCTATTTATGTATTTTGTTGCACTGTATTTTATATATAAACACACACACCACCACAACCACCATCTTTCCCCCCATATACTGTCGGACTCAAGATGTGACACATTAAAGAGAGAATACAGCTAAAACTGATGGTGACATTTTAAAAACACAAAAAACATTAAACTATCATTTTAAAAACAGAATTAAATTAAAAGAGTTTAAACCATGGAAAACATAGCAAATAAGGGAGCAGCAATCTTCATTTAAAAAACAATAACAACCCCTTCTGCATCAGTGAGAGCAAAGCACCTCTCTCAATAGCAAGACCATGGCCTGGTCATTCAATAAGATCTTATTAGAGCTTGTTCATGCTTTCTGAGCTATGCTCCCAGGGGTAGGGCAGGAACACTTCTATGGCTGCATCTGTACTGTAGAAATAATGCAGTTGGAGACTGCTTTAACTGCCATGGATCAATGCTATGGAATTACTGGATTTGTAGTTTTGTGAGATATTTAGCCTTCTCTGTCAGAGAGTTCCAGTGCCATGGCTGCATCTGTACTGTAGAAATAATGCAGTTGGAGACTGCTTTAACTGCCATGGATCAATGCTATGGAATTACTGGATTTGTAATTTTGTGAGATATTTAGCCTTCTCTGTCAGAGAGTTCCAGTGCCGCAACAAATTACAAATCCCAGGACTCTGTAGCATTGAGCCATGTCAGTTAAGGTGGTGTCAAACTGCATTATTTCTGTAGTGCAGATTCAGACTATATCACACAAGCAAAAAAGAGACATGCCACAGCAAGGATGCCATTCACAGGCCCACAATAAGTATGGAGATTATCGCACTGCCATTTTTGCACTGGCCATGGATGAAGTTGGGGGTGCTAATCTCTTTCAGCTTTGTCCACCTGGGTTCTCTGTTCAGCAGCAGGCGAGGCCTTGGGGGGGGGGGGGGAGGAGGTGGAGTTGCAGTAGTCTATTGGGATTCCATCTCCCTTAAAAGGTGCCCTGTCCCACAGTATACTGCGTTTGAGTGTGTTTACCTAAAGATGGGTGAAAGGGACAGAACAAGGATTCTGTTGGTGTACTGACCACCCCACTACACAACAGTCTCCCTGCCTGAGGGTGTTGTTGGAGTCCTAGTGGACTTCAACATCCATGCACAGATTGCTCTATCAGGAGCAGCTCAGGACTTGATGTCCATCATGACTGTCCCAAGTAATATCTGAAGCCACCCATGTGGCGGGACATGCTCTGCACCTGGTTTTTTTGTTTGGGGCAGGAAGACAGTGATCTGGGAGTGGATGTACTCTTGGTAGTTACGATGTCATGGACTGATCACTGCCTGGTAGGGTTTAGACTCACTGGGACTCAGATCTTCTACAGGGGTGGGGCCCTGATTAAGATGATCCACCCCAGGAGGCTTATGGAGGTGGATGGATTCCTGATGGCTCTTGGGGAATTTCCTGCTGCCTTGGTAGGTGATCCTGTCCTGGCTGATCTCTGGAATACGGAAATGGCCAGGGCAGTGGACACAATTGTCCCGAAGCGCTTCCTCACACAAAGTGGAGCAAGATTACCAGGGAGCCGATGGTGATGAAACAAGTGAGACAGGGACTAGAGCGACAATGGTGGAAGACTCAAGAGGAATCCGACTGAATACAGGCTAAAACCTACTGGAAAGCCTATGCTGTGGAAGTGATGGCAGCAAAGAAACTATACTTTTCTGCCACCATTGCATCTTCACAGGGTCATCCAGCAGAACTGTTTCAAGTCGTCAGGGGTCTCTTATATTCTGGCCGCCAAGAAGGAAACAAAGACCACTTGACAGCTCGCTGTGAGGAATTTGCAAGACACTGCAGACAATATCACTCTGATTTGTTCTGACTTGGATTCTGTAGTTGAGACAGGTCCAGTGAATGTAATCATAGCACCTGCTTGCCCCATATTACTGGATAAGTTTCAGTTTGTGCAGCCTGATGATGTGAACAAGATCCTTGGAGAAATGAGGGCCACCACATGCATACTGGATCCTTGCTCTTTCTGATTTCTGAAAGCAGCCAGAGAGGGACTGGCTGAGTGGGTAAAGGGAGTGGAGAATGCTTCACTGCAGCAAGGCAAATTTCCATCCTGCCTAAAGGAGGCTGTGGTGAGGCCATTAATGAAAACGACTTCTCTGGATCCCACCATTCTGGATAACTATTGGCAGTCTCTAACATTCCATTCTTGGGCAAGGTTCTGGAGTGAGTGGTGGCCTCACAGCTCCAGGCATTTCTGCATGAAATGGATCATCTAGATCCATTTCAATCTGGCTTCAGACCTGGCTATGCCCAGGCTTCAGCAGTGGCCAGGAATGCATTTGCATGCATAAAACTTGTGCGCCAGCTGAATGCATTCCTTGAGATGACAGATCTAGCTACAGTGACACATGCTTTGGTTACATCCCATTTACATAGGGCTGCCTTTGAAAAATGTTTGGAAACTTCAGCGGGTCCAATATGCTGTGGCTAGAACACTGACTGGAGCCAGTTATAGGGGGTATAAAAACTCCTGTATTGAAACAGCTCCACTGGCTACCAGTTCGTTTCTGAGCACAATTCAGGAGATGGGGTGTTGGTTTAGATTATTTTAACGTTGTATATTTTAAATTTTGAATGTTTTAAAATGCTTTACTGTTTTGAGTGGATTATTTTTAATTGATGTGCTATATATATATATAAATATATATGTTCTAAGCCAGCTTGGGTCCCATAATAAAATAAGTGGTGGTGGTGGTGGTGGTGGTGGTGGTGATGATGATGATGATGATGATGATAATGCTGCACAGGATGGGATCAAGGCAGAACAGGAAAAAATGAGTTTTATTGCACAGAAAATTGCTGCTGTGCTGCTGCCTGACCATAACCTGTCCCTGGGCGTGCTCTGCTGGCTGATTTTGGTGGTATAGAAGGATTCTGGCCAGGGCAAAAATGGCCATGCAATAATCTCCTAAGAGTAGCTCACATACTATCCTTCTGGAATAACTGGAAAAGGATGTAAGCTGTTGGACAAGGAACTAAGAGAACCCAGAGCTGAGGCATGATACCCCAGAGGCATCTGAGTGGAAAGAAAGAGGCAAGCAATGTAAGCTCCAATGGTGGCTCCAGCAGTGATGGCTGGGCAGGCATTACAGTGGAATCGGGATTATAGAATCATATTAAGGAGTTTCAGATGATTGCGCATACTGACCAGTCCATGACAGGTCCTAGGTACCAGGTCCACCACTAAACATTAGGCAGCACAAACCAAGTATATTGTCTCTACCTAAGGGCACTCTCCCCCTGATGTTAATTTAACATGCAGTCATTAATTAGGCCACTTGAACTCCTTATCTGTTTTGTAACCATTTTGGACAAAAACTTTGTTCCATGAGATCATAGTCTATGCTTACTCTTTTGAATTCAGACTAAATTGCCTTGTCAGTAAATGTAAATCTGTATGTTCTTATGAAGATGTTTGGAAAGAGAATATGCCAACCCCACCCTGTCATATGGAATAAGCAATAGCAGAGGTGGGAGACAAGACAGATGGACCAACATACCTAACAGAACCAAATTGCTCTAGTTCACCATCTGGTTGGGTTTTACTTTAAAAAGAGAGGGAACTCTCTATCACCACTCATTCACGAGCTTTTCTTCCAGTCAGTTCTCACTTCACTGCATTGCAATCAATATCAGTTTAAACAGAAGTTACTGAATGCTTATTATTGTATGCTTGGTAACTATTATACATACTAAATGGGCATAAATATGTTTCTTTGACCTAAATATAAGAGTTTAACTAGCTATTGAGTTTATCACATGCGAGGGCTCCCGTCATGCTCCTGTTGCCCAAATGTCACCAAACTGCGACTGAAGCCTCCTGGTGGGATTGCTCATGGTGCTATGATTCCATTTTCGTCATGGAAGTGTTAGCGTAATTCTTAGAAAAAGGGCCCTTTTTAAATAATAGATCAAATCATTATTAAAAGGGCCCTTTTCTTACAATTATGCTAATACTTCCATGACGAAAGCAGAAGTGTATCCCTTTAATAGCACCATGCGCGATCCCACCAGGGGGCTCCCGTCGCAGATTTGTGACATTTGAGAAAAAGGAGCATGATGATAAACTTTCAGGTAAACAGTAGCAGGGTCACAGTAATGGCTAAAATTGTCCTCTATGTATAACAAAATTTCAGCTAGTGAGTGAGGGCTTCCCCCCCCCCCCTTTTTATTGTTTGGTTTGTTTGCAATTGTTAAGCTTAGATTTTAAAAAAAGGGTTATCTTAGTTTTATTTCTTTATACATATATGCACACATGAAAATACACAACTCACACACCCACAGAAGGTAGTGGTGACAACAGGTAGTATTTTAGAACAACACCAAACTTTCCAACTCTCTTCCAGAAAGACTAATGTTACACTAATAAATACTGTACAATAACCAACTTCTGTTATGCTAATATCCCAGTTTGTTTAAAGTCTTACAATGGTTACTATGACTCTTGTTTATATATTCCTTTGGTAATCCTAGAAATGGATGAGGAATTATGGGGAGGAAGTACTGTAAAGTGGGTGTAGATGGTGGGGATTGCTGAAGAAAAGTGCACAGCTTAAAAGGAAATACAAACAGATTATTTTCATGGAGGGCATTAATTTACATAATGTTTTAAAACCTAGATTGCACTTAAAGACTACTGTGCAACTACTGAGTGATGTTACTGAATGCAAAAAAAAAAAAAAGAAAAGAAGAAAATACTATCTTCAGGTATGATCTACTTACATTCAATACACTAAGTACATTATGTCAAACCATAAAGGTTAAATTATTTTCTTAAGTTATAAGGCAACGGAAAAAACTCCTTAAGACCACAAAACACAGTCAGTTGGTCATGCAAAGATTAATGAATTCAAACATTTCCTTCATTAAAAATTTACTGTCAAAACTGTGAAAACCCCTCAGACACGTCCAAAACAATTGTTCTAATTTTAAGTGTTCCAGTCAAATGCTTGAAAGCCTTCGTGGCATTTTGGACTGTTCAATATGAAAAGCCTCTCCCTGCTAATTCCTGAGCATCTTCTCAGCTTTAATTGTTTGAGATGGAAGAGTAGGAGACCCCTACATCCTTTCCACTGTATTCGCCATTGGTATATTGGATCTTCCTATAAGCTTCAGGGGTGGTGTCTCTGCATTTCTTGAAGAGTGGGGTTATCTTGGAGATTCCCCATGCTCCCCAGTAGCCATGGAGTCCAGAGCAGCCAAGGCATGAACAATTTGGCTGCTATTGCACAGGCCTTCCTCGCCAGCAAGGAGGTCTCTGAGCTCTCCCACATCAGCACCATGTACTTCAATAGTAAGCCCCTCATGTGGCCATACTGGTGTGTACTGCCTGAGTCCTTGGTGCCCGGGGGATGAGTGGCACTGGTGGAGCATTAAGATGTGGAAAGGTGTGGACTGGTCCCCCAATCCCTCCTCCAGGAGTGCCCAATGTTTTGGTGATGCTGGCAGGGGGTGCTTCAGAACGTTCCTCCCTACTGGGAAGGGACACAGCAGTGGAAAGCAGCCTCCCTTAGCCAAGCCAAAACTTTGCTTCTATCTCCTTCCCTAATCCTGGCCCTTTTAGGGCTGAGTATTTTGAGCATGTCTGAGCTGATGAAGAGTTTCTCCTCATCCACTAGTTACATAGGTTCCCCTGGTCTCCTGTTCCTTCCACTAGGCCCTTCTCTTTGGCAGGACCAGCTCTTGGGAGGCGGTGTCTGCAGATTTGCCGCTTCTCCAGAGTGAGGACAGTGCTGACAGCTGCATCTCCTTGCCCATATGGTCACTCCAAAAGGGAGAGGGTGGGAGAAAGAGAGACAAAGACAAGAGAAGGTCTCAGAAACTGAAAAGAAATTATTGCTGAAGGAAACACTAGGAGTAGATAATCAGAAATTAAGGTGTTTTAAGTGAAGGAAAGAGAGAGAGAGAAATTAAGGAAAATGGTTATTGGAGCAGAGTTGGTGAAAAACGTGTCTTCTCAGAGTTACATCAGGAACTCAAACTGGCCTTGAGTAAAGAGTTGCTTTCCCTAGTGGACACTCTGAAAGAAGCTTATGCATTCCTGCCTATCAGAGATGTCCAGAGAACAACCTATTGCAGGATGTTCCTCCTCTCTCCACCGGGAAATTACTAGTTTGTCACCAACTAGTTTGTTGGCAGCAAACACAGTGTCATTAAAAAAGATTACAGGTAATAAAGATTCTAGGGATCTGGGAACATTAAAAAAAAGGGGGATGCCTGCAACCCATGGGCTGCATGATACCTACTACAGCCAACATATTTGGCTATGGAAACCCCTTTCAAAAACCATCATCACCTAGAGCAGAGAGGTCAATTTTGCCTTGGACCTGGAAATGTTTTTTGTAATAGCTACTGGAAGCTCTGACACTAAAAAGCCTCCTCCCTTGTCCCCTGACATAGTAATAGGTAATTTATTATGATGAGGCAACTATTCTATATGATGTGCCTTTCTGTAAATATCATCTCCCCCATCCCTAATTACATGCTTTGATCTAGATCATCACGAGTTCAACTATTTTTGGTTATATATATATATATATATATATATAACAGAATGATTCTCTAAACTAATAATTTTTTCACCCCATTTCACTGCTAACTTCAGCAAGATGCTATAATTTTTCTACCAACTACAGCTAGATGCCATTACTCTAATTGCATGACAACCTTAACAGCTTTTTTACTCTGAGGTATGTCACACTGCAATCAATGAGGCTTGCTGCCTAATAGGTGTATTTAGAAATGCAGTCAGGTAAGCAAATACCTAAGACATCAGGAAGGTGAGGAAATGGCCTTCACCTAAGGATGGAAGTAATTGAGAAAGAATGTTTCCCATCTCCCCTTACTTTGTGTATTTTCTCTCCCCCCCCCCCCCCTTTTGGGTTAAGACAGCTCTCCTGACAAAGCTGGCCATGCCCCTCCCCTGCTTCCAACTAATAGAAGATGGATGGCTGAAGAAAGAATGTGGAGATATCCACTGGGTGGTCAGCTCAAGATATTTGGCTGTCTAGGGCTGAGGACAAGATCCAACCCCTCCCCAAACTGCATACAGAAACAGGACTGTCAACTGAATAATATTTTAATAACAGCAGTAGGTTGACATCCTTCATCACACCTGACACATCAAGGCTAAATGGGAGAGTTAGAGAGGTCTTGTGGCTTAAAAAATTCTGTTCTCCAAGAACGAGGACCAGGTGGAGACATTTGGGACAACCACCCAGGAGGCTACAACCACTGCCATCCATCATCCACTACCTGAGGCAATTGTCTCACTCATGCCTAGCAATAATACCAATCCTGTCCACAGCCACAACAAAAAGTCCTCCCCTGTCAGATTTCCATGTGACCTTAGAGCCGGCGGGGGCACATTATGCCCAAACTGTCTCATCAAAGTGAAGGTCTCAGTGACTTTAGGACTGCCATTCATACGGGACATTTATTTTCTCTGCTTGCCTTATACATTAAAGGATAAAAATGAATGTTTGTGTTCTCAATTTTATAAGGGAGATTTAAAAATCTCAGAAGTTATGAAGCAGACAAGAGCTAACTTTTTCATTAAAAAAAATAAGCGAAGTTCTCATATTTCTGCACAGATATGCATAAGACTGTACTGTAAGAGAAAGTGACATATCACATATAATGCAGAATTTACTATCTGGCATATTTACAAAATGTGAAAATAGAAATATTGTAGTTTTATTCAAATAATACTGTAATTACAAATATACCCTGTATTAGAGACATAATTCCAAATTTATCCAGTATAACGTATTTATGTATATCTTTGCTTTTGCCACTTGAGAAGACAGGAGAAAATAAATAAAATGCAAATTTAAAAATAAGAAGGAAACATCTGGAAAGGACACATTTTCCTCCCTGATTTTTTCCTAGATATTACTTGGCCTTCATTTCTTCAGTGTACAGCTCTGAATCCTCAAAAAACATTCTCATATCCTTATTGATCTGAAAATTTCACAATATATATGCTTTGTAGTGTGCCCTGAAATGATCAATGAGTCATACCATGAAATTTTAATTTCACCTCTTCTTACTGAATGCTTCAAATACCTTACAGTCATGTTGTGAAATGTCCTTATCCTCTTATGGGAATAAATTCATATTGTACAACAACAGCCAACAATAAATCCATATTGCGCAACATTGAGATGATAATTTCAGGATTGGCATTTTATTTGTACTAATGAAGAGACACCTAAAAAATGAATTTCTTCTAAATATACACCTTTAATGCAAGCACCGAGAAGTTGTGATTTTTTTTCCCCATGGCATAAACTTCTAGGGAGGTAGTTGTATTTGTTGTTATTGCTGCTGCAACAGATTGAGACACTCTCTGGCATTCTAAAGACTGACAAATTTTATCTAGCATACATTTTCTGGACTGCAGTTCATGAAATCTTATGTCAAATAAACCTTTCCTTTTTCCAGCCCTTTCACTCATAGGGTCAAGCATCCTCTCACAACCAAGAGCAGAACTGGGCTCTAAACAAGTTCTACCCAAACCTATTCCTTGGTCAGCAATCAAATAAAATCAAATCCTCATTGATGGACATACAGGGAACCTTAAGGGTGGGGTGTACCCTCCCAAGGTGAGGCTAGTGTAAGATGGGCTTGCAAGGATTGCATTGTGAAGAAGCAAACAAAGAAAATTAATGTGTGCAAGCATAACTCATCTGCCCCAACAGCTAGGAGAATGATGCAAGCTGGTTAGCTAAAAATTCACTTTCCCAGTTGGTTCTCGGCTTTCATAACTTTTTCCAGACTCAAACTGCAAACTGAAGGCAAACAGTAGCCAATGAGGCCACTAACAGAAACTAACTCTTTCATGCCACTGGACAGCTATGCTCATAATGCTAACAAAGATTCTAAAACCCATCTGCCTGGTGTCAGAAACCCAACTCATTATAGCATGTTTCCCCTGCATTCACAATGTGGTAGGGGAGGCTTCCCCCCCCCCTTTTTTTCTTTTGCTGCACTTGGTTCACACATCTCAAGACAGAAATTGACATGTGGACCTAAATCTTTGTCACCTTATCTAAAGGAGTTGTAGCTACATATAAAGAGTCCTTTTGAAAATGTCCTAATGTTGTTGATTACTTCTTTGTGCACGTGTGTAGTGTGTGTGTGTATGTTTGAGTGAGTGAGGAAGAGCAATGGGAGATTGAACACAATCCTCTCACACCCTATAAAAAAGAAAAAACAATCAGCTTCATTTATATACCGCTTCATACCCTTAAGGAGCATCTAACCGGTTTACAACTGTAAGCTATTTGCCCCCCAACAATCTGGGTACTCATTTTAGCGACCTCGGAAGGATGCAAGCCTGAGTCGAGCTTCAGCCCTTATGCTGGTCTTGAACTCGCCACCTTATGGTTTTGAGTGAGTGGCTGCAGTACAGGCATTTAACCACCGCGTAACCAGGGCTGATCCTGTTCCTAAATAGCTAGTGGGTTATAGCCTGCCATCCCCAGCCATCTAAACTATTTATTGATGTTGATTCTTGTTGCATACATTTTCATGATTACAATGAACTATATTCCTATTTGCTTAATTTACTACAAGTGAGAAATCAGTATAACACAAATATGATTTTGCAGCATACATATAAAAAAAACTACCTTAACATGACATATTCATGCATAAGTTTAAAGGTTTAGCAGCAGAATAATCCAAACAGATTTGTCCACTATGAGCATGCTTTCATGCATTGCCATATTCATTAATGTAAGCAATAAAATACCACAAAACAATGAAAATGTCAATTTCCATTTGTTCTCTAACTTGTCTCATTTGCTGCACTCATTTCTCAATAGTACTACATCCCACACTGTCCCAATTCTCTACTGAAAAGCTGTCCTCATTCCTCCATTGTTCAGCAATTTCTAACCTAGCAGCCAGTCTCCCTTATCCAGATTTCAGAAATCCAACATATTCCAAAACTCAAAACGTTTTCATGGGTGGCTGAGATAGTAACATTTTGCTTTCTAAACTTTCAGTGTACACAAACTTTGTTTCATTCACAAAATTACTGCAAAGATTGTATACAGTTACCTCCAATCGATGTGTATAAACTGTATATGAAACATAAATGAATTTTGTGTTTAGACATGGTTCCCATCTCTGAGATATATATGTGCGCAAATAGTGGTGTTCTGAAATCCAAAACACTTCTTGTCCCAAATGTTTTGGATAAGGGAGATTCGACCAGTAGCAAGAAGCTAGTTAGATCATTGTAATTTAAATTATGTTCCACAAATGTTTTTTAAAAATACTACACCCAGGTTCAAAATAATAAACTGTTGGGTAATTTGTGGTTAGAATGTCTTTGAAGAAGGGTTCTGTGTATACACCCTCAGTTATTGGATACAAACCCTATCTGTCTGCATTATATCCCAATCACCTGAGCTATGCATGGATAAATGTGTTTCCATATTACTTTATTACAGTCTTAGCCTTTATCTACTTTCATTGTAACATACAAAAAGGTTTTAGTGCCTGATAACTAGTACAGTGTTTGAGAGGACCTTCCTCCTCACCATTAGTATTTTTATGTGATACAACTAAGGGTAAAACATTGTGCAATATTCTGTTGAACACCTGGAAGCTGCTGGATAGAATTAAAAGATCCTAGAAGGGCAAAAATCTAACGTTCAAGATGTTATTTATTGTGCATGCTATTTGCATATTTGCTTCTCATTTAAAAGCTTTAAACATTATTTATGTAAACAAGAATACAATTTTTAATGTTTAATGATAATTTTATTTTAATTATATTATGTTCATATTTGAACAAAGAAATGTATCATATTTGTACTGCTGGGGTGTGTAATAGATAAACAAAAACACACAGTGTACATTTGCATCATTTGCATCATTTTACTGATCATATCATATATCCATCCCTGAAGTGCTCCTTTGTATACAGACCATTAATCTATGATCTCAGGTTTTCTAAACAAAATAATTTTAATATATTTAAGAATTGTGCATTCAATCAGAAATACACTCGATATCTGTTATATTTCAGATAGGAATATGCAAATAATTATTCATAGAAGAATAAAAGCCTTATAATCAGCATAGCCACATTTTTCTAAGCCGTTTTCCAAAAAATGCTTTTAGTTAGGAAACAAAAGAGTTGGTTCAATGGGTATCATTTTCCCCAAGTTCATTAGATTTGGAAACTATATGCTGTTCCACTTCTTGATTTTATATTTTAAATCATGTGAGGCAGGAATGACGATAATGCAAAGCTGTCCCATTAACAATAATAACAATAAGTCTTTTCTGACTGATATCAGTGAAAAAAAGCCTCAGGTTCAAAGCATGGGTCAATGCTCTACTGAAATTGTATTGAAAGACCACGCATGATAACACTGTCCACAATCTAGAGAAACAATCCATTAGTCATACAACTGATCTATGGATGTTTTCTTAGACATCACCTCTTTCCCAGTAACATTTCAATTTCCCTTGAAAACTAATGGCGTTTAAAAAGCACTTTGGGATATACTGAGGCAAGGACAACACAATCTGCTGCTCCACAGTGTGTGTGTGTGTGTGTGTGTGTGTGGAGGGGGGGGGCAAATCAAAGTCCCCAACTTGCAATGAAGAAAATATCTGAGCATACATAAAGTGTCTCAAAGGACAAATGCCTTTATTTCATTATGTACATTAATCTGTGGTAAGGATGCTTCAAAAAATTCTGCACAATAAAAGGAAGATAATGCAATCAAGTCAATAGACATTAAGGATATTACTACATCTGTGTTATCTTCAACATTACCAGTTGTTATGCTAGCTATATTTATTGCACTTACTTTTGGGAAGTCATTTTTCAAGATTTAGGTTCTATTTGTGATAGATATAGGCATGATCCAAAGAACTTGCACCTAGCTTTGAAATCAGTGGTGTTTGTTTTTGCAAATAGGGCCTATTAAATTCCACGACAAGGCACTTCTGGAAGAAAAGAGAGGTCAGATTTTGCTTTTTCAAAGAAAAAGTAGGCCGAAGTCCTACTATAGCAATAACAATAGCAAGTACATTTCTACACTGCTTATCAGTGCAAATAATAATAATAAATTTTATTTATAGACACTCCTCTGTCTAAGCAATTGGAGTGGGTTACAGCAAGTTAAAAAGTGACAAGCTAAAACAATTCCAATAGCCCACTATCTAACCACCCGTCCCTTAAAATTAAAATTAAACTAACAATAGGTTAAAACCAAACAGGCAATTAAAACAAAACATCATCATGAAAGAAAACAACCATTCCATGGGCGGCGTAAACTATGGCGTCATATGTCAAGGTGTTGGGAGCTGGCGGGGAGACATAACCCAATTCCGGAGCCAGGAAACTTACGAAATTTCTGGGAAGGCCTGCTGGAAGAGATGCATCTTTATGGCTTTTTTAAAGCAATCAAGAGATGTAATAAGCGGATCTCATCTAGCAGGCCATTCCGTCGCCTGGTAGCGGTAGCAGAGAAAGTCCTCTGGGAGGTCTGCGACAGCCCAGTTTTACTAGGCTGTAGGAGGTTCCTCCCAGAGGACCCAAGTATGCAGGGGAATCATATGGTAAGAGGCGGTCCCTGAGATTGGTTCCTCCAATCCCCAGCTCCCTCAGCCTATCTAAAAGGATGGAGTTATCTACCGTATCAAAAGCTGCTGAGAGATCCAAAAGCACCAGCAAGGTCACACTACCCCTGTCCATACTCAATCGGAGGTCATTGGTCAGAGCGACCATGGCAGTCTGAACTCCATGTCCTGTCCTGAAGCCGGTTTGAAATGGATCTAGATAATTGGTTTCATCTAAGACAACCTTGAGTTGGGAGGCGACTGCTCTCTCGATCGCCTTGCTCAAAAATGGTAGCAAGTACACTGGTCTATAGTTGTTTCTGTCCAGGAGGTCAAGGGAAGATTTCTTCAGGAGGGGCTTAACAGCCGCCTCCTTCAGACAAGATGGTAAAGTACCTTCCTTAAGGTATGCATTGATTGTATCCTGAAGGAATACCCTCAATGCATGCCCCCCCCCGGACAACCAGCTGAGATGGACACGGGTAAAGAGGGCTGGTCGTCTTCCTCATATTTCCAAGGAGCTTGTCCACGTCCTCGGTACTCACAGATTGAAACTCATCCAGTAAAGTAACACCAGCGGAGTTGTTGGATGCCTCACCTGTGGATTCTGATAAAACATTGGCATCCAAATTGGTCTTTATCCGAGAGATTTTATCTGCAAAGTAGATGTTAAATGCATCACAGCAGGCCGTCGTTGGGTCAAGTAGGGGATTCAGCGCAGTTGAGACTCCCCCACCACCCTAAACAGCTCTGCTGGACAGGACTCTGCAGACGCCATGTGTGCAGAGCAGAAAGATCTCCGCACTGCATGCAAAGCCTCCTGATAGGTGCCAAGATGCTGCCTATGGCGAGTTCTGTTGGACAACAGCCGAGTTTTCGGCCACTTGCGCTCTAGTCATTGTCCAGTTTGCTTCATCTCCATGAGTGAACCAGTGTTTCCAGTTAGAAGTGGAAAGGACGCTCAGGGCGATCGTGTTGATAGCCTTGGGAAGATTGGTGTTCCAGGTATTCACCAAGGTTTTGACGGAATCACCGGCGCTGCCAACCATTAAACCTTCTAAAGCCTTCTGGAAACCAATTGGTTCCATCAGCCTTCGAGGGTGGACCATTCTAATGGGTCCGCCATCCTTGGGGGGGACGAAAGGTGGCTTTTAGTTCCGTCTTGATCAGAAAATGATCCATCCATGTGTGGACTTAAGCACTCCCTAAGCAGTTTACAATGTGTAAGCTAATTGCTCCCAACAAGTTGAATACTTATTTTAGCGACCTCGGAAGGATGCAAACCTGAGTCGAGATTGAGCCCTTTTTTGCTGGTATTGAACTCGCAATCTTATGGTTTGTGAGTGAGTGGCTGCAGTACAGGGCTACTATATGGATGAGCTTTGGCTAAATTAACAAATCATTACTAAGTGTCAGGGAATGTTAGTATTGAAAGCAAGAGCATAGAGTCACAAATATATTAAATATCAAGGTACATAATTTTATAATATGCAAAAGAATTGAGAAGGATCAATTTAAATATTTCAGTTATCCTCTAGTCATCATGGATACGTTTCACAGAACACATATATCGACACATTATTTATTTATTTATTTATTTTATATAATTCATTTGTATCCTGTGTTTTGCACTTTTAGAACTCCAAGGACCATACAGGATAATAAAACTGTAATTGATGACAAACATACAAAAACTTTGTGTGTATGTACATTTGTGTATCTGTGTGTCTGTGTGTATACACAAGCAGTTAAAACATCTACAGAATATTTATCATCTTAGAAACTACATAATAACACTGCTTTTATTGCATAATGGCTGCATCACTTACTTTGTAACATTAAGGACTAGTACATCAGTCTCTTCCTCCATCTCACGTCTGTTTGCATGCCTAGCAATCAGTGTACCCCGTGTTAAGTAAAGGGGAATTTGCTTAATATAGGTCAGGCAACAAAGAATCAGTCATGAAATGAGCAATATAGAGGTGAGCAACAAGCAGCATAGCTATTATTTGGCAGTACAATTCATTTAGGAGTGAAAGAAGCAAGAATATATTTTTAGAGGGGAATGGAATAAAATAAACTCTGCCAGTGTGCAAGCTATTTTCTTTTTAAAGACTGTGTTTTAAAATACATTATCGGATATCTCACTGGCATGGACAGATAAATATACTATTAGCTCAACAGGACTGAAAAAGATCAAAAAAGTAGAAATTAAGTGCATAGGAGATAATGAACAAAACAAGAATGCCACACGGAAAATGAAGAAAACATGAGAACCATACAAAGAATGAATATGGCACCTGAACAATAAGAACTGGGACAGAGTGGGATGCTGAATTTCATGGATGCATCCTAAACCACTTTGGATCAGACTGAGGAGTGTATTGCATGTACAAATACGCCAGCTTACCTCTTTCCACATTCAGTTCTGGATCCAGGATGCCCCTGGATGTTATCAGACCTAAATCGCCATGAGGCCACCACCTGGATGCATCCTGGGTCAAAGCCTTGCTCAGCTGGCCATTTTTTGAAGCCTGAAAGTCTCTGATTTTGAAAAAGTACTGGCTGAGTGAGGTTTCAACCTGGGATGCATCCAGGCAGCAGTATCATGGCTAGATTGGCAGCGATTTAGGTCTGATAATATCTAGGGGCATCTGGGATCCTGAATTGAATGCAGAAGATGTAAGCTGGTGTATTAGTGAATGTGATAAGCTCCTGAGATAGATTTAGAATTCAGGCCACTCAAAAAAGAAAAAAAAAATCCATGTGTAATATGCTGCCTACTTAACAATAGGATGTGTAGGATCTAGCAAATGTACGGAAAGGAATCTAGAAGGAAGAAGAAACACTGCAAATGTAGTTCACATGCTAATCACCATCTTAAGGCAACTCAGTGCTCCTGCCGTGTTTTCACACTACACAATTATAGCACTAAGATCCCACAGTTAAACAGTTTGCACTTTAAGGAGTTGTATGTTAGAATTCTCAGCCATATGACTTCTCTAGTGCTTCACCAAACTAGAAGGATTCCATAGGATACAGCCAGGGCAGCTAAAGTGGAATCATAGTGATATAAATGTGAAATGACTCCAGGATGCATTTCCTATACTTTCTGGCACACTGAAATATTGTTGTGCAAGAAAAAGGCTTCATAATGCAGCTCCAACCTATGTGACACAAAGCTCTGTGGGTGATGGACTGCCTTTGCTGGCCTCCACTGGAGAAAGCCGGGTGATTTTACATCAGGTGCAATCTGCAGGGAGCGGTCAAAGCCATGGGGTATTTAAGGTCCTCCTTACCCCTTTGTTGATCCACTCTCTAACTTCCATTATAATGTGAGTTTTGCTGGTTGCTTTGGGACCAGGCAGGCATGATTTATTTTTAAAAAACCTTTTTTGTTTGTTTGGTTGTTTCCCCCCGCCATACTCCACACTGCCTCCGTGGGTCCTGGACAACTGGCTAAGGAGGAGTCCTTAAATAGGAGGGTCACCTCGATGCTGTGTTTTCTTCTACCTTCAGTGAAATCAGGCTTTTAGTCAGAATGTTCCCATATTAAGATGGATTCATTTCAAATGCTCAGCAGATGTTTCCAAATTAATACATTTAAACCATTCTCATTCCAAAACAAACAGGGCTGCCCATCACTACAGGACAGCAAAGCCAGCTGGAAGAGAAAGATGAAACTGGCAGTTACCCACTTAACACCAGATGATAAATAAACTTTATTTTTGTATCCCGCCTTTCTGCCTGGGCAAACAAGGCGGCTTACATGAAATAAAATGGATTTAGATAAAACATTACGTGAATAAAAAGACAGAACCCTCCTCCTCCCCTTAAAAGAGAATTAAATATAATACTGTTTGAAAGAAAAGGAAACACAACAGTTAAAAACAACAACATAATATAAAAACAGCTATTTTCTAGTATATAATGTTGGATGGAGTGGGGAGAGCTCAGAGTGCATTGGATTGCTCTATTTGGGAAAGGGCTGCTGGAAGAGATCCGTCTTGACAGCTTTTTTAAAGCTATCTAAGCTCGTTATTTGACGGATCTCTTCTGGGTGTGGGGTGGATTGTATGGAAGGAGGCGATCCTTTAGATAGGTTGGGCCCAAGCCATATAGGGCTTTAAAGGTAATCACCAACACCTTATACTGTGCCCGGAAACCAATAGGCAGCCAGGGATGAGATTTCAAAATTGGTGTAATTTAATCATACTTGGTTTTACCCGTGATCAACCTGGTTGCCATATTTTGTACTAACTGTAGTTTCTGAACTAGGTATAAGGGTAGCCCCATGTAGAGAACATTGCAGAAATCGAGTCGTGAGGTTACCAGTGCATGTATTACAGTTTCTAGGTCCCTTACTTCCAGGAATGGGCACAGCTGCCATATCACCTGAAGCTGATAACAGGCGCTCATACAGATAATTTTATGCCTGTATTTCTATTCCTTGGTTGTCATCTAAACAGCAATTCTAGAAGCAAAATATAAATATAATCAACTTTTGAAGCAAAGCAACTTGCATCTTTGACTGTTATTTAAAAGTTAACTTCACAAATACCTTACCAGGACTTCAACAATTATACTCTACAAATAGATTCTAATGAAATATGAGAATTTAATAATAAGAGAAGAGTCAGCTTCAGGGGCCTCTTGAACTTCACGGAAATGTACAGAACACTTGGAAACACAAAATGAAATCATCTCAGTTGAAGACAATGAAAAGAAGGCCTCAGTGATTTGTCAAATGTCAAACTGTTAAGAAGGCAGTGTGAATACTCTTTTTTTTGCTGACAATTTCTGAAGGCTTTTTTACAGTAATATGCTGGGAACTGAATAATCCAGAAGGTTGCATTGATTAATTTTCTAATACTAGATGAAGTTTGAGATCCTACACATTCTTCCTTGGAAGGAACCAAATGGCACTTCTGAGTAGATATGAATATGATCCTGCTATAAAATGCATTAAGTTTATCCCTTATTCCAAATACTAAACATATTCTTTCAATGCTGAAGCACTCTTTAGAGCATAATACTACAAGGCTGTGCCTAATTATACTGGGTGTCCATAAATAGGTATGTATGACTCAGAATTTCTGTGTACTCAGCCAGCCTATCAGGCCACAAGAAATTCACCAGCTACAGTTAAATTAAGCAATAAGATGTTACAGGCTGCAGCTTCTGACATATATCAGCACACCTCATGGTACAGAACTACAGAACAGAAAGAAAGGGTTTATTTACAAAAGCAGTTAAACACTGAATCTGAACTGAATGACTATCAATAGAAATATGACTACAGACTACAGTGGACAAAACTAAAATCAAAGATAAATGTTGTCATTCATTGTTTTAGATTATTAACACCATAACATGGAACACAACACTGCCATATATATATATTTATATGTC
This sequence comes from Urosaurus nigricauda, assembly GCA_034509955.1. Taxonomy (NCBI): domain Eukaryota; kingdom Metazoa; phylum Chordata; class Lepidosauria; order Squamata; family Phrynosomatidae; genus Urosaurus; species Urosaurus nigricauda. The sequence goes on along the minus strand of JAOEGL010000001.1, from coordinate 255,607,863 downwards.
TGATTATGATGTATAGCTGAAAAGCCATTTCACATTGTGAAATAAATTTATCTTTATTTTTTAACCTTCTACAACCTTATTTCACTGAAGTTTTAAAAACTATATAAATAAAACACTTGTTTTCTTAACCTGTGCCACACAACACTGGTACCACTTGTTTCCTTTTGTTAATTAAATATGTTACTGTACTGCTTTTTCTTGATATAATAAACTTAATGCTTTGTCAAGCTTCAAAGCCAAATACAGAAAATGGATCTTAGAGAAGAAAATGGTTTGGTAATAGGAACATATCAAGGCTTCCACTTCTCAAAGAGAACAATTGGTTCCATTTATGGATAAAAAATCTGTATTGCAAATGACTAGGAAGGGTTCTAGTGCTACAGTAATTTAGAAACTCTTAACAGTACTCCCCCCCCCCACCAATTGCATTTAGGATAATTTTGTCCCTAAGGACCATTTTATTCATTAATTTCAGAAATTAAAAAAAAAAACAGAGGTAAAAGAAGGGAAATGAAAAGAAATTATTATATGTAAAATAAGCAGAAACTACATTTCAAACATTATTCTCTCTGTGTGTTGATAGTAATTTATGACTCATTGTACATATTCACACATGCATGCAAGCGCACACACATGCACACTAGAAAAACTTGGGAACATTTAATTGATTTATATTTTACTTGAAAAGCAGGTAAGAGGTATAACTACATAGTGGATATAATCCAGTTTGGCACCATTTTTAACTGCCATGGCTCCATCCCATAGAATCTTGAGATTAGTAGCTTTGTGAGGTACCAGGACTCTATGGCAGAGAAGGCAACAGACCCTGTAAAACTACAAATCCCAGGGTTCCATAGGATTGAGCTTCAACACTTAAAAATGGTATAACTGCATTTTTTCTATGGTGTAGATGCATCCTCTAAAGTGGTTACAAGCCCAATTATCATTTGGGGAGGATTTTAATTTGGATCTCCCTGCTCCTAACCCAACAGTTTGTCCACTACATAAAACCACTCTAGCCTTGAATATACAACCATATGCAAAATAAAGCAATATCAACATGCCTAATGCGACACTGCAAGCATATAATGAAATCCAACCTCATACGAGTGGAATTCTGCTCTCCCAAAGGATTTTCTTCATCTCTCTTCCAAGCATCACCCAATATTCCAGAATAAGTTATATTCCAGAATAAGTTTTGAAGATAAACAAGGGCAAAGAGAAGGGTAATTAGCAATATGTGTTCAAGTCTTTTAGTCCAGATCTCAAATCAAGGCTCAAGTCTCTACCGTCAAGTCTCACATGAAGTTTCAGTTACTGGTAAGATATTTTCAAGTCAAGTCTCAAGTTGAGTTTCAAGTACAGAAGCCAACTTTTAACATGGGGCACATTTCTTGGAGACAACAAATGTGTTAGGCAATGGGCTTGAGCTAAGGGTTGAGGTCTGCTTGACAGCCTACCCCCACTGCACACCAGAAGATCCTTCTAAAGTTTTTCAAAACCTTTAGAGGGATCCTTCCACCTCCATATCATTGTCTAACATATTTGTCATTCCCTTCCAAGAAATGCACCTTGTACTTTGTGGATGGGTGTTGCCTGCTGCTTGAAGTGAATGGCACCAACAAGTCAGTCACAAAGAATATACAAATCTCAATTCAAGTCAAGCCAGTGTGTTATTTTTGCCAAGTCAAGTCCAGGTCAAGTCACTGAAGCGACCTGAGTCTGACTTAAGTCTGAGTTAATTGACTTGAGTCTATATCACTAGGAATTACCCCTCCCCCTTATGTTTAAAGAGGGATACTACCCACAATCTTAAGGAACCATACGTGAAAAGTGCAAGGATTTATTTAATATATTCTTATTTAACTTTAAAAAATAGTTAGGTCTTATTTTTAGACATTATCTTCAAGATTATTGCATAATTATATGTTTTAGAAATTAGCTCTTAACACACAAGAGGTCCTACAGTACTAACAAAGTGCAAGTTAAACTGTATGGGCTGCCAACACTAATCCCTTCTGGTTGCTTTAATAATTTCATTATAGTAACCCCCACTTTAAATTCTGCTCTATTCAGAGCATAGTTTCAAATGAGATTCAGAATCATATCTAATTATTATTTCTTCTACAATATATCACCCCCTCCCCAATGTGGAAAATGCAATGTTGGCTATTAGGAGAGAATCTATTCCAAACTAAGCCAAAAATGAGCTAATAATCTGCATCTGAAGATACAGCTAAAATGTATGTTGAATATGAATCTACACAGACTTTCAAAGCAATTAATCCACTGCTTATATTTGGGTGTAACACCAAACTAAAGTTAGACAATCAAAGATATACTTTGGGATACAGTGGATTCCCTCCTTTCCTGTCATTCTTGGTCTCCATCTTTCATTTCCAGATTTTGCTAATTTTTGGCCAATTCTATGGACTCTTTCAAACGGGGAGGAATTTCTCCCAACTCCGAATGGAGCCAATGCGGATTTATGTAAATTCGCTTGTTTAGCGAATTTACATGAACCCCTGCTCCGTTCGGAATTACTTCCCATTACCTGAAAATAACCCCCTCCTGCCCGAATTTGCATGCGAAGCTTTAATTCGCAATAAGGTAAAACCCATGATTGCATTCAAATTGGCTTCCCTCTTGCCCGAATTTGCGTGCGAAGAGTTAATTTGCAATAACATAAACCCATGATTGCATTCGAATTGACCTTAAATTATACTTCCAATTTAGCCTTGTATGAAAGAGTCATATGTTTCCAAACCATAATCTGCAACACACACACACACACAGAAATCAAAGCCTGGTTAAAAACAGTAAAATCTTCTAATTGAGGAGGAACATGTTGGTGTGGGAGGGAAGGGTGGAGTGGGAGGGAAGAGGTGGGAGCATAAGAGACCGGAGGTGTGTGTCACTCTTAAATTCCAGACCTGGTGGCAGCCCAGACCATGAGATCAGCAGCCTGGACTGGGTGCAGCCAGCAACTCCACAACTACGTATCTCTAAGGCGATGAGTTAACACAAACACCATGCTCCTCTTCTACCTCAAAACCACAGTACTGAGGAAGAGCGGTAATTCAGCCAAGTAGCACATGCTTTGCATCATAAAAAGACTCCCAAGTTGAAGACCTGGCATCTTCAGGCGGGGTTGGAAGAGACTTCTTTCTAAAGCCCCTGGGAACCATTGCCAGTCAGTGGGTAGACTATATTAAGATAGACGGACTACCAGTCTTACTTGGCATAAACTAGTTTCCTATGTTCTACCCATACTTTGGCATCAATTTAGATCCCATGTGCCACATCTTTGCAATCTTTTCATAATTCAAACCCTACATTAAAAATCTCCTCCAGCTATTATTACTGGATAGTGGCAGATTTTTTTCCTTTTAAATTTTCCATGATGTTTAAATATAAATAAGGCAGTACTTCTTTGATCCAAAACACACTGCAGAAATAATCCAGACTGCTTTAACTGCCTTGGCTTAGTGCTAGGGAATTCTGGGAACTGTAGTTTTGCGAGACATTTAGCCATCCTTGTCAGAGAGATCTGGTGCCTTAATAAACTACAGTTCTCAGGATTTCCTAGCACTGAGTCAGTGGTCTCAAACTACTATGTGATTTGGATCTTTGTCTCTAGTGTTTGTTACACATCTTGAACACTATTTGGGGAGGCACAGGGATGTAAATCCTTAACAGAACACAGTAAGCCTCATGGCCTTAATTCCAGTGAGGTGGTGCATCCACTCTGGGTTTTAGTCCAAATTTTAAAGGTACTATCCAAGGTGTTGAACCTATTTGAGCAGGGATAGCATTTAGCACTGAAGTTTGGAATAATGTCTGGAGTAAATTCACCATCTCACTGACAGTGGCATCACCTGGTGTGGTGATACCCTCTCCACTGACCTCCTCACATACCACACCACACACAGAATCCTTAGTCATGTTTTTTGTACTAATGTTACTCATAAATTGTAATTCTTGTATATCACTGAACATAATGCTGATAGTTGTGACATAAATAACTAGCAAAATTAAAAGTATACCCTTACATTACAATAGCACACACACAGCCTAAATATATTTATATGCACATAGTTTCATGTGATTGAAGTGAAATTTTGGTAATATGTGATGTTTTTAAAGAAAATTTTAAAAAGAGTATTCTTAATTTTTAAATAAATAAATAAATAAATAAATTTGATTTTTTAAAAAAATAAAACAAAACAAAAAACCTGTGGCCTCTCTTTTTTTTCTCCTACTGAGCTTGCCCCTACTCACACCATCTCTTCAGTGTTTTAAAGGGACGCAGGTGAACACCACAGCCCATTTCTGCCAAAAGGCATGTTTGGGGAACAGTCATGTCATACTCTCGGGGTGTCACCTAGAGTGGCCCAAACATCCTGCACTCCTCTAATGACACTGCTGCCCACTGACATTGAAGCCACTAGCCTCCATTGAAAGCCTCCATTGGTTATAGGTTTATACCAACGTTAAGCATTCTCTGTCAAAGATCCCAACTCTATCTTCCAACAAATTCTTAACTGTGAAAATTATGTTAACAGATTGATCTGAATGAATCCTAACTAATTTCAGACATACAGGCCTGATTTAAATGTGATGCTGAGTAAACTAAAACTGCTCCCTATGCAGGATTCAGCACCATGGAGAACACCTTTATAGTTCTGAGAAAAATGTGGACTGGATTTCATCATGACCCACTGACATGGAAATTATCAGCTACCACTGGCAGATCATGTGGTCCTGTCTGCCTCTCTGAACTAGAATATGGATCCAGCCATTTTCTGGTTTTGATACTGAAAAGAACAGATATCTAACATTTCTTTGCACACTGAGAACATGATGCATCATGACAACAAACTAGTGCAATGCATTGTGCTTCATTGGAGTCATAACTCCACCAGGTTTTACCCATCACACTCCTAATTTTTTACAAAATTAATAATCACCGAATGAGCATTAGTATGGCATTGAATACCTGTTGCTATAGACCACTGGCAAGTGAAGGCTACCACTTCCATCTTCTGCTCCTGAGACCTCCCAGAGACATCTGATTAGTCACAAAGGCTCTCTCATGTATTCTTAAGTTCTTATTCTAGAGGAATTGCTGTGAAGTGTGTTTTAGAACAAGGAAATGTGGCACAATATACCGTACCTTCATGCTGATAGCTCTTGCCTGGTTCAGACCCATACCTGGTCCTAGCGGTGTTGATGTCCTCAGAAGGATGCAAGATAATTATAGTTTGTTATTTGGATAGTGCAAGTCATTTAAGCTAGTCTCTGCAATACTTCAAATTATTCTCCCACCTGTTTCAACCCACTGCATGGAGTAAAGCAAGTGGGCACTCCTATAACACAAGCCTCACTAGCAATAACATAGGGATGAGAATGCTGGGTGTTGTTTATATCTGTACATTTCCAAATAATTTTTAGTGAAAATTGTATGACTGACTGGTTTATTGCTTTAATGTAATAAATTTTTTACTCAGTCTGGCTCTTCAAAATGAATGAAGAACAAGCCTTTTGAAAACAATATAGGGACAAAGCAGATGGCCCGGGCCTTTGGTCATTCCAGTTGCAATCAGACCGGGGCTGCGGTGACTGCATGGCCTGCTCCCAAAGTGGGCTGCCTATGGTCCCAAGCTGCATTGCCCAGGAACCAGATTAAAACAGCTTCTTTTTAATCTTGTCTTTTGGATGAGAGGGCAGCGTTGGAGACTTCTGGCTGCTCCGGAGGCATGCATCATGTGAACAACACACCCCCAAAGCAGTCAGAAGCTAGTTCATTTAGCCCGTGTGTTTTGGGCCATAGTGGCAATTCTTAAGATGTCCTCTAGCTGTGGCCACAGGACAATTAAGCCACAGTAGAGTCATATTAAATACAGTTTAGTGGAAATTCCTTTGGCATATCAACATTAAAGTCTCCATGGGCTACATGTGTCATGAAGGTAGAATTTGAGAGTGATTTCAAACAGTGAAGTTCACCACTCAGTGAAGCTGCAATCAAAAGGTTTTACAGGGGGGGGGGGGGATAATTTTTGATCCAACACCACAGATATATGTTTTGTAACATCTGGCTTTGAAAATAACAATTTTCAGTTGAGTCTCTTCTTTACAGGTTCAGCTCCAAAAATTTTACTGTCAAGATATTAAGGGGAGAGATATACTGTATATGTGAATCAAACCTAGTAAATCACACACTAGACCAGCCTTCCTGAAACATGTTCCCTTCCATTATGTTTTACTGTATCATCTATCTACTCCCATTGTCCATACTGGTTGGAGCATGAGGGGAGATGACCAGTTAGATTAAATATAAAAGGCTCAAACAGTAATGTGAAGGCACAGCTGACTATATCCACTCCCATTCCACATTAAAATCTGCTTTCCTAATATGTCTAAAAACAAAATGGCCCAGTTTGACAATTCTGTCCTGGTTAGTTAAAACAGAAGAGCTTTCACAACATTGCATACTCAAAACATGCACAGTGTGGATGTCTTGTGACACACCTCTTCTTAAGTCATTTCTTTTAAAAATTTCCTTTCTAAAGTTCTGGAAAATTTACAGCAGGCTTAATTGCTCACAAAATTTCCCTGAGGTCATTCTGAAAATTATCCACTTCCAAATACTTTTCTACCTTTTCCTGTCAACAATTTACTGTGCAAATAATATCATTTCCATCCCACAAGGAAAATCAAGATGGCAGGTGCAACCACAGTATTCTGCTTTGATTCAGAACAGAAGATATTTGCCATTTTATTTTCTGCACTTTTAGTTGTAAATAATCATACTGGCTTTACAAAACAAACAAACCTGACAATTTTATTTTCTGTAAAAGGTTTCTTCAAAATCCACTTATATTTGTGACTGCCCGTTTTGTTTGAACTCAGCCTGATCTTTTTTTCAGAAGTACCTAGGTCTATAATTTTCATACTGAGAAGCTTTGTAACACGTGATCTTCCTTTACTGGGGTAACCTCAGACATGTGCCTATTGCTGATGGTGATGTCAAAAGATTCAGGAAGCAGTTTCCATCAGAAGACTAATAACATCAAATTATGGCAATATCTTGACTGACTGCCAGTTTGTTTTCCAAGACTAATTCCAAGTGTTGGTTTTAACCTCCAGAGCCCTAAACAGCTGGGGTGAAGGCTGCCTAAAAGAACATCTTCTAGATTCATCCTAATCTGATCTTAAAATCAGTGTCTTGGGCCCTCGTTCAGAAGCCCATACCAAATCCACCAAGGCAACTGTACAATCTATGGGATAACCTCCCTAAGAGATGCTTTCCTGTCTTTCATTTCCTCTCTAGCATATTAAGAACAGCTGGATATCTGTTAGATATAATTTTGGCTGAAGCTTTTTTTATCATGTGTTGCACTGGTTTTTTTAACACTTTGTTGCTAGTTGTATTGTGTTTTCTAAAAATTATCTTTGTTTTATTTTAATTTCATATTTTATATTTTTCATTTACCTGTGCACTATCCAAAGAAGTCAGTGAAACAGAACAAAAGTGAAAAAGCCACACACACACCCCGATTATTTTCTAACACAGCATTCTTGTTTAGCTCCTATGCTCTTCTGCAGATTCACAGCTGAGTCCTTCAGCCTCTGCCAATCTAAAGAAAATTCATTCATTTTGTAAGCTGGCCAAGGAAATTATCCCTTTGCAACACTGTCAATTGCATCCTAATCTTTGCTAAAGACACTGTTTTAGGCAGCATATTACTGCGTGGAAAGGCAGTATTTGTATGTTTGAAATTACGTTTCCCTGAATAGCTGTTTATTTGTTGAATAATTCTCCATTTGTCTCTCAGTTGTTAAGGCTCTTAACCCCCCCCCCCCTCACATATCATCTTGAAATTTCAGTTCTGGGTATGGGGGAAAGGAGGTATATTTGATGTTAAACAGTGAAGTGAGGCTCTACAACTCATTTACAAGGTGACGTTTGATCCTTGGAGGCTTCCAAGATAGGCAATTCACCTTTCCTTTTTGGGGAAAACTTTAACTGCCAAAACCCTATGAAGTTAATTGACCACAAGACGATAGGAGACTTGAAAGCACATACATACACACATTCATGGAAAAGCTTACATGTCAGTCACAAGCATTATCATAGTTATGATAAATTCTGCAATCCTTGGTTTCTCTACATTAATTACATGAACCTTAGCACCAGTACAACTATATTCCACTTATGTCCCACTGAGATATATGAAAGACATCTTAGGCTATTAATTTCTTTTAAAATGATCTTAATGCTGCTGGCAACAGATTGTACTTGCTATCTTTAAAATATAATTAAAATATTTAAAAATTGATGTCCATTCACATAAAATCCTAAGCATAAACACAACTCAGGCCTTAACATATCACATAGATTCCAAAAGAATGTTATTTCTAAGAAATAGTGTATGATTTTAGCTGCAAATAGCAACTTAGCTTCCACAGAATTCTGTGGAATTTACTGCCAAATCAATACGTCTAACATTGAGTTTCTATCCTTGGTGACAAAATGTCATCTAAGAGCAATTCTGAAAGTGACAAACCTGTAGGTCTAGTACAACATTCAGTTACATTCTGAAGGTTGTATACTGTTTTTTCTGTTCTCTCTTTCCATTAGCAAGGAAAAGCACTGTGTTTGTATAATGATTTTTAAAGGAAATAGATATTTGAAAATTCTGACAAAATAAATAGTACAAATCTTGTTGTAAAATGACAGTTTCTTCCAGGAAAATGTCAATATTATCATTGGACATCAAAAGCAATACCTATCTGTTCTTGAGCTTATTCAGCATTTGAAAATCTCACTCTGTAAGAGTAGCCAGAGTGGTGTAGTGGTTTAAATGTTGGACTACAACTTTGGAGATCAGGGTTTGTATCCCAGCTTGGCCATGAAATGTACTGGTTGACCTTGGGCAAGTCACATACTCTCAGGGGATGGCAATGGCAACACTTCTGAACAAATCTTGCCAATAAAACCCCATGATAGGGTTGCACTTGGAGTCACCATAAGTCAGAAGTGACTTTAAGGCACACAACGACAACAACAACAACAACAACAATGGAAACTGCAGTCAGGAAATCAGAAGAAGATTAAGAATGGGAAGAGCAGCTATGAAAGAACTAGATAAAGATTCGAAAATGCAAAGATATACAACTAAACACAAAAGTGAGAATTGCACAAGCCACTGTATTCCCTATTACTGGTACCATGTATGGATGTGAGAGCTGGACAGTGAAGAAAGCAGAAGAGGATGTAGTGCTGGAGAAGAGTGCTGAGGATCCCATGGACAGCCAAAAAGACAGACGAATGGGTCCTGGAGCAGAGCCAGAGATCTCCCTGGAAGCCAAGATGACAAAACTGAAGCTGTCATACTTCAGGCACATCATGAGAAAGGAAAACTCACTGGAAAAAACAATAATGCTAGGAAAGGTGGAGAGAAGTAGAAAGAGAGGAAGGCCACATACTAGATGGATGGACTCTTTTAAGGAAAACATGGGTATGAGTTTATAGGACCTAAGCAGAGCAGTGGAGGACAAGGGAGTCTTGGAGATGTCTCATCCACAGGGCCACAATGGGTCGAGATTGACTTGAGGGCAGTTAACAACAACAAACAACAAAGAATACAGTATCCACCAGGTCAGTGGTACCTTCAAAAAGAAAGGCTACTACTATACATGTTAATGTTTTCATCCTCAAAATAAATAAATAAACAACACTTGCAATACCCTGTTGAGGAAGAGAAGCCCACTTACAAAAAATTCATGTGTGTAAAAATACCAGTGATTTTCCTGCACAGAAAATGTTTTGTTTTTTGTGCAGATAACATGTACTGATTCCTTATTGCTTTCAACTAATTTTTGTTCTCTGCTAAGAAAATGTATGCAGGGAAATGACCTAGTTATTTTGTGGAAGAATTAGCATGTTCTGCATATTGCATAAATTTTACACAGTTTATGCAACTTAATAACATTTACGGAAATACAAGGATTCTTGAATCAATCCAAGGATTCTTGAACCATGGGTTTCTGTGCAAAACCCAAAGGTTTTTGTGCAAAATACACATTTTCTGCACCAAATCATGTTTCCTGCTCGAAAAATGCAGTAAGTCCCAAAATAAAAATGTACTCAAAAATTGCATTGAAAGCCTCATGTTCTCATGAAATGGGGGAAATTGCTAAAAGTATACTTTCTTAGAATCATAGAATCATAGAGTTGGAAGAGACCACAAGGGCCATCTAGTCCAACCCCCTGCCATGCAGGAACTCTCCATCAAAGCATCCCCGACAGATGGCCATCCAGCCTCTTCTTAAAGACCTCTAAGGAAGGAGACTCCACCACCCTCCGAGGGAGTGTGTTCCACTGTCGAACAGCCCTTACTGTCAGGAAGTTCCTCCTAATGTTGAGGTGGAATCTCTTTTCCTGCAATTTGTATCCATTGTTCCGCGTCCTAGTCTCTGCAGCAGCAGAAAACAAGCTTGCTTCCTCCTCAATATGACATCCCTTCAAATATTTAAACAGGGCTATCATATCACCTCTTAACCTACTCTTATCGAGGCTAAACATCCCCAGTTCCCTAAAGCGTTCCTCATAGGGCATGGTTTCCAGACCCTTCAACATCTTAGTTGCCCTCCTTTGGACACACTCCAGTTTCTCCACATCCTTTTTGAATTGTGGTGCCCAGAACTGGACACAGTATTCCAGGTGGGGCCTGACCAAAGCAGAATAGAGTGGCACTATTACTTCCCTTGATCTAGACACTATACTTCTATTGATGCAGCCTAAAATTGCATTGGCCTTTTTAGCTGCTGCATCGCACTGTTGGCTCATGTTCAGCTTATGGTCTACTTGGACACCTAGATCCCTTTCACATGTAGTTTCATTCAGCCAGGTGTCCCCCATTCTATATCTGTGCATTTCATTTTTCCGCCCTACGTGCAGAACCTTACATTTCTCTGTGCTGAATTTCATTTTGTTACCATTGGCCCAGATTTCTAGTCTATTCAGGTCATATTGAATTTTGATCCTTCCTCTGGGGTATTAGCTACTCCTCCTAGTTTAGTGTCATCTGCAAATTTGATAAGTATGCCCCCAATTCTGTTATCCAAATCATTAATAAAGATGTTGAATAGCACTGGGCCCAGGACAGAACCCTGTGGGACCCCACTGGTCACTTCTCTCCAGGATGAAAAGGAGCCATTGTTGAGCATCCTTTGGGTGCGGCCAGTCAACCAGTTACAAATCCATGTAATGGTTACCTTGTCCAGTCCACATTTTATGAGCTTGTCTGCAAGAATGTCATGAGGACCTTGTCAAAGCCTTACTGAAATCGAGGTATACTATATCCACAGCATTCCCTTCATCTACCAAACTGGTAATTTTATCAAAAAAAGAGATCAGGTTTGTTTGGCATGATTTGTTTCTCTGAAACCCATGTTGACTTTTTGTGATTGTGGCATTGGGTTCTAAATGTTCACAGACTCTGATCTGCTCTAGAATCTTTCCTGGAATTGATGTTAGACTAACTGGCCGATAATTGTTGGGATCTTCTTTTTTCCCTTTTTGAAGATGGGGACAACGTTTGCCCTCCTCCAGTCTGCTGGGACTTCTCCTGTTCTCCAGGAGTTCTCAAAGATTATTGTCAATGGCTCCGATATTACATTTGCCAGTTCTTTTAATACCCTTGGATGTAGTCCATCTGGTCCTGGAGATTTATACTCATTTAGGTTAACCAGGTATTCTTGTATGTGAGAATGAAATAAGTGAAGATTTAAGTTTCTCTCTGCTTCCTCAGGTCTATCCATGGAAGCCTTCCTTATCAATTGTGGAACTTCCAATATATGACTGCATATCTCTGAATACCTGATGAGGGAGGACATCCATAATGCTGTTATTTTTAAAACTTACCTATTTAGTGCTTCCCTCCATATTTAGTTATCTTTGTATATTAAAAAAAAACAACACCACCTCCTTGCTGTTAAAGCTCCAAAATAGTTTTACTTACTTTTTAAAAGTAAGCCACGTAAAACTGGCTTACTTGCATTAAACATTAAAAAGTAAAACTGGCCACTTGCATTAAACATATTTACTTTCCATCTACCTTAGGAAATAACACCCTTGAAATGATAACACCCACAGGACAGCACAAGCAAGCAGCACAAGAGACAACATGAACCAGCTCTTAAAGCAGGGAAGGGATGGAAAGCTGTGCAGTTTTGTCCCTGAATACCCGAAAAGCACAAGATGTATGCCCTTGCCAACCAAGCAGGATCAGAACTAGTTGTTACTTGGATGGGAGACCACCAACAAATACCAGGGACTGTAGGCTATGTTTCAGAGAAAGGCAGTGGCAAAACCACATCCTACTGCCTATAAATTTAGGGGGTCACCATAAGTAGACAAGTGACTTGAAGGCACACACACACACACCACTTGGTGGGCTATACGGGTACAGTCAATGCAACTGAAAATAATGCCACATTTCAATTTTGGCCAAAGCAAAGGACCACCCCTTCCCCAGCCTTGGCTGAAACCATATTCCTCCTCCACCATTTAGTGAATTACAGCAACAGATGTTGTCCAGTCAATAGCTATACACCATGTCTCAAGTTTTGTCCCTAGAACTTGCTCCTGCTCTTGCTACACTGCATCATACTGTAATGGCAGAAAAAAACTATGTGAGGCTCATCCATTAATTTTAGTTGCAATGAATAAATGAGCCTTGTGTACCTTTTTAGATCACTTTCACAGTACATTTTAAAAAAATTTATTCTAATTGTCCCAGTCATGTCCATTGTGCATTGATTTTTAATGACTGTTCTGCCCTTTTCCAAAATGGCATATTTGGTGTACTTGTATGCACCAAGTTAGAATTTGTAATTGCATATTAATCAAACTGTTATTTGACTCAAGGGATTTCTTTGGCCATTTTCCAGAATTAATATAAATGATACTAGCTCAAGACTGGAATCCAGAACAGTAGAAGCTTATAAAGAATTAGAATTGGGCATACTACTATATCTGGGTTTCACTGAAAGGGCCTTCAGGTCATGCACATGAAATGCACATTTCTTGAGATATTTTCCAACTAGGATACAATCAGCTCATTCTGTATTCCTAGTTCATGGGGTTATTTATATTTTATACAACTCAGAGCTGAAAGGCATGCTTTATCAAATGAAGGATGGAAGCCAAGGTGAAAAGAAGTGCCCTGCATGAATAAAAAGAGACATACATGTATAGGCAAACTGGTCTCTTTATTCCTAATGGGATGAATGCATGAATCATGAAGACTTTGAATAAATACCATCTGGTTCTGAACTGTACTTCTCAAAGCATTGGGCTTTGTTTTCTTATTTAATAACTACAAAATAAATTAATAACTACAAAGGAAAGCACAGATGTTTTGAAAAACTTGATACTACTCTGACCATTAGGAAAGCATCATGGTTAACTTTAAGCATGGCCTTAAGGATAACTTTGACCTTAAGCATCATGGGGGCTCTTCATGATTCACTGCTTCACGTATAGCACCAAAGTGCTGAGTGGTATCACTACTGTTATACTGTGGTATAGTGGCTTAAGTGTTGCACCATGGCTTTAAAAGAACAGGGTGTGAACCCATACACAGTCATGGAAACACAATGACCTTGGGCAAGTCACACTTTCTCATCCTAAGAGCAAGATGATGGCAAATCTCATTTGAGCAAATCTTGCAAGAAAAACTCATGAAAGGGCTCCTTGCTTGAGTCAACTTAAAGGCAGATAATAACAAGCAACAGCAATAATATAGTGATTGCACAGACCTGTGTATTATTCCCCCCCCCCCCCAAATATTTGGAGGCAATGTAGGCCAGCATGCAGGATGCTATTATTAATAAAATACAGCGGAAGCTGAGCAGATCAGGAACCAGGCTGTCAGCTTGATTATGGGAGTTGGAAACATGCAACTGGTTGACTGGAGGATCATGGGAGTTGTAATCCAAAAAGATTTTCAGGCCCTGGGTCACAATGTGGAAAGAAGATTGCATGTGAATGCTATGAACACCATCCATGTACACAGCATCTTCTATCATGCATCATTTATAAAAAGAAAAGTGAGATATACATAAAAGACAGGCATGAGGTGAACATTGTCATGTGTATTTTTCTAGCAAATGCTTTGAGACTCATCATTGTTAATATACATAAGTGTAACAACAAAGCAAACCATGTGATTATTATATAAGCTCAACTTAATTATATTGCATGGGTTTCTGTTTTAGATCCATTCACAGAAGCTAGGTTCTGTGACAAGTAACAAATAATAAACAAATAAGTAAATAGTTCACTGGAAAGCATAATGGTAGGCTATACTGTGCCCATCCTTCAATTGCACTTTATGTCTTTTCAGATGTGTAGTTGTGTTTCCTTCTAGCTGTATTTCTAGCTAGGATAAATGCAAACACAGTCCTTCAAAACTGCATTGTATTTGAGGTGCAAATCGGATCAAGATACAATACAAACACTGCAAGATTATAATTTGCCTCCCCTACATAATTTCTTGCATAGTTAACACCTGCTTGGCTTTTTCGCTAAACATGCCCCTAAACAAGCAATCCTGCATAATATGGCACTTAAACCTAGGAAGGAGAACACTGGGGCAGCAGAAGTGTTCCTAAGATGTGTGCAAGAAGAATGATAGAAATCTTGAAATCCTGTAATAGAGCATATGGAGTGTAAAGTTCAACCTTGTTCAGAACAGGGAGGAAAAGTAGGACTTCTTGTGGAATCCCTGGTTTCCCTACCACAATTGGTCCAGCAGGATTCTAGCCACATGCTCCCAACCCTCAAAATGCTAGAGATTGGTAACTACGTGTGTGCTACTGCCGGGGATCTTTCCATAGATGCCATGGAATCCTGAAAGACCATGCTGGTATGAGGTCTTGGTTACCAGCACCAGCTGTTAAACTAAGGGAAAGCTAGCAGTCATGTATCTCAGCCTCAGCCTGGACCTTAACCAGGATGGATGGTTGCAAGCACATGTCCTGGGGAGGGGGGAAGAGAGCATAAGAGAGCACTTGTGTTCTGTGTCCTCCCTCACTAGAACCTTTAATGTGTGTATAGAAGGGATTACCCTCTTCTGGCATCTTACATGATGGGAAGCACTTGGTTGGCACTGACTCTCAAATACAACATTTTCCCCCTGCACACAATTGTCTGTGTGTGACAGGCAGCTGGGGATGAGAGGAGGAGGAGGAAAAGAAGGTGCTGAATGGAAGAGGTTTGGAGTGGGGAAGAAGAAGGGGAGGCATATAAAGATTGCTCATCCAGAGGGGCGGAATATAAATAAATATTTATTATAAGATGCAGAGTGGAGGGGAAAGGTGAGCAAAGGGTGAGGAAAAGTGATTGCCTCAAACCCAGTACCACTAATCTCAAAAACTCCTCAACCATGAGGTATTGCCCTCTTTTAGTTTAAAGAAAAGCAAATGGGGAGGGGCATTTGACCTTGGAGCTTCTTCCTCTTCCTCCTCTTTCTTGGCCCTTCCTACCCACTGGAGACTTGCTGAAAACCTTAGGATTTTGCCGAGCATATCAGGTTGCAGTAGCTTTACTCAAAACTGGTTCCACGATGTTTGGAAGCTGTAACAGGAATTCTGAGGAAAGGAAGAAAGGGGGAAATAATGGGTTTATGCTTCCATGCATTTAAAATGCACTGAGTTCTGATGCATTTTGCCTTCATTCAACCATTTTGTCTATAATTCTGGTCCTTCAAACAGAACACATGGAATCTTGTAGTTATTAAACAAAATTGGGATGGGGGGATCCCATGAAATGCAGCAGAAAAGGAGAATTAGCCCAAGGTGATGTGGTAGTGGAAAAATAATAATCTGAACTGCTAAAAGATATTTAAAATTAAATATGATGAGTTCATATCTATCTCACATTACCAGCATATCATGAAAAATATGAAAGTAATTTTTGAATTTCATCCTACACCTTACGATTCAAAACATTCTTCTCACCTTTTTATGTGCTAATGTTTATTAATATGAATTTGGAATGAATTACATTGAGAGTCTTTTAGTTTCAACTCATGATGATACTTCTAGCTTCAAAAAAATAACAAAGTAGTACTGAAATAAGTACATTAGGGAGAAAAAGATTGGCTGTGATGATGTTAAACATTAATGCTTTGTTACACTTTTATTAGCTGTGGCACCCAGAGTCTTCTTATAACAAGAAAATAAAGGAACAAAGTGAACAATAACTTCTGAATAAAACATTTTAAGTCTTTTTAGACTATTGTACTTTCATTTCTCATGTTAAATATTCATTTCCCCATATATGATACAACCAACAACAGGATACTTTGACATACAAAACATTCTGCGAGTTCCTAATTGTGATTTTTTTTTAAAAAAAAATTGTAACTAAGGCCAAAAAAGTATGTTCTTTCCTAAATCCATGGAATCCATATTAAAATAATCAAATTAATTATATAAACAACAAAAAAGAATGCACATTAGCAATGCAATAAGATTACTCATTGTTATAACCTTCACTATTGCAGAGATTTTACCATAAGTCAAAGTTGACTTGATGGCAGTTAACAACAAATATCACAGATTTGCTTATTGAACAACTAGAGTAAAATGACTGTGCACATGCTGATAACCTGAAGGCTGGACTTTTGCAGTACATTGGACAACCCCCGGAACCAAGTTCAAAAACTTCAATTAGTTTAAAACATGGTGGCCAGATTGATTACTTTGACATCCAGGACAGAAGATATTACACCAATCTTAAAATCACTCCACTGGCTGTCAATTAGTTTCCAGGCAGGGTACAAAGTATTGGTTATTTCCTTTAAAGCCTTACATGGTTTTGGTACAGCTTACCTACAGGACTGCCTCCTCCCACATAATCCACCTTGTATGCTGGGGAATGACCTGCCAGAAAAGATTCAACAGCTGAATATGCTGTCTGAATTTAAAACAGCATTGAAAACTCTTCTGGCAGGCTTATCCAGATAATTTCAAATTGTGAATTAAGATGTTGAATTTTAAATGTGGAGTGTTTTAAACTGTATATGTCTTATTTGTCCTTCTAAATTGTTGCATGTTTTAATTATTGTGTTTTAACTGATGTTGTTAATTGTTTATTTGGAGTTGTTCCCCACCTCAAATCATGGGGAGAGGCAGGTAAGAAATAAAATTATTATTATTATTATTATTATTATTATTATTATTACAATTACAGCCTATGGCAAAGCTGTTTATCTAATGAAAGACTGTACATGTGATTGTTATATAGCATAATATATAAGAAACATATTAGAAGCATATTCCTCATGTATATTTTTGCCCATTCGCAAGCAAAACATTCAACCATTCCACTAAATACTGTAACTAGTTTTTCTTTTTAAAATTACAACTATTGAGGCTGTCTTATCTACTCCATCTGCTTTGGAACATGAAATGTAAAAAAATAACTTGTACAACATTGTGAGACAATATGAAAAAAATCTTAAATATTGTTGTATGTTGCATTCTATTGATTTTGATTACTGAAAACATGTTCTTATTACTTATTAGTAATTATAGTGCTTTCACACTACACAGTTAAAGCACTAGTTCCACTTTCGCTGCCATGGCAACATCCCACTGAATCCTGGGATTTGTAGTTTAGGGAGTTTATTGAATTCTCAGCTAGAGAGCTTCAGTGTCTCATCAAGCTAGAAACACCAAGATTCCATACAATGCAGCCATGGCTATTAAAAGGGTAATCACAGTGTGTAGTGTGAAAGGACCAGAGATGGCAATAATGCACCTGATCTTAGCAGGCTACTGGGCCAGGACAGGACTAAGTCCAGCCAAGGTTGTGGCTATATCTGTTGAGAATACTAAGCCAGAATTTCTCAGAGGGAGGTGGCCAAGTAAAAGGCCATGGGAGGGAGTTTGAGAGGGTGAGAGTCAGTGAGAAGGCTCTCTCTCATGTCCTCACCAAGCGGGCCTACGATGGTGGTGCGACCAAGAGAAAACCTTCTCCTGAAGATTTTAGGAATGAGTAAGAATTTTTCCATTACACATCAACTCAGACATAAATGCCAATGGGACTTACTGCCTGCTTCATGTGTAAAATTGCAGCTTTATTGGCTTCATGTTTTCAAGATCTTCCTTATTATTATTTAAATAACATGCCAATACCAGGGAGCTTTAAAAGTGGGTATGAACCTGCAAAACTGAAGCATTTCAACAGAATATTGTCAAAGATTTCTTTAATTATCCAGCTGAAATCAGTGGAAGCTAACATGATTTTCATCTTGTCTACATAGAGGGTTATGCTATTATTGAACACAGGATTTTTCTCAAGTTCTGCTTTGCTAACTTGACCTATGTGTTCACTTGTCTAAGTTCATTCAAAGTTTTTACCTCATGAACTATTCTGTTCCCCAGGATGAAGAAAAATACACCATGAGAATCTGGAGAGAGTGTTCATTATATTTTTTATTTTATGAAGGCACTGTTCCTTAAGCAATATTTTTGTTTTTTGCTTTACAGGGTAAAATGAGGTACCCACACCCACCCACACCCCAGGCCCAGATATGTAATAGATATTGCAATCTTCCCAAGAGAGTTTTGTGGATCAGTTCAAGGATGAAATTTGAATAAAGTTGAAAGGTAAAGTATACAAAGCTAAATAGTTGTGATAGTATTTGCTGTAATTCATCTTTTTAAAAGTTATATACAGTACAACTACTATTTACTGACTATGATTCAGTTTCAAGCAGAAAAGTTGACAATGGAACATAAGCTTTTGTTTCCATTGACATGCAAAACAATTACTGTACATTATGCCAATTTAGAATTTTAGTGCAATGAACTAGAATTCTCCAAAGCATTTTGAATGGTATAGATTTATTTTTTTTGTCTCAAGCCCTGAACAGCTGCTTTGGAGACATGGCATTCAAATGACACATACTTCCAAAGTGGCCTGAAGCCATGCCAAAGCCTCTTTTTGCTCCTTTGGACTGGAGCAAAAAGGAGCCAAAATATTCCAGCTCCTAGTTGGGTCTTGTGGCTGCAGCCCACTTTAGGAGTGGGCCATGCAGTCAGAGCACTCCCGACCTCCTTGTGGCTGGAGCGGACTGAGGCTGCTCTTTCTCACTTGTCTGCTCTGATTTACTTTCTTAGTATCCAATGTTGTATCCCAGTAACTAATAACAATGGGTGACTGTATTTTTAATCACACGAGGAAGTTAGCATCTAATCTTGAGAATGTTTAAGAATGCAGTGGCAAATTATTACACCAAAAGAATGTACGCATCCTTGAAAACTAAACCTTTATGTCTACAACAAAGCTGTACTTTAACAGCTTTAAGGCTATTAAAAGCCAGAAAAAGTCCAAACAAAACAAAATGCCCACACAAATTTGCACATACCGTATGTAACAGAAAATTCCAATAAGTAGATTAAGAAAGAAGCCATGAATTAACCAAAGCTAAGCACTTTTGTGTTTCATTTATTTCAGTTACAGAGTTAAATATACATTTAAAATTTTCCAATTTAAATTAACAGGACAGCTACATGATTACACACTGATAAAGCTGAGCTGAAATGTTCAAGCTATTTGTTTCAAAATAGATTTATTCATTTCAGTTGGAATTGCTCATATACATCCCAATATGGACTATCACTGCTAAATCCAAGATGGGTCCTGCTTAAAGGTGACTCTTTGACAAGAAGGCATGCTTTCATTGATTCCAATAGGTTTATTCAAGGTAGGACTTAGCTCTCAATAGCTGTTCTGCTTAAGTGCTGGTAAAGTACATAACTTTTAGATCACATAAAGTCAAGTGCATGCAGAGAACTACTACTCCCTATGTAATAAATAAAACAGAAAGATCTTCAAAGTTCTTTTGTAGCAGTTTGTATGTATGTGTGTGCTCAATAATTAGAAACAATTATATTTCTATCCATATTAAAGTTTCACTAATAAAATCTGGGTTACCATGCAATTCACAAGGCACCCTGAGGTATGTGTCATTCTATCATCAGCTGGTAATCATAACACATGAATGGTAGCTTTCTACAGATTCTGTTTCAACATTCTCTGTTAGGACAGACATTCTATGTTTATTGTGAGAGCCTGTAAGAAACTTTTTATAGTCTATTTTTAAATACAATGTTATATACTTTCACACTTTTCCTTCATGCACATTCTGAACCTATGGTGAAGAGAGCAGGATCATGGTTACTGGCCATGCTCCTTGACCTTAACACATAAAAGTGGCCTCCATGAGGGTACAGTTATATGCTTGATCAAGAAGGCTAAATGGTTGAGGTTTCCAGATACACAAAAGACCTATGCACACATCTTTTTAAAAAAAAAAATGCACAAAAAATGGCCCTATTGAAGGCTTAGGCACTGATGCCATCAGCCTCTCCCCCCATTCAGTATGTGTATGAATGAAAGGTGTGAAAGAGATTATTACAAGCAAAGGTTATCTTGTTAATATGAGAAATAATAAATCACACTCCAGCCAATGTAGGTTTTACATTTCCATTTTAGGGGGACCTGAGATTCACACTTCACAATGCTGTTTCAATAATATATTAACCTAGCAAGACCCTCTGAAGAATAATTCTGATTTGTTGATTCTGTGATGTTATTGCATGGATTATCTGGATCACCTTGGTTTAGTGTCTCTTCCCTGACCCCTCAGTTTGGTATCTGTTTCTCCTTCCACAATTAAAATGAAATAACACCGTACTGGAATCACATTTAGAAGAGAATCCATAACATGTATTTAATATCATGAAGTCAAGTGGCTTCAAAATAAAGGCCACAGTCAGATGACAAGGGGTAGCATCCAACAGCACTGGGAAATACTTTGAAGCCACTTTTGAGGTGGTGCAGAAGAAAGGTCTACTTTGACCACCAGAAGAATGCTGGCTGTGGCACAACGATTGCTTTTACCCCAAACTGAAAGTGGCTTATGGAACCATCCAACTCTTAGTTCCAGCATTTGCACATCTTCACATTCTTTCAAAAATATGTAGAAACATGAAACAATGCTTCCTCAAATCCATATTCAGCATTTGTAAAAAGTGCTGAGATGTATCAAATTTCAATTCTGTTCAGTCCACAAAGTCATATAGTTCTTTAATCACAATAGACCATAAAGCAATCAACAATATACTGTACATGAAAGTAATGCTGTAAGATGCTGTACATTATACACAAAAATAATGCTGTACAAAACACACCCAGCTAAGCTAAAGTGCAAGATTCCCAAGGTCCTATATAATGTGGGAAGTTCTATTTCTCAGCAAGCCAGGGTGGTGTGGTGATTTGAATGGTGGACTAGGACCCTGGGAGACCAAAGTCTGAATCCCTGCTCAGCCATGAGAACCCATTGGGTGAACTTGGGAAAGCCACATGTTCTCAGCCTCAGAGGAATGCAAAGGCAACCCTCCCCCAAACAAATCTTGTCAAGAAACCCCCACAATAGCTTTGTCTTAGGCTCTCTATAAGTCAGAAACAACTAGAAGGCACACAATAATAAAATATTTCTCAAAGGATTAAGCTTGCACAATAGTCCACAGTGCATCTGCTCCATTGCTTTGATCATTTATAATATATAATATAATATAATATATTTATTTGTATCCCGCCTCTCCCTGTGTTGGATCGAGGCGGGTAACAGCAAGTGGGGAACAATTAAAAAGAAACAAACAAACAAACACAATTCATAATAAGATTGGAAAACATCTGATGGGAGCAGTGAGACTGATGGACTGTTAAAAAATCTGAGGTGGTCAGTTAGGGAAGGCCTGTCGGAAGAGATCCATCTTTATTGCCTTCTTGAAGGCCTCCAACAATATTATATGGTGGATCTCCTCTGGCAGGTCATTCCATATTTTTGGAGCAGCAGCTGAAAAGGTCCTCTGGGAGGTTGCCACCAGCCTGATTTTCTTTGGCTGCAGTAGGTTCCTCCCAAAGGACCTGACTGTGCGGGAAGGATTGTATGGGAGGAAGCGTTCCCTCAAGTATGCTGGACCCAAGCCATGTAGGGCTTTATAGGTAATGACCAACAACTTATACTGTGCCCGGAAGCTAATAGGCAGCCTGTGTAGGGATTCTAAAACAGGTGTAATAGAATCAAATTTAGAACTCCCTGTAACTAATCTGGCTGCCATGTTTTGAACCACTTGCAACTTCCAAACATGGCATGAGGATTGCCCCATGTAGAGCTCATTGCAGAAATCATTTACAGGGCACAACAAACATATGCTTAGATATAATTCTCTAAATGTGTGCTATGCTTGACCAGTTTTGTGGACTAAGAAATAAATATCATGATGAAAATATAAAGTGGAAGGAAGATCACAGAAGAGGGTATTTGTGTCTCTGCCTGGCAAACATCTGTGCCCTTTGAGCAACATATGAGTGACTTTCATGCAAAGTTCCTCTTCTCTGTTTTGGAGAGCAGTCCACAGCACCCCATCCTGTTGAGCAGGATTTCCCAAACATCTGCAAAAGTTTATTGGTAAGTAGACAACTCCTGTTCTTTGAATATCTTTCTTATCATTATTCTTAAGACACTTTTTAATTTACACTTTAATTAAAGGAAATTATCTAAACATATATCAATACCTTCATACAGCAGGATGAAGTTTGCCTAATTTTCATGTAATCAAGCCTCAAATTATTAAGCAGTTAACAACAATAGAGAATGGCAACTATGGTCACAGACTGACAGAAATGGATATGTGAACAAGTAGATACACCTGTACTACAACTTTATTTGAAGAATTTTCATAAAGGTTTGCTGGGAGAAAATATATAGTACAGCTATATTTCCACAATTGCCAAAATTGCCATTTGTGATTAAAATGTAAAGTTGGCAGTCAATGTATGTGGGCAATTATCTAAAGGTAGTTGGCAGTCTTCATTGTTTACTGTGCTGCTGCTGTGTCATGACTTCACTCAATTTGGAAATTTACATTTTGATGGATTTAACATTGTCAAATTTATTTTCAGCATGGATTGTATTTGAATCACACCCTCAGACAACAGCAGAAATCCTGTTTAATTGGCATCTGTTTGCTGACAACACAGAACAATAAAAACTAAAGTCCTTTCGAAATATTTGAGCTCAGAGCATCACCAGTGCCTACAGCACAAAATATACTAGCGTGTGTATGTGAGTGTGTGTGTGTGTGTGAGAGAGAGAGAGAGACCAGTTTGTTATCTGGATAATTATCCATATATGTCAACTTTTTCAGAGTGTTGAACAGTAATATTTTATTTTGCAATACTCTACTACAACTCTGACTGAAAGGCATAATCCAAACAGTGCCCCAGTCCAAAGTATCTCATCATGCCAATCTAATACTAACTCTCTCCCTGTCTCCCTCTTTCAGTTCTGATCCTTTTTCTCCCCCCTCTTCTTTCTTTCCACTATGCTATCCATAAATGCTGAATGCCCCCTTCCCAACTTCACTTTTGTACCAGCCTGGGAAATCATCATCTTTTTAGGAGAATGTGGTAGTTGAACGTATACCTATTTAGCAAGGAGAAAACATGATTCCCATCAATCTCTAGGTCAAAAATTAGGTTCTCCCAAACAAAAAACTGTAAACTTTAACAGTACAAAAATGAAGCCAGAATGTAACACTGCTGCAAAATCCCATTATAACTGCCTGGGATCTGTGATAGAATCTAACTAATTAAAATCAATTACATTATGAACTGCCCCTCAGGGCTGAGGAATTACAAGACTGAAGTAACAAGTAATAAAGGCAGCTTGAAAGGATGTTGGTCTACTTCACATACGCCGGTTCCTTCTGAAATCTATTATCTATCACTGCATATATACTCCTCATTTGTCCCAGAAAACATTTGTTTAGTAAACAATGTAATCTCTAATATTACTTATTAGTCACAATAAATTAGGTTTTTTTGTTATAAAACAATGAAGAACCTGGGAATCACTTCAGTCTGTGCACAACTTGACAAAATGGGAATAGTCTGGACAAGGTTAAATGTACTGAGGAAGTAGACCAAGTTTATAAAAGCTAGAACTGCTTTTGCTCAGCTAATCTCAAAGGTGCTACAAGATCTCTTTGCATACTGATATTCTAGACCAGTGGTCCCCAAACTGTGCTTTTTAAGGGATTTTAGACTTCAGCTCCCAGAATCCCACTCTATGGCTTCTGGGAGCTGAATTCCAAAATCTCTTCAAGTGCACAGTTTAGGGACCACTCTTCTAGACTAACAGGGCTATGTCCCCGAATACTTAACACTTCTTATTTTTTTAGATCGTTATGTTTGTAAGTATCATTATTAACATTTTCAGCATTACAGTTCAGTTAAGATCATGTCTTATTAGAACAATAGACAAACAGATTAAATGGATTAGATCCATAGCTATGAATTTTCCAGTGGGATGGAGACTGTATCAAAATTATTTAAAGTAAATAGGGGACTCATTAAATCTGCAATCCTGTATATGTACATGCATAATCTGAGAAATAAACTACTTTGAAGACAGTAAAACTTCTTCTTTTTTCCCAAGAATCTGTGCATACAATTTGGCTTCAAGTGCATTTAGTTTTTTTCCTCTTGCTGTTTAACCCTATTAGACACAGAGTTTTTCATGCATAACTTCAGCTGATTTCAAAGGAATTTATGTACATGAAGAATAATCAGTCCTGATTTAATACAAAGAAAATATATGATCCACTAAATGGAAATATAACCAGGATTTAACAGGTTGGTTTCACTGACAGGATGGCTTAAATCAATGAAATTGGGAGCTGGGTACTCCCCCTGTCAATTCCCCAATCTAATTTAAGAGGGCTAAGAAACCTCAAGACAAGGATTTTAGACAGTACAAAAGACTTCAGGGGAATAAGAAAAAAGTTTCATTTCATGGCTATTAGAGTAACACTGGATTTTTAGGATCTGTTAATAAATATGAATTTCAATCTGCATTTTTCTTGATCATATTTAAACAGAGAATGTCCAAAGAAATGCAACTTTTATTTCTAAGAGGTACAGCCAGGATAAAAAGAACAGTCAAATCTAGCAATTGTGAGCCCGAGCAGATGGATGGGAAAGCGCAGCCTGAGTCTGCTCCATCCAGAAGTGGGTCCGAACCCCGCTGACTGCATGGCTTTTGGAGGCATGCCTTGTCTAACGAGGGTGCCTCTAAAGATGTCGGAAACCACTTCATTAGGACCATGTGTTTCGGCCCTTTATCAACATAGTGGTGCTATGATTTATAACATTTATTAAATAACATATTTAAATCTTGCCGATATTACAAATTCTCAGGATGGGATACAACTTCATATAGAAATTTAAAAAGCGTGGACAATAAGATGTAACCTTCTGACACTCTACAAAATAATAGCTATGGAGATAACAGTGAGTTTTCAAAGGCAATCTTGGAACAAGGCCTGTAGACAGAAGCAGAATGACCATAACACAGTGCCTTCTGCTCACATCTTATTTTGCTGATACAATAGGAAAGTCAACAGGGCAGCAAGCCCCCACCTTTCCCCCAATTGACAGTCATCCATCAGGACAACTTAAACTGAAACCTGGCCTCAAACCAAACTAAAATGGGTCCAAACATGTGTTTCCTCCAAGAGTGTTACCACATGTTCAAGCACCTTGCCCACAAAGGAAATTTTGGGAATATGGTAGTAGTTCTTGCATTATACAGTCTAGCAAGGGGTACACTACTTCCTCATTCACAGACACCTTCCTCTGACACAAAGAATTTACCATCCAATCAGTTCACTTCTACTAGAGTCTTTCAGCCAAGATTGACAGAGGTAAATTTAAAGGAATGGGATTAACTGACTGAACTAACCCTTTCCCCATCATTTGGATGCGGTAAATGAAACCTTTCCCAAGAAAAATGAATGGGTGGAAAATCAGAAACTTCCCCAGAAACAACAATATCTGTTGCATCAATTTCTGTAAAAATATGAGTGATTTTCTCCTTGAACTGCTTAGCATTTATAACAAGAGGTAACTGTGGGCTCCACTTCTAGACTCTCAGAACGTCTTCTAAACAGATTTCTGACCTTTTGGAATAACTCTTCTGAGTAACATGTTGAGGATGAGATAGTAGAGACAGAATAAGACCAACATGTCTGGCACATAACCAACACAATGAAAAGTTATTGGTAGTCATCAAGTAAACTCCACTTGTGACTTACACCATTGGTTGTCTGTTTGCTGTTCAGTCTGTTTAACTGTGTGTAGGCTGTGTATGTGTCTAATATTTAAGATAAAGCCCTTATAAGTATGAATTATTAATACCATATGTTTCTAACTTCATTATCAATCACTTCAAAATTATACATTAGTCTTTCAAAGTAAGATATATACAGCATTGTGTAATCGAAGACAAGCTGATATAATAATTATGATAAACAAAAGACACTATCATCAGAAAATCAGAAAACCCTTATGTTCCATCTTGACCATCTCTTTTCAGCGTAAAAAAATTATACTGGTTTCAATGTGCATTCACTGAGGAACCATGACAGAAATACATAGAAATAACTAAACCGGGGGGAGGGGGGATGTAGAAAAGTTTGTGAGTGAACTTACAGTGAGGAACAAATGGATGAATGGATGTCATTTATGGATGTCATAAAGATGCAACAGTAATTCTGCAACCTTTCACAGATACTTTGAGAGCAAGAAATTTGCTTCCAATCATGATATTAATAGGTCTTTTCTTTTGCTTTTCCTACTTTACCTTTTTACCTTACAAATAATACTGAGCCAGACCTCATAAAATCAATCTCTCAGTGATGGGGGAAGGGGGCATTCACAGTATCTTGTAACACATCTCTTTTGCATATTCCTGAGGTTCCTCTCCATGGGCTAACAGCTTTATTGATGTCTTAAACACAATAAGGCTTCTGACTAAATGCTTAAAATAGACTTTGCTCTGCCACTTGAGATGGAGACAGATGGGACACAGTATTTCCAGTCCACATTAAGCTGTAAAGAGTACCACTTTCTGATTTCTAATTTCCAGTCACTAGCACAGATAAAATCTGTACTTGAGTCTTTGCAGTTGTTATATGCCTTCAAATTGACTCTGACTTACTGGTTGAAATCTATTATAAGGCTTTTTGCAATATTTTTTCACAGGAGGCTTGTTGTTGTCTTTGTCTTAGACTAAGAAAGGTTACCCAATGGTATTCCAAGGCTGTCCCCTGGAGTCCCAGTCCACCACTCAAAGCACTACAATCTTCGCTGGATTGCGGCCGCAGCAACCACATGCTGTGGTCCTGATCTGGCCTTTCCAGAGTGCAAAAAGCAGCTCCTTTTTGCACCCCGGAAAGGGCGTGATAGCCGCAGCTTTAAGGCACTCCTTTGGTGCTGGGTCATGTAAACACATTGCTAGAGGAGCACTGTGATGCTGTGCGCTGTGTGGAGTGGTGTGTGGTGTTGGGCCATGCATCATATGGATGCCATGCCCCGACTCTGCCCCCAAGTCAGCCTTAATGGCCAGTCTGCACAGCCCCTATATTAGTTTCTACTACACCACACTTTAAGTCTTAATCTCTGAATAAAATCATAATTTCAAGTGTGACATTATGATTCAACAGCTGTAACTTATATCCTTCCCTTCTGCCAGCTATCATTATTTTCAATAGGTTTTGGGAAGCATATGTTTTCATCATCTTATTGAGAGAAGGCCAACAAGAAGAATGACCAAAAATGGCCAAAGAGTAAAATGGGAGGAAATGGAGTAACTGTAAGGAATCTATAGATAATGTAACAACAACTAACTGAAGGAACTGTCAAATGGAAAAGAGCATATCAGTCTTTCAATATAACACATATACAACTACTCAAATGATAAAAGCATAAAAATAAACCATACTATGTCCTTTGGGTGACAGCCAGAGTGGTGTAGTGGTTTGAACATTCAACTATGAGGCTGAAAACCAGGGTTCAAATCCCCCACTTTAGCATGAAAACCCATTGGGTGATGCTGGGCAACTCATGTTCTCATAGCTTCAGAGAAAGGCAAAGCCAAAAGCCCTCTGAACAAATCTTGCCAAGAAAAACCCACAACAGTTTCACTTTAAAGTCACCATAAGTAGGCAACAACTTGAAGGCACACAACAACAACAACACTCTTTGGAAACATTAGAGCTCAATATGATCTTGAAAAGGCTTTGCACATTGCCAGATGAGGTCTTAAATATTCCAGACAGCTTTGGCTAATAGGCAGTTTAGAAATGTTATTGTAATAAATAAATAAATTCTGACCAGAGTTGGTGGGAGGAGCTGAAGCCCAGGACATTTCAGATCAATTCCATGAATAATTTCAGATCAATTCCACTTTGCTTGTGCATATTTTCGTCTTCTTTCTAATTCTTTTGCTTTGAGATTGTTCTACAAACATTCAGCAGTCAAGAATTTATCTCTTTATATGCAACACAGAAGCAATGAGCCCAAGCATTTCAAAACAGAAGAGGAGCACAATGGGGCTACCTGTGATTTTGCTTGATTATTTATGGAATCACTTTCTGAAGCAATTGCAGAATAATTTATACAGGCACAGAGAGATCATCAAGGCCCCACATATAATTTGTGACCCCTGGAAAAGATTAGATTAGTCACGGAAGAAACTGTGCAACTTGTAACTACCACACTGCATATTTTATTAATTAATCATGGGGGGTGGGCAACTGTGAATTGTTTTTAGTACTCTGTTAGTGATCTGGCATCAGGAGGTATGATTTAATGGGATTAACATATTCAGTGGGGGAATAGCAATATTTTGCATTACAGACACCTTATGAGTAATTGTTCTCATGCAATGTTTTTGTCAGAGCCACTTCCAACCCTTCCTAATCCTTCTGCTATCAAAATTAATGGAAGCTGAAAGAGCTTAAGTTTGGTTTGGTTATATCCACTGGACAGCTGAAATAGGTTTGTCCACCATCTGTGTCACATTTACATACATGTGCCTAATTTTCTTTTGCACAGAAATCAATGGAACTCATGTGCTTTGAGTGGTGCCCTTTACAGGGATGGCAGCAAGCTGAAATGCAGCTATGCAGTGCACTAACTAAAATGTCAACCTTCAGTGGGGTTGAGTGGATAGATGTTTGGCCCTGAACCTCATTACAAATTTCCCTTTGGATATATGATCACTGGGTTTGCTTCAGTTCTTCTGCTATGAAATGGGAACCAGTACATCTATTGCAATAAGAAATGTAGAATTGACTAAATGGAGACAGAGAACTCATGCACTGTAAGATCCAAGAATGTGAGCTCTAATGAGCCAGCCAGTCCACAATTCAAATCACAACTTGGTCTGCTAACAGAGTAGTCACTAACTTTAGAAACAGATGTAGCATAACAAAACCACAAAATTTCTATTTTGAATCTTGCCTCTGCCATGAACTTTCAGTATCTCCAGCAACTTACTATCTATTTCTGATATGTGAAATGTGGGGTAATGATACTCATTATATATAGGGTAGCTGTAAGAATTACATAATGCTTTTGTTAATTTAAAGTTAATTGACAGGATTAAATTTAAAATGAGGTACAAAATTGTTAAGTCCTAGTCATTCTGCCTCTGTATGCAAAATGGTGATAGTGCTACTGGCCTAATTCACAGGGTTGTTGAACTTTGTAAGGCTGTTGAAGCCTTAACCAATGCTTTCAACACCCAAAATTCTCAACTTTCTTGCTACTTATTACTATTGTGAACAAAAGAATTATTGTGCACACATTATTGTGTAAGAACTGTATGTGTCTTAAAGAGTTATATACAGGTAATTAATAACGTGAATATAAAAGTTTTAAATGTCTAATCTTTTCTTCCTCCTCTTCCAATTTCCATAAATAAAAATAAAATTTGGAATAAAATTTACAACGGCTTCTCACATTATAATTTTGGATTCTACAACCATTTTATATCTCTACAATTTCCTCTTACCAATTCACTTTCCTAGAGCCAACTCATTAAATCATTCAGTATGTCCTACAGATAGCCAATGCATCTAACAGATAGCAAATACGCCCTGTGTCTCCAACTTGAGAATGAAGTACAGTAAATGTTCTGTTTGTTCCACTTTTAGGCAAGCTTAAGGAATGTCATGCCACACCACAGCCATCAACTCATCTACTGCACCTTTCAACACTTGAGCATGAGACTTTCCAAAAAGGAAAAGACTTTTACACTCCTCTGATTTCAGCACATTCAAATCCAGCCCTGTACACTTCTCTGTGGCAGATAACATGACTCCGTATTCCATATTTTCATCTGCACAACATTCAGTGTATTGTACCCAAAAATAATCCCTTTCAATTAGCCACGCACTTCCTCAATCTCTTCTCTAAGGGTTTCCACATTTACACTGATTAATGTCAGAATGCCTCTCCTTTTACTGTAAGTGATTATTAAAGAAAGCTATCCAAGGGTGCTGTCACACACACAACACAAGCCATGTACTTTTTAAGTCTGCTCTGTACTTGACAAGCTTATTCCCAGATGAGCAGACATGCAACTGCAGCTTTAAAAGGTTAACTCACACTCAGAAGTAAGTCCACTGAATTCAGTGGATCTTCATGTTGAGCCAGCTAATGTCTTAACTTATCTGACTTCCACTTTTATCATTTGGATAGAACACCTGCACAACATAGGTTTTTGTTTTAATGGCGCTTTCCCTTGTGCTGCCTTGCATGGTGACCAGAAACCCTCCTTTTCCAGGACATGTCCTACAGGTCTACCTTCTGTCCAGGAAGAATGTCAAAATGTCCTCCATTTTGAGCAGGGCAAAGAAGCTTGAGTTTCTATTTCTGTTTATATTTTTGAGTTTTTTTATTTATATTTTTGAGTTTTTTTATTTATATTTTTGAGTTTTTATTTGGTTATGTGCTCCATTTTTCTGGGAGGTCCTACATTTTGTGGTGGCTTGTCCTTTGTGGTAAGGACATCTGATCACCCTACATGCCCCATGTGCGCAAAACCCTGTCCAAAGGCCCCTTTAGTGCCATGGTGGGTGAAAGCACCCTAAAAGGATATGTGTGAAGCTCATGTCTGATCCTGACGTTCCCAGAGTAGCTGCAAAGCCAAAGGGATGCTCGTTTCAAAGCATGGCTGCCAGGGGAGTTCAACCTGGCTTCAGGCATCCCTTTCCACCCCAACTCTAAAATCCCAGTGATGCCCCTTCCATGTGCACAGGACTTGGGCTCTTTCTGCACTACAGCTGCATCCATATTGCAGAAATAATCTGGTCTGACACCACTTTAAACTGCCATGGCTTTATGCTATGCAATTCTGGTTGGTTGTGGCACCCAAGCAAAACAAATCTGATTTGGCCCCACTTTAACTGCCGTGGCTCCATGCTATGGAATTCTGGGAACTGCAGTTGGTTCAGGATGACCAGGTGCCCTCACTGCCAAGGAGGACAAGGCACCACAAAATGTAGGACATGATCAAATAAAAGCTCAAAACACAAATGTTAATCCCTGCTTTTCAGTACTGCTCCAAATGGAGGACCTTTTGGAATGTACAAGTCCTAGGAAAGGAGGACCAAACCTGGTCACCCCGGAGTTGGTTGTGACACCAGAGGTTTGCTTTGCTCTGCTCTGCTTTGCTTTGCTTTGCTCCGGTGCCACAACCAACTACAGCTCCCAGGATTCCATAGCACTGAGCCAGGACATCTAAAGTGGTGTCAAACCGGATTATTCCTGCAGTGCTTATGCAGCCTCAAGTCCTTCCACCTGTTGCCAAATAAGGGCCCAGGTGGCAACAAAACTAGACAACCCAACAGCTGCCCCCCCCCCCAAGTCCTACTCACCCAACATTCAAGAAAAATAGAGGACATGACCAAAGAAAAGCTCAAAACGCTCATAGCAATGTAAAATCATGCTTCTTAGCCATGCCCAAAATGAAGAGCATTTTGAAATTCCCCCTGGACAGAAGGTTAGAAAGGTAAGAAATGTCCTGGAAAAGGAGGACCAAGTCTGGCCATCCTGGTTTGCACCAGAGCAAATCAAGAACCAACGATAAGTTGTAGCACCTAAAGGCTGGGGCAACTCATGGTTGTAGCACCAGAGCAAAGCAAGAACCAGCTACAGGTTCATGCAAGGAATGCTTGTGGCACCAAAGCAAAGCAGCAACCAACTCCAGCTGCTGGAATTCCACAAGGCTGCTTCCAGACTGGAGCAAGAACCCGGTTTGGTCTCCCTTTCATCCTTTGGGTGGCTCAAGGCTATGGAATTCTGGGAGTTGGAGTTTGTTGTGGGCCCAGAGCGGAGCGGAGCTCCGCTCTGGGCCCACAACAAACTCCAACTCCCAGAATTCCATAGCCTTGAGCCACCCAAAGAGTGAAAGGGAGGCCAAACCAGGTTCTTGCTCCAGTCTGGAAGCATCCATTAATGAACCCAGCCTCCTCCTCCTCCACCTGTTACTACTTACTACTCACACGAACGCGTGGTAGACGAAGGCCCAGCCCCTGGGTCTCTCCAGCACGTTGTAGAGATAGTTTTGCAGCTTCCTGTACTTGGCGTTGCGGCGGTAGATGGGGTGTCGGCTGCCGGTGCTGTAGGAGAGCGGCTTCCCCAGGAGGCTCATGCGGGCCCGGCCTGGCTTGCCTCGCCGGCTCTCCTTCAAGCCCAGCCCGGCGGGGACCCCGCCGCCCCCGGGCGGCCCGGCGTGGCCGGTTCCCAAGAGGAGCAAGCCGTCCCCTCTCGGCGGGGCCGAGTTCAGGAGCACCCGGCTCCGGCCGGACTCCACATCCTTCATGCTGCTGATGCTGCTTTTCTTCAGCCAGAGCCCCTCGGAGCCGCAGCCACCGCCGCCACTGCTGCCGCCTTCCTCGTCGTCTTCTCCTCCTCCGCGGTGGCTGCCGTGAGGCATGGCATCCCGGCAAAGAAAGTGGGCAGAGGAGGACGAGCCTCGTCTGGGTATCAAGAGGATCGTCTGGGTATCGAGAGGATCGTCTGGGTATCAAGAGGATGGAGTCTTAGCAGTAGCCTCCTCCGAGCGCAAAGGAAGAAGGAGAGTACTGGAGAGAGGAGTATATGACTTGGAAAAGCTTTGGCACCTTCCCCACCAAAGCTCCCTTTGGACAGTGAAAGATGGGGCCACTTTGGTGGCGACCCCGGGCGAGGACGGCGGGGAGGCTTCCCAACAGAAAGAAGCAAAAGAAGAGAAAGAAGACGAAGGAAAATAGAGATATAGAGAGAAGGTGGCCACCGCTCTGCTCCCCCTGGCGCGCCTTTTTCCTTGCGCGCTTGGAAACGCTGCTGCTGCTCCCTTAATTCTCCCTTTTGGAAACTGTTTCACCTCCTCCTCCTCCTTGGCGTCTTCCTCCTCCTCACACAGGCTTGTTGCTTCCCCTTCGTTGGAAATAACAGTAATAATAATAATAATAATAAAAAAAACTCGGAAGGGAAATATGTGTCTCGGTTTTTATTATCTTTAAAGTCAGAGCGATAAACGCAACAAGAGTGTCGCTCTCTCTCTCTCTTTTTTTTTCCTTCTCTTCTTCGCCTCAGGGAGGTTCGTATATACACCAACAAGAATATGACACACAAAAAAAGGGAGGGGAAAAGAAAAGAGAGGGAGAAAGGGAAAAATAAAAGAGACAAGGGAAAGAGGGAAAAGGAGGCTGCCTTGGATGCATCCAGACTGGAGTAATAGCCCAGTTTTAACTCGGGGCCCACAACAAACTCCAGCTCCCAGAATTCCATAGCCTTGAGCCAGAAAAAGAGTTAAAACTGGGCTATTACTCCAGTCTGGATGCAGCCTCTAATGCTGAGAAGGCTGGTCCTCCATTTCCAGGACATGTCCTCCATTTCCACTTCTATCCAAGAGGGATTCCCAAGGGTCCTCCATTTGGAGCATGATCAGGAAGCATAGGTTTATATTTCTAATATGAGTGTTGTTGTTTTTTTATATGAATGTCCTACAGTCCTACAATCAGAGCCTTTTAGCTCTGGGTAAATAGATATATATCCCCCATTTTCCTTGAAGGTCCTACATTTTGTGGCACCTTGGCCTCCTCTGAGGTGAGGACATCTGGTCACCCTGAAAGGAGGGATTTCTTCCACAGTTTTGCACACTTCTCTCTCTCACACACACACAGCCATGTTTTAGAGCTTTTTGCCTGGGTTTGTTGTTGCTCTGCCATATTAACAGAGTCACTGGTCTCTGCCTCAGGGGAAGAAGGCTATGGCAAACCTCCTCTGAAGAAATATTATTGTCAAGAAAGTGAGACTTGCCTTAGGATGGCCATAAGTCAGAAAAGTCTCGAAGGCACAACAACAACAACCACAATTGGCAAAACATACAGCCTGTGGCTATACTACAGCACCCTGTCTGCATAGGACTCTGTTGAATACTGAGATACCAGGGTTTGAATCCTCACTCAGCCATAGAAACCCACTGGGAGACCTTGGGCAAGTCACACACTCTCAGCCTCAGGGGATGGCAATGGCCAACCCCCTCTGAAGAAACTTGCCAAGAAAACCCAGGGTAGCTATAGGTCAGAAATGACTTGAAGGCTCACAAGAACAACAAAAATTGGCAAGACCACACGGACTATTCCACAGAAACATTGAGATACTCAGGTTTTGTGGTGCTGAGACCCTCAGTGAATGAGACACCAAGTTTTGAATTCTCACTTTTAGCCATGGAAAAGTACTAAGTGACTTGAGACAAGAAGCCACACACTCTCAGCCCTCAAGGCAAGGGCAAGTTTCCTCTGACCAAATCTTGCCAAGGAAAACCTTGGGATGAGTTCGCCTTAGGGTGGCCATAAGACTTGAAGGCACACAACCACTGCTCCCCAAACACTCCCATTTATGTGCCCCAAAATAGGCCTGATTGTCCTCCTTTTCCAGGACATACCCTCCCTTTCAGCCTTCTGTCCAGGAGGAATTTCAAAATGTCCTCCATTTTGAGCTTGACTCAGATGAATCTGTATGAGTGTTTTTAGCTTTTATTTGGTCATTTCTCTACATTTTTCTCAAATGTCCTAAATTTTGTAGTCCCTTGTCCTCCTTTTACGGTTATGGCATCTGGTCACCCTGAATGTGTTCTGAAGCTGTGGGAATCCCATCTCCCTCCCCATACACAAACTCCACACGTTTCCACACTGTCAAATCTACATGTGGGCTTCTCTCCTTTTTTATTGTTGTTGTTGTTGTTGTTGTTAGCTGCCCTCCAGTTGACCCTATTGTGAACCTGTGGATGAAACATCTTCAGGACCACCTGTGCTCAACAGCACTGCTTAAGTCTTGCAGATTCAGGCTTCTGATCTCCCTAATTGAGTCTATCATAGAGACCTCAAGGGCCATCCAGTCCAACCCCATTCTGCCATGCAGGAACTCACAATCAAAGCACCCCTGGCAGATGGCCATCCAGCCTCTGTTTAAAGACCTCCCAAGAAGGAGATTCTACCACTCTCTGAGGGAGTGTGTTCCACTGTTGAACAGCTCTTACTATCAATTCAAAAGGTTCTTCCTAGTGTTGAGGTGGAATCTCTTTTTAATAATAATAATAATAATAATAATAATATTTATTTCTTACCCGCCCCTCTGTAAAACAATCGAGGCGGGGTACAACAAGGTTAAAAACAGATTGCAGATTAAAATAATTCAAGAATTCCATCCCAACCTCCCCCCCTTAAAATAGGATTAAATTAGTTAAGTTTAAAATTAAATTACTAACAATAAAAGTACAATAAAACATGATACACAAAACCGCAATGCTGGCCACAGCATGGGTAGCAATAAAATACAGAGGGGGGGGGGGGGATAAGGAGTTGAGAATTGGCTGAAAGATTTTAGGAGCCAGGTAGATTATACAGTTTCAGGGAAGGCCTGCCGGAAGAGATGCGTCTTTAAGGCTGTTTTTCTGTAGTTTGAATCCATTGCTTTGGGTCCTGTTCTCTGGAGCAGCAGAAAATAAGCTTGTTCCATCTTCAATATGACATCCCTTCAAATATTTAAACAGGGCTATCATATCACCTCTTAACCATCTCTTCTCCAGGCCAAACATACCCAGCTCCCTCATAAGGCATGGTTTCCAGACTCTTCACCATTTAGGTTGCCCCCCACTGGACACGCTCCTCATACCATCTGGCTTGCTGTCACCCTCTTTCTACAACCCTCTACCTTTCCAAACATGACTGTCTTTTCTACTGAGTCCTGCCTTCTAGGATGACCACAAAGGAGGACAAGGCACTGCAAAATGTAGGACATTCAAGAAAAATGTAGGGTGTTACAAAATTAAAGTTAAAAAAACAACAACACTCATTTAAATTCATGCTTCTCAGTCCTGCTCCAAATAGATTCCCTTGTGGAATTCCTCCTGGACAGAAAGTTGAAATGTAGGACATGTCCTGGGGAAAGGAGGGTGTCTGGTCACCCTGCCTGCCTTCCCATGATGTGCTCAAAGTAGGACAGCCTCAGTTTTTGGCCTCTTTGACAGGGGCCAGCATGACAGCAAGGATGGGGAGGAAAGAATTATAAGGAAGGAAATAAAAATTCACTTGTGAAGAAAGCTGAGTGGTGTTACTTAACGACAGGGAAACTCGAGGAAGCCTGGAAAGGGGTTGTGGTGGTGGCTGGTTCCAACTCTGCATCCACACTGCAGAAATAATCCAGTTTGACACCACTTCAATTGCCATGGCTCAGTGCTACAGAATTCTGGGAACTGCAGTTTGTTGTGGCAGCAGAGCTCTTTGACACAGAAGTCTAAATGTCACACAAAACTACAAATCCCAGAATTCCATAGCACCGAGCCACGGCAGTTAAATTGCTGTCAAACCGCATTCTTCTCAGACCCCCCCTCATTTCTTTCTACAGCACCTTTCTAGTAAAAGCAAAAGCCATCACTTTCTGTACTTTAGACCTCACTCTCTCTTCCCTCATCTGCCCCCCTTCCCTTCTGTCTTTGCATACTGCAGCTAAGGCTCAGCAGGACACTCATTTCCTAATGTCAACCCTGCCATCCAGGTGCATGCAAGCTGTTTTGAGAAGAAAACAGGTCAGGAAAGGATGCTGTGACAACAGGCACAGAGAGAAGAGGAGAAATGAGACAGGGAAGGATGAGGCTTCCCAAGGCTTAAGCACCAGAGGGGCACCTCAAGCAGAGACACTGGTGATTCTTCTGTCTTGTTGCCAAATTCTTTAAAAAGATAGAGCACAAGGAGAAAGCTTCCTCACATGTGTCTCCATCACAGAGACTGCTTTAGCCCTACCAGAGGCACTTCTTTACACTTCTTCTCTTCCAGGGAAAAGCTGCTGTCTTTTCACATTCAAGATGGCAGAGGTGATCTTTTTTAAAATAAATATTTAGTATTTTTTTCCTTTAATTTCTATCCCAGCTTTCTCCCCGAAGGGACCCAAGGTGGCTCACAATAACAATTTTTAAAACATATTGCAATAAAAAAATTAAAACATCGGCTAAGAACAGTATAATATTACAAATATTAAAACCACAATAAAATCTCAATACCCATCCCATATAAAACCCAGCCCATAACTACATCCCATCCCAACAATACCCATCCCATATAAAAACCATCCCCATAACTAAGTGCATAGCAAAGTTTTTTTTCGTTGTTGTGTACCACAAAGCTTTACTGTATCCCTTTTTTTTCTATGATGCAATTGTTGCCTATCAATTCTGTTAACAAACATTGTTTGTCACCACCTTGAGCCCATATATTGGGAGAAAGGTGGTATATAAGTAAATAATAATTATAATAAAAATAATTGTACTTCACAGATTCTGCTTCTGTCTTGAGTCTTACTGTGTTTTTATTATAAGCACTATTTATATTGTTTTGGTAACTTTTTAATAGCAAGTAAACAAAAAGCCTTAAACTAATACAGCACCAAGAGCACAATTCTAATTTAAATGAAATTTCTGTGGCCAGACAGGATTTTATTTAGGGGCCAGACAGGGTTATATTTATTAATTCAGTTGCATTTCTTTGTTTAAGGCAAAACATTTAAATTTGGGTATCAATAAATGTGATGATCTTTAATATATTTCCAAACTACTTGTCAACTTGAGCTACCAGTTTGTAAACTTAATTTCTGAAACCATAGGGCAGATCGCTGTGTGTACAACTGGGGAAAGTTATTTTCTAAGAGACTACAACTCAGAATTTCCTCCAAACCATCAGATGGATTTATCAGATGGGAGGAATTTCTCTTTATTTCGAATGGAGCCAATTGGAGCCAATTCGAATTTATGTGAATTCGCTAGTTTAGTGAATTTACGTGAATTCCAATTGCATTTGGAATGCATTCAGAATGACTTCCCATTACCCGAAAATGATTGCCCATTGCCCAAAATTGCGTGAGATGCTTTAATACGCAATAATGTAAAACCCACGATTGCGTTTGGAATGACTTCCCTTTTGCCCCAAATTGCGTGAGATACTTTAATACGCAATAGCATGAAACTCCATGATTGTGTTCGGATTGACATTGGATTATACTTCCAATTTCCGTCGTCTAATAAACTCCTTAGAGTTACAATTCCCAGCAGGGAAGTTTTCCAGCCTCCCCGGGGAGGCTCAGAGTACCCCTATCTCAGAATTTTGCATTTCTTTCCAGCATGGTTCTTTTCAAAGGAATGGATGTAGATAGGAATGACAGTGATCAGTGTGGACAAGAACTCTTGCTGAAATAATTTTAAATACCTTTTCACACCGATTTATATGATACCTGCACATATAATCTTAACAGCAGGGCTTTATTACATTCATCACTGAACAGGTCTGCATTTCCTGCATGGAGTAGGAATAGAAATCATGTGGTTGGTTTGTTCATCTAAAATAACATTTCAGCACAGGAATATCAATCCCTTGCAGAACATGCTGTAATTGGGAATTCATTCTGTGCAAAATTCACACATAATTGATTCACATTTTCTGCACAAGAATAAATATTTGTGCATTGAAATATTATTTTCCATATGCAAAACAACCATGTGTGAATTCTGTGCAGAATACACCCTGAATTGCTAAACAGCCTTTGAAAACTGTGCGATTTTTGAAGACCTTCTCACAGTAGGAAGGAAATTGCCTAAATTACTTGTTGCTACCTTCTAGAAAACACTGAGGATGTTCTGTAGAAATAATGCAGTTGAACATCACTTTAATTGCCATGGCTCCATTCTACAGAATCCTGGGGGTTTTGTAGTTTTTTGAGGCACCAGCACCTTAGAAGGCTAAAGACCTAGTAAAACTATAGATCCCAGGATTCCATACAGCACTTAAAGTGGTGTCAAACTGCATTATTTCTACAGTATAGATGCACCCTTAGTAAAGAATTACATTCCTAGGATGGAGATAGGAGCCATAAAGCTTAGAGCAGGTGGCAGACACTCCTGAGCAGCTCTTCTTTAGATGGGATTGTTTCCAATACTTCTTGGGGTCTGACCTCAGACTCAACTCAGGGTTTAAATGAAACACAGCATTCTGCAATTACATATAAACAGTGCGAAGGAAAAATGGATACCTAAATCTTCCCATATTTTTCCTTTAGCATCCAGTACCCTTTCTGAGATCTCAGTTCAGTATTCTAATAGGGAAATCTGAGTTCTACACATAGCCACTTGAAGTGAAACTCTAAACTGGATTGTGTTTTTAATGGTTCTTTAACCCTTTTCGATGTTTAAGTGATATTTTGTTTCAACTTATAAGGCAAGTCTTTTTGGATCCCAAAGGTACAGAAGAATGGGATATTAATTAGTTAACTAATTAATTAATCAACCAATTAACTAATTACTTAATTTGAATTTGAATCATTATTTTTGTGTTTTAACAGCATTTTCTAGTTGCCACCTGGGGCACCCCCAACCCCAAACTTCCCCATTCCATGTATAGAAGCTGACCATACTAGCAGATGAATGCTTCAATGCTGGCTAGCTCTCCTGGTCTTGAAGCCAATAGGCTTACTGTTGTTGTGTGCCTTCAAGTCATTCTTGACTTATGGCAACCCTAAGGCAAACCTATCAAGGGGTTTTCTTGCCAAGATTTGTTTAGAGGAGGTTTGCCATGCCTTCCCCTAAATCCGAGAGAGTTTGACTTGCCCAAGAGCACACAGTCGGTTTTGAAGCTGAGCAGGGAATCAAACCCTAGTCTTCAGAGTTGTAGTCCAACACTCAAGCCTCTATATCACAGAGGAGTTTATCACACTATAGGAATTGGAAGTATAATCCAATGGCAATCTGAACGCAATCATGGGGGTTCGCATCATTGCATGAAAGCTGATCACATGCATTTTAGGGCAAAGGGCAATCCAAACGCAATCATGGGGTTTCATGTTATTGTGGGAGAAACTATCACACACAATTTGGGGCACTGGGAGGCAATTTTGGGCAGTTCTGAACGCGATGCGGTGTCGATACGCAATCACGTAAATTCGCTGAACTAGCGAATTCACTCAATTCCAAACTGGCCCCACTTTCATTTCTTTCAAAATGGAGAGAAATTCCTCCTGTGTGATAACATCCATTGGCTCATCCTCTCACCCCTACTTCTCAGTATTTCTCACTGAGACCACACCAGCTCACTCTGTCCAATGGTAGGAACAGCTCTGCAACTTGATTCAGGAGCAGGTATCTTTGCATGCATACTGTTTTTATATTTTTGTTTTGGAATCTGGTGTGTTCCTCCTGTCTAACTCTACTCTCTGCATACACTCTGTGGAGGAGGAAGAAGTCAAAAAGTTCAGTGCCACTGCAGATTATCTCTTTTTCGCAAAGTTAACCCCCCCCCTCCATTTTCATTTGGGTACTGAAGGGCTGTTGTTACTAAAATAATCAATACTGGCACTGCTATTTTCAGAAGAAAGTGGGAAGAAAACCTCCCTTCTTAATTTCGTTCTTTCTTTGAAAAAAAAAATCTGAGGAGGCCACTAGAGTGTTCATTGGCTCTAAGCCAGGATCTAGTGAAAAGGAAAGCTTGAAAGATCCTGGCAGAGACCCCTCAAAGCAATGATCAGAAGGAAAAACATTTTGCATGGTCCATTTCCAGGAATGATTTAAAGAGCAGGAGGCAAGAGTGCAGGCAGGGCAGAAATCTGGTTAATAGGCAGAAGGAAGGAACAACAGAAGTTAGGACTGGCCCTAGCTTTAATGAGGGAGCAGGAGACAGTCTCAGGAGAGTGATTTTTGTTGTCATGAAATGGAGGCATCTTTTTGCCTATCCTTGTTTTTGTCCTCCCCCTGCTTCATCCCCTCCTTATTTTACTTCATTCTTAACACTGTACCTCAAGAATACTTGTAAGGTTTTCCCCTTCAGGTAACAAATTAGCAGGGAGGGTTACTAAGCATTTTGTTCTTTTGTGGGGAGGGGATTTAACCAGCCTCAGAAACAGTCAAATTTAGTGCCAGCTTTTCAAGCATGAGGAACATACATGTTTGCAATTAAAGAGACAGTCCAGCCCCCAGTAGCTTTGAAAGGGTTATATGTATTCTGCCCAGTAGCTGACAGCAGAACTGAACAGACATTTTTTTAATAATCCCAAACCTGCCAAAAAGGGCCATGGAAGAGAGACATTTGGTATTCACCTGATAGTATGGCAAACCACCTATGAGTATACCTTGTCTAAGAAAAACCTATGAAATTTGTAACATTGCCATACTTAGACAGGCAACTTGAAAACACATACACACATATATTAGGGCCCTGATGGTGAACCTATGACATGCGTGTCAGCACTGACACACATAGCCATTTTTGATGACACGTGGCTGCTGAGGTGGCCGCGTGCTGAGAAGGATGTTTCATCCTCCGCTCCTGCACAGCCAAGTGCAGTAGCCAAGGATGAATAAGACTCTAGTCGCAAATGTTTCATCCTTGGCTACTGCACTTGGCCGTGCTGCATTCTGCTGCTCCCTGCTCTGCCGGCGAAAGTGAGGGCAAAGAGCCCAGCTTAACCGGAAGTACCAGAACTAGATGGTCTGTGACGGTCTTCTGTTGTTTTGGCCTACAGACCTCCGGCACAGAGTGTCTAATAGGGGAGGATGAAACATTTGCTGCTCCTGAGGATGAAGCAAGTCTCAAATGTTTCATCCTCCCCTATTGGACACTCTGTGCTGGAGGTCTGTCGGCCAAAACAACAGAAATCCGTCACAGAGTGTCTAGTTCTGGGACTTCTGGTTAAGCTGGGATCTTTGTCCTCACTTCCACCGGCAGAGCAGGGAGCAGCGGAATACAGCAGGGGACACATCTCTGGGGGCCCTGCAATTACCAGTAACCAAATAACAGTTAACCACAGATACCATTATCTACTGTTCTGGGGTGTCATGGTTTTCTAATCCATCATTACTGAGATAAGTGATTTAAACTATAAATATATAAACTATAAAAATAAGTGATTTGAACTATAAATATCAAGAAATAATGTTTTTTTCCTCAAAGTGACACACCACCAGAGTTATGCTCAGTTTTTTGGTGAAGTTTGGCACACA
This sequence comes from Urosaurus nigricauda, assembly GCA_034509955.1. Taxonomy (NCBI): domain Eukaryota; kingdom Metazoa; phylum Chordata; class Lepidosauria; order Squamata; family Phrynosomatidae; genus Urosaurus; species Urosaurus nigricauda. Next base: position 255,565,336 of record JAOEGL010000001.1, on the reverse strand, counting down.
AAGCTCAAAAGGTTGTCCATCACTGTATTAGGGCCTTTTATGGCAATTTATCTGTCTGCTACTGAAAGCCACTCAGGGTATAGCAATTGCTACAGAACTATGCTGTCCTTTTTCACATACTCCTCTCTTGGTGGTGTCTCACTTTAACCATTTCCCCAAAGTATCCTGTTAAAAGGTTTTCACATTGTATAATAATTAGAATTTCAGTAAGGGGAAAGGTTTCCCATCAGCATTTCATTTCCATGCAAAGAACGCCAGCTAGTTCTGTTCAGATTGTCACAACCCCCGCCATGACCTCTACCACCAAGTGATTACATTCTTGTGCTTACCTAATTCTCACCCAGAGTGAGTGGTTTTACAGCATGGGTGGGCCTCTATGTATTGTGAGACTCCACGTTCCTGCAGTCCTTGCCAGCACAGCCAATGCTGACAAATGGTGGGGACTGCAGTTCAACAACATCTGGAGGTCAACATGATTCCCACCCCTGTTTATCCATGCTTGATCTCCTTAGAAATGAGGTCACTGGATGTTTTGCAACATTTGTGTTTGGGAGGTTTTGCAAAGTCTGTGTTTATCTAGAAAAAAATACCAGGTGATGAAAGATGGAGGTACAGCATTAAACATTCCAGTAGATAGCCTAATAGCCACTTCTGTTACCTCAGATCTCTAGGGAGAAGGATTGGATTCCCAATGTGCTTGTACAAAGTCTTCCCACCCCAAACTACCTCTTTTCTAAGGCTTAGTCTAAATCAAAACTGCCAGTCCATTTTTACCCCACTAAGGTCTAGATTACCCTATCACTTAACTGAAAGGGGAGGGGAGTAGGGGCACACTCAGGTATTTCTTAAGATGCTTAAAAGTTACATTCATTAAGCATACAAGTTGTCATTAATATATCTACAACTTAAATCTATGTAGGATAACTTCCCTAGTGATAGTAGTGCTTAGTATAGTGAAAAGATTACCAAATACAAACCAGAATATATCTTTCCAAAAACCAAACATCTAGGACAAAGGTGTCTATTCAGAATTTTTGTCAATAACATATGAGATAAACAGGTAGCACACTCTACAAAACTAATTTTCTCACTGTATCCTAATGTTGTTTTCCTCACCGCAGAGGTTTCTCTAACAATGCTGGGGACCACACTTTTACCATCCAGCTCTCTGCTAAAAGCTCTTTCAATCGTTTCCAGAGTCACAAAACCTTAAGGGATGCAGAATTCCAGCCACTGGGAGCTTTCAGCCTATAATTTCCTTAAAAACAAAACATTCTGAGAGAGAGAATGCAATTGACAGGGTCATTAAGCTGATCTCCAGAAATCCTACTGGTAACAATCACAAATTCACAGGGTTGTAAGAGATTCTTGGAGGTCATCCAGGCCAACTCCCCAATATCATAACAATATTAATACTCAGCACAGAAGTCTTGCCAGGAAAAACTAAAATTACTAGCCTGGGGAAAAAATAAACGTGTGTGTTGTCTGAAACATGTGGGCTGAAAAGTCAAATCCTAATTCTTTATTTATTTATGCAGTAAGGCTTTATTTCCTCAATACTCACTCCACTGTATATTTATAGAAAAGTATATCCATATTTCAAATTATGAATTGTGTCAATTCCGCAGCAGACTCATGCCTCTATGCAGCAGACTCATACTTCTATGCCATTACATTAGAAAAAGATGCCTAGCATTTTTTAAATGAATAAGACAGATACAAAATGCATTTTTAATTTTTAAATTCATTATATGTATGTATGTATGTATGTATGTACAAACCTATCATTAACTACAACATTTAATAAATTACACAAAATGCAGGAACAATCCCATATCCTTGAAATCTCATATGCCTTTGGGCAGCCTAAATTCTGACTGTCTTTTTGTCTAATCCATTCATGCACCTATTTATTGCCTTTTTAGATTGCCAACAACCAGACCTCAAGGAGGGGTTCATCAATCCATTAATCTGTCTGTTTGTCCATCTATCTTAAATTAAGATAGCACATACTGAAACCAACAGCAAAGAATAAAAACACAAAATGGAATGAGTCCCCAAATGATCTTGTTCTCAGCTTGCTCCTTGAAGACAGGACTTACTATGGATTGCTGAGGGAGTTAGAGCATTGGATGTCATCAGCCATGGCCCTTCTGAAGTAACCCAAGCTTAGGTGTCCCTTAAAAAGAAGCATCAAAGTAGGCATCCTTGAAAAGAAACAAACAAAAACAAACAAACAGCTTCATTTATATACCGCTTCATACCCTTAAGGAGTGTCTAAGCGGTTTACAATTGTAAGCTATTTGCCCCCCAACAATCTGGGTACTCATTTTAGCAACCTCGGAAGGATGCAAGCCTGAGTCAAGCTTCAGCCCTTTGCTGGTCTTGAACTTGCCACCTTCTGGTTTTGAGTGAGTGGCTGCAGTACAGGGATTTAACCACTGCGCCACCAGGGCTGATTTTCAAGGTTCATATGTTTCACTGGTAGAGATAGGCAATATTTTCTATATCACATATCACATTTCTTTGGGGTAATGTGTGGGACTTCATACCAGGTTGCCAAGCATGGGATGGTAGGGCTAAATCCACATGAGTGTGGCCACCCTACTCCTCCCTTGCTCAGGCATACACACACACACACACACACACACACTGAAATGAGCTTTGGGGTTTTAAACCTTTGCACTACTGTGGTCCCAATGCAAAGTGGACATTCCCATGACTGCAGTATCTACAAGAAAAAGATGGAACTAATATTTACAAGCAGGTCCACTCATATTCAGGAGACCAATAGTCCTCCCTCACCATGTCCTGCTGCTAGCAGTTAATCATATCAGCAAAGCATTTAGGAATAACTGTCATACTCTCTTATTGCAAGGACATAATGTGATGTATAGACTTTAGTCCAAAACATACTGGAGTAATAATACAGTTTGAGACCACTTTAACTGCTCTGTCTCAGTGCTAGCAAATCCTGGGAACTGTGGTTTATTGTGGCACCAGATCTCTCTGACAGAGAAGGCTAAATATCTCACAAAACTACAGTTCCCAGAATTCCTTAGCATTGAGCCAGGACAGTTAAAGCTGTCTCAAACTGAATGATTTCTGCAGTGTGCTTTGGACTTTTGTTTGAGAATGGTAATATGAAAGCAAGAGCATCACTTCTGCCCATGTATAAATCTAATTTGGCCTTCCTTTGCCAGTCTCATTATTTGCTCCTGCCTATAGCCCTGGGTAAAAAGAATCCTCTTGCTATGAAAGGGAGAACCTTTTGCTAATATCTTTGGCAAGGCTGAAAAGTAACCCACTTCAAGCCATTTCTCAATGAATAATGCCTGAAATGTGTTTAAAATGTCCTCCTATTCAGAATGCACTTTGCCCTTTCTTGTTTTTTCCTGCAGTGCATATGACCATATCTGAATAGCTGCCTGGCATCATGACCTTGTCCTATTCGCTACATTGTGGCACCTTGACAATTACACATTTTTAGGGCATAGACATTCCTGAAAATGGGCTATGGACCATAAAAAGTAATGTCATAATAATTGATTTAGCCTTTGAGAAACCACAAAATTCTTTGTTGTTTTTGTGCAATAGATCAAGGGTTAAGATACATTTTTTAAAAATAGCATTCAGGTACATATATTTTTTTCTGTAAATAATTACAAGATTGAAATACCCTAGTGCCACCAGATCCCATCTGATCTTGAAAGGTAACCTCGGTTGGCCCTGTTTATTACTTGGATGGGAGACTGCCATCCAAATGACTACCAGGTGCTGTAGGCTATATTTCTTCTGAATATTCCCTCTTAAGAAAACACTTTTAAATTCATGGGGTTGCCTTAAGTCAGCAATCAACTTGAGGATATACAGGCACAAACATGGGTAGAGGGCAATCTTACTTGAAACACAAAATACATATTGAGAGAGGTCTCTTTCACATACACAGTTGTAGCACTTTGATAACACTTTAACTGCTATGGCTTCATCCTATGGGATCTTGGGATTTGTAGTTTTGTAAGGTATTTAGTTGAGAATGACTAAAGCACACACTTATCTAGGAGATAGCTCTGCTGAGCACAGTACAAACATATCCAAGGAAGTGAAGTCCAGCAAGCCGAGCACTACCAACATCTGGTTTCAACTGTATTATAAGACTTTTATTTGTTTTTGGTTTTTTTAAAAAAACAACTCTTGAAGTTGCCCCAGCAGGCAAGGAAAATTGGATATAAGAGAATTGGTTGCAAAAGTCCCTATGATGTTATTTTATTAATTGGTTAGTTTTAATGATTTTGTAAAGTTTAAAAAAGCTGTGGTGGTATATTTTAAATAAGAAAGGAAACACTTCTTCCCATATTTAACAGTAATGGACCCTTTGTATCAGCTGGCTCATGATCTCTGGATTTTACTGGACGCAATGCTCCATGTTATTAAGTGATGGCACACATAGTTTTTTGTAGGGTTTTTGGGCTATGTGGTCATGTTCTAGAAGAGTTCCTTTCTGATGTTTCGCCAGCATCTGTGGCTGGCATCTTTCTCTGAAGATGCCAGCCACAGATGCTGGTGAAACGTCAGAAAGGAACTCTTCTAGAACATGGCCACATAGCCCGAAAGCCCTACAAAAAACTATGGATGCCAGCCATGAAAGCCTTCAACTCCACATGATGGCACACAGATATGCTGACTTGTAGCATGCACATCACTGCCATTGAATAATCTGGGGTATGACTGTCCACATTTTTTGCCATCCATGGGGTGGAAGAAAGCAGAACCAAACCCACCCTGGATGGAAAGGGTGCACTGTATGCATATTTGCCTGGAAGTCAATTCTTGAATGTTCAATGGGACTTTACACCTAATTTAGTATCCATGAGATCACAGACTTAATGTGAGTCAATTACTGTGTGTTGTTCACCTTTTTAGGACACACTTCAGCAGACTATGTAAAGTGAACATGAGCATGCTGCCTCTAAAGAGCATTCTGGACATTAGCATTCCTGTTGCTTGTCACTTTTTGAATTAAATATAGCAGTATCCTCAGCAGGGAAGTGCAATCTTGAAGGAAAAAAATGTGGACACACACAACAAAGTGAGTCACATTGATTTCACATAAATAAATGCTGGCAGAAAAACCCCAATCACTGAGAACCTACCTGATCTTTAACAATAATTTTACATCTGCTAATAACTTTGTAATACTAATGCTACAGATCTAGAGGTTAGTTAGTAATAGGTGAATTTTCAAAGAACTGGGTCAAGAATATAAAAATAAGCACCTAAAACAAATTACAGTTAGCAAACAGGTTTAAAAAGTCCTGATGACCATTTTTCCATGATCCAGATGAAGAAATTGTAAGAATTATGTGCCCTCTAGTGGTATTTAATGTTACATATGATAGAAGAGACGTAATTATTGGGACATGTATATACTGCAGGCTTAAAGTACTAACTATTTAGATGCCAGGATAACAAGACACTATTATGCAGATAAAAAACAGAGGTGGCTATTCCATTCCAAAAAGAAAAGCAAAATTGCTCAATCAGTCAATACATTTAATAGAATCAATCAAAATGCCCCCAGGATTATTAATATCATGTAGTACACTCATGGCATATTGGACATTATGCTGAGCATTCAAATGTCCCTGAGCATGAAGAGGTTAGCAGAAAGCCAGTGCACTTCAGGAGGCAGTATTGTCCCATTGAAAACAATACAAATGTGATGGTGTGGCAGTGAATTTTGAAAAGGAAGCATTCATTTTAACCATGCCTCAAAGGCACCTCTAGTTTTCAACTGCAATAGGAGCAGGTCCTTTGTAAAACTGCATTTGACTGAACACCCGAAAATATACTGAGTTACAACAGAGATAGCTCATAACAATGCTGAGAAAGTCCATCAGACCTCCCTGAGATTACAGCTAATCTCAGGGGGAACAAGGAAGTCTGGGGGAAGTGACAAATCATCCCTCCCAATCAAATAACCTGATGCTTTAACCTTGCAAAGCCTTGACTTGTTGCAAGCGAGGCAAAAAATGTATTTATCCCATTATTTAATTCGCAAATTTCTGTGCCACCACTTCCAGAATTCAGTCACACATGTGCAGAAAGAGAATCCTCATTTTTTGGAGCTGTTTTAGGAAACCTTACCCCTTAATCTGTCTTTGAACCTCCATAACATGTTGCTGTTGCTGACAGTTTTAAATGCAGCAGATATGCGTCTTGAACTGTGCTGCTTGGGTCTCATTTTGAAATTCTTCTCCACCTTGTCTCTTCTGCTCTTCAGAGCTTGGTCTTTGGCCTTTTACACTCTCTGGCATATGTCATTTATTATTGTGGATTATTTGTGAACAACTTGCAATCTTTTCCTTGTTTGTGACCTGTTACCTCTGCATCCTGTATTTGCTTTAGAATGATTAATCAAAATCTTAGGTTTAGCACAATAACAGTCAATCTCCTAAAGATTCTTCTCAATCTCCGTCCTCTCCTTTTCTGTCCATATTAAAGTCTGACATCTCAAAAGATAACAATCTTAGAGTCCTCTTTGAGTCAGATCTAGGCTTTTGTAGGAGGTCGGATCCTCTTGAGATCCTATAGCTGAGCTGCCACTACTCACTGACATTAACATACACACACCCTTAACCAATAACACATTGGAAAGTTACTGATGAGATTACTGACTTGATGAGAATCTGTGCATAAGCATACACACACATTGAGCAAAAGCATGTGAATAAATGTGGGAAGAAAATTTAAAGGAAAGGTTTATTTTTATTTTATTTTTTAAAAAATTATTTCTATAAAACGCCATATAAGACAATACTTATTAATCTAAACATCAGACATACAAACAAGTAATCTACATAGCAAAAGGGCTTCCCATCATGAATTTACCTTCTTTCAGGTAGTTACTTGGCATTACAAAGTTACAGCTTAGGTCATATTCAGCCAAAGTTAAAAGAAACGTAATTTCCCTAATGCGTCTACCTACACATCTCCTGTTCTACTTGCAATACTGTTGGAGTCTAAGTCCTGGATGTTCATGGACAGACTGGCATGAATATATCATCATCATCATCATCATCATCATCATCATCATCATCTTATAGCCTGCCTTTCTCCCAACATAGGGACTCAAGATGATGAAAAACATGTATAAAACAATACAATCAAAAACATAAGAATATTAAATATGTAAATATAAAATTAAAAAAATAATTAAACAATTATAAATTAAAATATAACATGTTAGAATAAAAAACATTAATATTTGTAACATACAGAACATTAAAAACCCAGTCCTTCTAAGTTTGCAAAGGCCTGCTGGCATAAGAATGTCTTTACTAGCCACCGGAAAGACAGCAGGGATGGAGCCATCCTGGCTTCTCTAGGGAGGGAGTTCTAAAGCTTGGGAGCAGCCACTGAGAAGGCCTTCTCTATTATTCCCACCAAATGCACCTGAGAGGGTGGTGGGACAGAGAAAAGGGCCTCTCCTGATGATTCCAATACTCTGGGGGGTGGGGGGGGGGTGGAGATAAGGTCCTTCAAATAGCCTGGACCCAAGCTGTATAGGGCTTTATAGGTCAAAATCAGCACTTTGAATTGTGCCCGGAAATGGACTGGCAGCCAATGGAGCTGTTGCAACAAAGGAGTTGTATACTCCCTGTAGCCAGCTCCAGTTAACAGCCTGGCTGCAACTCTTTGGACCAGCTGAAGTTTCTGAGAACTTTTCAAAGGCAGCCCCATGCAGAGTGCATTACAGTAGTCCAGACAGGATGTAACCAAGGCATGTACCATCATGGCCAGATCTGTCTTCTCCAGGAACAGGCACAGTTGGCCCACAGGTTTTAGCTGTTGAAAAGCACTCTTGGTCACTGCCGATACCTGGGCTTCCAGGCTCAGCGCTGAATCCAGAAGTACCCCTCAACTACGAACCTGAGTTTTCTGGGGGGGGGGGGTATAACCCCATCTACACTGTTATAGTGCTATTCTTTCACTTTAACTTCTATGGCTGCCTCTTGTGGAATTCTGAGGTTTGTAGTTTGTTGAAGCTCTAGAACTCTCTGGCTGAAAACTGTAAATGCCTCTCCCTAAAATATAAACTCCAGGATTCTACCTGGAGGTAGCCATAGCAGATAAAGTGGAATAATAGCACTATAACTGTATCATGTGACATTGACCTGCATGGTCCAGTCTATGACCAGGCCTTCCCTTATTATTATAATAAGTATTATTATCCCACCCTTCTCCCAAGACTGCGACTCAGGGTGGATTACAACATTAAAAAACATCATGCATTTAAAAACATACAAAAACAATACATTATAATAGGATTAAATTACTACAATAATTAAACCAAATTCAATGCTAAAATATCAAATACTTTAGTCCATCAAAGAAGGAGCCATTCTGGTTTCCCTGGGCAGGGAGTTCCAGAGTCTAGGGCAGCCACAGAAAAGGCCCTCTCTTTTGTCACCACCAACCATGTTTGTGATGGTGGTGGGATGGAGAGAAGGGCCTCCCCTGCGGATCTCAGAGCCCGGGCCAGTTCATATAGGGAAATACGGTCTGCCAAATAGCCTGGTCCTGAGCCATATAGGGCTTTATAGGTCATAACCAGTACTTTGAATTGGAAACAAACTGGCAGTCAGTGGAGCTGTCTCAACAGGGTTGTTGTATGTTCTGTATAACCTGCCCTTGTTAACAGCCTGGTTGTAGTTCTTTGGACCAGCTGAAGTTTCTGAACACTCTTCAAAGGCAGCCCCATGAAGAGCTCATTACAGTAGCCCAAACGTGATGCAACCAAGTGATGTACCACTGAGGCTAGACCTGGCATCTCAAGGAACGGGTGCAGTTGACACACAAATGTGGCAGGCACTATAGTCCCAAGTCTCTCCCTTATATCTCTTGGCATCCTGGGGTTTTATATTCTTCATTGGGGAAGCATATTGAAGCTTAGTGCTTCTACTCAACTCATTAAGCAATCGTCTCTTGTGATTTCTGACACTCTGTGACACTGACCCCCCCCCCATAAATGTAACAACCCAACTCATTATTAACTCTTGGTTTACCTGGAAGGGAGACTATACCTCTCAGCTGTGTTGTTTAGATAATGGGAGAGGCGATTATCACTGCTTCTTATCCCCTTTTGTATCTTCTCAAGATCACATGCAGCAGAGTGAAATGAACATAGTGTTTGGGATACTGCTTCACATACTGACATTAGCATTTACAAAATCTTCAACAAAAATCAGCCATCAGAAGAGGACTTGCTGTTGGGTAAGCAGACACAGGATGAACTGCAGCCTGAAAAAAAAAAGTTGTTCTGAAAGGCAAATTTACCTCTGCATCCCATCCCCTCATATGCACACATTAACCTCTCCATTTCTGCTCACAATGCAGCCAAAATACAGTTACAAAATTTAAACACCTGCCTTCCATCACAGGAGCCAGCCTTTATCACTTTCCTGTACTGTACTAACAACTATAGTTGAGAGCTGTCACTTTAATTCGTTAACATCAAAGTAACTTAGTTTGGATACACCTTAGATAGAAAGTAGTATGGCTATTGCTTAATGTGGATGCACATATAGATGGTTGAAATAGAAATAGGAATCCAAGCAATCTAATGGTGTAAATGGCTTGGCTAGAATCTTGGTAACATTGGTCAACATAACAAATGGGCTGCACCTTCCATTCTTTTCTTCCTCTGTGATTTTTCTTTCTTTCTACAATCCTGTGCTGGTTAGGCGGTCGTTCCCTCTCTTCATGCTCTTTCCTTCATACACACAGCAGAAATTCTCTCTCCTTTTCTCTCCTCCAATATGTATGTAGATACCAAGTATGTATGTACATAAATCCTTGGAATCATTAGCAGCCAAAACTCATCAGATAGATGAGTTATACAAAAGTAGAATCTATATTCTTTCAGAAGGGGGAAAAAAGCCAGAAATGAAGATTAGAGTAGGCTGATCCTCCAGACCTTGTCACTACTAAAAGAATATGTTACAACTGTGAGCAACAAATTTGGCAAAAAACCTTAAGCTCTTCAAATTGATAATGGTGGTGAGTACCACATTCAATCATACATGAAAGAGCAGGGCTTTATACACAACAGAGAATGCCCACAGTACAGAACAGCTAATGGCATATTGGCCTAAATGCAGATATGAATATCTGCATTCAGGCCAATATTCTGTACTGTCCTGTTCTGTACTGTAAGCCAATATTCTGTACTATTCTGTACTGTACTGTGGGCATTCTCTATTATGTAGTCCACATCTGCATGGTTTACACCTATTCTCTCTGTTTCATTTAAGTATGCACAGTCTCCTTTCCATAAATACCTGCCAAAAATGAAGAAATAGGAGTGAAGACAAAAAGAAGGAGGTTCAGAGTGAGCAGAAGGTGGTTCAGAACCAGATCTGAGATGTTCATCTTGATCAAACAAAGGCACCTCAATGCCTGTCCTATCTTCAAAGGACAGTTGCACCATGTCAACCTTCAACTTGAGAAGAAATGGAAAGCCTGCCTGTAGCAGAAACAGGTATGAGGAGAAAAGCTGCACAAGAAGAAATAAATGTCCTTCACAAAAATCACACCTGGATGCTGACAAAACCACTAATAGTCTAGAAGCTTATAAAATGGAAATGGGTCTTCAAAGTAAAACAAAATGCAGAAGGGGAGATCCAGTGAAAAAAAAAGTCAGATTAGTAGCTAGGGATTTATTCAGAGAAATATGGTGAGGACTATGATAAGTCCTTGTCCCCTTTAGTGAAGGATACCATAATAAAGACACCCTTCAGTGTGACAGCATTCAGAAAAATGTATGTTGAATACTTAGGTTTCAAGACAGTCTGCCTACATAGAGAAGCCAAGGAAGTTATTTACACAGAGAAATCTCTCAGATTTGAAAACCAGGAAACAAGTTTAAGCATTTGGATCCAAATATGCAGCTTCCTGCTCCCAAAGAGACCCATATGCTTGATTAGCCAGCCTGTGTTCATTCTAGTTCATTCACAGTTTTTTGAATACAGAAGTGATTTCATACCACCGTGCTCACAGAAGTGGGCAGAGTGGGATTATCTTACTTTAGTGTCCATCTGGCACACTTGGCATTCATGAAATTCAGTGCAGGAGCATATTTAACTGGCTGGCATAGAAAGATTGGGCAGCCACTTGCATAATTAAAAACAACCACCACCATCACCACTATGTAACATGTTTTAAAGTATAGGATGGTATTTTATGCATGCCTCTGTTTTCTCCATGCTCCTGGTGATTTTTCTCATACAATATCTGTTGAATATCCATTTGCAGATATTACATAAAAGGGTTTAGCATCTTAATTACAAGCCTTTTCTCTTTACCATGACTACTAAGTCCCCTGCATAGTCTAATAACCTTATTCTATAAGAATTAACTTTTTAAAAAGCAAGTGGGAGTGTGCAGGTGAATTGTGCCACAGTTGTTTACAATATGGGGCATACTTTGTGGAAACTTAATTACAATATCTGAATGAGTGTCATTGTCATGGGTTGGACTAAAGGAACAGACTGAAAAACTGGAGAACAGACCAGGATTATGAAAAGGCCTTTTGAATTAGGAAATACAGTCTGCCTTCACACTTCCCTTTGTGTCTTCAGATTTCAAAGAGACAGACTTGTTAGCCTAGTTGCGGAATTAAAAGTTAAGGGAGTTGATATAATGGTGGGATTAATATAAAAGGACCAGGCACATAGCAGTTACATGGTTGTGAGGATGGTATCAGGATGGAAAATGTCACATATTTTCACAAATTTCAATCCAGCAGAGGTATGACCAGAGTTAAGGGTTTCTTGGCACACAACACAATATATACACATACACAAAACACATGTCCTCAAAATAGCACTTTTGAAAAAGTTACTGACTTCAAAGGAACTTAAGCCCTGTGCAGACTGGCCATTAAGGCTGGCCTGGTGGCAGAGTTGGGGTGTAGCATCTACATGATGCACACGCCACACTGCACAGTGCGCAGTATCATGGGAGTCCTCTGGTGCTGCATCTGCATGACACAATGCCAAAGGAACGCCTTCAAGCTGAAGCGCTGTGGCTATGGCGCCCTTTCCAGGGCGCAAAAAGGAGCCTTTTTTGCAGCTCCTTTTTGCACCCTGAAAAGGCCAGATCAGGGCTACGGTGTGCAGCTGCTGTAGCCCTGAAGGCATCTGCAGGCCACCCCTTTGGGGTGGTCTGCACTGCCCCTTATTCAGGATAAGCAGATTGCTACCAGTTTGCTACCATTTTACTACCAGTTTAACAGACTTACATCTTCTCACACAAACGTTTGAAAGTATATAGCCAGGGTTACAATTTTCACCTTTTGTAATGTATAACACCCTCACAACCATGTAACTGCTATACAACTTGTGGTTTAATTAAGAACTCCATCACTGTATCTGAGGCCTGAAACAGATGGGAATAAAAAGCCGTCTTCCATGAGGTTTGGGGATGTGGCATTTAGATGATACATGCCCCCAAACCCATGCAGAAGCCGCACTCAAGGCAGCCCAAACCCGGCCACCCAAAGATTATATATAGATATATATTATGAGATTTGAGAAGGGCATGCAAAGAAAAATGCAGTTTCAAGCCATTTGGAATAAAATAGATGAAAGTGAAGTAAATGTTTTAAGACAGTCTAAATCATATTTGGAAATCCAAGATATTTAAAATAGTTTAAAGCTAACATCATTAGTCTTTAGATTTAGGCCCAAAACAACTGGGTGAAAAAAGCCATCTTCTACATGGCTTGGAGGGATGGTGTTTAGATGATGCATGCCCCTGACCCACGCTGAAGCTGTGCCCAGGCTGCCTAAGGTGGCCCAAACCTGGTCCAGGAAGGAGTGGATCGTTTTTGCTCCTTGCCACGTTGCATTTGGGACCGTGTGTGTGTGTGGTTGCCACAGTTCCAGTATGAATGGCACTGTCATGGCCACAATCCACCCTTTTGGGATGGTCTGTTTTGCCTCATAGGATTTGATAAAGAGCCACTTTTAAAAAATCTTGGGACAGATATGAAGTGAACATGTGTGCCAAAAGGCTTCCAAGGAGATGACTTTCCACAATTGGGATGCTACAGCAGGGAAGACCTTCTCCTGTGTTCCCATATAGTGTAATGCACCCACTGGTAGGACACAGTAGAGGGTCCCTTGAAGAGACTTTAGTGCTCAGGCAGGTGTGAGTATATATATGTGTGTGTGTGTGTGTGTGTCTGTGTCTGTGTTTGTGTAAATCTGTAAAAAATATTAAAATTTAATCAATTACATAATTAACATAAACTGCAGTAGTTTTGTTCTGGTCCTCAGGGAAGGATGTGCTTCCCTTTCTCAAAACTATTAACACTGACATCCAGAAGTGACAGCTGTGAAGACAAATATAAATCCTGCATACAACCCTAACAAAAACAAAGAAATAGAGATGGATTCTGTTGTTAAGGCAAGGAGCATGGGAATTATAGTCATAGAAACGCAAAGCTGTATGTGAGAACCAAAGTCTGTAAATTTCCAGCACAAGATGAGATAGTGTAGTGAGACACGTACACAATAACAACAGATGTGAGTATAGCCATAACACACACGGAATAGCAACACAAGTTCCGGAAAGGAAGGTCATGGAAAAGGTAAACAACGACATCATTGAAAACATCACATGAGTGTTTAGGTCATAGTAAGAGGTTGGACTATAGTATGGGAAAGTGTGGAAATAACCAATAGTATTGATTGTACACACCCAGTGCACACCCAGTGGGTGGTAACAAAAGTTGAACTATTTCAGTATTGTTCCGGTGAGCCATTGTTCTCTGACCACCCCAGCCCTGCACCATCCACAACATCATCAACAATGTGAACTAGAAGGTGAACCTGAACTTGTAACTAAGCTTTTGTGCAGGAGGAGATGAGTATGTATATAGCTTGATTAGCATAGCCAAAGTGTGTTTAGCAAGAGCAAGAAATGTGTTGCAAAGATGTTTATTGTTTTACTATAGAGTTTGTATTATTCAAGTAGTCAATAAAGATAGTTTAGTGAACAGCTCGCGTGGTTTGTTGACTGCATGAAGAGGGAAGCAGCAACAGTGATTCCAGAAGTTCCAGAGCTGATGTTTTGTTCCTGAGCCGCTTCATGGGCAACTCTGCTACCTGCAACACATCACACCATTGATCAGTTCTGATCAGCCCAGTTTGAACAGATGGTGAGGACCTGAGCCTGGGTAATGTGCATCACCTCCCATCATCCCCAACAAAGGTTATGGGCCCAGATACGTGGATGCTGGGCACTACAGTCATCCCAGATACGTGGATGCTGAGGCACTCCAGTGGTTCCAGATACGTGGATGCCAGTAGGTCCAGGCGTGTGAATGCTGGATGCTACAAGAAAGGGGAAATGCTGGATGTTCCTGAAAATGCTAAACACCGATGAATGCCGAAGCTGAAGTTCTTCGAAGGTCAGAGTAAGCTGTTTGTGCTACACTGACAAATTCTTGTGGATTACAAAATTTATAGCCTCTTTGAAAATCCTGGCCGGAGTCTGCGGAACAGTCCGGAGCAGGGAGTCAACGCTTGTCTACGGCTTATGTAAGTAAGCAAATAAATCAACAGTCTTAATTGTTCCTGAGGGAATTGGTCTGTGCAAACTCGGAAGGACTGAGTTAAATTGAGTCACTGCACACATTCACCAAGAGACTGTGATTTTTTAAATATTTTTGTGTTGAGATAGAAAGCTACATTTTGGTTGTTTTACAATGGAGGTGTTGAAATTTGAGAAACTGAACAGTAACAATTTTACGACTTGGCAGATTTATGCAAAATCTCTCCTAGTACGAGACGGTTTATGGTCTTCAGTTGTTAATGGCCTGCCAGCGGATGCGAGCAGAGCAGAAAAAGAAAGGAATGAAAAAGCAGTAGCTACTTTATTTTTACTGATAGAGCCTGGTGAGCTAAATGCAGTCAGAGAATTTACTACTGCAAAAGAGATTTGGGACACTTTGCAAAGAATTTATACTTCACAGTCCAATTACTCAAAAATCTTGTGGTCAAAACGTATTTACAGGCAGAAGTTGGAGAAAGGATATTGTATAGAAAAGCATTTGAAAACTATGATGGATTTATTTGTACAAGCTGAATTGAGAGGAGTGGAGATAAGCAAATATCAACAGTGCTGTATTATTTTGGAATCATTAAATTCAGAGTGGGAAAACATCACCAGTTTTTTACAAAACCTCCCAGAGACTGAGTTAAACAAAGACTTGATAATTGCCAGAATCTTGGAGGAAAACCAGAGGCGAAAGTCTGAGAGAGGAGAGCCAGCAACTTCAAAACCTTTCACAGATGAAAGGCACCGTGATGAAGCAGCTTCTTCAAGAGCACAAAAAAGATGTTTTTATTGTGGTCGGATGGGACATTTACGAAGATTTTGCAGGAAGTTAGCAGCAGATCGGAAAGAACAGCAATTTCGGAACCAGTTTAAGCGGCCTGAGCGACAAAGATTCCAGCAGAAGCAACAACAACCAAGACTTCAAAGTTTTAAGGACACTGGTAACAAAAAGGGGGTTGCTAAAGTAATTAAAGGGAATTTAAACAATGTACATAATTGGTTGGTTGATAGCGGAGCCAGTTCTCATATGTGTAGAAATTTTGATTTAATGACTAATTTAAAACCTGCTAATGTAAGTTCTGTTGTGTTAGCTGATGGAAAGCAAACCAGAACAGTTAGGCAGATGGGAACAGTGTTTATTCCAGGTTTGAATGCAAGTTTTGACAATGTACTGTATGTAAAAGAATTGGAGAACAACCTGTTATCTGTGAACAAATTAACAGAGGATAACTACAAAGTGATTTTTCAGGGCAATGAATGTCAAATAACACGTAATGGAAAATTATGTGGTGTTGGAAACAAATATGAGAAACTGTATTATTTGCAAGATAGAGTTAATGATAGAAATGATGAAAATGTGAACCATGTTGATAATGTGCCTTTACATTCCAACTGCATTCATGAGTTACACAGAAAGTTTGGCCATGCCAGTTTTAAAAGTTTGAAAAAATTACTTCAGTTGTGTCCTGAAGTAAAAGTAAATGAATGCAGAAATCACTTGGATTGCACAGTCTGTAATCAAGTGAAGGTCAAAGCTTATCCAGTAGCGAAGCAAACAAATAGGGTAGCCGAAAGACCATTTCAGTTTGTTCATGCTGATGTGGCACAAGCAAATTGTTTGTCACTTAGCGGCTGTAAATATTTTCTTGTGATAGTAGACCGGTATTCAAGGTTTTCGTTTGTAAGAATTTTGAAAAACAAGTCAGATGCCGGTGAAAGTTTGAAAGCATGGGTGAAAATGGTTGAAAGAGAGTTTGATTTCAAAGTAGGCACAATAATCACAGATAGAGGTGGAGAATTTTTGAGTAAACAATTGTCTAATTGGTTTCAAAAGATGGGAATCCGACGTGAGACGACTTCTCCCGCATCGCCAGCGGAAGACGGGCTTGCGGAGAAATGTGTAAAAGATTTAAAACAAATCACAGCTTGTTTGATAGCAGATGCAGGTGTCAAAGATTGTTTTTGGGGTGAAGCAACTTACACAGCCAACCATATCAAAAATCGTTTGTATCATTCAGGAATAGATGACATACCCTACAGAGTGCTGTATGGGAGAAATCCAAACTTTAAATATTTGAGAGTGTTTGGACAATATGCACATGTTTTCATTCCAGCCTGTTTTAGGAGAAAAGGTGATCCTAAAAGCAGGAGACTAATGTTTTTGGGCTATTCAGGAAACAAGTACAGATTTCTACTTGGGCAGAAAGAGATACAATATTCTAAGTCAGCAAATTTTGAAAAGCATGCTGGTTGGGACAAACTACATGCAAATAAAGAAGTTTTCTTAAGGTTAGGTGACACTAACACAGACACACAAAAAGAACCAACTTCAGGAAACGGAGGGGTTTCAACAAAACAAGAATCTTCTGACAGTCACAGTAGTGCATCAGATGATGACATGCAAGATAGACCCACAACAAGTAGAATGACACAAGATAAGAGATTTAGTCACAGGACAGAAACACCCAAGACAGACACAGAGGATGACACTGACAGAGTTGTAAGTTTTCAGCCTAGACGCACACAAAGAGTGAGGAAATCGCCTGATAGATTTGTGGTTCAAAGTGCAAGAGTTTGTTTAGTAACTGAGGAGCCTGAGAGTTTTGATGTAATACAGGAATTGTCTAGGAAAGAAAGCGTTGTACGGTTTGAAACAAAGTGCCAGAGCTTGGAATTTGTGCATAAATGATGAACTGATAAAACTTGGATATAAGAGAAGTGTGGCAGATGCATGTGTATATACCAAAGGAGACATTGTGCTTGTGATATATGTTGATGATTTATGCGTGGCGGCTAAATCACAACAACAGATTGATACTGTAAAAAGGGAATTGTCTAGAAAGTTTGTTTTAAAAGATCTTGGACAGTTGAGAACATATCTTGGAATTGATGTAGAAAAGACAGATGAAGGAGATTACTTGTTGAGTCAAAGCAGGAAAATTGAGAAGTTAATTGACAAGTGTGGTTTACAATTTGCTAAAGTTGTAAAAACACCAATGACAACAGGTTTTGTTTCAGGAGAGACAACCAAAGAGTTTGAAAACAAGTTTTTGTACAGAAGTGTTTTAGGATCTTTGCAGTTTATAAGTTGTCATACTAGACCAGATATTGCTTATGCTGTGAACGTGTTGTCAAGGAGAGTGAACAGTCCAAAAGTAGAGGATTGGACAGCTGTGAAACATTTGTTAAAGTATTTGAAAGGAACTTTAGACAAGAAGTTAGTAATCAGATGTAGTGATGAAGATTTAGAATGTTTTGTTGATAGTTCTTTTGCTTCTGAGATGCATGACAAGAAATCAGTTACAGGAATGATTGTAAAATATAGTGAGAGTTCAATTATTTGGAGGAGCAGGAAACAGAACAACGTAGCTTTGAGTACAAGTGAAGCTGAATTTGCAGCATTAAATGAAATTGTGAATGAAGTTCAATGGATTACACAATTGTTAGATGATTTGGATGAGAGTTATAGAACACCAGTTGAAATTTTGGAGGATTCACAATCTTGTATAGCATTGGCAGAAACAGAAAATTTGAGAAATCGAAGTAAATATGTGGCAGTGAGATATCAGAATGTGCGTGACATGGTACAGAAAGGTGAGATAGAGTTGAGGTACATTGAATCTCAAAACAACATTGCAGATTTGTTTACCAAGGCATTAACAGCAGAGAAACATGAGAGTTTTACACAACAAATAGGTTTGACAGTTTGAGGCACATACATCTTTTCATTTCGGAGGGGATTGTTAAGGCAAGGAGCATGGGAATTATAGTCATAGAAATGCAAAGCTGTATGTGAGAACCAAAGTCTGTAAATTTCCAGCACAAGGTGAGATAGTGTAGTGAGACACGTACACAATAACAACAGATGTGAGTATAGCCATAAAACACACGGAATAGCAACACAAGTTCCGGAAAGGAAGGTCATGGAAAAGGTAAACAACGACATCATTGAAAACATCACATGAGTGTTTAGGTCATAGTAAGAGGTTGGACTATAGTATGGGAAAGTGTGGAAATAACCAATAGTATTGATTGTACACACCCAGTGCACACCCAGTGGGTGGTAACAAAAGTTGAACTATTTCAGTATTGTTCCGGTGAGCCATTGTTCTCTGACCACCCCAGCCCTGCACCATCCACAACATCATCAACAATGTGAACTAGAAGGTGAACCTGAACTTGTAACTAAGCTTTTGTGCAGGAGGAGATGAGTATGTATATAGCTTGATTAGCATAGCCAAAGTGTGTTTAGCAAGAGCAAGAAATGTGTTGCAAAGATGTTTATTGTTTTACTATAGAGTTTGTATTATTCAAGTAGTCAATAAAGATAGTTTAGTGAACAGCTCGCGTGGTTTGTTGACTGCATGAAGAGGGAAGCAGCAACAGTGATTCCAGAAGTTCCAGAGCTGATGTTTTGTTCCTGAGCCGCTTCATGGGCAACTCTGCTACCTGCAACACATCACACCATTGATCAGTTCTGATCAGCCCAGTTTGAACAGATGGTGAGGACCTGAGCCTGGGTAATGTGCATCACCTCCCATCATCCCCAACATCTGTCTAGTGGCGATATAAACAGATTCAGAATGGCCCCATTCTTGCTTTCCTTCCCCCAGCAAATTGAGACATTTTTATGCCATCATGTCTTCGGAAACTGACTGGAATGGGCTTTTTATGCTGTCTGGTGCATTTTTAAAGATTTCTATGTTTTCTTTTAATGAATTTTTAAAAATATATATATTTAATGTTTTTTTTTACTTTATCTATTGTTTTTCAGATTTTTATATTTGTACTTTTATTGAAGCTTTTGTCTAGCTTAGATATCTTTTTTTAAAAAATTCACACTGTCAACCAATTTGAGTCTCATTATCAAAGAAAAGGCAGGATATTAATGACTTCTTCTTCTTCTTCTTCTTCTTCTTCTTCTTCTTCTTCTTCTTCTTGTATGCTGAGAAGAAGAAAAAGGTTCCTTCATTCTGAATTCATGTACACCTAAATAGAACTGTACATGACAAAACACACAAGCAATAATTATGAGGAAATGTTCCAATATGTTAATCTGCAAGCAACCTCTAACAGTGTTAATCTCTAAAATATCACTTTGAGCCCTTAAAAAAAAACCCTGAAATGTACTGGCATTTTTATTTTTGTGCATAATTTGCATAATGCTGCAAACCTAGAAAGGAAGAAGGTTTGAATGCTTCAGTGGTTTGCATTTAACTTTCCATTATGCAGAGATTCAAAATCAGGGCAACCTTTTCAAACCTGACTACTGGATGCAAATGCCTTTTTGAGTGCAAAAATGTGAAATCTGAAAAAGACCCATATTTTAAGTACTGGCGTTCAATTATCTGAAAAAAAAAAGGTTTTACAAATTATTAACTCTTGAATGAATAGCTTTCCAAAAACACAACTAACCAAAAAAAAAAAAAATGATAGAAATTTGAAGATAGAAGCTTAAACAAAGAAAATGAAGATAAAAAGGGAGAAAGGAGAATGGCAGACTGGTAGCTTTAAGTAGCCTCTGGCTACTCCATCCACAATTGGGCCACAATTAGCCTGGGACTGCAAAGACTGGACAGCCCAATCTGGAAGTGGGCTGCTCCCATGGTCCCAAATGGGTTGCCATCAGGAGTGGGTTTTTACTGTTCCTTTTGCTGGTGCCTTTGCTGGTGCCTTAGGGCAGCCATGGAGCAGCTTCCAGCTGTATCAGGGGCATGTGTCATGTAAACACCATGCCCATGAAGCAGCTGGAAGCCACTCTATTTGACCCATCTGTTTCAAACCATAGACTAAAGGTGAGTCAGCTTGAATTATAAGAAGTGTCTCTAAAGCACCTTTTGATAAGACTCCTCCTATGTTGAGGTTTCTGCTTAGGTAGCAGCAGTAAGTGGCCATTTTAATTATCTACAACGTTCTTGTCACAATATCTCTCTGAAGTATTGTGGGAAATTTAAATGGCTATAGCTGATTGGAGTGATGACATGTGATTGAGTTGCTGTCATGTGCCCTCACGTTTTCAACTTATGGCGACTCTAAGGTGAACCTGTCACATGGTTATCTGGAGCTGAGAGTATGTGACTCCTTCAAGGTCACCCAATGGGTTTCCATAGCTCCGTGGGGAATCAAACCCTGGTGTCCAGAGTCTTAGTCCAAAGCTCAAACCATTACACCGGACTGGCTCTCTGACTCATCACACAGGAGTAGATGTTAGTAGAGGTGCTGCCAGAATGCTGGGACCTGGTATCTGCCCCAGAACATCAGGGCCCTTTCACTTTACACAATTATAGCACTATGATCTCCCTTTACCTGCCATGGCAACATCTTGGGCTTTGCATTTTTAGGAAAAAGTATAAATAATTCTCCAAATAATTCACCAAACTACAAACCCCAGAATTTCATAAGACACAGAATGGAATCATAGTGCTATAACTGGGTAGTGTGAAAGGGTTTTATATCTGGAGTGAAGACTGTAACTTTTATAGCAAGTGCAAACATATCCAAGCAAAGGTGGTTGGATGTTGATTGGTTTCCTGGCTGTAACCTCATTAAGGTTTTTTCTCTCTGTGTCAAATTACTAAAAAGTTTATAGAACGTAGCTGTTTTATTTGTTTTAACACTTTAAAAAAATCACATCATTTATCTGTGATATGAATGCAGCCTTCTTTGTGTATGGTTTTCTATCTATTTGTGTTTCCTCTTCAAAATAACCCTGTGTGGTACACTATCCTGAGAGCTTTAAAGCCATGAGGGATTTTAAACTGGTTTTCTCCAGTCCTAGACTAGTATTATAACCACTTCACTCCATAGTGTCATATTTACTGTTTACTATAGCTATTCCTCTGTATTATAACAGAATCTTGCTGCCTTCTAAATAAAATAGTGTAGGACTCTCTTTGTTCCTTTCATCTCTTCTGATTATTTTCCATTGTCCTAGGACATAAATCTACTTGTGAGTTTCCAGCTAGAGTAGACCCATCGAATGAACAGGATGTGTTGTGTCAACATTTATGTAAGTTCCATTGATTCAATTTGTCTGTTCGGGAATAACTATTAGAATTAGCCACAAATATGTTACAGTTAGCCATCCATTACCATGGATTCTTTATTCATAGATTCAAGCATTCAGGGCTTGAATATGTTGAAAATATATATACATTCTAAGAAGCAAAGCAGTCTTTGCCATTTTACATAAAAGGCACCATTTTACTATGCCATTGTATTTTATGGGACTTGGACATCCACAGATTTATGTATCCACAACGGGTCCTGGAACCAAACCCCAGTGGATACCAAGTATAAATGAATGCTGAGGTTCTGATTGCCTTTCTTTGACTTGTTTCCCATTCTGCAGGTGTAACAATAACTTCCAAATCAGTATTCCACCTTTCAAGTGACCTTTAGATCAGGTTCAATAAATCCTATTAACTGGTGCTGTGGACATATATGTATTTGTCCCTTCTTAATAACATAGTGTTTTAGAAGTGCAGCCCTTGGGACTCACTCACTTGGATAAGCTGAAATGTTTATTGTAGAAAAGTGCAAGTAAGTTAGAAGGTAATTCCACCAATCCAATGAATCTGAATAGAGATAAGATCTCTTTTTCTGCACCCTCCTCCTTTCTGTCACCAAGCTGCAGTGATGGTTCCCATGTAAGTCAGAAGATTTAGACTTTCAGATCTCAGACAATATTACATTCTGTTTCTTTTTTAAAAACAAAAAAACAAAATTGGCTGAAAAATGTAAATAAGCATTTCATGTTAAAAGTCTCAAGAGGTAATTAAAAATTAACAGGGCAGAAAGATATGTGCAGCAAGAAGTACTATTATATGGCTTTATATTTTCATGATATTTATGCAAGGAATTAAGAGGCACTATGCATCTGTCAAATATTGTGAAATACTAGGATGTACTTTATTTATTTAATTAACCATTTCATTTTTTGAAAGGAGAATTTAGTCAGTCCAGTGCACTGCAACAATTTGCTTTTAGTCTAGTAATTATACTGTAAATTAGCATACATCATTATAATGTGTTAATGTGCTCCATGAATATTTGATAGCCATGATTTCAGGAATAACAAATTAGCCCTTCCACAGATTCATGACACAACACTGAAAAGAATAAGACCTCATGTGTCTTTATCAAGTAATGTGTAGTTTGTAAATAGGCTATCATCTGCACATTCTTTATTGTAACTTTCCTTCTTGTAAAATTCACATCTACACTAATTGGATTAAAACAGAACGATGATATAGATTAGATATTTTACCTTTCTGGCAATTCTTTTTCTGCAAAACAAAAACTTTTACTGGAAGATCTTTGTCCATTGTAGCTAGTAAAAGGATGCTTGAAATGTCATGGACAGAGAGCTACTAATTTTTTCAAATACATGTGTTAGCATATATTTGGGAAGGCAACTACCTATGAAATCTACAGTTTCTCAATTCTTCTTTATAGACATGAAAACCCCAGATTTTTCAACTGTAAAATTCAAAATATCTTTTGCACCTATTATGGCATAATGTTCTGATCTGAAGGCTAGCATATATGCTGTTGTAAAGGCAGGAGAGGATGTGACTTTTAGTGTTAACTAAGGAGACAGGACTAGTTGGAGCTGTACTGTATTTCTCTAGTGGTGCCTGGTGGCTTTAGTGGCAGTGATTTAGGCCCAGGCTTTAGTCCATACTTTAAAATTACTACTGAAGGCGTTGAATCTATTGGGGGTTAGGATGTAGCACTTTGGATAGCTAAAATTCAGGCAAAAGTGCAAAGCAGATTCATCACTTCAATGAAATAAGGGCTACCATTTGCAACTGTACATAACTAGCTGAATTAACTGAAGAGGTTAATGTATGGAACAATGGATGCAAGCTGCAAGAAAAGAGATTCTACGTAGCATAGCAATAGCACATACATTTCTGTACCACCTGTCAGTGAACTAGCACTTCTTAAGTGGTTTACAGTTTGTAAGCCTATTGCCCCCAACAAGGTGGGTACCCATCTTACTGACGTATGAAAGCATGGAAAGCTAAGTCAACCTTGAAGCCTTGGGATCAAACTCACAACCTTGTGGCTGTAGTACTGGCATTTAACCACTGTGCCACCAGGACTCCCTGGACATTAGGAAGAACTTCCTGACAGTGAGAGCTGCTTGACAGTGGAACAAACTGCCTCAGAGAGTGGTGAAGTGTCCATCTTTGGAGGTCTTTAAACAGAGGCTGGATGACCATCTGTCTGGGGTACTTTTATGGTGAGTTATTGCATGGCAGGGGGTTAGACTGGATGGCCCTTGGGGTATCTTCCAACTCTATGATTCTATGATTCTACATACTTTAGAAGATAAATTAAGTTCTATGTACGACAGAATTGGAAACTTAACTACATTCAGTATTATTCTCTACTTCATCCCTGATGTAGAGAACCTTTGGCCTTCCAGATGTTCCTGGATTACAGGTCCCATCAGCTTCAGGAGATGCTAACACTCATGGATGGATTCAACCATCCATGGCTTGAAATTATTTTAAAAATATATAAATTCCAAAACATTGATTTGCCATTTTATATAAGAGACACCATTTTATTATGCCATTATATATAATGGGACTTGAACATCCATGGGTTGTGGATCTGTAGGTGGTGGTCCTAGAACCAAACTCCACTGGATGCTAAGGGCCCACTGTATGATTTTCACATTTTTCACAAAATGTAATTTGTATAAAACTCCTGTTTCTCCACAGAGTTACTGGGCCGGAGCAGACATGTGTGAAAGAGCAGTCCAAGTCCACTCTGGTTGGAAGAGGCTCCAAGCTCTTCTGCCTTCATGGCCCACTCTGAAAGTGGGCTTGTACTCAGCGAGTTGGCCAGTGCTTCTAGGGGACAGATTATTTTGGCTCCTTTTTCTCCAGGCCAAAGGATTGGAGTGTTGTCTCAGCATGGTTTCCAGGCACTTTGGAGGCATTTGTTGTTTGAACACCATACCTCCAAAGTGTCTGGTAGCCATTTCATTTGGCCTGTCTGTTCCGGGCCAATGTCCTTTACCTTGGTGAAGCTGGGTGAACACAGGTAAACACAATGAGACAGGCTGATTGATTGATCACAAAGGCACATACAACCCATCCAGTATTGCCCACTTTTACTACTCCATGCAACAAACCAACACTCATTGCATTTTTCAATAATGTGCATTTTATATAAATGTGCCCCCCAAAAAACCCAACCCTTCTTGCAAGCAGAAGTGTATTTCTTTGAGATACTCACACATCCCACAAACCCTGCTGTCTTGTGCTGGATGAGAAAATGTTTGAAGAGTTCATATTCATTGATGCAGACAATCAAGCAAGGATCTTGTCTACATTATATTAATTGCACGGTTTCCCCCTCAGTAAAATATTTTTCTCTTACAAATAGTCAGTGTAGAAGGTCTAGTCTAGATTTAGACCCTAGCATAGGAGATAGGGAGTCTTGAAGGCTCCAATCTGAGTCAGAGAAATTATCCCACTATGCAAACATCTGGCATGGGCTCCCTGATTCAAACTGGGATGGCTCTCCTTACTGCCCCCCTCCAACTAGGCTCCATTGATTTATCTTTACTCTGTTCATGAAATGAAGTTGACTCAAGAGACATAGGAGATATGACAACCATTAATGGGTAGCTGGTGTTTCAACTAGTTTTCAAGACTCATGTATAGAAAGCATGTTGGCCAGTTCACGCCACAAATGTTCCTCCTTCTTGTCTTCTCTACCAGTTTATAAACAGTGACCAGACTTTGGACATAAATAGCCCCAACAGAAGTGCAAAAACAATCTGAGCTCCATTTAAACAACCATTCTAAGATCTCTTGAGCTACCAGCTTCTCTCAGTCATGTTTTCACAGGGTCAAGCTGCACGTCACCTTCTAAGGTCTATCAGAATTATTTTGGGATTTATTGACAAAGCCAAGGAGTTCAGCCAACTAGCTTATCTCAGTTCAGCAATCCATTTGACAAAGCACTTAAAATCCAATTTACGGTGAAGCAAAGGTGTTTATTAAGAAATATGGTATCATGTAATGTGTTGATGTTCAGTTATGTGTACCTAAGATTTGGAAAGGTCCTGTCATTTCTACTTATTTTTTTCCTCTGCCTTTAAAAATACTGCCCAAAGTGATCTCCAAAAGAAAAATAACAAAGTAGTCTTTATTAGGCAGGTGAATTATATGTCTGATTATGGTCCTATGCCAGATGCTAGTAACGATGGGGAGATTACGTGCTCTTAATGGCTGCAGGGCTGCCAGCATACATCTCCCTCATGGGAAGTTATATATTGATTTTACTGTGCAATCCTTGTGTTTTATGGCAATGTTGCACAACCAAATGCAAAGCCAGATATGCATTCATATGAACAACAGCACTTCACATGCCACTTTGCTTTCACCACCTTGGACTACATTAAATAAAAGGCTCCATCAACTGTAGAGAAGAATTTATGTATGTGTAAGACATCAAGAGATTCTGGCCAATATCTACCATACTTTCATTCCTTCTCCCAGTAAATCAACAAAAAATCCAATTGCTGCTGGTAATTCCGCCCCCCCCCCCTCATTTTTCAGTTTCTTGGCCTCAGAAATTAGGACTACTCCTTCAAGAATAAGTACCTAATTTGGGGTATGGGGAAAATAATGAAAATTTTAGTGTATATCTTTCTATCAAAAAATTGAGTGCTTTCTATCAAACCATTGAGTGTAAATTATGATTTTAATGATGCTAACATATATTACTGAGTGAAGAGAGGGCTACAAATTTTTCTCATGGATTTCATAATTTTGGAATATAATCTTGTTGGCTATGCCAACAAAAATCCTAGGAAATGCAGAAAGTAACTGAAACCTTTTGTACTGTTTTTATTATAAGGAATTCCAAACCAAGCTAATATTAACAGCATGGTCCTGATTTGGGGAAGATGGGGAGCTTAATCATAGCCTTTCTTGGAAGGCTATTAGGTAATGTTAATTCTGAAAATTAGAGAACAGCACAGTGGAAACATCATTTGTATAACAATGAAAACATATTTTGCATAATAAATTATGTATATTGTTCAGATTTACATGCATTTATTACGGAATGGAATTTCTAATACTGAATATAATACTTCAGTCTGACCAGAATCCAGGCTGTGTTATGCAGTATATAAGACACAAATGGAGGGATTGTCACATACCTAAAGTTCAGTGGGGGTAAGAACTGGAAGCTAAAGGAAAGGAGAGGACAAGTACAAGACAGACATATTATATGCAGTCCTCAAAAGTAACAAGGTGGCCAGAGACAACAAGCTTCCTAACACTGTACACTGAGGAATACATTAGGAAATAAACTTGTCTTTCAAGGAAATCTATGCACATATTTGGCAGTGCACTGGAGTGCTAAAAACAGCATAGGAAGCTGTTGTGTGGGAACAACACTTCTAAACTCTGACATATGGAAGTACCCTAACAAAATAGTGGGAGTGTGTTATGTTTTTACTTTACTTGAGAGAGGGAGTACTCACTCAGTAACAAGGGTGCACAGGCTTTCCCTTTGGTTTCATTCACATATGAATCCTGGCAACAACTATAAGGTGAAGCTTCCTGTGGCATACATCTGCATCAATTTAACATGGCCTAAATCTTTTGTGCCATCAATGGCATTGTATTTTTGTAGTGGTGGGAGTGTGTGCTCTTGGGAAGCAAGAGCCTATGGTCAAGGTAGCAGTGCTGGTGGTAGGGTCTCCCATGCCAGTCATGCTTTTGCTGAGGAGCCAGGCTAAATGTGCCAAACAGTTACTAGGCAGCAGCAGTGTGTGTGTGTGTGTGTGGGGGGGGGGGAGTTGACATTGATAGAGGAAGATCTCTTAGACACAATGACTATGGCATCATAGATAATGCTTGTTAGTACTGCGCAGTGGGAGGCATGGTAAACCTCCTCCTAAAGAAACCCTATGACAAGAGATCCCAAAATGAAAAAAAGAAATAGTGTCAGAAGATGAGATCCCACTCAACAAGCTACTGGGGTAGAGCAGGGGAAAATTACAAGCCCTGAGTCTCCAAGACTTGAGCAAGATGGCTGATGATAGGGTGACTTAGAGGCCTCTCACTCGTAAGTCAAACTTGACTTAATGGCAGTTAACAACAACAACAAAATCTATTGTGCCATGCTCATTTTGGAAGTCTGGAAAAGTTACTTTCTGAGAATTACAACTTCCAGTATCTCATAGCCACCGTGGCCAGTGCTCATGCTAGGGTGAGGGATTCTTTCCATTGCTGTTCCCACAAAATAACTTCCCTAGAGTCTGCATTTGGTACAGTTGATGCCTGTAATGCAGACTGAGTTGATTACCTGTGCTGTAATTTTGCTGAAAACAGATGTCTTATCAAGAAAAATCAGTACATTATTATTAGTCATTCCAAAGGCCTATATTTGGTAGCAGCTAATGAACAGTATGTGAAGCAGAATTCAAATATTAACGAAGCCTCATTGTTTGATTCAGCTAGAGCAAATGGTTAGTCAGATAAACTACTGAAACCCCTTCTGTCTTTTAATTCTTATTTGCTGCCACAAATTGACTAATTTTCATTATGCCTTTATACTGTTGAAAGGTTATGATACAAAACTTTGGAAATATACCCATGGACACATGGCATTCAATGTGCAGAGGGGGCTGGTGGATACATTTTAGTGGGATGGTTACTCTGAACTACAAAACGTTGTCTAAGGGGCAAAGCATACTGGCAAAAAATGCTGGCTTCAGAGTGGCTTGGGGGCATGGCGTATGCATTCCAGATGCCCCAACACTGCCCCAGGCTGGCATCACGTTGCCCTGTTGTCCACACAGCAGGTGGCATCACAGCGTTTCTGCAGCGTGGTGTTTACATGTGCTGGGCCACCGAAAGTGGGGAAAAGCAGCCGCCATGGTGGAAACAGTGGCTTTTTTCCAGCCCAAAAAGGAGCGGCATTTTGCCACTCCTTTTTAGGCTGGAAAAATGCTGGATCGGGGCCACAGCGTATGGTTGCTGTGGTGCTGATCTGGAGATCAAAATGGCGGCATCAAGCCACCACTTTGGGGCCATATGTTTTGCCCCTAAGATATTGAATCCTCTCCCCAAAATAAGCTAAGAACTATTTAGACCAGTGGTCCCCCAACTGTGCCCTTTAAGAGATTTTGGACGTCAGCTCCCATAAGCCTCAGCCATGTTGGCCAATAGTCTGGGATTCTGGGAGCAGAAATCCAAAATCCCTTAAAGAGAATAGACTAAAACACAGCATAGATTGACTGCTCCACTGAAATGTAAGCTGCCATTGTCCATCTGGTTCAGTTTAACAACAGTCAGTATAATTTGGGAGCCAGCATGGTGTAGTGGCTTGACTGTTGGACTCCAAATCTGGAGACCAGAGTTCGATTCCCAGCTTGGCCATGAAATTCACTGGGTGACGTTGGGCACGTCACATGCTCTCAATCTCAGGGGAAGACAATAGTAAACTTCCTCTGAAAAAAATCTTGCCAAGAAAACCCCATGATAGATTCTCCTTAGGTTCACTATAAGTCGGAAATTACTTGAAAGCACACAACCACAACCATAATTTGGAGTCACACAAGCTATAAGCAAAGTATACCAGAAAGAAAGCAGCCTGTTCCCTTCCCCAATTCTACCCAAGACCTGAAGGCAGCCAAGGCATCCAGCACTGTGAGTGTGTGTTGTCAGGAGGAGTAAGCCTTTAAATCCACCCCCCCCAGCCCCCAGAAACAACAGCCACCCAGGGAAACAGCCTGTTCCCTTCCCCAATTCCAGCCAGGACCTGAAGGCAGCCAAGGCATCCAGCACTGAGAGTGGGCGTGTCCAGGAGGGCTTAGCCTTTAAAGCCTCATAAGTCCTGCCTGCAGCAACACCAGCTCCCACTCCATCAGGACTCAGGAAGCAGGAGTAACACCAGCAGCGAAGCAGTGAAGCCTTTTTCATTAAAAGGGCACTGCTCCACTCTTTCCCCCCACCTTTGTGAAGACCAGGCTGCCCATGGCTCCACACATCTCCCCCAACCTGATCCCTATCCGCCCTCTCCCTGCTTCCCAACTCCTCTTTCTCTGCTCACTTTGGAACTGCAGATCTGCTGCACCAAAAGCGGCAATACTGCATGATCTTTCTTTTTCTTTCTTTGTCTCTCAGCCTGCTTGCTCTGAATGAAACTTGGCTCCCCACCCACGACACTGTTACCTCCGCTGCCCTTTCTTATGGTTGTCTTTATTTATTATTATTATTATTATTATTATTAATTTCTTACCCACCCCTCTGAGCGAGCAATCGGGGCAGGGTACAACATGTTAAAAACATATACAGTTAAAATCCTTCAACATTCCCACCTCCCTCCCCTTAAAACAGTATTAAACTAATCATAATTAAAACAAGATTTAAAATACATATTCCTTCAAGTCCCATGTAGGCAGCCGGATGGGGGCAGGAGAGGGGTCATCAAATGGTGGGAAATGAGTTACTATCTGGGAAGGCCTGCTGGAAGAGATGCATCTTGGTCACTTTTTAAAAGCCTTCCAAGGTTGTAATAAGAAGCATCTCATCCGGCAGGTTGTTCCACAGCCTGGGAGCAATAGCAGAAAAGGCCCTCTGGGAGGTCTGGGACAACCTAGTTTTTGTAGGCTGAAGCAGGTTCCTTTCAGAGAACCGAAGTGTACGTGGGGGCACATATGGGAGGAGGCGGTCTCTAAGATAAGTTGGATCCAAGCCATGTAGGGCTTTAAAAGTCAAAATCAGCACCTTGTACTGTGCCTGGAAACTGATCGGCAGCCAGCGGAGAGATTTAAGCACTGATGCTATATGCTCTCTCCTCGTTGTTCCAGTGACTAGCCTGGCTGCCATGTTTTGAACCAGTTGAAGTTTCTGGGTTAGGCACAAAGGTAGCCCCGTGTAGAGTGCGTTACAGTTATCCAGATGTGAGGTGACCAGTCCATGTACCACAGCCTCCAGGTCCTTCATCTCCAGGAAAGGGTGCAGCTGGCGGATCAACCGAAGTTGATAACAGGCACTTCTGACCACCACATTCACCTGACGCGTCATGTGAAGTGATGAGTCTAGAAGTACCCCCAGACTGCGAACAGAGTCCTGAGAGAAGAGTGTGACTCCATCCAGGACTGGAAGGTGTATTCCCAGACCTGGTTTTGGGCCGGTGACTGTCAGTACCTCCGTTTTGTCAGGATTTAGCCTCAATCTATTTTCCCTCATCCAATCCATTACCGCTGCCAGGCAGTCATTGAGAGGAGAGATGCCATCTGAGGTCTGGGCAGATGATCTGGTCATGGAGAAGTATATCTGAGTGTCATCAGTGTACTGATGGCACTGAGCTCCATGCCTCCTTTACTCATTCAAGCCTTCCCAAGGAGGAGGGGGGGCATCTTATTGTCCAACTCCTGCCAATTTCAACTTCTTTCTCTCCCCCCCCCCCTCGGCTATTGCTTTTCTTCCTTTGAATCTCACTCTATCCAGCTCTTTTCTTCTTTGCAGCTATGTGTTGCCGTCATCTATCGCCCCCCCTTGTTCTGCCAAACAATTTCTTTCTGATTTTGAGTCCTGGTTCATATTTTTTCTTTCGGATTCTGTTCCCTCTCTGATTCTCGGCAACTTTAATATCCATACTGATGACTCTACAAATTCTTCAACCTCTTGCTTCAATTCTCCCTTAGCCTTCTTCAATCTTTTACTTCACTCCAACTCATCAACTCACTCTCTTGGTCACTGTCTCGACCTTGTTCTTGTAACTAGGTGTGTCATCTCTGACTACTTGGTGTCTGACTTTCCTCTCTCTGATCATCATTTAATCTCTTTTACTCTCACTTATATCCCACCCCCTCACCATACTGTTCGCCGTCAGTTCTGTAATCTCCAATCTGTTAACTCTAATCTTCTCACTCAGTTCTTAGATTCATCTCTTGCTTCTCTTAATCTAGGGGACTCTGTAGACTCAGCTATGTCCTTGTTTAATTCCACTCTTTCCTCAACTCTCGACAGCTTTGCCCCTGTATCTATGTGCGTGTCCTCCTCTTCTCCCATGACTAGGCCTCAGCCCTGGATCACTCCCATTGTTAGGTTTCTCCAGTCCTGCTCTCGAGCGGCCAAACATCTCTGGAGAAAGTCCAGGGAATGGGCCGACTTTATCCATTTTAAGTTCATTCTCTCTTCCTTTTCACGCGCCTTATCTATGGCAAAACAGAACTATTATAAACTACTGATCTGCACCAACGAGAGGTGCCTGCAGCGTTTGTTTTCTTGCTTCAACACACTACTAAAACCTCCTGCTCCCCCTGTTCCTTTATTATTTTCTCCTTCTGATTTTGCCAATTATTTCATTACAAAGATCACTACTATTCAGTCGGAGTTGACTCTTTCTGATTTGGTTCCTACCGTCAATCTCCTGGTTCCTCCTAACAAATTCTCTGTATTTTCTCCTGTTTCTCCAGATGAACTCTCTACGCTGTTGAACTCTTCCAAACCCACAACCTGTTCTCTCGACTCAATTCCTTCTCGTCTCCTAATCTCCATAGCTCCTTCTTTTTTGTCCTCCTTCCTCTACATCTTTAACCTCTCTCTCTCCACAGGCTCCTTCCCCTCAGTCTTTAAACACGCTCTAGTTTCCCCTATTCTGAAAAAAACCTTATCTCGACCCTTCTTCCTTGTCTAGCTAGCCTTGTCTCTTCTTCCTTTTCTTTCTAAGGTTTTGGAACGAGTTGTCTACTCTTGCTGTCTTGAGTTTCTTGAAGCCAACTCCATTTTGGACCCTTTCCAGTCTGGTTTCCGCCCACGGCACTCCACAGACACGGCCCTCACTAAGGTCTCGAATGATCTCCTGTGAGCCAAAGAAATGGCCTTTACTCTATCCTTGTCCTTCTTGATCTGTCCTTGGCCTTCGACACAATGGAACACTGTCACTTAGTTGATTTACTTTCTGACCTTGGCTTCTTGGGCTCTGTTCTCGATTGGTTTAGATCTTACCTGTCGGATCGATCTTTTGCAGTGGTCTCAGGTGGCCAGACTTCATCCTCTGTTCCTCTATCTGTTGGAGTTCCTCAGGGTCCCCTCTTGTTCTCTTTATACACACTGTCTCTTGGTAAACTCATCAGTTCTTTTGGCTTTTCTTATCATTTGTATGCCGATGATACTCAACTGTACCTTTCCACCCCTGACCTTTCTCCAAGGCTCGAGCAGTAAGTTTCATCTTCCCTGACAGCTGGCTCCTACTGGATGCACCATCGGCGCTTGAAGCTCAATATGTCCAAGATGGAGCTTCTAGTTTTCCCTCCTAAGCCCACCCTTCAATATTCCTTTTCTATCTCTGTTGACAATATCTCTGTTCAGCCAGTTCGGGAAGCCCGCAGTCTTGTTTTCATTTTTGACTCCTCTCTGTCATTTATTCCTCAGATCCAGGCCACAGCCAAGGTATGTAGATTTTTTTCTCTATAATATTTCCAAAATCTGTCCATATCTCTCAGCTTCCACTGCAAAGACTTTGGTTCATGCCCTAGTGGTCTCATGACTAGATTACTATAACCTTCTCTTGGGAGGGCTTCCTCTCTCTTACCTTCATCCATTAATTTCTGTTCAGTACTCAGCTGCTCGTGTCATCTCACTCGCTCGCCGGTATGACCATGTCTCTCCCCTCTTGTCATCCCTCCACTGGCTCCCCTTTCCCTTTCACATTCAGTACAAGCTTCTCCTGCTTACTTTCAAAGCCCTACATGGGCTGGCCTCTCCCTATCTCTCTGAACTTCTTTCTCCCTACATTCCCACCTGTTCCCCCCGTTCTGGTAGCCAAGGTCTTCTGTCCCAGCCCAGGATTTCCACTGCCCCGTCCCGGATTCATCCCTTCTTTCTTGCTGCCCCACACTCCTGGAACCTCCTCCCCTTACAAGCATGGGTCAACACATCTCTAACCAGTTTTAAATCTGAGTTAAAGACCATATTGTTTAGGGAAGCATTTCCAGGAAGATTGTGACAGTGACCTGGTTGTTCTGATGCCTGATTAATATTTGATATCTACTGTTTTAACTTGTTTTCTTATGATGTTTTTAACTTGTTTTAATCTCTAGATAGTAAACCACAGGTAGACTTTTTACATATTCTTGATTTTATTTGGTTTTTGTACAGTGCCGTGTATACTTACGGCACTTTATAAATAAAACTAATAATAATAATAATAATATATAGTAAAGAATGATCTTTCATCAGGTCTTCTTATGTATACCGCCTGCTTTTGAATTGCAAAAGCACAAGGGGCAGGGCTGGCTGGCTTGGTAACAGCAAGATTGAATTTCTGGGAACAGTTCTTGAACATAATTGCCCTTTCAAACAGGTTTGAATCTTTGCCTAGATATGAAGCTCACTGTATGGTATGCCAGCTTCTCTTAGCCTCATAAGGTTGCTGTGAGGGTGAAAACAGATGAACTGCAATGCTTGCTGTACAGTTAACAGTACTGCTTTCTGTGCTAATAATTTTGGGACATACTTGAAGTGTATCTGCATTACATGCTTATAGCAATTTGATACTGTTTTAACTGTCAGCTCTGTCGTACAGAATTCTAGGATTTGTAGTTTTGTGTAGAATAGTACTTAAAATTTTCTCATAGAGAACTCTAGAACACTCACTTGAGCTATCTAAGTATTTCACAAAACTATAAATCCCAGGACCACATATAATGGAGCCATGGCAATTAAAATAGTATCAAACAGCAATAGCTATGTAGTGTACATATACTTCTTGGGCTGCATTCACACTACAGAATTAATGCAGTTTGATGCTGCTTCATTGCAATGGGTCAATGCTATGGAACTCTGGGTTTTGTAGATTTGTATGATATTTAGCCTTCTCTGTCAGTGAGATCTGATGCCACAACAAACTACAAATCCCAGGATCCCATAGGATAGAGACAGGGCAGTTAAAGCAGTGTCGAATTGCATTAATTCTGCATTGTGGCAGCAGCAGCCTTGGAGTGCTGATTTTGAAAACCCTTCAGACTAAAAAAGCTGCACCTATCAGCCAGATTTCTAGCTCACAGTGAAAAATGGTATACAACTGCTAATAGTATGCTGTGTCACTGATCTTTGCTACATTCAGTCTGGATCTGTTTTTGGAGGGTTTTCTATTTATTTGTTTGCTTGTTTATAATTTTTACCCTGGTGTTCATCTAATGCACTCAGGCCAGTACAAATTGTTCTCCCCAGGTATCACATGCACACATAGATTCTGTCCTTGCAAGAAACCTGTGAAATAGATTAAGCTGTTCCATTTGCTCTACAGGAGGCTAAAAGGCTGGTGAGGACATATGCAAGTTCTTCTCACAAAAGTGGGTTGATGTTTGCATGTTTATGACAAAAACTGCAATGTGGTAATTTTAAATAAGATGATAAATAAGTTTTAGAATTCAGTTTGGTGCTTAATTTGGAGTCTATTATAGATTTAGGTTCAATTTCCTCCAATGTGGACCCCAAATTTTAATCCAGATTTGTACCCATTTGCATTAGGAAACCAAAAACCATCAATTTGTATTAGGAAACCCAAAAATGGCTGTAACTTTATCAGATTTTTGTGAGATGAAGCAGTCAACAAGGATGATGGAGGGTGGAAATGGAGAACCAGTACAATTTACTTGAGCCCAGTTTTCCAGACCCAACTATGTTGCATATTTCCTTGTTTTCCGCAGTAGTATCTTTATTTGTTTATTGTATTTGACATCAATGGTAAAATTGGTGATTTTAAAATCAAATAATGGTGATACACACAATTTGAAATCCCATGTAAAGATTTTTAGTCAGTGCACCAATACCACCTATTGGTGGGCCAGGACAGGAAGCTGGACTTCTTAGGAGTTGCTTCTGCAGCCACCAATAGAGTCCCTACTATGAGAACAAAGGTCCTTCTGAACAAAGGTCCAATCTAGGCTTCAGGCTTCTCCAGTTCCAGACCAGAACCTTCCTCATTTACTCTCCCAGGCTCACCACACCAGACAGCCATTTCACTCTCCTCCTAAACCCTTTTCATCCACCTTCATTGCCACCAGGAATGTGGCAGGCACACCTGTGAAGAGCATCCTCATGACAGCAGGTCTCTAGAATCTCTTCCTAGTCTCCAGGAAGTGTGGAAGTAAGGGAGGGTAGAGTATGAGAGAATGGCCCTTCCTTGGATCATGGGCACAACCAGAAGCCTCTTTCATCTCAGCCCAAAGCCATCTCTCAGTCACCCACAACTGGGCCCAACCGATAGTGCTGATCGTTTGCTGGAAAACAATTGAGAAGCCTACCCAGAATATTTTCACCTGGTCCTGAACCTGCACTTGGCAGCCCAGACAGTCGTGTAATGAGACCGTCACATTAGTGAAGCAGAAGTCAATAAGCCAACATTGCCACAGCTTAGCATGACTTGATCACCCAATACACCCAGTCTAGAAGAACTAGAACTATGTTTAAATCACACTGAAACAGGCTTGAAGAAGCAACTAGCCATCCTTTTTTTGGGCCTTGTGTATATTTATGCATATTTTTACAATGGAGATTGTAAAAAAAAAAAATACTGTTATCTACTTTGAAAACGTATTTATTCACCAGTCAAA
This sequence comes from Urosaurus nigricauda, assembly GCA_034509955.1. Classification (NCBI taxonomy): domain Eukaryota; kingdom Metazoa; phylum Chordata; class Lepidosauria; order Squamata; family Phrynosomatidae; genus Urosaurus; species Urosaurus nigricauda. Next base: position 255,529,092 of record JAOEGL010000001.1, on the reverse strand, counting down.
TTGAAGCTTGTCTTTTGTGTACCTTATTCACTTTCATGGCCATTTGGCAATCCTTACAAAGCATTCTGAGTAAATGCTTTCTGTTTTCTGTCATTTTTAGGGGCTATCGTTTTTTAAATTTATGATTTTAATATAAATTTCTACCCTGGAGTATTTATCACTGAAAGTTTTGTTTGAACTATAACAAATCAAGTCCCTTTCTTGGGAGGAATTATTACTTATCATAATTTTGTCTCTTACATAATATATGAACATGCAAAAACTCTCATTTTATCTACTACTGTTTATCTAATAATTTTGTACAAGTATAAGCTCCTTTCATACACTCGCACTCTTATGTTATTTCTGAGCTACTATGTGCTCTGCATTTCACAATTCCTTGGAATGGGGAAAATATGGCCTTCCAGATGTTGTTGGATTGGTCCCTGCTCTAACATAGCAGCCAAGTCATCGTCACATGATGAGCTTTATAAATTTTAATTTTCCCCCATATATTTTAAAATCCTTATGTTTTAAATTGCATTTTAAATTTAATTGTATTTAATATGTAAAAATGTTTTGTGCTTTAATTGCATTTTTATTGAATTTTACTATGAGCTACCTTCAGAAGACAGGATATAAATTCAACAACAGCAAAAGAAACATTTAGTAAAATCAAGTGGCTTTGATTAAGCTTCAAGTATTAAAATTAAAACAAACAACTCCAACCCCTGTCACTGTTGTATATAAGGTAGTGTATCGTCTGAGAATTTCTGTATATTTAGGATTTGAACTAACTCTTTTCACACACACTTCTTGAATTTCCTGACTCCAGTGAGAATTCCAGTTCTCCCCATCCCTCATGGAACAGACTTCAATTTCCTTTGAACGGTGCCAAACTACTAAACAAGCTGTCTTTTCCAGTGATGCACATCATGATATATCCAAAGTATGACAGCTTCAGTTTAGTCATCTTCTAGTGAGAGTTCAGGCTTGATTTGGTCTAAGACCAATTTATTTGCCTTTTTAGCAATGCACGGTATCCATAGAACCTTGCTCCAGCACCAACTTACTCAAATGAGTTGCTTTTCTTCTTGTCTGCTTTTTTCATTGGCCAGCTTTCACAACCAGAAATCAGATATACTACAGCATGGATTATTTTATCTAATTCTTTTATGGCTGCCTTTCCAAGTCTGAGGCATCCTCTGTTTTGTGTGTCTGTGTGTGTTTGTGTTTTTAACTACTGTCTCCATTTTGGCTGATGACTGAGCCAAGGTATAATATCTTTATTATCCACTTTAAATTTATGTAAATCATCTGTAATAATTATTTTTGTAAACTGTAACCCTTTATTGGCACTTTCTTTTTCAACTTTCATTATTAGTTGTCCAAATCTTTGCTATTTTCTGGAACAATATGGTGTCATTTGCACATCTTAAGTTATGTTCCTTCCTCTTATTTCCAAGAGAAGGTGTTTACTAGGTCAAGAGAAGGTGTTTACTGTTAGTTACTAACACCAGTAATTTTGGTTTCCATATGATATATTCTGCATATAAATTAAAGGGAGAGAGTGATAAAATGCAGTCCTGTCTGAATACATTGCCAATGGGAAACCATTCTGTTTCTCCATATTGTGTCTCCACAGTGACCTCTTTCCAGAGTATATGTTGTGGATCAAAGCAATCAGATGTGGTGACACTCCCATTTCTTTTAAAGCAAATCATACTTTTTCAAGATCTATTTATTTTCTGAAGGGGTTTTTTGTGCATTTCATTATTCAATGTATGTTTGTGATATGATCTCTAGTGCTTCTTTAGGGGAATGCCCTAAAAGACTGGAACCACAAAAATTTCTGAAGCCGGAATTCTGCATCGATTTACTGGGCAATTAAAAGCTGCAAATGGCACAGGCAGGCCAAAATGCATCATGATTTTCTACTACTGAACAGACATGTCTCTTGTTTCTTTTGAGGATCCCAGCAGCAAAAGCAAATATATTTGATGGGATCTTTTTTATATTTTGGCCCAGCTTTTTTTTTTTTTTTGGAGGAAAGAACACCTACTTGACAAGTAGTTTGGAAAATGATGACAACCATTTGGACCACAATGTTGCAAAATGCCTACATTGCAACATCTATATTGTGGTGTTAGCTTTATTAAGCTAAGCAAATTTATACCCCATCTTTCTCCTTGCACAGGACACAAGATATCTCACATCCAATTTAAAACAAGTACAGCAAAAAACACCATATTAAGAAAAATGTTCATGAAAGTATATAAAATATTCATGTGTAACAATTGCAAACTGATGTGGAAATGGGTCAGAACAAACTTAATTTGGAAAAGGAGAAACTGAACAGATTTTCTCATCCCAGATGCCATCTAACCTCTGCAGTATGATGGGAGATATACCAGCACTTGGAAATGTTACTTTTTGGACTATAGCTCCCAGAATCCATATCTAGCATTGCTAGTGGTCACGCTAAGGGTCTATGGGAGTTATCATCAAAAAAAGTAACTTCTGTGACGTGGTGTGGGAAACCTGTACCATGAAAAACCTTTGCCATGTGTGAGACTTTTAATGGCATGTGTCTTTCATTTACTCGAGTCATATACTTAGCAGGCCTTGTACCTAGAGGATGGAACAGAGCTGGACTGACTATGTTGATTGCTAGAACAAAAACTGTATTGGGGAGTAGATTGTGTTAGGGATTTATTTGTTATCCAGTGGTAAATAATTGCAAAGACCAAAAGCATGGATCAAGATACTGTAAGGGGTCATTATTTTTATTTTTTTAGCTTGACTATGTGAATAATCTTATTCATGCATTCTGGGTTTGTTATTCACACTATGATACCACATCTATGTGCATTTCTGTGAGTTTGGTTGCTCCCACATGTCAGCACTACCAAAAAAAAAAAAAAAAAAAAAAAAAAAAGAAAAAAAGAAAGAAAGAAAGAAAGAAAGAAAAGGAGTTGATCATGTGAATGTATTTGAAGCCCTTCAAGGCATGCAGAGTTTAATCATGGTTTATACCAAGTCTATTTGCATTGGTTAGTCACACAACCAAGAATCTGAATCTTTTAGAAAAACTTAGGATAAAATCCGACATCAATTATCCTGGGTTAAGGGCTGTTTGGGGGAGGGGCAGTCTTATGCTATTACAGCTCACTAACGAATGACATGCATCATCATCATGAAGACTGACATGGCTAAAATAGTGAAAAGACACGCTCTATGCTGCAATATTGTGCCCAGGTCCTACTAGTTTATATTAATCTTTTCTCAGACATAGTTTCTATCAGTTCTATTAGAATTTAGCAAGGGCTGTAGGAATTTAGTGTGCTGCAGTATATAATGGTTGGGGGAGAAATCTTTTGCTATACTTGGTGGCTGAATGCGTGTGTGGGTGGGGAAATCATAATCGGTGGGGTCAGAGGGAACTGAAATGTAGAAAAGTACAAACAGCGGCAATTACCTTAATAGTCCCACTCTTTGTTAATGACCACCGTTGTAATTATCACTGTGTGTACTTCTTGTATTTCAGTTCCCCCTAACCTAACTGATTATAGTCCTCAATCAGCTCACCCACATACCCATTCCAGCATGTGCATTGTAATCTGCCATTGGTACCTCTTACTGGGTTGGGATGTCTGTGTCTAATGGGGATACTGTGCATGGTTCATAATCTCTAACCCATGAAATCTGCACTGTCTGGTTTTAAAAATATGAGCATTTCTGAAATATATTTTCTTCGTTGCATCAGCCATATGGAGAATGTTGGTTTCTGAAATTTACAAGGAGGAATTCTCCCTCCGAATGCCCCTTACTGTCCCGAGTTGACTCTTAAAAGAATCTTGTCTCACATTACTTATGTCTCCTACCATGGCAGAACTGTTGCTCCTCCCATGTATATCATTTGCAGCTTGCTTCTAAAGATACACGTTGTACCTTGAGCACTGTCAGTAAATACTCTGCATCTTTATCATCTGTTCATTCTCTTCACTCCTTAGTGAGCAAGATATCCTTGCATTGCCATGGGGACATCTGTTCTGTCAAAACTATCTGCTTGTTTAATTTCAGACACTTATGTAGCTATTGGAGGCTAAGAATTGTTCTGACATTAGCTCCTGGGGAGAGTGAAAACTAATCTCTCATTTTTCTTTTTAAAAGCCCACATAAACACACAAGCATTAATTTCTGTGTGATGCTCACAGAGTGACTTTATTTCCCTCACGGTGGCTGGTGAAGAGGCTAGAGACGCCATCTGGAGGCCATTTTAAAAGGATGCCCATGGGCTCTAGGTGTAAGCTCTTCCCTGCAGTTGCTTTCCACTTAGATTGGACTCAATCAATCAATCAATCAATCAATGCCTTTATTACAATCAACAGACCTCCAGGCAATATAAAAATTAAAAAACAACCACATCCAGTTTTAACACAACAATAACATATTAAGAATGAATTCGCAGTATCAGTACAAGTATAATGAAAAATAACAAGCTTCTAGCTCTTCATCTTATTAATCAGTTAAGAACATAAGCAGACTTTGTTATGTAAAACAGATACTGCTCTTTCTCGTTATTCGATGCACTATAAAAATAGGCTGGGTCAAGAGAAGGTGTTTACTGTTAGTTACTAACACTAGTTATTGATTCTTGCTGTAGTAGTTACTATAGCTCTGCGGGTCTTAATTGCTGCAAAACAAAATTTTGCCACCTCTTCTGTAACCTTTTTATCAGTGTCCTTTAATAGATATCTTGTATAACAACCCTGAGATCTTTCCTGAATTTTATCTAATAAGGGTTTTATTAGTCTCAGTCTGTCATCCCTGTAAAAAGTACATATAAGAAGGATATGTGATATGGATTCTACAGACCCTTCTCCACATGGGCACAGACAGTCTTTGTACTCAACATGTTGGAAACGGTCTTTCAATACCGCAGATGGAAATGCATTAAATCTTGCTTTAGTAAATGCCAAGCAATATTTGGGAATAGTGAGATTTTTTAGATGGTTTGCACTATCTTTTAGATTAAATTCCAGGCCTAGATTAGTGGGAGAACAAGTTGTGTTGGCAATTGATAATGAATACTGGGTATCAATATCTCTGATCCTCTCTCTGTATGAGGGTTTTTCTTGCCTTTGTCCAATTTAACGTGTAAAGAAAACTGTCTGAAAGGCCCAATCTCTGGAACTTCTCTTGGATTGCTCTAAGTGCTTGAGATTTATATGAGCCCTTCCATAAGAGATTAGCGTAGCCTCTTTCTGGGCCTGCAAACATGAGCTTCAGCCAATATCTTAAAGCCCATTCCCATGCAGTACATTCCACTGATGTACACCCAGCTTCCATTCTCAAAGTTGCTGATGACATACATTTTGGGACTCCAAATAAATTTCTAAGAAAGGTTGATAGAGCCTGTTCAATCAATGGAGAGAAGCCTAATATCCATATTGGAGTGCCAAACATTAACTGAGGGATAACCGTAGCCTGCTGTACCCTACATGCAGCAGGTATAAATTGGCCTCCCTTGATGTAAAAAAAACCCCCGGGATATTGCTTTGCTGCTATTACTTGCAGACTGGATAGCTGCAGTATGATGCCCATGAGCCACCTGTTTGAAAATGTATACCTAGGTACTTAAAGCATCCAACCTGATTGATTTTATGACCCGCTATTTCCCAATCATTTACAGTATGAGTCTTAGAAAAAATCATAATTCTGGATTTATCATAATTAATAGTTAGTTGGTTTTCTTCACAGTACTGCATAAATACTCTTGGCAGGTGTCTTAGTCCGATTCCATTAAAAGAATGGAGAGCAGCAGCATCCGCATATAAAAGTAGCGGGATGCTAAGTTGAGGCTATTTTTGGGGAGTGATAAGTATCTGATGCCATATAACTAGCCAGGTCATTCAGATATAAATTAAACAGGGTAGGTGCCAAAATGCATTCTTGATTAACCCCTCTACAGGTATAGATGTCCCTAGTTGGATTCCCTTGTAGCCCTGTTCTTACCGGTATTGTCGTATTGCTATATAGGTTCATAATTTGACATCTGCTGTTTTAACTTGTTTCTTATGATGTTTTAATTTGTTGTTTTAATCTCTAGACTGTACGCCATAGGCAGGTTTTTTATATATTTCTGATTTTATTTGGTTTTTGTACAGCTCCGTGTACACTTAAGGCACTTTATAAATAATAATAATAATAATAATAATAATAATAATAAACCAAAGTAGTCTTTTGTCAATTGTAGTGCTGAGCAATTTAGCCCAGAGCTTGTTTCTGGGTATAGAATCAAATGCTGTCTTTAAATCCATGAAAGCAATATGCAAGTTGGTATTTAGGGCATTTGCGTATTTTTCAGCTAGATGATTCAGAATTGCACAATAGTCAATTGTTGTCTTTCCTTTTCTGAAACTTGCCTATTCATCCTCAATAATCTTTTCTGCCTCTATCCAATAAGTCAATCTAATGTTCAGATAGTGACCATACAATTTGTTTACTACTGATAAAAGACTGATGGGGCGATAGTTTGCAGGGTCATTTTTATCCCCTTTTTTATATATGGGTAGTATGGTAGCTTTTGTCCAGCTATTTGGTAACTGAGCTGTCCGATTTATATGGGTAAAGAGGGTTGCTAGCAAAGGTGCCCACTATGGGATACTGATGTTCAGAAGTTCTGGCATAATTAAATCTGGGCCTGGTGCTTTACCATATCTGATCGTACAGATCAGCAGCTCAGTTTCATATTGGGCCACTGGTGGCCATTCTAGCATATCTAGTGAGCTCAGAGTGGAATTTAGAGCTTCTAATTCTACAGTATTATACTCTTCTTTCTCCTTATATAGCGTAGAAAAATAATCTTCCCATACACAGGATGGAATATTACATTGTGGTGTTCCCTGGAAATTGCCAAGCCTGCCTGTAACAATAGTCCAGAACTGTTTGGTATTTTTATGTATAGAAGCATCAACTAATGCTGACCATTGTTTTTGCCTAGACTCTATATTTCTTCTTGCTAACAGGTGTTTATAGTGTTTTTTTTAATAGTGTAGTACATTTTAGGTAGATTTTGATTATTATCCCTCCTGTAGTTGTGGTATAGATTCACTGGGGCTTTTTTTTTGTTTCTGTACATTCTTTTTCCAGTTCTGTTTTAGGCCTCTTATTATTAAAAGTTCCATTTCTTTCCTCAGTGCCTCTTAGGATAGGTGTTAACATCTTAAGAAGCATTGAGTAGTTTCCCAGTACAGTCTGAGAGTCTTGTGCATTGATGATGCAGAGTAGATTAGACTCTTCTCCTTACTATTGTCAGTGTCCTTTTCATCATTTTGGGGAAACGTTTGTGGTGGTGTGAGGAAAATGTTCTTATCTATGCAGCACACAACTGCTCTCCGCCTGTGAAACAAGCAAGCTGAGGGAATGCCCCTGGCAATGATTTAAAGCAGCTTTTGCCTGGAGGCTGCTTTGTGTTCACCAGAACTTCTGGGAAGAGTTTCTCTCCCACCATGTTTCCTTGCTCACAAAATAATAACACTTGCTTGTTATACTGAAACACACTCTTTTGGTGCCCCCATTTCTATCTGACCTGATCTGTTGCCAGGTCCATCCAGATTTGCTGTGAAATAGTGTTTCCTGTCACATTAAGGATCAGCTGTCATCTTTTCTTAACCCTCTCTTCTGTAAACAAGTCCTCGCTGGCAGAGGATCATAAACAGAGCTATAATCTGTGTGCCTCAATTTTCCACATGTCTAGCCAAGAAAGGTATCTCTCCATGACATCATCCCATTTCATCTATTTTCCTGTCTCCTCAGTCCTACAAAGCTTTTATCCTCTTTTAAAATTTTCTTCCACATCTATTTTCCTTGAATCTTTTTGAATCATTTCTGTGTGCCGCTTTAGTGACTGTTAGCCCAGCAGTGGTGAGTCATGGAAACTCCTTAAGACTAGTCTCTTTCTATTTATTCTACCAGCCATATCCTGTTATTTGTCTGCCTTTCAAGTCTTCTTGTAACTGGACACTTTCTCCTTGCCTTTACAATATTGCTTTGCTTGCCTGACTTTTCGTTTTTGGAACTTGCTTCTCCTCACATTCATAGAGCTTTCTCTTAATTCACTGATCAATTGACAGAAAGAAAGAAAGAAAGAAAGAAAGAAAGAAAGACAGCATCGGCAAATAGGCTGAAAAGTACCATGCATACACAACAGTGGAAGTTTCCATATTTAAGTCTGCTGCAGCAAAAAGGACCAAGATGCTTTTGATGCCCTGAAGGCTAACACATTTATTATGGCATGAGAAATGCAACAGGGCAACTGTTAGAAAACTAATCTCCATTTACTGCTTTAGATATTAATCATTTGTTTTCCTGTCTCCTTCAGCATAAAAAACATTGAAACATCATAAGCCAAGGAATAATAACAACAACCACGACGGAAACAAAGTTATGATTTTTGGAAGAATAGCCATGAAGGATAGCCAGCATGACAGTGTGGTTTGTGTTGGACTAGAACTCTAGGAAACCAGGGCTAGATCTGGCAGCCCAGAGTAATCTAAACCCAAAGTTGCCCCAATATCCCACATTATCTTGGGTCCTCTGTTGCAATGTCAGGCAGCTATTTACACGTGTTATACTGTGCCATCTGGTGGCACTGCCACTGGTGTGACTCACTTGCTGTAAGGTCAGAAGAAGATGCCTAGCATTGATCACATAGCAGGGTACCTCATTCTTACCTCAGAGTGAGCATTCACACCACCAGTGCTGGGCAGCCCAATGGGACAGGTTGTAAATAGCTACCTGGTATCACAACAGAGGCTTCCAGATTTTCCTAGAAGATCTGGAGAAAAAGGTAATTCATTTAGAACCATATTGAGGGTGGTATACCTTGGATTCAGAGCTGAATTGGCTGAAGGTTGTTTGGATACATCACACCAGAACTGGAGATTGGGCCATACGTCATCAGGGGTGTCACTAGGAGGTGAGGGTATGTGGTCTGCACTAGATGCAGACATCTCCTTTTGGGCAGAAAATGGGCTATGGTGTTTGCATGCATCCCTTTAAAGTGATGTCAAAATGGCATAAGTTTGGTAAGACTCAGTGTGAGGAGAGGCCCCAAGTTTTTTAAAAAATAAATTAAAAATATTTTAAAGTTTCTAAAAACAATCATTTAAAATTTTATTTAAAAACATCACATCTCACCAAATTGTCACTTTAACCACATGACGCTATGTACAGGTAAATATTGTAATTTAAAGGTATAATTTTAATTTTGGTAGTTGATTATGTCACAGCTATTGCCATTGCATTCAGTGATATATGGGAATTGCAATTTATGAATAATATTAGTACAAAAAGCATACTAAGGTGGATGTATGTTGTGGAAGGGGGAGGAGGTCAATGGGTTGGTGACACCATGAGTTGCAGCACCAGGTAACACCAACCATGGTGATACCGATGTGCATCATCTGGATTCCTTGACAGAGGTACAGGGCCCATGAAGACAACCCCTAGGTTTCTTTGAGCCATGAAGACAACCCATAAGTTTTTAATCCCCTCTCAGGCATGAAAACCCACTGGGTGCCCATGGCAATGGCAAATCTCCTCTGAATCAATCCAGAAAACCCAAAGGTAAGGTCACTGCACAATCTGGAATTGACCTGAAGGCACATAACAAAAACAACAGTATGAGGACAGTTTTGGATATTTGGGTACAGTACTTAATATGCCAACCTGAAGAAGTTCAAAAGAACAGCATTTTTCTGATCTAAAGGAGAAAAATAGCTCTCCTGGTTTTTATTTTCAGAAGAGATTAAGGGGTGAAACACATGGGCATCCAGAAGTGGCCATAAGCCACTCCCAGCCTAATTGCCCTGGGACTGTGGAGAACACATGCCACAGCTTGAGGGCGCCTCCTGCAGAAGTCACAAATGGACCAGGACAAGGAGTGGAAAGGTCCGTTCCTTTGGGGGCTGATTTTGAGCCACCTTAGGAGGCACCAGGGTGCCCTTGGTGTGGCTTCTGGGCACTCCGGGAGCTTGCACTGTCAAAATGCTATGCCCTCGGAGTGGCTAGAAGCTACCCCCATCTGCCTGTCTGTTTCAGGCCTAAATTAAAGGAACTGCTGTAGGTTGCAGCATTAGGGCATTTCCCAGGATTAAGTCCCTTTGGGAAGAGTGAGAATTACACCTGGTTAAACATGCAAGGAATTGCAATGCTAGATCTTTGTATGTTACATTGTTTTATGGGACAGAGGCTTACAAACATTTTGATTGTCATCCTATATCTCATCCAGATGCTTCTAATGTTAAGGTTCCACCTGTACGCCTCTGTCTGACTTTGACAAATAGGGAGTGCATGTGGTAACATGTGAAATTCTATGAAAATTTTTATTCACAAATCTGTGATCTCAGGCACTCTCATGCTTAGCGACCATAATATCTTGCACATAAAACAAGAACAAACTTAATTAGAATGTTATCAATGTACCCTCTGTTATTCTGATCACCAGAACCTTTTAAATCAATTAATATAACAAAATTGTTTAGTTAATTTTTTCTTCTCCATGCCTGTTCATTTTAACTGAAATATAAAGAAGAATTTTTTTCCAACACCCAAACAGTTTGTTGGGGGGGGGGGGAGTATGTTAAAACCCAAATGCAATTTAAAAAAATACTGTTAAGTTTTCCCATATTACTCAAATGGCAACAATTCCCAGGGGCAATGCTTATCTTAGTTTTGCTGCCTCTAGAATGAGATCTCTGTAAATTAATGGTAAATCTCAATATTCTCACTGCCAATAGGTGTCAAGAATGAGGAGAATTATTTCTTTGTGTTTAGACATGGGAATTCCCCCCCCCGCAAACACACACACAATGACAGGAAACAGTGCAGCTTTTGCATGAAAACAATGCAATTTACTTAGAAAAACACACAGTTTATCAAAAACTGCACACTTCAGCAGTGGTGTCCCTATCCCTGGTGTCACCTGGTGCAGTGGAGGCTGCCAGGGGAGCTACTGAGGGGCAGGGCCAAAAGGGCATGCTCTCTCTTCTCCTTCACCATGGCGGTGGCCTCCTATTAAGAAGGAAGCCATGGCTGTGGCAAACCTGGGAGGGGCACACTCACCACTTCTCACCCCTCCATAGAAGGATAACCCAACCAGATGTCACCTCGCCTCTGGCGTGTCACCTGGTATGGGCCACACACCTCGCACCCTCTAGTGATGCCACTGTACCTCAGAAAAACATAGCCTTCTCTAAAAACTGTGCAGCTTTCGGTATAAAGGCAGGAAGGATGTTAATTTGACACAGATAGGAATACACTAAATAATCATTTCATTTCCTGAATTAGGGCAAATCTAAACTTAGTAGAAGGAACAGAAAGTCCCCAGTCCCCCCCTCCTCCCAATTCTTTCTGATTTTATTTGGAAATCCATATGCATTTTTTTATCCCCAAATATTTTCTATCAACTCCTGGTATGATCAGAGACTTTTTATACCAGTTCCCCTGGATGGCTTATTTTAAACCAGCATAAATCAGAAAAATCAGGAACAAATTTGGGACTTTTCATTCACTCTGTTTGCACCCTTATTCTCATTAATTTTTATCTCTATTACATGGCAATATGACATATACTCTGAAAGAATTTGTACATTGTCCGCACAACATTCAGGCAAACACAGAAATGACAGTTTAATAAATTCTGATTGACGGGAAGCCAGTAAAGTGCCACAACTTGATAATTACAGCAGGCAATCACTGTTTGAATGATGGCCCACCATGATCTGTAGGAAGCAAAAACTGGAGAACATCCAATACAATCAGCAGAGAGTGGGTGATGTTTCAAGGTCTTCACTGGATGAATATATTATTATTTAAAAAAGTTCAATGTGTCTGAGGCTTGATTTTTTTTTTTTTGGTCCAATAAATAGTGTGTAGAGTTTCAGCTCCAGAAATTTCTGAATTCTAAACAGCCCCTGAAGAAGGACTTTGAAATGATATACAGTCTGAAATATATTGAGTTTTTCTTTAATAAATAATTCATTCTTTGAGCACCCCGAGTCTTGTCTGTTGTTTTTTGCTCATCAGGAACTATACCATTACTAAACGATTCATTACTTTGGCAGACCCAATGAAGAATAAAAAGAAGTAATGGTAGAAGTAATGAACCTATTTGGAGAAATAACAGGTTGCAAAGTTCATAAAGAAAAATCAGTTATAATTACAAATGATATCAATAAAAAAGTTGAAAAGGTTTTACTGTATATACTCATGTATAAATCTAATTTTAGTCAAAAAATTGACCCCAAAACCTGGGTTGACTTATCCATGGGTCAATGTAAGAAGTGTACTTTAATTCTTATTTAAAAATGAAACCATCCCCTGGTGAAAAGGAATAATTTAATTTGTCCTGGAAGGTCTGATCCCACTCCAGACATTAGTGTGAGTACAAACAGTTATGCCTGCTGGAATTTTGTAAGTTCTTTGGCATCACTTCCCTTTGTTTCATCCTTTGCTACATGCCCCTAAGTTTTACCCTTGACTTATCCCTAGGTCATATCAAATTCCATGATTTTGGACCCCAAACCTGCCTTTGACTTATACATGAGATCTACTTATAGTTGAGTATATATGGTATATTAGCAAGCTGGGATTAAAATTTTGCAAGATGCAGAGGAAAGGGGGGGGGGGGTTGGACATCCATAATTTGAAATTATACTTTGAAGTGTGCACTTTTGCATGGTTGAAGGAATGGATGAATTTAAAAGATAGAAGACTGTTTGACTTAGAAAGAGAAGGCTTAAAATGTGGATGGCATGCTTATTTAATATATGGGAAAGATAAGGCAAATAAGGACTTTAACAATTATTGTATTGCTTTGAGTTTGAAAAAAATACAGAAATAGAATTTTTCTAGATTCCTTTAGTTTATGGACATCTTCACAGGAAGCCTTTCACAGAAGAAAGATGGCTTATGTATAAAGATATATTAGAAAAACATAAAGATGAAAAATGCAGAAGGAATTAGAAGAAGAGTATAATATTAATTAGTTTCTGCATATGCAAATTAGTGAAAGATTTAGGATGAATATAAAAACTTCTGGATTTGAAGACAGAAACCAGAATTGGGAAATATCTTACAAGAAGATAAGAACAAAATTATTGGATCTGTTTATAAGCTATTCTTAAACTTTTCCCATTTGCCCATTGTGAGAAAAATTAAGATATGCCCTTCACCATGGGATATAACATGCATGGAAGTATTGAACTTTGTGCACTTTTGCCAAATAGTGGGGAAAAAAATGTAAAGGGATGTGGGTTCGTCCCCCTCCCAAAGCTGCAGAATTTTCTGTACTCGTGAAAAGACTGCAAACACAATTTTTACAGAAAAGCTGTGCAGTCTCTCAAAGTACATTGCCATTTGAAAACTACACAGTTTATGCTGTGATGGGTAAAAAAAACAACCCCAAAACAAAGTAACCCCCCCCCCAAAAAAACCCTGCATGAACATCTGAGGTGCTGTTTTTTTTTCTAAATTTCCTAAGGGGTCAGGAACTCCATATTAGATTTCCATCAGGAAACTGGTGAATTTTCGGTCCATCCCTATTCCAGATATGGATGACATTTTGTAGTAACCAGATTTACTTAAGAAATACACTAGTTGAGCACAGCAGGGAGAACAGGCTTAGTCATTGATAGCAGAAAACTCACTGTCCCATGGCAAATCTGCAGAGAGATATTGCAGTACCCACAGATGCATTCAGACCTCTATCTCCTTCCCTCTGCCCCTTTGTTCTGTGTCTCCCTGCCCATGGCTCCTCCAGATGGAAGAGATTTACTGGGAGGTTGCGATATTTTTGTATAAGTTCTTGGGCTTTAAAAAAATAAATATTATACAATGGCAAAGATATAAGATATAATCAGGAGATATAAATCTATCATTTAGCTGTGTCTCTGTAGCAAGATCTTCCAGTGCTTGAACTGTGTGATAGTCCTACACCACCATTTATTGTTGCTACATCACTGAAACTAACAAAATTAATTAAAAAGTTAGTTACACTACAAAGAAGGTCTGAAGTTATCCCTTGTGAAAGTTGCATTTACAGGGTACAGCTGGCCCTCCACCTTTGCATCTTTGACTTTTGTGGATTTGATTATTTGTGGTTTTGATTAATATGTTCTCTCTAGGAATCTCTAGGTTCTCCAGAGTAACTCTGACAGAGGTTGACCATAGCATTGTGCTGCACAACCTAGAAAATCCTACAGAAAACACTTCTCTAGGCATTTGTAGGTCCTCTACCATGATTATATGATCAATGTCAGGCAGATGTTGCACTGGAGCACCTGGAGATTCTAGAGAGGTATTCTCTTAGGTAATAATAATAATATTTTTTTTTAAATTTGTGGTTTCCCCACATTCACAGGGGTCCTCCACCTCTAATCCCAGTGAATGTGGAGGGCCCACTGTAGTTATACCTTTATTGTTCAAAGAATGAATTAGTCACATTTAGGTAGTTATTTGAGAGCCAGTGTGTGGGGGTTTGATGTTGGACTAGGACTCTGGAAAAGAGGGTCTGATTCCTCACTCGGCCATGGAAACCCACTGGATGACCTTGGGCAAGTAGCACTCTCTCAGCCACAGCAGGTAGATTTCGAGTGAACATTAGAAGGAATTTCTTGAGAGAAGGGGTAAGAGGGGATCAGCAATGGAGTGGCTGTGGGGTCTCCTTCTCTGGACTTCTTCAGAAAGAGGCTGGACAGCTACCTGCTGGGGATGGTTTAGCTGCGTGGAATAACGGTTTGGATTTAATGGGCCATGAGGTCTCTTTTAACTCCATGCCCCCTTCTGAATTCCAACCATAGTCTTTTAATAATCAAATATCTTTTTTTAAAAAAGGACATTAAGTAGCCCTTAGCAAACACTGACCATCAATCCTGGTCCATTAATTCTCTTTTCTTCAAACCTCAGGTTCACAGTAATTAGAAAGCAAGTTCAAGAAAATAGTTACTCCCTGGCTACTAGTGTATAACACCAACTGACTTGATCATATGTTTTAAAACTCTAAGCACCCTGTTTCCTTAAACCATTTCCTCCCACATCTGGGGAAAAACTTCACATTACATGGAAATATATATAACTAAGCTCTGACAGATTTTTTAAATGTGAAAAGCAGTCTTCAAGCTGCAGTTTTCAGTGAAGGAGTGGCAGGTGAGGATATGCTTAGCACTTTGTTCACAGGCTTTTTTTTTTCTGTATCAAATTCATCCCCACAATTGTTGTTTACCCCTTTGGTATATATCAGATTGGTGTCGCAGATCTGGAAAGCTGGAAAGACCATTTTGTATAGAAACATGATCATCAGGTACTAGTCAAAGCATCTGATTCACATGCAAAGTCGCAGTCTCCTAAAGCTGTTCTGCATTATGGAACACATGTCAGAACTTTGCCATTACACATATCTTCTCTAGTTTATCCCTAGTGTGTAGGAAAAAAAGGATTAGCTCCTATCCAGTAGACTTCACTATCCTAAACTGACCTCAGGATTCAGTGTTATGCCGTGACTGTGTGCTATGCATAAAGTATGGAATGTTATGATCTAGCATTTTGAGAATCCTCATTGGCTTTATTTTAAACACAGCATGTTTCTAGCTACATAGCTGCAAAGATATATTTGAAAATGTGTGCACAATGCCCATTAACGTATAAAAAAATGGAGAGGTGCTTAGAACAGATTTCCAACTGTTGTGTTTTGAGTAGTGAGTTCAGTGTATAGCTTGCTACTCTTCTCTGTGACTAGCAAAATGAAAATAAATTATGCAAAAGTGCAGACTATGTACATAATAAAAAGCTAAATCAAGAAAATTGGAGAGAGTGGCTAAATTCAGAGGTTGCACCAGCAAGAAAACATAGATCATTTCATCAGTGTTTATATTGATTTGTTATTATTTATTTAAAGTATATCTGTATCACTTCACAACCTACAAATGTTCCTGAGGCAATGATCAAATAAAAACCAATTAAAACAATAGAAAGAAAAAAAATCAAAACATATTAAAATACTCTTTAAAAACCTTTAAAAAGCAGGCTAAAACAACCCTAGAATCTAGTTTTAAAACAGTTAAAATAGAAGTTTGAAACACTGAATGTCATGGAGAATAGCACTGTTTTGGTTGTCTGCCAGAAACCTAAAAGACATGAAGCCTTCTTAACTTCCTTTGGCAGAGAGTTCCACAGTTGAAGCATTGCTACATAGAAAGTCAGCTTACATGAGGTGTCGGGACATGCAACAGAGGACATCCGATGAAGATCTCAAATTCCTGGCAGGCTCATATGGGTGAAGGTGGTCTTTCAGATATCCTGCCCCCATTTAGGGATTTTCAATTTACCACCAGCACCTTGAATTAAGCTCAAAATCAAATTGGAAGCCAGCATAGTTCTTGCAGGACTTGTGTTATATGGTCTGTAAAATGTATACTTGACACCAGTTTGGTTGCTGCATTTTGCACTAGCTGCAGCTTCCAAATACTTTTCAAGGGCATCCCCATATAGAACACATTACACTGCAGTAGTCATGGTAATTTCATAGCTGTGTTAGCAACTTGCTCGACACAGCAGTCAGAGAAAGAACAATGTTCAGAGAGACAGAGAGGTGAAAACCTAAATACACATACCCTCTAACATTTCACAGATGAAAACCAGGACATGTCTCTACCAAAATGAAATAGTTGCAGGGTATAAATACAACTGCTAGTCCCAGCTACAGTAAACCTATTGCTTCATTGGGGTTTACATAAGTCCTGACTTGTTGTTGCTGCTGCTGCTGTTGTTGCTAGTAACTGCCATCAAGTCAACTTTGACTTACGGCTAGACTGACCATATTTGGGACATAATGACCATAATGGGACATTGAGATGGCAAAAATATGGAATATACCATATTTATGAAAGAGTAAGATTCTAACAAAAGTTTTATTACATTAACATATTGAGCTAACATTGATTCTTCAGTGACAAAACTCATCCAAAAAGCTAGGTAGATGTAGAGGGGGGACTATGATCATACCGTGAATATTTCTCCAATGAAATTATCTTATGAAGCAGATTTTGGTCTTTCAGCAACTTGTAAAATTTCTCATACTCCCTGACACAATTTTTCCTTTTGACAGTCATAGCTTCAATCAGGGAACTTCAAACCATTTTGGAACATAACAGGACATTTTTCTTGAAAACAGGACAAAATTGACATTTATATTAGGACAGTCTGGAAATATAAAAAAAATGGCACTGTCCTGTTAAAAACAGTACAAATGAGAGACCTCCAAGACACCATATCATTAACCATCCTGCTCATGTCTTGCAGACTCAGCCATAGCTTCATTGAGTCTACCCATGTGGAATGTGGTTTTCCTCTTTTCCTACTGCTTTCTACATATCATGGATTGGCCAAAGTACAGCAGCCCCAGTTTAGTCATCTTGGCTTTTTGGGGGAGTTCAGGTTTGATTTGCTTGGGAAACCCCCCTTTTGGTGGTGTCTTTTTAGCAGTCCACAGTAGTTGTAGAACTCTTCTCCAGAACCACATTTCAAATGTGCTGATTTTCTTCCTATCTGCCTTCTTCACTGCCTAGCTTTTACACTCATACATAAAAATAGGAAATATGATGGCATTGCCAATCCTGAATATAGCTGCATGTACACTGCAGTATTGATGCAGTTTTACACTGCTTTAACTGCGATGGCTCAGTGCTACGGAATTCTCAGATTTGTTGTTTTGTGAGATATTTAGCCCTCTCTGTCAGAGAGCTCTGGTGCCACAACAAACTTTGTGGAAACAGCCTTAGTGTTCATCATTATATATCTTTACACTTCAGGATCTTGTATAGCTCTTTCATAATAGCTCTCCTTCCAAGTCCTAGCCTTCTTCCTATTTCTTGACAGCAACCTCCATTCTGATTAATGATAGAGCCAAGATATAGGAAATATTGAATAATTTCAGTGTCTTCATTGTGTTTTAAAGTTATGTAAATCATCTGTTCTCATTGTTTAAGAGTGCATATCTTAAATTGGTGATGTTCCTTCCATTTTTCACATCTTCTTCTTTGAATCTAGTTCTGCTTTTCATATGATATTTTAGGCATACACCTTAAACAGAAAAGGTGATAAGATGCATCCTGTTTATTCATATTCTGTTCTGACAGAATCCTCTTGTCCTGAGTACAAATTATGCATCAAGACAATCAAATGCTGTGGGACACCTATTTCTTTAACAGCGATCCATAATTTTTTTTATTATTAAAGGCTTTGCTATAATCTAGAAAGCACAGGCTAATTTTCTTTCGAAATTCTTTTGTGCTCTCTATTATTCAGCATGTACTGTCAGCCCTCAGTATCCATGGGGGATCTGTTCTGCCCCCCCCCCAGCATCAAAATTTGTGGATGCTCAAGTCTGCTTTGTCCCTAATGGTGGTGCGGCCATGCGACCACACCACTATTGGAGACAATGGGACTTGTCCTCCCTCCTGACTGTCACTGGTGGCAGGTGTGTGGATGGCAGGCAGCGGATTCCTCTGCTGCTGCCGCTTCCACCTCTTTCTCCCATCTCTTCCTCTTCCTCTTCCCACCGCCTCTGCCACTGTCTCCTCCTCCTCCTGCCTCCTCCTTCTCTGCTGCTTCCTCTTCCTCCCACTCCTTTGTCCTCCTCTGCCATTACTGCTTCCTCCTCCTCCCACCTCTTCCTCCTCCCACTTCCTCCTCCTCCTTCTCCCATCTCTCCCATCTCTTCCTCTAGCCTCAACCTCCTCTTCCTCCAGCTCCCCTTCCTCCTTCATCTTCCTCCTCCTCCTTTTCCTGCTGCATCTTCTGCGTCTTCCTCCTACACTGCCTCACCATGAGCTTGCTGTCTGCAAATGCTTGAATCCACAGATGGCAAGTCCGCGGATACAGATGGTGAACTGTTTTTGCAATATGATTCCTAATGCGTCTTCCTTGGACATCTGGTATTGCTTGCTCCATATATGGTAAAAGTCCTTGCTGTAGAATTTTGAGCATCATTTTGCTTGCATGGGAAATTAATCCAATAGTCCTGTGGTTACTGCAATCCTTGTTGTCTCCTTTCCTTGTGACTGGGATATACAGTTAGCCCTCCTTATCCAGAGATTTTTAATCCACGAATTTGAGCATACACGGCTTGAAAATATTCCCAAAAAGTATAAATTCCAAATAGCAAGCCTTGATTTTCCATTTTATATATGGGACACCATTTTGTTGTGCCATTATATTTAATGGGACTTGAGCATCCATGGATTTTGTTATCCACGGAGGGTCCTGGAACCAAACCCAAGCGGAAAACAAGGGCCCACTGTATAAAGAGATTTCCAGTCTGTGGACCATTGTTTTGTTTTCCAAATTTCATGACAGATTTTAGTTAGAACTAGAGTAGATTCTATCTCTGTGGACTTAAGCAGCTTTATTGGCATGCCATCTGTTCCTGGTGTTTGTTCCACTCAAGTACTCTGAGTGCAGCTTCTGCTTCTTTTTTTAAAAAATAGGAAATTTATCTTCACGTGGTCCTGACTTACCATTCAACAATTGATTGAATGGTTTTACTATTAACTGAGACTAGCATTTGGATTTAGGTCAAGGACTGTCACTTGAAAGTGAGTGTTTTCTCAGTAAGTGCTTTTAAGAGGCTTAATTGGTCATGATGTTCACAGTCATCAGACAATTGTGTTTGGTAAACTATTGTCTCTTGTGTGAATTTGCTCCTTCTTTAGGGTTAACCACTTATAGGCCTTTGCTTCCAGAAATTAGATGCATGGCAAGTGAGGATGAGGCAAGACTGCTGTAAATACAACTCCAGCAAAAATTTATGTTCAAGCACGTAATATGCAAATATAATGCAAAACCAAATAATTTGGATGGAAATTAATCACACAGAAGCCAAATTACAACTATAGATGGCATGTGAAGACAGCATAGACAATAGAACAGGTGCCCAGGTCTTTTAATTTTATCACATGGGACTTGGACAATGGGAACGGAATGGAACGGAACGGAAAGGGGGAAAAAAGTATGTTATTGCATGGGAGAATGCTGCCGATGCCACCAGGAGTCCCCAATCTGTTCTCCAACAATTCCACAGCAGCCGATTTTGAATAACGATTCTGAACAGTTCTTCAAAATTGGCTGCTGTGGAACGGTTGGGGAACGGATTGGGGACTTCCGGCAGCATTGGCAGTGTTCTCCCATGCAATAACATCTGTTTCCCCCCCTTTCTGTTCCATTACCTTCCATTCTGCTCCATTCCCGTTCTCCAAGTCCCATGTGGTAAACTTAATTGTCTCCTTTCTTATATTGTCCTCAGCTGTAAACGTGTACCTTTTTAATCTATTGGAATTACAGGCTATAGACTAATCAAGTGTTATGACTCAATGCATATACTTTTAACAATCCTTTCTCAGTTCTTCATTTTGATGAACTTTTTCTGCACCAGCTTTGGTAAGGACTATAAAGAACATAAAATATTATGACTCTATTTAGTCTGGAGCATATTTGTTTGCATTTTATAAATGCAATTGATTTCTGTATGATGAATTTCATTCTAATTGCCCAACTTGTACTGTATTTGGTATCACCTGCTTATATAAAACAATACTGAACAAACATAATGATATATTGGAGTTTTAAATGTCACAGCCTTGTGTTTCTAGCATTTGGGATTCATATTTGATTAACTGATGTCTGCATTTGATTAGGTGACTAGGGATAGGAATCTTCCCTCTCTTAATGGTCCTGGCTGTGGAACTCTTACCTTAAAAACATCAATTTGGTGCCTTTAAAAAAATGTATAAAGTCAATGATTATTTTCCTGAGCATTTAGTGGATTATTTTTCTACCTCTTTTCATGTGTTGTTCCTATGTTAAATATCATAGATATTTAAATTGTATTTCATTGTTGCTTTGACTGATTATTTTAAGCTATCTTGAAATGAAAAGGTGGGGGTATCAAAGCTCCATAAGAGGTCTTTCAAAGAAGTCCTCCTATTGAGAAAAACACTTACATGGGATGAGCAATTTCGAGTCCTTGGCTAAAGCCATACAAATCTTTTAAGAACTGTGACTTAACTCTTTAGGTGATCTTGTCCCTGGGAACTTATTCTACCTTTGAAACAAAATTCACTTCTTCTGGAGATCATGATGATGGTTCCTCCCCAGTCTTTCCAGTGAGTGAGCAGAATGTTCCTTGGTGTGATGGCCCCTGGGTATCAGGAATGTAGTGCAAAATGGGAGCTTTGCCACCCAAATAAGAATTCTGCCCCACAAATGAATTTTCCTTCAGTCTCAAATTTCTAGAATTCCAGAGAATGAGACATTAAAACATATTCAAACCTAGATCAAAGTCTTGTATTTCCTGCATTCACATTTCCTTGGTAACTTTCCCCCTTTTCCTTAGTCTGTTGTTATTTGTTGTCACATTGGTTTTAGAAAATTATGGTAACCCTAAAAATGAGAGATCTTCAAAATAAGGCTGCAAATCCAGGGCCATGGCTTTCTTGATTGAGTCTGTTCACTTGTAATGTGGTCTTCCTCTTAGCAAGCCCTACTATCTGTTCTAGTGGGTCATGTTGTCTCATGATATATCCCAAGTATGTTACCTTTAGTTTAGTCATTTTGGCTTCTGGGGAAAGTTCAGGCTTGATGTACTTTTGGAACCATTTGCCTTTTTAAAGGAGTTTATCACACTGCCCTTTTGCATCCTTCCCTCCCAAGCTAGGCACAGGATGAAAACTTTTAAACATGGATTTTATCGCATGCCTCCATGCCCAGGCATCCCTGATCGTGGCATCCTATACCCAATCTGGACTTCTCCTGTACTTTGCAAACACTTTCCTCTCATAGCACCACATTTTAAATTAGATTATTCTCTTCCTTTCAGCTTTAATCACTGTCCAACTAAAATACTATGGCCTGGACTTTAGTATTCCAAATGCTACTTTCCTTTTGATTTCTTGACTTGACTACAGTCTCTGTTTTGAAACATGACTGAGCCAGGATGCCTAACCCTAAGCTGTATTTCTAATGCTCACTTGAAGTTTTAAGTTACTGCAATGCTAGACTGGGAGGCAGAATTCTTATTTGGGGGGCAACAGCCCCATTCCCCATTTTTTTAGCTACACCTTTACTGGATGTTGTCATTTAGTGAGGACTCTTGGCCTTCCTAGAAGGAAGAGGAATCTTTTATCAGAGCCACATCACACTCCTTTTCCCTGGTTATCTCATCCCCTTTTAATGAGAGAATGATGAATTCTGTCATTTTTTGGTTAATAGTACTGACACATATTATTTTCTTTATATATCCCATTAATATATACATCTTTAAAAAAAGAGAAACCAAGCCAGTATTAAAGAAGAGAGAGAGAGAGAGAGAGAGAGAGAGAGAGAGAGAGAGAGACTTAAATTTGTTGTGTTGGAACCTAATAATGCAATTCTCCATAGGGTGTGGTGGCAGTCAAGTTCAGGACAAGTTTACAGAGTGAAGTACCATTTTCTACAGCCAGGGACTTGTAGTTTTGTCATTCAGATTTTATTCACCTTATAATTCAGTCATGGCAGTTCTTTAAAATATCTGTGCGCCTCTTTAAAATATGTATTCTGGATGCTATGAGAATTAGGCTACAAAGAAAAGCATTTTTAGTGCTAGATGGAGACGGTGCACAGCGGAGTCTCATAAGTTTGATTTGGCTCCAAGTAGAGGACAGGAAATAGAAGGTGTGGATAGAAAAGCTTATTGGGAAAAAGAAAAGAAAATGAGCTATTAGGGAAATTGGCACAGAATGGCTTTTCTTCTTATATTTCTCCAGAAATATAAGAAGTGTGCAGAACTTAATTGTATTATTGAAATGGCTTCATTGGCTATTGCTGCCAGATATCCACAAGGAGCCAGGACATTAAATGGAAAGCTTTGGGCTTCTTCATGCTTTTCTCCCAAGGGGGAATCCATCAATCATCTGTCAAATCTGGCGTGTGGGAATTGTTTGAGCTTTCACAAGTGCTGAGTGTTCTGAATGCACTTTGATGGGGCAGCACCATGGTGTCAGACGCCTTCCTGAACTACACATATTCATGATTTTTATTTAATATATTTTATCAAAATATTTATATACCACCCTATATCTCAGTATCTCAGGATAAGGTACAAGTAAAATCCATTTAAGCCATTTAAAATAATTTTTAAATGTAAAATAACAGTAATTTAAACAAACTAAGAGCATATTAAACAATTTAACAGGCTAAAAGGTTGAAAATAGTTTGAAACAATATTCAAGTGCACTTTGAAAAAACCAGACTCCAAGGACTTTTGAAATAAGCCATCTTTTTACTTTGATGCTAGAATGAAGACAGGACTAACACCAATTTGGCCTCCCTCCTTCACAGTCTGGTTACCACATCAGAGAAGGCCCTTTCCCATGCCCTCCTAAACTATATGGGATCCATTGGTGAGACACAGGAGAAGACACCTCCAGCAGATCCCAATCTGTTAGAATGTCTTTTGTGAGTCCCCATGCATACAGCTGTGATCGGCAATCCTGCACAGTCTGATAGGCTTCCTATACTGCTACTTCACTAGTATACTCTCCAATTGGCCTGATTAAGTGTGATAATTTCAATTAATCTTCAGTCATCGCACTTTTTTTAATAGCTTTTAAAATGTCCCAGTTTCTCTCTCCTCTATTTCCCTCCCTTGTCCTCACCTTATTTTTATTGCTGCAAACTGAATTCAAAGTAAAAAAAGTAATGTGTATTCAGTTTACTCAGAAGCAGGGATAGGAGATGGGGGGACCTTTCCCTTCCCAATAGGCTTAGGCAAAAGGAAGCTGTTTGTAGGTTTAGGTGTTTTTCTTCAATAATAACTTTAATAATAATAATATTTATTTCTAACCCGCCCCTCTGCACAGCAACCGGGGCGGCGTACAACAAATTTAAAACAAACAACAGTTTTAAAACATTCTATCGACACAGTCTTTAACCCTCCCACCCCTCCCACCCCGTAAAACTAGATTAAACTAAATCAGAGTTCAAATGACAATAGGACAACATAAATACAATAAAGCCAGCTTTAGGGCAACACAGGCAGTGACATCAAGGGGGGCGGGTAATGATCATCTCCATTGAGCTGGTAAATTATTATGGGAAGGCCTGCTGGGAGAGATTCGTCTTTACTGCTTTTTTAAAGCTATCAAGAATGGAAATAAGACAGATCTCGTTTGGCAGGCCATTCCATAGTCTGGAAGTGGTCACAGAAAAGGCCCTCTGGGAGGTCTGTGACAGCCTATTCTTCATGGGCTGCAGCAGATTCCTCCCAGAGGACCGGAGCACGCGGGGGGGGGGGAATTCATATGGGAAGAGGCGGTCCCTGAGATAAGATGGACCCAAGCTATGTAGGGCTTTAAAGGTTAAAACCAACACCTTGTACTGTGCCCAGAAACTGATAGGTAGCTAGTGGAGAGATTTAAGCACAGGTGTTATGTGTTCTCTTCTGGATGTTCCAGTAACTAACCTGGCTGACATGTTTTGTACTAGTTGAAGTTTCCAGGTTAGGCACAAGGGTAGCCCCATGTAGAGCGTGCTGCAGTAATCCAGATGTGAGATTACCAGAGCATGTACCACGGTTTCCAGATCCTTCTTATCCAGGAAAGGGCGCAGCTGGCGTATCAGACAAAGCTGATAACAGGCACTCCTGACCATCGCGTTCACCTGACTAGTCATGTGAAGCAACAAATCTAGGAGTACCCCAAGACTACGGACACAGTCCTTAGAGGAGAGTGTGACTCCATTCAGGACTGGAAGTTATATACCTAGACCTGGTTTCGGGCCCGTGACTGTCAGTACCTCTGTTTTGTCTGGATTCAGTTTCAATCTGTTTTTCCTCATCCAATCCATTATTGCCCCAAGACAGTCATTGAGAGGGGTGACACCATCTAAAGTCTGAGCCGACAATCTGGTCATGGAGAAATATATCTGAGTGTCATCAGTGTACTGATGACACCGCTCTCCATGCCTCTGAATGATCTCACCCAGAAGCTTCATATAGATGTTAAATAGCATAGGGGACAAAATGGCGCCCTGGGGGACAATTAAGCTCAATTTTGGAAGAGCAACTGTCCCCGAGCCTCACCCTCTGGGACCTGCCCAAGAGACAGGAACGGAACCACTGCAACACAGTGCCTCCGAATCCCAGCTTCCTCAGCCAATCTAAGAAAATGGAATGATCCATAGTGTCAAAAGCCACTGAGTCTGTTTCTCACCTGTTCTGGCATTGTACTGTTCAGACAACCTGTTTCTGGTGCAAGCAGTCCAGACAACATCTGGCATGTTCTGCATAAGAACTGGGATATAATAACCTTAAAACAGATTAAAATAATATACTTCTTGCTCCAGATCTTCTGAGAAGATCTGGATCCTTCCAGATCCATGCCATGGTGACTGTTTCCATAGGCATCTTGCTGAGCCGAAGGGTACAGCTGCCACCAGCATGAGTTGTTGATTGTGAGGTCAGAACAAGACACCCAGCCATGCATTGAGGCTGGGCACCTCATTCTGACCTTAATAGTGAGCAACTCATGGCAGTGATGAATGTGCCACATGGCTCAGCTGGACACTTGTGCAGACAGTTGTTGCAGTGTGGGAACAGAGGGCCAGGGAACAGGGGGAAGTTGCTTCAAGTTGCCCCTACTTCACACATCAACCTTGCAAAAGAACAGGGAAGGGAAAAAGGACTGGTGAATTCAATATGGAGGTGCACTGGTTCTAAATTGGCTTTGTTGGTATGATGATGGTCTGTAAATGAATGCACTATTTCAGTATGTAAACCGAAAAACCTTAGCACCCAATCAGAACCACAAGAAGTGTTCTTGGACATTTCAGATATGTTTTCTAGCAGAAGCCATCTAAATAGGAATCCAGCTCTAGAGCAATCTTTAGGAACCTAATAAGAGCCCTGCAGAAGCAACACAAAATTCTTATCATGCTCAGCATCTTGTTTCTCACAGCTGCCAACCTGCCACCTCTGGGAACACTATAAACAACAGCATGTAGCTAATAGCCAGAGCACTGAAAAGTTATTTTTAAAAGATTATAATTCCCAGAATCCTCTAGCCAATATGGCAACTGACCATGCTTAGCTGGGGAATACTAAAATCATCTAAAAAGTTAAATTCCCAAGTTCTGCCCATAATTGTCTCCAGTAGTTGCTTAATGCTGTTTACTCATGCAGTGTCCCACAAGACAATTCCATGCTGAAGCATGCTGCTCATGTGCATTGTTGGGATCATGTGCTTTGCAAAAAGAAACCACAGTCCACACCCTGAGCACATGAGTAGTAACATACCCTAGATTGTGGAATGACCTGCCAGAAGTGATTCAGCAGTTGAATATGCTGTTTGAATTAAGACAGCATTAAAGAAAAGTCTCTTTTGGCAGGCTTATCCAGATGATTTTTTTAATTATAAATTTTAAATGATGACTTTTAAAATATTGATTGTTTAATATGTCTTGTGTTTTCTTTTAATTGATATGTTTTTTAAACGAATGTTGCAGTTTTTAACTGATGTTATGTATTTGTTGGTCATAGTTTTGTATGCAAATTCATCAGTTCTGTACCACAGGGACTTCAATGGCCATGAGAAAGGGCATAGATGGCTTCATTTGTATTACACCTGACTCCACAAAGAAGCCAGCATGTTCTGACTGATAGGGAGGAGCTGAAAGAAAAAAAAGTCTAGTTGTTTCAGAATCTTTGGAGAATGAACTGGCTTACAGAGAATTGAGTACAAAATCCTCTATAGTTCCTTAACCAGTTTTATCTCCTGTATTAAGATTGGTACAATTGCGCCTTTTTCTGTCAGTAGTAGGCACTCCACTTTTTATATCTGTGGTTTGGATTAGAAAATATTTTCTTTACCAAATCAAGCACAGTGTGTAGTTTTTTCTCGTATTCTTATGTCCTTCAAAGGAAGAGGGTCCACAAATGTTGATAGGGAAGGGCTGGGAAGACAGAAACACAGTGGTTTCACTAGGATTGGTGTCTCCCTAGTGCAGTAACTCATGCTGTAACTCATGCTTTCACCCACAGGCTTGGAGCCACCCAGAGGTGGCAAGAAGGCTGGCTGGGACACTATCATCATGTCACGGCAAACTCATGGAGGCCTCTCCCATTTCCAAGCAGCTGGCAGCAAGTACACCTACTTGCTGCCAGCTGCTTGGAAATGGGAGAGGCCTCCATGAGTTTGCCGTGACATGATGATAGTGTCCCAGCCAGCCTTCTTGCCACCTCTGGGTGGACCAGGTTCTTCCCAGACCCTTCACTCTCTAGGAGTCTAGGCTACCTGTGGAGAGGCACAGCAGTACACACTGGAAGACAATCCTTTCTCACAAACACAGCAGATGATACTCCCCTCTGTGGTGTCACTGAGTGCTGTCCTCACTTCTCTACCACTCCAGAAAACCTCTGCAGAAGCATCACTTTTTTTTTTAATCTCTCATGAGGGTGCATGAACAATTATGTGTTCCAGTGAGTAACTGCTCACCCTGGACAGAACAGAAACATTACCAAAGACACTACCTCAAAACCAGCACATCCAAAGATGTGCAACTGAGTAAGCAATGCTGTCATGGACATGAAACAAAAAGTACCAATAACAGTAGTCACAGAAGAATAAGCTTCTCTAGATGACTGTTTCTCATTCTTTTGTTTTCCAATATGTTTTGGACTTCAGATTTCATAAGCCCCTGCCATTGGCATTGGCCACATAGGTAATGGCAAGAATATCTGAGAGGAGAAAAGTGTATTTACATTACACAGATAAAGTTATCCCACTTTAACTGTCATAGTGACATCCTATAGAATCCTGAGATTGTAGTTGGTGTTATAGGTTGTTTTTTTTTGGGGGGGGGGGGTAGACTGGAGCTTCCTCAGAGAGAAATTGGAATGACACATGAAACTACAAGTCAAAGAATTGAATAGGATGGTACTATGATGGTTAGAATTAAACTAAAAATGATGTATCTGAAAGATCAAAGATTGAGAGGTACTGTTCTAGATTTTTAGAAGCATTTCCGCCCTTCATCATCATTCATGATGAGTGATCTCTCTCTGTCTCTCTGTCTCTGTCTCTGTCTCTGTCTCTCTCTCTCTCTCTCTCTCTCTCTTTATTCTTCCTGGAATATAAAAATCTTCTTCCAGTGTTTGGAGGATCCTCCAGAGCAGGTTTTGGGAGATGGATGGGCACTGTAGAGAGAAGACAAAAGTCCCATTGTGAAAATAAAACTCTGTTCAAGCAACATTGGGTTTTGTCCATTAAAGATGAAAAATGCAGGAAAAGGGATAGGCTAGAATTATTATTTTGACACCTTGCTTAATATGTGTGTTTGTTTGTTTGTGTGTGTGTGTGTGTGTGTGTGTGTATGTTCAAGGATGTGAGTCCTCACTAAAATATGAAAGATTACAGCCCACACATATGTTTATCTCCTCACTGCAACCTACATCGTTTTATCTCATTGTAAAGTTGAACATGGGGCATCTGCAAAGGGCAGCTATTCAAGGAGTTCAAATTCAGCTTTTAAAAAAGAAGTATCCTGAAATATAATACTGAAGAGCCAAAAAAAGGTATTCAGCTACTTCAGTAGTGTAAATTGATCATGCACTACTGCCATAAAGTGAAATTATGTTTAAAGTGAATTATTATTTAAGTGGATAAAGGGGGGGGGGAGAGAGATTGGAAATTTCACAGTCAGACAAACAACTTTAGTAGTAAAACTAGGGATGAGTCTAGCTGTGTATATTCACATTAGTCATCAGTATCACATCTCACATCCTGTATTTTTCATTTGGTTCACTGCCTGTGTGATAAACTGCTCTCTGGAATTCATCAAGTTATTGTGCTTAGCTGGGGGAAAAGTGATGCAAAAGAGTGTGAAGAAGAAGATTAGCGAATTGGAAGGAATTATGTTCCCATAGCCTATCCCGCTGACGACACAGGTGCTGTTACAGGCATACTGCTATGCAGTAGTTTTGGTTCAATGCATGCTAAAATCAACATGGGCTTTCTCTGACCAACATAAGGGTAAATGGGGAGTCATTTGAAAGACAAACTTACTTGGTTATTACTTAAAAATGCAATATCACGGTTGTGTCAGACTGTCTTCTGTGAAAATGGTCTCATTCCCAGTTAAATTAGGCACTGAAATAGCCACTTAAGCTAGAGCTGAATTGCTATTTTATGAAATGCACAGGGGGGAAAGTATGAAAATGGATTTCTGTAATAATATTCATCAGCTCTTTCCTCTTTTTTACCTCATATTTTGTTGCCTTCAAGTTTACTTTGAAAACTTCGCACCTACCTCTCCTTTTCCTGGATTATGTGCTTAAAAATGTCTAAATGTTGCATTTTATGGACAAGTTACATTTCTTAAAATCTAAACCAAAACAATTGTTTTCTGTCATTTTGCTTGTATGCTATAATGTAATGCCCAAATATTGTTTTTGTAGTGCTTCAAAATATTAAAATATTTATTATTGATTAACAGATAAAAGATCATATCACATACCTCTTGCTTATCACAAGAGAACAACACATCACTGTCATTATTTTGCACCCTTCCCTGCACACACACACACACACACACACACACACAATATTCATATTGATACTGACACAATATCAGTGATACTGATATCGATAGAAACATCTAATTGTAGAATAAATTAGATCCATGTACACTACATGAAGGTTTGAGCATTGGACTATGGCTCTGGCTGCAGGGTTCAAATCCTTGCTTCTAATAATAATAATAATAATAATAATTTTTTATAATCCACCCCTCTACAAAATGCAATCAGTGCTGCTTACAAAGATTAAAAACATACAATCAAACCCCTCAATCCCCTCTCATAAAATACAATTAAACAATATAAGAATTAAAACATACTTTAAAACATACACACACACACACACAAAACAATAACAGTAACAGCACGAACTATAGACCGTAACTAAGTTGCGGTCAGAGTTCTAAAGTTCTTTTGATAGCCGGAGAGACTAGTCAGGAAAGGCCTGCCGGAAGAGATCTGTCTTTACAGCTTTTTAAAAGCTATTTAAAGTAGTAATATGACGGATCTCATCCAGCAGACCATTTCACAGTCTGGGTGCAACAGCTGAGAAGGTCTTTTGTGAGGTTACAGCCAGCCTTGTTTTATGAGGCTGTAGCAAGTTCCTCCCTGAGGATCTGATTGCGTGGGGAGGATTATATGGAAGGTGGCAGTCCCAAAGATAGGTTGGACCCAAGCCATTTAGGGCTTTAAAGGTGATAACCAACACCTTGTACTAGGCCCAGAAACTAATGGGCAGCCAGTGAAGTATGTGGTGTCTTCTGGATGTACCAGAGACCAGTCTAGGTGCCATGTTCTGGACTAATTGAAGTTTCCAGACCAAGCATGAGGGTAGCCCCATGTAGAGTGCATTACAGAAATCAAGGAGTGAGGTTACCAGTGCATGTAGTATGGTCTCAAGGTCCCTGGCTTCCAAGAAAGGGCGCAGCTGGCGTATCAGCCGAAGCTGATAACAGGCACTCCTGACCATTGCATTCACCTGATTTGTCATGTGAAGCGACTGATCTAGGAGCACCCCCAGACTGCGAGTACAGTCCTTTGAGGGGAGTGTGACCCCATCCAGGACTGGAGGTTGTATCCCAATACGTGGGTTCGGAGTTGATACCGTAAATACTTCCATTTTCTCTGGATTCAGCTTCAGTTTGTTTTCCAGTCCATTACTGCCTTAAGACAGTCATTGAGAGGAGAGACCCCATCTGAAGTCAGAGCTGATGACCAAGGCATGGAGAAATATATCTGGGTGTCATCAGCATACTGATAATACCCTGCTCTATACCTCCAGATGATGTCTCCCAGTGGCTTCATATATATGTTGAAGAGCATCGGGGACAGGAAGGCATCTTGTGGGATGCCACAATTAAGCTCTTTTCTTGCAGAGCAACTGTCCACAAGCACCACCCTCTGGAACCTGCCCAAGAGGAAGGAATGGAACCACTGCAATGCATTGCCTCCAATCTCTAGCCCTCTCAGGCAATTCAAGAGGATGTGATGGTCTATTGTGTCAAAAGCTGCTGAGAGGTCTAGTAACACCCACAGGGTCACATTACTCCTGTCGATGCCTATACAAAGGTCATCATTCAGAGCAACCATGGCACTCTCAACTCCAAATCCTGTCCTAAAGCCAGTTTGAAATGGATCTAGATAATCGGTTTCATCCTAGACAGCTTGGAGTTGAAGAGCACCTGCTCTTTCGATCACCTTGCCCAGAAATTGTAGTAAAGAGACTGGCCTGTAGTTCTTCATATCCAGGGGGTCAAGGGAGGGTTTTTTCAGGAGCAGCCTAACTGCCGCTCCCTTCAAACAAGATGGAACAAGACCCTCCCTAAGGGATGCATTGATGATGTCCTTTAAGAACATTCTCAAAGCATCACCCCCCTGGACAGCCAGCCACGAAGGGCAAGGGTCGAGAGGGCAAGTTGTTTTCCTCACTTTTCCAAGGAGCTTGTCCACATCATCAGTACTTAAAAATTGAAATTGATCCAGTATAACCACATCAGCAGAGTTGCAGGACACCTCATCAGTTGATTCTGTTATAACTCCAGCATCCAAATCGGCTCTTATCTGAGAGATTTTATCCGCAAAGCGGTTGTTAAATGCATCACAGCAGGCCCTTATTGGGTTGAGTAAAGGATTTTGCACAGGTGGAACCTGTGTCAGTTCCCTCACCATCCTAAACAGCTCTGCTGGACAGGATTCTGCGGACACAATACATGCAGAGGAGAAGGGTCTCTGCCCTGTACGTATTGCCTCTCTATAGGAACGGAGGAAGTTCCTGTGACAAGTCCTATCATGCCTGACCATGGAAACCCACTAAGTGATCATGGGCAAGTCACACTTTCTCACCCTTGGAGAAAGGTGAAGACACCCTCCCCTCTGAACAAATCTTGCCAAGAAAAGATTGTGATAGGTTTGCCTTAGAGTCGCAATGTCAGAAACAACTTGAAGGTACACAACAATAAATTCCTATTGTTCTCTGTACCTATCTTGTGGCTAACAGCACAGTAGGAAAATATAAGAAATATAAGACCTTGGATAAAATAACTTGGCACACTTGTAAGAAGAGACAACAGAAGACTGATCAAAGTTTTTTTTAAAGGCAGATAAAGAACAGAACTGACAGAACTCATTGAAATAGAACTTCATAAATAATGCAGTTATGATGAGTTATCTGTAAAATTATGGACTGAATCAGGCCCTATAAAGTTATTTTAAAATATTATATTCTGGACTTCCCTGAGTTTGCCATGTGACATACTTCATTTGAGGAGGTGGCAGTTGTGGGTATGGTAGCACACAATTCTTAAGGAAGGATCTGGTGCTGAATTATTGCTCTCTTTTCATACAATATTATAACAGTGGATTTCAAAGATGTCAAACTTGATAGATATTTGCCAAGAAGAGTATCAGCTTTCACATGTGCAGATATCTCAGGCTTCTTCTCATATCCCGGGTGGAAACCCCCTACACCTTTCCCCTAAGAAATTAGTTGTAAAAGGTTGCTCTGAACAAGTTATAAAAAGAAAAGAAAAGAAAGCTGTTAGGAGGGTGTGGTGGTATTGGTGTTAGTTCAGGTTAAAGTTTACAAGTTCCTTGAAAGAGAACAATTGTGCAGAACATCCAAGGTGAGGTACCTGAAGGAGACCTAAGGAAAGAGCTGGGTCTCTTTTGCATGCCACAGTTATAGCAGAATCATTCCACTTTAACTGCCGTGGCAACATGATGTAGAATCCTGAGGTTTGGTGAGGCAATAGTGGCTGAGATTTCTAAATACCCCTCTCTACACAGTAAATCTCAGGATTTCATAGGATGGAATCGTGATAGTTAAAGCAGAATCATAGTGCTATAAAGTATATAGTGCTATGTACTGTGAAAGGGACCTGAAACATCCCAGTTTTGCACAATGTTCCATCTCTAATTAATCAAAAATTCTAGAGTAACCTCAAAACATGCTGCCGAACCATCTTTTAATTTATTTACACTTTTATTTAAAACATTTCCATACCGCCCTTCATCAAATTATATAATTAAGTATTGCATGAAAATGCAGGTTATGAATTATTTAAAATCTAGTACAATGTGCTAAAACACTGACTTAAGGCGAACAAAGCGATAGGAAGTAAAGGGGGGATTGAGCTAATTAAAATCCCTGGATAAATAAAAGCATATCAATTCAGTGCTGAAAAGCCTGTAAAATATATACCTGGCATATATATTTAGGGCAAGGATTGAGTATTCAGTCACTTCTAATATGTAGTGCAATTCTGATAAGGAAGGTGAAAAAAGGGCTCCACAAAAACACAGGTGAATGGGCATGGAATGAAGTTCTCTTTCAGGTATTTGGATATTTAGAGCTGTAAACAGATGACCAATGAGTTATTTTAACATTGGAGTAGTGATTCAACTTCATTAGGGTACGCAAGCCTCTCCCCCACGACAAGGGGGTGTCAATGGAGAGGAAGTTGAAGTTGTGAGCTATGCTGGCAGTGGCATAATAGCCACCAGCAGGGCCTCCGATGCCAGACAGGTTACAACCAAAGGGTCTGACCAAGAGTGTCAAAGAGCAGGATGGGCTCTTTAGCCTTATGGCAACCATCCTAGGAGAAGGAAAGCTCCAATCCCAAACCCGGGCAGATGGTGCTCATCTAACCCTGTAAGGTAAACCATCTAAGAGAAGGAAACTCTAATCAAACCTACGACCTGAGGATCTTGCTGCCACCGTCCTTGCTTGCTAGGCCTCAGCAGGCGAACCTCTGGTTTAAACGGTGAGGCCAGTTCTGTGCACGCTACGCTCCACCAGAAAAATCCGTTGCACAGGCTCGAAGGATACATCCGATCCCCCTCCAAAAAAGTCCTGCAGTGATACGAAACGGCAGGCGAAAGATGCACTGGAAGCTGCCGACCCAACCCTGCATGCAGGTGGTTCAGGACTTTGGTCGTTCGAGACTGACCGGGAGATGACAGTCTTGTTCGGCAGCATCCTGAATGACCAACCTACCTTTTTTAAAGAGAGCACTGCTTGCTCCATACGGAGAGAGGCCTAGAAAAGGTGGCCTAAAGAAAGTTCATCTCCATCTACCCAGCTGGCGAACTGCAGTCAACGGGCATCTTCTGATGCAGTCGAACAAAAACAAAGATACAAAGCACGCACCGGCCTCCAAAGGTGCAAACAGACTGATGCTGGCAAGCTGGAACATCAGAACCATGTAAGATTCTGCAGATAGTGGACATCCTGAGCATCATTCTGCTCTAATAGTCCATGAACTATTACGACTTAATATTGACATCACTGCTCTTAGTGAAGTTGGTCTCCATGAGGAAGGCAGCCTTAAAGAACATGGTGCCGGCTATACACTCTACTGGTCTGGCAAACCAAAAACTGAAAAAATCTTTCAGGAGTAGGCTTTATGATTAAAAACTCCATTGCCTCCAAACTTGAAACCCTGCCAACAGGTCACTCTGATCACATTATCTCCTTACGCCTCCCACATGTTGTTCTCTTCAGTATATATGCCCCAACTATGCAAGCCGACCCTGTGGAGAAAGATAAATTCTACTCAGACCTACGCCACCTCATACAAAAAGTCCCTGCAGAAGATAAAATCATTATCCTTGGTGACTTCAATGCCAGAGTAGGAAAGAACTTCAAAGCCTGGAAAGGTGTTCTAGGCAAGCATGGGGTTGGAAACTGTAATGATAACAGACGCCTGCTACTAGAGTTTTGTGCAGAACAGCAGATGACTATTACAAACATTATCTTTCAGCAGAAAGATAGCTTGAAGACAACCTGGATATATCCCCGATCCAAACACTGGCACCTCATTGACTGCCCTGTTTCCCCGAAAATAATACATCCTCAGAAAATAAGACCTAGTAGAGTTTTTGCTGAATTGCCAAATATAAGGCCTCCCCCAAAAGTAAGACCTAGCAAAGTTTTTGTATGTATGTATGTATATATATATATATATATATATACAATATATAATAAATGTTAATTTTTTTGTTCAACATTAAATGTGAATTCTTCTTTATGGAAAAATAAGACATTCCCTGAAAATAAGACCTAGCACATCTTTGGGAGCAAAAAATAATATAAGACACTGTCTTATTTTCGGGGAAACACGGTATGTTCTAGTGCACCAGAGAAAGATTTGTGATGTCCTTCATACTTGAGTGATGCCCAGTGCAGAATGTCAAACAGATCATTGCCTTGTAAGATGCAAACTAAATCTTCATCTTAAACTCAAACCTAAGAGGGGTGGCATCTTAAAGAGGAGAATCCAAGTCAACAATCTTCAACAAGCTGCCATAAGAGAGAACTTCCAGGCAAATCTGCAATCAAAACTTGAAGACCATCCTATAGATTCTTCTCCTACAGTGCTTTGGCAACATATTAAAAACAGTATCCTGCAGTCTGCGGAAGAATCCCTCGGGTTCTCTTGCAAGAAAAACCAAGATTGGTTTGATCAAAAAACCCAAGAGATCCAGGAGCTTTTGGCAAAAAAGAGAACTGCTCATCAGGCACACGTCGCTCAGCCATTTTGCCATGTAAGAAAAGCAGCCTTCCATCTCACATGTAGTAAACTCCAACAAAAACTCTGAGATATTCAGAACAAGTGGTGGATCAGTTTAGCAGAAAAGACACAATGTTGTGCAGATGGACTCTACGAAGCTCTTAAAGCAGTGTTTGGACCTACTTATCAGGTCCAAAGCTCCTTATATAGTATGGATGATCAAACACTAATCACAGACAAAGCCTCCACCCTGAATCGATGGGCTGAACATTTCCAAAGTCTCTTCAGTACCAACCGAGTAGTCCAAGGCTCAGCTATCCAACATATGATACAACTGATGAAAAATGAACTGGACGTGGCTCCCACTTTGGATGAGACCATTAAGGCCATACAGCAGTTGAAAAATGGCAAGGCAGCCGGGATTGATGGAATCCCACCTGAAGCTTGGAAACACGGAGGTCATGTACTCCATGCTAAATTCCACAAGCTCCTTGTGAGTTGCTGGGAAAAAGGTGAACTGCCATCAGATCTCCAAGATGCAGTTATCATCACCTTGTATAAGAAAAAAGGAGCAACATCTGATTGCTTAAACTATCGAGGTATAACACTGCTCTCCATTGCTGGAAAAATCCTTGCAAGGATATAAGGATTTGGATTCTTGGATCATGGGCTGCGGTTCCATGAGGAGGGACTTCTGGCAAAGGATGGGCTGCATCTCATGCCAGTTGGAAGAAACATTTTTGCTAACAGTCTGAAGAATCTGATCAGGAGGGCTTTAAACTGAGTTATGTGGGGAAAGGAGACAGAATTCTGGAAGGCAAAAGGGCTGGAGAGAATAGCCAAAGTGACATAGAGGGAACAAGGCAAACAGTGCAAGGACCCAACAGTAGGAGGCAAAAAAATGTGCAAAAGCAGCAAGTAAAGAGGACACAAGGTCTTAAATGTCTCTACACTAATGCACAGAGTATGGGAAATAAGCAGGATGAACTCGAACTCCTAGCACAACAAGGGAAATATGATATAATAGGCATCACTGAAACCTGGTGGGATGAGTCTCATGATTGGAATGTAGAAATAGAGGGATATAACATTTTTAAGAGAAACAGGCCAAACAGGAAAGGAGGAGGACATATAGCATTATATGTCAGGGATATTTACACCAGTGAAGAGATCCAGGAAATCAATACTGGAAGTCAGGTGGAGAGTATCTGGATAAAAATTATAGGAGAGGGAAACAACAGGGATGTTACTGTGGGAGTCTACTACAGACCCCTGACTCAGGCAGAGGAATTGGATGATACCTTTCTAGAACAGATAATCACACACTCAGAAAGGAGAGATGTAGTAGTGATGGGGGACTTCAACTACCCGGATATTTGCTGGAAGTCAAACTCAGCCAAATCCTCAAGGTCTAGCAAATTCCTCACTTGCCTGGAAGACAATTTCATTGTCCAAAAGGTGGAAGAGGCAACAAGGGGATCAGCCATTTTAGATCTTATCTTAACCAACAGGGAAGACCTAGTTGATGGGGTGCAAGTGGTGGGATCCTTAGGTGGAAGTGACCATGTTCTCCTGGAGTTTGTTATACAGTGGAAGGGAGAAGCTAGGCATAGTCAGACATGCACTCTAGACTTTAGGAGAGCTGATTTCAATAAACTTAGAGAAATACAGTGGTCCCCCGGGTTACGAAGGTAATCCGTTCCGGATTACCTTTCGTAACCCGGAAGCTTTCGTTTCCCGGGGGACCGCTATTTTAAACGGACCGCGCGGCCATTTAAAGGGGCCGCGCGGCTTTTTTTATTTCGTATCCCGGGGGATATTTCGTATCCCGGGGGATACATTGCCGGTCCGCCGCCTTTCAGATCCCGGGGTTTTCGTAACCCGGGGGATTCGTAAGGCGGGGGACCACTGTACTGGGGGGTGATTCCATGGTCAGGAATACTAAAAGAGAAGGGAGTTCAAGAAGGATGGGAGTTTCTCAAAAAGGTGATACTGAAGGCGCAATTTGAAACAGTTCCAATGAGGAAGTAAAATGGAAGATGTCTCAAGAAGCCAGGATGGATGACTAAGGAACTTTCAACTGAGCTAAGTTTTAAAAGGAACATGTATAAGAAATGGAAAAATGGGGAAATCACCAAAGAGGAATTCAAACAAATAGCAAGCATGTGTAGGGATAAAGTCAGAAAAGCTAAAGCGCAGAATGAACTCAGGCTTGCTAGAAAGGTTAAGAACAATAAAAAGGGCTTTTTTGGATATGTCCGCACCAAAAGGAAGAAGAAGGAAACGGTTGGGCCACTGCGTGCAGAAGATGGCAAAATGCTAACAGGGGACAGAGAAAAGGCAGAATTACTCAACACATTCTTTGCTTCAGTCTTCTCAGAAAGGGCAAAGGGTGCTCAACCTAAGGATAATGGAGCAGAAGGCAGAATAGGGGAATTTCAGCACAGAATAAGTAAAGAGATAGTACAGGAATACTTGGTTAACCTAAATGAATATAAATCTCCAGGACCAGATGAACTACATCCTAGAGTATTAAAAGATCTGGCAAATGTAATATCGGAACCACTGGCAATAATCTTTGAGAACTCCTGGAGAACAGGAGAAGTCCCAGCAGACTGGAGGAGGGCAAACGTTGTCCCCATCTTCAAAAAGGGAAAAAAAGAGGATCCCAACAGTTATCGTCCAGTTAGTCTGACATCAATTCCAGGAAAGATTCTAGAGCAGATCATTAAGCAGAGAGTCTGTGAACATTTAGAGGCCAATGCCATAATCACAAAAAGTCAACATGGGTTTCAGAGAAACAAGTCCTGCCAGACAAATCTTATCTCCTTTTTTGATAAAATTACCAGTTTGGTAGATGAAGGGAATGCTGTGGATATAGTATACCTCGATTTCAGTAAGGCCTTTGACAAGGTTCCCTATGATATTCTTTCAAACAAACTTGCAAAATGTGGGATAGACAAGTTAACTGTTACATGGATTTGTAATTGGTTGACTGGCCGAACCCAAAGGGTGCACAACAATGGCTCCTTTTCATCCTGGAGAGAAGTGACCAGTGGGGTGCCACAGGATTCTGTCCTGGGCCCAGTGCTATTCAACATCTTTATTAATGATTTGAATGACAGAATTGGGGGCATACTTATCAAATTTGCAGATGACACTAAACTAGGAGGAGTATCTAATACCCCAGAGGACAGGATCAAAATTCAAAATGACCTGAATAGACTAGATAGCTGGGCCGATGCTAACAAGATGAAATTCAATGCAGAGAAATGTAAGGTTCTGCACTTAGGGTGGGAAAATGAAATGCACAGATATAGGATGGGGGACACCTGGCTGAATGAGACACCACAGTTCAAAAAAGATGTGGAGAAACTTGAGCATGTCCAAAGGAGGGCAACTAAGATGGTGAAGGGTCTGGAAAGCATGCCCTATGAGGAACGACTTAGGGAACTGGGGATGTTTAGCCTCGGGAAGAGAAGGTTAAGAGGTGATATGATAGCCCTGTTTGAATACTTGAAGGAATGTCATATTGAGGAGGGAGCAAGCTTGTTTTCTGCTGCTGCAGAGACTAGGACGTGGAACAATGGATACAAATTGCAGGAAAAGAGATTCCACCTCAACATTAGGAGGAACTTCCTGACAGTAAGGGCTGTTCGAAAGTGGAACACACTGCCTCGGAGTGTGGTGGAGTCTCCTTCCTTAGAGGTCTTTAAGCAGAGGCTGGATGGCCATCTGTCGGGGATGCTTTGATTTGGAGTTCCTGCATGGCAGGGGGTTGGACTGGATGGCCGTTGTGGTCTCTTCCAACTCTATGATTCTATGATTCTATGATCTTCCTAAATTTCATCCCATCCCTCCCTCATTCAACTGCACAGTCTCTTAAACTTATTGCACGGCACTTGAAGGGACAGGAATGGAACGGAATGGGACAGAATGGAACAGGAGGAAAACATGTGTTACCACATGGGGGAACACTGCTGATGGCACTGGGAGTTCCCAATCTGTTCTTCAAAATAGTCTGGGGAATGGCTGGAGAATGGCTGGGGGACTCCCGGCAGCATAGACGGCATTCTTCCATGTGGTAACACACATTCCGCCCCCCCCATTCCATTCCATTTCCGTTCCTCCAAGTGCCACATGGTAAGTTTATTTGTTGTTTCAGGAATCAGTCATTTCTTGAAACCTATGCTCTCGTCTTACACTGTTATGCCTCTTTTACTTCAAAATGAATGATGTAAAAACTAGCACTCAAGGACATGGGCTCCCTAGGTAGCACAATCAATGACAGATTTCAAATTGCACTTGAATTCTCGTCTGTGTCAGAGATATTATTGACCCTACCTTAAATTTAGTAAGTCTGCAAGTAAAATTCAATAGAAGTGGCTAGTTGGAAATATTTTTATTTATTATATTGCAGGTGAGAGACAACAGCGTGAAAAATGATTATATATTTGTTGTTTTTAAAGGGAAGAAGAAGAAGAAACTGTTTGAGAAAGAAACTGTAACTTTCTGAAAATCATCTAAATTATACTGGGTTTATTCAAGGTAAGGTTAGCTAATTTGTGATGTGCTTCTGATCCACCATTTATTTTTTATAAATTTATTTCTACAGGTACTAGTTTCAGTAGATTTTAATACATATCAATTTATTGTGATCAAATTATTTGTATAACTTTCTGTTAAGAAGAGGGCCCTAATAGATTTTCCAGTTGTAATGTGTGAATGCTGCAAGTTTCTAAGAGTCTCCATCTTGCATTCTAAATTCAATCGATCTTGGATGAAACGGATTTTCTAGATCCATTTCAAACCAGTTTTCGGGCGGGCTACGGGGTTGAGACTGCCATGGTCGCCCTGGTTGATGATCTCCGTCTGGGCACCAACAGGGGTAGCATGTCCCTGCTGGTGCTCTTGGACATCTCAGCGGCTTTCGATACCATCGACCATGGTATCCTTCTGGAATGCCTGGCAGAGGTGGGAATCGGAGGCACTGCGCTCCAGTGGTTCCGGTCCTACCTCTCTGGGAGGTTCCAGATGGTGCAGCTGGGGGACATGTGCTCCGATAAGAGGGTCCTTAGCTCTGGGGTCCCTCAAGGAGCCATTCTGTCCCCCATGCTCTTTAACATTTACATGAAACCGCTGGGAGAGATCATCCGGAGGCATGGGGCGCGGGGTTATCAGTACGCTGATGACACCCAAATAGTCTTCTCTATGTCTCCGACTGATGTAGTGATCAGGGATGGCGTCGCTCCTCTCGTGGCCTGTCTGGAATCGGTAATGGACTGGATGAGGGAAAACAGACTCAGCCTGAATCCAGAGAAAACGGAAGTACTGGTGATAGGTTCCCCCGGCCCAGGCATGGAAGTGGTTCCACCTGTCCTGGGCGGGCTCACGCTTCCCGTTAAGGACACTGTACGCAGCTTGGGGGTGCTTCTTGACTCGTCGCTTCATCTTACTTCTCAGGTGGATGCGACGGTCAGGAGCACC
The DNA here is from genome assembly GCA_034509955.1 of Urosaurus nigricauda. Classification (NCBI taxonomy): domain Eukaryota; kingdom Metazoa; phylum Chordata; class Lepidosauria; order Squamata; family Phrynosomatidae; genus Urosaurus; species Urosaurus nigricauda. The sequence goes on along the minus strand of JAOEGL010000001.1, from coordinate 255,487,947 downwards.
TGTTTTCAGCTTCTGCTGATACGCCAGCTGCGTCTCTACCTGGACCGGAGGGACCTTGAAACTATAGTACATGCTCTGGTAACCTCTTGATTAGATTTCTGCAATGCGCTCTACATGGGGCAGCCTTTGTATCACACTCGGAAGCTGCAATTAGTGCAGAATATGGCAGCACGGGTGGTCACCTATAACACCTATATTGAAAGATCTTCATTGGCTGCCTATTCGCTTCCGGGCTCAGTACAAAGTACTGGTTATTACCTATAAAGCCCTAAATGGCTTGGGCCCAGGGTACCTTAAGGACCGCCTCTCCCCATATAATCCTCCCCGCACACTTAGATCTTCTGGGCAACAGCTACTTAGAGTTCCAAAGGCTAAACTATCAATGACCACGAAGAGGGCGTTTTCTCTCTCGGCCCCCAGCCTATGGAACTCGTTGCCCCCTGAGCTCCGCCTGGTTGCCTCCCTTACTTTATTTAAGAAGGGGTTAAAAATATACCTATTTGGACTTGCATACCCCTGATCTCCACCCCCCCCCCACTGAGATCCTTCCCCCCCTCCCTCTCCATATTACAAGCTGCTCTGCTATATTTTTAATGTCATGTTTTATTTGATTTTTAATCTTGTATTGTTTTTATATAGTTCTGTTTTAGCCTCTAACTGAAATGTTTTAACTATGTATGTTGTTTATGTTGTACACCGCCCTGATCGTTGGAAGGGCGGTATATAAATAAAGTATTATTATTATTATTATTATTATTATTATTATTCAAAGGAGATGGTCATTCCTGCTGATACCACCAGTGGCAAATGAAGAAGAGAGGAATGAGGAAAAGTGTGTTCAACAAGGAGGCCTTTCAGGATTACACAAGAAGCTCTGTGAGTTACCTAATTTTTGTCTATCTGAGGTGATGGTCATTGGTACCGTAGACTCATAGCTCCAAACTCTACATCAGGGGTAGTGATTGTATGACTCTTTAGATATTGTTGAACTGTAACTCCTCACCATTGCATATGCTAGCTAGAGTTGATGGGAGATGTGATTCAATGCCATTACATAGCATCAAGTACCTGGGTGGTAATATTTTGAGTATTGGAGTAGGACTCTGGGAGATGAGACTTCAGTTCCCTGCCAGCTATGGAAATGCATTGGGTGACCTTGGGCAAGTCACACTCTCGCTGCCTCAGAGGAAGACAATGGCAAACCCTTGATTCTTCTCTCTCTTAGCAGAACTTTTTGAAAAGCTGATTCTTAATTTTTTCATATTTTTCTAATAAATATACCTCACCTGTAATATTTGACTATACATAATTCATGAGGTTTTAAATTCCAGTGTATTCTGGTGCCCTTACAAATATGAGTGGCTTGTATGTAGAATAATTGTTTTCTAGCTTGGATCTTTTTGTTGCTTGGTAACTGTCAAATGTTTTCCCCCTCAGGGGGAAATATGCTGGCCATAAAATAGAAAATAGAAGCCTCCATAATTAGGAACCTACTAATTTACAGATTAATCACCATTTCAAACAATGTAGAATTATGAATGATGTGTAAACAATAGCCTATTAAAATAGCCTGATGTACTATTGTATAAGAAATGCAAATAATGCCTATCAAAAGATAGTTCAAGAAGCATGTATCTTTTTAGGATTATGCATACTGTGAATGCTTTTCCAGATCTAATGGAGAAATTACCTAGCAACCCTGTGGTAGATTTCATCCTAAATGATACAATCTAACATGAATTCTAAATTAGATTCTAAAGCTGCAGTCTTCATACAAGCTCTTTCAGGGCTGGATTAAGACATGCTGAGGCCTTGAACTATGTTGTTTAACAACATGCCCCAGATCGTTCCCAAAAATATGGATATATGTATCATGTATCTGGTTTTGGGCTTTTAATTTCTTTTTCAAATGTTGAAACTTCTCTGAGTCAGAAACTCTAAACAACAACACTTTGCTTAGCTTGTACTTAAAAAGACACATTTGGGGGGGGGGGGATCAGTTGCAATGAGATTTCCTATCAAGTAGAGAAGCAGATGACAGCCAGTGTTGTGTAGTGGTTTGGATATTGGATTAAGATTCTGGAGACCAGAGTTCAAATTCCCTCTAAGTCTGAATCTACACCTGTGAAATAATTCATATTTACTTCATTCCCAGTCTTATTTGAACACACAACATCTATTTGGATTTGAAATGAAAGCACTTATTTTCAATGCCCAAGGGCTTTGAAATGATTTTTTTTTAAATCCCTTTATTCCACAGTTTCCTAGAAAAAATATTTTTGAAAATGTGTGCCCTGCACTCTGAATCAGAATCAGGGTTGAATCCTGAGGGTCACCATTTTTTGTTGCTGATGTTTAAGTATTTCACTGGCTGCACCTCTGGGAAGCCCGTGAAGGGCAAAAGAAAAAGGAGGAGAAGGAAAATAGAGGACAGAGTGGTAGGGTGGGGGACAAGAAAAAATGAGAAACAGAGGTACTGGATAGGGAGGAATGGGTGAAATGGTGGGTGTGGGGAAGGGTTGGAAGCTGGTAGGCACCGTCTCCTTTCAACTTTCTTTTCCCCTCCAAGCACTACAACAGTCTGGACTCCAGTCAGCAATCACGTCCACAAATTCTCCAGGTACATACTGTGAGGAGGCAGAAGAAGAAAACAGTTGGCCCCCCACCCCACATTCATAACTTCCACACCTTGAACAGGCATACACAACTTGAGCCTGATGGGTGGGAGGTGGGTAAAGTGCATGGTGGGAAGGGCCCAAAAGGTGTTTTAGCTTGGCAGTCATGCCTAGCAAGTATGGTGTCACCTGTTTTTTAATTCAGTGTATTCAAATGTCTGAAAGGACACCTCAGTTTCAGGGGCTTGCAAGCCTTCAGACAATGTATGCCTTCAGACATTTGAATGGAGGCTTGCTGGGCTTGGATGTCAAGGTAGACACAAGTTGTGAACAATCTGGGATTGATCTCCTGGCTCACCTGAAGGGCCGCCAAGTGGACCCCGACAATGCTTCCGCACTGCCATTCATAAACTGTGTGATTTTATATATTCCAACCCAGAAGTAAGTCCATTTGAGCTCAAGTGGGACTTACTTCCAGGCAAGAGGGCAGAGGATTACAGCCTTACTGGAGAGTAAATATACTTGGACTTAAAAGGAAATAGAGGGGAGAATTGCACAGTAATTTTTGCTGGATTGGAAATGATACATTTGCAAACTAGCTAGAATCCTGTTAATTTTGAGGAAAGATCATGCGGAACTTTAAATACTGTGGTCTAAACTGAAGGAGGAGGTATTTAATTCTACTGGGGTGAGGAAACATTTTGAAGCAGGTATCCAATGGGAGTGCAGGTAAGAATGAGAAGAAAACAAGAAAGGCTTGTTTTGTATGGATATGAATGTCGGGAAGAAAAAAAAAAACAATGCAGCCACTGCAGTCACGCAAACTACGTAAGATAATCCTATTAATTGAACATGTGGTCAGTGATAGAAACACCTCTTTATACTGATGTGGCTTTGGGTGGGAGAAATGTGTGACTTTGAAGGCCACTTTGAGTTCAGATTAAAACTTGTCATTGTCAGTGTGGCATTGAGTCAAGCTGGGGAGGGATACTGCACATTGGTGCAGAATTAGTTTGAAAGTGTGGATTCAGCCTAAGCCATAGAAACCCACTGGGTGACCCTGGGAAAGTCCCACTCTCTCAGCCACAGAGGAAAGCAATGCAATTCCCTCTGAACAAGCCACACATCTGAAAGGTTCCCCTTAGTGTTGCCATATGTCAGAAATATTTTGAAAGCACAAAACAAGAGATGCACACACCTCTAATGCACAGTTGACCAGACTTGCAATTTCGTATTGGTCCCTATTTGATTTATTATACTATATTTAAATAATTGCAATAATTTTCTAATTTTTACTTGCTTGGGTACATGTTTTTTTTTAAGGTGTTTGTGCTGAATCTTTAAAATACAAAAGACCTGGTTACCTTGTGTTTCTCTCAAAACTGCATTCTGAGTGGCTCCCATGCCATGTTTCTGAAAACATATTTTCCTCTTGAGTACGTGGTTTTAGTTTTGATTTTGGGAGGATTAACATAGTTATTGTACTTGAGATCAATATCTTTTTTTCATTGCTTCTCTCTGGTTGTCTTTACAATTTGGAGTTAAATCAGATTTCAGGGCTCCATTTCAGGCAAGTTCTACTGCAGTGCTTGGCAATATTGAATTTATTTAGGTAATTTGAGCTTGTTATCCTGCTCAGTTCTGAAGGCTCAAAACAAGTTATGACAGCAGAAAAGGACAAAAATAGCTGAAACACATAATAATAAACTCTAAAAATAGTTGCTTTGATGTAACAAGAACAATCTGCATCTGGATTGTCTTGCCTTACTAGTTGCGATCCACAATACTCTCTCTGTGTGTGTGTGTTTCTGTAGCTCAAAACTGCAACTCCCAGCACTCTTTTATTGTTGTGTTTCTTCAAATTGTTTCTTACTAATGATGACCCTAAGGTGAACCCATCACAGGATTTTATTGGGAAAGATATTATTGGGTTTGTCTTTACCTTTGAGGCTCAAAGGATGTGACTTGCCTAAATTCAGCCAGTGGGTTTCCATGACTGATGGGGGATTAAAACCATGGTCTCCAGATTCAATAGTCCAATACTCAAACCACTATACCTCACTGGCTCTCTCCAGAACTCTTTGCCATGGCCTAATTGGGACTTGCAGTCCACCAGCACCTGGAGAGTAACATGATTCCCACCCCAGCTGCAGGCGAACAAGCTCTAACATGTGTCTTGATTTCATTGTCTTTAACCATGTTCTTTGATGTCAACCTTACATACTTCCTAGCTGAGATGTGCAGGTTTGTGAAAGTATATGTTCAAAAAACTACTTTGCTTGGTTAGTGCTGCAGATACAGCTGAGGTACATGGAAGACTACTGTTGGAGAGTCATAGAAGCAATAGAATCATAAAGTTGGAAGCACCACAAGAACCATGCAAGAATACACAACTAAAACATTCCTGAAAAAATGCCCATCCAACTTCTGTTCAAAGACCTCTAAAGAAGGAAACTGCCCTCCAAAACAGACCATTCCACAGTTGATTTTTCCTTTCTTTGTTTAATAGTCCATGTTTCTCCCAGGACTGGGATTCAAGGCAGCTTGCAACAGGATTAAAAACAGACTTGAGTCAATTGACTCGGACTTAAGTTGGACTCAAGTTGCTTCAATGGCCTAACTTGGACTTGACTTGGCAAAAATGACACACTGTTTCACTTGTATATAGGGATGTAATTGCAATTCGATAAACCTATGGACTTTTGTTTTCTCACCCCCTTTACATTTTACCTCTTCACATTTTAATTAATCAACTGAGAAATTTGCCACCTCCTTGGGCTAGAAATGAGACTCTTCAGATGGATCATTTGCAAATGATCCGAGAAGACAAGAAATGTCCATTTGAAATTTGTTTTGAATGGTCTTATGGCCTCAGTACTAAGTAGTAAGCATTTAAGCAGTGGGGGAGGTAGGTGCAATTCACACTCTCTCCTTTGTTGTTGTTTTCAAGACATTTCTGATTGATGGCAACCCTAAGGCAAACCTATCAGTTTTTTTTTTTTTTGCAAGATTTGTTCAGAGGGAGTTTGCCTTTGTCTTGAACTGAGGCTGAGAGACTGTGACTTAGCCAAGATCACACAGAAGGTTTCTTACCCAGTGGTCTAGCTTGCCTGATTTTTTTTAATGGCCATCTTAGATCATAAGCTCCAGGGGCTGCAGAGATTGCAAAATGTGTTTGTCTGTGCCTTCAAGTAGTGCAGTTTCCATGATCCAGATGTTGTTGACTGCAGCTCCCAGGATTTCCAGCATTGGCCACACCAGCTAGGGGATGCTGGGACATGTAGTCCAACAACAGCTGGAAGGTCATATCGGTATGTTATGATAAAATAATACAGTGGCACAAAAGTGGCTTTAAAAAAGGGACTGCTGTGTAATTGAATGGCACATCTGTATTCTCAGTTGAGTTCAGAGAGAAATACATGGAATCATAGCATCATAGAATCATAGAGTTGGAAGAGACCACAAGGGCCATCCAGTCCAACCCCCTGCCATGCAGGAACTCCAAATCAAAGCATCCCTGACAGATAGACTTGGATTAAGTCCAGCAATCTTGTAAAGTAGGCCTTAAACTTTGAGACTGACTGCCATAAAGCCACAATGTAAATTTAAGTTATATCAAAGATGGGAACAGATTTTTCCTCTTAAAGTCCAACATGCTAAACACCACATTGGACTGTATTTTCTATTTGTGTTAGCTGATCCAAATAATGTAGTCATTACAGTATGCATTGGAGAGAAGGGGGAAGAGAGAGAGAATTAGAGCTTGGACAACAGCTCCTATAATCCTCCACTCAGCTATGGGATCTGCAATCCAAAAAAGGAAATGTTTCCAAGTTCTGACAGATAAGGAACAATGCAACTGAATTAATATCTGTAGTCTCTTCAGAGAGGTGCCTCTGAGGACCACAGTATGTGTGTTTCCTGAGATAAACAGTGATTTTTTTCAAGAAATCATGTTGGTTGGAATGCAACACATAAGGAACTGAAATGGAAAACTGATTCCAGCTTCTTTTTACTATATTCTTAAAAATTACATCTTCTCACAAAAGATATTTTCCTTCTACATTGTGAAATGCTTTCTGTTTTATGGTTGACAAATTTGAATCCAGTCATTTACAAAAATAAGAACACAGAATTTCAGCATCTCATTGTCAATATGCATGTACTAGTCTGTCTTTATTTATTATGATTGAAGATAGTCCCAAATCATGCTCTCTCAACGTCAGAGGAAGACAATGGCAAAGCCCCCCTGAACAAATCCTGTCAAGAAAACCCTGGAATAGGTTTGTATTAGAGTCATCAAAAGTCAGTTGGACTTAACTTGGCAAAAATGGCACGCTGAATTGTATGAATGACTTGAAGGCACGCAACAACAAAAGTCAGTTGCAAACACCCCCCTCCCTTTTAATTGCTCAGTTTAGTACTGGGGTAATAAAATCATTCAGGATCATAGAATCATACACTCATAGAGTTGGAAGAGACCACAAGGGCCATCCAATCCAACCCCTGCCATGCAGGAACTCTCAATCAAAGCATCCCTGGCAGATGGCCATCAAGTCTCTGTTTAAAGACCTCCAAGGATGGAGACTCCACTACCCTCAGAGGTTGTGTGTTGCGCTGTCAAACAGCCCTTACTGTCAGGAAGTTCCTCCTAATGTTTAGGTAGAACCTCTTTTCCTCTAGCTTGCATCCATTGTTCCGGGTTGTGTTCTCTGGAGCATCAGAAAACAAGGTTGCTCCCTCCTCAATAAGACATCCCTTCAAATATTTAAACAGGACTATCATATCACCTCTTAACCTTATCTTCTCCATGTTAAACATCCCCAGCTCCCTTAGTCGTTCCTCGTAGGGCATGATTTCCAAACCCTTCACCACTTTAGTCACCCTCCTTAGGACACACTCCAGTTCTAGGACATTGAATTTCAAATGGAAATTCCCACCACACTAGTGTGTGAGACAAAAGATTTTACTTTTCTCATGCTTCACGTGCAGGGTGATCAGTAAATATATTTTCCACCTTTTTCAGAGATGAGAAGAATTTTGACAGCTATTTCCATTCCTACTTGTATGATTTTAGTGACTTACTAGCTGGTACCATTCACCTGAGCAGCAGGCAAGGACCCCCTTCCAAAAATGGGCAGGGTGCATTTCTCAGAAGGGAACAGCAACTGCATTAAGCAATGAGCTTGTGATGGAAGGATTCTTTTAAAGCTTTCTAAAGCTTTAGAAGGTTCCTCTTATGTGTAGTGGGGATAGGCTGCCAAGTAGACTACAATCCCTGCCTCAAGCCCATTGACTAACATACTTGTTCTTCCCCCAAAATAGTGCCCTGACTCCTTTTTTCTTGTTAAAAATTTGGGTCCTGGATTTGAGACTCAAAACTTGACTTGAAAGTAACTTGCAAGAACTGGAAGCTCGACCTGAGACTTGAAGGTATAGACTTGAGACTTGGATAAAAAGATCTGAATACATCACTGATTTGAAACAACCGATAAAGGTAAAACAAATAAGTTATAATATAAGATCCCAATGAAACTCATCATCATATTGAACAACAACAATGAATTAAAGGCACACCACAAAAAGGAGGAAAATACAGCAGAACACACACACCTCCACAGTCCCCCACCTTAAACTCAACATTTTAGACAGTTAGCTACCAAAAGCCTAATTTTGGCTTCTTTTTTTTTTTTTTTTGAGGGGGGGGGAGTTTTACTGGCAATAGTGGAGGAGAGGATGTGAAAATACCATTGCACAAGTGAAAGTCACTTTGTGTGACATTGGATGTCAGCTGCTGATTCATTGGCATTTACCTTTCAGTAGACATGTACAGTCATCCTTCTGTATCCACGGGGGATCCTTTCCAGAACCCCTGCAGATAACAAAAATGTGGGACCTCAAGTCCCATTGTTTACTATGGTGGCATGATGTGCACATGGCCACTGGCACAACTGCAAGCATGCACCTCCATTTGCCAACCACAGAAGCTCAAATTTGCAGATGGAAAGCCCATGGATAACAAGACCCCATTGCATAGAATTAAATTGCTAATGGACAGATGTAGCAAAGCCATGTCATTTGCAGAGCAAGTGAGGAGTACATTTTCTTGAGGTACCAAAATGGATGATAAATTGATAAAAGTTAGCTGAACTTGCTCTTCTCATTGTTAGCTGAAAGAGAGAGGGGTGTGTGTGTTTTTACTCCCCACCCATATTTCCCTCACTGTAATTCTGCCTATCTTCAGGAAGACACAACTGGATTTAGTTCTAGTTTAAGATGATTCCTCCTCCTCCTCCTCCTCCTCCTCCTCCTCCTCTCTCTCTCTCTCTCTCTAACAACAGAAGGTCAAAAGGAACAAAGGAAAAAAAATGGAGTACTAGTCCCAAACCATACCAAGAAAAATACAGCGTGTTTGGTTAATATGACCAGGGCATATTGAACACAGGAAAATAGGCTTGCACCCATTAAGAGAGCTGAATGAAGGGATATATGTTCCATAGTATTTTTTCAGAGCAGAGGGTAATTTTTATAAACAGTAAAGGAAGCAATAAACCAGTGTCTGAATTATGTCAGACCCAGGCTATTGTGGCACAGAGCAAAATATGTACTTGGGGCCCTTCCTTGCTGCTAAAGATGTTATTGCTATGCTCTGTTCTGCTGAGGTACCAAAATTTATTCTGTAGTATATTGTATTGTTTCTTTGTTTCACTGCCCATGCCAACCAGAGGTCCATGTGGAGTCATGACCCCCAATCCTGCACAATCGGTATTTTTGTTTGTATTGTTTACATTTCTATTGCACCTTTCCTCCAAGTGATGGCATATATTTGCTCTCCTTCCCCATTTTATTTTCTCAGAATGTCTGCATGTGAGGTTGACAGATAGTGATTGGCTCAAGTAGGGACTGCAACCTTAATCTCTGAAGTCCAAATCCATGCCTAACACTACCAGTTTCCACTGACCCACCTTGATTCTAAAGCTTCTCTGTTTGAAGTCCCTGCAGTGCCTCTGAGACCCTGTCATTTTGGATAACTTTGAGAATTTAAAATAGCAGCCAAGCTCATCAGAGTGCTGGAGAAAGTCTAATGGGAGATCGAGCATAAGCATTAGTGGTGGATCCTGCTATGAGTTGGGGCCTTAGGAGCTGCTCAAGGATACCAGGTGCTGATCAGCCCTGATCTTCCCCAATAAATTCTCCCAGCATCTCAATATAACCCCCTAGAAAAACTAAATTCATACATGATTTTAGTTTTTCCCTTCAAAATCAGCTATATTGAGGGCTTGGGTAAATTACTTGTTTTGGACTACAAGTCCCCAAATTTCCTCAAAGTAGAGAAGTAGCTTTTTAAATCTCCCACTCAGTTGCAGAGCTCTGGCTGATCCATATCTGACCCTTTAGATATGGGGTAATTACTTTGGAGCCATTTTATTTTTAATACATCAAGCCTTGAACTTTGCTGTGAATTTTGGCCACTGCAACCACCATGGAAATGCCTTTTGCTGCCCTAAAATCAACCCTGAAATGTCACATTTGCGGGATGTATAAACCTTGTGGCCTTTCTCGGTGTCCATTTAATATTACAGATTACTTAAATTAATTGTTCACTGCCCATTGACCAAAAGGCAGCTTTTGATCTTCTCTCACCACAGTCATCTTTTATTCCCCAGAAAAGGCCTGTGGACCTGCTGCGTCTGCGTCACTATCCAATTTCAACCCATTCACTAAACTAGATCACACTGTAGCTGCTTCCAAGAGGGATATGTGACACTATGGACTGGTTGTCCTGGCCAGGTTACTTTAAGGAAAGTGTTTCCATAGCAACCTTGACAGATAAGGCCCCATTATATCTGTAGTGTCCGTTTTAAGACTAGGCTGCAGTTGCCATAACAGCAAAGGCAGCATAAATATTTTTTTATTGATGTTCAGAACAGATATTCCAAATACAAAACCCCACAATGTTTCCATTACATGCAGTGTCAGTGCTAATACTGCAAGGGATAACAATCTGCCAAAATGTTGTCTGAGAAAAGTCTAAATTAGGCTACAACTTAACAAACCTCAGTTTATTTTTCTTCATTCAAGATGGTAATAAGCCCAGATAGCAAATATTCCACTGTTGACTTGATATGAGAAGATAATTTTAGTCCAAACATGGGCAGGGCTGGCCTGAAGGATGTAGAGCAGCAAAAGGCATGCACATAGGTCCTGCCAATTCAAGGTGCACAGGCCAGTCAAATTATTTTGACACCTAAGTCACTCCCCCGTTGTCTCTCCCCCCCTCCCTCTCCCTGCAGGGGAAAAATACAGTAACAGTGTAACTAACAGAAAGTTTAATGCAGTAACAGTAAGTTACATAGCCATCTTAGTTTGGAATATCAGTATGTAAAGGTATCTTGCAGAACTTTTGAGACTAACTGTAGAAAAGAAGTTGTAGCATAAGCTTTTGTATATTTGGTCAGCCAAATAAGTTATCAATAACTAACTAACTAACTGGTTAACAATGAGTTGCCCTTTCATGACAGGCAAAATCAACAGCTTGAATGGCATCACTCTGCTGAATGGTGACATTGGACTGCAAGGACCATTCAGTATGGGCTGAGCCTCAGTGACTTTAACAATTGTGTAAGAGAAGGAGCCATGACTCAATGGGGAGGCTTACATTTTAAGCCGAGTTACTCTAGTAATGGCTCTGAAGTATGGGCAACTGTCCCTAGTGCAAATTACACTTCAGCATTCATGCATTCATTACATTAAACTCGGAACAGCCACCATTCTCCACCTTCTGCAGCATCTACTGGCCCACTTTATCAAGCTGTTGTACATATCACAGAGATAATATATTATCTGAAAATTATGAATAATAAAGTTATAAATGCCCCTATATGTGTAGAAAAGAGTATTTTTACAAGTGCACTTTCATGGATTGTTTTGCCACAGCAAAACAGAGAAACTGCATCTACTTCAGCTATTCACACAAGAAGAATCTTGTTCCCTACTGAAGTAGTTCTTAATTGGGAAGGAAAGGAAGACCTGAAAGTCATCTAGCCCAACTGTACTGTTAAAGCAAGAATTTATAACTCTATAATTTTGCCAAATACATAGAATGTTTTTACAGTTTCATTAAAATTAGGCACTAATGGTTGGGTAATGTTGATCATATGATGCTGAGATCTCTCTGGCTAGCCCTCGTCCTTCACTAGAATTATAAACAGGAGGTCTAGGAACTTGCATGGTCATAATCATAATGCAAAATATGGGAAATGGCCTCAGACGTTAAAAACTAGAGAATGTTTAGCAGGCATAAATTGTAGAGAAATCAGCAGAGCTTAAACACATAATTATTTCAACTCATTATATGTCAACAAGGGAGAAAGCTTTCTCTGTTATGGCTCCCCATGTTATTTCAAAACCAATGTACTTTGAATGAACTATCACAGCAAGCGGAACAAAATAATTTCGCCCACAAAGAAGATGATACATGAAAATGCATCAAGCGTACTTTTTTCACAGTAAGTATCTCCATAGCAGAAAGCCACAGTGGTTAGTGGTTTGAGTGCTCAACTATGATTCTGGGAGACCGGGGTTTGAATCCCCTGGAAACCCACTGGGTGGTGGGCAAGTCACACTGTCTCAGCCTCAGAGGAAGGCAAAGGCAAACTCCTCTGAACAACTTCTTCTTCTTCTTCTTCTTCTTCTTCTTCTTCTTCTTCTTCTTCTTCTTCTTCTTCATTTATATAGCAATAAATGACCCCCTCGATATTGTATTTCTATCCCCAGGTTAAGGCCTTTTTGTTTAGACAGGCATTTAAAACAGAAAGCTTTTAAACAATGGCCTGAGGGTGGTGTATTCTTTTAATGTATATGATTTTTAAGTGCTGTTTGCTTTTACATTGTATTCTAAAAGAGAATGGAGTTCAAGACAAATGGGAGTTTTTCAGAAGGCACAAATTAAAACAGTTCCAATGAGGAAGAAAAATGGGAGGTGTCTCAGGAAACCAGGATGGATGACTAATTAACTTTCAACTGATCTAAGTTTTAAATGGAACATATATAAGAAATGGAAACATGGGGAAAAACACCAAAGAGGAATTCAAACAAACAGCAAGCATGTGTAGGGATAAAGTCAGAAAAGTTAAAATGCAAACTGAACTCAGGCTTGCCTGTGATGTTAAGAACAGGAAAAGGAAGGAAATTGTAGGGCCACTGTGTGGAGAAGATGGCAAAATGCTAACAGGGGACAGAGAAAAGGCAGAATTACTCAATAAACTTAAGTCTTCTCAGAAAAGGCAAAGGGTTCACAACCTGAGGATAATGGAGCAGAGGACAGAATAGGACAATTTCAGCACAGAATAAGTAACCGGATATTACAAGAATACCTTGTTAATCTAAAGGAATATAAATTTCAAGGAGCAGATGTACTACATCCAAGGATATTAAAAGAACTGGCAAATGTAATATTGGAACCACTGGCAATAATCTTTGAGAACTCCTGGAGAACAGGAGAAGTCCCAGCAGACTGGAGGAAGGCAAACGTTGTCTTCGTCTTCAAACGGGGGAAAAAAAGAGGACCCCTACAACTTTTGTCCAGTTAATCTGAAATCAATACTAGGAAATATTCTGGAGCAGATTATTGAACAGAGAGTCTGTGAACATCTAGAAGGCAATTCTATCATCACAAAAAGTCAACATGTGTCAGTGAAACAAGTCATGCCAGACAAATCTGATTTCTCTCTCTCTTTTTTTAAAATTACCAGCTTGGTAAATGAAGGGAATGCTGTGGATATAAGTATATCTTGATTTCAGTAAGGCCTTTGACAAGGTTCCCCATGACATTCTTGCAAACAAGCTTGCAAAACAGAGGCTGGATGGCCATCTGTCAGGAATGCTTTGATTGAGAGTTCCTGCATGGCAGGAGGTTGGACTGGATGGCCTTGTGATCTCTTCCAACTCTAGGATTCTATGATTCTATTTTTAAACAAATGATCTGTTTTAATATTGCAGTAGTTTAATTCCATTTTAATTGTCACTTCTGTAAGTTTTAAATTCTTTTTTTGTAAGTTTTTAATTGCAAATTTTTAGACCGTAAGCCACTTTGAGAAAGTGGGAGAAAGGTGGGATACAAATTACTATAATAAATAAGAAATAAGAAGAAATAAGAAATAAATAAGAAAGGAAATGGGAAAAGGAGGAAGAAAGTTATTTGCAAGTTGCTATTTCCTGCCTTGTTCCTAGGCACAGAAGCAAGTCTTATGGCTCTAAAATCAGGAACTGAAGCCAGTGATGTTAGAAAACCAGACAGAAAGGATTAAGGGTTCTGTACTTTTAATGGTTGCTTAGAGTATCAAAGATTAAGGAACTCTGTACTCCTTTATATGTGGTCACCTAAGTCAGTTTGCCCAATCTGCCTGCCTACTTAGGACTCTTAGATTTAGAAGTACTTGGTTTTCTGCAGCTGCCGGCAGTTTCTTCAGAATTTCTGCAGCAGTTGCCAAATGCTCATACAATTCTTGTCTCAGCAAAATCTGTTTGGCCCCATATATCAGAATTGTAAGTATCAAACCGGCAGACAAATCCAGTCAGCACCCAGGAAAATGAAACACTGATTAAAGCTAAAACAAGCTGAGGTTTAATAGGTTTTAGTGTGCAGTATGGTAATGTTTGAAGAACAAAATAGCAAATAGGAGTGAATCATGAGAGGAGAGGTGTGATTTAGGGTGCATCTACACTGTAGAAATAGTGCAGTTTGGCACCGCTTTAATTGCCATGAATCCTCAGATTTGTAGGTTTGTGAGGCATCAGCACTCTAGCAGAGAAGCCTAAAGACCTTGTAAAACTGTAAATCCCAGGATTCCATTGAACAGAGCTACTGCATATAATGGAGCTACTGATGTCAAACTGCCTAATTTCTTCAGTGCACCCTTTATTATAGAAGGTTTCAGATATGACTGGGTACACATCTCCTGTACATACATTTTCAAAACTGAAACGGAAGGGTAGCACAAATCAAAAAGTGTACAGGTTCCTTTTTAACACATCCAAACAATAAACATGACTTTCCAGGAAGAAAATACACTTTTTAGGTGTCAAGAAATTCAGTGTTAGCATTCCTTAAATGAAAGATCAGGCAAAAGTTGCATGTTGGGATCAGAATACAATTGCATGGCCAGTAAAGCATGGGAATTGATTTCAGACTATGATGCTTTCAGATCTGATGCTTATGGTAGCTATGCTACTGTGCACACTATCGTTCTGACCAGATTGACCACAATGAGGGAAATCATCTGAAGGGATTGAAGCACTTCTTTTTCTACTCTTCACATGATGGATGGCAAAGCTTACTCTCATCTGTCTTTTTCTGAGGTCTGCCCACTGGAAGGAAAATCCCACTTCTTCACTTTTAATATCTGTTCTGCCTCTCATTATTACAGATCCTTACCTATTCCTATCTTGCACCTTCCTCAGGAGTTGTATCTATCTGTAGGCATCCCATCATAGCCAGATGTTGAATGTATCTACAGTACACAGTTAAAATAGGTTGCACTGCAGAATTAATGTGGTTTGATACTGCCTTAACTGTCATGGCTCCATCATATGGAATCTTGGAGTTTGTAGTTTGTTGTGGCACCAAGCAGAAATGGCTTAATATCTCATAAACTACAAATGTCAGAATTCCACAGCATTGAGCCATGGCGGTTAAAGCATTGTCAAATAATCCTGTAGTGTAGATGCAGCCATAAACTGAAACCATTATTACTGTAATGACTCCATTCTGTGTGAAGCCTGGGATTTATAGTTTGCTGGGGAACTTTGAATTCTCTGATAGGGAGCTGTGTTGGTATAGTTCAGTGGAGCTTGTGAACAGAGAATTCTACTACCTCCCCAGATAACCAAGTCCAGGATGGAACAGATAGCCCCCCCCCCCCGTATCCGTGGACTTGCCATCCACAGATCCCAGTATCCGCTGAGGGCAAGCCCATGGGGGAGTGGCAGAGGAGGATGAGGAGGGAAGCAGTGGCATGGAGGAGGAGGAAAAAGAGGAGGAGAAGGATGGAAGAAGCATCAGGGGAAGAGGAGAAGATGGCGGCAGCAGGGGAAGAGGAGGATGGAGGAGGCAGCCCCCCTCCCTGCTATGGCAAAGCCCCATTGTCCCCGGTGGCTGCATGGCTGCACCACCATTGAGAACAATGGGTCTTAAGCATCCATGGATTTGTGTATCTGCGGACGGATCCGGAACGGATTCCCCCACAGATACCAAGAGCCTACTGTATTTGAAAATTCATTAAAAGGACATATCACATAGAAGCTATAGACATATATAGGCATTTCTTTCCATATCCTCAACTATAGTGTGAGAAGCAGGCTCCCTGCTACATATGCACTGACACTACCATTTCTTACCACCCACATGCATAGAAAGGCATGCTGTGCGCTTGTAAGAGCTCCCTCCTTCCCCAGTATTGAAGACTGACATGAAAATTTTGACATTACTGGAAGAAAGAGCCTACCTGTGAAAAGCAGCTTCCCGCTACAAAAAGGAATCCCCCTAGTGTGTGGAGGCCAGAATTCACAGATGTGCAAACAGTAGGCCTCCTCAGAGACTCCCAGCATTCCTACTGGGAGATTCTGGGAGTTATTGTCCAAAAAGGTAATATTTCCAAGCTCTGGTTCTACCAAAGCCATTTCAAAGAACAACTAATCAGGATGTTTCATCTGTAGATTCTTTGTCATTTTTAAATATATGTTTTCTCTGTAAAAACACCAACCAGAACTATGTAATGCCAGTCATACATTGTTTGATTTTATTCTCATTCCTGTAGCACTGGAAATCATTATCTGTTTATTTATATTGGCAATTTCCCTCTACTTATACATAGGAACACCACAGAAGGGTGTCTGTGAATTATTATATTCACATAAATAATAGTGGCTGACATCTCATGATGTTATAAAAAATATCCTGATGAATAGCGCAACTTAAATGGCCAAAGAAGGCACTTTTATTAGCTGGGCTAACTGCACAAAGCTAGTTTTAATGAGATCTCTGAAGATTTGATCTCTAGTGGGAAGGCCTATTACTGGATTTAAATCTCATCTTATCTGCAATTAGGCTTCCACTTGTCTCAACAATATGCTCATGACTCACCAACTGATCTTTTCAGACAGTTCTTACGTTGTTTAGCATTATCTGGACAAAGGAAAGAGTGTCACTAAGCACTTTTTATCCAGAATTGTTTGGGCCTCTAGGCTGTTTCATAAGAAAAACTGTCAGGGCAAGTTAAAAATGGAGAGGCATACTATTTGCACATCTCAGTGTGGACTCTGTTGAGTTTGTATATCTGATTCCCCCAAAAACTGATTCTATAATGTAATGTGTTTCTGGACTTTGCATTCAAGGAATTCCTTATATTTGCATTATTGGGAGTCTGCAGGACAAGATTGCATTTCCATTCTTATGGTGGTCTCAATATTCAGCTTACATAATAACATCCGTGTACACAGTATTCTGTAACATAACAAAAACCATAATTCTGCATCCATTTTCTGTCTGCCACTGAAATGATTGCTCTTTGTGGAATGGCATTCCCCTGACAACTGCATCTTCCCTTATCAACACTTTCAGAAGTGTAGCCTTGTTTGTGTTTTGGGGGCAAAATTAGAACATTGCCACTCAAAATAGGAATTCTGCTCCCATATGAATCCTCAGATTTCTAGTATTGCAGAGAGTGAGACATTGAACATTATCACACAAGCCTCATTCTCACTGCAATTACATTAGTAAAAGAAAACGGAAACATACTGCTTTGGGACCATTCATTATCACATATCTCTACAATAGTGTGAGTAGGACTGTTTCTGCCATCAATCCCTCACGTTTTCACCTGCATGTCCTCCTTAACCTCACCATCCTTCCCTATTCCCTGCCCCATGTATCCTTTGGTTTTTCATTTTTATTTATAACACAATTCCATGGTTATGCTAATATGATTTAAGTAAAAGAAAAAAGAAAAGAAATAGAACAAAAATAAAGGAAAACAGTCTGTTTGAGAAGAGTGAGAGACAAGGGGGATATGAGAAAAGGATGTGAGGAAAGGAGGAGACATGGATACCACATGACTGTCAATATCAAAGCTCCCACAGAAGCAACACTTTGTACCTGAGGAATAATAGGATAGCAGTGCAATTGTGAGCTATTGTCACTAGTATCCTGGAGTGCCCTTTTTCCCATCAGTGAAAAAGAACACTCCAGCAATGGCTTTCAGCAAAACAGCAATGAAATGGAGATGATGTTGTCTGATAGTTATTGCCAAAGGCACTATTCTCTGACTTTAATAGAGGATTTAAAGCCTTGTGCAATAATCTCCACTGAAAATTGTTCACCCTAGAACTGCTTGGTACCTTGGCCTGTTTTTTTTCTTTGGATGCTTACACTGTATTTCTAAATGCTCAACTAGAAATTATGAAGCAAAATTTAAATGGGGGATAGAATTCTTATGAGGTAGGCAATGCCCTTATTCCTAGCCACCTGTAGCTACATCAGTGAACACTCCTAAATCTTCCAAATCTGCTCTGGAGGCAAATTTGATGAAGAGAAAGAGAAGGAAATCCCATGGCAGGAGTTGGATGAAATAAAAGGAATTTGCAATGTGCAATGTTACACTAAGGCGGTAGCCATGTGATGGAAGAAAAGAAATAATGGTAAATGGGGAAATGTATAATTCATTTCACTTACCTGTTCAAAGGCCTAGCTTAAAGTACAGTATAATACATATTAGGTGTGCAGGTATAATCCTTAACATTATGCTGTTTGACTGGAGCAGTCATGTTTTACAGTACTTTTCACTGTTGCTGAAACTTTTTAAAATTTTCTAAATTTTAAGGGGGAAAGTAATTGCAATTTTTGAAATATTTATGGATGAGGTATACTGTATGTGCCACATGCATTATGGGAAAAAAAAGTAAGAATGGATCACACTAAAGGTTTCATGGAATCAAAGAGTTGGAAGAGACCACAAGAGCCATCCAGTCCAAATTCATTCTGCCATACAAGAACAACAGACAATCAAAGCACCCCTGTTTAAAATCCAGCCTCTGTTTAAAATCCTCCAAAAAGGAGACTCCACCACACTCTGAGGCAGCATGTTCTGCTGTTGAACAGAAGGTTTACCTAATCTAGAATCCTGTTCCCCATAGCGAACAACCACATGGCCACAGTAAACCCACAAGGTCAATCCCTCTTATTTGTGTCCCAGAAACTGGTTTTTAGAGGCATACTGCCTCCGATCCTGGGTTTCTTGTGGGGACTAGTTAAAAAGTGATTAGTTAAGAAATGATCTCTCATGAGAAGCTCTTGTCTGAAGCAGTGGTGCTTCAAGCTGTGTTGTCTGCCCACCCTCCAGGCATCTGATATTATCATCTTCTGTAGTCATGTCCACCTCTCTCTGCCCAGCTGATGTTGATTGGTGCCACTAGAGTTCTTTCCATGTAGGAGAATCTTCCTTACTGTGCTGTTTCTCTCTCTCTCTCTCTCTCAAAAGAAATACCTGTTGAATCTTCTCGTCAAATGTTTATACTGCATCATCTCATCAACTGCTTATACTGCAAAAGATTCAGAATGGAGTATTCAAATAGGACCCTAATGCCAGATAGAAAATATTTATACAGTGCTCAGAGCCAGTGTAAGAGAACTTTCCCCAGGATAATCTTTTTCTGATCTCAAAACAGCCATACTTGAACAAAGGGTTTTCAAAGAGAGACTTCAATGTGAAATTGCTGAATCACATACATAATGATAAATCCAGATTTATAATCTCTGGCCTGAATCAAAGAAATGGGTTTCTAAAAATCCTGTATAAGTGCTAATTATACAGGCTGTGGAGAAACTAAAATAAATTTTAAAATGGCGGCGTCCATACCTGCTAGGGTTAGGGGGTGTAGAAGGATCATGCCATCCTTTTGGATCGGCTGAGAGAGTTGGGGATCGGTGGCACCATATTTCGGTGGTACCAGTCCTTTCTCTCTGGTAGATCCCAAAGGGTGAGGCTCAGGGACAGTTGCTCCTCTAAGTTCGAGCTTAATTGCGGCGTCCCACAGGGCGCCATCCTGTCCCTGATGCTGTTTAACATCTATATGAAGCCGCTTGGTGAGATCATTCGGAGGCATGGAGCCCAGTGTCTTCAGTATGCTGATGACACTCAGCTATATCTCTCCATGACAAGATCGTCTGCTCAGACCTCAGATGGTGTCTCTCCTCTCAACTCCTACCTTGTGGTGGTAATGGATTGGATGAGGGAAAACAAATTGAAACTCAATCCAAGCAAAACGGAGGTACTCACAGTCACAGGCCCGAAACCAGGTTTGGGAATACAATCTCCAGTTCTTGATGGCGTCACACTCTCCTCCAAGGACTGTGTTCGCAGTCTGGGGGTTCTCCTGGACTCGTCACTTCACATGACTAGTCAGGTGAATGCAACGGTCAGGAGTGCCTGTTACCAGCTTCGGTTGATCTGCCAGCTGTGCCCTTTCCTGGAGGTGAGAGATCTGGAAACTGTGATACATGCACTAGTAACCTCACGATTGGACTTCTGTAATGCACTCTACATGGGGCTACCCCAGTGCTTAACTCAGAAACTACAACTGGTTCAGAATATGGCAGCCAGACTTATTACAGGTATATCTAGGAGAGAGCACATGACACCTGTGCTAAAACCTCTCCACTGGCTGCCGATCAGTTTCCGGGCACAGTACAAGGTGTTGGTTTTAACCTATAAAGCCCTACGTGGCTCGGGTACTTCATATCTAAGGGACCGCCTCTCCCTCTACAACCCTCCACCCCGCATGCTTCGATCCTCTGGGAGGAGTCTCTTACAGCCCATGAAGACTAGGCTGACACAGACCTCCCAGAGGGCCTTCTCAGCAGTCGCCCTCAAACTTTGGAATGACCTGCCGGATGAGTTGCATCTTATTCCATCCACTGATAGATTTAAGAAAGCCTTGAAGACGCATCTCTTCCAGCAGGCCTTCCTGGAAAATGCTTTATATCACCC
Organism: Urosaurus nigricauda; assembly: GCA_034509955.1. Taxonomy (NCBI): domain Eukaryota; kingdom Metazoa; phylum Chordata; class Lepidosauria; order Squamata; family Phrynosomatidae; genus Urosaurus; species Urosaurus nigricauda. The sequence continues at coordinate 255,467,288 of JAOEGL010000001.1, read as the reverse complement.
GGCTCCAAACCTTTCGCCAGTCCCTAATCCTCATCACCTGATACAGCTCAAGGAACTTTTCGTTTGTTATTGTTGACTGTTTGTTATTTGCACCATGTTTTAACTCGCTGTTGGTTTAATCTCTTTTTAAGTGGGGAGGTGAGAATGGGATTGAATATTTTAACTGTGTTGTTTTTAACTTCATCCTGTACCCTGCCCCGATTGTTCATTCAGAGGGGCGGGCTAGAAATAATAATAATAATAATAATAATAATAATAATAATAATAATAATTATTCATTGTATTTCTCTGATACCCATTGCTTAGAATTGCCTGTACACACAGAGAGACTTGCCGATTTAGGATAACACATTGTGGGGCTCATGTGAACTCTAGTAAATGTGTTACTCTTTGTTGTTTTAGCTGCAACAGGCTAACATAATAATATCCTTTAGATTTTTATGGTACTTTTAATGATATATTTGTTGTTACTTACTGTGAGTGATGTTTAACAGAATATAAGACTATACACGGATATCAAAGCAAGATGTGGAAGAGAATATAGCTTGTCAGTGCTCCCTTAACACAGCATTTTCCTTCTTTGGAATGGATTTTGAAGTCCCTTAAAGGTAGAGCTTCTGTTTCTTCTCTAAAGCTGCAATCCTACATGAGAGAAACAGGCACTCTACATTGATGCAGGGATTGGGAAGTTGCACCTGGCAGATCCCCCCTCCACTTTAAAGCAGGGAAATATCTGCATACTTTATAACCACCAATTTTACCCAGACCAGAGCAATTTATTAAAATTTATGTCCTTGAGTTCAAAGCAATTCAGAAAAGTAATCTGCAATAGCAGCTCACTGACAAGGAAGATTTGCTAAAGGAAAAAGAAGAAAAAAAATCTCAAACATAGTTTACGTGTTTGTCCACAGAATCTGATAAGCAGAAAAAAGAAGCATGATACTGTTTGGCTTACCATTGCGTCTTCTACAAATGGAAGGACTCATTCCAATGGAAGGGGTTTCAGGGGGACAGTGAATCCACTCCAGATTTTAATCCAGACTAAAGTGTTGAATTAAACCCCCCAAAGAGATTCAGCACCCTGGGTAGCTCCTTTAAAGTTCAGAATAAAACACAGAGTGGATTTACGGCCTTATGGACAGGGAAGTCACCAGCTACTGCTATCCCCTTTTGTTCAGGGGATGCTGCCAATGGAAGAGAGGGAGGCAATCTTCTCCCTCCCCTTCCAACTCCCTCACTTTTCTGGAGGGTCCTCCAATTCCTAATCCGCTCAAGAATTTAAGGGGTGTGGGGATTGCTGTTGTTGTTCTGTGTTTTCAAATCAATTTTGATTTATGGTCACCTTAAAGTAAACACATCACAGGATTTTCTTTGTAAGACTTGTTCAAAAAAGTTTTGCCATTACTTGCCTCTAAGGCTGAAAGAATGTGACTCACCTAATGTTACACAGTGGGTTTTCATAACTGAACAGGGATTCAGACTCTGGTCTCCCAGAGTCCTTGTTGAGCATTTAAGCCACTACACCAAACTGGCTCAAAATCGAATTAAATTCAATGCAAACAATATTCATGTTCCTGTAGATTCTACAGGTTCATCCTCCTGTAGATTCTCCATGTAGATCAGTCATTATAGTGTGGTTTTAAAAGCACAACCAAAATAAATAAATAAATAAAATGCTTGGACTTGATATGCATTATGGAGTGATGCTTGTTTGCAATAGCTGCTTTAAAGGAATATTGTTGTTATGATGGCAGAATTGGGATTATCCAGCATCAATACTTACACCACAGTAGCTATAGCAATCTGTCCTCAGGTGTGAAGACATTGGAAGGCAAAGGATCAATGAGAAAAAGTAAGGTCCCCGCTTCCTTGGAAAAACTCTTTTAATGGGAATCTCCCACTATTGCGAACAAATTCAGGAGCCAAGCCTTTCTGTTAGTCTTCTCATCATGGAGCCTCAATAATGAGAAAAATCACACCTAGGAGAGTTCTTAACAAATACTTTATTAAAAAGCAATATACAGTATATTAATACTTAAGAGTGATACTTTTTCTGCTCTTTGATTTCATATTCATGCGCTATGAACAATGTCATAGAATAGAATCATAGAATCATAGAGTTGGAAGAGCCATCAAGGACCATCCAGTACAACCCCCTGCCATGCAGGAACTCCGGATCAAAGCATCCCTGACAAATGGCCGTCTAGCCTCTGCTTAAAGACCTCTAAGGAAGGAGACTCCACCACCCTCCTAGGGAGTGTGTTCCACTGTCGAACAGCCCTTACTGTCAGGAGGTTTCTCCTAATGTCTGGGGTATTAGCTACTCCTCCTAATTTGGTGTCGTCTGCAAATGTGATAATCATGCCTTCTATTCCTTCATCCAAGTCATTGGTAAAGATGTTGAATAGCACTGGGCCCAGAACAGACCCCTGTGGGACCCCACTAGTCACTTCTCTCCAGGATGAAATGCAGCCATTGTTGAACACTCTTTGGGTTCAGCTGATCAACCAATTACAAATCCATGTAACAGTTACCTTATATAGCCCACATATCATGGGGGGACCTTGTCAAAGGTCTGAAATCGAGATATGCTATATATATAGTATTCCCTTTGTGTATGAAGGTGGCAATTTTGTCAAAAAAGAAGATCAGATTAGTGTGGCATAACTTGTTTCTCCGAAACCCATGTTGACTTTTTGTGATTGTGGCATTGATTTCTAAGTGTTCACAGACTCTCTTTTTAATGATCTAGAAGCTTTCCTGGAATTGATTTCAGACTAACTGGATGATAATTGTTGGGATCCTCTTTTTTCCCTTTTTGAAGATGGGGATGTTTGCCCTTCTCCAGTCTGCTGGGATTGCTCTTGTTCTCAATAGTTATTGCCAATGGCTCTGAGATTATATTTGCCAATTCTTTTAATATCTTTGGATGTAGCCACCTGGTCCTGGAGACTTAAATTCATTTAGATAAACCAGGCATTCCTGTACTTCCTCTTTACTTATTCTGCATTGCATTTCTCCTATTGTGCCCTCTGCTCCATTTTCCTCAGGCTGCGCACCCTTTTCCTTTTCTGAGAAGACTGAAGCAAAGAAGTTGAGTAATTGTGCCAATGGGAAGAGAAAAAAAAGGTGCCAGATTTTTTTAAAAAATAAAAATAAAAATTTTAATTGTTTTTATTGTAATTTAAAGGTATAATTTCAACGTTCCTAGTTGTGTATGTGACAGCTATTATTGTTACATTCAGTAATATATGGAAATTATGTTTTATCAGTAACACTGGTATAAAAACATTACTAAGGATTCTGTAGGGTGTGGTATGGGAGGAGGTCAATGGGAGGATTACACCAAGGATGCGAACCTTAATGATGCCACCGTAAGTTTTGTTTTTGTGGGGAGGGATATGTGTAAACGTCTATAGTAACAGTATTTCTTAATTTAGAGGTAGGAATTATGTAGCCTGCAAGATGTTCTCCAGCATAGCCAATGGTGGCAAATGCTAGGAACTCCAGTTTAACATTTGGAGGCCATACAGTTCTTACCCCTGCTGTAACACATTTTATCTGACATTTCAGCAAGGCTTCCCTGTTTGTCAGGATTTAGATACTGGGCAGTGTTTTGATAGAAAGTTCTCATGGCAATCCAAATACTGTTAGATTTTAAATCAGAATAATGTTAGGTTTTGTTTTTTTTTTTAAAAAAAACCCAAAACAGAAAGTTATAACCTAGCAGGTCATTTTCATGTAAATTACCATTGCAAATCTCTTGCCACATTTCTTGATTAAATTGCTGGTAGTGTATAAAATTACTCTTTAAAAATGCAAAGCAGTCCATCAACTGCATCCATCTTCTCTCACTGACACTTTGTGCCTTGCATTTTCAGTTATGTCTTTCAGTCTATCTAGGCAATCCTTTAAAATCTTCATATAGAGCAAGGCCGGAATATGCTTTTCTGGGATTTCAGAAACCCTCTCTTTTTCAATTACGAAAATCTTAAAAGAAGCAGATTATTTCACTAGCTTTAGGATAACCTTTTAAAAATGAACTTGTTGCTTTTTCCCATCTGGTGAGCATGGAAAGTGATGACTGTAATAGCTGTTTTCACATGTGATGCCAGATTTGGCTTCTGTATTTACATAATGTGACTTTGACTGACTCTTGTTTCTGTCTTGTATCCTCCAGCCCATAATAAATATTAATATCCCATACTTTCAGTATAGAGGGCCCATTTTTCTGTTCCAATACAGAGAAGTGAACCACATCACTGAAACATGACGAAAGGAAGAGAATCCTTAAGAATAAAAACCAAGGGGACAAAATGGATGCATACCTAGATTAATTTGCTGTGCTTTAAAACAGATTTGGAATTAAATTTGAAAAGTCTTCTACACTGCAAAGGAAAAGTAAGGAAATACAGTAACTTTATGGCTCAAACCAATGACACTTCAAGCCAACTTTCAGCAAAAGATCCAATGATCCTTCAAAAGGACCCAGAAAATGAGAACTGTGTCAACATGACAGCATCTTAGACAGAAAATACCAAAAAGGCAGGGACCCCAAACAAGGAAAATAAATCATTTTTCATAAAGACAGTGGCAAAGATTGCTACAGGCTCTCAGAACAACTGGACAAAGTAACAGATATTGCAAGACATTGTTAATGCCATAATAGAACTTGGTTTAAAACAGAAATGCCATATATATTGCTACTATCATCAGGCAGAGGGCCAGCATGGTGTAATGATTTCAGCATTGGATTAGGAGACTAGGAGACCAGGGCTCAAATCCTGGCTCGGCCATGGAAACTCACTGGATGACCTTGGGCAAGTCAGACCCTCACAGCCTCAGAGGATGGCAGTGGCAAACACCCACTGAAGAACCTTGCCAAGAAAGCCTTATGATAGGTTTTGCCTTAGGGTTGCCATAATTCAAAAATGGCTTTAAGGCACACAACAACAACTACAACAATCATCAGGTAACTAAAGATTAAAATGGTAAACATGGAAGATAAAAACTGCTGAGTATCAGCCTTAGAGGAAGGTTTGGATGTTTGGTTTGGTTATGCAGTATCTTAGATTAGAAGAAAACTGTCCCAGTTGATCAATGAGTGATAGAAAAAGATGTCATTGGACAACTGCTTTTGTGAGATCAGCCAAAACAACATGTGAGGCCATAATGGAAGGCATTGCCAGATACACAGAATGAAGGGAAAAAGTTTAGCATACTGATCACACTGTTACATAGAGAGAAGAATATTTTTCAAGACATAAGTCATGATTTATAGATAGTTTATGCTATACTTATGCCTATGTGCCATGTGGATCTCTTTTATTTTTTTAAATGATAGTACTAAATTAATAATCTTTAAATAAATAAATAAATAAATAAATAATACAGTCAGACTTTGGTATCTGCAGGGGATCCATTCTGGCGATCTGCAGGGGATCCCCTGCAAATACCCAAATCCATGGATGCTCAGGTTCCATTGTCCCAAGGGTGGCACATGCATGTGGCTGCACTGCCATCAGGGACAACAGGACTTCATTCTGCCAGGCCACAGAGGACAAGGAGGATGTGGCGCTGCTTGGGGACCTAATAGTTGCTCCTGGCATGGATGCCAGTCAAGGGAGCTACCAGCCACCCCAACTGCAGCCCTTCCTCCTCTTCCAGCAACAATCAGTCTGGATGAGATAAGGAAGGCTGGGGCACCTGAAGTCCCATTGTGACCAATGGTGACGTGGCTGTGGGCAAGCACCACCCTTTCGGACAACGCGGGCTTGTCATCTGTGGATGCTTGAATCTGCAGATGGCAAGTCCACAAATTCTGAGGGCTGACTGTAAGAACTTGTTCTAGATTTCTGATTGTTGCCAAAAATAGATTCACAATCCACAACATTGGTTAAGGAGAGCTAGAATGGCATAGTGGTTTGCATGTTACACTATGATTCTGGAGACCAGGATTTGGTTCCCACTCAGCCATGAAACCTGCTACGTTACCGTAGGCAAGTCACATGCTCTCAGATTCAGGGGAAGGCAATGGCAAACCTGCTAGGAACAAATCTTGCCAAGAAAACCCCATGATAGGCTCACCTTAGAGCTGCTGTAAGTTGGAAATGACTTGAAGATGCATGCAGAAGCATATATATATACACACACAGAGAGAGGATTGGTTAGGGAGAAAAAAACTTTTAATTCTACTCTTTTAGCCCTCAATCATATACATTAAAAAAAAGTTTCATCGAACGCCTTAATCTGAGGTATTCTTTGACCCCAATAAGAATTCCAGTGCATTGCAGGGTAGAAAACTGTTCCATGCCCATAGGAGAGTTTGTGGTGCAAAATCAAGCATATTCCACAATGCCCAAATATCCAGAGCCAGAAGCCTTCACTAGGCAGAACACAACCTTTGTTGGCGGGGGGGGGGGGGGGGGGGGAGACAAGAATATTGTTTGCTCAAACTTGGAAATGGACTGAAGCACCCATAATGGAAGAATAGATTCTAAAAGTTGCTGATTTAGCTCAAATGGCCAAATTAACGTGAGTTCTAAAGGATAAGTCAATTGAAGTCTGTGACAAGATTGAAACTGAGCCACAAAGTCAGGCCAAAAAGCAGTTTCCACAGCTATAGCTAGCTGAAAGGCAGATCAGTACAGCACCAGGATATTTCAAAACAGCTTGGGAAATAGATATAGGGAAGTGATTCCACCAGTACAAAGTGGAAAGCAATTTGGCAGAAGAAACTGCCTTAGTTTGTCTTAAATTCAGATGAGAAAAACACATTTAAAGCTAATACACATTTGACACCTTGTGCTAGTAAAATTAAATTACATCACACAATCCTCCTCCAAAATGCTGGTGAGGCTTCAAGTTGAAAGTACTTTATTTCATTTGTGGTGGACATATGAGGATGTACAAAAATTCTGGGATAACATTTTTAACTGGACTTCAGAAAGAACACGCCACCAAACCATATATGTGACTAAACTAAATAGTGCGAAGAGTGCCTTTGGTGCCCCCATCAGTCAGCATATGACTTTCTTTCAAAAATTATTTATAGTGCATATGGTTTTTATTGTTTTTGTTGTGCTCCGAGTGCTTGTCATGTTGCCTGAAATTATAGTCTTGTTCTATTGCTTTTTGTCCAGAAGAAATGATATTGAACTAGTAATTGAAAAAGAGCCATATTTTACAGCTAATTGATGGATGTTCATTTTTGTTCTGGGTACAACAACTAGATAGCCTGAAGAAAGTGATTTTAAAAAGTTTTAAGACACCACTTTTTCTGCAAGGATATGTATGATAGCTCGGTGCAGAGTGTACACTCAATAAACACGAAGGACCCTTTCAAATTACACAATACAGCATTTTGATTCACTTTAGCTGCCATGGCAACATCCTCTGGTATCCTAAGGTTTGCAGTTCAGGGAGACACTAGAGATCTCTGGCTGAGAATTCTAAATATTCCTCCCTAAACTGCAAATCCCAGGACCCCATAGAAGGCAGCCATTAAATAATTAAGAAATGTGAATAGACTCTATGGCTCAGGACACCTTCAGTGCCCATGGGTGAATGTGCAAAGCTTCCCTACCCTTGAATAGGTGCCATGGCAGCTCATTACTGGTCCTTCTCTCCAATTTTTGTTGATATAGGGGTGGAACAGATGGCCAAAATAAAGCGTTTCCCAATTCTTTTGAAGGTGGGGGCATTTAGATGATGCATGCCTCCAAAGTGGGCAGAAACTAGATTGAATCACTAGCACACCGATGCACTCATGCCCTGTACCAGTGGAGCATCACCCCTCTGGGTGGATGTGGGAGGTACCTGGGGGTTGTCGGCAGAGTGTTCATGCAATGGTGCACATGTGTGGTGAGGAGGCAACAAAAAAATTACCCAGCAATGGGGTTTGATGCTGCACTATGCAGTCAGACTCTGAACATTTGACCTGCTTTGGGAGTGGGCTGTGCAGACAACAGTGTTTTGACCCACTTTGGGAAAAAGCAGGATCAAGCTGCTTTTTCCTGCCCATCTGCTCTGGCCCATAGAAAAAAATTCTTATGTAATGGTTTATTACAATTTTGTTACAATTTCCAGAAGCCAGGATGGCAATTGCACAGTATAGGAAAAACAAACTATGCGTATAGTGTCAATGAATGATTTTCAAAAGATTTTGGAAAGTTCCCAGGGTGAAGAACTAACAGAGCATAATAAATTGATGATCAAAGGGACACTTAGATATAATTTGTTCATGGAAACCTAGATATTTGCTACAACATACTTTTATCTAGGCTCCACAGAGCAGTATCCAATGAGTGTTCAGTCCTATTTTTAGAAGACTATAATAACTAGGAAGAGCAACATATGAAGCCTAACCATTTCATGCTTGTACTGTAATAGAACTGAATACTTATATGGCAATAGCTTACCAAGAGTTAATGTTTTGAAACTATGTAGAATGGGTAGTATAGAATTACTCCCAAGAGCTGATGGAACCAAATTACCTCCCCACAACTGCCTCATAGATACCCTCAAAAATCTCCTCAGGAGGATTGTCAGATCCTCTGAAAAAGTTCTGAGATGGTTTTGAGAAATGAGAACTGGGGAGAGTCCTGTTGCATGAGCTTGCATGATGTTTAATATGTCTTCTTATATAATTTGGTTCCTCACCTACATAAAACCATGATTTTACAGTCAGATGGGACAAACTGGAATCTTTTCCTTATACTTTTCAAAGACAGTAGCAAGTACTATAATTTTCAGATTTAAAAACCTTTCATGTAGTGGCAATCTTGTTCAAAATTGTACCAGTGCAAGTAACCTGATATTTTAGCAACTAGAAAAGATTCACAGAGAAGGTGGCTGTACAAATAAACAAGAAATTGGGTATAAATGTTGTATACTCAGACAACTATAACTCAGGCTAATTACAGATGTCATACAAATACTCATATCAGAGCCTGAATATTGGCTTTAAAAAGAAGAAGAAGAAGGAAAAACAGCTGGACAGGGTTAGGGATTTTGATCAGGAAAGTGATAAGTGAGCAGAGTTCTAAGGTTTTTCCTGACTGGCATTTCTCCAGTCCCAAATGCTGTCCCTTTTATAGGAAACAACCTTAGCATACCTATACTCAGTGACTGATAGTCTGTATGTTCCTTAGAGTCTAGGGGTAGCATGTATTCATGCCATTTGCTTTCGCTTTGTCTCAGTCACACCCTCTATCTTGCCACATCAATTATTCTGCACTTAGTTTCTTCATCCTTTTGTAGTCTGCAGGTTTTTTTCTTTCTCTCCATGTGTTAATAAGCCTCTCATCATGAGATGTCATATGAACTTTATTATTTTCAAGTAAAACTGTTTCATGTGTTTTATCAAAGAAGTCTAAGGGGTTAAACAGACTGCCCCTTTGGAGTGGCCTGCTGTCACTCCTTTCAGCACCCCTTGGGTATAGACCATGTACCTCTAACATCATCACTCCAAAGCCCCCATTTTCCCTGCATGTTTTTTTTTTAAAATAATCTCTGCCTGGTTAAGAAATGTCTAGTTTTGAAAGCTTGCACATTTTTTTTACTAGAGTAGACCAACAAAAGTATTGCCACACTATGAACTACCAGGGTGCTTGGAAGAGAGAAGGAGAGTCGTGTTGATGTCTGGTTTTGAATGAAATGTTTAAAGGTGAGTTTCTGATTTACATCTGGCACTCCATATCCACAGATTCTGCATCCTCAGATTCAATCATCCATGGCCTGAAAATATTCCACACCTTCCCCCTGCCCCCAGAAAACCTTGATTTTACCATTAAATATAAGGGGACCTGAGCATCCACTGATTTTAATTTCCACAGTGGTTCCTTGAATCAAATTCCAGCAGATACCAAGGGTCCACTGTACAATTTTTCCCCTGCTGCCAAAAAATAAAAAATAATGTCTTGAGTTTCCACAACATACATTTATGTTATTTGTATTTACCCCCTTCCAGTGTAAAAAAATAGCTGTTCCATAAGAATAGTTTCATCATAGACTATGCTAAAATACAAAACAAAAACTCTGAACCTCTTCAAGTGTTGTTTTATCTTTTTAAAAAAATAAATAAAATAAAAATCAAAGTATATGAAGATCTCATGCTTCAAACAGATTCTGTTAGCTTTCATTAGTACTGGATTGTCTCAAAGGCTGTGAAGAGTGAGAAATGCATTTGGAGACAGTTATGCGATTTTCTATGGCAGAGCTGAAAATGGTTGATACATCTTGGAAGATGGGAAAGGAGCCAACTGCTGAGACAGCACGCCATAGCTGCAAGCCATGAAAAGGCATTGAGTATTAGCTCAGGAGGCAGTTTTAAGCTGCCTTACTTGCCAGAAAGGATTTGCCAGAAGAGAGTTATATTTTAAGATCTTGATACTGAATTTTTCATGTTGTGCCACTTGTGGTTGATCTATACTTTGGTCTAGCATTCATTTGTTCCATAAAAATACCAACTGTAAGGTCTGCTTATTTTGATTAGTTTTTCTTCTTTTGTATTGAGGCAGCTTCTCAAAATAATGCAAGAAGTCTAAACTCTGCTGCTGCAGCAGCAGCATGCCATTTCATCCTCCCCATGGTCTATCATCCCACAGATTTAGCTCTGCTTGTCTTTGCTTGCCTCCCACCAGCTGTTTCTCTTGTATGGAATAGAAAATCAATCCCCCAATTTGATATTTCGATATGGAAACTCAAGAGATTTGAAAAATTCTTTTTTCACTACAACTCCCAGAATCCTCCACTAGACATGCTGGCCGGGGGATTCTGGTGGTTATGGTCCAAACTGTAACCTTTCTAAGCTCTGGAAGGTATAGTATGTCCCACCACCTTTTCCAGATTTCGCTTCAGACAATTTATAATATCATCCAGTGTTGCCTTTTCTGAGTGAGGAGCTTATCCCATGGTTTACTAAACCATTTACCTCTATCTGGCTTAAAGCTTAATTTGGGTGGCATCTTGATGTTATCAGAAGGTTTTTGATGCTGAGTTTGCCACTCAAATACATCCCAGATGCATCCCCACTTCCAGGAGTGCTCATCATGGCTCTTTTTGGATCTGGGAGTTTTTCGGCTTAAGAAAATGGCTGCTGGATCACATCTGGAAGAGGGGATGCACCTGGGATGTATTTGGGCAGCAACTTTGGCAGCAAAAATCTTCTGATAACATTGGGATACTGCCTAAATTAAGCATTAAAATGGATGGAGGTAAATCGATGTATTAAGCCATGGGATAAGCTCCTGGTAGTGGTCTTCCAGAGTACTAGCAGAAGACCCATCCTATCAATTGATCACCCAGCTCTTTTTATTATTTCTATTTCTCGCCTCTCCCCACAGATTGAGGTGGAATTCCAACATAGTTTAAAAACAGTATACACAATTAAAACAATCAACTAAAAGAAATCCTAAAATCATCATAAAGACAGTAAGAACATGATCCAGTAATAGAGTATAGTCTAACCCTGGGCAGATCACAGATATACAGCTGTTAATCAAATATTCTGTGTTCTGGTTCCAGATGAGGTGTTTTTAGTAATCCAGATATAAAAGGTCAGAAGGGTAGGCCTTATATTTAGCAATTCAGCAAGCCTCGGTCTTATTTTTTGGGGATGTCTTATTTTTGGGGAAACAGGGTATCTATTCTAGTACAATTGATTTACAGTTTCTAGAGTGAGATATGTGGAAGGAGGTATTCCAGATTCTAATCTCACCTCTTCTGAAGATTACTACTGTGAGATATTCTCTTTTGTGAATGAAGCATTACTTTCTTTACTTGAAAGAGGCTGCAGTGTCTTTTTCTGTGTGGTTCAAAAGTCTGAAATTGTAATCTAAGCAACACTGAACATACAATAGACCCAATCACTTTTCAATGAAAAAGCTGTACTGATGAATTCTGGCATCTATCTATCTGGGCCTTCTGCTTTTACTATAATAGACAATAAAAGATAGATAGACTTGCAAACACTTGAGTGGGCCATGACACAAAAGAGTGAAAGTAGATGATACATATAAGTACAAAGTTAGAATCTGTGCTGCCTTCAGTGGTGCAAGTTTTCTGTTTATCCTAGCATGTACTTTCTCTCACCTCATTATCTTGCATTTCAGAAAGCTTTTGCAATTTTTGCACCAGACAGATTTTTGTAATAGTGTAGAGAAAAGTGCACACTTTACCAGTTGGTGAAAGCAGTGCAAATTAAATGAACAATGAAAAAATCTCTGCATCCAACTCTCACTTCCATGCTGAGTGACGACTGTATTATTTTTCTTGATACTGTTCCTTGCCAGACCCTGTCTGTAACACTACAACATGCTGCTCTATATTCATTCATTCAAAAAGGCACTAGGAAAACCAGGGTTGAAGATGTGGATGGTAAAAGACTGAAAGAGATGAAGTAGGTGATGGTAATAGGGTCTTTGAGGTCTTACCCTGCCTGCAGATCCCAGCAGAAGAGGAGGGAGAGGAGACACTGGGAACCCTTCCTCCTCTGATGAAGAGAAGATTGAAGTATTCTTAGTACTAATAGAGAATTACTGGCTATAGCAATCTTATCTGAAATCACTGCTGGTTGAAAATAACTAATAACAGAATTTGTCCTCCTGGACTGAAATCTCTACTAGTGTGCTGTTACTATTGGTTGGGAGAACAGACACCAAGAAGAGCCTGGGAATTTCTGGTTTTGCCATCTACTGGTTGTAGTCCCTCTTATGACACATCTGATATCTTATGGCACATTAGGTACTGCTGACCTAAATTGGAGCAAAATAATACAACAATCACAAACCTGTATCTACCCCTTCTGTTGCTATTTCCTGGTTGGAGTATACCATTTTTGGGAACTGCACTTAGGCCCCAAACTGTACTTAGGGGTGAGCTCCCATCACTAGTCCCAGCTTCTGCCAACCTAGCAGTATGAAAGCATGTAAAAGTGCAAGTAGATAAATAGGTAGCACTTTGGTGAGAAGGTAACAGCATTCCATGCAGTCATCCTGGCTACATGATCACAGAGCTGTCTTTGACAATGTTGGCTCTTCTGCTTAGTAAAAGATACAAGCACCACCCCCTACAGTTGGTCATGACTAGATATTCATGTTAAGGAGAAAACTTTATTTTGTACCTTTACTGAGGGCCCCATGCATTAGATGCACCCCTAGACTAACTATGAGTAAGGGCAAGTGACAAAGACTTCCAGAGCACTTCTGGACTCAGGCAGGGCCAGGGTGGTGGGTGATGGGGAGATATTAACCTAAAAAGCTCTTCTTGATGTCTGTTCTCCCAGCCAGTAGTAACAGCACACTAGTAGAGATTTCAGTCCAGGAGGACAAATTCTTTTGATCCCTAACTCCATCCTTGACATTACCCAGTATTTCAGCCTTTGACAGTAGGGATTATTATTATTATTATTATTATTATTATTATTATTATCCTTTATTTATATAGCGCTGTAGGTTCACACAGTGCTGTACATATAAACTTATAATTAGACCGTTCCCTGCCCTCAGGCTTACAATCTAAAAGACACGACACAAGAGGAGAAGGGAAAGGTGATGGGGAAGGGTATCAGGTCCGGTGATTCTTCTCTCCCTCTGAGGCCTGGACCAATGCAGATGGACTAGAGAGAGGGCTCGGCTTCGTAATGCACAGTTAAAACGGGCCAGACAAAGTCACACATCTGGGAAAGCTTCTCTAAACAATATAGTCTTTATATCCTACAGATGTCTGCAGAAAGTTAGAAATTAACTATTAAGGAGGTAATGCTGAAGCTGTTCAGAAATGAGCACACTTAGATGACTCTCTGGTACCTGAGAGGATCATCTGGCCACCACCCAATTATGGATGTTGGCATTATCTCTGTTTTACATAATATTCTGTTGTAGCATTTTAATGCAGATGCTTGATTACAGAGTGCCTTAATCTATTCTAAGTAAATCTAAGTCAGTAAAATGACCTGCAAAGATATTGTGTCTCAAGCACATTGAAATAGCCAGAGTTCTTTTCCTTCCTCTTTCAAAACTATTTCTTTCTCTCTCTTCACTATTAAATTGGCGACACTATTGCAAAGCAATCTAGACAACAGTACCTGTTTGTAGCTCACCCCACTTTTGTGACAAATGTTACATGAAGCTGCAAAATGTGGAAATCAATCCATCACCCTCCTCTCCTTAAAAAATTTAATCTGAAGGAAAGCCAACAAGGTCCAAAGAGTTCATTACACACAGCAATCAGGGAAGTGTTCTGTAGACTGACCCTGAAGCATGCTCTGTTCCATTATCTCCTAGCTCTCTATTATTCTCCTTGCCATGGTAATGATGTCCTGGGCTGCTGAGAATGGAAACTTTCACTGCTCTTGCTTACATGAGGCCACCTACCTAGTACAAATCTATTCACTTGTGCATTATGAAAATGAAGACCAGAGGAATAGATTTACAGAATTGACTCAAGGATATGGAAGCCACAGTCATTTACACTGCAGCATAGTTAAGCTCATTCCAGTGGCAGCAACAGCACTGGGTAGGTTGTGTTGTGTCCAGTACCAGCACTGTCATTTAGCACACAATATCCAGGACTGTGCAGCAATCATCGCGGCACTCAACAATTAGGGACAGAGGAGTACTAAAGAGAAAATAAGGAGTTTTCTCCTTCTACTGTAGACCTTTCCCTGGCTGCTGCTGTTACTCAGTGGAGGAGGCTCTTGGGAGAGATATGGGAAAAGTAGAGACAAGTCACTGGAAAGGAAACTTTCCTTCCTTGTCTTGGTCTTTTCCCTACTCATTCTTCTTAACCTTTTGTATAGAGAGAAGCCTTTCATAATACAGTAACATAGCACTTTGATTCCACTTTAACTGCCATGGTTCCATATTATGGTATTCTGGGATTTGCAGTTTAGGGAGGAGTAGTTAGAATACGCAGCCAGAGAATTCTAATCCTTACCAAACAACAAATCCCAGAAATCTATCAGATGCAGCCGTAGAATCATAGTACTATAATTGCATAGGGGTTAAACAGATGGGCAGGAAAAAGTGGTTTGAAGCTGCCTTTTCTGAAGCCACATTGAAACCCCACCAGCTGCACTGCTGGCTCCCAAGGCAGCTGGAGTGCTCCTGTCATGACCACACAACATGGAAAAAGTGGGGAAAAGCTGCTTCCTTTTGAAATGGCTTTTCTTTGCATAAGGGCACTTTTCTGCTGGCTTCAAGGCATATGTTATCTAAACACCATGCCTTCAAGCCAGCCTGAAAGCACCTTTTTTTGGCTGTTTGTTTAGCCCTTAGTGTGGAAGGGTCCAGAGATGGTCTCTTCTTTCTTCTTCTTCTTCTATCTTTCCTCACAACATTGGTAGCTTCCAATCTTGTATTTTTAAAATAGCTGAAGAAATACGTTTTAGGAACAGCTATCTTTCTTTTTTAAAACACACACAACACCATGCAGGGTCAAATCCATCACAAATTACAGACAGAAATTGTTTACATTGTGCATACAAGAAAAACACCTTAATATGTAGATTTTAAAAAAAAATTCCATGTGTTTTCCTCAGCCTACTAATACCAATGAAGGCAAAGAGAGACATAAATGAATGTTGACCTAACATCTGTGGAACAAACTGGGGTGGTTTTTTTCCCCCTTGTGAGGCCATTTCGTGAATAGGAACTAACAATGTAAAATGTTCCTGCAAAAGTAATTGCCTAGCTTATTACCAGAAACATCTAAGATAAGATGCATAATTTCCATAAATCTGTTTTGTATCTCATCCATTTTCAAAAATCTTCAAGAACAATGATGACAAATTGAAGAGTGTTAAAAGAGAGAATAAATAATCTACTGATTGGGGTTTGATGTGTGTGCTGACCCCAATCCTCTCCATCCTCTCTTATCCTAGCAAGCAGTGATAGTGGTGCTAGTAAGAGGCGTTTGGGCAATCTGGGGTATCTCAAGCATGGGCAAAGTGCAGCCTTTCAGATGTTGCTGGCCTACAGTTCCCAGGATTCCTCATCATGGGGTCTGCTGGCTAGGACTAATGTGAGATTGTGTTAGTCCAACATTTGGAGAAGGGGTTCTTAAATATTTATGTATTATGGACCCCTTTGGCAGTCTGTTGAAACCTATGCACCCCTTCTCAGAATAAAGTTTTTAAATGGATAAAACAAAATATATAAGATTGCTGAGGAAACAAATTATATTGAAAAAAAATTATCCAAATATTAACAAATCAAATTTGTGATATAGTAATACATGTGCTTCTTTATTAACATATTAAATATCAAGACATTACATTAGGCAAGAAAAACCTGAATTTTATTTTTAAAGCCATATCAGTGTGAAAAATGTTGTTTCTTAGCTTTGAACTATGGGGTGATCTAAACTTTGGGGTGATTTTTGACAAAGCAACATGCATGTCATGTTAGTCACCCAGGATCAAGCCCTCAGTCATTCCTTTGCTACCCTTAATATCAAATTAATATCAAATAGAGAGGTTGCTGGCAAGCAGCCAAAGAAGAGCTTCTCAGTGCAGGAAACCAGCCATACCATATTGAGACATCCAGATGGCTCAGCATGGGAGAAGGCCAAGGCACTTAGCCATGATGGGATCTCTCAAAATCGGAATTGGTATACAGTAGAGTTTTGAGTTATCTGACATAAATGGGCAGCTGATAATTGGATAGTTGGAAATATTGGCTAATCTGGAGGGTCTAAGAAAAGGCTTCAAATCACTATGAATTGCAAATGTATTGAAGTTTTATTGCAGTAACAGTACAAGTAAATGTAAAGAAATCACTGATCAACATTGTGATGTACATTGTTTTAAACAGTTCAGTCCTCTGAAAATTTAAAGAAATCACAGAATAATAATGATAATAATAATAATAATAATACATTTTATTCATATACCAACCTTCAAAAAGATCAAGGCGGTTTACAAAATTACATAAACAAATGCACAAAATACATAAACCATTTACATAAGCTGCTTATTATTATTATTATTATTATTATTATTATTATTATTATGGATTGCACAGCCAGCATAGTGTAGTAGTTTGAGTGTTGGACTATGACTCTTGGGATCAGGGTTCTATTTCCCAATCAAGCATAAAAACCCACTTGGTAATCTTCGGCAAGTCACATTCTCTCGGTCTCAGAGGATGAAAATGGCAAACCCCCTCTGAAAAAAATTCCCAAGAAAACCCAATCACCTTATGGTAACCATAAGAAGAAAAAAAATGACATGGCAGCACAGAACAACAACAATAAAGCTCACTTTACAAGGTGAGGTCAGATACAGTTCTGTCAAAGAACACCAGAATTACCCAAGGCTTTTTGAGTTAAATTTCAATTCCACCTAATAGAAACAATTGTAGATACTGGAAAGCAATTGAGATATCTGGGACACCAATGTGAAAACATGCACTTTCACTACTTGACACTAGCTCAATTACATTACCTACAGTGTTGCCCTGCAAAATCACATGGGTATTTGCAGACAGGAAGGCTGCAACCTCATGTATTCTAGTGATGGGTCTAATTACTATTATTTCAAAGCAGTGATGAGTATAAACAATATTTCAAGATATCTGAAATGATTCTAATGTGATATGAAAATGTTTGAGATTTTCTTGCTGTTCTTGCTGAAAATGCTGTTTTCTTTACAGAAAATTCTGTTTTCTGAAGAAAAGAAGATGTGCAAATTTTGTGGAGAGTAAGTCTTGCCAAAAATTGCAGATTTTCATTATTATTAATTTTTTCCAATGAGAAGAGTATTATTAAAATCACTTGTTGCTTCTTCCTAGAATAAAATTAGTGAAAAATTACATTCCAAAGGGACTACAATTACATCCCAAAGGGACTAGTCACAAAAAGTAACTAATCAACTTGGAGAAAGACCAAAAGAAAGGAAGGAAGGAGGAAGGAAGGAAGGAAGGAAGGAAGGAGATGAAAACAGCAATCCAGAAAGAAACCTCTAGAACTAAAAAAGAAGGGAGGGAAAGGGAAGGGTTTTTTGCCTACATCTTTGGCACACACATGAACACATTTTTTCCCCAAGACCATTATGACCTTATCTTTGCTGTAACCCTGATTTATAATTAAGCATTTGGCCTTCTAAACCTAATATGCTGTGAAATCAATTTAAAATACCCATTTGAACAGTTCCTGTGTAAATTACTACAACAACTTTCCTCTTCAAAGCAGGCCCTTCGTCTGCTTTCTTTAAACCTTTTTATTAACTGCATTAATTATGTTATAAGGTGCTTCCTTAACTACCAGCAACTAATCCATTGCCACTGCACTATAAATAGTTCAATATCATTAAGAACAGCTAACAGAAATACAGCTCCCCTCCCTCTTTCTCACACACCTCTCCACCACCCAGCAGACTGCCGAATCTTCCACCTACACTTAGTTTTTTCCTTGCCTTTTAAAATGCTTACACTGAAAATTTCCCCTCATATCATTAAACTATTTGTCACAGCTTTCCAAGCCAACATGAACTCTTGAAGCCCAGAAGGTAGCTGGCAGTTAGCTACATTTTAACTACAATACAAAAGAGATGGTCCAAGTGAAAGTGCAGATGATTTATCTATAAACCTCACTACTCTTTTGAATTTTATTTGAATTTTATTTGAATGTTCTTCCCTTCTTCATTGGATCTTTGGTGAAAGTGGGGGGAAAAACATGGCTACAGGGGCCTAGGCATAATTTTATACTGCTTGCAAAGTTACTCATGATGAAAGGTACATTCCCCCCCCCCCCCCCAGCATTATAGGAACAAATATGTGCCTGAATGAGAGGACATGTGCATGACCCCTGTCACAGTCCAAACTGCACATAATTTTTCACAGGATCGTTTGGACAGTAGTTTTGTGAACTGGCTTTTGTTCCTAGGTTTTCTTTCTCATAGATAAGGTACACAACTGGAAACAATGCAATGGCAACTGGTGGGTTCAATTTCGGTGAGGTTATTAAATCTGTTCCAGGTGTTAATCTTTAAAGTGGCTAGGCAAATTGCTGAACCCTAGCTCCCAAATAGGTTCAGCACTTTGGCTCATTACTTTTAAAGCTCAGCCTAAAATCTAGAGCAGGATAAAAGTCAGACCATGGGAATGATCAACTGCTACTCTAAAAATGATTTCCAGTCATTTCATGTATTTGGTCCAAAAGAACAACAGCTGATAGAAAGGACATTTTCATCTAAAGAAAAACATCTTTCAGAAAAGGGCACAATCTTTCATACTCAGGAAGTAAATGAAGATAGATTAAATTTCTCAGCAATGAAATCAGTGAAAAGGCTGCCAGAGATTTTGGGAAACTGGGATACATCCCAAATTCTTTTCATCTCAATTTCTTTCAAGATTTTACAGTTTCAGTTAGCCTTCTTTCCAAAAGCAATAGGAATTCCCCAGTGTTCCATATTTCTGAATTTGGTACAAAGTCTTATGCAGGTACAGCGTACCACAGTTTTTGTTTCCTTTCCGCTAGACTGCTAAAAATGGATAAATCAGTCTAAATTTTGTCCATGTCAATTTTACACATGACTGAGGAGGAGAACATGGCCTAAGGACTGCCCATTACCAAAATATGGATTTTGTGCAGGGTATAGCTGCATATTTAAAGATGAATCTGGAAATTCCCCTCCATGGTGCAAATTAATTTCCCTGTGTACAATGGTATATGGTGAAGATGCTATCTGTCATATGTGTGCACGGATTAAAAAACAAAACAAAACAAAACACTGCAATAAAGTGATTTGATTGTCGGTACAGTGTTCTAGAACTGATCAAGCTTGAACTCTCTCTGACTAAATTGAGGCTGTTGTACTTTGGCCACATGGGGGGGGGGTGAATCACTAAACAAAGATGTTAGGAAAGGTGGAAGGAAGTAGAAAGAGAGGGAGACTGCATGCTAGGTGAATAGACTCAATCAGGTAGGTCACAGGCATGAATTTTCAGGAGCTAAGCACAGCAGTGGAGAACAGGGGGTCTTGGGGGGCAGTTGACAACAACAACAACAATAATAACAACAGTTGCATCAATATATTTTTTGCATTGCCTTTATCAATGTATAGGGGTATATATACACATCAGGGCAATACATAATTTAAAAAGGAATGCTGAAGTAAACTAACATACATTTACACCAAAATGGTTGCTTATCTCCTTCTTGCAATGTTTTATCAATGCACATACACTAAATTAAACAGAGAATGGGAAAAGATACAGATGAACTGGAGGAGCAGAAGGCTATGTGCTGGAATTCCAGAATAAATTTAGCATTTCACTAAAAATAATTTTAAAGAAGTCACTTGGATAAATTGGAATTCAGAAGAAATGAAACACAAGGCAGAATGAACCAAAAGAATGATAGCAAAGAAATGGAAGAGTGGAATAACACCTATGCCTAATTTTAACAAGAGCTTAGATCAATGTTCATGAAAGAAAGGTGAGTAGTCAAATGTCAAATGTCTATTCAATGTCACAAATGGAAAAAAATAGAGTTAATTCCAAGACCAAAATTAAAAACATTTTAAAATACTTTAGAAACAGGAAACTGGTCAGGAATGTGATGGATAATAATTCTTCTAATTAAGTATTTATTTATGTATCTAGAATATTTAGACACCACTCTTCAGCCACAAAGGCTCTCAGAGTGTCCTACAATTTTTTTAATTAGACAGTTCCCTGCCCTGAGGCTTACAATCTAAAGAGACATGACACAAAAGGATAAGGGAATGGTGGTGGGGAAGGGATCAAGTTCACTAGTTTGTCTGTCCCTCTGGGGCCATGGACATGGCAGTTGGGCTGGAGGGACAGCTCTTCATCTTACTTTGGGCTAGGCCCGATTGAGTTGGCCTACCGCTCTCCCTCTGAAGCCGGATGATGGTGGATGGGATGGAGGGAGGGTTCTTCATCTCACTTTTCCTCATGAGATATTCTTCTCATGATATATTGATGCAGCAGAATGGAAAATGGTGGGTATTTTTTTCATTGGATGCGGGAGCTAAGAAGTTATGGTGAATGAAACACAGTACAGGGCTTCTTTTTCTACTCAATTGGACCAAGTTACACAAAGTGCAATTAGTGGATTATGTAAACCATAAAGTTCACAGAGCAGGCATATGAATATTCAGCATCTTTCAAGAAAATATCCAATGATACAATCTCCCTCATCCATGGTGTATAGACTCCATAAAATTTCTTTAATGTTAGTTCTGCTGGGAGAGACAACTAGCAACAAATACTTCACGCTGGATCAGTTCTTCAATTCATTACCTTAGTATCCCTTCCCTAAAGTACTATGATAGAAGATCCTCAGTAAAACCATCTGCTATGATTTACAATACAGAGCTGGCATTCACAAAACTATACCTCCTTTTTCCCTCCCTTTCACCACAGAGAACAGAGCTCTTAAATGTAAATTTGTCAGTTTGGAAGGAGATGCTATGTCTCTTTGTCCCAATCCAAACTGCTAATTGATCTGCAGGAGCACTCAGTTTTGGTCTGTTTTCGAGGAGAATCACCTTGATTTGAACATCAACAGAATCTTTCCAAATCAGCCTGATTTGTATTTGGATTCACCCAAATCTAAAGCAGAGCACTTCTCAGCTAAAAAGCATTCAAAATGTATCATCAATGATTTACATTTCATCCTAATCAATTGCACTAATGTCTCATGGGCAAATGGATAGTACTGATTCTTGCTCACAGACAACTACCAATCTCAAACAGTTAATTACAAGAAAGAACAGACCACAAATAAATATACATAAGAATCAAACCCTGTGGCAAATCTAATCTGGAAATATTTTATAGGACCTACTAATGTTATTAACAACATAAGCAGTCTATATGGATACACACATACTACCATTTGCCAATAATGTTTTACTATGTTTTACATGGGACAAACAGGGCTGCCTTTGTGCCTTTGTCATGGACAAAGATCTGAGACTAGAAATTATAATAGTCCAAAACTAGAGCATATTCTGG
Source organism: Urosaurus nigricauda (assembly GCA_034509955.1). Taxonomy (NCBI): domain Eukaryota; kingdom Metazoa; phylum Chordata; class Lepidosauria; order Squamata; family Phrynosomatidae; genus Urosaurus; species Urosaurus nigricauda. The sequence continues at coordinate 255,445,302 of JAOEGL010000001.1, read as the reverse complement.
CCTAACTTCAGTTTCTCATCCCAACTAGACATGACCCACTAAATAAATGCTTGACTGGTAAGTAAATGTCATGGTAAGGCACTCCAATAGCCTTGGCTGAAGAGTGGGGTATGAATAAAATAAATAAATAAATAAATAAATAAATACAGGTAACCTGCTGAATAAAGGATCTTTTCCATTAATAAAATGTATACAGCAAATGGAATGATAAATTCCATTTAGAGCTTACTTTTTTTTTTAATGGCACATGCCAGTGACTCAATAAGTCCTCTTTAGTTGGGACTAGCAGTTAGATTTTGGTTTCTCTTTCTGATTGCAGGGTGGCCATTCTTGGACAAAGGGGTTCAAAGATAGATTTCAGAGTAAAACTATTATTTGGCAAAATTCAAAGATATAGCCATGTTCGTCTGCAGAATCAGTATGTAGAGAGATCTTGTAGCACCTTTGAGAGTAACTGAAAGAAAAAACTTGATGGCATGTGTTTTCATAGACTTCAGTCTACTTCCTCTGATGCATTTGGTGGAGAGAGAGATTCAACTCTTCCTATTGTGACTCTTCAATAGGAACAATGTCTTTTTCACTGCATACATTATTTGTCTTATCAATGCAATGCTGAGTGTCATTGTTTTCTTCCATCAGGCCAATGTTAGTGGTGGCTAAGAAAACTAGAATCGGAGCAGGCAAGTTTTGTTCCCTTCCACAACAGTTAGAAAATCCCATTCTTTAAAAGGGTGGGGAGAAGCCCAGGTCAGGTACGGGATGAGTACTGCCCCGGTACAGATCTGTGCGATACAATCTGTCCCTGTGAGTTTACATCCTGCACCTAGTATGGGAATGAAAGCTGGTGCACTCATCTCCTAATTTTGTTTGTTTCATCCTTCAGTGACAGAATAAGGGAGGCTCCCTCTTGCTAAGACCAGAGTCTGTAACTAAGTGCACTTCCACTTTTGCACACAGGAAATATGAATACCCGTTCACTGGCATTGGAGGTATCACTATATAAAACAATTTCCCACTTCCAAAAGCTTCCAGAAGCTTCCAAAAGAGGCAATTTGACTCATTTTTGCCAGGTAAAAAAAGAACCCATGGGGCATGGAGGTCTGGTGGCCAGGGGCTGAAAAAATTACTTTGCCCACTCCTGTTAATTTAATTTAATTAGTCACACTTACCTGAACAAGAAACAAAGCAATAATATCAGCATTATACTAATAGTACTATCTATGAAATGGCGCCGCCCGAATTAACGGGCCGGCGCTGTTGCCGCGTGAAGGAAGGCCTCTCCCCTTCCCGCGTGCCAGGCTTGGGCGCCCCAGCGGCCGGTGCGAGCGCGGGCTCGATGCTGATTGGCCACCGGGAGGAGCAGGAAAGGAACCTGTCTGATTGGCCACAGCAGGGTATGGCGTGCCCTCCTATTGGTGGAGAGCTCGGAGAGGGTGGTGCCTCCATCGTTCCTGAGCCCTCATTGGCTGTTGAGCCTATTTAAGGCCGTGTAAGGTGAGCGTCGGCACCATTGCCAGTTCTGCTCTGGGGGCCAGCAGATCAGAGGCTTCACTGCCTATTTTGCCGCACGGTAGGGGGCGGGGCTTTGGGTCTGACAGCCTTCCTCGCTGCCTAATAGGTGGGGCATTTTGTTGGTGAGGGCATCTTTACCACCTCCCCACTTCTTGGCAACAATCACCCGCTCCTTCAGGTTTGTTGCTAAGGGACTGGCAGACAGGGTTCATGTTTTTTGAGAAGGCCTTTTGTTTTGTTTTGTCCTCCTTTTTAGTCTTAATAATTAATAATTGTTGTGCCTGCGGCCTTGGCCCCTGCTGATCACACATCCAGTGTTCAGAATTTTGGCTTCAACTGTTTTTTTCAACTGCACGGTGCTCCCGGCGGTGTTTGGAATTTTGGCTTCAACTGTTTTTTCAACTGCACGGTGCTCCCGGCGGTGTTTGGAATTTTGGCTTCAACTGTTTTTTCAACTGCACGGTGCTCCTGGTGGTGTTCGGAATTTTGCCTTCAAAGTGTTTTTTGTTTTGTTTTGGTTTGTTTTTTGTTTTAACTGCACAGTGCTCCCAGCTTCAACCCTGCTGGGTACGTGCAAACAATCGTCTTGATGACTTTGTGACTGCAAACTGTTCTTCGGCACGGTGCTCGCGGCTTCGGCCCTGCTGGGCACGTGCTCTCATGCTGAGGATAGGGGAGCTGGTCCTGTCTTCGAAGACCTATTGCTCAAAAAGATACTTGTGCATCACTGATGTTTTGTTCAATGTTGATGCTGTATGTTTGACAGTTCTCAGGTCAAAATGTGATAAACTGGGCTGAGCCTCATCGATCATATTGGGGCACCTAAAAGACTCGCACCTCTGTCCTGTTCGGGTTCTAAAAAGGTTTATTAGGCACCAGCCTGCATGTCAAGGATCCCTATTTTGTCATGCTGATGGCTCACCTGGCACACGCTTTCAATTTGTTGCTGTGTTAAAGCTGGCCCTTCAGGCGATGGGTCTTCTTTTGGTTGAATTTGGGGGCCATTCATTACGCATTGGAGTGGCCACATCTACAGCCTGTGCTGGACTCTCTACTGATGTCATCAAGTAAATTGGTTGATGGAAGTCTAGGGTGTTTGCGGGCTATGTGCACCCTGATTTGGACTCTTGCTCAAGCGGATGCTATTAATGTTATTTGTGGAGGGTTCTTTTTCGGTTCTTAGGGTTGGCGGCAGGCGCTCTTTCAGACCTGCCTGTGTGGCAGCAGCATAGGCCTGGATCTGGGGTAGGGGTTCCCAGGACCCGCTGGCACTGGATCGGGAGTCCTCATGACCCGGGTAAGGAGCGGTTCGCTGTGGCCATTGCGGGGGCCACAGTCGATTAATACCCGGTGACTAGGATGTCTCGCAATTCAATGTGAAGCAGCGCAGTTGCCTAACTGCGCAACAGGGCGGAGCTTGGCACCTACGTCATCCCGATGTTTGCCCCTGCTACCAAGGGTACATCAACCAACCAGGGTGTTGCTGATGGCCAGATCCAGACCTTATGCTTTGGGCCAACCCTATGGTTTTGTGTTGTTCTGCATGTGTGGAACAGTTAATAAAGTTGTGGCCTTTTTTCCTCCAACCAGGTTTCTGTATTTATTGGGGGGGGGGGCCTGACCTGCGCGGCAAATGGCGCCGCCCGAATTAATGGGCCGGCGCTGTTGCCGCGTGAAGGAAGGCCTCTCCCCTTCCCGCGCGCCAGGCTTGGGCGCCCCAGCGGCTGGTGCGAGCGCGGGCTCGATGCTGATTGGCCACCGGGAGGAGCAGGAAAGGAACCTGTCTGATTGGCCACAGCAGGGTATGGCGTGCCCTCCTATTGGTGGAGAGCTCGGAGAGGGTGGTGCCTCCATCGTTCCTGAGCCCTCATTGGCTGTTGAGCCTATTTAAGGCTGTGTAAGGTGAGCGTCGGCACCATTGCCAGTTCTGCTCTCCCACCCTCCCTCCCTGTTTAGGGAGTTGATTGTCACAACTTCTGTTCTGGGTGGCAGCATAGGCCTGGATCTGGGGTAGGGGTTTCCAGGGCCCGCTGGCACTGGATCGGGAGTCCTCATGACTCAGGTAAGGAGCGGTTCGCTGTGGCCATTGCGGGGGCCACAGTCGATTAATACCCGGTGACTAGGATGTCTCGCAATTCGATGTGAAGCAGCGCAGTTGCCTAACTGCACAACAGGGCGGAGCTTGGCACCTACGTCATCCCGATGTTTGCCCCTGCTACCAAGGGTACATCAACCAACCAGGGTGTTGCTGATGGCCAGATCCAGACCTTATGCTTTGGGCCAACCCTATGGTTTTGTGTTGTTCTGCATGTGTGGAACAGTTAATAAAGTTGTGGCCTTTTTTCCTCCAACCAGGTTTCTGTATTTATTGGGGGGGGGGGCCTGACCTGCGCGGCAACAGCAACTCAGATAACGGATGCGGTACTTCTTACTACCTTTTTCCAATTGAAATTTAATGCTCCGTGGGAATAATTTAACTGAACATTTAAACTAAACTTTGCTGAGCATCTGATTTCTGGTGATATATTTATAATATCACACTTTTTGCCAAATGCCCTTTAGTGCAAATAAATGGGCTTTTTCTAGGTGCCAGCTCTCTTTATTATTATTATTATTATTACCTTAGTAGGCCAAATCTTCCTTTTTGTCGATTTGTGTAGTGACAGTTGAAATAAATAGCCAGATATTTGAGAGTATAGGCCAAGTTGTGGAACTCAATATATAACACTATTACACTAAACCTGACTTATTACTTTAGCCTTAGCAATGAGTCCAGAGAAGCACCAGCAGTATATATATAGGAGTGGAATGTAGCCAGCACATCCTGCTTGCCTTGTGTATTGGATAAAAACAAAGCCTGATCTTGTTTCTCATATGTACTTACTGAAATTATAGTGAACTTGGTTTTGAATTAAGAGTCTAACTAGACCAAATTCATCTGCTGGGAAAATTCTGTGTTTTGGCATTATTTTCTATTTTCTATCTTGTTTTTTGTTTGTTTGTTTTTAAAATATACTGGTATCTCACTTGCCAGAACTCTTTGTTATTATAGCTGGGAATATTCCCCTTTCTGTACTCTTCACTTTGTGTTTATCCTGAACTCTATTTACTATGCAAAGTTTGCCACTGCATAGTGATCCACACTCACTTTTTGTACCAAAGAAATGTGCATCTTCACTGTGATGTGATACTGAATCAGCATTTAGGTTATGTTTAGTGTGATTGACTCTCTCCAAGGCATTTTAACCTGGTCTGGCATTCATAGAATCATAGAATCATAGAATCATAGAGTTGGAAGAGACCACAAGGGCCATCCAGTCCAACCCCCTGCCATGCAGGAACTCCAAGTCAAAGCATCCCTGACAGATGGCCATCCAGCCTCTGCTTAAAGACCCCTAAGGAAGGAGACTCCACTACACTCCGAGGGAGTGTGTTCCACTGTTGAACAGCCCTTACTGTCAGGAAGTTCCTCCTAATGTTGAGGTGGAATCTCTTTTCCTGCAGTTTGCATCCATTGTTTCGCGTTCTAGTCTCTGCAGCAGCAGAAAACAAGCTTGCTCCCTCCTCAATATGACATCCCTTCAAATATTTAAACAGGGCTATCATATCACCTCTTAACCTTCTCTTCTCCAGGCTAAACATCCCCAGCTCCCTAAGGCGTTCTTCATAGGGCAAGGTTTCCAGACCCTTCACCATCTTAGTTGCCCTCCTTTGGACATGCTCCAGTTTCTCCACATCTTTTTTGAATTGTGGTGCCCAGAACTGGACACAGTATTCCAGGTGGGGCCTGACCAAAGCAGAATAGAGTGGCACTATAACTTCCCTTGATCTAGAAACTATACTTCTATTGATGCAGCCCAAAATTGCATTGGCTTTTTTAGCTGCCGCATCACACTGTTGACTCATGTTCAGCTTATGGTCTACTTGGACTCCTAGATCCCTTTCACATGTGGTCTCATTCAGCCAGGTGTCCCCCATCCTATATCTGTGCATTTCATTTTTCCGCCCTAAGTGCAGAACCTTACATTTCTCCGCATTGAATTTCATTTTGTTAGCACTGGCCCAGCTTTCTAGTCTATTCAGGTCAAACTGGCATCACTTTCACATCAGCATGGTGGTGCCTCATGGCCGGGAATGGATCTCAGTAATCTGGATCAATTTGGTAGCACATTCACACTACTAAAGATCCAAATCACTCCGCTCCCCCACAACTATAACAGGTGCATTTGGGGTGAGTGTGAACGACCCTGAAATAACCCGGTTGTCACACCAAGGTTATTTCATAGTGTGAGTGACCCCATTGTCTCTGTCTTTACTACACAGAAAGGGTAGAGTAAGTAGCTATCAGAGGTGATTACAGCCAGCTGCTCTTTCATTTCCACTGGAACTGGTCAGGGGTGCTCTTTACTGCTTACTCCTCTTTGCTGTTCCATCTTCTCTTCTTCCAGCTGTGGCTTCTCTCCCAACTCTTGATTCCCCCCCTCCCCTGTCCACTTACCTTTCTATTTTCCTTACTCTCTATTCTGCTGCCAGTAAGACTGTCAAGTCAGAACTATGCCATGCTCTGAGATTTCAGAGACAAAACATGAGACCAAGGGGTGACCTCTTGCGATGCCACAGCAAGTGATCCTTGGTGATGTTACAGTACAAGGATGTTGTTATAAGGGGCATTGATACTAATATGTATATATATATATATATATATATATATATATATATATAATATCCTGCCTCTCCCTATGTTGACGTATTCAGCACATTACATTAAACATCAACCGCTGTTGCACAAAACATGTCATTTAAATAAAAAACACTAAATCTATCAAGTTGATATGCACACACCTTACTCTTGCTGTAAGATTCCTCTCCCACACCCTGAAGAATATAGAAGAGAAGCCAGAACCTGAGTTCTGGCAACCCTTTCTGCCATTTTATTGCTTATCTCTCTAGCCAGTGCCATCGTTGTCCTTGACTGTGAGTTGCTCATCTTGTTCTGTCCCTTACAGCCTCACTTTCCATTTCATCTTACCAGCTCAGTTTCTGTCTCAGTCTCTCTTTTGGTGAGCATTACTTTACAGGGTCTTCCTTCTTTAGCACCACAATGTATGGCCGTCCCAGCAAATTTTCAGCCATCATTATCTGGAACTTGATAAAGCTGAAGGATCCCCAGAATAGCCTGGAACATATAACAAGAGCAAGCAGGGAACTGATAACAAACAAACAAATAAAAAATTATTGGATATGAATATGGATTTCAGAAAGGTGAGCTATTGTGCCATCCTTAAACCAAGAGAATTCTTTGTTCAGATATATTACAGGAAAGTAAGCTTATTCAATAATAATGCTAATGTGACTTTTCAGAGTGATGGGTAGACTACAATACAAGGCTTTTTCAATTGTTTTACTTTTAAAGGAATGGCAACCATGGCTCTAGAAACTTGAACTGAGGTCAATATCTAACTACACCACTGTGGTACAATTATTCCACTTTAACTACTATGGATGCCACCTGTGGAATTCTGGAGTTTGTAGTTTATGTAAGCCTAAGAGCTCTTTAGCAGAGAATTCTAAGTGCCTCTTCCTAAACTGCAAATCCCATAATTCCACATGAGGCAGCCATAGCAAGTAGAATAATAGTGCCATAGCAGTGACATCCAGCTAGAATAATGGGGTTTTCGTGTCACATGTTGATGCCAGGATGTTGCCCCTTAAAGCTGCACTCATTAACACAGACCAAAGACCAGGTACATTGATCTTAGTGGGACTTAATTCTGGGTATCAATGGGTTTACCATAAATCACATAAAGCATGGCATCTGAAGGACACTAGTGGTACAAGCATAACATTGCAAATGTTTTGTCCCTTCCCCGCCTTGTTTCCCAAATCAGTGGATAAGTAGCTCTGACTCTATAACTGCTTATTAGCAGTTACCAACGTACAGAGGCCCTCAAACAACCCCTTGCACACTGCAGTAGTTGCAAATTAATTAGGAAGAGAGGTTGCCACTGGCACTCAAATCCAGGATCTTCAGTTATAAAAGTAAGAGCTGTGTCATTGATCTACAGGGAGTTCTCTATTAACTTTGGCCAGCAGGCTCTCTATTATCTGCTAACCCAGATTTTGTAAAAATCTATTTCCTTTTGCACTCTGCAATGAAAAAAATCCTTAGTATAGAAAAAAGATCCACACTATGTTTTAGGGACAGAAAGCCATTAAATGTACAGGGCTAGAAAGACTATATAAGTCTCTAGTACATATTATCTCTTAGTTAATGCAAGAGTGAAAATAGGGTGTTTTTAAAAAATCTCCATGGTTTCATTGTATAGCACTAAGTTAACTTGGAGCCAGTGTGGCATAGTGGTTTGAGTGTTGGACTGCAACTCTGGAGACCAGGGTTCAATTCCCCAATAGATCTTAAAACTTACTGGGTGATCTTGGGAAAGTCACGTGCTCTCAGCCTCAGGGGAAGGCAATGGCTAATCTCCTCTGAACAAATCATGCTAAGAAAACTCAATGATAGGTTCGCTTTATGGTCGCCATAAATAAATAAAAAAAAAGCAACAACAACAAAACTTGAAGGCACACAATGACAACAACAAGTTAACTTGGCAAGAAAATTAGCTAGCTGTGTAGTTCTTCAACTAGATTACAGCACTACATTTTTATAGTGCTGTTATTCCACTTTAACTGCTCTGGCTGCCTCATGTTGCATTTTGGATACAAAGGACTCTTTCATACAAGGCTAAATTGGAAGTATAATTTAAGGTCAATTCGAGTGCAATCATGGGTTTTATGTTATTGCAAATTAACTCTTCACATGCAAATTCGGGCAAGAGGGAAGCCAATTCGAATGCAATCATGGGTTTTACCTTATTGCGAATTAAAGCTTCGCATGCAAATTCGGGCAGGAGGGGGTTATTTTCGGGTAATGGGAAGTAATTCCGAACAGAGCAGGGGTTCATGTAAATTCGCTAAACAAGCGAATTTACATAAATCCGCATTGGCTCCATTCGGAGTTGGGAGAAATTTCTCCCCGTTTGAAAGAGTCCATAGATGCATTTTGGATACATAGATACAAGAGTGATACATAGATCAATGATCTTGGAAGTCCACAGAGTAATCATGGCAGATCCTAGGAGACTTGGCAAGCCATGTGGCTCTTCAGATTTCCTTCCTTCCTTCCTTCCTCTAAAATTTCATTACAAGAAGCTCCATGTGTATCAGGCACCATATTGCTATTTTCCCAAATGAACGATCATGGGTAGCAGCCAGTAGGCAGCAAATGAGAAAAGCTTTTGGGGGAGAGAAATCTGAAAAACATATAATGCAGATCATAATGCAAACACACTCTTAATGGGAAAGCTTTCTCTGTAGGGGAAAAGTTCAAGAGCCCTGCAGTAACTCCCTTGAAAGCCTTTGAGCATTTATTACTTATTGTCAGGGATAGTTGGTAGTCAAGTGTTTTATGGTGCATGAATTAATTAACTACTACTATATGATACTGTAAGATTCTGATAACATTAGTAAGAAAGTATTGCCAGCACGTGCAAAGAAAAAAAAAGCAAGGAAAAAAACAAGGAAGGAAGGAAAGAAGGAAGGAAGGAAATGATTACATTTGCTATTTCAGTTATTAATTATGCTCTTGACTAATTGAAATAAGGTCTCTCATGGTTCAGTTTCTAAGTATTGAATCTCACCATACCATATAAAATCAATATTTTAAATTGGGAAAATGATGTGTTTGTACAGTGGACTTTATCACATGAGCCCCAGTCTCATTGCAGTCTCACTGCAATTGGGTTAGAGAGCGAAACCGAATACATATAGGTTTAGATGCTTTCCTTATCACATGTCCTACAGTAACAGGACTAGACCTGTTTCCTGGCATGGAGCCACTTTCTCAGCATGCTCCTTAACCTAGCCTCCCTCCCATTTCCTTACCCAGCTTACCTTTTGGTTTCTTTCTTTTGCTGTTCATTTCTATGCAGCAATTATGGCAATACAATTTGGGGGTTGAGGGTAACTGCTTTATCACACTAGGGGGCAAACAGGATTTAAACGAGAGTTAAACAAGAGTTAAACAGGAAATGCCCTATGTTTATCACAGGGCATTTCCTGTTTAACTCTCGTTTAACTCTAGTTTAAATCCTGTTTTCCCCCTAGTGTGATAAAGCAGTTAGAAAAGTAAAGAAAGTGAAAAAAAGAAAAGAAAATATTATTGAGAGATGGTAAAGAACCAGACTGAAACACAGAAATTCAAATCCCAGTTCCATCAATTAAATTCCATAGACAAAGCAACAAAGACTATAACATGGCATGGCATGGTATTGTTGGCATGAGAACAAAGCACACTTATGTCAGCTTCTGACCCTCCTTGATGTGCTGATATGGTCAAAGTCACAGCAAGAATCTATGTCAGTAAAAGACCTGACAGTTCTCCCTCCATTGACTCCACTAATAGGACGAAGCAAGATAACCTGAATAGAAAAACAAGGGTGTCCATGTTGGTCCAGAAGAACAAAACAAAATTAAAACTCAAAATACTTTTGGGTGCATCTAAAATTGCATAAAAGGGTACAACCTTCCACATCTCATCCCTTCATACTCATCTCTTTTTCAGTGGAGTTCTGAAGAATCTGAAAGTAATCTACACTTTTGTAAAAATTTAAATGGCCCTTCCCTCTGTCTTCTCAAAATAGTTTTTACTGTAAAGTGAAGTGAGTTACTAGCAGGGGAGCTATAGCTATGAGACAAGGGGTAAATCTTGAATCCAGAATATTCCTGGCCCTTAGATTATTAGTTGTTCTTTTTCTGTGTTAGCTTCCCATCTATTATAGTCCCTTTCTCTCAGAATTGATGAGAGGGTAGATGAGAAGGATTATTTTACAGGGTGTTGCATATCCCATTCTGAAAAAAAAAAATTCATTTTTAATAGAAATGTTCTTACATTAATTTTCAAGTTTGAAACACTTCCAAGGTAGTCCATAGCATTCCCAAGGTATTCCACAATGGATCTGGATGGTCCATTGTTTTCTGAGGAATTATCATTTATAATATTACCTTTTACCAGGAAATGTCAGTAAGTTAACTCTTCCATGTTATTTCCCCTCTCTTAATCCACTCCCAAAATGGAAAACAGCTCCAGGAGCTTTGTGGGAGCAGAAGCATGAAGTCACCATCTGAAGCACTAGGATAACTGGTGGGCCCTCCTCGTTCAGAAAAAAGAATGAAATGAAAACATGTATTCCACATTTTACTATTGTTTAAGGGCTTGCCTACATTAGTTCTATATTCCAACCCCAGGCCCAATTCGAGGTTTCCATTTCATGTCCTGAATTTAAAAAAAACTTACCTTTTGCTCTGGGTTTTCGAGCAAACCTAGGGCAAAATGCAACAATTATAGATAATGATGGATGCCTGCTGGTCCCTGAGTATACCTGTTGAGTCGCTCTGCAGATGTGTAATGCTCTAAGGTCAGACTGAGGTTGGGCACCTTGCTCTGGCCAGTTGCAGGGACCCGTGTGTGTATGAATACAAAAGGAATGTGAGGACCAGAATACTCTGGGGGTAGTCTGGAATATTCTAGCAAGTGTAAACAAGCCCAAAGACATATTGGCACAGAGGAAGTCAGAGAATGAGGAAAACAATCAAGGAGATTTTCCTTTTTTTTTTCTTTCCTTCTCTTAGGTCTGGCTCCTACCTCTTTACAAGATTGCCTGGATATTTAATTAAACACTTGTCATTCAGGTCATGCTCTTTTGCTAAGGCTTAATGTGCTTTACCTACTTTTGATTCAGAAAATATGAAGCTTTGAAATATGAGTGTTGTCTTCTTTAAAACAAAAGCAGGGTAGATCTAGATCTAGTTCTAACTTTGCAAAAGGATCTTGCAGTACTCTTGAAACCAACAGAAAAAGAGGTTTGTAGCATAAGCTTTTGTAGACTGGGTCTGTGTTGTCAGATGCAGCAGTACACCCAGTCTACAAAAGCTTATACTACTCTTTCAGTTAGTCTCAAAGGTGCTACAAGACCCCTTTGCACACTGATCCAAACTGGCATGGTTATTTCTTTGAGTAGCTTTAACTCTCTTACTTATAGGAGCATAACTCAGGTAGCTATAAATGCTGTGTTTGGCACTTCTCAGTTTTCTCCTACACCAATGTCTGAAAATGGGTAAGCACAGACAAGTCCAATTTTCCACTGCTGCTACTCCAACCATCTTAGAGGTATGGCACCACTCCTATACACTGATATAGTTGTGCAGCATAGCCTAAGATTGGATTAATATTGCCCCATTTCTTCATCACTTCTGCCAGTAATTAAAGTCAGCAAGAAAACGTATTGTTTATGACGATAAGTTCAGGTTTAAAGTAATAATATTAATATTGCTTCAAATTATCCACAATTATTATATTATTACTCCATGTCACTGTTAAACAAAATCTGGTTTTAAGACATTCTTCTTCTCTTACAAAGTTTCATGCAACTTTTCAATGCGACATCTCTATTACTCTTTTGAAAGTGCGTAATTATTATGACAAAAAATATAACTGTAAATCATCAGAAGAGGTAATTTAATTATTTGGAGTAATATATACAGCTAGAAATGTTTTCAGATGAATGAGGTTTATGATCGATACTATGCTCTTGAAAATGAGTAACTGAGTATTTTATAATTATTCTCTTAATTATTAATTTGGAAGTACTAAGAAGGATACTAAACTGATCTAAAATAAATTTGGTTCCTGACAAGAAAAAAATGAAATTCAGAAAATTATACAGTGCCTTACTGTTGTCATCAGATGACAATAATCTAACTAGGGAGGTTCCATCAGCTGACAATTGAGTCAACCAATTAAAAATATTACCTATGCCAAGCCAACAATTTACAGCTGTAATTGATAAAGTTGTTGCCTGAATTTAATGCAAACAAAGGTGTATGGCAGGATCTTCATTGGAGTATTCCAATACAAATTACCACCTACAGACTCAATTAGAAAGCCACTTCAGGCAGGAGATGCTGCAAGTGATGGAATTGCTTCTGTCACAGGACCATCTCTGAGAGTAATAATAGTTGCTCTTTTGAGTTCTTCCTTAAGAGTCAGTCAGGCTAAAGGGACATGGAGTTGCCTTAATAGTGCAGGTGTTCTAGGTGGACAGACAATTGGACAGAAGTTTTCAGTTGAAAGACAACACATTTGCTGCCTGATATGGCTCTGCTTAGATCTTTAGAAATCTGTACCATCTTCATCTTTCAATAAACAAATACATTGGTACAAAGGTCTACAAAACTAGAGTTGAAAAATCACTGTGATATTCTGTCAATGCACAAAACAAACCCCTTGGAGCATCAACAAGTACTGTATCCAGTTGACTACATTTTTAGCCTGGAGGACTAGAATTACAACAATTCAGCCACAGCTACAGTGGAACAAATGGCAGTGAAACAATGTGAATCAGATTAGTTTGCATTATCTCATAGATCATGCCAAATTCAGAGAACCCTAGAGGAAAAAAACCTCCAGAGATCTTAACTTAGTCATGGAAACAAAAATCACACCCATTAAAAGCATTTACACACAAACACACACATATAAATTACCTTGTGAAAATTATCAGTTCCACATAGGAAGTGGAATGTGTTGACTGGCTTGGTCCATCACAGTCTCCTGGAGCATCAAATATTCCCAATTTTGCATTGTGAATAAGAAATATACAAATATAAATTGACACAGCCACCAGTCTTCTTCATGCCCACTCTGTGCCCATGGGCTGTCTTTTTCCCCATCCAAAGTCACATATGTGCACTGTAGTTAGGGTCAGCAATTGGAAAGCTGCTTAGGGGGACTGATGAAACTACCAACCAATCAGTACTATGAATGTCTAATTTTCACCATAAGCTCCCTAGGAACTCAACATTGTACAGCAGAAATAGAGAATGTAAGATCTTCCAGCTGGAACTGGAGTGCAATTCCCTCCAGCTGCTGCCAGGATAATCAGTACTGACAATGATGGGAGCTGCAGTACAATATTAAGTGTGTGTGGGGGCATATGTTCTCTATCTGTGCTGTGTACGAACGGTTGAACTGTATATCCAAATCACTTGCATTAAGATTTATATATCTGTCTTTATATAGTATGGTAGTATAGTATTGTGCACATCTGTTTAGTTCACGTGATTCTTTGAATTATCTGTGCCTTGCAAGTATCCTTTCCTGAATGACTTGACACATGGGGCTCTGATTGCATCAAACTGCAGGGTCTAGTTGGCACAGTGATCAAATCAGGCAGTAACAAGACTTATGAAAGTTTGTTGTTGTTAGCTGCTCTTGAATCGTTAGAGACTCAGGCCTGTGGTCTCTTTGATTGAATCTGACCATTTGGCACGTGATCTTCCTCTCTTTCTATTGCCTTCTAGTTTTCCTAACATCTTTGCCTTTTCCAATTATTCATGCCTTCTCATAATGGGGCCAAAGTATGCCAGCCTCACTTTAGTCATCATGGCTTCCAGGAAGAGTTCAGGATTGATCTGTTCTAGAATCCATTTGTTTGTCTTCTTGATTATCCAGTCTCCTCAGCACTTTTGGTAGGAGTTGCTGCTGCAGAATTTTGAGCGTGACTTTGCAGGTCCTGTCACCCTTTTTGTGTGTAGGAATATATATTGATCATTTACAGTTTGTGGGCCACTGCTTTGTTTTCCATATTTGTTGGCAGATTTTAGTTAGAACTGAATTTTATTCTTCCTCTGCGGATTGTAGCAGTTCTGTTGGAATGCCTGTTTCTAGCGATGTATTCTTCCCAATTGCTTTGAGTTCAGCTCTAATTTCACTGTCAAAATTTGGGGTTCATCTTCATAAACTTCTTCCCGTGTGTCATGCCTTCACATTCTTTACATACCTCTTCTGTGCAGTGTTTCCACCATTTTTTTATTTCATTGTGGTTATGTATTATGTTCCTTTTGCCTGTAGAGCACCCCCACTCTTGTATCTATGAAGATACATGAGCTGAAATATTTGACATATTTTGACATGCTATGTGTAGTGGTGGAAATTAATCTTTTCTGGGAGGTGACAATAGTCTAAAAGTAAAAAAATAAATCCCATTTGGCTGTTAATGTTAAACTCTTCAACCCTTGCGTAGCTGGACCTCTCAGCTTTTGATAGTGGTGACAATTATCTTCTCTCACAATCCCTTCCCATCACCAGCTATTCTGTCTCCTTTCCTTTCCTTTCCTTCATTTTTTGTTAACTTTGCCCAACATCCACAAAGTTGCCATGGATCTTCCCTCCCCACTTTCCTTCTTTCTGTGTATGTCAGTCACAAAGCAATAAACAGAAATAAAAAGAATTAACAAAACTAACACTCTAGATGTCAATAGCAAATGTACATGGAAAAAATGGTATGCCCAAGGAATTAAGCAATATTTGTTTGTTTTTGTTAGTTTTATTAGCCAGAAAACATTGGTATTGTTATTGCCAATGAGTAAATATGTATGAAGCTTGCTGCATTTCAGTGGCTTCAAACCAAGAGATAGCTGGGCATATTTATTCATGCCCCATTGAATTCAATGGGATTAAAGTATACATCACTGCACAAAACTGTGGAAAACATTCTTGTTATTCTTATATCCTCAAACAATGTTCAGTCTTAATGCTCTGTTTCATGTGCATTGTTTGTTTCTCATATAACAAGCTTTTTATTTAGAGATCATATCTTTTCTATTTTTAAGTTACTTGCTGTGATACCAGGGCAGTTTTTAAAGAGCATGACAGAGATAGTGCTGATAAGATGGGGAAATAGAATTAGTTTTTGTTCTGGAATCCATGACTACTATATTGGAAAAATGATTAGTGATGTTGAAAAAAATTGTGGTAGGTCAGCATGAGAACTGGTTGAGTGATTATCTCTCAAATCACATGAGTTAAGAAAAATAATATGTATGTATTGATTAAACTATTACTTATTTTCCTCTTTATTGTAGAAGCCCACTCTGGAATTTGCTGTTGCTGTATGCTTCAAGTCATTTCCAATTTATGGCAGCTCTAAGGGGAACCTATCACAGGGTTTTCCTGGCACAATTTATTAGGATGTGTGTGTGTGTGTTTCCTCTAAGGCTGAGAGTGTGTGACTTCCCCAAGGCCACCCAGTTGGTTTCCATGCTGGGCAGGGATTTGAACCTGGTCTTCAGAGTTGTAGCTCAGTGTTGAGATCACTACACCACACTGGCGCTCCCTGGTCTGGAATACCTCAAGAAAGCTGCTAAGAGAGAAAATTTCATTCCAACTTAAGTAAAAATAATTTGGAGACCATCCATTTCTCTGGAGGCTTTTTTGGAACACCTCCAGAGAAATGGATGACCCACAACTTACGTTTACACCTGGGGAACAACATGATCTTTGCAGCTTTCTTGAAAATTAAAACCTCTTAAATTTTGTGATATTTCTATGTATTTGTACGGCGACACCAATCCTTCTTCAACTGAGATACAGTGGAAAAACCCCTCAAAGTTCACCAGCTTGGCTCTAAGAGATCAGCGCATCCATAATAATAAAGGGAAAGGTAATCCCTTGACATAAATGTCTGGTTGTAACCAACTGTAGGATGTGGTGCTCATCTCCGTTTCTAGGATGAAGAGCCAGTGTTGTCTGAGGACTACTCTGGTGGTCATGTGGCCAGCGTGACTGCACCAAGTGCTGTTACCTTCCCACTGAAAAGTGGTACCTATCTATCTACTTGCATTTGCATGCTTTCAAACTACTAGGTTGGCAGAAGCTGGGACAATTGACAGGAGCTCACCCCATCATGCAACATTCAGGCTTCAAACTGCCAACCTGCTGATCTTGCAATCAACAGAGTCAGTGTCTTAACCACTTGAGCCACTGAGCAAGTACATACTACTACTCTAAAAGATTACAACCTTGCAGAAAGGAATACATACAAGCCAGACCATGAATGTTCAAACAAAAGTAGAAATAAAATGAGTGGTTCCTAAACAACGGTTTGTAGTATAGGTAACCTGAACATCTGAAAGCACATACTACCATTTTCCTGCTTTCTACTATTTCCCTCTCATCTCATAGAATCAAAGATTTGGAAGGACCATAAGGGCCATCCAAGCTAGTTCCCTGCCATGCAGGAATACACAATTAAAGCACTCCCAACAGATGGCCATTCAGCCTCAATTTAAAAACCTCTTTAAAAGAAGACTCCACTACACTCTGAGGGAGCATATTCTACTGTTGAACAGTTCATACTGTCAGAATGTTCTTTCCAATGATTAGGTGGAATCTCTTTTTCTGTAATTAGAATCCATTGTCCTAGTCTTTTTGAGAAATAATGAGTGAAAAGATGACTATTGGGTTTGATTTGTAATATGAGTTAAGGGGATCTTGTAGCATTTTTGAGATGAATGAGTATGGGAATATATTGTGGGAACCAGAGAAGAGATGTGATGAATCAGACAAGGACACCCTCACCCAAGGATGGGGGGGGGGGGACTTAGGTTTTAGTCCATCAGCAGTGGGTTGAACAGAGATTATTATTATTATTATTATTAACCTTTATTTATATAGCGCTGTAAATTTACACAGTGCTGTACATACAATCTTAAATTAGACGGATCCCTGCCCTCAGGCTTACAGTCTAAAAGAGACAACACAAAAGGAAGAGGGGAAGGTGATGGGAAAGGCGGTGAGGTCCGGTGGTTCTTCTCTCCCTCTGGGGCCAGGACCAAGGCAGATGGACAGGAGGGAGGGCATGGCTTCTTAATACAGAGTTAAAAGGAGGCATCCTGGGGCGGATGGCACAGTCCTGGGAAAGCTTCCCTAAATAATATAGTCTTTAACTCAGTTTTGAACCTGGTTAGGGAAGTGATGAGGCGTGCATGTGGGGGAAGAAGGTTCCAGGAGTGAGGGGCAGCAAGTGAGAAGGGACGAATCCAGGATGGGGCAGTGGAAATCCTCGGCTGGGACAGGAGACCTAGACTACCAGAACGGAGGGTATGAGAAGGAGTGTGAGGAGAAAGAAGTTCAGACAAGTAAGGAGGGGCCAGTCCGTGGAGGGCTTTGAAAGTCAACAACAAAAGCTTGTAGTGGATGCGGAAGGGGAAGGGGAGTTAATGGTTTCCTGGCACACTACACACATTTTAACACTGTCTAACCCCCATCCTTATTCACATGGTCATTTGCCCTCCTAACATGGCTATGGCTTTGAATATGAGCTAGGATACTTGGTGAACTTTACAATTTTAGTTAATAAAGGGGGATTTAGAAGTTTAAAAATATAATTTAACCTGAGAAAGTAACTGTTGGAAGTAGTAGTTGTTCCTTAGCAGTTGGAAGTCATAGTGGTTTTTTTTTTAAAATTATATTAAATTTGTCTCTTGCTTGACTTACTTTCTAACCTTGGGTTCTCTGACTCTGTTCTCAACTGGTTTAAATCTTACTTATCAGACAGATCTTTTGAAGTGGTCACAGATGGCCAGACCTCTTCCTCTGTCCCCTTATCTGTTGGAGTTCCTCAGGGCTCTGTCTTGGGTCCCCTTCTGTTCTCTCTTTACACACTGTCCCTAGGCAAACTCATCAGTTCTTTTGGTTTCTGCTATCATCTGTATGCCGATGACACTCAGCTGTATCTTTCCACCCCTGACCTCTCGCCAGGGCTTGAACAGCAAGTTTCATCTTGTCTGGCTGCCATCTCTGAGTGGATGCAGCATCGGCGCTTGAAGCTCAATATGTCTAAGACAGAGCTTCTTGTCTTCCCACCTAAGCCCACCCTTCAATACTCCTTTTCTGTTTCTGTTGATGGCACTTCTATTCAACCAGTTCAGTAAGCCCGCAGTCTTGGTTTCATCTTTGATTCCTCTCTGTCAATTATCCCCCAGATTCAGGCCACCGCCAAGACCTGTAGATTCTCCCTTTACAACATTGCTAAAATCCGTCCATTCCTCTCAGCCTCCACTGCCAAGACACTGGTCCATGCCCTGGTGGTCTCACGACTTGATTATTGTAACCTTCTTCTGACAGGGCTTCCTCTCTCTCACCTCCATCCTTTAATCTCTGTTCAGAACTCAGCTGCACGTATCATCACATCCGCTCGCCGCTTTGACCATGTTTCTCCTCTCTTATCCTCCCTTCATTGGCTCCCCCTCCCCTTCCGCATCCAGTACAAGCTTCTGCTGTTGACTTTCAAAGCCGTCCACGGACTGGCCCCTCCTTACTTGTCTGAACATCTTTCTCCTCACACTCCTTCTCATACCCTCCGCTCTGGTAGTCAAGGTCTCCTGTCCCAGCCTAGGATTTCCACTGCCCTGTCCCGGATTTGTCCCTTCTCACTTGCTGCCCCTCACTTCTGGAACCTTCTTCCTCTACATGCGCGCCTCATCACTTCTCTAACCAGTTTCAAAACTGAGTTAAAGACTATATTGTTTAGAGAAGCATTCCCAGATGTGTGACTTTGTCTGGCCCATTTTAACTGTGCATTATGAAGCCGAGCCCTCCCTCTAGTCCATCTGCCTTGGTCCAGGCCTCAGAGGGAGAGAAGAACCACTGGACCTGATACCCTTCCCCTTCACCCTTCCCTTCTTCTTTTGTGTCGTGTCTTTTAGATTGTAAGCCTGAGGCAGGGAACCGTCTAATTATAAGTTTATATGTACAGCACTGTGTAAACCTACACCGCTATATAAATAAAGGATAATAATAATAATAATAGTAATAATAGTAATAATAATAATAGTAATAATAATAATAATGTGAGTTTAATGCTTTTCTTCTTGTTTATTATGTCATTTGTATTATTTATATCTTTTTATTTTTTTCCTTTGTATATTGATTTAGTGTAATAAAATAATTTTGAAAAGGGGAAAAAAGAGCCCTTAACACTCTATGAATTTGTCTGTTCTTTTTTTTTTTTTTTGGGAAAAAAGTTTATTAAACAGTTAAAATTACAATAAAATACATGTCATTGACAATCTTACAGTCTTACAATCTCTCTACCAACACCTCTACATTAATCCCTTATCCCCCTTGAATATTCTATTACTTTTCCATCTTAGAATTCATCTGTTCTTTAAAGCTGCTCAGAGTACCTCTACATTTGTTCTGCTCAGAATCAAGACCACCATTCCCATACCATTCCATCAAGCTGCCAGTCACACAAGGGCTGTTATCTGACCTGTGGTTCCCTGCTTTGACTTATATTGCTTTCCTTTATGTGGCTCCCTAAGGCCTTGAGATCCAGCTGCAACAGTGCCGGTTGAACATTGCTCGAAACTTCCAGTCTCTCTCTCTTTTTTTAATTTAGTATTTTGAAATTTTACAAAAATAACATAAAAACAAATTATAACATTCTTTCATACCTATATTATACTTTAACATTTTATTTATTTATTTATTACTGAATATCACCTCAGTGCACCCCTCCCCCGGAGTCATTCCCATTTTTATATTCCATCCAAAATTTTAATTCGTCCTGTGGAGGTAATTTCCCATCTTCTTTTGCTAGAACATTTTCAATACATTTTTTTTTCCAAATTTCATGAAAATCATTTCTTTTCCATAATCCCTTCTTTACCCTCAATTTACATGTTAATTTATCATTTATTGCTAATTTCCAAACTTCTTTATACCAATCTTCCAATTCTACATTTATTTTTATTTTCCAGTTTCTTACTATAATTAATCTCGCAGCCGTAAATATATTTGTTATAAGGTTTTTCTCTTCTTTTTTCCATTCTACTTCATTATATAATGATAATAATACTATATTTGGTTTCCTATCTATTTGTATATTCAAAATATTTTCTATTTCTAATATTACTATTTCCCAAAATTTTGAACATATTTACATTGCCATCACATATGTATAAATGATCCTACCTCATTACAACCTCTCCAACAATATTTTGAGTTATTCTTATTTAAATAATAATAATAATAATAATAATAATATAGTTTATTTATAGCCCGCTCCTCTGTACATACACTCGGAGCGGGGTACAAGTAAAAAAAACATAGATTAAAACAATCCCATGACCCATTTCCAAACCTCCCACCCCTTAAAAAGATTAAACAGCAATGATTAAAACAGTTATTTAAAAACATATAACTACATCCTAACCCTTCCTTATGCGGCCACGTCATAAGTGGGGATCAGAAACATGGGAGTAGGCAGGAAATCAAAGTCTGGAACCGAAGCCGGGGATAAGGAATTTCAGGGGAAGGCCTGCCGGAAGAGATGCGTCTTTAGGGCTTTTTTGAAGCAATCTAGAGATGTCATGAGACGCATCTCATCCGGCAGACCATTCCAGAGCTTGGGAGCGGTCGCAGAAAAGGCCCTCTGGGAGGTCTGTGCCAGCCTGGTCTTGATAGGCTGTAGTAGGTTCCTCCCAGAGGATCGAAGTGTGCGGGGAGGATCGTACGGGGAGAGGCGGTCCCTGAGATAAGATGGGCCTGAACCATGTAGGGCTTTAAAGGTTAAAACCAGCACCTTGTACTGTGCCCGGAAACTAATTGGCAGCCAGTGGAGAGATTTAAGCACTGGAGTTATATTTTCTCTCCTAGATGTCCCAGTAACTAATCTGGCTGCCATGTTTTGAACCAATTGAAGTTTCCGGGTTAGGTACAAGGGCAGCCCCATGTAGAGCACGTTGCAGTAGTCTAATCGTGAGGTGACCAAAGCGTGTACCACAGTTTCCAAATCCCTCATCTCCAGGAAAGGGCGCAGCTGGCGTATCAGCCGAAGCTGATAACAGGCACTCCTGACCGTCGCATTCACCTGACTAGTCATGTGAAGCGACGAGTCTAGGAGTACCCCCAGACTGCGAACAGGGTCCTTCGAAAATAGTGTGATTCCATCTAGGACTGGGAGTTGTATTCCCAGACCTGGTTTCGGGCCAGTGACTGTCAGTACCTCCGTTTTGTCTGGATTCAGTCTCAATTTGTTTTCCCTCATCCAATCCATTACTGCTGCCAGGCAGTCATTGAGAGAGGAGACGCCATCTGAGGTCTGAGCAGATGATCTGGTCATGGAGAAATATATCTGAGTGTCATCAGCGTACTGATGACACTGACCTCCATGCCTCCGAATGATCTCACCCAGCGGCTTCATGTAAATATTAAATAGCATTATGTAATCTTATTGGTGTTAAATACCATTTCCAAACCAGTTTATAATAATTTTCTTTAATTCGTATCGATAAGTTTTTCAAATGTCTTTGCTCCCAAATTCTATTCCATTCATTTTCACAAATTTTATATCCTAATTCATCTTCCCATATTTCTTTCAAAATATTTTGATTTAATTTTTCCCTTTTATTCTCTATTAATATTTTATACATTTTACTTGTTGTTCCTTTCATAATTTCATTTTCCTCCCTTTCTTTCCCTTGCTGAATTATTTGTTCAAATTGTGTATATTTTTCCTTTCTTATATTCTTTTTTTTCCCAATTTTTAAACCAAAGTTATATTTGCATATAGTGAAACCAAGACATTTTTATTCTGCTAAGCTTTTCTTTTATACTTTCTTTTCCTCTCTTTAACTCTATCCAATTTTCTATTTTATGCATTTTCCTTTCCTTTCATTCCTTATCTAGTAAATCTCTTAAATTTTTTTGGGAATGACTTTTCCATTATTATTGGTGTTATCATTGAATTTTCATCCATCATTCTTTTTTATATTTGTTCCTTATCTCTAGTATCTTTTTCATGAATGGATTCTCAATCTCCTTAATTTCCTTCCTACTGAAATCTTTGAAGAAAATTTTAACTATTTTCATATCTATTTCTTCTTTTCCCATTTCTAACCAGTCTAGATCTGATATATTTAACATACCTTCTATTACATATTTTAAGTGGTTGGACTCATACTATCCCTTTATATTAGGGAGGCCTAACCCTCCCTTTTTCTGAGTTCTATACCAAATTTGTTTATCTAATTCTTTTACCTCCATTACAATTTGAATTTAATAACTGTTGCCATTTATTTATTTCAGATTCTGATATTTTTAATGGTATCATTCGAATTAAAAAAAATTTAATTTTGGTAGTATTTTCATTTTAACTAATGCAATTCTTCCGAACCGTGATAACTGAATCTTCTTATATTCTACCAATTTTTTTCAACTTCTTTTCGTAATACCACTAAAATTTTCACTTCCATTTCTTTTCAATCTTTCATAATATTTATTCCTAAATATTTTATACTGCTTTTTAATCATATCTCTAAATCTTTTTGTTTTGTTAATTCTAATTCCTCTTCTTTTGTATAGGTGAATAACATCATTTCTGATTTGTTCCAATTAATTTGAGGTCTTGTCACCTTTCCAAATAGATGCAAGTGTTCTTTTATTTTTCCCATCTTATCCTTTAAATCCTTAATACTTAATAATGTATCATCAGCAAATAAACTAATTTTATGTTTTTTCCCCAATCCTGTTCCTTCCAAATAGCTATCTTTCCTTATAGCATTTGCTAGCATTTCTATAACCATTGCAAATAATATTGATGAAAGCGGGCATCCTTGTCTTGTACCTCTTGTTACTTTTATTTAATTTGTTATCCCATCGTTTAACATTACCTTTATTGAGTTATTACAGTATAATTGATCTATTATTTTTTTTCTCCCATTCCAAATTTTTTCAAAATTATTTTTAATGTTGGCCATTCCACACAATCAAAAGCTTTAAATATATCTAATGCTAAAATTCCTACTTTTAATTTTTTTATCCCAATTACATGTATTTTACTCAAAATTCTTCCTACTAAGTTAGGCATTTGTCTTCCTTTTATAAAACCACGTTGATCTTTTTCTATATATTTATACATACATTTATTCATTCTATTTGCTATTATTGCTGTTAAAATTTTTGCATCCTGATTTATTAATGATATGGGTCTGTATGATCTTGGGTCAGTTAAATCTTTATCTGTTTTGGGTATCAATATTACCAATGATTGATACTATGATACCAGAATTTTCTTCTCCATTTATTATTCCATTGTATAGCTCTAACAATTTTGGGACTAATATTTTTTCAAATATTTTGTAATATTCAGGTCCCAAACCATCCATTCCTGGAGTTTTCCCATTTTTTAGTTTCCTAATTACTTCAATTATCTCCTCCTTTTCTATGGGTTGTTCCAGTAATTCTTTATCTTCTTCCTTTATTGTTTGTCCCCAATTTTCTTCTACATACTATTCAATCTTATCTAATGGGTTTTTTCCTGCTTGATATAATTTGTTATAAAATTCTTCAAAAATTTTTATTTTTTCTTTCATCAATCTACACATCGTCCCTGATTTATCCTTCACTGTGTTTATCATATTTTCCATTTTCTTTTTCTGTGTGGATTTGGCCAGCATTTTTGAGTTTCTATTACTGCATTCAAAATATTCCCTTCTTAAATAAATCAAATTATCTTGTACTTCATTTATTTCCATCTTATCCAATTCCTCTCTCTTTGCCCTTAATTCTACATAAATTTGCTTATCTCTATTACTTATATATTTTTCCTCTAGTTTTTCTATCATTTTCTAATTTCTTTTTTCTTTCTTCTTGTTTTTTTCTTAAGGTTATATGATTCTTTTATACATATTCCTCTTATTACTGCTTTCATGGTTATCCCCTAACAAATATTTTGTTACATCTATATCATTTATATCCCACATTTCTTGCCATTCCTTTGCAATCTTATCAACAATATCTTTATAATTCAATATTTTACTGTCCAACCTCCACCTTTTTATTTGTTCATAATCTTTCTTGATAGCAATTTCTACATTCACCAAAGCATGGTCTGTTATTTGGATATTTAAAATTTCTGAATTTAAAACTTTATCATATTTTTCAAGGCAAAAATATAGTCTATTCTGGTGTACGTTTTATGTACAGCAGAATGGTATGTATATTTCCTTTCATCCCCTTTTACTAATCTCCAGACATCTTTAACATTCCTTTTTTTTTCATTATTTTATTTAAATTTGTTATATTTATGTTTTTATCCTTTACAGAGGGGTTAGATTTATCTTTAATCTTATCCATTTGCATGTTAAAATATCCTGCCAGAATCACATATTGTTCTTGCGTATCATCCACTTTTTAAAACACCTTCTCATAAAACTCTTCTTGCTTTTCATTTGGAGCGTATACATTAGTTAATAATTGTATTATTATATATCTTCCTTCTTCATCTCTTAACACATTATTTATTACAAAGTTACATTTCTTTGCAATTAATATTGCTAGGCTCTTTGATTTAGAATTCCCAAATGCTTTTTTGTAATTTTTTTTTTACCCAATTCAGTCTCAATTCATTCTCCCCATCTTTCCTTTGATGTGTTTCTTCAAGAAAGACCACATCAGCGACATCCTGTTTTAACAATGCTTCAATTCTTCTTTTAATCACCGAACCAAGTCCTTTGGTGTTTAAAGTAGAAATTGTTAACTTATCTACCATAGTACAATTTATTTATCTCTCCAATGACTCCAATTTGTACAACCCATATCCCTCCCCTTAACCCCCCTTTCTCCTCCCTCCCTCCCCCCCTTATGTTCCATTTACCTCCCCACTTCTTCTTGATAGAGCAATTTGCTCTAGCCTCGGTTGCCGAAGCTACCCCTGTGAGGAGAGGTGGTGAAGACGTTCCAAGGCCCAAAGAAACTGCCCCCCCGAGTGCTCATTAATTATTTAAGTTTAACTTTTCAACTTCTTTGTAGCATTGTCTCTTTTCCTCTAGGGAAATCCAACTCCTCCAATTGCTCCCAATAATTCTCCTCCTCCAGATGTTTCACTCAAAGCTACTCTCCAGTTGATTTTTTATCTGACCCTTTAGCTTCTCCATTTGTTTTTTGCTCATCGTTATATATTTCCAAATCTTTCAACAGCCGTAGTCCTTGTTCTACAGAATCTATCCGGTACTTTCTTCCTGCTTTCTGGAATTTTAAGAATACAGGGTAACCCCATGTATAACTAAGCCCAGCTTTCAAAAGCAATACTGTGCATGGCCTCATTGACATTCTCCACATTCTTGTTTGAAGACAGTAGTCATTATATATTTCCACTTTTGCATCTCCAAATCTAAGTTTTTCTGGGTTCTTTTTCATAATGTTCATCAATTCTTTTTTTTATTATAATTGGTCACCCTCACAATTATATCACGCGGTATAATTTTATTTCTTCCCGGTGCCAAATGATGAACTCTTTCAAATTCTGTCTCATTCTACTTAAGAGATGGGGTGACTTTTTGTAACCATTTTAGAATTTCTGTTTTTAAATCTGATTTCCTTTCTAAATCTTTTAAATCTTTTAAAATCTAAATCTTTCTAAATCTTTTAAATCTAACCCTTCCCCACTTTCTGGTATATTCTTGATGACAAAGTTTGTTCTTCTTTGATAGTCTTGTAAATATATAAGCCTTTTATCTATTTCAGAAAGCTTATTTTTATTTATTTGAATTTCTTTCTGTTGTGCTTCCTGTTTATCTTTGCATGCTTTGTTGTCCAATTGCAGTGCTTGAACATCCTGTTTTAAATCTTTCACGCAATTTATTATTTTTCAAAAATTTATCATCCGATCTTTCCACCTGCTGTTGAAAGCATTTTTGAATTTCTCCTAGTTGGTTTCTTAATGTTGAGTGTAAATCCTCTCTGTTCCTATCTATTTTTCCTTCAATTTCCTCCTTCTGAGATGCCAGTAATTTATTGAACTCTACAAGTGTTTGATCATGTTGTTGTTTCATGGTCATTGTAAAAGCATTCATCATCTCTTTAAAATCCATCTTCTTTTCCTCCTGTTCTTTCTCAGTCTGTTCACCATCTTTTAAAAAAATGGTTGCAGGAGCAATGCTCTCTGCCTGCTCACGCTGCCTGGGAGAGAGGGCGGACCCTTCTTTGGACTCCTAATCATAGTTTTGGTAGCCTCTGTTTTAGATAATTTTTGAAAGGAGATATCTGAAGGTTTCTGTTTGCCAACTTTAGCTTGCGAAGCTTCTTCTGCTTTTAAGATTTTTCCCCTTTGGGCATTTACACTCACTGCTTCACATCAATCTTCATTCCTAAATGTTATTATTTTATAAAGCAGTTCCAAGGCAATTCCAAGGTTAACTTCTCTTATCTCTTATCTCAGGAATTCCTTTAATTGTGATGCGTCTAACTGCTTCGTAAATCTTTTAAAATGAGGCTTTTTTCTTCTCACCCCCTCTCTTTGCCCGTTCTGCACAAAAACTAAACTAAACTTTTAAGAGCTCTATTCTTAAAAGAAAATAAAGTTGTTCATCTCATTACCTTCTTTATGGGTTCATACTGTAGCTCCAACTGAAAGAAGTAGAATTTTTTCTTTGGGAGTAGTTTTTAAGCTACATTTATTTATCTTTTTGAGCACCCAGTTTGACTGTACAGTCCTACTCAGCCATTGGCTTGGCTCCTCCCCCCATAACTTCCAGTCTCTTAGAACTTTTACCGTATGAGGCTTAAAAAGTGGATTTATAACAGGCTTGTAGTGTCTGTGGATGTACTTTATCACATGACACTGTGTCTGTCGAATAGGTGGTCTGTAGTCCATCCATTGCTGGAGAGCTTCTGATTGATGGGCAAAACCCATCAGTGTCTCCCAGTCCTGCTGCATTTCCATTGTTCATGCACATGTGATAAGTTCCGTGGAAGCAGATCCGATGTGCAGGCAGTGACACCATGCAAGTGGGTGTGATTGTGGCAACTAGTATGGTAAAGTACTTAGAAGCCCATTCTGCTTTAATTCTTCCAGGAGAGCTTTTGCGTCCTTCCCTATGCCCTGCAGTCCCAGCCTCCCACTCAACTTGATACTGCAATTACAGTAACCAGTGCTTCTTGGTGGGCTTGGAAAACAGAAGTGTTGTAATAATGGCAGCCATCCTCAAGGCTTCCTGTGGCTGAAACTGTATGCCCTCTTCCACTAAGATATGCTCATGTTCCCATAGGGCCCACACTACTGGAGGTATGTATGCTGTGCATGGCAACCTCTAATGCTCGACTGGCAACCACTAAAATCCATGTCAGACCTTGCCAAGGAAATATGGGATGCTGACTTAGACCAGAGGTGGAGAAGTTGTGGCCTATGGGCCACAAACAGACTCCAGGGCCTCTTTTCTGTCACCCAGTCCCCAAATTGTTTTTTTTTTAAATAATTTTGCCCCCGAATAATCCCAAACTTCCACTGAGGTCATATGGGTCAATCATGCCACTTGTTTGACTCAACCAGATAATTTTAGAAGAGGCCATTTTTCTAACAGGATGTCTGTCCCTTCTGGATTAGGGAAAAACAGCCTTTCTGGGACCTAAAATGCCCTAGATGTGTTCCCAAAGTGGCAAAATTGCCCCCATGTCTCTAGAGGACATTTAGGGCAATATATATATTTTTAAGAAAAGGGGTAATGTGGCTCCTTAACACCCAACAGATGCTCATCCCATCCCACCCTAGACCATCCCAGTAGAATAAGTTAATGCTTTTACCAAAAGTTAGTTGTGACACAGAACAAACATCCCCCACTACTTAACTTTAAAGATAAATGCTGATATTTTCGTGCATTTCTCACAGAGCATAAACTGTCATTTCTTGAGAAAGCTGCTTTCCCAAGACATGATTTATAGACCTATATTGTGTTTCTAATGAAGTTAAAGCAGGCTTCCATCTTGTAGCATTGCAGTAAGAGAAAATATACAATTTGTTTGTATTTTTCATATTTTCCCCCTTTTGAGTCAGGAACTTGATACTGCCTCCATTTCCTGAGTGAGTTATTGCCTACATTAATCTTTTCAACAAGCCTAAAAGCATGGATCCCCCTGACAAAATAAATATTCCCAGAAAAGGTGTAGGTTAAAAATTGTTTGTTGACTTCAGTTATATTTTAAATGATTCTTGTTTTGCTTCAAGTTAACTGAGGGTGATTGAGAGTGAATTATTGTGTGCCTGTGTTCAGACACACACCCCCACACCCCCACACCCCAGTGGAGTCAACAAATAGCTTTGGCACTACAGCTCTTACATGATAGCAGCTCAGCTTAAGCCAGTCACACTATTTGTACATCTATCAGAGAGGAGTGTACTGTGAGAAGGAATGGCCAAATATGTTCCACATTATCTGCTATTTGGTCCTTTCACTGGAGATGATAAGGACTTTAACTGGGACCTTCTACATAGAAATCATATGATGTACAAGCAAGCTAAGGGCCTTTCCTAAGTCAAACCATGGGTCTGATATTGGCAGAAAGGTGTTGGAAGCAGAGACATCAACACTTGTTTAAAGTGACTAGTGAGAGAAAGAATGGTGCCTCCTCTTTTGTTTCACCCTTTTGGAGCTTTCTTCTGTCTACATACTCAAGCCTTTTGCTTCCTTCTTACCTACATTCATCACTTCTCACAAGACTGTTAGTTAATCTCCATGAGGCCCCAACCCTAACAACAATAGCCTACACTCACACAGGACAGTCAACTTTTAGGGGCTCTTGTACCCAAGCTCGCCTATCTCCTTTTCTATCCTAAGATGGGTTTTCTGAGACAAGAAATTTAAGTTTTCATTTCTTCTGTTTCTACCGCATATTGCACTAACCCTCATGCACTCCTAAATATAAATATTCTTACAAAAGGCAAGATATAAATCAAATAAGTAAATAGAAATAAAATGTCTGATTCTGTTGTTTCTAACTGAGTTATTGCTGAGATGAGATGAAATGAGAGTGGAACTAAGGCACCCCTGATTTCAACTTATGCTGCATGTTGCACTTGGTAAAGGAACTCATACCAGAGAAGACCATAATACTCATAATTGAACAACCTCAAACAAAGAACAGAAACAATATAGAATCATATAATCATAGAATTGGAAGAGACCACAAGGGCCATCCAGTCCAACTCCCTGACTTGCAGGAATACATAATCAAAGCACCCCCAACAGATGTCCATCCAGTCTCTGTTTAAAAACCTCCAAAGAAGGAGACTCCATCACACTCTGAGGCAGCATGTTCCTAATGTTGAGATCACATTTCAGAACTCTTTGATTTTAAAAATCATTTGCACAAATACACTATTTTTGCACAAGTACAACATTTTTGTTTTATATTGTTTCCTGTAATAAATGTTGGCCAGAATTCAAGATCATACATATGAATGTATAAACTCAAGTTGTGCATATGCAGCAGATCTGTTTTCATAGTCTCTCTATAGTTACAATTATGGTAATATTGCCCTGATAGTAACTGCTCCCCTGACCTACCTTTTGGTGCATCAGTAGCATGGAGAGAAGAGGGTCTGTTCTGTTGGTGATTAAGCCTAGGTGGATGATATTTCCACCCCACCCACCAGCAAGACTGTGATGTTTAGGAGGGGAACCATAGAGTTAATTATAAACTATATTATTTTGTTATATTTTTTATGATAAATTTGATATTTTAAGCTGACTTTCTGACATTTAGGAAGTACTTAGTCTTTTGATGATGTAATTGTGTGCTTTCTGTGTGGATAATTATTGTTTTGTTTTTGTGTTTGTTATATATACCTGTATGAAAAATTAATAAATTTTAAAAAGAGAGAAGTAGAGCTTCTGTCACACTTCCCTGTTGCAGCCTTGCTGGCTAACAGGAAGGGTATGGAAATGTTGACTGTTTTCTAACTGTCAACAGAACAGAGCACATTTTTCTGTGCTTCTGTGCAGATA
Source organism: Urosaurus nigricauda (assembly GCA_034509955.1). Classification (NCBI taxonomy): domain Eukaryota; kingdom Metazoa; phylum Chordata; class Lepidosauria; order Squamata; family Phrynosomatidae; genus Urosaurus; species Urosaurus nigricauda. The sequence goes on along the minus strand of JAOEGL010000001.1, from coordinate 255,415,107 downwards.
AAGTAGGTTTGGGAGGTCAGGCCAGGAGATGCTACGGAGGGCCATTGTGGTGTAATGGTCTGAATGTTTGACCATGGAGACCAGGGTTCCAATCCCACCTTAGGCATGGAAATCCACTGGGTGACCTTAGGCAAGTCATACTTTCTCAGCCTCAGAGGTTGGAAATGGCAAACCCCCTCTGAAGAAACCTGCCAGGAAAACCTCATGATAAGTTCACCTTAGGGGTCCCATAAGTCAGAAATGATGTGAATGCATGCAACAACAATGAACAATAACATGCAACTAAAGTAGTTGCATAACTAGGTATCATATATATAATTCTGGCCATTTTTTAAAAAAATTTTTTTTGCACAAATGACTTTTTTGAAAACAATTTCTTGTCAGGCAAAACAAAACAAAACAAAAAGTTGAAAAATAACAAAACTCTCACAGCTTCTGCCAGCAGGCAAAATCCTTTGTAATTCTTTGTTCTTGTATGTGAGAATGGAATATATGAAAGTTTACATCTTTGCTCCAGCAAAGTTTATCTGTACTGAAATGCTGTCTTCCCTGGTTTGATTTAGCAGAGCAATACTACATATACTAAATATGTATCTTCAAAACTTTTTAATAAATTTACAATTTCCCTAATAACAAATTTGCCTATTGGCTTATTGCCCACAGTCTGTCCCTTGAATGATTTCATTGATACAAATGACAAAACTATGCAGTGGGACCTTATATAGCTCTTTCTGAACATTTAGATTTCAGTTTGGTGGCATTTTCCAACACTTTTCACAACAAAAAGCTGAATCTGGTTTGAGCATAAAATGCTATTTTTGCTTAGCTAAATTACATTGCTGGATATTGTTTTATTACACACACAATACAAAAGATTCAGATGCTTTTTTTAAAAAATGGGCACATCTCCCCTGCTGCTATCTTTTCAGGAAAGCCATACAATGCAGCATGAAGAATAACACAAGAAAAAAATCTTCCATGCCAGCATTCTCTGAAGATACCAGCCACAGATTAAGGTGAAACGTCGGGAATAAACTCTTCTAGAACATGGCCACATAGCCTGAAAAACCCACAAAACAAGAAAAACTGTCTTCTGAAATCCAGCTTATCACTGCAGAGTGTGTGATTTCCCTGCTCCTGTTTATACAGATGTGCAACTCAGTGCATGCATTATGTCACTGTAGCCCTTTGTTGCAATGAGCTCTGTTGGCTATTTGACTTCTGTCAAAAACCTTTTCCAGCAATGAAACAAGCTACATATCTTTGATGATGGGATGTGTAATGTTTACTGTTCACCTAGGAGACTGGAAGAAGCTGTGTGACATCTTTCAAATTCTTTAGTCTTCATAAAATAAATTGTAAACAAAAAGAAGTGCTGGCTCTAGGATGTGTTTTTCAAACTGGAAAGAGGGAGATCTGGGAATTACTCTCAAAGGGGCATTAGCATCATGTGTAAGCAAAGTTGCAAATGATCTGCAGTTGAAGGGAAGGAGGAGTGATCCAAGGTGACTTTGGAGAAGCTGCCTGTCAGGTGCATGTATTAGTACTTCAGGTGTAATGGGAATACATTTTATTTTACATGCACCTGTTAAAAATTGCCTCCATCCAAATTACCCTTCAGCAGATTCTAAATATCATTTCTATCTGACAAAAGAGGTTGCTGTACTGGATTGCAAGAAAGGGAATTAAGATACCGAATGTTCCTTTTTCTGTAGACAGAACTTTAATATTCTTAGATAGATGATGACGCAGAGGAATATTCATTATTAATGCTTTCCCCCTCCAAGTACTGGGCAAGAAGAGTTTATTTAAGGAAATTACTGAAACAAGATCATTTCAATTAAAACAATGAGGAATCCACAGAAATATAAAATATTTATACACCCCATGGTTGTTGTGAACAAGAGTGGTGCACAAACAGAAATATACCTGGATACCAAAATGTGGATTCTAGAACTGTGTCGCATTGTGTTGTTGGGAGGAACAGAATTTGCTGGGGCCAAGGGGGAGGTGATCTGGTCAAAGACTGCAGCACACAGTGTCACAATGTTAAGTGTGAGGAGACACCATCCTCCGTGCTTCCTATTTGTCTCTGGTGAGTGACCCACTGTCCCCCCCACCCCCCTTTGGACAGTTTGAGCATTGCTGATTGTTTCTGTGTCAAGTAGGAATTTTCCCTCCTTTGCTACATTTTTGGGTCTATCCTACCTGTATCTTGGGGGATTGGCAATTGGCTTTTGGGGTCTGTAAATAGCCGGTGTAATGGATGCAGTGGCTTAGCGGTTAAGACACTGACTCTGTTGATTGCAAGGTTGGCAGATTGGCAGTGCGAGACTCAAATATTGCATGATGGAGTGAGTTCCTATCACTAGTCCCAGCTTCTGCCAATCTAGCAGTTCAAAAGCATGTAAAGGTGCAAGTAGATAAATAGGTACCACTTTGGTGAGAAGGTAACAGTCATGCTGTCTACATGATCACGTTGGGCTGATCTAGACTGGCAAAAGGGGGTGTGTTCATGCCTGCATGAAAGTGTAGCCTTTAGATGACCCACACTGAAAGTTTGGCATGAACGCACTTCTTTTGCATTTTAGTGGGGAAAAAGCAGCTTTAAAAAGGAGCTGCTTTTCCCAGCTTCTTTTTAAAAAGGGTGTAACTGCACAGCTGCGTCTAAATGCTGCAGTGCAACTGTGCAGTTTTTTAAAGCTCCCAAACCCTAGCTCCAGCTCTAATGTGAACCCTAGACATGCACAGTAGGGATTCTGGGATGCTGTAACTGTTATGCAACTGTGCATAAAATGTCAATTCATTCATAAAATAAAGAAGTTTATTCATAAACTTAAATTGTAACAGATTTAATATCTTTTTAAAGGGGGGAGGGATGCAGTTTGTTTTATTGATGTAATAGTATTTTAATGTGTAAGCCACCTCAATTGATCTCAAAGGGGTGGGGTATAAATAATAATAATAATAATAATAATAATAGTAATGGTGTTCATGGTGCACCGATGCAACTGCGCACTCAAAAAAGGGAAGCAAAACCACAATGGTAATTTGACAGATCTTCATAACTGCACAGTTCATGTGTGATGTACCTGAACAACTGCGCAGTTCGCAGCTGGAAATACAATTGCCTGTATGATGTAGCAGTTCACAGCCAGCAACAAAACAAAATAAAACAAAATAAAGGTTCAGTGCGGCCAAAAGCCCTGTTCATTGCCACCCGTGCAGCTGCTCCGCCTGTGTTTCTAGCATCCTGACAGCTTCCAATGTAGTTGCTGAGCAACAGAAAAGACTTCAGATAAGTCGTCCCCACACCACCTCAGTGTAGCTGCCCTATGCCTTTTTATTACACACCTGGGGCTTGCAGTGTAGCTGCTAAGCAATAAGGAAAAGGCAACTTCATGTCTCCCTTTCCTGCCAATCTAGAAAGCCCCAGAGTTGTCTTTGACAATGCTGACTTTTTATCTTAGTAATTGAGATGAGCACCACCTCATACAGTCAGGTACAACTAGACAATCACGTCAAAAGGGAAACCTTTACCTTTTAAATAGGTGGTCACCTGGAAGATAGTGGATGGAGAAAAGTAAGATGCAACTGCAAATCCCTGCAAAGCCCTGGTGGCGCAGTGGTTAAATGCCTGTACTGCAGCCACTCACTCAAAACCAGAAGGTGGCGAGTTCAAGACCAGCAAAGGGCTGAAGCTTGACTCAGGCTTGCATCCTTCCGAGGTCGCTAAAATGAGTACCCAGATTGTTGGGGGCAAATAGCTTACAATTGTAAATGAAGCTGTTTGTTTAACAAATTGTAAGCCGCTCTGATAGTCTTGGCTGAAGAGCGGGGTATAAATAAAAACATTATTATTATTAAATGTCACCACCTATGGCACTCATTTTGGTCAAGGGATGGTCTATGGCCTCTTTAGGTCATGGGACTAGGGGGCTGGGGAAGGAGACTACCCACAGGGCTGGCTCAGGAGCTGTATCCTCCCATTTAGTCATGCAACTTGCATTGCCGAGGAGTAACCCAGGTATTTGGTAGAATTCAAAGATATAGCCATGGTAGTCTGTAGAATCTGTATGGAGAGAGATCTTGTAGCACCTTTGAGACTAACTGAAAGAAAGAAAAGTAAGATTCATCTTTTCCCTTTCTCTTGTTGTTACTGATGCCGACATGTAGTTGATAAAATACTTCCAAGAAACCCATCATGCTGTGAGATATACCAAGAGGTCTTTTGTTCTGTGTTTTACTACTATGCAGATCCCATCTAATCTTGGAAGCTAAGCAGGGTCTAGCACTTAAATTGGAGCCCACCAACAAATTCTAGCTACTGTCGGTAATATTTAACTGAAAGAAAGACATTGGCAACATGAGCTTTCATAGACTTCAGTCTACTTCTTCAGATGCTTTTGGACCCCAAAAGCATCTGAGGTAGTAGACTGAAGTCTATGAAATACAGGATACTTCCAGGAGACCAAGAATACAGGATACTTCCAGGAGACCAAGAACTCCCCCCCCCATCCAATCAGCTTTTGCCCAAGAAAACTTGCTGCCTGAGGAAAAGAACAACATAGTATCTCCAGTTACCTGTGATTGACCAGACAAGTGGTTGAAGCAGAGTGATGGATGAACCTAACTTTCTTTGCTACTGGCAATGAACCAGAGTCCATTGCACAGGGGTGGGGTTTCAAGAAAGGTTATTAAACACAGGGCAAACTATATACCCTCTGACATTTCACTGACATTTTTATAATTCCTAGCATCTGCTCTCTGAGATGACTGTCTCACTCTAAGGTTGAGCCAGGGACATCAAACATAACCTCTTCCAACTCTTGGTCACATTTATGTATATGTGTGTTTGAATTTGAGAGAGAAAGAGAATGAAAGAGGGAGGGAGGGAGGGAGGGAGGGGGAGAGAGAGGGAGGGAGAGAGAGAGAGAGAGAGAGAGAGAGAGAGAGAGAGAGAGAGAATTTATGCTGTCCATTTACCACTGTCTAGAGAAAGATCTCATTAGGGCAGAAGTTTTGAAAGGGAATGAAAATGTTCTGTTATTCCATCAGCAAGCTTCTGATGCAAATAATGTGAAAGTGAGATGACTGTTGACTCTAGCTTTTGGATACACATTTGGATAATGTGGCAATAGTTCAATGTTACAGTTCTTGTAATAATATTAATCTTGACACAATGTGGCATTCACATTCTTTCTGTCTGATGACAGTGAAGTCTTAAAGACATGTCAGACATGTTTCGATTTATGGTTTCGATTTGACCAGACAACCACTTGTCTGGTCAATCACAGGTAACTGGAGATACTATGTTGTTCTTTTCCTCAGGCAGCAAGTTTTCTTGGGCAAAAGCTGATTGGATGGGGGGGGGGAGTTCTTGGTCTCCTGGAAGTATCCTGTATTCTTGGTCTCCTGGAAGTATCCTGTATTTCATAGACTTCAGTCTACTACCTCAGATGCTTTTGGGGTCCAAAAGCATCTGAAGAAGTAGAGTGTAAACCACTCTGATAACTACACAGTTTGTTGCTCTGTGTCTTCACGTTGTTTTTGATTTACGGCAACCTTAAGGTGAATCTATCATGAGGTTTTCTTGGCAAGATTTGTTATCTTCCTCTGAGGTTGAGAGAGTATGATTTGCTCAAGGCCTTGCTCTCTGATAGTGACCTGCTATGGACACAATGGTACTAATTTCTTAACAGTGCAAAAAAGATTGCCAGTTGGTCACTTGCTTATCCTCCAATTTCCTCCTCTCTTTTCCTTGGAAATTCACCTACCTTTCCTTTGTAAGCATTATTAATGATTTACCACCATTCCTGTAAAAATACAGACCAAGATCAGCTTCAATTAAGGTTTGAAACAACAACAAAAAAGAGCCTTGGTTTCAAATTACAGTTAATCACGGTTAGTGTTGCTGCAAATACAACAGAAAACTCTAAATAACCTGGTTAAGGGGAAGTAGGAAAACGTTTACATGGGGAAAGGAGGGAGGGAGGGAAGGAAGGTGGATGTGAGCCTGCATACATTTAGAGTTCATCTTAACTAGTCTGAGAGATCAACCACATTATGATAATACATACACACCACACATCGCCACACACGTATTGAGACAAACAGAATATGACCATGAGTTGGAAAAGGTTGTGTTTCATAGAATCATACAGTTGGAAGAAACCACAAGGGCCATCCAATCCAAGCCCCTCCCATGCAGGAATACACAATGATGGGGTTGGAGCTACGTTACAACGAATATTTATTTAGAATTATTTATTTTGAGTATTTATACCCCACTCATCAGCTACAAAGGCTCCCAGAGAGGCTTACAAGACAGTTTTCTCTCCTCAGGCTCATAGTCTAAATAAGACATAACACAAAAGGGAATGGAAGCAGGAGAGGGGCTTAAGTCCAGCCTCTTTGTCTCTGACGCCATGCCAGAGCAGTAGCAGCTGGGATGGAGGGAGGACCTTTCATCTCTTCTGGGCTTAAGAATGATGAAGCTATGGCTGTCTCTTCTTCTCTCCCTCCACAACTCAACAGCAGATTAAAGGCCCACCCTTCATGAGAATGAGATAGTAGTCTATTACTATACCCTGTGAGTTATTGTGATAACAATAATACAACATGAGTCAGTGTGAAACTTACTATGGGTTATTCAGCTCAGAACTAACATCTGGGTTCTAAATAAATGTTGGAAAAGTTACATTTGGGGAACTCCACTTCCCAGCATTCCCTTACCGGCGTGCCCATGGCCATAATGACTGGGGAGTAATGAGAGATGTGGCTCAAAAAATAACTTCTTCAAGTCCTGCTTCTGAGTTAACATGTTGTTGTTGTTGTTCCTGACTTCTAGCAGCCCCAAGGCAAATCCATCACAGGGTTTTCTTGGAAGTTTTGTTCAGAGAGGGTTTGCCTTCATCTTCTTCTGAGGCTGAGAGTATGACTTGCCCAAGATCATCCCATCAGTTTCCATGGCTGAGCAGGGATTTGAACCATTGTCTCCAGAACCATAGTCCAATGCTCAGATCACTATGCCATGCTGGCTTTCCTTGTAAACATGTACAGACTCTGAAATCCCTCACAGACATAAAACAAAGAAATACCTGTTATTGGGAGCAGCTTGTATATATATATCCTATCCCCTTTGTGGGTGCAACCTATGGGAATTTCAAATTTCTGTTATCAGGCACCTTTTCCCTAAAAACATTAAAGTAATCTTAGGTAATGCACCTGCAGAATTACTTCAAACACAGCAGGCTTTTTGGACTGAACTGTTGTAAATTTCTAGGTAGACAAAACATCAGTATTTTTGGGAAACCCATTAACAATATAGTACATGGAAAAAACTGAAAAGGGGACACTTAAACACACTTAAAACCCCAATGTATAAGAAACATACTGGTTTCAAATTGTACCAGCCGCTATACTAAGAGGACATCCTATGGATTCTGAATGTGCAGATGAATGTGCATACAGGAATCATTTGTATTGAAATGTAACAGTAACACACTGAATCCAATTCCATTTGATTATCTTATTGTTTATTCACATACAGATCTGTAATTTAGTTCAATCGGAACCCCTGGAGCTTCTGCCTTTGACATTAAGAGAGAAAAATGTTTTCTTCAGGATTATACTTTCAGTTATATAACATTCACCCCTGATCTGATGTCTAAAAGGTGTATTTCTCTGAGAGCAAAGAGATGCTTGATGTTGGCTGGAGAATTAGCACAGGCAGTTCTCAGGAGCAGTAGTGGTCAGTATGTCCTTTGAAAAATCTTTTTTAAAATGGTTTTAGACAGCTTTGACAGGTGAAATAGCCCACATCAGCATTTCCTTTAATTTTCATCAATATCAAAAATGTCTTTGAGTGTCATTTATTGAAATAATTTCCATACTGAGTTGGACTTCCTCAGATTCTAAAGGCCTTACAATATCTTCAAATTCCTTTTTAGGGCAACCCTGGAGTTTCTGTAACTAGAAATATTAGAGATTACATTAAGGATAAGGATCTATTGTTGCTGTTCTTGTACATGGTGTTGGTTCACAGCAATGCTGGTCACCAGCAACAGTGAACAGGTTTAACTCCAATTACAGTGGTGACTCATTTTTTTTATTTTAACATTTATATATTTGATTTCTATCTGACCTTTCTCCTGATATGGACCTTAAAGTGGCTTACAGAAACAAACTAGGGGATTGTAAGACTTGGACAGACTCATAACACAAAGGACCCAGTGGTGACCCAAAATAACATTTTTGTGTCTTTCACTTACCACGAACACATTCACACACATTCTTCCCTTTATTGGCACAGATACTTGGCTAAATAGAGTTTGTGAGAAAAGTTCTTATAAAAATATGTTGGGATTTTAATACTTTTGCCCTTCAGCATAAATTTTCTCATGTAGTACCAGCTACTACTATTTTCCCTTTGATTTGGTTTTAAAATTGTGGTATTCCTATTATATTTCTGCTGATACACTTGCTGTACAAAAAAAGATGAAAGTTGTAAATACACAAGACATTCACAACTGTGATGACATGTGAGGCCCATCTTGTCTTCTGCACAAAAGAGAGCATAGTGTCCTTTGGAATTGTGAGTGTGTGGTTTCATTGTAGGGAGAGTAATAAACCAGGCAGAACATTACAGCCTGTTCTGAATGAAGAACCAAATATGGAATAAAAACAACTGTTTCATGAATGCTAAATTGGGAGTTTTTATAAATCTGTTTTGATTACCAGGCACAATTGTCTCCTGACATGTGGTTAGATTCCGCTCTCGGGGTTATATCCAACTTTAGGCTAGTAGCAAAATTACAAGCACTAGTGTTATTCTGCTCATGGCATTATTCCTCTAGGGGTTGCCCAACTGCATCCAGATCAGCAAGTCAAACCAGTAGAAGTTAACAGCCAGCCACGTAAATTCATATTATGAGTTGTGCAATGCTTTGTGGAATGTCTTTTACAAGCAGAATTACAAATTCATTCTGACATTTCAACGCACATAAAACAGAGTTTCTGCGAGTAGTACATGACTTGCACAGCTAAAGTAACATCACATGATATAGCTGGAGGTTTCTGAAACACCATACAGCCATTGTTATCACCCCTTCCAGTACACAGCAATCTTTAAGAAGAAAAAAAGCAATATTTTATTCTATTCCTCCATCTCCCCCTCCCCCACCCCCACCCCTACCCCTAAGGCTGTTCTGATATATTTATATTATTCCTGGGATATATTGAATGTGTGGAATCAGTGTGGTGTAGCGGTTTGAGTGTTGTACTAGGACTCTGGAGACCAGGGTTCGAATCCCAGCTCAGCCACAGAAGCAAGTCACATTCTCTCCACCTCAGGGGAAGGCCGTGGTAAACTGAATAAAATTGCCAAGAAAACCTTATAATGGGTTAGCCTCAGGGTTGCCATAAGCCAGAAACAACTTTAAGGGACGCAACCACTACCAACATGTTGAATGTACAGGGGGAAAACTATGCCAATTTCTTATACTGATGAAAAATAAGGAACATGATTATGGCTTTGAGCTAGGCTTGCTTCTCAACTAATAGAAAAACTCTCTTCATTTGCAGTGGAAAAGGGAAAAATGTTTAGCATGCTAGCATGGCTGGGGTATTCTGGCAGCTATATTAAAAAAAGAAAAAAATACTGTAGAAAGGAATTCTTGAAGTCTCCAAGTATCTTAGGATCCAGTGAAGGGTTTCCCCCTGAAGCAAGAGGAAACAACACAGAGGTTGTCCTATTTTTTCAGAGACAGTTCAAATTAATCCTGTTTTAGTCTGTTTTTTCTGCTGCTTTTAAAATGTCCCCGTTTCTCTCTCCTCCTCCCACTTTTCCCCAGCTTACTTCAGTTTCTGAAAACTGAGTTCAGAATGCAAGGATAGATTTCAATCAATCAATTCAGCAGGAGGGAGAGAAAGATAGAGGAGCCCAGGGATGGAGCAGAATTTTGTCCTTTCCTGTAGACGCAAGCAAGAGGAAACTGCTGCAGCTTCTCCTAGCTTGTGAGTTCTTCCTCATGAATACTTTTTGCCATCTTGACCACACTCTATGTCCCAATGTTGGAGGGTATGGAACAGGAGACGTGGAACATGCAGCACTATCCACTCCACACACACCAGCATCTGCTGCCTAAGGTTGCCTTTTACTCTAGCTAAGATTCCTTTGCTTCTTGGTAGCTAGGCCCTTCTATAAGGAAAGAGCAAATGTCATTTTATTATTTTTTCTAATATGCAAATATCTAGAAATGTTTTCAAAAACAATGACACAAGAGACTACTCCATCAGGTCTTTAATCAGTATGTATTGTCTGAGTACAAACTCCTGATAACAAGATACTGTAGTACTGCTAGCAAATCCAAGCCCTGGTGGCACAGTGGTTAAATGCCTGTACTGCAGCCACTCAGGACTTTATCGCCTGCGCTTTTAAAACCGTTTTGGGGACGGGGACGGGACTCGCGGGGGTGCGCGTGAACGCATTCTACCACACACACAAGCGTCCATAAAGAGGCCCCATTCTGGCACCTATACCCAAGCCATCCCTGTTCAGTGCCGGCGGATGCTATTTTTGCCTGATGGAAATCTTCCGACCAGAAGATTTAACGCTTCGCAGCACAGGACAGGGATGGGTGCCGGAACAGGGCCTCTTTGTCCTCACTCAAAACCATAAGGTGGTGGGTAAAGGGCTCAAGCTTGACTCAGGCTTGCATCCTTCCGAGGTTGCTAAAATGAGTACCCAGATTGTTGGGGGCAAGTAGCTTACAGTTGTAAACTGCTTAGACACAGTTTAGGTGGTATGAAGTGGTATATAAATGAAGCTGTTTGCTTGACTGCTGTAATCCGCTTTGATTCCCCCTAGAAAAGGCAGAATAGAAATAAATCCTATTTATTATTATTATTATTATTATTATTATTATTATTATTTACTGTGGGAATTGTAGGTTTGTGTGTGTTGTTGTTGTTGTTGTTGTTGTTGTTCTTTTGCTTTTGGAGAGCTTTGGAAAATGAATGCTTTTTAATTAAGAGTCCAGATTATTTTTAGCAAATATATAGTTTGTACATTTCAGAAAGCTGGTCCTCAATTTTCAGTGCCCCCCTTGAACTCAACATGATTAAGCAGTGCGGGGAAACTGACACAATATTCTGATGCTAAATGATTTTCTGAAATTGTCCCCCTCTCCTTTGTTTTGATGATTCACATAGAATGATTCTTCTAGGTCCCATTGAACTCAGTGGAGCTTGTTTGTGATCAAACTCATAGAAAGACTATTGGGTCTGCTTCCAAATAAAGCATCCTTGGGTTTTTAGAAGACATTTTTATTTATATCCCAATTTAGTACCAAGAAACAAGAGAAAACATTCCAGCTAGAATTCATTTGGACAGTTTATGAATGCGTAACCAACATAGTTACAAATAGCTACACAGTGACTCCTAGCCCAACCCTCCCCCATTCCCACTTACCAGGCAGCAGCTGCTCAGATCCGGTGTGGGTCTGTTCCCCTATCATTCAGGAAGCAGCCACGTGACAGTCCCACCCCCTACCATGAGCAAAGGTCCCTGTCACAATTCCCCCTTGCACTGGAGATTATACATGCAAAAGGAGATGGAAATGTCAGTCATCTGCTTCCCAATTGATAGGGGGACAGACGACCATTGATTTCAGAGGCTGCTGCCCAATAAATGGGGTCTGGAGGACTTTTACAGCACCTATGCATCCATGGTAGTCTAGTTTAGGCATTTGTAACTGATTTAATGGATTCTGGTCCCCATTTTCAACATGAGTGGAATGCCTTTCAAATAATCACTGTCATAAGATAGCAGGGAGATGCTGGTTCGTGCCAAGAGTATTGCCATGTAATTGCTCCCTAGCTACAAGCTCAGTAGTGGCATGCACTCCTGAGGCGCTGGTATATGAGTTGCTGCTTATTGTTAGCTGGCTCTTAGCAACCTTAATAAGGCCTCTGTAATTCTTGTCAGCAGTCCAACAGTGTATCCACCAAAGAACCAATCTGTGTCTCCTTATACATAAAATGGCAGAGAGAAAGAGCACTAATGATTAACTCCTCTTTACCAGTTTGCAGTTAGAAGTAGGAAATCTATCCTTTGCTGCCATAACATGGGAATACACATCACCATTTCATAAATGAGAAATGTATTCCCAAATGATATCTCTCTCTCTCTCTCTCTCTCTCTCTCCCCCCCTCTGTGTGTGTGTGGAAAGAATCACTCACTGTGTATTTCACAGTTGGTTATTTATGAGCATATGCACTTATTTAGCACCAGCAACATACAGTACATGGAACTATACAAAGTCCAACAGGACAGGTTCATCCCCAGATTAAAGTCTAAAATCCAACACAACAGAAATCAATGAGGAAAGACAGATGAATGGTGTCAGATGTAAACAGGTTTTTTGTTTTTTTTAAAACCTGATTGTTTCAGCTACGTGTATCTCGGCTTGACTAGTTGTTTTTGTGGCAAACCATTCAAAGTCTATAACTGAGCAGTCTTCTGATTAATGTTTTAATGACAGAGTTGTCCATCTTACTCAAGTAAAAGACCACCCACCCACTGTCTTTGTCTTATAATTAAACCAGATGTATCAACTAGAATAATGAATGGGGTGGGTGGAAATAAGATGATTGAAACTATTGACTGTAAAATAAGATGTAGGCCAAGTTGATTTAAAACATAAAAAACAAAACACCTGCTCAAAGAAAACACATTCCAAACATACTATTCCTCATGCATTTGCTCTTCACATTTTAGTTACCAAAAAACCCAATGTTAAGCCCTAACAGGGGTGCTTGTTGTATTCCATGGGGCTCATGAGAGGACAGAAGAGAGATTTCTTGGAAGGGAGAAAGGAAAAAAATGGACTTTTTGTTTATTTCCCCTTGCTCCCAAAACTTTCCCCAGTGTCCTATAAAGTGCTAAAAGGCTTAGGTTCAAAGCTGAGTGCTAGAATCAAGTCTGAACACCTTACAGTGAGGAGGAAGGAAAGTTCTGGAGAATGGGAAAGGGAATGACAAATGCCCCTTCATCTGCTTTATTGCATGTATTGGTGTTATCAAACTGTTCTTCAAATTCTGGGGGGGTTTTTTTGGTTTGTTTTTTAAAAAAAGCATTGGTAGCTCATTTGGGTAATGTGGAGTGCAAGCAAGCAAACAAAAACATTGTCCCCATGCCACCTCCCAAACAGCTGAAAAATTGGAGTCAGTCAATAAAAAGAAAACATGACGTCTCCATTCAGAAATTAACAGTGCGATCCTGTGCATGTTTATTCAAATAAAGACCTGAAGAGCGGGGTATAAATAAAATTTATTATTATTATTATTATTATTATTATTATTAAATATAAATCTATATGACAACTGTGTGTAATGGATCTTACTCCTGGGGATGTTTGTATACGATTACAGCCTAAAATGATTCCCAGCATGCTACCCGTAGCTGTGTGAAAATTCTTGTATATTTTTGAGAATTAAAAAGTACATGTACTAGAATTTGGGGTTGCTCAATGCAACCCGGATGTTGGAGCACAATAGCAATTCCTACAGTAGTCTCTGTCATACTGCACTATTCTTGTGCTATGATTCTACTTTAGCTTCTAAGGCTAAATCCTATAGGAATCTGGAGTTTGTAGTTTTGTTTTTCAGTGCTGTGGTGGCTCAGTGGTTAAGAGACTGACTTTGACGATTGCAAGGTTAGCAGATCGGCAGTTTAATACCCGAGCACCATGTGACTGAGTGAGTTTCCATCACTAGTTCCAGCTTCTGCCAACCTAGCAGTTCAAAAGCACGTAAAAGTGCAAGTAGATAAATAGGTACCACTTTAGTGGGAAAGTAACAGCATTCTGTGCAGTCATGCTGGCCACATGATCACAGAGTTGTCTTTGTCTTCAGCTTAGTAACAGAGATGAGCACTGCCTCCTACAGTCTGATATAGCTTGACAACTTTGTCAAAGGAGAAACCTTTACCTTTAAGGGATAATAAATCTCTGCTGATGATGTCTAAAGCATCTGACTCCAAGGAAGCAGTCTCTGTACTGAGCCAGTGTCTGCTGTCAGTTAGGGAGTGGATGAGGGCAAACAAATTGAAGTTTAATCCAGACAAGACAGAGGTGCTCCTGGTCAGTCGTAAGGTAGATCAGGGAAGTGGGGCTGTGCCTGAGCGGGATGGGGTTACATTCCACTGAAATCTCAGACTCTCGGCTTGGGCGTGCTCCTGGACTCAGCACTGAGCCAGGATGCCAGGAGTGCATTTGCACAGATAAAACTAATGTGCCAGCTGTGCCCATTCCTTGAGACATCAGATCTGTCTACAGTGACACATGCCTTGATTACATCCCATTTGGACTACTGTAACACTTTCTATGTGGGTTTGCCTTTGGAAACTGTTCAGAAACTCCAGCAGGAGCAAAACGCAGCATTATGCAGAATGCTGACCGGGGCCAGAGAGCATATAACTCCCTTGTTAAAGCAACTTCACTGACTACCAGTTTGTTTCCCAGCACAATTCAAAGTGCTAGTCATGACCTATAAAACCCTACATGGCTTAGGTCCAGACTGTTTGAGAAACCGTATCTCCTCATATAAACCTACCAGTGCTTTAAGATCTTCTGGGAAAGCTTTCCCTCAGTCCTGCCACCATCACAGACTCGCCTGGTGATGGCATGAGAATGATACTACCACCTTCTGGAACTCCCTTCTGTGAGAGGCTAGGCTGGTCCTTCCTTCCTTCCCTTTTCAAGGCTAGTAAAATGGTTTTATTTAGGAAAGCTTTTTAAAAATCACAACAGGGTGGATTATTTGGGCTATGTGTTATGTTTTTATGTTAACATATATTGTTTTAATTAGTTTCCAAAGGCAAACCACATAGATAAAATTAAAAATTTTACTGTGATGTTTTTGAATCATAGAATCATAGAATCATAGAGTTAGATGAGACCACAAGGGCCATCCAGTCCAATCCCCTGCCATGCAGGAACTCTCCATCAAAGCATCCCCGACAGATGGCCATCCAGCCTCTGCTTAAAGACCTCCAAGGAAGGAGACTCCACTACACTCCGAGGGAGTGTGTCCCACTGCCGAACAGCCCTTACTGTCAGGAAGTTCCTCCTAATGTTGAGGTGGAATCTCTTTTCCTGCAGTTTGCATCCATTGTTCCATGTTCTAGTCTCTGGAGCAGACTATGTTTCATATACATCCCATACGCATATCTTGTAAGCCACTGTGGGTGTTTTCCTGGTAGAAAGGTGGCATAGAAATGAAATGTAATGAATGAATGAATATTTCACTAAACTACAGATTTCAGGATTTGTTAGGATGGGTCTGTGGCAGGTAAAGTGGTATCAAAGTGCTGTAAGTGGAAAATGTGAAGGAGTCTGTGTAAAAATGTGAAAGAGACCAATGTTTGCTGAGTGTCCGCTGAGGAATGCACTGGTAGACTGGAGAGAGGGCAGATTTTGTTAGCAAATGTGGAAGCTGTCCATGGTAGCTGGTGATACCACTTCAGTGGGGTAGTGAATATGCTGTTTTAGGTTGCATTTACACTGTTTTGACACTTCTTTAACTGCCATGATTCAATGCTATGGAATTCTGGGATCTGTGGTTTTGTGAAATGTTTAAACTTCTCTGTCAATGTGGTCTGGTGCTGAGTCCTGTGGTGCTGGTACTGTGGTTATAGTATTGAGCCATGGCAGTTAAAGAGGTGCCAAACTACATTAATTCTGTAATTTGAAAGCAGCTATCCAAAGTGCTGAATATTATCATTAAAATAGGTTTAGAACCATAGACAGCAGCTTAAATCCAGATTAAACCACAGAATGGGTTCACTGTCCAACTGACCTGGACACAATCAGCTGTCATGGAAAGCTGTTGTTCCATCCCGAAAAGCTTTATTCCATGAAAAGAAAGTTTTATTTAGAAGAGGGAGGGAAAACATAGCAGTTATGGCACACAGTCACTTTTACAACCTTAGAAGCTTATCACACAACCTCTGTTCTCAGCATGATTGTGTTAATGAAAGAAAGAGCACTCCCTACCACAGTCCCTCCATTAACACAACCAGGCTGTTGCTGGGCTCTCATGCTCTCTTCCTCGTTCTCCAACTCGTCTTCCTGTCTTATGCCCTATCAAGCATGCCTTATGTTTGTGGAGGATTTTTTTTAAAACATGTCCACAATTCTGAACAAAAAACAAAAACAAAAAGTCTGTTCTGGAATAGAGAAGAGGAAAGGGAGAGAAGGAAACATGGACATCGTATAATCACACAATCTTGGAACTGCCATGGGAGTAACTTACGACACTTGAGGACAGATGCTATACCAGCACCATTTTATTGATGATTTTTCCATAGATGGTAAGTTGTGGGCTAACCACACTTGAAGAACAAGGCAGCAATGTGAAGGAGATGGCATCCCATGACAGGTATTGCCAAAGGCACTATTATGAAACTTCTATGATAGTTTAAAAGCCACGTGTGATAAAGTCCTAACAGTTACAACTTTCTTCTCTTTCAAGAGGTTTCTTTTGACCTAATGAGTCCATTGGCCCAACAAGGGGTGGGCAGGCATGGAAATCTGTGTATAAAAAAGACAATTCTGGTTATCTGTCTTCTCCTGTTGTGGCTTCAGCAGCTGTAGATACAGCAACAGCAGCAGCAACAGAGCATGCATTCAAATTGAATAAAATCACAAAAAAGCCCCAGATTTTGTTCCTGATCTTTCCAATTCTATTTTAGAGATCCATGCACTTGCTGACATAATATTTTCTGTCAGCTCCCAGTATGATCAGGGAACTTTTATACATGCTCCCCAGGATGGTTTATTTTAACCCAATATAAAATTGGAAAGAGCAGGAACAAAATCTGGCACTTTTCATTCAGTCTGGATGCACCCAGAAAGAGGCATCTTTACCTCTCATTTTCTTACTTGGATTATGGGCTGGCTGTCTCCTCTGTGCTAGTGCCACAATAGAAACTGAGTACCATGGAATAAGACTGAAAGTTTGTTGTTGTTGTTGTTGCTGAATGACAGAACAGATGAAAAGGGGGGGGGGGGGGAATGACTGGGGCAAAAACCTTCATCCATTGCCTCATGGTCAGCATCATCCTGTAACTTTGCAGGATTCTGCAGGATGGAACTATGGTAGCTAAACTGGTACAGGTTGAGTATCTCTTATCTGGAATTCGAAAAGCTGAAATACTCGGACATTAAAAATTGTCCACCATGGGTACTGAGAGAGTGACATCTTTGCTTTCTGATAATTTGGTGTTCACAAGCTTTGTTTCATGCACAAAATTATTTTAAAATGTTATATAAAATTACCTTCTGGCTATGTGTATGGGTTGTATATGAAACATAAATGAATTTTATCTTTAGAATTGAGTCCTGTCTCCTAGATATCTCATTATGAGCATATATACAAATACAGGAATGCCAAAATAAAAACAAACCAACAAACCGAAATCCAAAACACTGCTGATCACAAACATTTTGGACAAGTGTATTATATTGCTGTAACTGTGCAGTGTGGATACATCTGAGTTAGTGTTTTCTGCTAATTCCTCAAGTAACCAGCTGTTAAGTCTTTACTTGTTTTATGAAAGATTTACGTTCAGAAGAGGCTGTTTATAGGATACTGCTAAATAATATATAAAATTGCTGTACTTCAAATAGCTTTTTAAAAGGCTGAGTTCAAAAGTTGGCAACTTTGAGTCAGTGATGCCCAAGGCAACACTGAGAAGATCAATGGAAAACTTGGCAGCCATGCTTCTCCCAGGCTTTTTCCTGAAGTGAGAGATAGGAAAGTCTGCGTGTGTCCCTGTGTGCAGGAGGAGAGAAGAGTATGTTTCTTCTCATCCATTTTGAACAAAATCTGAGGGCCTGAAGTGTGATTTTAGAAATGCTGGCATAAAATCAGGTGTATGCACGGGGAAGACAACAGCCTCCCGAATTCTCTGTAAAATTAAGAAATGCCTACATGATAAGAGTCCAGCATAAAAACATGGTAGGGAAGAAGGGAAATGATGTCAATTTCAAAGAAGCTATTTTTATACCAGAATTGGAAGACTGTGGATGTTGTACCCCAAAAATAAGTATTCCAAGCTTTCCACCAGCCATCCCATGCAGTGTCACTAACAAATACAACCACAGACTAGTGGGGTCATCTCACTTTGTAATGTAAAATGGGAAATAAACCACAAACATGGTACTGCAACTTGTAGATTGTCAAATAAGGTTCCTTCATTTGCTCGAATGACCAATGGCTTCCCTTACACAAGAATGCTAACTTTGATTAGTGCCACCCAAGGCCAGGTGATCAACTAGGACAGAGCTTCAGCTTTCTGAAGTAGCTTCTTCACCTAGTTGTTCTGTAGGGCTGGCCCTGCAGTTTGTATTAGAGCTAAGACCATAACGGCTGTTTTTTAATCCCTACTGAGAAGAATTGGCAAAGGGGTCAGCCAAGGTTGCATACTACCACCCTACTTATTCAACCTGTATGCAGAAAATATTATATACAGAGCAGCCTTAGAGTCAGAGGCAGGAGGAGTGAAGACTGAAAGAAGGCACCTTAAGATATGTAAATGCCACAATATTATCAGCAGAAACTAACAAGGACCTGGAACAATTACTGAAGAAGGTCAAGGAGGAAAGTGCCAAGGTAGGCTTAATGCTGAACATTAAGAAAACAAAAATAATAATCACAGAAGAGTCACAAGAATTCATCCTAAACAATGAGTAAATTTAAACAGTCAATGAGTTCCCATATCTTGGATCAAATATAGATCAGAATGGAGACTTAAGTTTAGAAATCAAGAGGAGATTAAGGGCAGCCATGAAAGAACTGGACAAAATTCTAAAATGCAAAGATATAACTCTGAACACTAAAATGAGGACAGTCCAAGCCATTGCAATTGTATTGTAAAACTTCAGCTGAGCATTTTGGAAGGCAGGATGACCATTCAAAGAAAAGAAGCAAGCAAAGTTACCAAGGGAATGTTTACAGTGGTTCCCCAGTTTACAAATACCCCGGCCTACAAAAACTCCGGTCTACAAAAGAGCCGGGGCCGGAAAAACGGCCCCAGTTTACGGAAAAACCCCTGGTTTACGAAAAGAAAGCGGCGGGAAATTCAAATGGTGTGGGGGCTGGTTTAAGGGGCCCCGGTTTACGAACTTTTCAGTTTAAGAAAGGGGTGCTGGAACGAATTAATTTCGTAAACTGGGGGACCACTATATATGGAAAAAATACGAGTTCTAGGTGTGAACTATTTTCAGCATCTCACTCTGTGGAATGCTAGAAATTTGGGGAATGAAGTAAAGTTTTGGGGTGAAGAGCAGAATTATTTGAGGTTTAATGGGGTAACCATAAAACAGCAGGGGACTCGAAGGTGCCTGCACAAACACAATGCCCTCATTTCTATCCCCCTCCCCCACACAAGTAGCTACACCCTGCAGTGTCACTGAAGCACAACCGCAGTAAGGGAAACAGAAAAACACCTGGAGCCTGGTTGACTGACATCTTTGCTCAAATAAAGATATGTTCTTAGTATTTGGGAATAAAATGTAACAGGGAACAGAATTCCCTATCTTCCTTTTGTTGTTAACTGTCCCTGAGTTGACTCTGACTGATGGCAACCCTGTGTATGAGACGTCTCCAAGTCTTCTCTCCCCCATTGCTCTGCTTAAGTCTTGTAGATTCATGTCCATGATATTCTTAATTGAGTATTAGTTTTTTTTTTAAATACCAGTAGCATTTTAGTTTCCCAAGATACTTTACGTTGGCATATTAGCATCAATGCTTGTGTGTAGTTTTATGTTTGCTTGAGAAGGGGTGATGTCTTCCACACAGGAATGCAGACATATAGCTCTATGGTCATTTGGTCAGTATGTATTGGAAGTTGTCACTTTCCATGCTCCTTCCTCTCTGGGAGGTCAATAAACCTTATCGTCCTTTGTTCACTGTCTTGCTGTCTCAGCTCTTAACAAGCATCGACTCAGAAAGCAGGTTGTGCTACGAAAGATGTTTTTCTTCTTACTTACACACATGAGAGTCAACTGTAGGAACTCTTCAACCAAGTATACTTTTCTCCACTTATTATTTTGTAGAACCTAGATACAGCAATAAAGTTAGTTTCTTTTTACCTACCAATGTATCCTGTTTATTTACCAGAAGCTCATATCTAGTTGTTTTTACCAAATATCTGTAGGGTACATGCTTGTTGCTGTGTTCCTGCTTCTGCTAAACTTTCTTAATCACAAATAAGCAAAACTGTAATCAATTTTCTAACACTTTACACAGTCACTCTCGTACCTTTGCTTTGGCTCACTGTCTCTCTAATGTGCAATTGCATCATTTTCCAAGCGTAGATGGATACATATATTCTTGAATCTATCTATCTATCTTTCTATCTATTCTATCTAATCTTCAGAACCTTGCCCTGAGGGCTGCATATTTTCCTGGCCTTTGCTTTCTCGAGATGTGGCATTTCTCTCCCCTGCCCCAGCACTTCTGAAATCCCCTTAGCGTCCTCCTCATGTGCTGTTGACAATGCATCTATCCAAATTCCAGCTTACAGCAGTTGCCGAGGCAACCAGCACTTTGGTACAAAAAAGCCTGTAAACAGAATCCACTAAAACACCTCTTTGCAATTTGTCCTTCCTTCCTTCTTTCCATTCCCCTTATTCTGTGTGCACAAAACCTGTACAGCTATAAAACATCAGTTGCACAAAGACGGCATGCCAGCACTGTTTTTTTCCTATTCATTCTTGAACAGATCTGTGAGAAAGGTTTTGTCCTCCCGAAGAAGTTACAGCTGCCACCTTCACAATTCCAGCCCCAGAAATTAGATTAGTCTTTTTCAATATGACGGGTGCTCAGGTTTTTGGCAGCACCAAATACTTCTAGTTCAGGTGCTTTGATTATTCCTACCACCTTGGTTGTGTTCCAAAATGCAAAATTGTTATCCCCTTTCATATTATTCACATCCTTCTGCTGTTTCACAAGTATAATCATCCTGTTCTGTGATAAATAGGCACATGCATGACAATGTATATTTTTCAAATCTTCTATACATGGCAGTTCTTTTTGACCATTTGGGGAAAAATTGTCTACTATAGCTGAAATTTTATACCTACTTACCTGGGCTTAATGGGATTTGAGTCTAATGGGAATTAAGATCATTGAGCTTGGTGGGATTTTCATTTAAGTAGACACATATAGGATTGTGCTGAAAGTGAATTAATTTGTGGAGTATAAAATGATTTATATAGACAAATAATATAGCTACTTATAGTTTTATAGGTATCAAGTGGGGGCAAGGGTGAGGTGAATAAAGCCATGAGGATGCTACTACCTGCAGGTTCAAGTATCATTACACGGTGATGAAGGAAACACTCTCTGCACATGCTGTGCTCCCTATTTCATGCACTCATTGATGGATTTTAAATAGT
Organism: Urosaurus nigricauda; assembly: GCA_034509955.1. NCBI lineage: Eukaryota > Metazoa > Chordata > Lepidosauria > Squamata > Phrynosomatidae > Urosaurus > Urosaurus nigricauda. Next base: position 255,393,640 of record JAOEGL010000001.1, on the reverse strand, counting down.
ACAGGACTCAGCTGAGAGATTGAAAATGAAGGCTAGGAATGAGAAGGTGGCTCAAATGAAGGCTTCAACTACATCCAGAATTGTCTAGCAACCCAAATACTGAGGCTGTAATTCTATATTCACGTACTTGGAAGGGAGTTATAGACTGAATAGATATGTTGGTATCCAACCAATTTGGTGTCCAAGTATCCCCCTGTGAATGGAAGGGTTCAAAGGAGTGAGATCTTGTTGGGTCTTCTGCTGGAGGAAGAAGGGATGGATATAATTTTAGACAATTCAACTTGTGGTCTCTTCCAACTCTATCTAACTCCCCCACAGTTCCCTTGATCACCTCCTACACTGTTGTAAGGAGTCTTCCAACCCTCTAGCTTTTCAGGTGGAGCAAGGAGATGCAAACACTGGTGAAAATTTTCTTTAGTTTCCACAGCAGAGGTGTGATTGTACTGCATTCTGCTTCCAGGAACTCTGGAAACTAATGCAGGGTGCACTTACACTGTATAAATAATGCAGTTTGATACCACTTTAATTGTCATGGCTCCATCCTACAGAATCCTGGGATTTGTCATTTTGTGAGGCACCAGCACTCTTTGGCACAGAATACTAAAGACCCTTTAAAACTACAAGCCCCAGGATTCCATAAGATGGCACTACAGCATTTCAAGTGGTGTTAAACTGCATTATTTATACAGTATTTATGCACCCCCAGTGGGATGTCATTCCCAATTAACATCTCTCCAATCTAGCTATAAGAAAGAGAACATCATTATGGTTAGTTTCTTTTTAATTGCCCAGAGAGTTGTTGTTTTTTTTTTAAAAAATGTGCCATGCACAAATCTGGTACATTGTTCTAAGCTGCCCAGAACATTGTGATTTATGCTGAAAGGTGTGGTATGAAACATATGAGAAGGTAACTCAATGATTTACCAGCAGAGTAAAAAGAAATGTGTTTTCTAGACATTGTCTGACATCAAGAACATCCCTAACAATTTATTTCATGATGTCTCAAGAACAAAATGTGAAATGGCTTCCTCAGCCCTCTGGCTCATACACAGTGGCCTTTGGTGCTGAAAAAGGTTGTGTCTGCTACTGATTTTACTGGAATAACTTCTGTGGCAAGTTTCTGAACATTCAGTTCCATCAGGGTGATGTATGTAATATCCTGGACATTGGATTTCCTCCCTTTTGAATTTGTACTGTCTAAGGCATAGCTGTTGACAGAAACACAAGGCTTGGTAAAATTACCTTTTTGAACTCCATCTTCTAAAACAGTGATGGTGAACCTATGGAACACATGCCAAAGTGGGCACTCAGAGTCCTCTCTGTGGGCATGCATGCCATCACCCCAGCACAGAGTTCACCAGAATTTGTTACTAGAAAGCCAGAGGGATGTGACACAGATGGATCATAGAATCATAAAATCATAGAGTTAGAAGAGACTACATGGGACATCCAGTCCAACCCCCTGCCATGCAGGAATTCTCAATCAAAGCACACCTGACAGATGGCCATCCAGCCTCTGCTTAAAGACCTCCAAAGAAGTGATAAATAAATGGGTTTTGAGTTGCAGTTTGGGCAATCAGTCTAGAATCTCACAGCCTGACTGCAGGATTCCAGGAAGTGTTACCACAAGTGCTTTCAATAAAATTTTGGGGACATATGGACTGTACTATGACCCCTGACTGACCTATGCAAGGACCCGCCATCAGCCTCAAGCGAGGGGGTCACGTAGGCAAGCCCGCTTGGAGGGGCAGAGTCCATAGTAAAGACAGCATTGGAAATTTCCCATAGGAAGTTTGGGAATTGCCAAACCAGATTTGCCACTGCTCTCCTGAGTAAGACAATAGCATCAGCCTCACACTTAATGGGCCAGCCATCAGCTTAACTACTTAACTATACAAGTAGGACTTCCCTCCGAATTGTGTCCAGACCCAATGCATTGTGTCACACATTACCTTCTTTTAGTTTAATAAAGCCCAAGCCATCAGCACCTTTGTCTAAGACTATCTAATAGCCCCCGGACATGTTCAGCCCTATAAGAGACCCTGAGTTTAGACCCACTTTGAATCTAGCACTGGCTTGCTCCCTGGTCCACACTAGTTGGAATCACTGTCATCTTGCTCCTTGGTCCACACCAGACCGAGATCCGATCTTGGCTCCCTCAGCCACCTTCCCAAGGTTCCGCGGCTGTGTCCCACCATCCATCCACGCTCCATTGGGTATCCCGGAGAAGACTTCTAAGGTAGTATCCCCTGGTGGTGCCTCTCTCTGAATCACTTTTCCCTCAGCTAAACTGTGTGTGTGTATGCTTCACCCACGTTGGCATACTGAATACAATCATGGGTTTTCACGTTATTGCATGAGAGATTATCTCACACAATCGCTGGTGGTGGGAATGCATACCGAATGCAATCATGGGTATTCACATTATTGCGTGATAGGTTATCACATGCAATCGCTGGCAGTGGGAACACATTCCGAACGCAATCCCACATCAATCAAAAAGTAAGTAACTTTGGTGAACTAGTGGATTCACGAATCCTTTTCACAGGCTATCTTTTCCCCGGCTATTTTTTCTTTCAAAATTGAGAGGAATCCCTCCCGTGTGATAACCTTTCATGTAATTGTGTTCATTTCTGAACTGACCTTGTTATTTTTTCTTTCAAAATTGAGAGGAATCCTTCCCATGTGATAACGCCCATAGACTTAAGTCTACTTCCTCAGATGCATTTGGACTAGGAAGTAGACTTAAGGCTATGAAAGCTCATGCTGCCCACTTCTTTCTTTCAGTTAGTCTCAAAGGTACTACACAATCTTTCTACATACTGATTCTGTTCCCACAGTGAACAACCAGTTACTCATGGGGAAGAAGGTAATGAGGACAATAATATCTTCCTACCCATGAACCTCAATAACTGGCATATTTTATTGCCTATGATACTAGCATGATGTAAACTTGAGTTAATTGACTTAGACTTAAGTCAGACTCAAATCACTTCAATGACTCCAATTGGGACCTAACTCCACAACCAAATGCACTGGTTTAACTTGACTCACAAGTTGTATATTTTTAGCAACTGACTTACTCACCTAACTTCATCCAGAAAAGTTACAGGAGGGAAAGCAGTTTTCCTTCTATGAACAATGCTTCTGTCTCACTCCTTTTTGCCTACTGGTCATATGACAGAAAAGGTACTTTATATACACCATACAAGAAGCCTTTACTGCCTGTAAACCCCTGCCTCCAGCCCATTGTCTAAATGTTTCCTGTTCACCTCTGAGAAAGGTGCTTTGCACTAAGGAATGAATCTTGCCTGCTGCACCTTAGAGAAGCTTTAGAAGGCTCCTTCCATGTGCTGTAGGGACAGGCTACTGAGTTGACCTCAACCTCTGCCTCAAGCCCACTGCCTAATGTGTTTGCTGTTCCCCTCTGAGAAATGTGCCGGACACTCTGGTCAAGTCAACTAACCTGTTGATTTAGGGTGGCCCCATGAATTTCTCAGGGATTTCTTAGGCATGGAATGCTCAGAGGTGGTTTTGCCAATTCCTTCCTCTGAAATATAGCCTATAGCACTTGATATTTGTTGGCTATCTCCCATCATAGTACTTACCAGATCTGATTCTGCTTAGCTTACAAGTTCAGATGGGATCTGGTGCCTGTAGGGTGTTTATGTTGAATACTTGATCATTTTTACTCAGAACTAAGTCCCATTTAGCTTAGTTGGGTTTACTTACTTGCAAAGAATATTGAAGACTGCAACCTACATTAATCAGCTCAAAAGTCTACTTTGTTCTAATTTCTGTCAATTTGGCTAAGATCAAGTGTAGTATCTGTTCTTATCAGAAAAAAAACCAATAATATAATTAAATGCTCCAGACCCAGGATTCAGGTGACCTCCTTTGAAGGTCACCTGAAGTTATTCTGCTGCATTTCTCAGTCAAATTAATCAGGTCAGGTGTCATGAGGTCATTTGTTCACTGACTGAAAAGATGCATGAAAATTTGTGGTTTTTATCCGTGGTAAATGGCTTCAACTTGTAGTGACCCTATGAATGAGAGACCTCCATGAGCACTGGTCATCATGAGGCTTGCTCAGGCCGTGCAAACTCAGGGCCATGGCTTCTTCAACTGCGGCTGTTCATCTGTAAAGCAGTTATCCTCTTTTCCTGTTTTGTCCAATCTACCAAGTAATATTATCTTTTCCACTGAGTCATACTATCATACTCATGATTTGTTTTGAAAAGAATTGATTCACAGTAGCCTTGGGGACCCTCTAAAATGCTCTTACCACATTTTAGCCACAAAAAAGAGGGAGCAATTAGACTGGAACTTTACTATTTGAGGCTTCTACCACCAATAAAGATAAAACTTTTTTGGGGGGAAAAATGGCATTGCATTTGGCCTGTTTTACCTAATAGTACCTAATTTTTTCCCCTAATGCAAATGCACAGAAGCTCTTTGAGAGATTCTTTGCTGTCTAATAATGTGGCTGTGGCCTCAAAAAGAAGGCATCCTGGATCTCATAGGAAGTACTTCTGGATCTCCTAGGATGCACCTTTTTGTTTTACTAATGGAATTTAAATTTCCCAGGCTTTAAAGTGCTTTGCTTGACCAGTACCACATGACCAGAAGGAGGACTGGCCTGCCCACCACCATCACCATCTTGATAAAATGCAGACCTGTGACTAACATCATTTTTTTTCTCCTGTTTTATTTTTAACACCTTTCCCTGATGCAACACCATGCAACATATGCAACATGTATTTTTATGTATTTTGGTTGCTCGAATAAAGGTATCACTGTTTTGTGGGGTTTGGATGTTATTTTACTGAAACTTAATAGGTACTGTAGTAGACCCATGCGGGAAGATGACACAAAATGTAGGCAAGTCCCATTGGCTCAAGGGACCTGCACAAATAATATAGTTCAGGCCTGAGTGAGCTCCTCTAAGGATAAGTAATTCATAGTATTTCACATGCAAAATAAACCTTATAAGGTACAAGCTTGATATAAGCATGAAATATATCTTTGTACTGTGGGGGTGGGAAAATGGCTTTCATCTCTAACAACTTTGTGAAACTGCCCTTGTAGGCAAACACATGGCAAGAGGCCATTTCTGGAGTAAAATGGTGACAGAAATCATTGGCCAGAATACTACATGACTATTAAGTTACAAATGCTTAACTAATGTCTCTTGGTCCAAACCTCACCCAACCCTACTTTCTGGGACATCAGTTGCACTGAGAAGAAGGTCCATATTGCTGGTCATTGGGGTATGGGTGGATGATGGTTCTACCCTCTTTCTGCCCCCAAGTGAATCTGTGACATGGAGGTGCCAAAAGGGCCCGGCCTCTGTTTGTTGCAGCCTCACTGAGGTTTCTTAAAGTATGTTGGAGGGACAGTTACAATTGGCAATAGTGTCATAATAGGGATTGTGACCACAGACTAGTCATGGATGCATAACTCCAGGTTATGCACCCGTAAGTGTTATACTGAAATTCGGCTATTATTTTTCTCCTTATGTGTAATGTTTTCCATAAAGGTCACAATGCATCTTGTGAAAAATAATATTTATCAGTGAAATCAAAACATATCAGTATACCCTCCAACTTTTCACAGTTGAAAAGTGGGACATGTGTGACCAAGCAACTTCAGAGTGTGGTCAAGAGGAACAAAGTAACTGACAAGGAAGACTATACAAACTTGGAAAGGCTGCAGCAGTTTGCCTTTGCCTGGGTCTGCTGGGAAGGGTAAGATTTCACCTTCCTCGCCTCTCTTCAGTTAACCTGTGCAAAATGCTTCTACACTTTGAACTCAATCTTCAGTAACGGAAGTAAGCTGACTATAAAGGGGGAGAGTGAACGTAGGAGAGATAAACTGGGACATTTTTAAAGCAGCTGAAAAAGTGGGTTGACAGAATATTAATTGGGACTGTCCCTGACAAATTGGGATTAGTTGGAGAGGGTGTAACAACAGCTTCTGCTTGTTAACAGCAAGATTCCTACAGATATGGTTGCAAAATCCATATAGAAATGGGCTGTGGGGTTTTCAACTGTGAATAGCATTGAGAGCATGATGCATGTTGCTTCGTTTCCTTAAGAACAAATAAAAAATAACAGCTTCAAGTCACTTTGTTTACTCAAAATGCAAACAAAAATAAAGCAACATGCATCTGCATTAACCCACCTGTTCACATGTTGTTGTTAGTGTGATGGTAAACTGCAAGGTAGTTAGCCTCTTCCTACATCTCAAAAAATGAAACTCTATTGCCATCTAATGACATTATTTGGGAAATGCTGCCTTCTATTATATTACAGCAGCATTCTCCATGTATATACTATCCAGATGCAGTCAGCCCTCCATATCCAAGGACTCTTTAGCCACGGATTCAACCACCCATGGGATGAAAATATTCCAGAAAGATAAAAATTCTAAAAAGTAAATCTTGAATTTGCTATTTTATATAAGGTACACTATTTCATTGTACCATTGTACTGAATAGGAATAGAGCATCCACAGATTTTGATATTCACAGGAAGTCCTGGAACCAAAGCCCAGCAGATACCCAGGGACCACTGTACTGGACTTTAACTCCCATAAATTCTCATTTGGCAGAATTCACTTCTGAAGATATGCATCTGGGAGACAGACACCATTAGTCTTTTTTTTCTGCCCTCCCCAACCCCACCCTTACCACCATGGAGAAATATTGTGCAAATGGAGCCTTTATGAATAGTGTTTTTTTGCACAGCATTCTCATCACAGGAGACATTGGGCCCATTCAAACTTCACAATTATAGCATTATGATTCCACTTTAAATGTCATAGAAACATCCTATGGAATCCTGGTATTTGTTGTATGCGGAGAGGCATTTAGAATTCTCTTTCAGAGAGCCTCTCTAGTGCCTCACCAAATAGCATATTCCAAGATTTCATAGGATACAGCCATGGCACTTGGAATGGAATAATGGCACCACAATTCTGTCAGGAAACTCGGCCCTATGTATATAATTTGCGTATATCCATTTGTTCCTCCAATTTGCTCAGGGTAGCTTACATGCATCTCCTCTACCCCATTCCATATCTTCATAATAAACCTGCGATGGTCAAAAATTATCCAGTGAATTTCATGAGTCAACAAGGACTTGACCCTGGAGCTGTGTTATACTGCAGACAGAAGGTTTGGTTGGACTCTAGCCATGATTTCATCTTCTTTCCAGTGTTTGCCAGTCAGAAGCATCTGAGCAGCTCATAAGAAGACATGAAAACAACAAACCTCTTCTGCTGTTTCCCCAACTATTGTTGTTGTTGTTTTGTGCCTTCAATTCATTTCGGACATACGGTAACCCTAAGGTTAACCGATCATGTTTTTTTTTTGTTGTTGTTGTTTTGTCTAGGTTGGCAAGAGAGGGGTTGCCATTGTCATTCTCTGAGGGCAAGAGAGTGTGACTTGCCAAAGATCGCCCAGTGGGTTTATATGGCTGAACCTGGATTTGAATAGCAATAGCAATATCAAGTACATTTCTATACCACTTATCAGTGCACTTAAGCACTCAGTAAGTGGTTTACAATGTATAAGCTAATTGCCTCCAACAAACCTGGTACTCTTTTCAGTGACCTCGGAAGGATGCCAGGCTGTCGAGCTTGAGCCCTTGGCTGGTATTGAACTTGCAATCTTGTGGTTTGTGAGTGAGTGGTTGCAGTACAGTGCCACCCAGGTCTCCAGTCATAGTCCAACTTCTTTATCACACTAGAGGGAAAACAGGATTTAAACGAGAGTTAAACAAGAGTTAAATAGGAAATGCCCTATGTTTAACACAGGACATTTCCTGTTTAACTCTTGTTTAAATCCTGTTTGCCCCCTAGTGTGATAAGGCAGCAACACTCAAACCACTACATTACACTGGCTCTGTATTGCCCACCTATAACAGAGGTTAAGTAATGCCATTTTGCACCTGTATCAGTTGGGTTTGTTTGGGATGATCATATCTGACCCTACTCCTCCATCATTTGTACTAAAGGCTTATGAGAAACTGTGATCTGGATCTTTCCACCACCTCCTAATACCTTCTTGAGCTTCAGATGACGAGAGACACTCTTCTGCATGAAGCTTTTATCAAGCAATTGTCCTTCATTATTCATACAATTTTACAGGGTGTGCAGATGACGGCTGAAATTCAATAAGGGAGTTCCAAGTGTGTAACCACTTTAGTTATGTAGCTACATAGTGTGCCCCTGCCTGACTCCTCAATCCTTATCTTTTAGGCAGCAGCTTCCGCAAGTGAAGTGGGGGGGGGGGGTGTCTGTTCCCCTGTTGCCTGAAAAGCAGCTGGCTGATCCACACCCTCCCTCTCTGGTGTGACAATCAGAAACAGGGTCCCTGTTGCAATTCTCCTTACACCAGAGATTGATTGTTAGGAAGGGGTGTGCAGAAATGTCAGCTGCTTCCTGATTGACAGGAGAACAGATCCCTGGTTGTTTGTATCGACTGCTGAATGTTAAGAAAGGACTGAGGGATTTTCACAGTCCCTATGCATTCCCTAAACTAGTGAATATGTTGTTGTTGTTGTTGTTGTTGTTGTTTTTGCTGCTGCTGCTGCTGTTATTAATATGTGCCTTCAAGTCATTTCCAACTTATGGTGACCCTAAAGTGAAACTATCCCAGGGTTTCCTTGGCAAGGTTTGTTCAGAGGAGGTTGGCCATTGTCTTTTCCTGAGGCTGAGAGAATGTGACTTGCCCAGGGTCACCCAGTGGATTTCATGGCCAAACTGGGAATCAAACCCTGGTCTTCAGAGTCGTAGTCCAACACAAAAAACCACTACACCACACTTCTTATAGTGATCATGTAGGGATTGTGAATACAATCCAGTCATGAATGTGTAACTCTAAGTCCACCAAAGAAGAAATGGAACAGCTGCGTAAGATGTTTTCATTTACTAGAAGCAGGAACCCACAATGTGGAAGCAAAGTTACTCACAGAAGTTGCCATCTACGGTTATGTGCTGACTTTCTCTGCCCTGACAAAAGCTATGAACATTTAATAGCTTCATGACTTGCATTCAGTTGGCACAGTGTGATGTTCTGCAGTCTTTATAAATGTTATTATGTATTTATTATGTGAATTACAGTAAAGCATATTTTATGGTGTTGCATAAATGTGACTGTAGTATATTAGTTTTTCTAAGTTGTCTGTTGGGAGGTGGATAGAGTATGCTCAGAAGGTTGGGAGGTGATTGGCTGAGAGTTTGAAAGGGAGGATGTGAAAAAGCAAACTATGGCAAACTGGGAGAGAGTCTGTAGGAATCAGTTAGCAGCTGGAGTCAGAGACTTGAGGGAGGGGGAGTTTGTGTGGGGTTGTTGTTAGGTGTGGAAGTCAGAGGAAGCAGAAGGTGCAAAATTAGAAGAGTCTGATAGCACCTTGTGATGGATCTATCATATGGAATCCTGGGATTTGTAGTTGTAGATCTGCTAGATCACTCTTGTTCTAAATTTGTGGAAAATGCACTAGAGAATGCTAAGGAAGCCATCAAGCTACAAATCCCAGAATTCTATAAGATGAAGGCATATCAGTTAAAGTGATTTGTTGCTAACTGCCATTGAGTTGACTTCAGCCTGTAGTGACCTTATGAATGAGTGAGCCCTATGAAGGAGTGACCCCATCCAATGCATGAGGTGCCTCCAAGTCACCCTATCATCAATTGCCCTGCTTAGGACTTGCCGACTTAAGGCCAGTTTTCTTGATTGAATCTATCTGTCTGGCATGCAGTTTTCTTCTTTTCCTACTGCCTTCTACTTTATCAAACATTATTGTCTTTTCTAGTGAGTTATCTCTTCTCATGATATGGCTAAAATATGACAGACCCGTGGTTTCTAGGAAGGGTTCAGGCTTGATTTGCTCTAGGACCCATTGATTTGTCTTTTTGCAGTCCACAATATCCACAGAACTCTTCTCTAGCACCATATCTCTAGCACCCACTTGTCCAATCTTAGAGCCATTAATGTTTAATGTCCATCTTTTAATGTTTTACTGTTTTAAATCTTATTCTTAGTTTAGTCTATTTCTAAGGGGTGCGAGGGGAGACCGAAGTATTATTTTAACTGTATGTATTTTTAAATGTTGTACTCCGCCCCGATTGCTCACCCAGAGGGGTGGAATATAAATAAATAAATAATAATAATAATAATAATAATATTTCAAATGAGTTGATTTTCTTCCTATCAGCTTTCTTCACTGTCCAGTTTTCACAACCATACATAGAAATGGGAAATATGATGCCCTGGACAATCCTGACTTCAATGATATATCTTAACACATTGTGATCTTGTCTAATTCTTTCGTAACAGCCTCTCCAAGTCCTAGTCTTCTGATTTCCTGGCAGAGGTCAATTCCGATTGACAGAACAAATTAAAATGGTATTAAATTGCTGAAACCGTGCAATGCGGAGTCAGCATCATCTGTTGTTTTGATGAGATGGTTAGGGCGTACCAAGATGTATTAAGAATAGCCTTAGGTGGGTAGGCAGTCACGTACTTTGTTTAAATAACAGTAATGCATAAGAAGTTGCTTAACTGAAATCATACATTTCTGTATCGTGAGAAAGGATGAAATTTTATTTCACTTTCTTTAATAACATTAGTATTTCAATAGTTCTCAACTATGTCGGTGGTGGGATAGGTCTTCAGAGAGAATTGTTTTTGTGGTAGCAACAATACACTGGAAGTGACTAATCCTACAGCAGGAACCCAGTATATAGATTTAAGCTTCTAAGGTGAGACAGTCCTGAGGCTGGAGCCAGAAAACCATATAGTTGAGAGAAAGGGGGGTGGGTAGGAGTGTGTGTCCAGAGATAAAGTGGTATACTGGTTGGGGCACATTAAAACCATTAAACAAGAACAACATCATCCTCAGCTAATGGGAATGAAAGTGTGTAAGTTGATGTGAAGTGGGGTGGCATACCTGCATCAATTCATGGCTCTTATCCAGCAGGGTTGACAGTGTATGGGAATCTCTGTTTCTTGGATTTCTGCCTATATGTATCCTATAGTGTCACAGGGTGCCCTTTAGGAAGCATGCTTATTTTATCTGTATCTATAACATAGGTTTTCCCTTTTATGACTGACTGAAACTTAACAGAAGCATTAAACTAAGGTTAAATGGACGATTTCTCTGATCATGTACTTAGTCATAAGAGATTCAGCATGCATAAAAATGGGTTTTTTCAACTATGTTGTACATAGTACTTTTAACGCTCCATTTTGACCCATAACTTCATTTCCATTCCTTTTTCTTTTCTTTCTGAAATGAAACAGTACAGCATCTGCCTGTGAACATATCAACATCTGTCCAGGGCACACATTGCAGAAAGGACTGCCTAGAAGTATTTGTACCTAAAATAGATGATGAAGCTGTCACTTTTGCTAACGTTGCCAACATTCACTGCATTTCCAAAACCCAGTCAAAGACTTCTTTGACTGTTTACAGGCATGTAGGTCAAAACTAGAAAGGCTTGGAGGCAGGGCTTTCCTCTCTCTCTCCCTCTTCCTCTCCTTTAAAGCCTGATACCTAACCCACCCCCCCACCATGTGAAGTAAAGTGCTTCAAAGGAGCTTATAAAGTTACAGTATATTGCATTAGATAGTTCAGTTAGCTGTTATCTTGCACATATGCAGAGTGATCTAAAGCATGTTTATTCTTACTGTTATGCTAGTGAACTTTGTGAGACCCGGAGCTCACATTTAATCCCAACATTCAAAAGGGACCCCGCTGTATATAATTTTGCACATGCATCATTTGCCTTTTCACTCTAGGATTATCTGATACAAAAGAGGGTAGCAAGACAACTATATCTTTAAGGCAGACCTGCACAACCTGGCAGTAGGTAGGGGCTACAATTAAAATAAGTAAAGCTTCTTCGGGCCACATATCGATTTTAATAAATAAATAAATAAATATTAATATTATTAATGGCAATTCTGTTCTCCTCCTCCTCCTCTCCTCAAGTGAAAGCTGAGTGGTGGAGAGCCTTGCAGAGCAAGCATTTGCCCCTCTTCCTCCTCCATTGCCCAGCCTTCTCCTTGGAGGAAAGCCCAGGAATTCACTCCTCTTTCTTCTCCACCACCTGGCCTTCTCTTTAGGAGAAAGCCCAGTGATGGAGGAGCCTTCAGGAGTGAGTTTTCGCCCTTCCTCCTCCTCTGGCAGATCCTCACCTTGGAAGAAGGCTGAGTGGCGGAGAGCCTTGAAGTTGTTTCACATGCTCACGGGCCACCCAAAATCCTTTGGCATGCTGGATGTGGCCCCTAGGCCATATGTTATGCAGGCCTGCTTTAAGGGCTGTGTGGCAGAGGATTTTTTTTTCTTTCAGATGTTACCTGCCAAGAGAATGTGAAGCAATTTTCTCCTGAAATTACCTCTGTTCAGATGCCTAAATACCCTAAAGGCACAAGATCCCATCTGATCATGGAAGCTAAGCAGGGTCATCTCTGCTAAATATTTGGATGGGAGCAATGAATGTGGCCTATATTTCAGATGCAAGAACTGACAAAACTACATCTCTCTCTCTCTTTTTCTCTGTGTGTGTTTGCTTAAGAAAACCCTATGAAATTCATGGGGTTGCTATGCGTCAACAGACAACATGAAGGCACATATGCACATTCATGAAAAATAAGACTATACATGATGACTAGTATCAAAAACACAACTGTGGCTACGATCCTGCATCAAGAGAAATACATGTATCACGTGCATAAGTCTCTGTAGTATTTCTACCCCCACAACCCACCTTGTAAGCAGCTCAGCCATGTAGCACACCCCATATTGCTGGAGATCAAGGGATGCCTACAGCTGTTGTCCTGTAGCACGTACATCTTATGTAGGTTCTCTCGAGGACACCAGGATGTTCCTGTGGATAATGTTGCAGAATGCCCAGCTACCTGAATGCATCTCTCCTGATCACCTTGCTTTCTATTGTAGAGGAAATTGCTACATGGTGGTGGTGGGGTGCTGCAATACTTAAAGGTAGCCATGTTGGGGGGGTCAATTTGGGTCACTGCATGGCTGAAAGAGAATTCCTACCTTCACACTGACCAAAAGAATGAGTTGTGATGATGTGTTGTTGTGGTTTGTCTCTACATGGGCAACTTTCACTCATTATTGGACACAAAACAATGACTACATTGAACATGAAAAGGAAATTTTATTAAACATGTCTACATAACATGAGTTGGAAGTTTCATTTAAAAGCACAGGGAAATGTTAAGACAAGTGGTCAAAATAGAAAGGTACTACCGAATTATCATTAGTTTATTTATTTGGCCACTACAAGACAGAAGAGAATCTAGTAGTGCACTAATGCTTCAGTTCTTCCTGCTCAGCAGGTCGAGCAGTAATCAATCTGTGCCCCATGGAAACATGGGCAGAATAGTTCTGGCAATATTAAATAATAATAACAATAATAAATAGTTCACTTGGTGCAGGCAGTTATGTCTATGAAGGAAAACTTAATTGTGTCCACAGTTTCTACATGTGTTACAGCCCGACAGTAGGAATCTACACCAAAATATTTAGTAGAAGGAATTTGGTCCATACTACATCACGTTTTCCATAGGGTAAAAAATAAAGTCCATCTATAGACATTTAGCACCAGACTAACTGACAGCCTGGCTAAAACCTGCAAAATGTCTATAAGAAAAAATGGATGGCTTAGATTTCTTGGTTACTTCATTAGAGTAATTACGAGCAAACTGTACAAGTACATGCAACATACAACCTGGCCTATGTGGAACTAACATACATTATTAAATAATCTCTTTTGTTTGTTTCTTTTTTTTTCCTCTTTTTTTTCCTTTTCCTTTTTTCTTTTTCTTTTTTTTACAAAAACGTGCATGCAGCTTTGAACAGTTCCAAGTCATGCTGCTCTATTTTGTGAGATCACCATAAAAGGAAGGAGAACTTTTCAATGCACCTGCACATTCTGCAGTTTTTTTTAGCACATTTACAGGAAAACACAAGGGATTTCAAGACCAAGAAAGAACCAAGATGAACAAAATGCAAGGGTTTTTTTTTGTTACTGTATCTACCCCCACCCTTAAAAATAAAATTACTTTTGTTAAAAACCAAGCTTTGTGCTTGCATCAATCTCAAATAAACGTAAACTGAAATTTGATTTTTTTTTTTAAAAAAAAACAACAACATTAGTAAGTGCAGAATATCTCAATTGGAATTACCAGTGAAACACTGAACAACTCATACCATGCTCTAACCAGGGCAGACAAGCGTGTCAAAAGTGACACATAGAACATCAGGAAAGTCTTGGTACAACTGAAAATGTTTGATGCTTAACTCCATTTCTGGTCCACATTTTAAAGTCAATTGTACATTTGCACACATGACCATTAAGACTTTTGTCATGGGCCTGGTATGTTTTAAAAACGTAATTGTCAATGTCAAAACAAAAAAGTTGCTTTTTTAAATCAAGTCTTCAGCAGTAGTTGCAGTTGCAGATTTCCTTCATGCAAAATCAAAATTTAAACATTAAAACAATGATGTGCAATGCAAACATATTCTTTTTTTTTTTTACAATGAAAAATTATGACAGATAAACTAAAGTATCAATTCGTCATTTATTATGGTTTTCCACCTGTGTTCAGACTAGGAACAACTAGGAAGGAGGGGCAATGTGGCTATTATTCGCATTGTATGATAATTCTGGCAAGTGAACACTTCTGGAGATGCTTACAGAGATGTACTTCAGCCCTTTTTGGTATGTTTTAGAAAAAGAAAGGAAGGGTCTCTGTTAGCATCATGACAATTTTTACAAAACAGGCAGAATAACACAGCAAAAGCAAGTTAACATGTACAGACACCAGGAAGTTAACACTGTTTGTGGTCTCTGTGGAGAAAAGGGGGGGGGGGGAAGAGTGGGAGAACTGTTGAAAGAATGCGTGGTTCCAGTTTAATTTTGAAAGGTCCCTCCTCATTATGATTATCAGACGAATCAGAGAAATTAGGGTAGATGGACTGACTGTATCTTCATATACTGTTTTGTTCGGTCAATTTTAGCCACCCTTTTAACACAGAGGCAAATTTTTGGATAAACTACTACAGGCAAAATTGAAGTGATGATTGTCTCTTTTCAAAAATGCTCCTCATTGTTGTAAGTAGCTTTCCCCCCATTAGTTATTCTGTGTGATAATGACTTTATTAAGTAGCTCCTTCTATTGTGTTCACTAAGATCGAATGCAGGGAGGCCCAGTTGAACTTTCCAGAGATGACTGGGAAGCCCTGCGAGTCAGAGGAGTCAAAGTTGGATCCACCAGGGAGGAGGGTGGAAATAATTTATACCAGCCGATGACCACACTGGACAAATCGAGTTCTTCCAGCAAGATCTGTGCAACTCCCATGAAACATTTGTGATCCATTCGACCATAATCTCCCCAGACTATCACCTGGAAAGACAATAGACAGAATCAACATCCATCTAAGTAAGCTTGTTCCTCAGGAGATCTTGAAGGACTAACATTGGAATTCCTGTTTGTGAAGGCACTTGAAATTCTTGGGGTTTGGGTCCCCCCCCCCACAGGGGTGTGTACATTAATATCTGCTTTAACAGTCAGCACACAGTGAAAGCCAACACATCTCTATAAACAGAATACACCATCATTCGTCTTATTGCTGAAGAAAGCCACTTCACCTCAAGGACTCTACAGCTGCAGCCAACCCATAAAGCACCTTGCTCCTCTTTGTATCAGCTCTGTCCACTTAAACTAGAAGCACTTAAGTCTCCAAACTTTAATGGGTTGTGTTAGAGATTCCCACCTATCAGGAAAACATATCCTGTTGATTAAATGTTAACTAATTTTTCTGAATTGTTAGCAAGCCATCACACTAGCAAAGGATAGCCACACAGCACTGTAACAATATATTCTTAGTGTATCTTCACTATGGTCTAATCTGCACTGCAGAAATAATGAAGTTTGAGATTGCTTTAACTGCCATGACTCAATGCTATGGAATTATTTGTAATCTGGTGAGATATTCAGCCTTCTTTAGCCTATAGAGTGTCCTGGTGCCACAACAAACTACAAATCCCAGAATTCCACAGCTATGAATAAAAATGGTGCCACACTGCTTTATTTCTGCAGTGCAGATTGGGCCTACCGGTATGTCTGAAGACAGGGAGGTTTAGTTTCAGAAGAGAAATGAGGTCATTGGGCATATCATTACTGGAGGTATGTGAAGCAGAGGCTGTAAACAGAAGCATTAAGTACTGACCTGAAGGACTTTACCATGAGGACTTTCATCAAAAACCAATGTCTGCTGATATAAAGGGTCAAGAGTTTTCCTGGCAATTCTTGTCTTCTTCTTGGCTATACAAGCCCCATTTTCCAACAGATATACTTTCACATATGGAGCTGCAATGTATAAGGAGTGCCAGTTGCTAAATCTTAAGTGATGGATTACTTTATTGTCAAGACATTTACAACAGAAGAATAAGAGCACAATGAAATCACCCAATAAGTTTTTAAAATAATCACAGGCATTCTGGAGAACAAAACATGGAGAATGAAATAAAGAGACACGCATCTCCTTTGGAGAAGCTTGCATGATGAATCTGCAATGGCTTGCATGATGATCTAAGTTATGGAATTCTACCAGTGGAATCTTCTGAAGAATCAATAGAGAGCTGTTTCTGTCTCATAATTAGAGAAGTTTCCACAAGTTATGTTTCTCAAAGGAAACAATAAGTAATCTTAAAAATTTTCTTTCCACTGCAAGATTGTCTTGGAAAACCATGCAATTTCAAAGCGTATTCACAAACTGGAACTTTTTCTTTGTAAAGAAAAACTTTTATATCCATTTATTCATTTTAAACCAACATCTCTTTGCTTTTTTAGATTTGTGGAAGAATGATGTTATGTGCTTCTTACACTACCAACAGGTGTTCCTTGTGCCTCTATACATTTTAGCCAATTGATCTGGAGTCATATACCATTTAAATATCATTTTATAAAAAATTCTCTTTAACATTATAGGAGCAGGTGAACATTAAACCTTTAATCCAGACACCTTCCCATTGATTCATTTGAATAGCATGTCCCACATTGATCACCCAACCAACCAAATATTCTTTTACCTCTTCTTCTTCTAAATTCACTCTTAATAACAGTTATACAACTTACTAATTAAGTGATTATCATTTGAATATAATGTTTCAAATTCTGATGTCACTCCTGTGTATTGGGTTTCCTCAAGTCCTCTTTCACTCTCTCCCTCAGCTGGTAAAAATTTAGCCATTGCATTTTGAAACCTCCCTCTTCCAGTTGTTGGTTAATCTTTCACTCCCATGTAAATTTCTCTAATACATCTCTACATTTTATCCAATTATCGTCTCTTAACTCTCTCTTATAAAAGGCTTCTTGTGGGGTTAAGTCTCTTTATATTTTCCCCAAATCCTTAAGTGGGATTTTCTGATAACATGATTTTGAAATTCAATACAGATGAAAATATATAATGCACACACACACACACACACACACACATGCTGGTGTGCCAGCTAAGGAGGTGAACTGAGGGTAAACATGTATTTCCATATGTCTCTGCCAAATTCCAATTCATTCATTCAACAGTGCTGTCAAATTTTATAATGGCATTCTTATACATAACTTGACTCAATGTGGTTGTGGCATCAACCACATTCCCATGCTGCTTCAAAGATTATGGAGCTCCCTGTAGCAAGAGAATGGGAAGTGATTATGCCTTCCCTAAATCACTTTTTTGGCCACCACTTCCATTCTTATTGAGAGTTTTCTTAGAGGATTGGCTGGATTAGGCATATTGAATGTGACACCTCCAAACCAGCTACATTCCAAGTTGCTCCTTGCCTTTTGGAATAAACAATTGGATTACAGTAGTATTCTAAACATTGTAATTTCTTGGCAATGCCTGGGATAGTCAGTTTCTTGCTCCGGCATTATTAGAATGACAGCAGAAGAAATTTCTAGAACAAATGATGCTTATGAGGAAAGGAAGTGGCAGAAAGTAGTGGCTCGTGAGATTTTATAGGACTGAGAATGATGGGCACCAATCCCTGCATCACCATGATGTGAAATGTGCTGGACATCATAAAATCAAGCATTCACTATGCAGTGTTGTACTTACCTGGGGTAGATTTAGAACCAGGCTTTTGTGTTAGGCCTCGGGCTCTGATGACTTCTACTTCTAACTGGCCTTTCTTATCCACCATTCCAATCTGTATATCACCTAAAAGAGGGTATGAAGTTACCTATGTTATTAGTATTATATTATTTGCTTAATATTAGCACAACAATGGTCCTACTGTAATTCGTAGCACTGTTTTATAGTACTGTATTGCAGTATTACTGTACCTTAAAATGTTGTTTTAATAGACATTTTATCAAACTTTTGACATATTGTTTCAGCAGGCGATAGAAAATGTTTTATTTTTATCAAGTTCACAACAGAAAAGGCTTTGAATTGTTTCTCATGAATTTAAATTCCTGAACTGAAAAGACCCTGAGCCCAGTAGAACTTTGAGGATGTGAAAATCCTACAAAGAGAGGACAGGAGAGGTAAAAGGACTCATAGGTTATTCCCAATTTTACCTAGACATTAATGCCATTTTTACAGATATTTAAAATAGGGACCAGCCTCTACAGTAACTAGCATCCTGTTAGAGGCATACACATGTGTACGTTTCTCTAATGCTTGTTATGTCCTTTTTTGGGCACTGTAAAGATTGTGATTTCCTTCCCTCTTCTGTAATTCGCACCCCCTCAAACTGACCATATAGCCCCTGAATTTTGACCCCCCCCCAGTGCTATTCTGAGCCATGCAGGATTGCAAAAAGAAAAAAAAAAGCCTCTCTCCACCTTCCCATTGTTCCTCCTCCTTAGTTCTCTCCCTAGTTCTCCAATGCAAAGCTTACAGTGTGGTGGGTTGCAGCACTGAAATCAATCCAGTCAGTAGGTATTCCCTGTAAAAAAGAACAGTGCTGGGCAAAAAGCTACTATCTGCTGCAGGCAGCAGGTGAGGTGAGGCGACTGTAGCCATCCCAAATGATAATAATAATGCTGCTCAGATTATTGTTGGTCAATACAGGTCAACTCTTGTATTCTCTGGTCTTGTCTGGAGAGGCCAAAGTGATAAGTCAGATCCAGTTTTATTTGAAAGATGGAAAAAAATATTTGAGACAATGTACAGTGCACATAGGCATTTCCCACAAGAAAGAGGGACCGGACAAGGAGACATCGTTCAGCCTATCTGAACACTACCAATGAGCTATGGAGTAAAATTTATAAGATATCTGTTTACTGACAAATAATATACCTTGCATAAGTGATTAACTGCAGGCATTATATATGAACGTGCTATACAGTCATCTCTCTGTATCCACAGATTGAAAATATTTTTTTAAAAAAATAATATAAAAAGCAAACTTTGATGTCACTATTTTATGCAAGGGACACCATTTTACTACACCATTGCATATAACTGTACCCACAAATTTGTGTATCTACAGGGGAGGAGGTGTCCTGGACACAAACCCCAGCAGATATGAAAGGCCCACTGTATCATAACTTTATGAGAATAGAATAAAAACACTGTATCATGACTTTCTCAGCATTTAGCAAAATACAGTGCTGGCTAGCATCTTTGATATTGCAGATTCTCAAAACTTCTCTGGCTGCTCATTCTGGAATGTGAGCTCATTAGTGGTACCCAATAAATGTCTACTTTGGAATGTGAGCTCATTATTGCTCACAGGTGATACTGCCATGAGAAACCAGTCCTAAGGAGAAACAAGCTGTTTAACTCTTGGGTATCTTTTGACTGAGGGAGCAAACCTCTTATGAGGAGAATGCCAGGGTATAAGTGGAAACACTGCAAAACCTGTGTTATAGCTTAAAGCTATATTTCAGAAGGTTCTGTTTTAATTGTAATTAATAACTACTGTTTTAATATTTTATTAATTGTATTTTTATCCTATTGTGCTGTTTTATGATGTAATCCCACCTCAATCCGCAGGGAGAGGAGGGAAGATACAAATTAATAATAATAATAATAATAATTATTATTATTATTATTATTATTATTATTATTAAGCAGCCACTGCAAGCCCCAGTGCCAAAGCAACCACACATTTTGTTTGGCAGAGTATAGAGCTCCCATCAGCTCTACACAATATAACCACTGGTGAGGGAGGGAGTTTCACTCTAATAACTTCTGGAGAGCATAGAAGATGAAGCTAACAATGACCTGGCCAATCATTGTAGGCCATAAAAACATTGTAAACATTTTTCTTTGTTTAAAAAAATAATAATAATGGGGAGGTTGGTGTCAACTGTGGCTCCTGCAGGGCTCATGGGCCCCAGCAACTGTCTTATCATGCCTGATACTGATACCAGCATTGTAGGGCAATCACTGGCATGAAGACCACAACCCTAGGTTAACACCATATTGTTGTGGATCACAAAAGTAATTTAAAAAAACAAAACAAAAAAACTGCACAAGTCAACTAGGTACTGGCGGGGAGCTTCCACTATTTGATATTTTAGTAAACCTGTTATTTCCCTATTATACAAGAAAGAGGAAAATCTAGAATGTCTTACAACTATAAATAAACTAAATGTATGGGAGAGCGGTCGCATTCAAAATATGCAAGAGAAATCTGCAAAATCTGTCTCCCTCTCTTTTAAAAGAGCCCTGCCTTCCTACTGACACTCAGTTTTACACTCACAGGCTCCAACTCACAGCATATTTTCCTCAGTTAAATCCCAAGTGCATGCATGGTGTTTATTCTGATATATGCTTCCTAATTTCCCTGCCTACCAGGCATCAGCAGGGGGTGCCACAGCACAGCACAGGGGTCACCATAGCCCCTTTCCATCTGGAAGAGATTTACACGTCAGATATAATAGAAGTCTTCTAAAATGTTTCTTTTTAAGGGAAAAAAGGTCTCTGTTGGTTTTCTAGGTTAGAAGCTCCCCAGAGTCTATGGAAAATTAAACTCAGCAGTCGGTGGAAAGAAAATATCACTGAGAGAGTCCATTTTGGTTTTCTCCATAAACCATAAATGAACTGAATTTAGAAGTGCTGTGACAAACAACTAGCAGGTTATCGGTGATTTTATATGCAGTCTTATACGTAATATGAATGTATAACATGCCAAATAGACTTCTGTAATACAATGAATTTTGGGGTTTCCCAAACCCAAAAAGCTTATCAGCTGATATATATCTGAATGAATAAGGTGTTAAGGAGCTGCATTAATTGCATTAATTCTGCACTGTAGATGCAGCCAATGTTGACTTGGAGAACAGGGGGAGGAAAACAATAAATTCCTAACAATGCTTCTGGTTCCACACTCAGCTCAGGTTATCTCTGAGGTGAAAGGGGACAATATGTATATATCACAGCCCTTGACTTGAAGAATTGTTAGCAGACAGTTCTCTGCTTGAAGCCATTTTTTTTGGTTAAAGAGCTATCCCATCCAAGTCCCATTTAAACACAAAGAACCAGGCTCAAAATCTTGCTGACATGCTACCTTTCTGTCTGCATGGGTATGGTAAAGCATTTAATTAGTGCAGTTCAAGAGCATAGGAAAAACCCGGCAGGATCATCTCAAAGGCCTATTTTTTCCATCATCCTCCCTCACAAAGCAGACACCCGGAAGAAGCACAAATGCAACATACAAGTAAAAAGACTTATCATCTAATTCCACTCGGTAACCTGTTAGTTACTTGGATGATATTTCCAGCCTGATCCACAGAGATATTTCTTAGAATTAAGTCCTCCAAAATTGTGAGCAAGGGACTACAATTTCTCATCCCCTTCATCCACTTCAATGACTTGCCCACTATGTGGAAATACTTTTAAGCACATTCCTTGCCATCTTTGCTTCTCTTTTATTATCATAGTAATGCTTATTTACGTTGATATTTTAATATTTGATTATATCATACATTCAGACTGAGGGGGCTGAATCTAGAGATGACATGAATATATCATGAAATATTTCCCCTTCCCTCTGCAATCCCTGGCCCTCACTGAAAGGTAGACGTTCGTAGGATAGTAAACCAGGTTTGTAGGAGGAAAGGAGAAAGATCCCCAACAGCTTTACCAAAATTGCTTCTGTCAGCAGCGGGTGCCTCCTTTGGATCAAAGCCCCCTCCCTTCACCCCCGTTCACAGAAGGACATGTCTGGATCTGAGCCATGAAATTGTGTTGTTCAGTGGCTTGAAAACTTCTGGCTAAAGGGCAGAATTAAAATGCTGTAAATAAATCAATAAGGCAAAATAAAAAATGAAGAAAGGGGGGAAATACAGCCCAGAGCAGTCCAAGCAACCTGGCACACAAGAAGTCTGGAACAGAGCCATAAGAGAGAACTCAAGCCCGCAGTATCCATTTGAATGAAGCAGCTAAATGTTCCTTTTCTTTGATGCAATCAACTCTTATGCCAGGATCAGAAGTTCAAGTATATCAAGCGACTTTGTCTAATGGAAGTGACACAGCACTCACTAACATGTGGAAGCCCCCCCCCCCCTTTCTCTGATCTCCAGAACATTTGCAATGTCAGGTACTCTTGGGAA
Source organism: Urosaurus nigricauda (assembly GCA_034509955.1). Taxonomy (NCBI): domain Eukaryota; kingdom Metazoa; phylum Chordata; class Lepidosauria; order Squamata; family Phrynosomatidae; genus Urosaurus; species Urosaurus nigricauda. The sequence goes on along the minus strand of JAOEGL010000001.1, from coordinate 255,371,034 downwards.
AGAGAACAGGTATTGCCCATCCTCACAGTATTTCTCTTTTTCTGCTAGGATGAGTCAATGAAGATATGAGCTAGGACAAATTTTACTCTTCTCTCCCTGTCTTGCCTTTTCTCTTAGGAACATATGAAACTACCTATGTTTCCAAGTCAGAGCTTTGAAACATCTTTTCACTTCCCTCCCTTCAAGCCCTAATCCTGACAAAAGGCTGATGTTTCAGTTGTTGAAGCAGCTGGGGGGAAGGAGAGAAGAAGAAACTAAAAAGTCTTTTCACAGGCTCTAGTCAGGATTTCTGTGAACAACTGGGGCTTGGCAGGCAGGGGGATATTGGAGGGAAAAAAACCAGAAACTGGATTGACGGCTGCCAAACATCCACAACTTAAACCCCACTCCCATCTTTCACAAAAATCTTGACTAGAGGCTCTGGAAAAAAATGCTTCAGTTTCTTTGCCCACTGCAACCCCTGGTTGGCAGCTCAAATGTTCTCAAAGCCTCTATTCAGGTTTTCTGTGAAAGATGGGAAAATGGAGTTGTGGATGTTTGGCAACTGATAATCTATTTTTTGTTTTCTCCACATCTTCCCTCCCCTCAGGCCTCAGTTTTTCACGTATATCTTGACTGTGAAAAAAATGTTTCCATTTCCTCCTCCCACACCTACTTTGACAGCTAAAATGTCTTTTTCACAGCCTCTTGTCAGGATTGGGGCCTGGAGGGAGGGAAGTTATGGGTAAATGAGAAACTAGATTGTCAGTTGCTAAACATCAGCAACTTCCTCCCCGCTCAGTAGCTTTCCTCTGCATCCCTCCTCCAGTCTTTCCCAAATTATGGCCAGTTCCCCCCCCCCCCCCCAGGGTTTGAGAGCTGTAACATCTTTTCACAACTAATGGTTTATGCACAACTTTTGGGCTGGGAGGAAGAATGGTGGGAAAGCAGTGGAAAAACAGTACCTAGTACAGGTCAACTGGAAAAGCTGAGCATTTTTCAAAAATGCTGTGTAGATTTGGGTTGGGGGGGGGGGAATATTTTAGCAAAGCTGTGGGGAATGTCATTTTCTTTCTTCTCACACCAATTCCCAAATGGGCTGGGAATGCCAAGTTTGATCCCATTTGGGATATTTGCAAATTCCCATCCCATCCCTATATAAGAACCCCTTGATCTGGGAGGCTACTATTGTCCTACCATACCTGGAGTGGGCCACCTCAGATGAAGAAAGACAAGAGGAGTGTCAGGAGGATGAGCCACAGCCAGAGTCAGAAGAGTCTGGCAGCCCTGTTGAGACAGATGCAGAGCTTGGTCCATCCTAGACAGCAGCTGAAGGAGGAAATGGAGTCTCTGCATTCTCTCATAAGATGACAGAAACACTCTCCTCCACCTCAAGTAAATTATGCCAGTTAATGAGGCCAGATGTGCTAATCTACTGCTGCCTCTAAATTATCTCAGACAAGGCCATTTAGGTGCTGCAGACAATAGAACCAGTGCCTCCTATGTGCGATTTCCTTGGCCTCCTGTGAACCTGACCCCTGGCATGACTTTCTCTCTGGCAACTCTCTTCTTAGATTCAGGACTATTTGGACTTTCTTCTGCTTATACGGACACCAGTACCACTTTGGGACTGGCCTGACCTTCCCCTGGTCAGCCTCTGTGGGTATACACTCAGGTGTTTGCCCACTTTAAAAAAGGACAACCACACATTTCAGAACTTTGAATAATATCACAACATACTCTGATCCAGTGCTGGTTCTATGCTTTATGAGAACACCGGGTAAATTGCTCTCAGCATGGGCTGCACCACCTGCCCCATTTACGCACAAGTCCCCTTAGTCAGCATCACCTCTCAGAATAAGAAAGAGAAAGAGAATAATAAAACACAGTGTTCCTTTCTTCTTGCTCTTCTCACCAAGTGTTCACTCAGTGAGGACAGGCAGCAACAACAAGGTCCAGTAGGAAGAGTAAGCTTCAGTGGGTGCTCAGTTACAGCAACCTTTGATGTTGCTTCTGCCTTGAGCAATCAGTCTCTGATAATAATCTGGTGGTGATGCCTTGTATCAGATTATGGATAAATTACTTATCTGAACTACAGTTCCCAGAGTGCCTCCAGCTAGCTTGGCTATTTAGAAAATTGGGGAATTGTAGTCCAAAAAAGTAACTTTTGAACATTCTACACCAATGGAAGTTTCCAGATATTATTCAAAGGAAGTGCCACATAGAAGAAATTCATGAGACTACTAAGGTATTAGGGCTATTTAATACAGAACAGGGCAGCCGCTCCAGTGAATGGCACTACATCATAAAACATATAACTTGTAAAGGAAAAGAAATCTATCTTACCCATGGCAGGGGTCGCCAAAGTCTGTCGACCTACTAGCTGGGCAGGGCCCAATCCGTCAAGGAAATCACTGAACTGACTGTCAGCACCCAATCTGACTCCAGGAAATATTAGGCTGCAGCAAAACAAACAGCACAAAAAAAAAAAAAATGACCCATAGTTCATTGGATTTTTAGTGTTTTGACAAAACTCTCTTTTTCCAGATGGACAGCCATGAAGAAAAAAAATGAAATGTAGAAAGAGAACAGTATGTTTATTCATTCCCATACTTCTTGCGGAGAATGTTATTATAACAACAGTCTACTTAATGGTGCGGTATTTCATCAAAAGGGCAAGGAAGACCAGACTTTGTCTCCTACAGCTGAGGCTAAAATGTTTACTGGAATGTAGTGTATCCTGATGTAGCCAAATATAAGGAGTGAAGAATACCTCTCTTATCAGCAGTGATGTCATCATATTTCTTGACATATTTCATATACATTTGAACTAGTCCATTCATGAGTAGAGGAGAGACAGCAAAAGTGCCCAAGACTTGACACATAGCAGTAAACAATGGTCACTCTTTTCTCAAGGTGCCAAGTACCTCTGTCCAGTCACATAATTTTGCCACTTGAAGCAGAGCATCCCACAAGTGTCTCTCCTCCCCCCTAACTATATGTAGATAGTCAAATGATCAACAATTTTCTCCCGTTTGATATAGACAAAATCAGTTTCCTTAAGCAGCTGACTCCCTCTGATCCCTAACTGGTAGATCCAACCTTACAGCAAAAACCAGAAACCTGTCCTGAATCAAAAGCCTCTGTCAAATGTGTGAGGAATCAGAGGGTTGCAGTGAATTTTTGCATTCACTGTATATGATCAGCATGGGATAATTTTTATTTCATAGATGGTATCGATGAGATTGACCAAGCAGGCATTGTTACAATTGTAATTTGAAATGACATTAAAAATTCAACACAACTTCCAGATGCTTCACCCACTTGATCAACACCTCCTGAGGCTAAAAACTTTTATCTGTAGATGCTGCCCCGACTGTTCATCACATTTAAATGATGTTCCTTGAGTGTCTCTGAGTGACCATTCTGTCAAATATGTACCCGCATGCAACTCTAGCAGAAAATGTCAATAAAATAGTTGAGTATTCCAATATTTAATGTAAAATTAGGGTATCTCAGATTAGTTGATCCTCATCAAAGGGAGATATGAAGACAATAAATCCTTCACTCAATAAAGCAGTAAGCTAGTTTAAATTCTACATTGGGACCAGGGCTTAATTTGAGTCCTGGACAGTCAATGCTTACCAAAGCTTTTACATCATTCTTTTAAAAAAATCAGGAGACCCTGAGGATATCCAAAATTCATTTTCTTCACCACTGAGTAAATACAGTTCCCCATCCATCCATCCATCCATAGTGGGATAATGTGGCTTTTAGGTCAAAGATGTCATAATTCTATCTGCTCTCCTCCCCTTTCTGATTTAGATAAGCATGGGAATGGCTGGTAGCATCCATGTCAATGGGATGGCGAATCTGGTATGGAATGTAACCTAAGAGTGATCTCATGGTCCTATACATATTTGGGGAATATCATTAAGCATTTTGGACAGCTCCTTTAAGCTCTGGGTCCAAATCCACAATAGATTCACAGCCCCAACCAGCTATCACTGCACAAGCTCTGTTGCTGCTGCCTCTCTTTAAAAGCTTGCCTGTCTCTCCTGTATCTTCAGGGCTGAATCACCTCCTGTTGCAGCACAGTAAACAGAAGTATCCGAAAAAAAGATGACCAACTGCTGACCTCTTGACATCCTCTGACAGATATGCAGGCAGCAGCATAAATGTCTTATTTGCCAAAAGGGCATAATGGTCCTGAGTATAGAAGGCTTCAACTTACTTTCCCTCTGAGCTGTAACTGTTAATACTTCCATCAGTTGATTCCCGACTTGGCTGCCGGACCATCCGACTTCTCATTTCTGCAGCCATTCCCGTTTCTGTGCTTCTCTGTATCGTGCTTTTTAGCTTCTTGTTGCCCGTCTCTGTAAGACAACAATATGAGAAGGAAAAGTAATAACAGCAGCAGCAGCAGGAGGAGGAGGAGCAGAACATTAATACAGAATTAAGTTCTAAAAGCCTGATCATACATACAATATGCTGCAGGACTAAGGTTTCACATCAGTACCCACTTACTTGATGTCCCACTGAATGCTTTGGGACTGAGTTTTAAGTAGGCATGCATAAGGCTGAACTCTATGACACAGCAAATTCATCCTCTGAACAAGCCCATGACTACCCCAGATTTGCGGTTGATGATCCAATTCTTCCATTAGTTTATCTGCTGCCCTTAATCAAAACATGCATACTCACTGCATTGTTTTGATATGACCTTATTCATAAAAAACAAAACAATTCCCCCCCCCCCATTTTTATCTTACTGTGTTACTTATTTCCACTGTTACATATTTCCACTTGCTGCTTTATTTATTTCTTTTTTTAAAACCAGAAAAATACCTAATTCAGCAGTTATCACACTTGTGCAGTTTCTTACAATCTTTAGATATATTGAAAGTGCCACCATAGCTATGCATCAAGGCTTTTTACACTTTCTGTACATGTATCATTGGTAACAGAGAGCAATCTTTCGTTGATTGAAATCAGTAGCAAAGGCCTTCAAGCCAGCCTGAAAGCACCTCTTTTTGCCCCTATGTCACTGTGATCTCTAGTCTAGCTCCGGCACTTCTGTTCAACCAGCGCTGTTGGAACGACTGTGTCTCATCCTCCTTCACCCAATTGGATTCTGGAAGCAAGCCTCATCTGTAGTATCACTTGGAGTTCTGCCTCAACCTTTTCCAAGCTAATCCCTGATTTCCTGACCCTTGAATGAATGTGTGTGTGATAGTGAATTGCTGTGTGATTTTTTCCCCTTTAAAATAAAACTAATAGCTTAACTGGAGACTTCTGCCTCTGCATCATTTCTTAGATTCACTGGCCCCTCAGTATACTGGCAGGAGATGACTTCGTTGGGCCCTTTTGGCTGACCCTCTCTCAATTTGAGCTAAGTAAAATTCCCCTACAAAGAGTTTGGCTATACCTTGCCACCCCTTCTAGAAAGATGAGGATACTCAGGAATCACACCATTTTACAATATCTTCACACCCATCCTGTGAGGTAGGTTAGTCTGGAAGATAAAGCAATAGCCCCAAACCACCCATTTCCAAGGTTGCATCTGCACCATGCTGAGTCTCTTCTAGGATCTGACGGATGCACAATAGGCACTATTTGAATCAGTGCATCCTATAATCCTTGGTATCTGCTGGGGTTTGGTTCCAGGACCCCCCTGTGAATGCCAAAATCTGTGAACGCTCAAGTCCCATTATATACAATGGAGTAGTAAAATAGTCGTCCTTATTTAAAATGGCAAAAGGAAAGCTTGCTTTTTGAAATATACCTTAAATATTTTTAAGCCATGGATGCAGAAATGATTGCTACATAGGCCCAACTGTATTAGTGCTCCATTGGCAAGAACAGTCTATGTGTACATTTTTGTTGATGACTGTGGCTATCTAAGTGTGGAAAGAGGAGGCAAGGATTGAGAATTTCCTCATAACTAGTAATGGCTCCCTGGATACCAACAGCTGTTGAAGAAGGCCATTAGTACATAAATAGGATAGCTGAACACCTTTTCACCTCTTGCTTAAAAACTCTAGCAAATAAACAAAATGAAACATCATGCATTTAAAATATATTTTATGGATAAAGGCATGATAGAAGAAGAAGAAGAAGAAGAAGAAGAAGAAGAAGAAGAAGAAGAAGAAATAATCAATATTTTCTCACAGTTCAATTGTTTTCATGACAGGTATGTGACAGATATTTCAATAAAACACTTGATAAAATATCTCCCCTTCTGAGCATGTCATTAGCAATGCAAACACATTCCTGTCAATCTATCGAATGAATGTTTTCTCTGTTGATCTATATTTCATTACCTTATGTGTGATATTGATCTGTAATCTCACACATCTAGACATATAATCAGCTATATTAACTGCCAAATGTAAGAACATAAATGATTCCCATTACTTCTGACCGTGAATATTATTTCATCCATTGCAGTTCACTGTCTGTAGTAACATGACAGTTGTGTTCACATTACTATTATAAAATGACCTGAAAGCAAAGATCTAAAAGCAAGCACAGAGCCAACTTCAATGCGCTTTTATACCAAAATGATTTTTTACATTACGACTTATATTTACCAATATAGTGATAAAAATTTAAAATGAGAAGTTTAGCAGAACCCGTAGCAACCAATATCGAACCTGTTACATCCATACACTTAGTGAGAAAAACCCACTGCAGCATAATACACAAACCAATGTAGAACACAAAGATTAATTGAGATGTAATTGATAGACCTAAACCAATACTTTTTTGAGATTGTACCTGTATCTTAGCCACAGATTCCATCACCACAGTGTTGTTCTAGTTTGTATTACTTAACTAATTATATTTATAGCTTACCTTTCTGCCAGAAATGCCACTCCAGGCGGCATGAGAACATTTAAACCAAGCTAAGACTCTCACTCTACCAAGAATAATTAATTTCCTGTCATTTCTGGTACATAAATGATGAAAGCAAACCACCTAGAAATTTTTGTTCTATGCACACACACATGGACCCTAAAAGTCATAGGTGGAATGGGGGGCGGGGTAGCATTCTTCTAAAACTGAGCCAGGATGTTGAACAACCCAATGATGATCCGGTGAAAAAGACTGGTGTTTTAGTGAGGGCTTCTTGATCTTCTATAAGTGTTGTATAATTCTTAGCTTCATCAATTTACTACTCTATTTAAACCCAAGTGCAGGGATGATTGTGGTAACCACATCTTAATAACACTGAATGTGATAACATTTAACTTTACAGCATTTCCAAATGGAGGCATAGATCTTGCAGACAGAGTGAATATTATCCTGACTGCCATGTGCCCCATCTTGAAAACAGTTCAGGGCAATCTGTGCATGCATGCATTTACAGCTATATACAGATGGGCAGAGAAAGAGAGAGAGTAATTCAAGAACTGTAAGAGTGAATAACAAGTTATCTTGCTGGGTAAGGATGGAAAGAATATTAGAATCATATAATTGGATTAGCCTTACAATAGAAAAATGGTTTTCTTGACACTCAGGAAGCCTAGTTGGAATTATAATATAGAGATAACAACTATGTATTGTTTTTGCCAGGTATTTGTGAATCATAACATCTTGCAGGAAATGATGCTACACAGAAATACATATGGATTTTTTAAAATTGAAAAATGTATAAAAATTTGGTATTTTGCACAAAGCCCACCATTTATGGAAAAACCACATTTTTATACAAAAGCATTGTTTCTAGAAACATGTTTTTGTGCAAAAATCATACTTTTGTTCAAAACCCACTCATTTTGTACCAAAAAAACCATGTAGATTTCTAGGAAAAGTGGTGTGTGTGTGTGTGTGAAAAACAGGAGAGCTCAACTCCCCGCTCCCATCAATGTAGTTTACTTAAGTGCTGACTCAACCACTGATCAAGGTGGTCTACTGTAGTTGCGACTAACCAAGAGGAGGATTCCAACCACAGTTTCCTGAAATCCATGTGGCATTTTTTGTGTAAAACTGCTGGGCTTTGAGCACACACACACATTTTTTTTGAACAAAAATGTGAATTTTCTATACAAAAGTGTTTTTTCACACACACACACACACACACACACAGGTAAATCCATTAACATAAAACATCCACCAAACAGTGATACTTTTACTGGGCAACCCAAATGCATAATGTTACATGTATATGTGCATTCTGGTTGTCCAATAAAGGTATCACTTTGGTGGATTTTTAAAAAATGTTATTGGATTTTCTATATGGCCAATATGGCTACCCCTGGATGTTTTCTGGACATATAAGCAAAACACTTTGGTATAGAAAATGTGCATCCCCCCAAAAAAATTACACATACGTACACGTCACAAAAGATGTAGCTATGATGACAGAGCGCCATCAGTGTAGCTATGTCTCCCAATGCTATCCCCCCCCCCCCAACTACCATTAAGGCCATGCAGGTTGCCAAAACAGAAGTACTTCCAAGGTCCTAGAGAGTGGGGCACTGAGCATTGATGCATTCAGCACTCTCCTGGCAGTGAAGCAAGATGCAACAGGGAATGGCTCAGACCCCTCTACAGCATCTTGAAATCTTTCTGTTTAGGCAGTTGTCTGGCTTCAAATGCAGGTTTTGAGAGGAGAGGCACTTTTGATCATTGCAAGGTTGCAAGGGCCATAAATATGAACTCCAATAAATATGATGGTGTAAATCCATCATCAATACTCAGCAGCATGCCAATAAAGATTTCAAGCCAAAAATCCTAGGTATATTTCTGCACAGAATAATTTCCAGAAACACTTGAGGATGAGTGAATGCCAGACGAGAAACTGCACAGAAATATTTGTTTTCACACAACAGGGGGAAATCTGTGAAAATTATTCATTCTCTAATACAAGAATGTAATAGTTGATGATTTACATCCCTAGTGCTATATAGAAAAGATATCAAAAAGGGACACACCACTGTTTCAACAGCTAAATATCCATATGAAAGAGCTATAACATTATTGCAATAGCAATAGCATGTGCATTTCTATACCGTTTATCAGTGAACTCAGTACTAAGTGGTTTACAGTGTGTAAGTCAATTGCCCCCAGCAAGCTGGGTACTCATTTTCCTGACCTACAAAACGAAGGAAGGAAGGCTGACTCAACCTTAGAGCCCTTGGGATTGAATTCACAACCTCGTAGCTGCAGTACTGGCATTTAATACTGTGCCAACAGGGCTCACTAAGACATTACTATCTTCAAACATACTATCTTGGTGTCTGAAATGATTTAAAGACAAATCTTCAATTAAAACAGCATTTTTCAAAAACACAAATTCTGTATTCTCTCTCCTCAGTGTCCATACCATCCAGTTTCTCTGTTGTATATGACGTAGGTTTCAATACTGATAACAAAACTACAAAGCAGGTACCATTTGTATTTATAGACAAATGTAAACAATAATTTAAACTTTTACATTAAGAATCCCATTAACAGTTAAACCATTATCAAATAATGAACAGCAAATGAAGAACAAGATGGCATCATAATTCTGCAGGTTTATCCAAAAAGCTATGTGATTTCTCAAAAATATTTCATTCTTGATATGGTGTTTCATGCATGGAGACTCACAAAGTTAATCTGATTCTTAACATGAAGTATTGACTATTGCACCATTTTGGATGATAAATGTATCTGACCAATACAACCAGTTCTTTTCTATTGACTGCCTATTTAGTGTAGCCAAAAATGAGACTGAAATCACCCCATTTCTGCTGGATCACAGAACCAACCTGAAAAGTCAAATATGACTAATGGAAAGTTGTTGCTCATTCAGCATGGTGTTTAACTATTATTCAGGAAGCTTTCACAAGTGGGTACTGCTCAGCAATATGGACTTCAAACTTGGAGCCAACTTCAAGAGCCACACCCTAATTCCTTGCTTACATACACCCACAAACATCACCACCCCAGGTCAACTTTACTAATTCATGTGCAACGTATATAGAACACCTTGATCTTCTAGTTCTTGACATGATTTCTCATGGACATGATTTTTCATGGTGTTTTTCTTTTTCTTTTTCCTTTTCTTCTTCTTTATTGCACCATCCCCAAAGGCATACATGTTTTTTCAATGTGGAAAAGAAATATGCTATTACTCGTATCATTGGAGTGACACTCAGGGCGCATCTACACTGCAGTTTGACGCCGTTTTAAGTACTGTAGCTCCATCCTATAGAAACATGGGATTTGCACTTTTACAAGGTCTTTTGCCTTTTCTGCCCAGGTGTGCTAGTGCCTCCTCAAACAACAGACCCCAGGATTTGGTAGGATGGAACCGTGGCAGTTAAATAGTTTCAAGCTGCATTATTTCTGCAGTGTGGATGCATCCTCAGATTGCAGAAGCTGTTTGGCCCTCTTTCTTCTCCTGTCCCTTGGGAGTGGGAGTGAATCAGTAGAGAGTCAAGGGGGGTCCTGTTCTCCATTTGCTAACCATCATCCCCCAGACTGAATGATTAGCCATTTAGTTTTTAATCACACTTTTCCATGTACACACACCTGTATAGCTTTGCAGCAGGAAAAACAACAATCTTCAGGCATTTTTTCTTTGAAATTGTCTGTATCAAATGGTCCTGAAAAGCTGAGTCACGCACACAAAGAAATATCACTGCATTCCCCCAAGTGGAAGTGTGTGGCACAGCCTTAGAGGCTTTGAAGAGGAGAGGGGAGGGAAGAGAAGAGGCAGAGGCTTCTCTTTCAGGAAGCTAGGGAGTGGAGCATCATTTGATCAGCTTTCCTTGTCAGCTTTCCCTCTTTCTTCTGCAGGGCTTTTGCCCTCCCTTCTCCCTCACTCAATGAAACAGAGATTGCCTTTCTTCCTTTGAAGAAAGTTCTTTCCAAAGCCCAAGTTGGACTTTGCGAAAATGGTGAAAGCGGGGCGGAGGTGGGGGAAGAGACTCTTTGCATTTAATACTTCTTATTGCTCCCTAGTTGCATGAAAGATGAGTAGGCCAACTGAAATGTCAAAATAGCTTCAAAAGCCTGAGACAAGGACCAACAGAGTAAAGACAGAAGTTGTCGCAGCCAGAGCAAAGCACATCAACTCCCTGAGTTGGAAGGAAATAAATGGGAGGACATATTTTTGAGTGGCAGTGAGTACTGGAAAAAAACAACAACTCCACTTTATTAAGATAAAGTTATGTTCACCACAGTGACGGTACTCATGGTTAAGTGGGAGAAAGAAAATGTGGTTGGGTGGGGGAGGTCAGAGGAACTATTGAGGTTATATAACCACCCATTTCCCATGCAATACCTTCCCATGCTGTATCTCATGCAATACAGCAGATTTCATTACAAATCAGGAAAACTCTGCTCATTTCAAAATACTACCACACAATTATAGCACTACTCATTGGTATGTACCACATAAAAACAACAGGTAAAGGGCATTAATAATTAGCATAAGTCCCCTCACAGACAGACAACTGTGTTGTGCAAATAAAAACAAAACCTCTCACCATGCAGATTCTATCTTCAGCTAGGATAGCTGGGCAGATGAACTGGATCTTGAATTGTGCATAGTCACTGAATTTTATGAATTTAATAACAGACTGTATTTCATCTATGTGCATTTTTTTTCAAAACTACAAAAAGTCTGGCTATAGCACTTCTTTAATAGCTGAGCATTTGATACTGACAGAGTGGAAAGTCAAAGATCCCCCGGATAGATAAATGTGGGTGGCAGGAACGCTGGATCAGATACATAGCGAATGAATTGTGGGGTTTTTTTTGGGGGGGGGGGGAGGATATCAGCCAAGCTTTGAAAAAGGCTGAGAAGATATAGAACCCATTCTCACAACTGTATTTCAATATATTCAAAATTGGTCAATTGATTGTGTTTGAAGCAGAGCAGGTTCTTTGAGAGCAATATTTCCTTTGGAATTCTGCCTGTTCCCTCTCGTTTCCTTTTTTGTTCTTTGCACTTAAATTATGATTGTATCTTGTCCAGTTACATCTTTACTTTATGAAATACTTCCCTCCTATTGTGTAATCTGAGAGTCAGTGTGGTATAGTGGTTTGAATGCTGGACTATGACTCTTGAGACTACAGTTTGAATCCTGAAAGAAAATCTTGTGATATGTTCACCTTGGGGTTGTCATAAACTGGAAATGACTTGAAGGCACTCAACAGCAACATTTATATAATCCAGGACAGGTTTTTTTTTCAGATGCAGGCTACACTGCTGGCTGGAGAATCCTTTGGAAATTATATGGTTTGATAGTGCCATGATCTATGGGTCCTGCAGTGTGTTAGACAGTGGGCCACGATGTCTGGGTCTTCGTATCAGGAATCACAGCATCAAGGGAAAACAGAGAGAATTAACACCTATGTATTCCTAAACATTTCTCCCTTGCAAATTTTGCTTCTAGGGAACACAGACTGATTTTTTTGTGGAGCAGGATATCCTCCAAATAATACCAGCTGTTTACATGTAGAAAGCTAGAAAAAATTAATCAGTTATCACAGAGTTTGCAATGTGTTTCTTACTTTGATCTGTTTTAGTTTTATTACTTTGCTAAGATTCAGTTCTAATAATAGCATAATTGTAGTTACTTTAAAACAGCTGACTGAAATGAGTTCATTTTCCATGTCTTTGGCATCAGATCAATGCATCATATCAACCCTATTTTCACTTATAGGATGGTAACAAATTGCAAAATGGTAACAGTAATAGGATAACAAAAATGTGAAAATATTCCAAACAAAAGACAGGCTTACCTTACAGGGAAAAGCAAAGTGAAACACAAATTATATTAAGCAATCCATAAGAAGGAATTAAAACATGGACCTTATTTAAGGGTATCTGTGTGGAGAATTTGTTTTCTATATAGTCTTTCCTTATATGTGAAAGGGTCTTTGGCATGAAACACTGCCTGGAATGATCAAGCCCTTTTAATTACACAAGTCCTTTTTGCTATAACCAATTTTAGGACACTAGCAAAGAAGACAAATCAAACAATCCATTCATATTTCACAGGATATTTCTGTGAATTTACAATTTTAAGTCAGCTTCATAACTGAAAACACACAATATGTATTAAAGCCCTCACTCCAATTCCTGAAATAAATTTTTCTCATGTTAAAGTTTTGCATTCAGGATTCATTGCCTCTGAATTTTAGCATCTATATAATTTAAGAAGAGAATCAGGAAAGCAAATGAGATAAAACTCAAGGGAGTTCAACACATTATTTCCAAATGTTGATTCTCATTCTCAAATAGCTCAGGGGAAGATGGAAGCTCTGTGCATATTAACAAGTTTTAAAACAAGGACATGGTTCCATTTATCTATTGACTTCCTAATGCTGATGACAATTATTCTTTGTGGATAAGAGGTTTAACAACTTTTACCTATTGTTGTTGTGTGCCTTCAAGCCTTTTTGACTTATGGTGACTCTAAGACAAACCTGTCACTGGGGTTTCTTTGCAAGGTTTGTTCAGAGGGGTGCTTGCCTCTGTCACTAGCTCAGGAAATCTCTGTGGCATGCAGTGCCACAACTTATGTTTTGTATATCACTTTCTAGTAAAAGCTAGCCTGTCCACTATTGTAGCCTGGTAGCCTCTAGATTAATTTACTATGAAAGAATGTTATAATTTGTTTTTTATGTTATTTTTTTGTAAAATTTCAAAAATACTAAATAAAAAAATAGATTAATTTACTAATAGGCATGTTGTGTGAGAATGCCTTTAAAAATCTTTAATAATAATAATAATAATAATAATAATAATAATTATTCATATCCTGCCTTCCTCCCAGTACAGGGACTCAAGGTGGCTTAGAAATCTAAAACAGTCCAAGTGAAAACTCTATAAATGTGCAAAATACAAGTTTAAAAAACAATTAAACAATTCAAACAATTAAAAACATTACATTATTAAAATTTAAAGTTTAAAACTCTTTAGAACAAAAAACTAAACAAAACAGCATCCCAGTCATGTGAAAGCCTGGTGGCACAAAACTGTCTTCACCTGCTGCCGAAAGGACAGCAGGGATGGAGCCATCCTGGCCTCCCTAGGGAGGGAATTTCAGAGCTTGGGAGCAACCAAATTTACCCTGCACAGTTGCTAGGATCTAACCATGACCAACCCTAGGAAACAAATTCTTGTCAAGTTTGAAACTGTTCAACTTCTTCAATTGGTTTGTTTCCAAGCACAGTTAATATGCACCAGTCAGTGCTCAGCTTTGATGTCTTAAATTCCTCCAAACATAGGTACCTAAAAGATAATATTTTCCAAGAGTCCCATTTGGGAGAAAAGCTAGATATGAATGAATGAGTCAATCAATCAATTAATCAATCAATGAAACAAACAAACAAACAAACAAACATTTATGTAAGTACTCTGATCATCACCTTTCTAGGTTCCTCCACTTTTGAGGTTAGGTGGTAGCTAGTTATAGACTTTGTTGTTGTTTTTTTACCATGGCATTGCCTCTCTAGAAAGCCCTCCCCTGACAAAAGAACCTACAGGTTTAGTCATTATTAGCCAATGGAAGTGCCAAGTTTTAATCATCTGTAGAAAAGTCAGCAAGTAAACACTTCCACTTTGAAGAGTTCCACATAAAGTGGGAACCATCACAGATATGTTACAGTTGTGCACCCTTTTAGTTCTTGCATCCATTAAACAAAACTAAGTTTATTTCTTTGTCACTGCAAAAGTACAGACAACAGATAGTGGTAAAAGGATAAAAGAAAAATGGCCTGCTTATGCCCATGCAACCACATACTGGCCAAACCCCCACAAGGACTGTTTTCACAATGGAACATTTTGCAAGTGGTTTGACACTTTTGCTGCTTACACTGGGAGATTTTTTTTAAATTTTCATTTTTTATTAATTAAAACAAGTAATACACAGATATAACAGATCATATCATTTTGCAATCATACAAGACATACAATCCAATTATATAAGTGCAATATATAAGGTCAAAGGGTGTTAGATGTACAGTATTTACATAAGAAGATTCTTCTTTTATCTACAATGTTTCATTCCGTCTTCTTGAGTGTTCCTTTCGTCTCTCTTCTCTCCCTTCTCATACCTTCTCTTTACATAACTCATAGAATCATAGAATCATAGAATCATAGAGTTGGAAGAGACCACAAGGGCCATCCAGTCCAACCCCCTGCTATGCAGGAACTCCAAGTCAAAGCATCCCTGACAGATGGCCATCCAGCCTTTGCTTAAAGACTCCTAAGGAAGGAGACTCCACTACACTCCGAGGGAGTGTGTTCCACTGTCGAACAGCCCTTACTGTCAGGAAGTTCCTCCTAATGTTGAGGTGGAATCTCTTTTCCTGCAGTTTGCATCCATTGTTCCGCGTTCTAGTCTCTGCAGCAGCAGAAAACAAGCTTGCCCCCTCCTCAATATGACATCCCTTCAAATATTTAAACAGGGCTATCATATCACCTCTTAACCTTCTCTTCTCCAGGCTAAACATCCCCAGCTCCCTAAGGCGTTCTTCATAGGGCAAGGTTTCCAGACCCTTCACCATCTTAGTTGCCCTCCTTTGGACATGCTCCAATTTCTCCACATCTTTTTTGAAATGTGGTGCCCAGAACTGGACACAGTATTCCAGGTGGGGCCTGACCAATGCAGAATAGAGTGGCACTATAACTTCCCTTGATCTAGAAACTATACTTCTATTGATGCAGCTTAAAATTGCATTGGCTTTTTTAGCTGCTGCATCACACTGTTGACTCATGTTCAGCTTATGGTCTACTTGGACTCCTAGATCCCTTTCACATGTGGTCTCATTCAGCCAGGTGTCCCCCATCCTATATCTGTGCATTTCATTTTTCCGCCCTAAGTGCAGAACCTTACATTTCTCCGCATTGAATTTCAACCTTTCTTAATCTTTCTCCTCTCAACTCAGTCTACCTTCCTATCATTCTTTATCTACTAGTCAACCTTCTCTTCTTTCTTAAACTGGGAGATATCAAAGACTTGGCCACTCTCTACAGTTGGCATACCACAGCCAGCAGTGGAGGCAGCCACCTAGAATATATCTCCTGCAAGACTCTGGTTCTGTCAGGAGTCCTCTACCACTTCATGCTTGCTTCTGTTGGGTACTTGGAGCCAAGGTGCTATGGAATGGTGGCTTGGGATATCACCTGGGCCTTTTGGGCAGGTAATTTCCCAAGCTACCCTCCTCACAGTGCTTAGTTTCTGAGAACTGAATAGAGACAGCATTAAAGAACTAGACAGCTCTTAAGAGAGCTGGCCTCTGCTGGGAGGCATGCGCCATCTGACCTTGCATCTGAAATTGAATGTTTTGCTTTAGCAAACTGAACAGGAACTTATTCCTGACCTGCAACAGAATGCTCCTGCTCATAGCTTCACACATTTTATGTCAGAATAACTGTGCTGTTCATGTCTCTTGTCAGGAAGTTCCAGCAACAGGGAAGAGAATTTTTTTTTTTTTAACTGCCCTCGAGTTGATCCTGACTCATGGCGACCCTGTGGATGAGACATCTATCTTACCATTTTTCAATGTACCAATTGATGATTGTAGCCCCCTGTAGAAGGAAATTCTACAATGTGGGAATGATTACTACCCTCTGTGTGAGCAAGATAAAACCTTCCCTTAAAGATGTCAAAACTGGACAGGCTTTATAGCAAAGAATAATCTTTCAGGTAGCCTGAACCCAATTAGCACAGGGCTGTATAGTTCATAACCAGCACTTGAATTGTGCCCCCAAATGGACTGACAGCCACTGAAGTTGTTGTAACAATAAAAACAGAATAATAACAAATTAAATAGCCAACAATTTGCTGCTCTTTTATGATATTCAACATCTTCTGCTTGGGGTAACCCCCACACTCAACCTCATGCACTTTCCTATATTAAATGGTGTCAATGAACTATTGCTTTCTACCTCATCTTTCTTAACAACTGCTATTTATGGTTAGCTTTATTTGATTTAGAAAGACCTCATGCCCATTTTTGCTGAATCATAAAGGGACAGGGCTAGAGAGAAATAAAATAAGGGAAGCATTTACTGGGCAGCAGAGAGATTCCCCCCCCCCCCCCCGTAGCATTCAAGTAAAGCACAAAGGAGAGCAATCGAAGAGAATTTTTAAAGTGCCTCTCAATATCGCCTTCCCCACACCCAAGAGAATTGCATAATAATGTTAACCCTGGAGGGATGCTTATGCTTCTGAAGTCCCAAATAGCTTTGGCTCTTGTTAACCTCTTTACACTGAGTTGGATAGATCTGGAGCAGTTTTATAGTTGTTATACAACCAGCTCAACTAAATGAAAAATAGCGAGATGGAGAGAAACACTCAAACAATTGGGGGGGGGGGAAAGAAGAGAGTAATTCAGACCAAGTTAAGCACTTAGGCAAACAAAGAAAAGGCAAAAATGTGAGTCTAAGTGGTTTCCATTGCAACAAGCAGGGCTTAAAATTGCTTAGCATTGTTTGGATCATGTCCTTGTGCATCACCGAGGCACATATACAATATTTTTTCTGAAGCTGAAATTCTTTAACCACTTATCCAGAAGTAAGATTCATTGAAACTTGTCAATAAGCACAAATAGGATTGAACTATTAAAAAAACAAAACAAAACAAAACAAAAACAACTTCATGCAGTTTTGAGTTGGATTGCTAACCAAACCACTTGTTACAAAAATCATTGATTTACTTTTGTATGCATGCACTATTTTGTGTAATTCACAGATTTTTCACATCTCCCTAAAAAAATAATAATACTGGTCTCAAATGAATATTTTTCTTCTTTCTCTTTTCAAACTGACAGATGAAAACCAAAATTGTAAGCTTCTTCCAGGTAAGTTCACTTAGTAACCATATTTCCAGTTCTGCTCTACTGAGAGATTTTGAGCTCAATTTTAAAAAGAAAATAAAAAGTCCAATTGAAACTGATGGTAACAATTTCAATTGTGTATGTGTAACATTTGCTTTGGCTTGTATCCAAGAAGGGTACAAAGGGCTTTTGGCATCCTTATAGCCACAAAAAATCTGTTTCATTAGTTTAAAAACAACTGGCAATCCAGTAGAGTAGAAGACCCAAGATAATAACAACCACAACCACAACCACCACCACAACAACAACACTTTGCAAGGGCTCCAGGTCTATCCCTTCAACAACAAACTCATAAATCAAAATGGACACTCAGATAAGCTTTGGCTAACATACTTTGGTTGACAAACTATGAGGAGATGTCCTTGAGGGAAAATGCATGAGAAAATCTTACCGGTACTTGTCACAGAGTGGGAAGATGACTGACAACAGGCCAGGAGTAGGAATAGTGTGTCTTTCCAGAAACTGTTGCACTATAGCTCACACATAGCCAATGCTAGGAATTGTGGCTCAACAACATTCGGGGAGGGACACACAATATCACACCCCTGCAACTGACCCCACAGTGTCAGTGAAGAAAATGCCCTACCCCTTTCTAGTTTAAGGAAGCAAATCCTTGTTTTTTTTGTTCCCTATGAAAAATTTCTTTGGAGATTATCAGATGAGGATGGGAGCAAAATGGATCACTCTCCCATCCTTATCCCATCCATGACCATGATTGCATGGAAGACTTGCATATATGTCGCACTGATCCTGTCCTTATCCTGTCAGAGAATTGGAATTGTATTAACTGGTTCTTCTGTTATTAAAAATGAAGGGCAATGATGGGACAATTCCATCTCACTGATAAACGTGATATTGTATAAAAGTTTTTCATGGATGGGAAAATATCTGGATCAGCGTGATGTCATGTGAAAGCCCATCCTGCTACCACGGACAAGGATGGGAAAAGGACAGGATAAGGACATCCTTTCCCCCATCTGATAAGCTCCTATGAGAGTTTTTCTGCATTTTTACTGCCTATTGCCTTTCTGAATGCCTGTGAAAATTTGTGGCAGCATTTTTGTGCAAAACCTGTTGCAAAATTTTGTGTGTGTGTGCAACAAAAAATCTTTTGAATAAGAAAAATAACAGTTTGCAACCACTGAAGAGAAAACTCTTCATCTTTCCATTCTCAACCAGGGGTAAAAATGTGGTGGTAGGTAACAGAGGGTATCTCAACATGTTAAGATACTCTTTCTCCATGAAGATGGGAAAATTTACAATTTAGTTTATAACCTCTTTCTAGGCTCTAATACATGTATGGCTAGAACTCAAATGGTGGAATTTTTCATCAGTCACATTCTGTTACTTATTTGTAATGTCACATAAAGGAAAATCTAGCTATTGCCTATGAAAAAGACTATATATGCTGAGTACTAAATACAAAGCATAATAAATCAAAAATTTGGTAATAAAACCATAATAATTGAAATGATTCTTCATAAATGAAATGTCAAGAAAGAGTGTTTTAGACAGTCTGAAAAATCCTATAGGCAGTTAGCCTGCTTAAATCTCATTGAAGTAAATTGGATTTCAGTAATTTAGTAGCAGCATGCAGGATTGGAGTCTTACGTATGAGCAAAATCCAATCAAAGTTAGAGGGAGTCATAAATATACTTAAGACTTGGTTTAGATCAAGGCCTTTCAGTTATTGAAGCAAACCCTTTAAATCCCCTAATCTTTAGTTATAAATAATCCCTGGTGACATAATTAGCTCTGTGGAAAGGATTACATGCATCCAATGACATCCAGGTAACTGAATATAGCTAATGATTTTTAAATTCCTTCTAGTATTTTATGAGTGGTAATGGGCAAAAACAGGATTGACTTTTTTGATTAACATTAATTTGCCATTCTAAAATATCTGTACAGCCAGGCATTTTACATGTTTCAGTACTTGTGTCCCAGTGTTTAAGCCTTCACAGAATATTTTGGTGCAAAGTTTCCAAATTACCATCTGCACTGAAAGGTTCTGTATCAATTTCAGAATTTACTAGTGAAAACACAAGCAAACAAACAAAGATGTTTCCTCAAGAAGCCACTTATGTTAGCAATCCAAACAGCTATTGCATTAGGTAACCCAATGGTGGATTGGAGTAAAGAAGCTAAATGGGCAGAGAAATCTGAATGACTCTGGGAATCTGTAAAGGCAAGGGTATCCGTTGACTTGTGCTTTTGCTGATGCTTATTGACATAAATACGAGAGTTTGTGATCAAACTGTGATCATGAAGAACAGCTGACAGCAATGAAAGGCAACCAGGTAATAATATCTCCTCCGCCTTTTTTATTTTAACCAAAGGAGCCCATGAACAGAACTGTGACTTTGTTCAAGGATCTGCCAATATCTCCCTCCTCTCATGTACTGAATTTTAAAACATCTCAGTCCTTTGTAAATGTCTTATCTTCAGAGTTCATTTTGGTAGCCCAGCAGCACTATACACAAAGATCCACCTGTCATTTCTGAACAAGTCTCACAAATTCATGTTTATTACTGCATGCAAAAATAGTCTCAGTTCCCCTTTTCCTGGAGAGGAAGAGATTTGTTAACATATTGCACTGAGACGGTGTCTATGAGATGACAAAACCAATGAAAAATGGGATGTAGATATTGGAACATTAAATTACCTTATATATAATCTAGACTAAAACTGCACTGGAAAGGAAAACATTCACCTTGAAATCAATACAAAGCAGGTGCTACAAAGAAGATTGTTTAAGATAACCAACCAACCACACCTACATTTGTACAAACACTGAAGGAGGAGTTACCCAAATTCTTGAAAATTTGCCACCATTGAAAAAACTATATAAATAGCTTCTTCCATAAATGTTCTTCCCAAGGAAAATTAACACAAAAAGATATATAAAAAATAATGAAGCCAAAGTTTAAAATTAACTCTTGACCATGTTTTTTGAGGTAAAAGTAAATGAAGCTTTTTCTCATTTTTGACTGAGTGGTAGATGAGTTTGATGTGTTTAGTCTTGGTTTGGCTTCAAAAAATCTGCTTCACTTTGCAGATTTTGTTATTAATGCTAAAACAAGCTGAAATACACATTTACTATTCTGATGCAAATTAATCTCCTTCTATATTAAACAATGGATTTTTTGTATATCATATTTCAATATTATACAGTATATTGTAACCTTTGTCATGGCAAATATAGTAGAACATAATGGTAGACATTTGATAACTCAGGTAGCTCAATAAATTGGTAACTTGGATAAAGAGTGCAGGTAATAATAACAATATGGCTAAATATGACTTAGCAAGGAGAAAGAATGCATAAGAGCAAAGACACAAAATACTTGTATCAGAGACTATTTCATTACATAGAAATAAATTCTGTATTAATAAATGGGTCACTCCAGTTAAACAAGCTCTCAGTTAAAGTCATGGGGATCAATAAGGGTGGCATCTATCTAGACAGATCTTCAGTTTCTCTTATACTGAAAGAAATGTCTCAGTGGTGAAGGGGGTAGTAATAGTACCACCACTGCTAGCTCTATTTAGGTATGCAAACACTGTCTTAATGTGTTGCTTGTCACTCTTCTTGCAAGCAAACCATCATAGCAATTTTGTGCTTCTCAAACCTTGGGTACCTCTTAGGAAACATAAAAACCATATCTTTGATTTCAATCCTAAATCCAGAATAGGAGAGATCCAGCTTTTACACATGTGTTTTAATATGGCACATAAAAGCAAGTACAGTTTTGCACGAACCACAATAGCACTACTGTTAATCACCACTACTGTCATGGATTAGAAGACATTTGCAGGAGTGAGCCACACCCGGAAATTATCTAGGGGTATTTCTGCAAGTGTTGCACATACTGTATTTCACATAAAATGACACCTGGTGTGTTTGTGGGGAGGAAGCATATTTATTTGCATCAGAAATATCCTATGAGATCTGTTGTTTCATCATACCCAAATACAGTATTTATCTGTTAGGTTACACAAAACCATAGTTGTATAAGGCATTAATTATTTAAAATGTTTCATTTCACTTTATCACACTGATACTAGAGGGGAGGGATGGCATGGGAAATAGCATAATTAAATGCAAAAACAGACAACTGAATAACACAGATCAAAAATATTTGACATACCTGCAGATTGTGATTATCTTGATCATGAGATAAAACCACTGTTGTAAGTCTGATTGAGCTCTATGCTTACAGCAAGTTTTTCCTTTCCTTTTTAAAGTCACTTAAGGACATATGATCTCATAGAAAAGAAAGGAAAGCTTCCCTCCTCACTGATTTTAACAGAACTATGATCCTTAAAGCATCTCTTCATTCTCTCTATAGTAGCTCTGTTCTTTCTTGAGGCTACTGGGAAGAGGCTTTTAAGATTTCTAAAGTAGCACGAATGAACAGGAGCTTTAAAAGCATGCACTGTAGCATCCTGCTACACTCTTATTAACTCACTTCGCTAAGCCCTTTTAAAAATTGGAGAATTGAGTCAGCATTAGTTAGCTTCAAAAATGATACATCCTCCCCCCTCCCCCCGGAAAAACAACAACTCATTACATTGCTATGTATTTAAAATTGTGCAGGGGCTATGACTGGCCTGTTTTGGCTTTGTACTTATACACTGTAATGGGCAATATTGTAATCCTTATTCCATGTTTCTCTGGTTAAAATGGTTTCCATAGCACTGCATGCACACATGGACACACAGACATGCACTCATATGAAATGAAAGGACACACAAGAAATTGTTTTCCTGGATTGGACTGCATTTGAAGAGTGATGTGTGGTGATGTGCTTAAATACCCATGTGCATGCTGTGCATATTTCACTCACCTGTTTGGCTAAGCTGGGATGTGCTTCTGCTTCTTCGAGAGACCATGGCAACCACTTTGGCGCTAAGACTTGATCGTCTTTTCTTCCCACCTGTTCCAACTGTACCAACCGCTGTGTCTGATTGGCTACCATCATTATGTTCCAGTTTATACACCTCTCCACTCACACTTGTGCTCTTTGTGATGATTCTCCCTGAAGTCCCCATCCGTCTGCCTTGCATTTTAGGAGTAAACGTACTATATTTACAAAGTAAAAAAATACATGTACATTTAAATTATTCATGTGTTTAGAAGAGTCATTAAATTTAAAACTGTCAGAATAAAATTGTACTCCGCACTGCAATTTTGTTACGTATACTTCCGAATTATTATCAGACTAAACAATTGGGTTAGCTGATTCCTCAGTACCAACAACTGGTATTAGTATCATATTCCTGACATTCTCCAGTTCCTCACCTAACTCAGGTCAATGTTTCAGATACAGTTTCCTATTTCAACTACTTTGTCTTCATTCACATGGATTTGTCAAGTTGTGTATTGGGAATAGACAGGATTTTGCCAAATGAAATATGCCATTCAAAATGGAGGCTACTGCTATGCTATATTGATCATACAAGAATATATATGCCGATTGAACATCAAGGAACAAATCATACAAGAATATATACTCATATGCCGATTGAACATCAAGGAACAAAGACATGTATTAACTATGGTGTGTGTACATGAGCACATATATATATAATTTTTTCTTTATAGCTGACCAAAATAAAAATTTCAGTCAAATTCAATGCAGTAGAGGAAATACCTCTCATTTGTGTAAATCAAGGGTGGGGAAAGAACAGCACACAGCATCTGTATAACCCACTAGGCCCCAGTAGCTATCTCCAGACTGGCATAACTGAAGGTCTGATTTGGGCCTTTTCAGGGGAACCAAAGGGACTTTTGGATATGGTAGATCCAAAGAGATCTCTACCACATCCCTAGAACCTCCTGTCGGCATAGCAGCATACCTGGTCCCCCCACTGGTAAAGAGACTAAGAATTAGTTCTTCTTCCTCCCAAGGCATGTTATCTACCAATGATCATGAATACAGGAAAGAGTTAGATTCAGTTACCACTTCTAGTAACTCATGGGGTATAGAAAACAAGAACATAGGAAGCTGTCTTATACTGAGTTAGATCATTGGTTCACTGAATTCAGTATTTTTTAACTGTGACTGGTAGCATCTCTCCAGGGTTTCAAATGGGGTTTTTTCCTAGCCCCAGCTAGAGATCTCTACTATTCCCTGTTATTTTCTGAAATTAGACACATTCTAATTAGACCCTGTTCTAGGGCCCATGGTGGTACCTTGTGGAAAGCAACCTAATATTTAAGCACCGTACTTGCAGCGCATAGGCTGGCTCAAAATGCAGGTGATCAAGATCCACAGTATGCTAAATTTTAGGTTACATCTTTCTGTGCAGTCGTAAATAACATCTACATGCTAATAAGATCTATATGCAGAGAACATCTACATGCTAATCATATGAACACATCTCTCATTTAATCTGGAACAGAAAGACAATACAGGGTGCAATCAAATGGAAATCAGAAAAGTTACTTTTTGGGTGGCCACTGGGGATTCTGGGAGTTTTAGTCCAAAATGTAATTTTTAAGGGTCTGGAATGCTGTTTCAACTAAAACTGGTAGTCTCTCTATTTTCCCTCCTCCAGCAGGCATTGTCAGCTCCTACCAAAGCCAAATATGTGATATTTTTATAGGCTTGTATTTTTTTATTATTTTTTGGTAAAAAACATTGGTCAGGATCCTGTATGCTCTTTATGTATTTATAAGCACCATACTTGCAGTATGTCTCATTGAATCCCAATGCAATCCTCCCAGTCTATACTTTCCAGGCAGCAGCCAGTGTGATCGATGGGAATCTGTTCCCCTGCTGCTTGAGATGTAGTTGGCTGCTGCTTCCAATCCCTCTCAGGAGTGATCCCCATTGCTGCAATTTCCCCTCATGCCAGATATCAATAGTGTGAGGGGTGGGGATGGTAAGAGCAGCCAGCTGCTTCCCATGTGATAGGAGAATGGATTCTTGTCAATTACAATAGTTGCTTCCTGGTACAGGATTCTTACCATTAATTGCAGAAAAATTAGGGACTACATAGGGGCCGTCAATACGTAATAGTCACGAATGCATAATTATGCATTTATAACAGTGACACTGCATTCTAACCATTGTTTGTACAAAATACCAACAATATTGCACTGAAACTCGCAGAATCTCCAGTGGCCATGCAAAAAGTGTATAATAATGGGGTTTGTTATCATAATGTGGAATGTTGTATATTAGTATTAGGATTTAAATGGGAAGTTTCCTCCATTGCAAGTAAAGGGACTTAACTCTGACTCATTGATTATAAGTGGCCTATGGCTGGATCCACACAGCAGAAATAATCTAGTTTGATCCCACTTTAACTGCCATGGCTCAATGCTATGGAATTCTGGGAACTCTAGTTTCATGAGATTTTTAGCCTTGTCTGTCAGAGTGTTCTGGTGTCACAACAAACCACAAATCCCAGAATTCTATAGCATTTATCCAGGGCAGTTAAAATGGTGTCATATTGGATTATATATGGAGTGCAGATGCAGCCTATGTCTGCCTATAAATACTTTACACTGTTGTCAATTAACTGTTATTTACATATAACCATTTTGGGTTCAGTAAAATTTTTAACCACTATAACTATAAATTTCTTCTTAGTTTCTTGCAGAATCTCTCCCTTCATTGATTTACCTTTAAAATTCAAGTTGTAGTCCTGCTGAATTCAATGGAGCCTACTTCGGAGCAGACGTGCACAGGATTGAACTACAAAGCTATACGTGGCACAAATGACTACAGATGTGAGAAGTTCCCTGCCTTTATTATTTAATTTAAATTCTCCCTTTGGCGAAGTGGAACAGTTCCTTAGGGTGTTCAAATTTATGCATGGAAGGTTAAACAAGATGTTCTCAAAGAGAATGTTCTTGGTTTCAAATAGAGATTTGATTAGAGAAATAAAATTATATTGTCATTGTCAGTGGTTGCATACTAATTTTGTTTGTTAAAAAGAAAAACTTTCTTGATCAGTGTTACATTTTCAAAAGTTGTTTTCAGGCTCACATAGTCAATAGAGAAAGGACCTTGGGGCAGATCTACACTGTCTGGAACACTCCAGGCTTCCCCCAAAGCTGCCCCATATTCCCACTGTTACCTGCACATTGTGGAGTGACGCCAAGCTGATGTCTACACAATGTCCTGCTGTGCTGCCCATTGCCACTGGCATGAGTCACTCCCTCTGAGGCCAGAAATGAGGCACCTAACATCAATCACATGGCTGGGTACCTTACTGTTACCTCAATGGAAGTGACCTGTAATGGTGGCAGCAGTGGTAGGTGGCACAGTGACATGCTGTGTAAATAGCTGCCCAGCATCACTCCAGAGTGCTTCAAGTTTTCTGGGATGATTCAGAACAAATAGTGAACTTTTAAAAAGTGGGTTATGGGAGGGATGACCTGGATTCCCTGCAGGACTGCCTTTCCCACATCTAGATAGTCCACAGCTGAATTGGGCCTTTGGCCCTTCCCTGTGTAGGTGATGTGAAGGTGAGAGGAAACCAATGCAAATAGCACATAGACAGGCCCTTGGCTGTTACAAAGATTTCACCTCTCCACTGAGTTACAGACTATTTATTCCTGCCATACTTTAAATGGGAGGGTTCTAACCAAATGCTGAGTTTTCCACTGAAATCAATTTAATTTTGTATTCTTAACTTTGGTTGGATTGTGCCCAATCCTTTATTCCAGTTTCTTCCAATTCTTTCTTATAACAGTGCTATGTGGCAGCTAAAAAGGCCAATGTAATTTTAGGCTGCATCAATAGAAGTATAGTGTCTAGATCAAGGGAAGTAATAGTGCCACTCTATTCTGCTTTGGTCAGGCCCCACCTGGAATACTGTGTCCAGTTCTGGGCACCACAATTCAAAAAGGATGCGGAGAAATTGGAGCGTGTCCAAAGGAGGGTGACTAAAATGGGGAAGGGTCTCGAAACTATGCCCTATGAGGAACGATTTAGGGAGCTGGGGATGTTTAATCTGGACAAGAGAAGGTTAAGAGGTGATATGATAGCCCTGTTTAAATACTTGAAGGGATGTCATATTGAGGAGGGAGCAAGCTTGTTTTCTGCTGCTCCAAAGACTAGAACACAGAACTACAGGAGAAGAGATTCCAGCTCAACATTAGGAGTAACATCCTAACAGTAAGGGCTGTTCAACAGTGGAACAAACTCTCTCGAAGAGTGGTGGAGTCTCCCTCTTTGAGGTATTTAAACAGAAGCTGGATGGCCATCTGTCGGGTATCCTTTGGCCCATTTTAGATTGGTAAAAAGAGGTGTGTTGATGGCTGCATGAAAGCCCAGCCTTTAGATGAGAAAAAGGGAAAGTGTGCCATGAAAACACTATATTGGAGTTTTAAGGGAGAAGAAGCGCCTTTAAAAAGTAGCTTGATTTCCCCACTACTTTTTTAAAAAGGGCGCAACATTGCTATTGCATCTAAAGGCTAAGGTGTAGTTGCACGGTTAAATGGGGCTCTGTCTCTTTAAAGGCAGCGATACAGGTGTGGATCATAATGGATTCTGGGTTGGGAGCATGCGTGGTGTGGACTTCACTTCTAATTAAAACGCTCAATGCCCTGCAGGTGTAAAAGCTGGGGTTTATCTGCGAAGTTTTTTAAAGCTCCCAAACCCTAGCTCCACTCCTAATCCGAACACTAGACATGCGCAGTAGGGACTCTGGGATGCCGTTACTGTTATTCTACTGTGGATAACATGTCAATTCATTCACAAAATAAAGGGGTTCATTCATGATGCACCAGTGCAACGGCACAGTTTAAAAGGGGGGAGGAAACGCAATGATAATTTGACGGATCCTCATGAGTATACATTTGTCCTGCGCAACTGTGCAGGTTTGCCGGCTGCCGGCTGCGAACTGCGCAATTGAGCAGTTCGCAGCCGGCAATGATAATTTGACTGTATGGTGTAACTGCGTTTGCACCATATTAGGGGATTAGGGGTGGAGCTAGGGTTTGGGAGCTTTAAAAAACTTCGCAGTTAAACCCCAGCTTTTACACCTGCAGGGCATTGAGGAATTGTGCAGTTCGCAGCCGGCAAGGAAAAAAAAATGTAAAGGTTCACCGCGGCTAAAAGCCACGTTCATTGCCGCCCATGTAGCTGTTCCGCCTGTGTTTGTAGCGTTCTGACCGCTTCCCATGTAGCTGCTGAGCCACAGAAAAGACTTCAAATAAGTCATTCCCACACCCCTCAGTCTAGCTGCCCTGTACCTTTTAAATGCACACCTGGGGCTTCCAGTCTAGCTGCTGAGCATTAAGGTAAAGGCAACTTCATGTCACACTTTCCTGCCAATCTAAAAAGTCCCTTTGATTTCAGAGTTCCTGCATGGCAGGGAGTTGGAGTGGATGGCCCTTGTGGTGTCTTCCAACTCTATGATACTATGATTCTATAATTAACATTTTCTCTTTAAATTTGCATCAATGACCAGGAACAATTTAGTTGTGCTACCACACATCCTGTTGGCACTACTTACTGAACAGCAGACTGTGCAGACATGAGAGAGGGCCTTTTTGGAGTCTGCGTCTAAACTATGGAGCTCCCTTCCAAAGGAAGGGAAGCTCTCCATTGTCTCTCCACAACCAGGAAAAGGCTCAGGACACCTTCTTAATATATATATAAATCAGGGGTTTTAAAAACAGTTTTATATTTATTTTTTTTCCCTGTGACCTGTTGTAGGAATCGGCCATTTCAAGGGACTTAGATCGACCAAATATTACCTTCTCAAATGTACAGGCTAGATCTCTACTTTAGACTGGGTTATGTTTCCTCAACAGGACTCCCTCAGGCTATATTAATAAAAGTCTTTTCAAAATGAAGGAATCAGTAGCTGCAATTGGCAGTTATCTGAGTACTTCTATGGCCTAGAGGGAATATGTGTATGGCACCTGTCATACTGGGAATCTCACTCACTTTCCCTACCTATTGAACCACTGAAAATGTTTTAGTCTCACTATCTGACAATTTTAGTGGACAGCTCATTCCACCAAAATAGCATTTTTACTGAGGGATGCTGACATTGAGGTTTTTATAGTGTAGACTATTTTGCCATTGTAGCAAAGATAAGAAAGTTTTGTAAAATCTCATTAGACTGCACATTTTAAAGTATTTTATCTCCCAGTATTGTTTTGTTTGACCCTTAGAGCTGCTCAAATGTCTTCTGGATGGCTGGTGTTTTGAGGGCTATGGATGGCGACATATATCAATTATCAATACAATACATTTACACTGTATATTTATTTCACATATTAGTCTAGTACCTAGTTTAAAACAAAAAATCAAATCAAATCAAAATCTCTACTGGGCATGCCTAGGCTGAAATGAGACATATATATATCTTGGCTCATGAAATTTTGTCTTCTTTGCAGCCATGTCTTTGCCAGAAAAAGGCTTACATTCAAAAACAGTGGTTCCTTCAGTACATAGGTCATCCACTGCACATACACATCCATCACAATTTAATTTAAACTTAACTGAGGGGTTTTTTAGGGAGCTATCATTGGATGTAAAAATGTAAAAATCTTCTATGCATGAGCAGAATAGCTTACACAGTACATTAGATCCAGACAGTGAATTCTGTCTGTTGTTGCTGTGTGCCTTCAAGTCATTTCCAATTTATAGAAACCCTAAGGTGAACCTATCATGGGATTTTCTTGGCAAAAATTGTTCAGAGGGTTTTTTCCTACTTTGCCTTCCTCTGATACTGAGAGAATGTGACTTGCCCAAGATCACACAGCAGGTTTCCATCCTGAGCTGAGATTTAAACCCTTGTCTCTAGAGTCCTAATCCAACACCCAAATGACTACACTACACTGGCCCCCAGTGATTTATATACTGGTAGCCAAATAAGAACTGCTTCAAAGGGGTAGAACTGCCTTGTCAGAAACTGAGGTATTCAAGTGGCCACAATGCTATACTATAGCCTTTATTTTGATTTATTATTACTGCAGGGTTTTTTTTTTCAGTCTGAAATAATGCTATGATCTGACTGCATAGGTAATAAACTAAATTCCATACTGTATTCACTATGTAAGTGATAGTCGAATTAGTTAACATGCAAAAAACAAAAAACAAAAAACAAAACCAAAAACCCAAAACAAACCGAACAACAATGCAATCCAATTAGGTTACAAGGCTATCTTTCAATATGTTGATCTCTTACAACCATAAAAGTAGCTAGATAAAACAGATAATTTAGGATAATTAAACTAATATTGACAAGACCTTTGATTGCACAATCTCTTTTTTGAGAGATATCAAAGTTGTACAAAAAGTGATCCGAGAACTGAAAACAAATATTGCATAACTATGTATCAGCCACTTCCTAAAGTAACTCACCTATGCATTCTGTGAAAATACATCTTATTCTGCAATCAAGGCTATCAGAATCACTTCTAAAATAATAGTTTTTACCACACGTTTCCAGGCATGACACTTTCTGAGCAAAAGATATCTTTGATAATTGTATTCCTTAGTAGGTTGCTCTTATTCCATAGAGTTCTTCAGCATAATAAAGATCCACCAGCACCCCAATAATCCACGATCATCCTTGCTGTCAGTGTACAGGTTTAATTATTCTGCTCTTTGGACAGAATCTTTGCCTTTCAAAAGTGCCAGTTAGGTTGCTTTCTGCCTTCTCTATTAAAACCAGAATCACATACTAATTCTGAGCCCCTATAGAGCCCTGTACAAGAAGGTTGCTCATGAATACTAATAACCAGAGCAAGTAGCACTCCTAGACCAAGGGAAAGATAATCACTTCTTTTTAATGAGGCACATAATATTTCTAAAAATAAACCACCCACTGTCATCTGAAGTGTGCTATATTTAAGTACTACCTAACATTGTCTTTATTGGCTCTTTGACAGCCATACCAAGCAACTACAACAATCCTTAGCTACAAAAAATCATTAGCATAATTCATGAACCATCTTAGATTGCAATCCTATCCAAACTTGCTTGAATGAATGTGAGTAAACTCCATTCATCCCAGGAGAGATGACTCAGGAATAAACACAAATAGGGTCAGAATGTAAATTGGCGTGCTTAAACAATTTGCCAGTTCCAACACCCGCTACTCTGCATCCATACCTCTAACAACTTAGGTGTCTAGTAATGAAGCTTTTATTTAGTGTTATTACTCTGGGGAAAGGGTGAGGAACATGAGTTCATCACGATGAACACTACACCAAATGTCACATATTCTGACATTACTGGTATTAGCGGTATCAATGACAAGTAGAAAATGATGGTGGGTGTAGTAAGGCAGTAGTAAGAAGGAACATGCTCTGATCAATTTATCTTCTTAAGCTCTGGAAACTTAGCTGAAGCAAAAGAAGATGGAAGTGGTAGGTGTTCACAGACCAGAGCCTAGAAAAATTACTTGTTTGAAATACAAGTATCCCTCAGCCCAAATAATCACTGGATGGGGATTCTGAGAGCTTCATCCATTATTTAATTCCCTTTCTGCCAAGATTGGGACATTGTTCATGAAGTAGTCAAAGTCAGTAACTTTTCCAAGCTCTAGATCCAAAGGGAGCTATGGAGGTAAGGTATGGTGATTAGCATAGAATGAAGAGGAAGTGGTGCGAACATTTACCAATCTTTCTTGCCAAACATGTCTGGCACATTGGAATGCTTCTGTAAACACTCTTCTTTTTAAATTAGCACTTTTAAGAGTTGGTTGTATGAATCTGAGACAAAAGAAAGCTCTGGTGTATAAGTACATAACCAAACTTGTTGGTAAGACTGTATAGTATAATCCTAATTTATTCAGGGTTCCATGGGCCTAATGAGTTGCAAAGATCAAATCTGATGATGAGCCATGGAAAAATGTGTAGCTTGCCAGACCCACGCTTTATGATAATCACAGCAAATTCATCTTTCTGTGTCAACTGCAAGCCTGATGCACTAGGCTACAATGCTGCAAATTATCTTGATGACCTTAGACAAAAGATGGACCTAACAGCAAATCAGCTCAAGCGTTCCTTTGGTTTTAGTCAAACAAAATTTAGACAGCAGTAAAATGTTTCAGTGTAAACCACATTTATACTACATTCTTCAACCATTTTATGCTTTTACATCTTCAGGGCACCCACAGGAGAAAAGCACCCAAGAATCCCCCTCTCCGTTTCAAATTTTACTTTCTGTTGGTGCACTGGATGCAAAATGGGGGAAATGATCATCCAGGAAATGTCTGAAATGCTGAAGTTTTAAAAAACAAAACAACAGCCAGAAACACCTTTCCACAAATTGCCCTGAAGAGAGAAACTGAAAGTACCGGTAGGCATTCTCTCTCTCTCTCTCTCTCTCTCTCTGCGTATGTGTGTATGCCTTCAAGTTACCTATCAACTTATGGTGACCACATGAATTTCATAGGGTTCTCATGGGCAGGGATTACTCAGAGATGGTTTTGCTAGCACCTTCTTGTGAAATGTAACATACAACATCAGGTATTCATTGGTCATATCCCATCCAAGTAGTAACCTGAGCTGACCCTGGTTAGCTTCCAAGATCAGATGGGATCTGGAGTCATAAGGGTAATTAAACCCTTTTTACCCTAGCAATAAATATTTACAAGAGAAAGGAGCCTATGCTTGAAAGACCACAGCTAGTGTGACTGCAAATTATGCTGAAAGGAAAAAAGTCACCTATTACCTGATTCATTTCAGCCTGTAGCTTAAAGGGGAAAATGAGACTGATTATGGATGATTTAACGCTACCATTACACACCACAGACACTAGAACAGTTTAGAAGACATGGAAAATATATTTGCTGTGGTATATATTTGCAAATATTCTTGCCCATAATAAGATAGGGCATCTGGGCATATCATCCTATGAATAAATCTGACAACCACTATGAGTTTTTTTGTTTTGCCCACCTTTCATGCATCTTTTTAAATTTTATTTTCAGTGGGTTTTGTGTGAGTATGTTGTGTTTCATATAGACAACCCCTTCTCCATTTTTTTCACAAAGAAATCCTGACATAAGAAAAATTAGCAAATATTCTTGAAATTTTGGCCTCTGGGCAGAAAGCTATGGAAAACTTTTATTCTTGTATGGGAGAACAAAATGAGCTAAATGTACATCCTAAGGAGCTAGCTGCTGAACAAGATTGTTCCTCAAATCCCTTTTGTTTCCTCCACAGGCCAGAACAGCATTTAAGAAACAACCTAAGCAAAGAGGACATTGTCTCTCACAGCTCTTAAATTCATAGTGAAGAGGTGATGTACTGTAGTCAAAAGACATGGTTGCTTTGGTGCATCTCCTCCATATGCCATGGTTGGAACCAGGGATGTGAATACGTGTATCACTCACAACCCTGATTTATCAATAAAGCACACTTCTAGATGTTAGCTTGCTACTGTAGAAAATGATTTAATCTGTTAAACCTAGAATGGCCTGTTACTCTAATGAGTAAAGGTCAGAACAAGGTCACATTCTGGGCCCTTTTTTCTGACCTCAGAATAAAAATAAAAATAAAATAATAAAACTGTTATTTATATCCCACCATTGTATGCACAATCAAAGCAGCATATAACAGTTACAAATACAATTATATACATATACAAATCTACCCTTAAAACAAGATTAAACAGTTATAATATTAAAACTCTTATTAACAATGTGCAAAGTCGTCACAGCCAGAGCTACATCAATCAGGAGAGATATGGGGGGTCTTTACAAGGCCAGGGGCTGTTCTGAGAAGGTCTGCCAGAAGAGATCCATCTTGATAGCTTTCTTGAAGCCGTCTAAGTTAGATATTTGACAGATCTCATCTGGGAGGCTGTTCCCTAAGGAGGGAGCAACAGCTGAAAAAGACCTCTGGGAGGTCGCAACCAATCTAGTCCGGACCAGTTGTAATAGATTCCTCCCAGAAGATCTGAGTGCACGGGGCGGATTACATGGAAGGAGTGACCAATGCTGACAGCAGATGCACAGGTGGCTCAGCGGGATCATCATGGAAGATTTGGAGAAACAGATAAAGTTAAAAAAACACCTCCATTCTACATGTGTTATGTTCTGGTTCTGGTTCTGGTGTGGGACACCCTGGACATGGTCAGGACTGCCCACACTAAAACTGAAGTTTGGGCTGTGCAGTGTCTGAACAGGACAACAACCAGAACAGAGAGGAGAGCAGGCCTTTTGGTCAATGCAGTCAAGCCCTAAGCCTTACTATATTCAGAAGAGCTTGAGAAGTAAGTAATTTCAGCCTCAGACCCATGTCTGATACATATCCAAATATGACTCTTTCCTATCAGGAATGCATTGTGAGTTTTAGTGCTGCGTGATAATGGGCACCTTCCATAAGCACCTCCTATAAAAGAGCAGCAGAGGGTGAAGTCAGGCTGTCTTCTTGAATCACCTGGCACCTTCATAAAAGTGGTTAAGAAACTGGCATATATAAAGTCAACAAACAACCAGATGGTAGAAAAACAGCTAAATTCCTTCTTAATCTGAATACCCACTCTCTTCATAGCCTATAGATTGTTACTGTTTCTGTTCCTCTCTCTCTCTCTCTCTCTCTGTTGTACTTCAACACAAAATAGCAACAAGGGCCAGGATTCAACAAAGCACAGTTTGTTTTACTAATTTATTCAAGGAACTGGGAGGGGCAATTTCTACTTCCCACTGCTAAACTCATCATGCAGCCACAAAATCTTTTCTGGAAGTGTTGGGAATCCTAGAATTTTTCCAAGCCACCCTCACAACATTTTATATTCACCACTAACTCCAGTCAGCTAGCTTACTCATGTATGCATGAGCAAACCTATCTTGGAACATTTCATATATGTTATGGGTGTATTTTCTGAACCAACTTAGCTATATCCATAAGATTCATGCTTCAGATTCATTTCCCTAAATTGAAGACAGAGGGAAAAGGAATCTCAGTTAACTAAAACAAGTCTTTTGGTATGTTACATACTTTGAAATTTATTGTTTCAGTTACTTAAGTTGAGGCTCGTGTATATTAGATTTAAGGGTGGATAGCAGCCACTAAACAACTATGCTAGTGCTACCCTCACGCTATCTATGAGATATATGCAAGAGGCTTGGGTTGGTTTAGGGATTTTGGTGGGGAACAGGCACTGTTTATATAAGCAAAAGGAATGTATAACAACTGCACGCACAAGCTGAGGAATGAGAGAATGTCTACCAGACATCAGGGCATTGTGCAGACATTGTGTTAATAGGTCTACACTAGGTCAGAAGAGTGTGGTTAAGTAATGTTTACATCACACAGATAACTATGAAGAAATGGCTTTGCAACTGTCATTCCAAACATACAATTAATTTTCTTTTTTTGCCTGTCTAGAAACACAGACACACCACTCTTGGTACATTGTGGTATTATAATCTGAACTATCAAGTGCTTTCTCCACCAATCTAGAACCAGTTACTCTAAGCAGTTTCATTACCAAACCATGTCTGAAGAAAACCAGAAAGACCTTTTCCAACAGCAAAGTTCTGTGAGAGTCTAACATACTATAACTGAAAAAGTTAATTCAGGGGGAGGGGGGGTAATCTAAATATTGCCAATAAGAGGCAAGAGGAGTAAAGGCAGAATGATTAGCCAACAATCTTTGGGCTCAGGGACAAAAAACATTCATTTCACGAAGTAAATAGGACTAGATAAAAATGAACATGCTAACATAGTTTTTATTTCCAAAAATAGTTCATCTTATAGTGTATCATACAAATAGTGTTTGTGTTATAGGGTTTTAGAGTTGTTGTTGTTGTTTTCCTGCCAGAAAGGCAAAGTTTGTATAAATTATAGTCATGCTCTTCTACATTCCTGGATCAAAAAGAACTCACTAATTTTAATAGGATTATGTACAACAAGTAGGTAGACAATGAATATGTGCATAACTATGCTTCTCATTTACCTATAGGCAAACATTTTTTATGATTGCTGGGAATTACATGATGCTATATGATATGAAAATAGTGAAGGACAGCTCATTTTGCTTCCTGAACTCATGTTCATGTTTCTATCTCTCTGTAACCTTATTAAATTCTCTAATGAAACACAGAATACCTAAGTAACAGAAATGAAGGCATTTTGTGAAATTAACCTTCTTTACATGTTAAACCACCAGAAAAAAAAACTTTCTATAATGAAGACATCTCTCTGCTCTTAGGATAATAATCAATCAGTGCATAAAAGTAAGCTAAGATAGCACCCAATACTCCCACCACTGCTAACAAAATAATGATTACTTGAACTACTGGGGTAAATGCACAAGGGAAGGAAGCTAACCTTTACCTCACATCAGCAACTGTATGCCTTCTCCTTTTCTTGTCTTGCAAATTCATTTTTTTTCCACTGTGCCCCGTCTTGTCATCTAATTCCCATGATATCCTTCTTTCTTTTTTCCCATCAGTTTTGCAGATCTCTAAGGACTTTGATCTTTCCATAGTCACAACATGCAGGCATGCAAAATTAAATACAGATAACTGAAAATGAAAATAAGGAACTACAGGTGCTAATTCTACATTCACAACAGATTTTATAAGACTAAAAACCTCCACAAACAAACAACCACAGCAAGCCAACTAACCATTGTTGGATTTAAAAAATAAATGCTAACTGTATGAGGACAAGACTCATGGCTTATTATGTCTAAACAAGAAAAACCTGATGATTATTTTCTCTTTCAGGTTTCATGCTATTGGAATTGATTTGTTATCAATATGATGTTGCTCAGATTTACCAATTAATTAAATAAGGAAATGTCAAATAAACCATTCAGATGGCCCTACTGAACTGGAACAATTTGAAAGTGGTTAAATTTCTCAGAAGCAGAGCATCAAGTAATCCAAATCTATTGGCTGCTCTGTCTTTTTTCCAGAGCTAGAGAACTAACTATCAGTTATGCTGGCAATGCAGTTCTTATTCATACAAACTTTTGTCATTTCAAAATGGTATGCATCTTCTAGATAGTGACATAAAAGAAATTAATTAACAGAAACAATTCAAAAATAAAACCTTACACAATAACCATAATGAACATCTTATTTTTGAATGGGGAAACACAATTCTTATTTTGAAATGCTTTCATATGAGGGGGAAAAATTCAGGGGAAAAAGATCAAAATCTTGAGTAATGTGAAATAGATAAGCTCTTCAAAGTAATGTTAAAAGTAAATGCCATAAAATGTTCCATCTGTTACATTCAAACCCTTTTTATCCTGAAAGAGAACGATCACTGAAAATGCAGACACATCTGTCTTAACACATATCAGTCTATTCAGAAATATTTGTTTAAATGTTTCTTTAAAAAAAAACCCAGTATCTTTGGTCTGTCTTGGCCGGTTATGGTCAATTGTGATCTTCCAAATATTTTTGGACCGTAACTGCCTTAATCCATTATCATTGGCTATGCTGGCAGGGACTGTAGGTCATACTGTAGAGGACACAGTTGCTAGGAAGACTGCAGCTGAACAAAAGAAACTCTCTGTATTTTTAAAAAAGTAAAATTGAGGTGGGACACATTACTTCAGCTTAGTCTCATAGCCTGAGGCAGCAGAACAGGCATGGGAACTATCCTGGCAATGGATGGATCACTGGCTTCAAAGAGTTAAGAAGAGAGGCAACTGGAACTTATTTAGTGATCTACCCATGGAGAGACTGAAGACATATCAGCAATGAGATTATTTAAACAGTTGATCTGAACAGGGGAAGTACTTGCTTTTCAAGTTTCATCTTCTGTCATAGAAGACTTGCCCTACACAGTGGTTATAGTGCTGCTATAATGGGACTAAAATTGAAGCAGTACAGTAAAATAGATTTGCCTCATTTTCTTAGGGTGCATGTGCACTGTAGAAATAATGCAGTTTGACATCACTTTGAGTGCTGTAGCTCCACACTACGGAATACTGGGATCTCTAGTTTTGCAAGGTCTTTAGCCATCTCTACCAGGCTTCTTCTGGTGCCTCACAAAACTACAGATCCCAGGATTCTGTAGGATGAAGCCATGGCTGTTAAACTGGTGCCAAATGACATTATTTCTACCATGTGGATGCATCTTTAGATGTTATGTTTGCATGGCTACACTGGAAAAGCTAGTATGTAAACAATACTAGTTATACACACTCATAGGTTTAGAATGTATGTGCATAATTTCCAGACTTCCTCATCACCAAACCAATCCAGAGATACTGTTATTGGTAATGCAGGCTCTATAATAATAAGTCCTGAGTCAATATGTTTGACTAGAGTGTCAATAGTTTCCTAGACTATTGAAGGTAATATGACAGAAATACATCATTGCTTCTGTCAACCACATCTTACCATCTTGTCTGACAAAACAATTTTGCATGGTTTTTGTTGTAAAAACAAAATCTGTTGACAAAACTATGACAAAAAGCATGCACATATATAGTAAAGACAGCAATGAATCTCTCCTGTCACTACATTGCTCTTCTCCACTGTTACCTATGTTTGCATGTCCTCCCTAATCACTGGTTGGACCTCTCTGGTATGTTAGAAATCTATGGGGCTTTTTAGATTGGCAGGAAAGTGTGACATGAAGTTGCCTTTACCTTAATGCTCAGCAGCTAGACTGCAAGCCTCAGGTGTGCATTTAAAAGTTACAGGGCAGCTAGACTGAGGGGTGTGGGAACAACTTATCTGAAGTCTTTTCTGTGGCTCAGCAGCTACATGGGAAGCGGTCAGAACGCTACAAACACAGGCGGAGCAGCTACATGGGCGGCAATGAACGCGGCTTTTAGCCGCGGTGAACCTTTAAATTTTTTTTTCCTTGCCGGCTGCGAACTGCGCAATTCCTCAATGCCCTGCAGGTGTAAAAGCTGGGGTTTAACCGCGAAGTTTTTTAAAGCTCCCAAACCCTAGCTCCACCCCTAATCCAAACCCTAGAGATGCGTAGTAGGGACTCTGGGATGCCGTTACTGTTATTCTACTGTGGATAACATGTCAATTCATTCACAAAATAAGGGGGTTCATTCATGATGCACCAGTGCAACAGCACAGTTTAAAAAGGCAGAGGAACCGCAGTGATAAACCGCTGAACTTTTAAATTTTTTTCCCTTGCCGGCTGCGAATTGCGCAATAGCGCAATTGTGCAGTTCCCAGCAGGCAATGATAATGTCGCTGTATTGTGTACCTGCACAATTGCGCAATTGCGCAATTCGCAGCCAGCAAGGAAAAAAAAATTTTAAAGCGCGGCTAAAAGCCGTGTTCCTTGCTGCCCATGTAGCTGCTCCGCCTGTGTTTGTAGCGTTCTGAGAGCTTCCAATGTAGCTGCTGAGCCACAGAAAAGACCTCAGATAAGTCGTTCCCAAACCCCTCAGTCTAGCAGCGCTGTACCTTTTAAATGCACACCTGGGGCTTGCAGTCTAGCTGCTAAGCATTAAGGAAAAGGCAACTTCATGTCACACTTTCCGGCCAATCTAAAAAGCCCCAGCAATGTTGCGCCCTTTTTAAAAAAGTAGTGGGGAAATCAAGCTACTTTTTAAAGGCACTTCTTCTCCCTTAAAACTCCAAAATAGTGTTTTCATGGCACACTTTTCCTTTTTCTCATCTAAAGGCTGGGCTTTCATGCAGCCATCAACACACCTCTTTTTGCCAATCTAAAGTGGGCCTATGAGTCAGAAAGTTGAGATTTCAATGAAAAGTGATCCTTTACAGTATCGACTCAGCAGTTTTACTATTAACAGAAACTTTTAAGTCTCAGGAATAAGCAAGATATTACAGAATAGACAAATAAGAATCTTAACAATTAGGCAGTTACATATCTAATACTGAATTTATAATTCTGTAAAACATTTTCCCCACTGTCACTGTCTTAAATTAGAACAGGGATGGGCAGCTTCTGGATTGCAACTTCCATTAACCTTAGGCAGTGAGTGAACACAAGAACTTTATTCTGACAATATCTAAAGGATTAAGGTTATCCATTCCTGAATCAGAGGAGACTGAGGCCCTGCCTTTATATGTTGCCATTGTCAAAATGCATCAACTATTCAACTTTATGTCAGGATTGGATTGCACTCGTTCTTATGGAATTCCCACCTAGTAAAGACAATCCCCTTTTTGTCACACTAGATGACCTGCTACAGCCATTTTTTTTATTTGAAGAGGCATAGTTGCCATCTCTAGGAAACATCTATTTATGGTCTTCTGTGAGGTTGCCACATGTTTGGGATGTGAGAGAATGTGCCTGCGATGTACCAGACACTGAAATATCTGGTTCTCATTTATAAGCTATGAGTGAACAAACACAAAATGACATCACAGCAGCTCTGTCATGCCATCACCCTTTCCAGTGGTCATTTGAACATACTTTTGCTTACTGGGATTTGATAATTAAGTGAGCAGATGCATGGAAGAAAGTATATTGGCTGCATCACATTGAGAGTTTTTCTATAATGCTCCAATATGTCTGGAAATTATAGCTTCCTTCTATTTAGATTTTGGTTGAAAAGCAGGTAAAGCTGCAAAGTAGGACACAGTCTCAAATTATGGTGAATAAATATTGGCAAACGGCTTTTCATAAGAACAGTGTGTGTGTGTGTGTGTGTGTGGTGTGTGAGTGAGGAAAAATAACCTAAATTTTATGTTTCTAAATGCAAGATATATTCAGCTGCAGGTTTGTTGCTATTAACTAGCCTCTAGTTGCCCTGACTCATGGTAATCCTGTGGATGACACATCTCCAAGACCTCCTTATCCTGCACTGATCTGCTTAGGACCTGTAGATTAAGGCCCATTGCCTCACTGACTGAGTCCATCCATCTGATATGCATTGTTCCTCTCTTTCTATTGCCCTCTACCTTCCCTAGCATTTTTGCCTCTTCTACTGAATCATGCTTTCTCATGATGTGTCCAAAGTACAACAGCTTTAGTTTCCTCATCTTGGTTTCTAGGGAGTATTCAGGTTTATCTGCTTAAGAACCCATTTATTTGTCTTTTCGGCTACCTGCAGTGCTCAGTTGTATATCTTTACGATCTTATCTAGTTCTTTCATAGTTTCCCTTCCCATTCCTAGTCCTTGGAGTTTATCACATAGGCCCTTGGAACGAGCCTGGCGTGTTACAAAAGGGGTGGGATGGGAATGGAAGGTGGCATAGGATGCAGTTTACCGCACAGAGAACACCACCACTGTTGCTGCTGGAAGTTCCCATGCTGTTCCAGATGTGTCCCTCAGGAGGTGATTTTCAGGAGCACTTCAGTTCCTGAAAATCGCCTCTTGGGGGATGCATCTGGAATGAAATGGGAACTTCTGGCGGTGGCAGTGGCGTTCTCTTGTGAGGTAAACTGCATCCTATGCTGCCTTCCATTCCCATCTCCCTCCCTTTTGTAACGTGCCAGGCCCGTTGCAGTCGCCTGTGCGATAAACTATTTCTTCTGATTTCTTGACTGCAGTTTCCATTCTGGTCAAAGTTTGATCCAAGGAATAGGAACTCTTACTATTTCAATTTCCTCATAGTCTAGGTCGAACAGGAGCTTAATAAAGGGATTTCTACTCTACAAAAGGGGCTGGGTAATACAAAATTCAGACTCATCGCTGCTATGCTCCTACAAATGTGATAGTGTTCTGAAATTTCAGGCCATGAACTATATTGTTTCTGCTCAATCCATCCCTTGCAGACACTGTGATCACTATTATTACAGTGTATGTAAAAAACAGCTTAGGAATGCTTTCATGTTGCCTTAGCTGTGTGGGAACTGTTTCCCCATAAGCGGCTCCTGTGTAAATGAGCAGATGTTGGATCTATGACTGGGGTCAACATGTGCAGAAGCCAAGCATGAATCTTTTGTGAGGCAAATCCATGCAATTGGCTCCATCACTTAAAGACTAACTCTGTCACATCTCAAGAAAGGACTCCCATGCAATTAGGGTTAGATTTACAGAGATAAGATGGAAAAGAGCAACTATTTATGGAGCAATTTAAGATTTCTGCCCTGCTTGTATATACAAAGAATCTATATAGTTAACTGTGTAATACTGTAGATGAATTTGCTTGGAGTAACTGTAGTCCCTATTCTGGCATCTTTTTAATACACACCTTTTCAAGAAAAAAGTGAGATTTTAACTACATAAAATTCCTAACATGCACTAGGCTGTGGTACACAACCACATTCAATTTTCTTTTCACAGTACACAGTCAAAAAAAGTATATTATTATGACTTTATGAGCCATCAGCTCTATGAAGTTTTGAGTCTCTAGTGGATCAAATATTTACTGCTGCTCAAATGCAGTTTTGCTGGTGGATTGTTTGTTTTTTACAGCTGTTAGAAACAAACATTTGTTATTGTCTTGCTTTTCGGTGCTTTTTTAGCAGCTAAAAATTACCATTTGCATATATAATACAACTGTAGTGGTCAAATTTCATTTGAGAAGAATGGACAACTTTTAAATTGTTGGAAACTCACCTGATTCTGCCCCTAGGGCGCTCTGATTGCTCTGACATAAAACTTGTGCTGCTGAGGCGAGAGGCACTGCTGGTACGGGAAATAGCTGACACATCACTGACATCACTATCTGATGATTTGGCAGAGATGTTATCACAACTTCTGTACTGATCTGCTTGTATATTATACTAAAGATTAAAAAAGAAAATGTGAGTTACCTTGGCCCAGTGTAGAACTAAAACCCTTCATAATAGAGCTAATAACAGTAAAAATACAGATAACTTCAGAGGAACACTTTTAAATTAATTTTTGTTGGAAATACAAAAGCGTGTAGACAGTTTCATGCAGCCCAGCTACTTTAGTGAATGGTTCTGAGAAGCCAACGGTAACAAATGACTCAGAAATGGGTTTTACTTTTATTATGAATGTCCTCCTTCCTAAATGGTTTGGATCCCAAATGTTTCTCTGTCCAGAAAAGAGCCTGAAGAAGGCCTTGTCTGCACCTGCACGGAGCAGCCCAAAATATACTGGCCATAGAGCTGCTCCGACCTGCCCCCATCACAAAGCCCTCCACTCTGATGTGAGATGGTTGACTACACACATGTGACCTATGGACACATGGTTGGGTGCCTCATTCTGGTCTCAAAGTGAACAACTTGAGGCAGTGGCGGATGCAATGGGCAGCCTAGAGGGACAGGTTTCAAACAGCTGTCTGGCATCAGAACAGGGACTCTGGATCTCCCAGGAAGATTTAGAGCAAACAAGGACTTTGTTGAATCTGGGGTAAGAAGGGTAAAACCCAGTTCTGGTGCTGAATGGGCTTGCATCAGAACTGGACTTTGGCCTGTGCATCAACTGGTCTCCCTGATGAATGAAAGAAGGCTGTTGTATTTGGCCCATGATGTAGTTATGGATTTTTAAAAAACAAATATTGACAAATATTTAAGGAGAACCACTGTAGTAACTCGTGTAGTTATTAGTAACTACCAGCCTTCAGCTGCTGTTCTTTAAATTTGGATGATCACAATTGAATGTTACAATATCAACAGCATTTAAACCTTCAAGGGCGTCATTAACTGAAGATATATCACCAATGGTTGTTAAATGATGAGGAAAACATTTTTAGGTTTCTATTGTAAAGATGTTTCCAAGCAGGACTGATGTCCCTGCATGATACAGGAACTTGCCCTGCTCCACACACATACCACCTGTGCTGAAAGTATTCTTCAAAACTCTTAGAACAAAGTAACCTGAACTATCATTCTCCCTCTATCTGTTCATTAGGCCACTATGTTTTTCAATGAGGCCTTATTGTCTACATCATAACCTAAAGAGTCCCACTGGTGGCACAATGGCAACAAGACGTCTCTGAAATGGCCCCCATCACCTGTAATAGCCTCCCATTTTTGATAGATCTGGAACTGATGATTGTGTGCTTCTGACAGTTCTCTAAAATGTATTTGTTCACCCTGACTTTCCCCAACCATCAACAGGTAAAGTTCTTCCAAGGATTATCTTACACAACCTTCCAACCAACAATATTATTGGGTGTTTATAACGTTTACAGTTTCTTATATAAATATGAAAAAGTCATTTCAATTGCTCTAGAGTCTGTCTTCTTCAAATGTGGAAGAATGACAGCACTGGGTTTATCATGTACTACTGTAATGTTTAAGTCATTATTAAAGCTAACATGTTTATTTATGTCTCGATGTGAGGGCAGACAGTTCAAAAAGAACAGCTACAGTAACTGACCTCACTGCAATTTACTGTAGATTAAGCACTTTTCAGCTAGTTTTCATGATGACAATATATTACTCCCAGTACCAGAGGCAATTTGAGTCTCTGTTAGGGAGGCAAAGCCTTGCTTGTCTTGTTCTCACATGGGAGAACAAAAGTCTCAGTTATTTCCTCCACACCAAGTAAATGGCAAGAGATCTCTTTTTTTTTTTTGAGGGGGTGTATTTTTGAAGAAAGTACTCACATCTACAAGGTTATTTTTGTGAAAATTACTGGAGAATTTTAATGTGAATTACAATTGTTGTTGCTTTGTTACATGGACTTTTTAAAAAGAGAAGTAGTGACTGGATTGGATTAATATCCTGTCCTCCTATGCTTTCTGCACACATGTTTGTGTTTTCCTTAGGAAAGTGGAACAAGACTAGTCTAGCACCGAGGATTATTGACCAAATTCCAGAGATCTGTGCATACATCCTTGCATTCTAGTGGAGGATGAGAAAAATCTTGTGGCAGTGGTCAAGGCTGTTCAGGTTTTTTCTCAGCAAAGATGAAAAATCTGGGAAATAATATCTACAACCTTTCTTCTGCATATATATTATTGGTGACAACAAGTGAGAGGATGCTGTTGTGCTCATGTCCTGCTTGTGGCAAGTTTCTTTGTGTGGCCACTGTGGGAGCAGACTACAACAACAGCTGGGGGACTTGCAGACACAGCTCCATCACCCTGGGTACTGATCAAGAGCAAGG
Organism: Urosaurus nigricauda; assembly: GCA_034509955.1. Lineage (NCBI taxonomy): Eukaryota > Metazoa > Chordata > Lepidosauria > Squamata > Phrynosomatidae > Urosaurus > Urosaurus nigricauda. The sequence continues at coordinate 255,326,335 of JAOEGL010000001.1, read as the reverse complement.
ACGAGCCCATGTGTCCTGTAGCTCCTCTTAAGCACATGGGAATGAAAGAGCTACTGGCTCCTTTGTTCCTGGTGTTGAAGAACATCCAAAACATCTTTTGGAACACCTATGTCTCTAATGTTGTGTAATACTATGAAGGAATATAATGTGTTGCATAACAATATTTTTGTTTTCCAAAGTAATATAATATGCTACTTTTATTCAGCCAGTAATAAAATTACCGTTACCTTTCTCCTTGAGCCAGTCATTGTTTATTACAGTTGGCCCTCCACTGTTGCATGTTCAGCATTCATAGATTTGATCATCTGCATTTTATTTTATTTTATTTTATGACCTATTCTGGTGGAAGTGGAGCAGCTCTGGCCATTTTTAATATGGGTATAATATGTAAGATCTCTGCAGAGAGAAAGTGGTGGCCATTTTTAATCAGGGCAAGACCCTATTACAAAGGGCCACTATAATCTCTCTGCAGAGAACTTTATGGATTATGCTCTTATTAAAAATGGCAGCTACTGCTCCACTTGCATAGATTAGAACTATGGAAGTAACATAGAAGTTATATGCCCACAATTGAAAAACAAATATTATTCCATAAAATGAAGAATGAATTATCAGAGTTCTTGAGTAAGATTATTTTTAGATTGTTAGATTTTTGTGTGTGTGTTTGCAGTAGTGTTGTGCTCAGATGTTTTGCTGTTCATTTTTTAAAAATTTGGAATGTTATAATTTAAAGTGTTGTAATAAATATTGGTATTAAAAGAATGGCTGAGGCCGCTCTACTTCCACTAGAAGTAATAAAATCACGCTGGTGAATCTAGTGAAGAAGTGTTATCAGGTAAGAAATGTAATATAGTAATATATTACTTCTGACATTTTGGGGCAAGTAATAAGAAATATATCCATACTTTTTTTTACAGGTAAGTAATATGTTATAAGTAATATGTTATTTTTCAAACTAATGTTTTACAACACTGTCTGCCATTGATCCAGTGGGCTGAGAGATGAAGTAGAGGGGACAAAGGGAGTGGCCTCTGGCACGGAAAATATATTCTGCCAGCATATTAAAATTTCTTAGCTTATATTTAGGTGAAAGCGAATGTTAAATTACACGAAAAGGTCTAAATATCAGAGATAATTTCATTCAGAGCAGTGGTGGGCAAAGTTTGACCTAAATTCCACTTTTGCAGGCCCAAAAGATTCTACCAGTCCCCCAATTTTTTTAAAAAAATGATGTGTCTTTTAGGCAATTTTTGCCCCAAACCAAGCAAAAATCCCCACAACAGCACGAAAGCATGCAAAATACCAACCCACCTCCACAAGTACCCCACATTCTATCATTTCATGTCTTTCCTTGCTAAATTATAAAAGGTAAGACATTACACATGAAACAAACAAAAATTTGAAACATTTAATTAGCAACCTGCTTCTAAACATTGATGTAACAATGCAGAATAACTCAGTAATGGAAAAACTAATAGCCATATCTCTGCAGTGCTATACAACAGATTATTATTGTATTTCTGGAAGGTCTGTTAGTACAATATTTAGACGAGAAGCATTAGTGAGTGATAACAAGAGTGACAGTTACTGGATAGTTAAACCTACTGATGTATTGGAATCAGTAGGAACTACACTAATTTCAGTGAAATATGCCTATATCGAAATATGAAATGCACTGCTGGAACAAGATTTGGACAGTCTTTTATGCAGGGGGTAAAAACTGGGCAGAAACTGAATTCCAGATTCTGGACAATGAAAATTAGTTTTTGCTAAGGTATAGCCACACTTGGATGCAACCAATGTTGTTAGTAGCAACACGACTTTGATCTCATAGTATTGTTAAGAAATACATTATCATGTCCAGGCATATGATGGACAGAGCAATTTTGAAAGGGCGGGTGACAATTGCTACTTGTTCAAGAGTTGCAAGAGGCACATATCACATGAAAAGAATCTAACTGGTTAATGAAAAAGGTAAAGATTTTCCCTTTGACAAGGTTGTCAAGTCATGTCCGATAGTAGAGGGTGGTGCTCATCTCCGTTACTAAGCCAAAAAGCCAGTGTCATTAAAGACAACTCTGTGATCATGTAGCCAGCATAACTGCACAGAACACTGTACAGATCTCAAAAAGGTTTCAGATGAAAACAAAACAGGTCTATTTAAAAGCAGATTGAAATCTTGTGAAGTCGAAGGCTTCACAAAATTTTGTGAAGCCGAAATTTTATGAAGTCAAAATTTTCATTCACTCCCTGATCTGTTATGGCATAATATAAAACTGGAAAAAATGTTCAGCTTGATAGTTTTCTTTATGTACAGTAACTACATATAAGATAAAGATTAATTCTAAATCTAGCTATATCTGTTTAATCATTGTGGATTAGAACAAATTCAGAGAAAAGAAGACCCCTATGCATAATGGAGTTTCATTAAAAGGGCAATGTTATCAGAGACAAATGTCTTAAATATTTCCACCTCTCCTCTCTTAAATAAAAGAAAAGAACTTGCAACAATTCCTCTAAACAGTTGCCATCATCTTGAGAGCATATTCCTGTGATTTTGAAGGAGCTTACGTCTACGAAGGCAGTATGTAAACCAAGGGTGAGCAAAGACTGGCCCTTAGATCACATGTGGCCTCAAAGGGCTTAGAGTATTTTGCCTCAAATGCTCCCACATGCCCTCTAGGGGCCCAGAAAGGCCCCAAAACATGCCAGCGTGTTTCCTAGAAGGTGTTTGGGGGCAAAACAAAACAAAAACAAAAACAACAAACAAACTTTGGGTCTGGAGTCGAAGGCTTGCATGTCTGGCATCCATAGTTTTTTGTGGAGCTTTCGGGCTATGTGGCCATGTTCTAGAAGAGTTCCTTTCTGACATTTTGCCAGCATCTGTGGCTGGCATCTTCAGATTTCTCTGGAGATGCCAGCCACAGATGCTGGCAAAACGTCAGAAAGGAACTCTTCTAGAACATGGCAATATAGCCCAAAAGCTCCACAAAAACCTTTGGGTCTTTTTTGTGGGAGGAGGTAGAGTGGGGGTGAAGCTCTCCAAGGACAAATGGAGGGATAATGCTATCCCCCTAGTCTTCCACAACTGCGTACTCCTGATGTAGACAAAGAACTCCTCATATAATAAAACAAAAATTCCAGACAGTACTATCTCAAGTTGCAGGTGGATTTGAATGCTTCCTAATATAAATAACTCTCTCCCTCTCTCTCTCTCTGAAAGAAGCATTCCAGGCTCACTTTCTAATTATCGGATTTGCATCTGATGAAATGAACTGTAGTCCAAGAAAGCTTATGCTAGAAATCTTTGTTTCCCAGTTAGACATGAAGATGCTACTGAACTATTTTATGTCTTTTTTCTAATGAAGTGTTAAAATAGTTTCAGTGAAGTTTCATAGTGGTTCAGTTGCCAAAAAGGCATTCAATACCCGTGAGCATCACAATCCACAGCAGTCATTATGTGGAAGCAGTAAGAACCTACATGTGATTGCCTTGGACACTCTTCATGCACCTGGTACAATGGCCAAAGAGGACCACCCAAAATATTTCGTTTGGCTAAGGTGAAGATGCACAAGCAAAGTGCTGATATTACACATGATGCATGGAAGCCAAATAAACAAAGTATGTGTTTTATCTTGCCACTTCCTTGTAATGACAGGAATCAGTTAATTCTTGAGCTTTCCAGAACATTGGATTTTGATGCTTCAACTTGGAAGATTACAATTTCAGGACCTTCTCATACACTACAAAAATAGGACGAGTAAACCTGGCCCCAACAGAAAATCAGTATTTTGTAGTGATTTCAAGTAACAGTTTCTTTTTAGATAATTTTGTGCTATATCTTTAATAGCTCTGTTACTCTAAATCACTTCTCTAAATAAAATATCATATTTTAATACTCTCTTTACCTTGGTATATTGCTCATGTTCAAGTTCTTGACTAGAACCAGACCCTGTTGTCTGGTTATAACGGTGCATTTTCATTTTCATCTGTCTTGTTCGCTCCTCCACTACTAAATTAGCTGTAAAACAAATAATGGAAGCATATTAAAAAGATAAGATTTTTTTTTAAACAAACAAACAAAAATAACAAATGGTCTAGATGCAACTAAGGACCCAAACAGGAATTATTGAAAGAACAAACAAGCAGGACGCGAATGCAAAACATTGGCATGATAATAACTGACATCCTCACTAGATTAACTTGCAATATTTCCCTGACATCTTTTGAAATTTCCTATATCCATATGTTGCAAACACACACACACACACACACACATGCGCGAACACTTTAAAAGCATGTTTGGTTGTTTATTTTTTAAAAAGTGGTATGATGTAATTATAAGTGAATAGAATCATTACAAAATTATAGCATTTGATCTTGACTGGAATCCTCTTAGGGAGTTATGAATGCTTAAATACCATGGTTATGGTTCTACCCAGTGATTTCCAGCCGGATGCCCGAATCCCAACTTACAGGGAAGCAGTCACCGTATTTTATAGAGGTCCATTCCTCTGTCACTCAGGAAACAGCTGACTGATGTTACCGCTCCCACCCCTGAGGGATCTCTACTGTGACAGGCAAAGGTGGGGTCACTGTAGCAATTTCCTCTGGCACCACAGATTGCTCCCATAAGGGATGGTGGAAGCTAGCTGCTTTCTGAGCAAGAGGGGAGTGGATCCCTGCATGCAGTGGCTGCTTCTTGGCAAGTGGGGATTGGGGCTCTTTCACCATCCCTATGAATCCCATAAACTAGGGAATATGTAGCAATCATGAATACCAAACAGTTACAAACGCGTGACTCTAGGTTACCACTTTGTAATTCCTCAGAAAGATTCCAACTATCTCAGTATATTAAAATGTGACACTTTTAAAAAAAATCTATATCCTATTCAAAATACGATTCAAAATGTGATAGATATGGGTCCAAAAACCTGTACAAAACCTTCAGCATTGTGTATGCATTATTACTCAAACAATGCCATCAATGTGCATTAAGTTTGGCTAAGCTTCAATAGCAAAACAATATATCAAAAAATTAACAGCTTACTGTCCTCAAGGAACTTACAAACTACAATAAAAATGTAGATAACAACAAACAAAGGGGGAAAGGATTTGATGAGAGCAAGGATGGATGCAGGGCAATGCAGTAACAAATCAATACAAAGTAGCAACAATTGAGGAGGAGGATTAACTGGTTACATTCAAACCATTGTGAAATAAAGGTTTTCGGAGGGCTTGGAAGGGAGCAAAAAAGGTGGCACTGTGAATATGTTCCAGGATATTCAAACACAAGGACTAGAGACACAAAAGAGGAATGGGTAGATTGAAGACAGCAAGAGATTTTGGGAAGTCTTACAATGTTATTTTTTTCATTATGGCATGGAGGCTTTCCAGACTTTAATAGATGGATGAAATGAATTGAAAAGGTGTTTAGGTTTATATGAATGAACTGTTGAAACTGAATTCCTATGTTGTTACTAAAGGGTTTAATCAGTGCATCTGTTTTAGTTATCCAATTTAAACAAATACACACAGAAGTTCATATGAAGCTCACTTTAGAAATACAGTGGTCCCCCGGGTTACGAAATTAGTTCGTTCCAGCACCTTTTTCGTAACCCGAAAATTTCGTAACCCGGGGCCCATTTCCCATAGGAAATAGGTAATCCGTTCTGAGGCCTGGCCGCCGGCGGAGGGGAAGTGAAATCTCTTCCCCTCCGAAGCCTGGCCGAAGCCTGGCCTGGCGGAGGCCTCCTGGCTGGGGAAGGGAAGCGCGATCCGGTGGATCAGGCCTCCTTTCCTCAGCCGCGGAGGCCTCCTGGCCGTCCCTTTTCCTCCGAAGCCTAGCCTCGGAGAGAAAGGGACGAAAGGCCGTTTCGTCCCTTTTCCTCCGTGGCCTAGCCTCGGAGAAAAAGGGACACCCTTTCGCCCTTTTCCTCCGAGGCCTAGCCTCGGAGAAAAAGGGAGGAAAGGCCGTTTCGTCCCTTTTCCTCCGTGGCCTAGCCTCGGAGAAAAAGGGAGGAAAGGCCGTTTCGTCCTTTTTCCTCCGAGGCCTAGCCTCGGAGAAAAAGGGAGGAAAGGCCGTTTCGTCCCTTTTCCTCCGTGGCCTAGCCTCGGAGAAAAAGGGAGGAAAGGCCGTTTCGTCCCTTTTCCTCCATGGCCTAGCCTCGGAGAAAAAGGGACACCCTTTCGCCCTTTTCCTCCGAGGCCTAGCCTCGGAGAAAAAGGGAGGAAAGGCCGTTTCGTCCCTTTTCCTCTGAGGCCTAGCCTCGGAGAAAAAGGGAGGAAAGGCCGTTTCGTCCCTTTTCCTCCGTGGCCTAGCCTCGGAGAAAAAGGGAGGAAAGGCCGTTTCGTCCCTTTTCCTCCGAGGCCTAGCCTCGGAGAAAAAGGGGCACTCTTTCGTCCCTTTTCCTCCGAGGCCTAGCCTCGGAGAAAAAGGGAGGAAAGGCCGTTTCGTCCCTTTTCCTCCGAGGCCTAGCCTCGGAGAAAAAGAGACAGCCTTTCGTCCCTTTTCCTCCGAAGCCTGGCCTCGGAGGAAAAGGGACGTCCCTTTTTTTCGGATCCCGGGGGATCCTTCGGATACCGGGGGATACTGTAGCGGTCCCGCCGGTTTCGGATCCTGGGGTTTTCTTAACCCGGGGGATTCGTATCCCGGGGGACCACTGTAGCATTTTTTAGAGACAGCCTATAAATTTTTCATGCTACCCAACTGTCTCCAACTCAATTTTATAAGCATTTCTTAGGACCTAAGGCTAAAGAAGTGAAGAGTAGGATGTCCCGCTTTCCCTCTTCCCTGAAAACCGATTCCCCTCTCATTCTATCAATTTGTGTGAGTGTGGGGGGGGGGGGAATAAGAAAACAGATTTTCTGCTTGCCCAGGTTTTCAGTTTCCTCCTCCTCAAGGATTCACATCTCTTTATTGAAGGAAGGAAGGGTCACTGTTTGATTGAAGAAAGAATCATTGTTCTTTGTTTCCCAGCCAAAGAAAAAAGAAAAAAGGGGAAAAAAAAAGAAAAAAGAAAGAAAGAAAAGAAAAAGGAAAAAGGGGGGAAAAAGGGGGGGGGGGTCCTGACACTTACTCAAGAAAACCACCACAAAGCATACTTTTTTCACAATTCTTGCCTGGTATTTGCACATTCCAAAGTGTTTTCAGAAATTATTCTGCACAGAAACACACACTTAGAATCATAGAATCATAGAATCATAGAGTTGGAAGAGACCACAAGGGCCATCCAGTCCAACCCCCTGCCATGCAGGAACTCCAAGTCAAAACATCCCTGACAGATGGCCATCCAGCCTCTGCTTAAAGACCCCTAAGGAAGGAGACTCCACTACACTCCGAGGGAGTGTGTTCCACTGTCGAACAGCCCTTACTGTCAGGAAGTTCCTCCTAATGTTGAGGTGGAATCTCTTTTCCTGCAGTTTGCATCCATTGTTTCGCGTTCTAGTCTCTGCAGCAGCAGAAAACAAGCTTGCTCCCTCCTCAATATGACATCCCTTCAAATATTTAAACAGGGCTATCATATCACCTCTTAACCTTCTCTTCTCCAGGCTAAACATCCCCAGCTCCCTAAGGCGTTCTTCATAGGGCAAGGTTTCCAGACCCTTCACCATCTTAGTTGCCCTCCTTTGGACATGCTCCAGTTTCTCCACATCTTTTTTGAATTGTGGTGCCCAGAACTGGACACAGTATTCCAGGTGGGGCCTGACCAAAGCAGAATAGAGTGGCACTATAACTTCCCTTGATCTAGAAACTATACTTCTATTGATGCAGCCTAAAATTGCATTGGCTTTTTTAGCTGCCGCATCACACTGTTGACTCATGTTCAGCTTATGGTCTACTTGGACTCCTAGATCCCTTTCACATGTGGTCTCGTTCAGCCAGGTGTCCCCCATCCTATATCTGTGCATTTCATTTTTCCGCGCTAAGTGCAGAACCGTACATTTCTCCGCATTGAATTTCATTTTGTTAGCACTGGCCCAGCTTTCTAGTCTATTCAGGTCATTTTGAATTTTGATCCTGTCCTCTGGGTTATTAGCTACTCCTCCCAGTTTAGTGTCATCTGCAAATTTGATAAGTATGCCCCCAATTCTGTCATCCAAATCGTTAATAAAGATGTTGAATAGCACTGGGCCCAGGACAGAACCCTGTGGGACCCCACTGGTCACTTCTCTCCAGGATGAAAAGGAGCCATTGTTGAGCACCCTTTGAGTTCGGCCAGTCAACCAATTAAAAATCCATGTAACAGTTAACTTGTCTATCCCACATTTTGCAAGTTTGTTTGCAAGAATGTCATGGGGAACCTTGTCAAAGGCCTTACTGAAATCGAGGTATACTATATCCACAGCATTCCCTTCATCTACCAAGCTGGTAATTTTAACAAAAAAAGAGATCAGGTTCGTTTGGCATGACTTGTTTCTCTGAAACCCATGTTGGCTTTTTGTGATTATGGCATTGGCCTCTAAGTGTTCACAGACTCTCTGCTTAATGATCTGCTCTAGAACCTTTCCTGGAATTGATGTCAGACTAACTGGACGATAATTGTTGGGATCCTCTTTTTTTCCCTTTTTGAAAATGGGGACAACGTTTGCCCTCCTCCAGTCTGCTGGGACTTCTCCTGTTCTCCAGGAGTTCTCAAAGATTATTGCCAATGGCTCTGATATTACATTTGCCAGTTCTTTTAATACTCTAGGATGTAGTTCATCTGGTCCTGGAGATTTATATTCATTTAGGTTAACCAGGTATTCCTGTACTACCTCTTTACTTATTCTGTGCTGAATTTCCTCTATTCTGTCTCCATTATCCTTAGGTTGAGCACCCTTTGCCTTTTCTGAGAAGACTGAAGCAAAGAAGGTGTTGAGTAATTCTGCCTTTTCTCTGTCCCCTGCTAGCCTTTTGCCATCTTCTGCACGCAGTGGCCCCACTGTTTCCTTCTTCTTCCTTTTGCTGCGGACATATCCAAAAAAGCCCTTTTTATTGTTCTTAACCTCTCTAGCAAGCCTGAGTTCATTCTGCGCTTTAGCTTTTCTGACTTTACCCCTACATGTGCTGGCTATTTGTTTGAATTCCTCTTTCGTGATTTCTCCATTTTTCCATTTCTTATACATGTTCCGTTTAAAACTTAGCTCAGTTGAAAGTTCCTTAGTCATCCATCCTGGCTTCTTGAGACATCTTCCATTTTTCTTCCTCATTGGAACTGTTTGAAATTGTGCCTTCAATATCTCCCTTTTGAGAAACTCCCATCCGTCTTGAACTCCCTTTTCTTTTAGTATTCCTGACCATGGGATCACTCCCAGTATTTCTCTAAGTTTATTGAAATCAGCTCTCCTAAAGTCTAGAGTGCGTGTCTGACTATGCCTAGCTTCTCCCTTCCACTGTATTACAAACTCCAGGAGAACATGGTCACTTCCACCTAAGGATCCAACCACTTGCACCCCATCAACTAGGTCTTCCCTGTTGGTTAAGATCAGATCTAAAATGGCTGATCCCCTTGTTGCCTCTTCCACCTTTTGGACAATGAAATTGTCTTCCAGGCAAGTGAGGAATTTGCTAGACTTTGAGGATTTGGCTGAGTTTGACTTCCAGCAAATATCAGGATAGTTGAAGTCACCCATCACTACTACATCTCTCTTTTCTGAGTATGTGATTATCTGTTCTAGAAAGGCATCATCCAATTCCTCTGCCTGAGTTGGGGGTCTGTAGTAGACTCCCACAGTAACATCCCTGTTATTTTCCTCTCCTTTAATTTTTATCCAGATGCTCTCCACCTGGCTTCCAGTATTGACTTCCTGCATCTCTTCACTGGTGTAAATATCCCTGACATATAATGCTATTCCTCCTCCTTTCCTGCTTGGCCTGTTTCTCTTAAAAAGGTTATACCCCTCTATTTCTACATTCCAATCATGAGACTCATCCCACCAGGTTTCAGTGATGCCTATTATATCATATTTCCCTTGTTTCCACTTTTCTCACACTGCTGCAGCCCTAGGGCAGTTTCAAGATGCTCCAGTGGTGTGCGGCAGGTAAACACCATGCCATCAGAGCATCTTGAAGCTGTCCACTTCTGGGCAACCAACTGGCTTCCAGGTTGCTTCCAGGTGGCTTTGGAGTATGTGGTGTGTAAACGACATGCTTACAAGAAACCAGGAAGCAAGCTTTAACAGGCCGTCTGTTTCAGCCCTGAGTCAAAAGCCCCCCAATATCCTTAAATTAAAACTTCTCCTGCTTACCCATTCCCTTTAATTATACAACTAAGGTAAGATGTGTATAGTGGAGGGGCAGGTTGTTAGATAACTGATAATTAAAACTGCAGATGCCATAGACTCAATTTGGGATCCCTGGGACCTGCATGCAAAACCTGTGCCCTTTCACTGATCTTCCCAGACCACATTTTTTATCTGACAAAGAGGGAGAGGGCTCCTGCACCTTTCATGGTTGTGTAAAAAAGGGAATTTCAGCATGGGTTGTTGATCATGCAATAGTATAACAAGCAATACCTGCTGAAATTCCTTTTTCTACACAACCATTTACAGGTACAGGATCTCTCTCCAGTTCTCACTCTGGTAACCCCATGGAGTAATTCAGTTTTCGGCATCATCTAACTTGAATAAGCTACTCTTTATTAAGCTTTATCAAGAATGGCATTTGAAGAATGAGTGAAGTGTATGTGTTGATGAAGGTGAAAAGGGGGGAAAAAAAGGAAGCACAGTTCAGCAACAAACTGAATATGGTTTGTAAAATGAGATTACATGTTTTGGAACAACTTTCCCCATCCTGAGGTTTCCAGACATATTGGACACCCACAGCTCTGAGGAAACATTCTTATTACAGGTCTTTCCAGTCCATGTGGGGAAAAGACTCAAGTCTGAGGAAGGCCAGATAGAGTTCTTTTGAAGAACCCAGTAACAAAATGTGTTTCCCTAAAGTCAACCATGACACTTTCCATGTCACTGTCTGTAAATGTCATAATCTTTGCCCCACCCCAATGTTTTGCTGACGAGTCAATTAAAAATAGCTTAACAAATTAAACGTTCCTAAGTGTTAATGCTCATACTAGAAATTTTCAGTTTCTAACATTTTACATTAAGGAACTAATTTTCAAATCAATTGCTCAACCTCTGTCCTCATTCGCCACCAGGCATACTCTGTGAGGCATGCACAGCACATGAAGGCTCATTTGTAAGTACAAATTCTTCTCAATGAACAAAAAAAGAAAAAGAAAGGGGGGGGAAAAAGAAAAGAAAAAAGAAAAAAATCCCACCAAGAAAATGCATGGGACCTCAAAGTTCAACTGCTCTTCTGTTTACTAGATTAGAGCTGTGATCAGTGACACTCCCCCCCCCCAGTAAGAACACTGCCCCCAATGAAATTTGCCTTCAATCTCTGAATTTCTAGCATAGTACAGAGTGCGACAATGAAAATCATTCACACCTACAACCTTTATATTTGCTGTGCTTGCATTCCCTTGGTAATGTCGCCTGTCTCTTTTCTTCAGATTCCTAAACTCCATTTCCTATATGCTCAACTGAAGTTTCCAGTTACCACAATAACAGAAATTTGGGCACTAAAGGAAAAAAAAATGTCAAGGGTCAGAATTCTTATTTGTGAGAACAATGTTCTCAGTTTCCCCACTCCATAGCTACAACCCATGTGGAAGAGACCAAGGAAAACTTCTTATGTATTAGAATATGGATACAGCACAGCAAGATCTTACTAATGAAGCTACTAATTAAGCATATATATCTTAAAAATATGATAAGTAGATTTTTATCAACTATTTTCAGGAATTAAGTGACTTCAGAGTTCAGCTGGCTTTAATCAATTAATGCAGAGCCTAAAATGAATATGGAGATGGTCTCTCTACCTTTTTCAGCATGGTCCACTTGGATACAAATCCACATAAAAAACCCCATCCTCAAGACACACTAATACCATGGCATCTCAGTCAAATTTTCTCAACAAAAAAGAGAGATCAAAGGCTAATACCTGATACGGATTGTGCTACCTATTAAAGCAGAAGAGATGAAAGTTTCTGTCAACTACACTTAACATGGTCAAGTACCCATCACTGAGTTTTATGGATGCTGTGAAATTGTCTGTTGAATGGTGGTCTTATAAATATTCCATATGAAAAGCCTGTGTCTGATTGATGTGTCTGGGCTAGGATGAATCTTTCCTCTCTATCTTTTCTGGGGACAAGAAAAAACACACAATAGATGTTATTGCCATGCTGAATGCCTGGAATCTGATCTAGTGTAGTAACATCTGGATGGCCTCTTCCCAATAGCCTTGTCAGTTTTCCTGGAAAGGAATAGGCCACAAAACATCCCTTCAGTACCACCTTAATTTAATAACATGATCTCTGGACATGGGATGCAAATTCAAGCTTTCTCTAAAGGGCTACTCCAGTTCCCAAGCATACATGGTTAGCTAACCTCCGAGATACTGGGATGTGAGCAAAATGTGGATGAATTCATCTTTTTTCTTGTTCCTAGGTCAACAGAGAAGCTTTATGCACAGTTTTCTTTCCTTCATCCTCTTTGTGATCTCTTCCCCTCTCAGGCTGATATTTAGGTCAGTTATGCTTTTAATATCTAAGTGCGAAAATGTATTGCAAACTGTGAAATTAATTAAAAGAATAAAAAAGGATTTGGAGATAATGGAAGATGAGTCCTGGGTCCACCCAAAGTAACTAAAAGGACATTTGAAACTTTGCTAGGAATGTTGGTTCCATGGAGTGAAATAAGACAGCAGATTTTTAGTGTCATGAATGAGCAGCAGATTTATATTTATCTAATTTTCCATTTCTTTATTTTTAAAGCTAGAGACAGAGACACACACTTGAGAGATTTTCTGCCTCCAGTTGTGAACAAATTGTGTTCTTTGTTATTCCATCTGAAGCAGCAAAACATTTTGGGCTGGTGATGGTTGAAGGCACATGGTTGCAGGAGGGTACAACTACAGTAATTGGACTCTTTCACTTGTTTCCTCTATACTTGTACTGAAAAAAGTCTACCTGATTATTAGACACATTCATTAGATTTACTTGTAAGTAAAGAGCTAGTTGTGCTGATGAACTCTCTTTTCCCTCCTCTTCGACTATTGTCTTCTCCAGCTATTTTGAGTCTGTTGTGTAACGGCAGCAGAAAACAGCAGGTGAAAGCCTCAGATCTCCCTCTGAGTTGAGACCTTTCCTCCCAGTGCACCCAGATCAGATGGTGGGAGGATGGCATGGAATTGAAAGGAATACACTTCCTGACTAGAAAATAGCCATGGGGAGATGAGGCAGACCAAGTCAGTCCCATCCTTCACTAGGCTATATAAGCCTGACTTAAAGGAGCAGCTGTTTATCATTTGCTTCCTCTGGCAAATATGGATAAGCAGCCAAAAGGAAGACACTAGTTGAGACTAGGGAGCTCAAAGGAAATCCCAGTTGAGACTTCCTTTGAGACAAAGAAAGAGCTATGAAGCAAAGAACAAGAATCCACTACACAAAAACAGGCTACCCTTTTCTGCCCCAGTAGAAGATAATGCGGTAGACTGTGGAAAGAGGAGGGGGAAAAAATCCCAGATAGGATCTTGTTTATATTCTGTACATTTGTCTTTTATCTTGATCTGGAAACAGAATCAATACATGCTGGAATGGCACTGGAGATAACTTAGATTTATAGCTCTACAAATGAGGTTTTTTAAAAATGTAAGTTACTTTGTTTTGCCTCAGATGTCAGCACAGATTAGAACACATAAGGGCAAACCAGGGCAATATACAATTGGAGCAATGAACATTTTAAAGTGCCTTAGGTCCTATCTAGACACGCCTGAAGAGGTGCGTTTAGGGCTCTTTGGGGTGTTTTTAGGGTTAGGGAGGGCGCAATGTCGCACCCTCCCTAACCCTAAAGTGTATGGGCACTGCTATTTAAAAATGGCGGCGTCCATACAGGTGTGCCATGATGACTTCATGCCACGGGAGGGCGCCCAGTGCACCCTTCCTGCAGTGCAAAAACCTGAGCTCCTTTTTTGCGCAGGGTGTTTGGCGTGACCTTCAAACGGCACCCCGCTTTGAGGCTGCGGGGAAGCGGCAGCCTTGGCCTCATCTTGCCACTTCCTTAGGCTGCTACAGACCACCCCTTAGAGACAGTATTATATCTAGTACTATTTCAATGTATTTTTGGACTAGAGATTTAGAAGTACAGGATAAACAGCTGCAGGTTTAAGTTTTACAAACCCCAGGAGTAACACAAATTACCATTATAGATGGGTTGGACATTAGAAGAGATGTTGGAACTATAATAAGGACAAATGTAATTTCAAGTAGTGCCTGGTAAAAGAAGTGAAAGGATGTAGAATAATTTATTAAAAATAATGAGTAATGAATGATGAATAATGAAGCTATGTATGATCCTGAAAGGCTCAGAGTTAATGCACGCACACAAACACACACACCCAATGGGGGCAATTTCCACTGGGAAGAGAGCATACAGAGAAGGATGTGTGTGTGTAACTGATAAAATTTCAGATAAAAAGAGGCTATGCTGATGGCAGCAGTGCTGCTGGCAGGGTCTCCTATGTAAGGTGAGTTTTTACTGAGGAGCCAGATGTGCCAAATGTGCCACACTGCTACTTGGTAGCAGAAGTAATGATGCATGACACTGATGGCAGATTTCTCAGAAACAATGGTAGTGGAACCATAGCTAATACATATTACTACTCTGCAGGATGCACAGTAAATCATTTTGAATGTCTCTTACCATTTTAAACCCTCATAATGAGACAATCCAAAATGACTCAAGAGATAGTGCCACAAGATGAGACTCCCATTTTGGATGGCACTCAACAAGCTAGTGGGATACAGCAGAGGACAACTACAAGAAGTGCTGTGGTCAATGATACACACACACTCACTCACAGAGAGAGAGAGAGAGAGAGAGAGAGAGAGAGAGCATAATGTTATGCCTAAGAGTAGCGCTGTGGCTAATAATGCAACTGGACTCAAGCCAAAAGGACCTTCAGCTGTTGACGTGCTCAGAGGTGAAAGGAAAATCCAGAGATGCACAACACATATTATAGGAACATGGAATGTGAGAAGTGTGAATCAGGGGAAGCAAGATTATGGGGTGAAGCAGATAAGCCAAATGGCTGCTCTGGCCCTGATTGCCCCGGGATCACAGTGACCAGATGGCCTGCTGGCAGGAGTGCCTTTTTGCCATTCCTTTTGCTGGTAGGTTTTGGGCTGCCTTAGCCAGTTTCAGAGTGACTTCCAGCAGCTTTGGGTGCATGCATCATCTAAACACCACATCCCCAAGGGGCTGGAAGCCACTTTATTTGTCCATCCACTTTAGACCTATATAAAAGAAGAAATGGAATGTATAATTAGAGGAATACATGGGGTAAGTAACCTAAAGAGGAAAGGAATGGGACAGGCAATTACACAGTGTCTTGTTCAGGAAATAATGCCATTAATAGTGATGAGAAGCATAGCGAAAAAAGCCAAAGGTTATAATGTAAAGTCGGAGTGAACAATATCAAATAATTTAGGGGAATTCTTATTCTTCTATTGAGAAACCATCAGTATAAACGTAATCCGGGTTTATGATCCAACTACAGAAGCAGCAGCAGAAGAAAATGAAAGATTCTGCGCTAGAATCTAGAAGAAAATTAATCACACATCAAAACAGGACCTCTTGTTAATACTAGGTGATTGGAATGCACAAAATAGGAAACAGGGCAGAATTAAAGATTGTAAGAAAATTTGGTCCAATATCAAGAAATGAAGCAGGAGAGTGATGGGCTAAATTTTGTGAAGCCAACAGTTTGTTCATCACAAACACAGTCAAGCAACCAAAGAGGTGAATGTATACATGGACATCACTTGATGGCCAATATAGAAATAAAAAATAGACTACATAATCAGAAGCAAAAGATGGAAAAGCTTCAGTCTCTCTGTAAAAAACAAGATTGTGGCATGAACATGAACTGTGGATATCAAAACTTAGAGGTAAAGTGAAAGGAGAACACTAAACCAATTAGTGCACCAAAATACAATTTGAAGAACATCCCTGTAGAATTTAAAGATAATGTCAAAAATAGATTTGCACTATTATGCCTAATTGACCAGGAGCCAGAAGAACACTGGACTGAAGCCAGGGACATTGTCAGGGAGGAATGAAAAAAGACACTATTGGCAACCAAAAAGACAGATGAGAACAGCTGAGGAGCAAAAGTAAAAGTTGATAGAAATAGGGTCTGAATCCTGAATACAACTGTTCAATTACTTGTGTGCAGGGACAAATAAGTACTATAATATTCAATGCAGATAAATAGAAGATAACAACAGAAAAGGAATAACAGGAAACCTCTTTCAAATAGCAACAGCAATAGCAAGTACATTTCTGTACCACTTATCAGTGCACTTAAGCACTCCCTAAGTGGTTTACAAAGTGTGAGCTAATTGCCCCCAACCATCTGGGTACTCATTTTAGCAACCTTGGAAGGATGCAAGCCTGAGTCAAGCTTGAGCTTCCTTGCTGGTATTGAACTCTCAACCTCATAGTTTGTGAGTGAGTGGATGCAGTACAGGCATTTAATCACTGTGCCACCAGGACTAAGAAATCAAAGGAAAATTTACACCAAGAGTGGGGATGTTCTATGACCAGCAGGGGAACACATTACATGACAGTACAAATAATAAAAAGCCGATGGAAACAATGCACTGAATAATACACTGAAGAACACAAGATATTAAAGGATGACAGATTCATTCCAGGAAGAAATATTTCAAGATGAACCCACAATTTTAGAAACCCAAGTGGAAGCTGACCAAAATGACTATCCTAACATTAAAGCTGACAATGAAGACATTGAAATAGTTAAAGATTAGGGTTTTTTTTTTTGGAGGGGGGGGGTTTATTGGGCTATGTGGTCATGTTCTAGGAGAGTTTATTCCTGACGTTTCATCAGCATCTGTGGCTGACATCTTCAGAGAATACTGGCACAGAAGAGAGTTGGTGTATATATACCGTGTGACCCTGGTTAGGTAGGAGTGATTCCCTAATCAGTGTATTGTTCTGTGTTGATGGCAGGGTCTCAAGAGTGGGAGGATATGCAATGGGGATTAGCATCTGCTTAATTGGTGATCATTGTCTGCTGGGAAAGCCCCTGACCCTTAGTGGTTTCTCATTTGAATTTGTTGAGTCCTGATTTTGCTGTACTAGAGTGAAGTAGACTGAAGTCTATGAATGCTCATGCTGCCAATTTTCTAGTTTTAGTAAAATATTTATTCTGTTTCTTGCAAAGAAAGGTGCTTTTCCCCTTCAATCACTGCTGTTTGGCCGTATTTTCCTCAGCATCTGGTCCTGTGAATCAGGTAGAAATCACTCTCCATAGTCCCCTGTGGTATTTGCAGGTGTCTGTATATTTTTGCCATCAGAAACAACCTGATGGTAAAAAATAGCGATCTCATGAGAATACCACTGGAAGTGCCTGGGGATGATAAAAAGTTAATATTACTGTTGATTTTATTTTATCTGGACTACACTAGCAATCTACATTTTAGCTTTACATGATTTCCCTCTCCCTATGATTCACCACAGCAACTCTGTAAGGCAGATTTCCAGAGATGTGGTAGTAGTCCATAGTCACATGATAAATTCCATGGGTAAGCACAGATTTAAACTCAAACCTTGCTGTTCCAAGTCCAGCACTTTAAACCTTGCTCCAAATTAAACAATTTATGTACCAAATTGTCATAATTAGAAGGCAATTTAAAGTAATTTGCATATATAGAATATGAAAAATAGATGGATGTAATTGAGGTCATGGAATGTGGAAACTATAGCCCTAGTAGAAATTCAGCATCTTAGCTTGTAAATAAAGAAAATAGGCAAAGGACTTGCAAGGCTTCTCCTGTAAGGTAGTAAGGTCCCCACTAATTATTACATCTCCTCTCCAAGGGACTCATGCTTGAAGTATGTGTTGGCAGGGAATTTAGGGTTGTAGTAGTAGGCGTAGCAGAGGTAGGTTGCCAACACCTTTTCAAATCAATTTCAGTCCTCCAAGGGTTTCAGTCCCTAAATATGTTTAATTTTTTTTTAAAATCTCCAAGAAATTGCTGTAGCAAATCCTGTACAGAAATATGGGGGTGGGGAAAATTTATCATTTTTTAAAAAAAATGATAATTCCAAATACAGTGGGCTCTTTCCATCTTTGCGGATTTGGTTCCTCTCCCCTCCCCCCCCCCCATGAATGGGAAAAATGTGGACACTCAAGCCCATATTAGGCAATTTGTGGCGATATGTGCATGCCTCCATCAGTGTGTGCATGGGTGTGCACTGCCAAGACTAATATGGGGCAAGGTTTTCTGTGGGTGGCCAGCCCATTATAACAAGGCCACTATATTGGTGTGGTATATAATTCCATATTCTTTGCTCCAGCCTCTATTCTAGTTTACTGTGCACCCTGCAGCTATAGTCTTTTGCCTCCAAATAACTGAAAACCACAAACAATATTTCTTAGACCCAATTAAACAATAAATGTAGGCCCATCACAACCCTGCCCATCTGTCTCCAACTGCAGGCATTCATTTCCACAAGCCACTCTAAAACTCAACTCAGAGCTTAAGTCCAAATGAAGAAAACTGTAGCACAGAGGTGGGCATGTTGTTGGATTGATATTGTTGGACTGAACTCCCACTAGACCTAACCAGAATGACCAATGAGAAGCGATCATGAGAATTTAAGACTTACATATTGACTGGTTGCTTTTTTACCCAGAATCCAGGTATGACACTTGGTTTGCATCATTTAGTTGGTTCGGATTCCAAGCTATCTGGTAACTAGCTAGTTAACACACACTTAGAGCTATCCAGACACTCTAAGTCAACTAGCTTTCTTTCCTTATTTCTCTCTCCCTCTCTCTCTCTCACACACTTTCTTTCTTTCTTTCTTTCTTTCTTTTTCTTTCTTTTTCTTTCTCTATGTGAGCTGATACGTGGGACAAAATGTACAGCTACTATTCTCTTTATGAGAAAGAAGCCTCCTGTAGCCTTCCAATGAGTGAAATATTCCACCCATGACTAACATTTTAATAAGTTTATGGCTGTAGAGTTGATTCCTTCTTTCTTATTCCTTCAGTAAATATGAAACATTTGGAGGACAGGTTAATTTAGAAAGAATGCCAAGCTGAGATCCGTTTCACAGAACTCCCTCCAAAGATTGTACAGAAAGGATTGAAGCTATAGGAATGAAAGGGAATGGAATAAAATAAAGCATAGAACCTGTGTAAAACAGATAAAAGCTTCATATTTGTAGTATTTAAGGCATCGTGGAGTCTACTTTTTTGTCATTGCAGTATTATTCATTTTTACTTTACATTTGGGAAGTTCTAGAACCTGCAAGTGGCCATTTTGTAGACCTGACCAAGATGTAGTTTGGCTCCAAAGTTTATCAGACAAGATGGCTGCCTGCTGTTTCCAGGACAAGGACTGAACCACTCCTTGTTCATTCATAGGCTTCCTCCCCACCTCATGCACCCTACACTCATATTGGATCTTGTCTATTACTCTAAATTTTGTCTTGACTTTGACAGTGTGGCATGGTGAGTGGATCCAGTTTTGGGGAGGAGATAGGACTGGAATCTCTCATGGCTTCCCTCCAAATGGGATCCTGAAAGGGCCATGGGTTAAAAGCAGTAAGGATTAGGTCCAGCTTGGGGCTTTGGGCTATGCCTCACAATGGATTCCATGGTTTTCACCATGGGGTTTCCTCTGACAATCAGGCAGGAGATGAAGTCAATGAAATTATTTGATCATTGGATTCAGACCCCATGCCAAGCCAATGCTATACATCTGTTCAAATAAACATGTGGCTAGCTAAGATGTTTGTCAAGCTCAAAACATCAAGTGTGTGCATCATTTTTAGATCAATTCCACTTTTTCACCACAGTAACATTTATGGTAGAGACAAAAATTGTGTGTGTCTATGTGTCTACTTAGAAGTAAGTAAGGTTGCAAATATTCATTTATTTCATTTTTGCTTGTTTGAATAGTGAAAAAAAATCCACCACCACCACCCCAATTTTTTAAGCAATTTGTCATATTGGGGGACTTCTACTTCTACAAAAATGTGATTGCACAGAAAACCATTGTTTTGGACACAATAGGTTTTGTACAGTGTTTTGTGCAAACAAGTTGGGTTTGTGGCAATGATGTTTTAGGGAGAAAAATCCATTAAAAAAGGAAAGAAGCTGCAGTCTTTTGTATTTGCTCAAGAATTAAAAATTAGATGGTGGTTGACTTCCCCCCTCTCCAATGTGTCAAGACATGCTTTCTTATCAAGGACAAGAACATTTGTAAATATCCTTACATTACTAGAAGTCCCACTGAGTCAGTAAGCTTGGGACTCACTCTAAGACAAGACTGCAGCTGTGATCTCTTTATGGGTGGCTTAATTTGATAATGTGATTAAATTAATCTTAATTAATTAAATTACTCTTGATCCTTTCTCTCTCTCTCTCTCTCTCTCTCTCTCTCTCTATCATAGACTCACATCTCCTATAGACTCATTCTTAAATTCTGGCACCAAAATGTTATTGCTTGTTCTATAACAGTTGCCTGGATCTTTCACTTTCATTCTTCTTTCTAACTTCTCCTATGAGAGAAATATATGAGAGTCATCTGAGAACTGAGGGGGGAAAATTCCTATATAAATTCAAAACTAGTACAATCTCTCTGACTCCTTCACATGTGACAGAAGAAATTAAACATTTGTCTGTGTATGGTGTGATTAGCATAACTACACAATGTCCCCCCAGGTGTGCACGCATACACACATTTTATTTCTATAAACAGCTATCAGAGACTACCAGAGTTAGTAATTATTGGCCTCACCTCCTTAGCATGCTTTTTTTTCTTTATGCAAGCACAGTATTTACAATAAATACGGGGAGGACAAGACCAAATCGTGGAGCTGTTTCACTGTACATTATTATGACATTTTGATTCCACTTTAATTGCCATGGTTCCATCCTATGGGAGCAGGCAGTGGAGTTGAGTGATTTCCATTGGACTATGTCTCCAGAGACCAAGATTCAATTCCCAGCTTGGCCATGAAACCCACTGCATGACTTTGGGCAAGTCACATGCTTTCAGTCTCAGGGGTCAGCAATGGCAAACCTCCTCTGAACAAACCTTGCCAAGAAAACCCCATGATAGGTTTGCCTTAGCAGCAGCAATAGCAGCTTCATTTATATACCACTTCATGTTGAATTAAGCAGTCTCTAAGTGGTTTACAACTGTAAGCTAATAGGGTCATAAGTCAGCAATGACTTGCGGGCATACAACAACACACACACACTCCCTCCTATGGAATCCTGGGACTGACAGTTTAGGAATTTACAATTCTTTGCCAGAGAGTTCTAATGCATCACCAAACTATAAACCTCAGAATTTCATTGGATGTTGCCATGGCAGCTAAAGTGGAATCATAGTTCTATAATTATGCAGTGTGAAAGCACCCTTTGTGATTCCATCCCATGTGGAACTGCATTGGTTACAATTCACTATGCCTACCTACAGAGCAGAATGGGTGAAATCAGGCCACTGATGTTGCCATTGCCACCCACAGCATCTGTTGCTCCTTTCCAGCACTTGATACACTGCTTACTCTACCTAATGGTTGGGCTGCCCTGTAAGTTTCATACCCTGTTTCCCCAAAAATAAGACATGCCCTGAAAATAAGACCTAGTAGCGGTTTTGCTGAATTGCTAAATATAAGCAAAGTAAGGCCTAGCAAAGTTTTTGTATATAAATATATATACCGTATATAATAAATGTTCAATTTTCTGTTCAACAATAAATGTGAATTCTTCTTCATGGAAAAAATAAGATATCCCCTGAAAAAAAGACCTAGCGCATCTTTGGGAGCAAAAATTAATATAAGACACTGTCTTATTTTCCGGGAAACACAGTATAAGCCATGCCTAGCCACAGTAAGTGCTTACTGTGTTTAGCCAGAACTTGGCATGTTATTATTTGCACATAGACTGAGAAACTGAACAAGAACAGAAGGCCTCAGGCCTAAGAACAGAAGGCCACAACCAATTCTTGGTAGGTGCAAAGAATACTTTCTGGGAACTTGTCTCTTACACCTTTTCCCATTTATAATAAATGGGTAGTACATTCAACTGGGAAAATGCTTTTACAGCAATCAAGACCCAGTTGGGACAATCACTCCAAGCTTCATACCCATAGCTCATGAAACCAGGAATAACTGTTGGGGGCCAAACAATCTGTCTCTCACCCTTCTCTCACATGTCACTTCAGTGGCTTCATTTCTGGTTTGCATTAAACTGGGATTCTCCATTAAATCCAAATTAACCTGCCAGGGTTTAGTGTCAGCTAAAAGATCAGAAAAAAGAAGCTGGGATCACAAACTGGTTTATTATCCCAACATGTTACCTATTAGTAAGGCATAGTTTGCCCATTCAGGTAGAAAAGGGATCTCTGGTTTAACACAAATCCAAAAAACAAGCTCTGAAGAGATGTGCAAGGAGAATGTCAGGGTGGAGAGCATTTAACCATGATGTGGAAGAGGTGCACCTCTTGTTATCTTACAGATTCTTCAGCCAGATCCTTATACTGAACCCTTGGCATGCACTCATTTTCTCTCATATAGCACTTAACCACAGTAATAAATCAAAAGATGGTGGCCATTTCCACCTGGTCAGGTGTTACAATAATACTTCATTAAATAGAAGTGAGATTAGAAAAACAGCCTTTTCACCAGTGTAAAGATATATAATAGACTTCTACAGTTTAACCTTCTCAGTTGAATGTAACCTATGAAAATGGATTGATGTGAAATTAGTGCAGAATAAAGGTAAAAAGGATGACACGTGTTAGTAAAATTGACATGAATATTTACCTTTTGAAGATGAGCTATAACTCTCTTGCTCTTCAATGAATAAAATGCACGGAATGATGGGAACAAAAGAAAGAAATCAGCAAATTTAAAGTTAGACAAAAAAGGTGTTATACATGAGAATGACAAACACTATAGGCATTGTTGCAGCATGCATAAAATTAGTGTGAGGAAACTTGGATGACAAAACCATGGCAAGTTATAAAGCATAGGATACAGAGTTAAGCATGCTGAAAGCCATTGAAACCATCTTCCTGAACATACTTAATAGAAGTCTGGATTGTAATCTGTAATTTTTTTTAAAAAAACAAAGTTTAAAGTTTGGTTAGAAATAAAATAAAATAAGGAAGCTACATCCCTATGGCATGAAAGAAAATAAGTTGTGGTGGAAAGGGTTACTGGTGGGAAAAGATGTGTTTTCACCTTTTAGTTTTTCACCTATCATTTGAGAATTTCACACTAAAACAAAAATAAATTGGTTTTTTTTTTATGTATAAGCCTCTATTTCCATATTAAGTGTACTTGCATATTGCACTTAATAAGACCAACTAATAACAAATCTGTGATTCAAAAAAGAACACTTTCTGGTTTACTCCAACACAGGTAAAGCAAAACTTGCATTGCAAACAATGGAACCTCAGAGTCACACACACTCACAGAGTGAAGCACCCATGGAAGTATGGCAACAAAAGAATTTATAGCTACTTAATTATCTTTCAAGGAATAATCTTCATAACTTTTACAATTTCCTCACACAAAGTCTCATCAATGACAAGTTGAAAATAGTTTAATTCAATCTGTTTTCCTCCTATGAATGCCCATATGCACTTTTTAAGTGCATTGATTATTAGCACCTATATGTGTAGATATATTTTCCCCCTCTAGAAGTTTTTCATACCATACCCCCAACAAATACTGGCATAATATGAAGACAAAATGCAAAAGCCATGTTAAACAACTTATTTATGAGAATAAGAAACAAGCCATCTCAACAAATACAGTTCTTTTGTCTGAAATCTACAATGAAAACTATTTAGATTATATTACACGTATTTCTTCAGGAGGATTGTAGCTCCATAGGGAATCACATTACACTGTCTCTGAATTAAATTCAGTTATTTTAAATGAGCCATATACCATCAATCTGACATATGGAGATTATTACACATTCCATATTCTTTATTTCATTAACACTACTATTGTATAAATTATATATAACCTATAGTTTAAAAGCAGATCTACAAAGCAGATTTTCTAGCAATCTCTATTCATCTATTCGTCTGCAGTAAGGAAATGCTGAAAAATGAAATATTCTGGTGTCATGTATAACATAGCATTCTCCCCTACAGTAGAATCAAATATTAAAGTGTAACTAATCTAAGAAAGCTTTTCAGACTGACATAGATTCCTGCTGCATTCACTGCAGTTAGATAATACATGTTTGATAAAATACACTATAGCAGAAATAACACAGAGTCACTTTGGCACTTTTTCATTTGCATCTGAACAATAAAGATATGATTTTCACCAATAAGAGGTTCAACCTGAGACATTCTTTTCAGAATTCTTATTCCAAACTAGAGTTTGACCATTAAAATTGTCTTATACTTGTATATAAAATATTATGTAGCAACTTAGGAAGTGGAAATATGGCCTCAAGGAAATATAATGTCGGTTCAAATATTCTTCCCTTATTAATGTATGTTCTTCTGTAATTATCACCTCATGATCCTCATCCTCATCTGCAACAAACAGTACTATATGCCTTCAACAAAAGCTTTATGTTTGAATAACATGGAGTCAGTCTAACAACTGGTTATGATACTTCAGATCTGCCAGAATTAATACTTCAAAAAGTAATACTTTTTAAAAATAGTATGTTAATAGACTTTTGTGTGTGTGCATGTGCCAACAACTCAATATATGTTTCATTCAACACCATTATAGACACATATGTGAAAACTTGTTCAGTATTATCCTATTATTGCAGCGGGGAGTAGGATGCTTGAAAGAGACATTGGCAAGAAATTAACCAAACTGCATATTGACTGTAATCCTAACATAATACTATTATATTCCATTGGAATTAGTTGCATTTCAAACCAAATTAATGTATAAAGAACAGCTAGATGAATGGAATTCTGGTATTACATATGTCAGTAATCAAGTCTTTGATGGTCAATAAGTTCAAAACAAGTGCAGAGAAACACAAGAAATAATAACGGAATTATTTTTTAAAAAAAATTAATGGTATATTTTATCTAGGTTTTTCTCCTGTGTTTAATATCCTTCATATATATTTTTCAGCTCCTTCTTTCACATTTAACCTGTTGCATGCTCTCTTTTTGAGTACTTGCATATATTAATATAACATTATCCTCACAGAGATACCACAGAAAGCCACACAGAACTACAAATGTGTCAAACTAAACTAAACCACAGAGATACAGAACTGAACAATTTGCTCAGTTCTTTACCACAGATTTAATTATTAGGAAAGCATTTTATTGTCAGTGACACTCTTTGGATAGAACTATTAATATAGCTGTGTCTAGTATACTTCTATTTCTTAGAGGTTCTAATTCACAATTTAGTTCTTATTGCAAAATATGGAGCCTATTTTTATGTACATACCATCATTTATGTTCATTTTCCAAAAGGATAAAAATTACTTAGGAAACCCTCTGTATTGTAGAACCAATTTCTTCAGTTTTGTGCAGTAGAAGCATTTACACTGGTGTGTTCATATTTCCTTATACACCACAGAGCATGACATTTGTGATTATATGTGAAACTGTTCTTTGTCAGACATCTAGTGAAATGCAATGAAAAAAGGACTACAGCATCCACTGTTGTAATAATAGAAAGCCAATGCATAATTCTGCCATCACCTTTACATATATGTCTCAATGAAACTCTGCATATTACATTCATATCGTTTGACACTAAAATTATTGACAAATTAAAGCCTAATAAAATATAATTAAATTTCTCCTTGATTTTAACATGGGTCAGCTGCTGCATAGTGTATAGAATCTACACCCAAGGCTCTCTTGAAGCCCCAGTCTCCTCAGCCATATGTATATTTTTCAATTTCTATACTTTTACCATGCATACATACATCTGGTACCAACAGTAATGGTTATTGAAATTGGCCAGATGTTTGGTGTCTTTTTTCTCTTGGAATGATTGATTATGAAGAACCATCTCTCATCCATAAAAATATCTCAGGAACATATCTGGAAAATTCTATGCTGTTCTATTGAGACCAGTGGAAATACTTGTTTGTTTGAAATCACAGTATTCTGCTCTGGAGACCCCATCACTGTTTACTACTTTGTCAGAGAATTTCTAAACAGAGCAACGTTATGCCAGAACAAACACACTTAACCCCAATTTATATATTCAGCTGGGTTAGAGATGGATTGGTAAGAACAACATACGGCAGGAAAACTTTCCAAGCCATTCAAAAGTAGTTATAAAACAGAAACCCTTCCATATTTCATCAAGCAATTCTACCTACAGAGAACTAACATTTGTAGTTCAAAATGTTTTTTCTAGGTATATGGTAATACCGTGTGTTTACTAGGCATGCAGGGCAAACAGGAATTGACCGACCATGGTGAATGTGTGGAGCCACCTACTTTACCACCAGCTGTAAAGATGCACCATATGAATAACACCTTTCCCCAGAATAAGTCGATCTTTTAAGAACAGATAGTCAGTACCGTCAGACACTATTTTTTTTTTTACCAACATGGAATATGTTAAATTGTAAGTGCACTTAACTCTCAGAACAACTATGCTTTCTTGATTACTGAAACCAATCTCACTTTCCAGGTTTATTGTTTTAAAAGGATGATCAAAGTTACCAAGTTGTGTCAGTATCATTTGAGTGATGTTATTATTATAACTTATTATCCAGTAATAAATTAGACTCTTCATACACATAAAAATTTTCTACAAAACACTTTTAACCCACTCTGGAAAAATTACATATGATTAGCAGTTCTTGAGTTCCAGTTTTGGGAAAAGAGCGGGATACAAATAAATACAATAACAACAACAATCTCTTCCCTTCCTCATTCTCTTGCACAGTTTCCATACTAGTGACATTCCTGAAAAGCACAACTGGATGAATGGCAATATATTTTTTTAAAAAGAGATCTTATTTCACAATAATAATGAAACAAGAAGAGCAAATATCTTATGCATCAAAATCATAAGCATAAAATAGAAAATACATGCGTGAAAATAAATGTATGGAATGGGAAACAACTTTCTAACGCATCATACATATTTATTAATTCTTCAATAATTAATTCATACTTGTTGGATAATACCTACAATCCAGTATCTCCCAACCACCTCAGATATTTACAGTAAAGTGTTGTTCATGATTCCTTTCTCTTTTCCTTGGTAACAGATTATTTTTCCCCACCTTTTGCACTTGATCTTTGACATGCTCAGAAAGGGATATTATTAACACAGTTCACATTCCTGTCAGCAAATTACAATAGGTCAGTTCCAGCTCACAAAACAAAATTAATGATAAATAAATAAACATGATACATTAAGCTTTATCATCTTAACCTGCCTTTTGCTAAGAATGCATGAGATCATTATAATTATCTGCACAAAAAGATTTTAATGTGCTTACATGAGCAAGACACACAAGATATACTTCTTAAAAGAAGCTATGGTATAATCAAATGCCCAGTGCTAGTTTCCAATCCACTTTTGTATGACAGCATTGCTTTATTGAGAGAAACTAATAAAGCACGGATGATTCAATAAAGAATTGCTTTATCTGTAGATACTAATAAAGCACTGTTAAACAAGATCAAGGTATTTTTGTAAATGGGGAGGAGGGAGGAAAACAAACCTAAGGTTTTAAACTATAAACTTGTTATTTGATACCTTGCTCTATACTGCCACTCCTGACAGGAACTTGTGGAAGCTGTCTTCCCCTACGGCTGCTGAAAGGTGTGTCTGCTGGAGACGACTGCATGGGACTTCCTGGTTGGTGCATTCTGCAGGCAGAATTAAGATTAAATGGGATGATGTAACAAAACAGCTGTGCCAATGAGACATTACAAGCACCCAATGAAATACCATTGTTGAGATGTCTACAAAATGGACAGTAAAGACCTTAACTTTGCACATATGTCATAAGCTATTAGTATCTGTTCCGTTCAGAACCTACTCCTTTCAGTCTAAGTGTATGCAATTTAAAGGACATTTTTAAGCAGTTGCTTTTGATTCATCAGACTTGGAATAATCCAAAACACCCAACTACAGATACATTAATCACTGAACCAATAAAATCATCTACATATGTATGAATACAGAACACAATATTATTTTTTATTCAGATGGCTGGCCGACTCCATCCAAAAATGGGTAACAATAAATTAAAACAATAGAATGTATGCCCAAGTGATATACACATACATAGACATGTGTGTATGTGTCCTCACACCACACTCCTCGTGATTTCCTTCTCTAAAACATAAATACTGATTAACACGAAAATTATAAAACTGTAATAGTTTGGAAGTCCTACCAATAGAATTTAAAATCTATTCCCATGTATGTCCAATGATATTGAAACTCTTCCAGCCAATTGGAGGCATTCATACACTTTCCAATATATTACCAGTATAAAATTACCTGTTAGGAAAATTTCACAGAACAAGACAATATTGTACAGGAAAACTATTGCAAATCAAGAGTCAGAGTATGTTCACACATCACTAACTGCAACATCCCTGTTAGGATTTTAGTATGTTCTTTTTGCTCTGTGTGTTTTTCCTGCATGTATTTCCTGCATACTTCTCCTTTTGACATCGTGGCTTGAGAGAATTAAATTAGTGTTGCTCTCTTCATTGTTTCCAGGAAATTGCATAGCTATCACAGCAAGTATCTACAAGTATCTCCAGACTGTATCACTGCAGGAGATGTTACTATATTGAATTGGTCAAGCATAGCTATAGCAACGGTAAGTCAATAAATTTATCATTTGTTTCCATTCCTCTGGCCCAGGAAAAATTCTTGGCCTACTACCTCTTCTTCCCTCTATATATGATACCCATATCATACTGTGAACGCTTGGTATGTGCTGTGGTTTGGTTCCAGGACCCTCATGGCTATCATAATCCATGGATGCTCAAGTCCCATTATATACAATGGGCTAGCAAAAACAATAGCAATAGCAAGTACATTTCTATACCGCTTATCAATGCTGTACTTAAACACTTCCTAAGCAGTTTACAATGTGTAAGCCAATTGCCTCCAACAAGCTGGATACTCAATTTTACTGACCTACAGGAGGCTGGAAGGCTGAGTGGTCCTTGCAGTGGTCCAGCCTCCTAAACGATTGAACATATAACATTGTGGCTGCAGTGTCAACATTAACTACTGTGTCACAAGGGCTCCCTGCAAAATGGTATCCATCATATAAAACTGCAAAATAATTGTTTGCTTTTGAATTTAAAAAAATCAAGCTGTGAATGATTGAATCCATGGATACAGAATCTGTATATACAAAGGGCCAATGATAACAAGAAAGCTAGAATTTTGTGGTGATTTCAATCTTCATACCTAGTATGAAGAAAATGCATGATGTGAGAACACACCCCTTGTTAAAACTGAACAGGTTTTTGTATTGCTGCAGTTGTTTTTTTTTTTTAAAAAAAGAAAAATGCAATATTCGGAAAGCTTTCATATGAATGCATAACACAACAAAACAATGGGAAGACAAAACACAGGCAGATAGAACTACTGTGGTAAGCTCCTTTTTATGATTTAAACAATCCAGGTAGCAGAGGAAAACTGAGCAGAGGATATGAGAAAAGTGTAGATAATCAGGGGAGGGAAACAGATTGTATTGGAGTGCCAGAATGAGTGAATGCACTGTATGTACTCCAGAAAGTACACCACCATGTTAACATCTGGGAGGTGGAAAACAAATGCTGTGGCTGTACATTTAATAGCAACCTTGTCAGAAGTGGAGAAGGTGGCGCCGACCCTCCAGGAGTTAGGTGATGTACAGAACATAATGGTCTGATACTAGAATGCTCACTCGACCTTGAGCGAGTGTGATGTTTTCCCCTAGTAATGACTGGCTGATCATTGATTCTTGGGGTTGGAAGTCCCCTTCTAGAAACACAAGGCAGTAGAACCCTAAAACATTAGGGCCAAAAAGAAATATTGATTCAATCATTAGCTGCATATAAGTTTCACGCATTCACATGTATGCATACACCACCTGCACTAACATCAATACATGTATCCATGATTTTCTGACTCAAAAATATTCCTTAATCTTTATAAATCTGCTTTGCAAATTATCACAGATCCAGTTTATTATTCTCTACATAGACAGAGATTTGACATTTTGGAGCTGTCAAAAGAACTGAGATAACTAATACCAAAATTCCTCTAAGTTAAAATGACCCAATACATTCCTTGTGAATCTCAAAAGGGATGTTATTACTTTAGGGCTGTATTTGCTACATCCACTTTTGGACTTGCTAAATCCAGTGTTGAATATTGGCCTTTAGGACATGCTGGTGGGTGACTGTTATGTGTCAACATGGTATAGCCCTTCTGAAATATGTTCCCTGAACAAGTGCACTACTGGCCACAATGTGTAAAAAGGCTTATTTACAGCATGGCTTCACATATCATTCCAGATGGTTATACTTACCTGGGAAACCAGATTCATATACCGCCAGCAGTACCCATATGCCACAATTTCCACAACCAGGGAGAAGAAACACATGTGACAGCAATAAGTTTGTAACTTGTCAGGAGCCTACAGGTAACTGGCTCTGTCTCCAAGCAGTTACAGGCAAGCCACTGTATAGCACTGAATCCACCGTTGAGTGGTAGAAGGTTGTTTATTTTCATGCATAGCTTTGCCCACTTTGGAGCAATATGCTCAATAATAAACAAGCTACTTCTGCTTAAAGAGGTATATTTAAGAGGTACAGCCTTTTCCATCATAGAATAAATGGGGTAGGAGAAAAACTCCCAATGAAACATAATATCACTATGCTTGATGAATTTCAGGTTTACTACATTGATTTAAATCAACTTAGTGAAATAGCTATATTACAGTAAAATCATGCTAGACTTTTACACTTATGCAGTGAGTATGTAAGTAATAGTAGAAAAAAAAACCTAAGGCTTGTGTGAGTACCTCAGTGTTTGCTTGATATTAGCAGTATAAATAAACAGAATATTTCATAATGCTTATTCTTTCATATTGGAAAGAATAAGCATTATTAAACACCCCATGCACTTATGCTTTGCTTCCAGTAGATGGCTCAGCATTCTAGTCAAAACTATTGCCAATTGTAAAATCTAAAGCTGCTGCCACCACTGCACAATTAATGGTGTTTGACATTTCCAGACTAACACAGCTATGTCTTTGAATACAGGCATAATTGATACATTTACATTAAATAGTTTAAAGTTACATCATTAAGTAACTAGGAGAAGATCATTAAATGGTTACACTGAAAACAACTGCTATGTCCTCCTGAGGCAGCATAATCTGAATAAATACTACTATTGACTTGTATTTTCTGCCTTTCACAAACCCTTCACAAACTTAAATCCACAACATCATTGCTAACAATAACATCATTGTT
The DNA here is from genome assembly GCA_034509955.1 of Urosaurus nigricauda. Taxonomy (NCBI): domain Eukaryota; kingdom Metazoa; phylum Chordata; class Lepidosauria; order Squamata; family Phrynosomatidae; genus Urosaurus; species Urosaurus nigricauda. The sequence continues at coordinate 255,294,761 of JAOEGL010000001.1, read as the reverse complement.
TTTATTTTTGCCAAAGTATAACACCACTGAAGATGCATCTAACCAGCTGGAGGAGCAGCAATAAGACATAAGGATAAATTCAGTGTTCTCTGCCTATGAAAGGGGCAGTTAGTTTTGCACAGTACAGGAGCAGCCTGGATTTCAAGGGAAATTACTTTCCCTTTGCTAAAGGAATTGAAACGTTATTATATGTCTTCTCTTGCTCTTTGTCCCTGGTTTCCACATGGCCAAGAAGGTGAGTGGTCTCTGCCTATAACAATATCCCTCTAGTCTAGACCATCTTAGCAGAAATAACATCTGAGACAGATCCAGGCTTGTGACTCCAAAGTGTGGAGTCACAAGTTTTAATATGGTGGTATGGTATATCATGCATTTATACTTTCATCAGAAGGTAAAATGCCATCCTTAGGAACTAGATTTAACAATACTGTCATAACCTTAATGTTCAAATGATGAAATAATTCATATAGTAATGCAGTGCTCTGAGACTACAAAGGATATAAAATCAAGGCTGCAATCCTATACCAACATTTGTCCGACACTTAGCACCACTGAGAAACAAAATTCAGTGCACATCTATAGTAGTAGTAGTAGTAGAAGTAGTAGTAATAATAATATATTTATTTATTTGTATCCTGCCTCTCCCTGTGTTGGATCGAGGCATGTTATTCAGAAATAAGTGTCTCTAAGTTCACTTAGACCAGAGGTAAAAATCATGAAGGCATAAAGTTGTTGTGGGACTGTAACTTCTCCTTTTCCTCATCATTGGCTGTGATGATTAGGACTGCAAGAACTTAAAATATAGCACTGAGAAGGCCATTTGATTCTAACCGCTAAATTAGACTAAATCAAAGGTATATTATTATTATTATTATTATTATTAGTATGTGAAAGTAAAACTTGAACACTTAAAATGTAAAAACATATTTTAGCATTTCATGAGATTCATATAGATTGAATAAACACACAAATAAAGTGTGCAAGATACCATCAGCTACCCAGGGAATAGTGGTTTGCTTATAACCCTGCTCTTAGCTTTCTCACTTGTTAGTCAGTGCTTAATTTATATTCTTCTTCCAGGACATGTTACCTGGAAGAAGTTTGAGACACATTTCAAAATTGTGTCAGGAGAGTAGAATGAGGGAAGGACAAAACTGCTATTAAGTAGTGCTTTATACCATAATGGTACACATGTCTGCTTAGAAGTAAGTACCAATGAATTCATTATGGCTCCTCCCCCCCCCCCCCCCCAGTAAAACAGTATATGATTCCAATCTCAGTTACTAAAATGTAAGATGTCATAGACCTATCTGCTTACAAAGCTCATTGTCTAACAAAGAAATTAATTCCCTTTACACTGAGGGCAGAAAATTAGAGATGTATACAATCTTTAATTTGCTGCAGCTTTGAGAACCAGGGCTTATTTATCTCTTAGATTTAATTAGATGCTCCTAAAGACCTTCTTTTCCTATATTTTGCTACAGTGATGTGGCATTTTGACCTCTGGAATGTTCTGCCACCTCAGGCAAAATGACACCCTTCCCTGCATGTGCACACACACACACACACACACACACACTTTTCACATTCAAAAATGGATTTAACAGCTCAGTCTTCTTTCAGCAGTAATGGTGGGATAGTGTGTTTTCACCTGAAGTAAATTAGCTTAAAATGCGCAGCACAGGCACTATGTGGCACACACAGGTCTGTCCTCCAACACCTCTCCCCTGCCCACAGTACCTGTTCCTTGAAGCAGATGCCTCGCTCTGACTAATTATTAAGCCTAGCCCTTGGTGCTTTATCTGTGATGTCGTGTTTGGGGATTTAAACCTGCATTTCTTCTCCTATGACACTGCATTTCTTCTCCTATGACACAAAAAGCGGCACATATAGGATTCTCACAATATTTCCCATCCAAACACTGACCAGATCCAAAACTGATAGGGTTCAACAAAGCAGAAGTTCATAGCATGTTCTTAGAATTTTTGTTGAAAGACCAGCAGTGGGTGAATCAGATGGTCAAAATGAAGTGGCTTCTGGCCACTTTGGAGGTGTGGCGCATAGATGACACACATCTCCAAAGCATCTGGAAGCTGTGCTGAAGGTGTGCTCCTGTCCTTAAGACCAGAGCAAAAGGGAACCAGGATAAACTGACTCCTGGTGGTGCTAGTCCATGACAGCCATGACATCCATGAACCTATCCCAATTGGTCAACGGGCCTACCAATTGTGCGGAACAGGAGTATCCGTGGGCGGAGGTAACAAAGACCTCCACGCTGTCATGGACGGATCGTTTCCTGATCAAGATGGAATAAAAGCCATTTTTTGTCCCCCCGGGGGTGGCGGACCCATTCGAATGGTCCGCCCTCGAAGGCTAATGGAACCTAATGGTTTCCAGAAGGCCCTAGAGGGTTTGTTGGTTGGGATTGCCGGTGATTCTGCTGAGGCTCTGGTTGATACCTGGAACACCAACATTGCCAGAGCAATCAACACGATCACCCCGAGTGTCCTTTCCAGCCCACTCCTAACCGGAAACCCTGGTACACAGAAGAGCTCAGGGAGATGAAGCGGGTTGGACAACGACTAGAGTGCGAATGGCGGAGGACTTGCCTCTTATCCGACAGAAATCTCTATAGACTGCATCTTTGCATCTATGGAGAGGCTTTGCGTGCAGCATGGAGATCCCGCTGCTCTGCACGCATTGCATCTGCAGAGTCCCACCCAGCAGAACTGTTTAAGGTGGTGTCAGGGACAGCCAGGTGGAGGACATGGAGGATTCTGAGGAAGAGTATGCTGGGTCAGGTCCTAGCATGGTGCTGCTAGATCCTGGAGACTTGGGTGAACCTGGACCTAGTTCTATGGGACACAGGGAGGCACAGCCCCTACCTCAGCAGCCTGGGGTCTCCTCAGAGGAAAGTCTTTCCACAGCAGAGGTTGCAGGCCTGGAAGAGACACAGGAGCAAGAGACAGAAATCCCTTCCTTTACTCAAAGGAGAGCAGATCGGGAGGGGCTGAGACGCTCTCGGAGATTGTTAGAGAAAGCCAAGTTAAAACAGCTGTGAGGGGAGGAGCTGGGGCCTATATAAGAGATCAGGGAAGACAAACTTTTGTCAAAGCTTATCTTGGTTTCCCGGCGAAAGCTCTTGACTCTCGGCTTGACTTCAGACTATTCATTACCTGCGACCTTTGGAACGGCTTTGGAATCTCTGTCTGTGATAACCCTCGACCTTGGAACACTCATTGAATTTGCCTTTTGCCTTGCGGACTTTGTATTTGACGACGGCCAGCAATTACTGGTATTTTGTTTCCATTTTATTGTGTTTATTAAAGACTCCTTTATCAGCCACATGTTGGCAGCTTTCCCGGACAGGTGGTGAGGGAGTTGACGCAGTTTCCCCCTGCGCCAAACCCCCTACTAGAGCCTACAGCAGCCTGCTGTGAGGCGTTTAACATCCACTTTGCAGATAAAATCTCTTGGATAAGAGCCGACTTGGACGCCAATCATTGTGCAGTGTCCATGAGTGAGGTATCCAGTAACTCCGTTGCTGTCAGTTTACTGTATGAGTTCCAATCGGTGAGTACCGATGACATGGACAAGCTCCTTGGATGTGTGAGGAAGACGACTTGCTCCCTTGATCCAGGTCCATCCTGGCTGGTCGTCCAGGGAGGAGACGCATTGAGATCATTCCTTCGGGAGGTGATCAATGCGTCTCTCAGGGAAGGCAGCGTTCCATCTTGTCTGAAGGAGGCAGCCGTTAGGCCCCTCCTGAAGAAGCCTTCCCTTGATCCCCTGGACAGAAACAACTACAGACCAGTTTCCTTGCTGCCTTTTCTCAGTAAGGTGATCGAGAGAGCCATCGCCTCCCAACTCCAAGCTGTCTTGGATGAAACCGATTATCTCGATCCGTTCCAGACTGGCATCAGGGCAGGATATGGAGTGGAGACTGCCATGGTTGCTCTGACTGACGACCTCCGCTTGAGCATCGACAGGGGTAGTGTGACCCTGTTGGTGCTCTTGGATCTCTCAGCGGCTTTTGACACTATCAATCACTCCATCCTTTTGGATCGGCTGAGAGAGTTGGGGATCGGTGACACTATGCTCTGATGGTTCCGATCCTTCCTCTCCGGCAGATCTCAAAGGGTGAGACTCGGGGACAGTTGCTCCTCTAAGATCGAGCTTAGCTGTGGCGTCCCCCAGGGTGCCATTCTGTTCCCAATGTTATTTAACATCTATATGAAGCCATTGGGTGAGATCATCCGGAGGCACGGAGCTCATTGTCACCAGTACGCTGATGACATCCAGATATACTTCTCAGTGACCAGATCATCTGCTCAGACCTCCGATGGCATCTTCCCTCTCAATGACTGCCTTGTGGCCGCAATGGACTGGATGAGGAAAAACCGATTGAAGCTCAATCCAGACAAAACGGAGGTACTCACAGTCACAGGCCCGAAACCAGGCCTGGGAATACAACTTCCAGTCCTGGGCAGAGTCACACTCTCCTCAAAGGACTCTGTTCGCAGTCTGGGGGTACTCCTTGACCCGTCGCTTCACATGACAAGTCAGGTGAATGCGACGGTTAGGAGTGCCTGCTATCAGCTTCGGCTGATACGCCAGCTGCGCCCTTTCCTGGAGATGAGGGATCTGGAAACTGTGATACATACACTGGTAACCTCACGTTTGGACTACTGTGATGCACTATACATGAGGCTAACCCGGAACTACAACTGGTCCAAAATATGGCAGCCAGACTTCTCACTGGAACATCTAGGAGAGAGCACATCACTCCTGTGCTTAACGCTCTCCATTGGCTGACGACCAGTTTCCGGGCACAGTACAAGGTGTTGGTTTTAACCTTTAAAGCCCTACATGGCTTGGGTTCATCCTATCTAAGGGATCGCCTCTTCCCATATGAACCCCCCCCCCTCACACACACACTTTGGTCCTCTGGGAGGAACTTGCTGCAACCCATGAAGACCAGGTTGGTGCAAACCTCCCAGAGGGCTTTTTCGACTGTTGCCCCCAGGTTGTGGAATGACCTGCCGGATGAGATGCGTCTTATTTCATCTTTAGAAGGCTTTAAAAAAGCCCTAAAGACGCATCTCTTCCGGCAGGCCTTCCCAGAGAATGTAAACATCCCCCGACTCCAAATCTAGGCTTTAGAGTGGCCTTTTCTCCCAGCCTCCCTTCTCTGTTTCTACTTCTGCATAACCTTGGCTGGATCCATTTTTCTCTAATCTTGTTTTTATTACTATTTTAGCTAGCTACTGTTTTAATTCAATTGTGATTTAATCTCTTTTTAAGGGGGGGGGTGGTAAGGGAAAGGACGGGATATTTTACTTGATATTGTTTTAATCCTTGTTGTAATCCGCCCCAATTGCTTGTTCAGAGGGGCAGACCAGAAATAAATATTATTATTATTATAGTCAGCCCCTGCCTTCATGGCCTGCCTTAGGAGCAGGCTGTGGGGTCAGCATGGTTCTGATCTGCTTGCAGCAGGAGCCGACGCAGGCCGCTCTTTCATCCCTGTCTGCTCTGGCCCTACTTTGCATAAGAGTGTTTCATGTTTAGATACCAAAAGCAGCTTGAATTTGCCAAAATGTGATATGCATTTGTAGTTACTCTCTTTCATCACTTTTTTCTCTGTGCTTTTTGTTTTTGTTTTTTTTGTTTTTTGTTTTTTTGATAGTTACATTGGATGAAATATTTTTGTAGTATATTGAAGAAGTTACTGAACCAGAACTTTGGGATTCCCACATCAAGCATTTTGACTAGCAACTGTACTAGTTGGGTGTTTCTGGGAGTTGAAATTTAAAGAAGTACACTTTTTCAAGCACTTTTTCTAGTGACCTAGGAGATTAGCTATGCTGCTGGGATACAACTTTCTTAAGGTGGATCTTATTGCATTCACCCATCGATGGGCAGTATGCAGCCTGTATGGAACCCAGGCTTCTCTGGGCTTGTCCCACATCTTTCCAAGAACAGACAAATCCTGTTCTTGAAAAGCTGCGAGAGAAGCACAGATTGCATACAGGCTGCATACTGCCTGGTGATGGGTAAATGCGATAACATCTCCCTTAAGGAAGCTATATGCTGGATCTATCCTAGCAGCGAAGCTAATGCGATAATCTCCATAGCCTGAATAAAACCCTAAATCATAGTTTAGCATAAAAGGATAAACTGCCTATTGCTTTGTTTTTAAAAAAACAAAAAACAAAATCACAGTTAATATTAACCACTGTTTTATAATTTCTTAAATCCAGGATTGGCTTCTTTTAATTGTGTTGCTGTTGATGTTGCTATCATTATTCTTAACCTTATTTATGTTCCCAGCTTCACCCCCAAACCTGTAGCAGTTTTAGCAACACTCTTATAATTGTATTTCATGTTATGTTAACACTCATATGTTTATGGTCTATTAAACATATAGAAAATGAAAAAGAGCATGTATAATTCTTACTGCTAAAATAAAATTGCAGAGTACATTCTGTTGTACACAAGTGCTGGGGAAAATGCTTACTCCTTAAACAGGCATCCCAGGCCTGGTGCAATATACCTCCTCACCACTCATTTCCACCTTTTAAAATGATTTTTGCCAACATGTTAGCTGCAGAAGTGGAGATGTTCCCAAGATTTCCAGGGCCATCTTATTCTTTGACACTGCATGCTGAAGAAGGGCACAGAGGAAATTATTGTTGGCCACATGGGCCTGGATACCAACTTCTGTAGGACTACTATGAGTAAAGAAGGCTCTGTTACCATCAGACGTCCCACTTTGTGTGAATGGAAGTGGCTTCCAGTAGCACAAAACCACCATTAGATACAACCCATCCTTATATTTTGTTGTTTCTTGCTACAATTCCTGTTGTTTCCTTCACCTTCATTTGTTGATCAATGTATCATTACTTTCCCAAATTAACATGTGAATTTTTAGTGGTGCAAAAAAGCTTCCCTTGTGGCTTTAGGAGACTGTTTTCTCTTTCTTTCTTTCTTTCTTTCTTTCTTTTTCTGCCTTTATTTCTTTATCACCATCAAGGTCAAGATAAAATCCCTTCAGAGGCTAAGGATCCACAGAGCTATACAATGGATTTATCTCTATACCATACAGTTATTGTATGTTAGGACAACATTACCAGAGGAAAGGCAGAATATAAATTACATAAATGAATAATAGGTTTTCCCATCTTTATGATAAACAACTATTAGCCAGTGTTCAAAATGGGGGTATGTAAACAATTTGAACATGCACTTGAATTAATCTTGAAGCACATGATTGTTGCATATGGTAGAATCAGTCCTACCTTTCTGTTTCTGATGCAGAGCCTTTCCTAGTCTGTTTTTGGCTGCTATATCTTTCCACCTTTCTGGAATGCCTGTGGAATGAGATGCCAAAAAAATAAAAAAAATGAAAAAGAAAAGAAAGCAATCCAGGAATTACACTGCACATTTCAAGCAAAACAGCTGGCAGATGGAAGTGTCAAAACTAGGTTTTATGAATGGCTAGTGAATATGGGCTTTGAATAAATTGTACCCACCTCCAGTCATGGCCCAGAAATCTTCGCTATGGGCAGAAACAATATCAGTTTCCTTGATATTGGTCTGATATTTCTAGCCCATTTGAAGCCACTCATTCCTGAGTGTCAACCATTGATGGCTGGGCTAGTAGTGATGGATATTGGGGGGGGGGGGGGGGAGTGCTCATGCTGCTTGTTCAAAATGAGGTACTGTTCACCCTAACTCAGATTACAAGCAGCCTCTGGGGCCAAGAAACTGTAGAACCCGCTCCATAGTAGTATTTTTTCACTTTTCATTGAAGATAACATCTAGCCATAAGCATCGGGTAAGAATTTAAATTCTTCTGGGTTTGAAAGTAATGGGATTGCCTTTGTATCATATTTCCAAAGAAAACAAATACAGATAACACTGCCCACTTGAATATTAAACCATGTGAATATGACAATATAACCATGTGAATATGACAAAATCTTCTTTCCTTGTTTTAAACAGTGCAGTGCACCTAAATACACACGCAACCATAGATTGCTCAATTAGATTTAAAAAATAAATAAATCAAGTTGAAATTCAAAAGGTTTTGAACCAGTACTTTTCATTATTTATACCAAACACTGCAAGATACTAAGATCCCAAAATTCCAGAAGAATGCATCACTGAATGCCTGCATACAAAGTGCCTGAAAAACTTTACAAGCTGCTCTTTAATGATTTTGTTAGCTGACTACCCCATTCAACCAAGGCCTCATCTTCACTTGCCAGAATATTCTGTGGTGCTCCAAATTCCCTGAATTGTGCCTCTTATCTGCTCTTTTGCTGTGGGTTTTGGTTCTCACAGTGAACAATGGATGAATGTGAAATCAAAGGCTTTCATGGCTGGCATCCATAGTTTTTTGGTGGTTTTTCATGCTATGTGGCCATGTTTTGAGAGAGGAATAATGTCAGGAATAAACTCTTCTAGAACATGGCCACATAGCCCAAAAAACCCACAAAAAACTATGGATGGCTGCTTTCCCATGCAGTCCCCATTCATCACCCAGTGCACTGTGAAGCCGGAACAAGGGGCCCAGACATGTCATCAAAGCTGGGTAACTTGTTTTGACCTCAGAGTGATTCATGCCCACAGCAGCAGTGCCAGGCAGCCTACGGGGACTGCATGATAAGGGACTGCTCATTGCTGCTGTGGAGAGAGTAAAAAATCCACAACCCATTCTGACACCACAATGATTCTCATACACAGCAGCAATGCCAGGCAGCTCACAGGAACTGTGTGGGAAGGCAGATACGCATTGGTGCTGTGGAGAGAGCCAAAAACAGCAAAAGGTGAGCTATTTAAATATGGGTTGGGGGAGGAAGCCCTGAATCAGTTATGGATGTCATAAAGACAGTCTGTATCTAATTTGGGATTTTGGCCCTGCCTCATCTAAACAGGATTGGCCCATCTCAAGGGGAATTCAGGGGAGGTTGTCCATGTAGACAAGCCCAGAGAGGCTTTCTGGTGCAGTACACATTTTAGCATCACTGGTTAAACAATACAACCACATTTTTCACAGAATTTACAAAGGCATAATGCTTCTTAGACATGGGACCAAAATTGATCACTCATGTTTCATGGGCCTTACAAAGCTGAGCTCAAAGTAATCAAAACAGTCTGATGGTTTAGGTCAGAGAATCAGTAAAACACTGAAAGTCCAACCACATATTGGTTTCAATATGCCATGTATCTTTGCATCTCAAATGGCAAAATGGAAGTGCTAGGCAGAAGATGAAATCCAACTAACTGAAATAATATCTGTTTCAAAATAGTTTCAGTACACTGGACAGCTCGTTGAAAATTTCATACATGACATATAAGACCAGCTACTACTGCCCAGTTATCATCATGCTATTTATATTGCTAAGTCTCTTCCGACTAGTTGTAATAGATATGAATCTAAGTCTTTGTTTGAATAACAAAAATTCTCGATTTTATTTAAAAAATAGCATTTTTTTAGGTACCAAAGGTTCTTCATTGGGTATTGATATCTAGAACAACTTTGTCACAAGTCCAAGCTTCAGAATGATGGTTTATGAGGCACAAATAGGCTTTGTTAATTTCATCTCCTTGATACTTGAATCACAGCAGTCAGGCTTGCAAGAAACCATCAGCATGGGAATAAAGAAGAATGTGTAGGATTTGAAAGCTTGCAAAATCTTTGAATAACCAATTTGGATCAAAGAAACATAAGTTTATTTTATGTCTATTTGAGCATCTGGCAACTAGAGACAGATTATGAGATCCCATGAGAAGTACATGAAGTATATATGTGTTAGCATTCTTATAGGTCTAATATGAAAATTAAGCCTCCATGTGAAGAAATAGTCCAATACCTATAATGCCATTCTGGAAAAAAAACATTTTAATAACCAAGATCTTAAGTCTTGCTATCCCTGTTCTCCTCTCACCAGCAGGCAAAAATATTTCTCTTGACACAGGCTTTTTATATGCAATCAGAGAGACTTCTTATTGGAATGCTTGCTTTTGTGTTTTTAATGGTTTTATATTTTTACCTTACCTGTAGCATGTTTTAATTATTTTAAATTTTAACTTATTACAGTAATGTGATGTTTTAAATTGTGTCTTAAAACTGTACTGTTTTTAAAGCATCTTTTGTGAGCTGCCTTGGGTTTATTTGAGAAGAAAGACCGCACAGAAAGAAAATGATAAATAAATAAATAATGCCCAAGGTGGTAATGCCTGTTTATTGTGATCCACATTCCTACATTCCCTGGAGCTCAGCTGCTGGAAATGGTTTCACCTGGCTACTGACCTGACTAAGATGCTTCCTGATGGGCTGTTCCCTCTATGTGACAAGAAGCTAACTGCTCAGCAACTAATACAACTACTGATAAATTCTTGTCTTCCATGGTAGTTTCATTTTTTATATATATAGTCTTAACCTATTTCCCCCACTTGCAGACTGAAATTATGCGGTGGGGGGGGGGCATTTATAGATCCTTGGAACATAACCTAATGACTTTTAATCCATGTAGCTTTCCTCAGAAGATGTTGATATTAGTGGATTACATTCTCTTGTACCCATTTCCCATTGGCTCCTGCGAAATCCAAAATAGTTCTTTGGGCAGTTTATCACCACCTCACTCAGTAGCTATGATAACAATTTATTGACCTTGTGTGTTCTTTACATTCTTGATAAAGCATAAAAAATTCATGAATTCAAATCACCAAACTCTCCAAATCCACTCATAAAACTCCACTATAGATACTGAAATTCCAAGTGTCCTACTGCTCTTTCCAAAAGGAGAATCCAACTAAGAAATCAGACTTATAGTGATCATTTAATGAGTATTTAAAATACATTAATGTACATATTAAAGCAAGCGGGCAATGATGCTGAATAAGATAAATATGGCACAAAAGTTTATAATGGTTTATAATAAAGTTATAATTTTAATAATAATATAATAATAATGGTTTAAAATACTGTTTGATACTTTACACACATCAAGTTTCAAGACAATTTAGCAAGGATACCTCTGTATTTCTTCTGGATTAGCACTTAGGAAGTTTAAAGTATCTTGTTTTGGAATGCAAGACTCCAGCGGTGTTGTTGCTCTTCACAAGTTTTGGAAACATGGAAGTGAAAGTTCAACAGAATGGATAGAAACAGATAGAAAGAGAGAGATGGTCACATGCAGTGAAGATGGAGGCATGCAGTCAAGATATTTTCCATGACCTACCAACAATACCAATATTACATCCAAGGAACATTTCTGAAATCTCCTTTTCAGTGTTTCAGAAAGAGAATTTTTAAAAAAATCTGTGATGTAACAATAACAACACAAAACATTAATAAAAGCTCAAGACGAAAAAAAAAATACATTGTCTGATATAGGGCCTTCTATTCCATTTGTGGAAAGCCTTCCTTAGAAACATCTATCTGGTACCTATTTTAATACAAAGGACTGCCAAGCAACTATCTCCTAAAAAGCTGGATGAGACATTCTAGGAATTGTAATTTTAAAAAATAAAGTAAAAACCTTCACTATGTTTTAATGTCTTTTTATTCTTTGCACCAGGCAAAGACCTTTTAATTCTCACAGGCTTTTCAAATTCTGTGTATTTGTGTTATCTTGGTATGTTTCAAAGTTATTTTAATTCTGTAGAATAATTGTTGATTACCCCTGTTCTTATTTTAATCTTTGCTTCATTATTCATTTGATTCTTTGATTGTGCCTCTTGTACTTTATATTTGTATGTATGCAGTTTTTGACTGGTGACAGTTTACGTTTTGTATTGTCACCCAGCACTGAAATTTAAAATCTTACATGTTTAAAATCCAGGCTACCTGAAGCACCATATTCTTCGACATGAGCCTGCCTGGTCTCTGACATATTCAGGCAAGGATCTCTATCAGTGTTGCCACCATCGCAGTTGCATCTGGTGAAGTAATGAGAGACTGCCTTCTCCATAGTTACTCTTTGGCTCACTGGTAACTTCCTTTCTAGGAAAACTAGACTGGTTCCCTCGTCTTGTCCTTCCACTGGTAGGGAAATATTTTTTTATTCCAACAGACTTCAAGGAACTGTTTTTAAGGGAAAAAAGTCTTCTAAAATCTTCTTAATTGGCATCTTAAAATGCACACATGACTAATGGATGTGTAATTTTTAATGTTATAGTTTAGCCACATTTCAAAGGTTTTCAGTGTTTTTATCAATACTGTATTTGTTTTAATTTCATAAGTACCTTGACAGCCAGGTGGGATACTTAAAAAAATAAATACATGCATATTTAAGATAGGGAATATGTGTTACTCTCTCACTGGATAATAATTAATAATAATAAATAGAAAACATCCAGAAAAAATGTTATTCATAACAATAATAATAACAACAACTCTACAGTTTCACCCCCTTTGCTCCTCTTTTTATTTTTGTTGCTTTTGTTGTTAGTCACAAAGTCTTCAAATGAAACATGGAACAATGAAAAGTTAGCTTCTTCAGTGGTAATGCTAAGCTTTAGTGCTTATGTATGGTGATAACAGGCCCAAAAGAGAAAATCATTCTGTTTGTCTCAACTGTGGTTGTGGAGAATGTCATCCAGTGACAGAATAAGAAAGAGAAAATTTATTAAAAACAAATGAGGGGATAGAAATTATTTTCAAGATGGAAACAGAGATAGGTTTTCTCTGCTATTTTTTCAGTGCAGTCAGATTGATAATTTAAATGTCCCCATCCCTCTTTAGGCAAATATGGTTCATCCCTACATAAAAAGGGGAGACAAGAAAGAGGTGATTCTGTATAAAAGATCATAAACTCAAATCAAATAAGAGGCGATCAGGGCAAACCTGAAGATATAATTATTTTCAAAGCAAGTATTGCCTGTTTTTAACAACTGTAGTACTTTCAAAGAGGAGGTATTCTACCAATCAATTAGAGATTCCAGAGCTTAAATTTACTGGATACAAATAATGGGATTTTTCTTTTGTACCCAGATTATTAACTATTCCATTGCCTGAGGTACAAGAAACAGGCAGTTCTATATACCGAAGGACTGGTGGGGGTTACTTCTGAATTAACATGTGTAGAATTGTAGTTTACTGTTAGATTGTGGCCATTGTTCCTTGCCCAGACTTTCATGAACAGAAAAAAAAATCCAGTCTTTCATGTCTTTGAAATGTGTCCCCTATCTATAATCTACAATATATATAGGTGTCCCATCTATGTAATCTATGGTATGTATGTTATGTGTGTGTGTAAATATTCCTTAATGCTTCCTGATTTGCCATCATGATTAACAACTCTGAAATGCAGATCATTGCCTCATTCTTCTTCTTCCTTTTAATAAAATATCCATTTTTATTTGTTTTTATTTTCTTTGGTTTCATGTGCAGTTACAAGCCCTGAAGATTTATGGATTAAAATGACTGGGGATACTCTCAAGATGAGGCACACACCTTAGAGACGCAGATAATTTATAAATTCAGCACTTCAATTAATCAGTGAGATATTTCTATCTGGTTTTCTGTCTTGTCTTGTTACATTTTGAGTAAATATGTATACTTTTTGTTGATCAGAACAAGCATATTAAATATCCACTTTTGAAAGTATGTATATTCTATTTATCTATAGTTATCTATAGTTGTGTTGACCCAACTAGTGGATTTATTCTTCCTCTTATTCTGTGATGACCTTTCATTTTAAGCAAAGAAGGATTGATAAAACGATTACCATGTTTCAATTCAAAATCACATAATGTCGAACACAGAGATTACAATACAAGAGAGAATGGTTATAATCCAAGAGCAGTATTGCACTAGGATTCAAATAAGGAAAAAACACAACAACAAACATTCAATGAAAAAATGTCTACAGATATCACATTGGGCTGATCAACATATAATGGGAAATCTAAAGCACTGGAATTGTTAAGCAAACCCTATCTTGTAGAGAAAGGCTGCCCTAAGGATCTTTTGTTGGGAATGGAAAGATAAAATATCCAGTTACATAAAATGCATCATATTGTCAATCACTGAACTTCTTCTGCCTTTTATAATGTGGCCCATAAGAATGCTGTACATAGGTTACAATCCAAATAAGCTAGGTAGACCTAAACCACTTATTTGAATGACTTTAAGTAAATCTAACTCTCCTGGATTATGGCTTCTAGCAGTTTTTCTGAAAAGAAACAAGCTGAATTCCACATTATCAGAGTGCAATCCTATGCCTATTTATACAGAAGCAAATCTTTACAGGGTTCAAAGAGTTTTGCTTCCTAATAAGCTTGTTTTGGATTGTCACCTAAATGAAATATAAAACACAAAATTAAAATAATTAGTAGCACCATGATTGTTGTTTAGTAGGAAGGAGGAATACTATAGATTCATAGCTTCTATGAAGAAGCAAGGGTGCACCTACTCTGTAGAAATAATGTAGTTTGATACCACTTTAACTGCCAGGGCTTCAGCCTACAGGGTCCTGGGATTTGCAGTTTTGTGAGGCATCAGTACTCTGTGGCAGAAAAAGCTAAAGACTTTGTAAAAGTACAAGTCCCAGGATTCCACAGAGCGGAGCTAAAGCACTGGTGTCAAACTGCATTATGTCTGCAGTGCAGATGCATCCTCAAGGAGTCTTAAGAGAAAGGAACCATGTTTTGTTACAGCACAAAGCCCAAATACTTGGTACCCAACCAACCCTTTTTAGAAGCTGCTTTAAACCCATCATTCCTCATTAACTGGAAGCCTTTTTTCATTCCTTTTTTATTCCTTTCATATATCAATTCCCTACCTTTGCAAGAAGTCCTAAATCTGGAATTTTGGAAGATATTACTTTAAATGTCAATCTTCAAATTCTTTTATTTATGTAGATACATAGGAAGAGTATCTACATAAATCTTCAGTACACTGTGAATCTGTGTTTTATTTTCAAGGCAGCCAACCATGGTGGATTGGACTAATCATAAAATAGGTGGCATACTTTTTAACATTTGACTCAGGCAATCAATGCCTGGAACTCAGGTATGGCATTTGGTATTTGGCATTTGATGTAGTGCCCCAACCTGGATTCCTGAAAAGTGAAATTTTAAATACATGGCTTTCAAGAAATACATCTGCAAGATTCATCAAGTTACTTTTCATTTAGGAGGGGCTAACTAGTACCTGTCATCCTCCGGAGATGCATGTTGAATATGAATCCGGGGACTAGTGGGTCGTCTCCTATCTAGTGAGGGAGACCATCTATCTCTGTTGGTTCATCCAACAAAATAGGAAGAAAACACAACATTTAATGTATGATTTTTTTTAAAGTTCATAGATGGGGGTTTGCAAGGAAACTGAAAAGTACCACAAAAAGCCAGCATTTATTTTTCCTATTTTTTAAAAAATTACAGTTATTTAAATGAATTTGGATCCTTTTTGTAAATATATTTCCATAGCAGGATTATTGTCTTCATGCAATGGTATACTTTTTGTGGGGTTTCTAAATAAAGTAATAATTAGTGGTAAAGAATATATCCTGCATTTCAAACATGAGTTCATCTTTAAATTCCAGTACACATTTTTTTGCCAAAGTATCAACTGGTTTTGGTTAAATTTTAAACATCATTAACTACACTTAGGTTAGTTACATGGCTACAATTTGCTTCTTTTCTGTTTCTTTAATCAGCTGAATTACACATTGGTGTTAATGGAATTTAAGCACCATGTTACACTGCTAAGTACAATGTGTGGCTCCTAAATAGTTCATTTTCCTCAGAGCTCCTAGCTCTGATATTAAAACGAAAATCCTTATGCTGAGTTTGAAATCTAGCCTATCTTGTTGGCAGTGACTGGCAGCAGGTCTCTAGGGTCTCAGAAGAGGTCTCTCCAGTTGTGTGAAGACCTTTCAAAAGAAGAAGCCATAAACTTACATTATCCCCTTGTGATATGCAGCTCCTCTGAGATTTTTCAAAGTATTACCAGCAGCTGCTCTGTTTCACAGCTTTAAAGAACCCTCTCCATTTGTCACTGAATTGGTGTGCTCAGTCACCACTTTTTCAGTCTCATGTATCTGAATTTTCTGTAATCCTTGCATTGTGGAAATCACTTAATTTATGCTTATTGCATTCTGTTTGTTGAACATAACCCACTTTCCTATCTGTGACATTAGCAATTACATATTTATTTCTTGGTTGTCTGCAGTCATAGAAATCAGAACAGAGACTGAAAGAGGCAGATTATAATCAGACATTAGTTGCATTAATCAGAGAGTGAAGCTGACATTAGAGAACCGAAGGTTCCTTTTTATTCTCCTTCCTAACATTTTTGATAAGCTCAGCTGCTTAAAAAATTCAGTAGTTTATTATTCTTCATGTCATCAACACATGAACTGATGAATAGAGCAAACAACGGGGGGGGGGGGGGGCAGCAGTGCATCCTTGACAGGCATAAGCACTTGTTGGGTATTATAAAATTATATTTAACAAATGTGAGATGTGAGGAGTGCACTAATCCTTCTGGCTCTCTCCTAAGTTCTGGTGTCATCCTACACATGGAGGGACACACTCTAAAGAAAGTAGCTTTTGCTTGGTTTGGAAGTAGAATAGGTTTTCCAGCTTTCTGTATTATGAAGAGTGTCTCCATGGATGGAAGTGTCCTTCTAGTTGAGAAAGACACCCTTCACACACAGGACGGCAAAGCAAGCCATTATAGATGTGGTGGGCCTACTACCACTACTACTACTACTACTACTACACACACTATCCATGTTCCTTCAACACAGTTCTCATAGTGCCTGAATAGGACTAGAATGTGTTGGCAAGATAAAGATGCTGGATGCAGAAAATGAACTGCTGCCATTATGGAGGTTGTTGAACTTCTTTTCCTCTACTCCAGCCCACATGATCATTGGGTTTATGGTGCCCACATTTGTTTCCTGGCAAGGGTGTCCAAATGTCATGGGGAACAGCTAATCTCAACCGCACTTTATAAGCAGAGAACTCTCCTGGGCCTCCACAAACCATGGTATGATAATCAGTCCACTATCCAAATCCAGTAATTTATTTTGCACATATCACCAGCTGCTGTTTTGAAAAACAGCCAGGTCTCATGCAATTTGGGCTGATCATATCCTGAATAACTTTTCAATTACATTTGGCAAATATTGTCAACTGCTTGTCAAATATTTCCTTCCTCAGAACCATGGCTGAAGTAAATCAGTACTACATAACCATATTTCATAATGAGTTCTAAGAACAGTGCTCTTTCCTCTCTTATCTCCACTGCTCCCCACCCCCGCCTCCAAGTTTGCCATCATTTAGAAAAGATTTTTTTCCTTTCATTCTGTAAATTTATTTCAGTTTAATAATGACTACCTCAATAACTTTATTGTGAGGTCATGGTAAGTTAAACAGTATACTCAAGGGCAATTTATGACACACTAAAGATTTGAACTGAAGACTTCAATACTAGTCACTTGTTGTTGTTGTTGTTGTTGTTGTTGTTGTTGTGTGCCTTCAAGTCATTTCCAATTTATGGCTACCCTAAGGGGGATTTCTTAGCAAGATTTGTTCAGAGGTAGTTTGATTATGCCTTCCACTGAAGTCAAGTGAGTATGACTTGCTCAAAGTCATCCATTGGGTTTTCAGGGCTGAGCAAAAATTCAAAAGACTTTATCAGATTGGCAAAAAACAGAGGAGCATAGCATCAAGTTCCTGTCAATATCCTCCAATAACTCAAAATATTATCACATGACATCATGCAACATTGCGATTATTGCACAATTATCCCATGAATAAAGAAGCATTCTAATGCTGCTTTTTATTCATGGAATTTTCCTGTGAATAAAAAGTGGCACTAAAATGCATCTTTGTTCACACAATAATTGTGATATCATGAGATAATCTTCATGTTATTGCACAATATTGACAGGAGCATACCACTATGCTTCTTTCTTTTTCTCTTTTCCAAAGAGTCATAACCAACATTCAAACCACTACACTCCACTGGCTATTTCTTTATATAAGACCTATACTACAGTGTATATTAGAGTGTACATCAAAGTACATTACAACCTCAACCAACCTATCTGGTCCCTTCATAGGTAGAATCCTGAACATCAACAAGCTATATGCCTAGAACTAGTAATGGCAAAAAGAGCCAGAAAAAAATTATTTAAAAAAAAAACACCCCAGGGTATAAATTTTCTTAGCAGTGTAACATTTTAAGCAAACTGTTCTCAATATTAGCTGCACTTTTTGAAGTACTTTCCAGTTCAGAGATTAAAAAGCAGTTTTTGAAAACACTGGGCATAAGCAAACTACTTTGGGGAGAAGAAGCATTGCAGCATATTAGTAAAATTGCTTATTTTGGAAGGTTGTTAGTAAGCAGCTGCTAAAGAATACTGAGGGCACCAGTGCGCTCAAAGCCCTTAATATGCTGATATCCTGTATAAAGTTTAAAAATAATAAAATATATAGTATAATTAACATGCATTTTGACATCTGAAAAAACGTGATCTCACACATTATGTTTTAATGGCTTGAAACATGCTGTATTTATTGTGGAACAGCATGCTACAAAGTAGTTTTCCAGGGTGGTTGAACTGACTAGAAATGATAAATCACAGCACTCTGCATAACTAGCATATGCACCTGCTATACACCTAAAAATGCATCCAAGTAAGAAATCATATACTCAGCCAAGATTTCTCAATAAAATACTTGCAGTACAGGCACTTCATTGGAATTCTATATGACCTGTTAAATTACATAACTTTATGCATACCTAGCTATGTAACAGAGGCCCCAAGAAAGCCCTTGACTGAATTGTGAAGGTTTTTAATAGGACATCAGCAAGTGTGTCCACAGCGCATTGGTGCCCAATGTGCCTCAGGTCCTATGTGAGGTGCACTGGGACTGACACACCTGAGTCCTAATGTGCATTGGTCCTGTTATGCATCAAACACCAATGCACATCAAGAACTTTGCTGGATCTGCTACATAGTATTGCAACAGCAGCCTTGTTATGGCTATGGACATTATACAAATTCTAATTCCAACATAGGTACATCCACTTAAGAATACACAAGCTCCTCATGGGACTCTGGCCACCATCCACTGGATACACTGAAAAGGTCTATGGGATCTGAGCAGTCAGGGTGAGCAAGTGATTCTTGCAAACTTTAACCCATTTTGCAAAATGTCAAGGTACAGCCAGTCCTATGTATCCATGGATTTGCACCCACGGAATTTACGCCCATGGATCCAACCATCCACTGCTTGTAAATATTTCATGCATGCACACACATACACACAAAATCCAAAAATCAAACTTTTATTTAACCATTTTATGCAAGGGACACCATTTTACTATACCATTGTATTTAATGGGACATGAGCATCCATGGATTTAGTAACCATGGGAATCCTGGAATCAAACCTTAGTGGATATCAAGGACCCACAGTATAGTCTCCATGGTTCCAGATTGGGAAACACATTGGTTTTGTAGTCTCTTTTCTCTAGCATAGTCATTTTCAGTGGGTGGGATTGAAACTCACCATTGTCTCAAAACCAAGGTTACAAGAAAGTTATAAAAGGAAATGAAAGATTGGAATAATGTTGGAAACTTCCTACTTCAGTATTGCTGACTCGATGTTTTATAGGCTGCTGAAATATACTGAACAATATTTATAGAACACCATTATGGATATCACTTCATGATCAGGAAGCCAAAAATTAAAGCATTAGGTGGATGCTTAAGATTTTTTAAAGTAGTGCTGTAATCTAAAAATTTAAATAAATCAGACATCATTGAAAATATGTCCCTCACATCCATATGTTATTTAATGACCCAGAATTCACTGCTGAGTATACACTTCATAGCAAACCAGGAAGCTATGTCAGGTTCAGAATGGCCTTAGAAGTTAACAGCTTAAAAATTACTTTTGAATGGTAATTGTTTGTATAACTTGTTACATAGTCCCCTCATAACTCATTGTGGGTTTTAGAACAATTCCTTATGTTACCCATTCAATTTGCTGTTTTTAAGTTCCTTTTTAGGGAATAAATATTTAAATATTTACAAGTAAGGAAATGGCCTAAATTTGGATATTCAGATCCGCAAAAGCTTATTAGTTCCCCCAAAGTAATGGAAAGGGAATGAGTCAATGACACTTATTAGATTGGAAAATTAATGATGTCACCAGTCCTTACATTATTGGGAAGCTTGTTCTGCCCTTGTCACCCCAAAAGTAATATATAACAAGTAACATGGCTCAGAACATCCCAATGTTTGAAAAGTTACCTCAGGAAAAAAGAAACAGAAGTTGCTCATATTGATCCTCTGTATGCTTTTAGGAAATAATACATATGCCTGCCTGGGAACTGAAGTCTACTGGAGCAGCTCTCTTCTGTGTCTCAACAGTAGAAGAAATACATTGTGGGAGGACATGGGAGAGGGACTTCTTTGTGATGGCACACCAGTTGCTGAATTCCCTCCTCTTGGAGGTTCAACTGGTACAAACATTGATATTATTTCAGTGCCACATCAAAATCTGACCCTTTATTATTGCCTTCAGGCCTAACTGATTTTGTCCAATTTGCAAAAGTGTTATCGTTGCACTATTTTAAGTTGTTTAAACCTATTTTAAATTGTCTGTTTCTAAACTGCTAAATGATCCAGTATATTTTTAGTCTTTTTAAAATTATTGCTTTTATTTATTGTTGTCAACTGATTTTCTTGCAAGCTGCCCTGATTTTCTTGCAAGGTGCAGGGCAGGAAACAAATATTTTAAATAAATAAGCAAAATGCTATCCATTATAGCATTACACAAAGGTGCTAAATAGTACTGCTACTGAAGATGCAACCACTTACTTCTGTATGTAAAAGTGCTTCAGTTATAATGTTCTAATGTATCACGGAGAGAACATCATTTCCCAGATAAGTTAAGTTCATTTACAGTTCAAGCTTATAAATGAGATTCGGAAGATGTGCTGCTGCATGTGCTTTCATCTTCTTATGTTCTGTTCTTGTTGTCTGTATTCAGAACATTACCACTCAATTGCAATTATTATTAGAATTCTAGCCAAAGATTTTAATTTGCATTTAATGCCTAGGCTTTTGTGAAGAAAATTCAGGGGAGGAAGGGTACAGAATTATGTTTAGAAGATTCTATGTCTCTTTCTCTGCATACACAGAAGCATTTATTTCTTTGTATTGAGCACTGAGGCTTGAGAAAGAAAACATCTCCATTTCCTTATACATTTTGAAAAGATTAAAATAAGAAGCTAGTTACAAGGGTAAATGGGGAGGATGTAAATGCAGGTAGGAAAATGTAGCTGGGAAAACTTGCCAGTGCTTGTTCAGATAAGCTACATGGACTGCATAGCTTGTTCTTTGATCCCCTGCATTTATGTTGGACCTCCTTCATTTCTCAGCAGTGTGGTGAACTCTCGGTCTCTCAGTCCACCCACAACCTATTCCCAACTGTGGCAGCCCTATGGGACTTTTAATCCTACCACTGCCACCAAAATTATTATGTGGTGATCCTCTTATCTTTCACCACTAAGTCTCTCTAAGATGACACAACACTTCTGTGTCTCTTAGATTAGGTAGAGTGGTTTGATTCACATGGAGGCCAAGTTGTATTTCAAACTCTAATAAAAGTTTATTTATAAAATACAAAAAGTAAATGATAACATAGCCTTAAAGTTGTTAATTGTCTTGTTGCTTAGTTACAAAAAGTTCTTTTAAAATATTAATATCAATCCAGTCACTCAGGCAATCTTATCTCCAAAAGACCAAAATCTTTCTTTAAACTACTGACTTGTTCTGATCCTCTCTCTACTGGACTCCCCAAGCCTATCCAGCCCCTCTCTGGATTCTTAAGACCCCTCTGTGGTCTCCAAACACCACCAAATGCTCCATCAGGAACCCTAAGAGCACACCCTCCCTTTGATGTGACTCTTTCCCTCAACAAATCCAAACTTAAAAAAAAAAAAAACTTTTCACTCTTTGCAAGGCCCTTTTATAACCCTGCCCAGCCGGCTTCTCGTTGGCTGGTCTCATGTTGCTCAGTGACTGGCTGATAGATCGGCCTGTTCACTACAAGCAGTTTCAAGCAGCTTGTACACGTGTTCTTGTTTTTATTCAGGTCCATCTGACCTGTGATTAGTATCAAAGATAAGAACAAAACTGAGAAACAGTTTACAGCAATAAAGGCATTTTAGTAATCCTGCAATATAGGTCAACTAAGGCTGCATCCACGTTGAAGAAATAACCCAGTCTGACACTGCTTTAACTGCTGTGGTTCAATCCTATGAAATTCTGGAAATTGTAGTTTTGTGAAATATTTAGCCTCTTCTGTCAAAGAGCTCTGATGCCACAACAAACTACAAACTTCAGGATTCTACAGCACTGAGCCATGGCAGTTAAACTGGTGTCAACCTGGATTATTTCAGCAGTGCAGATGCAGCCTGAGACAAAGTTATCCATTAATGCTGGGGTGTAGGATTTGGTGGCCTTTCTCCTAACAGGATGTGGAACTGTGGGTACATCTCTTACTTACTTCAGTGCTTTAAGATCACCGGGGTCCATCCCCAAATATAATTTGAGACAACAAAGGGGAAACTCTTCTCCAAGTTGACACCCCCCCCCCCCGATGGAATATGGTATAAGATAGCTACAAGGATGAAGGATGGCAAAAAATATTTTGTACTGGCTTCTTATATTTAGAAATGCTTTCCTCTTCCTCTCTACATAATCTTCAAAGTGCAAATATTCATGCTGAAGTTTAAAATTAATACAATGCCCTCTGGACACTTATGCCTACTGCAACACAGCAAAGCATCTATTTACTCATTGTTTGTAGTAAAAAAAAAAATTAGTTCAGTGTGTTCAGCCAAGTGCTGACTGCCATCTGCACTGACCCATTCCCATATAGGGTAATAGATGGAGGCTTTTAATGTGCTGCCCTTAATGAGAAAATAAGGTTCACTGCCAGTGCCATCATTCCACATGAGATTACAAGAACACAACTTTGTTAAATTTACACTGTGTGCACATACTGTGCCACAGGCATGAATGAAATCTTACAGTTTGATTTATATAATGTATAAAACTATATATGATATTTTGTAACCGAGCCAGAGCATCTGGGCAAAGGTTCCAGAAGACTGTTGATCCACTATAATAGCTGACTCAAAATGCCAAGTGTCAAGCAGAAAGATTATATAGTTTATAAATATAGCTGCTTCCAAAATATATTAAATGTGTATAAAACTGACAGACAAGGGGAGCTGTTTTGAATTATCCAAAATACTTCCTGAAAGAAACCCTCCAGCACAATTCAACCACTTATGAGATGTTTGTATCTA
This sequence comes from Urosaurus nigricauda, assembly GCA_034509955.1. Taxonomy (NCBI): domain Eukaryota; kingdom Metazoa; phylum Chordata; class Lepidosauria; order Squamata; family Phrynosomatidae; genus Urosaurus; species Urosaurus nigricauda. The sequence continues at coordinate 255,271,399 of JAOEGL010000001.1, read as the reverse complement.
CAGTCCCTCTAAAAGAGATATATTAGTGAATTTAACAAAATCTTCTTTACACAAACACACAACATTGGACTGACAAAGTCAGGGTGTTTGCAAAGAAATCAAGGCCCAAAATCATACGTATATTAATCTGGAGTGGCCACAGCAAACACTTGTGCAATCCTATATATTTCTAGCAATGACAGTAGGTGACTTCCACATCAATTTGCTCTAGGTTTCATTCACAACTTAAAAGGTACTTGGGCTATTTGACGGATAAGGTTCAGCATCTTGGATCACTGTAATGTTCAGATTAAAAGCAAGAACAGATTCATCATCCCACAGTTACCATCTGCCACTGGTGCATAGTCAAAGAATTTAATGGGCCAGACTTCCAAGAAGAGGAATACAGTCCATATGGAAGAGGAGCCTACAGTGGGATGAGCCATACACGCAAATTCTTCTTCTGTGACCTCTTCTCCCCCCCCCCCCCCGGCTGCCTGATCTTTTGGGTGGGAGAGCAGAAGAAAATAATGCATGGATCAGTAGTTCACATACACAGGCCTCTGTGTGAGCTGTTGTTCTTGTTGTTAACTGCCCTTAGATTGACCTCAATTTATGGGCTTAGGGCTGTGGGTTCCTTAATTGACTCTATCCACCTGTAGTGTGCTGCTTAGATCATGTATCAGTTGTGTCCACTCCTCCCCTTAGGAGATCCTGTGCCTATGGTACATGAAGCTAAACCAGGCCTACTAAATAGTTGGGAATCCATCTCAGGAGTCCAGTCATTTACAATTATATATTTTTTTTAAAAAAATTGCTAATAAAGAATAAGGAGGATGCAGACAGAGGAACAGCAGACTGGGCAGTCAATCATATCCAGCCTTTGTTTTCACCAGATTCCAAGTTCTAGAGTTGGTCATTCAGGGACCATAGATTTTCTTTTTAGTAAGACCATGTTTTTTTTTAAATGTTTGCCTTTTGAAGGGCATATAAGTCAATGTTCCACCTTGCCACAAAATATCTAGGGTATTTTTAGATTGGCTTGAATCAGTGACTGAAAGACTTTATAACTGGGGGAAGCACACTGTTCTCCAAGGCACCTTGGAAAGCTACCTCTGTTTTTTATTTTATTATATATTATTTGTATTATTTATTAAAATGGTGCCCCATGTCAACTTCTAGTTTACTTGGTAAAAATGCTTAGTTTACTAGAATTATAAAGTGAGGGAATTTAAAAAGTGGTTTGTGTGTGTGCGCGAGAGAGAGAATTGGGGTGCTTGGGATGCTGCAAAACTGCTTTTGAGACTGCATTTTCCCCCAGCCTAACAATGGTCCAGTACAAACAGCGACCTTAGCTGGAACTATTTCTGTGGCCTTGTGGCCTCATCTGCATCTCTAAAGGATTTCTTGGCCCAGCCCTGGCAAACACAGAAACATGTATGGTGAGGTTCAGTCATAAACTGATGAAACAGCAAATGCCTGGTATTTCTCAGCTAACCCAATAAATAAATAAATAAATAAAGCCAAGCATCTTAACAAATTTCTAATTTCTTTTTACACATCCATGAAGACACACACACACCAAACAGTTCTCTTTCTTTCTATTTGGCTTTTCCAGTTCACACAAAAATTTAAAGTGACTTCTGAGGCTGCAAGAAAAAGAAAGAGGCACTCTAAGCTGAACGAAAGTAGCAGGGACTTTCTTTTTTGCTTTTTGTGCCCTGACTTGCACTCCCAAACTAGCATGAGAGCAAGGACTACAGCTTTCCCTTGATCTACATTAGACCACTTACACCATTTGCACTTAGACCAGCCATGAGAAAGAAAAATAGGTCCTTGTGAAAGAGAATCCTTGCTATGAATCAAGGTAAGAGAGAAAATATTTTTTAGCTCATAGCACATGTTCTACACCACCTTGTAACAATTATCATTCACGGCAACCATGAATCAACAGGAAAATTGATGAGTAAGACTGGATGCTCTCAAATCTCTTATTTGTGAGTGGTTGCTGCAGGTCTCACACAGATGTGGTTAGGGTTGCCAGAGGTGCCTTGTTATAAGGGATGTCGCTAATCTGAGGGTTGGAAAGCTTTCCCTTTTAAACAAACTGAATAAGATTTCCAAAAAATACCATACCTTGGAGTATGGGCTCTTCAGATTTATTAATTTGGATAGTATATTAACTTTACAGAGAAATACTAGAATTATAGAATCATAGAGTTGGTAGAGACCACAAGGGCCATCCAGTCCAACCCCCTGCCATGCAGGAACTCCAAATCAAAGCATCCCTCACAGATGGCCATCCAGATTAAGTGAACCAAACACTTTCATTTGGTATTTAGGCAGAATACCTAAATACTTCCTTACTGCCTACTTCCTTACTATCAGTCCTGCTGTCTCTTTTTGCTATTTTGTAAGCCTGGCACAACTAGATGTGTGTAATGTCTCATCTGTACTCTGTTATGGCTCTAGGTTTAAGCACAAATCAGAGTCATGCCAACTGTTTTCAGAGGTGTTGGCATTGTAAAACAGACTGTCAAAAAGCAAAGGCTGGCTGAATTCTATTGGTTTTAATTCATTTGCACAAGGAAATAATGCTCTTCCCATGTATTTAGTAAAAACATATCTCATGTTAAAAAAAAATCCAACTCCTTTGTTTCCTCTCTGGATATCTATTTTGTTTTTGTTTTGTTTTTTTTAAAAAAAATGTCTGTCTATATTAAATATGGGGATAATTAAACTTCTATCCCAATCTGTCTCAAAGAATGTCAAAATGGCATATGTTGCTGGGTACCTTCAAGTCATTCTGGACTTCTGGTGCCCCTATTTAATTATTTATTTAGTTTATTTCTTGCTTTTCTTCCAAGATGGGTTTCAAGGTGACCCTATTCTGGAGTTTCCTTGGCAAGATTTTTTTAGAGGGAGTTTGCCATTTTATTCCTTTGAGTATGACTTGCCAAAGTCACCTAGAGGGTTTCCCTGACTAAGCAGGTATTTGAACTCTGCTCTTCCAGAGTCCTAGTCCAACACTCTATGTATTACACAATGCTGGCTCTCCATGTGATGTACATATGGGGTCATATACAAAATTAACTCCTATATAGAGTAGCCTCATTGAAAGCATGTGGAGTTTCAGCTAAAGATAACTTAAGTCCCGTTGATTTAATTGTTCTCTTTCATATTCCAAGATGCAGGACAAGTATCTCAAGGCACAAATTACAAAATCTAGAATTTTTAGGGAAAATACTATCAATATGAACATTTCCTATCAAATATATAATCACATTTACCTCTATGCTTGCTGAAATATTTTAATGACAACATTTACAAAGCATTTGCAAACTGTGTGTGGGTTGTTTTTTTAGAGAACCTGCTGAGGGGAAAAAACTATTCAAATATCTTAAAGTAAGCACTATTGTTTTAAACTGTTGAGAAGCATAGTAATAATAAAAATGGCTCCAAAAGGGGCTCTACATATGAGATTCCTTTCAAAGCACCAGGATTGTGCCAATATCTAGTGGAAAGGGACCTCTGGTTGCAGCCCCCTCTTGACCAGTAATATCCCAAACTTCTTGAAAAGTACATTTGCTGAATAGTTATAAATTGGAAATAAAACATTATTCATGGTGAATATGAACAACTGTTGTTAACAGACAGGGACAGTCAAGTGAAAAATAATAGAGTCTTATGGTAACTTACAGATGAACAAATTTATTAAGAGGTAAAAACTTGCCTGGGCCACAGCCCACTTTGTCAGATGGTAAAACAATAAGAGTAGTTAAAAACTATCTCAATTAACACTGAAATGTTGTTATCAGCATACTGAGGACTTTTGCAAACAATGGCATTGGCCTGACATTTAAAAGCGAATGAGAGAGAGCAAGAATTAAAGAAAGGAGAACTAGAGGAGAGGGCTTGCGGAGGCTGAAGAAGCCAAAGCTGTCATAAGCAACATCAACCTACAATTAGCATGACATTTACATCAAAAAATGTTTACAAATATCAAAGCTGATATGAATAAAACATGTGCACATGAAGACTGACATGGAAAAACTAACAAACTGATACAGACCACCAGCACAGATGACAAATAATGGATAATTCTTTATTTTATACCTTTCTTGTTCTGGTGAATGCAAACTAGTATCAGGCCTCAAGCAGTTGGTACTAGCACTCCTAGCCCTGTCAAGCGAGGGCTGCAGTTCACTAGTGCCAGTGCATTGCATCCAATGGAAGGAGGAAGAGAAGGAGAAGGAGGAGGAGGAGGAGGAGGAGGAGGAGGAGAAAAACAAAAAGAAAACAAAGAAAGGAATACAATGTTAGATATTAAATCATAAGGTAATGTTCTCTTTACGTAAGATGTCAAGTCACAGTGGTTTAATAAAGATATAATGAACTGGCTGGATGAAAAATGCCACGATTTGTAAAATAATAATAATAATAATAACAACAATAAAAATTAAAAGCAAATGCTTGAGTTTGGTTGCATACAGGAGATACCTAAAGCTGCAATCTTGAGCCCATGAAGTCCTTTCAGTTGACTTTTACAGGCAAGATTGCACCTCAGCAATGGAAGGTGATACTGAGCACTATTGATTCATGAAAAAAATGGGAAGGAGACACTAAAACAACATCATCTTTAAAACTTTATTTCTTTTTAGAAATAGTACAACACAAAATGATGGAAAACATTTGGGTTAAAATAAAAACTACAGGCATACCTCACTAATGCAGCAGGTTCAATTGCAGACCACCACTATAAGTAGTGCCTTAAGTTGAATCACAGCCTTTTTTCACTCAGGAAATGGCAGACTAACATTCCCACCCCTTTGTGTGAGGAATCCAATGCAACAGGCAGAAACAGGGTCCCTGCCACAACCGCCCTTTGCCTTTGCAGTGGAGATTATTTGCATGTGTGGGGTCACAGAACAATCAGCTAGGCTCTTCCCGATCCGCAGGGGAACAGACTCCTGTTGATCGCAGCTGCTGCTGCCTGATAAATGGGGAATGGGGATTTTCATGACCCCTATGATTGTGAATATAAAAGAGTCATGAGTGTACAGCTCTAGATTACACATGTAACTGCCATAGAGAATTCTGCGCTGTATTAGCAAAGCGCTCTAAAGTGAAGCATCTTATAGAGGTATGCCTGTATTTCACAATGTGGGGCACGTCTGATATTAAATTAACAAGCCTCATAAAGGATACTTCAATGGGAACCTTACCTAAGCAATAGTCCATCTGTAAATCTTGGTATTCGTGAATTAAGGCAATTACGAAGAAGTGAAACATCCTGACTAAGCACAGATTTGGCCTTAACACATGCAGGCAGAGTTGAGCTTCACAGAGCAAAATAATTTGTAAAAAGAAATAAACATAAGTTTCACACAGTACAGAAATCATAGAGAAAGAGAAAGAAAATAGATGAGATGATGGAGCTAACATCAAAATGCTGGAAATCTTAATATGGTTTATGTGAAATCAGGGATCTGGGACACAAGGCCCTGAGAATATTTGTTCAGAAGAAAGTTCCAGTGTATTCAGTGACCTAGGACAGCACTGTACAGACTGCAGCCTCAGGCTTTTATTTCTAGGATGAATGTTCAACATTTGCCTTGTACAGAACATTATTTTATGAGGTTAGTTTGATCAGTTTATCAGTGTGATTGAGGGGTTGTCTACACTACGTCACATTGTATTTTCCTGGTCCATGGTGACCCAGTTAATGTCACACACAATGAGGTGAGATAGTTATAACCAGCCACACATTTTACCCTGGCTAACTCACTCCAGGGGATCATCCACATTTCTGATGTTTTGCATTATTTTTGGCCACATGGCTGTGTCATCACCACTTTTTTTGGTCTTCCCATCATGCGTGAGAGCATATGTATATCCACTTTAAGTGTAAGGAGCCCAAAGGCAACTCCCCCTCTGAGCTCAACAGCCATAGAATCATAGATTTGGAAGAGACCTGAAGGGCCATCCATTCCAAGCCCTTGCCATGCATGAACTCACAATCAAAGCACCCCCATCAGATGGTCCTCCAGCCTCTGTTTAAAGACCTCCAAAGAAGGATACTCCACCACTCTCCAAGGGAGTGTGTTCCACTGTCAAACAGCTCTTAGTGTAAGGAGGTTCCTCCTAATGTTAAGGTGGAATCTCTTTTCCTATAGATTGCATCCATTGTTTCAGGTCCTATTCTCTGGAGCAGCAGAAAATAAGCTTGCTCCATCCTCGATATGACATCTCTTCAAATATTTAAACAAGGCTATCATGTCACCTCTTAACTTTTTCTTCTCCAGGCTGAACATACCTAGCTCTCTAAGTCTCTCCTCATAGGGCATGGTTTCCAGGCCCTTCACAATTTTGCCTGCTCTTCTCTGGACACACTTCAGTTCTCAACATCTCTTTTGAATTGTGGAGCCCAGAACTGGACACAATATTCCAGGTGAGGCCTGATCAAAGCAGAATAGAGTGGCACTATTACTTCCCTTGATCTAGATACTATACTTTTACTGATGCAGCCTAAAATTGTATTGGCCTTTTTAGCTGCTGCATGACACAGTTGACTCATGTGCAACTTGTGGTCTACTAGGATTTCTAGGTCTCTTTCACATGTGGTCTCGCTCAGCCAGGTGTCCCCCATCCTATATTTATGCATTTCATTATTTTGCCCTAAGTACAGTGCCTTATGTTTCTCTGTGTTGAAATTCATTTTGTTAACTTTGCCCCAGCTTTCTACTCTATTAAGGTCATTTTGAATGTTGATCCTGTCCTCTGGGGTATTGATTATTCCTCCTAATTTGGTGTCATCTGCAAATTTGATAATGCTATTCTTTCATCTAGGTCACTGATAAAGATGTTGAATAGCACTGGGCCCAGGACAGAACCCTGTGGCACCCGACTAGTCACTTCTCTTCAAGAAGATGAGGAGCCATTACTCAGCACCCTTTGGGTTCAGCCAGTCAGCCAATTACAAATCCATCTAACAGTTGCATTGTCTAACATATATTTTACTAGTTTGTTTGCAAGAATGTGATGGGGAATCTTTTAAAAGGCCTTACTGGAATCAAGATCTGCAATATCTACAGCGTTCCCTTAATCTACCAACCTGGTAATTTTATCCAAAAGAAAGAGAGATCTGATTAGTCTGGCATAACTTGTTTTTCATAAACCCATTTTTGTGATTATGGCATTCCCTTCTAAATGTTCACAGACTGCTTGTTTAATGATCTGCTCTCAAATCTTTCCTGGTATTGACATCAGATGAACTGGACGATAATTGTTAGGATCTTCTCCCCCCCCCCCCCCTTTTGAAGATGGGGAAAACGTTTGTCCTCCTCAAATCTGCTGGGAGTTCTGTTCTCCAGGAGTTCTCAAAGATTACTGCCAATGGCTCTGAGATTACATTTGCCAGTTCTCTTAATACCATTGGATGTAGGTGATCTGGTTCCAGAGATTTAAATTCATTTAGATTAACAAGGTACTCCTGTACTACCTCTTTACTTATTCTGTGCTGCATTTCCCCTATGGTGACCTCTGATCCATTTTCCTCAGGTTGAGCAGCCTTTTCCTTGTGAGAAGACTGAGGCAAAGAAAGTGTTGCTATTTCAGCCTCACAATTATCTGATTTTCCAGGAAAGTGCAGGGTAAAAGGCAGGTTTTTAAAAATAAGATTGAAACCCACAGGCATAAAAAAGAACCCCATTCCAAATGAATTGTTAAGAATGTCATATGTGCTGCTCGCAGTGACCACAAGGTGAGTATGTGTGTATGTATGTATGTATGTATGTGTATAGGCCCAGGTTGCATTTATGGTGCTTTGCCTGGCAGAAATGTATGTGATAATAAACTATAATAAGGACTGGTTGATATTTCTCTGAATGTTATCATCTCCATTATTGTATGTATCTGGACTGTTGAGAGGGTTTTCCCACAAAATGTGTGTGCTTGCAGTTTGATCTGCCATCAACAGGTTTCTTACCTGTAAATATTCCAGTAAGTGCCATTCTCTAATAAAGGCATCTTGGGTGGTAGCGTTTTATAGTGCCTAACAGAATTTCTTGAGTAGGCCAGAAAAGAAAGAAGGGAATGGTAAAAAGGGCCATGCAAGAAAGAAAAACATACAAATATAGATGAAGCATCACTTAACAAAATGTTGAAATTATGAAATGATATAGAAAATTTTTGTTATGTTGTTCACTATTACTAATATTGTTATTTCAGTAATGTTCTAATTTTAAGAAGCAATTAAAGTTACACTGAACAAAAGGAAATAGTAACAGTCCAAGGTAACTTGAAGAACACTCCCTGGTAAGTCAGGGAGCCTGTGTTATAGCAGAACAAAACAAAGGCTATTTTTCTCCACTGGTGGAAGCTTCTCCCTTCCAGAAACCTATGCAGTTTCACAGGGTCTGTGGAAAGGTAGCTTAACCCAGCATGACCAGACATCCTCCTTTTTCAGGACATGCCCTGAATTTCCACCTTCTGTCTAGGAGATATTTCAAAATGTCCTCCATTTGGAGAATGACTAAGAAGCAAAAATTTACATTTCTTTTATTTGTTCAAGTCTCATACATTTTTTGAAGGTCCTACATTTTGCTGTGCCTTGCAGTTAGGACATCTGGTCACCCTGGGGTAACCTGACTATCAGGGACTTCCATTTGCTTTGTGGACATGAATGGAGAGCCAGACAGAGGCTTGAAGCCTGTCCGCAAACTGGATGAAGCCATTCTCCCATGCTCTTCAACAGTGAACACAGAGCTTCTGTCATTACTGCCAAGCGGAGCTTCAATCACCATTGAACCTGCCATCAGGGGTGCTTTATTCTTCCATTGCCAGAGTACTCATGCTTTGCATAGTTCGGAAATTAATTTCTCTAAAGGGAATGATGCAGGGTAAAATGGGTGTGGGTGAAGTGCAGCCCGTGGGGCCATTGTGGTGGGAACATTTCCCCCCATTCCCACACTGGGTGAATTTAGGCACAAAAGCACCTTCCTTGAAACAAAAAATTGACAGGGAGTAACTACTGGTCACTTCCTATGGTTTTAAAAAAGACCTCTACTGGGCCTAAAATTATGGCTGCATTCAAGGGAATCCTGGGACTAGAAGTTTGCTATAGCATTAGATCTCTCTAGCTGAGAACTGTAAATACATCTCTGTAAACTGTAAATCTCAGGATTTCCTGAGACAGTGTTGTGGCAGCAAAAGTGGAATCACAATGTTGTAGTTATGTGGTGTGTGAAAGGAAGCCCTACTACTGGGGAAATAAGAAACCTGATTTAAGCTATTGATTTTAGATGAAAGGGTAGCAAACTGGAAGATTGTTAGTGGATGGGTATTAAAATGATTTATTTATTTACTTACTTACTTACTTATTTATTTAATACCCCATCTTTCTTCGGGTATGAGACACAACCTTTCCTCTTTTTTTCAGGTTGTTGGTTGGGAGAATTTCAAGCCATTTTGAAAATCTATTTTTATTTTATTGTCATTATAAAAAGGAAAGTAGCTTTGTACTTTCAAAGAGAAGAATATTATGCATGTGTATATCTTTTTTCCCCTTCTGCTAAAAAGAGAACTTCAACTTGTTAGCTTGGAAATCTGTTTATGCTGCACAACTCCCATGAAGATTCTCAATAGATGAGGATATTTAATTTGGTATGCAAAATTAGTATATACAGAACAAAGACCAAAATCAAATTTTAAAACACATTTAAAAAAAAAGAAAATAGAAGAAATTAATGACCAAAACATAAAATAAATATTCTGCCATACACCTGAAGGCCTTTTCTGTAACATTGCTCACACAGTTTGATTTCAATCTGTTTAACTGCTCCACTGTTTCACATTAAACTCTTCTAATACAACTGAACCCTTGTAACTGAGACTCTGCAGGACATAGAAGTATATGAAATAGGCATACAAATCCACCAATCTAGATTCATTATGCTCACTGTACTCCTATCCACTGATGGTGGTATGTAAACATTTAAAAATAAACTATAGACTTTCACCGGCAATGCTGCTTACGCAGAACTACAAGATTTCTAGAGAAGGGGACTGAAGGAAAGAAAATGGATTGAAAAAGAAAAACAAAAACAAACAAGCACATACACCAGAACTATCCATAAGCAATTGTGGTTACTAAATGCCTGTATTTACCTGGTGGTATGTAGGCACTCTGCACTTCGTCCTCGTTTTGCCCTGGGCAGCATAAGAAGCTCACTGCACAGACAGGATGGACGATGAATGAAACAGATATAAATATGAAGCATTAAATGGCATGAATTATGCCGTGATATGCAAATGAAAAATAAATAAATGAACCAGAAAGCTTGAACTGAGATAGTTACCTTGATAGGACTTAGACATAGTACAACACTTCTTTTAAATGTCAATAAAACTTTGACTGTGTTAGCCAGTCTTTAAAAAAATTAATGCTGCAAGCTTTTTGTTAAGCTGATTATATCCTACCCACTTCAAGAAGTTTTAGAGACAAGCAAAGAAAAGTACTTTTAAGGAAAAGGGATATAATGACAAGCCACTCATAACCGAGCAGTGGCAGGATTATGCTCTGAGTCCAAAAGCATCATTGTTGCTCAGTTAACCTTCATTTATTTCATTCCTACATGACCAAGCAAGCATTTTAAGCAATTATTTCTCAACTCTGAGAGAACACAGTATGTTCTGTGCAGTTTTCATGCACTGGAGAAAAAATAATTTCTGCATGATATACCTGCTTCTCCTCTGCAGAAAATGTACTTTGATGCAGTAACTTGTGTGTTGATTTTTGCACAAAAATCATTTTTCACAAAAATACACACAGAAAAACCATGTCTATTTGTGTGTGTGTGTGAAATTTGTATTTCCACAACTTTTGAAAATATATATGGATTTCAGCACAGAAGAACCACTTGTAGTTTTCTTGTATGTTTTTTCTGTGCAAAACCCCAACATTCTATGAAAAAAAATTTCCTTATCAGAATCAATGTATTTTGCACAAAACAACTGATTTATACAATGTTTCCTAAACAAACCATGTTTTCTAAGCAAGAAACCCACATTTAATTTTGCACAAATTTTCCCCAAGAAAGTTCTGAACTGGCTGGTCTTCTTTTCCTCTGTGGGGTGCCTCTAAAAGATGTCCCTTTTTGTCAATGATGGAAATATTAAGGACTTTTCTTCACATCAATACATTACATTAATTCTTCTAGAACGAACCTTTAAAGCTATGCTTTTAAGCCACCTAATTTCACATGGGATTGCAGCCCTGGAAAACATCTACAATGGTCCTTATTTTTATTTTTTGTCTCTTAATTCACATTTGGCAGGCTTTTATGTCATTTCCCACTTGAAAACAATTCTGATTAAACTAAATCATTCATTAAAAATAAATCAATAAGTTTAGAAAAAAAGACAGAGTAAAAACGATTTTTTTCCTTTCTAGACAAAGAACTGTCCAAGTACTAGCAATACAATTAATGTAGATGTTTTGATATCAGCTTGCTTTTATCTATTTCTGTAGGAAAAAGCCTGTTCTCATTTTCATTTTGTTCTCAAAATTTTAATTTTTAAAAAAGTCACCATAAATTTTAAAAATTCCCTTAATAACATTTCAGCATTCCATCAAAAGGTTGCATTTCTTAACTGGAAGGAATTACACATTACAGGAAGTAGCAAAACTGCCACAAAGAGAACACCAACTGTATGCTACATGACTCTTAAAGTCGCATATGCAGGCGCGTGTCCTCTATCGAAAAAGTACAAATATAAATTTCCAAGTCCACCAGAGTAAATCTTGTTGGTACTTCGAAGATATCCACAGAAGAAGCAAGAGACACATCTCAAAACGTTCATATGTTGTTCTCTTATTAGTAGAAAAGATCAATGTATTCTGATTTTTGTGTACTTTTAAGGTCTTCTTCTAGGGACTATCTCCTAAATTTCCCAACTGGAAACTTTCAAAAACATTTACTAGTCAAGTAAAATTGGACAAAAGAATTTAAGGAATTATTCCAATACTATCATCAACATCAACATCTGAGATGTCACTATAGTCCACTAACAGTTTGAGAGTTCCCAGTTCAGAAACTTCTGAAGTTTGAATCTAAATAGTCCTCTAAAGAAGGTCTTAAAGAGTACACACAGGCTGAAATGTCTTGGGCTTTTCTACTAATACAACAACCATTTTTCAAGCATCCTGAGTCATGTCTCTTTTCTTCTGTGACTTCAATTGGATGTTCCCCAGTTTCTCCTTCTTTTCTTCATGAAGATCATTTAAAAAGAAAAAGCAATATCTATTAAGTAATGTGTCAACACAGAGACAAAAAAATTAAACATTAACCAGCATTATCTAGATCCATGTGCTGTCACACTGTCCTGAAAACATAAATCTCACTGGAAATTTTATCAACCTTTACAAATTTTACATATATGTAAAACTCGTGTACAACAGGAGAGGTTAAAGAAAAACAGACTAGCTTTAATAAATGGAGATAATGTAGTAATTTGTTTCATCTGTCTTATTTTTCTCCCCTAAAAGAACCCTATGGTAGTGCTTTGTTCCCACAGGGTCTTCTGCTTGCTTACGTCATCAAAGTCCAACTGGCTGAAGATATAGCCAGTCTAATTTATTCTTCTGCTTGCCGTCTTTTTCATCTACTAAGCCAACAGGTTGTGATGAAAGAGAGGGATAAGAAACAGCTGCTTTCAGGTTAGAAGGAAATGTTAAGGTTGTACATGGGGATTGTGAGTGCTGCAAAAACCCATAGGAACAGGAAAGGTTGATAATAGATTGTACACTATTGGCAGGTTTTATGTTGTTTTATAGGCAGGTTTTATGTTGTTTTATAACCCTATACGGCTATAAGGCTGGAAAGCATGTGCTGTATGTGTTGTACAGATACAGGTAAGTGTCCACACACACACATTAAAATAAGAGGAAAAACTGAACAGGGTTTCTAATACTACCTAAGGGAAAGGAGAGCTGTTCAGGAGAAAAAACACAATTAATTCAAATTTGGAAAACAGAAATAAATGTATTTGCTTAGTTACAAAGACAACATAATTAACACAGATTATGTTACAGAGTATGACAGCTTCTGCTTTAAAATTATTACAGCAGAATAGACTGTGATGCCATTAAAGCAGTACTGTAGGAAATACGTATAGGAAATATGGTTTGGTTTAACACATCAAAACATGTGTTGAAAAATATATTGTGACACTTGAACTGGATAAATTTGGTATATGATGACCCAACACCCAAGATTAATGCTGTTCTAACCCTTGCACTAGTTCAAGATACAGAATACAGTCTGCCCTTCATATCAGCAGGGCATCTGTTCCGGATGCCTCTGCAGATAAATAAAAACATGGGACCTGGAGTTCCATTAATTTCAGTGGCGGATGCAACATATGTGCCCCCACAGAAAGCAACAGGGCTTGTTGTCTATGGATGCTTAAATTCACCGATGGCAAGCCTGCAGATATTGAGGGCCTGCTGTATGTAGTCTTTTATAATCTACAGCATGTTTGCCCTAACCAAATTAAATAATTCAGCTGACCATGAAAGATCAAGTTAGTATTATGATGAGGACTAGCATTATTTCTGCAAGTACTGAGTCATGAAAAACAATGTATTATTAAACACATCAAAAATTATGTTCTATTTTATTTTCTGCTATTGTACAAACGTTTATTTTTCTGAAGTGAACGAATCAGAAAACAATTATTTTTAACTGGATTCCATCACTGATCAGAGCAGCCTTCCATCTTGTATCCACGTTTGACCTAAGCACAATACCTTAAGGCATAAATAAATCTATTGTGGTCTTGGTTGTTATAGGTATGACTGTTTTCCATCTCCTGTTCTAGGCATAGTATTTTCAGTACCTGCTACAAATACAGACAGATCAATTCTTAAGAGTTTTTTTTAAAGCCCATACCTTTCTTGATCTGACAAATACTGACTATCCATATCTCTGGACCTGCGATCAATTGGGCTTCGGGAGGCATCATGGTGTCTGGTTGGAGAACGTGATCTTCTCATTTGATGGATTTCATCTAAACTCCTAGGAGTAGTTAGAGAAACATATAAAATCACAATGCTTTTCTTTTTGAAAAGTGTGGTTAAGTTCTCTTATTCATAGAATCAAAATTATAGAACCACAGAGTTGGAAGTGACCCCCCAAGGGCCATCCACTCTAATCCTCTGCCATGCAGAAATACACAATCAAAGCACCCCCAACGGCCATCAAGCCTCTGTTTAAAAACTTCCAAAGAAGGAGACTCCACCACTCTCCAAGGGATGTTAACTCCTGCTTCTTAGTCCTGCTCCAAACAGACATTTTGAAATTCCTCCTCAACAGAAGGTGGACATGGAGCACACATCCCAGAAAAAGGGGATGCCTGGTCACCCTGCCATGGGATGTCTTCTTCCATCATTGTTTTTAACTGCCTCCAAGGCAACCCTGACTCATAGTGGCCTTGTGGATGAGGTGCCTCTAGGACCACCTGTGCTGACCAGCTCTGCTTAAGTTTTGTAAATTCATATCTGAGATCTCCTAATTGAGCTTGTCATTGACTAATAGAATCATAGAGTTGGAAGACCACAAAGGCCATCCAATCTAACCCCATTCTGCCATTCAGGAATGCACAATCAAATCAAATCACACACCCCCTTCCAAAGAGGGAGATTCTACCACTCTCCAAAGGAATGTGTTCCACTGTCAAACAGCAATTACTGTCAAGAAGTTCTTCTTAATGTTGAGGTGGAATCTCTTTTCCTGCAGTTTGCATCCATTGTTCCATGTTCTAGGCTCCGGAGCAGCAGAAAACAAGCTTGCTCCATCTTCAATGTGACATTCCTTCAAATATTTAAACAGGGCTATCATATCACCTCTTAACCTTCTCTTACTGCTTTATCACACTAGGGGGCAAAAGGATTTAAATGAGAGTTAAACGAGAGTTAAACAGGAAATTCCCTATGTTTATCACAGGACATTTCCTGTTCCACTTTCGTTTAACTCTCGTTTAAATCCTGTTAAAGCAGTTAATCTTATTAATTTAATATAAAGCTATCACTGTAGAAAACTGGATGTAAGCTGAAATGGGCATGTGTCTTCAATATCCCCACCCCTCATATAGCTGGGGAGGGGGCATTTCTTATACTAAATCTCTCAGTTGAGAAAAAGTTGCACTGCTGTTTTTGAGCAGCCAAATCAACCTTATCAGGACACCAGAAAGCTTTCTGCTGTATTACCAAAGAATCCAAAAGACCTTATTTGCTGTGATCACCCTTAAATATCACATCACAACAACCAACAACTATGATTTTTCTATTGTTTCTGTGATAGTAACTCAGAATGCATATATTTCATATATGCATACATTTCATTTCTACTCTAAGCTTCCTTCTGGAAGGGTAGTTGTTCCTCTCTGCATGCTAGAAATAGAGACTTGGCTTTTGAGTTTACCATATATACTTAACTATAAGTCGACCTCATGTAGAAGTCGAGGTCAGGTTTTGGGGTCAAAATAATGGATTTTGCCATGACTTGTGGATAAGTTGAGGGTAAGACTTGGAGGTCCTTCAGTGTGTGTATGTGTGTGTATGGCAAGAGAGACTCTCATTGAGGTTTTTTGCTTCATCATGTCAGCTTTTGTTTCAGCCAGATGCACGGACTCTGAAACAAACAGCAATATCATTCAATCACCCTGGACTCTTTCTGCTTCGCTCCTGAGAGAAATAAACTCCTCTCTGCAGGGCATGAGGAAATCTGAAAGAGCTGCTATCACATTACCATAGTGACCCATATATAAGTCGCCCTGGAATTTTTGGGTCAATTTTTGGGCAGAAATGTTTAGAGTTATAGACGAGTATATATGGTAGATCTTCTCACTCTAAATCCAACATCCTATCAATTATATTAATCGTTCTCAACTTTATGTCCTAAGCTGATATTGGACTATATGTCCCAGAATTCCTGAATTGGCTGGGGTTTCTGAGAGATGTAGAATAACACGTTTGGGATCCTCTGAACTACACCATACTGGCTTTTAATAGATGCATGCAGACACAAACAGAAAAAGGGGGGAAGGCGGGGGGGGGGGAGAAAACCAAAAAACATACACCATGTATATGATGGTTGGTGTATGACTCTTGTTTTTCACAGTTACAAAGATCACCTATCTGTGATTATTGTGATTTACAATATTGTTCTATTACAATAATAGAACAATCTAAGAGACACTGAGGAGAAATAATGAGGAATGAAGAGAAAGAATTAAGGTGTTCCAAAGAGAGATGAAAAGAAAAAATCCAAGACAATCTGCAAACCAAGTTATCACTTACAGTAGCTACATACTGTATTATTGGTATCTGACATGTGAGGAAGCCTAGCGTGTAAACACTTTAACAGAATCCTAGTAAATATGGTGCTTATGATTTTTCTAGCTACTTTTCAAAAAAGTGGCCGAGTCAGTCCCTTGAAGCATTAAAAGGAGGAAGGAACAATACTGGAGAAAAAGAAATGTGTCAGCACCTTTAAAAGTAACTGTTGTGTGTGAGTGTATGTGTTTTAATTTCTCATGAGCATTTGGGGATATTAACCCACTTTTTCAGATGTAGCTGAAAAAAATGAGTTTCTATACATGAAAGCACATAAGAAATTAAAAACCAGTTAGTTTTAAAGGTATTGGTAATTCAGCTACACTGAAGAATCTCTTACGCCCACTTCACTACAAATGGGAGGAAGAGATTTCAGCACATAGTTGCTTTCTTACTACAATTAGGAGAACTCGAAAGTGCTTGCCTGCAACTGGATTCTCTCCAATATGGGTTAATGGTGAAAGCAGCTACATTGTCAAGCCTACCTCTGTAATGGCACATTTGGTAAACGAGAACGGGTCCTGCCCTGTTCGTCACCACGATGAGGAGATACAGATCGTGAACGATGATGGGTTGTTCTTTGCTGTTCTGGCACAGTTAACGTTGTAGATTTACTTTCTCTAGTGCTAGACCTATAGCCTACTGGTAAAAATGCAACAAAATGAGGTTAGTTCATGTCAGCAGTGGCAACATGTTCATGTCTGGACTAGTCTCTATAGAGGAGTATCTCTCACGGGTTGTAAGATTTTCAGGTAATTACTATTTAACTACAGTACTGAAAATCCTGAAATACCATGCAGTCAGGTCTAACAATTAGCATTATATTTAAATGTACATAGGGGAAAAGGTACAAACATACATATAGGAGACTTCACGTGCAGACTGAAAAATTCCCAAAGGTGAAAAAGTGAACAGGAGCAGATATAATACCTAGGGGGCTAGATATTATTTTCCACAAGAGTCACTTTTTCAAATCTTCAGTATTTTTAAATGAAACCTTTGCATATTTGGCTGCAACATTGAAAAAAATATTATTGATTAATATTACTGCACTCCACGGAATTGTATAGGAGTAAACAGTTTTAGGACTGAAGCCTATGATCCAGTTTCATTTAAATTACCTGATAATATGAGTATGGTATAGAAGTTGCTGGACCCAATATTACTGAATATAAAACTGTTCAGAGAACTTGTTTTGCCTTTGACTTAACAGAAAGGCCTCACTATTTGTGGTTCTTAGACAGAAGCTTAGCACCACAGAACATAGCAGGATAGGCACAAAGAACCAAGTCTAAGAGAAAGGTACCCACATGCAATCAAAACTGCAATTTATTTAAATAACCTAAATACTGAAGGAAAACACCGGACAGTGTTTTCTGTTCTCTTAGAAAAATACACCAATTGGTTAATTGTTGGATGTACTTTAATATTCCTTTCTCCCACAGGAAAAATTGTCCATGCATAATGAGCCACTGAACTTCACGTAAAACTCTCTTTATCCAGAAGGAAGAGAAAGATACTAAATCCACAGTCAAACTCTCTCAGCAACAAGTAAAAAAAAAAAAAGCTGAAGCATAATAAATGAACCCCAAGGACAAGTGTGCTTGAAACTCCCTAAGATTAGGTTAAAAAGTGGTTCTTAAACTGTGGGACCCCTGGGGGGGGGACAAGAATTGCTCAAGTGGGGTGCAAGACTTGGAGGCTCTGATACCCTCCTCTTCCTCTTCTTCCTCCTCTGCATCCCAAACCTATTCTCTCCTGGAGGGGAAGAGAAAGGCAAGGAGGGTGCTTGGAGCCTCTGCCTGAGGAGGAAGAGAATATAACTAAATGTGAATATACATGAATGTGTGAATGAAAATATGCACACTAGACAAACAAAGTACTCTTATTTTATTCATATACTATATAAAGTGGAAGGGGGGCATGACATTCAGATGTAGATGTGAAAGGAGTTACAAGGGTAAAAAGTTTGAGAACCAATGGGTTAAAGTATGATGAGTAAGTAGAACTTCAAACTTCTATATCCTTAAAGGAAATGATCTATGGATTGGGCATTACTGGTCCTTAGAGAACTTCAATCTCTGTAGTAAGGAGTAAGTGAGTTTATGGGGAACCATTAGCAAGATATGATGACTGACGGACATTCATATTGCGTGCCTTTTTCTCATAAATGTTGTGTGGCTGGATGGAAGATGGAGTGTGTTACATGCAGAAAACTTTACTTAGAGTGACAAATTGGTGGTGGTGGTGGGGTCCTTTGACAGTTTTAATTACTTGTATGCTAAAACTGCATTCTTATCCAGTGAAGGTCAAGGTTTCACACACATTTATCATACAAGAGTACAGAAAATTGAAATTATATGTTGCTTTCATTAAAACAGTCCATGCTGCAGTTGGAAGATACTTTGGGGCCACTGAGATTAACTTCCCTAGGTCTGTTGAGACATTCTAAGTTTGTTCATTAGCAGAAGATAAAATGGACCTGAAATTATCCACGACTCATTACTAAAATGAATGGGTTACTTGTGTTCAATGCAACAACTGTTAGACAAATGTGTGCATGTACTGTCCAGAAAAAAAAAAGATTTTACTCCTAGCTTTACTGAATCACTAATTAAAATAATTTTATTTTCTTTCTAATACCTTTATCACCCTCATAAGTAATGCTGAAGTGAATTCATATTGGTGTATAAATTATACCATATTAAAATGTTCACACTGAGAATGGTATATAAAGATACACCAGCAAGATCATGTTGGCTACAATATTAACTTGGTATATTACTTGTGGGGAAGAGTGTGTTTAAGTAGAAGTCTTTGAACCAAGCTACTTATAACTTTTTAAACAGATTTTCCTGCTCAGACAGTAATTGGCTGCAATAGAAATGATAGAAATGTTGATAGAACATTCTCCACAATGGCTTTCTTAGGTTGCCAACCTTGTCTTAGTGCGGTAACTAAGAATCTTACTCTGCGTTCACATTAAGGATAATGGTAACTTAGGAATGCTTGTGAGAAGTACAAGAGACAGCCATGCTTCATGCACTTAATTCAGAACCATGCATTTTCAATATATTTCATGGTGAACCTGCAATAACCAAATTGACCAGAATGAACTTCATATTTCAGACACCATCATCATCCTCATTCTGTGATATACAGAACACTGAAAAATAATCAAAAAGCAAACTTGACTCATGAAATATCCAAATTCTGAAAGTTTAGATGTTTTACTTGTTTGTTTTTGGTACTGTTGGTTTGTTGATTAATTTCTGTTGTACTTTACTGTTGTTTAAAGAGTTGCACTGCAAATGCAGGGGGAAAGGAGAATATGTGTATTACTCGTTAAGATATAAAATTTATGATGGTGCAGCTGTCACAAAAGGGTCACCATGGAATAATGAATCAAACTATTTTCTAGAAAATATCATCTTCCAATTCATCATCTTTCCAAAAATTCTAAAAAATTCAAACTATGAGAGAGGGAGGGGAGTAAAAGCAAAGTATGTAAGACCATGCTCTTCACCCACGCACCTGAAGGAACTACTCCAATACCATCATCAACATCATAATCTGAGATGTCACTATCACTGATTCGCTGAGATCCTGTGCAACAGTAAGGCAAATAGATACCTGTATACTTGGTTCTTTTGTAATAGGTTAAAATAAGTTTTAAAATGCTAGTCATTCTGGAGATTCAAATATGGGATACATTCAAATTTAAATAGAAGGTGGTAGTAGTAGTAGTAATATAAAAAACATTTTTAAAATGGTTCTTAAAGGCAATATGCTTTAACCTCTGGGAAAAGTGGTACATTTACAACAAATCTTGTTAAAATTAAAGGAATGGCCATCCTGACCTGTCTACAAATGTAAAAACAGTAATGTGCATAGCTGTGCCAAAAGTGATCCTAAAGGCCTGCCATAAGGTCCAGAGTTTGAGTGTTCTGCCCTAGTTGCCAGAGTAATAGCTTCTTATTAAAAGTAAAAATCTGAAGGAGGTAAAAGGCTGTAGATTGATATTAGCCTGAGATACTCCTGTACACTTACATACATTGTACAAGGTGCAGTTGTTTATCATTTTGCTCATCAGAGACATCCTGATGTACCATTTGAGGAGCAGGACACACTGGTACAATAGTACCAATGGAATCCTATCTGGTACCTCACCCTGGTACTAATAATAATAAATACAGCAAGTTGCATAAGAATAAGCATACTTCAAGATATAGGCCTTCAGCTTAGGGTTGTCAAAATTATTTCCATATTGGGATACCCCATATAAACATAGATAAGGAGACATTTTGGTGATTTTAAGATGACAAAGAAGAATGAAAACCAGTTAATATACTTTTTTTTTCCTGGTAACTATTTTGTTTTATCCAAACTGTCCCTCAATCAGGACTATACATCTAGGCCTCATTCTAAAGGAATTTTGAGTTTTAAAAAGGTAGTGGCCTCCTCCACTTTTAGGAGGAGCACTACTGCCAGGAAACAGATGACAGCTCTGAAACAGAGTGAGTAGGAACCCATTTTGAGCCACAAATTTTCAGAGAAATTTTGACTCGGTCTTACTGAAGAAGGATTTCCAGTTTTCAGTATGCTTTTGATGGTCTCCTCAAAATTTAATCTACCCACTGTCCAAGGCCTAGACTTTAGAAGACAATATACAAAAATGTTAAAACTTTTCAAGTCCTAATCCTATGCATGTATACAGTACTTGTTTTTATAGACTGATTTTTCTTTCCCATGAAATTACACATTTTTTTATTCTGTAGAACAACCAAGATCCCATAAGTCACTAGAAAGCCAGAGTATTAAGGACCTTTTATTCAATTTTAAAGCTCTATACAATGTTCAGTCACATTTACAGAACCATGTTCGTTGAATTTATTGAGATCATGTTAGAAGCAGAGCCCTTCCTCCAATCCATCTGGTGCCATCCGGCCATGGAGGGAGAGATACAGGCCCAGCTTCATCAGGCCTAGCTTAGATTTAGAAGGAAAGCCCACCCACTAGTCCATCTGCCTTGGTCCATACCCCAGAGGGAGAGAAGACCTGCTGGACCTAATCCCCTTCCCCACCACCATTCCCTTCTGCTTTTGTGTCCTATCTTTTTAGATTGTAAGCCTGAGGGCAGGGAACCATCTAATTAATAATAATAATAATAATAATAATAATAATTGTAAGCCACTCTGAGAGCCTTTGTGGCTGATGAGTGGGGTATAAATACTCTAAATATATAAATTGGCATGAAGAGACTGCATCCACATTCTCTTACAAACAATCAAAGTAGGATAAACTAAGTGGACAGTACAAGTTATACACCCACTTTGGGAGTATGTGCCAAGTCCTCAAGTGTTTGCACCTATTTTTATATGTATAAATTTTGAGGAAGCACACATTTTAAAGAATACTTTGTAGTTAATATTCAGTTATATCATATTTTTTGTACCATAATAATTAGTCAAAAGGTACTAGCATGTATTTATACCATAATAATTAGGCAAAAGATACTAGCAGGAAAGTAATGGAGAGCTGGACCTACTTTGTAATTTTTTGCTAGAGTTTTCTCCACCATGAGCATGTCTCCTTGGCATGAAAGGTGATGGCTGAGGCAGAGGTAGTGAGGATTCGTCATGTGTCTGCAGTTTATACCAATGAGGTTCATCATCTAAAAGTGCTGTCTCCAGCTCTATAAGGATCTATGGGAAAATGTAGCAAGTTTGTTCTTAGTTCAAACAATAGAAATAAACCATTCTGGACTAATTCTAACTATTGGTCTCAATTAGAGTAGACCCATTGAATCATTTGAGCTTATATAAATGTTTACTTACAAGGTATCTTTGATTCAGTGGGCTTACTCTAATTGAGAGCAACAGTTAGATCTTGCCCTATGAGATTCTGTTACATGTTTAAAATATAACAACTTTACAGTGCCAACATGTTCATTCACCTCTCCAAGAAAGTCACTTTCTTCTTCTTGCACTCGTGGCTGGTCCCAGACTGTGATTTCTAACATCCGTTCTCTAAAATCTCTACGATGTACATGTGAATAGAGAAATGTTTGGTTCCATTTTGGTTCTAAGCTTTTCTTTACTGTTTTGGTCCTTCTTTTACTCTTATCACTGAAACATAAAACAATATTGTAAATCATTGTGCAAAAAGCAATTCACCTCTCTTGCCATTTCACACAGTAGGTTTCATGAAGGGGTGCTGAATGAAGGATTCTCTTCATTGGTGACTTGGCTCTGGGGCTTTAGCCTCCTAGCATCAGCAAGATGTTTACAAAATACAAAGAGGGGTTGCTACTCTGCTTTGCTGCTCAGTCACATAGCAGTGCTCCCACGAGTAGGTTTGGAGCAGAACATATAGGTTGCCTGAAATGGATAAGAGACCACTATAGACAAATAGAGGGAGTCCAAAACTTGGAAACACCTCTCTATGAGACTACAACATCAAGAATCTCCCAGTCCAGGTCTGACCAAGAATAGACAAACAAATATAACCATAATGAGATTTGTTATCACGTAGAAGTCACATATTAAACGTAGCAAGGAACAGCAGTTGACTGTTTGGTGCCCATGTCCATGTCTAGAAAACCTGGGGAGAAAGGCAGAGGAACAGAAAAATGAACTGTATCCATAAGGATACCTCACTGTTTTGTGGAAGAGATTAATCCAACTGCCACCATAACTGATGGCATTAATTCTGATTAAGAACTGGTTCTTTAATCTCCACTAGGAACAGGGCATTAAGCAGGGAAAAATTACTTTAAATACATTTAATGGCTTGTATGAAAAATTATGCTACATATACACATATAACAAGATACTATTTTGACTGTTCACACAGTCATTTACATGTTTCACTGGAAGCATTACCTTCTATCTGGAAGAAAATACATTTTCACATAAGGATTTCTTGGTCGTCCATCTATTCTATGTGGCAGGTCTGTTGCTTGAAGAACATTCACTATTAACTGATGTCCCACTTTGTCATACCATAGTTTAACCTAAAAAGTATAAATAATGGTAACTTATCAATAAAAATGTATTTATTTGAATTCATATTCTAGCCCAACCAGGAGACCCAGGGTTGGGGTGACAATATGATCACTAGGGGAAAAAAATAGAATACAGTATAATGAATACACTTCCTAACGGAAGTCTAGCCATAATATCCTTGTTTAAATATAAATTTCTTGGACTTCGTCCACTGAATCTCATTAACAGTAGACCCAGAACACATTAAAAGGAATATGTGGCTTTACAGGTTCATAATTCATTCAAGGAATTCACTTACAGTAAGAAGCAGTGATACCTGCTCATTTAAATATAGTCAGCCCTCCACATTTGCAGTTTTGACTTTTGTGGATTTGATTATTTGCAGAGTTGATTAATATGTTCTCTCTAAGAATCTTGATGTTCTCCAGAGCAACTCTGCTGGACATTGACCAGAAAGTTGCACTGGAGGACCTAGAGATTACTAGAGAAAACATTTATCTATGCATTTGTAGGTCCTCCAGTGTGATTCTGTAGTGAACATCTGGTAGATGTTAACCACAGAGTTGGACTGGAGGACCTAGAGATTCCTACAGAGATGTTCTCACAGGTTTAAAAAAGAGGAGGCAGGACCAGACCACCTGAGCCTATAAAGGCCACAATGCCAGCCATTCCCCCAGCAGCAGCAATGGCACGGCTGTGGAGGAGGCGAGGCCGGACCACCTGGGCCTATAAAGGCCCAACGCTAGCCCTTCTTCTGATGAGAGCAACTTGTCAAATCTACACCAACATGATAGAAATATCAACACATTACCTTAACCCCAAAAAGGCAAAGTGAATTACAGTACAACAGGCATGGTGATGGGGGGGGGGGGGGAGAATCATCCATGCAGCTGTAAATGATTAGTGTGTTCCTGCATGTAGGCAGTTAGCATAATTCTGCAAGAAAGCCAAACTAGGGGAGGAACAGATTTTGTTCATTGATAACAACATTATGCACAGAAGGAAATCCAGACCTAGAATTATACAAAGTAATCCTCCGTACAAATGCTGACCAGTAATTATTCTCCATACATCTTGCCGAAACAGTTTAGCTCAATGTTTTGATACAACTGGACTAAAATGGTCCCATCAGAGGCAGAGGAAAAGTAGCACTAAACTTGTTGCCTTTCCTGGAGCTTCTCCCAGCAGCCACCAATTGGGACATTCAGTTTCAACTCCCCTAATGTGTGATGCAATGACATAATATCATTCTGTTGAAAGCTTCTGAAGAGAAAAGCCCCAGCCACAGAAATACTTTATCACACACAGTAGCATGAGTAAATGGATATGAGGAAATGGCTATCAGAAAGAATCTTTGGTGGCCATTGGTGGTTGTTTGAATGTGATCTGGTGGCAAAGGGTTATCTCCTCTCCTTTGGATCCTTCTGCCCCAAACTCTAAATGGAGATTGTGGCTGATGATCCAATTTGTCACCACTTTAACTGCCATGGCTCAATGCTATGGAACTCTGGGAGCTGTAGTTTGTTGCGGCATCAGAGCTCTCTGACAGAAAAGGCTAAATGTCTCACAAAACTACAGTTCCAAAAATTCCAAAGCACTGAGCCATGGCAGTTAAAGTGGTGTCAACCTGGATTATTCCTGCAGTGTGGATTCAGCCTTTGGCCCCCACTTCATATGTAGGTATGCTTCTCATTGCTGGGAAAACATGGAACAATGCTTTGTTGAAGAGTGAAAGCTTGCAACAACACACATTTTCTAATCATTGCAAACTATGATTTATTTTTTTTTAAAAAAATGACATCTGAATAAGAAAGCTGGTTTATCATAAGAGCAGATGAAACATATGAAACATTTCCCTCATTGAACAAAAATTTTCACTTACTGAGAGTTGCCCAGGTAGAACCTGTGGTGCATCTTTTAGGGCTCCAGGACTAGTAGGGGAAATAACCGAAATTGAAGGCCGTTCCATTTTTTGAGATTCAAATGAGCTAGAACCTAAAAGGGATGGTGGTAGGGGGAACAGAACACATCCATTTAATGATGATTTCAAAATGATTTTAGTAGTATTATTGCTAGTATTGCTATAATACAGCATTAATTCAATTTCAAATGTGGCCACTGAATTGTTTTTCAAAGATATCAACTAGTACAGGGCTAGGGATTGTGAGCTGCATCAGTGCTCCATGGGATGCATGAGTAACAAATCCTCTTTCATAACCTTCTGTGCCTGCACTCCTGACAAACTGAGAGGTCCAAAATGTTGATGTCTAGGCAATTAGTTCCTTTTTTGGGGAGGGGGGGGGGTGTTATAAGCGTGTGTAGTGTGTCAAAATGTAGTAACATGGGTATCGCATCCACTTGAGACTGATGGGTGTTATATGAGTAAGCGGCCCTTGGGAGGGGCACAAAA
This sequence comes from Urosaurus nigricauda, assembly GCA_034509955.1. NCBI lineage: Eukaryota > Metazoa > Chordata > Lepidosauria > Squamata > Phrynosomatidae > Urosaurus > Urosaurus nigricauda. The sequence goes on along the minus strand of JAOEGL010000001.1, from coordinate 255,245,607 downwards.
ATGGCCTTGGACTGCATGTGGCCCATGATCTGGATGTTCCCCACCCCTGAATTAGTGAGTAAACAGCCACATTAAAAAGGAAATTCTTCATTCCACATGTATGTAGTGAGGGCAAAATGACTGCTTTATACATGATGATAGCAACAATAATAGCAATAAGAAAAGGAACATAATACCTTCCCTTTTTAGCCCATTTTCCATAGCTGCAGAATTTTTTAAAGATACCATGGTAGAAAGAAAAGTAAAAGAAAGGGGAAAAGAGGAAAAGAGGAGATAGAAAGAAAAAGAAAATTATTGAAAAAAGCAATTAAATGTTAAGATTTTCAATAAAATGTTAAAACTTTGAACAGAAACAAAAACAAAATAAGGAAACTGATCAGACAAGGTATAAGGAACTTTTTTCCCTACTGTGATTTTTTTTTTTAAAAAAAGCTACTTTTCAAGGTCGACATTCCACCCACTTCTCATCAAAACAAATGGGTAATAATGTTGCTGTGATGGAGAAACCATTTTTGTAAAAGAAAAAAAAAGTAATGAAAAAGTATTTCAGGGATTGGCATGAGAAAAACAAGCTGGTTGGTCTCCTCAGATCATGAGCTGAAAGAGGGCATCAAGCTCAGCTGAGGGTGGAGGTGTTTTAGGGTGCTGTGCACAGTATCCTTAACTTTTTATTCTCTTTAAATTTCTACAAGTATAAAAATAAACTTCTGTCAATTAACGCTGAAGTATTTTCTCCATGTTTCTATAGTTTGATGCCATTCGTTGTAAATAATATATCAGTGGAACATGGCTTTACTTTGAGGCAATTATTATCTAGCTCTACAAAAAATATGCACTCCTTAAGAAAGACAAATTCTACAGACACTATACATTTTTGTCTCTTAAAGCTGAAAATTAGATTGGGTGCAGTGAAGTTGTTCTTATTATTGGGCTTATTGTATTGGGCAGTATTGTCACCACCACTTTAAAATAACAATTAAAATTGTGCAGGAAAAGAAGTTTAAATACTTGTTGTGATTTGGCATCTCATAAGCTTTGTCCAAAAAAGGCCTGTATGATATTTGTGTGATGAATTAATTGTGCAAGAGCAAAAAAATAATAACAATAAAATAAAAAAACATTCTCAACAATTTTATTTATATGGACCTTCATCAGAACAGAGGAAACAATTAAGTCAGATGTTTGTTTGAATTATGTCTGAGTCTGAAGAATCTTTCCAAGCTATGCAAATAATGGTTTATTTCATCAATCATGGTTTATCAAGCCAGGAAGCAAGAGTCAAAGCTGGGAAACTTTCACTTTGCTCTTTTCCTATGATGAAATGATTTTGACTTTGGACAGGACAGGATGATAAGGGAACTCTGGTAAAATGTATTTAATAAACCAAGAAAATAAGCCAGGTTGCTGGCTTTTTTTCTTCGTTTATTAAACAATATTAAGCAGAGTAGCCTGGTTCACTTCAGTCGCAACAGGAAACTCTGACTTAATATAAGCCAGCATCTCTGTACAAAAGTTTAAAACATGATACAAAGGGAGAGCAGAGCGGAAAGGAAAAATGATCTGAACAACAATTAAAGGACTTCAGACAATCAATTCAGGCATTTACTCTTTGGTGTTCTTGCCATTCAAAGTACAGATGTGTTACAATCAAGTAGTGGGAATGCCACTCATAATCTTGAAGAATTCTTTTGAGATGCATACTTTGCTGGGAGAAGTATGAACTGCACCTGTCATCAGATCACTATGACCATCCAACATTATGAATGACCTCACTGGATGTTATTCGCCACAGTTGCTTCTCACCCCATAGATTTTATGAGGAGCCGGGTTTGTCATCCAAATAGATTTCACTGATACAAGTAAAGGCTTCACTAATCTAAGAAAGGGATGTACAGACCAATGCTTTGTAGACTAAACCCACAGGCAGCAAAAGAAGATTTAGGGAATGCCTCTGCTAGCAGAGTGGATATAATTTTTTTTCAATCAAAGCAGAGACAGAGACAAAGTGAATACTCACTAGATTCTAGTGGAGGATGGGAAGTCTCAGGAATCCGTGGGATGTCACTAGAATATACATATGCACACAAAAAAGAGATAAAGAAATACTGAACTACTGCTCCACAGAACAAATACATGTACAGGTTAAGCCTTTCTTATCTAGAATTCTGAAATCCAAAGTAATCCAAAACCCAGAACATTTTTCAGGGGTGGATGAGATGATGTCACATTTGCTTTCTGATGGTTCAATGTACATACACTTTGCGTACAAGATTATTAAAAAATATTGTGCATAAAATTGCAGTTGGGCTATGTATATAAGGTGTATATGAAACATAAATAAATTTTGTGTTTAGACCAGCTCCAAGTTATCTCATTAAATATGAAAGTATTCCAAAATCCAAAAGAATCCAAAACTCAAAAGACTTCTGGTCTAAATCATTTCAGATAAGGGAGACTTGACCTGCATTAATTTTCAAAAGCATAAAACTCATCAATTGATCATCCATAGAGAGAAAGACCTCACATTTTCATTGCCCCTGAAAAATTCCAGCTTCATTGGTCTTGGAGACTTTCAGCAAGCCTTTACTTTAATATTTCACTCAGTTTGTTAGAAAGATGGGATTTACAATGGGAATTCACCACTCATAAGGGACATTGTGATACTGTAGGTGCAATTTTTTATGATGATGATGATGCACTAAACAGCAACTTCAGTATAAGCATCATCATGTTAATATTGTGACTGGATCTTCCACAATATTTCAAAATCACATGACAGAAAGAGAAATGACAGAGGATAAAGGTGATAGCTATTGAATGTAACTACTGATTCTGGCTTCCCCGACCACAAAATGACACAAACTGTAACTCACTAGAAGTTTTTATACACACGTCTGAAGGAGTTTGCTGAATGAAACCTATGAAAAAGTCTTACAATAACAAAGAGAAAAACAAAGAAATATGGGAAAAGTCAAACAAGAAAAACTTAAAAAGAAAGTATAGTATCTTGGTATAAATTAAAACTAGATATACATTTAGCTAGATGTATATTTAACCAAAGATATCTATATAGATATAGATATAGATGTAGATTGCAAACACTGCACTGAAATCAACCAAATATATTTCTCAGTGTGCCCCCTGTCCAGAAAAATCTTTTATAAATGGAAATAGTTTAAAATATAGAACATCAGATTCATTACTTTATTTCCCAAACCTCAGTTTCAAGTTCTCCAAAACTGAGTAGTTTCACCTGAACTTTGCAGGAGTCACACACTAGAGGGTGTGCGTAGATCCAGGGTGCATCTAGGGATAGAGGCTTCAACAGTGGTTCTGGGGAGAGCTATTCATCCCTCATGCTATTCATATTCCCAATAGGGAATACCAGCAGTAAGGCCAGAAATTCCTCTGCTGTGTCCAATCTGAGATAGTAGGGACATTCCCTGTGCAGAGCTAAGCACTCCTTTTTGTGTGGAGAAGGACATCTGGGAAGGGGCAGGGCCAGATAATGTAAGGGCAGGCTAACAGAAATGTGCTAAAGTTAATTAGCAACATCTCCAAGTTGACATTTTTTATTAAATGAATAGGCAAATTTAGCTGCAAAACTGAAGAAGCATGTTGCAGAAGCAATATTCCTGACTGCTGAGTTCTTCCAAAGAGGGACTCCTGGTGATTCCACATGAGTCTGCTTGGAGACAGACAGAATTGCTTTTTCTATATCACCTCCAAATCTATTGAGTAATTTTACAATTGAAGATAAACAGGATCCTACATGTCAACCAGTTTTTGCTTAACTTTCTTTTCAGATAAGCTCAGCATCCTGTTGTTTCATAGACTAGTAGCTATAGTAGTAAGTAAACTTTTGCCAGGATCATGTAGCAGTAGTGAGAAAAAGCATACAAAATCTTCTGTTTCCAAGCAGTGCATTTCTTCAGTGCTTGATGTCCTTACTGGCCACAGCACAAGTTGCTCTTTTCCTATTGCCCCACAGCCTGTGCTGGAATATTAAACCAACCGAATTACAGCCTCTATGTGATAAATTTCAGACATAGTTTTACTTATGTATCTGCTTTTATTGTAATATGTACCTTGTAGATTAATTAACTGTACACAAATCTAGACATTCTGATATGGTATTATTTGTAAATTTTACTGATAAATAAGTATATTGTGAAATATTAGGGCCTATGCAACTCTCTTATATTTACTTTCTTAGATGGAAAACTTTTGAGTGTACATGTCTATGTGACTGAAAAGAAACTCTCTCATGTGACTCTGTACACTGTCAAAGCCAATTAATTAAAACTTACCCAATTGGTCTCGAAACAATAATTTCAACTTGAGGTTCTGATTTGGATTCTAAAATAATGTTGTAAACTTCTTCATTTGTAGCTCCAGGAAGTGGTTTACCATTCCATTCTAGAACTTCATCACCTTGAATTTAAAAACAATGGGGAGGGGAGGTTACTTTCTTGCCATTTGTTTTATTTCACATATGTGTGCATATGAGCTAGGTCTTTGGTTATGTACCTCACAAATAACAATACCTTGAAACAGAATCTTGACTATTAGTTTTGAAGAAGCTAATCTTGCCTTCAAATTAGGGTTTGGAAATAAAGTCCACTGGCAAACCAATAGGGGATTTACAGAGGCTCATGTTTTCCTTACTTCCCATTACTTTCTGCAAGGAATTCACTAGTGTACCGAAAGCTATTTCCTTTCATTTCTATTGTATATTAGCAAATGGGAAATCTTGGCACTTTCCTGGTTGTGGCTACCATATAGTACCTACAGGCAGAGCTGTAGAGATATTCTACCTAAGGATAAAATCTTTGCTTATTTTGTTATTTCATGCAAGAACAACTAATCGCAAAAGGTTTATCTCTGTTGGATGAGAGAATAATAGGTTTTTGCACAATTTTGATTATTGTTTGCACCACAGGACATTTTGTGAAAAATTAATGGATGCACACATACACACAAAATTGCTTTCATGCCAAAACCAACAGGGTAAGAGAAAGGGATACAAACTAATTTTCACAAACACACCAAAGACCCAAAACAAAATTAAAAAAAAAACTTGCAGAAATATGAACATTTCTTTGACAGGGTATCTGTGTGTGCCAAGATAATCTTTCCCATGGAGGACAAGAAAATTAATGAATTTTCTTTTACATTCCAAGTTTCAGGTACATATGGATTCACACATCAGCAGATTTCCACATTCATTTCAACAGAAAAACCTGAAATATACACTTAAGCATTGTGTCTCTTTCAGACGTTTATGGCAATTACCACTCATTGTGGAAGGCATATCTATTTAAGATAAAGGTATCACTGTTTCTCACATAAAATGTTTGTTATTAATATGAGCAAATGGATTAAATAAATATAAGGAGGTATTTTCCATTTTTTGTATTTCTTTGTATTTCTACTGTACATAAATGCTTCTACAGTCATTTGATACATTATTACAGACACTGAAGCCAATTTTCTTTTATAAAATATAGATGCATTATAATGCAAATTATTGATTGTTGTTCATCATCAACTGGACATCTCTCTTCCTGTATTGATTTGTGCATATGGATGTCCTTTAGGTTAGACGGTATACTGGAAAATGTTGGCGTAAATGCTGCTGGGGTAAAAATAAATGGACAGATAAACAGACAGACAGACAGTAGAATAGCATGTTTCATAAGTTGCCCCACCAATGATACCTACGTGCTAACAAATATTGGAATACAGGTGCCTAGAAAAATCACTGGACTGCTGAACAAAAATGTGGAGTCTTTGCTAACTTCCATACTGAAGATGTAGACTGTCAGGCTAACCATAAATCTAGCACTTTGAAGGATGAAAGTTAATCTATTTTTGTTTATTATCTATGTCATCCAAGATACAGCTCCATCCATCCCAGGGAGATATTTTAAAGGGTTAATGGTCCATCTAGAAATGGCTTCTGGAGTTTCTTGTCCATAGGGAGCCCTGGTGGTGCAGTGGTTAAATGCCAGTACCGCAAGCCACAAGGTGATGAGTTCTATGCCAGGGACTCCAAGGTTCACTCAGCCTTGCATCCTTCCATAGGTCACTAAAATGAGTACCCATCTTGTTGGGGTACTCATTGTTGGGGTACTCATTGGCTTACACGCTGTAAACTGCTTACAGAGTGCTAGTTCACTGGAAAGTGGTATAGAAATGTACTGGCTATTGCCATTGCTATATTGTCCAAACAATTTCATCTTCAAGTACCAGAACTCTCTCAACAGCCCTGACTTGACTTGTATTAGGATATCTGTGTAGTACAAACAGATTTATACACTTGCCTGTAGCATTCCCTAAATCTGTGTTGAAAGATCCTACTTAAGGCAATTATTTAGATGCCTCCCATCTTTCCACCACCCTTTTTCCTTTTCATCTTCCTTCTTGCTTGTCCCTGTTGTTCTGTGCAATTTAAATAAAGAAAAAATAAAGATAATTCTGTATAGTTGTGATAGACACTCTGCATATTGCTTTGGTCTGAAATATTAATTGTAAAATGCTGGGAAAACTGTGTACATTGATATGTGGATATAACATACAAGAAAACAGTACCATCAAAGGCTTTTACAAGTATAAAAAAATTAATTTCAGTAATTGAGTTACCTGCTCTTAGATGTCCCACCACATCAGCCAAGCTACCTTTCTTTACTTTGGTAATGAAGGCACCAAGTCGTCCCAATTCAGTCATTTTTCCTCCTACAACCTGATTTTTTTTAAAAAAAAAAAAAAATAGTAATCAGGCTTTCAGAATTCACTAAATTATATTTTAAGAATATCTCAAGAATGGGAATGTTTTACAGGATGGTATTTAGCCCGAATATTTTTTTTACTTGTTATTTATTTGTAACACTAACAATCTAGTATACAATCAAAATCAAAATAATGCATATTCAGAAAATACATGCAAAAAATAAAGAAACAGAAAAGAAAGAAAAAGACAGGAAAGAAAAAGAAAAGAAAATATAACTAAAATACAGCAGACCTCTGTCCCTCCAATCTTAAATCTAATGAAAATTTAAAAAAAAATTTTTTTTTAAATGTCCCACCATTATGGAACCAACTAAATAATCCTACAAAAACTAATAACCATAGTCACACAATATTACCTCAATAGCTTTATTTGTGCTGAAAAAAATTCATAAACAGTTTTCATTTTTTCAAAAAGTCTGCAATTGGCTTATCCTTTAGAACCCACATTAATTTGGCCATTTGGGCTAACTCAGGAATCTTAACAATCATTCTCCATCATTGCTGCCTCAGTCCATTTTCCAGGTTTGATCAAAAAAATATTATTGCGGCTATTGCCATATACTGAAGAATTGATCCATATTTACTAATTCTTTATTCATAAATATTTTCATAGTTTTTGAATCAGAAGATATATTTTGAATCAAAATATCAGAACACATTTTACATATCACACTACACAAGTCTTGCACAGTTAGACTTTAAAACTTCTGATGCTGCTATTCCTCTAAAGGGACATAATAATAATAAGAAAGGATAACAGATTATATATGCACTGTACCACTTGGGGATTCAATACTGTGGACTAAAACTTTCACCACCAAGTCCTACCACAAAATATGAACTAAGTACTCCAAGGTAATGCATCCATACTGCAGAAATAATCCAGTGTGACATCACTTTAACTGCAATGGGCCAATGCTATGGAATTCTGGCAATTCTGTTTGTTGTAGCACCAGAGCTCTCTGAGAAGATTAAATGTCTCATAAAACTAGAATTCCCAGAATTCCATAGCATTGAGCCATGGCAGTTAGCATGGTGTCAAAATGAATTATTTCTGCATTGCAGATGCAGCCTTAGAGACATCACTTATTCAGCATGTAGCAAAGCTTTCTCTCTTAAAATGTTAAGCTATCACAAATGAAGAGAAATGAATTTGTAACATAACCTCCATGCTACTTACTTTGAGTCCAAGTAATGCACCAGACTCTTTTGGCATAGTTGTTCTCTTGTTGAGAATCACACGACCAATCAAGCGATCTCCCTCTTTAGAAGGTTGCCACGTTACAGGATGCTAGGCAAAATAAGCAAGGGCAAGGAAATGGTGAAGTTTTAGTGAAACAACTGTATTATGGAAGAAATAAATGCAACCTTCATTTTAGAATCTACCATATTAAACATTTCACTTAAATTATTAAGGGTGCTGGACATATATTTTTACATTTATTAATACATTGTTTTTCGTCTTCACAATGATTATTTAAATAGCTTGTTTTCTCCAACATAAAAACCATATTGTTGACTTGAAAAGTACCTAGTACAGAAGAGGTTAATACAAACTAAAGAAGCCCCCCCCCCCAAAGTATTATACACTACTGTACCCCCATTCAAGGCTATAAGGGCAAACCAAGGACTCCCTAATACTCCATTTTTGAAGCATGCCTGGACACCAAAATGGAAATTGCCCATCGCTTAAAAGAAGCATCTATGGTTTCTGTATTGTCCTTCTATTGTTCTGTGGGACAAATAGTGCGCAGGCCTGTGTTAAATAAAGGATTAGAATTCTTTAGTTTTAGTTTGGTTATTATTGATTGCATATAATTTATAATTAAATTACAGATCATACCATTTAATTTAATGTAATTCATATATTATACTCAGTAATTAATAGCACCGAGGGTTTTTTCCCCATGATCATTACAATACAGTCTATTCAGTGTTTTTATTTAATTTTGTATATATTTTTATTTTTGTATTTATTCATTTCTAGATACAGTGGCTTGGATTCAGAGTTTGCTCCACTCAGCAAAAAACAAACAAACAAACAAATAATGCCTGATGGTAGAAGAAATATTATCTTTTGATGACTTTCCTTGCCCTGCATGGTGGGAAATGCCCTTGGCTGGAGGGATATTTGGAGAAAGATGAAAAACCAGCAAAAAGTCTGTTTTTGCAAGCAGTGGCCATCACTTGATGGAGCCTATTCCATGCAAGGCATCACCACCATTCACCATCATCATTACTATTACTTCTTACCCACCTCTCCCAATGGATCATGGTAGAGAACAACAATAAATAACAAAACACATATAATACCACTTACATGGTTTTATAAACATAAAACATATATAAAATCATATAAAACCAATACATATTAAAATTCTCAAATAAATTATTTAAATATATAATTTATAATTTTTTTAAAAAAAGTCTTGAATTGAAAACACTATAAGGATAAAAGCCAAAGTACTTAATTCCTTATAATTAATCACAACTTTGAAAATTTTTTGGAAGAAAGATGCAAATGTGTAAAACAACATTTTTTTTCTTCTCAGTTGAAAGCACCAACAAAATGCTAGTAAATAATCAAAATGTCAATGTATTATGAGGATGATGGGTGTAGAAACAGCCTATGCAACAGTCTTGGAATGTCTTGGAGTCTTGGAATGCATTAGTCTATGAAGAAATACCAGAACAAAAGCATTTATAATGACAACAAATAATATAAATTCTTTATATTTCTTACTGAGCTAATAGGAGATGTCTCTCTACTGTGCCACGTGGCAGGATCCAGCCAGTAATAATCCAAGTCACCTGGAAGATACATATCAATGGAAAAGAATATGTAGTAGCTGCCACACAGAAGGTTGTATGGATGTATTATATCTGCAGTTGCATAGTAAAATTAACATTATACTTTTTTTCAACTGTATCATGAGTTGAATCACATCCAAATGCCCAAAAATTTAGAAATAATAATATGTTCCAGTGCCACTCCTGCATAACCTGTTGGCCAAGGTTATGTTTTGCTAATGCGGTTTTTGCGAAGAAAGTGGTCTTTGGTGTTTCAAGGTTACTAGTGTAACGGATATATGGAAGTAGTTCATGATGAACAGAAGGCCATCTATCTCACTGCAATCCACTCTGATTGACAAGTTTGCTTGGATCTCAGGCACAGCCTTTTCTAGGCTGTTTTCCAAAATCTTCTTAGCTGGAAATGTCTAGGATTACAATTTAGACATAGAGTTGATGTCAGGTTAAAGGGATCCCTGGCCAAAATAATATTTGGGAGATAGTTGCTCCCCCATTTTAATAAATGCACGTTCAACAGTTGACTTGCTTCATTCACTCCTTCTCTACTGTACTAGTGGGGGGAGAGGCCAAGGGACATTGACCAGTCCTTTGCTGGTCAAGTCACTGGGCATATGAGTGAGACAGGTGAGCCCTTTCATAGTTGTAGCACTATGATCCCACTTTAACTGCTATGGCTGCATCTAGCACTCTCTGGTGGAGATTACTAAACAACCCTTTCTCAATTGTCAGTCCCAGGAATCCATAAGACACAGACATGTCAGATAAAATGGGATCAAAGTGCTATAATTGGGTAGCATGAAAAAGACAACTTGATAAGGATTCCCCAACTATCTTTTGACCTCTATCGTGAGAATAAGCACCAAGCACTCCCCCCCCCCCTGTTCTTTGCGAAATCTGCTCCAAGGAACCTTTCCCTTTTTGTGAAGTTAAGCAGCTGGAAAAGAGGGAGGGGAACTAATTGCTCATGAAGATGCAAACAATCCATCCAATTCTTCTACTTTTTAACAGACCGTGCAACAAGGCAGCAGTTACCACCATTTTAAATACCACACAATAATAGATATGTCCAAAAAATCAGACTTGTAAATTCACAGATGGTCTCCAAGACAAACCAAAACAATCTTCACCACAATTTTTATTTTGCATTCTCATTCAGCATAAAAAGATTCAATAAATTTAGATGCACATTTCTAGCCATATGTCTCACAATGTAACATCTGATTAGTTCAGTAACTGCCATTCTCCCAAGCTGGAAAATGCATTAAAATGCCAAATTAAAAATGGTGTATGCCTTTATTTATCTGGCTCAGGGTTTGGATTTGCAGCATACTTCTATGGCTCTGCATGGTAGCCATTCTGACTGAGGGGTCCAGGACCTTTGTCCCGGAACCCAGTGTTAACAGTACCACCGTTTGTATTTTCTCCATGCACAGCAATTTTCGTAAAATACATGTTATGTACTCATTAACACCCCATTGCTGTAAAGCTAGATCACCAGTTTGCTTGCTTTGGTGTCCTCATAAGACCTGCTCAGCATGTGCATTTGTAAATAAAGAAGATCTGACCCACATTAAAATTAGTTGCCCTTCATTCCTACGAAATCAGTAAGACTTAAGCTAAGGCATGATTCACCCATCCCATTAATTTCATAGAGATTCAAATTCAATTAACTTGCAGCATAATCCTTCACATGTTTATGCAAAAGTATTTCCTATTGAGTTCTCTGAGAATTACTCTCAGGAATTGGATACAGGAGTAAAATCTTTGTCTGGATCCAGCCCAATAATTCTTGCAATGGTAACAACACTGTGGAACTGTACGTTTCTAATTCTAATGAATTAGCAATGGCAATAGCAAGTACATTTCTATACAGCTTAGCAATATGCTAGCAGTTTACAATGTGTAAGCTAATTGCTCCCAACAAGCTGTGCACTCATTTTAGCAACTTCGGAAGGATGCCAGGCTGAGTTGACCCAGAGCCTTGGCTGATACTGAACTCACAACCTTGTGATTCATGAGTGAGTGGCTGCAGTACAGGCATTTAACCGCTGTGCCATCAAGGCTCATTTATTGTTATTTAAGTCTGCTCTGAATTTCCTACTGCTAAGGAAGGAACTGGCAAAAACACTTCTGAATATTCCTTGCCTAAGAAAACCCTATAAAATTCATGACATCATCATAAGTTGACAGGTGACTTGAAAGCACTTATATACACACAAGGAAAGAGGGTACAGAAATACATGCATAAGAGTACTAGTAATTTAATGACATAATCATTTTGTGTTCCTTGTTTGTCACCATATCAGTCACTCTTATTGGTTTGATTAACTAAGAGAATGTACTGAATGAGATGACACATAGTAGAAAGAATGGACAGAAAAGATGGATGAATTACATGATAGGAAATGAAGGAGAATCAAGGATATGCTATTTCATTATGCCACGATAGCCAACGAATGAATTGCTATAATAAACTGAGTCACAAGGAAAGAAGACCAAAATAGGAATCAGACTCTTTGGTACATGATGCCATTATAATTTTGGCTTTCTTTGGAAAAAAGACAGATTACAACCCTATATATATATATAGACCTGGAAGTAGCACTCACTGACCTCAATTGTTGCTTACTTTGAGTGGAAATGTACAAGACTGCATGTTAGACTGCAGTCTTATGCACACTTACCTATTATGTCTCACTGGAATAAGTGTGAAATGTTTCTGAATAAGTATTCATAGGATCTGAACTGTGGGCCACTCCCCCCCCCGCCAATTGTCTAACAATAATGGCTGTGTTTTCTCCCAGTTTATCTCTGCAGTAAATAAGATAGTCTAAAGCAAAATATATGGATGTCATTGCTATGTGTGAAAACGTCACAGGTTGGTTTACATCAAGAGGGCATATCTGGCCAATTTTATGCAGTGTCCCTCAACAAACATTTTGCTCATACATTGACCATACTCTCCTCTTTTATCCAAACCAAGAATATATAATTGCTAGCTTTAAAACAAAGCCAGGATATTAAACTGACTTCAAACCATGTATCCTAGAACAGCTCAGATGAATATTTAAAAGCAGCAATGGGCAATTTCATTGAGTCCAAGACAAATTCTATCCCTATGATGCTCTATGGGCTACACCTAAACCCCTGGAAAACTACAGAAATAATTAAATAGAACAAGGAATGTTTCTTTTAATACTTCATTCCTTGTTTCCCACCAGATTACTGCAAGAAGGTCTAAAATACACTGCAGAAATAATACAGTTTGAGACCTCTTTAACTGCCCTGGCTCAATGTTAGGGAATACAGGGAACTGTGGTTTTGTGAGGCATTTTAGCCTTCTCTGTCAGAGAGCTCTGATACCACAATAAACTACCATTCCCAGGATTCCCTAGCACTGTCTTCCCTGTGTCTACATTTGAATTTTAAATCTTTGAAATCAGGGACACTTCTCATTCTTTGTAAAGTGTCATGGAAGCAGAAATAAGGAGGGGCTGCTTGTCATGTGGGACCTTCCCATGTGGGACTTCTAAGAGTGAGAACAGCAGTTCTCTGGTGAAAGCTGCAATGAAAATCATTGTTGTTAGCAGAAATGGTTAAAATTAATCTCAGAAATAATTACTCCGATGGGTAAGAAATGTTTAATGTCAACCTCATTACTTTCTTACAGTCATTTCAGTGTGTCCAGCTGTGAAAACTTAAACCTAACTCAAAACCCATGATAAATATACTGTACTTTTCTCTCTTATGACAGAACAATTGGAAATATTTATTAATTTTCTTTGAGAGTTTGAGCTATCATATAAGGACACATGTTATAAAAGACAACATTTATTTTGATCTCCTGAAAACCTTTGACAAAATCCAACCCAAGGGTATTGAGTAATTAGCAAATAGGATGGATTATCTCATGGACCTGTAGCTGGATAAAATTCAGGAAGCATAAAATCAAAAGTGTGGGATAAATGGCTCTTGCTCATGTCTGCTAAATGGGATCACCAGGCTGAGATGCAGGGATTATTCTTTGAATGTGAGTTCCAGGGAGGGAAGGAATAGGTGAGGGATGAATGCTTTCCTCTGTCCCAGTTAGGCAGAAACAGGTGTGGTTAATCTACTATCCCACTTTCTCAGCTGCTTTCAAAATGCCCAGGTTTCTCTCTCCTCCTACTCCCCCCTTCTATCTTTGGCTTACCCGTATATACTTGACTATAAGTCGACCTCATGTATAAGTCGAGGGCAAATTTTGGGGCCAAAATTATGGAATTTGCTATGACCTGTGGATAAGTCGAGGGTAAAATTTAGGGGCATATAGGAAAGGATCTAAAGGATGAAGCAAAGCAAAACAATGTCAAATAAATTCCAAAAGTCCATCAGGCATAACTCTTTGTGCTTATCCTTAAGACTGGATGGATGAGAGAGTAAAGGGGGTCAGTGCTTCCAGGACATATTATACTCTTGCTTTTCACCAGGGGATGGTTCCTCCTTTTAAATAAGAGTTAAGATGCAGTACTTACATTGACCCGTGGATAAGTTGACTCAGTTTTTTTGTGTTAATTTTTGACCTAAATTTCTAGACTTATACATTATATACAGTACTTTGGTTCCTACAAACTGAGTTCGAAGTGCAGAAGTAATAGTTTGTACTCAGTTAATGGAGCTGTCAGGAGAGGAGAGGAGGGGGGTGAGTCCTGTCTTTCCCAAACTGAGTACATAAATTCAGGAGTTTCTCTGATTAAAATAGTAGTTTAGTCAGGATGACCAGGTGTCCTAACTCCAAAGGAAGATAAGCCATCACAAAATGCAGGACCTTCAAAAAAAGGTGTGTGGATGGGGAGGACATTGCAAAAGAAAAGCTAAAAACACTCATACAAATATAAATTCATGCTTTTTAGTCATACTGAAAATGGAGGACATTTGGGAATTCTTCCTGGACAGAAGGCTGAAATATAGGGCATGCTCTCAAAAAGGAGGATGTCTGGTCACCCTGAGCTTAGTGTGTTCTTCCTCATTAACCATCACAGAATCGTAGAGTTGGAAGAGACCACAAGGGCCATCCAGTCCAACACCCCCAATGTTTGCCCTCTTGTTGCTTTCCCACACCCTCTTGTTAAACTGATGTGGTTCAGCCACATGTGTCCTGGTTTTCCCCTGTGAACTTCTTTTCAAAACATCCCAGTATTGCAGAGGCCAAAACACAAAAGACAAGAATGTTACCTGATGCCATGTCCTGGCACTGGAGCAGGATCTGGTTTACAATAATGATTTGGAGGTGTTGGAGTAATCTCTCTTACAAATAATTAACGAAAAGGATGATGCAAGCTATTTCAACAGGTAACATTAACCCAAAAGAAGGAAATTACATTGAACGTTGTTCTGACTATTAAATATGAATTATATGTTAAGGGGGAAAGAAAACAACACAGCAACAGAATGCATGACTGAAGCCTTCTCTTGCAGCCTAACTTTTCATTTTCCAAAAACACAGCTGTCTTCTTCCTCCTTCTTCTCAATCACCGGCACCATTCTCTTAAAAGTATTTAAGCTGACATTGCACAAGAAGTCCACAGACCTTCCAACATTTCACAGATTAAAAACTGGGATACATGTGGCTATGGCATGGTCAATATGGCAAGTCTCCTAGTGCAATGTCACTCTGGACTCTTTCAAACGGGGAGGAATTTCTCCCAACTCCGAATGGAGCCAATGCGGATTTATGTAAATTCGCTTGTTTAGCGAATTTACATGAACCCCTGCTCGTTCGGAATTACTTCCCATTACCCGAAATTAACCCCCTCCTGCCCGAATTTGCATGCGAAGCTTTAATTCGCAATAAGGTAAAACCCATGATTGCATTCGAATTGGCTTCCCTCCTGCCCGAATTTGCATGTGAAGAGTTAATTTGCAATAACATAAAACCCATGATTGCATTCGAATTGACCTTAAATTATACTTCCAATTTAGCCTCATATGAAAGAGTCCTCTGAGGTCAGAACAAGACACCCAGCAACCACAGGGCACCTTACTCTTACCTTAACAGCAGCACTTGGGGGAAAAACTAGGACTGCATGGGACCTGTCTGTCATTGCTAGGGGAAGAGAACATGGTAAGGGGACAATTTGGTATCGGAATAGGGGACAGCACAGAGTATTCTGGCAAGTGTAGACAAGCCCTGAGTTAACTGAATGCAAGCAAACTACTTTCACACTGTGAACTCAATTTGAACAAACTGAATTAAGCTAAGGACTATGGGTGAAAGTGGGAGAAGGAAATTTAACCAGAACATTTTAAAAGTAGATGAAAAAAATGGAATGCCAGAGGATTCATTGAAAGTGTGCCTGGCAAATCAGGACAGTTAGAGGATATGCATTCGTCCATTCAATCATATATACAATAGTTTAATATTTTTTTAATAGGGGTTGTTCCTTCCCTCCCATGATCCAGACCTAAATCCCTTCATCTTAATAATATGATCAATTAAATTTGGGGTGCATTTATGTTGTGCATTTGTGCATAGTAATTCTAAAACCAGTTCCAGAGTCACCACATAGCATGCAGTAGCAACACAGTTTGGAGACATCATATTTTTGGTCCACAGATATAGACCATGCTGGCTAGAGGATTCTGGGACCTATGGTCCAAATATATAACTTTTCCCCATACTGTGTTCAGCAACTCTGTCAGGACCCACCATCAATGAAACCTAACCAACTCAACTTCTCCTGCTGTAGGCACTACCAATTCATACCCTTCCAATGATGCTGGATGAGACCCACCAATCTGCCTTTTGGCAAAATACTAGAATTAAGGGGAACAATGACATGACACTGCCAGTCCCACTCCCTCTGAGGCTGCCAACCCTTTTTCAAAGGATTAAGCATATCTATAGATATAGATATATATTAAAAGAGAGGACCCAAAATACCATGAGAACCTAAATAGATATAACCCTCACCACAAGTTCTGATCTCTGAAAACTAAACAATATATTTCTCCTACCTTTATTAGACTAATTTCATTTTAAAATATTCACAAATTGCTTATAATTTCATTTTAAAATATTCACTGATTGCTTACCCAGAGGGGCGGGATATAAATAAATATTATTATTATTATTATTATTATCAAATGATCTCTCATTCGTTACAGTAATGATACATCAATAACAATAATATGGAAGTAGTCTCCATTAAAATCAATTTGCATCTCTTCCCATGTTTGTTTCATTACCTTCCCCAAGAAAAAATCTGGACACACACACATGCCTACTTGATCTTTCATATAATCATTCTGCAAACATGGGTTTTTCTGCATTCAAACCAAAGTGGGCTTGTCTAGGATAGGTTCTCCTTGGCATATAAGGCACCAAGTACCAAATGTAAAAGATTGGAATCATAAAATAAAAATATAATGTTTTCAACTAAACACTGATTTTATTTTTTTAAAAAGCATCCTAAAGCATATCACATGATAATATGCAGAATACATAGTGCAATATGAATTAAGGCTATGAAAATTACTAACCACAGCACGACTCAGGAGATGCAGGGCACATCAACTCTCTTCTGCCAAACAGATTTGCTAAAAATAATATATCTGAATGATTATATATTCCCTCACCATCAAAACCTCTGAATTCTTTTCTTATTCCATACTCTAACATGCATATTACTTAGAGCTAAACAAGATTTATACTTATTCAAAAACATAATTGCAGGCAGGTCATTCTTCTAACTATAAAGCACATTGTCATGGTAAAAGCCACAACAGAAACAACGGCAAACTATTTTTTAAAACACAATATAGATATGAAAGAAATCTAGAATAAATATTCTGGATGCAAGGAAAGCTTAAAGAGCAAAATGGCTCGGTGCTTTTAATCCAAAAGGCAACTATGCTTGTACTTTACCACAAGGCAAGACCTTTTTAAAACTCAGACTTATTGACAATAATATCTGAAGACATCCACAGTCCATCATTCTGACAGTACCACTAGATTACCTGTCCCTGAATGCAACGTATGAAGGAGAAACTGGAGGAAACCAGCAAACATAGCAGCATCCACTTGGAACACCTTAATAAGCAAAACCAGCTCTGAGCAGGTTGCTGAAATCCAGCCTGTGACTGTAGCAATCCCGTAACCACTACAGGGGTGGGGGGGAAACACCCAAAAATCAAATCAGTATGAAGCAGGTCTATAAAAAAAAGTCCCTGTAGTCCTTGTCTCCTGAGTCTATGCCAAATTATTCTGCAATGTCAAACATTACTATAACAGTGACACCAAACAAGGACAGAGGAGCCACAGCCATCAATACAAAACCTCTGCAGTATAGAGACCGTGCTGATTGCTGCATTAATCTATACATGCTCAGTGCAATGCTAAAGAGGTTTTCTGACTATAGAGAATCTTTAATGATTTTAGGAGACTCAAATTAACTGTCTCATGAAGCAGTTAAAGATGCAAAGACCCCCACTGCTTCCTTCCCCCAGAGCCTGGAAAATAAATGTTTTATCTGCTGGTTCCTGACACAGAGAAATACTATGCAGAAGTACTGAGACCAACATAATCAATAATATAGCTGCAGCCATTTTTCCTGTTTAGTACAGGTGGACTGGATTTTACTAGGCAACTTAAATGCAGGTAGAATGTAAAATAAATCTGACACCCACTAATTCATAGGGAGCTACCACAAAAGGTTCCACAAACTGGGTTAGAAAAAAGACAAGGACCTCCAGATGAAGCTCTCTTTTAGTCTGATGCCATGTCCAAAGGCAACATCTGTGAAAGCTGGACTGGGTTATTAAGGTTGCATTTGTTAGCTTCTAGCCAAGACAGGCCACATTTCTATATACAGAGATGAACAGTGTGAGAAGTGAGGAGTTTTTCACTCCTGGTTCCTTTTTTTGTTTGACTCACCCATCTTTAGTGATTCCAAGCCAAGGCCCACTTTATAGGAACAGGTGAACCTCTGTCAGGGATCTGGGGAGGGAGTATGCTATCCAGATCAAACCACCACAAAGAATAGCCAGCATATCAATGGTCTGAGTTGAAGCCCAATAATGGAGAAGCAAAATTTTTTCTAAACCAGCATATCCTCCAATTTTTCACAAATAAAAACCAAGATACATGTGACCAAGCAACCTCAGAGTGTAGTCAAGATGGCAAATGTTCTGAGGAAGGACATACAAACTAAGAGAGGCTCCAGTGGTTTGTTTTGCCCGAGATTACAGAGAAAGCCCTATCAAATGTTGCAAATTAACAGGTGACTTGAAATCACATACACATATAGACAAGGGAAAGATTTCACCCTCCTTTTCCCCCTCTCCCTGAATTAACTGAGGGAATGGCATCACTATTGGCTGCAGAGGGTGCGAACTGCACTGGGTGGCACCATCAGAGGAGGTGTCACTCACCAGCTGTCTCAAAATCCCCTGGCTGTCATGGCCAACCAAGAGATGGAGTCAGAGGATGAGGAGGAGGACATGGCTCCTCAGAAGCAAGAGGAGTTGGAGGCTAGATCAGTTCCCAGTTCTGCCATGCCAGACTCCAGTCTTGACATTTCAGCCCCAGGAGTGGGAGCCCAACCAGGCTCTAGCACTGTGGAGCTCCCTTCAGAGGCTAAGCAGCTGAGTGAGGTTTCAAATGAAGAATCCAGTTTGGTGGTTCCCTCCTTTAAGGAGAGGAGGGCTGAGAGTGCATGTGTACATCGGTCCCGAAGGCTTGCTGAAAAGCAAGCTGGAAATAAAGCAGAACTGCCAACAGGGAGGGTGTCTCCTACTTAAGCACCCGTGGGACACCATCCCTTTGCCAGAACTTATTGAAAGTCTCTTGGTGTGACTGTGTGCTGGCTTCGTATCTTTGGAACTCTGGTTTGCCTTGACCTTGGAACGATTTGGACTTTTGCTGCTTTCTCCTTGCCCTGACCTCGGACAGGACTAACTTCTGTGATTTCCCCAACCCTGACCTCGGTTCTGGCTTTTGGACTATTCTTATGATCAATGTTTAGGTTTGTGGAACTCCCTTATCAGCTTTTGTTGGTGTGTGCTGGCCACAGTCCGGGACACTGGCCAGCCCCCTCCACTGGCCAGGGCACTTCTCCTGTTGGTCCACTGTAGCTGCTGCTGCTGCAGGTGGGGTGCTGCTGCCATCTGGCAGCCCTTTTAGATCTATCAGAACTGCATGCTGGGCTGGGAAAGGAAGGCATCACTACCTCCACCACCAGCAGGAGGGCCAACGGATACCTTCTCCTCCCCAGAAGGAAGGGCAGGACAGCAGGAGGGAAGGAAGGCAAGGTGGTATGCCAGGCAGCTGGGCCAGGATGGGAGGATGGTTAGGAGAGGAAGGGAGATGGCAAAAGCCCCTTCCCACCTGCTGCCACAGCCACAGCCACTTCTCCTTTTGCTGTCCTATCCTGTTTTCTGGGTTGCATGTCCGAAGCATCAAGAGGAGGGAGGGCTCAGCACCTGCCACTGCTTTCTAGGGGGTTCCCTGCACCAAGCCAGGTAGGGCTGCTGCAAGAGTAGTAGTGGCAGCATCCTCCTCCTTCTCTTCCACACCCCTCCATTCCCTGTTCTTCGGGGCCAGGAAGAATTTCCAGCAGCCCTGGTTTGCTTGGGGTAGCAGGGGAAGACAACCAAGACTAGATCCCTCCCTCCACCAGATATGCAGGGTGGCTGCCTGCCTGGTGGCCAAATCATGAATTACGACACTGGAGTGACACCAAACCTAATGAAAGAACATATATTTGAGGAAGAAAGGGGGGATGGGTGCTGTAGTGTTAGAGACTAGCAGAAGATGGAAAGGAAGAATCATCCAGGGCCTAGGGTATATGGATGAGAAAAAAAAGAATGTAGAGTAAAACCAGAAAGTGAAAAGAAGCAGAAACACAAGATTCAGAAGTTAAGAGTAGTTGTTCAGGCACAGCATTTAGATCTGGGGCAGCCTTTCCCCAGCTGTCCCAATCTGTCAGGGGCAGTCCCAGCTAATCTTCAGTTCTCCCACTTTTTCAGCTGCTTTTAAAATGTCTCAGTTTCTCTTTCCTCCCACTTTCCCCCTTTGTCCTCAGCTTATCACAGTTGCTGCAAATTGAGTTGAAAGTGCAAAAGTGAGTTGCTTCATTAGGGTTGGTGTCACTCCAGTGTGGTAACTCATGATGTAAAAATAATACTGAAAATAATATGTTAGTAATAAATTGTGCTAAGGGGACAACTTTAAATGAGAAACCAATAAGTGCCCAGATCTGGGTCAGTAGCACAGTGTCATATCAGAACCCTATTAAGTTGCTCTTCCTTCAAAATAAGTACAGTAGTAGCATTAAGCATATGATTTAATATGAGTATTTAAAGATAATTGCTTTACTACATCATTTTCCTAAGCAAAACATAAATAAATTAACAAACAGAAGACAAACATGCTAAATGTTGTGGCAGAATCAGTCAGTCTTGTCATATCTTAATGACCAATTTTATTATGACATGAGCTTTTGATGCACCTGAAGAAGTTGGCAGTACTCTATAAAAGCTTGTGCCATAAGACTCTTTGCTCTTGCATTATTTTGTTCCTTATATTATATTTAGGCTATAAAATTATGGATTCCAAGTCTTACAGAAATCCCTTGGCACTGTTTATTACTAAACTTTTAGATGAAACAATAATTGCAGTTTTTCAGAATCCCTCCTTTGCTATAGCTACTATATTTCAGTTTTGTGCCCTAAAGCTGTTTCTCATTCATGGCAATCCTAAGGTGAAATCATCATAGGGTT
Source organism: Urosaurus nigricauda (assembly GCA_034509955.1). Classification (NCBI taxonomy): domain Eukaryota; kingdom Metazoa; phylum Chordata; class Lepidosauria; order Squamata; family Phrynosomatidae; genus Urosaurus; species Urosaurus nigricauda. The sequence continues at coordinate 255,224,244 of JAOEGL010000001.1, read as the reverse complement.
TTCTTGGCAAGATTTGTTCAGAGAGAGTTTGGCATTGCTCTTCTCTGAAGGTAGTGTGACCTGCCCAAGACCACGCAGTGGATTTGCATGACCAAGCAGGGATTCAAATCTTGGTCTCCTATGCTTCTAGTCCAATGCTCAAACCATTATATCACACTGACTAATAGATAATGGGGTATGTGGTGGCTTAGTGGTTAAGATACCAGTTCTGATGATTGGAAGTTCAAAGTTCAAAGCCTGCATGCCACATGATGGGGTGAGCTCCCATCACTAGTCCCAGCTTCTGCCAACCTAGCATGCAATTGCAAGTAGATAAATAGGTATTACTTAAGTGGGAAGGTGCAGTCATGCTGGCCACAAGACCACCAGAGCAGTCCTTGGACAATACTGGCTCTTCTTCACCTTAGAAACAGAAATGAGCACTGCCCCTATAGTCGGTTATGACTAGATATTCATGTGAAGAGACTCCTTTACCTTTTTAATAGATAATGTACTTCAGTATTGTACTTGAGGAGTCTTGTTACTCATAAAAAGGGGTCTATATGCAGAAAGGGACAAGGGAACAACACCACAGGCCCCATCTCTCTGTGGCAAGTATGCCTAAGAACAAACAGACATCTATACCAATGGTGGTCCAAAGAATAATGGCTTTTCCACAAGCCATCAGCTTCCAGTCCATGGCAAGTTTCTGGGGGGCAAGTTTCTGGGGGGCAAATATGAGTGCAAATATGGTACCTTGTGCTTTGGGGGAAAAAAAACACCAGTCTGACAGATTAGCTAGTATATGTATACACACACACACACACACACACAGATATATGCTTGCACATGAGCTAGAACTAGTGCATTCTAATTATGCAAACTAAGCACATTAATTGATGCATTTTTCTTCCATTATGTTTCAAACTTCAAACCATTTTTATATATATAACTGTTCTGAGAGGACTAGTATAAAGTTTAAAGTGCAGAATGTAGGACGGGGAACCCTCCTACTCACTCCCCCACTTTACTTCACCTCATGCTTTGTCAGTGTGGACCCACTTTCTCTTTTTTCCTAGTAGCGATGTAAATTTTTCTCTTTATTCTTCCCATCACTGAAAGAGGGGGGTGTTTATTACTCTCCTTGCTACTCTGTAGAGAGCAGGCTATTTCAACTTGGTAGCCCCTCACAGAGAAGCAAATAAGGAATGTGGGCAATAAAACACACGGCTGTCCTTCTCTTCCTTACTCTTCTTGCAATTAGTGGCACAAACCCTAAAACTTCATTTGCAGTGTCTAACAAGGAATTATGGGCTGTGTTTATGTTTACAATGGACTTTCTTCTCCCACTCTCCTCCTGCAGCCCAATGGAGTAATTCAAATTGTCTTGACTGAGACCCACACAAATAAAATGGGGAACATCAAGTTATATAAGTGATAAAACTGTAACTATGTATGCTTATGTACAATGTCAGGTGCACATGAAACACATGCACTAGAGAGCACCATAAAATGTTCAGTTGTCTTTCCCTTCCACAGTGTTTAACAAGGAAGGATAAAATTTTCAGTTGTCTTTCCCTTGCACAGTGTTTAACAAGGAAGGATAACCTATGAAGTTCTGAATATTGAATTTCTCTCTGAAGTGTTTGTCCCATCACTTCTTCTGCGAATGAAGTGAAAGTGAGGCATTGAGAAAGGCCTCTTTCCCTGCTGCCATTGCTGGCTCAGGCAAACCAACTAAAGCACCACAGAAGGCAAGAAAGGTGTATGCATGCATGTGTGTTCACCTCTTTTTCCCCATTGCCTCGGCTCAATAGGCCAAGAGCATCAGAGTAGCTGGGAAGGAAGGAGAAGCATGAGTTCATGCCTGCTTGTCTGCCACCTTGGCTCCCTTGAAAGTGACAGTCCTGGCAGCAGCACCACACACACCCCTGCAGTAGAAGGAGGGACCAACCAGGTTTCACCCTTCTTTGAGGTGTCACCCAATGCATTCTTCACCCCCACAGACACACCTGCCATCACTGCAGTTTTGTGGGCTTGGACAATTTCACATAAAATTGCCTCCATATTTTGCCCCATATATTAGCTCCTACAAGGTCTAGACCAGTGATTCCCACACTTTGGTGCTCCAGATGTTTTAGACTTCAGCTCCCAGCATTCCTGCATATTTGCCAAGTCAGCTAGGGCTTCCAGACATTTAAGTCCAAAACACCTGGAGGACCAAAGTTTGGGAATCACTGGTCTAAAGACTTTAGTGCTTTTTTTTTTTAATGAAAGCTTAGAATCTATGCTAGATGCCTGTCCATCTTAAATCTAGGCCCATTTTAGATTGGCAAAAAGAGGTGTGTTGATGGCTGCATGAAAGCCCAGCCTTTAGATGAGAAAAAGGGAAAGTGTGCCATGAAAATGCTTCTTTTGAGTTTTAGGGGAGAAGAAGTGCCTTTAAAAAGTAGTTTGATTTCCCCACTACTTTTTTAAAAAGGGTGCAACATTGCTATTGCATCTAAAGGCTAAGGTGTAGTTGCACGGTTAAATGGGGCTCTGTCTCTTTAAAGCACCCATTTAAAGGTAGTGATACAAGTGCGGAGGGAGGGAAGGTGCCAAGACAAGAAGAGACCTTCAGAGCCCGGCCAGAGTGCACCTGCACCTTCCTTCACCTCCTCCCTTTGGCTGAGAGAGTGTGACTTCTAGGGAGACAGCGGGGCACTGGAGGCGCTCAGCCAGGCCAGGGCAAGCTGGCAAGAGGAGGAGGAGAAGGGGAGGGACCTGGAGCACCTCCGCTGCCCTGCTTCCCTGAAAGTCACACTCTCTCAGCCAAAGGGAGGAGGTGAAGGCAGGCCCAGGCACACTCTGGCCAGGCTCCAGGGCTCTCTCCTGGCTGCCTTCCTCCTCCCTTTGGCTGAGAGAGTGTGACTTGCAGGGAAGCAGGGCAGCAGAGGGGCCCCATGTCCCTCTCCTCCTCCTCCTCCTCCTGTTTCCAGCTTGCCCTGGCCCAGCATCAGGAGGACCTGGAGCACCACCGCTGCCCTTCCTCCCTGCAAGTCACACTCTCTCAGCCAAAGGGAGGAGGAAGGCAGCGGGGAGGGAAGAAGGGAGGGAAGGAGCCAGGAAGAGACCCCCAGAGCCTGGCCAGAGCACGCCTGGCCCTCCTGCTTCCTCTTCAAAAAGAAGGCTGGAAAAGTAGGACGTGTCCTGCAAAGGAGGACATGCTTGGTCAACTTGGAAAACTGTTCAAGAATGGAGGACATATGGGAATCCCTCCTGGACAGAGGGCTGAAACCTCAAGACAACTGAATATAATGCTCTGACAGAACACAGACTACAACTCCCATGAGCCTTTGCTACCATTTCCCAAGATGCCTTAATTTGCAACAGAAAGCCGACCAGTATGTTCACATGTGATGAATTCTTTCGTATTGACTCTGCATTTTCTTTTTGTGTAGATGCTCTCTTGTCTTGTGTGTGATGAGCTTGTGCGTAATCACTTGCATTTCCGAACTGACCTCACTTTCTCCTTCTTTCGGAATGGTCCTGTACTCCCCCATGTGATAAGCTCCGACTGGATGATGTACCTGCGCAATTGCGCAATTCGCAGCCAGCAAGGGAAAAAAATGTTTAAAGCGCGGCTAAAAGCCGCGTTCCTTGCCGCCCTTGTAGCTGCTCCATCTGTGTTTGTAGTGTTTTGACAGCTTCCCATGTAGTTGCTGAGCCACAGAAAAAACCTCAGTCTAGCTGCCCTGTACCTTTTAAATGCACACCTGGGGCTTGCTGTCTAGCTGCTAAGCATTAAGGAAAAGGCAACTTCATGTCACACTTTCCTGCCAATCTAAAAATCCCCCTAGATAAAACCCAGTCAAACCAGGGATATACCAACCCTAGTTCAACCCTACACATTCCCTCCAAAGTCTACAAGAAACCATGAAGGATTTTAAATCTAGACCTTCATAACCCTCAAGCCAGCCCATCTAAAGTCCTCAGAGTGAAGTAGTTGAAGCAAACAATTAATGCTGATCTGGCTGTGTATAAATGTGCACATTTGCATAAGGGTTCTGCTCGTACAGGATATATAGGATATTTTGCTGCTGGGAGCCTTGTAGCATGTCCTTTTTCAGGAAAATACAATCCTAGTAATCCTAGTATATGTGTTTTATTGTAATTATTTTTCAGTTGTTTGCCAACTTATTATTCTGGTATGTAACTTCAAGTGGTTCAAACTCCAAGGCAGAGGATCACAAATGCAGGAAGGAAGGGGGCTGAACTAACTACCTCAGGTCAACTTTCATTATATACAGCACTGCTTTTATTCTTCTTCTGACCTGATTTGACCCTACAGCAAACAAATATCAGATTTTATATAATATTTAATACTTCTCTAATGTTGCCACAAGCAACACAACCTAATCCTTATCATGATTTTCTAGGTCAAGCTATGATTAGGCACATGATGGCACAGAGAAAGGAAATCCAGACAATATGGGTTAACATTTTTCTTTGTTCTCATAAATTATACAGGCAAGAGAAGTGCACAAGGTGTCCATCAAATGTTTTAAGTCACTGAGGACATTACGCTCATTAATAAAAGACACATTGCTTTAAGTTTTGGGATAATTTCCAGAGTACTCACAAAGTTCCAGGAAATTAGTATTTGCTTGATTCAGAGTTTGAAGTTCTCTTTTCCTAACAGCTGCCCTCTTTTTTCTGCCTTGCCACCTGAACTTGGCTAGACGTAGCATACTGATGATGATAGGTTTTGCTGTACTTTTCTCACATCAAATCCAGAAGTGATACTACAGTACATACACAAGGGTGAATCTTACAAAATAGCTGGAATTGGTATCCTGGCCCCACTTTATCCAGTGTATCAAGGGATAAATGGGGCTACAAAGCTCATGATTATCTGCATGACTTTTCAAATATGTTTGGCAAGGACTTTGTTTTTCTCTTTCAGTCCAGATTAAATCTTTCTTGTTTCAATTGTGTTTTTAAAAAATGTTTCCAGCAACTGTTGCCCTGAAAAACTTCGAGAATGCTGACATGAGTGTTGGTTGTCGGCTAAAATTCTAATGAGAAACAATATACACTGTCTTATTTTAGACTCCCAAGACTGTGAATATGTTTACATGAAACAAGCCAGAATTCCTTAGAATTCTAAAAGGGACAAGGCAGCATGGTAGTACATGTTGTTCACTCTCACTCCCACCCACAAGCAGAAGTAAGCACACAAATCACAGATCTTCCATCCATGGTCTGCTTGCTTAAACCAAGCACTCTTGTCCACCTGGCCCTTGACAAGCTTGTTAGGGGAGAGAGAAGTGTACTCTGTTCTTTTAGACATTAGAATATTTCAGATAGCATAATAAGCAAGCTGTGGACAAGAGATTTCTGGTTTATTTAGCTCTTTCCAGCTGCAGAGCATCTAAGCAGCATGCACCAGAATTCTGCCTCATTCTGGATCAGTCAGAACTCAAAAGAATTTTGTCACACCAGTGTGTGCAAACACACCCCTGTATCATGGTACCATGCTGACTAGAAGATGAGTATGCTTTATGTGCAGTCACTGCACTGCATTTGGTTGAAAAATCAAAGCAGATATAAGTGATCTGACAACAAATTGTTTAACTGCTGCAACATTCCAGTCTATTACAATATCCCACTGCTTCAGCAATTATTATACACGTTGCCACACAGGAATTGGCAGGGATCTAGGCTTATTTATAGTAAGTATTTATATATTAGGCATAATATACTATGATAATCAGGTGTAGTCCCTGAAGCCCACAGAAGCCCCTCAAAGCCCCCAGACCCTCACAATTTGGGGAAATGCTTTTGCCTGAAAATCACCCAAAAGGTGTTAAAATCACATGAAAAACATTATAGTTTGCTTTTTCTAACCCTCAAAATGGCTCAAACCTCCTCCTCCCCAAAAAGGCCAAACACAAATAAGTCAAAAATATCCAAAATGGTGTTAAGAATTGACAATGCATCACTTTGAATGTGTCAAAACATACCATTGTGACTCACCAGGTAGGCACATGGGGAAAATGACCCCTGCCCTTGTGCAGTTTCCCATTTCTGGTGTATACAATAAGGCTGGAAAGAAAATTCTAAAATATTTTAAAATAGCTGGAAAAGGTGTTTATCGGATATGGAGAAACCCTGTCAAGATAAGAATTCTGAACTGATAATCATTGTTGCAGTTTGGAACTTTTTTCAAAATATGCACATGGTCTGGCACCAAAAAAAAAAAAAAAAATCATTTTCTGCATACATATTATGATTTATGTGAAAGAACATTATTTTCTCTGCAGAAAAGACTGTTTTATGTGAAAAAAATACTATGTGTAAATTTGGTGCATAATTCATTCTGAATTGTCAATAGTTTTTTGAAAACTACACCATTTTGGAAGAATTTTTCACAGCAGGAAGAAAACTGCTGTGAAATTACTCATGGGGTGGTTTTTGGTTTTGGAGAACAGGATTAATAAAGACTTGCATCCTACTTCAAGCTGTTTTATCCACATGTTCTAGCTAAGATGCAACCGCAGGTAATTCTTTAATGTAGTGGTTGCCAACCTTAGGGCCTCAAATGTAAGACTACAATTTCTAGTCATGCTGTTAGCTTCTAAGAGTTGAAATTCAACAAATTTGAAAATCCATGCTTGGTCCTGTTCTACTAGTCATATCTTAACTAACGCACTGGACAATCCTCTATTATGTTACAGATTTGCTTAAACACACAGTTCTTCTCTATTCTTCCTGAAGGCCTCATTGGAATGTTCATATTATCAGGTTAATTCCACCATGAGACAAGTCCTTCCTGTACTACAAATCATTCCAGCCTCTCTTTGTCACATGGCTCTTGGTCATGTAGCGCTGGAGATACATTGCCAACCATGTAAAGACATTTAGTTTCCAGTATGCTTTCCCCCAGTATCTCCCAGAAACAAGTTAGGTGGCCTTTATCTGGGGATGGTTTTATTTCCCTATCCTAATTGCCTACTACTAGTGCCCAGGAAGACTCTACACAATTTTTTTTTTGTTTTGTTTTATTTTGTTTTGTTTTGTTTTCTCCGCTCCTCTACGTCTCCAGTCTCCTCCTCCCTATATTAACTATCATTTCCCTTCCTTCCTTTCTCTCTCTCTAGTCCTCTTCTTACCTTCCTCCTCACTTTTCATCCTTTCTCCACTGATCTCTTTCTTCCTCCTCCTACTTTCCTCATTTACTTCATTGTCAATAAAAACAAAATCAAACAGCTTCATTTATGTACCGCTTCATACCGCCTAAGCAGTGTCTAAGCGGTTTACAACTGTAAGCTACTTGCCCCCAACAATCTGGGTACTCATTTTAACGACCTCGGAAGGATGCAAGCCTGAGTCGAGCTTAAGCCCTTTTGCTGGTCTTGAACTCGCAACCTTATGGTTTTGAGTGAGTGGCTGCAGTACAGGCATTTAACCACTGCGCCACCAGGGCTATTAGTAAATATATATATACATTGTACACTTTAAGAAGCATTTAAGAACATTATTGGAAATTTTATATAAAATCCATCTCCACTATGCTAATGCTTTTATGGAATTTGGCAGCGAACTAGAGAACATATCTGCAACTGTAGATGAAATATTCAGCAGCTAAAGAAAATGTTTGTAGGAAAGGACAGGTAAAACTTGCATTCTAAACACACCATCTAGTGGCTGCTTTAGGATGAGATATAGCATCCTATATCTATGAAGAGAAGATCATAAAGACATAACTCTAAACCCTAAAGTGAGGATAATCCAAGCCACTGTATTCCCCACACCATGTACTGATGTGAGAGTTGGACAGTGAAAAAAGCCAAGAGAAAGAAAATCAACTCATCTGAGATGAGTTGGAGAAGAGGGCATAGGATATCACGGATGGCCAAAAAGACAAACAAATAAATTCTAGAACAGATCAAGCCTGAACTATCCCTGGAACCCAGGATGACTAAATTGAGGCTGTCATAATTTGGCTACACCATGAGGAAAATGAATCATTAGACAAGGCAATGATGTTAGGAAAGGTGGAAGTCAATAGAAGGAGAATATGACCATACACCAGATGGTTAGACTCAATCAGGGACGACACAGGCCTGGGTCTGTAGAAGCTGAGCAGAGAGGTTAAGGACAAAGGGTCTTGGAGATGTATCATCCACATTGTCAAAGTCCACCCAAGGGCAGCTAACAACAACAAAACAAAAATGATATAGATAAATTTATTTAATGCCTCCCTGTAGGTTGTAAAGATGCACCTTCCTAGTATTCCCTTCTTTTCTAATCTTAGGTATGAAGAGGGGCACTGTTTCTTTCACAAAGCAAAACATACTATGACACACACCAAAATTGCAGTAAAAGCACAATATGAAATAAAACACATATAGGTTAAATATGTGTTTAAGGCCGCGTTCCCACTTACCGGAAAATCTGTTTCCTGAACCAATTCTTGAAACTGGTTCTGAAAAAACATGGTTCCCACTATCTTTGTGCCAGTTTCAGGAATTGGTTCAGTGGCAGGATGGCAGCTTGATTGCCCGGCCCATTTCCAGCCTCTCCTGGCCCCAAAATCCCTGGTGCAGCCTCCTTACTGGCTTCTTTGGCCACTGAGAGGGAGAAAGATCGCAAGACCTCCAGATTCTCTGCATTCTCATTCCAGCTTCCCCAGCTGTGGGAAATTAAAAAAAAAAAAAAGCCCAGGGAAGCCAGTCAGCGGAAAAAGAAGGCAGTAAGGAGGCTGAGCTGAGGATTTTGGGCCAGGACAGGCTGGGCCATGCCAGCTACCCCCGGGCCGGGCTGCCAGTGGGAAGTACAGCAGATTTGGTTCTGATTTGAATCTGCCTGGTTCCCACTTGGGCTGAATCGATTTATTTCAGCCCAAAAAACACCCCATTTTCCCAGTGCCAGGGAATACTAGGAAGGTGCATCTTTTTGAAACGGGTTAAATGGGCAAAAATGGGCAAAAAGTATGCCCCCCCCTTTCTGAATCACTGTCTGAAATCAGATTCAGTGGGAACCAAGCCCTTTTAACCCAGATCACGATCCGGATTTAAACATAGTGAGAACACGGCCTATGTCAACCATAAAATAATCTCACACAGTAATTGGTAAATTCTAACACTGATTCTTTAGCTCTCTCTTTACAGTAAATGAAACTATGGGTAAGCAGGATGTCTTTATAATCAAGTTATAAGTCAGTTCATACATAATGCTAAACTAGGAATCATGGATTAACATAAACTCTAGCTTCATAAGAAACCTTCCTTTGACTCCCTGGGCAGAAACAACTATAGATCAGTTTCGTTGCTGCCATTCTTAAGCAAGGTGATTGAGAGAGATGTTGCCTCCCAACTCCAAGCTGTCTTGGATGAAACCGATTATCTTGATCCATTTCAAACCAGTTTCAGGACAGGATATAGAGTTGAGACTGCCATGGTCGCTCTGACAGATGACCTCCGCTTGAACATCGACAGGGGTAGTGTGACCCTGCTGGTGATCTTGGATCTGCCAGCAGCTTTTGATACAATAGATCACTCCATCCTTTTGGACTGGCTGAAAGAATTGGGTATTGGGGGCACCACGTTGCGGTGGTTCCATTTTTTCCTCTCTGGCAGATCCCAAAGGGTGAGGCTCAGGGATAGCTGCTCCTCTAAAATCAAGCTCAATTGCAGTGTCCCTCAGGGTGCCATCCTGTCCCCGATGCTATTTACATGAAGGCGCTGGGTGAGATAATTCGGATGCATGGAGAGCAGTGTCATCAGTAGCTGATGACACTCAAATCTACTTCTCCATGACCAGATCATCTGCTCAGACTTCAGGTGGCGTCTCTCCTCTCAATGACTGTCTTGCGGCGGTAATGGATTGGATGAGGAAAAACAGATTGAAGTTAAATCCAGACAAAACAGAGGTACTGACAGTCACTGGCCCGAAACCAGGTGTGGGAATACAATTCCCAGTCCTAGATGGAGTCACACTCTCCTCGAAAGACTCTGTTTGTAGCCTGGGGGTACTCCTAGATTCGTCTCTTCACATGACTAGTCAGGTGAACGCGACGGTCAGGAGTGTTTGCTACCAGCTTCGGCTGATACACCAGCTGCGCCCTTTCCTGGATATGAGGGACCTGGAAACTGTGGTACACGCTCTGGTAACCTCATGTTTGGATTACTGCAACGTGCTCTGCATGGGGCTACTCTTGTGCTTAACCTGGAAACTTCAACTACTCCAAAATATGGCAGCCAGGCTTGTCACCAGAACATCTAGGAGAGTGCACAAATCTCTCCACTGTGCTCAAATCTCTCCACTGGCAGCCAATTTGTTTCTGGGCACAGTACATGGTGTTGGTTTTAACCTTTAAATCCCTACATGGCTTGGGTCCATCCTATCTTAGGGACCACCTCTTCCCATATGAGCCCCCCTGTATGCTCCGGTCCTCTAGGAGGAATCTGCTATAGCCTATGAAGACCAGACTGTCACAGACCTCTCAGAGGGCCTTTTCTTCTACCGCTTGCAGGCTGTGGAATTGCCTGCCGGATGAGATGCATCTCATTACGACTCATCTTTTCCGACAGGCCTTCCCAGATAGTGACTAATTTTTCTCGGCCTCCAATGATATCTTCCCAGCTTTTCCCAGCCATACATCAGATGCCACCTCTAGGTTGCCCAAGAATAACTGGTTTTAGACATTATGTTGTTTTATTGTTATCTTGTTTTAACTTGTGCTAATTTAATTCTATTTTAAGGGGCAGGAGGTAGGGAATTGGCTGTAGTATTTTAATTGTAATTGCTTTTTAATTTGTTGTACCCCACCCCAATTGCTCGTTCAGAGGGGCAGGTTATAAATAAAAAAATTTATTATTATTATTATTATTATTATTATTATTAACCAGGGTTTAAAAGTATCTTGTTTAGCCACTATTGGTAGTCCATATAAAACTATAGGAATTGGAGAATGTGAGAGTAAATTATGGTTTATTCCTCCTGTTTATGAAGGAAGATGTGCAGACAATTTGTACATGTAAAGCGGGAATCAGGAGAGTGCAGCCTATGGGCTTTATGCCTTATGCAGCCAAATACTGTAATGCAAAAATATTTTTGTCAAGTCCCCTGCAAACCCCTAGTGCAATTTTACAACTTTTTTTTTTTGCCCCACTGGGCAATTTTAAGCCCAGGAAAACCTCTCTTTTTTTGTTCTTTCTTTTCTTTTTTCTTTTCTTTTTTCCCAACTTGGAAATCAATTTCCTAGTCAGAAGTCCTGCTGGAAAAAGAGTATCTCCTGGACTTAAAATAGCTCAGAGAGAGCTGAAAGCATGGCAAAGTTGCCCTTCCCTTTATGGGTATTGTAGAATGTTTGGAACAAAAAAACTTGGGTGGGGTGGTGGCAATAGTGCAGTTCTCCAACGTCCTCTGTTAAATCAAAACAGTTCTTAACCCACAACAGTTTCCCAATTCTGGTTTAAATAATAGTTGCCAAAAAGGGTGGGGAAACTTTTTTCATCCAGCGATGAAAATCTAATTTTGGAAAGTTTTCAGGTTCCAGGTGTGGATGTGGCCTAATTCTTACTAAGTTTGACATTCTCCCATCAAGCATACAAAACTCTGTTCAGGTCTTAAACATGTCTGCAAAGGGGAGGACCAAATATGATTGCTTTCAAGCTGGCAAAGGTTGTGTCAATTCAACACATTTCTCTTACTTGGGAATAATTCCCTCTGCATCAGCTTCCTGGGCTGGAAACTAGAGTTTAGTCTAGTTTTCATATCCAACACCAGAAGAAGCTTGTGTCCAGCTTGGAAATCTCCTAAAAAGTACATGGCCTGCATCCCTGAACAAGATCACAGTGAAAAACTACATACCTCTATTATAACTGCCTGGAACAACCCATTTTAAATACATAGGGCACTTTACACTTTCTGATTTCCTTCAAAATAATGTGTTTGTTAGTGAAGTAGCAATCCAACTGGCTTCTCCACGTGAGCAACCAATTAATGTTTTGATCTTAGATGTAGACAGACTGCTTTCTCCTCCTACTCTTGACTATAGAAAACCAGCCAAGCACAGATGGATGTGGTAGGAAGTTTTTCTTGAAAGGCAAGAAACAAACAAGTATTGGATAATGAATGTAATAACTTTACTAATTTTAAGTTTATGGCTAGAAATATGATATTTCATATTATAGGGCAACATAGCCATCAAATGTTGCTTTGCCCTGCATATGTGTTTATATTTTATAGAAAAGATGGTTATGGTTTGCTAGGACATTAAAATATTAGGGAGGGAGTATGTATTAATCTATCACTTGAAAATGTTTAATCACTGGAATCCTAATCTTAAAAACTGTTGTGTTTGGGAAAACAGGTACTGACCAGTTAAGGTAAATTGAATGTTGCTGCAACTTTTTCCTCCCGTAGCATTTCCTCCTTTCCTATAGCCTCATTGATTCAGATTCTTCCTATTTCATTTCAAACCCAAGGCTATTGGGAGAAAATAAAAAGTTTCATGTACATAGATGAACACTTCCATCCATCCTGCTCATTCACTACTCCAACCAACCTGTCCTGGTTCCCAAGGGGGAAAAGCTTACTCTAGGGAAAACCAGAGAGTGACAGCTCTGACAATACAGTGATGTTTGGTGGACGGGATAGATCCACTTACTGTCTTTTTGCATCCCCTGTGCTTCTTTCAAAACCCACACTCAACTACCATCTTCTACCTCAGACCACAAAGCTTGAACTACAGCTGTTACCATCTCTGTCATAGCCCCATGAGCTATGATGGGGCCAGAAAGCTTGAACTACAGACCACAAAACTTGAACTACAGCTCTTACCATCAATGTCATAGCCCCATGAGCATTGTTGATGGGAGACATAGTTCAATGTCCACATATTGGTAACTCCCAAACTGTTGCTGTCACCTGCTTGTCCCTCCTGGGAAGAATAGGGTCAACAGGCACAGCAGAAATTCTGCTCACAGATTACAGTAAACCATGCAACCCAATCGAATATCAACACACATTCCTGAGAAGTATCAGTGTTCAACAGAGTCACTCAATGGCTCACATTTCTTTGTCAGGCAAACAGCCCATCCACAGTTTTTCTTCTTCATTGCTTAAGGTTCATCATCCATTTGCCTGGAAAGGCCTTCTTCTCATGACTCTAATATATGGAAAGATCCAACAAGTCCATGTAAAACATATAGTTGAAATTCTGGTCATTCTAATTCATTTCTAACTACAGTACAGCTGGCCCTCCGCATCCATGGATTCCTTAAACATATATTAAACTATCCACTGCTTGAAGTAAACCTTTATTTTGCCATTTTATATAAGGGACATCTTTTTACTATGCCATTGTATTTAATGGGACTTGAGCACCCACAGATTTTGATATGGGGCTGTGTGTGTTCTGGAACCAAACCCACTGTACTCTGTTCTGCCATCCGTCATGTAGCTCATTGTCATGAATGAACCTTCCCTGCCCAAGATGCAGATGAAAGTATGGTTAAATTGGCAAGTCAGAAAACTGTGAACCTTCACAAACCTCTTCTAGGCCAGGTCCACATGGGCCAGAATACTCTGGCAACAGCCCATGTTATTCTGGCCCTGAAGCGGAATTCAGACAGGCTTTTTAAAAGTATGACAGGATGGCTTTTATATGGAGTATGGAGTTTAGATTAGGTTCTTTAATTTTTGCATGCTTTTTATTTTAATTTCATACTGTTTTAACTGGATTCTTTTGGTTATTTTTGAAAAATTGTTTTTAAAGTGTTTTTATCTTGGGTCCCTTTTTGGGAGAAAGGCAGCATGAAAATGAAATAAATAAATAAGCTGACCTGATGTTTCCCCATTCCGTTGTGCACTCTGTTGCAACACTTGGTCACTCTAAGTTCAGAAACAAGGTGCCCATCACAAGGCTGGGCACCCTGTTCTGACCTCAGAGTGAGCAACTCAGACCAGCAGTAGTGATGGCAGCAGAGGATATCAAAGTGGGATGTGTTGTAAACAACTGTACCATGTTGCAAAAAGTTATTTATTTTAAAACAGTGTAAGGGGGGTGGTATATGTCAGGTTCAGTGCTGAAATGCCTGGATGTATCCAGACAGTTCATACTAGAATCAGGGGCAGGGCCCTGCATCATCTGGAGTGTTCACCAGGAGAACAGGGCAGGATGTTTTATTTGGCCTGTGTGGACAACTCCCTAGACCTAGCTCCTGAATTAAGGTTCAGAAAAGTGTTTTAGCTTATGCAATCCTAGGGCTATCTGTGGGATGAGAGAGTGCAAGGAGAAAAAATAAGGAATCTTTGACACATAGCTTCCTTCCTCCCCTGTCCAAGTCAGTTTCCTGGGCTTAGAGGACCAAATTTTATGGAATTATTGTTTACTCCCCTTACCAAAGCAACATTCTAGGTTGCGACAAATGCAATGGTTTCCCACATACGCATCATAGTAGTCTGCCTTCTGTTCCTTTGACAGAGTATGATAAAAAGAGAGAACTGGGAGAACCAACTATTTTATATAGTGAGATAACAGTTTATTGAATTTAATATGTTCTGCTACAGGTTTAATTTTCCTATCTGATGATCTGACAAAGAAGAGAAAGAACAGATTTGAAACACTTAGGACATGACCTAAACCAGATGGCACCACTGAGTTTAGATATTTTACAAAGACCTCCTGCAGTTATGCTGCACCAGTAAATACAGTTCTGTTTCTGCATTTCACAGCTCTTTTCTGTTCCATTGATCAAAGAGACAATTACAAGTCATTACTAGCATATTACAGCTGTTTAATGTAATGTATACAAAATGGCAGCCTCTATTGTTGGGATTATATCTACCAGGTTCAGTTTATAAATATAAGCCTGATAGCTTCCTAACTAAATCATCAAGCATAAAAAAAATCAATGAAGTTGCCAAACTAGGGAATAAATCTATACACACTCCACAAAGAAGAGAAAGCAGACAGATCAGTGGATACACAGAAAGACTAAAAGTGGTTTCATTTTATCTCAATCTTGTAAAAAGAATGTTGATTTAGTCTACCCAGAAGTGTGGCTAGAAGAGGAAAATGGATGGAAGCATTAGATCTAAGTTTATTAATCCTTATAGAAGACTGACTGAAATTAACAGGACTAAAGTAAGTCACAACTAACATTTATTAACTTTAGCCTCATTAATGTTACTCTGCTTTGACTATGACCAACTTTGATCCAATCTCAAGTGTCTCAAATCAGAAAGTAAGAGGCTATACACTTTTATACATTTCTTCTCTCCTTGGCACATTGTCTTTTTATTAATGTACCTCTGTAAGGCCACTCCTCAGCCCAGATCAACTCTAATTCCAACTTGTCAGCATCCAATCAATGACTGGCACTTTATCATCCCTTCCTTTATTTTAATCACATCTAAGTAAAAGTTGCATATTGGTTCATGGTAACTCTTAAACTGTCCCAAATGTACTAATGGGATTGCCTGAAGAAACTTCTTTGACAGAATCTAGTGGTGTGAGGATGAAGTATTTGCTCAGAGAGAGTGAACTTACCCATGATCTTATTTCCACTGCTAGTTCTATGCTGCATGGTTCACTGGGAATGAGATGTGTTTAAGTGAAATGATTTCCACAGATAATTAAAAATGATAATAAGACAATAATGGAACTGAAACCACTGAGAAACAGATTAGTTAGGGGCCGGATTGTCCATCCCATTTTTCCAATTTCAAACCACACAAATAGAATCAATTCCAGCGTTAACCAAAATATGCCAGCAAATATGGAAAACAAAACAGTGGCCAACAGATTGTAAATGAACAATATACATCCCCATCCACAATAAAGGAGACACAAAAGATTGCACCAATTATAGAAC
Source organism: Urosaurus nigricauda (assembly GCA_034509955.1). Lineage (NCBI taxonomy): Eukaryota > Metazoa > Chordata > Lepidosauria > Squamata > Phrynosomatidae > Urosaurus > Urosaurus nigricauda. The sequence goes on along the minus strand of JAOEGL010000001.1, from coordinate 255,208,393 downwards.
CATAGCAAGCAATATCATGCTCACAATTCTTCAGCATAGACTCCAATCATACATGGAAAGAGAACTGCCAGATGTCCAAGTGGAATTCAGGAAAGGAAGAGGCACTAGGGACTACATTGCAAACATATGATGAATAATGGAACAAGCCAAAGAATTCCAGGGAAAAAATCAACATATGTTTTTTAGACTATAGCATGGCCTTTGACTATGGAATGTTTTTAAAGAAATGGGAGTGAAACTACATCTGATAGTCCTGATGAGAAATCTGTACATAGGACAAGAGGCTACTGTAAGAACAGAATACAGAGAAACAGAATGGTTCCCAATTGGCAAAGGTGTCAGGCAAGGCTGGATTTTATCACTCTATCTGTTCAATTTGTATACAGAAAATATAATATGTACAGCATTTTTAGATTTGGAAGAAGGAGGAGTGAAGATAAGGAGGATAGAACATCAACATTGTAAGAGATGCAATCTAAGATATGCAGATAACACCATACTAGTAGTGGAACAATCATTAAATAAAGTCAAAGAAGAAATTGCAAAGGCAGGCCTAATGTTAAACATTAAAAAAATTACCATGGAGGATTTACATAAATTCAACCTAGATAATGCAGAAATTGAAATAAAGATTTTCCATGCCCTAGATAATGAAGAAAGCAGATAGGAAGAACATTATTTGATATATGGAGCCAGAGAAGAGTGCTGAGGATAGTGTGGACACTCAGCCAACAGGACAAGCAATTGGGCCTTAATACAAATCAAGCCTGAACCCCAAAACAGGGAAAGAGGCAGAGTCCTATGAACGCTAACTGAGCGTCAAGAGGGAAAGGAAAAAAAGCCTCTTTCCCTGCTTTTCTCTGACCGATTTACAATCACCTCTGCCAAAATCCGTTTCCATGGTGATTCATGAACACTTCCTGGGTTTCAGACATGGAGGCTTTTTTTTCTCTTTCAGACACCTTTACAGGACATTTGGAGGATGATTTACAACTGATTCAGGTAAGTGTGAAAATCTTCAATGTTTTAAAAGAAGTTTTTTAATTGAATGTATGGTTCAATGCTTTTTAAAGAGTGTGTGTATGTGTGTATGTGCACGTGTGCGCTCAAGTCACCTAGTGAATGTGAAAGGTACTGTTTTATTGCACTGCATTTACATATCCGCTGGGATCTTCTTTGGATAATTTTACAATGCAATTTATAATGCAAAGTGCAAGCATCTCTAGGGACTTCCAGTCTCCAGGTGTTCATTTTTATGAACCAAAGAAACCTCCAAAGCTTAAAGCAGGAGTTCATTTCTACATCAGAAGGATGTCCTTTTCCCTTGGGCCTGTCTTGCTCTTTGTTCATTTCACTGTTGTTATTGTGTGCCTTCAATTTGTTTCTGATCACAACCCTAAGGTAAACCTATCATAGGGTTTTCTTGGCAGGCTTTTTCATAGAGGGGTTGGCATTGCCATCCTCGGGCTGAGAGACATTATTTACTCAAATCACCCAGCGAGTTTCCATGGTAAAGCAGAGATTAAAAGCCTGGTCTCCAGAGTCATACTCCAACACCCAAACCACTACACCATGCTGGTTTTCGGAAAGCCACAAATGAACATCTTTCTGAACAGGAAGAAATATAATTCATACAGCCTTGGTACATGAATGAAGCAAATATTAACAAGAGACTGAAATGGCAATCACTTCAGTTAGTATGATATGAACATGACATCTGTTCACAGAATAAAAATATTTGATGATGATGTTCGCCAATCCTTCCAATTGCTATCCAGTTCATAGGAATGCAAGGCAGGTCAGCTGCACTTTCCTACTGAGAATATGATAACTAGCATGCCTTAAAGGGCATGTGTAAATATTTGAAAGGATGTCACATTGAGGATGGAGCCAGCTTGTTGTCTGCTCCTCCAGAGACTAGGACACAGAGCAATGAATTCAAACTACAGGAAAAGAGATTCCACCTCAACATTAGGAAGAACTTCCTGACAGTAAGAACTGTTCAACAACAGAGTGTGGTGGGGTCTCCTTCTTTGAAGGTTTTTTAAACAGAGGCTGGATGAGCATCTGTTGGGGTGCTTTGATTGTGTGTTCCTGCATGGCAGGGTGTGGAATTGGATGTCTCTTGTGATCTCTTGAGGTAGAACCTGAGGTATTCTGGCCCCAAAGATCCCCAGATTTCCCCCCCCCCCCCTTTAATCTGACACTGCAGAGAGATGTGTGAGGTGGCATATACAGCCAACCAATATTGCTCTGGGATGATCAGGAGCTAAAGATGACTTTTCTGAAACCCTTTAAAGGATATATATCATGGGTTCAGCACTGAACCGATGAACAGGCAGTTTGCACTAGAACCAGAAAATGGATCCTGCATCATCATCTGTACTGACTACTGGGAGGATGTAGTATTTGGCTTGTACAGACACAGCCTTCAACTCAGAAATCACAAAATATGCCAACTTTTCTCTGGACCACAATTAATGAATTGCATGTAGTGTTGTGATTCTATTCCCTAAACTTCCCCCTCAAGACATCAGTGGAAAGCTAGCATCTAACTATTTAACCTTATCCCTACCAACCATTGGTCAATTCAAAATAATCCCTTCTTGTATGTGCAGTATATATGTGTGTGTGTGTCTGTGTGTCTATATTAAACATTACTTGTTAGCTTGTTTATATATCCCACTCTATCATCATCATCATCATCATCATCATCATCATCATCATCATCATCTCTATTTATATCCTGCTTTCTACCCAAATTTGGCATACAAAGTGGCTTACAACCTAACAAACAATACAGTTAAAAACATAGAAAAATGGGCATTAAAATAGAATTAATCTAGTAGAGTATTAACATTAATATGCAAACATGCAAAAGCTGCTGAGAGGTCCAGCAGAACCAACAGGGACACACTCCTCCTGTCCAGATCCCTGTGCAGGTCATCCACCAAGATGACCAAAACTCTCACTGTTCCATAACCAGGTCTAAAAACAGACTGAAATAGATCCAGATAATCCACCTCATCTAGGAATCCATAGAGTTGAGAAGCCACCACATGCTCCAGTAACTTGTCCAAAAATGGATGCTGGAGACTTCCAAAATTAGGACTCACAGTGGCTGTAATGTTGTGTGTGTGTCCATGTGAAAGCATATAAAAATATTGTTGAGATGTAATTAAAATATCTAAAGTATTGAAAGGTTCTTAAAACGTACCTGTTACAAGGGCAAGAGTTAAAAACAGAATGGCATAATATTAAAAATCTTTTCTATATAATAAAACAGTTCCTGCAAGACTGTTGGAATAAAAAGGTCACCAAGGAAGTAACCATTCTGACATCCCTCCAGAGCCTTGGAGCAGCCACCAAGAAGACCCTCTCCTCCATTGTCACCAGAGAAAAGAAAGACCTCCCCTGAAGATCTCAAAGCCTTGGCAAGTCATCCAGTAGGACTGACCTTCATTAAACCTGGACCCAAACCTGATCTTCTTTTTGAGTTTAAAGAAAGGAGAGAAATCATTTTGAAAATGAAACAAACATAACCTTTTTGTTGGTTTGTTTGTTTTCAAACCTTCCCTGTCAAGACTTTAAAATGCATGTTTCTAGCTGAGTTGACAAAGTAAATCCCTTGCTTAACCTTCCCAATTCACCTCTATGCAGGGATACAATGAAACTGGACTTTAAGAATGCTTCACTTTTGCTGGATCATGTGTTATTTGTTACACTAGTATCATACATTTCCTCGGAGGTGCTCATTCCTGGGCAGCAGAATGGACAACCATTTTCTGAAATAAGGCTGAAACAGAGGCTTATTCAAGGCTACAGAGGCCCATTTTAGACAGGCAAAAAAAAGTGTTTTAAGGGCTAAAAAGCCCGCTTTTAGGGTTAGGGAGGGCGTAGCTTTTACACCCTCCCTAAGCCTAAACCGCATGGACGCCGCCATTTAAAGATGGCGGCATCTATATGGAGGCGCCGTAAAAGCGTCATCATGTTCGCAACGTTTTGATACGCTGTGCACGTTTTGACGCTTTTGCGCCACGGGAGGGCGCCAATCGCGCCCTTCCTGCGGCGCAAAAAAAGAGCTTGAACGCGGAGCACTTTTTTTGCGGTGGGTCTTTGCTGCGGCCTTTAAATGGCCGCGGCAAAGACCCAGGAAGAAAGGGGCCACAGCGGCGGCCCCTTTCCCCCTTCAGCCCCGCCGAGGGAAGCGGGGTGCAGCGGGTGCCCAGAGCGCCCGCTGCACCCCGCTTGGAGGCTGTGGGGAACCGGCAGTTTGCCAGTTCCCCGCGGCCTCCAAAATTGGCGGGATGAGGCCTGTAGGGCTGCCCATGCGGCAGCCTAGGCCTCATCTCGTCGCTAGAAGGGGCGAGTATGGACCGCCCCTTTTGGGCGGACTAAAAAGCCCCAGAAGGAACAGCTCTGTGATGTGGGGATTTGAATTTGCTCTACCTCTGGCATCTTGCCTACCACTCCAGCCAGTAAGCCACACTAGTTCTGACTTGATCAGCAATATGTGCCACACCCACAAGTGACTTCAAAGGTGAAAGAAAAAACTGGGAAAGTAACTGAGGAAGTGAAAGCGCAGGAATTTTCAAACTTCAGATCAGCTGAGAGAGAGAAAAAAAACATGTTTCAGAAAAAACAACAGTGTGACCATAGAAAAACTATAAAGAAAATACACAATCCCTTTGCATTTAGATAATCCCAAAAACAGTGACAGCAAAGGCATATTCGGACCCAGGATTTTTCACATATAACGTCTACATAAATATGTTATTTCTTTCTTACCTTTTTCACTGACACTTTCACTTTCTATTTCCACGTCATCACAACTGGTATATTCAGGTGTTGATGCGCCTTCTTCCTCAGAGCTGCTGACTGACATTTGCCTTTTTTTTCCACCCCGCTTCGATCTATGAGGCTTTGGAGGAGATGGTCGCACTGATTCTGACTGGTCAGAACTAAGGGAATCATTCCTTAGCATGGTCTCCATTTTCTCCCGCTTTGCTTTCCGATTGAGAATAGCAGAGCTAGGATCAAGGCGACTCTGTGTTTTAAAGGAATCGTGGTTTTTGGATTCTAAGTGTTCTGTAGGAACCACACTGTGCCTAGGAGTTGGTGAGCTATGGTTAGCTAATTGTTTAGAAACAGAAATTCTTACATCACCTGTTCTTTCAGTTGAGTATGCCCTCTGAGTGTCCGGGTGAGATTTAATGTCCTGAGTTGCTGGCAACTGTGAGTGCTTTCCTAGTTTATTCTCAGGCACCTCGGGCTCCTCAACCTCTGTATGGGGCAAGGCAACATCACTGTGTCTTCTTTCATGGCGCACTTTTGAAACTTTTGCATGCATACGCATCTGCTGCTCCTCAGGAGGTGGCTTCACTGGATACCTTGCTAAATTTGGATCGCTCCTGTATCGTGTGTGATACTCATCTTCTTTCCTTTGCTTTTCTTCTTCTATTGCCTTGCCTTCCTCAAAATTGGGTGGAAAGTCTGAATAGTCCTGAGACCTCCCTTTCTCTAATCTTCTACCATCACGTCTTTCTTTAAATTCCCTCTCATCTGTTTGTCCATCACCCTGGTGAAGGGCAGATTTTGGCACACGTTTGCGCTCACCTTTTAGGCCCCCTTTTCCATTCTGTTCGGAAGTGGCAGAAGTCTTCTTCCTAATGTGAAGGTGGAGGAGAAAGAAATATGAGCAGAAAAATCTCACAGTCTGATCACTGAAAGGTAAGGAAGCGAAATGTGTGCAAACTATTATTTCTATAAATGCAAAAGAAGACAACACAATGAGAACACAAGAAGTTGCCTTATACCTCAGCTAGCCCAATGTTGTCTACACTGAGTGGCAGTAACTTTTGACAGTTTCACCCAGGAGCCTTTAAATATCTGAAGATGCTAGGGAATGAATTCCAAACCTCCTGCATGCTTCTAGGTTGTCTGGGAGGGGACCCAGGAAATTTACCCAGGAACTTTGCAAAACAATCCCACTCAACATCAGCTCATATAGACACTCCTGCCCCATGCCTTGGCTCTGTTCAAAACCCCCAAGACAAATAGGTTCTTGTTTTAGGTGTGGCAAGCCCCTTAGCATCTAGTGTTGCCAGATGTCCTTTGTTATAAGGGCCAAAAAGCTTGGCCCTTATAGGGCTGGCAGGTGTCCCTTGTTATAAGGAACGTACCTTTTTTGAGGATTGGAAAGCTTTTGTTTTTACATTAATTTATACAATATGCCAAGAATCCTATACCTTGGGGTGCAGGCTCTTCATAAAGAAAGAAATGTGTGTCATGGACATGGCGCAGTAGGTTAATTTCATGGAGAAATACATGGTGAGATTAAAGGAAATCAAGAGCCCTGGTGGTGCAGTGGTTAAATGCCTGTACTGCAGCCACTCACTCACAAACAAACCACAAGGTTGTGAGTTCAATCCCAGCCAGGAGCTTAGGAGTGACTCAGGCCTGCATCCTTCTGAGGTTGCTAAAATGAGTACCCATCTTGTTGGGGGCAATGAGCTTACATAGGCAGTATGAAGCAGTATATAAATGAAACCGCTATTTCTATTTCTATTGCTACTTTCATTTGTTATTCAGGATGAATGCAAACTTGTTAAGAGATATTTTCTTGCTGTCAACTCTGCATGTCATGAATTTTGAATGCCTTTTATTGCTGTTTTTAACACCTGGCAATACTACCAGCATGGCATCTGCCCCAGGACTTAAAAATCCTCTGTGCCACTCTAAAATGCAAAGCATGTGATTGACTAAAGAATTACCATTCTTCCCAATAAGCCTTAGAGAATATGAAACAAAACATTTTAGTTTAATTAGACTTTCTACTACCATTATTTCTATTCAAGAAGATGAGACATTAAAATAAGGTAATAAAACTTTTTTTAGTAATCCCTGAGGAGTTTGTTTTTTATTACATCTTTCGTTTTTGAAATGGATTTTTAAAAAATAACTCATAAGAAGTCATGTTATTAAAGAGTTCTTTTAGGATCAGGAGTGATAGTCTAAATATTTGCACTAGCATGTGTCTGCTCTGCTCTCCATTATAAACAAATCAACCCTGCTTCCTCTTTCAGGTTAATGCAAAAGACATTTTAAGAAGGTAAGTCTTTCTCACATTGTAAAATAAATTTTTTCTTATATAGGAAATTGTAAGTGAGAATCCAATGTGAAGGCATTTGTGGAGAGAAGTTTTCTTACACTTCTGAAAATTAACCTTGAGCTAGTAAGTGTTATTTTGAGAACCAGAATCCATTACTGATCACAGGGGCAAATCAATAACCTGTTCTTCATTGGCATGTCCTCACTATCCATCTTCCCATTCTGTTTACTTCCTCATATGCATGAGGTGGAGGAAAGTAGACTCTCAAGTCTATGAAAGCTCATGCTACCAGCCTCTTTCTTTCAATGAGTGTCAAAGGTGCTACAAGATCCTTTTGCGTGCTGATTTTCCAGACTAACATGGCTATGTCTTTGAACTCAATCTACTATACCATGCTGGCTCTCACCTGTACCTAATATGTATACAGTATTAAAAAAAAAAAAGTTGTGAAGTTGCTTTATGGTGCTGGTGGTGGTGAAAGTGGAAGCAGGTGAAAGGAAGCAGGAGGTGGCCATTTAAAAAAAATGATAATAAAGGATTTGCTTTTTCTTTTTAAAGAACTCAATCCTCCTGGATTAATAATAACACTCAGACATGATATCTGTGTGAACTGTACAACCACCATAGAAAAACCAGGGACATTTTCCACACAAAATATTAGATCCTTCCACTGAGCAACTGCCTCTAAACAATGAGATTTTATTTAGTTATTAATATACTTACTGTCCTCCCATGTCTCAATTCTTCTTTGAGTCTGAATTAGTGGCAATCACATCTCCATATCTAATTAACTATGAACTAAATGAAGATGCACTTTCAGGTTGCAGCAAAGACTTACCCATTTGCATGCTTCCACATGAACCCATATCTCTACTAACAGAAAACCAATATGTCAAGAAGACAAGGTTGGAAATGCTATGTGTGATGATATTTGCAGATCAGGAAACACATAGTTAGTACAGTTCAAGTTTGGTAACTTATACTGGATGTATTCAAACTAAAGAGATAGTGGGAGCCACGACTGGTTGATCAGAAACTGATGATGCTATCAGGTGCCAGAAATTGTGCCTGATTGCAATTACTCATAAGCAAAACAAAACTGTCTCATATTCCCTTAACCTACCAAGCCACTATTTAGTTCTCCAAAACCACCAGATCTTCCTTGCTACTAAATAATTTCAAGTTCCTGGCTAGCCTACAAGTGAGTAAGTTCCAGAGAAGTAACAGAAGCATGTAAGGCACCAGAGAATACCATATATACTCAATAATAAGTCAGTCTCATGTATATGTGGAGAGCAAGTTTTAGGGCCAAAACAATGGATTTTAAAATGACTCGTGGAAAAGTCAAGGGCAAAAAACAAAAAACAAAAACAATGCCAAAGAATTTTAAAATGCCAGTAGGCATAACTGTTTGTGCTCACAGTAAAAGATGGATGATAAGAGAGTAGAAGGGAGTAAGTGCTCCCAGGACAGATTACACTCTTGGCTTTCACAAGAGAATGGTTCCTTCTTGTATAAATATTAAAGTATAGTACTTACCTTGACCCATGGATAAGTCAACTCTGATTTTTTGGGTCAATTTTTGGAATAAAATTTCTAGACTTATACATGAGTATATACAGGAGTCAATCTAAGCTTTGCCTGGTCTTTGGTGATCATGGTTTCTTTTCTTATTTAAACAACAGCAATAAAAACTAACACACAAGACACCCTAGACTATCCCTTTACGCCAATTAAACTTTAAAAAGGAGAAATTCTAGTGATTTGAAATTTTGAGAAATCAACAAACCCCTTCCCAAATTGGTGTTTATTCCCTTTTCCCCTCCTCCTTCAGTGGGAGAATAAGCAGCCTAGATTTAATTTCTCCCAATGGGGAAACCATTGTTCATATCAAAGAGAAGCTGCACAGGTTGTTTTTTTTAAAAAGGGGGGGGGGGACAGCAAGCAAGAAGAGGGTAGAAGCCATTCAAGCGCATCCATATTAATTTCCTACATATGTGTCCCATGTCAGTATCTCAATAAGCATTTATAAAAACTGGGGTGCAATTTTCAGTTAATTAAGTGGTCTAATTTGTCTATTTTAAAATGTTCAATAGAATGTGCCATGGTCAAACTGGTAAGCAAATTTTAATGTTTAAGATGTTTTGAATAGAAAGTATTTCCAAAAACCAAAAGCGGCATGTACCTTCTTAAATGCAGTATTCACTCTGGTGTAATATAAAAAAGGAAATGCCTTCCCTACAGGTGGCTGCATATTTGTGCATGATCACAGCTGGATATTATCACATCATTTAGAGCTTGAGGCAATTAACAGTGCTACCCACGATTACTTAAAAAACAACAACAAACATTGACATGTCTTCACTGTCCCCAAATAGAAAGTGTAGTAGGTAACATTGTTACTTGTAGCATGTTCCTTTCAAATTTGGTGACTACATTCCCACTCCAATTTTTGACATCTGTGTTCTTCCTTTCTACCCTCCTCCCACACATCTTGATAAGAAGGTAACTCCTATAATAAATCTAAAGTATGTCTCTCAGAATGGGAGCTGTGTAAGGAGAACAACTTTAGCAGGAGAACTTCTTGTTACTTATTTCCCCATCTCCACATCCAATGTTGCAGTTGTTGGCAATGGGACTCTGTGCATTCAACTAAAGTTTGAAGAAACTGCACTTAGGCTGCATTTGTACTGCAGAAAATCCAGTTTGACACTACTTCAACTGCCATGGCTCAATCCTATGGAATTCCAGAAATTCTACAGGAGGGCCACATTATCCATGGGTGTGCCATCTGCAGATTTAAGCATTTGTGGACAGCACACCACATTCTCCCCGATGGTGGCGTGAGCACACAGCCGTACTAGTGGCTGCGCACACATTGTGCTGCCATTAGGGACAATGGGACTTGAGGTCCCACTTTTTTGGAATCAGAGGGGGAGGGTCTGGAATGGATCCCCTATAGATACCAAGGTCCAACTGTAGTTTATTTTTGCACTAGAATTCTATAGCTTTAAGCCATGGCAATTTAAAGTAGTGTCAAACCAGATTATTTCTGCAGTGCAGATGCAGCCTTTGAGTTTTTACATTTAAAATGAAACCTTCTGCTGCTTATTATTATATCCCCAATATTTTCCAAAGCTGGCTTCAGTATTACCTTTCTCGTGGAGGTTCACTTCTAGACCTTGACGAAGTTTGCTTCTGTTCCAGGCCCATAGCTTGTTGTGATACCTCTGTGCCTTTTCTTCTGTCAGTTTGCACACTAGAGGAGATTTCCTGGGAAGCGATGGCTGCTGTGCTTAAGGGTGTTTGAGATCTCGACCTTTCTTGAAGCCTTGCTTTCTTTTCCCTAGGTGACTCTGAACCGCCACCAGTGGCAGTGTCACTCAGTGTTCCATCCTGACTGGGTGGCTGTTGTGGGCCGCTTCCAAAAAACCATGCTCCAGATTTCGTTAGGATCTCTTGTTGCTTTCGACATAGGTTGCATACCCACATAACCTATAAAGAAAAACAGCAGTTTAAGCATTTTGCAGTTTCTAAAAGGCTTTGGTGTCTAAACTTAAGTGTCTAAACTCAAGAAGAACAAACGTCCCTTTGGTGAAATTTGTGTTGGTGTTCATGCTCAAAACATGCTTCTGCTGTGTGCTATTCTTACTCAGGAGAGTCAAACATACTGCAAGCAGATGTCTCATCTAGTTTGCATCAAACATTTGTGTTTCATCAATATTCTTAAAAGTGTGCTGTAATGGTCAGACTACAACTGGAAAGCAGCAATTGCCTAGGCAGCAAAGTAAGTGACTCTTGCATGATAAATTTTCCATGTAACTTGTCCATAAGGCTGCTAGAGAGGGGGAAGGATCCACAGATCATTGGTGGTATAGGACAAGCTTTACCTGAAAAGGGTCTCAGGTTCAATCTCTGATAACAATAAGACATGAGGTGATGGGAAAATGTTCCACCATAGATCTTGAAGAGATCTTGAAGAGGTATACCAGACATTGCTGGCCTAGATGGGCAATCAGTCTGACATGGTATAAGGTCGACCATGTTACCTGAGTCCCTTGGCTAAGGACAGTATGAAAACATAATAAATTAGAAACAATACAAGTAGCTTTCAGTGGCAATGACTGTACACATAACAGATGTGCATTAATGGAATTTGTGTAAGTTATTACGTAATGTTTTTATAATATGAATCTGTGGTTTTGATTGGCCTTATGGTTTGTTAACTGCAATAAAGACTGGGGATGATGACTGACTGACTCTGTATTGGTCTGTGCCCCACATCAAAGATGATTAACAAAACAGTATCAGGTTTATTTTTTAAAATAATGATCAAACACAGATTTTACTATGAGAATAACAAAGCGGTGTTCATGTGTGTGATGTGAGGTGAACCATAACTATGGGTTACAATATTCAGGACAGAATTTCTGTTCCATTCATTGATGTATATTGAAGAACTAAGCAAATGTAATTAAATGGTTTGTTACTCTTCCAGTCAAACTCTAAGCTTCACATATACCCCAAATCAATTAGTCATTTATGTGGCATATACTTCCATTTCATATTCCAGTGTGATAAACATCACTCGTAAGAATTCTACATCTAAATATAATCTTGAAATCAGTACATTGAAATAGCATTATAGGGAAATAAAATGAAAGTCCTGATTTAAGAAGATCAAATCCTCATCATCACATAGATGCTTATATGCTCTCAGACGGTCTATAGGCAAGCCAACATTCCTAGGCCATTACTATGAGGTTTTTAAAAATATAAATTCTTTCTGTAACAGTGGATAAGAGCAACATACATTAAAGCCAGATGCTGGATTATGCAGGGATCAAGGCAGCCATGCACTGCAACAGATAGCACAGCAAAAAAGAAAAAGAAAAAAGTAAAACAGGAATCCTATGCACATTTACTAAAAAGTAAGCCTAATTGAACACAAAGAGCACTGTTTTCCAAATGTAAATAGGATCAATGTGTTAGCAAAATATAAACAGAAAAATAAGATTTCTAAAAAAGAATAAAGGCAATACGTGTTATAAATATACAGCAAGTGCTTCAGAAAAATTAGAAGGGGAAAACAATGATAAAAACACATGCAAAGCAGAATGAGAAAATACAAGATACTGATACATATATAAGTAAGATCTAACAAGTGATAAATGGTAAATTTTAGAAAGTAAATGGAAAATATCAAAGTGCTGCTGATCCTCACTGCTAGCAGTCCACTGATGACATGCAAAACAGCACAACATATATATTTCATTCATTATGGAAATAAAGTATCACTAAACAGTCATCACAATAAGCAGGCTATGTGCCCAAAAGAGTCCCCCTTGGTTAAGGAATGAGGAATGATGACAAATTATTTTCAGATTTTGCATAGAGAAATTTTTAAAGATGTTATTATAATACCTAAAATAATACTTAAAGAAATAATCTCAGAATTGTTTGTATTTTTGATTGAGGCTGCACTAGACCTCACCGCTATTATACTGTTTATTAAGCATTTAAACTATAGACATAAATGTCAATGTTTATCCATTGACAGAAGAAGACACAACTCCCCCCCCCCCCCCCAATTTTTAGACAAGGGAAGAAAGTGCTTATTATAAGGAAGTTAATTAGTTGAGTTTCTTAAAAAAATAAATCTTATACAAGCGGCAGGGCAAAGAGTCTTGATTTAATTTTAAAAATGAAAAGATATGCCTCAGAAGAATTATAGGGACAGTATGAACAACAGGAAGTAATGAAATGAAAAACCTTCCTGAGTGATATCCTTTTGTCTGACTCTATAATGTTTTGCATAAATTAAAAATTTCTATAGTTTTTCAAAATGAACAAATGAAAATGCATGACAACACCATCTAAATTACCATATAAAATCAAACTTAAAATCTATGAACAGACAATTACTAGAAGATTTTCCTGTACAAATCTATACAACTTGTGTCAAAAGGGACAACTTTACTCAAGAAATAATGTTAGAATTGTCTGAATAAAGTCTAATAGCTCAGAAAAATATTTTAAAGGGTGTTGTCTAGTTCTATTTTTTTAAAAAAAAAAAACACCTGACATTTACCATTGACTTCTTATGACAAAGATGTAACTTCTAATTAGATTTTTAAAATAATGATGTCCAAAAAATTGTTAAGTTCACTGATAGCAAGCAATGTACCTGAAGTATTTTCAATCAAATGTAGAAAGCTGAAACAAATGTTCATTTTTGAACACTCTTCCTACGGCCTATTTGGTGTACTGAATAAAATTCAAAAGTGTTTTGTAAGTCAAAATCCAACTCAGTATAAACTATGAACATGAAATAAGATGTAATCTTTATGCTGTGCATTTGTAATATAATTTCCAGTTTAAGTGACAGATGCTACTGAATATCATTATCCATAATGAAGCATATGTGAAAAAGCACGTTTCTAAACATTAAAGATTTCTATATTTCTATATTTTTATGTACTTCCATAAGTATTATTGTGGTAATTTGCTATGGGCATAACATTACATCCTAAATAAAGAGAATAGCCATGTATACAGGTAAATATACACAAACAAGTTTTTAAAATCTTCGTCTGAAAATTGCCAGCTGTTTACAGCTATAAACTGTAAATTTTACAAACACACACACACAGAGCCCACAAATTATACATGAAGAATATCTTTATTGTACTCACATGGAGGCTATACTACCATCTCTTTTTAGGATTCTCTTCAGAGTTTATTTAATACTTGCTAGGTTAGCCTTGTGCTCTATTCAGTCCAAAGAGATGGGAAGTGAGAGTGAGCACAGTGAAAAGCCCTTCCCCAAAACGGTGGAAAAAAGCAAACAAACCTTGAGGTGATATAACAGTTTCAGTGAGAAAGCTGCTTACTGACAAATATTTTGTAGGGAAGTATGTGGAACAAGCAATCCAGCAGCATGCAGGAATTACATCCTGATTGAAAATACTGGGCCATGGTCCAAACTAATCTAAACTAAAGCAGGTCTGTGTAATAACTTATTTTAACAATCCACAGATGTTAGGCAACCAACAAACACACAGATGAAGGATTACAGTCCTTTAATGTGACTTCTAGACCTCCATGCAATTCAGCAGGAACGTGGAGAAAGATTTTGGGATTTAGAAGTATGACAATGTGCAGAAATGTCTAATTCATTAAAATACAGCATTAGGTTGTTATAAATAAATTTTCAATCCAATCTTTTTTTTGAGTGTGTTTGCATGTAGCCTATCTGTATCAATCACATACACATGTGAATGTGTGAAGTGTTTACAGGCGAATTACTAGTGGTGTGTATCAGGCTACATTCAACTGGGCAAGTGTTCGCTTCCACATTGTGTAAAACTCTTTCTGTGTTTTCCCATAGCACACAGCTAAGCCTGATGTGCTAGTGCAGTACTTCCATTCTGAGGGAAAGGAAAGAAATCAAGCACATGAGAAGCCATTTTCCATGGTCAAATATTCTTTGTGTAATCTATATGGAAACTCTAAGAGAGTGAAAGCATGCTTTATAACAGTAACAGGACTCCATGCATGCCTTCATGTGAAGAATCGATAGTGTTTCATTAACATCTATACATAAACCTCAGACTTACTGTCTCTGGCCCTCCCAACAGTGGTCCATAGCCAGCTGAGACATTGTTCCTGTACTAACATGACATGAAAACAAAACTTTAAAATACTTTGCATTTATATTACAAGATCATACTATGTGGCATTAACTTAGTACACACATTTCTGAAATGTTAAGCACTTCCTGCATGAATAAGAACCGGGGGGGGGGGGGATTATCCCTAAACTATTTCCCAGTTTATTGGTCTACAGCACAAATCTATAGCATCAGTAGGGATCCTGCAAATTTCCAGATGTACTGTACTACAACTTCCATCGTGATATCGGAGCCATTGGCAATAATCTTTGAGAACTCCTGGAGAACAGGAGAAGTCCCAGCAGACTGGAGGAGGGCAAACATTGTCCCCATCTTCAAAAAGGGAAAAAAAGAGGATCCCAACAATTATCGTCCAGTTAGTCTGACATCAATTCCAGGAAAGATTCTAGAGCAGATCATTAAGCAGAGAGTCTGTGAACATTTAGAAGCCAATGCCATAATCACAAAAAGCCAACATGGGTTTCAGAGAAACAAGTCATGCCAAACGAACCTGATCTCTTTTTTTGATAAAATTACCAGCTTGGTAGATGAAGGGAATGCTGTGGATATAGTATACCTCGATTTCAGTAAGGCCTTTGACAAGGTTCCCCATGACATTCTTGCAAACAAGCTTGCAAAATGTGGGATAGACAAGTTAACTGTTACATGGATTTGTAATTGGTTGACTGGCCGAACTCAAAGGGTGCTCAACAATGGCTCCTTTTCATCCTGGAGAGAAGTGACCAGTGGGGTCCCACAGGGTTCTGTCCTGGGCCCAGTGCTATTCAACATCTTTATTAACGATTTGGATGACAGAATTGGGGGCATACTTATCAAATTTGCAGATGACACTAAACTGGGAGGAGTAGCTAATACCCCAGAGGACAGGATCAAAATTCAAAATGACCTGAATAGACTAGAAAGCTGGGCCAGCGCTAACAAAATGAAATTTAACACAGAGAAATGTAAGGTTCTGCACCTAGGGCGGAAAAATGAAATGCACAGATATAGGATGGGGGACACCTGGCTGAATGAGACCACATGTGAAAGGGATCTAGGAGTCCAAGTAGACCATAAGCTGAACATGAGTCAACAGTGTGATGCGGCAGCTAAAAAAGCCAATGCAATTTTAGGCTGCATCAATAGAAGTATAGTTTCTAGATCAAGGGAAGTTATAGTGCCACTCTATTCTGCTTTGGTCAGGCCCCACCTGGAATACTGTGTCCAGTTCTGGGCACCACATTTCAAAAAAGATGTGGAGAAACTGGAGCATGTCCAAAGGAGGGCAACTAAGATGGTGAAGGGTCTGGAAACCTTGCCCTATGAAGAACGCCTTAGGGAGCTGGGGATGTTTAGCCTGGAGAAGAGAAGGTTAAGAGGTGATATGATAGCCCTGTTTAAATATTTGAAGGGATGTCATATTGAGGAGGGAGCAAGCTTGTTTTCTGCTGCTGCAGAGACTAGAACGCGGAACAATGGATGCAAACTGCAGGAAAAGAGATTCCACCTCAACATTAGGAGGAACTTCCTGACAGTAAGGGCTGTTCGACAGTGGAACACACTCCCTCGGAGTGTAGTGGAGTCTCCTTCCTTAGGGGTCTTTAAGCAGAGGCTGGATGGCCATCTGTCAGGGATGCTTTGACTTGGAGTTCCTGCATGGCAGGGGGTTGGACTGGATGGCCCTTGTGGTCTCTTCCAACTCTATGATTCTATGATTCTATGATTCTATGATTCATCTCTGAAATTACCATATTGCCTATAATTGATTGTCACCCCAGGCTTCCGGAAACGAGAAAGAAGATAGTAGAGGGTTCTTGGGTCAGGAGAAAAAAACAACCTAAGCATTTGTGGCCTTTAGGCCACTTCTCCAGATGCATCTGCCTTAAGTGGAATGGAGATTACAGCAGCTTTTGCCAAGTTACACAAATTACACAAGACTCTTTGTTCCTATATTTGCAACAGGCCAAACTGATTGCCTCCTACCTCCAGAAACCTTTGATCAACAAGATCCACATGTTATGTGTATTATTATGTTTTTGGTAGAATTATGTTGTATTGTGATGTTAGCATATGTTTTTATTAATTATTGTATTGTGTCAATAACTGTTAAATATAATAAAGAAACTTTAAAAAATCATTTGGTGAGCTTCTGCTAGTGTGCTACGACTGCATGACAGTATTCATCCAGGGAGAAGGAAGGGTCCCTCCCCTCTTCCCCCACTTTTGTTAAAGCATTTTTATCTTTTAATTATATTAAACCATTCATCCACTAGCTTTGAAATGTCAACCAGCACAATTCCCAACAGCAGGTAATCTAAATATAACCAGTGCTGTACTAAGCCTTTCAGAATGCCTCACAGTAGGCCAGTGGGGCTAGTTTACAATTACACACATAGTAAAAGAAATCCCCCCACCCCCAAATGCAGTTCTATCCTATTAAAGATAAAGCCTTCTTTGGAACACTGTCAAGATACAGTCACTCATGCTTAGAACACATAACTTTCAGATTGGAATAAATGAAAGAAAAATGGGAACAGCAAGGAAAAAGAAAGACTGAGAGTTTCTATGATTGTCTCATGGGAAGGCAGCAAGCATGGAAAACATTGCTATTAAGACAGTGAACTTCTCATTAGCTTAGAAATGTAAGTATAGGCCTTCTCTCAACCCAGCACACCTAAACCTCCACTTGCTTGTCCCAATCCTGCTAGGGTTGCCAGATCTTAGGGCCTGACCCTGTTGATCATTTCCAGGTAGGAGACAAAGGTGCAAATTCTCTAGTTTTGGTGGGCTAAGATTGGGCACAAGAAAAAGAGATGTGTTCTAATCTCCAGCAACTAGAGCAGCTATTTGTTACAATTTGCAAGGTTTAACATATATACTCAATGATAAGTTGACCTCATATATAAGTCGAGGGCAGGTTTTTGAGGGGTAGAATTGTGGATTTTGATATGACCCATGGATAAGTTCAGGGTAAAACATAGGGGCATGCAATGAAGGATGTAAAGGACAAAGCAAAGAAAAACAATGCCAAAAAACGTACAAAATTACAGCAGGTGTAACTTGTACTCATACTAAAGGCTGGATGAAAGATTGTGTAGAAGGGGGCCAATGCTTCCAGGGCAGATTACACTCTTGCCTTTCACCTGGGGATGGTTATATGGGTTAAAATATGAGCACCCCAGAGTATTCTGGCCAGTGTAGACAAGCCCCTAGTGTCTAAAAGGCACCATGGAGGGGTGGGTAAAATTAACTTCTGCAGTAAGGGGATTCTGAGGTTTTGACCTCATAGTAAAATTAACCAAACTCCCGTGTATACCACATGCCGCAGGAGAGCAGGACCAAAAGCACAGCATCTAACACAACTTAAAATACAGGAAAGTTGGAAAAATATAGGAAAGTGTATTTTGTTAATTGTTCACAACATATTTAAAAAAATATAACTGACTTGCATTAATGTTAGGGCACAAATTTAACTATTCTCTTGATATTAAATTGCCTTTTAAATTTAAGTGACATGTACTAAAACCTTTACTAGAATGAAATTGAACAATTCCATCCATACTCTGGTTCCTGTTTTTAGTTTGTGCAGAAGGAGCAGACGTATGAAATTTTAAAGGACTATTTCTCACCCATGTCACCAAAAACCTCTCCCTTTCTCTCCCTCATTTATAATCTCCTCTCTTACCCCCTCAATGCTTTCCTTAAGTTTGCTGATTCTCGGGCAGATCCCAGCAAATATCCCATAATTAAGAGTTTCATCATTCAATTTTCTAGGACAGATGAGGACTCTCTACACTGTGTCTACTGTAAAACACAGGAAGGTGCAAAAAGGTAGCTCTCTTTCAAACTGTGTCTACTACTAGTTGGTGTTAAACATTTTAAATTTAGAATTAAATATCATATTGCAATCCTGACTAAAATAAGTAGTTTGGCTTGCTCAGCACATCTTCAATAAAACCACCTTACAATTATGGGTTCATCCAGATTTGTCAAAAGCCTTGGGAGTTATACCTGTACTTATTAGGCTTTTAAAAAATATTCATATTTCATACAGTATACCTCCTATCAGTGGTGTCACTAAGGGTGTGGAGGGGTTGAGGATTCACCTGGTGACACATCAGAAGGGGGTGACACCTGGTCAGGTGTTCATCCAGCACCTCCCACTGCCACAGTGCGGCTCTACTTAAGGGATGTGGCAGCAAAGCGGGGGCTGTTCAGCCCTCTCCAAAAGGGATGAGAGAACAAACCCTGGGGAGACCAAGGAAGTCACACAAGGAAGCAGAGAGGGAGAAGAAGACCAGGAGTGGCAGGAGAAAGACACAACCCAAGCTAGCCAAGGGCACCCAAGGCACCATCCTAAAGAGCAACATTCCTGAGACACAAAGGTGCCAGGAAGAGTACCTGCTGCTGCCACCACTACATGACTGAATGGCCATTCATCTTCCCTTTCCACCAGCCCACATCTCCCCCATTGCCTTCCCAGGTAGCTGCAGTGAGCCCACCAGACACAGCAGTGAAGGAGAGGGTCAAGTACCCTCTTGTTACTGCAACTCATGTAGAAGACAGGGACATGGCAGCAAGGGAGAGGGCCATGCATGACCCCCAGAATCCCCAGCCTAGAAGCCCTGCCGCTGCATTGGATGATACCAGGAGCAGGAATGCCACTGCCTCCTACCCCAGTCTATTTCTTGTCAATATCTTGACTAGCTGTGACTTTTTGAACCCAGGGCAGGGGGTTGTGTTTTCTTTTCTGTCCAGGAGTTTATAATATAGGCAGAGTAAATTTCCATATCTATATCGATTGCTTCAGTTCTTTCTGTACACCTTGGTGTTCTTACTAAGGATAGGATTAGTGGAAATGTGACATTGCCACTGAAATTTTCCTCTGATCTTCCTCCTCTCATTACATTTCCGTACACCAGGTTGAACACTTCTTTTTGTTCACATTTTGATCTTTCTTACATACAGTCTGCCCATAACAACTTGTCCCCACTCCATTCATGAGTATATTTTTAAAATGCACACAAGGAAAGGAATGCATTAGCTATTTTATTCTGAACAGATCATATAATCTGTAGTATTAAACTATGGGGTGCTTTTGATTTGCATCAATGCAATACTCAGGATGGGGAAAGCTATCTCTTAACAACCAGATCATCAAGATATTTAATTCAGTGTATTTGAATGTAAGCTAATAGCCCAGTGAAATAAAAGACAGTATAAACAGCTTGCACCCAAATATTTCAAACTCAGCAGTTTATGACTCTGACTGTAAGGCACTCTGTTTTTGCTTTAAAAGAAAAAGAAAAACCTTACACAACAGTAGAGTTATTCATATATGTGTGTGTGTGTGTTATTTTTTTCCTTGCAAAAGTCTTACAAATTCAATAATGGACAGTGTCATTTAAATGCCAGTTTCTTTGCATTTTCAAGGGCTTAAAAGTTGTTCCCCACACATATAATACTATTTTCAGTACAAATGTACAGCATAGTGAATTTTGCACAGACTAAGGCTTGAACTGTGAATAGACCTTGAAAACTGTACAGTCTGCAAAGCTTTTCTTGTAAAGGGAATAAAATTGCTAAAAATTATTCTTTGATTCCTTTTAGAATAAAATTAGGAAAGAATTACAACCCTAGCAATAACACTGTAGTGCTGACTTAACTTTTTGAGATCAGATGAAAGTTTCCCCTACCCATCTCCTGATGCTCCTTGAATCCCATTTTTTAAAAAAATGTAGTGATAACCCCACTTGTAAACCATGCTAAACCATATACTGTGTTTCCCTGAAAATAAGACAGTGTCTTAAATTATTTTTTGCTCCCAAAGATGCACTACGTCTTATTTTCAGGAGATGTCTTATTTTTTCCATGAAGAAGAATTCACATTTATTGTTGAACAAAAAAAATTAACATTTATTATATATTGTATATATATTTTTATATACAAACATTTTGCTAGGTCTTACTTTCGGGGAAGGCCTTATATTTAGCAATGCAGCAAAACCTCTACCAGGTCTTATTTTCTGGGGATGTCTTATTTTGGGGAAAACAGGATAAAACTGAACCAATGCAGAAACCAGAAAAATTCAGTGGCTTGTCTCCAACCAGAACCTACAACTCCCACTTGAATTTGTGCACAAATGATCACTGTTAGTAAAAAAAAAAAAAAAATCACTTCAAGTGCACCTGAGCATACTGGAGTGGTTTCCAGGGCCAAATTTGCCCCCTCTCCTTTCATGAATTCCTACCCTTACTTTAAGAGATCTTACACCTAACTGCCTCAGGTGACAGGGTAGTGGGGGTTAGCAGATAGGCAGGAAATAAATGAAGAGGAACAAAGGTGATCCTGCTCAGGAGATCAGCCAGCCTGGAAAAAAAAGGAGCATTGGGACTGGAGATCAGTGCATTTAAGTACTCTCTAAGCGATTTACAATGTGTAAACTAATTCCCCAACAGTCTGGATTCTCATTTTAGCGACCTCAGAAGGATGCCAGGCTGAGTCAACCCTGAGCCCCCGGCTGGTCTTGAACTCATAACCTTGTGGTTTGTGAGTGAGTGGCTACAGTACAGGCATTTAACCACCACGCCACCAGGGCTCCTAAAACTTAAAACCTTCCACTCTATGTCATGTTACATAAAGATTTTCACCTCCCTATCTAAGAGAGCATCTACACTGATAAGAAAATCCATCTTACCTTCAGGCTATCCCAATCTGCTATAACCATGGGCTTGTCTACACACACTGAAGTGAGTTTGGGAGAATTATCCACACAGTTTCTTTCTGAACACACCCCAGTCTGAATATGCACAGATAAGAGAAACCGCAGTTTCCTCCAAAATCCCTTACTGAACATGTGTACAGCAAAATAGGGAGAAAAGGGGGAAACAGATAGTCTTGCCCTACCACAGCATGTTTTAGAAAGTATAGACCTCTACGTGTAAATCGTAAGAAAAATTGAGGCTGGTGAAAAATCATCTCTGAATGCATTTTAGAATAAGTCTTCAAGTGGTCTTTAGAACGCTTGAAATGTTTTTATTTATTTCTGCAAGGCTTATCTGACCTGGTTGCTTCATTTCACATGTACAAAGAAAAAGTAAACCGAATTTTGTCCATCTCTGCTGAAATACATTTCTACCTGAAGGTGGATCAGCCCAAAGATAAATAGCAGCTTGGCCAAAGAATGCTGCTTGCATCTTCCTCCATTTACAGTTTTGTAGACCTGCCAAGTTCAGCTTGAGATGTTTATAGTATCTGTAGTGCCTATAGTATATTGCCTCAGAGTATGCCCCAGTTTGCTGGGTTTTATGAATAAATGTTGTCAAAGAGCCTGCTAACACAGAAACACATTGTAAAGCTAATTGATGGAAGCTCAGTTTTTCAAGAGGTTCATTTCTGTAGAAAGCACCCAAAGAACCTGTATATTTTTGGAGGAAAAGATGTTAAAGACACTGCTTCCCACAGCTTCTAGTTCATTCCAGACAGTTTACTAAAGTTACTAACTGAGCATGTATCTTCTTCAGCTCAGCACTCCAGGTAAATACCTAGCTTGCTCACCCCTAACATTAGCCCTTGACAGGTATAAAAGATATGCTTTACAACTTACAAATAGCAAGTTTTGGAAGGCCAATATGCATTTCTGAACTGAAGTTCATTTCTGAATGACATTCCCTTTCAAAACAATAAAATAATCTTAATAGGTTACTATTTTGATAGACCAGAAACAAGGTGTGCTAAATATATAGCTATTCCTAAAACTCAACAGAGGAAAGCAGTTATTAAAAGGAAGTAACCATTTGTGTTATGAATAATCTATCATTTGTAGGGTTCACAGCTGCCTTGGACTTAAAGCAGGAGTATAAAATGGGAGGAACAAGGAACTAGAATAATGTCTCCTGACTTCCTTGTCCCTTACTAAATCTAAACTTATCAATTCAAAGGTAATCTTACTTGATTGACAACAAAATTGGATTTGCTGTAGAATAAAAGGATCTCTTGTATAAGATAAGCATTTTCCTGGCCAATACCAATTCATACCATGCTATCACCACCAAAGTTTATATTGTTTTCTTCCTTTTGTCATAGAAAGCATATAAATAATTCTGCACTGAGTTAGGTATAATACAATTTGGAAGACTGTAATATAATACTGACATGCAATTATTACAGTATCAAGTTGTGCTACATTCATTTTTTTAAAAAAAATAAATCTGCAGTTACTGTCATTGATATTACAGAAAAATATTGCTTTCTTAGGTACAACATTTCTGTCACCATCCTGCACACAAACAGTAGAATCCTATGTTTGTTGACTAAAATACACCCCACTGAATAGAAGGGAACTCAAGTAAATGCACACAAGACGGCAATCTACGGGGTCAAGCAGACAGGCAGGAAAGAATGACCCGAAACTGCTTCTTTCAAGAGCAAGTTGAGAGCCCGTTGACCACACCTTCCACTCCCAAGGTGGCCCATATGCACATGCCATAACCGCACAGCATGGCATCAAGCAGTGCTGCAGGGTAATATTTTAATTACCACCAGTGCCATCCATGCACACTGTCACAGAAACACACCTCTGGTGACTGCCTTCTGCCCAGATGCTATGCCATTGGATGGCCACCCCCTTTGATCATACACACAGGTGCACTTGTGACCCTCCACCAGAAGATGGCATCGGAGCAGAGGTGAACCCATTAAAAAACTGGCAATGCACAATCATGCCCAGTTATATGCCCCCTTCACTCCATGTCCTGTCTTAGACTGTCTAGTTTCTGTAAGTTATACTTATACCCAATGGAGGTGTCACACTTCCCCTTTTTTGCATTACCACTCCAACTGCCAGCTCTGTCCTTTTAAATATGCACCTGTAACGGTGCATTTATACACAGCGTTAGATGGAGTGCTTTGGGACTGGTCTCCTGTTGGGGCATTTATATGCAGGGTTGAAGATGTGCACTTTCAGGGCTAGAGTGGTTTATTTTTGCCTCTTTTCAGTCTGGCTTTTCCTGTATTAGAGCAGCCAGGGTGCGGTTTCCGGCCACTTCCAGGGCATGCATCATCCCAACATCAAGGGGTGAAACAGATGAGCAGGAAAAAGTGGCTTGAAGCTGCCTTTTCCAAAGCCACATTGAAACCCCACCAACTGCACTGCCAGCTCCCAAGGCAGCTGGAATGCTCATGTCATGACCACACAACATGGCTCCAAGCCAGGAAGAAGCAGGAAAAAGCTGCTTCTTTTTGAAATGCATAAGGTGCCTAGAGGGCACTTTCCTGCTGGCTTCAAGGCATGTGTCACCTAAATGCTATGCCTTCAAGCCAGCCTGAAATTGCCTCTTTTTGCCTATCTGTTTAGCCCTCAAGTCCCCAAAGTGGTCTGAAACTATTTCTTTTGGTCTGACTGTTTGAGGCCTAAGAAAAACAGTATCCTAAGAAAAGGGCCATTCCCACTATGATTTAAAGTGAATTGCTGATCAGTTTATATGACTGTTGCTCTCATTTGAAACCAGTTCTGATCCTACTGTGATCGGTTTCCATCATGATGAAGCAAGGCAAATGCAAAAAACCCCACTCTTTCCTGACACTAGTTCTTTGGTTGTTCTTTTGGAAAGCATCGATTCTGGAGCACATTCAACAAGTGTGAATGACAGATCTGAATCACATCATTCTGCAGGATGCAGGATAGCGACTAATGGTAGAGGGGTGTTTACTGTCCCTCCTCAGTTTTTGATAGCTCCACCATCCCGCCCCCCAGCAGTGCTGCCTTTGTGCTTGTGATGTGACCTATGAATGCATGTTTTTGTTTTTTAAAAATAAAATTCATAGAATATTCAATTCGTTGATTTTGCAACTACTTGCAAAGGCATTTCAAAACCAATGAATTGAATCTTCAATCAATTTATTTTTTACAAAATATACTGATATAGTGCCCAAGCTGGGCTGCCCGGGCTTCCACTTACATCACTGATGATGCACAGATGATTGACATTCATTTTGAAGAGGTGCAAACTAGTGGGGATGACAATCATGCCAAAAATGAAGTGATTACAAAAAGATCCGCTTTCATAGTGGGAAAGACGGACCTTTTGGAATTGATTTACCAACATGGAGAGAAGGCAAATACCAAACTGATTTAAATGTAAGCCCAAAGTGTTCTTCTGCACACAGAAGGAATGTTCAGTTCACAGAGTGGCCATTTTAAATCCAAGATAGTAATCTAGCTGGACCTGCTATAGCACCTTTGGAAGCCAGCAAGGCCCTCACTGTCCATTATCAGCTTCTGCCATATTCATCCAAACATCCAGCAGGCTATTGGTCATACCAGGCATACACAAAGTGCAAGACAGTGAATGAAGTAGGTGAGCTTGGTGTCAAAAACTCACAAAAGATGGAGGAAGGAAAATGAGGTTCTGTCTTTACTTTGTGTGTATATTAAGGATTTTAGATGTCTCAGTTTGACCTGAGTCTCAGTTTGACCTGAGTCTCGGGTCCTGTCCCTTCTCCTCTGGACCTCAGGTCAAGGAAGGAACATGTAGCTTGCTCTACTCCATCATCAGCAAAATGGACAAATGTGCCTGCCTAAAAACAAGACATCAGAGAAGAGGATCCCCTTCTGCCAGTAAAACCACAAAAATTCAAATGCAATTTTAATCCGACAGCAGGATTCTACAAAAAAACAAAACAAACCAAAACCAAAACCAAAATCCTGTTCTACATATTAGCCCCATCATTCAGCTGGTCAAATCAATAATGTTCTGCCAGCCGCTTAAAAGAAGCAATACTAATCCATGTCACAATATTAATACTATCAATGGAATACACTAAAGTTGATTAGTTTTTCCTTTTGCAACAAGTGCCATTAAATGCAAAGTGTTCCTACTAATGCTTTTGGATACAGCACAGAACAAGAAATTTTAAAAAACTAAAATTATTTTTAAAACAGTTAATTTAATGCAATGAACTTTTTAAAATTTAGATTCACAAAGTTCACATTATTTAAACCTACTCAAGTCTTATCCTTTATTGACACATACAAAGTTACTGAAATGTTAGCAGAACTATTCTCAATCACTTCCCCCACAAATAAGGAACTTTCTTCTACTACGGTATATACTGCCTAATTTCCAAGCCTGAAAGTCTTCCAGTATTAAAGATCTACTTGGAAATGGGTGTTTATGTGTCTCAGGATTATGTTCAAAACGATCAGCATTTGCTGATGAAGTGATCCATACAATCATAATGAAGTGGCTCAGTTCTCACACAACTGTCATTGGCCATATTTGCAAGTACCATAATAAAAAGAAGATAATCCACCCACATGTGATCTCTCTTCTGCACAAACTGTATGGAAGAGATACACCATGAACTGGATTTAAAAAACATTATTTTACTTGTTAGAAATGGAGTTAATCTGCATGTGTGTAATGGCCTTAGGAGGCATCTTCTTCTGTTTGAAGGGGGATTTTGAACAAAGCGGCAAGAGACACAAGGAACTTTTCCTCAGCATTCTCCAACCTATTTGGATCACAAAATAATGAATGCAGGATTTGACTTTAGATGGCTACATCTAATTTCTTATTTTTCCTAGGTATTTCCAATATAGAAACCCATACAAATAACCTATAGGAAATTGTATGGTTTTGTTCAAACATCATGTACTACAGCAGGATACTGTCCATGTTACAATTCTAATGTTAGGAACCCAAAAACTGACTTTTAATAGTTATGTGTGCGTGCCTTTGTTTATCTATTACTCACATAAATCACACATACAAATTATATATATTAGGCACACTCAAAATGAAGTAAGAAAATTAAAACTTAAAGAATCAATTCAGCACTCTCTAAGCAGTTTACAATCTGTAAGCTTATTGCCCCCAACGATGAGAGGCTAGAAGGCTGGAGCCGTTTGAAATCAATCTCACAATGTTTTGGCAGCAGCGCCGGATTTTACCACTGCACTCTTAATATAAAAGTCTCCAGCTGTATACTGAAAGCAAGTAGGAAGGGTGCCAATCTAAGCTCTTTGGCAAGACAAGTTCCATAGCCTGGGGGCTGAGAAGACCGTCTCCCATGTTCCTATCAAGCATGCTTGTGAGGGAGGTTGAACAAAGAGAAGAACATCCCCACCAAATTTCAAAACATAAGGGAGAATACAGCCCTACAAATAACCTGTACTTGAGTCATGTATGACTTTATAGGTCAAAACCACAGTTTGAATTGAGTCCAAATATGGACTGGCAGCCAGTAGAGGCATTACAACGAAGGAATCTTGTGCACCCTTCCCTTTTTCTTTTTTCTTTTTTTCTTCTTCTCCATTTTTTTTTCTTTTATTATTTGCCCCCAAGCCTTTTGGAGGATACAGACTATAAATCTACATATATACCTAATAATGCTGTGTTTTGTTGATTCCCTTTTCACAGAACAAAGGGGAATATCCTATAATTGCCATTACCCATGGTACACATGTTCATTTGGTCCATGCTACTATGGTCACTGTTCAAATCACTTTTGCATGTTTTAATCCTTTGACCTGTATCCTGGAAAAGCAGCAATGGGCTTCTAGAAATATGACCAGCACCACTAAAATACATGGGTGTGGATTTGGGGTAAGAGTACTGGTTCACACACAGAAACACCTCATAGGAGTGTGTGAGCAGTTTCTTGAAAAATCACCACACAAATGCTGAGAGCACATATTGACATCTGATCTCTCTGAGCTTTTGAAGAATGTAGACAGCACAATTGAGCTGTCTCCCTCTTTCCAGAGTGACAATTCCCGCATCCATTTCCTCAGTCATACTGGTACAGTCACAGTTAGTCTTCCAATACTGGGTAAGAGCTAGTGTGTTGAGTAGCAGCAAAATGGGAATCAAACAAAAGCTAGCCACAGGGTCCAAATTTAAACTCCAGAAAGCTGAATTTCATCAGATGTCAAATTCCATACAAATTCATTCTTCATATTGTACAGCAGATATACAGAAACCAGTGAGAAATAATTCCACGTGGAGGCCATTATATGAATAATCTTCATGCTGTAAGTCCTGATTTTTATTTTATTTTTTTGCATAGTGAGCCCCTTGCAGACATTGTAGCTGTGTCACATGAATGTGTTTTTCTATGACTTCCACATGTTTACTTTCACATGTGAGGCAACCACAAATTCTTGTTTTTACTATTATTTAGTCACTACTAAGCATTAAAGAGATGTTTGCACCTCCTATATTTCAGAATCAACACAGTGCAGCACTTTATGCTCTGAATTCTATTTGCTACAAAAACAGCAATTGAAATTCTTTTTAGTTCATTGGGTTGTTTGTTTTAATGGGAAGAAAACTGGGAGGGTTGTGGAAACTGCAGGGATTGGTTAGACAATAACAAACAGTATTGCAAAGGGACAAAGGGTCCCCCCTCCCCAATTTCACCTTTATTGCTCCTACCTTCTGGGGTGTCCATGGTCTTTTCATAATTCTCTCCCACCTCTTGTTCCAGATGCAAAGGTCTGAGGCTAAGTTGATTAAGTCTGTGCTATCTGTGCTAGCAAGTTCGGACACAAGGGCAACTCAGTAAATCTGGGATGGAAGATTTGAGGAAGGGGGAGAGAAAATATCAGTGCTCTACAATAAATTTGAGTGGATATCTCAGAGATCAAAAAAGAAAACTGGAGAGAAGCAATGCACTTTGGGGAAAAGAAAGGGATGTCAGGGTTTGGGTTAGTTAAATTTGTTGGGGAGGGCTAGGAAAGGGATAGAGCAATTGTGAGTTTAACATGGAAAACTTGGACGTTAAGAAAAAGGGAGATCAGGACAGGAAAATGTTCTGATGTGTTTGTGCCAGCATAGGGATATCAAAAATATTTTATGATGCATCAAAAAATACCTTTGACAACCAATCTGTAAACTGCTGTTTGCAACAACTTAAGAGAAAGCATGGAACCTTGATCTTAAGTTACTACACTGGCAGGGCAAGTATGGTACAAGGAAAGGACTTCTATTCAGGCAGGGAGAAAAGAAAAGAAAAAGAAGTGCAGAAGAATGGGATCTGGAGAAGTTAGATGGTGATGAGAGTCTATGGTTCAAAATAACTATTTCTATAATACTAAATTGAAGTGAGATTAGAATTTTGCTTTAAGCATAGCAATAGCAATAGCAAGTACATTTCTATACCGCTTATCAGGGTACTTAAGCACTCCCTAAGTGCTTTTACAATGTGTAAGCTAAATGCATTAGTCATTTATTCAGATTTCTAGCACTTACCTGTACATTCATAGGTATTAATATGGCCAGTAATACCAAAATACAAAGGCATAACAGTGTTGCATGAGATAGAAGCATGTGATGGGGAATTTTTGTATCTTATCCCGTTGCCATCAAAAATATGAATGCATGTCCTTGGTTGAAGACAAGATATTAGTGATCATCTCATGTCACTAAAAATACCACCATCACTGTTTTCAAATATTTCAAATATTCAAGATGTTGTTCATGGCCTTCTTCATGTGTAAACAAAGTGAATTTTGAGGATACCAAGAACAGCTCAAACACTCTTTCTAGTTGAGGAGGTTAGTGGTTGTGTGTTCCTCAAGCCAACCCTTTCCAGATGCTTGAGAAATCAACATTTACTAGAAAAGGCATAGAGAAAGCAAACATTCTCAGCATGCCTTTCAAAATGACCATGTTCCTAAGACTTCAGCCTGGTCTGTTTCACATAGTAGAGATTACGAAGATTAAATCAAGTAAGAAGGCTGATGCATGGCAATGCTCTGGAACACATAGGAATAGTGATCCTTAAGAGATTTATATCTATGTTGTTATTGAGAAATAATAGAAGAAAAAGAAGAACTGTAAAAAGACACAGTAGAATTAATGTGGGTGTTTGCAAAGATATTTCCTCTGTAAATACTGCCAACCAGCCAGTCCTTTTCAATGGCTCCGTGAAGCGATATATTATGGTCACTCTTTATTTTAAACATTTAATTTTAACTTAATAATAATTACTTGCACATACAAGTTGTGGCAGATGCCACAAGTTGTCCTTCCACAGCAGAGTAAATGGGGATAAGATGCTAAGGAGCTGAGACAGAAAAGGCTACAGCTCACAACAGTTAAAGAGTAGAGATGAAAGTGAAGCATGTGTAAGAAAGATAGGAAGCTTGTGTATCTTCCACAATTTATTGATGTAACCAAATGGCCTCCTTATTTCTTACAGAGGTTACATTACTCCATGTTTCCAAGAACGTCATTGCACATTGCACTGTGAGCAATGGAAAGACTGGTCTGAATACAGAAACTTGAAAGGCAGTAAGAAATCTTTCATTTATTCCAGAAAAGACAGACCATGGGGAAATATATAGGAGGTTAACAGGTTGCATAAAGGTTTAAGTTTTTTTCCTTCATTTCTCTGTTTTCCAAAATGCACTGTTTTCTAAAACTGCACTACTTCCATGTCTCCAAGCATCAGCCAGTCATCTCAATGCACACTGCATTTACTGTTAATTTTAAAAACTAATTTGCACTAAATAATGAAAAACAAGACATATGCTTATGTGTACAATGTATCTTTAATTTTAAAAGTAAAGGTAGCCATCATCTTAGGTACGAACTAGCTTTCCTTATTTTCTTGTGTATTTTCCAATTAAATTGCAGCTTTTAGAGAACAATGAAAATGGCCAGTATCATATTACTAGACATACAAACTTCAGATTTACCATAAACTATTCACCTCCATTCAATCACATTACTCGCATATAATTTAATAAACCATGTCACTCACTCACTTATACCACACACTTTCACATGCATCTTTCATATACTACAGTAAACAAATTATCAGCACAATTGTATTGCCTCTTCACTTCTCTGGCCTGCTTTCTATGGAAAGATAACACCTCTTTGACCATAAAATAGCAATCATGATATTCATGACACAAGAGTAGGTAAGCCAAAGGCTGAAAGTTCTAATTTCTCTGCTCTTCTAGACATCACAGTAACTCAGACCCTGGCTAAGGAAGTCACAAACAACATGACCCTCTATTATCTTAAAAGTTTCTCATTAAACTGCGACACTCTTGGACAAATGATTAAATTTAATAAATATTCATACCTCTTCAACTTCAAAGAGAGATGGGGAAGAAATCACCCTCCAGATGTTAGTGGATTACAAGTCCCATCATCCCTTACTGTTGCCTATGTTGGTTCAGGCTAATGGGAGTGGCAATCAACAAAATTTGGAGAGCCATATGTTCCTCACTATTAGCATAAAGAATTTCAACAGCACATCCAAAGTTGGCTTTGACTCCTGTGATATGGAGTCTACAGTAATTCTACAGTTTAGCAATATTCTGCCATTACATGGAGAATGCCCAGGTCATTTTGAGGGATATCATATTAGCTTTACTGTCCACCAAAAGAAAAGGGAAGCATAGCTGCTCAGTTTGAGTGCACAGAAAGAAACCAAGTTTTCCAAGATACTGAAGCATTATAAAAACCTGCAAACCATTTTTGGACAGTGGTCATAGTCAGGAAGGAGCAAAAATGAACATGTGAGTACCATAAACAATAGTGCATCTGTCATTACCACTTTCAAGTCTATAAAACAAGTATTACCTGTATCAAGCCTAACACTTTCTAATGCTGTAAGAAATGAAGATCAGTGTGGTGTATTGGGCTGTGTGAGATTTGGATTGGGGAGGCTGGGATTCAAATTTTCTCAGCTTGCAGGGAAACCTTAGCCAAGAACTGTCTTTCAGATTAACTCATCTTGATTTGATATAAAGATAATATGGGAAAATCCCAGCTGACTTCCTCAGGTAGTTATATGTTAATTACAAAGGGGTCTAGGTATATCTGTGTTTCTTAAAATAACTTCAACAACAGAACCCCACCCCACCAGACAGATCATGGCTTCCCAGTAAGTCCTAAATTAAAATACACAATGGGAGAAGAAAAAATATGTATGGGAAGGAGAGATACTGGTCAGACAGAACAAGTGTAGGTAAATATAAACACACACATATATAAAATATTTCAAGGGATGGTACAACTGCTTTTGTACAAGTCACCAGACAACAAAGATCTAAACAGTGAAAACTGATTGAATTTACCTCTGTGCATTAAAAATGCAAATACTGCAACTCTATATGTGCTTATTCGGACAAGTTTCAACAAGTTCTATGGGTTATCCCCAGGCAAGTGGGTATAGGTTGCTCCCAGGCTATGGAATGGCCTGGCGGATGAGATGCACCTTATTACAACTTTGGACAGCTTTAAGAGAGCCACCAAGACGCATCTCTTCCGGCAGGCCTTCCCAGAAAACGATTAACTTTCTGTCATCTACTGTCCCTCCAGCCCCATTTACCAAGACACTGATACTCTTGAGGCCGCCCACTTTCCCAGTTTTTAGAGCTATTATTGTCTAATGTTTATCTTTTAATGTTTCACTGTTTTAAATCTTATTCTTAGTTTAATTTATTTTTAAGAGGTGGGAGGGGAGACTGAAGTGTTATTTTAAATGTTGTACTCCACCCTGATTGCTCACCCAGAGGGGCGGAATATAAATAAATATTTATTATTATTAATTATTATTATTATTATTATTGATTATCCCTTATCTGGAAATCTGAAATACTGTAAAATCAAAAATTGTCCACATGAGTGGCTGAAATAGTGACACCTTTGCTTTCAGATAGTTCAGTGTACACAAACTTTGTTTCATGCACAAATTTTTTTTAAAATATTGTGTATAAAATTGCATCCAGGCTATGTTTATAAGATATATATGAAACCTAAATGAATTTCATGTTTAGACTTGGGACCCATCCCCAAGATCTCTCATTTTATACATGCATAATATTCTAAAATTAAAAACAAAATCCCAAATCCAAAACACTTCCAGTCCCAAGCATTTAGATAAGGGAGACTCAACCTGTACAGGATTTCAAGCTATGTCTTAACTGCTTCTGTCTCATTTTCTGGGGTGGTAACTTTGATATGCTATCACCGTAATGAAGTATGTCTTAAATTGTAAGACATATTTCCTTGTGGTGATACAGGAAAGCATGAGCCAGGGCCACGAAGTAGAAACAACTGCCCCTAATATAAATGAAGGGAGGGTGAGTGTTGCATCAACACCTTTTATATAAAGTGCTATTGTAAAAAAAAAGGGGGGGTATGTGCTTGGTGCTTTTCTAGTGGGTATTCTAGTTTCAGTTCAAACATGTATAAATTCAAATAAACAGTGATTACATAATATTGTATATTGTTTCCTATTATTCAGCAATTTAAAACTGTGCTAGCCCATTTCATGAAACAGCCTACCTCTAGGTATGATCAAGATTTTATAGGAAATAAACTCTCCTAACCATAATGATCTGTTACTAAGCAGAAGATGGGGAAATATCAATATATACTTCATAAATTAATTCAAGTCTGTTTCACAGCCAGGGGAAGAGCTTTTAACAGCATTCTGTTGCTATCTTCAGAAATGCTATATTTCAACAAAATGGTTCCATAGCACTCGAGTGGTTAAAGAAGTTATTACTAAATTGATTTTAAATAGTTGAACTCAGTGAGAATTTTGAATAGTTCTCTCAATACAGAAAGTAGTTTTCTCACTTCAAGCATTGATACTGTCTTGGTACTGTGCTAATTTAATGCTAGTGATCACTAGATGAAGACTAGCCAAGGACCTTGCTTTGATTTGTGCTCTGCCTAAATATCTGACAGACATGATTATGATCTTCTTGTGTGTGATTTCTTGGCCTGTGAACCTGGTCTGGTGCCTTCCAGATATTTTAAACCACTGACATTCAAAGTGGTGATCTATAGACTGGTGCCGGTCTGTGATCCACACTGAGTGTCCAGAAAAGAAAGAAACAGATGTACTCAATGGGCACAGATATCATTCTAGTCCTTGTCACAATGGGAAAATTAGCACACAAATCCCTCACATTATATATTGTAAGGAGCACTGTGTTAAATTATAGCTCCTATCCACCACAGGACCAGATGTGAAGGATGATAGGAGTTCACATCCAAAACAACTAGGGGACAAGTTGGAGAAGTTTTGTTTGTTTCACAGCATAACGCTGGGCTGGGTTGAAGTTTTTCCTGATCTACCAATTCATGAGATTACAAAAGAATTTACAACAATAATTATGTTACACTAAAAAATTTACTCTATTGGTGGTTGTCACATAATAGAAATCACAGGACAGAAATCAAAGACTATGATTGTTCCACTGATGGAGCATCTTTTGTCAGCAAAAACAAAAGAGAACAAGGAGCCCTTACTGCAATCCTCATACTTTTCCAAAACCTGCTGTGGGAAGACTGGAAAACCCTATAGAGATGGTTTAGGGGTGGCACTGAGGGCAAGAAAGTTCTCTAATGTTGTTGATCAAATGTTAATGTGAGGTTATGTGGTGGCTATTAATATTTAATAATATTTAATGATAAAGGTCAACTAAACCAGAGCTTGGAAAAATTATTTTTGAGAGGCTACAATTCCCAAAACGTTCTAGGCAGATTCCTGAACTAATTTTCCCAAGGTTCCTTTCTCACCAACCATATGCCAGATGCATGTTAATCCTTGAAAGTGCTTACGCTTTTGTAGTTCTAGACAAGGAGGAAAACATAACATAAGAAACTCCTGTATACCACATCACACTATTACTCCATCAAGTTATGTGTCAGGGACAGCCAGGTGGAGGACATGGAGGGCTCTGAGGAAGAATATGCTGAGTTAGGTCCTAGCATAGTGCTGCCAGATCCTAGAGAATTAGGTTTGCTGGCTGCCGGCTGCTTGACTGTATGGTGTAACTGCGTTTGCGCAGTTCGCAAACCTGCGCAGTTGCGCAGCACAAAGGTATACTTATGAGGATCCGTCAAATTATCATTGCGGTTCCTCTGCCTTTTTAAACTGTGCCGTTGCACTGGTGCATCATGAATGAACCCCTTTATGTTGTGAAGGAATTGACATGTTATCCACAGTAGAATAATAGTAACGGCATCCCAGAGTCCCTACTGCACATGTCTAGGGTTCGGATTAGGGGTGGAGCTAGGGTTTGGGAGCTTTAAAAAACTTCGCGGTTAAACCCCAGCTTTTACACCTGCAGGGCATTGAGGAATTGCGCAGTTCGCAGCCGGCAAGGAAAAAAAAATTAAAGGTTCACCGCGGCTAAAAGCCGCGTTCATTGCCGCCCATGTAGCTGCTCCGCCTGTGTTTGTAGCGTTCTGACCGCTTCCCATGTAGCTGCTGAGCCACAGAAAAGACTTCATAGAATCATAGAATCATAGAATCATAGAGTTGGAAGAGACCACAAGGGCCATCCAGTCCAACCCCCTGCCATGCAGGAACTCCCAGTCAAAGCATCCCCGACAGATGGCTATCCAGCCTCTGCTTAAAGACCTCCAAGGATGGAGACTCTACCACACTCCGAGGGAGTGTGTTCCACCGTCGAACAGCCCTTACTGTCAGGAAGTTCCTCCTAATGTTGAGGTGGAATCTCTTTTCCTGCAGCTTGCATCCATTGCTCCGCGTTCTGGTCTCTGGAGCAGCAGAAAACAAGCCTGCTCCCTCCTCATTATGACATCCCTTCAAATATTTGAACAGGGCTATCATATCACCTCTTAACCTTCTCTTCTCCAGGCTAAACATCCCCAGCTCTCTAAGTCGTTCCTCATAGGGCATGGTTTCCAGACCCTTCACCATCTTAGTTGCCCTCCTTTGGACCCGCTCCAGTTTCTCCACATCCTTTTTGAATTGTGGTGCCCAGAACTGGACACAGTATTCCAGGTGGGGCCTCACCAAAGCAGAATAGAGAGGCACTATTACTTCCTTTGATCTAGACACTATACTTCTATTGATTTAACCTAAAATAGCATTGGCCTTTTTAGCTGCTGCATCACACTGCTGACTCATGTTCAACTTATGGTCTACTTGGACTCCTAGATCCCTTTCACACATA
Organism: Urosaurus nigricauda; assembly: GCA_034509955.1. Taxonomy (NCBI): domain Eukaryota; kingdom Metazoa; phylum Chordata; class Lepidosauria; order Squamata; family Phrynosomatidae; genus Urosaurus; species Urosaurus nigricauda. Next base: position 255,172,644 of record JAOEGL010000001.1, on the reverse strand, counting down.
GTGAACTTCAGATAAGTCGTTCCCACACCCCTCAGTCTAGCTGCCCTGGACCTTTTAAATGCACACCTGGGGCTTGCAGTCTAGCTGCTGAGCATTAAGGTAAAGGAAACTTCATGTTGCACTTTCCTGCCAATCTAAAAAGCCCCGTTGTTTTCCTCCATCTCTACCTAGGAGTTTATCACATAGGAGGAATTTCTCTCAATTTCGAATGGAGCCAATTTGAATTCACGTAAGTTCTCTAGTTTAGAGAATTCACGTGAAATCTAATTGCATTCGGAATGCATTCAGAAAGACTTCCCACTGCCCAAAAATGACCCCCCATTGCCCAAAATTGTGTGAGAAACTCTAATTAGGTGAAACTGCATGATTGAGTTCAGAATGACTTCCCATTGCCCGAAATTGTGTGAGATACTTTAATACGCAATAACGTGAAACCCCATGATTGTGTTCGGATTGCCGTTGGAGTATACCCCCAAATTCCGTTGGATGATAAACTCCTTAGAGAGACCAGAAGTTGAGTGTGGGACTTACTTCACTCTAATCACATGTTCTGTTAGGGCTCATCTACATTACTCATAAACTCCAAATTCTCTTGGGTTCACTGCATGTTGTTTACATTATGCATGCCCAAACCCCTGAATCAGATCTGAGCTGTTTTCACAACCCCTGGACCCAACATGAGGTTTCCACCCCTTGTCTCACAGAAAACCTGGAGTAAAACACAATGACAAAAGCCAGGTCCCTTCTCACACTGTCCCTGTGAGCATCCCTGAGGTTGCAAGTTACTCTCAGGTAAGAATGAGGCTGGGCAGCTTGTTCTGACTTCAGAGTGACTTGCTCCCACAGAGTCTCTGCCAGCGAGCTCAGGGGGGACTCTGTGGAAAAGCAACCACCCATTGTTAGCCAAAAACCCGCATTCAGGGGGAATTCAGGGCCAGAATATTTCAGGGGCAGCCTGGAGTATTCTGGCAAATGTAGAGGAGTCCTTACTTAGTTTAATCCTTTAAATGTCAAGTGGACAGTATTTTGGGTAGCAATGGGTCAGTACAGATCTGTTTTAAGCTATATAAAAACACATGTCTTGATACCATGAATTTTACAACCACTTTATAAAACAAAGGAAAGAGATAACTTTCAGCACTTGTCTCTAAACTGAACATATTTTTTTTTTAAAAAATGCTATACTCTGGAAGCATCTATGCTTTCCCTGCAGCATTTCTTAGATTCAGAGTAGCTGTACAATCTGGAACTAAGAAAACAGTTTAAATAAAAGCAGTACAGTACTAAGATATAAATCAACAGAAAAATACTACACAAAGCGAATGCTTCCAAATACTATAAAGACATATATAAAATGTACTGGGCAAAGTATCTTTTATCTAGGACACAGCAGAGCTAAAAATACACAGATTTAATCCTGGATGAGGATTAAAGTTCTTTGCAACAAAAAAAGAGAGAGAAAGAACGGATTATATCCATTCCTAATAACAATTTTGTTTTCTGGAAAATATTCTATTTGTCCATTTTCCATAATGTGTAAAACATAGTTCATCATAATATTATTTTTTTAAGCTAGTAATAAAAACAGAAGAACTGAAACTCTGAATATTTGTCCAACTAAATCAGATGCTGATAAATGTAATGGATTAATGGGCATACATATAAAATATACATGCCACTGACATGAGAGTGTCTTCAGAAGAAAATTTCTGTGATCTCATTGTGCCACAATCATGCCACCTGCATAAAAAGTACAGGTATTTTGCTATTAATCAGCCCTGGTGGCGCAGTGGTTAAATGCCTGTACTGCAGCCACTCACTCAAAAGCATAAGGTGGCGAGTTCAAGACCAGCAAAGGGCTGAAGCTCGACTCAGGCTTGCATCCTTCCAAGGTCGCTAAAATGAGTACACAGATTGTTGGGGGGCAAATAGCTTACAATTGTAAACCGCTTAGACACTCCCTTAAGGGTATGAAGCGGTATATAAATGAAGCTGTTTGTTTTGTTTGTTTGTTTTAACCAACATTCACAGTTCTCATTTGTTTTAATTTCCAACACAGCCCTCAAAAACAAGCAAGCAGAACCCAGAAACTACCCCCAGAATCTAGGGTGGGCAAATATGACTGGGCTATGGTCCGTATTCTGGATTGGACATGTGTTTAAGGGTTGTGTTTTTATTTATTTTTTGATATTTATTGCATTTAATGTTTTATGCTATTAAATTACATTGAAGATTGAATTTATTAAGTTATATTATATTACATTAAATGATTATATATCAAATTAACAGTAATTGAATTCTTTAGAAATAATTCTCTGGTCCTTTTATTAGTTAATTTTTTTTTAATTTCATTAAAATAGCACAATAACTTGCGGAAGCAAACTGACTGACAACTAAAATGTGCACTTCTAAAAGCAGAACTCTATTGCTGCTTGTGCTTGACCAGCTGATAAACATTTTTACCATACAGATCAGGGGCCCATTTACACTACCGAATTATAGCACTATTATTCCACTTTAACAGCCATGGTTTTGTTCTGTGGAATCCTGGGACTGAGAGAGGGACCTTAGAGTTCATAGTCAGAGTGCTTCTGACTATACTACAAAACCCAGGATTCCACAGGGTGGAAAAAGTGAAATGACAACGCTATAAGTGTGTAGTGTGAATAGGCCCCTGGAGGTGGCTAGTCCAAAGGTTTCAGGAATGCTACCCTGGATGTGGCTGGAGAATGGAGTCCAATTATTTTCTTAAATATATTAAGATACATTATATTAATATTAAAATCCTAGCTAATGTCTATATTAATATCAGCAGCAGCAGCAGCAGCAGTAGATTTAAGGGAGAATTGTGTAGCCTGATGGAAGACAACGGTGGGAAATCTGCAAAATTTCTGAAAATGCAGCAAAATGATTGATAGCACAGAGACTTAGGGATGAAGGTCAACATACTTTTTTTAACCAACAGAAGGGTAAAAGAGTTACCTAATCAATGCCCAGATAATGTGATGTTTGAAGTTTAACACAAACTTTCTTCCTAATACTAACTGCTATACAGCAGAAACCCTGAAAACATGTATTTTAAAAAATGCTGCCGAGACTTCTTGGCCTATCAGGTCCTTTTTTGAAATAGATGCCCACAAGACACTTTATCCCCTATTATCAGTTTCCCCCTGCAATAAGTGATTGAAAAACAGATTTAAGAGTGTAGTCTCAATGTCAATAAATTATGTATCTTAACATATTAAACATTATTTCCCCAAAGCATACAGATGAAATATGTATGCTATATTCTTTATAGTATGGGAAGATTGTTTCAAAATAATACATACAGGTCTAAATCCTATTTTAGACCCACGTTGATCAATCCCATTGAATCTATAGACCTTATATAAGTGCTGACTTAACAAAAGCCCCATTGATTCCCCTCAGTAGGGACTAGCTATTGTATTTATGCCAATATCTTTCTTTTTAAAAAATCAACATATAAATAACTTTATAATATTGTTTGGATTTGCCAGAAAATCCATCTGAAAAATAACATTCATGGGGCAACGATTTTAATATCCACAACACAAAATATAAAGAATACAGCAGAGAAATTAAGAATCAGAATTATGTGTCTTTCAGTTTCAAACAGGGAAAAAAAAATCTTATCACTATACCCTGGCCCTATCTATTAGTGTATGAATTTGCCAAGAAGTGTGAAAGAAATAATAATAAATAACATGTCTTCCTGCAAAAGTATATCCTGCATGGCTCTGTTTAATTGTACTGCCATTAAAATGTTTTTAAACAAACTCTAAAAATCACAAACTGATATTTTACCCTTTGTTCAGTGACTAGGTTTTACCAGTTCCATAAAGCCTGACAGTCTGTTTCTTTTTAACAGCGGATAACTAAAATTTCAGTTTAGTGCATCGCATTAATCAATTGCATGTATGTTTAGTAACACTGTAATAATATAAAGAAACATGGATTCTAACCACTTTGTCCTCCTTTGGGAAAGCATCCGGGGAAGCAGAGAAAGGATAAAAATATAAAGGAAAGAGAAAAAAGAAAGAGAAGGAAAATATTAATAAGCACATATAAATAAGGTAATTTTAATGTGTCTGTAAACGTAAGATTAAAATAAAGAACATTTTTAAAATAAAAACATTTGCAGCTACACATGCACAGAAAATCCATATATTTCACAAGGACTTAAATATTATTTTTTAGCAGATTCTTTTTTAAAAAAAATCATCCTGAAATCAAGATTCAGCACTCCAGTTTAGATAGCATAGCTGGGATGCAAAAGGTCTCAGAGTAAGGAAAGCCATGTGTGACTCGGTCTCCCCACTATATCCACTGGTGTCTTATAAAAATCTATTCCTGAAAATCAACAGGCAGGAGCAAAACTGAAGCAGGGTTTGACAAGGAAAGTAGGCATGCAACTGACAGAGAATGTTTGTGACCCAGATGGAGTTTTCACTAACACAGAGAGGAGTTTAGATCCCAGCAAAAGAAGTCTGAAGGAAGGACCTAACATGGCATGCTGTTTAGTGAGTATATTGAAACTGGTCTCAGGGCTCTTCCACAAGCATGGTGTCACCACAGAGCACTGCAGAGACACCTAGATCCAATCCCTTGCCTGGCACAGGTACAGCCAACACACAGCACTGCTGATCCAGCAATCACCACTCTCCATCTAAAAGTGTGATGTAACATCTATAAATTACTAAACAACCTGTACCTTCACTAAGGGAGGTGGTGGTTATTCTGTGCTAATGGCAATGGAAAGCTAGGAGTTTCCTTAGCAGGATAGCTGAGTCAGTGTCCCCTTCTTTCTAATCCAGCAAGATGAAGATCAATAGGATCAAAAGGTAAAGAAAAAAAGTGTGTGTGTGTGTGTGTATCTAGTAACACTTTTGCTAATGCCGCTCTGCGAAAGTTCTCATTTTTCAGAACATTATGCAGAAAAAAATTCTGGCATAATATTAAAAATCACCCAGAGAATACATTAGCCGAAACCCTTTGTTTTACACAGGACTGCAATTTGAACTAGTTTACAAATTGCTGTTGTTGTTGTTGTTGTTGTTGTTTTAAGAGAGACAGACCTCATATCCCCAGATACCACAGCAACATTTCCATCATCATAATGGCTACTGGGAAATCCTCTCATTTTGTGTCAATAGAAACATATGGCTTTAAAAAAAAAATTGGAGGCATGCTCTCCCATGACAGCCAGCTTGATGACATTCTTATGCCATAGCTGTGGGGTTCTGACCCTTAAGAAACATGACTTGGAAGAATCAATCCTCACAGGCTGGCAAAGTTGCCCATTTCTGCTTTAGAGAATAGGCTTTCAACCTATGGTCCCCAGATGACTTGAACTCCACAGATCCCGTACCACTGGCCATGCTCAATGGGGCTTCTGTGAGCTGAAATCTAAAACAACTGACAGATGAAAGGCTAAAAGCCATTGCTTTAGAAAATGGCACTAAGTGGATAGAGATAATCTTTTGGAAGTGTAATGGCTCAACAGGGCAGATTTTCCCATGTGGTGACTATTACCAGTATATTATTTTTTTTATTTTTTTGCATTTTTAGCCAAAATTCTCTGAGTGATATAAAAGTGGAATATGGAAAAGATACCAGTAAAACAATGATAATAAAAGAAGGCTGATAAAAGCATGATTAAATCAGCAGCAGTCAATAAAACCAAAACCAAAACAATTTTGCCTAGTTCTGTCAGTCTGTCTACAAAGACAAGGTGAAATGCACCTGTCCACTGGGCTGAATCCTATCAACAGCAACTTTGCTGAAAAGATTAGATGTGTACTGGAGTGTGGTGTCCTTGCAAATGTAAAGGGTTAATATTCTACTATACTGACTATAAAAAAGATATAGAACAGGGACCATTTTGGGCAGTTCTGGAATGGTACTAGAAAGATTTGTTCCTTTCCTTTCCATGTGATCAGAATGCAGTGAAATGCCACTTTCATTCATAATGTAATAGTCATAAAGTTGTTAGGGCAGAAGTAAGGGAACCTTTGGTTCTCTAAATGTTTTGAACAATTACATTCTATTTATTTTTTAATTAAAATATATATATATCCCGCTTTATAGCATAGGATATTGAGGTGGCATACAAAAAACAATAAAAACAAAAAACTGAAGCAGCTTAAACAATGCATAATTTTAAAAAATAAAATAATTTCAATAGCTGAAAAGCATAAACCATTTTAACAGATTAACATTGTACAAGTACATTTTGAAATAAATCAGTTAAACCACAAAAGCGTGATAAAAAGCCATGATTTCTGCTTTGCATAGGAATAAAGCTTGAAACCGCTCATCATTGAACATTTAATGACCAAAGGTTCCTGACTTATGTGCCAGACATTTCCTTTAAACACTGAAACAAGTTCCTCCATAGAAAAATGTTGCTGGGATCTAGAAAACTAAAAATACACATACATACACCATCTGAATGCTTGCTATGGCCACAAAATATAATGGTATATTAAATACTGTGACCCAGTATTTATTGGGTAGAACTTATTTTGTGGACATACGTCAATAGACATCACATCAAATGGAAGGACTTCTGTCAACACCCAGTGTTAAATATTTATCTCTGTGCTGAGAAATAATATTAAAAAATATCAGGACAAACTTGTGTTGCTATCTGTTATAGCTGGTTCTACTGGCACCCCCTGCAGGGAATAAAATTAAATGCAATAAAAACAAACCATATTTGTCATTTATTTTAGTGAATGGCAGGCTCTTTCATTAAGCTCTTTAGCTACAGCTTGCTTAAAAGCACCAAGAGTGGATGGGCATATTTCTCTCTCTTCCTACATTCCCCATATCCAAGATGAAAATGAATTGGCCAAATCATCAGCAACTGCAAGCACACTCCATAAGTGGCTTCAGCCTAAATCCTGTTGTTAGTCTTAGTCCCATTTAGAGTAGACTCACTGTTAAATTAAGAGTCATGTGTGCTACACTTATAAAATGGGTCTAATCTCATTGCATGACAATTGTATTTAAGCCCTCATGTGTAAACCTAAAGATTCCCATCCCCCACGCACACAAAAGATAAGTCATTCATACCACTTCCACATGGAACTCCACAGGTGCTGAGGTTCTTTCTTCCATTTTTTTAAAGCCATGCCCAGGGCCATTGAATAAAGGCAATGTGACAATATGGGCCATTGCTGGAAAACATATGATTGATTCCACCTGGTATTTTGCACTGTGCAAGATGTAGTGTAGCTTAATGAAACTATTCAATTATGGTTTTTATATATATTATTAATTTGCTGTTGTAGAAAGGGTACAGTAAACTTTCAGGTTACTCTAAATCAGAATAAACCTTGATTTAACCTTAATACAGAATTCTTGGGCCAAAAAATCAACAACAAACAGTATGCAATACATTTCTTTAGGTCCTTCTATTTATATTTTGTTTATGAAAGACTTATTTCAAAGGTGCATACACACACAAAGAGAAACACAGAGTGAGGAATTAAAATACCATCTAACATGTCAAGATGGAAATGTTGGCACATGTAGCCAAGCAACATGTGAGTGTGGTCAAGATGGCAAAAGTAATGAATGAGGAAAAACACAAAGGGTAAGAGAGGCTGCAGCAGTTTGCTTTTGCCTATGCTTATTGGGTAGGGCAAGATTCTGTCCTTTCCTCTCTCCATCTTACTCACCCCCTACTGAGTTAACTGGATGCAAACTATTTTAGCACTGTGAACTCAATGTGCACCAATATGAGTAAGCTAGGGATAAAGGGGAAAAGTGGAAGAAGGAGAGAGAAACTGGGACATTTTAAAAACAGCTGAAAAGGTGGAACAATAGCGGAATAAATAATTGTGACAGTCCCTGATAAATAGAGATAGTTGGAAGGATAGTTGGATGGTATATAATAAATATGAAGACTGAATAAAATGATAAAACACATTTGGTTGAGGGGGGAGCATCTGTGGAGACAGAAAAACATAGTAGCAAACATCTGAATAGGTAGGAAACTGTAGTCATGGAATGAATAATGCTTTGTTTGCATGCATTTAAAACAACTTACATTGTTTGATCGTAGGGAAACACGACCTCCACATCTGGCACAAAACTTTGTCCGGCAGTAGGAGCATAAATGGCCACAACCATCGGCAAACTTAGTTTTGTGACAGATTCCACACGTTGGGGCATCATCCTTGTGTTCTCCTTGCGAACGGCGGGATTCCTCACCTATTTTTCGCACTTGCTCTTTGTAACTTTCAAATTGTTGGTGCAATCTTCTGTAAGGAAAGTAAAATTTTTATAGCAGGAGCACCAAGACAAACTCACTCATTCAATGAATAGCTTTGATTCATGCTTTGTTTATCTTTAAAATATCTTGGATAGAATCCCAGTGTCCTTTGTGATCTTTAAAAAGTTAATTAAAATTCATAAATGAGAGTTGCTTACATAATTTGCCAAGCAAGCCAGTTGATATGCAAACAAATACTAGTTGAGGAATTCTTTAAAAAATTTTTAAAAAGAACCAAGAGGGCACCCATACGTTTGAGAAGAACTTCAGAAGATTTTGTTGGAATCACTAACACAGGCATTTGTTCCTCCCCTCCACATTTAACAAATCTCAAGTTTCTAAGCACTAAAAAGAAAAAAAAATAGATTCATTTGTATTTAGTGCAACTATAGTATACCCTTGGCTGAAGAATAACATATTCCTTCAAGCTGGTATGTGGTATGGTTGTCCTCTTCCACAAAGCAGGTGAAACACACCTCGGTTGTGCTCTTTATTTAACTTTCTTGATTTCATCTATTGCTTATTTGCACAAGAATTGTTCATGAGATTGCACTTTGTTTTTAACTGTTTTAATATTTGCTGGTTTAATCTAATTTTAAGGAGGGGGTGGTCGGGAAGGGGCATGATAGTTGTTTAAGTCTGTATTTTTTAACCTTGTTGTACCCCACTCTGATTACTTTGCTAGAGGAGCTGGTTATAAATAAACATCATCATCATCATCATCAACATCAAGGTCACCCAGTGGGTTTCCATGGCCAAGCAGAGATTTCTGGCAGGCCTTCCCCAATGATGATTAAATCTATACTGCTATTGTCCATCTAGACTCACCCTAAGAGACATTACTCACTTCGAGGCCTCCTACCATTTTAATGAGAGCCACATTAATGTTCTATGATTTTATCTACTCTTTTTAATCTAACCTCAGTTTAATTTTATCTTAAGGGGTGGGAGGAGGGATTGGGTTGCTATATTTTAATTGTATTTGTATTTTATATGCTGTATCCCACCCCGATTGCTCATCCAGAGGGGTGGGATGTAAATATTATTATTATTATTATTATTATTATTATTATTATTTGAACCCTGTTCTCAGAATGACAGTCCAATGCTCAAATCACTACATTATGATAGAATTCAAAGATATAGCCATGTTAGTCTGAAGAATCACTACACAGAGAGATCTTGGAGCACCTTTGAGACTAACTGAAAGGAGGATGAAGCAGATAAAGAAATTGTGATTGGGTTATAAGAATGTTAATTATATTAATTTGTGTAATTGGAGATTATGGTTTATCAAAAATTGATATCTGGGTTATTATATATATGAGTGAGACTGTAATTAAAAGAAAGAAGATTTAATTTCCAATTTCAAACAGAGTGTATTATGTTAAAGATTAAGACAACCACAGAACTGTATATTTAAAGGGAAAAACTGAGTGAAAAGAGTATTATTTTAATGGAAAGATTTAACCATTGCTCCAGATTTGGAAGCCTTTTTTTTTTTTTAAAGTGATACTGTGGTATTAACTGTATATGTAGATGGTTTATGATGTGTTTTAATGTGTGTATTGTGTTTATTCTGTGTTTAGGTCTTATAGATGTACTTGTCTTATTATGTTGGTTTGTGTAATGATGTGTAATGTGGGTCGTATATTTGTTTTTATATATACAATAAAGTTTATTTTACAAAAGAGACTAACTGAAAGAAAGAAATTGGCAGCATGAGCTTTCGTAGACCTAGACTGAAGCCTGCCAATTTCTTTCTTTCACTTAATCTCAAAAGTGCTACAAGATCTCACTACATTATGGCTTTCTCATTATTTCATTTGTGACATTTTGTAAGTGAATGCTGTCATATGCCCCACTGGTCATACACACATGCTTCTATGCTGAGCAAAGAAAATGGTAAGCAACAATATTAAGTTCCATTTTCATTCTTATTAAAAAAACACAAGCCACTAAAGTAAAAAAAAAAAAAAGCCACTACATCAGAGGAGTAGCCTGTTTTGGTTCATCAATAATAACTGCCCAGAAAGCGTGAATGCAGAAGACACTGCAGTCATCTTGCAGGAAGGTGAGTGAAACTGAATTCAGTTCAGATCACCCAACTGCACATTTACACAGGGAACCCAAGAAGTGAGAGGCTCCAAATTTGATCAGAGCAGCAAGACTAGGTTAGAGAGTCATCCTTTCACCTTACACTTTTCTTCCTCAGGGCCAGGCCAAGGTATTTTGTTGCCTGAGCTGAGAAGCAAGTGGCATGCCCACCCTGTTCAAGGTACAGGATATCCACAGATTATCTGGGCATCTGTAGCAAAAAATCCCATAAGCCTCATTTTATTCTATCCCCCCCCCCCCGCCCCCGGCCGCATGCAGTAAAAAAACAATAATGACAATTTTCATAGTCAATAATTTGCTGCCTTTCATCATTTTGCCTCATGGCAGTTTAGGCTTGGTTCTCATAATCTATTTCAATCATTATATCCTATAATTTCCTTTAGCACCAGTGCTTCAAAATATGACAAAAACACATACTTCTTGGTTGCTGTAAGTTAAGAACAGATTTTGAAACTCTGAGGCCAAGTCACAGTTTTTTCTCATGATCTGGTTCTTAAATTCTGGAAACCATTTGACAGTGGTGCCTATTTCAATTCTCTCCTCTATTCATTACTCTGGTGAGGCTAAAAGTAAAGTCATTCAGCCAATTATTTGAAGCTTTGTTGTATCCATTCCAACCCAAATCTCTAAGAAACAATGCAACCATCTAATATGGATGTTATAACAGTTGTCCAGGAGATGGCGCCAGAGGTTGCCATTCGAATTAGCCATTGCTTCTGTTTAAAGAACTTGCTTTTTAGAGGCAGACACCTTTTATAGCCTGATTTTATGGTGCAAATCCTTCTTCATTAACTGTGAGAAAGTATGTTGTCTGAAATTTGCATTACCCACCTATAGGATATGAAATGAGAATAACATATGCCTGTATCCCTGCATCTGCTCAGCTGGAGGCCTGCAGACACAGCAAGTTGTGCAGTGCATCCTGCCTTAAACCCAACTGAAAGTGGGTTGAACAGGAGTGTGCGAAATGTCAGCTTCTGCTCACAATGAATTATTCAGATAACCTGTTCATCACGGTCAAGGCTGGATCTTAACAAGGAAACCAGCTAGCCACAAATGAGCTTTAAGATCCTTTGCTTGTCTTGCATGGCTACACAGAAGACACTACTCCTAAACCCATATTTTGTTATTTCTCTTTTTTTAAAAAAAACTTGTGACTACAGTCTAACCCAGCATTTCCCCCCCCCCTCAAAAAAAAGCTGCAAAAAAAAAAATCTGCTGAAGGACAACATAACTTCAAAACTCCTGATAACTCAAGAAGCACTAGGGCTGATTCTGAGTCAATGATTTGTGGTAGCTGAAATAAAGGAAGCTAACCATAGGAACATCCCACTATTCTTCCCATAGTGATCACAGGCAGCTGTTCAACCAGGAAGCCTTTCTCTGACCAAGCCAGCAGGAATTATTAGAGCCATTCTGTTTAATCTTTATGCTTTCATCTATCAAAGATGTTGAAGCCCTTGTGAATGCTCTGTCTCATGTTGCTTTTTTTCCAGACCCAAAGGCTGCTCACATTTACCATTAAGTTCAACTATGCACTTCTAAACAGTAGCCAATTCTAAGTTCAGTGTGATGTGTGTGTGTGTGCGTAATTCTCTTACACAAAGAAAAAGACTTTGGTTAAAAGCTAACAAATGAAGGATGTGTTCATGGGACAACCACCATTTCTCAAGACTCTCAAAAATAATGAAGTGGGTTGTTCTAGTTATGAATCAATAATTTTCTTGAATGTTCAGGGCCACCTTCAGCATCTACCTATGTTTATTGCGAACTGTCCTGTTTCATGCTGGCAAGTCCCCATGTGAGTCCATCTGTAATATCAGAGAACAAGCAAAGGAGAAACCCAGCCAATCCAGAATCATGAGTCAACAGTGCGATGCGGCAGCTAAAAAGGCCAATGCAATTTTAGGCTGCATCAATAGAAGTATAGATCAAGGGAAATAATAGTGCCACTATATTCTGCTTTGGTCAGGCCCCACCTGGAATACTGTGTCCAGTTCTGGGCACCACAATTCAAAAAGGATGTAGAGAAACTGGAGCGGGTCCAAAGGAGGGCAACTAAGATGGTGAAGGGACTGGAAACCATGCCCTATGAGGAACGCCTTAGGGAACTGGGGATGTTTAGCCTGGAGAAGAGAAGGTTAAGAGGTGATATGATAGCCCTGTTTAAATATTTGAAAGGATGTCATATTGAGGAGGGAGCAAGCTTGTTTTCTGCTGCTGCAGAGACTAGGACACGGAACAATGGATATAAATTGCAGGAAAAGAGATTCCACCTCAACATTAGGAGGAACTTCCTGACAGTAAGGGCTGTTTGACAGTGGAACACACTCCCTTGGAGCGTAGTGGAGTCTCCTTCCTTGGAGGTCTTTAAGCAGAGGCTGGATGGCCATCTGTCAGGGATGCTTTGATTTGGAGTTCCTGCATGGCAGGGGGTTGGACTAGATGGCCCTTGTGGTCTCTTCCAACTCTATGATTCTATGATTCTATGATTCAATGATTCTAGGATCCCTAAGAGTAGAAGTGTGGTCAAAGCAGTCTGGGGCCTAAGCAGCATCAAGTGGCGGCTGCTGTTGTTGTTGTTGTTGTTGTTGTTGTTGTGTGACTTCAAATAGTTTCCAACATACCCAAGGAAAATCTATCACAGGGGTTTCTTGGCAAGATTTGTTCAAAAAGGGATTGCCTTTGCCTTCCACTCAGGCTGAGAGAATCTAATTTGCCCTAGGTCATCCTGTAGGTTGACATGGCCGAGCAAAGTTTAGAACCCTGTTCTCCAGAGGCAAATTCCAGTACTCAAACTACTAAACTACGCTGCCAGTAGGAGTGACCCAAGAGTTCCCAACATATAGACCTCTGAGAGGCTATACAGCCCCAGGAATAACTGTTCTTATGACCAAGTATTTGTTTTTATTGTCTGTTTGAATTTAATTGATTGCTAATTTAATTTAATTTTAAGGGGTGGGAGGCTGGTAATGGGTTATTGGACTTGTTTTTAGCCTGTGATTTTTTAACTTTGCTGTAACCCGCTCCGATTGTTTGCACAGAGGAGTGGGCTATAAATAAAATTATTATTATTATCATTATCATTATTATTATTACTACTACTACTACTACTACCAAATAGATCAGCCCAAGGAGACCGCTGGAACCTGAGATCTGAAAATGTTACAAGATGACAAATGGAGATTGTGCAGCTTTGTTTTTTCAGGAAAGAAACAGCCTTGTCTTTCTAATTTATAGCCAGCTACAAATCAACTCAATTGGCCTAATCATCTCAGTGTTTTCTTTTTACAGCAACCCAAAGACTTTTCTGCACTCCTGTTCCTATTGTTTCAGTCTACGACAATCTGAGGGATGAAGGGCCCATTTTCAGGATTTAAATGAGATAGTCCAGATTCTGCTACCACAGCAGGGCTGCCAAGTTCCTTTGTTATCCTGGCTTTCCATTATGTTTTCTGGTCTGATGTACCTAAGGGTGCATTTACACTCCTGAAATAATGCAATTTGACTCCACTTTAACTACCATGGCTGCATCCTACAAAACCAGGGATTTATACTTTCGTGAATCGCTAGCACTTTTTTTGTCAGAGAAGGCTAAACACCTTGTAAAAATACAAAACCCAAGATTCTGTAGGATAGAGCTACAGCAATTAAAGTAGTGTTAAACTGCATTTTTCTACAATGCAGATGCACTCCAGGTAGGGCATGATACAGACCTCTGCTAACAGCCAACATTGAAAGACAAGACAAGGAATGAAGAAATCTAGTGGAGGGAACTAATGTTCTTAAGTATATTTCTAGAGTTCTTATCTAGTGTGGCCTGCAACATATTGCTGCCATGTAGCATGTTCCTGTCAGGTTTCCAGCCATCTTCTTTTCAGGATTTGTTGTTGTTGTTGTTGTTGTTGTTAACTGCCCTCAGTTAGATCTTGACCCATGGCAACACTGTGGATGAAACATCTCCAAGACTTCCTGTTCTCCACTGTTCTGCTTTGTTCCCACAAAGCCATACCCATTACCTCCTGAATAGAATCCATCCATCTAGCATGTGGCCTTCCTCTCTTTCTACTTCTCTCCACCTTTCCTAGCATTATTACTTTTTCCATTCCCCAAATGCTGTTTTATTTACAGTATTTTTTTTCCCTTCTCTAAGAGTCAGACAGCATTTCCTTCTTGGTGTGGATGCTAAGTCTTTTTTGGGCTGTTTCATACAGTAGGCCCTGGGTATCTGCTGGGGTTTGGTTCCAAGTCCCCCTGTAGCTATTAAAATCGATAGATGCTCAAGTCCCATTAAATATAACGGCATAGTAAAATGGGCTCTTTTATATAAAATGGCAAAATCAAGGTTTGCTTCTTGGAATTTATATATTTTTATAATTTGAATATTTATATAATTTATTTTCAAGCAGTGGATGCTTAAATCCATGGATATAAAATCCATGGACAAAGAAAGCTAATTGTGCCACCATTACCCCCAGCCCCTGATCATACTTACTCTCCTGTACAGGGTTTTTTAATATATGTGTGTGTGTGTGTGTGTGTGTGTTTAATATAGTTCTGCACACCTTAATTGTTCTGTAGACCTAAGCTTGTTGATACTATCTTCCTGGTCATGCACAGTATGTAAAAACTACATGTATTATAGAAGGATGGATACACAAGGATAGGGAATTCAGGACTGAGTCCACTATTAATGTATTACAGCTGGCCAGAACAAAATCAGGGAGAAAGTAGAAAATCTGCTATCACTCAAAATGGACTGTTGTTTAAGCAAATTCTGTTGCAGCACCGGTACATCTCAACCTGATGTGAAAGACTGGCCACCCCCAGAGTGTAGTGGGAGATTGAACCATATTTGTATTCATCAATTTGTTGCTGTTTATTGCTCTCTAGCTGACTTTGACTTATGGCGATTCTATGAATGAGAGACCTCCAAAAGTCCCAGTCATCACTGCCCTTTCTTAAGCCTTGCAAATACAGGATTCTGGGTTCCTTGTTTGAATCTGGTCCAGGGACAACCATTTTGAACAGGACTGCTCTATTGGACACATCTCCCATCCCCGAGCCACCATTAGGAATTCCCCACATATCTGGCAAGTAGCACCTGACAAATGACAGCACATACCCTTCAACACACACCCTTCATTTTACAGATGAAAAGAAGGACATGTGTGGCCAAGCAACATCAAAGTGTGGTCAAGAAGGCAAAAGTAATAAACGATGAAGAACACACAAGCTAGGAGAGGCTGCAGCAGTTTACTGTTGCCTGGATCTACTGGGATAGACCAGGTTCTGCCCCCTCCTCTCCTTCCTGCTGTGTTAATACAAACTACATTTGAGCTTTGAACTCAGTTTGCATCAATGGAATTAAGCTGAGGTCAAAAGGAGAAACTGGGAGAAGAGAGAAAAGCCAGACTGTTTAAAAGTAATTGAAAACATGTCAGTTGGTACACCATTGTTGTTGTTGTTGTTGTTATTATTATTATTATTATTTTATTTATAAAGTGCTGCAGATTTACACAGCGCTGTATATACAATCAATTAAAATAAAATAAAAATCTGCCAGTGGCGTACATTTTACAAAGAACAATGGAAATTAATACAATTAGAAGCAATAAAATAAACAACAAAGGTTAAAACCATTATTATTTACTTCACTCTCAGCAATCTCCTAGGGCTCAACTAGAGACTTTCCCCATTATCTGATCCTTTTAACTGGAGATGCTGGAGATGGAACCTCGGACCGTCTTTGGACATGTTATCATCATGTCCAAGTCAAAATCTAGTTCAAATACTGCAGTCAACCACTGACTGGAAAAGTCATCTGCTATATGTCTCTCTATCCAATGAATAAAGAAGTATCGATCCTACCTTATCAACCAGCTCTGATACTTCAGAGAACCCAAGCAGCTCCTGACCCCAACAGACCAATATACTGAATCATTGAAAGAAAGCAGACAATATTCTTCATAAATATATTCAGCTCAATTTAAAAGCTAATGCTTGACTGGGGATGGAAGATGGTTGGCATATATGAACACAGACATAAATAATAATCCATTAGCACTTCAGACAGTTACAAGCTAATAAGTATTGGTTTGAAGTCCAAGATGGGCTGTAAATGTTTTTATTATGAATCATAAAGTTCAGGACTCTTTAATGCTTTTATCACCTAATCTGCTAAGGACATTTTCACAGGCAGTATAGAATTAGCCCACATTCACTATCCTTGAAATAAATATAAAGGCTATTTTAGTTGATTTCCTGTGCTCCAGAAAATTCCTGTCTGATAAATAAATACAATTATGATTATTTGCTTGGCCCTTGTCAGGCATTCCTTCATAATGGAGAAGCTACTTTATGCTTGGGGGTATCTGATAGAACACATTCCTTGCACTGAAACTGTCCCAGGTTCAATTCCTAACATCTCCAGGTAGGGCTGGAAATGATTTCTAGCCTGTCTGCCAGACAAACCTTGGCAAGTTGTTTTTAAAAAGTAATTTGTAATGTAACTAGTTACAAAACAATGCACCCTAATAATTTATTATTATTAACCACTAGTGGCTCATCATTTGAGTCAAGGATTGATACATTATTGGGGGTAACAGGCTCCCCTGGCTCAGATCTCGAGTCCCCCCCCCTTAATATTACAAAGTACATCAGTGACTCGTTGTTGCTTAAAAAAAAACACTCTTAGTCTATGTGAGAGAATAACATGAAGCCCAAATCTGACATAGCTCTCACTTGCTGTGTTATTTTTGAAATGTAGTAATGTGGCTTCTAGCTCATTGCTTCCAAGCTCTGAGTCAGAGGACATAATATATTAAAAGAATCCAATATAGCAACAACTTGCAGAAGAAGGGGGAGGGGGGGCAAAACGTTTTGATATACTTTGATATATTTTTTAAATCAGTTATGTGTGGAGTTCTAAGATTTGTGGTTACTCCTATGTTTGCTCTTTCATACACACACAGACACACACATAAGGACATACACAGACACAAAGGCAACCAACTACAATTCCCAGAATTCCATAGCATTGAGCCAGGGCAGTTAAAGTGGTGTCAAATTAGATTATATCTGCAGTGGGGATGCAGCTGAAGTTTTTGGTTGCACTGGACACCTAGTGCACACTTCACCCTGGTATTTCCTCAAGGCAACTAGACACAGCATAGGACTTTACTGCACCATCTCCAGTGCTCGAATAATTTCTTCCAAATTTGAGCCAAATTTGGAAGTTACACTAATTTTATTGCACAAACCTTTCCCTCAAAATGGCTTCCCATTGCCTCCAGTATTGAATTTAGGCCCCGTAAGTCGCTCCGGTGGCCATTTTTTCCAAATCAGAAGCTTCAGAATTGGAAAAAAATGGTAGCTGAAGAGACTTATGTGACCTGAATTCAACATTGGAGGTAACGGGAAGCCATTTTGAGGGGAAAGTCCAAATTAGCGTATTTACTGAATTTGGCTGAAATTCAGAAGAAGTAAGTTGTGCACCGGAGGTGGTGTGATAAAGTCCATAGCGTCAGCAGTCTCAGGGCCTTTTCTTGCCATCTACCGCTCAGCCTTCTGACAGAACTAATGCTAGGTGTTTTATCAGTGGGGCAGTGGCCAAGACTGTCATGACCTGATGCCTCTCACATATATTTTCTTTTCTAAAAGAAGCTCCCTTGTCTGGTGTTCTTCTAATTTATGTATTCCAACATGAAGTAAGTGGGTGTGGGGAGGGGGGAGAAAATGATACAGGCAAAGAAGCACCAGGGAAAATGCCCACATGGAATGGATGTTAAATGCTTAAAAGAACTGTTATAACATGATGAGGAAGTTGGAAGTGTTTTGTGCACAAAGGCAAAGCACAGAACAAGTTGTCTTCAAAGAGAACAGAAAAGAACTGGCTCACACACAAAATTAACCTCTTTCTCTGTCTCCCTGTTTCTCTCTCTTGTGTCTATATTTCCACAGGGTCCTCTGTCTTGCCACTATGATGGGAGAGTTCTGTAAAGAAAACCTGTCAGATATTTTGCCTGAATGGTGTAATAGTGGCCCCCTGCATGTAAGCATAATAATGTGGAGAAAGACAGTAAAACCATGCCTTCTGGAACAGTCTTCCACTGTCAGCCATAC
This sequence comes from Urosaurus nigricauda, assembly GCA_034509955.1. NCBI lineage: Eukaryota > Metazoa > Chordata > Lepidosauria > Squamata > Phrynosomatidae > Urosaurus > Urosaurus nigricauda. The sequence goes on along the minus strand of JAOEGL010000001.1, from coordinate 255,154,100 downwards.
CCCACACCATCCACATACCGGGAGGGGGACAGCAGTATGTAGATGATAGTGGACCTTCTGTGTTTATTTTAAAAATATCATGATTTGGAATTCTGCACAATCAGGATTTTAAATCACCATAGCTGGAAATAGAGGATGCAATACTATCTCCTTTTCAGGCATTTCACACAGAGGAGTGCATCACTCTCATACCCTCTAACTATCCTGATTTAGCAAGGACAGTCCCGATTAATGCTCTGTCATCTCATTTTTTAAGCTGTTTTTAAAATATCACAGTTTCTTCCTCCTCCTCCCACTTTATCCTTAGTCCTTAGCTTACCTCAGTCACTGCAAACTAGGCTCAAAGAGCAAAAGCAGTTGGCATTTGGTTAACTCTGTGTGGGGAGAGAGGAAGTGAGGCAGAGTCTTAGGAGCCCTGGTGATGCAGTGGTTAAATGCCTGTACTGCAGCCACTCACTCACAAACCACAAGACTGTGAGTTCAATACCAGCCAGGGGTCACGGTTGACTCAGCCTGGCATCCTTACGAGGTCACTAAAACGAGCACCCAGCTTGATGTGGGCAATTAGCTTACACATTGTAAACTGCTTAGGGAGTGCTTACCAGTAAGTGCACTGATAAGTGGTACAGAAATGTACTTGCTACTTGCTATTGTCCTTCCCAATAGGCTCAAGCAAAAGTAAACCTCTACAGCATCTTCTAACTAACTTATTCTTCCTCATGAATAATGTATGCCATCTTGACCACAGTCCAGTACTTCGCCAGGTGCATCCCAATTTACTTGGCCAGGTACGTCCCAGTTTTCACCTGTGAAATACTGAAAGGTACACACTCTTTTCCTCTATCCAAATACAATCCTGTAGTGATACAAAGATGCTCATCCATGACAAATTAACCACATAACAAAGAACAAATGTAGCCAATTTGTTTCATTCCCCTCTCCACTTCTTCCAAAATGAGTATACAGCTGTAGAATAAGTTGCAGTTTTGCAACAGAACTGGAAAATAGCAGCAGAAGAAAACAATAAATGTACTGTATGTTTTATGTTCAATGACAGATTTGTGTCAATGGAAGTATTTATTTATGTTTCATACTGAAATTCAAATGCCGATGGAAACCTACTGCCAAATACTAGCCACATATAATTAGAATACCAGTTGAGCCTATCTGTCTATCTACCCACCTACCAAACTCTCTATACATTTATCCATCCATATTAATATTTATGTGCTGACCTATATTGAAGGATCTCGGAGCAGCAAACAGATAAAATCAGTTTAAAATAGCATGGTATAATTTGAACAGTCTAAAACATACTAAACAGTATAACAGTTAAAACACTGAGAAATTTAACAATTCAAGCAATATATAACCTTTGGGCATAATCATTAGATACCAAAAATTCTGATAAAAAGCCGTGTTTTAACCAGGGACCAGAAAGAAGCCAGTGTTGTTCCAATAAGGCCTCCAAGGAGAGAGCAATTTATTACTCATGTTATTGGTCCTCCTAGGGGAATACAAAGGAAGGCCCATCCAGCAGGCTTCAGTCAGCAGTATATGGTGAGGAGCACTTTGAGTGCAAAGTCCCTAAACTATTTATGGTATTTGTAATGACACTGAGAGTCCTAAATAGTTTAGGGCCTTTTGCACTTTGCACGTTTGCAAAATTCAAATGTGAAACATGCTGGCAGCCAGTGCAATAAACTAGTGCTATATGGTTTCTATAAAATGCCAACAATCTAGCTACTGTGTTTTGCACTAGTTGGAGCTTCTGAGTGATTTTCAAGGGCAGCCCCATGGAAAACGGTGCAATGGTTCAATCAGGAAGTTACTGTGATCAGACCATCCCTGTCAGGAAAAGCCATAGTTGGCAGGAGATTTAAAGCTGGCCCTACGCCCTTACAACATCCAGCTGGGCCTCCAGTTTCATGCTGGGTGCAACTCCATTAAGGACAGGTTGCTTGCCCAATTCTCCGATCTGGGAGGCACCAAACCATAAACTGCCCATCTTGTCAGGCTTCAGCTTCAATTTATTGGCCTTAGTTCAGTTAATTATAACATGCACACACTATTTCAGCATCTTCACAGCCTCACTAACTCCAGCAAAAGGAGTACCAGAAAACTAATGTCTTTAGCACACTGATGACACCTAACTTCAAGAGTATTATTGACTTTGCCCATCAACTGCATAGAGGATACAACAGAGCCCTGTACCACTCCAGAACTTAGTAGCCATGGAGCTGAACTATTGCTAATCTCTAGAACTAATCCTATAGGCATGAGTAGAACCACTATAACACAGTGCTTTCTACTGTTATCCCACAGAGGTGGCCCAGGTGGATACATTGATCAACAGTACTCGAAGCCATGAAGCAATCCAGAATGATCCACAGCACAGCTGGTAGAGTGGTTGGCTAGTCAGATCAACCAAGGCTATTTCTGTTTTTGTATCATACCCAAATTGAAATTGATCCAAATAATATTTTGCCCAGCTGTTAGTGATGGGGCTGTAGTTCTCACATACCTCAAGATTCAAGGAGGCCTTTCAGACAAGGCTAGACTGCAGCCTCCTTCAAAGTGTCATGCACCTCCTCATGACACAGTGAGGCACTTGTCACCCCCTGGACACACCCATTAACCCAGCTCAGCTAGATCTTATCAAGATGTGCCAGAGTCAAGCTTATATGTCTGTTGGGATGGATTGACTCAAGCATGCTGTCTACATAATCAGACCAGACCAGCTAAAACTGATCTTAAGAAAAGAGGCTAGACAGAACACTGGAAATTTCTCCAAACTATGTGATAACTGTGACATCAGTTTTTGAACAATATGAGAAATTTATTGAACAATATGAGCCAACAAAGTGTCAGCAGATAAAGATTCCACACTTAAGCAGGTTATCACACTACCTTCTTAAAGCATTGTGATTCCACGTTAACTTCTCTGACTGCCCCCATTGCATTCTGAGATTTGCAGTTTAGGGAGGGGCATTTAGAATATTCAGCCAGAGAGTTCTTAGGCCACACTGAACTACAAACTCCAGAATGCAACAGGAGGCAGTCAGAGCAGTTAAAGTGAAATAGCAATGCATTAAGCCTATAGTACAATAATCTCCTTAAGTCTCTTTGAGTCCTCTCCCCACAGAGTCCTTATTACGTGGAATAACTACAGTGGACAACGTGTCAAGAATAAGATCATAGAAGTATACTAAGCATTTGCTGACCTCATTGCCACATAATAGACACAACAAAGACTCTTTGCTAATCTTCTACCATATTTACTCCATGATCTATGCCACCTGCACACTACCCATCATCCAGCCAATCCAGAAACCTCTTTGGACACAGGGTCTCTGCTATACACACAAGAGTTTCCTGATACATGGGAATATGTTTCACACAGTAAAGTCATACAGAATTATAGATGCAAGTCCAAAAGTACAAAATGGTTAAAGTCTGGTGGTAGATTTTGCAGACTCAAAGTCAAGGGTATTTAAAGACAATCAGACAGATGAGAGAGAGAAGGGGGCTGGAGAGAGAGAGCTCTAGGAGTTTGCTTTAATTAAGATTTAGAAAAGAAGATATGAAAATGAAGAAAACAACTAAAAGCAAATATAGATCACAATAATCCAGAAATAATCCAGTTTGACACCACTTTAACTGCCATGGTTTAATGCTATGGAATCCTGGCAATTGTAGTTTTGTAAGACATTTAGCCATCACTGTCAGAGAGCTCTGGTGCCACAACAAACTACAATTCCCAGAACTGCATAGCATTGATCCATGGCAGTTGAAGTGGAGACAAACTGGATTATTTCTGCAGTGCAGGTGCAGCCTAATTTTCTTTTTCCAACAACCTCTGTTGGAAAAAAAGGAAACAGGGGAAAAAATCACACACTCAACTGTTGGAAAATTTCTTCAAGGAATATATATCAGGATTAAAAAGAAATCATTGTTCTCTTCACCAGCCAATCAATGCTAAATTCTTGCTTAGCCACCAACCCTACCCCACTGCCTGTCCCCACCCCTGAGCAACAGAAAACAGTGTTAATAAAATAAGAGTGCTTCAGAATGTCGGGGAATTGAGAGCCCTGATTAGTTTTTCAAGGAGGCAGTGATTTATAATATAAAGAAAATGAGGACAAAACCACTGAGTGAAAATTTTGTTACTGGTACAGAGCCACAGTTAACCAACAGCTGCAAACAAGTAGAGGACGAATGAACATAGACACCAGCAGCCATTGTGTCCATTTAAAAATAGTCATAGCAGCTGAGCTATATGGTCCCAGATAACCTTCTTGGATTCATTTTTTAATTCTCCCTCCTTCTTCTTTTGCAAAGTTATCATCAATGGGACTTCACCCTCTGATGACAGCATTTCCCTTTTCCATCTTCCTAAAATATCCATTGCCCATTACTGGTGCTTCTAATTCATCTTCAAATCATGCTGAAGTTCCTTCACTGGGGATTCAAAAGTCTCAGCAACCACACAACTCTCTTTGGGATGTGCTTGGCCTACTGTGTGCATTCCACACACAGTGATTAATGATCACTATTATAGTTAATGCCAGTGGTACAGTGGGAAATACTGAACTGCAGGCACTCATCTTGACAGTCCTCACAGCCTTGCCTCTTAAGCGAATCAAAAAATGCATGCAGTTGCATTTTTTTTTTAAAGTTCTAGTATGTCATCTCCATTGGAAGAAGATATTTTGTAACGCCAGAGGTATAGCTCACAACAACATAACTGTTACTGAGAAAATCCAATTTTCCTCCAACTATTGTAAAGCTTGTACCTAAACCCTGAGAGAATAGGAGAGTGTAAGGACAAGTGGCAGATGACAACAGAATCCCTGATAATCAAAATGTTCTGGCCATTAGCCCCTGAGAGTCTTCTCAACTGGAGCAGACCCACTGAATCGACTGCTGAATAGTAAGACGACACTTAATGTAAGCACCATTAATTCAAGTCTAGGATTTCAAGTATTTTCTTGTGCTTCTGAAACTATAGGGACCCTCAAAGCCTTCTGTACTGATGAAGCCCCTTTGGCTACATAGGTATTCACTCATCTGAAAATAAAACGATGCTATACCTATTTTAGTTTAATAAATGTAAATTTCTGTAGAGGCAGGAAACAGAAGAACAACCATTTTAGTACATACTTAACCCCATGTCTGCTCCTGATGCAGGAAGTAAAGTTTTCTTTAGCACTTTGCTTGGTTATGGGCTCCAAGTTTTTCCAAGACCTTATAATAAAAGACTGTCTCTCAAAATACCCAGTGTTGTCTTCCTGAAGGATATGTGCAATTATTTATTTCCCCTTTACAAGATTCATCATCATGAAAGCCATATAGATTTTTTTCATCTCTATAAACATGTATGACCTTTCATCGATCTATAACAATATCAATTAGACTTGTATTTAAATATTTATGAGAGGAAGGAAATGCAATTGTAGTACTGGGACACTGGGGCTTTAACTGGAAGACAGATTTTGAGTTTGTGAACAGTCTAGTGAAAACCTGGATCTCTGGAACCTGGATCTCTGGAGCTTCAGGAGAAAGTAGAGGCATTCATCAGTCCCAATTTGTAGACAACATCTGGTCTGATACAGCCTGCTGCAGATATCAAGACTTCTCCCCCTGCATGGTCAGTAGAATTCTACCTCTGCTTGCTGAACTACATCTTCCACTACCTCAAACATGGTTTAAATCTGTTTCCAGGTTTAAATTCAGATATGACTGCCCAATATTTACAAGTTGGTACCTTTTAGGGGAAGAAAAAGTCATACACTATAGCTGTCTTCCTACCTGCAGAAGGTAATCATTTAATAAAATGAATATCTTTCACACTGCAGTTCCCTCCCACTCTTCCATGGCCTTTCTGAGGGCTGAGAAACCCTCTGTAGTCGATGTAGGGTGTGCCAGAGGATGTAAGGAGGAGGAAAGTGAGGAGAAGCAAGAAGACTAGTTGTACAAGTAGTGATCCATTCACCTCTCATTGGAGGCAACTCAGTATTTCTGACCATTCTGTTCAAAGGCCACTCATAGTTGGCTTTACATGCAGGATGAGGCACTAAGGACATATTTCCCCACTTTAGCAGCGAAGGCAAGGTATTTGTATCTAAAGATGTTCAAGCAACAGAAGTTCCTTCAATGCTTTATCACACTCAGTTTTGAAACTATACTAATATGGAGAGAACTGGCTTCCAAATAACATAACCTCTATATTTTAAGCCTTCTTCTCAACATATCCTCAACCATTACATACTTGTCAATATCAGTGTTAGAATAGCCTTTAGTTTGGACTTTGTCAAAACTCTGGAAGTAATTTCTGTGTCTGCTTTTCTGCATGGACTTGATACACTGAGATATTTGCCTGCTGGTTTTAATGGCCAATGCTTATCTATGGTAACATCTAGTTTTGCCCCCCATAGCAGGAATGGGAAATTTCTGGCTCTCCAGATATTGGCTGGAATTCTTTTAATTAGTCCCAAGTAAAGTAGGCCTATTCGACCAATGTTTCAATTGTGGGTTGATGTGTAGATACATCTAATTGATTAAATGGTTCTATTATTTATTTATTTATTTATTTATTTATATAGCTCTGTAGATTTATACAAGATTTATCATCATTCTACACTAATGAAGGCTAACAATGGGATTTGGACTACTGTTGGACTTCAACACCCCTCAGTTCTAACTAGTACCCTATAGCCAATGCTCAAATATTCTAGGAGTTGGAGTGCAACATTATGTAGGCAGCCACAGTTGCCCTATCCTGGCATATAGGTTCACTGGGTGCAAAAAGATTATTCATAAAATTATAAATAAAAGTATATCACAACTGAAGACAAAGTTCCTGAACAAAGCTGCAGAAAGCTTACAAAATCAAGAGAGAGCCTACAAAAAGCCATTGTCAAAAGAGCTTGTGCAATCCATATTTTTTGTTTCCCCCGTCTCTTACAGTTGCCTGTTTACAAACTGTATTTACAGCTCTCCAAGAGAAAGGAAAGTGACATATGAAAATGAGGTAAATATGTCTGCATTGTTTTCGGGGGGCAGGGGAGGGGCTATTTATGCCTGGCATAAATATAAACTGTATAAAAGGGAGGTGAACTAGATGGTACTATTCAAAGTGACTTTACCCAGGTTATATCAATTCAATTTTGGAGTACCAGACATACTGTAAACACTAGATCTTAAGTAACTAGAAATATAAAACATTAACATTGTTTGTTTTACCTGAGGCATCAATGTAGCCTTTTTCTTTTCTTCTTGTTTTCTTTTCTTTGCTTTTTTCCCTAACTCTGACGCTTCCTGGCCCCATTGTGCCTCCTGGTGTGAATTCTTTTCCTGCATTGCACATGTCCTGATTATAACCACCATATGTTTGATACAGTTCCAGCAGCTCTGCTCTCTTCTACGGACCACTGTGCTTTGTCATATCTTTGCTGCTCACCCTGTCCTACCATCTGATACCTATCATCTGTTTAGCACATTTTAAACCAAGAGCATTTACCTTTCTCATTCAGATGCATATGTGAAACATCAGTTCCAATCATGCCCTTTGTAGAGTATTCCAGCACTCTGAAGAAAGTTAGCTGCAAAGCAAAGACTTCTCTCATGTCATAGGTAGCTGCTTTACATAAAGTCAGACCACTGACATATAGTTGTCAGGTCAGTATCATTCCAGGGCTACTTCTCAAGGCTGCTTTATCTGTTCCAGGCATGAGCAACATGTGGTATTTCTTATCACAATGGACAGCATTTCACATCAGCCTTAGTCAGCATAGACAATAGTGAGATCATGGGAGTTGCAGACTAACAATACCTGCAAGGCTACTACTGGCCAATCACTCATGTATTCTTTTTCTATATATTCTAAGACTCAGGTCCAAAACACACTGCAGAAATAATCCAGTTTGAGACAGCTTTAACTGCCCTGGCTCTGTGCTAGGGAATCCTGGAAACTATAGTTTATTGCGGCACCAGATCTGACAGAAAAGGCTAAATGTCTCCCAAACGTACAGTTCTCAGAATTCCCTAGCTTTAAGCCAGGGCAGTTAAAGTGGTCTCAAACAGGATTATTTCTGCAGTGCGTTTTGGACCTCAGACCTCACTTTTAGGACATGCTCTGAGCATACACACAGGCATTAACTGAGGACTGAGTAGTAATATCTTGTAAATTTTCACTGTGCCAGTTTTTAAGCTCTGGCTCTATGAGCAGGATGGGTATTATCAGTACAATGTCCCTGCTGTCTTGCATGGAGAATCATGCACAACAGAGCAACAGCATGACCCACAGCAGCAACCAGCACTCAAACTATGATATTTCTCCATCATTCAGTATGGCCACATTCTCATAATTTTAAGAGTAGTGTAATTAAAAAGTTAGTTAAATTGCAGAAGGAAGAAATGTGTCCTTTATTATCTTACAACAGTGTGATTATACTATCATTACTGGTGAAAAGAACTAATTACAACTGGTCATTTGTAACTTGTTACTTTGAAGCCCTGGAATTCCCACACCTCACTCCAAAATCTATTCATAAGATTTTCAAATCCTAGTGTATTATAATAAATATCCAAAATTAATATTATCTTTTCCTCTCACAGATTTAGATATCAAAAAATTCTTGCAGAATATGGTGGAAGCAGTGCAGCACCTTAATGTCCACGTGGAACAATTCTCCAGCCTATTTTAGGGGAAGGACAAAAAAAAAAACACAAAACAGACCAAATAATAAGTATTTCAGGATTGTACTTCCCATTTATACATTTCAGCTGTTGGCAGGTTAGTAAAGCAAGCTGTTTGCAATACCAAATTTCCACAGAGCACTTTCTTCTTCTTCTTTTTGTTTAAAGCTGCCAATTAGCTTGTCCCCACTGTCAAAAAAAGGTTCCTTAATTAAGCTCATGAAAAGGCTTTAGAATTCTTGACACAAATAGAGCACTTGTGATTGCAAATGATGTCACACAGCTCTGCTACACTCCCATATACAGGTATGCTCTCCCTCTCCCTCTCTTTTAAGGAAAAGTGTAGGTGTAATTTATGACAATTGCATTTTAGATGCAAATATACTTCAGTTTCCTTTCAGCTTTGTAGTTTACATTGGAATATGTCTCATATAGTAATTGGATCAATGTAACATCATAATGTAATTGCAGCTGTTCCATGTAAACAGCGTGAATTCTTCTTGCTCTGTATAAACTCTTCAAGTCTAAATAAGACAATATCTTGGGGGAGTTGAAATTTTGGAATGTCTTTTTATATGAACTCCCAGTACCTAAAAATCCCATGTTTCATTCAGTTTGAATTCCTCCCCCAGGCCCCATCTGCTTACCCATAAATCACAGTTTTAACCTTCAAGTATTTGTTCTGATTTCAGCATGATAAGTGTCTACTTCTGGTCGGGATATGATTTGCATTAAACCGATACAGAGTCACACAGTGACAGGCATCTAGAATGACAAAAGCCTAGGCACAAGAGATAAAACAAAAAACCCTACTTAAATTTCAGAGATACAGAAAAGAAGAATAAGTGGCGAAGTATTGGAATGAATCAGACTTTTTAAAGGACCATACTACTAGAAGTACAACGAAATTACATCAGACCAGAGGTCAATACATCAGCCACCATTTCTCAGCACCTCTTGTGACAGAGGAAGAAAGTTTAATAAATTTCCTTACTTATTTAAAATATTTCTATCCTGCCTTCTATCATAAGATCTTTGAGTGAGTTACAATAATATCAGGGTAAACATAAGATCTTTGGGTGAGTTACAATACTATCAGGGTAATGATATTCCTCCCCTGGGGAAAAGATTCAAACTGATGTAAATGTAATGCAGTAAAAACCTTCTAAAAATAAATTAAGCAATTAATTGAAAATGTAAATAAACAGTTTAAAACCATGCTAGGTATAGGAACCTGAGGCCCAGTCAGACTATAAAATTATAGCACTATTATTCCACTTTAAATGCCATGGAAACATCCTATAAAATCTTGGGATTTGCCATTTAGAGAGGGGCATTTGGAATTCTCAACCAGTAAGTTCTAGTACTTCTGACCAAGCTACAAACTCCATGATTCCATAGGACAGAAACTGGCAGTTCAACACCTCTGTATGTGTGTGTGGGAGGAAGAAAGATTGTTTTTGTTGTTCTTTTAAAGTATCATGAACACTGACAAGGCTATATAAATGAATGATAATGATAATATACTGTAATGGTTAAAATCATTAAGCACCATTGTACCCCAACGTTGGCACCAATCGGGTTTCTAAGGGAAGGGCATTCTATAAGCTGGGTGCCACAGTGGAAAGGGGGTTCTCCAACTGATGACACACAGAGAGGAATGCCTCTAAAAGACCTTAGTCTTTGGGTTGGCACATATATAGTATGTATATGTACGTATATGTACAAGAATGGGCAGCAATGAAAGAACTAGAAGAGGTCCTAAACAGCCAAGATACACAACTAAGCATGAAAGTTAGAATCATATAAACATTATATGCCCCATTACCATGTATGGATGCAAGAGCTGGAGAATTAAGAAAATAAAAAGAAATACTTCTGAAGAAGAGTGATGAGGATACCATGGACTGCAAAAAGAACAAATGGGTGGATTCTAGAGCAGATCAAGCCTGATATTTCCCTAGAGACTACAATGACTAAACAGAGGCTATCCTACTTTGGTCACATCATGAGAAGACACGACTCATTAGAAAAGACAATAATGTTGGGAAAAGTGGAAAGAATTTGGAAGAGAGGTAGACCACATGTTAGATGGATGGACTCAATTAAGGAGGTCACAGGTATGAATCTACAGAGACTGGGAAGGATAGTGGAGGATAGGGAGTCTTGGAGATGTCTCATCCACAGGGTTGCCATGAGTCAAGCTTGACTCAAGGGTGGTTAACAACAACAACAAATATATGTATATGTTATAGCTCCTTCAGATATCAAGATCCTAAGCCATTTAGGCCTTTAAATGTCCCTGAAAAATAGGTGGTTTGTCCTTCACTGCCATGTTCTGATAGAAGTATGTATTCATTTTTGGATGGATGCAAACTGAACTATACAGGATGCTATGAAACCAAAGGGATCTTAATTTTGAACACAAGGAAACCATTTGATGGAATGAATTGAACTGATTTGTTAAAGGCTTTTGATTTCTGAAATGTAGGTGAAACAGGACTCAGTTGTGAAAGAGACAGGGTTTATGCAGGCCCACTGTCTTGCAGGAAAGAAGCCTGTGGCCACTTTTTAACATTTATTTAATAAATGAAGTATCACAGCATCTTTGAGATTTAAATTGACCCATTTTGGAATGTGGGGGAGTCTAGTGTGGTTGAATACAGCAGAGATGATTTTTTTACAGAACTTACCAGTGCATGGGTGTAAAGAAAATAAAAGAACAAAGGCATAGGAATGAATCAGGAGATAGTGCACCAGAATAACCTAGAGAGGTAAAGCAGGGGGACGGGGGTAACCCCTATGATGTCAAAATAAAATTATTAAGTATTCAGGGTTCCAACAGATTCTGCTGTTTTTCCAGCAACAGACACAGTAATCTTTCCTGAGTTTCCAAAAAATGTAAGTTCCATTTTATTTTCTGAAGGCTTCTTTAAAAGCTCAAAGATGGAAAGGAGGAGATGAGTGAAAGCAAAAGGAGAGGATGGATGAATGGATGGATAGGTGAACTGACAAATTAACAGATGGCGGGAGGGGGATCTTACTGAGGTAGAATAGATGTTTTCTGTGTATCTTACTCTAATTATTAGTTTCAAGTAATCAAGAAATGACAAATGCCCTTTCTCCATTGTCCAACCTAAATACCCTAAAGGCACCAGATCCTAGCTAAGCAGGGTCAGCACTGGGGAGTACTTGGATGGGAGACTGCCCAGTAATATCAGGTGATGTAGGCTATATTTCAGGGGAAGGAGCTGACAAAACCACCTCTAAATATCCCTTGCCTAAAAAAGTCCTATTAAAATATTGGAGTTGCCATAAGTCAAAAGACAATTTGAAGATATCTATGTACATGCACACACATTCACTGATACAGAGCCACACAGCAACAGCCATCTAAAATGACACTTTCTTTGTTGTGTGTATATGGTATAGCCTTTTGAAACCTTTATCCAGACACATCTCCGAAGAAGTTAAATGGCTATGCGACCAATATAAATATGTATAGGGGATTTATATATTTGCATTTATTAGGATTCCATCCTATTCCCTACTGCAATGTAACCCTCAGCAGAAAAACAAAACAGCATGTATGGACTGGATAGGGCTGTATGAGGGATTTATTTTGAGAAGTGGAAACAACATATGGGAGGATAGCAATCCAGGTAGTGTAAATTACACTACCTGGATTGGGGAAACTTAAATAGGCCACTCGTACGTAAGGGCAGCAGTGAGAAGTACCCAGAAGTATCAATGGAGACACCAACAATGTTAATGCTGTGGTGTACAAGATGGAGAACTGGGACTCAAAATAATGAAAATGAAGGGGGTGGACTCAGAATAGATAATTGAGAATCGAGTATTCTCAATGGGCCCAAAGGTTTGAACAGATGAGCAGGGAGTGGTGAGGTGGAGTGACTGAGAAACTGAACAGAAGCACTCCATACTGTTCCCTTTGTCTCGGGGTCCCAATTACTGAAAATGATAGGATTTCAGCTGAGAGTTGTAAAATTAATAGTTCCAGTCCTAAGTATGCATTCTGCTGGGTGCTTAGTCCCAATACTTAAAAATGTTCCCTAATTTATCAGGATATGCATTCTCAGTATTTGTTTTGGTTCCAATAGAACAATGGGTCCAACCAAGCCAAATGCAGTCACCAAGCATAAAGAGCCTTGCCAGGGGCTTGACAATCCTCCTGTTGGTGCAGTCCTAGATAGGAACAAAAAGCACACACATCACCAAATGTTGGTTTTGGCCTGCATTAAACCTAATGGGTCACAAGGACCGCAGGTCTCTCTGTTTTACAACAACCTAAATAAATCAACAGCAGTCTTTTTTTAGCACAAAAAGCTAAAGACCATTTTATGCCCTAGATATCTCATCCTTACTTGCAGTGGTCTCTTTTAGAATATGGACAAGTTCTCAGGATACTTTTGCAGAACAAAGAGTGGAGTGGAGGATAATCAATTTCCTATGCAGTATATTTCAGATATACTGAAATATAAATGAAGCTTTGCCTCTCCCATCTGTTATTGGTTTTCTGTCTATCATTTTCACATGACTGGTTTATACCTTTATATGACCCCTATTCCAACACTTTTATCTTTATTTTCCCTTTAACTTTTAGAACCGTTTTCTTCCCATCTTGCATGCACTCAGATTTCAGAGACACATTGTAAACTCCCTCTCTGAACTTTATGTTAGAAAGGCACAATTGTCCCTTTCTAAAAGAAACAAGTTCACTTTGCTGTGACATCCTCTGTGTGTTTACTCAAATGTAAGTTCTGTTGTGTCTAATAGGGCCTTCTCCATAGGAAACATGTTTTGGCACTGCAATCTAATTCAGTGCTTCTCAACCTTTCTGATGTGAGCAAACAGCATTTTTACCTCAGTGAGCCTGGGAATGCTTACCTATTTGTGTCATATTATCACAATCTACAGGTATTTCTTTCCTTCCTGGAAACTATCCATATGTTCCAGTAGCTGGTGGCTCATGAACCAGCACCATTCCATAGGCCTTCACTTTGGCCAGCACTGATGTAAAGTTATATCAAGTTTTACAGTCATTAGCTTTCTCTGCCAAACCATGATGGTGCCTCACAAAACTACAAATCCCAGGTTTCTGTAGGGATGGGGACATGGCAGTTAAAATGGTGTCAAACTGCATTACTTCTACAGTGTAGTTGCCATCCCTACCACATTTCTCCTTCTCTCTCTCTTTCTCTATACATATGTGCGCATGCGCGCGCACACACACACACACACATCTTAGATGAAACAAAAGGCGGATTCCAAAGTATTTCTTTCAAGACACAATCAGCAGCTCAGATAGATATATGGTAGCTTTTTTTTTACTCCCCCCACCCTTTAAAAACAGATTGCCATAAAATGGATTGCCTTGGAAGCTTTTCTGTGTTTTTCCAAAACAAAGTGGAAAACATACTAACCAAAGTCCCTCTTGCCTGTACAGAAGTAGTTATGTTATTCTTTGTATCCTACTCCAAGTATGCAATAAGAAACACAGAACTAACATTAAAAGCTCAATGCATTAACTGCCTGGCCAATATATATCACAATATATTTTTCAAAGATGTCCACATTTTTCTGTCAAATGCCTTGTCTGCATCAATAAATGGAGCTGATTATGTGAAGCATCTCCTCTTTAAGTTCATAAGGAGCTAAATAAACAGGCTTTATAGTTTCCTGCAATTTTCTACCACAGGCTCCATCCATTGATTCAGGCTTGCATCCTTCCAAGGTCGCTAAAATGAATACCCAGAATGTTGGGGGCAATTAGCTTACAGTTGTAAACCACTTAGACACTGCTTAGGTGGTATGAAGTGGTATATAAATGAAGCTGTTTGCTTGACTGCTGTAATCCACTTTGATTCCCCACAGAAAAGGCAGAACAGAAATAAATCCTATTATTATTCTTTCACAACTGATTTCTCTCACTCTCATTCTCTCTGTTCTTAAATAAGACATTTTATATCCGGCAATGGTCTTTTGTTGGCAGAAAGAATCTGATGACACAATGAGATGAAAGTCACAATGGGGTAGATTTCACACAAATTCCAGTCTCCCATCTGTCCCAGGACTGTCTTAAATGTCAATCTGCAGAATAAGTCAATAGCTGGGCAGACCTTTCTGGGTTCCAACATTCCTATGTGACCAGAATAGCTGAGGTTATGTGTAATATCACTATGGCAAGTGTCGCCAATAAAGAAACTGTTGCCAACTTGTAAAATATTGCTTACCCAGAGGGGTGGGATATAAATAAATTATTATTATTATTATTATTATTATAATATCTTACAGAAATGAACAGATAAACAATGATGCCATCACATTTTACTTGCACCTTAAATTTTGACTCAGGAGTATGGGATTATAGAATCCCAAAGGTTGTACGATGCATGGTGCAATTGATTTTGTGATATCCTAAATAATGAAGCAAGTCAGCCTGATTTAGAATGATGATGAATAATCCAGATGGAACTAAATTGAACTAATTCAGTTTCCAGGTGGAATAGTACAACCTGAAGGATTGTTGACCGATCCAAAAATCTGGATGCTACAAATAAGGGATAGATAGTGGGTGGCTGTTGATTTTCATCGGAATTAATTTCTCTGAAGCACAGTTTTTGTTTTGTTTAAAAAAATCATTTTATCTTGAGTGATGCTAAAACATCACCTCATCATGTTTCCCCCACTTCCTATGCTGCCTCATTGGATTCTACCAGTTGGACTGTTGGTAGAATAAATCAAAAGCTTCTTCTCTCAAGTAAGGTTTGATTATCATAGTCATTATTATATCTTATCCTAGTGAAACTTTCACATGCTTAGTTGATTGATTTTATACAGAGACAGCGGCAAAACAAAAGCAACATAAATTGTGAAGACTGAACACTACAGCCATCTGCTTTCTTGAAATGCTTTGTCTGAAAAACTGCAAAATCTAGAGGTGCATAGCTCAACTATCCAGTTAGTAGCCTGCCTGAAATGCTGTTGGGTTTATCCCCTTTTTAGGATTTACTGTATCCCAATGTTATGTGGATATATGAAGACAGACAGACAGACAGACAGACAGATAGATAACCATTTTTGTTTTCCCAATGTAAGTCAATTGGGGGAATCTTGTTTTAGATTCAGGGCCCAGATCAATCCAGATTGAGTCAAACTCAGATCTGAATCAATGAATTGGGTTCTGAATTGATCTGGACTGTAGAGCCCTAGGACATGGTCCACCAGTGGCTTAATGTAAACATTTCTTGAAGACTGAGTTATTGATATCTCACCCATGCAATACCTTTCCTCCATCCAGCACCTTGGGATTCCGAGTGCACACCAGTGTATTTATTTAATAGATTAATGCATCTTATTAAAACATTTTTAAATGAACTATAGTTTGGGGATTTCCTAATGCATGTCTCATTTCCCAAATTACTTCAACACTAAAGTTGTTTTTCCCCCCACTGCAGTATTTCCCAAGGCATCCAAGCAACTGCAGCATTGCAAGGCACCAGAGCATACTTTCAGTCTTAATGTGAAATTCTTGAGCATCATCAAGGTTGAAAGGAATAAAGCTTCAGTTAAGTAGCAGTATCTGCTGACAACATTCAAATCATCTCTAGTAGTAAGCAAATGAACACCACAGGGCACGTATTAGTGAACAGAATGACAGCTGGACGAGAAGGGCTAAATTCCCCCACCTACTGTGAAATGTAGATGACTACAAAAAGATGCAAATTCATGAAAAATAAGATTGAAAGAAGCAGGTAGAGGTGAAAAGGGGGAACAAAGACTTCAGTCTTATGAATTCCATTGAACACCATGGGCAGTATATAAAGATGCATAAGATTGGGTTGAATATGTAATTATGCACCATTTAGTTTGACAATTTAGTATTAAAGTATAAGCACGAGAAGAGAACAGAAGGTGTGTAGAGCATCTCATTGAAATCTCCCGATTAAATTCCAGAGTTAGAACATCCCCCACAGATTCCTGTTTAGACTCTACAAAAAGATAATTTGAAAGAGCCCACCGACTCTTCAAGTACTTGATTCCATTAATGAGATGTTATGATAAAAACAGGATGAGAAACCATTTTGTGGTGGAAGAGCTGCATCATTCTCTGTGTTATATATTGGTAGACACCACCTAATGTCATAAGATTCCTGGCTAAAGCACCAGGTAGCTCTTTCTGCCTAAGGACCCATCAACTGAGAGTGGAAAAGGCCATCTCCCCTACCTCCATCCATTGTTTAGTGATATTTAAGACTCTCCAGGAAGGACTTCAGGAAAGATGAACAGACCTAGACTCTCTGAACACTCCATGGGCCAAATCTGGCCTATAGGTTTGAGGCTCCTCTCCTGAATGAAACCTTCCCATCCTGTAATTTCATCCTATTAAATCTACCGTAGTCCTACCTTGTTAAACAGCATAGAAAAGTCTCTGTATGGGAGAGACTTCCAACTATTTGAAACAACAGCTATTATTTGTCACAACCATGGCTACAATATCCTTTGCCCTTAATCTTCTCTTTTCCATGCAAAACATACCATCATTCATTCAGTCTTTCTTTGTGGGATCTGTTCTCAATACCTCAGACATCTCTACTGCTTTACCTGAATCAGTATTTTCTATATCTTTCTTAAAGTGTGGCGCCTAGAACTGGACATGGGACTTCAGCAGAGTCTAAGTACTGCAGAATAAAATGTGGCTATTATTTGTCAAAAGTATGGTTTTATTAATGCCACTTTCAAAAAATCATATTAGCCTTTTTGCAGATGTACCACACTGTTGACTCATGGTCACATTGTGATCAAAGGTCCCTAACTGCACAGGAAAATTCAACTCAGCAGGCAACACAACTTACCTGGAAAACTGGGCCCTATGTCAACGCTGTCTGATTTGCCAGCAGAAAGGTAATAATCATGGAATGACTGATCACAGAATGTCTTCTGTTTATGAATCTCAGAGGTATTAGATCATGGCACTTTGCACCTTGAAAAAGTTCTGCACATTTAAAAAAATCTGTCCTTTTCTTTTGCCATCCCCACACTGGGGGCATATATGCAGATGTGGAGATTCCTGAATCTGGATAAGCTTTCCCAATGATCGGAGGAATGCAGGGCTGATCTTAACAATGAGCACAGTCCCATAGGTGCACTCTCACTCTCTCTCTCCTAAGACCAATATATCTGTGCCATCTCTGTCAGACGGACAAAATATTAGATAAAGGATTAGATGAGATCAATGAGTGAAGAGTTTACATTACTTTTTGGATTATAAATCTTAGAACTCTCTGCCAAAATGGCCACCAACTGTGTTGCCTGAAATCTTGCTATATGAGCAATGTTTCTCCTATGCTGATTGATTGATGCTGTGATCATGTAGTTTCCTTACTAAGTCATATTTCCAATGAAAAGCAAAGGAAGAAATTGAAAGGTACTTGTAGAAATCCAGAGTCGTCACTTGGATCACTCTCAGAAAATAGGACAGCAACATCTTGGAATCAGGGAATAAGAACAAATTTGAACAATTTCAACAAATTTTTCCAAGAAAACTCCATGACAGGTTCACTTTAGGGTTTCCATAAGTTGGAAATGACTTGAAGGCACACAACAACATTAAATAATGGAATGCTATATCTAAGCTACAGTACATAGTATTGCCCAATTCTGGTTTAAGTATTATAGAGTTATCAGAAAGTGAATTGTGTCTATATTTTTAAAACTTTGAAATAAAAGGCTCATATAATATTATTTGGCTAATTTCTTTAAAACACACACGCACACACAAATCCTCGTAGCTTGTGGTTATTTCAGTTTGATAAAATCTTTTTAGGAATATCATAAACTGTATCCAGCTGTAAATAAACACCATTTTCCTTTCTTTCTGTTCACCCCCAGAAACTGCTTAACAAAACTTCAGATGGTTTTGCACAAACCTGCTGAGAGAACATTTAAAACAAGTGCCTGGTCCTTTTTTTTACACTGCAGATCATTAGATAGAATGACTTTTATTTCCTTTAAAATCTATTTTTAAGCATTTCACAAAGTAGTCATGTCTACTGGAGACCACTTATGAGTCACAAAACAGAAATCTTTACACACGGAGAACAATAGCAGAGGAGTAATTGTAAAAGAATAGTCAGCAGCCCAGCAAGCTCAAAGCTAATGGGAAAACACCTCATTAGAGTCAGTTTTGAGAAAGCCCAGCATGGCCCATATCATGGCTGCCTGCATTCCATTCCCATGAGGATCCTGCAAAACACAGCACATCAGGAGATGCCCTCATTGTGCCATATGCTAGCTGCCTGAACACTGTTCCAGGGATGGTTCTGTTGAGTACCCCTAGTATTATCCAGCATCACCCAGTACTGCACCCATTATGTCTACAGTTAATTTACTAATTCAACTATTTCTCTCAGTTAGGCCAGCCACTTCATAAACAGTCCTGTGCACATATATCTAGTTCTTTTACAGAAACATGCTATTTGATTTCTCTTCTTATTTCAAAGAGAAACTCTTTTCTAGATTTTGGTTTCTGCAGGTACTACTTCAACTTACTTTACTAGATAATATGTGGGCTTGCAGGATTTTTTTTTTTATTATACCTCTCAGAATGCCATGGACAGCATAGCTATCACTTGTTGGCTCAGGCATTTAAGAAGTTGTTACCCAAAAAGTAAAGTTTCCAAGCACTGATTCAAACACCTTTTTTCCTCTTCATGACATCAGCATCAAAAATATGTGAGAGCCTGGCCTTAGAGGCTGTTGTACCAATGGAATACCCACATCATCCAACACAGATAGTGTTAAAGAGCATTGAACAAATTCATGGTGACCAAGGGTATCAATAGCTACCAATCATGTTTAAAATAAATCCCCTTAAGTACTAAAACAGCATGCCTCTGTATTGTCATTTGCTGGGAAGCATGAGCTGTAGGTTGCTGTTGTATTCATGACCTTTTTTATGGGTTTCTCTTGCCATTGTGTGAACACAATGCTAGGCTCATTAGGCCTTTGGTCTGATGGTTCTTATGATCTCACATTCACCACCTTCCTCTTCTCTATAGCTACAGCAGTATAGCTTCACTGTGAGGCCTCCATAAAATCCTCATAATTGCCATGAAACAGAAACACAACACTACATTTATAGATGGGGGGGGGATGAAGTTAAGTGCACCCGATGAAATGTTCCATCAGTCCCCAAATTTCTAGCACTGAAGAGAGTGAGACATTGATAATTATAAATAGATAGAACTTTTACATGTGTTCACATCCCTTTGGTAACTTTGCCTGCCCTTTGGATGCCCAAACTGTATTTCTAAATGCTCAACTGAAGCAATGCTATAAATTTAGTGGCTGAAGTAAAATTGGAGGGGGCAGGAAGGACATTTTTCTCCCCCAGTAGAGAAACCCTGTATAATGTCTTTCCATTTTAAATAGTACAGCCCTCTACCCAGAAGTGCCATTATCTTCTTTTTGCAGTTGTATTTTTTTCCCTCCTTCAATTCTTCCATTTTTATTTTGTTACCACAAAAAAAGAGTCATTAAAGAGGGGAAACCAATGCCCTCTGATTGGGAGTACTAGGATCTGTTAGCCTCTGCAATTTCAACAGATTGTGACAGCCCTATGAAGACGTCTGGATCTCTGGGAATGGTATCATCCAGTAATTTTTGCATCTTGCAGCAGAGGTATATTTTTCAAATCAGAATTCCCTGCAAAACATGGCTGTGAAGAAGCATCTGTCAGGTGGAGGTTGCCAGCACATTATTAATCCAGTCTTAAACTTTATGGAGGTAGGGCTTACTTGAGCTCAAGAAGGGAGATCCTTATTTTAACCTCCCACTGTCTTATTTCTGAAGTTTGCCACCATCACTAATTGGCAATAGAAAGAAAAATATAAGACACCTGAGACCAGAGACAGGTAGAACTTAGACTGAGGAAAAACTGTTTGATATTCTCCATGGTGGAACTCAAAGCAAGGAAGAAACTGGGGCTTTGATAGCATATATCCTCCTTAATCGCAGTTTCACCCAGTGGTAACTGGTGGCTTCCACACCATTCCAGGTTTTAGGCCAAATTTTAAAACTATTGTATTTGCTATACCAGATGCTGTGTCCTACGACCCAAATAAGTTTTTTCCCCCTAACATTCAAGGACTTTAAAAACTACTTGCTGACCCACCATACCACTGACATGGCCACTATAACAGTGTCCTTTATGCTGAGACGTGGAGGACTAATCTTTGATTTTAGCAGATGTGTGTGATGGCATGTAATGACTCAGTCTTGGGGGAATTTACTCCGCAGAAGCCAGTTTCCCTCCCTCATTGGCAACATGTACTGTAACCGCAAGCAGTGACATCGTTCTCCACTTGTCCCTTACTCACTGAAACTCAACTTGCGGCTGGTTATCCCAATTTTGCCTATGAAACTTGTGTTGTGTACTCATTAACTGGACACATCACCAGACCTCTGCTACCCAGCTCCTTTTCCTATCAAGTTTCCCTCCTTTCCCTTTTTGGTTTTTGAGATCAGTACAAAGATCAGTCTTTGAAGTCATGCCAGAGTTCGGCAATGAGGCCTCCCGCTTCCCTTTGCGTATGCCTGGTTTATAATTATGCTTCCAGCAAGTGGAAGCCCTCTTGAACTCTCCCCCTCTCTCCCATTTCTCAGCTCCTCTCTCCATAGAGCTTCCCTTGCTAATTATTACGAGATGATTGTAGTTTGATGTTCTAAAAAGCTGTCGTCTGAATGTTGTTGTTCTTTCTTTTAGGATCATGAATGCTTATCATTTCATAACTGTCTTTTCCCCTCAAGATGCCGCCCACCTTCAGTTGCTCCATCTGTTCATCCAGCTTAGAACAGAGTCTAAAATAGCTAGGGCTCTCCATTGAAACATAAAATTACATGTATAAAATGGCCATGGTACACGAAACGACTTCATGTGGTCTGCAATTTGTCATGTACTTCTTCCAGCAATCATCAGGCTAGTTGGAGACACACACCCCACTCCCCGATTATTACCCATTCAGGATGCTGGGACACTTCAGTTATCCTCTCAAAGAATGCTTTTTTTCTTCCTGGCCCTATCTGTTCCACTGATCTGGTATTACAGAGAGTAATTGCTGTGCTTGGCGTCTGTCATCAGCACCCGTTCTTCTCCAAATACATTGGCCTGCCTCCAATGTCATATTCCAGTACTCAAAAAGAATAATTTTATAGCAGGTGTGGAATGCATGGCCCTTCAGAGGTTTTAAATTAAAGGTCTCAACCTTTCTGACCACTGTCTATAGTGGCTAGGCCTAATGGGAGTTGCAGTCCAACAACTGAGAGCTAAAATGTTTCCCAGATCTGACCCTGTGGCTTATCACCTCATTTCCTCTCATATGCCAATTACATTTCCTATAACCATTGAAAAGACTATAATGGGATTCCACCCCCTGCTTGTAGGAATGATGAGGGATTCTCAGTGACAGGGGTGTTGCTGCTTTGCTATTAGCATTGATAGGGACAGGGGTGATGCAGCAGGGTGGGCTGGCAGTGCCCATTGGGTCTTTCTATGTGAGGACATTTGTCAGCACAGTTATAAATTGGTGAACACCTGTGGAGATTCTGTGAATGCTCTGGGCATGTCTATCATTTTTCTGCCATTTTAATATTTTCTACATGTGAGTGGTGTGTTTCGTTTCCTTACCCCTCCTGGCTAGACTACACATTGGATATGGCAGCTATATGGTGGCATGAGAGTCAGCATTGTGTTGTGGTTTGAGTGTTGAATTATGAGGGGGTATCCAAAAGTTTTAATGACCACCTTTTTAAAAAAAGAAAGTTTCTTTTGATTTGTAGTTGTTAACTTATCTCTGTGTAGTCACTATCTTGATTTATGCATTTTTCCCAGCGTATCTTGACCCTCCGAATACCTGATATTGTAGAAGTCTGCACATTGTGCCTGACAAGGATTTTACACTTTAGTCACTTCTGGCAGAGCCAGTCACAAAAATAAAGGACATAATGAGTTGATTTTCTCAGCAACGTGTACATAGGGACCAATGATGACACTGACAAAATTTCATCAATATGTCATAATAACTTCCGGGTGATAAATATTACTTTACGATACCCCCTCGTAAGGTGCAATCTGCAGACTTCTATAATATCAGGTATTCAGGGGGTCAAGATACACTGGGAAAAATGTATAAATCTATATGGTGACTACATAGAGATAAGTTAACAAATACAAATCAAAACAAACTTTCTGTCAATTTTTTTAAAAGGTGACCATTAAAACATTTGGATACCCCCTTGACTCTGGAGACCAGGGTTGAATTCCCACCTCAGCCATGAAACCCACTTGGTGACCTTGGGCATGTCACATACTCCTAGCCTGAGGGAAAGGCCTCCTCTGAATCAACCTTGCCAAGAAAAGTCCATAACCATAAGTCAGAAATAACTTGAAGGCACACAACAACAAAAACAGCAACAAAATTTGGTGGCACATATATTAGGTCCCAGAATTATGTGAGTATGGGATTCCTCTGAGATAGCAGGGAAGCAATTATCCAAGAAATGACATCCCCTTGAGTGGAGTTTTCTATATGGTTAGGGAGCCTATTGAAGGACATGGTCTTTGTCCCATCATGTCTTCATGCTACTGTTATATTCTTCTATCAATAAAAGAACTATCCCTCCAAACAGCATGCTATAAATATATGCTGTGCACATTCAGGGCTCTGTCACACTACACAGTTATGACACTATGACTCCACATCAGCTGCCATGGCTGCATCTAATGGAATCCTGGGGTTTGTAGTTTGTCTCTGCCTGGGGATGTTAAATGCCCTTCCCTAAGCAGCCAGTCTGGGAGGCAGTTAAAGTTGACTCAGAGTATAGTACAGATTGGGTCTCCCTTGTCTAAAATGCTTGGGACCAGAAGCGTGTTTGGATTTGGGGGGAGGGTTTTTTTTATCACCTCTATTGCATATGTACACGCTTCATATGTACACAATGAGGTCTCTTGGAGATGGGAACCAAGTTTAAACATAAAATTAATTTATGTTGCATATATATCTTGCACACATAGCCTGAAGGTAATTTTATACAATATTTTAAATAATTTTATGCATGAAACAAAGTCTGTGTACACTGACTCATCAAAAAGAGAAGGTGTCACTATCTCAGACACCTATGGAAAAAAGTTATGGATTTTTTTTTTTTAGTATTTTGGATTTTTTAATTCTATATAAATGAGTCTTAATCTGTACTGTAATTGTATAGTGTGACATAGACCTCTGTTTTAGGTTTTATCATTTCAAAACACTTAAGAAAGCAGTTTTTTTATTGACTATATTAGGTTTGCAACGTCAAGAGTTAGGGAATGTCATCTTTCCTGTAAAGACCTTGCCTACATTTCTGACTATGTTTCTGCTTTGCCTCACAAGCTATCAAACAGTTTAGAACATTTCCTTCCTAGTTCATAATATTACAAGAATTATACTTGTTCCTGACAGATGCTATGCTCCTTTCACACAGGTGGAAATTCAAAAAGTGTCATTCTTTCCCAGTGCTCCTTGTTCATGCTGTGTGTGGCAGGGTGGAGGACAAGATTTAGCTGATGAGAGAGAGAGAAGCAAAATAAAAGGTAGGAAGGCTCTGAGGGTGAAGGGGAAACCTTGTATTTCTGCAATATGGTAAAAACACATTTATTTCTGCATGTGAACAATCACGCAGTAACACCTCCTTCACATCACTTCACTGCCCAATCTGCTAATTTGCTTCTGCAATTGTTCTAAATTTGTACAATGGTATTGTATTTACAGATTGAGAACATCATGCTGGAAGCAAGCAATTTTTAAGGCACAGAAGTCTGCTTTATAGCTCATTAAATGTATTTACAGAACATTTCAATTTGGAATGCGTGCTAGTAAATCAAGCTTCCAGTCTGACAGTTTTTGTTTATCTTTGTCAAAATAATAATTCAGACCTTGCTTTCCTCTGCTATCCAGTTCTCATTAAATCGAAATCCAGACTGGAGATGTAAGAGTTCTTATAAAATAAGATGAAATAAAATGGGGAAAGTCAGGGACAAAATTGTATGCAAAAAGAATGTCAGCTACTAATTCACATATGTTTGCAACACTAAATCTAAAATATGGCCTACTCCACCAATATTTGTATAAAATAGTTTTTAAAATAATTTTAGGATGATTCTTTTTCAGATAGTTCAAACAATATGATGAAAGATTACACTGAAATAAAATATGATGCATAACTGTTGATTTCTATTATGTGAATGCCTAGATCTTAAATTCATGACAGATGATAGCCATATCTTTGTCTGATAAAACAGTGATCATTTCATTCAAAAATTATTTTATAATTAGTAATTTCATTAGAATGTTAAGGATTTGGAGGCTCAAATTAACCAGGATGCATAGAGCATACTCCTTTTAGAACTGCATAACAAGATAGTCCTACACTAAGAGTACATCCCAGATCTGTACAAATACACAAGAGGTTGCTAGTCATGCCTCAA
This sequence comes from Urosaurus nigricauda, assembly GCA_034509955.1. NCBI lineage: Eukaryota > Metazoa > Chordata > Lepidosauria > Squamata > Phrynosomatidae > Urosaurus > Urosaurus nigricauda. The sequence goes on along the minus strand of JAOEGL010000001.1, from coordinate 255,128,854 downwards.
GTGAAGGCTTTAGGACTGATATGGGCAGCCTCTCTGACAAGAAGGCAATCAGTCTTTCTTATCTCTTTCTTACACATGTGGGCCTATTGTCTCAGTGACTGTTTACTATCACAGCCTTATGTACAGGATCTAACTTTAGAGGCTTCAGTAATCAAGTACTGTACTCTATATAGATTTCTCTATATATGCTGTGTTTAAATGAGTTTCCTGAAACAACAGATATGGGTTTTTCCTTGTATCTTCCTACAAGGAGATATTTCTGTTTCACCATCATAAGCTCCCAGTACTGATTGCATAAAAACCAGATACTGTACTCTTCTATTTTAAATGATCCTTGTACCATCCAACCTTATCCCCCCCCCCCCCCGCAAACACCAAATTATCCAGTTCACTCAGACTCAGTTCTCAGAAAAGGCAAAGGGTGCTCAACCTAAGGATAATGGAGACAGAATAGAGGAAATTCAGCACAGAATAAGTAAAGAGGTAGTACAGGAATACCTGGTTAACCTAAATGAATATAAATCTCCAGGACCAGATGAACTACATCCTAGAGTATTAAAAGAACTGGCAAATGTAATATCAGAGCCATTGGCAATAATCTTTGAGAACTCCTGGAGAACAGGAGAAGTCCCAGCAGACTGGAGGAGGGCAAACGTTGTCCCCATCTTCAAAAAGGGGAAAAAAGAGGATCCCAACAATTATCGACCAGTTAGTCTGACATCAATTCCAGGAAAGGTTCTAGAGCAGATCATTAAGCAGAGAGTCTGTGAACACTTAGAGGCCAATGCCATAATCACAAAAAGCCAACATGGGTTTCAGAGAAACAAGTCATGCCAAACGAACCTGATCTCTTTTTTTTGATAAAATTACCAGCTTGGTAGATGAAGGGAATGCTGTGGATATAGTATACCTCGATTTCAGTAAGGCCTTTGACAAGGTTCCCCATGACATTCTTGCAAACAAGCTTGCAAAATGTGGGATAGACAAGTTAACTGTTACATGGATTTGTAATTGGTTGAGTGGCCGAACTCAAAGGGTGCTCAACAATGGCTCCTTTTCATCCTGGAGAGAAGTGACCAGTGGGGTCCCACAGGGCTCTGTCCTGGGCCCAGTGCTATTCAACATCTTTATTAACGATTTGGATGACAGAATTGGGGGCATACTTATCAAATTTGCAGATGACACTAAACTGGGAGGAGTAGCTAATACCCCAGAGGACAGGATCAAAATTCAAAATGACCTGAATAGACTAGAAAGCTGGGCCAGTGCTAACAAAATGAAATTCAATGCGGAGAAATGTAAGGTTCTGCACTTAGGGCGGAAAAATGAAATGCACAGATATAGGATGGGGGACACCTGGCTGAATGAGACCACATGTGAAAGGGATCTAGGAGTCCAAGTAGACCATAAGCTGAACATGAGTCAACAGTGTGATGCGGCAGCTAAAAAAGCCAATGCAATTTTAGGCTGCATCAATAGAAGTATAGTTTCTAGATCAAGGGAAGTTATAGTGCCACTCTATTCTGCTTTGGTCAGGCCCCACCTGGAATACTGTGTCCAGTTCTGGGCACCACAATTCAAAAAAGATGTGGAGAAACTGGAGCATGTCCAAAGGAGGGCAACTAAGATGGTGAAGGGTCTGGAAACCTTGCCCTATGAAGAACGCCTTAGGGAGCTGGGGATGTTTAGCCTGGAGAAGAGAAGGTTAAGAGGTGATATGATAGCCCTGTTTAAATATTTGAAGGGATGTCATATTGAGGAGGGAGCAAGCTTGTTTTCTGCTGCTGCAGAGACTAGAACGCGGAACAATGGATGCAAACTGCAGGAAAAGAGATTCCACCTCAACATTAGGAGGAACTTCCTGACAGTAAGGGCTGTTCGACAGTGGAACACACTCCCTCGGAGTGTAGTGGAGTCTCCTTCCTTAGGGGTCTTTAAGCAGAGGCTGGATGGCCATCTGTCAGGGATGCTTTGACTTGGAGTTCCTGCATGGCAGGGGGTTGGACTGGATGGCCCTTGTGGTCTCTTCCAACTCTATGATTCTATGATTCTATGATTCTATCAGAAAGCAGTTCTGCTTGTTTATGTGCCTTGAAGTTGCATGTTGGCTTATGGTGACCCCATGAATTTCATAAAATTTTCTTAGGCAAAGGATACTCAAAGGTGGTTTTGCCAGTTGGTTTCTCTGAAACATAGCCCACAGCACCGGTTATTCATTTGCAATTCAAGTAGTAACCAAGGCTGATCCTATTTAGCTCCCAAAATCAGACTATGACTGGGAAAAGACTGGCACTCCTCCCTCCATGCAAACATCTTTGCTTAAGGACAAATTCAGGTTAAATTCCCATACATCCTGGCTTGAGACTGAAACCCACTGAACATAGTAGCAATTATCTCTGAATAAATATGAGACTGCCATATTCTCATTTTTTTCCGATTTGTCTGACACGTAATGGGCTTTAGGGAAGGGAACATGTAGCAAGACAACTCTCATTCATTGGCTATTTACTGTTCCTGATAATTCAGTAGCAAAATGAGAGGTTTAGAAACTTCTAAGCAAGACTTCTGTCCTCCAGGGTTATTGGAAAGGGCTGAAAAAGGGAAGAAAAGGTTCAAGTCTTGTAGGACTGATAGCTTAAAGGCCTCTTCCACATCTTTGCAGAAATAACAACTGAATGTATTTCTACAATGCACAGTTGAAGACTGCTGATACCATTTCAACATAGTTTTGATAGCCTTTCATTTGGTTTAGCAAGTGATGTATGCAGTATGCAGATATTTGCTGTAAGTGATGTATCTGGTGAGAAATCATTTTCAAAGCTGAGAGCGATTTTTTAAAAACGTGTTTGCACACTTCTGTGTCCCTACAGCACCTAATAATATTAGCACAAATTTCTGCAGAACCTAAAATTATGAGAAATTTGGATTGCAGTGGTTGGATAGAGAACTTTGCTTGCAAAAAGGATGGAAAGAAATATTTCACTAAGCTCAGTGTTAGAGAACTGACTCTTCATAATCGCCATGTTGTTTTTTTATCAGCCTTATTTATTTAGGTTTTTGTTTATTTGTTTTGATGTTGTGAAATCTTTTTCTGTTTACATGATAAATGTTTTTATAAAAGTTACATTTTATGCTTATGACTCCTGTGTTGTTGTTATGTGCCTTCAATTAATTTTCAACTTTTGGCTTTCTTGGCAAAAATTGCCAAAAGGGGATTGCCTTTGCCTGCCACAGGTCACCCAGTGAGTTTCTATGGCCAAGTAAGGATTTGAACACTGGTCTCCAGAGTGGTAGTCCAACATCCAAACCACAACATCACCCTGGCTCTCCTTTTGACTTGTATACATGTATCTTTCAAATGATTTTACAAAGTAGTATTAACTATATATTGCATTAAAAACATACTCTGCAGCTGTAATAACAACTGGCAACAGTAAATGTATTGTGTATTCAACCTGTACTTTGTGTCTATTCATGCATATAGTAAAATCAAATCCCTGACTTACTTTCATACTTGTAAGAAGTCAACTTTCCTGCCAATGAACATGATATTGCATATCATAAGGCCACCGTTCCTCTACCCTTGATTTTTCAAAGTTCCAAATTGTGTGGAAAACCTCCACAAATAGGAGAGACCATTACATTCAGAATGTCCTGCTCTACCTGTAAAAAGGACCAAAGAAACATATGAATATTGAACTGGGCTACATAACTTTCCTCCTTATTAGTTCAGTCTATAAAAAAAATCAGAATGGCCTGAAGAGGCCTTTTGTTTCAACCATTTTACTGACAGACTGCTGCCTGCTTTGAATCCTCTTGCTGGACAGAAGATGGGTAGATATTTTAAAAACAAATAAAGTTCTTAAAAGGCTGCACCCAGAGGCATTTTAGAGATGCAAATAAATTGACTGTGAAGATTACTGTGAAGTAATTTGAGAAGAAGCCCCCTCTACTCTTAGGGGGAAAAAACATCAAATTAAGGCACTCAGGACTCCAAGATTTCAATATCATGTTCATCTATATGGAAGGTGAGTCAGTGGGGCTTACTTCTGAATAGACATACAAAACTGTTTTTTTTTAAATCCTATAAAGGGAAAACATATCTATTTAAACCAGAAACAATGACATTTTATAAAGACTCTGCATAAGCAAACTAGCTAAAAATAAACCAATGCCTTACATTATCGCTGCCATCTTCTAATTTTGTACATTTCTGAATATTTTCCAAGTAGATGAATATCCTTCCATTCTTTGGCCTTGAGTCTGAAGGCAATTATAAATGTTCTCTTTAAATAAACTAGATTAATGGAACCTTCCTGCCTACCATGAATGCAGAGATGCACACTAAAAAAAATCCTCCTAAGTGAATGAATTTGCTCTTAGTTGGAGAATGGAAGATCCTTGACTTGTAAATGGCAATCCTATTGGATATGAAACATATGTGGCCCTAGCTTCCTTTGAAAGTTCATCTATTCCAGGCAGGATAAAATGCAACAGGTAGAGGTGCTGATTATTATGTACAGAAAGCATATATCTGAGAACAGGCTAAAACAAACAACAGGATGTCCAAAAGGAAAGCATTGTACAGGTAGACAGAACACTGATTTAAACAGTAATCTTTTCTTTTGCTGCCAACAAACAAAGAGATCTGCTATATCAAGATGGGCCATTTTAGCCTTCTGGACATTTTTGCACAGCAATCCCCACAATCCCTCACTATTAATAATGTTGTCTAAGATTGTTGGCTTTTTAAGGCAAAAAAAAAAAAAAACCCAAACCAAACCAAAAAAATTAGAGCAGTATTTCTCAATATATGGTCCCCCAGATATTTGGAGCTCAACTCCCAGAAGTGCCAGCCAGCAGGCCAATGGTCAAGAATTCTAGAAAGTGAAGTCCCAAACAGGTGGAATACCCAGATTTGATAATCACTTATCTAGGGAGCCATAGTTGCCCAGCCCTGCAATATACAAAAAACAAAAACAAAACTAAAAACAGACACTGGGAGGTGGCATCTCCACACCAGGAGCTGTAGAGGGCTCTGGAAGCATGCCCTAAACTGCCCACCATAAAGCCTTGAAGGTGCACATCCCTAGGTGCTTGCAAGAAAGCAACAACCAAGAAACCTGCCTCATAGTCATGTTTCTCCCCAACAGGACCCTTCTTTTCAGCTTCAGTAGTGAATGAGATTCATCCCACCTAGAAGAAAAGAGTACAGTAATCTTTTCCCCAGCTACTGCCACCAGCTTTACTACTGCATGCGCAGTTGGGTTTATTGTGACATAGCACCTAACTTGGTTGTAGCCTTCACTACCGCAGAGTTGGCCAACTAAATCAGAGGAGATTCACAAGAGGCTGAAAGGCAGCTGTTCTTACTGGTGCCTCTTCCTCATCACTCATTCTGTCCTGGGCTTTCATAAGCCCAGGAAGTGGTACCTGTGAACACTGCATGTAAATGTCCTGTATGACAGCTTTGAGTGGGCTCAGGTTTATGTTTTCAAAAGCATACTGTACTTTGACAAATCCCTTCACACACACACACACACTACCCCAAAACCACACTGGATGATACAATGGTGTGAAACAAGTAGGCCCACCAACAACAACAGAGTAGTAACTGAAATGGCTCCTGAATGATGCCATTATGAATCACTTTGTTGCTTTCAGCTCCCCAGAACAACAGGCACTGATGAAGCTCTCTGTCTTAAAAGAATATGTTAAAGGCCACATTTTGTTTCTTACTTATTTATTGTTTTTGGTATTTGTAAAATAAATTAGCATTCCATTAAAACATGGTAAATATTAATTGAAATATATTCCTATTGCCAACAGTGCCCAGTTTAGAGGGTAATTTGAGAGAAAATCCCAAAGTTAAAGGCACAAAATAGGCTGTCAGTTTTGTTGACCTTTTCCTTGAATTACATCAGCAAACCCCAAGTCAGCAACTTGAGTCATATGTTATCTTTTTACAGAGACTCTGAAAACATCACACTTGTATTAATAGACCTTTAATCAAGTACTCACTGTCCCTCTCATTCCTTTGCTTTATCATGTGCTCCCTGCCCCCCGCCCTTTAAAAAGTGTTAGCTAAAGAAACTGTGACTTCATCTAAATTCTCACATAGCTCTGTTATTTATGGTGAAATCCCCAGTGTGCGCATCACCCTTTCTTCATAATATATACACAGAAGACAATTAGTGATCCTTAACCTTCTAGGTAACCAGGGAGGATACCTCAACCAACCAATACGTGAACAGATATATTACCACTTCAGGATACCACTCCTTGTGATACTTTGGCTTCTGCTTTATATCACCCAGATTATTCTGTGCCATTTGAGCCCATTGAACTGTAATTAATTAGCACTATGGTTAGTGGAAACAAACCAACTTCGAGTGACAGATTACAAAATTGAGTTTAAATATAACACTAAACAGAATTTAATCCAAAACTATAGCACATACTTCCTATCTCCTCTTTGCAACGATGTCAAAACAGGATTGGGGAGCAGATAAGTCCAAAATTCATTGTGGCTCACTCTTGTCATCGTAACCTGTACATTAGAATTGCCTCTATATAAGGCCATTGACTCAATACATCCCACATTTGATTGACAAAATTATACTAAAAATATCACCATTACAGTGGTCCCTTGGCATCTGCTGTGGTTTGGTTCCAGGACCCCCTATGGATACTAAAATCTGTGAATGATCACGTCCCACTATATACAATGACCTAGTAAAACAATGTCATTTATATAAAATCAAGGTTTGCTTTTTGGAATTTATATAGTTTTTAAATATTTTCTAGCTGGAGATGGTTGAATCCATCAATAAAGAATCTGTGGGTACAGCAGGACAATTGTATTGAGAAACCATGATTCTATCCTTGAGCTCTGAGCAACTAAAGAAAAGAAAAAGCTTGAGATTAGGACATAATAAATACATTATTTCACAACTGTGAAAAGAATGCCTATTTATTGTTCTGGGAACGTGTGTGTGAATCTTTCTGAATCTCCAAGAAAAGTGTATTTCTGATTGACCTAGGTAGTGGGGAAAAACAACCCCAAGTATCAAAAGTCTAAAAGATGTGATGTGCTAGAAACATCACACTGCTGCCAGATCAGACTAGAGATTATGATTTGCTTACATCAAAAATCAGAACTGTACAATCTTCACTGTTTGTGTAATGGAATGGATACAATATGGTTTCTAGGATTCTGGCTTTCCTCCTGTTTGTTATGTCAGATTTGCTTTTAACATTTCTGTGATTTACATTCATATTTGCAAGACACCTTGGGTTTTATATTAATTATAGAAAGGTGGAATATAAATACCCAAACAGATAAATACACAGTAATTAGGAAAACCTTTTCTTTATTTTGCTGCTATTGTAAACAACATATTTCAAGGTTGGAGGATATGACTCAATGAAGAGATTCTTAAACCCACACACAGACTGCTTCTATAGAGTACACTTATCCATGCCCATTCCTCAAGTGGAAGGGGTGGGCAACTGTCAAGGCTTAGGGGACTATGGATTTCCCATGAAAATTTTATGCCTTCAAATGCTTCCAAACACCATCTAGAAAAAGGCCTTTCCTGGGCATAAGATTGCTGAAAGGGGAACAATTCACCAGTGATTTGCAAAATTGACCTGGGCACCATAAAAATGACCTGGGCATCACATGGAGCCTATAGGCTTTGTTTTCCCCTTTTCTGGTCAAGGCAAAACTAAAGTACAGAAATATGAATTACCGTAAAAGAAGTACATTTTTTCTTATAATCATTTGCATTCTTCTACAAACTGACCTAATGCAAGTTTTTATTACAAAGGGAGCTATTCTGCTCAAGATAAGATGCTACACCAGTCTGTATGGTAGAAGCGTACACTTGCCAGCATCCTAAACCCATGTAGTAATTGGCAAGATTCATTTTTTAAAAGCACAAAAACCTTTACTCTTTAAATGGAATTTCTTCATTACATTCTTCCCACTGTATGACATGTTTCGTTTACAACACCTTGACTTTTGACATAGTTTGCTCTGTATTAATCAATACTGAATCACTCATTGGTCTGTAGATTGCTGCCTCACATGCTGAGAAGAAGAAAAAAAACTCCCATCAAAACGGCATTCACCTTCCTCCTTCAAACACTAGAGGCCACTGTGCTATTAGCAGGCTGACCTGTTGCTGCAATACTCCCCATGACTGGGAGAAAGGGCTGGGAAGGAGAGAACCATGCAAAGTTAAAAATAGAAGCTGACAGTGACTATGAGATGCTTTCCTCTGAAAAGAAAGCCTTTTAACTCTGTATCTATTTTATTAAAGGGAGGGATACCTTAAAATGTGAGGAGAGGAGAGCAATGCTATTTATACAAAGTCTTGATATGATCATTGCAACAACGAACACAACAGCACAGAAGCAAAAATGCACTAAAAGCAAGTTGGCAAATGCAGGTCACTGGAAGACAAGAGTGCTAAATGCTGCAGAACATCACCTTGCCACAGTTCCCTCCTCCTGGCCTCAGAATGTGGGGGGAAACAAGTCAGCCCAGAGGAGAAGATTTAGGATTCCTTGAAAGTAAAGGAAGAAACATGGACACTGGGACACAATCTGTGCAAGTGGCTTCCCATCAATACAAAAGACATCAATCTCTCTGTTCTAGCTCTAGCAGGTGTTTCTGTCAGCCTGCATTCAACTGCACTGCAAGTGGAATGAAACAAGCTTTGGATGTGATGTCAAACAACAACCTGGCCTCTGCCTTCTGCCACATCATCTTCATCATCCCTGACTAACTAGGCACTAGCCAGATCTGAGGTTTCCTACCTGAGTTTATGATACAATTTAAAATGAGTATCAGGAACAGATGCCATTGAAATCAAGAATAGCCACAGATACTTGAGATACTTGAGTTTAGAGCCACTAAATACAATCTAGACTCTATAAGGGGGGCGTTCTATATGTTAGTGGTAGCTCAGAAGTAGTAGGGCAAATTCATTTCTCAGACTAACTAGACCTGGATCCAGACTGTGACAGCTGTTCTTTTGGTTTCCTGTTCTATCATCTCTGCATATAGACAGGGCTTAACATTATTAAAGAAAGAGAGAGGGGAGGAGGGAAACAATTTCTCTGCTGGTAGAGGCATGCCAAGGATGTAGCCACACTGCAGAATTAAAGGATTTAGTTTGACACATGACTTTAACTACCATGTGTTGTTCTACAGCACCCTCGGATTTGTAGTTTGGTGCTGTATTCAGAGTGGTCTGTCAGAGAGTTCTGGTGCCTCACCAAACCAGAGATTCCAAGATTCTGTAGGATGGATCCATAGCAATTAAAGTGATGTCAAACTGCTTCAATTTTGCAGTGTGGCTATACCCTAAGACTCCAGAATGGTCCACTTCTAGTTCAGTGATGTTGTGTCACACTGTCACATAACTGTATCAGTATCCTGGGTGTGGGCCTGGTGGAGGGGTTCCAGTTCAAAATAGGCTGGACCTCTGTTTTATTTTTGGTACTTAACCAAATAAGTTCATACATCCTTCACTATAGATTCATTATAAATAGTGGTGCTCTGCTTACTGAAAAGCAAACATATCTAAGTTTTAAAATATGGCCCCTCGGTAGGTTACCCAAATATATTTGTAATCCATATTGCACCTTGAGTTTTGGCTTTTATTATTAAAGTTTATTTTTTTTAAAAAAAATGTGAAAGTTACCATGAGGGGAAGCATAGAAATGTTCTTGTCCATCCCCTGGGCCACTTATTAATCACACCAAATTTCCGCCACTAGGTTCTGCTACCTAGAGGAGACGTGTTGCCATGGTCAAGTTTCTCTTTTGTTTTGGAATAGTGTCCAAATGCACATGCCACTGAAAAGGAATATAGTGGAAAGAATGATATCCCCATTCAAATCTGGATGTACAGGTTGAATCTTCCTTAATCTAAGATGCTTGGGACCAGAAGCATTTTGAATTTATTTATTTATTGATTTTTGAATATTTCCATATACGTAATGAGACATTTTGGAGATAGGACCCAGATCTAAACAGGAAATTCATTGCTGTTTCATATACACCTTATATGCATAGCCTGAAAGTAATTTTATACAATTTTTAAAATATGTGCCTGGGACTAACTTTGTGTACTAAAAACACTGAAACATAGAAACAGAAAGTAAAGGTGTCACCATCTCAGCCACCCATGAAAAAGAATTTTTTGATTTTGGAGCATTTTAGATTTTGGAATGCTGGATAAGGGAGACTCAACCTGTACCGACTAAATTAAGGTTTCGGTACTTCACATTGCATTACTTACAACTTATACTGAAAATAATTCCCACATGCAGGGGAGCCTAGGTAAAGTTCTTTCATCAATACCCACTTCTCCTCCCTCTTTCCATCCTTATTCTCCCCCATCCCAACACCAAGCTGTATGCAAATTTCCCAAAAGGAAATACTCCTTTTGTGAAGGGTGAATAATTTCACAAACTACACACCTGCCTGATTTCAGCCTAGTACTCTTAATCCTCAAAATAAGGTATAGCTTTTAAAGTTTTTTCTTTCCAGAGAGATAAGCAAGATTCCTAGTACACAGAACACAGAGAAATACTCATGTCTCTTAAAATCTCTTACCAAAAATAAGGGGCCTACCATGTAAATGTAAATAACTAGAAGCAAGCAAGGGGATGCACCCTGAGCTTTCGTGCAGTTTCTCTGCAACAGCCACTAATCTAATGTGATTAGATTACACATACTCACTCTAGCATACATGCACGCACACTAACACATGCCTATCTATTAGATTTTATATATATATATCCGCATTTCCTCCAAGGAGCTCAGGTGATATTCCCTGCATCTGCCCTTATGATGTACTGGTTTGAGCATAGGACTATGATTCTGGAGAATCCCAGCTCAGCCATGTAAATTCACTTAGTGACCACCTTAACTGAGAACAACAATATTTTGACAAAATCTAGGCCTGTGACTCTTAGCATTGTCATTTTCCCCCTCCTGTATGATTTTAATACCTTTTTTTGATGAAGAAACCAGTGGAGCTTAGAGAGCTTGCATAGTTTATTTTGTGCATTTTGGTTTGCCTAATATCGCTGTTTTGTGGATTTTTGGATCTTATTGTACTTTGTACTGTATATAGATCTGTAACTTTTTCCCCGATATCAAAGGCAAATCCTATCATCTGTGTCATACTGGTTAGCCATTCATATTATGGATTCACTAAGCAGTAGAGAAGGAATACCACATGGTTCAAATGCTCTCTAGTGCTTTGTATCATGCTACTGCTTAACATGATATGGAGAAAGAGTCTCTTTTATACTGTGGGCCCAAGGGGCTTGTAACTTCAGGTGTGTTTTAAGTAAGTAAAAGGAATTATTTTTAGAAACAGGAGAGTCAAGTGCAAACCTCTAAAATTGCAACTACAATGGTAATCAGTTATTTTAGAGCAGTCCTAGAACTATAATTATAATGAATAACTTCTTAAAAGCACCTTTCCACATTCTGGAAGTAACTGTGCTACAAAAGACCTGCCCAAAGATTTATAAAAAAAACTCCTCTGCACAGATGGAGCAAGTCCTACATCACTATAAGGCATTTTCAAACCATTTAAAGATACTGAAACTTTGACACATCAGCTTCTGAAGTAGTTCTATATTCCTTGGCCACACATAATCAGCATATGGACAATATAGTTAAAGCAAGATGGGCACATTGATCTTAGTATTTAAATAAACACATTTAACAGCTCACAGCTTTTTTTTCTCTTTCGCTTTATCCCTTCCTTCCTTCCTTCCTTCCTTCCTTTGCAGCTCTTGTGTCCCATCCCTCCCCAAAAATATTGGCCAAGAAACTGACCACTGATTCTCCCTGAAAATTCTACAGTAGTGGTTCTCAAAGAGTGAGGCAGGACCCTCTGGGGGCATAAGAGTTGTTCAAGAATGGGTTAGGACACTAAGGCCTTGATCGCTCCTCCTCCTCCTCCTTCTAAACCCTTTTAGGAGTAAAATTTACACCCATGTTGAGTTAAATATTGAATTTACTGACATAAGGGATGCGGTAACTTAGAGGTTAAGAAGCCAACTCTGACAAGCACTAGGCAGTTCCAGAACCAAGCACTGCATGACGGAATGAGCTCCTGTCACTAGTCCCAGCTTCTGCCCACCTAGCAGTTTGAAAGCATATAAAAGTACAAGTAAATAGGTACCACTTTGGTGAGAAGGTAAAAGCATTCTGTGCAGTCGTGATAGCCACATGATCACAGAGTCATTTTTGACAATGCTGGCTCTCTTGGCTTAGTAACGGAGATGAGCACTGCCCCCTACAGTTAGACATGACTAGACAACCTTGTCAAAGGGGAAACCATTACCTTTTCTTACTTAAATAAAACTGTTCTAATTCAAATGGTGATATTTCCTTATAAAATATTAAAATATGAATATGCACAAATATACAAATGAAAATAAGCACATTAAATTAACAAAACATTTTTATTTATATACTATATGGGGGAGGGGAGATGAAGTCAGCATGTAGCTGTAAGGAGGGGTCCAAGTGGTAAAACATTTGAGTACCACTCGTCTAGATGGCATGATCTGCAATGATCTGCCATTGGAGCTATAGGGAGGGGAGGTCTATCTTAGTCCTACGGGGGCTTTGTGTAAAATAACAGTGACCAGGGACCCTTTCACACTACATATTTATAGCATTATATCCCAGAACATAATGTGGAACCCTAGGGTTTATAGTTTGATGGGGTTGTCTGGGTTGAAATTCTCAATAGCTCTCCTTAAACTTAAAATCTCAGAATTCAACTGGTTTGAATTTTGCCATGGTTCTTAAATTGGAATATAGTGATTTAACCGTACACTCTTAAGGTTTTGTGGTGAATGGACCCTAAAGTCACTTACAGTTTTTTTGTGGAGCAGGAAATACTTATCTGGTCCCAATACAGGTCTAGGAAATCTTAAGCACAGTGCCAAATGGACAACTGTGATCTCTTCAGCTTCTGAAGGTGTAAACTGGCCTATATTTTGACTTTTTAAAGGTATGGGCACCCAATCACTGGAAGTTGCTCACCCCTACACAATTTGGATCTGCCAGCCCTAGCTTATTTTTCAGAGCCTAAGGAATTCTGATCAAGATGACAAATTCCTGGGTGCCATTTTCTTTCTATCTTTTTAATTTAATCTTTATTAGTTTCATAAAACCTACAGCATAATTCATTAAACTGTACATTAACTGAATGTTAGTTAGTAATTAGTATGTAATTAAAATTGATGGCACTTTCCAAAAGTCTTTCTTGTAGTGAACAACTTGGAAATATGACCTTGACGACCCATTTTGTAAGCACACATACAGAAGAAATACCACTGGTGGCAGCAAACTTCCTTCCCTTGAAATCTTTTGAAAAGTTCACTTTGTTTTCTTTATAATGAATGACTTACTTATAATTGTTGAGCAGATGGAACTGGCTTGTTGCAAACCATTATGCTTGTGTGCAGTATATACACTTGTCTGAAGAACTCTACACCCTCATCCCACAAAACCTTAAGAATGTGCACAGAATTATTTTGTTCAATGGTATTATTTTGGACGCCTTTGCTTGGAAACATCCCTCTCTAGAATCAGATGGATTCTTTGAGCAAAACTTGAATGTGTTTGCCTGGTATGTGATACCTTACAGGCCTGTCCTCCTTTGTTTAACTGCCATGTTAACTGCCATGGCAGCATCCTACAAACACCTGGGCTTTATAATTTTGTCAGAGGCACTAGAGGAGGTCGTTGGCTCAAAATTCTAAATACTCTCCCTAAACTGAAATTCCATCCAGCATTGGATGGAAACACAGCAGTCAAAGAACTACTGTGCTATAATTCTGTAATATGAAAGGGCCCATAGTTTATCTTAAAGTTCATCCTCACTTCACTTCCATAAAGTTTTAAAAGCTACTGACCAGTTTCCCAGCCTAATAGACTTAATCCCTATAAAGTGGACAACACAACTGGCTTGGAAGGCAATGGGTGGATGAATGAAATAATCTCAACTCAGTGTAGAGTGTGCCTTTGATATACACTGGGATTTGGTTCCAGGACTGCCCTGGATAGCAAAATCCATGAATGCTCAACTCTCATTGAACACAATGGTGTAGTAAAACAGAATTTTAAAAAGATATATACATATATATATATATATATATATATTCAAGCCATGGATGGTTGAATCTCTGGATGCAGAATCTGTAGCTACAGAGGGCTGAGTGTACCTCTTTGACACAGTAGCTGGTTTCAGAGATACCAGCTCCACTTCCACAATGGTTTTAGAGATGGGTTAGCCTGAGGGTAAAGTTTTCCACTTTGACAAGGTTGTCAAGTCATGTCGAACTATAGGGGGCAGTGCTCATCTCTGTTACTATGATGAAGATACAGTTTTTCTGCACAGAATGCTTTTACCTTCCCACCAAAGTGGTACCTACTTATCTACTTGCACTTTTACATGCTTTCGAAATGCTCTGTTGACAGAAGCTGGGACTAGTGACAGGAGCTCATTCCATCACACAGCACTTGGGCCTCAAACTGCTGACCTTCCAATCTTGCAGTCATCAGAGTTAGCATCTTAACCACTGAGTCACCGCAACTCTCTAGCATTTTGTACAAATAAATAAATAATAAAATTGCATATTACAAAATGCTTCTAGACATAAAGAAGTGTAGCACTGATTGGAAAGCTGCATGTAATGAGTATTTAAATTTGGCCACTTTTATAAGTCACGTATAGGCACAGTAGCATCACCACCAATAATGTAGCTTTATCTATGAATACTGCATTTGCAGTATCTCATACAGAAAAATAATTTTTAAATTATCTAACAATGTAAGTTGTACACACTCCCCAACCCCTTTCTATACATTTCTAGGCTCTGCCCCAGATTAAGCATTATTTTGCCTTCTGGTGTCTTATTTAAAAAAATGTCACAGTGGGTTGCTAGCATTGTCATTCTTCAGGATCTAGCTCTATTCCTATAGTCTCAAGACGTTAAACTTCTGCCAGTGCAATCCTATACCTATTTACTCAGAAGAATGTGCCATTCAGTTCAACAACACTTACTGTTAGGGTGAGTGCATTTGGAACACACAAAGCATGGCTCCTGCAGTTCTCCATGTCTTCCTATTCCAGTACAACCCTTATTACACACCCAATCCAACCCTGCCCCCCCCCCAAAAAAACAACTTATTGCAACTAAGAATTATTTAATCAGAGGAGGTTAGCCATTGCTTTCCTCTGAATATTGCCTACAGTACCTGGTATTCTATGAAGGGCCTGAGCAGACAGGGCAGGATAGCACAGGCTGAGCCCATGCTATACTGCCCTTCATGCTCACTTGGGTTTGTCCCTGGGTTGGCATGGGGATAGGTGGGTGTTCACACACCTGTCCTCACACCAACTCCACACACTGACCCAGGAGTCAGGTACACTCCTTATCTTGCTACTGTACAAACCATCTGAGAAGCTCTCGTCACCCTGTCTAATGAGGAAACAGAGCACCTGGCTGAATCCACATGGCCAGGCACCTACATGGCCAGGCATCAGACGCAGCAACTATGGGGCTTCTCAGATGATTCACATGCCAGCAAGGAAAGGAGAGCAGGGGGCTGTCAGAACAGCCCAGTTTTGCCACAGAGTTTCTTAGAAACTCCATCCAAAACCAGGGCTATTTTATCCAGGGGTAAAGGATCTTTACCCTGGGGTCAGATCAGATCGTCCAGATCCACATCTGTACTGGTGGGATCAGGGCCCAATCCCCCATTAGAGTTTTGGCCTGCATCACCTAAACTAGATGCAAGGTTAGGGTAACTCAAGATATTTGACCTGTGCAAACAACCCCAAAGTATACCTTACATGTCCTAACTAAACTGACCCTGTGTAGCATCCCAGATCATACAGGATCTGGTGCCTTCAGGGTTTTCTAGAACAGAATGCTGTCCTCTCCTGTCATAAAGGGTGGACTATCAATATATTTATTAAATAAACAAATAACAATCTAAAACACCATGCACAGGCAACCATTTCACTTGCTAAAATTACTGACACATATTTTAAACAGTTAACTCATTACATGACAACTATATATATCTATCACAGAAATACACTCCTCTGGTATACTGTTAAGCAAGAACAATACAACTCATGCATCAACTGTGCCCATCCCTTGAGACATCAGATCTGGCTAAGATGACACATACCTTGATTACACCAGGGTTACATTGGGGTTACAAGAGAAGTTAAAAGGAATGGTTACAAAAACAAGAGAAGCTGACCTTCGATTGATGGTTTAGAATCCAAGATACAAGCTGACACTGTATTTTTTTATTTACAAAATTATGGCACAGCATCCCAATAAATAGAAATATTGCTAGCCCTTAATAAGCGGATTTGGTATCCACGGATACAACCATCAACAGCTTGAAATTATTCTGAAAGAAAGGAAGGAAAGAAGGAAGGAAGGAAGGAAAAGAAATCTAAAGAGTGAACCTTGTTTTTGCCATTTTATATAAGGGACATCATTTTACTAGGCCATTGTATATAATAGGACTTGGACATGTATGGATTTTTGGTATCCACAGGGAATCCTGGAACCAAACCCCAGTGAAAACCATGGGCCTACAGTAGTATTTTCTTTACATATTCACAATAAAAATTGGCCTGTTTATTAATTCTAGCTGTGGTCAGGAGTGTAGTGGTAAATTAGAAAGTGTGGGTGGCTCATTATGACAGCCCCATAGCAACATTTCTAAGGAGAGTAAAAAAAAAAATACTGACAGCTATAGTGACCCATGTCTATACATCTCTTTAATTGTGTATAGACATATTAAATGTTTACATACACAGATGCATAGTCCAGGAAGCAGTAGCAGGGCATAGCATAATGCTCAGTATATTAGGATCAGCTGACAAGTTACAGGCTAATGAGCTGGCAGATGGCAGTGTAGTGCTTTGCTTGTTGGGCTTTGGAGACAGAAACCTGAGCTTGGATGCGAAAGAGAAAGAAAAGGATGAAACATGAACAGCACCAAAAATATCAATTCAAGATTTTCAGGAGTTTCTTACCTCACCACCAAGAAGAAAGTTAAAAAAATCAGCTCCATCAAATTTTATCTCCATTCAGGGGCTGGTCTTTTGTAAAGCAAACTTGTCTAAGTTGCCCTTTCAGTGCCAAGCCACTCCAAAGTACTTTGGATTGCAACAGGAACAGCTGACAATATAGTTGTCCTCAAACCTCACCTTCCCATGTGAAATTTGTGGCTAAACTGGGAAATGGTAGAAAACTTGGGGTTGGGAAGGGAGATTGTGTCATCCCTGTCAATCAAAAAGTTCAGTTCCTTCATTGTGGTGAACCCTGGCTGCACTACACCCCTAGCTGTGATCAGACCAAAGAGAAAAAATTAAGCAAATTGTTTTGTGCAAGAAATAATAACAGATGAAGAATGAATAATTAAGCTATATTTTATTTATTTCCAGCTATTTTTTAGAATTGCTCACAGATTTATTATGCAACCGCTCTCATTATATTCATCAGACTGTATTTTGAATTGCTTCTAAAATCACTTCTGATTATGCAAATATGTTTGGATCTTGTATTCCAGTTTCAAAAGCTGTTCCTTCTGGCTCCACCTCTCAGCTCTGGAGGTTTTATGAATGACTAGCAATCATTGACAATGAATGACTGCCAACTGCCCATTCAACCTCTTTCAGATCTTCCCTGCATACACATGCTTCCAAACAAATTACCAAACTATGACTACATGTAAGACTTCTGCACATTTTTCTGTGAAAAGCATGTCTAACAATAAAAGGATGCCACTACATACAGACTATTTGCAATGCATCCTAATGATCTCTGTTCTCTGAGTAGACATAAGACAGATCTCAGTGCATTTGTCCTTTCAGACAGGCCAAATATAAACTTCAATTATCACTGGTGTTTGGGAATATTCATTTTTACCAAATTATCTTTCTAAATTGCAACCAGCATGTTTATTAAAAATATTCTCTTTTTAAAACATATATATTTATGTGGTGTAGTGGTTTGAGTGTTGGACTCCAACTCTGGAGATCAGGGTTTTTCCCCCCACTTGGCCATGGAAACCCACTGGGTGATCTTGGGCATGTCACTCTCTCTCAGCCTCAAAGGGAAGCAATGTCAAATCCTCTCTGAACAAATCTGGCCAAGAAAACTTGTCAATTGCCATATAAAATATTAAAATATTTTATATACAAATACAGAAGAGTTTTTTGAAGATAAAATATAAATATATATTCATATTTTTTAAAAAATTATAAAATGGTTTTGTGATATGCAGAATATCCATACAAAATCCACACATGCTGGTGTCACCTTCAGTGACAATCTAGAACTGGGAGATGGATTCAAATGCTGAGCTTATAAACCACAATGAACAAACACCTCCTATAACTAACAATCAATGTTTCATGCAACATATTTAAGAGCCACTTTTTATCTTACTTTTAGAAAGTAGAGGTTTTTGACAGTACATCATGAAAAAGGTGTCACATCAAGTTTAGGGCAGTTATCACATGAGCCCCTTTTTCATGATTACACTAGTACGGGGAACCAGATACATACTGGTTTTGAAGCATTCTCTTGCAAGTGTCTTCACTATAGTGGAAACGGGACCTCCAACTCTCTTCCTCACTCATCTGCATTGCCCCATATCCCTGCCTCCATGCCCGATCCCCTACCCAGCATGCATTTCAGGGGTGGTTTTTTATTATTTTAATGTTTTATTTTTGGTACGTATATAATTTTTAAAATAAATAAATAAATAAAAGTAATAATGGCAGAAGAGGTGGGAGAGGCGAGGAGACTAACAGCATGTGACTACCCAATACTGGAATTGCCACCAAAGAACTTATCAAACCTGAAGACTAAAAGGACAACTTCCATTTAAGGGCTTATTGACAGGTTTTTCCATCAATGACAAGATGCACTCTAACCACACTTGGACAACCAGGCAGACAATGAGATCGATATGGCATTGTGCTGTAAGTTTCATCGAAGGCACTATTTCCAAACTTTAAAAGTGATTTTAAAGTGTGTGTGATAAAATCCTAAATCATCTGGACCAGTGATTCTCAAAAAGAGAAGGGCCAACCTCAACTCCAAAAACCCATGATTGGCCATGCTGAAGCTTATCTCCCACTCTGCAGCTAAGAATCAGAGGTCTAGATACTGGTGACACATTCAATTCTAAATGGGGGCCCTACACACTTTTATAACACCATTACTCCTCTTTATCTGCCCTGAGGAGTTCTCATCTGCCATGAGGAGTTATCGAGACAATTTTGGAACTACAGTACAATTTTTAAAATGTTTATAGGTTTCTCTATGCTTATTATACAGAAAGAGGGTGCATCAACTGTTTATAATACTATAGTATTATACTATATAATACTATATGATATACTAGTACCATAAATAATGTGGTTTGACATTACTGCAAGTGCTGTAGCTCCATTCTATGGTATCCATAGATTTGTAAGTTTACACATTCTTTAGCCTTCTCTGCCAAAGAGCACTGGTGCCTCAAAAAACTACAAATCCCAGGATTCTGCAGGATGGATCCACAGTGATTAAAGTGGTGTCAAACTGCATTAGTTCTATAGTGCAAATGCACAGAGAGAGGAGGCCACCATAATCAAACATAGTGTAGTTACTGCTTTGAGAAAAATTTAAGAGGTGAATGGACCCAGAGGGGCCACTGCAAAAATGATCCAGCATTCCAGAATGGATAAGTAGCTGTAGCAACACACAGTGAAGAAAGGAAAAGGAGCAATTACTGAAAAGTGTACACATCTATCAATTTATTTGTAAAAATTTAAACTGATTTTTCCTTTTAAAAAATTACATACTTCCCAAGCATTTTGGAGTATTTTAACAACCACACTATCAGATATTCAGATTTTGGATTCTGTTCTATTGACTTTACTCTCATTACCAGATTGCCCCTTCACCAACTACTAACAACTCCTTATTTCTACAATCCTGGAGAAAGAGTAGTTAGCCAGAAGGGTGGCACTGTGCTTTTTCCCAAGTATTATACCAACACTACAAGGGTTTTTAAGGTTTTCACTTCTGCCTAACCAGAGTCTGCAAAAGGTACCTTTCTGAACTGTAACACAGAATTCCCCAGGTAGCATGACCATACCATTTGATAAGTCTTAGAGTTTTGTTAAGGCAACCCCTATGGTTTACTGTTTTGCACTGATGGGTGATGAAGCTTTAAGGAAGGAATTATAATGAGAACTATTAATACATAAAGAGAGAGGAGGAGGTGGAGAACAAAGAATTTGTGCTTGCCTTGGAGTAAAAATTCAGCCCCAGTCCCCTTGAATTGGGTACTAAGATTTTAATTTAGGGGTATAGTAAGGTATTTGTTGTTGAGTCGAAGGCTTTGATGGTCGGCATCCATAGTTTTTTGTGGAGCTTTCGGGCTATGTGGCCATGTTCTAGAAGAGTTCCTTTCTGATGTTTCGCCAGCATCTGTGCCTGAAAGCTGCACAAAAACTATGTATTTGTTGTTGTTGTTGTTCATTGCTGTCAAGCTGGCTTTGACTTAAGGCAACCCTAAAAGTGAGGTTCCTCCAAGACATCCCAGCTGAGATCCTGCATCATCAGATGTAGCTACAGTGGTGGAACTAAGCGCCACCTCTGGCAATCCTATCCCTGCAAAACTACTTCTTAAACCAGACAGCAACCCAGCCAAAGGGTTTGCAAGGCACTGGACATCAGCGTGCTGGGAAATTGACCACAGCACTTTCCTGGTCACAGGGCAAATTGAGATGGACAGCTGGAGAGACCCACCAGGATCCTGCTCCAGCTGTTTGTTTCAACATGCCCCATGACCAGAAGAGTACCATTTTATTGGGCTGCTGCCTGGCTTAAAGGATAGGTTTTTGAAATCACATTAGGTCACTTAAACCGCGAGATTATAAAACCAGTTTATGAACTCATCAACTGTTTATGATCTCATAAATACTGAACAGTATGGCAGCTCATTATTAACAGCCCTGCAAACCTGAGGCTGTTGGTTCCTCGATTGAATCTATCCGTGTATACTGCAATCTTCACTTTTCCTACTGCCTTCCATCTTGCAAATCATATTATTTTTTCTAAGCAATCATATTTTTTTCATGATATGTCCAGAGTATGACAGCCTCATCTTAGCCATCCTGGCTTCAAAACCATTCAGGTTTGATTTTGGACTCATTTCAAATTTTTTGGCAGTGCACAATATCTACAGAACTCTTCTCCAGCAGCACTTTTCAAATCAATTGATTTTCTTCCTATTAGCTTTCTTCACTGTCCAGTTTTCACAAACATACATAGAAATAAAAATGATACTGCAAACATATCTTGGACAATAGAGTACATCACAGAATTTAAGAAGAAAATCAGCCTGTGTTTAACAATTATAGCAAAACCTTTGTTTATACAAGACCCTAGGGAAAATGTGTAAATCTGGATGGTGACTACATAGAGATAAGTTAACAACTACAAATCAGAACAAACTTTGTCAAAAAAAATTAAAAGTGATAATTAAAACTTTTGGATACCCCCTTGTATATATCATAAAAAAAAACAACAACAACGGGTCACTCTAAAAGAAATGGAGATGCCACAACGTTTGATTGTTCTGATCCATAACCATTTTGGTCACCTGCCATTTCTTGCTCCATATATAATTAAAGTCTTTGTTGCAAAATTCTGAGTATCAGTTGTTTGAACAGGAAATTAATACAATGGTCTGACTACAATCCCTTGTATGCCCTTTCAGTGGGACTGGAATGTATATTGAGCAATGACTGTAAATACAGTATACACTGAGCAATGATTGTAGGTCATTTTTCATATTTGTTGGCAGATTGGTATGGAAAGATAAATTTCTCACAGTTAACTTCAGTATTTGTATCAATTTTGTATTTTTATTTAGGACTTTTAATGCTTTACCTTCAAAAACCATTGATCAGCATAGCTTGAGGATTTCTGCAAGCAAGCCATGTACTGATGTATTATTGGGTACATGGAACTTCATAAAATTTATGTGCGTATGTCTTATTCAGATATGGAATAATTTATATTGTTGTTGAGTTGTATTTTGCATTACAAGTAGCTTACAGTTGTAAACCGCTTAGACACTCCTTAGGCGGTATGAAGTGGTATATAAATGAAGCTGTTTGTTTTGTTTGTTATAAATACCTTAAATTAAATAAATAAATTAATTAATTAAATTAAATTAAAATAAAAAGACTGCAGTAGGAAGGTGAGTCCTCAGGCAGATGACAGGGAAGAAAGAACATAATTCCACATGGGCAGAAATTTAATCTATATGTCCTTATGCATGATCTTGGCTATGCTGTTTATTTCTTTTCTGAAAACTTGAAGCATACCAGCAAGTGATGGCTCATGGACCAGCACTTATCCGAGGACCCCTACTTCTCTTACATCATTTTCTCTACCAAATGCTGGATGATGTCCATGATTTTCTACAATTACATATATGTATGTATGTATGTATGTATGTATTGTGTCCTTGGCTATAGCAAAGATGATTACAGTTACATTTCATTATGTTTAAATGTCAGTAATTGCACTTCTTTTGATCTATCATTTGTCAGCGTTCTGACACTGAGATGATTATGCTGAGAAGGCACATTTGTAATGTCTGCAAGCAAGTCTGACTGAAGCATTTTATGTTCTAAAGACAAAGGAACAAAAAATTAACACCTCAGCATCTCAAACACCAAGTTTTTTTTGGGGGGGGGGGGGGACAAGGAACAATTAATCAAAATACCTTAGTTCAGTAAGAGTCACTCAGAGGTTAGCAGCTACTCACTACTTTAACATTTACATAGGTCAGGGTGGGCAAAGTGCAGCAGATGTTGCAATTCCCATCATCCTTGCTGAAGTCCAACAATATTTGGGAGGCTACAATTTACCCATAGATACTATTTTAAGTTACACTTGTCCTTCCATATTTGCAGCTTTAATTTTTGCAGCTGTGATTATTCAAGGATTTTATTAATATGTTCTCTCTAAGTCCTCCAGCACAACTCTATGTCAACTCTAACCAAAAGTCACACTGAAGGCCCTAGAGATTCATAGAGAGAACACTCTACTAGGCATTTGTAGCTCTTTCAGCACAATTCTATGGCCAATGTCTTGCAGATGTTGACCACAGAGTTGCCTTGGAGGACCTAGAGATTCCTAGAGAGGTGTTATCTCAGGTAAAATCATAGCGTTTTTATTATTTGCATTTCCCCCACATTCATGGTGGTCTTGTGCCCCTAACCCTAGCAATTGTGGAGAGACAAGTGTATAGCAATTTTATTTCCAATGGTAGAACTGTGCTAGTTTTAGTTCCAGTTCTGTTAAAATACCCTACACAGCGTGCAACGCTAACATTAAAACAGAAGACTGGAATCCTGGACCAGCTACTTAACTAAGTAACCTCTCCTGGACCAACTCTCACCCCAAACCTAACAGAAAGTTTGTTCACTTGCTCTCCAGTCACCAGCAAAGTGGACACGCATCTGATGTACAGTTATGGTCATAGCATAATAGTGTCACAATCAGGACTAAATAGCACTTGCTAATTGGAAACTGAGGTCTAGATTTATTCATCTGTATCTGTTTGTATTCACAATAGCTGATTCTGGTTTCTGGCCATAGAAAAAAATTAAAAAATTAAAAGTTTGAAGTCATACTGCTTTGTACTGTGCGAAATGCAGTTTAGTTATCTTTAATCATTTGCTCCTGTTCTGTCTAGTGGGAATATCCTCTAAGCTACATTTAAACATCAATGAGGGACATTTACAGAAAGTTTGCAACCTGATGACTGCCAAGTACTATGCATCAATAGAACAGTTATTTTCAGTCTAAAAAACAGAGAGTTACTAATTAATGGATTTATATTTCCATATAGGACAGCCAAATCTTTGAGAGCAGATTGTGACATATGTGTGTGTGTGACCATCCACAGTGCCCCAATTCTGCATGCAAATGACAAATGCATGTTATTTATTAAATCCGAAAGAGTACTCAGCAGGAATCCACAAAGTGGGGACAGCCAAAACCAGAGCTGTATGATTGGATTGTTCATATGATAAATTAAGGATCTATGAATTGAGGACTTAAATAAAGAGAGATGGGGCAGAAAACAGCTTGTTAACACATTATTTGTTTGGGTTTTTTTTTTCAGAATTGCTTTTAACTGTACTGATAGTTTAACTTTTGTATGTTTTTACTGATGTGAGCTTTTATTTGTATTTGTTTTAATTTTTGTAAGCTATCTTGAGCCTGGGGCTAGGAAAAACAATGGAAAATAAATAAAGATTATAAATAATAAGAATAAACAACATGTGAAATAACATTTCATGAAATAACAAGCTCTAAGAAATAATTCATCATAGAGATACAGGAAAATCACTACAATTCTAAATATTCCTTTAAGGCATCATGGCTTCCTTCTCCTCTGTTCATCTCTTGTTACTAATTCTGACCCATCTAATTTATTTAAATCTTGATTTTAAAGTTCTCCTGGACAGAAGCCTGAAATGTAGGCTGCGTCCTGAAAAAGGAGGACATCTGGTTTTTATCTGTGAGCTGCTTTGGGTCCATCCGGGGAGAAAGGTGAGATATAAATGAAATAAATAAAATAATAATTAATAAATATATTCACAAAGGAGGACAATGCACCACAAAATGGAGGATGTTCAAGGAAATTGTTGGGCTAAAAATACTTAATATAAAACTTAATATAAAAGTTATGCTAAAAACACTTAATATAAATATGAATTCATGCTTCTTAGTCATGCTCAAAAGGGAAGACATTCTAAGATTCCTTCTGGACAGAAGACTGAAAAGGAGGCCTTAGGGTTGCTGTAAGCTGGAAAGGACTTGAAAGCACAAAACAACAATATGAAATTAACACAAAGGCCTCGTGGGAATGGGTGGGTTGTTTAAAAAAGAGAAAAAGAGAATGTAAAATTCACACACACACACACACACACACATACATCAACTGTTATGCAGTAGCTACCATCAAACAAAAGTCCCTGCATTTTCTTTCCTTGATTCAGCATATATTTTGATTATATGTACTGTAATACTACAAAGCATAAGTATTTTGGAAATTCAACAGTTTCTTCTTTCCATGGAAATTCTCTTATCTTTAAATGACATAAACACAGCCATGTTTCATTTCCTTCAATTGTCCTGATTTGGCAGGGACATTTCCCAATTAATCCTCTGTCATCCCACTTTTTAACCTGATCTTAAAATGTCCCTGTTTCTCTCTCATCCTCCCATTTTCTACCTTTGTCTTTGGCTTACTTCAACTGATGCAAAGTGAGTTGAAAGTGCAAAAGTAGTTTGAACTCAATCAACTCAATAGAGGGCAAAGGAGAAGAGGCACAGGATCTTGCCCTTCCCTCCAAAAACAAACTGCTACAGTCTATCCTAGTTTATGCAGTCTTCCTCATTAACAACTTTTGCCATCTAGACCACACTCTGTTGTGCACACCTTTTTTCAACTGGACAATGTTGGAGGATATGTGTTTTACATAATCAAATCACTAGATTCTTTTGCATGTTTATAACTGGGTTCTGAATAGGAGTCAGGTAGTCTTCAGGTATAATAGTTTTTTAACATCTAGGCTTAGCAAAACTGTTCAGACTACTATGTATACCAACAATAGTTATGTTTGGTCTCCAAACTACAAAAAAACAAAACAAAAAAACCTATTGGTTGTACTCTCTAGCTGGTAATTTGAATTCAGGAAACTTGATTTTGAAAACACAGCCATAAATATTTCACTGGAATGGAGCCATATTGGATTGCAAAAGAGGGGTCTGTGTTGAGATGCAAATAGACTTTAAATTTCCTGGACTTTGAAAATCTCCCCATTGCTGCATGGCCAGGAGGAGGAGGAGCCTGCCTGCAAAAGATAACCTCCCCATCATGACATCTTTACTAAGGACTGAAACAACATACAGGCGGACTGACATCTCCAATTGTTTTTTTCTACTGCTTGGTTTATAACATCCATGAAATTTCGAAAGCTTGCAACAAGTATATTGTGCATTTCGATTGGCCAGAAAAGGATCTGATAGATCTTTGTTTGGATAAATATTTCATGTTCATCTTGAATATGTCCCAGTTTCTGGAATGGCTTGCTGGATGAGATCCATCAAATCACCAACCTAGACACTTTCAAGAAAGCTGTCAAAACAGATCATTTCCGTCAGGCCTTTCTAGAATAAAGTATTCGGCCATACAACGATCACTCCCATACACCAGGGATACCTTGGTTTATGTTATTATTCTGCCCACCATTATTAGATTTTAATGTTTACTTATGTAATTTTAATCTTAACCTTTTTAATTCTTTTTGTGTAATGGGGATATTGTGTATACTATTGAATGATTTTAAATGTTGTTCGCCGCTTTGATTGTTTTTACAAAAAGCGGGGTAAAAAAAATAAAAGTTTTATTTTTATTTATTATGATATATAGTTAACAATCCTTCATCAACACTTTACCATTTTAAATCATTGTCAAGACATACATGGAGGTTTAAGAAACCAGGAAGTGTCATTTATTATTACATGTTACAATAAATAATTCTATAAAAATTTGCTACACAGTTTGCACAGTAATTAAATCATTTTAACTCATCATTGCAACCTTCTATGTACAAAACCTCAAAGCATATGGCAACAGTTTGTGGACATGTGAAACACAATAATGGCAATGAAATATATCAAACCAGCTTAAGGCCACAGTTTCGGATATATGCTCCAGACATTTTTATGTCAGTGCTTCTCAGTCTTTTCTTCTTTGAGCTAAAGGGCTACTACTAAAATTTGATGGCTCCCTGGCATTTAGTACCTGTGTAAAAGAAAATATTTGTTTTTGCAAATATTTCACACATTTTGATGATCCAGTTTCAGGTTGCAACCCTTAGGGGTGTAACAGCACACACACAAAAAATCAACCTTATTAAATGGAGGTTGCAGGCTACAGTTTACAGCAATTTTACATTGTCAGTGCAGAGAAGTCACAGAGAATAGTCCCATTTCCCTCTTATTTCTGTCAATGAAAATAAAATCTGTCAAATATCACAACTTCTTCCATCTTTATACACTCCCAAACGCAACCAGAATAATAGAGATGCCACCACCAGGGGCAGCCAGTCAATCCATTACCATGGGGAGCAATGAATTTATTCTCAGTTTTGCAGCCATTCCTGACCCCTCTACAGCTTAGAGTCACTGCAGGAAGGATGGTCTAAAACCAAAAGTGGATTTGACACCCCATAGCCATATATCCACTGGCACTCCAGACATGATAGGTTAGAGTGTTAAAAAAACTATGGTTTGCATTTATTTAAAAGGAGAGCCAGTGTGGTATAGTAGTTTGGGTGTCAAAGTAGGGCCAGGTCTACAAGGAGCAGCCTGGAGTATTCTGGCTCTGGAGCTGCTCAGATGCCCCACTGTTACCTGGGACCCCCATTATGATGCCAGGTGGCTGTTCACATGTGCATCCCACTGTGCCACCCACTGCCACTACTGCTGGTGCAAGTCATTTACTCTGAGGTCAGAATGAGGGGCGCAGCGTTGCTCACATGGCTGGACACCTTGTTCTGAGCTCATAGAAAGTGACTTGCACTAGTGGTGGCAATGCCAGGTGGCACAGCAGGACACATTCTAAACATCAGCATTGCAACAGAGGGCTTTGGCTCTTCCAGGAAAATCTTCACTCACATATGAAATCTGCCCTGGAGAGTTGTGGGGCTCTTCAGTATCTCTTCTTCTATTCTCTTAACATTCTGATTGTTAAGGTTTCATAACATAACATCAACATCAAATAAAAATCAAATAAAACTTTGTATTTCTTTCTCTCCACCTTCCCCCCAAAATTCATAACATACGTTCTGAGGAAGAGCAATTGATATTTCGAAAGCTTGCCTGCAATTTGTGCACATTTATTTGGTTTTAATAAAGGTACTGGCTGCTTACTGTGAATATGTGAAAAGATAAATACATCCTTCTAGGGTTGCCAGATCTCACAACCTGGCCTCTCTTCTCTAGTTCTCTGGGCAAGGGGTAGGAATATCAGGGCAAGAATGCATTCAACAAACAAGTATGTGTATATATGTTGTTTGCCTTCAGGTTATTTCCAGTTTATGGCAACTCTGAGGGGAACCTATCATGTGGTTTTCTTGGCAAAATTTGTTTAGTGGTAATGTCCCATTACTTTTCTCTGAAACTTAAAGACAGTCACTTGTGCAAGGTCACCCAGTGGGTTTCATGGCCAAGTGGGAATCAAACCCTATTATCCAGAATCATAGTCCAACACTCAAACCACTGCATCACACTGGCTCTCTACAGGCATGTGTACCAAATTTTTCCCCTTCTTTATTAGTCTCAGATCTAAAACACACTGCAGAAATAATCCAGTTAGAGACTGTTTTAACTGCCCTGGCTCAATGCTAGAGAATCTTGGGAATTGAAGTTTGTTGTGGCCCCAAAGCTCTCTGACAGAGAAAGCTAAATGTCTCACAAAACTACAGTACCCAGAGTTCCTGGCACTGAACCAGGGCAGTTAAAGTGGTTTCAAGCTGGATCATTTTTGCAGTGTGTTTTGGACCTCAGTGTTTTTATTTAAATGAAGTACTCTATACAGCTGGGGTTGATGTTTAAGGTACCATGCCTAACGCTATCACCAGGTCCTGTTCCCTGTAACATCGCATGGGGTCATCTGTTGGCCTCAGATTTTGGCTCTGGAATCTCAGGGCCTGGAACATTCCTGACCTGATCACTCTAGTCCTCTTTGCTGAACCCTAAAAAGATAAACATGCCCCTGTCTTTCATATGCTTAACTTCTTGAAAACTTTTGACTTTCACAACAAACATTTCTTTTTTATTTTTAATTTTGGGCATCTGTAAGGTTTTCTTGGAACAGAGTGAAAGATTAGGAAGATTTAGGGAGCTGGGGATGTTTAGCCTGGAGAAGAGAATGTTAAGAGGTGATATGATAGCCCTGTTTAGATGTTTGAAGGGATGTCACATTGAGGAGGGAGCAAGCTTGTTTTCTGCTGCTCCAGAGACTAGGACGCAGAACAATGAATGCAAGCTACAGGAAAAGAGATTCCACACCTAGACATTAGAAGAAGCTTCTGGACAGTAAGGTCTGTTCGACAGTGGAACACACTCCCTCAGACTGTGGTGGGTCTCCTTCCTTGGAGGTCTTTAAGCAGAGACTGGATGGCCATCTGTCAGGTGTGCTTTGAATGAGAGTTCCTGCATGGTGGGAGTTGTACTGGATGGCCCTTGTGGTCTCTTCAAACTCTACGATTCTATGATTCTATGATCACCATCATCCAAATGCATTGATTATCACAGCCTCTGTTGAGTCTCTTACTTGACGTGCATAATAAAAGAGATGAGTGTGTTCCATCTGCCATGTTGAGATGATCACATGCCATGGCATGTGGCTGACCAGACTTGCAAGATAAGGAGGTGTCTTAGGTATCACAGGAGGCAGGTGCTCTTCATGGGCTATTTCAAGGGCCTCCCTGGGATCTTTGAGATCCATAATCCCAATTTTAACTCACCTGACCCCTCAAATATTTTTGTTCAGTGCTGCAAAATTAGCCAACAGCCATGCCAGAGAGTGTCGTTGAACATTTCTGAAGCACTCAAGCCAGTTTTAGGGCATTTTTTTAGAAAATGGAAGTGAGTAGATTGCCCTAAAAGAATAGATGGAAAAAATGATTTGGAATGGATAGTTTTCATTAAGATGGGCTTGAGAATCAGATGCAGCCTAAGGGCTGCATTTTGTCCACCCTAGTGTAATCCTGCAACCTTCTTTAAGGAGTGTAAATCTTTTTATTCTCTCAGTGGTTGTTTTTTAATAACATTTCAATGTGATGCTGCCACTAGTTTTATCTGTTGCTTTAATTTTGTGATCTTTAATTATGTTTTATTTGTTATAATTTAGAGATGTGAGCCACCCTGAGAATATTTGTTCAATGGAATGGAAGGATAAACATTTATACAAATAAATACTGAGAGTAGACATGGTGCAAGGCAGGACACAGTAATGTTTCAAGAAGTGACTAGGAATAGGGAGGAATGAATAACTATTTGAAATATAAAATCATGAGTGGGTAAAGTGGGGCCTTCCACATGCTGTCAAACTTCAACTCCCAATATCCCTAGCCAGCATAGTCAATGATGAAGAATGCTGGGAACTGCAAACCAAAAAATTCCTGACTGCCTAACAACTTTGTCCATCCCCTGATATAAATGGACATAGAAAGGGTGGAGAGAAGAGGAAGGGCAGAGAAGGCAAGGGGTCAAGCTGGGGAAAGAAAATTTTATTTATTTAATATCCTTACTCTATAGCCAAAGATCTCAGGGTCAATTACAAGAAAATCAGTTTGAAACAATAATGTAATAAAAATAAAAAGTTATATCATCTATCGGTTAAAAACCAGACAATTCAAAACCAGTTAAAAGAATTTAAAACATGCCACTCCCTGAAATGATCCTTGCAGATAGGAACAGCACCACTTTAACACAGAATCTCCTATTTCCATCTAACAAAGTCCATCCATTAGGATACTATGATCAGTGGTATTCAAAAGCACCAAGAGATCCAGGAGGATTAACAGGGTCTCATTTATTTTACTCTGGAGTAGATCTTTAGTGAGAACCATATTCTGGCCTGAAACCAGACTGGGGGGTCCAGGTTTCCTCCAAGAATGTCTGAAGCTTCCCAGCCACCATAAATAAGGGATACTCTTGATAAGACAGTAGTACCCCCATATTTCTCAGTCTAGGGAGGTCCTCTTCAGGAAGGAGCACACCACAGCTTTCTTTAATGCAGCAGGCACCTCCCCTTGACATAGTGAGGCATTTGCCACCCCTTGGACCCATCCCTTCTCCTGTGTCACCTATACCACTTCCCATGCTAGTCTAAAAAGTTCTATCAACCTTTGGGCACAGATCTGAAAGAAAAATTACAGAGGACAGAGAGGGAAAGGACAATCAATTTAAAATGTATTTGCCTCCTTCTTTCTGTTCACAGAACCACCGGTGGATTGACTAGCCTTCCATAAGTGAAGGGACCCAACCAGAATATGCTACATAAAAAGCTGTACACAGGCCAATGGAAAATATAGCTCACATGTAGTTACATCCCTCTACTGCTCTGTCAGAAACATTTGTAAAGAAAGCTGGTAGAAACATGTTTTGAAGAAGTGTGATGTCTAGCAATATAGTTCTTTATATTTTGATGGTAGAATTCAAAGACATGGGTCCAAAACACACTGCAGAAATAATCCAGTTTGAGATTGCTGGCTCAATGCTCTTGAATTCTGGGAACTGTAGGGTTGTGAGACATTTAAGCCTTCTCTGTCAGAGAGCTCTGGTTCCACAATAAACTACAATCCCCAGGGTTCCCTAGCACTGAGCTAAGGCAGCTAAAACAGTCTCAAACTGGATTATTTCTGCAGTGTGTTTTCGACCATAGTTGTGTTAGTCTGGATCAGAATTCAAAGGTTAGACCATTGTTAAAGAAACCCTCCCTGGACCCCCTTGATTGAAACAACTATAGGCCAGTCTCTTTGTTACCATTCTTGAGCAAGGTGATTGAGAGGGCAGTTGCCAATCAACTACAAGCTGTCTTGGAGGAAACTGATTTTCTGGATCCATTTCAAACTGGATTCAGGACAGGATACAGAGTTGAGACTGCCATGGTCGCCTTAATCGATGATTTCCGTCTGGGCATTGACAGGGGAAGTGTGACTCTGTTGCTGCTCTTGGATCTCTCAGCAGCCTTCGATACCATTGACCATGGTATCCTTCTGGAATGCCTGAGAGAGTTAGGTATCTGTTCCGGTCCTATCTTTCAGGTAGGTTCCAGATGGTGTCGCTTGGGGACAGTTATTCGTCCAAAAGGGAACTCAAGTCGGGTGTCCCTCAGGGCGCAATTCTGTCCCCAATGCTATTCAACATTTACATGGGCGAGATCATCCAGAAACATGAGGCGGGGTGTTATCAATACGCTGATGACACCCAAATATATTTCTCTATGTCTCCAACTGATGCAGTGACTAAGGATGGCATCTCTCCTCTAAATGCCTGTCTTGGGGCGGTAATGGACTGGATGAGGGAAAACTGACTCAAGCTGAATCCAGGTAAGATGGAGGTACTTGCTATAGGAACCCCAAAACCAGGAATGGAGTTGTGTCAGCCAGTTCCGGATGGGGTCACACTTCCCCTGAAGGATTCTGTCCACAGCTTGGAGGTGCTCCTTGACTCGTTGCTCCATCTTACAGCTCATGTGGATGCAACAGTCAGGAGCACCTGTTATCAGCTTCGTCTGATATGCCCACTGCGTCCCTTCCTGGAGCCAAGGAACCTAGAAACAGTAGTACACGCACTGGTAACCTCTTGATTGGACTTCCGTAATGCGCTCTACATGGGGCTACCCTTGTGCCAAGTTCGGAAACTTCAGTTGGTACAAAACATAGCAGCCAGATTGATTACGGGAACTTCTAGGAATGACCACATAACACCGGTCTTGAAGTCCCTACACTGGCAGCCTATTAGTTTCCGGGCAAAGTACAAGGTGTTGGTGATTACCTTTAAAGCCCCACATGGCCTGGGCCCAGAATTCTTGAGGGAACAGGTGGAGCATATGAAATTCTTTGCTGCACTCCAGTATCCAACATATGTTTGCAATATGATTCCTAGTGCCTCTACCTTTCTTGAATCCAGCTTGGACATTTGGCATTTCTCACTCCATATATGGCAAAATCTTTGTTGTAGAATTTTGAGCATCATGTCACTAGCAATGGTCCTATAGTTATTGCAATCTCTGGTATAGTATACCCTTTCTCAAAAATTGGAATGTATATTGAGTGTTTCCAATATGTGAGCCGTTGTCTTGTTTTCCAAACTTGTTGACAGATTTTAGTTATAAAATCTGTGGATACAGCAATTGACAGATGGTGTGGACTGCTAAAAATGAAAATAAATGGGTCAAGCCTGAAATTTCTATAGAAGCTTAGATGATTAAATGGAGACTGTTGTACTTTGGCCACATCATAAGAAAACAGAACTCACTAGAAAAGACAATAATGCTTGGTAAGATAGAAAGCAGTTAAAAAAAAAAAAAAGAGGAAGACCACATGCCAGATGGACATATTCAAATCAAGGAAGGCACAGCCCTGAGTAAGCAAGACCTGAGCAGGGCCTGTAATGACTGAGTGACGTGGAGATCTCTCATTCATGGGGTCGCCATGAGTCAAAGCTGACTTGACAGCAGTTAAGAACAACAAAAATTTGCTGAGGTGGTCCTATGGTTTGATGAATGAATTCTCTTCTCTCGGATTTTTTTTTCTAAAGTTATATGGTACTATAGATAAAAGTGTCATTTCACTGATACACTATAACTAAAAAAATGAGGAAAAATCAGAGCTGATATGTCTTAGAATTTTTATTAGAAAACACTCAAGAGTGGGAATAAAATGTTGGACCTGGTACTAGGAACTGCCAGAAAATAAACAGGGACAACATAAACATCATATGGATATTTTAAAAATCTCTGAGAACTACAGCAACAAATACCACAATCTCGCAATGCATTTTTTTTCACTTGTAGGAGCCTGTGGTTTCATAAATTATTCCCCTTCTCCTCCATCATCTATGCAACTTCTCATGCTGGTCTAAAAGGTTCCACTAACCTTCAGGAACAGATGTGAAGAAGGCACATGGGCTGAAAAGGGAAAGGAAGATCAATTTAAAATATATTTGCCTCTTCCTTTCTGTTCATAGTGGATGGAATAGCCTTCTACAAGTAAAGGCACACAAGTGTACACAAGTTTATAATATTTGCCAGGGGGAGGATACACTCAGCAGGAAATGTTTACTCATTATTCATAACTTTTATCCATTTTATTAGGTCAGCCTACCCCTCCATAAGGTTCTGCCCGTTAAAACAATTTTTATTATCTATCCTAAAGAACCACATGCTAAATATAGAGCACCTGCTTCTTACCATAAGTACTCATGTTAAGATTTCTCAGCCGTGTTTGAAACCTAATTATTTCAAACTCAGTAGTAGGTAAAATCTTATTTCCTTTTAGAAAGATATAAAAGTCATTAATATTTTAGCAGTAACTACAGTACATTTAAATAGGTTCAATTAATCTGAGCCGTATCTTGACATATGACTATGCCTTCTGAATACATTAATTTGCATTACAATTCTGGCAAATACACAGACCTTTACAATATTCCTTGTGCCTTTATAGGTGATGGAACAGCAAAAAGGACATATAGACTGATCTTTAGTCCTTAAATATCAATTAAGGAAATCATTTCCAACAGCTTTACCTTACTTAGATTAATTAGGTATGAATAATTTACAGTCATACAGAAATCTAACATCTTCAATATGCTTGGGGTTTTTTAGCTACATAAAAAGTTCTGGCTTGATATTTGGGTCAGTGTTGATTGCTACCAACATTTTCAGTGGACTGAATTCAAATAATCTCATACAATTGTAAATTTGCTGCTACCTTGGTAGGAAAACATCATTAACAGCAGTCATGAGATGTGTTGAGAGATTAGTGGTAGTTCCCATGTTCTTGGGGTGGTGGATCTGCTCTGAGTTTTGGTCCAAAGTTCTAAGGAGCTATCCAAGGTACTGATTTTAAATGCGAAATTACTCAGCTTTTCTTCTTTAAAATTTGACTGAAACCTGGGTGGATTAATTACCATACTGGAATGGAAGTCACCTGTTGCCACTGGATGTGATGAAATACCTTGTGTAGATATGTTGATGACTCAAGCAAGAATGCTATGTTCCCAGGGAAAACATCCTAGGATGTAGAACAGATCAGATCTCTCTAAGGGCAGAGAGAGAGGTTCTGTCTCATATGCTCAAGTTTGCATAGCAGTGAAGTTCCCACTAGACAATCATAGCAAATAAAATGATTCCACTTTAACTGTTAAGGCAACATCCTATGGATTCCTGCAATTTGCAACTTACAGAGGCATATTTAGACTTCTCCACCAGAGAGCTCTATTGTCCTGTCAAACTAAATACCCCAGGATTCCACAGGATGCAGCTACGACAGTTAAAGTGGAATCACAATGCTGTAATTGTCTTGTGTGAAAAGGCACCTTGTCTGTCTCCAGCATCAGGATTCTGACATCAGAGTGCGGAGAAAGAGATGTATAGCAAGGTAGGCATGTCAGACAAGGCTCTGATATATTGTATTTGGATTTTTATTTTATTTTTTTACATTTCTCCTTTACTGGGTGTTATGTTATGTTTGTATTTAATTTGTTTCATGTTGTTTTGATTTGAACCTGTGTTGAGGGACTGGGGAAAGGGTTAATTGTTAGCTGCCCAAATTCCCTGTGACTGGGCAGGATACAAATTATATTATTATTGTTATTATTATTACTGGTCTAAAGCTCTCCTGCTTCCTGAACAGCTCCTGATCTACACCGGCCTTGGATCTGGCATAGATCAATTCTTGAATCTCTCAAAACTAAACAAAAGAGAGAGGTTGAGCAAGGAGGAAAAGAGTAAGAATGCTGCTCCTCCCTCATTCTTGTTCCATCATCTTGAGTCCAGCAAGAAACTGGATATTTCAGAGGTTCTGATATGGGAGATCTCAGAGATAACAGTGAGATTTGACCTCACTGGATAAGAGTGTAAATGCTAATCTCATAATTATTGGTGCAAATTTATTAACATGGACTCGAGCATATCTGCTAATTATTTTAAACATTTGTAGCCCACTTCTCTGAAGATAGTTCAAGGGGGCTTCCACAAAGATTAAAAAACAAATACATGCCAGGAGAACTGTAAGACAACCAATGAAATACAAACACAGTCCACAAACAGAGAGAGATTAGAAGCAAGAACATTAACACTGCAATCCTATTGTCATTGCTCAGTACACAGCAATAACAAGAGCAACAAAAAACCCATTAAAATCCAACACTCATGCCCTTCCAAAGGGTGAATTTTAGATCCTCTCAGGAAAACTAAAGAGTAGGAAGAAAACTTCATAGATTTAGAACAACTGCAGGAGTGGCCATGCCCCACACTGCAAACATCTTCATCATACTTGGTAAAGGCACATAGATCAGGATGTGACTTGCATGATGCAAAACTGAATTCAAGGCAGAGCTGCCATTACATGCTTCAACTAAATACAGTTACAAGTGTCAAAACATTTTATGGTCCTACAGAAAGGGAAATCTTTGTGAAATCACCAAAGTAGGAAACCACCCTAGATGCTGCTGTTATATGAATATTTCAGACTGCTTTAATGGAGGTTTACTATTGAATTGAAACTGAGTTTATCCTTCTAGCTACCAAATTCCACAAGGTTTATCTGAAAATTCTGAAAATGTATTTGAGGATTAATCAGAATATGTCGATGTTTCTAATTTTGCACAATGAGTTAAATAAAGAAGGGCACATTGCAATCAACCATAAGCTAATATGGGGCAGGGGTGGAGGGAGATCTACCAATTTCAGTTTTGCTATTATGATCAGAAACCTGCCAGAAATATCCAGGGTTTTAATTCAGTGAACTGCATAATATAACCAATCAATAGTAATTACACTGCTAATGAATAACATTTACATTCTTTTCAATTGACCAAATATTCTACCGTCAGAACATGCTGTGACTGAATAAACAGAAGTATTTATTGAGGAAACTATCCTAAAATTAATATTGTTAATTACTATTAATTTTTTTTCTTTCAAATGTATTAATCTTCCACAGAAAGCCTCAAATCAGGGCAACTCAGCTGTCTGATTAAAGTGCTTTGCTATCATGTTCAAAAGCTATCTCCTGAGCCTTCTTAAGTGACTATAATTTTCCCTAAAATGTGGCGCAGGGTCTAACTGAATGGGCAAAAAAAAAAAAAACTAAACAAAACCAAAAAAACCCACTTAGCTTGGTCCCTCTTCAGCTGCATCCACACTACAAACAAAATCCAATTTTTACACCACTTTAACTGCCATGGCTCAATGTTATGGAATTCTGGATATTGTAGTTTATTGTGGCCCCAGAGCTCTCTGAGAGAGAAGGCTAAATGTCTTACAAAACTACAAATCTCAAAATCCCATAGCACTGAGCCATGACAGTTAAAAGCGGTGTCAAACTGGATTATTTCTGAAGCACAGATGCAGTCTTCCTATAGAAAAGCTTTTCACAAACATACTGTATCTCACACTTATTCTTGTTTTCTCTCTCACGTGCTCTCTCACACACGTGTGTTTCTTGCCCATAGAGTGTTGTATTACATGTCTGTCTCTGAATTTTCTCTTCCCATGTATAAGCATCTTACTCATAAACACAACACACAAAGTCCTTAAAAACCACCTGGTCTTCTTTAGTCCAAGGCAAAAACAGTGTTTTTTGAGTAAACTAGATTATGGTGCCTCAGGCCTTGGACCAGTTCCAAAACCAGGGGGCCCTTTGATGTGCATGTGTGAACTATTCTAAGAATCACTTCCTACATGAAAACCAAAAGTGCTTTGTTTTTTAAGAGAGAGAGAAACTGGAAGACAAGATCTTCTCCCTTCTCACCCAAAGTCCATCTTTATTCATATTATCTCCCCTGATAAGTTATCTATCCCCATTCCTTTCTGCTCTCCAAAATTTATAATGAAAGATAAAAAAAGATATTGGGTTATGCTGACAAATTTTGTTTTCAAATGACATTTTCTTTCACTTTCAGCCCCAATGTCAGGTAAATGTCTGCCTCTTCCAGTTTCAAGGATCTAAGAAATACGTCTGAGAAAGACCCAACTGTTCAGAAAGCCAGTGGCAACAAAAGCCTATCTCAGTTTTGTGCCCTTCAGATGGCTATTCTGTCTGTGGATGGTAGCAGTTGTAACCCAATATATAGAAAGGACATCCAAGTTGGGAAATATGGCGCTAGATGAACTTGGGGGCTAAGGCAGTGTTTTATGCTGAGAAAGGCATCATCCTATGCAAAGTTGTTTCCTGAATTAAACTAATTTTAGGACATATAGTGAAGATACAGTGTAAAAGCTGCTGCCTGTCATGGAGATGGGTCAGGACTTTAACTTATAATAGATGGACTCTCATTTGTAACATCCATCCCTAGATTTATTTTCCCACTCTCCATTGCAGATTTGGCTGCTCACCCCAAGATTATGTGTATAAATATGGTGCCCCCTTTCTCCACTTTCTGTTGGTTAAATCTACTTTGGCTGATACAGAATAGTTGAGGAAAGGATTGACAGATTTTTAATTAGTTTTATTCATATGACTTCATCAGTGGCTATTGTTGTTGTGTGCCTTCAAGTTGTTTCCAACTTACGGTAACCATAAGGTGGCCGTATCATGGCAAGATTTCTTCAACGGGGGTTTGCCATTGCCTTCCCCTCAGGCTGAGAGAGTGCAACTTGCCCAGGGTCACCCAGTAGGTTTCATGGCTGAGCAGGAAATCAAACCCTGGTCTCCAGACTCCTAGTCCAACATTCAAACCATTACATCATGCTGGTTCTCATCAGTAGCCTTACCTCTTTTTTGCTGTTGTTATATAAAAACTGGTAGTGAAAGGATTCATTAACATAAATCCCATGTGACAGTATCTGTTGTTTAATATACAAAAGCAGCCCATTTAAGGAAGAAAAAATAAATTACAAAAAGAAGACAGTGTTGGCAGCCTTTTTCTGCAACCAAAGTGTACCACTGCCCCCTTCTTCCAGTGCCCCCTGTTTTTCTGCACCACCATTCCCTTGCTCTTCTCTCCCTCACTGTTTTCCCTGTTTCTCTCCCTTCTCTTCACTAATGCTTCATCTTTGCTTCTTTCAACTTTTAGTTCAGGTACAATGCAGACCAAAGTTGCAGGATTAATAGACATCTTGATTGCCCCAACTTGCCTTTGGGTTTAAGTTGGGGCCACCAAGAGGCAATTTTGAGAAACAGAACTTCCAGTTCTAAAATGCTTACGAAAAAACAGTGCCAACTCTTGGGAAGAAAGTGGATGTGCTGCTGTTGCTGTTGTTGATGTGTGCCTCCAAGTCCTTTCCAACTTATGGCGACCCTATCACAGGGCTTTCCTGGCTAGATTTAGAATCACAGAGCCATAGAATTAGAAAAGACCACAAGGACCATCCAGTTTGTTTAGAGGGAGCTTGTCTTTGCTTTCCTCTGAAGTTGAGCGTGTGTGAAGGGGAGCAAAAAGAGAAACTGGAGCAAAAGTGGGGAGTGATAAGTTTGGGAGGGAGTGGAGTGGGGGAGAACAAGTGAGTACTGGTGTGGGGTACTGGAGGCTGGACACTTGATCTTTGTACATTAGCTTTTCTGGAACCAAGAATAATTCAGTCCACAATTGCAATCAACTATTGCAACATCAGTTCTGCAGTTAAGTTATAGAAATGTTGTGAAGGAAATGAGAGGCACCACTGAGGTTGTCCCCTGGCACATAACTGTTGTCCATCCCTTATTTAGTGCTGTCAATGAACATGGACTGTACAAAAATAACAGAATAAAAACATATATCCTCGAAAAGCTTCCATCTAATGAAAACAGGAAAATGAGGGAAGAAAGGGACTAATATAAATACACAAAAAAACTCAGATAGTTCAGATACACACAATCAGACCATCTATCATAATATTTAATCTATTCCCTCCCCAGCTCAGGGTGTCAGTACAATAAAAACTGTATGAAATTTGTAAAGGAAAGACACCGAGAGCTATTTTGGTGCCTGCTTTCCAAGCACATGCCATTTTCTTGCAGAGGCCCAATGAAATCTGGCCCAGAGTATCATTTGGCATCCTTTCAATTTTGTCTTTTTTTCCAAGCCACCATTTTGTGTTTGGGAGTGAGCATAAGGGGTTCTTTTAATAGCAGCTCTATACAGTGTTACTGTATATATGTGATAAAAAATTAATAAGCACCCATATGAGATGGAACAAAATCATCAATGATGCAATAAAGTTTTAATTTTCTTCTTGTTCCTCCTCCTCACCCTCCCCTCCCATCATCATTTATTATACTGTTGTTGCTGCTGTTATTACATTTTGTTCCACAATGCCATACCCACTAACAAAACTGAAGGTACAAATGGAGACAGTGAATCACACAGCAGCAAATTAAAGAAAAAATGGTATAGTACATGAATTAAAAGGGAGGTCCTTAGTACCTTTTATTAAAGCCCATTGCTTTAAACCTTCCTGCACATGATATGGCAAAAATTGTAGAAAGCAGCTCCAGATGCCGCTTGTGAGTTTTATTATGTAGGGCGGGCTTCAAATCCCTGCTTCGAATTAGAGAACTGATTGCATATTGATCCTTGCCAAACCAGGATGATCATTACAGCATGCAAGAAGGATAATACACTGAAGGGAACTGAAAGATATGCATCTTATGCCATTTGCTATTTTGGTGTATCTGAAACAGATAAAAAGTTATTAATTTTTAAAACTCCCATGGTGATTTTTTTTAAAGTATCATCTCACCGTTCCTATATTTTATCATTAACTATTACCCAATCAGCCCTAGGATAAATTATGCTGAAAAGCTAATGTAATTTAAGTGAACAGAGAGATCCATTATTAGTTACTAATTTTAATTGATGAGAAATTGTCTCAGTGTTTTTATGTTATCCATCTACAAAAGCTGGCTGGAAACCAAAAATATTTATCTTCTGTTCTATCTAATAATGAGTAGTCTTGGCACACACAGCACCTGGAAAAGCTCTTGTCAACATTTCTCTGCAGTATTGGAAACCAATATTTATCAAGTGATGTTAGTGTTCACACTGGACCTGGCACCACTGCATTGCACAGTTTTCTTCAGCCCATTTGCTTTCAATTCCAAGACTTCACCACAGGCATGTAGCACTCTACCATGACCATAGTAATGAAACCCACAGGGGACAGTTTGGTGTGTTATCCAATCTATATGTAGTTTTTTCCACTAGCAAAGGAGCATGTGTGTAACATTGCCTTTCAAAATATATAATTTGCCAGTTTTAAAGCATTCAATTGATGGAGAAAAGAGAGGGACACAAGGAAAATGGCAACAAAGTCAGCACCTAGAATGTAGGTTTTTTATTTATTTGATCCTGTTTGACACATATTCTATTTTAAATGCCATACACATTTCAACTATGGCAGAGGCCACAGACAGAATGCAGCTACCTTCTGGGGTGTCTGATTTTGCAGTGATTTTGAGCTCCCAATCGACTAACAATTAGCAATCATCATGCCCCTGTTAGGTTGCTTAAAAAGAAGGGACAACATTTAAGAAGAAAAGTAAGGAAAAAAATTGTAGCAGGAGTGTAGTCATGTCAGTCTATTGCAAAGTCTTGGGGGCCCTTAAAAATTAACCAGGTTTATTTATGTTAAGTTTTAAAAGATAGCAGTCCATTCCATGAAAAGCATCGAGATAGGAGTAGAATGTTGTGTTAAAGGGGAGATGAGACTTAGTGCTGGGGTCACTTCATGAAATAGCCACCTGCCTACAACCCCAGTTCTCTATGAAGCTCCAAGCAGTCAGGCTCCTGTGGCTAGAAAAAAGTCCTGTTACTGTCACTCAGAGAGGTCTCTGTCCAAAAGCACTTCCATCTTTCCCAGCCATCCTATCTCTGCTGCTACCCAATAAAACATACTGGGCCACTTTTAAAGGAAAGGTCTCTAAAAGTAGGCAGATGGGACAATCAAGGAGGGCAATTTCCTATTCAACACTGACTCTTGAAATTGCAATTTCTTGCAGCAGCATAAAGACCTCTCTGTCTAGCTGTCAGTCTCACCTGGAGCTATCCAAGGTGCTAATCTTTCCATCTTGATTGGCCAACAGAAATGCACAATATAATTGTTGCAAGCTTTCTAAGCTTCATGGGTTTCTTCATCAGGCAAGATGTTACAAACCAAACGGGGTAGGGAGGGGGCAATTAGAGATGTTAGGTGCCTGCATGTTGTTTCAAACCTTAGTAAAGATGGTATACTGGGGAGGATATATTTTGTGCAGGCAGGCTTCTCCTCCTTTTGGCCATGCAGCAATAGGGAGATTTTCAAAGTCCAGGAAATTTAAAGTCCATTTGTAAATTTCCTGGACTTTGAAATCTCCCTATTGTCGCATGGCCAGAAAGACAAGGAGCCTGCCTGCACAAAATATGTCCTCCCCAGAATAATAATAATAATAATAATAATAATAGTTTTATTTCTAGCCCGCCCCTCTGAACGAGCAATTGGGGCAGGGTACTAAAGAGAATAACAATTAACAAAGCAAAAATACAAAACAGTTATAGCAACAACAAAAATACATAGTAATTATAACAAAAAAAAATTTAACCAAGCAAAATACATAACAATTAACATATCAAAACAAGTAAAAAGAAAATCTCCATTCTCAACCCC
Organism: Urosaurus nigricauda; assembly: GCA_034509955.1. Taxonomy (NCBI): domain Eukaryota; kingdom Metazoa; phylum Chordata; class Lepidosauria; order Squamata; family Phrynosomatidae; genus Urosaurus; species Urosaurus nigricauda. The sequence goes on along the minus strand of JAOEGL010000001.1, from coordinate 255,086,311 downwards.
CATCCCAATCCTAAAACAATGTGAACTATACACAGTCTAAAAAGAAAAAAGAAAAAGGGGGGGGGGGGAGACAAGACTCCTCCTTAAGTCCAGGAGCCAAGGCATGGGAGTAGCCCAGGTGTAGGTAGGGCAAACAAAGTATACCATCTTTACTAAGAACTGAAACAACATGCAGTTGTTTTTTTTGTTTTGTTTTGTTTTTCTTCTCCTGTTTGGTTTGTAACATCTTGCCTGATGAAGAAGCCCATGGAGCTTTGAAAGCTTGCAACGAGTATATTGTGCATTTCGATTGGCCAATAAAGGTATCAGTGATGGATGTTTATTTGCATTTGTTAAATAGCCAACACAGCTACCCCTCAATGCATTCTATCTTAAGTCCTTCAGGAATCTGGGCCTAACCTGACATCTGCCAAGTACACTAAGGCTGCATCTACACTGCAGAAATAATGCAGTTTGACACCTTTTTAATTGCCATGGCTCAATGCTATGAAAATCTGGAATTTGTAGTTTTGTGAGTTTTGGCCCTCTATCAGAGAGTTCTGGTTTGTAGTTTTGGCCCTCTATCAGAGAGCTCTGGTGCCACAACAAACTTCAAATCCCAGGATTCCATAACACTGAGCCTTGGTACTTAAAGCAGTGTCAAAACTGGATTATTTATGAAGTGCAGATGTAGCCTAGGCCAAGTAGGCTTGCACAGCTATGTTGTGTTTTTTGGCTGTAACAGCATAGGGCAGCATCATCCCCAACAGCACTGATCAGTACAGCTTGATTTTCATATTGAGTACAAGTTCTTGGGCAGAATGTGTATTTAGAGACACCTTGTTCTATAATCCTTTGTGTATTCCTACCTGCCTGAATTTCTATTTTGTATCTATAGTGCTTTGCAGAAGTGCTCACCTCAGCTTTACTCTTCCACATTTTGATGTGATACAACACAGAACGGAAAAGCATTCAGTGGCACTGTTACTACTTGATGTACAAAGATAATCAATACTGCAAGGGTGCAAAATATTTGCTGTGAGACAGAAAGCTCCTGCCCACATCTGTAGCTAAATGGAGCCCACCTGTATGCAATTCCAGTGTTGCATGATCTTAGATTAAATGTGTTTATTTCTGGAAGACCCCAGAGTTTGTTGGAGAACCTATCTAAACAGACAGCATCATGAAGACCTATTAAAATGCCTAGAGAAAGGTGCGCAGAAGCACCAATCAGCATTGGGTTGTTAAAAAAAAAAATAACAATCGGTCAAGAATACTTTTCCTCTTCCAATCTATCCCAATAATCCAAAACGAAACCATATTGAAGGAATGGCAAAAACAATTATCTGGGTTGGAAGGAAACCCAGAATAAAACAAAAATACATGCATGATGCAATAAGCAGAGGCAGCTTTGCAGTTCCTAATTTAAAATTATATTTTTATGCTTGTGGTGTAGTGTTTTGTTTTGTTTTGTTTGCGGATGAAAGATTGGTTGCAGTTACGAAATAAGAAATTGTTAAAGTTAGAAAATTATGATAAAGTCCAAACAAATCAGGATTTTAATAATCATCATATTAGAACAGTAATATTTAGAGTGTGGGAAAAAATATTTAAAAAATAATGTGTGTTAAGATTCCAACATAGGGCTGTCCACATGAGGTCCTATTTAGATCAAATCCACTAAGAAAAGAAAAATGGACAAAATATGGTGATATACTGTATACATCAAATGATAATTATGAAATGAAAACCTTAGAACAAATGAGAAAAGGAGGATGGGAGTGCAGCTGGTTTCTTTATCATAAACTAAGATATAGATTAAAAGTTGATAGAAATAACAGACAAAAAAATCTGATTTAGAAGAAACAATTTGGTTACAGAAACCTGCATTTCTATCCAGAATGTATGAAAAATTACTAGAAATAAACATGGAAGAAGATCTAGTCAAAGAGAATATGACTGCATGGGCTCAAAATTGTGGGAAATCTATAGAACTGAGTCAATGGAAGAAGTGCTGGAACATTATATTAACATACTCGATAAGCGAAGATGTTAAAGAAATTTATTATAAGATTATATACAGGTGGCATCTTTCTCCTGACAGGATAAACAAAATATATAAGACAGGGAAAAATCTCTGTTGGAAGTATGAGAAAGAAAAAGGCACTTTCTTCCATTTATGGTGGACTTGTTCCAAAGCCAAAAGATTTTGGAAAAGGATTCATATGTATATAAATAAAATATTGGATATTAAGATACAATTTAGACTGGAAACATTACTGTTATGTATGTTAGACTATGACATTAAGGAAAAAATATGGAAAAGTTATCTATTATATGTTGGTAGCAGCCAAATTAATCTATGCAAAATACTGGAAGATAAACAAAGACGAATGGCAAATAGACAAATGGCAAATCAAACTTCTAGATATGATGGAGATGGATATTCTGTCTCAAAAATTAATGAACAGAAAATAGAAAATATAATAGATAACTTGAAAAAAGTATGAATATTTAAAGAAAAGTTGGAAAATTTAATTAATATAAGCATAATGGAAGAATAAGAATCAAAGGCAAAACGAAATAAACATTAAATTAAGATAACAATAAGAAAGTGTAATCAATAGAAAAGATCATTTCAAAGGGGAAAATTGAAAGATCAAGAAAGGATATTAAGTATCTAATGAATTAGGAAATTTTATTTGCTTGGACAAAAAAAATATAAAAATAAAAAAATAAACATAAAGCCAATGTAACAATGCAGTAGATGTAGAATAGGTGAAAGATAGCACAAGGCTCCTCTAAGGATTACATTTGTTGTTGTGTGTCTTGAAATCATTCCTGGTTTATGATGACCCTAAACCTATCATGGAGTTTTCTTCACAGATTTGTTCAAAGGAAGAGTTGCCTTTACTTTCCTCTGAGGCTGAGAGAGTATGACTTACCCAAGGTGACCCAGTGGGTTTCCAGAGCCAAGCAGAGTCCTAGTCCAATATTCAAACCACTACACCAAGCTGGCTCTCTAATGGTTATGTAGAGGATGGAATTTCAAAAGATGCTGCTTGTCATGCAAATACCACCTATTATAACTCCTTTGTCCATATAACCATTAAAGGCACAGGTGCTGTGTCATGTTTCCATCCATATTTAAAACCAATAATCTGAATGTCTTAGATTCAGTGAAAGACTTGACTTCAATCCAAGTAAGATTTTGTGGCAAGTCTTGCAAACGGCTTGTTGGCATTCAACTTGACAGAGATGCAGCGATTTTGCCAAGAAGAATGGACAAATTCTGCAGGATCCAGATGCAAAAAGCCGAGAGGATTTGGGGGTGGGGGTCCATCTTTAAAAAATGGCCTAAGATTAGGTGTAGGCTCATGAAAATGACACCCAAAAACTGTTACCTGCCCCCCCTCCAAAAAAAATTTAATGTGAAAAAGCAACAAGTAACCTGTAATATGTTATTTCCAAGCTCTGTATAATTCTTCCATGACAAATAGTGCACATTTAAGCTCCGCTTCAGCTTTTCAAACAATCACAAAATGTGTGTGTGCGCACACACACACACACACACACACACACATCACACAGTATTTGGGCATTAAATATTGCATTTAGAATGGCAGCCACTCAAGTGCAGCCTGAATGACAGCACAGATTTTTTGGGAGGGGAAAAAGGAAACCAAGCTACAGGCTTCGTATTCCTGTTATTAAACACAGTAAGGGAAGACCTATTGACAAATATCTGTGTCATAGGCCAGATATTATAGTGGGTACCTCTAAGTGCAGATGCACTACACAGCTACACATAGCTATCTGCACCACACAACTGCAAGCTACAGGAAAAGAGATTCCAGCTCAATGTTAAGAGGAACGTCCTGACAGTAAGAGCTGTTTGACAGTGGAACACACTCTCTTGGAGAGCGGTGGAGTCTCCTTTTTTGGAGATCTTTAAACAGAAGCTGGATGGCCTCTTTTTGATTGTGACTTCCTGCGTGACAAGGGGTTGGACGGGATGTCCCTTGTGGTCTTGTCCAACTCTATAATTCTATGAGTCTATGAACTCTGATACCAATTTAACTGTCTGATACCACCTTAACTGCCATGATTCCATCCTACAGACTTCTGTAGGTGTGGACTCTTGGTTCTTACTTCGGTGAGGTATTTGAAATACTCTGCCAGAGATGATTTGATCACTAGAGCTCCCTAGCAGAAAACTAGCAATAGCAGCTTCATTTATATACTACTTCATACCACACTAAGCAATCTCTAAGAGGTTTACAGCTGAAAGCTGATTGCCATCAACAAGCTGGGTATTCATTTTAGCGACCTCAGAAGGATCCAAGACTGAGTCAACTCTGAGCCCGTGGCTGGGACTGAACTCACAACTTTGTAGCTTGTGAGTGAGTGGCTGCAGTACAGGTAATGCTAAGTATCTCATCAAAATATAAAACTGAGGAGTCTACAAAAATCAAGCAATGATAGTGGCATCAAACTGGTATAGATACATTTAAAGGGAGCATGAAAGGTGGACTCTTGTGCAGCCATCAGTAACAAATGTGATAGAATGTCAGAATGGAAAGAAACCTCCAGGTCATCAAAATCCAACCACCTGCCAATACAGCAAGGCCATGCCTATAACATCTTTTACAGATGGTCATTCAGACTCTGCTTAAAAATACTAACAAAGAAAAGGCAAAGATTTGAAAAGTGTAGACAGGAAAACGTTTTGGAAAATAATATTATATATGATTTCAATTGCAAGAATGTTGCTGGTACAAACTTGGAAAATGTCTGAATTACCTTCTGTGGACAATTGACTATATAAAATGATTGAAGTATCTGAAATGGACACAATATGACGTGCTTTATAGTGTATGCCTGAGAGAAGGCAAATGTGCAATTAACAATTTGTAAGCCACTCTGATAGCCTTTTGGCTGAAGAGCGGGGTATAAATAATATTGTGATTATTATGATTATTATGATTATTATTACTATTACTATTGATGGAAGCTCTTACAGTAAACAAAGTCAAACCTGGAAAGCTTTATTTTCATATTGTGAAAAGATTTGGAGCTGTGACAATTATTTTTTACAAGATATTTATGCAATAATAGAGCTATAATGGAATATATTTCTTAAGGAATGTCAATAACATAAGAACTTTTGAGCGTTCATTTAACTATAATTTATAAGAAGTTTAAATATAAAAAAATTCACCACATCTAAACAAGACAAATGGAAGATATGAATAGAAGATACAAACTTAGTTTTGTAATAGAACTTTAAAGAATGAATTATTGTCATTTTGCTATTTTTTCCTGTAATTCTTTTAATAATAGAATAAACTTTTTAAAAAAAAAAAGAAAAGAAAAGAAGGGGTTGCTGTTATTGGTTTAGCTGCACTCAAATCATCCCTGGCTCATGGAGATCCTGTGAATGAGACATCTCCAAGACTCCCTGTCCTCCACTGCTCTCCTTAGGTCCTGTAAATTCAGATCTGCAACATCCCTAATTGAGTCTAGCCATCTGGTTTGTAATCTTCCTCTCTTTCTGCTGTCTTTCCCTTTTCCAAGCATCATTGCCTTTTTCAATGAGGCCTTCCTTCCCATGGTGTGTCCAAAGTACAACAACCTCAATTTAGTCTTCCCGGCTTCCAGGGAGAGTTTGGTCTTTATTGGTTCAAGGACCAATTTGTTCATCTTTTTGGCTATCCACGGGATCCTCGGCACTCTTCTCCAGCACTAAATCACAAATTAGTCGATTCTCTTTCTGTCTGTCTTCTTCACTGTCCAGCTCCCACATCCATTCATGGCAATGGGGAATACAATGGCTTGGACAACCCTAACTTTAGTATTCAGTGTTATGGCTTTGCATTTTAGGATCTTATCTAGCTCTTTCATGGCTGCCCTTCCAAATCCTAGTCTTCTTCTGCTTTCTTGACTGCAGTCTCTATTCTGGTTAATATTTGATCCCTGGTATGGGAATATTCTATTTTATTGTTATCTAGGATAAGTTCCTATAGTTCTTCTGTAGTCATTTTTTTTTTCCTTAATATCCAGCATTAAGCCTACCTTAGTACTTTCTTCTTTGACTAATTGTTTCAGGTCTCTGTTATTTTCTGCTAGTGTTATGCTGTCATCTGCATATCATAATTTGTTGCACAACTGAAAAAATCCTCTCTTTTGTAGCTATCCATCTTATCTTATCTGGATGGTCGTGGGGTCTAAATAGGTATAAAGCTAAAATAATGAATACAGAAGATTTACATAATTGTAAAGTAGTCAATGAAGCAAGTCTAGATTAACCATTAAGCAAAGTAAGCATGTGCTTAAGGCATCAAGGAGTGCACATATGATCTGATCTGATCAAAGACTCTGCAATTAGAAGTAGGAGAAAACATTTCGAATATAAATAAGTGGAAGTATACAAAAATAAACATTATTTTCTATCTTACTGTAGGTTTTGATTCATTTTAATATATATATATATATATATATATATATATAAAATGGTTTATTATTCTTTATACTTTGAATTAGATATATATGGGATCACCAAATTCTTTTAAGTGCTTAGACCCTCTAAAGGTCTAAACCTGTGTGTGATCAACCAGAAGAGATGTCAAGGTGTCCTGGTCTGACCTTCTCCTTAAGACCACCCAGAGAAGTTCAGGATCAGTTCCTGGAGGAAAAAGATCATGATCTGGCAGCTCCAGAGGGCCCAGACAGAGGCCAGAGGGGAGGCCAGAAGGACTCTGGGGCTGGAGAGTTAGAGGAGACAGAGCCTGTTAGGATAGGACTTAAGGGAGAGAGTCAGTTGGACACAGGAGGAAGAGGTGGAAGAAGGGAGGCTGGGGAGATGGCTGCAGCTAGGGAGGAAAGAGGAGATGCCCACCTGGGTCGAGAGAGTTCGATGGCAGGGCTGCAGACAGGAAGAGGAAGACCCTCAGGAAAAATGTAAGCATCTGAAAGGGACTTTAGAGGAGTTGCCCCAAATAATGGGGGAGAAGGTGAAAGAAGTAGAACTCTCCATAGTCTCTGGCTTAGGCCAGTTGGAGGGTGTTTGGTAGGACATCCAGGAACGATGTTAGGGACACGGGCAGGGAGCTCCCATGATAGAGAAGGCTGCCTGGGAGAAGTTGTAGAAGGCCATAAAAGCCCCCAGGTCAGATTGTGTGGAATCCCAGTAAGAACTTCGGATACTCCAAGGGGCTAGAACTCCAGAGATAGGGAGGAGGAACAGACCCAGAAAGGAGGCAGCAAAAGAGATATGTTGGTGGAAAACACCTGTTGTGTTGAATAAAGTTATTGTTTATAGTTGGAAGCATAAAAAGGCTCCACGTGGCATTTGCTTATCATGGAGTCCAGCAGGATGGCCAAGCCCCAAACGGCCAGGATAAGGGCAGGGCCACGGTAACCCTACAATAAAGATAATAACAACAACAATTATTATTATTATTATTACAATAAAGACATGGAAATAATCAAAAATTTCCTATAATTTGACTCGGTCATTAATCAAAATGGAGATTGCAGTCAAGAAATCAGAAAAGGGCAGCTATGAAGGAACTAAACAAGATCCTAAATTATAAAAAATGTAATTAAATACCATTATCTATGCCATTGTATTTCAAATTTCTATGTATGGTTGCAAAAGCTGTACCATGAAGAAAGCTGACAGGAAGAAAATAAACTCATTTGAAAAGTGATGCTGCAGGAAAGGCTTGCAGATACCATGGATTGCCAAAACGTAGACGGGTTCTAGAACAAATTAAACTGGAACTCTCACTAGAAGCTAAAATAAATTATTATTTTGTACTCTGAATGTATCATGAGAAGACACAACTCATTAGAAAAGACAACGGCAAGGTGGAAAGAAGTTAGCAAGAAAAGATGGCAACATTAGAGGTGGATGCACTCAATCCAGGAAGCCATGACGCTGAGTTTGCAAAATCACAGCAGCACTGTTGATAAGAGTGATAAGAGTTGATAAGAGTGTTGATAAGAGTGTCCAAAACCACAAAAAACAGGTGCCACATAATCATCACATGAACCATGATCATTCACATAAAGCAATACAACTCAACACTAAGGCAAGCTTGTCACATAGCAGTACAGGAAGAACATGCTGCCCCAAAATTACCAGTCCTCCAATTCAACGATCTCCATAACTGGTATCCAGATACTCTACAGAGATACCATTGATCATACTATTATGATTATTATACCCTGCTTTCTTCCCACTCTGGGACTCAAGATAGCTTCCAGCAGTTAAAGCAAACATAGTTAATTCACAACACACAAAAGTTACAAAGCAATTAAACTATTTAAAAAATTAAAACTAGTTTAAATCATAAACCATTAAAATAACCATATAAAAGTCCAGCACATTCTTCTCCTAAAAATAAAAATCAATTCCCCAAAGACTGCCAGAGTTTAAAAATAGAAAAAGAAAAATCTCAACCAATCTGTGGAAAGATAGCAAGGTGGATGCTAGTCTAACCTCTCTGGGAAAGGAATTCCAGAGCCTGGGGGCAGCCACTGATAAGGTCCTTTCCCATGTCCCCAACAGATGTACCTGCGAGGATGGAGGAACAAAGAGAAGGGCCTCCCCAGATCTCAAAACATGAGCAGATTGGTATGGTTGAATACAGTCCTTCAAATAACCTGGATGTGAGCCATATAAGAAAAAAGGTGTGAGTGAACTAGCATATGTATTAAATGCATGGGGAGGGGGTTCCTATACAAATGTGGGCCATCTGAGTAGAAACATCTTGGTGTATGAAGCAAACTTAAAGCACAATTTAAAACAACCTTAAGCATACTTAACTAGGAGTTAGATGAAAACCAGTTAAATAAACCCAGTTAAATTAAGTCAGTGACAAAGGGGGGGAAAGGCTAATATTTTCAAAGTTTGAGTAATTATGCCATTATGCTGTGAACTGAAACTAGTTTGAAACCCTGATTAATTTCCATCAATCAAAATAGCACATATTTTTAAAATTATTAAATGGTTCAAGACTAGCCCAATCATTTCCATTGTGGTGTGTGAATATAAACTGCGCATATAACACTTGCTTCTGCCAAAAATCTGTGGAATTTTATTTGTCCATGGCGGACCACATGCTCCAATACTTTAGTGTCACAGTTAATGACATTTAGAAGCCTACAAACAGTGTGAGGCAAATCTTCAGAACTTGGAGTCTGACAGTAGTAACGAACAAAACAAGAGACATGTGGGACTCCCAACAAATATTTACTGTATTTGGAAAAAGGGAAGGAAGGATGGACAGATGGACAGAAAAACAAATCAGACAGGAGAGTGGGAGGAGGAGGAGGAGCACAAACAGGAGGGAGGGAGGGAGATGATAAACTGATGAGATAAGTAGGTAGGTAGGTAGACAAACAGATCTAAATGAAGAATGGGGAAGGGTAAATAAACACATTAAGAATCTTTGAGCATTTTCTGGCATCCCTGCCCTGATCATATATTGAAAACTGCACAAAACTTGTCAGGCAAAATGTCCATATCATCTAGTATAATCTCCTTATTCCTGGAACTATTTGTGAACATTATATAGGATAACAGTAGAGTCTGCTGAGACTGGCAACAGGAGGAGATATGGCTATACTTAATCAAGTTGGTGGTCCTAGAGGCACTCAGATTTATGTACGTATGTATTTTTACATCGGTATCTGACACTTTCTACATTAGTTAACAAAAATGAATTTTTGGATTATGTGAATTTTCAACTCTGCAAATGTTCTTGCAAGACTGCACATTTTATGTACAATAGGAAACCTCTGATCATTTCAGAGGATAGATCTATCACACTTGGTAAGCCTAGGCACCATTTGCACCAAATAAATAAAGCTGCTTTCTGAAAAAAAATGTTACTAACTTTAATTCTCTGTTATTTCCCAGTGAATAGTTCTTGTGTCCAAAATATGTCTCTGTCTCCAACTAATACCACAGGTTTCCCTATAATTTCCTTTATCTGCTTTCATGGGCATCTCTGCCTTAATAAACTGTGACATAATAAAATGGGTATCATTATCCACAATTAATTAATTTTATCTTGTCCTGAAGGGGGGAATTAATAAGGTATACTGGGATACAATGGTATACCAGTATCGAATACCGATAGCGAAAATCATGCTAATAGAATAGAATAGAAAATGTATGCCTGCCCTTTGCTACATTTCTTAAATATGTGGGGGTGGGTGGGTAAAAGTTTCCCCTTTGACAAATCATGTCTGACTATAGGGAGCAATGCTCATCTCCATTACTAAGCTGAGGAAATGAGTGTTGTCAAAGATGGCTCTGTGATCATGACTGCATGGAATGCTGTTACCTTCCCACCAAAGTGTTATCTATTTATCTACTTGCACTTTTACGTGCTTTCGAACTGCTAGGTTGGCAGGAAGCTGGGACTAGCGATGGAAGCTCACTCTGTCACACAGTGCTTGGGTCATGAACTGCCAATCTGTCAACCCTGCAATTATCAGAGTCAGCATCTTAACCACTGAGCCACTGTGTCCCAATATAGCAAGCAACCTTGATAATGTCAACTGGACAGAGAAGCAGAGAATGAGATGCAGCAAAGGGTGTGGTAGAGACACTGTAGTGAGAGGTGGGTAAGAAATAAACATCATCATCATCATCAAACTGTGGTGGCCTAATGGCTGACAAAGTGCCACCTGGCTATGCCTAGTGCCTGGCACAGCTTGATGGCTTCCCAAACTCTGGGTGCCTTGTTGACATCAGAAGCCCTAAAGCACACCTCTCTACCAAAATGTACCCTCTTCAATTTCTGAGTTGCAAGGCAATGCAGGGTCATTGTGGGATAGTATTGCATGACCTGTCTAGTATACATGCCCTAGAAATGCCACCTGCTAATTAGTGACACTGTACCCTATGTAGAGATAGGATTCTGTGTGATTATCATATGGAAAAGAGTGTGTGTGTGTGTGTGTGTGTGTGTGTACACACACACACACACATGAATGTCTGTTTCTTTTCTTTGTCAGTCGTTGAGTCATGAGACCACTGATACATATTTGCTGCAACAAATAAAACTACAAATTCTCCTTCCTCCTGTGTGGCCATTTGCTTAATCACACCTGGGCTATAAACTCATATTTCTATGAGTTTATCCTGTTACAATCAGTGTAGCCCCTCTCACATATTTCCCTACAATAACCCAACTCATAAAGACATGGAATAAAAACACTGGGCTGCACTATTGGGCTGTCATAGAAACCTTTAACTGCTTACAGACACAACAGGTTTAACATCACAGAGCTACTTTACAGGGTCGGCACAACCCAGCACCTGTCAGCCGTAGGCCCAACTCCCTGCAGTATAAAATCTCAGAGTTGGAAAGGACTGCAAAGACCATCTAATCCAACCCCCTGCCATGTAGGAATACACAACTAAAGATTGAAAGAGCCCCTCCAACTCTGTTTAAAGAAGTTGAAGGCTTTCATGGCCGGCTTCCATAGTTTTTTGTGGGTTTTTCGGGCTTATGGGGCCATGTTCTAGAAGAGTTTATTCCTGATGTTTCACCAGCATCTGTGTCTGGCATCTTCAGAGAATACTGATGCTGGCAAAATATCAGGAATAAACCCTTCCAGAACATGGCCACATAACCCAAAAAACCCACACAAAAATCTATATAAAGACCTCCAAAGAAGGGGAGTCCACCACCAGTCCATTCTGCTGTCAAAGAGTAAAGCAGTTTTTCCTAACATTTAGGTGGGATCTCTTCCCTTGATATTTAAATCCATTGATATTTATATCATGCTTAATTGAAGCAAAACTAAGAACTTCTTCATACAAGTTTATGTTCTACTGGATTTATATTCTCTTTGTTTATATTATTTGTAGAGTGTTCAAACCCTGTAAAAAAATTGGAGAGGCTACCTCATCAGATCAGCACAAGCTGTATTCATTTTAGCTGCCAAGAGGCCCACATAAGGTTCTCCCTCAGATCAGTGCACAAAATCAAAGTCTGGCAGCAGGATTTTTGGTAGGAATGGGTCAGTCTAAACCCATTGCTAACTAACTGGATGTGCATCTGAATTTAGCATTCCACCCCTGCTTGAAGATACCCCTGCTTGCAGCAGAAACCCCAGTTCATCTTATATTTCAACTTTTGTCAATTTTACATTGCAGGGCCAAGTTTTCAAGTCATTTGGATCATCACTTTAAACTCAAATGAACTTTCCACAGTACTGTACATTCAAACTGTAGAAGCAGACACAAGGTCAAGTTAATATATGTAGATAATGGCTAACATGATGTCTTTTCTTTTCCATTTTGAATAGCACTGCATTTTATCTTTACACAGTACTCCCACATTCTGGGTTCTTTCGCCTAGAGGACGGTAGCAAAAATGGACAAAAACATGTTTTCAAAATGAAAGAAGCATGTTTCTATGTATGTATGCACACAAAGACAGACTAGTTACCTATGCTGATTAAAGTTAATATGGAGAGGTAATCCAAAAGGTAACTTTTCCAAGATCTGACACACATACCAAACCCACGTATTTTAGACAGCAAAATAAGAACCTGGGTCAACCATTACATTATCGTCTTTTCAGATATTTAATGTTACCTATAGCCTCAAGAGTCAAATCCAAGGTAATTTTTCTGCATTTGTCCTACAAACCCTTATGACAATATTCTGGAGTCTGGAATTGTGTATTAATTTAACAGCTTAGTGACAATGAAGGCTTTGATATAAATATAGAACTTCTTTTTTTAGTTACTTCCCCCAGATTATAGGAGAAATCTCAATGTGCTATGTACTTTAAAAGATTAATTTACAGTAATTGAGACAGAATATAGCTGGTGTTAGAACAGTACTGAAACATTATCTTAGGGCAGACACTTCATAGTGATGCTATTTTCCCCACTGAATTAAATATTGAGAGTTTTTGGTGTGCTTGTCTTCCTGCTCAACAGGAACAACACAATTCTTGGATTTCACACACACACAGAGAGACACACACACAGAAGAGAGAGTTACCAATTTAAAAAAGCCAGGATGGGTGGATGGGTAAAAATTACCAAAAGCAAGGGAGCACTACAAGTCATTCTTGGCTGTGATAAAACAAAAGTAACACAGAGTGCATCTTGTACATGCAACCAGTGGACCTTGCTTCCATCATAAGGATATCTAGAATTGCATCCCTAATCATTAATACAAAAGGAGGGGACTAAAGTCTTTTTGTTTCTTGTATCCCCCATAAGCCTTTCAGCCTGAACTGGATAATTTATGTGTGGCCGTATTATACATACACTACCTAGTCTACTGGGCATCAGAAATATTTAAAACTAGAGCAGGAATGAGAGATCAAAGAGAGGACTGTGCAGTATCAAGGGAACTGTATAACATTGGGGTTTTTGTTTTTGTTTGCTAAAGTGCATATTCATAGGTAATAAGAATAGAAAAACAAGTCTATAATTAACAATACTTCTTAGTGGTTAAAACAACAACAGCGGCAACAAAAATGTCATTTAAATTTTATTCAGGTTATAGAAGAAACCTTTGATTGGTGCTTCTGTCCCTAGCTGGCAGAGAAATGCAGTTCAAAATGGTTGTGCATCTCTGGCTAGCAAGGATGGAAAGAGCACCAGCAAATCACTGAATGCTCCCTTCAGTTGTTTTTTTTTTTTTTGGGGGGGGGGGGGGAGAAATGTGACCCTTCAGATGTCACTGAACTGCAACTTCCATCAACCCCAGCCAGCATACTGGATTATAGGAATAATGGGAGCTGCTGCCCCAAAACATCTGGTGAATTATACATTCTCCACCCCTGCACTACACAGCATCCTGAGAATTGTTGCTTCTATGTTGAAGTCACAACCTTTCTGTTCTTTTTTTACAACCCTGCATCTAGATTTTTGCAAAGTTAAATATACTGGGGCAATTCTCCAGCAAATGGAGAAAATCTTGTACATCCCTTAGCCATTCATAAGATGCTGTTTTGCTGTCTGTGTTGCTGCTATGAAAGCAGACATATTTTGGTATGGTGGTCAGTGTGTTAGCCTAGAGTTAGGGCAGGGGGCTAGGTTCAAATCCTTAGTGAGCTCTGTCGTTCACAGCATAATCACTGGCCAATCACTATCTGTCAGCCTAACACAAGGTTGGTGTGAGGATGAAATGCAGGCTGGGGAGCCTGTTTTGAGCTCCATGGAGAAAAGGGAGGCTACAAATGATATTAATAAAATGGCTGGAACACACTGCAAGAGGCTGAAGCCAGAACATAAGACATATGTGGCACAGAAAAGTATATACTTACTTATTTTACTGGATGTATATCCTACTATGCTTCAGGTAACTCACAATAAGATGAATAAAACAATTTAAACACAAAACAAGGTGGCCTATTAAAACATGTTAGAAAATAATTCAAAATATAGCACTGAAACAATAAAGAAAATAAAAGTTTCTATTGATAAAAAAAATCAATGAAACAAATCAATGGGATGTCCTGCCAATTAAATATTCATCATTTTGGATGCCAGGTAGGACTGTGATACAATGTTGGAGGATATAGTATAGGGGAAATGTGATTCTGCGACTTCAGCTGAAGAGCACTCCCCCCCCCTCCCCACATGGCTGCACTTTTGCCAGAAATACGCCAGCCAAGCAGCCATACTGAAGCAGTGGAAATTTGTTTAAAATCCTGCTGTAAACAGGCTGTCCTCTAACACAGCTTTGAATTATTTTTAGTTATTACAATATGTTCTCAAGGATTTAAATAAAACATTTTAAAAACCTAGTGTGCATTATGATGGTTTAACAATACATAATCAGGCTGCAAAATTCAAAGGAAGATAAGGGAACTAAAGTTCAGAGGCATTTAAACACCTTGCATGCTTAGTATAGCCTATGAAAAATTACCCCTTCAGCCTCAATAAAACATCCCTTTGCTCTAAAGCTGTTTTGTTCTCAAAGAAAGTTGTCCCAGTAAGACCATTTATGGTGTTACAACTAACAAATGAAAAAGCTGGAAACCTACATCCATTTCAAACATTACCAGAGGAACATGGCTGGAAATTTCCAGTGGCAGGATCCCATAAATGGCAGAATCACTGCCAATGGCAGTATCCCACAAGTCTCTAGTATCATGTAATGGCAATGATGTCATGCATGATACTGATAAAGACTAGGAAACAGCAGCTGTATACAGTGATGCTAATATACACTAGTTATACAGATCTTGACTTCAACACACAAGTGACTTCCACCAGTTTCCCACCTGACAACCATAAAAAAAGTGTCAGATTAAATGGACCCATAAAATAGTGGGTTTTTGAGCTCCTTGCTGAAGCCACTGGTAGAGGGAGAGACATTTGCTACTTAATGCCTGTAATTGGGTTGGTAACATATTGGTTTGGATCAAAACTCCAGTAAACTCTACTGTTTACTTTTTTATACCTTGAACACCTTGGGCTTCAATCAGAGGAGCCACAGCCATGACTCTGCAGGAGCTGAGTAGGGCAGTCGAGGATGTGTCTCTTATACATAAGGTCCCCATGGGTCGGGGTCAATCTGAAGACAACTAATAACAAAAACATTGGGCCACTATTGTCTTCCATATGGTCCGGATACAGATCCCTATCTAGAACATGGGATTTGCTTAATTATATTTGTATTTAATATACTAGAATACACACGCACACAAATTACAAGAGAATTTCAGAAGGTAAAAAACAATTGGCTCATTGCATAATCACTCACAGGGTAACCCTATAGCATGCACCATACCTCCCCTCCCTTTTTTTTTTCCAAGTATTCTTTCAATTTTACCTGAGTAGGGAACACATGCTATTGTAAGTGCTACAGGATGATCCATCAATAAGCAAGTGAGTGAGTAAATAGCAAAACCTTGCTCAAAATCTAGGAAGCACTCTTAGAAAACCTCATTACAATTTCTAATTAATTAAAAATTAATTTCTTCCTGAGTGCCTGATCTCAATTCCATACTTCTTACTTGAGGGAGTAAAAAAGCTACATCTCTGATATCTGCTCCTTCGGCTGCATCTGTACTGGAAAAAAATAATGCTATTTGACACTGCTTTAACTGTCATGACTCCATCCTATTGAATCCTGGGATTTGTAGCTTGTTGTACCACCAGAGCTCTCTGACAGAGAAGGCTAAGCATCTCACAAAACAACAAATCCTAAAATTCCATAGCACTAGGTTATCACAGTTAGAATAGTGAAAAATTGCATTATTTCTACAGTGCAAATGCAGCCTTTAAAATTCTAGGCATATGTGTGAAGACACTGTAATACAAAATCATCACAGGTAATCAGTATTATTGCTTATGGATCAGCCTTGATCTGAACTGTAGCCCTCCACATGGTATTGGAATGCAAGTCCTAGCATTCCTCACTATTAGCTATGGTGGCAGCATACAAGGATGCTGGCAATAGCAGTTCAACAATGTTTGGAAAGCTGCATAATTCCCATGTCAGAACTAGACAAGACATTCAGCATGTTTTAAGAGATGCTTCTTCAGCTGTTGAAAGACATCCATTTTTTCATAGCATGTGCCTTCTCTCATCTACATATTTTGCATTGAATGTGCTTTGTTTTGTGCCTGTCATGGAATGGTAAATGCAGGCTTAAATTGAAAATGTGATTGTTGAGCCATGTACCAATAATAAAATTCCACTGTGGGGGAATATTGCAGGGAAAATGAATCCCCCTGAATACCTAGTTTGATATTCAGTGAATGGTGGGTAAGGTGATTACAGAACTGCATATATTCTTAAATGCAGTATGTGTTACAGAAATATAAAGAATCTATCTACTGACCTGAAGGATCATTTATCCCATACATCCTACCAGCAGATGGTGGTCACCATGTGATGCCACCCCCCACTTCCATCAGAGGTGGAAATCATTACAATACTCAAGAGAGATCTGAATGAATGCTGTTGGTAGCCATGTCACTGCTATTGAATGGTTCCAAAGGAATGGCTTGCACTCATTTTTTCAATCTTTGAGGGTTCAGGCAAAAAACAAAATCAATCAGGAATATTTTCATTATCTTTGCATCTTAAATACTCAAATAAAAGGGATCAAGATGCCCACCCAGGGGCGAGGTGGAGGAGTACTGCTGACATTACAATGTCAGCAGAACGAACAAACATCCTCTTCTCACCCTCAAAGAAGTCTCAGAGCCTTGGTGCCAGTGTGAAAAGATTGCATCCTGGATGACCTTAAAAAATAAAAAATGTGCTATTGAAAAAGGGGGCAAAAGAGGGTTTAGATTTGTGAAAAATCCATACATGGTGACATATTTGTATAGCTGCAAATTTAGAAATAATTACTATAATTTAACAAGAAAAGCAATGAATCTCACCATAGTGCAGGAGACCGAAGCCAAGTGACCTGCGCAGATTCAAACAGAAAACATTTCCAATTTATAGAGGATTATCCACTATAAATTAGGGTGTATGACCATCCTTTGATATACACACAAACACACACCATTTTTGGGCACACAGAAATGTACACAGACTCAGTTCATATACAAGGTGGTCCTGTTTGCTCACACTGTTTGCTCACACTGACCAGGTCACCATGACATTCTGCAACTACCAGGGAAGAGTGTTTGCTTTCTTGCCAAAACTTTTATGAGCATCCATGCTGGCTGGATGGTTGGGGTTATGTGAAGTTGCCCTTCAAACAGCTTACTGTGTACTGGAGTCATGGCAGGCAAGAATCCATTGCACACTTTCTGACATTAACAACTAAAGCAGCCCAGGCTACCAAGAAGAGAAAAAATAGCTAGGGAGGACAAAAGTGGGGAAGGAGCAAAGAGGCGAAATGGTATGTGAAAACTGGAATCCTATGGTCTGACCACTTAATTGAAACCATGGGACGGTGGAATTGTGGTATGTTAACAACTAGAGGAAATATATAGTTTTAAAGGAGCTTCTCTTCCAGGACCTATATATACTTTGTGTATGTAAAAATGAAAGGCCACATAATCACTGCCACATCAAAATCCAACAATGTGAATAAAGTGAACAGAAGCAAAGACAAGGCTGACACCTGAAAGTTCAGTAAATTGGCAAAAGCAGTTCAACTGTGGTGGGTTACTTCTTACCTTATAATAAGAGAGAAAGGTGTTTTTCCATAAACATATGCACTGTAGGAATCTATAGAGCATCAGAAATTTCCTGCAATGTATGCCCATATGATCTGGCTTTAAAACAATAAACTGTTCTAGGACACAGCTGTATATGGAAAAAAGTAACTACCAAGACACCTGTTAGACACGTCAACACCTCACAACAGATAACCTGGCCCTTTTACTATTCAGGTGGGGATTGTACTGGTGAAGGTGGAAATAGTTTCCCCTTTCACATCTTTATGTGAACAAACCGAGAGTATTTCAAATTATGTTGAATGGCAAAGATACATGACACCTTTCCTCAAAGGAAAATTTCAGTACTACAACAATGACCTTTCCCTGGACAAATGAAATATGAACAGATTCAACATAAGTCATGGAATGCTGTTGATCAAGTGATACTTCTTCCTTCCCAACTACTAATGGCTAGGTTAAAAGGCTGCGATCAAATGAAAAATGAGTTAATAGAACCTCTCAGTTGCCAATGCCTCAGGAACACAAGCTAAAAGAAAGAGGATTTTTCCCCCATGACAGTCAAGTTTTATATTATTAGCAACATAACCTAGGTGCACTTGCAGCCCACAGAACAGGCAGCAATTACTCCATCAGTTGATCTGCACTTTAAAATGACAGAAAACCAACATTGTTCCAATGTAAGCATGAAAGCTGATGTAAGCATTTTCATTCACATTTAAATTACATCAAGACAAGGTTAGCATCTTAGAATTAAATGGCCAAATACAGTATAAGTAGCTGCAAGGAACTAACTATACATGGTTAATCTAGAAACTAGGAATATTTTCTCACCATTTAATAAGATTACAAAAACAATATCAACAACAATCTAACATAGCATTGCCTTTTTGAAAATGGTAGTTCAGTTTTGCACGTTTCTGTTCCTGGGGTAAATGGACAACAAGGGTTACAAGAATATAGTCGCTTTCCAACTTACTCACACCTATTTTCCCTCCCAGATATTTACAATGGCATCACAGTGATTGGGTGCACACAAACAATGTATTTTATCTCTTCACACTTAACTGATCCACCAACCATCAGCATTCATCTAGAAGTCATACTCCATCTCTTGTAACTTGGACAGAAGGAAGGAATTTCATCACAAAACCTAATTGTCTGAGCTAAGATGTCCATATTACCACCCAGATACTGTCTGTTAATGACTATGGGTAAGATAATTCTCTTCCAGCCCCTTCCCAACCAAGTATGCGTATAAATATCTGCCAACTGAAGCAATATACCATGCTTTTGAAGAAGAGCACCCATATTCTACATCACCTATGCAAGGCCGCAACAATCAGAAACAGGACCTCTGTCAAAATTCCTTGCCGTAGCCTCACGTGCTGGTAGAGGTGGGAATGGAAATGTTATCCTCCTGTGCCCTAGTTACCAGCTTAACAGACCTCAAGGTGCAGCCTCTGGCTAGTAAAGTAGGCTTGGGAAGGCATATATTTAATTTAATTACTTTTTAACATACTTTTAAAAATGTTTTTAATTGCATTGTTTTTAATGCTATGAAGCCGCTCTGAGTCCCAGTCCTGGGAAAAGTATATATATATAATATACAGTGCTATATAAATAAAGGTTAATAATAATAATATACGTGCTACAGTCATGACCATGTAGGGCTAGTGAACATGTAGTTGTTACAAATCTATAACTGCAATACAGAATTCCAGACCTTGGATGCATCTAGACTGCAGAATTATGCAGTTTGATACCATTTTAACTGTCATGGCTCAATGTTATGGAATTCTGGGATTTGTAGTTTTGTGAGACTTCTCTGTCAGAGAGCTCTGGTGCCACAACAAATTTCAAATCCCAGAATTCCACAGCAATGAGCCGTGGCAGTTACAGTGGTGTCAAACTGCATTATTTCTGCAGCATAGATGCAGCTCCTGACTGCAATCCACAAGTTTAGGCAAATTAAATTTTGGTAGTTTTTCAGGTGTCACTAGACTCTTTATTGCCGTTTTTGTTGCAGCAGACTAACACAGCTATCTACACACCTCCTGCCACACCTCACCAAAAAAAAAAAAAAAAAAAGACTTTTGGTAAGCTCAATTACCATCTTACATCTTAGAAAGGGTGCTTGGAAAGCTGCACTCTGAGTGGAACTCCACAGGATCATCCCAGGAGAGATTCAGACAGAATGGTTAATTTCATTCCTTCCACCAAAGCATCTCTTTCTTGCTGTGCTTCTCACTCCAGTAGCATGCAGTGCCCCTTGGTCATTTATTTAGCAATGCTATTGGTCTGTGGAATAATACTTTCTGGAATCCTCTTATTTGAACAGTTTCCACAAAGGCCAACCACATTTGTCTCATTTCCAAAAAAAAAAAAAAAAGACAGCCCAGTGAACATACAAACATGCCATGCTGTATAAATAAGGTACCTATTCATACTAGATAATTATAGCACAATTATTCCACTTTAACTGCCCTGGCAACATCCTATGGAATTCTGGGAGCTGTAGTTGAAGATGGGGCATATGGAATCCTCATGCAGGTGGCTCTAGTGCCTCCACAAACTACAAATTCCATGTTCACATAGAATGGAATTATTCACATAGAATGGAACCCAATTAAACCTCTGTGGTTCCACCTTTTCATCTCCTCTTAATATGTCCAAGTTTCATTCTCTTCCTCCAATTACCCTCCCTTTGTCCTCAGCTTACTTTGATTGCTTCAAACCGAGTTCACAGAATCATAGAATCATAGAGTTGGAAGAGACCCCAAGGGCCATCCAGTCCAACCCCATTCTGCCATGCAGGAACACCAATCAAAGCACCCTCAACAGATGGCCATCTGGCCTCTGTTTAATAACCTCCAAAGGAGGAGACCCCACCACACTCAGAGGGACTGTGTTCCACTATTGAACAGCTCTTACTACCAGGAAGCTCCTCCTGAGATTTAGGTGGAATCTCTTTTCCTCCAATTTGCATCCATTGCTCTTTGGAGTTTATCAGACAGGAAGAATTTCTCTTTATTTCGAATGGAGCCAACTGGAGCCAATTCAAATCCACATGAATTTGCTAGTTTAGCAATATTTACGTGAATTCCAATTGTGTTCGGAATGCGTTCAGAGTGACTTCCCATTACCCGAAAATGACTGCCCATTGCCCAAAATTGCGTGAGATACTTTAATATGAAATAACGTGAAACCCCATGATTGCGTTCGGATTGCCATTAGATTATACTTCCAATTTCCGTCGTCTGATAAACTCCCTAGTCTCTGGAGCAGTGGAAAACAAGCATGTTCTCTCTTCGATATGATATCCATTCAAATATTTAAGCATGACTATCATGTGCCCTGCCCTGTTAAACTTCTTTTCATCAGGCTAAATATTCCCAGTTCCCTAAGCCACTACTCATTGGGCATGGCTTCCAGACCTTTCATTATTTTGGTCACCCTCCAGCTTGCCAATTTCTTTCTTTAATTGAGGTGCCCAGAACTGGACACCATATTCCAGGTGAGGCCTAAGCAAAGCAGAATAGAGTGGTACTATCACTTCCTTTGATGTAGACACTATACTCCTGTTGATGCAACCAAGAATCACATTGGCTTTCCTGGCTGCCACATCACACTTCTGACTCATCTTCAGCTTGTAGTCTACTAAGACTCCTAGATTCCTTTCACATGAACTGTTGTCTAGCCAAGGTGTTTCCCATCCTCCATCTGTGCATTTCTTTTTCTTTCTCTTTTTTTTCTGCCTAGGAGTAGAGCCTTACATTTCTCCCTGTTGAAATTCATATTGTTAGCTTTAACCCACTCCTCTAATCTGTCAAGGTCATTTTGAATTCCAGTCCTCCCAGTTTGGTATCATCTGCAAATTTAATTAGCATGCTCCCAATTCCTTCATCCAAGTCATTGACAAAGATGTTGAATAGCACAGGGCCCAGTATTGATGCCTGTGATACTCCGCTAGTCACCTCTCTTTAGGATGAAGAGGAGCCATTGGTAAGCCCCCTTTGGGTTCGGTCAGTCAACCAATTACAAATCCACCAGTTAAAGTAGTTTGCAGTCAATTAACTCAGCAAGGGTGGGAACAGGAGGGGACGGGACAAAAACTTGCCCTTATAGTAGGCAAAAGTAAAGCTTGATGTTTCTTGGTTACACCCAGTTTTCATCAGACAAATGTTGGGGGATATGATGGAACCATGGACATTAAAGTCGAATAATAGTGCTATAATTGTGTAGTGTGAATAACCCCCCTGGTTAGCAACATTCTTATCCTTCATTGCACAGTTCCTGTAATATGTAGCACCTGGCCACTAATCATAGGCTGCATCTACACTGTAGAAATAGTGCAGTTTGGTACCACTTCAGTAGCCATGACTCCATCCTACAGAATGCTGGCATTTATAGTTCTGTGAAGCACCAGCACTCTTCGGCACAGAAAGCTAAAGACCTTGTAAAACTACAAATCCCAAAATTCCATAAAATGGAGCTACAGCACTTAGTGGTGTCAAACTACATTATTTCTACAGTGTAGATGCACACACAGATACTGAAAGGTGGTGCAGCTTTGAAACCTGAACATTTCCACAATCAGTTAAGTTTAGATAAATCCACTGATCAAGCATGACTCGCTGTATAAATGCACTGTAATCTTTGTGTTGGCATATCTGCCTGTGAAATAACATCATACCTTGTGACATAGTGCAAACATGCTTCTAAATATACCCTGTCTTAAGCACTTTGTGCCGTTACAGCAAGTCTTAGGGGTTCAGCATGTCTGACCTCATAAACTTTGACTCACACAGTTTAATTACTGTAACTCTGTGGAGGCAAGATGAGCTGAAATGATTTTTGATTCTAATGAAAGGTAAGATAATACAGTAATAAAAGCCACAAACACCATGCTTTCAAAAAGCAAAGTACAGTAGTTGCTATTCATTTGTCTCACATGAAATGATGAAATATTTTCCATAAAAGACACAATAGTATGGTATTTTATAAAATTTCAGAAAACTCAAACATAAAATTACAAATAAATTCACAAGCATACAATGATCCTTATAAATCTGTTCATTTCTCTTGTTTCTGTACATCCCTAATAAGGGTTAACTGAATGGTGCTGAGCTACAAATAATGTTACGATATTAATATTATCCATCTTCTATAAAAGATATTTTCAAATTTGATTGCATTTGATTGCTTTTCGCTGCTTTTTAGCCACCCTAAGTGGACTTGTAAATAAGGCCTGCCTGGCTAATTTTGAATGAAATACAGCTGGGGAGGAGTCTTTACTCTGAGCAGAGCTGCTTATATTTTCACACTACTGGCCAATTTTTTCATGCCAATTTAACCTTTACCTTTACCCACTCTCAGCTAATCTAATGATGATTATAATAGCTTAGTGAGAAATGATCAGGTTACACAAATCCTACTGCCACAAACTTTCTTCTGCTCAAAATGGCAGCCTCCAGAAGTTGCTTTTTACTTTGATTTTTTTTAAAAAGATGAAGAGTTAATTACATGTTATATGCAAAATAGCTGCCTGCTCATGTCCCATAGGACTTTAAGAGTGTCAGTGTGAGAGGAGGCCCTTAAGTCAAATAAATAAGGTTGCAACAAGTTAGATACTTATGAGGCTTTCAACCATAAACTGCTTACAACAAATGAATTGGACTGAAGGCAAGAGCTTCATCTACTACAGGTTGAGTCTCCCTTATCCAGAATTCCAAAATTTCAAATTCTTCACATGGGTGACTGAGACAGTGACACTTTTTTTTCCTGATGGTTCAGTGTGCATAAAGCATGAACAAAATTATTAAAACTATCATGCATATAATTACCTTCAGGTTACATGTATAAGATACATATGACACACAAATGAATTTCATGTTCAGACTTGGGTCTCATCTCCAAGAATAAGCAAACAGTCCAAAATCCAAAACATTTTTGGTCACAAGCATTTTGAATAAAGGAGACTCAACTTGTATGTTAATGGAAATTTTACTATTCTACTTGAACTGAGAAGAGTTCAGAACCAACAGCTTACAAGTCACCAATTTCAAGAACAATCTGGTGACATGCAGGCTAGAAATAAAACAAGGTCAATTAAAATTATCTATTGATCCACAGAAATACTTGGGGGGGGGGGGGACTGGCAATATAGCATCTAGCCTTTGTGAAAACAACATGAAGACTTTTGCTTTTTTAAAAAAAATAGCCAATATTTTTATATTTGTAAGATCAAAAATTATGCCAGAAAATCCTCTGACATAAAATATATCTCGATATCCAACTGCAAGATCCAGCATGGTGTAGTGGTCTGAGTACTGGTCTAGACCCCTGGGTGACCAGAGTTGAAATCTCTGTTCTTCCACAGAGACCCATTGGATAACCTTAGGCAACTCACACTCTCTCAGCCTACAGGGAAAGCCCATGGTGATGCCCCTCTGAACAAACGTTTCCAAGAAAACCCCATGATCGGTTCACCTTAGGTTTGCCATACATCGAAAACACATTTCAGACACACAGCAACAACATTTCCAAGTGACTGGCGTTTGCTTGTTTTAAAAAAATAACAATGTAATAGTCTTGCACATTAATATCAGTTATGAAATGATGGAATTATGTCCTGTCCTCAAAAGGATGAGAAACAGCATACAGAGATATATTCCAAAGCTCCATGGTTTTCCTTTGGAATATCAACTGGAACTATGTATGTGGACATGCTACAAAGAAATTAAAATTCTGGTAGTCCACTGTTGAAGAAGGTGCTGGATTCAATTCACTTCTCCACTTTTCCTGTCTAAAAAGGAGGAGGAAGAGGAAGAAACAGCAGCAGCAGCAGTTGCCGTTGAAGTTGTTTTCTGAAAAGATGTAGCTACATTGCTCTATGGATCAGGACCATGGTGTTTTTCATTTATATAATTATTGCTAATAATGAGCCTTCATATAACCTTTCAAGTACAGGTTGAGCATCCCTTATCTGAAATGTCCTGGACCATATGTGTTCTCTATTTCAATACTTTTTGGCTTTTGTAATACCTGTATTACAAAAGACATAATGGAGAGAAACTGAGGGTCTGTGAAATGGTGACCGACATAGATTCCTGCCATTTCACAGATCCTCGTGTCTCTCTCCAGCCTCAGAATTATAGCACAGGTACATACTACACTATTTATGATGTTGCTCAAAAGGGTTTGGATTTTGGAGTATTTCAGATTTTGGAATTCTGAGTAAGAGATACTCAACCTATATTTGGCATGCTTCACACCCAATTTTATTAACTATTTACCAGTACCATTAGCCCCATACTGCAGATAGCATGAGGATTTGAGGCAGAGGAGACTGTAACTTGAGAAGCAACGAACAGGCTCAGATCAGGTACTTATTTTCCAAAACCAGGGCTCAATCCCCTAAGAGATTATGAAAGATATGTGGTCATATGCACTTCTTCACCACTACTCATCACAAGAAGGTGGTTTGAGTGTTGGACTAACACTCCAGCAGAGTTGGATTCAAATTTCTGCTTGGCCATGTCTGACCTGGGCAAATTACCCTTTCCCAGGCTAAGAAGCAGGCAATGGCAAACTTCCTCTGAATAAATTCCTGCCAAGAACTCTATGATTTGGTTCTTGTACCCTGAAGGCATGTAACAACAACAAAAACAAAACCAAAATTATTTAAGACTCCCCACTTATTAAGGACTACCCAAAAGGTGGTGTTTCCAGAAATTCAACACTGAAGATGAGACACAATGGTTGTTTCAATGCTAGGCATTTTCTCCAGAATGTTATACTACAAAACCATTCACAAAAAACCAGAAAACTTCTTATCCAAAACATTCTGTTCCAATCAAGCATTTTGCTGTCAGAGCAATGGAACTGCTTGGAGAGTCCAAGGCTTCCTATGTGCCTCTAACCATATTTCACTTTCCCTTTGCTCAGCTTTAGATACACGCTGCATACACGCTGGTTATCAGTATAACCAGAGAGCCAGCTTCTGTGATCCCAACAAGTCCCAGATGGCTGTGATCACACAAGACTCCTCCCCTTCACTGTCTTGTTCTTTCTTTTTCAATGCTAGCCAAGGTGGTAGTGAGCTATATAGCTCCTTACCTGAAACTGTGGCAGTTAGCTGCAAATTTTGAAACCCACATGTACAGTCGGGCCTCCATTTTCACCCACCCACCCCCCACAAAAATGGAGGCTTGAATGGGGCATGCCCCATCGAGGATAACAGAGGCCGCCCCTCTGTGTATAATCAAGAATGCAGATCTCAACTCCACAAGAAAGAAAAGAACCAAATAAACTTGCCGATAGTTTTAATGGAAAAAGATGCTCTTAGTGAGACATGTTAAGTATTAAATGCATTTCTCTTTATAAACTCTGGTGAAAGAGTCTAACTCTCATAAAGCCCCTCTTGATTCTTGCCTAAAAGGAGTGAACACTTTATAAACTCTTTATAAACTCTGATGAATGAGTTTACCTCTCATAAATCCACTCCTGATCCTTGCCTAAAAGCACTGAACATGTTGGGAAACTACTCCTCACCCACATTTCCATTTTTCTCTTCATCCTGCTTTTTTTCTTGACCAGCCCTCTGTTCCTTTCCCCCTCTCCCAGGGTTAAACCATCCAGTTTCCATGTCTTTTCTTCTCCTCCTCTCCCCTCCCTCCAACTTTAGGTGTTATGACTTGGACTACAAATCTCATAATCCCTGACTGGAAAAAAAAAAAACCCCAAAAACTCAAAAGCAGGTACATTTTAAGACTATGTAAGGGTTAATGAGCAATAATGAAACATTAACCTGAATGGAAAGTAGACAAAACCCACTCCTTTTTACTTTTGGAAAATCCTGAAAGTAACAAGGAGCAGGCTTTGTTGAGTTTACATTCAGGTTAATGTCACATTATTGCTTATTAACGCCAACGTGTCTGAAAATCAACCCACTTTGGGATTCCCCCCCCCCCGCCCGCCATATTTTTAAATCCTGTTTCTGCAGGGGATCCATCCCATGTGATAAACTCCTATGTTGGCGGGAGGTGAAGGAAGCTGTAGTCTAACAATATCTAAAGAATCACAGACATTTGCCACCATGGCTTTAATGCTTTCTGGACATATCACACTATAATATGGTGGCTTTAAGTGGGCCTCTGTTTCTGCAAATAATGCAGAAAGAAAAATGTATATTCCCTGGCTAAATATTCCCTGGATAAGTGTTAAATACTGTCCATATCTGGTAGACTAATCATTTTGGATACCAGATTATGAAATATGAAAATATAATATGCTGAAAAGTATACATATATGAAAATATACTTAAACAACTAAAGGCTTTGAGATTATTGCTGTTTTCATTCCAACTCTCAAGTTAATGGCTTTCTTTAAAAATGAGCTGTTTTACTGAAAAGAGGAGTGGTCGTGCTCACTAATATTGTCTCTGCATTTTTGTCTTGGTCTGCAACTAGGTTTGCCAGGTTTCTGTATTTCTCTTGGTGCTTAGATGGGGAGAGACATCTCAGAGCAAGCAATACTGGGAGAGAGGAAGGTTTCTATTTACTCCTTACTATGCAGAGTGTTTTTCAAGCCTGGGCACCCATCTTTCCATTTGCGCCAAGGCTCCCTTGCTCAATGTAAAGGTGTGCTATACTTGTGTGGTACAGATTCAGCAAAAAGTCAAGAGACACTGGAGGGGACTGGGTATTGAGATAGTGGGGACATAAATGCATAAATAAAATGTGGATAAAGTGAAGGGAAAACTATGGGCCATGTTAAGTGGTATCAAAGATTGTAGACAGAAAATGAATATCTAAACCTTGTCCCTTGTTTTTGGCTTTATTTTTCATACTTCTGATTGTAACCTGCATATATTTGAGCCAATACAGTAATTTCAGATAGTGGAAAGATACCTTTGAAAGATAAGCATCTATTTCCCACACACACACCAATGTTAGTGGAAGGATTGCATAGTATGCAGTCACAAGAAATTAACATCACAACTCATAAAAGTGCCTCAGAGTCACAATCCCTCCAATGTAATGGAGGGGTTTTTCCAGAGCACTTAGTGTTGACCTAACTATGCTCCTAGTGCTGCCTTTGGTAAACACTCCAACCTACTTCATTTGGAGGAAACTACAGGCATGTTGAGCACTATTGCAAATGGCAGCATTTATAGATTTCCCTAGTTCAAGACAACATATTTAACAGCATAAATAGACTCACATATCCTGAATAACTTAGAGTCTTATTGTGTGGAGATATCTCAATACAGTTCTATAACATATTGGTTACGTTTGGAGATTACACCCTTGTTATACACACAACCAGTATCAAAAAAATAAATAAAATAAAACCATTATTGATCGTACAAACAGAAGAAAAGCCATGCTCGTTCAGACCAAAGACATTTTCACACATTGTCCAACCAGATACTTATGGGAAGCCCAACAGCCTCTGATATTGGCAACAGCAACAAATATAGCCAGCCTGTTTAGTAGTCATTGGTAGTTCTAACCTCCATGAATGTGACTGAATTTGATTTAAATCTTGTCCAGGTTGGCAGCCACCATGAGATCAGACTCAACAGTTTAACAATTCACTGAGTGAAGGCCTATTTCCTTTTATCTCTCTCGAGTTTTCAGTATTATAAGACTATAAGAAAAGTTTCCCAACCCATTTTCTATAGATTACATATAACTTTGTATCTAACATCTAACTTGTTGTCCAGTATGCACTGTAGTTGTTGCTGTTGTTGTTGCTGTTGTTGTTGTTGTTGTTGTTGTTGTTGTTGTTGTGTGCCTTCAAGTCATTTCTGACTTATGGCAATCCTAAAGTGAATCTACCATGGGTTTTTCTTAGCAAGATTTGTTCAAAGGAGGTTTGTCATTGTCTTCCCCATGTGACTTGCCCAAGGTCACCCAGTGAGTTTCATGGCTGAGTGGGTAATTGAACCCTGGTCCCCAGAGTCTTAGGCCAACACTCAAACCCCTAACCCCAGTCATATACGATTACATACAGTATTTCCAACACTTTTAGGGATTTCTGCACACTATATAGATAAACTAGATGGCCAGTTTAACAAAATATATTTTTCATCCATAAATGAACTGACAGGATCAATTTTAATCTTCACTCTTATATGGGATGAATATAGATTGTCAATTTTTTGTACTGTCTAACTCTTAACAAACAGCTGCTGCCTAGAACAACACTCACCAACTTTTCAGCAATTCAAGTCCAACTAAGTCCAACTACAGTATTCTATAGTAAATGTAAATTTTTCCCAAGGAATGAGTTGGAGGAAGAGGAAGCGAACATTTAGATTCTTCAGCTAAGGCTATGGAGTGTTAAATGAATGCTAAAATCAGTGTGAGGACTAATAGGCAATACTACAGAAGGCACACAAAATGTGCATGCATTCATATTTACTTTCCTCCTCCATAGTCACACGCCAGAAACTACAGTAGATCCTTATTATCTGCTGGGGTTTGGTTCCAGACTCCCCTGTGGATAAAAAAATCCATGGATGCTCAAGTCCGATTAAATATAATAGCATAGCAAAATGGTGTCCCTTATATATAATGAAAAATCAAGGTTTGCTATTTGAAATTTATACTTTTTAAAAAATATTGTCAAGATGTGGATGCTTGAATCTGTGGATAAAAAATCTGTGGATAAGGAGGGCTGTATATTCTGGGAAAAGCTGGGACAATGACAGAGAACTGTCTTCTGGAGAAGATTACCAGATGATGCTTTAATGCAGAGTTCCAAAACCTCATCAAACATATGGACACACCTTTGTTCAAATATTACCTATGTGGCTGTGCTCTGTAGTTTGTCTGAATAAAAAATGTTAAGAAACTGTTGCTATCTGGATTCCCCCCCCCCCATGTTGCCTAATTATTTTTAAGCTGGTGTCATTTCCTTCCTTTATTGCATTTCTTTCCTTATTTGTCACACACAATCTGATCTCTTCTTTTCAGACACCATTTTAACTAGTGGTACACTGCAGTCTATGAAGTGTTGTATTTTCACTGTGGGAAAAGTGCAGCCCCATACAGCATGTTTCTCTTATTGCTGTTGCAATAATGCACAGTTGTCATTGATAGCAAATTGATGTTTTTATGGCTTCATTACTGATGAGAGAGATACAACACTCTCCTTCTATTCCTGTGCTATTTTATAATTCCTTGGTTTAATTCCTTTGGAGTCATCCACACAGAAACACATATCTATGCAGTTTTTAAAAGAAACCAAAAAGCACTCTCTGTTACTTGGAGGCAAGATGTCACTTAAAAGCCATTTGAAGGAGAGCACATGATTTTGGTTATTCTGTGGAAAGGTACCCAAATTATCCAAAGAGGGTACCAGAGAGTGTACTTATGTCTGGGTTGTGGGAGCACTAGGAAGACTGGAGAAACCGAAGCCAATATGTGTGAACAAGACTGACACTTTCAATTTAGCTGTCTAGGAGGGCAAAAGTGGCACAAAAGACAAACATGGGATGAAAGTGACATTTTTGACAGCTCTTTCTTTTTGAAATCCAGAGCAAAAGAAACAACTGAAAGCAGCTTTCTGATGCAGTAGGAGGCAGGAACAAATAGATGCAAGAGTACAGGAAAAAGTGTCCTGCTAAAGTTGTTAAAAGTCTGAGTCATAGCACCTACAGCTCCCAAAATGAAGTCCCATTGAGTTCAATGTGGCTTAATCACAAGAAATCACAGAGTTTAGGAGTGTGGGCTCAATCAATGGTATTTTTCACTTTGAAGTTGACTTGCACTTCATTCCTAGAACCTGGCTTTTTCTTTTCTGTTTCTGTCTTCACAGAAACAGTGGCAGAATGCTTTGTATACAGCCCCCTTCTCACAGGAACAGAGACTCTTAGAGAAGCTCCACTAATAACCTACTTCACCCAAACAACAAACAATTCATTTATATACCGTTTCATACCACCTAAACAGTGTCTAAGCAGTTTACAACTGTATTTACAACAGCTGATTTGCCCCCAACAATCTGGGTACTCATTTTAGCAATCTCGGAAGGATACAAGCCTGAGCCGAGGGCCCAAAAGGTTGCCTTACCCTACAACAGTCCAAACTGCTATTTTTCAGGTGTGTATACATTTCTCTGTCCACAGTCACCATTGGTGGTTGGGTGTGATGGGAATAGTAGTGCAACATATCTGGAGGCACTGGATTAGGAAAGGCAAGTATTTCTTAACGAATTCCCCGGGGTCCAAAACCGGCGGGACCACAAAAATTCCCCCGGGATCCGAAGGATCCCCCGGGGAACGAAAGGGAAAAACCACGCGGCCCCTTTAAATCGGTCACGCGGTCCGTCCCTTAAAGCGGTCCCCCGGGATACGACCATTTCTGGGTTACAAAAGGTAATCCGGAATGGATTACCTTCATAACCCGGGGGACCACTGTACCCATAAACTAGTACTGAGTATATTATAATAAAGGCAAGTATTTCTTAAATGCCCATAAATTTACACTGTTATAGCCCTGCTATTCCACTTTTACTGCTCTGGCTGCCTCCTGTTGCATTCTGGAGTCTGTAGTTCAACAACAACAACCACAACAACAAATTTTATTTATAACCCGCCCCTCTGACCAGACAATCAGGGTGGGGTACAACACAATTAAAAATAGATTACAGTTAAAATCAATACAACTCAATCCCAACCTCTAACCCCTTAAAACAGAATTAAATTAACAAAGGATTAAAACAAGCAAACAATACAGATACAGTATAATCATAGAATCCAGTTATTCTTTGGATAAAGTGAAGCCTAAGAGTTCTGTGGCTGAGAATTCTAATTTCTAAATGCCCCTCCTTTAACTGCAAATCCCAGGATGCAACAGGAGGCAGCCAGAGCAATTAAAGTGGAATAGCAGTGCTGTAAAACCCGAGTGTAGTGTGGTAATCTAGTCAGAGGCGGCTGGAAGGGCAGGGAATCCCACCTGTCTACAATGTAAAGGAGCCATCCAAGGTAATGAACCCTATCCTCAGGCTAGGATTGGCCTTTTGGGTAGCTCCTTTAAAATTCAACTTCAAAATGAGCAGGTTTACAATCATAGAACTGACATGGAAACCTTCAGCCAATATTGGCTGTGGTTCTGTCTCTATGTTTTAGGTAGATTCACAAGCTATCTTGTTCCAGGGCTGGTATGTCCCAAAAACCTCTTGGCAAAGGAAGGGCAGCTTGTTGTGCCCATGTTACAAGATGCCTTTCCCAGGGCACCTAGTCCCCTACATCCAATATAGGATGCCCTTTAAATGTTATGAGGCAAGACACTCTCACTCATCTTGACGAACATCATCAAGATGTTGTGCAAAAAACAAAAACATGTTGTGTTTAACATATTGCATTAAAAGTATCAATATGTTGCTTTTTTTAAAAAAAAGAAGCACTACAGAATATAAAGGTGGCGACTTGGAGAAAATAATTTCCCAAGATGGCATTAAGGCTGCAGTCCCAAGTAGACCACAAAGAAGTCAGTCAATGTTTGGGAGTGGGCTCATGTGTTACGTCCCTGTGTTAGAATAGCGCATGCACACGCAACTATCAGTCATTTCTAGAAAGTTTAAACAGCCATAGAAGAGTGGTAGAAAGGGATCTATAAAATGATGGTAAGCTACATTTCATCATTTTCTCTTATCCTCATTAATAACATCTATCTTTTCATAGGTTTACTTATGAAGACAGCTTCCTCTTTTAACTTTACCCATACATAGATACTCTACTTTCTACCTCCTCTTCATCCCCAATCCCAGTGACAAAAGAAACACCAGCCACGCCCCAAAGGATGCTGACAGCTGTCTTCCATCCTCACAGCATCCTAACCGTACTAACCATCCTAACAGTACTGAAGACGAAGCCATTTCCTTCCCAATCACTGGGCCTTGGTGTTGTGGTTTACTGTTAACCACCTTCAAGTTGATCTCAGTTCATGGTGACCCTGTGAATGAGACACCTCCAAGACCCCCTGTCTTCAACCGATCTGCTCAGTTCCTCAAGTCTCAGGGGGGGGTACACTTGAACCCCTAATGCAGAAATCCAAATTCCTAACACAGTTCAGAGTGAGAGGAAACAACGCCACGCCGAGAGACGAGAGAGAACTCCAAGTCTATATTTTGTAATATACATGGCAGAGAAGTTCAGAGCATGCAGGAATTCCATACTATACACAACTAGCTGGAGGGGGAGAAGAAGAGCAGACAAACACTAGAACAACTCACATCAGAAAAGCCATTGCTTGGAATCCAGTCCTCCACCCCGAAAAGGCCTGTGTTTACACACCTTTTGGGAAGTCACTGAGCCTCCAAATAAAGACACAGAAACCAAGTGCATAGAGAGGAAAAGGAATTTTCTTAGTACCAACAGGAGACTTACATGTTACAGATAACACAGGTGCAAATAAACAGATTGCATTCTGCTACCTAACCTGCCATTTCCATCTAAAAGAAAACAGGCCTGGAGGATGTTAGATGGAGACAAAGCCTGACTCCCTGTCCACAGGCCCAGCTCACAATCTTATTTAGATAAAGGGACTCATCTGATTGTAACATGAGATTTGAATACATGTATTTGTAGAATGTTGAAGAATATGCTCATATAAGGCATCAAAGAGAGGTTGGGACACTGGATAGAGAAGGAGAGATTTAAATAAGGACAGCTCCCAAATATGGCATCTCCCACCACTCTGACACACACACACACACACAAACCCGCACACCCTTTTGCGGCTGGAGAGTGAAGGTAGGAAGCCAAAGGATGAAACGGTCTCACTAGGAGGGATGGACAACCATTTCTGTGAGACTAAACATACAATGCAATGCATCTATAACATCCACCATGCTAAGATCCCCTCCTGGACCCATGGAAACATGCTTAAAACCTGCCTCCGTATTTCTCAAGATGCATGTCAGTAAAATAAGAGGGAGAGTTTAAAGGAGTGGAGGTGGGGTGAGGAAAGGGAAAGAGAGAGAGAGGGATAGTGACCCTCCCCAAATGGAGAATTCCTGCAGGTGGTTGATGTGCCACCAAAGTCCCACAGAGGCTTATGAGTCTGAACCAGGCGGGGGCAGCATGCCCTTTTGGAGGCTCTGTCTGGGGAAACCCCACCCCACCCCAGACCCTCCCAAAATAGGCTGGCTTTACTTTTGAGAGAGAGAGAGAGAGAGAGAGAGATCATCATTCTCCCCCAAAATTCCTCCTAAGGTTTGGTCGACCAAGAACAATTCCTGATGCCTCCTCTTTTAGACAGAGA
Organism: Urosaurus nigricauda; assembly: GCA_034509955.1. Classification (NCBI taxonomy): domain Eukaryota; kingdom Metazoa; phylum Chordata; class Lepidosauria; order Squamata; family Phrynosomatidae; genus Urosaurus; species Urosaurus nigricauda. The sequence goes on along the minus strand of JAOEGL010000001.1, from coordinate 255,051,908 downwards.
TCCAGATGGATGCCTGATGGTGCCTCTTTTGGACACAGACCTTTGCCATGGACAGACCCTGGCTTCCTCCTTGGCTTCTGGGGAGGTTTAGGCATCCCTTCTTGGGTGGGAAGCCAAGGCAGGGCACCTCAGAGGAGAAGTTGCTCTCAGGAGGCAGGAGAAGGGGCTGTCTTCTCCAAAGGAGAAGGGGGATCCAGTGGGTACTTTCCCAAGGCCCCCAAGTGGGACCAAGCCAGCCTGACACCCCCCCCCCCTTAGTCTTGGTCCATCCCTGATGAGGGAAGGAAGGGAAGGAAGGAAGGAAGGAAGGAAGGAAGGAAGGAAGGAAGGGTAGGATAGATGGGATGAATGGATGGATGGGAGGGCTGGCTGCCTGAGACTGTGGCCGGAGGGGGGGGGGTGTCTTACTTGAGCATGGCCTCCTCCTTCTCCTCCTCCTCCTTCTGCCGGTCCATCACAGCCATGATGATGTTCCTCTCCTCTTCGGTCAGGTGGCTCAGGTCGGGCAGCTCCTGCATCGGGGGAGGCACGGCGGGGGGCCGGGGGAGGAGGACGCCAAGGCCCCCCCGGAGGCCCCCCGGGCAGGAGGAGGAGGAAGAGGAGGAAGGCAGCGGAACAGCAGCAGCAGCAGCAGCAGAGGAGGAGGAAGAAGAAGACATGTTGGGTGGGACACCCTCCTCCTCCTCCTCCTCTTCCTCCCTCCTTCCTCCACACCTCTCCAGTCACGCCTGGCCTCTTCCTCTTCTTCTTCCTCTTCTTCTTCTTCCTTTTCTTCTTCTTCTTCTTCTTGCTGCTCTTCCTCCTCCTCCTCCTCCTCCTCGGGGCCTTACAGGGCAGTGCTCTGCTCATGGGCGGCGGGCAGGAGGAGCAGGAGCCGGAGCCCTCCTCGTCCACCTGGGGCAGCCCCAGCCCAGACCCAGCAGCTGCCCTGCATGGTGGCGCCCGGCCTCGTCAAAGGGGGGGGGGGGGGGCAGGGTCCTAGCAGCAGCAGCAGCAGCAGCAAGAAGAGCTGGCCATGCCCCGCACCAGCAGCCCACCCCACCAGCCCAGCATCCTCTTCAGGAGGAAGGAAGGAGCAGCAGCCAGGTCCTTCTAGGCAGCCTCAGGGCTGGAAGGAAGGAAGGAAGGAAGGAAGGAAGGGCGGAGGTGGAAATGCTCTGTTGCTGCTGCTGCTGCTGCTGCTAACTGGGGAGCTGGAGGGAGGGAGGGAGGGATCTGGGTGGCACTTAGGCGGAGTCCACACTGCTCCACTCCTGGGGGAGGCTGAGGTTGCTCTCTCTCTCTCTCTCTCTCTCTTTTTCTCTTTCTCAGTCTCTCTCTCTCCTCATCCCCCCCCCAGCCCCACAAGATGGACAGCTTCCCAGGCTGGAGGCAGGCTGGAGGTAGATAGGTAGGCAGGCAGGTAGGCAGCTAGATAGAGACAGATGTGTGTGTGTGTGTATATGTGTGTGTGTGTGTGTTTTATATATAAAATACGAACAGCTTTCCATGGTAGGCAGGCTGGAAGTATATATACATGTATGCATGTATGTATATTTTTGTTTGTATGTGTGTCTGTCTCTATATATGTGTGTGTACACACACACACACATATATATAGTATGGACAGCTCCCCATGGTAAACAGGCTGGAAAATGATAGATAGACAGACAGATAGATAGGACAGCTCCCCATGGCAAACAGGAAACATTATATATATATATATATATATATATAATGTTTCCTGTTTGCCATCTGTGTTTGTATGTGTGTATGTATCTCTCTCTGTGTGTGTGTGTGTGTGTGTATATATATATATATATATTCCAGCCTGGCTACCATGGAAAACTGTCCGTATTATATTATACATGGACAGCTTTCTATGGTAGGTATGCTGGAACATGATTGTGTGTGTATTCCAGCATGCTTATCCTGGAAAGCTGTCCATGTTGTATGTGCCATGCCTACCATGGAAAGCTGTCCATATTGTGGGGCTGGGGTGGAGGGAGTGAGGAATGAGGTGTGTGTGCTTCTTCCTTCCTCCCCCTTGTTGGGGGAGTCCTTTGGCTCTAGAGTGTGAGGCTGGGACTGGTCTTTCCCTGGGCATCAAACCTCCCTCCTTCTGCCCAAAGAGGAAGCAAGGAGCTTTGCAAGCCTTGAAGCAGGGTCCTTTGGGGAGGAGCCCCAGTGGAAAGTGCAGGAGGTGAGCAGCACCTTGTAGGAAGTGCCATGCACTCTTTCTCTTCCCTGTTCGTTCCTTCTCTGGGTGCACGTCGTGCACACTGGATGCACACAGCCTCCCTGGTTCCCTTTGCTGGATGCCCACACGAAGAATGCTTTGGAAAAGCCAACCTGAAAACCCAGCTTCCATTCCCACGGACCTATGAGAGCCAGCAGCGTTGCACTCACGTTATTACAAACATGGCAGATGCAGCAAGTGATGTCAGCCTCGTCTGCGGAGCAGGGCTGGGAAAAAGCCTCGGTGCAGCTTTCCCAGCCCTTTTTGCTTTTAAAGGGGAGCTATCCAAGGTGCTGAAACCAGCCAGAGGCTGAGGTTCAGCACCTTGGAAAGCTCCTTTCACGCTTGGGGTGAAACTCCAGGGTCACAAGCCAGGACTCACTAAAGCCACTGGTTCTTCACTCTTTAGATCCACACCGGAGAAATAACCCGGTTTGGCACCGCTTTAACTTGTCTGGCTCGAGGCTATGGAATTCTGGGAGCTTGTTGTGGAGGCAAACTTTGTCAAACTTCGGTAAAAATTCAGAATATGAGTTAGATTGGATTCTTTTCTTTTCCTTCCTTTTGACACTAGATGCTGGCAGGCGTGAAATAATAAGAGGTTTCTCGACTATCTTTAAGGTGTGCCAAATTCAATATTAAAACACTTTTTTCTTAAAAGGTGTGTTTCTATATATAGAAGTTGGTGTGGGAAAGCTTCAAGTAATTGAAATATAAAGAATTTTTCTTCCTAATGTTTACGTACATACTTTCACATTCGAAAGCAAAAAAAAAAAAGGTTAATACTTGGAAAATGTATTTATATCTTGCTTTCTTCAAATAGAACTCAAAATGGCTTATAACAGTCAGATAAAGAGAAAACTAAAACAGTGCATTAAATAAAACAATAAAAATGCATGGTTTCAAAAGCTAAAAAAAATACTTTTCATACAAGCATAAGTAAAAGTGAAAACACATAAGGGAACAGCATTGACAAAGCCATATATATATAGCTTTCTGAAATAGCCACGTTTTAACCAGACATCTAAAGGCATATCACAGTTGTCTGGAAGCTATTGCTTCCAAATATTGTTGGACTACAACTCCTACAATCTCTGAACATTGGCCTTGCCATTCTCTCTCTCAAACACACACACACACTTATTGCCCTCAAATGTAATTTCAGTTGGTCCAAAATGTTGCAACCAGAGCCTCAATGGGAACTTGCTGCATGGAGTGTAAAATCCTATATTTTCCTGCCAAGCCTAATGCCAGGCTTCAAAGCACTAAATGGTCTGGGTCTGGAATATCTAAACGACTGCCACGTCTGCCTTGTGCACTTCTGCTAATTTCAGAGATCCTGCTATTTCAGAAGCAATGTGGGCAGGTATAAAGAGACAGAGGCTTTTTGGTCACAACACCACAATTATGGAAGGACCCCCAAAAGAAGTCCTGTCTTTTCAATGGCTGTTTGTCTTTCAGTGGCTCGTAAAAACTTGACTCTCCAGGGAGGCCTTGTGGCCGGTTACTGCAAACTGATGTGTAGTTGATTGTTTTAGTGTAGTGCTGTCTCCTTTTTCTCTCCTAGAATGCATCCACACTGCAGAAATAGAACAGTTGGACACTGCTTTAACTGCCATGGCTGAATGCTATGGAATTCTGGGAAATGCAGTTTGCTGTGGCACCAGAGCTCTCTGACAGAAAAGGCTAAATGCCTCAGAAAACTACAATTCCCAGTTTCCAACAGCATCAAGCCATGCCAGTGGTGTCAAACTGGATTATTTCTGCAATGTGGGTGCAACCCTACTTAATACTGCTTTATTCCTTATTGTTTTTGAAGTATGACATATAATACAAATTTCCTATTTGGGGGGCTTTTATGTTGTAGAGTTTAAGAATTGTTCTCTTGTTTTAGTTTTTCTAAGCTGCCATGGGATATTTTCAAAAGAGGATTTTATTGTGCAATTGAACTGCATAATTAATAGGATTTTATTGGGGGAGAGAGCAGAGTAGGTGTTGTCCTTTCCCATTTGTAACCTTTTAGCATTTTTCTACTGCTCCTTTCATCTTTTATCTTATCATTGAAAATCTGTGATGGAGGAAAATTCAGATACAAAATGCATAGCTGCAAAATGTATTTTGACTGGCAGCAATAGGGCTTCTCTTTCTGGAAGCAGCCTTAGGGTTCCCTTGGGATTGAAAGTGCAGGGTGTTAACAGTTGAAATAAATAAGCAATTTAAAACATAGCTAGCCTGTAAGGCAAAAGATGCCCAGTAGTTTTTTCCCCATAAAACTGAAGGGGCAATCACACAATAGCTGGTTAAATAAAGGAATTCACTACTGTGGGATGTTGTGATGGCTGCCAACTTGGAGAGATTTAAATGAGATTATACCAATTCAAGGTGGAAAAAGCCATCAGTGGCTACAAACCTGAAGTATCAGAGGCACTATACCTCTGTATATGGAGCATGAATGAGAGGCTGCTATTGCTTTTGTATCTCAATTGTGGAAACTCCACAGGCATCTAGTTGGCCACTGTGGCAACAGAATGCTGGACTCAGGCTGCATCCACACTGGAGAAATAATCCATCTTGACACCACTTTAACTGCCCTGGCTTAAGGCTATGGAATTCTAGGAATTGTACTTTTGTGAGACATGTAGCCTTCTCTGTCAAGGAGCTCTAGTGCTACAGCAAACTGCAATTCCCAGAATTCCACAACATTAAGCCAGGGCAGTTAAAGTGGTGTGAAACTGGATTTTTGCTGCAGTGCTGAAGCAGGCTCAGTGAGCCTTTGGTCTGATCTAACATGGCTATTCTTATACATTTGTGGGTGAAGCAAATATGGAGATGCACACTTGTCTCTTCTCCTCCCCTCATTATCACAAGATTCCTTACCATCAAGCATGGTACCGCTGTCTCATCATGGTGTGGGGTCAGAGACAGCATACTAATCCTGTTCTAAATACGTCTGACGTCTTACATTTTGCAACCACCACGAAGTAGGAATCCAAGCAGAACCTGATCTTTTGAACAGATTCAGTGCATATTTCTCCCACATTCACCTGGCAAGCCTCATTATTTTTAGCTTCACAAGAACCTTAAGAGGAGAGTAACTGAAAGATACTTGAGAGGACAGCTATTGTGGACAGGCCTGCAATTTGTGAGTCACCAAGTCAAGCCCCAGCCAAGCATAGGCACATATTGGGGCCTGCCATGTTTATATTTTTGTGCATTGATACCCCTATCCTTGATATTTCAACCCCTAAAAGCCAAACAGGGGCTGTAGTGGGCCTGATGACTCACACAATGTCCTAGCCAGTTACAACAGCATTTCCAACATAAAAGGGCTAAAAATTACCAAAAAAACAACAACCCTACATCCATTTACTTCTAGGAGCCTTGGCACAGATGAACGAGGGAGGAGAGAATGCTGATTATTGTGATACATGATTATACCCATCACACAAGCCAAACTGAGGTGACAGGATCTGGGGCTGTGCCAACGTTATTAAGAGTCCTTTCTCCATGCTACACCATCTTACCCAGGAGGGAGTGAAAGGACTGGAGAGGCCTAGCAACACCATCAGGCCTGACCTCAAGCAGAAGAGCCCTCTTTCCATGACAACACCATTTGGTCTAGGAGGGAGTGAAAGGACAGGCCAAACTCCATCAGGCCTGTCCCAGAGAATGAAGCAGGCGTCAGAGGGAGAGAAGAACTTTTGGACCTGATCCCCTTCCCCAACACCATTCCCTTCTCCTTTTGTGTCCGGTCTTCTTAGATTGTAAGCCTGAGGGCAGGGAACCGTCTGATTAAAACAATAATTATAAGCCGCTCTGATAGCCTTTAGGGCTGAAGAGCAGGGTATAAAATAAATAAATAAATAAATAAATAAATAAATGTTCCAGGGGACTATTCTTAATTATGCTTTTTTACCTTTTTTTTTTTTTTAAAAAAAAATCTTTACCTCAAACTAGCACATCAAAAAGATAGTGCTGCACTGAATATTTCCAGTGGATGTGTAATCCTGCAAGGCCAGTCCAAAACGTTTTTCACTCTGAGGAAAATTAGCAAATAGTACCATCATCCACACTATGGTGCAAAAGAAATAGAGGTTTTGACGACACAGGAAAATCCCACAGGCAACTTTGTTTTTTGGGAATAAAATACAATCACACCAAATTAAATGATTAAGAACATTGGATTTTCATAACAACCACAAATCTGCTGCCTGAGGCAACTGCTTCACTCTGCCAAGAGCCAGGACTAGCCTTAGTAGTTGTGTTTACTATATTGTTATCCTGTTTAAGCTATTTTATTGTTTTCATCTGGACTTATTTTTAATTTTTTTACTGTTGTATATGTGCACTACCCTGAAATCCTTAAAGTCTCAGGGGATAACTATGTTTCACTGAATCTCAGAGTAGAATAGGATAAAGTTTTATTTTTGCATGTGCACTAGGGGCCTTCGGCTCAGCACAAAGGTATTGTTTATGTGTATTTATGCAATGTTGGTACACCAAAAACCCACAAGTGGGGGAGAGGGTGGGAGAGAAACTGTGGGGGCATGAACATGGACCCATCACATTACTTGCAGCAAAGCAGGGACTGGAATACCAACTGTGGAACTTACAAAGTCTCTTTTTTATAAGCCAGGTTGGGGGAGGGGGTGAGATTCCTTAAGCACTGATGGCGAGCCTTTCAAAAGACTCAGCATCAGAAGCGTTAAACCTAGAAAAACTCTTCACATGTCCTGAGTGCTATAGATAACGCTTGCCAGAGCCTAAGTCCTGAATCTGAGTTGCAAGCATGACAGCAACTGCATCAACTACTAGGTTTATTTTGCCCCCTGACCCACTCCTTAAAAAAGGTTTGGTCAGGTTTATTTTAGCTCTGGGTTACCATTTTCAAGGCTACCAGGATTTTACCCCATTTCTGTGTTCATTTCCCCACTAAGCCCTCATGCCCCTTTTCACACCTAGAAGTAGTTCTTGTCTGCCTCCCAATCCCTGCTTGCCCCACCTCTATAACATCACAGGGACTCAGCTCTTTGATATCATCAAGACCCACCCCATGATATCATAAGATCTGGTCTCAGAATTTGGCCCTAAAATCTCAGGAAATGAAATACAACACTAACTGAGAGTCAGATCTTACTTCCACACTTGATGGCACTGGGACCTCCAGCCTACTTAAAAGTAACAGGTGTACAGGACATGTTGTCTGGAACACACTGCTTTGTTCTCGAACAGAGGAAAGCTGTTTGGGGGCTACCACTACTCTTTCCTCCTTATCACTGAGCATCAACCAACTGTGCCAATGGTAGAGCTACCTCTAAACATTCTTATTTTCCAGCAGATTTGTGGGACAGGGCTAGAGGAGGAAAGGGCCAGCATACATCACAATATTTACTTTTTTTTTCAATTTCTGTTGCCATTATCCCCACTACTACTGGAGCAGTCTGGGGCCTAGGGCCCTTTCATACTACACAATTATAGCGCTATGTTTCCAGGAGCCTAGTCACACTACAGAATTATAGCACTGTTATTCCCCTGTATGGCTATGAAATCCTGGAGTCTGTAGTTTGGTGATGCATTCTCTGTCTGAGAATGCTAAATGTACCTCCCCAAACTGTCAACCCCAAGTTTCCATTGGACAGATCTATTGCAATTAAAGTGAAATAACAGTGCTATAACTCTGTAGTGTGAATGGGCTCCCTGTTCAACTGCCAAAGTACCATCCTGTAGAATCCTAGGAGTTGCAGTTTAAGGAGAGAGATTTAGATTTCTCTGCCTGAAAAGTCCTCCAGGGTTTCACCAAATTACGAACCCCAGAATTCCATAAGATGCTGCAGCCACAACAGTTAGTGGAATATTGTGTCATAATTGTGTATTGTGAAATGTCCTCAAGTCTTCACTGTTCAGCATTTTTGGTCAGAAATTCAGTAACATGAGAAGGTCTTTAGCAGTGACAGTATGTATGTATGTTCATTGTGTTTTCCTTTGATTATGAAAGGTTTTAGAAGTACATCTGATTTGATGGAAATCTTCATGAAAGTATCATACTGGCTCAATAGTCATTTGTTCTGAGAACTCCTAGGAGCAGTTGCATGGTTTTGGGATTGGGGTGGGGATACTATTGTTAACTGTGTTCAAGTCAACCTTGACTCATGGCAACCCTGCGGATGAGATATCTCCAAGATTCCCTGTCATCTACTGCTCTGCTTGAGTTTTGCAGGTTCATGCCCTTGACCTCCCTAATTGAATCTTATTCCTCTGCTTAGGGAATGAGAAAGAGTCTAGCAGCATTGCAGTTTTAAAAAATGAAGACTTTTATTTGATATAAATGTTCATGTGCTATTGTCCACTTTATCAGATGCAACTGAAGAAGCCTTGCATTTATTCAGTGGAAACTACATGTGTTGCAGAGACTGTGGCAGATCTGGCCAGCTCAAGTTAAGCCCCAGCTACCTTGAACCTACTAAGCCTCACAAATGCCAGTGGGGGGGGGGGGGGGGGAATGATCTAGAAGAGAATTAATTTTCTTCTTCAACTGTAAATTGAATGGAAAAAAGATAACCGTAAACAAATGCAAGGTACATTCCCTTGCATTTGGACAAAGGCTATGCTGAGTTTAAGCTCCTGTTCCTGCTCAGTCTCTGTCCTTTATGTTCAGCTGATTGTAAAATTGGGATCTGGACAAGATATGCTTACTGAAAGTGGTGGAAAGGTTGGCTCAATCTGGCCTGGCATATTTCTTTGTTAAATAAACTGTAGATGAGAACTTGTCATGGGAACAATTGCTCTCAATAGCTGGCCTCCTTGATGGCTAGCAGATACCTGAAGGGGGGATAGATGTCCCTCTTCCCAGGAAAGGTTCATGTAAGCAAGGTGCCTCAGTGTGAGAGGAACAGCAAAAGTTACAATTTAGGAAAGACACAGACAGCTGTTTGTGATCAATCTATTTTGAGGTGCTACTGGCTACCATCTCTGGAAATTACTATGGAAGAAGTAGATTTTGGTGATCTCTTGGCTTGTTTAAGCTAGGCATCTCCACCTATCTTCTACCTATATGTCATATGTTCTCATGTATAAGTCTAGAAATGTTAGTCAAAAATTTAACTAAAAAAAAATCTGGGTTGACTTATCTATGGACCAATGTAAGTACTATATTTAACTCTCTCTCTCTCTCTCTCTCTCTCTCTATATATATATATATATATATATATATGGACCCATCCCCTTCTCTGAGTAAAGTTGTGAAAGACAAGAGCTTAGTTCATCCTGAGAGCACCTAAAAGAAGCACTGGTCCCCTGTACTCTCTCCATTGCAGCCTGCTTCTGACCTCTTTGAATGTCTGAGTGGGAAAATGGCAGCAATGGCAGTTTTTTAGTGTGCCACCTCAGAGGAGGCATTTGTGTGTGTTTGTCAGCTTTTCTGGGTTGAAATCAACCAAAGGTAACACATTAAAGGCTATAACCACTGCTAACAGTTGCCATTCTTTACTCTGCTTTTTAATATATATATATATATATATTTTACATTTGTGCATTTTCTTGGCTCTGCCTGCAGTTGGTCGTCTTCCCCACACGTTGCACACCCACTATTTACCATAGTTCCTTCATCTATCCAGTCTTTAAATTAAGCACAAACAGTTATGCCTTCCATCTTTACATCTTTTGTTACATGCCCCTAAGTTTTACCATAAACTTATCCACAGGTCATATCAAAATCCATAATTTTGGCCCCCAAATATGCCCTTGGCATATACATGAGATCAACTTATAGTTGAGTATACAGAGTACTGGAAATGCAGATATTAGAAAATGCTACTGAGCCTTGATTAACCTCCTTACAATGGAAGTCAGGAAAGAGCAAAAAAAGTAGGAAACATGTAACATTGCCTTTCAGGAAAGTCTGTCCACCAGCACAGATCTTCCCAATGGGAAACCCCTAATAGGTTCCTGAGGAACTTCCCTGTAATGCAGATCGAAAACCAATTGGCATTAAGTATTACTATAAATATGATGGGTTCCTCTTCTACCTACGGTTTTCTATTCCTGGAAGACAGCTTGATATTATATTCACACAGATACCTTCCTACATCCCTTCTTGTCTCTAGAACTTTAGAACTCACTCAGTATATTGTCATTTTTAAAAAATAAATTCTTATCCTCACTTCCATTGAAGTGCAGTATTTGTGTGTGTGTGTGAGAGAGAGAGAGAGAGACAGAGAGAGAGAGACAGACAGACAGACAGACAGAAGGACAGACAATATGGGGAGCTGGCTGGATTCCTTAGATAATAGCACTCAAAACTTAATTCTTCCATTTGCAGAAAATGTGTGGCTATGTAGTAAACGGAGATCCCTGGGCACGCTTCCTGTGAACAGCCTTCTTGCCTTGCTGGAAGGTATCAAATGTTTTAAATGATATTTGCTGGCAAAGTCATACTGCTGTTATAGCTTGTGATGGAGTACTTTAACATGGTACCTGGCAAAGCTGAGGTTTAAAACCCTTTCCCATGCAGCTGAAAGCACTAAACCTGCTGCCAACAGGCCAGCAATTAGCCTTGTCAACATTCCTCCAAGAAAGTCCAGCTCCATTGTAGCAAGCTTAATTGGCAGCAAGCCTACGATTCCCATGATAGAGTGGCTCATAAAGAGCAAGGAGGAAAACGAAAGCAAGGAAGAGGCATACGTGCAAATTGTTCCTGTACAAGGATATAAGATGTGACAGGCTTTCCTCAGCTGCTGAGCTCAGTACATCTGAAACTCAACTGCTGTACCGAGGTATTCAGCTGCTGAGTTCAGGGGGGGCGGACATTCACACTCCACAAATATGGTGCTCTGATCCCACTTCACCTGCCATGCCTGCATCCCAAGGTGTTGAGGGGTTTGTAGTGTACTGTGGCTCACTCTATGGCTGAGAAATCTAAATGCCACTCACTAAACTGCAAATCCCAAGATTCCAGAGGATGTTACCATGGCAGTTATCATGGAATATTGCGATGTAATTGTGCAGTGGCAATAGACCCTGTTTTCTCTTCACAAGCTTTAGATAACACAGACAGAGACAGAGCTCCTAACTGCCCAGGAGCCTTATTGAATCCACAAAAAAGAGAAGATTTTTAAAATGTTTCTTAACATGAGGTATAGTTTATAGGTGGTATTTATGAGCTACAAGAAGTATATATAGTCTGCTTACTTGCCTGGCTTAATATTTCTCCAGACAGCCAGGCAACTATCCTGTTTATTAATTGTCACTCCCATCAGCGATAGATCTCATCTCACTAGCATCCTGAATTCACTCTAGGTTTTAGACTGAACCTTTACAGATCTCCTCAAGCTACAGTTTCTACTTTGGGGAGGTGGATGCTGGACCTTAGTTCAGCACTTTGGTACCTTCTTTGAAATTCTGGCTGAAACCGAGAATATATTTGCTACCTCACCAATAATGAAGGCAGAGGATATTACTCCTATCCACAAGAACCTGAAGTATGGTCTAATAAAATGCCATGTATACTCAACTATAAGTCGACCTCAAGTATAAATTGAGGGCAGGTTTTAGGGCCAAAATTATGGATGTTGATATGACCCGTGGATAAATTGAGGGTAAAAATTAGGGGCATGTAACAAAAAGTGTTGATTTTAGCTCTTGGTGAATTAATTTTGTCAATTCCAAAGAAAACAGACAGCATGAAACCAGTAAACTGTTGTGGCAACTAAAAAGATAACACATTTATTGCAGCATAAGCTTTTGTGGATCAAAACCATCTAATCATATGCAAAAAATGTTCCTTCGGTTGGCATATATGGAAGATCTGGGAACAGTGAGGCCAAAAGGCCATAAAATGCAAGCAGCACAATCTGCAGAGCTTGTAATCTGTGTTTTTAAAAAAGCAACATATTACTTACTGGTATATAAATCTTGTAAATTCTTGTCAAGAGTAACATGTTGCAAGTAACAAGTAACACATTATTAACATATTACTTTCTGTTATTTTAACATTATTTTACCAAAAAAAAATCACTAAAGAGGTGATGGCAAAGAGCCCAAATTCCCCCATAAACCTTTCCACAGTGACAAGCAAATGCTACTAATAATGTAAACATCTTAACACCTGTCTCATTTTTGTTAACATGTTTAACAGTAACAACATTGCCTCTCATTTTAAAAAAGTTAAAAGCACCAACATTACTTTTTACATATTCTATTTAAGTTTGTCTTTAAGCTTCTGAAATATTTATGAATAGCTCAAATGTAAATAAGACAAGTATGGTTACCATCCCCACCATAGCTATATCTCTCCATGGTGGTGGGATTGTGTGCTCCTGTGAGAAAAGAAGCTATGGTGATGGTAGCAGTGCTTTTGCTGAGGAGCCCGACTAAATGTGCCAAACAGCTACTGGGCAGCAGCAATGCAAGGTGACTGGTAGAGGATCTCTCAGAGACAATGAGAATGGCATCCTAGCCATTAATTGAAAAGTACCAGCAAATGTGGAAATCAAATCAATGGCACACAGATTGGAAATACTCAATATACATTCCAGTTTCTAAGAAAGAGGACATCAGAGATTGCAATAATCACCAAACTATTGCATTAATCTCCCATGCAAGCAAAGTGATGCTCAAAATAATACAATAAAGACTTTTACCATATATGAAGTGAGAAATGCCAGATGTCCAAGCTGGGCTCAGAAAAGGAAGGGACACTAGGGATCATACTGCAAACATATGTTGGGTGAGGGAGCACACCAAAGAATTTCAGAAGAAAATCAGCCTGTGCTTTACAGATTATAGCAAAACCTCTTATTATGTATAGCAAAATAATCCAAAAAATAGAAGGCAGATCAGAAATGGGGAATCGGTGACCCTCCCAGATATCACTGGGACTCCAGCTCCCACATGCCCCAGTCAAAGAGGCCAGTGGTCTGGAATGGGAGATTGAGTGCATCAACATGTAGTTGATGTAATTCACCCCTTTTATGGACAAATCAGAGAGGACGTTCAGAACAGTTGCTGGATTGGTGGGTTTGAAAGCAAACAAAAATGACACAGTTGACTACCACCCATTTTCTCTGTGTGTCTAAAGTTTATATGTGTTTAGTTGCATGTACAATATATAGGGAGGATCTCGCAGCAGCTGTTAAGATGTGGCTGTAAAGTTGCAAATAGTATTTGCCAGCTGCCTGCTTGAGATTGCTTGACCTCTAAATGCAAAATCCCAGGATCATGTGCAGCCAATTCAGCCAGTTGCTAGATCACCATATTCTTTGGCTTTCTGTGCCTGATACTTTTAATTAAAAATACACAGTCTACAAATAATTTAACAAAATATATGTGTTTAATAGCTGGTTAAATTTTCATTTAAAGCAAAACTCTTTCCTATAATTGTTTTTCCATAACCCTCTCTAAAGCAAATACTGGTAGAAAAGCACAATTTAAGCTTTTCTTCTTTTAAAATCAACAAAACAAAGTGTTCATTTATCGAAAGCTTGTGAACCTGCTTTTTAAACCAACAGATGTCATGCAATGTTTTAAACTGTCATTCCCTGGAACCATGCTATTCTTAGGACAAGAAATATGTACATTTCTTTATCTTGTGCTGATTCAAAGGAAATATTTTGAGAGATTGGTAAGAGACAAGTACACAACACTTTCATGGTTTGTATAGCGGTGTGCAACACTGGTGTGTGTTCTATGCAATGTTGGAAGTAGGGGCACATCTACACTGTAGAAATAATGCAGTTTGACACTACTTTAAGTGCTGTAGCCCCACCCTATAGAATCCTGGGATTTGTATTTTTACAAGATCTTTAGCCTTCTCTGTCAAAGAGTGCTGGTGCCTCACAAAACTACAAATCCCAGAATTCTGTCAGATGGAGCCATGGCAGTTAAAGTGGTGTCAAGCTGCATTATTTCTACAGTGTACATGCACCATTGGTGTTATACTGACAGGTCACCCTTACTGTGCACTCTTATCTATGTATACTCAACAATAGGTTTCACTGCATTCACGAAAACATTCTCCCAAGTAAGTGGTTATAGGCCTGCAGCCATTTGACTCTTGAGCTCTGGGACTAAAATAGTGCGTAGTATCTCACCAACTCCTATAAAACACGCTTGTTAAGATCATTTGTAAGTCAATAATTTTACTTTACTTTAAAGCTGCTTAAGTCAATCATGACTGCTTTAAAACATCCCCTGTGAGATATGTATTCTAACTTTTGGTGCCACTAACAGAAGTAGTTGAATATAGCATCAAAGCAGCAATGTGTTGACAACATAGCTATTTAAATGCAAGGTGGCTCAGAAAAATACAGGAAATGGCACAGTCTCTGAGCCAAATTATTCCTCAGTACACTAGCACATATGGTTCTTATGATCACTCCCTGTTCTAAGACCCCCTGTTAGACAACCATATGTGTTGGCTAAATTCCCTAGGAGAGAAGGAACTGTATTGAACGCAAACTGGCTCCCTTTCTCTCCAAATGCCCTTCAGTCTATTCATTTATGTTGTACTTATAATGTTGCTTTTATGTAGATATTTATATCTAATGCTACAAAATATTAAAATACATCTGGATTCCCCAACCCAAACACAGAAAGGTAAATATAAACACTTTTCAAGGGTATTTAATTATGATAAAGGAAATATCTTATATTTTTCCTAAAGTGTATTCTCCCCCTCCCGACAGTTCTAAGCATCATTTAATGTAATTATGATGGAGAACTGTTCTGCACAATGGTTGGTCCACCTAAATTTTATCTTATCTACCCTGTTTCCCCGAAAATAAGACATCCTCAGAAAATAAGACCTAGTAGAGGTTTTGCTGAATTGCTAAAAAGTAATTTTACTTTTTTAATTGAAATTTTTACTGAAAGTAAGACCTAGCAAAGTTTTTGTATATAAATATGTATACAGTATATAATAAATGTACATTTTTTGGTTCAACAATAAATGTGAATTCTTCTTCATGGAAAAACAAGACATCTCCTGAAAATAAGACCTAGCACATCTTTGGGAGCAAAAATTAATATAAGACACTGTCTTATTTTCAGGGAAACACAGTATTAGCATCTACATATCTAAGAGTGA
The DNA here is from genome assembly GCA_034509955.1 of Urosaurus nigricauda. NCBI lineage: Eukaryota > Metazoa > Chordata > Lepidosauria > Squamata > Phrynosomatidae > Urosaurus > Urosaurus nigricauda. Next base: position 255,036,609 of record JAOEGL010000001.1, on the reverse strand, counting down.
AATCCAATTGCTAATCTAAAATAGTCTCATTGAATCAATCAGATTTACGTAAATGTTGATTTGTAATTCAGTAAATTCAATGAATCTGCTGTAGTTGGGATTAGCAATTGGATTTAATCTTAAATCTCCAGGAAACTCTTCTTCTAGGAGAACACTTGTTGCAAAGCTATAAATGTGAAAAATAAAATATGTTCCTATTACCAACTGAACTAATGTGGGCCAGGTCTGATGTCTTTCATAGTGGTAGTGTCTCAAATGTTAATTACACATAGATAACAACTTTATCAATGTTTACATTTACAAAGGAAATTTATTTCTGAAGTAACATATAAGAGAGAAAGAGAGATGTGGTTGTTTAAAGATGGCATCACATTTGTATGTGACAGAGTGTAAGTGTGAACACACACACAAACTACACACTTTGGTTTTAATCTGGCTACAGTAAATTCATTGAATCTGTTGCTGAGTTGAATCAGCATGTTGGAAAATTCCATTGATTCCATGGGTCTTCCCTAGGTGAGGACTAACAATTGGACTAAGGACCATATGTGCTGCCTTAGCATACCAAAAACCTGTGGCCCAGAAACATGCTGCACTACTGTGTTAATGCTAATAATAATAATAATAATAATAATAATAATATTTATTTGGATTTCCCGCCTCTCCCTTTGGATCGAGGCGGGATTCCAACAGTTAAAAAACTAACATAGTTCAATACAATTTAAACATTAAAACATTAAAAACTCCAAATCAATAAAACTTACAGCACATTCTTATTCTTGTCAATCTCACTGTGTCTATATTTGATCTAGTTCTGTCCGTCCATTCCCAGTCCATTAGAGTAGATTGGGTGGGTAGGCTCGCCGGAAGAAATCCGTATTAATAGCCTTCTTAAAGGCATCCAGAGAGGTAATAAGACGGATCTCTTCCGGCACGTTATTCCACAGATTTGGGGCTGTCACAGAGAATGCTTTGTGGGAAGCTGCTACCAATCGTAAATCCTTAATAGGATTTAACAGATTCTTCCGCAATGTTCTGAGAGTGTGGGGTGGATTATACAGGGAGAGGCGCTCCTTCAAGTAACTCAGACCCGAATCATATAGGGCTTTAAAGGTAATGACCAACACTTTGTATTGTGCCCAGAAGCTAATTGGCAGCCAATGTAATGATTTTAGTATAGGGGTGATGTGTTCTGATCTTGTTGCCCCTGTTAATAGTCTGGCTGCTGCATTCTGAATTAACTGAAGCTTCCGGACTTGATACAAAGGTAGCCCCATGTAAAGTGCATTACAGAAATCTAAACAAGAGGTTACCAATGCATATATTGTTGTTGACTGTTCTCCAGATCAAACATGAAGCAGGACAAGCTGATGCATGAATATGTGGGGCTTTGTTTTGTTCTTCACCTGTTACTGTTCAGTATCAACCATGCCATAACCAACAGTTTAAGAGTAACTGTCCCTTGTAATGTCCTGGCTGTTACCTGCATATTTATGTTTCAACACTACTTAGGACTTATTGCTAAGATGAGAACAACTACATTGGTACAAAAGTCAGTTTGTGGGGCAAAATACCCTACCAGACCCCAGATTAGTTTAGCTGTCATGAAGAAAGAAACTGGGCATCACTGATTTAAAAGAAAAAAAATCCTCAAATCATTGTGTTTCACATTTGGTTTATTCAGTGTGCAGGGCATCTGGCTGTATACCACATTTTTTGTCATGATTTTCTAGAGAAGTCTGGGAAGGTTGTACAGTATCTACAGTTTGAAAACAGGGTTTCCAAAGATTAATGCTTTTAATTTAAATGGAATCATTAGCTGTATTCAGATGTTTTATAGACCAGTTAAATTATGATGTAAGAAAGGGAGCATATGGCATCATCTCCTCCATTGTGGCTCTCCTGACATTGAAGGGGGCAGGGTTAGTGCGCTTCTCATATGTTTATTTTAACTGAATGCCTGAACAGGACTTTCTAAAGGCTGACTCACAGATGCATATGTGTCACACTTCATAACAACTCAATATGAACTATTTCCACAGTTTGTGTGTGTATGGAGATGAACAATATGAACAAATTATCCCTCATGTTATTCTGGAATATCAATATGCAAAGGGATGTTTGTAGCACCTGTAAAACTAACTGTGTGAAACAAGTTGTAGGATAACCTTTCATAGATTTAGGCATCTACTGAGGAAGTAGACCTAAGTCTATGAAAGCTTACGCTACAACTTCTTTCACACAGTTAGTCTCATATGTGTTATACAGTATGTCATATAGGATTCTGGTGAATATTTTTATTTCCAAGCGTGAATTAATTTTTCATTAAGTAATTTAGTACCATTTGCCTAAATTCTGAATTCCAGATAGAAATGATTGAGAACTGGATGCTGTTGTGTACCTTGACCAGTTAGAGGAAGAAAAGATGAGCTAAGCTGTTTTCTTACTCAGTATTTGTTCCTCTTTGGCCTCCAATCATCTTCTAAAATGTGGAGACATTTGCAGCAAAAGTTTATGCATGCTTACTATGATGTAAGTTCAATTACATTAAATGGGATTCTCTCTCAAGTACTGGATAACAATTGCAAATTATGTTTGTTTAATACAATACATTTTATGTGAAATGTTACAGTATTAATGACTACAGTTTAAATAATTCCTGGTGCATATCATAGAATCTCCGAATAGTGCCCACATTATAAATGTGCATTTCTGTTTCCTGACTCACTGTTGGGGAAAGTAGGCCAAACAACTGTATTTTCATTTACCAAAATAACAAGAACTGAGAATGAAGCAGAAGAAAATTTAAATACAAAGTGCAACTAACAATTGACTTGAATATAGGCCAAGTCATTTTAATGGTTATTTACAGTATTGTGGTTTTTTAAGTATAGGTTTAGAATCACCACTTTCTTATGTTATTGTTTAGATCTGGAAATCAGAGCGAAGCTGTTTAATATTAGTTTACATTGATTTGTCACCTTTTAAAAATACACTCTGCAGATTTTCAGATTTCAGTAAGCAGATATAGCTTCAGCAGCAATCAGAATGATGGATGCCATCTTAGCATGTTTTGCTTCTTTTTTAATGTTGTTTCCTCACTGCTACCTGCTGTTACTACCATAGCCTCCAAGTGCCATGGATTAGCCACATTTAACCCTTTGCATTACTGATTTATCCCTTTGACTTTCCATTTTCTCAGTGGATGCTAAAACATCCTGTTTCCCTCTCTCAGTCATTACATTATTTGGTGCTGCTCTTGCTATGTGCCATCAATCACTACAAACTGCCACTTGCAGTGACTCTCCCTCCTCTTCCTCAATGGTAGCTACACTTCCGCATCATACTGATCATGGAAGGAGGAGAGCTGGGTGAAGAATTTAGCAGAGCAGAGCAGAGCAGAGAATTTAGTATTCATTCCCAGCAAGGCTCCTACTTCCCTTCCCCTTCTTACTTCACAGCAGTTTCTCCTTCTCTGCAAGTGCAAGGGATCATTGCCCAACAAAAGCACAAGGAGGAAGAGCTAGGGACAAAAAGGCTTGGAAAGCAAAGCTACAAAAAGGACAAAAAGGAGGCATGACCTGCAGTGTGGTAGAGCAAGCATTCACTCTCCTTCTTCTTCTTCTCCTTCTTCTCCTTCTTCTCCTTCTTCTTCTTCTTTGTTCCTTCCTTCTTTCTCTCCTCTGCTGCTATTGACTCCAAAACCAAATAAAGAACTAGAATGGAGTCTTCTTCAATGCCTGGGTCTCCATCATCAAATGATTTGGAAGGAACTACTGGTAGGAACATTGTTTGGCCACAACACAGGCAATTTCTCTGGTTATCTGTTTCTCCTCTTACAGAGCCTTCTGTGAGCACCCATTCAGGAAGGTGCTGACTCCATAAAGGAGAGCCATTTGCTGCAACAGTGAATCATTATTTAACTATGGAAGTGCTGGTGGTGGTGGTGGTGGTGGGTCATTTTGTTCCAGTTTTCATTTCTGAAATATTGAAGGGTATGTTCTACTAATAGTACTGAAGCCCTCTTTGGGTCTTCAGTACCTGTGAGTACCAAGAACATGAAGCAGCGCTCTTGAATGTGCAATAAATTCTGCCCACCCACCCCCACAGCCTACCTGTGCCAGCCACATATTCAACCAATATAAGATCAGTAACAGTCTGAGGAGGTCTATTGGCATATGTGTCATGTCCCTCCTTGAGAGTTAATCTTCCTCAAAAGACAAAACAAACATACCACAGTTGGATCAGATTACCTGATAGTCAGCAGGATGGCCTCCAAGCTCCTCCCCCCTCCCCCCCAAAAAAGGTGAAGGCTTTGTATCTCACAGAGACAGAACAAAAGGCTACATGCACACAGCTGTGAAACATGCCCTTGAAATACTGGCTATAGTTAGGGCTGAACTAGCTGGCTTTATAAGCTGGGAGCTTCTTCCAGTTGAATTACAAAACAACTTTTAGTTCACTTCTGCCCCTGACCCAGCTACTGTGAGTACTTGATTTAAAGCCCTTAAGGCTGATTTACTGTAAGTACTTGGTTTAAGGTTTACTCACTCTGCTACCTCTGGGACTCTATTCTAACTCACAGCTTCTGACCCTGGACTGTTTGACATAGGTTACCTCTTGCTGCTATGGTTTCTGAACTTTAGGCACTATGAATTCTGGTTCAGCACAAGCGTGGGACAGAATGGAAGTACTTGTCTCAGACAGAGTTTAGGAGCTTATTTCTAAGAAGAATGGCCGCTATGGGATATGGAAGCCATTCCTAACTGACCAGTGGTAAAACATTATTCTGGGACCCATCCTCATGGAGGGAGTCACATGCATATATGCATATGTACAAAGCCAGACATGCATTGACTGACAGGTTGGGCAGAGATTCCTTCCAACCAAGGATGGGACAATTGCATGCATGCTAAATGGTTCCTCTCTGCATTTGATACCTGTGAGTCACGGACAATGAAGAAATGTAAATACAAATCCATGCGGACCAATGGTAAACATACTATTTTCATTCAGCTCCTTAATTATAGTGAGATGATTTCCGAATTGCTGTAGCTTAAAGGTCAATTTTGGCATATTAAAGAAGATCTATAGTATCATGAAACTAGTTCTACCCGGTGTTGGGAGGGGGGGGGCTTTTTGCCATCCCATCCTGAAAACTCTAAATGAATTAATGAATTCTGCATTGCAAACTGCATCTGAAACTGTTCAGTTTCAGAGGTAATTGTTTACATGGAAAAGAAGGAGAGAAAAAATAGGAGCCTTAATATCTGGTTTAAAATTTTCAAACCCTCCACCTTTAATATTTATGCCTCACTATCAGATATTATCATTTTCAAGGCTGGCCACAGGCATTTCAGAGACTGAGGTAAAAATAAAGATTGTCTGCCTCCCATTACATCAGGAGTGAGAATCATGTGGTATTACAGATATTGTTGGACTGCAAATCTCAGAAACTCTGGCCAGGCAAAGAATGGTAGGAACTGCAAACCATCAATATGATTACCAACCCTGCCTTACATATACTGAAGCTGATTAGATTGCCAATGGGCCAGAATCTTGAATGATGCCTTGCGACAGCAGGCTACCTTGCAGGGTGCAGGAAAGGCGTTGTCCTCTTGGCATCTGCCACCTCATCTGGCTGTGTCTTTCAATCTAATGGCCTTGATTACGTCAGTCATGAGGTTGGACCCAGGGCTTGTCTACACTGACCGGAATACTCTGGGCTGCTTCCAAAATATTCTAGCACCGGGGCTGACCTGGATTCCATCCACTACTTCCAGACTCTGTAGAAATGCCAGATGACTGCATGCATGAACATCTCCACTGTGCCACCTGGTGTCACTGCTGCTGGCATGAGTCACTCACTCTAAGATCACAAGCGAGGCACCGGACATCAGTCATATGGCTGGTCACTTCACTGTGATCTCTGAGGCAGTGGAGATTGTCAGATGGGGGTAATGACAGGAGAAGGACGAGAGTGAAGCATGGTGCTCCCATCTTTATTGTGCAATTGAGCAAAGATTATCAAACAACATAACAATTATCCCATGATTATGCTGTCAATGAAGAGAAATTGTGTTGTTATTTACCTCCATTTTTTACTAATTGGATAGCCCATTAATACTGAAGTGATGGGACAATTCCTCTTCATTGACGGGATAATCACAAGATAAGCACCATGTGTCTGATAAACATTGCCCAATCATGCAATAAGAATGGGAGCATGGTGCTTCACTTCTATCCTTTTCCTGTCATCACCCCCCTCCCCTGATAATCTCCATAGACTTGCCTAGCAGGAGTGGCATCATTAGGCAGCACAACAGGACACATGTAAACAGCCACCTAACATTGCTACAGAGTGCTCCAAAATTTTCTTCACAATCTGGAGTGAAAGGTGAGTTATTTTAAAGTGATTTAAGGAAGGGATAGGATAAATTTGGAGCAGAACTGGCCTTACATCATGATGGCAGTATACACTCAAATCACGGGATTTTGTCCAGGAAAGCTGCCAACACCCACTCACACAGCTGATGAGAGAGTATTTGGTGAAAGATACACACCAAGCTGCCAAGGCAGTTCCTCTAGCAAAACAGCCAAACGAAGTCCAAAGAGAGTAAGCCAGAAACAGTCCAAAGTTCAGGGTTAATGAGAGCAACATTATCAGTCCAGTCCAAGGTCAGAAAAGCCAGAAGGGTGGTCAGTTGGTCCAATACAAGGTTTAGGAGTCCAAATCAGTCAAAGGCCTAGGAATCAGATAACAGCAGCCTTCTCTTAGAACAAGTCCTCCTCTGAGTCCTCCTCACGGCTGGCCATGACAAATTTGGACTTGCACTGTGAAGACAGGTCACCTTGAAGATGGGGGGAAACTACTTCATTTGGCCTGTGCAGACATGCCTCTGACTCATTCATGCTTATACTACACATTGATCATATGTGTATTATTGGTGCTATTAGGCCAACAAGAAGAAGACATAATTCACAATAAATACTCTGCTTATTCTCATGAGCTTCACCCATCATGACTATGTCTGGCTCCAACCCTTTGGATCCCCTGCATTATTTATGTTAGTCTTGTTCTCCTGTTTTACAAACGGAGAAATTGATTTATAAACAAGTCCTTTCCGAAGAGCAAGGTTAATCTCTGGTTCTTGTTCTCCATGGTTTTAGTACAACACCCAAACAGCTTCACATTTTGGAGGAAGAATACACTGACCAAAGATACACCATGGTCTCAGAAGTTTCTACTAGGCAATTGCACACAGATAAAATGTCCAGTGTCTAAAGAGGAATTCCCACAAGAAGAATGTGATAGCTCCATGCATGCATGACTATTGAGCATTACAGACACACAACTGCTGCCCTGCCCCTACCCTCACATGAGCTGCTCTTTGGTCATTTCAGTAAATGTACATAAAACCAAACCTTATATAGCAAGGCCATTTTATGATAGCTGCATTACATTCATTCTGTTTTGAATGCTGCTACATCTTGGCAAGACATTGTTAAAACAAACACCAAAAAAAAAAAAAAACTTTAAAAGATCTTTAATCCCTCCCCTCCTTCTCCTCTCTTACCATTGTCACTCCAGCCAAAGTGAGTGTTTTAAAGATTCTGGCCTAGTTTGTTTTAGGATTAGCTGAATAGATGAACTATCCCGTTTATAAATCTGCGAGTAGACCTAAAAGAACAGAGTTCAAAAATCTGCTCAGCTCTATAAACCAATGCTGTATAAGTACTGGTTGAGTTTAGACAAATGCTGCCCTTACTTTCAAACTTAGCCCTCAGTCTATGAACATTAATAAAGCTAACTCCAGTGAGCAAGCTTGCAGGGCTGTGAAAATAAAAAAGGAGTGAATGTTAGCAATTTCCCCCCAGCTTTAAACACCATGGGAATAATTGAGAACATATGTTTTAAAACATGACATAAAGCACATGGCCATTTGTCTTCTGTGAGATTTGTACAATTGGATTATGTGGCACCTACCTCTGAAGTATATGGCAGCTCATTCATTCATTTGGATTGGCTAGGTGAAACTCTTAATATATTTTGCCTAACAGTAGGATGACACATCACAAAACATCAATGCCAAAGTGGTTGAAATGAATCATTTTTGAAAGCAATATTTTGTCTAGTTGGCTTTGGGGATTATAGGATTGAACTAGCAGTTCTGTAATTCAGTAAAGCTTCACAGAATGCTTGATTACCTTTTCATGGAACTGGAACCTCTGTTTCAGCATTTATTTAATTATATTCATTGGTCATTTATTTGTTGAACTTATTTAAAGCAGAATATAAAAATATTCCCAATTTGGGAGAAAGACAGGATGTAAGGGCAATAAATGAGGAAATAAATAAATAAAAGTACTCCCCCAGGAATCACAAATCAGAATGAGTACAGTGAAAAACCAATTAAAGAGCAATCCAAAACCACAGACTAAAGCTAAATGGCAGCAAAATCCTAGATATAAAATCTGTGTAGGAGCTCAATATAGTGCAAAGAAGCCCTTTTAAGAGTGATGCCTTTTCACATCATACAATTATAGTAGTATGCCATGGCTGCATCCTAGTGAATCTTGGGATTTGTAGCTTGGATAGGTAATCAAGTCATGCAACCATGTGTACATCAGTAATGCACATTTATAGCAGATTCAAACCACTCCAGGTATCATGGCTGCATCCTATAGAATTCAGGGATTCTGTAGTTGAGATGCATAGAATTTTCTACTGGAGAACTCTAGAATGCTTTCCTAAGCCACAGGATTTATTCTCTGGCAAAAAATTCTACACATTTATTTATTAAATTTATATCCTGCCTTTCTCCCAAATTGGCACACAAAGGTTAACAAAGTACAGTTTAAAACTGATGATGCAAATATTTTTGAAAGAACACACCACAAACATAAAACAACATGAAAGCATAAATAGCTCACTCTCAGAACTAGTTGAACTCTTGCACCCCACAGATTCAGTAAGTCAAGCTACTGTGAATGATCAACAAGCTCTTTATTTCTGAAATCATGGAAATGGAGTTAGTCAGGCATCACAGACAGAACTGAAACCTAAGTACATATACATCAAACAAAAGCCTATCGAACATATTAACTCCACCTTACAAAATTGGTGGGCACAATAATTTCACCATTCTCAAAACAATTGGTTCTTCTTTGGTTGTTGTTTCCCCCCCCCCCCCCCCGGCCAGTTGATAACAGTGGCCTTAACAAGCTGAAAAGGAAAAACACCCAATTATTATTCAAGCTCTATCTCTAAGGCTATCTTAGACAGTGTATTTAACATATCTAAAAAATATAAAATCATCACACATTATGCCAGCTGTATAACCATTAATCTAACTAACTACATATGTTACCTTTTTAACATATACAACAAATCTGCATTCCCCACTCCCAAAATAAGACAAACCAGTTTCCACACACAATACCAGCTAGGAGGAACAATGCATCATATCATGAATTTATAATTGTATCCAATGCATATCAGTCAGCCCATATCAAATACGTATCAATTAACACACCTGATTTAAACCCTCCGTTATATTTTTGTCACCCCATAGCATATTCATATAAAGCAAAACCTCCAAGTGAGGCATCATGACATAACATGATACCTTCCAGTTGAAAGCATACATATCAGAATACATCATTGAAAGTATACATCACAGTAGGATCAAACACATGATACATAACAGTATCCCCAGCACAATATCATGGCAGGATTAGCCCAATCCTAACAGTCACTAAACCATATAATTCAAGATTCTATAGGAAGGAGCCAGAGTAATTAAAGTAGTCTCAAACTGCTATATCTTGGATAGTGTCGGATATACCCCATGCCTCATAGTTGTTTCCAAGCTCAGTTTAGGGTGATAACTTTGACTAAGTTTTAGACTTAAAAGAAGGAAGACAGCAGATTGGAGGAAGGAACATCAAAAATCTAAGAAAAACAAATGACATCATACTACTAGTGGAAAACATAGACTTGGAACAATTATTAAGGAATTTAAAGGAAGAAAATGCAAAGACAGGCTTGGTGCTAACATAAGGAAAACAAAAATCATAACCATGAAGGATCTACATAAATTCAACCTTGGGGTGAAGCAGATGGGACAAAAGGAGTGGTCAGAGGCCGCTCTGGCCCCAATTGCTCCAGGATGATGGCGACCAGATGCCATGGTCTTCAAGCTGGTCACTACCACATCTCAAAGAGACCATTGGCAGGAGCAGCTTTTTGTCATTCCTTTTTGGGCTGTCTTCAGACTTCCTTAGATGACCTTGGAGTGACTTCCAGCCAGTTTGGGGGCATGCGTTGTTTGAACACCATGCTTCCAAAGTGCTCGGAAGGTGCTTTATTTGGCCCATATTGGGCCCTAGGCTGTGAGGAAATCAAAATTGTTAAAAGATTTCCTGTACCATGCATAAAACATTGATCAGAATTGAATCATAGAATCATAAAATCATAGAGTTCGAAGAGACCACAAGGGCCATCCAGTCCAACCCCCTGCCATGCAGGAACTCCCAATCAAAGCATCCCTGACAGATGGCCATCCAACCTCTTCTTAAAGACCTCCAAAGAAGGAGACTCCACTACACTCTGAGACTGCATGCAAGAAATAAGAAGGCTAGGAATGAGAAGAGCAGTGATGAAAAAACTACACAAGATAGAGTTAGAATTGTCCAAGACACTGTATTCCCTATTCCCATGTACAGAAGTGGAAGTTGGTCAGTGAAGAAAGTAAATAAGAAGAAAATCAACTCCAGAGGTGCTGGAGAAGAAGAGTAGTGAGAATATCATGGAAGGCCAAAAAGACAAGCAAATGTGTTGAACAGATCAAGCCTGAACTCTCCCTGGAAACCAAGATCATTAAACTGAGACAATCGTGCTTTGGCCACATCACGAGAAGGCATGACTCATTAGAAAAGTCAATAATACTAGGTAAGGTAGAAAGCAACAGAAAGAGAGCAAGCCTGCAAACTGGATGGTTAGACTGAATTAGGAGGTCACAGGCCTGAATCTACAAGGCCCAAGCAGAGCAGTGGAGGGCAGGGGGTCTTGGAGATGTCTAATCCACACGGTCACCATGAGTCAAGGTTGACTTCAGAGCAACTAACAAAAACAACAATTTTGCCTCCTTGTGAAAGAAGCAGTCTTTTTGCCCACCCAGTCAGAAGGGACAGGGCATGTCTACATGGACCAATGGAAGTAATTTCTCCCCTTCACCACAGTGATATGTCTACATGACACAGGGCCACATCTCCAATTCAAATACAGACTGTCTTTATGATGTAAAGACCATGTCATATTGATCTTAAATTGGTTTAAAATAACTTGCTTTTTCTTCCAGATTTTGCAGGAAAACCAGGAGCATTCCACAGCGATGCTGGGTGACTGTCTAAAGAAGTGTCACTCTGTGTCTCACTGGGTGCCTCATCTCTGACCTCAGAGGAAACAACTTGTGGCAGTGGCACCAGCCAACATAGCAGAATGCATGTGCAGACAGCTACCCAGCATCTCTATGGGATGCAGCGGTGTTTTTTTTGGGGGGGGGGGGGGATCCAGGGCAGCTCAGGGGTCAGAATATTCTAGGAGCAGCCCAGTGCCTGGGATCTAGGAACAGATTATTAATTATTCAAATAACATGTCTACCCATAAAGCACACAAGTTGAATAATCTGAATTAAACCAATTACTTTAAGGGCTCATCCAGAACCAATTGTCCTATAAGCATAATGGCAAACCAGTATGCTGTTTTGTGCCTTCAAGTTATTTCCAACTTATGGCAACTATAAGGCAAACTATCATGGGGTTTTCTTGGCAAGTTTCTTCATCCTTTGAGGCTGAGTGTGTGTGAATTGCCCAAGTCACCCAGTGAGCTTCATGGCCGAGCTGGGAATCGAACCCTGGTCTCCAGAGTCCAATGCTCAGCACACTGGCTCTCAGTATAGGACCAGTATATAAGGGAAGCAAATACCCTTCCTTTGTGAAAAACAAAGAGGAACCAAAATTCCTACCTGTCCCCCAAAAGTGACCAGCCACAGCATGTGTTTCTAACCAGGAAGGGATGGTGGACCAAGCAGAACTGAAAGATGATGGGAGAGAGGGATGTTCATGTGTTCTCTCCCTTCTCTTGGGAGGACAAATAGCGCCATCCTCTCATGAAGCCATCTATGCAAGTAACACAGAAGTAAAGGCCAAATTCTTATGGGGGGCGGTGGTTTCATTGTAGGTTTGTGGTGTTTTTTTTTGTTGTTGTTGTTTTTTACAAAAAAATTCTATAATGGTTTGCAACTTACCTTAATAAAGTTATGAACTAGGTAAGGTGTGTAGGTATTCTTGCTTTAACTTAATTCCCCTACCTTCTTGGAATGATCATCAATGGGCATGCTGTTACAGTTACTTTCTCAGTCAGCCTATCATATCCATAGAGTCTCCATCCACAGATTCAACCATGAAAATATATTTTTAGAATTCCAAATACCAAGCCTTGATTTTGCTAATTTATGTAAGGATCATCATTTTACTGTCCAATTATGAATAATGAAATTGAGCATCCACTGATTTTGGATTCCATGGGAGGAGAGAATAGTCCTGGAACTAAACCCACACTGTATTCCATAAATCAAGAGACAGCTGCAGAAAGCTGCCAGCAGAACCCGTTAAAGCTTTAACAATTTGTTTCTATTTTTCAGTTAAAAGGACTCCCAGGTGGTGTTCCCAGCAGTTTCCACAAGCCGTCTTGTGCTTCCTGGGACACCCAAAGCAGGAAATTATGGTTATTTCAAAAAGCCCAAACATACTGTTGAGCACAAGAGAGAGGCACAATGATGTTTTTTTTTAAGTTCAAAGGAATATCCACAGGCCTTGGTGGCCTCATGATTTCAATGCTGTAGCCTAAAAATATATTGGAAAATTCTCTGCCTCTCCTCTTGGATTTATTTATTTATTTATTTATTTGGCTTTGGTTTTTTGTTTGTTTGTTTATTTGCTAACTCCACTAATGGTTAGAAGTGAAAACAGCTGTACTACTGGGCCTCCGTAGTGGCTGTCTCCAGACTGTGGAACTCCCAAAAAATAAAAACATTTTTTGACTGCTTTTGAAAACTTACTACAAGAGCTTTTAATGAGGTGCTGTTCTGTTTTTATTATTATTATTCACACAGACTTGGGTTTTAATTCCATAGATAGCTAAAAAAAACAATTAAACTACTTCTGAGGTATGTTTTTATCTACAAGTTGAGTCTCCCTGATCCCAAATTCCCAAATCCAGAATACTTCAAAATTGTCCACATAGGTGGCTGAGATAGTGACACCCTCACTTTCTGGTGTTCAAGCTACAGAGACTTTGTTTCATGCACAAAAGTACTAAAAATATTGTGTATAAAATTACCTTCAGACTATGTTTATAAGGTGTATATGACACATACATGAATTTCATGTTTAGACTTGGGTCCCATGTCCAAGATTCTGCACACACAATCTTATGCATTTCCAAAATCAAAAAACAAATCCAAAACACTTCCAGTCCCAAGCATTTCAGATAAGGGAGACTCAATCTATATTTGTCTGGGAGTGGGTTGTTCTTGATTTATTTGCTATAAGCTGCCTTGAGCCCCAGTTATGCAGAAAGGGTGACATACAAATGAATATGAATTATTTATATTTTATATATTTGATTTTTATGCCACCTTTCTACCAATATGGGATCCAAACTGTCATTATGTAATGATGGGGATGAGTGTAAGCCTCCAACTGGTGGTTCTGTTCCCCTCCCACTGGGAAGGTGCGTGGTTCTAATGTCAGTGAGCAATGAATCCACTGTGGGTTTTAGGCCAAACTTCAAATGAACTATCTTGAGATACTGGGCCTATTCTGGGGACAAGGTTCAGGAATGTGAATAACTCCCCCAGTCTCACTATTTGTAGTGTGTCAAGTGGCTACCAGAAAAGGGGTTTTCTTGATGGCACTAGCACATCAAGTATTCAGAAGTCTTTCTTCCAAGAGCCTTGATCAGCACCTGTAACACCATCAGATTTTTTTTTCAGACTCTTATTAATTTTTCCAGACTTTTTAATCTCTTAGAAATCTTTTTTGCTCTGCTGGAGATGTGGATGGTTTTATAATGGCACTCAAGGCTGCTAACAAAAAACTGTCTTGCCAAATATCACCCTTGCTGACAAAAGGGGGAGGAAGCAACTTTTGTCTGTTCCTCCTACCTTTTCAAGATCCCCAAGCATCTTCTATACAAGTGCTCTGGATGGTTAGGAGAGTTTGGAAGAGTTTGCAGGTGGCAGTAGGAGCTGCAGAGGAAGGGAAAAGCAGTGTATGTTGTCTCCCTTTCCTTCCTTCTGACTGGTTGTTTCCACTGGTTCAAAAGCCTTTTGGTTGTGACAGCTCAAGTCTGGCTCATACTAATGAAAGGTATATGAGTACAGAAAGGTTGTGTTAAAACAAAGGGTCTAAATAACAATGATACTAAGAAGGACTGTGGCCTGTTAAAACCTCTGGAGCAGTAAGAGAGGAGCATGGCAAGCCAGAAGACGACTCTCTAAACACAAAGTCGTTGCTTGCTATTTTTCTCAAATCATTATTAAATACTCCCAAACATATTTTAAAATATGATAAATAACACAGGCCTGTGATTTTAAAAAAACTCTTCATTATTGTAGCTGTTTTTAATGTGTTTTTCAAAGCTGAATTTGAAAAACATAACACAAAATGTTGTATTATCCAGTTCTTTCCCAAATTTAATACAGTATTTTTATCAAATTCAGTTGTTACTCAGCTTTGGTAAAGTGTGGACACTGATGTTTCAATGCAAATTCTTTTAGTGCTATTGAATGAAATTTTGTGTTTCATATCAGTGAATTGAAGTGTTTTGAAAGCCTGTTAGAAGACTTTAGCCCCATTCCTACTCTTTGCAGGTTGTTTGCAGAATCAATTCATTCAGGCACATATTGCAACACAGCAATGTCAAGGCAAGTTGTGAAAATACTATATGTGATAGATCAAATCTGACGTCATTCTTGGATTTAGAATACCATATCCCTTTAAAAACTAGTATACATTTTTAAAATGTTTTTATGGCATAGTTTTTTGTGGGTGTTTTTTTGGGCTATGTGGCCATGTTCTGGAAGAGTTTGTTCCTTATGTTTCGCCAGCATCTGTGGCTGGCGTCTTCAGAGAATGCTGGCATGGGAGTGAGTGGGGTATATATATACTGTGTAACCCTTGGATGAGAGGAAGTTATTTACATGCTAATCTGTGTATTGTTCTGTTGTTGAATGGCAAAGCCTCAGGGTGCCGTATTTAATTAATGATCCATTGTCTGCTGCGAAACCCCACTCACCCTGGGTGGTTTTCATTTGCATTTGCTGGGTCTTGATTTTTGTTTTTTCAGGACTGGTAGCCCAACTTTGTTTACTTTAAGAGTTTCTTATTTCCTGTTGAAGTTGTCAATGATTTCCCACAGATGACACTGGGCAGGTCACACACTCTCAGTCTCAAAGGATGGCAATGACAAACTCCCTCTAAACAAATCTTTCCAAGAAACCCCCATGATAGATTCACCTTAGGGTCACCGTAAGTCAGAAATGAGTTGAAGGCACATAACAGGAACAAAATGCATCTTAAAGTCTATGAAAGCTCATGATGCCAACTTCTTTATTTCAGTTAGTCTCAAAGGTGCTCCAAGATCTCTCTACAAACAACAACAACAAAAATTACCTACTAAAGTTCTACATTATATAAATTTAATTCCTATCTCTATTTTTATAAATTTTAGTTAATGAATGAATTTGGCAGAAAACCTATACATATGTATATATTCTCTAGCAGTGGTCCCAAGATGGTGCTCTTTAAGGGATTATGAACTTGAGCTCCCAGAATCCCAGACTATTGGCCAACATGGCTGAGGTTTCTGGGAGATGAACTCTAAAATCTCTTAAAGGGCACAGTTTGGGGATCACTGTTCTATAGTGATTTTGGTTCTAGAGGAATAGGTCTAGATAGATCGCTGACAGCAATTAAAACTTCTAGAAGTCTTATCAGCCAAGAAGACAGAAATGCTAAATCAGTGTGTGTGAGAGGGGGTGGGAGGGGAAATTTATGCAAGTTGAAGTTTTAATTGGCTTATTTGTTTCTTAGTGGCAGTAACATTAGTACTTTAGTTATCTCTTCCTGTCTACTTCATCACTGCAACACTCTAGCAGGCAAGGAGAATGCTAATAAAAGTGCAGATGCAACTAAAATAGTTCACTGGAAGGGAATCTTAGGGCCAAACAGAGAGACCAAAATAAAGCTGCTTCGGGTCATTTTGGAGGTATGCTGTTTAAATGATACACACATTTTAAGAGGTCAGAAACTGTGCCAAAGCTGCACTCCAGTCCTTAGGACTTCCAGCCTCTTAGGACGTATGCATCATTTAAACAGCATTTAAACAGCATACCTCCAAAGTGATCCGAAGCAGCTTTATTTTGGCCTGTCTGTTCAGACCCTTTGTATCTTTAGAGTGTAGTAGCATTATTTTGTGTGGAGAAAAGGCAGATTGGAACATTGGCAATATCCAATCAGAATGAGCCTGGCAACAGCGAATGGGAGTGAAGCCAAGAAAAGGTGGTGGCTACTCCCAGGAGCAAGTATAAATAGGAAGAGAGGAGTATGTGTGTGTTAGATAGGGCCCAGTTAAGGACAGAGCTCTGAGTTAGAGTGCGAAGTTTATTAGACCCTAAGGATAATCCTAAGAACTAGTATCAATTTTAAAATCTGGTCCTCTGAGTATGCTTGTTTTCATTTTTGCTTCTAATTCAATTTTCCTTTTCTGTCATGACTATTAGACTGTACTGATCAAGTGTAAGCCTCTCTGTGACCCCCCCCTTTTTTTCCTAAAGAGAAAGTTATAGTGTTTTATATAAACAAATAATCTGCCAATTGAAAACAGTCTTCATTGGTTCTTCTGTTTCAATAAATTTTATTCTTTAAAAGAAGGGTAGGAATTACATGACCTCCAGATGTTATTTGACTATAATTCCCAGCATTTATCATTAACAGCTATTATGGGTAGGGACTAACAAGTTGCAGTCTAACAACATCTGGAGGACTCCATGGTTTGCACCCTGATTCCTCCCTATCCACCTGCTACTTTTTTTGTTAACAATTTGATCTATGCCCACCTACCATTTTATGTTTGTTGCTATACAAATCCCCTATAATACGTAGAACATAAGCAGCCAGACTTAAATATCTAAGATATTCTGGAAGACAAGTGCTTCTGAATCTCAGGATTTTCTCTCTTGAGTCATTTTTCATGTTTCCTGTTTCTGTTTGTCAAAAGGAGGTCGTTCACAGAGCTGAGCAACCCCCCTGCATCAGCTCCACAGCCTACAACTAATGAAGCCTAGTGTCTGCCCTGGATCAGTCTCTACAACTGTCAGGTCAACCATCACCTCTGAAAGCAGTCTCTAAATGGTCCCTCAGCATGAAAACAAAACTGTTTGGTCACAGGTTATCTTGATCTAAAAAGATATCTTGCTGCCTTTAATCACATTTTTAAAAATCCTATGTCTTCCTAGAGTGAAGACCAAAGAATCTGATCCTGTGCCAATCTTAGATACCTGTGGTCATGCTTTTTAGAAGTTTCTGGGGACTACTCAAAGGGGCACATGATGGAAAATAGTGTAAGTGTGGCAGGATCTGCCTTTGCCTCTTGCAGGGGTGTAGCATGGTCAGAGGCACCACACAAATCTTTGGTTTGATATTTTGAATCACAAAGGAAAACTGTTATCTCGGGCTTTTGAGGGTTTTCAGCCTTTGCTAATAAAGGAATATTGCGGGGAGCACACGATGCTTTAATTCAGGCTTCCTCAAGATGGTACATTCTTTATGTACTGGACTACAACTTCCATCATGCCCAGCCAGCATGACCATTTGAATTGTAGTCCAGTACATCTGGAGAATATTGGCTTAGAGAAGTCTGCCTTAAAGTTTTCCCTTCACTACATCAGTTTCTCACAAAAGATTCATTCCAGCATTCTCCTTCTGATCATCTTAATTAATGTAAACAAACAAACAAAACAAACAGCTTCATTTATATACCGCTTCATACGCTGAAGGAGTGTCTAAGCGGTTTACAATTGTAAGCTATTTGCCCCCCAACATTCTGGGTACTCATTTTAGCGACCTCGGAAGGATGCAAGCCTGAGTCGAGCTTCAGCCCTTTGCTGGTCTTGAACTCGCCACCTTATGGTTTTGAGTGAGTGGCTGCAGTACAGGCATTTAACCACTGCGCCACCAGGGCTGGTATTGTGTTATCTCTTTTCTGTTTCTTCCTAATTTCTCTCTGTACCTGTTTTACCTTTGAAATAAAATTCTTTCTGAACCAGATATTGCATAGACTTTTTCATCATTCCCTACTGTCATTCCATCTATTATTTTAATCCAATAATCTGATTTATGCCTGTTTATTCAGACATTAGTCCCACACTGTTTGATGAGGAATTGTTGTTGTGTGCCTTCAAGTCATTTCTAACTTATGGTGATCCTAAGGCAAACCCTTTCTTGGCTCTCCGAGGATGAGAAATGGTATCTTACCCAAGTTCATCCATTGGGCTCTCATGGTTGGGTGAAGATTCAAACACTGGTCTCCAGAGCCATGCACTCAAACCACAACACCATATTGGGTCCTTGATGGGGTATACTCCCAAGTAATTTGTTGTTAATTTAGCCCATGTGCAGCAATAGTTTCTGTAGAGAAACAGGAACAACACCCCCATAACATAATGACTTTGATTCAGCAACTGTAAATTGAAAATTATAGCTTCATATTGATTATCTTGGCTTCCAAACAAAGTTCTGACATGATCTGTTCAAGGACCCCTTTTTAAAACCTTTTGGCTGTCCTAAGCACTCTTCTCCAGCACTGCATTTCAAATATGTTTATTTTCTTTCCGACTGCTTCCTTCACTGTCAAGCTCTCACATTCTACATGGCAATGGGGAATAATGTACCATTGCCTACACAATTCCAACTTTAGTGCTCTGTTATATATCTTTGCTCTTCAGGATATTTTCTTTCATAGCTGCCCTACCCATTCCTAGTCTTCTCATTTCTAGATTGCAGTCTCCATTCTGGTTGATGTTTGATCCTAGGTATGGAAATGCTTTGGCTATTTCAATTTCCTCATTGTCCAGATTGAATTTATGTATTTCTTCAATGGTCATTATTTTTGTATTCTTTACGTTCAGCATTAACCCTGCCTTTGCACTTTCATCTTTGACCCTCCTCAGTAACTGTTCCAAGCCAGCCAAGATGATCAAACTGAGGCTGTTTTGGCCACATAATGAGAAGACATGGATCACTAGAAAAAAAATAATGCTAGAAAAGGTTGAGGAGAGGGGAAGGCCACAAGCAAGATGGATGGACTGAATCAGGGGAGTCACAGGCATGGGTTTGCAGGGCCTAAGCAGAGCAGTGGAGGATAAGGAGTCTAGGAGGTGTCTCATCCACAGGGTCGCCATGAGTCAGGGCTGACTCAAGGGCAGTTAACAACAACAATAACAACAATGGAGGAGTGCAGAGAATAGATCCAAGAGAGAGACAGCCTTCCCCTCCATCTCAGTTCACTTATAGACCCTTATCCTAGTTCTAATCTAGACAACTCAATGGAACAATGAATTTGACCAAATGAAATGGGAAGCAACTTATTTTCTGTTCCCTTTTATCCCACAGAACAATTTTTAAACAAGTAAAGGAAATGTGAATGTGCTGGCAGGGGATGAAGGAGGTTATTCTGGCACATCTGGAAGACTGTGGCTTGGCACACACCAAGTTAGATTGTTGGTAATAGCTACTGTTTGCTACTGTACATATTGAATCATCTGCCATAAGCCAGACAAACCCAATAGTGTTGTGTTATGTTTTAAGTTCCATAACAACAGTTGAGACAGACCACTCATTCATCCAGACAAGGCACACTGGGTGTTTACTGGAATAGAGAATAACAGTAATGTTATGAATTGAGGTTTGGTCAAAATACTACACTAAAACAAACTTGAGGGAAATCAAGCTGAGGTAAAGCTATTAGGTAAAAAGAACATTTGTTTGATGATTAATGGATGCAGAAGCTGTGTACTGCATAGAAAAACATACACAGTCCTGGGTTTTGTAGTTTTGTGAGGCACTAAAGTTCTCCAGCTGATAAGTCTAAATACTCCTTCCTAAATTGGAAATCCCAGGATTTCATAGGATAGAACCATGGCAGTTAAAGTGGAATCATTGTACTATAATTGTATGTTGTTGCAGGCCTCAGTCACGAAGCACAACTCCTTCCTCATTGGGATAGCCAGTACATTAGCAAGGAGAGCAACTCAGATAATGGACAGACAAGCAGAGAGAAATAGGCAGGGGACTCTTTGGTGCTTCCTCCCCAGCTCTGGACTATCTACTGCCAGATGGAGCTGTTTCCTGGTCACAATGGCCCGATCTAGACGGGCACAAGAGCCGCAATAAGGGCTCTTTGCGTCACCTTTAGGGTTTGGGAGGGTGCAGCATCTACACCCTCCCAAACCCTAAAGCGTATGGGCTCCGCCATTTTATAAATGGCAGCATCTATATGGACGTGCCATGATGGCGTCATGATATGCACAATGTTTAGACACGCTGTGCATGTCATGACGCCTTTGCGCCGCAGGAGGGAGCCAAGAGTGCCCTTTCCACGGTGCAAAAAGGAGCTCATAAACCAAGCTCCCGTAAGCAACCTGGCTGCTGCACTTTGGACTAATTGAAGCTTCCGGACTTGATACAAAGGTAGCCCCATGTAAAGTGCATTGCAGAAGTCTAAACGAGAGATTACCAGCGCATGTACCTGCCATTTCCAGGTGGTCTGTCGAGCCCCACAAAGACCAGATCATCAGCCATGAATTGTGGTCTTTTAACTGTTTCTCAGAAATGCCCACCATTAGTGCATTCCACATAAGCAACAAAAATAAATGAATTAAACCTCCTCACTACTGGATCACTCCCAAGATATGTCCTCAAGTCTATGCCACCTTTACTCCAGTGAGCTCAAGGTGATATACATGGCTCTTATCCTCTCCACTTTATTTGGATAACAACCCTATGAAGTAGGTTAGACAACTGAAGTAGATGGAGAGCTTAAGAGTGTTGGACTAGGATTTGGGGGATTTAGGTTCAAACAGAGAGAAAGAGAGAGAGCCAGTGTGGTGTAGTGGTTTGAGTGCTGGAGTGTGACTGCTGACCAGGATTTGAAACCTTTCTCAGTCACTTTCTCATCTTCAAAGGCAAATCTCCCCTGAACAAATCTTGCCAAGAAAACCCCATGACAGGTTGATTTTAAGGTTGCTATAAGTCAGAAACTAGGCACACAAAAATAACCATAACAATAACAATAACAACAGGGCTCAAAACTGAGTGACCTTGGGCCAGTCTCTCTCTCACATGAACATACACACACAGTAATTCATACTCATTCTCTCTCTCTCGCTCGCTCTCTGTCTTTTGCTCACAGGATGACCTATCTCATAGGGTTGTTGTGAAGATATGGTAAGGAGGAGGAAAACCATGACACTGTCTTGGAACCATGACACAGTCCTCAGCAGAGGAACAACAGAATATAAATGTAACCAGTACCTTTTTGTCACTGAAGACGGAACAACTGCTGTATTCCTCCACAGGCAAAAGCTCTTTTAATTTCTTTTTTAAAAGGCAATAGCCTTTGGCACAACCCAGCCTACAGCTTCCTGCTATGCCATTGATTTTGGCTGTATTTTATCAAGCAAACAGTTGTAGAGCTGCTACCTCTTTTAGCAAAATTCACCGACTGAGAGCCCAGATTTTATTATAAAATTTAAAAGATTTATCCAACATGCTGACCCTGACCCCCATATAGAGTCAGTGCCTTAGAGCCTCTCTTAACCCTGGGCAGGTTCACCCCACCTCATCTCCTGAAATTAAAGTCACTCCTCACCCACTTACCCCAGGAACAGCTCTAACCTATCATTATGAAAAGACAGACTTGGATCCCTGTGCAATCTGCAAGGAGAAATGAAAAATCTCCAATAGCCCACTCCCAACTCCTCTATGTTGTTTTATATAGTGGCAAACATATTGTCTGAGGCCACCACTACCACTCCCCATCTTTACTAATAGTGAGATAGTGAAAGCACACGCAGCGTGAGTTTTGTCTGCAAGTCTTAACTGCTGCTGCTGGATGATCTCATGCTGAAGAGTGCTTTATGTTATTAAAAGTCCAATTAAAACAAAATCAAATAGTTTAACTGCAACAGCCAAAAGTTATACTCCCAACTGCTTTGTTCCCATTTAAGGGCTTTTACATCTGAATGACTTTTCAACTGTGTGTATGTTTGTAATTAATGCAATTACAAGCCAAGAAACTAAAAAAGGGAGGGAAAGAAGGGAAAAAAACTTTATCAATTTGACTGTTTTAATTGAAACAGAGCTTTGTTTCTGAGCATATGGTGAATTGTTTAACCTCTGTTATCAGAACAGAATGCTTGCATGCCATAAGAAGTCATAGCATCCACCAGCATCAGGATGCACGTATGCCTTCCTCCCCTATAATCTATGAAAGTTCATAGATTTAACATCACTATTAATTTATTTAGCTTCAGCCTATCAGTTTCTGTGCCTTCACTAGTCTGAACTGGAGCATCTTGCATAATGCCTGTTATCAGCTTCAATTGATATACCAACTATGCCACTTGGTAGAATCGGAGGATCTAGAGAGGGAATTGCACGTGCTGGTAACCTCAAGGCTAGACTTCTGCAATGTGCTATACAAGTCCAGAAACTCCAACTGATTACGGGTACAACTAGGAGTGATCAGGCAGCTGGACTGAATCCAGATACATCTAGGAGTGATCACATTATTCTGATCTTAAAATCCCTCCACTGCCTCTCAGTTAGTTTCTGGGCAAGGAACAAGGTGTTGGTTATTACCTTTTAAGCCCAACATGGTTTGAGTTCAGGTTATCTACAGGATCACATTCTCCCATACAATCTACCCTGTACACACTGATCCTCTGGGAAATGTTTGCTCCAACTAGCCAGGACTAGACTGCCAACAGTTTCGCAGAGGACTTTTTCTTCTGCTGCCCCCAGACTGGAGAAGAAACTGCCAGAAGAAATATGGCAGCTGAAAACGCTGACTGCATTTATAGTAGCATTAAAGGCGTATCTCTTCCAGCAGGTCTATCCAGTCAATTTTAAATCATAATATTTTAATCTGTATATGAACTCTTATGAATGTATTTTAATAATTTTATAGCATTGCATTTTAACTGTGGGTTTATGTGTTTTTAATTGTGTATTTTAACATGCTGTACCCCTCTCAAGGCAGGAAAGAAAGATTTTTTTTAATTGTTGTTGTTACATCCCCTCTTCTCTGAGTTTCTGTAGATTTTCTCTCCTTCAACTGGCTTGCCAGTCCAAACAGGAAAGACACTGGTTGAAAACTGAGAGGCAGAGGAAGCTGGGCTGTATAAGAAGACTGTGCCATTTTGCACCTGGAAGATTGTCACAGGAATGTCTTTTTCTTAGGATCTTATCTCATTAACAAATGGCTTACCTTTTCCAGCATGAATTCAGGATCCATAATTGCCCCAGGTGTTATCATACCTAAATCACTGCCTATGTAGCCGGGATGCCGCCGCCTAGATGCATCCCGGATCAAAGTCTCGCTCTGCCAGCACTTTTTTGAAGTTGGGGAGCTTCAAATTCTTTGATCAGCAGGTACTGGAGAGCATGAGGCACCTGGAAGAAAAAGGATCTGGTAATTCTTCATAGGAATCTTTTCGGCTGAGGGCCTCAGGCTGGGTGGGTGGGGGGTCTTATTTAAAGGGACTCTTGGCTGAGAGACCTTGGTCCAGGCTCAGGGATGATTCTTGTGTCTATCACTTGTGCAACTGGTCTTTCTGATCCAACTAGTTATTCCTCCTCCATGTCAAAATCCTAGTGGGTGGCATCCTATTAGTCACTCAGTGCTTCTTGCATATTTAGTAGCAAAAATCAAGAATTTTGTTTGGGCTGTATTTCAAAATAATTTGTATCTCTCAGGCTAATGTGTGGATCAGAATTAGTTATCATTTGTGTTGTGTTCTCATTGGTGGTAAGAGTCTGTGAGGCAGCAAGGGAAGTTCAAAGTAAACACCTTGCTCTGAGGTATATTCACACTACTGAATTATAATGCTATTATTCCACTTTAACTGTTATAGTTCCATCCCATGGACTCCTGGGATTTCCAGTTTAGGCAGGGGCATTTAAGATTGTCAACTATAGTGCCTCAACATACTACAAATAGCAGGATTTTACAGGATGCAGCCATGGCAGTTAAAATGAAATCATAATGCTATAATTCTATAGTGTGGATGGGCCCCAGCTCTGGAGCACAACTGAACCTTTTTTAAATACTTCTGCCACTTTCGATAAAGTAAAAAACTTTCTTGAAGGCAGGTGCACCTCCTTTTCCTTGGGAACTCCTTATAGGCATGCTGGCATAACTATGTGAATTTTGGAGAATTTTGGATTTCAGAATTCCGTGTAAGAGATATTCAACCTGTATTAAGGGAGATATTTGATACAGTCTAAGACTTGATAGGATTTCCATATGCTGAAAAGCAAAAAGAGGACAATACTGTCTGACTACTTGAAATCACCAATCACTATGACAACTCTCACTTTAAAAATCATATAAGCTCCAGGCAATTGTAAGAGGAGCCAATGCTCCACAGTTGAGTCAGTCCAACAGACAAAAAAAAAAAAAACAAAAAAAAAAAAACCTGAGACTGCTGCCACCTCTCTTTGTTTCTTCACAAGAGCTATCCAGTTCAATACCCTCCCATTCAGGAACTCGCAATCAAAGCATCCCCGACACATGGCTATCCAGCCTCTGTTTAAAGACTTCCAAAGAACGAGACTTCCTTGGTGTGCCCCAAGGGAATGTGGTCCACTGTCAAACAGCTCTTACTGGTGGCACAGTGGTTAAATGCCTGTACTACAGCCACTCACTCAAAACCATAAGATTGCGAGTTTAATACCAGCAAAAGGCCCCAAGCTTGACTCAGGCTTGCATCCTTCCAAGGTCACTAAAATGAGTACCCAGATTGTTGGGGCAAATTAGCTTACAGCTGTAAGTCACTTAGACACTGCTTTGGCAGTGTGAAGCAGTATATAGATGAACCTGTTTGAAGCTGCTTGTTCCTCCTAATGTTGAGGTGTATACTAAATACTGAAGTTAGAATTGTCTACGCCATCATATTTCCAATATCTATGTATGACTGTGAAAGAAGGACAGTGAAGAAAGCTGATAGGAATAAAACCAACTAATTTGAAATATGGTACTGGAGAAGAGCTCTACAGATACTACAGATTGCTAATAAATAAATAAATGGATCCTAGAACAAATCAAGCCTGAACTCTACCTCAAAGCCAGGATGACTAAGCAGAGACTATCATACTTTGGTCATATCATGAGAACTTGTGACTTACTAGAAAAGACAATAATGCTTGGTAAGGCAGAAGGCAGTGGTGGAGGGGAGGAAGACCACACTCCAGATGGATAGACTCAAATCAAGGAAGCCATAGCCCTGAATCTGATGATAGGGTGACTTGAAGGTCTCTTGTTCATTAGATCATGACTCTCACTCTCTGAATTTTTTAAAAGTCATAGGCCTGCCCCAAAGTTCACCAACTGCTAAATGAAAGCACAAAAACTTAAGAGCAAAAGAGAAACAAAGAAACATACCTTGGGAGCGGCAAGCATAGGGATTGGTAATAAAATTGTGTGCAGTTTATTTAAGAGATAGTGTAGTGTAGTGTAGTGTAGTGTAGTGTAGGTTGAACTGTTGAACTAGGATTCAAGGAAACCAGACTTTGAACCCCTGATTGGGCACAGAAAGCCACTAGGTGACATTGGTCAAGTAAGTCTCATCTCTCAGTCTCAGATAAAGGCAATGGCAAATCTCTTCTGAACAAAACTTGCCAACAAAATCCCATTATAGATTCACCTTAGGGTCCCTATAAATCTGAAATGATTTGCAGGAACTTATAACAACATATCAGAGTGACCAATGTCTTGATTTTAAAAATAATAATATATTAATCTTGCACATTAATCAAAGTTATAAAATGATGGAATTATGCCCTGCTCCCAGAAGGATAGCTGATTACCATTTCCTTTGCATACTCTTTAATTGTCCCAATTTGGCAGGGGCAGTCCCTACTGTGTCGTCCCACTTTTCAACTGCTTTTACAGTTTCTCTCTCCTCCTCCCCCTTTGTCCTATGCTAATGTCAGGTGCTGCAGAGTGAGTGAGTACACAGTGCAAAGTGCAAAATTAGTGGTCCATTAACTCAGGGGGTGGGAGAGGAGACAGGAGGGAGTAGAGACTTTCTCTTTCTGGTAGGCTCAGGTAAAATCAATTTGCATCCCCTCCTAGCTTATTAATAATTTTTGCTGTCTTGATCACACTGTGATGTTCTTCGGCCACTCCTGTCCTAGTTTTCTTCTGTGAAATATTGGAGGGTATTGTTACTCTGGGACCAGGCCTCTGCTTACCCTTCATATTTGTGTATCAATTTAATATTAAGAGGGAAGCTGGGGGGTAACCAAGCCATGACCCCACTGTGGATGCCTGACCTGCGCACACGTGGAAAAAATGGGTATGGCTAGCAAGGGTCTAGGGCATTCCCAAGGCATGATGGGATTCCCAAGGCACTGGCATAATCCCTTTTCTCTGTAGAGGGCAGTGAAAGGATTGTGGCCAGAGGTGATTTCTTGAAACTACCTGGGACAAAGAAGCACTGGCAAATCTCTTTGTCAAATGCATTCACAGCAGTCACACAACCATCTGCTTCTCTTCTGAACTATTCTTTCCTAGCTAGGAAACCATTTATCAGAGTTTCTAATCCTTTCAAGCCTTGGTTTCGGCCCCCAAGACAACTTTTGAGTATAAATATAAGTGGAAAATAGCTAGACTTCAGTCTAGTTTGCAAGCAGGCTGGCACTCTGTCGGTTTGGCTAGACTAGGCTCCTCAATACTCTGGCTAACCCCCCTCTTTGCTGCAGCAGCTATTGAGTCTTCTCTGTTCCAGACTCCCATTGATTGCCATCAAGATCCATATCAGTAACAAATCACCATTAGCAATGCCCCAGATCTATTCACCTCTCCCATCTTTGCTTCCCTAGCTCTTGTGTGTGTATGAGTATATGCACTGTGTCCTTCTGTGTTCATTATTTCCCTGAATAAAGTTCAAAAAAATATTTGTATTTCCTCTGGAGTTTTGTGTATAGCTGGGCTGATCCCAAGACCACTATTGCCCGAACTATTTCTCATATTATATAATATTATAATTCCCCTAAAAGAGCTGGAATCAAACAGCCTCCAGAGAGATACACCTGAACTTTAGAAGAGGCCAAAAAAGAATGCATCATCAGGAGCCCTGGTAGCACAGTGGTTCAATGCCAGTACTGCAGGCACTCACTCACAAACTACAAGGTTGTGAGTTCAGTCCCAGCCAGGCACTCAGGGTCAACTCAGCTTGGCATTCTTCTGAGGTCACTAAAATGAGTTCCCAGTTTTATGGGAGTAATTACCTTACAGTTGTAAACCGCGAGTGTGTTCGGTGTGGTATGAAGTGGTATATAAATGAAGCTGCTATTGCTAAAGAAACACAGGGGAAAGGAAAGAAAAAAAAAACAAATTATTATTATTATTATTATTATTATTATTATTAGAGGTCATAGAAAGAGGAAAAGAAGCTTAATGGGGACACACTGACAAAAATAAAAGATATGGAAATTATCTTAGTTAAGAAATGTGAAAAATCCTGAGAAGATGGAGAATGAGAAGACATATGAGCACTACTACAAACAAATGGCAATCAAAAGGAGAATGAAAAGAAAAAAAAACAAGACTGTTTACCAAAAGGAGGAGGAGGGGGGAAATAAAGCAAACTTAAAATGGAGAAAAATCTGATGACAGATGGGATTTGAACCATGACTGTTCAGCACTACTAATGTGCGAGCAGAGGAGGCATGCATTTCAGAATGAGCCAAAGGCTGAGGAGAATGAAACTGATGAAGATGAAAACATCTCAGAGGAAAAAAAAAAACCAAGAGTAGGCAAAAGGATTCACAGAACTTGAAAAGTTACTTTTCTAAAGTAATTCGTTCTCATTATTTGTTATCATATTCCAAAGAGGAATTCACTGCAGTCACTCATTATGGCGTTTAAAAATACAAGTGCTGCTCATCCCTTCCTATGGCTTCTCATTGTTTATACCACATATGGTGGCTCATTGCTTTCATTTCAGTCAAGTGGGAAAATTCACATTGGATTTTAATCTGAATTTTAAAGGAGCTATTGCAGGTAGGAAGCTATTTTGGAGACAGAGTTAAACACTTTGGATAGCTTATTTAAATTTCAGACTAAAACTCAGCATAGATTAGGTAAGTATGCCACTCACATGGACACATATTTCATTAAGACTTATAAGACAATGGGCTCATCTACATAATTAAAATACCTCTCATTCTGTTTGAAATGAATGCAATCCTTCCACATACAAGTCAGAAGAATTCGGATTTTTTGCAGGGGGAGACCAAAAACTCCTCAAATTCTGCAGAAAAGGGAATTGCAGTTTTTACCAATGTATTCATGAGTATCTGCAAGGATGAACATTATTGCACATGTGACTGTCCATCCACTTCACACAGATGCACATGGGTGTGCATTTTCAGCAGAAGGAGGGTAATAGATGTGAATTTGTGCAGGTAAGTGAAGACAATTAAGCACTGATACGAATGTGCAAAAGTCCATAGCAATTCACATAATAGTAATACACTTAGATATAGACTATTCCAATGGTATAAAACTTTTTTTTAAAAAAAATCTTCAAATGCATCTTTAAATTACCTTGGATAGTAACTTTAAAGCCTCAATGTGCCAAGCACTTCAGTAGAGCATGAATCCCTAACAGTGTGCATATAATATTCTTGGAAGGAGCATTTGTTGTTACTGTTGTGTGTCTTCAAGCCATTTCCAACTTAAAGCAAGCCCAAAATGAACCTATCATGGGGTTTTCTGGGCAAGTTTCTCCAGAAAGAGTTTGCTATTGCTGTTCTCTGAGGCTTGACTTGCCCAAAGTCACCCAGCGGGTTTCCATGGCTGAGCCAGGATTTGAAACCTGGTCTCCCAGTGTCCTAGGCCAACATTCAAACTATTATACCACACTGGCCACTCAAACCATGCTGGTCCAGGTGCTACTTTTATCTTCATTCTTCCCCAATGTGCAAGAGCAACCAGAGGGCTTCTGGATGTGGCACTATCTTCCTGGCCATGGAGGGCTGGACTCAGACATATTTTAGCTGCTTTTGTTCATCCAAAGAAGAAGCTGCCTCCACCCCAGTGTAAACTTGCTCCTTCCTCTCTGGGTACTCGGCAGCAGCTAACATAAGTCACCAACAGAATCCTGACCTAAAAGTTAGTATGAAATGTTACTTATTGGTACAGAAATAGAAAATAATAGGAGTGACATAAGTCAACAGGCAACCTGAAGGCATGAACATGTATATATGCACACAGAAAGGGGGGAAAAAAGAGATACTTCATTCCCATTCATAGCATTACCCCTGAAATGTAATTTTGTTCAGAAAAAGTTATCAGCCAGTGCAGGTAGCTATGTGACTTGTAAGAGCTGGCATGATATAATGGTTTGAGCATTGGACTACAGATCAGGATTTGAATCCCCACTCAGCTATGGAAAGCCATTGGTGACCTGGGCAAATCACATACTCTCAGCCCCAGAAAACCCTGTGATAGGTTCACCTTAGGGTCACCATAAGCTGGAAATGACTTGAAGGCACACAACAACAACTTGATTTGTTACCCCTTATGTCCGGCAGCAGAAGTGTAGGTACCTATCAAATACGTAAGTAGTAACAGTAGAAATTTATAAGTCCTTTCACAGCCAAACAACAGTTTGCCAGAATACACAATGGAAACAACTTACCAGGGGGAAAAATAAAATGGCAATACAACAAAGATTGTGAACAAATCACTCATTCAGACCATTTGGCCATAAAATGAAATGAAAAGTCAATGTTTTGAGAAAAGAAGAAAAACACTATCAGAAGACTTCCAAACTAGGCCCTTTGTATCTGCAAGGGTTCTGTTCCAGACCCCTCTACACAGATAACAAAAAACCCAGAACCTCAAGTCCCACTGTTCCCAATGGTGGCACATCACACACACAATCACACTGGCATGACCATGTACATGCGCCATTGGGGTAAATGGGGCAGTTGCATCTCTGGCTGCTCAAATCCGCAGATAACAAGAGTGGTCTGTAAAGTCTTTGTGCACTGCCACTATACTATCTCAAGCAGGACTGGGGTTCACATAATGTCAACCCACAATGTTATGCCAGTGCAAAGCTGTACCATCAGAAGCTCCATTCAATATTTATGCACTAAAGCAATAAATATCCCCATAGGAAAGAATGGGGGGGGGGGGCAGACTAAGCTATGTACCTTAGAACAGTAAATCCCAAACTTCAAACCTTGGATGTTAACTCCCAGAATCCTTGACCACTGGTTATACTGGCTGAAGGTTCTAGGAGATGAAATTCAAAACATCTGGAGAACAAACAGAGGCGAAATCACTGCATTAATATATTATTACCCTATTAATTAATCTGGACTAACAGGATTTTTGTGAACAGAAATGTAGTTTCTCATAGCCTGCTTGATATCCATGGGTCTGCTCTAGTTGGTACTATGATTGGATTTAGCCCTCAGATTTTGATGTATATACAACATATATAATCTCCTTTCTTTGTACCCAAGTGCTGCTTTCTATTTACTCTCCCTCTTGATATCTACTTAAAATAGAAGGCATACACGTTACTGTAAATTGTTGAAAAGAAAAAGAGAACAACTATTTCTGTTTCTGTTAACACTAATTAACACATGATTTTCAGCCACCTGGCAACTTTTTATCAACAAACTATAAATATGACTTTTAAAAAGAATATAAAGAATTCAGGAGAATTCCCCCACTCTCTAGTTTGTGTTCCAAAATGTTTTAATTTTTTGTGTGTATATCTCTATCTTTTGCAAAACAGACAATCCCATGATGAGGATATATAAATGCAAAAGTGTGCTTTTCTTTTCCATCTTTGTAGCACATCTCATTTTATTTGTTACCTTGTCCTTGCTCCAAAAAGTAGAAGGCGGCATACAAGGCTCTCCTTTCCATTCTATTTTCCCATCATCTATGTGAAGTAGGTCTGACTAGTTTTGAAAGCTGACTGTTTTCAAACAGTATCAAAGACTATCCACTTTTTATTGAGGAAATTAGATACATGATATAAAGAGAAGGATGAGGTCTGCTAGCTATGGTTGCATGGTGAAGGCAAAGATTTCACAGAAAGCATGGCTTTGAAATAGTAAGCAGAACTGTAACAATTCTCAAATGACAAACCTTTTTTTTTTCACCTTGGAAAACAAAGCCCAGAAATGTTCCTTTTCCCCCACAAACCACTTGAGATGTACATGGCTGTTCTAAATGGCTAATAGCACTCTGGGAAGGCTGCTTGAAGTACTACCACTCTAATTTCTGAGAGCAAAGCCTTCTAGATCTATGGCTTTATAGTACTTTGGCACTGTAACATAAGATTGCTCATCAGTGCCACAGATGTAGGATGCTCTGTTTCTCATAATTATACTAGTAGCATTTCTGAGAGGCTTCCCAGAATACTGTTAACTATGTAAAGAAGCCACAGATACCACAAGCCTTGGGTTTTGTGTATGTGCTGTTCTTAGATACACAAACAGCCAGAAGAGTGAGTCAAAATCAATTCTTGGTTCAGCATGGAAAGTCACAAAGCATCAGTGTTTTCTGGGAAGAGGCAGAAAGCAGCCCTTACAGTTTCTGAAGCTGTCAACAAGTAGGCCACAAGAGAATGCCAAAAGTAGGTAAGAGGAGCCCTTACTCAAAACCATAAGGTTGTGAGTTCAAGACCAGCAAAAGGTCTCAAGCTTGACTCAGGCTTGCATCCTTCTGAGGTTGCTAAAATGAGTACCCAGATTGTTGGGGGCAAGTACCTTACAGTTGTAAACTGCTTAGACACTCCTTAGGCGGTATGAAGCAGTATATAAATGAAGCTGTATGTATATAAATGAAGCTGTTTGAAGAAGATGAAGAAGCTAAGATGAAGAAGCCAAGCAAGTTAAAGGAATTTATCACACCAGCTAGAAAAGCAGAATTTTAACAGGATAAAAGCATCTCTGGCCAGTATTTAACACCTTCATTATCCATTTGTTATTATGGTGTACCTTTTCATTGATGGGCAAAACCAATCTCTCAATTTTGCTGCTATTCCATTACAGACTTCATGCGAAAAGTCATTTCCACTTCTCAAGTAGCACGAATGGGCATAATTCTGCTGCTCAGCCCTCACCCTTGCAGCATTTATGGTGGCCAACATCTTCCTGAAGCCAGCTGCTGTGTGCACATTCACACAGCAGCTGGCTTCAAGAGGCAATTGGCAACCATGATGGCTTGCACAGGACTACTGTGAGAATGTGCACACAGCAGTCCCAAGTTTTTGGAGCAGGGAGGAGCAGCGATCTCAGTGGCCAACACTTTCCCAAAACTGGGTGTTGTGTGTACATTCACACAGCTTCCAGCTTCATGAGGTGGCTGGCAGCCAGGATTGCTCATTTCTTTCTTCCTCCCGGAAGGCACCCTTTGACAGTATGGGAAACAGATCACCTGGCCACGGACAACCAAAGTGATATGGTGGGGGAAAGTGTGATAAAAAATAAATGATGCCAAACCAATATGCTTCCATTCTTAAACTAGCATTATTTTTGTGGGACAGCAGGCTGGTGTGATAAATCTCAAGAGTCTAACATACAAGGGAGTGTGACCCATTAAAACAGGTGTTGAATCCAACAAGTCCATGTCTGCAACATGAGTGTTTTACATGCTGTTCTCTGGGGAAGTACAGCTGACACTAATTAGGCTCCCTTCTGCTGAGTCAGGCTGCCTTGCAAGCCTAGCACTCACCCAGAATTGGTTTCTCTCAAGCTGTTGTTTTTCCTGGCATCCTTCTCTGAGAGGCTATTCAGATGGTGGACATAATCCCAGTAGAATGTGGGTTGAGTCTTTGTTGTTCATATGCATTTCAAATGCACTCGAGTAAGTTTTTGGGTGGGGGTTGTCAAAAAAAAAAACTCCACATAATTCAGAATAATCCATTTTGTTTTTTTCCTTAAAAGATTTGCATGGTTGGCTGCGTGAATAACCAGTGTGAATAGACAAGGATAAACTGGGATAAAACTTTGCCAGCCTTGAAAAGGTTTCCAATACATCTTCATCATCAAATCCATCTTTATTTGAGTGCTGACATATGTGGGCAACAAAACTTGCAGAGATGCGCAGAGATGTGGTTCCAATTAAAAAATAGTGTGAACAATAAACCCAGAATGAGTGAGTGAGATTATGTGCATAGTCACACTAACAAAAATAACCTCTGAATAATCCCTGAGGTGGGAAGACCTCACTTTAGTCATGGTCTATTGTTTGCTGTATAAATTTTTAAGTATGTTTTAATTCTTACATTGTTTAACAGTGTTTTAAATAGGGGGGAATTGAGAGTTTTGGAATGTATTTTTTTAATCTTTGTAAGCCACCCCAATTGCATCTTGTAGAAGGGAAGGATGGACTCTGGACTTTTTCACATGGAAGGCAAGCATCATTAAATTGATGATTAAATGATTAAACTGTGGTAACAGTGCAATTGGAGGGAAGAGTATCACACACACACACCCCTTCTCCCATTTGCATCTCAGTAGTGTCCCATTTCTATTACTACCCAATGACGCATCCATTATTGTTTATGCATGGGACACAAACGGGTTGTGCTATTACCACAATTTATTCACGAATTAATGACCCTTGCCTCCTCCGTGTGATAGAGCCCTCAGTCTCAGAGACTCCCTTCCTGATCCCAAAGGATAGATGGATCCCTGTTGGGGGGATTGGGCTTTCTCTTAGCCTCCCATCCCACCCGCAGGAGAAGTGGTTCTTGATGGGACCCATATATTTGAGTCTGAGGAGGCTCCACCAGGAAAGGCATGGAAATGTAAAAAAATAAAAGAGAAAAGAGAAGAGAAGAAAAGAGTTCAGTTTTAGGGTTCAAAAGCTGGTCAGTGATAACAAATGCAATACATATGTTTGTATGGGTGGCAATGAGCCAATGTGTGGGTCCTGTTTCTAGAAGTAGCAAGTGCCAGATGAGTCAGTCTCTAGCTGGGTGAAGCAGTCACAGATGAGTGAAACCCGGCTAGATGATACACAGTGTCTTGAGTTTATCTGGCAGGGAGGGGAGGCATAGTCTTGAAGTCTCACCCATTCCAGAGCCAATTACAGGAAGCAAGTAGTCATGGGAAGTAACACCAAAGTAGGGACAGTGGAACACACTCCCTTGGAGTGTGGTGGAATCTTCTTCCTTGGAGGTCTTTAAGCAGAGGCTGGATGGCCATCTGTCGGGGATGCTTTAATGGAGAGTTCCTGCATTGCAGGGGGTTGGACTGGATGGCCCTTGTGGTCTCTTCCAACTCTATGATTCTATGATTCTATGTCAACATGCACAACTTAAAACTAAGCTGGTGGTCCGGAATCCAGGTATCCTGATAGTGCCAGAAACCATACACCATTTTGATGAGCAGTTGTTTGCAATGAGGACTTTCCCAGCCCCTGGCAGATTATATCTGCCTGACCTTGGCAGCCCAGGTGGTTTGAAGTCTCCTTTTTATGACTTTACACATGTACCTTTACTTATGTAAGCATGCATATATAAATAAATAAGCATACATGCTTGCATGTTTAAATTAATAAATGACATTGGTTCTTCGAACAATCCTCTTTATGGTGGTCTTTCTACAAATGAAGGTGGGCTTTCCTTGGTATCCTCTGGTGGAGCTGGAGGCACATTGTACAGAGTGTCTACACCATCTGTGTCTGCCCAAGTTCTGGGGAGGAACGAGCAGCATCCAGGTGTGAATCCTCATAAGAGAGTTTTCTAAATTATAATAGTAACTAGGGCAGGAATGAGGAATATAACATGTTTCTCCCCTCCCCCTTTCAGATGATATTCTAAGCTCTGAGAAAGAGAAGTAACAGGAAATGACATCAGTCCTGGAAATAACAGTCTACTCTTCACTCTGTCTTCAGGCAAACAAAGAAGGAAACTCTAGTGAATCCTAATTACCTGTCTCTCCTTTTGTCATCCTCTTTAGGGCCTATTTTTTAAAAAATGAAGTGACTCCACTTCCTATTCTAAAAAATGCCTCTCCTGAACCTAAAATGGCCCTAGGAAGCAGAAAAAACATAATGAAACTGGCCTTACACTCCCTAAAGGGCATTATTTAATGGGACTTGAACATCCATGGATTTTGATATCCATGGGGGCTCCTGGAACCAATTCTGAGCAGATATCAAAGGATCAATGTATATATGTGTGTATGCATGTATTTTGAAGAGTGCAGTGGTGGGGGTATGACCCTTCAAAGTTTCTTGGAGAGAAAAGCATGGTCTAGCCTGTGACAGTTGCCCACCTAGAAGACAGTCATGTCCCCTGAAAGCATTGTGCCCCTGTGTGAAAATACATAGTACACCATTTGCTGTATATTGAAAGAACTATCTATACTGATAACTGATAATGTGAAAAAAAGAGCTTACACTTCATTGTTTCTGGAGTCAGTGAGACAATAAATCCTAAATTAGTTTATGAAAGCCCCTAAAGCTGCCTTTTGTGAATGTGCTTGTAATAATTACAGAAATACCTGTGGCTGTCTCTGCTTAGGACAAAATAACAACTATTCTCCTGGAGGAGAAGAAGCAAGAAGGAGGTAGCCTGACAGTAGCAATCTACGTATCAACAAATAGTTACTTGGAAAGAAAGAAAGAAAAAAGGGGGCAGACACCTTGGTCTATCTGGTTATCTTTTTATTGTCCTCTGGTGGTTCAATGTACTTGTTATAAGCAGCAATGCTCAATTTCCAATAGGCTAGAGGCACCAATCTTTCAACATTTGACACTCCCCCAGATGATTGTTGGTAGTCCTTTGTTTTAATGAATATCTGTCTACCAATACTTAATTTACCCACCCAAGGGTGTGGATTTGAGGGGAAACAGAAAATGAGGACATTGTCTCCCCAAAATAAGAGTTTTGTCTGCCAAATGAAATTTTCCTTCAGTCCACACATTTCTGTTATTATAGTAACTTATAACTTCAGTTAAGCATTGAGAAGTACAGTTGAGGCCTTTAAAGAAAAGGACCAGGTAAAGTTACCAAGGGAATACAAACGCGCCAAATGTAAGTGTTCTGGGTGTGTTTGATTTTCAGTTTCTCACTCACTACAATACTGGAAATTTGAGGACTGAATGAAAATTTTATTGAGGGTGTGTGAATGCTTATCTGAGGGGAAAATGCTTTTAAATTTTTATTGTAACGTTTTAAAATTGTTTTATTTGTGAGCCACCTTGGGCCCCTTTCTGGGAGAAAGGAAGTATAGAAAGGAAATTAAATGAAATGACTACATTCTTCCACTACTGTAGCTACACCCCTGTAACCACCCCAAAGTCAGGATGCCTAAAAAGTGGAAATGAGTAGGACCATTTTTAGATATTTTATGTTAGGTTAACCCTTTCCAGACTGATGAATTAAAATATGTTGACACGCTGAAGAAAAAGGCAACTCCACTAGCCAATACCAGTTGAGGTGTACTGTTGCCAAGTCTCATCTCACATGCCATTTTTAAAAACACTTTAAACTGTCCTCCATCAGTCACCTTTAAAAATACACTAGCGATGGTCAATATGTCTCTGTGAAGCATAAGTCACTTAGTGCTGGCACTTTTCAGCACAATTCTTCATTTCTGGGAGCCTGACACTTGTTAACACTGCCTGCCCTGCCAGTGTGAAAAAGATACACTCCCTGCATGTGGGGGATTGTTGTAGGTTTCTGAAGGACTGATTAATTAGCTTTGTTCCTTTTCCTTGCCTAATTGACTTTGACAGGAGCCCATAGAAGGGATTTCAGGGCTGTGGTTTCTCTTCGTAAATAGATTAAAAAGACTAGATTAGCACAAAGGCTTGTCATTTTGTTCATTATTTCCTTAGCACTGTACGACTCTCTCTTCTGTTTTGTTCATACATTGTGCTGTTGGTTGTCATGGAGGCTGCTATACCAAATATGCTGCCTTAGATTGTTCTGTAGGATGATTGCGTATTATTCCTTCAGTGCTAAAACCAGGGAAAGCAAATAGAACATTTCAGGTTGGCTATTTAAACACTATAACAGAAATTGCTGAAAGGGACAAGGAATTAGCTTGTTGATATGAAGCTATTAACCATTTGTCAAGGTGCAGATAACAGAAAAAGAATTGGCCATACATTTTTAAATCAAAGGATGCAATGCAGAGGCGTCAAAGAGAGCTTTATTTATCTGCTTTCAACATTTCACATAAGAGACAAAATAAGGTGTTCAGTTTAGGTTTGTTTGGATAAATACATGACTAGGAATCCTAAAATTGTTTGCTTAATGTGCTATGTTATACATTTCATTAAGTGAGGGGGATGTAGCTTTGTTGTAGATTATGTGCTTGGCATGCAGAAAGTACCAGGTTCAGTCCCCAGTCCCCAGCATCCCAGGGCTGGGAAAGATGCCTGTAGACAACACTGAGCTAGATGATTTCAGACTTAACATGAGGCAGCTTCCTATGTTCCTTCCAACAGTGCAGTGAGGGGGTTCATTTATTGCCACTACCATAAGCCCTTTCCAGACATTTAACAGCAGATAAGCTGGGTGCCTGAGGAGAGGGAGTGCCCTGGCCCTACATCTCATGCTGTCCCTTTCACAAGGAAGGTAACTTTCAGAAGAGGAGATCATCCTCTATATGTGGAAATCCTCCATGCAAACAAGAACTTTCATTTTCCAGTGTTCCCAGGGATGGATGGTGGATCTGCTGCTGCAGAGGTAGCAAATTCACTGTCAGTTTTGCTGC
The DNA here is from genome assembly GCA_034509955.1 of Urosaurus nigricauda. NCBI lineage: Eukaryota > Metazoa > Chordata > Lepidosauria > Squamata > Phrynosomatidae > Urosaurus > Urosaurus nigricauda. Next base: position 254,998,485 of record JAOEGL010000001.1, on the reverse strand, counting down.
TAGTTTTCTTGCAGCTGCTCTGAGGACTCTTTCAAACGGGAGGAATTTCTCCCAATTCCGAATGGAGCCAATGCGGATTCATGTAAATTCGCTTGTTTAGCGAATTTACCTGAACCCCTGCTCCGTTCGGAAGGCATTCGGAATTACTTCCCATTACCTGAAAATAATCCCCCCTTGCCCGAAATCACGTGAGAAGCTTAAATTCGCAATAACGTTAAACCCAGGATTGCATTCGGAGTGACTTCCCTTTTGCCCGAATTTGCGTGAGAAGAATTAATTCGCAATAACGTGAAACCCCAGGATTGCGTTTGGATTGCCCTTGGATTATACTTCCAATTTCCCATGTCTGAAAGAGTCCTGAGTAGACAAGGAGCTCTCCTAGTGCTAAATCTCTGAAGGGATATGATCCAGCACCAGGAAATCTCCCATGAAACTCTGAGCACTTGCACAAGAAGCAATGGTAAGATCAAGAGTGGTTTTGTTGTCCCTGCAGCAGAGGATCCACCAGCCACCCTTGTTCCCAACTGCATGGAAAGCCTGCACTTGTAAAGGAGGCATTCTTGATAATGTAGAAGGGCAGGGCTAGTATTCCTCTCCTCCTTTGTATATTTGCCTTAGCTATTTTGAGGATTCCTGAAGAGGGTTAGAGGAATGCTGCTGATACACTATCTGTACAATCCTTTCTGTGCTACATTCAGTATCTAGTTTTCAAAGCGCCAGATATAATGCTGCCTACTGCCATGGGTCTACAGAGCTGAAGGGAGTAATGGCCCAATCTCTGCCACTGGCCCTAAGACCAAGGGCAACCAGAAGTCTGCATTTTGTCCCCTGTCCCTTGATCAGGGAGAGCTTCATAGCAGAGAAAAGAGATAAATCTGATTTCGTCCAAGAGCTGGAGGTGAGGGAGACTGACAGATGTCACCACCCTTTCCTCAGGTGGCAGTGTCCCTTGTCCAAAACCCTGATCAAATATGTTTTCACTGGCAAAAACAAAGTCTGTATCTAGACCCATGTCCACTGTATCAAAAACAGGATTCTTTGTTTTCCCATTCATGGTTCAAGAGAGTGAGCTTGCCACTAAGAGAAATGCAAACATCTTCAGGCAAATGTATTTTCAGAGAATGAACTGTTAACCAGAAGACAAATGATCAAGCTGCGGAATATCTTTAAAGCTCCAAAGTTAGAACTTCTATAGAGGAAATTGATGAAAAATGAGTGATTTGTCACTTGTCATTTGCATGAACTGAGAAAAATGTCTTGGGCGTTTCTTTCATGAGACATACCGGAAATTATAGAAGCGCCTATTGCGTTCCTTTAAGTAGATAACTTTTCCAAATGGCAGTTTACCAATTGCATTTCATAAACATGCCTAGGTATAGTTTTTTCCTCTTTTCATTCAAATATTTATTGTTTCTAAAACAGAGTAATATGGCTAATGCTATGCAAACAAAGCCTCTTCTACACTGCTTAAAATAGGCAAGGGTCATTTCAATTGTGCTTGTTCAAAATCAACATCCCTTGTTAATAGATACTTGCAAAATCACTGCCAGTACTTTCAAACAGCTCCTTTGAGTCTAAAAGACTTGGGTTAAAAAAGAAAAAGAATGCTCCAGTATATTTTAGGAAAGGCTGGGTATTTCTGTAAATCTGTTTTGTTTTTTAAACCAATACTAAACTGTTTAAATCCATTAGCAAAGCATGTTATTTAAATCTTATCTTTTGTGGCAACCTCAACTGAGGCCAAAAACATCTGACTGCAGTGAATAAATAGTATTTCCTCCAAACCCTCTGCCAATTTTATCTGGTTGTGTTTATACACAGTGACATGAGATAGTGAGAAACAATTATGAAGCTCATGGGACTTAAGATGAAACTTTTAATATGTATCCTGGTTGGATATGATCACTCAGGCCCAGCCATTAAGGCTGTCCTGGGGGTGAGTTGGGGTGTGGCACCCACATGACACACACCCGGACTCAGCCCCTAGGGCACCATGTTGCCATACACCGCTCCACACAACACAGTGCCAAAGAAGTGCCTTAAAGCCATGCCGCCATGGCTGTCACAACCTTTCCAGGGCACAGAAAGGAACCACTTTTGTGGTTCCTTTTTGCACCCTAGAAAGGCCAGATTGGGGCTGTGGCGTTCACAGACCCTCATTCTCATTTGAGACATACAGACCCTTCAAGTGATGCTAGTCTCCACTCCTCAAGGGTTATGAACTTTTTCCTTTTCCTTCTCCTGGCAGAGAAGTTCTGTCCTTATCACATTCACAAAAGACTATTGTATCTTACCCCATTTCATGCTGAGAAGAAGCCACAGGTTTTTTGTTTGTTTTTTTTGTTTTGTTTTTGCCTGTCATGAAGCTGTGAAAGTCACAGGAGTCCTGTTGGCAACCCTGCCACTTTCCAGTGGCATGGATTAAATAAGGAAGAGGAGGAAACCATGTGCCTCTCCAGATGTTGTTGAACTGCCAGTCTCAGCAGCCCCCTATCCAGCAGAGCCAGTCAGAAGGACTGTTGACCATTGCTGTGCAGAAGTATTTGGAGAGCCATGCCATTGCACCCCTGAAGTCAGGTCTGCTGTCTTCGAACATCTGTACATGAAAAAATGTCTGTGGAAATAAGTATCAGTACAAAACTAAAAAATAAATAATTTGTACTAACAGGTGTCTCTATACACAAACCCAAACATGAATTTTTTTTATTTATTTATTTATTTTATTTTTTTTGCACTACACAAAAATAGTACTGCTATGGCTGCATTGCAGGAAATCCTGGAATTTGCTCTTTAGGGAGAGGAATATGTAGTTCTCACCCAGGGAATTCTAATGCTTCACCAAACTATAAACTTCATGATAACATAAGATACAGAAACCATAGCAGTTCAAGTGGAATCATAGTGCTATATAAAGCCTCCTTGAGAGATATCAGCTTGTTGTCTTGTTTTCTTCTTCTGGGAGTGGGAGAAGGATTTCCCCAGACTACAGTAAGCTCCGCGTCACTTTTTTGGTGGCTATCCAGGTGCAAAGCTTCAGCGTGGTGCACCACTGGTCACACAATTGCGCCAACAGCCCCTTCCAAAGGCGGATTGGGTGCCATGGCAACCATACATCGCAGTCCCAATCCATCTTGAAGCCACACGATAAAGGAGCAGCAAAGAGCTGCTCTTTTTTCAGGTGGCAAAAAGCCAGCTTTGCTGGAAGCTGGCTTCATGACACTCCAGTGGCGTGCAGCATGTAAATGCCACACTGCCGTAACATCATGTAGCCACCCCCATGTAAACAGCCGGGCAGCTTCTGGGTGGCATGGGAGCATGAGGCATGTAATACTGCCTGGAAGGAGGCACAAAAGGGCTTTTTGTTTGGGTCCTATCTGACCTTTTTTTCCAGGTAGAAGCTAGATATCAGAAGGATATCTTTAAAATGAAGTTGATATAATATTTTGTTTTAAAATATTGAAAATATACATTTATTTAAAAACCGAAGCATTTTGGCTTCTGCCTTTCTCAATCATGTCCATTAGAACAGGAAAGATAAAATACAAGAGATACACATACATACATTGTATATATTGGAGCCTCAATATCTACCAGCTGGAGCCAAGAGCAAAACAGTGACATCCGAACACGATGCACAATTGTGTCTCAGGTGCAGAGCCCATTACCTGCTGTATCCCTGAGCCAAAGACTGGAGTAACCTGCATTTTCAAGTAGTTCAATGCTTGCATCTGAGTTATAAAAGATGCAAGATTCTAACTGCCCCCTTTAGAAAACCTCCCCCCACTACAAAGTGTTGGGGAGGGTTGGAATTGCATTATGAAGCTCTTGTTGACTAAATGCAAATTATCCAATAATATATTAAAATTCTGATAATTTTTTTGTTTCAGCCTAGTATAAGTCAGCACATGTACACACACGCACACACGGATGAGGAAGTGGCTTGGAAAGCCTATCCAGTTGTCTCGTGCATATTCACCCAGAATCATCTACTCATATGCAGGAGCTTCTTGAAAGACAAGTCAATGTTGAATGTAGAAAGAGTTCTTTAATGGTGCACAGTCTGTCCAAACCATCTTCCCTGTGTACATACACATCCATGCATTTCTCATCACTAATTCTAGAGTTTGAAAAATTGTAGAACTTGTACTGCACAAACATTATGGAGCTGATGTAACAGGAAAAAAAATATCTAGAAGGTCAGCAAGAGATCATAGTTTTGATTGCCAGGCAACTGGAGCTGGTGGAGATAATGATACAACTATGCAAGGCTACAGATGACTTCTCTTCTGCAAAGGTTAACTTCTCTCACACCCATCTCTAACATTTCACTGAAAATGCCAATTAACATGTGAATAGTACTGTTCTGGTAGACATTACATATTTAGACTTATAAAATTGCTGAGATCCTTAACCAAAAACTCCTCACTTATCCATCATAGGCTAAGAGGAGAAGTCTCATTATGGTCTGGAAATTGGTTACAGATCAGAAAGCAAGAAGAAAGGATGCTTCCAGACAGAGGACCTCTAGTGCTCACAATGAGAAGTCATTGTGCAGCTATTATGTGCCTTTTCCTTAAGAGACTGTAAAAATAGAGGTGAGGGACACCAAATTGGGAGTGGTCCACCACAGGTGCAGACCATAAGATGACGTATTGGCAGTATCAGTGGCCTTTTCAAAGCACCAGCATCATCATGGTCCCTCTGCCTCCTCCTGCAAAGACCTCCTGCTCACAGCTGTAAAGTGGAAAACTCACCCAGCTCTGTACCCATCCTCCCCCCCCCACACACACACACACACCTCCCTAAGCTGGTCAAGAAGCAGTGATGCCCTCCTCCCACCCTTTGAATTTCCCTTCTGCAAGATGGAAAATGGGATACTACTAGATTGGAAGGCTTGCCAGGGCCAGATAGCTCCAGATACATCCCCACTAAATTTTAACCAAAAAAACCCTGCATTGCTGTAATGTCAGTAGGTTGATATTAAGCTCTTCCCTGGATTGCTTGTCCTTTTGTGCATCTTCTTCAGCTATAAGACAACTTATTCCAGGTTTACTTGGTAGAGCTGTACATAGTATTCCAAGTGTGGTCACACACACACACACACACACACCCCTGAGATTCAGCTAAGGGCATGAGTTTTCTAAATATGTCCAATACGGAACTACCTTTTTGCAGCTGTTTCACCTTGGTCTAGATTGTAATTGAGATATCCCCTGGAAATTGAAGATGGCTTTCTTGGTCAACCACTGCCGTCTCAGATCCCATCAGTGTATATCTAAAATGGGCTTTTCTTTTTGTTGTTGTTTGTAGATTTACTTTCCTTCTCTTTCCTTCTCTTTCTTTGCCTCAGTGTCCATCACTTTACACTTTCTTATTTTGAATTCCATTTGCCATTTTAATGTCCATTCACAAAGTCTAGAAATTCTTCACATTGCAAATTTACACAGTCCTTTTTGGTCTTCTCCAAAATCTGTTCTTGTTCTAACCATGTTAAATCATTTGGTGCTATTGGCAAACGTGGCCACCTCCCTGCTTATCCCTGACAAATTATAAACAGGTTAAAAAGGAACCAACCTCAATGTAACCCCACTGCTTACCTTTCTTCATTGCAAGAACTCACCATGTACTTCTAGGATGCTTCTAGATGATGCTTTTACTGTGCAGGAGAACTGTCTCATTAATGGAAGTTTATGGGCAGCCCAGACATTGCCACCTTGACTTTGTATCCCTACTGAGTCTCCCCATACTGAGTGGGATACCTAGTGTATTTCATACCTGGAACAGATCATTTTAAATACTCCCCTTTGACAATGTAAGACCAGCAAAATGTGGAACATGAGCAAATACCAATGGTGTTTACATTTGAGTAGAATTGGTTAAACCAGCCATTGATGACACCTTGATCAATGCATGGATAAACAGCCCATGCTCTGGGCTCCTGATGTAACTACATGTAGTGGCTGCAGACTACAATGCCCAGAGGTTTCAACAGCCAGTTGGCTTTGACATTACCCCCTCTCCCACCTCTCTCCACCCTGGCCATGTAGGGATGCTTGTGTTGTGACAGGCTTATAATGGAAACAAACACAAGAAGAATGTGGGTAAATGGGCCCAAAACCCAGGTAAAATGAGAACATGGGAAAGAGCATTCTCAGTGCTTGCACCCAGGTTCTGCAGTTCCCTTCCACAGAAGATTGGACAGGCATTTAATGATGAATCGATTGCAGGCAGTATTTTTTAAATGAGGGAAGGAGTTTTCTGCCTTTCTAACTTAATGTTTTTAAGTGACTTTTCTACTTTTAAAAATATAATGGTGTTTTAAGATGATTACTTGTTTAATTGTGTTTTAACTTTGTTATTATCAGATTTTTAACTATATCTTATTTTAGCCTTGCTATGAGGAGATAAAATAAATACCATATATACTCAATTACAAGTTGATCTCATGTATAAATCAAAGGAAAGTTGAGGGGCCAAAATTAGGGATTTTGATAACGACCTGTGGATAAGTCGAGGGTAAAACCTAGAGGCAAAGGATGTAAAGGATGTAGCAAAGAAAAAGGATGCCAAATACCTTACAAAATTCCAGTGGGCTTAACTGTTTGTGCTCATACTAAAGGTTGGGTGGATGAGAGAGTAAAGCTGGTTGATGCTTCTTTTAGGTGCTTTGATAAGGGATTGAGCGGTCACCTTTCACTTGGGGATGGTTTCTTTTACAATAGGAGTTAAAATATAGTACTTACATTGACCTTTGGACAAGTTGACCCTAGTTTCTTGAGTCAATTTTTGATTAAAATTTCTAGACTTATACATACATATATACAGTAAATAAATGTAATAAAGCAAAATAAATATGGCAAGCTAGAGCAGGATGATGGTAGATATTTTTGTGAGCTGGGCAACATCTGCACTGGGTGCCACCATTCTCACTGGGGTTCCCATCCCATGTGGCATTACTTACAGCATATGTGGCATATATTTTCCTAAGATTTTACACTGTTGCCACAAGGCCTTTGCAATAAGAGAATTTTCAATTTGTGACGTTGGTGCTCTGCTCCTTGTCTTGTTCTACAATGGGTTCAGTTCTCTCCTCAAACCCCTGCCCACAGCCTTTTATGTGCATCGACAATCTGCAAATGTAGCACACATACAAACAACTTTATAGCTGGAAACAGATGGAGATAGGCACCCAGGCTTTGAACCAAGGGTGGGAAAAGTGGGTTGGTGGGGAATTGTTTTACATATCAAATAAGTATTATCCTCCAGATCTCTGAGGGAGTGCTGCAGGCCATTTTATTGTGCTTAAGGGCTCGCCTATTTTAGGCACACACTAGGCATTTTTAATCAGGTATCAGGTAACTATCGAGTCACTTTCTATTTGGAAATAAGGTCCATCAGACAAGTAAGAGGTGAAGAGGGTGGGGGGAAGCCCTGAAATGCAATGACATGATGACTAGCAGCCACCAAAGGCTTTGGGAGTAGGTATTTAGTAGCAAAACAAATATCCCTTTTAAATATGGGAGGAAAGTGGTTGGGCTGAATGTGAGAAGTGCCCTCCAGGTCTACAGAGAAGGATGTATTGCCACCTAACCCCCTGCTGTTACCCACCTCTACTTTAAAATTGTTTCACACAAATATATATCAAACTGTCTCCTTTTCTATTGTTGCTCACCCTGAGATTTGTTGTCTTGCCTGAAGACCAGGTGAAGCACAGCAAATCCCTGAATCTTCAGATATCATCCTTAAAACTGTCAACACTGACTCACCCCCTCAAGAGTCTTAGTTGAAAGAGTGGCTCCTTGGCATGTATTCAATAAATCCCACATCTGTAGACATGGGAGTCTCTTCTACTTCAACATCAGGTTATGCATGAAGTATAATGGAGAGCTGGGAACTACACAGAGTGTAGAATATCTCTTGTGTCTCATGGCCTCCAGCAACCTTGGAGGCAGAAGCTTCTAATGATCTTGATTACCAGAGCCCAAGAAATCTCTGGAGCCTTTCTGGTTACTCATCTACCACCATGTAGAATTCCCTCAGGCTCTGTTTGGACTCATATTTAACTTATAGCAGAACTGTATATAGTCACTCAAATAACAGCATCAAAACTTTATAAATCAGGTGAGCCCATTTAACAGCCTCTTCCCAAGATTTCTTCCACTCCTGCTTCAACAATCATTATTCTGCTTGACCTCTTAATCCCCACAATTCTTTCCTGTGGTCCTACTCCACTCAGAATAATGTTTTGTTGCTACTTGTCCTTGTTTGACTTACTGAGCATAGACATTGCTTATTTCTTAGGGCTCATGAACAAAACAGCAAGGAGGGCAGGTAGATCAAGTGGTTGCCCATGGGCTAAGGCAACAGGGGTCTGTTAGCACACTGCTCTCAAAGTGTAATGCTCAAAACTTCCCCACAAAGGAAAAAGGAGTAGCTTTGAGTCAAATTATATGATACTTTTAACTAGGGAAGGCCAATGGATCCACCAACAACAAATCTACTTTGGATTTTACCATAATGCCTCCCTTGTCTGCTGCAGGAGTTCTGCCAGCACTGAAACCTAGGATCCATAGGCTGCATGCTTTGAACTTGCAACTAGCAGCTTTTTTGCTTTTTATCTTCTCAAGTAATTGCAGTAAGCACAACCTAAATCAGGTTCCTAAAGTGCAGGGATGCTTCAGCTCTTTGTATCTAACATGGTCCCAATCTGAAATGAAATCCCACACACACACACACGTGCAATTTTTATTAAAATAATTTTTATTCACTATTCAAAAATACCATAAACAGAATAGTACACAAGACATGAGCACAGATGAACGTATAAACACAAAAAACCTACAATAACCCTCATTATCCCTCAACTGTCCTCTCCCTTTAAAAAGAAAAAGACCTCTCTCAAAGTAACCTAGATACTTTTCTACATTTAATCCCTTTTCTTCTTACCATCCTTAATACATCCTATCTAATTTCACTACCAAAAGTCTGTGTTTTAGTCCTAAAAAAACTCAGTTAAACTTTTTAAAGTTACTTTAAAAGTTACTTAAACTTCCAATTCTGTCATACTGGTATTCTCTCTTCTCTGATTTACAAATTCTATAAAAAATTTCCATGTTTTCAAAAAGGACTCTATTGAAGTGCTTTTTACTAAATTGGTTAGTTTATCTAAATGTGCCAGTTCCATTACTTTCTCTAACCATGTAGGTATTTTATCAATCTTCTCATATCTTGCAAAAATCAGTCTTGCTGCTGTAACTAAATAACTTATCAGATTTTTATACCCTAGTTTCTTTTTTCATTTAAATTTATCGTATTTAATAGATATAATTCAGGTCTCAGGGTTAATTTGAATTCTAGGAGCTTTTATAGCAATGTATTCATTTTAAACCAATATTTCTTTGCTTTATTACATTTCCATTGGAGGTAGAAGAAAAGGCCCTAGTGGTGCAGTGGTTAAGTGCCTGTGCTGCAGCCACTCATTCACAAACCACAAGGTTGTGAGTTCAGTACCAGCCAGGGGCTCAGGATTGACTCAGCCTTGCATCTTTCTGAGGTCACTAAAATGAGTACCCAGATTTTTAGGGGCAATTGGCTTATACATTATAAACTGCTTAGGGGGTGCTTAAGTGTACTGATAAGCGATATGAAATGTACTTGCTATTTCTATCCTCTATGCTTCCTGCACTTCCAACAGATGTTCCTTGTGCCTTTAAGCATTTTAGCCAATTTGTCTGGGGTCATATACATCTACAGTGCAATTTTATTGTCAAAAAGCTTCCCATTTGTTTGATAGAGGATACCTTTGCAATAAACACTAAAGATACAAGCCAACCCTCTTTCATCCCCCCCCCCATTTGGTTTGGGATCATAGTCGAGAGAAAAAGCTAGTCTCCCATGCACCTCCATGCTAGTCCTACTCTAAGTAAGAAAGGGGAGAAATGAGTTGCTAATGAAATCTTTAAAATATTGTCCAGTCTGGTCCTTATAGATGTATGAATTCATCAAATATTTTAATGTTTCATTACTGAATCTGTTGACTTAGTTGTTTAGCTTGTATTGATTATATTGTGTTTTTATGTCTATAAAATGGCCCTGGGGACATTTGCTAGGTAGGCAATGTAGTACATGAATAAGCAAGAAATCAAGGTTTCGCTGCAGTCTGCTCCCCAGTTCAATGAAGGGATACCCAAAACACATTGACCTCAAACAGACGAGCCATTAATCTTCAACATTTTAATCAATAACTTAGTTGATGGGGGGGAAGGAATCCATGGCTGTGTCCGTACTGCGGAAATAATCCAGTTTGATACCACTTTAACTACCATAGCGCAAGACTATGGAATTCTAGGGACTGTAGTTCTGTGAGACATTTAGCCTTCTCAGTCAGAAGTCCCTGGTGCAACAACAAACTGCACTTCTCAGAATTCCATAGCATTGAGCCAGGACAGTTAAAGTGGTGTCAAAACATGTCTGCAGTGCAGATGCAGCCTATGTGCTAACTATTCTATTATTATCACTGTGTGTCAGTTATACAGTGCACCTGCCCCATATGTGGGCTTGCCATCTGCAGCTTTAAGCTTACACAGACTGCAAGCCCCGAATGTTACAATGGTACATGTGCTGCACCACGCACGGGAGCGTGCAGCCATTGAAACAAATGGGACTTGAGATCCCGCATTTTTTGCTATATGTTGGAACGGATGCCCTGTGTATACAAAGGGCCCACTGTACTTTGTTTTAATCTATACTGTCAACCACCCTGGGCCCAAGTTGGGAGAAAAGTGGAATAGGTGTGTGGACTGCACCGGGTGACACCAAAGAATGAGGGGTAACACCCAGTTGGGGCCCCACCCCTGCGGTGCTGTCCAGGCCTGCGCAGGTGGGATGACACCCAGTTGGTCCCCCACCCCTGAGGCTGCTCAGGCCTGCATGGACACCCCTTCAACTCATGCAGCTGCGCAGCTGCTGTTTCAGCCCATATGGGTGCCCCTCTGGCCATGCGGGCACCATTTCTGGCTGTGTGGGTGCTGTTTCTGGCTGCTTGGATGTTGTTTCTGGCTGCTTGGGTGCCGTTTTTGGCCATGCGGGCACTCTTTCAGGCAGTGCGGGTATCCCTCCAGTTATTTCTGACCCTGTGGGTGTGCCTCCAGTCACATGGCCGCACCTCAGGGCCACGCGGCCACTCCCATGAGACCCCCCCCCCCAGAAGTCCCACCGGACATCCTGCCTTCGGATGTCCTGCAGCTGCCCCCTAGTGGTCTTGTCCGCCGTACCAGGTGACACCTGGTAAGGGATTGCAACTGACTCAAAACTGGCTGCTGCCCTAGGTTTCATTTCTCTGGTAGTGTTTCTTAGGACTGCTTCCTGCAACGTTAGCCTTCCCACAAGTTTCTAACAATCTCTTTCAGTCTCTTGCTAGACCATTTAATTGTCAGGGCAAACCTTACATAACAGCCAAACGACAACATTGTACAAAAGTAAAACAGATTTGGTCTCACCTTCCCAATGTTTGCCCTTCCAGTTGCCTGCAAAACATATCAGCTACTGCATTTTCCTGTTCCCTTAGTGCTCTCTCCTTTTCCTGTTCTTTCTCAAGTCTCTCTCAGTCTCCATTGACACAATTTCTTCTTATTTCTCCAATTGGAGTTTTTCCCCACTCTCTTTTAAGGCTAACCTAGACAGTTCAGTGTCTTTATTTTCCATACTTCCCCACTAACTGTGGTTTAAGGTATGCCGGTGTCTAAATTCTCCATTATTTCCCCACTAGTTCTCCCTCTTAAACTGGGCTTTCAAAGTTGGTTTTACTTTCTTGGGAGGCATGCTATCAGTATTTCCTTTACGTTTATCCAAAACATTTACCTCAGGAAATACTTTAATAACAACTAAAGCACTTTCCTTTATGCCAGGTTCTTATCAATAAGGCGACTTCCTACAGTACACCAAACTTTTGCCTCTGAAATCACCTTTCCCTTTTTATTTGATTTGATTTTAGTTTTGACAACTTCTTTGTTTTTACTGGGGAGTTTCACTGCTGGGTTTCTGGTTATAATCCTTCTTACTTTACAAAATGTTTCCCTCAGGGGTTACACTGTATTTGTTTTAAACTTTGTAGCACCTCTTTCTTAGGCACTTAAAGTGAGTCTTTCCATTGCTTATTGGCAATCTGTTTCATTACCACAATTTTTTAACCTTAGGGATTACTCTTTTGTTTTAAAACTGTAGAGCACCTCTCTGGTACTCAGATTGGCTCTTTTCACTACTTCTCATTAATCCCTTACTTTACCACAACTTTTTCCTCAGGGATTATTCTTGTCTTTCCTTCCTTGACACACCACTTGTGGCCCAATTAGGCCAGCTGTCCATACACAAGAACCTCTTTTTGCCTTTCCCTTAACCAAACAAGTCCCTTTACTGGATCACTTGATCCTAGCAATTGATCTTTTGATCCCCTCACTGGATCATTCAGTCCAACCACTGCCACCATAATATATTTGACGTTGGCCTTCCCGATACTGGCCCCACAGTCCCTTGCCTTAGATGTTTTGCACTTTCCCCACAACCCAAGATCGCACCTCAGAACCCCTCCTTGGATTTGGGGCAACTGGGGCTGCATCCACAGTGCAGAAATATTCCAGTTTGACATCACTTTAATTGTCACAGCTCATTGCTATGAAATTCTGGGAATCATAGTTTGTTGTGCCACCAGAGCTCTCTGACAGAGAAGGCTAAACGTCTCACAAAACTACAATTCCCAGAATTCCATAGCCCTGAGCTATGGCAGTTAAAGTGGTGTCAAACAGGATTGTTTCTCCAGTGCAGATGCAGCCTGGTTCTCCAGGTGATGTCACTGAAGACTAGTATGTGTGTTAGGGTTTTTTTCTTTGATGAGTGTGTTTTTTATGGTAAGCATGACCATCTCTTAAAGAAGGCACTCAGAGTTAACAAAATAGCATGAGAATTAATGTGGTTTTGTATATGCTGTAGAAAGGTAAATGCTTTAACAAGTTTGTGTCTTAGTTCCAAACACATAAAAATGGTCCAAAACACAATGCAGAAATAATCCAGTTTGAGATGGCTTTAACTCCCTGGCTCAGTCCTTGGGAATCCTGGGAACTGTAGTTTATTGTGGCACCAGTGCTCTTGACAGCTAAAATGTTTCACAAAACTACAGTTCCCAGAATTCCATCGCACTGAGCCAAGGCAGTTAAAGAAGTCTCAAACTGCTGCTTTGGGTCCCCAATTTGAGAGACAAAGTGGGATACAAATTAATATAATATTTAAGTAAATAAGATGGATTATTTCTGCAGTGTGTTTTGGACCAATATTTAACCCGAGTTATGTCTGACCTTGCCCTTTAATCAATTCAGACAGACAGCACACAATCATTCCCCACTGACTATTACAACCAACTCTTCCATCCCTCAGTTTCCTGTCTGAACCTCCTCAGACACACGTGTTCCTGCTTTCCATGCTTTCTGATCCCCTGCATTCCTCTTCACAGTGACTCTGAACGGCTGGCTGCCTTGAAATCGACTCTGACTAGTGCTTCCTTCACAAGGACACACCTTCTTTCCTTTAAATTCTGAGCAAATTCCAATGGGAAAGCATTGTGTGGTTTGTGCCTTCAAGTTGTTTCCAATGTATAGCAACCCTAAGGTGAGCCTATCACGGGGGTTTCTTGGCAAGATTTGTTCAGAGGAGGTTTGCCATGGCCATCCTCTGAGGCTTAGAGAGTGTGTCTTGCCATGGTGTCTTGCTAAGGGTGGACCCCCCCCCCCCATCTCCTGGTGCTGTTATTGTCTAAAACTAAGGAATCTTGGTAAAAACATTGTCCCCTCACGCAGTGCTAATTTCCTGGTTAGTTAGACAATTTTGGACCCAAAACCACCTTTCCCATATTTCCCTTTTTTGAGTTTATATCAAGAATATCCACTTCACCACATTTAAAATCTAGACCAGTTTGGTGCTTTAGATTCTTCCCCAATAAAAAGCAATTTCTGTCCCTCATAGTACAATTAGAATTAGAAACTAGGCCTGTTTTTCAGGTCTAGGTACTTCTGGCTTTCAACAGGATGAGATGATATCGCAGATACATGCAGCCTGAACAGACAGGTGAAATAAGCCCACTTCCAGGAGTCATCGGTGCACAGTGTTTAGATGCCAGATGCTGCAATGATGCCAGGAAGCCGGATTGAAGCTGCCTGGCTGCCCAGACACAGGCAGCTTCATGACACTCTGGCAGTGCAGCATTTACATGTCACACTCCACCAGAGCATCATAAAGCTGCCCTTAGGTGGGGCTGGCAAAGCCAGCTTTTCCCTGGCCAAAAAAGGAGTGGTTTTTATCCACTCCTTTTTTGACCAGGTTGAAGGTGGATTAGGGCCATGGCATGTGTTTGCCAAAGTCCCAATCTGTCTTCAGAAGGAGCAGCTTCAAGCAGTCCCTTCTGTCCATCTGTTTTGCCCCTTATTGATTTTGGGTTCCAGATAGTCCATTTGGCTGCAGATCATGGACGCTAGTTCTCCAGGGAAGGCATCTCTATAATTTAGGTCACAGTTTCCATTACTTGAATTTACTGATTTATGGGCATGAGGATTCAAATTAATGTAATTTAGGTTTCGTCTTAGAGTAGTTTACGTAGGCCCCACTTAAAAGTAATTTCTCTTCCTTCAAATAGTGAGCAAGGTTATTCTCTGTTAAAATCAAAATCACCATATCTCTTGACTTTTTAGGTCTGGTGGTATAGAAACACAAACCTTTTATATCCACTAAGATATCCCATTGATCTAAAATACCATGTGAACTTCTAAAGCTAGAATCCCTCCCTGCATCCTTCTGTTGTGATGACCAGTTAAAAATGGTAGCTTAACTTGCAGTGATTGCTGATGCAATTTCCACATGTGCTATCGTTACTGAAGCCAGAGCATGTTTTTCTCCAGATTATCATTTGTATTTATTCACTTGCACAGTCTTTTCACATGCTGTTTCTGCAGGTAAAGATAGAGACTGAAACTGTCTGAGATAGAGACTGAAACTGTCTTCTTTTAGGGTGTTATCGTGCCATTCACCAAGGAGTAACAATTTGGGATTCAAAAAAGGTACTAGATAAAAGTCCTCCATACCACTTCTAAAATCTCCAACTGCAACAAGGGTCTACAATCTAATTGTGCTTTATTTCCTCCAGTTGCCCAAAAGAGCTAACCATTGACAATTGGACAATTGTCATATTTTCTTTCATCTGTTATGGGCTTTAGGCTAGCTGCCTGGTGATCTACCAAGTCTCTAACTGGGGAGTTTGCTGGAGTGCTGCTTTTAAAATTCCCATATCTATCAAAGCTACAATAGATTGCAATGTTACTTTCAGACCAAAGATTTCTTGTTTTTTAGAAAGCATTTTGTTGGGGGAAAATATTGATTTACTTGTGAGGCAAGAAAGTGCTGTTTTCCCAAATGAGTAGATATTTCTAGCTTGTGCACTCTCAAACCTGTGAGATTTTTCTGTAGATTGCTGCACCAAACTACATTTGACCCCAGGAGATGTAAAATTTAAATGGCTATGAGGTATAGTCACTGAAAGCAATGGGTCCAATGAAAAAACCTTAGCAAAAGCTCTGGGTCCAATGACCAATTGTATTATGAAGCTGACCATCCCTTTTTGCAGTATTCTGGTCAAACCCTTCATTACTTATGCTTCCATTGTCCAGATTAGAAGGAGTACTAGAGGCTGTTTTCATAGACTGCATCCACACTGAAGAAATAACCCGGTTATTTTTCACTCCGCTCTGGGCCCCACAACAAATTCCACCTCCCAGAATTCCATAGCCTTGAGCCTGGGCAGGTAAAGCAGTCCTAAACCAGGTTATTTCTCCAGTGTGGATGCAGCCTTAGTTTGCCCACATGTAAATCATATCACACTATGCTCTTAATTTCTAAAGGAACACAATAATCAGTGATTGACTTTTGTGACAAGCTCCAAGGGGTTTGATTTGCCTGTCCACACACTTTCTAAGCCCATATTTTCTGAGCTTGAAAATTAACCATAATTGACGTTATCAAGCTTCAGCAACTCCAGTTAATTCACAGTCACTGGCCTGATACAGATGGCCAAAAAGGGCTGTCTGTGGGGCATAAGTAGGGCTGGGGGAGGGTGCAGCATTTGCACTCTCCCAAGCCCTACTAGGTATGGACGTGTGCCGTCCATACGTGTGCACCATGATGACGTCATGGCACATGCCGCGTTTAGACAACGCAGTATGCGCCTGATGTCATGGCGCCACTGGAGGGTGCCTAGGGTGCCCTTTCAGCAGTGCCAAATGAAGCTCTGTTTTTTGGCACTGGTCCTTGGTGCGGCCTTTACACAGCCGCACCAAGGACCCTGAGGGGAAAGGGGCTGCAGTGGTGGCCCCTTTCTCCCCTCGGAACCGCTGTGGATGGCGGGGTGCAGTGGGCACCCAGGGCACCTGCTGCACCCATTTTCAGGCCACGGAGAAGAGGTAGTTCGCTGCTTCTCCGTGGCCTGGAGAAGCGGCAGAATGGGGCCTCTGGGGCTGCTGGTGAGGCAGCCCTGGCCCCATCCCGACACTTCCCTGGGCGCTTACAGACTACCCCTTTTGGGCAGTCTGTACAGCCATAATATCTAATCAAAGCAGTATGCATCTGGTGGTCAATAGGTGGCACAACTAAGGACACTGAAAGAAGAATCAGAATTCCCTAATAGCAACACATCTAAAATAAGAGGCAAATAACTGTTTTGTCCCAAAGACTACTAGAACAGAATTGAGTTTAAGCCCTGCCAGGACAAAACCAAGCAACATTTCTTACTGTGTCCAACATAAAGAAAAAAGAAGTAGATGAAGAAGGACACCAATGCAACTAGATAAAGCTCCAGACAGGATCCTTTGGCAGAGAGTCTCTCTTCTTTCCACTCACCACATTGCAAATTTTCTACTGTAAGGTTTACACTCTACAAACCCTTGCTGGTTCAGATAGCTGTATTCTTCTAGTTCGGTGTCCTTACCAATTTCTCTGTCTCAGTGTCCTTGGTGATACCTTCTCTGGACTCCTCCAGACCCCTCCACATTCATACATTATTTTCACTCCACGTTTTAAGAATAATAACTCTGAGTCCCCTTATGCAAAAACAGTATAAGCAGAGAATCTTCATTATTTCTTAGACTCAAAGATTGTTAGAGTCACAGCATTCCATGACCTTCCTTCAATAAAAAATTCAACAAAAAAGAGCTTATATTAAAAATTCTCCCAATAAATTAGCGATTAAAATACCACCAATGGGCCTTTTGAAGACTTGTTGGAGACAAACTAAAAACTCTGAATTTCATGAACACTACATAAGTTGTAAAGCACCTGGGCAGAGTGAGAATAAGAATTAAAAGATACACAAAAGTTTAAAATAGATAACAGATCTCAGGACTAGCTATTTTAATGTTGTCATCTTCTCAGATCAAACAAAGCACAATTGGGCTCCCTTTATGAGTCTAGTAGAGTTTTACGATCTTCAGGAGATTCAGTTCTGTCTTTTTTTACTACCTTCTCTGCTCATTTGGTGGGGACAAGGGAGACAGTGGCTGCTCCCAGACTTTGGATATCCCTCCCCAGTGAGGCTAGAAAGCTCTGTCCTTACTCTCCTACTGCCAAAAAGTAAAAAAAATTCTTATGCCACTAGGCTTTTTGAAACTGAAAAAGGAGTGATCATAGAAAGAACAACAACAATCTTTAAGATATGCAGATAATACAATACAACTAGTGGAAAATATTACAGACTTGAAACTATTATGAAAGAAAGCTAAAGAAGAAAGTGCAAAGACAGTGCTACTGCTGAACATCCAGCTCCACAAAGGATCTACAGAAATTCAACCTAGCCAATGATGAAATTGAAATAGTCAAAGATTTCTCATACCATGGATCAAATATTGACTGGAATGGAGACTGCAGTCAAGAAATCAGAAGAATACAAGGAATGGGAAGGACAGCTATGAACAACTAGACAAGATCCTAAAACTGGATCTTGTAAAGCTATACAATTGAGCACTATATCTTTACACGATCCAACTTTAAGCATAAAGATATAGCAACAGCAATAGCAAGTACATTTCTATACTTAAGCACTCCCTAAGTGGTTTACAATGTGTAAGCTAATTGCCCCCCAACAAGCTGGGATTGAACTCACAACCTTGTGCTGTGAATGGCTGCAGTACTGGACTTTAACCACTGCACCACCAGGGCTCCCAATATACAATTGAGCACTAAAGTTAGAATTGTCCAAGCCATTATATTCTCCATTACCATGTATGGATGTGAGAGCTGGACAATAAAGAAAGCGGACAGAAAGAAAATGAACTCATTTGAAATGTGGTGCTGGAGAAGAGTGTTGATGTTTCTGTGGACAGCCAAAGAGACAAACAAATGGGTCCTAAAACAGATCAAGTCAGAAGCCAAGATGATGAAACTGAGGCTGTCATACTTTGGCCATTTCAGTAGAAGTCAATAATGCTAGGAAAAGTAGAAGGTAGTAGAAAGAGGCAGGTCACACACCAGATGAATGGACTCAATCAAGAAGGTCAAGGACCTGAATCTGAACAACCTAACCAGAATAACTGAGCCTAGGGGGTCTTGGAGATGATTCATCCCTAGGGTTGCTATGAGTCAGAATCGACTCAAGGGCAGTTAACAACAACAATTTTTTCTGTTCTTCTGCGTTTAACTATTTTCATCCAATTGTATTTAATATTATAATTTTGTTTGTATATTATATTTTTGTGTTTTTATCTATATCTTTTAAAATTAATCTTATTGTGAGCTGCAGTCCTGGGAGAAATGTGGCACATACATCTGCCTGTCTCTCCCGTAGCTCCAAAACCATTAAACCTACACAGCTAAATGTTGCATGGATACTTAAGAGATCTTTAGGCAAAGTATCTCAAGATTATTTCATTTTTAAAGCAATGTTTATTTTTGAAAATATTCATTGTAATCATTGTAAATATGACTGCCTGCAATATCATGTTATTCACCTGGGTAGTTGAAGCAGACATAGGCAGCACAGATTCCTTAAGAACAGAGGTCTCCTCAAGATCAGATTTTGCCCAAACGCTTGTAGTCATTTCAGAGCATAGCTCTGTGGGACTGAGATACTTAAACTTTCACTTTTGCCCCTTCTGCTGGTGAAACAATCTTAACTCCAAGGTGGATCTTGCCTGTTCTGACTCCATGTGTATCTATAATATTACAAGTGTGCATGTGTATATCTATCCGTCCGCTCATCCAAATTCCCAAACAGTGAAACCTACACTCCTAAAACATGGTGTAAATACTAAGGAGACTCTGGAGCTGTACAACCTGTGAATATATTTATTTTAAACTGATTACCTAATTTTAATAGATTAGATTTAAATGTCTGCATCTATATCACTGGTTCTCAGTCTTTGTTTCTAAACATGCTTTGAACTTCAGGTGCTAGAAGCACCAGCCTGCTCACAGATTCTGCAAACTAAAGTCCAAAACTTCTGGTGAGTTAAAGTCTGAGAACCACTAACTTGCAGTTCCATCCACCCACTAGATGACAAACTTCCTGAAACATAATTATTATTCAGGACAATGACTCCTATTAAAAGAGAGAATAATGCAAGAAGCCAGCTTGCAAAAAGTAAGTAGCAAAACTCCAACAAAAGCATTTGAGATGACAGAATGGACAAGGCTACATCAAGAGCAGTTAGACTCTAGGGCAGAAACATGAAAAGCCAAAGAGAGCAAAAATTATTGGAGTCAGGGATGACCTCTGCAAGGAAAAAGTGAACTCTGCATTTTCCTACAGTCCAGCCTTGGTTTACAGTTTGAATCATTAGTTCAAGCTAGCTCAGTGCCCCATTTTTGCTCTTGCTGACACAAAAAATTGAATAGATGAGAAAAGAAAACTTTTGTGATATGTTGCAATGGTCAATGTCAGTGTCACCTGGTGCCATAACACATGGTATCATCTTCCCATTGACCTCCTCCCATACCACACCATGCAGAATCCTGAGGAATATTTTTTTTGTATTAATGTCAATCATAAATCATAATTCCCTTATATCACTGAATGCAATGATAATAGTTGTGACATAAAAAACAAGCAAAATTAAAGTTATACCTTTAAATTACAGTATCAAGTGCACAGCCTATATGTATTTAATACATATTTTCATGTGGGTTAAGTGAAAAATTTGGTGAGATGTGAAGTTTTTAAAGAAAAAATTAAAAGATTTTAAAAATTATTTTTAAAATCAAATTTATAATTTGTTTTTTTAATAAAATTTAATTAAAAAACAAAACAAACGCCTCTCCTGTCTTCTCCCATTGAGCCTCACTCCACTTACACCATCTCTTCAGCATTTTAAAGGGACATAGGTGAACGCAACAGCCTTGACTCAGGCTTGCATCCTTCTGAGGTCACTAAAATGAGTACCCAGATTGTTGGGGGGCAAATAGCTTACAATTGTAAACCGCTTAGACACTCCTTAAGGGTATGAAGCGGTATATAAATGAATCTGTTTGTTTTGTTTTTGTTTATTTCTGCTAAAAAGCAACAACAGATGTTTAGGGAGCAATGGTAACACATCCCACCCTTAGGATGTCACCTGGTGTGGCCCGTATCCCCTGAATGATGCCCCTGGCAATGGTGGTGGCACACTCCAGTGTCCAAAACTACTTACTACATCTCCAGTGAAGAACAAAGTAAGTAAGGAGGAAGCGTTTCTGTGGGTCTCTCTCCTGTGTCCTTAATGACAAACCTGGGTGAGATGAAGAAGAAGCCCTTCCCAGAAGATGTGAACAGTTTCACATGGAAGTTATGGACTTTCAGATCATCAGGGCCTAAATTGTATAGGACATTATAGGTCATAAAAGCACCTCAAATTGTGCCCAGAAAGAGATTGGTACTCAGTGAAGCTGTTTCAACAAGGGAATTATATGCTTCCTATAACAAACCAGCCCTGGTCTGCAATTAGAGGACATGGCTCTGAAGGGCCAGACACAGATTAATTTACTGCCTTATGAGTTCTCCCTGCTCCTAACAGTTCTGTTAGGCAATCTTTTGCTTTCTGAAAAACATTTTCAATAAATGTAAATCCACTGCAGGTATCTATTATGCCCCTTTGTCTGTAGCCCTCTGGCTTAACATAGCAACATTCATCCAGTTATTCTCACTTTTCCATACAGTTGTTCTGTGCACATTCATATGGTAACTTATCTTTCTCTTGACTGCTGTCTTGAATCTCTTGCACACACTTATTTAAATAACATAGTTAATTTATTCATGCAGTGCAGACTAAAACTGTGGAATTAACTATCAGACAGTATTGTGATGGCCACCAGCACAGATGGCTTTAAAAGGGGATTAGACATATTCAAGAAGGATAAGGTTATTTGTTATGATCACTATATAGTACTTGCATTAGCACTGACAATATGGCTCTGTATACAGTTGCTAGAGATCACAAACTGTTCGGTGCCAACTGTGCTCTGTCATGTCCTACTTCTGGGCTTCCTTAAGCTTTCTGGTTGGCCGCTATGGGAACAAAATGTTAGATTAGATAGCCTTCAATTTAATCCAGTACAGGCACAGCCCTTCTTATGTTCTTTAACATCAACCATATGTAACAATTTCTAAACTGTTTGTAGTGAGAACACAGCTTTAGCTGCCATAAATAGTTCAACACAACTTTCTGAATATGAAATAGAGAGCCCCATGGGTATGTTTAAAGGAACCATAAACCAATTACAACTTACATACATTGTTCTCTTATGTT
Source organism: Urosaurus nigricauda (assembly GCA_034509955.1). Lineage (NCBI taxonomy): Eukaryota > Metazoa > Chordata > Lepidosauria > Squamata > Phrynosomatidae > Urosaurus > Urosaurus nigricauda. The sequence goes on along the minus strand of JAOEGL010000001.1, from coordinate 254,976,682 downwards.
CCTCTAAAGTTCTGTAACTACTAACACTAATATAATTTAGAAGAGACATATATTATAAATGGTGCAGATTGATCCCTCTTGGAAAGAAACACTGCATTTGAAAAGTCTGTGTTCAATGGCACATTAATAAATGGAATTCTCCATGAAACAAAAAGGCAGAGAAGGGGGAAAAATCTGTTACAGGTCTCCCATGCTAGTCTCTTGATCCTATTTGCTTCCAAGATAAATAACAATGGTTCAACTCACAATGGTAAAATAACTGATTACTGTTATGGGTATGTCTATTTTAAACAGCAATTGCATATTTATTGTGCCATAAAAGGATTATGTGAAAAGGCTACAAAGCTGAGCATATGTTCCGGTAGCATTTACAAAAGGCACAGATGCCTGGAACATTTCTATGCAAACTGACTCAATGCATTCAGCCACCTTTTCGAACCTAACATCCAACCACAGATAGCCACTATTGCTTAGTGATGATTGGCACAAATGTGCTGACTCATTTTTTCCTTCACCTGCCTCACTTGTAAATTACCACTAGAAAGAATCTCCTGCATTCTTGGATGTGGTGAATCAGGTGTTATCTGCTGGATGCACAGGACTATCTTACACAGCAGTATTTAGATCCAGACTACTAGCTTGGGGGCCAGCTGACACATGTTTTGATTAGATCATATGATGCTGCATTACTGAGATTACTATGTCAGACAATAATCATTCTGTCAGTAAACTACTATCATGTCATGGATCGGATTATGGTCCCCAAAACGCTAGATTTCTGTATACAGTGGGACCTTTAAATATAATGGCACAGTAAAATGTCCCACAATCTCATTAAATATAATGGCACAGTAAAATGGTGTCTCCTCTATAAAATGGCAAATTCAAGCTTTGCTTCTAGGGAATGCATATATATAGGGGTGGGTGTGTGGCATGGATAGTGGAATCCATGGATAAAGAATCTGTAGATACAGAAGGCCAACTGTACAGAATATTTTTAGAGTGCTTTATTGGAGGGGGCATTCAAATCCTCTCATGAATAATCTCAATTTGGATAGTCCCTAATGTCTGATTTTATTATGACAGCGCATTCACTTTTGTTTTCTTTAACTCTTATTGCTAATTGCCACCCAGAAATCTTTTTAAACTATGTTGGTTAACTTCCATCCATTAAAAAGCACAGGGTGTTGACAATGTCAAGTTGAATTTATTTTGTTAAGTCACAGCTATCCATTTCCGAATTCATTAAGGCACACTAGTTTCTGTGGCTGCAGCGAGGAAAGCATATGATTAGAGCCATGTTCAGCTATCTCTCACCCTCCACAACTTGGGTGATCATGAACCTATTTATAACTGGACTAAAAAAAAAGCATATATGACGTGAAACAGCTCCTGGTTTGAATATAAGCCTAGAGGCTGGATGAGAGGTGTGTGTGAGAGAGAGAATTAGTGTTTTCAAATAATTATCATCTAGATTAGCTATTATATCAATAATAATTATTATAATATATATAAAACATTGTGGGCCTTATAATCATAATAATTATGATTAGAACTGAGACTTATGTGATATTTGCAATCTCTCTTAATTTACAAATATCCTCGCAAAACTTAAAGGATTATGGCATCCTTTGGTATCCAATGTCAGCAAAACTAGGCCTTCATTCCTTTCTCTCCTCTTCACCCACCCAGCCATCCTCCAGAGCAAGAAAAACCAGCTTTTAGGATGCAACTGAGGCAAGGCAAAGAGTTGGCAATTCTGGAAGAAGCAGCTAGATTCACTGGAAGGACACCACTGAACTCTGGCAAAGGGGGTATTTGGGTCCACACATTATTTTGGAAGGACCAGTGCAATTTGTTTTTGTCATGGGACCCTGGCATATACCTACCACAATCCCATCCCATGCACACAGTCTGAGAAATCAGACAACGTGTTTTGGTTTTATCATACCCTCCAAATTCCACAGATGAAAATTGAGATAAGGGGCCAAGCAACATCAGAGTGTGGTCAAGCGGGAAAACATTATTAATGAGGAAGGACAGACAAACTAGGAGAGTATAAAGCACTTTGCTTCTGTCTGAGTCTACTGAGATGGGGGAGATTGATCCCTTCCTCTCCTCTCTTCAGTGCTGAGTTCATTGAGTGCAAACTATTTTTTCACTATGAACCCAGTTTGCAGCAACTGAAGTAAGCTGAACACAAAGGGGAAAAGTGGGAGGGAGAGAAAAAAACTGGGAGATTTTAAAAACAGGTTAAAAAGTGGGTAAACAGAGAATTGTTGGGGATAGTCCCTGTCAAATTGGGACAGGTGGAGGCTATACTTTATTCTGTACATCCTTTTACAGTGTTTTAGAGACAGCATTATGGCCCACACTATGGCTTTCCTTGCCGACTTGCTAAAAGCCCACCTTGGTTTTATGCTTTGTTGCTGTTTATTTGCTTTCATTTAACACAGTAGTGGGGCAACCATGGCCCACATGTTTTTGAACTGCAGCTCCCATGATCCCTCATCATTAGCTGTCCAGGACTGATCGCTGTAGGAGAAAAACATCTGGAGGGACAAATTTGCCCGTGCTTGGTGTTACAGATTATAGTGCCTGAAGAGTCCTACAAAGGCAAGGCATTCTGACTATTTTATAACTCTAAGGTTGTTTTGATATTTTAGAAATTCTGTTGTGTCCACATGGTTGGCTGACTACTAATGAACCCTGCACAGAACAGTTGTTGGCAATCTGTCAAATCCTTAACATATATTTAAACCAAAGATCTAGTTTCTACAGAAGCCTCAGTAACTGTAAATGTTTGCAGGTATTTCACTCTTAAACTCAGATCTTTTGTAGTGGTCACAGGTGGTCAGACTTTCTCCTCTGTTCCCTTTTCTGTTGGAGTCCCTCAGGGCTCTGTCCTGGGTCCCCTTTTGTTCTCTTTATACACACTGTCCCTTGGTAAACTCATCAGTTCTTTTGGTTTCTCCTATCATCTGTATGCCAATGATACTCAGCTGTATCTTTCCACCACTGACCTTTCGCCAGGGCTTGAACAGCAAGTCTCCTCTTGTCTGGCTGCCATCTCTCAGTGGATGCGGCATTGGCGCTTGAAGCTCAACATGTTTAAGACAGAGCTTCTCATCTTCCCACCTAAGCCCACCCTTCAATACTCCTTTTCTGTTTCTGTTGACGGTACTTCTATTCAACCGGTTCAGCAAGCCCGCAGTCTTGGTTTCATCTTTGATTCTTCTCTGTCGTTTATTCCCCAGATTCAAGCTACCTCCAAGACCTGTAGATTCTCTCTTTACAACATAGCTAAAATCCGTCCATTCCTCTCAGCCTCCACCGCTAAGACTCTGGTCCATGTCCTAGTGGTTTTACGACTACATTATTGTAACCTTCTTCTGACAGGGCTTCCTCTCTCTCACCTCCATCCTTTAGTCTCTGTCCATAACTCAGCTGCACGTATTATCACATCTGCTCGCTGCTTTGACCATGTTTCTCCTCTTTTATCCTCCCTTCACTGGCTCCCCTTTGCCTTCCGCATCCAGTACAAGCTTTTGTTGTTGACTTTCAAAGCCCTCCACGGACTGGCCCCTCCTTACTTGTCTGAACTTCTTTCTCCTCACACTCCTTCTCGTACCCTCTGTTCTGGTAGTCAAGGTCTCCTGTCCCAGCCGAGGATTTCCACTGCCCTGTCCCAGATTTGTCCTTTCTCACTTGCTGCCCTGCACTCCTGGAACCTTCTTCCCCCACACGCATGCCTCATCACTTCTCTAATCAGTTTCAAAACTGAGTTAAATTCTGTATTTTTTAGGGAAGTGTTCCCAGAATTGTGCCATCTGCCCCAGGATGCCTCCTTTTAACTATGTATTAAGAACCCAAGCCCTCCCTCCAGTCCATCTGCCTTGGTCCAGGCCCCAGAGGGAGAGAAGAACCACTGGACCTCATCCCGTTCCCACCACCTTCCCCTTTTCTTTTGTGTTGTCTCTTTTAGATTGTAAGCCTGAGGGCTGGGATCCCTCTAATTATAAGATTGTATGTACAGCACTGTGTAAATTTACAGCACTATATAAAATAAATAAATAATAATAACCTGCCCTAGTTCTAAATAGTAAAATTGGGGGACTACTTTACTTGTGGCTAAACAGCTTCTTCAAGATTTTACCATCGTAGCTCACACATGTGAAAATTGAGCTAAACTTAGCAATACTTATGTATTTTGAGACTATTTTATAACAGTGAGACATTTCATTAGGAGCATCTCTTGTTAAATATTTATGATTTGTGTCTTGGTCTAGTTTCGCATATAACTATTCCAGTGGCAAAAAAATAATGAAACTTTAAAAATCTTAAGTGGAGGCAATGTCTGAAATACAGTGGCCTTTGGTATTCACTGGGATTTAGTTCCAGGACCCCCGTGGATACCAAAATCTGGAAGCCCAAGTCTCATTATATATGGTGGCATAGTAAAATGGTTTCCTTCATATAAAATGGAATCTAAAAATCAAGATTTGATTTTGGGAATTTTTTTTAAAAAGTATTCAAGCCATGGATGGTTGAATCCATGGATAAGGAGGGTGACTGTATTCAAGATATATTCACAATATATTTGTAGATCCTCCACAAAGTGGAATACACTGCCTCAGTGCATAGTGGAGTCATCTTCTTTGGAGGTTTTTAAACAGAGGCTAAATGAATCTATCAGAGGTGCTTTGTTTGTGTATCACTGCATGGCAGAATTGGGTTAGACTGGATGGCCCTTGTGATTTCTTCCAACTCTGCGATTCTATGATCCTATAAGTCAAATTCTGCCATCTCATCATAGTATGGAGCCACCCCAAAGGCTCAATCAATAGAACATGAGCTCTGAACGGTTCTACCAAGCTGCTAAGGCTTTGAGTAGGTCCAACCATGAGACTATATGTCTGTTGTCTGAGGAACAGCCTAACTATTGACTGTCTGGAATAGGTCAGATATGCACTGCTGAAGGGACTACCTGCAAAGATAAAATTGCAGCTCTTCAAGATATTCAAGTTAATGGATTTGTTTCAACAATGTACAAGTGTGTGCATGCATGCATATGTGCAGACATGTATCCTATTAGATTTCAGAACCACAACTAATGGGTTATTTGAGGCCTCTGGATATTTAAGTGGAATACTGATTAAATTGTTTAACTGTAAAATTCTAGCCCTTGAAGAAAAATAACATAAATTAACATAAAGACTCCTGTGGAGTCTTAAGATTACAGTTTTATGAGAATTCTCTTCCATGGAGCTTTAATGTTGCAATTCAAGGGAGTGGACTAGAGAATTCTAGGTCCCTCACCAAACTATAAATCCCAGTGTTACATAAGAAAGACCCATGATGAGTTGTAAACATTCATTATAACAAAACATGCAGGGGTAGCTGTGTTGGCCATTTTGCAAATTCAAACAAAAATCCACCAAACAGTGATATCTAAAATGCACAATATACTTGTTGCAAGCTTTCGAAGCTCCACTGGCTTCTTCATCTGGCAGGATGTTACAAACCAAACAGGAGAAAAATTAGAGATGTGAGTAAGGTGCCTGCATTCTGTTCTTTCTGTCTTTAGTTCAGATGGTATGGAAAGGGCATCTTTTGCATGCTGGCTCCTCCTCCTTCTGGCCATGTGGGAAATTGTCAGTCCATGAAATTTACAGTCCATTTGCATCTCAACAAGGACTCCTCTCTTGCAATCCAATCTGTCTCCATTCTTGTGAAGCCACAGGCCTGTTTTTAGGCAGAGGACAATGGATTTCTCAAGAAGCTTCCATGTTTTTGCATCAGAAATAATTTAGTAAGTGTAATGGTAAAACATGCTAATCCATTCCAAATTTAAGAAGAAGAAAAATTGTTTTACCTTAGTTGAATGTCTCAGTCCACTGGCTCTCTGCAAGATTTTTCCCTGTTTCAGCTACAATGCAGTATCTCACAATCCAGAAAATATGCAGAGGTAGCTGTGTTGGCAATTTAGCAAATTCAAACAAAAATCCACCGGTGATGCCTCAGGTTTATTCTTCCAGCCAGGAAAGTCCTCAGTAGAAATTCAGTTTCCAAAGACTGAGGCTCAGAATTATACAAAATGATAGGCTTTATTGTGATTTTACACAAAGGATCTCCAAAAATGCTTTCTATTGGTTAATCTTAACTCTAAACAAATGAATCTCAAGCAATCATGCAATGAATACATGAATACACTTATGACTCATCAGCCCACCTTACAAAAGTTACTTTTTCCTGTCAATAGAAAAATTATATCAGGAGCCTCTGTACAGAATTACACAGTTGCAATTCTGCTGATGTTTATGTTTTGACTTCAGTTTGGCGTCTCAGCATAGTGTAACAGGGCATCTTGTACTCAAAACATTTTCTTGTTTTCTCCTGTTTGTTCAGCAGCCTTCACCTATCCTATTTCTATATGCACAGTTCGGGTTTTTCCATCCTCCCAGAATTCAGCATTCTAAACTTTGGTTCAGCAGCCATTTCTATATGCATATTGTTCACTTAAATATTGATTATAAAAATCTGTCCACTACATTATAAAATGCTGAAGAGATCAATGGAGTAAAGTGCAAATCAAACTCTAATTCAAAGACTATGCAATGCAGAGCAATTCTGATTTCTCACTCCTTTTCTGGCAGATGTTTTAACAAGATACTGAAGGGTCACACGCCACTACACTGATTCCCTCTCTTGAGTTCATTGCACTGTGATCTATTTTTAATAGGTAAGAAAGTTTTCCTTGTTAAAACAAGTTTGATCTTATATTCAGAAAATAAGGAGCCTAGAAACCCCGTAGTTTCCTTTCTCAAGCTGCAGTGCAGTGGCCTTGTTCTGCTGAATCCCAACAGCCCATTTTCAGGAATGTGTTAGGCACTTTTAAAATGATAAAGACATCAGGAGCGTAAGACAACCTCTGCATTTACTCCACAACTAAAAAGCAAAAAACGTAAACCAAGCTGTAAACCAATGTGATAATGTAAGAATGTGGGTTGGATCCTTGTACTCTGGTGCCATAACAAACTCCCAGAACTCCATAGCACTGAACCATTGCCGTTAAAGTGGTGTCAAACTGGATTATTTCTACAGTGCGGAAGCCGCCTGATTAGTTATTTTGTCCCGTTTTAAGCTTTCCTTGCTTATATTAGGCCCATACAGGCCTGAGCTGATACTTGAAGGAGCACTTTCCCCTACATATGGCTTCCTGAGGGCTACATCTGCTGAAAAGGTCCATCTTCTTTGTCCTACCTGCTGAAGAAACAGATTACAAAAGGACATGGATAGGGTTTCCTCTGCTGTATAACCCCATTTGTAGAATGTCCTCTCTTTGAAGGTCCAAGTGATGCTGACACTTGTCTTTTTTCAGGGTTAAGTCAAAACAGCCTATAGGGTCTAGTTCACTATGTACATGGTTTAACTGTTTTAAGATATTTTAATGTGTTAAAATTTTAATATGCTCTTAGACTGTTTAAATTATGTTATTATTGTTTTGAATCTGGAATTGTTTTAAACTGTTCATATAAGTGTAATTGTATGCTGCCCTGAGATCCCATGATATAGACTGCTGCCACACTGCAGAAATAATGCAGTTTGACACAGCTTTAAGTGCTGTGGCTCCATCCTATGGAATCCTGGGGTTTGTAGTTTGTCATGGCACCAACTGAGAAGGTTGAATATCTCACAAAACTACCAGTCCTAGAATTCCATAGCACTTGAATTGGAATTCTGCCAATGGCAGTTAAAGTGGGGTAAAACTGCATTAATTGTGCTGTGCAGATGAAGCCCCTAGAAAAGCGCTTTAAAAGGTTAAGAACATTTTGAAAAACTGGAGTTGCTCTCTCTTCATCTCTCTTTAAACTTATGTGCTTACAATTTTATTATTAGGTGATTTTTCTCATAATATTGTATCATATTTAATATTGTTCTTATATTCTGTTTTGTATGTCTTTTTGGAAGAAAACCGCATTGATCTTGATTTATCCATTTATTCAAAATTTTTCTAATTGTTGTCGCAATTATATTTGCAAATATTTTATAATCGTTATATTAAAAGTGATATTGGTCTAAAGTTTTTTGCCGATGTTTTTACTTTCCCTTCTTTTGGGATCTACACTATATTCGCCTCTTTCCATGAGTCTGGGATACCCTCATAAATAATATCATTAAATGTCAGAAACATTGATTCTATTAACTCTTCCTGAAAGATTTTATAATATTCTATTGAAAAACCATCTGGTCCAGGTGTCTTCTCATGTTTCATGTTGTTGATTGCTTGTTTTATCTCCATCTTAGTTATACATCTACTAAAAGCTTCCCTATCCTCTTCTGTCATTTCTAGTTTTTTTATATCTTGCAAGTATTCTTGTATTCCATTCATTTGTTTCTGTTGTGTTCCTTCTCTTGTTATATTATATAAGTCCTTATTATACTTATAAAGGGTTTTTTTCCTTTCATATCTGTGTATCTTTCTTGACCTTCCTGTAACTCCATAATCAGACTTTTTTCTCTTTTTTCGCTTACTTTATAAGCTAAAAATCTCCCCGCTTTATTTCCATGCTCAAAATATTTTTTGTCTCAAGAATTTAAGTTTCCTGCTTGTCTCTTCCGATAATTTATTTTCCAATTGTCTCTTTAATAATTCCAGACTTTTAAAAGATTTTTATTAGTAGTAATTAAGGTCTTCTCGATTTCTTGAATTTCCTCTGATATCTCTTGTATTTCTTCTTTTTCCTTTTTCCTTTTTTCTGTATTCTTTTTTATTATGAAGCCTCATAAAACTGCTTTCGACGCATCCCATATTGTCTTCATTTTAACTTCTGCAGTGATGTTTTCTTTAAAATATATTAGGTGAAGGGAAAGAATGGAGCCCCTTTGTGTACAATTCCAGGTCTCTCTGCTCTGAAGTAACATCCACTGAGTTCAATCTGCTTAATTTCAAGGTAAGTGCAGTTTGGACTGCAGGTTCAAAATAAAACCATGAGAACTAGGGCATTTGAGTCAAATCATTTTTTATTCTATATATGTAAAAATTTTGTGGGAAATGATTCTGCAGAAAACTAGATCTGAATCATCATCCACCCTGGCTGGCTACTCTATTGTACAAAAAACAAACAAACAAACAACACTCTGTGGAGTCGAAGGCTTTCATAGCCGGCATCCATAGTTTTTTGTAGGGTTTTTGGGGTATGTGGCCATGTTCTGGAAGAGTTCCTTTCTAACGTTTCGCCAGCATCTGTGGCTGGCATCTTCAGAGAATGATAGCCTGGAAAAGGATTGGATATATATATATATATATCCTGTGTGACTCTGGGAAGGGAGGAGTGATTTGCAAATGTATTTTTCTGTTGCTAATGGCAGTCCTCAGGGTGGGAGGATGTGCAAAAGAGGATTAATGTTTGCTAATTGGTGCTCATTGTCTGCTGGGAATCCCCTGACCCCAGGCTGTTTCTCATTTACATTGGTTGAGTCTTAACCCTGCTGTTCTTCAGGACTCATAGCCAAGCCTTGTTTACCCTCAGGGTTTCCTCTTTCCTGTTGAAATTGTCCAGGTGTTTATGGATTTCAATGGCTTCCCTGTGCATTCTGACAAGATCTACAACTTAATTCATTATAGGGTTAATGACCATTATAGGTTTAATGGTGAGCAACTGCATCCTCACTGGAGAAATAACCCGGTTTGGCACCACTTTAATTGCCTTGTCTCAAAGCTATGGGATTCTGGGATTCTTGTTGTGGGCCCAGACGGAGTGGAGTTTGTTGTGGGCCAAGAGTGAATTCCATAGCCTTGAGCCAGGGCAGTTAAAGCAATGCCAAACCGGGTTATTTCTCCAGTGGGGATGCAGCCTGCGATAGAGATGACCTTCAGCTGTGTGTGTTGAGCCTTCATAAGGCTAGCTTTAGTTTGTGATTCACCCCCTCTCCCTCATTCACTCTTTTCTCTTAGCCTTTTTTTCTATTGCTAGCCTTTTTGTGTTACTTGCTTCAATGTAGTTTATATTATTTGACATCTTTGCTATTTTGTGTTATTCTGTTTGCATTTATTACTACAGTCCATTTTATATCTTTTGTATACATTGATTTTGAATACTTTTGTTCTATACATAGTTTTGTTACCTTTTGAGCAGATATAGATAAAGATTATGTATAGTGCCTTTTGCTTTTGACCTTTTCAATTCCATTATTTCAACAGAAATAACATGTAATAAAAATCCATTTTTATACTGAATTTCTTTGTTCTTTCCCATCATCAAGCCACACAAAAGATAATTCCTTCATAGAATCATAGAATCATAGTTGGAAGAGACCACAAGGGTGATCCAGTCCAACCCCCTGCCATGCAGGAACTCCAAATCAAAGCATCCCCGACAGATGGCCATCCAGCCTCTGCTTAAAGACCTCCAAGGACGGAGACTCCACTACGCTCCGAGGGAGTGTGTTCCACTGTCGAACAGCCCTTACTGTCAGGAAGTTCCTCCTAATGTTGAGGTGGAATCTTTTTTCCTGCAGTTTGCACCCATTGTTCCGCGTTCTAGTCTCTGCAGCAGCAGAAAACAAGCTTGCTCCCTCCTCAATATGACATCCCTTCAAATATTTGAACAGGGCTATCATATCACCTCTTAGCCTTCTCTTCTCCAGGCTAAACATCCCCAGCTCCCTAAGTTGTTCCTCATAGGGCATGGCCTCTAGACCCCTCACCATCCTAGTTGCCCTCCTTTGGACCTGCTCCAGTTTGGACCCGCTCCAAACCTGGTTATTTCTAGCTCTTAAATACTGTTTCAAATTAACAAAACCTATATCTCCCCAAGTTTTCTCTTTTTTATTTCCCTCCCCCCCCCCCCCAAAAAAATCTTGTAAGACCAAGAAGTATGTTTTTAGCATAAGCCTGAATTTTTTCTCCAGTTACAGCAAGCAGAATGTCTCATGACACACATCACTTCTTAGCTTGTTGTTCAATTTAGGCTCTGCGGCAACATCTAAACCCTGAGGAAAAAGAGAGAAGGTTAAATATGGATGTCACACATCACTTCTTAGCTTGTTGTTCAATTTAGGCTCTGCGGCAACATCTAAACCCTGAGGAAAAAGAGAGAAGGTTAAATATGGATGTTTTACTTGGTAGCTTTTTTTTTTTTTTGCTTAATTGTTAGAGAGTTTGTTGTTGTTAACTGCCCTTGAATCAACCCCAACTTATGGTAACCCCATGGATTAGACATCTCCAAGCTCCCCTGTCCTCCACAGCTTTGCTCAAGTCCTGTATATTCATGCCCATTATCTCCCTGATCAAGTCTGTCCATGTGGCCTTCCTCTCTTTCTACTGCCCTCCACCTTTGCAAGCATTTTTCTTTTCTAATGAGTCCTCTCTTCTCACAATTTGTCCAAAATACGCCAGTCTCAGCTTCGTCATCTTGGCTTCCAGGGAATTTCTGGTTTAATCTGTTCAAGGACCCATTTGTTTGTCTTTTTGGCTGTCCTATCCAGCTAGTCTCAGGGCATAGCCCTGAGACTCCAGTTCTCATGAGTCATCTCCAGGTGGGTACAAATGGTACAAATTCACTAGTTTTTAAGGACTAACTTCCGGGCAAGAGGGAAAGGCTGTGTGCAAATCTCCCAGTCAGCAAGTAGAGCGAGCAGCAGCTTGTTACAATTTGCTGCAGCTTGCAAAGACTCTTCAAGGAGAAGGAGATCTATCCATTTCCTTTGTTAACTTCCTTACTTCCCAGTTGTGGTGTTGCCGGGGCTCACCCTCCACTCCACTCTGCAATGTAGCCGCCTTCTGGTTAGAAGCAAGCAGGCTAGATTAAATATGTATTATCCCATCTCCCTAATTCCATCATAATCCCCTCATTTCAACTTGATCTGGGAACAGTCCCTTTAGCTGCTGTGGTACTTAGGGCATACCACTTAATGACAACACCAGGGACAGTCCTTAGGACTCAGGGTTTGGTCTGGAAACCTCAGAACTAGGAAAATCCTGAACTGATAGACATGCATCATCAGCAAATAGCCAGCATATAGATATGGATATCTCATTAAATAATTCAAGTTATTATGTGCAAGTGAGTACTTCTCTCTCTCTCTCTCTCTCTCTCTCTGTGATATCTCATTTATAAAACATCTTTCTAGTATATCTTGTTGAAAATTGTGAGGTCAGTAAAGGGCACATATGCTCAGAAAAGGTGTATTTTGATTTCAGATAGGGAAGAAATTGTTATATCTACTCTAGGAGAGCTGAGATTCTTGTGCTTTGTCTAGATTTCTAGGTCATCCTAAAATGATGACTTTATTAACTCTCTGCCAAAGTTCTCCAATTCACATTTTCATTCTGTTCTCAAAAAGGTCATGCAACCCAGGCCACATCTAAAACATCAGTGTCCCCCTTAGTATTGTATTTCTTTTGACCTTTCCTTGAGGACCATCAAGTTCTGATGTATTTTCTATGAATAAGGAGGGTGGTGAAACCTTTGGTACATCTCCTTCACTTTATCTGATACTCCTTTTTTTTCCCTTTTAAGGACAAGACCATACTTTCTCGTGTATTTTTAGCCTTGTCAAAATGTAACACCTCTATCTGATCAGAGAGCACATGAACAATCTTCCAAAGTATGCAGTTGTATCTGAACCTAATACAGTGGACCCATCCCATCCACAGGGGTTCAGTTCTGGGGGCTCTGTGGATGGGGAAAAACAGGCACACCGAAGCCCCATATTACTCAGTGGGCAGCAATGTGCACACATCTGCATCAGAGTCCACATGCACACGCTACCATTGAATAATATGGGATTTGGCTGCGGTCAGTTGAATCCAGAGATCAATAGTCCACCAATAAGGCAGGCCCACTTCATTGGGCAAAGTCTTCAGCTTCTGATGGTTGTAGTTGTCACCTAAAGCTATATTTGCACACTGACTGTGACGGATTGATATCTAGGAGTCCTGTCTTCTATTTTATCATGCTATCCATTATTTTTTATGAGGAAAAAAAATCCCCCCCCCCCCCCCATTACTGGTTAGGCTGGCCTGTTCTCTGCTTTCCTCTTGACAGTAGGCAAAGATTTTTCTGTTCATACAGACATTTAGTGATTAATTGGTTGCAGGGAGTCATTTTTATGGGGTGTGTGAAATAGTTGTAACTTTGTTTTTAAATTATTTTTACACCTTGGCAATTTTATATGACAACTTGTCCAATTGTGAGTTTTAACTTTGTTATTATCTGGTTTTTAGCTTTTTCTTATTTTAGCCTTTTTATAAGGTGCTTTGAGTCCCACATCAGGAGAAAGGTAGGATATAAAATAACTATATAGGTAAAAAGAGAGAGAAAGAGAGATGTGCGTTTGAGTTCATCCTTGGTTTTGGCAACTATGTTTGTTCCTAATCAGTAGAATGTTATCTGTATTATAACTCATGCTCTAGAGTCCAAGGAATCAGAGGAGTTGGAGCTTCCCAAATCCCAATCCAGACCTTACCTAACTGAGAAACTGGTGTGGCTAAAGCAACTGAGGGGCTTCCTCCACAACAGGGCTTGAGAGACACTAAAGGAAAGAGTCACCCCACCCTCTGAAGTCTGGTGAAGACACAGAAAAACTTCACAGGAACCATCCATTAAATAGAAGCTATTCACCTATAGCTGTGGAGAATCCTTGTTGTTTGCAATAATTCAACCTCTTTGACTGGTCACGATCTTGGTGTTCCTTTTTTTCCTAGCATTCTTGACTCCTGGATTAAATACATTTTATGACTACTTCACTCAACCCTTTTTTGCCCTTGAATATCTGGACTATTGGCTTTGTGTAAACATATGGACTGTGTGATACTTTGAGTACCAACTTCTGGAATGTCTGAGGCCTCCCTTCATCTTTTGGGATTACCTGTACATGACTGGAACTGGATTGACTCCCCTGCATCTGCTTCCCTTAGGATAATCTGTCATAGGACCTTATTAGACGTCAGAAATTGGAAGTATAATCCAATGGCAATCCAAATGCAATCATGCGGTTTCACGTTATTGCGAATTAAAGTATCTCACGCAATTTTGGGCAAAAGGGAAGTCATTCAGAACACAATCATGGGTTTTACGTTATTGCAAATTAAAGCATCTCAAGCAATTTCGGGCAATGGGAGGGGGGTCGTTTTGGGGCAATGGGAAGTCATTCTGAACGCATTCCGAACACAATAGGGATTCACGTGAATTTGAATTGGCTCCATTTGCAATAAAGAGAAATTCCTCCGTCTGATAAGGTTCATTGGCGTAGTACAATCGGATGGTGCCACATACTCCCCCTGCCACTTGTTTTCAATAGCAACATCAAAAGAAATTCTAGTAGAAATCAGCCCAGATTCAGTAAAGTCCAAAGCCCTCCTCCCAAATGCATTTATTTCTATCCAACACCATTCTTTTAATACACGTGAGAGCCCAAGCAATCTTCCATTCAGACACTAAGCAGACTTAAAAGTCTTTAGATTCAGCAAGGCTGTAGCATCATGTGTCTCCAATACTCCTATATCCAATATTGCCATATGTTAATACTCTTTGTGCATTTTAAGATGGAGTGTTTTATTTCCTCTTTTTAAAAAATAACTCACAATCAATGTAGCAAAGTTATGTTACAAGACAGCATCACCATTTTGCAGAAGGAGTTTGTGCTTCTGAACTGTGTACCAAGTCCATAAGTTCATTCAAATGTTTTTAAGAATTGTCTGTCCAGAATTCAATTAATCAGAATTATGGGTGCTTCTGAAGAAGAATCACTTTCATCTGAAACATGGGAATGGGTGACTTTGGTCCAAAACACACTGCAGAAATAATCCATCTTGAGACCACTTTAGTTGCCCTGGCTGAATGCTAGAGAAGTCTGGGAACTGTGAGACATTTAGCCTTCTCTGTCAGAGAACTCTGGTGCCACAATAAACAACAATTCCCAGGATTCCCCAGCACTGAGCCAAGGCAGTTAAAATGATCTCACACTGGATTATTTCTGCAGTGTGTTTTGGACCCAATATAGACTTGCTGCTAACCAAAGATGAGTTGTTCTTATAATGCAGAAACTGTTTAAATCAGGGTTAGGGAAAGTGTGATCCAGATATGATCACACAGCTTTTGTGTTTTGTGGCCCTTGACCCCATGAGATTGCTCTTTTCATGCCTTTTCCTAAAGTGACTCCACCTCTCATGCTCTGAAAACCTCAAAATCCGCACTGCAGAAATAATCCAGTTTGAGACCACTTTAATTGTCATGGCTCCATGGTACGGAATTCTGGGAAGCATAGTTTATTATAATATCTCAAGGGTTCAGCAGTGGTCCCCAAACCGTGCCCTTTTAAGAGATTTTGGACTTCAGCTCCCAGAAGCCTCGGCCATGTTGGCCAATAGTTTGGGATTCTGGGAGCTGAAGTCAAAAAATCCTTTTAAAGAGCACAGTTTGGGGAACCACTGTCATAATATCAAGGGTTCAGCAGTGGCCCCCAAACAGTGTGCTTTGAGAGATTTTGGACTTCAGCTCCCAGAAGCCTCAGCCATGCTGGCCTATAGCCTGGAATTCTGGGAGCTGAAGTCCAAAATCCTTTTAAAGAGCACAGTTTAGGGACCACTATTATTACTATTATTAAGCTTTATTTATATCAAGGGTTCAGCAGTGGTCTCCAAACTGTGCCCTTAAGGAAGAATTTTGGACTTCATCTCCCAGAAGCCTCAGCCATGTTGGCCTATAGCCTGGGATTCTGGGAGCTGAAGTCCAAAATCCTATTAAAGAGCAGAGTTTGGGGAACCACTGTATAATATCAAGGATTCAGCAGTGTTCCCCAAACTCTGCCCTTTAACATTTTGGACTTCAGATCCCAGAAGCCTCAGCCATGCTGTCCAATAGCCTGGAATTCTGGGAGTTGGAGTCCAAAAGCCCTTAAAAAGCACAGTTTGGGGACCACTGGGCTACAGCACCTGGTTGGTGTGTTCCTTGGCTGGCCTCCCATCCAAGCACCAACCAGATATGACCCTGTTTAGCTGGCCTGTGCCTTTATTCTCTATCAACCCTATTAATTTCTTTTAAAAGGGGGGGGTCCTCTATTGTTATCCAGACAATTTTTTTTTTTTAAAAAAATATATATTTTAATTCATGTAAGCCGCCTTGATTGCCCAGGCAGAAAGGCGGGCTACAAAAATTAAGTTGTTGTTGTTATTATTATTTCCTAAGTTTTCCTGAGGCAAAATGAGTACTCTATGAGGTGGTTTTGGCCATCTCTTTCCTCTGGAATACAGTTCCCCATCTAATATTCCTAATCCTTGGAGGCCTCCCATTAATCCTAGCAGCAGCAGCAGCAGCAACTAGGTCTAAAAAGATTCCAATGTGAGGTGTGAGGGCCAGCGGCCATCTTTGAAATGGGCAAGGGCTTGGCTTCAGAGGTCATGGGTTGGGCGGCCATTTTAGGAGAGGCGGAGGCTCACTCTCAGAGTCATCCTCATCATTACAAGGGCCTTAAAGGCAGTGCCTCTATCTCTGTTGGGGGCCAAGGTGCTCCAGTCTTAAGATGGTGGCTGCCCCCCTTCTCTATTCATTTTAAGAAGGTGTGAGGGATAGATGCTGCCGGCCTCTTGGCTGCTGCTGCTCCCTCTCGGGGTTTCCTTGGCCTTCAGCCTTTTCGTTTTGGCTTTTTGGAAAGGGGAGGAGGAGGAGGAAACTGGCTGTGAGTAAATCGACTAAATTAATTGCAGTGAGTGAGGCGTACACTGTAGTACACACACTGCAGAAATAATAATTTGTCATCATGGCTAGGGAATTCTGGGAAATGTAGTTTGTTGTGTGTGGGTGGCCCCAGAGCTTTTTTTAAAAAAAAATAGGGTGAGGGAAATGGTGTTCAAAAGGGGAGGCTTTGAAAGTAAGTAAATCAATAAATAAAAACTAATAATAATAATAATAATAATAATAAATAATTTATTATAATAATATAATATATAATAATGTAATATATCATAATGTAATATTATATTATATAATAATATATAATAATAATAAATTTATTATATTAAATTATATTAATATAATAATAGGGTGAGGGACATGGTGTTCAAAAGGGGAGGCTTTGAAAGTAAATCAATAAAAACTAATAATAATAATTTATTATAATAATAATAATATAATATATAATAATGTAATATATCATAATGCAATATTATTATAATAATATATAATAATAATATATAATTAATAATAAGTTTACTATATTAAATTATATTATTATATATAATTATTATTATTATTATTATTAAACTTTATTTCTAGAGCGCTGTAATTATACTCAGCGCTGTACAAAATTGGTAAAATTTAAGAAATATAAAAGCCTGCCGGATGCGTACAGTCTAAAATAGTAACAATTAGATAAAATTACAGAGAGAGGAAAAACAAGTTAAAACATCAGGGTAAAAACAAATCACATCAAATGAAATCAAACAGCCAGATGGTAATCACAAGTTCCCTGAGAATGCTTCCCTAAACAATAAGGTTTTCAGCTCCACCTTAAAGCTGGTTAGGGAAGTGATGAGCCGAGCATGCAGAGGGAGAAGGTTCCAGGAATGAGGGGCAGCAAGAAAAAAGGGACGGATCCGGGAGGGGGCAGAGGACAACCTGGGTTGGGAGAGGAGACCTTGGTTACCAGAGCGGAGGGTACGGGTAGGGACATAGGGGGAGAGAAGATCAGCTAGATAAGGGGGGGCTAGCCCATGCAGGGCTTTGAAGGTGAGTAGCAAAAGTTTGTACCTAATGCGGAGAGGAAGAGGGAGCCAGTGAAGGGAGGACAAGAGAGGGGAGACATGATCATAGCGGCGAGCAAGTGAAATAATGCGTGCAGCTGAATGCTGAACAGAAATTAATGGGTGGAGGTGAGAGAGAGGAAGCCCAGCGAGGAGGAGATTACAGTAGTCTAGTCGTGAGACCACTAGGGCATGGACCAGTGTTTTTGCGGTAGATTCTGAGAGATATATTATATATTATATAAATATAAAAGTTATATTATTATATATTATATATAAAATTATATATAATTATATATTTTATGATTATAATTATATATAAATATATATAATATGATTATATATAATTTATATATTTATATAATATTTATTTATGTATGTAATATAATATATATATAGTATATAATTATATATAATCATATTATATATATAATATTATATGATATATATATATATAATATAAATATATAAATATATATAATATATGATTTTATATTATAAATAATATATAATTATATATAATCATTAATATTTTATATATATATATATATATATAATATAAAATTGTATATAATTATATATAATATATAACAATATCATTATAATGATATAATGATTTACAACAATTACATATAATTATATAATAATAATAATTTGATATAATATTTTTTATTTTTATTATTAAATATAAATAAATAAATAAATAGGGCACTCACCCGCATTATTAGAGCGGGTTCTTCCCCATTGTTTTAATTCCTGGCCTGTGTTTTTCTGGAGTCCAGGGTTCAAATCCTGGTTCAGCCATGGAAACCCACTGGGTGGGTTTCTCTGAAGATGCCAACCATAGATGCCGGCGAAAGGTCAGAAACAAACTCTTCTCAAACACGGCCACATAGCCCAAAAAACCCATAAAAAACCATGGATGCTGGCCATAAGAGCCTTCGACTTCCCATTGGGTAAATCACATTCTCTCAGTCTCAGAGGATGGTGAAGAAACATGCCAAGAAAACCTCATGTTTAGGGTCGCCATAAGTTGGAAAAGACTTGAAAGGAACACAACAAAATTCTCAGGTGACAAGCGTGACTTGCTTTTTTTCTGAGCAGGTCATAATATGCTAAATATTATGTTATTCTTTTTCCTCCTCCCTGCAATGTCTCCTGGAAGGGAATATGATTTCATGATACGCCAATTGCACCCTTTCCTAGAATTAGAGGACCTAAAGATGGTATTATGTTTTTAATGTAATGTTTTTAAAATGCTTTTTACCTGTGAGCTGCCTTGGGTCTCTTCTGGCAGCATACAAATGACATAAATAAATAAACACATGACTAAAATAGCACACATGCCGGTAACCTAAAGTCTGGACTTCTGCAATGCACGCTACACTGGGCTGCCTTTGTGCCAAGCCCAGAAACTCCAACTGGTTCAGAATATAAAGATACAGCCATATTAGTCTGTAGATTCTGTATGTGGAGAGCTCTTGTAGCACCTTTGAGACTAACTGAAAGAATAAAATTGGCAGTATGAGCTTTTCACCCCAAATGCATCTGAGGAAGTAGACTTTAATCTACAAAAGCTCATGCTGCTAACTTCTGTCTTTCAGTTAGGAGTTTATCAAACGGGAGGAATTTCTCTTTATTTCGAATGGAGCCAATTGGAGCCAATTCGAATTCACGTGAATTCGCTAGTTTAGCAATATTCGCGTGAATTCCAATTGCGTTCGGAATGGGTTCAGAATGACTTTCCATTACCCGAAAATGACCCCTCATTGCCTGAAATTGCGTCAGACACTTTAATACGAAATAACGTAAAAACCATGATTGCTTTCGGAATGACTTCCCTTTTGCCCGAAATTGCGTGAGACTTTAATACGCAGTAACGTGAAACCCCATGATTGCGTTCGGATTGCCATTAGATTATACTTCCAATTTCCGACGTCTGATAAACTCCTTATTCTCAAGGTACTACAAGATCTCTCTACATACTGGTTCAGAATATGGCAGCCAGACCGATTACAGGTACATCCAGGAGAGACCATGTCACACCAATATTAAAATCCCTCCACTGGCTGCCAATGAATTTCTGGACAAAGTACAAAGTGATGGTTATTACTTTTAAAGCCTGACATGGTTTACCTAGGATTACCTAGGATCCCATACAATCTGCCCTGTACAATCAGATCCTCTGGGAAATGTTTGCTCCAACTGGCCAGGACTAGACTGGCAATGGTTTCCCAGAAGACTTTTTCATCCGCTGCCTCCAGACTGGAATGACCTGCCAGAAGAGATATGACAGCTGAAAACGTTGATGGCATTAAAACGGCATACCCAGTCAGTTTTAAAATGAGACTTTTTAATTTTATGTGTACTCAATGAGTGTATTTTAATGGTTTTATAGTGTTGTATTTTAACTTTGGATTTATGTTTTTAATTGTGTTTTGTGTTTTAATATGTTGTATCCTGCCTCGAGCCTTGAGGAGAGGCTGGGAAGAAATTATTATCATTATTATTATTAGGCACCACCTGAAGTTTTCTTCCAAATTGATTTGGGGTGGTGATACAGGCTTGTCTTCTGTCCTCTGTTTTTCTATTTATGCAGTGTGTATGGGATTCTGGAAGCAACTTGCCTTGCCAGTTGTAGGGAAGTAACTACACAAAGGTCAGCTAGAGTAGAATCCCATTCTTTCCCAACTCAAACTTCAGTTCACTGCTGCAGCCCAACATTGAAAGTCTATGTTTCTGTAGCCCTTCTGTATCATCCTCCCAATGGCAATGCTTCTGAAAAACATTCCAGCTAGACAGAGGACTGTGAAGAAAAGGCATGACTGGATAGGCATTAAAAGACTGTAAAAAGAAGTACTCTCAGCACCTCTGGGAAACATTTGCTCCAACTGGCCAGGATTAGACTGGCAACCATTTCCCAGACAACCTTTCCATTAGCTGTCCTCGGATCATGGAATGACTTGCCAAAGGAAGTCATTGCCAAAGGAAATATGACAGCTGGAAACTGGTGGTATTTAAATCAACATTAAAGACACATCTCTTCTGGCAGGCCTACCCAGTCAATTTTAAATCATAGTTTTTAATTGGTATTTTTTTAAAGAATGCATTATATGAGTGTATTTTAATGATTTTATAGCATTGTGTTTTAACTGTTGGCTTTATGTGTTTTCTTTTTAATTGCATTTTGTATTCTAACATGTATCTCCTTGAGGCGTGGTGGGGAAAAATAAAATTTGTTATTATCATAATCACCATCGTCTCGGGAGTGAATTTGAAACCAGTGCTAAAATTCTGCTTGCTGGGTTAGCTGCTGTTGTGTGCCTTCAAGCCATTTCTGAATTATGGCGACCCTAAAGTGAAGCTTTTGAAGCCAGTGTGGTGTAGTGGTTTGAGTATTGGACTATGACACTGGAGACCAGCATTCAAATGCCGGCTTGGCCATGTAAACCCACTGTGTGGCTTTGGACAAGTCGCACTCTCTCAGAGTCATAGTCCAACACTCAAATCTACACTACACTAGCTCTTAAATTAACTCCTACTTACCACGCTGCTAGAATTATGGATCTGTGTTAGCTGTGGTAGTCATCCAGAAAAAAAGAAAAAACAATATACTGTACAGTGGACCCTTGGTATCTCCTGGGTTTGGGTTCCAGGACCCTGCCATGGATGCCAAAATCTGTGAATACTCAAGTCACATTATATACAGTCTGTCCCTTGTATAAAATGGTAAGATCAGTTTCCTTTTTGGATTTTTATTATTATTATTTGGATATTTTCAAGCCATGGATGGTTCAAGCCATGGATAGTTGAATCCATAAGTACAGAATCCATGGATACAGAAGAAGGACTCTATGCCGTACCAGAGATGGAGAGCCCTGTGATCCTGCTGCAACTCCCATCTGTCCTACTCAGTCTGACCAGCAGTGAGGGATGATGGAAATTGTAGTTCAGCAATGGCTGGAGGACCACTTCTTCTCCAACCCTGATGGCTTGGTTAACATTCCTTTAACAGAAGTGCTTTTAGAAGTATCGGTGCATTTTAGATAAATTCTTCGTAATTATAAAAAAGTATATTTTAGCCAAGGCCCAGAACTATTTATAAAATGGTAGGTACTGAAGACTGACAGACAGGTCATTAGG
Organism: Urosaurus nigricauda; assembly: GCA_034509955.1. NCBI lineage: Eukaryota > Metazoa > Chordata > Lepidosauria > Squamata > Phrynosomatidae > Urosaurus > Urosaurus nigricauda. The sequence continues at coordinate 254,954,793 of JAOEGL010000001.1, read as the reverse complement.
AATTTGTTTTTACATGGAGAACCATAAAAATTTAGAATACATTGAATAATAATGCCAGAACTAAAGCAGTTTATGACATGGCCACCATGAAGAGAATGACAAAATAATACATTCTGTTAAATTATTTAAGGCATAAAATAAATATATCGAGGAAGGAGGAAAATATGTAAGGCCCTATTAAGCAAATGCAAAGATGGCTATAAACTAGGACAATTTCTGATTGATATTTCTCAGGAAACTCAACTATGCAGGAGTCTGATCATTTCAAGGATAACTCAGGACCCCCAGTCTACTCTGGAGTCTGTAGATTTTTTTAGTACTTAATTCTGAAATCCTTTCATATTGACAAATCCCTGCTATTGGTACAGCCTCACGTTGAAATCTAAAGATTTGTTAGAATTTTGATCTTGATACAGAGTACAGAGAGAAGAGAAGAGCCTGATAACTATAGGGAAGGGCTGCAACAAAAAGTGCTTGTTTTGAATGCAAAAGATCTTAGGTTCATCCACTGGTGTTTCCAGATCAGTTCGGAAAAAGTATTGTCTGAAACCCATTTAATGCATAGGCAAGTTGAGATAAATTAAGTACTGCATTTGGTAAAAATTCTTTAAGCCTTGTGTAATTAAAAACGCATGATGTAGTGGTTTGTGCACTGGGCAATTTGGGCACTGGGACCAGGTTCGAATCCCCACACAGCCACAGAAACCCACTGGGAGACTTTGAACAGGTCACAGTCTCTCAGCCTCAGAGGAAGGCAGAGGCAACTCTCTTCTGAACAAATCTTACCAAGAAAACCTTTTGATAGCCTTAAGGTCACCATGGGTTGGAAACAACTTGAAAGCAAACAAGACCAATTAAAATACCCTGAAATAACAATCCAAAGCAATCTTCACTGTGTTACGGTAGAAAATATTTGATGGATTTAGAATGAAATTAAATTGAAAGTATAATAGGACAGTTGCCAATTGAATTCTTAATTTTTTTCCGGAGAGTCAGTTGTTTGAAAGGAGAATTATTTCCCCCATCTTCCCAAAATTACACACATCCTTCTAAAATATAGGCTTGATTAAAATGAATAGCTTTCTTCATAGAGCTTGGAAATTCCATTTTAAAAATTAATTTATTTCTTTAGTCATTCCAGTATTTAAAAAGTAGCTCATTGGTGTTGCTCATTGCAGTGCTGGAAAAGATACCGTTTCTGCTTGTTAGTTTCCCCACTTCTTTTTTCTTGTTTTTAATGCAAAAAAAAAAAAAAAATCCTCTTAGAGTTGATGGGAATGGCATGACACTTGAAAACATCCTGTTAAATGTCCTTTAAAATAACTTTTGGAAACAATTAGAAACTGTACTCATTATGCCCATAGAGGTAACTTGGCTCTTACTTGCTACATTTCTTTTAAAATGTGACTTTGTTACATTGTGCTTACCAAAAAAGTAACTATTTAGAGGTAATAGGGTTATGTAAGTAATTATTCCAAAACTATGGTCTTCATCATCATTTTTCATTCATGAGAACATGCTTGAATCCCTGTCTCTGCACAGTGTGGTACAGGAAGGACTTCTGTTTGTGAGTCACTCATCAGGACACCAAATCATTCCTTTTTGCTTTGTATCACCTAGCTGTCCTGTAGAGGCTTTTGTGAAATGTTCAGTTACAGTTTTCAACACAAGAGTGACTGACAGGAGCAATTGTATTGATGAAAATCATACTGTCAAAAGCTGCTCTCTTTCAGAAGAAAGTGATATGTGCTCTGGTTTGTGTCCTAGAAATTTATATACATCTTCATTCATTTCACCAAGTATTGTAGTTTCACAGAGGTAAAATGGGATTTCTTGTGCCATACCAGCTTAATGAGTGTGGAATGTACAGGGCTAATACATTGGCTTATCAAAGCTCATCCATAGACGTGTGAAACTGGCAGCCCAGATACACTGATTTTCCATGGGTGTTTGACATGATAAATGCAAGTATGAAGGACAGATATGCTACTCCAATTGGCATTTCAAAAATGTCTGGATACATCATGGCTCCTCAGGATGCATATGTTTCCTTTCCACTTTCTATGGGTATAATAATCAATACACTTCATTCATTCATTAATCATATTAGTTGGTTCAAACTCACTGGTTTTCTAAGGACATAAGAAATGACATGTTGGATCAGGTCCGAGGCCTATGTGTTCCTGCATTCTTTTCATACAGTGCTCAACCATGTGGAAAAATCACAAGCAGGATAGAGAGTAATAGTACCTTCCCACTTCTGCTTCACAGCAAATGGGACTGAGAGCCATACTTCCATTGACCATGGTGGTTGAGTGGCTCTGAGAGTTTTTTCAGCATCTGCTAAAGTCAGTGTGCCACCACTGTAACTAGTAGCCATTGACTACCTAATTATCCAAATCAAGATACAAGTTTTTAAGAATTGTTGTAATAATTGGGAATCTGATAATGTCATAGAAGAGGCTGCTCCCTTTTTTCATGCACATAGATAAAAGTTATGCCTCTTCTTAGAGGGGATCCACTATAACTCATGGATCTATAATTGAAAAAGCAAGTATTACATGCTTCCTTCTTCCTCTTGAACTAGTACAGTGGGCCCTTTTTTTCCTCTGAGGTTTGGTTCCAGGACCTCCCGTGGGTAACAAAATCCATGGATGCTCAAGTCTCATTAAATACAGTGACATAGTAAAATGGTGTCCCTTATATAAAATGACAAAATCAAGCTTTGCTCTTTGGAATTTATACACTCATCCCTCCATATTCACAGCTTTGATATTTGCAGATTTGATTATCCATGGATTTGATTAATATGGTCTCTCTAGGAATATCTAGGTCCTCCACTGCAACTTTATGGTCAACTTTAACTAAAAAATTGCACTGAAAGACCTAGAAGTTCCTAGGGACAACATTCCATAGGCATTTGTAGCTCCTCCAGCGCAGTTCTATGGTCAATGTCTGGAGGACCTAGAGATTCCTAGAGAGTTGTCCTCTCAGGTAAAAACATGGTGTTTTTGTTATTTGTGGTTTTTCTATATTTGGGGGGGTCTTGTGCCCCTAACCCTAGGAGGGACAAGTGTATATTTTTTTAAAATATTCAAGCCATGGATAAAAAATCCATGGATATGGAGGGCTAACTGTGTTTTATTCACATTTTAAGGTATACAGATTTAAATAGTTAACATTCAAACACTTAATAAACTCTGATTTAGGTGATATTAATTAAAAAACAGTAATAATAATAATTGTTATTCTTGAAATGTTTGAAGAAGAATTATTGAAGCATTGCGTGAAGTGCTCCTTATACCCTACCTGGATGAAATATTGTATGTTTTGTTTCTATTTAATCAGTAACAAAAGCTTCTCTGAACTCAGTAGGAGAAAGACTGAACTTTGAACACTCACTCAGTAGGAAAATCTGAGCTAATGGATACCTTAAACACTCTAAAAATGTTGAGGTAGTAAAACTTAAGGTTTCAAGATTCAGGCCAGATCCAGTGACACATGCAGTGCCTTAGTGAAAGAGTCATAGGCAATATTTCATCAGATTTCAACAATTGGCATGTCATATGAAGAAGAAGTGATAGCACATTCTTTCTGTGTCTGTTTTGTAAGAAATACTAGTTCTGATAAATAATTCTGTCTCTCTAGCCAAGAAGAGATTCAACAATATGAAGCCAGTTATTGTGGTTCATGGTGGAGCTGGTCGTATCTTTAAAGAGCGAGAAAATGGAAGTCGCTCTGGCGTCACCGGAGCAGCTCTGAAAGGTTACAATATCCTTAAACAAGGAGGGAGTGCATTAGATGCTGTTGAAGAAGCTGTGGTGGTAATGGAAGATGATCCACATTTTAATGCAGGTAATCACTAAGCTTTCCGTTTTGGGGGAGTGAAAATTCAGTCACACTATTTCATGCCATCCTCCTCCCTCCCCTCCTCCTCCTCCTCCTCCTGCTTCTTCTTTTTCTTCTTCCCTTTCTCCCTTTCTCCTTTTTCTTCCTTCCCTCTCAATGGAGTTTATCACACGGGAGGAATTTCTCCCAATTTTGAATTGAGCCAATTCAAATTCACATAAATTTGCTAGTTTAGTGAATGTACGTGAAATCTAATTGTGTTTGGAGTGCATTCAGAATGACTTCCCATTTCCCGAAAATGACCCCCCATTGCCTGAAATTGCATGAGATATTCTTATACACATTAATGTAAAAGCTATGATTGCGTTCGGAATGACTTCCTTTTTGCTTGAAATTGCGTAAGATACACTCATTCGCAATTACGTAAAACCTTATGATTGCATTTGGATTGCCATTGCATTATACCTCCAAATTCCGTTGTATGATAAACTCCTTTGACTTTGACTGCCTGTGATCCTGTGGATTAACTGTAGCATGATGTAAAGGAATTTTGTAGTCACTTCATTTTCTTGCCACAAAGAGCTTAACCTGTTAACAAGTCTGGCTAATGGAAAAGACATAGAGGGAAGGCCAGTAAAAAGAATACTCAAGCTAATTTACACTAAGGCAAGCATATCCACTGATACTTTATTGTACAATAGCAGGAGATGAAGAAAGGGGGAAATCGTATTACATAGATGTGTCACAGCCATGAAGAATGATCAGATTGGGAGTTACTTGCTCTAAGTGGTAATTAAGGCAACCTGGCTTGTACCATGTATGCGAACTTCTAGTCAGATTCAGTACTAGTTGGAGTGAGAGAGAGAAGAAGGAAGAGCAACTTTTTGGCAGCCATTTTAAGTGGTAAGTGTGTGGATTTTTAAAATCTCTTTGGGGAGTGTGTCTGCTGCAGAGGAGGAGGAGGAGCTTCTGTGAGTCACACCTGTGAGTCACAAGTGGGAGGAGCTAGGAGACTAGCTATACAGAACTGCTCAGAGAGCCAGCTGCAGAGAGTTGGAGTGAGAGAGAGAAGAAGGAAGAGCAACTTTTTGGCAGCCATTTTAAGTGGTAAGTGTGTGGATTTTTAAAATCTCTTTGGGGAGTGTGTCTGCTGCAGAGGAGGAGGAGGAGCTTCTGTGAGTCACACCTGTGAGTCACAAGTGGGAGGAGCTAGGAGACTAGCCCCCCCCCAAACAGGGTAAAAGCACAACATTAGGAGCAGAGGAGCTGTAAACTTTGTTTTAGAGGTTCTCCTTTAGATCTTCCCCTTTTTAAAAGTGCTTTTGAGGGGTTCCCCTGCACCTCAGAGGAAGTGAATACAAGTTAGAAACCAGGGCATCTGTATAAAGTAACATTCCCAGTAGGTTGAAATCACTGATAGAGATTGGTGAAATAGGAGAGGACTTCAGGGGCTTTGACATTAGTGTCTACCGGGGAATATTCTTCGAGGAGGAAGCCCACAGTCTTCTTTTAGTGATTCCTTAATAGTTCTCGGTATGGGCACCGAGGGAGCGGCTGCAGTCACTTGCAACACTTGTGGGATGTTTGTCTTCTTGCCTACAGATGTGGCGAACCTCACATGCCCCAAGTGCAAGTTGGTAGCCCTCTTGGAGGAGAAAGTACAGCAGCTGGAATCCAGGGTAGCGACACTTCAGCATGTCAGGGAGCAAGAGGTTTTCCTCGACACAACGGAAGGAACGATCTTGGAAGGGGACCACACAGAGAAAGTCGCTGGGGGTGAGAAGGTCACTTCATCTACAGAGGAGGCAAACAGCTGGAGGAATGTCACACAGAGAAGCAGAGAAATCAGGGATAGCTGTAGGAGCTTGCAGCTACAGAATCGTTTCGAAGCCCTTTCACTTATCAAGGAGGATCAGGAAGAGCAGCACGGACAGACTTCAGGGACACAGCAGGAGAGCCTGGGAGTTCCATCGCAGGGAAGAGTTGCTGCTAAGCCTCAGAGGAGGCGCGTGGTTGTGGTGGGGGACTCCTTGCTGAGGGGTACAGAAGAAGTGATTTGTGGGCCCGACAAGATGTCTCGTGAGGTGTGTTGTCTCCCTGGGGCAAAGATCCGTGATGTTACGGAGAGGCTGACAAGACTCGTCAAATCTACTGACAAATACCCCTTCCTTTTGGTCCACGTGGGAACGAATGACACAGCAAGACACAGCCTTCAGAATATCAGAAGGGATTACGAGGCTCTGGGGAAGAAGCTGAAGGAAATGGACGCACAGATTGTCATCTCGTCTCTTCTGCCAGTAGAAGGGCATGGTCCAGGAAGAGAGAGGAAAATAGCAGATATCAACAACTGGCTCCGCAGATGGTGTCGCCGAGAACAATTTGGATTCTTGGATCATGGGCTGCGGTTCCATGAGGAGGGACTTCTAGCAAGGGATGGGCTACATCTCACGCCAGTTGGAAGAAACGTTTTTGCCAACAGTCTGAAGAATCTGATCAGGAGGGCTTTAAACTAAGTGATCTGGGGAAGGGAGACAGCAGTCTGGAAGGCAAAACGGCTAGAAAAAATAGTCAAACTGACATAGAGGGAAGAAGACAAACAGTGCAAGGACTCAACAAAAGGAGCCAAAAAAACATGCACAGGCATCAAGTAAAGGGGACACATGGTCTTAGATGTCTCTACACTAATGCACAGAGCATGGGAAATAAGCAAGATGAACTTGCACTCCTAGCACAACAAGGGAAATATGATATAATAGGCATCACTGAAACCTGGTGGGATGAGTCTCACGATTGGAATATAGAAATAGAGGGGTATAACCTTTTTAAGAGAAACAGGACAAACAAGAAAGGAGGAGGAATAGCATTATATGTCAAGGATATTTACACCAGTGAAGAGATCCAGGACATCAATACTGGAAGCCAGGTGGAGAGCATCTGGATAAAAATTAAAGGAGAGGGAAACAACAGGGATGTTACTGTGGGAGTCTACTACAGACCCCCAAGTCAGACAGAGGAAATGGATGATGCCTTTCTAGAACAGATGACCACGCAATCAGGAAGGAGAGATGTAGTAGTGATGGGGGACTTCAACTACCCGGATATTGGCTGGAAGTCAAACTCAGCGCCATCCTCAAGATCTAGAAAATTCCTCACTTGCCTTGAAGACAATTTCATTGTCCAAAAGGTGGAAGAGGCAACAAGGGGATCAGCTATTTTGGATCTGATCTTAACCAACAGGGAAGACCTAGTTGATGGGGTGCAAGTGGTGGGATCCTTAGGTGGGAGTGACCATGTTCTCCTGGAGTTTGTTATACAGTGGAAAGGTGAAGCTAAGCATAGTCAGACACGCATTCTAGACTTTAGGAAAGCTGATTTCAATAAACTTAGAGAAATACTGGGGGTGATCCCATGGTCAAGAATACTAAAAGAGAAGGGAGTTCAAGATGGATGGGAGTTCCTCAAAAGGGAGATACTAAAGGGACAATTTCAGACAGTTCCAATGAGGAAGAAAAATGGGAGATGTCTCAAGAAACCAGTATGGATGACTAAGGAACTTACAACTGAGCTAACTTTTAAACGGAACATGTATAAAAAATGGAAAAATGGGGAAATCACCAAAGAGGAATTCAAACAAATAGCCAGCACATGTAGGGATAAAGTCAGAAAAGCTAAAGCGCAAAATGAACTCAGGCTTGCTAGAGACGTTAATAACAATAAAAAGGGCTTTTTTGGGTATGTCCGCAGCAAAAGGAAGAAGAAGGAAACAGTTGGGCCACTGCGTGGAGAAGATGGCCAAATGCTCACAGGAGACAGAGAAAAGGCAGAATTGCTCAACACCTTCTTTGCTTCAGTCTTCTCAGGAAAGGCAAAGGGTGCCCAACCTAAGGATGATGGGGCAGAGGACAGAATAGGGGAATTTCAGCACAGAATAAGTAAGGAAACAGTACAGGAATACCTGGTTAATCTAAATGAATATAAGTCTCCAGGACCAGATGAACTACATCCAAGGGTATTAAAAGAACTGGCAAATGTAATATCAGAGCCATTGGCAATAATCTTTGAGAACTCCTGGAGAACAGGAGAAGTCCCTGCAGACTGGAGGAGGGCAAATGTTGTCCCAATCTTCAAAAAGGGGAAAAAAGAGGATCCCAACAATTATCGTCCGGTTAGTCTGACATCAATACCAGGAAAGATCCTAGAGCAGATCATTAAGCAGAGAGTCTGTGAATATCTGGAAGATAATTCCATAATCACAAAAAGCCAACATGGGTTTCAGAGAAACAAGTCATGCCAGACAAATCTGATCTCTTTTTTTGATAAAATTACCAGCTTGGTAGATGAAGGGAATGCTGTGGATATAGTATATCTTGACTTCAGTAAGGCCTTTGACAAGGTTCCCCATGACATCCTTGCAAACAAGCTTGTAAAATGTGGACTAGACAAGGTAACCGTTACATGGATTTGTAACTGGTTGACTGACCGAACCCAAAGGGTGCTCAACAATGGTTCCTTTTCATCCTGGAAAGAAGTGACAAGTGGGGTGCCACAGGGTTCTGTCCTGGGCCCAGTGCTATTCAACATCTTTATTAATGACTTGGATGACAGTATTGAGAGCCTAGTTATCAAATTTGCAGATGACACCAAATTGGGAGGAGTAGCTAATACCCCAAAGGACAAGATCAAAATTCAAAATGATCTGAATAGACTAGAAAGCTGGGCCAAAGCTAACAAAATGAAATTTAACACAGAGAAATGTAAGGTCCTACATGTAGGGCGGAAAAATGAAATGCACAAATATAGGATGGGGGACACCTGGCTGAATGAGACAACATGTGAAAGGGATCTAGGAGTCCAAGTAGACCACAAGTTGAACATGAGTCAACAGTGTGATGCAGCAGCTAAAAAGGCCAATGCAATTTTAGGTTGCATCAATAGAAGTATAGTGTCTAGATCAAGGGAAGTAATAGTGCCACTCTATTCTGCATTGGTCAGGCCCCACCTGGAATACTGTGTCCAGTTCTGGGCACCACAATTCAAAAAGGATGTGGAGAAACTGGAGCGGGTCCAAAGGAGGGCGACTAAAATGGTGAAGGGTCTGGAGACCTTGACCTATGAAGAACGCCTTAGGGAGCTGGGAATGTTTAGGCTGGAGAAGAGAAGGTTAAGAGGTGATATGATCGCCCTGTTTAAATACTTGAAGGGATGTCACATTGAGGAGGGAGCAAGCTTGTTTTCTGCTGCTCCAGAGAACAGAACTCGGAACAATGGATGCAAACTGCAGGAAAAAAGATTCCACCTCAACATTAGGAGGAACTTCCTGACAGTAAGAGCTGTTTGACAGTGGAACACACTCCCTCGGAGGGTGGTGGAGTCTCCTTCCTTGGAGGTTTTTAAGCAGAGGCTGGATGGCCATCTGTCGGGTATGCTTTGATTGGGAGTTCCTGCATGGCAGGGGGTTGGACTGGATGGCCCTTGTGGTCTCTTCCAACTCTAAATTTCTATGATTTCTATGATTTCTATGATTTCCTCACCTTGCCCCTCATCTCTCCACTCTTTTATACCAGTACATCTTTGTTCTTGGTCTTTGTTCCCCCAGCACTTCGATCCCTTATCCTCAGCATCCACTTCCAATATGTTTCCCCACCCCCACCCCAAAAGCTAGACTTTTAGGAAAGAAGCAAATCCTGGGAACGAGTTCACAAATGCCACACTGATGGCAAGACCAGAGACCTTTGGTACTCAAGATGTTTGGCATCTCAGCTGCCAGAATCCCTGGCCATTGACCACTGTTCTGGGATGTGATGTCCAAAACATTCACAGAATGAAAAATTGAAAATTACTCCAAAAGAGGAACCAGAAGACTGAGTTATACCATGAGTATCCACTGAGATTGAGGGAGTCAGGGGCAATTTACTCATCTCCATGCAATCACTCAAGCGTGGGTGCTTCATTCTTTGGAATGTGACTGCAGCTAATGACTCAGATTTCTTCTGTGGTTCAAGGATGCAATCCACGTAACCCAAGTCAGAAGCACACCTCCCCATTCCAGTTTCATCAGAGAGCAGGAGGGACACTACTGATAGTGCAGAGCTGCTATTAAATCATTGCATATCTTCTGATAGAATCTGTGTTATCATCCGTTGATGACAACTTTGACATTTAGCAAGCATATAAAATGCAGCATTTGTGTAAGGCTTTCTTTTTTCTCCCAAGAATCTTATATTCCAAAATTAGCAAACTTTTGTTTAAGATTTCCCCTTTGTTTAGATAATTCAGCATTTTGATACTTTCTGAGCGATGTTCTTCACACATAATGTGATGCCGAAGCATGCTGATGGATCTCCAGTTCTTTAGCCAAGAAGCAGCCTGCATGTTATAATTTAGCTATCCATGTTACATGCAGTAGCCAGTCCTTTAATTGTTTGCATCTAAGGGCCCATTAAGTATAACTGCTCCTGGAGAACAGGGGAAAAGAAGCTGGGTAAACAAGACCCTGCTTGGAATTGCTATTTCAAACCTACAGTGGGGTGTTTGTCTTCATAAAGGATGAAGTAGTATTAGCATAAGGGGGCAGCTGCAACAAATCTGTGACTGGAGTAATTTAAAATGCCCAGAACTTGTGACCACTGGCCTTAGGATTCTGGGAATTCTAGAACCAAGAAAGTAATTTTCCATGCTCTGAAAATATCTAAGCTAGTCAGACAACTATTGAATAGGTGTCAAAAGGAAGCTGCCTATGGTGGTTGCCCTGACAGTAATTGAGCATAGGCTTTCTTTTAGGTGGGCTCTTTGTTTCTCGAAAATTTATGAGATTGAGCAAATATTCAGAATTTACCCTACTTTCAGGTAGTTAGAAAATGATGACTCAGATCCAGTCTTACTATAAAGCCTGACAAGAATGTCAGGTAACACGTTGTGTGCATGTGCATTCAAGTCACATGTTGGCTTATGGTGACTCCATTAATTTATAGGGTTTTCTTAGGCAAGAAATACACAGAGGTGGTTTTGCCAGTGCCTTCCTCCGAAATACAGCCTACAGCCCCTAGTATGCTTTGGTGGTCTCCCATCCAAATATTTACCAGGGCTGGCCCTGCTTAGCTTCCAAAATTAGATGGGATTTGGTGCCATTAGGGTTTTAAGGCCCTTAGCAGACTATCGATATACCTAGCAGATTGTCAGGTACCATTAAATGCTAGTTGTTTAATGTCCTCCCTGCACCCACCAAAAATATGGGGTTGGGAGGTGATGTTATTTGAAATCTCTGTCATTGACATCAGAATGACTTGTGTCAGCATACTTTGTGTTCAGTCATCCCTAAATCTGGTTCCAATAGTTTAAAATGATACTGCATATTAGGATTAGTGTATTGTTTCCACTACATTCTTTCTTTCTCCTTATCAGTGCTACCGGTTCCCTAGACTCATTGCCTTTTCAAGAATACACAAAGAGGAATATCTTGAACAATAATAATAATAAAATTTATTTATATCCCCCCCTTTGAGATCAATCGGGGTGGCTAACATCAATAAAAATTACAATACAATACATCAAAATACTTCATCCCCTCCTTAAAAAGTTATTAAATCTATTGCAGATTAAAATCCAACAATTAAAACAACTTCTACTAAAAACAATAACACAGATAACAGCAGCTATTCCATTGGATCTTCAAAGAGAATTTGGGAACCCTTTTTTTTTAAAGGGGTTCCTGAGGCTGAGATTTTCTATTCTGGAAAGGCCTGCCAGAAGAAATCCGTCTTTACAGCCTTTTTGAAGCTGTCTAAGGATGTCAATTGACGGATCTCGTCCGGCAGGTCATTCCATAATCTGGGGGCGACTAAAGAAAAAGCCCTGTGGGAGGTAGCCGAAAGCCTGGATTTTTGAGGCTGTAGCAAATTCCTCCCAGAGGACCGAAGTGCGCGGGGAGGATTGTAAGGGAGAAGGCGGTCCCTGAGATAGTTTGGGCCCAAGCCCAGGGCTTTAAAGGTGATAACCAACACCTTGTACTGGGTCTAGAAGCTAATAGGTAGCCAGTGGATGGACCTCAGTACCGGAGTAATATGGTCCCTCTTGGATGTTCCTGACACTAATCTGGCTGCCATATTCTGTATTAGTTGCAATTTCCGGACCAAGCACAAGGGTAGCCCCATGTAGAGCGCATTACAGAAATCAAGATGTGAGGTTACCAGCGTGTGCACAAGAGTCTCGAGATCCCTTACTTCCACAAAAGGGCACTGCTGGCGTATCAGCCGTAGCTGATAGCAGGCGCTCCTGACTATCGCATTTACCTGATTCGTCATCAGGAGCGACGAGTCAAGGAGCACCCCCAGACTGTGAACACAGTCACTGGAGGAGAGTGTGACCCAATCCAGGACATGAGGTTGCAGCCCAATTCTTGGTTTCGGGGCCGCTACCGTGAGCACCTCCGTCTTGTCTGGATTCAGTTTCAATCTGTTTTTCCTCATCCAGCTCATTACCGCTCGAAGACATTCATTGAAAGAGGAGACGCCATTGGAATTCGAGGCTGACGAACGAGGCATGGAGAAATAGATTGGAGTGTCATCAGTGTACTTATAACACCCATCTCCATAACTCCAGATAATCTCACCCAGCGGCTTCATATAGATGTTAAATAACATCGGTGACAGAACAGCTCCCTGTGGGACCCCACAGGTGAGCTCTCTTTTGCTCGAACAACTATCCCCAAGCAGCAACCTCTGGGACTTGCCCGAGAAGAAGGACCGGAACCATCGCAATGCAGTGCCTTCGATGCCTAACCCCCTCAGGCGGTCCAAGAGGATGCCGTGATCTATCGTATCAAAAGCCACTGAGAGGTCTAGGAGCACCAACAGGTTCACACTATCCCTGTCGATGCTCAGACGCAGATCGTCGGTCAAGGCAACCACGGCGGTCTCAACCCCAAAGCCTGTCCTGAAACCAGTTTGAAATGGGTCTAGATAATCGGTTTCCTCCAAGACAGCTTGGAGTTGAAGAGCAACCGCCCTCTCAATCACCTTGCTCAGGAATGGTAGTAAAGAGACTGGCCTGTAATTTTTCATGTCCCGGGGGTCTAGGGAAGGTTTTTTCAGAAGCAGCCTAACAACCCCTTCCTTCAAATGTGATGGAATATATATCCTTCCTTAAAGGATGCATTGATGATGTCCGTAAGGAACTCCATCAATGCATTCCCCCCCCCCCCCGGACGGCCAGCCATGATGGGCAAGGGTCAAGAGGGCAGGTCATTTTCCTCACACTACCAAGGAGCTTGTCCACGACCTCAGTACTCACAGATTGGAGCTGATCCAGGGTAAGTTCATCGACGGAGCTGCTTGACACCACTGTAGTGAACACTTTACTGTTCACCCCTTACGTTTTCTTGATGACAGCACCCTGGGCCTTTTAGATCCCACCACTGCCACCAATTTATATGTGGTGAACTCCAAGTCTCTCAGTTCACCCACCACCTGTTCTCCACTGAGGCACTAATACTTGGTAGCGTGCTCTAATATTCACAAGGAGGCCAAGTTGTATTCCAAAACTTGAACAAGAGTTTATTTGTAAACTACAAAAATAAACTATATAGAATACTTAAAGCTTTTAATCGTCTTGTTGCTTAGTTACAGAAGGTTCCTTAACCTATTAATATCAAATCGGCCACTCAGGCAATCTATTCTCCAGTACCAAGACCAAAATCTTTCTTGAAACCACTGACTTGTTCTAAGCCTCTCTCTCCTAGACTCCCTCAAGCCTATCCAGTCCCTCTCTGGACTCTTCAGACCCTATCCTGGTCTCCAAACCAACCTAAAATGTTCCCTCAGGAAGCCTAAGAGCCTAAGAGCACACCCTCCCTTTGATGTGACTCTCTCCCTTCAAAACTAAACCCCAACTAAACACTCTTTTTCTCCCTGCAACAAGGCTTCTGCACAGCCCTGCCCAGCCAGCTTCCTATCGGCTGGTCTCATGTTGCTCTTTGATTGGCTGATTGATCGGCCTGTTCACTACAACCTCATCTACCTTTTCTGTTAGAAGACTGGCGTCTAGGTTGGCTCTTATCTGAGAGATTTTATCCGCAAAGACGTTGCTAAACGCGTCACAGCAGCCCGTTGTAGGGGAGGAACCTGCATCATCTCCCTCACCACCCTAAACACCACCCTAAACAGCTCCGCTGGACGGGATTCAGCGGACGCAATACACGCAGAGGAGAAAGACCCCTATGGTGAGTTCTGTCAGATAAGAGTTGAGTCTTTCGTCATTTGCGCTCTAGTTGCTGTCCAAACCACTTCATTTTCCTAAGCTGTGGTGTGAACCATGGCTTGTGGTTTGAAGCAGGATGGCAAGGACGCTTGGGAGCGATCGTGTTGATAGCCTTGGTAAGACCAGTATTCCAAGTATTAACCAAAGCATTGATAGGATCATCGGTGGTCCTGACCATAAGACCCTCTAAGGCTTTCTGGAATCCAACTGGTTCCATTAGCCTTCGAGGGCGGACCATTCTTATGGGTCCACCACCCCCAGTGGGGCATATACAGGCTCTAAGTTCTGTCTTGACCAGGAAATAATCTGTCCATGACAATGCGGAGGTACTGATGACTTCCAACCACGGATATTCCTGTTCCGTACTGAAGACCATGTTGAGTGTATGAACTGCACAATGTGTGGGCCCAAGGACCAATTGGGATAAGCCCATGTTTGTCATGGTCTCCATGAACTCCCGAGCCGCACCTGTTAGGCTGGTCTCGATTGGAATGTTGAAGTATCCCAGAACTAGCAGTCTGGGGGACTCCAACAACAGCAATAATAATAACAACAACAACAACAACAACAAATCTTTATTTCTAGTCCACTCCTCTGTAGAGCACAATCGTAGCAGGGTACAGCAAATTAAAACATACAGATTAAAATACTTCATCAACCCATTCCCAACCACCCATCCTTAAAAATAAATTAAATTAGCAATAGTTTAAAAACCATAACAACATTAAATTCATAACACTTCCTCATAGATCTTAGATGAGGGTAAAAATAGCTCCAAGACTAGCTGTGTCAGCTCGCTTAGGGAGTCTGCTAGACAACGGGGTGGTCGGTGGACTAGCAGAATCCCCAAACTATCTGTTAGAATATAGTACATGTTTTGATATCATATGTGTGATTTTGAAGTTAATAGTTTTTCCATATCTCCAGAATAAAGAGGTTGCATAATTTAAATACAGTTGGCCATCTCTATCCACAGATTTTTTATCCACAGATTGGAGCATACATGACTTGAAAATATTCCCAAAAAGTATAAATTCCAAATAGCAAACCTTGATTTTCCATTTTATATTTAGGACACTATTTTGTTGTGCCATTATATTTAATAGGACTTGAGCATACATGGATTTTGTTCT
The DNA here is from genome assembly GCA_034509955.1 of Urosaurus nigricauda. Lineage (NCBI taxonomy): Eukaryota > Metazoa > Chordata > Lepidosauria > Squamata > Phrynosomatidae > Urosaurus > Urosaurus nigricauda. Next base: position 254,939,557 of record JAOEGL010000001.1, on the reverse strand, counting down.
ACACAGAGGGTCCTGGAACCAAACCCCAGCGGATTACAAGGGCCTACTGTATTCCCCTCCAAAAAACATCCAGGGCAGCCATGTTGGCCATATAGCAAATCTAATAACATCAAAAATGATACCTTTATTGGTCCAACCAATAAATTACTTGTAATTGTGCGTTTTGGTTAAATATTTCCAGTTATTTCTAATAACAACTAATTATACTATAACTTAAAATGGCAATTTGAATAATGAACTCAGGCTGATAAGTGAAATAAAAGAAGATTCAAAAATTTTGCATTTGAAGATCTTTATTGGAGTTTATGTGTGTTGCATTTAAGTTTTGTGTTATTTCAACATCTTGTAGGAGAGAACCTATGCAAGTAGATGACTGTGAGATCTACACTGTCTTGATCTTATAACCTGAGTTTCTACTGCCAAAGCACATGCTTAAGAATATGCAATAGAAAAATGAGTTTGTAACCCTCAGGATTATTGGCCTGTACTTGGCTCTGTGAATCTTTGTTTTGTTTTTTTTTGTTTTGTTTTGTTTTTAAGATTCAGGTTGTCATTATTGGAGTGAACACGTAAGGTTTTTGTGATGAGAATATGAGGACAGCCTTCCATGAGTCCCAGTTGGTTAATGCATTTATTTTTGCTTTCCTCATATTGAAGTGATATTTTCTTTCTCTTTTCAGTGCCAGAAACAGACAACTCCAAATTATGAAACATTTGTATAAATACTATTAAATAAGTTTCATGTTGTAGAAAAAGAAGAGATACCTTATGTTCAGAAAATATGCAAGGCTTTCATTTATAGCACTGAAATTTGTGGTTGCATTTATAATTATATTATAAATTATATATTTCTGCAAGAAAGTTGGCAATCTAGAAATTTTCACTTAAAAGGTTTAAAAACATGAATATCTTTGTTTTTTTCTTTCCTGTGTTAGGTTGTGGGTCTGTTTTAAATGAGAAGGGTGAAGTAGAAATGGATGCCATTATCATGGATGGAATAAATCTGACCTCAGGAGCAGTATCTGCAGTGAAATGTATAGCTAATCCAATCAAGCTTGCTCGTCTTGTCATGGAAAAGGTATGCAAAACAGTCACTTCAACAAAGCTTCTAGCCAGTTCTTTTTGGACTTGGGATCCATGTTGTGTGAGGCTTCGTTGCCTATGTTTCTGGCCTGGTTACACCAGTAACAGAGAGTTTTAATAGTTTTAATGTTCTGCCATGTTAAAAGTGATGAGACAAACAAAGCAAAATGGCCAATGTGTTTTGGGTCCAACTTTTGTAAGAAACATTTTTTTAAAATCTAAAGTTGGCATGAATGGTAGGTCTGGTAGGTTGGTTGGCCTTCCAAGGTGCTGCTGGTCTGCTCCAGGAGGTTTCTGAGGTTTAGAATCCCTGGCAGTTGCCAACGCTGGAACTATTGTTGCAGTTGAATCACATATTATCTTAAAACATGCAATCACCATATATCTCAAAATAATAGCAACAAAAATAATTAGGATTGTAGCAGTGGGTTAAAGTTGCCACATGTAGCTTCCTCTCTACCAGTTTCATGTGGGTGACATACACGGAGCCTTTGAGACAGCCTTGCCCAGTTTGATAGCCTTTGTATATTTTGGACTGCAACCTTTCAGCCCCAGTGAGCATACCTAATTGTTGAGGATGATGGGCCTTGTAGTCAGAACATCTGGAGGGCACCAACTTGGAGAAGGCTGTTCTAGGAGACTGCCTTCTGTTGAATCAGACCATTAGTGGATCTAGCCCACTGTTGTTGGCACTGACTGGTGGCAGTGTTCCAAAGTTTCAGGCAGAATTTTCTGACCCTTTCCTGGAAATGCTACAGATTGAACCTGGAGCCTTTGGCATATGAAGTGTTCTTATTGTTGAGCTACAGTATTCTCTGTCTACCCCTTTGTGATCTCCCAAACTATGCTCTTCTAAACCTTCTGGCTTGGAGACCACTTGTCTCACAATATGAACTGGCAAGGTGTCATTCCACCTGCCTTCAGGACAGTGAAGAACCATTTGCTGCTTTGAGAAAGCCAGCTCAAGAACAGACAAGTCTGCCACTTCTAATGTAGTAGTCCTTAGACAGAGAGTGCTTTATAACTCTTTCCTCAGTCAGCCTCACAGTTCCCTTTGACATAGATAATGTGTGTCCATTTTACAACAGAGGGATGAGATTGGAAAAATAATGATTCAACATGAAATCCACTGCACCAGTCGAAGCTGGCACATAAAGCTAAATCTTCTATAGTCAAATCTAGTATTATTGTCTCAGTCTCACACAACCTCTAACCTCATTCAGACCTACAGAGCCTTGATGCCATTTTCCTTCACCATTCAGTGGTTTTCTGTTTCAGTGTCTAGGCTCAAAAGGCAGCCCTTCAGAGTCTGTTTAGTAACACTTCTTGAGTGATCTAAGTGTGGATGTGTTAATGCTACCTTCCAAAAACTGCCTTTTGAAAGACATAATCTGGCATTTCAAGTTTAAACCTCGTATATCAGGGTTCAGTCAAGATATTGTGTTATTTTATTTATTTTTATATTTATAGAACAAATGCCGGTTTACCCACTCAAATTTTATAATAAAGAAGAAAAATTTGTAAGTAGTAAATGCCAGAGATGCAAATTCATTTATCTCATCTAATAATAAGCTATATATGTGGGCTTTCAGGAGAATTTGGAGTCCTTGAAATCCTCCCTCTTTTGACATAGTTCTAATTGGAGAAAAAGTACAAACCCTACATGCACTGCTCCCTGGTTATGCTCATGTCTCACGTCTAAACATCTGGCATTTCTCTGCTTTTTCAGGGGCAATTTTGGCTTAGCAGACACTGGCCATTTCAGTTCTGCCTGCAGAAAGCCAGTTGATCAATAGCTGCAGAACAGGCAGATCTTCTCTTTAGAAGTGAAGTGAAAATAAAGCTGTTGCCACTGAAAAGACACTGATTAGGCAGGCTTTTTGCAACTGCCGTTGGAACTGGAAAACTGACATACTGAGTTGTATTCAAAAGTCTCTTTGAGCAACTTCCTTCTTCATGAAAGATCTGAGATAATACTGGTACATGAAGAATTCTTTTTGTATCACTGGTTGAAGTTGTCACTTTTCAAGTTTGAAGATGATACTTGTGCAATTATTTTCTGTTCATTTTTGTGCATAAGGTTGTGAACTATTGTTTTCACTTGAAACTGCATTGACACCAGAATAGATAGAGAAGTTAACTCGCATATAATTTGTCTGCAGTGTCAGTTAACTTTGAGTGTGAATTTTCATGGCTGCACATGAGTGCACATGCAAAGTAGATATGCACTTTTAAGTAGATATGAGCTGTTATATTATGTATTGTATTTATGTATCCCAACTTTTCTACAAGGAGCTAAAGGTGACGTACACAGTCGCTCTCCCTTGGTTGCCCAGCATGCATCTTATCCTCACAGTAATCCTGGGAGGTAACTAAGAATCTGCACTGCAGAAATAATGCAGTTCAATACTTCTTTAACTGCTTTAACATCATGCTATGGAATCCTGGGGTTTGTAGTTTTGTGAGGTACCAGAACACTCTGACAGAGAAAGTTAAATGTCTCACAAAACTACAAATCCCAGAATTCTATAGCATTGAGCCATGATAGTTAAAGCAAGGTCAAACTGGATTATTTTTCAGTGCAGATTTAGCCTTATTCAGAAACAAGATGAGTGTCTCTGATTATGATGAGGTTCATAACTGAGTGAGGTTTTGGCACTACAGTAAATTCTGTCATAAACTCTGTCTACCATGCAGCAAAAGGTAGGTTCAGCGGGAGGCAAATCAGTCACACAATGGTGCAGTTCAGGCAGTTTGATAAACCATATCTGAAGTGTTAGAAGCTACAATCAAGTTTGGGCTTCTAAACTACAATTAGTGTAACTTGTACTGCAGCAGTAGGTGAGCTATGGAATTAATAATACAGTCGGCCCTCTATATCCACAGATTTTGGTATACACTGGGGGTCCTGGAACCAAACCCAAGTGGATACAATTAATTTCACCCCTGAACACTTTAACCTGTTAACTTTATGGCAAGCAGTATTTTATTTATTTGTTTGTTTGTTTTTTGTTTTGTTTTCTTGCTTAGACAATGTGCATGTCGGGGTGCTGTTAAAGGCCAGGAATAATGTAGCCATTTAACCCTTTAATAGAAAATATGACAATAATTTTATGCAGTCACTCTAGGTGTTTGGCTTTGGATTATTGACTTGTAGTCAAGTTACACAGTGAGGTTGGCATCTTAAACAATTTGGTGATGTTGCATAAGATTTCATGAATATAGCAACTGGCTTTTTATCATGATACTGTTCAATTTTGATTAACATACTGCCAAAAAGAAGTAGATATGGGGTTGTCTGCACAGACCAAAAAAAAAAAAAAAAAAGCAGTTTCATCCCGTTTCAAGCTTCAGATGTTTACATGCTACATAAGGCCGAAAGGGAGTGAAACCAGGATGAAACTATGCTCTGGGGTGAAAAACCAGAGCAAAATAATGGCCATTTCCTCTGCTCTAACATGGAAAGTATACATTATTGCATAACACTGTGAACAACATGATACGAGTCCAGGAATGTGGGAAGGCTCAGGTGGCTTACTGAAGCATGTACCCTGGGACTGGTGAGACACAGCTTCTGGCACCATTGCTTGCCATATGTGTCAACATGCATGCACACAGGTGGCCAGCTGCACCATTGACCCATCACACACCCCATGAAACAAAATTACAGCAAACACAGCAGGTTACCAATAATACAATGGATGTAATAAACACATTAACAAACTAGATAGTCCAACAGAGAGCCATGGGATGAAGGGGAGAAAAGGGGGCATGACATGTATGGCTGGCCTCCAAGATTGTGCTTTGCTAGTGTGTTACTGGGCATACCAATGCACTGTATGAAATAAAGCCTATAGCAGCTGGTATTTGTTAGCAGTCTCCATCCACATACTTCCTAGGCTGACCCTGCTTAACTCCCAAGACTGGGTGTCTTTAGGGTATTTCGTCCCGATTAATGCTTCATATATATTCATCCTCTTTTCATTTGTGGTATTCAATTTATATCTATTGGTATATTTTGGCATTCGTGATTACAGTCGCCCCTCTGTTTTTATGGACTTGGAGTCTGCGTTCCTCACCATTTGCAGGCAGGAAACGGAGGGAGACAAAATGGAATGCATGCCCCTGGTGCGCACCCCCAGGTGCCCCAGGAATGTACCGCCATACAAGCCAATGGGACTTGAATATTGGTGATTTTTCGTTTTCGTGTGGGGAAACAGATCCCCCCAAAAAACGGAGGGGCGATTGTATTGTTTTTTGACTGACTGTAGACATTATTTTCTTTATATTTTGCTATTACTTTCCACTGAGAGCCAGTGTGGTTTGAGCACTGGACTATGACTTTGGAGATCAGGGTTCAATTTCCCACTCAGCATGGAACCAACTGGGTGACCTTGGACAAGTTGCACACTCTCAGCCCCAGAAAACCTTAGTGTCAGTATAAGTCATAAACTACTTGAAGGCATATAACAACAACAACATTTGCTTTCCATTACATCTACAGTGGAGCCTTAGTATTTGCTGGGTTTTAGTTCCAGGGCCCCTTGTGAATACCAAAATTCATGAATGCTCAAATCCCATTATATACAATGGCATAGTAAAATCATGTCCCTTATATAAAAGGCAAAATCAAGCTTTGCTTTTTTGGATTTTTTAATATATATGTTTATCTATACATACATACATACATACATACATTTTATAGCCATGGATAGTTGAATCCATGGATGCCGAATCCATGGATACAGATAGCCAGCTGTATTTTTGTTTTGTTATTTATGAATATGTAAGGATTTTGGACTTGTGTTTTATGGAAGATTTAAGGATCAGGGTTATTGTTGTTGTTTTAATTAAGATTTCTATTTCAAGTCATTTCTGCTCCCCTTGAATGTTTCACCCTAAACAAGGAAAATAAATGATGTTTCTAATTAGCCACCACGCTCATGATTTGGTCATGACACAATATTGGCTCCATCTGGTGGCAAAAATGAATTTCTCCAGATTTTGTCCAGCAACACCCAGGAGTTTAGCCTATTAAACAGTCCACTGAGATACATTTCATTAAGCTGCACAGGCTGTTTCCGTTTGTTTGCGAGCTAATAGTTCCTCAGAAGGACCAATCTGTTAAATGATTGTTTTTGGATATCTACCAAAATCTGGAGATTTCTGTGGCATGCTTTTATTAGTTCCATTGGGGGGAAGAAACAGTACCTGAAAATAAATTTGCAAAAGATTGGATAGGCATCTGGCATCAAATTATCAAAGGTGCTAGAGTATCTGAAGGAGACTACCTAGCCTAAAATAGCATGAGTGAATGCACTCCAGTGTAGAGCTATGAAAAGTATTTTTTTTACAAGTAGCTGTGCTGACTGGTAGATAATGGGAGCTGTAGTACTAGCAAGTACCTGTTTCCAAGTTCTGTTTCTGTGTGCACATACTAGGGTACATTGAGCACAGTGCAGACATGTATAGGCTACACTAGAACCTCCTTTTCCCTATACTTTGTACATCGCATACAGTATATGGAAAAGGAGGAAAAGTTTTGTGTTGGGAGGAGGGAAATGTAAAAGCACAGTAGTACTGTTCCACAGCTCTGTTATTTTAGTAGGCCCTACATTGAAGAGTATTTCCTGTACAATTAGGATCCGTATTAACAAGGCGGGAACTAAGGTTATAGAAATAACTGTACTTAAGGAAGCACTGAACGTATCATGAAAACAGTATGATTGCAATTGTGATCATGACTGCAGTCTTTTAGGAAATTACCTGGAATTGAGTTCAAGGGGGTTGCCTCTGAGTAGATATGTACTCTACAAAAAGAGTAGATCCAGTGGGATCCTCTGGTAGCAACTGATGCATTATTGACTATGTTAAAAAAGAAAACATCTGTACTATACTCTTTGCCCCGAAATGTTTCCATCCCTACTGGCTATTATAAGCATTATTATTTCAAGTTAAGAAGCAGTGGTTCAACATGTTTTCTTCTTCCCTCCCTGGAAAGGAGAAAGGTAACTTTTATAGCCCCTAGTAAAACCACTTGAGTCTCTCAGGGGCAAAGCAGACAGGCATGAAGGAGTGGTCTCTGACCACTTCACCTGCCATTACCCTGCAGTTGGCCAGGGACTGCGGCAACCAGATGGACCACTCTGAAAGTGGACCACTGCTGCGGTCCCCAATAGGCTACCAGCAAGGAGTGGATTTTCACCACTCCTTTCGCCGGTGGCTTCAGGCTGCTTTCAGCTGCATCAGGAGTGTGTGTCATTTGCATGCCACACCTTGAAAGCTGCTGGAAGCCGCTCCTTTTGGCCCAGCAGTTTTAGGCCTTAGTTTCTGAATACAGTGGTCCCCCGGGTTACGAAGGTAATCCGTTCCGGATTACCTTTCGTAACCCGGAAATGACCGCATCCTGGGGGACCGCTTTAGCGGACGGACCGCGCGGCCGATTTAAAGGGGCTGCGCGGTTTTTCCGTTTCGTTCCCCGGGGGATCCTTCGGATCCCAGGGGAATTTTTGCGGTCCCGCCGGTTTCACACCCCGGGGATTTCGTTCCCCGGGGGATTCGTAAGTCGGGGGACCACTGTATGTGCAAGAAGCACTTTAATGCAGAGTTACTTCCTTTTTTAAAAAGTCAGTTAAGAGTATGGTCCTATACACATGTACTCATACAACTGGTTGTATACAACCACTGTGTAGGTGTAGTGGATGCATCGCAGCCTGGACCAAAAAGTGACTCTGAAGGGAGAACTTAACATCTCTGCTTTCTCTTCTGTTCTCTTCTCTTCCTTCTAAAAAAGCAAAATATCACTGACTTTTTTCTGCACTGTAGGAAACAGAGAGGGCAACTGTCATCTTCTAGAAATTTTGGGACTGCAACCTCAAGTGATTGTACATAGGGTGTTCGGGTGGCACTCCAACAACCTTACTTCACAGATGCAACATGTTTCTACCGTTAACACAGAAATGTGAATTCCTACACAATAAACAACATGTTTGTGTGTTCTGCACAGTTGTTTTCTGTACAGGAAAAAAAGAGGGATTTGTGCTGTGCTGAAAGCAGTATTTTTTGCATGTAAAATAATACTTCAGTACAGAAATATTAATTTCTATACAGAAAATGCCATTTTTGAAAATCAGTCATGTGTGAATTAATATTTCTGTGTTGAAATGCTATTTTCTATCTAGAACATGTTCCTTCCTGTGAAGAAAAGTGCCCGTTGGCCTGTGTGGTTCCTCTGGGTTCTCTTTTGTCCTACATGTTATTCAGTATTTTGGGGTGCAGTGTCACCAGCATGTGGATGACACTCAGCTCTACGGTGAGTATCTCGTATCTCTCGTTTCCATCTGATTCTAAGGAAGTTGTCTCTATACTGAACCAAAGTCTGTTGTCAGTAATGGACTGGATGAGGGCAAACAAATTGAAACTTAATCCAGGCAAGACAGAGGTGCTCCTGGTAAGGCAGATAAGGGAATAGGGACCTTGCCTGTGCTGGATGGAGTTACACTTCCCCTGAAATCTCAGGTTCACAGCTTAGTTGTTGTCCTGGATTCAGCTCTGAGTCTGGATGCCCAAGTCTCAGCAGTGGCCAGGAGTGTATTTGCACAGCTAAAACTTGTGTGGCAGCTGCACACGTTTCTTGAGAAGCCAGATCTGGCTACAGTGACACATGCCTTGATTACATCCCATTTGGACTACTGTAACACACTGTGTGTGGGGCTGTCTTTGGAATCTGTTCGGAAACTCCAGTGGGTGCAAAACACTGCATCAAGAATGCTGACCAGGGCCCATTACAGGGTGCATATAACTCCCTTGTTGAAACAGCTTCACTGGCTACTAGTTCATTTCCGGGCACAATTCAAAGTGCTGGTCATGACCTATAAAGCCCTACACAGCTTAGGTCCAGACTGTTTGAAAGACCGTATCTCCCCATACAAACCAGTTAGAGCCCTTAGATTCTCAAGAGAAGGCTTTCTCTCGATCCCACCACCATCTCAGGCTTGCTTGTGAGGACATGAGAGAGAGCCTCCTCACTGGCTGCTCCCACCCTCTGAAACTCCCTTCCATGGAAGGCTGGACTGTCCCCAAAACATAAGCATGTCATGGTGGTTTTTACACTGAACATATGTATTTGTCATGCTTTTAACTTCTATATATTTCAAATGTAATTTTTATTATTTTTAGAGGATTTAAACTGTTTTAAATTTTATTGTAATGTTTTTTAAATCTGTGAGCTGTCTTGGGTCCCTTCAGGAAGAAAGGCAGCAAATAAATTAAATAAATAAATAAATAATGTTTTCTATGCAAAACAACCATATGCAAATTGTGTGCAGGATAAGTTCTATATTGCAAAGATTCTCATCAGTCTTGGATTCTTCTCATTGGGGTTTCTCAACATTTGAAAAACATGTTTTTCTTCCATTTTTTGACTATTTTCAAATATTCTCTCCACCCCTACCATTCTGTAAGGCCATATGCATCACAGCAATAAAACTAACAAAGGTTATAGTTAGCGCTAGAAAAGAAGTGGTTTTATTTTCATATTTAGTAAAAGTAGTAGGGTAGATAGACATAGCTTCCCTACTGGAAAATGAATTAATTACATATAATTCAAGATTTATGACATGTTGCTTCCAAAATCTAATATGATACAAGGACTGTTTTGTTTTATTTACTGCATACAAACAACTCAGGGAGTCTTTCTTATTGAAGAGTGGTGGAAAAAAAATATTTACTTAAGTAAATATGTAGGGCTGCATTGAAATATTTATGTAGGAGTATTTTTGAACAGTTGTAAACAATTCTGTCATGAGCATCCTGTTCTTCGGTCCTTTAAAGAGGTATTTTCTCAGATAGAGATGCTGTTTTTTGGCATACAAACTTTTTGTAAAGCCCTGGCCAGGGGGAAAAAAAAACTAACTCTACCTAAGTGCCAAAGAAATCAATATGATACATCAATATGATGATAAGCTCATCAAGTGCTTAGCTTTGGTCTCATAAATTTCAGTGGGGCTTTAGAATGCATAACTTTCTCTGAATGGGGTCCATAATGTTTCAGTTTGAAGACACTGAACAAAATCTGCAGTTAGTACGAATTTGTTGTTCTTTGCTGACATATGCCTCTCATACAAATAGGAATGTTTCACTGATGCTTTCATACGATCTACTTAAAATGCCACTTGAAGCCATTTGCAACAGGACAAGATAAAACTCTCAAAATAAACAGTTCTATTGTTAAAATTCTTTACATGTCTGATATTAACCAGGAATTATGGGTGGGTTCTGGAAATTTCTCTTTGCTAATATTATGTGTGATGTCCTGTCGAATTCATTTTAAATTTTTCGTGTAATTTTTAAAGAAACATTCAGTGCATTTTTCTTACTAAATTACTCTGTACCTGAGCATACATATATGAGTGCAAACTGATTTACATATGCATAATGATTTCAGATGCAAGTATAAAATCTTCTTGAATGACTATAAAATAAAATAAATACGTTTTTCTACTAAATCTTTTTTATTAAGTTCTGAAACATAAATTTTATAAATAATAAATAACAATAAATACTTATTTATATCCCTCCTCTTCTATTTCGGGGATCGAGGCGGGTAACAACAAGATATAGACAATACAAAAAATGATAATAAACAGCAAATCTCTCCAGTCCCCAACCCTAACCCTCCCTTCCCAATTATAAAATTAAATAAATTAAAAGGAAATCCTAAACAAGTGACAATAGTTTCAAAAGCATAGATGGAAATAAGATGGATAGATTCTTCTATTCTGGTGTCATTAATCAGGGAAGGCCTGCCGGAAGAGAGTTGTCTTTATCACCTTCTTAAAAGCCTCAAGAGAGGAGATTTCGTGAATCTCTTCCGGCAGGTCATTCCACATTTTTGGAGCCACTAAAGAAAAAGTCCTCTGAGAAGTTGACACCAATCTTCTTGGTTGTAAGAGGTTCTTCCCAAAGGAACAGAGAGTGCGGGAAAGATTATATGGGAGGAGGCGCTCCTTCAAGTAAGCTGGACCCAGGCCCTATAGGGCTTTATAGGTGATAACCAACACCTTGTACTGTGCCTGGATGCTAATGGGCAGCCAGTGTAATGATTTTAAAATTGGTATAATGTTGTGGAACTTAGATTTTCAAGCGACCAATCTGGCTGCCATATTTTGCACCAGTTGAAGCTTCTGGACGTGGCACAAGGGTTGCCCCATGTAGAGCGCATTACAAAAGTCAAGACGAGAGGTTACCAGTGCATGTGCAACTGTTTCAAGGTCCTACTGCTCCACGTAGGGTCGCAACTTGTATATCAGCCAAAGCTGATAACAGGCAGTCCTGGCTATGACAGTTGGAGCGACAAATCTAGGAGCACCCCCAAGCTGCGAATGCAGTCCTTCAGGGGAAGTGTGACCTCCGTCCAGCACTGCCGAACTAATCTCCATACCTGGGTTGGGGTTACCGATCACAAGTACCTCTGTTTTACTTGGATTCAGCTTAAGTCTATTTTCCCTCATCCAATCCATTACCGACCTCAATCAGTCATTCAGAGGGGATATGCCCTCCTTGGTCATTGAAACAGTTCGAGACATAGAGAAATAAAATTGGGTGTCATCAGCGTACTGATAACACCCAGCCCCAGGTCTCTGGATGATCTCGTCCAGCAGCTTCATGTAAATGTTATAGCATTGGAGACAGTGCACCATGATGGACACCTAAGCGACACCATCTGGAACCTACCCGAGAGATAGGACCAGAAGCACTGCAAAGCATTAGGAATTATTCCTAAGTTTCTCAGGTGTTCCGGAAGGATACCATGGTCTATGGTATCGAAGGCCTCTGAGAGGTCCAAGAGCACTAACAGGGCCACACTTCCCCTGTCGATTCATAGACGGAGATCATCGACCAAGGCGACCGTGGAAGTCTCCACGTCGTATCCCGACCTGAAGCCAGTTTGAAATAGTCAAGATAATCAGTATCATCCAAGACTGCTTGTAGCTGGTTTGCAACCACCCTCTCGATCACCCAGAAAGGGAAGGAGAGACACTGGCCGATAGTTATTTTTGTCCAGGGGATCAAGGGAACATTTCTTTAGAATGGGTTTAACCACTGCTAATTTCAGGATAGATGGAAAACAACCTTCCCTGAAGGAGGTGTTGATTATAGATCTTAACAATTTCAGAGTTGCCTCACCTCCCTGGATGGCCAACCAGGATGTACAAGGATCGAGAGGGCAGGTGGTCTTTTTTACCTTACCAAGCAGCTTGTCTATATCATCAGTACTCATAGACTGAATTTGATCCAATATAACCTCATTAACGGAGTCACTGGACACCTCTCTTATTGATTTTGAACCAATGTCAGAGTCTAAGTTGGCCCTTATCTGAGAGATTTTATCTGTGAAGTAATCATTAAAAACATCAAAGCAGGCTCTCATAGATTGCAAAGAGGTGGTAGGAGTCTGAGTAAGATTCCTAACCACCTAAAAAGCTCTGCTGGATGAGACTTCGCAGACGCAATAGATGCAGAACAGAAAGATTTCTTTGCTGCAGCTACTGTTACTCAGTAGGCTTTAAGATAAGTCCTATGACATGTCTTGTCAGATAAGCATCGAGGTTTCCGCCAGCGGCACTCTAGTCGTTGTCCAGCCCGCTTCATCCTTCTAAGATCTTCAGTATACCAAGGATTTCTGTTTGAAGTGGGCTGGAAAGGACGCTTGGGAGTGATTGTGTCGATACCCTTGGAAAGATCTTTATTCCATGTGGCCACCAAGGCTTCGACAGAGTCACCGATGTTACCTTCCATAAGACCCTCTAAGGCTTCCTCGAACCTTTTGGGTTCCATCAGTCTTCGAGGGTGGACCATTTTAATAGGTCCACCACCCCCAAGGGGATTGGGGATAGTAGCCTTCAATCCAACCTTGACCAAGAAATGATCCATCCATGACAGAGTGGAAGTGGAAATCACTTCCGCCCACAGATGTTCCTGATCCGTGCAAAAGACTGCATCGAGGGCATGACCTGTACAATGTCCAGAGACTATCTGGGATAGGCCCATATTAGTCATGGCAAATATGAACTCCCGAGCTGCACCAGGTAGATCTGAAGAGCTGGTCTCGAGGGGGATGTTGAAGTCCCCCAGGACAATAAGCCTGGGAGTCTCCAACACCAGCTCCGAGACCAGTTGTGTCAGCTTGGCTAGGGAATCTGTTAGGTTACGGGGTGGTCGGTATACCAACACTCAACACTCAAATACACATCAAATCACAACTCTACCCAAACTAACAAAGTAGTTTTTTTAAAAAAATAAAATGCACTCTTAAAGAATTTTATTAATTCCATGCTGAAAAGAAAAAAAAATGTAGCTTTGTTTGTTTCCATCTGCTTTTCCTCTCCGTATGATCCATATCGTTTAGTGGTGGCATTCCCTTCCCCCCTTTTTAACTAAATTTCCTTACCTGGAGATAAATTTCTTTGGACTTTATTAATCTCTTACAGCATGAAAGGAATGTAGCAGCACCTATAAGACTAACTGGTTTTTATTTTAGCATCAGCTTTCGTGGATATAAATCACTTCTTCAGATGCAAGGGACATGATTTTCACCTTCCTTGATCCTGCTACATTCTATCCTACTCCCACATCTGTATAAATATACCAGATAACCTGAGGTTTTAATAGCAATCTGTACTGCATCTAAAGTAATGGACATATCTTCAAAAACTAATGCTAAAATAAAAACCAGTTATTCTTAAAGGTGTTGATTCATTCCTTCCCCTCACCCTGTTTCCATTCCTCCTTTTTATATCGATTTAGGTGTGACTTGTGGGATACAGCTGGCTTTTGGCACCTATGATTTTTCAGAAGGAATTATGGCAGGAATGCTTACTTCAGCTTTTATGTTTAATTTGTATCCTAGCTATATTGTCCCTTCCCTCGGAAGTGTGGCATCCTTTCCCCCTCCATAGAGGAATAGAGGCACTTCCCTTTTTTTCATTGTTGATGATATGAATATTCAGTCATGTCCACTGGTGCAGAGAGGTAGACTTTTGAGGTCTCTGTGTTCATATTGTGTTAAGGAACTCTTACAGATCAATTACTCCAAAGCTAAAAATACTTGTGTGTGAAAAAAAGAAGGCAGAAACATCAAAGGCAGCTGAATTCAAAATTAAGCAACTTAACTTTTTTTCAGTATTTGGATGCAACATTTAAAAATTCTAGGTCTTAGTCCACTCATTTGGTGGTTGCTGCATTAACAGGTAACACAACAGCTCACCTTGCTACTCGGTAGAATGCTATTGTTTATTTATTCACAAGACACTTAATTGATGTCCATGTAATGTCTAAGTATTCTAATTCATTGTGAAGGAAATTTGCTTGGAAGGTTGTCCCATATTTGGTTTTCATTTGCCTATATGGCCATAGATTAAACGCCCTGCAGCTGATGGTGGTAAAGGGACATTATACAGGCCAGTGTATGATGAATCAGTATTGTCCTCCTGGTTGCAGGAAGATTGGGGACTTGGCCCATTTCTTTGCAGAATGTCAATTTTTGTAGTATTTAGCATTTTTGGATATTTGATTTCCTGTATGATTCTTGTATTTTATTTTATTGCTTATCTTTTTTTTGTGTATACGGTTGGCTGTTGTGCAGTACATATTTGGAGTTCTTTGGAAACATGTAGAAGTCATAGACATTGTCGGAGTTTGTTTTTGCAAGGGCAGGAGAGGGCAGTGTTGCATAAGGGAAAATTTATTTATTTATTTATTTATTTATTGGCTGGAACATTCCAGACTTGTAAGAGCAAACTGTCTTACTTTACAGATATATGTTCCAGACACAGGTATGTACCACCTGACAGTCCGTATTGTCCTTTGCTAAAGAATTGCAGCCCTTCTTTGTTCAGACTACAAGGGAGAAAGTTATCTCTTAGTCTGTACTTCTTCAGAAGAAGGAGGTATTTTTGCTTCTTTGAGATCAAGGAATTGATCTTGACAATGTATATCCCTGTGGGTGACTAGATCAGTATCAGAAGGCGTGATTCATTCCAGGGTTCCCAGGGAACCCATATGGGTAGGAGAAACACATATCACTGCAGTCCAGAGGTCAAAAGGGGGCTAGCCTAGGCAACGGTCTATTTTACTGTGAGGAAAAAAAGATGAGGACAAATGGTAGATCATGCCTGAGGATATTTAGAGAAAGATATTTTCTTGTGTCTGTGCATTCAGCTCTTCTGAGATTCGCAGAGGCCAACTGGAAGCAGTGTTGCAGCAATCACAAGCACCATTCAGACCTACTGGTCTGTCTGGTCACATTGTTAAGCCCTTTTTCAGAATAGAAAGAATGTGGTTGTGTGGTTAAACCAGGAGTTATGTCAGATTTGAGAGACAGAGAGATTCGTTTTCTACTATTTTTTTGTGGTCTCTCACATCAAAAACAAGTCCCAGAGTTTCTCATCTGAAACTAGGAAAGATGGTTGTCCAGAAGAAGGAAAAGCAAAACATCACACAATAGAACAGTAATTCTGGTAGGATTATCAGACCTCTAAGTATCTAATACACTCACAGTCACATGTGAATGCAGATTTTGACAATCAGAGTGATAGATCTTAGATTCAAAGACCCCAATTACATTTGTTTTACATTCCATTCTCATCTAAAATATGTGAGGCTTCTTTTAGAAGATGAATACAAACTAACCCCACTAATAATACTAAATGGGATTTACAAGAAACAACTGCAGCTATGTTTCTGTAAATGAACATAGCCACAATGAAAAATAAAATTAGAGAGCATATAGGATTATTGTTTACCACTATATTGATCTATTGCATTTTTAAAAAAAAGACATTCCTTGTATTGATGGCCAAAAAGTTACAACAGGCCGGAACAGATGGCCCAAAAAAGCCTGCTTCCGGGCGACATTGGTGCACCGCATTTAGACACCACATGTCCCAATGATGCTGAGAAGCTGGCTTGGAGTCGCTCAGCTGCCCAGACGTGGGTGGTTTCATGATACTCCAGTGGTGTATCATTTATATGCCACCTGATGCCGGGGTGTCATGGGACTGTGGCTGGACAGGAAAAGCCAGCTTTTCACCAGCCGAAAAAGGAGCGGATCTTTGCCACTCCTTTTTGAGCCAGCTTCAAGGCAGATTGGGGCTATGGTGTGTGGTTACCATGACCCCAGTCCATCTTTGCAAGGGGTGGCTTCAAGCCGGCCCTTCAGGGCTGTCCTTTTGCCCCAACATTATTAGAAAACTTGTAATAAAACTAGCAACAGCAGTTGCTTTTTAAAATTAATGCAGAATATCTGACAGCAATTAGAATCGTAGCATCATAGAGTTGGAAGAGACCACAAGGGTCATCCAGTCCAACCCCCTGCCAATGAAAGGATTGAACTCCCAATGAAAGCATCCCCGACAGATGGCTATCCAGCCTCTGCTTAAAGACCTCTAAGGAAGGAGACTCCACCACACTCCAAGGGAGTGTGTTCCACTGTCGAACAGCCCTTACTGTCAGGAAGTTCCTCCTAATGTTGAGGTGGAATCTCTTTTCCTGCAATTTGCATCCATTGTTCTGCGTCCTAGTCTCTGCAGCAGCAGAAAACAAGCTTGCTCCCTCCTCAATATGACATCCCTTCAAATATTAGCAGCCCTGGTGGCGCAGTGGTTAAATGCCTGTACTGCAGCCACTCACTCAAAACCAGAAGGTGGCGAGTTCAAGACCAGCAAAGGGCTGAAGCTTGACTCAGGCTTGCATCCTTCCGAGGTCGCTAAAATGAGTACCCAGATTGTTGGGGGGAAATAGCTTACAATTGTAAATGAAGCTGTTTGTTTAACAAATTGTAAGCCGCTCTGATAGTCTTGGCTGAAGAGCGGGGTATAAATAAAAAACATTATTATTATTATTTAAACATGGCTATCATATCACCTCTTAACCTTCTCTTCTCCAGGCTAAACATTCCCAGTTCTGTAAGGCGTTCCTCATAGGGCATGGTTTCCAGACCCTTCACCATCTTAGTCGCCCTCCTTTGGACACGCTCCAGTTTCTCCACATCTTTTTTGAGTTGTGGTGCCCAGAACTGGACACAATATTCTAGGTGGGGGCTGACCAAAGCAGAATAGAGTGGCACTATTACTTCCCTAGATCTAGATGCTATACTTCTATTGATGCAGCCTAAAATTGCATTGGCCTTTTTAGCTGTCGCATCGCACTGTTGACTCATGTTCAACTTATGGTCTACTTGGACTCCCAGATCCCTTTCACATGTAGTTTCATTCAGTCAAGTGTCCCCCATTTTATATCTGTGCTTTTCATTTTTCCACCCTAAGTGCAGTACCTTACATTTCTCTGCATTGAATTTCATTTTGTTAGCATTGGCCCAGTTTTCTAGTCTATTCAGGTCATTTTGAATTTTGATCCTGCCCTCTGGGGTGTTAGCTGTTCCTCCTAGTTTAGTGTCATCTGCAAATTTTATAAGTATGCCCCCAATTTTGTCATCCAAATCTTTAATAAAGATGTTAATAGCACTGGGCCCAGGACAGAACCCTGTGGGACCCCACTGGTCTCTTCTCTCCAGGATGAAAAGGAAGCACTGTTGAGCACCCTTTGGGTTTGGCCAGTCAACCAATTACAAATCCATGTAACAGTTAACTTGTCTATCCCACATTTTGCAAGCTTGTTTGCAAGAATGTCATGGGGAACCTTGTCAAAGGCCTTACTGAAATCGGGATATACTATATCCACAGTATTCCCTTCATCTACCAAGCTGGTAATTTTATCAAAAAAAGAGATTAGGTTTGTTTGGCATGACTTGTTTCTGTGAAACCCATGTTGACTTTTTGTGATTACGGCATTGGCTTCGAAATGTTCACAGACTCTCTGCTTAATGATCTGCTCTAGAATCTTTCCTGGAATTGATGTCAGACTAACTGGGCGATAATTGTTGGGATCTTCTTTTTTTCCCTTTTTGAAGATGGGGACAACGTTTGCCCTCCTCCAGTCTGCTGGGACTTCTTCTGTTATCCAGGAGTTCTCAAAGATTATTGCATTATAAGAGATTATATGTATGCAAAGCTGGCCTGCGTTACAAATTTTATTATGTCTCCCATCCACCCATGAAGAAGCTTGAGTGCTAATGGTCCCATTCTCTGCATGGAAACTGCCAGCCTTCATAGGCTGTTAGCTGTTAGCAATGTAAACCATAGGCTAAGAATTCCAGGAAGTGGGATGCAAGTCTTGTAAAATTGTCACCAGCAAATCACATGGAAAATATTGATGCAGCCTTAGGGGCTAAAAACACCAGCAAAAAGAACTGGCTTCCCAACATCTTGGGGGGTTGGAGTCCACACACCCAACCAGATGGAGAGCAGCATTCCGGTGTTTCAGCAGTGCAGCGTTTAGATGTTGCACACCACTTGAACAGGGCAAAACTGCTGCAGCAACAGGAAAGGCACCTTTTTCCTGGTGCAAAAATGAGTGGCTTTCTGCTGCTTCTTTTTGCTCCAGGAAAATGCCAGATTGGAGCCACAGCATGTGGTTGCTGTGGCCCCCATCCAGCGCTCAAAGGGGCAGCCAGAGTCATCTCCTTCAGAGCGGTCTGTTTCACCACTTAGATATTATCTTACAACAGAAGCCTAACCGATAAAAAGCATTACTGTAGCTCGCTGCATATCTCAAAGCTTCACTTTGGTTCATATCCCCATGAATCATGGACCTAGAACACAAATTGTAGCAAAAAAGAGGGCAGTTTACTCCTTTCCTACCCTCCCCCTGCAAAGCTCCATAGCCATCTCTTTTTCTTTTTGAAATCTAACATGGGGAAGAAAACACACCATTACAGAAATACGTTTTGCACCCCTCCATTTTTTTTCTGGTGCTGCCAGTAGAATTGAGTAAGTCATCCAGAATCATTTTGATGTATCATGAGTAGCATTTCTCACATGAGGTAAATTCTAGTATCTGTGACCTGCCTACAAGGTCTTCCTTGGCTGCAAAGTGGAAGACAAAAGATGTTGTTGTTGTTTTTTTCAAATATGCACCTTGTCACATTTTTGCTAGCACTTTTTGCCAATAGTAATAATAATTTTAAAAACTTCAGTGCTAAAGACAAGTAATATCACGTTTGTCCCTGGCTCCCTAAATGTGAATGAGGGTTCAGGAGCAGGCTGGTAGCATTTGGAAAGTTATGCAACATTTTTGAGTAACTGTTTATATCTTGTCTCCCTCAGACAGACCACATGCTGCTGACTGACCAGGGAGCCCTTGCCTTTGCCAGGGCCATGGGAGTTCCTGAGGTTCCTGGAGAGACATTAATCACAGAAAGGTCACTGGAGAGATGGAAGAAAAACCTTGAGGCTGATTCAAACCCTCAAGAGTTTCAAAAGCAAGTATAAATGTTGGGGTGGGCAAAGTCCTGCCTGAATGAACAAATCAAATTAAAACATCAAAAAAGAGAAATGGAGATGTGTGACTATAATTCATGGCTACCAATCATGATAGCATTATGCAGCCTCTGGATTCAGAGGGCTGATCCTTCAGGGCTGTTCTCATGTCCTTAGAATATATGCAGAAACATAGGCCAACAACATTCCTGCCAGATGTCAGTTCTGATTTTAACATCTGTCCTGTAACTGTGAAATCTGGCCTTCTTGCTGATAACATGGCCACCAGCTGCTTCCAACCCAGATTCTTTTGAGATTCAATGCTATGCTGGCTGGATGATTCTGGCAGGTAACATAACCCCCCCCTCCCCTGTAACTATATTGCTGTATTGTTTAAATTGTATTATTTTAACTTTTTTTCCCTTTTAAGTGTTTATTTCAAATCATTTTAATATTGTTAGTAGTTTTGTCCTGTATTAATGTTGGCCTCTTGTATGTTTCAAGCTCTGCACTTACTTTTGAGAAAGTCTCATGAAATCCAATATGCCCTGTGAGTAGACATGTATAAGATTGTGCTGCACACCCTGACACTGCCTCCAAGCCGGCATCACACTGCCCCACTGACCACACAGGTGCAATCATGACGTTTCTGCAGCATGGCATTTACATGTGTCGCATGACAGAAATATTGAAAAGCTGAGGCAGCAGAAAGGGTGCCTTTTTTCCAGGAACAGCATTTTACCACTTATTTTTGGGCCAGAAAAATGCTGGATTGGGGCCGCAACGTGTGCTTGCCACGGCCAGGATCTGGTGTTCAAAGGAGCGGTATCACACCATCTCTTTACAACCATCTGTTTCACCCATGGGTCTTCAGCAGGTCAGCTCCAAAATCAGAAGTGCATTAACTTGACATGCTACGTTAACATATACAGAATCTCCTCTAAATGGACTTGCACTGAAATCTGTGCCTTTGGTCCAAAAACGTCTGTGTTCTCACCATACCTGTAAGAACAGACTCTGTGTTCTTTTGGCAAATGCACTCTGATCTTCAGATAATTGTTTGAAATGCTGTTTTTGGCAGAGATCTTGGAACAGTTGGAGCCGTTGCTATCGACAGTGCGGGAAATGTAGCTTGTGCAACATCAACAGGGGGACTTACTAACAAACGGGTTGGCCGTGTTGGTGATACAGCCTGCATAGGTAGGGAAAAACAGTAAATAGAAGCAGTATCTTTTTTCTCTCTCTTTCTCATATAAAATGCATGATGACAGTAATCATTAAAATGCTCAGTCTGCAATTTGAGAAACTGAGATGAGGACCTTGCAGTTCCTCTAACAGCCCTTCCTTGCTCCCAAAGAGATAGGCCACTTTTTAACACTGAACAGTGCAAGTTTGCGCAGCATTTTGCTGCTTGTTTAGGGCTGGAAAAACACTGGATTGGGACCGCGGCTTGCGGTTGCTGTTGCCCCAATCCAGCGAGCAAAGGGGTGGCAGCAAGCTGCTCTATCAGGGCGGTCTGTTTCATCCCATAATCATTTAAAAGATGTCCTGTTTTGGTATTAGGTTTGGAACAAATAAAACTACAAATTAAAAAAAAAGATGTCCTTTGTAAGTACTCGTCTCCTGCAAGCGAGCTAAGTAGCTCTTGTTTAAGAAAGTAGCAGTCAGCATTCCTGAAAAGCCCCATAAGATCCCAAAATGTGTTTAAATATGTATAATATTTAGCAAGTAATTAACTACAATTTACACTGAGTAGAACAGATTCATCATTTCATGTATTCAGTTGAAATTCCAGGTAGAAAATTATTCAGATCATAGGTTTCAGATGGAAAAGAACGATAGAGTTCCAGATAATGTTAGTATTGCCTATTTACTGTTTAATATTTGTTTAACAACTTACAGCTAAAAGCTTTTATGTGTGTCCATGTGCGCACTTGTGTATGTGTGGGCACACACTTGTATGAAGTTCTCCTCAACATTTCCACCTCGTAATACTTCTTCATTAATAATATTTCATCATTTTGTATGGACTCAATGGGAGGCTGACAGGAAGCTGGGAATAAAAAATACAGAGGAATATATTCGAATACAGTGCAGTTTTTTTAAATTGGGTGAATTTCTCCATTAAAATATTAGGAGCTCCATATTTATACTGTTTAGTCATTGGATTTTTTCTCTTAACAAGATTTTGCATGATAACTTTGTGTACATGGGCATTCCTCTCCTATGTGCCAGCTTTCAGAAACTGACTTTACATTGTCCTGATATGTACTCAAAATCACCCACCCTCAACATCACAAAAAAGGTGACATCTATCCCCAACCAACATCTTAAGACTTGTTCAGCAGGTTTAGCCACTTGGCCAACAAAGCAGTCTTCCATTTCAACAAATACCAGTAACCAGTAGGGCTGTGAAAATAATTTCCATAACTTGTAAGGTTCTCTATAAGTTCTGTAGTATCTGTATTGGCTTACTGTATAAACAACCAGACCTTTATCTTTACCCAGCATTTGGAAAAAGTTACTTTGGGGTATTAGAACTTACAGAATCCCTCAGCCAACATGGCAATTCTTTGTCTTGCTTGTGTTGCCTGACTCCAGTGTGGCCCATCAGTGAAGCTGACTACTAAGTACATTGTTTGCCAGTCCTCACAGAAAGCGCATTCAGATTTTAATGGGGCCATGTAGCACCCTGACATCCAGAAAAGATGCTTAGACTGAAAGAGAACTTAAACCTTGCCACTTCACATTTTTGACTTATTTTTGAAGTGCAAATTAATACTATCTTTTTATACATTTTTACCTCCATGCAAAATGTATTTGGATCTGCTGCTTTGAAACATAGTATTTTTTGGTCAATTGGCATGCCATCACTTAACCTCTTTTACTTTTTGTTTTTTGAGCAGGAAGTGGTGGTTATGCAGATAACATTGTTGGTGCCACCTCTACCACAGGCCATGGAGAGAGCATTATGAAAGTGGTTCTAGCAAGACTTATCCTCTATCATATGGAACAAGGTAAAGTCTGAGATGTTGTGGATCATGAGTTAGAGTAGTATGCAGCTATTACATAACAACTACAGAACTGCAATAGAGCTACTGTAGAAGCACAAAGCTATTGCAACTGTAAAACTATTATAGAGCATATAACTACATTATCACTATTCACAGTTTGTTCGCAGGTGGAAGTTGGATAGTACTCAAATAGAGGAAACTGAGCAAATACCCAAATAAAGCAGTGCTTAATTATTATGTTAGATGCTTATCCTGAGAGCATTGCTGTGATTGTGCTTTCAGTTATCAGGACTCCAGCTACAGCTTGTAAGATTGATTCTTTTCAGGCTGGAAGGCATATGAACCTGTCCATGATTTTCAATAATCACTGGAAGTCCTGCTGTTTGTCTTACAACTTGGATAGGTTAGATTGGTATGTACTCAAAACAGCCTTTTCTGTAGTACCACTCTGACTGAGGAACTCCGTTCCTAGGAAAGTGATACTACTGTCATCCTTTTTATGCTTTATTGTTCCCTCAAGCTTTAAAAATAGTATCTGATTTTATAACAACAAATGTTCTGTTTACCATTCCTGAAGAACAGCAAGGTCAAGACTCTACCTATGCAAATGAGAAACAGCCTAAGACCAGGGGATTCCCAGCAGACAATGAGCACCAATTAGCAGACATTAATCCTTGTTTGCATATCCTCCCACCCTGAGGACTGCCATTAGCAACAGAACAATACAATTGCAAATCACTCCTCCCTTCCCAGGGTCACACAGGATATATATATCCAATCCTTTTCCAGGATATCATTCTCTGAAGATGCCAGCCACAGATGCTGGCGAAACATCAGAAAGGAACTCTTCTAGAACATGGCCACATAGCCTGAAAGCTACACAAAAAACTATGGGTGCCGGCCATGAAAGCCTTCAACTCCACGTTCTGTTTACTGTTTTAATTTTATTGTTAAGATGTATTCATTTTATTTGGTTTTATTGCTTTTTAAAGAAAAATTATTAGAATATACTAAAACAAGATTAACATCAACTTTCCAGAAAGCCTTCACTGTCAAAGCCCCCAAGTTATGGAATGACCTCCCGGAAGTGATCCGTCTTAGTACCTCCTTGGAAACTTTTAAGAAGGCACTCAAAATGGATCTCTTTTGGCAAGCTTTCCCACCAGAAGTTCTATGATAAATAAGAACTAATCCCACAGAATTATGATGGCATGGGTATAGACTATGAGGATCATTTTAGTGAGTAGTAACTTAATGATTTTATTGACTGGTTTTTATATTGTGCATATATTGTATTTTGTATTGATGTTTTTCACTGTAATCCCGCCTCGATCCATAGGGAGAGGCAGGAAAATACAAATAAAACTTATTATTATTATTATTATTATTATTATTATTATTATATTGCTTGGAGCAACCACTTGGTGTAGGAGTAATTTATAAATATGTCATATGAATTAAAGGCCGGGGGCAAAGAAGAACTGTCATGTCTCAGTTGGTTATCATATCCCCAACTGTCATATCTCAGTTGGTTATCATATCCCCATGATTAGCCAAATACAAAACACTGACCTACTTGTTGCAGATGCTATAACACACCTTGCATCCTGAATTAAAGGCAAATACTCAGACCAACTTGGGGATTCCTATATAAAGAAGCCACACTCCACCTTATCATTTATCACAATAGTAACTTCAATATTCAGTTTAAATATCCAGAAATTTTCCTTCCTACACAAAGTTAGGGAATTATCTAAATGAACTTTATTTTGTTCAGCCTGGATAACCCCAAATCTGAATGAGTCATAATTATGACCAGTCTGTAGGAAATGTTCATTTAACGAGGAGAGTCCGTGGCACCTGATCTTAAATGGCTTCTATGTTACAATAATCTAATTTTCAAGGGTCTAGATGTCTGGCCAGAATAGCTTTTCACAAGAGCAAATTAATGTATATACCAATATACCAAATGGTGTTGCAATTTGGAAATGAGTGTAACTCATATATGCTCCTGACTGGGGATGAGTGAAGCACTGACCACATAAAGGTGATCTACAATGGATGCAGTAGCCACAAGGATAATGATCTCTTACTGTAGAGGAAACAATTCAAACAAGATGAGTTAGAGTGTCTAAACTGGATTTTCAAAATGAGCTAATGTACAAATGGTTAGTTCAAAAGGATTCTTTTTGATTTAAGAAAAGGGTTAATTTCCTTAACCCTGTGTCATATATCCAATGAAGAACCTAGCTCAGACAAATTCAATAGTGATAGCACATACTCAGATGGTTTTTTTGCCCGACCACACCCTTCCCTGAAGATCAGAAAAGCATCACTTGGGAAACAGGAGCAGCAAATTCACACAGAATTCAAAGAGAAGCCGGATGACTTGATCATCAGTTTGTCTAAATAGCATCTTTCCAGTATTGAACAGAGAGTCTATCGTTTGTACCCACCCCAGTATATATAGTGCATTTAAAACTCAGATAGAAGTGTTTAAATTAATATGCAGCTTACAGTTGTAAACCACTTAGACACTGTTAATTCAGTATGAAGCGGTATATAAATGAAGCTGTTTGTTTATGTCAGATCAAACTCTGTTATACCTTTTGGCTAGTCTTCCAGTTATGATATATTGAAATTCAAAAATAAATCTAGATTCCATAGGTGACCAATAATTTCATTGTCATTTTGAGGGACCTAGAAAACAATCTCATGGAACATGATTCAGTGTAACTTGAAAGGAGCATGGTATTTTGCTAAAACTACAAAAGAATGATGACATAATTATAAAGCTGGCATATAAAGGGGACACTATGCTCCTGGACAACTTCACTGAGATACACAGACAAATGACTCGGCCAGCTATACCCCCATTAGTTCAAGACCCACAAAATCATTTTTCACTATTAAGATAGCGATAGAGGAAGTCAAAGCATTAGGCTATTTCAATTAAAAACTGGCTCATTATTTGTACAGTCTGACCTCCATTTACGAGAATCTGCCATCCGTGGATTTGAGCATATTCAGATGGCAAGCCCATGGAGGGTGGGGGTGGCAGAGGAGGAGGTGGCAGGGATGAAGAGAAGGAGGGAAAAGGAGATTGAGGAGGAAGGAGGAGGAGGAGGAGAAAGAAAAGGGGAATGAGTGGTGGCAGCATGACAGTGGGGAAGAGGAAGAGGAGGAAGGCAGAGAAGGCAAGGTAAAGAAGAGGAGGTGGTGGTGCAGTAGCAGCGACATGGAAGAAGTGAGGAGGGGAAAAGGAGGAGGAAGAGCAAAGAAGAGGAAGAGGAGGAAACCAAAAGCTTTACCAAACTTCAATGAAACCTGAGAAGATTCTCCAAAGTGTAGAGTTTGTTTTGATATTCGAAGGATGAGAGGGGGTTAATTTTGATTGATGATGCTTCATGGACTTCCTGACACCAAGACAAGATCTGGAGTCCCTAGAAAGCAGAGAGTAGTAAGAGGTATTTAGGAATACACAAGAGATGAAAAGGGGATTCTGGTCTTGTTTGATCTGGCAGAATTCATCTTTTGGTTTTCCATCTGAAATTGTGTGTGTGTGTGTGTGTGTGTGTGAGAGAGAGAGAGAGAGAGAGAGAGCATTCCTCTAGCAGCTCTTCCGTTCCCACTCCATTCCTCATGGCTGGGTCTATGTGTCATTCATGCTACCTATTCCGGTGCTATGTATATCATTGCAACCTTATCCACTCATGTTGGTGTCTGATTAAACTATGGCTGGATTTATAAATATATTAGGAGACGTTTGGATGTTTACAAATACCTGCTATATGAGTGTATGGCCCTGTTCAGATTAGCCCCCAGGACGGCGTGATGGCATGCACCACAGCGCATGGCACGGCACTCTCTGGTGCTGCATTGGCATGACGCAGCGCTGAAGAAGCCCTGTAAATCCACAGCACCACGGCTGTGGCACCCTTTCAGGCACAAAAAGAGCCACTTTTTGCAGCTCTTTTTTGCACCCTGGAAAGGCCAGACCGGGGCTGTAATGAGCAGTTGTCATGGCCCTGATTTGGCTGTAAAAGGGGTGGCTGGAGGCAGCCCCTTTCAGGCTGTGTGCACAACCCCTAAGTTATACACCCTTTCCAGTTCATAAGGAATAATTCAGACTAGTGTGCCACAAGTGATGAGCAGGTGCTCCACTGAAGAGTGTAAACTTGAACAGTCCTTTATCACAATTGCTGGAATGTCTGGGTATAATTATGGCAGCTGTTGCCCGGATGAAAATATCTTTCCTGTTAGTGTTTGAAAGGCTAGTGTTTGAAAGGCTGGTACTTTGGTTTCTGAGCATGAGAATAGTTTCTATTCCGGAGTATTTGGGTTTCATTTTATAAAGAAGGGCAAAATCTATCAGCTGGTTGTTATGTCTGTCTGGGTCACTATGTCATCCGTTGGGAATATTTGCTTCATCCAAAACACTGCCTCTTGAAATAAAGTTGAGGTTATAAATGAGGAAAGACAATATTCACGATGTTTGTGCATACACACATTGATTTTGTTTAGGAGGCATAGTATATTGTTTACTACTGCCTAAACATTCCTCTTTGTTTGGTTACTACTATCTTTGTACACTTAGAAGGGCTCAGTTTGTAGAGTGACCAAAACCACATCTATGAACAAGAATCAAACCCTACAGCAAGATTTTGGGGGAACTGAGTGATTAGATTATTCATCTCCTAAAAAGTTCCCTGAAACCAGATTAACAACAGTTAAAACCAGTTTTTCAGGGAAAACATAAGTAAGCCAAGGAAAATGCAGGTCAGAGCTTGGGAAATGGTCACTGGGAACTGTAGTCCAAAAAAGTAACTTTTCCTCACGCTGAAAAGTTTATGTTCATTGTCTAATAATGCAGCTGAGTTTATCTCTTGCATGTTTAACCTCTTATTTTCCACAATCATTTATGGTATTCTGTCTGTCATTAGACCAGCTGGCTTATGGTATTCAGTTATGAGAAGGCTGTGGAATTTCCTTCATTTGGAAGCATTTCAGAAGAGGCAAGAGGAATGACTGTCAGGCATTAACTAGGGATACATAAACTCATCTGGCTTTGATTCTATGATCAGGTGTGGTATTTGTGAAGGAGTTTTACAGTGACTCATGTGGAAGCTGAAGTGGGAACTCTGATGTTTACTTTGGCAGCGACCCAAACAGTGTCTTAGCCCCACAAAAATGTAAGGGGGTTGAACTAGTCCATTAGATTTTTGTCTTCCTCTTCCTTTGATGAACAGCTGTCAAATCATAAATGGCTTTCTTCATTTTAAATGAAGTTTGCCATTTAGTCTGAGGGACTGCTCATTTTGAGAAAAACAAGCCTAATCTCCCGTTACTATGTGTGGAAGTTCTAGCATAGTTCTTTGAATCATGACTGTCACTGCTAATAGACTTGTTGTTCTAGCTACTACAACAGTCTATTGTTGGCTCATCTTACAAGACAGAAAATATCCATTGGTTTAATTTCTTTTTTTAAAAAAATGAGTTAATTCATTTTACTTAACATTTAAGACATTTCTCATTATGTTCTGATTTTTTTTATCTTGCAGGGAAATCACCAGAAGATGCTGCTGATGTGGCCCTAAATTACATGAAAACCAGAGTTGGAGGATTAGGTGGGGTGATTGTGGTCAGTAGTTCGGGAGACTGGGCAGCAAGGTTCTCCACTAAGCAGATGGCTTGGGCTACAGTAAAAGATGATCAGCTCCAGAGTGGCATTTTTGCTGGAGAGAAAGATACACGATCAGTTGAAGAAGCCCTTATTTCCATGAAATCCTAAATACAAGAAATGAAAGGAGCAGAAGGTCTTTGACAGAAAGTAGATTATAGACCAAGCCCCCCCAGATGTTGTTGAATTGCACTTCCCATAAAGCCTCACCACTGACTATGTTGGCTAAAGCTAATGGAAGTTGCAGGCCAGCAACATATGTTAAGCCACACATTCCATACCTCTGCTGGAAATGTTTATTGGGAATTGAAGATGTTCCCCTTGAGAATGAAGCATACCCTTTTCAGCAAAATCAATATTTTGAGGGCTCCTTCTCACAGGATCATCAAATTCTCGTTGCTTCTTTGTGCTTGTGGTTGTAATATTTCCAAGGTTTCATTTTTGAGCTCAGTTTGCAGCAGTTGAAGTCAGCTGAGGAGAAAACGGGAGGCAGAGAGAGAAACTGGGACAATTAGAAGTAGTTGAAAAAGTGGGATGACGAGGGATTTGTTGCAGCTATCCCTGCCAAACCAGGACAGTTGGAAGGTATGTTGTTGCAGAATGATAAACTGAAGGCTTTCTCTGTAAAATTGTAACTACAATAGTAGCTAACTAGTTTTGTGGCTAGGAGCTATAAATATAGCTAATTACATTGAAAATAATTTCCAAGTTCTGTGCAGCATCAGAGTTGCCATCAGTACCTTTTCTTAACAGAGTATAGTTGTATTTTAATAGGACATAGTTTGAATTATTTCAGTAATCATACTGCAGAAGAGATTCTTCCTTGAGTTTCCAATGTTTCCACTGCACAAACTAGGAAAAAATGTCTCCCTTCCCTTTCTGATTAGAGCAAGGGAGGTATCTCTGACTGTCACCAGAGAGGCTTTCCAGTTTTTCTAGGCTTTCCATTCTGTGACTCTTCCCCCTTGGTGCTGCTTTTTGCTTCTGTTGCAATATCAGGTTGTTTGTTTGTTCCAAGATTTGGAAGCCGTATGATGCCAGGTCTGCTTCTGAGACTCACTCAGGTTTTGAGTTGCTGTAAACCTGACAACCCTATTCTCGATTCATAAGAGCCTTTACTCTTTCTACAGTTTATATATGTTATTTAATAAATAGTTCCTCCTTGAAAAAGAGATTTAAGGGGATTACAGTCCCCCCGATGTATCCATGAAATTTTTTTAATCCACAGATTCAAGTATTTACGTGTAGCAAATATTTTTAAAATATATAAGTTCCAAAAAGCAGACTTTGATTTTGCCATTTTATGTAAGGGACACAATTTTACTCTGCCATTGTATATAGTATATAATGGGACTTGAGCATCCACAGATTTTGTTACTCAGAGGTGGTCTTGGAATCAAACCCAAGTGGATACCAAGATCACACTGTGTAATCAAAAAGTAACTTTCCCAAGTGCTGATTAAAAAATATCAAAGGTGTTCCCTGATGACTTGGAGTTCCCAAACTAAGGGGATTAGGGCCTGACAAGGATTTTGTGGGTGCAAAACAATGATGATCAACAACATAATTAGTGATCACCTTTTCAGCTAAATGTCTGGACATTGTTGTTACTGCTTTAGATTCTATTTGATTACGTTGCCAATTGTCTTGCATTAACTGACTAATTATTAGTTGCTTGCTGGGGTGTAAATGCAGTCACTGTGTGTGCCAGCCCTTACGCTCTGCACTTCTGACCCTTTCTTGCTAGTGCTTTGCCAGAGCTTAAACCATGTAATGCATTGTAGCATGCAGCTCATTAAGTACTTGGCTGCACTCAGACATAATGACCATTGCCCATTATGCATGCATGGCAACATAGCAAGCTGCCTGCTTAATAACACCAACCCTCACTGAACACACCACTCCAGTGTGGGGTCCTTGCTGTATAATTCATTCAGCCATTGATGTAACATACACAGTGCTGAGTATAAACTAAAGTGCATTCACTATTCACCTGCCTGCACCTTCCTCAACCATTAGTTGGTTGCAACAGATCATTTAGCTTTTGCAGTTCTATGTTTATAATGATATTTGGTTGTGACTTGAAGCCTACTGCAAACTTTAATGCTGTTTTAATACTGTGAAAAACCAGCCAAGCAAAATGCAGTTTATGGCATAACAATGTTTGTTCAGCTTGCAAGAATCATATTTATTTCAATGCAGCATTTTCAGTGGATATGGCTGAGAATGTCTTGTAGTAAATTACTCTAACTTTGTTTCGAGAAAATAGTAGGTGTGAGTGTGCACTGTGCATCAAATTTTCAAATATAAGTTTTTCCCCAAAGTATGCAGATTCCTCCCTTGCACCTTCAGGATGACATTTGACTGCATGAAACAGGCATTCATACCCATAAATGTTGGATTAGCATTTATGAAAAGAAAGAGGGAGAGGGCAGTTGTAAAGGATAAGCCAATTATGGGCTGGTAAGAATTACTGATAGTGTTATAGCAGAATAATCACAATTAAATGTTCATTTAATTCGTGAAAGATTATAGCTGTCTTGTGACTTTAAACCTCAGCTCTGGCAACGTGATTTTATAACATGAACCATTTTGCAAGAATGAAATGTAACTTTCTATGAAATAAAGTAAAATTGGCTGTTCATTTGCTTCATAAAATGGTTGAATATGGGTTTGAAGATAAGCAGAAAAATGGAAGGTTAGATGGGATAGAACCTAGGGTTATCCAGCATATTAGGCACAATTGCGCAAATGGTTTTCAGATGACATTGCGTGCAAACTATGTGGAATCTAAACAGAAAGTGGCAGGAATTGGGAAATAGGCATTTATATTTCCATTTCACTTACTATTCACTTTTTTTTCTCAATTGCTCCAGCGTGAAAGCTGTTTGCAGTTTGTTCATGTGATTTTACTTGTTGCCAGATTTCCCATGATTCTTTGGGTCGAGTTTAGCTCCTGATTTTGTTCTTCCCAGTTGAACACAGCTTTTGGGACAAAGAGTGCTTTCCTCGTGGAAGACTTCTTGAAATTCCTTCTGGAGCAAAAGGCTGAAATAAAGGATTTGTCCTGGAAACTGAGGATGCCTGGCCTGGCCTTGAACTTGTGACTTAGACCAGACCCAGCAGGGTCAAGGAGGAAGGAGAGCAGCTCCTAGCTCGGTCACTTGGCAAGGCTTGGTCCCAGAGCAGAAGGGCCGCTCTCCTTCCCTTGGGCCAGATGCGCTCACCAGCTGGGTCCCTGGCTTGCAGGAGTGCCGCCTTCTCCAGCTGGGAAGCAAAGGGAAGGAAGGTCTGACCAGAGAAGCCTGCGCTAGTTGCTTTCCTGCATCAGACAGCCAGGCAGTCTGTCCCATCCCAGGCAGGCAGGTGGGGGCCAGCAGAATAGAGTAAGGAGGGAGGATTCCTGCCCCCTTGCTTTTGCTTGAGCTAGTGCTACATTGCAGAGACCCCAGGGGCCATCCAGACCAACTCCATTCTGCCAGGCAGGAACTTCTGGCTCCAGGGCTTCTTCCCTCTCTTTGCCATTCAATGTCTCTCTGCCCCACAGCCCACATCTCCCTGCTAGTCCCTTGCCTGCCACTGACACGGGGCCAAGTTGGGATCTGTACTGCAGTAATGATCCAGTTTGACATCACTATAACTGCCATGGAAGCATTGCCTGTGACAGATGGCCACCCAGAGACCTCCAAAGAAGGAGACCCCAGCACTCTCCCAGGGAGAAATGACAGATCTGCGTGTCACTTCTGGTGATGCAACTACTGTGTGCATGCTTGAAACCCCCCTCCCCCCGCCAAACAACGGGATTTGTCCATATCCGTGTGAAAACTAAATACACTTTCTACCCACTTTCTACCCACTTTCTCCCATTGGTAATATGCTTTTAACACCTTGTTGTGCTCTGCATGTGAAAATCATTAGTGCAATTGTGCGCTTACCCATGATGCGAGCACATCAATCATTTTCAGGATGCAAGTATATAGGTCCCCATGTGATAAAACTTTATAGTGTTAATATGCCTGAGAACCAAAGGTTGCATAGTGGGTCTGTACTGAGTCTGTAACCATCCCAAATGGATGTTTTCTTAGAGATTATATAGACATGTAAAAGTCAAACCTTTCCTTCTCAAGTGACTTCCTCTCAAACCATCTTGGGTTGGGAACAACAGCAAAGAATTTCAAGCACTGGGGTTTTGTGAATTGCTAAGCCATGCTTTACCAAGTGGCCTGTGCAATTTGGCTTGAATTATGGTGAAATTATTATTTTCTTCCCTGTCCCAAGATGACTATTACAAGGTCCACAAGGTCCACTAGGACATTTTCTTTTTAAATGGAAATGCATAATCCCTGCATCTTTTGCCGTTCTAGATGAGCCCAGTACAAAAATGTGATGTTCACTTTCTTCTCAACTCCCATTTTCAACAGAAGAAATTCTCAGGACAGCTACTAATTCGAGTTGCACTGGTGGTAAGAATAGGTCTTCAGTAACACTCCCTAAGCAATTTGAACAGTGCAATTTGAATCCTAAAGCAATGTGGATGGAAAAGCATTCAAGCAGTTCACAATCCAGTGAAGTAGGATGATGTCTCACTGAGTTCAGCAGAGGGGATTTAAGCTCATGCTTAATACTTCCAATGAAATCAATTGGGCACAAAAGTATGTAACTAACTTTAGCTGGCTTGTTTCATCAGTACTTTATCAGCTGTTTGGCCTATATCCCACCCTTTCCTATGTAACAGTTCAGGCTAAATAAAATCTGTGCAGAGAAAGAGGTTGCTGGGGGAATCTTCCTGCCTGTTAACTGTATACAGCACAGCTGTAGCTGGGCTTGCTTTCACCTCTTGTACTAGACACAGACTTTACATACTCCAGTGGGAAGAAAAGATTGGTTCCTGAACAGAATACAACAGTGGCAGCTGTTTGTGGGACAACGATTTCTGCAAAGTACACTGAGCAGCAGCAATAGTTTACATGTCTTAGGGTACAAGGAGACTTGGGTTATGCACTATGCTGCTCTCAATTAATTTTGACCTCTTTGCTCCAAACTGTAACTTTGATTTACAGATTAGTTGAAACAGGTACAGGGTAGCTGGTGTCACTAGAGACTACTGGAAAGTCCTGATAGATCGGTATCTACAACTAACATATTGTAACAAGGCATTCAGGCTGTGTGGTGCAGTGGTTAGGATGTTGGACTGGGACTTTACATGTATATGTAAGGGGAACCTGACTTGCTTAGGGACTCCACTAAGATTGTTTGCTTTGTACAGTGTAAAACTAGTTCACACACTGGCCAAGTATGAACCCCGCCACACACTATGATCCTCTGGGAGGAATCTGTTACAGCCCAGGAAGACCAGGTTGGTGCAGACCTCCCAGAGGGCCTTTTTGGCAGTCGCCCCCAAGCTTTGGAATGGCCTGCCAGACGAGATGCGTCTTATTCCATTTATTGACAGCTTCAAGAAAGCGTTGAAGACACATCTCTTTTGGCAGGCCTTCCCGGAAAATGTTTAACATTCCTGGCTCTAAACCTCTTGCTAGTTCCTAGTCTCCATCCTGTTAAACAGCTCTGGGAGTTTTTTAGGTTGACATTGTTGATTCTGTTTATTTGTAATTGTTTTAACTTGCTCTGATTTAATCCTTTTTTAAGGGGGGGGGAGTTGAGAATGGGATTGGATATCTTAATTGTGATGTTTTTAACTTCTCTTGTACCCTGCCCCGATTGCCCGTTCAGAGGGGCGGGCTAGAAATAAAAATTTATCATCAGCAGCATCATCATCATTAAGTATGTCGAGGCTGTGGGGTGCTCGGTGCATGGGGCAAGTGTTACTATTGGCAATAATTTTCATCCCATCAATGCATGAGTTCATCTGACCATTTATGGTCAAATTAGCCATGAAAAAGGATATACATTTGACTATGATTAACCTGTTTTCTCATCCACAGTGGGATATCCTCAAGCATGCCATACTCTCAAGCCCATGGTTAGCTTCAATAACCAGTCATAAAACAAAGCATGCTAAATGTAAGATAGGTATGGTCCAAAACACACTGCAAAAATAATCCAGTTTGAGGCTGCTGTAACTGCCCGGACTCAGTGCTAGGGAATCCTGGAAACAGTAGTTTATTGTGGCCCCAGAGTCCTTAGAGAGAAGGCTAAATGTCTCGCAGAACTACAGGTCCCAGAATTCCCCAGCACTGAGCCTGGGGAGTTACAGCAGCCTCAAATTGGATTTTTTTCTGCAATGTGTTTTGGACCACAGTCTCAAAGATGCTACGAGGTCCCTTTGCATACTATATTCTCTGCACCTTTCTCATACCCCCAGTGTTTCACTAATGAAACATAGGACACATGTGGCTAAGCAACATCAGAATGTGGTTATGATGGCAACTAATGAAGTTTAAAAAAAAAAACTCAAGCTAGGAGAGGCTGCAGCAGTTTGCTTTTGTCTAAACCTGGGGGCCCTCCTGCTTGAATTAACTAAGTGGAAACACCTTTTGCACTTTGGACTGAGGGGATGCATCCAAACTGATTTAAAAGACCAGAGTTACAATCCAACACTCAAACCACTATGCTCCCAGTGTTTACAAGGACTTTTTATCCCCACTTTCTAGGCCATCCATTTAAATTAAACCAGCATTTCTCAAAATGAAATATTCCTTTCCATGGCAATATGTTTCTGTTATCCCATCCCGCAGCTAGCTGTCACCAAAAAACATCGTAATGGTTTCCAGGCCTGAAGATGCAACAGAAAACAAGTGGAGGAAAGAGGAATGCTTGCAATAAAAGAAAACTAGTGTAATGTTGCTAAAGCACTTTAACACTTTGCCTATAATTCTTGGTTAATAATTAACAAGGTCTCAGTAGAAACTGGTGAACCTTTCTGAAATGTTGTCTGAGTCTAGATGTAACACATGATCAATGGAAATGGAAGGAGGAAAGATACAAGGGAGGGGAGAATGAGAGAAATCTGGGATATTTCAAATAAGAATTA
Organism: Urosaurus nigricauda; assembly: GCA_034509955.1. Taxonomy (NCBI): domain Eukaryota; kingdom Metazoa; phylum Chordata; class Lepidosauria; order Squamata; family Phrynosomatidae; genus Urosaurus; species Urosaurus nigricauda. Next base: position 254,904,412 of record JAOEGL010000001.1, on the reverse strand, counting down.
GGATGCAAACCCGTGACTATGCAGATAAAATCAAAACAAAATAAACTGGAAAGTTTCAGTACTTCCTGGGATTTTTTTCCTGCCTGGATAAACCCAACAGGAATAAAATCTGGGATTTTCTTGTTTTCAGAATTTGATGATTAATATAGTGGAATATGCATGCTGGTTTTTTTAAAAAATGATTTTGTTACTGGTATTTTTGTGACAACATATATTTCTTAGATAAAATTACTTATATTTCTTAGATGTATTTTTGTTTTGTTTTAAATAGCCCCTCTGTAAGCAACGGAGTTCCAGAATGGTGGCTTCAAACAAATAAACAAGCACTTTTTTGATACTTTCCCCCTCACATTTTCCTTTTCCCTATTGCTGCCTTTTCCCTATTTCCCTATTGCTACAGGTCAGGCAGTAAAAAAAAAATTAAGTTAAACAAAGGGAACTTAAAAAAGCAAATGCCACATTTTTGTCTCTTGGATGTGTACTTGCAAAAGGAATCAGCTTTGGGAAATCGTTCATGATTCCATGATAGAAAAGGTATCAGGAATATGGCTTTAAACTGAATTGGGTTACAGTGTTTATAAATGTTTACAGCCATGTTGGGCTATTAGGGAGGAATTCAAAATATGTTTTTGTTTTGTTTTGTTTTTGATAAGACCTGTATTGGGACCAATCAAAAAGTTAATTAGCAAGGACTGGAGGATTCTTCAGGCCAGAAGTTACCTTAAACCAAAGTAACAAAAATGTGTCTTAGGGAACTGGGCTGTGAGGTGTGTTGCAATTTTAAAAATGCAAAAAAAAATATGGAATTACGGAATAGAAACTTGTCATTCATAAGATAGTAAACAAGATAGAATTGGGCTATATGGGTTATATGTTTGTGCTAAGGCCAAAAAAAAAAAAGATGCTTTAGCCATAATTATTGTCAGGGAAATGACATGGATGTCACCACAAGATGGAGCTGTAAGCCAAGTAATGGAAAGAGGTCAAGCTCCAGTGACAGGTGTGTGGGGGTAGTAATTGGTAATATGCACACCTGGTAAGCATGATGCAATAGGCATCAGAATCACCTATATAAGGGAGATGGGAAATGTCTCCAGTGTGGGTTGTTGTGGAGGTTGACGAAGCAGTTTGTTGGTGAGTGAGTATTTGAGACAACTGTCCAATACTCTATGTACATATCTGTATATATTGCAAACAAAGATTAAAGCCCTCATATCGAGTGAAAACTGGCAGTGGCTGTGTCTTTATTCAGCAAGCAGGGTGCTCAAGGCTGTTTGCCGTGGTGAAGGAATTTTTCCTTCCTGGCCTGAAGATTGTTGCAGATCTCTCTCCAGAGACCTCCTTGGCGTCTTGTCTACGTGGTCCTGTTCTGCAAGTGGTCGTAGTGGACACAGCAAGTCTCTCTATGTCCCTAACAATTATATGATATATGACTTTTATGACATTAAAGTTTATATTCAAATGTGCTGTACAATATACGTTCCTCAGTGATTTCTCCTACACCCAGAACCTCCACCAAGAATATGAAGGCCTGGAAAAATTAGAATAAGAAATGGTTTGCCCTGACTGGGGCAGGTTCTCCCCCTACCATTGTTTGTTTCATATATCTTGTTTTTGATTTTACAATAACCTTTGCTGCACATACTAGAGCACCCCCATTAGGAATGGAAAGCGTCTGTAACCATGAACTAATCTTCATGTATGGCTGGCACTCAAAAGCCTTATGCCTCTTGTGTTTGCACTGGTGCTTATTTATAAATGATTGATCAGATTTACTAAATATTTCTGCGTACAGCACACTCGTAAGTTTTTCATTAGATGTCTGAAACTTACTAGGATGTAGTACAGTGACTGGAAGGATATAATTACATGAATTAAAATTAAAAGTGAGACCAAAACAAAACCCTCATCCCTCCTTGTGGATCTTGTTTAATAAAAAAACAAACTCCATACCAGTGATCCTGGAAACTTGTTCAGAAATCTTGCCTACATGAACAATCCTTAATGATGTTGCCCCTTCTCCAAAGTGGAACTCAAAACATGGCTACTGAAAATGGCAGCCCTGTCTCCAGATTCTCTCCTGTTGGTCAATAACATGTAGTATAGTTTCCTCGGCATCCAGATGTCCTTTTTCTGTCTCTCTGTTCCTTCCTGGAGCAGCCAATTATGTGAATGAGGTGAAAAGGGAAATGCAACACATGTCTGAAGTTACCTTAAATGTGAGTAACAACAAGGGATTGTATGTTTTAGGGAAATGTAAAAAGGCTGGTCAGAAGATTGGCTAAAATTTACTATGCTTTACTTTGAACCAGAATGGGTCAAAGGACCTTTTTAAAACAGGAGCCCTAGGTTTCCAGTTTCAGGTTGCTTCTTCGTGGACAGTTCCTAGCAGAGTTATTTTTCTCTGTATCATTTTAGCAGATTTTCTGAGTAAGGAAGGTGGAAGAAGTAGTGAGAAGATGAAAGATCTATTGTACAAACAAAACAAAACACATGAATAATACAAGACGACTGCATAAATGGACATCTTGTCTGGAACCACCTTCAAAGGCAAGGCATATTACTCACCTCATCCCCATTAGATACCACTAACTAGCAGATGCAATTTGCACCAACCCTTAGTGTAATATAGTGCCATGATAATTTATACTGCAGTGTTGGAGATTTGGGGGAGGAGAGGATTCTCCTGTAATCAGATACCCATTTGTATAGGCTGGTGAAAATGTCTTTGCTTATTTTATTAAGCATAATCTCATTGCTTAATAACCCCCCCCCTTTCATCATCATCATCTTGTTTATTAAAAAAAGTTCTCCAGACCTGGCCTTGGTAAAATATGCAGATATTTGTGGAAGAGACTGAAGACATGTCTCAAGATGCCCAACAGGTGGTTGGCTGAGACCTATGGAAACTTAGCTGTGATGATATTTTCTCCTCCAAAGCCTCAGCCCCTCTGTCCAATACAACCACTTCTGAAGTGGTGGAGAATGAGGCAGTGTATAATGATGTGTCCAGCCCTCTCCTGGTTATGGGGCATGCTGAGACAGACAACTGCAGAAGACTCTGCAGAGGCCTGCCTTAATCCTGTCACAGCTGTCTCAGCTCACTGCACAACCAGGAGAGGGCTGGACGTTTCATAGCTCCCTGTCTCCCTGGCCAATGCCTCAGAAATTTGTTGAGGGCGGGCACAGAGTCTTCAGAAATAGGAATTTGGGGGTACTTTTGGTAGTTATGATTGTGCAGCAACTATAAATATGAATTGGAATGATTCCATTGTCTTGTAATTACTGAGCAAATGTCGACTAATTAGTTTATTAGTCAAAAGAATGTGTTTTGAATTGTGCATACTCTTAAGGCCTTTTTCAGAGCCAATTTAGAATCAAAAGGCCAGAAGTTTCTGCACCAGGAACACTCCAACCATTTACTGGACAAGTGAGAGCATGCAGAGGACCAGATAAAATTTGTTAAAACTTCTCTTGACACTTTTGTATGTGTGCGTGGCTTGGCATTTAAAATGGTATCCCGTAATCACACACACATATTTGCATACACAGGTGGCTGTATGCAAATAAACAAAACTCGGCTAGATTAAAAGTAGAGATTTAGTGTGTGGATGCATAAATGAGAGACATTTTAAGAAAAGGAAGTACCTATGAGACAAATGAGGCAATGCAAGTGATACAAAGTAGGAAAGAAAAATAGTTATGTAGTGACATTATTAGTCTGGAAGAATCTAAACTCATACTAAGCCAAACATTATTGATTGAACTCCATTATATCAGTTTAGCACTGAGCTTGGAAGTAATGTGTTCCTTTTAACAAATTAGTTTTGTAACTATTTACTTCTAGAGTAACAAGCTGGATGGTAAGTTTTTGGGGGGATGGAGTTACCTGTAACACCCAGGGCTATATTTTATTACTTTTCAGTCTACCCATGTTACTCTTCTTTGTGAGGTGCTGTGAAGCTAACAAGGACACAGAAGCAAAATGTGGGTGGGTTGGTGGGTGAAGAAGAGGAGACATCCTGAAGATGTGGACTATACTGGTGTACTGTGCTTGGAGAAAGTCAGAATATTAAATAAAATACTAGAGACTCTGGCAAGTTCGGAAATTAAAGAAAAATAACTTTGGAACTTTTCTGCCTTTCTCCATTTTGTTCAAGTGTTTTTCAGCTGTTGCTGCCAAAAAGAGAGGATTAGTTTAAGGGCGGGGGGGGGGAGGTTGTGGCAAAAGAGGGCTGCTTTGCCAAGTTGGCTACTCCAAACAGTGGCACAGAGCATTCACTAGGACTGGCTGGGTTGGAGTTAGCTCTGAGAGCATTTAGAGGAAGGGGGGAGGTTCTTTGCATTCCTAGGCTGGATTTAGAGCAGGTGAGGGGATGAAGAAGGAGGAAGGATTTATTGAGTGAAGGCTTTTTTTTCCTGTCCAAGACATCTGTATGTATTGCATGTGGCAGCCATGTAGTCTGCCATGCTGTGTCTGTAAAGGTAAGGTAGGAAGTGTCTAGGCAAGGTAGTTACTCAGAACTGATGATCTGAGCTGGATGAACCAAGAAGCAAGTCATGGCAGAATATTGAGAGTAATGGTTATGAATCCAGTTCCTTAAAAAATACGTCAGGCTTTGGATCATCATAATAGGATGCAATAGTATACTTTTTATTTGCAAAATCATTCTCTTGGAGCTAAATGCTAAAGATGTTTACAATTAATTCTAAGCAAATTTCCCTATGAAGAACGGAAAGTCTTCTATGTACTAGAATCCAAAGGACCATCTTACACAGCATGCCCAAGGACCATTTGGCTCATATTTCTCAAGCAGAAAACATCCGCAGTAAATCACAGAAACCCCTTCAAACTGACCCCTTTACCACAATAGTTGATATCTCTTTACCTAACAGGGACTCTGTGACTTTTTGTGCATGACCAGCAAAAATTTTACATGGCAGCCTTTTATCCATCAGTGCATTGTACTGCTGGAAATGCTGCCCATCTTGCAACTCTGTTTGTGCCTCTGAATGTTTACTACAACTACCAATTCTATCTATCTATCTATCTATCTATCTATCAATCATCTATCTATCTATCTAATCTATCTATCTAGCTGAATTGTTTATCTATAAATTCTATACAGACTTTTTCTGCATAGGAACAATTGGACTGTACACACATCATGATGATGATGACGGTGACAATGATTCAATTTTTGTTCAGTTCTAAATGAAAAGCAATCAAAGGAATAGTGAAGAAGGTTTGCTTAATCCTTTCCTGGCCATTTCCCCTTCATTTCTCTTTGAGACTGTTTTACTTCTCTTTGAGACAGCTTTACATTCATACTCATGCACATGCAGACATACTAGTAACCACAAGCAGCACATTCAAACAGTACAACAAAATGCAAGTTTTCTCAAAATAGCACCCGCACACAATACATTTGTTCACAATTTTAACATTGGAAAATAATGGAAAACCTGAAAAACCTCAGAAAGGATCCCTGAATCCAAGCACTTTCAGAGAGCACTCTGCTCCTACACAAAACAAATTATTTCCCAACTTTGAAATCTGGGAAACATTTATTAACTTTACTGAGAATGGTTATTGGTATCTGAGTGGGGTAGTGCCAACTGTAGCAGCAGCTTGACAGAGAAAAAACTAAGGCAGAGAAAAATTACAATATTGCTGGAAAATAGGAACAGTCCAGTGATGTCTGAAGTTAATCAGAAAGTAACAAAGGTTACTGAATTGCTCTGAGATTTCCCCAGGTACTAGGAACTCTGACATACTCCAGAAATGACCAGAAGGTCACGATGAAGATACAAGGAAACCAGAACATCTGCCATCAACAGAAAACAAGGACAAAAACCAAAGGGATCAGAGGTAAGAGAATGTGCCACACAGAGAGACCACTACAGGCTAGATTCAGGGCACCTTAAGGGCCAAATTTGGCACATGGCCAGAAATTTCTTAGATCTACTTTTAAATGCTCAGTTTTAAATAGGTGCTGTCTTTGCTAGCAAGAGAGAACTATTACAAACTGCACAGAATTTCTTCCAGTCTGATTAAGGATTTGCAACAGGTTTTATATGTTGCTTGTAACCATATTCATAACCAACTGGATGTTGAGTTATTAGCGACAACCACTAGTTTCTGCAAAATCCTAGACGGCATGTAAAATTATAGACAACATTAAAGTGAATCGCATGGATCTGTGTAAGCCTCAGAGAGAAAGAAAGATTTTAGCATGGACATAATTGGTCTTAATGCAGCAATGCATAACACCTGGTTAGTGCAAGATTTTATTTCATTAGCAGCAGGGGAAATTTACATGTTAGAACTAGAAATCTTAACTGTGAACTGAACAATTGTACTAGTAAATCTGAGACAGGGCCAAACTAGATGATAAACCTAACACATTTTTGGAAGAGATGCTCCCTCAAGTGGTAAAAGTACTGTTTGTTGTAGCACATGATTTTCCTAATCTATGGCCCATTTTAGATTGGCAAAAAGAGGTGTGTTGATGGCTGCATGAAAGCCCAGCCTTTAGATGAGAAAAAGGGAAAGTGTGCCATGAAAACACTATTTTGGAGTTTTAAGGGAGAAGAAGCGCCTTTAAAAAAGAGCTTGATTTCCCCACTACTTTTTTTAAAAGGGCGCAACATTGCTATTGCATCTAAAGGCTAAGGTGTAGTTGCACGGTTAAATGGGGCTCTGTATCTTTAAAGCACCAATTTAAAGGCAGCGATACAGGTGCGGATCATAATGGATCGTGAGTTGGGAGCATGCGTGGTGTGGACTTCACTTCTAATTAAAACGCTCATGCCCTGCAGGTGTAAAAGCTGGGGTTTAACCGCGAAGTTTTTTAAAGCTCCCAAATCCTAGCTCCACTCCTAATCCGAATCCTAGACATGCGCAGTAGGGACTCTGGCTGCTGGCTGCCAGCTGCTTGACTGTATGGTGTAACTGCGTTTGCGCAGTTCGCAAACCTGCGCAGTTGCGCAGCACAAATGTATACTTATGAGGATCCGTCAAATTATCATTGCGGTTCCTCTGTCTTTTTAAACTGTGCCGTTGCACTGGTGCATCATGAATGAACCCCTTTATTTTGTGAAGGAATTGACATGTTATCCACAGTAGAATAACAGTAACAGCATCCCAGAGTGCATGTGCATGTCTAGGGTTTGGATTAGGGCTGGAGCTAGGGTTTGGGAGCTTTAAAAAACTTCGCAGTTAAACCCCAGCTTTTACACCTGCAGAGCATTGAGGAATTGTGCAGTTCGCAGCCGGCAAGGAAAAAAAATTTAAAGGTTCACCGTGGCTAAAAGCTGCATTCATTGCCGCCCATGTAGCTGCTCCGCCTGTGTTTGTAGGGTTCTGACCGCTTCCCATGTAGCTGTTGAGCCACAGAAAAGACTTCAGATAAGTCGTTCCCACACCCCTCAGTCTAGCTGCCCTGTACCTTTTAAATGCACACCTGGGGCTTGCAGTCTAGCTGCTGAGCATTAAGGTAAAGGCAACTTCATGTCACACTTTCCTGCCAATCTAAAAAGCCCCCATGTGTCTTCTCTTTAAACAAAACAAAAAGCTTCATTTATATACCACTTCATATCGCCTAAGGTATGTCTAAGCGGTTTACAACTGTAAGCTACTTGCCCCCAACAATCTGGGTACTCATTTTAGCGACCTTGGAAGGATGCAAGCCTGAGTTGAGCTTGAACCCTTGTGCTGGTATTGAACTCGCAACCTTATGGTTTTGAGTGAGTGGCTGCAGTACAGGCATTTAACCACTGCGCCACCAGGGCTCTTTAGTACCCTCTGTTATCACTACAAGGTAAACATGACCTTAACTTAAAAGTCTCATTATTGAGACACATCTCTGAAGAAAACCTGCTGGGAAAAGGAAAATGAGGCTGAATCTGCACCGCAGAAATAATGCAGTTTGACATTGATTTAACTGCGATGGCTCAGTGCTATGGAATTTTGGGCACTATTTAGCCTTTTCTATCAGAGAGCTCTGGTGCCACAACAAAGAACAAATCCAGGGATTTCATAGGATGGAGCCATGACAGTTAAAGCTGTATCAAACTGCATTAATTGTCCAGTGTGGCAGCAGCCTGAGTTTATCTTAGGTAACACACATGCCTCATAACATCTCCTTGACACAATGGACCTAGAGGTCAACACTCTGGTAGTACATTTTGCGGTGGAGGCAAGCATCACCATAAACTTCAGAGCCATGTCTACAGCAAGACTTCACAAGTGCAGACAGCTCTTTTGGTCTATATCCGCAAATAAATTCTAGCAGCTTTCACGTACACAAGGAGGTCTTCTGTAAACATATGTCTTAATGGGTTATTCAAGGCCAAACAACTCCCAAAGTATTTTGCATTACAACAAGACAACTCACAATAATATACTGTATAGAACAATATAACCCGAATGGCAGGTTATATTGTTATGTGCAATATATTGTTGCAAGTTGCAAAATAGTTTGGGGGTTACTATGAAGATTACTACTAAATTCAGAGGAAATTCAGAAGGGTAGTCAACAAGTCCTGGTGCTTTCTCATACCCTCCAGCATTCCAAGAATGAAAACCAGGACACATGGCCAAGTGCCATTAGAGTGTGGTCAAGATGGCAAAAAGTGATTAATGAACAACACAGAAAGTAGGAGAAGCTGCAGCCATTTGCTTGTGTCTGATCTTGCTGGGAAGGGCATAACTCTGCTCTGTCCTCTCCCCGCCCCCCCCCCCCCGCCCCCGCTTGAAGATCTTAGTGCAAACTATTTTTTCAATTTGAACTCAGTTTGAAGCAACTGAAGTAAAATCCAGGATGAAGGGGGAAAGTGGAAGAGAAAAACAGACATTTTAAAAGAAACTGAAAAAATGGGAAGAGACCAGATTAATTGGGACTGTCCCTGACAGTTGGAGTATGAGCCCTGTTTCCACTACAACAAATTTGGAAGTACACCATGCTCATCTCATGAAAATGAATGCATCCATAGCCATAATTTTTCATGTAGCCAGTTTGGTCATTACAATATATACAATTTAAGTACAGAATTATTGAAACCCATCATAAAATAGTTATGAGACAATTTCAACAAAATTCAAGTTCAGAATAGAATAGCAAAACACACACACAAAAAATGCTCCTTTTACAATTGATATCATATTGTTCATGGAGTTTTATACTCAAGCATATACATGCATTCATGATTTAGGCATTCCTTCCAATTTCTCCTGCAGAAAAGCATCCACCACTAAGTTTAACACTATATAATTAAGTGTCTGCACATCTGTATAAAAATGGATTGTGAGGCGATAACAGGAGTTGGAGCATGCAAGTGTTTTGACAATCGTGAAACCTGTAAAACAGTGGAAAGGAATACTTTTCCACTATTATTTTGTGTCTTTCACCCATTAGCAGTGCAATGTATCTGTCTTAATTAATCTGCTTCAGTCTATGTACTGAATCAGAATAAGAGTGCATTTCCTTTTCCTATCCTCCTACGCACCAGCTCTGTTACAACTTGTATGCTTAGTTTTCTGAAAATCTTGTCTAACCACCTCGCTTCCTTCTGTTCCAGTTTTTCCTCATTGCACTATGCTCCTGAAACTCCCAATTGTGAGGATTAGAGTTTTAGTCCCAGTTCATGGGTCTCTGGGCCATGCTCACAATGTGGTTTATAGCCTGATAATGGTGAGTGACAATGATCAACGCTTCTTTGTCTCATAGCTTCAAAGAAAACAAATAGATTATGACAGTAAATTTTATAAAGTAACATTTCCTTCAGAAAAACAAAGCCTTAGTATGGAATACTAGGGAACATACCCCAAACACTACCTCCACAACAGATGTTATGTGTGCCATGGAAAGTTCTTTGCTGTCAGACTTAAAAGGACAGCTCAATCCTTTCATTATGCTACATTCCAGTTTCTGCAGTATTATAGTGGCAATGGATTATGGGCCAAGTAACAAATATTCCACACTGTATATATTTAGAGCCAGCTTGGTGTCGTGGTTTGAGCGTTGCACTATAACTGAACTCCGGAAAGCAGTGTTTGGATCTCGGCTGAGCCATGGAAACATATTGGGCAAGTCACACTCTCTCAGCTGCAGAGGATGGAAATGGCAACCCCCCCACCAAAAAAAAAACTTGCAAAGATGACTCTGTGATGTGCCTTAGGATTGCCATCTAATAATTCTGATGAGAAATCTGTACTTAGGACAAGAGGCAATGGTTAGAACAGACCATGGAGAAACAGAATGGTTCTCAGTCGGCAAAGAGGTCAGACAAGGATGCATCCTTTCACCCTATCTTTTCAACTTGTATGCAGAAGATATGATATGAAGAGCAAGCTTGGACACAGAAGAAGGAGGAGTGAAAATAGGAGGAAGGAATATCAACAATCTAAGATATGCAGACAACACCATAAACATGGGAGATCTAGAGCTACTACTGATAAAAGGTCAAGGAAGAAAGTGCAAAGGCAGGTTTACTGTTGAACATAAAGAAAACAAAAATAATAGCCATGAGGGATCATCACAAGTTCAATCTAAACAATGAGGAAATAGTAAAAGAGTTCATATACCTGGGATCAAACATAGATCAGAACAGGAACTGCAGTCAAGAAAGCAGAAAAAGACTAAGAATGGGGAGGGTAGCTATATAAGAAGTAGAAAAGGTCCTAAAAAGCAAAAATATACAACTAAGCACAAAAGTCAGAATCGTGCAAACAATTGCATTACCCATTACCATGTATGGATACAAGAGCTGGACAATGAAGAAAATGAACAAAAAGAAAAAAATTAATTTGAGATGTGGTGTTGGAGAAGAATACTGAGGATACCATGGACAGCCTGATATTTCCCTGGAGGCTAAAATGACTAAACTGAGGCTGATTTACTTTGGTCACATAATGAGAAGACACGACTCATTAGAAAACACAATAACATTGGGAAAAGTGGAAGGAATTAGGAAGAGAGGAAGGCCAAATATTAGATGGATGGACTCAATTAAAGTGGTCACAGGTATGAATCTGCAAAAACTGGGAGGAGTAGTGGAGGATAGGCAGTCTTAGAGATGTCTCATCCACAGCTGTCGGCATGAATTGAGACTGACTCGAGGGCAGTTAACAACAACAACAACAACAACAATGGTTGCCATAAATCAGAAACAACTTGAAGGCACACAACAAGAAGAAGTGAAGACTGGGGGGCTTTCATGGTTGCTACATATTCCCTAAACTAGTAAATACGTAGGGATTGTGAAACATGAACCAGTCACGAATGCGTAATTCTAGGTTATGCTTTTATAAATTCTATATACCGTAGTAAATTCTTGCGTATGATTTTGGAATAAGGTTGCCATTTAAAAAAAAATCCTGAAATGAGAGAGGATGTAAAATTTAAACTCTGGTTTGACAGAGTTTGACTATACAATGCTATGTTCACTGTCTTGCTTTCTTTTCTATTAATTTACTAAGTTACTGTTCAGGTCCTCTTCATATTAAGCCACACCTGTTTCCATGTAGCTGTCTTGTGAAGCTGGGTGCAAATAATGCAACCGTTAAGGTCTTCTCCACACACCATAACTCTGCTAGGAAGACTAGATGTAATTGAATGGGAAAGGCCCTGCACAATCCAGCTTGTTCTCAAGTTGGCAATATTCACACAACAAAATACAGTGCAGAAATATCTCATAGGCAGCTGAGTGTGTGCAGTGGATCTCAGTCTCTCATCATCTAAATGTCAAGCCATGGATGGTTGACTCCATGGATATAGAGGTCAACTGTTTTCAAGAGATATTCACAATATATTTGTAGATCCCCCACAACATAAAATGTTACACAGCATAAAAACCCTGATGAACAGAGCACTCTTTACTGTTAGCCTGCAGCAAATCTTACCTTATTCAGGAAGAAATTTTGTAATTAGGGTGCTTCTACTAAAAAGCCCCTGTCAAAAGTTCTCATGAATCTATTCTTTCCATCTGGTGGAACATATTATAGAGCCTATGATAATATTAAATTGTGATTAGATCATATGGAAAAGGCAGTTCTTCAGATATCTTGGTCCCAACCCATTTAGAACTATGGATGTCATCAAGGAATATCATGTGCTGTGGGCAATATTTCAGGGGAAGGAAATGGTAAACTACTTGTGAGTATTCCTTGCCTAAGAAAACCATATGAAATTAATGGGGTTGCCATAAACTGACAAGAGAACCTAAAGACACATATACACACAGATTAAGCCCAGTATCAAGTTGTGCATGGAAACAAAATTGGAAGCCACTGAAGTTCACCAAGGGCCAGTGCAATGCAGTATACAAAGCTCATTCCTGAAAGAAATCTGGCTGCTGAATTTCATATTATGTGTACTTTCTGAACACTAGAAACACAGCCCCATAGACAATGCCTTATAGGAATCTACAGGATATAGGGTCCACCCTATGGAATTCTGGGATTTGCAGTTTAAGGAGAGATACTTAGAACTCTAAGTCACTGAGTTTTAGTGTTGCTAAACTATAATCACCAGAATTCCATAGGACATTGCCATGGTAGTTAAAGGGGTATCAAAATGTTGTAATGTGTAGTGTGAGAGACCCTAATGAAAGGTGAAATCTTTGCAGCCAGATCTTTAACACCTCTATGGAGGTTGTCATCAACATTCTTCTTCCACAATGGATGGTGCTGGCAAACCCACTGATAGTATCTGCTTTTTTTCTCAGGTTAAATGCAAGGTATTTGCATTTGCTAGACTGTAAACCTGTTGGGACACACAAGTGCAAAAACAGTTGCACCGATGGTTGCATATACTCTAATATAGCCTAACCCTATTATTTTGCAAGTACAGACAAAACCTTCACTCTCACAGTTGGCTTGGAGGATGAGCTGCTCCTGATCTTGGTGTCAGTTGCACAGTCAGTTGCTCAGATGTGGGATCTAGCAAACTATACTGACCCATATTTGCACTATACTAAAACTGTATAGCAACTTGGCCCTTATGTCTTTTTAAAAATAAAACTGATATACAGTGGACCCTTGGTATCCACTGGAGGTTAATTCCAGGATCCTTCATGGATACCAGAAGCCATGGATACTCAATTCCCATTATATATACAATGGCATAGTAAAATGGCATCCTTTATATAAACCAGCAAAATCAAGGTTTGCATTTTGGATTCCCCACCCCAATATTTTCAAACCATGGTTGGTTGAATGCATAATTGGATGCATAATTTGTAGATTAAAAAGGGCCAACTGTAATAAATGAGAAAGTGAAAGTAGGCAAGCTTTGGGGGGGGTGTATTTAGTTGTGGATGGTTCAAGTGAACACAGGGGCTGCATTCACACTGGAGCAATAACCTGGTTTGGCATCGCTTTAACCGCCCTGGCTCAAGGCTATGGAATTCTGGGAGTTGGAGTTTGTTGTGGGGCCCAGGGCAGAGCTCCACTCTAACTCCCAGAATTCCATAGCCTTGAGCCAGGGCAGTTAAAGCGGTGCCAAACCGGGTTATTGCTCCAGTGTGGACGCAACCACAGTCTTACAGTCAGATTCTCCAGATTCTGCTTCCTGGTCAGATATACTACATCAGCAATTGTTTTTCTAAAAAAGAAAAAAAAACATTCTTCAACACTAGACTGTTTATTAATAAGTTCAAGAAAGAACAGGCATAATGGGTGTGTGATTTAATATAATAAAGCATGCATTTATAGAAGCACATAAATAAACCTACATTTATTTGGTTTTAGTCAATTCTACATACCTACAATTACCATGATATATTGCTTGCTTAGTGTTTGTGGTGGACTTCTCAAATGTACAAAGCCAGTTCATCATAGAGGATCAAGGTTTATGACAAACTCTTCATTTCCTTCTCTTTTCATTAAGCAGTATTTGGCTGCGTTCACACTGGAGAAATAAACCGGTTTAAGTGCCATGGCTCAATGCTGTGAAATTCTGGGAATTGTAGTTTGTTGTGGGGCCCAGAGCGGAGCTCTGCTCCACTCTGGACCCACAACAAACTACAATTCCCAGAATTTCACAGCATTGAGCCATGGCACTTAAACCGGTTTATTTCTCCAGTGTGAACGCAGCCTTTGTTCTGCAAGACAAAAATTCATCTGGGAGACTAATATGTCCCACTGTAGGGCATCAGGGTAAAAATTATTATTATTATTATTATTATTATTATTATTATTACTTTTATTTATATAGTGCTGTAAATTTACACAGCACTGTGCATAAAATGTTTATTGTGAGTTAAAAGAAAATCTAATAAAACCACAACAGGAAAACAAAACCTTTGGCAAAACTACAGTTTTTACAGTTTGTCAAAAAGTCAGTCAACTTGACATCCCTTGGGAGGAAGGTCCATAATGGAGGTGCTGCATAGAAAATAGAAAAGGCACAATTTATTTATTTATTTATTTAATTAATTTGTATCTCACTTTTCACCCAAAATTGGGACCCAAAATGGCGGTCACCATGTCATGGTCCTCATTGCTCTTCTTTCTCATAGGACCTTATCAGATGGGAGGAAATTCTCTTCATTGCGAAGGGAGCCAATTGGAGCTAATTCGAATTCACGTGAATTCTCTAGTTTAGCGAATTTACGTGAATTCCAATTGTGTTTGGAATGCGTTCAGAATGACTTCCCATTACCCAAAAATGACCCCCCCATTGCTCAAAATTGTGTGGGATGCTTTAATTCGCAATAACGTAAAACTCATGATTGCATTCGGAATGACTTCCCTTTTGCCTGAAATTGCGTGAGATGCTTTAATTTGCAATAACGTGAAACCCCATGATTGCGTTCAGATTGCCATTAGATTATATTTCCAATTTCCAATGTCAAGGTCCATAGTGGTGTGGCACACAGTACGAAGACCTCCATAAAGGATGACACAGAGAGGTAGGCAGTCTTTCAAGGCACTCTGGAAATATATTCCTTTTCATAATGGCACACAGCAAGGGGCTCTGTGGGCTCCTGACCTGCCACTGCTAAACCTGGGAGCTAACTGGAGGAGTGTAAAGTGTGAGTAGGAGGCTGCATCCACACTGCAGTTCTACCCCACTTTAACTGCCATGGCTCAATGCTAGGGAATTCTGGGATTTGTGGTTTGTTGCTGCCACAACAAACTACACATCCCACATTCCTTAGCATTGAGCCATGGCAATTAAAAGCAGTGTTGCCCTGGATTTATTTCTGCCGTGCAGATGCAGCCCAAGTGTCCGAGTCTGAGGAGTTTATCACATGGGAGGGATCCTGTGCAGAAACTGAATTTAAATTAGAAAAAACCCACAAAACGATGTTGACGGTTAACCTGAACAAAAAGTGGACAAAACCCGCAAAAGCAGATAGATGTTCAGATGACGTTTGTGTGAAGGAGAAATAATGTGACATTAACCTGAATGGAAAGTCGCCAAAACTTGCTCCTTTTTACTTTCGGGAACTTCCAAAAGTAAAAAGGAGTGGGATTTGGGGACTTTCCACTCAGGTTAATGTCCTGTTATTTCTCCTTTACACAAACCCATCTGAAAAACAACCCGCTTTTGAGGGTCTTTCTCAGACTTTTAAATCCCGTTTCTGCATGTGGTTTAAGTAATTTGCCTCAGTGTGATAAACTCCAGGGTTCATTTATCGCTAAAAGCTATTAGCCATTGTTAATTCAATATAATTAAGATAAAATGCAAACAAACCACAATAATAGTAATAAATATACAACGGAATGCAAGTGACAAGCAAATAATACAAAAATATCCAAATGCAAAAATATAAAATCATCATTAATACAGATTAATTTTTTTAAAAAGCCCCCTGGATTGGGCAGAATGTATAATCTTCACCGCCTCCATGTCATTCTTATACAGGAAATGATTTGGAGGCCTATTGCAGCTCAGGCCCATTTTGCAACTGTAGTGGGCAATAACAGAGACATTGTTTCCCGCCAAGGAGATACAACTCTGCCCAAGTTGGGTACTTAGTGCTGATTCTGAGATGTGTGGTTTGTTGTGGTGGTTCTGGTGCCACAATAATTCCCAGAATCCCCCCTAGCACTGAGCCAGGGCAGCTCAAAGAGTGTACAAAGTGGATTACTTCTCCAGTGTGGATGCATCTAGAAAGAGGAGGAGGAGGAGGAGAGTGACTCCTCTCCAGCAGCCACCTGCAGGTGGGGTGTGTGTTTTAGCAGCAGGAAAGGAGGAAGGGGTGTGGATATTGTGTTTGTGTGTGTGTCTGAGGAGTCTGTGCTGCTTCTGGTTCCCTCCCTGGCCTTTTCCTTCCTGGAGGCGAGTCCTTCTTCCTTGCAGGCCTCCCTGGGGAGGGCGCTCCAGCTGTCAAGATTAGAAGACTGAAAGAGAGAGAGAAGGAGAAAGAGAGAGAAAGAGAGGGAAAGAAGAAGGGAGGGAGTGAGGGAGTGAGTGAGTGGGTGGGTGGGTGGGCAGCAGAAGGACGGAGGGAAGCCCAAGCAACAAAGGACAAGGCCAGGAGGGATTGCAAAGAGCAACAACACACACACACACACACATATATACACACCCCAAGAGAGAGGAGAAGAAGAAGTCTGGAGTGAGGGAAAAGTGAGAAGGAAAAGAGCTGGAGCCCCCCAGACTTTCAGAGGAGGGGGAGGAGGAAGAAGAGGAGGAGGAAAAGACCAATGGATGAGGAAAAGGAAGAAGCAGAAGAGGGAAAGACCAAAGGAACATGAAGAGGAGGAGGAGGAGACAAAGCCCAGAGGAAGAAAAAGAAGAGGAAAAGGAAAACCAAGGGAAGATGAAGAGGAGGAGGAGGAGGAGGAGGAAAAGCCCAGAAAGGGGGAAGAAGAAAAGGCCAAAGGAGGAAGAAGGAATAGAGGAGGAAGAGACCAAAAGAGGAGGCAGAAGAAGAGGAGGAGGAGAAAAAGCCCCAGAGGAGGAGGAAGAAAAGACCAAAGGAAGAGGAGGAGGAGGAGGGAGGAGGCCAAGGCAAAGCAAGTCCTCCAGGGGAGAGAGTTTTGCCTGGAGGACGCCTCTTTGCTGGGAGGGAGGGCTGCTTGGGACTCTGAAGTCGTGCTGCCAAGAAGGTCTTCTTGTTGTTGTTTTTGGCCAAGGCAAAAGGACAAGGGGGAAAAGCAGAAGCGAAGCGGTGGAGGGGGTCTCCCTCCTTCCTTTGCCTGGCTGCAGCAGCAGCAGAGTCTGTTTGTGCCCACCACCTGAGGAAAGAAGGAGCAGCAGGAGGAGGAGGAGGAGGGCCAAGAAGGCTGAGAGAGTGTGCTCCTGCCCTCCCTGCTGCCCAGGAGGAGCCTGGAGGAGTGTGTCCTCCATTGGGAGCAGGGCTAAGGAGCAGCAGGCGTCTGCATTTATTCCTAGGAGGGTTTGGGGCTTCAGGGGGAGCAGGCGTCCTCCTTTTCCAGGACCCGTCCTCCCTTTCCTCTTTCTCTCCGGGAGGAATCCCCCAAAGGTCCTCTATGTGGAGCACCCCTGAAAAGCAGGCATTTATAGTGTTTGAAACTTTTCTTGGGTCATGTCTTCCTTTTTTTATTTCCTTGCAGGTCCTCCCTTTGGAGCATGACTGAGAAGCAGGAGTTTGTTAATTGGAGGTGGGTTGGTTGTGGGGGGTTTTATTTTTTGGCAATGTCCTCCATTTTTCTTGGAAGTCCTCCATTTCGAGCACGACCGACATATATGAATTTATTATTTTCTGTAAGTGTTTTCAGCCTGTCCTTGGCAACGTCCTCCATTTTTTGGAAGGTCCTCCATTTGGAGCATGACCCAGAAGCCTGAATTTGCATTTCTATGAGTGTTTCTTAAAGCTTTTCTTTGGTCATGTCCTCCATTTCTTGAAGGCCCTCCATTTGGAGCATGGCTGAGATTTTAGATTGAATTGTCTTTAGTTTTTTTTCCCCCTTTCTGTCATGTCCTCCATTTTTCTCCTAGGTCCTCCATTTGGAGCATGCCTCAGAATTTATATTAAATGTCTTTAGTTTTTCTTGGATCGTGTCCTCCCATTTTTCTCGAATTTGGAGCCTGACTAAGAAGCATGAATTTATTATTTCAATGAGCATTTTGAGCTTTTGTATTTGGGCATGTCCTCCATTTCTTCTTGAAGGTCCTCCAGTGGGAACATGACTGAGAAGCATGAATGTCTATGAGTGTTTTTTTCCACTTTTCTTTGGTCATGTCCTCCATTTTTCTTGAAGGTCCTCCTTGGGAGCATAACTGGGAAGGATGAATTTACATTCCTATGAGTGGTTTTTTTTTTTTAAAAGCTTTTCTTTGGTCATGTCCTCCATTTATTCTTGAAGGTCCTCCATTGGGAGCATGAGTGAGAGGCATGAACCTACATTTCTATGAGCGTTTTTTAGCTTTTCTTTGGTCATGTCCTCCATTTTTTTCTTGAAGGTCCTCCATTGGAGCATGACTGAGAAGCATGAACTGTTTGAACTGGTTCAAACAACATTGGTTCCCACTTAATCCGAATCGTTGAAGCAATTCTGGGGGGGGGCATGCTCTAGACCCATTTAAACCCGCGTCTTTTTGATGCTGATTTTTCAGTTTCTTTTTCGATAAACCGATTCCACGCAAGTGTGAATGACGGGCGGATTGGAATCAATTCAAATTTCAGCCAACTGGAACTGAATCATTTTGAATCGATTCATTGGTGAATGGGAAGCACAAGTGGGTTATTTTGGAGGGGAAAAAATGATCTGGGCAAATGTAGTGGGAACCACGCTCCACTGTCGAATCAATCCGTCGATTTGGATTGCACACCAATTTATCTGTAAGTGGAAATGATTTCCGCAGATGACGTTGTTGTGTGCCTTGGCTTTTCCAATTTATAGCAACCCTAAGGCAAACTTATTCTGGGGTTTTCTTGGGAAATTTCTTCAAAAGGGGGTTTACCATTGCCTTCCCCTGAGGCCAAGAGATTGTAACTTGACCAAGGCCACCCAATGGATTTCATGGACAATCTGGGGATCAAACCCTGATCTCCAGTGTCAGTGTCATAGTCTAACACTCAAGCCACTATGCCAAATTTCTCATGAAACTACAAATCCCAGAATTCCATAGCATTGAGCCATGACATTTAAAGCAGGGTCAAAATGGATTATTCCTACAGTGCAAATTCAGCCTTAGTCTGCAACTGGTCTCTGCACTTGTTTGTTTGTTTTTTTGTTGAAATGGGAAGAAACATCTCAAAGCAAGCAATACTGGGGGAGAAGAAAGTGTCAAGTTTACTCTGTGGAGTGGTTTTAAAGCCTGAGCACCTATCTTTCCATTTGTGCCAAGGCTCATTGGCTTAATGTAAAGGTGGTTTGTATATGTGATATACTTGTGTGGAACAGGTTCAGCAAAAAGTCAGGAGAGACTGGAGGGGACTGGGGAGTCAGGCAATGGGGACATAAAGGCATAAATAACATTTGGATAAAGTGGATGGAAATCTGTGGACTACACTGACTGTTATCATAGATTTTATATGAAAAATTCTATCAGAGGGCTCTGGTGCTAAAGTGGAAGCGGTGTCAATCTGAGTACCCAGATTGTTGGGGGGCAAATAGCTTACAATTGTAAACCGCTTAGACACTCCTTAAGGGTATGAAGCAGTATATAAATGAAGCTGTTTGTTTGTTTTGTTTCAAACCAGATTATTTCTGCAGTGTGGAGAAACTTCTGCAGGAGCACCTGTGGCCACCATTGGGTTGCCTCCCAGGGTGGTAGTAAATGGCTCTATGATCTTCCTTTCCCCCACTTTCCAAACAACAAATTGTAGTCATATTGGAACTTTATTCCATTTTGACCTTGTCTTGTTCTTTCCTTCCCCCCCCCCCTTCTTGTTATGTGCCTTCAAGTTGTTTCCAGCTTAAGGCAACCCTATGGTGACTCTATCATGGGGTTTTCTTGCCAGGTTTCCTCAGAGGGATTTTGCCATTGCCTTCCCCTAAAGCTGAGAGTGTGTGACCTGTCCACGGTCATCCAGTAGAGCCATCTGCCTACCTTGTGTCAAAGGCAAGTAGGAAGGCAAGGAGGGGGGAGAGAAGGATTGAATGGAAGAGAGAATGGGACTGATGCCTGGTTCCAGAGAAGCAGATCAAGGGGAAATAGCCCAATTGGCTAGCCTGACTTTTGTTTCTTTGTTTTTGTTCCAGGAGAGAAATTAACAATCCCACACAAGCTCTAAGAACTTGGCGACATAATGACTCAGGTGTGTAGCTGTGGCAACAGGTATTTATGTGTAAAGGTTGGATTGGTTGGTGGCTTGCACTCATTCCACTTTTCTCCTCTGTGTGTGTGTGTGTATCTACACTGTAGGCATAATGCAATTTGACACCACAATGTGGTGTGTCTCCATCCTATGGAACCCTGGGATTTGTGGTTTTACAAGGTCTTTAGTCTTTCTCATTGGAAAAGACAATTATACTAGGCAAGGTGGAGGGCAATAGAAAGAGAGGAAGACCCAGGCCAGATTGGTGGATACAGTTAGAGAGCTCATGGGCCTGGGCCTGTAGGACTTGAGCAGAGCTGAGGACATGGGGTCTTGGAGAAGTCTTGTTCACAGTGGCGCCATTTGTTGTGGTTGACTCGATAGCAGTTAACAACAGCAAAAACAGCCTTCTCTGCCAAACAGTGCTTTTTCCTCACAAAAGTCCAAATCCCAGGATTCTGTAGGATGGAGTCACGGCAATTAAAGTGGTGTCAAACTGTTTTATTTCTACAGTGTAGATGCACCCCAAGACATATGTTCCTATCAGTAGGATCAAGCTGAGTTGTGGGCAAGGGCGTCCTGTGTGTGTCTAATGTTAAGGATGTCTTACTGAGTGAGTGAGAATCTACTCTTGAGGAAATGCCCATTTAAGATTGGGGCTGAAGGTTAATTTTTTGAACTTTTTGGTTGTTATGAAGGTAATTGTTATGAAGTGTAAATTTACAGCGTTATATAAATAAAGGTTAATAATAATAATAATAATAATAATAATATTCCTCAACTGATCTTAGGAGTTAGTTAAGGGGATAGCAGGAGGGAGCTTGCACAGGAAGGGCTTACAAGAACAGGTTTAGGTGAAAATGGTGTATGATCTGTTGCGTGTTAAAACACACCCTGTATTCTAATAGTATTAAAAATAGCATTTTAATGTTGCATTTCAGAAATACTTTATGTCACTTTGGGATTAATTGTTAGATTTAGATTATTCAGCATTACAGCCTGAATGTTTTTGTGTAAAGTCAAAATTGTAACTGAAATGGTATGGTTCCTCACGTACCAGAAATAAAAAGAATGAGTGTCTCTTTTAAAGAAATCCTTAACACCAGAGAAAGCTGTTAATATCTTGTCCTGTCTTGGTTGACCTTGCAAATCAGTCTAATGGCTTTTCAGACCTCAGAGGCCACTGAGATTCATTATTCACGTGGAGGATTTGGGGTCTGTCCTTGTAAAAGCACAGATAGTTTTCTATCTTTTTCTATCTTTTTGTCTATCTTAACAAATAGATTCTCCAGTCCAATAGATACAGTACTTCAGTATCTACTAAAGTAGTCGTCTTTTAATGTGCCTCCACAGTTAAACTCTTAATATATATATCTTCTAGCCCATCTGAGTTTCAAATTTTTCCCCATAGGTATTTGCTGGGACTATACAGAAGAAGTTTATTGAAGCTTACTGCATGCAGTAGCATTGTGAAGATACTGGTTAGTACTGGAGATGTGATGTATTAAATAAGGGATAAACAGGGTGCTCAATACCTGGTACATGAGATACATGGCTTGCCTGAGAAGTGCTGGAATAAATTAAACACTTGCTGAGAAGTTTGACTAAAACCAAATATCTTCATGGCAGTGGCAAATATCAGACTTAAATTATTAAACTATAGGGGTGCATTAAAAGAAGACTACTTTAGTGGTTAACTGAAGTTATCTATTAGACTGGAGTATCTATTGGTTAAGATAACAGAAAGATAGAAAACTATCTCTGTGCTTTCACAAGGACAGATCCCAAATCCTCTCTGTGAATAATGAATCTGAGTGGCCTCTGAGGTCTGAAAACCTATGGGACTGACTTGCAACGTTTATTCCCCCAAAGTTCGGGATAGTGAGGGGGAGGAAATTGTACTGTTTTAAATTTCTTTACAAAGACACTAATTGTCCAGAAAGCCCAGTGAAAGGAATGTTTAATCTCTTTGGGAGTTGGTTTAAAACAGTTGGTCTGCTATTTCATTAAGCTGAACTAATAAGACAGTGTAGTGGGATTCTAGCCAATAATATAAATGCTAATTACACTTTTGCAGGAAACCCTTATGTGCTATGTACTTTTGCGTTGTTTGTGGACTTCTCCAGTATAGCTAGCCTTCTATGGTTTCAGGGTGCCTGTTGCACACTGACCAGACCTCAGAAGACTTCCTCTGTCCCCCCTCCCTTTGAAAAGGGTTGACATTTAATTGACCTTTGAAGGTTTGTTCTGTTAATCATACTCAAAAGCACTAAAGCTATAGTTGACTGATCTGGTGTTCTTCCATTTAGTCATGTTCAGCATATAAATTCTCCAGCATAATTGCTACTTATTGAGCAAGAGTTTCTTTTCTTTTCTGAAAATGGGAGAGACTTTCTTCGCCTCCGGCAGAGCACTTGTAAGAGTTCTGATTCAAAATGCTTTCCTATCATTAGTTGGAGGGTGTGGTTTCTAGTCAGGAAAGCAATGGAAATTCTTGTCTGCTTAAACTGCTTTTTTTCCCCCCTGGTCATGCTTCCTTGAGCAGTTTGCAGGAGTTAGATGGATAACCTTGAAAGTTCTCTGCCTCATGTAAGCTGAAGCACATGTTCATTAAAAAAAAAAAGTTTCATGACCTGTAGTCTTTAAAGTTTATTTTCCGAGCATACTTACTGCTGCAAGTTTCCTGGCACACTTAATGCTGCAGAAAACATCCTGTATCAAGCGCCGTTGGGAAATGTATTTACACTAAATTCTACATCCAGTGAATTTAGTGTAATTAATTTACAGTAAATTATGAAACTATTATACAACTAGAGGATGAAAACACTGGAGGTAAAACACCTGCTTGCACTAGTAGAGCTGTATCTGTTATGTGACCTGCCAAAAACATGTGCAAACGTAAACCTTCCTTTCTTGTGTGTGTGGGGTGAGGTGGGGGAAGGACAGATACTAAACCAGTTAACTTAGATTAGTTGTTTACTAAGCACAGAACCTGGAGTACTTGTTCTTTGTTTTTTTAGTATACAGTAGACCCTTGGTATCTGCTGGAGTTTGGATGTAGGACCCCCATGGATACCAAAATCTGTGGATGCTCATTAAATACAGTGGTGTGGTAAAATGGTGCCCCTTATACAAAATGGCAAAATCAAAGTTTTGTTTTTTGGAATATTTTGGAATATGTAATATTTTCAAACCATGGATGGTTGAATTTGTGGATAAGGACATTTGTGGATACAAAGGGCTGACTGTATTTGGAACTTGCATTTTTCTCTTTGCAGGACAACCTGTTTGCTACATGGGTCGACTCTGCATACCTTTTATTTTTAATGGAATCTTTTAAAAAAACCTAATCAGGATAATAATGGATGGATAATGCTTGTAATGTTAATTTGCCATTGGAGCAGAAAAGTTCAGTTGCTAAATAATTTTGTTCAAAAGGCCTATACCACAAACACAAAGGGTGGAGACAGACATGGAGACAGTTTCAGACTAAAGTTTTGTTTGCATGTCTGTAATGCTACACAGGCTGTGAGCCAATGTTTTAGTAATTTAGACATAGATAGATATGTACAGACTTAAGAGGCTTATGGTACCAATGGTATTTATCATATGACGGAATTTGAGGGTATAATGAATTGGCAATCCGAATGCAATCATGGGGTTTCACGTAATTGCATATTAGAGTATCTCACGCAATTTTGGGCAATGAGAAGTCATTCTGAACGCATTCCAAATGCAATTAGATTTCAAATTCGAATTGGCTCCATTTGAAATTGAGAGGAATTCCTCCCATGTCATAAACTCCAATGATATAGATGTCTTTGAGATACCTTATAAAGTGATTTTATAGTGTAATGTTTTGACATTCATATGCAATTGAAGTTGTTGTTGTGTGCTTTCAACTAATGGCAACCCTAAGGTGAGCCCATCACGGTTTTTTGGCAAGTTTCTTCAGAGGGGATCTGGTATTGCCTCTGAGGCTGAGGGTGTGTGACTTGCCCAAGGTCATAGTCCAACAGTCAGACCACTACACCATGCTGACCCTCAGGCTGTATATGTAATCAAGAGGTTGGAGATTTAGTTCTCAGTTGTGAGACTATCTATGGGACTCTCACAATTTGCAATTCATGCATCTTTTTAGTACTGGGATTGCCATAACTTGCTTCTAACACAGTAGTTTAGGTGAAGGGTACATAGTGACCTCTGAGACACCGTGCAGTGCTTCATGTTCAGCCCTACCAATTCTGAGGTCGCAGAACCAATCTGGAGAACATGGGGTTAGGGATGGAGAAGGATTTAGCTGGATTTGACATTTTCAGTGAAAACTTTCCCATCCCTTTCTATACACCTATTGCAGTGAGAAGCACACCTCAACTCAGGAATTTATCCACTCTTTAGGCATTTCTAGAGAAATAAAATGTGTACAAAAAAGTTTAGATTTTAAAATTTTAACAGTTAAAATGCACACAGCTGGAACATATGCATAAATATACAGTTGAGGGAAATGCATCAGTTTGGTGGGATGCATAAATACATGTGCATGTTAGGAAAATGTAGTTTATAAATGCACTGATTTCCCTGTAGAAACCTCCCACCTTAATCTTTGTACTTAGTACGAAGCACTGAAAATGCATGTGAGATTCCGGGAAGTGGAGCAACATAGAGAGATTTTTGTTGTTCTACATGAGATCTACTAGATGCTGCTGGGCAACATCTACTATCACAACATCCGAAGGACCACAAGCTCTCCATCTCCTTCAAATCTATTTACCTGGGAGCAAACCCCTGAACAGAGTTTTTTTCCCCAGTACATGTACAGGTATACATGTACATTAACCAAACAGATGTGTTCCTGGATTGTACTTTTTAACAGAAACTTTGGTGCTAGAGGGAAAAATAACATGGAAAGAACAGGGATAGATTCCTACACTAAAAAGAAGAAGAGCAGTTCAACATGCTTCAGCAAATGCATTTGAGGAAGTAGACTGAAGTCTATGAAATCTCATGCAGCCAGCTTCTTTCTTTCAGATAGTCTCAGAGGTGCTACAAAATCTCTCTACATAATGATTCCAGAGACTAACATGGCTATATCTTTGGATGCTTCAGCAAACTTTTTGTTCAGCACTAATATGATAAAAATGTGAAATGAAACAACCAAGTCAGATAAGCTTTTCATAAGTAAACAAAAACATTTTATTTGATCTTCTAGAGACTACTTGAAAGCTTCTTCCAAGATGCATTTTTTCTCCTTTCAGTAGCCTTCAATTAGGATTTTCTTTCTGGTGCCCAAGCTTCTTGTGGTTGTTGTGTGTCTTCAAGTTGTTTCTGACTTATAGCAACCTATCATGGGGGTTTCTTGGCAGGTTTCTTCAGAGGGAGTTTGCCATTGTCTTTCCTGAGACTGAGAGAGCGCTACTTGCCCATAGCCACCCACTGGGTTTACATAGCTGAGCCGGGATTCAAACACTAGTCTCCAGAGTCATAGTCCAATGCTCAAACTACTACACTATGCTGGCTTTTGGCCAAGCTTATAGATCTAGGCTTTTTGAACATGCCAGGGTTGTTGGTGAGTCAGGCTAATCTGCTTTCCCCTTGTCTTTCTCTTTTCCTTTTCATACATGCTCAGTAAGTGATTCTGGAGGCAGCCATTCCCCTTGCCTGATGTATGTAAGCACAAACACAACTACAGCAGGATCAATGAGAACAGAACCCCATTCTTTCCAAGTTCCAGTTTTATTGTATTGTTTATTGCAGACATGTTATTGCAACCCAACTTTGAAAGTCTGTCTTTCTCTAGCCCTCTTTCACCCAATGCCAATGCTGAAAAAACAAATAAACCCTTCCAGCTAGAAAGAAGACAAGAAAAATGAGGGGTGGACTCAGTTGGACTCCTGTAAAAAGGCTTTGTTAAAAAAGGAGAGCTTCTTTGTCAGAGGCTTTGTTAACTGAGTTATGCCTGTATGTAAAATTGCACCACAAACCACGCAGTACAAGCAGATTGAAGCATGTAATCTGCCTTGGCAATTGAGTCTAAGCATGAAAATTGCTTCCCAATCTGCTAGATTCTCACCATGGTCTCGATTCTAATACAGTAGCTCATGCACGGAGTATTCTTCAGACAATGTCATATTCTTTTAAACCTATTCAGTTCCAGTAGTGTTTAATAATAGTTGGCACCCATGTGGCTGAGTTTAGACTAGTAATATCTCCTTGCAACTTTGAACATATCAATGTGCAGCTCTTCCTGGGTAAGATGGTGTAGCATGGAGAGAAGGCTCTTCTACTTGAGGCCTGTCCCAATGGTGTTGCTAGGCCTCTCCTTTCACTCCTTCCTGGGTAAGATGGTGTAGCATGAAGAGAGGGCTCTCTGCTTGAGGCCAGGCCTGATGGTGTTGGTTGGCCTCTCCAGTCCTTTCACTCCCTCCAGCCCAGCATCCAGCATCTCATTGTCCTTGCAGAAGAAAGTTTTAACTATGATTCAGATGAGCTGAAGTCTACTTCCTAAAATGTGTTTCATTCCCCAGATTAACATGGCTATGTCTTTGAATTCTTCATCTTTGAGGCTGGCTTTCCCAAGAAAGTGTGGGCCATTTAGCTGGGAGATGTGTATTCTGTGGCTCCATCATAATCTTTTTAAGTTTATGTCTTGATAAATGTCATGTACCAGTCGCACTCCTACCTATACCAATAATTGTAAGAAGCTGGAGCTGGCTTCTTGTTTTGAAAGAGCATATAATTGAGATGAAATACCTTTTGGCAGAAATACCCTCCCATAAACCTGTAGCTAATGGATTTAATATAGCATAGTGTATCAGATTCTCACTGATCTTGGATGCTAAACAGGGTCAGCCCATGCTAATACTTGGATGGGAGACTACCAGTGAATCCCAGGTGCTGTGGACTATATTTCAGAGGAAGGAGCTGGCAAAAACAACCTCTGAGAATTTGTTGCTTAAGAAATTGAAATTGATGGAGTCGCCATAGGTTGACAGACGACACATACACATAGACAAAATGTTTTGGGTTTTTTGGCCTAGACTTCACAGTTGTCAGATACATTGTGTGTGTTTGGACATCTGGCAAAAGGGAGCTTGCAGGGAGTCAGAAGTGTTGATCTCTTTTACTTGTCTTATTTTTTTATATTCTTGCTGTAGGGCAGTGATACCCAAATGGCCCAAGGCCAGTGGTCTGGGATTCTGGAAGACCACAGTATGGGAATCATTGCTCTAGGCTATGGGAGAGGAAAGAGTATTGCCAACTCAATTCTTTAGTTTTGCTTCTTATGTTTTTGGAGATGGTAATACAGTATGCACATACTAAGTCCCAAACTGTACATGTCTATACAAAAGTAAATCCCTTATGGTGCAGCAGGCCACACTTCCTGGAAAGTATAGGCTTTCAGCTTAATACACTACCGGTTTCAAGGTGCAGAGAAAATGGGCAGGGAATTGTTTTCTCCTTCAGTACTAGAACCTAAACACACACAGTGGAACTATTTGGTAGTAGATTTAGAACTTTTCCATAAAGAGGAAGGCTATAAAAGCAATAAACGAGGATGCTTCCATGTGCTTGTAAATGCAGAAAAGAGAACGATGAAATTAGGAAGGTGGTAAGAATTCCTGGGTTGCAAATACACAAAGTTACATGGGGTGGGGAATCGACATATTAATATGCTAAAATTAATTATATAGCTATAGCCATGATTAATATGTCCAAAAGTGGTTGTATTTTGGATATCATTAAGTTGTCTCTAACATCTAAAGTCTACCTGAAAGGGAGGGACAGCCTGTCATTGGAAGTTCATTAGTGATATTTTTGAGACAGCCAGGTGATGTCAGAAGGGACAGCAAGAAAAGCTGGAGGTGCTTTATAGATCTGATAGGTCTTTATAGATCTGATAGGAAATGTCAACATTTTGTGGGTATTGAAATAAAATGTGTTTATGCAATTTGTTCTTAGGCCTTGTATACTTAGAATATATAGTACATTAATATGGTCTTTTCTTGCTTTATGTTTTTGGTAGCTGTCGAATGAACAACAACGTTTGTCTCAGAGTAGTCCCTAACTAAGGAAAAACCATTTTCCTCCTCCCTGATGGGAAAATTCTGTTCTCCTTCAGTGTGGCATTTGTTGTAGAGGGATTTTAGTACACTGAGCTGCAAGCCAGTTTAGGGCTGGCAAAGAAAGTGTATTTTGCAGGAAACCCTGTGTAGGGTCACACGTCTTATGAAGTCAGAATCTAGATTATACATTTATGTTGGAGAACCAAGATAGTGATGTTAGGGGCTATACAGATGGGTGGCTAAATGCCACCCCTGTATGCCCCAGATTGGTGCCGCAGTAGCCGCATGTTGCGGAATCGATCTGTGCCCCAAAAGAAGCTGCTTTGAGCAGCTTCCTGGAAGAGCCATCATTGGTGTGCTCCCATGCCATGATGACGCCCCTTCTGACCAGCGCCACAGACGCCATCATGACGCACACCATATGGATGAACATGCACCATGATGGCGGCCAATTGGTGGAACTAGGGCTGGAGGCATGTGGACGCTCAGCCCTAGTTCAGCCCTATTCTGCAGTCAGGTCAGCACAAAGTGCCAATCTGTTCTGCCCCTCAGACTCCTTTTGACCATGAGTGCTGGTGCTCATATTCAGGAATGATGGGAGCTACCAGCAATATCTGAAGGGTGGCAGGTTACCCACCCCTGATCTGAATCATGAAACTAAGGTCCAAACACACTACAGAAATAATCAGTTTGAAACCACTTTAACTGCCCTGGCTCAGTGCTAAGGAATTCTGTGAACTGTAGTTTGATGTAGCACAAGAGCTCTCTGACAGAGAAGGCTAAATGTCTCACAGAACTACAGTCCCCAGAATTCTCTAGCATTGAGCCCGGTCAGCTAAAGTGGTCTCAAATTGGATTATTTCTACAGATCTTGGTGCAATGCAGTAGTATATTTTTTGCAGATTTTGAACCTGCAAATTTTAGAACATGTCCGTCAGTCACCAATCCACTTAATATAAATTTATGTTTGATGTGTGTCGCTTTAGATCTTGTACAGTTTTCTTCTCATACAAATATTTTAAGCTTGGTTAAAATGTTTTACATTTACTAGACATTAAGTTAATCTAAAATGGCTCTGATGAGAAAGTGTAATATATTAACAGAACCTGGACTGCATAACCTTGAATATAATAATGGCAGTGTTTCAGTTGCTGGATCACACTTCTAGTTAATTAACCATGTGAATATCCAGGTCTTTTGTTGCTCCTCCCATTGCTTGTCCCATAACATGCTGTGTTATACATGAGGATAGAAGTCTTCTACATTAATGGAATTCAGTAAATTATAATCTGTATTAAAATGTTTAATTTTCCTTCACATAGGAATCACTCTCGCATATTTGTGCAAGCTCCCGCTTTCAAACTCATAGTTTTCAGATAATGTGAGGGATCCCATAATAGAGAGAAGATTATGAATCAGATTGGTATTCTCAGAATTAAAAAAAAATAGTTTTGCATTTGGATTTGAAATCTACTCTTTAAAAAGTAAGAACTATGGAAACTGCAGAACTTGAAATGCTTAACAGCTTAATTCTGTGCAAGTTTACTATAATACCCATTTTGCTTAGTAGGATCCTAAGGAATTGGACATAGGATTCAAATGTAAGACATACTTTGATGGAATAGCTATTTCTCTATTACATTATGGTCCTTTTTTCCTAGGGTGCCAAGAGTGGACAAAGTGGATGATATTACTGTACTCCTTTTACTGTGGCATAGTGTGAATATCTTTTTACTTGTAGTTGTTTTGATGCAGTGAAGAGAATTCCAGGCTTTACAGAGCACAAAATGCAAATTTCTTTAAAATTCTATAATGTAGCCTCACAGTAACTAAGAATGTATCTTATGTAGTATATTGGTTGTGAGAGTAATTAAATGTGTAGTTGAAAAGTAGTTAGATGTTGGGCTGCTCTTAAGCTGCTACTTGTCTGAAAACTTGTGAACATTTTGTAGAAGTTTTTTACTTTGATCAGCAGACTCACATGTGATTTTGCAGTGTGTTTACAGTTCATTGGAGTTTTGATTATGTTTTTGACATTTTCTCTGCAAGAAATTTAAGTGTGAGGTGTATGTGTGCATCCATGCACTTGCACACAGAAGTAATGATATTATAATAGCAAACACTCTCACAAGGAACTAATTTTAGAAATCCAAATTTAAAAACTTGGAAGTGAATTGTTTTAAGATTTGTATCAAGACGTTTGACTTACTTCTTAGTTAGAGTTCCAAAATAAATTCTTAAAATAAGTGCATCCAGTCTTTGGCAGTGGGTTTTGGCAATGATATGAATGAATATGTCTGAACTTTGTTGCATGGAGCATGCATTACTCTCAGGTTCCTTGATCTGTAATTGCAAAGTTGTACTACTGGGGACAAATGGTTTGCCAAATCTGAGCTAAAGTTTTAAGTGAGTAATAGAAGATTGACAGCTTGGCATTGTTAGAAACAGGACATTTTAATGTTGTCTTAAGCTTAGAGGATATTGTTCTTCTCCTGTTAATTAATTCTTGAATTATTAATGAAAATTTAAATTGTTTCTTCTTCATTTCTAAGAATTTAGTAAGTACCATGCTCCTAGAATATGTGTATATACGTATGAGATAGCAATTCAGATAAAATTACTTGATTTTAGTAATTAAGGTCCAAAACACAGTTTTGGAAATAATCCAGTTTGAGACTGCTTTAACATCCTTGGCTCAGTGCTAGGGAATCCTTGGAATCGTATCATGGCAACAGAGCTCTCTGACAGAGAGGGCTAAATATCTCACAAAACTACAGTTCCTAGAATTCCCTTGCATTGAGCCAGGGTAGTTAAAGCAGTTTCAAACTGAATTATTTCTGCAGTGTGTTTTGGACCATATCTGCCCTTCCAACTCCTGGTCTTCTGATTTCTTGACTGCAGTCCTCTTTATTTACAGTATTTCTGATTTCTTGACTGCAGATTTGCAGATTTCTTGGTCTACAGTGTAGATGCATCCTAAGAAACTTCAAATTTGCCAAGTGGCACACAAATTTCAAGAATAAACAGACTGAGAATCACATGTGCTCACTGGTTCTTTGGATTCTGGGATCATTTACAGAATAATTTAAATAAATAAAAGTTTTTCAAGAAGGTTTCTTCTCAATCAGGAATATGGGTTGAGCTCTTACCATATAGCCATGTGGTAACAGTTCACCCACATTCCTCATTGAGAAGAAACCTTCTTGCAAAATTTTAGGACTAGGAGTGTATCAATACAGTAGAAATAATGCAGTTTGACATCTTTTTAACTGCCACCGCTCCATCATACAGAATCTTGGGATTTGTGGTTTTGTGGGGCAGCAGAGCTCTTTGGCAAAGAAGGCTCAAGACATTGTAAAATGACAAATCCCAGAATTCCATAGGATGGAGCTATAGCACTTAAAGTGGTGGTAGCCTCCATTATTTCTACAGTAGGTGTCAGATGAATTAATCTTTGTGAAAGAAAACATCTCTGTCATACTTCCTTGACCCAAAGTATTGATTTCTTTAGTGGCATTGCTTTCCACTTTATCTAATGAATAATGTCACTATTTCATTTTGCTTTTTTCATCAACAATTTTTTTTGTGCACTTAACCGCTCTTCAAATTTGAATTGTTTTTGATACAACACTCATAAATGAAGTACAGTTTTGAAAGCCAGCTTCAGAATGAATTTATTTTCTTTGCCGGCAATATTTTAATAATGCACATGCTGGGATAGAACTTTAAGTTGTACATGCTATATACCCAAGGCCAAAATACACTGCACAGTGTCATGTCAGTAACTTTCGCAGTGAGGCCCCTGCTTGTACTGTGAAAACTGAAACACTTTCGACATGACCTTGCTCTGACTTTGATACAGATATGATCTGTTTGATGTCTGATGGGGAGCTTATACATATGGAAAGTGAAATGGCATATTGTTGACACAATGTCCTTCATCTAATGAAATTCAAACAACTAAGAACTTGTATTCTTTCAACAAATTAGGGAGAGATAATACACCTGCAGAAAGAAAGGCTAATCTGCAGTTTGTTACAAAGCATAATTAAACTAAAATAACTTGCTTCTCTCATGACTTGCTTGGTTGTGGTGTTTGCATGTGTTTTCTTTCTCTCTGTGTTTGTACTCAATAGTACCTCCGCACTTACACCTGGCACTTTCTACTTCTGGAAATCAGGAAGCAATGTGTTAACTGTGTGCCTTTATATACCCCGAAGAAAGCATTCTCATGGAATTGAGCACCATGGCGTGAATCTCAAAGCTGGGTTGGAAATCTGTTCTAAGCTAGAGGGAAAGTTGATCCTTGTCTGGAGTGGTATAGGGATGCCAAGCGCTAAGAATCCCTGGAATGCACAGTGCTGAAAGTTTGCTTTGTTCCCTTAGTGACTTGACCCATTGAGAAAAATGTGGTTCCCTAGGCAGCTTTAATAGCTCCAGCTTTAGTAGTGAATAAAGAGAACCAGCTCCTAGTGCAACTTTTGCTTATTTTCACCTGCTGCTTGAAACATGGATTTTCTTAACCTTGATGTGGAAAAGATCTAACCTTGTGCTTTCAAAAGCGTGATTTATGTTGATTCTGCACATTTGTCAGCTGTAGTAAATAACATGGCAGGTTCCTGCATTCCAAATAACTAGAATACTCCCACAAGCCTGCTTGGTCTGAGTCAGTCTCACAGAAAATATTGTAGGGGTGGAGGAGCAACAAGCAACCCAATGTCCTCTTGACAGCTTCATTTTATCCTATTGGTTTACTATAAGTAATTGCTATAATGATAAATGCTTGAGAAGTGGTTCTCAGGGGGTTTAGAGCTTATGTTAGGTCCCTCTTCATTTATAGGATGTTTGCAGCCGAGTTAAGAGATTCGCAGTAACTGAGACATATAAATGTGAGTGGGCAACCAATAGCTATTCAGGGACATAAAAGAAAAGCAGTGTTCCTTTTTGATAGCCTTTGCTAGAAAAGTGTTTGCTTTCCCTCCCTGCATCTCAGTACTTGATTTATAACTTCTTAAGGAAACTGTACTTGGTATACCAAGCCAAAATATCCTAAAAGCACCAGACCCTGTCTGATCTTGGAAGGTAAGCAGAGTCAGCTCTGAGACTGTTTTTCAGAAGAAGGAACTTGCAAAAGCACCTTTTCATATTCTTTGCCTAAGAAAACCCTCCAAAATTCAAGGTGTCCCCATAAATCAACAGGCAGTCTGAAGGCATGCACACACACACACACACACACACACAGAGGGGGACACCATATCCAATCTGATTGTGGAAACTAAGCAAGGTCAGCCCTGGTTAATACTTGAATGGGACACCACCATTGGATACCAAGTGCTGCAGGCTATATTTCAGGGGAAGAAACTAGCAAAATCATCTCTAAATATGCCTTACCGAACAAAACCCTATGAAAATTTTGGTATTGCTGTAAGTTGACAGGCGATTTGAAGGCACATGCATACACACTTGGTACACCTGTCTATCACATAAGTTTGATTACTAGCTGACTGCTTTAGGAAAGAAGCTTTGCAGGCTATTCTGACTGTCTTTCTCTGAGGTGTACCAATAGGAGGAGGAGGGGGAAGAGGAGAATTGGAATTGGTTATCTTAGTCAACCTGCCTGAATCTAGCAGTAGGTTAATGGAGAAGGAAAATAGCTAAAGAATGCATTTTGCTGTTGACAGTGAGCGACTGTAAACATCCTCGACTGGAAGCTGTAAAGCAGCAGATGAGGCTTTCAGTCGGATGTTTGCAGCTGCCAACTGCCACAGGCGTCAAACATTCAGAAATGTTAAATGTTTTCTTAAAAGAAGAGAAATAAGAGTGGGGTCTTCTAAATTCAGATCTCCCTTGGTGTTTGATGAATTTATGCTTGTTATCCTAAAAGGGACTTTGCATTTGGAAGAGCAAAGTAAATGGCCCTTTGCTTCTAGATGCAAGGTAGAAATAGAAATCAGTGTGCTGAGTCTGGCTCTAAAAGTTTTTCATGTGGCCCTCAGCATGGCTTAGATTCTCATGAGCATTGTCTTCTGCTTTGTATCTCCACTGCTTTCTCCTTTAGGAACCAAAAAAAAAAAAAAAAAAGGACTCACCTGGCAGGATGGATTTTCTAGGAAACTTTGAATTGTTTTTTTTTCCCCTCAACAATTTTCTGATAGATTTCTCTTGTTTACATGATTTCTCCTTTTGTTTGTTAAGTAAAGATGGTTCAATACAGCTATTCCATTTCCATGTGCCAAATTGGGGGCAGCTATTTTGGGGCTCATAATTTAAGTCTTGGAAGCATTGTGAAGGGTATCATGTTGAGAGAGTAGTTCCCTACCTCAGTTTCTGTCTTATTTAATACTTTATTTTTCTCCCCTTTACATTTAAAAACCACCAGGCCTGCTGGCAACATGCTACCAAAAGTGTTTTTGCTTGTCATCATCTTCCTGTCTCATAGTGCCTTTGGTAAGGACACTGGCATGGAAGGATCATGGCTGAGCAACATGTGACCCTCCAGATGATACTTGATTCCAGATCCCATTGGCTCCCATGAGTGTTTTTAATGGTGAAGTATAACAGAAGTAATAGTTCATTAACATTTGGAGTGTCACAGGTTTCTCACTCTGATTTTAAAAGGTGAAAAAGTGGGGGAGATAAAAAGACCCCCCCTTCTCCCCATAGCTTGAATGTTTTCATGCCCCCTTCATGTCAACCCCAAAATATAGGAGACCACCAATACTTGTGTTTCTTTGCTGTTAATTTTGCATCCTTTAGAGAGATGGCATGTTCTTCTAATAGCCAAAACAATTCAGACTTGATTAGGGGGAAAATTAAATACAAGAACATTGTGTGATTTCAGTATTGTAGACCATGGAAAAAGTCTGTGGCAAATATTTGTCTTTAAATTTACAGGGGGAGATGCATGTTTTAAAAGTGTTAGCATTCTAATTTTGGCATGCCCAGTGCCTTGTTGTCCATCTTTGTTTTTTTTAATATATATATTCATGCTTCCTAGTAACATTCACCACAACATTATTACAGTTTTAAAACTTTCCAGTTTTATTGGTATAGCAATGGATAACTCATCCACTTTAAAATGGAAATTTCTTATAGGAGGAAAAGCAAAATAGTGGAAATATTTTCCACTATACACCACTGGTAACACCCATATTGACTTTTTACAGCCTTTGCAGTTCATATCACTGCATGGCAATATGACTATGGTTTGCTGGAAAAGGCAAGAAGTTATTTTAGAAGATCCAGAACATAATTCCAGAAGTTGAGGCCACATTTCCAAAATCTCCAACATGTTCCTGAAAATACTGTGGTGTTATGTGAAGAGTTTGTGGTATGCAAAACAGTGAGACAAAGTGACATCATCTTTCAAGAAGGTCATAATTTCTCAAAAAATTTAAGACAACATAATTGTGATTTAAATAGTGCACAACTACTGACAAAGTATATGGGGAAAGTAACTTCAATGAGACCCAAACTTAACAACTGAAGGCTGGGCTGGGGACAGAAAAGGTGACTCGCATTAGCAACTATGGTGGAAAATAAATGGACAAACTCAGGAACAGTGTCGTACACTGACATCATATAATGGTAAGAAGGCATTTGGAAGCCAATAAAAGTGATATAGTACTAGTCTTAAGGGTATTGATTTTTGCCACTGAGGGGAGTGTTTTAGCAAAAATTTAATTTGAATTGCTGTTGGGCACATTCCAGAGTAAACACATGCCTTATATCAGTGGTGGCGAACCTATGGCACACATGCCAGAGGTGGCACTCAGAGCCCTCTCTGTGGACATGTGGGCTTTTACCCCAGCACAGAGTTCACCAGTTTGTTACTAGAAAGCCAGAGAGTCACTTTGCAGTAAATACGTGGGTTTTGGGGTTGCAGTTTGGGCACTTGGTCTGTAAAAGGTTCACCATAACTGCCTTATATTGTACATACTCAACATCTAAGTATCCAGTTGAAGCTTACCCATGAAATGATGTGTGACTACTTTTATGTCAACTCAGTTTCTTTTCTAGTAAACCACTTCCATATACAGGTTGTGTCTTCCTTATCTGGAATTCCAAATTCTGAAATATTCCAGAATCCAAAACTTTTTTCATGGTGACTGAGATAGTGACACATTTGCTTTCTGATGGTTCAGTATATACATACTTTGTTTCATGCACAAAATTATTTACAGTATTGTTTCAAATAAACATATTGTTTCAAATTACCTTCAGGCTGTATGTGCAAGATGTATATGAAACATAAATGAATTTTGTGTTTAGACTTGGATCCCTTCTCCACATTATCTCATTATGTACATACATTCACCCCTCCTAACTCATGGATCTGAGATCTGCACCCTTGAATATACACGGAGGGGCGACCTCCACTGTTTGCAATGGCACGCTCACCTAGGCCATATGCACAGGGGTGCACCCCATCCAAGCGCAAGCCTCCGTTTTCGCAGGGGGATCAAGAACAGATCCCCGTAAAAATGGAGGGCCAACTGTATATGCAAATACAGATATTTCAAAATTAAAAAAAAATCCAAAATCCAAAACACTTCTCATCCCAAGCATTTTGAATATGGAAGACTCAACCTTTCTATTCAAATAAATGTCACATGATTTTATATCATGTTGTGAACTTGCAGAATCCTTGTTTTGTGCTTCACTGCTGGTTTACTTTCAGCATCTAACTCTGTTGAGAACTTAAAATCACCATGAGGAGCATTTTCTTGATGTAGGTCTGGAATGCGTAGCACTCCCCAATTGATGATGAACCGCATCTAGGGTGGGTCATATCTTTTGTAGATATGTGTAATGGATAGAATACTGTAGTAAAATATTTAGCTATTTTCATGGCATTTACATGGCAAGTTCAAGGCTTTTAATATAAGCTAATGCAATTCTTGGCTGCATCAATATGTGTATAGTCTCTAGATCAAAGGAAGTAATAGTGCCACTATTCTGCTTTCGTCAAACCTCACCTGAAATACTGTGTCCAGTTCTGGGCATCACAGTTCAAGAAGAAAGTGGATAACAGGGAGTGTGTCCAGAGGAGGGCGACTAAAATGGTGAAGGGTCTAGAAACCATACCCTATGAGGAGTGGCATAGGAAGCTGGGAATGTTTAGCCTGGAGAAGAGACAATTAAGAAGTGACATGATAGCCATGTTTAAATATTTGAAGGGGGGGGGGGTCATATTGAGGATGGAACAAGCTTGTTTTCTACTGCTCCAGAGACTAGGACATGGAGCAATGGATGCAAACTACAGGAAAAGAGATTCCAACTCAACATTAGCAAGAACTTCCGGACAGTAAGAGCTATTCAGCCGTGGAACACACTCCCTTGGAATGTGGTGAAGTCTCCTTCTCTGGAGGTTTTTAAACAGAGACTGGGCGGCCATCTGTTTGGAATGCTTTGATTGTGTCGTCCTTCATGGCAGGGGCATTGAACTGGATGGCCCTTGTGGAATCTTCCAACTCTATGATTCTGTGCATGAAAAGTCTATTACACATTCAGACATCTCTACAGACTGCATGGTCTCTGCATTCTGAGAGGGAACAGCTTACTGTTTTGTCATGTAGTGTGCCTCATTTGGTTGCAGTGCAGAGGAAGGCTTTCTCTGTCATGACAAAGATTATGTGGAGTGGGATTACAGTACCTGTACTGGGTGTTTCTGCCATTTACAAAATACCTATTTTAATACTCTAGCATTTTCCTGATTGTTAACATTTGAGTTATTCTTAGTTTTAATGAATTGTTTGCAAAGGAGTTTATCATTTTATCATGTGTATTGTTTTGTCTTAAGTTTGGTCTTAAGTTTATTGTGAACATCTTTGAAATATTTAAAAGAGTGAGTGTTATAGAAATAGGCATGCAAACACTTGTGGAATTTAAAGCCCTGATGTTGCCAGCATAGCGGCTGATGATGATGATTTATTTATTTATTTACAGTATTTCTAACCTGCTCTTCTCAACCCCCGAGGGGGGACTCAGAGCGGCTTACAAGGCAATCATTAGATGCCGGCAGTATACAATCAGATGATTCAGATAGATTCCTTTTAATAGTGGTATCCTGTCCTACTTCATGTTTGCTGTCCTTACACCTGTAGTAAGCAAAATGGTTTAGAATCTCTGTTTGTACTGGTGAACTTAGAAACTGGACCAAAATGGGGTGGCCAAGGAGCAAGAGGGCAGTATTGGCAAATTCAGAGGAATATAAAGTGTTACAGATGTGTATGGAAATGTTAAGAAAACACTGGCCACTGGGTTTGTACCTCTCTATACAAGCCAGCCCAAGTATTAAAATCAGCAGGGGAGGGCTTTTCCTCAGTCCCATCACCTTCAAAGGTGCAGTTGGTGAGGACATGAGAGAAAGCCTTCTCCATGGCGGTTCCCATACTGTGGCATTCCCTTTCACCGGAGGTCATGTCAGCCCCTTCCATGATCTCCTTTCTTCTGGCAGCTGAAGACAGGTTTATTTAGGCAGGCTTTTGGTAGGTGAATGTTACTTATGTAATGTGGTGTGCTGTCTTAATGCTTAAATGGTTTTTACTTTTTAAAATGGGTTTAAATATGCTGTTTTTAGCTTATGTTTTAATATTAGTATTATTTATTTTTTAACTTTTCTAAATACAGTTGGCCCTCTTATCCACAGATTCTAATTCAACTATCCATGGCATGAAAATATTCCAAAAAGTTATAAATTAAAAAAAAAAAAGATCTTGATGTTGCCATTTTATATGAGGGACACCATTTTACTATGCCATGGTATTTAATGGGACTAGAGCATCCATGAATTTTGGTATCATCCACAGATTTTGGTATCCCTGGGGGAGGCCTGGAACCAAACCCCAGTAGATACCAAAGACCTAGTGTAATGCTATACTTTTATCCTTTTAAAATTATTGTAAGCCCCCTTGAATCCCATTTCGGGAGAAACATGGGATATAAGTACAATGAATGAATGAATGAATGAATACAGAAGCCACAATGTTGAGCATTGGTTAAAGAACCTAGGGAGGGTGATGGTGTAACATGTCCTGCTTGAGTTTGTTACACCTTATGAAAGCTGTGAGCAGCTGGCTAGAATCCTAAACAAAAACAGTCTTAATAGGAGGTGAGAATAAATTTTTATATCCTTGTTAGTTTGTTAAGCCCAATTTAAATAAACTTTAAAAAACAGAATGGATTTTGCTGTAGTACATGTTGTCCACTTTTGCTGTTGGGTTGTCTTGCTATAAGAACAAAGGAAAATATTTTGTCTGTACTAAATCAGAGATCATCCAGCATTGTTCAGAGGAGTGAGTGAGTAAGTAGCTGAAAACCCCTCTGAGAGTTTTCATTCTGCCTCTGGCTGCTTTGAGTGCCTTCATGCAGCCAGGGCTTGCCCTTCTCATCCATGCACAGCCTGGATCTTGACTAGATTAGTCCAGGAGACATATGTTCCATATTTATAAATTATTAACATTGTAAAGTGGTCTGCACACCGAAGTGCCATCACGTCATCAGTTTCTTTATGATCCTAAAAAGGCGAGGAGTGATTTTTATTTGTTTTAGTTTTTTATTCCTGCTTTTCATCAGAGGAGGCAGAGTAAAGAGAAATGGTTTCATTTTGCACATGTAATGTGTAAATTCCTAGAAGGAAGGCATGAAGTAAATTCTGGCAGGCCAGGCAACTATTTTTATTATCACTGTGTCACTGTTCATTACTCTTCACTCTCTTCAGTTAATGCTTGAAAATATGGGCTTCTGTCTGACAATTGAAACCACATCTGAGTTTTGACCAGGTTATTATCTGTGACAAATATTAATTAAAGCAAAGAAACAACTATGAAAACATCATTATCTCATTTTTCTGTTCTTTTTTTTTGGGGGGGGGGGGGGGAAATTTCTTTTTCCAGGATGGTTTGTAGTGTGGTGTTGAAGAGTGCTCTTTTGGAAAAGCCTCTTGGGTTTTTCCAGAGTTGTGCTGGTTGTAACTGATATCCTTCAAAAACAAACCAAATTCTCAAAGATACCCATGGA
Organism: Urosaurus nigricauda; assembly: GCA_034509955.1. Lineage (NCBI taxonomy): Eukaryota > Metazoa > Chordata > Lepidosauria > Squamata > Phrynosomatidae > Urosaurus > Urosaurus nigricauda. The sequence goes on along the minus strand of JAOEGL010000001.1, from coordinate 254,864,144 downwards.
TTGGTTACCAAATTATGTAGCTACAATGACACTCACATTTTCTGTCATTTTCTTAATAAACAGAATCAGAATGGGAAGGGATCAGTATACTATCCAAAGAAGTTTCTTGCTGGCCTGTTTCAAAACCAGCACAGAGTTAGAAAAAAGTACAGGGGAAAAAGACCCCAACTCAGATGGTGGAATAGTTGGAAGATCTGTGCAGAAAAGATCAAGAAGTTTGGGGCTGTTCAAATGGGAAACAAAAAAATGAGGGTGACACTTGAGAAGACAATTATGAAATCATAAACTGAAAAGACACTTAGGAAATTATAACCAGTATAGCGATACTGGATATTTTCCCCTCCTATTTTGATCTGGTCATTGATAGCATTAGTTAATGTTGGATCAATGTTCAATTCACAAAAGGAATTATTGAACACAGCACCTAATGAACATAGAATTTATTATCATAGTGGACAGTGATGTCTATTAGCTTTGATGGCCTGGAAAATTATTACAAAGCTCCTTTAAAAATCTACAGTATATGTATTGTGCTGTATTCAGATTTAGTCATATTTAGAATGGGCTTGCCGAAATCAATAGGACTTAAGTGAATCATGACTGACTTAAACTCTACTGGTTTTCTTGAGTCTGCTTTTAAGTATTACTGAAATCTGGTTGTAATGTTTTCAGTTTTAATATAATATTAAAGAGTTTCATCTTCACCCTCCCAATGATCTTCTTCAACCAATGCTTACCATTTTGTAGTTATTTAATCCCACTGTGCTGCCTCTTCAATGTTTTAACATTTCTGATAAATCTGCAAAACTTTGTATTCCTCTGAATACGTCAGGATTATAAAGAAAATTTGGATAAATTCTTGGAGGACTGACTTGTCAGTAGCTATTAATCTGGATAACTAAATGGAAATGTTCATATGGATGTTTATAAAACTCATACATTTCAAACCTTAATATATCTATCTTTCCTAAACATTTTTGGTCCCTTCAGACATTCATTCTTTAGTTCATTGCAGCTCTTTAAGTAATTGCAACATGTTACCTCGTATTTTGTGTGCCAGACATTGCCTCTTCCTTACTTAGCAACAATGCTGATGTCTGTGTTTATTGCAATCCAGTATACCGGATGATTTTAAAAATGCAGCCCCCTGCATGTTGTTTGACTGCATCTTTGCCTCTGTGACTACCAGTGTTGAAGAATGCTGAGAGTTGCAGTCAAACAAATTTGAGAGGGCTGCCTTTTGCCCACCCTAACTATATATGAACAAGAGGGGAGGGAGATATCATAAGGCAGGGGAACCTCAGTACCTTTAAAAATATTTTAAGAATGAATTTACAGCAGGAGGAGACAGGGACGGCAAAGCCGATCAGTTAAAACTGAGCATGGTCAGTGGCTATAAAGCACTGATTGCCAAGTACAGAAAAATGTAGGGAAAGGAGGAATAAAATAGTATCTTTATAATTGCAATTTCTCCAGTCTTTAGATTTGTTATCTCAGCATGTTGGGTACTGTCAGTCCTCGACAGCTGCAGAAGATTTTCAAGCTGTCTGTCTTTAAAGTGGTTATCTCTCTTTTTAAAGCTGTTCTCTCCATATGAATGTTCAGTATCTTGAACTTGACACACCATACTGCCATTTGTTCCCTCAATTTTTGAAGTTCAGGGGGAATGGTGCATCCCAGTAAACAAAACTGGGACAACCCATGTGCAAGAGGGAAGTAGTTGCTAACTTGGAGGGGGACAAGGTTTGCTATAGTAGATTAAAACCAGGTGAGAAGCCTAAGATTTCTGACACCTCTTTGTGGAATGGAATGGAATATCCTGGAGAAGGGTCCAGATTGCAGATCACACTGCAGCATTGAGTTCAACTTGTTCATGCTTGTAGCTTACGATTTCAAAATTTTGCATACTGAATAAAGCTTCTTGAATAGTTGCAATTTTTCCAGTCTTTAAATTTATTATCTCGGCATGTTGTGTACCATCAATTCATGACAACTGCAGAAGATTTCCTAGTTATCTCTCATTTCAAAATGGTTGCTGGTCCCCTTGTTACTATCCTCTCCATAAAAGTGTTCAATATCTTGAATAAATATCTTAGTTTATTTTTTTAGGATACATAGCTTATGAAAGATGCTGTGGTGGACTATAAAAATAAAAAAGTCTTCTGTAGTTGGAATATTTAGTGTTCACCCTGTCTACTTAAAGAAAAGTAGAAAATTAAAAGTAGAACATTAGAAAAAGGAGGACCGGTTAGTCAGGATTTGCAATTGTTTGCTCTTTAGTATTAATGGGCCACAACAATTTTCCATGAATAATTAGTAGTGCAATGTGTCTTTTAAATTCTTGAGGATATTCCCTATCTGAATGCCCACAGTACAGCTATTTTTAACAATATCTTGCAGAGTATCCAATTTGAACTACAGCAGCCAAGCTGTGAAGTGCCGAACATCTGTGACTTCGATTGAATTCCTGCACAATTTACTACACGACCAAGCTGAATTAAAATGTGTTTTTTAGAAAATCTTGTGACTAAATTCCTTGTTAGCACACTGTATTGCCTTGTTGGGGTTTTTTTTTTTTTTTTTTTTTTTGCACTAAATATAAGCTTTTTAGGAGCACTAAAGGGTACCCCCCTCAAAACAGATGGCTTACAGCACTAGTTGAATATGTTGAATTGCAACGTAAGGTGATGGTACACAGCCATGTTAATTCCCCCCCCCCCAATTCAAAAGCTGTAAAACAAGCAAGCATGCTAGCTGAATCCACAAATAGATTGTTGGCTGGGTGTCTATTTGTAAAGTGTCTTTGCTTCTAGTGTCCTTAAGATTCAGCAGCTGTTAATAGGATTAAATAGTTCAGTGTCTAATACAATAAGTCTTCAATGAGCTGCATCACTTTTTTTCCTTGAGAGATAAGAACCTTCTAAGTACTATATGTAACACTTTCAAGCCATTTGATTAGTGTCTCAACCCTGCAATGTCATGAGCTGCATTTTGATAAGTACTGGAAAACACTTTGCAGTAGTAATCAAAAACTGTTGTTAGTATTTGGTAATACTTAACTAAAGTGCTCAATAGGTTTGGAAACTGTGTTTTTGTTTACCAAACTTTTTTTCTCTTGAACTCATTTTGCTAATCCATCCATTAACTCCTCTTGTGCAGTTTTCATGGATGGTCTACAAAACCTCAGTATGATGTGATACACGATTATTCTGACCAGTCCTTTTCCTGGTATACAGGCTTGGCTTATGCTTGCAAGAGAAAGAGCTGTATACTTAACAGAAACTATAGTGCATATTAGGAACAGAAATGGGGTGATCCCATGGTCAAGAAAACTAAAAGAGAAGGGAGTTCAGGATGGATGGGAGTTTCTCAAAAGGGAGATACAGAAGGCACAATTTCAAACAGTTCCAATGAGGAAGAAAAATGGGAGGTGTCTCAAGAAGCCAGGATGGATGACTAAGGAACTTTCAACTGAGATAAGCCTTAAACCGAATATGTATAAGAAATGGAAAAATGGGGAAATCACCAAAGAGGAATTCAAACAAATAGCCAGCACATGTAGGGGTAAAGTCAGAAAAGCTAAAGCGCAGAATGAACTCAGGCTTGCTAGAGAGGTTAAGAACAATAAAAAGGGGGTTTTGGGGTATGTCCGAAGCAAAAGGAAGAAGAAGGAAACTGTAGAGTCACTGCGTGCAGAAGATGGCAAAATGCTCATAGGGGACAGAGAAAAGGCAGAATTACTCAACAGCTTCTTTGCTTCAGTCTTCTCAGAAAAGGCAAAGGATGCTCAACCTAAGGATAATGGGGAAGAAGACAGAATAGGGGAATTTCAGCACAGAATAAGTTAAGAGATAGTACAGGAATACTTGGTTAACCTAAATGGATATAAGTCTCCAGGACCAGATGAACTCCATCCAAGGGTATTAAAAGAACTGGCAAATGTAATATCAGAGCCACTGGCAATAATCTTTGAGTACTCCCGGAGAACAGGAGAAGTCCCATCAGACTGGAGGAGGGCAAACGTTGTCCCCATCTTCAAAAAGGGGAAAAAAGAGGATCCCAACAATTATCGTCCAGTTAGTCTGACCTCAATACCAGGAAAGATTCTAGAGCAGATAATTAAACAGAGAGTCTGTGAACATTTAGAAGGCAATGCCATAATCACAAAAACCCAACATGGGTTTCAGAGAAACAAGTCCTGCCAGACAAATCTGATCTCTTTTTTGATAAAATTACCAGTTTGGTAGATGAAGGGAATGCTGTGCATATAGTATATCTTGATTTCAGTAAGGCCTTTGACAAGGTTCCCCATGACATCCTTGCAAACAAGCTTGTAAAATGTGGACTAGACAAGGTAACCGTTACATGGATTTGTAACTGGTTGACTGACCGAACCCAAAGGGTGCTCAACAATGGCTCCTTTTCAACCTGGAAAGAAGTGACCAGTGGGGTGCCACAGGGTTCTGTCCTGGGCCCAATGCTATTCAACATCTTTATTAATGACTTGGATGACAGAATTGGGGGCATACTTATCAAATTTGCAGATGACACCAAATTAGGAGGAGTAGCCAATACTCTATGATTCTATGATTCCAGAAGACAGGATCAAAATTCAAAATGACCTGAATAGACTAGAAAGCTGGGCCAACGCTAACAAAATGAAATTCAATGCGGAGAAATGTAAGGTACTGCACTTAGGACGCAAAAATGAAATGCACAGATATAGGATGGAGGACATCTGGCTGAATGAAACTATGTGTGAAAGGGATCTAGGAGTCCAAGTAGACCATGTTGAACATGAGTCAACAGTGTGATGCGGCAGCTAAAAAGGCCAATGCTATTTTAGGCTGCATCAATAGAAGTATAGCGAAGTAATAGTGCCACTCTATTCTGTTTTGGTCAGGCCCCACCTCGAATACTGTGTTCAGTTGTGGGCACCACAATTCAAAAAGGATGTGGAGAAACTGGAGCAGGTCCAAAGGAGAGCAACTAAGATGGTGAAGGGTCTGGAAACTATGCCCTATGAGGACCGTCTTAGGGAGCTGGGGATGTTTAGCCTGGAGAAGAGAAGGTTAAGAGGTGATATGATAGCCCTGTTCAAATATTTGAAGGGATGTCATATTGAGGCGGGAGCAAGATTGTTTTCTGCTGCTGCAGAGGCTAGAACGCAGAACAATGGATGCAAGCTGCAGGAAAAGAGATTCCGCCTCAACATTAGGAGGAACTTCCTCACAGTAAGGGTTGCTTGATGGTGGAACACACTCCCTCAGAGTGTAGTGGAGTCTCTGTCCTTGGACGTCTTTAAGCAGAGGCTGGATGGCCATCTGTCAGGGATGCTTTGACTGGGAGTTTCTGCATGGCAGGGGGTTGGACTGGATGGCCCTTGTGGTCTATCCACTCTATGATTCTATGTATCCTTCCTCAGTGGCATCACTAGAGTTGGCATTACCCCATGCTATAACTCATGGTATCACCCCGTCCATTGACTTCCTTCCATGCCACACCGTACAAAATCGCTAAATGCAATATTGCATTCCTGTAACATTGCATAGGCTTACAGGAATAAAGGGGAGTGGATATGCATGTGTGCACTTCATCTGTGTGCTGTGAATGGATTGTTATTACAAAGCAAATGCATAGCGATTAGAATAAGTGCCTTACTGTAGATTTTGTGATTGTTTTTCCTGCTGTGGCTTATGTGTTTTGAAGTATCAGTTCTCTAAAGCTGTCACATGAGTACGATTGCTGTCTTTGTAAACATTATATGGCTGGCTGTCTCCTTTTGATTGTTTGCTCAGAGAACAGGCTGGGCAACTCCCTTCCAGAAGAGGAAATGGGTTGCCTGATGAATTCAAACTTATCCCAGTTTGTGCATATTCAGAAAAGCTATGTCTTTAGATGTTGGTGTGGGTGTAGGGAAGCTTTGGACTTGTGCCATAAAGTATTCATTATGTTTTCAACAAGTGGGGGAAGAGCACATGCTGGTTGCTTTTCTGCCTTCCTCTTCTGACTGGAAGTAGCTAACTTTGGAGGGAGTGGGACTTGGAAAGATAAGATTTCCCCTTATTACCTGTAAATACAAGATTAACAACACAAAATTGAAAGAGGCAGTGAAATGTATGCAATTTAACCAAACAAATATTGATAATCCAGCTTCAATTTGCTATGTGGAAAAAATGGAGAAAATGGGATCCAGGTGTAGGGATGTTCTAGTTCTTCATCATTGTCTAAATCACACAAATGAGTTATCCTGCACCTGCGCAGAGCATATTCAGAAACTTCTAGAGCTATTACAAGCATTTTGGTGGTAGCCCGACCCACTATCCAACTGCCTTATGGCTCTTTTCCCACCTAAACCTTCAGTTCCTTTTTGTTCACTGCACCAGGAGCATCTGAAAAACACTTCAGAGTTTTGTTTTGTTTTCCTGTCAGACTTCAAATTCTATCACTTGACAGGATCATTCTTGTGTTTTTGTGGTTATTTCTTCATTCTTCATTTGTACTCTAAGAAGAGCGCCATGATTTCTGGTTAAATACTGGAGTTAAATGACATCTTGCCTTGCATTTTGTGCTTGGTACAAGCCGATTGTAATTTTGAGGCAATGTTAACAGCTTTATTGTATGAGCAGAACCTATCTGAGGAGTTTATCATACTAGGGCTGATTTTGACATTAAAGAGAGATTAAAGCGCATTTAAAGCATCCCGCAAATGAAGCGGAAATGGCAAGTAATTGTGCAAATGATTATCATGCAATTGCGCAAATAAAGTGATATCGGAAATGCATTGTTGCTGAAATTCCAAAAGTAAAAAGATCTACATGAATGCTGCTTTGTGACCACTTTAATGGCAGGTTTTGTGCGACGTTGTGTGAAATTGTTATGCGTAATTATGTGATTTTTTTCAGGATATTAATGGGATAAACTTCTGAGGCTTTTTGGGCATTTGGGAAATGGTCTAACCTGACAGATCATTGGCTTCTTGTTCCCTGCCCTTCCTCAATCCTCTTTGGTTCTGACCCCATGAACTTGTCAGACCAATTGGCTCTCAGGTGGTCCTACATGACATCTATTCCCACACTGACTAAGAAATGTATAGTAACCGAGCTGTCATTGCCATTGGCTACAGAACCCATCCTGACACGTCTGTCATCAATCATCAATACTATTTCTTCACCCTGAAAAGAAGGATTCAGGTGAAGTAGGCCCCTCCGTATTGAGGTTTTATCATTGGTACCATCTCTTGGTTCACACGGATGAATCCAAGGATGTAGCCTTCCTCCATATTGAGGGCTGGTACCATCTCTGTACCAAGGAGGCCTCTCTGAATCCAAGTACTAAGGCTCCTCTGAATCCGAGGCCTCTCTGAATTCTACTGGATCTGAAGCCTCTCTGAATCCGAGGCCTCTTTGAATCCAAGGCCTCTCTGAATTTGAACTTGCAGGCATGCCTGTTTTTCTGCCTTTAGCTCTTTAGCTGGAGTGAATAAAACAGTCATAGAATCATAGAGTTGGAAGAGACCACAAGGCCATCCAGTCTAACCCCCTGCCATGCAGGAACTCCCAATCAAAGCATCCCTGACAGATGGCCATCCAGCCTCTGTTTAAAGACCTCCAAGGAAATAGACCCCCCTACACTCCAAGGTAGTGCGTTCTACTGGCAAACAGCTGGAACTTGAAAAGCACCAGTGGAACTTGAAAAGCACCGATAAAAGTTTCTGCTACCATTATGTGCATTTACCACACAGTTGTTCAAGAGTCAATCTCCTTCAAAAGCTGATAAATGAACAGCTGATAACAGTTCAGCAGCTTCATCAAGCTCTGATGGAGGGGCCATTTGAGACTAGGGGTTTTAATTTAGAAGTCATCACATGGTTAATTATGTTTTAATAGCAAACAGCTCATGCAAAGCAGCTGCCAGGGATTAAGAGGTACTGTGTTGTTATCAAAAGTTATTTCCTATTAAAAATTGTGGTGGAGGGTAGAAAGCAGACTATTTCTCACTGGTTCTTGTGTGTCAGTTGTACTGGTTTTGTGAGTGGTTGTTGCCTTATGACAGTGATAGTGATTATCTATAGAGCAAGAATCCTATACTGGTAGAATTATTAAAAATTTGGATGTTTTCATCCTATGTTTAGACTGCTTGGACAACAGCAGTCCTTTTAAATAGTTGAGACTAGAAACTGTGCTGATGTGCCGGGGATTACTTACAGTTGGCAGGAATGTGAACTGTGCATTTCCATAGATACTGTTTCTGACTGGCTCTCTCTTATTTAAATATTTCTGTGTAGAAAGTTTTTTGTTATCCCTTTCAGCACAATAGAAATTTATTTGAGAGCTTACCAAAATTTTGGTTTAGAGGAGGTTAAAATTAGGTTGAGACCATCCAATTCATCGGACGGGATGGGGTGGGGAGAGGGAGAAAAGATTGGAAGATTTTCCAGTCTTACCTTGCAAACCAAAGACTATATCATATTGTAAACTGGTTTTGGAATCTATTACAGTTAAATTTTTGCAGTGATAAAATAAACAAAGGTGAATTGCTTAGTTTTAGATGAGAAACAAATATGCTTCTGCCTGTAGAGACCTATGTTTGAGGCATCTTCAACAAACTTTCTCCTTGCAGACCTATTTTGTCAACAGGACTTATCTTTCTCCATTGATGTAACTGAGGAAAGTAGACTATTTTAAAGCCGTATTTGGTTTGGCCAGGTTTCAGTGCCTGTCCTTGTGACACATTCTGGAGACTTTTCACCCTGTACTAGCTAAATATTCCCTTGTGTTATAGTAAAATTGCTAGTTAAATCATAACCTACTTCTATTGTCTTCCCTCAGTTTTGACTGCGAAGACAAAAGAGGTGAAGTTTCGTTGGAATAATGTTATGTGGTTCTAAGGCATGAAAGCTGTGGCATTTTAAAAGAGGTCCAGAATTAGGTCACATAGTCCCTAACAGAAATTAAGTTTCATGTCAGCCTCCACTGAACCAAAGCTATTGAGTTGAGCTGAAAAATGAGTTTTAAAAGTTTCTGTTCCTCTACAAAAGAACAGTGATGCTAGCCTTTTTATCCAGCTTTTCACTTTAGAAGTACAGTTGAAGCATTTCTGTCTGAATGACACAGGAATAAAATAGCTTTCTTGAGCTAATGGAAGTGTAACTGAAACATATAGTTTAAATTTTATACCTTCTAAATCCAGAGCTGGAACAGAAAGTTCTCATCAACTAATCTTTGTGCTTAGACTATATGTCTCATGAGACAACCATATTTGAATCTCAGTTTGGTTGACTAACCCCGCTCCAAGTATTTCATTAGAGGAGCGGGTTATAAATAAACATTATTATTATTATTATTATTATTATTTAGCACCTATGAACAATCCCCATTTTGCTTTTTCAACTTCTAGTAGGCCTTTAAACGATCTCTAAAGATAGATAGCTGTTTGACATGAACGACTGGAAAGGTGTAGATTTTCAGGCTTGTATTGGCTGTGTTCATGCACAAATACCCTTTGGTGTTGCAATATCACACTATTTGTGTTTAAGTTTCATTAAAGGTACAAAATATTTCAAAACCCAAAATACAGTAAACAAAATTACTAAATGTGACACCTAACATGGCAAGATGGACTTTAAAAAGCATCACCTTTGCAAATGTAATAGTTTTCTGTTGCTGATAATTTCAGGCATTGTGAACTTAGTTTTAAAAGTTTCATTCTTCATCTATGAAGGCAAAAATGGCTTTGAAAGAACAGTCGAAGTCCAAACATAATATTTGTCATTTTATGCATATAATGGTTGCATTAGAAGACTCTTATGGGTAATAGCGGCATTTCTTGTTCCAGAAGTTGAATGTGATGGTAGTTAGGTTGGTTTTTGCTCCGTATTAATAAAACCAGTCCTATAAGACAGGTTGTTTCACCTTCTGTTTTTTTACCATTTTCCTTTAACTGCTCAGGCAGAGTAACGTCTGCCTGTCTGCCTGCATTTTGATGCACTATCACAGGGAAAGAGAGCTAGATATGTGTGAACTCAAGTAAACTGCTCTAGTAGGCAAATTGCTTCCTCCTGAACTAAAGGGCTCAACAGTAACTGCCCCTTTCCTAGCCGGATTGGGGCCGCAACAACCTCACGCCGTGGCCCCAATCCAGCCTTTCGAGGGCGCAAAAAGAAGCTTCAAAGCAGGTCCCTTTTGCACCCTTGAAAGGGTGCCATAGCCACGGCAGTGCAGCTATATGGCGCTCCTTCTACACTGCGTCATCTGGATGCAGCGCCAGAGGTGCACCATAAAACTGTGTGCCGTCTGGAGTGGCACGCAGTGTCAGGCCACCCTGGGGCGTGGAGTCATTATGTGTGTTATGAGGATGCTATGCCCTGACTCTGCCCCCAGGCCTGCCTTTCAGGCCAGTCTGTAAAGGGTCTTAGTTCCGTATGAACTGAACAAGCATACCACGCTAAGCTGTTGTGGAATTCCTGCAGTCGGATACAGGACATTTTGAGACATCAGACACTGAAAGTGAGCAAAAACAGCATGTGAGGACTGTTGATCCTGAGCTGGGTTTAACTTTTAGATCTGGTGTTTATTCCTAAGAATTGTGAGAAGCTAAAAGCTTACAGAAAATTTCCCTTCAGGTCTATAGGTGCTAAAAATTGTCCAATGCTATATCGTGTCTGAGCGATAGTCACATGTTAATAGCACCTATTGTGAGTAAATGTTTAAAGGTTTATAATTCTGTTTATAGTGATTTGGCTTTTATTTATTTTTTAAATGATAGGACTAGGTTGAAAGGAGAACCAGAGCGATTAGATTGTCACTCTAAACTTACAAACTTAGAAAAATCTTAAAACTACCATAAGTTATATAGCTGTAGTGTTCACAGGGAGGGTAATTAACTATTGTTCCCCTCAGCATTTCCTTCTTGTGCAAGATGGTAAATTTTTGTAAAGTATTCCAAGAAGTGATAGTAAATCAGGATAAGGTTTTGCAGTGGAAGTTCTTCTGCCCCAAGAAAGACAAGAAGCAGATTGGCAATGAAAAGGCCACAACTTTATTAACAGCAATACAAGCAATGACACACAAGCACGAGGTCTGGATCTGCACATCAGTCCAACCTAGGTTGGATTGATGTGAGGTTGCTTGTGCGCCAATTGCACACCCTTGTGCAATTACGTAATTACGCAGGTACCATAGGAAGGCTTCTCGTCACTATACTCCATGTGACCCACAGTTGGCCACATCACACTTGATGTTTCCCAGGTCCAAAGGACTCCTGATCCAGTGCTACTGAGCCCTGGAAACCAGACCACCAGATCCAGAACCTGTGCCGCCACCCCAACAAGTTGTGACAAGCAACACCAATCCGAGGGAGGGTGGGGAGCCAAGCGACCAGCAAAAGGCACAGTGCACCGCTGCACCTGCCTTAAATAGGCCTCCCTCCATGGAGGCCTGCATCAAGTCCCTCCTCCCCTGGTCACCCAGCTAATGGCAGGGGGAGTGAGTGTTGCGCTTTTTCCCGCCGGTAGGAAGCCAGCGAATTCGCAGGCTTCCCTCTGATGGGAAAAAACAGTTGCAACGGCCATCTTGGGGCTCCATGCTCCACGGCAACTTCACCTTCCCACTTAAAGCAAGAGGCACCATTTATCCCAGTTCAGTCAGCATATTCCACTTCATTTTTTTCTAGTGCATTTAATGCTGGCTATTAAATTACTGGTTCTGTGCCAAATAAAGATTTGATAGAATATGAAAACTGTAGATAACAGTTTCACTAACAGGACATTAAAATTTAGGTGGCCCATTTAAACTTTAAATATGCCTACAATATTGTTATATCACAGGTGCAAGACCATAGATTGATATGTATGTGCACACTAATGAAGTAATAAAACATTTTCTGTTATATGTGCTTGTTAACACAGAGTCCTGTCTACTTGTGCTGTAGGTACTTAATACTATGCCACACTGTGCTGTCAGGCTAGCATCCTATTTTATGAAAAACCATGGTTACCTTTATAGAGAGATGCTTCGCATATCCAGGAAAATTTCAATACGCTGCTATTTCAGAGTGGTAGCTCATAAATTAAATGCATTGTTTCTGCAGTTTGATTTGAACAACAATACATCTGTCTCTGAATCAGTTGCTATGGAATACCCTTGTTGGAGTATGGCTCCCGTTAAGTGCAACAACAAACAACAATAAAGAGTCTTGGGAGAGCCTGAAGAACATTTTAAAAGTATCTCTCATATTAAGAAGGATCTGATAACTTTTGATCTAGTCAGGTGGCATATCTTACAAGTATAACTGTTGTTATTTTTTGCAACTCATTTAATTGAGCTGCTGTATAACAAAGCTAAAGGTACTCCAGGCTGTAACTTGGTCACCATACTATGTTGTCTTTGTTTCTGGCTCCTATTTGCATCCAGTCTGAAAATGTGTTATGGTAGAATCTGATCCATTGTTTTGTTCCATGGTCATCTTTGATTCATGGCGAACCTATGAGTTGGAAATCTCCAGGAGACCCTGTTATAAACAGCCTTACCCAGGTCTTGCAGAGTCAGTGCTGCTTTATGGACATTTTCTATGCAGAATAAAGTCTCCCTTTTTTAAAAAAAAAAGAAAGATGAATGTTTTATGAATATTATTTTCCCATATATAATGCATAGTTTAAATGAGGGAGTGAAGAACCTTCCATCCTCATGAAGCTTTGGACAATAACTCCCACAGTCCATTGCCATTTGCAATGCTATGTGGATCTGATAGCAATTTTAGGGCAAATCATCTGGAGGGGGTAAAAGTTTAAATCAAGTAAATATGGGTTTGGAATTAGGCAAATAATGTTTCAAGAGTGTACATGTGATCAGTTGCTGCCCTAAGAGCATCTATATCACAAGACTTCTGGCCATCTAATACATATTGCTGGGCCTAGTGTTCCCTATTTGCCAAAGAAAACAAAGGCAAAATGTATAGAAAGTGGTGCTTTCTATAAAATGAGCTCAAAATATTTCCCCTGTTTCATCTGCATTTGGTTGTGACTCAATCATCCAAAACCCACAAAACAGTTCATGCTGTCAAAGCTCCACTGGCTTCTTTATCAGGCAAATGTGTTAAAAACCATACAGGAGAAAGAGGAAAAAATGAAGATGTTAATCATAGACCTGCATTTTGTCAAGATGTTGTGGTTGTTGTCCTCAGTTCAGATGATATGGAAGAGTATTCATGCAGACAGACCCCTCCTCCTTCTGGCAATGTGGGTAATAGGAGATTTGGTCAGGAAATAAACTTTAAATCCCATTAGCAATTGTGCATTTGGTTTGGCTCAATAAAGGTATCACTGTCTTGTGGAGTTTGGATGATAATGTCCTTTGCTGTATGGCCAGCTTGGCTACCCCTTGGATATGTTTTGTTACTTCATGTTCTCTTTATGTGTCATCTGAAGCTGTTTGCCTTCCTAATATATTGTTGGGGAATTCCAGTAGAAGAAAGATGTCATTTATTTGTGTCAGGAGTGGGCAACATCCAGAGATCTGAAGGCTGCACATAACCTTACACTGGACCTTGGAGGACCACTCCTCTGACGCATGTGCCCTTCACACCATGATTTAATTAGTTATTGCTCAGAGTGGAAATGTAATGGTGTAATTGAGAATAACTGTACTAATGAGGATTTTTACTTTGCTAGCGTTATTAGATTTTTACCATTAGGGTGGGAACTCAATCTCCTTGTTCACCAAGACAAAAAGGAAAGAGACAAAATTCAACAGTGCAAATACATTCAGTTTCCTTAATCTAGTCCCCTTTAATGCTAAACTGTGACAGAAAAACAGAATTTAAGGAAGTGATTTATATGTAAGTGTATAAAATATTGTTGTTTACAGTGGTAAGTTTTATTTCTTTGCAGGCAGGCAAACAGCACAAGACGGCCTGGACTGAAGGAGGCTGAAGCTTGGCAACACTGATTTTATAATGTAAGTGTACTGGATTTGTTGCCCAGTCCCTTCAGATGTTGAAGGCTTTTGTTGTATGACACTCTCCTCAAAGTCATACCTGCAGTGTTTTGCCTACAAACAAAACTCTGGATTTCCAAGAAGCAAAAGAGCCTAATCTTTCTATAATGCTGTGAACTGATCTTCTTTATTTTCTCCTTACAGCTGCTTATGAACTTTGGTACTTGGCTTGCATTTGATCCAGAAGAATTCCAAGTGACAGGTAGTGTAAACATCCTACACTCTCAGCTGTGTGGATAAGAAGAAAGCTGGGAGAAGGCTGTTTACTCTCTCTGCCTTGAAAAGCAGCTGAAAGAGGAAAAACATTTGAGATTTTTCATGGTTTTTCTAAGCTTCCTATTCTAAGCTGCTTTAAAAATATTTTTATTAAATCTTGTATATTTCTGTTCTGTCACCAGTTTTAACATATACAGGTGAGAAACTTTAAAATTAGAAACATATTTAATCTGTAAAGCCTCCCCACATAATTTTTTGTGCCTTATGGGGTGCAGTTGGTTACTGAGAATAATCATTTCCCTGCAAGCACTTTCATATTCATATCTGTCTTAAAAGAAGTGTATGGAAACAGATGACAAAGAAACACTGCACTCTTTTGTTCCTGGGAATTGTCCTTCTGAAATGGAATAAAACTAGTACAGTATCAGGTTGCGAGGGATGTAAATTGGGCTGAAAGTTCTCAACAGTCTTTACAGTGATTTTAGTTTGGTACCATTGCCTATCCCATTGATATAAGCATAAATCAAATTGCTAATCCAAAGGTTTTTTTTTTAATTTTATTAAAATAAAAGAAAGAATACATCATTCAGAAAATCTGATATACATCCATTACATTCTATTACAAACAAAGAAGAAAAATCGGTAAATACCCTCTTATATTAACTCTATGCAATACTTAAGTTTCAGTGTTCTTATTTGCCCATAATTTGGACACATCTCTCCATTTTTCAAAATATTTCTGATTAGTTCTTTTATTTGCATAGGTCGAAAGTACATCTTTCGGCCTTTGCTAATACAAAGTATAGTCCACCTGCTGAATCAGTGGGAACTTGGTAAGGCAATATTGCTTTTGTTGTGTGCTTTCAAGTCATTTCTGAGTTATCGTGACCCTAAGGCAAGTCAATCACAGGGTTTTCTTGGCAAGATTTATTCAGAGGCAGTTTTGCCAGTGCTTCAGCTCTGAGGCTAAGAGAGTGTGACTTGCCTAAGATCGGGTTTCTTTGACCAAATGGGAATTCAAATCATTGTCTCTAGACTTACAGTGCAATGCTCACCCCATTACACCAAACTATCTCTGCATTTTAGCCAAGAAGTACTTTGGCAGGCATGTATGAACAACAAGCTATCCTTTGTAATAAGAACAAGTCAACATTAAGTTCCATTAATTCACTGAACCAGCTCTAGTTTGCACTGAAAGATTTAAGTCAAGTAATTTATGTGGTCTAATGTTATATAGTTTGCAAAAAACAAAAACAACCCCTGTTTAATAAAGCTGGGAGAATATTTTGTATAGCTTCTTAGTAAGAAAGTATTTGCAAATGTAATTTTTTTTTTTTAGAAGCATCTGTTAATCTTTGTTGGGGGAAAAAATCACTAGTTAAAAAATCATACTATATCATATGTAATTGCTGATGTGCTTGACCTTTTAAGGTGGTAATCTGAAGACATCCATTATTTATGATTAATATAAATTAATAATTATTTATTAAGATTATTTATTTAGTTCACTTTGCTGCTTTTGTGTTTTGTTTGGCTTGATACACCAACTTTAATATGCTGTAAACTTAAGTCTTACTTTGAAATAGAATCAAAATTGTTTAATGTTCTGTGAATACATGAAAAATATTATTATTCCCCTAAATATAATTGTACAACTGTTGCTTCAGCACAGATTATACACACATCACTGTTTGTCCTGCTTGAAGATTTAAAAAACAACTTGATGCTGCCTTAGCAATTCTAACGTTAAAAATAAATTGCTAGTCTGGTGCCGTTATAGTCTTAAGGACCAGTCTGACAGTATATTTGAGCATAAAGTTAAACTCAACACTGAAAACATTAAACTTGTTATCTGAAGCAAAGAAGGAGTCTTTGTTTTTGCTTATGGAGAGGACACCCTCAGTAGATGTAGAAGTGCATTTTGGATTTCAATGTTTCTCTGCCTATAAAATCTACAGGAATTGTTGTTCTCCAGTTTGGCAGACTGTCTTATATCTTTTTATTACATAGTTTTGGGCATTTATGAGTGGGTAAAAAGTTGTATTAAAAATACTTAGGTTATTTAAAAAGGAAAAAAAAATTTTTTTCTACATTTTCTGAAGCTCCCAGTTTTTATACTTTAAAAAAAATTGAAAATTTGTTCTTAAGAAAAAAATCTCTCCCTCCTCCTTTCTCCCAGAACTAAAGGTAAAAGGTAAAGGTTTCCCCATTAACAAGATTTGTCTAGTCGTGTCCAATCTTCATTATTAAGCTGAAGAGTCAGCAATGTCAAAGACAAAATGAGCCACCATGACTGCATAGAATGCTGTTTAGGGGTATGAAAATTTCACAACCTCATACTCCTGTATCATTTTTCAATGAACTTTTGTCTAAAAACAATTAAAAACCTATTAATTCTTACCTGTCTTTAAGAAAGGTCACCCCAAAATCTTTTTAATTTCCGTTTTAAGAACAGAATACACTATTTCCCCATAAAAACAACATAATAGCCTATTTATTACATAACAAACATGTACTATTGTACTATAAACATTTAAACACTGTACCTTTACAAAACCCAACATTTTTCATTTCTTATTACTTAAGATGAACCGTAGTTGCAGTTTGTCCTTGTCTTTGCAAACTTCATACAGTTCTTCCATCACTTTAATAGCTCTTTCTGCACACTGATTACGTCTTGGTATTTCTATAACTGATGGCTCCTGTTTCCAGTGATTCATCAATGTTTGTAAGGTATCAGTACTGCAAACATGATTTCAAAATCAGTTTCATTATATATTTGATCAGTGAACCAATTATATATTCATTATATATTTGATCAGTGAACCAGGAGACGCACTATCCACAATGCTGCAGCCTCGTTCGAGAACTCATGCCGAACAAGTCTTGAAGAGAAACGACAACGCAGAAAGAACCACAACTTGGTAGCATCACCCAAGGAGACTTTTTGCTGTGCTTTCTGTTACTGGACTAGTTTATCCCAGATCAGCCTTTTTAGTCATCAACGCGCTTACAGTAAGCGTGGGATGAGTCCTTCCTGAATCTTCGTTAGCGAAGAAAAGCCAGAGAGAGAACCAATAATCTGCCCACTCATACGAAATAAATTTGCAAACTTTCTGCAAAGTAGGTCTTGTTGATGGTATTAAAATAAACTCCAGGATAGCAAGAATTGCTCTTGAATTGCACCTAGCATGACTGATGTTTGGGATTTTGTGAAAGTTGATGAAAGGAACATTATCTTTTTCTTTGTAGAAACAGAAAACCTGTGTTAAACAACACAAAAACTTCATATCACCATTTTATAGGGCACACAGAGAGATGGGAGAGCAGGGGAAGAGGAACAGTTCCTTCTCTACCCCTGCCTTCCTGTGGCTTTATCTGCCTCTCTGGAGCACGCCTGTTCCTTCTCTTCCCCCTTGCCCTCCTGGACCTTTATCTGTCTCTGGAATGGCAGCTGAAGGCCCAGGACAGTGACGGGGGGGGGGGGAAGAATAGGTGCATGCTTGTTTCTCCTCTCCCTCCCCTGGCCCTCCTGAGCCTTTAGCTGTCTCCGGGGAAGTCCTGCCTCTGAAAGGAAAAAGTTCCACCTCCAGAAAATCCCATCCCTCCTGAAGTTCTGTCCCTGGCACAGGTAACACCTGGTGCTGGATTGCCTTTGAGTTTGAGCACTTCATCCCTAAAAGGTTCACCATCACTGCTCTAAAAGTTTGAAAGCATCTCCTAAAGACGATGGTTATCTGTTTTTATTTGTCTTCACATTTTGAAAATTGAACAACAATGTTTGTTTTACTTTTAGTTGTAAGTGGTGTAAGTGTAAGACATGTTCACAGTAAAGTACACTAACATGTTTCTTGCTTACATTGGTTACTGTAAATACAAAAATTGAGTTTGGCTCACATGATTAAAGCAGACAAATCACTTCTATGGATTTATGAATAGTATTAGAGATAATATTCAGCTACATTAGGATATTTATGGTAATAGTTTTTTGTGAGTGTTTCAGGCTATGTGGCTATGTTCTAGAAGAGTTTATTCAGAGAATATGCCAGCCACAGATGCCCAAAAAACCCACAAAAAATTATGGATGCTGGCCATGAAAGCCTTCGACTTGACATATTTATGGTAATATTTGAGTGTCTGGTTATGTACATGTGTGGTACAGGTTTTATTGTTGGCACTTCTTAGGTTAATTGGAACTATATCAGAACTTTGTGGATGATAAGAAATCTATAGTTGGATGCACATCCCAGAGAGACTGAATGTGGGGATATGTAATCTGAAAACTCAACTGTCCAGTTTTTGAAATTACAAGCCTGAAGTTAAACTTTTCTCTAGTTTTTGGAAGAGCATTGAAGCTCATCCCTGATTCTTTCTCACTGCAGGCCATTAGAACCAATGTCTTTAATCATATCTCTATATATTGGAGACGTAAATTTACTGCATATTCTGTGCCATAATTCTTTCTTGGGGGGAGGGGAAGAAAAATAGTCTATATCTTTTGTTTTGAGATGACAGTCTCTTTTTCTTAGACTCACTACTTCCTGAGTCTTTGTTGCAAATCCAGCTCTGTTAGAAAGGAAATGGGACTGTGTATGTTTTTAAACCTCTGGTGCACTAGGGTGGGGGAATATCTGCCAAGGATTTTTTTCTTTTAAAGTGCCAAATCCTTTCAAGTGTTTGAGAGAGCAAGAGAGGGAGAGAGGATTAAAAGTGAATAATGTTAAAAACAAATTGAAGTTGATGCTTGACTTGTCAGTCTCTGGAGTTTCCTGAACAAACTGAATGAAATGTTTTCATTTGAAACCCACAAAGATTTTTTTCAAAGAATCTGAATGGGTAACAGTGAGGATTTACATGCTTGTGTCCAGTTTCATTCCAGGCTTGCTCGTAATTATTCAGTTCTTGTAGAATCTTGGCAGCGGAAAAGAATGGTCCAGTTCACAGGACAAGCTTTTGACTGTGAATCCTTTTGAATGAACTACAAGTGACAATAGCTGAGTAAAAAGTACAGTGAGTCACAAAGGCTGGGATGAAAGCAACTATGTGTGAATCACATGCATTGTCATTTTAAACACAATAAAAGGTTCAATATTTTATTTGCAGTGGTCCTTTGCAATATGCATAAATGAATGTTTTCTGCTTTGAGTATGCGTTTTTAAATTAAGGTAAAGCTGTTTAAATAACTCTTTCATTCTTCTAGGTTGCTAAAGTGCTCTAGTGCTTATTACCTGCATTTTGTCCATCCTGACCTAATTTATATCTCTATCTATCTATCGAGAGAGAGTACAGACATTAAACCTTGCTCATTCTGCTTTGTTGAACTACAGTGGTTTGTATTTTATGCAAAGCAGTCCCTTGGTCTAAGTAAATGTGCATATGCACATGCACCCTTTTCTTCTCTGATTTCTTTAGAACTTTCAGAAGCATTTGCTGTGCTTGGATCATGACATTGTTTGATCTCTTCAAAGCGGCTGGTGGGATTGTTTGAAACAAACCCAAGCCCGTTCTTTACTCTCAGTAATTTGTAATTGCATCCAAAATGATGGGATGGGGACCTGAGTGGCTTAGGTCTGTGCTGTCCTGGCATGTGGGACAGCTGAAATGAAGCCTGTTGCCACGCCACTTGAGATTTCCTCCTCCTCTCCCTCCAAAGGTCATCTTTGTGTACTGCTAAATGAGTATTAATTGATGGTTAAGTGCTGCCACCTATATTTTCAGTTGTGTAGTGCTGAGACTGGTTTCACAGGTTTGCAAGCAGCTAAAATGAATTTGGGCACCTTATGTTCCCTGCTTCCTTTTCACCATGCTTTCATTCCCTCTGCAGAAAGATGCATATGGTTGGAACTGGCAACTCTGAGCCCTGATAGACATGTGGTATTATGAGCAACATAACCAGACCTTAGAAGAATAACTGTTTCAGACTGTAATTCCCAGCCTTGCCAAGCTTGCATGTCCAAAATCATAGTGTAACAAAAATAATGTTTCTAATCCCTGAACATAACTATAGCAAATGGAATTATTTTATTTAGCTTGCATCTTGTTAGTCATACCTAGTGTACACTTGTTTAATCAGTAGAACTTATGTAAGTGGACTTCTCAAATTTTCACCCATGCAGTGACTTTACCCTACTTGAGATGAACAATCTTCCATACCCTATGACCTGGGCAGGAAGTGACTGATCCTGTCCAGTGGAATCCAACAGCCAGCAAGCTAAGCTAAATTAAACTAAGCTAAGCTGTTTCTCTGTGCTACTGATCAAAGTGCTGTATGGTCTGTAAAACACTTGCATAGCCCAGGTAGGCAGTCTGATAAATCCTACCTTTCAGCATTTACCTCATTAACCCTTATATATGACTTACCCCATTTGTGCCCTGTTACTGCTTATCCAGACGGTGTGCAGGACATAGAACTCTTACCCCCAGAAAAAGCCCTCTATGTCCTCCCCATATTAGGAGGGGTTAAAATCAGCCTCACTAAAATCAGCCTCATTAAAATGGACCACAGATGGCCAAAACCAGAAATTAGAAGTCACTTCCACATTAATTTTCAGTTTGTTTATTTATGTATTGTATTTATATCCCACCTTTCTCCTAAAATGGGATTCAAAGTTGCATGGCAGATGTTTTTCAGGTGGGTGAACCCTGAGAAGAACCACTGTTGTGTAGTGGTTTGAACATTGGAATATGACTCTGGAGAATAGGGTTCAAATCCCAACTTGGTCATGAAACCCACAGGATCACCCTGGGCCAGTCACATTCTCTCAGCCTCAGAGGGTGGCAATGGCAAACCTCCTCTGAACAAACCTTGCCAAGAAAGCCCCATGATAGAATTATCTGAGGGTAGCCACAAGTTGGAAATTCCTTGTGAAGGCACACAAAAACAATAAGCACCCTGAGAACTTGGTCCTATGCATTCTGCATTTTCCTCTGGGATCATCTGTGCTGGAGCAGCAACTGCTGTTTGGTGGAAAACAGGCAGATTCAGCAGAAGCCTCCAATGGACAGAAGGACTCTTTCTGATTGTTGGAAGCACTTGATGAAGCAGAGCTTTTGTAGTGGATAAATTGTAGAGTAGATCATCTTTAACAATTCAGCCCTCCTACTGGAGGGCTGTATCCTCACACCTAAAAAATACACTGCAGAATAGAGTGAAGGTAACAGTTGCAAGTAAAAACAACTCCAGAAATGCTAAAACAGCACACAGACGTATATGATCAATACACTATGTACAGAAACTGTATGTATGATTACAAAAACGGAAAGGTGTGTTTCATATGAATACACTACAAATACATAGTACCTGAAGGGTACTATATCCCTTCTTTACATCAAAAGTTGAGTATTTCTTAGTGGAAAAGATGCACACAATGATGGTTTCAATGAATACATTATCTTCTGGCACATCCCAAAAATTCTACTGAATATCTTTACAATTTCCCCCCACTGCATAGAGTTGTTTCCAAAAAGCTTGTGTGACTTACTGTGGAGAGAAAAGGCTTCTTTGTGCTAATTGCAGTCCAAAATTGCAAAGGTAGGTGCAAACAAGTCCATTTATTGCAATTTTTTTGAACTGGTGTTCCTCATGTCTGCTCCCTATATTAACTAAGATGGTTACCTGTATGTTTAGAAAACCCTTCCGACTGCCTATGACTGATGGGTAAGCTTGTCTCTTCTATTAACCAGTTTTTATTTGCTAATAAACAGCTATTGCTCTGCCCTAAATCTCCTGTCTTCAAGTCATAGGTCACAAAGACAGGGTGATTGATGCATTAGCATTGCATGTCATCTCCTCAAACTTGTAGACTCTTTCCCTGCACCAAGCTTCTCCATATCACCAGAGGGCACTGTCGTTCTTTCACAAATGAAAAAACCTGAGCACAATGAAACAAAGTTTGTAGAATGTGCTCTATACAGATGTTGTGTGTGTTTGCCGAAGAATTATGTACCTATCAGAAATAAAATCAACTGTGCAAATTCATTAACATAAGCCTGATTTACTGTTAGAAATATTAAGTTTTGAGCTCCAAACCGAGCTAGGAATTATATAGCTCTAATGGAAAACAGAAGCTCACTATTAAAAATTCATGAAATGGATGTGGCCTTGAGGATTCTTATTATATTCTCTGGGGGAAAAAAAGTATTGCTGTTCCCATACTAGCCTGACTTTCTATGGTGACCAATGCTGAACATTTCACTCCCTAGCCCAGAGGTGCATGAACATCCCTTCCTTTATGTTGTATGTAAACATAGTAACCCTAATCATTAGGCCGCATGTCTTGAAGAGACAGATAGCAATTTTGGTCATGTGGCCTTAGGCAAATCACACTGTCAGGCGCAGGTGAAAGCAATGTGCTCCTCTGATCAAATCTTGCAAAGAAAACCCCATGAGCGGTTTACCTTAGGATAACCATAAGTAAGAAATGAATTGAGGGCACATAATATTTTGTTACAACAGTAACAATAGAAATGTTTATTAGGATTTTCTGGGGCTATTCATTTTTAATTCCATCTTCTGGCCTTAACAACTAAAAATAAATCCTTTTGAAGTTCTTATGGGTTCCTTTCAACAACTGTTGTTTCCTTGTGGAGGATTTCAATAGTTTCATGATGGAGATCTTGCTCATTTTCATGAAATACTGCTAAGGATCTTTCCTGCCATGTGCTGCAGCATTTCCTTTTTTCCAAAGAGAAAGTTCTCCAAAGATGGTTGTGATGTTCCCCCTTTCCAGCATCTGTGGCCAGTGGTTTGTATCTTTTATAACTTATTTTTGTGATTTGTCTTAATCTGTGCATGATAACTATATATGTGTGTATTTGCCTTCAAGTCACCTGTTGAGATGGGACCCAAGTCTAAACATGAAGTTCATTGATGTTTTATATATCTCTTATACACATAGCCTGACAGTTAACTTTATACACAATATTTTAAATAATTTTGTGCATGGAGCAAAGTTTGTGTATGCTGGACCATGAGAAAGCAAATGTGTCACTATTTCAGCCACATAAAATTTTGGAGTTTGTAATATTTTGGATTTTGAAACTCCAGATAAGGGATGTGCTGTTGCTGTTCACTCCCTTGTGTTGGCACCGATTCATGGTTAATCTGAGGATGAGACATGTCCAAGACCCCCTATCCTCCATTGCTGTGCTGCAAATCCATGCCCATGGCCTCTCTGAGTCTAACCATCTGGCATGTGGTCTTCCACGCTTTCTACTTCCTTTTGTCTTTCCCAGCATTATTGTCTTTTCTAATGAGTTATGCCTTCTCATGATGTGGCCAAAGTAGGACAGCTTCAATTTGATCATCTTGGCTTCCAAGGAAATTTTGGACTTGATCTGTTCAAGGACCCACTTGTTTGTCTTTTTGGATGTCCACAGTATCCTCAGCACTCTTCTCCAGCACCACATTTCAAATGAGTAGATTTTTCCCCATCTGCTTTTTTCACTGCCCAGCCTTCGCATCCATGCATGGTCTCAGCCTGTATACAGAAATGATTGATTCAAGAACATGAGCACATTAAAATTAGGAAAGCAAATGTAAAATGGACTCTTCTCCTGGTAAAGGGTATAGAACACTTGGTTGCTCAAGACTTTTATTTGCAAAAGTAACATATAGATGTTATCTGTCTTTGTTTTATTTATGTCACCTGTGCCTATATCAACTGTATTGGCTTCTTTCAGGCAATCTGATCATTGCTAGTGCACAGTCTGTTCAGTTCTTACTGATCCACAGTTGCCTAGGTAACCAACATGCAGTCCCAGAAACAGATTCAGTACAATGGCAAGAAGCCAAAAAGCTAAGCAACTTTAAAAAGAGGGAGAAAGAAAGGAGAAGAAAAGAAAATCGCCAAGAAGGCTAAGAATGTAATTCTTTTGCAGTTCTTTTTTTTAAAAAATTGGAAATAAAAAGCTATGATGGTACCATCCAAAGTATCATAATGGATAAATTATGAAAGGGAAAAGAAAGAAAAGAGTAAGAGCAAATAACAGTAGGTTGGAATCTTATCTCTAATGCTTGTCACTCACATTCTTAAGAGGGTAGAGGCACCTGCTGTGCAACTAAAGACCATGCTTCTAGTATTTTGTAAATAGCATGAAAACAAACTCCCTGCGCCACTATCATGGGTTTTAAAAAAGAAGAGTCCATCTCATCCTTTTATCCTTGGCTTTTGACTTACTGCAGTGCTCAAGATCAGCAAAGTGTCCTAAAAGAAACAGTTGTTACACACACCAAACATCCTCCGCCCTTTTTTTTTAGCTCACTTGCATCTTATTTTGGATCATCTTTTAGGGCTGGTGCTCCAAATTCTGTCCTTTATGATGGTTAACATTTTCCTGGTGTGTGTGTGTGTGTGTTTATGTGTGTTGTGTGCCCTCAAGTCATTTCCAGCTTACAGCTTCCCTAATGTGATCCTGTCACAGGGTTTTCTTGGCAAGATTTACTCAGAGGGGGTTTGCCTTTGCCTTCCTTGGAGGTAGAGAGAATGTGACCTAGTGGGTTTCTGTGGCATAGTGGGGATCCGAATGCTGATCTCCAGAGTCATCATCCAATGTTCAAGGCACTACACCACACTGGATATGATGCATAGGTTGTTGTTATTGGGTGCCTTCAAGTTGTTTCTGACTTATGGTGACCCTAAAGCCAAGATTTGTTCATGGGATTTTCTTGGCAAGATTTATTCAGAGGATGTTTGTCATTGCCTTTCCTTGAGGCTGAGAGAGTGTGACTTGCCCAAGGTCACCCAGTGGGTTTCCATGGTCTCCAGAGTCTCAGTCCAATGAGTTTGCTCACTAATACTGGCCATGGAAACCCATTGGGTGACCTTGGGTAAGTCATATGCTCTCATCTTCAGAGAAAGGCAATAACAAACCTCCTCTGAACTGACTTATGGCGACCCTAAGGCCGTGGGGTTTTCTTGGCAAGATTTGTTCAGAGGAGGTTTGCCATTGCCTTCCCCTGAGGCTGAGAGCTTGTCACTTGCCTAAGGTCACCCAGAGGCTGAGCAGGGTATTGAGCTGAGTTAGGGTATTGTGCAGGGTATTGACCTCTGGTCTCCAGAGTTCTAGTCCAACACTTAAACCACTATGCTAAACTGGCTCCTGATGCATAGTGAAATTTCAGTAAGCTTTCAGGTTAGTTTAATGGTATCTGACAATATGTGGCAGTTGCGACTAAGTTACACTGAAGAAACAATATGCAAATGGATCCTGTAGTACTTTTGAGATTAAATGAAAGAAATTGGTAGCATGAGCTTTTGTAGACTTGAGCCTACTTCCTCAGATGACTGGGGTCAGATGCATGAAAAAAAATAGTGTGACAGCAGCTATTGCACAGTAGCAATAAGCAGATGTAGTGCCGCATTAAATCTTTCATTTAACCATTTGGGAGACATCCCCTCATATAGCTTGGACAAAAAAAGTAAAACCAATAGGATTTTAACATTGTGTTTCAATATGACAGAACAGATGATCTTCAGTGCAGGATGTTTGGTGAGTTTTTTAAATGTTGGCTTTGTAACAAAGGGGCTATACTTTCAAATGTAGGGCACATGATTTGTATACAGAAGCCCACAGTTTCAAGCATCATCCACTAAAGTGATAATGTGGCTGTCCCAATATTGTTGGATTGTAACTGTCATCAGTCCAGGCCAGCATAGCTAGTTGAGGTGAGCAATGTCAGGATTTATAGTCCAGCAATATTGGACTATAAAATATGCAGATGATATCATACTACTAGCAGAAAATAGCAAAGACTTGGAAAGATTGCTGAAGAAGCTAAAGGAAGAAAGTTCAAAGGTAGGTTTACAGTTGAAAATCAATAAAACAAAATAAAAAATGGCCACAGATAATTTGCATTGAAATATTCAAGCACTTCCATACCTTGTCTTAATCATTAATCAAAATGGAGACTGCAGTAAATAAATCAGAAGTAGACTAGGACTTGGAAGGGCAGCTGTGAAGGAGAACTAGACAAGATCCTGAAATGTAAAGATGTACCACTGAGTACTAAAGTTAAGTTGGTCCATACCATCATATTTCCAATTTCTATGTATGTATGTGAAAGCAGGACAGTGAAGAAAACTGATAGGAAGAAAATCAACTTATATGAAATGTGCTGGAGAAGAGTTCTGTGGATACTGTAGACTGCTAAAAAAGACAAATAAATGGGACCTAGAGCAAATGAAGCCTGAGCTCTCCCTAGAAGATGAGATGACTAAACTAAAACTGTCATACTTGGCTATATCATATGGAGACATACTTGGCCATATCATATGAAGATTCACTTCATATGACGATAATGATTGGGAAGGTAGAAGGCAGTAGGAACAAAAGAAGACCACATTCCAGATGGATAGATTCAGTTAAGGGAGCCACGACCCTGACTCTGCAGGGCTCTTGATGACCAGGTGGCTTGGAGGTCTCTCATTCATGGATCACCATAAGTCAAAGTCGACTTGAGGGCAGCTAACATCAACAAAAACATTGGGAGGGATGCTGTCTGTAGTAAGGATGGGAAAGACTTGGAGAGCCACTTCCCTGCCAGTATAATAGGCAATATAATCTAGATGGACCAATGGTGAGTATGTAGGACACTTTCATAGACAGTGCAACCTTCCCATCTGCAACTGTTTGGTTCCAGGGGCCTCTGTGAGTGGGAAAAAACATGCATGCTCAAGACCCACTGTAGTCAATAGGCTGCACATGTGTGCTGTACATGTGCCACCATTTGTAATAGTGGGAAGTGGTGATCCATGGATGCTCGATTACACAAATGGCTAGCTTGCTGATACAGTGGGTCCACTGTACTCTCATTATATTTTGAGATATCTGTATGACTATTTTTACTTAAACTGCAGTTTCCTCTGCCCCTTCATTCTCCTGTAAACTGAATTCAAAATTTGTGTCAACAAAAATAGTGTTAAACTTCCCTTCTGTCACTGAATCCTGCATTTACAAGTGGAGCAACAACAAAAAGTTGTTGTATTTCCAATTAATGGTGACCCTAAGACAAATGCATCATGGGGTTTTCTTGGCAAGATTTGTTCAGAGGGTATTTACCATTTCCTTTCTCAGAGGTCAAGAGAGTACGGCTCACTGGATTTTCATGGCCAAGCAGGAATTTGAATCCTGGTCTCCCAGAGTCCTAGTCCAACACTCAAACCATTACATCAAGCTGGCTCTTAACAAAAAGGCTGACCATAAGGGCACCTTAGGGTCAGAAAGAACTTGAAGAATGGTTTCATTCCTTCTTTACTTTATGTTTCTTCTACATTATTTGTAATAATGTTTGTTAACTACCTTATTTTTTCAGCAGAATGTTAGGGAAAAGATGCATTTATAAAACTATAAAAAGCAATTATGGCCCTGTACTCACTGGCCTTAAAGGCTGGGTTGGTGGCAGAGTCAGAGCATAGAGTCTACACAATGCATACCCCCGCTCTGCCCCCAGAGCAGTGTGATGCTGCACACCACACCACACAGTGCGTGGCATCATGGTGCTTCTCCAGCGTTGTGTCCACACAATGCAGGGCTAAAGGAGCCAATTTTTTGTGGCTTTTTGTGCCCTGCAAAGGCCAGATCAGGGCCGCAGCATGTGGTTGCTGCAGCCCGGATCTGGCTGTAAAAAGGGCTGCTGGAGGCTTCCTCTTTGGGGCTGTCTGCACAGCCCCTACATTTCCCCTACTATTTCTGACTTTTAACTGAACAAGCAGCAGCTAAAAACAAGCCCCCTCACTTTTTAAAACTGACTGAAGACAAGTTGTTGTGTCACAAATGAATACAGCAGTTGGAGTAAAGATGGCTGTGATGAGGCCGTGAGCCATAATCCATAGTATGCAAAATGGAGGTCTTTTTATAAGAGAATCCCTTATCTCTGGAAATGAGGGCATGAAGCTGTTGTCATAACTTTCAACCAACACTATATCTGAGGAAGACCTCATCCAATTCATGAGGAGGACTCTTGCTTTTGTCATACCTGACAAGAATTATTAGCAGAGGAAAGCACTATTTTCCATGATTGAGGTCTCAAAAGCTCCTTCCCTGCCTTTGGCGTAATTGTTAAGGAATATGCATTTTCTTGTGTATGAAACAGAATGGAAATGCTGACAGGCTCTACCGTTTGTAGCTGCTGACACACACTTTCTGAACATCAGCCATAGATATTCTGCTGATGCTTGCATTCTCCTTGGAACAGCTGGTGATGCTGATTCTTCTCCTCAGACTGCATCCCAGCCATTGTCTGTGTAGACAGTCCTAAACTATTCCCCTCCAACTGATGGTATTAACTTAAAATGGAGAAATGTTATTAAAGTGGTGAAACTAAAAGCAAATATCCCTACACTATTCTAATTACATTCCTTATTTCTTACTGCCATCCCTCCCCTTAATCAAACATGCTAAAGTTTCCCTAATGTGTGGAAGCTTAGAAAGGGTTATGTGTTGCCATAGTATTGGTTTAAATTTTCTCTTATTTTGCCTATGTTGTGTTAATTTCCAATCCACCGTAGTGGATTTCCTCCAGTTGAAACAGCTGAAAATCCTAGAACAGTTGAAAATGATAGACTCACAAACAGTTGAAGTTGGACTCTTAGTGCTCTGTGGTGCTGTTCTTGAAATTTTCAAAGGTATGTATATAGTTTTATTTTTGTTTCAATGTGTTTTAGTATTCTAACTGTTTTGATATGTACTGTTTTTAAGTGCTTTTATATTTTGATTGTATGTTATTCTTTTAATAAGTGATGTTTTAATATTTCATGAGTTAAATGCCACAGGGTGATTGCACAATAAAAGCCTCATTGGACAAAGTTCAAAGTATTTAATGTTAAAATTATTTGAATGTGACACAATGGTTCTACATATGACTTTGAGCTTGTCTACACTGACAAAAGAAACCACAGTCACTTCACAGCTGCCACGAGCTGGGCACACAATGTTCTTGACAATTTGCAGGGAAATGGATGTGAATTTTCAGGGGATGTGGTTCAAAGGGCTTTCATCTGATTGCTGAAAAAATGTCATCTTTTACCCCCAAACATTTCTAAAAATCCAGATTTTTAGAAATGTGGCCAACATTCCCAGGTGGCTTTAGTGAAGTGCCTATCTCCCCCCCCCCCCAGAGTTGCAATTGCTTTTACTGTTTTTACACTTCCTCTCTGATCCTTCCCCCACTCGATCAGCGTTGTGTCATCTTTGTTTTTACTTAAATGAATGGAGTGCACACAGAATGATCATTCTCTCTCTGTGTGTGTGTCTTGGAAGTGTAATGTACTTCCTTCTCACAATCCCCTCCATCACTCACTCACAACAATGTGGGAAGCGGGATTGGATGGAGAAGCATCTAATCAGAGTGCAAAATGACAAATAATAACAGCTATTGGTTGATAGGGTGATGCATGATGGGAAGGCAAAAAATGGTGGAGCAGACATAACCATGTAGCCAAAAATAATGCAAAAAAAGTGTGGACTTATGGACTGCTCTATTGCACCAAAGTGAGTTTGCTGAGTAAAATGTGTGGCCAGTTAGGTTGATGTCACTTCTCTGTATCTGTGTATAGTATTAATGGGTCTCTGTGCAGACCGGAAAATGTGAGTTGAGGCAGATTTTTTGGTCAGTGTAGACAAGCCCTTGGCTGCCCTTCATATGCAGCAGATGAGATTAAACAAAATTAATTGGAGATTGAGTAAAGACCTTTTTCAATCAAAGCCTTGATTTAATTAGATGACTTTGGAGACAGAATACTGATTTGTTCCAAACAAGCAAGAAAACCTGACTTCATATTTCTCCCTTGTATTTGAGAGAGGGCCAGTTCTTTCTTAGAAGCAGAAAAATATTTCCCTGTATATGTTTTTCAGATTAATATGGATGTGGTGCTAATGAACAGATTTGGTTCATATAAACCACCAACCCCTTCTCTCCATCTTTTTGTTTAATGGAGCTGGAAAAGCTGTGCTTGTTTTAGTTAGTGACACAGCCTCTACCTATCAGCTCTTCGTCAAACATCTTTGTTCTGCATTAATGTTAACCTTGCCTTGGGAATTATGGTAATTTAGTTGCTGCTGCTAACAGATGCATTCAGAAGCAATGTTACTGTGGTATTGATGAGAATTGGAAAATTATGCTAGTTCATTTTTAATAAATGCTTCCATAGCAAAGCTTCTCAGAGTGGCTTTTGGCTGTTTTTTCTTTTAGCAGGAAGGTGAACCGATACACCCAATCTTTTAAAAAGTCTTATCTGCTCATATGTATGGGCTGTAGATAAGCATGCATCCTTCTAAATAAATCTGAATATGCAGATTCTCCTCTGTGGGTGTATTCACACTGCAGAAATAAAGCAATCTGACACCCCTTTAACTGGCATGACTCTATTGTACAGAATCTTGGCATTTGCAGTTTGGTGAGGCACCAGAGCTCCCTGATGGATGAAGTTGAATATCTCACCAAATGGCAAATCCCAGGATTCAACAAGATGGAGCTATGACAATTAAAGTGGTGTCAGATTGATAGTGCTGCAATATGGACATATCCTGTATTGATAAGAATTCCTGTTTTTCATGATTCCTGTGTGTGTGATAAATATTGGGGGGGGGGGGGGGTTTTGAATAAAATGAGTAGGAAACTCTGCATGTGCACATTTCAGTTGATTCTCCATGTTAAATTGGAAGGAAGCAAGGAATAGAGATGTACTGGCAGAAAATATCTATGAGAGATAGGGGGAAAAGGAGGAGGAGGAGGAGGAGGAGGAGGGGGAGGATTCTTAATATATATCCCAACTTTCTCCAAATAATGGGACTCAAGGCAGCTAACAATGTATTTAAAACAATACAAATTAAAAACATTACAAAAGTTTTAATAAAAGTGTAAATATAAGATTGTAAAAATAAACAGTTTATAAAGTTAAGACATTAAACATTAAAGTCCCCCAGCAGCACAAGCCACACACCACTTTTGAGTCCACCTTGGCTAGCTCAGGAAGGGGGAGACTGCTGAGCAGTGGAGTGAATGGTAATTATTATTATTATTATTATTATTATTATTATTTATAGCCCGCCCCTCTGATCAAGCAATCGGGGTGGATTACAGCAGGATTAAAATAACAACAGTTAAAACAGATCAAACCCATCCCCACCTCCCACCCCTTAAAATAAAATTAAATCAAATCAGCAATAAATTAACACCCATGGGCCTTACTGCAAGAGGTGCAGACTGCACCAGGTGACACTTCTCCCCAGACATTTGCCTTTGGGCAGGAACAGGCCGTGGCAATTGCCTGCATCCTTGCAAAACACTGAAGAGATAGTATGAGTGGGGCGGGGTTCATTGGGAGAAGAAGGGAAAGGCCACAGGTGTTTTTTAATAAAATAATTTTTAAAAAAAATTAAATATTTTTAAAATTCTTTTTAATTTTTTAATTTTTTTTTTTACTTTAACCCCATGAAACTATTTATATATAAATAAATTGAGGGTGTGCCTATGATATGTAATTTAAAGGTATAATTTTAATTTTGCTAGTTGTTTATGTCACAATGATTGCCATTTCATTCAATGATATACAGGAATTATGATTTATGAATAACATTAGTACAAAAAATTACTGATGATTCCCTCATTAATGGTGTGATATATTGTGATATGGGAGGAGATCAATGTTGGGGGGGGGGAGGTGACACCAACAGTTACTACACTGGGTGACACCAACCCTAATGATGCCACTGGGTATGCCAACAGAATCCCTAATCTGTCCTGGGTATCCACCTTTAAATAAGCACAACCATTCTCTACAAACTGAGGGATAGGGCATCTGGTCAAAGGGATGTTATCCTGATAGACCACTATGACTTCACTTCTCTGCCCCCCAGGTATTGCTTCCTACTGTACAGGGTAGCCACCCAGCCACATCCAAACAAATCTCTGCAATACATGCCAGGTCAGCATTTTCATCAAGTCTTGAGTAGCAATTGTTTTGCCATTTACTCACTTGGCATTAGCAGCAGCATTTTCAACCCAGGGAGGTTTGCTGCCATAATATTTGTGGTGGGATACAGTTTGGGAGTCACTAACCCTATTGTAAACTTCCCTCAGGATAATGCACGCCTCTCCCATTTCTGTTTTTTCTTGTACCTCATATCACTTGAATGGCTACTGCTTGAGCACCATTGCCTCCCTCCCTCCCTTTGTTGACAACATTTCCCCTCACCACAAAATTCTTCTGTTGTGTATCCTAGCAGGGCAACATCTGTAAGAAGCCAAGCATTTATTTCCTGCAAAACAGCAGAATGATAGGCCCTTGTACCACCACCCCAAAGTGGCAACCCCCCTTCAGCTTCAGCCATGCTGGCGGCAGAAAAGCAGCAGCATCCGAACAATATTCTTGGATATTTTTTCTTTTAAAAATGATGTAACACCCCCCCCCCCCCCCACACACACACCCTGCCAACACTGCCTTCAGAATTTCCCTGGATTACCTGAGAATGTGCAGAAACAGAACTCTGTTTTTGCAAACCTGAAAGTGTGACCAAGAAAATGAATTGTTCTTTGATCAGCCCTGCCAGCTAGAGATAACTGGGTCAGTGATGCAATGGCTCAGTTTCTGTCCCTTGACATTCAGAACAATGTGTGATTTAAACATGCAGCCACAGTTCAAACTTCAACTAATGAACTCTTTAGTAAAACTGTCATGGATTTCAGTATCTTCAAGGAATACAAAAATGAGAATTCCCTGTTTCGGACAGAATATTCAAAGATTTGTGTTCCCTCTGCCCATACCAACCGAGGCCAAGCCAGGGATTTCCCAGTAATGGAGTCCTCCTTGTGAGACACTTAGGAAAGTCCACCTGGCGTAATTGCAAGCTGTCTTTTGTAGGCTGGCAAATACCATCCAGTCTAAATGTGTCTAAATGTTTTGCTGTCTATTTTTTATGTGGGGTGCACTGTAGCAGTGATGTATAAGCCAATGCCACTAACAGCTTGGCTTTAAATTGACTGTATTTTTAATACATATAATGATTGTGATGTAACTTGTAAGCCTTCTGAACTGCCCTTTTAGGACTGAAAGGTGGGGGGGGGGGGCAGGAGGAGTTAAATGTAGATATGCCACAATACAGAAAACACCAGGGGATAAAAAATTTGCATGTGCCAAAGAGCGGTACCATACATGTAAGTCTGCAAAGGATTTTGCTGTACACAGGAGAAAGGACAGGAAAGAATCAGAGACATGTGCCAGGGTAAATGAGGCTGCACAGATGGATGTAGTTCTTTAGCACCAGTTACAAAAGCACAGAAGTGCCATCTGTTACAATCCCAGTTAAACCCATCATAATCTGGAAGGAGATGCCCAGAGCTAGTTGTCACTCAGCAGAGACTGGATAACTCCTTGAAAGGTTGAACTGAATGCCCCACTGACATGGAATCCTCCATCTCCACCTGCTGTTTCTAGCTGGATGTAATTATTTGTGAGGAAGGATTAAAAACCCCTCACCCCAGTTCTGCATTCTGAAGGATGGACTGTAGCAGTAATGGAGAAGCCAATACCCCTTTTAGGCTACAGTGGTTTGGAGGGAGGTCATACAGTGATGGCTGATATTCCCAGCTATTGTGAAATGGCTGAATAAGAGGCAACAAGGCAAGGCTAGTCAAGCCAGCATACCATCCATACCAACAGTGCTGTGCACGCCAGGCTGGCAATCTATGCAAACCTTCTTTTCTTTCTTTCCAGTGTCCCGCACAAATCTGATTGCCCATCATGGAGTCTAGAAATTCCCAGCCTGTCCCTTTCCTTTTTCCATTGGTGCTCCATTTTATGAAAGGGCATGCCACTCACATTCCTCTAAGTACTACTTCAAATATGTTTCTGATACACCCCTGGTTTATTTCTCCTGGTGTTCTCCTGCAAGGTGGTATTTGGATGGCAGCTGCTTGGCAAAATTCTAGTAGTTAGGAACCCTCTTGGCACAATGGTTAAATGCCAGTACTGCAGCCACTCACTCACAAACCACAAGGTTGTGAGTTCAATCCCAGCCAGGGGCTGAGGGTTGACTCAACCTTGCATCCTTCTGCTGAAATGAGTACCCAGCTTGTTTGGGGCAATTAGCTTACCATTGTAAACCGCTTAGAGACTGCTTAGTGTGGTAAGAAGCGGTATATAAATAAAGCTGCTATTGCTGTTGCTAGTTCTCTGACCAAAAAGACTGCATACCTCCCAACACTTCACAGATGAATACGAGGACACATGTGGCCAAGGAACATCAGAGTGTCATCAAGGTGACAAAGAATATGAATTGAGGAGGAACACACAAGCTAGGAAAGGCTGCAGCAGGTTATTTTTACCTGTCTTTACTAGGAATGACACAATTTTGCTCCCCCCTTCTCCCTCCTTGGCTGTGTTTATTGGAGTTTATTCCAACTCAGTTTGCAGAACTGAATTAAGCTGCGGACATGGGAAAGTGGGAGGAGGAGAGAGAAACTGAGACATTTTAAAAAGCAGTTGAAAATGTGGGATAACAGAAAATTAATCAGAACTTTTTGCTGCCAAATCAGGACAGTTTGAGGGTAAGAGACTGCTTGCTTGGGAAATGGGGTGGCTAATTTGCAGTTATACAGCAAATATAGCATGCCCTATCGGTAGAAAGCTAACAGGGCAGCATCTGTAAGCAGGTGCCTCCAAATAACATTTACTGGGAGAAATCTGTGGCCAGTGTTAACACATTTCACTAAAATAAATAACTGCAAAACCTAGTGGGATCCAGAGAAGCAAAGGTATGCAAGTTGGCAGCATAGGTTTTCTTAGACTTAAGTCTACTTCTTCAGATGCATTAGGTGGAGTGGTAAGCCAGGGACAGACTTATATATGCTCTTGGTGTGTGAGAATGTAAATTTGAATTAAAAATCCTTTGCATATGGAAACGAAGTGGCAAGCACACTTTTAACTATGGCCGTTTGTGAACAAAGGCATTGTGAGCTAGCCTTTGTGCATGGAAATGCAGCAGCAAATTTAGTTTGGCAATGGAACTATCTTGTGGTGAAGAGAACAGATGAGTGTAGGATGCCCCCCATAAGAATGAGGTCAGATAATGTTGAAATATGTGTAGTGTGCCAGGAAGCCAATTGGTTCAATCCATTGCTGAGGGACTGTAGTTTGTGAATAAGCTCCAATTCTGCTGATTCTCTTTTCAGTCTACCTTTCTACCGGTAGTTCCTTTGTTCATGTATTACTATTCTGAGGTCTGAGCTGGAATGTCCAGGGAGACTGAAATTCTGTGCCACTGGTTTTGGTGTATTCCCATTCCTAATGTCTGATTTATCCTCTGGTGCAGGGAATGGCCTGTTTGCCTGATGTAGAGTACTGACAAGCATTGATGACATAGTAGGGCATAAATCACATTGGAGGATGAGCACATGAAGGTCCCCCTAATATTGTGGGTGATGCCATTAGGTCTTGTGATGACATTTGTTGGATAAATGTGTGGGCAGAGTTGGCATCTTGGTTTGTGGCAAGGCTTAGTACCTGTGTCCCCACCCAGGTTTAAAGATTGACTCTCCCAGCCCCCATTTTCCTTTCCTTCCAAAACAAATGCTTTTTTTTTCTTTTGAAAAGTGGGTGGGTGTTGGTCATTACTGGTGAATTTTAAGAAATGAAAAATTCTGAAGGAATATTCTCTGCTCTTCTCTAATCCTATTATGATTCATACAGTGGAATCGTTTCCGCCAGGGGGACTACTATTATAGACCTTTAAAATGAAATAAAAACATATTTTTGAGGGGAAGATGAAATAGCTGTGTGATAATCTTGAGGAGATTATGAGTGTCTGCAGCTTGAGGGCAACTAAGGAAGGGCTCTTGTGATATCTGCAGATGCAGAGCAAAATTGACATTGGTTAAGAATAGGCCTGTGTATACTCTGGACTCTTTCAAACGGGGAGGAATTTCTCCCAACTCCGAATGGAGCCAATGCAGATTTATGTAAATTCGCTTGTTTAGCGAATGTACATGAACCCCTGCTCCGTTCGGAATTACTTCCCATTACCCGAAATTAACCCCCTCCTGCCCAAATTTGCATGCGAAGCTTTAATTCGCAATAAGGTAAAACCCATGATTGCATTCGAATTGGCTTCCCTCCTGCCCGAATTTGCATGTGAAGAGTTAATTTGCAATAACATAAAACCCATGATTGCATTCGAATTGACCTTAAATTATACTTCCAATTTAGCCTTGTATGAAAGAGTCCATTGAGATTGAAGTCTAAATCCAGTTGCTAGTCCCAGCTAGAGTAGACTCATTGAATCAGGTGGGTTTACCTAAGTATTGATTTACACAAATCCTACTGATGCAATGGATCTACTCTGTTTGGGAATAGCAATTGGATTTAGGTTTGAAAATGAGACACTTTTTCTTGAGAACATCATGAAATTATCATAATTAAGGCTTTGGCTCACTTACTGCTGAATTATCTATTTGATATATACAGCTGGGATATATTATCCTGAGCAGAGACCTTTGTTAGATTGGATAGTTTTCTTTTTCTTGGCGATCAAGACTTCACAGTACTATTTCCTGCTGGCTTCAGTTCTGATTAATGAACCATGTGCAGATGCCTTCTGAAGTTTCAGTATCAAATAATTTGTTAGTTGGTTTACTGAATGATGAAGGCTTTCAGAATCCCACCTGCTATGCCCATTGAAATATTGCACTTATAAGCCATTTGGAAGCACTCAGAAATGAAAACACATTTAATTTTCCAAAGCAAATCTGAAAATGAAGCCTGTCTTCCACATTCTAAGTTAATTCTGACTTTTTCTTTTATTTACGGCACAGTAAAGATTCATTCCCCATGCAGTGAGTACACAAAGGTGGTGTATTTCAGTTTATCAGAGACAGTCCTGATTAATCCTCTGTTGTCCCACTTTTTCAGCTGCTTTTTAAAACGATTCCAGTTCCTCTTTCTTGCTTCCACTTTCCCCCTTTGTCATAAGTTTACTTCCATTGCTCCAAACTGAGCTCAAAGTGCAAAAGTAGTTTGCATTCAGTTAACTCAGCCAGACGGAGAGGAGAAGAGACGAGTAGTGGAAAGTTGTCTGTGGACTCTTTCAAATGGGAGGAATTTCTCCCAATTCCGAATGGAGCCAATGCGGATTCATGTAAATTCGCTTGTTTAGCGAATTTACCTGAACCCCTGCTCCGTTCGGAAGGCATTCGGAATTACTTCCCATTACCCGAAAATAACCCCCCCTTGCCCGAAATCGCGTGAGAAGCTTAAATTCGCAATAACGTTAAACCCATGATTGCATTCGGAGTGACTTCCCTTTTGCCCGAATTTGCGTGAGAAGAATTAATTCGCAATAACGTGAAACCCCAGGATTGCGTTTGGATTGCCCTTGGATTATACTTCCAATTTCCCACGTCTGAAAGAATCCTGTCTCTATAGGCTCAGGCAAAAACAAACTGCTGCAACTTCTCCTGGCTTGTGTTTTCTTTCTCATTAATAAATTTTGCCATTTTGACCAAACTCAGATGTTACTTCTTTTTTTACTCTATTGGTCCTGGAATGTTGTAAGTTTTCGCTGTTTAATTTCTTTTTAGGGGTTGATTAATGGTTTTATGTTTAGGGGGAGGGTTACCCCCTCCCCCAATTAAAATAGGGTTTCCAAAATAAAGGGCGAGTCAACTTGAAGGCACATAACAACAACATATCTGTTCAGTGTACTTGTGTGGTTGCGTGTATACAGTGATTGACAAACTTGAAATGATTGGTTTAGTATTCTTGCATATGGATAGGGAATGGCTGAGAGAACAGGAGTAGGAGGTTTGGAATGGTGTTGTGTGCATGAGGAGGAAAGAGATAGAAAGAGAACAGTGATTTGGAGAGGCTTTTTTGGAAAAGATAGTTGAGAGACTGTTGTGAGTTGAGAGGGAAGCATACTGAGCTTTTTAGTATACAGATCTTATCTGACTATTGTTATTGTACGTAGAGGGATCTTGTAGCACCTTTGAGACTAGAGCCCAAAACAGATGGACCAAAAGAAGTGGTTTCAGGCCACTTTGGGAATGTAGTGTTTAGATTTCTGCACATACAGTGGTCCCCCGGGTTACGAAGGTAATCCGTTCCGGATTACCTTTCGTAACCTGGATGTATTCGTTTCCCGGGGGACCGCTATTTCAGACGGACCGCACGGCCATTTAAATGGGCCGCGCGGCTTTTTTTCCTTCGTATCCCGGGGGATATTTCGTATCCCGGGGGATAAGAAGCCGGTCCGCCGCCTTTCGGATCCCGGGGTTTTCGCAACCCGGGGGATTCGTAAGGCGGGGGACGACTGTACTTCCAAAGTGGCATGAAATTGTGCTGTGGCCATTAAGTGCATCTCCCATCAGTCCCAGCAAGTGATGAGGGTGATGGCAGCTGTAATCAAACAATATCTGGAGGGCCACACTTTCCTCAGCCTGCTATAAAATTTATTGGTGCATATTCCTTTCCATTGGCATAATTTACAAATTGTTCCAGCATTAATAATAATCACATTATTTTTAGTGACTGCAGGTAAAATTCCCATTGGAGGACTTGATTCTTGGAAGTAAAGTAGTTTCTGAATCACTTTTTTTCTTTCATAGCTTAACATTATTTATAATTACCATTATCGTTATTCAGATACTAACATGCTGAACAACAAATATTTTTATTTACCCATTATTGTTGTTGCTTCAGTCTCGTTAGCTTATTTTGGCTTTCTCATCCCCCCCCCCCCCCGCCACACACACAGAGTTTTCTAGGCATTTTCTAGGTCCTGCAGTGCAATTCTATGGCATGCTTCCAGTGGGCATTGACCACAGAGTTGTACTGGAAAATTTAGAAATGCCTAAAGTAGTTCTCTCTAGAAAACTCTAGGTCCTTCATGGGGATTATGGTCACCTTCCTCCAAAAGTCTATAGCCTTCACTATTATCTGCAGTTTCACATTTCCATGGTAAGTCCAGAAATATATCCCTCATTGATATGGAAGTCATACTGTATGTGAAATAATATGTTTTGATACTCAATTCTTGATATTGAAGCAATAAGAACTAAACAAAAGACACCACAATACTCTGCTAGGATGCATTCCCATTTCATTTGCCAAAATTTCTTCTTCAGTAATATTGACTCTTTTTCTTTCTTTCATCCTCTGAAAGTTATTGCACAGTGAAGGAAAAGCACATCAAGCCTATTTGGATGTTAGAATTGCTGTTCATCAGAAGCATCCTTCCAGAAGGATACAAAATGGAGAGAAAAATCTATCTTAGTATTTGACATCATTTTTTAAAAAAAACTTATAAATTAATATCCTACCCCTTCTGTCATTTAGAAGAGATCTTGGAAACTAACTTTTATAAAAGTTAGTAGTTGAAGTTATAGTTCAAAATCACTGGTAAAGTAGCAGTTTTTAAGAAATAATTCGCATTCTCAAAAGTAACTAAAATTGTTACTTTTAGTTTCTAAAAAAATCTCCTGCCACTTACTGCTACAAAGCACACTGCCCTGTGATCTACCTCATTGTTGTGCCCTTCCTACGATGAGGTAGAAGGCACAGCAGAAGCTGGCATTTGACACATGGTGTAGTATTCACCTGCCATTCATTGAGATCTTACACCTTAATGGAAAAGTATTTCTGGACAGTGGCTAACCTTCCCTGGTCTCCAAGACATCTATCCAGCCTCCCCAGCCACATCAGACATCATCTTGAGACTCCCCATAAATCTGGACTGGATATATTGTAGTGTTTTGGTTTTTATTGTTGCTGTTTTAACCTGTGCTAGTTTAATCTTATTTTAAGGGGTGGGAGGAGGGATTGGGATGTAACATTTTAAATTGTACTTGTTTTTAAATTGTTGTACCCCACCCCAATTGCGCGCTCAGAGTGGCAGGTTATAAATAAATATTTATTTTGAAAAGTTACAGTTACCAGTACTTACACTGTAAAAGAAGGGAAGCTATTTCTCATGAAGCTACAAATGCGATGTAATGTAGTTATACCTTACCCACTGGAGACATGAATTGACCAAAAGTTACATGCTGTTTGTAACTAGTTGCATCCAATGTCTGAATTAGAATAATCTCAGTTTTAAAGAAATGTCTAGGAGGTTATTCAACGGTCAAATATGGATTACTTCTGGAAAGTTGGCTATGCTGGCTGGATTATTCTAGGATTTGTAGAAACTCAGAACTAGGGCACAGAACCCCCGTATTCAGTGGTGGGAGAGATTATAAAATAATTCCTGCCACAGTACTCGTGTGACCACAGCAATGTCTGCAAGTATCCATAGACTGGGGGGGGGGGTAGGAATCTTGTGGCTCCCCAGATATTGCCTATCCTCTAGCTGTCTCAGTTTGGCAGGTACAGTCTTGAT
Source organism: Urosaurus nigricauda (assembly GCA_034509955.1). Classification (NCBI taxonomy): domain Eukaryota; kingdom Metazoa; phylum Chordata; class Lepidosauria; order Squamata; family Phrynosomatidae; genus Urosaurus; species Urosaurus nigricauda. Next base: position 254,823,564 of record JAOEGL010000001.1, on the reverse strand, counting down.
TAATCCCACTTTTTCAGCTGCTTTTAAATGTCCCAAGGTCTCTCTCTGCCTCCCACTTTTTCCCTGTAGCCTCAGCTTACTTCAGCTGCTGCTGAAGTTGACCGAGTTCAAACTGCAAAACAGCTTGCACTCAATTATCTCAGTGGGGGCTGAAGGAGAGATGAAGTAAAAGCAGTCTGCAAAAGCAAACTTCTATAAATGTTCCAGGCCAGTACAGTTCAGTAAAAGTGAAAATGTTCCATAATTCCTGTAAGATACTGAAATTTTCATGAATAAAATCTGTTTTTGTTAATGGAGAAGTTTGTTGTTGCGCACTCTCTTCAGGCATATGTGAATGCTAATTTTAATTGTTCTAATTTTGCAAGCCCACAGCTGCTCACAGATCTTATTTATTTATTTAGAGTGTTTATATCCCTCTCTTCTGCCACAAAGGCTCTCAGAGCACCTTACAGGTTATTAATTTGACAGTCTTCTGCCCTCAGATTTACAATCTAAAAAGAGAAAAGGAGAAGGGAATGGCAATGGGAAAGGGGATCAAGTCTGATAGGATTCCAGCTACTCTATTCAAATCCAGTAGCTGAAGTGTACACCAAGGTTTGATCTTTCTACTAATAATGGCACTTCTATGCATCTTTGTACAATAAAATGTTTAGGCACTGGAGCAAGTCACCTGGGCTGAGCAGCACTGGCGAATGTGTTTGTCCCAGAAGGCAGCATGTACCAAAAGCTTTTGAAATTAGAGACTTATACCAAGCGTTTGTTTGCAATTCAGAACTGAAGTTGCCTTCTGTTCCACCCCAACAGCTTGTCAGCATCCATAGTGTTGCTCCTTGATCCAGCAAAACAGCATCAGCTTTCCAAATGCAGAGTGATAGTATTAGAGGAAATAGGCGTATTGCTGCGTACTGCTATGGAAAAAAGGAAATGTATGTATTTTAGGTTCACAACCAACAAGATGACGATAGGATCCAACAAACAACCCTACCAATCAGAGAAGGTGGAACAAGCAGTGTAGCATTTGCACTACTGCATTTCATAGGTTATTCTCTATAATTGAGTTGGACATATAGGATAACATGGGTAATCACCATGGAACACCACTCTGAAGTAAGGAAGGACAGGTTGCAGCTAACATAGAATCATAGAATCCTAGAGTTAGACTTATTTTTTAAAGTTTTTTTTAAATAAGCAACACCAGTTCTGTATGAAGAGATTATTTCCATGGCAGATAAATTGTCACTTTCTTCATCCAATTGATTGCTACAAGAATATTTGTTGCACTTTAGTGCCAAGTAACGCTACAAAACTGAGCAAACTTATGAGGAAGCCAGACTTCATTGATCTGAATTGACTTTCACAAATTGTCCTTAATACAAGACTTGAAATGAACCATATAATTGCAGAAATTTTGGTAAGAAGCAGCTTACTTTGTTGACCCTGCCCTTTTTTCTCTTACAATGTCATCTACATCAATAGATGAACAGATACTTTTTTGAAAGAATTGAGAGGCAGCATACTGGCAAAGCTATACCTGGTGATACACCTGTACTGTACTTGTTGGCACCCATAGCTGAAATGTCAAAAGATCTGTAAATAACTGAAGAAACCTTTTGAAAGAGGAGTTAGCTGCTGACAGGTTTGTAAAGCTGATGAGACATATTCAGACCTTCTGGGCTGCATGTAAAAAAAAATGGATGTGTTCTTTTTCTTAAGTATAACACATTGTGCTTTGTTGTAACAGGTCATATCACATGTGGATTGTCTCTTTAAACAGAAAGGAGGGAAAGCTTCCCTTATCTTACTCTCTTGGCACAGAGCGAGCATTCCTCAATTATAGGACCTATGGAAGAATAAATGTTTTGGAACTGAAGTACTAGCAGAGCTCATAGGTTACAGTATATGCTGGGACAGCTACCCAGGTGTGCTCTTTTCATTTTCATTGACTGTTTTCAGAAGAAGTAATTGATTCAAAGTTCACTCATCTGACTTCTTAAAGCCTGGTCCATATTATTTGCCAGAGAGTACATTGTTAGAAAGAGGAAACAAACAGTGAGGATAAACAGCAACAGCAGGTTGTTGTTTTCAGTTTGCCTGTAAAATGATCTGCTAACATAATCCTAGAGACTAGGGTAGGAAACCAAAGGAAGCTTACTCCAGAGAACACACTGAAAGCCATGGGGCTTATGTCTGAATAGCCACACTTGGCTTTGTGCTACCTCTGACCTTTGGTCTAATCCAGCCTCCCTATCCCAGCCACCTTCCAACTGTGTCCTATAACTCTCATCAATTCCAGCCAGCAAGACAAGGTTCTTGAGCCACAGTGTGCCTTATTTATTGACTCTGAGTTGTATAACAGCAAAAGTGTGCTGCTATGGTATTTTCACGCTTGGAGTTTCCTAATACCACACTGCTGCCAGTCAGCAATGCCAGAGAATCCTGCTGGGGGAAAATGGCAATGATAGTATCTAGTCCAATAACCCAGACCATTATTATTCTATCTTTTGGCTCAAAGAAGAGAGGAAATGAAAATTTCACTTCTGTCAAACAGCAAAACAATAGCCTTCCCAAATTTGCTTATTACCCAGGATGAGGGAGAATGATTAATAGTTACAGATGTCTACGGATGGCTTTTTAAAAAGTGTTTTGAAAAGCTGCATCCACAGCCAGTTTACTAGGATCCATTCACATTTTTGGTAATATTGTGCAAAATTATAGAAGGTGTTGGAAACATATAACCTTTACAGGCCAGACTTCTGTTAGGAATATCCGCACATGTACACTTATGTGTATAGATGTCTTTTTTTTCAGGCACTGCAGGAACTGGCATTCTCTTTCTCCCTCTGTCCCTCACCCACCATCCCACTGGAAAGCCCCTGAAACCACCCAGCTCAGGCACTCCTTTCTTTGGGGTGAACAAGCAGGAGTATGGAAGTATCTGGCTACATCCATAAAGCCAGACGTGAAATGATGGTCTCAGTGTTGGGATCCACCAGTGTCCTGCAGGTCCCAGTGCTGCTGTGATCAGTTAGCATCTGGCTATGGAGATACCTATCTGCTCATAACAAAACATAGAATGGCTGTGAGGGGCAGCTTCAAGGGATTTCTAGTGTGTCAGAGGCAGGGTATATGGCTCATTGTCGCATTGGTCTTCAAACAGATATTTACACTACACTGAAGGGGTGTAGGATTAAGGTTGAGTTCAGGGCATTGTGCATCTTTGCTAGGATGCATCTACACTGACTCCCTCATATTATGTTCTGGAGCTGCCTCAACTTGACACAATGTGGGCCAGATGTGTTCAGTGGGCTGCCAGGCAACATGCAATGTACGGCTGGCCTATCCCCTGTGCCATTGCCCCTACATCACTGGCCAAGCAGCCCCCTGCCAGATCCTGGCTGGCACTTCTGCTGAGATCAGAATCAGATGCCTTGACATGCGATCTACCCTCTCCTTGTTGATCACACAAGCACCTTGTTCTGACTTGAGCAGAAGCAACAGTAATGGCTAGGCTCACACAGGGAACTGCTTGGCTGCTGAAGCAGTGGCAACTCCAAAGAGGAGCCATCCCCTTCCCTAAACTGCTCAGCCCAGGGTAAGGGAGATGGCACCATGTATGCTGCCTGGACAACTGGATCAGGTCAGACTTGATCAGCCTTGACATAGAAAGAGGCCATGTTTGCTCAAGTCACCATGCTTCCGGAGTTAGCCAGAATGCCGTGCAATCCAGACATGTGCCAGAATCCTCGGCTGAATCCCAGCAATGTTTGTATTCATCCTCTGCATGAGTAACTAGTGATATGCTCCTACAGGCATCCAGAAGAGTTAAATATTTATGTCAAAACAAGTCCACTTTAGACATCATCCCCTATGCCCATGGTGGCAAACCTATGGCACGTGTGCTGTCTCTGGCATGCAAAGCTGTCTCTGAGGGCATGTGGAGACAGTTGAAGGCACGGGAGGGCAGAGGAAGAGGAGAAACAGGCACACACCTGTTCCTCCTCTTCCCCTGCCCTCCTGTACCTTCAACTGTCTCTGGGAAGTCCCGTCCCTGGAAGTCTCTGTTTCTGGGGAAGTCCTGTCCTAGAAGTCCCACTCCAGAAGTCTCATCCCCCCAGCACTAGGTGATACCCGATGCAGGAACGCCATTGAGTTGAGCACTCAAGTGTCTAAAAGGTTCACCATTCACTGTCCAATGCTGTTTCAACTAGCCCCTGATTCTCTGGGACAGATGGAGTGGGGTGGGAACTGCAGAATGTGTGAGGGGTGGACAGTCAAAGTCCCCTTTTCATTCTTTCCTATTCATGGATGCATCTGCTAAAGTGAGAAGTTTTCCATCAATGGATATGACAACATAGCTGGAAACAATGCATATTCTGTATATTCCATGATGATTCTGTATTAGAATAATAGTCTCCTGCTGTTCACTATTTTTCAAAATAAACATGCAAGAATTCCCCCCCCCCAACCTAAATATGCCACTTTGTTGCAAAGATCTGATTACAGAAACAGCTGTTAAGTAATAAAGCAAACTATTTTTAAATTTTATAATGCAGTAATCTCAGATATTTCCCTTGAGGAAACCAATGTCACCAAAAACAAAACAAAAAAGACATAAGTTTAGTTCAACAAATAAGCTTTATTTTATGCAATAGATGACTGTGTTCCAGTGATCTGTTACATTTACCTTGCTGGATCATATTTCACAAATAAAAATGAACTTGTGAGGTTAAACTGTGGCAATTTTCATATATACACTAAAGATACTATAGCGCCACAAATTATTACAAGAGTCCTTGTTCAACTCAAGCTGTTGCCTTCCTTTACCAATGAACTTGGCCACCTCACTTCTGAGGCTGATGCAAGTGCTTTATTTTACCCTGAGAATATGGGTTGTAAAGCAGGTACAACAGGTGAAGCTGCCTGAAATTAGGCAGTATGCAGGTTGGTGGGGGAGCAATTCATGCACAAAGTTGCATTCATACATTGCACTTACATACAAACACTTCCATCAATATGGCAATCAGTTGAGGGAATCCCCAAGCCTGGGAAGTGTCCCCACGTGAAACCCTGCAAGCTGCAGCTGCAAAAACACATTCTACTTCTGGTTAAGTAGATCAACAAACAAGGCAACTTTGTTTAATGCTCTAATAACTGAGTGCATATGTATACAATTATGCAACACAATTATTTCAATAAATGTCAATCCAATTTCACACTGACCACTATTATCACAGGAGAGATCTGTTGTTTGTGAAGTTTTCCTATTCCTAAAAAAATACTAGATGCAAATTCAAACACTACACTATAGTGTCTGTGCACAGAAAGCTGTATTTCGCAATTTATTAAAATTTAAGTGCTGTAGTTTCAACCATTCTCCAGTAGGACTGGTACCAAATCTAACTCACAAATGTTGTAATGAATAACTCAGGCCCTTGTAAAATGTGTTTAAATGATTGAGCTGGAAAGGAACTTGTGCAAAAGATGGTCTAGATCAGTGCATCTCAAACTGTTTGACATGGCTGACTGGCAGTCTCCCATGCCATTATGCCAGGGATCAGCACCATATTTGTGTTCATCAGCTACAAATGTGCCTTTCCTTCCTGGAAATCCACCAGGCAGCCAGTTGCTTGGAGACTGGCACTGCTCCATGGACTACCAATTTAAGAGGCACTGCTCTAAAAGAGATCAGACACAAAACAGACCTCTATGGATCACAAAAATATGTTTCTAATAAGATCCTCAAAGCAGTTTAGAGACTGGGGAAAGACTTCACATCATTTAGGTAGAGACAAATTCTTAGTCACATAACTGATAGCACAATATGTGTCACAACATTGTACTATACTTTTTATGAAGGAAGAACAAATTCATTTCATCAATGCATGAACAGAGAAATTTGAGCAAACTGAATGTATACAGTATATGTTCTGAACGGGGGGGCCAGCATATCAAACAATAAATAAAGTACAGAGGATAACAACTCAAGACAACAAGTATATGCTTTTAATATACAGTCACATAATCTCTGTAGATATCCTCAACATAAAAACATAGAGATTCCACTAGTTGCAAAATAAAAGTATTGGAGCCACCAAAAGATATTAAACCCGGTTCTCCTGTCCATTATTGTACATATAGAAGTATGTAATCCCTTTTTTTCAATGGGACTTGTTATGATTAACAAATACATCTATTGGGTATATATATTGGTATCTATGTTCCATGGTACAAGAGAGGAAAGCAAAAATGTAAAACATATTCCCAAATTTGTGAAATATTAATTAGCATGAACTTCTAATTGGCATGATGCACTTGATCACTTCTTCAAGTAAATAAAAAGACAAGACAAAGCATCTGTTTCTGCAATTTCAAAAATCAAAAGCGTATCTCACTATGGCAGATTTTATTAAAAAATAAAAGTGTTAAGTGTTTCCATAAAGATTACACACTATGCATGGTATGTGTTATCACACAGTGCCTAGATAAGGATTGTCATACTGAAAAAGTAACAAGAGACAAAAATAAACTTAGGCATGATAATAGCTGGGGAGGAAAAAGAACTGACCAGCCACCAACTCTGATCCGGGAGGAAGAGTATACAAGGCTCTCTGGATCTGTCATATCTGACATGTTTTGTATTCTATAATCTCTTTTCCTCCTTGTGGCAAGCTTGACCTGATGGACTTCCTGATCTCCAAGTCTCCCCAGGGTCACCCATGTCGAGTGTGATAAAAGGAGCATGGGATGCTATTACAGGAAGAGAGTAAGTCTCCACAAGCAGAAGCATTTCCTGCTCTCTCTCACACACACACACGTGTGTATGTGTGTGTGTGTGTAGATCATTTCATTTAAAAATGAGCCAGCTGAATTATTGTTATTGCTGGCAGATACTGGTGAGTAGAAATCATTGCTCTCAAAGTCACTATCATTACATTTTAAAAACTTTTTTCTCTCATACATTTAAAATATTTGTAGATTGTTGTTCTCCTCAACATGATTAATAAACAAGCTGTAAGTTATCAGCAGAAAAGATATTGATTTTCCCAACCCATTTTCCAAGCCAGATATAAAACAAATGAAATTATCAAAGTGCTTGCTGAAATGGTAATGTGTTTTACACGCTCCCCCACCCCAAAAAATCTGCTAAATCCTTCACAGAAATAGTTCCAGAGGCTAGGTGGTATCATGAATGAACCTGTTCTTAGCTGGTGCAAGGCTGGAACTATGAGCCATGCCACTGTCCTAGTACTAACTCATGTGTGGTTTTATAAAGCAAAAACTATCCTGAAGGCAGTCTTCTCCAAAATGTGGCTGGGAATTATGGGCATTGTCATCTAGGTGGGGAAGATCTGCCTTATGACAGGTAAGGCTAAAGTCATGCCTGACTTCAGTGTTTAAAAATCTGCTTCTTGATTTAAGCCTATAGATAATTAGACACAGCCGCAGTTGCCTCAGCACCAAGCCAAGTATAGGACTGCATCTCCTGCCTGCGTCACATGTATTGCTTTAACCAAGAATATTTTCAATCATGCTGGTTGCCAGCATGGGAATACTGTCCTTTTTGCTAGTCACTGCTGCAGGGCAGATTTGACATGAAACAAAAGGGAGCTGAAATGTGTCAAGTACTGTTTCATACAGGGAACAGTGGGTAAGGTCATTCAGCCAAGACCTCTTTGATTTTATACAAGGGATTGCATGAAAGGTGCAATGGCCCAACCTCATATACTGTCTCTAAGAACTTAAAACAGTGGCCTCTGGCCCTCCTGATGTTTTGGAACTCCTCAAATCCCCAGCCAGCATGGTCAATGGTCAAGGATTCTGGGAAACAGAAGTCCAAAACATCAGGAGGGCTGAAAGGTTAATTTCTGCAATTCCTCTTCTTCCTCTGCACATGCCATATGCTTGGGAGAGATCTGCTAAAGTGAATCCCAAAGGAAAAAAAGTGGATATTTTTGACACTGCCAAGGAGAAAATAAAATTTGTGTTTTTTTAAAGCTGCAAAGCTACTTCTGTTCAAAGAATGCCTTGAAACTGCCACACAGATGTTCCCATACAAATATATTTTGGATATGTCTTCTCTCTGTACACGGGATCTTGCATCCAAGTGTAACTGCCCTGTCAGAGCTAGCATTCTTGCAAAATCAGTGTTGATATGGAAGGAAAAGGGTAACTAGAACAAAAAGATCCTGCCTCATACATATTTTGACTGCACATCATACACATGTGAAAGGGGCAGATGTGAAGATATGCCAAGCACAAATCCAGAAACAACTGTAGAAAGATACTGCATTTTATTTGCTTTCAACAACTGATCATGCATGTGGGGTATAAATCAAAGGTCTCCTTTCTCAGTGCTGCCTCAGTGTCTTCCAAGAGGGCAGAGTAGCAGTTTTCTTAATGCAGTGAGATGCCTTCAAGCAGGGGTGGGAGATGTGTGCCTCTCCCTGCATGCATCCCCCAGGACTCCATTCTGTGGCCATCCAGGAGATCCCCATCCCTCGGGATACCTCTCAGCAATTTTCTCTCACAACATCGACACATACATACACACACACAGGACAAAATAACTGGCTGAAAACAAAATTGGAAATGATATAATGTCCCTTCCTATCATGGTGGGAGCACTGGTAAAGATTACTAGGGGTGGTGACAAAATGGCTCCTCGTCCCCTTCATAGCTTCCCAGAACGCAACTTTGAGAAACTAGGTGCTCCAAGATCATTTCAAGAAAACAGTGGGAAGAACATAAGAACCTACAGGTACAAACTCCACCATCCTCTCAACATTGGGTTTCTTCAGCCAATGACAGCACCAAGAAGATATGCAGATAACCATTTCATCATACATATGAACCTTATTATTGTTAAAAACCCTCCTCATAATTTGTCAAGGAAAACCCAGATATGCAGGTGTAGGAATGTTTCATTCCTTGGCATTAGCTTTAGCTGACTCATTAGGAGAGGACTTGGTTTTTTTGTAAGGGTATTTCCTGCTTCTTGCAAATTCTTCATGGTCATCTGTTTCAAAGCTTTCCTTCGAAGCTACCTTTCTCACTTTAAGATGGGGAATATGTGACTCATAAACTGGATGCAAACACATCCTCAGCCCTTTTTGTGCTACCCTTCTGCACCTCTGAAATTCAGTGGTAAGCTACACTGTCAAATTTGGGTGGCAAACCAGCAATTCCATGCTATGCTTAAAACAAACAACGTATGCAATGACAAAACAGGTTTTTAATTTTGCTGGTAATGTTCAATGCCAGCCCATAGAAGATTCTTTAAAACAAATATTCCTTGCTTGTTTTAAACCAGTAATTCCAGTGAATCTAGGAAGAAAGGTCATCTTTGAAATATTGCATCCTTCCAAGCAGTTGAGTTACCAATCATCATATCTTTGCCTCTTCAGTGTTTAACCTTTTCCTGTCCTTATTAACCTTTGCCTACAGAAGCAGATCTCAAGCAAAATTATTTCCTCCTACCTAAATACAGAAATAAACATTAGTGGGGGAATGCTTTCTGCTGGATTTTTTTAAAGGTATGTTGGCTGTAAGAAAAGAAAAATCAGGATAGAGTGGGGAATGAGATGGAATAATAAACAGAAGACAAAGTGAGAAAACATGAAAAGCCAAAGACAACTTAATCCAGCACATTATTCATGACATGACACTAAAGGATTACACCAAGGGAAAAGACAATGTAAGTTGTTGGCATGCACAGGTTGGCACAATGAATGCTGGTGTGTGAGTACTACTAGTAGTTGATTCTATAACATTTTTTTCAGTGTAGAAAGTGGTTTCTATCATTGTTATATTTTAGACTCACAAGAAATCTAGGAAGTAAATTATTGTTCTCATTTTTCAAGTATGAAATTGAGGCTAAATAAATTTAGCTTGCTTTCCCATGTGACTCTAGGCTGAGGTAAGACTGCAACCCAATTCTCCCAGATCCAAATCTCTATGCCCAAATGAAGGTACAATCCAAATCTAAATCCTTTTTATTTTTTTAGCAGCGGCAGGTACTGAAAACATTAGTATGCCAAGCAGTTTTCTAATGAAGAGACATTTTGACCCTGATTCCTTGGAAATCTATCTGGCATAAAAGATATACAATTTTAAAAAGAAAGAGATATGAAACAAAGAGGGAAACAGTAATCAATATTAAGTGTTTTTTATAGAGAAGTCTTGACAAATGAATTCCCTCAGGTCTGAGTGTTATGCAGTTTTTAAGCTCAATACACAGCTTTGAAAAGTGCAAACAGCAAACCAAATTAAAAAAAGAAGACATAACCCCTCAGAGGCTAAACTGATGGATTCAGCATTGGACCCAGTATTGAGACTGCTCATTCTGTTTTGTACAAATGGTGACACCATTTTGTCATGTTCAGTAGATTTAAGTGACCCAGTCTTCTGAGTTATGTTTGAGATTCCTCATTGTTTTTTATGTTTAATTCCACTGGGTTTTGTTCCTTACTTACATTGTCCTGTGGATATGCCGATATATTAGTTGAATCATTTTTACTGTCACAGGAATCATTTTCGGGATTTCTATAGTCCTGGATCAGATTGTCATCACTTTTGCCTTTAAGTTTTTTGACATGGGAAGTATTCTCCTTTTGGTTCAAAGGATTACCAGTTTCTTCCAGTTTGGAGTTACAACATTCTGTATCATTGTTCTTTTCACTGTTGCTCTGTTTAGCCCTTTCAGGGCTGCTGGTACATTTGCTACTATGATCACTGTCTGCATCATTTTTAGTACGTTCTGCTCTTTTCTCATCAGATGTTTTACCACTGGGGTTACAAACTGTGGAGGCATTCTTGCAGTCTCTTGCCTTTTTATGTTTAGAAGCACAGCTGGTACGAAGAGAAACTGGTGATGACAGCTTTTTACTTGATTTGCTCCCTTCCACCTTCTCTTTCCTTGGTGGTCCCCATATGAAGTGGTCAGCAGGTGTATAGTGTTGCTGAGCAAAACGCAGGAGTTTTCTCCTTTCTCTCCGGTCTCTAATGGTATACACAAAATATTCCAAAGCACTTTGCTTAATGTTGGGAATGGTTTCTTCCACAAGAGCCTCATGAAGAATAAATTTCACAAGGTGAGGTTTAAAACTTTCATATCCAAGTTCTCCAAGGCTCTTCAGAATACGAGTGATTCGCAAGTAGTTATGTTGGGACCTGCAAAGAAAGATCGACTGAACTCAAAATGACAGGAAGCAAAAGAAAAAGAATTATTCCTGTCAGAGGAAAAAAGAGGCACAGGAAAAATAATCACCCCTACCCGTCACTTGACATAATCATGGTCATCATCTCTCAGGAGACAAATGAGATGGGATGGCAACTATTATATGAACTATTAAATTTCTCTGTAAGCTGAAATAACCTTTTCACGCTGCCAAGGTACCACCAGACAGATGTAGTTACAGACGAATGCTTCATTCTTACCCCTAAAGGGTGTAACTCACAAGAGATAATGCTGATTTCCATGAGAAAACAACATTACTTTTCCAGGACTGTATTAATATTTTATTATCAACCACCTCTGGTAATGACCTATGAAGGTTGATATGGCTTAGGTCCAAGTTATCTGATAGTCTGTATCTTCCCATGAGAGCCTGCTCAAATCTTGAAGAGTCTCAGGAGGCCCCTTCCTATAGTCCCATTACCTTCACAGTCCTATCACATGTGGGGCCCAAGACCGGGCCTTTTTGATGACTACTCCCAGGCTCTGGAATTCCCTTCTTAGGAAGGGTAGAATGTTACTGGCCTTTTGTTGACAGGCAATGACTTTTATATTTTGGCAGGTATTTTAGCACTGTATGTTGTTAAAGTACAGGGGACTGTACTATTTTCAACTGTACTTTTTTCAAACAGCTTTTTGTTATTTTAGTTGAATGTTTTACACTGTTTTATTGATAGTTTAAAACACATTTTAATATTAACCCTTTGCATGTTTTGCATGCTCTATTTGTATTTAATGTGTACACCATCTTGAATCCTGGTTTTGGCAAGAAAATGTATGATAATAAATTAGTGATATTAATGAGTAGGTATAACTGGCCTTATTTTTCCCTCTTAGGAAGATGTGTAGTGCCAGCATAAGCAAATATCAAATATGTACTTAGCACTTATCCTGTACTGGCACAGTGATGTTTCCAAGATGCTTTCAAGATTGCAAGGACAGAATAAGAATTACATAGAAATAACATGGGGTAGATGCTTAAGCTATGCATAAGCATACCCTTCAATAATCCACAGGACCAGGACACCTGTGGCCAAGCAACATTAGAGTGTGGTTAAGATGGCAAAAGTTATTAATGAGGTAGAAAAGACAAGCTAGGAGAAGCTGCAGCAATTTGCTTTTGCTTGAGTCTGCAGAATGGCAGGATTCTACCCCTACCTCTTCTTCCCTGTCTTCCCTGCTGAGTTAATTGAATGAAAACTACTTTTTCACTTTGAACTCAATTTCCATCAACTGAAGTAGGGGGAAATAGGAAGAGGAGAGAGAAACTGGGACATTTTGAAAACAGAAGAAAAAGTGGATGACAAAGGATTAATCAGGACTGTCAGTTAAGAGAGTATGTACAACCTATGGAAAACAACATGGGAATCCCATTTTTGGCATCAGTCGTATAGTTCCAATAATGGATAATCCCATTTGCCAATTTAAATAACCATCACAATTGTATAATGTGGTCAAGTTCTGTATTCAGTGATGTTTTGCAACTTGACATGGTTAATAAAATATAAAGTACTCAGTCACATGCATGAAAAGGAAAAAAACATTTTCAAATAAAGGATTGACAGTATTTCATCTGCATCTCCCCCCCCCCCCCAATGTTCTTTTGAATTAGCATTCTCTCTTTCTCCTCTCTCTTTCTCCTCTCTCTCTCTCTCTCTCTCAGGTTGAATCAGACAAATACAGAACACAAATCTTATTCCTTCACAAAATGGAGGAAACAAAATACTGCCTTCCCACCAAACACCATCATACTGCCTTTGAGAGCACTGGATAGCCACATGTTTATGTAATGTCTGAGTGAGAGATACACTCATGAAATTAAATGTTTCATAGATGGGTGCAAATAGATATCCTGGTTATAGTGTGGGGACTGTCCACATGATTTTTGTATAAATGCATTGGATCTTTTTGGCAAGTACAGCTTATACAAACAGCTTATGCACCTGGGGAGCTGGAGCTGTAAACAAGCATGATAATGCAAATGCAGGGACAAGCTTGCACTGAGGATTGTTTGAAACAGTCCTCTGGCAGTTCAAAAATATCTATTACTGAAGATTACTTACTCATTCAAGTGCTGAAATCTTTCTTGCCAGTTAGAAGCTCGTGCTACATTCCCATTTTTATCTGTAAGTTTTATTCCAAAAAACTCCAGCATCATTTTGTAAGCCAACAGGAATCTTCGGATTGCTTCCTTAGTTTTTTTGAACTCCTAGAACACATTTTTAGAAAGGGACAAAAAAGGAGATTACATATTTTCCCCACTCCAAATCTATTACATCATCCACACATTCTAGTGTACTATAACTCCCATCATTGTCACCCAACATGTTCAATAGCCATGTTTGCTGGAGGCTGTTACAGAACCAAGGACCTTTCACACTACAGTATAATAGCACAATGTTCCACTTTAACTGCCATGGTTCTATATCCTATTGAAACCTGGGATTTGCAGTTTAGGGAGATGTACTTAAAATTCTCTGCCAGAAAGCTCCAGTGCTTTCCTGTGCTACAAACCCCAGGATTCCACTGAATGTTGCTATGGCAGTTAAAGCAGAATCATAGTGGTATAATTACGTAGTGTGAAAAGATCATGGTGAAGGATATATCAAACAGTAAGGTTATACTGTAACTTTAAACTTTACCTCAATTTCATATGTTGTTAATTCTTTTGCATAGAAATTCAACCCTTGTTCTCTGAGTGGGAAAAGCCTGTATTAAAAACAAACAAAGATTTGCTATGGATGATTTATTAAATAATACACCAGATTTATTAAAAGGAATGGGAAAACTTAAACATTACCAACCACTGTATGTAAGTGTGATTGTGTTCCAGTTTTTCATAGTCTCCCTTCCACTTGTTCAAGACTTCTTCAATATAAACACCTGTAAAACACATGCACAAATGCAAGATGTAACAAATTTGGAAATCCATAATAAGTGGCTGCTCTCTCAACACATGCTAAAGACAACACAAGGGAAGATACAGGATGAACTAGGGTTAAAAATAGCCAACTGCTGACAAGGACATGTTTTGTTGAGAGTACAGAAACAAGAAAACCCCATAGCTTTCTTCCATGCTTGGGGAAGCATCAGACCTCTTTGTTTTACCTTGCTCAGAAGGACAGGAGAAGACAATGTCTTTCTCTCATGGGCTGCACTGAGCCTCACAGACACTTGGAAGGACAAGAAAAATTTTGTGGCTTTTCTGAGCAACTGAGGTTAGTGTTGTGCTGGACAAGAGCATTACAAAAATGATGTGTGTCTGAATTTAAGCTCCAAGCCCTAGATACCTGAAACTTGCCATGCCTACTAAGGGATCCTAAGGAGTGCAATGGAAAGGTGGGGAATTTTTAAAACAATTATTTAATTTTAGATAATTTTGATGTGTCCATGCATCTGAAGCTCAGGGGCCCTTTCACTATTCACATCTGTAGAGCTATAAATTCACTTCAGCATCCATGACAACATCCTATAGAATCTTGGAATTTGCAGTTCAGGAAGGGACATTTAGAATCCTTAGCCAAAGAATTTTGCAAACCCCAGATTTTCAGAGGATGCTGCAGGAACTGCAGTAAAATGCAGTCAAAGTGGTATCAGCACAGGTAGAGAAAAGGCTGAGTTCCCCCTTGTTCTTTCCCGTCTGTCTCCTGCTTCCGCCTTCACCCATTGCCAGGGCTGCTGAGGGAAGGCAGGGACACATACAGACACATTTGTCACAGTCTATGTGTGAAAATCATTTGCGTATTTGCTCGCTTTTGTGGGATGTGCACATTTTAATCATTATCGGGATGGAGGCACATTTGATCCTGTCATTTGAAAACCATTCACACATTTGCATGCAAATGCAGGTTAATCTCAGATTCTGCACAGGATAACAGTGATTTGCATATGAAAACCATTTGGGCAATTGTGAGTTAATGATGGGTTCTTATCATTTTAAACTTCCAGTTTTTCCCCATGTGATAAACTCCTAAGAAAACCCTATGAAATTCATGAGGTTGCCATAAATCAACAGGCAAATTGAAGGCACATATACACACACACCACAATGTTACCAACAATGAAATGGATAACTTACCATCAGGTTTAAAGGGAATTTTATTCTTGTAAAAGCGAAGGTTGCACAAATCATTCTGGTATCTCAGATCTTTAAAGTTCTGCTGAGCAAAGATGAAGAGAAATACAAAGCATGATCAACCAATCAAGTCTTTGGAATCCAATCTTAAAAGTCCTATGCTAGAGCAGAACGAATTTCACTATGTTTTTAGTAATGCCCAGATTCACTCTAGCCAGACCGAATTTTGCCTAAAACTACAGCTTGAAAACATGGGAGATATCTATGTCCTGTGTGTCAAGAGAAACTTCTCTTGGCACATTATTAAGTGTAATTTTTTTAAAAAAGAATAGATTTCAAACTGTTCAGAATTTACTTGTGACACACCTAATGAAAATCAAAGTAGAATTTCTACCCAAACCAGTAAAGTAAGAACCCAATTTTAGGGTTTCTGGATCTATCCCCATATGGCTTGTTAAAGTGCTTACCATTCCCTAATGTATAAGCCGTGATATTTTATTATGCTCTCTCATCCCCAAGTTAGTTTTCTGGCTGATATACCAGACTTTTCCCCTAGTCATAATAGTCATGGCTGAATGAAAGTAGGGATAAGGAGGAAAGGCTGAGAGAAGTATTGTTTAACCCCATCCTTGCCAGCCACTGACTGGCACTCTGTCATCTCAAGTGTCAGCACACTGGTCTACTGGAAAAGACCAATGAGAGAATTAAATGTAATGCATAGTTTTAGTCTTAAGCTTGGGACAATAAACAACTAATGCAGTAGAGCGGGGGTTCCAAACTTTTTTGACTCACGGAGCCCTTATTTCTATGGTGGAGCCCCTAAGAGGCCTGCCCTATGTCTTACTAGTTAATGGTGTTAAGAAGTACATATAAGAATATATTCTTATTCTTTAATTTCATTCAATTTTTATTGGTCTAGTTTGGGACTGGGCAGACACTCTGTTTGCTCTAATACACTCTTCAATAAGCTGGCCACCCCACTTGCTAAGGTAGCTATCTAGCCATCTCCGTTCCAGACACCCGTTGACTGGAACTATGCATCAGGACTGGTATCGTATTACCATTAGCCAGGCCTTCGCTCTTCTCCTTCTCTCACCTTTTGCTTTGTTAGTTCTTATGTGTGCGCACATGTTGATTCTTTATTAATAAAACTATAAACCCTATTTGGAATTGCCTCTGGAGTTCTGTGTGATTTGGAACCAGTATAAAAAGGGTTAAGATCCCAAGGCTAAAAGCTGCACCAACCAAGGTGTTTTATTTGAACTATGAAAATTTCCCTAAAACATATTAATTTGTAGGTGTCTTCTCAGGACCCCAGCTTTTTTGGTAACAAGATGTTTTGATTAACCAAAAATGATTTAAAAGACAGGTTAAAATATAATTATTATTAAAATGTCCAGTCATAGCCCAGTGAAACTTTTATCAATTATGTCTGGTTTGGTAAGGTAATTAGGCCATAGTCCTATACTCACTTAATTCGAAGCAAGCCCCACTGAACTGAGTTAGATTTCTGAATAGACATGTACAGTCCTATACATGTTTATGTGGACTGGAGTTAAGAGAGACACACTCTAAAGTATGTATGTACAGAACTGCAACCAAAGGAGATTGTTCACAGAACATGTGACCAAAACATTTAAAAGATAATTGACACTTTCTCTTTAATTATTTGGTCGTTTTCTAAGCTCAGCATTCAGGTGTCCACACTGATGCATACTTTCATTACCCCACTATATATGAATTGCTTTATACGATTCTGCTCATTTACTGTTGAATTTCTAATTTACACTTGTGGCTCAGTGGTTAAATGCTGGTAGTGCAGCCACAAGATTGTGAGTTTCATTAACACATTCATGTATATTCATATTTTAACATTTTATAAGGAACCAACATCAGCCCATACTGGCAACAGACTTTCCCCCAGAAATTAACATCTCTTCAAAGACTAGCATTACAACAGTAGTTTATAGATTTGAGGGGACTCCACCAGAACTTTAAGAGACTTCAAGGATTTAAAGTTTTCTATACAGTAATTATATCTTAATTAATGACCCAAAAATGCAAAATCGTCTTACTGGATATTGGTGCCGGTATTTGTACAAATCCCTTGCTGCATAAAAACTTCTTTTTGGTTTAGCTGCCATTTCAGTTGCATCATCACCCTGGAAGGAAAAAACATATTCAGTGGCAAGCAGCAGAATAAGCATAATGGTTCATACACATGTGTATATCTGGCTGTTGATGTTCCACTTAGAAAGTACAGACTATGTTCCAAAGGGCCACATATATTGTTCTGCATACATCCTAGTGCTCTTGACTTCCCTTTCCACCAAAGTTCCTTGCTTCCCTGCTCCCAAAAACTGCTCCTAGATCTTTTAGGATCTATCAGTACATCAGGATGAACAAATCTATCAGTACATCAATATGAACAATAAACAGTACAGATGCCATAGAAAGACGGACAATATGCAATTTTCATCACTGCCAAAACACCAAGCCCATATAGAGATATGATGTCCTTTCACACCTTCATCTCCATGTCAAGAGTTAATTCAGAGCCCCTCCATTCCACCGCTTAGTAAGTTGTGTTGGGTTGCTACCATTTGAAAGCACACTTTGTATGAGCCATGCTCTGCATACAGCTACAATGATTTCTGTTTTGTGCCGACAGGATTTGAAAAGGCTTTTCTCTAAGAAAATAAAAGTACATAGCACCATTTTGGGAATGTAGTCAACACAACACTTCCATATAACTGAATTCCTATTGCAGACCCCTTGACAGTTTGGCACATTCTGATGACAATTGTATCACATTGGCTGTTATGTAAAGTGGTCCCAAAACATTTTGATAATCAGAGGTAGAGTCTTGAAAACTACAACTCACAGAATCCCATAAATGACATGGACACTTTCCCCAGCTCTGACCAATAAAAGAGAGTCTTCCCAAGTAAAATGTTAATATGTGATACTCCTACATTAACAACAAAGAAATTTTACTCAAGAAAATTTCAGTAATTTATGAGACTTATGGAATATCCTTACTTTCAGCTAACTTTGCAAATACTGAAGTATTTAAACTATTTGACTGACAGACTAACTGATTGATTGATTGATATCCCACATTTCTTCTGGCACAGAAGGTGGTTTATTCAGTGGTAAGTAGATTTTTTTTCCTCTAATAACAACATCCTCTTTCAGCCAGGCTGGAAAGCTGCCTTGCTGTAGTGAGATATTCACTACTCCCTTTGCCAGAGATGATAAATCGTGATGTTTTTGGTTCCCAATGTTGAGATCAATCAATCAGTTTTTTTGTCCTGTAGCTGTCAGGACACTTAGGATCCCTCCCCTGCCCCTGCAATGATGGAAAACTGTGCAGCTTGCCAATAAACTGCAGTTTGCCAGAAAGCATGTGGCTTCTCCTGAGAATTGTGCAGCCATCCCTGAAAACTGCAGCTTTCAGCACAGAAAGGAAAGGTGAAAGACTGATTGGGAGCAAAGGGAAGATTCCCCTGACAGGACAAAAATTTGTGCAGTTTCATTCTTTTTCTAATAAACATTGCATAACTGTGCAAGTCATACACATGCTGAGGGTATTTATCACTGTTTAGTGCAGCCTCTGTCTCTTCCTTGCTGTCTTGGTTGCCTTCCATGCAGGATTTAATACATAATACCTTCCCTATTCTCCATTACACAAGGGCACAGCCACTCTTCTCACCATGGACCAAGAGTGGTTCACTCTTCCTCATTCTTTGCATAGTAATATTTATGTTGCAAAACATCCCACTTCAAGTCACCACTGGCTTGGCCACTGTTCCCAATGAGGTTCTGTTACATTATGATATCTGTTTCTCACTCCCAAAAATGACTAAATTGCAGCCACACAGACCAAGGATCCACCTCTCCTCAATAAATTGTGAAATATTGTGCAATATTCAAACTGGCAAAGGCTGAAACTTCTATTCCTGCTGTGTAACATTTGTTTTCTTCCTTTCCCCCTGAAATTTCAAATTTCCATCTCCATGTATGTTAAAGTGAAAAGTCTCATAAGTCACTCAAATTCTCTTTGCTTCTATCTCTCTTTTGCTTTTTTTTTTTTTACCACATTCTCAGCACTGACACATTGTTGAACTCACCACATTATTCATATAGGGATATAGTGCACAATTCAGTACTGCACTTTCCCCAAGTAGATAAAGAAAAACAACATAAGCTAGTGGGCCTTTTTTCCTTCAGAAAACTGTGCAACTTAATTAAAAGACTGCAAGCATAGTTTTACAGTTTCTCAAACTCCCACATAGTCCTGGGAAAATGCACAGTTTATGTTGTACCAGTAACAAACCAACAAAAAGGTGCTGGTTTTCTTCTTGCATACATTTCTGAGGGGTCAGAAACTCCAAATGTAACCTCAATTGAGAAATGTCCCTGCCATTACTACCCTTTACTCATTCACTCAGTCCCCCTCTGACTACTTTCATAAGCCAAGAAGGGCATGGATCCAGTATGCATGTTGTAGCTCTCACTGCTTCAAGGATCCTGTCAAACTATAAAAATTCAAATGTACCCAATAACACAACATATAAAGTTACATTCAGTGGCTGTGTCTTAGGTACAGCATCCAAGTCGCAGTGCAGATCTGTTACCTTGTTTGGTCCCATTCTGCTTCTGCTAAGCAGGAGTGGGACTATAATTTTTTGTGGGGCTTTCGGGCTATACGGCCATGTTCTAGATGCTGGCGAAACGTCAGAAAGGAACTCTTCTAGAACATGGCCACATAGCCCGAAAGCCCCACAAAAAACTATGGATGCCAGCCATGAAAGCCTTCAACTCCACACAGGAGTGGGACTATTTGAGATCATCTACACAGCCACCACCTATTTTAACAACTTTTTCTCTAGTAACTCAGTGAGAAATTACCTTGGGTTTCTACTTGCACTTTCCATTTCTGATTTATTCTCCCCACTCCTACCTCTGCGGGGAACTGAGACCAAGCAAAAGATGCATGAAGTAGTGTGGGGGAGAAGAAGTACCTTAAAAAGGAAAGGCTAAGCAAGAAATCTACATTAGCAAAAGGTATCTCTCTTCATGAAGGGAAACCTTCTCTTCAGGCAAATTTAGGAAAGTTACAGTTTACAGATTAGTCTAGATCATCTTCAGCCAGGCCAGTAATCAAAAGCCCCTCACACATCTAGCTAACGAATTCTCCTATTCTACTCACAGATAGTTAAAATCATGACTTCTGCATGTCCATTAGGGTAGCTAGGAGTCTGATGCACCAACCTGAGGTGGGACAGAGCCCCCAGTCCCAAGGTATCCCTTTGTTCTTCAACAAGTTGGTAAACTGAGTCATTTATAACCTCTGATGAGATACATCTAGAAGCTTTGGCAACTGGTCATCTCAATGGGCAATTATGTTTCATGATAAATAATAATAAAATAATAAAACATTTATTTATGCCCCGCTTTTTGTCGTAGCAAAGTGGATTACAATATTTAAAACCATACAATATATATAAATACCTTCCTTAAAAAAGAATTAAACAAATTACGATTAAAATTTACATAAACAATTAAAACATAGTTAAATAAAATTACAACAGTTCCCAACAACAACAGTGGCAGAGTCGTTGTCCTATGTGCCTATGTGGGGGGACATTTTGGCCGAGTGATTTATTCCAGGAAGGCCTGCTGAAAGAGATCCGTCTTGATGGCTTTTTTAAAGCCATCCAGGTTGGTAATTTGACGGATCTCATCCAGCAGGCCATTCCATAAAGTGGGAGCAACTACAGAAAAAGTCCTCTGGGAGGTCGCAACCAATCTGGTCTTCAATGGTTGCAATAGGTTCCTCCCAGAGGATCTGACTGTACGGGCCAGATTATATGGAAGCAGGCGATCCCTTTGATAAGTTGGACCCAAGCCATGTAGGGCTTTAAAGGTGATAACCCACACCTTGTATTGTGCCCAGAAACTAATAGGCAGCCAGTGGAGTGACTTCAATATTGGTGTAATATGGTCACTCCTTGCTGTTCCCGTAATTAGCCTGGCTGCCATGTTCTGTACCAACTGAAGTTTCCGAACTAAGCACAAGGGTAGCCCCATGTAGAGGGCATTGCAAAAATCGAGTCTTGAGATTACCAGTGCATGTACTACAGTTTTGAGGTCCCCTGGTTCCAGGAAAGGGCACAGCTGGCGTATCAGCTGAAGCTGATAACAGGTGCTCTTGACCGTCACGTTCACTTGATCTCTCATGTGAAGCGATGAGTCAAGAAGCACCCCCAAACTGCAAACTCCAGTCCTAGAGGAATCCCTCTAGGACTGGAGGTTGCAGCCCAATGCCTGGTTTAGGGGCCTCTACTGTAAGTACCTCCATTTTGTCTGGATTCAACTTGAGCTTGTTTTCCCTCATCCAGTTCATTTCTGCTACAAGACCCCGATTGAGGGGAGAAATGTCATCTGCTGTCGTCGCTGATGACCAAGACATATATCTGGGTGTCATCGGCATATTGATAACATCCTGCCCCATGTCTACGGATGATTTCTTCCAGCAGCTTCATGTAAATATTAAACAGCATTGGGGATAGGATGGCACCCTGAGGAACGCCACAATTAAGTTCCATTTTTGAGGAGCAACTGTCCCCGAGCATCACCCTCTGGAACTTGCCCGAGAGAAAGGAGCGAAACCATTGGAACACAGTGCCTCCAACTCCTAACTCTCTCAGGCGTCCCAAGAGGATGTCATGATCTATTATATTGAATGCTACTGAGAGGTCCAGAAGTACCAACAGGGTCACACTTCTTCTGTCGATATCTAGCCAAAGGTTATCAGTTAAGGCGACCATGGCAGTCTCCACCCCATATCCAGTCCTGAAGCCAGTTTGAAATGGATCAAGATAATCAGTTTCCTCCAAGACCGCTTGGAGCTGAAGAGCAACAGCTCTCTCGATCACCTTGCCCAAAAATGACAGATTGGATACAGGCCTATAGTTTTTCATGTCCAGGGGGTCCAGGGAAGGTTTTTTCAGGAGCGGTCTGACAACGGCCTCCTTTAAAGAAGATGGTACATAACCTTCCCCAAGGGATGTTTTGATGACATGTCTAAGAAGTGCCATCAAAGCATCACCCCCCTGGACGGCCAACCATGATGGGCAGGGATCAAGAGGGCGTGTCGTTTCCCTCACCGTTCCAAGGATCCAATTTAATCTCACAAACAGGTTTATTGGACACCTCATCAGTCAATTTTGTTCCAACATTGGCATCCAAGTGGGTTCTTATATGAGAGATTTTGTCTGAAAAGTAGTTACTAAAAGCGTCACAGCAGGCTGTTGTTGGGTTAAGTAGAGGGTTCTGGGTAGATGGCATCACCGTCAGTTTCCTCACCACCCTAAACAGTTCTGATGGGACTTTGCAGATGCAATATGAGCAGACGAGGAGGATCTCTTCACTGCTTTTATTGCCTCACCATAAGAATGAAGAAATTTCTTATGGTGAGTTCTGTCAGATGAGAGTCCAGATTTCCGCCAATCGCACTCTAGTCATTGTCCCTCCTGCTTCATGTTCTTCAACTCTCTGGTATACCAGATTTTCTGATTTCAAGCAGGTTGGAAAGGACACTTGGGAGTGATTGTGTCGATAGCCTTAGTAAGATTGGTGTTCCATGTATTCACCAAGGCTTCAACAAAATCACTGGCATTATCAACCATTAAACCCTCTAAGGCTTTCTGGAAGCCAAGTGCTTCCATTAGCCTTTGAGGGCAGACCATTCTAATGGGTCCTCCACCCCAAAGGAGGCAAACAGTGGCTGGCTCTTAATTCTGCCCTGACCAGGAAATGATCCGTCCATGACAATGCAGTGGTATTTACTACCTCCACCCGCGGATATTCCTGTTCAGTACTGAAGATCGCATCGAGACTATGACCCGCACAGTATGTAGGCCCGTTGAGCAATTGGGAAAGGCCCATGGTTGTCATGCATTCCATGAACTCCTGAGCCACACCTGTTAATCTGGTCTCGAGTGGGATGTTGAAGTCGCCCAGAACTAAAAGCCTGGGCGACTCCAACAGCAACTCCGAAACCAGCTGTGTCAGCTCAGATAGGGAGTTTTTAGACAACGGGATGGACGGTAAACTAACAGAATCCCTATACTATCCCTGGTCATAAGGTTTTAAGGAGCATTCTGAGGTGGTTGTTCCTTCCTCTGAAATATAGGTGCAGCACCTGGTATTTGTTGGTGGTCTTCCAGTACTGGTCCTGCAAGTACTGAACAGGGATGACCTTGCTTAGCTTCCAAGTTCAGATAGGATCTGGTGCCTTTATGGTACCAGATATCTCACTAATTTCAACTCCCTAGTAAGCCAGAGAGCTCACTTCGTTCTATTTCGGGACACATACGAGCAATTACGTCCATTGCCCTGGTCATTTCTCCATTCCAGAGATCAGCCAGTACATGAACAGTCAAGGAAACAGAAAACTCTCCAAGGGCCATCAGTTTCCTGGGGGCACCATTTTAACCAACTCTCATCCCTTCAGAGGATCCAGGTCCCAGTGCATCTAAATCCCACCAGGTAGTGATCTGTGTATGAAAAGAGAACTATGTAAAGTTCTTCTACAGCAAGATCACCATCATCCCCCCACCCCACCCCCTGGAATGAAAAACTAGGTCAAACTAACTATTTGCTGAAGTGTTATATTAGCTAAAATGCTACTATTACTCAGATCTCCAGCACCAAGCTTTTAACAAGTTCATCTCTATATGGTCATTTGCTTTGCCCATCAAATTTCACTCCTCCTATTGTTGTGCACACAGGATAGAAGACAGAAATCTAGTGCTGTATAGTAAAAAGAACTAAGGCAGATGTTCACACAAAAGTAGTTTTACAATTCATGTTCAGCTAAAGAAAAAAGAAAGGTCAGTGAAAATTCATGTTCAGCTGGGAAAAAAGAATGTCCTGTGCTGCTGGAAATGAAACACCATTGAATCCACCTCCCAAATGAATAAGAAGCCACAGGTTTCAGATAAGAACTCCAATTGGTATGTGGGATATTGGAAGAAAAGTGCTTTTGTGGGTATAAAAACCAAATTAATAAAAATATCACACAACAATAAATTACACAGGTGCTATGTGAGAAGAATGTAGTAACTGTACTCAAATGAACTAACGAAGAACATCATAGCCCCAGTTCAAACAATCATCTCTCAGGTTAATAAAGAGAGATATATGCAAGCCTTTTGCTAATGAGCACAGTCCCTTCTATGTTCTGCTATACGCAAAGAAGTCTCCCACTTCATCTAGAATACATTGTTATCAATTTCTGAACAAGCTAGATCTGATTAACTGGCCTTGTTCCAAATCGATAATATAGTTACTAATTGGCATTTGGGGGTCCAACAGACCACCCAAAAAGCGTGGTCTGGAGCCACCTCTTTTTCCTAAGCACCTTCGCTGCAGCAACAAGACAGAGCATCGCTAGTGTGATGCAACAAGCACCAAAGGGTGCATCAGTGACATCGCAGGTGAGCAGCACTGTGTCGATGCTGCGCACCTGCAAAATCCTCGCTCCGCATGCCGTTTGTATGGCGCTGTGGAGTGAGGACGCCCTGGCCATGTGCTAGGGTTGCAGAATGTCTATTTGCTCCACCCCTGGGCAACCCTAGCATGTCGCCAGGGCACCCAAAAGCGCCCATCTGTACCGGTCCATAGTTACTAAATAGTAACTCTGGTTATTAGGATTAGTAAAGGTAAAGGTATTCCCCATTGACAAGTTTGGGCAGTGCTCATCTCCATTACTAAGCCAAAGAGCCAGCATTGTCAGAGACTACTCTGTGATCATGTGGCCAGCATAACTGCACAGAACGCTATTTACCTTCCCACCGGAGTGGTCCCTATTTATCTACTTGCATTTGCATGCTTTCAACTGCTAGGTTGGCAGAGGTTGGGACTAGTGAGGGGAGCTCACCCCATCATACAGCACCTGGGTCTCGCTAGATGGAGATGAAAGAGGAAATGATGGCTAAATAGAGACTACCTCACTTCCTGAAGCAAACTGCAAAGAGAGGGGAGAAAAATAATATCAAAAGCCTGAATCATATTTCAGCCTAATAAGTTAAGATATTATTATGTGAATGCAGCTACAGTGTGTGGAAGTATTACACTGCTTTGGTTTGATAGCTGCAATCCTAGTGCTACAAAACTGGTGGCCACATTTAAAAACAAAATATAAATTTTTGGAACTGGGCTGAGGGAATCCGTGGCTCTCCAGAGCTGGTCTACAACTCCTATTGACTTTATTACTGGCCATGCTGGCTGGACACAATGGGCAAATGAATACTGCAATGTTGGATCACTCATGAATATCCACAAACCCACTTATTTTGGGATGAGCATAAACCGTGGATGTGAGAGAGTTCTGAGACATTTATCTCAGCTCCCAGAAATGTAAAGTGTAGCAAAGCTTGTGCTCAAATGTTACCTTGAATACAAAGATCTCAGAGACAGGAAAATGTTCCTACACAAGAGGTGACTGTTTCTCCACTGCAGCAACTTCTTATTTGAAGAAGAGAGTTTTAATACATGGATAGCTTGTGCAGGACTAGGACAACACACCTGGAAACATCTAGCATTCCAGATTAAAATTTTCACACTTTGCACCACCCATTTCATATTCCAGCCAAGAAATTTCATATTGAATAAAGGTCACACTGATATTTAAGGATGTTGCGGTCACCCTATACATTGAAACTTAAAAAAAACACACACAACCCCAGGTCTACTACTCACGTCCTCAAAAGACTGTTTATTTATTGCAAGTTCTGTGGGGCAACTGAAAAGTGTATCTGAAGAAAAACCTGTGGCATGTGAAGACTAGCGCACTACTGGTTAAGATTTCAGATTATGAATGAATCAAGAAGGGTTCTAATGGCATTAGCCATCTCCTAGGAAGAGAAAGGCAGAGAATCTGAGAAAATAGCTGTTACACACTATGGTGACAGAGCCATCTTTTCTCCTGCAAGTCTCCTAAATTATTCAGCTTTTCAGATGATTTCAAGAGACTGTTGAACTAAGATTTGCATGGATAAGCGCAAGCCAGTCTATTCCAAGTGCCCTGAATTTGACACTGCAGTCCGTAAAACATTTTGAGTGAAAAAGTTTTAAATATTAAAGAATCCTGCATTAAGATTTCAAATTGCCAAAATAACCATTGTAAAAGGTTAAGGAAAAGAATGGAAATACCCACTCTTTTATACTTTCTGTTCTTTTTGCTTTCAGTAAATAATAAAGACTTTCATTGGCTTATGCTGGTGTTTGCTTATGTAGAACACATTAATGAATAATAGACACCTCATGTGTAAATGCATGTTTCATGCACAAAATTATCAAATATATTGTGTATAAAATTACCTTCAGGCTGTGTGTATAAGGTGTGTATAAAAAAATAAAAGTATTTCATGTTTAGACTTGGGTCTCATCTCCCAGATATCTCATTATATAAATTAGAATATTCCAAAATTCAAAAAACTCAGAAATTCAAAACATTTCTTGTCCCAAGCATTTCAAGTAAGGGAAACACAGCCTGTATTTGCCCAGCAGAAACATCACCATTCACTTTTCTAACCAGTTTTCATAACTGTAACCTGGTTCTGTACTTATTATATCAACCAGAGTCCTATGATGGGCCTGTTATATGAAGAATAATTTAAAATGAGAATAATACCTCTTCTCATCGCATTGGTGAAGATTTATCACACACTATGCCCTCCCATGTGTTTCAACTATTTGCTTGAGGTGTTGTTGTTATGTGCTTAAACAAAAGGATGGGCTTCTCTCCTTTTCTCTGCAGAGAAGGTAGGTAAAAAAACACCCTATACTTTTCTTGATGCAAGAGCTCTGAGTAGTGTTTACTCACACTGACAACAGACTTCTACACGCATACAACCCTTGCTATTCAATGTGGGGTAGATGACAAAACTGCTTAGGGATCCAAGTAACACAGCTTCGATACTGTCAGCACTGTGTGAATGCATTAAAAAGGCTTACTAAAACAGGGGTCTGCTGGTGGGGTAGAGTGTGGTGGGGATGGAGGAGAGATTCAACACAGTGACAGAACTGACCTTATTTGAATGATCCCAAAGTCAAGCAGCATCACACAAACTTAGTCCAAAAAAGCCTTAGCTATAATACCATTGGGTCTACATTACCTTGCACTTTACAGGTGTCCAGTGTGTTAAGACTATTCTAACTTTAAACTGCTATCACAATACTTTCTGCAGAATTTCAATCAGTGGATGGGATGCATGCAAGTTAAGAGGCAATCGAAGTTCATGAGTATCCATAATTCAAGTGAGACACTGACAGCTCCAAAGCACTAATGTTTGCTAAACACAGAGAAAGAAAGAATAAACTTCTGGAGTAAGGGGCTTAACAGGCTGCTCTGAAGGGGCAGCAGGACATGGCCCTTTTCCTAGCCAGATCGGGGCCACAGCCCTGATCTGGCCTTTTAAGGGTGCGGTACAAAAAACAATTCCTTTTTGTGCCCTCAAAAGGGCGCCATAGTTGCTGTGGCACAGCTATATGGCGCTCCTTTGGTGCTGTTTCATATGGGCACAGCACTGGAGGTGCACCATGACGCTGCACACCGTGTGGAGCAGTGCAGAGTGTCAGGGTGCTCTGGGGGGGGGGGTGTGTGAAATCAGGCATGCATCGTGAGGATGCTATGCTCTGACTTTGCCCCCATGCCAGCCTTTCAGGCTGGTCTGTACAGGGCCTGAGTGAGCAAAAGCTGCACAAGCAAATTTAGAATCTATATTATATTTTAAAGACTGCATATTGGTGTTGCCATTTTCAGAATACTCTCTGTCTAGAGTACAAAACTTGTGAGATATGAATATTAAATAAAGCAAAGGATATTTATTGCAGCATGCTGTAGGACCTTTTCTTCTCCAAAATGTATTGACTAGATTAAAAAAAGAAAACAATGCCCTTCCAGTCTTCCCCCACACAACATTTTTATTACACATTTCAATCTTTTTTTCTGAATTCCATCATGTTTTCATTAAAAGTTAGATTATGTTGCAAATATTTTAGTGCCAGGTTGCTTCCCTCCACTTCCATATTGTTTTCCTTCACTTACTGTAAACCCCCAAGACTGAAATCCTATCTTCATGTCAACTGAATAAAGTTAGGCTTACTTCTGAGAAAATCTACAGACTATTGTACTCTAGGACACTAGTTAGGAAGCTATCAGAATATGGACCCAGACTTGTATATTTCCAATGTACAAACAGAAATACATGGCAAAGCTCCCAATTCTGACCTGCTATTCACATGGTCAAAGCTGCATAGCACACAAGGAAGACATATGGTTTCAATTATTTTTCTCTAGCAATAATTAAAATTGTGGGTTAAAAGTAATGGGGGAAAGAACTTTCAGGCCACCTTTTGTCTGAGATTCTTTTTGAGGGGGAAGTGGTTTAAGAATATGATCTGCATCACATTATGAAAGAAATATTTATTAAAAAAGAAAAAGAAAAAGAAAGAAAACCTGAAGACACACAACTAATTTAAAATTACAGGTTGAGTCTCCCTTATCCAGAAATTCAAAATCTGAAATATAAAAAACCAAAACTTTTTTCACAGGCGGCTGACACAGTGACACCTTTTTTATGGTTCAATATACACAAAATTTGTTTCATGCACAAAATAATTTAAAATGTAGTAAAAAATTACCTTCTGGCTAGGAGGTATATTTGAAACATAAATGGATTTTGTATTTACTGTAGACTTGGCCCCATCTCCAACATATCTCATTATGTACACATATTCAAATGCAGACATACCAAAAAAAGTGGGGGAAGGGGAGAAGAAAAAAACCCCAAACAATTCTGTTCCCAAGCATTTTGGATAAGAAAGGCACAACCTGTACTGGCAAAGCAGGAATTGCAGGGTGGGCGGGCGGGGGGGGGGAGTTGTTGTTGTGTGCCTTCAAGTTGTTTCTGACTTATGGCGACCCTAAAATGAACCTATCATAGGGGTTTCTTGGAAAAATTTGTCCAGAAGAGGCTTGCCATTACCATTCTCTGGGTCTGAGAGCATGCCCAAGGTCACCCAGTGGGTTTCTATAGCTGAGCTGGAATTCAAACCCTGTTCTCCAGTGTCATGATCCAATGCTCAAACCACTACATCATGCTGGCTCTCTGGGGAGTAAGACAATATTTTTAAAATTACTGATGCATCTCCGTAGTAGGTTTATGAGTAACATTAAGTCATGTCCCAGAGTCCCAATACATGTAAACACAGCAGCTGTCTCCACAGCCAGCATGTCAAATAAACCTCATTCTGAAGCTGCATTCTGTCACCACAAGTCTCCCTGCAATTTAGGTTCTCTGAACTGGAGCCTGCTGACAGAAAAGATGCGCCAGAAGGAACAGGTTAGAACTACTTTGACCTTTGACATTTCAGAACCTTTTAAACTAGCAGACAGAAAGTAGCAAGCTGTTCAGCCGGGGCAAAGGAAAATACACAGCCACAGTTCCTCTTTTTTCAACCTGCTACGCAATGCAACAGGAAGAGAAACAAACCCAGTACAGCTGGGCAAACCAGGCAGGAAGAGTCCTTTCCTCCTTCACCCTTTCCATTCAATGGTTTATTCCAGCAGCACAATAGCCAAAGGTAACAGATTTTCCCATAAAACACTTAGGGAGATATGAGGCCTTCACCCTGCCTTCGGGTTCATCATACTTCATGCTCAGGGCTGCATCCACACTGAAGAAATAATCCAGTCTGACAACACTTTAACTGCCCTGGCTCCGTGCTATGAAATTCAAGGTACTGTAGTTTTAGGAGAAACTTAGCCTTCTCTGTCAGAGAGTTCTGGAGCCACAGTGAACTACAGATCCCAGAATCCCATAGCATGGAGTCATGGCAGTTAAAGCGATGTCAACAAGAGGCATTATCTATCTCTGCAGTGTGGATGCAGCCCAGGTTTACCTTATTGCCTAACAAGGCAGAACCACCACCATCACCACAACCAAGCACCCATGACACACAGCTGGCAAAAGGCTGAAAAGGAGAGAAAGGCAGTGAAGAAGCAAGAGGAGGCGTGAGCCTGTGTGGACACAACACACCAAAGCACTTCATGCCTAGCAACCTGGGTGCTAGAAATGCACTTGAGAGCACACAGTCTGGAAGGGCAGCTCCTCTCTGGAGAACTTGGCAGGCAGGGTCCTTCCTTCCCCCCTCCTGTCCAGGATGAATCCCAAAAGGTCCTCCATCTAGAACAAGATTAAGAAGCATGCATTTTCATTTACCTGGGTGTTTTTAACACAGGCTGACCTGAGCTCCTCCTTTTCCAGGACATATCCTGCCTTTGCCCCTCCAGTCCAGGGGGAATCCCCAAAGGTCCTCCATTTGGAGCATCACTGAGAAGCATGCATTTACATCTCTATAAGCCTTTTTAGTTGGTGTGTGTGTGTGTGTGTGACCTGAGGTCCTCTTTTCCAGGACAGGCCCTCCCTTTCAACCTCTTATCCAGGAGGAATCCCCAAAAGCTCCTCCATTTGGAACAGGATTAAGAAGCATGCATTGACACTTCTCTGAGTGTTTTTAGCTCAGGGTGGCCAGAGGTCCTGGTTTTTCCAGGGCAGGCCCTCCCTTTCCACCTCCTGTCCAAGAAGCATCCCCAAAGGTCCTCCATTTGGAGCATCATCACTGAGAAGCATGCCTTTACATCTCTATAAGCATTTTTAGCTTGGGGTAACCAGAGGTCCTCCCTTTCCACCTCCTCTCCTGAAGGCAACCCCAAAAAAGGTCCTCTATCTGGAGCCTGACTGAGAAGCAGGCACTTCCAGGGCTGGCTCTTCTTTAGCCATCTCCCCCATTTTAATAACAATAATAATGAAATTTTATTTATATGCCTCCCCTCCCACAGGCTCGAGGCGGCTCACAACACCAGGGAAAAGACAATATAAAACATGCCATTAATTCCCTCCCTTCCAACCTGGGTCAGCCTCCTCCTCCTTTGCAGTGAGGAGGACCCCCCCCCCCCTTCCTGGGCAAATCCTTGGGGTTTACCTGCTCAGGGCTTGGGGCCTGGTTGGCTTCCTCCCCCTCTCCTCCTCCTCCTCCTCCTCCTCCTCCTGCCTCCTCCTTTTCGCCTCCTCCTTCAGCCTCTTCCTGAGCATCCCCCTCTGTCGCAGGGAGCGGCTCCCCTGCTGCCTTTGGAGGAGGCTGCTCTTCCTCCTCCTCTTCTTCTTCTTCCTCCTCCTCTTCCTCTTCCTCCTCCTCAGGGCCTCCTTGCTGCTCCTTGCCAGCCCCTGCTCCTTCTCCTCCTTCTCCTTCTGGGCTCTCTTCTTCTTCTTCTTCTTCTTCTTCCTCCTGCTCCTCCTGAGGCTCGGAGTCGGTCTCCCAGGTGGAGTCGCAGTCCTCCACCGTGGCTGGCTCCTGGAAGCTGACCCCGCTGAGGAGGCTGCCCATTGGGGGCACCCACCCGAACCCCCTTCCTCAGGGGCTGAGAGGAGGAGGACTGGAGGGAGCCTGGGCCAAGGAAGGGGCCCTGGCTGGCTTCTTGGAGGGAAGGAGGAGGCTGCTGGCTGGGACTAGGAGGCTCTGCTGCTCGCCTTGCAGCTGGGAGGAGGAGGAGGAGGAGCAGCCTTCTTCTTCAGAGGAGGAGGAGGAGCTGAAGGCAGTGGGGTTGTTGTTGTTGTTGCAACTTGCTGCCACACACAGACAGGATAGGAAAGCCTTCCCTTCCCAGAAAGAGGCTCCTCCACCTGGAGCAGGGCTTAAGTAGGAGTCCGCCTTTTATTATCCCTCTATATGGTTGCGCTTTAACCCTTGGTCTGGCTCAAGGCTATGGAATTCTGGGAGTTGGAGTATGTTGTGGGGCCCAGAGCCTTGAGCCAGACCAAGGGTTAAAAGTGGGGCCAAACTGGGTTCTCTCTCCAGTATGGATGCAACCATATAGAGGGATAATAAAAGGCAGGCTTCTTAAGCCCTGCTCCAGGTGGAGGAGCTTTTTTGTTCTGCCCTTGGAAGAAGGCTTTGGGCAAGGCGCACACTCTCTCTCTCAGCCTCTTTGAAAAGCCAGGGCAAAAACCCCTCTGAAGAAAGCTGCCACAGGAAAACCCCTTGACAGGGTGGCCTTAGAGAGGAAGCATGGTGTAATGGTTTGAGTGTTGGTGACTCTGGAGAGCAGGGTTCGATTCCCAGCTCTGCCATGATGGAACCCACTGGGTGACCCCAGGCAAGCCACACTCTCTCAGCCTCAGGGGGAAGGCAACGGCAAACCTCCTCTGCGTAATTCTTGCCAAGAAAACCTCACAATAGGGTGTTCGCAGAAATGACTTGAAGACACACAACAAGCAAGCAAAAGGTTTTCCTTAGGGTCACCAAAAGTCAGAAACGACTTGAAGGCACCCGACAACAATCTTCAGGTCATTTCCCACTTGTGGTGACCATATCCTGGGGATAAGTTTCTTAATCTTCAGATGGTTTGTTTTTAAGAGAGGGCAACTTGTTCAAGGTGACCTGGTGGGTTTACATGGCTGAGCCAAGGTTTGAACCCTACTTTCTAGAGTCGAACTATCGCGCCACACTGGCTCTCCTCTTTATCTATACACACGTGCCTTGCTTCCTGCTTTCTGGAAAAGCCCCATTGCATTCAGGCCTGGAGGCCTACTGCGTGGAAAGCCAGGGGAAAAGTGGGGAGAGGGAACATTTGTCAGGGGCTCAAGTTCCCTTTCACTGGCTCTGGTTTGACCAGTTGCTTCACTCAGGGTAGGAGAGGTGCCACTGACTGGGAGACTTTCCCACTAGATAGTTGTTTCTGCTACTCTGACTGGTAGTAATTCTCTCAGGTGCCAAGGTGAGGTACTGCCCTTCCTGGAAATGCTGAGGCCTAAATCCAGCAGGACAGGCAGTTCTGGCTTTAAGGGTAGGAAGTGTGAGCATGTCCTCAGCCTTCCTCCCAGCTTCTACTTCTCTGATATCCACATGAGGCTGGAAGCTCAACAGGTAACAGGGCAGACATCCAGGTGAGGCAAGGCTAGATTAAGGTGAGTGGAATCATGGGGCAGCTCTAAACAAATAGAGCCTGATTCCCACTACCTTTTAAACCAGATCACACATTGGTTTGAACCAGTTCATAGAATCATAGAGTTGGAAGAGACCACAAGGGCCATCCAGTCCAACCCCCTGCCATGCAGGAACTCCCAGTCAAAGCATCCCTGACAGATGGCCATCCAGCCTCTGCTTAAAGACCTCCAAAGAAGACTCCACTACACTCTGAGGGGGTGTGTCCCACTGTCAAACAGCCCTTACTGTCAGGAAGTTCCTCCTAATGTTGAGGTGGAATCTCTTTTCCTGCAGCTTGCATCCATTGTTCCGCATTCTAGTCTCTGGAGCAGCAGAAAACAAGCTTGCTCCCTCCTCAATATTTAAACAGGGCTATCATATCACCGCATCACACTGTTGACTCATGTTCAACTTATGGTCTACTTGGACTCCCAGATCTCTTTCACATGTAGTTTCATTCAGCCAGGTGTCCCCCAACCTAGATCTGTGCATTTCATTTTTCTGCCCTAAGTGCAGTACTTTACATTTCTCTGTGTTGAATTTCATTTTGTTAGCATTGGCCCAGCTTTATAGTCTATTCAGGCCATTTTGAATTTTGATCCTGTCCTCTGGGGACCCTCGTTCCCATTTGAATTGATTCGCTGAAGCTATTCGGAGTTGGGGACCATGCACTAGACCCATTTAACCCACATCTTTTTGATGCTGATTTTTTTCCACGTCTTTTTGACCAAATTGATTCAACACAAGTGTGAACCAGATGCGGATCGGATTCAATTCCACAAATTGATTTTAAAAGCATCGATTTCGCACAAATGTGAACTGAATGTGGATTGGAATCAATTTATTATGATGTGTTTAGGGATCGTAAATTCAATTACTGTGATGGACATTTTTTAAAAAACCCGCAGGAAATGATTCTATTTAAACTGATTCATTATTCATTGTAAAACACAAGTGGATTATCTACCTCAGGAACTGGTTTAAATTGAATCGATTCGTATATCAGTGTGAACCAAAAGTGGGTTATTTTGATGTCAGAACATGAGAGCAGAGCAAGTGTAGTGTAAACCATGAGCCAATGTTGAATTGATCCATTGATTTGGATCGCACACTGATTTATTTGTAAGTGGGAATGAGGCCTAGGATCTCCCTCTTCTGGGAGTGGTAGCATAGAAATTAACCAGTTATAGGGATACATCAAACACAATAGGAAACGCGCACAAAGTGTCATTCTCAATGCCAGTAAGATGAACAGCCTGATCCCCTGCATTTTTACTCAGTTATACCACTCACAATGACATCACTAACTATGGTGTTACCCAGTGTGGGAAGGGTGTGTGTACACCCCCTGCTTCCCTGTCCCTGGGCTTTCTCCCCTGGAAGACGGGAGGGAAAAATAAAAAGCTGGCAAGAGCATGTGTTTGCCTCTCCTGCAACTGAAGTGGTAGGAGGGCCCAACTGAGTGTCACCCCTCTTCTGGGTGTCACCCAGTGTGTTCTCAACTGCCCACATCCCACCAGTGACACCACTGGCAACACAATTTTTTTTATGAGAACAAAAGCATCAGAAAGTGATGGGGGAAGCACTCTTTCCTGTTCAGTTCTTGGTCCCCAAGTTTGAGAGTGCATCTGTAGAAATAATGCCATTTGATATAGCATTAATGGTCACGGCTCCATCCTACAGCATCCTGGGATTCATAATTTTGAAACGACAAATCCTAGGATTCCATAGGATGGATCTACAGCACATAAAGTGGTGTCAAACTGCATATTTCTACAGCGTAGATGCAACCCAAGTGAACCCAGACTAAAGAAATGTTTTTCATGCTGCATTTCTCTCCTACAAGTAGTTGGTAAAAGCACAGAAGTGTGGCAGCCTTAGCCTTACATATCCTCCAACTATTGTCTGTTTAATTCCTTTCATTGCACTGTGCTTGCTCTCTACAATAGTTCTTTTTGAATAGATCTGTATTTTCATACTCGACAGAAAGAGTGGGAATCATGCAGCTTCTGGGCCACATGTAAACTCCCCCACAGCTTTTTTAGATCCCCTCTCTAAAAAATTTCTAGCCCTACAACTTATTTAAAAAATAAATTAGGACCATCCAAGCGAGTCAATTTTCTTCAAACCCCCACCACAAATCTTTAGTCAAATCCAGAAGTTACAACCAGTGCAGCCAATAAAAATTGTCCACCCACACCCATGTTCTGAGCCTAAGCATATATAACTGGATGAATATCAACTCTTGTCAACATTTGCCTCCCATCCTTCTCTCACCTGTGTTCAACTTTAGACTGTGGCTGGGTGCTCTTCTTTCAGATGATCACACACAATTATGCTGCATGAATCATATCATACAAGGGGTCATGATCAAAATGAAAAATAAAATATTTGGCCCAGTTCTAAGCAATATCTAGCAAACACCATTGCACTAAGTTTCCACCAAAACAACAGAAAACCATAAGCTACCAAGGCTGAAAACCTATGACCTTTAATGGCTATTTTGGGGCACAGGCTTGTCCAGGTTCCCCCTAGGAAGGAGAGAATGGAAGGTTACATACTACTTCCATAAGGCAACAGAATGTTTCACAGCTGGTTCTCAGATTCAGAGGTTTGATATCATCCAAAAAAGCAAAATAAATTTTTTAAAAATTGGAAGACATTGTGGATCTTATGCTCCTTAGTGTCCCAAACATGGCTCTGGAATGTAAGGAGAAGAATGCTAGGCCTAGAGCTGGCATAGTCCATTTCAGAACTTGGAAATAATTCATTGCAGTAATTTGTCACTTGTTAGTTGTTAATTTTTGAAATGATGATTTAAAATTCATTTGTAGTAGAAAAATTAAAAATGTATTTATATGTTGTTATTTTAATCACTAAATGCTGTTGTTGTGTACCTTCAAGTCATTTCCAAGGTATGGCAACCCTAAGATGACCTTGGAGAAGTCAAGCTTCATTCCTCTCTCTTCCCCCGACCCCGCTGACAAGGAAATAGTTATCTGATGGGAACTATCAGTGCTTAACTGCCTTGTCTACCTCTACTGGCTCAGATTAGTACCACCCACACCACACCACATTGTAAGGTATTGTGCAGTTTCCAGAGATGTTGGGCAACCCTATCTGGATTTGAAAGAGGATGAATATCTATACTTAATTGGTTTTGTCTCATGTACACAGCTCTATTGTTCTCTATCACCCAGATCATCATGTCAGCCTGAAGGGCATGTTCACCCTTTTGCAAGCACATGATTTTGTTTTTTGAACCCTCCATAAAACAACATTGAGGTCATGTTTTGCTCCACCCAGATGTGTTCCCTCCACTTTAGAAGACAGTGCCCAAGTAAGGAAGAGGTTAAATAATAGTGGGCCCTTGGTATCCACTGGAGTTTGGTTCCAGGTCCCCCTGTGGATACCAAAATCTGCAGATACTCAAGTCCCATTAAATACAGTGCCTTAGGAAAATGGCGTCCCTTATAGAAAATAGCAAAATCAAGGTTTGCTTTTTGGCATTTATGTTTTAGGGGAAATATTTTCAAGCTGTGGATGCCTGAATCCTTGGATAAAGAATCTGTGAATACAGAGAGATGACTGAACAGAGAAAAAGAGTCTCTCTCTCTGGCCCTGTATTTAACCTCCTCTTAACTTGGGGGCTGTCAAGTGTCTATCTCTGAGACTTGTTTCCCTACTTTCTGATGCTCTAATCTCCAGTCATCCAGACTCCTCTTTACATCAAAGGGTGAGAAAATGTGTATGTTTGTTTTTGCCTGTAGTTCCTGAAGTTTAGCTTCATCCCTCTGAGATTGGTTAGCAATAGCAGCTTCATTTATATACTGCTTCATATTGCCTAAGCGGTTTACAACTGTTTGTGAGTGAATGGCTGCAGTACAGGCATTTAACTATTGCACCACCAGTGTTTTACTGTTTGTGTTGTTTTCCCCCTCTTTTACTTTGAGAAACTGCATGCATTGATTCTAGGAAATAATTGTTTTTACTGCAAAATCCCCTTTCCCTAGATTGATGCTGCAAAATATAATCAATTAAATTGATGCTGCAAAATATAATCAATGCTTCCTTCAAGGAGGGGACTCTGCCTTGTCTTAAGGAGGCAGTGGTCAGACCACTCTTTAAAAAGCCCTCCCTGGACCCCCTGGACAGAAATAATTACAAGCCAGTCTCCTTGTTACCATTCTTGAGCAAGGTGATCGAAAGGGCAGTTGCAAATCAACTACAGGCAGTCTTGGAGGAAACCGATTTTCTAGATCCATTTCAAACTGGATTCAAGGTGGGATACAGAGTTGAGACTGCCATGGTTGCCTTAGTGGGTGATCACCATCTATGCAATCACAGGGGAAGTGTGACCCTGTTGGTGCTCTTGGACATCTCAGCGGCCTTTGTACCATAGACCATGGTATTCTTCTGGAACGCCTGAGAGAGTTGGGAATTGTTTCGGTCCTACCTCTCTGGTAGGTTCCAGATGGTGTCGCTTGGGGACAGTTATTCAGCCAAGAGGGAGCTCAAATCAGGCATCCCTCAAGGTGCAATTCTGTCCCCAATGCTATTTAACATTTACATGAAGCCTCTGGGTGAGATCATCTGGAGACATGGGGCGGGATATTATCAGTACACTGATGACATCCAAATATATTTCTCTATATCTCGGACTGATGCAGTGACTAAGGACGGCATCTCTCCTCTGAATGCCTGTCTTGAGGTGGTAATGGACTGGATGAGGGAAAACCGACTCAATCTGAATCCAGGTAAGACAGAGGTACTTGTTATTGGAAACCCAAATCTGGGAATGGGGTTATGTCAGCCAGTTCTGGATGGGGTCACACAGTTGATACGCTAGCTGCGCCCCTTCCTGGAGCTGGGAGGCCTTGAAACAGTTGTACATGCACTGGTAACCTCTCGCTTGGACTTCTGTAATGTGCTCTACATAGGGCTACCCTCGTGCCAAGTTCAGAAACTCCAGCTTGTACAAAATATGGCAGCCAAGTTGATTACAGGAACTTCTCATAATGACCATATAGCAATGGTCCTGAAGTCCCTTCACTGGCTGCCAATTAGTTTCTGGGCACTGTACAAGGTGTTGGTGATCACCTTTAAAGCCCTACATGGTTTGGTTCCAGAATACTTAAGGGAACGCATTCTTCCGTACTGTCTGTTCCACACGTTAAGGTCCTCTGGGAAGAACCTACTTCAGCTGAAAAAATCCAGGTTAACTTCAGTCACCCAGAGGGCCTTTTCTACTACTGCTCCAAAGCTATGGAATGACCTGACAGAGGAGATCCGCCATATTTTCACTCTTGCAGCCTTCAAGAAGGCACTTAAGACGGATCTCTTCTGGCAGGTTTTCCCAATCTGACTTCTCTCCCTACATAGCACAACCATGACATGATATTATTGCCCTGTTTACCGAGCCTGTCCCCTAATTTTAACACCATTGTATTTTTATTGTTTTAATTGAGATGATTTAATTGCATTTTAGCTTGGGAAGGGGGTGGGTGGGAAGGGATAATTCTGAATTTTATTGTAATTTATGTATTTTAATTTGTTGTAACCTGCACAGATTCCTAGTGATTGGGTAGGCTATTATTATTATCCATATCTATCAGAACTCCCAAAAGGAGAGAAAAAGTATCATTCCCACCCCAAGTTAGGTGCAGCTATTGTTTGCACACCGTTTGAATTTGTGAATGTAACTAATGTCAAGCTTGGCTCATACATTTGAGTAAACTTGACTCAAGTCCAGTTGTGGCAGGATTTAGGCCTAGGTGACTCATGGGTTTGCCTGGAGAACCAGGTTTGGGGGAATCTGAACTACTGTATCTCATCATTCATGCTTGTAATTCTATTCTATTCTATTTTGTTTTGTTTTATTTTATTTTTTACTGTAACAGTTCTGGGCAGGAATTTGAGGGATTTTCTGCCACCTATACCAAAATAACTTGGCTTTTTGCGCACAGTCCATTTCAACTGGGCAGAAGATGCCTTTTGCCACGCTGTCTCAAACTGCAAAATATGTTACATAGGCTGGCTCTGCTCCCAGCAGCTGCATCTCTACTTTCTAAGGCAAGGGTGGGGACCATGCAGCCCTCTAGATCTTATAGGAGTTCAGTTTCCATGGATCTTCATCATTGACTATGATAACCAGAGCTTACAGGAATTTCAGTCCAACAAAACCTGGAGGGCTGTAAGATTCCTACCCCTGTTCTAGGAGAATATTTGAATGGTCCAACCCAAGATATTCAGTGCTCTAGAGAGCAGATAATGCTTCAAGAATTCTGCCTGAAAATTGAAGACAAATTTACTCCATTTGAGCTACAAGTCAAGCTTGTAAAACAGGACCATAAATAACTTCATGATAATTAACATACAGGTCCCATCTCTGGTTGATATTCAGCTGATGTGTCATTTTAATTTAATTATTTTTCAGTGAGACTCAAATCAAATTCAAGTTATTTACTTTAAAGCTTAAAGCATGCTTTTCGCCTTCCTTGGCTGCACATGTGATTATCAAGAGGCAATCCTATTTTCAACTGCTTTGCATCTGGAGAAAGCACAACATTACAGTAATTAACTTGAAGGAACTAAGGGGCAGAAAAGTCATGCTATTAGTGGAGGGAAAAGTAAGTTCCATAACCCATAAGTTCAATTGTACTTTAGTTATTTGTGATAAATTCAGTGCCTTTCTATACACTAGGAAATAATCAAGACGTGTTGCTATTTGTAAGGGGTTATTTAGAGGTCCAGCTTTTATTTAAATTAGAGTTTTTTTAAAAAAAATATGAACCAAAATAGCAACTGTGGTTAGAAAAGCCAATAAAAGCTGATTGATTGATTGATTTAGGCATGAGAATGTTCTAACTAGCTTCATGAAGCTGCATCCAGGCTAAAACTATGTGTCAAATAAATTCAGATTGCCAAATCCTTGGATTCCTTGGAGGTGGAACAAGAGCTGACCCATCATAATGCCCAACAGGGGAATTCTTCTAGAGCTGGCATCTCAGTGACAAAGTCACCTTTTCCTGCATATAATGAAAAGAAAAGCTATTCTACATGTGAACAGGGTCCAACATATGATATTTTGCTGCCTGGGGCAAGGAGCTAAATGACACTCTATTCCACCCATATATATAGAATCTGACTGGACTAGCAGCTTAACTGTACAGTACAGGCTGAGTCTCCTTTATTCAGAATTCTGAAATATTCCAAAATTCAATATTTTCCCCATCTTTGCTTTCTAAAGGTTTCATGCACAAGATTATTACCCTCAGAGTATGTTTATAAGGTAAATATGAAACACATTTGAATTCCCTGTTTAGACTTTGGTCCCATGTCCAAGATATCTCAGTATGTATATGAAAATGTTCCAAATTCTGAAGAATTCCAAAACCCCGAACATTTCTGATCCCATGCATTTTGGATAAGGGAGGCTCAGCTTGTATAGTCAGCCCTCCTTCTTCAAGGATTTTTTTTTATCCACAGATTCAAGCATCCATAGCTTGAAGATATTTTGAAAACATATAATTTCAAACAGCAAACCTTGATTTTGCCTTTTTATATAAGGTAATCCATTTTACTATGCATTGTATTTAATGCGACTTGAGCATCCACAGATTTTTTTATTCACAGGGGATCCTGGAGCAAAACCCCAGTGGATACCAAGGGCCCATTGTATTTCAAAATGGATGATAGGATAAGCCCTTCACCACATAAGAAGGAAAAGTAATGTGAGACAGGCTATAGGGAACAAATGGTTTTCTTCTTGAAGAAAGAGGAATGACAACTGCTATTCCTCCCTCGCCTGCATCTGCCTTATTCTGCCTAATGGCCAGGCCTGCCTTGCACATGTTGCAGAGTTTCAGGGTGCAGGCTCCATAACAGCGGCTTCTGGAAATGGACAACTTTGGCCTTCTAGATGTTTTTTCTCTCCACAACTCTCTTCATAACCAACGGGGAACAATTATAGAAGCTGCAGTCCAAAAATACCCAGAAGGTCCCAGTTGGTAACCTCTGCATGAAATCATATCATATCATAGGCCAAATGTTACTAAATGGAGAAAACTTAGCCCATGAATAATGTGTCTGGGAAGATACTCACCCACCAAATTTTAATTTAATTTTTTTCTAAAAATTAGATATTCGTATATTTTATATAGATAATTTATATTTTAAAATGATGAAAAGCATATGCTTCTTTGACAATGATAATTGGCAACCTGAGGAAAGTGGTCATGTTACATGATACTTCTTCATATTCCTTCTATCCCTGCAGAGGCTCTCAGTTATTTGGCAGAAAATAACCCTTGACTTTTGGGCAGAGCACAGTGCAGTTAGATAATAAGATAACACAATTTAACTGTAGTGCTGAATGCCATTGTCATATTCTCTGCATGGAGCATTAAAACTGTGCCTGTTTAATTGCTTAATAGTGTACTGTTGATGACGTTCCCATCAGGGGAAAAAGTGGCAGGCCAAATTATGACTGGAATTCTTTGAAAGTTGAAGATATCAAATATAAAATTGCTATTTGGCTAAAAGCTGCTGGCCTTATTTTCTGAATCCATTAGAGAAAGGTGATATAATTTTTCAATTGTTTGTTTCCTGTCCCATTAAGGAATGATTGCCTTGAAGTGACCGTGTTTGCTGGAGAAAGACAAAAATTATGAATCAACAACCAGAAAAAGAAAATATTTTAGCACTAAAACTGCGTTCGTCAGCATTCAGATAACTTGTTAAAATACATTTTGTTAGGAAATTCACCTACCAAATATTAGGGGACCCAAGTAGCTATGTGTAGTTTCCAGAAATTGGTCAACATGAAGGGACACACAATAACCACATTCAATATAATTGTCTTGAATTTCTGTTGAAGAATCAGGAGTACACCTTCTGGTGTGGGAACTTTACGGATCTTGTATTCCTTGCCAGACGTCATATATTAAATGAAACCAAATTACGTTACTACAGCTGTCACACATTTTCTCTGTTACTCTTCACAGTTTATCAAGCATATCGTGGTTCTGCATTTGCACATTTTAGTATATTACAAGAAGTAATTTACATGATCTTGATTAAATCTCATTCTAATAAGACTCTTATATATTGAATTTCTTCAATTTGTTCAGAACATAACATATTCAGCCCTTACCCTCCATGAGATCTGTAACCTTTGCTAGCTTTTTATTACTTTAATATTGAATTGGCATGATTGTCTACCTTAACTTCCAAGTTGCTAATGAATCAGTGATCCTTGGTATTCCTTTCAGAAGCCCATTTGACACATCCTCTCAACTAGTCATTGCACAATGCATAATTACACTGTTTAATTTTAATCCCATTTTGTATCCATTTGACAGCAGTTCCATCAAATATACATTTCATTAGCTTTCCCAAGAGAAATGTCAAATCCAACATTAACTACATTGCATGCCCTTTATGCTATATACCTTTATCAGAGAACACAATATTAATTGAGACTTGTATAATTAATCATCGATTCACATTCTCCTAATTATCTATGTTCTTTTTTGGAACAGACAATATATTGATGGTCCTATAAATAAAGGGCCATATATCTTAAATCAGCAACACTGGTTTAGAAGAGTTATAAAGCAAATTGTTATATAAACAATTGTTTACGAGTTTCTCAAAATTGCTTTCTGTTCATATGAGAATATGCAAAGGTACCAATAACTTTCATCAAAGAAAATTCAGACATACATGATAACGCTTCTGCTGATTTCCCTCTTGTTCAATGATTTGTTCTTAGCTCATTTTGGTAGGCTTTAATATTCAGAAATTACTCTTGAAATAATTCCTAATAGTATAAAAAGGCACATTGCTAGGAACAAAAGAATACAGGCAGCACCATTTACAATATGTGTATATTTTTAAAATTAAAAACATTTGGTTCCTCAAGGTTATTCAGAAATATATCTCAAAACAACAATAAAACAACTTTCTTTAAAATAAAAAGATGATAAAAATATAAGAATATG
This sequence comes from Urosaurus nigricauda, assembly GCA_034509955.1. Taxonomy (NCBI): domain Eukaryota; kingdom Metazoa; phylum Chordata; class Lepidosauria; order Squamata; family Phrynosomatidae; genus Urosaurus; species Urosaurus nigricauda. Next base: position 254,780,189 of record JAOEGL010000001.1, on the reverse strand, counting down.
GTAGAGTTATAATTTTCCTCAGTATTCTCTCTGATGGAACCAAATGAGCCTCTCAGTATGTCTACACAGGCCAATTAAACCAATGTGCCCCTGCCTCACCATGACTTGTCTACATGATGCAGGGCCAGATCCCCATGACATGAGGATGAGATCAGTTCTGTGCTTAATCTACTTTATCATTCCCTTAAACCAATGTTAAAAAACAAAAACAAAAAACCTTCACTGCAGGAAAATCCAGAGTACTCCATAGTGATACAGGGCGGGAATAGCTGTTTTCACACACAGCTGTGTCATCTGTCATAGGCAGAGGTGTCAACTCCTCTTAGGGCATCATCTGGTTTGGTCTATATCCCCTGCATCCCCTAGTGATGCCACTGGCTGCCCCAGCTGTCACCAGTTGCTGCCTTGGAGATTACAATGAGGCACCCAGCCATGTGATCAACATTGGGCACTTCATTTCTGACCTCAGAGGGAGCGATGTGTGCCATTGGCAGTGGTACAGCTGGCACAGCGGGACGCATGTGTAGACCACCACCCAGCATTGCCATGGAGTGTGGCATTAACTGGGAGAATCTGAGGCAGCTCTGGAGCCAGAATACTTTTGGGGGCCCTCTGTAGGCGGGAAGTTTTACAAGTTGGGCACTGCCTCCCACTAGAAGTGGTCTTTCTTGTGTCTCACCCAGCAAGATCAGATTTGCTATTTTGAAATGATTAAAAGCATAGAAAGCCATATCCAGACGGGGCTGTGGCGAGATCCCATTAGTATTGGATTTGTAACTGGTAATGCCATTTAGAAGTGCCAATAAGATTTACAGATAGTGTCAAATATAATGATATAGAAATCTGTCCAAATAGTTTTGTCAGCCAGAGTTCATTAAGAAGAAAAATCCAGCTCAGGAAACATGGGTGATTTCCTGGGTCATGTAACTAAGTTGGGAGGGGAGGGGAGAGGAATGAAATTTTTTCCAATAAGTGACAGCAAGTAACAGATAGTTAAAAGAGCAGATGCTGTGTTGTAGCTACAGTTGCTATCGCAGCCAGGGGAACATTTGTTCACCAAAGAATGCAGGAGATGCACATTGAAGTGACATATTGTATAAAATAATTTAAGCAATACTGTGTAATGGCAGGAAGCAGTGGGTATTGCTTTGTACATGAAGCACACAGTAAGAGTCAATGAGCCTGTTGCATTACTCTACAGAGTGCTAAGGGAATGGCCATATATTATTGAACAAACCAGAGCCAAAGAAAAAGGCTGTCCCTTTTCTTGTTGTTGATGCTGTCTGCCTTCAAGTCGTTTCCAACATATGGCGATCCTAAGGAAAAATCTATCATGGGTTTTTCTTGGAAAGTTTTGTTCAGAGGAGGGTTGCCCTTGCCTTCCCCTGAGGCTGAGAGCATGTGATGATTTGCCCGAGGTCACCCAGTGGGTTTCATGGCTTCCAGAGTCATAGCCAAACCACTACAGCATGCTGGCTTGTCCCTTTTCTTCAGAGTATCAAATGGCATATGATTTAAGGAAAGGGTCAGCCACCAGAATTCTTACTAAATCAAGGTCCTTTTCATACACCAAAGGGCAAGTCAGGTTCCAAGCTCAAGGATATATCTGTTATGCAGCTGTTCATTTATCAGCACAACTAGGAAAGTTACTTTTAAAAAGTCATTTAATTCCCATTACTTATTGCAGTCTTTGAAAAGTAATGAATGATACTTGTTACAGTGCTGAGAAAGTAACTCATTCCATGACCTGGTGTGCTGCTTGTTACTTTTTCATTATATTCCATTTTTTAAAAAGGAAAAAGCTCCTTAGGACTGGTAAGAGTATGTCATAAAACATGAAGAAATCTTGTCAAATGCCTCTAAAATGCCCTCAGAAAGTAACCTTTGAAAGAGATTTAAAAAAAACAACCTGTTACTTGTTGCAACAATAAAATTACATTACTCCTTGAACTGCTTTTCAAATGTGACTTTCCTGCATACCCCAACACCCTAAAAGTAATTAATTACAAATAACTGCATTTTTGGAAGGTGGTCAAGTAGTAACTAGTCACAGGCTGCTATGTGACTTGGTTATTTCCAAGCTCTGTTTTTCAGAATGTTTTACAGATCTACTTTAGGCTTCTTGATTTTGAAGAAATAATTGCAGTAATGAGGAAATGGACATTTACAACAAAGAAAAGGAAGATATAAGTACAAACAAATTGAAAAGGATTTGATGCCAGGGGAGCAGTAAAATGAGAACCTTAAACTATATAAGTTCAATTATTTTTTCCATTCAGTCTGGGAGACAGGCCAGACTGTGTACTTTGCTGCTGCTCATTAGTACTAGTGAAAGTACAAATCTATATTTATTTCCATCAGCTTACTTTCATGTCAACCTCTGATTCTTTTACTTATTGGTGCTCCCTACCTTCACATTCTCAGTGTCTAAATCCTCTTTGCCTGCTATCTTAAGCCACCATATTACAGTACTACCTGAATTCCCTGGCTTTATATGGAAATTTACAATGATGCACAATCATGGAAGAAATGAAGTCTTGACACTGGCTGACCATTTGGCCTTGAGGATGTAAGCCTCTGAACATCCCCTAATATATTTATTAATCCAGCTATAGTTTTGATATAACATTAAACACCTGCGTGAGCAGATGCAATTGCGATGGCATATATCGCACCAGAATAGGTAGTGTGAATGACATGTAGATCCAACCATGTGGAAAAGTGTGGGGATGGAGGAGCTACTGGAAGAGTGCCACCACTCCCCCACTTACTCTGCATTTCTGATGGAAACTGACAGCCAAAATATGAATTCTGCCCAATCAAACAAGGCTGAAATCTCCCCTTTCATCTCGTGTGTTCCTAAACACCCCTTCCTGCCCTCTCCATTCTAGGGACTCCAGAACTTGTCTAGGTGTTATAAAGTGTATGAAGCATCATCTCCCAAGTATCAATACAAAGTTTCCACTTTGGAAACCTTCTCAGGTTCCTTTGAGGCTAAATCAAGCCTATGGTTTACCACAGAATCTCTATGGGCCAAAGTTGGCTTTACCGTAAAAATAGCACCCCAGAACTTAGCCTTTTTGCTGCAGTTGCCCTCATGCTTGTCCAATGACTGTTGCCCTCAGGCTTCAGTCTGAGTCACTCTTCCATTGTTCCCACCTGCTTCCTTAAACTAAACCTGCACACTCAGCTATCGCCTTTCACTTTTCTATATTCGGTTAGATTTGTATGCAGTGAGAGAGCGAGTTACTCTAGTATATGTGTTCTTCATTATTTCTCCCAATAAAGGTTCATGTAGTTTCCCATGCCTGGAGTCTCTATCAGTTATTACCAGTATAACTGGTGCTCAGTTCCTGCTTATGTTACCCCATCTCGCAAAGCCAAGCTAAATACTCCCCTATTTAATTAAAGATAGATTGCAACTCACAATGGGAGGCTCTACAAGCCCCATACATTTTGAGTACCAGGAATGTTTATCTCATCCTTGATATCTATAGGAAGAATACAATGGTGACCTACAACTTGTTGGCATTTGGAGGCATGCATGTTAAATAATAAGGGGTCATAAATATGTAGATCCCTTCATCATAAACTTGGTGCTTGATGCCTCAGACAGGACCTATCTGTCTGTCTGTCTTTCTGTCTATGGTCTCTTTCCCACTGCACACTTATAACACTTCGATACCGCTATAACTGCTATAGTTCCAGCATATGGAATCCTGGGATTTGCAGTTCACAGAGGAATATTTAGAGAGCTATAATGCCTCATCAAACTATACATTCCAATATTCCATAGGCTATAGCCAGGATAGTTAAAGTGGCATCAAACTTCTACAAGTGTAAATATATATATTTCTGTTAGTCTATCAGTGTGCTGTTGTGCCCGGGCTATATGGTTTCAAAGGAACGTGGACGTGGTGATTCTCTTCCCGGGGGATTACTTCTTGCCTTCCTTTAGAGAATTTGGGTTTCCCAAGAACCAGACTGAACAGTCACTTTAGCAAAGGGGGTTTCTTCTCTTGATTAAACAAACAAACAGAAAGCTTACTTTAGAGTCCTTAGAAACTGTGGTCCTGAGAACTCAGCCGGATGGCTCACCAAAGTCTCTCTCTCTCTCTCTCTAACTTTGAGGCAAGGATGCTCAAAGTCCCAGCCAGATGACCTATATGAAGGCAGGGAACCTTCCTCTGTTGTCAGCGGACTGTTTGTAGGGTGCCCGAAGCTCCTCAGCATCACTCAACCGTGCGTAGTGTTTGAGCTTTGAGGACTGAAGAATTACGTACTGGAAGATGGCTTGACCAAGGCCTGGCTAGCACACCCTCCAACACATCCACTCTGTAGAGTCTCTGGCACTTGAATGAGAGAAAAGAGGGCTTCCCCTTTCCAGGTCCCCATAAAAAGGGGAGGAGTAAGCTTGAATTGTAACACATAAACAATAATTGGCAGGTGCCAAGAACCAATAAATGCAATCAAACCTTTAACAAGTTACAAAACACATCAAAACAGTGCAAAAAGGGATTTTGGAACTCAAACTCTTTGAAAACTAAGCAGGCTGCAGCATTTCACAAATGCAAACCTCTAAACTCAAAGTTTTAAATGCAGAAGGTGCTTGCTGCGCCATCACAATCAGCATGTCTGCTGGTCTGTCCACCCAACCCCCCTTGTGCCTAGGGGTGATAGTGGTACAGTACTTGCAACTTGTCAAAGCAATCCAGACAAGAGCTCTGAGTACACTGTCCAGACATAAGGCTAAAATATTATTTAAATATTTTAAATCTGAATTTGACACATATGATAATCTCTTGCTGACAGGTGTACAATGTCTTCCACTATCAACAAAATAGAATCTATTAATAGTTTAGTGTTTATCTGAGGGCAAAGCATAACATATGGGTTTTTTAGAGGCTTGAAATCTCAAAAATGTGCAAATTTACAGTTTTTAGTATCTGCATTTTTAATACCTACACATTGTTAAAATTGGCAGCATTTACACTGGTGTAGCTGCTTTGTAGAATCTGGATACAATTTTCATCCAGTAGAAAATAAAGGTAGAACCCCCATTCTTTTTTAACTGTATAAGATTGCATCCACTGATATGCTTGTTAAAATTTAGATAAACCAAGTTTTCTTTCACCTTTAGACAAGCAAAAGATATAATCTGAAATCTCAGAAACGGCAGATCTATAGACCCAAATCAATAGCAGTTACATAAATGGAAGAAAGGCTTGTTTTGCTTTTGTGGATAAAGCAATAAGAAAATAGAATCAGTCTTCAACAAATAAAATATCAGATTAATTTTATCAATTTTGTATTTGGAATAAATGTGTGTAATAATTCTACACCTGGGAATCACTGCGTTGTAAACTAATGCAAATAATAACACAGTATCTATGGTAACAGACCAGCCACAGCAGTACCAAAAGAAGACTTAAGGAGCCATTAACATTCCTGTATCACACATTTTGAAGACGGTGTCAGAATTACACTTCAAGAATAATTATCTCACAACTTGTTACAAGCCAAGTGCACACCTAATAAACAATATAAACAGGAAGAAATGTAAAGCTGGAAGTGGTTGTTGTCATTCTTTTTACTAGCAAAGGCTAGAATGCAGACATTTGGTGCTTCTGTAAAGTACAGCAAAATATATGAATTCCAACTTACCTATACAACACTGGTGTATTATTATTATTATTAACCTTTATTTATATAGCGTTGTAAATTTACACAGTGCTGTACATACAATCTTATATTTAGACGATATGTTAAATATATTATCAACTTGTGTCAATTACACAGAGAAAAATCTAGCTTTTTCTCTACACAGTTTTATTTATTGATTTATATCCCTTCTTTCTTTTGGGTTCAGATACAAGGCAACAATTATAGCAGTCTGATACCACTTTACCATTCATGGTTTTGTGAGGCAATCAGAATTCTTTGCTCAGAATTTTCTAATATTATATTTTAGAGGACTCCACTAAAGAATGCTAAATATCTCACAAAACTACAGATGCCAGGATTCCATGAAAGGGAGCCGTGCAGTTAAACTGGTACCAAACTGCTACAAATGTGCAATGTGAATAAAGCCACTGACAATGAATATATCTTAGTTCATGGCATCATATATCCATTCTTTTTCATGTGCATATCCACAAAGAGAGTGTGATGTATGTGAAATCCTTGTTGTTAGGGCACATTTTTTTCATTGCATGTGAGAATCATGAGAAAGAAGCCCATCTGAAGATGAGCTCTGACAAATTAGGCCATTTGTGGAACTTATGGTGGATTCTCTTCCTCAATCCCATTGTTAGCTCCACTAACAACTGTTGGGCTATCTGCTTTCCATCTTTATCTTGTTCACCTTCACAACATCTTCACAACAACCCTGTGTTCACTGATGAGTCTCAATTTAATTCTTGAGTATGTGTGTGTTGGTGGAGGTGAGAGGAATAATCCATTCATCTATTCGAGTGAATTCATCTACAAGGAAGTCCATAAATGTGGAAGGATTTGGAAGTACACTTACTACAGTAGTAGTTAGTACAGTCCAAGAGACCAATCGCTAGAGCAGGGGTGGGAAAAGTATGGCTCCCAGGACCATTTGTGGAATTCCGGGCTCCCTGGGGGTTTAAAAAAACCCACTCCCCCCTCAAATTCACCAAACAGTGATAGCTTTATTGGGCCAAACAAAAATGCACTCCATTTTATTGTTTGGTCCAATAAAGGTGTCACTGGTTTGTGGATTTTGGATGTTGTCAGTGGTAGATACATAAAAGAGGAATTACAAGTTTCGCATTCATAGGTAAAGCCAGAAACATATATAAGGTCTTCAACAGAATTAAGTATCTGTTTATTTTTTACCAATTTTGTATTTAGAGTAATTATAACTAACAGTTTTACACATGGTATGGTGGTACATGGCATATATATATATAAAGGTTCGTAGTATAGCTTACTTTACTTTTGACCTTCTCAGCATCGGTTCCCTTTTGACACTGCCTTTAACAGCACAGATAAATCTTCAGCCACTTGATAACAATGGAAATCCAAAGAGATCTTGTCGCATCTTTGAGGCTGAGAGAAAGATGTTTGTAGTTTGTAGTCTAAAGTTCTGCTCTGTCATCAATGAGCTTCATCCTATTTTGGACAATAATGCTGCCTCCTCAAGGGCCCATGGTGGCAGGCTTTTATTCACTTGCACACAGCCTCCGAATCTTCAGGTCGACTAAATATCCTAAGGGTACTAGATCCCATCTGATCATGGAAATTAAGCAGGATCTATTATCCAAAAAGGTAGGTGGGAGGAATGGGGGTCCCCACCAACTGTGTCAGCATCTTTTTTTAAATGTTTGGGGAATAAAGCCTTATGAGGGACTGGGTAATGTTATTTCCACTTGTTTATACCAGTCCTAACTACAGAGGACTCTCCATTTCATAAAATAAGAAGATTTTTATTTAGAAATATGCAGGAGTGAAACCAAACACACAATAGTATTTTCAAACAGACACACCATCCAGAGTTAACAGAAATAGAGGTATGAAAATTAGATACCAGAGGCATATGGTTGTAAAAGGATGATATTTACTTGTCCTGAAGATGAGGCCATGAAAAGTGCAGTGTGGTTCAGATGGTGTATGAGGGTGACTCTGTGAGCAGAAGGCACACTATGGGGCAGTACAGACCGCTCAAAAGGGGCTGTCTGTAGCCGCTCCAGGAAGCGGCAAGATGGGGCCAAGGCTGCCACACCGGCAGCCTCAGAGGCCCCATCCCGCTGCTTCCGGAGGCCATGGGGAAGCGGCAAACTGCCGCTTTCCCGCAACCTCAAAACAGGGTGCAGCGGGCGCTTCCGGAGGCAGTGCTGGTCTTCCCAGAAAAGCAGTTGAGTAGAAATTAAAAATCTGCCTGAGTTCCTTTTGCATGTTGGCTGTTCCCACTCTTGTGGCTGTGTTTTATAAGGCTACTACCAACCCTAGGTGGTGGCTCAGCTGCCAGCACACTGAAAATTAATGCAGCTTGACACCGCTTTAAGTGTCATGGCTTCATCCTATCGAATCCTGGGTTTTGTAGTTTTCTGTGGCACCATAGCTCTCTCACAGAGACTGCTAAATATCTCACAAAACTACAAATTTCAAAATTCCATAGCATTGAGCCATGTCATTAAAGCAGTGTCTAACTGCATTAAATTCTGCAGTGTAAAAATGCAGCCTCAGTATAACACGCAGAAGTGCTCCTGCCTTGTTTTTTAATATTTAATTGTATTTTATTGTGGATAGTTTGGTTTGGGAGGGTTGTTTTATTGTGTTTTAAGGGTGTTTTATTATTTTTAGCCGCCTCAATCTGCTTAGACAGGCTGGATACAAATACATTATTATTATTATTATTATTATTTGCAATATGTGGACCTTGAGCCCCACATGACATTTATTGGCAATCATGTTGGGAAGCAAATTATTATTTGACATGGGAAGGGCGCTTTTCCATGATGGAATAATAATGTAGGAAAGGCAGTCAATTGTAATAGAATGCTATGGTCACAAATAAATATGCTGCCTTCATATTCCTCTTTTCCATACAGCTCAATGATGGCTGCTCATATATTATCTAAATATGACTGGCTAAACTGCATTTAATTTACATAGTGATCAATTAGTATTGGGTTTTATTACTAACATCCAAATGAATCCATTGTAAGACATGTGGTTGTAACAGATACATGCTTTCTCCATTATCTGGTTTCTAATTTGTTTCTGGAAGGCTACCAATTCCAGCTATTCAGTATTCACTCATATATTAAAATTAGATATTCACCATTCCTCTAACAGCAAGGTCACCTTAGACTTAATGCAATCTCAGAACAAGTTAATAACTTGTGACAGAGAGATTCTCCCCCCCCCCCCACACACACACACACTCTTCACAATTTGACTTGCACTTAAAGTACTGTAGGTTAGTGACTCCTCATATTCCCTCCATATGCTTCAATAGGCAGCTATCTGTGACCTCCTGAAATAATGTAAGACACACGTATAAGTGACATAAAAGAGTAGGGATGAGTAATGTCTCATGCACTTTCATGAAGTCAGAGAGATTACTAATGAATAGTTAGACATGTGAAGAACAGGGCCAAAATTTGACATCTTGGTGCAAAAATGATGGATGGCAGAAGTCGGAGCAGCCCACCTGTGGCAGATTTTGCATGAGACTTTCCAGCCATAGTAAGAGTTGCATTATTCTGCCCACCCTATTGATCAGTGCCAAAGCCAGTATAGTAGTCCCTTGGAATCTGCTGGGATTTGGTTCAAGGACCCCCTGTGGATATCAAAATCCGTGGATGCTCAAGTTGCGTTAAATACAATGGCATAGCAAAATGATGTCCCTTATATAAAATGGCAAAAATCAAAATTTGCTTTTGGGAATTTTTATATTTCTTAAATATAATTGATTGATCTCAAAGGGGTGGGATATAAATAAATTTTATTTATTTATTTATTATTTTCAAATTGGGATGGTTGAATCCCTGGATAAAGAAGTTGTGGATATGGAGGGCTGACTGCACTGCACAGTAACACAGTACTCTTTGCACCACATACAGAATTTGCTAAGAAAACCTACAGAATTCATGGGGTTGCCTTAAGTTGATAGGTGTCATGAAATCACATACACACATAGATAGCTGGGGAAAGTTGAGGGGATTGTTTTTATTTTTTGGATTACAACTCAAAGAATCCCTTAGCCAGCACTACCACCTGAGGGATTCTGGGAGCTGTAGTCCAAAAGAGGAACTTTTTCCTGTTCTGAACTTCTGAATAAATAGGTATCACACATTTTGGACATGTACCACATTTGGTAGGGATGCTGTGGCTTAAGATGCTGACTCTGTTGATTGCAAGATCAGCAGGTTGGCAGTTCGAGGCCCAAGTGCCAAATGAAGGGATGACCTTCCATCACTAGCAGTTCAAAAACATGCAAATGCAAGTAGACAAATAGGCACCACTCCAATGGGAAGGTAAACAGCATTCTGTGCAATCATGCTGGCCACACGATCACAGAGTAGTCTCTGACAACGCTGGCCCTTTGACTTAGTAATGGAGATGAGCACCAGCCCCTATGGTCTGACACGATTTGACAACCTTGGTACACCTGGTAGCCACATCACAGGCTTAAGAAGAAGGAAAGCTCCCATTGAAATATAGCAACTGTTTTGTTTCAGCAGAATAGATTTGTTAGCCGCTGTTATAGATTACAGCCAGTGCTGTCCAGTTCCTCAGTGTACCTCTTATTAGATGAAGAAAGGAACAAGAACAGAAACTGTAGAGAATCTGGCAAGTGCAACTGGTACCATCTGGCAACTTTGGATTTTATATTCATTGCCACTAAACTCTGAGAGGAACATTTGAACAAAGCTGGCTGAAAGTGGAAATCCTTTGGCTTTTCAGTAGTGAAAAGCCTGTGAGGGACCTTGGCAGGGGTTTGGCATAAATGCTAACATGCCAGCTGTCCAAATGTAACACTGAATGGTCACTTCATTGTTCTGGACAACCCAATGGAACAACTGTCAGCACTTCAGTCAAGGAAGTAAAAGGCTGTTACAGCGGCTAACATTTGCTTTTTTGAAAAGGAGTGTTGTACGTCTGGTCATCTTGACTGCTGCTATGAATAAGTCTGTGATCAGTACAGTTTTGTGTAAAGTATTACATGGTGGGAGTCTTGTGGTAAACAAAAGAAAATTATTATTTTCTTGGTGTTCAAGACAATGTCACTCCCCTTCTAATTACCCCGGATGAAGGCACAGGCATGTAAAATCACCTAGTAGGTTTATCCCATCTCTTATCTATGGACTTAGATGGGGCCAAATCATCCGTCAAATTAATGGACATGCATTACCAAGAGCTACAAGGATTTGCAAGGAGACCTTGATTGCTTCAGTCACTGGGATTATCATGTTCTCCTCACAAGGATGACTGCCTTACCTAGGTGGGTAAACTATTCCAAAATACAGAAAGGCTTTTTTCCATGGCAAGGTTGAATGTTCTTCCCTCTAACCTATTAACTGACAGATTTAATAAAACTTAGTAGAATGAGAGATGCTGACCCTGAGATAATAACGAAATTGAAACCATATTGCATGTACTTTTCCACTGCAATTTTTACCAAGAGGCCAGGGAAGATTATGCAACATTTCCCTGAGTGCTCCCCCAGTTTCTTGCAGTTATCCTACTCCAGGGTTATTGACAATTCACTCACTCATCAAAGTGGCTAGATTTTTAAACCTGCCTGTTTCACTAGAGTCTCCTCATCTATGTAATATTACTATATTTAACACATTATATTTTTATAATTACCAATGTTTTTCAGCTGTATCAATATTTTAATGTGAACATCCTAATGTGCTGTTTTAAAATGCATTTAATATGCTGTTTTAATGCTCTCTTGACTGCAATAAAGTAATGTACAGTCCAACTCTGTATTGTGGGATTGGTAACTGCAGTTTCATTATCTGTGTCTGGAAAAAAAGATCTCTCTAGGCATCTGGAGGTCCTCCAGCATGACTCTATGATTAACTTCTGGCAGAAATATAGTGTTCACCATTATCTGAAGTTCTTGTTATCTGTGGTAAGTCTAGGAATCTAGCAGACTGTATGTATAAATGTAATTATTTCTGAAGATCTTCAGTTATTTCCATGAAATGGGGATTTACCTGTGAGATGTGGCAAAGAAAAGAAGCAGTTTTGCACGTGTGTATTCAGAAAAATGTGACTCAGAGAGGAGGGAAAGTTGTATGTTGGCTGAAACTAGAGTGTCTAGGCATGCAGGGTCTTCTTGTAGAACTCATGATGCAGGATTGGCATCCCCCAGTATTCTGTAGGAGTGCCTATTTGCTTGCTCTGCTTGTATATTTGTCATACATCCAAGATATTTGTTACATGCCAGAATGGAGGGGATCGACAGAGATTGATAGTAAAACCCTATACATTTTTACTCACAACAAAAACCCACTGTATTCAATGGACTTACTGTCAGGTAACTGTCATAAGGGTGCAGTCTCATCATATTTTTGAAACTACCACTAGGGGCTTGAACAGCCCATGGCAAAATTTATAGGAAATGGTACAGCCCTTCCCTGGAGGGTGCTGGGGCTCAACCCCACTTTACTGCAAGACATCTCATATGCTTTGATTTTTGGGTATAAATGCATCTCCAATCTGAAATGCCTTTGTTCACTTCTCTTTGTAATGTGTCTTCAGCTATGGCTGAATATCCAACAGCTTTTTCACTTCTCTGAGGAATGTTCCTTCTGCTGCTCAGATGCCATCACTTCTTTTTCCTAACTTCATTTTCTGGATGCTTTCTCTCTCAGCCACAAGCCAAGCGAACTGCAATTCCCATATTTTCTCTTTGTCCTCTTTTTTTGCTGCAAGAGAACTGTTTTCTGGGATATCTGCTACTTCTAAGATTAATTTCTTACAGTATGTCTTTAGCTGGTAGCAGAAGGTATTTTTCCTTTTTAACATTTTTCTTCAAAATCATTCTTTTTAGACACTCCTTTTCTTGGATCTGCAGGCTTATTCTCCCATGAACCTTTTCATTGTCATTCTTCCATTAACTCAATTCACTCCAGCTATCCACAATTTCCATAATTCTCTTCCAGTAGCCTTGAATGAAGGCTATACATGTGTCTGCTCTCATGCGGGTGTTCATGCATCTTAGCACACTTCTGAATACTCCCAGTTACATTAAATTGGAATTCTTAGTAGTTTTTCTTGGCTTAGATGATCTGAGAGTTGCCCACCTCTCATAAGTTTCTTTGAACTAAGCAAAATTCTCCCAACATTTTAAAAATACCCTGTCATTATTAGTGGGTGCTTGACTAAGGATGAAAGTCAAGATGCTGCTGCTTTTGTCAATGCCAATCAGATGTATTTCATCATATTGTTCCGTGTGAGTAGAAACAGGTTTTTTTTAAAAAAGAATTTAACATGTTTCTCATCCCTATAAAGAACATTTTTCACTTCAGTTGCCTGTCTGATAAATTGATACCTGAACAATATAAACTTGAACATAATTATTTTGACTAATCAAATTGCCGGGTTTGCCTCTTTTTACTTTAATTCTCCCTATTGGTAGACTGGTTGCCTGAATCTGTATAGCACATGGAACCTCTATCTTTAAGAAAAAATCAAACTTTGGAAGCAGTATCTTTGTTTATAGTGTTAGGAGAAACCACATTTGCCCAAATTCACACTTCCATGGCCCTGTTAACACACACAACTACCAGGATATCCAGCAGCCCTGGATCAGATGCAAGAAGCATTGCCATTCAGCTGAATGTTAACCAAGTTAAATTCTCTTACAGAATGTAGCATCCCTCTTTGGCAGTAACTCAAAGTTTACTTTGGCCATAAAGTGCAGCAAAAAAGCAGCAGCCAAGCTGCAATAAAGGTCAGCATTGCTGCAGTTGGAGCTGCTTGTAACATTCCTGGCAAAATGATATCAAACAAATTATTATGCAAGGAGGCTCCATTATTGAAATACTGTATACACTTACAAAGGGATGCAGAGGTCCAAAAGGGCAATGAAGGCTCTGAAAAAGATCCTGAGAGAATCACATGCAGGCTGCAAGTAGCACTTTGCCCACCTGTCAGGAGTTGCAAACATACCTTGCCTGCCATAAAATAATGGGAAGGTTATGTAATGAGCAATACAGTAGAAAGAAAAGATCTGATGATTTCAGTTACAGGTGGCAAGATAACTCTGGTGAGGAGGCAGGCAAGAGTGAAGCCTGTTCAAAGAAACAAACAAAGAAAGGGTGGTATGGGAACAAAAGGAGCATTTGCGTTTATTAATTGTAACAAATGAGAATTGAACCGGCCATTAATTTGAAATTGTGTGTGGTATAATTAGGCAATGTTAATACTTGCTGTTTAGTGATGATAATGAATGTCTCTTGACTAGATCTATAGTTACTGTATAAAGGTTTACTAAGTTTTAACTACTGAAGTCTGAGTTTCTGAACTTGCTTCCTGCTGGATTTGACACCACTCGTGGTTTAGATCAGTGGTCTCCAGCTTTTAGGGCTACTGCTCCCTTTCTTTTTGGTGACAACCCTAGGGCCCCCAATGCCTATTTCTTGATATTAGATCTACTATTTGTGCAGCCAGCTAGCAGTGTCTGCCTCAGATGCACCCCGCTCACCACTGCTTCCCCTTCAGCTCCTCATGTGTTAATTCATACTACCGTATCAAGGCAATGACCCTGCTTCTCCTTCTTTTCCACCAGCCTTAAAGCAAAAGGAAGGATGGCTGGCCAGCTGCTCAATTGCTGCTCCAAGGGTGACCAGGTGCAAAGGGAGCAGCACCCGAGCAGCTGGTGAAGCAGCAACTGAGCAGCCAATTGTGCTGGGGGCAGCAAGCAAGCCACTGGCTGAGCAGTGACTGAGAAGACTCTCACCTGTGCTGGCCTTGAGGCAAAGGTTGGTGAAGGTGAGAGGCACCTTTGCCACTGCTTGACTAGCTGCTCAGTTGCTGCTCCCTTTGCATCCAGTCACTCTGGAGCAGCTGGTTGAACAGCGACTAAGAAGCCTCTCACATATGCCAGACTTGCACAAAGGCCAGTGCAGGGAAAAATCTTATCGGTTGCTGTTTGACTGGCTGCTTGCTTTCTGCTCCCAAAGTGACTGGATGCAAAGGGAGAAGCTTCCCCCCAGCAAGGAAGGACTCTCAGTCCTTCTTCGCCAAGATGGGGAAGGGCACAGCTAGCTTCCCACTTTTCTCTCTGGCAATGAAGGACTCTCAGTCTGAGAAAAGCAACTAAGGCAAAGGACTTGTTTTAAAAAATCATCCCTGAATATTTCTACCCCTCCTTCAGAGACGTGCCTTCCCCACACAGCTTCACATCATCTGTTCCTCAAACACTGTTTCTTCTGCTACCTCTTCTCTTGATCATCTGACAAAAGAAAGCAGGAGCAGGAGCACAGCTCCAAATTGCCAGCTAAGTCTTGGCAAAGCTCACAAAGCTTATACAGGGTCCTAAATGTGAAAGCTCCTTTCCACTTCACTGCCAAGTGCTCTAACTCCTCATTTCTATGGTCCCAAAGGTCTCTCGTTCCCCTTGTCATTCTTGCATGCTAATAATTTGACTTCCTTTTCCCTCACTGCCTCACTGGATCTTTCCACCACTACCCCCAAGGAGGGAGTGTACTACCCACTTTGGGAATCACTGGTTTAGATGATCTTCTGAACAGGGCCATGAAATCAGATTTTAATCATACAGTGCTTTTTTTCTATGGTAAAGCCTCATTTCACATTTATCAGGCAAGGGATATCTTAAGCTGAAGTGACTCAGTGTTGAGGATAAGACCTTCTCAAATATCATGGCTGTTGATTTTTATTTCAGTACAATTAACTGTACAAAATTAGAGCCAGTGCCTATTCCATTTAGTGAGGGACTGTGTTAAACATTGTTTGAACACTGAGAAACGAAGACAATAAGACAAGTGAGCAAACTAAGGCCCAGAGAATTAACTTTAAATATGATGCACATCAGGATCATTTTTCTATGTTCATATGAGAAACTCCACTGCAATGAAGGAAGGTTTTCTGGGTGAACATTAAGTGGACAGTACTCACATTAGTGGGATTGTGAAAGAAATAACATGACAACAATTCAGGAACACCAATGCTGATGTGCTTTCCACATGAGTGAGCTCCCCACCCCACATTTTACACCCATAGCAATTGCCTCCTGTGTCCCCCTCCCCTTAGAAAGGCAATGATACAGTTCAGTTGTCAAAGCTAAGTAGGTATGATAGTTGTATACAATAAAACTAGCCAGTTTGAGCCTATGTATATGTACTGCAGTGCAGGAAATCTCATATCATGTGGTCTCTTTCCAGATCTTTACCATGGATGAATATGATGGCACATAAGCTACACTGGGATTTAGGGGCGGTACAGACTGCCCCAAAAGGGTGGTCTGGTGCCACCTTTTTTTTGTGTTACAACTGCACCGCAGCAGCTAGATGCTGCTGTGCAGTTGCGCCACAAAAAAGGAACGGGTAAACCCCGCTCCTTTTTTGTGGCGCAGTTCCAGCACAACAAGGAAAAAAGGTGCCATTACATGCCTTTCTGCCACCACAACTGCACAGCTCCGTCCAGAAGCTGCACAGTTGTGCCAGCGCCATTACGTACGCCATGTAAACGGCATTATGTACTGACGCCAGTGCCATTACATGTTAGGGTTTGGGAGTGTGGTGCCTCTTCCTGCCCATCTGTTTTGGGCCTTATGTTCTTATACAGTATGTTTGTATTGTGATATTGTAACAAATGTTCTGTGCAGTCATGCTGGCCACATGACCACCAGAGTAATCTGTGGGCAACACTGGCTCTTTGGCTTAGCAAAATCACCTCTGAGTCTTCCTTGCCTAAGAAAATCCTATGAAACTAATGGATTCTGCATAAGCCAACATGGAACTTTAAGGCACACACACACATTGAACGTAAGATAGACATAATATAAAAAGGGAACACAAAATTGCTATGAGCATGCAGACAGCTCTGCCCTTGTACGTTAAAATCTGAGCAACAATAACTGAGCAGGTAAGGCTGGGAGGAAGTGTGACAATGACGTATCCAGTATTCAATTACTCATATGCTAGACATTACAATAAAAAAGAGTGTTGACAGCTGTGTTAATTGTGCTCTGAGCATTTAAAAATTGCATCAGTTCTCGGCTTTCATTTGTGTATTTATTCCAGATGCTAGCCCAGTGTGAATGCACATGAATATATTACTGGCACGCACACCCACACACAAAGATTTAGTGTTTCTTTCCTCATGGCCAAGGAGAAGAACAGCATCCGTCAGGAATTTGATCAGGTGGAAGATAACAAATGAATGAATTATTAGTTTTGCCCAGGAATGAAAACAATCATTACAAGTTTATCAGAAACCATGGAGATGAAGCTTCTTTGGTATAAAAGGACTGTTGTTACTTAGCTACTCAAGATTGTCTGAGAGAAGTCAATCCAGGAAAAAGAAAGAAAGGTTTGGGGCACCTGAAATCAAGGCTCTCCAAGAGGTTCAAACAGAATCTGAAAGAAGAACAATAACAAAACAATTGCTGCCACTGTAGATCACAGGTAAAACTAGTGTTCGCCTGCTAGTTTAAGGTAACTGCAGACAGCAGACTGCACACTGAGGAAGCCTTGAACTGTATTTTTGCATATAAAGATATTTGTGGCAATTATGGAAAATTGGAAGTCAAATCCTCATATATATATATATATATATATATATGTTAGATATCTACCTTTGCCTCTGATATTAAACCAGGAAGTGTCTTCTTGGTCTTGAGATACAAATGTATTTCTGAACTACCTTTAATGGCATTAATCCTGTTTCACAGTTACAAATGCACAACCTGGAGTTATGTACTCATGACAGTTATGCATTCACAATCTCTATGTAGCCCCACATTTAGGGCTATGTAGGGACCATGAAAGTGCCCCAATCTCTACTTATGGGGAAGCAGCGACTGAAGGAAAGGGGTGTGTTACCCTTTTACTGTTCCCATCCCTAACCCCTTGCGCAAACTATCTCCAACATGGGGGGGGGGGCTGGAATTGTGATGGGGTCCTGTTTTACCTGTTATGTTGGAGATTGCTCATGGAAAGAGGTGGGACTATCAGCCCTCCATTTCCTGAGTAACAAAGGAAGAGACCCCCATCCATCTCAATGGCTACTGCCTCATAATTGTGGATGTTAGCAAAAAGCTATTGTAATACTGATTTAAATGGGTGGAAATAAAGTTAGATTTATAAACTGAGGCCAAAACAAGGAAAAAGAAATGAAAGACAGGGAAAAACGAAACAATATCAAACACCAGTTCTCTGAAGATGGAAAGTACCTTTACACCAAAATATCAAAAGCCAATGCTCTGAAGTTGGGAAGTAGTTTTATACTAATGAGCAAGCAGATAGCTCTGCCTTTGAATGTTAAAATCTGAGCCACAGTAACTGGGCAGGTAAGGCTGGGAAGAACCAAACATTAGTTATGTGTAGAATTTGTACTTGGCATGTTTGAATCTGTACTTAATTTTAATTCTTGAAATCAATAAAAATGTATTTAAAAAAATAATTGTGGATGGAGGCCGACTAGTGTGGCTTTCATTACATAGTACATTCGGCCCTCTGTATCCATTCTTTATCCATGCATTCATGCATCCATGACTTGAAAATATTAAAAAATATATAGAGATTCCAAAAAGCAAACCTTGATGTTTATATAATGGACACAATTTTACTATCCATTGTATTTAATGAGACTTGAGCATCCATGGATTTTCGTTTCCATGGAGGGTCTTGTATCCAAATCGCAGCAGATACCAAGGGCCCACTGTAACATAGTTAAAAGCTGTCATCTGCCTAAGATTTACAGGGAAAGCCTTTGTCTAGGTCCCATCACCTTACTTGCTTGCTAGGAACATGAGAGAAAACCTGTTTGGTGGCTGCTTCTGGAACAAGTTTCCATGGAAGGCTAGGCTGGCCCCTTCCTTCTTTCCTTTCGCCAACAGGCAAATACATTTTGGATCAAGCAATTTTGATTAAACAAGCTTTTAAGCAGAGAAAGTTTTTATTTAAATGTGTGTTTTTTCCCCTTAACTCTTGTAATTTTTGTATTTTTGATGTGGTTTTTAAAAATTGTTTTTAACAGTTTAGCGTTAAGGTTTTTAAACTGATCATCTTTGGAAGGTGCCTTGGATCCTACTCTGGGAAAAAGGTGACATATAAATGAAATAATCCTTCAATAAATTAAATAAAGACCATTAAGATTGGAATTGTTTTTGTTGGGTATAACAATGAAGAAATTTAAAGATGTGAATTATGAAGTGATGCATTATATGACAATAGCTTGCCCAGAATGGGAAAACAGAATGGGGCTTTCTAGATTGGCAAAAAGAAGTGTGTTCATGGCTGCATGAAACTCTAGCCTTTAGATGAGAAAAAGGGAAAGTGTGCCATGAAAATGCTTTTTTTTCTTTCTTTTTTTTAGGGGAGAAGAAGCACCTTTAAAAAGGTGCTGGTTTTCCCAGCTTCTTTTTAAAAAACTGCAGAACAGCACAGCTCCATCTAAAGGCTGTGGTGCAGCTACTAAGCATTAAGGAAAACTCCAAAAAAGATTGGCATTTATTTCTTTACTACATGAATAAGAAAAATGGGGAAATCATGTTTGTAGATACTGAGGCTTGAAGCAATTTTGTTTTTTGGTTTTTGGTTTTGTTTTGTTTTTGTTTTTTGTTTGTTTGTTTGTTTTTGGTCAGAAGTAATATATAAAATTAGGTAGTAGTTGAGAAATGATATAGACTTTGAGTTAGTATTTTTAGGCTTGGAGAGTGGGAAGTCAATATAGTTTGTGCTAGTTTTTGTTTATTAGAGTTGTATTTTGGGGGATTTAGTGTTATCGCTTGTATAAAGAGGGTATAGGTATGAGAATAGATTAGGGGGTTATTTAGTTTAGTAGATTTTAGGGTAGGTTTTCACTACAGTTTAGGTTGGTATTATTTGTGTTATGTTATGTGCTATCATTTATTTATGTGTTTTTAGTACTGCATGTTTTATGATGTAACAGCTAGTTAAATTATTATTACAAATGAAATAAATAATTAAAAGTTTTGTATTCTGAAGACTAAACACAAAAAACAGGGAAACACAGCAGGAATAAACACAGCTTTAGGAAGTATATCACACAATGCAATCTACAGGCTGCTGCTGCTGTTGGGAATATATGCAGTGTGACTATTGATCAGGCTCATTTGCTTTCACATCTCCACTTTGAACATCTCAAACCTCACCTCCATACACTAGCTAACTCACTGATGAGTCAACTCCATTTTAACCCACACAATCTGGCTCTAAACAGCCAAGAAAAGATGTTTGCTCCCTTTTCTAAGAGCCTCTGAGATTTAAATAGCTGTTCTCTGACAGTGGTACTTCTGATCATTAGCCAATATGCGCCAATAATTCTCAGTCTTTTCTGATGGGGTATGTTCATATCTCAGAAGAGCTGATGAGTTCTTCACCTGCATTTGTCCTGTCACAGCTGGACAACATATTTTCTATAGCTCTATAGGATTTTAAGAACTGTCAGCTATCAGAAGAGAGCTGTGACATCTTGCACAGAGTGCAATGCCTAATAAAGGTTGGATGATGGTGATGATCTTGCACAGAGCTCAACAGAAAGGAAAAGAATGAAAGTGATTGTGATTGTGATTGAAGTATGCTGGTGTAGACATTAATTATGTTGCACATACATGTATTGGTTGCTGTGTGCCTTCAAGTCATTTTTGGCTCATGGTGACCCTAAGACATACCTGTCATGGGGTTTTCCTGGCAAAATTGGTCCAGAGGAGCTTTGCCATTGCCTTCTCCTGAGGCTGAGAGCATGTGATGTGCCCAACACACACATGCGCGCTAGTTATTCAGAGAAACAATGGTGCATGTAGCCTGTATTATTTTAAAAATAACTACCATAATTAATAATATTACAATAAAAACCAAAACAATACTGATGAGTTATTCACCTGCATTTGTCCTGTCACAGTGGGACACATATTTCATAACAACTCTATAGGATTTTAAGAATTGTCTCTCTGCCTGAAGTTGGAAAAGTTACTTTCCTGGACTACAACTCTCAGAATCTACAGCAATCATGTCCTATATCTGGCGGATTTGAGGAGCTGCAATCTTAAAAGCTACCTTCAATAGGCAGTAGGAGCTGGTGATGCCAACATCAGTGGAGCCATGGATGCTCTCAGACTTCTAGCTCCAGCTTTGAAAGAGCCATCCAAGGACCTGAGCCAATTTATGGGAGTCAGCACCTTGGAGCCATCATGGCATAGTAGTTTAGTGATGGATTACGACTCTGAAGACCAGGGTTCAATTCATACCTCAGCTATGAAACTCCCTGGGTGACCTTAGGCAAGTCACATGCTCTCAACCTCAGGGAAGGCAATGGCAAACCCCCTCAGAACAAATCTAGTAAAAAAAAAATCACCCATGATAAGTTCGCATTAGGGTCGCCACAAGTCAGAAATTACTTGAAGGCACACGACGACGACAACCACCACCACCACCACAACAAACAAAGAACAACCTGGGATAGAAGAGTTCAGATTACAGCTCAGAGAAGATTGTGGTCATATTGGCACTAAATGCTTGAAAAGAATATGATTTAAACTTGGTGCAAACTGAATAGAATACAGTAATTCTGTAGTGGTAAATTTTGTAAGAGCCTTACCTCATGCATGTTAATTCATCTTACCTCTATCTGGTTTATAATTTAATCCAGACAGCATTCTGATGTTACCGGACAGTTTTTACCACCAAATTTGTTGCCCAAATATAGCCTGGGTCCATCCCTGCTTCCAGAGCTGCTCTGACTGCCATTTTCTTAACTTGGAAAACTCTCAGATCCAAAAGGAGCCAGGAGAATCGGCTCTGGAAGCAGAAATTGACCTGGGCTGTATTCAGGTGGCAAATTCAGTGATAAAAACTGTCTGGTAACATCAGGATGCTGCCTGAATTAAATTTTAAGCTAAATAAAGGTAAGCTGAATTAGCATGTATGGGATAAGCCTCTAAGATAAAAGGGACTCAGCTGCTTATTTGGAACCAAGCCACCCAACCATATTTTGTGTTAATACTGCTAGGAAAATCCATTTATTCCCCCCATCCCCATCCCAGGATTGAAAGCTAAACCCAGAAAGAACAGGAAAAGTATGGCAAATGACATTTCTTCTGCTAATCAAAGAGTAAAAGTTTTTTCAACTTTACAAGAAGTGCATTTGCTACCCTGCTGACATAAAGCAACTACCAGACACAGTGAACCAAGACCTATGTTTGATGGTCAAAGAAATCAGATGAAAGAATAATCATGCTCTATTATGGAGGATGTGCTGGAAACAAATACTTTAAAAATGGGGAGCTAGTCTGAATGTAGTGAATGGGCTAGCCTGAATGAAGTGCCTTTAGTCCAGCTGAAGGTTGGAGTGTTCCAAACAACAAGCTGTACGTCTGAATTCAGTCTATAGACAGGAAAAGTTGCTTTTTCAGACTACAGTACCCTGATTCAAAAGAGCTATTTTCTATACTCTGATTTGGACATAAAGTTCCACATCAACAAGTGGAAAAAACCAATTATCCTAAATTTACATGGAAACGGGTGCTTGAACAGTTGAGTCATCTCCTCTAATCTGTTTAGTGTATTTTCCCCCCATCAGTCAACTTTATGTATCATGTTGTTTTGCTAATAGCATTTGAATATTACCACAATGAAAGGTCATTCCCTCCATTCTGTTGATTCCCTGATGCATGACATCCATTACATCTCTCAGGAAGTGAGCATGTTGGCTTTTAAATAGAATAGCCCGCTGTGCATGAAGGCACTTGTGCTAGCTGGGTAAAAAACAAACAAACACCCACTTCATTAAAATACTCTTAACAGCCACATGACTATTTGCTGAATCAATATGAGAGTTTAATCAGGCACATAGAGCTTTGTTCAGCAAATGACCATAAAGTGGCAAATAGGAAATCAAAAAAGAAGGATAATATGGTAGAATCAGAGCTTAGAAAAGTTGTGGGCTTTTTTTTTTTTGCCATTGTCTTCCCTTGAGGATGGGAGTATGTGACTGCCCAAGCTCACCCAGTGGATTTCTATGGCCAGGCGGGAATTCAAACCCTGGTCTCTGTAGTTGTTGTCCAACACTCAAACCACTACACCACACTGGGTCACAGCATCAAAAGTACCAGTGCTTAAAACAGAAAGAAGTGATCAAAAGAAACTTTGTAAGAGATGAGATGGTGAAGAAGAAGAGGAAGAGGAGAAGGAGAATGGTGACAGTGAAATGGAATCAAATGGAATCAGTTCTTGAGGTATGTTTTATTTTGTTTGCAGTTTTAGGAATGTAATGGGTAACAGAGCAAATTGTTTTTGAAAAATAATGTTTCAAGCTCCAGTGAGAATTGCTCAGTCTATCCAAATTAAATTCCTAATGAGGCTGAGGGGGTTCAAAGGGGGGCAGTTATTGCAAGCTTACACTTGACTTCACTGCGCGTATTTTTACTCACACCAGCTCTTTTGCTGTTATAACACTACACTGTTGATGATGGTGGGACAAATCCCTAAATGAGCATAGGATTTTGACTATGCTCCGCTTTTCCCTTTGGTACTTCTTCCAACAGAGAAGTGACTTGAGCTTTGAGCTCCTGCACCACATATCCATGTTTCTGCAAAACTTGATGGATGATCTTAGGCTGTTCTCTCTGAGGACTCTTTCAAACGGGGAGGAATTTCTCCCAACTCCGAATGGAGCCAATGCGGATTTATGTAAATTCGCTTGTTTAGCGAATTTACATGAACCCCTGCTCCGTTCGGAATTACTTCCCATTACCCGAAAATAACCCCCTCCTGCCCGAATTTGCATGTGAAGCTTTAATTCGCAATAATGTAAAACCCATGATTGCATTCGAATTGGCTTCCCTCTTGCCCGAATTTGCATGCGAAGAGTTAATTCGCAATAACGTAAAACCCATGATTGCATTCGAATTGACCTTAAATTATACTTCCAATTTAGCCTCGTATGAAAGAGTCCTGACACACACGCACACACACACACAGAGAGAGAGAGTTTTGTGAGTTGGGAAGAGCTTTTATCATTGGAGAAAAGACAGGCTACAATGTAACTAATAAATAAAAATAAATAAATTAAAATCATTTGCCTCTGACAGTATCTGGGAGTTTCCTAATATTCCTAACCTGCCTTGGGACTCTTTCACATGGAGACCTATGTGCTTCCATACCAAAAATGGTTAAAGTGTTGGCATCCCAGTAAAAGCAAGCCAATTCGCTAATGCTTATCACACACAGAACACAACAAGGGGTTAAAAGCACATTACTTAGGCAAGGAAGTGTGTTGACGGTGAATTTGGGTTTCAGATAGATGAGGACAAATCCCCATTGGTAGCTTGGAAATAACTTTTTTGCGCATGCTCCAAACTGTCATTTCCACAATCACATCCATACACATGCTCCAGAGAGGGAAGGGAAGGAAAACCCTCTTTGCCCCAGAAGCTATTTCAGAGGAAGGAAGGCTGTGGTTTCCCTTTGCAAACTCCCTTAAAACCACACACACACACACACACTCAAGAAAAGAGGATGGTGCTGGTCCATAAACCTGCCTGTTTCCAGCAAGCGCTGAAACTCCCAGATGCCCTCCTTTTCTAGGACATGTCCTCCATTTCTCCCTCCTGTACAGGAGGAATTCCAAAATGTCCTCTGCCTTCTCTCACCAACTGCTCCCTGCTGCAAGAGGAGAAGAGCAGTCAAGCAAGGGAAAGAGGGGTGTGTGTGTTGTGTGTGTGTATCCCTTTAAGAACAAGGCCTTCTCCCTCTCCTTGGCACAGCAAGGAATCCTGGCAAATGTGGGAACATGGAGGATCAGGGACTTGGTTTTCAGACCACTGCAATTACGTTAAGAGAGCGAATTCGCAAATGAAATGGAAATGTAAATACATTAGTTTTGCAAAAATGCTTATTTCCTGATTCACCTCACTTTCTGTCTGGAGTCTGACTGGTTTGTGCAGATCGTTGCCTGAAAAGCAACTGTGAAATTTTCCCTAATGCCCTGGATGACCCTGCATTATGACCAGTTTAACCTTCCAGTTTTCCCCATGTGAAAAAGTCTTAGGAGGCATAACTCAAAAATAGGATGGGTTGATGAGTTTCCATACCCTTTCCAAGAAATAGATGTTTTCTCTAGGTGGCATCACTGTTACAGACCAGTATTTATACAGATATAATCTCATCCCTGCATGTTAAATAATTACAGTAGGACAATTATTTCCACTGAGAAAAGTTTCAGTTCTAACACTGGTTTAAACAGAATGGATAAAAGGGGGGGACCCCAAACAAGCTATGTTTGTTTTTGTATTCTTCATGGTGAATTTAAAATTGGCCTCTTGAAGGTGAGGAAGGGATTTGAATAAATCCATGTGGGTATATGGACATTTGAAATCAGTCATTTTAAGATGAAGAAGGGATTTGAATAAATCTGTGTGGCTAGAATACTACTTGCATTCTGTAATGCTGTGTAAAACCACTCAGGGAGGTCTGTTCAATGATCACTTACATTTGCGTGGGCTAAATTGGCACCAGGGAGACAGCATCAGTTTGAGTAGCCATTGAATTCCCCCTCTAAGATGCCAGCAAGCTCCTCGGTCCCTGATTAATGTAAATGATACAGCGATAATTCTTTATTTCATAGAACAAAGCCTGTCAGAAAAGTTCTTCCATCCCCCTCCCCCACTGAATGTATTCAGTATATTTTAAAATGGATTTTGAATCTTTTGTAAAATACTCGAAAGTGGTAACTTTGCAGGGTACCTTGTATTCTGCACAAAAGACTGATAGAAACTTGGCTCATTTTGGCCTCCCTGGATTCCTTTATTCTAATCCTTCTGTTTCTCAGTGAGAAAAATCACAAGGAACATCGGTATTTAACTCTTACAGCAGGAAGCTGGGAAACAAAAAGCCACAAAAGAATGTGTCCTAAGATGTCAAATCCAAAGAGGGAGAATGAAAGAGACAGACCAAACAGGAGCACTATTCACCTCTGTGTAAAAACTTTACACATGATCCAGCTACTTTGACCCCCCCCCCCTTTTGTACAATTCAGGATATATGACCTGATTTTCAGTAAATGAGGCAGTAAAATGAGGTTCCTCAGCCATATTGCTTTAGACCGTGGGTGAAAGCTCATGTGACAGAATGCAGAATGTCCCTCATGAAAACTGTTCCAATGCATTGTTCCTTGCCACAGAATGGCAAGGAGAAGACTAAGCTGGAACACTCATCTCTGATACATAGTTTCTATGTGCAGGAATTAAAATTTGTATATATGCATAGAATACTTGGAGATTATCACACACAGCTTTTAAACTACAATTCAATGGAAAATAGCTCCTTTGCTGATACTTGTGCCTCAAAAATGTGGTTAGAGCACAACTTTTCTTGACAGGAAACACCCGTCAATAAGTACCCAATTACACATGATCCAGCTACTTTGATCCCCCCCCACACTTTTGTACAATTCAGGATGGCTGTGCCATTAGTCCTCATGTACGATAGGTTCCTCCTGTGGCAGTTCCAACACTGGGCAGTCATATAGTGTCATTCTCCTCCTACTGCTCCCATTCTCCCTCACTATTTCTGAGCAGGTTGGGTTTTTTCCCTCCCCCCCCCCACTTTCTTTTCTTTTTTCATGTTTGTTTTACTAAATAACATTGTCATAATTTCTAAATTGTGTTAGAAATTAAAATTTAAAAAATTCAAAAGGCACCTGGGTAGGGCATAGAACAGGCAGGGGGTATTAAGGATGAGTGTGGAAGAGAATATGAGGGACTGTTGGTGGCAGAAACAGCCTTAGTTGCGCTACTAAAGGGATGTGCAATAAGGAAAGCCCCTAAATCGGTATGTATCTGTTTCCTTTTACTAACACAATTGCACTGAGAACCAGGCTCCTGTGATAATGTCCACTGACTCTTATAGTGGGAAGGGACCACAAGGACCATTTATTCCATTCCTCTGCCATGCAGGAATACATCATTAATACAGATATCAATGTTGGGCCTTCTTCATGTTTGGGAAACTTTGCATGAGCCATTTTTGAAGACGAGCAGGTTAAATTTGATTAGTATTTTATAGTCTACTGTAATGGTGTCATACTTCACTGCACTGGATTTATTACATTTTGATCCGGTTATGTTGGCTTAGTTATTTGTGTGTGTTTGTTTGTATTTATCAGATGCCTTGAGTGGTTAGAAAGATGGTGTAAAATGTGACAAGCAAATGTTTTTAATGTTTAGAGTTATATCTCGAGTACCACCAAGTCACTTCAACATATGACCCCATTTAAGACAAACATGAACATTTGCTAGAATATGTAGGAAATAGGCAACACTATGAAGAAATTATCTTACATTAGAATCCTAGGAATTTTCCTTCAGATGTTCTATTCACTTTGATCGTAAGCATATATAAGATAGTAATTTTAGGAATATTTTGGAGGCTAGGCTTGATTTTGATTTTAGGCAGTCCACTTATGTTACTCTGAGTTGGAACACTACCCCATCTAGCACTAAACTGTGTACCCTGACAGGCAGTAAATCTCATAGTATATATGGCTATATTTACTAGTGCACTTGGAAACAACTTTTTAAAATAGTTTGAAAGTTCATAATTATATATACAGAGTTAACAATTCAAAAGTGCACTATTTATAAACTGAGCCTTATTCCTGCAAGTTTTTGATTAACAATTCAGTGGAAACTTCCAAATCTTTCTGTGAAACCTAAGCATACTAGGGTGAAATCTTCTTTGACAGGGCTGCCTTAGAAATGCTCTCTCATTCTGTTTAAACAAAAGTCAAGCACAGCCTGACCTTTCGTTACTTCAGCTAAGATGGCTGATCCGAATGATGAATAATCTTCTCAATAAGGAGAAAACGGATTCTGAAAAGCATGAAAAAGGAACCTCAGCAGTATCTTTTTTTAAAAAAATTAATGAATATTTCCACAAAATATTATCTGATCAGATTTAAATTTGCCTTTGCATCTCTGCAAGTTCAAAAGGAAAGTAGTGTTTCCCTCCTTCATCAGATTTCTTTCTTCCAAGTGAGGCTTCGACTGGAGTAATAATAAATGTGATCATTTTTACTGATGGGATAGAACCCGATTAACGGAAGTCCTCAGAACTCATCATGAAAGGGATTGTCATGGTGACCCAATCCAATTTATATCTATGTAAAGCACAGTTTTAGCAGCAGCAGCAGCAACATCAATTTTTTTTTTTTTTTTGCTTAAATTCTTAAAATGTTGGGATTACAGGAAGCAGCTGGAATCTTTTTTGCAGCTGCTGTTTCAAGCATTCTTCAAACTACATTTAGACTAGGAAAGATTCTGTAATAAATACAGCACTAAAATCTGGCACTGGCTTTGATCTAGCAAAGTATAATTTTTTTCTTAATATTCTTTCTTTCCTTGATCCTCCCTTCCTTTTTTTCTTTTTCTTTCTTTCTTTCTTTCTTTCTTTCTTTTTTTTTTGGGGGGGGGTGCTCCCACTCCCATTTCCTTAACATTCCTATGGTTCTTTTTGTGAAAAGGGGGAGAATTCTGCTGTTCTCTTTCCCTTTTTCAGACCTTACATTAAAAGCTTCCTGCTTCACAGGGATGAAGTACCCATGTTCCCTTTTCTTCCAGTTGCTTAGAAGAAGCCTCCTTCTGAGATGTTCATGGGTGAGGATATGCTCTCCTAGGCCTCTTAGAACACTTTTATTTAACCTGGTTGACTTAAACTTAAAACATTTCTTTAACCTAGTTAACTGGAAACAAGAGCTCCCAACAACCCCAGCACAGAGGCAAAATGAGACATTGCCCCCTAGATATGAATTCTTCCTTCAATAATTATTTTTTTCTTTCTGTCCCCAAACTTCTGGCATTGTAGTAACTGGAAACTTTAGTTATGCATTTAGATATTATTTATTCATTTTATGACCTACCTTTCTTCTTATACAGGCTTCAGGGTGAATGCCTAATGTTTAGGTATCCAAGGAAAAGGAGAAGGCAAAATGGCTACAGGAATGGGGACACAGGAGAGGTTTAGGTGTGAACAATTTTCAGTGTCTCATTCTTAGGAATGCTAGAAATTTGGGGACTGAAGGAAAATTCAAGGAAAGTGGTGAATTCTCAAGGGTGGAGTGAGCCCCAGCCAGCATGGTCAATGATTAGGGCTCAAGGAAAATAGAAAATGGAATGCCATGGATAACGGAAGACGAAACATCTGAAGGGCATCAGATTGAAGAAGGCTGCCTTTATTTGTAGACAATCTCTGGTCATCAGAAGCTTGAGTGACACTTTGAAGTGCTTGTGGTTTCTTAAGCCTGTTTGCTTCCTGGGTTCTACTTATGGCCTCCCCATAATCCTCCAGTCCCTCCTAGTAGACCCACTGGAAACTCTACTAGATTTTGTGCTTCATGCAGTTGGCTGGCTTAACTGAATCTCTGACAGAAGTGCTGACAAATTAAAACTTGAAATGAATGTCAACTATTAATGTCAATGCATCTGAGGAAGTAGACTGAAGTCTATGAAAGCTTATGCTGCCAATTTCTTTCTTTCAGTTAGTCTCAAAGGTCTACAATATCTATCTACGTACTTATTCTACAGACTAACATGGCTATATCTTTGAAGTCGTTCTGCAATATTACAGAAACAAATGACAGAGCAATAAATTAACTTCTGAATTTTACATATTCATCACTTATTCATTGGGTACTCATTTGTTTTCTCATAGCAGATTGGGGAAAAAGGTTATGGAGAGAGGGGTGGGAAGAAAAGGAGAAAAGAGATTTACTCTGCAAACTATTCAAATCAAATACATTTTGGCAAGAAGATCAAGGTGGGAGTAGCCATGTTAGTCCATAGCAGCAAAACAACCAATTGTTCAGTGAACTCTTAAAGATTAACATTTTTTTTTAGCATAAGCTTCCATTGACTCCAGCTCCATCAGTACAAGCATCTGATGAAGTGGGCTGGAGTCCACAAACACTTATGGGAAATGTAAACTATCCTTTTTAAATGTGCCATAAGAATTTGACATTCTAGCAAAAATGCCAAAGATTCTGGCATGATTTCTTTCCAAACAGATCCTTCCAACACCTGTGGCAAGTGGAGGTCCTTGTACATATCTGTGGAACAGACAGATGAAGCCTTTCCTGCTAATGTGAATTTTTAAAAATATATTTGGAGGTTCAATATTTTCAGCTTCCTCTATTGGTTTGTTCTTTGTCTTTATACAAAGTCTTCTTAATTATCACTGCTGGCATCTTGAATTGCATCTGAAGAAATTGACTACATCTACTAAAACATATGCTACAACATCTTTCACACAGTTAGCCTCAAAGGTGCTACATGGTCTCTTTGGATCTCGTATAGATTTGTAACCAACAGTTACAGATATTTCAATGATCTATATTCAGCAAGACTATACATTCATGATCTTGGCATCACTGCCACGGTCATACACCACCACCACCCACCACCCCACACACAGACAAAACAAACACAACCCTCTACTTTAACAGCCAGTAGCTACATTGAGCAATCAAGGTCTGTTCTGCTGGTGACTGGGGCCCAGCAAGATGATGTTCCCAGTCCCCTCCTGCCAGTGAGTGAGACTGCAACAGAGAATTGTGACAAGCATCTTGGGGTTTTTTTTAAAATCATTGTAGCCTCATTTGCTGGCAGGAGGAGGCTGGAAATGTCATTCTCCTATGCCCTGACAGCCAGCAGAATAGGCCTCCATTGCTCAGTGCAACAGCTGTCCCCGAGCCTCACCCTTTGGGTCCTTCTGGAGAGAAAGGAACAGAACCACTGTAAAGCAGTGCCTCTGATCCCCATCCCTCTCAGCCGGTCCAAAAGGATGGCATGATCAATGGTGTCAAAGGCTGCTGAGAGATCCAAGAGCACCAACAGGGTCACACTACCCCTGTCAATGCTCAAGCGGAGATCATCTGTCAGAGCAACCATGGCAGTTTCAACTCCATATCCTGCCCGGAAGCCGGTTAAAAGAGTGAGTTATCAGATAATGGAGTATTGAAAGGTAGGAGCTTCCTGTATGTCCCAAAATTAGGCAGATTGGCTGTTTTAGAGATGTGGCAGAATACCTGAAAAATTCTTGGCAAGAGTTCTTCTCCTGAAAGAAACAAAAAGGATAGGAAAAATGAAAGCTAATAACATAATGAAAGTGAATGTGTTGTTAAAAAGACATATCTATAAAAAAATTTTAAAAAGATATATCTAATGAATGAAGTTTCAGCAATTAGAAATGGCCCAGCTTAAAAAAATGGCTTTACACATCCTCAGTCTCTGAGTCCTGCTGGGTGTGGCAGAGTGGATTGCCAGGCCCCTAGAGTAGAGTAGGGGAGAGGGGAAAGGAAAACAGGAGTAGGGTTGTTTATACTACTCGACAGTCCTTCTGCTGGACCAGGGATGGCCACTGGATCTATTGCCCTGCACTCACCGCCCTATCTTTCTCTCCCCCTTTCCTTCTCTTATTGTCAATCCATTCTGGATTTTACCACTCTTTCTCCCACAGCTTCTCTGAATGCTAGCCTCTAGTTTAGAATAGCTCTCATTCAACTCAGAACAGGTAGGAACAATGGTAAAACCCAGAGTGGATTCACCGTCCCCATGGTATCAAATCCAGTGGCAGCTCCTGGTTTGGACCTAATTGTGGTTACGTGGGTACTGTAGTTGGGCATTTAACCCAGAAGTTTCAAATGCAAGGAAATATGTTGACCTTTTCCACAAAATACAATGAAATAAATTAGAACAAAGATGGAGCCATGCTGGGTTTCATTCGTTTAAAACTCAGAAACCTGCTCTTGTGGGAGCAACATTACAATAAAAAGTGCAATTCCTTGCACAGCAGAAAGGCTTGCTCTCAAGAGAGCATTGTAGATGTTATTGTGATTGCTGAGGAGAACTCTGAAGTGTTTCTTTATTTATATGTATATTTTGAGGCAGTGCTACTGAAAGCTGTGCTCCATGGAGCAGTGCCAGTCCATGAACCATCTGCTGCTAGTCTCTGGAGAGCTTCTAGGAAATAAAAGAAAAATCAGTTTTAGCCAGTGGACACGAATATGGTACTGGTCATTGGCACATGGCCGTGTGTACAGAATCAGGTATTTTAAGGAATGTCAATCTTCTACTGTCTTGATCTCTCACACAAGGATAAATTACTTCCATAGTTTTTTTCCTTGCTGTGGGTGAAGATGAGTATTTTTGTGCACTTTTGTCCAGTATTCACACATTCTGGATTCACAGAATCATAGAGTTGGAAAGGGCTCCGGACAGCTGTCCAGGCTATTTTTGGAGACATCCAAAGAAGAAGAAAGAGCAGGGTGACCAGATGTCATAACTGCAAAGGAGAACAAGGCACTGCAAAATGTAGGGCATTCAAGAAAAATTAGAACATTACCAAATACAAGCTAAAAACACTAATTTTAATACAAATTCATTTCATATGGTTTATTTACAGCTATATTAAAAGCTAAAGGTAGTCCCTTGACATGAATGTCTAGTTGTAACCAATTGTAGCAGACCATGCTCATCTCCATTATTAAGCTGAAACGCCAATGTTGTTCAAAGATGGCTTTGGTGGTCATCTGGTCAGCATAACTGCACCGAGCACTGTTACCTCCTCACCAAAGTGGTAGCTATTTATCTACTTGCATTTGCATGCTTTCAAACTGCTATGTTGACAGAAGCTGGGACAAGTGACAGGAGCTCACCCCATCATGCAGCACTTGGGCCTTGAACTGCCACCCTTCCCACTTTACAATCATTAGAACTGGTATCTTAACCACTAAGCCAGTATATTACATATACTGTATTTTATTATGAACTCAACCATATTTTTCTGATGAACCTACCTTCATTAAAATGTCTTGTTGGCTTGCAGTATACATATAGAACTCTGAGAAAAAGAAATGCTTAAAATTGTATTTTTCTAGAAACAAGCACATGGCTGAATCTACATTTAAATTATTACTTTCATTTGTACTTTTTCCATTTGATCTTTCATCGCTCCTGTTTCTTCCTCAATCCAAATCACACACTTTTGCTCTCCCTCCCCTTGGTGCTGCTGATCTGCTTCAGCAACCCTGATCTTTCCTTTGCACAGCTCTGTCAAAACACACACACAAAACCTGATCAATGACAGTCTTCTCACCTCTTCCCATCTCCCCATGCACTGGGATCCTGCTGCTCAAGTTATTTTTTCTGCAGCCTGCCAACTCGTGCCCCTTTCCTTTGCCTCTCTGATGCAGGCAACAGTTTTTCTATAGCCATTAGGCTGCATTGTTTTTTTTATCATGTTTATTTTTGATCATGTTATCAAATTTGCAGGTGACACCAAATTAGAAGAGGTAGCTAATAACCCATCAAAATTCAAAATTACCTTAATAGATTAGAAAGTTGGGCTAAAACTAATAAAATGAATTTCAAAAGGGAAAAATGTAAGGTACTACACTTAGACAGAAATAATGAAATGCACAGATATAGGATGATAGACAACTGGCATGACAACAGTACAAGGGATCTAGGAAACCTAGGGGATTACAAGTTGTTTTTTACTGTTGTTAGCCGTCCTGATTGATCTCAAAAACAAAACAAAAAACAAACAGCTTCATTTATATACCGCTTCATACCCTTAAGGAGTGTCTAAGCAGTTTACAACTGTAAGCTATTTGCCCCCCAACAATCTGGGTACTCATTTTAGCGACCTCGGAAGGATGCAAGCCTGAGTCGAGCTTCAGCCCTTTGCTGGTCTTGAACTCGCCACCTTATGGTTTTGAGTGAGTGGCTGCAGTACAGGCATTTAACCCCTGCGCCACCAGGGGCAGGGTATAAATAAATTTTATTTATTTATTTATTTATTTATTACAAGTTGAACATGAGTCAACAGTGTCACATGGCAGCTTTTTGTACAAGTGGTGGTGTAAGTGTGCTGAGGTGCACAAAAAATGTTGTAAAGTATAAACATCAAGGGTATTTCTGCACAGAATAATTTACCCAAATGCATTGGGATGTACAATACCTGACAAATACTACAAAATTCTCACTTCTGTGTTACGTTTCCTGATGGGGTTTTCCATGTGTCAGGAAATCAGCTTTTCATCTGGGAAATGAATAGTGGTGAATATCCCTAGTATATTTTTACATCCCTAGTATATTTTTATATACTATACCATCTAATTTCTTATGTTTATTTTAAATAACAATGGTATCTCCACCCTTAAAATTCTGGGTAATAAAGAATACTATATGCTAGGACAGTGATGGTGAACTTTTTCAAGACCAAGTGCCCAGACTCAGAGGCATTCCTTCATCGTGTGGCACTGGGTGCCAGGGGTGAGACTTCCCCCTCTGGGAGTGGGATCTCATGCTTCTGGGGGCAGGGTTTCTGGGGAGGGACTTCCACCTTCTAGGGGAGGGACTTCTGCCCTCTGGGGGCAGGACTTATGGGGCGGGAGTTCTGCCTTCAGGAGGTGGGACTTCCAGGGAAAAACTCAAGGTGCACTCTCTCAGCCTCAGGCTAGCAAGATTTTCATACCAGCACTTACCCTTGATTGATCTCAAAGGGGCGGGGTATAAATAAATTATTATTATTATTATTATTATTATTATTATTATTTACCCTATGGTAAAATGCCAGTAAAACATTTAGGAAGTGAGTGTGTCTGAAAATCTGACACACTTCCTAAACAGCAGGGAATTGTCTGCTCGGCTCCAGTGTCCCTGAATCATTCAGGCAGCATCCATTACCCATTAACAGAAAATTTATTTGGATAAACTTCAAAATGAATCCTTAGTACCACTGAAAATGACATTGTATGATATGTAAAACAAGCTATGAATCTTAGAAGGAACATCAGTTAGAGGTGGGTCTCCTATAAGAAATGCAATCTTGTATTCATCTTGGCAGCTACGAAAATAGTGTGGAAGGTGGTGGCAAAACCTTAGTTCACATTCTATTAACATTCTCATCCTGACATAGACTTCACTTTGTCATGGTCTTAAAACTGCCACTTCAGATCAGGTTAGACTGAGATGAATCTATCTGGAGCCACAAACTTTTAAGTGATGTTCTGTTTGAGTTGATTAAGCTTCTTTCCACTTTGATGAACAAGCAGCACTTCAGATGACCAGAATTTCAGCTTGCCTTTCAGCTGTTGTTCTGAATTTATCCCCAAATAATCTGGTACAGAATGCAAGATGTCACCTGGCTGCAGGTTTGCCTTGGGCAATTTGTCAGGGAATGTTCTTAAATTATTGCCTTTCTTTTCTCAGATCTGAATTGTGAACTGGGAAGAAAGCCATTTCATAGACACCTTCAAATGAAATGTGCACAGTGATGAAGTTTCCATGTGTTTTTTTCAAAAGATCCGCACACCCCATTCTCTTTCTTTGTTGTGTTATCATCTCTGGCCATGTTAATCCACTTAATATTCAATGTAGCCTTGAAGAGGTGCTTGTCATCTTTATTTATCCATAAAACAAATCATTAAATGGTAGGATATAATGATACTAATATTTATTGTAAACAACTTGATTTATATAGGCCAGATTTTATATTGGAATAGAAAGAGAAATACACAGGAAGCAACAGTTAGTGCCCTTCACAAAACTCAAACATGATGATGATGATGATGATGATGATAAGAAAGGAATACTATGAAAGGAATAGAAACTAGGACTATGCAGAACAGTGATCTTTCTATGTTTCTTTTTGGTAATCAAATCATTTCATGGTTAGGGCAATAATTCCCACAATTCTGGCCTCATAATGCTCTGTTCACATGTTATTGAATTGCAGAAGCTGAAGATGTTAACATTAAGTCTAATGCATTGCCACTGACATAAATTTGAAAATGAATTAATATTGATCATCTTTGATAATTTTATAAAACTATTTTTTACATTACCATGAGCACCAAGTTACTGTTGTGTAAGTTTTAAATGTTAAGAGATCAATTACAATTACCAAAAATAGCCCATCAACTCAAATTATCTCTCTGAAGTAACAAATTAAAATAGCATGAAATGTTAATCACATACATTATGGGTTTTTTCCCCATCAGAAACTGTATTTTGTCCAAAATGTGTTCTTTTCTGTTCAAAAGTTGGGGAGCGGGTTTGCACAAAACCAAAGTTTTGTAGATACATGTTTTTTTTTTTCACAAAAAAGTTACAAAAGCAAAACACACATGCACACACAAAACCTAATGGCATGGATGGATTGTATTAACACACTAAAATGCGAGTTCATGTAGAAGACAAGTAAATTTGGGAGTAGAATCATAGAATCATAGAATCATAGAAATTTAGAGTTGGAAGAGACCACAAGGGCCATCCAGTCCAACCCCCCTGCCGTGCAGGAACTCCCAATCAAAGCATCCCCAACAGATGGCCATCCAGCCTCTGCTTAAAGACTTCCAAGGACGGAGACTCCACCACCCTCCGAGGGAGTGTGTTCCACTGTCGAACAGCCCTTACTGTCAGGAAGTTCCTCCTAATGTTGAGGTGGAATCTTTTTTCCTGCAGTTTGCATCCATTGTTCCGAGTCCTGTTCTCTGTATTCCATACATCTTTAGTACCTACTGTATCATGTGAACTGTCTTACGGAGCCAGGTTTCCAGTGATTAATTAGGGTTCTGTAATCAAGATCCTGGGCTGCCAATTTGGATTTTACTTAGAACATGATCTATCCACTTGGGCAGAACCTGAGTCTATTGAAAGCATGTCCCTCTAAGAGTAGAAAGAATGACAGGCTTTTCTCAGTTTGAACCAGATGATAGGGAGGGAATTATATTTTGGACTACAACTTCCAGAATCCCCTCTGGGCTTTATAGCCCCCCCCTCCAAAAATAAAAAACCTTTGCAACTCCTGGTTCAATAACTTGACTTTCATCAGCTCTTCCTTCACCTTTTCCCCTTTGGACAATACCCTTAGGCATTACCTAAGAACTAGCACTAGGTATGTATTATCCAGATGTATTTAAAGTATCATTCCATTTCTCACCGCAGGCTAAATGTGTAATCGTGCTCCAGCATTAAGTGCAGAATATTTGTCTGTCATAAATAACAAGTGAGCCTCTCCAACGTGGAAGTTTAGGGAGGGAAAATAGGGAAGGGTTGTATCTCTCCCCCTTCCATGCTGTAGGCCCAGCCTAGATCAGGAGAGCCACATCTGTAATTTGCAGGAGCAAAACCACTTCTGAAGCAAACTGGGGTTTTCCCTTATGCAGATTTCATCAGTACAATCCAGATCAGGGCCCCTGGGAGGATGAAGTAAAAAGTGTAAAGCCCCTCAACCTTACATGCCAGGCATATGTGATTAGGTCCTTTAAGCTTACTTTCAAGTAAGAAAAATCACTGACCTAGCTGCATATGCTATGTATGAAAGGTAATTTGTTGTTTGGGTCTCAGACAATAAGTTTTAATTCTCCTTTCTTTATTTTTAATTTTTAAAGTGGACAATTATAGCTTTGTGTAAACAAATGCAATAGAGCCTAAACATTTCAGTTATATCTGCACTCACCCCAAAAATAAGTTTAAAATAATAAAAAGAAGTTTAAAATAATATATCCAGGTTGGATAAATAGCCTTTAAATTTAGGTCAACCTTGATTTAATCTTAGGTCAGACTAAGTTGTTTAAAGATACAGGCAGATTTCAGTTAATAAAGCCTCTGTTAAAGAAGCTCTTTTTTACAAAATCTTTTTACACTTTCTAGTCCCCATTTTCCTCCTCATCTTCTGTCTAGCTGGATGTTTTTTTTATAGCATTGGCTATAAACTGAAGGAATGCTTGGACTGGGAAAAAAAACAGGAATCTATTCTACTGATCCTGGTGTGTCTGCCTGTCTTGAACAGGCAAGGTAAACAGCAGCTGCCTCCAGAATTCCTTACTGAGTATGTGTGAACAATAGAACAGAGAGAAAAGAGGAGAGGAGAAAATCCTACCATGACAGCTATCCTCAAGATGTTTTTTAGAAAGCATAAACTATACACTTGCCCGACCAAAATGGAAATCATATGAAACATGGAGGCTATTGGGGGAAAAAATGATGAATTTTGGAAGAAGGTTTCAAGTGGTCTCTAGAAGAAGCTTTTATTTGGCAAGGCTTGCCTGACCTGAATATGAATGACATTTTCATATGTGCATATTGCTAGTTTTGGATAAAAGTTTTGTTGAAGAATGCTGAATAGCACTGTGTAAATTTACAACGCTATATAAATAAAGGATAATAATAACAACAACAACAACAACAATAATAATAATAATAAATAGGCTTTCTCTATTCTTTCCATATAATTTCTGATTCTGGTACCAAAGTTTCTTTGAAGAGATAAAGCCTGGGAATACATCTGCTTCATTAAATGAAGCATACTTCTATTGCAATACTGGATACAACTCCTTTTCTAAACTCTCTGATTAATTTATTCCTGAGTTTGGATTTTCCCTATACATGTAAATATAGATTGAAGTCGAAAATATTGCCCAAATTGTTCACATACTGCCAAAATTACAGGAATTTGTTTTAGTACTATGTATCTTATACTACCCACTTGGCTATTGGAGCTAGATAATGTTATTCTGACTGTGCCAATTTTCCCCAAATGGGATGTTATCCCAACATATGGCGTCAACAGAATTATAGCCTCTAAATTTAACAAAGCAGTCTTGAGCATATTTACAAAGAAGTCTTACTGCATTCAATAAGGTTTTATGATTGCAGCTGTAGTCCACTATACAGTAAATTGATCTGGGGATTAGAAGTCGTAAATATTTAAAACCTGTGATGAGCTATTTGAATGGAAAAGAATTAAATGCTATCAATGTAAATGTGAGGTGCTCCAAGGCTGCTGCTACAATTCTCCTCCCAGTTTATTTTATTTATGTGCATTGGTAGCATGCACATACATGCACATATTTAGCAAACATTCTAAGCATTAGAGTGAGGCCTGATCATAAAGTTTAATTTCCAGTTGCCAAGGTGCTGCTCAACAAGTCTGAATTTTCCTTTGTTGCTTGTTTGATGTATAGCAACATGCTAGTGGCTCAAGGTTTATTTGAAAACACTTGCCCCTCTTAAGCTGCAAACAGACAGTGGTAAAGGGATGGCTTAATGCTGCCCCTTTGAGCATTAATTAATTTTGGGCCACAGAAACTGCATGCCACACCTCCAACCCAGCATTTCCCAGCACAAAAAGAAGCAGCAAAAAGCCGCTCCTTTTTATGCTGGGAAAAAGGTGCCTTTGCCACTGCGGCGGTGGTTTTTCTGGGTTTCAGTAATATGCGGTTTCTAGACACCGCACTGCCAAAACACCACAATGTGGTGCTCAGGGCAGCTTCACAGCATGTTTACGGCATCGTGGGTGTGTGTGTTGTGCATATGCCATGCCCCCAAGCCACCAGGAAGCCAGTTCTTTTTGCCGGTTTGTCCTGGCAGTAAGTGTATTTATCAATGGACACTAGTCAAACCCTCTGTCACAATAAACTAGACATACACATTCATAACCACTGAGTATGCATGTTTACAATTGTGGCAATATTACCATGATTACAAATGCTCCCTTAAACATTCCTTAATAGCTAGCTGCCACACTGAGCAGCAGAGGTGTGTTCTGCTAGTGATCAGCATATTGCAGCATGACATTTACAGCCCCCCCCCCCAATGATTTCTGGTATGGCAATCAAAAGCAGACTGCAGTCACAACTCCTCATCACACCACAGCTCATTTGTGGGAGAAGGCTAGAAATATTGTCTTGCATTGACTGCCTCAATTGCCAGCAGAACAGACCTCCATTGTTTGGTGTGGCTGCTGGTGTTAAGGTAGGTTTGGAGAATCAGATCAGGGGATAATATATTTGTAACCATGTCTGTGATGCAGAATCTTGGCATAGGTCCTTTATTTCTAGGGCCAGCCCAAGACATTTTTCTATCTGAGAAATATTCAAGATTCACCCCCCCCCTCCCAATACAGAATTGATTTATCTGTCCACATGTTCCCCCTGGTCACAGGTTGTCTTGTTTGGGTGATGCAGGTCAATACTCTAGGGCCAGGATTGGGCATACTGGATGCTCATTTTGTGGTTCTGGTCTAATCCCATCTCAGAGGGACCTTTGTGTGGGTCAAAAAAACCCACTGTTTGCCACAGAATTTCTAAGAAACTCCACAGCAATACCTGGCAGACCAGACCACCATTGCATCTACTGAGAAGACCCTGTCTGTAGTAGAAATGGAGCACCTGGTCATGTGGGTTTGGTGAGACACCTGTTTCCAGTTGCACAAGAAACTTTGTGAAATCCCCCTCCCCCCCCCCCCCATTCTTCTTCTTCTACAACTATTCTTATTTAGGATGCTTAGATACTGGGGGGAAATTGTGTAAGATTCTAGCTGGTTGATAATTCTTCCTGGTGGGGTTTGAGAAAAGCATTTTTATTTGAACCTCGGAATGAATGTTCTTTCCATCCCTACCACTTTTGTTCTCCTACTTCTGCTGCCTGAAGCAGTTGCCTCACTCAGCCTAACAGAAGGGCCAGACCTGTTTATACAAGTGCTTAAGACATAAAATAAATCTAGCTGGAAGGTTCATCATATCCAATACTTATTCTGGCCGATTCTGCTGAAGGCAGTCTCTATGTCCCAAGGCAGAATAAAGGCAAAAACTGAATCCACTTTCCAATGGGGTACATCCTAAAGGAGAAAGGGCAGAAAAGGAACACAAGGCCTAATGAAATAGTGTCAGATTAACAAAAACAGTTTGCTTAAACACAACAAATGTACATTTCTAGAGATTACAGGTTAAATCAGATACAGTTTGAGTCTCCTTTATCCAAAATTCCAAAATCTGAAATACTCCAAAATCCAAAGCTTTCCACATGGGTGGCTGAGATAATGACACCTTTGCTTTCTGATGGTTCCATGTACACAAATTTTGTTTCATGCACAAAATTATTAAAAATATCGTATCAAATTATCTTCAGGCTATGTGTGCAAAATGTACATAAAACATAAATTAATTTGATGTTTAGATTTGGGTCCCATCTACAAGATATATCATTATGTACATATATTCAAACACAGGTATTCCAAAATACAAAAATCCAAAACATTTCTGGTTGGAAAAGAAAGACTCAACTTGTATGCAGAAAACCTTGTGAGGCATATTCCAAAACATGTTCTGACATGTTATGCTGATATAAGAACAGCAAGAACACAAAATCAGATCAAAGGAACAAGCATGATGTATGTAGTTTGAGAACAGGCTTGTTCCTTATTGCTAGATTTTATGTATGCCACAGCCTTTTGTTGCTCCATTGCTGCCACTGCATGTTTTAGTAATTCTGTATAAACTTGGTTTAATTGCTTGTTCAGTGTGGAACCCTGGGCTTTCAGGCCAGAGTCCACCCGGCCCTGTGTCATTAAATAATTTGCTGAATTCAATATTTTATCATACTTTATTCATGAACCTTAAAAGATTAAAAAAAATTCCCTTCACACCACTGACAAAATGGTTACCATCAGTACACTGAGGAGTGCATGATCTCACTTCACCACTATGTCCTCCTCTTGCCCCCCGCTTTTTTTTTTTTTCCTGGTAAGCACAACCCAGAAACCTATTCCAGCCAGTTCATACCCTGGGCTTCCGACTCAGAGTCCACCATGTTATTAAATACAATGGGTCCTTGATATCCACTGGGGTTTAGTTCCAGATCCCTCTGTGGATACCAAAATCTGTGGATACTCAAGTCCCATTAAATGCAATGGCATAGTCAAATGGTATCCCTTATATAAAATGGCAAAATCAAAGATTCCTTTTGGTGTGTGTGTGTGTGTGTGTGTGTGTATAAATCTTTTCAAACCTTGGATGGTTGAATCCATAGATAAAGAATCTGTGGATAGAGAGGATCAACTGTAAACTGTTAAATTTAATCAACTATCAGACTCAATTCATGAACCTTAAAAGGTTAAAAATGGCTCCCATCAGTACATTGTAGAGGAAGTGATCTCCCTTCACCACTATAGCTACCCCATCCCAGTGCAACCCACAAGCTTGTTCCAGCCAGCTGAAAAGGCTTCCAAACCCAGTTTTTGCATGTTAGTGAGATCTGCAGACTGGAAGGGAAGGAAGAAAGTTCTATCATGCTGGCATTGCAGTGCCAGGGTGACATTGGATTTAGGCCTGGGGCTTCTCTAGCAGAAGTCATCAACACTCTCCAACACTCAAGACTAATTTAAATTTGTAATCCTTCTGTAGTGAGACATTGTCCGAAAGGAGATTTCACAAATCTTCAGTGTCTCTTGCCCCAGATCTCAGAGTTTTAGGTTTTTCAGACCCAAATCCTTGTCAGTTCAATTTATAAACGAAGAACAGGAAACTGCTAGTGGATTTGACATGTGTCACATTTTTTCATTCTTTCTGCTTTACTTATGTGACTTTAGTAGGGTTTGTAATTTATCATATTTTAAATATTAGTAGCAGGTCTCTTAGTACGAAAGTGTTGAAAAATTCAGTAGCGAGGATCATTATTGCATCCATCTTTATTATAAAGGTGGAATTGAATAGTTTTATTTGACCTTGAGTGTATGTTCTGTTAGTCTAGGGGTCTGAAAAGATAATCTGAAAAATACGAGTTTCTAGTCTTCGCTGAGTTATTTCTGCTTAAATTTTAGAAGGTAAAAATGAGGATTTGACCTACAAGAGTCAGACTTCCTAAAATTTTATCAAGAATGGGCCTTTCTCTATAATATCAGATATAGACAGTATGTATTTTCCTGTCTAATTGGGGGGGGGGGGGTGTGCTGCACATTTCTTATGAATGAAGGTTAAAAGGAGAAACAATAGTTCTGAAATATGAGCAACATTTCCTAGTACTTATACCTATATGTCCTCCAGCCATGCTGTTCTTGTTCAGTTTCCATCAACATAAATATTTATTTATCCTTTAAACATTCCTCTGTTGTCCTTCAGTTAAAATAAATTTCCATATGCTTGCAGTCTACCAGGGAAAAACAACACTACTGAAAACAACCATAAACAAAAGTGAAAGGCAACAATGTCTGCAGGAATTAACCTTGTCCTTAATGTCTAAAAGATTTGTTAAATTTTAAGAAGATACATTTTTGACTGGGACTTTCTGTCCTGGTAGTTCTATGAGTGTATTTGGAACTATGGCAAGTGGGGTGAACAATGCGGTTTCCACATCTTTTCGGGACCTTGGATAGCTCCTTGAAAGTTAAATCCTTTCACCACCCGCCACAGGATGTAGGAAAAGCACCATGCAGAGGAAAACTTGCTTCAGCAAGGTGGTGGTGGAGGAAGGAGTTAAACATTGCAGTTCCCTTTTTCCATCTCTATTCTAAAAGCATTTTCTAGGCTTGGACACCTGTGTTTGCATTTCAAATCTATTGCAGTCCTAGAATAAACTGTGAAGTCCAGGGAGGGGGAAGCCCA
The DNA here is from genome assembly GCA_034509955.1 of Urosaurus nigricauda. NCBI lineage: Eukaryota > Metazoa > Chordata > Lepidosauria > Squamata > Phrynosomatidae > Urosaurus > Urosaurus nigricauda. Next base: position 254,737,049 of record JAOEGL010000001.1, on the reverse strand, counting down.
CAAAAGGGCCCAATGGATAATGGATGAAAGGGCAACAGACTGAGCGAAATGAAAAATACAGTACATTCTCAAAATACTAGTATTAGCACATTCAGATCATGTCAACAACTTGTAATCTGCAAATGCTCTACCAGCCGACTGTAGCATTTATGCTCGCTTGATTTTTTTTTATTTTTCAAATGGCTCCCCTGGTTCTGTTTCTACTGTTATACAAGATTGTTACTGCTTTCATGTTCTTTTTTACTACCAATTGAAACTCCCAAATAGCAATGAAAATAGCTTGTAACATTTTGCTATTCTATTATCAATGAGAAAGTATAGTTTGAAAATAAAAACAAAAGAGAGCTATGTACGGCTGAATGACAGCCAATCCAAACAACAAGCTTTTTTCTTTTTGTTTGTTTTTCTTGATATTTCCAGGTTGTTTTTGTGTGGTTTTTTGTCACCATGTTTTTCATAGAATCAAAAACAAATGTCAGTTTAGGAATTATGCTTCTCCTTCTCTAGTGTTATGTCCAGCACTTTCTGCCAGGAAAGGAAGCCCCAGGAAGACCTACAGTACTCAGAAGAGTCAACATAAGACAAACACCCTTCTACTATCCAGATACAGCTGCTGTTGCTGCCACTAGTTGGTTGTGCTTTACCTGTGGAGCTGTGGGAGAAAGAGCCATCCCTCCTACCTCTTTGCAAAATTAGGTCCACCACCAGCTGTAACTCAACAGATTCTTCCCCCATTTCCACCTATGCCAGCTATCGAATTGAGGGACCAGATAAAAGCAACAGTACAGCAAGACACACTTTGGGGGGAGTTGTGGGGGGAGGGAATTCAAGGTTTGTTATGCTGCTTGAAAGAAGTGGGAGGGCTGCATTCTGTTAATGTGCTCTTCTCCATTATATCTTTCTCATCTGAAAGTGTACTGGCAGTCTATGATAGGAAGGATGTATTTTTGAAAAGAGATGGGGAAATACGGGGCCTGAAGGAGCAGAGGGAGATATAGAAAGGGAAGACAGCTACATTTTATTTGATGGGACATGTACAGAGTGCTAATTGTCCCTATAAAGTCTCCACTCAACTCAAACTACCTGGATGGTCTTAACAACACAAGCTTTGGGCTAAAAATGCTGCTGTTGAATGCTAGGTTAGTGAATGAGAGGATAGCTAATAATAAAATTATTTAATAAAATGTATTTATGTCCCACCCCATCTGCACCCAGACAATCGGAGTGGCTTACAGAATTAAAATTATACAAATCATATCCCCCAAACCTTCCTCCCTTAAAATAGAATTAAACATTTTACACTTTAAAACATATAAAAAATAGCAAACGGGAATCGATCCATTACTTCATCTCTTTGGTGGCCAGGCATCTGTTCAGGAAAGGCTTGCTGGAAGAGATCCATCTTAACAGCTTTTAGAAAGCTCTCTAAGGTGGTTATATGATGGACCTCATCCGGCAGGCCATTCCATAGTCTGGGAGTGATAGCTGAGAAGGTCCTATGGGCAACTGTAGGTAATCTGGTTTTTATTGGTTGTAACAGATTTCTCCCAGAGGACCTAAGTGTGTAGGGTGGATTATACAGGAGGAGGCAATTCTGGAGATACTTTGGACCCAAGCCATTTAGGGCTACCATTCAGGACTTGATCCTGGATGAGCATGCTGACCTGGCATGTGTCACAAAGACCTGGTTGAATGAGGCAGTGGGGGTTGTGTGTTAATCTCTGCTGGCTTTGTCCACCAGGGTTCTCTGTTCAGCATCAGGTAAGACCTAGGAGGTGGGAAGGTGGAGTTGCAGTAGTCTACTGAGATTCCATCCCCCTGACCAGGTGCCTGACAGTTTTCTGGTTCAAGCGTGTTTACCTGAAGCTGGGTGGCTGGTACAGATATGGTATTCTACAGCTCAACAGTCTCCTTTCCAGAGCTAGTTGGAGTGATCTCAGAGTTAGTGTTGCTATCCTCCCTGCTTGTAGTGCTGGGAGATTTCAACATCCACCCTGAGACTGCCCTGACAAGAGCAGCTCAGGACTTCATGTCTGCCATGACAACCATGTCATATTCAAGTTGTATCTGGCCTGACTCATGATGTTGGGCACACTCTGGACCTTGTTTTCAGTAGTCATTGGGGTGAATGTGCTTTGAGTGTGGAGGAACTATCTATAGTTTCATTGTCAGGGGTATATAATCACCCGAGACCCACTGGAACTCAGAGCCTCTGCAGGGGTGATTAACCCATTAAGATGGTCTCCTCCAGTAGACTTATGGCTCTTGAGGAGTTTCCTGCTGCCTTGACTGGAGATCTTGTTGAAGTTCAGGCCTACCGCAGGAATGGAGAAATGGCCAGAGAGGTAGACACAATTGCTGCTGCACATCCCTTCTCATGGAGCTAAGCCAAAGTAGCCCCATGGTTTTCCAGGGAGCTGGAACTGATTAAACAAGTGAAAAGGCAACTAGAATGACACTGGCAGAAAGTTCAGAGCAGGCCCAATCAAATACAGGCTAATGTTTTTCTTAGTTTACTCTGTGACAATTGAGGCAGCAAAGGCAACTGTCTTCTCTGCCTCTGTTGCATCTGAAGGGAGCCAGCCAACAGAACTGTTTCTGGTGGTCAGGGATCTTTGACATGCAGGCCCAAGAGAGGAAAACCCAGATTACTCAACAGCCTGATGCAGAGAACTTGCTTGGTACTCTGCATATAACATTGCTTGGATCCATTCTGACTTGGCCTGCTACAGTTGATACATATCCAGTAGATGTACCTCTGCGCCCTACTTGTCCAGTGACAATGGATACTTTTCAGTTTGTGCAACCCAAAGATGTAGACAGAATTCTTGGAGACATGAGAGCTCCAGCGTATATTCTAGATCCTGTCCTTCCTGGTTTGTTAAAAAAGCTCAAGGAGACTGGCTGAGTGGGTAGAGGGAGTGTTTAATCCCTCACTAAAACAAGGCAGAGTTCCAGTTTGTTTGAAGGAAGCTGTTATAAAACCATTACTAAAAAAAAGTCATTCCTGGATCACAGCATTCTGGATAATTATCAGGCAGTGTGTGGTGGCCTCTTAGCTCCAAGAGTTTCTGGATGAAACAGATTATTTAGATTTCATTTCATTCTGGTTTCATGCCTGGTTATGGAACAGAGATGGCTTAGGTCACCTTGGTGGACGACCTACTCCAGGAGCTAAGTGAAGGAGTGTATCTCTGTTGGTTCTTCTGGATATCTCAGTGGCTTTTGATACCATCAACCATAGTATCCTGGGAGACCTTGCAAGGATGGGACCTAGGAAAACTATTCTTTGCACAAAGAGTATGTTATTTACAGGATAAATGGCAGCAACACAGCTTACTAGCAGGGCTTCCTGGCTGCTATTAGTGCAAACCAAGCAGTTAGTTGCTAATTCAGAGTAATTCAGAGTTATAAATCAGCAATAGGAAGTCAATACTTTAAATTATTAGCAGAAGACTATAAAGCAATACAATTATGAGTATAAAAGAATAAAACAATCAAACTTGGCAATAAAAATCAAGCAAACTGCAGAGGTCCCAGCAGAGCTACCATCTCCGTCACTATCTTGGATCATCCCTTAGCACAGACGGAGAACTTGAGGGCATTGTTTTACACTGGCTTCATTCCTTCCTAGAGGGGTGAAACCAAAAGGTGGTAGTGGGGGACTTCTGTTTGAGTTCATTGGGGCCCTCCAGGGTTCAGTTCTGTCTCACATGCTATTTAATATATACATGAAACCATTGGGAGAGATTTTCAGACTTTTGGAATTCAGTGCCATCAGTATACGAATGACACCCAACTTTATTACTGTTTCCCACCACAATCCAAGGAAGCTGTTTAATTCCTAAACCAGTGCCTATCCTCAGTAATGGACTGGATGAGATGAACAAACTGAAACATTTTATTTGGACAATATGGAGGTGCTTCTAGTCAGTCAGAAGATAGATCAGGGAATGGGGATTCAGCCTGTGCTGGATGGGTTGGACTCCCCCTGAAGACACAGCTTGGGTGTGCTCCTGGATTCAATTTCATGCCTGGAAGCCCAGGTTTCATGGCTAAGAGTGCATCTGTTTGTGTGCCAGCTGTGCTTGTTCTGGCCACAGCGATACACAGCTTAGTTACATTCTGATTGAATTGCTGCAATGCACTCTATGTGGGGCTACCTTGGAAGAGCGTTCAGAAACCTCAACTGGTCCAAAGGGATACAGCCAAATTGCTTCTATACACAGTGCACTCGATAGTGCTGATTGTAGTGCTGTATCTGTTTTAATGATATAAATTTTAATCTGGTTGTAATGTTTTTATTGTTTAATTGTGTTTTAACTTTTGTATTTATTTAACAATTTTAAAAAACACTGTAAGCTGCTTTGAGTTCCAGTCTGGGGAAAAATTGGGATAGAAATAAAGACGATGATGATGATAATGATGATGATTTCCACTTTCAGCTATAAACAGTCACCTAATGACATTGCATAGTAAAATTTCAGAACAGATAAAGTTTTAAAAAATAAGTGAATGTGCTCGGTCTGTCTGTCTATTCTATTTATCTATGAGATTACTACACTATACTCATGCAGTGCTGCTATTCCACTTTTATTGCTCTGGCTAACTCTTGTTGCATTCTGGAGTTTGTAGTTTAGTCAGGCTTAACAGCTCTCCGGCTTAGAATTCTAAATGCTTCTTCCTAAACTACAAATCCCAGAATGCCACAGGAGGCAGCCAGAGCATTCAAAGTGGAATAGCAGCACTATATGAGTGTAGTACAGTAATCTCTACCCATTCATCTAATCCCTAAAAACTAAGAGGCTTTATTTTTAGACAGAAACAAACCATATCAGCAAACTGATTTTGGTGCCATGAATGAGCAGCAAATTATGGCTTGATTTATCATTGTATTTTTTTTTATAATTTTTATTGAGTTTTTGCTAACAATAAGTAGAAACATACAAAATACATACAACAAAGGAAAAAGAAGAAAGAAAGAGGAAAAATGACACAAATCATCGCATACTAATTATTATTATAATTTATTATTTACAATTTATTATTGTATTTTTGATGCCAGAGGAACTGAGCAGAATAGGCTGATGGCCCTGTTCTCAATAGGGAGGCAAATCCACTCTTGAGTTTGTGTCTGAACTTCCAATGAGCCATCCTTGGGAGTGAACCCTTCCACAATTTGGATTGTACCTATAAAGTTCAGAAGATGCAAAGTCCTTCCTCCTTGACATTGGAGTTATCAGCTGTTACTGGAACTGACAAATGCTTATGAGGATTTTCTGCCTCACATGTCACAGTACACTGACCAACTCTAGGCAACCCTGCATCAGAACACATCTGGCCCACTCTCTTAATGTAATATTACCCCCTCATTGTGAGAAAAGCTGTAAAAGACAGACAGCCTGAGCTTTTATAGTGTTTTATCTGCTGCCTGACAGTTAGCAGAGGCTTCTTGTTACAGATATTTCAAGCAACTCTAACTGATGAAGCAAGCAGGGCAGAACTATACAGGACCATCTTGCTTGCTTTTTAACACTTGGCATTTAACTTTGTTAGCATTTTGACAAGTGCATTGCTGAAAGTGACTGGACTGCTTAGATCACAGGTAAGGAAGCAGTTCTAGAAACTGTCAATGACTTTGTCTCACAATCAACCCATGCCCAGAGCCAAATCTACCATTGGAAAAAGCGAGTCAGCTGCCCAAACTTTTAATGTATTGAAGGATGCCAAATAGTTAGCTATTGCATTATTACTGTATTTTTTTTCCTGCCAGGACAGGGCAGGTCTGCTTCTGTGAGTTTCTACCTCCTAGACTAGAATAACTTGGTTGGTTTGAATACTATGCACCTGGACTTGAATGGATGCATACTGCCATTTGCTGTTCTGCTTCAGGCATTAAAATGTCTTTGATCAGTTCTGTTGTATCTTCCTTTACCACTCCTAAAGCTCTTGTATGATGCCGCTGTTCCTCAACCTTTTCCCCAACATTGGCACTGAGTACTGCTCCTCAGCATAAGAAGTGATTTCAAGGCTTAGAAATGAAGCAAATACATGATTTATTCTAAATCCACCAGCCATAGAATTCCAGCATTGAGTGTTGGGTGGTATATGGTTTGATAGAATATCCTAACTATATACAATCCTTGAGTATATTGACTTGGGAGTCATTGTGTTCTATAAGACTTGCACTCAAAGGAAACTATGTAGGATCACACCTAACAAGGAGAAGTTTAATTCCACAATCTGTAAATACACCTGTTTCTCAAATTTTAACATACAGTCCTGCAGGGTTTTTTAAAACAATACAATAAACATGGGCCTATTCACATTACAGAATTATAGCACTATTATTCTACTTTAACTGCCATGTTTCATTCCTTTGAAATCCTGGGATTTGCAGTTTAGGAAGTGCATTTAGTATTCTCAGCCAGAGAGATTCAATGTCTATGACTAAACTACAAATCCCAGGATTCCATAGGACAGAACTATGGAAATTATCACACAGAGGTCCTTCAGTGGGATAATCATCAGCCAAATGTCACCCAAGTGCCAGGGTGTGATCCTCCGTGGCACTACTAAACTCTAATGGGGCTCCCTGCTACATTCCTGTCATGGAATCGTCAGCAGGGAAATCTTGGAGAAGCCATTTTCTGATTAATGGGATATCCCATTAATCAGAAAAGGGCTTCTCCGAGGCTGACAATTCCATGACAGGAACGTAGCGGGGAGCCCCATTACAGCTTAGTAGCACCATGGAGGATCACACCCCGGCACTTGGGTGATGTTGATTATTATCCCACAGAAGGACCTCTGTGGGATAATCTCCTATGTAAGTTAAAGTGGGATAATCGTGTGAAAGGGACTTCTGCTAAATCTGTTCATCAGAGGCAAAAGTGGGATAGAAGTACATGCCATGCTCAGCGGTCCATGTTCCAAAGTTCTGTTGCCTCTTTGAATTTGACTTACTTTGTCTATATGTAGTCTAACTTTCCCAAAATCATATATTTTAATATAGGATCCTATAGTCTAAAGTTTCAGAGGAAACCTATTTCAGAGGAAGGAACTAGCAAAACTACCTCTGAGCATTCCTTGTCTCAGAAAACCGTATGAAACATGTGCACACGCGTGCGCGCACACACACACAGTCTAATGTTACAATTTTCTGCTTTCCCTGCACTGCCCTGTTTGTTAGAAACAAATCTAAGAGTGAATATAGTGATTAACCCCAGTTTCTGTTCCAGGATTATCATAAAACTCAGCACCCAAACTCTTATCTCTAAATAATCCTTCTGAGAGAAACTGGCAGTAAAATAAAGGGCATTTCTTGGCTATTGTTGGTTAGGGAACACTGAAAGAAAATCATTTTCTGGGTCAATTTAACAGCCTATAGAACACAAAATGTGTAATTAGAAAAGGACTTTAAAAAGAATACAATAAAAGTCAAGCCTTCCCTCCATTTTTCTCTGGGTTTTGTTCTGATTTACCCATGGTGTGGAAACAATTATGCTAGCAGTTGTTGATATATTCCTATGACTTTAGTAGTGCTTGACCTTTTCTCACAAATGAAATCTGTAGACAATGTAATTTTCAAATCCTAGGGCAATTTTCTGTCATGTTAAAGCACATTTCATTAGCTGTGCGATTGAAAATAATGTTTGTGCTGAGCAAATGGCTCAGCATGGAATGGCGCAGGATAACTAAAAATGATATTTAAGGATGAGATCCAGACGGTGTCCTTTCAAAGGAATTAACTCAGAAGGAAAAAAATGCTTCAGTGGTTTCTGCCCCCATGTTTAGTTTGCAACTGATGCAAAATCAAATACATTCTCAACCTTGACCTTTGCTTCTCATACAACTATTTCAATAGAAAAAAGAAACAGTGACTAGGACTGGAAATTATATTTTTATCACAGTTTTGAAGGGGCAATTAATTTTTAAATGAATTTACAATATGTTGTGTTAAATGGGTTGTAAACCTCTTCGGGGGAAGGCTACCAGCCAATGTAGTTTCAACTGGCAAAAAGAGCATTACATTTTCCAGATACTTCCAAGGGTTTTGTGCCAAGGCTGACAGGGGCCAGGTTTTAAACTGGAGTAGGCATCTGTGAAGTTGAGGGGATACATTAGCACCCAGCCCTTGGACAGGCAACCTCCTGTTACCTAAAGAAAGGTGGGGGACTGAGAGGCCCCACCAAATATGACAGCATTACTTTAATTGTTGGAGAAATTAGCTTTTTCAAGAGGCTGGGTAACCTTTAGGGACTATTTGCACCTGTGTATACCAGTAATAACTTAGGAGGACTCAAGGTTTGGGTGAACTAAGAGAGTTTTATTTAGAAAAATATAGGGACTTTACAGACTACCCAAAAAGGGCGGTCTGGCACCACCACTTTTTCATCCGCATCTTCGCCGCAGCAACCAGACGGAGCGGTGAAGGTGCGGACAAAAAAAGGAGCCTGAAAAAGCAGCTCCTTTTCGTGTCACAGTTGTGACACAAAAAGATGCAAAAAGTGACATAGGGCACATCTATGACATCATAGCTGGGCAGCACTGTATAGACACAGCACAGCTGTGACGTAGTCGCTGCGTACACCGTGTATGTGGCGCTGCACAGGAACGACACCCTCATCACATGCTAGGGTTGTGGGGCATGTATATGCTCTGCCCCCAGGCAATCCTAACACATGATGAGGGTGCCTTAAAGTGCCTCTATGTTTCGGGCCATAGAGTGTGATCACACACACACACACACACGGGTGATTCACACAGACATAGAATTCAAACTTATCCAAAATGGAAATATGGAAATTGGATAGCAGAGTTTGAGGGGTTTTCAGGGGAGGGGGCCATCATTACCTGTCCAAGAAGCAGCCCATGGAAAGCTGGAGTGGCTCAGACCGGGAGGTCTGACAGTCCCTCTAGCTTTTCTTCACTAATGAAGATTCAGGAAGGACTCATCCCATGCTTTCTACAAGCGCGTTGATGATGGCCTATCTGAGATAAACAAGTCCGGTTACAGAAAGCATAGCAGAAAATCTTCTTGGGTGATGTTTCCAAGTTGTGGTTCTTTCTGCGTTGTCATTTCTCTTCGAGACTCATTTGGCGTGAGGTCTCTAAAGAGACTGCAGCATTGTGATAGTGCGTCTCCATGACTCCCGATGTGAGGCCAGGGCAGACCATTGTTGGTGATCAATTTGGCTGAGCTTGAGATGTTGTTTGAGGGAGTCCTTGTATCTCTTGTTTGGGGCGCCCCTCTTACGCTGACCCATGGTGAGTTCACTGTAGAGTACTATTTTTGGGAGGCGGTGGTCCTCCATCCTAGAAATGTGCCCTGCCCAGCACAGCTGCATTTTCAGTAGCATGGCCTCAATGCTGGTTATCCCTGCTTGCTTCAGGACAGCAACATTCGTCACGTAGTCAGTCCAGTGTATATTTAGGATTGTGTGTAGACAGCACTGATGAAAGCGTTCGAGGAGTCGTAGATGTTGGCAATAGGTGACCCATGTTTCAGACCCTTGGGCAACAAGGGCAGCATCGTCAGCGAAAAGCATCTCTGACAGTAGCACAGTTTCAAACATGGATCACAGCCTTGGACACCTTTATGCATACTGTGAGTGTGCAAAGACTAGGTTCTTGGGGCTGATATTTATACCTGAAATCTAGACCCAGATTGTAGGCTATCTTATAAGGTAACAAAGGTTGGATCAACAATGCGCTTCCAGAGTGGCTGGTGGCTTTAACTTTAGTGTTACAAAAACAGTAATCGGATCAGGATATCCCTAGGATGCATGAAGAGGGAAGTTTGGGTGGGAACACAACAAGGGGTCAGCAGAGAGCTTGGCTTACCACTTTGGGTGCAAGGAGACCCTTTGTCTCAAGCTGCAAGAGCAATGCAGATTACTTGGGGGAAGGAAGGAACAAATAGCAACTTTGATTGTATTATTACCTGGATTGTTCACATGCCTTAAGTCTCACTCCTTTTCTCCTGGGAACCTGACCTAGTGTTCCTAAAGGTCATTGTGAACTCTCAAGAGCATATTGGTTCCAAATATAAAATACAACACAGGGTATGCAGGGTGTGTTAACACCTCCCCTCCCACACACCCATAAAGTATTTATTTATTGATTGATTTATGCTCCAGAATAATCCCCCCAATACTTCTCAGGCTTGCCTATTGCTACATGAGGGGACTGGGGCATTTTTACTATGTTTTGGGTTCTCCCTAGGCCCAGGGGTGTTTAGGCCCAGAAGGGTCCTGTTAATATTTATTTATTTATTTATTTATTTATATTCTGCCCCTCTGGATAAGCAGTTGGGGCGGAGTACAACATTTAAAAATACATACAGTTAAAATAACAATTCAGTCTCCCCTCCCACCCCTTAAAAATGAATTAAACTAGGAATAAAATTTAAAACAGTAAAACATTAAAACATTAAACATTAAAGGCTCTAAAAATTGGATGAGTGGGCGGCCACTAGGGTATCTAATGTCTCATTTTATGGGACTAGAGGGGCAATGGATGACGGAAAAGTTAATCATTTTCATTTAATAATAATAAAACACTTCCTGTTTTAGAAAAAAAAAGGTCTCTCCTGGTCCTAAAAAGGCAAAGGGGGTATTAAAATGGTGAAAATGTCCCTATACTTCCAAGAAGGCATTTTGGAGCAAAAACCTTTTTTTAGGGAAAAATCAGGTTTTTGACTCCTGAGAGTCCTGCAGCCACAAAATTAGCATCAGGGGCCACATGCAACCCATGGGCCATATGTCCACTCCTGCTTTACCCCTTGCACTGCCTATATTATTTATGGACTCTGAGCTTCAAGTGAGGCATCTATTCTGCACTTATCTGCTGGCCTTTGGCCCCAGGGGAGAGCCAATGTGGTGTAGTGGTTTGAGTATTGGTGTAGGACTCTGGTGAGCAGGTTCAAATCCCTGCTCAGCAGGTTCAAATCCCTGGATAACTTTGGATGAATTAAACTGTCTCAGGCAAAGGCAAACCCACTCTGAACAAATCTTGCCAATTAAAACCCATCATAGGAGTTGCCAAAAGTCAGAACTGGCCTGAAGGCACACAGCAGCAACAACTAGAACCAGTCCCAGAGCACTAGACCTTTGCAGTCCGACCTAAGAAAGTTGCTAGGAAAGTATTCCATTTTCAGAAATTTCAGGGCCAAAATCTGAGAGCAGGAGGCTTTACTCTATGATGTTATAGCCTTTGAAAATGTAAAGTGATAGAATGAAATCTACACCTGCATTGCTGCCCAGGTTCACTCTCACTAGAAGTGGATAATTGATTATTTTACTCCTTGTCCTTCTGTTTGCTTTGGTTTATTTAGATACTTACTGTCTCAATTTTATATTTAACTTAATAGTTTTTATTGGTTCCTTGTCCTTTCCCCCTTCTTATGAACTAAATTCTTGCCAGCAAGTATGTTTGACTTTCATTTTCATGGATCAACTCAAAGGATGTTTTTTCTATCTACATAGTAATACTCAGATGCTTCATAAAGCAATACCATGTTAAGACAACATGAGCCAACTAGAGCATTCATTCTACCCTGCCACTCTGAATTTGGGCCTAAGACAGACACCAAGGAAAATCGTGGGAGAACAGAGAATAAATTATAAAGAAGCACAGCTTGTATCATTGCCCAGCATTACCGCTGATCAACACAGGCCACATGTGGTAAGGCATCAGATATATCTACACTGAATTATCAAACAATCCAGCCAGTTAAGACCAAACTCAAGGAAATTGGAAGCTAAGGCTAATGCCTTAACACCTGTGTCCTGTGATGATCAGTGATATATCTGTATATGTGTATAGATATACATCAACTCCCTCCTCATTGATTACATGACTGGGCACCTTGTGAAAGAGATATTTCTTTTGTGGCTAGTAAGGCAATGGAGGTGGTGGCCCCAAGGAGGCTTTCCAGCACTGATCAATGAGGGCAGCACCTTCGAGCAACAGTCTGTCCTGATGCATGTTTGAGATGTGTGGACAACTGGATCAGATCAAATCCAACCCAATCCAGCTGTTCACACTTCCAAAAACACCCACATCACTCCAGAGATTCCTAGATGATCCCAAGTAACCTGTGGCTTTTTCTTATATCAGGTTAAATATCAAAAGGAGTGGTTTTGCTGAGGGATTGACCATGTGTTGTCTGGATTGATCACACTAGGTTTGGGATGACTATAAGTTTTTTCTCTTGTGTAGATGTGCCCTACAACTCCAAGAGACTAGGGTTCAAATCCCTGGGAAATCCAGTGGGTAACCCTGGGCAAGTCGTATTTTCTCAGCCTAAGAGGAAGGCAGTTTCAAAAATCCTCTGAATAAATTTTACCAAGAAAATCTTAGAACAAGGTCACTGTAAGTCAACTTGAAGGAGCATAACAACAAGAATAGATGTAAATGCTATTGAAACAGAAAATGTTTATAGGGCTCTGTGTGTTCAAACACTCCAAATGCTTAAGAAAGATAGACAGCAAGCATAGCAAAGCATTGGGGTATTTATGCAAAAAAGTGCATGCACATAGGATTGCCATTATATGTGCTTCTTTTATATACATCACAAAGAAATTCTCAGGAAAGAGTGATCTCAGATATACTGTTGTTCTATGACTTAACCACTCACAAAGAAAAGAACCAAATCTGAAGAGCATAAAATAAAACCAACTAGAGAAAGCAGATGTGTCTCAAGCTGCTGAAGAATGATGTTTAATAATAAAAAATCTTAACACCTTTTGGCCTGTAGATATTTAAGACCTTCTTCAGAGATTATACAATGAGCATGTATTGCTTTTTCCCCCTGTCAACCTTTCATTGTTCCAAAGTTCTGAAACTTTGGGGACTTGTTTTGATGATCAGACAGGAAAAGAAACCTATAGTTTATTAAAATCCAGATCCCTTTGTGGCCATTCCTCATCAACACTTCTACGTGGGGATTGTAGGAATAATTGGTATCAGTATTAAGGAGAGTGCAGTAGGGCTAGTGCAAAATGAGCTTGTGGTACAAACAAGAGTAATTACTCAGGATGCTCTTGTAAGGCAAAGAAGACTTGTGTTTATTGTCTCAGGATATTTTAGGATATGAAAGGAGATAGACAAAAGAAATTGATCGATACTTGGTTACAAGAGCTTCTAAAAGCTGACTCTCATGTGTTGGGAGTAAGCTAGCAGCCATTACTGGGGTTTGAGTCCCATGGATGTCCCTTCCATACAAAGGGAATAAAGAGATTAAGGTCCAAAACATATTATAGAAATATTCCAGTTTGAGACTTAGTGCTAGGGAATTCTGGGAATAGTAGTTTTGTGAGACACTGTGCCTTCTCTGGAGCTTATCCCATGGTGTTTTAATTTGGCTTACCTCTATCCGGTTTAAACCTTAATTCAGGTGGCATCCTTTTATTATCAGATGGTTTTTGCTGCCTAATTTGCTGCCCGAATACATCCCTGCTCCATCCCCACTTCCAGGAGCGCTCCCCTGGCCATTTTCTCAAGCCGGAAAACCTCCAGATCCGAAAATAGCCAGGAGGAGTGGCTCTGGAAGAGGGGATGGACCCGGGATGTATTCAGGCGGCAAATTGGCAAAAACCATCTGATAAAATCAGAATGAATCAGAATGTTGCCCGAAATAAGATTTAATCCAGATAGATAGAAGTAAAACGAATTAAAACACCATGGGATAAGCTCATCTGTCAAAGAGCTCTGGTGTCAAAATAAGCTACAATTCCCAGGATTCCTTAGCCCTGAGCCAGAGAAGTTAAAGCAGTCTCAAAGTGGATTATTTCTGTAGTGTGGATGGACTCTTAACTTCTTGAAAAAAGTGGTAGTGATTCTTGCAGGTAAGAGGGGGAAAAGACTTGAGTGCATAGATGAAATAAGGGAGACGGGAAAAGTAACTAAGGTCAAGGGCTATCTAGATTCCCTTCTTTCACTAATCACTTTATACTGGTGTTGACAGCTCTTTGCTTCTAACAGTTATGAATCATGCACTTATGCACGAGATGAATTAAATTTGCATCATGCTTAATATCACTACTTCCTTCAGTAATATTGACCATATAAGAAAAGGCATAATCTGTTGAAAAGAAAGAGCAGTCTATTTGATTCTAGCAATATTTGCTTCAATGTAAGTCAGCCTCAGGGAAAGGCAATGCAAACCTTCTCTGAACAAAACTTGCCAAGAAGACAACCCCATGATAGGTTCACCTTAGGGTCGCCATAAGTCAGAAATGACTTGAAGGCACATTACAAATGCATGTACACATACAAGCAAACACACACACACCTTTCTATAGTATAAATCTGCTTTTCTATATTTTAAACCTGTCTTTTCCCAAGTGGATGGTCTCCAAATGTGTGGGGGATGCTGTCTGGGGATTATGGGAATTGTAGCCTACCACAATTCCCTCACCTGGTGCTGGAGGGCATCAGGTTGGGAAAGGATGATTAAGCTATAGCTTAAAGCTGCAGGTTTATAAACACTTAACTGGGAGTAAATTCCATTTATCTTACATATTAAGTTATGTAAAGTAATATTAAGCAGAGTAGGCATGTGCAACTACTGGGGATCACACAAACCCATCTCCAGACTTTGAAGTATTACACCCCTGCACCCTTGTTAACAACAACAACAACAACAACAACAAAAACGTTTTACTCAAAATGTCCCCTGCTCTGTCTATGCACACCATAGCTGCATCCACACTGCAGAAATAATCCAATTTGATATGATTTTAACTGCCATGGCTCACTGCAATGGAATTTTAGGAATTGTAGTTTGTTGTGGCACCAGAGCTCTCCAACAGAGAAGTCTAAATACCTCACAAAATTACAGTTTCCAGAATTCCATAGCACTGAGACATGGCAATTAAAATGGCATCAAACTGGATTATTTCTGCAGCATGGATGCATCCCATATTTTTAGGGAGGAGGAGGAAACGTCCAGTTTGTTTTAAGCCCTGGCAAGATTTTCTTTTCAAATCAAGAAATGAACTGGAATTTATTTTTGGTTTTGAAAAAAAACAACTCCTTTCTGGGGGAGCAGAGGTGAGGGGGCTCTTGGTGCTCCATTCTCCACTCCTACTTGCATTTATTACAGTTACTTCAGTGCTATCTAGAAGACATTATTAGCTACTTGTTTGCGTAATTCTGTGAAAAGTAGCTTGGGGTCTGGCTATGTTTAATTATTTTAATGTATGCATGTGTATGTGCCTTCAAGTTACCTGCCAACTTATGGCAACCTCATTAATTTCAAAGGGGTTTTTTAGGCAAAGAATATCCTGAGGTGATTTGCCATTGCCTTCCTCTTAATGTCTTCTTTTTTAAAAAAATCGGTCACAAAGTTAAATGACACAAAAATCAACAGATTAAAAATATCCATAATGAAACACTTATGTAGCATAGCCATGATTGTTTGATATGTCTGGATATGTAAAGAATCATCCAGTGTTTTAATAAACTGGTGTTTACAAGAGGCAACCACACAGCATCTTGTCATATAAACAACGAAAACGTGTATAGTTATACATCTAAATGTGTAGAAGTCTGAATATGTCAAAGTGCCATGCTTGAAAAGGATTTTACCCCACCAGAAAATCTATATTCTTTTGTCTGTAAAGAAATTGTCACTGAAATGCCTTGTGGTTTTTAAATAAATATAATTAACATTTTGAAACTTTACTTTTCCTCCCTCTCGCCCTTCCTCTGTTCTTTTTTGCTTTTGGTACTGCATTCCCCTCCCTGCTCCTCTCCCCGCTCTCTCAATCTCTCTCTTTTCTCTTATGGACATCAGCTTAATCAGCTTAATTCTGCATCCAAAAAAATTGTAGGAAACCCGCCTTTCTAGTTAAGCAAGACAAATTACAGCCAAGCATTGTACTGTGATGTGATAATCTATATCTTCAAAAGAGAAAAATCCAGTGGGATTTTCTAAATGGCAGGAGGATTTTAGTAAAATAGCATCATTCATCCCACTGAGCATTAAAACATTAGATTTGCTCTATTTAATTAAGCAACCTGATTCTGTCGCACACCACTTTGTGACCTAGCCTTCCACTGCCTGTGAAATTTTCCATGTGACCTGATGCTTCTGCTGTTACCTTCGTGATGCAAGGATAAGCTGCAAGGCCATGACTCCCACATCATGCACAGATGATTAGAAGAGCCCAGTTAAAGCAGGCTGCAGAGCCAGAGTCTGATAGTCAATTCTCTGGATACATTCAGTCAACATCTGAACAAGAATTTGTATGTAGATCTGCAAAATCTAAATGAAAAACCATAAACACACTAGGTCTCAAAGGCTAACCCACTATCACCACCATCTTCGCTATCAGCACCACCACCACCACAATGATCATTGGCATATTAAAAACCCACTCCCAGAATACATGACTTCTTAAAGCAGCAAAAGCTGGACCATAAAGAACAGCAGAGATAGCCCCAAACCCCAGTGTGCATCAGATGAAGTGTAATGTCAATGGCATGGGGACATGTGGATAAAGAATGTTGAAAAGATGTCAATTCTGACTCTGAGTCTGAAAATGGCACTTGAAAATCCAGAAAGATCTAGCAAGGTTGTTTTGTTAATGCACAAATGAAACAGGATCGCCTACCCTAGAACCTTTTCAGCACATTTTAAACCCTACAGGTGATATATATGAGCAGCAAAAAAGAGCTATCTAGGAAAGAGTGTTTTCTTTGAAGGAGAGGGAGACACTGTCTTCTCATTTCTTTGCTCATTAAAAAGCAAGCAGCCATTAAATAACACAAAAGCCCAGAACCACAGCAAAGGGAAAAAGTTAACAAGCTGAGCCAATAATTTATTATGCATTATGGTTGTTACATCAAAGGTGGGCAAAGTGCACTTTAACCAGAATTTCAAGACCAGCCACTTCTGGTTTGATTCTGTTTCCCCAGTTTTTGATATTTAAGGCAGTGTCCCCAGAGGATCTAAGGAGCAGAACATTGTCTGAGCCACCAAAGTTGCCCAGCAAAAATGGTTTTATTCAGGCAGGGATTTAATACATATTCATAGGATAGCTTTTATCAATGGGAGAGGGGGTATTATATGATGTGTGTATTGTAGTTATGGTTTGTTTGTTGTTGTTGTTTTCTGTCTTTTAATGTATGCAATTTTATATTGTTTTTATTTGATGTTTTAATTGTTTTTGAAAAACTTTTATTGTAAAGTTTTAAACATGTTTTTATTTATGAGCTGCCTTGGGTCCCCTTCTGGGAGAAGGATGGCATAAAAAGAAAAGAAATAATAAGAAATAAAAATCTTACCAAGTGATTATTTATATCTTATTTTTCAGTGCACTCTGCTTTGTAGATGGTATGTTCTCAGATAGCAGGGACTTCCCCACTTGCTGCTGACTGAAACATGGGTAGACCTGCACATTTGTGCCGGTCTCAAGCTACCAGACTAGCATATGACTAGCATAAAAGGTCTGCAAATTTTGGTGAAAGGATATTGGGTATACCGAGCTGGGCTGGGGAAATGGGCTACTCATTTCTTTCTCACAACATAAATAATGGGATTCAAGAAAGAGGAACCAAGCCTTATGTGTGAAAATGCTTTTAAACTTGCAAACTAAGTAAAATGAATATAAGTGAAAGAAGAAAGCTATCTGGAGCAACAGAGAGTTAATCGGTAGCAAAAACAGACTTCACAGACTTGGTGAAACTGGCATGAACCAGAGGGAAGGAAAATTAATATCTTCCTCAACACCATTGTATAGACACCAGAAGCTATATTTGACTCAGAGACAGAGAGAGTGGGGGAGAAAGAAAGGGGCGCGAATGCCTCTTCATGCTAAAATAGAACTGTCATGGAACATCAAATAGAAAACTGGGCATTTCAGTTCAGTTGGCAGTTTTGGGTCTGAATATGATTTTTGTTCTTTTGAAGAAAAACACATTGCTTTTACATTTATAGCTGAAATAAGTGTCTCTGGGCCAATGACATTGTACTAAGCTAGCAAAGGACTAAGGCACAATCTATTGACACATAATTATGCCTGTTTAATTCCCACAGAAATCTGCAGGATGTAAATGCTTTACATTTTCTCTGGAGGATGCACAGAAGATGGATGGGTAAGTGTGGAGAAGTATAGGAATACAAATGAACAGGAGATGAGGAGAGGCATTGTGTGGGCCTTCCTATTGCCCTTCTAATGTATACGATGGCCTTATAATTACTACAGAGTATTTGGCTGACCTAAGTTTAATGGACTCTGTATGGAGAGCAGACTTGCCCACATAGATCAAGATGAAGACACAGGCCTGGGGGCTTTTTAAAACACTGCTTTCTTCTCAGCTACACCATGTAATGATCTGTAATAACAAAGAATCTGGAGTAATAGTACATGAAGATAAGAATCATTACTCCTTTCAATTCTTCTAATAAATTTTTCTAAAATGTTCACAAATGATTATGAAGCCAGGAGGGAAAATTGTGAACAATCCCTAGTTTATCATACTATTAGAAGGGAAGGTCACTGAAATACTGTTTGTATGAGACAGGTATGCTGGATGGTGCAGAGGATTTAGGGAGAAATGTGCACCCTATACTGTTTGTATAGCCATTGCATATTTCCATCCATGTAAAGTTCACCAAGCAAACCATGTGCAGCCAAAACTATCATGCTCCCTGAAGGCTTGTTTCTCTCTATTACACCTTAGGACTTGGGTTGCCTGAATCTCTCACAGGTTCAACCCAGCTTCCAACATTTGATGCAACACCACAGGGAAAATGTATCCATGCCACTGACATCAGTATGCTGAAATGTCAAATGATTCATTTCTCAGCATGAAGACAGAAAGAGAGAGAAGCATGCTTGGCATCAAATCTCAAAAATGCAGCATCTCACTGAGAAGTGAAACAAGGAATATTTGGCTCTTAACCTTACAGTTGGGAGCGAGAGACAAACAGATGGGGAGCCAGTGAAAAAAGAAACTATACAATTTTTATTCCATGTATACCATCAACTTCTTTTCTTCTTCTTCTACATTTTATTGAGTTTCAAAAACATAATATAGATAATATAGAAAGTGAAAATATAGTCAAAGAATACCAGAAAATACAATACACATATAAACCAACTGGACATTGCCGCTAATTAAAACATGACTCCAAAGAATTGCTGATCCATCTGTACAGAATTTACAAAGTTTGAGGTCCTTCTAGAAATATTTGTGTTGACTTGAGAAAGGTACTGAAAAATTATTGTTCACATATGAAATAAACATAGAACATCTATCAGTAAATGAGACTTTTTGTGCTGGGGAACATCAGACATATATACTTCTCAAGTCATTTCACCTGTGAAGATGAAATTTCATATCCTTGGGTTCTGTTGAATGTGTGACAAGATATATAAAACAGAGGATTCATTCTATTAAATGTTACATGACATCATACAGAAGTTCTCACCTCTTCTGCTCCACCCATAGCATTGAGCCTTGGCAGTTCAAGCAGTGTCAAAGTGTATTATTTTGGCAATGCAGATACATCCATGATCTCTCATTGGACTCTTTCAGACGTGGGAAATTGGAAGTATAATCCAAGGGCAATCCAAACGCAATCCTGGGGTTTCACGTTATTGCGAATTAGAGCTTCTCATGCAATTTCGGGCAAAAGGGAAGTCACTCCGAATGCAATCATGGTGTTGCGGGGCCACAAGGGACTCCCCCCACTCCATGCTTCTTGGAGGTATCCATTATGACAGAAGAAAGTGTAGACCACTCCAGATGGATGCTTTGTAACTTTTAATTAACTCAAAATATATTCACAAAACAATTCCCAAGAGAGGAGAGAGATGTTCCTTCACACTCTCCCTTTTGGCTCTCAGCCTTTTACTGCTCTTCTCTTTACAGTTCCTCCTTCCCAGCTTCGTCTTCACCAGACCAGCCACAACCTTGAAGGTTCCAATATAAAGCCCCTTGAGACCAATAGTTCACAGCCTCCTTTGGCTCTAGCTCGGCCAGAAGCCCTTCCTCTGGGCTGAGCCTGCCAGAGTTAATTACCTCCCCTTCTGTCAGGGCCTCTCTCTCAGCGAGAGCTGCAAACTTTCTTGTGTTTTCTACTCTTTCCCTTTCAGAGTCCGCCTCACCGACCTTTCTTCCGCGTTTCTCCCTCTCCTCCAACGCCTCACCCTTTTCCCTTTTATCCACGGGCCCCTCCCTCCTTAGGCCCTCCCTCTTGGGCATTGCCTCTCTTTCTTCTTTCCCAGGGGCTGCTGGAACTTGTAGTTGCCATCTCGGTTTCTCTTCTTTCTTCTTCATTGGCCCTTTCTTTCCAGAGCAACCCTCTTCAATGGGCCACCCATCCTTTGCTTTGCCACATAACCCCCCCGACAAGAGGGTTGTCTCGGCCTCACAAGCCCACGGGCCCTGTCGAGAGAAAAAATCAGCATTACTATGATGTCTCCCAGCCCTATGTTGTATCTGAAAGGCATAGGGTTGCAGAGCCAAATACCACCGTGTCAGTCGAGGATTAGCATCCTTCATGGTATGCAACCATTGTAAAGGGGCATGATCCGTGACCAAAGTAAACCGACCTCCCCACAAATAATAACGGAGGGCCAAAATAGCCCACTTAACCGCCAGAGCCTCCCGCTCAATGGCCGCATACTTTCTCTCACCCGGCTTCAGCTTCCGACTCAAATAAAGAACAGGATGTTCCCCGTCCTCCCACTGTTGAGCCAAAACGGCCCCAAGCCCTCTCTCGGAAGCATCCGTCTGGAGAATGAATGGTTTATCAAAATCTGGAGCTCGCAGAACCGGTCGACTACACAACAGTTGTTTCAGTGTGACAAAGGACTCCTCCTCTCGGACACCCCACCAGTGTCTCCTAGTGCGAGATTTCCGTGTTAAATCAGTCAAGGGACCCGCAATACTGGCAAAATGAGGGATAAACTTTCTATAATACCCGGCCAGTCCCAAAAATTGCCGTACCTGTTTCTTGTTCATAGGCCGTGGCCAATCACTAATACGGTTGACCTTGTCTTCCATGGGTCGTAGCTGGCCCCTTCCAACCCAGTATCCCAAATACTTAACTTCTTGTCGCGCCACCGCACACTTTGTGGGATTCGCCGTTAAGCCGGCCTCCCTTAACCTCTGCAGCACCTGTCTAAGATGTTTAACATGTTCTGGCCAAGAGTTGCTAAAGATAATGATGTCATCAATATAAGAGGCAGCGCAATGCTCCAGAGGAGCTAGGACACGATCCATCAACCTTTGGAAAGTCGCCGCTGCTCCATGAAGCCCAAAGGGCATTCGTACAAAATGAAATAAACCCTTAGGCGTTGCAAAAGCAGTCTTTTCCCGGTCCCCTTCTGGTAAGGGAATCTGCCAGTAGCCTTTTGTTAAATCTAAAGACGACAAGAACTTGGCCTTACCTAACTTCTCTAGCAACTGCGTAGCCCCCGGCATGGGATATGCATCAAATCGGGACACCTCGTTAAGCCTCCTAAAATCTATACAGAACCGAATAGACCCATCAGGTTTTGGGACCAGTACGGGTTGACTTCGCCAGGGACTATTTGAGGGTTCTATGACCCCCAAAGCTAACATTTTGTCCACCTCGTCATTGATATCTTTCTGTAACCTCCATGGCCAAGGTCTTGCTGGAACTCTTACCACCACCCCGGGTTTCGTAACTATCCGGTGACAAATCATGGATGTGAAGCCTGGGTCCCTAGAGAAGACATCTGTAAAGTCCCGTCTCACCTGATGGATGTGTCTGAGCTGCTCTCTAGAGAGATTAGAACAGATGGGTAGATCATCAGGGCCTTCCTCGTGTCCAGCCTGTGGACCTAACTCTTCCTCTCCCTCTTCCTCCGGTCCTACTTGAGCCCAAAAGGCTTCTCGCTCTTTCCATTCCTTAAGGAGATTAACATGAAAAACCTGTAACCGAGGACGAGCCCCCATCACCTCCACCTCATAGTCAACGGGTCCCACCTGCCTTTTGACTTCAAATGGACCTTGCCACTGAGCAAACAACTTTGCTTTCTCCGAGGGCAATAATACTAACACCTTTTGTCCCACCTTCAAAGACCTAGGCCTGACATGTCGATCATAGGCCCCCTTCTGTTTTTCTTGAGCTTCCGCCAGATTCTGTCTAGCTACTTGCCCAATCTCCTTCAAATGAGCCCTCATCTGCAGCACTCTTTGTAACGCCGTAGGCCCTTCTTTATCCTCCTCCTCCCACCCTTCTCTAACCAAGTCTAGCACTCCTCTAGGACGCCTTCCGTACAACAACTCAAAAGGTGAGAACCCTAAGGATGTTTGTGGGACCTCTCGATATGCAAACAAGAGAGGTCCTATCAACAAATGCCACTGTGTGCCATGTTCGGCTACAAACTTTCTAAGCATGGCCTTTAGGGTCCCGTTAAAACGTTCCACCAACCCATTGGCCTGAGGATGATAAACGGAGGTCCTTAGGGGTTTGACTTTGAGAATAGACCACATCTTTTGAAGGATCCTACTCATGAAAGAGGTGCCCTGATCTGTAATAATCTCCCTGGGGAACCCCACTCTTGCAAAAATTCCCAACAACTCCTGAGCCACCCTACTTGCTTGCATGGATCGTAAAGGGACTGCCTCTGGATAACGGGTGGCGTAATCCACCATCACCAAAATAAACCGATGGCCTGCAGCTGACTTCCCCAGCGGTCCTATAAAATCAATGCCAACTCTTGTAAAGGGTTCATCTATAATGGGCATAGGAATCAAAGGTCCAGCGGGAGCTCCCCTTCTTTGGGTCACCTGACAGCATGGACAAGAGGCACACCAGTCCTTAACCTCCTTCCACACCCCAGGCCAATAAAATCTCTGCAAAATGCGACTAGTAGTTTTATCCACCCCTAGGTGTCCAGACAGTGGAATGTCATGAGCCAAGGAAAACACTGCATGACGGAGTGGTCTAGGCACCAATATTTGCCATCGTGCTGCCTCCCCTTCCTTCATCTGTTGGACCCTATACAGTAAATTATTTTTAAAAACAAAGTAGGGTCCCTTCTTTCCAACCTCCTCCGCTGGAACCGCTTGCTTAAACGCCTCCTGTAGGGTTGCATCATTTTGCTGCCAAAAGACCACCTGCTCTCTGTTAACTCTGGCAATATCTACCCCTTCCGCCCTGACCTCCGCCCCGGCGTAACATTCCTCCTTCTGGATTAATTCCTTCCAGGTGGGCCAATCCCGCCCTAAGAGCATTTCTCTACCCATTGAGGGCACCACACCCACCCTCATCTCTCGCTCTACCTTCCCAACTCTCACCCTCACACTGGTAGTAAAATAGGTTTTCACATCCCCATGAATACACTTCACCGCCATCTGGGGACCATCCCCCTTCCCTGGTACCTTCCTTATCAAAGTGCGGCTACAGCCGGAGTCAACTAGCGCCTGAACCTTCCGTCCGTTGACCCAGGCCGGGACCACCCAGGCACCCTTACCTGTCGCATCCCTACTCACCTGTGCGGCCTCCCAGGCATCTCCCCATGCACACTCCATGAGAGGGCAGTCCTTCTTGATGTGCCCCTCCATACCACAGGTGAAGCAGTTGATTGGATGCCGGGGACCTTCCTGGGCTCCCATCAGCAACGGTCGCCGGGCAAGGTTAGCCGGTTTGCCTCCTTCTACTCCTCCTTTCAAACCTTTGCCCTCTACCCCGTTGGTTCCGAGTCCATCTCCCTGCGCCACTCCCCGTCTTTCTGGTGGTCTGCCCCCGGTGACTCGAGTCCCTCGGGGTGGAGTTGCTTCCAGCGGTCGCCGCGGTTTTCCTATTTCGGCTTCCTCAGCCCCTGCAAAAGCTTCCATCAAGGCAACAGCTTCTTCTAGCTTGGAGGGTTTGTGACAGCGCACCCAACTACGAGCAGCCAGTGGTAATGCATTGATAAATTGCTCGACCATCACCATTTCGGCCACCTCCTGCGCAGATCGCACCGCCGGCTTCAGCCATCTCGAGCAGCTGGCTCTAACTTTTTGACCTAGGGCGCGTGGATGCATGCCTATAGTCCACTTCAGCTCCCGTAGTCTGCGTCTATAAGTCTCCTCAGAGATGTTGAGAGTAGTCAAGATGGCCTCCTTAACTTTCTCATATGAAGAGGCTTCCTCCGGTGTCAAGGTATCGACTACCTCCTGTGCAGGTCCTGTAAGACATGGGGTTATTATAAGAGCCCATTGTTCCTCAGGCCACTTGGCAGCTGTGGCCACCCTCTCAAAAGCATTTAAAAATGCCTCCGGGTCATCATTTGGTCCCATCTTGACCAGTCTCAGTGGGGTTGGGGCCCCTACCAGTGACTCCAAAGTAGGCCTTGCCCCCTCTCTTGGGTTCTTCATCGCCTCTGCCATCTGAGTTAGCAACTGTTGCTGCGACACCTGCTGGGCTGCAAACATTTGCTCCATTAACTGTAATTGTTGAGCGGTCACACTACGCAACAACTTTTCCTGTTGGTCGGCCAACCATGCAAACCATGTCTCACTGGGCCCTGTAGCCCCGCTTTGCACAGGAGATCCCACTTCTGACCCCAATGTTGCGGGGCCACAAGGGACTCCCCCCACTCCATGCTTCTTGGAGGTATCCATTATGACAGAAGAAAGTGTAGACCACTCCAGATGGATGCTTTGTAACTTTTAATTAACTCAAAATATATTCACAAAACAATTCCCAAGAGAGGAGAGAGATGTTCCTTCACACTCTCCCTTTTGGCTCTCAGCCTTTTACTGCTCTTCTCTTTACAGTTCCTCCTTCCCAGCTTCGTCTTCACCAGACCAGCCACAACCTTGAAGGTTCCAATATAAAGCCCCTTGAGACCAATAGTTCACAGCCTCCTTTGGCTCTAGCTCGGCCAGAAGCCCTTCCTCTGGGCTGAGCCTGCCAGAGTTAATTACCTCCCCTTCTGTCAGGGCCTCTCTCTCAGCGAGAGCTGCAAACTTTCTTGTGTTTTCTACTCTTTCCCTTTCAGCGTCCGCCTCACCGACCTTTCTTCCGCGTTTCTCCCTCTCCTCCAACGCCTCGCCCTTTTCCCTTTTATCCACGGGCCCCTCCCTCCTTAGGCCCTCCCTCTTGGGCATTGCCTCTCTTTCTTCTTTCCCAGGGGCTGCTGGAACTTGTAGTTCCCATCTCGGTTTCTCTTCTTTCTTCTTCATTGGCCCTTTCTTTCCAGAGCAACCCTCTTCAATGGGCCACCCATCCTTTGCTTTGCCACACATGGGTTTAACGTTATTGCAAATTTAAGCTTTTCACGCGATTTCAGGCAAGGGGGGGTTATTTTTGGGTAATGGGAAGTCATTCCGAATGCCTTCCGAACGGAGCAGGGGTTCATGTAAATTCGCTAAACAAGCGAATTTACATGAATCCACATTGGCTCCATTCGGAATTGGGAGAAATTCCTCCTGTTTGAAAGAGTCCATTCTCAGTAAATTTAGCAGCTATGTAATGAAAGTGTAGTCTCCATCATGAATTGATAATTGGTTCAAGATCAGGAAGCAAGAATGGAGGGAAGCAGAAAGTGAGGTCTCCAAGGATCTGTATTTGGACTGATGCTTAGGTTTGTTCATTAGTTACAGAGTTAAAAGTGAGGAATGAGGTTCAGTTATCTGTTCTGCAGTTGAGAATGATTAGTGAGATGGCCAATTTAATGAATGGAACCAAATTATTCAGTGTGGTGGAAACCAAAGCAGAGGTAAAAAGCTAAAAAAGATATCTGTAAATTGGAAGAGTTGGCAACAACACTGCAGATGAAGTTCAGTGCACATGGACAGTGGTGCATATTGGTAAATAAATAAATAAAGTGGTGGCTCCTGTTTCTGGCTTCTCATCTTCTGCATGCCCTTTCAGTTTGTATGAGTTATCTCCAAGTGGGAGTGGTTAGTGATATGAATAATCATATGCAATTATCGTTGTCACCTGTCCTTTCCCCCCAAATTGTTACAGCCTCCAAGCTGCATGATGCCTTCCTTTCTTCTGTTTTACTTTTAAACAATAATTTTCCATTGATTCCTAGCCCTCTTAAAGTCTGGTTTCAATATAACTTTTTCCCAGGTTGAGGTGTATACAGTGGCAGCCTTCAGCTTGTAGAGAGTGCCTACTTGGAACTAGACCCATCTGACTCCAGTAGGACTTACCCCTTGGTTGAAGTATATAGCCTATGGGGGAAATTGGAAGGTTAATGCAGTGCCATCCTGGGTGCAATCATGGGGTTTCATGTTATTGCGGGAGAGGTTATCACACGTACCGTATATACTCGACTATAAGTCAACCTCATGTATAAGTCGAGGGCAAATTTTGGGGCCAAAATTATGGATTTTGATCTCACCCATGGATAAGTCGAAGGTAAAATTTGGTGGCATGTAACAAAGGATCTAAAGAATGAAGCAAAGGAAAACAATGCCAGAAAACTTACAAAATTACAGCAGGCATCACTGTTTGTGATCACACTAAAGGCTGAATGGATGAGAGAATAGAAGGGGGTCAGTGAATCCAGGACAGATTATGCTCTTACCTTTCATCAGGGGATGGTTCCCTTTTTTATAGGCGTTAAAGTACAGGACTTGCATTGACCCATGGATAAGTCAATCCAGGTTTTTGGAGTCAATTTTTTGGCTAAAATTTCTAGACTTATACATGAGCATATACAGTAATTGAAGGCAATCCTAAGTCAATTCGAATGCAATCTTGGGGCATCCGAGAGATGGGTAAATTTGGGGAAACAGAGAATTTACAAATCCTGTCCCACTCCAAAGTTGCGTTCAATTAGAATTTCCCAGGTGTGGAATGCATGTCTCAGTCTCCCTTGGATTGTCTTTGAATCAGACTACAATTCCCATTCTCCTTTGCCCTGGGAGGGGGGGATGCTCTGGCCTCCCCAAAATGTTAAAAGACCAGCATCAAAGTCCACCTTCCATCTCTCCCTCCCTCCCGGTGTGGGGGCTTTTCTCCCAGCCTCCTCTTGGAGTTCTGAAGCTGTTCTGGGGATGAAGCAACCCTCCCCACAGAGATACACACACACTGCCTCCCTCCTTCACTCAGCCCTTTCCAGCTCATTCCCTTTGCAAACTCATCCTCTCCAACTGGAGGGAAGGAATTGGCTTGGGCTTTCTCTTTCTCTCTCACTTTTCTCCCCATCCTTTGGCCCTTTGGGATTTGCCATTGCCATTTTCTGAGGAGGCTGAGAGAGTGTGACTTGCACCAACTCACCCAGTGGGATTCGATCCATGCTTTCTAGAGTCATAGTCCAATGCTCAAATCAAGCGCAAGGTTGCTTTGGATTGGTTTTGAATTGGTGAATTGCCTAAATAACATGAAATAAAGGGTAATGAATGAACAAATAATGTGAATTGCCTAAATAATGTGAAATAAAGGGTAATGAATGAACAAATAACATGAAACAAGGCAAAACCACAGAAACCGGAATCAAGCCCCACCAGTAAAAAAGGTCACAATCCGATTCTGCCCTCAGTGCTCATGTGCAGGGATGCTAATTCGAATTCTAGACGACGATGGGTATGTACTCGTATGATAATTTCTTTTGCATTTGCACTGCTTTGGCTTTGGGATGGTGTGATAACCATCCATGTAATTGTGTTCATTTCCAAATTGGCTGCACTTTCTTTTCTTTCAACATTGAGAGGCATCCCTCCCGTCTGATATCATCTTAAGTCAGCCTCTACACATACCAACCAACTGTCTTGATTTGGTAGGGACAACCCTATGTAATCCTCTATCAACCCACTTTTCACTTCCTTTTAAAATGTCCCAGTTTCTATTTTCTCCTACTACTTTTCCCTCCTTAGTCCTCAGTTTACTTAATTGCAGCAAACTGATCTCAAAGTGCAAAAGTCATTTGCACTCTAATAACTACAACAGAGGAGATGGAGAGTGGGTGGAATCTTGCCCTTCTCACTAGGTTCAGGGAAAAGCAAACTAGTGCATCCACTCCTAGCTTGTCTTTTATTATTAATAACTTTTGCCATCTTGACCACACTTTGATGTTGCTTGGCCACATGTGTCCCAGTTTTCATCTGTGAAATGTTGGAAGATTAATCTTGATGAGAGTGAAAGTGGAAAATGGTAAGGGAAGTTCAATTGGCTTGGAAGGGAAAATTGCAAAATGAATTCCTGCTCTAGAACAGAGGAGGAAATCTCCTCTGTCTCATTTTTTAATGCTTCTGATCTACTCAGGAGTAAACCTTAATTATTTCAATGATTTCTTACCTTTCTCCATTCCAAAAATATCACTTCTTCCCCTTCCCCTCTTTGACAGAAAGGAAAAAAGTGAGAGGAATATCATGTAATAGCCCTCTCTCCATGACAACATCATCTGGCCTAGAGGGAGTGAAAGGACAGGCCCAGCAACACCATGAGGCCTGGCTTCAAGTTGAAGAGTCCTCCCTCCATGACAACATCATCTGGCCTAGGAGGGAGTGAACGGAGAGGCCTAGCACTACCATCAGTCCTGGCCTCAAGTTGAAGAGCCCTCCCTCCATGAGAACACCATCTGGCCTAGGAGGGAGTGAAAGGGAAGGGCAAATTCCATCAGGCCTGTCCTAGATTAAGAAGCCAAGCCCTCCCTCCATGCCATCTGCCTTGGTGCAGGCCTCAGAGGGAGAAAAGAACTGCTGTATCTGATCCCCTTCCCCACCACCATACCCTTCTCCTTTTGTGTTGTATCTTTTTAGATTGTAAGCCTGAGGGCAGGGAACGATATAATTAAAAAATAATAATTGTATGCTGATCTGATAGCCTTTAGGGCTGAAGAGCAGGGTGTAAATAAATAAATGTTATTATTAAAAATATTATGTATGAGATTCCCTGAAATGGAGCAAGCGGGAGAGCAAGTGAGGGGTTTAAGGAGGGGGAAAAACCCAAAAAGTGCTGCTGTTTCCACATGCCAGATGCTGCAGTGTAGAGTTCTGTGTACTGACATATCACCAAGAAAATGTGGCTAACATCATGTGCCCAGGGGGAAGGAAGGGAAGGAGGTGTTTGAAAATGAATGTGAGAAGGCAAAAACAGCACTGATGCATGTTACAGGGAACACACAGGGGAAAAAAAGATGCACAAATAGCTACAGAAATTTAAATTGCTACTTCTAATAGGACTAAAAAAGCCCATCCTACTGGTGGGGGTGAGAGTTAACATGGATGGTTAATCATGAGGTTGACATGCAACAATTTAAAAGAAACTTTAAATCTGGAAAGACAAAGACATTATCAGGGACAGTTGATGTAATTTTAACTTCATTTGGATTAGCCTGTTGATGGGAATTGAGAACCAGTGGAATACTGGTTTGAGTGTTGAACTACAACTCTAGACCCAGGGTTCAATTTCCTGCTTGGCCATGAAATCCACTGGGTGACATCAGCCAAGTCACATTCTCTCAGCCTCAGGGGAAGGGAATGGCAATCCTCCTCTAAACAAATCTTGTCGAGAAAACCCCATGATAGATTCACCTATGGATCAGAACGCCCACATCAACAAGAAGACACATATAGGATTATGCTGTACTTTATAGAATTTTCTTTTACTGGATTTGGTACTGCTGAATAGTTTACATGGCATTAAAAGGGGGATTAGACAAATACTTTCAGAGGTATATGCCTCAGAGGACCAATGGTTGTGGGGCCAGAATGAGTGTCTTCTTGTCTTTGTTGGCTTCCCACTGGGGAATACGGTTGACCATTCTAGGAAAGGGGATGTTAGATGAGGTGAACCTGTATTTAGATCCAGCTGGCCTCTTCTTGTTTAGTTAAACTTTCTAATATTTCTCACATCTGAACAGATGTAAACTGTTTGTAATTAGTTTAGGGTCTGTGCTAGCAACAGAATTCAATTTGTTTGCTCCTTCCACAATAGATAATGTTGGCACACATTGGCAAGTTAAACAATCTCTGCAATGTAATTAATGATTTAAATTTAAATCTTAATCAGAAATCCTTTGCTTGGAAGATAATAATGAGGTTCACTTTGATCTTTTTTTTTCTTTTTTTTTACATTTGCATTTTCTGTATTTATCTCCAGACTACTGAGGATTATTTGGATGTTGGTCCATTTGGCTGTTCCTTGTTTCTTTGTCATCTAAGTACTGAAAGAAAGTGGAGAAGAATAAAATGGATTGCCAGGCAAATCCCTGAAGCATCTGTAGTCAACATTTGGAAGGGATGTGCAATTAATCAGGTCAGAGGGAGGGAAGAGAGAGGATAGAAATAATGTGCTAATTCCTATTGTGAATGAAGATGAACATCCAGTCTTTCTCTAAGGGCTAGAGTTAATTGTATATATTTCCAAAGAGCAGACTAAACAAGAAGATGGTAGCAGTTGCAAACAATGCACAAGTATATAACTACATAACTGTAGAATGCCATGGTATGAAAATGCTTGTTTGAGTTTGGGAATTTGATTCTGGGAGACCATGGAAACCCACTGAATGACTCTGGGTAAGTCATACTCTCTAAGTGTAAGAGGAAGGGAAAAAATTAAAATCATCCTGGAAGTGTTTCTATTAGAATAGCCTTCTGAAAATGGTATTCTTCCACAGTAAGTAGTCTGAAGAGCACAGTCAGTATACAGGTCACTTGGGTCATTCAAATATCTTCAAACAGACCTTTCTCCTTTCTCAGCATTTCCAGAAAGATGGCCAATGAGTTTTTCAGAGCTGTTAAATATTCCATTCAAGAGAAATGTTAACAATTCACTTTCTCTTATTCCCCCAGGTGGACGCAGCTGAATTGGCAATTTCTAAAATAGTTTTGGTTTGATCCACCTACTTGTTCCCTGTGGTGACATCCATCAGCCAAACCAGTGAGATAACAGAAATATAGCAGAGTTCAAAATGTTCTGCAAAGAAACCAGCATTCCTGGTTCCAGCTAGCAAATCAGAGGTAACAGTGAATAGGCCAAAATAGAGCAGGGATAGGTAACTGTTGCCCTCCAGAATGCAAAGAGGTACTGTAAAAAGGGGATATTGTAGCACCTTTGAGACTGAGAGAGAGAGAAAGAAGTTGGTAGCATATATAAGAAGTACAATATAAGAAGTACATATGAGGAAGCACTTCTTCAGTACTTAGTCTATGAAAGCTTGTGCTACCAACTTCTTTCTTTCTTTCAATTAGACTCAAAGGTACCACAATACCCTTTTGCATAATGATTGAGCTGCCTTGATTGATCTCAAAGGGGCAGGGTATAAATAAATATTATTATTAGTAGTATTAGTATGTCTTTGAATGTTGTTCTCCAGAGGTTTTCAAACAACAGTTCCCATCATTGCTCTTCATTAGCTCTGCCAGAAAGGGCTGATGGGAACTGTAGGCCAGAATATCTGAAGGGGCACAGTTGCTCATTCCAGAGTACAAGGTTCTTACTGTCTCTGCTCTAACATGCCAATTTCACTGCTGTATCTGGGCAGCAAAAGTTATTAATGTTGAAGGAAAAATCCATGATGGCACATAAAATAGGAGGGTCTATGAGAAGAGGGGGGACATCCATAGTGCTATGGCTAATGTCCTAAGGAACATGGGAGCAAGATTTGACTTTACCTCATTCCCACTATGATTCAGTGGTGAATGTACTGAACTGCAGTTGAGAAATCTAAGATTCAAATCCCTATCCACTTGAAAAAATCATTGTGTGACTTTAGGTGAGTCCCTGTTTCTCAATCTAAACTGCTTCACAGGATTGGAGTGAGACCTAAGTACTGTGTGAGGAAAAGACTTGTAATACAAACCAGCCAGATTCCTAAGATCTTCAGGAGAAGGCTTTCTCTCAGTCCCATCGAGATCACAGGCTCACTTGGTGAGAACACGAGAGAAAGCCTTTTTTCGGTGACTGATCCCAGCCTCTGGAATGCCTTTCCACAGGAAGCTAGGCTGGCTCCTTCCCTGCTTGCTTTTCATTGGCAAGCATTTTATTGAGATTTTTAAAAAATGTTTTGTCTGTGAGCCACCTTGGGTCCCTCCTGGAGAAAGACTGCATACAAAATAAATGGATGGATGGACAGATGACACCTTGAGGTACTGTACTTGGAGGATAGTGGGGTAAAAATCCAGCCTAACAAATGCAAGTTCAGCAGAACTAATAAATACAATTAGCTTTGTTTGAATAAGGACAATTTAGGTACACAAGTGAAATGCTTAATTTCTGCATGTTGTTATGAATTATGCTCAATAGTTATGAATATTAGACTTTGATGCCTAAGTCAGGAAACCTGTCTGTTGCCAGAGTCTCCACAAATATTGTTAAGATTTCATACTGGGCAGGTAGGGCACTGGCCTGGATTCCTGTCTGTCTTGGGGAAAAGCCAAGCCTTATTCTAAAGTACAAACTGGAAGTTATACTCCAAACCTTCCCCCCCCCCCCAGCCCTGCTTGCTGACATGGAAATGGTTTTATTGTTGAGAGCAATAAATGCTTAACTGTCTTGTCTACTTCCATTGAGTGGA
Source organism: Urosaurus nigricauda (assembly GCA_034509955.1). Taxonomy (NCBI): domain Eukaryota; kingdom Metazoa; phylum Chordata; class Lepidosauria; order Squamata; family Phrynosomatidae; genus Urosaurus; species Urosaurus nigricauda. The sequence continues at coordinate 254,704,596 of JAOEGL010000001.1, read as the reverse complement.
CCATCAGGTTTGGTTTTACAATTCTACCATAGGAGTAGGAGATAAGGGGTGGCAAAGCTCCATTGCATCAGTTGACTTACATACTCACTTATCCAAACTAATATCATTTACAATCAGCTACTATTAATATGTTCAATAATTGCCCTTTTTTGTAATACTGTTTACATTTTAACTCTAATATTTATCTAACTGCACTGCTACAAACTCCAGGGAGAACAGAGTTATTCCCTGTACTTTCAGTTGTCCAAAATGAAATACTTGCAGAGAGCTGAGGGAGGTTTCCATTTTAATACTGCCTATTCACAATGTGTGCGGTTATCTCTTTGGTTGGGTTTCATATTGTATTATGCTAATACATGACAGGATGAAATTTCTGAACTAAGCATTTCTCAATGTGTAGATTTCTTTCAGCTGTGCACACCAGACGGTTGTGTGCTATGAATCATTCTTAATACATTCCACAGAGAGACAAATCTGATTCTATTTTCAGCTTACTATTTTAGAAAGAGCTGTCAGACAATATTGTATGAAGGGTCTTATCAAGGGGATGTCTTATGTGAACTAGCAAAACTTTCCAAACTGAGAACTTGTTCAGAAATGTGTGAAACAGTACTGAATCTCCTAGGAAGAGTAATCAAATTCACAAGTCAGAAGATGAACAACAACCAGTCCCAGACCCACCTCTAAATACACAGGATCTAGTAGAAGAAGTTGTACATTTAGGACTTTATTGCACAAGAGAAAAAAAAGTGAAACGGATGGGGAGAAAAGATTTCTCCATGCCATTCCGCATGTTGTTGTATCACTTCAGTTCTCTCAGGAGACGGTTGTCAGAGTGACTGAAAATCCGTTCAGCAAAAGGCACACTTTGCACAACATAGAGAATTAGTTTTACTTTAAAATGAAGGTAAAAGTGAAAGTATTCCCTTGACAAGATTGTTTAGATATGTCCAACTGTAGGGGGCAGCAGTACTCATCTCCATTACTAAGCTAAAGAGCCAGCACTGTCAAAGACTACTCTGTGATCATGTGGTCAGCATGACTGCACAGAATGCTGTTACCTTCCCACCGAAGTAGTACCTATTTATCTACTTGCACTTTTACATGCTTTTGAACTGCTAGGTTGGCAAACACATGCCTGTAATAAAACACATGGCCTAATCAAAGGGAGAAACGGAGAGAAAGCAAGAAAAAAGTGGTTGCAGATTAGAATTAAGCAGAAAGAGAATAGATATGGCAAAGTAAACTAACAAAAAGACAGCAGGCAATTCATGTGCAATTCATTAGGCCTTCAAATGCAAACACTCCTCTCTTATAGGTTCTCCTAATGGTGCTGTCCTGCCTACTTTGACAGCATTCGGCCTGTTTTGCTCTGAGCCTCTTTTTGAATGGTGGTAATCACAACTCTACCCTTAGATTCCACCGAAATATTAGGAAGAACTTCCTGGTGATAAGAGTTGTTTGACAGTGGAACACATCCTGTCAAAGAGTGCTGGGGTCTTCTTCTTTGGAAGTTTGTAAACAGGCTGGAGGGCCATCTGCCAGGGTTGCTTTGATTATGTCTTCCAGCATGGCAAAATGGGGTTGGATTGAATGGCCCTTGTGGTCTCTTCCAACTCTCATTTTATTATCATACCATGGCCTAAATACCTAAAGGCTCCAGATATTGTTTGATCTTGGAAACTAAGTAAGGTCAGCTCTGGTTAGTAATTTGATGGGAGACCACCAAAAATACCAGAAGCTGTGAGCCATATTTCAGGGAAAGGAACAGGAAAAACCACCTCTGAGTATTCCTTGCCAAAAATCATAGAATCATACAGCTGGAAGAGACCACAAGGGCCATCCAGTTCAACCCCCTACCATGCAGCAACACACAATCAAAGAAACCCTATGAAATTCATGGGGTTGCCATAAGTCTACAAGCAACAGGCAACTTGAATGCACATGCACACACACACATCCATGCCAACCTCCAATGAGTGAAATTATTTTGGGGACCAAAAGTAACTCAGAACTGACATCATGGAATCTTTTTCTCTCCTGATACATGTGTTTTAAATCCATTCCGGTCAGCCAAGAGACCAAACAGGTGGTTGGAAGGAACTACATGCTTGACTCATTGGTGTGGTGTCCAACATTTTCTCCACATGATACAAAGCCACAGGAAACACTACTATGGCAATGTATGAATTGGAGAATCGCCATCAAATGTTCTTTCAATACTGCCTTAGGCTAATCAATTCTGCTGAAAGGCTATGATATCCCTCATTTTTGGACTTCTCTTTAATCATTCATTCTGATCAAACCTCTTCCCCTTCCCCAGATATTCATCATTTAAAATGGAACTAAGCAGCCCATAGCCTTTGAAATCAAATTCTTGTTATAGATGAAGTATATTTGAATGAGTGCCAGCATAACTACCTCTTTCTGCACCACCATACTATTTGTACACAGCAGCATATTTATAATCCTCTTTTGTCTGGTGTCTTTCATGCATTTTCTATCAGATACGTTTTTGCTCATTTTCAATCAATATGACTATTTGATCCTCCCCTCCCCACACATACACACACATGCACACAGCTGTGATGTTTCATTCTGAAAAGTGATCATTTTCTTGAATGACGCAATCTAAACTGATGGATTCTGTAAGCACACAGTGTTCTTTTTCCATAAGCACTGATAACATTACCCAGAAACAAGACTGGTGAGTATGGAAATTAATATACAAGCAAAAAATAATGGGAAATGTTTTTAATCTTATTTTTTCTTCTTACTTAATAAAATAAAAATGTAACTTAACACAGAAACTCCTAAATGTTGTGTTCACCTAAACTACATCATTATACAACATGAAAATACAGATAAAGTTGGTCATGGCAAGACATTCTTTTCTTCTCTCTCTCTCTCTCTCTCTCTCTCAATTTTATATCCCAAGGTGTTGCTTTACTCTTTCCCCCCACTAGGGCTGCATCCATACTGCATGAGTAATCCAGTTTGACACCACTTTAACTGCCATGGCTCAATGCTATTGAATTCTGGGAACTGTGTTTTCTTGTGGTACCAGACCTCTCTGAAATAGAAGGCTGAATGCCTCAAAAAACTGCAGTTCCCAGAATTCCATAGCATTGAGCCAAGGCAGTTAAAGTGATGTCAACCGGGATTATTTCTGCAGTGGGGATGCAGCCTAGGAGAACCATATGTAATTTTTCTTCTAAAAGAGTGTTCTGGCACATTGATCAATTTGGTTGTCCTTTTCTGCATCTCTTTTTCTGTACAGTGATCACACTACTTTTATATAAGACCAGGATGAGGCTTGCAATTTTAATTCCAGTTCTTTTCCGAAAGATCCACCACACAGAATTTGCCTTTTCCACAGCAGCAATCCACTTCATTATACGTGTGGAATGAAGCCTCAGTAGACACACAATTTACTACTCTCTCTCTCTCTCTCTCTCACACACACACACACACACACACGTAATCAATACCTATTACCTATTACCTATTACCACTCCAAGATGTTTTCTATTACTCCCCCTGCTCCTGTTCACATAGGCTTTATCCATATATCTGGCATACGCTAGAAAATTCTTCTTCTTCCCAGTTAGTCTCAAAGGTGCCACTGGGTCCCTTGAGATCATTTTATAAGATGTGTAAAAGTTTGGTACTCCTTGGACACTAAAGATTAGCAGTGAAACAGTAACAGTTGGTGGAGAATCCTTCCTGCTGTATAGCTCAGAAAAGGAATCATGTGGTCTTCCAGATGTCAGGTTACAGCTCCCATTATTACTCAGTATTGACTATGCTGGCTAAAAATGCTGTGACCAACACCATTTGAAGGGCCCCATGATTCCCACCCCTAGCATAGCTTTAGGCATTTCATACAAAGAGCCAGCATGCAGGACCTATTCTAGGACTAGGGAGGCCCATGTTCAAATCCTGACACTGCCAAGCTCCCTGGGCCAATCACTGCCCTAAATCCAATTGCGAGTCCCAACTAGAGTGTTGAAGCAATTCCTATTGAAACAATGGAGTTTGCATAAATGTTGATAGCTGTTGGAACATAAGCACAGGTCTGTATTAGCAAAAAGATTCTTGCAGGACTGTAAAGACTGGCATACATATAGTGGGCTCAACATATAAATAGCTGCAGAATTTTGCATTTATTCTTCTGGTCATCTCTGGTTGGGCTCAACCACTACATTTAGGTTTCTTGTCTCTCAGCAAAAAACACTTCAAAGAGCTGAGGATAAAATAGGGGGAAACTACTATGCTTTGAGCTCTGTGGAGGAAAAAAATCTTTTTTTAAAAAGAATTTGGAAAATTTACTATTTTGTTTTAGACTTCAGCTCTCAGAATACCCTATCCTGCATTTGCCTACACTGGGATACACATATAGTTTTTTTAAAAATCACCATTGTTTGGTATTTGGTATTGAGATACTCAATAGAATATGTAGTTGTATGAAGAGTCTATGTGTTCATAGGAATGTAATTTGAAATATGTTGTGCTTTTCTTCCAACATTTCTAGAAGCAGAATTGTAAGTCTCTATCAGCAGAAAGGTTCTTGCAGGACTTTAACAACTGGCATATATATATATATATATATATAGTGAGCTCAATTTTAGTAGGCAAGAGCCTATTTTATCTGAATCAGGACAGCTTCATATTTTCATCTAACTGTAAACTTTGCTCCTTGTTCTTTTACAGGGGAGTGCAGAACTCTTTCGAATTAGTCATACACCCTTCCCAGCTTGAACATTGTCACAAGTACACTGAATAGCAATTTATATTTTTGAATGATCTCCTTGTTTTCCAGTTGTACCTTGGGGAAGATTTCTATCACAGTTTAGTCTGCAGTCCTCTGATTAATTCGAGCAATCACACAGACCTCTCTGCCTGCATGTCAACAATCACCCTGGTAAATGCAAGCCTTCCTCTCTGGTTTATTACAATACCCATTATTAGAACCTATTGCTCACCTTCAAACCTTATGCCATTACCAGATCAATAGGCACACTTTTATTCATCTCAAGAGCTTGATTGGTAGGTTCCAAGTGAATAAGCAAAGGGTTATCAGAAGCTCACTTGTTCTGCTTTTGCATCAATGCATATTTTTGCTTGGATTTGAGGTCAGCTGCCTCCTTAAACAGTGGCATCATTCCACAGGCTTTGTTTTCATTTAGTTTAGTTTTCAGTTGTTTTCATTGCAGCCACCTTGTCTTTCCTAGTCTGTACCAGAACATTTAAGCTGTAGGTATTTCTTAGCACGTGTTGAATTTCCATTAATGTAAATGAGTTGTGTATCTCAGACAAGAGGGTGAGGTGGTCTACACGAAGTACTTTATCTGGTCTCTAGATAGAGTAAGTACTGCATTATGAGCTATTTGCAATGTTTTTTGCATCCACCAAGGACAGAGGCCAGTGAAATATTCCTTGCTACAATAATGACATTAAATAAATAATAAATAATAAATAAAACTTTTATTTGTACCCCACTTTTCTGTAAAAGAACAATCAAAGTGGCTAACATAGTTAAAACATCCAACATACAATACTTATTATTTATAATATTACAACCCCCCCCCCCTTAAAACAGAATTAAACAAATTAGAATTAAAATTAGTGTTAAAAATAAGCTATTAGCAACAATATAAACAGAGTGGGCAGAGTGGTAGCATGATACAAGATCTGAAGGAGTAATCATTCTATAGCCGAGTGCTTTTATTCAGGAAAGGCCTGCTGTAAGAGATCTGTCTTGAGAGCTTTAAAAAAGCTATCTAAGCTGGTGATTTGACGGATCTCATCCAACAGGTCATTCCACAGTCTGGGAGCGGTTGCAGAAAAGGTTCTCTGTGAGGTTGCAGTTAATCTGGTCTTTAAAGGCTACAATAAATTCCTCCCAAAGGACCTGAGTGTGTGGGGCATTTAGAACAAGCCTGTCACTATAGTGGGCCCTTGGTATCCACTGGAGTTTGGTTTTAGGATCCTCTCTCCGCCCGTGCACACCAAAATCTGTGAATGCTCTAGTTCTATTAAATACAATGGTGTAGTAAAATGGTGTCCCTTATATGAAACAGCAAAATCAAGAGATGCCTTTTGGGTTTTATTTTATTTTATTTTATTTTAAAAAATATTTTCAAGATGGTTGAATCCATGGATGCAGAATCTGTGTATACTGAGGGCTGCCTATACTAAAAGTTTATTTACCCCCATCACCCTCCACTATGGTGCTGCCACACTGCACAGTGAATGCAGTTTGACACAACTTTAACTTCCATGACTCCATCCTTTGAAATCCTGGAATTTGTAGTTTGTTGTGGCACAAGAGCTCTCTGAGAGAGAAGGCTAAATATCTCACAAAACTCTAAATCCTGGAATTCCATAGCAATCAGCCATGGCACTTAATGTACTGTCAAACTTAATGTAGTGTAAGTCGGTCTGACGGAGAGGCGGGAAATAGAAATAAATATTTATTATAATAATATTATTATTCTGCAGTATAGCAGCATCCCTAGTTTTAATGCCTTGCCCCTGTTTTCTAGGTTCTTTTGGGTTCTACCCACTTTCTTCTTGATACAAGTGTATCTTGCTTCCAAATCTAGCCATCCTTTTTCAGAGAGATCACACACTACTGAAAAGGTGAGGAGCCTCTGGGGCATATCCATTGTTTCTGTTGATATTATGGTGAAATAAGTATGGTGAATATATCTGACATATCAGAAACTGATGGGTCATGGGGTCCTGCAGTTACTTCCCACAGGCTCTCTCACATACGAATATAGATCACCTGATGACCGAGAAGTAACTTCTACTGTTGAAGAATGTGGTGGCTGCTGAGGTAAGGTGCTTGTAAAGATTTTATTTGGAAAAGGTACAGCACATAAGGAAGGCAACACTTGATTGTGCAGTGGCCAAAAAGTGAACAATACATGGGAGTAGTTATGCAATTAATAAGTTGTCTTGGAAAGAAGACTAATTGTGTATATGTGTGTGTGTGGAGGGGAGATAGAGATAAATATTAAGATTTGTGGCACAGAAAGCAGATTCAAGGGCCGGTTGATGTTAGCACAGTGATAAAATGCACCACAAAATGAATCCTGACTGGACACTGGGGTTGTGGAAAATATTAATCAAATTTCTTCTTCTCATTGAGAAAATAACAAGACAGCCTGAGAGTAACAGCTTCCAGTACACAAGTGAAGTAAGTACCACTTTGACTTCATTGTTGTTAAGGTTTCTGTAATTTGTGCAAGAATTTCTGTACAAAACTTCTGTCTTTTTCCTTGGACAAGTAAAATGAATACACAGAAACCAAATACAGACAGACAGCAAAGATTCACCTCAAACATCCTAATTTTTAATAATTCATACAACAAGGAAGCAGCTGTTATAGTTCAGCTGGGCAGTTGGTGCCATGCACACACCTAGTTCTGTTTGGGCAACTTCACTTAATTTGTTCCATTGGGGCAAAAATCATTCTCACCAAAGTGAAAACTCTTTCCACAGTCAATATATTGTTACCCCCTCACATAGCGCTTTCTCATTTTCACATATAAGAACAAGACAATATCCTCTACCCCTACAGAACATGGTATGGAAAAATATTCTTCTTCTCTTTTCCTTTTAGTCTGTGATACAGTAAACCTACTTTTGGGATGTCAAGACAGAACGAGCCCCTCAGACCACCCTGTTATTTAAACGTCTTCAACAGCCTGTGGCAAAAACTGGGCAAGGAAAGTGGCCTCAGGTTCCCTGGAGGCTTTATGAGTCATTTCCCAGCAAGGACGCCATGGGCAGAAGGAAAAGCAGCCAGAGCTTGGAACATTAAGTTTGAAAATTAATTCATTAATGTTAAATGTTAGGATAGGGAGATCTGTTCATTGGCATTAACATTAACATTTGACCTCAATTGGTTCATTAAATTAATGTTCTTTGATTCATTACTTAAAATGTTAGCTTCCAGACAAACCATGGGATTTACAGAGATTGGCAGGGAGGTTGTCCCTATTGACCTCTAGGACTACATGTTGTTCTTGATTCCTTTAGTTGTCCTTTTTGGTCCATTTAAAGTGGTATTCCCCTTTCCCATATTAAAGCCCATAATATGACATGCTGCGTGAGTCCAGCATGTCTGGAAAACTGTCAAGTTGGGAAAGGTTGTACTGCATTATGAAACTGTTATCTTCCAAAATTGTTAAGTTTCATTCACTGACTTGCATCTCTCTTCCCTTCTTTCTATCCCCTCCCTGTTCACTAATCCTTCAAAAGCTTTGTCAAAGGTTAATACGAAGTGAAGTTAAAGTTTAGTAAAGAATGATAGATTAAATCAGCTCAAGGTCACTGATTCACTGCAAGTCACAACATCACTCTTTTAGTCACTGAATCAAGGGTGGACAATCCTTTATCCAAAATGCTTTGAGTATGTCTGAGCTTAAGCAGAATATTTTTCTGCACAACTTCATCCTGTCTGTCTTGCCACCACCAATCAAGAACTGAGATCTGCAGATATCAGTAGAGCACATCTCCTGCAGGCAGGAGCCAGAGACCTCCAAGTTCTGTCCCTTGCTTCTAATGCCATACACTAGTATTTGTACATATTAATTTTGTTGCTTCCCTCCATGTTTCCCTCATGACACATATATAGTTGCTTCCCTCCATGCTTCCCTCATGACACATATATTTCTCATAACACAGGAAAGGTTCAGGAAAGAATTAGTGTAGTCAAGATTCTGATGAATACATGATTGTTAAAGCAGCCCCAAAAAATAGCAGCCAGGTTTTTCTGGACTCTGTGGCTCCACATCTCCAAAAGCAAAAGTGTCATATGTGGGTGAGGGAGGAGCTTCAGTACTTTTCAACTGGTCCCTGTCCCATTCTGTTATGGCCACAATCAACCTCTCTCCAGCATCATGCAGACTGTGGGCATCATCAGGCATTCTGTGAAGGACAACAATCCAAGTAACATAAGGGCCTCAGTTCTCTTTCTACTTTGAAGTAGAGTAGACCCCTTTAATCAATGGAATTTACCAATGTGTAGACTCTCCATTCAGCAGTTGATGCAATGGGTCTACACTATTGTTGTATGCCTTTGGACTCTTTCACACAGGAGAATGTCCCTCAATCCTGAACGAAGGGAAAAGTGAGGTCAATTTGAAATTTAGCATTATAACGTGATTAGTGATCACACGCAAAGACTTACACAGCAGCCCCTGTGAAGGTAATCCAGGATGAGTTCGCGGGAAATCTTCATATCATTCCCTTCCCCACACTTTCTAGACTTTGACTTAACAATCTTGTGCATGCTCAGAGATATGTATGCATACACACACACACATATATGTACATATATACATATACACCTATATATGTATGTATTTATATATATACATACATATATGTGTGTGTATACATACATATATATGCATATATACATGCATATATACAGATAGATAGATAGATAACAATAGAAAATAAAATACAAAGTACATTAAATACAAGTCATCCCATTACAATCCCTAACCAATGCATATACAGCAAATGCAATAAACAGTATACAGTGGTCCCCCAGGTTACGAATCCCCCCGGGGAACGAAATCCTCGGGGTCTGAAACCGGCGGGACCGCAAAAATTCCCCCGGGATCCGAAGGATCCCCTGGGGAACGAAATGGAAAAACCGCGCGGCCCCTTTAAATCGGCCGCGCGGTCCGTCCGCTAAAGCGGTCCCCCGGGATACGAGCATTTCCGGGTTACGAAAGGTAATCCGGAACGGATTACCTTCGTAACCCGGGGGACCACTGTAATACACTAGCAATCAAAGAAAATACAGTAACAATCAAATATAATATAATAGCAATATACATGCTTGGTCCCTTAACATAAATTGAAAACAAACAAATTTGCACAACTTAAATTCAGAACATAGACCAATCTCCCCTCATCCCGGCGGTCGTGTTCATGATCATCATCCATACCCATCCGGCTTCTAGGAGAAGACTGCGAAGGTCACTTTCCAGCGGTGCCTCTTCCTCTCAAACCTAACTCCCAATCTTACCCCTCCCTTTTCACTAACATTGAACATGTGTGTGTGCATGTGTGTGTGCCCCCTTCTGCTGTGTGTGGTATTTATGCTCCCCAATAAACTGTGTATTTTAATTGGACTCATTTGGACCAGTGTCATCTCTCTTGGGGTTTGTTGGCGGACCTCTGGTAGGCAATACTGGGACCATGATTCCGGCATAAGACTTTGTTAGGATCTTCCTCTCTGCATATTTGAGCTAATTATAATTCCCCTAAGTAAGAGACTTCCTAACACCTCGCTGTTTCCCCCTTCGAAACAGCCCCCTCATGGGAGCCGGAAAAGTCCCTAGGCGACCCGGAAGCCAAGCCGCTGAAGAGGATCATGATGGGAATTGATGTTTTAAATGGGAGGGGGTAATCCCAGGGCAGAAGTGAAAATGCATTCCATACAAAAGCTAATTTGAACTAACCTCACATTTGCATGGGAAAAGGACTTGTAACTTTGATGTTTTCTGAATTTACATAATTCTGGAATGACCCATGGATGCCTCCACATTGGCCCCGCATTGCCTGCAATCACATATGAACATCTTTTGCATAATAACGCAAATCCGATGGATAACACCAAATTGGCACTACTTAACCTTCCAATTTAGCCCCATGTGAAAGAGTCCTTTGAGTTATTTCTGACTTATGATGACTCTAAGGTGAATCTATAATGGGGTTTTCTGGGTATGAAAGTGCATAACTCACTCAGGGTCACCTAGTGAGTTTCCATAGCCAAGCAGGAAATCAAACCCTGATCTCCTGGGTCATAGTCCAACTCTCAAACCACTACACCATGCTTGCATTCAGGGCTACTCTATTTTGGGCTAAATCACAGGACTTGGGACAAGTTGTGTCATCCACTTACCTTTCATTCACACACTGGTTTTCTTCTCTACATGAGGCAAAGTCCCTAAAATAGCCTTTCATGTGTCTCCAGAGTAAATGGTTAGTGGATCCTGACCTGCAAATGCATTCGATGTCTTCCATATCTGATGTGTTCAGTCACATGCCTAAAGCAAGATTATTTCCCCTGTCTGGTTGACCTGCAGCCTCAGGATACAGTTGTTTCCTTTTCACCTGTCAAGACTGATAAAGGTTTGTAAAAAGAGGTGAACCTTTCAGCTCACACATTCAGAAGCTTGTTGCATACAGAGTGAACTGAAGTTTCAGGAACACTTCTCTTGACACAAAAACAAAGCAAATGATTCCGCCATTTCATCTTCCTTGTGGGATTCTAAGCAAACACAAAACCTGATTAGGAGGAAGGTTTTTTAAAAAGAAAGAAGTGTCTCTTACACTTTTTAGAAATGTTTCTGCCTAGGACTCCCTGCTCCTGAATGAAGTATTACATACACACTGAGGTGTAAAATGGAGGCAGGAGAGTTGTCTCCGTGGCCAATATTACATCACTGCATAGATAAATCTGGGCCTGGTTGTACTTTAATTAGAAACGCTATGTGATGTATATGATGAAAGCAAAGAGTGGGTGGTTTTTCTACCACCTCCAACACCATTTTTGCTAATGCCAATCCCATTCTGCCACAGGCTGTACCCACTATAGAAACAAAATAATTTTGCTACTGCTATTCATAGAATACATATAATTTGCTGAGTGAGAGAAGCTTGTGCATTTTACATATGGGGAGCTGAAGCTAAAAAGAATATCCTATGAGCAAAAAGAAAAGCTCCTACTGATGGAGCTTTGAAGCCAGACTCATTAAATCTAACAACAAATAGATGTGGCCTATTGGGAGAACCATACCCAAGGATTGGCTCTAATATTAAGGAAAATGAAGTGAGCAGGGAAGGGTGTTGTTCCTTCTTGGGCATTGTACCCAAACGCTCAAATTGGATGGGCTACTGCTCTGAATCTGGCGTGAAGGTCTGAAACATTCTCTCCTATAGCTACTTGTTTCAATACTATCACAACATGGCACATGATCAGGCTTACCATTCAGCAATGCCTCAGGTGTCCCATCCTGGTGTCAGCACTAGCAGATCCCTAATTCTTCCTCCTGAGCTCCCTGGTTGTTCTCCTCTCTTAGAGGACAAAGTTGTATGTTTGACATGGCCTGTCCTGTATATACATACACCTCAATTAATCCAGTGATGCAGGTGCCTACCTAATTTTCGGTATTGAAATCAAAAATCTTCAAATTGCTTGCTGATTTATGGTGACCCCATCAATTTCATAGGGTTTTCCTAGTTTAAAAAAACACACTCAAAGGTGGTTTTCCCTGAAATGTAGCCTACAGTACCTGGTATTCATTGGCCAACTTCCATCCAAGTACTAATGAGGGCTGACCCTGCTTAGCTTCCAAGATCAGATGGGACTTGGAGCCTATATTTACATATATTTAAACAACAACAATAACAACAACAACTTCTCAACACTTAAGTAACCTAACAGGAGAAGACAGGGTTTGAACCTCTTCTCTGTCATATTATATGCAGGGAGTGTACATGAGAAAGCATTCAAATATTTGATTTTCCCAACTGTAATCTGCAGTGATCTGTTCTAGCTATAGCCATATCTGCTGCTTACTGCATTGTATCCATTTTATAAGCGATGTTCAAAGTGGTGTTCAGTGGTTGGCAGCCCATGGCAAGTTTCCATGAAAGAAAGGAACAGTTACAGCCAATGGGAATAAACACAGTGCCGTTCTCTGGCACATTGCAGAAGAATCCTGCCAGTCCTTTACATCAGATAGCTTAAGAAGCACTGCACTCCACAGTGTTTGTTTTATTATCAGAATGAAGGTGAGCAATATGTTCTGTGAGTAGGTTTACCTTTGGGCCAGAACTTGCATGCAAATCAGACTTTTACCTCCTGAGTTGTCCAGGAAAATTGGGCTATGAATGTTTGTCTTATAATAATTTGGTTACTTGCTTATGTCAATAGTAGTGCTGCCAGGTTTTCAAACTGACAACACAAGACAGTCAAAATTTGTTGCTTATAGGAAGTAACTAATAACCAGTAGGTGTTCTACATAAAGATCAAATGAAAGTATTTGCTTCCCTGTAGCATTTATTTCTTTTGGCGTAGTGGTTTGATCATTGGACTACGACATTGGAATACTGACTCGACCATGTAAACCCACTGGGTGACTTTGGGCAAGTCACACTCTCTCAGCCTCAGAGGATGGCAATGGTAAATCTCCTCTGAACAAATCTTGCCAAGAAAACCTCATGATGCCTTAGGGCAATGATGGTGAACCTTTTAGGGACCAAGTACCCACACTAAAAGGCCTTCCGGCCCGGGGGAACAAGACTTCCAGGGTGGGACTTCTACCCTATGGGGGTAGGACTTCTGCCCTCTAGAGGCAGTACTTCCAGGGCCGGACTTCTTCCCATCCTCCTTGGCCTTCAGCTGCCTGAGCCTTTGTCACTACGACCTTAGAGTCTCTATAAGTCAGAAATGACTTGAAAGCACACAACAACAACATTGTATTGTCCACATTCATAAATTACATGCTAGATATATATTTTTGTTTCCATGAAATGCTTACAAACCCCAAATATGGAGCCCTTTTTGGGGGGAGGGGCATCTTGTTCAGTCTATATAAAAGGAAAAAACTTTCAAACCCTCAAACAGGGGTCGACCCTTATACCAGGGGACACCTTTTATTCCAATAAGGAAAAAAAAATCCAGATCTTAAATAAAGGACATCCCTTATAACTAGGGACACCTGACAACTCTAGTCATTACAGATAGAAATATCCCATCCTAGGTCAGTCCTCACTAGTAGTTTGGAGAAGCCTTTTTAAACAAACAAACAAAAAACCTCAACTGGTCATTTTCTTGATTATTTATAGAAGTAACAAATACTCTTCTGGCACACTATGAGCAACTCCTCCTATGAATAACAGATTTTCTTAAATAAGTGATTTTTGTTTCCCTTACCAGTAATAGTCTGCTGCCCCCCAGGGGCAAGAAGTAACACAGAGCCATAGTTTCATTGAAACCTAGATCATCTAGAAGCACAGCAAAACTTCTGGTTTATCCTAAGCTTTATAAGAAGACTTGGTAGTTGTGGGAAATGACACTGATTCCTCCCCCTTTCTTTTTGTTGTTCTTAAACATCATTGCAAGAAAACCTGAAAGGCAGAGCTGGAACCTTTCTATGACTGCGATTTTATACAGTGATATGACACACACTTTTATTAATGAACCACTCTTGCCTGGACAAAGCAAATGCTGGAACAATTTGCATGTTTATGGGAAATTTGCATGTTTATGGAAACAGCGATGCTAATGGCAGGAGTTATCAAGAAAGCTCTCAGTAGTCAATGTGCATTCACCTGCATACATGCACCAAAACAAAGAGAGACAGGTACTGTTGCATTTACTTTTTGTCATGCTGATGAACAAAACAGTGCTCTCTCTCTCGCTCTCTCTCTCTCTCTCTCACACACACACACACACACTAAAATAAATGAAGTCAATCTGCAATATAATTATCAATGTTATTATTTCCAATAAACAAAGGTTCAATCAACACATCAGTTCTGCTTTGCCAACATGCATTCTCCAAAAGTCTCATAAAAAATTATAACCAGCCTTGTATTCAACTGCTGTGTGAAGGGCCCCAGTGTGCAGACAAACACAGATACACAGAACTGCTCTGCACAAAAGGAATCCAGGAGGACATGAAGGACTTCTAGGCACCTGTTTCTGCCTGCCTGCCCATAGGTGACATATAACAGCTGACTACATGGCCTGCCCAGCAAAGGGTTTGTCTGTTATTATGATATTTGTATTATGCCCTATAGCCAAGGATCTCTGTGTAGCATGCAATTACAACTTAAACAATATAAAACAATTTAACTTGTGAAAGAGTAAAAACAAAACCCAGAATCTTGTTGGGGATTTACATGGTTTGAGTGTTGGGCCAGGACTCTAGAGATCTGGGTTTGACTCCCCTCTCAGCCATGAGCCCCCCTGGATGATCTTGGGCAACTCAGACTCTCTCATCCTCAAGGGAAGGCATTGGCAAACCTACTCTGAACAAATCTTGCCAAGCAAACCCCATGATAATTCAACTTAGGGTCACCATAAGTCAGAAATGACTTGTAGGCACACAACAACAAGAACAAAAAGCATAATAATTACAGTGCTAAGCAGCGAATCCTGTCCCAGTCCTCCCAATCTGCACTTACCAAGCAGCAGCCACTGAGATTGATGGGGGAGATCTGTTCCCCTGTCAATCAGGAAGAAGCTGACAGTCCTGTCCCCTTTTATGAGGATCTCCATTGTGACAGGCATAAGCAGGACGACTGTTGCAATTCTTCATCACACCAAAAATCACTCACTTTAGGGAGGGATGAGACCATTTTGGTCAACAGCTTGCTGGTAGAAAAGGGGACAGATGTGCATTGCAGCCACATGTAGAGTGCATAGCAGTAGTCTAATCAGGAGCTTACCAGCACATGGATATCGTGGCTAGTTTATCTCTATCCAGGAAAGGTCACAGCTGGTGTATCACTTAGCTGGCACCAAGTACTATGGAGTTCACTTGGGCATCCAATGGATATACGTACACTTCCAACTATGCACTTGCTCCTTCAGGGGGAGTGCAGCCTTGTTGAGAATAGGATGTTTACTCAGTTCCCAGACCCAAGAACTGCCAGTCCATAAAGTCTTTGTTTTATAAGGTTTTAGCTTCAGTTTATTCGCCCTCATTCAGCACATTACAGCATCCAGGACAACGCAAGCTGACTCTGATGACAAGGAGAGCTAGAACTGAGTGTCATCAGGATACTGATGGCATCCAACTGCAAACCTCCTTATCACCTCCCCCAGCAGCTTCATGTAGATATTGAACAACATGGGGAATAAGAGGGCACCCCACAGCTTAATGACCATGGGTCTGAACAGGAATCTCCCAATGCTACTCTTTGGAACCAGCACTCCAGGTGGGAGTGGAATGACTGTAGAACAGCACCTTCCCATTCCACAGTAAGGTACCATGATCAATGTTATCAAATTCTGCTGAATGATTGAGTAAGATCAACAAGGCTGATCTCTGTGTTTCCCCTGGAGCAGAACATCAATCATGGCTGTTTCAGTGCCATAACCTGGCCTGAAACCAGACTGAAATAAATCAGGTAATCTGATTGCTCCAAGAGCACCAGAGTTGGCCAGCCACCATATGTCCAAGCATCTTGGTGAAAAACAGGTTATTTGTAATACAGTGGTAGTTCCCATATACATCTGAGTACAGGGAGGTCCTCTTTAGAAGATGACACACTGTTGCCTCCTTCGAGGCTGCAGACACCTCCTTCTGACATAGTGAAGCAATCTGCCTTTGCTAGATTTTATTAGCCAAGAAGGGCAAGGGTCAAGTTTACATGTGGTAGGCCAAACTGCTTCATGCATCTTATCCACATCATCAGGCCTCAATAGCTGAATCTGAACCTCCAAAAAACTGACCAGCTGCTGTACAGTACACCTCTCTAGGCTGTGTAATAAATGTGGTGTCAAGTCCTGAGCTTAAATTCAAACTTGTTCAAAGCTTATACATAATAAAAAAATTAATTATGTTTTACAGTTTGAAGTTAATATTTTCAGGTGTCAAGTCCTGAGCTTAAATTCAAACTTGTTCAAAGCTTATACATAATAAAAAAATTAATTATGTTTTACAGTTTGAAGTTAATATTTTCAGGTGTGTTTTTGGAAGTTCCTGAATTAGGGATTCTAATCCCAAAAGATGTAGGGCATAATGAAAGAGGCAGGTGTTTTAAGAACCTTTTATCGTCTTGTTCCCCAACCCCTTGAAACTATCTGGCAAGATCCAAGATTAATATTTGGCCAAAGCAATACAGGAAGTAGAGGAACAGAACTGGAAATAAATTGGCTGAAATTCCGTTTTAAATAATCTCTAATGACCCCATGGCTGAAGTTTTGATTAGAAGAATACATTAAATTCTTTGAGATCCTTAGATAATGAAGGACAATATGCATCTGAATTCTGTCATAGTTTTTTTTTAAATTACATTTTCTAGTATCTGTGCCCATATACTTTCTGACAAATACATTCTATTATAAATTATCTTCTAAATGAAAGTGATTTTAGAAGCATCCAGCTCTAGCTCTAATCTAACAGGCTTGTTTCGCATAATGCACCAATGACTTTAATCTTAAACCAAATGTAATTTGCTAAAATGTGTTATGCACAGCAAAACTGCACAATAAACTTTGAAACATCCATCAATTTCAATTTTTATTTGTTTAAAAAATTAAATTACAGGCATGAATTTAGAAGGAAACATGCTTCAGAAAGAAAGTACTTGGATACAGGGAGTCTCTTCTTACATTAATTTTCATTTTTGGTGAGATGAAGTTTGAAATTAGATTCGGATTGCAAATTACAGCTTTATATGGGCCCCCTATTGCTAGCTGTGAAATGTTCTGGTTCCCAATGATGAATCAATTTTGTTTCCTGTAATAGGGCTGCAAGAACCATGTGTCCCACTGGTAGAATAATAAGTCTACAGTTTGAAGTGAACGAGACAGACCCTTTTTTATTTGACTTGGTAAGCAACCGGGATTATATTAAAGTAGAAAATCAACAGGCATGGAAAGAAAATGTGTCATACAGCAGACCTAAGCTTAATCCCAAGTGTACAGCTGTCTAGTCTTTCTTTATTCCTTAGGAACTGTTCTGACAACCAGGTGTTGAAATGCACAGAAATCATTTGTCAATAACTGTGTGGATATTTTTTTTTTTAAAAAAGGCATCGATTACTTCTATTTCCATATGCTGCTGTTGTTTTTACCTCTTTTAATTTGTTTTAGGAACTAATTTTTTGCATTGGAAAGATGATTTTACATTCATTTGAGGAATTCATTTTCCTCAAAGGTCAGTTTGTCAATAAATTACAGTGTTTGTTTCAGTAGATAAATTAATTTCCCATTAATTTTCTTTCTCACAAATAAATGCATAATGGTTATGATGTTGCTTACAGTGTTTTATCTTGTGGAAAATGTTATTCTCCACTCCAGTTAACACACTGATTATAGCAATTGGTGTTGTAAAACATTTATACAAGTGACAGGCTTTATTTGCTATTGGCTATGATGCCATTGGTGACATGTGACACATCACCACATGTACACCATGCTATGACTCATTAAAGCAATTACATTTAAACAAATGTGCATATTTGATTTTGATTTTTTTGTTGGTACTTCTCTTTTGTTAGGCCTTGGTATGAAATATTAGTGGATTGCTGTAGCTGAGAGGAAGCAGTGTGTCCTCTCTAGGGTTGCCCGGCAAGAGCATCTCAGATTCAAAGATTTCAGGGCCAATGCTGTTGACCTAGGAATGGCCTTGGGTGATGTCATTAAACATGATGTGTTAAGCATGAGCTATTCTTTTCATTTAAAAAAAAAAAGACATTTAAAAGCCTCAAGACTTATCTCTATAGTCTATAATGTCCAAGAGCTAACTGGCTAGACAACCTAGCCCTATATACTTGTAATGGTCACAAAATCATGCAGGTCCAGCTGCAATAAGTCATAAACAGAGACACTTTCAACCTCTGCTTTACAAATGCACACACCCAAAATCTCCCAAACTTATGAGTTAATATTGATGATAAGATGATAAGAGTTTTAGTGCCACAAAAGTGTCTACAAATGGTGATGGTGGTTACAAGAAAAGCAATCCTCTCCTGACCTTCACCTTACACACACACACACACAGAGAGAGAGAGAGAGAGAGAGAGAGAGAGAGAGAGAGGCTGAGAACCGACATCAAGATGTATCTTAAAATTTCACCAGGCAGAACTACCCCATGTTTCCCTTCTCGCAGCTGAAAGGCTTACCATTCTCCTACACCCCACCTCCAACATGGCCAAGAGAAGGCAAGGGGCAGCCAAATATCATTCAGCAATGTCCTGATAGCTGGATGCATGACAGGAAGGTCCAGAGGATGCGTTCATCATTATGCTTCTTCTTATTTGAATGCCTCAGCTTCCCCCTGTCCTTTCTCAGCCACAACATGGCCATGTTGCATGGGAGCAGTAATAGATTCCTCCCTCAAAAACAACGCTCCAAGACATAAACAGGTATAAAATGGAATTATGCCTGCATATGCCACTAGTAGGATACCAGCTGCAATATCCCAAATTGTGGGTTAGCACAGGGCATAGGAGGATGAGAGTTGTAATTTAACAAAAACAAAAAAACAAAAAACTTTTGCAAGCAGTGTTTTTCACATTAAACACAACCTGTTTGGGGCCCTGTTTTAGGAAAAAGTGGGATATAAATAGAATGGACTGGGGGGGGGGTTAAGACACCCTCTCCCTCTATGATCTTCAGCACCATCATCACCATCCCAAGAACACACATATACAAGTTGAGCAGGGCAGGTGGAAAGTGGGAAACGTTCATGAGAGGCAAGGCCCCAGCATCCATGCCTGCCAAGTGTGGTGTTGACTTCTTCTTCTTCCTTTTTTTAGTTCAGTGTATTTGAATGTCTGAAGGGATGTCTCTGTTTCAGAAGTCCTGTGAGCCTTCATACATTTTAATATGCAGACATTTGAAAGGGGGAAGGACTGGAGCGTATGAAGGATGGGGGATCTCAAACTTTTTTCCTTTGTGTGCCTTGAAGATGCACCTGGAGAGTTTGTGGATATGATTGTGCACTGGAATCTAGGCTGTTGCAGTGATTGGAGGGGGAAAGAGGACTGAAAGGAGACCAGACAGTGCTCCCTGCCTTCCAATTCCCCCTCCCCCCCCCCCCATTTCACCCATTCCTCCCTAGCCAACACAACTGTTTCTTTCTTCCTATCCCTCATCCCACCATTCTGTCCTGTCTTCCTTCTTCTCCTTTTTTCTCCTGCTCTTCATGGGCTTTCCTGGGCTTGCAGCTGGTGGAATGACTGCACAACAGATGTCAATACCATTCTTGCCAGGTGTGGACAAGCTAAATCCTTTTGGGACCTTCTCACTGTGAACTTTGGCCACCTCCCACCCACCAGGTTTAAACTGTGAACAATCAGCGATTGATCCCCTCTCCTACCTAAAAGATCCCCAAGCACCCCTGACCATGCCTCTGCTGTGTCATTCATAAACAGTGCAATTATATATGTTCCTACATTAAAGTAGGTCCAGTTGAGTTCAGGTGACTTACTCCCAGGTAAGAGGGCAAAGAATTAATCCCTTTGGCTCCAGAAAGTAATAGATTCAAAGAAACATGGGCGGGATCCAGCTGTAATTTTTGCTGGATTGGGGATGATAGGTTTACAAACTAACTGTTCCATTCTGTAGGTTTTTTAAAATTCTGTTAATCCTGAGGGAAGATCGTGTGGGGAACTTTAAATGTCTTTGGCTAAACTGAACAAGGAGTTGTTAAATTCTCCCAGGGCAAGGGAACCTGTTGAAAAAGCTGTCCAATGGGAGAGCAGATGGGTGATAAAAATAAGAGGAGAAGATAAAAATAAGAGGGAAAGCATATTTGAAGATTCACAAAGAGATCTCATTTTGTTTTTATGTAAAATTTCTTTTATGCATATTTCTGTTGATTTTGTGTAATGTGTGTATATTTGAAAATAAAGACTATTTTTAATTTTTTTAAAAAGAGGAGAAGAATAAAGGCTATTGGTTGATATGTATATGCATGCCGGGGAGAAAAACAACACTAACACAGCTGCTGCAGTTGTGTGACCCAAAATAATCCAACTCTCTGGACATGTGGTTGCTGCAGTTATTGTTAGCTGCCTTCAAATTGACCTTGACCCATGGTGACCCTGTGGATGAGACATCTCCAAGCCCCCCTATCATCCACTGCTCTGCTTAAATCCTGTAGGTTCAAGCCTGTGACCTCTGATTGAATCTAACCATCTGGCATGTGGTTTTCATCTCTTTCTACTTCCCTCCATCTTTCCTAGCATTATTGTCTTTTCCAATGATTTATGCCTTCTCATGATATGTCCAAAGTACAACAGCCTCAATTTAATCACCTTGGCTTCCAGGGAGAGTTCAGGCTTGATCAGTTCAAGGACCCATTTGTTTGTCGTTTTGGCTTTACACAGTATTCTCAGCACTCCTCCCCAGCACCGTATCTCAGTGTTTCATATTCACAATCCCTAAGTAGCCCCCAGTTTAGTCATGATAGGCTGCCAGCACAACTGAGGGTTATGTTTATTTTAAAGTTTGTTTTAAATTGTGAATTGTTTAATTGTTCTTTTAGGGGATGGGTGAGATATTGGGATGTGGGATTGTACAGTTTTAACTTGTAAGCTGCCCTGATTGTCTCGGACAGAGAGGCAGGATATAAATAAAAAAATTATTTTATTTTATTTTATTAGGATGATGCAGGTCACCAATAAGATCTTGGCCATCATTACTCCCTCCCCCTTATATATTTATTAATTATCAAGCTGATAAAGGGATTACATAGCTACCACCCTACCTGGATCTCAAAAATCTAGGGAAAACTCTTCACTTTTAGTCCTAAAAGTAAGTCCAAAGTAAGGTGTATTCTGTTCCCAATTATCGAAGAGGAAGTTGTATAATGTAGGATAGTGGGCTTCAGTTGGTGATGAAATAGCAGCACCGTGGAAATGTGTCAGAGCTGTGAAACAAGAGGCAGCTTGCTGCTTATCTTTGTTCTCACTGCAATTTTAGTTCAAGAGAAACTGCTGTATCAGCCAAAACTCAGGTATCACTTTTGGAAGAAAGACTTCACACAGCTAAATATCACATCTCACCATTAACGTCACCACCACAGCCTTCTTCTTTATCTCAACTATTGTATCTGTAAGCACCTTAATATTTTTTTCTTTTTCCATCATTTCCTGGTTTTAGCAATCGCTCAGAAACAGGGCTAATGCACTAGCTATCTTAGCAAATTCATCACTCCTATTGTGCTTGCTCTTAACTATTTGGAGCATAACAGATATTTCATATTTCAGTTACCTTTCTCTCATGCCTCTTTGTTCTTTCCAAGTCACCTTTCCCTACAATATTTGTGGGCAGTACATTTCTCAAATCTACAGTTTCCTGTGAAATCTATATCCAATACTATTTTTAATCCTGATATATCTTTTGTATTCTACTGACTTACACAAGTTACATTGCTTCAACTGACAGATAAATTTTAGTGTCTTATACTTCTTTCTCACTTTTCACTCATTCCTTGTTAAGGTGCCCCCAAAGATTTCAGTTCTGCCTTATTTCATTGGGACCCCACCCCCCTCCATAATACTCAAATAGATGTTGTAAGAAGACACAGAATCATCTCCATTACATAGGTCTCCCTGGTCACTATTATATTATGCTAAACACAAATGATGTGTGATGTTTATCACCACACTATGCCTTCCCCCAGTTGGCCAGTAATGGGAAGTGGTGGGGCAGGTTGCAGTGGCATCACAGCATGCATTCATATTAGCATGAAATAATCTAAACTGAAATATTTTGTTTAAAAAGAAGTGGAATGTTAATTTCCCTTCAAATTAGCTATTTCTTATTATGGAAAATAATACTGTGCATTTCCACATGGCTGCAGGGAGAGATAGAGAGATGGAGACACTATGAGACACTATGTTAGCAGCATCATGCTATGCATTGCCAGAAGTAAAAATATAAAGCCTTTGTTGTTATCTTCACTTTGTCGAAAATTACTGAGTTCAAATGAGAGCTAGGCAGCTTGTCCAGTTCAGACTTCAGTTTTGCAAAATATTTGTACAGCACTGCAAATATAGCAGTCCCCCACCCCACATACTTCCCAGCAGAACATGTAAAACACACCTCTTTCTTCAAAGACACTACAATATAAAGATGAAGCATACAAGGCAAGAAAAATGACAGTAGTTTTGGAGAGAATGTAAAGATTGCTGATTAGAGAGAGCTGCTAGTAATTATGTATCTTCATGGCATTTCAGTATCTGAAATGGAACAGGGGCTGATATGAATGCTGTCATCAGCCATAGCAGCAGTCATAAGTGCTGCTGTAACTGTGATTGCCGTCGTGTAAACTGTGCCATTGCAGTGGCATCCAAGGTAATTCTGTTGCATTGTGGAAAGCACAAAAGGGTTCATCTCTGTTCATTTTAAAGTATTGTAAGTGTTTGTAGGGCAGATTAGGAGCAAGGAACCATCAAGGGCATTAGTGGTAAGATGAATCTGCTGTGAAGTTCATTTGAGACTTTACAGGAGCTATTTAACATTCTGCACCTATTTCAGGGATAAAGTTCAGCACCTTGGACAAGTCTAGAACAAAACCCAGTGTGGCTTCATTGCATCTTGACATATAAGCCACCAGCTTCTCCAGGTCAGCATAACTGTTCACAGCACATTGAAGTTGCTGCTGCTGCTGCTGCAATTTCTCTATGCAACATCTGTAATACAATAATGCAGTTTAACAATGGGAATGCATGCCATAGATCCTTATAGTTCTTGGAGCTCGTATAGATCTCTTGACTGTAACACTCTGGATGCCAAAAAAGTCTGAACCATTGCAATGGTTCAAGTAGCAGGCATCATCTCTAAATTACTCTTTAACCATATGTACACACACACAAACACACAAATATCCCACCTTTCTCCCAGGGAGCTTACAATATAAGTAGAAACAACAAAAAGTTAATAATTAATGCAACAGTTAAAAAACAAACAAATTATTACTTTTTTAAAAAAACATTAATTTAAAACACTTTTTAAAAGCAGTTAAAATATAGTAAGAGTGATTAAAACAAAAACAGCACACTCCAGTTTAAAGATCTTCTGCAGTGGATGAATGGTTAATAGCCAAAGGCCAGAATGAAGAGAAAGGTCAACACCTGCTGTCAGAAAGAGAGCAGAGAAGATGCCAACCTAGCCTCCCATGAGAGGGAATTCAACAACCTGGGAATAGCCACCAAGAAAGCTGTCTCTTGAATCTTCATCTAATGTGCCTGTGATGGTGGTGAGAATGAGAGAAAGCCCTCCCTTGAGGATTTTAATACTTCAGCAAGCTTCTGTTGGGAGACAGTCCATTACACACATATCTACCATACACTAGACCTTAGAAATATTACTCTGTGGCAACACCATTCCTAGAATTGTCCAGCTAATATGGCTATGCTGGTTTCCAGGATGCCACGTATATGGTCTGACACATACCGCATAGAAGCTTTTTCAAAGTGATGTATGGAGCAGCACCACAGATAATGTGGATGCATGGAGCTTCAACACAGATAGGTGACTTTCCAGAGAGCAATTTCTAAATCAGCCATTGGTAAAATGAAATTCTCTGTACCCTTCATGCCATGCATACTCATACCAGCCCTGTCAGATAAGATTATTCATATTGATTTTTTCCCCACAGATAGAGTGAGGCTAAGAACAATTTGCTCAAAGCCACTAAGTAAGCACATGATTGAACCAGGATTTGAACCAGGTCACACACACCCCAAGTCCAACAAAATTTAAATTTCAGATTTACTACTGAATTCAGCTTCCTGAGTGTAAGGAACCAACAAAGGTTCAAATGTGATGTGACCTATAACACTGCTATACAGATGCTGGGTGAGATCATCTGTCATTATGCTAATGGTAGCATTTTATTTATTTTATCTTTATTCGTAAATGCCTACAATATGTTCAATAAAATACATTGCAAAACCCAGCCCTAAAAGTAACGCATACAGTATATGATATTATATCTAAGCAGCCAGCAATACAGAAAGCCATACGTACTCAAATGTTTGCTAGACTCAACATTTATTTACCTTTATTTCTCACCCACTCAAAAAACACTGCTATAATAGGACTAGTCAACTGAGAAATTTCTGGTCATTCATCATTTTGATTTCATATCAAGGTGCAATTTGAAGTGTGATCTCATTTGATGACCTTAGTGCATACAGAGATTTATATCAGTGAAAGACACAGCCTGAGGTAACAAGGACCCAGAGATGAAATGGTTTTAATTAATCAGAAATATCAGTTGATGTTTCATCCATGGATGAAAGTGTATAAAATGCAAAGACAGGAATGAACTACTGAAAGTCAATTAAGTTGGAAATTTTCTAACAGAACTATCAGTTTATTTGAATTTATTATTAACATAATCAATCAACTTAAATTGGCATTTCAGCATTAACTTAATTCCAGAATCAAGTTATTATATTAATTAATTAAACAAAATAGAGTCATAAAGAGCTAACAACTTTTACATTTCCTAGACAAATCTTTGCCCAAAGCCTAGTTCTCCAGGATTTTTGCAAAACTATTTCTTGCTTTTGGTTAATCTCTTAGGCCTGGGGAGTTACAAAGGTTAGGTCACAAGGTTGTAAGGGAAAGCAAGATAATTCTTTTTGTGAGAGGTATATAAGAACTGGGGTTTTCAAAAATTCATAAATCTGTTTTCTTCTTTCCCAAGCAAGTGGGTGGGGTGGTAAAATCATAGATGACAATTTTCAGCTTCAGTCCAGAGGCCACCCCTTAGGGGCATCTGTCGAGCCTCTAAGTGTCATGTAGGATTGTACTATAAAGCTATTTTGTACATTTACCTGTAAGTAAAATCCATTGAGCCCAGTGGGATTTACCTTTGAGTAAGCATGATGCTTATGGTAGAAATGTTTAAACTTTAGACAAAGGGTTGGAAACCTGCTGCCTTCAGATTTTTTTCAGTAGGGCTCCCATGATACTTCACAATTGGTCAAACTGGCTGGGGCTCATGTGCATTGTAGTCCAAAACTTCTGAAGGATGCCAAGTTGACTACCACCCATCCAATGTATTCTGTATGTATTGTCTGCAAAACAAACAAAGCCCATAAAGACCTCACAGACACCATACAAAGGAAACTAGAGTTTCTCTCTTGCAAGGTAAATTAAACTTGCTGGTTGGGAAATGGGGCACAAATAGTCATACTAAAGTTTCTTAAAACTTTTCAGCTGAAGCCCCTTCAGCTTCTGTTCTTGTATCACCAATGTGTGTGATTTTGTGTGTGTGTGTGAGAGAGAGAGAGAGAGAGAGAGAATGCACTTTCTAGTTCCTGTCAACTTATACCAACCCCATGCATTTCATAGGGTTTTCTTAGGCAAGGAATACCCAGAGGTGATTTTGCCAGTTCCTTCCACTGAAATATCATTTACAGCACCTGGTATTTGTTGGTTGTGTCCCATCTAAGTACTAACTAGAGCTGACTCTACTTAGGAGATTATCACATTGCCTTTTCCCCCGATCTGGGCACGGGCTGAGATTGGGCTGGGAGCATGTGCTGCCACACAACTCCGTGCCCATATGGTTAACATCCCATCCCCAATTGGAATGACTCCTGTGACAGAAAATAAGCATTTTTAGCCAGGGTCAAAAGAAGAATGGGATGGTAACTATCTGGGCATGGAGCTGTGTTCCCACCCTGGCCTGAGCTCATAGCCAGATTGGGGAAAATCTGGTAATGCAATAATCTTCTTAATTTTCAAGATCATACAGGAACTGGTACCTTTAGATCCCACCATCAGTTCTTTCAAAGTATCATCATTTTAAAAAATCCCTACCACCTGCCTCCAACTTCTGTGTCTGATGCAGTAGTATGTGTTGTGTTAGCTATAGAAGTTTCTTCCTGTCAAATTGTTGGCTGATGAGGGCCTTGCCCTGACCAATTTGCTGAAGAGAACGGGTACAAAAAGCAATTACCTGCAGAAGCATAACAGCTAACATATTTAATGACAGAGGAGAAACCACATTGAAAATGAAGCTGTGCCTTGCATACTGGGACAGAATTGATTCATTAGTTGTTGGATGATATGGAACCATCCTCTTGATTCCATTCTTTGCTTCTCCTTAAGCCAAGCGTACATGAATGGGTGTTAAAAATGAATGAGCCAGGAAGGTAGCGTGTCAAATATGCAAATAAAAACAAACTCAGTGTGGTAGCAAATATGCTGATCTTCCTGATGCTCAACAGCAACTTCTCAAGGCAATTAAATATTAAACAGGGAAGAAAACATAGCTCATCATCAGTTTCTATATTTAAGGAGTGACATACAACTTCGAACCACAGGCAAGGAAGTTCAGACCATCTTGTGCAGGAAACATCTGGTTGTTCCCATTCCTTGTCTTGGGTTTCCTGCACACAGAGAAACAGAGAGAGAGACACAAACACACACACAGTCCAAACCTTTGCTCATTTCTTGTATTGCTTTTCTGTTTGTTTTGTAATATACTACTTCTCTTTTACAGCATTACAGTATAAAAAGAACTGCTGTGATCAAAGCAACAGGGTACAGAGGCTTATCTTTTGAACAAGGCTGATTCAAGCTGAGGAAAGGAACGCTAGTACTTAGCACTTACTGTTAGCACTTGCATGGTTGCACAGATTGTTACAATAGTTCAGAAACCCTGTCACAAGGCCAGCACAATTATCTTCATATTAAAGATGGAATACTGATACAGAGAGATACTGGAAATGCTTCATGCCACCTAGTGTGATTGTGGCAGCCCAGGACTGATATGTATCCCTGTCCAAGTAGACTTTAAGATGCCAAATTCTTGAAAGTAGCATGGTAGTGCCCCTACAGTTATGCTGAATATAAAAAGGCATGGGTAAACTCATAAGAGGATGATGATGATGATGATGATGATGATGATCATTATTATTATTACCCTGCCTCTCCCTCAGGATTGAGGCAGTTTACAGTATGATAAAAACAATATAAAATACAGCATACCTGATAAACTATCCATTAATCTCCCCTCCCAACACAATATCCTGATAAAATACCCTTAAAAATTAAAAAAAAAATCAAATATTCAACAATCAACTGTCAATACAATTTGTGGTGAAGGGATAGGCAGACTGGGGTTTTTATATAATCATTTCCTTGGAAGACCGGTAGATTATTCAGGGAAGGCTTATTGGAAGAGGTCCATCTTGACAGCCTTTTTAAAGCTGTCAAGATTTGTCATATTGCAGATCTCTTCCGATAGGCCATTCCATAGTTTGGGAGCAGCAAACAGAAAGGTCCTCTGGATAACTGAGGCCAAACTAGTTTTTATTGGTTGTAACAGATTGTTCCCAGAGGACCTGAGAGTGCAGGATGGATTATATGGAGGGAGGCGATTCCGCAAATAGGTTGGACCCAAGCCATGTAGGCCTTTAAAGGTTTGTACTGAACCCGGAAACTGATACAGCCAGTGAAGAAATTTTAGGATGGGAGTTATACAGTCACCTCTGGGTGTTCCAGTGACCAGCCTGGCTGCCATATTTTGGATTAATTGTAGCTTCTGAACTAGGCACAAGGGTAGCCCCATGTAGAGGGCATTACAGAAGTTGAGTTGTGAGGTTACCAGCACATTTACCACAGTTTCTAGGTTCCCTGGTTCCAGGAAAAGGTGCAGCTGGCATATGAGCTGAAGCTGATAACAAGCACTCTTGACTGTCTCATTTACCTGATTTGTCATCTGGAGCGATGAGTCTAGGAGCATCCCCAAATTGTGAACACAGTCCTTTAGGAGGAGTGTGACCCTGTCTAGGACCAGTTGACTTATCCTTTCATCTGGATGGCGGGGGGGGGGGCACCACTAGCACCTCCATTTTGTCTGGATTCAGTTTCAGTCTTTTTTTCCTCATCCAGCCCATTACCACTTTAAGACTTTCATTTGAGAGGAGAGATGCCATCCTTACTCAGAGCTGTGGTCCGAAGCATGAAGAGAGATATATGGGTATCGTCAGCATGCTGATAACACCCTTCCTCATGTCATCCGGCTCTGATGCCACTGAACGCCCTTGCTGATTCCAGGGACTCTTTCTCCTCCCTCCATATCCGGAGCTGGCATTCAAACTGCAGCTTTAAAATCTGCGTTCCTGACTTTATGGGGCTGTGCTGTCTCTTTTGGAAAATGTATGAAATCCAAGGAACAATCTATCCTGTATGTAAAAAAAAAAATGGCTTGTTTGCCACTCTGGTGTTGAAGTTGGATATGCAAGACCAGTGGTTCCATTCACAAATAAAGGCGATCATGTGGCTCAACAATGGCTCCTTTTCATCCTGGAGGGAAGTGACCAGTGGGGTCCCACAGAGTTCTGTCCTGGGCCCAGTGCTATTCAACATCTTTATTAACGATTTGGATGACAGAATTGGGGGCATACTTATCAAATTTGCAGATGACACTAAACTGGGAGGAGTAGCTAATACCCCAGAGGACAGGACCAAAATTCAAAATGACCTGAATAGATTAGAAAACTGGGCCAACGCTAACAAAATGAAATTCAATGCGGAGAAATGTAAGGTTCTGCACTTAGGGCGGAAAAATGAAATGCACAGATATAGGATGGGGGACACCTGGCTGAATGAGACCACATGTGAAAGGGATCTAGGAGTCCAAGTAGACCATAAGCTGAACATGAGTCAACAGTGTGATGCGGCAGCTAAAAAAGCCAATGCAATTTTAGGCTGCATCAATAGAAGTATAGTTTCTAGATCAAGGGAAGTTATAGTGCCACTCTATTCTGCTTTGGTCAGGCCCCACCTGGAATACTGTGTCCAGTTCTGGGCACCACAATTCAAAAAAGATGTGGAGAAACTGGAGCATGTCCAAAGGAGGGCAACTAAGATGGTGAAGGGTCTGGAAACCTTGCCCTATGAAGAACGCCTTAGGGAGCTGGGGATGTTTAGCCTGGAGAAGAGAAGGTTAAGAGGTGATATGATAGCCCTGTTTAAATATTTGAAGGGATGTCATATTGAGGAAGGAGCAAGCTTGTTTTCTGCTGCTGCAGAGACTAGAACGCGGAACAATGGATGCAAACTGCAGGAAAAGAGATTCCACCTCAACATTAGGAGGAACTTCCTGACAGTAAGGGCTGTTCAACAGTGGAACACACTCCCTCGGAGTGTAGTGGAGTCTCCTTCCTTAGGGGTCTTTAAGCAGAGGCTGGATGGCCATCTGTCAGGGATGCTTTGACTTGGAGTTCCTGCATGGCAGGGGGTTGGACTGGATGGCCCTTGTGGTCTCTTCCAACTCTATGATTCTATGATTCTATGTTTCTCTGTACTTTTGTTCTATGCCAACTCTTGGACATGCCACAGTGTGTTCTTGCCCAAGCAATAGACAGATCTCTAAGTTATAGCCAGGCTTGATATT
This sequence comes from Urosaurus nigricauda, assembly GCA_034509955.1. Classification (NCBI taxonomy): domain Eukaryota; kingdom Metazoa; phylum Chordata; class Lepidosauria; order Squamata; family Phrynosomatidae; genus Urosaurus; species Urosaurus nigricauda. Next base: position 254,674,444 of record JAOEGL010000001.1, on the reverse strand, counting down.
TTTTAGAAATGAAGACCATACATGGCTTCATTCTTCCAGTATGCATTGCTAGGTGTAACTTGGCACCAACACATCTTCATGTGAATCATTTAGGCTGGAATTCTGTTGGAGTTATGCACATGTAGTTTATCTTACAAATTTAATTGCACTTTTGGGGCATTGGCTCCTTTCTATCTTTCCACAGGGAGGTGAAGACTGACTTATTTTTGGCAGGCCTTTGGGAATTGATGGGAGCAGTAAGGATGAGTTTTGTATAATGTGATGGATTTTTTTTTAAAGTTCTTTTAACAGTTTATGTTTTTGACTGATTTACATTTTTTCATAGTCTGATCATTTTTTTAAATGATATTGATCGCTGTGGCTGCTTCCCAGTAAGTGTGGATTGAAGAGCATAGGGGCTAGATAAGGATTGGGACTTACTGACTAGACTGTAACTACAGTGTTTATGCATATGTAAATCCCCAACTGTTACCTTTCTTTGAAATATGGACTACAGAACATGCTCAGCCAGAAATAAACAGTCATATGGGCAGACATGCAATCAGTTACACAGTTACACAGTGTTTAGCAGAAGGGTGACATAGCACAACCACCATTCAACTATGTATCTTCAGTTTACATCTTTGACGCTAGTTAACAGAAAACCACATAGCCACAATATCTGGCCCATTTTCTGGACTCCTCTGTTTTTTCCCACCATTCCCTAGTTTTTTGTAGCACCTGCTTTGATGAAGCATTTGAAAGAGTTTGAAAGCGTGCACATTTTTGGCATCTCAATATTGCCCAACCACTGGGCAATCTATAAATCAGTCACCCCTTCCAGAGATGTTCAGCAGGGAGTGGGTGGGTTGAACACCCTGAATTGATTCTCTTTCCCCTCTCTATGAAGAATGGCTAAAGGGCAAATGGTTTCATTCAGCTCAAGTGTGTTAACAATACTTAAATGAATCTCAGTTAAATTTGGAAAGGACCTTTGTGCTTGATTAATGTAATTAAACCAGTGGGGATTCTGCAATAATTGAATAGATTTTCTGGCACAAAGGTTAGAAAGTTTAGCCTTCACTCCAATCAAACCAAAAATAATTTATGGTTGTGAAGTCTGAAATTATGAATGATTAAAATGATTTAAAAACCAGCACACTATGAGTTAGCAAAATGCAAAAGGGTGAAAGTTATGAAAAACAACAGGATTCTGAATGGTTTGCTGGAACTTACATAATCAGTACAATTTGAAATTACTGGCATGTTATATTGTTCTTTCCAGTTACCTACCTGCAATGCCAAAATCCAACCTCATGCTGAAACAGATCAAATCCCCACTAGTGTAGCAGGGATGAATTACGTTGTGCTTCAAGTAGCAGTATGTGTTTGCAAGTATACAGTCTACAGTGTAGTACTGCTTGTAGAATGGAAACTGTATTAGACACCATCTGGATCCTAAATCTGAAAAATACGAGTGCAATATTGCTTATATTAATGTGAAGGTGGGAGATGTGATGTTCACGGGCCATATGAAGTCTTTAGGACCCTATTTTACAGCCCGTGAAGCCCCCTAGAAGCTCCCATAACTGCCCAACTTCCTCCCATCCTCTCTCCCACATTTTAAAGGAAGTCAGCTTTTTGGCCCCTGAACATCCCCAAACCAAATTGACTGAAAAGAAAAAGAAAAAAAAGTGGAAAAATCCAACCAAATCCCAGAACTTCTTTAGAAGCAATGCTCTGAACAGTTCCCCAGAGCTGCTATTAGTGCAACAACACAGTATGTAACTGGTTATTTTGTCTTTCATGAACTTTAAGGACCAAACTGGAAAATATGTGGGACCTGTTGCTTTAAAAAAAATGTTTTAAGAGAAAGCAAATTAAATCAAAAGAACAACACTAAGATGGGTTTCTAGGTGAAGTACAGGACTGTTGTTTTTGTTGTGTGCCTTCAAGTAGTTTCCAAGTTGTGCTGCCCCTAAAGCAAACCTGCCACAGGATTTTCTTGGCAAGATTTCAAAGGAAGTTTGCCATTGCTTTCCCCTGAGGCTGAGAAAGTGTAATTTGCCCAAGGTCGCCTAATGGGTTTCATGGCCAAGCTGGGAATTGAACTCTAGTCTCCAGAGTTGTAGCTTCCAGGACTGATGGATGAATCTTTCTTCAGCACTGATGGTGGCACATTATCCTCTATCAGACTTGGAGGTAACAGTCCAGGCCAACATCCCCACTGCAGAAATAATCCAGGTTGACAACACTAACTGCCATGGCTCTAAAAAGTCAACAAAGGTAGGGGGTTATATCCCACAATATAAAGACAATGAGAAGCCACCTGTTGAATCTCAGTATGGAGCTTATCATTTGGCTGTTAAAACCAGCTTATCTCTATCTGGTTTAAAGCTTAATTCAGGCAGCATTCTGATCTTGTCAGAAGATTTTTGCCACCAAATTCACTGTGTGGATACAGCCTGGGTCCATCCCCACTTCCAGGAGCACTCGCATGGCTCTTTTCAGACTTAAGATAATGGCCAGTGGAGCACTCCTGGAAGCAGGGGTGGACCTGGGCAGTATTTGGGTGGCACATTTGGTGGTAAAAACCTTCTGATAAGATCAGGATGCCACCTGAATTAAGCTTTAAACAAGATAGAGGTAAGCTGGTTTTAATAGCCAAGCGATTAACTCCTATGTGTGGGCATGGGAACATGCCGCACATGCCATCTCTCGGAGACCCTAAGCAGAGATCACCACTACCTGGTTCCCCATCCTTGGAAGGGATCCATTTTTTTTCTTCCCAAAAAGTTTGTGAGGAGTTAATTCTCATCTTAATCTTTGAAATAGTGTCTTTTCATTATGTGAAGTTTCTCTTGGCCAATTCAATTGTCTGAAGATGTATTCAAATGAAATAAATATGTTTTTAAAGGATTTTTTTAAAAAAATATATACAATACCAGAAACTTGCATAAGAAGTGAGCATCAAAAAGCATCTTATAGAAGAGAAGATGGGTGTTTTCCTAAGCATTACAGAAAGTGAACTTTCTGATTTGTGGAAGAGAAAGGCTGCATATAAGTATCCTGATAATGAGGGAGAAGCGCTCCTGCTGTTGTTCTCATCAAGTAAGAGATCTGAAACCACTCATAAGATTTCTTCTTAGAAAAGAAAGCATCCACACTTCAAGGCAAAATGCTCAGATGTAAAGGAGAGTGGAGCTCTCTTGCTTTTCATGTGTATGTGTGCTATTTTTTTCTGGGTGGAACTTACTGTGAAAAAAAAGTTGTACTGCTTGAACTTTCCTTTTATGTATATCTCTTGCTTTCCATGTCAGTGGGGTAGTGAATGCACTCTTGGTTTTAGTCTAAATGCTGAAGTGCTTGATCTCTAAGTAACAAATCACAGTAACCCATGGCTTGCTATTTATTTGTCATTGTCATAAGAGGGCTGGGCAGCACCAAACAAAGCATTGGCAGCTGGTGGCTTCCATGTCAGTGATGTGATTAATCCACTTTGAGGGTGAGTCTATATTGGACAGAATACTCCAGAGGCAGCCCAGAGTATTCTGTCTCCAAAGCTGCCCTGAATTCCCCCTATTGCCTGTGCATTTCAGAGTGATTATTCAGGATGCTGAATCCCAAACAGGCTCCTTATTTTGGAAAGCTCCTTTAAAGTTTGAGATACAGGATATGTCTACACAGGCTGTTTACATCAGTTTCTTCCCACCCTCACATTGCTTTGTCCAGATGACACAGAGCCAAAGACTTGATTCAACTGTGAATTGTCTTCATGTGGGAAGCCAAGTTCTGCACTGAATCCAGGCCATCCTGCCTTAATCCAGTTTAATAAAACTCACCATTTGATCTGGATCTTCCAGGAAAATGTGGAGTACTCCAGAGTGATGCTGGGTAGCAGTTTACATCATGTCCCTTGGTGCAGCTGACATGGGTTGCTCCCTCCAAGGTCACAACAAGGTGCCTAGCCATGTGACGGTGGTTGCCTTGTTTTCAAACAGCAGTGGTGGGTGGAACAGAAGGACACTCTGTAGACAGCCACCCGCTGTCACTCTGAAATGCACAGGCAATAGGGGGAATTCAGGGCAGCTTTGGAGACAGAATACTCTGGGCTGCCTCTGGAGTATTCTGTCCAATATAGACTCACCCTCAAAGTGGATTAATCACATCACTGACATGGAAGCCACCAGCTGCCAATGCTTTGTTTGGTGCTGCCCAGCCCTCTTATGACAATGACAAATAAATAGCAAGCCATGGGTTACTGTGATTTGTTACTTAGAGATCAAGCACTGACAACCTCAGACACATTTAGGTGAGAGTATGTCCCTGCTGAACTCCTTGGGACCTGCTTCTAAATAGGCATGAAGAAACTTGTACTCTTCTAGAAATAAACAGCTACATGGTAGCTACTCTACTTCCAGCTCCTTGGCTTGCTCTTTCTATTTGAAGTTTGTTTGCCTCTGACAAAGCACTAGACAAAGCAGAATATTACAACTATTACCCATATGCACCCAAATCACCACAGAGAAAATGGATATGGATAGTTCACACAGATCTGTTTGGCTTCTTCTTATATATAGAATGAGAGGTGCCATGTTTAAAGTGTTCTGCTCTAAGTGCCAATCTGAAGGTGCACAAAAACAGAATTTCGGAGGTTTGCTTGTGTGTATCACGGTTGATAACTCTGTGGGGCACTTCCACCCAGTTTACACCACTGCTGATGCTGAACTGAATTCCCTGGCCACTGGTTTCATTACCACCTTTTAACAGTCCAGATGCTATACCATCAGCTAGAATTGTCCTACCAGGTCTCTATTCCAAACCCTTCAGAGCAAGGAAATGATCCTTCCCACTGAAACCATGCCACACTCATTACTGTCTCTATATTGCCCACAGACAATAATACACTCCATTAGCCTTTCATTTCCCACCCTAGCAAAGAACAAATGACCATATTTTCCCAACTTCAATGTAACATCCAGCCTTGTCAGCTATAACAGATCTAGGTTTTCAAAATGAGTCACATTTTGACTGCAGCTAAATGTTCAGAACCATTTCCTTTGTCCCCAAGTCCTGTGATGATTTATAAAAATCTGATTTAAAATATACATTTACAGGGCTTTCCCATGAATATATTTCTGGAAATAAATCAGCCTCTGTTCAGTGGACCTTAACTATAGGCAAGTGTCTATAAGATATGAGCTAAGCAATTGTTTGAATCAAAATGGGTGAAATTCAGAAAAGCCTTGCCAATTTTAATAGCATTTCTACTTTTGAATGTGATTGTCCCATAGCTTTAAAGAAAGGCAGCTTATTTTTAAAAGAAGCTGCCATGCTCAGAAAATTAAATCTACAGCATCCTAGCATCAGAATAGAGTTTCAGTTCATGAAAACAGAAACCAAAAGGTTTGATTGCTCCTGTACAATTGCTTACAACAAGCTCTAACCATATTTAGGCTGCAAACATTACTTTCTTGTGAAAATACATGTTTAAAAGTGCTTCCCATCACTATTCCATTCCTGGTTGTACGGGTATGTTTGGCATGGCAGTTTGGACTATAGCTACATAGTAATAGAGACATAGAGAAATAATCATTTGAAAATATATTCAAGGAACTATACTGGCTGGTTACAACAGTGAACGTAGGGAGCTTATCGTTTGGCATTTTAAATTGGCTCCAGCCTCCCGGTGTGCAGCTGGGATGAGGGATGGAGGCAGGGATTATTTCACACTAAATCGCCACCAAATCACCCACCGTCATTGACCCCGGTCCCAGCCAGGCAGCATAGCAATAGCAATAGCAAGTACATTTCTATACCACTTATCAGTGTGTTTGAGCACTCCCTGAGTGGTTTACAATGTGTAAGCTAATTGTCCCCAACAAGCTGGGTACTCGTTTTAGTGACCTCAGGAGGATGCAAGCCAGAGTCAAGCCTGAGCCCTGGCTGGTACTGAACTCACAACCTTATGGCTTGTGAGTGAGTGGCTGCAGTATAGACATTTAACCATTGTGTCACCAGAGTTCTGCAGCCAGGAAAAAAGAGCAGCCTTCACCTTTATAAACACATCTATGCCAGTCTAATCCAGAAACCATGTTCTCACCCTTAAAAAATAACCCAGACAATGGATCAAAAAGAAGGGATAAGGTGGGTTCCAAAACCCCCAGGATGAAAAATAAGGGTAGCCTGGGAGGGTCTTTATCACATTAATCAACATAATTTATTATATGAATATTTAAACATGTTATGGGCATTTAGGTGGTTTTGATGTCTACCAAAGGCTTCAACTAAAAAATGTAGATTAGGCTTACTGACTTCACCTCTTGCCCCTCTGTCATCAGCTTCCTGTGAATCAGGACTCTTCAAATGTTGAGTCATCATGTCTCCCAATTGAACATAGGTTAACTTTTCACCTTTCTCCCAGTTTCAGGCCATAGCCACATCTGTGACATTTTCTATTCAGAGTCCAACTTACTCTGATAAAGGGCATTGAAATAGCACAGGAGAAGATGTACCATAAGCCCATTCCTTTCATTCCACCATATTGATAGCCACCAGTATAAACCAGTGCCATAGGCTTGTTGCTATTATTCTTTTGCATTCTCTAAAGAGCAGTCACACAACCCAGGCTGCCAACATGGTGTTCATACAAACTTCCTGAGTGTGAGATTTCAAATCAGTTGAAATCTGTGTAGACATACCCTCCAAGCATCCCAGTTTGGCATGGACAGTGCCTCATAATGCTCTGTCATCCCACTTTTATAGCTGCTTTTAAAATGTACCAGTTTCTCTCTTCTTCTCCCACTTTCTTCCTTTGACCTCAGTTTATTTCAGCTCCAGAAAGCTCAGTTCCAAGTGCAAAAATAGTTTACACTAAATTAACTTAGGAGCTGGGAAGTGGGCAAAGGTTCTCCCTTCTCTGTAGACTCAGGAAAAGTCAAACTGCTGCAAAAAGTCATTTGACCGCATGTAACCCAGTTTTCATTTCTGAAATGTCAGAGGGTGTGGATGTCGATGTGCCAGTGACTGAACATTTGCATATATTGTTCAACTTACCTTCTATATACATTAATTCCATGCTCATATCTGGTTGCAGCTGTTTCACCAGATTCAGTAAATGAATACAATTAGTAGCTTAGCCAAACATCTGCTTGGAAGTTCAAATGGCCTGCAAAGCTACAATGCGTCCTGCAGACTCATTAGTCTACTTGTACCATAAACAAAGTGATAATAATTTTAATAAACTGCTTTCTTGTCACTAATCCTGACATTCTACATGGTAAATGACTTGTTCATCTATGCATTTTAAATATATGCCTCTAGATATAATTATATACCAGACTTTAATTGAGCTATTTTATCTAAATAATCTTGTGAGTGCATGTGTATGCCTGCAGTAATCCTTTACATGGATTTATCTATGCACACATTTTATATGAAAGAATAGTAGTCATAGGAATTTCAAGACTACTATATCACTATTCTTGCCCTGATGGCCTTACAACTCCAGATTTATAGGAATATCATTTTATTACCAGGGTGTGATCAATGACATATTTATTTTCAGATACATTGCTTAAAGCAGCAAAGTTTTAAATAATGGAAGATATATTATGCCTGTAGTATATTCCTTTTCCTCCCTGGTGCTAGCAAATCCATGGCTTTCATTCTCTTTTCATTGAATCAATACAAGACATTTAGGAAAAGGGCATATTAAATTAAAAGGTTTAGCAATGTACACACTCTTATTTGCCCACCACCCCCATTTCACACTGAAGGAGATATGTTCCAGGCAATAACTTATATAGGAGTAATGTTAAAGGTATGAATAAGCAAGGCCTGGAACTAACTGTAAAATTATCTCAGTGGTCTTAATTTTAAGCCCTTTGAGGAGGTCATAAACAGTAGATTTTCAACCTGAGATCTGATCTGTATGGTATGGTCCAAAAGCTCTGCATCCCCCCCCCCCCCCCGGTTCTGGTGTTGTCCTGTCTGAATTATGTACCTCCCAAACTCTGGATCTGGTGCAAACAGTCTGGATGATATCTCACTCCAGAACCAGGGGTTAACAGCCTTAAAATGAATTTTAAAAGTATATCTGTTACCAGACCTTTCAGGAAGATCAGGAAGACCTGGAGCATTCTTTGTCTGTGTCATGACAGATTTTTCACCGGCATCCCACTGCCACCTGGTGCACCTCATTGTGACCTCAGAAATGAATGACCCATGGTGGCACTGGACACCAGGTGGTCCAGTGGAATGCCTGTGTAGACAATTATTGTGTTGTGGGAATGGAGGGCCATGTAACAGGGGGAGATTGGGGCAGTTGCATGGCCAGGATACTCTGGGCTGCCCCTGGAGTCTCCTGCTCAGTGCAGACAAGCCCTGAGTCCATGAACTCTCCATACAGGGCTTGGAAAGATTCCTGCCAGAATTTCTGGATATCCAGAATCCATCAGACTACTGTCCACATCTTAGTTTCCAGAAATCATGCCAATTTTTGTTTGGATCTCCATCATTTTACCATTTCTATTATTGCCATAACCATGTGAAAACCAGGAGATTATTGCTCATCAAGCATTCATTTTGACCCTAGCATATGGTTAACAAATCTGTTCCTGGTGATCTAGAGCTTTCAGTGGCCCTGCTTAGCATCTTTCCCTGATTCCAAGACTCTCTCCTCCCAAAAGGTGTTGATGAGAAGTCATTTCCACCAAATATGTGTATAAAATTCTATCCTTCTAGCCAGTGTGTCATAGTGGTTTGAGTGCTGGACTATGATCCTAAAGACAGGGTTCAATTCCCAGCTCAGCAATGACACCCATTGGGTGATCTTCGGCAAGTCACATGCTCTTAGCCTCATGAGAAGGCAATGATAAACCTCCTCTGAACAAATCTTGCCAAGAAAACCCCATGTATAAGTTTGCTTTAGGGTCGCCACAAGTCAGAAATGACTTGAAGGCACACAACAACAACAACAACAACAACAACAACAACAACATTTATTTCTAGCAACATTTTGTGCTTCTGAAGGTGTGGTTTAGTTTTATTGGGGTCATATTTCATTGTAAAAAAGGCTATGGCTGGACTTAGAGATGTCTCATATATGAAATGCAAAATGGGTCATTGCAAAAGTTCCCACTCTGGTTAAAGCTACTCTTAGAAAGAGGTATTGGAAAAATATTACAACACCCACAGGATATTGGGGGGAAAATATTACAGCACCCACAGCATCATCACTGATTCCCAGTTTGCCATCTACTTAATAATAAAGAAAAAAATATACAGCATAAAGACTGGAAAAGTGAAGCCTTGTATAGATCCCGGCTGCTGCCATGGAATTAATGCAGTTTGACACTGCTTTAACGGTCATGGCTCCAATCTATGGGATCCTGGGATTTGTAGTTGGCTGTCACATAATTCCAATTTGCCCCAGAATTCTATGCAGTTAAAGCGATGTCAAACTGCATCAATTTTACAATGTAGATGCAGATTAAGAGATTTCTGTACAAGTGAATCCCCCAACCTCAACAGGCAAATTACAGCACAAATAGAAACCAATCAAACGTATGTACCGGTAGTTAGAATTACACTGGATAATCTTTTTTTTTAAATCTCAGAAATCAAATCTATAAGGCCCCTTACAGTTACAGAGCCATTAATGCTTCTGTCAGATGTGTTATCAAAAGAGACTGCATCATGAATGTTGAAAATATTAATAGAAGCAGAAAATTAATCAAATCTGAGCCTCAAGACACTGTATGGGAAGGATCTGGGCTACCTAATATCTGGTGTACAATAGAAAGCCATGTAGGATAAATTCCCAATGAAAACAGCCTCCTCAAAAATAAATGAAATTTTAGTTTAGAAAAACTCTGATGATTGCAAGATTGGCAGGTTGGTAATTCGATGCTCAAGTGCTACATGACAGAGTGAGCTCCCATCACTAGTCCCAGCTTCTGCCAACCTAGCAGTTTGAAAGCAATAAAAGTGCAAGTAGATAAATAGGGACCACTCCAGTGGAAAAGTAAACAGCATTGTGCAGTCATGCTGGCCACATGATCACAGAGTCATCTTTGACAACACTGACTCTTTGACTTAGTAACAGAGTACCGCCCCCTACACTTGGACACAACTAGACAATTTTGTCAAAGGGAAAACCTTTACCTTTACCTTTAGGGAGAGGAGAAGCAAAATCTTGCCTTTCCCAATAGCAAGCAAAAGAAAACTGCTGCATCCTCTCCTAGTTTGTGTGTTCTTCCATGTAAATAATTTTTGACATGCTTGACTACAGTCTGATATTGTTTGGCCACATGTGTCTCAGTTTTCATCTGTGCAATGATGGAGGGTGTGATATGCTGATGTCTGGAATGCAAATATACGAAAGCAAAACTCTTCCTCTGTATTCTTGAAAGAAACAGGATTGTAACTGCGCATGGCTAAACTCTTCTTTAATAATGAAGTATGAACACAGCTGCTCAGCCAGATGCATCACTGTACTCTCTGCTAAATCAATAAGGCCTCATTATGCATGAATTATTAATACTGTTTATTGATCATCATTGTTTATGCACGATCTGGAGTCAGTGAGGACTTTTGCCGACCCATTTTGTGGTCTAATTTTAGAATTTAACCCAGGGTGTAGTTATCAGAGTTGGTACAAAACCTTTTTTTAAAAAAAAAAAATCTTAAGAGAGGACGTTGCAAATGAAAGCTATCAACTCTAATGGGAGAAATAGGGAAAAGACAGAATTAAGGCTGCAATACAACATGCTATGTTCTAGGATTCACTCAATTTGCCTACATTACTGTTTGAGTGAGGCAGTCTTTCTTTCTTTCTTTCTTTCTTTCTTTCTTTCTTCTTTTGTGGTATTTCTCTTTTACAAACACACAAAAATTCAGAAAACTTATCCAAGGGGAGCTATTTTGGCCATGTAGCAAAGCACATGTTTTTTATGCATTTTGATCAGCCAATAAAGGTGGAATTTGGATGTACACAAAAATTCAGTGCAGAGGGGAGAATATAGTATATCATTTGATCTGGAGGAACACTGATTATGTTTCTTCCTTAACAGTCCTATATTTGAAGGCATCCTTTGGGTGAGGGCTGAATTAGGTCCTTGAGCTTTCCACATCAGCCCTGAGAAGGCACCAAGGAAAACATTACCCCTGTTGCAAAGCCCTCCCAGCCCCAAAGCCCAGTCTCTTAGGGGAGGGAGATATAAGTCACCACTTTCAAGCAATGTGCCTTAAAAATGTCATACCCAATGTCTCCTTTTGCTTTTTGCCTTTCCTATTCCCTTCCTGAATGATGAAATTACTATGAAAGTGCTGATTTTAACCTATGAAGCCCAATATGGTTCAGGAATAGGCTATGCAGGACACTGTCTTTCATATGACTCTGCCTGAGTTCTAAGGTCTGCAGGAGAGGCACTTCTTTATCCCACAGGAATGCGGGGAAAGGCCTTTTCTGTTGCTGCTCCCACATTTTGAAACTCCTTCCTACTAGTTAGCCAAGTTAGTATGGGTGCATCCGCACTTCACATATAATCTGGTTTGTCATCACTTTAACTGCCATAGTGCAATATTATGGAATTCTAGGGAATGTAATTTGTTGTGGTACCAGAGCAGAGCATAGACTGAAAAATTCAGCAAAACACTTTTTTCTACTTCTTCCCCAAGGCTTTTACATTTTTAAGCTCCAGTCCAGCAGTCTTATTTATGATGGAACATATGCATTTGTTTCTGATACATACATGCTTAGAGTTTGTTGCAGTGACATACAAGCAGAATGGGTTGCACAAAAGTCTCCATGGAGAAGGTTTGTTTCAAAGAGGGAACAGAAAGTACAAAATAAAGCACACCCTCTAGCTATCTTTAAAAAATTATTTTTAAAACAAATTGATTAATTAATTTTAAAACACCACATCTTACCAAATTTTAACTTTAACCACATGAAACTATGTACATGTAAAATACATGTAGGCTGTGCATATGATATTGTATTATAAAGGTAGAATTTTAATTTTGCTAGCTGTATGTCACAACCATTACCATTGTATTCAATGATATACAGGAATTAGGATGTATGGGTAAAAGTGGTACAAAATATGACTAAGGATTCTGTATGGTGCAGTACCTAGCCTCTTCTAGAAATTGAAGATGATGTCTGCAACATAGTCAAAAAATGCCAAAACTCTTTATAGGGTTTGTGATCATCCTTGGCTATTGACATATGACTTATATTCTTGAGCAGTGATTTAAAAAAATACTTATGAGCATCTGAACAAAATATTATTTCTGACACAAGCTTTGCTTATGCTGGCATCATCTCAAACACATTTCAGCAAAACTCATTTGGGAGTTCAGTGACGCTTTGCAGAGGATACTTTGAGTGAAATCCTGTCTTTTTTGTTTGTATGTATAAAAAGAACTTCTTGCCAACACTAAAAGCCTTTTTAATATTAGGAATGCTATAAATTTCATTCACCTTGCCTGCTTAGCCTGGCTCTTTTGTATTAGTTGGAGATCTCCAGTTTAGGCAGGTGGCCCATTCATTCCAGCCAGTGAGATAAAAAGTGTTTTTCTGCACAGACCTCAAAATTCTGAAGACGATAAACTACTGAAGAATTACAGGGACAAAATTTTTCCTGAGCATCCCTATGATTCCAACCTTTTTTTAATTGCAATTATTCCCCCCCCCCCTCAATAATTTCATCCACTTTTAGAACTCCAGGGAGGTTTTCTAAAAGGAATTGCTGTAAAATGGAGTGGATTGTTTTTAACTGTTTTATGGGATTCACTTTTATGCTTTCATATACTGGTCCGTATTTTACATTACTTAAGTATACTTAACTATAACCTCTCCTGGCCTAACCTTCTCAAACCTGATGGAAACATAATTCATCTATGATTGTGAGCAAAATGAACCTTCTTTTCTTCATGTAGCTAAAGCCCAGTAAGATAGGTTGGTGGAGGGAATTGTACTTGTGGCAATAGTGTCACAATCATGACTAAGTAGTGATTGTTAATATGGATCAGTTATAAAATGCTACATGTTGTTGTTGTTGTTGTTGTTGTTGTTGTTGTTGTGTGCCTTCAAGTCATTTCCAATTTACAGTGACCTTAATCCGAATCTATCACAAGGTTTTCTGGGGATGAGAGTGTGTGACAAGCCCAAGATCACCCAGTGGGTTTCCACAGCTGAGCAAGAAATCAAACCCTGATATCCAGAGTCATAGTCTAGAACTCCTTGGAAATGCCTCTAGTTGAAGGCCTAGGCTTCCATAAAATGAAAGGTTAGATTGTTGAGAGTGAGTATTGGCAGCAAAGGGTATACTGACAAGCAGATTGCCTTTGTGGATAGGGTGCCGTGGTGGATTTTTCAGTAGGATGAATATCTATTATTATTATTATTATTATTATTATTATTATTTATATAGCGCTGTAAGTTTACACAGTGCTGTACATACAATCTTATAGTTAGGTGGATTCCTGCCCACAGGCTTACAGTCTAAAAGACAACACAAAAGGAAAAGGGGAAGGTGGCGGGAAGGGGATGAGGTCCAGTGGTTCTTCTCTCCCTCTGGGGCCTGGACCAAGGCAGATGGACTGGAGGGAGGGCTTGGGTTCTTAAAACATAGTTAAGAGGAGGCATCCTGGGGCAGATGGCACAGTCCCGGGAACGCTTCCCTAAACAATATAGTCTTTAACTTACTTTTGAACCTGGTTAGAGAAGTGATGAGGCGCACATGTGGGAGAAGAAGGTTCCAGGAGTGAGGGGCAGCAAGTGAGAAGGGATGAATCCGGGACAGAGCAGTGGAAATCCTCGGCTGGGACTACCAGAGCGGAGGGTACAAGAAGGAGTGTGAGGAGAAAGAAGGTCAGACAAGTAAGGAGAGGCCAGTCCGTGGAGGGCTTTGAAAGTCAACAACAAAAGCTTGTACTGGATGCGGAAGGGGAAGGGGAGCCAGTGAAGGGAGGATAAGAGAGGAGAAACATGGTCAAAGCGGCGAGCTGATGTGATAATAAGTGCAGCTGAGTTCTGGACAGAGATTAAAGGATGGAGGTGAGAGAGAGGAAGCCCTGTCAGAAGAAGATTGCAGTAATCTAGTCGCGAGACCACCAGGGCATGGACCAGAGTCTTGGCAAAAAATCTACTGCTTTGAAGGGTATTTTAACCACTGGTGAGCATCTGCTGATGTGATGTGATATGATGCTGGTTTCTGCAGTCAGGACCGCTGATTGCTATAGCAGGGAACCATGAACCTGAGCAGAAAGAGAAGGCCTAATGAACACTGTCCATGAAGAAGTACATCTAGACCAGGGCTAGGAATGGCTTAAGAGGCACACCCTCTAACAATTGTCACATAAGAACCAGGATGAATGTGGTCAAAAACATCAAGAGTGTGGCCAAGATGGCAAAAGTTATTAATGGGCAAGAACAGTCAAGCTAGGAAAGGACTACAACTGTTTGACTTTGCTGGAGTCTACTGGGAAGTACAAGATTCTGCCTTTCCCCCCTTCTGAATTAATTGATTACAATCTAGTTTCACACTTTGAGATCAGTTTCCAGCAACTGAAGCAATCTGAGGACAAAAAGGGAAGTGGGAGAAGAGAAACACTAGGACATTTAAAAAGCAGTTGAAAAAGTGAGACAACAGACAGCTATTTTGGACTGTTCCTGAAAATTAGGACAATGTTAGGACAAATAGAGGATACAAAAAGGTTGCCTGCTATCCAACAATAAGAATTGCTACAGAATCCATGGCTGAACTTTTATGAACAAGCTGGATGCATTCCGCTATCACAACAAACTTGAATTCAAGAGAATCACAGATTGTCAATGATGAGTCAATGTGCTGGTACATGTTGGCTAACTGTGACCACTCCGTGGTTCCATGGTTATTTATCATGGAGTGACTGGGAACTGGCCATCCCTCAACAGGCCAGGAAAAAATAATTTGCCATTTGTTATAAGGTTAATTTGCTGGTTTTTCTAAGGGAGGTAGAACAAACAAGCCAGACAATTGGCTTCCTGACATTTTAGCAAATAATAATAATAATAATAATAATCACATAATAATAATAATAATAATAATTCATTTATTTATAGCCCGCTCCTTTGTGGAAAACAATTGGAGGGGGTTACAGCACAAATTAAAACATACAGGTTAAAACAGTACAACAGCCCATTCCTGAGCCTCCCACCCCTTAAAATTAAATTAAACTAACAATGAGTTAAAACCAACAGCAATTAAAACAACAAAGTAAAGTGCATTCTCGTGAGCATCATTCCGGAGCGAGGTGGGAGACATCAACAGGGTCGGGAATGTAGGGAGCTAGCGGAAAATTAAAAATCAAATTTTCAATTTTTGGAGACGGGAACTACGAGATTTCAGGGAAGGTCTGCCGGAAAAGATGCGTCTTTAGAGCTTTTTTAAAGCAATCAAGAGATGTCATAAAACGCATCTCATCCGGCAGGTCATTCCAAAGCTTGGGAGCAGTAGCGGAAAAGGTCCTCTGGGAGGTCTGCGACAGCCTGGTCTTCATAGGCTGTAGCAGGTTCCTCCCAGAGGACTGGAGTGTGCAGGAGATTTCCTACGGGGAGAGGCGGTCCTTCAGATAAGATGGACCCAAGCCATGTAGGGCTTTAAAGGTTAAAATCAACACCTTTTATTGCACCCAGAAACTGATCAGCAGCCAGTGGAGAGCCTTGAGCACAGGTGTTATGTGCTCTCTCCTAGATGTCCAGGTGACAAGCCTGGCTGCCATATTTTGCACCAACTGAAGTTTCCGGGTTAAACACAAGGGTAGCCCCATGTACAGTGCGTTGCAGAAATCCAGGCGTGAGGTTACCAAAGCGTGTACGACAGATTCCAGGTCCTTCATGTCCAGGAAAGGGCGCAACTGGTGTTATCAGCCGAAGCTGATAACAGGCACTCCTGACCATCACATTCACCTGACTAGTCATGTGGAGTGATGAGTCCAGAAGTACCCCCAGACTGTGAACAGAGTAAAGAAAAAACACAGTGTGAAGTTTGTTTAGTTACACCCATTGCAGGTGAGCGAAATCAGATAGGGGACATGAGGATGCTGCTTGTTAACTGCGCATGATCATTCTTGTCCCATTGATCACTGTGAGGGGCAAAGCAGGCTACTAATCACAGCATATCATAGAATCATAGAATCATAGAGTTGGAAGAGACCACAAGGGCCATCCACTCCAACCCCCTGCCATGCAGGAACTCCCAATCAAAGCATCCCTGACAGATGGCCATCCAGCCTCTGCTTAAAGACCTCTAAGGAAGGAGACTCCACTACACTCCGAGGGAGTGTGTTCCACTGTTGAACAGCCCTTACTGTCAGGAAGTTCCTCCTAATGTTGAGGTGGAATCTCTTTTCCTGCAATTTGTATCCATTGTTCCGCGTGCTAGTCTCTAGAGCAGCAGAAGACAAGCTTGCTCCCTCCTCAATATGACATCCCTTCAAATATTTAAACAGGGCTATCATATCACTTCTTAACCTTCTCTTCTCCAGGCTAAACATCCCCAGTTCCCTAAGGCGTTCCTCATAGGACATGGTTTCCAGACCCTTCACCATCTTAGTTGCCCTTCTTTGGACACGCTCCAGTTTCTCCACATCTTTTTTAAGTTATGGTGCCCGGAACCGGACACAGTATTCTAGGTGGGGGCTGACCAAAGCAGAATAGAGTGGCATTATTACTTCCCTTGATCTAGACACTATACTTCTATTGATGCAGCCTATAATTGCATTGGCCTTTTTAGCCGCTGCATCGCACTGTTGACTCATGTTCAACTTATGGTCCACTGGGACTCCTAGATCCCTTTCACACGTACTTTCATTCAGCCAGATGTCCCCCATCCTATATCTGTGCATTTCATTTTTCCACCCTAAGTGCAGTACCTTATGCTTTTCTGTGTTGAATTTCATTTTTTTAGCCTTTGCCCAGCTTTGTAGTCTATTCAAGTCATTTTGAATTTTGATCCTGTCTTCTGGAGTATTAGCTACTCCTCTTAATTTGGTGTCATCTGCAAATTTGATAAGTATGCCCCCAATTCTGTCATCCAAGTCATTAATAAAGTTGTTGAATAGCACTGGGCCGAGGACAGAGCCCTGTGGGACTCCACTGGTCACTCCTCTCCGGGATGAAAAGGAGCCATTGTTGAGCACCCTTTGGCTTCGGCCAGTCAACCAATTGCAAATCCATGTAACAGTTACCTTGTCTATCCCACATTTTACAAGCTTGTTTACAACAATGTCATGGGGAACCTTGTCAAAGGCCTTACTGAAATCATGATATACTATGTTCACAGCATTCCCTTCATCTATCAAGCTGGTAATTTTATCAAAAAAAGAAATCAGGTTTGTCTGGCAGGACTTGTTTCTCTGAAACCCATGTTGGCTTTTTGTGATTATGGCATTGCCTTCTAAATGTTCACAGACTCTCTGCTTAAGGATCTGCTCCAGAATCTTTCCTGGTATTGATGTCAGACTAACTGGATGATAATTGTTGGGATCTTCTTCTTTTTTCCCCTTTTTAAGATGGGGACAATGTTTGCCCTCCTCCAGTCTTCTGGGACTTCTCCTGTTCTCCAGGAGTTCTCAAAGATTATTGCCAATGGCTCTGATATTACATTTGCCAGTTCTTTTAACACCCTTGGATGTAGTTCATCTGGTTCTGGAGACTTATATTCATTTAGGTTAACCAGGTATTCCTGTACTATCTCTTTACTTATTCTGTGCTGAAATTCCCCTATTCTGTCTTCTGTTCTGCTCCATTATCCTTAGGTTGAGCACCCTTTGCCTTTTATGAGAAGACTGAAGCAAAGTAGGTGTTGAGTAATTCTGCCTTTTCTCTGTCCCGTGTTAGCATTTTGCCATCTTTTGCACACAGTGGCCCACCCATTTCCTCCTTCTTCCTTTTGCTGAGGACATATCCAAAAAGACACCCTTTTTATTGTTCTTAACCTCTCTAGCAAGCCTGAATTCATTCTGTGCTTTAGCTTTTCTGACTTTATCCCTACACGTGCTGGCTATTTGTTTGAATTCCTCTTTGGTGATTTCCCCATTTTTCCACTTCTTATACATGTTTCTTTTAAAACTGTAGCTAAGTTCTCATGAACCTATTATATTGGTTTTCTGATAGCATCTCAACAGTTTGCTGTCATTGCTAGGATGAACTCAATACGACAATGTAACACGAGGAACAGCATGCATCTCTGTATACTGTTTTTTCTGAAAATAGTATAAAATGAACTGCTTAGAAAAGGACATCTCTAAGCAAGAACTGTCCAATACAATTAGATCTAGTTGTGCTGACTGGAGACAAGGTGACTTTTAGACATTCAGAAAAGATTTGCTGATCAACAGACTCCAGAAAAGTCTGCCTGTTCCAACTGTCAAAGCTTTCCCAGAACAGGTTCAAGGCTTGCTTCTTTCTAAAGATAGGAGGACTTCCTTTACTAAAGATGTCAAATTAGGTTGAAGTGGCCTGTCCCTGTTTATCTATTATATCCCCTATTATGTCTTGTGGAGAAATGAATTTTATCTATTGTATCGTATGGTAGATCTATAGAGTGCACTTATACTACCAGTGTAATACCACTTTAACTGTCATGGCTCCAGGGATTTGTAGTTTGGTGACAGACAGGGAATTCTCAAGCTAGGGAGTTCTAGTACTGTCGTTCAGGTTCACTAGAGCCATCCATGGCAGATAATTCAAAGTACTTCACTAAACTACAATTACCTAGACTCCACAGGATACATCCATAATAGCTGAAGTGGTATCAAACTGCTACAGCTGTGTAGTGTAGATATAGTCATACTCATTGGGTTGTGTCCTGACCTAGATATGGCACAATCTTATCCCTGTCAGTTAAGTGATACACTCCATGGGACTTAATTCAAGAATGCTTTCACACTACACAGTTATAGTGCTATGATTCCACTTTAACTGTCATGGCAACATCCCATGGAATCCTGGGATTTGCAGTTTAGGGAAGCACATTTAGAATTCTCAGCCAAAAAACTCCTCTAGTCCCTCACAAAACTAGAAACTCTAGGATGCCACAGGAAGCACCCATGTCAGTTAAAGTGGAATCTTAGTGCTATAACTGTGCAGTGTGGAAGGGCCCTTGGATTAGCATGTTTAGGACTCCTGCTTTAGTCATATTTATAGTAGATTCACTGTTGTCTTAGGTGGCAGATTTTGTGAGGAATGGAATGGATAGAGCTGAATGGCCTGTTCTCTGCCCCATAAGTTACCCTTCTGCTCTCTGCTTCAGGAAAAGATGCTGTCCTACCACCAGTATTGAAATAAGGTTCAACTGCCAGTCTGCCAACTTCTGTAGCTCATTTTTATTTTATGTATTATATTTGTCCCATACTTCCTTCACAAAGCTCAGGGCAGCGTATATTATCTCCACCACGTTTTAACCTCTTTAACAACTCTGTGAAGTAGTTTAGGCTGAGAGATGGTGACTTGCCCAAAGATGTGCAATCAGCTCTCAAGCTAAGTGGGGACTTACCTGGTCTCAGTCCAGCACTTAAACATCTGGATCACAGCTTGTCCCCAGAATTTTTCTGCTGTGTGTGTTTGGGGGAAGTTACAATTGTACAAAGCTTTTCAGTCACACTGCAACCAATGGCATTGGTGCCTTCATGCCTGAAATTGGGTAGCAGCCTTTAATCATAAGGATGCACTGATAGGCAGAATGTCTCTGTCTCCATAGCCAAATGCAAGATACCAATGTGAGCTGAACAGAGTGCCATCTTGCCAATGTTCCCTATCTGTTGCATTTGGGCTATAAAGAAGTTATTTGTGTGCCAAAACGCTCTACTTTTAATTTCTGAAAGGATGGGTAAAAATCTAATTTCACTCTGCAGTTGGTGTAAGAGCGAGAGACAAGCTTCTGACTTTTGCTTGGGCTGCCAAGCAATAATGAAAGCTCTACAAGCAACAGAATCTTTTATTAATCATTCCCATTTGTGAGCCCCTTTGCCATGCTGGCAAAATTCCCTTTCCCGCAATGCTATTACTCCGAGCGACCCATCCCACTCATTGTCACTGCTAAGCGTTAATTTGCAGCAAATAATGAGAAAATGGAAGTTTGACGTTTACTGTAGCACCAATAAAGGCCTGTGAATCACCTAAATGTTAGCATGCAAAGTTCACACAGATCTTGGCAATGTAACTGTAATGACAGACACAGCAAACAGGGCCTTTAACAGAAAAATGTATTCTTGAGTGAGCTACATAATAAGAAAGACTTGTTAACTAGGTGTCTGTGTGTGTGTGTGTGTGTGTGAGCATGCACACACACACACACTTGCACGCACATGTGTATGCACTCATGTGTCTGTACATACACCCTTAAAACCTATAATAGAAGAATGCAGCAACAGGTGTTTCAGTAAACATTGGAGAAGTAAGATAAATGGCTGTCATTTTCCCCATCGTAATGCAGAATCATACTCTTTCAGAGCTAATCCATACAATAGATTGTAAGATAAAACAGCTCCTGGATTGGACTGCTTCATTCTTTAGAAGTGACCATGATTGAATGCTGCCTTATATGAGAAATAATTAATCCTGCACTGAAAAAAGTGCTACATGAGGAGATGTTTAGGCTATAACCTTTCTTCCTGACATTTATTTTGCCACACAAAAAGATATCACCACCCTCACTTCCCTTCTTGCAGCCCAACATGATAACGTCCAGAAATATTTTTAACATATGTTCTGTTGCTGGGATTGACTGAGCTTCATTCATGTGGCCAAATACAGGACTGTTGTTTCCCTGCCAGCACTGGGAATAGAATAGACTTACACTTTTAACTCTGTACGCAGCAACTGAAGTAAGCTGAAGACAAAAGCAGAAGGGAGAGAGAGAAGGAAAGAGAAATTTGAGCATTTTAAAAGCAACTGAAAAACTGGGATGGCAGATCAGGACAGTTAGAAGGTATGCACAGAGTGTCATTGGGATGCAACTGTATGTTCTTTTTAATCACACACATACACACATATTCCAAAGTGTTTAAAAGTCTTCTGGGAAATCCTTGACCAACCCCTGTTTTAACAGATAACTGACTTCTTGTCAAATATATAATTTGTTCAATTCTACTCCTGTCTTTTTACCAACAGGAAATGCCAATACTCTCCAGTGTTTCACAGAGGAAAACGAGGATGCATGTGGCCAAGCAACATCAGAGTGTGCGCAATATGGCAAAAATTAGTAATGAGGAAGAGCACACAAGCTAGGGGAGGCTGCAGCAATTTGCTGTTGCCTGAACCTACTGAGGACAAGATCCCACTCACCCCTTCTCTCCTCTTTTGAGTTAACTAAGCACAAAGTACTTTTGCACTTTGAACTCAGTTTGCAGTAACTGAAATAAGCTGAGGAGAAAGGGAGAGAGCAGGAGGAGGAGAGATAAACTGGGATGTTCTGAAAGCAGCTGAAAAGGTGGGACAGCAGAGGATTAATCGGGACTGTCCCTACCAACCTGGGATATTCGAAAAGTATACAGACCTGTTGGGACTGATATTGGTGAAGCATCATGGCAATCTCAGTTAAGTAGGTTGGTGGTTACAAGTTGCCCACTCCTGATTTAATGCCTTAAGGGAAAGTGTTTATGTTTTTGGATGTTCCCTTTTACTTCCTCTGTTCTCCCTAACTCCTGTATGAAATATAGCCTAGGTCTTAGTGTATTATGTGACTTCAAGTCATTTCCAACTTATGGGAATGCTAAGACAAACCCATCATGGGGTTTTCTTGGCAAGATTTGTTCAAAGGTGATTTGTCATTGCCATCCCCTCAGGATGAGAGTGTGACTTGCCCAACGCCTCTGGTGGGTTTCATGGCCAAACTGGGAATTCAATCCTGATCTCCAGAGTTGCAGTCCAACATTCAAACCACTATGCCACACTGGATCCCTAGTACTTGGTGTGCATTTTTTAATTTCCCCAAAACATGTTCACCAGGTTTTCCCCCTGGCCTTCTGTTTCCCCTGATACTTTCACAGGATAGATATATTTTGGCACTCTGGGCATCCCACACATTGTTGGAGGGATGGCATTTCTTCACTGTTATTCATCCCACTACTGCATGTACCCATGTCCCATAATCCCAAGTGGGTGCTTACAGGGATGCCACACAGTGGGCGATGACAGGGATATTGAGGCATTGATATTGAGAGGGTTGCACACAATCTTTCAGTTTTAAAATAAATTTCCTTCCTCAGTTAAGAGCAAAAGGCACTGGAAACAATTCTTCCCTATAACATCACCACCACCACACAATTTGAAATGAAGATGAAAAAGCAGTGGCTGCATAGTTTCCAACCTGTTATACAGAAGAGTTACATGCATGTGGAGAGACAAATAATTCAAAAAGCCAAGATGTGTCAAAGGGTTTCCCAGCTTATTTATTGTCAGCCTTTCTCTAAATGGCACTAAGATGCCAACAAGTAATTCTAAAATACTGCCTGGTCATAAAAAGAAATCCCACAGCAACAGTTTAAAACAGTGAATTCGAAATAAAGAAGGGTTTTGGGGTGGTTTTTTTTAGAAAAAAGATCACAAAGTAAGGTATTCTGGCAAACCACCTGGGAGGGGGGATTGTAGAGCATAAGGATGCTTGGATTTTCATCTGCCAGGCTGGGAAATATTAAATGTGCAGGTTTAAATCACAGTTTTAATGTACTTTTCTGGACCAGAGGGTCCTGGACCATAGGGTGCTTATTTATGTTTGAATAGATTGTTTAGTTACTTAGGTAGGGTTAATGTCTAATAAAGTAGGTTGAGGGGGCAGTTATGATGATGGCAATAGTGCCATGATTGTTACAGGGATCATAACTATGGATCAGTTACAGATATGTAAGTAGAGGTTAAGTATACTTAACCAAGTATATTTAACTCCAGTTTAGCATTAACTAGCTCGGTAACTTTAACAGAGGGGTGAAGCAGACTGGCACAATACACTGGATTCAGGTTGGCATGGGGGCATAACAGTTAGACAACACATACCCCTAGGCCTTCCCCAAGCCAGCGTCACGCTGCCCACCTGCTCAGACAGTGGGCAGCATTGTGGTGCTCCAATGGTGCGGCATTTATATGCCACATTTCACAGGAGCACTGAAAAGCTTCCAATTTGGAAAAATGGCCACTGAAGAGACTTATGGGGCTCAAATTCAGCCCTGGAGGCAAAAGGAAGCTGTTTTGAGAGAAAAGTCCATGCAATAAAATGAGCCTAACTTCCGAACTTGAGCCAAATTCAGAAGAGATAAGTAGGGCACCAGAGGCAGTGCAATAAGCTCCACAGTTAAGTATACTCAGCTAAGTAGCTGGTGTGGAATACTGGCTCTTCTCCATTTAAATGCACTGACTGGGCAAAATTCAATCTTGCATAGTGGATTTCTCCTCGCACAATATGACTTTTCCCATCTCTCATTCCCTCCTGTGACTCCACAGAATGACCCCCATTAATCCCTAAACCTTCTCCTAATGCCAAGTGGTAGATCAGATTTTGACACAGGGAAGAAGAGAAATAGACACCACCACCCCTTTCTGCTGACTGGATGAAATTTCCCTTAGTGGGAGCCACCAACTGGGTGCCACCCATAACGACTAAAATTGGCTCTCAGCAATTAACTTAAGCTACAGTCCTGTACTGACTGGGAGGATGCCCAATTTAAAACATTGGGGCTTCTGTATGAGCATTTCACTGCACAGCTGTAGACGAAGATAAATGCCCACCTCCTATTATTCAGTTATTAAAGACATTTCCTCCCTTTTGTCACTAGAACATGTGGCATGTTGATGTCAGCATTGTATGGATATCTATCTGGGCCTGAAGTCTCTGCATAATTATATTTTCACCACTTTACTGCTCTTTTTATTATGTGAATGTTGGTGCTTTCTTGTTTTTCTTTAACTTTGTATGATTTTGACCCAGGTTTTTTTTAAAGGCTTTTAAAAGTTGCAAACCTATAACATGCAGCAGAAATGAGTAAGCTCCAAAAAGAGGGTTATGGTGGCCAGGACATACCAAAGTCAGGATAACCAGACATCCTCCTTTTCCAGGACATGTCCTACATTTCAGCCTTCTGTCCAGGAGGATTTTCAAAAATTCTTTCATTTTGAGCATGACTAGGAAGCATGAAATTTACATTTATATTCGAGTTTTTAGCTCTTATTTTTAATGACCTACATTTTCTTGCATGTCCTACATTCTGCAGTGCCTTGTCCTCCTTTATGGTTAAGGCATCTGGTCACCATGCAAAAATGGCTGTGGGTGCCATCTGAAGGCAAAATGATTCCATCTCCAGCTATACAAACATTTACTTGGAAGTAAGCCCCATTGAACCCAATAAAGATTACATATAAATGTATATGCATAGGCTTGTTCTACACAATCCAATATGCTGGGGTGGGCAACATCCAGTGGTGGGATTGCACTGCCACCCCTGAACTGTCCAGGTGCTATATCTTACCCTGCCATTGCACTGTTGTATTTGTTGTGGTGCCAATGGCACCTGAGCTGCACCTTCATGTCTTCCAAATGGCCCAGTTTGGCAGAGATAGTCCCAGTTAGTCCTTTGTCATCCCACCTTTTTATTTGCTTTTAAAATGTCCCAGTTTCTCTCCTTTCCCCACTTTTTCCCTTTTCTGCTTCATTTCATGCCAAATGAGTTCAACATACAAAAGAAATCAACACTTAATTTACTCAGAATGGGGAGGGGAGAGTAAGCTACAGAATCGAGATCTTCCCAGCAGGCTCGGGCAAAAGCAAACTGATGCAGCCACTTCTGTGTTCTTCCTTGTTAACAATTTGTCTCATCTTGACCACACTCTGATGTTGCTTTGCCACATGTTTACTGGTTTTCATCTGTGAAATGTTGAACGGTAAGCACCTTCCTCCAGTCCTACATAATTTCACTTTAAAACAAGGCATATGGGGAGCGAACACCTTGTTTTAATCCAAATCAGTGCACTTTGGTTTAAGAACAAGTTTGTACTCCACATGTTTCTTGTTTCAAAGTGAAATTCAGGGGGGAAGGTTTGCTTCTGTTGTTGACCAAATTCACCTGCATTGTGATAAATTTATTTGTGACCACTACTGCTCCCATAACATATAAATGGAAGGGGGGGGTGTTGCCCACTCCTGCCCTAACACACACGTTTGATTGATTCAGAGTTAGCTTTGTTGAATACAGTTGGGTCTCAACTATGAAGTCCAAATCTTGCTAGTCCAAACTAGAATAGTTCCACTGAACCAAGGATAAAATGGCAAATCAACACAATTGTTATTGATTCAAAGGATAGCCCAAATAATAGGATTCAAGTCTAAGGCTACACTCTTAGGCATTCCTGGTTGAAGGTAAACTTCCCTGAAATCAGCTGAGCTTATTTTTTGAATAAACATGCATACACTGTATGATTTTGGTTGATTTTGTACTCATATACTTGAAAGGCAGTCTCAGCTAAGTTCAATAAGAGAGCTACCTGCTAGCAATTGTGTTTAAGTTGCTGTTGTTTAATTCATTGCTGACTTACGATACCCTTAAGGTGATCCTATCATGGAGTTTTCTTGGCAGAATTTGTTCAGAGGTCCTTGCCTTCTCTGAGGCTGAGAGACTGTGACTTGCCCAAGGTCAGCCAGTCAGTTTCCATGCTTGGGCAAGGATTCAGATTCTTGTCTCCCAGTGTCCTAGTCCACGATTCAAACCACTACACCACACTAACTTTTATGTGTTTAGGACATCAGCCTAAAAACAACACAAGTGAAAGGACTGCATCCTTATTGTATGTCTTTGTTGCACAAATGAAGGGCACCTATTTAGATGCTGATACTTTTCAGATGTGTACTAAAGGAGTATGCAGCTCGGAAGGGTCTGAGGGCCACACCTGCCCCATTTTCATATTTCCAGGCCTCCCTGAGACCACACTACAACAGTTTTCTCAATGAAATTCCAGATACTTCTTTGAAGGCCTGAAACAAGAAGAGATGCTGTTTCAGGCCTTTTTCATGTGTGCAAGGCATGAAACAACAATTTAATGCAGAATCCTTCCAGGTTGTATCCATATTACATAATTGTAGCAGTGGATGCCATTTTAATTGCCATGAATCTGTTCTGTAGAACCTTGGGATTTACACTTAGCTTTGGGAAAATACACTAGAGAATTCTAGTGTGTTCAAAAAAACCCTACAAATTCCAGGCTTCCATAAGTTAGTGCTTTGATTTTTAAAAGTAATATCAAACTGCAGTAATTATGTTGTGTGGATGCATCCCAAGAGTTGTCTGGTGCTACAATTTTGTGCTTCCACCATTTTTATGATAGGGTCTTGGAGAATCCACTAGTGTCAGGGGCAAGATGCAGTCCACAGGCTACACAATTCTCCTTTTTGACGTAATAACAAACAACCATTTGTAATCAAGGCTCTTACAATTACCATGGGGAAAAATTTAATACATATATTTCTCCTGGATATGCAGAGATTTTTCTTTGCATATAGGAGGGGCAAGGAAATGCAACATGGTTCCCATTTGAATATAACATTTAAAAACACCTCCACAACTCAGGAAATACCATTGACATACTTATTCATGTTTGTCTGAGTGCCATCCTTGAGTGGACCTTGTAAAAACCCAGCATGGATACTAATGGCTTTTGATGGAAGGTTGATCTTGTTTCTTCTGGCTAATGTCTCTCGAGCCAATGACCAGAAATATTGTCTTGGTTGAAGTAATAATTTATTAAACCGTGTCTACCATGAAGGAAGAAATGGAACAATTAGCTTCACATTTTCATCAATTAACAGCACTCAGGCCAGCCACTCTTTGAATCATTCTGAAGCCCCTTGGAATCAATCATGTTCTTAGGAAGTCCACTGAGGGGCATAATGCAGACAACTGTTACTTCATCTTATTTATTTTTACAAATGGGTTTTCATCATTGGATAACCTTCGCTGTATGATTCATTGGAAATTGTCTACGCTATTCTCATTTGAGTAATTTTTTTCCAGTGGTGAAAGCTGAAGATTTTGAAAGAACTGAAGTTGCAGGAGAGAATGCTTATTTTAAAAGCTGTATGTGAGCAAAGCTTAGAATGTTATAAAGTAATTAGTTACAATTGCAGTAGCAAGACCCTCCCCAATATAGTTACTGTTGTAGTTACATTTTAACAGTAACTCTTGACCTTCCTGATTTCTCAAAAGCAACCAGAGCTTGGAACATTACTCAAAGAAAGGAACTGGTTATTTTATTTGATGCTCTACCCACTTATTATTCTATCTACGGATGATCATCACTGCTGTTGCTGTCCTCTTCACTGTATCTCATTATAATGCATGTTAGTAACTTAACATTCAGACATCTTCACTTTTATCAGTACAATCGGCCCTCTACTTTCACTGGGGTTAGGGGCACAGGACCCCCATGAAAGTGGAAAAACAGCAAATGAAAAATCACCTTTTTTTAAACCTGAGAGAACACCTCACTAGGAATCTCTAGGTCCTCTAGGGCAACTCTGTGGTCAACATCTGCTGGAAGTGAACCAATATAGCACTGCATTGGAGGACTTACAAATGGCCAGAGAAGTATTCTCTCTAGGAATCTCTAGGTCCTCCAGTATAACATTTGGCAGAAGTTGACTACAGAATCATGGTGGAGGACCTAGAGATTCCTAGAGGAAACATATTAATCATATCAGTGAATAATAAAATCCACAAAAGTCAAAGTCACAAATGTGGATGGCTGACTGTACATTTCTGCACTTTTATAATATGTAGAAAGACCAAAGATTTCCTCCTGGAACCCACCAAGTACTGAAAGTCCTCCCTGCACTGAAAATGAACATCTGTTTGTTCCTTTATTCTTCCTTAAACCTCTTTCTTTATTTACAATCAAAATCCAAGCCATCTGGGATGCAAGTGTATTTCCAAAAGGCTACAACTATTTCAGGGTGGCTGCCACTAGTGTCTGTGTTAACATTTCTGGAATATAGCACTAGAGTCTTCAAATACTCTACAACTCTGTCTAGTAGCAACTACCTTTCTTCATAAGTTAAAGTTTATGGCTTGTATCCAACTAGAAATACACCAATCACTATAGTGCCAAAAAAAAAAAAAATGAAAGAATTGCATAAATAACCAAGATATAATATAAGGAAAGTAAAATATATCAAAACTGGGAGCCAGTGTGGCATAGAGGTTTGAGTGTTGGACTGGAACTCTGGAGATCAGAGTTTGCATCCCAGCACAGCCATGAAACTCACTGGGTGACCTCGGGCAAGTCACATGCTCTCAGCCTCAGGGAAAGGCAATGGTAAGACCTACTCTGAACAAAGGGTCGTTCTAAGTCGGAAATGACTTGCCAGCACACAACAACAACAACAACAAATATCCAAACTAGTAGTAGAAATATAATAAATAGAGATTATGAACCTTTAGCATCTGTCTTTTTTTACAATGTATCACTTTCTTCGGAACCTACAATAAATATGAAACTAACAAATATTGTACAAGGAGTTTGAATCACCAATTAGCTTACATACCGGGTCATGGAATACACCCTGGAAAATTTTATAATACATCAATTAGGCCAGCAAAACACATTCAAGGTTGTAGGCTATTGTGCTAGCAACTGCACATTTTCAAATTTAGTGTACAGGTGGTATCAAGTATAGCTTTTAGTGTACAAGTAGGTGAACAAGAGAATGTAGAAGCAGTTGTTCAAGGGAGCAGTTTACAAGTAGTTGCATAAGGGGTTGCACAAATGGTTACACAATCACTTGTGCATTGATGTGATCCAGCCCAACTGCACAAGTGAGTAGCTTTTTACCTTGGTTCTCACCCTGCAGCTTAATTAAGTTCTCAAGGAATAACAATACAGAAAAATAAGCACCATTTTAGAAGCCAACACTGCAACCCTGTTGATATGTATTTATGTCAGATACAAATTCCATTTGAGATCAGTAAGGTTTATGTGGATAGAATAGAATTAGTAGATAGAAGAATGCAGCCTAAACTTGTTTTGCTTGACACAGCCTAAATTTGTCTTGCTTGACACAATTCTTGCTTTCTTGGGGTACATTCCACCAGGTCTCTTACACACAACCCATTGAAAGGAAACAAATGAGAGCTGTGGAAGAACATGATGTCCTTTCCCTCATTTTAAAGGAACATTAGCAATGCTCAAATTGAATGCAACCATCTCCTGTCAACCTGGTACACTTAGCCTAATTTTATTCTAAATAGGCTGATCCCTTTACTCCTAAAATATCTCTTAGGTTTTTTGTCTTTTGCAGTGATCCTATTAACTTCTCTTTGCCGTTTTCTTTTTTATTTATTTATTTATTTATTTTTATGGGGTGGTTTTTTTTCTTTCCATTTTTGCATTGTCTAATCAGTTGATCGTAATAAATCTATCTATCTTTCCATTTTTGCATTTGTTCTGGCTGTACATGGTGATCCCAAACTGTTAAATGTATTCCAAATGTTGCCTCAGCTGGTAGCTTCACAGAGGGGAAAGAGAACATAGTTTTTTGTGGAGCTTTCAGGCTATGTGGCCATGTTCTGGAAGAATTCCTTTTTGACGTTTCACCAGGGAAGATATTTTTACCATACATCAAAGGAGTCACAGACAGAATAGACAGAAAAGTGGTGAAGAAACACAACCTTCAAATGGTTTACAAACCAACAAAGAAGATCCAGGAAATGTTTCGCTCAGCCAAGGACAAGGGAGACCCTCTCACAGCTGCAGGAGTCTACTGCATTCCATGCAGCTGTGGACAGGTCTACATAGGGACCACCAAATGCTGTGTGCAGACAAGAATCAAAGAACATGAGAGACACTGCAGACTGGGTCAACCGGAAAAATCAGCAGTAACAGAACATGCTATAAACCATCCTGGGCATAAAATGCTGTTTGAAAGCACTGAAATTCTGGACCATGCCAACAACTACCATGTCAGAATGCACAGGGAGGCCATTGAAATCCATAAACACCTGGACAATTTCAACAGGAAAGAGGAAACACTGAGAGTACACAAGGCTTGGCTCCCAGTCTTGAAGGACAGCAAGGTCAAGACTCAACCTATGCAAATGAGAAACAGCCTAAGGCCAGGGGATTCCCAGCAGACAATAAGCACCAGTTAGCAGACATTAATCCTTGTTTGCATATCCTCCCACCCTGAGGACTGCCATTAGCAACAGAACAATGCATTTGCAAATCACTTCTCCCTTCCCAGGGTCATAGAGGATATATATATCGAATCCTTTTCCAGGCTATCATTCTCTGAAGATGCCAACCACAGATGCTGGCGAAACATCAGAAAGGAACTCTTCCAGAACATGGCCACATAGCCCAAAAGCTCCACAAAAAACTATGGATGCCAGCCATGAAAGCCTTCGACTCCACATGGGAAAGAGAACAGTTTATTGCTAAAGCTCATGCTTGTGCACACAGGCTTCTGCAGCACAGGATATACATTCAATACTTGGCAACTTTTAAAAGTTTAAAAGAGAGGGAGAGAGAAGTTTTTTTAAAGGTTCAGAAGCAACAGGTGATCTTAAAGACTCTTACCTGATGCAAGAGTTTGTTGGCTGGGAAATTCTGGGAATTTCAGTCCAAAATAGCAACTTTTCCAAGCTACAGCTATGAGATCATAAAGAGTCATTGCTTGTCAGAAAGCAGACAGTAGAACATCAGGTTAGGAAATTAATTTGTTCATGTTGATGCATTAGAAGTGAAGAGATTAATTTGTTGTCATTAACATTAAGAGCTGAAATGGGTTAATTCATTGTATAGTGTTAATCCATTCATTACCTCCTGATTCATTAGTTTTCCAAACAAGCCATGAGATTTACAGAAAATGACATTGTTGGATTCACCAGTGTTTGGCTTCTCCAAAAGTTTTTTTTGTTGTCGTTATTTTAAAGTCACCATTCCCAACCTGACACCTTCCAGATGTAGCTGACTGCAAGTGGCATATGGTGGGATTTGTTGTGCAATGCATCTAGACCCTGCCAAGTTTCAGAACTTCCAAACCATGTGATCTAACAACCTGTTAAATTAAGTTTTATTTTATTGTCCCAGCATAAGTGTATCATTATTTTTCCTCAAACAGGTCTAATTCCTTAGTTTGGACCTAATGAATCAATGAGAACACGGTAAGTTAGGACAAGGGGGCCACCATTGGGACAGAACATGGAGAAATGGAATGCTTTCCTATAGGCAATATCGGTCAGACAAAGCTATATTTTATTACCCTATCTGTTTAACTTGTATGTTAAATGTATGATTTAAAAATCTGAATTAGACTCTGAGGTAGGAGGTTTGAAAATTGGGGAAAAGAAGATCAACCATTTAAGATATGCAGATGACACTGTACTACTGGCAGAAAATATCAGGAAATCAAATGTTGTGGTACACCAATTTCTTTAAAAGCAATACATAGTTTTTCATGATCTTCACAATAATCTATAAAACACAGAATTTCTATTGAAATTCTTTGATGCATTCCATTATCCAATGTGTATTTGCAATATCATCCCTCATGCCTTCTCATCTTCTGAACCCAGCTTGGATATCTGGCATTTATCACTCCATATATGGTAGAAGTCTTTGTTGTAGATTTTGAACATAACTTTGCTTGCAAGGCAAATTAATATAATGCTCCAGTGGTTACTGCAGTCCCTGGTATCTCCTTGGGGACTGAGCATTAATAATCTATTGGCCATTGTTTTGTTTTCCATATTTGCTGACAGATTTTAATAAGAATTTGAGTTAATTCTGGCTATATTGCTTGAAATAGCTCTTCACTTTTAAGCACATGAGCAGCTAGATGTCCTTTCAGCTTTAGTCCAGTTGCTTCATTAGGCACAGCACTAATGTCCTCTGCTCTTCCCATTGAGTGCCTTCTGACCTGGGAATCTCATCTTCAGGTACTAAGGGCCCAAACAGACTTGCCAATATAAAGCTACTTTGGGTCACTTTGGAGGTATGCTGTTTAAATGCTGCATGCATCCTAAGAGGCTGGAAGCCAAGCCAAAGCTACACTCCAGTCCTAAGGATGGGAGCACCGCTTTGGCGCAGCTTCTGGCCTCTTAAGGTGTGTGTGTCATTTAAACAGAATTCCCCCAAAGTGTCACGAAGCAGCTTTATTGTGGCCTGTCTGCTCAGCCAATATCTCTTGTTTCATTTGGGAGTTTCTCATCCTAGGTCTTTCAAAGTAAAATGGCATGCTAGGTCTTTCAAGGTAAAATGGCTTCATGAGCGATTTACCATTGCCTCCTTCTGCATGCTAGCTGTGGTATCCCAGCCATTATCTCTGAGAGACATCTATGGTGTCGCTGCTATTATCTCTGCCATTGTCAACCTCCACAGCTGCTGCTGCCCAATAGCTATTTAGCACATTTAGCACATTTAGTCTGGCTCCTCAGCAAAAGTCTGTCTGACATGGAAGCCCCTACCACCAGCACTGTTACCATCAGCATAGCTTCTTGCTTCACAGGAGCATGTGATGCCACCATTGCAGAAAGGAAGTGCTATGGTAGGAAGATAACAATCTGTGTATGTGCCTTCAAATTGCCTGTCAACCTATGGTGACCCCATGAATTTCACAGGGTTTACTTAGGCAAGAAATCCTCAGAGGTGGTTTTGCCAGTTTCTTCCTCTGAAATATAGGCTACAGCACCTGCTATTCATTGGCAATCTCCCACCCACTCTTTGCTAATTTAATAAGGATTAATCTCCTCTTAGCAACACTGACAATGCACACAGAAAAAATACATGGTGCACAGTGGATAATGACTGGGCCAGATGAGAAATCGCTGAAATTATAAGCTACAAAAAAAGACTTTAGTGGCTGGTGATTGCTGCAATAATTCCAAAGAACAGGAGAGATACCACGTCAGCAACTTTTACATTGCCACCAAAAGATACCATTCTAATTTAATTGCTATTAGAAAGCTGGTAATTCAATTCTGAAGTATGTTCATTTCATTGACTTCTGCAAATACTTATTTAAACAAAAAAATCCACCTAACAGGGATGAAAGAGGTCTAAGAAAACCTGAAACATGATCACAGCCAACATACTGGTTTTTTGAAGGTTTCTGCACAATCGTTACATTTTAGATGTTGGCATTTGAAATCCAGCATGTGGTACAGTTACAAAGGAGATGCATGTAATTCTTGCATGAATAATGCAGGCATTTCTACTATGGATAAAGAAACAGTAATTATAATAGAACCATAAAAACTCACCTTCAGACTATGGGCAAATTCACATGAAGTGAATGTGATGCTACCTGCACCTGAAGGTGTACTGGTGTTGCTGGATTTAAATTTTTGATTCACATGATGAATGCAAACATCAGAAGCCATCACTAACCATTTTCAATATCACCGGCAGTGTCCCCTACATGCATTTAAAGCAACATTTAAAACAGTTCCAGCTGCACAAGAGCTATTGTTTCAAAGCAGCAGCACTTCCCGATTCTTCCCTCTGTAACTCTTCTAGGGCCGAAATACCCTAAAGACATCAATTCTCATCTTCTCTTGGACCTAAACAGGGTCAACCCTAGTTAGTACTGTATTTGGATGGGAGAACATACACAAATACCAGGTGCTGTATTGCGGCTATATTTCACAGGAAGGAACTGGCAAATCTTTTTCCAAGTATTCTTTGCCTAAGAAAACCCTGTAAAATTCATGGGGCCGTAGTTTGACAAGCAACATGAAGGCACATGCACAGAATGTTATCTTCTCACCACGGCACTACTTTTCTGCAATGATGGGATTATAGCCTCCTGTGAAGCAACCTGCATAAATGTCACCCCAATCTGTTTTAAGAGCTAGGTGCTGAATCAGGTGAAGGTCAGTTCATCTTCTCACAGGCTTCAAGGGGAAGGAAGTTTCCACTTTTTTCCTACCATCAAGCAAGGTTGCAACATACAGAAGCCTGTGGTAAATCATTTTCACAGTTACTGTCCTCACTCAGTGGAAGGAGGGGTGTGAAAACTTTGTCCTTCTTGTGCCCCATTGGAAGCTAAATGGACCTCCCTCAGTTCTGCTCCAGCACAACTACATGCTCATCACACAGGATTATTCCCACCCCCAGATACTCTCACTTCAAGAGAATAAATATAGGTTGAGTCTCCCTTATCCAAAAATGCTTGGAACTAAATTTTGGGGTTTTAAAAATATTTATGTATTTGTTGATTTTGGATTTTGGATTTTACAGTTAGCCTGCCACATCCTTGCATTCTGCATCCATGGATTCAACCATCCATGGCTTGAAAATATTCCTTCCCTCTCCCAAATTTCTTTTCCAAAAAGCAAACCTTGATATTGCCATTTTATATTAGGGACACAATTTTACAACACTGTTGTATATAATGGGACTTGAGCATCAATAGATTTTGATATCCACAAGGAGTCCTGAAACCAAAGTCTAGCAAATACCAAGGACCCACTGTATTTGCAGATACATAACAAGATATCGTGTAGATGAGATAAGTATAAACATTTATGTTTTGTATTCATCTTTTAAAAAAAAAACGAAAACGAAAGGGTTCTGATGGAGAAGACAGGAAATAAAACCCTGAGGCCAAAGTAATTATCTAAAAGGGTAAAATACCCCACTAATAATATAAAAATGCTAAGGAAGATAATAGATAATAATAATAAAAAACCTCTACGCCAGGGTAATTAGCCCTGGGAAAAGGCCAATCGAGCAACAGAAAGGGTGAAAATAACACCCCTTATCTTCGCCAATGGCAACACAAAATAAACAATAAAGAGATAAAAAACCAAGGCCAAACGTGTTTCGGCCAAAGCCTTCTTCAGTGACCTGCCAATGTAAATAATAAACAATTCCTCAGCATACAATATCTGTATCCTTGCTAAATTCAAAAGTTGTAATAAGCTTGGCCTGTTATCAGGGTGTCTTATAACCAGCTGTGTTAATGCTGAGCTTGATCCTGTAAAAACTCAAGCATACCTAGGGAAAATAAGGGTGTGAAGTGACTCAATAAATCCAAAAATACTCAAACTAAAATACTCAAACAGGATAAGGTACGGAGGTTGGATCACAGGCAACTTCTGTGTGATTCTATACCCAAGAAAGTATTGGATAGAGTGGTTATTCCACTCACTTTCAATACACATTCACAGAGGGTTAAGGAAAGCATCATGAAGCATTGGCATCTGTTGGAAAATATATCTGGATATAAAAACAGACCAATGTTCGCTTATAGATGGACTTGAAACATCAAGAATATATTAGTAAGAACAGAATTTGTTAGTCCGGTTATACAAAAGAGTTTGACAGCCAAAGGACATTACATCTGTGGAGATTGCTCAGTGTGTAAACATAGCAGTAATTTAAAATCTTTGTGAATACTGCTGATGGTAAGAGCTATGAATTATATAAGTTCTCCACATGTGCAAGTAAGAATGTCATATACATGATTGTATACCCTTGTAAACTAGTTTACATACGGATGACCACCAGACAGGTGAGGACCCGTATTATTGAACACAGGAGTTGCATCAAAAATTGGAAGCCCCATTGGTTAAACATTTTGTTGAGAAACAACAGTTTTGATTTGTTTAAATTCTGGTGTATAGATGGATTACCCAATATGAAAAACATAAGACAATTACAAATATTAGAACTGAAATGGATTCATCGATTAAATTCAGAATCTCCAGGAGGTTTAAATGAAAATGTTAATTGGTTAGTTTGAGTATTTTTAGATTTATTGAGTCACTTCACACCCTTATTTTCCCTAGGTATGCTTGAGTTTTTACAGGATCAAGCTCAGCATTAACACAGCTGGTTATATAAGACACCCTGATAACAGGCCAAGCTCATTACAGCTTTTGAATTTAGCAAGGATTGTTATTGTATGCTGAGGAATTGTTTATTATTTACATTGGTAGGCCGCTGAAGAAGGCTTCAGCGGAAACGCGTTTGGCCTTGGCTTTTTATCTCTTTATTGTTTATTTTGTGTTGCCATTGGCGAAGATAAGGGGTGTTATTTTCACCCTCTCTGTTGCTCGATTGGTCTTTTTCCAGGGCTAATTACCATGGCATAGAGGTTTTTTATTATTATTATTATTATTATTATTATTATTATCTATTATCTTCCTTAGCATTTTTATATTATTAGTGGGGTATTTTACCCTTTTAGATAATTACTTTGGCCTCAGGGTTTTATTTCCTGTCTTCTCCATCAGAACCCTTTCGTTTTTGTTTTGTTTTGTCCACTTTGGGTTTTCTGAGTACTAGGACTGTGGTTGGTCTTGTATTCATCTTATACAAACAGCCTTAAGGTAATTTTATACATAATAGTTTTTAATAATTTTGTGCACGAAACAAAGTTTGTGTTCACTGTACGCAGCAACTAAATGGAGCTGCACAGTTGCAATGTCATAGATCCGCTGGCCGGTGCTTCATGTGTTGCAACTATGATGCAAAAAGGAGCCTGGTTTCAGTGCTCCTTTTTCCGCTGTACCTTTGCCACTTCACTTTGATGCTGTGGTGACAATGCGGCAGAAAAGGACGTGGGTCCAGACCACCCTTTTTGGGCAGCCCTTTGTCATCCATGTGGACAATTCTGGATTTCATGGGGGAGTGCACATTAATGTCCATGAGAAAACATCAAACATGGAGAATGAAATCTGGCAGAGCTTGAATGGCATTATGTTCAGACTTATTTTTATCACAGAGATGAGCAGCTACCTCTGGGGATGACACCCACTCCTCACTGGACATCAAAATACACACTACCCATGTCTCCCCCTTTTTAAAAAAAAATATTATTTTATTTGGAATACCCCTATATCCTTTAGGACAGCTTGCTTTTACAAAGCAGTAAGTGAACCAGAAGCTATGTCTGGTTTTGAAAAGAGGATTCCCCTGGGTCTAAGAGTCAGAGGGAGAGGCATGGCAAAAGGGCAAAACTATCTCATATTTCCTGGATGATTCCTGGGGGTGGAATTTGACTTTTAAAATTATAATGGGGATGAGGTACCCTTGGGAACAGCAAAATCTGTATGCAAGTATTTCACACTTTCTCCATCCTTTGTTGCTTTTGTTTGCCTAGGATTTACTAAACAACAAAACAACACACTCCCTTGCAAAACTAACATTACTTTGACTTTTCCACATTTTGTTGTGTTAAAACCTGAAAGTGAAATACATTTAATTGACATTCTTATCAATCAATATACACAAGAAGAT
The DNA here is from genome assembly GCA_034509955.1 of Urosaurus nigricauda. Taxonomy (NCBI): domain Eukaryota; kingdom Metazoa; phylum Chordata; class Lepidosauria; order Squamata; family Phrynosomatidae; genus Urosaurus; species Urosaurus nigricauda. Next base: position 254,637,189 of record JAOEGL010000001.1, on the reverse strand, counting down.
AGACAGGTGCACCTTGTAAAGGTGCAAAATATATTTATTATGGCATAAACGCTGAGTAAAGAAAAACGAATTGGCACTTGTTGGACTCATAATTATTCATCACCCTGAATCAATACCTGGTAGAAGCAATTTTGGGAGCAATTACTGCTAGACTATTAGTTCTGTGCATATGGATCCTGCCATTTTTGCCTGTTCTTTACGAAAGTGCTCCATCTCTGTCAGGTTTGTTCAGAAGGGGGTTGCCTTTGCCTTCTTCTAAGGCTGTGAGAGCCTGACTTGCTCAAAATCAAACTGGGGCTTTCCACGGCTAGTGAGGATTCAAATCCTGGTCTCCCAGAGTCCTGGCCCAACATTCAAATCACTACACCGTGCTGGCTTTTTTTTTTTTTTTTAGAGAGAGAGAGAGTAAATGGGGTAAAACAATGAGATGTGATGAAGATAATTCATGTTTGTCAAGGATCTGAGAAGGATGTGACACTTGCAAATCTGTTTTTATATGCTGAAATCAAGTGATAAAGATTTAGTAACATCCTAAACGTCATGCAGCTAATTTCTAGCTTCTATTCCCAGCCTCTGTTCTAAGAACTGCCAGAGCCTTAGCACATTATTCTAAGTGAATCCAACACTGTAGGAATCAAAGAATCCATTAAGTCCAGATACTCCTGATTATCTCTTGGCAGCAGAATTACTATTACAGGATACTTATTTTTTGAAAGCATCATTCCATCCTCCTGCCCTTTGCTTACACATTGCTCTTTCCTGATAATATGCCACATTTGACGCAAAAGAATTGAAAAGTCCCTTTGTTCATTCATCTATCTACCTATTTTTTCTCCTTAAAGACACTTAAAATGTGGGCTTTTGTTACAGTGAACTGCTGTCAAAATGATACTGGAGGGGAGGAAAGTTTTTCTCTTTCTTTCTCTTTTCTTTTCTTTTTTAAAAATCACCTTAATGAGGATGCACTGGCAAGTTTCTTCAGGGAGAGTGCACAAATAGCCACTAGAATTATTCCCCATCAGAAATGCATCATCATTATTTTTCCAGATGGAAAACAGAAGGAAAAAAACACAAAATATAGAAGAGCAGATACTAGACATTAATTAGTGGTAAGCTTTTGGTCTTACGTCTTGCAGCCTGTTAGAGATACCAAATATATCCTAACTTGCCGGGTGTTTATGACCTACATGATGTAATGTCATGCCATAATGTCATGCTCTTAGAAATTCATAAGGTTGGCGTGCAAAAGCACAGCTGCATGATGGGAGATTTGGGACTGATAAAAGGAAGAACTTCTTCACACAGTGCACCATTAAATTATGCAATTTATTGCCATAAGACATAGTGATGATTACTAACAGTGACTTGGAAAGGGAATTAGACAGTCATGACAGATGAGGCAGTCAATGACTGCTAGTCATGAGGGATGCATACCAGAGATGCTAGGCCTTTGTTTTGGTCCAGCAGGGTTCTTCTTCTGTCTTTTTCCCTGGAGCCCTACTTCTGAGTTTTTATCTAGCTTGCTCAAATGGAAGAACCAGTTATATAGAGTAACTCAGTTCTTAACAGTGTGTGTTCTTAAAAGACAGATATCCCTCCATCCCAGAATATCCTTTTGAACAAAGGAGTGAGCTAGCCTCAGAGACCACACTGCCAGCATTCATCCTTTTTAGTCATGTGTGCTATGAACCCAAAACAGAGGCACCAAGTCATTTTAGCCACTGTGTAAATTGCATGAATGTACTTTGTTGTTGGTGGTGTGTGCCTTCAAATCATTTCTGACTTATGGCAACCCTAAGGCAAAATTATCACAGGGTTTTCTTGGCAGAATCTGTTTGCCTTAGCTTCCTCTAAGGCTGAGAGAATGTGACTTGCCCAAGGTCATCCACTGAATTTCCAAGACCAATGGTTCCCCCAAAGCAACGTTCATGGTCCAACGTTCAAATCACTATACCATGATGGCTCTCATGAATTCACTAAGATGCATTTTTAAAAGAAGTAAACAGTGGTCAAGGAAAAATTGGAGAAGCCTTACATCTAGAACATGTGGGGTGGGAAAGGAAAGCCTTTTTGCACTAATGAGAATTTCCTTTGAAATGCAAATGACAGCTTCAAAGAGGTGATATTTGTCCCCAGTCCATGGTATGAAAGCTAAATTCTTCTCTTTGTCTAATCAAGGCCAATCAGACTTCTCAAGAGGGGGGTTCTTTTTCAGGATGAAAGCATACATACTAATTTCATTCACATAATTAAAGTTTGCCAGGGACACATCTGGTGTGGACCTAAAAACAGACCATGGAAAAGTTACATTTATATCCATTATGATGGGACTACATGGCATGAAGCTAATCCTCTTACCATTTGTATGAGGTCAGTGGGGACTCATTCAGCTTTAGTACAGTCAGTGCTCTGTATCCATGGATTCTTTATCCACGGATTCAACCATCAATGGCTTGAAAATATTTTTTTTTTTTAAAAAAAAAAAATTAAATTCCAAAAACTAAGCCTTGATTTTGCATTTTATATAAGGAACACAATTTTACTATGCAATTGGATGTAATGGGACTTGAACACGCACAGATTTTTAGATCCATGGGGGAGGGGGTTATGGAACCAAAGACCAGCAGATACCAAGGGCCCACTGTATATGCTGTTTTCATGAAGCTGGTGTGTGGTCCCAGGTTCCATCTCCAGCAACTCCCAGTAGGGCTGCAAAGAACACCCATTCATTTAAATATGAAACCCTTGGTCTCAATAAAATAATGATCTTCTCCAACTCATGGCCCTCCAGATGTTGCTAGACTATAACTTCTACCATCTGTGATGCTTATTCCTACTAACTGAAATGGATGGGAGTTGTTGCATCTGAGACAGAGAGAACTCCATCCTAAAAGTCTTGGAGGCTAATTCATTCCTAATCACTCACCATGATGACTAGGATAGGAGTCTGATAATATGAAGGTCAGAAAAAGATGCATTCTGTAAAATGCTTTGTATAAAGATCCCAGATACACTACTCTATCAGGCTTCACACAATTTGTTGAATTATGGGGACCCCATGCATTTTAGAGTATTTTGTTAGGAATACTCAGAGGTACTTTGTCATTGCCTTCCTCTGAAATACAGCCTACGTGTGTGTGTTTGCGCCTGCAAGTCAACCTATCGGCTTATGATGATCTCATTAATTTCATAGGGTTTTCTTAGGCAATGAATATTCAGAGTTGGTTTGCCATTTCCTTAATCTGGATATAACTATAATATCTGGTATTCCCTGACACTCTCCCTTTATTTGATTGACTGACTGACTGACTGGTTGGTTGATGCCTCACCTTTTTCCTGCACAGGAGCCAAGGTGGCTTCCCCTTCCAAGTAGTAACCAGGCCTAAATTTGTTTAACTTCTGAGATCTCTCCCATTAAATAAATCTTTTACTATCCTTTTGGTTTTGAGCAACATTTCAAGACTTGGTCTCAAGACATAGCTACACATACACCTCAACATAATCTTCCCACATGCACACAGATCAGGTTGTGAATCGTAACTCACCCCATAGAATCCAAATAATCTGATGTACAAGAGTCAGATGTAGAAATTCTTCAGATGACATCTCCATGCAACAAATCTGAGTGGCTGATGCAATTGATGAGGAACCTCAACAAAGTAGACCCACACCTCAAGTACAGTTGAAGGACACTGTGGAATGTCATGGGGGGAGGGGTCCAGCACCTGTTAAATCATGAGTGCTGAGCAATCAAGCACCTGACATCTCAGGGTTGGGTGGCCATAAATCCCACAGCAACTCCTGGGACTTGCAACTGTTTATTTTCCCTGCCTTTTCTGTGCTTCCTATTTGTGGATTTATTTTCATCCTTGACCTCAGGATTGGCTTATGGTTTACGGCCCTTTGCCTTCTCCTTGTGGCTTTGATTATCATAATTGTGGCCTATTTGTAGCAGGTTGTCAAATGGCTGAGACCTTGTGAGTCTACCTCCCTTCATACTCAGTAAACTCCCTTGACTGCTTGTGTGTGGTCCAAACTGACGTACTACTCAACTGCTGCCCTGCTTCTCCCTACTGCTGCCTTCCTCTCCTGATACTTCCTGCCTGATACTTCCTGCCTGTAGGCAGACATAGGACTCTTTCATACAAGGCTAAATTGGAAGTATAATTTAAGGTCAATTCGAATGCAATCATGGGTTTTACGTTATTGCAAATTAACTCTTCGCATGCAAATTCGGGCAAGAGGGAAGCCAATTCGAATGCAATCATGGGTTTTACGTTATTGCGAATTAAAGCTTCGCATGCAAATTCGGGCAGGAGGGGGTTATTTTTGGGTAATGGGAAGTAATTCCGAACGGATCAGGGGTTCGTGTAAATTCGCTAAACAAGCGAATTTACATGAATCCGCATTGGCTCCATTCGGAGTTGGGAGAAATTCCTCCCCGTTTGAAAGAGTCCATAGTGTATCCCTATTCCACAGCAATCTCCATGAGCTCATTGTCTACCTCCTACTGCTAGAAGTATGCAAACCATGAGATTTTGGAAGCCGGAGCACTGCTTTCCTTCCCAACCCCTCTCAAAAACTCAGATAACGGCTATAGTTTGAAGGGCTATACCCAAAACAGCCAAGCACTTCATGTGACTTCTAGTCTGCAAGTAGTAAACCCCTAAGTTATGGGAACAGAGTTTGGGAAACATCTACTTTTGGAGACTAGAAATCCCAGAATCTGTCAGCCAGCAGGCCACTGGCCATGCTGCCTAAAGGATTCTGGAAAGTGTGCTTTCAAAAAATAACTTTCCTAACCTCTTGTTAGGAAAGAACATTGCCAGAGGGTTGGAGACTTATTGCCAGTAAATGTAGTCAATGTAGCTAAGTAGAAGGCAGTGACTGGTATCTGTATACCGCCGCCTCCCCCCCCCCCCCCCAACGTTCCAAAAGAGCTGAAATTAGTACAAGAAGGTAACAAGCAATATTAAAAGATGACAGGAAGCACAACACACAACATTGCAAATCCCACGCTGAGTGACAGAATTCTCTCTGCAGCAGTCTTATGAGATCTTGACATGGATGTCACACATCAAATACAACAGCTGGGTGATTGTGGAAAATGCACATGGGCAATAGCTCAGCTGAGAAGAATCCAGAGTCAACAACCTTGAATGAATCAATCAGAAAGCAAGCTTGAGTCAGCAGTGGGAAGCCCTTGCCAGGAAAGCAAAGAAAAATAAATAAATAAAAAGGGCAAGTGCTGCCAGGGAGAAAAAATATGCTGCGTTCACCCAAAGCCCAGAAAGCTCACCTGCTTTGCTCTGAGCAGGCTGTTACAGACTTAGTGGCACTGGCTGTTTCTAAAAGCCATCACTTTTGAACCATGTCAACAAGATGGGAATGAATTCAAAAGGGGCCAGATATAGCTGGCTGAGTAGAGCACTCAGTTTGCTAGGGACCCAAATGAGAGAATCAGTCGCTCATCTAACACCTTTCTCCTTGCTTAGTTTGTTGGTTAATAGCAGCCCAGGGAACAATCAAGATTCTGGGCATTCAAGGGAGGGGGATTAACTCTTTCTCCAGCAATACAATCTCAACCACAGCTTGGAAAAAGTACTTTTTTAAAACTATAGCTCCTAGAATGCTGCAACCTGCATGTGGATTTTGGGATATGTAGTTCAAAACGATCACTGTTTTCAAGCTTTGATCATAATAGAAAATCTATTGCATCCCCCTCCCCCAAAATGCTGTTTTGTCCCTAATTGTACTAACTGCAACTTCCCTCCGATGATGAACAGCAGCTCAGGGCTGGGTTGTGTGGGATGGTTTTCATGTGCTATAGCAGCATGAAAGAATGAGGAAAGGGTTATGTCACTTCCAACACATCATAGTGCCAATCTTGATTTTCTCTGCTGTTATTTCAAAATAAAGATCCATGAAAAGCATTAAGGCAGTGATTATCTTGGGCATGTCACCCTTTCTCAGCCTCAGAGGATGGCCATGTTAAAACCCCTCTGAACAAACTTGCCAACAAAACCCTGTGACAGGGTTGCCTTAGGGTCACCATAAATTGTAAATAACTTAAAGGCACACAACACACACAAGAAACTCATGATCATGTAGTTGTTGTTGGACTCCATTTCCCATGATCCTTCATAAATTGACTCTGCTGCTAGGACTGATGCAAACTGCAGTCCGACAACATCTGGAGGGCTACAATTTGTCCACCCTGACTTGATATATCATCTGTTTTGGCCCTACAGTGCAATTCTCTATAGGCTCATTGAGCATAAATCCATGGAGCCCATCTAGACTTGCATCTGCATAAATCTGCCTTTCATGGTACCCAGCTGCTAAACTGATATGGAACCTAACTCAATGCAGCATGTTTAGCTAAAAAGAAAGAATGGGGGTGTGTAAAGTAGACCAAGTCTACAAATGCTCATGTTACATTTTTTATGCAGCTAGTCTGTCTCAATGGTCTCTTTGCATAGAAAGAAATAGTTTACAAGAGTGGTGGCTGGAAGGGTGAGAAGAAATGAATTTCATCTACAGCAGCATAAATGGAGTAGAAATGTTAGAAGGCTTTCTATATGCATAAGAATAATTTTGTACTGAAACAAACTCTGGCTAATATTCCTCTCCCAAAAGTTTCCTGTGGAAATATAAATTGATTAGACTATTGAGAATGCTACATGTTGCTCTTGTCTTTATGTCTCAGTTGTTTTGATGGTTCACGGGTGTATTTGTTTTGTTGTTGTGTACCTTCAATCATTTCCAACTTACAATGACCCTAAGGTGAACCTACCATGGGATTTTCTTGACATGTTTCTTCAGAGAGGACCTGTCTCCAGAGTCATAGTCCAACACTCAAACACTACACCATGCTGGTGTTTGCAGTCATAAAAACAACCAAATAAACTGACGTTGGAGCTGAATCTTGAGGCATATTCACACTGCAGAATTAAAGCAATTTGATATAACTTTAAGTGCCATGACTCCATCTTGCAGAATGCTGAGATTTGCAGTTTGGTGAGGCACCAGAGCTCTGACAGACCAGGTTGAATACCTCACCAAACTGCAAATCCTAGGATTCCACAGGATGGAGCCATGACAGTTAAAGTGGTATCAAACTGCTTTAATTCTGCAGTCTGAATACACTCTTGGTGGGCCTATTGCAAATTATGGACTTTTTTTCACATTCAGCAGGACACCTGATAATAGCTTTTCCTTCAGGTTGCAGATGGGGTAGGGCAATGATGGTGAACCTTTATGAGGCCAAGTGCCCCAACTAATTTTTTTCTGACACTAGGTGCTACCTGGTGCTGGGGTGGGACTACCAGGGTGGGATTTCTCTCCCTGCACCTTTCCCAACCTCCAGCTATTTCCAAAGAGGCAGCTGGTGGCCGTGAAAGGTCTGGAAGGAGGAGGACCAGGTGTGCATGCCTGTTCCATCTTCTCTCTTCTGGGTGCCAGGCCAAATGGTATCTTGTGCCATCTGTGGCATGCATGCCATAGGTTTGCCATCACAGGGGTAGGGGGACCGTTACATGTCTGCATATTCTTCCCTGCAGGAAAGCTCTTTGCACATTTAAATAGTATGTCAGGTCTAGGTCTAAACAGATTACTCCTTTGTGTTATTTAAGATTTCTGTATACAGAGGTAGGCTAGCTGATTTTTTTAAAAATGAAATTCCCCCACCAGCTTGAATTGATAAGGTCTAGGTACAATGTTTCTCCTTTATTCCTCTGAATGTATAAATTGGCCTTAAATCCTGAACATTGTTTTTGCTGCATTTTGGGCACTGTGACTGGTTGCACACTCACTTCTGAGCAGTATGTTGATTGTAATAGGCTGTCCCGATATAAGGGAAGAAATTCATTTTGACCCTTCCCCCATTGATTCACTGATCAGAGAGCTGGCTTTAGAATCAGACCCGTGAATGGGCATTAAGGGGATTGTTATAGCAGCATATGCTTATACAAATCAGGAAACAAAGGGGCTCATTTGTCATTTCTATGAGAAAGGAATCCCTAAAAGCACATTTAGTTGCCTGCAATTGCTGAGTTTGTACATGCAGCAGGGATGTTTTTGTTTTTGCCTTGGGATTTATTATTTCATATGCATCATTTCATATTGTATCTTTAAGCACTGCAACTGAAGTCAGAGCCCTTGCATACCCAAGATGCCATTCAGGAAGCACAACCAACATTAAGTGTATGGTATTTAATTCTAGACCCATGGAAGAAGTCAAATGAGTTCACAGACAGCCTCAGCAACTTTATTTCCTGAGTAATGTTGGCCTTTTATGTAACAGGATAAAGTGAGCTCTGCGGGACTTGGAAAGAGAAAGATTATCAATATTTGGAAAGCCTGCAAAAGGCAGAATTCTTCTGGCTGTGAGATGGAATTAAATATCTCCTGAGGAAATCTGTATCCCCCAAATGCTTCTCTCCCTTTCCCCTCCTCACTTCTGGAAAATGAGACCCTAATAATTGTCATATTGGGTGGTGAGACCAGAAAGATGGGTCCCATGGGAGAAATGTGTCCATGGGAAAGTGCCCATGGACCATGACAGCCATTACCAAAGCCTCACCTAGAAGGCTGATGGACCCATAAAAACTGGAGTGTCAGTATTTCTGCCACTAATGCTGTCCCTCCCTCTCCCCTAAGTAGTCATGCATGGGTGGGATCCCAGTGAGCAAGGTGGCATTGCTGGGTTTGGGGGCAACCATCCAATTCAGAAGCTGATGGGAGACTTCTTCCTTTGCAACCTACTCAGATCTTTAGGAGAGGTTTCCCCTGCCATTGCCTCAAGCAGTGCTGTTGCAAGAGGATTTCCCCAAGGAGAAGTCTCTCAACCACTTTTAGCCAGTAAGTCTCAATATAATTTGCATTCCTGGGGCAGTGTGCTGCTCAAAACCAGTTGTTAGGGAGAATCAGTAAGGAGAACTATAGCTCCCATGCCTTGCTACTGCTGGCTGTCAGCATGCTAAACAAGATAGTTGTTTGATTCTTGGTGATGGTTTCTAGGGCCCTATCACACTATATATACCATTATAGCACTATGATTCCACAACTGCCATGGCTGCATCCTATGGAACACTAGTTTGCTGAAGCACTAGAACTCTCTGATTGAGAATTCTAAATACCCCTTCCCTAAACTCAGAGAGCCAGCATGGCATAGTGGTTTGAGCATTAGGCTAAAACTCTAGAAACCAGGGTTCAAATCCTGGCTCAGCCTGGGTGACCCAGGCAAGTCTCACTCTCTCAATCTCAGGAAAAGGCAATGGCAAACCTCCACTGAACAAATCTTGCCAAGAAAACCCTATTATAGGTTCACCTCAGGGTCACCTTAAGTTAGAACGACACAACAATAATAACAAACTGAAAAACCCAGGATTCCACAGGATGGAACCATGGCAATTAAAGTGGAATCATAGTGCTATCGAGCAATTCCTGTACTCAACCTGTTTTTGCCAAATATGATGGTAAAGGCTGGATTTGGTCATAAAAGCTAAAGGTTAGACAAAGAGAAAGACCATTGACATGTGGCTGGTTCACAGCTAATATCTACACCTCTTAATTTCTGGTCACTCAATTTTTCATCCCTTGAGTTGTGGCAAACCAAAGTGGTTGCCAATTCCACAAGGAGAAAAATTGTGCTTGAGATTTGGCAAGCCAAAGTGGCTGTCAGTTCCACAAGGAGAAAAATTAAAGTGGAATCATAATGCTATAACGTTGCATGGCATGAACATTCTGCCTGCAGTGTTTCACTCACACAAACCAGACAGTTCTTGATCTTGCATCTACGAACCTCTCGATAAAACAAAGGTGGGAACCTGATGCAGCCCACAGAGAAACAAATTCAGTTTCAGGAAAATTCACAGGGTCTGCATTCCATTGATGAGTGGGGCAACAGAGGGGTAGGTTGGCCAAAGAATACCTGTCTATTTTAGCCTAGAGCTCTTAATGGTAGTCTCTATGAAATGCTAGTCTCCAATTTAAACTCCATTAGCAACACTTTGAGATCTATGGAGTTTAGATTTTATTCCTTGGGTTTTAAGATTCTTTGTCTTCCAGATGGGTTCAGACTTCATGGATATTACTTCATACCATCTTAACTGGGAATAACAAAAAAGATCTTGACAAAATATTCAGGGTTAGCCTGAAGAAAGAGAGCCCTCCCTCCATGCCAACTGTCAATCTCTGGCCTGGGAGGGAGTGAAGAGGCAGGCCCAGCTCCATTGAGCCTAGCTGAAGAAAGAGAGCCCTCCCTCCAGTCCATCTGCCTTGGTCCAGGCCTCAGAGGGAGAAGAACTGCTGAATCTGATCCCCCATTCCCTTCTCCTTTTGTGTCATGTCTTTTAAGATTGTAAGCCTGAGGGCAGGGAACCATCTAATTAAAAATAATAATTTTAAGATGCTCTGATAGCCTTTAGGGCTGAAGGGCAGGGTATAAGTGCCATAAATAAATAAATAATAAAATGTAGCCCTGTGACTCCAACAACATCATACTGTTTGGTCTCCTGTATGATTTTTAACACCTTTGCCTGATGAAGAAGCCAGTGGAGCTTCAAAAGCCTGCATCATGTATTTTGTCCCAATAAAAATATGACTGTTTTGTGAATTTTGGATGTTATTGTACTTTGCTGCCCCTGGATATAGTTTCTGGATTTCTGGTTAGATTTTACAGGAGCTGTCTGAGGTGCTGAAACCTATTACCAAAACAAAAAAGAGTTTTGGCCTCTTGTATAGTTCCTTTAAAGTATGGAATGGAACAGATTCACTGCACCCTTGACATGTAAGCTATTGAGTGCCTCTGATCCAACCAAGTAAGTATAGCAATACTGAGGTGTAAGAACAACTGCAGTCCAAGCCAAAAGGGCAAGCCTTTGCCTGCCTTGCTGCAAAACTGAACTGACCTGGGTCTGTAGAACAGGCATGTGGGCATATGAATGGCCAAGAGAAGCTATAATAGTGTGTACAGTTAGGTTTCCACACTTTCCATTAATTTCAATGGGGTTTTAATAACATGCCTGTGAGTGGTGTGAATTCAGTTCTCTGAGATTCTATCAAATAGACTTCAGAGCATGAGTGTTTATGTGCAGGATTCTATTTGAAAACAACTACAGACACCTGCTGCTTTGCTGAAGATGATAATAACGCTGCTTTTTGTTTGTACATACTGCCATCATCATTCCCTAGCTGATGGGCTTGATTTATGACTCTTAATATCTTTGAAGAAATGCTCATAGAAACTGCAGTTACACTATTGATTTTTGACAAAGCCATTTTATTCCATATGAAACCATTGCCTTCAGATCAATGACTCACGCACTGCTAGTTTCACTTGTAATAATGTGAATATTCTGATAATGCTTAGCTTGAGATTTTTGTCAACAGCTCTTGTTTATCATACACAACATTAAAAGCCTGGAGGAATGGCTAAATATAGGGGCTGGATGCTTACCAACTGATGAGGCATCATCCCAGCAGCCTTATGTATTTTATGCAGAACAAAACAGTCTTAATTAAGCAGATCCTGCTGTGAAAAGGAGGGAGGAAACCTTGTTTCTTAGGGAACTAAGCGTGAATGATTACTAAGCATTCCAGAAAAGAAAGAAAAAAGACACATACACACACACACAACATTTTTTAAAAAAATTAGAGGAGCCTTGGGAAAAATATTAATTGCACTAGCACAGAGAAATTGCTGACCAAGATTTTAATATGGTGGCGGGCATCCTGTTAGGCAGCTAGGCTTACAACCTCATAACTGTTTCATATTCACATTTAGGAGATCGTAGCACAATTGCCACAGTTGCAAATGCCCCTAAAAGCCAGGCAGCTGTACTGAGTGAAAGAATTCTGCGATGGTGATAAGCAGGGCACTGAATGATGAGACATTCATTCTCCTCCTCTTAGCAAACTATGGTGTAGCAAGGAATTGTAACAGGATTCCACAGGGGTCTATGTTTCTGCTCTTCATACCTTGCCGGCAGGAGAGGACTGGATGCCTTATCCTTCAGAGCCCTGCTTGCCAGTGCAGAAGAACCCCTTCATTCAGCATGGCTGTCTGACTTTCATGGTGGGTTTTAGGAGTTAGATTGGGGAATGAAATATAGCTGCAGCTTCATAACTATGCATCCAGTGCAGGATCTCAGTCAGAGTCTTTTTCTCTATGGACTCTGAAGCTAAAAATGATGTGTGCTGTTCCCCCAATTGCACTTGCATGGAGATTTAAAGATCCAAGGTCCATTCTTATTTACTACACAGGAACCTATATTCTGTTGCTGAGATCAATGGTGCATGGCAACTGAGTAAACCAGTCAAGAATGAGAGACAAAACAGGATTCCTCCAGTGTTTCCTTATTCTGTCAAACCAATCCACTTAGAACTTATTCATGTGAAAATATTGTGGTGTTTTTCCATTATTCTTTACATTTTGAACATCAGCCCAATGAACTGGAAATGATAAAGGAAGCTAAACTGGGAATTCCATACTCTGATTATGGCAAATGCCTAGATTAGTTTACACTTTCACTGCAAATTTTGCCTTTAGGTTTCTTAAATTCAGTTTAAGAACCAGAGTTTTTATTATTATTGAACAATGAATGCTGTCCTTCGCAATAGTTTGCTTGGCAGACATTTCATCAAATGTTTTCCCTGCTCCATGTTGCAAGATGCTTTGGCAACATTGACAAGAGGATGCAGAAGAAATCAATGCCAAATGTGCAAGATCTGTTCAGTGCTAACAATAAGAAGACAAAAGTTAATGGTAAAACTCTTCTCTTAAAACACATAAAAATAACATCAGAAAATGCCTTTAGAACTAGGGATTTAGACCTCCTGATATATGGATGAGTGAAGTTGTAGCTATATATTTCTGAGATATTCCTGCAAACAAAGCATGAAAGTACTTGTAAGAGCATAATGTAAATGTAATGTAAAAAGGAACAAATTCTTCCAGCAAAGACAATAGTTGGCTTGAAATAATGGTCTAGAAAGAAGACATTCAGTATTTTCTCAAATAAAAAGAGTCATATTAAAAATGGGATCTTCTAGGAAGAAGCCTCTGAACCTTTACTTGCAGGTCATAATGGTACAGTGGGTATCTTTATGTCAAGATAGGTCATGATGGAGATAGATACATTGCTGAATGCCTTTACCGTAAAAGTCTTTTGAGCACTTTACCCAGTAATGCATCATTACACACAGAAGGAAAAAGAAATCTCCCGAGTATTTACATACATAGTGCTGCTAGCACTTAACTTTCTGTTTTTAAGATCCAAATGGCAAACAATCTTGAGGTTTTTTTACCCATAAGTCCACTCTACTGAATTTAACGGCTCTTGGGGCCAGCAAAATGCTGGAGAACTATGACTGGCTCTCCCATTTCCATTTTAATGAAAACATACATTACTTCAGTGCAGCAAACAGCAAGTGGGGACAGGTTATCAAACCCAGGAAAATGGTTAAGAGGGAACTGGTAACTACTATCAGGCCATATCCAGGCCATAAAGCAAAGTACAATATGCAAAAATGCACAAAATAGTGATACCTTTATTGGAACAACCAAAATCTACAAAATACATGATACAAGCTTTCAGAGCTTCTTCATCAAGCACATGTGTTAAAATAATACAAGAGACAGGGGGGAAATGTAAATGTTGGAATCACAGGCCTACATTATCAAAATGTTGTTTTCAGTTAAGATAGTATGAAGGGATATCCATATAGGCAAAGGCCATTCCTCCTTTTTGGCCATGTGAGCTCTGAGAGAGTCATAAAGTTCAGGAAATAACATTTAAAGTCCATTAGCAACTCAAAAATAAACCTCCTTTGATATCCAGGTTGTCTCTGTCATGTGTAATGCTACCCACTTTTTTTTTTTTTTTTTTTTTTTTTTTTGCAGAGAATATTTAATTTCTTAAGAAGTCTCTGTGTTGTTCCATTTGCAAAACTTGCAGATGCTGTTTAAGTAAAACACACCAAATACAGTCCCAATTTAAAAAGAAAAAAAGAAAAAGATTGACCTCTGTTGGAGGTAAAAACCTTAAATAGTTAAGTCCCAGTCCCTTGGCTCCCTCTTTAAGATCCCCCTGTGGTGGATAAAGTATTGTATTCTCAAATCCCAAAAACATATCCAGGGGTAGCCATGTTGGCCCTACAGCAAAGTACACTATCAGTCCACATTAGTGCCCTGATCCAATGTCCTTGTGGCTACTTATAAATTCATAAATCCTCATCTCTCATTAAATTTGCTCCTTGCTCCCCAACAAATATGCTTAAGCTTGCAGCCATAGCACTTTATGCATATGCAGTTCCAGTCAACAAGACATTAATGCAAAAGTCACAGAATTGGTGTTTGCTTTGTTGATTGGTTAGGATCTGTGTTTATCTCTTCGGGTACATATAGACATAGACAGACCAAAATCTCCCTTTCTTCTCTGCAGAACAAGCTAGGCTCAAGACTTTCACTGCCTTTGCCAACACTTCTTTTGCTTTCTCCCCTAGGACAGTACCTGAGATCATAGAATCATAGGAGTTTATCAAACAAAGGAGATTTGAGGGGTTAACCAGAAAATATCCTGGAAAAAAATGTGTAATTACGCAGCACAATTTCAGACGACGTTGCACAAAGACTGCAGTTAAACCAGACATAAAGTAGGATTATTTCATATCTTTTTAACCTTGGAACTTTAGCGAAAATATATTTTCAAATTCACTAGATTTGCAAAATTGTGATGGTATGATACCCAAATTCACATTATCTTCATGATAACCCTCTTTTTTTGTTTTCATGGTTTTCCCATGGTTCTATGGGGCAGGAATGCTGCCAGTGATGCCTTGGAGAAAGAGCTGCTGCCTTCATTCCCCCCCCCCCCGACCCCGAGATTGGATCCAGTTTGAATATGTGGTTATTTTCCTTTTGGAAAGGGATTTTAGGCACAGGATTTTTCTGCCCAAGGCAGAGGACAAGATGGTGGCTTCCACCCTTGTTCCAGGTGCCAAAGCCAACTAAATGGGTACAGTTATTATCTTGTTTCCACACTGGCAATGGAAGTGTTCTCCACCACAACTGAGGGCACCAAGCTAGTTTTGGAGGGGCAGAACAAGCTCGATGGGACATACAGCTCTCTCCTCTTAACTCTTTGGTACTACTGCTTATTCCATAATATTTGCTGTCTGAGGCAATTCCCCATTCTGCCCTGCCAGCACTGATCTTATGCCTTGCCTATATCTCATTAAAAAAAGAATACCATTTGATTCAAAACATATTTCCTCCTTTGGAGGTTTTTGAGCAGATTTTGGTCATTTGTTAGGGCGCTTTGATTGTGTGTTCCTGCATGGCAGAATGGGGTTGGACTGGATGACCCCATGGTTTCTTCCAACTCTGTGATTCCATGAAAGCTTCACACTGTTTTATATTTAGGATCCAAGTCAGAACAACTTAACATATCTGTATTTTTGACCTGTTCCTTAGAGTCAAGAAGAAACATAGCTGACAGCAGCCAGCTTTCCAGCTCAGTGAACACTATCACTGTCCTATAGCTACCACTGTGTGAGAGGATCAATAGATATTTGTTGATTAATATCTGATTTTCCATCAACTAAAACCCACATGTCATTGTGTTGCAGATGACTTGTCACCCCTGCCCTAAGCATAAGATATGGCTGGAATATAACACATAGTCATATCAGTTTGATACCATTTTAACTGTCACAGTTCCTTCTTGAGATTTATAGTTGGATGAGGGATATAGAGTTCTCCACTTCAGACAGCTATAATGCCCTAAAGCAAGAACTGGCTTGGAGGCACACCCTAGTAGCCATGTGAGTTAGATTGTGATCATACTGCTATAATCATGCCATGTGGATCATGTTCAGTCACCTTTATTCCTCATGGCCAAAGTGACTAGATGTCCTCCTTTTTCCAGGACATGCCCTACATTTCAATCTTCTGTCCAGGGGGAGTTTCGAAATGTCCTCCATTTGGAGCATGTAAGAAGCATGACTTTAGCTTTTCTTTAGTCATGTTCTCCATTTGTCTAGCATGCCCTACATTTTGTGGTGCCTTGTCCTCCTTTGCAGTTAGGACGTTGGTTACTCTGCCCATGGCCACCATTTATGAGCTAAAAATAAAGCACCAGCATTTTTCCCCAAAGGGGGAATGGGATTTATTTTGGGAAATTTGGGTTCCCAGGCCCACTTTGCTGTTGACATCTTTTGGCAACCGACCTTTCCTCCTCACTAGATGGAGCCCTAGCCCTTCTTCACAAAAATGGTTGGGAGGGGTGTCCTTAAGACTACAAGAAAAATGCTCAGGGAATGGAGGCCAAGGTGTTATTCTGATTAGTGTTTTCTGTGCCAGCCTTCCCATTTTCTCCAGGTCCAGGTTTATCTCAATGTCCATTTAAATTAGAGAAAGATGAGAAGGAAGAGACAGAGGTGCCTTGCATTGACAAGAAGAGCCAAACCTCCCCTTGTTTCTGCTGAATCAAAAAATAATACTCAACTAAATGCAGCTATTTACTCAGAAAGCAACAATTAATCTTCCTGGGGAGAAGCATACCTATATACCTGCTGCTTTAAAAAAAATTATGGTCTCAGCAGTTAACTTTATTAGCTGGAGACTGCAGCGAGACTGGTTATTTATTTATTTCTCACCGAAGAAATTTTATTAACCATCATCTGATCCAATTCTGGGAGGTAGGAGGGAAGTGTTTGAGACTGTAAATTAGGATTGGTCATAATGGAGGACACCGAGCATTTGGAAGAGAAACATTAAATATATTTCAGGCCCTGCAGTTTAGGAGATCGCATTAGGTGGTGGTTACATTTCCTCTCCAATGTAATATATCCAGTCAGTATATTTTGAATGTTCACTATAAGGTAGATCTATGTCTTTCTGTGTCATGAAGCCTCCATGTACAACAAATTGCCTTTTAAGTAAGTTGCAAGGCCTCCCTGTTTATTAACAATTTTTGAGAACTGAAAATGGACTTCCAGCCACTTTGAGGAGGGGGGGGGGTGCTGTTGTTGTTGCTTTATTTGTATTTTATATGTATATGTTTTATTTTATTTGTACTAGATCATGACACCCCCAGTAATTCTGCATGAGTTGCCCACCCGTACTTTATAACAATGTGGGAATTGTGTGCCTTCCAGGAGTTGTCTGACTGATATTGGCAGTGGGGTTTACCTCAATAGCTGTTTGTTGTTGTGTGCCTTCAAGTAGTTTCTGATTTAGGACAATTTATGGCAAATGTATTATGGAGTTTTCCTGGCAAGTTTCTTCAGGGGGAAGGGAAGTGCGATTGCCACCCTCTGAGGCTGATAGACTGTGATTTAAAAAAAAAAAAAAGTTTGTTTGTTTTATATCTAGCTCTTCAGAAATGTTCTCAGATTAGCTTACAAATTGTTATTTAGACAGTTTATTAGACTTGCCCAGTGGATTTTTTTTTTTTAACATAGCTGAGCCAGGATTCAAACCCTGGTCTCCAGAGTCATAGTGCAATGTCCAAACCACTGCATCATGCTAGCTCTCCATTTACCTCTATATTAACTAACTATTTAACTGGTCATTCAAATCACAGAATCATAGAGCTGGAAAAGAACACAAGGATTGTCCAGTCCAACCCTCTGCCGTGCAGGAAAGGGTCTGCTATAGTTGTAACTACCCATAAAATTCCAGACTGTATGAATTGGTGGTTGTTGTTGTTGTTGTTGTGTGCCTTCAAGTTGTTTCCAACTTATGGTGACCCTAAGGCAATCCTATCATGGGGTTTTCTTGGCAAGATTTGTTCAGAGGAGGGTTTCCCTTGTCTTCCCCTGAGGCTGAGAGCATGTGATTTGCCCAAGGTCACCCAGTGGGTTTTATGGCTGGGCCAGGAATCAAACCCGGGACTCCTGGCTCACAGTCCCACACCCAACCCACTACACCAGAATCAGAGACTCATAGGAGCATAGAGTTGGAAGAGACCATGCTGGCTCTCACCCTTTTAGAATGTCATTTTTGTTTTATCCCCTCCCTATTTTAGACCACTAATAACATTAATGAAATTAACTCATTCTAGTTTTGTGGAAACATTGGCCAGAGTGGCCTCTGCTGTGCTCCCTTCTTGCTTGATGGACCTTGATGGACTTCTCTTGTGGTGACAGGAGGTGGCACTTCTCTTGTGGCGGCAGGCCAGATGTCCTGCCACTTCTCTTGTGGTGGCAGGAGAGATGTCACAACTGCAGAGGACAAGACACTGCAAAATGGTGGATATTCAAGAAAAAATGTAGGATATTACCAAATGAAAGCTAAAACCACTCATATAAATATAAATTCACTGTCTTAGGACTTTAACACATGCACTTTCTTAACCGTTTTGGGGATGGGACTTGTGAGGGTGAGCGTGAATGGATTTTACCGCACACGTAAGCCTCCACAAAAAGGTCCTGTTCCAGCACCTGTACCCAAGCCATTCCTGTTCAGTGCCGGCGGGCGCCATTTATCTGGACGGAAGTCTTCCGAGCAGAACATTGAATACTTCTCAGCACTGGACAAGAATGGGTGCCGGAATGGGATCTTTTTGTGGACGCTTGCATGTGCAGTAAAATCCATTCACGTTCGCCCCCACATGTCCTGTCCCCATCCCCAAAACGGTTAAGGAAGTGCATGCGATAAAGTCCTTAGTCATGCTCAAAATGAAGGACATTTTGGAATTCCTCCTGAGACAGTATGACTTGCCCAAGCTCACCCAGTGAGTTTCCATGTCTGAGCAGGGATTCAAACTCTGGTCTCCAGAGTCATAGCCCAACGCTCAAACCACTACTCCAGCTGGCTCTACGAATCACCTTAGGGTCACCATAAATCAGAAACAACTTGAAGGTACACAACAACATATCTTCAGTCTTGTTAGGGCTAGGTCTTTTATTGTTTTCCACAGCGGATTACTTGAAGCCCTTACTGCATCAAATACTTTATGTCACACAGTTTGTATCATGCAGCAGGTGTTTCACTTATCTGCAGAGAGATGCTAGTAGAAGGAGCAGTGAGTAGGAATGAACAGATAGGCACTAGAAACCCTCTTTCCATCATGGGTGGGAAAATCATACTCACATCAGTGCTGGGCTGCATCTCTCAGCATTCCTCGCCGTTGACTATGTTGGCTAGGGCTGCTGGGATTTGTAATCCAGCAGCATTTGAAGGACCATGTGACTCCTACCCCAGCATACATCTCCTGTCCTTTCATGACATCTCTGTTAACAAAGAACTGTTTCTTTACAGATGCCATTTTACACATGATTTCATTTCAGAACACAAAAATGTTATGTGAGAAAACACATAATTCATGAAGTACCCTGCTGCCTCAGGTAACCCCACCCTCTCATGTTCAGTTGTCCTATATATTTTTGGTTGCCATTAAAAGCTCCCTACTTTGTAAGAGCTCATGGAAGTAAATTGCAGAGGTTTCCTGTGCTTTCCTGAATAAATTTTGCTTCTCCTTCCCAACCCCCCCTTCATATATTTAGTGAAGGCAGAAGTTCATTCCCATGGGAAGGTTCTCCTTTGTGTCATAGTAGAGATGCCAATCATGAGTTCCCTTCACTCTCTGCTGTCAGATGTGGATGCTGCTTGTTTCCAGGAAGATGTAATTGTTTCATGCCAATTTAAATATGGATGGATTTCAGCTGTGACAGCATTTAAATTTAGGATTAGCCATGTGGCTGAGAAATTCCCGTGCACTGGGAATTTTCCTGCGCTTCCTTTAGGTAAAGGTAAATGTAAAGGTATTGTCTATTGACAATGTTGTCAAGTTGTGTCCAACCATAGGGGGTGGCACTCATCTCCATTACTACACTGAAGAGCTAGCATTGTCAGAGAATACTCTGTGACCATGTGGCCAGCATAACTGCACAGGAAGTTGTTTACCTTCCCATCAGAGTGGTATCTATTTATCTACTTGCATTTGCATGCTTTCGAACTGCTAGGTTGGCAGAAGCTGGGACTAATGATGGGAGCTCACCACATCATGCAGCACTCAGGCCTTGAACTGCCAACCTACCGATCTTGCAATCAACAGAGTCAGTGTCTTTACCACTTGAGCCACCGCATCCTGTGCTTTGTTTAATTGTAGTATATATATATTTTAAAAAGACTGCAAGGCTTGAGAAACAGTAAAGATGCATGTTTATGCCCAGTTGAGAAGTTATTTCATTTAAAAATTGCTGTCATGTTATCAAATGCAAGTAGAGACTGGGGCACAGGCCACTCTGAAGTCAGAAGAGGGTCATTCAAAAGTCCTGAAAAGTGCTGGGGGAACCTGGTGGCAGCAGCTATCGGGGCTTATAGACCCTGACACCACTCCTATACCTAGTCATCCAGAGCTACTAAGATGAACCCCCATGGAGCCAAGATCATTGAGCCATATCCCTGAGCAAAAAAATGCTGCCCTTAAAAATGCCTCACTTCTGTCATCCACCAGGATCTCCTCTTCTCTGCCCCCAAGCTGGTGAGGACAACACTTCCATTAGCCAGACACTTGGATTACTGTAAATGGGGCTGTCTTTGAAAACTGATCAGAAACTGATAGTTGAAAATACCGTGGGTTCTTGGTATCTCCTGGAGTTTGGTTCCAGCACACACACACACACACTGTAGATAAAAAAAATCCATGGATGCTCAAGTTTCATTATGTACAATGGGGTAGTAAATGGTGTCCCTTGCATAAAATAGGAAAATCAAGATTTGCTTTTCGATTATTATTTTTTAAAATTCCAAGCTATGGATGGTTGAATCTATGGATGCAGAATCCCTGGATAGGAGGCTGACTTTACTGCTATTGGATTGCTGACTGGCACCACATATTAAACAAAAAAAAAAAAAATTGACCAAAGATGAAGCTGTAGCAATGAAGCAGTTTGAGAACACACTTCAGTGTTCTGATGTTCTTGACTTATATAGCTCTATATAGTCTAAGACTAATACTGTATACTTCAAGAACTGCTTGCTCCTACACAAACTTATGCAAATGCTGAGGTCTCTCTTCCATTTCTTAAAGACCCCTTCCCTCACCATCAGCAGATTGTATAGGAAGAAATAGGGTCTTTCCAGTGGTGATACCCAGTCTTTTGATTGTTCTCCCTACAGACACCTGTTTGGTGTCCTGTTGTTGTTGTTGTTGTTTTGGGGTCAAATAACTTTTTTCCCCTTTGCCCAGACTTTTCATACATTTTCTTGGATGTTTTATGCTGCCTGCATCTGTTACCTTATTTTGACATCTACGTGTACCTCTGCTACTTTTAATGCCTAGATTTTATCTGTTTGTTTGAATTATTTTTCTTCTTCTGAGCCACTCCGAGAACCCAATGGGATTGAAGAGGAGGATAAATGTCACATCATATCTACCAGTACACTGTACCTTATAATATGACCGTGATCTTTGAATGTTGACAGATAAGTGCCTTATATATTAGACAACAGTGGAACTGAAGAGAGGGGAGAGGGACAAAGGGAACCAGTGGCTGATGCATTATTAAAAAATAAATTGTTCAATTAAGTTTTAATTTAAAATGTACAGCAGAAACCAATAAATGAACCAATAGAATATGTGAGCAGTATTGGAATGAATATAATTGCTGCTGTTAAATGTGTGTATGTGCCTGTACGTCACCTGTCAGCTCATGGTGACCCCATAAATTTCATAGGGTTTTCTTAGGTCAGAAATATTCAGAGGTGGTTTGGCCAGTTCCTTCCCCTGAAATATAGCCTACAGCACCTAGTATTCATTGGTGGTCTCCCATCCAAGTGTTAACTGGGGCTGACCCT
Organism: Urosaurus nigricauda; assembly: GCA_034509955.1. Taxonomy (NCBI): domain Eukaryota; kingdom Metazoa; phylum Chordata; class Lepidosauria; order Squamata; family Phrynosomatidae; genus Urosaurus; species Urosaurus nigricauda. The sequence goes on along the minus strand of JAOEGL010000001.1, from coordinate 254,615,378 downwards.
TTCATAGCTTTCAAGATCAAGTGGGATCTGGTGCCATTAGCATTTTTAGGCCCTCACTGCTTTTAAATATCTCTTGCTAACTCTTGTGTGGTATGGTTTCAGAAGTAAGACCAATAAGTTCAATATGATTTTCTCCCACATGAGTATGCCTGTGATGAACAGGGTGATGTAGTGCCTTGAACATTGGACTACAACTCTGGAGACCAGGATTTGAATTTCCTGCTCAGCCATGGAAACCCACTGGGTGACCTTGGGCAATTGTGCTCTCTCAGCCTCAGAGGAAGGCAAAGGCAAACCCCCTCTGAACAAATCTTTCTAAGAAAACCCTGTGACATATGTCGATTTGAAAGCACACAACAACAAAGTGTATATAGAAGCATTGCAGTCTCATTAAACTCTCTGCTCATCCAAGAGGCTCACTGGGATTATTCACAGGGGCAGATGTTCCCAACCAGACAGATCATACTTCAGATTTTAGAGATGACAAATTGAAGGAGGGAGTAAGCAAATAAATAACATTGGGAAAGAAGAGAGATTATCCTGGAAGGGACTGTGTCAAAATATCATTAAGTTGCAACAGAGATCTCTGCTGCACAATTACGGTGGCAATGGTATCATTCAATCCAGTTTACAACAGTAGTACAAGGACCACAAATTTACCTTGAACTGCTGTAACATGGGCCCCACAAGTATGGTGCTGGATTTGTGGGAGAAGTAGGAAACTGCCACCCAAAATTCTGCCCCAGCTCCTCCCAAATGCAGGCAAGTCTTTGGCCTTCTACAAGTGGTCGTCAATATAGCTACATAAAACATAATGGCACACCTGTAATCCTAGCACAGCAAAAATTAGCATGGATATGAACCCATGCTTGTTGAACATCAATGCCTTGAGCTGTCACATCTGTCTCCAATCTTTCCTCCAAGGATACCTGGTTCTAGCCTGTGTTGTTGTCTTAAGAACAGTGCCATCTCTGCCAGCAGTGATTTGCCAAGGCATTCTGTCAGAGTAAAAACTTGAAGGCAAGTCTTCCCTATCAAAATCTGCCTACTACATTGCTATGTTAGCACCTCTTTTGTTGGTGGCTTTGAGCAACTGAGCATACTGGGTAGAGGTGTCTGTTAGAGCATTACCACACATGCACCAAAAGGCCCAAGCTGGTGCAACAAGAAGTTTGTAGTTCTCCATATGCTGGATGACAATTCCCACCTTCCCGCTGAAGGCTGAATTAGCACTGATGATGCTGTCATTTCAACACCAAGTGAAAACATGGTTGCTCACAAAAGCTTTAGTGATCACAGCCAATTAATCAAAAGCTTTGATTAACTGGCTGTACTATATGCCACCTTTCTCCTTGTGCAGGATCCAAGGCAGTCCAATTAGTTTTACACAAACTCTTACATGCATTTCAGCCAGTTTCAAACTATCTTTGTAACATGTTAGATTGTTTAATACATTTTAGCCTATTAAAATATTATTATTATATTTATACTGCTTTACATGTGTCAGATTTATTTTGCTCTATTACATTTTGACAGTTCTACACAGAGGACAGGATATTCCAATAAGTAAAGAAATATATAATACATAAATAATCTCTGTCCATTGACAATGCTGGCTGGAGAGAATGGGAGCTGCAGTCCAACAACATCTGAAGGGCCACACATTCACTATGTCTCATGCTTCAGAGAGTCAATCCAGTTGAAACTGGCTATCAAGTTTGTGGCTTGGAAATAATATCCCATGAACTGTCCTGCTACTTGAAATAAAAGAGAATCTGGTTCATGGCTATAGCATGAGGTTAAATGGTTCTTCCCTGCTAGGAGAGGAGCATTTGTGCCTCATCTCCCTTTGCCAGCAACAGCTGTGGATCATACTGCTAGTCAGAAAATGCCAGTTAAGGGAGGAGGGGTGGATACAGGGTGCACTCATGCGAATGAGATGGAAACACAATTGTACATCCACAGGAGAATAACACTGGCGACCAAGTAGTAAGGTTAATAATAAACTCAAGCCATTAATTAGGGAAAAGAACACTTCTGATGTGTGTTGCATGAATGCATAAATTGTTGAAGGGAAATTATAATGCCAGCCATTCGGTACTGACAGCATGCAGAGTGGTGGGGTCTCATTATCAACAAAAGGATGCAATTTCCTTTTTGTTCCTGGCCAGAAAAATGTGGGCTGGAGTGAAGAATGGAAGCAAGTGCTCAGCACACAAACATAACTCCATCCATCATTCAGGAAGCCTGGCTTAAGAGAGCATTTAGGAAATGACAACAAAACTGCTAGTAAGGTTGATTGTAAATATATTAATTGGCTTATATGCCTCTTGGGTTTGCACCTTGCAGTCACAGCATATTTGCAGAATGATACTGCTTTGAGGCATTTTTTTATATCGTTTGCAGAATGCTTCTTCTCCTGTTCTCAATCTAGTATTTGGATTTTAAGGATGAGCATGCCTAGCTCTATTGCAGGTAGCTCCAACCTGGTACCTTCCAGACACCTCTCTTGCTGTTTGGACTAAACACCTGGAGGATGAAGGTTAGTAGCTGCCCTATTGACATAGTAATGCACTTTCCTAACATAAAGCAGAAGCCACCACTTAATCACTTAGTATCAGTTCATTTGGACATCTCTAGGCATCTATCATCCTGCTGATATACCCTAACAGCAGCAGATCCTATCTAATCTTGGAAGCTAAACAGGGTCAGCTCTGTTTAGTATTTGGATGAGAGACAGTCAATGAATGCCAGATGCTGTAGACTCTGTTTCAGAGGAAGGAACCAGAAAAAACATTTGTGTGTATTCCTTTCCTAAGACAACCCTGTGAAAAAATCATGTGGTTGCCATAAGTCAACAGGTGACTTGAAAGCAAATATATACACACAGAAGCATCTATCACAATATTCAGACAGCAATTTATCAATTTCAAAGTCAATGTAATACGGCAGAAAGCAAGACTTGTAAGACTCAGATGTAAGACCCAATTAGTTCAATGGGACATGTGTGTGCACGTGTGTGTGTGCATTCGTGTCCATGCACACACATGCATATGCCTACTTTCAAGTTGCCTGTGAATTTAATGGTGACCCCATGACTTCCATAGGGTTCTCTGCTCCCTCAAAAGGCTCACCGGGGTGATCTGGGGCCAGTCACTACCCATTGAACAGATCCTATTTCATGTTGTAGAGATGACACATTTTGGGGGAAACTTGCAGGAAAACCAGGACACACAAATTCACTAAACCAGAAAGTGTATTTAGAGAAAGATCTGAATGCTTCTCTTCTGTATTTCTGAGAGCTAAGTAAATTCATTTTATTACAATTTATTCCAACATATGGAGACAGAGTGAAAGAGAGTGGTAGAGTAAAGAGCTTAAGAAGCTCTTAAACAGGATACATGGAATGTTAGTAGAATGAGCAAAACCAGTCATTATGTAGTAAATGACTCAATACACATGACCATCTATAACCTACATCCCAGAATCTGGAATGACCCAAAATGACTTCTAACATCCAGAATCTAATAGAACCACTTTCCTCCCCCATCATTGCTCTCAGGCCATGATGCCTCCAACATCCCCTTCCCTTCTTTTCTTCTCTTCCTGCACTACCCAGCTTTCAAGTGGAAAAGTCAACCTGTACCATATAAAAAGTAAGCAGCCAAATCTGAGCCTTGGATTACATGTAAATCATATTTGAATGTTATGCCCTGTGTGTATATCCAGGACAGTGGGGAGTGGGACAGGCATGTTGGCTGGGCTTGCAGTACCTCCCTATCATGAAGAGGAGTGGGTAGGCATAAAAAAGATTTTGCCAAAAGAAGCTTCTTTGCCAAAGGCCTTGTGAACTGGGATTAAGGAATGGTGAATTAAAATTTTTGGATCTCACGTGCAATTAATAAAACAAATTAGTTTTCAAAACTAATGTTCTAAAATGTGATTCAAAACCTTTTACAAATGGTTCATATCTGTAAGGGAGGTAAACCCAGAGGATAATCTGGGGCAGGAGGAGGAAAGTGTGACCTATGGCTGCATGCTGCCTCGGGACTGTTTTTGTGCCCACCAAGTCCCTCCAGGATCAAAAAATAGAAGTTGGAAGCTTGGGCATTTGAGGGAAAAAATGGTTTTACTGCCAAGTGTTTGTGTGTGTGTGTGTGTGTGTGTCTCTGGACCATTGAGGTCTCCTGAGGGCCAATGTGGCCACCCCTAAGCTCAGACAATTGTCCCAACAGCAACTACTGTCTAAATAGGCAGGGAGAGAAGTAAGTCACAGGCTGGCATGGCTTGTCTACTGTTTTTTTACCTTTATAGGAGGAAGGTGATAAACTAAAAAGTCAATTCACTGCCTGATCTGAAGGCGATTGAAGAGTGGATACTACAAAAGGAGAGCTGCCTTTGAGTTCTCTTCTGCATGCCATTAGGACAGAATGCCATCCCACAGGGAGTTAAGCTTGAAGGGAGAAATGGAAAACATTTGAAAAAAGGCCCTTGAATCAGCACAGTGAATGAATCAGCACCTTAAAAGCCCATCTTGATCACTCAAAGGCTCAGAAGGGAATTTGAATGAAGGGCAATTCAGGCCTTTGCTGAGGAAAAGAAACTGTAGAAGACGACAAAGGGAGTTTTAATAGATATTCCTAGGACTAATGGAAAAAGGCTGAAAGGGATTCTCCCAGCGTTCTGGAGACAATTCTTGAGATCAAAATCCAAATCTTCCCTTGAAACTGTGAGAGCACTTCACAGTCCCACTGGGCCTGCTGCAGTGAGTGAAATTCTCACTTAATGGCCTCCAAAGCTGTGAAATTTAAATTACTTAACTATAAATTGCTTCATAAATACTGCCTGAAGATAGTTGATATTGAAAAACCCAAGAAAATGGTGACAAAAACAAAAAGGAAAGGTCTGATGGAGTTTTGCATTGAACTGTTTTTTCCTTGCAGATGCTGTTTCTTCTGTGTTTCTGAAAATGAGAAAATTGGGTCCTAGGTGATTGTTCTTAGGAGCTGCACCCAAACATTTGGATGGTGTGGATGATCCTTGTCTTGTCTGTACAAATTCTGAACACATGCAACTTGTGCTTCTGCCTCTTTTCTTCATTTTTCTTCCTCTAATTTAGGGGTGGGCAACTGTAGTAATTCTTGGGACCACTTCTCTATCCTTGGGAAATTTCAAGGGCTGCACAGACCACCAAAAATTGGGAAAAAACAACAACAAAATTCAGAAGTAGCTTCTGGTTCACTTTTGATGTGTTAGGAAAAATGGGAATTTTTAATGGTATGTAGTTCAGAGCCACCCTACAACTTATTCAAAATGGTGTGTTGCCACTCCAAGAGGCTTCCAAGAGAGGTATCATCCCTTTTTACTTATTTTTTTTTACAAGAGAAAGGACAGGAGTATGGAGGACTCAAGGGGTGCAGAAGCAAGAGCACATATCAAAGTCAAAGTAGACTATATATGTTTTTAGATGGTGAAAGATGTATGTTTGTCATAACCTGTGATTGTCATCTCTGATGTATTTTGTATATAGGATGCTTTGTTTTATGACTGGTTATTGGAAGGTGAACATGGGCATAATTTGTAAGTCTGATTGCTAAGGCATACATGTCTGAAGAAATCCCACTACAGGAGGCAAATCTAGAGATTTGCAGCTCCCCTTTGTAACTAGTTTGACCCTAATTCTATTACTTATACGGAGCAGCTCTCATATGGATATTTCAGGGGGTTTATGCAGTCACCCAACAGCATACAACCACTGCATTGTAGAGTCATCTCTCTACACTGAATGCTCTCAGAAATGGTTAGCAGTTATGTATTAGGGTGGCAGGAGGGAAGCAAAACTGAGAGACAGAGCATGTACCAGAAGTCTCATGTTCAACCCCTGGCATCTCTGCTTAAATGCTCCATAAGCAAGTAATGAGAAAGATGAATGTCTGATGAGACCCTGAAGAGATGCTGCCTGTCAGTGTTAAACAACATTGGTCAAATGGATAACTAGCCTGAGCTGGACCAAAGTAGCTTTTTGTGATCCACATACTGTGTAATATACAAACTTGTTTTTTTTCCTGATGTGCACTGAAATTAAGATACTTTGAGACTGAAAAAGCTTTGTCCATTGTGCCACACGTTCTCAGAACATTATCCAGCATAGGAACAGAGATGCAGGCCTTCTTAACATTCATTTTGCATCCACATGAAATGATCCCAAATATCCATCATTCTCAGAACTGGCCAAATCAAAGCTTGATCCAGCTGTTATGTACTTCTACTTAGAGAAATATTGCTATCTGTACTTTGGTGCAATATATCTAATATAGTGTTTGATGCTATATAAATAAAGCACCAACAAACATCTAATCAAAGATTAATACCGACCTGCCACAACACAGCATGTTAAATTATACCATTCGAAAATGATGCAGCATTTCATTCATAGTTAGGGGGAAAGTTATGACAAGCAGCTAAAACTGTGTTAAATTGCCCAAGCTGAAGGATTACATAAGAGTTCATTCCTTATGAAAAGTTGTGACAGGTGTAACTGCTTGCCTTCCATTTTCCCAAAGGCAGCACACTATGTCCTGCTCCAGTGTCATGACTGATCAAATATATGGAGTGCACTGGTTTTATTTATACATCAATGCCATAACCCTGGAACTTTAAAATGTCAGCAGCCATGCACCTAAAGGGTTGGGATCTTTTACACAGAAGAGCTGTGCTGTTCATTGGAATTTCCATTTAGAGGACAGAAATTCCAATACAGATGGAATACACTCTGAGTTAATTTAGAAAGCGAGGCAGAGACAATTAAAACATTCAGATGATCTATCATAGGATGACAGGGACAGAAAAAAATATGTTTGCAGGTCCCTGAATAACTCCTAGGATAATTCAAAGCTCTTTGAAGGAAAAGAAACAAAACAGCCAACAGCAGTCTTGCAGGGATGATTTAGCTATAGTTAATTATTCCCCAGTCTGATAAATTGTACTGAGGAAGATTTAAAGATGTGCTGAATGGAAATGGTTGAAGTTAGCGATGTTTAAATCTGCTTGGAGTTCAATTTTTACATTCAGGTTGCATTTCTACGCCTATTCATTTGGAAAGAATCCACATTGGACTTGATTTGCCTTACTTCTGAGTAAATACTGATAAGCTTGTATATGATAACATTAATATTGATGGCATTGATATAATCTTGAGCATCCCTATCTTAGCAAATGAGGCAAATGGAACAGACAGCAGATGATGAGGAAACAAGCCATAGCCCCATCTCTTGCTGTTTTACACCCCTTTGGATGGCTTTAAAAGGGAACTGACAAAATACAGGGAGGATTTTTCCTGTCAGTTGCCTTCCTGTCTTGTTTGTGAATCTCCCATTGGAGAATCTGGTCACCCTTTTAAGAACAGGATGATGGACAGTACAAGCTTTGGGTATACTCCAGCATGGGTCTTCTTATGCTCTTTGCTGTTGGTAAACCTGACAGCATTCAAGGGCATTTAACCCTTTTCTAGGAAATATTCACCACCTGACAACTTTGTATTACCCTCTCTGAAACACGTCACTTTAGATCAGATGATTGAATTTTATGATGGATTTGCTACCGCTTAACCTTATTTGGGATATTCTGATTTTCAGAATTTCAATATGAATGCTAAGCTGCTAGCACATTATGTGCTGCTTTCAGGACCATGGAGAAGTCCCACATGACTCAGGAAGAGATGATATGATGCCAAGAGATTATTTGCTTGGGGTCTGCATGGTGAATCTTAAGAAGTGTGACCTTGCTGGGGAGTGTCAATAGACAGCAAAGAAGAAAACGCCATCAAAGAATACTAAGTGCCTCTATGTCAAATTGGCACACCTATTGATAGTTACTATTTTATAAATTTACAGGGCAAGCATCCTCTGTGCATTTCATACATCTTTTTTTTAAAATGTCCATTACTGATAAGTAAAAGGTCTGTTTTTAATAAGGAAAAATACAACCTTTAAAAAAAAAATTGATGCTTTATCTTTTGCTGCTCAACCCCTTCTGAGATCAGTGCCCTTCAGAGAAGAGAATACTGTCCTTATTGCATAGACTTAGCATAGTGCCTTCCAGCCAAAGTGAGAGAATGTGGCATAAAGACCTTCCTCTTGTTATCTTGAAGATGGAAGGACTGTCTTAAGAGTTCAGTAGGACTGAGCAGGAGGAGCAGCCATAGTTTAATATGTTTGGGTCCAAACTGTGTGTGTGTGGGGGGGGGGGGACAGGACTGCACGAGATGACGTACCTAAAATCTGAAGTCTGACAACTCTTTAGATCTGCTGCACCAAATGAAGTTTTAGACAGAGAGTTCAAGAAACATACTAATGGGGAGGGAAGGAGCAATAGATGATGGTTTGTAGCTCTCTGGTGTAGGGAATCTAAGGCAGGCTATAGAATTTGTCCAAGGAGTTATCCATGGTATCTATCCCCTAAATAGGTTCAGGACCTTGCATAGCTCATAGAAAGTGAGGGGAAAGGTCTAGCATGGATGCATTGCCCCACTGACAAGGATACAACCATCTGACGCTGAAGGGAAGGAGACCTGGGTGAACAGGGGCTAGAGAAATAGACAGAATAATCGGAGAAGGCAAAACTGTGGACTATTCCATACAACCCCTGTCAAACAGACAAAACATTCACACTCAGAGCACTTTCAGATGGACAACTCATATCTATCTATCAAAAAAGATTGTTCAACTATTCCTTCCTTTCCTCTTTAGCAGCTTTGTTTTTGTGTGTGTTTATGGTGGCTTGTAGTGCTTCCATGATAGGATGGAAAATGCAGGGAGAGTACTATAAACTGAAGGCAGTGGCCACTGGGACACCTTACTACCACACCAAGACAAGTCTGTGAAAGAAGCAAGGCAATTGTACAGAGAAAACCAATGACACTTCATTTTGAAATGGTGGGTGTGGTTGCTCTCCCCACCTTGGTTCATAAGCTCACTGTACTACTTTAACTTACACAACATTTGCCTAGATCTATCATCAGGAATTTTCTGTGAGCCCTTTTATAACATGTGTATTCCTAGAGCTATTTACTGCCACAGTCCTCAATGTTTTCAAAGTAACATTTCAGTCAGCTTGAATCAGAAATGCATGTTATCTTACTTTCATGGCTTGCTCAATATGTTATCGTTATAGTAATGATTCACCAGTGTTCTTCCACTTCCACTAAGATCACATGGAGCTTCTTACAAAGTAAATTGTTTGTAAGTATGGAAATCCCTTGAGGCCCCTAAGGACAACCATCTATCATAATAGTAACAACTCACAACGGTGAGTTCTTTTTTCTTAAGTTTTCCTTGGAAAGAATCCCTGTCCTACACATCTGAACTCTTAATTCTCTGTAGTAATATTGTATGCATCTTTTACCACAGTAGGAACAAGGGGCCAATCTGTATTTGTAAGTGCATGGATTCCAGTGTAACCTACACATACTAAAATACTCATAGGTCCTGTTTTATACTTGCATGCTCAACTTGTTCTCTCTCGCTCTCTCTTTATCGTGTCTTGAATTTAACATTATATGAATCCACACTGAGTGGATCAGGGTTGTCCCCTTTAAGTACTTGTGTATGTAATCCAGTTTTCTCTAATTATCTTTTACTATCAGAAGCTGCTGGTGGTTAAGAACTAACAGGCAAATTCCAAGACAATAAGCTAATATTTTTAGCATAATATATTCAACCACAGCCACCTGAAATAGATTTTTCCTCACTGTTTTATCCACCAGTAGAAATTACAGCACGTTTATATGTTTCTTTGACTGCTTCTATTTCCTGAAGGAGTGAAATAGCTTTTCTCACACAGAACAATCAATTTTAATAGCTTCTCCCCCGGTGCTGTTATCTATAACTGTAATTTCAGATAACTAAGGGTGAGGAATCCTAACTCTCAGGAATGCAAGGAAAGCAAAAGTGTTAGGACCAACCCTCATGACCATCTTCCTCCCATGGGGTAGATTAGGAGGAAGGCAGGAGTTTTTGTGTGTGGCAGAAATCTTCATGAGGCCCATATTGGTTGGGTTTCATGAGTCCATATCTGCCTAGTGAACTTCAGCATTGTTTCATATAATCTTTGGTCAGTAGGGGTCATGTTTTGAATTTAATATCTCACCAGAAACCTGGAGCCTCTTTCCTGATTCACTTCAAACCATCAAGGTGAGATATGGGAAAAGAGTAATTTAACCCCCTCCTGTCCTGCGTCAACAATAATGGAAACCTTGACCAAATTCCTTCCATAGATAGATTAGAGAGAGAGACAGAGAGAGAGGGATATCTCAGCTAGCCTCTAATGCTTTTCCTTTGGGAAATGTAAACAGAGTGCATAAGAAGGAGGATAAATGCATTGCCACAAAGAGGACACTGATTTCCATCAATTAATTTGTATCCGTACATGCAAAATCAGGTTTAAAATGGCTATAATGTAAGGAGAAATTAAACCCTTCTCACCATAAGGTAGAAGACTATGCCTTGGTGACAGCGCACCTGCTCAGTCTGTTCCTTGTCAATGGGCATTAACATCCAGACTCCTGCTGCACCTTCAAGTCATTATTTATCTTGAAATCAAATTTGGACAGGACAGCCCTTGAAAGAGGGGACTGTCCTGTGTTAAGTGGGACACATGGTCTCCCTAAATGGAAAGGGGGACAATGAGCCCTTTGTCTGTGTCTCAGATTGACCGTCTAAAGTAAATTGGAAGAAGAAGAGCTCTCATAAATCTTCCATTACTGTTCACAGTGAGGAGATGATTGAAGAGCCCTGTAACCGAGGCTGAGGTTGTAAAGAAGAGTTAAAGTGAATTATAAGGGGAGCCACGAGTCCCCAGTCTACCCGTAGTTTATCCCTAGAGTAAAATAACACTTTATTCAGGAATGCCAAGGATAACAGCAGTGGCTTCCAGACAGCAATGTAGTGAGTATGAAATGGATATTGACAAAGTACTATGGGGTATGATTGCTGAACTTTGACTGAGAGGTTTAATGGTCTGCAGAGCTTCCTCAGGCCCCCAGACATATACAGGAAGACAATGTGACCACAAAGTCACAATCTCACACCACCTCTTCTGACAGTTGTGAAGACAAACTGCAAATTGGAACACCGCCCTGGCTAAACTAACAGGCAGTGCAGATTATTTTGGCTCTGCAAAGAGTCATTTTCAAGTTTGGGTAATTTCCAAGATGGCTGAAGGCCATTTCTGCTGTAATGGCCAAAAAATGGGGAGAGGGAAGCTAGACTATCAACATTTAGGCAGGCAGATGGCTCTAAAATCAGCATTTTTTAAAAAAAAGCACCTAACAATTTATTTTAAAATAATAAAGGTGTTGTTTTGAAAACTAATGGAACACTACAATTCTAAAAAACAAAACAAAAACCTCAGTTACATATATGATGCAGGGGTTGGATCTACATATATAGCCAGTCCTGAATTTTGTCTCATAAAGACAAGGTGGCCAGTTCAGTTCAAAGATCTACTTCACCCACTATAGTATATCCAGCACTGTCATCCCAATACATTTCTGAGATAGAGTAGCAATTGGCATGACCCTACCCAGGCCAAAGTGCATCATATCCAATCCAAAGCTAGGCAAGAAATTTTGGCCCAAGAGGCAGACATATCACAAGTGCATATCCCCACCTTTTACAGGAGAAAAACAGTATTTAACTTGTTAAATAATAATTGACAGTTTTCTACCATGTCATGACGCTTATAATCTTCTGCCTGTGGCAACCGCGCCACAGTTGGGCCAGCCCTGGTCCCATGTGTTGTTCCATCTGCATCTCCAAGCTTCCACCACTATGGAAAACCTAAATGCAAAAATGTATGCTCTACCACATTATCGTAAACATATCTGATCAGACATGCACTCCATTCAATTATTTTGGGACATTCCCAACTCAATACACATAAGATGACAGTCTTAAACATAATAGTTTTCCATAGTCCATCTGTTTGTTATCCTATTAATTTCAAAATTATGCTACCTCCTACTTTCGCCACCTTTCCCTGCTTGACTTCTGTTTGTTTGTTTGATTGATTGATTTATATTCTGTCTTTATCCCAAAGTGAGGCCCAAGTATCACTACTTAGGAAGAAGTGGATGCAGTATTTTAAGATAGGTTGCCAAGATACAAACATTTGTGTGTTGGTATATTACTCCCTGATTTGTTTGCTTGCTTGTTGAACATTAAGCCACATTGTTAATGTGTATACACATGAGCATGAACCGATACATATTTTGAATATGCATGTGCATAAGGGATCTTTGAAGATCAGCAGCAGGGCCTCTAAGCTGAGTGTTCCTGATAATTCACATGCACACAGAACTATTTCTCTGGGTGTTTTTAAAATTGAAAATGGAAGAAACAAAATATATACAATAATTGCATTGGGGAATAACAAATATAGCTATAGCCCTTACAACAGGGAATCATTTAGCACATAAATGACAATCTGATACATACTAAGCAAATAAAATAAGTAACAAAATGAATAAAATATAAATCCGTGAATTTGGCATTGCTAAAGGCAGGGAAATTAATGCAGATTCATTCTGAAAGTTGAGGCTGTGAGGTTTCTATGTACGAACCAAGTTGCAATTGTGGAGCCAGTGGGGTGAATTTCAGATCTAGGAAGCTGTAGAAGTCAGGGCAAAATTAATCCAGACCTCTGGGAAAAGAGTGGAGTGAGAAAGAGCCAGGAAGGATGGCTTTAGACCCTGGAGAGGAGGAAAAAGATTTCAAGATTTAACTTGTAAAGAAAAAGGAGTGTGGAAAATAATTCTCACAAAAACTCACAGCAGAAAAAAAGAGGATAAGGCAGATGTTGTGGGACATGGTTTTCAACATACATGTATACACACACACATTTGTGTAACTTGCCCAGGTTCCCTCCATCTTCTACTGAAGGAAATCATTCTATGTCTTGACAAACTCTTTTAAATGAATTTGGTAAGACAATAATGTGGCCTAGGAGTAGAAAGGAAAGACCAAACCTTAATTTAAAAGGATCCAGGCCACAATTCTTTTTACTGGACCACTAGAAAGAAGGTTGTGCCATGTCGCTGGATTTCTGATCACCAGCTTTCATAGCTGCCCTTCCTATTCCTAGTCTTCTTCTTATTTCTTGACTGCAATCTCCATTCTGGTCAATACTTGACCCTAGATATGGGAATTCTTTAACTATTTCAATTTCCTCCTTGTCTAGACTGAATTTCTTCTGTGGTCATTATTTTTTTGTTTCCTTCATGTTCAGCATCAGACCTGCCTTTGCACTTTCATCTTTGACCTTCCTTATTAACTGTTCCAATTCCTGAATGTCTAATATTATGGTGTCGTCTGCATATCTTAGTGAAATGGTCTCACAAGGAGGGACACCTTTTGGCTCATTTGAGATCTTCCTTCCTTCATCTGTCTATGAAACAGAAAGTATATAAGGCCTTCCATTGGCATGTATTCAATTATCTGCAAGGTAAATGGAGCAATGTTTTATAGAATATCGCATGGAAGACATTTGTAATATGAACTTTTTTTTAAAGACTTAACTGGAATTATGGATCCTGGGGAAAAGACAAGAGGGATCTAGCCAGTTATATCTACATGAGAATTATAATAAAAGAGCACATAAATTCAGTACAAATGTGAACACTCAGTAAGAGCCATCTGGGCATTTAAACCATAAATAAATAAATAAATGGTATGGCATAATGTATCATAAAACAACTGGAAATTTTAACAAGCAACCAAGTAGAAGTTCAGTATTTATTATTGGATATGAAAAATCAGTTCTCAAGGCAGGAGGCTAGTTTTCCCCAGAACATTCCCCTTGCAAGTTTGTTCAGAAGTCTGCAAGGGCAAGAGCCATTAACTTCTTGACTTCTCTCTTCATAACTGTTTTGCCTGGTCTGAAGTCTTAGGTTCAAGTATATGGATTTCAGAAGGGTTTGAATGACAAGGCAGGGGAGAAGGATTATATGATACTTTGATACTTTACGGCCAGCAAATGGGTGCTGACTAACCCTTCTCCAACTGGAGCCTTCCAGATATATTGTACTATAATTCCCAGCCAGCATGGCTAATGCTGGGTGGCAATAGTGGAACTACAATCCAGATATAGAGACTCAACATGGTGTAGTGATTTCAGTGTCTGATAAGTGGACTTTTGGAGACTAGTTTTATCTCTGCTCATGCCCTCTGATCTTAGCCTCATGGGAAGGCAATGGCAAACCCTCTGCCCACAAATCTTACTGAGTCCCCTTTCATACTAACGGTTTTGCCCCGGGTCGATCCGGGCAGATTTGTTAATCCAATAACGAATCTGTCTGGACTGAAACTTCCCACTACCATTACCCAGATCAAACCTTCCCGATGCAATCTACCCCGCTTGTTGTTCACACTACAAAAGTAGCGATTTAAGATGGAGCCTCCTTATCGTTCATTGTTGTCAATCAAATGATTTGCATATTTACTTCCGCTGTAGTCAATGGTGATGTGTCATGTATTGGCTGCAGCCATTCATCAACAGCATGGATGCTTTCCCCTGCTTTTTTTAAAAAAAATCTAGTGGCAACATTTTCATATTCTATCAATTTGTCAATTTTTTTTTTTTAAATGCCGAGCCCAGCAGCATCCAAGCCAAAAGTGTATGAAAACTTGTATTTTGGCTGCAGTGGCAAGCAAAAGGGGAAAATGTTAGCACAAGCATTTGCATATTCCATCAGAAAATTATCTAATAACAATAATAATAATAATAACTTGCAAAGCGACCGATGCAAGAGGCAAGGCATTTTCCATTCACTGCCCACCTTCTGGCCTTTATTCCTCACTCTTAATCACCCGATCATGACCGGGGACAAGTTCCCATTTGCCAGCACCATGGAAAGAACCAGGTTTTCCAAAAAGAATGGTAAAAAACCCCGTACTGGAAAACCTGCGCTGAGGGGAATTTGCCCCAGTTCGGGATTTGCCCCAGTCCAGGCATGCTAAAATTGGCACCAGTGGGAACAACCCACTTATTATCCGGTTTGCAATTCGGTCTATACTGTAGTGTGAATGACCCCTGAGAAAACCAAGTGATATAGTCACCTTGGGGTCATCATAAGTTAGAAATAATTTGAAGACCCACCATCACACACACCCAAGATATCTTAGAGAAAGTTGCAAGAGATGCTAAAACAGCAGCTAAAAATTAACTTGTGTTCATATGTGGAAAGAAAATACTAAATACCACCAGGGCTGCCTTAAAAAAAAAAAGTCCCGCTTCTGCTGCTTCAACAACAGCTTGAAACACTGATGTGGAGAAACTGCATTTTCTACCAGTTTATCACTGTGCCAAGAATATCATCATTACTTCATTGCTTCACGTCTGCTGTTTTGTTAAAGGCCTAAGAATGAATAAAAGACATAAGCGAAAAGAGCCACTTAGAAAGTCAGCAACCCTAAAGACCACGTTTCACCTCCGTGTTTTTGACCTTTTCTTTGTATTACAGCAACATGTTATGCTGAAGGTTACAAGACTTAAAATTAATTCACTTCAGTGGCCCTTGCCTTTTGAGCGGGCAGGATTTGTGTTTTGTTGATTGCATCTTTAAGGTCACACACTGAATTATCTAAGATAAGTAGAATTGGTAAAACAGACACACATGCGTACCCGCAGACTAAATGTGGGGAAAGCAACGCAGGGCTGTTTGGAGAGAGATGTTCTTTTGGTTGCTGGCCTTTCAGATAAGCCGCCTCAGCATAAAACGGGCCACAATAATTTCATGTCTTAAGATGCTCTGATTGGGAATCTATTGAACTATTTATATTTGCTGCGTCCTCCTTGCATTACTTCATTAATCACATAACGAACCTTCCATCCCTCTACAGAACACGCTAACTCTAATAATCTCTCTATGGCACAGATGTTTCCTCATTTAGATGTTCAGCGCGTGGCCATTTGTCACTCTGATTTCACAGAGATTTCCGTGTGCGTTATATCACCGTAATGCCTTTTCTGCATCTGAGCCTTTTGGGGTTAATATGTCCCCTCTGGATAGCAAACAGACATATGTGGCCTAGTTAGGTGCCTGTATAGTTTTCTCCGTATGGGGATTTGTTTGGGGGGGGGGGGGGGAACTGGATGCTTTTGGTTGCAATCCTGCAGACAGCTGGGCTGATTATATCCCACTGACTTACTTGGGATCTCTGCAGCCTACCTGCATGTGGAATTGCAGACTTTCAAAAGAGTTATTACCCTGAAAAGGGAAACATAAAGCGATGAGTATTTGTCCTTACAATATCAAAACCCGTTATTAATCGGAGCAGTCCTGCTCTGGTTAATACGCAAACATTTCTCTTCCGTTAATGCTCTCCCATCCCTGTTTAAAGGGATGATCCACCATCTGATCTAGCTACGACAGAGGGGAATAACGCACTAAGCGGTTGCATTTTTTGTGCCTGGCTTTATTTATTAAGAACATACATTTCCATTTTGCTTTTATCCGCCTCCAAAATGCGAACTGGCCAATTCCTATAAAAACGTGGAGCTATGCAATGCAGCCCACATCTATGAACATTTACTCAGAAGCAAGTGCCAGTATTTTCAAGGATGCTTATGCACAAAATAGGGATGTGTTGGGCTGAAGCCTAAACACACTTAACTAGACAATAACTAGCCCTAAACTCTTTAGGATTTACTTGTTTATGACACCGGTATCATAGTGCTAAGCGTGTCTGTTATACAGTAGCTCCCAGCTCGGCCATGAAAACCCACTTGAAGACCTTGGGCAAGTCACATGCTCTCAGCCTCAGGGAAAGGCAATGACAAACTTCCTCTGAACAAATCTTGCCAAGAAAACCCGATGATTGTTTTGTCTCAAATCCATAAATTGGAAATGGCGTGAAGACGTGCAGAAAAAAACTCCCTCTGAATCTGAACTCGGGACTTAATTTCAGTAAACATGGATAGGTTCACACTGGGGTGTTATAAAAACTATGTCCAGAACAATCTTCTTACCCTCTTTTTTTAGGTAACAGTGGTACAGGTTGAATAATGATAAAACAGCAGCCCAACCATGTTTGCTAAAAGGCCCTACAGTATTCAATGGGATTCACTCTTGTATAAGCAGGCATGGCATTGCAACCCAGCTCTTAGCAAATAACACATTCGGGCTGCGTTCACACTGGAGAAATAAACCGGTTTAAGTGCCATGGCTCAATGCTGTGAAATTCTGGGAATTGTAGTTTGTTGTGGGGCCCAGAGCGGAGCGGACCCCACAACAAACTACAATTCCCAGAATTTCACAGCATTGAGCCATGGCACTTAAACCGGTTTATTTCTCCAGTGTGAACGCAGCTTCAGATGCATTTTTGGAGACAACATTCAGAACTTGGCTGCAGTCTAACTAGGCAGATGGACTCTTATCTGGTGTTTAGATGCCAGTTCTTTTTCTCCATGCAAACAAATGCTAAGATACAGAGCAGCATCAGACAGACAAAGTCTATCTGGACCCTGGTTTCCCTCTTGTTCTCCAGCAGAACCAGAGCTTTTCATCAAGCAAGGAGAAGAGGCAGTGAGTCTCAAAGGTGCTACAAGATCTCTCTACAGACTGATACTACAGACTAACAGGGCTGTATCTTTGAATTCTCTCTACAGATGATGTCCTCTTCCTCTCCTTTGGCAGAACCGGTGATGGCTTGGCCAAGCCACACTCTCTCAGCCTCAAGGGGATGGCCAAGACAACCCTTCCTTCCTCTGAACAAATTTTGCGCCAGAAACAACAACCCCAGGATAGGTTGGCCTTGGGGCTGCCCCAGAAGTTGGAAAGGACCTGAAGGGCTGAGAAAGGGCGGGCTGAGCAGGGCTAGGAGGACAAGGCCCTGCCAAAATGTAGGACACTCCAGGGAAGAAAAATGCAGGACATTACTGGACTTTGGGGATTCCTCTCGGGCAGGAAATGGAGGACCTGTGTCCTGGAAAAGGAGGACCTGTGGCCCCTCGGAAGCTTTGCTAGGAATGATCGAGCATCGCTTCACAGTCCTGCTCCGAATGGAGGACCTCTTAGGATTCCTCCCGGACAGAAGGCTGGCATGGAGGACAGCTCCACTGGATAAAAGGGAGGGGGAGAGGAGCTTTTCTTTCTTTCTGAAGGGAGACTCGAACCCAGAGCCCAAGGGCCCCCAGCCTCTCCTCCTCCTCAGGCCCCTTCCCTCCAGAAAGGGTTCAAGGAAGGGGAGGAGGAAGGCAGCTGCTCCCAAAGAGAGAGAGAGAGAGAGAGAGAAAGAGGGAGGTAGAGAAGCAAAGAGGGAAAGAGAGAGAGAGAGAGAGAGGGACAGGGAGGGAGAGAAGAGAAGAAGGGGAGAGGGGGAAAGGAGAAAGAGAAGGAGGGAGGGAGGGAGAAAGAGAGAGAGAGAGAGAGAAAGGGTTAGAGGGAGGGAGAGAGAGAAAGAGAGAGGGGGAGAAAGAGGGAGAGAGAGGGAAGGAGGGAGGGAGGGAGAAAGAGAGAAAGGGTCAGAAAGAGGGAGGGAGAGGGAGAGAGAAGAGAGAGGGAGAAAGCGGGAGAGAGAAAGGGAGAGAAAGAGAGAGGGGAGGAGAAAGAGAAAGAGGGAGAGCGGGATAGAGCTAGGAAGAGCGAGGGAGGCTGGGAGGAGTCCCCCCCCCCCCGAAAGAGCGGCCCTTCCTCCTCCTCCTCCTTTTCCTGAGTCCCGGGCTCTCCCCCCCCCCCTTTGCCTCCCTCCTTCCTTCCCTCCCTCTCTCTCCGGAGCCGGGCCGCCTTCCGCCGGGAGCAGAGCCGCCTCTAGGGACCGGAGCCCGAAGCAGAAGAGGAGAAGGAGAAAGGGAAGGAGGAGGAGAAGAAGAGGGGAGGCACCCAGCCCCAGGAGAAAGGAGGACGGAGGAGGGCTTGCGGAGGGCGCCGGCGGCAGAAAGGAGGACTCGGGGGCCGAGGAGGAGGACGGAGGACGGAGGAGCAGAAGAAGAAGAGCCCAGAGAGAGAGAGAGAGGGAGGGCAGCCGAAGGCAAGAGGGACCCTCAGCCCCCCACCTCCTTCCTTCCTCCCTCCCTTCCCTTCTTCTAGTCTTCCCTCCTTCCTTCCTTCCTTCTTTCTTCCCCCCTCCCTCCCTCCTTCCATCCTTCCCTCGTTCGTTGCCTCCTTCCTTCCTTCCCTTCTCCCACCCCTCTTTCCTTCTGCTTTCTCTCTCCCTTCCTTCTTTTCATCCACCCATCCGTCCTTCCTTCCTTCCCTAGTCCTAGCCTGCCTTCCCTTCTTTCTCTTTGTTCCCTTCTTCCTCTTCTTCTAGCCTTCTTTTCTTCTTTCTCTTTCTTTGCTCTTTCCCTCCTTCCTTCCCTTCTTCTGCCCTTCCCTCCTTTGTTCTGTCCTTTTCTTCCTCCCTCCCTCCCTTCTCCCTCCCTCCCTCCTTTCTCTCCTTTCTTCCTTCTTTCCCTTCTTCTATCCTTCCTTCTTTTTCTCACCCTCTCTCCTTCTTCCCATCCTTCCCTCTTTCCTTCCCTCCTTCTATCCTTCCTTCTTTCCTTTCTTCTATTCTTCCTTCGCTCCCGTCTCCCGTCCCTTCCTCCTTCCTTTCCTCCTTCTAGTCTTCCATCCTTTCTCCCTCCCTCCTTTCTTCTTTCTTTCCCTCCTTCCCTCTCTTCCTCCCCTTCCGTCCTTCCTTTTTATCTATTTCTTCCTTCCTCCTTTTCCTCCCCTCCCTTCTGTCGCCCCTTCTTCCCTTCCTTCCTTCCATCCTTCCTTCCTTCCTCTCTCTCCCTCTCTTCTTCCTTCCTCCCTTCCTTCTTTTTCTCTCCTTCCTTCCTTCCTTCCTTCCTTCCTTCCCTTCTTCTATCCTTCGCTTTCTCTTATTTCTTCCTTCCTTCCCTCCCTCCCTCCCTCCCTTCCTTCCTTCTCCCTTCCCTTCTCCCTCTCTTTGGGCGCCCTGCCGCCGGCTCCATGGCGAGGGAAGCCCCGGCTGAGCCTCCGGGGCGGCGTCGGAAGCGGCGTCGGAGGAAGCGTGGCTGGGGCAGCGAGGAGCGGCGGGGCCGGGGCTGCCGGGGCCTCTGCCTGGTGGCTCTTCCCTCGGGGGTCCCCTCTGGGGCTGCGCTCGGGGACAGCCCTCCCTCCTCCTCCTCCTCCTCCCTCTCTCCGTGGAGGGTGCGGGTGCCGCTGCTGTGAGGGCTGCCGGGGGTCCGGGGCCGACGCGGGGCCGCTTCCCTCTCCTCCTCCTCCTCCGTCCGCCCTGCTGCTGCCGAGTCCCCGGCGGCGGAGGAGAGGGCTCCGTCGGGGGCTGCTGCTGCCTCCGCCGGGCCGCTTCCTGGCGCTGCTTCCGTGGGGGCTGCTGCTGGGGCTGCTGGCGATGCTGCTCCTGGAAGGGGGCAACCCGAGCAGGAGCCACCGGCCCGGCCTGGCCCTGCCAACGGGGCCCCGACGGAGCCTCCCTCCTCCTCTTTCTCGTTCTCTTTCTCCTCCTCCGGAGCCGGTGATCTACGCCGTGACCCCGACGTACAGCCGTCCGGCCCAGAAAGCGGAGCTGACCCGCCTGGGGAACACCCTCCGCCAAGTGGGCTCCCTGCACTGGGTGCTGGTGGAGGACGGTCCCTCGGCCTCCCCGCTGGTCTCCGCCTTCGCCCGGGGCCTGGCCGCCCTCGGGGGACCCCCCTGCACCCTCCTCCACGCCCCCACCCCCGCCAGGTACAAGAGGCCCGGGCAGCCCAGGGCCACCGAGCAGCGCAACGCCGCCCTCCAGTGGATCCGACGACGCCACGCCAGCACCAGCCCCGGCCCCGACGGACAGGGACAGGGACAGGGACCCAGGGGAGTCCTCTTCTTCGCCGACGACGACAACACCTACAGCCTCGAGCTCTTCCGAGAGGTCGGTGGGCCCCACAAGACCCGCTCCTTTCTGGGAGAAGCCCTCCGACCGGGATGGCCCGTCCCGACTAGGGAAATGGCCCGGTTCGGGACCGCTTCTTCAACCGCCCCGGCTCAAGGCGGTGGGGAGTCTGTTGGGGAGGGAAGGAAGGAAGGAAGGAAGGAAGAGGAGAGAGAGAAGGAAGGAGAGAAGGGGAAAGGGAAGCAATGGGGAAGGAGGGGAAGGGAGAGGAGGAAAGGGAGAATAAAGGAAGGGAAGGAAGGAAGAAAGGAGGGGGAAAAAGGAGGGAGGGAGGAAAGAAGGAAGGAAGGAGAGAGGGTGAAGAAAGGAAGAATAGAGGAAGAGAAGGAAGAAAAAAGGAGGGAAAGAGGGTGAAAGGAAAGAAAGATAGAAGGTAGGAGGGAGGGAGGGAAGGAAGAATACAAGAAGGGAAAGAAGGAAGAAAGGAGGGAAAGAAAGGAGGGAGGGAGGAAAGAAAGATAGAAGGAATGAGGGAGGGCGAGGAAAGGAAGAAAAGAGGAAGGGAAGGAAGGAAGGAGGGAGGAAAGAAAGAAAGAAAGAAAAATAGAAAGAAAGATAGAAGGAAGGAGGGAGGGAGGGTGAGGAAAGGAAGAATAGAGGAAGGGAAGGGAGAAAGGAGGGAGGGAGGGAGAAAGAAAAGAAAGATGGGAGGGAGGGAGGGAAGAATACAAGAAGGGAAAGAAGGAAGAAAGGAGGGAAAGAAAGGGAGGGAGGAAGGAAAGATGGAAGGAGGGAGGGTGAGGAAAGAAAGAATACAAGAAGGGAAAGTAGGAAGGAGGGAGGGAGAAGGGAGGGAGAAAGGAAAGAAAGACGGAAGGAGGGAGGGAGAAAGGGAGGGAAGTAAAATAGAGGAAAGAAGAAGGGAGAGAGGAAATAAAGAAGGAAGGAAGAGGAAGAAAGGGGGAAGAAGGGAGGGAGAGTGGAAGGAAGCAAAGGGCCGCTGCCAAACCGGGTTATTGCTCCAGTCTGGACGATGCAGCCGCCGGGGGTCTTTCTGTCCCTTGGGGAGGGCTTGTAGTTCCAAGGGAGCAGGGACCCTCCTTTCCCCGCAGGGCCCTCTTCCACCTTCCCGGCTCCTTCTCCGGGAGGAAGCCCGCCTCCTTTGACATGGACAGGCGTCTCTTGAGTTCAGGGGGACCAAATGTGGTCCTCCTTTTCCCGGACCCCTTCCAACCCCCCCCCCCCTTTCAGGAGCCCAGGAGGAGGAAGCCCCAGGGGACCTCCATCGCAGGCATCGCTGGGAAACCTTTTGGATATTGGAGGGCTTCTCTTTCAGGGGGAGCAGAGGTCCTCCTTTTCCAGGACCTGTCCTAGTGTCCAGAAGATATCCTTAAAAG
Source organism: Urosaurus nigricauda (assembly GCA_034509955.1). NCBI lineage: Eukaryota > Metazoa > Chordata > Lepidosauria > Squamata > Phrynosomatidae > Urosaurus > Urosaurus nigricauda. The sequence goes on along the minus strand of JAOEGL010000001.1, from coordinate 254,593,147 downwards.
TCCTCCATTTTTGAGCATCACTGAAAAGCATGCATGTCTGTTTATTTATCTGAGTATTTTCAGCTTTTGGGAAATGTCCTCCATTTTTGGGAGTGTCCTCCATTTTGCAGAGCCTTGCCTCCTTTTGTGGTTGAGGCATCATCTGGTCACCCTTGGGGAGGCCTCCCTAAGGGCTTCCCTTCCATGTCATACACCCAGCCACAGCCAGTTGTTGTTGTTGTGTGTCTTCAAGTCACACAATCATGGAATCATAGAGTTGGAAGAGACCCCAAGGGCCATCCAGTCCAACCCCCTGCCATGCAGGAACTCCAAATCAAAGCATCTCCGACAGATGGCCATCCAGCCTCTGCTTAAAGACCTCTAAGGAAGGAGACTCCACCACCCTCCGAGGGAGTGTGTTCCACTGTCGAACAGCCCTTACTGTCAGGAAGTTCTCCCTAATGTTGAGGTGGAATCTCTTTTCCTGCAGTTTGCATTCATTGTTCCGAGTCCTGTTCTCTGGAGCAGCAGAAAACAAGCTTGCTCCCTCCTCAATATGGCATCCCCAGTCTTTCCAACATATCACAAGGCAACCATATCGCAGGGGCTTTCTTGTCAAAAGTTGTTCAAAAGCAGTTTGCCATTACCTTCCCCCGAGGCTGAGAGTATGTGACTTGGGGTTCATGGAGACTTAGGGAGCTGGATAGGCTTAGCTTGGAGAAGAGAAGATCAATGGATGGCACGATAGCCCTGTTGAAATAATTGAAGGGGTGTCATATTGAGGAGGGAGCAAGCTTATTTCCTGGGACTCTTTCACACGGGAGGAATTTCTCCCAACTTCGAATGAAGCTAATGCGAATTCACGTGAATTCGCTTGTTTAGCGAATTTACGTGAATCCCCATTGCATTCGGAAGGCATTCGGAATGACTTCCCATTACCCAAAAATGACCCCTCCTTGCCCAAAATTGCGTGAGAAGCTTTAATTCGCAATAACGTGAAACCTATGATTGCATTCGGAGTGACTTCCCTTTTGCCCGAAATTGCGTAGGAAGCTCTAATTCGCAGTAACGTGAAACCCCATGATTGCGTTTGGATTGCCCTTGGATTATACTTCCAATTTCCCACGTCTGAAAGAGTCCCTGGACATGAAGCAATGGATGCAAACTACAGGAAAAGAGATTCCACCCTAAGCCAGAGGAGTAGCATTCAAAGAACTAGCCATCTTAGTCCATCTTAGTCTGGAAAACCAGGATGCAAAAGGATCCTGCAGCACCGTTGAGACTCACTGAAACAAATATATTGCCATAATTTATTGCTTTAAGTTAATAAGTAAAATAGGCTGAAATTTAACTACATGTTTCACTTTCCCTAGCATATGAAGCAAAGAGATGGTGTTTTGGTAGCACGAGCTTTCATAGACCTGAGCCTACTTCCTCAGATGCATTTATTGGACTGGAAAGCCCAGGGACAGACCAATATTGTAGCCTTTATTTCTTTCAGTTAGTCCCAAAAGTGCTGCAAGATCCCTTTGCTTTTTCACTTTAACCACATGAAACTACACACATGGAAATGCTTTTAGGTTGTGCGTATGACGTTGTAATTTATAGGTTTGGTTTTAATTCAGCTGGTTGTTTATGCCGCAGCTGTTGCTATTACATTCAGTGATGTATGGGAATTACGATTTATGGGGACCATTAGTACAAAAAGCATGACTAAGGCTCCTGTATGGCCTGGTATAGAATCATAGAAATTGAGAGTTGGAAGAGACCACAAGGGCCATCCAGGCCAACCCCCTGCCATGCAGGAACTCACAATCAAAGCATCTCTGACAGATGGTATGGGAGGAGGTCAATGGGGAGTGACGCCATGAGTTACTGCACTGGGTGACACCAACCCTAGTTCTCTCCGATCCCAAAGTCCTCTGGCAAAATTGGACGCCTATGTAGCTGAGCCTTCATATCAGAAATGTCCCAAATGAGCAAGCGCTTAGAAATATTAAGACAGCTGTCGTCATTGAACCCTGCAATGGGCTCAACGAAGGCTGTAAATAAAGACTCCCTGCAGTCTATCCCAGGCTTGGAAGCCAGCTCTGGTGGACGCATGGAGGGTGCTTCTAAGTGCTTGCCTACTTGTCAGGTGTCTTCCTGCTGAAGGATAATTCAGCGATAAGGGATGTGAAAAGTAATTCCCTGCTACGCAAGTATCTGCAGGTAGGCAAAATTAATAAACTGCCTGCCAGGGTTGAGCCCTACCCAACTTTACAAACAGTTTTGGGATCTCTGCTTAATTGTCAGAGCTTGGAGAACTTTCTTTTTGGGTGCCACCTGCCAGAATTCCTCGGTCATGGCAAGGGTTGCCAGTCTGAAACTGGAGAGATTGTGGCTGAGTTCACACTGGGGAAATAAACCGGTTTAAGTGCCATGGTCAATGCTGTGAAATTCTGGGAATTGTAGTTTGTTGTGGGGCCCAGAGCGGAGCAGAGCTCCGCTCTGGGCCCCACAACAAACTACAATTCCCAGAATTTCACAGCATTGACCATGGCACTTAAACCGGTTTATTTCTCCAGTGTGAACGCAGCCTTCCTAGATCTTTGAAGAGGGAATTTCAGCAGGCTTTAATGCAACCAGGTAATAACAAACACTTCTAAAGTGCCCTTATCTATACAGCCATTAAAAATACAGGAATCCCCTTCAGTTTTCAATCTGGCAACCTTATAGACCACTGGAAATTTTGCTCTGGCTTTGCCTGCAGTGTCCATTTCTCCCTCTGCCTAAATGATGCTCTTTCACCCTCGGGCAGCCTTGCATTGCGGAGCATCTGTTACACTAACTCCCTTCCACCTCAGGACAGCCAAAGGCAGACATACAGATGCAGTTGCTTCTGGATTCCTCCCCTCTCACTTTCTCCTTCTTATGCTGCAACAGAATAACATGACTGCTTTTTGAAAAAATACAGATCTCGGCTGTTCTGACCAAACCAGCCCTTCCAGTTGATATATCCTTGCCCCGAGCCAGCATGGTATAATGGTTTGAGTGTGGGATTATTACCAGGGTCCAAATCCCTACTCAGCCATGGAAACCCACTGGGTGACTTTAGGCAAGTCACACTCTCTCAGCCCCAGAGGAAGTCAGTGGCAAGCCTCCTCTGAACAAGTCTTGCCAAAAAAAATAAAATAAACCCCCATGAAAGGTTCACCTTTTTGGAAACAACTTGAAGACACACAACAACTCTTGCTCCGCTTACTTTGAGTTTGCATGCTGACTAGCAAGTTTTTCTAAGGTTGCCACGATGAAAACTGAAGAGGGCTCCTGTACCTTCAGTGGTTCTGTAGGTAAGGGAAGTTCAGCCTTGCTGGTTACCTGATTGTATGACAAGCAACACTTGCTGAAATTTCTTCTTCCACACAGACACTGAATGCACAGGAGCCCTCTTCAGATTTCAACCTGGCGATTCCATAAGATCTCCTGGAACAACTCGGTCCTCACAACCAGCTTTTGCCCTCCTTGTGTGCTTTTCTCCCTTGCCTCCCACCACCACTTTGCTAATGCTTCCCAGACAGCAGAAACATCTTGAAATGTCAAATTTGTCTTTAGGCACTGGTACAAGCTGGTTTTAACTTGAGGTGGAATTTTTGGCTGCATCCACACTGGAGAAATAACCCAATTTGGCACTGCTTTAACTTGTTTGGCTCAAGGCTATGGAATTCTGGGAGTTGGAGTTTGTTGTGGGGCCCAGAGCGGAGCGGAGCTCTGCTCTGGGCCCCACAACAAACTCCAACTCCCAGAATTCCATAGCCTTGAGCCAAACAAGTTAAAGTGGCGCCAAACTGGGTTATTTCCCAGTGTGGATGCAGCCTTTGATATACAGGTACTGTTTTCTATGCCCCATAAAAAGGAAGTGTCAGGCTTTTCTTTTCTTTTAAAAGTCAGCATTGGAACATGTAAAGAAATACTGAGCCCCTTTGACTGTGTGCAGATGTGCTGACCATTCATCAGTTCAAGGTTAAGAAAAAAAAATTCTAGGGCAGAAGGTTCACTTTTCTGGTGGGCACCATCTGCCATGCAGAGAAAGTTGTTGTTATTGTTTTTTAATTAAATCCAAAGTATCCTCTGCTCATTGCTGTGCCAATACCTGGACTATCATGCCAAAGGACTATTGTTCCTGCCACCAAACTGTGTTTATGTTTTTACTTCTTTTCTTTTATGGCAAGAACATAGAGTACAGTAATTTCGGTGATTTTAAAGTAAGTGTCACTGCATTCTATAGTTTCAAAGTAACTCGCAAAAGGTCCTGAGCCGAAAGGAATCTCAACCTTTGTACATTCTTTTGGCTCTTTTATCTCTCCCCCCCCCCCCCCAATCTCCTTTTCCTTACCTTTGTCAGAGATCATCACCTTTTGTCATTTTCCTTGCTGTAAATTCCCCCAGAGTAGCCTGTTCTCTCTCTTATAATTGCCCATCTTCCTGTGATGAGTGGGGTGGGGGTGGACAGATGAAAAACACATTTATACAGTGACTAAACACTCTGTCATATGCCTCCATAGGTTGATGAGAAAAACTCTTCCCCATCTTAATTCTGCATTTTTTTAAATTGAAGGCATACTTCCTTATCCCAGTCTCCTTCCTCCCCTTTAAGTAGGATCTGTTGGCAAGCCCTTTGGCAAGAGTAGGTAGAGAAGTAAGGGAGGTTAGCCTGGTTTCCCCCCTTCTTTCATTTCCTCACTTGCAGGAAGACACTTTTTTTTTTTTTTTGAAGGCGAAAGACATCAAACCATGTTAAGGAAGGCAGCAATGATGAAAGTGTCAAGTTTGGCAAGTGTGGATGTGAGAGAGAGCTAGCATAGTGCGGCAGACAAAATTATACCTAGTTCAGAATGGGCATTCTTGTGTGTCAGTGTTTAAAGAGACCCTGGGCTTTGGCGACCCTATATAGAGACGTTGTGTATGTGTGTGTGTGTTACTGCGTATGTAACAGGGTCCTCTCTTTAGTAACTAGGCTAAATGTATTAGGAATCGATAGATTAAAGCCAAGGCACTGCAGAAAGATGCAGAGCACATCAGAGTCCCCAAAGAGTCCTTTCAGGAAGGCTGCTCAACCCTGCTGATGTGGGTTTTGATTTCTGAAATGTGTTTGGGTCTCTTTCAATACGCTCTTGGCAGGTGTTAGTTGGCACTCCTGCCGCATTCAGCTGAAGAGCCCTGCTTCCTTCCCAAGGTGGCAGCCTTATCCCTTGAAGCCTTTATTGAGAGTGGCTGAAGGGAGGGATTGGAGGGGTTTCGGTTTTATTTGCCATATTTCTCAACGGTGGGTGCCTATGCATAGCTCTTCAGTGCTGAGAAACTTCAGGCATTTATTCCCTTGGATGTAATTGTTTCAGCTGAGCTTTTTTTCTTGACTTTATTTTTTATTTTATTTTATTTTATTGGACTGCTGGAGGTTTTCCTGCAGAAGGAGGGGGGCTGTTTTGTTCCAAACCTTGTCCCATTTGATGAAGTGATGCATACAGGGGCGAGGGAGCTGTTGAGAAACAGGCTTCCATTCTCTTGAAGTCTAAATGACTCATGTACAAGAAAGCACAAATCAGTCAGGAGAGAAAGAAACACAACTGCAGGGAAGAGCAGGTGCAGAGGCAAAGTATACCAGCTGAGGTCACTGTGACATTTGTGCGAGTAACTTGAACTCGCATTGAATGCAGCCTTTTATGTGTTACTTATCTCCCCTTGCACATCTTTGTTGTTGTTGTGTACCGTCAAGTCATTCGTCATTTATGGAGTGCATAATTAAATAACTTGTATTAAAAGTAAAGGGACAAACAAAACCCTCTTCAGCACGCTGGTTTCAAAGCTTAATTGGGAAAATGAACAGAGAAGCACTCAATGTTGACTCTTCTTTGATGCTTTTTTCTGTGTGCAGACCCATGTGTGCATTCATGTATAAGCACACAGCTTTGATAGAGGAAGGGAGAGGTGCACTTTGAAGAGTTCACATCAAAAATGCACACACTGGGGAGTTTGGCACATTCACATTGCAAGGAAGCAGTGAAAAGATTCTGCTCGCTGGGTCCCATAATTTTTATCTCCTCCTTTTGACCGCTGAAGGATGGTCCCTCCTTTAGAGTGGCATGGTTTTATTAGAACTTTTCAGAGTAAAAGTACTTTTTGTCTGTTCATACATTCTTCTCTATATTGGCATAATTTATTGCTTTAAGTTAATAAGTAAAATATGCTGAAATTAACTACAGAGACTGCAGACATGTTTCACTTTCCTAGCATATGAAGCGAAGAGATGGTGTTTTGTTTTTCAGTCACTCATTGATCTGAGCTAGTAGTAGCCAAGTATAAATAATGATTTCTGATTTGCCTCTCACTCTATCCTCTCTTCCCCTTCTGTCTCTAGGACTAGATCAATTTACTAAAGCTTTACTACTTTTTTCCTTGGTGTGAGAAGAGGCAAATCTCCAAGTGCATCCCATGTGGCAAAAAAAATCTAGTTACAGTTTCTCTCACAAAATTGGATTAATAGCATGTGAGGACAAATTGATGCTTAATGTGTGTGTGTGTGTGTTTTCTCCCTCTGGTTTCCCAATAGCAATTACCGTATTAATCTCTGACTAAAGAGGAGTTCTGAGTAAGAATCATTTCAAGCGAAGAGGAATTGTGGTTATAATAACATGAGTAGAAAGCAAAAATACATTTAAAAATGCCACCTCCAGTCCTTATCTTTTCTTACTGGCTGACTGTATCCCCTTGGACAAACGACAGCCTTTTGGAATGGAATGGTTAAGATTGCCTTTCTACCAAATAATCCTGCAGTTTGTGCTTTTCAGCTGCTAAATTTAGTATGAAGCTGCCTTTTTTTTTTTTTTTTTTTTTTTTTTTTTGCACAACTTCTTCATGTTGCAATTGTTTTATTTTGTGTCTTTGTAGGCAGAGGGTAGTGCAGAGTCAGTTGCATCCGGCACACTTAAATGATAATTCAGTTATCTACCACAGCAAGTTTTGTGTCCTAGGCAAACCATACAAAACAATATTACTGCATAATTCCCTTTCCACCTTTGCATTATGAGAAACAGGTTTTTACAACTTCATTCCTTTAGAGTGGGCTTCCCCAAACTCCAGATCCAGTTATGTTGAAGAACAGGCCACATGACCACTGGCTGTATATGTTTACTTATCTAGTTAGTCTAAAAAGAATTAGTGTGGATTACAGCATTTTTAGAATTATATTTAGATTATTATCTAGATGTCAGCATTAGAGGATTAAAAACAGAGATACACTGTCCTGTGGATGCAGCTCCCAGGCTGTTTTTGTGCCCCCCCCAGGTGATTTTAAAAGTTACTCCAAAATTATTTTTAGGAGGGTGTAGATGGCATTTCCACCATGTTTGGAGCACCCACTGGGCCCTCCAAGTCTAAAAAAAGTATTTTTTTCAAATTTTGTTTCACCCCAACATTCTCTCAGTGGTGTAGGAGGCATGTCCACAATGTCCGGTGGGGGGGGGGGGTTTATGCCTGAAGAGGAGCTTTTTATTAAACAAGAGGTGTCTTCCACTCAATTCCTGCTATTAAAAAAAAAGTCTTCTTAAGGATAAAATGGACCAAGTAGCTCCGAAAATACAGTAAAAGTGTCCCCTTTGGCCCTTAGAGGATTTGGGGAAAAAACTTTTTGATATTTTTTGAAGAGATGGTTATGTGAGTGGGGTAGCCCTCCAAGGTTTCCTAGGGACCAAGATGGCCTCTAACCTTACACAGTTGCCCATCCCTGATTGAGAACACTGATAATTCCTCCAGATTTCCCCTTCTCACTGCAAGCTCTGCTGAAGGTTCCCTGTGCTCTAAGTAAGTCTTGATTTTCAAGGCTTCTGCCTACAACCTGTCAGGGTAAGCATTTTTGTTTTGTCTTTGGTGGAGGGCTGCATTGACTCTAAGGCAGTGTAGCCTAGGGTCATGCAGTTGGGGCCACATATTGGTGGTGAATGAAGCTGAAGCTAGTGGAGGATGGGATCAGACTCAAACATAGGCGGCATCTTCACTACAGAAATAAATACAGGTAATTCAATTCGGCAGCACTTGGGCATCATGGACTCTGGAATGGGATGGAGGGGAAGAAAGCAACACGCCTCTCCAAGACTAGGCTTAGGATGGCTGCGTCCCCCTGAAATGGAATAGAAAAACTGGGCAACCAAGACTCCTGTGTAATTCAGCCTCTTCCAGAGATTATAAATCAGGACTGTACTAAATAAAACATATTAAGGCAGCTATTGTCATTGAGACCTCTCATGTTCATTTGCTTCAAAACATGGAAGGCATTCCCAAGTACATGTGCTTGTATATTGTGTTGACAAAGTCTTAACATTTAAAGATGTTTGAATGATAATGGATGGGAAAAGAATTCCCCCACCCCCTGCAAGTAGGCAATGTTAAGATTAACACTGTCTGCCATTGTTAAGAATCATTGTGTAGTAGTGGCATAGTTCAGCTTCTTGTGGCCATTGAGTGTTCTTCTTCTCCCCCAAAAGGTACCAAATTAACATTATTTGTAGACTAATAGATAACAGCCATCTTCAGATATTGGATAGTTGGTATTTCATGTGCGTGTGTATGTCCCAGATGGGTGCATTGCCACATGTCTCAATATTTGAGGATCAGTGTTGTGTATTTGCACTGCGACTAGTGTGAATTGGTTGTTTTTATGAAAGTGTACGTTTGCTTGCTTGTGCCATTGTACCACCAGTTTGTTGTACTAATAATCAGTTTCTTCACAACTATTGAATGGTTGCCATGGGAATAGTTACTGCCAATTTGAGTCCTCTATCTCTGTCTTTCCATCAGTAAAAAGAGATTCACATAACTTGACTTTTTCTTCTAGGAGGAGATGAGGCAAATTAGAAAATATTTTATTTTTAAAAGAAGAACAGACCAGCAAGAATATTTATATTTTTAATCTAAAGACACAAGTATCAAGAAATGAGATAATATTTCCCAGTTGGATTAGACTGGCACCTTCATTGCTATCTTCTTGCAGACAAGTGAAGACTTTTTTTGTTCCAGAAGGCCTCTGAGAATTGATTGCTAAGGAAGAAATGAGCCTGTTATAATATGCTGGGTTTTCTTTTCTTTCTTTCCCCTTCTTTTTAATGGTTTATGCTTTAAATTGGTTTTAATTTTTTGTTATTTGAATTAACTTTTCTGTGCTATAAATTGTTGACTATATATTTTTACAATGTTGTCAGCAACTCTGAGTCCTAAACCAAAACAAAGGTGGGACATCATCATCATCATCATGGTTTTATTACCTTGACTGTTGTTGGAACCCATATGGTAATTCTTAACTTTTTGTCATACATGGTAGTTTTCCAGTTATGATCTCTGGCTGCATCCACACTGCAGAAATAATCCAGTTTGACACCACTTTAACTGCCATGGCTCAGTACTATGGAATTTTGAGAATTCTAGCTTTGTGAGACATTTAACCTTCTCTGTCAGAGAGCTCTTGTGCCACAACAAATTCCAGTTCCCAGAATTCCATAGCATGGAGCTGTGGCAGTTAAAGTGATGACAAACTGTATTATTTTTGCAGTGTGGTTGCAGCCCATAAGAATGAACCTTGAATAGTTCAAAGATATAGCTGTGTTAGCCTGTAGAATCAGTCTGTAGAGAGATCTTGTAGCACCTTTGAGACTAACTGAAAAAAAGAAGTTGGCAGTATGAGCTTTCACAGACTTCAGTAGACTGGAAGTAGGCTGAAGTCTACAAAAGCTCATACTGCAAAATTCTTTCAGTTAGTCTCAAAGGTGCTACAAGGTCTCTCTGCATACTTGAATATTTCAGGCAGCTGTGTGTAATTTTGTCATAATTATAATAAAAATAGACATGGGGCTGTGATCTTCAGTGGAAGAACAGTGGGGGAAGCTGGTTAAAATTTAACAAGCATTCACTCCTAGTTTCTAGAAAAAAAGACTCTTTCTGACGTGAAACAGACCAGATAATACTGATGTAACACAAGATGCCCCAGAGACTTTGGGACCCACTCTGAAGAAACATGCCAAGAAAACCCAGTGATATGTTTGCCTTAGGGTTGCCATAAGTCAGAAACAACTTGAAGGCACACAGCAACAACAACAAACGTAGGGAAAGCTGCTTGTAAGAAACCTATAGAGCAGTGGTTCCCAAACTTTGGTCTTCCAGGTATTTTGGACTTCAGCTCCCAAAATTCCTGACTATTGGCCAAGCTAGCTAGGGCTTCTGGAAGTCCAAAACACCTGAAAGTCCAAAGTTTGGAAAGCATTGCTATAGAAACTAATGAAATATTGAAGATCATATTAGTGGTGGGTCATGCAACAGGAAGTGTCATTTTGAAAGGAAGGGAGAAAAAATATTTCCAAGTTCCTTCTTCAATAGCTGGAAGTTTGCATTCTCTCTTTGAAATGAAAGCTAGGAGTGTGGCTCACTTTGGACAGGAATAGCCCCCTCCCTATATCTCCCCACAATTTCAGTGAGCAAGCAGAGATTTAATTTCAGTGCTGGAGAGCCAACAGGATGTCCCTACCGAAAAGTGGAAAGGGGAGCCGTTGTGGTTGGGCCATTGTGCTGAAGTGTGGGAAAATCAATGCCTTTGTGGCACTTATTTTCAGCACTAAAACAGATGACAAGAGCTTACTGTAGTCCTGCATGAAGCTTAAGAGAAATACATCATGCAGGACTTTTTCTCAGGATACTGGTGCTGAAGTGGATCTTGCACCTTCAGCTGATGGGGACCCTGTCCTAAGAGCTCTCATCTTCTTTCGAGTGCCATCCCTTTCTCTTACAGACTCCATCTTCCTCATAGCCTTCATGTGCAGCTTTTTTCTGCAGTTTGTCTTAATTCACCCCACATTAGCTGGATTGGGTGTAATGCAGTCAGTGTCAGGCCTTGCAGGGGAAGATCCCAAAGTGGTCAGCATGCACTGATTCCTTGTCTCAGGGATGCAAATAGGAAGGTTTGGAGACTTTTTTTTTTTGCGGGGGCGGGGGGGGGGGGGAGTTGCTTGCTTGTTGCTCACAATGACAGAGCTCCACATTCTGACATCTAAGGAAGCATATGTTGTTAAGATGCTCATACCCTGTCATTGGGAGAGAGTAGGACCATAGAATGCCTGCATACTCCAAAGGCACCACATCCTGTTTGATCTTGGATATTAAGTGGTGTCAGCCCTGGTTAGGACTTGGATGAAAGACCACCAATGAATACCAGGTGCTGTAGGCGATATTTCAGAGGAAGGAACTGGCAAAACCACCTCTGAATATACCGTACCTAAGAAAACCCTAGGAAATTCACCAGATCTCAACAACAACAACAACAGCAACAATAATAATATTTATTTCTTACCCGCCCCTCTGAGCAAGCAATCGGGGCGGGGTACAACATGTTAAAAACATGTTAAAATCCTCCAAAGATACCCAGCTCCCTCCCCTTAAAACAGTATTAAATTAATCATAATTAAAAGAATCAAGATTTAAAATACTTTCATTCAAAGTCCCCTGTAGGTGGCAACTGGAAGGTATGTAAACACACATGCACTGCCCCATATTTAGCAGTTCAGTGATAGAGGGGATATTGTATTATACAATATTATATTATATAATACAATATGCAGTGCAAGATGAAACATCATGTATTTTTAAGACAACAATCCTGTGCCCAGTTATTTAGTCCCATATAACTTATTAGGACTTTTTTTCTGAGTACATATGCATAATATGGGGCTGTAAAGTTGTTAATGCCTATCTCTGAATTTAATCCCCTCAATTGATCACAGGAATCAATTTTCATCAATGTGGAGACATAGGATTAAAAAGTTTCAGTATTCACCTCTGTTTATTGCTCCTCTGTTACAGTGTTTTTACTTCAGCCCCTCTCTTCTTCTAAGTTAGCAGCAATCTGTTATCTTTAGATAAATTGTATGCCATTCACCCAGTTTGTTTTCTGTTGTTGAAAGAGTAGTGTGAAGACCAAAAATACACTTCTCCTTTAAAAAAATTTATGGTTTTTGTGGCATTTCAGACACAGGAAAGGATGGACCAATGTGCTAGAAATACACTAGAAATATCCTTCTCTACAGATTCTCAGTCCTTTCCCACATCTAGGCAGTGCTAAAGTGTAATATATATGCAGGTATTAAGCTACTTTAAAAAAAAAGTCAAACTGCACTTTTCTTTCCATTTGAGGACTATTGATTTGGTGATGGTTGTTCTCTAAAGGCCAGCAATTCTGTTCCATTATTCACATTTCCATTATTCACAAAGCACCAGTTAACTCTCTTAAGAAAATGTTAATTTTCAGAACAAATCAATGGAACATCTAAGGACTACCTCTGTTTGTTCATGTTACCTGGGGATTCTTCATGAGATGAATTCATTATGACCTCTGCTTTCTTCCTTTCTCCTGTAAGTCAGGGAGGGGCAAAGTGCAGCCCTCTAAATGTGGGCCACAAGCTCTATCAGTCCTAGCCAGAATGGCTAGTCAAGAGGAATGATAGGAGTTTCAGTCATTAATATTTGGATGGCTGCCATTTTCCCTTCCCTGGTATAGGCCTGTTCATGTTGCTTTGAGCAACAAGTTTTTCTTCAAAACTGAATTTTCTTCACATTCCTCTTGGACCAGAAAATAGCTTTTGTGAGTTCCGGATTATTTGCCATTTGTATAATTTTATATTCCCAAACTGTAGCCTTTAAGACTCAAGAAAGCATTGCCATTTGAATTTTTTGTCATACAGAATGGGGCAGAAAAGCAGTTCTTTGTTGTTGTATGCCTTCAGATAATTTCCAATTGATGGTGACCTTATCACGAGGGTTTTCTTGGCAAGATTTGTTTAAAGGAGGTTTGCCATTGCTTTCTTTTTAGTTTGAGAGAGTGTAAATTGCCCAGGGTCACCCAGTGAGTTTCCACGGCTAAGCAAGCATTTAAATTGTGGTCTCCCAGAGTACTGGTCCAATATTCAGGCTACTCTCCCACCTTGGCTCTCAAAGTAATTGAGACTCCCTTGAAAGGAACCAAAGAAAAAAAACCCTATCTCAAGGAACTTAGGTAGGTTCCAGACACTAACAATTGACCTAATTTAGATGAGCTCTGATGTGAGCCTTCAGGTGTATGCTGTTCAAAGCTTGGGAAAGTGACTTTTGGGAATACAACTCCCAGTATCCTCCAACCAGCTGTGCACTGGTCTCTATCAACTGCAACCCTCCAAGATCTCAGGCATGTGGTCTATTACTGAGTCCCACACTTTCCCAGAGGAAAGTTGCATGCAAGGAACAGTGTGTATAATAGCAATAGCAATAGCAAGTACTGTTTATCAGTACACTTAAGTCCTCCCTAAGCAGTTTACAATGTATAAGCTTATTGCCCCCAACAAGCTGGGTACTCATTTTCGTGACCTACGGAAGGATACCAGCCAGAGTTGACCCTGACGCCTGGCTAGTATTGAACTCACAAGGTTGTGGTTTGCGAATGAGTGGCTGCAGTACAGGCATTTAACCACTGCACTGCCAGGGCTCTTTGATAATAGAATTTTATAATAGAAGGTATACTAGATCCTGATTTTTGTTTTTATTTTTTATGTTACTAGTCATGGAGAGGACCATTTATCTTCCACGCTTTTGCTCCTGAACTAATTGGTTTTTCTTTCTCTGCACTTAACTAAATGTTCATAAAAACCCAATAATTAGTTCTCTAGGTCAGTGATTCTGGAACTTTTGGGGGATCATGGACTCCTTTGTGAATCCGAGCAAAGTTGTGAATTTCCTTCCCCCCCCCCCCCAAAAAAAAAAAACCAGGGGGAAGGAATTTGAACACAATTTTCAAATAGCAGGGAGCAGCTGAGTAAAAGAAATATTTTTGTTTTCCCAGTTCATGGTCTCACTGAACCCTCTCTGTGGACTTCCTAGGAGTCCATGGAACTCCAGTGAGGAACCTAGCCTCAAGAATAATGGAAAAGTCTCTGAACTTCTGTCATTTTGTGTGAAACCCATTTGTAGGAGCCTTAAGCAACCATCTTGGCTACTGACCTCCAAGATCCACAGGTTTTCATTTAATGAGTCATAATCACTCTGGTTATGCGACCTAAAAGTGTTTTGCAGCCCGCATTGTAATTCTCCCTACATGGACATGTCAATAGAAGATAAAAGATGCTGTCCTGCAGGGTCAGCGCACAGCCAAGAGCTTAAAACAAGGCTGTTCATAGAATAAATCTACCAAGTTTGAATTGGTCTTGAGTTAAATGACTGTGTTCAGTAATGCTGGTTTCCTTGTTTGTTGTTTTGAGCCTGTGAGTCATTTTTGACTTATGGTGACCCTAAGGGTATCATGGTGTATTTATTCTTGGGCAGATTGTTCAGGGGAGGGTTTGCCTTTGCTTTCCTCTGAGGCTGAGATAATGTGACTTACTCAAGGCCATCTGGTGGGTTTCCATTCAAACCCTGGTCCACACAGTTATAGTCCATCACTTAAACCACTACACCACGCTGACTCTCTTGTTTGTACTTCAGGGGTTTCCTGCTTAATTTATGCATTCATTCGTTTCTGTCAAGGGAAATCTTTAGGAGAGATGGATTTTGGAGTGTCCTGAATAGGGGGATCATAAATTCTCTGTGAAGGATTTTATGTAAGGATAAATTCAAAATATTTTTAATACTTTCTTGGAATGGTTTACCAAGCAACCTGTGTCCCTGAGGCACTTAGTTTTTCAATTCTGTTGCCTGTTACTGCAAATTCTGATGAATAAACAACTCTTGGAACATGCAAATGGAACCAAATTAGCTCTCAGAAATCCTCTCTGGAATTCTCTACTGCAAACTATAGAGGTCTTGTATTCTGCAGAAGCTCTCTGAATACTCCAGTCATTCACTCATGGGATGTTATGTAATCGATGATAGACCATCATAAGTGGCTATATTGGGATTTGCCCACTGGCAAGGGAAGAGCCTGAGAGCCAAATTCAGCCTGAAGTTCAAATTCAGATAGGGGCTTTCTAGATTGGCAAAAAGAAGTGTGTTCATGGCTGCATGAAACTCTAGCCTTTAGATGAGAAAAAGGAAAAGTGTGCCATGAAAACGCTTTTTTTGCATTTTAGGGGAGAAGAAGCGCCTTTTAAAAGGTGCTGGTTTTCCCAGCTTCTTTTTTAAAAACTGCGGAACAGCGCAGCTCCATCTAAAGGCTGTGGTGCAGCTGCTAAGCATTAAGGAAAAGGCAACTTCATGTCACACTTTCCTGCCAATCTAGAAAGCCCCATAAATTCTCTGGGGCTGCATTGCAGTGGTGGATAGGGCTAAAGGCAAATGGGGCAGGAACAAAATTACCACTTTACCAGTGTATTTTGGCTTAAAATTTTAATTGCCAGTAACCAAACCTTAGTGCAGGCATTCTAGAATAAGAAAAACCTGTAGAATAGTCAAGGAACCATCAAATTATTGTGTCATGAGGGTTTGTGTGTGTAGCCAGAATTGGATCCAGGGCTGGAGGTTTTCCCCTCTGCCATAAGGCTGGTTGTAAAGCAGGGCTGTCCTGAGGCCCTTCCACATTTGGAAAGTTAATAGTGGTATGATTCCACTTTAACTGCCATGGCAACATCATGTGGAATTCACAGTTTAGGAAAAACTGGGATTCACAGTTTAGGGAAAGTTATTTAGAATTTTCAGTCATGTAAAGGGTTTTGCGAATACATAGAAAAAAGAAAGATAAACTTTTCTCTTAGTAGAATAAAGTTAAGAATAAAGTTAAGGGGAGGGTGGATAAAACAGATGGAACTTATTTATTGTTATAAGTAAGAAATACAGAAACATGTGGAAAAGGTATAAGCATTGGTGAAAGATCAAAATATAATTAACTTAGACTTTTAACAACTTCAATTACTGATGAGAAGAAATATAGGTTGGGAATAATGTGTAGATCATAGAAATGACTTAAAGCAATATGTGGAATCTTAATGAGGTCGATTAATGAAGATGCTGGAATCAAACGAAATGTAAAACTAAACTGGGGGGGAAGGCGTTCAGTTTATTTTTATTCAGTCATTAAGATCTAGGCAATACTAAATTCTGACAAACAACTAAAGACAATACATTACATAATAATAATATATTACATAGCATAACATGTCACATAAACTAACATGGCAATAAAACAAAGATTGACTTCCTGAACTCCTTCCTTGGCTCAAAATTGTGTTTTAAGATAATTTTATAATAAAAATGCTTTTAAAAAGAATTCTCAACCAGAGAGCTACTCTGATGCCTCTGACCAAACTCTGAAAACTTGCATCATGTATTCTGTGCATTTTGGTTGGTCCAAGAAATGTATCACTGTTTTGTGGATTTGGGATGCTATTGTACTTGGCTGTATAGCCAACACAGCTACCCTTAGATATGAGCTGATGCTTGAATGTGTTTTCTGATGGGGACCTAATTGTGGAACCACCCCACCAAAGAAGATGAATGTGTGGATATTTGTGAGTGAATGAGCTGACTGTGTTTTGGAGAAGGAGCAGGGAAGAGAAAATGCCTTGCCTTGTGTCCCAAGCCAGGTGGCTGCTATATCACACCACTCCCAAATCTGAATGCCTTCTCATCTCTTGCCCCACTGGAGGGCTGATTAAGAGAGGCTCTCCTGCTCTTCAGTCCTGGTATCTCTGTAAGAGATCTGTTGAACAGCAGAGCTAATGGCTCAGAGCTTCCTGTGCGCTTGTGATGCTTTGGATCAGTGCCAGAGCGCATAATATCAGTTCCCAGGAGCTGGAGTGGCATGCCTTTGCAAGCACATCTACAGATGGGAGTGCAAACAGAGCAGCAGATTACGAATTAAGGTCCTAGAACTCCTTTGGGGAGCAGGGATTGTGAAATCTAGGGGCAAATAGTTTGTGAAGGAGAAATATTCTCTGGAGACCCTTGGGTTCTTCCAAAGACAGGTAGTTATTTGTTTTGCTTGCGTGGCTGTGGGTGCATGAGAGGCAGGGGTAGAATTGGCACAGTATCAAGGAAGAGAAAAACCAAATTAGTATAAGGAGGCTTTTTACAAAATATATTCACTTGTGCAGGATAGACAAAAGATAGGCTTTTAAAAGAGCAATGGTGCAGTATAGTCATTTTTTTCTGAATGGTTTTGTAAGGCTGTGCTAGGGGCACATTGCAAGGTGTAGAGGGAGATGCAATCTGTTCTCTCGGACCCATCTCCTCAGATGGATGTTTGCTTATATGGGTCTCCTCACTTGTTCCCATGGTAGCATGGCTCCACTTAAAGGCTTTGCCCCCTCCCATTGCTCTTATTTACACATGCAAATGGCAGAGCTCCAGAGCAGCCAGCTGTTAACTTATAAGGTGTGCAGATGTGGCATTGGAATGAAACACAGGCAGAAACATTTATGTTCACCTGGTAGGTTTTCCAGAAGTAGTCATGACAGTCTCTTTCAGCATAAAAAAGAGGAATGGGGGAGAGGAAGGAATGTGACAGTACCTTTAAGACTATTTCTTAAGTTTCTATTTTAACATGAGTTTTCATGGCTATTAACCCACTGCACTCTGTATTGCATCTGAAGTGAGTTTATGTCTATGAAAGCTAATGGTAAAATAAAAACCCATTCATCTCAAAAGGTGCGTCCACATGCTTCCGCCACCATTCTTTCCTCCTTTTTAAATGTGCCTACATGGGAGGAATTACTGAGGCAACAGCGGTCACAGGGACACAGTAGGTTTTTAGGGGGTCTTCGAAGGACCCTGACATCATTAAGATGCTTAAGAAACTATACTGAAAATAGACTTAAGAACTGGAAAGATGGGAAGTCTGGTGCTGCAGAAATCTCATGCCTTGCTCACCCTAAGTTCACAATTTCTCAAGCATCTGGAAGGCTTGGCCTCATGACAACTTTTACTTTGAGCCAGACTAGATGAGAGGCTGAAGAATGTTGTTGTAAGTTTCTGATAGTGTCCTCCTCTCCTAGAAAGCAACTGTTCAGAATTGGTGTAGCTTTCCAACTCATGGACAGGTCTTTTCCAGGACCTTAGGTTTACAGTAGATCAAGTGCCAACCAGTATTCCCAAACAAGCCTTTTTGAACCCAACCCAACCCAACCCTATATTATATACTTCTCCTGCTTTTAAACATTTTGTTTTGTACACAATCAGCTCTTTATTGCATTGTGTCCTTCTATTTTCAGTGAGTTAACAAACTGGATTTCCGTCTGGGGTGTTAGTATGTGTGTGTGTGTGAGAGAGAGTTTGGGTGTATAGTACACTGTTTTTAAAAAACTTGGTTTTTAAAGTTGTACCAGGGCAACTGTACCGAAAGTGATTTAAGATGAAAGGTAAATAATGCATGAGAGAGGTTTGCATGAATGCTTGAATTCTTCCATTTTATTGAGTACTAGAGAAGAGCACGAATGATGCTGTAATCTTTTATGATGCCCTGATGGCAGCAATAGTTTCAAGATCTTTGGTGCTTACAGTTCAAACACAAATAAAATTCTTAATTATCAGATCGTTTCATTATTATAATTATTTCCCTGCATAAAGAGGGAAAGTGTACCCCCCAGGCAAAGAGAATCCTGTGATAGGTTATTAAAATAACTTGATGGCACACAACAGCAACAGCAACAAAGCCAGTTGCCAATGGAGTGGCACTGTGGTCCACAGCCTGCATCTAGCCCTTTGACCATTTATGTGGGCCCCATCTATCTCCTTCATATTATCAAAGTCTCAGCAGTTCTGGGAAATGCACACCTTGTTTCCCAGAATAACCACATTTAGGCTACTGGAATCATGCATCTGTTGGAAAACAGGGTGTCCTCTGTCCCCATACCATGAGTCTTATAGGATCACTGCAGAAGCAGCATAATGATCTGGCAACAACCCCCACCCCCCCTGTTGGGTTTCTAGAAGGTCAATGTGACACCCAACTGCAGGATGTTGCTTACCTTTGGTCTAGTACTCCAGGAACAAGCCTTAGTGGATCTCAAGCTTGCATGTTGACTCCTCCATTCTGTTGCTCTAGCCTGGCAACAATATAGTAATAGTAGTAGCAAGTACATTTCTATACTGCTTATCAGTGCACTTAGGCACTCCCTAAGTGGTTTATAATGTGTAAGCTAATTGCCCCCAACAAGCTGGGTACTCATTTTAGCAACCTCAGAAGTATGCCAGGCTGAGTCAACCCTGAGCCCCTGGCTGGTATTGAACTCACAACCTTGTGGTTTATGAGCAAGAGGCTGCAGTTCAGGCATTTAACCACTGCGTCACCAGGGCTCTTAGCTTCCATGTTTATCTTGCTGTGGTTAGTCTCTATATCTGGAGTTAAGGTCACTGCTAATTAAGGTCAAGTCAAGATAGTTTATGGTGGTTTGAAATTGGATTTACCTCTCCCAAACCATAGTTAACACTATCCATAGTTTGTCAGATTATGGTATAATGAATAACTGGCTAATTTGCAAGTTTCCTTAGAAAGTTTAAATGCTGAAATACTTAAACAGCCAAATATTTAGCTAGGAAAATATTGAGTACAGGAATTACAAAATCTGAAATATTCAAAAATCCAAAATTGTCCACATGAGATGGTGATACCATTGCATAAGGTACATAAGTAGTTTCTGATGGTTCAGTGTACACAAACTTTGTTTCATGCTTAGAATTATTTAAAATGTTATGTATAAAATTACCTTCAGACTATGTGTATAAGGTGTATACAAAACATAAAGAAATTTCATGTTTAGATTTGGATCACATCTCCAAGAAATCTTGGAGTCATTACATGTTTGCAAATACTCCAAAATCGGGAGAGGGGGATCTGAAATCCAAAACACTTCTGGTCCCAAGCATTTCAGATAATGGAGACTCAACATGTATACAATGTTTTCAGTAGGAGTTCTTAAGAGATGGATCAAGGAGGGTGGTGTCCATTAGTTTCCCAATATCCCCTAACCATTAAAAATCATCACAGCCCAGTACCTGTCGATGGAGCAACTGTTTTGAGAATGACTCTCTGCTTCCTTTTTGCAGATGCGCACAACCCGCAAAGTGTCTGTCTGGCCTGTGGGGCTGGTGGGCGGACGACGCTATGAGCGCCCAATTGTGGAAAAAGGCAAGGTGGTTGGCTGGTACACTGGTTGGCGGGCAGGCCGGCCTTTTGCCATTGATATGGCAGGTGAGTAGCTATAGAACCTCATCTATAGATTCTGATTATATACACAGCCATGTTCAACATGGCCCAAGCTGTTTGCACTCCTGAAGAAGCCAGTTCAGGATATTTGTGAGAGATAACCTCCAGCTTCTGTTTTGCTCTGGAGCACATTTTTAAAAAGATACTCTTTTAACTTCTCAGATATTCTTATGGCCCAGAGAATCTCAACCTTTTAAAAATGTACATATTTTAAAAATCCAACTGCCTGGTGCTCAAGAGATTTTAAAAGAATTTGAAGATAGGACTGGAGTTTGTCTTTTCATAAGTTGTGTTTAAGTTGTTAAGTTATCTATATTTAACTTATCATCATCATCATCATCATCATCATCAATCATCATCATCCCACTCAATAAATATTTAAAGCAATAATCATACAGCTAAAACATATGAGAACTTAACATTAAAATGGAATTATACTATTCACAATATTACAACAAACATATACTTAAAACACAAAATCAATTTAAAACAACGTAGTGCAAAATAACACTTACTAAGCCTTCCTTCTCATAAACCAGTGGTTCTCAGCCTGTAAGTGCCTAGATTCTTGCTGATTATCAGAAGTTGGGCTCCCTAAATTCCATAGCATTGAGCATTGAGCCAATTAAAGTGATGTCAGACTGCATTATTTCTGGAGTGCAGATTTCACCACCTCTACTTCTTTGCAAAGCTTGCTGTTATTTTGGGGGGAGGGGGATATTTAAAAGCTGTTGACTGCTCAGTCTTGAGAATCCACACTGCTTTTTTCCTAGCACTGTACTTCTAGTATTGGGTCTATGTTCTCTAACACTTGGAAGTATCCCCATCCTTCACACTTGAAGGACTTCACCAAAAATGTCAGTCAGCTGTGGAAGCAGGCTTGTTTGCAGTACCTGAATGCTTACAAGTCTTACTAGGGGTGAAGCGGGTTTGCTCCCATTACCAGCAAATTTATTATTGTCAACTGCCATCAAGTTTGACTTATGGTGATCCTATGAATGAGAGACTTCCAAGACCTCTTTGATTGCCATGACTCACTGATATGGAATTATGGGAATTGTAGTTTGTTATGGCACCAGAGCTCTTTGACAGGGAAGTCTAAATGTCCCACAAAATCACAATTCCCAGAATTCTATAGCATGAGCCATGGCAGTTAAAGTGCTGTCAATCTGGATTATTTCTGCAGTATGGATGCAGCCCAAGTCACCCTATCATCAACAGCCCTGCTCAGATCTTGAAGACTCAGGGCAATAGCTTCCTTGATTGAATCTAAACAAACAGCTTCATTTATATACCGCTTCATACCGCCTAAGGAGTGCCTAAGCAGTTTACAACTGTAAGCTACTTGCCCCCAACAATCTGGGTACTCATTTTAGCGACCTCGGAAGGATGCAAGGCTGAGTTGATCTTGAGCCCTTTTGCTGGTATTGAACTCGCAGCCTTATGGTTTTGAGTGAGTGGCTGCAGTACAGGCATTTAACCACTGCGCCACCACTCCTATGCATCTGGGATGAAGTCTTCTTCTTTTCCTACTGCCTTCTACCTTACCAAGTATTATTTTCTTTTCTAGTGAGTCATGTCCAAAGTAAGAGAGCAAACAAATTTTTTCTTTTTATTTCTACCACTGCAAAACCTCAGTTTAGGCTAGATTAAATGTTCTGGATCTCCATTTCCCAAGCAGGTGAAACACTGTGGTTGGTACTTAAAATTCATAATTCTTAATGACATGATGGGAGCCAACTCTAGATCTTAGGTTTTGGCTCTGAAAACCCAAGGCCACAGTCAAAGGCAGTCTAACAGATGAGGACAAAAGATTTGTCTCTGTAGGTAGCTAATCACTTGCTCATCTTGAATTGATGTGAATTCATGCACCAGTCTTTGGCTACTTCGGTGCTGCATAACTTGACATTGGCCTGATTTCCACCTGGTACCTTTTAAAGCCCTGCAAATAACATTTTTTCTTTTTATTTCAACCACTGTAAAACCTCAGTTTAGACAAGTAGGCTACCTAGATTAAATGTTCTTGATCTTCTTTTTCCAAGCAGGTAAAGCACTGTGGTTGGTACTTAATGCATAATTCTTAATGACATAATCAGAGCCAACTCTAGATCTTAGGTTTTGGCTCTGAAAACTCAAGGCCCAGACTAGATCAAGTTGGTGGGTCAAGTTCCTATCCCTCATCCCACTTTGCAAGCTCCTCTGAGTTATTGGTAGCTGCTTCTGCAGTGGCCAGCTAGGAGCACTGAGTATTCTGCAGTAATTTATTATCCTTGGAAAATTCTCTGCTTTTCTCCTCCATACATACCTAGAAGGACAGAGGCACGGATAATGGGTAGGTTGTGTGCAGGTATCTGGACGTATGCATGGGCACAGAAATATTAAAGGGGAGCAGGGAGTGTGGAGAAATGAAGGTGTTTAGTGAATATGAATTTGTATAGTAATCAAAGACTGCAAGGATCATGAGAAGAATGAGGCATTTTATGATATGTCAGTGACACCTGGCAAACAGAATGCATTCCAATTTAATCTTGTACTCTTGATTGCTTTTAAAAATATATGCAACATTTGCAGTTGACTGCACTGTTGAAAATGGGCAAAGATTGGAAGCAATAGAACTTTTTTTATATACAAACGTGACTTATCTTCATCCCCCTTATAAGTAGTGAGGCTCTAGTAATTTAATTTGGTTTTTAATAACAGCAAAACCACTCTCATTTATTTGAATGTTTTATGGTGTTTCTGTTGAAATACTTGACTGAATTTCTTCTCTGCACCTTGTTTAATTACCACAGGCAGCTCACATCTTTCATTGCCCAAACACTGCCCTGTGTATGGAAAAGCAAGCTCTGTAGGATAGGTCAAAGGTAACAAAAAATGCTGCTTCATCATGAAAATAATCATTTTGCACAAACCAATGGAAAGTGAAGACTGTGATAGCTTATAGGTAGATCCAGTGTGAAACCCCATGTTTAAAGGGGAAGCTGACAACAGCCAGTAAAGCAGAAAAGCTTCAAAAATTAATATCATCAATCTTCCAGCTGTATAGTTACTGACTGTGCAGCTCAGCCTAGCTGCTTGTCTACATGCTTGGTCAGCCTTTTGTGTAGGCTGGACACATCTCAAGTGGTGTCAGAATTGCTTCTGATACAGTGGCAGCTATGGTGCTGCTCAGCCATGAGAATCTGTATTTCAGAGAATGATGTTCACCAGTGTGTGTTTGTGTATTTGCTTTGAGTGTGGGGAGTTTATTTGTTTACAACATTTCTGTACTACCCAGCAGCTGAAGCTTTGTGGCCACTTCCAAAAACAGAGCTTGATGGCTACATATTTCATATCTGGAAATTGGAAATGTTACTTATTTTGATTACAGTTCCCAGAATCCCCCAGCCATCATGCTGGCTGGGGGATTCTGGTAGGTGTACTCCGAAATGTAATTTCCCACAGCTTTTCTCATATCTATACTGTATCTGCTTTTCTTCTTTTGTGTTATTTATACACATTACTCACTAAATGTTTAATAATTTAACATTTTCTGTAAAGTATGTTTCAGTTTAAAATGTGACTAGAAAACTCTGTGTGTGTGTGTGTAATGTGTTGTCTCACAAGCATTGGTACATAGTAGATGTCAGTAGATGTCAACGAAGGCAAGTGACAGTGAAATGTAAGAATGCAAATACAAATCCGCAATTCCCTAAGACATTGGCAAGGTACAAGTCAACCAAAGCAAGTGCCCTGTTTCATTCTGTTTCCCCTTCTTCCAGAGTAAAGAACTTTTTTTTTTAAAAGTTATGAAGTCACTTTGACTAATATTATTTATTTATTTTAGAGATTAAAGCCAGATGTTATTTATCAAATCCTAATTCAACCCACATCTGCAGCTTCATTGAGTTAGGGTTGAATACCCCAGTCTGCTGAAAGTCAACTCATAATATACATATTGTAAATGCAGTTGTTAGGAACACAGTTTGAGATGGATTCTGTGTAGGAAGTATTATGCAACCTGAAGAAATGTAAACAGTTACAAGAAGCAATCCTGCTTAGATTTTCATTCTGTATGCAATAAACTATGGTTAATTGTACAATCCCAGCATATGCATATTAATACACATGTAGCAAAAGCTATGCATGCTAGATTTATTGCATGTTATCATTTCTTGTTCATCTGGTAATTCACATGAAATGATCAGATGTGTTCCTAAGTGAAGTAGCTCACTTTGTGACCAAGAGGAATCTTCATTTAAAGTGTACCTGTGTTGCATAGTAGCTGGGTAGCTTGTATCTTCATAGCATCTTTTGAAGGCACACCAAATATATTCTGTTTGACAGCAGAACACACTTCCTCAGAGCGTGGTGGAGTCTCCTTCCTTGAAAATCTTTAAACAGCGGCTGGATGGCCATCTGTCGAGGATCTTTGAGTGAGAGTTCCTGCATGGCAGGGGGTTGGACTGAATGGCCCTTGTGGTCTCTTCCAACTCTGTGATTCTATGATTCTAAAAATGCAGTCTTTATGGACAGTTCTGAGCTGTGCAGTTCCCAGCCCAGGTTACGTGGTATGTCTAAATCATGTGTAACATTATGATTCTGGGCCCAAGGGCAGCTTTGCATCTAAAAGATGGATTGCAGCATTTAAATCCAGAGGTATTCATTTAGATACAATCCTCTGAATTTGGTTGGCAGTAATTCATTGGCCACAGTCAAAGGCAATCTAACAGCTGAGGACAAAAGATTTGTCTATGTAGATAGCTGATCACTTGCTCATCTTAAATTGATGTGAAATCATACACCAGTCTTTTGCTACTTACGTATGGGCTGCATAACTGACATTGGCCTAATTTCCATCTAGTATGCTTAAAGTTTAAAGAATGAAGAGCCCTGGAAATAACATTTTTTTTCTTTCTATTTCTACCACTGTAAAACTGTAAGTAGAAATCTCCTTTCATCCCATCCCTGGTGCCTCATCTTGTATGGAGACAAGAGTTCATATCTTTTTTGCCTTCACTTGGTCAGCTAATACCAAAACCCAATTTGCGACTAGTTCTGGACTTTTAAGTTCCCCTTTAACTGTGGCTCTGATATCCCAATGTGCAAAACAGTGGATCTCTTTGGAATATTTAGTGGCAAATTGAAGATGGTAGGTGCTGTGTGCTTTAGTCATGCTTTGGCTAGAGCAAATAACTCTGGTCCTTGCTAGCCATCTTCCTGTTCTGCCTTGAAAGGAGGATTTAGGATGATGGGCTTCAATGTAGAATGAATGAGCTGTGCCCATTTAGTGTACCACACTGCATTAATGAAAAGCATCCTAGAGAAATACCTTCTTAAAGCATGACTCAAACCCACACATGACAGTAAGAGTGTCCATGGTACAGACAACAACCGATAAAATACAATTGTTTTTCTGTTGAAGGAATAAAAAATCCTTCTGTATTCATTCTGAATGCATGATGTCTCATTTTGTAGCCCACCTACTGTCCTATTTTATTTTCAGTGCAGTATAGCACTGGGAGAACTAGCTGTGCAGTTTGACGTGGATTTGGTAGAAAAATGGTAATCACATTATCTCCAGGAGGACTTTATAATTAGACTTGAATTTAGTGTTTTTCCCCTCTGGAGAGCAAAGTAATTGGATTTTGGTAGCATTCTAAACTTACATACTTGAGTACGACCCTCCCTCAGTTTTTTGGTAATGTTGTTCTAAACAATTACGTTTATATAATTGCTTAATTACTTATAAATTCTTATATAATTGAAAAATATGTGCTAGGATAGCTAAAACAGAGTGGCAGTTTCCATTTGCCACACTAGGAACTCTTGTGATTTTATGGCTTTGAAAGTTTTATGAGCAGTTCTCTCCTCTTTAAGTCTTTTTGGGGCTCCAGAGCTTGTGCATATGATAACTGTCTCTTGTTAGCTGTAGTGCACAGGGATAGCAAAGACATGTACTAGAGAAGAACCTGATCCATAGCAGCAGCTGCTGCAGCACTGCTAGGGCTTGGACTTGGTGATCAATCTTTGTTATTGTGCCTTCAATTAAGTTCCGACTTATGGTGACCCTAAGGTGAGCCTATTTGCAGGGTTTTCTTGGCAAGATTTGTTCAAAGGAGGTTTGATGTTGCCTTCTCTTGAGGCTGAGAGAGTGTGATTTGCCCAAGGTCACCCTTGG
Source organism: Urosaurus nigricauda (assembly GCA_034509955.1). Lineage (NCBI taxonomy): Eukaryota > Metazoa > Chordata > Lepidosauria > Squamata > Phrynosomatidae > Urosaurus > Urosaurus nigricauda. The sequence goes on along the minus strand of JAOEGL010000001.1, from coordinate 254,566,832 downwards.
TTTCATGGCTTAGTAGGGATTTGAACCATGATTTCCAGAGTCATAGTCCAACGCTCAAACCAGTTCCATGCTGGTTTTCCAGAGCAACCCTCAGTTATATAAACTTTCCTCGGTTGCCCTCATTGAATGTCTCCATGCCCTGTTTTTGCTCTCATTAGCTCAGAAAACACTTTGTCATTTCGCAATGTAGAATCAAACCCAGTTCGAATGCAGTGTTTATTTTCAGAACTCGAACCACAGAGAGACAGAATCAGATACTCAGCAGTGTGTGCAAAGGACCTCCCCCTCCTCCTCCTCCTTCTTTTGCACCAAAACCAAAGGTAGCCTCATGAGATGTTGTGGAAACAATAGGTTGGCACAATAGTATTGGCTCCATAGCAGAAGAACTCTTGTGTTCATGTGTGAGCTGTGCTGGAGGAAGGTGGTGGGAGTTTTCGCTGGTTCCTCTTTCCGCTTTCATCACCCATCATATACTCTGTATGATGCACAGAGACACTTTGAGAGACTCTTTTATCACACTTGAGGGCAAACAGGATTTAAACAGGAATTAAACAGGAAATGCCCCATGTTATACATAAGGCAACAGGAAATGCCCTATGTTAAACATAAGGCATTTCCTGTTTAATTCCTGTTTAATTCCTGTTTAATTCCTGTTTGCCCTCTAGTGTGATAAACCCTATAGGAGAGAAGGGGAATTGGTGTTTATGATGTCCCTCCTCCTAGTCAGTAGTGTTCTACTAAGGGTGCTCAACACATATTATGTTCTGGAAGGCTTTTGGTATGGAATTCAGACATTATATCTGTTTTTTTTTAAATGTTCTTATTTTACTGTCACCCTAAAAACAATTCACACACAATTCGCCTATTTTTGATTTGAAGCTAGATACTGTACATGAAGCATTTTTTTAAAAGTAGAAATTAGATTGCCTTTCGATTGCTATTAATTTTGTCTTGCACAAACTACAGTGGTTTCTGCATATCTTAAATGATTGACGTTTCTTCCTCCAGTTTTTACACCTCCTTCCTCCAGGTCTGATTCCACTTGTTGTATAATCAGTGTATAAATTAAACAGAGAGGGTTATCAAATGCCCCATTTTCTAATAATTCTGTTCTCCATATTCTGTTCTGACAGTGGTCTTTTGCCCAGACTATAAATTACACATAAGGATAGCTAATGTTGCACCATTCCTGCTTCTTTTAGAGTATCTTTGTGATTTTCCCAGTCTAAAGTTGTTCTATAATCTATAAATTTGTACAATCTTGCGCATCACTTTGCTTACACAGGAGATTAGTACAGTGGTCCAATGGTTACCACAGTCCCTGATGTCCTTTTTTATTGGAGACTGCAATTGAGTCTGTGGGCTGTTGTTTTGTTTTCTATGTTTCTTGGCAGAGTTTGTTTAGAATTTAGGTTGATTATCTTGATATACTGCCAGCCCTATATATTCATGGATTCTTTATCCGCAGCTTGAAAATATTCAAAAATATATAAAGTCCAAAAAGCTAATTTTGTCATTTTATATAAGGGATACCATTTTACTTGCATTTAATGGGACATCTGTTTTATTTGTATTTTACTTGTACTTAATGGGACTTGAGCATCCATAGATTTTGGTATTTACAGAGGGTTGTGGAACCAAACCTCAGTGGATACCAAGGGCCCACTGTACCTTGACACAGCTATCTTGGTATGCCATCTGCTCTTGGTGAATCATTTCTCCTATATGCTTTGAGAACAGCTTCTCGATTACTTTTCAGAATTGTAGAGGCTTTTTGTCAGATGGTTCTACTTTGAAGGAATCTGTAATTCTTTCATTTATTTTGTACAGGGGGTCTTTGGTATTCCTTGGGGTTTGGTTCCAGAACCCCCCGTGGATACCAAAACTGATGGATGCTCATATCTCATTAAATATAATGGCATAGTAAAATGGTGTATCTTATATACAATGGCAAAATCAAGGTTTGCTTTTTGTAATGTATATTTAAAAAAAATATTTTCAAGCCATGGATGGTTGAATCCATGGGTAAAGAATCCGTGGATACAGAGGGCTAACTGTATAGTTTTACTTTTGTATCTCATCAATCATCCAGTGATGTTTTTCTTACTTTCTGGATAGAGATGGTTCTTGTTCACAGCCAGTTAGGTTCAGCTGTGAAAAAAGATACAGAAATCACTGAACCTCAGACCATAGGCCAGTATAAAGATGCCATCATAGTCTTCTTAACTTGAATAACTTGCATGATATAAAAAGAAGGGCAATCGTCATAGGTATAAGAGATATGCAAAGTTAATTATATTAGTTTTGTACAATCGTTGCAGAATATAATTTGTTCTGGAAAGCAGGTGTGGCAAAATACATCCCCCCAGGTGTTGCGGAATTGCAGCTGCCAGGGTACTAGCCAGTGGTAATAAATACTGGGAGATAGAGTCAGCAACATCTGCTGAGGTCATACTTGGTCCATTACATCTCTTGTAACAGAGATAAAGTTCGTCTTGAACTACAATGGGAGCTTCTCTCCCATGGCCCATTGCAGTTAAAAGATCTCAGCTTGAGACAAGATATAATGCATTGTACAATATGTTTTGTAAGCAATGAACAGCATCCTTTGTCAGAGTGACAAGACCCTGACCTGCAACACTTTAAAGATTAGCACATTAATCAGGTGGATGCAACTTAGAAATATTGGCCCTTAGATTAGGTTCTTTCTCTTTTTTAATCTGTTCCACTTTTCTCTGTGGCAACAAACAATTCCCTTTTCTCCTTATTTCCCCTTTCCTGGTCTGCCACAAACACATCTTTTATAGTTGTCAGCTGCCATGCATAATTTAATACCAGTATAAGAAAAAATGTTTACCATACATGGTAAAACACTGTTGGCTGCTTTTTGATTCTAGAATCATAGAATCATAGAGTTGGAAGAGACCACAAGGGCCATCCAGTCCAACCCCCTGCCATGCAGGAACTCCCAGTCAAAGCATCCCCGACAGATGGCTATCCAGCCTCTGCTTAAAGACCTCCAAGGATGGAGACTCTACCACACTCCGAGGGAGTGTGTTCCACCGTCGAACAGCCCTTACTGTCAGGAAGTTCCTCCTAATGTTGAGGTGGAATCTCTTTTCCTGCAGCTTGCATCCATTGCTCCGCGTTCTGGTCTCTGGAGCAGCAGAAAACAAGCCTGCTCCCTCCTCAATATGACATCCCTTCAAATATTTGAACAGGGCTATCATATCACCTCTTAACCTTCTCTTCTCCAGGCTAAACATCCCCAGCTCTCTAAGTCGTTCCTCATAGGGCATGGTTTCCAGACCCTTCACCATCTTAGTTGCCCTCCTTTGGACCCGCTCCAGTTTCTCCACATCCTTTTTGAATTGTGGTGCCCAGAACTGGACACAGTATTCCAGGTGGGGCCTCACCAAAGCAGAATAGAGAGGCACTATTACTTCCTTTGATCTAGACACTATACTTCTATTGATGCAACCTAAAATAGCATTGGCCTTTTTAGCTGCTGCATCACACTGCTGACTCATGTTCAACTTATGGTCTACTTGGACTCCTAGATCCCTTTCACACATAGTTTCATTCAGCCAGATGTCCCCCATCCTATATCTGTGCATTTCATTTTTCCTCCCTAGGTGCAGAACCTTACATTTCTCCGCATTGAATTTCATTTTGTTAGCGTTGGCCCAGCTTTCTAGTCTATTCAGGTCATTCTGAATTTCAATCCTGTCTTCTGGAGTATTGGCTACTCCTCCTAATTTGGTGTCATCTGCAAATTTGATAAGTATGCCCCCAATTCTGTCATCCAAGTCATTAATAAAGATATTGAATAGCACTGGGCCCAGGACAGAACCCTGTGGGACCCCACTGGTCACTTCTTTCCAGGATGAAAGGGAGCCATTGTTGAGCACCCTTTGAGTTCGGTCAGTCAACCAGTTACAAATCCATGTAATGGTTACCTTGTCTAGCCCACATTTTACGAGCTTGTTTGCAAGAATGTCATGGGGAACCTTGTCAAAGGCCTTACTGAAATCAAGATATACTATATCCACAGCATTCCCTTCATCTACCAAACTGGTAATTTTATCAAAAAAAGAGATCAGATTTGTCTGGCAAGACTTGTTTCTCTGAAACCCATGTTGGCTTTTTGTGATTATGGCATTGGCCTCTAAATGTTCACAGACTCTCTGCTTAATGATCTGCTCTAGAATCTTTCCTGGAATTGATGTCAGACTAACTGGACGATAATTGTTGGGATCCTCTTTTTTCCTCTTTTTGAAGATGGGCACAACGTTTGCCCTCCTCCAGTCTGCTGGGACTTCTCCTGTTCTCCAGGAGTTCTCAAAGATTATTGCCAATGGTTCCGATATTACATTCGCCAGTTCTTTTAATACTCTAGGATGTAGTTCATCTGGTCCTGGAGATTTATATTCATTTAGGTTAACCAGGTATTCCTGTACTATCTCTTTACTTATTCTGTGCTGAGATTCCCCTATTCTGTCTTCTGCTCCATTATCCTTAGGTTGACCACCCTTTGCCTTTTCTGAGAAGACTGAAGCAAAGAAGGTGTTGAGTAATTCTGCCTTTTCTTTGTCATCTTTGAGCATTTTGCCATCTTCTGCACGCAGTGGCCCTACTGTTTCCTTCTTCTTCCTTTTGCTTCGGACATACCCAAAAAAGCCCTTTTTGTTGTTCTTAACCTCTCTAGCCAGCCTGAGTTCATTCTGTGCTTTAGCTTTTCTGACTTTACCCCTACATGTGCTGGCTATTTGTTTGAATTCCTCTTTCGTGATTTCCCCATTTTTCCATTTCTTATACATGTTCTGTTTAAGGCTTATCTCAGTTGAAAGTTCCTTAGTCATCCATCCTGGCTTCTTGAGACACCTCCCATTTTTCTTCCTCATTGGAACTGTTTGAAATTGCGCCTTCAGTATCTCCTTTTTGAGAAACTCCCATCCGTCTTGAACTCCCTTCTCTTTTAGTTTTCTTGACCATGGGATCTCCCCCAGTATTTCTCTAAGTTTATTGAAATCAGCTCTCCTAAAGTCTAGAATGCGTGTCTGACTATGCCTGGCTTCCCCTTTCCGCTGTATAACAAACTCCAGGAGAACATGGTCGCTTCCCCCTAAGGATCCAACCACTTGCACCCCATTGACTAGGTCATCCCTGTTGGTTAAGATCAGATCTAAAATAGTTGATCCCCTTGTTGTCTCTTCCACCTTTTGGACAATGAAATTGTCTTCCAGGCAAGTGAGGAATTTGCTAGACCTTGAGGATTTGGCTGAGTTTGACTTCCAGCAAATATCCGGATAGTTGAAGTCCCCCATCACTACTACATCTCTCCTTTCTGAGTGTGTGCTCATCTGTTCTAGAAAGGCATCATCCAATTCCTCTGCCTGAGTCGGGGGTCTGTAGTAGACTCCCACAGTAACATCCCTGTTGTTTCCCTCTCCTTTAATGTTTATCCAGATGCTCTCCACCTGGCTTCCAGTACTGACTTCCTGGATCTCTTCACTGGTGTAAATATCCCTGACATATAATGCTATTCCTCCTCCTTTCCTGTTTGGCCTGTTTCTCTTAAAAAGGTTATATCCCTCTATTTCTACATTCCAGTCATGAGACTCATCCCACCAGGTTTCAGTGATGCCTATTATATCATATTTGCTCTGTTGTGCTAGGAGTTCGAGTTCATCCTGTTTATTTCCCATACTCTGTGCATTAGTGTAGAGACATCTAAGACCATGTGTTCCCTTTACTTGCTGCCTGTGCAAATTTTTTTGCTTCCCACTGTTGGGTCCTTGCACTGTTTGCCTTGTTCCCTCTATGTCAGTTTGATTATTTTCTCCAGCCCTTTTGCCTTCCAAAATAATGTCTCCCTCCCCCATATAACTCAGTTTAAAGCCCTCCTGATCAGATTTTTGAGACTTTTGGCAAAAATGTTTTTGCCAACTGGTGTGAGATGCAGCCCATCCCTTGCCAGAAGTCCCTCCTCATGGAACCGCAGCCCATGATCCAAGAATCCAAACTGTTCTTGGCGGCACCATCTACGGAGCCAGTTATTCACCTCTGCTATTTTCTTCTCCCTTCCTGGACCATGCCTTTCTACTGGGAGAAGAGATGATATGACAACCTGTGCATCCATCTCTTTCAGCTTCCTTCCTAGAGCCTCATAATCCCTTATGATATTCTGAAGGCTGTGCCTTGCAGTATCATTGGTTCCCACATGAACCAGAAGAAAGGGGTGTTGATCAGTAGGCTTGACAAGTCTTGTCAGCCTCTCAGTTACATGATGGATCTTTGCCCCAGGGAGACAACACACCTCCCGAGACATCTTGTCAGGCCCACAAACCACTGCTTCTGTACCCCTCAGCAAGGAGTCCCCCACAACCACCACACGCCTCCTCCGAGGCTTAGCAGCGGCTGTTCCCTTTCGTGGTACTCTCAGTCTCCCCTGCTCTGTCCCTGATGTCTGTCCCTGCTGCTTTTCCTCATCATCTCTGATAACAGAGAGAGATTCAAAGTGATTCTGTAGCTGCAAGCTCACAGAACGAACCGTGGTTTCCCTACTTCTGTGTGTAACTTTCCTCCAACCATCTCTTTCTTTTGTGTGTGAAGTGACCTCTTCTTCCTCAGCAACTTTCTCTGTGTGTTTCCTGTCCAGGACCATCTGGTCCTTTCTGTTCAAGAGAACCTCCTGCTCTCTGTGATGCTGAAGTGTTGACACCTGGGCCTCCAACTGCTGAACTCTTCCTTCTAAGAGGGCTACCAACTTGCACTTGGAGCAGGTGAAGTTCCCCACATCTATAGGCAAGAAGACAAACATCCCACAGGTGTTGCAGGTGACTGCTGCAGGTCCCTCAGTGTCCATAGTGAGAAGTCTTAAGGAGGCAATGAAACAAGACTGTGGGCTTCTCCTGTAAAACACCAGTGTAAAAAATCCCTGTGTGGCTGGCCTTTGTCCCCAAGCTCTGTTAGTGAGCTCAATCAACTGGGCCTATAGGTATCTAGAAAGTTCCTGGCTGCTAGCTCCTTCTAGAGGCAAGTCCCTGATTCACTTCCTCTGAATCCCCACAGCCCCTTAAGGGAATAGTGGGAAGAAAAGTATAAATATTGAATGACTTTGTCCTCACTGTGTTCAGGCTACCTTCTCCTCTGTACTTCCCCCCTGCCATGGCTATCAAATATAAAAATGAGTATGAAAAGAAAAAATTCTCCTAAAATGAGATTTCTCTTTCCTCCTCCCCAATGAACCAATGAAATGGCTCACAAATTCAAATTTTAAGGTCTTACCCAATCAAAAGGCACACAGAGAAGCACAGGTTTACCTTGAGGAAGGTATGGCCAGAAGCCGTATTCTGCTTTGCTTAATTAAGATATCACATTTGCCCTTTTCTAGTATTACTGAAGGTTCTTAACTATCACATCAATTGATTGATTCTTACCAAGAACAATTTATATCCCATGCTTTACCATATTAATGCTGGACATTTTCATTATTTAGGAAAACGTCTAGAAATAAGTAAGGGACAAATGTGGACACATTCTCAGCCTGAAGTAGCTTGCTTGATTTATCTTTGTGGCAGTATCTTACTGAATATCTCTCCTCTGAACTAAGGTGATTTATTTTTCCTCTCCAAGATAAAAAAAGTGCAACACTCGAGTTTTATACAGAACTGAGGTTTTACTTGAATTCCATGTTTGCCTCTCTTTTTTTTAAGATCAGAAGAAATGTGCACCATAGCTTCATCAATTTTGGAAAAGTGAAATCACAGTGGTATCCCACAGCCTCCATTTGAGGCCTGATCATCAGGCAACTGTTAATATGTTGTTTCATCATCATCATCAATCAATCATCATCATCATCAATCTATATCCCACTTTCCTCCCACAATTGGGACACAAAGCAGCTTACAAGCTGCATTATTAGAAATCACAATATTAATATCCGACACTGTATAGCAAGCTATATTGGTCATGATGTAGATAATGATCACAATTGCCATTACAATTTAATAAAAGTTCAGCCAGATATATCATACTAGCATCCTGGCTATAGCTGGGGCCAAATGAGATGGATCTAGGGTGCAATTTTACTGATTTGCTTAGGCAAAAATGAACATCCAGCATTCCAGGCTCAGTACATAACTTTCCAACTTTATACCCGAAATATGTGTTTACAATATATATCGAATCTTCAGTAAAATTGCAGTCTTGAAAAAACATACACACACACACACACACACACACACACACCCTCCTAGGAGATAGTGAAAGAAATGCAGAAAATACGTTGCAGCACCTTGTGATAGCAAGCATTTTGGGAACTCACAAAGGAGACCCTGCAGTATTTTGCAAAGAGATACAGTATCTTGCACAAAGAGAAGTGTTCATCTGAACTGCAAATGTCTCATGCAGGACTCCTGCAGTGTGAAAATAAAAATTCTCCTGCCTTGGAACTTCTCTTTCTAGTCTTAAAAATGGGAAAGGAGAGTTGACTTACCATGGTGCATCACTTTTCTGCAATGCAGTGATTGGAATGGAGGATGTCCTTGGATGGATTGCTCCTCCTATTTACATCTGTGTTATTATGTGCCTTCAGTTTGACTCTGACGTATGGTGGCCTTATCCTAGGGTTATCTTGTAAAGATTTTTTCTGAGGAGGCTTGCCACTGCCTTCCTCTGAGGCTGAGAGAGTGTAACTTGCCCAAGTCACTCAGAGGGTTTCCATGTGATCCAAATCCTGGTCTCCCAGTGTCCCTGTGCAACACTCAAACCACCATACCACCAGTTGGAAAGGCCATTCAAATTAAGCTTCAGGCACAGTCCCTAGTGGAGGAGGAACAATCTTCTGCTTTTAGAAGGTCCCAGAATGAAAGTGACAAAAATAAGAAAGAACACCCTTCAAAAACACCAGGAACATGGAACTGAAGATTGTGACTTAAGAGTAACCAAGATGTATACAGTAATGGAATAGTGGCATTAGCTTACAGATATACTATGTCTGTCAGCTGCTAACCACTGAACTTCACCCATAAATAAGAAATAATCATTCCAAGGAGGGAAGAATATCCCCTAGCCACGACAGAAAGCAGACATTTCACAGTAAGTTTCAGTGTTCCTTTTTCCTGCAGAAAAGGAGACTATCCTGAAATAGGAAAGGGAACAGAGATTCCTACAAATGAGAGGGCCCTTGCTGACACCTCCTGTCCCAAATACACTGCATCATTGATTATCTGCTTTCTAAAGCTGGCTTTGGCCAAGGGAAAGCTTTCCAAATTCATAGCAGCACATGAAGGATGGCACAGATCTTTATTTGGCACTCCTGCAAATAACTGCTGGAGAGGCACTGCTGCTGAAGGGGATAGAGATGGAAGAACCCCCATGATCTGGAAGATAGCCCTGCAGGCATAGTAGAAGAAAAAGCTCTTTAACTCAGTGAGATGGAGACATTGATCACCAGGGCCATCTGGAAGACCCTCTAGGCTATGATGTGAAAAAGAAAAAGAAAGAAAGAAGAGAAGAAATGAAAAGAAAAGAAAGAGATGGTGCATTTGTGGTAAATTTTGATGGCAGACCTGACATGTTTGTGTCATTCCTTCTCTGTAGGGAGATTATCAGACGGGGGAAATTGGGGAAGGCATACTCCCGGGATAATTGCATGATTGCAATGAAAATTTTCAGATGATGTCATGCTTATCCAGGACTTATCTCAGGAAGAATCAGGAAGCTCCAGCAACAAACCATTTCCAGGACTTCCCCGTGAATGGTTTGCTGCTGGAGTATTCCTGGATCTTCACAGGAGAAGTCCCAAATAAGCACAATTTGTCTGAAATTCTTCAGTGCGATCACACAACTTTGCTGGGAGTATCCCTTTTACTCCCAGCTTTTTTTCCAGGTCTGAAAATTTAGGTCTGCCTGAATGAGAACAAAAAAGACTGTATCAGCTATTGCACCCTATGAAACACATAGAAATATTGAATAGTATGATCTATGCAGAAGTATTGACTCTGGTTTAAAAAGCACATACAGTGGTCCCCCGCCTTACGAATCCCCTGGGTTACGAAAACCCCGGGATCCGAAGGCGGTGGGACCGCCATTGTATCCCCCGGGATACGAAAGATCCCCCGGGATACGAAAGAAAAAAAGCCATGCGGCCCCTTTAAATGGCCGCGCGATCCGTCCGCGAAAGCAGTCCCCCGGGAAACGAAAGCTTCCAGGTTACGAAGGTAATCCCGGAACGGATTACCTTCGTAACCCGGGGGACCACTGTATCTGCGATCAGTCATACTCCTGATTTTGATACTTTCTATACTTAAGAGAAGAAAGGCACTAAAAATTACATTTCAGGAAAGTAATTTAGAAACATTTGGTGCAGTGTCTCAAAAGGAAACTGGTCAGTGCCATTAGATTTGCTTACCTTCCAACTGAGGAACAGGAACAGAAAGTCATTTTAAAATCTCTCTCTCTCTCTTTCTCTCTCTCAGAGTCTGATGTTGCAGCAGACAGCCATACAGTGCCTGAACTCCATGTAGGGTATGAGGAGAGATCTTGTAGCGCCTTCAAGACTAACTGAGCTTTTGTAAGTCTACGAAAGCTCATGCTGCTAGCTTCTGTCTTTCAGCAAGTTTCAAAGGTGCTACAAGATCTCTCTACATACTGATTCCACAGACTAACACAGCCAAATTTTTGAATTCTATCTCTTTGAAGGGTCAATAGGAAACCTTAGCTTTTTCTTTTCAGAAATTTAGGGTACAAGGATCTTCCAGCCACCCTCAAGGAAGACAAGCATGATTTTAATCTCTGCTTGTTGTACACCCACCCCTTACATTATCATTTGGTGAAGGCTATCTATGGCATAATAGATTCTGTTAAAGGAAGATGGATGACCTTACTTCCATAGCCTCTTTACTACAGCTTCACTGTTTAGAAATCAGCTATGGAGCTGAAACCAGCTATGGAGCTCACACCTCTTCCTGGATAAGAGCCCCCTTGTGTTGGATGGTGCCTGGATATCCCAGCACCAGGATTTCCTTGACTAGACCAGGACTGGCATGATTGTCCACTGCAACCTTGCAAAGCACTCTTCATCAAGGATGAAGAGTATACAAGGGATGAAAAATATCTTGTGTTAATAGCAGTTACTTCCATAGGTGCTTCTGTGGTTTCTGCACCCTTTGTAATAAGCCTGAACACAGGTATCTGCTTATCTTGTTTGCTGTGACAAAATGATTATGAATACCAATTGAAGAAAAGAATGAAAACCGCATAGAGACTGTGCTGGAATCCTTGGAAGCACTTACCCTTTCTAAAATATACTCTGGTAGATTTTGTAGCTAGTCAGGTGGTTTGGGCAGGAGGAAGAGACCATGTAGGCTCACAGATTATCAGGTAGTTGTATTAAATGTTTAAGCTCCACTCTCATAAGAAATGTGAATCCCTAATAATTTTATTTATTTATTTTTGTCAGTGCATAAAATCCACCAAAAAAACTCTTGCATGATCACTACTGCTTTGCCTGGTCATCCATGTGCCTGAAGTAAATAAATAAAATATTTGTGGGTCAATTTATATTCTCTGTCCCTGGGCTTTCCACTCCACCAAATGCATCTGAGGAATTAGGCTCAGGTCTACCAAAGCTCATGCTAACAATTTCTATCATTCATCTAAAGGTGCTGCAAAATCCCTTTGAATGCATGTATTTCCTGTAGGAACAAGTAAAACAAGGCATGAAAACACCTTGTGTTAATAGCAGTTACTTCCATAGGTGTTTCTGAATTATCTGTGGAATTCCTGGCATAAGAGAATAAAATACATGCAAAGTTCCAATACAGGAAACTTGAAGAAACTTTTCTCCTCAGTGTCTTGAATACTTGACCTAAGAAAGGTTTCTCTCCCTGAGGAATTTACAGAGCTGCAGTTCCTCTATTGCCCTAGGAATACCCTTTGCCTTTAACTTTAGAATAATTTAGTAAATATCTGAGGATTTCTCTTGGGAAGGTATTTGGTCAGAAAATTGAAATGCAGAGTGGAAGAGCTTTAAAGTCATTTTGCCTTGAACTTATACTGTGAAAGAAAGCTTGCATATATCAAACTATAGTGAATTTCAAAAAATCTAGTTTTATACTTTTTAAGTGCCTCAAAAAATCATTTGTCTGTGGGGGGAAAACTGCTCAGCTAGTTGAAACAATTAACCCCTTTTCTTGACTGGCAGGCCACTAGTGTCAACTTTTAGAAAGCTGAGGACATCCTATATTTGTTTTGGTGTTTCCATTTCCTTAACTCAGAATCAGAAGATACTAATAAAGAGGTTTGAAGGCAAATATTAGGAGTTTTTAAAAAAGCTTCCAAGAAATATTGACTGAAGTTATAAATACAGACATGGGTAGAAGCCTTTGCTAAACTGTCCAAAACTCTCAAGGAAGTAAATCCTGCTAAAGGACAAGGACCAGATGTTTGGAAGACTAGAAATGACATTAAAAGGCAGAACGACCATGTTGTGATAAAGGCCAAGATTGGAGCACCATTTTTTTCACTGCTTTAATCACAGTGTGAGGAACCAGTGTAACTATGGGGTTATCCACTAGGTAGCCCTGCAGTCCTTAGACTCATGAGGCAGTCTTTATGTATTTATTTTCATCTTGTAATAATCTAGCAGAGCTAACAGGGCTGTCTGTTTTTCCCAGTGAAAATATCCCCCCTCCCCCGAGCTCTTCTAGATCTGAGGAGAGAAGGTGTGTGTGTTGTGTGCCTTCAAGTAGTTTCCGATTTATGGCAACCCTAAGGCGAACCAAACCTATCATGGGATTTTCTTGGCAAGGTTTGTTCATAGGAGATTTGCTGTTACCTTCCTCTGAAGTTGAGAGCATGTGACTTGCCAAGGTTACTCAGTGGGTTCAATGGCCGAGCTGGGAGTTGAACCCTGGTCTACAGAGTTGTAATCCAACACTCAGATCACTGTGCCATACTCACATCTCTCTAAAAATCACAAAGAGCTCCTCCTTTTGTAGTGGCTACAGAGGAGAAAAAGTTAAGAAGTCTCAGCTGGGAGAGAATGTCCTTGTGTCTGTCCAGAGAGTATTCACTGCTTCTTCTGTTTTTGGAGGAAGGGTGAATAAAACTCTGTACAGGGAAAAGGTTATGGAAACTTAATTTCCTCATCAGAGAAAACCTTTGTTTTCTGTGGGATGAAGAGGGTCTATCTCCATCAAAATAAAGTATTGGCATCCCTTGGATTCTTTACCAGAAACTTTACTGCCCTTGAATTTCTGCTGGGAATGGAGCCTGACACAGTTAAAGTTAATCTATTTACTTTATTCTATTTACTATTTATTCAAGTTAAACCAAGCATGGGTTGTTAAACTGATAAGTTCTGAAGAGATTTCATTATACCCCCAGTTTTGAGGGAAACTTGTGAACTGCTAAGGTCAGAATGAGAAGATGATAAAAGGAAGCTTTTCTCCTATTAGACTTGAACTGAGACCTCTTCATTCTTTCTGTGTTAGTGGTGATATACTACTTGCTTTTTGGCACTCCAGAGATGGCAATAGCCTGTCCAGTAACTTAAAGTCCTATTTTTCATAATCTAGCCTATCTAAGGCCTCTATGTGTTTTTTCCCATTGCTAATGGAGAGTGTAGAAAGAAACATCCCTTCAAAATCTGCACATTCATTTCTGCCAACTCAGCTACTTGTGCTTTCAGTACTGAATTTTTGTCCCTAAATGGCCTCCAAAATCCTGGGAAGACTTATCCACGGGGCAATCGGTCCTTTGACCAAGCGTCTCTCCAGCCGGGCTGCTTTTGCAAGGGGCACCCAGCTGGGGAGATGCTAGGAAAGGTGACCTCTCCCTGGCTGGACTCCCTCCAAAGGGAAAAGCCCAGCGAGGGAGACACTGAGGAGGGCGATCGCGCGCCCAAAAGCCTCTCAGCCGGGCTCTTTTCCCACAGAAGGGAAAGGACCCAGTGAGGAAAGGCTTTTGGGCGCGCAATTGCCCTCCTCAGCGTCTCCTCAGCCGGGCTCCTTCTCTGGGGAAAGAGCCTGGATGAGGAGAGACGTTTGGGCATGCAATCACGCTCCTTACCGTCTCCCTTGCTGGTCCCCTTCTGTGGGAAAAGAGCCCGGCCAGGGAGAGGCTGCAGGGCGACCACGCACCTTCCTCAGCGTCTCCTCAGCCAGGCTCTTTCCTCAGAGAAGGAGCCCGGCTGAGGAGATGCTGAGGAGGGCAATCATGTGCCCAAAAGCCTCTCCTCACTGGGTCCCTTCTGTGGGGAAAGAGCCCGGCTGAGAGGGGTTTGGGCACGAACCAGTGTCTCCCTCACTGGGCTTTTCCCTTCAGAGGAAGCCCGGCCAGGGAGAGGCTTTTGAACGCGCGATCGCCCTCCTCCTCAGCACCCCCTCAGCCAGGCTCCTTCTGTGGGGAAACAAGGGGAGACGCTGAGGAGGATGTGCAATTGCTGTGCAGCCTCTCCTCAGCTGGGCTCCCCCTCAAGTATGATCCCCGACCTATCCACGGTCATATAAAAGCCCACATTTTTGGCCCCAAAAGTTGACCTTGACTTATACACGAGGTCGACATATACATGAGTATATACAGTATCTCTGATGACCACCCACTCAGGCTATACTGTGTCAGTCTGGGACATCTTTCTCATGAATTGATGGTGAGATAGTGTTATGTACATTTATGGTGCTTTATAAATAAAGCTAATAATAATAATAATAATAATAATAATAATAATAAGTGCTTCATGGACATAGAATCTGTAGAGAAACACATAACCCTTCTAAGTGGACCAGGCTCCAGGGGTAGCCGCATCCTCCAAAAGGCTCTGCCTTGTCAGAGGGATAGGAAAAAGGGCATTGTGTCCTCCCAAGTCTATTCTGCACTTGACTTGTTCCCAACTTCCCTTCTTTCACTTGACTCAGGGTGAAGAGGATAGCCATTACCTCTTCAACTCAGGTGCTATCAAAAATGTACCTCTTATGGTTTCTTTGCTCCACCTAGGGTCAGAAGCCATGTCTCTCTGCCATTACTACATTATTCCTTGGGTCCTAATAACCCCTCCTGTGGCCCAGATATTGTTGCATCCAGATGTTAAGAGGCCTTTCTCATCTGTATCTAAAACCCAAACAGTGCCGGTTACTATCTCCTTGTAAGGCCAGCCCTGCTTCATTCACAGCTGCTGGCAGATCATCATTATCTCGATGTTTCTGCCCTGAAGGCCTTGGCTGACCTCTTTTCTGTGCCCAAAGGCAGGGTGTCATGTACATGCATAAGAAAGTGGGTGAAGGCTAGGCTAGTTAAGTGGGGAAAAGCCTTTCCTGAGGTTGTTCCATGAGAAGAAATATTCCCTCTCCAAAATTAAGAAGAGAGAATTCCTGAAGAAGAAATGGAAAGCATGTCCTGAGCAGAGAGGCAGAAGAAAAGTAGGCTGATCCTCCACTATGGCACATGAAGTCTGTTATTTGCATGTTTCTATTCATGAGAGTAAATGTGAGAAGCAACCCATTTAAGGTACCCACCAATAACTACTGCAGTGTTTCTTATACTGTTGATATGGGAGACTGACGTTCTTCCCTTTTGTGGTAAGGACTAACACCATATTCATGCCCATTGGCTACAACTGTTTTTTTTCTTCCATGCAAACTCTTCAGAGACCATCAGTTGATGGTTCATGGACCACCACTTAGAAACTTGTGCTTGTTCCACTTTACTTAGGAACTTTTTTTAATGTCATGAAAGGGTAGAGGCTTTGTTGGTGTATTACTTGATTTTTATACTTCAAATGAAAAACTTGTTGGCATATGAATTCATTATGTCATGTTTATTTTCCCCTCTAGTTAACAATTACATTCACTTCAAACTTGGATCTCCAATTAATTACAGAAATGGTGGCTGGGAAAGGAAAAATGGTCTATTCCTTTTAACATTCACCTTTTCCCACCAGGCAGGCTGTTTATCATACAGAAATTCCTACTACTTACTTAAATGTCACTGTTTATATTCTAATGAAATGTAGAATGAGTTAAACAGGAACAATGGATAGCAACTTTTTACGATAAGACATAACTGGTTTGTAGAATGACAGACTGCATAAATTATGCATGGCACCCATCTAAATGAAATTGTATGTGACTGCATGACAGTGTAAACCTTACCTTTTGGGAGGGAAAAGAATGAATAGAAGCTGAAAGCAAAAAGGAAAAGGGGGGAAAGAAGAAAACTTCCAAAGTTAAATGAAAGTGAAATGTATAAAATTTTGATTTTAATTATGTAACATTTGATTTATAAAGGGTTTGCTGTAAGCCTTCAGGTGATTTTGTCCAACCCCAAAGCCGTATTCAGACGCCATGGATCACAGCCTGGGATGCAGGAATCTGATTTTTTGAGACAGATTACCACAATGGAAGAACTAGAGCCGAAAGCCAACAATTGCACAAAGGTATTCATTTTACTATTATCTACAGGAACCTTTCTTTTTCTTTTCTTTTTTTTTCTTTTTCTTTTTGGAAGTTAATGTAGAATTAATGGTTTTCTTTCATTTCCCCCCACAGGTTCTCGTATGGCACACTAGAACAGAAAAGGTCAATCTAGCTAATGAGCCAAAGTATCATATGGACAGTGTCAAAATTGAAGTATGATGCCTAAACATAAAATGGGACATACCAAAATTAACAGATGCAATCACTTATGCCTCCCAGACAGTCAAACATTCAGACTGAACAATTTGCACTCAGCAACATCTTTTACTGTTCTAAGGAGACTTCTATCAAATGGCTCAAGATGTATGTAGTTGTGTCTCCACTTGTTCTGCATGTGTTTATCCAATCTGTTTTAGTACTTTAACTGATTAGATTGTTTTTATATAAGGCATTCAAATGCATTTTAGTTAAATGCTGAAAATATGCTGATTTAAAAAAAATGTAAAACTTAATTGATCATTTAGAATGGTGGCTTTCAGATAATGGATGTTCGGCATTTATTTGTTCTTTAATTAAAGAGTTTTGTTTTTAAGAACAGTAGTCAAAGCTCTTATAGAATCAAATAATCACAGAATATTTATGGATTTCTTTAATATAGGGAAGCAACAGCTCATCAGTACGAGGCACCATAAAATGTAAACACAATTACTGGCATAAACCTGGATACAGTTGGAAAGACAAAACTGAAATATTCATTTGAGCAACTTACCCTGTATGTATGCTGTGAAGCACACTTTAGATTTTCCTTCTGTACACACTGTTGTAGCCAAATTGTGTATTTTGACACAGGAAACCAAATAATTAACTGCTAAGGTAAAAGAAACTGATAGAGCAGCAGTGATATCCAGGTTTATCTCGTGTTCACTAACCACTTACTTTCCCCTTTTCATCACATCATTATAATATCACAGTGAAGTGAATAAGGAAACAAAATCATTATTACACAAGGAAAAACATTGCTCAGTGATACATATACACTCTTATTTATATGATTAACATTTGTTCATACAGTACCTTCTACAGGATTACTGGATAATTTGCAGGGTGGCTTTACATATTAGAGATAGTACTATCATGATATCTATTTCCTTTATATGGAAACATTGGATCTATAACTGATAAAATAATTTGAATATGTTGTTGGTCAAACAGCTCTTTTGAAAGATATGCTTCATGAAATCAAATGTACTGTGGAATGAAAAAGCTGCCAATGATAGGTGTTCTCAACCTGCTTTTCACTACATCAAAATTTTCAAAGTCAATACAGACCACAACACGGTCAGTTAAGATTACTTCTTAATATGAACAAGGGAAAAGATGCATGGACAGACCAGGAAAACTAGATGCATTTGAGTATGGAATGTCAGGTCTTGATCTAGATGAAATCTCTATTGCAGTTTTCATTTCCAGAGTTGTGTGCTGAGAGTTTGGCCTGAGGAAGTTCCAGTCCAACCTGCCACTGTATTTGGGGGCTGGACAAAGCCCATCACATTGCTGGAACTACTAAGATTCATCCCAGCCATCTGCTGATTCATCTGTGAAATGCAGATGATTTTAATTAGTGTACAGGTATTCAAATTCTGTAGTAAAGTAAAGATTAATTTAAAACACAACACCTCTTTCTCAATACAACATTTCATTGTAAGATCTAGCATGACAGGAACAGATATATTTCAGCTGTTAATGATGTACAGGTACACACATCACTTTAGAAAACAGCAGCCCATCACATACCTCCACCTCTGTAGCTACAACTCCTGATGCTGGTCCCCATCACCTCACCTGTTTTCCTTTAGTGGGACATGCCATGACAGATACCTATTTACATCCCCCCTCCCTCCACACACACACTCCAACAACATGGAAATGGCCATGCAGGAGCTGTGCTGCTTACAAAGTGGGTCGGGACTTTGGTCATTGTGTGGTCAGAACAGAATTGTGACCTATACAACCACAAACTATAAATTGTGGTACATCTGACTTATGCGATTACAATTCACTGACAGGGTGCTAGCCAACCTGACATCAATACCTTTTGGTATATTGTGATTTCTCCTAAAATAATGCCCAATTCTTGAGACACTGAGTTGGAGTTGTCTCCAACTGGAATAGACTCACTATAATTAACAGAAAATAATAATTTTTTATTTATAGCCCGCCCCTCTGAACAAACAATCGGGGCAGGTTACAACAGAGTAAAAACAGTACAAAGTTAATGCAATAACCATATGCAATAACTAACAAGTCCCTTCCATTTCAGAGGGTCTACTTCAGTAGAGGGGGCCTAAATACCCTAAAGGCACCAGGTCCCATCTGATCTAGAAAATTACACAGGATCAGCACACACACACGCACATACACTCCAATAGAGAATAATATTGGGTTTAACCCATTGTTGTTTGCAAATTGCATAACATTTCAGTACTCAATCTTCATTTTAAATACCTTGAGGTGACTGTTGTACTGTCAAAACTAAATTTATGGATGCATCAAGACTGACTTCCTAGAGTTCAACTCTACATTATAAAATAATATTTTAAATATTTCAAGTCCTATTTTCCAGGTTTAGATAATGCCAGTACTAGTTAACACCAAGATTAAAAGTATCTGCTCACCTGAGAAAGATTCCACTGAGTTTGTTGATTCTGCTGCATACCAAATTTCTGTGGTGGGGTTACCTGCCCTGCCATCGTTCCTTGGGGTCCTCCAACATTTTGCGGAAGTCCCAAAGCAGCAGTTTGTGTAGGAACAGAAAAGCCATTAGGCATTCCCATGCCCACCATCATGCCTGTATTCTGTCCTATGACAGGTACTGACTGTCCCATCATGTTTCCCATCATTGCAGGGGCTGCAGGTACAGGTACAGGTACAGGCACAGGCACTCCCATGGCTGGAAATCCTTGAAAATGTGCTGCTGGTTGTGCAGTAAAGGGCAAAGGCTGTGGTCCCATGAATACACCTGGACAAAAGGCGAAAGGAGAAGAATTTTTTAAATCAACGAAGGTTGATATAAACCTGCTCTACTTTTCCAAAGTTTAGTGCACAAAACCTCAACTGTTTCTGTCAAACACTTGCTGTCCAAGTAAAAGAGGACTGGTAAGGTGGAATGCCCCATCCTAAAATCCTGATATGGTTCTGTGAAGTTGGCAAGGAAACTGTGGTAATCCTACACCTCTTCTAAATTAGGCGTGGATAGAATTATTATAAAAAGAACACAGATAGTAGCCACTGGTGCCTCAACATCAATCCTGGCATCTCTTGCTAGTGATCTTACATCTGTTGCTGAGGAAGAGAGGAAACCTCTTACTTTCTTTGACTTTTCTTTGATCCCTTCACACTTTGAATCAGAACAACCTCTTTCATGGCAGTCAAAGAACCTCTTTTGATAGCAGACCTCAGGTCTGACCCTTTACTGTAAAGCAGGTCTGCTAATAATGTAGCAACATGAAATGGTTGTCAGCATATGCACTGTTCTTGTGAGTGATCCTAACCAGTAGCCTCTTCTCATTGGAGAAGAGCTATCAAATCAGAAACTATCATTTTAACCAGGTTTGACTCCCGACATCTTTCAATTAAATACTGCCTGGAAATAAGGGAGCAGTGAGGGGAAGGAAAGAGCACCAAGGAAAGTAAGATTGTTCTGTCACTGGCTTACTCTGGAACCTCATTCCCACCATTCCTCCTTCCAAATTGGCTCCTAACTTTCTGCCCCAGCACCAAAAATTAAATATATTATTCCAACACTTTATGTGAACATTTGCCATCTTTAAATAACAATTGTCCGTCTTCAATGTTTTTCCTCTAGACTTGCTGTTTGATATTCAAAAGTAAAAAGAAAGATAAATCCAGTTTTATATACATCCATACAGCAGGGTGAGGAGCAACCATGTTTTATTAGCACAACTCTCAAGTCACTTTGGAAATGGATTTGAAAAGCAATTACCCGGAGCACTTTGCGATGGCATAGTCCCGGTGCCATATAGTGATAAAATGGAATCCTTGGAGAGCAGTTTCTTTGCTGAGTCTTCTGATTTTGTTTGTTCAGTGAACAAATCAAGATCTCCTGATGCAGCAGATAAAGTGGAAACTACAGGGTTGGTGGAAGTACTCTAGAAAATAAAAGTCAAGGGACTAGATTTTTATTTCCTAGTGGATGGTTAGGGAAAATAATACGGTATGTGTTTTCAAACCAAACAAAAAGTAATTTAGTAGAAAAACTGAAACAATCATTTCAATGCTTACATATATTTAGAACACAGTAGTATTTATTACATGTTTCCTTTCATGATTGACAGAGGTATTTTGTATATCCTATGAAAAAAATAATCCAGATGTTTACCACAATATGTCATGTAATTGGAGCAAATGCAAATGTTACCCAGCCAGTGTAGCCAAATGAATGTGCAATATGTATTTCTTTCACATGTCTTTTTCAAGACTGGGCCAAGGTCAACAAATACATACACACAGGTGTTTATTCAAGATGCTTGTACACACTATGTCTTATATAATACATGTTTGCTTCAAGATTACCACAGAACACATGGTAAATACTTTTTGTTGCAATAAACTGGAGCTGGCCTCAAGACAGGGACTATACCTATAATCACTCAGAATATCAGAAGATATCCTTTATAATATAATTGTTTCCACATCACTACATGAAGTATACTGTATGCAGAACACCCATTATTGCAAAATTTAATTATCTGTTTGCCTATTTTTTTTTGAAAACCACAATGAACTGCACAAAAGATTGATTCTTGCAGAATTTCATTGGAATGATGCATGCATACTAGGCAACTGCGGACAACTGTACATCTTCTGTATTTTGGCTTCTGTTTTTTTGTGGTTTTATTTATGTTTACTGTATTTGTTAATAGTCTTCTTGTAAATTTGCAAGTGCTCTCTTTAGATATGTACTACAGTGCAAAACTTTTTCTCTGAACAAAACCCCTCATCATTGGTTGAAATTAATCTTGGCTAATTTTTTCTCTCTCTCTAGTAAAAAACAAAATTGGAAGAAGGAATCTCTTAGGATAAAAAATACTGTAAAACACACTGTACTTTCACAAATTTGCAGCTTTCAATTAATGTATGGCAGTATTAATTGAATTGTGAACAGGAATATATAGCTATAATATTGTAAAATTTAGCTGCAATTTTCAGGTTTAAGATTCAGAACAAAATTTATGGAAAAGATCTACAGAGTTCTGTAAAGCTTGAAATTTTGTGGCTTCTCATTGATTCCAAATCTGTTTTGAAAACATCTTTCAAGGAACAAAGCAGCCCTTTCCTGTGGAAAAAGCAATGAGTCAAATGGTTCTGTGTTTTTTTTGTCAGAAAGAACTGTATCCTGCTAGAAATTCGTACATTTTTAATAAACCCAACAGAGCTTGAAGGAAACATTGTGAAATACCTACAAGAATGCTAACTTTGAAAACAAAAGAAACTACACAAGGAGTCAGCAGATTTACTGGTTAACATGTCAAAAGAAATGGGGGGGGGTTTTCAAAGTGGGGTTCAAATCCCCACTTGGCCACAAAATTTACTGGCTGACTTTGAAACAGTTACTCTACTTAAGGCTAACCCACTTCACAGGGTTGTTATGAAGACAATGGGAGGGGGAAGGGGAATCACATTCCCAACTTTGCACTCCAAAGAGGAAGAAGCTTATGTTGTGCTAAGGGGTTTGGGTATAACTGCCGAAACAAACTTTGTTTTGGCTCAGGTTCCCCCCACCCCAGCCTAACAAGCAGGCACTCAGTACCATCAGGTAGTTATTGGAAATAGGATGTCTGCTACATCCATATTCCCATCTGTTTGGGTCAACAAATACAACTTTGGCACAAGTGCCAAGGGAATGGGTAAAAGAGAAAGAAACTGATGTTCTGTGCCCTAGGAGAATGCTGCTGCACTCAAATGGGAAAAAAACCAAAAACAAACAAACCCTGTAATTAAAAATTGGTGGAAGGCTTGCAACAGTCAATGCATTGTGCTGGCCTTGAGCCATGGGAAATACAAGTCAGCATTTTTTTTAAAGTACCAGGTGAGGTGGTTGTCTCAACATCTTTGCATCAACAAGAGGGCAACAGTGAGAACAATAGAGGAGATAACAGCATGCAATAGGGGATTCTTGCTCCTTTCCACAAAGGGGCAACTGGTGGTGGTTTCCTTTTCAATTACCAGAGTGGGTCTGGTTTATTAAAAAAAAAAAAAAGCCAAAAATAAAAAAAATGAAAACCCTTTAAAAGGAGAACCACAGCAGCAGAAAGTATCTCTCTCAAACACATGCAAACACACAATGAGAACAAGCAGAAGAAAAGCAATCAAATAAAAGGAGGACAGCAAGTGAAGATCATGGAAAAAGAACTTAGATTTCACATCAAGAAGCTTAACATATTTATGAAACAGCATCAAAAATAGTAGCTACATCAATGTAATCTAATAGAACAGTTAAATAAATTGAGCTATAATACCGTTGAAGAGTTATAAATACGTAACCACCATAATTACATGGCTGTGTAGCGAATTCCAGCCCACTCCCCCATCCCTACCTCTGCTGAAATCAATGGGTGTTTCTTTCCTTTTTGCTCAGGAAGAAGCTGACTGACATTCGCACACTCCTGTGAGTGTTCTCCATTGTGACAGATAGAAGCAGGGTCCCTGTCACAATTCCCCCTCTCACCAGAGACTGCTTACATGAAAAGTGGTGCTGGTGGTAACATCAGTCATCTGCTTCTCAAGTAACAAGGGAACAGTCCCTATTAATCGTGGTAACTGCTTCCCAGTAAGTGGAACTGGGGGACTTTTATGGTCCCTACGTGTCACCTAAACCAGGGAATACGTGGGGTTCATAAATACCAAAGAGTTATGAATACACTTAGGATGTCTAGGTTATGACTCTAGGTTACATTCATAACTCCCCAACAGGATTCCAGCCAGGATAATTAAATCACTGAAGGAATTTAAGTAACAAAAGGGCTGAGGGAATAACCCCTCTACCCAAGACCATTTCTCTCAGATCAAATTATGCAAGATATACACATTTAGAATAATATCAAAGTGGTTGTAACATCTGAAAAATATATACCAAATTGTAGTTTCTGGTCCTGGATACTGGCCAGAATGTATGAAATTTTTAGAAACTCTGGTAAATAAATATTCATGTGGGCTAGCTTGGCCTCTGCATGCTTGAACCTAACAGGTAATCATTTATTTTGTCAAAATACACCATACTAGACCATTCTGCTATTTTTTTTACAAGTAAGTCTCTGTATCAAATGCTTTGGCTATTACTAGATTGGAAACCACTAAGAAATAATAGCCTTGGCAATGTGTACAGCTAAGCTAGAGGCAAGGACACGGATGTATATGTGAACCTACCTCCTGTCATTGCCAAGCACCCAACAGTTTTCCAGACCCTCATGGGTTGAGCATAAAGGTCTGTATAAGACTCCACTACCATTTTCAGATGAACAGCCAACTCAGTGCAATTCCAGTACTCCATGTGGAATTTTGCACTCATTGTGTAAAGGTATGGGAAGCTGCTGGGTGCACCAGGACCTTCAAGGGATGGGCTCATGCACACCTGTGTCTCCATAAAGACCTCCACATAAGTGACAACTGCATGATGTGCAATGCCATTCACAAGTATTCACTCCCTTTGACTTTTCTGCTTTTTTTTGTGCTACAGCCTGGAATTAAAATGTATGTAATTTGCATTATTACCAGTTGATATATACAAGGAGTGGTAGTGCAACGTGTGGTAGTGTGAAGCGGTAGTGTGAAGGTACAAAGTATTTTAAATTTTTATAATGGCATAAACAGTTAAATAAGAGCAAACTGGCATTTGTTGGATGCACAAGTGTTCACACACACGTATACACACCATACTGAATCAATTCTTTGTAGTAGTTCCTCTGGCAGCAATTAAAGCTGCAGGTTTTCTTGTCTACATTTTTATCTGCTTTAACCATCTGGATCTTGACATATTTGGCCATTCTTCATGGCAAAATTGCTCCAGTTCTATCAGATTCTCTGCAGACCACTGGTGAACAGCAACTGTTATGTATTGCTACACATTTTCAGTCAGATTGAGAGTTGCCCTCTGATTGGGCTTTGCTAAGACATTCAGATTCTTGTTAAACTGGTTTTCCTGTTAAAATTTACCCTTTATTTGGCTCCATCTATCTTGATCTCAATTCTGATCAGTTTCCCAGTGCATGACAAGAAAATGCATCTATCTCTACAACAGGATGCTGCCAGCAGTGCTTCATTTTGTGGCAAGGCAAAAAAGTTCAATTTTGATCTCATCAGATCTAAGAAACTTTCCCCATATGTTTGGTGTCACCCACATGCCTTTTGGCAAACTCCCGAAAGATTGTGAAATGGGTTTGTTTCAGAATGGCATTAGTTTACCCATCTGGATGATAGTTGTCCCAATGACAGCTTCTCTCATCTTAACACTGGATCTCTCCAGCTTCTTCAGAGTTATGAAAGGCCTCGTGGTTGCTTCTCTAATCTGATGTCCTTTTTACCAGTCACTGAGTTTTGGTGGACAGCCTTCTCCAGGCAGAGTAATGACTGAGTAATTTTCCTTCCACTTTGTAAGAATGGATTTAGCACTCCAGGGGATATTTATAGTTTGCAAGATTTTTTTTTTTTAATATTTTACTCTGTTGGTTCTGCACAACTTCTTCATACAGTTGTTTTGATAGCACCTTGGGCTTCATGATGCTGTTTTAATATGCTGTTCAAGAAACGGAGTAGCTAATACCCCAGAGGACAGGATCAAAATTCAAAATGACCTGAATAGACTAGAAAGGTGGGCCAATGCTAACAAGATGAAATTCAACACAGAGAAATGTAAGGTTCTGCACTTAGGGAGGAAAAATGAAATGCACAGATATAAAATGGGGGACACCTGGCTGAATGAGACCACATGTGAAAGGGATCTAGGAGTCCAAGTAGACCATAAGCTGAACATGAGTCAACAGTGCGATGCGGCAGCTAAAAAGGCCAATGTTATTTTAGGCTGCATCAATAGAAGTATAGTGTCTAGATCAAGGGAAGTAATAGTGCCACTATATTCTGCTTTGGTCAGGCCCCACCTGGAATACTGTGTCCAGTTCTGGGCACCACAATTCAAAAAGGATGTGGAGAAACTGGAGCGGGTCCAAAGGAGGGCAACTAAGATGGTGAAGGGTCTGGAAACCATGCCCTATGAGGAACGCCTTAGGGAACTGGGGATGTTTAGCCTGGAGAAGAGAAGGTTAAGAGGTGATATGATAGCCCTGTTTAAATATTTGAAGGGATGTCATATTGAGGAGGGAGCAAGCTTGTTTTCTGCTGCTGCAGAGACTAGGACGCGGAACAATGGATATAAATTGCAGGAAAAGAGATTCCACCTCAACATTAGGAGGAACTTCCTGACAGTAAGGGCTGTTTGACAGTGGAACACACTCCCTCGGAGCGTAGTGGAGTCTCCTTCCTTGGAGGTCTTTAAGCAGAGGCTGGATGGCCATCTGTCGGGGATGCTTTGACTGGGAGTTCCTGCATGGCAGGGGGTTGGACTAGATGGCCCTTGTGGTCTCTTCCAACTCTATGATTCTATGATTCTATGATTCTAAACTCCAGGCCCACCTGTGTTTTTCATCTGAAATCATGTGACACTGAAACCACACAAAGACTGGTGTGTTTCCACTACTTATGCAGCTTCTGGAAGCAGTGGGATGCAACACAGCTTATATAGAGGTGTTACAGCAAAGGAAGTGAATAATTCATCATCAACAACTGCTAACTCATTCCTGATTACATCATGTTTGTCCCATAATAAAAGTATTTTGGCAGCTTCACAGTGTTGAGTATCTTGTGTACATCAAATGGTAACAATGCCAACTACATCCATTTCAGTTCTAAGCTGTAACATGACAACATGTGGAAAGGTCAAGGGGGTTAAATAATGGTGCAGTGGTTAAATGCCAGTACAGTGGTCCCCCAGGTTACGAAGGTAATCTGTTCCAGATTACCTTTCGTAACCTGGAAGCATTCGTTTCCCGGGGGACCGCTATTTCTGACGGACCGCGCGGCCGATTTAAAGGGGCCGCGCGGTTTTTTTATTCGTATCCCGGGGGATCCTTCGGATCCCGGGGGATAATTTTTGGTCCTGCCGGTTTCGGATCCCGGGGATTTCGTTCCCCGGGGGATTCGTAAACCGGGGGACCACTGTATTGCAGTACTGCATTGTGAGTTCAGTCTTGCAGGGCTCTAGGTTGACTCTGCCTTCCATCCTGTCAGTAAAACGAGTACCCACCTTGTTGGGGGCAATTAGCTAACACATTCTAAACTGCTTAGAGAGTGTTTAGCACTATACAGCGGTACAGAAATATAAGTGCTATTGCTACTGGTATTCTCCAAGGCACTGTATTGTGCCTTTAAGCATATTGTCCAACCCATTGGTCAACTAGATCCTCTTCAGCAAAGCCCATAAGCATGCTAAGTTGGTTATATCTATGATATTTGTCTATTAATCATGGTGAAATTATCGTATTTACTCATGTACAAGTCAACCTCATGTATAAGTCGAGGGTCAGACTTAAGGGGGCAGCTCAGCTTGAATGATCAGCGTCTCTCTAGCTGAGCTCCCTCTGAAGGAGAAGGCCTGGCTAGAGAGACGCTGAAAAGGGCATGCAAATTGAACACACGCCCTTCCCAGCATCCCTCTAGCCAGACTTTCTCCTCCGGAGGAGGGAGCCTGGCTGGAGAGGAGGCTGCAGGATGAACACATGCCCTTCCCTGCGTCTCTCTAGCTGGGCTTTCTCCTCCAGAGGAGTGAGCCAGACTGGAGGGAGAGAGAGAGAGATGCTGGGAAGGGCGCACATTTGCCCTGCAGCCTCCTCTCCAGCCTGGCTCCCTCCTCTGGAGGAAAATACCCGGCTAGAGAAACACTAGGAAGGGTGTGTGTTTGCCTTGCAGCCTCCTCTCCAGCCAGGCTTTCTCCTCAGGAGGAGAAAGCCTGGCTGGACAGGAGGCTGCAAGGCAAACGCACGCCCTTCTCAGGAGGAGAAAGCCTGGCTGGAGAGGAGGCTGCAGGGTGAACGCACACCCCTCCCAGCGTCTCTCTCTCTCTCTCCCTGCAGCCTGGCTCACTCCTCTGGAGGAGAAAGCCTGGCTGGAGGGACACTGGGAAGAGCGAACACGTGGCTGGAGGGACACTGGGAGACAAACACATGCCCTTCCCTGCATCTCTCTAGCCAGGCTTTCTCCTCCAGAGCCAGGCTGAAGAGAAGATCGCTGGGCGAATGCACACCCTCCTCGGCTTTCTCTCTGACCAGGTTTCCTCCTCCAGAGGCAACCAGGCCAGGGAGAACGCACCACCCTGGGCTTTCTCTGTGGCCAAGTTTCCTCTGCTGAAGGAGGAAACCTGGCCAGGGAGAACGTGCCCTCCTTGGCCTTCTCTCTGGCCGGGTTCCCTCTGCTGAAGGAAGAAGCCTGGCGAGGGAGAACGCGCCACCCTGGGCCTTCTCCATGGCCGAGTTTCTTCCACCAAAGGAAGAGCCCGGCAGGGAGAACGTGCCGCCTTTCCAGCCTGGGGTAGACTTATACCGTATTGCCCTGTGTATAAGTCTACCCCAGGATTTTGGAGGCCATTTGGGGGCAAAAATTTCTCGTCACATAGTGGAGTATATACGGTATTTAGTGTTCCACATAACACTGTCCCATAAAACTGGGCATGTTTTTCACTTCTAGTGTAAACATTTTAATTTTGCAAAATGTGGTAGCATGCTAAATTCATATTTTATGCTTACCTGGGAAGGAGGTATAGAAGTGGCTGGCAAAGGATTAGAAATCATTGGGCCAAATATATCCAGGTCATCATTCAGTACTGAAGCAGATATGACAGTGCTTCCATTTGTGATAGAGGAATCAGCAGGACCATCTTTAGATAAAGTGTTTTAAAATGAAAAGGGTTAAACCAGATTTTGACAACTGCAAAGTATGTACATAGTAAACCAATTAAACTATCTCTGTTTAATGGCAATCTGCATTGGCAGAAGTCTCCCAGTATTCAAAACATTGCATCTAAGCTCCTTGTATTCTGCCAGTTCCCTGTAATTTAAAAGCTACAAAATGCCAATAAAATTAGAAAGATTTGAACACATTAAAATACAGCCTAAGGCCAGCCTAATGGCATCTAAGCTGATTTAACAGAATTATACATTTCTAGAAGATGTCAACTGCCTTGTCAAACAGTTATCAGGATTACAGCTTTTACAACAGAAATTCTCTCCACAGGTAGCCTAAGCCTTTTTTTTTTGGAAGAAAGCCTTATATTTGTTATAATTTGAGGTTGGACTCCACATTTTATTAAACAATTTTGCCTTTCCAGTATGACAGATGTCTCTCCCTTTTTCAAGAACAGTTATATAAACTTGGGGGTATGTTTGTCAGCTTTAGCCTCAGATCAGGTTCAGCACTGATCCTGCAAATGCAGATACTTTCAACCATTCTGCAACCGTTACATGGTTCCTGTGGGAAAAAAACCTCTTGAGAATCTGCTCCAGTCAATCTTGTAAAGCACTTTTTGCTTGTAAACCATTATAATAATCTACTGTTAAGCTATAACAGAGAAAGGGCTCTGCAGCCCCCTCAGTTATTTGTTCTTTCAGCAAAACAAAACAAAATTTTGTAGCACCTCTTATTAAAGACCATGTCAAACAGACCTTTTTCCAGCCCACATTCTTCTGTGAACTTCAACAGAAAGTCTACACTTAATTAAATGTGTATGTGCATGTGTGGAAGGGGAAATTCAATAAAATGGAACTATAAAGATTCAATCTCTTATTCTCTTCTTCCAAATCATCATACTACCAATCTTTTTATTCCAAAACAGATCTATTTCTCATGATAACAGCAATTTATGAGCTATCATTATCTCCCCCTTCCCATATTTGAACTGAAAACTACAGAGAACGATCATTCATAGTGTGCTCACTTAAATTCTACCTCCCAACTCTTCATGTTAACTAATTAGTAACATGCTACCTGATTCTTGGGACCAGTAATTCTTTTTCCTAATGTGTCAGAACTCATACCCAAATTTGTTCCATTGCCGCAACGGCCTACAGTTGTGGAGGTTCCAGGGCTAGGACACTCCTTTCCCTGTGCTAATTCTAATAATAAAAGCTGAAGAAAGCCTTTTCCTCAGCTGTTTCATGTCAATGTTAAAGAGATCCCAGTAGTTTTTGTGGGTTTTTTTTTTTGGGGGGGGGCTATGTGGCCATATTCTAGAAGAGTTTGTTTCTGATGTTTCACCAGCATCTGTGGCTGGCATCTTCAGAGAATGCTGGCATGGAAGTGAGTGGGGTATACACTGTGTGACCCTGGGTTGGGAGAAATGTCAGAAACAAACTCTTGACCAGACAGCCCGAAAAATTAAACAAACAAACAAACAAACAACACCTATAGATGCCAGCCATGAAAGCCTTCAACTTCACATCAGAACCCAGTAGAACATTGCAAGCCAAAGGCCAAAATATTTAACACAACATTTAACAACACTACCTTTGAAGACCATCTACAGCAGAGACGGTCTCTGTGACCATCTACATATGAAATTCTTTTGGCCCTCCAATTATTGCTAGACTGCAATTTCCAGCATTCTTTACCACTGCCTGTGATAACCATGAGAGTTGGTTATTCTTTATCACTGCCTGTGATAACCTATGGAGGGCTAAATTATTCCTATCTCCTAATCTACAGAAAGGACTTGAACTATTATGAAACAGTGCTCTCAAAGCCCATCCCAGTCACACAATCCAAATTGATACTTTGGCTGATGGCATAAACACAGAAAATTGCAAGAGAAGCAATAGGACACATTCCTCACATCTAATTCCCACACAAGGGTCACTTCCCGGGCTGTCAGACAGAAAAATCTAGATACCCCATCCAAGAATGTGCCCTGGTAATCTTTTGATTTTCTTTATGTTTAAAATTTATGATATTAAACAATAATAGAAAAACACACACACCCGGCATGCTTTAGTCAGCTCAGGCAAGCTGGGTAAAGCACAGGGGGAGGGCATGCACATGCTTCCCCACCCCATGAATGTGTCCCCCTCTCTATTAACAGTTTTTCCACTTTTGTGGGGATCTTGCACCCCTAAACCCCCACTAATGTGGAGGGTAGACTGCAACCAGAAAAGAAAAAAAGAAGGAAAACGGGAAAGACAAGAGCAAGAACATCACCAACACTGAATCACTGTTTCTAAATCTGACTCTATCTCAAAAATGCCCTGGTAATGGTAGAATATTAAGCAAAGTAAAGGTAAATTTTAGTTTTGGAAACTGGTACACCTTCAAGTAATTTTTTATGACCTGCAGTTGTTTTTTTAAAAATTTGTAGCTTCAAAATACCTGTAAAACAAGATTAGCATAAGTTTTTGGGAACGCTGACATTGGATTTGAACAACTGATTATGTATTCCTCATGTTGGAATGAAAAGATTTCTAACAGTTTTCTTTTCTCTCAAATATGGAGCTACATAATATGTACAGAGCAAGATGTTCAGAAAGAAGGTAACTATTGGGCTCAGTTGCCTTAGTCATTATCACTCTTTGATTGAAGCATTTTATCATGTACAGAAAAAACTTAAATGAGATGCTTTCTCTCTGTGAATAATAAGTCCTTCAGTGGCACATGAATTGCATATTCCAAAAGTCACATGGGTATTTGTTCACAGTTTTGCTTACTTCGGTCCCCTCTTCTTATGGAAGTAAATGCGAGAGCACTACAGCAACAATACACTAGGGATTCTATCCTGAATTCAGGTAATCAAAATTGTGGTTCCCATAGCAACTGTAAATGTGCTAAGATTTAAAAATGTATTAACCCATGAAGATTAACATCCCCCTATAAAAAGAATTTTTGGATGGTGTTGAGGGAAAGATGCATCACAGCACAACAATCCCTAACCATTTTCTAACCCTTGTGCTGTTGACATTTTAAGTATAACTACCACCACAGCAGCCATTCTTCTAAATAAAAGTACTACAAGCGATCTCTGCCCTCATTGTTCAGAAGAAAATAAAACTGCAGAGTTTTCATAAGACCTTCCCACTGGCCTTTGTAGTATATGGCTTGGTTTCACAATGAACAGAGGAAGAACAAGTGGCTACAGCTGTTAACTATAAATAACACTGATGCTCAGTATTACTGAGCCAAGCCTTTGCGCTTGTAATGCAAATCACACAAGTCCAGTCAGCTCTGGAATAATATTGAAATATATCCCATTTGTTTCTCAATTCTTATTTTATGGACTGAATATTCAACTGCTTTGTATTCCTAACTGATGATCCCGAATGAGAAGAAATTCCCTTCTCCTCAGAAGGCTTTCTACTTTAGAACTGCAATAGCTAAAGGTAAAGAAGATAAACAGGACATGCAAAGAATTCTTATATTGTCATCACAATAAGGCAGGCAGCCCTCTCAGAGAAGATGGGCTTAAAAAAAAACTACAACAGCAAAATGGGAAAATGTGAGGCAGGAACAATGGGAAGCAAAACTCTCTTTGGACACTGGCTTAACATACTGAAAAGAGGCAAAATTTAAATACTAATCAAAAAATAGGTCAACAACATTTGTGTATAAACTAAAGGGATGAGCAAGCATAGTGATATCTTTGTGGGAGTCTACTACAGACTTGGATGATGCCTTCATAGAACAAAGAGATAGAGTAGTGAGGGGAGACTTCAACCATCCTGACATTTGTTCGAAATCAAACTCTGCTAAGAATGGAAGATTCAGCAAATTCCTCACTTACCTTGTACACAATTTCATTGTCCAGAAGCTGGAGGAGGCAACAAGGGAATCAATTATTTTGGATCTGATTCTAACCAACAGAAATGAACTGGTCAATGGGGTGGAAGTAGTGGTTCCAGGTTATTTGAAGGATAGTGGCTACTACCAAGCTTTGGAACGTAGCACCACTTTAACTGCCATGGCTCAATGCTGAGGATTGTAGTCTGGTGTGGCACCAGAGCTCTCAGATTGAGAAGGCTAAACTTGTCACAAAGCTGCAGTTCCAAGAATTCCACAGCACTGAACCATGGCAGTAAAAGTGGAGTCTGACTGGGCTATTTCTGCAGTGTGGATGCAGCTTAGGTAATACCTATGGTCAAAACTGCTCAAAGGGAATGGAATTTGTGCTTCCAGTGAAGAAGAAAAGTGGGAGGTATCTAAATAAATAACAGTGGATGCACAAAGAACTTTCAAATTAGCTGAGATTTAAAACAGATAATGTACAAAAAATGAAAGAAGAGGGAAACCACAAAAGAGGAATACAAATGAATAGCCAGTACATGTAAGGAGGAAGTCTGTAAATCTAAAATGAGCTCAGCCGCACTCTAGAAGTTAAACAATAATTTAAAGGAGAGTTGTTGTTTGTTGTTGCTGTTGTTTTTTGTAATCCTCAGAACGAGAAAAAGAACAAGGAAAATGTAGGACCTCTGCATGGAAATTATGGTGAAATGCTAACAGGAAACAGAGAGAAGGCAGAACTACTCAACACTTTCTTTGCCTCAGTCTTCTCCCCAAAACAGTACTCTACCTGGTGGTAATACAACAGATGATGTACTAAGGGGGCTGCAGCCCAGAACAGGTAAAGAGCTAGTAAAGAAATACCTAGCTAATCTAAATGAATTTAGATCTTCATGACCAGATGATTTGAATCAAACAGTACTAAAGGAATTGCCATTGTCAATCACCTTTGAGAATTCCTGGAGAACAAGAGAGGTACCAGAAGAATATGGAGTGAGCTTGTTTTGTTTTTGTTTTTGTTTTGTCTTGTTTTTGCTGCTCCAGACACTAAAATGGATTCAAATTACAAGAAAAGAGATTCCACCTAAGTAACAGGAAGAATGTCTTAGGCCGCAAGAGCTGTTCAACAGTGGAACAACTGCCTCAGAAGGTGGTGGACTCTCCTTCTTTGAAGGTTTTCAAACAGAGGTTGGATAGCCTCTGTTGGATAGTTATATATTCCTGAATAGCAGGGTGGCTGGCTAGTCTCTTCCAACTCTATGATTTTATGATTCTATAAAAATGCATACTTATGTAAATAAATACATATAAATCCACAAATATAAACCAAATCCCTCCCAGATGGTGAGTACTGGAAATTATTTAGGATTATTCTTTACCTGGATTAATTTTGCACTGACTAGCCTGTTTGATTAGCAATCACAGTCTACTTTCTATTGTAGTGTTTAATGCTCTTATTTTAATTAAAGGTTAATAAGATTAAATATTCCGCTTATTTTCAAGGAGTACCTACTTTACCTTTCATCGGCCTTACAATAAAACTGAAGGGAAGAAGCATGGTAATTTACTTACACCGGAGTGGAAAGGTTGGGATTATCCATTTTTAATGCTAATACACTATGATGTTTACTTTAACATATGCAACCAGCCATATGCATTATGTTTCGGTATGAAATAGCTAACTGGTAAATGGTGCATCGAATGGAAAACAGGTTCTGCTGCTTCTTCAAAATTCAACCTTCAGCCTGATGGAAAAGGTGTTTCAACATTATGTCATGTTGCAAGGGATTCCATAAAATGAGGGGTGCTATTTTTACAATGTGTCAAAAGTATATGTGCAAATTCAAAAGACCTAGTCATTTAGTCTTTATGACTTTAGATACATATTGTCACCTATTTTATACACACATCCTAGTAAAATGACAAATATTTGTAGCAGTAATAAAAAGGGATGCTGAGTTAGGAGAAAAATGAAACACCATGTACACAGTGGTACATGATTTAGCTGTTGGCAAAGCCTGAAATGTTTGCCAGAGGACATCGCATTTCCTTTGGCAAAGCCTCTTAATGGTGAAGTTATGAAGATATACAATTCGCATTTTAAGAAAGAAGGAATAAAGGTGACTGGGTTGAATCCAACTGTGCTTGCCTGCCAAGAGAATGGCCACCACTGGCACAAGACATTCCTCATTCCCTCTTCAGAGTCCTAAATAGGTTTGTGGTGGCTGGGGTCCATTAAGAGTAGATTTGGCCTGGTGGGGTGAGGAAGAGGAATAGTATTTGTGCCATGTCAGACATCTTCCAAGATGCATCAGCATCTTTAAGGAAAAGGACTTAGTTACGTGTTAAAAAATCAACTCCTCTTGAATTTTTGACCCACTGGTGTCTTTTTATACTACATAATTTAACTGAAATTGTAATACTCGTCTCCTGAGCATAACAATCTCATAGCTGTAGAGGGATGCATCTGGAGG
Organism: Urosaurus nigricauda; assembly: GCA_034509955.1. Lineage (NCBI taxonomy): Eukaryota > Metazoa > Chordata > Lepidosauria > Squamata > Phrynosomatidae > Urosaurus > Urosaurus nigricauda. Next base: position 254,532,055 of record JAOEGL010000001.1, on the reverse strand, counting down.
CAAGTGTTGCAGATGAATAATGTTTTGAATGCACTATTTTAACCAGGCTTGTGAAAGTAAACTTCTGCTCCACCAATAAGACAAACTTATATGTTTTAAACAACTAATTAAAAAGCTAAGTATTGCTTCCCCAAGTTTACAAAGTGGCTTATTTGTCAGCTGTTTAAACTCCATCATGGTAATTCTGAATTCTCACATACTACTGTGAATGCTGGGCTGTCCTGTTACTTACTGCGTTATATGAAAAAATTGAATGGAAGAATCAATTAATTGATCAACCAAAATTGATAACAATGTTATTAGTCTTCACATGTTGCTGAAACGGTTAGGGAGGCCCCTACATTAGCCATTTTATCTGCAGCTAGTCCATATTTGATAGAGGCGCATCTTGCTTAATGAAGCCTCAGACAAAACTTTTTTTAAAAGTTTTTTTATACCCTACTTTCCCTCCTCATCCTCTGTCTAGCTGGAAGCTTTTTTAAACAGCCATTGGCATTCAGAGCACAGTATGGGAGGATTTGAGAAATATTCACTTTTGTTACTGGGTTGCACCAGCATGCCTGCAGTGAATAAGCATATCTGCAATAAAGTTTGAGCTGGGTAATAATGGAATTGTGCTCTAACCAATCCACCATAGCTTTGTGCTAATGCTTATAACAGCCAGGGCAAATGCAGCTATCTTCCAAATACCCTAGTGAGCATGCACGAAAAGCAAAAAAGAGAGAAAGAAGGAAGGCAGACGAGTTAAAAAGTCACAGATCTATAGGTTTGGCCCCCAAAATGAAAATGTAAATTCATGCTTCTTAGTGATGCTCAAGACGGGAGGAAAGTTGGAAATTCCTCCTAGACAGAAGACTGTGTATAGGACATATCCTGGAAAAGAAGGGCATATGGTCACCCTGATCTGGAACAGAACTGCTTTACCTCTACAGTACTAACTTTATTCAACAAAATAAAGAGGTTGCACCCATGTGCATATGCCCAACTACAATGAACTAAAAAAACCCCATATGTATACAATTATTTTCAGATTATTCAAAGCAGTCCAGACAAAACTGTACCAGAAAAATGGCCAGGATTTAAAAAAATCCTGCACATACATCTACCAAGTGTTTCCACAAAAACACAACAAGATTACTAATACATTCACCTCACTGCAATTCCTTGTGCCACACAAAGCAGCATACCAGAACATTCCTCCAATTTCTGTAAAAAATAGTTATTATTAAACATCTGGTTATCCCAAGAAACTAATCTGTATTCAATTTCTGGTCTTGTCTATTCTTTCCTATCTGTCTCTTCACATATGAGCCAAGCTCTTCTTTTGGTTTGAGGCAAACTATGATTTCCAGGGAGCCATCATGGTCCTGTTCAATCATGGATATTTGCTCTGTGTTACACTCTCTCAGCCTCAGAAGGAAAGCTCAGATGACAAACCCCCTCTGAACAAAAATCCTGCCAAGAAAACCTCATTATAGGTTCACGGCTGAACGAGGATTTGAACCCTGTTCTCCAGAATCCTAGTCCAATGCTAAAACGGTTACATCATGAAGGCAATACATCTAGAAGTACCTGTTGAATGCAAATTTTCCTGAGGTATAAGTTATATATTATATATGAACTACATCCTCAGTCTCTTTGGGCTGGTTAGCATACCTTCTAAGAGGGTAGTGTTTATTTCACAAAGAAGGCCATCATGGTGGACATGGCCAGTCACTTAACACCCATCCTGACAGTAAGGGCCGTTCGACAGTGGAACACACTCCCTCGGAGAGTGGTGGAGTCGCCTTCCTTGGAGGTTTTTAAGCAGAGGCTGGATGGCCATCTGTCAGGGATGCTTTGATTGGGAGTTCCTGCATGGCAGGGGGTTGGACTGGATGACCCTTGTGGTCTCTTCCAACTCTATGATTCTATGATCTCTCAAAAGGCAAACTGATGATTACAAAGAAGGCAAGTTTCCTGGGAACTTCAATGCAAGCAGAGGTGGAGTCCATTTTATGTTATTAGTAACTGAAAATTCATTTATAGCCAGTGTTTTTGAAGAAACAGGGTACATTTCAATATTATATGCTAATCAACCCCCATTATGAATCACAGCTCAAATGTATGAAACTTGAAACATTTCCATTGGGAAGCTGGTTCATTATTTACTCATAACCTGGATGAACCTCATTTACTGGCCTTTGTTTTCTTCAGTGGTTTATCACATTTCAAGCTATCACAGGACTCTGAACTGAGGCAGAGACACCGCTTGTAAGCATGCACCAAAGTGTCATCCTTTATAAAAGGAATGGGGAACTGCTACCTGTGGGATAGATTAGTCCACAATCCCTGTTCTCTGCCCTCTGTCCTGTTCTCTCCTCTTTTGCATGTCTAGCACTAAAACACAGAAGGCAAGTGTGCCTCTGGCTCCGGGGGAGGGAAGGAATTGGGCTTTCCGTGCTCAATCAAACATGGTTTCACTGTCTCTTATTAACATTTGCAACTGAATACGTGTTAGAAGGTTAGCATCACCCCACATAGAACAAAGGAGATTATCACACTAGGACCAATTCCACAACAATTGCACTATTGGAAGATAAATGGAAGCATAATGCTATAGCGATCAATCGTTTTGCAGCTGCGCAATCACACTATAACAATGAAATAAAAGCAAAACAAAAATGCAGTCATGTTCTTCATCCAAAAGCCGATTGCACTGCTGCATCGTTAGTGTATCATGATTGGATGTTTTGTGTATGTATCATTATCGTGCTACTACGCATTTCCAAAAAATCTGGTTCAGTCCCAAACAGAACAAAATAACATTTCTACATTTAACAACATGATACATATCCAGTTCAAATAAAACAGTGCCCTATAATTCAAAATAAATCTACTCTGAAAACGATCCTAGCAATGAGAGCAAATTTCTTGTGCTGAAGTGCAGTCTGGGAAAAGCTCCCTGACAGGGCTCCCTGGTAGCATGAATGTATTGTGATTAGCTGCCACATCTTTGCAAAAGTGTGAATGAAGCACGATTGGCAAACCATTCATGGAGATTTCCCGTTAATAAGAAGTTATGGTATGATTCCAGGTTATTCATAGGAGAAGTACTGGATGAGTGTGATGTCATGTGAAAATCTTCATGCAACTGCACTATAATGACAGGAGCATTCTGGTTTTCTCCCATTTTATAACCATGTGTGATAATTTCCAAACATAACAAGGTTTGTGCCCTTTCCTCTGACGCTTGACTCCTCCTCCCAAACCTTCATGCTTTGGGAACATCTGCATTGTCTCCCACTCATACTTTGCCCTCAGCCCATGGCCTCGAACCCTAGCCCACTAGGGCAAGGAACTGACATTGCATCCTGAAGGATTTAGGACCCCTGTGCCAAGCCAGCCTTCAAAGTTTCCCTGTCCTTCCTCCTTTCCCTGACCCCACCAGGTCCCTCGGTCTCTTTGTCCTTTGTTATTCTGCTCACCCTCTCTTCCAGATGCCTCCACTGCCCAGGCTCTTTCCCTGTTAATCCCGTCTGCCTCTCCCTGTAGCAACCTTAAACTCAGTCCACCTCTCAGTCTCTGCCTCCACATTCGCATCTGCCCTTAGCACCCAAACTCCCACAGTTTCCTTCTATCCCTGGGTCTCTGCTGCTCCACCTTTTATCCTCCTCTCCCTCAGTCTATTCCTGCCTCCATCTGGCTCTACCCGTCTCCCTCCATGTCCCAGTGGCATTTCCTCCTCCTAGTCTCTCCAGGCTCCTCCACTGCCATTAGCTGCTTGACAGTTAGCTCCTGCACTTGGGTCTGGCTCCAGGTTTTCCCAACTTTGTCTTTCTCCCTAGGCTCTCCAGGTAAGGGCTCTCTCTGGGTCTGACCTGGGGCCTTGCTTTGTAGCTGTCATGTCTCCGTTGTGACCCAGGGTGAGGGTCTGGCTAGCAGTGAGCACCCTGCCCCATCCATTGGGGTGGCACAGAAGGAGATAACTCTGTCCTTCCTACAGAAATTCAATTAATTTCTACATTGGCTGCAGAGGACCTAGGGAGTGATATGACCTCCTCCAAGGCCAGCATGGTGCTAGTGAAAGGACAAAGCACGCTATTCCTCTGCTGTTAACTGTGTGTGTTTCCATTTTGGTTAGAAAAGAAAAGAAGACTCCCCTTCTGCAGCCAGTAGAAAAACCAAGAAGGCTGCAGGAGGAGGATCCAGAATATCATCTAGCTCTCTGGCCACTGAAAATTCTGCTCTTCTTTATTGGACCACTGCTTTCCCCTTTGCACTTGTGCATACAGGTAACAGAAGTGGACAGAGCTGCTCACAGAGAGATGGTGATGTGGGGAGGAAGATGGTGATCTTTGTGGGGGAAGACCATGGCAGCTGACTGATATCAGCACTTCAGAGAGTTTTAGACAGAGAATAAAGCATGGTTTCATCTACCACCAGCTCCAACTTCATTCACTATCAACATGTACCCCTCCACCCAGCAAATTACTCACAGGCAAATAGGATTCTTAAAAGAAAAAAAAATGATTTTCATTCCTGCCTTAATCACTCAAGCTATGGTGAGTCAACTGAAGTAATTCAGATTGGGTAACTTGCACCATTTCTAAGAATGACATTTCCCACAAATATTGGATTTGTTGGGGAATGCAAACAAATGCTTGATATTTAAGTGGCAATGCTTAATTACATCCCTGGTGCAGTGAAAGAAACCAGTTTTAAGTAACATATATTGTCATGAATTGAATGACATGTTCTTAAGTTTTAAGTATTCCAGCAGAAATGTTTCTGTTTGGCTTATGGGTTGTAAAACTGTGGTTGCAGAATGATACAGTTCTGATTAGTACTAGGCTTTTGAAAATGCTGGCACAACAAACTCAGAAATTGAATGACCTGTTGTGAATGAGCTAATTATAAAATATTCTCAATGTGCTAAGTTTAAGAAAGCCTTCAGCATTTCATTACAACTGACACTCCATGCAGATATCCAGCCTGACATCCTAGGAAGGACTAGTCAAAAATACTTTTAATAATTACATCATCATCATCATCATCATCATCATCACCACCACCACCACCACCATCCTTGAAGGCATTTCCAAGAGCATGATTTCATAAAAGGCTTTTGCTTGATTTTTCTTCTCTGGTAAAGAGATCCCATCTCATCTCACAACTGCCTTTGCAAACCTCTCAATAACTTGGGGAGGGGGCTGCTCTTTGAAAAATCCAGTTCAAAGGACATAACTAGCTGCATTGTTATTTAAAATGTGGACTTTTGACAGAAACTGTGCAGATGAGTATTAGGAAACCATCTGCTCTAAGAAGTCAAATACCATTTTGTTTTGTTTTTTAAATGAAAGACCTTAAATGTCAAAATCCACAATTCTCTGAATATCACATTCATAGCTGCCACTTCCCTAAGGAGCTCATTACTTGTATTTTAGTAGATAGCATTGCTAGATTTGCTTCAGTCTTTTTTTCTATGTAAATTACAATACAGCACAATTTTACAATTTAGTCAACAATATATGACTGTATGAAGATAAACAATCCAATAGATTGTTGCAATATTGTTCATGCCACAACTTTACAAGGCAGAGAGAACTAACTACTTACCAAGTCCCAAAAGATCAACAGTGGATTCCGGTACTTTCTTAGGACTGGCTTTGAGCTCCAGTTGTTGATCCTCTTTCTTCAGAGGCTTTATTTAAAAACAAATAAAGGTTCTTATAGAATCAATAAACAACATTACAAAATAATTACAGTACATGCATCTTTACTATGAATCTGAAAGCATTCCAGTTTCTGGTCTAAGAAGTCAAATACTGTTTTTTACCGTAACCTGGTAAAGAGTGTTGCAAAATATGCTGATTTATACCAATGTTTAAGCAGTATTTAAACATGTTATTTTAAAATGCTAGATGTTATACAAACTGTATTACCTCAGATAACTTTAGAGACAAGATAGAATAATGATCTAATGAAATTAATTTTACCATGACACTCAAATTATCTATAGTTACAAAGTGGCCACCATATGGTTTAAGGTTATATGTCAGTATACTGTGCAAAAACAAATGAAATATTGCTGTGAAGCATTTCAACTATAACCCTTTTAAACAGGTAGTCATGCATGCACAATGTTCTAAATCCAAATGGTAGAATCCAAAGATATAGCCGTGTTCGTTTTAAGTATATAAAAGCTCATGCTGCCAATTTCTTTCTTTCGATTAGTCTAAAAGGTGCTACAAGATCTCTCTACATACTAAATCCAAACATTAGTCCCAATTACAGTAGTCAAGATGACTCAATCAATTTATGTAAGTCTCAATTTACCAAGTTTTCATTGCTTCAATGGCCTAGAATCATAGAATCATAGCCTCTTTTAACTGGGAGTAACAACTGGTTTTAGGCAACTGTGTACTGACAACCAGCCATAGGTTGGTGAGCAGAGATAAAATTATGAAATTATCCCATTCCGCCGGACTACTGTGGGCCTGAGCAACACAAATGTGCCATGTCAATTAGGTAAACCAAAGCTCCCATGCTTCAGCTTGGATCAACTCTTACGGAATGATTTCATTTAGCAGATGGCACATTTGTATGTATCTTAAAAAGCCATCCCACTGGTGTGACAAAGAGCCATTGGCAGTTTTCATATAGTCTACTCCACTTACTTGTGCCACTTTCAGTGCAAGTTGGCTTTTGAACAGTGATCGTATTAACTGAGATCCAGACAGAAACATCTCCCTTCTATTCCACTTCCTAGTATCATATATCAAATCAGGTTTACATCTGAACACTGTCAGGAATACTATAGTAGAACTACAAAGCACACAATAAAAGCATTCATGAGAATGGCTTCCATGAGGATCTCTGCCATGTATATGTATATATTTTTTTTAAATCTAGATTTTTTTAAAAAATAAATAAATAAAAACTGACTGTTTAGGGAAGCCTTTCCCAAACTGGAGCCTCCAAAGGCAGAATGGTCAAGAGTCAGAACTCTTGCGAGTCCCAACCATCTGAAGAACATAAGAATGAAGAAACCTGCTTAAGGTATCTAATCGCCCAAAGAATACCATATATACTCGACTATAAGTTGAGAAATTTATGCCCCAAAATAGACTCTAAAATCACGGGTCAATTTATCGACGGGGCAACAAGTTAATACTGCTTGAAAATTTTCTTAAAGAAGTGTCCACCTTCATCTGCAGCCAGGGATCTTTAGGAGGTTCCTGTTTCAGTCCCCAGCTGCTCCCCGGTGCGCTCTCCTCTCTTCCCGTGTGTGTGGGTGGGTGGGTGGGTGGGAGAGAGAGAGAGACAAATCTCCAGTCCTCAGACTCCCCTCGCAGCCAGAGCTAAGAAGGAGCTGCTCAGGAAACGGGGAGAGAGCATGCCCAGGCTTGGACCCTGTTTGGCAAGCTATGAGCCTGGAAATCCTGGGGGAGAGAGAAGAGAGAGAGAAAGGTCTGTCCCCCTTTTGCAAGCAATGGAATCCTGGGAGTTATGGGTAAAGAAAGAGACAGAGGTTTCTGTCCCCTCTTTTGCAAGCCACGTGTTTTGGGAATGCTTTTGGAAAAGGGAAAGTGTGTGTGTGTGTGTGTGTGTATGCGTGCGCGCTGAGGTTTGTTTCCCCTTTTACATGCTGAGACTATGACCCTTGGGACTTGGGAGAGGTCCAGAGAGGGAGATGTAGGGAGGGAAGTGGTGATTTGTTTCCCCCTATAGATTTTTTGTAACATGCCCCAGTGTTTGGCCCTCGACTTATCCACGTGTCAATCAAAATTCATGATTTTGGCCCCCAAAACTGCCCTCGACTTATACATGAGATCGACTTATACACGAGTATATACAATATCTTACAATTACCAGCAAAATCAAAATACCAGAACAATCAAATCCAAATTGTAGAATCTGGATTTAGTGTGTAGAGAGATATTGTAGCACCTTTGAGACTAACTGAAAGAAAGAAATTGGCAGGATGAGCTTTTGCAGTCTTAAAACTAACACAGTTATATCTTTGAATTCTACCATTTGGATTTAGAACATTGTGCGTGCATGTATGAATCAATAATTATTATCTGTTTTTATATTATATTTATATTATAAAATGATTAGACATTTTATAATCAAATATAAAATGTATAACCACATAAAAGATAAAATAGTTACAGAACATAGAATGATCCAAATCCTTAATAATAATAAAGGAAGCCTTTCAAAAAGCAGTGGAAGACTGGCTTCTTTAAAAGGTTATCCAAAGTGATTTTTTGGACCAGTGGATGATGTAATGGAAGAGAGCATCCCTTAAGGTGATGCACTCCTCCTCCTTCTCAGGCATATACATCTGATCTTTTAATTTTGGAAATAACTGTTAATATCTCAACTGCACGTTTTTGCTAAAGGTAAATCTATAGCACAGTGTACAACCTGCTTTTCATCATGGCTTCACACTGTGGATAAGTACTGACTACATGTAACAAAAGCATAGATGAAAGCATAACGATAACTATTGTGATCTCCAAAAATGCAAGTGGAGTATATGTATGGGTGGGAGGAATAAAGACATGGTAGCATGTGAACCCACAAGTAGCTTCCTTATAAAGGAAAGAAAGTGGAACAATTTTAGTATTGAGACTTATTTGCACACAAACATTTTTTTCCTAAAGGGCCAACTCTTTTAATATAAATCACAGTGATGTAAAATACCTGATATCATTATCTAGTAATGGAAGGGCTAGATGTACCTTTTTACCTCTCACACCAAAGACATTTGCCATAAATGCACTGGACAAATTCACAAACCACTTTAGATTCAGAAATCAACTGTATAAATGCTTTTTTTTACTAACAACTCATAATGTGTGCTATTTATGTTCTGACAAGTGGGAAATTGGTCATCTGTGAATGGACAGTAGGCCATCTATAATACAATAAATTGTTAATATCAAAACAGAAATAATTTTATAAATGTAATTTCTATAGTATGCAGAACAGATGTCTCATTCCAATTACTAATATCTTTATTAGTAGAAGCTTCAGCAATCTGGGTACTTATAATTCACACATTTTCTCAGTATATTAAGATCACATCTCTTTTGCAAGAACTGCATGTGTTCCAACCAAACTGCCATTTTAGTTGGGTGATAAGAATATTTCAATGTTGTTGTTTTTAAAATGTTATTACTGGTTTTGTAACTGCTTGGTATAATTTGGAATTCCTTATCAGGCATGAAAAGTTCCAAGATAATTAATAAAAATATATACTTGTACACATCTTACTATGGGTAAACTGAACACACACCACAATATTAATAGTTGATAATGTTGTTAATACTATTCCTTACTCTCTTATCAAGCTCATAGTGGGGTACAGTGCCAATTGGTGGCTTCCACTAAGGTTAATGTACTCTGCTTTTTAATACAAATTTTAAAGGAGCCATTCAAGGTGCTAGTTCTATTTTAAGAACAAAGTTCAGCATCTTGGACAGTTCCTTTAAAGTTTATTTAAATATTGTAATATTCTCCTCACTGGGTATTAAAGATACAAGAACATGAGAAAATCCATGCTGCATTAGACCAAGGTCTACCAAGTCCAATACTGTCTTTCCACAAAGGCCAATCAATTGCTTATCAGAAACCTATATGAGTGAAACAGTAGACTCCTGCTCATGTTGACTAGCAACTATGATCAGTTATAATATATGGCCCAACACACTTGATGGCTACATATCCTTTCCTCATATTTTCCAGCTCAACAGCAGTCATTGACCTCTTCCCATTTCACATCATACAGAATCTCCACAGTAAGGTTTTTTGGCACAGATGTTACTCATCAATCACAGTTCCCATATACCACTGAATGTAATGCTAATCATTGTGACATCAACAACACAGTACAGCACAGTAATTGAGACCCTTAAATAAAATAAATTGGTGTAGTATTTGTGGGCTGCAGAGAGTCATGAAAGATGTGATGTTGCAGACAGACATAGATGAGATTTTAAAAACCTACTTTTTAAAAAATGCATGAAAAATAAAGTAAACTTTCTGATAACTGGGGTGGCAGTGGTAGCAAAAGAAAACAGTGGGATGCAAATGGCAGGAGGCAAGCAGCACAAGAAGCTGGCAGGTGCTAGGACCCAGGATGTGCAGCCTTGGCAGCAATAGCAGCCTGCCCGCTGATGGGTAGCCTGAAATCCAAGTTGCTCTCTCCAACGGTGTCTCTGTGCAGCCTGTAAATACTGCACCATTTTATTTTATATAAAGGATTACTGCATAGGAGATCTCTGGGGAGTCCTTCAGCCAACCTCTTCCACCTTTGCGGCAATGGTGGAAGCAGTGCTCCTGGTTGTTTGTTCACAAGGCAGCAGTGGATGGGTGGCAAATATTCACAATCAGGTCCCTCAGCCAACAGTGATAGAACATGGTTTACTCAATTTATAGACAAAATATGGATACCCATTTCCACATCTGAATGCACTTTAAGCATTCTGTCTGTAATAAAAACTATATACTATCTATCATGTGCTACTTTAAAAAAATCCTTTATGGAAAATATTTAAGGCATTCTGATTTCATCAAATGTAGTTTGCAATTAACTTTCCTCTGTAATTACTGAACAAACCCTTCTACTCTCATTATGAACAGACCAAGTTTAAATATAAAGTAATTGGGGTGTTTTTTTCTGCTTACTGTCTTGATAACAATGAAGTTTTAAAGTGATTACTTAAATATATAAAAACTCCCTTAAGGCAAGAAAGTAATGTAAACAATTTTCTAAAAACCTGCAAAGGACTTGTAGATATTTTTGTGTGACAGCTCAGATGCCCTTTTTATATACTTCACTAACCACACATTAAAAAGCTATTACTTCCACTGAAGATTTCTTGTCTGAAAAACCAACATTTTCAGCCCTTTTTTGTAATCAAATGATATAAATTTATAGTAGTATGGCATCTTATGCGATGACAATATTAAGATTGTAATTATACTAAAACTGCAATCCTATGTATATTTATTTCAGAGTAACCCTCATTGAACTGCATGAGACTCATGTCTGAGAAGATATGTACTGGTATATGATCATTATATGAAATGCTTTGCTTTCTTACACAATTTTCCACATTTCATTTCAGAATGCCAATTGCTCTAGAATTCTATTTTTATGTAAATACATTCACCCATTTTTTAAAACAATGGAATAAATGCTGCAACTGATAAATGCTCCCTGTTAGGCCTATCCACAAAAATTAATATGTTCTCTAAGCTTTCTTTTCAATTCTGTTCTTGTGATGCCTTCAAGTCATTTCTATCTTATGGAGACCATAAGGTGAACCTATCCTGGGGTTTTCTTGGAAAGGTTTCTTCAGAGGAGGTTTACCATGGCCATCTTCTGAGAGCATGTGACTGGCCCAAGGGCACCCAGTGGGTTTACCTGGCCAAGCCGGGATTCAACCCTTGGTCTCCGGAGTCCAGAGTCATTGTCCAATGTTCAGACCACTACACCACATTGGCTCTTAAACTAAGGATACCAAAAAACCCTAACTTTGGGATTTTTCTTTCATCTGGATCTCAAACAAACAGTAATATCACAGCTTTACAATTGTCAATTAGCAAAATAATTCCTCACACAGTATAGATTTTACAAGGTGCTTCACCTTAGATGTATTCTCGTTCTCATTTTCAATCACTCATCAATGATAACCAAATTGAACTATGTCAGAAATTTAAACACCTTCACATTCATTTTACTGAAGACCCTTTCTGGAAGTCCCATATAGAATCTACTAGAGCAGTGACCTTGAGTTTTATTGGAACTATACTTAGATTGTTCAACATTGCAAAGAGTTGCCTGGTTGTTCCAGTACTGAAAATATTTCAAGGCAAAATCACTGCCCAGATTTTATATGGTGCTGCTATCAGGAGATTAGATGATTCTCAGATGGCTAAAATGGAGGCCCTTCAGAATATTAAGAAATGTTTAATTCTTCCACCTGGAACTTTTGCAGCTGTGGTTTGGGCAGAGGTTGATTTTCCTTCCATAAGATTTTACATTCCTTTTATTTTACTTAATTATTGGAGAACTTTAAAAGACTCCTCAGTCAGGGTTTTTCCAAAGTTCTGTTTTGAACAATTACTGAACTGTAAAAGTTGGAGTTCAAGGTTTCTTCAATTGCATCCTACTGGACAAGAAGCTCAGTGAGTACATTTTTGGCTATAGGGTTCACCTGGACAGACATGGCTATTAATACTCTATATACTTAGGTTTGCGCTCACCCCAAAGGTTGGACGGATGAGGAGGGAATTACAGTAAATTGTGGCTGTATCATATTTGGGAGAGACAACCAGGTGCAGACGGGGCTAAGAAAAAGTGCACACGTTAAAAAGGATGTGATGGCAAGTGTTAATGTACAGAACTAACTCTTATAAAAGGAGAACCATCTCCTTCTCTGAGTAGAGTGATGAAAGGAGAGACCATACATAGAAAAACATAAAATAAGGACTGACCCCCACCCTACACTCCTCTTGGTGCCCCTTTGAGGAGAAGTGCCAAAGAGCCGCTGCTGCTGCCAGTTTCCCAACCAGACATTCAAAAGGGCCAAAAGTGGCATTGTGGTGGAGAGAATAAAGGGGGGTTGGTCCTCCTGGGATGGTTTAAGCTCTCACCTTTTGCCACTTTACTCAGAGAATGGGGATAGGTTCTTTTTTATAAAAAAAGAGTTACATATTATATTGACCCAGGGCTGTTGACCTGTGTTTTTGGGTCAATTTTTTGATTAAAATTTCTCGACTTATACATGAGTATATATAGTAATTATAATTCTTCAAAATGGCATAAACTCTACAAATTTGACCATCAAAAGGCTGTTTGTTGACTTGGTAAAGTTTACATTTTCAAAACATTGCTAGTTTTTACATCTCTTCGCTTTCAAACCATACCTATAGCTATGATCGATGGAAGATATTCTCACACCCCTTTGGCCCTCCATTTGTTTATTTGTGGGACTCCAGAAATTGTGGATTTGCCTCATTGTTTGTTCTTTTGTTCTTTATATGAAGAAACAAGATCTGATTTTGGGGAAGGATTTATCTTACTTACACTCTTAATACGGTTTCAGAAAAGAGTTTCTATCTCCTGTCTGATACTGACTTTACTGTAACTCACAATGGTAACAACAAAAATTTCGGCAAGATTTATCACCAACATTTCAGTTGACTTTTCTCTGTATGTCCTTATCTAATCACAGCATTGTTACTTATATTCAAGTGTTTTAATCTTTTTGAATTTTTAAAAGTATTCTTTATCTACATGCTATTTATTCTACACTGTACCTTTTAGCTATACGAATTTGTATGTGAATGATCCAAACATTAAGAAACTTACTAACACTTTATAAGTAAACATTTTAGACACAATAGACATTTATATTAAGTCTGTAGATGAAAGAAACATATGTTTTACAATACAGATGTTTAATCTTGTCATTGGCAGCTCAGTTCTTTTCAGAAGAACTGATTAAAATGATGGAAAATGCTATTTTATCCTCACTCCCTATCGGTTTGCCCAAGTGTTAATTAGCTATATTCCAAGTTCTAATTTGCCCTATATTATCATACAACATGTACCTTGCTTTGATTCAGAAAGTATGTCTCTCCTATGAACAGATTAAAACTGCATTAACAGTTAGAGAGCACTGCACATTAATGAAGATTTGTGATGAGGATTAAAGAGCATAAGCTAACCAGTATATGAACAACCCCACTGTTTGACCTATTTCTATCTGCAGCAGCATACAGAAAAACATTTTAAGATACATTAGCCTTCACACATGTCTACCTACAAGGGAAACATCCCTATATAGGACAAAACTAGCAACCATTTGTCATAGGTAATTAAAGCTGCTGCTTGGTGTGGAAAAATATTCATCCCTGGAATGTGACCAAATGAACTGATGATGAAATATGTGCATCTATTCAACCCCATTTGTGCACAGCACTGGCGAGTCCTCATTTTTTGGTTGAGTCCCCTAATACACAATTTTTGTAAAATATTAATAAAGCAGCATCCAGCAGTATCCAAAGGTGCACATATCCACTCATGCTGGCGTATTTGATGAATAAGACATAATTGTCAGAGTGACATAATTGTCACACAATATGCTATATTAATGAATACAGTGAGACACAGCATATATAAAGTGCTACAGCACTTTCCCCCTTTTGCTGTTACAAATCTAACTGGATATACATATCCATTACAATAATGCTTATGAAAGATTATTTTATTTGAAGTATTTATACCCCACCCTTCAACCAAAAAATGTTCCCAGAGCAGGTTATATATTATTAATTTGGCAGTTCCCTGCCTTCAGTCTTATCATCTAAATAAGACAGGACACACAAGGAAAAAGGCATGTGTGTGGAGAGAATTAGGTCCAGCAGATGCTGGCTGCTCTTCTTTTTCTCAGAGGCCAGTGAGACCAAGGCACAATGGAGCTCTGCCTGGCTCCCTCAGAGGACAATGGAATGGTAACTAGAATCTAGAGAGAGTGACTCTCACCAGATGTCAGGGTCAATTTTTATTTATTCATTGATTAATATCATGCAGGTGCATGATGGAATTTGAATTCATAGGTGCCATATTTTGTTTTGTTCTGTTCACAGAACAAGTACTGTACAGCAGGGCCTCACTATCTGTGGACTTGCCCTCAGTGGATTTCAGCATCTGTGGATGGCAAGCCCGCACTGTCTCCAGTGACGGTGCATGCACGTGGCCATGCTGCTATTAGGGACAGCCCTTGTTGTCCCCAGTGGCACTGTGTGCACATGGCCAAGCCACTATTAGGGACAATGGGACTTCAGGTAAGCCTCATCCTGTTGTTCCTAATGTTCCCATGCATGCACCACCATTGGGGACAATGTGGGCTTGAGCATCCACAGATTTTGGTATCTTCAGGGGGGTCCAGAACAGATCCCCTGCAGATACCAAGATCCCACTGTACAGTACTGTTAACAGCTAACCATTCCCCTCCCTCATTCTTTAGATACTCTTTTAGTACTGTATATACTCATGTGTAAGTCAACCTCATGTACAGTTAGCCCTTCTCTTCTGCAGGCCTGTCATCTGTAGGCATTCACAGATGGCTCCACCCTGTCCTCCCCAATGGTGGTATGTGCACACAGCTGCGCTGACATCACTGAGTGCACATCACACATCCATTGAGGACAGCAGGACTTGAGGTCCTGCAGAATTTGCTATCCGTGGGAAGTGCACCCCGAAACAGAACCCATGTGGATATGAAGAGCCAACTGTATAAGTTATGGGCGGATTTGGGGGGCAAAGTTATGGATTTTAGTATGGCCCATGGATAAATTGAGATTAAAATGTTAAGGGCATGGAATACAGGATATAAAGGATGAAGCAAAAAAAAAAAAATGATGCCAAAGAATTTACAGAATTCTGGAAGGCATAACTTTATGTCCATGCCCACGCTAAAGGCTGGCTGTGTAGGAGGAGGGAATGATGGTAAAGTGTGGCTGTGCAATGTGTGGGGAGGCAATCAAGCGCAAGCAGGGCTAAGAAAATATATACATATCAAAAAGGATGTAAAGGAAAAGTGAAGAAAACGGAGACTGCTTTAGCAGTGATTACAGCCTTTAGCTTTAATATGGTAACTTTGCAATAGCAATAGCAATAAGAAGTACATTTCTGTACCACTTATCAGTGAACTAAGCACTCCCTAACCGGTTTACAATGTATAAGCTAATTGACTCCCATAAGCTGGGTACACATTTGTGAAAGGATACAAGGCTGAGTGGACCTTGGAGCCCCTGGGATCAAACTCACAACCTTGTGGCTTGCAGTACAGGCATTTAACCACTGGGACACCAGGGCTCCCTAATTTAGAATCAGAGAAGCTGACAAACATGCACAAATATTTTAGATAGGGGGATTGAAATGGGTCTTTTTGTGGCCATGACTGGGTTTTCACAACTATGGTCTTTTCACCAATGCTCTCTGTATTTTGATTACCAGGCATAAAAGTCATTGGGTTTTCATCCGTATCACCAATGTTATTATTAATTATTATTAATGTTATTTATATAGCACTATAAATTTACACAGTGCTGTACATACAATCTTATAATTAGACGGATCCCTGCCCTCAGGCTTACAATCTAAAAGAGACAACACAAAAGGAAGAGGGAAAGGTGGTGGGAAGGGGATGAGGTCCAGTGGTTCTTCTCTCCCTCTGGGGCCTGGACCAAGGCAGATGGACTGGAGGGAGGTCTCGGCTTCTTAATACATAGTTAAAAGGAGGCATCCTGGGGCAGACGGCACAATCCTGGGAACGCTTCCCTAAACAATATAGTCTTTAACTTAATTTTGAAACTGGTTAGAGAAGTGATGAGGCCTACATGTGGGGGAAAAAGGTTCCAGGAGTGAGGGGGAGCAAGTGAGAAGGGACGAATCCGGGACAGAGAAGTGGAAATCTTCGGCTGGGACAGGAGACCTTGACTACCAGAACGGAGGGTAAGAGAAGGAGTGTGAGGAGAAAAAAGTTCAGACAAGTAAAGAGGGGCCAGTCCATGGAGGGTTTTGAAAGTCAATAACAAAAACTTGTACTGGATGCGGAAGGGGAAGGGGAGCCAATGAAGGGAGGAGAAAAGAGGAGAAACATGGTCAAAGCAGCGAGCGGATGTGATAATACGTGATGTTAGCTATATTGATGTCATTCTTTTGTTTCTGCTTTATAAATAAAATGTATTGCTTGAAATGATTCTTGCATCTAACGCTGTACTGACTGCCCGTACTGCAGCCACTCACTCAAAACCATAAGGTTGTGAGTTCAATACCGGCAAAAGGGCTCAAGCTTGACTCAGGCTTGCATCCTTCTGAGGCCGCTAAGATGAGTACCCAGATTGTTGGGGGCAATTAGCTTACAGTTGTAAACCACTTAGACACTGCTTAGGCAGTATGAAGTGGTATATAAATGAAGCTGTTTGTTTTAAAGCACTTTGGAGAGTTTTAATTACCTACAGTTCATGATTTTAGTATTCTCTTAGGCATGTGTAATCTTAAAATTTCAAGTTGCTTACCATGCTTGTGCAGACCGTAGCTCACAGAACAATTCATAGGACAAAAAACTGCTCTCTTTGAAGGATAGCATCTGTTGATTAGCCAACCTGACAATCCACTCTTCATTGTTTGCTTGGTGCTTTTTTTTTTAAAAAAAAAACTAAACTAACTCCAGTTAATTGCCACCAAAGGAGAGGCTGAGCAGGCTCTTAGTCATGGGGCCATTTCAAATCCTGAGCAGCATAAACAGTAAAATTTTACAAAGAATATCCTTGCCCAGCTTCATTAAGGGCTTTAACCCTATGACGTTTTACTTATTTTTTAAGAGAAACCTGTACTTTTGGAGGCAGTGATGTATATTTTCATTGAAACTGTGTGTGTGTGTGTGTGTGTGTGTGTCTGGTCCCATACTGACTAGAAGTATGCGAAACCTTCTAAAACATACTTTGGGGCAGTGTGTGTGGGGGGGGGAGGCGGGGGGGAGAGATCCAGTTGCACTTCCTGAATTCTGCTGGCATGATGTCAGATTTTACCCACACAGTTTAAATGACTAAAGTCTTAACACAGCTCAGTCTATTTGTGTTTTCCTCCAAGTCCTAATTTAACACCCTCCATGTCTGGTTATTTTATCATTATTTCTTTCAGACATCATCTGGAAAGAGGGAAAAACAGAAGAATTCAATTTGCTTTATTTCTCATTTATTTCTTTGCAGGCTAGTGGAAAAACAGGCATTTGATCAATATAAGATGTGTCAAGCAGGCTTGAATGGTTATTTGTTTTGCAGTGCCCAACATGGGAATTAATGATTTTACAGAACACTTTGGATATCACAAGCCATTCTCAATTCAAATATATTGAGGAGCTTAGCAATGTGGCTTATGAATTTTACAATCAAAATATTTTTTGAACTATACAGCATTTTGAGAGTTAGAGTGGTATAGTCATTTGGGTGTCAGATTAAGACCATGGTTTGAATCCCCATGAGCCATAGAAATGCAGTGGGTGACCTTAGGCAACTCATTCTCCCAGCCCAAGAGCAAAGCAATGACAAATCACTAAATAAATCTAGCCAAGAAAACCTATAACAGGGATGCCATTGTCTAGAAGGCATATAACAACAGTACAGATTTAAAAAAAACAACAACCATAAGTTTAAAGAGTACCAAAAAGATACACCACAGGCAAGAAGATTTTTCTTATCAAACCAACTTTGAGAGCACTATGCAGATAAATCTACTGAGGCTGAAAGTATGGCTATATTAAGAAATATTTTTAGTCTTTAGCAGAAAGCATAAAGGAATACAGTGGGCCTTTGTTATCCACTGGAGTCTGGTTCCAGGACCCTCCATGGATAACAAATCTATGGATGTTCAAGTCCCATTAAATATAATGGCACAACAAAATGGTGTCCCATATATAAAATGGAAAATCAAGATTTGCTATTTGGAATTTATACTTTTTGGGAATTTTTTCAAGCCGTGTATGCTCAAATCCGTGGATAAAAAGTCCGTGGATAAGGAGGGCCAACTGTATTTGAAACGCATATATTCACTCCAGCTAGAAAAGTCTTAGATTATGGTGGAATAAAGGGTAGACTATTTATCTAGAACTGAGGTTCTCAGATTAAGTGTATGGTCATTGTATCCCTTCTTTTGCTAGAAAATAGTCTATTTTGCTGAATGTGGCTGGAAAAAATAGGCTCTCTCCTTCTGAGCATCTAAGTCAGAGTCAGCAGACATACTCTGCAGCCAAAAACATGTAGTTGTTAACTCTGAAAGGTTATAAATCAAGGCAGGCAACTGTGATGGGCACCAAGTTTTGCCCAAGGTAAAGGTAAAGGTCTGCAGTGCTCCAAAAGTGCCCCCAAATTACAGAAATTCATTTCTGGTTTCTACTTCCAGATTTTTCAGGGGCTTGTGAAATGTTCTGTTAACCAATATGATGCTCTTAGAGGCCTTCAGGACCAACAACTGATCTTTTGGAGATGATATTAACCACCTCTAAAACAGTATGGGAAAATTGTTGGGGGCAGCCATTTGGGGGCAGTGGGGGCTGCAAAGAGGGTTTGGGAATGCCACTCCGCCTGTACAGCACTTTCCCAACTGTAAATTATGCTTTGTAAGTACTCTAAAGGTACCATATCCCATCTGATTTTATAAGCTAAACAGGGTCAGACCTGGTATTTGCATCGAAAACAGCCAATGTGCTGTAGGCTATATTTCAGAGGAAGAAACTGGCAATACCATCTCTGAAGATTCCTTGCCTAAGAAAACCACACAAAATTAATGGGGTCACCAAAAGTCAACAAGTGAGTGACTTGAAGGCATTCACACACACGAATAGAATTTTATATATTTCTCTGCATAGAGTCAATTATATATCTCTAACACTAATTTTAGAACCCACTCCATTTGACATGCAAGATTCCCTCAGTCAAAGCTCTTTAAAGCAAAGGATAAAGACTACTGAATTTGCTTTCTTTGGTTTCTCTATCAGGAATAGAATGAAATCTCTTCAAGATGCTGATCTTTAGTATCCCACTTTATTATCAGAAAAAAGATGGCCAATATTTTATGACTTGGGAGTTTATCATACGACGGAATTTGGAGGTATATTCCAATGGCAATCCGAACACAATCATGGGGTTTCACATTATTGCAAATGAGTGCATCTCACGCAATTTCGGGCAATGGGAAGTCATTCTGAACGCAATCATGGGCTTTCACGTAATTGTGTATTAGAGTATCTCACGCAATTTCGGGCAATGGGGGGTCATTTTTGGGAAATGGGAAGTCATTCTGAATGCATTCTGAACGCAATCAGATTTCATGTAAATTCGCTAAACTAGCAAAATCATGTAATTACGAATTGGCTCTATTCACAATTGAGAGAAATTCCTCCCATATGATAAACTCCTGGGAGACCATTTAAGAAGGCTGCAAATGATATGTTTATTATTATCTTATTGCAGACAATGTAAATCATACATCATTTCCATGAATTTCATCTGAGCTAACTGGCAAGATTCATCAATTCTATAGTATTTTATTCACAGTTTCACTCAAATTGTAGTTGTGCACTTTGTAAACATACTGTACATACAAGACTGAAGCTCCCCCCCCCAAAAAAAAAAGTCTCTCAGGAATCATAAGGCCAAAAGTACCAAATCTCCAATTTGTATAATGACGAAGACTGGTTTGAAACATGTTCTAGGAGACTTATTTATGTATCCTCTCCTAATATGTATGGGAATTCTTTTGTTTCATCTCTATTGCTTTTTAACAAATAATAAATATGCAAAAAATGCAAACTAAATACTATTTAAAGTATTTACTGTGCTTGGATAAATAGCTTTTAAATACCAAACTATCAATTCCGCTCCCCCACACACATGTGTATGCATGTGTCTGTGTGTATTTCAGCAAACTGTTCTCTTTTAAAATATGTAGTTATGATGAGAATTACTTTTTGCTACTAGAATGCAGATTACTTTGCAGATCAAATTAACGAAAAGCCTGTAACTTGTTTTGACCCCACTGCCAGAAGCCAATATATGATACTATGATTATTGGTCATGTAAATTAATTCCGTTTGCCTTTAAGCAAACTGTCATTTAATCTTTTAGTATTCATAATTGCTACATGAACAAGAACTGCCACTCAGTAAGAGATGCAGAACACAATAATGTTAAGATAATGAACATTTATCTGGCCCTCAAATTGCATGGGGGGGGGGGGCTGAATATTCCCCAGAAGAAAGTGAATATATTAATATTTTAATTTTAGACAAGTTGCTTAGCTGTAGCTGTAGTTCTTCAACTAATATATTCATTTGCAGATATGATTCTGCTTCAGTGCAGAGCTCTGTCCAAAACGCACTGGTGCTGACAAGTTTTTTGCATGTAGTCAATACCTACCCTGATTCTGCACACTCAAGGTGTATGATACCCACCCTTCCCATTTCAGGAAGTTAGCACAGGAGTGATGTTAAAAAAAATGGAAGAAAAGGTAGAACAATCCTTGTGGAAGGGAATGGAAAGTGGGTTATATGAATGTTGGTGACTGTTGAAAGAACTACAGTTACAAGTAAACATTTAGCTTATTTCTTCATTATCTCTGGGCATCACACACATGGTAGATTATTAAGACGATCAGATGAGCAATTTATACAAAATACCACAAAAGGGAGCACTGTTCATCAAAACACAGCTTCATCTTGGCACACATATGTAACTTGCAATGTTGAATGGGAAGTGAAAGGCTGCTATCAGGTCCAGAAGAAAATAATTAGGAGGAAGCAAAAATACTGGAATAATGCTCAAACAACATGGAAAACTCTGTTAGTGAGCAATCACATAGTACAATGGAACCATCATGATTACTCACTTAGAAAAACATTGTGCTGATACTGGCAGACACTGCTTCAATACATGCTGAATAATAGCCATTTTAAGGATCAAAAGTCTGAGGCTGCAGTTGACCAACAGCGCAACTAAAACATTGGGACACTGAGAAGCACATAATGAAACCAGACAAGGTAGCCAAGGGTTCAGGGTTTTTTTTTAATGAACTGTTTGATGACAGAAAAATAAAATAAAATACTGAAATGATACTGAAAGGAAAATTGTTTACTAAAACTGCAACCAAATAAATGCTTATGGAGGAGCTGGGTAGGACTAAAGAGTATAAAGAATATGTTAAATAAACTTGCAGTGCATCCTTGCAACATGGAAGAAACCAGTCAAATGCTGCAAACTATAAATAAATTTAATGTTGGTTAAAGGATCAAGGAGACAGTTTCCTCACTGCCTCTAGTATCTGCCATATTTCTGTGGCAGGGGTGAATAGGGTAAATTTATGACACTATGAGGCAAAGCAACCGTCCATCTGGATAACACACTTGCCCCATTTCTGAGATAAGGAATTTAATACATCAGATCATCAGAGATGCATCACCCAAGCCATCATTTGAGCCATCAAAAACAGAATGGAACGTGGCTGTGGGTCAGCAAAATAAATCTGCACTTTATCATTCTCATTTTGTCTATTTGTCTTGTCCACAGACAGGCTAGAGAAAAGGCAAAAATATGTTGCCCTGCTCAGGCACAGAAGACTGAATACACAAACTAATGTCACCCCAACTCCACTGCAGAACTGGGTTGATGATTCCATCGAATACCAAAAAGCTTCAACCAGCAATGGATACGAGGGGGTATCATAAAGTTTTAATTATCACCTTTAAAAAAGATTGACAGAAAGTTCGTTTTGATTTATAGTTATTAACTTATCTCTATGTAGTCACCATCCAAATTTACACATTTTCCCCAGTGTTTCTTGACTCTCCAAATACCATTATTGTAGACGTCTGCAGATTGCGGGTGATGAGGATTTTACACTTTAGTCACTTCTGGGAGAACCAGTCACAAAAATAAAGGACACAATGAGTTGATTTTCTCAGCAACGTGCACTTAGGGACCAATGATAAAACTGCCAAAATTTCATCAATATGCCATAATAACTTCCGGGTCATAATTATTACTTTACAATACCCCCTCGTAAGGCACAATCTGCAGACTTCTACAATATCAGGTATTTGGAGGGTCAAAATACGCTGGGAAAAATGTATAAATCTAGATAGTGACTACATAGAGATAAGTTGACAACTACAAATCAAAACAAACTTTCTGTCAATTTTTTAAAAAGGTGATCATTAAAACTTTACAATACCACCTCGTAAGATTAAAGGATGGTGTGAAGTTGCAGCTTTCTGCAGTTGTCTTGACACTATCGATGAAATTCCAGAGCTGAAGTTTGGGATGGGTGGTGAACAGTTGATAGAAGGTTAAAGTGATAAAAGAGAACTCTCTGATTCCTAGGATGAAGGTATGTGGGAAAACCTGAAAGCTAGGGAGTGGAACTCCTGGAAGCTTGAAAATTCTCTGTTCAAAAAAAATAAATTATTCTGGCCTGTGTATTTAACCATTTGGGGAAATCCCACTGATCATGTTACTAAAAGGATACAAAGATTTGTCTTTTGCTTCACAAGGCAACAATCTTCATTATGAACAATCTTAGTGAACTTATTTTCTGGAAAATCACTGGAGAAGGTTATCTTTCACAGAATAGCTGATATCTCAATATGCACATTTAATAGCTTTCATGGAAAACGGGGTTTCTGTAGAATAGAACTGAAGGGAAATATATAAATATTTCATCTAGACTTATTCTGCACTCCCTTCAGCAGTTATATAGTACTGGGCTGGAAAGCTAAACCAATGAAACAAAACAAAATCCCCAGTCATCTCTTGAATCTGAATTGTTTGGATGTTCAAAGGACAGATGATGATGCCGTAACTCCTTGGTTTCTTGTAACCAGAAGCACAGGAACAACTAGTGCTACAGACCTATCAGAGAGTACCACATGAAATCATTTTGAGGAATGGCCGCTAAACAGAAGGCTGGCAAATCTGAAGTCCTAGATACTTGCTCATCAAAACCAGGATATGTTCTACTATACTCTAATGGAACAGCAGGATCCTGATAAAATTAGGAACATGAGAGGATAAGGACACCACCATGATGAACAGTGATGCTGAACTGGATTGAGGATTCCTCAGATCTGAAGATGGGTTTCCTTTTGTAGGCTCAGTAATTAGTATGATAGATATAGCTGATGTTGATGAAGAAATGAAATCACCTCATCCATCTGTAACAAAGTTGCACAGAATGCCTGTACCACTGGTACCAAAGCTAGATACGGTTGAACAAAGATGTGTGTTGGTACCAAAGAGAATGTGGCTTACACCAATGAGTCACTTCGTGGAGAAACTGAGGTGGTTACTAAACATATGGCACTCAGTAGTAAAGATAAATAAGCAGTGCCAAAGATGTAATGATACTCAAGACCTAAATTAAGAATATGAAAAACAGATGCACATATCAACCATACAGCTGCTTTACCAGCTTCAGTATGTGATCCAAAATTGTTCAATGACTACAACAGTTGTGACAGAAGTGAAAGAATTGGTCTAAAAGTCTTAAATGAAAAAAGGGCTACATACTGTAGGCCAATGAAAGAAAACACTCTGTCCTCCAGATGTCATTGATGAATTTTCATCAGCTCCCTAGTCAACATGGTTGTTGGTGATGACAGTTGTAATTCAAAATGTGGAGGGCCACAGGTTCCCTATCCATGCTCTAGGTGAATTAAGTGCCAAAAAGTAAAAAATAAAAAAAAAATTGAAGCAGGGATTCTGTTGGAAGAGTTGGGACAGGAGGGTTAACTTTAATTACCAGTTTCAAATAATTCTCCTAGTCTTTGGTAGCAAGTCCTCAATACTGAGAGTTGAGGGTTTATCTTGGATACTTGAAGTCTAGTCTTTTGAGAACACTTTGGTAGTAAGATGCCATTTTCAACAGTAAAAGGTGTCTATATTGTCTTATATTTCACTTCTTAGGAAGGAAAATTTGTTTAAAAAGAAATTCTTTTAACAATCAATATATTAAGGAACAGTGTTTATTATTTTGGTTTACTTTTAAATTCTTTTTATTTATCAGTAGCATCAACATCAAAAAAGTAAAAAATGTTCTTCATTGAAGTATAACATTTCATTAAAGATTGCTCTTTTAGATGTCACGCCAGCCAATATCTTTCTTATTGAACAGCACAAAAAAAAAAAAAAAAAAACACTCCACAGATAACCTGTGTCAGTAATTATCACAAAAAGGCAGCTGAAAAGGAGGGCCCAAGGTAATCTAAAAATGAAAGAGTGGAAGATTCTATATTCTTTTTTCTTGTGGATATATTTTTCACAGAAATTTGTCACAAGCATCTTTATGCCATTAATATTTCCAGCTGAGATTTACAAGCAGATCATGCAGTCAGTTCAGTTAGTACTGTCATCTTTAAACTTTCACAACTATTCAAACTATTGTTGTTGTTCTTGTTGTATTTGTTTTAAACATTTGCAACAGTAAATTTTAATTATGAACAGCAAAATTTGTTGAAATATTTGTTACTTAGGGAAAAGTAAATCTTACCTTGTCAACTCCCAAACATTTCAAGGGTTTCTCTGGTTCTTTGTCTTTCTTTTTCTCTTCCTTCTTTTTTTCCTTCTCCTTCTGTTGAAAAGGTATTATATTAGCTGGTATTACATATAACATACATTTAAAATATCAATACCATATTTTCATCCAAACTTATTATTTAAATCAATATATCAGAAATGCACTTATCTCAGTGAGTTATGGGGAGTTATATTAAAATATATATAGACTTACATGATGCTATCATTCAGTTATACTTTGAGTCTCATAGCTACTCTAATGTCTGATAAATTGCCATAGCTTTTGCCCAGATACCTGCTTTGAAGTTCACAGTATTTTAGTAACTTTGGTCAGAATTCACCATTGTTTAATGTTATTTTTATGCTGACACTAACAATGAACAGGCTAAAGGTAGTCCCTCTTAACTATGATTAAAATTTCATTTCAGACTCAAGTATCTTACTGTGACAACTGGAGGTGAATAACAGCTCCAACATGACATTAGATTTAGGATACTGCACTTCCTACTTCAACTCCTCCTGCTGCAACTATAATATTTAAGTTGTGTTCAAGGAAAGCAAGTGAAAGTTGCCAAACTACTCTTCATTGGAAACTATTTGCAGGGAGGAATTTATGACAGAAGATACCTATTAAGGCTTATAGGGTAATAAATTTGTTTGAGATTGGACACAGAATACAACACAGAGAAGTAAAGTATGCAGGCTACTGCAATCACCAAAGACACACTAGTCACTAGTCCAGGGGTGGGTGACTGTTAATCTTTCCCCCTATTTTGGACTTCTCTGGGCCATTTTAGGCCCAGGAGGAGCCTTTTTCCAAGTCCTGGTGCCTGGGAGCAAAACTGTCCCCCCATGCCCCTTTGGGAGCCCTGGGTTTTGTTTTGCTTTGAAAAGTTGCTCACATATATGGGCCTGGAGGGCTGCAAGCAGCCAATAGACCACATTTTCCCCACCCCTGCACTATTGAACTAGTTCCTTTTCAGAATTAATTTTAAAAAACTTGGTGAATTTAGTTAGAATAGCACCACCTACACATATCAAACATGTGATGTTATTTAAGGGAAATTAAGGTACAGTTATGAAGTAATGCTTCTAAAACAAGACTCAAGCACATGCATAAAGACAAGGAGCAAGAAAGGACACAAATGTTACTGCAAAATAACAGTGCAAAGAGATGGAATACTGAAGCAACCAAAGCTGAGCTATGAAAGTTTAGCTGATTCATTTTCTACAGATGAAATTAGAGAGAAAGATCCAATAGTACTTGTGTTGTCATTTTAAATTCTTCCTGTCTTCCTAATGACAAATCATGGTACTGGCATAAAGCATTTACTGCATGTTAACATTCATGCCAACTGTAGAAAGCATCATAAGACAACATGCATACAAGCAAGAGGGGATACCTCTATTTTGCTTTTCTCAGAAGCAGCTTGCAGAGAAGGAGAGGATGCCAGAGGCTGAGGAGGATCAGAGGAAGTCATCTGTACAGATGAAAGATGAGAAAAGGTACCAAGGCAGCTTTAACTAACAAACAAACCCCATCTACACATTTTATTGCTTCCTATTTATCTCAAAAGATACAGATGAAATGTTGAAGAGACGAAAGAAGGGTAAACAAATAATTTTAAAATGACTGATGTAGGAGACTATATATTTAGGCTAATGTTGCTACTAACAACATAAATCAGTTTTTATTTAAAGATCAGGCAAGACATCCTGAGTTCTAACTACTATTCTGCACAGATTATGCAGAAGAGTCATCTCTTCATCTTTTTTAATTTCACTACAGCTTTTTCAAAAGATGAAGAAATGATCGGGTAATAGTACAGGTTTCATGGATGAATTCACTAGAATATAAAGCATGAAATAAACTTAGGTAAGATCATATCACAAGCACAGGGAGAAATAATTAAGTTTCATCTGTTGTTCAGTTTTATTCAGCATACTGTTGAAATATTAATGTCCCGAAGCTGAAAAAGCTCACAGTCCCATGAGAACACGGAAGGGAAAGGGGGCTTTGTTCTTGCTCATTCTAACAGAATTATTTATTTTCAAAATAAAATGAAGGAACTCTAACTTCTAATTACACGTGTAACTTTCAAATAAAGGCTTCTATTTGAAAACAGAAAAGGGAAAAATGTTAGTTAATAAGGAATAGCCTTCTAACCATAAACCACTAAATATATTATAATGCCGTTTGTACAGTCTTTTCAACAGCTCTACATACAACTGCAATCAGCAGGACACTTGGAGTTTTACTCACAGTATTATTCAGTCAGTATGGAACAGATGTCATTATCACATGAAAATGTGTTTTATTTAGAAGTATTTTCAGAAATTCCCATTCTTCCTAATGTGCAATCATGATCAAGAGACTTGAGAAAGCTCTTTGTTACTTGTGAGTAGCAATAAGCTCTTGAGTTCCTGTAAGAAGGAATTCAGGAGGCCAGAAATGATCCATGCACCCAAAATTTTAAACAAGAATCAGAAACTAGGTAGGTAAAACAGCTTCAGTATCATCCCTTCTTGACAGCCCTTCCTACAACATTCTGCCTTTGTGCAATCTTCACCATAGTTTCTATCTCTTGCTCTGTGCCATCCCTTCCATGAATATGAGTGCTTCAGCCACACAAGATAAGTACAGTAGGAAATTGTGCAAGATCTTGTAGCTCTTACAATTTTCCTCTACCGGTCAACATACTTTATTCCCTACCCCCATACACAGTAATTCTGCTCTAATGACCTGTGGTTCCCAGACTTTGCTTCTTCCCAGGATTCCTGCTGGCCAAGCTAGCTAGAGCTTCTGCGAGCTGAAGTCCATTTGGGAGACCAAAGCTGGGAAATCACTGTAACTGACAGAAATTGACAGAAGGATGTACTTTATAATTTAAGATGTAAATGGGTCTCTGTCTATGTGTATTCAAATCTATGGCTTGCTTAATGATCCTCTTGTGAAATCTTACTCATAGATGTGAGTGTTTGGAGTTATATTTACTAATCCTGGTCTGTGTACATCCTTGTGAGTAAGAGATGTTTTTATTTGGCTTATTCCAAGTCCTTTGTCTTGTGAGTTAGGAGCCTTTATCTTGTGAATTTTAATTTTCCTTGGATGGGAATGATTCTGAGCACACAATTTTCTAAATGTATAAAACCACAATTGTATGCATGACTGGGAAGGGATGTTGTACAGGCCCCACAACCTGTCACCACCTTGCTCACAGTTTTTCACTTTGAGGAGGAGCCACTCACAGTCAGGTATAGAAAACAAAGTTAACTGTATTGCCACAATATATGCAGCTGTACAAAAAAGCTAAGAGAACAGAGATGGGTCTTCCTACTACAGGCAGAGAAATGTCTTGTTCTAGCCCCCAATGGAACTCTGTACTAAAACACATGGTCTCAAATGTCAGAAAGAATGGCTTCCAGCAGCATTTGTAATACCATATCTGACTTAGAATGCTTCTGGCTATGAAAAAAATAAGTTGGGGCTGCTGTTTCTCAGTGATACAGAATCTAAATTGGACACTTATCCTATCCCCACAGATGGGAAAAACACAGACGCTCAATATATTATTCAATGGGCGGTAATGTATGTGCATCGCCATTGAATAATATGGGTGTGATATCTAGTCTAGTGATATGGTGGGCTCAATGTACTTTGCACACAGAGGCTTGAATTCTGTTGGCAGTCCCAACTGCTGTAGATCCATCTAATCAATGGAATTTACATATATGTTGTCTCATCATTCAGCAGTTGATTCAGTGGTTTGCTTTAATTGGGGCTAAGAAAATAGAATTCAGTCCAGAAATGTTTCCAGTTCAGTTACTGGAATCTCCAGCTAAAACAATTTTTTATTAGCTTCACATCTTGGAGAGCCACTGCTAGTCAAGGTAAACTCAGTATTGGGCTAAGTGACCAATACTTTGATTGACTGTAGTGCTATTTTGTATGTTAAGATTTACAGTTGTAGACCCAGAGGAAAGGGGTGACACAATTGCTCAGAACTGCTTCATACTCTTACATTGGCCAGTCTCTACATTAGGAAAAGTGAGCTTGTGTTTAAATGCATTTTCCAACTGCTGATAAAAGATTTGGGAGCAATAATGTGGTTAGTTTTCCAGTCCATGTACTAATATGAAAATATTTTCCTCCATGTAACTGGCAAGGGCACATAGCATCTCAGTGGGGTCTACCCTCCCCATTGTCCCTGTTACCATACTGGCCACTGGCTTAACCAGAGCTCTTTGCTAAGGTCTTTTCATTCCTTGCAGTGAGTTTCCATATTCCAAAGGTATCACCATATAAGGGTGATGCCTACTTAGTATTTGGAGGAGAACCCCCACCCACCCTGGGGAAATTACAGGTAGGGCTAGAAATGAATCTTGCATGAAAGCCTGGAGAGATGCTGCCAGCCAAGAGTAGACAGCATTGAACTAGATTCAGTGCTCTTGTGTATTTTGAAGACCTGATGCATTTTACAGCTCTTTTTCCTGCTCTACACTTTCTCTTCTATTGTATTTGGACTTAGGGAAAAAATTGTTTTGCTTCACTTGGTGGATGAAAGCTCAGCCACTTCATGCAGCCTTTTCTCTGATAATTCAAGGTGGGAAGCTTAGAACCACATTTCCTTTTAATAAACTCAGGTAATCCTGCTTTCCTGTCCATTCCTGTCTTGGTGTGCTCCTTTGAGAGAAATAACCTGGTACAGAAGTGAAAAACAGAAGGAACCTGGATAACATCCAAGGCACTTAGCCCTGAATGACTGAATGAATGAGAATGCGTGTGGTTCACTTCCCTTCTGCCACTGTGACCAACCATGAGGATTAAGTTTCTGCAGTTCTTCTGTCCTCCAATAAACAACTTGAAGTCCCTTTTCTCTACCTGTCTTTGAATCGCCAATGTAATTCCTTCTCTTACTTTCCCCGAAGAGGTCCCACAATCTCACATTCAGTGAGCTCTGGCCCATAAAACTTCCTAGAAATGAACACACATACACCCTACCCAACAGCTTGGGTGGGCTCTGGGTCACAGAAACTTTACATTTGCCACTATGCAGCAAGTATGCTATTTCAGTTAACTTTTGCCACTTTAAACAAAGTCTAGTTTATGGAATTGTACTTTATTCCTCTAGTCATTTAATTGCTAATAGCGCCTACTGTTATTCCCAACTAATGTAGATCTGCGGAATGGAAATATATTAAATCAGTACTTATGGGAGTTTCATTCATTCAGTGGGTCTACTCTAGCAGGGACTAAGGACAAGAGCCTGGCCTTAATATGCACAGGACTGGGTCAAATATAATCTAATAGAGTCTTTTATTATGCCATCTAAAATGATATTTGCTACCCCAGTGTCATTATAGTGTACACAGTGTTTCTGGTACATTCAATTTAAAATCCCTGAGAAATACATTTTTATGACTGTGTCACTGGAACCAAGAAGATATACCAAGAGATATGACTTCAAGGTTAAAATTTCTCTTGTATGTATGAATTCTCAAAATATGTGTGATATGTCTTGAGGTCATATCCAGTATGAAATCATGGGCTCCAGAGAGCACCTGTAGTGCAGTCAGTTTGCAGGAATGAAGGCAAATGTTGTTTAAAGTAACTTTATTAAACACACTGCTCTCCTGGAACCATTCAGCTGATCCCTACTTAATTCTATTCCTACTCTCAGGTTGTTGCTCTGTACATTCATTCTTTCATTATAAACTATTTTTAATATTTAAAACTCCCTTTAACTGTATTTCATAAAGAAATATGATCAGTAAGTTGGTAGAAGTCTTTTCGCATCAAAATCCCAAGCAGTGGCAGTTTAAAAGAGACAAGTGCCTGCTCCACCTGTCATAAAACCTTTCAAATAAACAGGTGACAGCAGTTTTAGTTTATTTATATTTCTAATCAACACTTTGTGGGGTAAAACACTGAGAGTGAATAAATATGGTTAACATGGTAAGCACAAGGAAACACAAAGTCAACTTAGAGAATTCACAACCATGAGAGTAGCTATGTCTATTACGTTAATCTTCAAAAAATTAGGAACATTTGTGGAAGATACATTTAGCAATGTCATTAGTTATAACATTAGTTACAACATCGATAGGTAGTTGCAACACTGATAGGTAGCTCATCAATGCACTTAGAGGTGGTGGCTAACATACTACACTAGATTTACTTTGGCTTTGATTCAAAACAATTGTTACGTTATAGCCAATCATGATACTGTAAATTATTTTACATGCCCAAGTTTATATAAGCCACAGTTCTGATGAGACCTGAACAAGCACCTCAGGCATGGTAGACCTCCCTTGAAAATCACCAATCTTCAAAAGGTTACTTCAGAAAGACCACTTTCCTATTTATTCTCCCTAACAGATCATTTGCTTTACAAAATCTCAGTGGGTATTTGTCCAGACATTCCATTATTTTTGATTCAGGAAGAAAGCAAAACTGAATTTTTTATGGTCTTGAATTTATGCTTTCATTCCCAATCTTACCATACGATTGAGAGCATCTGGACAAATATGACTACCAATGGACTTCAATTTTGGGTTAAAACATTCATCTTGAGCCAGAGTTGGAACCCTCTCTCAGACTTGTTTCTGCATTAGCAAGGTCCAGCTTGCACTTTTAAGGAATGAAAGTCATTTTAGGGAATAATGACTGCCTAATCATCATATTATCAATTAACATTCAAGATGCATTGTTTGCCAAGCAAGTGATTAGCCTTGATTCCATAATTAGTGATAAGCTTTATTCATGTTTCTGTTATGAATGTCATTTTATGCTAAAATAATTTTCATTTCATTCAGCACTCCCACATATAGTATTTAAAGCCACTGTATAATGTGTATAAAGTAATTATACTCCCATATTCATTTCAAAACAAAAATAGAGACTAATTGTGCTTACACTGGTGACTTGAACTGCATTTTTGTCATAATATTTTTTCTTCTCGTATTTATCCCTGATAAAAAATTCCACAGCTCTGAAATCAGATAAGGGAAAAAACCTCCAGAAAACAGAATGAAACAGAGACGGATTACAGTGTAGAACATTTAATTTTCAATTTACATTCTAGGTAAGAACTCTAAAGCTAGAACTTTACTGCTTTAAGTATTAGCCTACACATTCAATTTTAATTAGAATTTTAGTAAGATATTATTCAAAGCTTCACTTCATAACTGCCATGGGCTGCTAAGGAATCATTTTCACATTTACTCTTATCAATGGAGGCTGCAAAGATGTTCAGAAGCCTTAGTTTTAAAGAAACTTTGAGGAAGAGTCCTCAAGCATTAGACAGACCACTAGCCTACCATTTATCATCCTTCTGAACTCCTGCAAATTTGGAGAGATGTGTGATGAGGGATGAAGGGGAAAATAGGCAACAAAAAGGAATGTAATAAAGCTACTGCAAAACCAAGCTGAACTCTGGTCACTTCTGACTAAGGTTACAATGGTTCATGCATACTCTGCAGTGAGAGTGTTGGTTTTAAATCCATTGCTTGATATGACAAATCAGGTGAATGCAACGATCAGGAGTGTCTGTTATCAGCTTCGACTGATACGTCAGCTGTGCCCTTTCCTAGAAGTTAAGGACCTTGAGACCATAGTACATGCGCTGATTTCTGCAATGCACTCTACGTGGGGCGACCCTTGTGCTTGGTCCAGAAACTTCAACTAGTTCAGAACATGGCAGCCAGTCTGGTCTCTGGTACATCCCAAAGAGACCATATAACACCGATCTTAAGATCACTCCACTGGCTGCCCATTAGTTTCTGGGCCCAGTACAAGATGTTGGTTATCACCTTTAAAGCCCTAAATGGCTTGGGTCCAATCTATCTTCAGAACCGTCTCCTTTCATATAATCCTCCTCGCACACTTAGATCTTGGGGAAGAATTTGTTACAGCCTTATAAAACAAGACTGTCTACCTCCCAGGGGACCTTCTCAGCTGTCGCACCCAGATTGTGGAACAGCCTGCCAGACAAGATTCGTCATATTACCACCCTAAACAGCTTTTTAAAAGCTATAAAGACGGATCTCTTCCAGCAGGCCTTTCCTGAATAGTTCCCTGAAATCTAATTGCTGAATTCCAACCTCACCAAACCCTTTTTTTTTAAAGTATGTTGTATACTTTATGTTGTTTATGTTTAATTTTATTGTAAGTGGAGATTGAGGGATTTGAATTGTATGTTATGTTGTTTTTTTAAAAAAAATCTTTGTAAGCCATCCTGATTGCATCTTATAGAGGGGAGGGATATAAATATTTATTATCATCATCATCATCATTATTATTATTATTATTATTATATCCTCAGTTTCCACAATTCATTACCATTACAACTCTAAAGCTATATTAATGTAATAATATAATATATTTATCATACATTTATCATACATTTATTTAGCACCAGTTCACATCACAGGAGTGGTTTGGCTCTTTCTCCAGAGACTAATGTTACAGTGATAGGAATATGAAAGATGTCAGCGATTAGCCCTTCGGTAGTAAGGGATACGTTTCTTATTTGCAATTTCTCTCAATACAACTAGCATGTTTATTTCAGCTATTTGAATACTCTCCTCAACACTATTTAACCAATTGTTACTTTTTAATGTATTTTTTTAATTGATGAAAATTGCTTCCTAGGTAATTGGAAGCCAAATGTTCAGAACTTATTCTGTTACAGTTGTTAGGTCTCTTTCACACGTTCACACAATTATAACACTTTAATACTACTTAAGCTGTCATGGTTCTGTCCTATGCAGTCTAGGAAAGTATTCAAAATTCTCATCCAAAGAACTCAGCTCTTCACCAGACAGCAAACCCCAAGATTCTGCAGGATGTAGTCATGAGTTAATTTTGATCATCTTGCTGTAACTATGCAGTCTGAAAGAGACCATAATCACGCATAACATTTATCCATTAAAAAACATAATAACACAAACTGAAAACACTGCATAACATCACAGGGATTCCATATTTCTCCCAGTATGCACAAAGTATGTTATGCACAAAGGATACTGGTCTGTTTGAGGTCTTCGAAAGTTCTCTGGTAGATTAGCTTCATAAAGTAACCGTGCCTTGGTATTTCCCATCTCCTGCATGCACTGAAAGCATAGGGGGGGGGGGGGGGAGAGAGAGAAAAAGAGATTTACAGTTTTTGCTCTTAAATGAACATATTTTAATACTTTGCATCTGCAATCCTGATCATTTGTATATAAAAGTAACACTTCTCAAGATCAAAGGTACTTAGTTCAGAGCAACCACAGCCAGCAGTAAGAATCTCTAAGTGTCTCAAAATGTGTAAGTACTCACGTGACTACATTTGCCGTCATGATAACTCCTACAACTTGATAGTGCTATTCTTTTTGGACTAAAACTCCTGGAATACCTAGGGGTGAAACAGACAGGTGGCTTGGAGCAGGCTCTGGCTGCTCCAGCCACGATTGGACCCTGATTAGCCCAGGACAACCAGACAGCCTGCTACTGCAGTGCCAAACAAGCTGCTATCATTTTACGGTATTTTTACTGCTTCTTTTGCTGGCGGCTTCTAGCTGCTCTGGGGGCATGTGTCATCAGCACATCACAAACCCGAAGTGGCTGGAAGCCACTCCTTTTGGCCCGTCTGCTTCAGGCCCCAGTTTCAGTTGCACATGAAATTATCAAATGCAAAAATGTTAACTTAATGACAGCTATTTTATTTGCATTTGCCTCCAATTTTATCACTTCCCTCTTTCACTGCTACATACTTTTAAAATAAATAACTATTTTAGACACAAACAACACGAATATTACACCAATAGGCTGAGGTTTAAACAGTTCCTTCAGAAGAAAATGAAGTACTTCTAATTACAGCACTTTTGGCATGCACACATTGGTGCATACACTTAATTTTGCTAGATGGAGTTATGCATTATGGCAAAGAGAATGAGAAATTTTAAATTATTGTTCAAACTCTTCTGCTACTGTAATTGATAGGGTTGGTTTGTGTTTAATCATGTTTTAGGTTTCATTCCCTTCTCCTTTTGTGTCATGTCTTTTGAGTTTGTAAGCCTGAGGACAGGGAACTGTCTAATTAAAAATAACAATAATTGTAAGAGGCTCTGGGAGCCTTTAGGGCTGAAGGGCAGGGTATAAATTCCGTTAATGAATGAATAAATAAATAAATAAATAATAGTGTTAGGAGAAAACAGTAGATGAAACACAACTAAAAAACCCTCACTGATCTTCCTCTCACATGTATACCAATATGAGACACTCTGGTCAGATTCTAAATAGGTCATGTCATAACCCATGGTATGAAGCTGGGTTATTTACAAACAGACTAATACAAGCTGGCCACTCTCTCTGGTCATATGTAACAACAAGCCAAGATTTGTGAAAAATGAAAGCAAACTTTTGGGCTGTACAGATGAGAAGGAAGGGGCAGCCAGAGGTCGCCCCTTTCTCCTCTGGATCGTTGCCATAGCGACTTCACAGACACAGCAACGATCCACTCTAAAAAGGAGCAGAGAAACTCAGCTCCTTTCTGCGCTACTGCCAAGGCACCATTAGCGCTCTGGAGCAGCACTTTGCAGTCCCTTATGCGCCACGCTGTTTAGAGGCAGCACACAAGGCGCATTGTCAGTGCACGCACCATCTAAACACACACACATCAAAATGGCACCAGGAAAACACAGAGCATGCAGACGCCCTTCGCTCCCCAGCCCTAATTTCAGTCCCAGGCTGCCTCAAAGTGGTGGTCTGTACTGGGTCTTGGCTGAAATCCTCTTCCCATTAGGAAGCGAGGAGGGGACATGAACCTGAAGCTTCACTCAGGTTCATTCCATATCATCCATACAGTGAGTATGAGTCCCTAATTCTATTACTAGTATATAAAAAAAGGTAAAAGTAGTACTTGACATGAATGTTTAGTGGTAGTTGACTGTAGGGGATGGTGTTCATCTCCATTACTAAGCCAAAAAGCCAGTGTTGTCCGAGGATTGCTCTGGTGGTCTTGTGGCCAGCATGACTGAACCAAATGCTGTTACCTTCCCACTGAAGTGGTACTTATTTATCTACCTGTATTTGCATGCTTTTGAACTGCTAGGTTGGCAGAAGCTGGGATTAGTGACAGAAGCTCACCCCATTATGCAGCACCTGGGCCCTGAACTGCCAACCTTCTGATCTTCCAATCATCAGAACTGGCATCTTAACCATTAAGCCACCACATCCCTTCTTTACTGGCATATAAACAGGCATATTTTTACTGGTATATAAACTGAGTTGACATTGATTAAATATTGTCTCTATAATTTGCATTTGTACTTGTGTTTGTTTCATTGTTGTTGAAAATTTGTTAGTCACTGTATTTTATAAACAACTCAATTTTCTTAATGGCCTTTGACTAATCAATTGTGTGTATGTTAAAACATGGTTTAACATTATGTGAGAATCATTCCATAGTTTGTTGATTTTACAGTACAACTTTCATTGTTTCCATATATTGAATGCTGTAAGTACAGTCTTTCAGACTGTTTTTCTTAAACCGCATTTTGGTAAATTTGATACTTAATAAAAATCTGCACAATTCTATTTTATAGGGTCTCAATAATCCTGAGCTCAACAATGGGTGATAGGAATCAGTTTTGTGTGGTGAAATTATTTTTGTTGGAAGGACAGTTGATTGGATGCAAGTAAATTGGTTTTATACACTAGATTTTTATAAAAGATAAGTGTTCAAAGAACTAGCTAAATGCAGTAATACAAATATGTAGGAACATATTTTATTTTATTATTTTTGTAAGTCATTTGAATAACAGGGGGGGAAAGTATAAATATTTTAAATAAATAATAACCTTATAGGAGAGATAA
The DNA here is from genome assembly GCA_034509955.1 of Urosaurus nigricauda. NCBI lineage: Eukaryota > Metazoa > Chordata > Lepidosauria > Squamata > Phrynosomatidae > Urosaurus > Urosaurus nigricauda. The sequence goes on along the minus strand of JAOEGL010000001.1, from coordinate 254,495,061 downwards.
AGCAGGGCAGATCACATCACTTGGGCACACCCTTCCCATCCTAAAAATGTTCAGAAGCAAAACTTTAGTGCTTCATTAGGTTTATCTGCTAGGAAGTATTTTATATACTGATGGATAGCACCACATGACACCAACAATGTTTGACAGTGGGGAAGTAAGAAAAGCAATTCATTTGCCAATTCAGTACACAGGAAATGGATTGTTGCAAGAAGCTACTGCAATGTGAAAATACCTTTTCAAGCAGTTCACAAGAGGTGGTCATGCTATGACACAAAGACATATGAAGTACTGAATCCATGCAAGAGACAGATATACTCTATCTGTGTAACATGCTTCAAACCAGAAAGCCTACAGCTAGTTAAATAGTAAAATGTTGGGTTTTATTTCTTTTTTATGATGAACAAAAAAAAATTCATATTATCTGTTACGCTCCTGAAATTAACATTCATTACGAGTTTTCTTCACTGAAAGACAACTGTGGTTTTTGGGTGGTTTTTACCTGTATTTGTTCTGGTGTCCATTGGTCCAAGTTGACAGACTTGACTCTGGATATATGAACCCCCAAATTTCGATGTATTCCAGCACACCTGATACAAATAAAGACACCTGTATTCCAAGAAGCCCATCGTGGACCTAAAAAAACCAAAAAACAAAGATTAAACCACTTCAAAATCTATCATGAGTTTTTAGAATAAATTTTGTTTCAAGTTTATAGCATACAACTTTGCCATCAATTTTCATGATTACAAACTATCACTCAAACATCCAATTTGCACATAGTCACTTTGCTTATATTTGCATTAGTCCTTTGCCTTTAGTCTTCAGGTAGTTGCCCATTTATTTGGTATTATGTTGGTATACAAAATCCAAGGAAAGACACTACAGTTGTTCCTTCATGTTCACAGGGGATCCGTTCTGGATCCCACCCCCATGGATTAACAAAAAATGTGGGACCTCAAGTCCCATTATTTTCCATGGCGGTGTGGCATGCACGTAGCCACTCATGTGGCTGTGTACAGACATCTCCATTACAAACAACAGGGCTTGCTGTTTGCAGAAGCTCAAATCTGTGGATGGCAAGCCCATGGATAAGAAGAGCCCACTGTACTGTAATTCAAAAGGTTCTTCAGTGCAGGCTAATGGATCACAAAGTCTTGAAGGCACTTTACACTATATATTTAAAGCAATATTTAACAAAAGAAGTTGACATTTCATATGCATTAATTTGCATCTATTTCTTCAGTTATCTCAACGGATGAAATTCCACATAATTATTTGAATTTCTATACTTTTCCCCCAAAATTCAGACATACATGGTATAGTTTGTTTGTTTATTTATTTATTTATTATATTTATTTGTATCCCGCTCTTTTTCCAGGACCGATGTGGAATTGGCCATACATTTAATTTCAAAAATTCAGCAAAATTAATTAATTTTATTAATAATACTTCATTACACAATTTTGTAAATTAAAAGGAATTTTAAGTTTCTAAAAGCATAGAAATGAAAAGACGTTAGTGGACAAAGACTTTCTTTTTTTAAAGCACATTTGAACGAGGTAGATCTCTGAATTGCAGATAACCTTGAGTTTCCAGAAAATGAGAGCCACTATTTCTTCTTTATTCCATCAGACATTGTAAGGAATGTGCACTTACACCCCTGCTACGGTAATGACTATGTATTAAATATTCACGTAGGGACTGAGTTTATCAGCAGATCTGAAGGCCTAGTAACACCTGGTCTCCTAAGTAGGTGAACATTGACATTTTCAGCACTGCTCTACCACAAAAGATACACTGGTAGATTACACAGTATCTTTTCTTATATTTTGAACGGAAGCCTGTGTGTGCTAGAATGTACACTTCATTTAGAAAATTGTACAACTTCCATATATTTCTCTGTCATATTAACATTTACAGTTGATACATTCCAAGCTTAAATGTGCTTCCCATTTCCTAATAAAAATGTTGAGGTAAAACAGACTTTAAATACATCCTTCTCACCTTCACTGTAGGTTTAAATACTATTATATGTGAGAAGGAGACAACAGTGAAGACTGAAAAGCCAAGAGAGCTCACAACCTCTCTTTTCACTGGAAATCAGAGTTTTTTTCTGGAAGATTTCTACTGACTGCAAATATCCAGAAAAGGCAGAAGGTGACACATCTTAGTCACTATGACAGAACTCTCACCCCTTTTAGCCTCAACCTGAGAATCTGGTCAAAGGATCCCAGATGGCACAGAACAGAATTTCTGTCCCACTTTGACCTCTTTTCTTTTCTTTTTCTTTCTTTTCTTTTTCTTTCTTTTCTTTTTTCTTTCTTTCTTTTTTTTCTTTTTTTGCACCATTGGTCATTATTTCTGTCCAATTTTTTTTTAGTTTAAGAATAGTCAAGCTACGGCAAAACATGCTTGACCAAGAATCATTTATATTCATCCTAGGAGTGTGGTTATTTGTAATCCTTTTTCAGACATTACAATGGTTATTCCATGGTGCTATTAAATTGAGAACTAACAGCATAACCGATGTATATCACTATTGATCAGTCCTACATCTCTAATAATCAAGGATTGAATACATGTTATTCCAGCCTTCCCACCCATATAGTATATGCAGAACAGCAATTTTAATGTGTGAGTTCGGAGATTGTTGTTCTTTCCCAATTTTATGCCAGTCTGTTTTGGAAATATTTTTTGTTACAAAGAGGATGATACAGCTAATTCCCATGGGTCTCTCTTCCTTTCCAAGTTCTGCATACAGGAAGTACTTGAAACATCTGCTTGTCTCTCCACCCTCTTCCCCAAAGTAATCATATATGCAATTATGGGGAACATATCAGCTAGGAAGGAAGAAAGGTAAGACTTGGTCTTGTTTTGATACAAAATCACAGCCAGCCCTCAGTGAACGTCTCCAAAAAGATATGCAGCTGGAGAACAGTATAATGAAAGCTAAATTCATTACTTGCAAAAATGACAACCCTGCCCTTGCATATATCTTACTTTATATTATGTAATTATGTAAGACCTATTGCCATTGATCGATCATGGGGCACTTATACCTCCCCCCAAAAGAGAAGGAGTTTCCTATATCCAATCCATAAATTAAGGTGTTGTCTAGTAGTTCAATAAAACAACAGGCAATGAATGGGTCAACTATTACTTGGAATACGTTCCCTTCCTTGGAGTTTGGAAAGGCACTGATCATTGGCTTGGTGACGGAAAGAAGGGTTGTCTTTGAGGCACACTAAGAGCTGAAAAAGAAAAAGTGTGAGCCAAAGGTTCCCTTCTGGATGCAAAAGAAAACTTCCACTCATAAAAGGATTATTCTGTGCACATGCACTAGAGCTTCTTTAAGGAATAAAACTAAACCAAAGTATATTATTCTGCTTGCACAGCCTGGCATGGCGTCATGCACAAAAGAGAAAGATAAGACCTGTTATAGAACATCACTACATGAACCAAGTGCTCACAGAAAAGTTTTATGGCTCTTTAGATCCAGCCCAGTAAGATCAGCTACACAAAAGGCTGCAAATTAGACTTTCCCCCTTAATTTTACAATATTATATTTATGATAATTTAAACAAAAGAAAACATTATATCATAGTTTTCTATGACAGAAATGTTGAAGCTGTTGTATATTTTCATTGCAAAAAATCAAACAGATATTAAAACAGAACAATGAATGCAAGCAGGCATTATTTGTACAGTATTTTATTTTTATTTTTCAAGCAGGCAACATTTCTGATTGCCACCCCAAATCTGCCCTTCCCTGATCTAAGGACTGCCCAGTGAAGGTCTATAGGAAATGGTGTCACTGAACTACAACTAACTGAGTTGGAGAACAGAGAGACTACAATAGCAAGCAAGAATGACTATCACAGAGAATACTACAGGCATTTAATGGTGCTTGTTTTAAATTAGATTTTCTTACAGTTAAAACAATTCGTCCATGTATTTATTTTTATTTATTATTTCATTTCTATGACGCTTTGCTACCAGGGGACCCATTTCAGCTCACAAATAAAAATGTGCTCTTCCTCTTTGGGGGAGAACTTCCAAATTAAGGCAAACTAAGTATAGGTACATTAACACATCTAAGTCTCTGTTTTTTCACTCCTGAGTTCAAATTCCCATAATGACCCTTATAAGGTGAGCAACTTTGGCAAGCATGGGTCCAATATTCTGCAACGGGACCTTTGGAAACCTATCAAAAACAAACAAATATTAAAAAAACCCAAAAACCTTGAAGTGACCAAAAGTCCACTTATGAGTTTTTAAAAACATTTTCAAAATGGTTAAACAGTGCATGGAAAGCTGTAAGTAACTTAAATGGTTAATCACTTAACTTGGGAGCCTTTATTATTATGATACATGTACAGGTAAGCAGTCACAAAACATCTTATATATGAAAAACATATGCTAAATATACGCAGACTTCTTTGATAAGGTGCATGCAGATCAAATGATAAAATTAACACTATACAATCCTATTTATATTATCTTCCTTATATTTTAACCTACTGTTTTGTCTATATGATGGAAATATAATAAAGTGCCTCTTTCTTTCCATACTCCTTACTACATCTCTTCCAATAAATGCAGCAGATAAATAGCTTTTATCATATTAGTTGTATAACAGATCACAGCAAACTGGCTATTTGTATGTGTATGTGCTTTCAAGTGCCTGTCGAGTTATGGCGCATGACTGTCATTTACAGACATGTTTTATTGACTTGGATTAATGGCTCCATCTAGTGGCATGCTGAATTTGTGCAAACAAAAAATAAGCAAGTTAATAAATTATTTCTGGAAAACATGAATTAGTTATTTTACTTACTTCATTACAACACAGAACATTATCTAGCCTTTAAATGAAAACTATGCCCCCTCTTTCAGATACACAGAAGTATCAAGTTCCTGTGTAACAACTATCTTATTCTGTTCTTACTTTGTTCCCTATCATTTCTGTAGGGCTTTTATTCAGTTTTTTCTTTTTGTCTCTGCTGTTGTTAGGAGTATGATACAATCCCGTGAGGTTTACTATAATCATGAAACCAAACTTTTTTTTTACGAAGGTATGGTTACCTGCCAGCCAAAACAATGAATTTTTCCAGACAGTAAACCAAATGTATTCACACACACACACACAAAATCACTAACTACACTCTCAAAGATGATTTAACCAATATCAAAAGGCCAAACAGTATGCCTTTAGTACCACTATCAACAGCACCATGCAGCAGTGCACCCTCTTTTTCAGGAACACAACTTCATAATGTCAACCTAAATTCAATCAAACGGCCAGGGATGTCCAAAAAGCTCTGAGTGAAAATGTTTATACCTTTTGTTTTACCTCACCCTGATTACTGCCGTGCATTTTTCAGTGTCTACTCCTACCCCACGTCTTGGGTCAAATTTATAGTGCAAGGCTTAGAGCTTTCCTCCTTTGCTCATACTGTAATACGGTTGTATATCATGACTGAGCTTCACACTCTATGACACACGAACTGCTTATTTATTTCAAAGGGATTGCCCAGTGAGAATGTTTATTATAAGGAGTAATGAAGGGACCACCAGCATGTGCGCCTCCAGAGTTTGGTGGTCACCTCTTAGATCTGCAGGACAAAAGTGTCTTGTGATCATGGATATTGCTATGTGGAGTCCAAGGCTTTCATGGCCAGCATCCATAGTTTTTTGTGGAGCTTTCGGGCTATGTGGCCATGTTCTGGAAGAGTTCCTTTCTGACATTTCACCAGCATCTGTGGCTGGCATCTTCAGAGAATGATAGCCTGGAAAAGGATTGGATATATATATCCTGTGAGACCCTGGGAAGGAAGGAATAATTTGCAAATGCATTGTTCTGTTGCTAATGGCAGTCCTCAGGGTGGGAGGATATGCAAACAAGGATTAATGTCTGCTAACTGGTACTCATTGTCTGTTGGGAATCCCCTGGCCTTAGGCTGTTGTTCATTTGCATAGGTTGTCCCTTGGTATTTGCAAGGGATCCATTCCAACCTCCCTCTACAGATAACAAAAAAGCAGGACCTATGGCAGCACAATGTGCACATGGCCACTAGTGCAGCTCAAGGCTTGCTCAAATCTATGGATGGCAAGGCCATGGATAACAAGAGCCTATTGTACGATTCTGGAAAGACAAAATCTCACCTTCTATTATTCAATGGACTGGGGACCACAAAACTGTTTTAACATTTGAACATGTGACAGTACTGCTGTAGCCCTCTGCTATGTCTCCATCTTTTCCCTCTATTCTTGGTAGCATTGCCTTATAGGACCCTTTCCTATTTCTGAATCTTATTTCTCAATAAAGTATGGCATATACTCTCCCTTTCCACCACCCCCCCTCCAAGAAGTCCCCTTCTCCAGTATGGAATTTAAACTTGAAACTTGGTACTGTTAACTTGCTATTGCTGATGTTCTTTACTTTCTGGTCAGCTTCGACTGATGACAACCCTAAGAATGAGAAACGGCCATGAGCCCTATTCATCAAAAGCTTTATTCATATCTTGCAAACAGCAATCAAAAACAAACTATCAAATACAGAGGTGTTTAGAATGACATCCTAAAAAATTACGGTATGTCTACCACAGAAAGACGAACATACATGCATACATCATCTTTCAACAGAGGCAACACACACTCACCAGAAAGTCTTCTGCTACTTAATATGAATCTCCTTTATAGATATTTATACGCTAATGCACAGTTTGGGAAACAAAGATAAGCTTGAAGCTTGAAGTCCTAGTGAAGGCAGGAAAATGAATTTCCCGTTCAAAAAACAAAACAAAACACAATAAACCTACATTGAAAACATAAGGCTGTAAATTATTTTCTTAAAGAGGAAGCAGTAAGAATAATAATTCTCTAGTCTGTGTGATATTTTGTAAAATGTATATAAGAAGGAATAAGAAATTTGTCATACTGTGTTTAAATCCAGTCACTTAAAGTAAAGATAATTATTTCTTTAAGTAACTGTTTAACACTACTGGAAGCAAAAGTGGGCAAAGATTTAGAGACAATCTCTTAAAAGTGTAAAATGATAAAATTAGTTTGTCTAATATTCTTGGATAAAATCTTACATTCTTCTTGGAAATGTCCTTTGCAGAAATGGGAATCACTCCAACAAACCAATTTTAATAAATACAAATGATGGTCACATGTTTCAATACAAAATCCAGATGGTGATGACAGGAGAGGTTTAACTTCTGGGAGCTTGTTCCTCACTTTTTAGATAAAGGTCTAATAGCTACAGATGAGTTGTACATCATGAAGACTGGAAAGAATGTCATTGGCAAAAGCATGACAAACATGACCAAGAGGGCTTTTAAACTAAATTTTGGGGAGTAGAAAATGACTGCTCAAATATTTGTCCAAAAGCAAGCTCTAACACAAGGATGTGAATTCCAGAGGAAAAGCTGTGGGAGAGAAAGGGAATCACAGTAAAACTCACAAAAAAATAAATGACGTCAACAAACAAGACTTTAGATATTTCTACACAAATGCACAATCTGGGAAACAAAGATAAGCTTGAAGTCCTAGTGAAGGAAAGTAAATATGTCTTTATAGTATGGGATGATTCCCTTAATTGGAATATAACCATTGAAGGCTATAATCTGTTAGAAAAGAATAAAGATGGAAGAAAAGGAAGGGTAGTAGCACTACATATCAAAGACAAATTCATCTTGTAAAAAAAACCATATCAGTGATCATGCTAGATCAGTTGAGAGCATTTGGGTAAATGGAGAAATAAATAAAAACAGAGTTTACTACAACCCACCAAACCAAAATGAGGTGAATGAGGTGATGGGTGATGCTTTTCAGAAAAAAATCACAGGCATCAGACATCTTGAAGATGCAAAAAGTGGCAATTATGGGGAACTTCTATTATCTTGATATCATAAGACCAACTCTGCTAAGCTTAGGGTCCCCAACAAATTCCTGATGTGCCTTTCAGATAATTTTTTCTTTGTGGAGGAAGGAACAAAGCAATACTCCTGGACTAGATCCTAACTAACAGGGAGGTCACTGGAAACAAAGCAGTTGGCACTTTAGAGGAAAGTCACCATGTAATGCTAGAATTGTGACTGTGGGACAAGCCAAAGCCAGGTATAGTCAAACACAAATCTTGGATTTCAGGAAAACTAATTTTATCAATCTCAGGAAAATACTGGGCAGAATCTTATGCCTAAAGATGCAAAAGGAAAAAAGACACAAAGCATGGATAGGATTTCATGAAGAAGGAGTTGCTAAAAGCACAATCATAAACAACTCAATGGAAGTAGAAAAATGGGAATTCTGAAAAAGACAATGTGGCTATACAATAAACACGATGTGCTGTGCTTCAAACTGGATAGAGATCTCCAGTGGAATGATGCAGGGCCAGCACTCTTCAATCAGTGACTTAGGTGGTAGGGTGGGGCAATCTTTATCAAGTTTGCAGATGATACAAAACTGGGAGATAAACTTAACAATCAGGCAGAAAATAATAAAATGAAATTCAAAAGAGACAAACGCAAAATTTTACATTTGGACCACAAAAATCAAATGTGTATGATAAGTGCCTCAGTATATTGCAGGTGAAAAGGACATTGGAATTATTGTTGATCATAGGTTGAATATGAGCCAACAGCATGATGGTCCAGCAAAGGTGAATGCTATTTTAGCCTGTATCAGTAGGAGCATAGTTTCTAAGCCAAGGGAAGCAACAGTCCCACTATATTCTGCACTTGTCAGGCTTCATCTGGAGTACTGTGTTCAGTTCTGGGTGCTTCGTTTTAATAATGATATAGACAGGTTGGAGTGTGTACAGAGAAGGGCAATAGGGATGATAAGAAGTATGAAGAACAAAACATGAGGAATAGTTGAAGGAGCTGGGCTTGTTCAGCTTGGTGAAGAGAAGACTGAGGGGTGACATGATTGCACTCTTTAAATACCTTAAGGGATGCCACAGAGGAGGGGGGGCTTGTTCTTTGCTGCCCCAAAGGGTAGGACCAAGTGTAATAGTTTTAAGTAACAGGAGGGTCGATTTCAATTGAACATTAGAAAGAACTTCTTGACACTAAGAGCGGTTCAGCAATGGAATCAATTACTTAGAGAAGTGGTGTGGTCTCCTTCTCTGGATATCTTGAGAAAAGTGCTAGACAACTCTGATCACAGATCTCTAAATGTCACATATAGTTGTGTCCTCTGTATCAAAAGCAACTCAATCACTACCTGAAAATACAAACTATGCGACAAAAACACTACAAAAGACATGCTTAAATGTTTCAAATGTTCAATATATTAAACATTATAAATTTGCAAAAGACCAAATTATGTCTTTAATATGCATAAAGGTTGTCAGGACTACAGAAATCCATGTAAAAGCCAACATCAGTATTGTTCACACATTCACATCCCATAATGCATTTAAAAAAAGTAGATAACCAAGAACAAGGTTTCAAGATCACATTTTCCAACCGCTGAGGACTGGTAAGAACAGCATGAATTATAAAACCTATGTCACCAATCTAATACACAGCATACAACGTGGATCTTTACTCCGGAGTCCAAATACATACTGTTTTTCCCCATATAAGCACCACCAACAAAATAAGATCAGTTTCTCAGTTCCATGAGAACATGTCTCACAGATTATTGCTAAACTAATGTATAACACATAAAGATAAATATACTCTCTTGCTTGAGGAAAAGGTGAATATCAAGTAAGGATGGAAGCCTCAGAAGACCTTTATAGAAGTAATAGTTGCCTTGTAACTAATGCATGTTTATTCAGGGACCCAGTTTTAATGCTCAACAAAATTTTGCACAATTTGGGTTTGCCAACCAGACAGGATTCATAGCACAGCACTTACAGGTGCTTGGTAAAATCCTTGCCTGAATCACCAGACAAAGGAACTAAGGCATGTCGGACAGTCCTGGAAAACTAATCATTCTTGAATTTTATGTCCTGCTTCCCTAATCATTTGGAAAACTGATCTAATAGTTTATGGAGTTGAACTTAGAACTTCTACTTTTAACTATACAGAATTTATCTATTTTGAGGCTATAATAAATGTCTAGAAGCCTTTCAAATTCCAAATGCAATTAGAATTTTTTACCAGAGGAGGGCGTAAGAGAAGTGTTTTGTTGAACAGATGCTTAAGTGAGCAAAACTTGAACGTTGTCATGGTTTTAAATTAGATATTCTGAACAAGTGATTTGTTTTAACCATTTGTGTAATTTGTTCCAGATTATTGTTAATTCACAGCCCAGGGATCAAGAGAGATCAAGAGGGGCAAAGAGAAGAACACTGTCATTCTTTAACTCTCATCATCACCCACCTACTTCATCTGATTCAACTGTTCAACATGCAGCACTCATTATTTATTGGTATAAATCACTGATTTAAACTGGATACACTTAAGTGTACAATTGTGTAAGAATTTTTACTTGCATCTCATTTTGAATTATGAAGGCAGTGTATACAGGCTTAAATCTAATGTAACTGTCACAAGCACCAGGATTTGGGGTATATAACCCATCCCCTCAAGCCTTCTCTCGTGCTGAAAAACCACTGTAGAGTTTTCCAGTTCTCTGCAGATTTTTAGATTTTTTAAAAGATTGATGACTGTAGAGAGGGAGAGAATTTGTACCACTACTGCTCGTGTTCCAGTCATAAAGTATTTAGTATACTAACACTAAAAGCAAAGACTTTATTCTGCAAGATTTTGAGAACTGAAGGTTGTGGTGAACACTTTCTTGTTCACCCCTGCATTTTGTGGATGACAGCACCCTGGGCCTTTTAGATCCCACCGCTGCCATCACTTTATGTGTAGTGAACACTTTCTTGTTCACTCACCACCTATCTCCTACTGAGGCACCCTTCTCCAATATTAAAGCCAAAAGTTTCCTTAACCTCCAGGCTTATTCCGAGCCTCTCTTTCTCAGACTCCCTCAAGCCTCTCTAGTCCCTACTGGACTTCTCAGACCCTTCCCTGGCCTATAACTATCCTATAAATGTTCCCACAGGAACCCCAAGAGCACACCCTCCCTCCGAAGATGTCTCTTCCCTCAAAACTCCAATAAAATAAAACCCCTTTCACTCCCTCTCAAGGCTCTTTTATAGCCCTGCCCAGCCAGCTTCTCATTGTTTATCTTTTAATGTTTATCTTTTGTATGATTTAAATATACTGTATTTACTATCATTTGTAAGCCATCCTGAATCCCTGTTTTGTGAAAAAGGCAAGACTATAAACAGCATTGGTAGCAACAGCAGAAGACCTCTGATGATCACATTTCTTCACCAACTGCAGTTTCGACTGTCTTTAAAGGTAGCCTGACGCAGACAATATTTCAATAGTCTAGTCTGGATGTCAGTGGAACAAAAGTAAAGCCAACCTGCTTCTTCCAGGTAGGAATGTAGTTGATGAACCCGCCAGAGATTCTAAAAGGACATCCTAGTCCCAGATGTTGCCTGAGCATACAGAAACTTCATTTGATCCAAACTAGATCTCCAAACTACATGCTTAATTGTTATAGGAGAGTAATGCTTTCTGAGATAGGCTGTCTGTGCATCCCCATCCAGATAAGTAGAACTCATTTGTTGTTGTTGTTAGCTGCCCACAACTTGACCTCAACTCATGGCAACCCTATGTATGATGAGACATCTGCAATCCACCCCCTCCCCCACCCTCCACTGCTCGGCTCAGGTCCTGCAGATTCAGGCACATGCCTCTGTGATTGAGTCCATCTATCTGGTGTGTGGTCTTCCTCCCTTTCTACTCCATTCTACCTTTCCTAATGTTGCTGTCTTTTCTACTGAGTCATGCCTTCTCATGATATAGCCAAAATATGACGGCCTCAATTTAGTCATCTTGGCTTCCAGGGAGAGTTCAGACTTGATCTGTTCTAAGAACCATTTGTCTCTTTTTGGCTACCCATGGTATTCTCGGCACTTTTCTCCAGCATCACATTTTCTTTTTATCAGCTTTCTTCACTGTTTAGCTTTCACATCTGTGGTGATGGGGAATACAATGGACTAGACGTTTCTAATTTCACTGCTCAGTTGTATATCTTTACTCTTTAGGATCTCATCTAGTTCTTTCATCACTGCTGTTTCCATTCCTTGTCTTCCTCTTACCTCTTGATTGCAGTTTTCATTCTGATCAATGTTTGATCCAAGGTATGGGAAACCTTTAATTACTTTAATTTCCTTGTTACCTATGTTGAATGTATGTAGATTCTCTGTGGCCTTAATTTTAATTTTCTTTATGTTCAGCCACAATCTCATTTTTGACCTTCCTTAGTAATTGTTCTAAGTCCATGATGTTTTCCGCTAGTAGCATGGTGTCATCTGCATATCTTAGATTGTCAATGTTCCTTCTTCCTACCTTTACTCCTCCTTTTAAGTCTAAACCTGATCATCGTATGATATTTTCTGCATACAAGTTGAACAAATAGCTGATAGTATGCAGCCTTGTCTGACCCCTTTGCCAAGTGGGGACCATTCTGTTCTCCATATTCTGTTCTAACAGTTGCCTGTTGTCCTAAGTACAGATTTCTCATCAGGACTATCAGATGTAGTGGAATTTCCATAATCATCATAATTCAATCCATAATCTACACTATCTCAATTCTCTCAGTTTGCTTACTGAGTTTCTATGGCCTCCTTAGAATCAGAAGAAAGAAACAAGAACAAATAACTACTGTAGTTAATCCATCACATTGTTGGTTTTTCCCTCACATGACCTAACTCTCTAGATTTCCTGATTAAGGCTGAAGTTAACCCTGTGTTTTAATGAATTCATTCATTTTAGGTCATTAGTTAGGATAGGTGGCTGTCCTGTTAAACAGGAAAACTTCGTAAGAAGGATTAGAATTGGAAGAAATGCATCACATAGCTCTATTGCTACATGGAATAATCTGCATGCTTTCTTTGGGAGGAGATAAACACAGAAAACCTCTGGGCCCCAGATCTGCAGTGAAATGGAGGGTAGACTTATTTGTTCATTTAACAGGACACTGAAGCTCCTTCCACAGACCTGTATAGGAAGAAGTTAGGAGTCTTTCTAAGGGATGAGGTGGGAGGTTTTGCAATTCTCTTCACTTCCATACTGATTATATTCTAGCTTCTACTGCTTATTACTGTATAGTATACAATAATGGATAATATTTGGGGTTAACAGGAACAAATTCTTATACAGTTGGCCCTTCCCTTATGCGGGGATCCATTCCGGAACACACACACCCCATAAGGGAAATACTGCATATGCTTCAGCCCCATTGAAAACAATGGCACATGCACCATTGCTGCTTCCGTTGTGCCACTTCAGCATAAGCTGAAAGTCGCATATGATGCGGGCACACTGGACAATTGCTCTATAGTTTATTATTGCTCACACAGCTCTAGACACTCCCACCTTATTTCCCTCTTGGCTATTCCTTCACTACACTCCTGTTTTCATCTAGTCCCACCTCAGAGGATTAGATGCTTTGATGGGTTTGACAGGCACTATTAAGATAATTTATCTTACATGGTAGGGGGAAAGAAGATGAGGATTTAGGGCTTGACAACAGAGGAAGATGCAGAGCTGCCTTACAAACACCTGTAGCAGTCCCTAGGATACTTCATCTTTTTCTGAATCATTTTGCAAACATTTCATATATGTCATGTGAATCACAGGGAGGCAAAAAAAAAAAGCAATGAATGCAAGCATCACTTTATTTCATATGTCTTACTGTATATAGTTAAGAATCAGACACAAACAAGAAAAGTAAGTGAAGATGCTTTCAGATTAAAGTGAACTTATAAAATACCTGATCTTTTAAAGTGGAGATGCAAACACTTGAACTTGGGAATCCTGACCCCTGCATGCAAAATGTGTGCTCTATCACAGATGCTTACAGATCATATGCCTTGATTGGGAGTGTGGAGGCAGAAAAATGTAATGATTAAGTTGTACAGAAAAATGTTCTATATATGTTTAGAGAAACTCAAAACATTATCAATTAATAATTCATCACTCTTGATTCAGTGAATAATCCTTGCAGCCAGCAACTTACTGCTGCACTTACTTACTTACAACTTACTTACTGCAGCAGATCAGTGTTTTCAAGGTGATTAAATATATCCTTACTAAGCTTTAATATCACACTTTATTAACTTTCAATAAACAAGGTATTAGAAAGTAGGTGAATATTGTATATATTGACATTGATGGAAAAAAACCAGAAAGAATAAAAGAATGATTTTAAGCAATGGCAAACTTCTGTCAAACAGCATGTCGGCGGCGTTGTATTTAGTACAGGTTGGGTCTCCCTTACCTGAAATGCTTGGGAGCAGAAGTGTTTTGGGTATCAGGAACCCCCCCCCCCCCCAGATTTTGGGATACCTGTATTTGCATATATGTAAATAATGAGACATCTTGGGAGATGGAACTCAAGTCTAAATGCAAAATTCACCTATGTTTTGTATGCACCTAAAGGAAATTTTATACAATATTTTAAATAATTTTGTCCATAAAACAAAGTTTTTGTACAGTGAACCATCCAAAAACAATGCTGTCACTATCTTAGACACCCATGAAAAATATTTTGGTTTTTGGAATATTTCAGATTTCTGAATTCTGGATTAGGGAGATCCAACCTGTAGAGTTCATATTTTATTGTTGTACGTATTGATCAAATTCTACAAGGGATAAATATAACAAGTGAAAACAGCTTTTCCAACTTGCTGCTGGAACAAAAATAATGAACATTTTATAGGGAATGGTATTATTTCTTGAATACTAATGAATAACCACTTGATTAACTGTTGTTGTCTTAAATGCTGTCTTCATGACATTCATCCATTAGTGTTTTAGGTACTGCCACATTAGGTACTGCATGATGTTTGTTACTGTAAAAAAAAGTAGTGTCACTTGGTGAAACTCTATCTGTTGTACTGCATCAGAAATAAATGTTCTCTCAAATATTTATATTAGTATACTTTCTAAGGTGATCATCCTAGACCTATGCAAATAGAAAGCTCTAGTCTTACATGAAGCATAATAGCTTCAGCACAGGTACACAGTTTGTATGCGGAGGGTAAAAAAGCCCACACATATTCTTATCTCTTCTAGACCACATTCGTGAATTCTGCAATTCACAAGGAAACATGGCTTAAAAAGTCATTTACCCATACTGCAACACAGTGGCCTCATTCAGGTCTAGAAGTGAAACCAGGATATAAAAACAAGGAGCTGGTACAGGATTATATGCATATTGCTTCCACTTCCACAGACAGAAATCCCCCCTTTCTACCTTGTTTCTGTGTACATTTATGTATCTTTTTAAAAAGTTGCACATGCTCAGAAAGGATAACCAAGGCACTACACAAAAAATACAATAAGCAGCCAGTTAAAACATGAAATAAGAAAGCACTTGACTGTATCAAATGAGCTAAGAAATATACCCATTTTCACATTAGTAATAAGACAACAACGCCAGCTTGAATACTGGGGATGCAAACCTCTTTTTTGTTGTTGTTAAAGTAGTAGGCCTGAACTAGGAAGGAATGAACAAATAACAAGCAGGAAGTGCAATTTACACACAATGCAGTCAGCCTACTAATAGCTAGTGTTTCTAAACTGGAGTGTGATCTTGGACACCAAACAGGGTCAACCCTGGTGGCCACCAATGAATACCAGGTGCTGTAGGCTGGCAAAACCATGATGAAATTTATGGGGTCGCCATAATTCGTCACGCAACATGAGGCACATGTCTGTATATCTTCAAGTTGCCTGTCAACTTATGGCAGCCCCATGAGGTTGATAGGGTTTTCTTAGGCAAGGGATACTCAAAGGTGGTTTTGTCAGGTCTTTCCTCTGAAATATTACCTACAATGAACACATACACACATATATATTAAGGGATGTTCTATATTGCAGATTAAATATGGTTTTGGTTTTATTTCCACCCATTCATAAAAAAATTGCTTTTTTTTTTTTTGCAATGCCAAATGTAATTTACATTCAGACACTACTAACTGCATGTTTTTTATAAACAGCAAGTTAATGTCATCCACCGCATCCATGACACAATCTATTTAGTCATACAGTTTCTCTCTTATTCTCTCTCTATTATGGACGGGATCATTGCTTTGTAAATATATGAACATATTAACAGGGAAATTGTCTTGCTTCTTTAAATCAAACCACCCATCCAACCAACTGCATAGTGTCTGAAGTAAATATATTCCCGGGAACGCAACAGCACAGTATGGTGCAAACACTTGAAGTCACCATCAGTTAGAGGTACAATGCTTCTGTTTCTTCCTGAAATGTTTCCTGAAGATTGCTAAACTATTGGAAGTCTTATATTGTCCATTTTTTTAAAGCAACTGTTCCAGAGCCATATGGAACACTATGATCATTATTATGTGCACTGACACTTTGTTCTAGGTTTTGGTAAAGAACCAACTAATTTGCTGAGCAAGGCAGAAGACGATCTTTTACATCTTTCTCTGGAAAATTGTGGGAATCAAACCAACTCCTTGGACCGGTTTCAAAAATGAAAAGCCTAGAGACTCAAAAAGATACAAAAAACTTTGATTAGGGTGCACAAAGTTCTAATTTCACAAAGACTACCTGAACTGACTGTGCATAGGACAAGTCCCTTCACCACCTTTACCTGCTTCCATCTGCCTCCAAAGGCAGCTCTGGAAGGAGAACTGTGGCATAGACGTATCAACCGGTATATATTTAGGGTCAGGGGTGGGTTGTGTGCTTCCTGGACCACATCTATACCCTTAATGTTTTTGCATCCCCGAAGTCCTTACAACCTCAATGTCATCCCGAAATGGCCAATACCACCCCCAGGTCCATTCGCTAGAACTGAGGCAAAGAGGAGAGACTCACCTTTCTAAGGCATGTATACATTTTTTTCCATGTACAGTTGTCCCTTGTTTCCAAAGAAGCCCTGAAAAGTCCTAAAGAAGGTGAGTGAACCTCCTGAAATGCCTCAATTGCAGCAAAATGGCCAATGGCACCCTGAAGGTTTTGTGGGGGTGTTACTGGCCAATCTGGGTCAAAAACATTTTCAGACACCCCCAATATTTCCGGAATGGGGTGCATGTGGGTTCCATTAGGGAGCCAACGAAGCCCCCAACCACTGGTAGTTTCCCACTGCTGGTCTCAGAAAAGATGGTGGAAAAAGATTAATGGGCTTAGTTAATAAGTTTTTTTAAAAAAAAAAATCTAATTCAGTGACATTTACACTAGAAGGGGGAGATTACCATTAGGTTTATGTTACCATTAGGTTTAATGCCAAATGCCTGCATTAAAAACCTTGCCAGAATTAAGCCTAAAAATGTCATCCATGATTTTAGTCCCACCCCCTTCCCTTGGCTTTGTTTTAAGCTTAGGAGAGAAGAAAGTACATACATGGAAATTAGAAAATCCTTTCTTTTCCTTTCCCTTTCTTTTTCCCTTCTAATCTCATTTCTTTAACTCTCTTTTTTCTTTAATTTGCCGATTCCCATGTGGAAAGGACCAGATGGGGGAAATGTTAAATTTGTTAGCTCATTAGTGCTACCTATTATTTAATTTATTAATAACTGAATTAATACACTGATGCTGAAGTTCCAGCTCAAGTCAATAAATATAGTTTTAAAGTGAAATTAATTAAAGTGGCCTTTTACTTTTAAAAAAATCCAACTTAACTCATTTTAACTGGCTAGTTCTCATCTCTATTGCTAGTTTAGAGACTGGGATGAGTCAATCGTGCTTCCTATTTACAACCAACTAAATTCCCATTTGTTGTCTCAGAGAATACTCACTGGCTTCCATCCCAAAGCAAATAGTATGGGCTCTGCCATACTCTGCCTTGCTATCATACCTAGTCCCCCATCAGTAAAGGTAAACAGAAAGTTTGGATGAGAACAGCAACAGACCCTTCTGTGAGACTGGTCCTTGTTGCGAATGCCAAAGCAGATTCACAGTTCAATCATCTGCTCCTGTGCCCCCCGTAAAAGTTGTCTTAAAATACAAATCTCTACCCTAAAGAGCTTATGAAATATGCCTAAAGAGCTTATGAAATATGCAATTAGAACACAGACTATGCAGTCATTGATGTTCCCCCTCTATTAACTCACATGTGTCCTTTAATGGTAGCTACACAATTCTTTCATTCTAAGTTCTGTGGTTTTCTCATGGTACCCAACAGCACATCCGGCATCATTCTTTACAAATGACCCAAATATTTCCATCATTTTACTGGTGGACTTTGAAGATAAAAACTTTGTAGGTGAGACACGAAACAAGCTTTTCCTACAGTTAACTTCCCAGAGTACATTTGCAAATGGGTTTTGAAGTCTTCTGTGTCATCAGCTGATTCATAACCATTCCTTCTTCAAGTTGAAAGTTGAAGGAACTGTAAGCTTTTCACCCACTGCTTAAAAATTACCAGTTCTGTGTGAGCCATGTTGTTTTTTCTTTGCATTTGCTTATGAACACAAGTGAACAACCACCCCATGAACAAGAAGAGCAAGGAGGAAGAACTTCCTACATTAGCTTTCTCTCATTTTTTTAATTATTTGAATACATTTTATAAGTACTGATTAAATAACTGCACAGATTGTACAGAATAAGAGAACAATTTTAAAAAATTACCAGTTCTCTTTTTAAAACCACCTCAACAGTCTACAGAAGTTATTTTTTCCTGTTTATACACATTGGGTGTATGTTAGTGCTAATTTGCAATTATACTAGTGCTGATGTCTCAATTTTGAAAAGATATATCCCTATTTTGAGATATTTTACCCCACTGGAGTCATATGTGAACACTCTATCTTTCCTATTATTCCTACAGTCTTGCACTTTTTTAACACTTGCTAATTTCTAATCTATATTAAGTGTAGATTACAGTACATATTATATTTATATCACTAAAGTTTACTTTATATGTCATACTTCAAACAAAGATAACTGTAAATCTGTTGTATTTTTTTTTCTGTCAAAAGAAACATCAAGAGTGAAAATGCAAATTTCTCCAGTGGCATTAAAATGCTCAAGCACAATTTTTAAGGCTAAATGAAAGTAAACACTAGGAACTCAACTATACACATATTTACTGAAAATAAAGGTACATTTACAAATGTAAAGTCCTAACCATGCATCAAGCTGTGACCTAAAGGCCGGACCAGTTTTCATGCAATCCAAACAGGCCCTATTTACTGTAATTGCCATAACAAAATTGAGAAATCAATTTTATCTGTGAAACAACTGCTAAATGACTGCACTGAATGCAAATTGCAAATAGAAGAACCAGTGCTTACTGCAAGAGGTTCCACTGAGAGATAGGATGACTGAATAACTTTCAGTAAAATTGCAGATTACATTGTAGAGTCTAAGCAATCACATCAAAATTGTACAGAACAACTGGTCCTATTTTGTTACCAATAAATAAATTACACAGAAGACCATTCAAATCCTTTCCTGGTTTTGAGCAACGTATCAATATCATGAGATGTTTCTTCTCATGGCTGAGACATCTATTCAGAATGAACTGAGAAAACTTTTTCTTCCTCGGCTGGTAAAAGAAAAGTTTCAGCAATCCAAAGCTTCAACTACCTCTAGAAAAACACTATAGAAATTTGACTAACTATCAGGGGTCTCTATTGTTTCTGCTAAAACAGACTAACATTGCTAGCCCTGCCTCAAATAAACTTCTTACTGAAATGATTTATGACACTGGGATATGAGGAAATTGGTAGAGTGTTCCCATTAACTTTACTACAATCACAGTAGCTAGAATGGATTCAATATTCTTTGCACCGCAAGTGATCACAAATGCTGCTATTCTTAGCAAGTTTATGCCAAACAGCTATAAAGGATGTCAAGTTTCACATTGGTAAAGAATTTCTCATTTGGGGCAAATGGACCTGAGGCACCAGCACTCTTTGGCAGAGAACACTGAAAACCTTGTAAAACTACTAATCCCAGGGTTCTGGCACTATAGCATTTAAACTGGTGTCAAGCTGCATTATTTCCATTGTGTACTGAACTCATTTGTTAATAGGCATGTACAGTATGCATGCACAGTATTGCACTGTATGGTATTTATACTTTTTAAGTAATAATACTACACATGCTTACCCAGGACCAAGCTGTTAAGCTATAAAATAAGTTTGGGCACAGATGAAAATAACTACTATATTGTGTATACAGTTGGCCCTCAATATCTACGGATTTTTTATCCATAGATTCAAGGATCCATGGCTTGCAAATATTCCAAAACATGTACAAATTCCAAAAGCAAAGTTTGATGTTGTCATTTTATATAAAAATACAATTTATTATGCCATTGTATATAATGGGTCTTGGGCATCCACAGGTTTTGGTACCCACGGAGGGTTCTGGAACCACACCGTAAAGGACCCAATGTATTTCATTTTTCCCAAATTTTGTACCATCTTCTACCATCCAGAATAGGTGTGGAGGGTTTCACATAGCTTCAAAATTTCAAAAAATTGTTATATCTTTAGATAAAGGGTTATGAGAAAGAAGAAAAATAAGGAAAGATGCAGAACAACACTGAGAATGGGTTTTCCATTTTAGAAACCTGAGTTAAAAACAAATTCCAAATTTTGTAAGCTACAAACAATTGCTATGGATTACTCCCTTATTAATTCAGCTACTTTGTTACCCAAGATTCCAAATGTAAACGCTAAATATTACTCCTCCCACTAGAGTACGAATTATTACTTTAAATTTCTTGATCAAAGAGAACTTGCTTTCCTTCCAGCAAATCTTCAAACCATTTGGAAAATGACATGAAAGACGCATACTGGATTTAGGAAGCCAAATAATGAAACTTCAGCTGTTTTACTGTATGAGTCACTGCAATATTCAGTGCTTCTAAGGGCATGTCTGTTAAATTACTTCTGAAATCAGGATTCCCTGTTAATTCTTTGTGTTTCAACATTTGCTACAAGCAGCTCAGTATTTGTTAGGAAGACAACTTCCTGATGCGTGTTCTGGCAAAGCAAGCATCGGCCCACTGGTATGAGTCATTTCTTTCCTTGCTATGTGTGTAGAGGGGGAGGGCAACACAATGCAACATCAAGGAAGTTCTAGGTCAAACCCTGCAAGTTACCACAAAGCCTATTTCCCTGACTCTGACATAAGGTTATGAGCTAATCCATTCAAAGGCTTGTGGGCTAGTCCACAGTTAAAATACTATCTACCATCACTCCCTGATAATTATTACTATATATATATATATATATATATATTCAATTTCTGGAATGTGCACTGATCACTTTACAATAAACACAATAAAAAACTCAATCAAACCAGTTAAAACAACAGAGCACCAAAGCAAATCAGGAGGATAAAATCAGTCTTGCAATGCAATAGAAAGGGCTAGATAAAGAAATCTTCACCTAGCACTGGGACAGATTCCAGGATGATAAAATATAAAATTTTGAAAATGTTTAGGTAAATAAGAAGGCTCTATCCTGGTGCTGAAAGGAGTGCAGTGACAGAAACAGGTATACTTTCCTCAGGTGGGCATTTCAAAGCCAGGGTATCAGCACTGGGAAAGCTCTATGTTTTGTGTATATACTTGTGTACAATTTGGCCTCACGTATAAGCTGATGGAAGGTTTGGGGGCCAAAATCATGGC
This sequence comes from Urosaurus nigricauda, assembly GCA_034509955.1. Lineage (NCBI taxonomy): Eukaryota > Metazoa > Chordata > Lepidosauria > Squamata > Phrynosomatidae > Urosaurus > Urosaurus nigricauda. Next base: position 254,473,398 of record JAOEGL010000001.1, on the reverse strand, counting down.
TTTTGATATGACCCATGGATAAGACAAGGGTAAACTTAGGGGCATATAACAAAGGATATAAAGGGGAAGATACCACTTCCCTCCCTCCTTCTCTCTCTCTGGACTTCTCCCACTTCCCTGGTGCTGGAGGAGAAGGTTTTAACATTGGCTGGAGAGGGAAGAAAGTGGAGTTAAATGGGGTTTGATGGCGAGAGAAGGTTTTAACATTGGATTGAAAAGGAAATCACCTCTTTCACACACAGACACACACTCCCTGCCTTGGCAGCAATTTCAGAGATCATTGCCAAGGCACGGAGAGTGCGGCATGGGACGAAGCATTTATCAAGACCTTTCTAAGCAGTATTACTGTACTGACCCATATATAAGTTGACCCATGATTTAACTTTTGGACATAAAATTATTGACTTATAGTCAAGTATATATGGCATACACCTTTCTTATAGATGAAACATGATGCTTATAGTGCATTGGCATATTGATTTGGAAAGAGATGTTCCTTCAATCATTTGGGCTCCAAGCCATTTCAAGCTTTACATTTGAACACCACCACTTTGAATTGGCCACAGAAGTGAAAAAACAGCCGTTTTTCTTTCAGAATTGACATAATATGGTCTCATTTAAATAAATCATACAGCATTCTTGCAGATGAATGCTGTGCTTACTGAAGCGCTGAACCATTTGCAGTAGTAAGCCGCTTACACAGTCCACCTCAGAGGTTACCAGAGCATGGATCCACATGCTCAGACTGTAACAGCTGAAACTATCCCACAAAATTGGACCAGATGATGTTCTGGACATGCTTTTTGGAACTGTTTCACTGATGGTATCTAGATCAGATTGAATGCAACTGATCTAGCAAACCAGCCACAGGGAAGCTTTCTTCTGTTCAGCAACATAAAATGATCTGACATTGATGACACATAATTGTGGATTTCATAAGTAGTTGAAGGCAATGTAGAGGTGCACAATTACTGTATCTAGAAGAACATATGTAGAAGAGTATAGTACAAAAAGGAATTTGAGACATCAATAATGGGAGGATCAATAGTTTAGAATGATAGTTTAATCAGTGAGATGCTTTGCTAACTATGAGAAAAGAAGACAGTGGTATTCTCTCAATGAACAGCCCAGTTTACATGTAAGGATATCAGAATGGAAATTTTGTCCAAGGTTTCTCTTAACCATCATTTTGTTAATCTTCTGAGAACTCTTGGCTTCTTTCGGGGCTATTAATCATGTCATCTACCTGAACCTGCTGTTTGGGACAAGGCACTGTGCTTCAATGATTTCGTGTACTTAGTTCGCTAGATCAGAAGGCAGTGGTTCTAATTTGTACTGTCTAGTATTTGAAACTCCCAGTTGTGGTTACTCAAAGATCTGGAATGAAGTGTCACCAGCATGCTGATGACATGTAAATCTACTTATCCTTTTTGTCAGATTTAGGTGAGACAGTAGAAATACCTGGTATCTGGGTTGAATGATGTGAATGAGCACCAAGAACCTGTGATTTAAACCGGATATTATGGAGATAAAATCAATGGTTCATTTGTCCTGGGAGTGGTTTCATCTGTTCTTGATGGACTTTCAACCCCCTTAAAACAGGAGTGGTAATGTTGTGCCTTCTCATGTTGGAAGCCACAGGACTTACCACTGGCTGTTCTGCCTATGGCTGCTGGAACATGCAGTCGAACAACATCTGGGGTGCTGCATCACTTTAAAAAGGTCAGGCTTGCAGTTGGAGGATGATTTTTGATTCAGACTCACCTCTGAATCATATTCCACCGAGTAAGTCATGTACCAGTTGTGATCCATCATAGAAACAGTGAGCCTAATTGCTGTTGTTGCAATGTTTAAACCACACCTTTGCAATCTGTTCACTGTGCGGCTCCCTCTGAAGATATCTGAAACTGTGGTTGGATTAAAACACAATTGCAAGATGGCTGATGAAAATAAAGCCTACTTTGTCCAGTTCTTAATTTGCAGTGCTTCTAGTACATTTCTCAGGATAATTCCATAATTATCAAGCTGTGAATATTCGGAAACGTCTATAGAACTACCTACTCTATCAGAATCTATCCAAGTTCATTTTTTGAGGCCTCTGCCTTTTGGTGCCTCTATCTTTACAGGGTGGGTGGTCGATGAGAGAGAAAGAGACTTCTTTGGATTCCTTACTGCATAATGTCCCCTGCGTGAAGGTTAGTCTTTGGTCAAACCTTGTGTCTTTTTTGTATGAAGGCATGAAGTATATTTTTAAATAAACAAAACAAAATAAAAGATGTATACATATGCTTCTTGCTCAAGAAAGAGTGGAGCTTAAAGATATATTTGACAAGTCGTTAATACAGTGCTCACTTTTTTTTGGAAAAAAGTTTACAGCACTCACCACTTCTACTGCAGAAGCCCACTATCCTAGTTCCAAAATGAATGTAGGCTAGTTTTGTTTCTTAAACTGCCACATAATATAGGGGAGGGGAGGGAAGAGAACCTTTGAATTCTGAAAAGTAAAACACACTGAATTCAATGGGGTGTGTTTCCAGGTGCTAATGTTAAACTGCCAAGTCAATGATACTTATTCTCAGCTAAGTATGCTTCAAACTCTAGCGGTGGTTGTGAACAGCAAAGAATATATGCACATTCTCATCATCTCATACACCAAGTCACAGACTTGTCATCAGAGTTTACAAAAGACTGCACATTTCTCCCCCAGCTTTACCCCAAATCAACTTTCCTCAATCTAGTGGCCTTCAGCTGTGTTGGACTACAGGCCTTATTACTCCCACCAACAGCCATAGTGGCTGGGGTATGAAGGAAGTAGTATTCCAACACATCTGGGGTGCACAAGGTTGGGCAAGGCTGCTCCAAATAAAGATTAAAATCTAAAGGACTATGCAGCTGATTCCATGTACTGGGGTGGGCTCTTGGCTTGCAAATATAAAACAGGCTGCTTGTGTCACATAGCATATGCCTTTCAAAGCAGATGAGTTTCAAAAGTAATTTGCCATACAGTATAAGGGTGTGTTGTTCAAAGAAGAAAAATGTCAAAAATGCTACTGGCCATTCCTAAGCCCTTGAGCATCTAAAGTACTCATATATTCACCCATATCATTGCTGACTTGGGGGATGAGTCCTAGCACTGAAAGCAAGGGTGAGCAATGCTTTTGGGCCTCCCTCCTGGCAATACTGACTCAAATGATGCCCTGTTTTCAAAGAGAAAAGGGGAATCCATGCTTAATTGGATCAGAAAGCAGGTACACCCGAAGGCAGTCATGAAAACTGAAAATAACTTTAAACCATTTTATGAGAACAGAGAGAGAATGAAAAGGACCATGAAAGCCACTTTCAGGAAGCAGCTGTTTAAAAGATGCAATGATTCAAAAGCGTGTGATAACACAGCAAGTCACTACAGAAGATGACTGAAAACAACAATCTTTTAAAGTCCCTCAAATCTACCCGACCTTTCCACAGCTGCTGTCATCACCCCTCTCCATTCCCACTGACCACTAGCACCCCCACCACTAAAGGAAACAGGAACCACACCGAGAGAATGTAAGACATGAAGGGATTGTTGGACTGAAAGCTAGAGATGACATTCCGTTGCTTGTTGTGTGCCTTCAAGTCACTTCCAATTTATGGTAAACAGGATTTTCCTGGCAAAGAGATGTTCAGTTTGCCTTTGCCTCCTCCTGGGGTTGAGACAGTAGTGTGGTGTACTGGTTTGAGTGCTGGACTATAACCCTGGAAACCAGGGTTTAAATCCCCATTCAGCCATGAAACCCTTGGGCAAGTCACATGCTATCAGCCTCAGGGAAAGGCAATGCCAAAACTCCTCTGAACAAATCTTTCCAAGAAAACCCAATGACAGGGTCGCCTGAGGGTAGCTGTAAGTCAGAAAGGGCTTGAAGGCACACACCAACCAACACCTCAAGCCATAATCCAACACTCAGACCACTACTCTCAATGGCTCTCTTAATGGTTGTGTAGCAGAAGGCTTTTCAGCGGACACTGGGATGACCTCATGAATTTCACAGGATTTTCTCAGGCAAAGAGTACTCAGAGGTGGTCTTGCCAGTTCTTATTTTACAGCACCATTATGGGACACTGCAAAAGCCTTACTGATAAAGTAATGACACTAGCCCTTATGACAGAACCTTTCAAGATACTCCTGACCAGCTGGATTTTGGCAGACTGTTCCTTTGTAACATCTACAGATCAAGCATCTACTTTATATACAATATACCCACAAGCTGACATTCTCAGCTGCTGCCACAGTGCAGAAATAAAACAGTTTAATACCACTTTAATTGCCACAACTCAATCCCAGAATGTCATTGAGACACGGCAATTAAAGCAGTGTCAAGCTGCTTTATTTCTGCAATGTGGCAGCAGCCCTTGATGTCCTGTTTTAAGATGTTTTCAATACATTTAAAACTGTCTAGGGCAGAGGGAAAAAGGATACAAGAGCCCGCTCCAGTTTTCACTCTGGTGACCCTAGGCAAGAGGTTTGTTGTTGTAACTGTCTCTGAGTCAATATCCACTCATGGTGGCCCTGTGAGACATCTCCAAGATCCTCTATCCTCTGTTCTCCCTACTCTAAATAACAAACAATCTGAGAGGTACTAAGCAAATAAAGTAAGTAACAAAATGAATAAAATATAAATGGGCACTGCTAGAGGCAGGGAAATTAATGAAAGGACCAGACCCATTCTGAAAGTTGAGGCCACGAGGTTTCTATGAAAGAACCAAGTTGCAATTACAGAAGAGGTGGGGTGAATTTTAGATCTAAGACATTTTAGGGCTGGGCAGGGTAGCTATGAAACAGTGAGACAAGATCCTAAAGTGCAAAGATATAACACTGAATACTAAAGTGAAGATAGTCCAAGCCACTGTATTGCCCATCACCATGTATGGATGTGAAAGCTGGACAGTGAAGAAAGCAGATAAAGAGAAAATCAATTCATTTGAGATATGGTGCTGGAGAAGAGTGGGAGCCAGCATGGAGTAGTGGTTTGAGTGACGACGACTCTGGAGACCAGGGTTCAATTTCCAGCTTGGCCTTTAAACCCACTGGCTGAGCTGGAGCAAGTCTCTCAGCCACAGGGAAAACAAAAAAACAAACAAAACAGCTTTATTTATATACCGTTTCATACTGCCAAAGCAGTGTCTAAGCGGTTTACAACTCTAAGCTGCTTGCCCCCAACAATCTGGGTACTCATTTTAGTGACCTCAGAAGGATGCAAGCCTGAGTCAAGCTTGAGCCCTTTTGCTGGTATTGCACTCCCAACCTTGTGGTTTTGAGTGAGTGGCTGCAGTACTGGCATTTAACCACTGCATCACCAGGGCTCCAGGAAGGCAATGGCAAACCTCCTCTGAACAAATCTTTCCAAGAAAACCCCATGATAGGTTTGTCTTTGGGCGGCCAGAAATTGGAGACGACTTGAAGGCCCATAACACACACACTGGAGAAGAGTGCTGTGGATGCCATGGATGCCTCCATTTTGAACCTGGCTAAGAAGTGTGGGTTTATTATTTCTATGAGTGTTTTTAGCTTTTATTTCGTAATGTCCCACATTTTTTTTCTTGAATGTCCTACATTTTGTAGTACTTTGTCCTTTGAGGTGAAGACATTGGAAGCTGCTACGGAGAAAAGTGCTGAGGATGCCACAGACAGCCAAGAAGACAAACATATGGGATCTAAAACACCTAAAGGTCAGTCTCCCTAGAAGCCGAGACTTGAGCCGCATCATGAGAAGATATGACTCATTTGAAAAGGCAATGATACTAGGAAAGGGAGAAGATAGTAGAAAGAGAGGAAGAGCACATGCCAGATGGACAGACTCAATCAGGGAGGCCATGGGCCTAAATCTGCAGGACCTGAGCAGAGATGCAGAGGACAGAGGGTCTGTTGTTGTTGTTAACTGTCCTTGAACTGACCCTCATGGCATCCCTGTGGATGAGATATCTCCATGAAGTTGACTCAGGCCTGTGGCAACCCTCAGTCTGAGCCCATCCATCTGGCCTGGGGTCTCCCTCTCTTTCTGCTGTCTTCTATCTTTCCCAGCATCATTGACTTTTCCATTGAGTCATAGCTTCTCACGATGTGGCCAAAGTAGCACTGCCTCAGTTTCACCATCTTGGCTTCCAGGGAGGAGTCAGGATTAATCTGTCCAAGGACCCATTTGTCTGTCTTTTTTTGGCTGTCCATGGTACCCTCAGCACTCTTCTCCAGCACCACACTTCAAATGAGTTGAGCTTCTTTTCAATCTGCTTTCTTCACTGTCCAGCTCTCACATCCGTACATCGCAAAGTACAATGGCTTGAACTTCAAATAAACTTGTGACCCGATGTCCTCGCCTCAAAGAAGAAAGCAATGTGAAATGTAGGACATTCAAGAAAACATGTGGGACATTATGAAATAAAAGCTAAAAACGCTCATAGAAATAACAAACCCACACTTCTCAGCCATGCTCAAAATGGGAGGCCGCTGTGGAATTCCTCCTGGACAGAAGGCTGACCTGGAGGACGCGGCCTAGAAGAGGAGGACATCTGGTCACCCTGGACAAGGATTGTTGTTGTTGTTGCTGTTGCTGTGTGCCTTCAAGCTGTTTTCGACTTATGGTGACCCTAAGGAGAATGTGACTTAGAGTGACCATAAGTCCTTAGGCCTTAAAGGACTTTTAGAGAGTGTGACTTAAAGAGTCCTTTAAGGCATAAGGAATTATGGCCACCCTAAAACACACTCTCTCAGCCTCAGAAAACAGCAATGGGGGGAAAAAACCTCTGCCAAGAAAACCCCATTAATTCTGGTTTTATGTTTTTAATTTTTTGCTGTAAAGTTTTGTTTTTTAAAAATCAGCTTGTGAGCCACCTTGGGTCCCTTTTTGGGGAGAAAGGCAGCGGACAAATGAAATAAATAAACAAATGTAACAGGTGGTGTTTTCTTGGCAAGGTTTGTTCAGAGGGGTGTTGTTGTTGTTGTTTTGCCATTGATATTTCTAAAGCTGAGAGAGTGTGACTTAGGGTGGCCATAAGTCCTTAGGCCTTAAAGGACTCTAAGTCACACTCTCTAAAAAGTCCTTTAAGGCCTAAGGACTTATGGTCACTCTAAGTCACACTCTCTCAGCCTCAGAGAATAGGCATGGCAGAAGAAACGCTCTGTGTACTTATCTTGCCAAGAAAATTCTGTAATAGTTTATTGACATATATATATAATTTATTGAGACAGATTTTGTTTATTTATAGTTTATTATATATATATATAGTTTATTTGTTATATATAGAGTTTGTTTATTTATAGTTTATTATATATAGAGAGATTTATTTGTTGTATAGATATATAGTTTATTCATTGAGAAATATATATATATATATAGTTTGTTTATTTATTATAATATATATAGTTTATTTATAGTTTATTTATTTTTTAGTTTGCTTGTTTATTTATATTTATTTATATATTTATATTTATATTTATTACATAAATAATATAAATATTATTATATTTTAAAAATTATATAAATATATATATTTATTAAATATATTATATTATATTTATTTATATAAATAATTTGTTGGTTTATTGAGATTTTGTTTGTTTATTATTTATTTATTATATACATATATATATAGTTTATTTAGTGAAATATCTATAGTTTATTTATTTATTTAATAGTGTGTATATATAATCATAGGGCTTCCTTGTTCAGAGGTGTGGTTTTTTTCTTTTTTTTTTTTTGCCATGGCTATTCTCTGAGGCTGAGACAGTGTGACTCACCCAAGGTCACCCAAGTGGCCGAGGCGAGCCTCGAACCCGCGTCTCCCTGGGTCCTAAGTCCAGCTCTGGAACCACTGCGCCACGCTGGCTCTCCCTGTCTCTCCCTCCCTCCTTCCCCCTCCCCTTTCCTGCTGCCCCCAACTGTCATCACCTTCCCATAGGCCCCGCCCCTGGCCCCGCCCACCCGTCCACGTACCCTTGGCCTCGCAGTCGGCGCAGTACTTGTTGTCCTCCTCGCGCAGGAGCTTGGCCAGGATGGCCTGGTGCTGCTCGTTCTGCTTCTGCGCCTTCTCCCGGCACGAGCGGGTGGACATGGCGGAGGGAGGGGGGGAGGAGAGGGAGGGGGCACGCGGAATGAGCGCGCGGAGGCAGCCGAGGAGCCCCTCGCGCCCGGCGAACAGGAGGAGGCTTTAAAACCAAAAGCAAAAAACGACTCGGGCGGGCGCAGGAAGAAGAACGAAGAACTCCGCTCCTGGGTGCCGCCGATCGAAGCCGGCAAGCTTAGCCAACAGCGGCGGGGTAGCTTCCTCTTCCTCCCTCAGGCCAGCTCAGCCAATCAGCGGCGGCGGGAGAGAAGGAGGAGGAGGAGCGCCTCCCTCTCAACCGGAACTACTACTATCTTGACTCCTCCTCCTGTCCACTAGTGTGAGAGCGCGGCGGCCTCCTCCGCCCGCGGAAGGACCGCCCCCTTGCTCTTCGTCGCCGTCTCCGTCATCCAGTCAGTCCGTGCTCGAGTGACGCGTCCCTCGTATATTGTCAAAAAAAGTAGTTCCCAGAGAGTAGCGGGAACTGGGGGGGGGGGGGAGAGAGAGGGGGGGAGACTTCCGCGCATGCGCAGAGATTAGTGCGGGAGGGTGCTGATGGAGAGCGTTAATATAAGGAGGGGGAGGAGGAGCAAGTCAAGGGCTTTTTAAGAGTTCAGCCGTTGGGAGCTTTAGATGCCCACTAACTCCCCCCCCCCCGTGAAGGGGTTAAAAATGGGCTGTAAACATACACTCCTCACAACATAATTATTTAAAAAACACACATATACACCCTGACAAGTCACTGCCCCATATATATATATATATATATATATAATTTAAAAAACACACACATATACACCCTGACAAGTCACTGCCATATATATATATTTTTTTTTTAAAAAAAAACACAAATATACACCCTGACAAGTCACTGCCATACATATTTTTTTAAAAAAAACAAACCCTGACAAGTCACTGTTCATGTGTATATAATATCTATATCTAGATATAGATATTAAAAGCACACAAAACATATATTCCTGACAAGTCACTGCCCTATAAATCAACTGTCCTTAAAACATAGTAAAATACAAACAATATTGTATATCAGCAATATATATATGGGCAGTGACTTGTCAGGGAGCAGTAGTTCCTCAACATTCAGGGTCGACAAGTTTCTCATCCCTGTTCTGAAGCCTTGGAAAAGATGCTGCATTGTGGTACTTTCTTTGTCTTTAAATGACATAATCTTCACATTCTGGAACAATCTGAAGATATTATTATCATTATTATACAGTGGATCCTTGGTATCTACTGGGGTTTGGTTGCAGGACCTCCCATGGATAACAAAATCCGTGGGTGCTCGTGTCTCATGTTGCATTTTATTGTTGTTATGAGCCATCTCGATCCTGTGCAAGAGGCAGGATAAAAATAAATTATTATTATTATTATTATTATTATTACTATTAAATGCAATGGCATAGTAAAATGGGGTCCCTTATATAAAATGACAAAATCATGGTTTGCTTTGTAAAAATTTTATGTTTTGGGAATATTTTCAAACCGTGGATGCTTGAATCCGTGGGTAAAAAAAATCCATGGATATGGAGTCCTTACTGTATCTATTTCATTTATTTCTAGTCTGCCTTTTCCCCAGTTCAGGACTCAAAACTGCTTATTAGTTTTAAAAAATCCATCATTGGAGATTCACAGGTTACAAAAATTGAAATGGGATCAAACAATAAAATAAATGTAAAGACAGATTAAAACATATGCCATTAGATACACAGACACACCCTAGCATAACAATTAGCAGGATCCTGCACATTGGGTGAGAAGGGGCTTACACAGTCACTCATCAAATGCTTGTCAAATGCTTGTCAAAACAAAACTTTATTTGCCTGCAAAAAGAAAGTAGAGATGGTACCAGTCTAACTTCTCTCCCAGATGTACACTTGTGAAGGTACTTGTGTGGAACGAAAGAAGGGCCTCCGACTGTAGATCTCAAAGCACAGGTTGGTTCAAAACACATTAGCAAGGTGCTATGTAATTTGATGAAAGGAAAAGGGGTACTAAAGAATACCAACCCCATAGCTATCTACTCTGAATACAGACTCCAATTATGAAGTAAGGAACAGGTGTTTGCTGCCTAACAGTCCATAGGTTAAGGCCGGACAAGAATATAACATTAACAGCATGACAAGTATTCCCCCGTAGAAGATTGGTTAAGACCTACTACTTGGAGGGGCATTAGAGTGGCAGCATGGTGTAGTAGTTTGAGCATTGGACTCTGGAGATCGGGGTTCGATTCCCACTCAAACATAAAAAACACACTAGGTGGCCTTGAACAAGCCACACTCTCTCAGCCTTAGAGGATGGCAATGGCAAACCCCCTCAAGAAACTGGCCAAGAAAACCCTGATAGATTCACCTCGGGGTCGCCATAAGTCAAAAATGACTTGGAGGTACACAACACCACCACAAATGACAGGTTAGCAACAATCCCTAGCATGGAAATCGGAAACAACATATGGAAACTAGCACACAATTGAAGCAATTCAAAGTGAGCATATACTATACCAGCTTCCTGTTCTTTGATGAGCCTCATGCAGCATTTCCTGTATTATGATTATCTTGTGGGTGCTATGAACTCAAGTAGCTTCCAGTGAGGTCAGATACTGGCATCTGTAAATACCACAAGGAAATACCCATTAATCTTTTAAAAATGCACCAGGTGGCATTAATACACATTGATTAATACATATCCATTGTAAACTCACCAAAAAACAAACCAAAAACCCAACTACTTTCTAGACCCCAAAAAGTATTACTCTATTACTATATAATATTACTCATAAATTGACAGTGTCCATAGACAGTGTTTTGAACAGTGTCAATTTAAAAATAATGTAATACCAATAGTGTCTTTCAATCTGATATAAAGCATGTAGATGAAGGAGTAACAGAAAGAGCAATACTGTAAGTCGTATATTGTTTGATACCATAGCTATTAATAAATCACAACCATGTATGCCATCTTTTAGATAGCATACATCTTTTTAGACAACATATACTCAACAAGTCAGCTGGAAAATAATTAATAAATAATCATAGGAATGAAAAAGAATGAAGAAATCAATGTTGCACACCTCTATAGTGGAAACAAAAATTATGACCATTACAGAATCTAAACCTCCCTTACTTTTTGGAGCATTTATTCACCTCTATGAAGTGAATAATTCCCCCCCCCCCCCCCAAAAAAAATCCTATATTGTATCAATGAATTGTTCAAACATGTGGAAGTCTTAGGATGATACATGAATCACAGAGAGCCCTACCCTGCCCTCCACCTATTTCCACAGAACGTAAAGTCTTCATTATGCTGCTGTAAAGTCTTCATCTAGTGATTATGTCGTGGGGATGTTTGCAGTTTCAGTTGTTGTGACAGCATAACAATCCTGGAGCATGACTCCTAAACATTCTTGTAAAGGCAGTTTCCCATATGACTAAGCTGTAAGTCAAACCAAGCGCAAAATGCATAAGGCACAAGCAATATTAATTATATTAATAAGAAGGTCTCTAGTTATAACACTGAAAATTCTTCACTGTGTACATTTCCACACAAATCTGGCTCATGAAGGGTTTTGTTAGGATTAGCTAACATAATCCTGAAAGAGAGCTGGGCAACTGTCCCCCTCTAGATGTTCTTGGACTTCAGCTCCCATCAGCCATAGCTAGCATGGACAGCACTAAAGAACTATGGGAACTGCAGTGCAACAATATTTGGAGGGCCACAGTAGCCAACAGCTATTCTAAGGGACTGTGGATGACAAGAGAGAATTGCATTAGTCTTATGGACTATAAGTACTGTATTATTAAAATGATTTCAGAAAAAAAATAGATGAACTTATTTCTGAGTAGACACGCATAGGATCAGGCTGTATGTTGATGGATTGTCAGGAACCAAAAAACCATATTCACAGCCTGAACTGCATTTTTCTTGTACTATAATAGGAAGGCGTTTTTCTTAAGAGCTGCTTGTTACTGTTGTTTTCACTTTTTGTGAAGAAAAGCAATTTCACATCATTGTTAATGCATTTCATCCTTTAGAAGAAAGTTGGAAGAAGCTTGTTGAGTCACATACTGACAGTTCTAAGTATATACAGAAAATTATGCAAGAATCTTGATATCCAGTCACGAAATACAACAAAACCAGATGACAGTGCTATGAAGATTAAAACCTGAATTTCTGGGAAATTATAAAGAAGGAAGTATCTACTGCCTTTAAGAGTTCATGTTTCTTTTTATAGGTTGTAAGATCAGGAATAACAAACAAAGATTTTCTGTTCTGATCTCTAGTTAAGCAAGAACTTATTCTACTATAAATATAATCAACTAGCTAAACAGTTTGAATGATATTGGTATTAACATGACTCAGGGCCTAAATAGATGGGATGGCCTGGATGGGGTGGCATGAAGCTACCCCACCTAAAGATGGATTGTGGTCATGGCGGCTACATGCCACAGCCCCAGTTTGATGAAGCACCAGCTTAAAAAGGGGTGGTTTTCAACCGCTCCTTTTCTGGCCACGGAAAAGCTGCCTTTAGTAGCTCTTCTGCGCCCCTGCAGTTGCTTCCTGGCATGTTGGGAGCTTGGAGCATGTAACTGCCATGCCCCAAGATGCCCAGAAGCTGCCCCACATGTGGGCAGCTGGGCAGCTAGAAGCCGGCTTCCAAGCAGCTTCAGAGCATACGGTATCAAAACGCAGCACTATGAAACCACCCAAACAGTGGTGCAAAGGTCCGGTCTGTTCATCCCTAATAAACCAAGCTCCTGCTATACATCATTTCTCTCTATGACAGGAAATGAAAGATAAATTAATAACAAACATCTAACAATAATAATGTTTATAGCATTGGAGCCATTTGATTGGTTGGTTGGTTGACTGGTTGTATATCACTATCACCTCCCAGCCCACAAGGGCTCCCAAGGTGATGAACAAATAAAAATAAATTAAAACAACATAGTATTTTAAAGCATCTTTAAATTGCATTAAAATATTTGTTTAAAACTCCCATGAACAGTCTAAAAACAATCCTAGAATTCAGTTTTGAACCAGTTAAAATAGCAATGGAGATTATCAGATTGTAGAAAATCCGGGCAAAGTTACTCCTGACAAAGTTACACGATCATGCTGAAGATTTTCAGATGACATCTGGAAATTCACGGAAAATTCATGGAAGTCCTGTGAATGGTTTGTCGCTTGAGTATTCCTGGATCTTCATGGCTTAAGTCCTGGATAAGCATGATGTGTCTGAAAATCTTCAGCACAATTATGCAACTTTGCCAGGAGTATTTTTTTTTTATTTTTTTATATTCTTATATCCTGTTTTTCTTCCAATATAGGGACTCAAGGCGGCGAACAACAGATTTAAAACAATACAATCTAAAAAGAATACTATGTTAAAATGTATAAATATTAAATTTAAAACTAACCATTTAAAAAGTTAAAAGAGTTATGAATTAAAATAGAATATGTTAAAAATATAAACCTTAAAATTTAAATAGCACAACATTCCCAGCCCTTATCGATTTGCAAAGGCCTGCCAGCACAAGAACATCTTAACCTGCCACCAGAAGGATAGCAGGGATGGAGCCATCCTGGCTTCTTTAGGGAAGGAGTTCTAAAGCTTGGGAGCAGCCACTGACAAGACCCTCTCTTTTCTTCCCACCAAACACACCTGAGAAGGTGGTGGGACAGAGAGAAGGGCTTCACTCAATGATCTCGATATTCCAGTGGGCTTGTGCAGGGAGATATGGTCTTCCAAATAGCCTGGACCAAAGCCGTATAGGGCTTTATAAGTCAAAACTGGCACTTTGAATTGTACCATTAACTTAACTTCCCAAACAATCCCAGGTTGTTTTTGCTACGAACCAGCGGCACTTTATCTTGTTTGGATTGAGCCTCAGTTCTTGAGTGCATCCACACAATGATTCAGTGCTACCACAGCTTCCTTGGCATCAGTATGAAAGGAGAGAGACAGCTGGATATCATCAGTATATTGATGACATCCAACCCCAAAGCTCTGCGTGACCTGTCCCAATGGCTTCCTCTTGATGTTTGAAAGCATGGGGGCAGCTTTGAACCCTGTGGAAGCCCACAGGCTAATGACCAAAAGACTGTTATGTTTTCACCACTTGCTCTAAGAGCATTCTTACAAATGGGTGGGTAGAGACGAGCCAATAGTTACCTAGGGAGGTGGAATCCAATGAGGTTTCTCTCAACAAAGGTATTCCAGTTGCTTCTGTTGGAGAGGCTAGAAGATAAACCTCTTTCAAAGAAGTGTTTACAACCTCCACCACCCAACTGGCAGTCCTCCTACTGCAGCCTTAGTTAGCCAGGATGGACATGGGTCTAACACAGTGGTATTCAATCTTTTTACCTTTGGGACCCACTTTTACTTACATCTACATATGGATGCCTCCCCCACTTGACATAGTATATAAATGAAAATATTGTGTTTATTTTCTGTGCATATTTTCATTTGCACATTCATGTATATTTATATTTTAACATTTTATAAGGAAATAATATCTTTCAAATTAGAAACTCAATGCATATGTACATTTTACACATAAAAACAGTTTGGGAAGAGGAGAGATCAGGCCTCCAAGTCTTTCATCTCCGTTGAGCAACTCACACACACCTCAGGGCTGCCACCCCTCCATTTGAGAATCATAGAATCATAGAATCATAGAGTTGGAAGAGACCACAAGGGCCATCCAGTCCAACACCCTGCCATGCAGGAACTCCAAATCAAAGCATCCCCGACAGATGGCCATCCAGCCTCTGCTTAAAGACCTCTAAGGAAGGAGACTCCACCACCCTCCGAGGGAGTGTGTTCCACTGTCAAACAGCTCTTACTGTCAGGAAGTTCCTCCTAATGTTGAGGTGGAATCTCTTTTCCTGCAATTTGTATCCATTGTTCCACGTCCTAGTCTCTGGAGCAGCAGAAAAGAAGCTTGCTCCCTCCTCAATATGACATCCCTTCAAATATTTAAAAAGGGCTATCATATCCCCTCTTAACCTTCTCTTCTCCAGGCTAAACATCCCCAGTTCCCTAAGGCGTTCCTCATAGGGCATGGTTTCCAGACCCTTCACCATCTTAGCTGCCCTCCTTTGGACATGCTCCAGTTTCTCACTGATCTAACAGACAGGTGGCTGGTCTTCCCTCTCCAAGCAACTTATCCACATCATTATGTTCAACAACCTGAAATTCATCCAGCAAAACTGGACAAGTACAACTCTCAGTTACCTCCACACATCCCACCTTCATGGTGGGCTACAAGTCAGAATGAATCCAAACAATTATCTCCACAAGATATTTAGCAAATTCATTATAGCACATTTCTGAGGGCTCCTCCTCAGCAATCTGACGTCTAGGATGTAATAGCTTTTCAACTACCTGGAACAGCTGTGCTGGACAAGACTGAGCTGATGTAAAAGAGGCAGCAAAATATCATTTCTTTGCTGACCTCATTGCTGCAAAGTAGGCTCTAAAATGAGCCTTAACTTGTGCTCAATCGGATTCATCCCGAGTCTTTCTCCTCTATCTCCACCATCGCTCTAGTCATCTATTCAAGCATTTCATTGCCTTGAACATCTGAGAAAACCAAGGTATCTATGCTCAGCACCAAAGTAAAGAAGATCTCCATCTTCTCCTGTTGTGCTATGCAGCGGAGGTAGTCTTTCCCACCCAACGAGGTGAAGATGTGTCATTGTTTTTTAAAAATACACACACACACAAAACACTCTTCTAGCCTTTATCATCTGAATGCTCTGAGAGATGTGCAACATGGACATTTCTTTACTTAGGGACATATACAATCTCACTTCACAAATACCTAGGCCCTGCATAAAGACTGTTACAAAAGTGAAACCAGGGGTGTTCCAACACTCTAATAAACCACATTATATGTCCTCTAGCATAATCAGTGACGAAGGGAGCTGGGAGTTGTCCAGATAGTGTTGAACTGTAGTTCCCAATATCCCTCATCAACTATGTTGACTGGAACAACTGAAAGTTGTAATCAAGAAACCACATTTTGTCCAGAAGTATTGCAGGGGTTTCTGTATCCCTTGATACTTGAGGGAATTTTCTGTTAAAAAACAAACAAACATTAGTTTCCCCAGTATTATTGTCATCAGGATGGGCAAATCTGTTATTGTATCTTAAATATGATACAGGTGTATATACCGTATATAAATGACTATAAGTTGACCTCATGTATAAATCGAGGGCATATTTTTGGGTCAAAATTATGGATTTTGATATGATCCATGGATAAGTTGAGGTTAAAACTTAGTGCCATGTAACAAAAGATCTAAAAAATGAAGCAAAGGAAAATGATGCCAAAGAACTTACAAAATTCCAGCAGGCATAACACTAAAGGCTGGATGGAGGAGAGAGTAGAGGGAGGGTCAATGCTTCCAGGGTAGATTAAACTCTTCCCTTTCATCAGGGGATGTTTATATATGAGTTAAAGTACATTGACCCATGAATAAGTCAACTCGGGGTTTGGGGGTCAATTTTTTTACTAAAATTTCTAGATGTATACATGAGTATATACAGTAAATAAATAGTCTGGATTAAATGAACAGCTACAGTATATTGTATGTCACTCTGCATTTTAAGAAGGTAAAAGTGTTTGGGCATACCGTAAATGACAGCTGTCCTGAAATTAAATTAGGGGTGGTCAAAGTTTTGCTTTCCTGATGTCATTTGTCTGTTAAGAAGCTGTACCTAGTCAACATAACGGTGAGTGGATGATGGAAGTTGCAGCCATAGATTATACATCCTCATCTGATGTAATGTCATCCACATGAGAAACACTGTTCTCAATAATCATTGACATTATTGCAGATCTAACCACTTTGCCTTCCCAATTCATACAGTCCCCTGCAGGAAATGGATCTGGGTACAGACCAAAAGACCTTATTGATTTTGTTTAAAACTCACAGGCTTACTTGTCTCTCATATGTTTAATATGTTTGCATTAGTATCTAGCCATGGTTGATAATCTTAGCTCTCACATCTCACAGCTACTGCATGTAGTTCTTCTAAAATACTACCTTTTCATTTACAGCATATTAAAGGTGGTGACTGCTTCACTATACCATTCTGTATGAACATGGAGTATTGCTTCCATGCAGACTCAGTGCTTACCCTCAACCTATTAACAAAACCGCTGTTGACAAAATAATGAACCAGAACTCTTAGTGTTTTGTTATCCATTCTTGGGGATCCTGGGTACCTTTTCATTTCTCCCACTTGCAGGCACAGCAAATTAACTGTACAATTTATTTCTTGCCTAAAACAGACAACACAGAAAATGGGAACATTTCTTTCTGGTTCTGATACAGATGGAGGAAAAGGAATCCAAATCCACTGAAGGGCATAAATAATAACTAATCCTTCAGACTAAAGAAAGGGAATAGCTGGCAATGACGTATAAGCATATATCCAAGCATTGCTCATGATCTTCTCTATATTTAACAAAGCAAAATGTGTGTGTATGTTATTTTCCTAAAACAGGATTCCTGAAAGGTTTCTCTCATTTATATGATGTGCTGAATTGGCAGGAAAACAAAATCCTAGTGAGTATTTATGAGTGAGGGGCAGCTCTGCTTTATCCTCCAGCTTTGATTTCCTTTTCTCTTTGTGTCTTTTGAGGCTTTTGGACTAAAGGCAAAGTTTAATGGGAAGAGCTTTCTAGGTCAACATGACACTTCTTTATGTAGATTACGTATTAGCACACACAGAGTGCCTGAAGCTCAAGAAAATGACTTTACTACTACTCATAGTTTAGAAATGAGAAACAACTTTATGTACACCAACAACCAACACACACCTACACACATACACACAAAAATAAAAATTATAATCCACTGTAAACCTATTGAGTATCACCTGGTTTTAGGAGTGATGGAAGAATAAATTTCTGCATATATTTAGTGGGAAGCAAATCCAAATAGCATTGAGACTGAAGTCTTCTTCTTTCTCAAAATCTTGCAGGACTGTTATTGCAAAAATAATGATAAAAGCTTATAAACCTTTCAGTAACAGATGTGTGTGACAAGTAACTATATTATACCTCAACCAAAGCAGAATAAGTTTAAAAAATAACACTTGACAACATGCAGCATGTTCCTATGTACTCCTCCCTCTGCAACAAATGCATGACATACTTATAAATATTTTCCTCAATTCCTGTCCAAAGCCAATCACTATAGCAATGAGAATAATTTTATCACCAATATTTTTGGACTGTGTGGAAAAAATAAATAGAAAAGAGACAGCATTGTGTCATTTCTTTGCTATGGGATATAATAATCCATTGTCATGATGAGTATAATCAGCCCGATGTTCAATGTTCTGGCAAATCTCATCAGTTCCTGGCATATTCACATTCCTTAGAGGCAGACAGTTTCTTTATTTAGATCTGACATTTCTGTAAGGAACCATATTTTCTGTCTTGTCCAATAGTACATCAAAACAATATATTATTTTTCATGACCAGATTTATACATCCCAATTTATTTCTGTTTTCTGAAATCTACTCCTCCTCCTCCTCCTCCTTCCAACATATTCTTGAGATCCTATCTGCCAGGAGTAAAAACCATGCCTAATTTTGATTTTATTATCCCCACCACCCTAAAGCCTTCCCTATTGCCACCATTCTGGTCTCCAATTTTGAGGTTTACATTTAATATTTCTTGGCCAAATTATAGATTTTTTTACTCATCTTCATGACTATACCCTCCTTGTCCCATTGGTCCTTTTCACCACTTTCTACTTCCACAATATGATAACACAGCTGCTGCCTATCTGTCATGCTTTCAGATCACCAGTAGGGAAAGTCATCATGTGGCTGGTAACCACATTGGCCTAAACTTAACCAGAAGAGATCACCTACTTTAAATGCTTGACGCACCAGCATTTATAGCTCCTCCAGTGAAGTGTCTGTTGGACGTTGACCACACAGTTGCACTGGAGGACCTAGAGATTCCTAGAGAGGTGTCCTCTCAGGTAAAAACATGGTGTTTTTGTTTTTGTGGTTTTTCCATAGTCACGGGGGGTCTTATACCCCTAAGCCTAGTGAATATGGAGGGACAAGTGTACATACTCCAGGGAATTAGTTGTGCATCTCTACTTCTATTGCATCCTATAGATCCATTGTTGTTTTTTAAGGAAAATTGCACTTCTCATCTTCCAGCATGGTAGCAGAGGATAATAAAAGCAAGACAACTGAATTCTGTGTAGAATAATGCAACACAGCAAAGAAGTCTTGACTGAGCATTTTCAGACTGATCACCAGCCCCTGGTACAAAGACGCCCATTATAGTATACCTTATATTTAAATTGCTCCCTTCAACATAATGAACACTTAGAATTGTTGGTGAATCAACCGATAATGCACAGTAGCCCACTTACTCCTCTATCTTCATGCCCACCTTCTTAAAAGTGATTGAAATTTAAAGATTTAGAAGACCCATGACAGGTTATAAGATTTTATACAGGACCTTAAATTTCCCCTTTGAAGTACAGGGTACAGCCAGTACTGCTGTGTACATGATAAAATAATGCTGGTGTTCCCATTGCCGTCCACGGTTTCTTGATCTGTGCTTTTGCTATTGTCCTCATGATTGACCGAGTTACCTTAGCCACCATTGTGGCAACATTAAGATGATGATTATGGTCATCATCTCTTAGCATGGGCATCTGTGCAGTGGTGTTGAGGGAAAGATGTTCCACTATTAAAACAACTGGGTTGGTGGTCCCTGAATGGGATAATGGAAATGGAATAAGGGTCTTTATAATTCCTCCTGTTTTCCTAATCTGAATTGCCATCTGTGACACGACCTCCTTTCTATACCTTGAGGTAGCCTTTTTCCTCTTCACTGCCCCTTGTCAATGACACCTGCCCAGCGTCCACCCTTTATACACTTTCCCAAAATGTATAAGGGCTAGGGTCCCAAGTGTCTTCCTCTTATAAGTTTAATATCTTAGGTTAGCATGTTTGTATGTGCCTATATGGTCTAGAATTCACTCGGGCAGAGGCTTCTGTTATAAGAAAGAAATATTGACTTTATTGAATCACTTTTAGCAATAATGTAGAATAGTTCCAACTAGTATGGTTACAGTCAATTAATATAACAGTCGCAGGCCTTTCACAGTTTCCCCTTTCCAATCTCCAATACACTTTCTCTCCTAGTCAGTATCCTTTTCTCAACTCAATTCCCTTCAAATCCTTTCAACTCTCTTAAACTCCCCCTCAACTGAAACTCAACTAAACTCAACTGACCTCAACACACTAGACTGACCTCAATACACTCACACCTGCCTTTTTATATCTACTCTTTCCCCTGTGGCTGTCTGGAAACCATGTCTGCACAGTGACTCCATCACATCTTCTGAAGTTGCTGTTATGAGAACTACAGATATCTATCTTTGCTCTTCAGAACTATATTCCTACAGAAATCACTAGACTCACAAATTTCCATGTGCATAGGGATCCTGTAGCACCTTTCAGACAAAATGAGTGAAATATATTTCTACTTCCTCAGATGGATGGAGTGAACTGGTGCCCAGGTTTCATAGTCTAATATGTCTGTGAAACCTTATGCTACAACATCTTTTCCTAAGTTAGTCTCATAGATATTACAAGATCCCTTTGCATAATGATATTCCACACTAGTGGTTCCCAAACTGTTCCTCCAGATGTTTTGTACTTCAGCTCCAAGAATTCCTGACTGTTGGCCAAAGCTGGCTGGGGTTTCTGGGAGCTGAAGTCCAAAACATCTGGAAGAACAAGGATTAGGAATCACTTTCCCAGACTATCATGGCTACGTCTCTAAACAATTTCCATGATATATAGGATTTGTCTGATGAATTCCCTTAATGGACATTAATATTAATTGAAATTCTATCCTGCTCAGCTCCATCCAAAGAGCAAAGAATGAGTACAAGTATGTGCATTATTCAGTCCTATCCTTCTTTAACCTCCCATATCCTTGGCTCCTACAAACCCATCTGAGTAATAATAATGGCTCACCTTATTTCCACATAATAACCCGCTGCCTGTGGAAGCCATTTTGTGGGAGCATCTATGACACACTCTGAAACTTTCAAATGTTCCTACTAAGCCAAAAAAAGGTTTGGGGATCCCTATTATGAGGACTATATGCTTGTAGAATCATGAAAAATCCAGTTTCCCAAAACAAATCTGAGAAACAAAAAATGCACCAC
Organism: Urosaurus nigricauda; assembly: GCA_034509955.1. NCBI lineage: Eukaryota > Metazoa > Chordata > Lepidosauria > Squamata > Phrynosomatidae > Urosaurus > Urosaurus nigricauda. Next base: position 254,452,073 of record JAOEGL010000001.1, on the reverse strand, counting down.
CCTTCTCCCCTCCCTCCCTTCTTCCTTCTTTCCTTTCTTACAGGTACAATGGCCTTACATGTAAATTGTATATCTTTGATTGCAGTGCAATAGTGGATCAGAGCGAATTTGCTGAGCTTCCATTATGCCATTTAGAGTAATGATTTAGTAGTTCATATCATAACAAGAGCTGTAAAGGTGATAAAAGTTTTGTCACAGTTCATAATTTTAGCAAATAACAATGCCCTCGTTAACACTGGGCTACTGCTATAAACGCTATATCAACAATAAGATGAAGAAAGTGTTTCTAATATAAACACAACTGACTTTTAAAACATTTATGTGTCAACTAGGAGATAAAATGCTTCAATAAAACACTCATTTCAATCTTTTTTGTTACTGTGGTATTTTATTTCCATAATATATATTTACAAAGGTGAACCCTTGTTTAAGATGCTACAAGATTCTTTGTTGTTTTTGTTGAGACAAAGTACCTTGGCTACCCCTTTGAAAATTAAACTGGCAACAGATTTGGCTGTATAAAAACTATCCACCCACCAACACAGGCAGTCTTTTCAGTCATATGCCCACAGCAGGGTATCATCTTTAAGGAGGTAAACATTGTTTTAAAAAATTAAATTAATATACCACATAACAATGAAGAGCTAGAAGCTTCCATGTCAGCGATGCACTAAACAATCTCCACATTTTATTGGGATTAGGGTGGACAATTAAGAAACAGGATAGGAAGAAAATAAAATCATTCAAGATGTGGTGCTGGAGAAGAGTGTTGAGGATGCAGTGGACAGCCAAAAAGACAAACAAATGGGTCCTAGAGCAGATCAAGCCAGAAATCTCCATGGAAGCCAAGATGATAAAACTGAGGCTGTTGTACTTCGGACACATCATGAGTAGGCACAACTCACTGGAAAAAACAATGCTAGAAAAGATGGAGAGAAGCAGAAAGAGAGGAAGGCTGCATGCTAGATGGATGGATTCTATAAAAAAGGTCACAGGTATGAAATTGCCGGAACTGAGCAGAATACGAGAATTTTGGAGATGTCTCATCTACAGGGTCAACTATAATACTAATTATAATGAACCCACCAAAGACATAACACCATGTACATATACATGGTGTTATGTCTTTGGTGGATTCATTATAATTAGTATTATAGTTTATCCAGTGTTTCACTCCCCTCTTGGCAATTATACTGTAAACTTCCTGCTCGTTTTGGTTTTCATCTACAGGGTCCCCATGGTCTAGATTGACTCAAGGGCAGTTAACAACAAGCAATAAAAGGATTTAGCATCTTGGATAGCTCCTTTGAAGTTCAAACTAAAACTCAGAATGGATTCACCAGCCAAATGACACAGAGATTTCACAACCAAAATCTGAAATGTGGGGAAGATTTGTAATATCACAGGGGTGCATGGTCAGGCAGATAAGATCCTGGGTACAAGTCTTGTGTTATTTGGTGGTTTTTTTAACCACATGAAGTACAAAACAAAAACAAAATAAATAAGGCAAGACTTGTACCCAGGAGTAATCTATTAGAGAACAGACTAAGGATAGAAAATGACAGAACCTTACTAGTGATAACACAGCTCCCAACTGAGACTACTCAGGCATATCATCAATGAACTGCAACCTATTCTGGACAAGAATGCCTCGCTCTCAAGGACTCTTGGTTACTCACCTACCAAGAGCCTCTAAACCTCAAACAGTTACTTACCTACAGATGAATACGCAACACAGATGTGGATGCAGCTACAAAGCCTTGCCACAAACCCAGATGCCAACTCTGGCCACACATCTGTTCAGGAAATGTAATCACAGGACGTAATAACATCACCCACGATATTAGAGGGACTTTCACTTGCTCATCTTCCAATGTGATTTATGCCATACTACGTCACCAATGCCCTGCAGCACACTACATTGGGCAAACAGGCTGGTCCCTGCACCAATGGATAAATGGACATTCAGTGAAACATTAGGGATTGAAATATCCAAAAATCTGTTGCAGAACACTTGAATCTTCCTGGGTGTTCCATTTTGAACCTCTGAACAGTGATCCTTGAACAAAAAGACTACAAAGGAAGATTGGAAAGAGAAATGGCAGAATTGGAGTATACCATCAGCAGGGCTGAACAAAGGCAATGGTTTATTGGCACACTACACACATTATAACACTAGCTAACTCCCCAGTGTCATGGGACCTCTGTTGACCAGTTCATCACATCTTCTTTTTGGCACCCACACTACATCCCAATACTTGTTTATACGGTAATCTACAATACTAACCTGGGCTTTAGGCAATATCCTTGCCTTGTCCCCACAAAGACCACCAGCCACCATTAAAACTGAACTTGCCTCCTCATCTGCACACCCTCAGAGTTTTGCATTCCTATGGACATCCTCACACAAAGACTGCTATATAAGTCCCTGGGCTTTCCATGCCACGAAATGCATCTGAGGAAGTAGGCTCAAGTCTAGGAAAGCTCATGCTACCAACTTTTTTTCTTTCAGTTAGTCTCAAAGGTGGTACAAGATCCCTTTGCATACTGATTTTCGAGACTAACATGGCTGTGGCTTTGAATTCTAACGATTACACTCTTATCTTTAGTTAGGTTAACGATTCACTTTTGTTAACCTAACAACACTTTTTAAATACTGATTTTTACCATTTCATCATTTTTAATATGAATGTGAAATTTAAAATGAATATGGAATGTTACCATTTTGCCATTAGTTTATACCAAAGCCGCTTATATAAGCCTGATGGCCTGAAATCTGGAGACCTTTAAATTTATTAATTTGACTGTCATCCAGTCTTTCTCCCAAGGTTGGGGTACAAGCACTATGAAGTGATTTTAAGTGATCATCATGTAATTATTGAAGAAATATGTGTCTCACCTTTTGGCAATGAAAGTGTTTAAGGATCCCCCTTGCAGTCTAAAGGCCAAGGGCACCTTTCTGATGACTAGCCTCCAGAACACATACTATGTGAGATGTGGAATGGAGGCTATAGAAGAAAAGAGAAATGTGTTGAGCCATCTGTTACTATGTTTTTAGCTTTGCTATGGTTATTTTAGGACAGCAATTATGTCCAAAAGAAGAACAGCAATGTGTAGTTCTGCCAAAGAAAGAAATAGCTATGTACAGCAGTGCTTCAATGTTATGCCAAACCTAACTGCCTGCCTTAGTTTAAAAATTAGGCAGAAGAGGCGTATGAATTGTTTCAGGATATCTTGGCCTTATATAGTACAATAAAGAAAAGGTGGCTATGGGTGCATTGTTGTTGTTGTTCTTGTTGTGTGCCTTCAAGTCTCTTCTGACTTATGGTGACCCTAAGGCAAACCTATCACGGGGCTTCCTTGGCAAGTTTTTTTAGAGGAGGCTTGCCGTTGCCTTCCTTTGAGGAAGATGGAGTGTGAGGTGCCCAAGGAAATTAAGTGGGTTTCATGGCCAAGCTGGGAATTAAACTCTGGTCTCCATAGTCCAGTGCTCAAATCACTACGCCATGCTGGCTCACCTGAGTCCATCTTCACTATAGAAATCATGCAGTGTGACACCACTTTAACTGCCATGGCTCCACCCTAGAGAATCCTGGGATAGGGAGTTTTGTGAGTTACTAGCATGCTTTGGCAAAGAAGACTAAAGAGCTTGTAAAACTACAATCCAGGATGCCATAAGATGGAGCTACCACACTTAAAGTGGTGTCAAACTGCATTATTGCTACGGGGTAGATGCACCTTATATTGCAGTATATGCACAAAAGCCTTGATATGTCTTTTACAATATTTAGACTATTCCAAAGTATAGAACTAAAAAGATATTGTAAGAAAAGGTGAATCTGAGTGAAGTGGTGAAGGTAAAGAGTTGGAGGAAATGTGGACAAAGTGGGTTCAGGGACTACATTGGCCTCAAAGGGGCCACTCTCTGCCAATCCAACACCAGATATAATTATCTATTACTTTTTGGATACCTTTTTATAATTCAAAAGCCCTTGCACCTCTAGGTCACATGAGAACAACTTTGCTAGGTCACATGAGAACAACTTTGCCATGTTCCCTTTGTTATTCTAGACCCAAGAGAGCCCATTTTTAAACTATGAAGTAAAACAGCAAATTGACTTTTTGTTTTATTTCCTAGTTTTAAAAGAAGCCTCTTCTGAGCCAGAACAGCTCCAGGAAGGGCCAAAAACATAGCAAATTTGTCCTCATACCCTAAGCAAAGGGATGGCAGACATATAAATAAAAAACAAGCAAACGAGGGGAACTGGTTGTCCTTGGAGGGCTTCAAAAGTATCTGAGAAGCCTGCACTTGCCTTCCCTTTGAGCTAGAAGAATCTTTGAAGGAAATGTAAGAGGGATGCAAGTTGCTTTTGTTATTGTTGCTGCTGAGAAGACAGCAGGAAGGAGTGAGGACTTTATCATATGGGAGGAATTTCTCTCTATTTCGAATGGAGCCAATTTGAATTCACGTACATTTGCTAGTTTAGCTAATTTATGTGAATTCTAATTGTGTTCGGAATGCGTTCAGAATGAGTTCCCATTGCCCTAAAATGACTTCCCATTGCCTGAAATTGCGTGAGATACTCTAATACGCAATAACGTAAAACCCATGATTGAGTTTGGAATGACTTCCCTTTTGCCCGAAATTGTGCGAGGTACTCTAATACGCAATAACGTGAAACCCCATGATTGCGTTTGGATTGCCATCGGATTATACTTCCAATTTCCGTCATCTGATAACGTCCTAAGAGAGGAAAACTGTTCTAGAAGAGACTCCAAAAGCAGGAGGAGGAAGAGATGAAAAATACTAGCAGTTGGAGGTAAAGAGTACACATTAAATGTGAAAGACATGAAATTTCAGGAATTAAGTAAGAATCATTTGCAAACCATATGGGAACAGAAGAAAAGTGGGGAAAGACTTCTCAGCAAAAAAAGAAGCTATTTCACCCCATGTTTCTGATTTGTTGTTGTTGTTGTTGTGTGCCTTCAAGGGGTTTCCGACTTATTTATTTATTTATTGCATTCTCTCTCCCCCTCCTTAGATAGATAGATTTTTCAGCAATGTAGTCAAGGATATATAGCTCACAGTTAACTCATTCATAATTACCCAATAGGATTCCTGACACTGACTTAGAGCCTCTGGATCAGCAGATTCTATATGAAATGGGAACGCTGAATATTGCTGCCTCCAGAGCCAGTCCCCTCCATCTTTGAACTGTTTCACATTCTGATGTCTAAGGTTGCATCTACACTGCAGAATGAATATAGTCAGACACTGCTTTAAGTGCCATGGCTCAATGCTAGGGAATTACAGGATTTATAGTTTTGTGAGACATTAGTCTTCTGTCAGAGAGCTCTGGTGCCACGACAAACTACAAATCCCAGGATCCCATAGGATGGAGCCATGGCAGTTATAGTAGTGTCACACTGAATTAATTCTGCAGTGTGGCAGCAGCCTCAGCTCCAGTATGTATTAATCCCCACAGAAAAAGCTCTCTCTCTCGCTCTTCCTTTCCTTGCTTCTCATTTTAGACCTCCTTTATGCAACTGTTATTCTCTTCTCACCCACCCCCTCATCCTCTCAGCTCCACAATAAGCAGAAGCTCTCAGCAGCCTGTCATTCAATCTGGCAGCTCTAGAAATGTGATCCTCTATTCCTGTATCCTTCAAAATATAAATTTAAATCCCTGCTCAACAATGCATTACATGTTTGTCAGCAATTGAAATGGTTTTCATATTCATTATCAACAATCATTTTAAAGTGGTTTTCATAGCGACAGGGCAGTCAGCCTTCATTTGTACTAGATCTGTAGATTCACTATGCAAATCTTCTTTCCAATACTTTGGCACCAGTATGAGCAAATATTCAGGATTTCAATAGTTTCAAAAGAGAAAATGTGACGATTATATATATAAAAAGTCATGTTCTCTTTTATGCTGTTTGAGGAATACGTTCATCCAAAATAAAATAAACTTAAATGTACTGCAACTGCATCACCTGGCAAATATGGAGTTTTTTATAGTCTAACTTCTCAATATCTAGCTCCATATCTAGCTCAAATATCTAGCTCAAATACACTTTCAAGCATAGCGACATTATAATGAGTAATACCAATCAGCAAAATATGTACCATATCTACTAAACTATACGTGAACCTCATGTATAAGTTGAGGACAGGTTTGGGGGTCAAAGTTATGGATTTTGCCATTTCCCATGGATAGATCAAGGGTAAAACTTGGAGGCTCCTTCAGTGTGTGTATGTGTGCCTGTGGCAAGAGGGACTCTCACTGAGGCTTTTTGCTTCAGCATTCAGCTTTCATTTCAGCCTTCACTCCCCAGACAGCAAGGCACACGGGCAGGAAAGGGACTTTTAAACAAACAGCAATATCAATCAGTCACCCAGGACTCTTTCTGCTTGGCTCAAGAGAGAAAGAAACTGCACGGAGAAATCTGAATGAGTTGCTGTCACATTACCATAGTGACCTGTAAATAAGTTGACTTGGCATTCTGGGGTCAATTTTTGGGCATAACTTTTTTAGATTTATAGCCAAGTATATAAGATCAATAAAGAAGTTGCAAATTTCTTAAATATCTTCAAATCTTCCATGGTAGTAGTCAAAGACTTGCAATCTGAGCATGGGGCTGTCTTTGCCAGAATGAATCTAGATTGATTTTCCTACTATTCCAAAGTCATTCCCTCTATTCTGGATGTGCAAGTATGAGTTCTAATTATTCTTTTAGCAAACAGAGCAACCCATTACACAAGAGGGAATTACAAGATTAGTTTTGGGAGTGAGATAAGAAACCTGTTGATCCCCTTGTGCCCTGCCTTAGAGATTTGCCTTAGAGATTCTTGGAATGTGCTTACTAAGCCTAACACTGATAAGTAGTCATGTATTCCCCATGACGACTGCTTTAAGCTTAACCCAAGTGCCTTAAATTTAATCAGGAAAACATCAGCAAGAGAATGGAATAGTGATGTAGCTGCCTAACTGCCTCACTCTCTACTTATGTGGCTTTTTAGAGCCAATAATTTCTAGAATAGATAATGTTCTTCAACGTATAAAAGCTTGGCTTGCTATGTAGGCTCCACCATTTTTCTGTTTTCTTTGATGCAGCTGAGAGTGTGATTACTTTAAATAAACTCCTTGCTCTTGAGTTTGTTGTCCACTTCCAGCACTTTTTTCACACCAGAAGGGAAAATTTCATGACAGGGGAACCAGAAGGTTTACAGAAACAAGGGGGAAAGATGTTAAAGGGGGGGGGGGGATATCTACAGAAGAGAAAAACCCAAATACAGTCAGCCTTTCACTTTTGTGTTTTTGACTTTTGTGGAGTGGATTAATATGTCAATCTCTAGATTCTCCAGTATGACTCTGTGGTTCAACGTCTGCCAGAAGTCGGGCTGGAGGACCTAGAACAGTGATGGCGAACCTATGGCACGCATGCCAGAGGGGAGCCCTCTCTGTGGGCATGTGTTGCCGTCTCTTCTTCCTCTCCTTCCTCCTCCCTGGCTGTTAACTCCTCCCTCTCTCCTCTTCCTCCCGTCAAGCTGTCGTGTCCTACCTCCCTCTTCTTCTTCCTCTTCCTCCCCTTCCCTCCCTGGCTGTGTATTCAGGTTAAATTGCTATGTTGGCAGTTTGCGACAAATAAGTGGATTTTGAGTTACAGTTTGAGTACTCAGTCTCTAAAAGGTCCGCCATCACTGACCTAAAAATTCCTAAAAAGAATACTTTTAAAGGCATTTTTAGGTCCTCCGGTGCAATTCTATGGCCAATTGCTGACAAATGTTGACCATAGAGTTGCATTGGAGTACCTACAGATTCCTAGAGAGGTATTCTCTCAGGTTAAAAAAATAGTGGCCTGATCTAGATTGGCAAAAAGAAGTGTGTTCATGGTTGCATGAAAGTCCAGCCTTTAGATGAGAAAAAGGGAAAGTGTGCCATGAAAACACTTTTTTTGCATTTTAGGGGAGAAGAAGCGCCTTTAAAAAGGTGCTGGTTTTCCCAGCTTCTTTTTTAAAAACTGCGGAACAGCGCAGATCCATCTAAAGGCTGCAAGCCTTTAAGGAAAAGGCAACTTCATGTCACACTTTCCTGCCAATCTAGAAAGCCCCAGTGTTTTATTTGTATTTTTTCCACTTCACGGGGATTCTGCGCCCCTAACCCTAACAATGTGGAATGTCCAGTGTAATGCTAACTAGCTGTTTTAAGCATGGGATGTATGGAAAAATCATATAGAAGAGGAATCAGAATGGCATATTATACAGGCCATGGCTGATTGGCTGGAACAATTAATAGGAGCACTCCACAACTATTGCAGGTCCTATTTGCATCCCATTAAACAGATGTCTATAGTTAATTGTTCTCTTGTTGCCCAGTCTTCATCATCTATTGTCAGATCTTCCAACCAATGCTCCCCAAATCTCTAATGCATCTACCAATCAAATTGCTACCAGTTATCTCCTGACATACAGTATATATTCTTTAGGAAAGTCATAATGACCTCCTCCCCTGATGTATATTACAGAGTAATATTATCCATATGTTTGCAATCACATTGAATCCTCCTATCTATTTCAGTTGCCTTCCAAGGCCCCATTCCCACTACATTCTGATTTGAAGTGTGAGGCGGGATATATGACCCCCATTCACACTTGAATTGACTTCCAATCCTCATTCAATCGATCAGTGGAGGAAAGAACCGCGTTAAACACAAATAGCCTGGGCTTTCCTGACACTAGTTTCAAAGTGGTGTTTTTCAGATAACATGATTCTGAAGAGTTTCCTGTAAATGGGAACGCTGATCAGAATCGTGTTTTTTAGTTTTGTTTTGTTTTGGATGGGGTTATTTTGCAAAAGCAAAAGAGTGCATTTGCGATCAATTTGAAGCGCGCGCACACACACACACACACACACAAATCTCCTCCTGGTCCTGGAGGCCGGCCTTCCTTCTTTTTTTTTTCTTTCCTTCCTCCCTTCCTTCTCCCTCTCCTCCCTCCCTCCCTCCCTTTCTCTTCCTTCTTCCTTTGTACCTTGTTCCTTCTTCTCCCAGGGCCGGTTGGAATGGGGCAAGCGGCAGCAGCGCAGCGCCAAAAGCACTAGAAGTGCCGCTGGCCTCGGGGAAGCAGTGGAGGCCTGGCAACAGGCCTCCCCAGCCCCGAGAAAGCTTCACTGAAGCCTCCACTGCTTCCCCGGGGCCGGCGGCGCTTCTGGCACTTCTGGCACTTCTGGAGCTGCGCTGCCGCTGTTCGCCCCATTCCAACCAGAGCGGCAGCAGCGCCGGAGGACCCTTGGCCCCAGGAGAAGCGGCGGAGGCCTGGCTGAAGCTACGGATTAAAAAATTAAACAATTAAACTAAACAAAAGTTTAATTAAAAAATTAAGCAATTTAAAAAGTTTTTTAAAATTACATACTAAAATATTAAAATATATTAAAAGGTATAAACAGACCTTGACATCTGAACTGGACAGCATGTAAAAGCTCATCAGTTTGAAAAAGCCTGATGGCACAAAAATGTTTTTACCTGCCACATTGTGGCCATCCTGGTCTCTCTAGGTGAGGAGTAACTAGCCCTAATCATTATCCGGCTACTGCTCTTTGAATCAGCTGAATCTTCCCAATACTCTTCAAAGCCAGCATGTTACAATACTTCAAGTGGGATGCAACTAAGACATGTGTTACAGTAGCCAGATCAGACATTACTAGGAAAGGGCATAGCTGGTGCACCAGCCTTAACTGCACAAATGCACCATTGATAATTGCAGAAACCTGAGCTTCCACCTTAGGGTTGGATCCAGGAAGTACATTCAAGTTGCAGACCTATGGTGCTTGACAGACCGCCCCAAAAGGGTGGGCTGAAGGCGCCCGTTTTTGCTCTTGAAGGACACCGCAGCAGCCAAACTGCGTGCATCCCTCCGCACCAAAAATAACCTGCGAAAAGCAGGTTCTTTTGGGTGCATGCAGCGGATGCCATGAGTGCACCATTGGCACACTGTTACGCTTCAATGACACAAGTGTGGCACCGCGATGTGCGGACACTGTGCTGTGCTTGCGTCATGATGGTGGCCCCTTTGTGGATGTGAGTCCGGCATGATGGCCGTGCTGTTACGGACTAGGATCTGGGAACGTGTGGTTGCTCTGCTCTCCTGAACTCTAGCTTTAGTTCCAGGCTGCCGCAAATCGGCAGTATTTCCTGGGCCCTATGTCTGCAAAGGTAACTCCAGCCACCATAAGCTGAATCTCTATTCTTGTTTCTGCTTTCAACTGATAAGGAGCACTACTGTCTTGTCTAGATTAGGTTTCAAGTAGTTTGCCCTCATCCATTCATTACTTATAACAGGCACCAGTCTAGAACTGAGTTTCCCTGAATTAGGTGAAAAGGAATAATATGAGTTGGGTGTCTCCTGTATACTATTGGCACTGGAAAACAAAATTCCAGGCAACCATCCCCAGTGGTTTCATATATACATTCAACAGCACTGGAGGGACCACTCAGCCCTGAGGTCAAACAGGGATTCCACAGCACCACCTTTTGGACTGACCTCTCCAGGGCCTCATTCCCACTTACAAATAAATCAGTTTGCTATCCAAATTGATGTATCAGTTCTACAGCAGAGCGTGGTTCACACTACATTTGCTTGATAGTAATTGTTGCAATATAACCTACTTGTTGTTCACATTGACTGATGAATCGATTCAAAATGGACCCTCATCTGCTGGTCACTGATCACTGATCACATCATAGGAAGTTGATTCGGATCCACATCTTGTTCACACTTGTGCTGAATTGATTTATTGCAGAGGATGCAGAAAAAAATGAGCATTAGGAAGACATGTGTTAAATGGGTCTAACGTAGGCCCCCCCTTACCAAACTATTTCAGTGATTCAGCTCAAGTGCGAACAAGGGTCATTTAAGCCACTTCAAAACGGTTAGCAAACCAGTTTATAATGTAGTGGGAATGAGGCCTAGGAAGAACCAAAGCCACTGTGTAACAGTGTCTCCCCAAAAAGATGGCCCAGAAGGAAACCAAGGCTGATGGTATTGAAAACTGATGTGAAGTCCAACAGAACCAATAGGGACATACACTCTCCATCCAATTCCTTGTGTAAGTTTCTTCCAAGTTAACCAAAGCTGTCTCTGTCACATAGCCAGGTCTGAAACAAGATTGAAATGTATCTAAATAATCCATTTTATCCAGGAACCCCCTGGAGCTGGGAGACCAACACATGCTCTAGTATGTAATGGCCATTGGCTAAAAGCAATATAGAATGATTGATTGACATGCTCTAGTATCTTGCCCAGAAATGGAATAACTAACAGGTAGTTGTCCAATAAGGTGGAATCCAGGAAGGGTTTTTTCCAGCAATTTTATTATACCCGTTTCCTAGCAAGGCATTGACCACTCCCCTCTACCCCCTGAGCCAGTTTCCCTCTGGTTTTTTTGGTAAGCCAGGAAGGGCAAAGGGTCTAACATAGAATCATAGAATCATAGAATCATAGAATCATAGAATCATAGAATCATAGAGTTGGAAGAGACCACAAGGGCCATCCAGTCCAACCCCCTGCCATGCAGGAACTCCAAGTCAAAGCATCCCTGACAGATGGCCATCCAGCCTCTGCTTAAAGACCCCTAAGGAAGGAGACTCCACTACACTCCGAGGGAGTGCGTTCCACTGTCGAACAGCCCTTACGGTCAGGAAGTTCCTCCTAATGTTGAGGTGGAATCTCTTTTCCTGCAGTTTGCATCCATTGTTCCGCGTTCTAGTCTCTGCAGCAGCAGAAAACAAGCTTGCTCCCTCCTCAATATGACATCCCTTCAAATATTTAAACAGGGCTATCATATCACCTCTTAACCTTCTCTTCTCCAGGCTAAACATCCCCAGCTCCCTAAGGCATTCTTCATAGGGCAAGGTTTCCAGACCCTTCACCATCTTAGTTGCCCTCCTTTGGACCTGCTCCAGTTTCTCCACGTCCTTTTTGAATTGTGGTGCCCAGAACTGGACACAGTATTCCAGGTGGGGCCTGACCAAAGCAGAATAGAGTGGCACTATAACTTCCCTTGATCTAGAAACTATACTTCTATTGATGCAGCCTAAAATTGCATTGGCTTTTTTAGCTGCCGCATCACACTGTTGACTCATGTTCAGCTTATGGTCTACTTGGACTCCTAGATCCCTTTCACATGTGGTCTCGTTCAGCCAGGTGTCCCCCATCCTATATCTGTGCATTTCATTTTTCCGCCCTAAGTGCAGAACCTTACATTTCTCCGTATTGAATTTCATTTTGTTAGCACTGGCCCAGCTTTCTAGTCTATTCAGGTCATTTTGAATTTTGATCCTGTCCTCTGGGGTATTAGCTACTCCTCCCAGTTTAGTGTCATCTGCAAATTTGATAAGTATGCCACCAATTCTGTCATCCAAATCATTAATAAAGATGTTGAATAGCACTGGGCCCAGGACAGAACCCTGTGGGACCCCACTGGTCACTTCTCTCCAGGATGAAAAGGAACCATTGTTGAGCACCCTTTGAGTTCGGCCAGTCAACCAATTACAAATCCATGTAACAGTTAACTTGTCTAGCCCACATTCTTCAAGCTTGTTTGCAAGAATGTCATGGGGAACCTTGTCAAAGGCCTTACTGAAATCGAGGTATACTATATCCACAGCATTCCCTTCATCTACCAAGCTGGTAATTTTATCAAAAAAGAGATCAGGTTCGTTTGGCATGACTTCTTTTTCTGAAACCCATGTTGGCTTTTTGTGATTATGGCATTGGCTTCTAAATGTTCGCAGACTCTCTGCTTAATGATCTGCTCTAGCACCTTTCCTGGAATTGATGTCAGACTAACTGGACGATAATTGTTGGGATCCTCTTTTTTTCCCTTTTTGAAGATGGGGACGTTTGCCCTCCTCCAGTCTTCTGGGACTTCTCCTGTTCTCCAGGAGTTCTCAAAGATTATTGCCAATGGCTCTGATATTACATTTGCCAGTTCTTTTAATACTCTAGGATGTAGTTCATCTGGTCCTGGAGATTTATATTCATTTAGGTTAACCAGGTAATCCTGTACTACCTCTTTACTTATTCTGTGCTGAATTTCCTCTATTCTGTCTCCTGTTCCATTATCCTTAGGTTGAGCACCCTTTGCCTTTTCTGAGAAGACTGAAGCAAAGAAGGTGTTGAGTAATTCTGCCTTTTCTCTGTCTCCTGTGAGCATTTTGCCATCTTCTGCACGCAGTGGCCCTACTGTTTCCTTCTTCTTCCTTTTGCTGCGGACATATCCAAAAAAGCCCTTTTTATTGTTCTTAACCTCTCTAGCAAGCCTGAGTTCATTCTGCGCTTTAGCTTTTCTGACTTTACCCCTACATGTGCTGGCTATTTGTTTAAATTCCTCTTTCGTGATTTCTCCATTTTTCCATTTCTTATACATGTTCCGTTTAAAACTTAGCTCATTTGAAGAACATATACACATGGCAGCTCTCACTTCTCCCAAGAATCCTGTCTATATCTTCATGCTGCAGAAATGGAAAAAGCAGGAGTGCAAGTTACACCCACTGGGTCTGTATTATCTGTATTGACCATAATGTCTAACTCATAGCAGATCTAAACAATTTTATCTGCAAAATTCCAGACAAGTTATTTACAGTGCATTGCCAAATTCACTGGATTCTTCTCTTGCAAGCAATGCATAAAAGACCCCGAACCATTTGAAACAGCTCTGTAGGTTGACTCTTTGCAGACACAATGTTGACTTGTATTGCCTTCAGATGGGCTCTACCCCCTTTTGGATGACTTGTTCCAGGGTTTCTGGCATCATTGTTTTTGTTAACAACTCCTTGTTTCATTACTGCTAGTTCCTGTAAAGATAAGGGGCTGACTGAGCTCCACTTCATGAGAGGGGGAACTCTGCCCATCTCCACATTACATATGTCAAACAGGGCTTCAACTAACTCACTTGCTGCGGCAACAGGAAAATCCCCAAGAGCCACCAGGAAGCCATTGTCCCAGCAAACTCCTGGAGCAGACCATTTTATTGGTCCCCTGCACCAGGTTTTGCATCCCAGTAAATATAAAACTCATTAGGCTATAATCTGTCCATGACAACAGAACTATACATAATCTTTCCACTCACAGACCACCATTATCCCACCCAACCCAGAAAACAAGGTGAAGGGTGCTCAGCAGCATGACTGGAGCCAAATACCCCTTGGGACAAACCAAATGTTGTGGCCGCCATGAACTCCTGAACCACCCCTAGCAAGGCATGGAAACTGATGTCACCCAGCACCAAAAGCTGAGGGGACTCTAATACTAAGCCCAAGACCACTTGGACTAGCTCAGGAAGGGGGATTGTTAAGCAGTGGGTTGGACAGTATGCCTAGGGCAAGGGTTGCCAACCTTTTTGACTCGCGGAGTCCTAAGGGCTCCACAGAGCACAGCTTGGGGAGCGTTGGCCTAGGGTATGTCTGATCTCCTCCACCCACCAACCTTCAGATACACAAACTCAGCAGACCATGGGAAAGGGCAGTGGATCTAGCAGGGAACAGAATCCTGACAGAACACAGCAGTTCCCCCTCCCTGGCCCCCAAGTCTCACCTCCTGTTGCACAATGAACACCAGAGGCAGCATCATCCCAGTGGCATCACTATGGGTTTGCACCGGGTGACACCTTAGAGGGGGATATCACCCAATGGGAGGCTGCATTTATTGTCTCTCCTGTAAAAATGGCCTCGTGGGGCTTCACCTCACTGTAAAAAATGTAGGACTATATCTTGTGAAGGTAAAGCTTGGCATATTCATAGATAATAAACGGAAAAGTCTGTAACATACAATTGTAAGATAATAACCATCCAAGATTTCAAAACACAGTTGTTCAAAATATATTCACTCAAATCCATATGAGAAAATTGTAAACTTAGCAAATAGTGATCTGGGAAAATCTTTGAGTATTTCAAGAAATGGAATAACCCATTCTTCCTTCCAAATTCTATTTTGGTGAATTGTTTAAAAAATGACTAATTTCTTGTCAAGTGTGCAAGACCCTGGAAAAGTGCAACACTAGAACAGGTCCCCAACAGAAAGCTATTTCTCCTGGGTCTAGTTCTCCTCAAAAACAGGCATTTCTGGTCTACATTTATATACAAGCTAATGGTTTTTATGAGAACACCTTTAATTAAACTGAAGTCACTGAACAGAGAGACAATGACAACATAATCCAGATGACCATTTTAAACAGGAGAAAATAAGTAATTTATTCAGCACTGGGAAACAATGGAGTAGTAATTTAGGTGCATGAGAATCACAAGAAACATGCAACAAACCTATGAAGAAAAACATCTAACACAATGATAGATATCATTCATCCTTTATTTAGAGACTTGTTTGGTACTCAATGTGTTTGGTCCAAACACCTTAAAAATGGCTTCTAGGATGTGACAATTTACATGCTCTGTGCAGAACTGTGTCCTGAACCTAAGTAGAAGAATGTATCTACTTGACACACAAGAAAGCAATCAATTGGTTTTTTTTAAAACATATTAATAATAAACAGATTTTTTTTTAAGTAACACTGCAATCTGAATTGACAGAAAATTTTGGCCACATGAAATCAGTCTTAAAAATCCTATTTGAAAATTAAAATTCCACTGAGTTAAGCAGGGCTTCCATGTAAAATGAGTCTGCTTAAGATCTTTCTTTTAATCAAATTCTACTAGCCATTAAATCCACACCCCAAGGAAGGGCACAGACCCCAAATGGAAAATCCACCATACTCAACCTGTACTTTTAAAAAGTACTAATCCATAGAAAGCAGGCTTTCAAATTTCATTAAATAAGTGTATTATAACACATTATTACACATAAATACATAAGGACTCATCTGGGTGATATATCTTCATCAATTTTACCATCATTCTATATCAGTCCCCTTAAGAATAGAGAGTCCTTTAAAAATCTATACAGCGTCCTTTCCGTTCCCAATCTCCATAACGAGTTGGTTCGGGGCCTTTGGGTCCACCTTTCTCCTTTGTAATAGGATTGATGTCATCTGGAAATTCTAAAAAGAAAGCACAGCAAAATGTGAACAACCAGATTTGTACAACCATCAGACATTGGAAGACAGGAACAGAATTCAAAAAGACTTAGATAAACTAGAAAATTTGGCAGAAATTAATAAAATTAATTTTGATAGGGACATATGCAAAATTCTACATTTAGGCCACAAAAAACAAAAGCACAGGTATAGGATGGGGGGGGGGGGACACATGGCTCAGCTGTACTACATGTGAAAATGACCTTGGGATCATCGTTGAACAAAGAAGGTGAATGGTATTTTAGTCAGTATTAGTGAAAGCATAGTTTCCAATTTGAAGGAAGTAACATTCCCACTATATTTCGTGCTGGTTGGGCCTCATCTGGAGTACTATGTTCAGTTCTGGGTGCCTCATTTTTAGGATATAGACAGATAGGCACAAGTTCAAAGAAGGGCAATGAGGATGATCAATGGTATGGAGAACAAAACATATAAAGAAAGGTTGAAGGAGTTGGGCTTGTTCACCCTGGTCAAGAGAAGATGGAGAGTGACATGACTGAACTCTTTAAATACCTCAAGGACTGCCCCAGAGAGGAGAGGGCAGATTTGTTCTTTTATGCCCTAGAGGGTAGGACCACATCTAATGGATGAAAGATTTGGAAAGATTTGGAGGGTTGGATATCTAACAAATATGTTTGTGACATTCATGTTATAACACACATTACTTTAAGAATGATATCTAGATTTAGGATATGGGTCACGGCAAGCTAGAGTTAAACAAATGTCATCCAGGGATAATTATATGCACTTTCCCCACTTAGAAATAAAGGCAAGTTGACTCTCTCAGATACCAACTTACAGTTTACATGTACAGTTTACAGTCTATCGATGCATCGTTTTTAAATTTGCATGGTACTTACATGGCATATCCATTCATTGCAGGAAGTGAAAAAACATGCTAAACCCAGAACGAAATATGTTGCTATACCTCACTTGAAAAGCAATTTTGACAGCAAATTGTAAATTTGAGATGACTTCCATCAAGTGATTTAGCCCTATTGACCACATGGTATTAGTTTTACCTTGATCTCAAATAAAGATGCCCAAACTAATGGTTTATGTATGCTCTAAATCATTAGCAACTAAATATATGATTACATTATCTTAGTTATGTAAGAAAAAAAGGATATCATTTTTAAAAATTTGTGTAAAGAGTCAGTAACCAAAAGATACTATTAAATAACCAAAAATGATTGCAGCGAAGTCTAAATGTATTCCACTAGTGATTTTAACATAATGAGTAGCTGCCTTTGCTTTATGATTTAAGAGAGAAGTAGCAATTTGGAACTGGATATATTTTAGTACACTATTCCAAGCGCTGGTATTTATATTTTGCACACTCACACTTACTTTCTAGTGGCTCAGTTTCTACGTTGGATTCTTCTGCCTCATCAAAACGGCCTACTGGTAATTTTGGTTTCTTAAGTGGTGGATTGGTAGATTCAGCATTTTCTTTCGTGCTAAAGTTAATACTTCCCAAAGATCTGGGCAGTAAAACTGACCCTGTTGTAAAGAAACATACAATTATTTTATGATGTATACTCACAGAATGCCTCTTTTGCAATATATTAACAATCAGCCTGGAGGAACACAAAACTGAAAGACCGTAACAAAAAGTCAAATGCTGTTTGGATGTCTATGGAAATAGAACGTTTGAGGACTGAAGCCTAAATAATGGTATACAATAATACATCCGCATAACAGGCAAACTGTTAATCTAGACAGTCACTGAGCAAATCAGTTTACAGTTATGGAGGTACATTATTCAGAAACAAGGCTCTCCACAAAGAAATTCCCTCCTCACTACTATTGTGAGGAAATGGATTACAGAAATAGTTTGAGTATATAAAGTCTTCAAAAAGATGAAGTGAAATTGCTTTTGAAGTATGTGCTTCTTCTAAACAGGAAGCAAAGGAAGCTGGCAATTGGGCTATCTAGTCCAGTGTTATCTCTTCCAAATGGAAGCAGATTTCCAGATTCTCAGAAGCAATCTTTTGCAGTCCTAACTATTAAGACGACTAACTGGAATCACCAAGAATGGAATCTGCACATTTAACATGGATTTTAAAGAATCTGGAATAAAACAACTACTGTCTACTACTATATGCACGATCACCAGTCCTGACTACCATCATTTTGGTGATAAGCATGCACCAAAAGAATACTGTTTCTCATTTTATAAAAAAGACTGGATCCAAGTACAGATGAGTTCTCAACATGTGCCAGGTATAACTTTTCTATATAAGATGATCATGGGTCAATAATTCTAGAAAGACACAAAAGAGGAAGAAACATTAGAGCCCAAGAACCAAAGAATAGCTTAAGAATGACAGTTATTTCAATCCTCCTCTTTCATGTGAATCCAGATATTTAATTTCTAAGTCGCCTTCTAACTCACAACATATTGTCAAAGAATGATTTTGTAGAGGGCATGCTCAGCAAATCAGTAGATGACATCAGACTAGGAGGGAGAGCAAATACCCCAGAGGACAGGATCAGAATTCAAAATGACCTTAACAGATCAGAAAGATAGGATAAAACTAATGTATTTCCACAGGGAAATTTTAGGCAGTAAAAATGAAAAAAAATGATTAGGATGGATGACTCCTGGCTTGACAACAGTACATATGAAAGGGATCTAGGAGTTCTAGTAGACCACAAGTTGAATATGAGTCAGCAGTGTGATGCAGCAAGTGACAAAAGCCTATATGATTTTAGGCTGCAACAGTCGGAGTACAGTCTCTAGATCAGTGGTTCTCAACCTTCCTAATGCTGTGACCCCTTAATACAGTTCCTCATGTTGTGGTGACTCCCAACCATAAAATTATTTTCGTTGCTACTTCATAACTGTAATTTTGCTATGTGTTTTCCAATGGTCTTATGCAATCCCTGTGAAAGGGTTGTTTGACCCCCAAAGGGCTCGCAACCCACAGGTTGAGAACTGCTGCTCCAGATCAAAGAAAGTAATATAATACCACTTTATTCTGCTTTGGTCAGATCTCACCTGGAATACTGCATCCAGTTCTGGGCACCACAGAGGACAATGACCATGATAAAAGGTCTGGAAACTAGCTCCCTATGAGAAGCCACACAGGGAGCTGGGTATGTTTAGCTTAGGGAAGAGAAGGTTAAGAGGTAACATGATAGTGCTGTTTAAATATTTGAAGGGGTGTCATATTGAGGATAGAGCAAGCTTGTTTTCTACTGCTCCAGAAACTAAGACATGGAGCAATGGATTCAAACTACAGGACAAGAGATTCACCTCAACATTAAGAACTTCCTGACAGTAAGAGCGATTGGACAGTAGCACTCTCCTTTGGAGAGTGGGGGTCTCTCCTTCTTTGGAGGTCTTTAAAACAGAGGCTGGATGACCATCTGTTTGGAATGCTTTGTGTCTTGCATGGCAGAATGGAGTTCGACTGGACGTTCCTTGTGGTCTCTTCCAACTCTATGATTATGGATCTGTGTCAAATGCTTATCTGACATATCATAAATGTGACAAGCCTAAAGATCCTACAAGGGATCTTGTTGCTCTTTGAGAATAACAGAAAAACAAACAAGTTGGTAGCATAAGCTTTTGTTGACTGAAGTCTACTAATCCAAACTAATACAGCTATGTCTTTGAAGCCTAGAGTTGCCATCTTTTTTTCTTTTCAGTCCATTATCATGTCTTTAACAACAGCATGTTAGATACAGAGCGTGTATATGGTTGATTTATTCAGCACCGCATGACTGTTTTGGGAAAAACCTCTTAATTGTTGCAGCTGAATAGACAGAGATATTAGAAAGGTAGCCACTCAAAGCAAGGTCACTATTCAGCACTTTCTGAAACAGCTCAGAACTACAAGGTTGCGGCAGAAAAGAGCAGCTACAAGTTCATAATTCAGCTGGTGAGCATTTTCACCTCTGCTGCTTCAGTCAGACTAATCAATCTTGTTCACTTCTACCGTTTGTCAAGCAATGGTGTGTACAGCTGCAGCTTGAGATTTTAAGTAAAACAAAACCAGGAGACTGAATTGGAAACTTAACTGTTCATTTCTAAATATTGATACCAGTGCAATATTTCTATGCATGGCTGTGAAAACTGGGCCGTAAAGAAAGTAGACAAAACCAAAAACACGTTTGAAATGTGATGCTGGATACGAGTTATACGGATACAATGGGTTCTAGAGCAAATCAAACCTGAACTCTTACTACAGTATAAGCGAAAATGACTAAACTGAGGCTGTCATGCTTTGGACATATCATGAGACAATGTGGCTCACTGGAAAAGATGATATTGCTTGGCAAAGTGGAAGGCAGTAGGGAAAGAGAATACCACTACAAGAGGATTGATTCAATCAAGGAAGTCATGGCCCTGAGTTATCTAAGCAGCGTACTGTAGTTGGTGATCAGGGATCTTGGAGGTCTCTCTTTTACAGGGTCACCATAAATCAAAGGTCCAACATACACTGCAAAAATACTCCAGTTTGAGACTGCTTTAACTGCCCTTACTCAGTGCTAGGGAATCCTGGGAATTGTAGTTTATTGTGGCACCAGAGCTCTCTGAAAGAGGCAGCTAAATGCCTCACAAAACCACAGTTCCCAGAATTACCTAGCATTGAGCCAGGACAGTTAAAAGTGGTCTCAAACCGGATTATTTCTGCAGGGTGTTTTGGACCAAAGTCAACTTGATGGCAATGGATATAGTCTGAGGTCAATTCTAGCAGGAAGGGGAAATGGTTGTAAGAAGATGGGGCATGTGAACAGTGACAAGAGTGGAAGCATTTGTTTGATGTGAATGGAAAGCAAATTAACTGAGTGGAGGGAATGGAGTCAATATTAATAGATACCAGCATACTCTGTGATATTTTGCAAATGGAAAGAACGACGTTCTTGCATATGAGTACCACCTGTACAGTGCAGTCAGTCAGGGATGTAAAAAACACCAGGAGAAAGGCTGAAGATTTGGACCAAAGAGATTCTGTAGGAAAACTCTGCCCTGTTCCTGCCCTAGCTGCCTTAAAATAAAGAAGCAGTGTAACTCTGAGCATGGTGTAGTCCTTTCCTTTGAAATATTAATGGGCACTTGCATTTTCGTTCTGTATAGACTGAAAGGAGCAGAATTTACAAGGCAGTTACACATTTCATAGGCATAACTCCCCTGTTTATTAATAAACTATACAACAATGCTACCAATTATGTTCCATTATATGCAATCCTATTGCTGTTTTCGCCCTCAAGAGATCTTACTAAAACACTACATGCCCCCAACTCCCCACATTAAACAAAACTTTAAAAATGAGGTGCTTCTGAGCACATCCTCACCCCCACTCCCTGAACCAAATAATTTCTTTTGGTCCCAGAAAAATACTATTACTGGTTTTCAAGTCTCTCCCTAGCACAGTCCAATTTATAAAGTAACACTTCTCCCAGCTTTTGGAATGAAGTGGGGGGAGTCAATAAATTAAAAATGGTGTGCATGTGTGTGCAAAAGGTCCTCAAACTGAATTCTAGCAAGAGGTTAGTACTGAGGCAGAGCAGCGAAGGAGCTGGGGTTGCAATTCACTTAACTGGGAGTATGCCCCACTAAACTAATTGGGATTTAAAATATCCTAAAAGCACCAGGTCCTGCTTGGTCTTGGAAGCTAAGCAGGGCCATCCCTGGTTAGTACTTGGATGGGAAACCACCAATGAATATCATAAATGGTGCTGTGGGTTGTATTTCAGAGGGAGGATCTGGCAAAACTACCTCTGAGTCTTCCTTGCCTAAGAAAGCCCTATGAAATTCATGGGATCACCTAAAGTCAATAGTCTGTTTGAAAGAACACACAGAGGCACCAGATCCTATCTGATCTTGAAAGCTAAGCTCCAGTTAGTACTAGGATGGGAGACCACCAAAGAGTACCAGGTGCTGCAGGCTATATTTCAGAGGAAGGTGAGCCAATGGGGCTAGTGGTTTGAGTGCTGGACTACAACTCTGGAGACCAGGGCTCAATTCCCAGCTTGACCACAAAACCCACCTTGGACAAGTCACATACTCTCAGCATCAGGGGAAAGCAATGGCAAACCTCCTCTGAACAACTCTTGCTAAGAAAATCCCCTTAGAGTCGCCATAAGTTGGAAATATGAACACAAGAACTGGCAAAACCACCTCTGAGTCTTCCTTGTCTAAGAAAACCCTATGAAATTCATGGGGTCTTCTTATGTCAATACACTGCTTGAAGGACACACAGATCACAGAGTTTGAAGAGTCTGTGAACATTTAGAGGCCAATGCCATAATCACAAAAAGTCAACATGGGTTTCAGAGAAACAAGTCATGCCAAACGAACCTGATCTCTTTTTTTGATAAAATTACCAGCTTGGTAGATGGAGGGAATGCTGTGGATATAGTATACCTCGATTTCAGTAAGGCCTTTGACAAGGTTCCCCATGACATTACTGCAAACAAGCTTGTAAAATGTGGGCTAGACAAGGTAACTGTTACATGGATTTGTAACTGGTTGACTGGCCGAACTCAAAGGGTGCTCAACAATGGCTCCTTTTCATCCTGGAGAGAAGTGACCAATGGGGTCCCACAGGGTTCTGTCCTGGGCCCAGTGCTATTCAACATCTTTATTAGTGATTTGGATGACAGAATTGGGGGTATACTTATCAAATTTGCAGATGACACTAAACTAGGAATAGCAGCTAATACCCCAGAGGACAGGATCAAAATTCAAAATGACCTGAATACACTAGAAAGCTGGGCCGATGCTAACAAGATGAAATTCAGTGCAGAGAAATGTAAGGTTCTGCACTTAGGGCGGAAAAATGAAATGCACAGGTATAGGATGGGGGACATCTGGCTGAATAAGACCATATGTGAAAGGGATCTAGGAGTCCAAGTAGACCACAAGTTCCCTAAGGCAGTCGTCATAGGGCATGGTTTCCAGACCCTTCACCATCTTAGTTGCCCTTCTTTGGACCCGCTCCAGTTTCTCCACATCTTTTTTGAATTGTGGTGCCCAGAACTGGACACAGTATTCCAGGTGGGGCCTGACCAAAGCAGAATAGAGTGGCACTATTACTTCCCTTGATCTAGACACTAGACTTCTATTGATGCAGCCTAAAATTGCATTGGCCTTTTTAGCTGCTGTATCGCACTGTTGACTCATGTTCAACTTGATGGGTTCACCTTAGGGTCGACATAAGTCAGAAACAACTTGAAGGCACACAGTACAAGAGACTAGATTTGGAATCCATGCTCAGACATGGAAACCCATTGTGTGTGTGTCTGCACTGCAGAAACAGAACAGCTCAGCATCGCCTAAATGATATGGTTCCATGCTATGGAACCCTAGGATTTCTAGTTTGGTGAGCTATTTAGCTTTTCCTGTCCCTGAGCTTTGGTGCCCCTTGTTGCTGTATGTCTTCAGGATGTTTCTCACTTATGGCAACCCTAAGGTGAACCTATGATGGGGTTTTCTAGGGCTGAGAGTATGTGAATCACCCAAGCTCAACCAGTGGATTTCCATGGCCAAGCTAAGATTAAACCCTGGTCTCCAGAGTCATAGCCCAGCACTCAGACCACTACACCACGCTGGCTCAGGTGCCCCATCAAACTAGAAACCCCAGGAATCCATGGCATGTAGCCATGGCAGTTAAAGTGGTGTCGAACTGCATTATTTCTGCAAAGGCAAACCCCCTCTGAAGAAATGGTGCCAAGAGAACCCTGCCGTTTGTTCACCTTAGGGTTACCCTAAATTGGAAAAAACTTGAAGAGACACACAACACAAAAGCCACCATGCCTGCTGAGACTTCCTCTTGACCTGTCCCCAGAGTGACCAAATGTCCACCTTCTTCAGCACCTGTCCTCCATTTCAAGCTTCTGTCCAGAAGGAATTCCAAAATGTATTCCAGTTTGAGCATGACTAAGAAGCATGAGGGGGCTAGCCTGGCATAGTGGTTTGAGTGCTGAAGTAGGGTACTGGGAGACCAAAGTTCAAATCACCTACTGGGTGACCTTGGGCAACTCACTTTTTCAATCCCTGCAATGGTAACCCTTCCTTTCGGAAGAAACTTGCTAAGAACCCCCATCCCCCTATGACAGGTTCAGCCACTGCCTTAAGATTGCTGTTAAGTCAGAAATGACTTGAAGGCACACAACAATAACCAGTATGAAATTATATTAGGTGTTTTGAGCTTTCTTTTGGTCATGCCCTCCATTTTTTCATGAAGACCCTCCATTTGGAGCCTGACCAAGCACGATTTTATTATTCCTATGAATGTTTTTTAGCTCTGATTTGGTCATGTCTTTCATTTTCTTGAAGACACCCCCCCCCCCCAAATTTGGAACATGATCAAGAAGCATGCATTTCTATTCCTATGAGTGCTTTTCTAGCCTTTCTTTGGTCATGTCCTTCATCTCTCTTCAAAGTCCTGCATTTGGAGTCTGACTAAGAAGCCTAGATTTTATCTCTGTTTTTAAAAAAACTTTCCTTTGGCCATGTCCTCCATTTCTCTTGACGGTCCTCCCTTTGGAGCCAAAGAAGCCTAAATTTATTATTCCTGTATCTGCTTTTTAAAGCTTTTCTTTGGGCATGTCCTCCATTTCTCCTGAAGGCCCTCCATTTGGAGCCTAAGAAACCTGAATTTATTATTCCTATGCCTGTTTTTAAAACCCTTATTTGGGCATGTCCTCCTTTTCACTTGAAGGTCCTCCATTTGGAGCTGAAGAAGCTTGAATTCATTGCTCCTATGCCTATTTTGTAATCCTTTGATGTGGCCGTGTCCTCCATTTCTCCCAAACGCCCTCCAATTTGGAGCCGAAGAAGCCTGAATTTATTATTCCTATGCCTGTTTTGTAAACCTTTCATTTGGCCATCCCCTCCATTTCTCTTCAAGGACCTCCATCTGGATCAGAAGAAGCCTGAATTTATTATTCCTATGTCTTGCTTGTAAACCTTTAATTTGGCCATGTGCCCTCCAATTTTGCTTGAAAGTTCTTCATCATTCTGGAGATGCAAGAAGCCTGAATTTATTATTCCACCCTAGGTCTCTTTTTAAAAGCTTTTATTTGACCATTTCCTCCATTTCTCTTGAAGGGTCTCACCATTTGGAAAACCTAAGAAGCTCTCAATTTAATAATCCTGTCTATTTTTTTTAAAAAAAATGCTTTGATTTGGTCATCCCCTCCATTTCTCTTGAAGGCCCTCCTCCACCTGGAGCTGAAGGAGCCTGAATTTTATTATTTCTAAAATCTGTTTTTTTTTTAAAAAAAAGCTTTTATTTGGCCATGGGCCTCCATTTGGAGCTGAAGAAGCTTGAGTTCATTAATGTATTATCCCTAGGCCTTGTTGTGTAGAGCCAGTCTGTATTTGTCCATGCCCTCCATTCCTCCCCAAGGCCCTCCATGGCTTCCCTCAGGGGCCTCCCAGTCCCTGCCCTGAAACAAGATGGCGTTGGTCATGCCAACCCCCTCAGCAGCCCCCGCTTACGGCCTTCTCCTCCTCCCTTGGCCAGGACTAGGGAGGAGGCGCCTCCCAGGCGCTGCAAGGCCAGCCGTGGCCCAGCAGTAGCAGCAGCCATCTCCGCCAGCCAGGCCTAGTAGTAGTCCCCTAGGCCTGGTAGTAGTAGGGCGGGACTAGGCCGCAAAGCACCGCCTTTGGCCAGGCCCCTTTATCCCCGTCACAAACAATCCCTCCCTTTTGGGGAAGCCTTGCTGCCCCTGTCTCCTCCTCTGTTGTCAGTCACACACATACGCCATTTTCTGGGCCTGCCCTATAATTCAAGCCTTGTTTGTCTCTCTCTCTCTCTCCTCCATTGTTGTTGTTCTTTTTTTAAAGCTTTTCTTTCTTTTTTTAAAACATGCCCTCCCATTTTATTATTGAAGGTCCTCCATTTGGAGCATGAATAAATAAAAGCAGAGATTTATTGTCTCTGTTTTTAAAGCTTAAAAAAATATAGGCCATGTCCTATGACTCTATTTTTTTTTTCTGGAAGGTTCTCCATTTTGAGCCTAAGAAGCCTGGTTTTTATATATTTCTATGTCTCTTTTTTTAAAAGCTTTGATCTGGCCATGTCCTCTATTTCTCTTGAAGGTCCTCCCTTTGGAGCCTAAGAAGCCTGAATTTATTATTCTTATGTCTGTGTTTTTTTTAAATTCCTTTGGGCATGTCCTCCCTTTCACTTGAAGGTCCTCCATTTGGAGCTGAAGAAGCCTGAATTTATTGTTCCTATGCCTGTTTTCAAAAGCTTTCCTTTGGGCATGTCCTCCATTTCTCTTGAAGGTCCTCCATTTGGAGCAGAAGAAGCCTGAATACATTATTCCTGTCTTGTTTTTTTAAGGCTTTTCTTGGAGCATGTCCTTCCCTTCATTTCTTTTGAAGGTCCTCCCTTTGGAGCCTGACTAAAAAGCATGGATTTTTAAATATTTCTGTGTCTCTTTTTAACAAACTTTGATTTGGCTTTCCCCCCATTTCTCTTGAAGGCCCATTATTTTGAGCCTGACCAAGAAACATGCATTTATTATTTCTATGAGTGTTTTTTAAAGCTTTAATTGGGTCATGTCCTCCATTTTTCTCAAAGGTCCTCCATTTGGAGCATGTCTAAGAATTTATATTGTGTATTTACTTATTGTTTGGTCATGTCCTCCATTTTTCTTGATGATTCCCCCATTTGGAGCCTGCCTAAGAAGCATGCATTTATTATGTTTTTAGCTTTTCTTTGGTCATGTCCCCAGTTTTCCTTGAAGGTCCTCCATGTTGAGCCTCACTGAAGCATGAATTTATTTCTGAGTGTTTTTAAAAGCTTTTCTTGGGGCATGCCCTCCATTTTTCTTGAAGGTCCTCCATTTTGAGTATGACCAAAAAGCATGAATTTATATTTCTATGAATTTTTTTTTTAAGCTTTTCTTTGAGGATGTCCTCCATTTTCTTGGAGGCCCTACATTTGGAGCATGGCTAGAAAGCATGGATTTACATTTATATGAGTGGGTTTTTTATTATTTTGTTAGCCCTTCTTTGGACAGGTCCTCAGTTTTTCTTCAAAGTCCTCCATTTTGCAGAGCCTTGTCCTCTTTTGCGGTGAGGCCACCTGGCTTAAGGAAACTCACGGACATTCCTCATTTACCTCCTTTGGTGAGAAACCTGAAGCAGGTGGCTGTCATCAATCAGCCCCCACATAAGCGAGAAAAGCCAAAGGCACCAGAGGATGATTATGGTTTTGCTGTTGTGTCCGCAGTCATGTCATTTCCGATTTATGGCAACCCTATTATGGGTTTTCTTGGAAGCCATCCACTGAGGCTGAGAGAGTGTGATTCGCCCAAGGTCACCCAGTGAGTTTGGCCATGGCATAGCCAGGAATCAAATCCTGGTCTCTCAATGTCCTAGCAGTCCAACATGCAAACCACTACACCATGCTGATTCTCATTACTATAATAATATGTTTTTTTTATTTTTATTTTTCCTGATTACTTGTTTTTTAGCTGTTTTGTGAATTTTTAACCTTTTTTAAAAATTGGTGTAAGCCTCTTTGAATCCCAATCTGGAGAAAAGGCGGGAGATAATTATTATAAAATAATTGTTGCTGTCATTGCATACCTTCAGGTTGTCCCTGATTTATGGCGACCCTAAGGCAAATCTATCAGGGTTTTCTTGGCAGGTTTTGCCTTTGCTATTGCTGTTCTCTGAGGCTGAGGCAGTGTGACTTGCCCACAGTCACCCAGTGGGGTTCCATGCTGAGCCACGATTCAAACCCTGGTCTCCCAGTGTCCTAGTCCAACGCTCAAACCACTGTATCACACTGGTCCTCATAACAATATAATAATAATTTCCATGGGGATAGACATAGCTATATTATTCTGGAATACGTATCAGTATGCAAAAGAATTTTGTAGCACTTTTGAAACTGAGCTAACAAGCTAAAAGTATCTCAAAGGTGGTACGAGATCCCTTTGTGTACTACCACTTTATCCTTCTTGTGTGCCTTCAAATCAGTTTCTGACCTATGGCAAACCTATTGTGGGATTTTCTTGGCAAATCCCTTCACACTCTCCCCTCCTCGAAGGTTGAGACTGCGTGCCCCGGGTCACTCATATTTAATTTGTTTATTTCATTTGTATGCCACCTTTCTCCCAGAAAGGGACCTAAGGTGGCTCACAGATAAAACTCCAGTGGGTTTCATGGCTGAGCGGGAAGTCAACCCTGCTGTCCAGAGTCATAGAATCATAGAGTTGGAAGAGACCACAAGGGCCATCCAGTCCAACCCCCTGTCATGCAGGAACTCCCAATCAAAGCATCCCCAACAGATGGCCATCCAGCCTCTGTTTAAAGACCTCCAAGAAAGATGACTCCACCATTCTCCGAGGGAGTGTGTTCCACTGTCAAACAGCCCTTACTGTCAGGAAGTTCCTCCTAATGTTGAGGTGGAATCTCTTTTCCTGCAATTTGTATCCATTGTTCTGGGTCCTGTTCTCTGGAGCAGCAGAAAACAAGCTTGCTCCCTCCTTAATGTGACATCCCTTCAAGTATTTAAACAGGGCTATCATATCACCTCTTAACCTTCTCTTCTCCAGGCTAAACATCCCCAGCTCCCTAAGGCGTTCTTCATAGGGCATGGTTTCAAGACCCTTCACCATATTAGTTGCCCTCCTTTGGACATGCTCCAGTTTCTCAATGTCCTTTTTGAATTGTGGTGCCCAAAACTGGACACAGTATTCCCGGTGGGGCCTGACCAAAGCAGAATAGAGTGGCACTATTACTTCCCTTGATTTAGACACTATACTTCTATTGATGCAGCCTAAAATTGCATGGCCTTTTTAGCTGCTGTATCACACTGTTGACTCATGTTCAACTTGTGGTCTACTTGGACTCCTAGTTCCCTTTCACATATGGTTTTATTCAGCCAGATGTCCCCTATCCTATATCTGTGCTTTTCATTTTTCCGCCCTAAGTGCAGAACCTTACATTTCTCTGTGTTGAATTTCATTTTGTTAGCTTTGGCCCAGCTTTCTAGTCTATTCATGTCATTTTGAATGTTGATCCTGTCCTCTGGGGTGTTAGCTACTACTCCTAATTTGGTGTCGTCTGCAAATTTGATAACTAGGCTCTCAATATTGTCATCCAAGTCATTAATATATTGAATAGCACTGGGCCCAGGACAGAACCCTGTGGCATCCCACTGGTCACTTCTCTCCAGGATGAAAAGGAAACATTGTTGAGCACCCTTTGGGTGCGGCCAGTCAACCAGTTACAAATCCATGTAATGGTTACCTTGTCTAGTCCACATTTTACAAGCTTGTCTGCAAGAATGTCATGGGGACCTTGTCAAAGCCTTACTGAAATCAAGATATACTATATCCACAGCATTCCCTTTATCTTCCAAGCTGGTAATTTTATCAAAAAAAGAAATCAGATTTGTCTGGCATGACTTGTTTCTGTGAAACCCATGTTGACTTTTTGTTATTATGGAATTATCTTCTAGATATTCACTGACTCTCTGCTTAATGATCTGCTCCAGAATCTTTTCTGGTATTGATGTCAGACTAACTGGACAATAATTGTTGGGATCCTCTTTTCCCCCTTTTTTGAAGATGGGGACAATGTTTGCCCTCCTCCAGTCTGCTGGGACTTCTCCTGTTCTCCAGGAGTTCTCAAAGATTATTGCCAATGGTTCAGATATTACATTTGCCCTTGGATGGAGTTCCATCTGGTCCTGGAGACTTGTATGCATTTAGATTAACCAGGTATTCATGTACTATTTCTTTACTTATTTTGTGCTGAAATACTCCTATTCTGTCCCCTGCTCCATTGTCCTCAAGTTGAACACCCTTTGCCTTTTCTGAGAAGACTGAAGCAAAGAAGGTGTTCAGTAATTCTGCCTTTTCTCTGTCCCTTGTTAGCATTTTGCTATCTTCATCACACAGTGGCCCTACCAATTCCTTCTTCTTCCTTTTGCTGTGGACATACCTAAAAAAGCAACACTCATACTGCAGCACTCAAGCCATTATATCTATTACTGTTTTTAATAGGTTCCCAGGAAAGATGCTTCTCCAACTGGTATATTTGTTCACCTTAGGGTTGCCCCAAATCGGAAAAGACTTGAAGACACACAACTGAAAGCTGAAGAAAATGGGTGCCAGTGGATGTAGGACCACCACAATATTTTGCCTTTATCTGTCTCTGCAATATTGATATTTGGGAACCAGGCTACCTCAGAGCAATTTTCCCTTGAAGCAGTCACATTTCTTATCCAAGCTACCAAGGACAGTTTTATATTGTTTTCAGTTCCTTATGATCTTATGTTCTTATGGTTCTTGTCCCACTTAACTGATTCTCACTGAATGCCAGCAAAAGTCCCAGGCTAAAGAGCCCCACAGTTTCCTAGGACGCAAGAGGCACCTCTGCATCTGGTGTACAAAATTGTGGAACCACCTGGATACAAAGACGACTCTCTGCTTAAGCTGCCCCTCCTACATATTGGCTTAAAATCTTTTAGCCTTGCAATGAATCTATCATATTCTAACCATGAGTGACAGCCAGTGTGTTGTAGTGGTCTGAGTGTTGGACTAGGCCTCTGGAAACTAGGGTTCGTTTCCAAGCTTGGTCACTGAAGCCCATGTGACCTTGGGCAAGGCGCACTCTCTAAGCCTCAGAGGGAGGCAAGGTCAACCACCCTCTGAACAAATTCTGTCAAGAACACACCATGATAGGTTCACCTTAGGGGTCACGGTAAATTGGGATTGACTTGAAGGGACACAAAAACTCTTAACCATGAACTAAAAGATTCCTAAATTCCTTTTTCAGGATTTATATCCCGCCTTTCTCCACAATGAGATTCAATGAATCAATAAATTCAATAAATGAATGGCCCATTACATTAGAACATTAACAACTGATAAGTTCAGTGGTTTTAGTTAACTAGTTCCTGCCAATGGTTTAATCAACAGACAAAATTAAGCTACTGGAGCAGTGGTTATTAACAACCAATAGTATGGAAACTTGTAGAAAGTAAAAAATAAAAATATAGCAGCTAACAGCAGGGAAGCATCAGTGGAAGGTGACTCTATTGCCTTCTTCCTTTGGAAGTTTGTCCTCAGAGTAATAGCCCACACCATGCAGCAGATTTCCCCATCCTTTAGAAGTGTACCTTCTGCCTCACAGTTTGAGGCAATGTGCAAATTCAGCCCAAAAAACTAGGTGCCAAGGAGTAGTGGTCTGGTATCCCGAGAATCAAAACATATGGAGGAACAGTTGAGGAGAAGAAAGGAGTAACAGTTGTAAGACAGGCAGAAATAATTTCCTACTTACTAAACTACTTAGATGTTAAAACATTTTAACTTGTGCCTATGGGATGATAGGTTTAAATGGGGAGCAGACAAGCCACAGAAACCTCCACAGCAATTACTGATGAGAAATATATAACAAGTACTGCTTATCAGTGTACTTAAGCCCTCCCTAAGTGGTTTATAATGTGTAGGCTAGTTGCCTCCAACAAGCTGGGTACTCATTTTAGTGATTTACAAAAGGATGGAGGGCTGAGTGGACTCTGGAGCCCTGCCTAGGATCAAACTCACAACCTTGAGACTGTGAAAGGCTGCAGTACCAGCATTTAACCACTGTGCCACCAGGGCTCCTAGTGAAATGCAGCTCGGGTGACAATATGGGGGTGAACATATTTACAAGAACAATCCTTCCAAACTAGAGTGTGTAGACTAGTACTGTGGCTGGAGGCAGAAAATACTGAATTTGAACCTGACCCTCAGCCTTTTAAGTGAAATGTAAAATAAATATTTTATTCTAAAGGACCTAGATCTAGTTTCAGCTGAACACAGCTGGATACAACTAGATGGAATGACTACACTTAAAACTTAAGTGAAATAGTTGCAGGGTAAGATTTAACCGCATTAGGGCTACTTTGAGATCGGATAAAGCAGTAAGAAAATGTAGAAAAATGACTGCAGGAGACTGCAGATGCAACTGTGTGATAGTAAACCTTGCAACAGCCAAGTAAATCTCACCTCTGCCAAGATTCTGCATTACTTCAGTGTTGGTTCCAAGTATCTACTTGTGGAGGTATGTAATGCTAGCATTACACAACCCCCAAAGAGAATACCAATCTAGTGCCATGTACAGTATGTGGATAACTGATCAATGTGTACAACCTTTTGTGTAAATGCAGTGCACAATGTGCATAGGAAGTATACATTGACATGCTGCTTTGAGGTCTTCCATGTGGTGCAGCACATGCAGTGGTTCTGCATGTACAATCCTGCTTCCACAATCATCAGCTGGATGCAATCATTGCACTTTGTCCACAAAATTCATTCTGCATGTGTAGCATGGATGTCAGGAATAGGATTCTAGCCATTAGAAGCATCTGTGGTTCCATTAAATATACTGGTAATAGAAAAGGGAACCTATAGCATAACCCTAACAGGATCAGTACAGAGCACTGGCAGGTGGAATATGTAATGGAGACTATTCCTTATTTACTGCTTTTAGGAAGATTTTTTTTTAAATGTGATACTCTATGTTATTATTTGAAACAATCTCAACTTGAGTACACCAGAAGGTGGTATTGTTGAAACTTCACAGCTATCTTAGAGATAGTATTATTTTGCCTAAGCTTCTGTGTCACAAGATTGGTATTAAAGTCAGCTGCCCTAATTCAGTAGAAGATATCTGCTGACACAGTTAGTGCAAACTCACATCATAACACTCAATCAGTCCCCACTAAATTCTCTGATTCACCTGAGGCAGATACACATCTAAAACTACTAGCTGTATGCAACAATAAACAACCAGAGCTATCAGGACTAACTGAATATAAATACAGGGCTCTGAGAAAGGAGATTGTCTGCTATTTCTAATAGTATAGCTTAAATACTTAAAAAAAATTGTACAGACAAGAATAACAATAGTTCACTATTTCACCAAGTTGTGAATGTAACAAATAAAGGTATATTATATCCAAGGTGGTGGTGGTGTGTGCCTTCAGGTCATTTCTTATGGCGACCCTAAGGCGACTCTATCATGCGGTTTGCTTGGCAAGATATGTTTAGAAGAAGTTTTCCATTGCCTTCCCCTGAGGCTGAGAGCATGTGATTTGCCCAAGGTCACCCAGTGTGTGATGGTGTAAGTAATATGGCCATATTGTGTTCAGTGTTTTGCATCCCTCTTCCAACTCATACAAAATAACATTGGCTTTATGCATAGTGATATTCAGAACCACCAAGATTAGGTTTTTGAACATGCAATAAATTCCACTTTCCATTACCATAAATCCTATATTATCTGCAGGTAAAGGTTAACAGAACAGTATTAGCTTCCAGATTTAACTAATTCCTCATATAGACTACTCCAGGATCAAAGTCAATGAGTAGCACCCAGCAATGGTCTTTTGCTGGCAGAACAGCAAGACAGCATGTTCAAACACCTAATCATCTGGGTGGTTCTGAATATCACTATGCATACAACCAATGTTATTTTGTATGAGTTGGAAGAGGGATGCAAAATACTGAACACAATACACCAGAGCAATGGTTGAGGTATAACCCGCTCACCAACATGGACCCCAGCACTAGCTCTGGAGTGGGGAGCCTGGTTTTTAGGTGGCAAGGATGGTTGGCAGGGAGGATGAGTTCCATGGTGATTGCCAGTGAAAAGTGGGATTGTAGCCTCTAGAAATTAAATCTAAAAGGCAGGTAGTGGGGAAAATAATTAATGAACACATTTATTTTGTTTCTTATCTTTAAGCATCTTGTTGTGTGCCTTCAGCCCTGGTGGTGCAGTGGTTAAATGCCTGTGGTGCAGCCACTCACTCACAAATCATAGTTGTGAGTTCAATCCCAGCCAGAGGCTCAGGGGCGACTCAGCCTGGCATCCTTCCGAGGCTGGTAAAATGAATAACCAGCTTGATGGAGGCAATTAGTTTACAGTTGTAAACTGCTTAGAGACAGCTCAATGTAGTATGAAGCAGTATATAAATGAAGCTGCTATTGCTATTGCTACTGAGCTCATTTCTGACTTACCGTAACCCTAGGGTGAACCTTATCACATTTTCTTGACAAGATTTGTTCTGAGGGGGATTGCTTTTTCCTCCCTCTGAGGCTGACTTGCTCCAGGTCAAGGTTTCCATGCATGAGTGGGGATTCAAACCCTGATCTCTAGAGCCAACCAGGGCTCAAACCATTACACCATGCTGACTCTCTAAGCATAAACTAGGTTTAACTAAAAAAAAAAAAAAACTATTTATACAATTAATTGTAACTTCTTATTATAGTTACTTGTTATAACTATGTGTACTTTTTTTGCCTCAATTTGAAATGTGAATTGTTGGTACCATATTTCCTGAAGGGCTAATACTGGTAAGAAAAATAAAATAAATTTAGAACTTCTGATGTAAGATATATATAGAAAGAACCACATATTTTGAATGAATGTACACAGGTACATAGCCAGTTCAACAGGACAGAAGAAAAAGTTACAATCCTAGCTGCACAAATGTAAGAGTAATAGTGCAATGAGACTTATGACTGGGGAAATGGGCTGCCAGTGCAACAGGTAAAATAAAAAAAACTGGCAGTGTATTTTCCCTAGTAAACACATCAAAGCATTGCTAAAAATTCTGATCATAGCATTAAAAACAAATAGTAACATTTGTTAGCTATGTAACTTTCAACAGATTCACTCCAAAAGACTGAGATAAATGATACCAAAAAAGTTAAAGGAAACATGGTATAAGTAATACTCAAACTGACTTTGCTTATAATAAAATTATACATCTCAGCATATTGAAAAAGAAGCAACATTTTGCTTTCTTTCATAAGCTATTAGAAGTCTGTTCAATTTATTAACACCAGATGCAATAACACAATGCTAAAAAATAAACATGCACTAGATATACAACAGATTTATATTTTCAGAAAGCCTGGTCATTACAATAAGTGAATGCACAATGTCTTTTTTACACCTTTAAGTGCATTGCTATTTGAAACAGGTAAAAGGGATGAATATTGAACTCACTGCTGTTCAGCACCAATTTGACAGACCTTTAACATTTTTGTATATTAAAAACATTTACCAGTATCACTAAAGTTTACCATTTTGTTCCATTTCACGATGCAAACTTATTTTTATTTACAATAATTTGTAGTCAGTAAAATGTATTATTTAAAAATCTATATTCATAAAAGTATTGCAGAAATTTATAGCCTTTACTTTTTAAAATGTACATACAAGGAAGTCCTGTGTAAAAGGTTCACCGAAGAACTGAACCAATAGTAAGAGCAAAGTTTATTAAACTTTGCAAAATACCATTTGAAGGCAGCTCACATTTCAACATTCAAAATCCTTAATTGCTGCTCGCTTACGAAAACTAAAGTTCCAGTAATTTTAAAGGTGAAAATGTAAACCAACATGCTACTGAGATCAATAGGGAAATGTAGTTTCCGCAGGCATAGCATGTTCAGTAATGATTCTATAGAAAACAATGTAGTGATATAACAAACAGGTCACTCAAAAATGGTCTTGAACAGACCTACAGTTATTATAGTTATTTTAGCAGCCAACATTCTTCCAGTTCAGCTTTTTACAATATGAAATAGAACTATCAAATTTAAAATCTTCTTACACTTGTTAAAATTCAGATTTGTTTTGGCATCAAAAGATGCATTAAATGTCACATAACACTGACCTTTTGCCATCTAGAGAGCCAATAAATCCACTAATTGTACATAACTGTGCTTAAATCTCAGTTCTGAAATAAGCAGGTACCCAAAATAAGAAAAATAGAAAAAAGTAAAAACGAACATTAAAAAAAATATTGCACAGCCACATTACCTAGAAAGTAAAGTTGATGTTAAAAAAGCTCTTCACATGGATGATATAAATTATCTTCCATATAAAAAAGTATATAAATATCTCTTAAAATATAGCGGCAGCTACAGTTTTAATATCACACATAATTTGATTCATCTGTTAATGAGGTAATAGCCAGGTCAGTTACAATGTTTTTTATTCCTACTGGAAATATTTTAGGGCAGCAACCAGAAAAAACTTTTCTAAAAATATGTCTGAATCCAGAACAGCAATGTGTGCAGCTCTTCCAATGAGAGAATCAGCTGTGTTTGGCAATGCACAATGTACATTATAACGAACCAAACTGCATTCCTTGTTTTGAAAAACAGGAAGAAGCAGATTCTGGATCATTTCGGCATATATTGGTCCTGTAAATTAAAAAGGAAGATGGTTTTATTGATTTTATTAAATCCTTTATATACAATAGCCCTTAAAAGAGCTAACAAAGAAATTGTGATTTCAAAACACTGCACTAAGTTTAATTGCAACTCTCAGCATAGTCCCACTTGCTTATGTGCTACTGTGTACTTCACACATAGGCCTATCGGATGCCCATAGCAGGTCCACAACCATGACATGAGCACAGCATTCTCCTGCTCATACTCCTTAGCAATTGGTATTCAGAGTTATACTTCTGTTACTGGAAGATATATATTATCATCCTGAGAAATAGACACGAATGTGTCTAACCCTTTCCTGGTCAATCAGATCCCATTAATGTATAAAGAAGCTGAGAGTTCCCTCCCCGCGTGTAAAGCACTTCACCATCACTTATATACTACTGCATTTGCCACCTAGAGGCCCATTCTCTGAGTTTGGAGATCCTTCTGGAACACTTGTGTATCTGCCCTTTAATCTGAATAATTTGAAGTTGTCATTAAACTTGGCAATTTCACTACTTACCCATAAGTACAGATCATGTATGAAAAACCACTGTTTTTATCCTCGAGACAGACATGAGAACAACCTTGTCTAATCCTACTCTCTGCTACCTGTATTTTAATTAGTTAATCTATTAATAACTTGCCTTATACCATGACTGCTACATTTGTTCAGAAGCCTTTGATAAAGGTTTTTATCAGAAACATGAACAGTGCATTCTGGATCCTTGTTTTCCATATGATAACTGACACACTCAAAGAACTCTGAAAAGGGTTAGAAAGACGGAACCTGTCTTTCCATGTTTATTATAAATCAGTTTAAAATGAACAATAACTACAAAAATATAGCCACATAGGTCCAAAATACACCCATGCTGCAAACCAATAGATAAAGCAACTAGTTGGTTTTGCTGAAGGGTGACCACTTCTGAGAATCCAGGGGCCATTTTTGCCTTCTCTGGATTCTGATGGGCTAGGCATTCCTGTGAGCCCTGTCCCAAGGCCACACAAACAAGTTCAAGTGTTGCAAAAGGAGTAGGTACCACTAGCAGGTAAAGATACAGCCTTCTGCTTAACTCTAGGTCTTTAATTCCAACCATCACAATGACTAAATATGTTTAACTGGAAACAATCTATCTGCCAAAGCCAATCCATTTTTAAGCTTAAATCAGAGCCTCATGGAATCTTTCAGTAAGCCCTGAATGTTTTGTTGACAATGCAGCCTCCTTTCTTTTAGAGAAAACATACATGGAAAGTTCTCTTTGGGGCGAAACTGACCACCCCAAAGGGAAAACTTGAAGCGGCCCTTGAGATAGCTGGGTTGGGTCCATGGCAACTGCACGCTCCAGCCCCAATCCAGCTTTTTTCCAGCCCAAAAAGAAGTGGCAAAATGCAGCTCCTTTTTGAGTTGGCAAAACCCCATCTTTTCCCACCACACCATGGTTTTACAGCGCTCCTGCAACGTGTAAACACTGCGCTGCCAGAGCGCCATGAAGCTGGCCCATGTGTGGCCAGAATGGTGGCTTCTGGGCGTCGTCATACATAAGCCACACCCCAAACTGCTGGGAAGCTGGCATTTTGTGCTGGTCTGTACCAGCCCTTTGTCCAGCTTAATAGGTTTGAAGGAATATTTGGGTATAGTTTGAACTAAATGGACTTTTACGGTTTCCATTTTCTTTATTTGGTTAAGGAGGGATCTCTAGTACTAAAGCACCTAGGCTAGGTAATGATCTTCAAGTGTCAACTCATGCTAAATCAATGTTTTCACATTAATATTTTGTACACATAAAGGATCCTAGGATCGAATGAAGAAGGGCAGAATTCAAATGAAATCCTCCTCCCCAAGATATCTCTAATACTGCCCAAGGGCTAAATGCTGTTTCACACATGTCTACATGTTGGCTATTACCTGTCTGTTTGTCCTTCAAAGCTGTTTTACACATCTCAATGCGAGCAGAATGATAAGGGACATAACGATCTTGCAGAGATCCAACTAATACTATATTTTTGAAATACTCAAGACCTGTGAAAGACAATAGTGATAAATATGAAACATGCTGTATTTAAAAATATTTAGCACAGATTTTACAAAAATATTTGAATTTTTTTGCTGACCAATAACAGTATTAACAAGTAGAATAATACGACTAAGAAACATGTTGAAGAAGATATGGTCATTCAAAAACTTAGAGACTAATTATTATTGAAGTGAACTGCTTTCATGAAGGGAGCTACTAAAATCTGCATGGATTTCCCAAAAAGGAATGTCATATTATTACAGGCAGAATTAGGCATCTTTGAGGGATCAATAGGAATGAACAAACCAAATCCATTTGGGACTTAGGCTGG
Organism: Urosaurus nigricauda; assembly: GCA_034509955.1. Lineage (NCBI taxonomy): Eukaryota > Metazoa > Chordata > Lepidosauria > Squamata > Phrynosomatidae > Urosaurus > Urosaurus nigricauda. The sequence goes on along the minus strand of JAOEGL010000001.1, from coordinate 254,413,430 downwards.
AATCTATCCCTCCTTCTTACAGCTGAGAACATTGACTGTGTAGAGGATATGACCTTATTGGGATTGACTGTTATTGGGATTGACTGTGTAGAGGATATGACCTTATTGGGATTGTGTTCCAAAGAGCCCCTTGGCATGGAAACAACTAGTCCCATAATGGCGAACCTATGGTACGCATGCCACAGGTGGCATATGACACCATTTCGCCCAGCATGGGCCAAGGAGGAGGAGGAACACGCAAACGCCTGCCCTTTTCTCCTCCCCCCTGCCATTTCCTGGCCTCCAGCTATCTCTCCGAAACAACTGGAAGCCAGTGGGGAGAAGGAGCCACAGGCACGCACCTCTGGTTCCTCCCAGCCTTCAGCTGCCCCTCCAAGACAGCTGGAGGGCATGAAAAGAACAGAGGGGAGGAGGAGCGACCTGTGCATGCCAGTTGTTCCTCACCAGAGACCATTCCTGAGCCCCCAGCTGCCTCCTGGGGGACAGCTGAGAGTCCGTAAAGGTCCGGGAAGAGGAGGACTAGGCGTGTGCCCCCTCCTCCTCCTCCTCCCCATGGATCTTTCCTCACCACCAGCTGTCTCTGAGAAACAGCTGGAGGCCGGAGAAAGGGCAGCAAGAGGAGGAGCAACCATCATACACCAGTCCCCCCCCCCCCCGGGGCGGTTTCCTGGCTTCTAGCTGTCTCTCTGAGACAGCTGGAGGCTGGGGAAAGGGCAGGGGTAGAAGTCCCATACCAGAGGCCCTGCCTCCGGAGGGTGGAAGCCCCATCTCCGGCATGCAGCCCCCAAAAGGTTCACCATCACTGAACTAGTCAAAGTAAGAGCTGAAAAATCAGTTGTGAAAACACCCAACATTGCTGTCTCTTTAAAAAACTATCATCAAATTTTCAGCCTATAAAACACAATCATATGAAAAGCTCCTCTGAAAGATGGGTTTATCTGGCAACAAGAAGGTACAAACAGGAAATATCCTAAATATACATGTTACTAATAAAATCTAATATGTGCAAAGTTCTGGAAAGATAAAGCCAAAATAATTAAAGGAACATTTTGTGGAAGAACAGTAATATCAGGCTCCTTGAAGCTATAGCATAGCAAAATTTGGGATACAAAGAGAGAGTAAGGTATTTTCATAATTGAAGAAAACATACAACATTTACACTCTATACATATACAGCAGGAAGTTCCCCCCCCTCAAGATTATTTACCAGATTGCCCCTCAATTAAATTTATTAGTTTTGTTTTCTGACAGAAGTTGAAAGCTGCAGGTACAATGATATTCATAATTTGTTTGCTTGACAGTGTTTTTTTTTCCTAATGCAATAGTCTTCATTTGCATGCATCCATGAACCCACACTCTGTTGCACATAATTAACCTGAAAGCATAACTTCCATTACACCATTAGAAGTTGAGACAATTACAAAAAGATATAATCCGATCTCCACTGCACTTTGTTTGACAGTTCTGTAAGAAGTGTTGTTTTACTGCCTCTGAGAATTTTGATGAAATCCTACAAAATCAGCAACATGTTTTTGATTCTCAGATCTTTAGCAATGAGTTCTTCTGTGATGCAACATAAACAGCTATTGTAAATATATGAACTTTTTACACAACTCTATATGGCTTTGTATTAATGCCATAATTTATCCTTTTAAAAGATCAGTGTCCTCTATTGTCTAATGAACAGCTGACTTATGAAAACTCTTTAGAATGCCTGGCTTAAACTGAAATCACTAACTGCACTGGCACAGGATCAAAGCGCCTTTATACACATGGAGTAACACATTGTTCCATGATAATAAGCTGGCATGAAAGACAAAGCATATGGTATGTAGAAGCAACAAAATATTCTTAAATATTTTGGCATAGCTTACCTGCCTTTCTACTAAGTTTGTATAAGAAGGTTTGGCGGGGATCTGAATGATCTCGACATGTCAGCTGCAGCAAAGACCCTGACTTCTTCCACTTCTGCATAAACCAGAGACCTGTATTTTTATGTACAGCACATGTGAGTATATACAACAGAATCATGCAAATAATTACTTGTATATGTTACATGTACAATTAATTAATTCTCCCAAGCTAACTGATTCTCCCAATTTATGTTCACAATATGCATCATGAAAACAACCTTTGTATTTGCCTGCCTCATTTCTTATCTGATTTAAATGAATTAAAATTACAAGCATATTTATCAAATGAATAAATTTATCAAAAGGAGACTCTTCACATAAGGCAAATTGTATGCCAAGAAGAATTAAATGTCTCCCTCTGCTCTCCTTGAATAGGCATCTGGTGATTAAATGTTTGTGCACAAGGGTCTTTGCGCTGTACTACTTTTTTTAATCTTAAATTTTAAAAATGCTTCCATACTGTTTTAAATTAGCTGTGCTTTAACAGGATAGCTTTGGATAAGATAACTTTATCAGGGGGCTTTTAGCTGTACTTCATTTCTTAATTAAGTGTACTTAATGCTATAAACTGCCTTGGGTCTATGTTGGGAGAAATAATGTTTGTTGGGAGATATAAACAAAATTAATTAATAAATAAAATACCCCCAAAGAAAACCAGTCTGTACCACACTGCACTTTCAACCTTCATATTTCAGGCATTTCAATAAATATTAAGACCTTCCTTGTCCTTAAAGTCACCAATATCAAGTAAAAGAGAAAAGAATGTGAATTGTTCTGAGATGTTCCTGTTAACACTTGGTATCAGCATACAGGGCACTAAAAACAGTTGAAGTCAGGCTGTTTTTCAGGTTCTGCCCTAAACTGAAGCCAGACTGATTTGTAAGAGACAGAGCCTACTTGGTGGTCACTCTGGAGTTCCACAGGATGTCAGGTTATGTCACCCACTTCCAGAAGTAGATTAAAATTAATTTTATTCAGCTAAACCTTGTGCAAATAATCATTGGCATTAGTATATCCTCTATATTCCTGCTCTTCATCACTTACGTATGTTTTTGTTTTGGCTTTTACCCCTCATATTAAAGCAGTTCACATGCTGATATTGGTGTACAAAACCAACTCATTTTGAGGGGGACACTTTTGGGAACATCAGATGAAAAATGGTATAGAAATTTCATCAACACACAATTCTTGGATTTGAATATTTCGTCCTTTCATCTAGTTCACCAGTGAATATTCCATTTTGTTGAGCATGAATATAGCTTATGTATTTTTGAAAGCTTCTCAAAATCTTTGACACTTTTTTTAAAAAGTGAGTGGACTATGCAGTATTGAAAAAACACAGTGTGGATATCCAGTCTTCATCTATCAGAGAAATGGATATATTTCTTTCTTAAAAAAAACAAAAAACTGAATGAGCACAGTCCTTCTTTAGAATGGAAGTTGACTGTATCTATCATCTTTACAGGTAGATCAGTATGAATACTAGTTAACTCTGATCATCCACATGTGTGTGGCAGCTCTAGTGAACATGGGCTTCTTCATTCATTTTCATAACAGACAGGAAAATCCACATACATTGTTAAAAGTGCATTGTACAAATATTGCTTCAACTTTCAAAATGACTACCAAAACTATTTTTTTACCTGTATTAACAAGAGCGCTGCTGTTGTAGAGTGTACCAAGGTGCGGTCCAGACAGGGATAGGAAGGTGTAAAGTTTGTTGAGGTAAAATTTAAACCTGGGCCTTGTGAGCACCGAACGGATTATTAAGTTACCCAATGAATGCCCAATAAAACTGAACAAAACAGAAAAAAGGGAGTATGACATTTTGGGAAAATGTTTTTTAAAAAAATCTACAAATGAAAACGGTTACATTATCTTAACTTTACTATGTAGAAAAAGCAATGCATCCTATGGATTCCCTGCACAGAAACGATAATGCAGAGAACAGTATAGAGCAACTTACAAAATGCTTAAGATGATTACCAACAATTTGCACAACATCTGAGGGATGTGTGCACAACATCTGAGGGAGGGCAGGATACCATGATGGTTTACCTCTCTCTATCCAACATATAAAGAAATGTTTCTCTATCACTGCAAATTTTAGCATCTCCCAGTTCCACTTGTCTGATAGCTTTCCTCTACTTATGTTCTACAGCTTGACTTATATAGAAAAATAGTATTTGCCTGTACTTGCAAGAATGTACAGAAGTACCAGTTAGCTTGACTGAGAAACTGCTGGAACACCAAAGTGAAAGACAACAGCCTCTTTTTTCATTAGTATCTATTGCTTGGAGAGATATACCATTTCTGAATATGTGTGCACAGCCCCTTAGTTCCCAGAGTCAGCCTTGTATTTTAAACTATTATGCTGATATTTAAAAAACACTGTATTTTGAAAATGTGGATCCAACCCACTGGGCAAGTTGCTGGCAATGGAGCTTCTTAACTGGTAAAACAGACATGTTCACAGTGCCCACATTGGACACTGTATACATTCTATTTCCTAGTCTATCTCTGGTAGAAAAGATAGAATAGTACTTTTTTCTAAGTCTGTGCTCTAAAAAGAAAAGACAAAATTATCACTACAACCTCCAGCTTATATCCCCTTTCTGGAGAGAAGAAATAACACATATTAGAACAATTACCTGATTCTTGAAATTGTTAGATTGTAAATTTGAATATATTGTATTATTTCATCCAAAAGACGATCTGTCATTGAATCAAAATCAGCAAATGTATCATTCTGTGGAGGAAAAAAAATGGTGTTCCTAAACAGAGTTGATTTCTGATAAACAAACATTCTTAAAAATTGGTGCCAGCAATATGGATAACTGCAATTAAAGTTGATAGTAGTAATTCCAGAAGTTTAGGAAACGAAGTAAGCTATTACTTGCACAGTGCAAGACAGTTTGCTTTAAATGCCCTCAAACAATTACTTCTCATAAGGCACAACTATATCATGTCTTCTATTTAAGATGGGTAAGTAAGAGGTTTGTTTACAAGACACAGCTTTTTCTTCAAGACTCAGCTGAAGTAATAGTCTCGAATCTCTAACCTGTGCACCTTAGCTTCAAAGTCTTATTCTAATCAGCGCTGAGCCCCAGCACCTGTTGTTGCTGCCATTACGAATATTATTAATGTGAAGATGGAGGTGATGGTGTCTCCACTTATGAGCAGAGTATGTTCTTATTAAATAAACATATCCACCTGTCTCTACATCAACAGCATGTACATTTGGCCCTCAACATTTTCAGCTTTACTTTTGTGGATTTGATTATTTGTGGTTTTGATTAATATGTTCTCTCTAAGAATCTCTAAGTCCTCCAGCACAATTCTGCTGGAAGTTGACCATAGAGTTGTTCTGAAGAAACTATAAGTTCTTAGAGAAAACAATTCTCTATGTATTTGTAGGTCCTTAAGAATGACTCTATTGATCGACTTCTGGCAGATGTTGACCACAGAGATGCACTGGAGGACCTGAAGACTCCTACAGAGGTGTTCTCTTGAGTACAGGGTATTTTTATTTGCAGTTTTTCCACATTCATGGGGATCCTTCACCTCTAATCCCAGCAAATGTGGAGGGACCACTGTATAGGGTTGCAGTCCTACCTGTAAAGTTAACTCTTTGACATACAACACAATTCACAACTAACAATTTATGTCATGATTATGTCAACTAGTCTACATGAAATGCTCACTACGTATCATTTTAGAAAAAGATATATTTAATAATCTTCCCAATACTTGTCAATACCTGATTTCTTTCAGACATCAGAAAATCTATACGACTTCCAGGAAGACCAAGTTCAATGTAAGTCTTTACCAATCTTAAGTCTGCACTGTTACCTAAAATAAAGGAGACAAAGATCAAGTATGAGAAAAGCTTCTTCCACAAAATATAATATGCTACAATATAATACATGTGCCTAACACTGCAGAAATCGTGAGGTGTATTACCTAACCATAAAAATATAAATAATATTAACTACCAAAAAAAAAAAAAAAAAAAAAAGATCCCCCCCCCCCCAGTGTAGCATAATTAGTTGGGCAGAGCAACATATTTGAGTCATACCTCTTCCATGCAATATAATTGGAACAAACCTCCTTTACGCTGTTAAAACATGTAAAAACATTGTTTTGAATCCAGTGCATAACAGAGGGCCTGCATGCCCTCAAAATCTGTTCCAGGTGGTTGAGCAAACAAAAGTTTGAGGTACCATTACTGTGGTGCTTTATGTATGAGCTTGGATCTGGGTTTCTTTAAAAAAATAAAACTGAATGGAATTTCATTAAGCTAATGTCTACAGAAAACATCAAGATTTTTGTAATGGGAAATGTTTTCTTTCTTTTTAAAAAAGCAATTTTAAAAACATTTTTACTGAACATGATGGGATCCTCACAATGATTTAAATCTATTTCCTTTCAGCGTGGCTTATCACAGTTCTCACATATAAATCAAGACTTGATCTAAAATCCAGGAGTGCTTTTTCCAAAACACTCCTTCAAGTTGTGAACCCACCCACCCTGCTATCAAAAAGAAAGGCAAAGCTGCGCACATCACATCCCAATTCTACCTAGAGGCATTCTGAATAAAAGCAGCAAAAAATTCAAAAGGGGAAGGACCACAGGACAACCCTCTTGGTGATGCTCCAATTTGGTGGGCATGGGGTACCCTTGGAGACAGCAAAAATAGCCTTGTAGTCCACATAAAATTTATGGGCCACACTTTTCCTACACCTGAGCTAAACTCTCAATTTTTTTCTAATCGTTGATCAACTGCCAATAGCATACCATCTAAACCATGCACACAGACTACGAGATGTATTCCATCTTCTGTACTTTCCTCCTCTTCAGTAGTGAAATAAGGTACTGAGGATGCCAGTTTGGGAACATCACTGTACATAAATCCAGGGAGCTGCAGTTGCTTCAGTTCTTCTTTAGCCTGAAGGAATCTGAAACAAGCAGATTTTATTTCACCTACTTGGCAAATGCTGCTCAACAATTAATGAATAATGATATTCACTCTTCCCACTTTAAATACATGTACGCGGCAATGATTTCTCCAAGCAGCTTCCACAACATAGTTATAGCAGCTCCTTTTCTTTCATAATAAAAATGTAAGAATTCCATTCTTCTATGTTGAAAAGAGAGTTGTTATAACACATTCATTATACTGTACAAAGTATGAACTATGCACAGTTGCTATGAAACAGAGGAGTTCTCAGGGCAGAAATACTTTTACAGAAGTATTTCTGCCATGAGAACTCATCTGTTTCAGTGCAAGAACTGCCAAATTTTTGCCTCAGATGGTCAGGATCAGAGTACAGCCAACTTCTGTACTAGGGGGAAATGTCTGAAACAAGCTCTGTCTGTATGAATTCCTTGTGCTCTTAATTTAGTCTATATGTTGTGAATTTGATTTTTCTGGGTCTCTGGACTGTAATAAAGAACTGTTGTTGTTGCCTTACAAAAGTAACACAGGAGAGCCCATTACCTGCATACATTCTCAGTAGTGTTTTTCAGATACCATTTCAGTTCCAGATAAAAGCACCAAGCAAGATCATTCTGCCATGCTCAGCAGAAGACTGGAATGCTATCCTGTTTCATCTGCACAACCATCTTTTTTGTCTTGCATCCACATCTGCCACAGTACGTCACTCACATCTTTTAGGGCATGCGTCATAGAAATGCCACATCCCCAACGGAGCCCAAAATTGGAACTTTTTGTCTTTATGTTTCATGCCTTTCTTACACTACTAAAAATTTAAGAATGAAGTCATACTCCATATTCTATATTACACGTGCTGGACATCATAAGATCATCACCCACACATATCTATATAATTTCCAAAATAATTACTTCAAGATAACCTCTTTCCAACACCCTGCCAGTTTTCCATAAAGCTGAAAAAGCAAATAACTCCACAAATCAATGCTATCTTCTAGTATTCACCTCTTTTACTGGTGGGTATGAAGGCAGTCCCTTGGTGATTATTTCTATACTCTTCTACTAAAACAGGAGTTTGCAATGAATTGTTGGGGATGATGGGAGGTGATGCACTATACCCAGGCTCAGGTCCTCACCATCTGGTCAAATCTGGGCTGATCAGAACTGATCAATGGTGTGATGTGTTGCAGGTAGCAGAGTTGCCCATGAAGCAGCTCAGGAACAAAACATCAGCTCTGGAACTTCTGGAATCACTGTTGCTGCTTCCCCCTTCATGTAGTCAACAAACCACGCGAGCTGTGCACTAAACTATCTTTATTGGCTACTTGAATAATACAAACTCTATAGTAAAACAATAAACATTTTTGCAACACATTTCTTGCTCTTGCTAAACACACTCTGGCTATGCTAATCAAGCTATATACAAACTCATCTCCTCCTGCACAAAAGCTTAGTTACAAGTTCAGGTTCACCTTCTAGTTCACATTGTTGAGGATGGTGTGGTGTGGCATCGTGGAGGGATAGGATGCAATGGCTCACAATACTGAAATAGTTCAATTTTGGTTACCACCCACTGGGTGTGCACTGGGTGTGTACTGGGTGTGTACAAGCAATACTATTGGTTATTTTCACACTTTCCCATACTATAGTCCAACCTCTTACCATGACCTAAACACTCATGTGATGTTTTCAATGATGTCGTTGTTTACCTTTTCCATGACCTTCCTTTCCGGAACTTGTGTTGCTATTCCGTGTGTGTTATGGCTATACCCACATCTGTTGTTGTTGTGTACGTGTCTGACTGCACTATCTCACCTCGTGCTGGAAATTTACAGACTTTGGTTCTCACATACAGCTTTGCATTTCTATGACTATAATTCCCATGCTCCTTGCCTTAACAATCCCCTCCGAAATGAAAAGATGTATGTGCCTCAAACTGTCAAACCTATTTGTTGTGTAAAACTCTCATGTTTCTCTGCTGTTAATGCCTTGGTAAACAAATCTGCAATGTTGTTTTGAGATTCAATGTACCTCAACTCTATCTCACCTTTCTGTACCATGTCACGCACATTCTGATATCTCACTGCCACATATTTACTTCGATTTCTCAAATTTTCTGTTTCTGCCATTGCTATACAAGATTGTGAATCCTCCAAAATTTCAACTGGTGTTCTATAACTCTCATCCAAATCATCTAACAATTGTGTAATCCATTGAACTTCATTCACAATTTCATTTAATGCTGCAAATTCAGCTTCACTTGTACTCAAAGCTACATTGTTCTGTTTCCTGCTCCTCCAAATAATTGGACTCTCACTATATTTTACAATCATTCCTGTAATTGATTTCTTGTCATGCATCTCAGAAGCAAAAGAACTATCAACAAAACATTCTAAATCTTCATCACTACATCTAATTACTAACTTCTTGTCTAAAGTACCTTTCAAATACTTTAACAAATGTTTCACAGCTGTCCAATCCTCTACTTTTGGACTGTTTACTCTCCTTGACAACACGTTCACAGCATAAGCGATATCTGGTCTAGTATGACAACCTATAAACTGCAAAGATCCTATAACGCTTCTGTACAAAGTCTTGTTTTCAAACTCTTTGGTTGTCTCTCCTGAAACAAAACCTGTTGTCATTGGTGTTTTTACAACTTTAGCAAATTGTAAACCACACTTGTCAATTAACTTCTCAATTTTCCTGCTTTGACTCAACAAGTAATCTCCTTCATCTGTCTTTTCTACATCAATTCCAAGATATGCTCTCAACTGTCCAAGATCTTTTAAAACAAACTTTCTAGACAATTCCCTTTTTACAGTATCAATCTCTTGTTGTGATTTAGCCGCCACGCGTAAATCATCAACATATATCACAAGCACAATGTCTCCTTTGGTATATACACATGCATCTGCCACACTTCTCTTATAACCAAGTTTTATCAGCTCATCATTTATGCACAAATTCCAAGCTCTGGCACTTTGTTTCAAACCGTACAAATTGTTCTTTCCTAGACAATTCCTGTATTTCATCAAAACTCTCAGGCTCCTCAGTTACTAAACAAACTCTTGCACTTTGAACCACAAATCTATCAGGCGGTTTCCTCACTCTTTGTGTGCGTCTAGGCTGAAAACTTACAACTCTGTCAGTGTCATCCTCTGTGTCTGTCTTGGGTGTTTCTGTCCTGTGACTAAATCTCTTATCTTGTGTCATCCTACTTGTTGTGGGTCTATCTTGCATGTCATCATCTGATGCACTACTGTGACTGTCAGAAGATTCATGTTTTGTTGAAACCCCTCCGTTTCCTGAAGTTGGTTCTTTTTGTGTGTCTGTGTTAGTGTCTCCTAACCTTAAGAAAACTTCCTTATTTGCATGTAATTTTTCCCATCCAGCATGTTTTTCAAAATTTGCTGACCTAAAATATTGTATCTCTTTCTGCCCAAGTAGAAATCTGTATTTGTTTCCAGAATAGCCCAAAAACATTAGTCTCCTGCTTTTAGGATCACCCTTTCTCCTAAAACAGGCTGGAATGAAAACATGTGCATATTGTCCAAACACTCTCAAATATTTAAAGTTTGGATTTCTCCCATACAGCACTCTGTAGGGTATGTCATCTATTCCTGAATGATACAAACGATTTTTGATGTGGTTGGCTGTGTAAGTTGCTTCACCCCAAAAACAACCTTTGACACCTGCATCTGCTATCAAACAAGCTGTGATTTGTTTTAAATCTTTGACACATTTCTCCGCAAGCCCGTCTTCCGCTGGAGATGCGGGAGAAGTCGTCTCACGTCTGATTCCCATCTTTTGAAACCAATTAGACAATTGTTTACTCAAAAATTCTCCCCCTCTATCTGTGATTATTGTGCCCACTTTGAGATCAAACTCTCTTTCAACCATTTTCACCCATGCTTTCAAACTTTCACCGGCATCTGACTTGTTTTTCAAAATTCTTACAAACGAAAACCTTGAATACCTGTCTACTATCACAAGAAAATATTTACAGCCGCTAAGTGACAAACAATTTGCTTGAGCAACGTCAGCATGAACAAATTGAAATGGTCTTTCGGCTACCCTCTTTGTTTGCTTCGCTACTGGATAAGCCTTGACCTTCACTTGATTACAGACTGTGCAATCCAAGTGATTTCTGCATTCATTTACTTTTACTTCAGGACACAACTGAAGTAATTTTTTCAAACTTTTAAAACTGGCATGGCCAAACTTTCTGTGTAACTCATGAATGCAGTTGGAATGTAAAGGCACATTATCAACATGGTTCACATTTTCATCATTTCTACCATTAACTCTATCTTGCAAATAATACAGTTTCTCATATTTGTTTCCAACACCACATAATTTTCCATTAAGTGTTATTTGACATTCATTGCCCTGAAAAATCACTTTGTAGTTATCCTCTGTTAATCTGTTCACAGATAACAGGTTGTTCTCCAATTCTTTTACATACAGTACATTGTCAAACCTTGCATTCAATCCTTAAAACTTTGAAGCCTTGGTTGTTGTTGCTTCTGCTGGAATCTTTGTCGCTCGGGCCGCTTAAACTGGTTCTGAAACGGTTGTTCTTTCCGATCTGCAGCTAACTTCCTGCAATATCTTTGTAAATGTCCCAACCGACCACAATAAAAACATCCGCGTTGCTCCCTTGAAGAAGCTGCTTCATCACGGTGCCTTTCATCTGTGAAAAGTTTTGAAGCTGCTGGCTCTCCTCTCTCAGACTTTCGCCTCTGGTTTTCCTCCAAGATTCTGGCAATTATCAAGTCTTTGTTTAACTCAGTCTCTGGGAGGTTTTGTAAAAAACTGGTGATGTTTTCCCACTCTGAATTTAATGATTCCAAAATAATGCAGCACTGTTGATATCTGTTTATCTCCACTCCTCTCAATTCAGCTTGTACAAATAAATCCATCATAGTTTTCAAATGCTTTTCTACACATTGTCCTTTCTCCAACTTCTGCCTGTAAATACGTTTTGACCACAAGATTTTTGAGTAATTGGACTGTGAAGCATAAATTCTTTGCAAAGTGTCCCAAATCTCTTTTGCAGTAGTAAATTCTCTGACTGCATTTAGCTCACCAGGCTCTATCAGTAAAAATAAAGTAGCTACTGCTTTTTCATTCCTTTCTATTTCTGCTCTGCTTGCATCCACTGGCAAGCCGTTGACAACTGAAGACCACAAACCGTCTCGGACTAGCAGAGATTTCGCATAAATCTGCCAAGTCGTAAAATTGTTATTGTTCAGTTTCTCAAATTTCAACACCTCCATTGTAAAACAACCAAAATGTAGCTTTCTATCTTAACACAAAAATAATTAAAAATCACAGTCTCTTGGTAAATGTGTTCAGTGACTCAATTTAACTCAGTCCTTCCGAGTTTGCACAGACCGATTCCCTCAGGAACAATTAAGACTATTGATTTATTTGCTTACTTACATAAGCCGTAGACAAGCGTTGACTCCCTGCTCCGGACTGTTCCGCAGACTCCGGCCAGGATTTTCAAAGAGGCTTTAAATTTTGTAATCCACAAGAATTTGTCAGCGTAGCACAAACAGCTTACTCTGACCTTCGAAGAACTTCAGCTTCGGTATTCATCGGTGTTTAGCATTTTCAGGAACATCCAGCATTTCCCCTGTCTTGTAGCATCCAGCATTCACACGCCTGGACCTACTGGACTGCCCAGCATCCACGCATCTGGGATGACTGGAGTGCCCAGCATCCACGCATCTGGGCCCATAACCTTTGTTGGGGATGATGGGAGGTGATGCACTATACCCAGGCTCAGGTCCTCACCATCTGGTCAAATCTGGGCTGATCAGAACTGATCAATGGTGTGATGTGTTGCAGGTAGCAGAGTTGCCCATGAAGCAGCTCAGGAACAAAACATCAGCTCTGGAACTTCTGGAATCACTGTTGCTGCTTCCCCCTTCATGTAGTCAACAAACCACGCGAGCTGTGCACTAAACTATCTTTATTGGCTACTTGAATAATACAAACTCTATAGTAAAACAATAAACATTTTTGCAACACATTTCTTGCTCTTGCTAAACACACTCTGGCTATGCTAATCAAGCTATATACAAACTCATCTCCTCCTGCACAAAAGCTTAGTTACAAGTTCAGGTTCACCTTCTAGTTCACATTGTTGAGGATGGTGTGGTGTGGCATCGTGGAGGGATAGGATGCAATGGCTCACAATACTGAAATAGTTCAATTTTGGTTACCACCCACTGGGTGTGCACTGGGTGTGTACTGGGTGTGTACAAGCAATACTATTGGTTATTTTCACACTTTCCCATACTATAGTCCAACCTCTTACCATGACCTAAACACTCATGTGATGTTTTCAATGATGTCGTTGTTTACCTTTTCCATGACCTTCCTTTCCGGAACTTGTGTTGCTATTCTGTGTGTGTTATGGCTATACCCACATCTGTTGTTGTTGTGTACGTGTCTGACTACACTATCTCACCTCGTGCTGGAAAACGGACATTGGTACTTACCCGTGATATGTCCATTTCCAGTAGATAAGAGCCCCACATCCTGTAATTTGGGTTATGCTCCTTCCACTCACTCCAATAGGCAGGGCTGAAACTTGAGACCTTCTGGTGACTCCCACATGGGTGGAGCTAACCCTGGAAGGCCAGTCGTACAAAAGCCAAATGCTCCAGAAAAACATAACAATTTAGCTGCATATCAAACTATACAGGATTGGACAGTGACTGAGACGGACCATGAGCAAACTCACTTGCTCCCCATAGGAAAGAACTATGTGGATTATGAGACATCCCAATGCCAGCACCCCTGAGGGTGGGCCAGGATGTGGGGCTCTTATCTACTGGAAATGGACATATCACGGGTAAGTACCAATGTCCGTTTTCCCAGTAGATAAGACCCCCACATCCTGTAATTTGGGATTTACCAAAGCCGATCTAACCAGGGTGGGTGGTGCTGGCCCTTCAGTTACATAGGTTTAAGCACCTGCTGCAAGACCCTGCTGAAAAACAGCAGTCTCAGCCAAGCCAAGCTGTCAAACCAGTGAAGCCTAATAAGAGTGTATGATGGTTTCAATGTGGCCACCCTAATGGTCTTTGCTATAGGACCTATGATAGCTAGAGGTGCAATGCACCTGCACTCCTTGGTATGAGTGATTTGGTTTCTGGTGGTAACCTCCCAAGGATCCAGGGCCAGGAGTAATGAGGGCATGATCCACTTGCTAGGCATGGAGGCTGATGCCTTCTTGCCCAAAGCACAGGGCTAAAGGAAAACAAAGTGGAGTGTCAGAGGTACACAGCTGTTTCTCCTCTATGGGTGGCTGGCTCCCCAGCATGGTGTATGTTTTACATTCTTTCCAGTGACTGGGAGAATGAAGGAGAAGGCGACGGAATATGATTCTGAACCCTGAGGTTACAGCTATTATATTATTAACCTTAGTTTTTGTAGTGCTGAAAATTTACATAGCACTGTATGTAAAATCTTGTTAATTAAAGCCCACCCTAAGGATGGGGTCTGGGTCTGATTCTGTCTGAATTGCCATCGGGGCAGTTCTAATAACATTTAGCTGCTAGTGTGATAGCAGGACCCCAGGCTCTGATCCCCTCTGTGCCAAGGGGGGAACAACCAGGAGGGGCCCCAACCAGGTAACCGGTTTAGAGAGATCTCCCTTAGGAACTATGACCGTTAGCACCCTCTGGACCATGTATAAATCCTAGAAGAGAAATGGTGTTGTGTAGCAAGGCAAGCAACAAGTCATCTGAGGGACTTGGGATGGAGATGGGATGCTATCCCACCTCGGCCCCTTGTGTGTGTCACAACAGTGAGGTTATAAGTGAAGTCTGAACATGGCTGTGGTGAATTACAAAAGGAGAAGACTGAGGTTTTCATGGAGTCCTGAAGGACATCAATGCCAATTTATGTGTTATAGACCAGAATATCTGGACTGAGGAAATAGCAACTGTTTCCATTATATTCTGAGAATTAACAGCAGCAGGTCTGGTCGAGGGGCTGCCACTGTATGGCACTATATACCAATACCAACTAGTATTGGTGTGGAGAGATGGAGAGGGATCAGGCTCACCTTGAGATTGGGAAGAATGTCAGGCATGGGAGCCCTTTCTTCCATGGCCAAACCCATTTCCCCTTACTGGTCAGTCTAGGGGAAAAAATAGAAGCTAGTGATCCCAACAGGGAGAAGGATCTCCAGTTAAGCCCCCAGGGGTAAACATGGTGGATTTCATGATCAATCAGCATGGAACCTGATCCGATACGGGCCTATGTCAGCTTCCACCCTATCCCTGATCACCTGGTCAATTGGTTATAGCCATTAAGGCGATGTTAAGGTGATTTAGCTTGACACAATGAAGACTTACCACTCTGAAAGAGGAGTGTTCATGTCTGACCACCAACTTATATTTCAGAACAGTGTGCAGTTTTCCACTGGAACATCTGTGCACCTGTGTAAAATTAGACTATTTCCATGGTTAGGCAAGGGGGTTAACCTTTATGTTGAAGACACTGGTGAGTCCATGCAGATGCATGGATGCACTCAGTTAGCGAGGCCTGCTGTCAGGATTAAGTCTGATTTCATCCACGAAAGATATTGTCTGGAGGATTAAAAAACCTTCTAAATTCATGCAGCAGACTATCATCAACCTATAGGAAGGCTGAGGGCTCTCTCCACTGAATGAACCACTGATTAAAGAGTCAAGGAAGATAACAGAACATTGGCAAGGTCTCTGCTATCTGCTATCCAATTTCGAGGAGAGGAATTTCTCCACAAAAGATCTGTCAAAGAAAAACAAACTTCAATTTTAAAGAGTAGTGTGGGCCCTTGGTATCTGCTGGAGATTGTTCATAAGCCCTTGCATGGATACCAAATCCATGGAAGCTCATGTCCCATAAAATATAATGTCACAGTAAACAGGAGTCCATTATATAAAACAGTAAAATCATGGTTCTTGTTCTTAGGGTTTTGTTGTTGTTGTATATATATATACATACACACACACCCCTACAAGCTGTGGGTATACAGAGGGCTGCCCACCCACAAAGGGGCTAACCTTGTAACAATAGTATGCAAAGGGATCTTGTAGCACCCTGAGACTAACTGAAAGAAGAGATAGGTAAACCATGTAACAAAAGGAACCAGCTGAATGGCAAGTCCATCAGCAGGCATTCTTAATTAAAATGTAACTCTTTAGACTAGTTAACAGGTAATAGTGGTATTCTTCTTTCTGGCAGACCCCTCAGGGCTCCATAGGATTGTCTGAATGGAATTTGAAGCAACCCCTTAGTAGAAAAACCTGTTTTATTGTTTCAAATACTCATGGGGGGAAAAGGGGGGGGGGATGGAGAGGAAGTTGTTTGTCTCCAATTAAAATCTCTCCTTAACCCCTTGAATTACAGCCAACCTTTTCAAGGAGCTGTATTTTTATTTTTAAATTTCCTTTAACAGACATCTCTCCTCTGAAAGAAGGGATGGAGAGGGGAGCCAGGTGTCTCCTGAGGATAGCTAATGGTCCCTGTGTTTATTGCAGGAACTTGGACCCCCTCTTTCGCCCCTAAAGGGGGAAGGGCTTGGCTGGTCACCTTAATCCAATATATATCTATCACTTCATCTGAGATGATCTTCTCAAAGATCCTCAAATGTGTGTAAGCTTTAGAGATCAACTCAATGACCAGAGGAGGGAAGTATCTTTCTCTCTTGCTTGAGTCCCCTTGCTTATTAAACTCTAAACAAATCTGTATAGATAAAGCCTATGCTCTCATTGAGAAAAGCTAAGGCTGATACCAGTTTGCACAAGGGAGATGATGATGATGTATGTGTTCCACTCTTTTCCCAGCAGTGGAACTCAGAGCGACTTCACAACCTTAAAAACAGTACAATTAAAAACATTAACAAATTATTCAACATCTCCACCTGTCCTCAGAATAGAACCATGTGCTCCTCTTGTGCTTTAGGCTGCCCCAGCTAAGGCAAAGTGAACTCTGGCCTTAATGGAGACAAGAATGGAGGCCTCTGAGGAGGGAAGAAAAGTCATCATGTGGCTTTTATGGCTACCCCCTCCCTGCAGAATTAGTTTCCAGGCACCTTTTCTGCTCTGGTAAAACAGGCAAAAAAGGGAAGGGGGGATGACCAGAAACAGAACAACTCTGAGAAGGAAGAAATATAGTTGCATATGGCCTGTAGTCTTATTTTTGAAACAGACAAAACTCCAAGATGAGGTTTAGAAGCTTAGCCCTTTCAGTCTCAGGCTCCATTATAGGGGCTGGCTTGTTCCTCAACTCCCTTCCCCTTTGCATAGGTGAACTGGGAGGAGCACATAGGGCTGCTGTGGGACATGGCACCCCATTTCCTTGAGATATGCCTGGATCCTGAGAAAGGGCCATCTCTGACAGAAAGGGCCTCAAGAGTGCCACAGTTTGGGGCAGCCTAACACCATAGAGGGTGAAGGGGACTCTCAAGTCTTCCCCCTCCCCCCCCTTTTTTTTAAAGGAGAGAATGCATGAGGATTTGTATCCATGTATTCTCTCAGCAAAACCTTGAATCACAGAATCCTAAAGTTGGAAGGGACCCCAAGGGGCATCTAGTCCAACCCCCTGCCATGCAGGAACACTCAATCAAAGCACACCCAACATATGGCCATTCAGCCTCCGTTTAGAGATGGTTGGCAGAGGCCATGTTCCCTCTGGTGAGGGCAAGAGGCCATTTTCTACTTTCATTGTGGGATGCTCTGTGGCAGCCAAAAAAGCCCATTTTAGAGTTGCAAGCATCAGCCCCTGCTGGGCCCCATCTAGCTTACCTTAAAGCCATGCGGCCAAGATGGTGGTTGTATATCCAACTCAGGGAGAGATGGGATACAAATAAATATATTATTATTATGTGCCCGAGGAGGAGTCCTCTGCCTCTTTCCACACATTTCATTATAAGAATTCAATGTGCCAGAGCCCTGGCAACATCACCATGTGATTCCCAGGCTGCAACAGGATCTCCCACATCTGTTGGGATCCTGGGTGCCACTGGGACCAGGAATGGGAAGGAAGGGAAGGAAGGGGAGACCCCTCATCTGCCCTCCTGGCAGAGTCCCAAGCCTTATGCTAGGCATAGTGCCTGCAGTGGCCAATGGCATTAGATCTGGGAAAGGTTCCTTGCTGGCTGCAGAGAGGGCCCCTGGTACTCACCCCTTATCCTGTGTCTTCTGGCTGGCTTGCCTCTCTGACCTTGGCACTGCTTCAGGCTGGGCAGAGGTGATGCAGAGAAACTCTTTCCCATAGCATTGGCTGGCCTCTCCTCTGAACCCAGACCCTCAACGGGTTGGGCAGGGATGCTGAGAGGGGAAGTTTCCATAACTTCTAGCCAAATGCCTCTCTGATCCGTGGCCCTAAAAGGGCTTGGCAGAGGAGATGGGGAGAAGCTCTTTCCCATAGCATTGGCTGGCCTCTCCTCTGAACTCAGACCCTCAACGGGTTGGGCAGAGATGCTGAGAGGGGAAGTTTCCATAACTTCTAGCCAGATGCCTCTCTGATCCGTGGCCCTGAAAGGGCTGGGCAGAGGAGATGGGGAGAAACTCTTTCCCATAGCATTGGCCAGCCACTCCTCTGAACCCAGACCCTCAACGGGTTGGGCAGAGACACTGAGGAGGGAAGTTTCCATAACTTCTGGCCAGATGCCTCTCTGATCCGTGGCCCTAAAAGGGCTGGGCAGAGGAGATGGGGAGAAACAGAGACATGGAGGGGAAAACCCTCACCATCTGTTCCCATGGCTCCCATGTGCTGCAAGGCTGTCTGCTGAAATCTCCTGTGCTCCCCCATGAAAGGGGGCAGCTTTGGAGAGGGAGAGTCATTGGCAAAGCCAAGACATTTCTCCAATCCTGGGAGCCCTTGCCATATTAAATCTTCCTCCATGCTTCCAAGGCACCAAGAAAAAGGATTAAAGCAGCTGTAGTGAAGAAGTTGCAGAGCAACAGCAAACACATCCTACTGGAGTGATAGGCAGGACAAGACTGGCCTTCCAGGGTTAGCTCCACCCATGTGGGAGTCACCAGAAGGTCTCAAGTTTCAGCCCTGCCTATTGGAGTGAGTGGAAGGAGCATAACCCAAATTACAGGATGTGGGGGTCTTATCTACTGGGAAATTTACAGACTTTGGTTCTCACATACAGCTTTGCATTTCTATGACTATAATTCCCATGCTCCTTGCTTTAACATGAATGACTTTCAAAGGAAAAATACCAGCTTTTTTGTGGAAAAAACAACGATAACAAAAATCTTACAAAGTGTAACAACTAGAGCTCTTAAGGTGAAAAACTGTGATAAAATAACTAGAACGTGAGTGGACAATTACATGAGGGAATGTCACATCACTTCCAGTTGCCGACTTCTTTTGAAAACTGCATTGGGAGAAGCATGGGGGGGTTGCATATTGCTGTGTGTCTGTGTGGTTTCGGCAGTTTTCAGGGGGAAAACTACCCCTAAAATGCCAAAATCAAGTGTCAATCAGGCTTTTGGAGATCTGCGAGATTGTCAAAGGTTTTTGAGCACCTGGATAAGGGAAGATCAAAGGCTGCATGTGTCCCATAGACTACCCTTTTCCCATCCTGATATAGACTCATTAGAACTCAAAATTGTTGGGAGAGGCCCTTCTCTCTGTCCCACCATTTTCCCAGGCTTGTTTGGTGAGAACAAGGGAGAAAGCTTTCTCGGTGCCTGCTCCCAGACTTTGGGACTCACTCCCTAGGGATGCCAGAATGGCCCCATCCTTGCTCTCCTTCCATCAGCAAGTTAAGATTTTTTTATGCCATCAGGCTTTTGAATACTGAGTGTGTGGGCTTTTAGTGTGCTGTGCTATTTTTAAGGTTTGTATGTTGTCTTTTAACGAATTGTTTAACTGCTTTTTAAATTGTTATATTTATACTTTTAATGAGGTTCTTGCATAGTTTTAATCTCTCTCTGTGTGTGTGTGTGTGTGTGTTGTGTGCCTTCAAGTAATTTCCAACTTATGGCGAACCTAAGGTGAACCTATCATGAAATTTTCTTGGCAAGGTTTGCTCAGAGGTTTGCCATTGCCTTCCCCTGAGACTGAGAATGTGTGACTTGCCCAAGATTATCCAGTGGGTTTTATGTCTGATGATTTTACATACGTTGTTAGCCATCTTGAGACTCATTATTAAAAGGTGAGATATAAATGAAAATTAACAACAACAAAAACAACAACAGACCAGGGATGCGGAAAGGGAACATGTGGCTTTCAGATGTTGCTGAACTGCAACACCCATCAAACCCTTGATGCTGGCTGTGGCTGATGGGAATTGCAACTTGCAACATTTAGAAACTACTTCTGACTCCTGGTCTTTAATTTTATCAGCACCCCTTCTTTTTCTACTGAAAGGTAGGCTGCATTTTAACCCTGCCCCATTCTTCACATCCACAGTCCTAATGCCCAGATATCAGACTTCCAAGCCTTAATGATGAATTCAGATGGAATTTCAAGTCTAAAATAGTGGGAAAAAACAACACCTCCTCCTCTCTAAAAATCTATTTTTCTTAAGAGTAATAATACTCAAAATAAAATTAAACATACAGATTTTAAGTATTACATATAATATAATATAATATGATCTTTAAAATCAGTTGATCTAAATTATATCACTTACGCTAGCATTTGAGGGTTGGGAGTCCACTCATACCAAGGGACAGATGAAGCTGTACGGCAGGAGACACTGCTGGGTGGCTTGAGAACTGCATTATGTTTGTCCTTTGAAGAGCACAACACACTGCAAGGATATCCTTTCAATGCAGGGGGAAAAGCCAAACTACTTGGAGTACAGAATGGAGAGATATCTGTGGCATTTCCAAAAAGTTCCCTGGTCATTCTTTCTGGTGTTAAAGAACTCTCATTTGTTAACCCAAAATTTTCCTCAGAATCATTGGTAACTCCATATACGTTATTATCATCTGCTTCCTCAAAGTAACCATTTTCAACCATGTCTTGGTCTTGCTCCTCCTCCTCCCCTGTCAAAATAGAACAAATTGTTCCCTTTTGAGGGCTAACAGAATTGCTATTGTCAGCAGCATATATTTTGGAAATCTCTGTACTGCTTTGATAGCTAAAGTAGTTTTCTACAAGTCCTTGCTTCAACATATCTGTACTTCCTTCAGATGAGAGGATATTCATGCTTGTGGGATTTTCATTTTTTGCACTTGACAATTTATCAGCTGGCTTTTTTTGCTCTAAAGAGTCAATAAAATCTCCTTCACTTGGTCTTTTCACACCACCTTCAGTATAACTCGATACTGAACCTGAAACAACACAGGACTCCCCAGGATAAACAAGTCCTGGTGGAGTTTCATTTGTTTTTCCTATAATATGAAAGTCCCTCTCCAATGTTTGGGTATCTTTACAAGCTGTGTCAATATTCAAGTGTGGGGTTTTATCTATACATGTATCTTCATCTGAAAACAGCTGTAAAGGACATTTTTCATTTGAGGGCAAAGAAGGCAGAAATATAGTTTCATTGTCCAACTGTTCTGAACATGCTACACAGTGGTGTGGCAAAACATTTGGTTCTTCATTGTCATCACATTTTGTCAAGTCAATTGCTCCCAGGTCTAATACAGTTTTGCTGTCACTTAACTGGCATTCAGGTACAACAGATATCTTTGAGCTTTCATCAGGGGATAGATCATCATCAGAAGGGAGAGAATTTATCGATGTCAAGGAGGACTGTATTTCACTAACAGCACTTGTACTCTCTGTACAGTGATTCTCTACCAGGTTTTTCATATTGCAATCTGGTTTTAACAAAAGCTGAGGAAGCAATCTCTCAGTACTGCATGCACTTTGACCTTGAGGAGTTTCAAAAGCCACATCTGAACTTGGATGCATTGCAAAAGAACTTGGTTCACTTTCTACACCAGAATCTGAAAATCTAGAAGATGCATAGGTAATACTGACATCGGGCAACTTAAGTACATCACCACTTACAGCGGCAACAGTAGTTTCCTTTGTTGAGAGAGCAGACTGGCTGGTTGCGACCTTTGCCAAAGAATCCTTTACAAGACGGAAATTTGTTTCTTGCACAAGTTCCTTGTCAAGCAGTAGTTCCTCTTCTTCTGATTTAGGTCTCTTTTCAGATTCTGGTCTTTCAAACGTAGGCTTCTGCAAGTTCTCTTCACTTTCTCCAGCTCTTGAAACTGCTATTTGTGAACCAATTCTAACAAACACTTTCTCTCCCCCATAAGTATTTTTACAGTATGGTTTTACTTCTATTCTGGTAACTCCAGAAGTACCAGTACAATCTTCAACAGTAGTTCTAGTTGTCAAGCTGCTATCCCCATGAATACCCCCAATGCCTGCTTGGGGGATATCAGATTTACCAAAAATGATTGCATTTGAACACTGAGAAACAACAGAGATATGCTGGCTTTCCTCACTCCCTTCCAGCTTTGTAGCAATTTCTTCAGTTCTAGACGGCAAACTTGTAAATTCTTTCTGACTGATTTGTTTCGTTAAGTTCTTTGTATCACAAGGATGTTTACCCATAGTATAATCATATCCTTCCTTCTGGTAACCTGAAGGCATTCCTTCAAAGTATTTAGAGATGTCATCTTGTGCTGCACTTTTCAAACATTTATAGCCTACCAAGACAACCGAGTCCTTAGAGTTTTGTTTTACCATTTTTTTAGGATTTTCTGGTTTCATTGTTTTCATCAATTTGGTAACTTTAACTTTGGATTTATTCGTATCTTCATATTTCCCCTTAGCAGACTTTGTGAACTGCTTTTCACTTTCTGACTGCCAAGCATGGGAGACAACTGAAGATCTGTTTTTCAACTCTGGGCTAGAAAAGCCAGCCATAAAATTTTCTTCTGTATCTATTTTATCTGGTTTCTTGGAATCTGATTTCTGATGCGTTGTAGACCAGGGCACATCTGTCTCTTATATAAAATTTTTAAAAAAACAGAAAACATATTAGAATAAAATAATGTCATTGCTTATCATCAGTAACATATTACATTCAAATTTTACTGTTTTAAAATATACATCAGGGAAACATGCATTTTGTGGCACTTAATTTATTTCTAAGGCTGCATCCACACTGCAGAAATAATCCAGTTTGACACCACTGTAACTGCCATGGCTCAGTGCTATGGAATTATGGGAACTGTAGTTTTGTGAGACATTTAGCCTTCTCTGTGCCACAGCTCTAGTGCCACAAAAAACTAGAATTCCCAGAATTCTGTAGCATTGAATCATGGCAGTTAAAGTGGTGCCAGACTGGATTATTTCTGCAGTGCAGATGCAACCTAAGAAAGAAATTCATATAATAATTCAGATCACTGCTCCACCTAGCATAGTGTTATCTCTCTATCAATCATTTTATTTATATCCTGCCTTTCTCTTCAACTGGAACTCAATGTCCACAATGACAGGGATCAGCAATCTAGCATTTCAGATGGGAGTCTTTCCCAGAACTACCTGGAGATGCCAGGGCACACCTGCATAGAAAGCACATACTCTGCTTCTGAGCTACAGCCCTCCCTGGGTTTCTATTCAACAATGACATAAAACACACACAAGACAAGAATATTTATTTGTATTTAAATAGGCTGAAAATTCAAGGGACATATAGTGGGTGTTCATATGCAGAATGAGATTCTGGATGCATCCTGTCTACCTGCAATACCAATTACTATGTGGCAAACTGCTTCTAAACCCAAGGAGAGGCTTCCATAAACAAGTGAGAAAAATCAAAGTCAGACTCAGGACCACTCCAGTGCATATGTCTCTTCAATCCTTGCCTTAATGATCTTGTAAGAATATTGCAAGACTGAAATGTTTACTTATCTCTCCATGGCAAAATCCAGCAAGCTTTGATTTACCTTCAGTCACAGAATCTAGATATCGATCTTCAAAGATTATAGGCAAGGAATTCAGATCTCCATCCAATTCACTGCATTCAATTGGGAGAGGTGGGAGAGAACTACAGAAGGAGGTGCTTTTTATTGCAGTACACATCTGAAGGTAGCTCTGGGCACTGAAAGATACCACCTTATCTTGAAATAGTTGTAAAAAGGACAATGCACAATAAACTGTAGCTGATAATACAACTAACATTTGATTGTATAAATGTACTAATAAGTCAGAAACAATGAACAAAAACAAATATGTTGCAAGCTTGTTGTGTTAACAATGAAAATTATAATCACTATAACAATCTAATTTGATTAAAAAGTGTATATGCAATCACCAGCAAAACTGCTAATAGTTTTTAACAGAGCCGTTCAGGGGCTGTCCTAACTGCAAACCAGAGCAGTCAAATTGTAGTAAAAATGAAGGAGATATTAGATGTATAGGAGGTTAGCATGTAGTAGGCAAGGGAGGTAAGGAACTGAACTAGCAGTCAATGAAACTGTTCAGAGAATCTAATTGACACTGGCCAAATCTCCACACTTTAAGGATTAGCAGCCACAATAAACATTGCCAACAACACTTTGAGCTGTACAATGAATAGTTACTGGCCAAACAGTGCTGATCTGAGGATGTCTACAGAGGTTGAGTCTCTTTTATCCAAAATGCTTGGGACCAGAAGTGTCTTGGCTTTTTTCAGATTTTGGAATTTTTGCATATATATGCGATATCTTGGAGATGGGATACAAGTCTAAACATGAAATTCATTTATCTTCCACATATACCTTATATACATAAAGGTAAAGGTAAATGTAGTCCCTTGATATGAATGTCTAGTTTTAACAGACTGTAAGGGATGGTGCTCATCTCCGTTACTAAGCCAAAAAGCCAGAGTTGTCTGAGGACTTGCTTTGGTGGTCATGTGGCCAGCATGACTGCAACTAACGCTGTTACCTTTCTCCTGAAGTGGTACCTATTTATCTACTTGCATTTGCATGTTTTCGAACTGCTAAATTGACAGAAGCTGAGAATAGTGACAGGAGCTCACCCCATCATGCAGCACTCAGGCCTCAATCTGCCAACCTTCCAATCTTACAATTGTCAGAATTGGGGTCTTAACCACTAAGCCACCACATCCCACCCTAATATACATAGCCTGAAAGTAATTCTATACATAATATGTTAAATAATGTTGTGCAGAAAACCAAGTTTCTTTACACTGAACCATCAGAAAATAAAGGTGTTACTATTCCAGCCACCCACGTAGACAATGGGGATGGAATTTTAGTTCAATCTGGAAACCTATGCAATTCATTTGCCCCACAGATAGATAAAATAACACCTCATTATCCCCAATATTTTTCTAACAAGCACAATCATATAAGGAAGAATGTACCCACAGTACTGTAAATGGCTACATTCCTCCAGTAATAGACAGCTGTTGAGGGAGATTAAGGCATCCTTCTGGAATGTGCTTCACACAACATATTAAGTTGAAGTTTTTAATATAGTAAATTTAATGTATTCTACACATTTAAAAATAACCTATGCTCTACAATGATCTCAAAATCAATTAGTAATGTTTAGATTAAGTTAATTATTTTTAACTTGAGTGCTAACATTTCTATTTAATGTTACTTACTGAAGTTCCTGATATGCAAGAGCTGCTTCTCTTGGGTGTTCAAGACAAAAAAATGCTTCAGAAAATCTACGCACCTAAGTTGTTTTGAGACAATATTTTTTTAGAGCTCACATAGAAGAAATTTTAATTTTCTTTTATGAAAGATACAAACAATACACTTACAGCACAATATCACAGTAATGGCGCATGACTGTCAATTAAAAAACAAACAAACCTACATACACAACACTGTCACAAAATAGTGAATTAAGCTAGGTCAAAGCCTTCTGGCAAAATCCTGAACAGGAATACATTTTTCACAGCTT
The DNA here is from genome assembly GCA_034509955.1 of Urosaurus nigricauda. Classification (NCBI taxonomy): domain Eukaryota; kingdom Metazoa; phylum Chordata; class Lepidosauria; order Squamata; family Phrynosomatidae; genus Urosaurus; species Urosaurus nigricauda. The sequence goes on along the minus strand of JAOEGL010000001.1, from coordinate 254,387,696 downwards.
TCATTTTCAGCCTAGTTGTTCTCATTTATATTGCAATCTGGTGGTTTTCATGCATAATTTTAAACAGGCTAACAAAATTATATATATTTTGAATAACATCTCCTTTCTTCAAATGCCAAGTATAGATACACATAAAAATGGAGAATTCAGAATATTACTGCATTAGATGAAAAGGTTCATGTACAAATGAATGATGACCTCAGTACATAAAATCTAATGTCGTATAAATATCTTTACCTTTAAGGTACAAAAAGAATCCTTTGTTGATTCTAGTTAGTCATCTAAATTTGAACTCCATGACTTTTAGAATTCCCAGTAATTTGGTACACATCTAGGCTGTAACCACCGACCTCTCACCATGTTCTAAAGACTATTCAGAATTCTTGCTGTGTTTGCAACCTTTGTCTCACACAAGTCACCATATAATCAAAACATGTGTCTCCAATGCCCTAGTGCCCCCCCCCCCCCACACACACGCAAATGGTATGAACTTATTATCTGAAATCATGGCTTTTTACATAAGGTCCCATTTCCTCAATACAATGCCTTCCAGCCCAGAGACTCCTATTCTCCACAAAAGCACTAAAACTGGCATAAATCAATGGGACAATTCTTCATCTGAGGAACATAACTACTTATTTCTCCAGTGCTGGATGAACACTTAATGGCATAAACATGAGAGCCATCTCTTTCTACTTTCCTCCCATTTTACTCTGGTGATGCAAGTGTAAAGGAATCATAGAGATGTTGTGTCTTCCTATATGAACTTAGCCCTTCTTGGGAAAATCTCTAGAGTAGAGCACAGTAAGATACTGCCTCACTGGCCTAAAACAGCTTTGGGGGCAGGGGTTTTAAACCCATAAAATTTGTCCTATGGGTGTCCTATGCCCATGTGATTCCTTTATGCCGAAAATGGCATAGATAGTAGTCATGAGAAATCTATTCCTACATGATTTTGATACGAGAACTCTGGCCCTTTCCTCACTATGTCAGCCAGTCTTAAAGTCTTGAGGGAACTGACAAGTCACATATCTGAAACAGTGGATCATAATCGAAGACCCTGCAGCCCAAGGCTCATTTCCTCCAACCCAGTGGTTGCCAAACTTTGGTCCTCCAGCTGTTTTGGATTTCAACTCCCATAATTCTCACCAAGTTTGGCCAATAGTCAGGCATTTTGGGAGTTGAAGCTAAAAACATCTAGAATGTCCACAGCTTGAGAATCACTGCTCTAAGCAACAGGAGGAACTAAGCAATTGAAGGAAATGGTTCTATCTCATGGCCATCCATTCCACTGAGAAAAGTTGGACCAGGGGAAAGAGGAGAAGGAAGTGTTGGTTCCCATTCCATGAAACACGGGGGTGGGAATGGTCTGGTTCTCTAGATGTTATTGCTTGAAACTCCCAGCACTCTAACCATGATGAAGAATGCTGGGAGCTGTAGTTCGACAGCATCTGGAGGGCAACACAATTCCTGCCACTGGTCTAAAGGCACAAGGTGTATCTCTAGGCAGCAGAGTACAGCAGCACAGCATTTGCATTGTACCAAGGGAAAGGCTTCACAAACCCTCTCCTGAGGGAAATGTCAGGAAGAAAGTACTTGTTGCTGCTGCCTTCAAATACCGGACTCAGCTTCAGACAAGGTTGTATCCTGTCTAGCCACCATCTATCTCCTAGTAAATCTGTTTTATTGCAAATTATGTTTTATTTTTATCACATTTTGTAGTGTGAAGGTTAAAAACAAGTTCTTAGGTTCCTCTACTTATATACATTTATGTGATAGTTTATTCATAACTTCAAATTTTACTCTCCAGGCTCTAATCTCTACAGTTTAATTCACAGCAATCTAGCTTTCCTATTACCTTATCAGCAGACTGTCAGGTTAATTCACCCCCCTTCCATCCTGTCTGCTTTTATGGCAATTTAGGTTAATTGGACAGTGCTTCTAAACAGTCTCTTTGAAACTTTAAATTGATATGGGCTCTTCAGTCAAATCAGGTAACTCAAATGCCATTGGGATTCACATTGAGGAAGGGTTACAGCTCTACAACTAAGGTTATGGCTAGACCATTTATCTCCCACAATTTTTTCTGAAGCAGGAAATGAGGCTTTTTGTGTTCCATATTGATTGGGTTTGTTTTGGGGGGTTTTGGTGTTCCATATGGTTTATATCCAAAATGTCTAGAACCCTCCTCCTCCTCCTCCTTCCTATGAAGTGGAATAAATTAGAACCACAATCATCCAGTTATCCATAAATGAATCTACCGTTCACTGCAAAATCTTATGCAGATGTTAGACTCAAGAGGGTAACATTGGGTAAAATGAAACTTCTGAGCTACATGCAGCTCCTCTCTGCCCCTGCCCAATATCCTAATTTTTTCTTTAAATAACTGAGTCCCCTTGTGCCAGCCAGGGCAAGTTCAAGACAAATTTTATGGGTTTAAAACCCCTGCCCCCAAAGCTGTTTTAGATTAAAAAGAACCCTTCCCCCCCCCCCCAAAACTAGAAGTACCTTCCAATCACTTCGTGTCTAGAAAAAAATGTCTCTCATTGTACAAAAACAATAGGGGAGACCCTCTCTACCCAATTATGGCCAAAGGGGGGCTTTTTTCAGATACAAAGGGAATTTATTACAATGGAGGTGGTAGCATGGTGGAGGAAGATGCAGCCCTCCCAGGTGCAGTGTCATGTGAGCGTTGTCCCTGGACTAGTGGCACCTCTGCCCCATCCTGAGGCAGCTGCCCAGCCTCAGACCTGGAGCAGTTGCCCAACATAAATTCTGCTGCTGTTGCTCTGGATGATCGCATCAAGACAAGCAAAATACGTACACGCATTGTATGATGTTCTTGTGCTAGCAACGCAATGACATCCTCTTGGAAGTTAATGGCTTCGAGAAATTGTCCCCATAAAGCCATCAGAAGTGAACAAAGCTGTGCAAGATTCATATTAATAAGTTCTGCCAGCTCATCAGGATTTTCCATTTTCTACACAAGAAAACAAGAAGACAAAAACCTGCATTTTTACAAGCATAACGTCTAGTACTTTCTGAAACTCTACACCAATACATTTTGGACATTTTTATAGATTTATTAAGTCAGCTATCTTCCTTCAAGGGGACAATACTGAACATTTTTATCTGTGGTAATTAAAAGTATGTTGTACTCTGTAATTTATTAGAATATCATATACTATGGCAAATTCCTAACAGTAAGAAATTTTGTAGAAAGCTTGGAAATCTAAGTATATAAAGTCCATCCTGAATTTGGAAGCAGTATGTTTAAAAAAGTACATTAACTGGAATCAGGATTTATTAGGTGTTTTTTATTAGGCCAGTTTTTTAGTTAGGTGTTTTTAGGTAGGCCAGCAATGATGGCCAATTCTAGTCTTTTTCTTCTGCAAGCAATAAAGGTCACAAATGTGCTGCTCTTCAGCAATGAGAAGTGGGATTTTACATGTTACTTGTTCTGGGCTGAGCCCAGTCTACCTGTCTTTTTTGAAAAACAAAGTAAAAGCTACATGGGACACATACAGCTTGTCTGATAGTCTCCCAGAATTGCCAATGATATAATTTTCTCAAGGCCTCTCTATGGAGCTACCGCCAAAGAGTGCTATAACGGTATAGCTCTGCTGATCTTGTTCTATAGCTCTAAAGTGTCTGAAAACAATAGCTCTCTCGTTATTGTGCTATTACTGTAGGACCTGTTACAATTACTGGGACATTTGTGAAATTTATAAAGGCGTAGCAATGAAGAGCACAAGAATTTCTTCTCCTAGAATAATGTTTCAAACTCTCCATCTATCTGAATATTATCCCCCCATGCACAAATTGATAAAACATCAAATAATAAAAAATGAATTCTTTAAACCATGGAGGTCACCTATTAAACAACTGCTAACCTGGGGTTGGGATAACTATGATAAAATCAGAAAAAAGCAGAAATGTAAGATTTATGCAGATTGAGAATACCTTTATTTCTTCAGAGAGTTCTGAAAGACGTGCTTCTACGTCTGTATCTATGTTTTCTAAAAAGATTAGAGCACATGCAATTTAATATTTCTACACTGTAGACTACATTTTATACAATATCAAGCAAGATACCATTCAGTCAGTTCAGTTTCAAAAAAAATAAGAATCATTCTTTTTCTTTGTTTCTTAATGTGGAATCCTGGAAGGGATTTCAACTAAAGCCAGAACCAAATTTTAAAGCAAGATCTCACTTCTGTTTCCATTCGTATGCTATTATGAAAGTCACCTGAGTGACATTACTGAGATTTCCTTTAATCAAATATTAGAAAGTCTTCCATAAAGCAACACATCACAATGCTCTGCAAAGAGATTGAAGTTTTATTAAGCCTGAACACTCAAGAATAAGCTGGAGTTTGCCATGCAAATTGTCACAACAGAAACACATTTTTTAAAGTTTGCACTTAAAATCAAAAGGCGTTGAATTTTTAAGATGTCAACCAACATGTAGAAAAAATAAGAAGAGAATTACTGAAGAGTTATAATCACACACTGAATTGGATCATGATTTCCAGCCCAAAGAATGGAGTTCATTCATAGAATGTTCCCAATGGCATGAGAAGGAAACCATTTTATTGATTCTCCATTTTCCCAGCAGCCCCTGACAATCACCTCCATGGGGCTAGGGGTCCTCCAGAACCATGTTTCTGAATACTGCTGGGAGAGTCAGGCAAAATTGCCTTCTCTTATTTATTTATTTTTTACCATATTTATTTTTTATTTTCTTACCATCCACTTGAAAGGAAGCCCTTTTGTGTATGGAAGAAACCCTTTTATGTACATAAGAGATACTTGGGGAACAATCCTGAATATATTTTAAAAATCAATTCCTTATTTTCAATATGGTATATAAAAAAGGAAATATTAACAAGGTGTCTGTATACAAGGAGGCAAGATTAATTTCCATATTTTCTAACTAAAACAAAAATCTTATTAAAATATACATTTAACTTAATATATTTTTTAGCATTTTAAAAGCCTAGAAATTGACCTCAGGTATATGTCGAGGTCAGGTTTTGGGGCCAAAATGATGGATTTTGCCATGGCCCTTGGAAAGGGCAAGGGTAAAATTTGGAGGCTCCTTCAGTTTTTGTATGTGTGTATGTGGAAAGAGAGACTCTCTTTGAGGCTTTTCTTCACCATTTCAGCTTTCCTTTCAGCCAGACATGCTGGTGAGAGGAGTACTCTTAAACAAACAGCAATATCAATCAATCACCCAGGACTCTTTCTGCTTGGGTTTTTCTGGCTAAACTCCTCTCCGGACTGCATGGGGAAATTTGAAAGAGCTGCTATCATGTTTTCATAGTGATCTGTAAATAAGTAGGCCTGGGATTTTGGAGTCAATTTTTGGGCATAATTTCTTAAGACTTGTAGATGAGTATATACGGTATACTCTTTAAAATCTGTCAGATTGGTTCTATTCTATGGTACTCTGTGATTTCTGGATAGAGCAGAAGATATAAATAATGTAAAGAATACTGTACATTGTTCTTTTTTGAAATAATTTCAAATTATATTTAATTATAACTTAGTTATTAATTATAACTCAGAACAAAGTCAAAACTAAATGTTAAAATTTAACTTATGAAGGTAAATTGTTAGTTAAAATGATTTTGAGATCAGTGTGAAATGAAAACCATTTACCTTCTGAAATGAAACTAGAAGATTTGGAGTTGGTAAGGAGAAGAGTGGTATGGTTCATGAATGCAAATAAGGAAAAATTGCACAAAAGAAACATTCAGTTTCAAAAAGACATCACAAAGTTCCAAAGTAAGTCTTCCTCAATGATTTTCCTGTCAAATTTCTAGATTCTTTAATTTTTGAGGAAAAATGTCTGCATTCAAAACCAAACATTACAGATGTTCTAGAGCTTTGATTTTCCGTTCCAGGGCAGACGGGGAGAGGAGAGTTAATGGGGTGGAATCAGTTTCTCTCAACACATAATGTATAACTGACTGTTTGGTATTAGGATACTGTGCATACAGGAGCCTGAAAATGAGAGGAATGTGAAGATTCTTAGGATTTTCCTAAACGTTGCACATAGTTAGATGCAAATAGGAGATAAACCTAAATTATCAGTGTCATCTAAAAGCTTTTATGCACCTAAGCCACCTTCTAAGTTCCCAAACTATTTATACAGCTCTTCTTATATTAAATTTCTTCTCTTTTAACAGGATATTAAGATGTGAATAAATATATGGTCTTCTGTATTATCCTCAGATTAAATGTACTAGTTTCTAATTTTTTGCAATGGAACAGGTAATTTTGAAAAACAGGTTGTTATATACATACACAAGGCTATAAACTAACATAAAGCCCAAGGCCTCAAAGGAAAAATTGATTAATACAATATGTATTGAAACTTTAAAAAGTTTAGCACATTACTGTTAGAATTATACAATATGAAAATATGACCCTTTAGTATTATACTGATATTTTTAAGTAGCAGTGTAGAAATAAGAGTGGAAAGATAATTGAATATGTATTTTTAAGGCAAAAGGAATGAACTTTTGGGGGGGGGGTGTCCATTGGTCAAAGAACACACTGCAGAAATAATCCAGTTTGAGACCACTTTTAACTGCCCTGGCTCAGTGGTAGGGAAACTTGGAAATTATAATTTATTGTGGCACCAGAGCTCTCTGACAGAGTCAGTTAAATGTTTCACAAAACTGGTTCCCAGAATTCCCAAACATTGAGGCAGGGCAGTTAAAGTGGTCTGAAACTGGATTATTTCTGCAGTGTGTTTTGGACCAATGACATGCTGCCAAATATGCCCACTCTTAGCATCCATACCAAAAATGATATAGGGCCACATGCCTTTCATATATGTACTCTCTTCTATATGCATATATTTCTTTAAGCTAGAGCGGATCTTGAGCATGAAGGATGGAGCTGAAATACACAGTAGGATGAATTCACAATTTAGCAGGTATGGAAGACCAACAAACTTCCATGAGTGGGTGCCTGCTCTAACCTGAAACTCCTATGCCACCCCAATTCTAATGATATATTCTAAATGCTGGAACAGTGTATTACTAAACAGCAAATTTACAGATAAGCTATATAAACACAGCTATACATTTTCATGTCCTATCTGGATGAGAGAAACACCAAATCTTCTGCAGTTTACCAACATGTTGAAAAAGATGTTTTTCAAATTTCAGTTACTTATATCTGTGTCAAAATGTAGGGTGGATCTACACTGTAGAAATAATGCAAGTTAACACCAATCCAAGCGCTAGAGCTCCATCCTATGGAATCTGGCAGAGAAGGCTAAAAACCCTGTAAAACTACAAATCCCAGGATTCCATAAGATGGAGCTCTAGCATTTAAGAGTGGCGTCAAACTGCAATGTGTCTACATTGTAGAAGCACCCACAGCGAGTAACTGGTTTCAGACCTAAACTATGAAATGTATTAATCAAAGGATTATACAATTAAAGGGTGGTATCTTGGAAGAAAATGATCAATTCCCATTATAACAAAAATCAATTACATAGCCTCAACAATGCTTTCTTTGCTGAAGAAATTATTGGTCTTTAATAAAACTTTAGGTACAAGTTGTGCTGGCATGAATGCAGTTGAACAGAGGGATTGCCATGAGGCTCAACAGAGCTTTGGGTTTGTGAAGGAGATCATGGTGAAGAAAAACAGGAAGCAGAGGAGCCTGTCATTTGGGATAAAGGCCAAAACATTCTCAGATGGACTCTATGGCAACCCCTCCATCTATGCTAGGAAAAATCATGCTCTAAAAGCCAACCACATTCACAACAAGAATGCTGGTCTACTACAGCATATTTGAAATACAGGCTTTCCTTCAGCAGTCATTACCATTTTGTTTTGGTAATCAAGTATTACAGAAAGTACAGGCAGAAACAGATGGGCCAAATAGATCAGCTTCCAGCCACTTTAGGGGTGGGGTGTGCTGATGACACATGCCCCCAGAATGGCCAGTAAGGCAGCCCGAAAACACCAGCAAAAGGAGTAGCCTTAATCCACTCCTTGTAGGCAGCCTGTTTGGGCCTGCTTCAGGAACAGGCCATCTAGTCACTATGCTCTCAGGCAGCTGTGGGGCTGAAGGCAACTGGAGCAGCCCATCCATTTCATCTCAGAAATAGGTGAGTTCAATAGGAGAGGGAAATATTCCAGTCTCAAAAAAGAACAAATATAATGTGGTCAATCTAAACATGCAAGCAGAACTTCTCCTGTTCAAAGAGAGAAGTCTGCTATTGAAGGGGGAAGGAAAAGGCAATTTATGACAATTATTCCTTCTCAATTGCCAACTCCCATACTGTTCCAGAGTATCCTAAAATCTTCCTGTGTTGCCTTATAGGACATACAGGCAACCTTAAAGGAAGGAACAATCATGAAAAATCTTTTCCCTCCCCTTTATGTTGTGTCACATCCCATTAGTGGATAACCAGCATGGAGCAGTGGTTTGAGCGTTGGACTATGAAACCAAAGTTTGAATCCCCAGTCAGCCAAAGAGCCCCACTGCGTGACCTTGGGCAAATCACACTCTCTCAGCCTCAGAGGATGGCAATGGCAAAGCCCCTCTAAAGAAGCTTCTCGAGAAACCCCGATAGGCTTTCTTAGGGTAGCCATAAGTCAAAATTAATTGAAAGCACACAGCAACAATCCATTAGTAAAAGTCTGATCATGGGAAGTTTCAGTCCAACCTGCTGAACATTAGAATTAAGATTTTATTGGTATTATTTTATCAGATGATTGAAGATTCCATACTTTACAATCATTTCTGAATTTAAAATAAACAGAAACTGAGCTAGCCACAAAATGAAATACATAATTTCACCAACACTACAAAGTCAAAAAAATACTATACAGAGCTTTAATTTGAAAAGTAATTATTGAAGTTATAAGCGGCCTTAAACTAGGGTTGGATGATAACTTTAGGCTCCTTGCTCCTGTTTAAACATAAAATAAAAGGTATTCTCTACAAACAACAAAAAGCTATTATCTTTTATTATTATAAAACCTAATGGGTTATAAAGATAACCCACTTTTTAAAAACATACCTAGATAGGCGTCTCCCTGGATTCGATGGTATTTTCTTCTGAGGAGGCGTTCATAAAGCACCTGCATGCTGGACTTGGCTAGTTATAAGGATTGTACACATGACTAGTTACTACACTCCTTCTTCCATTTGTGCTTAGTATTAATGTTATTAGTCTTAAAGTTAGTAATAAAGTTTATTACTCACCTAATAATTAGTGAAATTAGGTAAGAACAATTAAAGAATATAATTTAGTAAAGTCTAGAGAAGGTGGTGCTGATGATGTACATTATGGCTTTTATTATAGATTCTGATCAACTGTAGCTTTTTCGTTTGTTAAATCAAACTGCCCAAATGCTAACAATTTCTGTTATTTAAAAAAAATAGCAGTGTGAGGCACTTACATGACATTTGCTTTTTTAAAAAGCCAATTCAAAAATAAAAATGTACATCAGAGAACTAAATAAATAGAAGACAAAAGCGAAAACAGACAATGCAAGCAATTGAAAGGGGGAGGGGAAGCAATATTTTTCTGTAATTTAAACAGGATTTCAGGAGCAGTTATCCCAGAACCCCATTTGAATCTCAATATCTGCAATTTTTTAAAAGAAAAAAAAATCTAGTTAGTTTGTAACCAATTGCACATTAATATCATTATGGTATAAGTCAACAAGAATACTATTTTTCAGTGAATAGAACTGCACATTCATATGCATGTAACCAGGCCTCAGCAACTTCATTCAGCCTTTTACATACACACAGTGCTCACTGGATTGCATCCATGATAACTAGAAATAGATTTGTTATAGGTTCATGGTAATAGTATTAGAACTTATAACCCAGGCACATACATGTAGTAAGCAATGGGTCAAATAAAAATATTGAACTGATTAAGAATCACAAATAAAATATTAAATACAGAAAATGTCAGCAGTTAGAAGCATAGAATATTGAAAACTATTTCTTTTTCTATTTTGACGTTCTCCTCACAAGAGGTTAGTAATTTACTAACCTATGGAATTGATTCAGTTCTTAAAGAAAACAGAATCGCATCATTTAAGTGTTTTTTGTGGGATATTATTGAAATGCACTTATATAATATAAAATATTAATGGCATTTAAGAAAACTCATTTGTCAGTATTAGGAATGAAATTCAAAACTGTATGCTGGGCATATTTTTTTATAAACAAAGAAAGGCTAAATAAAATGATAATTTAAAAATGGCAGAGCTAAAATAAATTTTAGAGCTTTGGGCAGGGTCCAGCAGAAGACATGTACTGATGGAATTGTTTTCATCAGCTGAATTGGGGTATGTGGAGGGGTTGTGGGGCATTTTCTCATCTGCACTGAAGTCTCATATGCAACCCTAAAACCTGCTCCAGAGAGCTGGGAAACGCCCCAGAGCCAGTTTTTGAGCTGTGTGTAGAGATGTTAAGGGGTAGAGGCGGGAAAGAAAATTCTGTTACACTACTGCTGACAGTTTTGGTCAGCAGTAGACAGAATCTAAATGAAGAAGAAAAATTACGACCACTCTAAATACATCAATGGAAGGCTTCTGCCTGCAAAGCTGCATTCTGGAAGATGCATAGGGTTTAATATGCGGAGGTCAAAAGAGCACATCAACAATGTGGTATCACACGAGTGCATGGTTCCCTATAAATTGGACTGGGCAACATGTGGCCCATTGTTCCTCATCACTAGCAATGGCAAGCTGAAGCCCATGTGGAGGACACAATGTTATGGTCTGCATGCTAAACACTGCATCTTGAGATATGTAGCAGCATTTATGTAGTTGCTTGCTACGTCTTGGAACTGTAAATTAGGGAAATCTCCTATTCCAAGATGTAATAAGCTGTGTTTATAAATTGTGGTAAGCCAGGTTTCTGGAGAATCTTGGCTTCCAATGAACAAGTAATATACTTATCCACACAGATGATTTGCATGTGTTTCTTTTCTTCTGCTGTCACTGACCAGCTAAACTAACCAGGGTTTGAAAGCTTATTGCGTCATTCAATTCCAGGTTCCTGGACTGTTAGGATCTAGGATCACAATCCAGACTTTGCTTTTGGTTTATGAATCTTGGCTTATTGAGAACAAGTAGTCAGGACTCTCCAGATACTGTACATACGCAACTATACTTGAACCTCATATATAAGTTGAGAGCAGGTTTTGAGGCCAAAATTGTATATTTTGAATATGACTTTTGGATAGGTCGAGTGTAAAACATGGAGGCTCCTTCATTGTGTAATCCCTCCTCGATCCGTAGAGAGAGGCGGGAAATATAAATAAAATTTATTATTATTATTTATTATTATGCAAGGGGCAAGATGGAAGCAGCAATCAATACAAGGCTTAAGAGTTTGAGCCTTCACTCCCAAGACAGCAAAGCGCGGGGGCAGGAGAGGGACTGCTAAATGAATAGCAAGCAAAAACCACCAAGGTCTCTATTTCTTGCTCAGGGCAGAAAGAAACTGCATGAGGAAATCTGAAAGAGCTATCACATTACCATACTGACCCATAAATAAATCGACCTGGGATTTTGGGGTCAAATTTTGGGCATAAATGTTTAGACATATAGATGAGTATATACAGTAATAGATCATCTGACATCTTAACTGTGAAACTGAGGCATAGGTGATTCTTCAGTTGCATAAAGGAATCAATGAAAGAATGGATAACAAGGGAGTACATGGGAGTACACAGCTTTTTTCCAAGCTCATGGTTAATCTGACTGGGATCATTACATCTGAGCCAAGTTCACTGTGCACAGGTTGCACGTTAATTGATTGTGCCCTTGCATTTTTTGTCCCTGTCTCTCAATCACAGGTAGAATTTATAATTGTCCTGCTGTGTTAAAAGAACAGTGGTGCTAAACAAAATTTATGTATTGTCAAAACCAACAGTGATGCATATAATAATGCCTTCTACTCTCTTTTGCCAAGATTTCAAATGGCTTGCATTTTGTTTTAATACAGATACATTTTAGATCAATTATTTATGCTGAACTAAGTGTTTAAAAAACATACATACAAGCTCTTCATTCAGGTGACAGAATGAGAATCTCCTACATCTGTAATATACTACATTACTTAGGAAATTTTAGATTCTTGATAAAGAATGACTCAAATTTTAATTGTTATAAATCATAAACATATTTGAACTCAAACATACTGAACCACCCTGCACTATCAAACCACAATTTCTGAAGTGCTGAACCAGGATTTGGGTTCTGGTATTACATTATTTTTACTATATAAATCTAATCTAAAGCAATTACTTATGCACATAGGGGATATCATGGCTATGTTTCATGTTTCTATTTTGCTATATGTTTTTGGTCATCCACGTCATTTCCACCTTTAAAAAGAAGTCTGTGATCCTGTACAGACTGGCTCTTTGTGCCAGCCTATGGGTGGGGTCAGGGTGCAGCGTCCTGACACTGGACACCCTGACTCTGCCTCCAGGGCATCATGCGCATGCTGTTTCAAATGGCGTGTGGCATCATGCCGCAACTTCGGTGCTACATCCAGATGATGCAGCACCAAAAGGGGGCGCCATACAGTCACGCTGCCGCAGCTATGACACCCTTTGGAGGGTGCCAAAAGGAGCCACTTTTTATGGCTCCTTTTTGCGCCAGATCGGCGATGCAATGTGAGGCTGCTGCGGCCCCGATCCAACCACGAAAGGGTTGGCTGCATGCCACCCCTTAGGGGCTGTTTGTACAAACCCTGACTTTATTTTTTGAAGATGGGCTGGAGATTGAAGTTGAAAGGGGGGGGGGGTGCTATGCAGAATACAATTCTTCTATACCAGTCCAGCTGGTTTCGCACATAGTTCTAAATAGAAGGGTTTTTTTTTTTTTTGCTTTTTAAATATCCTTTAAAACCCCCTATCAAAATTTATAATGTGACTGTTGCACAGAAAAATCTTCTAAGAAACTACAGCTAAACATCACTTCAAATATCTGCCATATCTAGTAAATGTGTAGCTCGATCCATAAAGTTTTGTTGGATATACTACATCACTACTTCCTTGACCATAAAAATACATATGCTATTCTAGTTGAGCAAATAAGGGCCCATCAACTTTTAAATGTATAAATAATGGTCAGACTGAATGTATTATATCGTATACTGTATGTCTTAAACTTTAGATTCACTCCAGTGTTTTTAAACGAAATTGATAGGACAATTTTTTATAGATTCGCTATGTAATAAAACTACATACATATAGAATTGTCCCTTTCAACATCTGAGTTTTAAACTTGTAATTCTAGCCTCAATGATACAAGCTGTGTAATTCAGAGCTTTTTTAAAAAAGAGAAAGCAAAGGAGGCAAATCATAAAGTCAAGAAATACAGGTGGCAAGGGGAGCCTGCCTGCATAAGTTTGTGCGAACTACGGGCAATGTTTTATGCTGTGTTAACTGTTATTAGGTATATCTTTGTTAATCTTAAGAAATGACTTATGGAAAGAATAGTATAAAAGGTTCACCAAGAAACAAAAGCAAAGGAAGACATTTATTTCACATACCTGCATCTAATTTGAGAGAGGAAGGCAGCTCTTGCGTTAAAGTAGTGAAATAGCTGTGTAGTCCTTTGAATGCTACCAGCAAACTGGCACAAAGTGTATGGTGGAGACTGTAAGCGTGATTCAAAAAAGGCTCTGCTATTATAAAACTGCTGCCCTAAAAACAATTTATACAGTTATCAATCAGCAATAGCAGCCACAACAACAAATTTCATTTAAAGGTGAACAGCAAGACCCCCCCAAGTAACACAAACGGTATTCTGTGTCCATACACAGCTTCAGCTACCCCATAAATTGCCCATGAATTTTGAAAGGTCTCCAAAGCTACAGTTATAAAGCACTGTGGTTGGTTGGACTGGAAAAAATGTGATTACTTCCCACACACATGCTGGACATCCTAGTTCTGGGCCAGTCCTTTAATATACACTTTCTCATTACTGAGCTTTATTCTGGACATAAGACTTATTTCTGAGTAATAAAAAGTTATTGAATTTATTTAAAAGCCTCAAAACATTATGTGTGACCCCCTGAAACACAGTGTGCCCCAGAGGTCACATGCAGCCCAATTAGACCATTTTTGTGCTCCTAGCAATTACCCCCACCCCAAACCATATAATAGTAACTATTTTATAAAATGAAAATGCCCAATATTGTCAAGCATCACTTCTGGAGGCATTCAGAAATGGCAGGTTTAGCAAGAAGTGTTGCCCAATCCCGCACCCAGCCTCTAACAACTCAGCAATTGCAAGTAGATTTCCTGTCCCCTTCTGTTGCATTTTTCAGTTAATTTGGGGAAGGGAAAGTGCAGCCCACCATAGTTCTGCAAAGGCAAAAATTGATTTCGTACATGCCAACTCCCTCTGCATGAAGCATCACAGAAAAAGCAACTACTGCTTTAACCAGTCCATCTTTTAACATAACAGAAAATATTCATGTAATGGCAATGTAACAGATATATTTTGCATTTTAGATAGTAATGTTGAATAATTATTCTTTCAAGCCCAGTAAAATATTAAAATAATTACAATCTTACATCAGCTGATAATTGTTTGGTGTAATTGTTGCCAAAGACAACACTTTCAAGAGAAGGAATCAAAGAATCCCTGTTTTGTGCTGGTGCATTTCTGTTTAGCCAAGTGTTCTTGATTGGGCGAGGAAAGCTAAAAACAAATGAGAACAAAATTAAAGCTTTACAACAGAAATAAAAGGAGAATTAGAGAGACAGAGGTAGGTAAAGGAACAGAACAGCATTAAATCTTAACCTCAACTATTGGTTTAGTGGCTTATGTACCCAGGTATAAATGCTGCTGCATCTTCTAAATTTTGTACAAGCAATACGGACTTTAGTGTTGGACAATGAGCAAGTGGGATATAGTGATTTGAGTACTGGGTTAGGACTCTGGAGGTCAGACTTCGAATCCTGGCTCAGCCATGTAAACAAACTAGGTGACCTTGAGCAAGTCACACTCTCTCAGCCTCAAGGGGAGGCAATGGCAAACCCTCTCTGAATAAACATGTCAAGAAAACCCCATGACAGGTTCACCTTAAGGATGCCGTAAGTCAGAATTGACTTGAAGGCACACAGCAACAGGAGAATGAACTGGTTTCTGGAATCCAAATAAATGTGCAACTAGGTTTGAGAAGCAAACATAAAGTTGTGCTAGCAACTTCTTAGACAGCAGTGCCCCATGCCATACCATTTTTGAAACTAAGGCAATTTTCCAAAAGCATTTTGTGAAATGGCAAGGTATGAAATCATAGAATCACACAGTTGGAAGAGACCACAAGGGCCATCCAGTCCAACCCCCTGCCATACAGGAACTCCCAATCAAAGCATCCCCGACAGTAAGTCTGGATGTCAGTAAGTCTGTGGCTTATACTAAAGAAGTGAAAAGGAAAGTCAGCTCACATAAATGGGTTCTGCTAAATTCTTCCAATTTGTTCTTTCTGTAGTAGCTCATTCCAAAAAATCTCTCATCTCTCAGAAGAGGGGAACGAGCCAGAGAAGCTCTTTTGCTTTAGTGGACTTCCGCTTACTGTCCTCCAACTCCAAAACTCCAAAAGTGAATGCCCAGGCACTCAGACATCTCTTTAGTACTTCTTTAGATATCAGCCATTACTTTTTCCCCTGTAGATTACAAAATGCTAAACACGCTACTATTTCAGTAGGTGCTGTTCTAATAAAAGTCAAACCAATTAGCTTCTTTGGAAATAGTTAATTGCTCAACAAAATAATCATATCCCATGCTTGCGAGCAGTAGGAAAATCACAATCTCAAATATCTACATCGGAAGAAACTAATGTTAAATTGAAATGAAATAAAATAAAAAGAATGTATCACATGTGAGAAGAGGCATAGTTTAGCTCATAGGCATAAAGTTTACAGTTTTTAAACAGCATAGTGGAAGGGACCTAGAGTATTCCAGCAAACAGAAAAGAAAACCATATAATGTAATAATGTTTCACTAGCACTACAGAGTTACTGTTCTCCTTTCTTGTATGTTGCAGAGTAAGGCTCGATACAGATGAGCAGTTTGGGGCATCCTGGCAACGTGCTAGGGTTGCCTGGGTGCGAAGGAACGGCTTTCTAGTATGTGGCCAGGGCATCATCGCTGCGCAGTGCCATATAGATGGTGTGTGTAGTGATGACATCGCAGGTGCACTGCAACCAAATGGCGTGGCGCACCTGCTACATCACCAAGGCACCCTATGGGGCTTGTGGTATCGCAGCTGCAATGCTAAAAGGAGCTGCTTTGCCGTGCTCCTTTTTTTCCTGTGTACTGTCCGCTGCATTTGGCTGCTGTGGTGACAATGCAGAGGAAAAAAAAGGTGGCTCCAGACTGCCCTTTTTGGGTGGTCTGTCAAGCCCCTTAGGCATCTTTTAGTTGTGTTTTGTTAATACAAGAACAATAGCAATAAGAACAATCAGTGAACAATAACCATTTCAAGTCCTTCCCCCCCACCCCTTCCACTACTTTTAGAAAGTAACATCCTTCACCTAGGTTATTCCAACCTCCGAAAAGAGAAATCAAAAGGCAGAGGAAGACAATGTTGCTTCTATGAGAGAACTACAACAGAGGTAAGGCTTAAGTCAACAAAATCAATGGCAGTGGAAGCACTAACCATTCAATAACATCTCATCTTCTCCATTTCCCACTAACCACAACCAGCGGCTAATCTTCTTGATAAAAGTACTCTTCTCATATAAGTAATCCTCTGTTAGTGAAATAGCTGTCTCTTCCTCCTACTAATCTGTACCATAAATAGTTGCATTGCAACAGGAAGCACACAAATCATCTTCTAAAAATTCAGGAAAATCTGTAATTTCCACCTTTGGGAGGAGCTAACATATGCTTCTAGACAATTTCCTTTTGCAACTTTCACTGCTGCCTTTTTATTACAGTAAGCAAGCAGCATGTTAAAGTGTGTTGATTTAAGAAAAGAAATTCACAGAACAAGAAAAAGGGCAACTGTTGTGCTTTAAAAGGGTTCAGGGTAAATTTTCCAGGTCTATCATACAATCCCTGTTACTCTAAGGCATTTATTAGCAAAATCATCTCCTTTGCAAGTCTTGATGCAATACTGTACTTCCCGTCTAAAGACACTACACAAAGCATGAACAACATGCTGTAAAGGTGTGAATAAGAACATCTATTTAGGTACCAGCTCTGAAGAAAAATACAGGTGAATCTTGGAAAAGATGTTACAACAACATCAATGATGTATACACAAATCAGTCAATCTAAGACAATGCAAATATGCTTGAACTGATATTTGTTTTGATCTTTTGTACTTTCTTATTCATTTAGAACTGTCAGTGGATACTATAGAATCCAAGCCTGGATAAACCAGACTGAAAAATTACAGTGTAAGAATACATTTACTTTTGTCCCCTCAAATTTCTTCCATGTGTAATGAGTACAGTTTAGATGGTACATAATATATTGCTCCTTTTTCTCCAGAGTTAGAAGCAAAAAGAAATATTTTGCATAAATAGAAAAGTTACAAGGTCAACACATCAGCCCATATTTTATTGGACCTTATTCAGATTTGACAATGCTCATGCAAAGATTTTGACAAGAAAAGAACAACTTTTCTGTTAGGGATGTCAATTACTTCTCAGCATGTACAATACAAAAACCTTTAGACAGGTATAAGACATTTAAAGAAGAAAACAGCAATGCCACTGTTCGTAGAAAGCACTTAACTGATTACTTAACCTCCAAAAGAAATTGATTGGCTCCTGACCTATCTACTGCAAACAGATCTCCCTGCTCCTTGAACCCATAGGAAATGCTCAAAGGGTTAGGAAAACCTGCTGAACTGGAGCAAGGGCACTAAGGGGAGATCTTCAAACCCAGGCCAAGGCACCTTTCTAAGTGGGAGCGCCACACATGGAACACAATCCAAAGTGTCTGAACACTACATAAATAAATTATGCAGATTCCCAAGTGAAATTTTAAGTCATTCCTCCAATATGTAAGCAGAACCATTAGAAGAAAAGAAAACATACAAAAGATTTCTATGCTCCGTAATTGCATTGCCCTGTTTCTTTATACAGTGCTTTCCTAGCATTAAAATAATTAAAGTTATAGAAGAAATAATCATTGCATTTCAGATTTTATACTTTTTTTTGTTTTTTGCAAGAACAGAACTATAATCTAACCGCTGCAAAGGTGGTCCTGGAAAAAAACCTCAGTTTATTTCAGCTGAGGAAAATTTACTGCCATGCTAACTTCTAGCTGCTACAGCTTCTGTTGGCCATGCTAATGTGTTCCTAGGCACTGCCTCCAACTTTTCAATATTCTTATCATTCATACAACTTTTCTGTGACTCCTGCAATAAGCTCTTGACTCTTAAGATGTTTTGAAAGATATTGTACTGAAGTATACAATCTGACCCCCGTATCCACAGGGGATATGTTCCTAGACTTATTGTGCATAGTGAGAACTGTGGATAATGGGGAACCCCATATTTCTGCTGGAAGCTAATAACACAGTTGCACTGGAGGACTTCCAGATACCTAGAGACACCCCCCACCGGTGTGGATTTAAAAAAAACTACACGTGTGGTTTTGAAATTGTTTAGTTGTTTTTAATTTTATATTTATACATTTTAATGCTTTTGTATTGTTTTTAAGTTGTATTGTTTTAAACTTGTTGTTTGCCACATTAAGGCCCTACACTGGGAGAAAGGCAGGATATAAGTAAATAAAATAGTAATAATAACAATCACATAGCTACAGGGGTTGGACTGTAATTACTTCTAAAATTCAGTGTGTGTCTGTGTGCGTGCACGTGCATATGTGTGTGTGTGTGTGTGTGTGTGTATATATATATATATATATATATATATAAAAATTTTGATGTTTATATTTCATTTTTATGCCACTTTTCTCCTACTATCGATACCAGCACCACAATTCCTGTATTACAAAATAAAAATAAAAAGATTATAAGGCTGCTAACCAAAATGAACAAGACAACCTGTTCCTCATAAAAATACAGTGCAATCCCCAGATCCATGGGACCAGTAACTGAAATTTCAGTTACTCACATTTGGAAAAAAAATGTTCTCTCTAGACATTTTCTAGTTGCTACAGAGTGGTTCTATGGTATAATTCTGGCAGAAGTTGACCATAGAGTTGTGTTTGAGTTCACAGAAATGCCTAGAAGGTGTTCTTTCAAGGAATCTCTAGGTCCTCCAATGTGACTCTATGGTCAACTTTCCCCCAAAGTCATTCATTTCAACAGAGATCATTATAATTTCGCATTTCCCCATGGATATGGGGATCATACTGTATTTATTTCACTGTTACCTACTTAAAATGAGGACAGACGTTTTACTGACATGCATGGTTATGAGGGTTAGTGCTCAATGAAACTGAACTAAAAGGTTTGATATTAAAATGAGCATTTGCAGCCATCATGCCATTTCTGTGGCCCCCAAAACCTGCTAAGGGTTCTATAATATTTTCACACACACACACACACACACACACACCCGCTCCCAATTTTCTTTTGCCCTGCAGTGCCCTGAAACAATACCTCCGTTAATGGAGGCATTTTTGTCATGTTTCTCCCTCACAGGCCATTTTAGATCCAGGAGAGGACTTTAAAAACAAAAACGAAACAGTCACCACTTGTTAAAAAAGAAAAATTAAAATGAAAAAGGCCTCTACAGGGCCTAAAAAGGCCCACCTAGATAGATGCAGCAAACACAGCAAAAGTCCTACACACAGCTCCTAGAGGGATTTCAGATTTTTGTGTGTGTGTGGCCCTCCGATGTTTATGTGGGGGGTTTAATGTAGCCTCTGCCCTCTGACAGTTGCCCACTCCTACTCTATGTGCTATTGGTGTTAAGTTCTGTAAAGTCAACTTCAATTTATGGCAACTCTATGGAGAAGACACCTCTAAAAAATCCTGTTAATAAGGTCCTGTTCAATTCTTGTAAACTCTAAATTCTTGGTCTAGTGTTTACAAGAACTGAACAGGACCTTATTAATACAGTGGTCCCCCGGGTTACGAAAGTAATCTGTTCCGGATTACCTTTCGTAACCCGGAAATATTCGTAACCTGGGGGACCGCTTTTTTTGCCGGACCGCGCGGCAAATCTAAAGGGGCCGTGCGGTTTTTTTTTGTCGTAACCCGGGTTTTTTTCGTAAGCCGGGGCCGTTTTTGCGGCCCCGGCTCTTTCGTACCCCGGGGTTTTCTTACCCCGGGGTATTCGTAACCCGGGGGACCACTGTAGTCATTTGAGGAGCGTAGCTGTAAGATATAATTCAAGTAACCACCATTATAACTACGTAACTATTGTTTTAAAGATGAGGCAAACAAACAATGAACAAGAATGAATTATATCTTATTATATTACTAAATTTGAAAAAAGTGTAAAACATCCTTCATATTAATTACCTTATCAATGGCTGGTGAAGAGCAACTAAAGAGGCGTGGACTATAACAGAAATGACAGAGAGGTGAAAGTAATCAAACATGACATTGACATAGTGATGAAGGCCTCGTTGTAAGGTAAAGTGCAACTTTAGTGTTCGGCTGCTAATTAGCTGCAATGTGTTCAGATCCTCTGGCCTAGAAGAACAAGAGCACAATCACAGTCATCATTTTGAAAGTAACAGCACTATTAAGAATGCTTAAACACAAACCATGGCTTTTGCATTGTGCAAGTTTGTAAAAAAAATTACTCATCCAGAATTAATAATCTGATGTGCAGAACTTCCAATGAACTAGTGGAATCCCAGCACTGAAATGACTGTAAGTCCCTGTAGGAACTAACAGAGACCTGGTGCTGTAGGCCACATTCCAGAGGAAAGAACAGGCAAAACCACCTCTGAGAATTGCTTGCATAAGAAATATGAAATTCACGGGCCTCCAGAAGTCAACAGGCAACTTGAAGATGCACATGCACACACACAACTGTGTACAAGCCACTAACACTGAAACAAACAGGGAATTTCTTGCATACAATTGCACACATACAGAACTCTGAATGAAAGACTTCCTACTTGAAATAGCTGTACCAAGACTGCAATATTAACAATAAAATATCATTTAGTTTTGAACTTACGAATAATCTGTATCTGTAAAGTGTAGATCTAAAGAAAGCAGGAAATTCATTTCATTAAGAGACTCTTCGATCTAGGAAAGAGATTGAAAAAAAGATAATTGTTTGTAATAAAAACCATGGTTTTATTGTGCAATTCTGTCTTTGACTTATTTACTAATTTAAAGTGTGTACTGCCCTTCATTTCTGTTAAATTCTTGGGTTGTTCACAATAGCTTGAAATATAGTAATAAGATAGCTACAATAAAAATGAATAAAATTGCAGACAGAGTAGTAAATAGCAATATTCTTCCTTGTCCCTAGTGGAATTTAAGATGTATGTGAATATAAAAAAATCCTTGATTATATTTCAGATATTTTATGATTGCAGGTTCTAGCAGAAAGGACTGTGAACATTTAGAAGGCAATGCCATAATTACAAAAAGTCAACATGGGTTTCAGAGAAACAAGTCATGCCAGACAAACCTGATCTCTTTTTTTGATAAAACTACCAGCTTGGTAGATTGATGATGATGATTAGCTTTATTTATAAAGCGCCGTAAGTGTACACGGCACTGTACAAAAACCAAATAAAATCAAGAATATGTAAAAAGCCTGCTTATGGCGTACAATCTAGAGATTAAAACAACCAGTTAAAAACATTATAAGAAACAAGTTAAAACAGCAGATATCAAATATTATTAATAGATGAAGGGAATGCTATGGATATAGTATATCTTGATTTCAGTAATGCCTTTGACAAGGTTCCCTATGACATTCTTGCAAACAAGCTTGTAAAATGTGGGCTAGACAAGTTAACTGTTACGTGGATTTGTAATTGGTTGACCAGCCGAACCCAAAGGGTGCTCAACAATGGCTCCTTTTCAACCGGAAAGAAGTGACCAGTGGGGTCCCACAGGGCTCTGTCCTGGGCCCAGTGCTATTCAACATCTTTATTAATGACTTGGATGACAGAATTGGGGGGGGGATACTTATCAAATTTGCAGATGAGACCAGATTAGGAGGAGTAGCTAATACTTCAGGGGACGGAATCAAAATTCAAAATGACCTGAATAGACTAGAAAGCTGGGCCAATGCTAACAAAATGAAATTCAACACGGAGAAATTTAAGGTTCTGCACTTAGGGCGGAAAAATGAAATGCACAGATATAGGAGGGGGACACCTGGTTGAATGAAACTACGTGTGAAAGGGATCTGGGAGTCCAAGTAGACCCTGTTGAACATGAGTCAAACAGTGTGATGCAGCAGCTAAAAAAGCAAATGCAACTTTAGGCTGCATCAACAGAACTATAGTGTCTAGATCAAAGGAAGCAATAGTGCCACTCTATTCTGCTCTTGTCAGGCCCCACCTAGAATACTGTGTCCAGTTCTGGGCACCACAATTAAAAAGGATTTGGAGAAACTGCAGCGTTTCCAAAGGAGGGCAACTAAGATGGTGAAGGGTCTGGAAACTGTGCCCTATGAGGAACGCCTGAGGGAACTGGGGATGTTTAGCCCGAAGAAGAGAAGGTTAAGAAGTTATATGATAGCCCTGTTTAAATATTTGAAAGGATGCCATATTGAGGAGGGAGCAAGCTTGCTTTCTGCTGCTCCAGAGACTAGAACACGGAACAATAGATGCAAACTGCAGGAAAAGAGATTCCACCTAGACATTAGGAAGAACTTCCTGACAGTAAGGGCTGTTGGACAGTGGAACACACTCCCTCGGAGTGTAGTGGAGTCTCCTTCTTTAGAGGTCTTTAAGCAGAGGCTGGATGGCCATCTGTCAGGGATGCTTTGATTGGGAGTTCCTGCATACCAGAGGGCTGGACTGGATGGCCCTTGTGGTCTTTTCCAACTCTATGATTCTATGACTTATCTGAAATGCTGTATTCCAACCATTGCTGGTTGGGGATATGATAATTCTTAAACCCCTTTCCATCTGTAAAAGGTGAGGCCAAAGACATACTGGTTTAAGTAATTCAGGGACTCAGCTTTGCATAGACAGTAGGTATGTGCTATAGGCCAGCACTAGTTCAAGGAGTGGGGGGATCAGTTGGATTTGGGAAGATAATGGGAGAAAAACAAGTTAGACAAAATCCTATGCTCATGCGGGACAACCAGATTGTAAAAAATTGCACAAAACCGTACCTACACATGATATTATGCAATTATTACACTTCCAGCACAGTGGAAAATCCAAAATGTCTGAGTTTATTTTCTTCAGTGACAAGGGTCAGAATTCCTTTTCTCTCCCACCACAAATATTTTTATTAATTAATGGTCAGAATTCTGACCAACTCTGCAACCAATTACAGCACATGCCCCAAACCATGGAAGTGTCAGTCAGGGGATACCAATCTCATAAAACCAAGATGCAAGCTACGTTGTTATATCATCACAATCCTATTCTTAGCTAAAAAGAGGAGCTTTTCTCATGCAGGAAGTCTGGCAGTGTGGAAGCATTTTGTACAAACTTCCAACAGTCAATGGCCAAAGGGAACAAAAAGAAACAAGGGGCACATGAATAAGTCCTATTTCTTCAGAACAAAGCCATAAACAATGACTACTAAGAATCTGAATTCCACTCCTGCAACAGCAGCTGAAAGGTAAAGCATTTCGTCAAAGAAATTGAACCAACAATGTACAAATAAAACAGCAGATGCCCCAAAACATGGAAGTGCCAGCCATCCACACAAGCACACACACCTCTTAAATCTTCCAGAAAAAGAAATGAATATCATTTCTAGAAAAGATCCTAAAATACAAAGTTATACAACTGAGCACAAAAGTTAGACTCATACAAGCCATTGTATTCCCTATTACCTTATATGGATGTGAGAGCTGGACAGTTAAGAAACAAGATAGGAAGAAAACAAATTCATTTGAGATATGGCACTGGAAAAGAGTGCTGATGATGCCATGGACAAAAAAGACAAATAAATGGGTCCAAGAGCAGATCAAACCAGAAATCTCCCTGAAAGTCAGGATGATAAAACTTAGGCTGTCGTACTTCAGGCACAACATGAGAAGACACGACTCACTGGGGAAAAAACCCAATAATGCTCTGAAAGTCAGAAGGAAGTAGAAGGAGAAGAGGACCACTTGCTAGATGGATGGACTCTATTAAGGAAGTCACGGATATGTCTGTACAGGAAGTAAGCAGAGTAGTGGAGGACAGGGGGTCTTGGAGATGTCTCAACTACAGGGTTGCCATGGGTTGAGATCGACTCAAGGGCAGTTAACAACAACAATCTTTCCTTGCACAGGCAATGTGAAGGTGTACTGATTTGCAGTTCTGCAGCTACCAGGGATGCTAGCGGAAGAGCCTGTCATTGTTGCCAATATCATGCTTTTCATATCTATTATTGTGCCATCAAAAACTAAGTGATGCAGGACAGGATAGTGACTATGTTATGCTTGCCTTAGTAATGGCATAATGGTCATCTGCATAGCTAAATTAGAGGACTGACTATTTAACATTAAGTATAGGCAAGAGAATATTACCTTCCTTTCATCCAGCAGCATTTTAACTTTGAAGATCATAACATCATTCACAGACACCTCCTCATTTTTGTAAAGAATCTGAAATGTTTTACTACAGACTACATTGTCATGGACTGATGCTGGAAAAGCAAGATCAGCACCTGAAAATGATAATATGGATTAGAGATAATCAAAATTTAAATGTTAAGATTCTGATTCTTCTTACAAAATGGCAACTAATATTTTCAACAAATTAATGTTTCTAATAAATAATTTTCATTTTGTCATTCTGATATGAGTACTCTCATTCAAACAATTTAAATCTGTTGACGATCAAATAATATGTTGTTAACTTAAGGTCTTGGTTACGTTCACGGATAACAGTATCATTACAGTCAGGCCTCAGTAGCTATGAAAGATTCGTTCCGGAACCCTCCTCGGATACCAAAATCATGGATGCTCAAGTCCCATTGTCCCCAATTGGGGTGTGGCCACTAGGCTGCACCATCATTGAGGACAATGGGCCCTCACCAGCCTTCACTCAGCGATGCCTTCCTTTTTCCCTCACATGCAGTGGGCGGGTTGCAGGGGACTGCTGCCACTTTCTCCTCCTCCTCCATTCCTCCTTCTTCTCACTGACGGAAGATGGGTGGCTGGACGCATGAGGCCACCACCATCGCTTCCTCTTCCTCCTTCTCTTCTTCTTTCTGCCTCTTTCTCCCTCCCGGCTCTCACCAGCGGGCTGGCGGCTGGTGACATCGGACCACCACTACCACCTCCTCTTCTTCCTCCCTCCCTCCCCCCTCTCCCTGGTGGCAGGAGGGTGGCTGCTCTTCTTCTTCTCGCCTCTCCTCCTCCTCTCCCTCCCTCCCAGCTCCCACTGGTGGGAACCTGGCAGCATGGGACCACCACTGCTACTGCCACTTCCTCCTCCCCTTCCTTCTGCCTCCACTCCCTCCTTCTCTCCTCAGCATCGGGCAGAGGGCTGGAGGCATGGGGCCACTGCCACTTCCTCCTCTTGTCTATTCCTCCTACTTCCTCTTCCTCCCTGCTGGCTCTCACCGGGGTGGGCAGGCAGCTGGCAGCATGAGACTGCCGCCGCCACTTCTTCCTCCACTGCTGCCACCTCAACAGTGGCTTGCCATCCACGGATGGTCAACTAACAATAATTTACTTCACCGATAGTGCTTCTACAATTATTACTAAAAACTCAAATAGTAATGAAAAATATTCACACTTACTGGCTGCATGTAACAAGCTTGCTTCAATTTTGTGTGGAACTCTTGGAGGAATTTTCATAGATACACGAATCTGGTAAAAGCTGCAACAGACAAAACTACTTACAAGGTAACACTGTTTTATCTTATCTTGCTCTTTTGTTTATTAAAACTTTTTTTAATCCTATGTTTTTACTAAACATGGTTTTCACAATGGCTCACAAATTCCTTAAAAACACATCATAAAAGCAATTACCAAACCTCCAGCAAATAGCAATACAGTTAGAAGCAGTTAAAATAATTCAGCACCAACAAATTAAAGCAGCAAAAAGAGAAAACAATATAGTCTAAAATATAAACCCAGTTAAACATTATTACAGATATCACAACACCAATCTAATTTGGATCTCTTCTAGTGCATCAGGGTAAAAATACAGCAGTCAGGTTGCTGACTTGGGCAGCTTATAGGGAGCATGTAACTTCTCTGCTAAGACAGCTCCAATGCCTACTAATCCATTTCCAGGAAGAATTCAAAGTGCTGATTATGATCTTTAAAGTGCTATATGGCATGGGTCCAGACTATCTGAAAGGCTGTTATCTCTATAAGCCTGCCCTAGCTTTAAGACCTGCAAGAGTGTGCTTTCTCTCAGTCCAACTACTACCACAGCCACATTTGGTGAGGAAATGGGAAAAACCTTTGTGGCTGCTCCCAAGTTGTGCAATTCCCTTCCATGGGAGGTCCTGTTGACCTCATCCTGCTGTCTTTTTGCTGGTAGGCAAAAACTTTTTTTAAATTTATATAGGCATTTGGTTTTTAAGCTGCTGCAGCAGATGGAGTGCATCCCATTTTCTTCAAAGATTAGCTCAAAAATTTATCAAATGAGCAGCATTACATACAAAGATAAAGATATTCCTCATTGACAAGGTTGTCAAGTTGTGTCTGACATAGGGGCAGTGCTCATCTCTGTTACTAAGCCGAAGAGCCAATGCTGTCAGAGACTACTCTGTGATCATGTGGCCAGTATGTTTGCTCAGAATGCTATTTATCTTCCCACTGGAGTGGTACCTATTTATCTACAGTGGTCCGCCGGGTTACGAAGGTAATCTGTTCTGGATTACCTTTCGTAACCCGGAAGTATTCATTTCCCGGGGGACCGCTAATTCTGCCGGACCGCGCGGCCGATTTAAAGGAGCCGTGCGGTTTTTCTTGTTCGGATCCCGGGGTATCCTTCGGATCCCGGGGGATATTTTTTGGTCCCGCCAGTTTCGGGTCCCGGGGATTTCGTTCCCCGGGGGATTCGTAAACCGGCGGACCACTGTACTTGCATTTGCATGCTTTCAAACTGCTAGGCTGGAAGAAGCTGGGACCAGTGATGGGAGCTCACCCCATCAGCAGCACCCAGGCCTCGAACTGCCAACCTTCTTGCAATCAGCAGAGTCAGCAACAATTCACAAAACAAAACATGAACAATTATAGATAACCACAGTATCAACAGGTAATTATTGTAATTATATAAGAGAAAATTGGCAACCCAGCTATGGATGGGAAGGGCACACAGAGATAGCAATACACTGTTCCAGAAAGACAGCATGCAGTTCTTCATCAGTGACCTACAGACACTAGTTGATAACCCCAGATCTGGGTTCTTACCCCAATCTTGTTTCTAAGTTCCTTTTCCTGTCTTTCACCTGGACAGGTAAATACTGATAATCCTCTTTCAAACCATCTCCACTCATGGTAAAAATTGTTCAACAGTGAAATGTGCTGCCTCGGATTATGGTGATGTCTCCTTCTTTGGAGGTTTTTAAACAGAGGATGGATGTCCATCTGTCAGGGGTGCTTTGATACTGTGTTCCTGCATGGCAAGGAGTTGTACTTGACCCTTGGGGTCTCTTCCAACTCTATGACTCTATGATTCATCATTTTTCTGTTATCCAGCTTCTTTCCACCAACCACCAACTCCAGCTTGGATTTCAAGCAACAGGTTCATTAGGCTCCATATTGATAGGATGAAGCAAGTCAAGTGGGAGACCCCCTCATAGAGGAGTTTGTTTTGCGCTGAGCTTGGATGAGGGCCAGTACCAACATCCTGTTACCAAGCCAATGCTTGGAGGCTAGCCCTCACAACATTTGGAGCATGATTTATGGTTGATTTATGGTGATAATCATGATGGATTTATGACCCCTGTGTAAGCATTAAAGTTGTGGCCATCTTTTAACCCAACACACCATGTCCAGCCCCTGCTCTGTCGTGGTGCAAAAATTCAGCTCTGATGTTACGTCTCTCCCCATCAAACACTCTGGTCTCCTGTACTGAACATGGATCCTTCATATGCCCACTCAGAAATAAATTCTGTTAAGTTCAGTTGTGCTTATGTTCAAGTATATGGGTGCAGTATGGGAGCCTTAACCACAATAGTCTTCTATGACAGTGCATCCATCTGTTCAACAGGGGATGTACACAAAAATGAGTGACCGTATTCAAAGGGAAGGGCAGATACTGACATGTTCTGCAAATCATCCTAATATGCCTCATTGTTACAGTTTGCATTTAATATTTTCACTGTGTTACTTTCTCTCCATATCAGGAGAGTTAAGCTTATGAAGAGAGTGTTCTCTGATCACAGCAATCCTTCTCTTAACCAATTTAACTATTCAGAAGTAACAAAATCAATTACTCTCTTAACACTCCCATAAAGTTGTATAAACAGCTTCATTTATATACCACTTCATACCACCTAAGGAGTATCTAAGTGGTTTACAACTGTAAGCTACTTGCCCCCAACAATCTGGGTACTCATTTTAGCGACCTTGGAAGGATGCAAGCCTGAGTCAAGCTTCGGCCCTTTTGCTGGTATTGAACTCGCCACCTTATGGTTTTGAGTGAGTGGCTGCAGTACAGGCATTTAACCACTGCACCACCAGGGCTCCCTGTATGACTTTCATTAAATTTTATGGGAGAAAGGAAGGAGCAGCAATAAGTGACACTGCTGTCCATCCTGTCCTCTGCACAATCACTTTCTGCTCCCAAATCTCCTCTCCATGTTGCAGTTCAATTATTATGTCAAGTAATTCATCCACATTAGTGTTCCTCAAAGAAATTAATGGAAGTCATTCCCTTCTATGGTCCACCAACAGAATTTTCATAAACATTTTGTACCTATTATGCAACAAATGTTTGGCTAATAATGCTCCTGGCCAGTGCTTCAACATATTTTGCATACTCATTAGAATGGAGTTAATTAAAAAATTCTCTCTCCATACAATTAAGTGACCCTGCAAGCAAGCATCTAAATTATGTGGAAGGAAACACCTCACATCTTTGTCACTAATAATCCTAAATTCTGAATTAGTTCTCACAGTAATCTTAATTTCTGTATCACAACAATATAAGGCAGGTGGATTTCTGATACACAGTGAAGATCTCTGCCATATGATCATTTTAAATGTACAAACATTTATTTGGATATTATGGTAATATGATAATGTGAAATGTGACCCCAGGACAAGTATGCTAGCAAGCGGTGGCTTGGAGGGATGGTAACAGGATGTTGGTACTGGCCCTGATCCAAGCCCAACGCAAACCAAACTCCTCTGAGCGGGCGTCTTCCACTTGACTTGCTTTATCCTATCAATATGGAGCCTAATGAACTTTCTGCTTGAAATCCAAGCTGAAGTTGATGCTTAGTGGAAAGAAGCTGGATAACAGAAAAATGACAAATTCTTGACCTCTCAAAATAGCAGCTAAATTACAACAGGACACAAAACATTGATATTGCATGCAGAAACTATGTTTATGAATTTGCAAAAACAGAAATAATTTAGGGATCCATGTTTTGAAGCAATGTAATTTACTAAACAAAGTAACTGTTAATTTAATCAACTAACACTTCAGTCCCAAAATAAAGCAGTCCTTGATTTAATCTTGGTACTTAGAAATATAGAGGCAAAACTGGAAGCACAAGAATTCCCACACCTCACTTCTTCTTTGGAAATTAAAAGCTGAAAATGGCTTGTCCTTGCAGTTTCAAGCCAAATGGTACAACAGACAACTGAAACTAGCTGTGTTAAATTAATGTTCATTGTCAAGAACAGTTTTAAAATCTCTATACTCTAGTTTTTAAAGTTATGCTGGTGCTAATGCTTTCATTTTATTTCACTATATTTCATTATATATTCACTATATTCTATATTTCCCACATTAAAAGATACTAAAGGTATTCCTTTTCGTCAAATAATAAACAATAGCTTGAATTTACCATACCCTATGAGGAGCAGCTTATTTAGTCTGGAGAAGAGAAGGTTAAGAAGTGACATGATACTCATATTTAAATATCTGAAACGGTGTCATACTGAGGATGGAGGAAGCTTGTTTTCTGCTGCTTCAGAAACTAGGACATGGAACAGTGGATTCAAGCTACAGGAAAAGAGATTCCACTTAAAAATCAGGAAGAATTTCCTGATGATAAGAGCTGTTCAATAGTGGAATATGCTGCTTTGGAGAGTTCTAAAGTCTCTTTCTCTGGAGGTTTTTAAACAGAGACATCCCTCAGGAGTGCTTTGATTGTGTATTCCTGCATGGGGGGGGGGGGTAAATTGAGTGGTTCTGTTGTTTTTTTCCAACTCTATGATTTTATGATTCTAAATGAGACCTCAGACTTAAGAGAAATCAAATACTTCTTTTAATAATATCTGATCATCTATGTTTTACAATGTGATTTGAGAGGCAGTTAACAAAAAACAGAGACCGGTGTTTTAGAAAACTGACAACTTAATGAAGTAACCAGCTAAAAAGTACTTTAATAAGCCTGGATGAAAAGTCTAATCACTGTTGATGTTTTTAAAACAGTAAAATCTGTTTTCTATTCAACCATTTCTGAACAAACTTTGGATGTCTGTCATCAGATATACAAGGTAACAGTGTGGGGTAGTTCCACCAGCCTTCGGTTAAACAACTCGCTTGTCATTTCGCTATCATTTACTATGTATGCAGCACATAATGCAGCAGAAATCTATCACTAAAATACTGAATGGGTAGTGTTAGTTCAAAGTGAAGGTTTTACAGCTTAAAATAGACTTCATCTAACTAGTTAAGGATACCTCCAGTGGCTTAACAAGCTTTTCCAGTACACTATCAACATTATATGGCTCATGAAGGAAAATGAGGATTAAAAATGCCAGGCATGGCATGGTACAGTGGTACATAATCAAAATTTGTCAGTAAAGCACATGAGAGATTAAAATAGCTGCTAAGTCAACAGAAACAGGGTTAACATTTAAAATCAAGTTAGAAAGGCAGATTTATAGCCAAATAAGATGGCAAAGGCTCAGTTCAGAAGCAATGTTTTTGGTTCAATAAACCTTGTGTATTCAACTAGAAATGAGCGTTGTAAACATGGGGACTTGGACCGGAAGTGAGAATTTATGCCCGCATGTTTCCCTGTGCCCCTGTGTAGCATTGCTGTAATGTTGTTTGTTAACCTACAAACCTCCTGTTACATATGAACTCAAAAACTGTGATTTAATCTTGGACTATAAAGCACAATACAAAATCTGATTCCCTGACTCAGGCTAATAAAAAAGCGAAGTCACTCTATTTGTGACACTAGGCACAAAAGTGCATTGATCAAATACTGAAAAGGCATTTCCTTGGCTCAAAAAACTCACTTTAAATCAAGAAATTTGCTTGGTCAGGACCATAACCTTCAAATGGAACTTATTAGTTGTAAAATTCGTTTCTAGTTTATTTTTTAAAAAATACTTGACAATATAGAAGTATAGATCTTTGCAAATTTGCTTTTAGTCTCAAATCTGGATCGAAAGCAAGGGCATAAGATGTGAATAACCAATTTGGCATCAAGATCAGATTTTCTGATGATGGACTGGTTACAATAAGTAACAAGCCAAGGAGCCTTGTGAGTCCTGGCTCATTCTGTATGAGCATTGAGGAGACGCAAATAGCCTAGCAGCTCCCACCTACAGCAAGAATGAGCAAAGAGAAAGCTCCATGGTTTATTTACCTGCATAAAAAACAAAGACCACCCCACACCTCCACAACAAGCCACACAAAGAAACTACAGACAAACCCTGTATTCTTTGTCTGACTTCTTGGGATGAATGTGTGCAAACCCAAACTGAAGCAGCATACACTGCCTGTATCTGGGCAGAATAAGAAACAGGCCAGAGGAAAGCTCTCAGGTTTACTACTTCTTTCTTCCCAGTTTGAATACTGTACGTTTTTTCTTCCACCCCTCATCCCCCAAAAAAACCCACACACCTTTTCTGCCCTAGAATTCTGAGTTATACTGGATGCCCCAAATCTTTATAGATATTTCTGGTTCTTCAGGACCATCCCTTTCTTTAAAAAACAATCCTTGAATTTTGAATCAGTTATAATTACATTAATCCATGTTGACATGTCATTATAGCTTGTAGGCTACAAGAAGCCAGAGAACCACCTAAACACTCCCATTTGCAGCAGGAATAGACAGTGATGTCAAAACAGCTGCACTGTAAGCAATGGAATCCAGACTTTCAAGTGAATGGATCAGGATGAGTGTCATTTTATAAATATCAACATTGTGGATGTTAAATAAATACGACAGGATTGCAAATTAAATAAAACTTGACGATCTTTTGAAATATGTCCTCAATGATGCAAGACTGATTTTGAGATTTTTTTAAAAAAACAGAAGTTTTAGAGTTCTATAAAAATAATTAGAAATAGAAATTTAAGATGCAATCTGATTCACACTAACTGGAATTCAATGGATCTTGTTTCTAAGGAGATATGTCTAGGATTGCACCATAAAGCTGCAATCTGACACATACTTACTTGATCAGAAACCTTATGCAATGGATATTACTTTTGTGAATTCATGTGTAAGACAGTATTGCAGTCAACTTAAATTGTTCAGAAAACACAATGAAAGAATACCTACTCTTTATAGATTGACAAACCACAACAATGCTTTGAGTAACATTTTTACATTCAGTACTCATACTCAAGTTCCATAACTATCGCATTCAATACTCAAGTCTCCTAGTGTTACTCCCTGAGATTATGGTCTGGAGCAAAACCTTCTTGAATTAGAGTAGCCTCTTCTGTAAAAAGCTGAATGCCAACAGTTCCCTACTAGATATGTTCTCAGCATTTGGCAATCAAGAAAAATAAGTTACAATCCAAGCACCATGATATGGCCACCAAAGTATGCATTTGAATATGGAATAGCATGAATCTAAAATCCTTTTTGCCTATGTAGATCACAGAATAAATGAGTTAGGTATGGAAGCAACTATCAGGGAAGGACAATTGTCATTTTGCTTAAAGGAAGCGGTTGTGCAACCACTCCTGAAGAAACATTCCTTAGATCCCCTGGATATGAACAGTTACAGGCCAGTCTCAAATCTTCCATTTTTGAGCAAGGTAACTGAGAGAGCTATTGCCATTCAAATCCAAGTAGTTTTGCATTAAACCGATTATCTAGATCCATTTCAAACTGGCTTTAGTACAGGATATAGATTTGAGACCACCATGGTCGCCTTGGTTGATGATCTTCGTCTAGATATCGACAGGGGAAGTGTGAACAGGAACATTGGGTCTTACCTGTGATATGTTCATTTTCAGAGATGTAGGTGGGAACATCCTTTATCCTGGGTTAATTCCATCTCATTGCTCCAAGTAGGCAGGGAAAACAGATTTGAAAAAATTTGCTCCCTCTGGTGGTGACTCCTTCAAGTCTGTTTTCCCTGCCTACTTGGAGCAATGAGACGGAATTAACCCAGGATAAAGGATGTTCCCACCTCCATCGCTGGAAAACTGTTGGTACCTTTAAACTCTCAGCAGCTTTTGACACTATTGATCACAACATCCTTGTGGAGCACCTGGGAGAATTAGGAGTCGGAGGCATGGCATTTCAGTGGTTCTGATCCTATCTCTCAGGCAGATTCGAAAGGGTGATGCTTGGAGACAGTTGCTCTTTAAAAAGAGAGCTCAAATTTGGCATCCCACAAGGTGCCATCCTGTCCCCAATGCTATTTCATATTTATATGAAACCTCTGGGAGAGATCAAAGATGATGTCTCTACTCTCAATGAATGTCTTAAAGCGTTAATGGACTAGATGAGAAAAAACAGACTGATGGAGGTACTTGTTCTTGGGCCCACTAACCCAGGTATAAGGATAAGTCAACCAGTCCTAGACAGGATCACACTCCCCTTAAAGGACTATCAGGACCATCCCTTTCTTTAAAAAACACTATGTCGCAGTCTGGGAGTACTCCTACATGTTTCGCTTCAGATGTCAGACCAAATAAATGTGACAGTCAGGAGTGCTTGCTATCAGCTCCGGCTGATACGGCAACTGCATCCTTTCCTGGAACAGAGGGACCTAGAAAATGTAGTGCATGCACTGGTAACCTCACAATGCAACTTCTGTAATTAACTCTACATGGGCTACCCTTGTGCCTAGTCCGGAAACGTCAATTAGTCTGAAATATGGCAGTCAGAGTGGTCGCCAGGACAGATAGAGGTGACCACATTACTCCTATCTTAAAATCTCTCCACTGGCTGCTTATTAGTTTCCGAGCACAGTACAAGGTGTTGGTAATGACCTTTAAAGCTCTACATGGCTTGGGTCCAACCTATTTGTGGAATCGCCTCCTTAATAATAGTTTTTATTTCTTAATAATCGTTTTTATTTCTTACCCACCCCTCTGTTGAAACAATCAAGGCGGGGTACAGCAGAATTAAAAACAGTTACAGTTAAAATAAATCAACAGTCCCATCCCTGACCTCCCACCCCTTAAAACAGAATTAAACTGGCAAAGATTAAAATCAAATTACTATCAAATAGAAATAAAACAAACTTCCATGCAATCCTCCTCACATTCTTAGGTCCTCTGGGGAAAAAACTTCTTCAACCAATTAAGACCCTCTGGGCCTTCTTATCAGCATCTCCCAAATTATGGAATGGCCTGTCAGAGGAGATCTGGAATATCACCAATCTTGACAGCTTCAAAAAGGCTGTCAAGATGGATCTTTTCCCACAGGCCTTCCCTGAATAATCCACCCGGTCTTCCATGGATACAGACTACCATAGAGATTACCCAGATTGCCCACCCCCTTGTCTCTGATTGGCTCGACTGCTTGATTATTTTAATTGTTTTAATTGTTTATGATTTTATTATAGTATAGTTGGGGGGGAGGGAAGTGATATAATGTATTTTAATATATACCGTATTTTATATTGCATTTTACTTGTTATTGTAAGCCACCTTACATCATCATCATCATTATTATTATTATTATTATTATTATCTGACCAAGGACCTTCAGACAATTATAACTGCAACCAAGATGCACCCTCCAATATGCAGCAGACCCCTGTAATGCCCAATTTTCTGTAAACCAGTTGTAGAAGCTTCCATGGCTCAAGCTCAGTACTTTGAACACTAAAATTCTGAGGGAGGGAGGGAAAGCAGTTGGTGATGAATCAAGAAGACTCACATCCATGCCTGTTGATTTTGTATTCTATTCATGAGAAATCTGTCATGATATAGATGGAGTTTCAATTCATGATACACTAGCTTTAAATTAAAATGTTTGCTGAATTAAAGTTTAAATATCAAGAGTTAATAAACATAATTTCTTTTTTTTAAATGTTGGCCTCTTCTTCCCCTATTTCACCCCCAATCCCTGCATATACAAAACCGAAACCCAGTTTGGGAATACAATCCCCAGTCTTCGATGGAGTCACACTCTCCTCGAAGGACTCTGTTCGCAGTCTGGGGGTACTTCTTGACTCGTCGCTTCACATGACTAGTCAGATGAATGCGACGGTCAGGAGTGCCTGTTATCAGCTTTGGCTGATACGCCAGCTGCGCCCTTTCCTGGATATGAGGGATCTGGAAACTGTGATACACACGTTGGTAACCTCACGTTTGGACTACTGCAATGTGCTCTACACGGGGCTACCCTTGTGCATAACCCAGAAACTACAACTGGTTCAGAACATGGCAGCCAGACTTGTTACAGGAACATCTAGGAGAGAGCACATAACACCTGTGCTTAAGTCTCTCCACTGGCTGCCAGTTAGTTTCTGGGCGCAGTACAAGGTATTGGTTTTAACCTTTAAAGCCCTACATGGCTTGGGTTCATCCTATCTCAGAGACTGCCTCTTCCCGTATGAACCCCCCCACACACACACTCCGGTTCCCCGGGAGGAACCTGCTACAGCCTATGAAGACCAAACTGACGCAGACCTCCCAGAGGGCCCTTTCAGCTATCACCCCCAAGCTTTGGAATGACCTGCCGGATGAGATGCGTCTCATTCCATCCATTGATGGCTTTAAAAAAAGCCTTAAATACACATCTCTTCTAGCAGGCCTTCCCAGACAGCACCTAACATCGCCCGGCTCTAAACCCTAGACTTGAGCTCTTCCAGCCTCCTCTATGACTCCAGCCCCACCCAATTAGCTCAAGGAGTCTTAGGCTGGATATTGATATTGTTATTGTTTGTTTTTGTCCTAGGTTTTAATCTATTGCTGATTTAATTTTATTTTAAGGGGTGGGAGGTGGGGATGGGTTTGATCTGTTTTAACTACTGTTATTTTAATCTTGCTGTAACCCATCCTGATTGCTTGATCAGAGGGGTGAGCTATAAATAAATATTATTATTAGTAGTAGTAGTAGTAGTATTTCAACCTGCCTTGGATTGCTCTTGTATAGAACTATAAACAATATTTAGTAGGAAGAACTTCTATAACCTCATCTGCCACATATTTTCAATCACTTATGAATCTTCTTTACAAAAGTACTTCAGCAGTAATACCACTACATCAGATTCTTTATTGTATATGAAAATATATTACTCACCCTCTTTGAAACAAATCCACATTGTAAAATTTATGCAGCTCCACGGAGAATTCTACCATTGCTTGTACTTCACTCATTTTTATGTAGATGCAGAAGCTGAGGAACAGTTGCCAGCACCTTAGTTACTGGAGAGAAGGACCATAAGAAACTTAAGCTGTTCTCACACCCAAACATGAGCTATTAACAACATTTCAGCTCTTTACATCTATGGCTTTAATGAAAATGTGCTACATGATCTCTTGTGATTCAATATCTACCCCATGTTTTAAGATTCATCACTACCACCAGAATGGTCATCAGTACAGACACAGAATACAATACAGAGGAAGAAATAATTCTCCTTGCTTAAGGTGGCAACCCTGAGGCATACCTATTAATTGAATCTGACCCCTTGCTTG
The DNA here is from genome assembly GCA_034509955.1 of Urosaurus nigricauda. Lineage (NCBI taxonomy): Eukaryota > Metazoa > Chordata > Lepidosauria > Squamata > Phrynosomatidae > Urosaurus > Urosaurus nigricauda. The sequence goes on along the minus strand of JAOEGL010000001.1, from coordinate 254,350,597 downwards.
GTGCTATCTCTTTCCTCAACTAAGAACCATCAAGGATGAATTATGCTTTTAATGTTGTTATTGTTTTAAATTATTGTTAATTTAATCTATTTTTAAGGGGTGGGTGACTGGGAATGGGTTGATGAAGTGTTTTAATCTGTATGTTTTAATCTTGCTGTACCCCGCTCTGATTGTGCTTCACAGAGGAGCGGGCTAGAAATAAAGATGATGATGATGATGATGATGATGATGATGATGATGATATAATAGCAAAGTGTTCCATATAAAGACTTAGGGGCTGCGCAGACTACCCCTGAAGGGGTGGCATGCAGCCGCCTCCGCGTTCACCAGATCGGGGCCGCGGCAACTGCATGCCACGGCCCTGATCTAGCCTTTCTGAAGTGCAAAAAGGAGCCATAAAAAGTGGGTCCTTTTTACGCCCTGGAAAGGGCGCCACAGCTTTACAGTGCTTCTTTGGCGCTGCGTCATCTAAATGTAATGCCAGAGGAGCACTGTGACCCTTTGTGGTGTGGTGTCATGTTGCCATGGGGGCAGACTCAGGGCATGAATCATGTGGGTGCCACATCCTGACTCTGCTCCCAGGCCAGCCTTAATGGCTGGTCTGCACAGGCTCTTAATTAATGTGAGGACAAACACACTTGCTGTCACTTCTTTTTTCACCTACAAAAATACAGAAATCATAATTCTAACCACACAGAAAGGATTCCACCTCAGCTTAGTCCTCTTTGGACATAATGATAAATTACAGTTAAACAATATGAGTGTAGAACCTCTGGCCCTCCCAATGATTTGGAGTATAACTACCATAATCCCTTATCTTTGGTGATGTTGAATTGGAGAGAGGCAAACTATACTGCAAAATGGCAGGAGGGCCAAAAGCTCTCTGTCCTTAGCCTAACAGTATGTGCATTTTCCTTTCACTCACTCCTCTAGCCACTCTCTTATTCTAGTGCATCACTGAGAAAAAAGTTGGAAGTTTGTCCTTCCACTTTTAATCTAATCAGATTCCTGAATTACCATCTGAACCTGGGAGAATTCAATTAGTTGAGTGCTAACAGGTTTTGAACCAAAATGGGGGCAAAGAGAAACAAGGGGAGAGTTATGACAATGCTCAGCCTCAACTAAAAACCACCATCATCCTAAGGTAACCCGTCCCAGTCCAACCCAATGAAAATTGAACTTGTCCAGTGGTCAGGAAAAGATATGTGCTGGTATAGTCATCAGAAACTCCTGTCATGCCAAAGTATATACAGTGGTCCCCCGCCTTACGAATCCCCTGGGTTACGAAAACCCCGGGATCTGAAGGCGGCGGGACCGCCATTGTATCCCCCGGGATCCGAAGGATCCCCCGGGATACAAAAAAAAAGTGGAAAAAAAGCCGCGCGGCCCCTTTAAATGGCCACGCGGCCCGTCCGCGAAAGCGGTCCCCCGGGTAACGAAAGCTTCCGGGTTACGAAGGTAATCCCGGAACGGATTACCTTCGTAACCCGGGGGACCAGTGTACTTCAATTGTCATAGAAGAAGGAGGTATTCAGTATCTCCTTGCTCAATAACCCAAAGCTAACAGTGTTTGGCTAAACCCATGAAGTCAATCAGTGGCCAGTGGAGGTGGGAGGACCCCAGATACCATCCAGCTGCAGCTGGGGGAGGGAGGAAGAAAAAAATCTTACCATACCAGACCCTAAGCCATTGCCTTATAGAAGTCTGGAAAAGCAATGTTACTTTGTCCTGCCTACAAAACTGCAATTCACTGGTGCCCTAAATCTCCCTGTCCACAAAGTCTACTGACTGCAGGGAGAGAAGTAGTAGCATGGTGTAAGAATGCCGATACAGATTAGGCTTGCCAAAGTTTATACATGTCTCATTTTATATGCCAATTAAAAACAGGATTGCCAGCAACCCATTTCTTCAGTTTTAGGGGCACCCACATCAAATCAAGAGTGGGGCCTCCTGCAGAATATTACTACAGCTTGCAAAAGACCACTGCATGTTTCTCTTACCAAGTGTAAAACACATGGTTGTTGTTTGTTGTTTTTTTTACAATCTCATTCATTTCATGTAATACAAACATGTAAATATCTTTATTAAGACTGAAAATTCTTTCCTTAATAATTTTCCCATTCAGCAAGTAAAATATAAATGTTCTCACTTTGATACAATATAATATTAATGATGCAAAGGGTGTTAATAAGGCATATTAGTGGGGCAGATATTATATTATTAAAATAATGAATTTTCTTTTTACCTCTAGTAATAAATGATCCATTTTAACACAGGTAATAAGCAGTCTTCCATTCCCCCATTTCTGCTGTCAAAAGCATACTGCTTGCTCTGCAAGAAAAGGAAGAGAAATTATTATACATCTGCATTCAAGCAAAATATCTATATAGTTTGGTCTAATTTTCCTGGTTTTCTTATCTGTTTTTTTAAATAAACTTCTCAACTTTAACTAAAAATTCCTAGTTAATTGCTAAATAAAACAGATATCAAGCCTTGTATATGGCAGAACAATGACATGTTTTACAAAACCAACCAGTTAGTTCACTGCAATTTTACATATGTACAAAGATTCAAACAGTATACATTTTCAATAGTTTCCCTATCTTTTCTGTTTTACGTTTTACACAGTGAAAGGTCTCCCTGTGTTCCTGTATCTGTTCTCTGACAAAATGGCTTAGTCCAGCGGTTCCCAAACTTTGATCTTACATGTGTTTTGGACTTGCTGCAACTCCCAGAAGTCCCAGCCAGGTTGGCCAACTGCCAAGAATTCTGGGATTTATTACCAATAAATCCAAACAAAGTATTAAGTCCAAAACATCGGAAGGACCAAAGTTTGGGAATCACGGGGCTAGCTGAATGAGTCATTTAGTCTGCATCTGTAATGTTAACTGGCATGAAGGCTAAGTACAATTTGCACTAAGCCGCAGTTTTGCATTATATTGAAAAAGACCTCCAGCATAAACACCATATTAAATATAACATAATGTTCTATGGTAGAGAATTTCATTTCATACTCTTGTCCTACAGAAAGTGTACAGCTCAGCAGAAAATCAAATATATAAGGAATTATGGGGTGGTGTTTAGATGGAATTTCTGATCCAAGTAGAACATATTTACTAATACAGACTGCATAAAGATCTTATCACAAGGAGAACAGATGGAAAATAATGGCTTTTTTTAAAAAAAATTACATGATCCTTTGAATAGTAAATAGGTTGTATTTTTCTTTTCAGAAAATGCAGAATACTGGCTGTTAGTCACAATTCTAAAAACCTATGAGCTGAAAAAAACAAGTCCCTGAGTTAGGACTATAGAAGCTATTAGTCACTAAAAATGACCAAAGCAAGAATAATAAAAGAACATAGTGTTGGCAGAGATACAAAATACTTTGAATGCCAATATCCATTTGAAAAATAAAGCTGTTTAAGCAGATTTATCCTCAGTGTCAGTTAAATGGCACAAAGGGCTTCAAGCCCCTCAGCTATCTGAATTAAGCTGTTTCACAGCAAGCAAGGCAACTTTAGAGGATGATCATTTGTTGTTGGAGTTCAAAAAACAATAAGCGAGAAATATCCAAATTAAGGAAAGCAACTCATGTTACAATTAAATGGTAACTGCAAATAATAATTTATTTCTGTCCTCCCTCTCCAATAAGACTGAGGCAGTTTACAGCAATAATAAAATTCATACAGTATAAAAATAAATCCCACTATCCCCTCCTTCCTTAAACAAACAACATAATAGTTCCAACATAACAATAATAAAATACAATGTAAATCATTAAAACAATCAGAGACAGGAAAACAGAGCATCTTGGGGTAATCAGTAGGATGGTCCATATTGGCAGGGTGACTGAGTGAATTACTCAGGGAAGGCCTATCGGAACTGACAGCCTTTTTGAAGCCATCAAGATTGGTAATAAATCGGATCTCCTCCAACAGGCCATTCCATAATTTGGGAGCAGCAGATGAAAAGGCCCTCTGGGTAACCACAGCCAGCCTAGTCTTTATTGGCTGCAGTAAATTTTTCCCAGAGGACCTAAGTGTGTGGGGTGGATCATATGGAAGAAGGTAATGTTATGAAGAGGTCCTAGCTGGCTGAATTATTCCTGTGCCATTTTTAATGTTTAGTTCTAACCTGTAACAGGTGGATGGCGGGAACAAAATTCAAGGGCTGTGTTTAGATGTAACATTTTGTTGTTGTTATGTGCCTTCAAGTCATTACCAACTTATGGCAACCCTAGGGAGAACCTATCATCGGAGTTTCTTGGCAAGATTAGTTCAGAGGAAGTCCCCTGAAGCTGAAAGAGTGTGACTTACCCAAGGCCATCAATGGGTTTTGTGGAAGAGCCAGACTTCAAACCCTGATTTCCAGAGACATAGTCCAGTCTCAAACCACTACATCATCCATGATTTAACATCATGTGCACAAGTCTCAGTGAATCCAAGCAAAGCCATGGGGTCATGCACTTCCCCTACTTTATCCTCTTCTAATGCTTATGGGGCGGAGAATAAACTAACATTCACTTTCACTTGAATTCGCTTGTTATTACAGTCAGCTCTCTTTATCCATGGATTCAAGCATTCATGGGTTAAAAATAGTTTTAAAATACTGGTATACAAATTTCCATAGGCAAACTTTGATTTTGCCCTGTTATATAAGGGACACCATTTTACTATGCCATTATATTTAATTGTACTTAAGCATCCACAGATTTTGGTATTCATGGGGGGTCCTGGAACCAAACCCCAGTGGATATCAAGGGCCCACTGTACTGTACAGATGAATTTAGAATTACTGTACTGCTTAAGTAAAATTAATGTGTTCATTTAGCAAGCCAGAAACACAATCCTGGTTAGTTGCTTGCTTGTTTAGCAAATGAACTGAATTTGATTCAAAGTATAACGCCTGCCTTGCACTTAATGGTAAGTTAGGAATCCGATAAAGGTAAATTTAATCATAGTTTAGTCCTCCTCCCAGCTGGGAAAAGGAAAGTGGAGTGCATGGATCCAGGGCTCTATTTAGACTTTTAAGAGGCTTATGCCACAGTGTTTAATCTTGGTTTAGTTACATGTGAACTAAGGTGGTCAAAATGACTGGCAGTCTCGAAATCTTCACTACCAGTATATGTTTTTATTTAACCAAGTATCACAGAATCACAGAGTTGGAAGAGACCACTAGGATTACCTAGTCCAAAACCCTGCCATGCAGGGGTACACAATGAAAGTGAGTGGCTAGACCACTAATTCTACCAAGAGTTGTCATGTGCCTTCAAATGTCCAAACAAACTTATTTCAGGCCTCAAAATGCCCTCTAGAGACCCAGGAAAGCCCAGAACATGGTCAGAATGCCCACATGTCTCCAAGAGAGCACTTGGGAGCAAGAAAAAAAAATCATTTTTTGTGAAGGGGGGGTGCAGCCCTCCATGACTCTTGGTGGCTAATGCAGCCCCCTAGCCTTCCACAGCTGTCCATTTCTAGACTAAAGGATATATATTTTATTTTATTTTTTCTGTGTATTTCAACCACTCACATTTTAAAATGCACCTATTATGTTGTCCATACAAGTTGAGTCTCCATTACCCAGAATTCCAATACTCCAAAAGCAAAACTTTTTTTATGGGTGGCTGAGATACTGTCACCTTTGTTTTCTGTTGGCCTAATGTACACAAACTTTGTTTTATGTACAGAATTATTAAACATATTGTCTATAAAATTACCTTAGGCCATGTATAAAGTGTATACGAAATATAAATGAATTTTATGTTTAAAACTGAGTCCCATCTCCAAGATGTATGCACTGTATATGCAAATGCAGGTATCCCAAATTCAAAGAAAATCCAAAATCTCAAACACCTCTGGTCTCAACCTTTTCGGATAAGGAAGACTCAACCTGTATGTTATTTTTTCAAAAGATCCTGTAAACCTCCTGAATCTATGAACTCTTAGGGAAGGTGCATTTCTTCTCTCAAGTCTGGCAAGGTTCAAAAAGGCAACCTTTGCTGACACTGTCAAACCCACCAAAATTATTTTGTATCCCTAGTCCACAGCTACCCAGTGACTCATATGGTAATAACAAAACCTTCAAGATGGCTCGCTAGCTAATGCAAATTGTATAGCACCAGTGTAAACTGTGCCTGACAGTATGCTCCATTTACCAGCTAAGCTGCACCTGCTGAAATCCCAGACTAGACTCAACAAAATTCTCACACAGAGGACATCACAATACTCTAATCATGAGGCTGACTCTGTTTCAAAAGCAGCCATCAAAGGCGGCAAAATGAAATTGTTCAAATTGAGCAGGTATCCACTTATGTCCAAAAATTCCAATAGTGGGGCTGCTGAGGGATGGGGAACAGTTGCTCTTCATTTCCTCTGCCAGTCTAATAGCCTCTACAAATGCTGTTAACGGCGCTCTAAAAGAATTGTACACTTCATTTCCATGCCAGCTGCAGAGAAGGGAAGTACTCATTTCTGCAGCCAATATAGAAACTCAGTGGGGGGGGGGGTCCTTAGGCCAGTCAAAACATTATCTTCTAACTATCAGAAGGAGAGTGACAGAGTGACTTCAGAGGCTGGCAGCGCATAAAGGTGATGTGCTGAAGAAGTGGCAAAAAACTGCGGCCCCCAAAGTTGGACGTCCTTTCCACAGCACAAAAAGGAGCCTCTTTTTGAGGCTCCTTTTTGCACCACAGAAATGCCAGACTTGGGCCACAGCATGTAGTTGCTGCAGCATCGATCTGGTGACAAAAGAGGTGGCTGCAGGCCCTTAGGTGTGGTCCGTTTAGCCCCTAAGAATAGGGACAGCAGCTAGAAAAGAGCTAGAAAAGATCCTAAAATGTAAAGATATACAACTGAGGACGAAAGTTAGAATTGCACAAGCCATTTTATTTCCTATTACCATGTATGGATGCGAGAGTTGGACAGTTAAGAAAGCAGATAGGAAGAAAATAAATTCATTTGAAATGTGGTGCTGGAGAAGATTACTGTTGATAATAAGATGGATGGACTCTATAAAAGAGGTCATGGGTATGAATTTGCAGAAATTGAGCAGAGCAGTGGAGTACAGGGAATCTTGGAGATGTCTCATCTACAGGATTGCCATGAGTCAAGATCAATTCGAAGGTGGATAACAACAAACTTCTTTACCAACTTAAAATAATGACGAAGAGACAAGTGATATCTACATAAAATATGCCTAATCAGGAACAGTTCATATCACAGGATGGGCTCTTTAGTTCCCAATGATACATGTGTTAAGTATGACAAGAAATGGCAGGTACTGTTTCCCTGGGACATTCCTTTGCTCTGGCAAGCAAGTTTTCCACGAAGGCTCCACAGCATGCAAAGAATGCAGTTCGAAGTATCTCCTACATACCAACTGTGTGAACCCAAAGCATTCCTGAAATTACTGCTGTTTTGAACATGTACTGTATATCCAAGCATTCACAGAAACCAGGGCTATATCATGCCGAAGGTACCTTATTTGGAAAATGCTGTTCATCAAGTCTCAAAAAAAAATACTAAAGAGTAAAGTTATTTGTGCATCATATGTTTAGAAATATCTTAAATTCTATTTCCCTGTTATATTCTCTGTTAAAATTAAGCCACAGTTTAGGACTGCAATGGTAATCAACTGATTGGTTAGACTGGACCAAACAAACAAGCTAAAAAAAAGTGTCCCAATTAATCAAGGAGCAATTTTTAAAAGATTTTTAAAAATAGGGATGGTTATTAAAATGGCAAATACCAAGTAGTCTGCTAAAAAGCATACAAACCCCTTCACACTCTTCTTTCACACAGAGAGATTTTGTTTTCTAAGACACCACCTGCTATGGCAGTTGTTAACACACCCTGCAAACTCTCCCCTCATTGTATTTTGGGGTCCCCATGTTTCCTATCAGGAGACAGCATGTTCTTGAAAATCAACAGCCTTTCAGGAAGGTCAGGTTCCCAGAAGAAAAGGCTTGTGAACAATCCAGGTACAGTAATAATACAATCAAAGCTGAAATTACTGCTGTTTTGAACATGTACTGTATATCCAAGCATTCACAGAAACCAGAGCTATATCATGCCGAAGGTACCTTATTTGGAAAATGCTGTTCATCAAGTCTCAAAAAAAAATACTAAAGAGTAAAGTTATTTGTGCATCATATGTTTAGAAATATCTTAAATTCTATTTCCCTGTTATATTCTCTGTTAAAATTAAGCCACAGTTTAGGACTGCAATGGTAATCAACTGATTGGTTAGACTGGACCAAACAAACAAGCTAAAAAAAAGTGTCCCAATTAATCAAGGAGCAATTTTTAAAAGATTTTTAAAAATAGGGATGGTTATTAAAATGGCAAATACCAAGTAGTCTGCTAAAAAGCATACAAACCCCTTCACACTCTTCTTTCACACAGAGAGATTTTGTTTTCTAAGACACCACCTGCTATGGCAGTTGTTAACACACCCTGCAAACTCTCCCCTCATTGTATTTTGGGGTCCCCATGTTTCCTATCAGGAGACAGCATGTTCTTGAAAATCAACAGCCTTTCAGGAAGGTCAGGTTCCCAGAAGAAAAGGCTTGTGAACAATCCAGGTACAGTAATAATACAATCAAAGCTGCTAATTGCTCCTTCCTTCCCTCAAGTCATCTGCATTTCCTCTTGCACCTTGAGACAAAAAAGGATCTCCTTGAGCCCAAAGCAGTAAACCAATCTCCCTGCTTACCCCTTTTGTGTTCCCAAACTTCCCTGTTATCCATCCTCTCTTGATCGAATTGCTGGTTTTTGTCACACTAAAGTTAAAGCTATCAAGTAGCCCAGAATCCCATTGTCAATTCCTGGGAAAGCCATCAGGTCTTTGTTACAGTGCTAGAGATCATCAAGCACACCCCCAGAGGCTAGTTTGCAGAGAGATCTTGTAGGACCTTTGAGACTTACTGAAAGCATGAGCTTTCGTAGACTTAATTCTACTTCCTCAGATGCCTCTGAGGAACTAGACTTCAGTCTACAAAAGCTCATTCTGCCAAAGTCTTTCTTTCAATAAGTCTCAAAAGTCCTACAAGATCCCTCTACATACTGATTATACAAACTAACATGGCTATATCTTTGAATGCTACCCCAGAGGCTAGTTATAAATATTGGTCTCAAAACTCTTCTCACATAGCCGACATACACCTCTGCATTCTGTGTATGTTCTGTGTCACCCTCAGACCCCTCCAGTCAAAGCCACTCCAGCTTCTCAAGATCTACCCATTGGAAAGATAATTATTACCCCTCTGCAAACCTCTCAAACTCCACTACCAAATTTCCACATTTCCATTTCAGTTAGCTCTGAATGCTGTGTCTGTGTAAATTGCTAATCTGCTGCACTTTGCATTTTTCTAAATAAAACCCTCAGAGATCCAAAACACACTGGAGAAATAATCCAGTTTGAGACCACTTTAACTGCCTTGGCTCAGTCCTAGGGAATTCTGGGCTGTAGTTTGTTGTGGCAGCTGAGCTCTCTGACAGAGAAGGCTAAATGTCTTACAAACTGCAGTTCCTGGAATTCCCTAGCATTGAGCCAGGGTAGTTAAAGCGGTCTCAAATTGGATTATTTTTGCAATGTGTTTTGAACCCAGACCTAGAGCTCTCCTCAATTATCACCCATATATACAGCTGTGAATGGTCCTGAAGATTATCCATCCTCTTGCAAAAGAATATCCGTGGACTTTTTATCCACGGATTCAAGCATCCGTGGCTTGAAAATATTTTTAAAATATATAAACCCCTATAAGCAAACCTTGATTTTGGCATTTTATATAAGGGACAGCATTCCCCCACTCCACTGTATTTAATGTGACTTGAGCATCCATGGATTTTGGTATCCACTGGAGGTCCTGGAACCAAGGGCTAGCTGTAACATGGTCATATTTGGTGGGGACCCCATCAGCCCCTCACTTTTCTTTGTGTACCACAGTTGTGTGCATTCAGAAAAATAAAATATGTTTCATGGTTCAGATATATTGTTTTACCCATTTATCTGTGTGCCTGCACCTTCAAGCTGGGTTTTCTTAGGCAAGGAACATTCAGAGATGGTTTTGCCAGTTCCTTTCTCCTAAATATTGCCTACAGCACCTGGTATTGGTTGGGGATCTCCCATTCAAGTATTAAACAGGGTTGACTCTGCTTTGCTTCCAAGATCAAATGGGATCTGGTGCCTTTAGGAGATTTAGGCTCCACACACAAATTTAATTCAATCAATCAACTAAAGTCATATCATTAAATCAATAAAAAGGGACATTGGCTCTTACTCATGATATGTCCATATCCAGTAGATAAGGGCCCCACATCCTGTAGTTTGGGTTATGCTCTTCCCAATCACTCTAGATAGGCAGGCAGAAAAAAGAGAGATCTTCTGGTGACCCCAAGTTGGTGGAGCTAACCCTGGAAGGCCAGTCGTACAATAGCTGAATGCTCCAGAAAAACCATAAATAATTTAGTTACTTATCAAACTATACAGAATTGGACAGAGGCAGACCGTGAGCAATCTCGCTTGCTCCCCATAGGACTGAACTATGTGGATTATGAGACATCCCTACGCCAGCACCCCTGAGGGTGGGCCAGGATGTGGGGCTCTTATCTACTGAAAACGGACATATCACGGGTAAGAGCCAATGTCCTTTTCCCCAGTAGATACGACCCCCACATCCTGTAGTTTGGGAATTACCAAAGCCGGTTTAAACAGGGTGGGTGGTGCTGGCCCTTCAGTGACATAGGTTTGAGCACGTGCTGCAAGACCCTGCTGTCAACAGCAGCCTCAGCCGAGCCAAGCTGTCAAGCTAGTGATGCCTTATAAGAGTATATGATGGCTTCCATGTGGCCATCCTGATGGTCTTTGTTATAGGACCTATGATGGCTAGAGGTGCTAATGCACCTGCACTCTTTGGTATGGGTGACGGTTTCTGGTGGTAACCTCCCAAGGATTCATAGCAGGGAGTAATGCAGGGCCTGATCCACTTGCTAGGCATGGAGGCTGTTGCCTTCTTGCCCATAGAATAGGGCTAAAGGAAACAAAGTGGGGTGTCAGAGGAACAAAGTTGTTTCTTCTCTATGGGTGGCTGGCTCCCCAGCATGGTGTTTGTTTTATATTCTTTCCAATGACTGGGAGAATGAAGGGGAAGGCGGGGAGAATATGATTCTTAACTCTGATGAGGTTAGAGATGATATTATTATTATTATTATTATCCTTTATATAGCACTGTAAATTTACACATAACTGTAAATAAAATCTTGTTAATTACAGCTCACCCTAAGGGTGGGGTCTGGGTCTGGGTCTGAGTCTGGCTGAATTGCCATCGGGTCTGTTCTAATAACATTTAGCTGCTTGTGTGTTAGCAGGACCCCAGGCTCCGATCCCCTATGTTCCAAAGGGGGAGCAATCAGGAGGGGCCCCAACTATGCAACTGCTTTAGAGAGATCTCCCTTAGGAACTCTCAGCACCCTCAGGACCACGTAAAAATCCTAGAAGAGAAATGGTGTAGTATAGTAAAGCAAGCAAGCAACATGTCACCTGAGGGACTTGGGATGGAGATGGGATGCTATCCCATCCTGGCCCCTTGCCTGTCTCACAACAGTGAAGAAGTTGCAGAGCAACAGCAAACACATCCTACTGAAGTGAAAGGCAGGACAGGACTGGCCTTGCAGGGTTAGCTCCACCCATGTGGGGTCACCAGAAGGTCTCTTGATTCTGCCTGCCTATCTGGAGTGAGCAGAAGGAGCATAACCCAAACTACAGGATGTGGGGGTCTTATCTGCTGGGAAAAGTATTCCGTTAGCCTTACAAATCTACCACAGCATATTATACAAGGATAATCTGCTTCCTGAAGTAACTTGAAGCAAGCTACTGAAACAAATTGATATGTCAATATAATGACAGAAAAAAATGCATCAAAGAACTGAGCAGGATAGTCTAGTCAATAAGATTGGGATAGTTTTACAATAAATAAGCTACTGTAGACAGGACAGTATTTTATGAAGCATGTACCTAGGCAAAGCAAAATTTAAGAATAAAGTTAAATAAAAATGTAATTTAGTCTGTGAAGAGATGTTTCAGCATTTAAGTCTTAAAGACCAATCTACTGGCTTTACAACTGTGACATCTTTAGTAAATGACAATGGTTTTAAAATCAGTTACTCATGTTCCCTTAATTAAAAAAAAGAAAAAGAAATAAAAGAGTTCTGTTGTTCGTTGGAGGACTTAGTACCTCCTGGTGTGTTGAAATTGAAATCCTGACATTTTTTTCAACCACAATTTAATGACAAATAGTGCATTATTATTAAATTGTAGCAGAATCATGGAAAGGATGGAAGACATGCAGACAGGCTTGCTACGATTCTGATTTTCACAACTGTTTTATTTATGAGCATTGGAGTATGACCAGAGTTCAATTCCTTGCACAGCCATGGAAACCCACTGAGTGAGCTTGGGCGAATCACACACTCTCAGCCTCAGAAAACCCCATGACAGGTTTACCTTAGGGTCACCATAAGTCAGAAATCACTTGAAAGCACACAACAACAAAACCAAAGCTGTCTGGGAGACCTTTGTGAGAGATGAAAGGTTGATAACCAACTTACTGATTGACTGAAAAAAGGTAATATTTTTAATAGTATGTATATTGCAAAATTCAAGTGATAGGAACCCACATAGTATTTAGTGGTACAATAGGGGTCATATCAGGTGATTTAATAATCTGCCTTAAAAACAGTGGAATTCTTTCCAGCAAATGGTGCATGACAATTCAACTGATAAGCAGAATGCTGCCCAGATACTTCTGGCATACAAACTCTATAATTCTTTCGTTTAGCCAGGCATATCCTATCATTAACCAATCACAGGATTTAGAACCAAAAGTATCTCTTTTGAATCATCTTTGGGGTCAAATGCTTTTATGTCCCTATATATTGAGAGAAAGGGAGGATATACATAAATAAAATGATGATGATATGATGATGTCTGGCTGGAGAAAGCTCTCCATTACAAGATCCTATATGGAAGAATACACATAAGTCTTTTATTCTGGGTACAGAGAAGACATTGGCCATTACATTACTCCCCTCCCTCTCTTGTCTTTTTTGTTTAATGCCCCAAATGTTTTCACCCCAAGAGACAATGAGACACCATCCTACAGAACTCAACCACAGTGCCATTCCCATAAGCTCCCTTAGTGGGATAGAGCCTTCTTTCTCATTTTAATTTCCCATAATGGGTTCACATTAAAGTGGGGTTCATAAAGGTGTCCACATCCTAAGTCTTAGTCTTTGGTCCTTCACAGGGCGTCACATTTAGTCAAGCCTAAATGGGAAGGCAAAGCCAACCCTCTTAACAAATCTTTCCAAGAAAATCCAATGATGAGTTCACCTTTAGGTCACCATAAGTCATAAACGACTTGAAGGCACACAACAGGCACACATATATGTGCTACTTATAATGGTGCTACCTTAACATGGGATTGCATGTTCCTGTGAAGCAAGAGGCCATGCTGATAGTAGCAGTAGTGATGATAGGGTCTCCCAGGTCAGGCATGTTTTTGCTGAGTAGCCAGACTAAATGTGCCAAATAGCTACTGGGCAGTAGCATTAGTTGGGGAGGTGACCCTGGTGGAGGATCTCTCAGATACAATGGCAGCGGTCCCATACCTAACACTTGCTAGTACTGTGCAAAAGCAGGCATGTTAAACCCCTCTTGAATGTTTTTTTTACTATGAAAACCCTGTGATGAAACAATCCAAAATTAAACAAAAGATCCTGACACAAGATGAGACTCCCAAGTCAGAAGGCACTCAAACTACTGGGGAAGAGCAGAGGACAAGTCATGTGGTATCCTGCCCCGAATGCCAGTTCAGAGGGGCAGGCTATAAATAAAATTATTATTATTATTATTATTATTATTATTAATTATTATTATTATATACAGTGGGCCCTCCTTATGCGCGGATTTGCCATCCACAGATTTGAGCATCTGTGGATGGCAAGCCCGTACTGTCCGCAATGGTGGTCTAGAAGCAGTCACACCCCCATTGGAAATTCCCTACAGAGGCTACTGTCAGGACAGAGTATGGAGAAATGTAATAGTTTCCAATTGGATACATATCACCCTATCTGTTTAAATTGCATGCTGAATGTATCATACGTAAAGCAGTATTAGATTTAAGGAAGGAGACCAGATGCATCTGATGAAGTTGATCTAAGTCACTGAAAGCTTATGTTACCAATTTCTTTCTTTCAGTCTCAAAGATGTGCAAGATCCCTTTGAATACTTATCCAGAGTAATGTAGCTATATCTTTGAATTTGAATTCCAGGTTGTTAAACTCAATTAAGGAGGCCACGGCCCTGGGTCTGCAAGACTACCGATGCTAAGTTGACCTGGAGACCTTTCATTCAGAGGGTTGGCATAAGTCAACTTGACTTGACAAAGTCAAGTTAATGATAGTTAAGAACAACATATGTGCTGACATTTCTCACTACAATATTTATAACAATGCATTGATAAAAAATCTATTTAGCAATATATTCATTACTTTTGAAACCTAGTTAACTATTTTTTTCAAGGTGCATAATTCAAAACTCCAAATAAAAAGTATCAATTGGCAAATGAAATTGTCATTTGGAAAACTGGTTGTTGAAGGAATAAAAGAATCAGGCAAAAACCTGCCTAGGTTCCCACCTTTCCAAGTTTCACTTCGCCTCCACTTGTTGTTGTGCCTCTGTATCTCATGCCTGTCTTGCCTGTTCCATTCCCAGTCCAAGCAGGGATCACATCTCTCATACCCTCTGGCATCTGAGCTCTTCCCAGCCTTCACCCTCCTTTCTGCTTAGCCCTTTCCTTTCATGTTCATCTCCCTGCAGGACATGTTACACTTCTTCCTGTTGACTCCTGACCCCATCATCATTGGTCCAGGAGCATCAGTACCTCTCTCTATGATCTCAGAGGCAGTGACATCAGTAACAAGAAAAGTGCCAACCCATTCACCTAGGGCCACCCTATTCTGCTATGGTCAGACATCACCTGGAGTACTGTGTCCAGTTCTGGGCACCATAGTTTACAAAGGACATCAACAAGCTAGAACATACCCAGAGGAGGGTGACCAAAATGCAAAGGGTCTGTCTAGCCCAGAGAAGAGGTGATATGACAGCCACCCTCAATTACCGTGTTTCCCAGAAATTAAGACAGTGTCTTATATTAATTTTTACTCCCAAAGATGTGCCAGGTCTTATTTTCAGGGGATGTATTATTTTTCCCTGAAGAAGAATTCACATTTATTGTTGAACAAAAAAATGAACATTTATTATATACTGTATATATATTTATACACAAAAACTTTGCTAGATCTTACTTTCGGGGAAGGCCTTATAGCAATTCAGCAAAACCTGTACTAGGACTTATTTTCTGATTTTCGGGGAAACAGGGTATCTGAAGGGATTTCAGGCAGACAATGGGCAAAGCTTGTTTTCTGCTGCTCCACAGAACAGTACTCAAAATTCTAACTAAATATTAGGAAGCACTTCCTGATACTAAGAGCTGATCAACAGTGGAACAGGTTACCTTGGAAGGTGGTGGAATCCCTTTTGTTGGGAGGTTTTTAAACAGAGGTTGGGTAGCCATCTCTCAGGGTGATTTAGCTGTAGATTCCTGTGCTGGTGGGGATTAGAATAGGTGACTTTTTAGATACTCTCCATCTCTGCAGTTCTGTGATTCTAAGAACTTAATGGAAAAGGTCAAAGAGTTAAGGGGAAACAGCTTCACACCTCATCATTGTGACAAAGAAAATAGTTGAGCCACAAGATTTGAGCTCTTCTAGACCAGGGGTTCCCAATCTGTGCTCTGGGAAGCCCTTAGAGCTCCGTATACACTTCCCAGATGCTCTGCAGCCGCTCCAGAAAAATGAAAAAAATAAATAAAAATCGAATGAATTTAAAGAATAAAAAACAAAAAGTAACACTATTCCTAAAAACCATTAACTTGTAGGACATAGGGTAAGCTTCTTAGGGGCTCGCCATAGAAACTGAGTCTAAAAAGGGCTCCGTGAGTCAAGAAGGTTGGGAACCCCTGTTCTAGACTATAACTTTATGCCATAAAAATGAGTGAATGTTGTTCACTTCTGCAGTGGAAAGCAAATTGCTACTTTTGGAGATGGCAGTGAAGTGTAGTAACAAAACTAAAGTCATCTCAGCCACAAAGCAAGCACAGCCCTTCCCTTGTCTGGACATTCACCAATAACATTTCCCATGTAAGCAGGTGACAATATGAAGAATCAGCTTGTGAGGCTGAAACCTAAATGCTCTCTGAAAAACATATTTATGCCACCAGCACTAGCATCGTATGGGATTCCCTTTACTCCCCCATATAAGTAAATGACCTCACCTCACTCCTACAGGAAAAAGTAAAATGCTTCACTCTGCCAAAAAGTTGAAGGCAAAACCTAATTGCTTACATTCGTCTCCCAGACTAACATGCACTGATTGTAATCCTATTGGTGCATATATGGACACTTTTACTTCCTTTCATCTCCTCCATACCGACAGCTTTAATGAAAAATCTGCAAATAAAAAATGAATCTATCTGAAATATCTGGAGTACATAGATAAGAACACTTACTTTTTTCAAACCAAAACAATAAAGTTAGAGATATAAAGTTTATTAAATTGAAGAAGACTTTACACAAGACAAAAATTTAAAAGAACCAGAAATATAATATAAATACGCAAGCAAACGACTGTGAGTAAAAGCAGATATCCAATGTTATAAAGAAAGAACCAGTTGAGGATTGGGGACATTAAGAATGTCAAAAAGAAGAAAACACAGAAAAAGGTTTTACTTGGATATAAAAATAAAATTGTCACTTACGGGGGGGGGGGGGGTATTTAAGTTTCAAAAGACAATGAATCATATTGAAAATTAAATATGATAAGTTAAGCCTATGATCTCATAGATTCATATACATGCTAAACCATAGTACAGTGGTCCCCCGGGATACGAAATCCCCGGGACCCGAAATGGCCGGGGCCGGAAAAACAGCCCTGGCCTACAACAAAATCCCCAGGTTGTGAAAAAAAGCAACCCGGGCCCTTTAAAACAGCGCGCTCTGGCGCGCTGTGCATCCGAAAATGCAGTCCCCCAGGTTGCGAAACACTTCCGGGTTACGAAAGTAATCCCGGAATGGATTACTTTCGCAACCCGGGGGACCACTGTAGTTTATTTTCTTACAATGTGCATAAGTTGATGGAACTTACACACTGAGTATAATGCTCAGCATCACCATATATCAGTAGAAACAAAAGCAGGTTTTCATCAAGTTTTACATGGCCTTCAATCAACACAATGAAAGATTCCCCCGCCTTCAAATAATAACCAGGTTCTATACACATTGTTCCATGATCTAAGTCCTTAGTCACTGTTCCTACAAGTTAGAAAACTGTATGTAGGTACAAATCAGAATGTTTAGGCTTATAAAATGTGGAAGCACTAGGTGAATGCTCCCCCCGCTTTAAGTCACATTGCCTAATGGTGCAATTCCATCGTTGAAATCAGATTTTATGTTTTTTAATGCAAAGTTTCACATGTTTTTTATTAAGAACTAGCCTAGTTTCCCAAATGGCAGCACCCATGCACATATTAAAGCAGGGATTTCTGTCTTTGATGCCAATGCCTTCGTCAGTTGCTTAGCCAGAGACACAAGGAACACAAATACCTTAGAGATAAACTGCAACATTCTGTTGAGGGCCCCAGTTTTATTAAATAATCTGAATATTACCAGGTCAAAAACACAGCTGGGATATTTCAATGTGGAGGGCTCAGAGTACTGTCAATAATTGCTTTGCTGTTTACAAAATTGCTATTGTCTGCCCACACTTCAGGAGACTAGAAGCTTTTTGTAGTATGTGCACCCCTCTAGGGTCCATCCACAAGGCAGAAAAAGTACACACTGGGGTGAGAAAAGTACAGTCCTAGGGGTGATTGTGAATACCCCAAGTCCTTCAACTGTCTCTCCCTGTAAGCTCCAGGAGCAGTGGCTTTCCTTTTAAACAGGCTGC
Organism: Urosaurus nigricauda; assembly: GCA_034509955.1. NCBI lineage: Eukaryota > Metazoa > Chordata > Lepidosauria > Squamata > Phrynosomatidae > Urosaurus > Urosaurus nigricauda. The sequence continues at coordinate 254,332,531 of JAOEGL010000001.1, read as the reverse complement.
TAAGCCACACCATTTTATATGTTTTTAAAACCCATTTCTCCAAAACCAGGTACTTTTTTTTGGCAGCATGGCCCTCAGAGGGCCCCAGGCAGATCCCTGATTCCTGGGCACAACACAATTGCCTATCCCTGGATATACACTGAACATGAAAAAGGTTAGAGGAATGAAATGTTGGTGCTGATTAAAACAGAATTAAGTGTTAATTACTAGGATATGGCAGTCAGATTTGCACTGTTGTTTAGTAAAGTATAAACACATGGTGTAGTGTCAAGAGAGATCTTGTAGCACCTTTGAGACTAAGTGAAAGAAAGTCTACTTCCTCAGACGCTTTGCAGACTGAAGTCTATGAAAGCTCATGCTGCCAACTTCTTTCTTTCAGTTAGTCTCAAAGGTGCTACAAGATCACTCTACATACTGATTCTACAGCCTAACATGACTATATCTTAGAATTCTACCACATGGTGTAGTGGTTTGAGCGTTGTACTAGGACTCTGAAGACCAGGGTTTGAATCCCAGTTCAGCCATGAAAATCCACTGGGTCACATCTCTCAGCATCAGAGTTGGCAGTGGCAAACTCCCTCTGAAGAAACTTGCAAAGAAAACCCTATGATAGGTTCACCGTAGGGTCACATAAGTCAAAAATTGCTTTGAAGCACACAACAACAACGTGGAAACAAAACAATATCTGGTACTTAGCAAGATCTTCCAGGCATTCCCGGGCCCCAAAAATGACAAAGGCTGCAACCCCATACAAATGTTCCAAGGAGTGAGGTACACTGACCTTATTTCTGAGTGCAGAAATTGACCTGTAACTTTACTATATTTTAAGACATTCATGGTTTTACTTAAAAGTGACAAGGGAAGCTCCCAATACCTAGGGACAATCTGAAGGGCAGAAAGCAGGAAGCTCATGCAACTTCTGCCTCTCAGGCCACTTCTACCAAATAGGAATTGTCCAAACATGTCTGTTCACAGGTACTGCCAGAGGGGGAGAAAGCATCTTCACATTCATTCTTCCCTAAATGTCATCAAGAGAGATCTTCCTTCTCCTTCTGCCTCAGAGAAAGGACTGGAACCTCTTTCCCAGTGGCTCCCACAATCAGGGATCTGGTGCAACATTTTCTTGTAGATGTTATCTTGTTTCTAATTTCAAATGTCTAGTTCTTCAACAGCTTATATAACAACATTTCTTCTTATATGCACTAAGAGAGATTAAGTATCATCATACTGAACTGACAAAACTTTAAAAAAGAACATATAAATGCTGGCCAATTCATTCAAATAGACAGCCCCCTCCAAAACAAACTAGCAAAACAATGGTATATAGAGGCCAAACAGGGCTTCAAACAAATTATGCAGGCATTCTTTCTAACCAGATTGCTAAATGGTACAGATTGTTCTGCAAAGGGATCTTGCAGCACCTTTGAGACTAAATGAAAGATAGACATTGGTAGCATGAGCTTTCGTAGACTTGAGTACTTCCTCAGATGCATGGGGTGGAGACAGATTGCTTTGGTTACTCCTGTACAGGTTCTTGAGACATCAGCTAAAGTTAATCATCACTGAGAAGAGGAAGAAAAGGATTCACAACATTATTAGCATACTTTCCTGTTTACTACTCACTGTTTAATACTTCAAAGCTAAATAGATCCGGTATGTTTACTTGGAACTAAGTGCAATAGAATTCAGTAGGATTTACTACCAAAGTAGAATATACAATTGCATTCTAAAACTGCTTTAATCCCCTTCAGTAATTACCCTCAGCAATTATGAATCCTCCTGAAAGGTGGTCATAAAAAGAGAATAGCCTTCTTACTTAAGGAAAATAATTCCTCCCAAATGTCATATATAGATTGTTGGGGATGTGGTCAACAGAAATCTTCTCTTTGGTATTATTTAGTACAGTATGGACAATGAAATACATCCTTCTGTATTTACTTTCAAGATTAAAATTTACTACTTTTTAGAAAAGAAAGATATACTGTATACCAGGATTGCCTGGCCGATTTCTGCTAGATGCCAATGCTTCCCCCATAAATCAGTTATATCCCCCCTCCTGCAAACCTGCCCCACCCTTGCTATATGAAACTCACAAACCATCTCTGGAGCACATATTTGGCACTACAGTGAACACAATAACAACAGGAAGAAAAGGAAGTCCTGATTCTGTTGGCAGTGGGTTGTAAAGTACACCACTGGATCTTAGCCATAATATGTCTACTATCAGCTACTCTGGCTGAATTTTCAATGCAATTTCATTTTGTTTGCCAAAGTTAGTCACAGCTTTCATACTGCATAATTTGACAGAATAATCACAGAAGCTGAGACGACACTCAGTCAAAGTTATACACTTGCCAAACACTGAAAATTATTTGTTTCACCTGGTATACCCATTCATTTTGTTTAAAACAGACCAGTTTGGTTGTACGTACTGGCCCTGTCACTAGCCCTCACACATTCGGACTCCACTGGGATCCTATGTGGATGTGAATAAATAAATACAGCATATGAATGAGCACAGCTTCATGGAACAATCTGAACCAAAGTAATTTAAATCCATTATTTAAACCACAAAGGGAAAACACCATATATATGCCATTGATTTAAATCAGCTATTCCATTCTGATGCAATGTATTTTCTGAGCCATTTGTTCACAAACAGCCATAAAACTAGAATTGCCACTTCATTGCCATACACAAAGGATTTTTAGTTCAAATTGACATATGTCTGTCTGTCCTTGGTTTTCCACTCCACCAAATGCATCTGAAAAAGTAGACTTAAAGCTCATACTGCCAACTTGTTTCTTTCAGTTAGCTTCAAAGATGCTACAAGATCTCTCTACATATCTTTGCCTAAGGGTTTTTTCAGGCAAGGAATATTCAGAGGTGGTTTTGCCAGGTCCTTCTTTGAAAATATAGTCTACAGCACCTGGCATTCATAAGCTGTCTCGCATCCAAGTAATAACCAGGACTGACCATGCTTAGCTTCCAAGATCAGCCAGGATTTGTTCCCTATACATAGTGCTGAATTTAAATAGACTGGGAACATAACAGCAGAATAGAAGATCATCTATATGAATCTGATGATAATCTGAAGGCATCTTCTAGATTATAGCAATGAGCTAATCATCTCTAGCTCACAATAATCAATGCAATACATGGAAATTTTGTCATTTATAGTGCTTTATAGTAGACACAATTTTTCTTGCTTTATCTTTTATCTAGGAGGGAAAGCCTCTTAGTTTCATGGGTGATGAAGCCTTAAGGAATCTTATGCTCATTTGCACCTAAACACAGTTTCCTGCTTTATATACTTCCCTCATGAAACCCTAATAAGCTCCCAAACACTGGCCTCTGAGACTGGAGTAACATTACCTTTGATGCAAGGCTAACTTGCAGAATGAATGTATGGGGAATCTTTGGCTCTCCAATTGTTTTGGACCTCAGTTACCAGAAATCACAGCCAGTACAGACAATTGTGCAGAATTGCAGGAGACGTAATCCATTTCCTCTGAAGAGTCAAAGTTCCTCTCCACCTGGCCTTCACTGTGGCCTGCAAACCCACTTCAAACCCTGGTTCAGATCAGGGCCCCTTTCACACTACACATTTACAGAGATATTTTAAACATTAAGTGCCATAGTAGTAACATAGTTTTCCAAAATTATTTTGGGGTTACAGGGTCACCTTAGGGTTGCCCTGAGTCAGAAACGTCTTGAAGGCACACAACAACAAAACATGCAAACAAGAACCTGTGTTGTATATTGGTTTTAGCAATGGACTATGACTCTGGAGGCCAAAGATCAAATCCTCGTTCAGCCATGGATACCCATTTGGTGACGTGGGCAAGTCACACTCTCTCAGTCTCAGAAAGTCAAAGGCAACCCCCTCCGAAAAAAGTTTTGCCCAGAAAAACCCACAAGAGAGTCAGCTTGGGACTGTTATTTAAATGAGAAAAGACCTGAAGTCACTGCCAACAACAAATATGTGAACACCTTGTCTTAAACATTTTATTCATCATTCTAAAAGAAAATATTTTATAATTCTCCCATTTAGCTGAGGGGAAAAAAGGTTTCAGGAAAAAATTGTGACAAGATTTTTGCAAATTTTTTGGTTTATTCACATCTCTAGGGTTTATGTATTGGCTAACTCTGCTGTGGAAGAACAGGTAATGTATAAAACAAGATACGGAGAAAAGCCACAGCTTCTTGACAGAAAATCTATTTAGCATGCAAAAAGTGCCAGATTAATCTCACATTTGTAGGTTAGGACTCCTGTCTGAAACCCTAGAGAGCCACTGTCAGTGAGTTTAGGCAGTACTGAGTGAAATGGATAAAAGGGACTGACTTGGTTTAAGGCAGCTATGTTTTCCAAAAGGTATCACTGTGACAGTGTATTAAACTACAATATGTTTCTTTTAGAGAGTTGGCATGGCATAGCGGTCTGAGCGTTTGAGTGTGACTCTGGAGATCACAGTTAGATTCCCTCCTTGGCTGTGTAAACCCACTGGTTGACCTTTGGTTAGTCACACTCTCTCAGCCTCCTTAGGGGAAGCCAATGGCAAACTTCCTCTGAACAAATCTTGCTCCCCCCCCAAAAAAAACCATCATAAGGTTGCCTGGGGTCTCCATAAGTTATAAACAACCTGTAGGTACACAACAACAAACAGGGTTTGAATTTGCGCTCAGCCATGTAAACCCACTGGGTGACCTTGGGCAAGTCACAGTCTCTCAGCCTCAAAGGGTGGCAAAATGGCGAACCCCTTCTGAACAAACTTTGCCAGGAAAACCCCATGATCCGTTTGCCCTAGGGTAGTCGGAAAGGACTTCAAGACATACAACAACAACTATGCTTCTTTAATTAAAAAATGGGCCCATCTAATGGCATAAGTACATCGGAGTGAAGTTTCTGCAGCCCATTAACTAATGTAGTCCACATGTATTTATCAAGGCCTTCAAATATAGCTCCTAAAATGCTTTATGCAACAGCAAAGAGCTCAGCTCTGTTCTTACAAGGTATCAGGTAGCTCACACCGAATTAAAAGGAGGACATAATATTACATCAGTAATGCCAGGAATTCACATCGATGGAAAGATATGCTAGAGGTCCCTAGAAGGAGGAGCAAGGGACATAATAAATTTATTTCTAGTTTCTCCTCAACTTACTTCAGGTAGGCACAACATGTAAAAGTACAAAACACAATTAAAAGAAAAAAGAATGCATGACGTATTAAAATCCCAGCTAACTCTTAACAAAGGTTGTCCCATGAATAATGCAGGCATACTTTCCCCCCATCTTTCCAATACTTTCAGTTTCAAATAAATTGAATAAAAGAAACTTCTCAAGGGCAACAAGCCTTGTTAATCACAGACCACAAACAGATCAAAAGTTTTCCAATGAAAAGGGGGAGATTTTGTAAGAAATGTGGCAGTGAAATGCAACATTTTTAAAGACTAAAGAACCAAATCTACAAAATGGTTCTCAGTCACACAGCTGTCTTGCATGAAGGAGTGAAAGATAGCTAAGGCTGCATCCGCACTGCAGAAATAATCCAGTTTGAGACTACTTTAACTACCATGGCTCCATGCTATGCAATTTTGGGAATTGTGGTTCTGTCTTATGTGAGACATTTAGCCTTCTCTGTCAGATAGCTCTGGGGCAACAGCAAACTTCAGATCCTAGAATTGCATAGCATGGAGTCATGGCAGTTAAAGTGGTGTCAAATTGGATTATTTCTATAGTATGGATGCAGCCTAGAATAACAAATGAGGGAAATATATTTAAAAGCTAAAGCATATCCCAGTGTCCCTGAGTTGATACAGGATGTGTTTATTACAAGAGGATAGGGAATGGAGGACAAACAGGAAGAGTTTCCTGGTATGATCTCTGCTCAGCCATGGAAACCCAATGGATGACTTTGGGCAAGTCAGACTCTCTCAGTCTCAGAGGATAGCCATGGCAACCCCCCTCTGAACAAATCTTGTCAAGAAAACCTCATGAAATAGGGTCGCCCCAAGTCAGAAAGGACTTGAAGGCACACAACAACACAAACTCAACAAAAGGCAGGAGGATCACAGAGCCAGTGTGGTCTCTTTGTATTGGAGCTGGACTAGGAGGCCAGAGTTTGAATTACCCACTCAGCCATGCAAGCCCACCTTGGGCAACACACACACTCTCAGTCTCAACGCCCTCTGAACAAACCCTGACAAGAAAACCTTGTGGTATAATAATAATAGATAGAGTTTTAGATTAAAAGGAAGGCTAATAGGGTTTGAATCCCTGCTTGGCCATGGAAACCAATTGGGTGACCTTGGGCAAGCCACACTCTCTCAGCCCCAGAGGACTCTCAGCCACTGAACAAATCTTGCCAAAAACCACCCATGGTAGGTTTGCTTTAAGGTTGCCATAAATCAGAAATGATTTGAAGGCACACAACAACAGGCAGAAGGATGACAGAGGACCAGAGTGGGCTAATGGTTTGGGTGCTGGACTAGGAGACCAGAGTTTGAGTCCCCATTCAAGCACACAAAGGCACTGAGTGACCTTAGGCAAGTCACACTCTCTCAGCCCCAGAGGAAGGCAGTGGCAAAAAAACAACAGCACACAAATCCTCTGAACAAACCGTGCCAGGAAAACCCCATGACACCTTGGCCTTAAGGTAGCCATAAGTCAGAAGTGACTTGAAGGCCAAACAAAAACAAACTTGGTCTACTTCAGTTTAGAGAACAGGATAAAGCAGAACCCTGATTTGAAGGCACACAACAAAAATACATGTGTGTACGTGTATATGTGTGTGTGTGTGTGTGTATATATAGTGTATATATATGGGTGTATTAGTATATATATATATACACATATATATATACACACAGATATACATATGTACAGTATATATATATATATATATATGTATATAAGTTTATACATATATATATGTTTGTGTGTGTGTGTGTGTATATATAGTATAAATACAACAAAATGTGTGTGTGTATATACACACACACAGACATATATATGTAAGTGTATACACTTGCACACATTTTGTTGAATATATATATCTGTATATATGTATACAGACATACACACATGTATACACATACAAATATACATACATATATGTATGTGTGTGTATATACACACACACATTTGTTGCATATATATATATATATATATACACACGCCCACACAATATATATATGCACACACATATATATGCAGACATATATATAGTGTGTGTGTATATATATATATATATATGCAACAAAAATATGTGTGTGTACATATACTTCTACATACATATATACACACACATATTTTGTTGCGTGTATATACTGTATATATACAAATACATATATATATATATACACACACATACATACATATATATGTAAGTGTATACACATGCACACATTTTGTTGAGTACTGTATATATATATATATATATATATACATACGGATACACACATACACATACACACATGTATACACACACATATATACATACATATATGTATGAATACATATATGTACACACACAGAGGCATATATTTTTGCTGCGTGTGTGTCTGTGTGTGTATGTGTGTGTATATATATATATATAGGACCTGTGTGGCGCAGCAGTGGTTTCAAAGACCAATGAACTGAACCCACCTGCTGTGTGTGTGTGACCTTGGGCGAAGTAGTCACACTCTCTCAGCCTCAGGGGACAGCCATGGCAGAAACCCTCTCTGAACAAACCTTCCCAAAACAATACAGAAACCAAAACCAAGATAGGGTCGCCCATATAGCTCAGAAAGGAAGGCACACGACAACAAACAACACACACACACACATATATAAACACACAAACACACTCACATACGTATCTATTTATCTTCAACCCTTTTCCACCCTTGCCAGGATTCGCACTCAGCACCGAGCAGCCTTCTTCTTTGCTTTGCCAATCCTGACTCCTGCTGCTCACCTCGCCGCCTTCCTCGCCTCCTCCTCCTCCTTAGCTGGCTTCTTCTTCCTCCTCTGATGCTTCTTGTTCTTCCCAAGAAGGAGGAGGAGGAGGAGGCCTCAACAGAAGCACCGGCCTCGCGTAGCGCAGGCATCCGTCGAGGGAGCCCCCTCCGCCGGCAGAGCAGCTGGGCTTCCCCCGCTCCTCCTCCTTCTCCTCCTTGTTCTCACCAAAGGGGAGTTATGGCAGCCCAGGGAGCCAACTGCATCCCCCTTTGGTTCCTTGTAGCCCAGTTTGTGGTCCTGGTTGCCTCCAAAGGCTTTTCTGATGCTTAATCTGTTCCTCCTCCTCCTCCTTTGACTGCTCCTTCTTCCTTCCTTCCTTTTCCTTCCTTTTCTCTCTCTATGTCTCCCTCTGTCTTCTTCCTTTTGCTGCTGCTGCTGCTAATAATGCTATGTCTGTGTGGTGTGTGTTGTGGTGGAGACAACAACTGGGAGGGGAAATAAGAATAAGAATAATAATCTATAAACTATAATCTTCAGGTCCTGGGCATTAGCAAAATTCTGAAGTTTAACCATTCTAGTACATTAATAATAATAATTATTATAATTATTGTTATATACACAAACATAATATATATACACAAACATAAATATGTATATGTTTGTGTGTGTATATATATGTGTGTATATATATATATATATATATATACACACATATACATATATGTATATACACATGCACACCTTTTGTTGAGTATATATATATATATATATATGCACATATGTATACACACATACACATACACACATGTATACACATACATATATGCATGCATATATGTAATAATAATAATAATAATAATACCACATATTTTGTAATGTAATGTGCATAGTAATAATAATAATTATACCACATTAATAATAATAATAATAATAATTAAACATAATTATTAAAATATTATAATAATATATAATATTAATTATTATTATTATTATTATTAATGTGGTAGAATGGTTAAACTTCATATTTTTAGTAATGCTCAGGAGCTGAACATTATACCGTGTTTCCCCGAAAATAAGACAGTGTCTTACATTAATTTTTGCTCCCAAAGATGTGCTAGGTCTTATTTTCAGGGAATGTCTTATTTTTCCATGAGGAAGAATTGATGAACAAAAATAAATGACAATTTATTATACTGTATGTTGTATATATATTTATACAGTGGTCCCCCGGGTTACGAAACCCCGGGGTACAAAAACCCCGGGATCCGAAAGAGACGGGGCCGGAAAAACGGCCCTGGGTTATGAAAAAAACTCCGGGTTGCGAAAGAAAAGCGGCGCGAAATTCAAATGGCGCAAAGTTTTTTCCTATACTTACAGTGGTCCCCCGGTTTGCGAATATTTTCGGCTTACGAAAGGGGTGCTGGAACGAATTACTTTCGTAAACCGGGGGACCACTGTATACGAAAACTTTGCTAGGTCATACTTTCAGGGGAGGCCTTCTATTTAGCAATTCAGCAAAATTTCTAGTAGGTTTTATTTTCAGCAGAAGTCTTATTTTCGGGGAAACAGGGTAGTACTGAGAATAAACTAAGAGCAAAGGTTATTGTTATGGTCACATCATGTCAAAAAATTAATGCTCTGTTTTGGAGTGTAAACTATTTGCAAATGGCTCCTAAACCGAACTTAAGATTTTTTAAACCAAATAAAAGGAAGTGCTGCGTAAACAGTTTGAGGACAGTGAAACAAAACATATACAGTACCCGTATATGCTGGACTATAAGTAGACTTCATGTATAAGTCGAGGGCAAGTTTTGGGGGCCAAAATTATGGATTTTGCTGTGACCCGTGGATAAGTCGAGGGTAAAATTTAGGGGCGTTATAGGAAAGGATCTAAAAGATGAAGCCAAGCAAAACAATGTCAGAGAACTTACAAAAGTCCAGTAGACATAACTCATTGTGTTTACTCTTAAAGACTGAGGGCATGGCCTTATGAAGGCTGACAAAAACACTCATAGGGATGCAAATTCAGGCTTCCTAGGCTCCAAATGGAGGGCCTTCAAAGAAAAAAAATTGAGGGCATGACCAAAGAAAAGCTTTAAAAACATTCATTAGAGACGTAAATTCAGGCTTCTTGGGGTTCAAATGGAGGGCCTTCAAGAAAAATGATGACATGACCAAAGAAAAGCTCGAAACACATTCAGAAATAACAAACAAAACAGCTTCATTTATATACCACTTCATACCGCCTAAGGAGTGTCTAAGCGGTTTACAAGTGTAAGCTATTTGCCCCCCAACAATCTGGGTACTCATTTTAGCGACCTCGGAAGGATGCAAGCCTGAGTCAAGCTTGAGCCCTTTTGCTGGTCTTGAACTCACAACCTTATGGTTTTGAGTGAGTGGCTGCAGTACAGGCATTTAACCATTGCGCCACCAGTTCATGTTTCTTAGGTTCAGAATGGAGGGCCATGGAGGATATTACAAAATAAAAGCTAAAAAAACCCAAAAGAAACACTCATAGGAATGTAAGTTCATACTTCTCAGTCCCTGCTTCTCAGCTCAAAAGGGAGGGCAGTCAAGAAAAGTTGAAGACATGACCAAAGAAAAGCTAAAAATACTCATAAACAATAAATTCATATTTCATAGCCATGCTCAAAATGGAGGGCCTTCAAGAGAAATGGAGGATGTTGTTGTCCAAGAAAAGCTGAAAACACACTGAGAAATAATAAATTCATGCTTATTAGTCAGGCTCAAAATGGAGGACCTTGAAGGAAAATGGAGAATATGGCCAAACAAAAGCTGAAAAAGCACTTGTAGGAATGTAAATTCATGCTTCTCAGTCAATCTCAAAATGGAGGGCATTCAAGAGAAATGGAGGGCATGGCCCAAGAAAAGGTAAAGACTCTTAGTATAAATTCTTGAGCATACTCCAAGACAAATGTAGGACATGATTCTGAACCAGTAAAAGCTAAAAATGGTAATAGAAACAATAAATTCATGCTTCTTAGTCCCACTCCAAATGGAAGACCTTCAATAAAAATGGAAGACATGAATAAAAACTAAAAACACTCCTAGGAATGTACAGTGGTCCCCTGGTTTACGAATACCCTGGCCTACGAAAACCCCCGTCTAAGAAAGAACCGGGGCCAGAAAAACGGCCCCGGTTTAAGAAAAGAAAGCGGCGGGAAATTCAAATGGTGCGGGGGCTGGTTTAAGGGGTCCCAGTTTACGAACTTTTCGGTTTAAGAAAGGGGTGCTGGAACGAATTAATTTCGTAAACCGGGGGACCATTGTAAATTAATGCTTCTCAGTCATCCTCAGAATGGAGGACCCTAAAAAAAATGGAGGACATCACCAACAAAAAGCTTTTAAAAACCCACTCATAGAAATTTAAATTGATGCTTCTTAGTCCTGCTCAAAATTGAGCTTTTGGAATTCCTCCTGGACAGAAGGTTGAAATGGAGAACATGTCTTGAAAAAGGAGTGCCTCTTGTCACCCTGCACCCCACAATTACTAAATCAGGTTGAACAGACACCCTCCTTTTCTAGTCCTCCTACATTTCAATCTTCTGACTAGGTCCAGGAGGAATTTCAAAATGTCCTCCATTTTGAGCAAGACTAAGAAGCATGAATTTATATTTCTATGAGTGTTTTGAGCTTTTCTTTAGTCATATCCAAGGAATTTCTTGAATTTGTCAGAAACCCTTGTTTGAAGCTCCATGGGCTTCTTCGTTAGGCAAGATGTTTACAAACCAAACGAGAAAAACACAATTGGAGATGTTAGTCTGAGATGCAAATGGACTTTAAATTTCCTGGACTTTGAAAATCTCCCTATTGCCGCATGGCCAGAAGGAGGGCGAGAAGCCTCCCTGCAAAAGATATCCTCCCCAGCATACCATCTTTACTAAGACTGGAAGAGCATGCAGGCATCTCTGACATCTTCAATTATTTTCCCCTCCTCCAGTTTGGTTTGTAACATCTTGCCTGATGAAGAAGCCCACGGAGCTTCGAAAGCTTGCAACAAGTACTGTATATTGTGATTTTGGTTGGCCAATAAAGGTAGCACTGATGGATTTTTGCTCATATTAGTCTCAAAAGTGCTCCAAGATCTCTCTCTACATACTGATTCTACAGACAGACTAACACAGCTATATCTTTGAATTCTATATTTCAGTTAGTCTCAAAGGTGCTACAAGATCTCTCAGCAAACATGGTGTTATCCAATGAGCTTCATAGGGATGCTCATAATGGAGGGCATTTTGGAATTTTTCCTGGACATAAGGTTGAAATAGAAGGCATGTCCTGGAAAAGGAGGGTGTCTGGTCATCCTGACCCCAAGGAAACTAAATCCTGTTCAGAAATAGGAAGGATCTCTCCTCATTCACATGTAACAGGGTGACCAGGTGTCATCCTTTTCTAGGGCTAAGAAGCATGGACATATATTTATATGAGTGGTTTTCGCTTTGTATATATTTTAAGGGAGGGGATACTGTGTACATTTGTATTTGTATATTATCTGTGTAAGCCATTTGATTGCTCTCACAAAAAGCAGGGTATAAATAAAAGTTTTATTTTATTTATCATTATTATTTACGTATATGATACTGTTCTCCATTTTTCTTGAATGATCTCCATTTTGAAGCGCCTTGTCCTTATTTGCAGTTAGGACATCTGGTCACCCTGACCTGTAATTCTGCACAAATGGTCAATTCCCTACCAAGCTTCAACAAGGATCCCTGCTAGCCCAGCTTCTGTTTTTTGGACAAGGGGCCTTGTCCTTATTTGCAGTTAGGACATCTGGTCACCTTGACCTGTAATTCTGCACAAATGGTCAATTCCCTACCAAGCTTCAACAGGGATCCCTGCTAGCCCAGCTTCTGTTTTTTGGACAAGGGGCTGCAGTGCAGGATGCCAAAATCACACTGCCTTTTGGCTCCTTGTAATGCAGTGCCTTGCCAAAGTCTCTGCCTACCTGCCTGCCTGCAACTTGCCTTCTCAGCAGATGCTGAAAACTCCCCCCCAACCCCACCCCAATTAAGGAAACAAAGAAAGAACAAGTAAGGGTGGCACAGCATATCCTAAGGTCATCAATGGAGTCATAAACCCCATATACAAAGGAGAAGGTAAAATCTCAATAAATTAATGAAATTCCAAAGGAAGGAAACAGATCAGATAACAAAAGACAATCAACTCAGGAGCAGGAGGCCACTTGCCATTTTTGAAAGGGTTATCTTGAAGAATGATAAAAGAGATTTATTCTGACCCTCACCCCAGCAACAACAAACAACTTACTTTTTCATTTTAATCAGGACAGAGCACCAGAAAAAGACAAGTAGAAACCTGACCAACTGATAAGGATGTCTCCTCATAAGCAAAAGAATGGAGATGCTTAATCTTGGTCCTCTTAAAAACATGTCCAGGCCTACCTATAGTTTGAGCTTGACAGAATGTGTCTGAATGCAGGGTTTTTCCTTGGAACATTATGGAGACCCATTTTGTCTGATGTAAGACAATGGAGTTTATCACACAGGAGGAATTTCTCGCAATTTTGAAATGAGCCAATTCGAATTCACATAAATTCGCTAGTTTAGTTAATTTACGTGAAATCTAATTGTGTTCGGAATGACTTCCCATTTCCCGAAAATGAGCCCCCATTGCCCGAAATTGCATGAGATACTCTTATATGCATTAACGTAAAACCTATGATTGCGTTCGGAATGACTTCCCTTTTGCCCGAAATTGCGTGAGATACCCTCATACACAATTACATGAAACCTCATGATTGCATTCGGATTGCCATTGCATTATACCCCCAAATTCCATTGTATGATAAACTCCTATAATACTGATTATTGATATACAGTCAGCCCTCTGCATTTGGGGCTTTGACTTTTGTGGCTTTATCTGCGGATTTGATTACGGTAATGCATTTACCTCTAGGAATTTCTAGGTCCTCCAGCTCAGTTCTGTTGGAAATTGACCATAGAGTTGTCCTGGAAGACTTAGAGATTACTGGAGAAAATACTTCTCTAGGCATTTGTAGGTCCTCCACCATGATTCTATGGTCAATTTCTGGCAGATGTTGACCATAGTGTTGCACTGGAGGACCTAGAGATTCTTAGAGAGGTGTTCTCTTAGGTTAAAACATAGTATTTGAGGGTTTTTTCCCCCTATTTTTATGGGGGTCCTGTGCCTCTAACCCCAGCTTATATGGAGGGCAAGCTGCATTTTTTGAACAGCCTTACTCAACCTTTTTACACTGGATAAGCTCTTGAAATAATTGTTAGGTCTCAGGGAAGCTCTGTATAAAAATTACTTTATCTACAGCTTAACAAATGTTTATTTTTGTCAGTCACAATCTTTCAGGAAATCCCTAGTGACCTCTTGTGGAACCCTATGGTTCTGGGGAAATCTGGCTGACAAACCCAGAGTTCCCCAGAAGTGATCCTAGCCCAACAAATTTCAGTAACTCTAAAAACATGTTTCTATATAGCAAATTAGAAACGGAGACTGGTTAGTAGCAGCTTGCCTACTGTTGCCTACTCTGTGTGGCCTGGTTGATACAGATAATATGAACAAAACAGCCCCAAAATGATAAAAAAGTAGTTAAAGTGAGCAGTGCTTACTACTCAGACCAGGGTAGCATTTGAGCCTATCGGTAGAAAACATTTGTGATGGGCCATTTGGAATAAAGCTAGCTCTATAATCGTCAACTGAAATGATGCCCAAGTAAGCGAGAGGGAGAATAATTGAAATGGAAAGAGCCTAACAAGATGTGGTTCATGGGTTTTAAAAGATATACTGTCAAACTTCTAGACTGCATAATAGTGAATATTCACTTTGGATTGCTTTTCAAGGGGTTTCAATGATTTCACATTTCTGTCAAAAGACTGTTTTTTATTTTCTTTTTTGTGTAGCTTGGCTTCATCATTTAACAGTTTTGTCATACACTTGATTCTTTATGTGAAGAAAAATGTTTGTTATATATTGTGATGATGTATCATATTGATGATGATTTGGAGCCAAAGTGGATGTGATAATATGGCATTGTCGCCATTGTATTATCCTGTATGGATGCGAGAGCTGGACAGCTAAGAAAGTGGATAGGAAGAAAATCAGTTTATTCAAAATGTGGTGCTGGAGAAGAGTTTTGATGATACCATGGACAGTCAAAAGGTCAAACAAATTGGTCCTAGAACAGATCAAACCAGAAATCTCTCTGGTAGCCAACATAACTAAACTAAGGCTGTTGTAATTTGGCCACATCATGAGAAGGCATGACTCACTGGAAAAAAAATAATGCTAGGGGAAAGGTGGAGAGAAGCAGAAAGAGAGGATGGCCGCATGCTAGATGGATGGACTCTATTAAAGAGGTCACAAGTATTAATTTGCAGGAACTGAGCAGAGCATGGGAGGATGGAATTTTGGAGATGACTCATCTCCAGGGTTGCCATAAGTTGAGATCAAGTCGAGGGTGGGTAACAAGAACAACAAAGTTAACATGCATTTTTTGAAAATGTCCTTCACTGTTTTGTAGTCCTGACAGAAACCATTTTTCTCTTTGAGTCTTTCATTCCATTGGCACTGGTAGGAACTTTCTTGACAATTCAAGTAGTGCTGGGAAGGGGAGAAAGAGCTCTATCAGAACTGCTGCATAGGGTTGTGGTGGTGTGTGCCATCAAGTCATTGGGTGATTCTGTAAAAGTGCTTTCTTGGCAAGATTTGTGCAGAGGGGGTTTGTTCTTGCCTTCCTCTCTTGCTGAAATAATGTGTCTTGCCCAATGTTACCCAGTGGGTTTCCATGGCTGAGTGAGGAATCAAACTCTGGTCTCCTGGAGCCCTAGTCCAACACTCAAACCAGTACACCATGTTGGTTCAAAGGAAAAGTTCAATTTCCTAGAGTTCCATGGTCCTCACTCTGATTCCCTAGAGCTGCTGTTTACATTAAAAGCGCTTATGCTTGCTGAATGGAATAAAACATCCAACATGAGGTTGGATCCAGAATCTTTACTTTGTATAATTGCAAGGCACAGTGTTGCTGCTGAGTCACTCGCTCACCTTGGAAAAGTTCCTCCACTGTTTACACTGCAAGCATTTTGCTTTCTTTGCTTTCTAGCACTAAATGCTTATAATTCCTAGTGCTGGGCATTGCTCTTGATTTAAATGCTAGCATGCACGTCTATTTCAAACATGCATAATAGAGGTGATGTGCTGACCAGCTGAAAGATCAGATATCATAATTTGATCTCTTATTTGACTACATTCAAACATTGTCAAATATTCTATGAAGCTTAAAAAAAACCCAGTCTACTTAGTACAACTACCACTAAAAACTGGCATTTGTTTAATAGTTGTTGTCACTTTGCATTATTTGTATATTAACTTCATTTAAGTAGTATGCTGTAAACATAGGGTGATCAGATGTCCTCCTTTGCCAAGACATGTCCTACATTACAGCGTTCTGTCCAGGAGGAATTCCAAAATATTCTCCATTTTGAGCATCACGAAGAACTGTTAATTTATAGTTATATCAGTGTTTTTAGCTTTTATTTGGTCATTCCTCAATTTTTCATGAATGTCCTACATTTCACAGTGCCTTGTCCTCTTTTATGATTATGACATCTGGTCACCCTATGCAAATGTAAGCTGACCTGGATGCTCCCAAATAAAAGAAAGGAAGGGCCAGTTACCATTGTGAAGGAATAATATACAATAGTTATTCATTGATTCAGCCAGTCAATTTAGCAGTTGCTGAAGTTTAATACTGTAATGGTTGTTCAGCATGCATCATCCCAAACACAAATTAAAAATACTTTATAATAAATAAAAAATGAAGAAGGAGAAAGGAAGGCAACTATAAAATCACAGACAGAAATAAAACCATAGAGTTGAAAGAGACCCCAAGGCCCATCCAGTCCAACCCCCCTGCCATGCAGGAACTCACAATCAAAGCACCCCTGACAGATGGCCATCCAGCCTCTGTTTAAAGACACCCAAAGAAGGAAACTCCACCACCCTCCAAGGGAATGTGTTTCACTGCAGACACTGCTGTTTTGAAATAAGTTCCTATATTTAGTAGAGGGGAAGATTAGGGGGAAAATAAAATAGAAGAGCATGGGTGTTGCCGGGAACAAGGAGGGCCCCAAAAAGGCTTTGGGAGCATATGCATGGTGGTTGTGCATCCTTTGCTATCAGATAAATAAATAGCCAGGAAACAAATAGACCTGCAGGCAGGTAAGGGCAACCATGGCATCAATGCTAGCCCTTCACTGATGTGAGATGGAAGGAGCATTGGGGCATCCAGGGTGACTGATACTCATTGGAAGCCACTCTTATTATAGGCTCGGTTATAGTTTTTCTTCAGCCATCCCAGGGAATTCTTAAAAAAAAAAAAAGGCAACCCTGTTTTTAGTGAACTATTGTAAATTATATTCCATGCTGCTACTAAAGCAGTAATTCATTACCTCTTTATCTGTGTTTTTCTGATCTATTATTTACTATCTATTATTAGAGTGCCAGCATGGTGTAGTGGTTTTAGTGTTGGACTATAACTCTGGAGACCAGGTTCGAATCCTGGCTCAGCCATGTAAACCCACTGGGTGACCATGGGCAAGTCAAACTCCCTCAGCCTTGGGAAGACAATGGTAAACCCCCTTTGAGAGAAAACCTCAAGATAGGTTCACTTTGGGATCACCATAAGTCAGAAATGACTTGAAGGCATACAACAACATTATTGTTGTTGTTATTGTTGTTGTTGTTATTCATCTGCACTATTACTTTTTATATTGCTATGGCAATTCTGTTCATGCTAATGTTCCTTTCTTCATAAATAAAGGGCTAGAGTTTCTTCACAATAATGGTTCCCTCAACTCTGCTTTGTTAACTACCTTGGAGCACGGAACAATGGCTCTCTTCCAAATGTAACCTGCCTACCATTATAAAGCAAAGGTTTACCTTTGTATATACAGTCATCCCTCCACATTTGTGGGGTAAGCATTCACCAACCTGCTTAATCATGTATTACTGTATTTGCAATAATCGCCACTACTGCCCCACATGATTTTTAACAGGGACTTCAATAACACCAGTGTCACTAGGAGGTAATCAAATTGGCAGGTGACCAGGCCTGGCCGTGTGCATGTTCCCTTGTTTGCTTGATCACTTGTACAAACAGGCGGAGGGAAAGGGATGGGGCAGGGAGAGTGCAAGGAGGGAGCGGGTGCATGTTTTCTCACTTGCTCATTCACTTGTACAGGTGGATAGGGGATTGAACAAGGGAGTGATAGGAGGGAGGATGTTCCTGTTCTGTGTTCCCTCACTCATTTGTGCAGATGAGAAGGGGGAGGGAAGAGAATGGAATGGCTGTCTCTTTCTCCATTTCTGGCTTTGTAGGTATTTCTTAGGGATTTCTTTGTAGATATTTTTGGGAACAAAGTGGCTCAGCAGTTAAGAAGCTGACTCTGATGATGGCAAGAGCAGCAGGTCAGCAGTTCAAGGTCCCAGTGCTGGGTGATGGAGTGAGCTCCCATTACTAGTCCCAGCTTCTGCCAGCCTAGCAGTCTGAAAGCATGTAAAAGTGCAAGTAGGTAGTTGGTGGGAAGGTAACAGTGTCCTGTGCAGTCATGCTGGCCACATGATCACAAAGTTGTCTTTGATAACACTGTCTCTTTGACTTAGTAACGGAGATGAGCACTGCCCCTATAGTTGGACACAACTAGATAACCTTGTCAAAGGGAAAACCTTTACCTTTTTAAAGGTACAATGGGCCCTCCGTATCTGCAGATGGCACGCCTGTTGGGGTGGTGGTGGCAGAGGATGAGGAAGGAAGAGATGGGAAGAGGAGGAGGAGGAGGAAGCAGTGGGAAGAAGAGGGTGAAAGAGGCAGGAAAAGGAAAGAAGAGATGGGAGAAGGATGAAGGAAGAAGCTGCAGAGCAGGAAGAGGAGGAGGAAGAAGAAAGAAGAGGAGGAAGCAGGAAGAGGTGGGAGGGGTAGGAGCAGTGGTGTCCCGGGGGGTGCAGGCTCCCCACCTCCCTCAGG
The DNA here is from genome assembly GCA_034509955.1 of Urosaurus nigricauda. Lineage (NCBI taxonomy): Eukaryota > Metazoa > Chordata > Lepidosauria > Squamata > Phrynosomatidae > Urosaurus > Urosaurus nigricauda. The sequence goes on along the minus strand of JAOEGL010000001.1, from coordinate 254,313,551 downwards.
CACTCCTTGGGGCTGAGTGGATGCTGCTCAGCGCTTCGGTAGGGTCTCTGGGCCTGGAGGGGCGGTCTCTGTGTGGGCGGCGAGCAGCCATTTCCACAGCCCAAATGGCGCTTCTCCCACCAGCATGGCCATTTCCCCAACCCTTGCAGGCATTCCCAGCCTGCATGGCACTTCCCCTGGCCCATGTGTCTGTTTCTCCGGCCCCAGAAGTCTCGCTCCCTGCACCGAGTAGGATCCCCACTGAGTGGGAGGAAGCCATGGAGGAGGAGGAGGAGGAAGAAGGGCAGTGGCAGCAGAGGTCCCTTGCCTTCAGCTGTCTGCTGACTTAGGTGGATTGAGGACAATAGGACTTGAGCATCCGCGGATTTTGGTATCTGCAGGGTAAGTCTGGAACAGATCCGGATAGCAGGGGCTCATTGTACAGTGGGCCCTTGGTATCTGCTGGGGTTTGGTTTCAGGAACCCCTGTGAATAACAAAATCTGTGGATGCTCAAGTCCCATTAAATACAATGGCATAGCAAAATGGTGTCCCTTATATAAAATGGCAAAATCAAAATTTGATGCTTGGAATTTATACTTTTTTTGAATATTTTCAAGATGTGGATGCTTGAATCCGTGGATAAAAAACATTCATGGATAAGAAGGGCCAACTGTATTCTTCCTTTCACAAATGGAGGGGACATATTACAAAGGGCAGTCAGCAGTGCTTCAAAAGTCTCACATAGTCAGACAGACAGAAAGAAAATACTAGTTCCTAATGAGGGAGGCATCATTTCTTCTGGAATGAGTAGTCTCATCTTCATAGTCTCTCAACGTAGAACTAATGGTACTCGACAAGAGTATCAACCAGGACCGAGACTATGGGCTTGGAGCCTATGCCTACAGGTCTTCCTACAATTAAGGAGTAATCTGGACCTCCAGTAATGAATCTGCAGATAATGGAGCTCCTACAGCTCTTCCTACAATGAAGAAGTAATCTGGGCCTCCAGTAATGGATCATACCTTAGCTAGAAGGTAAACAGATTTATAATCTAATATTGGACAAGGGAAGTTGCAGGAATTGATAGCTTAATGTCACCTTGGCCTCAAAGCTTTTATTATACTTTCCGACTGACATCTCTGCTGCACTGAGTTCTTCTGCAGGTAGGATTTGAGCAGGCAGAGGTAATCCTTGTTGGTGGGCCAGAAAGACTTTCTTGTCCTCAGTTCTAGTTGTTTTTGTTTTTTTTTTTAAATTCATGAACAATGGCTTCTTCTTCACAGGTTCATCTGTTAAGGGAAGGTCATTAATAAAGACAGAACCAAACCGATTACAGTTAGAAGGATATAAACTGGGTGGTGCGGGGTTTTGGACAACTCACCTCAAGTAATTGCATCTATTTCGATAGCTTTATGATCTTTCATTTGATGACTGTAATGAGATTTCACTTAGCCTTTCTATTATTGATGCAGAAGAAAGGGGTGTGACAAAGTCTTTATTAAGATGATACTGGCTTTCCTACAGAAAATAAAGACTAAGTTTCAGGTGGTAGTGTTAGGTTCCTTCTTAAATCTGGTGCACAATCAGTCTCTGGCTAAGTATTCTCACATCAGATTCTTTTTAAAAGGGAAAGCTCTGCTAATTCTTCTTACTATACCTTATTTCCCATAATTGGACTTTCATGAGGTGTTGAAGGTGATGATTTGAACCTCTTAGGCAGACACAACTCTGATTCTTAGAAAACTTTATTTCTGGTAACATTTAGAGTGTCCAAACTGGGAGCTCTGTTGGTATGAAAATAACTATATATTTTCCACAAGGACTGTGTGGTGCTAGGTCTGGATCCATTGTTCATGCCAAGGGTGAATTCATTTTTCACAGAATGATTTTCTGCCAAAATCCCAAAAGTGAAAAAGAAAAACTGTGGCATAAGTTGGAGAGCTTTCAAGAAAACTTAACATTTCCAGACCTTTGATTACTTATTTGTAGACTCAGCCCCCCCATATCCATGGATTCTTCATTCTTGGACTCAAGCAGCCATGGTTTGAAAATATTTTTAAAAAATCCAAAAAGCTAACCCTGACTTTGCTCTTTTGTATAACGGACACCATTTTACTATGCTATTGTATTTAATAAGGCTAGATCATCCACAGATTTTGTAATCCACAGGGACTCCTGGAACCAAACCCCAGTGGATACCAAGGGCCCACTGTATCTTTCTACCTGGTTACTAGGTAGAAGTGGTCAGCCGGTATCTACTCATCAAAGACTGCTCTAGTACATCCCAGCAGAGGATATTCTTCTCTGCTGCAGAAAATTGCATTGTTACTTACCATGATTCCCCCTCCCCACCTGAAATAGGTGATAAGTATCTAACCCAGCTAGGCAGTGTATTTTCACTGATGGGTGGTGGTAAGTTTACTTTCAAAATTAATTGAGTAGAGGTCAACTTCTTCTCTTTTGGAGGGAAGAGGTTTTTTTAAAAAAAATCTAGGTTAAATAACAGGTAAACAACCAACCAACAATATAACACCAGTCACTTTCAGCTCAGTAGTGGCCAAGCATCCATCACATCTATGTCATAATCACAGGCACAATGAAAGAGAACACCATTATTACAACAATACTTTTAGACAAATCATGACAATAAACCTTTCCTGTGGGTTGATAGTGGGCGAGAATCTGAGGCATTACTATTTACAAACTCAATAAAGGTTGCCAAGTTGGGGGGGGGGGGGAGGAGAGTTTGCGTAACATTAACTGACATAGAAGGTTAATTTTTTTGTGAGAGCTAAATTCTACTGTCTATTTTTCTACTGTGCAAACATGGTTCTTTTATGGTTCTTTTATCTCCTTTCCAGTTATGTGCTATTTCTAATTTTGCTGCTAAGCAGCAGAAATTAACTAATTAAAATCATTGCATAAGGAGTTATCATTTACATTATTGCATAAGGAATTATTTAAAAACAGCTAGCAGGGATTAACTTTTTGCTTAGGTGTAGGAGGATTGCCCTTCCAGATCTGAAGAAAAGAGCTGGCAGCAAAGGATGATAGGACACAAAGAAATCATCCACTCTCTTGTTCTTCAACAACCAGAAGAAGTGTTATTCTAAAGCTTATCCTCTAGCTTGTTTTGTTAGAATTAAAGCTCTTCTGGCAAAGAAAGAGAATGGGGCACTTAACAAGCAATGCTTCTTTGTGGAGGCAAAATAATTTTGTTGAGTAATAGAAAAGGGAATGTGGAAAGACTAACTGGATCCCTTGGAAAAGGAGGAGGGGTGTCCTCTTTGAGGGGTGTCAGATGTAGGATTGAGGAGCATAGCCAGTAAACTTATAGACATCTCAGGAACATTTTAGAATATGTATAATACCTATCCTATTTGTTAAGCACCCCTGCAACCTTGCATTGTATTTTGGGGTCTTCATATTTTCATATCTCATATGAGTGAAAGCCATTGTGGTGGAATGGTTTGAATGCTGGAGACTAGGGCTTGATTCCTGATTGGGTTATGAAACCCACTAGGTGAATCACACTCTCTCAGCCTCAGGGAAAGGCAATGGCAAACCTCCTCTGACCGAATGTTGCCAAGAAAACGGCATTATAGGTTTGTCTTAGGTCATAAATTGGAAATGACTTGAAGACACAAAACAACAACATCTGGAGAAAACATTTTTGAAAGATCCGATTACCTTTCATGAACATAGGTAAGGTTCCCCCCAAAAAAGGAATATATCTGAGGCATGTGGTCATCCAGTTAACCAAGACCATCAAATCTTATTGTATGAATTCAGTGATCTTTCCTTCCTCCAAGTAATCTGCATTTCCTCTCCACTTGAGACAAAGGATCTCTTTGCATCTAAAGCAATAAGACAATTTCTGCCTGTCCTCTGTTGTGTCCCCAGCTAAACTTCCCTCTCCATCTCAGGGATTTCTTGATCCAATCACTGTTTTTGTCACCAAGTAACAAACCTTGAGTATTTTCAGATGTGAGCCAGCATGATGTAGCGATTTGAGTGTTGGACTTTGACTCTGGAGACCAGGATTTGAATCCCAGCTTGGCCATGTTAAACCCACTTGGTCGGCCTTGGACAAGTCACACTCTCTGAGCCTCAGAGGGTGGCAATGGCAAACACTCTCTAAAGAAACTTGCCAAGAAAACCACATGATAGGGTCACCATAAGTCAGAAATGACTTTGAGGCATACAGCAACAATTTTAAGATGTAATTCTAGGAATTAAACCCAAATATCCCACTTGAATTTTGAAACAAGATATGTGTTTATTATATACACAACAAAGAAATGTCAGTGCTTTTATAATATTGTGTGTTTGTTTTTATTCTGTTTCCACCAAAAAGAAATCACCTAATGAATGGAGAGAAACATTGTGCATGCCATAACAGTTCGCATGCAAACCCCACATTGTTTTCTTTTTCTAGAGGCTTCTACTGCTTCAGGTTTTTATAACTGGAAACTATTAGAGTGGGTAAAAGTAGCTAAGATTTCAGAAGGCGGGTTATAAGTTTCCTATTAAGAAAACAACAGGGAGAGTTTGCTGCACAGATATTGATGTTTATTGCATAGAGTTTGGAAGTTATTTCATACTGTAATGGGGTTACCTGTAATTAATTACTTTTATAAGGTAATGAGCAGGACATTCTCTTTCCCGCCCCAACAAGACTTACCGGTAATTGTGAATTTATTCCTTTTTTTTTTTTTTTTTTTGCACAACAAAAAACTTTTGAACTCTGTACTCATTTGTGGGGCTCTGACTGAAGTCTCATACCTTAAATACAGAGAGGCAGGGTTGTTTTTCAAAAAGTTAAAAACAATAGGCCAGGACTGTTCAGTACAGGAAAGGACCCTCCTAGTTGTTTCCAGTTCAACATAGTAGTCAGCAGACTGACTTGCTCCAGGAAATGTGGTCAGCTTGCAGCCTAGAGTAGACCATTACACCAGTGTGGCTGACAACTGGCCATGCTTCCTATGTTGTGTCACTCTACTTCTGATTGTCTTAATGTACATGCAAGTAGATGAATCCTGCACTGCTGTGAGTAGTGGGGACTTTGGTATGAACATTTAAATAATAATAATAATAATAATAATAATAATAATATCCAGGCACCTTATATAATGAAGGTAAGCCCATTTCTTCCCTTCTCCTTGAACAATTTGAACAGCAAACGATGAGTAATGTAAACTGGTTATTTATTTGAAAGTAAACAGAATGTGCTTGATGAGAGCCAATGTGGTGTAGTGGTTTAACTGTTGGACTATGACTTTGGAGGCTAGGGTTCGAATACCAGTTGGCCATGGAAACTGATGTGGTGGCCTTGGGCAAATCCCATTCTCTCAGCCTCAGAGGATGTCAATGGCAAACCTCCTCTGAACAAATCTTGTCAAGAAAACACTGTTACAGATTTGCCTTAGGTTTGCCATAGGTTGGAAATGATTTGAAAGCACACAACAATAATATCAACAACAGTAATGTGTTTGCATTTAAACTAATTTTTCAGGATCTTGAATTACAGCTCTATTTTTCTGCTCTGAATTTTTCAGAATCCAAGAAATCAAGAATGATGCTTTTAGAAAATTAATGCTCTCTTTCCCCCACAATGTTCCTATGCTCTTCAACTGTCCTGTTCATTATTTCTTCCTAGTACTGTCACTCCTCCTTATCCACAAATTCTGTATCCATGGATTCAACAATCCATGGTTTGAAAATACCCCCTATATTCCCATTTTTATAAGGAACACCATTTTACTGCACCAATGTATATAACGGGGCTTGAGCATCCACAAATATTGATCTCTATACTGGGTCATGAAACCAAAGTCCCAGCAGATACCAAGGGCCCACTGTAAAACACTTTCAAATTTGACTTTTTCTTTTTTTAACATAGTGGAAGAGAAGGAAGTACTAAGTGTTCTAGCCTCCAGTATTACAGTACAAAGAACAGATGATAAAGAGAATGTGAAGTAGGTCAAGTTATTGTGTGAACTACTGCCTCCCATGCAGCAGTACAGTAGTTGAATTAATCTGCCTTGCCTTCTCTCATTTATTTTCTTTCCAGAGGGGATGGTGTACCAAAGTATGCTAGCAAAGACAATCCAGGCATAACATAAAACTGTACCAATTTATTGAAAGACCTATTTGTGATTCTTTAAATGAGTCAAGGATGTTGTGTTGACAGCATACAATTTTTTTTTTCCATTTTGGAAAAAAGGACAAGAAGAATCTCTCCTTACAGTTCTTATAAAGCAGGGATGGGAATTGTGTGACCTTCCAGATGCTATTGAACTGAACCTTCTAGCATTACCATTGCTATGCTCTCTTGGGTTGCTGAAAGCTGCAATTCAACAACATCTGAAGGGCTCCACAATTTTTACTAACAAGACAGTCCTACAGATACTTACTAAAAAGTGCATTTTAACATGTTCATTAGAGCTTATTCCAAAGTAACACTATGCAAATTAATAAGCTTTAATAAAAGTTAATTGATAAAAACAAATGCCCAGCACTATACAAGCATTGACATTTCTATCTTATTTATTAACTAAATTTATTTTGTCCAAAACCAAAACTGAACTAGGTCCATTTGGTCTGTTTTGTACAAGCTCCAGATAGGATTCTGATTGTCCCAATTCAGTTCTGGAGTGGAACAGCACAATCTGAAGTAATTTGGACTAATATGGAGGTTTGGACATCAAAAATAAGGAATAGGGGAGTCACATAGTGTGTCTCCAACATAAATATACAAGGAAAACAACAAGGTGGTATGATTTAGGAGATGAGGAACGGAGCTATGCTTTGTTCCTTGATGGCCGTAATTTACAATCTGGGACAGTAATCTTACTAGCACTCTCCAATCACAGTACTTATGGTGGGGAGAGATTGAGTGAAGTCATTGCAGTTATATAGTCTAATAATAATAATATATTTATATCCCACCCCTCCTCTGTGGAATGCAATGGGGGCGGCTCCTATGTTCCTTCATGTATCTCCTGTGTTCTTTCATTTCTTTATTAGATTTTGCTGTTAGTATCAGATCTCTGAAACAGCTCCGATGATGATTTGGGTAGATGCTATTATTGTCTAAGTATTTGTCCTTTCATTTTCAACCTTTTATTTTCTTAATCTGGGTAGCCCAATTTGATCTTGTTTTTCCTTTTCTTGTTATTTTGTTAATTTCAGTAGTTCATTATATGTGGATCAGAGTGTGCTTTAGGTAGTCAGACATATTCTCCTCACCCCCAACCTCATTGTTAGCTTTCTGATTTGCATTCTTAGTGTGACACACTTTTTGTTTTAAAAAATTGCCTTTCTAGTTCTATGATCTGTGTCTGTGTATATTACTATTATTACTATTATTATTATTATTATTTATATAGCACTGTAAATTTACACAGTGCTGTACATACAATCTTAAATTAGACAGATCCCTGCCCTCAGGCTTACAATCTAAAAGAGACAACACAAAAGGAAAAGGGGAAGGTGGTGGGAACGGGATGAGGTCCAGTGGTTCTTCTCTCCTTCTGGGGCCTGGACCAAGGCAGATGGACTGGAGGAAGGGCTCAGCTTCTTAATACATAGTTAAAAGGAGGCATCCTGAGGCAGATGGCACAATCCTGGGAATGCTTGCCTAAACAATATAGTCTTTAACTTACTTTTGAACCTGGATAGAGAAGTGATGAGGCATACATATGGGGGAAGAAAGTTCCAGGAGTGAGGGGCAGCAAGTGAGAAGGGACGAATCCGGGACGGGGCAGTGGAAATTCTTGGCTGGGACAGGAGACCCTGACTTCCAGAAAGGAGGGTACGAGAAGGAGTGTGAGGAGAAAGAAGTTCAGACAAGTAAGGAGGGGCCAGTCCGTGGAGGGCTTTGAAAGTCAATAACAAAAGCTTGTCCTGGATGCGGAAGGGGAAGGGGAGCCAGTGAAGGGAGGATAAAAGAGGAGAAACATGGTCAAAGTGGTGAGCGGATGTGATAATATGTGCAGCTGAGCTCTGGACAGAGATTAAAGGATGGAGGTGAGAGAGAGGAAGCCCTGTCAGAAGAAGGTTACAATAATCTAGTCGCGATACCACTAGGGCATGGATCAGAATCTTGGCAGTGGAGGCTGAAAGGAATGGACAGATTTTAGCAATGTTGTAAAGGGAGAATCTACAGGTCTTGGTGGTGGCCTGAATCTGGGGAATAAACGACAGAGGGGAATCAAAGATGAAACCAAGACTGCGGGCTTGCTGAACCGGTTGAATAGAAGTGTCGTCAACAGAAACAGAAAAGGAGTATTGAAGGGTGAGCTTAGGTGGGAAGATGAGAAGCTCTGTCTTAGACAGGTTGAGCTTCAAGCGCTGATGCCGCATCCACTGAGAGATGGCAGCCAGACAAGAGGAGACTTGCTGTTCAAGCCCCGGCAAAAGGTCAGGGGTGGAAAGACACAGCTGAGAGTCATTGGCATACAGATGATAGGAGAAACCAAAAGAACTGATGAGTTTACTAAGGGACAATGTGTATACAGAGAACAAAAGGGGACCCAGGACAGAGCCCTGAGGAACTCCAACAGATAAGGGAACAGAGGAGGCAGTCTGACCACCTGTGACCACTGCAAAAGATCTGTCTGACAAGTAAGATTTAAACCAGTTGAGAACAGAGTTGGAGAACCCAAGGTTGGAAAGTAAGTCAAGCAAGAGACAGTGGTCCACGGTGTCAAAGGCTGCAGACAAACCTAGAAGAATGAGAAGAGAGTAGAGTCCATTCACCTTAGCCTGCATTTTGCATTCATCTAGTGTGTCAGGAAACATACTTATTTTATTTATAAACCACTTTATAAATCACTTTTAATTCACAGCATGAAGCAAAGCAAACTCTAAACACTATTTTGCCATTTAATTCACATTAGATGAGCAAGAAAACCATTTAATTTAATTTCTGTAGTTAAACTTGTGTATCACTTATCATTTCAACAATCATTGACCATCATACCATCCTGAAAACATCCAGTCTCACCAGATTTTGGAAGTAAACCAGGTGAAGCCTGGCAAGTACTTGGATGGGAGATCCACAAGGAATATGTTCCAAGCTTCTCCAGACAGGGCAAGGAAAGAATCCTTCCTGAAATCCTCGAAACCTGATTCCAATCAGTGTTGGCAATATTTGACTAGATGGACCAATGGTCCACAGTTTCCCATGTTCCTCTTATTATTACTGTTATATCTAATAATTAAATTAATTTAATTAACCATGAAGCATCTCTGTAGCAGTAATATCTATGTGGTACTCCTAGGCCAGAGGGAGGCAAACCGATTTGCAGTCCCCATGGTTCAGGGTGCTGGTGCTGGGATCAAGTCAGTTTTTATTGTCAGAAAAATTCTAGCTGAGACTGAAGATCTGAAGGAAGCAGAAGACATCAGCACTACAATCTCCATGGCACCCAGCAGTAAAAGACTGGTGATAAGGGTGCATCTACACTGTAGAAATAATGCAGTTTGACACCACTTTGACTTCCATGGCTCCATCCTACAGAATCCTGACATGTCTAGTTTTGTGAGGCACAAGTACTCTTTTGGCAGAGCAGCTTGATGATCTTGTAAAACTGCAAATCCCAGGTTTCCATAGGATAGAACTACAGCACTTAGAATTTTAAACAACATTATTTCTACAGTGTAGATGCACCCTGAAAACTCAGAAAACTCAAGAGCATTGTGTGGAAACACTATGAGGTGGGAGTGGATCCCAAGATTACTATCTGACTTCATTGTCAGCAGTTAATGTACAGGGGTAAATTAACAGGGCAGTATGGTACCAGCAGCCTGCTCTAGTATTTCAAGAAGCTGAACTATGTAAGTGGTGTACTGAGAACAGAAGCAGAAAACCCCTAGAAGCTGACCAACGGTTGCAAGACAGGAATAAAGAGTGCTCAGTCGCATGGTAGTATCTCTCCCTCTCAGCATGCAAGAAGCTTAGGAAGGCAAGCTAGGAGGAAACAGGTTGGGAGATTTTTTTTAAAAAAATTATTATTCAAGGCATTTACAGCCCCATTATATACCACATCTGACATGCAGAAGTGTCATACTTTCCGTGGGATTAAGTCCTGTGAATTCTTCATGGGACTGAGCTGTTAAGTGGGACTAGAGTGGTTTATAATGTGTGCTCCATTTATGTAAGCAGCTGTGATCTTCAGGGATTATATCAAGTCTATGTAGGTGAAATATGCTCTTATTATTCTTTATAGTTTGCAAAACTCAGATAAATTCTGTAGTTTTTAAAAATATATTACCTTAAGAGGTTTGATTCTCAAAGTTAATTGGGGAGGATTATTGTTGCAATGCTAACTATTTGGTCTTTATTCTACTTTGTCAGTGCCTCTCAAGGCACTGTTTCTTCAGGACATTATTACACCAGCCTGCTGTCCCACCACAATCCCACTATCTGAAGCATACTGGGTTAGCATAATTTCTTACTACACTTTCCCCCATGACAGCAATTGCTCATTCCTGTGTAAATGTGCACATGGCAACCAGCTTTGGGAAGTTATTGGCAGCCAGGGCTGTTCCTCCTTCTTGCTTCTGAAGCTCAGCACTGCTGTGTGCACATTCACACAGCAGCCATGTGTTTTGTGAAGAAATGGGAAGATAAGCAATCTTAGCTGCCAACACTTTTCGAAAGTTGGCTGCTGTATGAATTTTCCACTTACACTACATGACTGCCCGAGAAGTGGAACTGCAGCGGCAGAGACCTACTGAACCATGGTGGAAATGGAACAGCAGTGAGATTGAGAACCTATTGACAGCTTTTGCCTATCAATTAAAAGGTGCACTACAGTAACAAATGGAAAGCGTAGCAGCAGTAGGACAGACACAATGTTGGGTGATAAGTACTGTCCAAAGACACTTTTATCCTCTTAAAATTTCACTTTTTGGTCTCATGTGATACTCAGTCTTTCTCTGCAGTCCCACCTATCATTTTCTGCTTCTTTAAGGCTGCATTTGCACTGCAGAAATAATCCAGTTTAACACTGCTTTAGCTCCCGTGGCTCAGTGCTATAGGATCCTGGGATTTGTAGTTTGTTGTGGCACTAGATCTCTCTGACAGAGAAGGCTAAATGTATCACAAAACTACAATTCCCATACTTCCATAGCATTGAGCCATGACAGTTAAAGTAGTGCCAAATTGAATTATTTCTGCAGTGTGGATGCAGCACAAGTAAGATATTATTATCTTTTCCCTTGCACCACTGACATAGAGGTTTCCTCCTGCTTTTAATCCCTATGTTGTCCTATCTTTTTACAGGTCTCTTTGCAGCAGCCCTGTTGTCCATTCCACTCTTTGCTTCCCTTGGTCTTTTTTTTAAAAAAATTACCATATATTTCACCTCCTTTTCCTCTTGCTTGGTGGCAACAGCATACAAGGGCTGAACTCTCCCACTTATTCATCCAGTGAGACTGGTAAGCTATACAGCAAGACAACTGCCGCAAGCCATAAAATTCTGAATCCACTACCAGTACACCTCTCTGTGTCCAGTTTAAGGTATGGATAAAATGAAATAAAAAAGCAAGGATAAGGGCACATGCATCTAATGCTGCCACAGAAGTATATCTTGATTTCAGTAAGGCCTTTGAGAAGGTTCCCCATGATATTCTTGCAAACAAGCTTGTAAAATGTGGGCTAGACAAGGTAACCGTTACATGGATTTGTAACTGGTTGACTGGCCACACCCAAAGGGTACTCCACAATAGATCCTTTTCAACCTGGAAAGAAGTGACCAGTGGGGTCCCACAGGGTTCTGTCCTGGGCCCAGTGCTATTCAACATCTTTATTAATGACTTGGATGACAGAATTGGGGGCATACTTATCAAATTTGCAGATGACCCCAAATTAGGAGGAGTAGCCAATACTCCAGAAGACAGGATCAAAATTCAAAATGACCTGAATAGATTAGAAAACTGGGCCAACGCTAACAAAATGAAATTCAATGCGGAGAAATGTAAGGTACTGCACTTAGGGTGCAAAAATGAAATGCACAGATATAGGATGGGGGACATCTGGCTGAATGAAACTATGTGTGAAAGGGATCTAGGAGTTCAAGTAGACCATAAGTTGAACATGAGTCAACAGTGTGATGCGGCAGCTAAAAAGGCCAATGCTATTCTAGGCTGCATCAATAGAAGTATAGCATCTAGATCAAGGGAAGTAATAGTGCCACTCTATTCTGCTTTGGTCAGGCCCCACCTGGAATACTGTGTCCAGTTCTGGGCACCACAATTCAAAAAAGATGTGGAGAAACGAGCATGTCCAAAGGAGGGCAACTAAGATGGTGAAGGGACTGGAAACCATGCCCTATGAGGACCGCCTTAGGGAACTGGGGATGTTTAGCCTGGAGAAGAGAAGGTTAAGAGGTGATATGATAGCCCTGTTCAAATATTTGAAGGGGTGTCATATTGAGGAGGGAGCAAGCTTGTTTTCTGCTGCTGCAGAGACTAGAACCCGGAACAATGGATGCAAGCTGCAGGAAAAGAAATTCCACCTCAACATTAGGAGGAACTTCCTGACAGTAAGGGCTGTTCAACAGTGGAACACACTCCCTCGGAGGGTGGTGGAGTCTCCGTCCTTGGAAGTCTTTAAGCAGAGGCTGGATGGCCATCAGTCGGGGATGCTTTGACTGGGAGTTCCTGCATGGCAGGGGGTTGGACTGGATGGCCCTTGTGGTCTCTTCCAACTCTATGATTCTATGATTCTAAGTGGGAAAGGGCTGCAAGCAGTGGATATTTTGTATTTCCACATTTTGCTCAAGGACATAATTTTTGCTGGCCTGATCAATACCCTCAGGAAATTCAAAGTGCAATACTATGCATTTTTACTCAAAAGTATGTCTTCACAGTTTTCAAGTAAAGCTTCCTCCCAGATATGTACACATACTGTAGGCTAGCAGTCTCGTTGCCTGAATGAAGAGTGCCCTGCACTAGAAAAATACTCTTAAGCACCTAAAGTAGTAATGTGTGTGAGACATAATGCTATACAATTATAACCTGGCATACCTGGGATATTTAAATACACCATGTTTAATCTGTTGGGATCATCTCTCTTCCAAAACTGATAAATTATTAAGAAGTGCCTTGAGTGATTCTTAGGCTATAATGCCAAGAACACTTCCTAGAAATTGAGCCTGCCTCCTTGCATTCAGTGATTTATGTCTTAGTGAGCACAGTGAAAGGGCATGGATTTTATACCCTTCTTTACAAATGATCAGGAAATGTGTACACATTGTTTCTTCAGTTGTAACATCTCAATTCCCAGGAATGGATTATGGGAGGTAGCTGTTTTTGTTTAATTGGGTCTTTCAGATACATCTAGCATATAGTGATGAAGACGACGGTGGTGTGATATAGTGATGTGGGCCTTAATATTTATGCTCACAGGCCTAGATCCAATGCATAATCAGATTAGTTGAATAAATTTAGAAGAACCTCATTCTTAGAAGAACCCAAGAGTCTTTTGCTTACAAAATAGGTGGGCAGCTTTGGGAGGCTAAGGGCCTCATTAGCCCCCTAGCAAACCTTGGGGGGGGGGGCTCCATCCTCCCACTCTACATGAAAATAAACCCAAAACTTTTTTTTGCCCCTAAATGCCCTCTAGGGATTGGGGGCATTTTCTCCAAGTTTTTAAGTCCCCCTCTGGGCCATTTTAGGCCAAGAGAGGTCTTTTTTTCCAAAACAGGAAGTGACTTCTGGTTTACTGGTTTAAAAAAGTCCTTTCATAGGCTTAAAACAGCCTTGGAGGATTTGTCAGAATGCCCTCACACCTTCTAGAGGGCATTTTGGGACAAAATTCTAGATTTTTAATCTCCAAGGGTCACAAAAACAGCTGGACTTTGTTCCCCCCTGTTATGGCAATTTGTCATGAGAAAGGGCAAGCCTATTTCAAAATGGAGACTCACAGTGCCATCCTAGGGTGCTATTCATGCTTAGATATGTATTGTACTGTATTCAGTAGAGTTAATCTCAGGTAACTGTGCAAAAAATTTCAGCCCGAGAAACAGTTTGTGATACAATGTGGTGTCTGCTCATTTCAAGACAATAAAAAAATTCAATGAGAATGTCGAGACTCTGGAGGGCACCTGAAATAGCTGTTTGGATCCAAGTCTCCATGCTTTTCAACAAATGCACTTAACAGTCGTCCCTTCTGATTTGCAAGGAATCTATTCTGGATCCTTCCCGCCACACAAATTCGAAAAATAGCTGATAATGGGATACCATTGATTTAAATGTGCTCCTGCTCATGACCCTATGTGTGCGATGCATGCACATGTGCCATTTTGTTCCCTCTCTGCTTGCCATTTGTGATTAAACATGGGGCTGGGTGTTATGAGTACACTGATGACACCCAGATATATTTCTCCATGTCTTGGTCTTCAGCTTTGACTTCAGATGGCGTCTCTCCTCTCAATGATTGTCTTAAGGCAGTAATGGACCAGATGAGGAAAAACAGATTAAAACTGAATCCAACAAAATGGAGGTACTCACAGTAGCAGCCCTGAATCCAGGTATTGGGATACAACCTCCAGTCCTAGATGGGGTCACATTCTCCTCCAAGGACTGCGTTCGCAGTCTGGGGGTGCTCCTGGATCCATCGCTTCAGATGACAAATCAGGTAAAATGCGGTTCAGGAGTGCCTGTTATCAGCTTCAACTGATATGCCAGCTGCACCCCTTCCTGGAAGCTGGGGATCCTGAAACCGTGGTACAAGTACTGGTAACCTCCCTCCTTGATTTCTGTAATGCATTCTATATGGCGCTACCCTCGTCCTTGGTCTGGAAACTTCATTTAGTACAGAATATGGCAGCAAGATTGGTATCAGGTACATCCAAAAGAGACCATATAACACCAGCTGTAAGATCACTTCACTCGCTGCCCATCAGTTTCCAGGCCCAATACAAGGTGTTGGTTATTACCTTTAAAACCCTAAATGGCTTGGGTCCAACCTATCTTTGGGACCGCCTCTATCCATATAATCCACCCCGCACACTCAGGTCCTCTGGGAAGAATTTGCTGCAACCACTAAAAACTAGACTGTCTGCAAACTCCCAGAGGGCCTTTTCGGCCATCGCTCCCAGATTATGGAATGGCCTGCCAGACGAGATCTGCCATATTACCACCTTAAACAGCTTTTAAAAAGCTGTGAAGACAGATCTCTTCTGGTAGGCCTTTCCCAAACAGATACTCGGCCACCAATAAGAACACTTAACTTGCTGTCCCCTAATTCGTTTACAGCCATTGTTTATCTATTATTGTTATTATTGTTACTATTGGTATAGTTTTTAGTATGTTTTAAATTATAAGTGGTTTAATTGTATTTTAAGGGGGGGAGGTCTTAGGGGGCTATGCTATGGAATGTACATTTTAATGTTAAACTGCCCCGGTTGCACTGTGCAGAGGGGTGGGATAAAAATCAATTTTATATTATTATTATTATTATTATTATTATTATCATCATCATTATTAATCAAGACTGCAAATCGCAAGTCGGTGAGCAAGGAGGGATGATTGAATATGATTTAAGTCTGGCATATCTGCTCTGATTTGGTAGTGACCAATTATTGCTTTTTAAAAGCTGCTAGATTTTAATTGGGGAGAGGCTGCAGCAGTTAATGATAGAAAGCTTTGTCCTGACATAATTTTTAATTCAGCTGGGAAATATTTGCTGCTAACTGTTATGCAGAACATCGCTTGCCCTGTGTCAAGGCTTTCTCTGTTATGCCTGCCACCCCTTCTGGAATTGACTGTTCTTGGCACGCTATCAGAGCCAAAGTCTAATGACCTTCAGGGCACAACGCAAGGCACACTAATTTTATACTGACTCTTTTGTTTTCAATTCCTCTCTCAATTAATATAATATCTCACTTACATAATCATCTGTGTATGCATTCAAACATTATTTGGCTAGGAATTTAAACTTTATGAAATAGTCATTGCAGAAAGTGCTGAAACATGCCCAAGCAGTAGGCTCCTTCCCCAGCCTGAGTTCTCCCATTTACTGAAGGAGAAAAGGGGTGGCTGAGGAAATAGCCCAACATCTTTGTTTCCCAGCAGCGTAAGAGCTTAGTATCATGCCTTTTCTTTTCCTGCATCTCAACAGTGTGTCAAACAAGATGATATGCTTAGCACATTTTTAGAAGAGGTGCTCCCTTGAGAAGGTCCAAGATATCTCTTTGTCACTGCACATGATTGTCCTCACCCATGTATCTTGCGTTTAGCTTGTTTTGTTGTGTGATGGTTTATAATGATTGTTTTGTGATTGATTATTGCACGATAGACATATGTTTAGTCTTCAAAGATATAACTGTGTTAGTCTGAAAAATCAGTATTCTAAGGAATCTTTTAGAACCTTTGAAACTAAAGAAAGAAGTTGGTAG
The DNA here is from genome assembly GCA_034509955.1 of Urosaurus nigricauda. Lineage (NCBI taxonomy): Eukaryota > Metazoa > Chordata > Lepidosauria > Squamata > Phrynosomatidae > Urosaurus > Urosaurus nigricauda. The sequence continues at coordinate 254,297,159 of JAOEGL010000001.1, read as the reverse complement.
CCTGGACTTTCATAGACTTGAAATGAATTGACATTTGCACACACAAATGACTTATATTGGTCTGTCTTTTGATTCTCCATTCCAAAACATGCATCTGAGAAAGTACGCTCCAGTCTACAAAAGCTCATGCCACCAACTTCTTTCTTTCAGTAAGTCTCAAAGTGTTACAAGATCTTCCCTGTTTCCCCAAAAATAAGACATTTGCTGAAAATAAGACCTAGTAGAGGTTTTGCTGAATTGCTAAATATAAGGCCTCCCCCAAAGCTAAGACCTAGCAAAGTTTTTGTATATAAAGATATATACAGTATATAATAAATGTTCAATTTTTTTTGTTCAACAATAAATGTGAATTCTTCTTCATGGAAAAATAAGACATCCCCTGAAAATAAGACCTAGTGCATCTTTGGGAGCAAAAATTAATATAAGACACTGTCTTGTTTTTGGGGAAACACTGTTGCCACATACTGATTCTACAGACTAACACAGCTATATCTCTGAACACTTTGAACACTAAAAATATGTCCATCACATACCGGTAATAATCAATCATGAAACAATCCCTAAAGGATCTCAGTGATGCCTAATCATGTGAGGGCAATTCCATCATATGTTTCCTCTTTCTGGGCCATTTTAGTCCCAGGAGCAATTCTGGGTTTGTTTGTTTGTTTGTTGTAACAGAAAGGACACAGAAATCAGTTTTTAGTCACTTTTTGTTGGAAAACAGGGCTTTCCTGGACCTCAGATTTGCTGTATGGAGGGCAAACATGTATCCAAAATGCCCCCACACTTCATAGGGACATTTGAGGCCAAAAATATATTTGGGGATTTTTTTTTAAATTGTCTGGCCCAGAGAGTGACAAAAGCAGTCTTGATGCCCATATGCAGCCCCTGGGCCACATTTTTGCTGCCCCTGTTTTAGAGAGTATAAACTCCCCTTAAGGTCTCATTTGATCTCCTACAAAAAGATAACAGTGTGAGTCTCCTTTATCAATTCTTGGTACCAGAAGTGTTTTGGATTATGGATTTTTTTGGATTTTGGAATACTTGTTTTGGCATATACATTTGTTGTTGTGTGTCTTCAAGTCCTTTCTGACTTTATGGCGACCCTAAGGCAAACCTGTCATGGGGTTTTCTTGGCAAGGTTTCTTCAGTGACACTTGCCATTGCCTTATCCTGAGACTCAGAGAGTGTGACTTGCCCAAGTTCTCTCAGTTGGTTTCATGGCTGAATTAGGAATCGAATCCTGGTCTCCAGAGTTGTCGTCCAACACTCAAACCACTACACCATGCTGATCCTCTACATATAAATACATTAGGAGACACCTAGGTCTAAACACAAATTTCATTTATGTTTTGTAAACACTTTATACACTTAGCCTGAAGGTAATTTTATACAATATTTTAAAAATAATTTTCTGCATGAAACAAAGTTTGTATCCATTGCACCATCAGAAAGCAAAAGTGTCACTATCTCAGCCACTCATGAAAAACATTTTGGCTTTTGGAATATTTTGATTTCAGAATTTCAAATAATGGGGATTCAACCTGTAGCTGCTGCAGAAAGCAAAGCTTAATCCTTCCTTATTAACCATTCAGCACTTAAGGCTGTTAAGGCTTGGTGGATACCAATGAAGCTGGAAAACTGATTGGGAGGTATGGTTGAGTTTCCTAAATACCACACACATGCATAATTTATGTATTGTTTATGCCACAAAGATTTCTGTGAGGTGTTCCAATCTGAAAAATTGTTGTATACCGTTCAGCAGCTAATGTTAGGGCTCAGTTCTTGATCTTGTATATTTACTTGGAGCTGTCCTATTGAGTTCAACTGAGTTTCTCTGGGGTATGTATGCATAGTACTAAATATTTAGAGCTGTTTAACATCACATTATACATATCAAACCTTTGGAAGTATTAGTTTAAAGAATTATTCTCAAAGATCAGTGCTGTCAGTGTCATCTTATATAAAATTACTCAGGATTAAACCTTAGTTAATTCAGTAGGATTTGCTTCTGAACAAATATGCATAGATCAGCCTGTAGTATTCAAAGAACATTCTTCTGGATTGGGAGGATAGATTCTGTTTAGGGGAGTGATTTTCTGCAAATTGTTTGGATTTCATATCCCCATTAATTTTTTTCCCTGTTCATTTCTTTCAGAGTTTGGAAATAATGTACTACAGGCTGTGACATTTTATCTTGGGACCTAACAAAGGGTTTATCAATCTTATTTTTTTTTTCACCTTTTCCTCTTAAAGCGCATGTATAGGCATAGTTGTCTAAAATAATGAGCAATTTTTTTTCAGAATGTGGGGTCGAAATAATGTGGAGTTTTTCATAATTTTTAAATAAAAATGATTAATGTGAACACTCCCATCAAAAAAACATTTTAAACTTTGATTTATCTAGCTTGGTAAACACAAACATTCTCTAAAATGATTTTTCATTGCTAGCTCTACAGATCTTCCAGTTTTGTTTTGACATCTATGGCGCCCTAGTTATTACAGCTTGCTCAATACTCTATATTATTTAACACATTGATTTTAAATCACAGCTAAAGGTTATTTTAGTGGGGAAAGTCTCTCAATTAGCTAATTCCTATGTGTATGTGTGCTTAAAGTCATATCAAATAAGCGTTGCTGTTAAGGGGAGGGAAGTAATGAGGGTGACACATTCCTTCCAACATTTCACAGATGAAAACTGCAGCACATGTGGCCTAGCAATGTCAGAATTTGGTCAAGATGGCAAAAATTAATGAAGAAGAACACACAAAGTAGGAGAAGCCACAACAGTTTACTTTTACTTGAGTCTACTTGTGAAAGGCTAGACTCCAGCCTCTCCTCTCCTCTCTCCCAAACTACTATTGTACTATTGTAGTTTGACCTCAATTTGCAATACAAAGTATTGGTCGTTACCTTTAAAGCCCTATATGGCTTGGGCCTGAGTTACTTGAAGGAACGCATCTCCCTACACAATCCGCCCCGCACTCTCAGAACGTCAGGGAAGAATCGATTAGAAATTAAAAACACAAGGCTGAAGAGGGCTTCCCACAAGGCATTCTCTGCTGTGGCCCCGAAATTATGGAACAACTTGCCAGAGGAGATCATTTGCACACACACATGCACAAACTCAGAAGGAACTTTTTTTTTCTGGCTTGTTTACTATCCAAGACCAGGCCAAGCTGACCTGGCAAAGCATGTGATGGGATCTACAAGGGAGTTAGAAATCTTGAGTGTGGTTTTTGTATGTGAGAGACAGAGATATTAAGACTCCACATATTATTGTTGTTATTACATCATTATTTTGCTTTGCAAAACTATTTGTGTAATGGAAGCTTAGAATAATACCCAGTGCATTTGCTTATTGTGTTTCTGTGAATTATGGGTGAGGCTTCCTGTCAACACTGGACGATCCCTCTTTCTCCCCACAAAGGTTTGTTGCATTGTTGTATGAGAAGACCACAAAATCCAAAGTCCACGGTTGGGTGATATAACTTTATAAGAATCAATGTAAATTTATGCGAATGTAAATATATTTAGGTTGTATGTATGATATTGTAATTTTGATTTTGGTGTAATTTTGATTTTGCTAGCTGTTTATGTCACTACTATTGCCCTTACATTCCGTGACATACAGGAATTACAATTTATGAGTAACATTAGTACAAAAAACATTACTAAGGATTCTGTATGGTCTGGTACAGGAGGAGGTCCATGGGTCTGACAGTATGATTTACCACACTGGGTGACACAAACCCTACTGACGCCACTGATTCACAATTCGGAAGACAAGTTAGAACAGAGGCCCAGAATAACAACTGCTAACAGTTAAGTCCTGGTTATGGCTATGAATGAATGTGTAATTTGTAGACACAAACTAGAAGAAAATGGATTTTTAGAAATCTGGTCAGGTTATATTAATGTGTGTAAGTGCCTAACCAAATTCATACCTTATGAATTTCCTTTTTTTTCTTTTTCGCTGTTACATTTATGTTTGATTTTTTAAAATCATACTTTTAAAATCCATTTTTTTAAAAAGTCCTAGTTACAGCATTGCTAAATTTTAAGTAAAACAGAAGCTAGTTTCCATACTGGCATATTTTGTTTGATGTCTCACTCATCACATCTAAAGGTAAATGTCAGCATGAAGGAGCATGTAAAGAAACAGGAAATAAAAATAAATTTTATTTCTAGAAGCACACTTCTTGACTCTCTTGATACCATTTTGCAGTGCTCAAGAGGAGCTCTGCTGCAGTGGTTGTGCTCAGTATTTTCCCATTATTTTTGCACCTCACCAGATCTAATTTTACATAATTTTAGAGAAGGCAGACAAAGAATCTTAGTAACATTTGTTTTTAAAATACTAGTCTTTCATGAGAAAAATACAGTAATTCTGTAAAGGAGAAGATCCTATGGTATAATTTTATATTAAGCAGAAATTATTTAAAATATGCTAATATTTGCCATAAAAACATGTCATGGACTTGGCAAACCAGTCAGACTGTTGAAACCACAGTGGTGGAATCAGGAATGCAGAATTATTAAAGGACTCTTTCAATTGCTAGAACATTCATGGAAAATGACACTGTTCACACTATTTCTTCATATTTTCAAGTACTACATCTTTTTGAGTAAGTAATATTTTACTTTCTCTGACCAATTTCTTTCAAAGCCAATAAGGATAGTGGTGTTTTGTCCACTGGTTTGTTGTTGTTGCTATATGCCTTCAAGTTGTTTCTGACATATGGGGACCCAACATGATTTTCTTGGCAAATTTCTTCAGAGGTGGTTTGCCACAGCCATCCTCTGAGGCTGAGAGAATGTGACTTGTCTAGGGTCACCCAGTGGGTTTTATGGCAATCAGGAATTCAAACCCTGTCCTCCAGAGTCATAGTCTAATGCTCAAACCATTACACCACGTTTTACTGGGAGTTATGTTTAGTTCATCCTAGCCCCCCCTCCCCATTTCAGATAATTGATTAAGGCTATGCACCTAGATCTGCTTTACTTACAGAGCCGGTGTCATGTAGTGGTTTGAGTGTTGGACTAGGACACTGGGAAACAAAGATTTGAATCCACACTTGGACATAGAAACTTGGTGGGTGACCTTACACATGTTACTTCCTCTCAGCCTCTGAAGAAGGCAAAGGTAACCCCCCTCTGGACAAATCCTGCTAAGAAAACCCTGTGAAAGGGTCACCTTAGGGTTTCTGACATAAATTCTGACATAAGTCAGAACTGACTTGGGGGCACAAATAACAACAAAACCCCAATGGACTCAGTGAGACGTAAGTTTGAATCAATACAGGATTTCAGTGTGAGCTTCACAACAGCCCTATGAAACACTGATGCCATTCCTGGAACTTCATGGTTTATCCCAGATTTCCAATAATTTTTTAAAAAAAGTACTTATAAGAAAAATACAGCTTTATACTGTACAGAGGCCTGGCTCAATTGTTTCATAAGGCAATACGCAAAACCAAGACAAGTTCAAGCCTGTTTGCTGGTCCTGGATACCCTATTCTCCACATCTGGAACTGAAGGAGAAATATCAAGTGTGAATGCATGGAGAAGATCTTCTAAGTAAGCAACATTGTTCAGTATAATTCCTGATCATGTGGCCCATCTTTTAGTTTTCAGTTCCTGGCTTTGTGGAGTATAGGCAAACATAAGATACTGCTTACTATGAAAAGGTATTGTTAACTATGGGCTGGAGCAAACAGGCATAAAAAGCAGCTCGATCCTGCTTTTTCCCAAAGTGGGTCAAAACTCCGCTGCCTGCACAGCCCACTCCTAAGATGGGCCAAATGTGTATGGCCTGACTACACGGTGTGGCATCAAGCCACGCTAGTAGGTAATTTTGTTATCTCCCCACCATGCAAGTGTACTGTTGCATGAACAAACCACTGGCAACCCCTCCCACTGCTTGCCCTGATGCATTCCCATTGGATAGCCATCCTTTAACTTGCCACACAGTTGACATGATACTCCGCCTGTACACTGCATTGATGCATCGGTGTGCAAGTAATACATTGGCAAAGCACAATCGTGGAAACCCCCAAGTGCCCCCTTCACCCCATGCCCCTTGGTTGGACTGTCTTGTTTGTGTATAATTAAATGTATTGGATAGTTTTTTTGTGGGGCTTTTGGGGTATGTGGCCATTTTCTAGAAGAGTTCCTTTCTGATGTTTCGCCAGCATCTGTGGCTGGCATCTTCAGAGAATGATAGCATGGAAAAGGATTGGATATATATATATTCTGTGTGACGCTGGGAAGAGAGGAGTGATTTGCAAATGTATTGTTCTGTTGCGGCATGTTCATTTCTTTGCTTTATCACAAGTCCTCACTTATGTTGGGGCATTTATATGCAGGAGCTAAGCCAAACTTTGCTGGGTTCTGTTTTAGCCCTGGAGCATGCCTTTGGTCCAGTTTCTGTGCACTTTGGAAGCATGTGTCATCTAAATGTCCCACCTTCAAAGTGGTTGGAAACCATTTTATTTTGCCCTTATGATAGTTAAAAATATCTAATGTTGGCTTATTCTCCACAAAGCCAGGAACTGGCAAGGTGGGTGAGTTCTGCCCTTGCAAATAATTGAATACATAAACATGATTTTCATATGGTCAAGTTATCAGTAATAAATATGTTGCTTTAACTGGCAGAGTTTCATAAATAGAGCAATGTGGAATAGCCAGTAACTACTGGATATCTTCAAAGATAGAAAAAAATAGTAACCACTATTAAGAGCCAGTGTGATGAGGTGGTTTGAGCATTGGACTATGACTCTGGAGACCAGGGTTCAAATCCCTGCTCGGCCATAGAAACCTACTGGGTGACTTTGGGTGACTTACACTCTCTCAGCTTTAAAGGATAGTAATGGCAAACTGCCTTTGATGACTTGCCAAGAAAATCCTGTGATAGACTTTAGGGTTGCCATAAGTCAGAAACAATTTGAAGGCACACAACAACAACAACAACAACAACAAAAAATATTGGTGGAGCAGTATTTTGTCCCAGTTGTAAATATTTGTTTGCTAGTAGAATGATTCATGGGATTGGGCAGTATGTTTTTAAATTAATGAAAAATAAACTATGGTAAGATTCAGAGGGAGTTCAGGTATTATTTTTAACTCATATTTTGCTACTAATGTATTTTTGCTTAGTTTCTCCAATACTGAATTCTCAATCTTTTTAATAGTGTCCTATATTTAATATAAAGTGACATAATATTGCTATTCTCACCAAAGTCTTAGCAGAATAAATATTATACTTTCTACTGCAAAGGCATAACAATATTTTATATGGTTGTTTCTTACTGTTTTATGTGATTGTATTATTATTTTCAAATAAGAATTATAGGTTGAGGAATATTAAAGAAAATGCTGCTGTGATGATTTCAAAAGACAAATATGATTCAAAAGAATTTCGGTGTAACTAATTTCACGGACTTTGATATATTCTGTGCCTTCAGGCTATAACGAGTATGAAATATACCTACCTAAACATACATAAAAAACCTGAATTTTGTCTTCATCTGTGAATTGGGCATAATGATGTATCATCCATTACATTTGTTGTTAGCATTTTAACGTATCCTGATCTCCTTGTCTCCTTAACATATCAGTAAAAGGTCTAATTTTATGAGACTAATTTTCTTAGTTTTTTTAAAAAAAATCCATATATTTTACCTCCATAAAGTGTGGCCTTATGATCCCATGTTGAGTCCGTTAATATCTGAATGAGAGGTACATCCATGATGGTATGTTACTGTACTGTACATTTATGTCCTGGCATAAATGTGTGTATCATTGTGTGTATACTTTGCATATGGGTAAAATATCTTGAGACTGTCATTTTTGGCTTGAGAGGATCTTCATACATCTTTGGAAAATGATGGTTTATTAAGATTTTTAATAATAATAATTTACTTACATCCCACCATTCTCCCAATGTAAAGACTTCAGATGATTGTTGTAATTAACGTGTTTCCCCGAAAATAAGACAGTGTCTTATATGCTCCCAAAGATGCGCTAGGTCTTATTTTAGGGGATGTCTTATTTTTCCATGAAAAAGAATTGACATTTATTGTTGGACAAAAAAAAAAAAAAAAAAAAAGAACATTTATTATATACTGTATATATATTTATATACAAAAACTTTGCTAGGTCTTATTTTCAGGGGAGGCTTTATATTTAGCAATTCAGCAAAACCTTTACTAGGTCTTATTTTATGGGGATGTCTAATTTTCAGGGAAACAGGGTAAGAATAAAGGAAGGGTCCATAGGTCTTTCCCTGAGAGGGACTTTACCCTGGCAGTTTGATTTTTCATCACCTAATATATATGGTACATTGTACAGATGGTCCTCAGTATCCATAGGGGATCTATCCCAGACCGCCCCCCCCCCAATACAAAAGTCCACAAATGCTCAACTCCCATTGTCCCTAATGATGGCATGGCCACATGGCCGCACCCATTAGGGACAACTGGATTGAAGTCCTCCCTCCCTCCCCTTACAAGGCTTCTGTCCCAGGCTTGGCTTTGGGGGCGGTTTGGAGGCAGAGGCTGGAGCCCCATCAGCCAGAAGGAGCCAGAGCCGGGGCCAGGGCTAGGGCTTGGGTCTTGGAGATCCCCCTGGCCTAACATTCAAGACAGAACTTCCAGACTCCAAGACCCAAGCTCCAGCTCTCGCTCTGGTTCTTCCAGCTGACAGGGCTCCAGCCTCTGCCTCTGAACCACGAAACTGCTCAAATCCATGGATAGCAAGTCTGCCGTTACCAAGGTCCCACTGTACTCCATTTTTATTACCATAATGTGGTGGTGGTGGTGTGCCAACAAGTCATTACTCTAAGATGACAGACAAGATGTTCTCCACTCTTGTTCCACATACAAAAGATGACTGAACTGTCCTTCAAGTCCATTCTGGTATCTATCACAGGATTTCTTTGGGGGGGGGGGGGAAGGGGCATTGTTTTCCATTGCCTTCCTCTGAGGTTGAGACAGTATGATTTGCCCAAGATGGCCCAATGGATTTCCATGGCCAGGCTGGTATTCAGACCCCTAGTTTCCCAGAATCCCAGCTCAACACTCAACCACTGGTTCTTATTATTCTTATTTCCTATCTTTTTCAATCCCATCCCTCTGCACCTTTAATGGACTGATGACTGAGCCCTGCAAAAAGCTCAACCCATGGTTCCTCAACTCTTTTATATGAATATTACACTTAAATCATCTAGTGCTTTAAAAATATCCTTGAAATCTTTCCCAAATAATTATGAGGGCACTCAGTAGCATAGATAATATTGTTATGTCTACACATTGAAACTCTGATGAAATATTTGTTTTCGTTGTATGGGTTTATGGAGAAATATATTCCTTGTTAGCTTCTTCACAACAAATAAAATGCCTACAGGGAAATTATCTGTCAGAAATATATCATGGTACTCATTGTGGTGGTTCTGCTTTTAAATGTGTGTTCTTTTATCCAACCACTCTTTATAATTGTCTTTATCCTCTTATAATTGGGTATGTCAGCAAACAAGCTGTATTCTATAGCATATTTACTGCTTTGGATGGTGGGGTTTTGGGGGAGATTTTTGGCCAAAAGGATGATTCATTTTTGTTGTGTTTTCTGATAAGGAAAGTACCTTAGAAAATCTTTTCAGTGTCAGTATATCAATATATGGCAAGGGTTCACTCTGGGGATAGGTCAGATGCTTCTGTGACAATCTTTGGTTGTCATCAAAGATACCTAGAGTTTACTTATGATATGTGAGCAGGGGTGGGCACACTTTGACACCCAGAGGTCTGTATGATCAAATTTTCTTCTCCTTTGGAGCACTGGAGGATGACAGTATGCGATCATGGCTACCATATTGGGTGAGTGGAAGTGACATTGTGTTACTCTGATCCAACTTTGTAGTCCGTTTGGTGAGTCATTTTACTCTTTTGGTATGGGCAGGGAGAATTGGATTTTTAAGTGCTGAGGTTGGGTTTTTTGGGGGGAGGCGGGGGGGGGGGCTGAAAGGAGGATGGTTCAGCAATTTTTTTCCAGGGGTACAGTGGTCTTGGAGGATAGTGGGTGTCCCAAAGGCTGCACTAAAGCCCTCAAGGGCTGCAAGTAGCCTGTGGGCCACATGATTACATACTTGTTTTAGAGTAATTCAAGGATAAAGTTCCCCCTATAGCTCAAGTGTGAGCAATGGCAACTGATATATGTGAGCAGAATTACTCCTAGGTACCATGACTGTTTATGCAGTATCAAAATAATGGCTTATCTGCTCACAGATCAAAGCTATTTTAAAGAGAGCTGAAACTTCTTTGGAGGGGGGAACCTGCGACAGAGGCTAGGAAAATCTTTTATATGTCATTCCTAAACCAAGAGAGCAATCTTAGCATTTGATGGACGCAGCATTATGCTGGAGGGATGCAAGACTGTATGGCTATCAAGAGATTTCTGACAGAAAACCTCAGGCTGTTTTTGAGTCCCCAGTAGGTCTTGAATCCTTCTCCCACAAGGCTTTAATTCCTTTTATGCCCAGAAATTATGTGAAATGTATTTATTTACTTATTTATTTGTATGCCGCCTTTCTCCTAGAAGGGACCCAAGCTGGGGGGGGGGGGGGAGGATGTCAAAAACATTACCATAAAATTTAAAAAGTTAAAATCATCTAAAACATTATAAAAATGCATAAAATATACAAAAGTTAAAAGACATAATTAAAACACTGATGCTCCATAAAAGCTACCCTGGTATGATTGTATGTGGAATGCCTACTTAGCTGGTCATCTTAGCTGGCCATTGAAAAGCAAGCATGGAGGAGGCAGCCTAGCCTCCTGTGGAGTTTGAGAGGATGGGACCAGCAACCAAGAAGGCTCTCTCTTGTGGGGGGACTGAGAGAAAGCCATTCCCCAAAGATCTTAAGGTTATGGCAAGTTTGTATAGGAAGATACAGCTCTTCACATAATCTGGACCTAAGACATATAGGGCTTTATAGCTCATAATCAACACTTTGAGTTGTGCCTGGAAATGAACTGGTAACCAGTGAAGCTGTTTCAACTAGGGAATTATATGTTCCCCATAACTGGCCCCGGTCAGCATTCTGGCTGCAGCATTTTGGGCTCGCTGAATTTTCCAAACAGTTTCCAAATGCAGCCCCATGTAGAATGCATCACAGTAGTCCTAACATGATATAATCAAGGCCTGTATCAGCTTAGCCAGATTTGTCATCTCAAAAAATGGGCACACCTGGTGTACTAGCTTTAAATATGCAAATGCACTCCTGGCCACTGCTGAAATCTAGGCATCCAGGCTCAGAGCTGAGTCCAAGAGGACACCCAAGTTGCAAGCTTGAGATTTCAGAGGAAGTGTAACCCCATCCAGCATAGGCAAAGTCCCTGTTACCTGACCTGTCTTGCGACTGACCAGAAGCACTCTGGCTTTGTCTAGATTAAGTTTCAATTTGTTTGCCCTCATCCAGTCCATTACTGACAGCAGACAGTGGTTCAGTACAGAGACAGCTTCCTTGGGGTCAGATGGAAAAAAGAGATAGAACTGGATGTCATCAAGAATATTCTCCCTCTTTATGTGTTGAACTTCTTACTTGTACTGAGAGTAGTCAGATTATTGGTGGTCGCGTAACCATCGCTGATGGTAGATGAGTAGGTGGATGGGGACAATTGTAGTGTAATCTTTTCATGTTGTGAAATATGTAAGGTTGTATACTTGCAGTGTGGCTTCATCATTTTGAGTTCTTTGACTCCTTCCAAGTCACAGGCCTACATTTTGCATCAGATGTTGTTTCTGTTGCAGTTCAGTTGTTTTGGAGAGAACTCAAATTCTTGGCCATGTGGGGACTCACTTGGCTCACTTTTTTACTATGTTTCGTCACATGGCCACAGCTCTCCTATTCAAGCAGATATTTGTATCTTGGGTTTTATGTAAAGTTGTATTTATATTTATCTACTTTTATTATATTTTATAATGGTAGTGTTTTTATTGCTTTCAACTGCTATTTATTAGCTGCTCTGAGTAGCAATATAAACAATAGTAGGGTGACATACAAAAATGTGTGCAAGTCAGTCAGTCAGTCAGGATGAAGGATTGCAGGTGTGGCTTTGGAAAGAAAGAGGAATGATCATGAAAATCCAAACTGAAATTTTAATTCTGGTGGAATATAGTAATGCAAAGAAGCAAACAGTTCATATAGTAATTCACAAAAGCAAAGCAAGACCATTCATTTCACTTGAAATGGGAAGAAGAAAACATTCTATTATATTTATCTCTATGGCTACCATTATATATGTATTTTAAGATCAGTTAATTAATTCAGTGTATGAAAATTTGAAGCGAAATTGTTTTTTTCAGGTAAATAATAAATTCCTTATGTACACCTTTGGCAGTTTGAAATCTAACAGTTCTAAGAACAGTGGGCAGGTAAAATTAAGCTCTGCCATTAAATATATTGCACTCTTACACGTCCATGCAATTTTGTTGTTATATTTTACTCTGTAGTATGGATGAACAGGCCAGAAAAAAAACATCAGTTCTTGGAATTCCTGTGTGTATTAGGCAAATATATTGGAGATGTAAATGACTGATGCTTGTGAGGAGGTGGCAGAAAATGTCTAGATTTCTTGGAATAATGCTACCTGCCCAGAATGTGCATAGTTCTTGCACAAATAATGTGACAGCAATTCTCTCCAGAGGCTGTTAGCTGCATTTGTACTTCACAACTTCGCTCAAGACTGGTAGTATAAACAAAAATAACATTTTCCTAAATGTTACTGGCAGCAAAAGGAGGATCTTGTACATTGAAATGTGAACCTCTATAAACTACTACAGTGTTGTTCTAAAAATGTTAGATATAGGGAATGTTAGATATAGGGAAGCTGCCATTAGTAAAGCCATGACATACCCCCCCCCCCATTTCTTTTGGGAAGATGTGGTGTTGGCTCACTTTCTGCCCACATTTGGGCAGTGCATACGGTAATCTAAACACTATGCCCCAAATGTGGCTGGAAACCATGTCATTTGTCCCATCTGTTTTGGGCCATGATCTCAGCAAACTAACTTGGAACTGCAAATACATCTGTATTGTGCCAGGCTGTCTTCTCCACACTTCACTGTTGTCTCCTGCCCTGTGCTGCCTAAGGTACCTTCCTCACTCTGCCTAATTGCAGGGCTGGCCCTGTAGAAGAAGGAAAGTATACCTGCAAGTCATCAGCACTCAAAAAATTAATAAAGGTATTCCCCTTTGACAAGGTTGCCAAGTTGTGTCCGATTGTAGGCAGTAGTGCTCATTTCCATTATTAACCTGAAGAGCCAGCATCATCAAATATGACTTTGTGTTCATGTGGCCAGCATGACTGCACAGAATGCTGTTACCTTTCCACTGAAGTGGTACCTATTTATTTACTTGTACTTTTACATGCTTTCGAACTAGTAGGTTGGCGGAAGCTGGGACTAGTGATGGGAGCTCACTCCATCACATGGCACTTGGCTCTCAAACTGCTGACATTACGATAGTCAGAGTCAGCATAGAATCATAGAATCATAGAATCATAGAATCATAGAGTTGGAAGAGACCACTAGGGCCATCCAGTCCAACCCCCTGCTATGCAGGAAATCCAAATCAAAGCACCCCTGACAGATGGCCATCCAGCCTCTGTTTAAAGACCTCCAAGGAAGGAGACTCTATCACCTTCCGAGGAAGTGCGTTCCACTGTCGAACAGCCCTTACTGTCAGGAAGTTCTTCCTAATGTTCAGGTGGAATCTCTTATCCTGTATCTTGCATCCATTGTTCCGGGTCCTGTTCTCTGGAGCAGCAGAAAACAAGCTTGCTCCCTCCTCAATATGACATCCTTTCAAATATTTAAACAGGGCTATCATATCACCTCTTAACCTTCTTTTCTCCAGGCTAAACATCCCCAGCTCCCTAAGTCGTTCCTCATAGGGCATGGTTTCCAGACCCTTCACCATTTTTGTCGCCCTCCTTTGGACACACTCCAGTTTCTCAATGTCCTTTCTGAATTGTGGTGCCCAGAACTGGACACAATATTCTAGGTGGGGCCTGACCAAAGCAGAATACAGTGGCACTATTACTTCTCTTGATCTAGACACTATACTTCTATTAATGCAGCCCAAAATAGCATTGGCCTTTTTAGCTGCCGCATCACACTGTTGACTCATGTTCAACTTGTGGTCTACTTGGACTCCTAGATCCCTTTCACACGTAGTTTCATTCAGCCAGGTGTCACCCATCCTATATCTGTGCATTTTATTTTTCCGCCCTAAGTGCAATACCTTACATTTCTCTGTATTGAATTTCATTTTGTTAGCTTTGGCCCAGCTTTCTAGTCTATTCAGGTCATTTTGAATCTTGATCCTGTCCTCTGGGGTATTAGCTATTCCCCCTAATTTGGTGTCATCTGCAAATTTGATAAGTATGCTCCCAATTCTGTCATCCAGGTCATTGATAAAGATGTTGAATAGCACTGGGCCGAGGACAGAGCCCTGTGGGACCCCACTGGTCACTTCTCTCCAGGATGAAAAGGAGCCATTGTTGAGCACCCTTTGGGTTCGGCCATTCAACCAATTACAGATCCATTTAACAGTTCCTTTGTCTAGCCCACATTTTACAAGCTTGTTTGCAAGAATGTCATGGGGAACCTTGTCAAAGGCCTTACTGAAATCAAGATATACTATATCCACAGCATTCCCTTCATCTACCAAGCTGGTAATTTTATCAAAGAAAGAGATTAGATTTGTCTGGCATGACTTGTTTCTCTGAAACCCGTGTTGAGTTTTTGTGATTATGGCATTACCATCTAGATGTTCACAGACTCTCTGTTTAATGATCTGCTCCAGAATCTTTCCTAGAACTGATGTCAGACTAACTGGACGATAATTGTTGGGATCCTCTTTTTCCCCCTTTTTGAAGATGGGGACAACGTTTGCCCTTCGCCAGTCTGCTGGGATCTCTCCTGTTCTCCAGGAGTTTTCAAATATGATTGCCAATGGCTCTGATATTACTTTTGCCAGTTCTTTTAATACCCTTGGATGGAGTTCATCTGGTCCCGGAGACTTAAATTCATTTAGATTAACAAGGTGTTCCTCTACTATCTCTTTACTTATTCTGTGCTGAAATTCCCCAATTCTGTTCTCTGCTCCATTATCCTCAGGTTGAGCACCCTTTGCCTTTTCTGAGAAGACTGAGGCAAAGAAGGTGTTGAGTAATTCTGCCTTTTCTCTGTCCCCTGTTAGCATTTTGCCATCTTCTCCACGCAGTGGCCCTACCGTTTCCTTCTTCTTCCTCTTGCTGCGGACATATCCAAAAAAGCCCTTTTTATTGTTCTTAACCTCTCTAGCAAGCCTGAGTTCATTCTGCGCTTTAGCTTTTCTGACTTTACCCCTACACATGCCTGCTATTTCTTTGAATTCCTTTTTCGTGATTTCCCCCTTTTTCCATTTCTTATACATGTTCCGTTTCAAACTTAGCTCGGTTGAAAGTTCCTTAGTCATCCATCCTGGTTTCTTGAGACACCTCCCGTTTTTCTTTCTCACTGGAACTGTTTGAAATTGTGCCTTCAGTATCTCCCTTTTGAGAAAGTCCCATCCGTCCTGAACTCCTTTATCTTTTAGTATTTCTGACCATGGAATCGCCCTCAATACTTCTCTAAGTTTACTGAAATCCGCTCTCCTAAAGTCTAGGATGCGTGTCTGACTCTGCCTGGCTTCTCCTTTCCACTGTATTACAAACTCCAGGAGAACATGGTCACTTCCACCTAATGATCCCACCACTTGCACCCCATTAACCAAGTCCTCCTTGTTGGTTAGGATCAGATCTAAAATAGCTGACCCCCTTGTTGCCTCTTCCACCTTTTGGACCATGAAATTGTCTTCCAGGCAAGTGAGGAATTTGCTAGACCTTGAGGATTTTGCTGAGTTAGACTTCCAGCAAATATCAGGATAGTTGAAGTCGCCTATCACTACTACATCTCTCTTTTCTGACTGTGTGGTCATCTGTTCTAGAAAGATATCATCCAATTCCTCAGTCTGACTTGGGGGTCTGTAGTAGACTCCCACCGTAACACCCTTGTTGTTTCCCTCCCCTTTAATTCTTATCCAGATGCTCTCCACCTGGCTTCCATGATTGATGTCCAGGATCTCTTCACTGGTGTAAATATCTCTGACATATAGTGCTATTCCTCCTCCTTTCCTGTTTGGCCTATTTCTCTTAATAAGGTTATACCCCTCTATTTCCACATTCCAATCATGAGACTCATCCCACCAGGTTTCAGTGATGCCTATTATATCATATTTGCCTTGTTGTACTAGGAGTTCGAGTTCATCTTGCTTATTTCCCATGCTCTGTGCATTAGTGTAGAGACATCGCAGACCATGGTTCCCTTTTACTTGCTGCCTGTGCAAGTTTTTTTGCCTCCCACTGTTGGGTCCTTGCACTGTTTGCCTTGTTTCCTCTATGTCAGTTTGACTATTTACGCCATCCCTTTTGCGTTCCTTAATATTGTCTCCCTTCCCCTCGGAACTCAGTTTAAAGCTCTCCTGATCAAGTTCTTGAGACTGTTGGCAAAAACATTTCTTCCAACTGGCGTGAGATGCAACCCGTCTGTTGCAAGAAGTCCCTCCTCATGGAACCGCAGCCCATGATCCAAGAATCCAAATCCTTCTCGGCGGCACCATCTGCGAAGCCAGTTGTTCACCTCTGCTATTTTCCTCTCCCTTCCTGGACCATGCCCTTCAACTGGCAGAAGAGACGAGATGACAACCTGTACATCCATTCCTTTCAGCTTCCTACCAAGCGCCTCGTAATCCCTTTTGATGTTCTGAATGCTGTGTCTTGCAGTATCATTA
Organism: Urosaurus nigricauda; assembly: GCA_034509955.1. Taxonomy (NCBI): domain Eukaryota; kingdom Metazoa; phylum Chordata; class Lepidosauria; order Squamata; family Phrynosomatidae; genus Urosaurus; species Urosaurus nigricauda. Next base: position 254,280,289 of record JAOEGL010000001.1, on the reverse strand, counting down.
GTTCCCACGTGGACCAAAAGGAAGGGGTATTGGTCAGTAGGCTTGACCAGTCTTGTCAGCCTCTCTGTCACATCCCGGATCTTTGCACCTGGAAGACAGCACACCTCTCGAGACATCTTGTCAGGCCTACAAATCACTGCTTCTGTACCCCTCAGCAAGGAGTCCCCCACTACGACCACACGCCTCCTCCGAGGCTTAGCAGCGACTGTTCCCTCGGGTGGGACTCTCAGGCTCCCTTGCTCTGTCCCTGAAGTCTGTCCATGCTGCTCTTCTTCATCCTCCTTGATAAGGGAAAGAGCTTCGAATCGATTCTCTAGCTGCAAGCTCCCCGAACAATTCCTTCTTGGTTTACTACTCTTTGTGACATTCCTCCAGCTGTCTGCCTCCTCTGTTTGGCAAGTGACCTCTTCCACCCTAGCATCTTCCTCTGCATGGTACTCATCCAAGATGGTTAGTTCTATTGTGTCCAGGAAATCCTCTTGTTCCCTAATCTGCTGAAGTGTAGCTACTCTGGACTCCAGCTGCTGCACTTTCTCCTCCAAGAGTGCTACCAACTTGCACTTGGTGCATGTGAAGTTCTCCACTACTGTAGGCAAGAAGAGAAACATCCCACAAGAGTTGCAGGTGACTGTGGCAGATCCCTCGTTGTCCATACTGCAAAGTCTTTAGTAATAAATATAACAGTCAATCTACTGGGAATACTTCTTTAGGGGTAAGTACTGGCTGCTATCTTACACTTAAAGGGAAGGTTCTGTTTCAATATCTGATTCTAACCTAATGCCACTTGAGCAGAGTTGTTCAGTTAAAGAAAACTAAACGGCGCGCGGCTCTGGAAGGTGGTATATAAAGCTAGTCTGCTAGCTCCGCCCCCTTGTGACTCACAGATGTGACTCACAGAAGCTCCTCCCCTTCAGCAACAAGCACACGGTCTCAAGCACACGGTCCCAAAATGGCTGCCAAGCAGCTCCTCTCCTTCTCCTCTCTCTGGCCGGACTGTTCTGGAAGGCTCTGGAAGGTGGTATATAAAGCTAGTCTGCTAGCTCCGCCCCCTTGTGACTCACAGATGTGACTCACAGAAGCTCCTCCCCTTCAGCAACAAGCACACGGTCTCAAGCACACAGTCCCAAAATGGCTGCCAAGCAGCTCCTCTCCTTCTCCTCTCTCTGGCCGGACTGTTCTGGAAGGCTCTGGAAGGTGGTATATAAAGCTAGTCTGCTAGCTCCGCCCCCTTGTGACTCACAGATGTGACTCACAGAAGCTCCTCCCCTTCAGCAACAAGCACACGGTCTCAAGCACACGGTCCCAAAATGGCTGCCAAGCAGCTCCTCTCCTTCTCCTCTCTCTGGCCGGACTCTTAAACCACTGAGCCACTGCGTCCCATCATCATCAGCATTACAATGATAATAAATGTTAAGATAATGAATGATAAAACTAAGAACAGAAAATAGATTCTACAGGGACAAGAAGAAAGAGACAGGGGAGAAAAATACATGAAGCTGAAAGATTGCAATAATAGCTATTTTTAATTAATTAATAATAATAATAATAATAATAATTTCTAATCCGCCCCTCTGAGCGAGCAATCGGGGTGGGGTACAGCATTTAAAACCATATACAAATATTACTATCTATACAACACATACCCACCCCCACCCCTTAAAACAGGATTAAATTATCACAAGTTAAAACAAGTCAAATCTAAAAACAGCACAGCATCTCGAGGTCCAGTGTAGGCGGCCAGGTGTCCATTGGGAGAAGGAAGGAGCTAGGAGTCGTCAGGCAAATGAGGGATTAATTACTGTCCGGAAAGGCCTGCCGGAAGAGATGCCACAGCCTGGGAGCAATAGCAGAGAGCATTTCATGCATTAGTATTTTTAACTATCATTGTGCAGCATCCATCATTTTTTACTTTGTAGTTTTCGTAGGAAAGGTGTCTTCTGGCTCTAAGGATTTTTCTCACTCACTTCTGAACTGTATCTATTTTCACCAGGCTTAGATGTAATTGCTACATTTTATTTAGAAATTCTCTCCATGTTATTGACATTGCACAAATTTCCATCAATCCTCAGGAGAATACAACTGAATTAGGTCAGTAATTGCTTAAATGGTAAAAGAGAATTATTTAGCTACTTGTGTAGACAGTGCCATTATACAGCTAAAAGCTTTCCATGACACTAACTTGTCACAATTTAACAAATACTCTCTCTCTATATATAGCCCAAAATGTGCTAAACATATCAGCAATATTTTCTATAATAACCATGGCATGTGTTATCTTCATCTAGTTATAGCCCCAGTCTCAGTAATTGCATTCAAAGTAATTGTTCATCAATTCTGGTAAATGTTTAGGAAGCAGAAGCTGGACTCCTTAATATGATCTTTAATAGTTTATACACTCCTCGATTTAAATTTAATTTCCTGCAACTCTCTAAAGTAAAAATAAAACCGATAGACCTCCCCTAGCCAAAGAACAAACTGTCATTTTCAGCAACTACACTGCAAGATCTCAGTGTAGCAATGACAGTTTAATTTGCCTTAGCTGCAGTCATGTGCCATTATGTGCAAATGAGATTTCTTTACCACTGTGCAGGATTCCAGCTTCTCAGCCTTATAATTAGAGGTTGCCTTAGCTGTATTTGCATAAACAAAACCTGGGGCCAGTTCTTCCCTTCTGTAAAAGCTGTATATCGTGAGACATTGGTGGTTAGTTATATTTGTGCAGTTCAGTGGAAATAATCTGATAGCATCCAGGATGCTACACAAAATACTGTTTTTGATCCTCTTCTCAGAGCTTTGTACTACTTTGTACCAATGTCAGAAGCAAAGATGCATTCATGCATTCATTATGCATGATTTAAAATACTATTCCCCAACTAGGTGTTTTCTAGGTGTGTTGGAATACAGCTACAATTATGCCAGGCCAGCACAATCAATGATGATGCTAGCTGGGGATGGTGGGAGTTGTAGTCCAATGCATGTAGTAGATACCATGTCTGAGAAAGCTAGTTTAATGCTTTGTATCTTAACAGTAGTCAAATTTAAAAATAGTTTGATACAAAGGTTCTGCTTTTAAACACTTGCATTTTGCTGCCTAACAAACTAATAGCTCTTGGTTTTCATTGCTTTCAAAAAGCTGGTATCAGTGAGCAGTCAAACCTGGTACTGCATACATAAAAGACTACTCATGATCTATCATTAAAAATATTCTAAGAATAAACTTCTTTTTTAAAAGTCTAAAAAATATCATGGTTGGTGATAAAGCATGTTGCATTGTATTTCATATGCTATATTTGAAATGTACACCTTATTGGATGAGATAATTTTGTATTAGCCAGACAGATGAAACCTCATATTAGTTTGTGAATTACTATTCCCAATATATTTCCTTCATAACATTAATTTATTTTATTTTCTTCTGAAGCAACTACAGTATGTGCCCATTTGTAGGTGTCCTTAGTTTCATGGTGATTTCCCAAACCTGTTTTAGTTTTTAACTTATAACGTAAATATATATGCCACTGTTTATTATTATCAGTATATCTATTTATAAATTAGACTGCCCTCTTGGTATGAACTGTATTTCTCATTAAATACTCTTTTAAATACTCAAGATACTTGACTGAGATAGATAATAATTGAGGCTGTACATACAGACCCTAAGGGGTGGTGTCCCGCCGCCCCTTTCCTAGCCAGATCAGGGTCGCAGCAACCTCACACTGCAGCCCCAAACTGGCCTTTTGTGGGTGCAAAAAGGAGCTGCAAAAAGCGGCTCCTTTTTGCACCCTCGAAAGGGCACCATAGCTGCATTATCATGGCTATAATGGTGCTCCTTCAGTACTGTGTCGTGTGGACACAGCACTGGAGGAGGGGCATGACACCATGCACCATGTGGAGCGTTGCACAGCATCAAGATACCCTGGGGGGGGGCAATGTCGGGCATGCGTTGTGAGGACGCTATGCCCCGACTTTGCCCCCATGCTGGCCTTAATGGCCGCTGTGTATAGGGCCATTGTTCCCATGTACAAATTGGGAAGTAAAATGAGGAACAGTGAATTCTTAAAGACTAACCATTGATTCCAGGCTGAGTTGGAATGTAAATGTTTTTAGATATCTGGACCATACTAGGCTTTTTTCAATTTTTAAGATATAAAGACAAATATACTTTTTGGTTAATTTTTAAAAATGGCCACAGCTTCATGAAAAGAAGCATTGTTTGCCATAGTTTATGAAGCAGGATTATATGAGGGGGTATCCTAAAGTTTTAATTATCACCTTTAAAAAAAATTGACGGAAGGCTTGTCTTGATTTGTAGGTGTTAATTTATCTCTATGTAGTCACCATCCAGATTGACACATTTTTTCCAGCGTTTTTTGACCTTCCGAATATCGTTATTATAGAAGTCTGCAGATTGCACCTTACAAGGATTTTACACTTTAGTCACTTTAGGTGCAGCCTGTCACAAAAATAAAGGATGCAATGAGCTGATTTTCTCAATACCATTCACTTAGGGACCAATTGTGACACTGACAATAATAATAATAATAATAATAATAATAATAATAATAATAATGTTTTTTATTTATACCCCACTCTTCAGCCAAGACTATCAGAGCGACTTACAATTTGTTAAACAAACAGCTTCATTTACAATTGTAAGCTATTTGCCCCCAACAATCTGGGTACTCATTTTAGCTACCTCGGAAGGATGCAAGCCTGAGTCAAGCTTCAGCCCTTTGCTGGTCTTGAACTCGCCACCTTATGGTTTTGAGTGAGTGGCTGCAGTACAGGCATTTACCCACTGTGCCACCATTTCATCAATTTCATCAATATGCCATAATAACTTCCGGGTGATAATTATTACTTTACGATACTCCCTCATAAGGTGCAGTCTGAAAACTTCTACAATATCGGGTATTCGGAGGGTCAAGAAACACTGGGGGAAATGTGCAAATCTGGATAGTGACTACATAGAAATAAGTTAACAACTACAAATCAAAACAAACTTTCTATCAATTTTTTTTAAAGGTGATAGTTAAAACTTTGGGATACCCGCTTGTATTCCTGCCTTTAGCAGAGAAGGCATTTCTATTCAAGAAACACAATAATATTTTCCTCAGTTTTTTATTCAGATTATCAGATGGGGCTGATTGTGGGGAAAAGATCCATTGATCTTTAATAAGCGTATGAGAGTTAACACACGACTCAACACTCAGCTGCAGCTACAGCTCAGGAATGATCTACAATGCTTTCAATTCACCACTAAATATACCATAAAAAGCCTTATGATTCAGTGCCACCACTCCTTGTTTTACAATGCAGGAGATGGAATCATTCTAATTTATTTCCTCCAGGGTTTTACAGCTGTGAGCAGGGCCTCTGAGAGAAATTTTGCAAGTCGGAACAAGACTGCATTTGGGGAGGGCTCCTCTAAAAACTCAGAACCATTTGGACCTTAAATCTTCAATTAAGTAATATCGATAAAGATAATTGTAGTTTTTCCTTTTTTGTAGGAAAATATGGTCATGATAAAATATGAAGAAAGTAGGCAGATTTTGTGTATGATTATGAAAGCATAATTAAACACAGTGTCTAATCTCAGGTTATTTGAGTATGAACACTATTGTTGTTATGTGCCCTCAAGTAATTTCCAACTTATGGCGACCCTAAGGTGAACCTCTGATGGAGTTTTCTTGGCAAGACCTGTTCAGAGTGGCTTGCCTTTGACTTTTTCTGAAACTGAGAGAGTGCGATTTGCTCACATTCACCCAATGGGTTTGCATGACTGAGCAGCGATTTGAACTCTGCCCTCCAGAGTCATAGTCCAATGCTAAAACCATTATTATTATTAATATTATTAACCTTTATTTATATAGCACTGTAAATTTACACAGTGCTGTATATACAATCTTATAAATTAGACGGTTCCCTGCCCTCAGGCTTACAATCTAGGAGAGACAACAAAAAAGAGAAGGGAAAGGGGGTGGGGAAAGGGAGTGAGGTCCAGTGGTTCTTCTCTCCCTCTGGGGCCTGGACCAGATGGACTGCAGGGAGGGCTAGGGGTCTTAATACATAGTTAGAAGGAGGCATCCTGGGGCAGACAGCACAATTCTGGGAATGCTTCCCTAAACAATATAGTCTTTAACTCAGTTTTGAAACTGGTTAGAGAAGTGATGAGGCCTACATGTGGGGGAAGAAGGTTCCAGGAGTGAGGGGCAGCAAGTGAGAAGGGGTGAATCCATGACAGGGCAGTGGAGATCCTCGGCTGGGACAGGAGACCTTGACTACCAGAGAGGAGGGTATGATAAGGAGTGTGAGGAGAAAGAAAATCAACAACAAAACTTGTACTGGATGCAGAAGGGGAAGGGGAGCCAATGAAGGGAGGATAAAAGAGGAGAAACATGGTCAAAGTGGCAAGCAGATGTGTAAATACGTGCAGCTGAGTTTTGGACAGAGATTAGAGGATGGAGGTGAGAGAGAGCCATGCTGGCTCTTGTTCACACATTTTGTTGTTGTGGGCATTCAAGTAATTTCTGACTCATGGCAACCCTAAGGTGACCCTATAACCCCAAGACCATTTTGGTAAACTAGATTACTGCCATGGAGGGTAACATAAAAAATAACACTAAAAGTGCATAGTGTGAAAGGGACCCTGATCTCGACCAGGATCTGAAGTTTATTTGCAGACCACTATGAAGGCCAGGTGCAGAGAAACTTTGACTCTTCAGAGGAAATGGGAGATTTGCCATTGCCTTTCCCCAAAGCTGAGAACATGTGACTTGCCTAAAGTCACCCATTGGCTTTTATGACTTAAGTTAGGCATTGAACCCTGGTCTTGAGAGTCGTAGGCCAACACTCAAACTACTTTGCCATGCTGGCCACTGATAAACTGTCATTTCTGCCATCCTGATTTGTGAGGACACATTTTAAATGGGTGGTTGTTTTTTTTTTAAAGAACCTATCAAATTTATACCTGAAAACGTAGTAAATGTATGCTATATAATGAAATTGTGGCCTTCCTGATTACAATGTCAGTGTAACCTATGATTAACAACCAGAATTCAGAAGTCTAAGGGAGAAATGATCTGTTTGTTTTATAATAGGCAGACTCCAGTGAAAAGCCAAGAAAATACCTGAATAGCTACTTGTTTGCTACTTTGTCAAATAATGCAATGGAAGAGGCTGTAAGGATGTTGTTGTTTTTTAAAGGAGAGGTTATCTGAAATTCACAGCCCCAGATTAATGTAGCAGCTGAACTTTTATAGGCCCTGATCGTGAGAATCCACAAAACTGGAGACCTCTCTGTGTGCATGTGTGCTACAGAAGAGGATATTAAATTTTTGGGTAGTTTTAGGAAGCTGTTTCAGGTAGGCATTTGTCATTTCAGGTAGAGAATACACATTGATATGCTTTTACAGCATATGTATACACTGGATTCTCCCATGAGCTCCTCTATTGATGGTGTGTCCTCAGCAGAAAAACTCATGGTTCCTTTATAGGTATCAAGGGTGTTGTTGAGATACTGGAAGTTGGTCAGCATAGGATGGTGAAATTATCAGATTGATTTTCAAGTTTGGTCATATTGACCTGGTAGGAACTTCTGAATGATGATTATGAGGTCTATTAGGCAATATTTGCATTCCACTTTGGTAAATGAGACATGTTCAGTGAGTGACACAATAGACATTAGGACATGGTCAAACTGGTATTTCTTGTTATAAAGCCAATGAATATGTAGCATTCATAATCAACACAATACAAATGATGCCATTTCTATATATAACAACTAGGGATGGAAATAATATTTGAAACTATTTGAAAAAAATTGTCAAAATAACATGTGTTTTGAGTGCTAGGAAACCATGATGAGTAGAATTGTGGCAAGAATCTTCATAATTTGGAACTAATCCTGCACAAATTTAACACATAATTGTCTTGTTCAGAAAACAGTATTTTCTGTGTCCCTAATTTTGTAATTGGGGACTTATTCTGTAAAAATTTACACATGGGCAATTTGCATAGAAACAGCATTTTCTCTGCAGAAAATGATATTTCTGTGTAGAAATATTATTTCCTACAGAGAAAATGCTGTTTTCTTTCCAAAACAACCATGTGTGAATTTTGTGTAGACATTGTCCTGAATTGTGAATTGGCTTTGAAAAGATTTTCTTACAGCAAGAAGAAAATTGTTAAAATTACTCATTCCTTTCTTCGAGAATAAACTTAGGAGTGAAACAGATGGTAGATAAGGAGTGGCTTGCACCACCCCTTTGCTTGCTGGGTTGGGGCTGTAGCAACCACATGCCACACCCCTAACCTTGCCTTTTCCTGGAGCAAAAAGGAGTGGCAGAAAGCCACTCCTTTTTGCGCCAGGGAAAGGGTGCTTTTGCTGCGGTGGCAGCATTTTTTCAGCATTTCTTCAGTACAGCATGTGTAAATGCTGCACTGCCAAAATGCCATGGATCTGCTGCACGTGTGGTCGGCCATGTGGCTTCCTTGTGGATTGGGGGTGCGCTGCTGTCTGAACAGCATGCCCCAGTCTGCCGGGAAGCTGGATCTGTTTGGCCATCTTTTTTGCCCCTTAATGAAGAATTACATCTCTAATACAGTGGACCCTTGCTTTATGTGGGGAATCTGTACCAGACCCCCCCCCACGTAAAATGATTTCAGTGCATGCTCAAGCCCCATGTAGATGAATGGGTCGTGCTCCCATGAGCAGCATGTTATGCGCACCATAATCTAAATTACTGTTAGCCACCCTGATTGCTCTCAAAGGGGCGAGATATAAATAAACATTATTATTATTATTATTATTATTATTATTATTATTAAATGGGGCTCCCATTCACATGATCTCAAGTCTTCAAGTGATAGAATTCCCTCTCATTGAGCCAGGGCAGTTAAAGTGCTCTCAAACTGCATTATTTCTGCAATGTGTTTTGGACCTAAGGAACCATCTCCTTCTCTGAGCAGGAGTACCTAAAAGAAGCACTGACCCTGTTTACTCTCTTGGTGATCTTTTAAGGGAAAATGCCAAAGCACGGTCCGCTACTATGATTGTCTTGCCCAGGCATTCAAAAAGGTGAGCAGTGGCAGTGCAGCAAGAGAGAGCAGTGGAGTTCAGTGCTTCTTTTATGTTCCTCTGGGACAGACTAAGCTTTCATCTTTTCCCACTCTATTCAGAGAGGTGGACGGTTCCTTTTTTTGATAAGAGTTAAAGTACAGTACTTACAATTACCTATGGATAAGTCAACCCAGTTTTGGGGGGCTAATTTTTTGACTAAACTTTCTAGACTTTATGTGAGTATATACAGTAGTCATTCAATCCCACCAGTTTTGCCTAAGATAGCTTCAGGGTGAACAGTATGCCTGCTATAGATAGAGTTTGAACTATTTATTTATTTATGACAAAGTGTGGAAAACTTTATCCTGTCAGCTAATGAGCTTATAGCATCAAAATGTATGTTTACTTTCCAGAGTAATTGCATAACTAGGTTGAATGTCTAATCATTTATTGGCTGTCATTTGTTATCTGCTACTGAAATTATGTATACCCTATGAACTGAGAAGAGACAATATTCATTCAGTTCTGTCTAATTTTTTCCTTAGAGGATCTTTGTTAGAATTATTTATTTGTTCTGTCAAGCAATTCCTCTGCTACTGTTTGCTCTGATATATTGTAGAAGGAGAGAAGACAGGCTAATTTTCTAATTAGAACAACAGTTAAAAAAACAATAGTTGAGCCCTTGGTATCCACTGGGGTTGAATTCCAGGACTCTTTGTTGATACCAAAATCCATGGATACTTAAATATCATTCAATATAATGGCATAATAAAATGGTGTCCCTTATGCAAAATGGCAAAATCAAGCTTTACTTTTTGTAATTTATATATTTAAAAAAAACATTTTCAAGCAGTGGATGGTTGAATCTATGACTAATAAAATCTGGGCTATGGAGGGCTAACTGTACGTTTAACTAAATCTTCATTTGTGAGCTTGTCAAAACACACATTTTATTTTTTAAAAAAACTGATGCAAGTCCTGACTGAACTGGGAATAACAGTTAAAGATGAAAAATGAATGAGGGCAATTGTGCTTCTTTCATGGACAATATAGGAGGAAATGTTTTTCTCAAGCAGCAGCAGTCAAGGTTCTTTGCAAAACCCAATGGATATCAAATGAAATGAGATAGTAGGGGAGTTGAAATAGGATTCTCATCTAGTTTGACCCCTAGTGCTGTAATGGAGAACACTTTTATACCTTGCTTCAACTGAAGAAAACTAGAGAATAAAAATACTCTTCTTTTAAGTTAACACTACCACTGGTCAAATACTTGATTTTTAAAAATGACCCCCACCCATTCGAATCTGTAGATACCACCTCAGAAATAGGTTCTTATTCCTTGTTTTGTTCAGTTTTAGAGAGTCAGGAACTGGCATATTTCTAAACTGGATTTTTCTCACCTAATCTTTCATGTTCTGGAACTGGCCAGACAACTAGGAAAGATTCTGACAGGTGTAAGTATTGATTTCCGTATATACCATCTTTATTTAAATAAAAGCAGTGTCTGTTGCAGTAACTCTCTCCTCTTTAAAAATGGATGCAACAAGATGGCTTTATGGATGGATGAGCAAGAAACGGATAAAGGGAATGAAGTAAGAGCAGGCTGTGACTGGGTTTGTAGTTTCATTTCTGTTGTTGTTACCTTTCCCCTAAAACAGGCCTCTTTTCCCCTACTGGATGTTGGGGGGGGGGGGGGGGAATAGTCCTACATTCTCCTATTGGAACTGGGGAGGGGGATATTTTTGTACTGCCAGTTTACTTCCAAATTAGGAAAAACCTGACATGTGCCTATAATAGCCCAAAGTGGCCACCCCAAAATAGCAAAAAAGCTCTCTCATTCCCCCCAGTGATGTGGGAGGCTATTTTGTCCCCCAGGTTTTAAAAGTTTGGAGGTGTCTGTGGGTGCAGCTTTTCCAGTTTCCCATCATTTGCCATCCTGTGCCTTACATAAATGCCACTTTCCCCCCGGAGTACAGTAGTATTACCAAAGTCAGGAAAGCAAGCAAACAAGCAAGAGAAATAAAATGTGTCTTTGCATACATGCATTCCTGCATTGGCCTGTGCAAAATGAAAATTTAAAAACAGTACAGTACTTGCTTTAAAGAAAGAGTGGTGAGATGGAGAGGTGCTATAAGTCTGTATGTTGAGCAAGTTCAAAGTTGTAGTTTGAGTGTTCTTCACTGGGATTTTTTTTAAATTCCTACTCAGTTGTAAAACTCATTAGATGATGTTTAGACACTGCATTCTCTTCCACTGAAAATATTTAAATAGAAGCTGAATGACCAGATATCTGGGATATGTAGTTGCATTCTACAGTGAGTGAGGTTTGAACTAGATGGGTTCCTTGAGACTTCTCTGATTCTGTGAAAAATGTGTGTTGACCTAGATTTGCTGAGAACAGTTGACACACTCTGACATGCCCCTCATATGGCAACAGTTGTTCTTGTAATTCTGCTTCTGTAATAAGGAGCATCTGGATCATACTGAGGCACAACTGAATACCCAGCACTGACATGTTGGCCTCTGAAATGAGTTAAAGCTTTGTTTTAAAGAACTTTGCATCACACATGTTTAGCTTCTGGCAGAATTAATTTATTCAAAGAATGAATTAAGTAAAAGCATCAGGAGATTTCGCTGGCCATTTCTCAGTTGGTTATGTCTCTTCTTCATGCTCTGAAACAGGAAGAAAAACATTTAGCTTTACCACTCACAAACATCATCAGGTGTTCCAGTTTATCTTTGTTTGATTTTGTTGCCATGCTAGGAGGATCCTCTTCCATTGAATTGTATCTAATTGCACAATTATTTTTTCATATGTCCATAATCTGTGTTTTGATTTATCATTTCCTGGTTTCCATGTCTGTGAGAGGTATCATTAGGCTTTGTTCAGACTGAGGTTCAAAGACAATTTACGCTCAAAACACCTGCAAGGCAATGGACTTCTAATTTATATTCAGTTAGCAGGTTTAACTTGTTAAGAAGCATTATGGATATAATCCTAAACCTGACTTCTTTGTAAACATAATTAGGATTGAGCTGTAAGATACTAACACATTAATGCTTTACAGTTTGGGAGTGTACAACATGAAAATGATGAACCTATAGAGTTGGGCTGGTATAGAAACAGGATTGCCCACTATCCATGGCTTCTGAGCTTTTAACAGTAGTTTGTCTTAATATAAAACCATGTGTCAGTTTTTATCTCCACACTGTGGAAAGCTTTACCTGCTTACTACTGCAGAAAAAAAACTTCTGCAGAAGGCATAAGAGTTAGGTAAAACTTTTAAAAGTCAGCTTGCAACTCTGTCTTTGGATTAAATTTAATGTTAGGTTTTATTAAATGGACTCTTTTGAGATATGCATCTACCAATACTGTCACTCTGATTTAAAAAAAATTGTTGTTAATTCACATGACCTTGAGAAATCTGTTAGAAAATTTAATATTGGACTAATGTAATTGAATTGGAACAGAAGAGTCTGTACCTCATGTGTGATTTCCATGATAGCTATTACCCATTTAGCAGAAGCTATAAACTAGTACAAATACAAGTGATCCTAGCACGAGCAACCATTATCTTGCAAGTTGGAAATGAGAGAAAGCAATCTGGCTACCAAATACCTGCTTTTGTTCTAATGTCTACAAAGAAGCTATTGTCAGTACCAAAGGACAGGATAACAAAGGAGTACCGTTGAGTCTCCCTTTAATGGAATTTCAAATTCCAAAATATTCTAAAAACCAACATTTTTTTTTTCATGGGTGGCTGATATAATGACTTGTTTGCTTTCTGATGGTTCAATGTACTCAAAATTTGTTTCATGTACCAACTGTATTTTTAAAATATTGTAAAAAATTACCTTTAGGCTATGTGTGTAAGGTGCATATGAAACACGAATGAATTTTGTGTTTAGACTTGAGTCCCATCTCCAAGATAGCTCATATATGCAAGTACAGGTATTCCAAAATCCCCCCCCCCGCCCTAATTATATTTTTGATGTTACACTATCCATGGGACTCCTACAACACATTTAAAAGGTGAATTTCCATTCTGAGAGGCTTCCAGGAAAGGCAACCCTATCTCCACTTTTTTCTGCTAGAAAAAAGGTAGTCCTAGGGAATCTGGGTTGAGGTACAGTGGTCCCCTGGTTTACGAAACCCCGGGGAACGAAATCCCCGGGACCCGAAACCGGCAGGACCAAAAAATATCCCCTGGGATCCAAAGGATCCCCCAGGATCCGAAGGAGAAAAACCGCGCGGCCCCTTTAAATCGACCACGTGGTCCATCTCCTAATGCGGTCCCCCGGGAAAGAAAAACTTCCGGGTTACGAAAGGTAATCCGGAACGGATTACCTACGTAACCCGGGGGACCACTGTACTGGCATTAACAGCTGGTTAGGGGGCTCTTTGTTGCCCCCTCTTGGTTCAAAATTATCCATGTACAAAATTACCAAGTTTTCCCACTGCTTTCTTGTTCTTATGGAGAGAACAGGAAGGCTTTCTGGGCATTTTTCTATGTCCACAGTACACACCTGGCAGAAGCAGCCAGTATATCCAGATTAGTACAAACTTTGGTGGCAAAAATCTCACAATGAAAGGCTGACAGGAGAGATGGAAGTCAATACGCCAATTAAAAAAAACTTATCATGAACTGGGATCCAGAACATCTTGATTAAGGCTTTTTTATTTAGATAGAAAAGTGTATGCAACTTTGCAATTCAGTTTATGCAATAAGAAATCAGTGGCACAGGACTGTTGGTTTGGATTTGTTGTTGCTGGGGGGAGTGAGAGTATTTTTAATTTTTTTTATTTCAAGAAGAAAGAATTAACTATACTGTAATTAGCAGCTGTGCTGTGTCCTAATTGGAATTTCTGTCTTCTTTTAATTAAGAACAATTAGACCTGAGGCAAACTCCTATTACAAATTCTTGTTCATTCACCACCTACTGGATGCCCTCATTTTTCCAATACAATACAGATCCATGTATGCCTATCCATGCAGAAGTTATATCCTGGCAGATCACTCTTGCAGAATTGTAGACACCCTTGCATTATTCTAGTTTAGTCAAGAGTGAAGTATCTGGCTCTAAAATAGCCACAGCATTAATGTAACAAGAATTGGTGTTGTTGTTTCTTAATAGGAGTAGCCAACTTCAGTAAAAGGTAAATCAAATATAATTTATTGGAGGCCCCTTAATTCAAAAATCTTTATTGGCTTCAAACAATCTTTAATGGTTTCAAACAATATGGCAAGGAGAGCATTTAGAATTTTTGAACAACGATTTCCATACTGCTTTATTTTGTCCAGAATTTATGGAATTTGTTCAGTCTTTGAGCAGTGAGTTCTCCTTTTGTACAAATAGTTCTGTTTTCTTATGCCACATTTTAAAAAAGATCCCCATGATCTTACAGCAGTATCTTGCATGAATTTCAATTTTTGGCAGCTTTCCAATGGGATTATATGAAGTCTAAGGAAGCATCTACTGAGAGCAGAAACAGTTCTCAAAAGCTGTAGTTATAAAACAAACACAGGTTGTCACACGTGCTTCTTCTTCCTTCCCATGGTTTTAAACATGGATATAAAATTTGTGAGAGGAGTTGTCATGGTGTAGTAGTTTGAACATTGGACTATGACTCTGAAGATCAGGGTTCAGTTTCCTGCTCAGCCATGGAAACCCACTGGGGACTTTATCAGACAGGGAAAATCCCCATGTGATTTTTCCCCATGTGATAAGGTCCTAGGTAACCTTAGATTAGTCATATACTTTTAGCCCCAGAAAACCCTGTGATAGGTTCATTTTAGAGTTGCCATAAGTCCAAAATGACTTGAAGGCACACAACAACAACAACAACAACAACAACAACAACATGAAATTGATGAGAGAAGCTGTCTAGGGGTTTGTAAAAGATTGCCAGTAGCAAAGCTCATCTTTGTTTCTCCTTTTCATATGAACCAAAGGTCTTTGGATTATTGTTATGGTTAACACACTCTCTGTATGTGTACACGAGAGAGAGAGAGAGAGAGAGAGAGAGAGAGAGATCATATTGCAGTAATGCAGCTGTGATGGAACTGGCTATGTTGGGTGTTCCTAGAACCAGACTCATGGAAATGCTGCATCTGGATGGGTCACATTCCTCCTCCTAAAAGAACAGCTTTACAGTTTGTGGGTGTTCCTGGATCTTGGCCTCCTCCCACATTTTCAGGTGGAGGCTCCGGGTTAAGTTGTGCTTCATAAGATCTGACAGATACACCAGTTATGCTGCTTTATGGAACAAACAGAACTTGGCATGGTTGCATATGCCTTCCTAATTTGCAACTAGACCATTGTAATAAGTAGAGTCGAATGGGAAGACAGTTTAGAAAGTGTGGCTGAGCCAAGATATGGCAGTTCATTGCCAGGAGTGCATAAATTCAATACGACAAAAACATTATCAGTTGCTAGTTTGGGTCCAGCCAAATTCAAGGTGTTGTTCTTACGCTTAAAGATCTGTACAGCCTGAATTTTGGGTACCTGAGGGAACGACTTGTGCCATATGATTTTTCACATTTGCTGATGCCTGGCACCAAGATGTTTAATTGGGTGTACCTCTATCAGATATTATTTCTTCAGCAGCTAGCAGAATTTCTTGCCAGTGGAACTTTGTGCCTATGAAATGCTTTAAAGATCTAAATAGTTGATCCTTTACACATTGCTGTTTTTAGGCAGACTTGCACTTATACCTTTAAGCCTGCCAAGATTTACATTCATACTATGGCCCATTTTAGATGGGAACTTTGCGGCGTCTTAAGGGTTAGGGAGGGCGTCTTTAGGGTTAGGGAGGGCGTAGCTTTTACACCCTCCCTAAGCCTAAAGCGTATAGACGCCGCCATTTAAAGATGGTGGCGTCTATACAGAGATGCCGCAAAGGCGTCATCACGTGCGCAGCATTTTGACATGCTGCGCACATTGTGATGCTTTTGCGGCGCGGGAGGGTGCCAATCGCGGGAGGGTGCCAATCCAACGCGGAGCTTTTTTTTTACGGCGGGTCTTTGCCGCTGCCTTTAAATGGCCGCGGCAAAGACCCAGGGAGAAAGGGGCCGCAGTGGAGGCCCCTTTCCCCCTTCAGCCCCGCCAAGGGAAGCAGAGCGCAGCAGGCGCCCAGAGCGCCTGCTGCACCCCGCTTGGAGGCCGCGGGGAACAGGCAGTTTGCCGGTTCCCCGCGGCCTCCAAAAGCGGCGGGATGAGGCCTGTAGGGCTGCCAGTGCGGCAGCCTAGGCCTCATCTCGCCGCTAGAAGGGGCGAATATGGACCGCCCCTTTTGGGCGGTCTAAAAAGCCCCTATGTATTTATTTTCTTCTGGTCATTGAGAAAATGGCTAGCTTAATTTTTAATATATTTGTTTATATTTATTATTGCCTTAATGGCTCTCAGGATCATTTGGGGTAACAAGAGAGAGGGCCTTCTCTGTGGCTGCTCCAAGGCTCTGGAACTTCCTTCCTAGAGAGTCCAGGAGGCCCCATCCCTGCTTTCCTTTCACTGGCAGATAAAAACATTATTGTGCCCTCAGGCTTTTTCAAACCAACAAGGGTTGTGCTTTATATGTGGTGTAATTCAGATTTAAAGGTTTTATAGAGCTTTTAACACATTTTACATTTTAATGCATAACTATTTTAACTTTTATTTTTTTAATTTTATATTTATACATAGTAATGCTTTTCTTTGGTTTTTAAATTGTATCATTTTAAATTTGTTGTTCACTGCCTTGAGTCCCTATATTGGGAGAAAGGCCGGATATAAGTAAATACAACAACAACAACAACAACAACAAATTTTACTGTAGTTGACTCAGCTCAACTTTAAGATTTTTAAAATTGAAATGTTGAATTATACCTTTCAATTTAAATACATAGTGGACACACATAACATTTAGAAATTTGATTGATATTGGTTATGGGTATTTATTTAAAAAACAAGAAACAAATGGGGCACTTTTCCCCATCTTTTTTTTTTTTTAAAGATGGAGTACATAATTATGAGGATGAGAACGGCAAGAAATAATGCCTCTGATATTCAAGTTGTCTTGGTTAGACAGAACTATTACTTTTAACAGGGGCTGTCCATCCACTTCCATGTGAGCAGCTCAGAAAGTTGTGTAAGGGGAGAAGTCCCTAATATGTTGTCTATAAAACCTTCTCTCTGTTAGTGGTGGCTGATGACTTCCATGTTGTGATGTGGTAAATCTACTCCCAGTGTTAGTCAACTTTAAAGGAGCTATCCAAGGTACAGAAACCTATCCCTCCCCAAATACTTTCAGCACATTGGATAGCTATTTTAAAGTACAAACTAAAATCCTGAGCAGAGTCTGTTTTTGTTAAATTGGAGTCATCAGCTTCCACACTTCTCTCTCTTTCTCCTCCGCTTAAGTCCTCAGGCTTGGTCCATATTGTTCCAAACAAATCAAAATGGCCCTGTTCACGGTTACTTACCTGGTCCGAATCAACAAGCAAGGAGGAGAATGTAGCCCCCCCCCCCCCCCAATATTTGCTTTCCTTCCATGAAAAGTGATATGTATGAAGAGGAAAGGTTCATGGAAGTGTGAAGTCCAGGCTTCTTGCTTGTATGGATATTCTCCATGTGAAGACGAACTTCTCCTCTTTAGAGTTGTCACTTTCCATGTGAACCACATGAAAAGATAGACAAAGTCTGCAGCATTACGAGGTTGCCAAGCTCTTTCTGTGTTTGCATGACCCTTCTCCTCCTGCCCTGCCAACCCACAGTCTCAAAACAAAAATAGTTTCCCCAAAGGGGTGGCCCAGAAAGCAAGTGTAGCCCCTGAAGATTTGGATATGGTTAGCTATATGGTTCCAAATAAATGCCTCCTCTGAAAGCTAAAAGTATCATGCCGATTGGCATGAGAAGTGCATGCTGAGGTAAAACCCACTTCACAACAGCAACAGCAAAACAAGAACAAGAAGTAGCAGTGAGAATTATTCAAGCAATTTAATGCGTCAATATAAGGGAACATCCAACAATTAATGTATCTGTTACTGTAAGAGTAATTACTTCCCAGCATGCTGTGACATCTAAAAGAGTGTTGTATGTTGGGAAACAGAGGGAGAACTCAACATCTTGTTGATGGTTTATTTCACACAGATACATAGGAAATGCAGGGAGCGAGGGAGGGAAACAAAGGAAGAGACAGCTTGCGTGGGAACATATCACTAGAGGTGGCATAGATAGGAGAGAAATCCTGGCAATTCTGAAACAGCACGAATAGCATCAATTTCAGGATGAATCCTCAGTGGGATTACATGGCTGTGAAAATCATTTTCAGCCTTTAACTGTGGGCTGGATAAAGTGTGACCCTGGGGCGGCATGCAACCCATTTCAAGGTTATTTTTCAAACTGTTAACCCACCAGACTCCCCTGATTGTCCTTTTCCTGCTCTTCCTAAAAGAATTGCCTCTGGGGAAGCTAATTTACCTTTTAAATAGTTTGCAACCCTCCCAACTGTTTAACATCCCCAAAGTAATAATTTTGCAAAACCAGAAATGGACATCTGTTCCTTTCTGTTTGTGCTTTGTCTTTAATTTTTTGGCAGTCCATGCAACTCTGGAGAGTCCCAGGAGCCAAGTGTTATTTAATGTGCAGCTGGACACATTTTGTGCAATTGGAAAATAAAATGTACAGTAGGCATTAGGATGCTATGTTATTGGCAATATAGGGTTTAATTTGGAACAAGGTTATTACTCTACTACAGTTTTCAAGACCTTATATTAGTAGTATGTTATTGGGACACATTAAAGTTCTGCTGTTGCTGTTGTTGTTGTTGTGTGCCTTTAAGCCATTTCTGACTTATGGCAACCTTATGGTGGTAAACCTATTATGGGTTTTCTTGGCAAGCTTTATTCAGAGGAGGCTTGGCATTACCCTTCTCTGAGGCTGAGGGAGTGTGACTTGCCTAAGGTCATCCAGGGTTTTCATGGCTGAACTGGGATTCGAACCCTGGTCTGCCAGAGTCCTAGTCCAATGCTCAAACTGTCAAATTCAAACATTCAAACCTAGTCCAACTGTTCCATCAGTAACCAAGAGAAACACAACTGCTTTGGATCCAGGTGTGTTACTGTAGGCATTGTCAACTGCATCTAGCTCCTCGTTTGCACCCCAGCTGTAGGATTTGCTGGCATCTAGAAAATCCTGTTTTCATCACCAGATTTTGTAATGACTTTTTACTCTTACATAAATTTTGTCAATTTATTTTTAATTTTTTAAAAAATGTATTTGTACTCCGCTCTTTAGAAATGCTCTCAGAACATTTTTTTTAAAAAATAAAAATTAATATGGTTCCATCCATTTTTGATTTGGTTCACAGTGTCATAACTCACAGGCTACAGTTTGATGATTCAGAAGGAGAGGAGGAGGCAGATTGCCAGAAATCCATGCCTTCTGATAATGAACTGAGGCTGAGAAGCCAGGGATTGAGGCAGAATGAGGCCCTGCTCACCAGCAAGAGGCTGCAGACATTGGTGATCAATTGCCATCATTCACTGAAAGATGATGGGACAAAGAAAGATTGTGCTGCTCTCAGAGATTATTAACTTCTTTATCAGACTAGGGGGCAAACAGGATAAATATAGGGCATTTCCTGTTTAACTCTTGTTTAACTCTCCTTTAAATCCTGTTTGCCCCCTAGTGTGATTAAAGCAGTGAGAGACACTGACCTAATTAGACACCTGGGATCATGAAACAATTGCCTATAAAACTCCCAGGCAGTCTTGGCTAATTGTTGCTTTCTGTCATTACATGTTATTTTGTGGGGCTGCATACAAAACACCCATACTGTAGCCTTGCATTCCAGGTAAGAGAGGAGACCAGCAGCTGCAAGGGTGACCACAGAATCACCTTTCCATACATACTACTGATACAACTCTCGAGATTATCAGACGGGGGACAGAAGCAAAGCCCATCCTTATCTCGTCCGTGACAGCGATCACGTGAAAGACATTCTCACATCTTGTGTTGATCCTGTCATAAACCTGTCAATGAAGTGGAAATGTATTACCCAATACACAGTTACTCATGCAGAAGTTACAGATTCATCTTATATCTATTCAACCATAATGATCTGATTATTCAGTTAGGCTGTCAGTTTATTGTCCACCATGTGACAGTTCAATTTGACTCAGCAAATCAATTTATATTGCCCCAACACCTTTAAGCCCCTCCTTGCTGTATTTCCATTCCAATGGCTTTGTCATCAGATGCTAAATTCCAACAGTAAAAAGTGCAACTGTTTATTGGGCCACCAACTTTGTAATAGGTGCTGTGCGGTAAATGTAAAATCCCACTGCTGGAAGGTCAGTGATATTATTCTGTAATGATTTACTTTCCTGGCTGGAAGATTAAAAAGTGATATGATAGGCCTGTTTAACTACTAGAAGGGATGCATACTGAAGATGGAGCAGGTTTGTTTTTTGCAGCTCCAGAGAACAGGACACAGAGTAAGAGATACAAAATACAGGAAAAGAGATTCCACCTCAACATTAGGAAGAACTTTCTGACAGTAAGAGCTGTTTGACTGTGGAACACACTCCATCAGAGTGTGCTACAGTCTCCTTCTTTGGAGACTTTTAAGCAGAGGCTGGATGGCCATCTGTTAAGGGTGCTTTGATTGTGTATTCCTGCATAGCAGGGGGTTATGATCTCTTCCAAATCTATGATTTTATGATTTCAGGAGTTGAAGTGAAAATAGATGTGTGACCCTCTTCAAGTAGAAATGCTCATGTGGTCACCTTTGAATGTATGTGATTGGGTGCAGTGGATCCCTTTCCCATCCTTGACAGCAATTCTTACATTTATGCAAAGTAGCAGAAAGAAGAGAGATCGCTTTGTAGTATGGTTGGAGAGCCAAAATGTGGCTTGGGCTGAAGAACTAAGCAGAAAACTGGACTGTTAAGAATGATGTGTAATGATTCTGGTTCCATAGAAGAGGTCCAGGTTCCCATTCTCAGGGACTCACAGTGCCCTAATATTGTGTAAATTTACATCAACTTTCCAAAAAGATCTCTTTTCAAGAAAATAAAAAGTGCTAACATGTTACCTTTCAAGCAGAGCATGAGGATCAGGAAATAGTTTCCTACAAACACATTTTATTGTATTTTGTCTGGACATTAACAGAAGAACCCTTCTCTGTGGTGCATGTTGTGATCTCTCTCAGTGAGGCCTGTTTAAAGCTTTCTGGCTTTTGTTGGCTTATATTTTAGGGAGGCTTTTACTGAAAGCTTCTTGTTCACATTTAAGAGCAGGGTTTCACACCCACATGAATCCTGCACAAAGTTTGCCGGTTCAGGTCCTTCCCCGGCCCTGAGGTTTGCAGACCAAACCTTGAGATGTAGAGACAGCTGCTGGTGGTGTCATTAAGCATTATGCATTAGTTGCCAACCACAGTTGCTTACTGCTTGTCACTTAAACACACACATAGAATGCATTTTCATATTTGGAAATTAAGAGAGAAGTCTTAGCTAAAGAGACTTTTCCCAGATTAAGGTAAAATAAGGGGATTGCTTCTTCTCACTTACTTAAGATGGGCTAAGGAATGTGTGACCTAGCCTACTTGCTTCAGATAACAGATGCAGAGCAGAGCAGAGGGTTAGCCCTAGTGCCACAGTAACTGGGAAAGAAGGCAGAGGCTACATAGGTACACTTGTCCTTCCACATTTGCTGGGGTTTGGGGCACAGGACTCCATGAATGTGGAAAAACAGCAAATAACAAAAACACTTATGTTTTTACCAGAGAGAATTGCACTGGAGGATCTACAAATGCCTAGTAGAGTGTTCTCTCTAGGAATCTCTAGGTCCTTCAGTGTGACTTTTGGTTAAAGTTGACCATAGAGTTGCACCAGAGGACCTAGATATTGCTAGAGAGGACGTATTAATAAAATCTGTGAATAATCAAAGCCGCAAAAGTCAAAGCCGCAAATGTGGAAGGACAACTGTAAATATACACAACCCCTGGGGAGTCTTTGTAAGTTGCAGCCACAAATCCGTTAAGCCTTGTTATTGATCTGCTAGTTGAGCTAGAGATTTGTATCTAACCCTTTCCTCTTGGCTTCAGAGGAACCCACCAAACTGGTGATTCTGCACCACTGTCACCTGCCTGGGGTTGACCATGAAAGCTGGAGAATGAAAGCTGGAGAAAGCCAAGCTCCACCCTACTTTGTCATTTATCATTCACATGCAAACACATATAAACACATGTGCAGTCACATACACACATACAGAACATATTTTCCTAATTGGAAATCAATCCTAGATAAAGGGCCAATTCCCATATCATGCTGAATTGAGAAGGTTATTCCTTCTCACTCAGATAGGAAGAATGGATGAGAAACATTTATCTTAATAGTTAAAGAAAAATAGCATTCAAATTGCACCAAATAAAAAACTGACATTTAGAAACTGAAATCAATTAAAATTTGCAAATTGCAGAGCCAGCAAGAACAACACAGAGGGTTTTTGATGTTTTTACAGAAGCAAGAGAGTTAGTAATGAAAATGCAGGCATGTGGCTGGGAGAAAGCTGTCCTGGCTGAAGAGGGCATACAGCTCTTTCCTCTCACCTGGAGAGGAGACCATGAACACTGGAAGGTTTAAATCCCTGCCTTCCATCTAAAGGTCACCCTTGAGAACTGGAGACTCAGGGTGGGGCCCTGAGATCATGGTTAATACAAGTGCTGGGCCTTCTTGAATGCTAGTGACCCCCCCCCCCCCGCTCCCTTATCTGAGAAGGAGGATTGTTGTGAAGGTGAGCAGTATATCTTGAAAATAACCATACATCCTATATTCTGGTCTGTGCAAGGTATGTTTCAGATGCCTCAAGAGAACAACACCCCTTGTACTGCATGGCGGTGATCTTCATTTTAGCCATATCACAGGAGCCTCAGAACAGTTCTGATCTTTTACTGGTGGCTGATATCCGCTTCTCCTCATGGCTACCCCTCAATACATTTGAATGGCTGTTACTTTTGTGCACCTTCTCCCTTCCAAACTATTCCACATGAGACCCAGAAGATGAGGTTATAAGATAATATATTAAATCATAGCTCAGGAAGTTTTACTTTAACACATGCTAGTGAGAGACCATTCATTCATGACAAAGTGCATGCTTTGCTTTCAGAACTGCTCAGATCCAGGCATCCTCTGATGTAAAAATCTCAAGTCATTTTGATTTGGGGTGCTGATAAGGACCTTCCTGTCAGAACTTGGAAATGTTAGATTTTTGGACCACAGAGTTCCCCAGTCAGTGTGCTGCAGCCCACATGAGTTGGGAGATTCTGGATATTTTAATCCAAAAAAGTAAAATTCCTATGCTTTGCTTCCTCCCAAACCAACACAGTTACATCACCACAGGAGTATTTTGCAGGAAGGCATGGCAGGTGCTGAGCTGCTGCTACTGTTTTTCAGAAGGCCCCCATTTTTGACCGAGCAACCAGTACAACCCAACCACCCTACCCAATTTGTTCAGGGCAGGGCACTCTTGTCCAGGTTCTGGGTGGTTGTCCATTAGAGAATGTGCTATATTTTGGTATGGTTCTTTATCTCCCCTGGTGTCTATTTACTTGTGCTTCTTCGGGGTTTATCACACTAGGGGGCAAACAGGGGGCAAACAGGATTTAAACAGGAATTAAACAGGAAATATCCTATGTTAAACATAAGGCATTTCCTGTTTAATTCCTGTTTAACTCTTGTTTAAATCCTGTTTGCCCCCTTTGTGTGATGAGATTATTCCTTGTATAATTTGGCTTTCTAGTTGCTTTTTTTGTAGTATGTCACATTGCTCATTCTGGGCTGCTACATTACAGTTGGTTGGTATGAATGTGATGGTGAGAAAATGGAGCACTCTGTGTGGGTGTGGGTGTGCGTGCGTGTGTGTATGTGAGTGTGTGGTGAACCAAGAAAGGATTGGGCGGCTGATCAAAGAGTACTACTCTGAAGATTTGGGCAAGTGGCTGCAGCTGCCTCAGCCTGTCATTGGTTGCTGCTTGTTTTTGTTGTCCTGTTGTGTGCTGTCAAAACATTTCTTCCAGTGCTACTTAGATAAACCTATCACGGTGTCTTGGCAAGATTTGTTCAGACGTAGTTTACCATTGCCTTCCTATGAGGCTGAGAGAGTGCGACCTGCCCGAAATTACCCCAGTGGGTTTCCATGGCTAATCCACCCTCATTTGCCAGAGTCATAGCCTAACCCTCAAACCATTATACCATGCTGCCTCTCCGGTGCTAGTTCTGCCACAAGGATATTTCTACCTACATGTGATATGGCTGCTGGGCATTGGGCATACAGCTTGTCTGCCCTCCTTTCTCAGGCCCTAAAGATATGATCTTGTCCAATTCTGCAATTAAATTTGGGGCCACCCACACTTACTCTCAACTTCTGTATTTGGGCTCTCATTCCCACCACAACAGCTGCAGAGCAGCAATCATCATAAAGCCTGCAGCAGTGGAACTTAACCCTTCTCTTATAACTAATTATATTCAGCCCTCACCTGCCTAAGCTGATGTTTTCAAAATGTGTACTAATTGCACAAACACATTCATTGTCACATCTGGTTCAGGTAACAGCAGTGAGAAGGACCTCTGTCCTTAACCTTGAGAACCACAGCCAGCCAAAGCAGACATTATTGGGTTAAATGGCCTAAGTATACTGATGAACTTTGCAAAGTTCTGAATCAGTATGAGGCAGCGGCCTTTGGCTTTGTGTCTCAACCATGAACTCAGAGGATGATTTTAGGAAAGTCACAACTCTTTCCATCTCAGCCCCAGATCATGGGAACATTCTCAGGCCCCATTCCCACTTATAGATAAATTGATGTGCAATCCGAATTGATGGATTGATTTGACAGTGAAGCGTGGTTTTCGTTACATTGGCCCCAAACACATTTTCCCCCTCCAAAATAATCCACTTGTGGTTCACATTCAGGCATGAATCGATTCACACTTGTGCAGATTCGATTTATCAAAAAAGAAGCGAAAAAAATCAGTGTCAAAAAGATATGGGTTAAATGGGCCTAGCACATCCCCCCCCTCTTGAAATCTCTTCAGCAATTTGGATTAAGTGGGAACAAGGGTTGTTTTAACCGGTTCAAACCAATTCACGATCTAGTTTAAAAGGTAGTGGGAATGAGGCCTCAATTTCAGGTTTTGACTTTGAGATTCACCAGTACAGCATGACCACTGGCTATATTGATTGTAGGATTCTGGAAACTATGGCGTTCCCCCTCCCCCCAATAAAAATAAAATAAAATAAATTTCAAGCTGCACTCTGTCTGCAACATGGGCATAACAATACAGACCTATCACTCTGGATCCAAGCTTTCCAGATGTCTCTGTCTGGCAGAATATATTGGTTTGGGTGTCCTGCTCCCTGTTCATCCATATTAGCATATCTCCCTGGGTGGTTTAGTATGCTTAAAGTATATTGAAACTGAAGTAACTAGTAAAGAAACCAATTAACCTGCTGGGGCAGAAAATTTAACTAAATAATCTGTATTCCTTGGCAAGATTGTTACTTAGGCAGTGAACCCTACCTAAATTGTTTCTATTCAGCAGAATTCCTCTACAGCAGGATGGCTAGCTGCAGAAAGAGACTTGCCTCATTAAGAAGTCAGTTTGAAATGCACAGTTCCTTTCCTCCTAGGTTTTGAACTTGCCCCGATTAGTAGAATTGCCAAAATATACATAGTGGTACTGGGTCACCTCCAGACTCTAACTCATGTTTCTCGCCATAAGCTCCTCCACCCCACCTTCCTGCCATCTCACTCACAGGGTACCATTGTTTAAATAGAGGGTGTCTATTTATATCCACAGACTACCCACCTCCCCCCCCCCTTTTAATATCCCAGCTAAATTCCTCCTTCACATACCCTCTAGGACACGTAAGCCTGCCTAATGCCCACCTCCACTTCTTTTCAGAAGTATTAAAACAGTTCTCACAGTTTGAATTTCATTTCCTCATGGATGCCCACTGAAGGGCAGAGAGCATTGGTTCTGGGAAATTCACTCCACCTTGGATGGGAACCTAAGACTAAAAAGTTCATTTGCTCAGCTGCCTAAAACTCCCAGGATAGGATTAAAAAATGAAGATCAACTGGTAAGCAATGAAGTGTATTTCTAAATGTGAGCATTCACCCAGAATGGGGAAATGAAGGTTTATTGCATTTAAAATTATCAATATTTTATTTATTTGTATCCCGCCTCTCTCCCTGTATAGGGACTCATCCTGTCCCAGCTGATCCTTCTACTTTTCATTTTTTCTGTGACAAATAGTGGATGAAAGCACAGATGTCTGAGACATTTCCTCAAACTTCAACATTTGTTGCACTCAGGCTGAAAACTTGCCAACTGCAAGCAAAACTACTTGCCTTAAGATTTAAGTCACACATATATGTATTTAATATGCATGACTCTGAGATGAAAGTGGGTGACATTTTAATTAGGTAGTATATGTTCATGTTTCAGCTGCCTTTCTTTCCTTACAGGCATTATCGATTTTTCTGTCGCCTGTGCTGTTTTCTGGGGTTTCTGACATCAACTACTATTCAACAGCAGACAAGTAAGAGTCTTCTTTGTCACACTTAGTAAAGACAGAACAGTTCTGCCGTATTTAACTATATGTAAAAGCCTAAAGCCATGGGATTAGGTTACTGTGTCTGCATGATGAATGAGGATATGAGAAGGAGACAGAAAAAGAAGTGATACTTCAGAAAAAGAAATAGGGCCATCTGATGACTGGCATTCTAAAATTACCTCTTATATATGGAACATTGTTTTAGTATATAAGCTATCTAAAACGGGTGGGGGGAAGGGGAGGGCAAAGAAGTATTACATTTCTGAAAGTGGAGATTGTGGAACAGATGTGGGAGTGTTTTATTAGTCTAATAAATCTGGGTTCTCAGGAACCCTAGGATTCTGTGAGAGGTCACTAGGAGTTCTACAAGAGATTTTTTAAAAATTGGTTTTATACTGTAGACATAATAATTTTATGGAGGGGTTCTCTGAGACCTGAAAATTATTTCAAGAGTTCTTTCAGGGTAAAAAGGTTGAGAAAGGTTGGTCTACTGTTTTCAGAATATGTACTTTGGTTATACAGAGCACCCTAAAAAGACTTTTGAATAGTCTAAGGGAAAAAAGAAAGAAAAGAGATAAGCCTAACTCAAAGCAATAATGTGTATTAAGTTCATTATTAATATGATTGTGCCATCAGTGTTATCATATTATAAATCATAACCCTAGCACAATGAGTTGTCAGCTGTCTAGAAGAAACTGTATAGGACACAGACAATAAATACTAACTTGTATCAGAAAATTAAATTCCCCAAACTTATAGCAAGCTTAGCTCTTGGGATAGGAGAGACAATAGATACATTTCACCATTAAGGCTTAGGAAATGCAAATCTGTAAAATGTCAGTTCTTCAAATAGACAAGAAGCTCTCTGTAGACTGGAGAAGTGTCTCCTTTCGAACTATGAAAGTCTTTCTTCCAGCCTCTAGAGACATTTTCCAGCTTGACTAGAAACATTTCTCAGTGGAGCCCCAAAGCTAACTCAAAGCAATGTTTAATTTTCCTTTTTGGTTCTTTAAGGAGTGGCTTTGATGGTACGTAAATGGGCTGAGGTTCTCCCCTCCCTAGTGCTCACAGTGGGAATCTAGTAGAAAGAGTGGCTATTTCAGAGAGTGAAATGGCTGTTTGTTCATGCAAGAAGCTCTCTTTTATGTTGGAATGCCTCCCCACACTTACCCTCACCTTGGAGGCCTTGTTGTGTGATCAAACATGGGAGAGGAAGAAGTGGGAACATCTGAAATATGAAAGGAAAGGGGAATGGAGCCAAGAGCATGGGTTCCCGATTTCTGGTTGAGCTTGAGCAGACTGGATGCTTGTTTGTTTTGAATTAAGTGTAGGTGCACTGTTGACTTAGCTAACTAGCTAGCTGGAAATTTTTTGAGCTGCCCAAACCACAGCCAGCTCTGCACTGTAGCAGTCTTTATACTGCAAACTCATGTCAGGGAAAGACAGCTGATCTATAGAAAATTTGGGGATGTAAATGTTCAAGTAGTTTCTGATTTATGGCAACCCTAAGGCAACCCTATCACGGAGTTTCCTTGGTGAGATTTGTTCAGAGAGGGTTTGCCATTGCCATCCCCTGAGGCTGAGAGAGTGTTACTTGCCCAAGGTCACCCAGTGGGTTTCATGGCTGAGTGGGGAATCAAATCCTGGTCTCCAGAATTGTAGTCCAACACTCAAACCACTACACTATGAACAATTTTACAGAACTAAAAGTTTTCCTCAAAGAACTAGGGACCATCTCAAATTTAGAGTGGGGGAATTATTCCACTCTTTGGCATACAGGATCAATGGCCTAGATCCAGATATAATAATAATTAAGAGCAGAATCACTGAAATTACCAGGACTGCCATGCTGCAATTTTACACAGACAAAAATCACAATTGCAGTTTTTTTCCCTGCAAGAAAACAGCATTTGTGTGCAGAAATTAACATATCTACATTGAAATATTATTTTCACACAGAAAATGTTTTTTCTTGCACAGAAAATGCTGTTTTCTGCATGAAACAACCACATACACATTTTGCACAGAAGAAGTCCTGAACCGCGAAGATTTTCCAGGCTTCTTCTCGTTAGGATTTCTTTATGCATGAACAACATGTTTTTCAGCCATTTAAAAAATATATATTTTCAAATATTCTTTCCACTCTATTTGAAATGGAAATGAGGAGAACAGATGTCCTTAACTGCCTTCTATTTCTCAAGAAAGTTAACAACATACCTACCACCAGCTGGCCATTATGGATGTGGTGCAGGGCTGTCTTTGAATTTTTTCCCTGATTTTTCTTCTTGTAGCTTTTAAAATCCATTTGCGTTCCTGAGCTTTTTTACACCCTGAACCTAAACACATTTATTTGAAATTAAATGCCATTGATTTATGGGATGCTCATCTCCAAGGAGGTGGCTCGAGGTTCACACACCATCCAAGAATATAGTGGACAGGGATAACTTTGTGTACTGTTTTATATAGGGTTTCCAGTAACATTCAGTTCCAGCCCAAATGTTGATCTCTGCCCTGCATCCAGAATTGACGAAGATGATCTACCAGGCAAGTATATGTCTTTTTTCAAACAAACAATTTCAGAGCATCTTTTAAGATGACTGCCTCTTTCCTTTCTTTTGGTAGAAATCACATTTGGCTTTAAAAAGGTGTTAGATATAACGTTTGTTTGTTTATTAAAATAATTGTGTCCCTTTTGTCAATCATGACCTGCATGATAATTCAAAGTGTAATTCCCCCCCCCAAGCAAGAAGGCAAGCTATTTTTAAAAAAATGTAAAACAGCAGGCAAAAATATGTTAAAAAGCAACAAAGTTAATGCTGAAAGAGAGAACAAAAAGAAAATATATAGTTGTATGAGTTTGTTATCTGTTTTCCTGTTTTAAAAAAAATGAAATATGTATATTTGTTTTTATAGGCTATGATCTAATTTCACAGTTCCAGCTTGATAAAGCTGCTTCCAGAGGCCTTGTCCAGCGTGTGGTGGGTTCCACAACTTTACAAGTGGCTTATAAATTAAGCACAAATGTAGACTTCAGGATTCCTACTAGGTAATTAGTGCTGTTGTTTTTGTTGTATTATTTCTTTCAAACATATGTATAAATGGGCAACTGTCTTGTTAGTTACCTGGACAGCCATTTTGAACAAGGTAAGCTGTGGTCTCCATTCCAAGAATCCCTTCTCTGGCCTCTAGCCCATGAAGTCACCCAGGTTATGTTTTTGTCAACTATTTTTCATTTGATTTAATCACCATCTATAATGTTCAGCTAAGAAGTTATACTTTGGGATTTGCCCTTTTAAAGTTAGCCTGCTTGTCTATCATTTCAGCATCATGTTGGGGGTGAGGCTGCCTTTCTGTTAGCTAGTCCCAACTAAGATAGACTCATTCAAGCAATTGCTGAATGGTGAGAGTCAACATATAGATAAATCTAACAGATTGAATGGATCTGTTGAATGGTGACTCAACATATAGATATCTAACTGATTCCATTGGGTCTATTTTGTCCTGTATTGGTCTCAGCAAATGACCAGAGCCTCAAAAAGGAACTACAGGAAAATATAGATCCAAGACACACACAGGGAGAAGTGTGGCTCACCAACAAGGAGGTTGAGGCAGCAAAGTTGGTTCAGTCCAGGTCATACACAGTCCAATGATAAATGCAGGCAACACTCCAAAGGGACATCCAAGAGTGTAGTCAACAAACAGAACAAGGTCAAAAGCATGAACAGGAACAGAAATGTTGCTTCTACTATGAATTCATTTGTCAGCAACAATTTCCTCCTGCAAATGCTGTTTAGATATAAATGCTCAGAGTGTTTCCACCCCTCCTTTCCTCGATGATGCTGTGCTGGGCCCTATACCACCAGGTTTGTATCTCCATCTGTGTCTGTGTCATGCTGTGGCTGCTGAGGGGTCTCACCATTGGTCTCTGGCACTGGCATACCTCCCTGTTGCTCTCTCTCTCTATACAAGTATTCACTGTCAGTGCCAGTCTGCGCTGGGGTCCTGGAGGCAGGGCATTACATGTTTTAGTCAGGACTAAAAGAGAAGTTATGCCTGAGTTCATATATTTGTGCTCATCACTGAAAAGACTTTTATGTCAGTTGTCAATATACATGTATGAAATAGCTCTGACAAGTTAAGCACAAGAGACAAAAGGCATATCACTCTATGATGCCTCTTTCATAATACCTTCCCATGGAAGAAATGCATACATTCATACGTGAAGAACTGTGTGACCATTCACTGAGAGATAAGGTATCTGGAACGTCAAAGAGATTCTCACTGTGATCTCACTCAGAGATTGGGTGAGTGGATCTTAGAACCTTATACAGCAGGTAGTCCCATCATATAGGATATCTTATGCTTGTCTGGACTGACATTACTGGTAGCATTTTCCAGGTGGTCTTCTTTTGGGTAGAGTGGCCATGCAGGGGCAGAGGAGTGAGGAGAAGCATACTACCTGTGCTCTATTCTATCACTGTTCTTGACATTTTATATGTATTAAGGGTCAATGTGTGTAGCAGGAAGACTTTTCTATCTAGGTTTCCCACAGAATTTTAAACCCTGGGAAATCAAGGTTATAAGCCAGGTAGGGAACATACATTGGTAGAAAGGACCCTCTCATTGCAGAATGTGTTCTCTCTCCCACACATGTGGAGGGCAAGAAGAATGGCAATAATGAAATAGGAGGCAAAGTTGGCATTCTCAGCACTTGCTATATCATTAAATAGAGTGAAGCAACCTCCTTAGGCTGTCATGCTGGGAGGAAGCCATATTAGTCTTCCAACTGTTCTTCCTTGGTCTCCCAGAGATTCTTCTGCCTTGGAGGAAAGAAATGTAGTCTGTCCTCATCTCTTAAACTGGTCTGCCACCCTTCCACTCTGGTCTGGTGGAAGATACTATCCTACAGCTAATATTGAATTAAGAGTGTGGTGCATTGGTTTGAGTGTTAGGCTATGAGAGATAGGGGTTCATATCCTCACTAAGCCATGGAAACTCATTGAATGACCTTAGGCAAGTCAAAGGAAGTAAATGGCAAACACTCTCTGAATAAATCTTGCTAAGAAAACTTTATGGTTAAAGGCAAATAAGTGTGTCTATAAGTTGGACTCACCTTATAGGCAAATAACAAGGCAGCCTAATAATCTTCTATATGTAGAAAGGGAGTAAGGGGCAGCCTGTCCCATATCTCAGGGAGAAAAATGACTTAGGACAGCCTTGATGTGTGTGTCCTTGTTCATTATACCCACAACATGGACACCTGAATAGTTGTAATCCATTCTAGCACTGCCTTCAGTACCCCCTCCACTATTAAAGTTCTTTTTAAAGGGGGGGGGGGTGACTTCAGTATGTATGACCATTTATTCATTTACACTGAAAATTATCTCATCCATGGACATACAACCCAATGTTCCATCATTTCATGCACCAAGTAAAAATGGATTGTGTGAATTAGGGGGACACAATTTATGGCATTCCTTGATTTATTTGTATGAGTCCAAGCACTGTTTTCTACAGCCATTTTGAAGGTTAATATGATCAGTCTTATAACTGGCAGCATCTTTCTTTTATTATTCCATTATACAGTATTTTAATATCTTAAAACAGGTCTTTTAAAGGAAAATGATACAACATGAGGATTACGGTGTTGCCAGTTCAGGCCCTGAGGTTTCATGCCCTGAGATTTCTGGACCAAAACTTGATACCTAGGCTGCTGTGGTGCCGGTGGCTATGGCACCTTACTGCGGCGCAAAAAGGAGCCACTTTTTGCAGCTCTTTTTTGTGTTGCAGAAAGGCCAGATTGGGACTGTGGCATGTAGTTGCCAGAGCTATGATTGGACGAAGACAGAGGTGGCTGCAAGAGGTGGTCTGTTCAACCCCTAAGTCAATATATAAAACTCCTGGAGAGCCTTTGCAGGTTGGAGCACCCAATAGATTAAGCCTTGCAAACTGCAGCAAGCTTTAATGGCTGAGCTGGAGATTTGAACACAGTCCTTTCCTCTTGCTTGGAGCCCACCAAAACTGGAGAACCTGCACCCTCGTCTCTGATCTGGAGATGGGCCAGGCCCTGAAATTTGGCAACCCTAACAAGGAAGTACATATTGCCATAGAATATTTTCTCATTCAATAAATGTAAAATGTTTTGGAATTTTAAAACCTTTCTGTCACCATGAGAAAACTGTTTCGGCTGGGAATAGGCTGAGGTTTAGCAGCTCAGTGAGGTAAAGCAAACTCTATATTTATAGAGAAGCACACAAAACAGGAGTCTGCTAGTGAATAGCTCACCCTAGATGATACTGGAGCATATTTTATACAGCTTGCTGAGCCCGATTGTGAGTAGCACAGTTCTCCTAGAATCCTGCTAATAAAGCCCGATATACCTCACTGCCTTACATTATCATTCATTCATATATGAAGCATGTAATTATCTTTTAATATTAGTTGGGAGCAGAACAGCAACCAGCTATTATGCAGGAAATGGGGCTAGCTTTCCTGTGATTTGTCTGGGTATGCTTGAAAAGATTCTTGTCTCTCTTCTTAAAGCCAGTGCTTAAAAGCAATGGTTGCACCTACTGCCACCTAGTGGCTGCAGGGAGTTACAGCGGTGCTGTTCACCAAAGCAGGTGCTGAAAGAACCATGTAGTTATTCCCCTGCAGAGCTATGTGTCTGTATGGGGTTATTCAGATGGTGAAAATAACCCTGGTAGAATGTGGCTTGAACCTTTGTTGCCCACATGCATTTCCAATGGAGTCGAGTGCAGCCCACCCTCCCCTGTCGTGGGCTTGCCATCCGCGGATTTAAGCATCTGCGGATGGCAAGCCCCATTGCTCCTAATGGCTGTGCATGCATTCAACCAGGCTGCCATTGAAAACCGCAGGACTTGAGGTCCTGCACTATTTTTCATTTATGTGTGTGTGTGTGTGTGTGTGTCTGGAATGGAACCCCTGCAGATACTAAGGGCCAATTGTACATTTTTGGGGGGAGAGCTATCAAAGCCCAAGGTTTGCCTGGGATGATTGATCTCAAGTCCCCCCCCCCTCCAGTTTTCCTAAAAGATTGCATTGTTGGCTGTGTGAATAACCAATGCAAATGCAAATAGACCCAGGATAAACCAGGAAAAAACTCTCCATGTCTTGAATGTGCTTTGAATACATCTGCATCATTAACTCCATCTTTATTCACAGTGCAGGCAGGTGTGAGCAACAGAACAGGCATAGGTGAGCATAGGTGTGGTTCTGATTTTAAAAAAATAGTGTGAATCACAAAACTGGAATGTGTGAGTGAGCTTATTTGCATAGTTGCACTAAAAACAGCAATACCTGAATAAACCGATATGTGGCTAGAATTTGCCTATGATGTTATAGTGATTCCCATAGGGCTTTCTTAAGGAATACTCAATGGTGGTTTTTGCCATTTCCTCTTTCTGAAATATATTCTACAGTACATGGTATTTATTGGTGGTCTCTCATCTAACTACTAATCAGAGCTGACTTTGCTTAGCTTCCACGATCACACAGGGTCTGGTGCTATCAGGATATTTAATTACCCCTAGCAGAGCGATATGCAAAGTTAAATAATTTGATATTGCATCTCATTACAGTATGTGCTTCCTATCACTATCAATCCTTTTTTTTTTTTATTCCATACAAGGAACATGGTTGGTATTTCAGTAGTGCTGAAGTTTTAAAAGTGGCAGCATTATGCTAATACAGGTGTCTTAATTTCACTGGCCTGAGCATTGAAGAATGGGCCCAATGCTCTAAAGGCATCAGATCCTGGCTGATCTTGGAAACTGAGCAGGGTCCCTTCTGCTAAACAATTGGATGAGAGACCACCAATGAATACCACTGTCTTCCATTGTGTCCAAAAAAATTGTTCACCATGATCTGGGTTTTTAAAAAGCAAATCAAACATGAAGAGACACTGTGAATTATTATATTCTGTCCAAACCCTTTATAAAAAAAGATCATAATCCTGGTTTCTTGTACATTCAGAAAGATGGAGAACTGCAAGAAAAGGTGACAATATGAATGTAGTGTATGTTTAGCTATTTCTTCATTACTTAACCCTGTGGAGATTTTCCAGTAATGCATCATTAATACATGACACAAACAGTATACAATCATTTAATTGGCTATTTATTCACATAATAAGCAAACAGAAGAACAGTTTTGCATACACATTCCTTTTAGGGCCTATAATTAATGCTATAGGTGGATATGTGGAATTCTCCATATTGTTATTGTTGCTGTTGTTGCTCTTGCTGGGTTAGGACTTTGCTAGGGATTTTGCAAGGGGAAAGGCATGTCTCCGTGTGTAATTATACAGGAATCTTTAATTTTTTTCCCAGTTTTAGCAAAAACAATACAAAATAGCAATAACAAAAGATATAAATCTCATTCCTTTCCAATTTGGAGATTATTGGATGCCTCCTTTCTTTGTAATTATTTGCATGATAAAAAGCATTTGATTAAAAATGTTCCACAAGATCAAAAGATAGATTATTATCTTGTGCAGACTTACATGTTGAACACGCATTGCGTAAATATGTGTAGGACTAGACTGTAAAAGAATGTAGTCACTCTACTACACTGAAATGATTGAAACTCTGTATGTCCTCATATGCTCTTCTTTTTGATAGTGGAATTTTTGCTGCTCTGGACTTAGTTTCAGAACACTAGATGGCCATTGCATCCTTAGATGCCCAGCCAGTAAGAGCAGAGTCATGTTATCCAAATAATTTAGTACTCTGGGTCTTGACTGCTGCTAGATTTTCCCTTTCAGAGTAGAAAGGAAATGTCTAATGTCAGTGGATGTGTCTGCTGGATGTGTCTGCTCATGCCACAGCAATAGGGATGCCCCAATTGAGCTGTGCCTTGTTGGGGCCTGAGTAGTTTTGCAAGCAATTTTATTTTTGTTCAGAAATGCACAATCCCTAACAGGAAAAAAGTGCTGAAAGATGACTGGGTCTAGTTTTTAAAACTGCATACTTTTGTTAGTAAAAAGTAAAATTCACCCTGCTTTATCTATGGTTATACCTATCTGTGTCTTCTGCTCTTCAAGCAATACTAAAACGAAGCAAAACCCTACTATGGAGTTTATCAAACTGGGGCTAATTTTGACATTAAAGAGAGATTAAAGGGCATTTACAGCATCCCACAAATACAGCAAAAATGGCGAGTAATTGAGCAAATGATTATCAGATGCAATTTCACAAATAAAGTGATATTGGAAATGCATTATCACTGAAATACCGAAAGTGAGAAGATGCACATTAATGCTTCTTTGTGACCACTTAAATGGCAGGTTTTGTGCAATGTCGTGTGAAATCGTTTCGCATAATTATGCAAATTTTCTGGGATATGCATCGGATAAAGTCCCAATCTTCTTCATGTGATAAACTCCACTGTGTGAGTGCACTTCAACTGGTGCAACAGTACTTTCTTCTCCCTTTTTCCTCCTCTAGCCCTCTGTAACCCTCCCATCTGTTCTGAAGGGCCTTTCTGTCCATTAAAGCAGATGTTGAAGGAACACAAGTAGGGATATTTAGAGGAACTAAGGAAAATATAAGTGTAGTCCAAGATGATTCAAAAGCTAGAAGGGAGACCTTGTATTTTTTAAAAGTAACCTTTAATTTCCTCATGTATTACTAGGGTTAATGAACTGTATTTTATGTCTGATCACTTACTTTGCTGCCACATAATAGAAAAGTTCTAGTGAGTAACAAAGATGTGTCTTAAGGTACAAACATGCTAGCCTGCATATATTATTTTCTTTGGCAAGGTTCTTTTATGAGTTGGAGTAAATTTCAATTAATCTTCAGTAGCTTCCATTTGCATATCTCCAAGGAAACTCTAGAAACTAATAAAAACCTGGGGATTATCTGTTTTGTTTCAGCAATTCTCCCTGTTTCCAATAAATAATGCAAGGCAGGCTCTTTATCACTGTAATATTTTTTTTCAGCAAGAACATGCATACAGCATGAATGATGTTTCATTAATCAAAAGAATGAAGTGTGATTTCTCAGGAAATGAAAATAAGAGCTTTTTCACACAACTTGTTCAGTATATGAAGCCTGCTGGGATTAACGTCCAGTTAAATCCTGTGTGGAAAGGCCACAGGGTTCATACCAGAATGACTTATGGCATAGCTTGAAAAAAACCCAAACCCTTTCTTATTGTAGCAGCAGAAAAGACATTGTTCTGATTCTGGGACATAAGCTTTAGGGAGTTGCACATGGTAATGTAACCATAGATTGATGCAGCTATAAGTTGGCAGAGCTGAGGAGGGGAGTTACTACTGCCATGTGGTGAAAAGTGTATATGAAGATGCTCCAAGGTAGGGACAGGAATTGGTCTGGTTTCCCACCCCTCCCAGCCTACATGATAGCAGGGTATGATCATGCTCCTGAACTAACAGCTGCGATTAGGTTTGCTGTATTCCAGACCCTCATATCTGGGCATCTAATTTGCATATAATTATAATTATGCATATTATTAATTTGCATTCAGATTATGCAAATTCAACACATTAATCATTGCACTTTCACCACCATTATGTTTCAACCTAAATACCAGTGCCAGCCAAGAGTTCTTTTTTTCTTCTTTCCCCCCTCTAGCTGGTGTAAAGAGAGGGAGGCTTCCAAGAAGCCCCAGAGCATAAAGGGCCTCCCTTTACTCTCTTGAGGCTGTTTGGAAGTGGTTCCACCATGTTGCCCAGCCCTTGGCTCAAGCTGCCAACACAATCCCCACACAACAGAAGGTTATTATCTCTGCTTGCCTCTTTTCCTTTCCTGCCTCTGGCTCTGTTGGGAAAGGGGAAAGGGAATGGAAGAATAAGGTGGTAGTGCTATGACTCTGCAGTAGCAACTGGAGCCTGCAGGGTGGGATGAGGCTCCTGCCAATGCCAGTTTTCTTACATCTTCCCTCTTCATTGCCACTGCCACATTTTAACCTACCCATCAGCCTGAGATGAAAGAGAAATCTGGGATTTACTGCTTCAGTTGGCTCAGCCAGCTGGGACATTTTTAGTCCCTTCAATCTGGGATTTTCCAGGTTTTCCTGGACAAATGGCAACCCTAGCTGTGATCATGCCTCACTCCACTCCACAACTTTCCTGGAGCTTTTAGCCAGACTGCAGTCAGGGCTCTGGCATTGCTTTGTCCATGTCTTCCTTATGTGGGTAAAGCAAAGCAAAGCTGTGCACAGACCCAAGGGCTTGCTGTGGGAGCATTCCTATAACTGATGTTTGGGTTGGAAAGGAAAGCCTGTCCTGTGCTTTCCCCCATGGGGGAAGATGCTTCTGGTTGTTTCCACTTACTGAAGTTCAGAGGTGACCTCAGGGATGTTCCCACATGCCTCTTAAGAAGATAGAGAGTGTATGGGGTGTCTTTATGTGTATCTGATGGATAATCCATGCTATTAACCCTGGTCTCTACTGGAGATAATAGAGAAAATTTCCCTGTTCCTGTTCTGTTCTCAGTCCAGAGGATGATCAGGTGGGAGCGTTCACAAGGAGGTGGGATTTAGGAGAGGGGACAGATTTGGAGAGGAGAGATACTCATGACCCTTCATGGGCCAAATGGGGACAGTTTGGTGTGCAAAGTCTAATTAATAAAAATACATAAAACTGGGCTATTTATTTATTAAAGGTATTTGTACACCACTTTTTAGGAACACGCACTCCAAGTGGCATGCATTACAACAAGATGCAATGTCTAGACAACACAGTTTTCCATGTGCGTCTCATTTTTAAAGAAAAAAAAACCTTCTTTAAGCTTAGTTTAAATGATTGAGTAGACCAGGAATATAGTTAGAATGTATGTTCAGAACTACCTTATTAGTTAAAGCTTTGACCATTTCAGATCCTTAGCCTATATGTTTTGTCCTTCTCCACAACTCACTTTCAGCAGCTTCCTGAAAACTTTATTGTTACACTCACGGTTTACCCTTCCTGAAAGGATGGAGTACTGACGCAGAAAATTAACCAACGAAACCACTGATCACTCTCAGCCTGGTGAACAGTACTGAATGTGGTCCATGGCTTAACAGGCAGCAATTGTATAGAACACAGGGCAGGTGTAAATGGAATCCCAGTCCCACTAATGTAAGAGGCATATTGGAAGAGACATAAGAGGCAGGGTCACGAGCTCCCTACCAAACTGAGCTAGCCTGGGCCACTCTCTTTTGTTCTTCTGTCCACAGACAAAGACTTTTTTTCATGGTTTAGTGGTTTGAACATTGGACTGCAGCTCTGGAGAACAGGGTTTGAATTCACACTGGGGTTGCTCATATGGAAACCCACTGGGTGACTTTGGGCAAGTAATACTCTTTCAACCCCAGAGGATGGCAAAGGCACATTACCTTTGAACAAGCCTTGCCAAGAAAATGCTTTGATAGGTTCACCTTAGAGTTTCCATAAGGTGGAAGTAACTTTGAAGGCACACAGCAATAGCAACAAAAGCTTTGGCAATTAAACTGATTTGTTGCTTAGGAAAAAATTGTTTTGGTAGGTTCTGTTCTTTTATTGACATTTTTATTTTTTTAATTATTTTAAAAAATATTTTATTTTATCAATTGTTAGTCATCTTGAATGCCATTCTCTGGTAGGAAGGGAGGGTGTAAATCCAACAAACAGATAATAACCACTTTTACAAACAATAGTCCTGTTATTGATCAACACAGTTTTAGGATTGCTTTGGTTCAGGGCACTGTTATTGGCTGAAATGGAGGCCTTGCTGTGGGTTGTTTGAGATATAGAAAGACGTAATATTGTTGAATCACAATTACTCTAACTGGCAAGAAAGCTGAGCAGATGTCTCCGATGGGGACAAGCCTAAAAGCAGGCTGATGGTGATTTGAGGAAGTGGACATCCATGTTCTCTCCAAGTGAGGATTTGTGCCAATGCTAAATCAAACCAGCTTGTAAACACTAACAACAGGAAGTCTGCTTTATTTTTTTATCTTGTACAGATCTTTGTATCCAAATGGATTACCTGGTGAATATTCCATTTTAACTACTTTTCGGATGACTGGAAATACACTTCAGAAATACTGGAGCATTTGGCAGGTTATGGACTCTTCCGGAAATGAACAAGTTGGATTGAAGTTTAATGGGCCAGCCAAATCTGTTGAGTACTCATATAAAGGAACTGATGGAGGTCTCCAGACTGCAACATTTTTGGACTTGCCATACCTATTTGATTCACAATGGCATAAAGTTATGGTTGGCATAGAAAGGAACTCTGTTGCTCTTTATATTGATTGCACTTTGATCCAAACTTTACCCATCACACCAAGAGGAAAGATCAGCGTTGATGGCTTTACCACACTGGGAAAACTGAAAAATAATCCTCAGATTTCAGTTCCGGTAAGTTTAAGCATTTGGCTTTATCAAGAAAGAGTTCCTTACCTAATTTGGGGTGGAGCAATATATTTTGTTCCAAACAAAGAAATATGCACCTGTGATTTGGATGCTGTGGGTAAAAATACTTAGCAAGCTTTAAGTGCCTAAACCACATTATAACTAGAAATTCATCTTTAGTGCACTTCATACAAACTCAGCGCATACTGGGAGGAAAGAGGAAAACAATTTGGAAAGCAAGAGATTATTTAATAAACCAGACTAAAATGGATAGTGAATTTCATGAAAATTTAAATACAAGTCTTATCTCTTTACAAGGCCCAATTAAAAATAATAAAAACATTACACATTAGAGGGGAACATGACAGTATTTACACTGCATTATTGTTAATCAGCAAATCAAAATTAATTGTGTTGTCAATGGAATAAAAAAATCTTGCTGATTTATACAAATTGGTCACTCAGAACAGTACTCTATTCTATTCTGTTTTATTTTGACCTATTAGCCTAATTCACCCCAGTACCTGAGTGGAAATGACATTTCTCTGGTATAAAAGGTATAATCTTCCTTCTAGAAAGCTCCAGTTTATTCTTAGACCCTTGCTTCCTTGTTTATATAAAAGGAAACATTTGAAGAATAAAAACACTCTTTGTTTAAAATATATGCTGTGGTAGACCAAGAGATTTGGAATCTTTGGGCATAGTCCAGATGCCTTGCTTATGACATCGTAACTCATATGCAATAACTCCTTTCTATGAGAAAATGGTTCTGTTTGTGGCAATGTCTAAAAATCTTTCCT
Organism: Urosaurus nigricauda; assembly: GCA_034509955.1. Lineage (NCBI taxonomy): Eukaryota > Metazoa > Chordata > Lepidosauria > Squamata > Phrynosomatidae > Urosaurus > Urosaurus nigricauda. The sequence goes on along the minus strand of JAOEGL010000001.1, from coordinate 254,239,464 downwards.
CTGTGCCTTTCTGCCAACAATGCTGGGTTTCAAGAATCTCATCTTTGACACTGTGTGATGAGCTTCTTTATTTTTGGAAACCAATTGTGTTTGGTGTGAAGTAGCTAAAGATGGTATAGTAAAGAAGTACCATCTATGATGGATAGGAAATCATTTGTAGCTATCACACTTTGCTGAGCCCAGATGTACTTGTGTAATCTGTCTTAGATTCTGCTGTCTGATAAAGTTATGCAATAGGGCTTTGTTCCAGAGAAATAGAATGAAGGTATTAGAATCATAGAATCATAGAGTTGGAAGAGACCACAAGGGCCATCCAGTCCAACCCTCTGCCATACAGGAACTCTCAATCAAAGCATCTCCTCTGTTTAATGACCTCCATGGAAGGAGACGCCAGCACTCTTTGAGGGAGTGTGTTCCACTGTCAAACAGCTCTTACTGTCAAGGAGTTCCTCCTAATGATAAGGTGGAATCTATTTTCGTGGAGCTTACATCCATTGTTCTGTGTTCTAGTCTCTATTAGGAAAAGTGTGGTGACATGTTTAGGTCCGGCTTCTGAAAGGGTCTGTTCCTTAATTGTTCAGTTTACCTCATGCTCACTACGCTTGCAAGGTAGTTCATTTGGATGACCAGGTTTTATATGTTCTGGAAGTCAGAAACAAATTGTTGTTTTTCTCCCTGATTAATATAGCGCCATCATCTGTCTCCATGGGAGGTACAATAAGGCCCTATGAAGAGTTAGCTGAAACCATCAGGGGCAAACTATACATGCTGTGCAGCTCTGTGCTCCCCTCCTCTCCATATTTGGGTTGATGGTTGTTTTTCTTTCATGAAAAGTAAGAACAGGAGGAAGAATAAGAACAGGGGAGGGGGAGGGGGAGTGGTCTGACTACCACAGCAGTCGCTTATCGCATCTCCTGCAGCTAGTCACTGAGAAATACACACTTTTGTCTGCAGGTCTGATTGCTCAGAGATGAGGTTCTAAATCCATCTCTGAATCACTACTGTGATTTCAGCTTCCAGTGAATGTGTTGTGGGCAATGTGCTGTCAGACACTTAATTTCTTACCTAGGGGTGGCTCATATATACTTCCAATTTCCAACGTCTGATAAGGTCCATAGAATCTTTAGAGTTGGAAGGGGCCAAGAATGTCATTTATTCCTTCGCCTGTCATGTTGAAATACACCATCCATCCAACTCTTATTTATGACTCCGAAAGAAGGAGAATCCTCTACCCTATGAGGTAGTCTCTTCCATTGTTGAATATTTCTCACAGTAAAGATGTTCTTCCTGGTGTTCCATTGGAATCTCCTTTCTTATAATTTGAATCCATTGGTTTGTGTTCTGGTCTCTGGAGAAGAAAAAACAAGCTCACACAATCTTCTACATGATGTTCCTCAAATATTTAAAGATGACTTTCATATCACCTGTCAGTCTTCTCTTCTCCAAGCTAAAGGTACTCCAAGTCATTTGCAATTAAGGCTTGGCTTCCAGACCTTTGATTATCTTGGTTGTCCTGCTCTGGACATGTTCCAGCTTGTCATTCCAGTGTATTTGGAGTGGTAAATCCATGTGAATTACTGAACCTAATTTGAAATAAGTTTTAGCATCTCTGGCTGCATCCACACTGCAGAAATGTTTCACACATCTTTAACTGTCAAGGCACAATGCTATGTAATCCTGGGGATTGTACTTTGTTGTAGCACCAGAGCTCTCTGACAGGGAAAACTAAATGGGGCTTTTTACATTGGCAAGAAAGTGTGATCTGAACTCGCCTTTATGTTAATGCTTAGCAGCTACATAGCAAGCCTCAGGTTTGCATTAAAAAAGTGCAGAGCTGCTACATTGAGGGGTGTGGGAACGACTTATCTGAGTGGTCTTTTTTGTGGCTCAGCAGTTACATGGGAAGCTGTCAGAACGCTACAAACACAGGCGGAGCTGATACATGGGCAGCAAGAAACGCAGCTTTAAACTGCGATTTTAATTTTTTTTTTCCTTGCCGGCTGCGAACTGCGCTGTTGCGTGGTTCGTACCGCCGCGAACAGCGCTATTGCGATGGTCGAGTCTTGAACTGCGCTATTGCGAGGGTCGAGTCTTGAACTGCGCTATTGCGAGGGTCGAGTCTTGAACTGCGCTATTGCGAGGGTCGAGTCTTGAACTGCGCTATTGCGAGGGTCGAGTCTTGAACTGCGCTATTGCGAGGGTCGAGTCTTGAACTGCGCTATTGATAGGGTCGAGGCTACGAATTGCGCAGTTTTAAATGATTTAAAGGGGGCTCCTAATTGATTTTGACAGCAGCCACAGACCGAGCATCTGCAAGAAGACAAAGGAGGAGGAGTGCTGGCCATTGACCCAGTGACGTTGGCATTCGTCAGCACAGGGTCACTGTGGGCATCATCACCAACATGGATGCCTCCTCTCCTTTGTGGTCGGCACTTGTCGTCAATGTTCAAAGCACAGCCAAAGCTGCCGCCTTTGCCTCCGCTAGTGCTGCCAGGATCGTCAAAGTGACCACTGAAATGACTGATGTGACCACTGAAATGATAGCTGATGATGACAGTGATGATACAGAAGAGAGAACAGCTGCAGTTGGTGTCTCACTGCTTGAGCAGTGTGAATTAGCCGGTGGCATTGCTATGTCCGATTGGGCCTTGACCAGATGGAAATGAGGTCTGAGGTCTCTGCATGAGACCAAGACATCCCTCTCCCCCTTTTTGGGCCACTTGTAGAAGTCTCTGCCATTGTGCAAAGTGCCACAGCAAAGCCTCGGCAAGAGTGTCCCTAGGAGCGGCTGACTTGGACAAATGCAAGTGGGAAATGGCGCTGGAATGTGTGTGGGGGTTCGTGTGAAAATTGAAAGTTTCCTCTTATCACTGCAACTGTAAAAACATCCGCCACCAAAACTGTCAATATCCCAAAGGCGCTACTGCGCATGTCTAGGGTTAGGATTAAGGGCGGAGCTAGGGTTTGGGAGCTTTAAAAAACTGCGCAGTTAAACCCCAGCTTTTACACCTGGAGGGCATAGAACGTTTTAATTAGGAGTGGAGTCCACACCACGCATGCTCCCAACTACGATCCATTCTGATCCGCACCAACAGCGCAGCCTTTAAATGGGCGCCTTAAGGAAACGGAGCCCCATTTAACTGCGCAAGTACACCTTAGCCTTTACATGCACTAGCGCTGTAACGCACTTATTAAAAAAGTAGTGGGTCAACCGAACTACTTTTTTAAAGCGCGTTTTTTCCCTTAAAACGCCAAAATGGCGTTTTCATGTCACACTTTCCCATTTTATAATGTAAAAGCTGGGTTTTCACCCAGCCTTCAAAACACCTTTTTTTGCCAATGTAAAACGCACCAAATGTCTCACAAAACTATAAATCCCAGAATTCCATAACACTGAGCCATAGCAGTTGAAGCAGTTTCATACTGGATTATTTCTGCAGTGGGGTTGTAACCTTTGATAACTTCTTTAGAGTTTGGACTAAAACCTGATTATGATAACTCTATGAATGAGAGACCTAGAATCATAGAATCATAGAGTTGGAAGAGACCAAAAGGGCCATCCAGTCCAACCCCCTGCCATGCAGGAACTCCCAATCAAAGCATCCCAAATAGATGGCAATCCAGCCTCTGCTTAAAGACCTCCAAAGAAGAAGACTCCACCACTCTCAGAGGGAATGTGTTCCACTGTTGTACAGCCCTTACTGTCAGGAAGTTCCTCCTAATGTTGAGGTGGAACCTCCAAGAGCCCCCATCATCAACTGCCTTGTTGAGGTCTTGCAAACTCAAAGCTGTGGCTTCTTTGATTGAATTTAAGTCAATCCACCTATAGAACAGTCTCCTTCTTTTCCTACTGTCTTCTGTCTTACCAAGTATTCCTGTCTTTTCCAGTGAATCACATCATCTCATGTTGTGTCCAAAGTCAGGCAGCCTCAGCTTAGTCATCTTCAACTCTTCTCCAGCTTACCTAGTGGTGGTTTTCTTCCTGTCAGTTTTCATCACTGTTCACTCAATCAGCAGTCGACAAAGCTTCACATATAAGAAAAGTCCAAAAACACAAACAGCTACCTTCTTGTTCCATATCAACAATCTGCTTTTCTCAGTTTGCATCACAACTAGAGCATCTCTTTTGTTAGATTAATGGAATGTTGCTATGCAACTCCAAACTACCTCAAATATTTTGCATTAGAATAGGCATAACGTATATTATCCCCATCCATCACCTGAAAACACAAATACAGTGAGGATTGCAGATATGTTCAAAGGGGGGGGGGGATTTTTGAGAAGCTGGCAAATGACATCTTTGTTCTTTGCTAATTGAAAAGAATAGGCATAAAAAAGCCCTAGTCTGTGACTTCACTACATTACTGTTGGTACCTATTGGAAGAAACTATGAGTAGTACACCTCTGTCTAAGTTGTTTTCCACTTACTGTAGATGTACCAGGACACAGCTCTGCCTGTAATGTAGTAGAAACAATCACTTATGACTGTTGCAAGGAATGTGACCCTTGTTGTCAAGGGAATGTGTCATGGGTACTTGTGCAGAACTCAGTTACCAAATATGGAAAGGGTTACTTCCTGCTTAATACACAATACTAGCTAGACCAGTTGTTCAGTCTTGGCATAGCATTCCAGGAGATAGGAACATGAGATCACAAGGTTTTCTGTGAGAATCTATTAGCATCTTCACCACACAGCCTTGAGAGATATGGCAGAGTAATTTCAATAGAACTCTGGTTTTCTGTTCTTAAAGTTTATAGAAGTGAGAGAAAAGCTTGCTTTTATTCAATATTGTTTCCTTTGTTTAAATGTTCACCAAATATAAATCTTGTGTCTGGGACTAAAACATTGGGTCTCAACCTAGGGCAGAGGGGAATCTGTGAAGTAACATCTTGATACATCTCAGGGACTTCAGTGTATTATCTATCAGCTGTGAGTAATTCTAGCTTCCACCAACCATGGACATGTGTATGTTTTTCTCCACATCAAAACAGATGCTGCATCCATTAATCACCAATAAATCTTCATTTACAGCACTGACATTGTCTCATCTTGATCACCCTTGATCAGACTCCAGTCCCCAGTCCTATACAGTTGGGCTGTCCATCTTGTCTTAAGCTTTGCTGCTCCATTAATATTTGTCTTGTCTGTCTGCAGATCAAGGAAATTGCTCTTGCATTATTACATTTTGATTAATCTTATACATGGAATGATCTTAATGGAACTAAACTGGAATGCAGCCAAGTACTTTGGCTTAAATGATTTGTTGACCATAGCAATTACATGCCACAAGCTTCTGAAGACTTTGCTCACTGATACTGTACCGGCTTTCAGCATTTTTGTTATATCCACTCTGCCTTTTTTTAAAAAAGCATTCTCTTGTAGAGAATCCTTCTTATTCATTCTTTCAGGTTAATCAAACAACATAATATCCCTTGTAGAATAAATAGATTGGTACTTTCAAATGCTGCGTTCTGTTCATGAAATGTACGAACTAGCTCACTTGTAAACATTGACCTCTGTCACAGAGACCACAAATCGCTTTACATAAATGAAGGAAACCGATTGCAAGAGCTTCATTGACAGAAATAGAAGATCTGGGTTCCTCTGAACTCATCAGAATTACCCACCAGGTGGCAATATAATCAATGCAGCCCACAAGCTCTATGAAGAGGAAATGTAAAAGATGGGGAAAAGTATTTAACATTCTTATGGTAAGCATTTGGAGAAGAGAAACAGGGACACATTTGTATTTTGCATGTGTAAATTTCCTGTGAGGGACAAACTTAGCCTTTTGGTTTGAGTGTTGGACTGGGACTCTGGAGACCAGGGTTTGATTCCCAGCTCAACCAGGAAACCCAATGGGTGACCTTGAGCAAGTCACATGCTCTCAGCCTCAGAGGATGAGCATGGCAAACCTTCTCTGAACCAATCTTACCAAGAAAACTCCATGATAGGGTCACCTTAGGGTCACCCTAAGTCAGAAACGACTTGAAGGTATACAACAAGAGCAAAAACAATGAAAACTGAAGGTGTTGTGGGGAACTGAAATTAATCCTGATGCCCAGCGGTATCCATGTGCTGTAAAAAGGAGAGAGAGAGAAAGAGAGAGAGAGAGAGACTCATGCTTTTCAGGTGGCCCTTTTTTGGAAAAACATGTCATTCATATCTAAGAAATGGCAAAGTGCACATTTTGCATTCAGATTCAACAGTTCTTGACGTTATGAGGAAACAGCAAAGGAATAATGAACAAACTCTGAAATTTTGCACATTTTCCTCCCTTTGGGTTTGATGAGCTGTTTCCTCATCCCTAGTCTGTAAATCTCACTGTAGAGAAGAGAAGTATATGTCCCCTTTTCATGTTTTCCAGAAGTACAAAAAAGTAGTTTTTTGTTGGTTTTTTGGGCTACATGGCCATGTTCTAGATGAATTTGTTTCTGATGTTTCACCAGCATCTGTGGGAGAATGCTGGCATGGAAGTGAATGGGGTATATCTATACTGTGTGACCCTGGGTTGGGAGGAATGATTTCCATGTTAATCTATGTATGGCTCTGTTGTTGAATGGAAAGGCCTCAAGGTGGGAGGATATGCAAGGTCACACAGTATACCTCATTCACTTCCATGCCAGCATTCTCTGAAGATGCCAGCCACATATGCTGGCAAAACTTCAGAAACAAACTCTTCTAGAACATGGCCACATAGTCTGAAAAACCCACAAAAAACTGTGGATGCTGGCCATGAAAGCCTTTGATTTCACATTAAAAAAGGAAGTACTTTCAGTACTGCATAATGGTAGGGCATATATAATAATTCCTGTCCTTTTCCTATGAGGAGATTATGGTTGGTCCATTGAACTGCTACTTCCATTCCTATTAACCTTCCATTACATGGCATTAATACCCATGTTCCTCTTCTTTTAAAACATATGGCAGTTTAACCATGGTTTAAATTAACCAAGACTGGTTGTTAAATAGGAATGGAAAGGTAACCAAGCTTTTGAAGTTGCTTTCAAAATGTTGGTTAAAAGCAAACCCTAGTTGATATTATAGCCTAAATACAGGGACCAGATCTTTTCAGACCTTGGAAGCTAAGTAGACTCCATTCTGGTTAATACTTGAATGGGAGACCTCCAATGAGTACCAGGTGTTGTAGACTAAATGTCAAAGGAAGGAACTGGCAAAACCACCTCAGATTATCCCTTCCCTAATACTAAAACCATGAGAAAAATTCATGGGGTTACCATAAGTCAACAGGCAATATGAAGGCACATGAGAAGACACACAGAGTTAATATTAGCCTCATTTAAAGCAAGCAGAGAGGTTGATACGTGAGTGAGAAGTTGCTGATGAGCATAGAAAGGGGGCACTAATCTCACTAATTTGATCCTTCAACAAAGGAGTAGGCTGAAATATGTGTACGTTTTGTAGTGCCCAACATAATGTGGCTGGTCTGGCCAACAGGTGAAAAGACGTTACTAGAATTAAGACAATGATAGGTATCATAAACTAATACAAGCTAAATTGCTTATATCACATAATTATAATCTGACAATACAATCATGGAAAACAAAAATAAGCATTGGTTTGGCTGCTTGCCAGTCTGAAGATTTTTAAGAATGGAAGTGAGAATTTCAAACGAGATACGATGCTATAAAAGAAAGTTAGATGCAACGTACATTTGTGATCCTAAATACACAAATGAATTGAAATAAAATCTGTCCATTTCAATGGCAGTTGAAAATAATTGGAAATCAGATCATATATGTGTAAAATGCAATCAGAATGTGAAAGGAATGTAATACTGGAGAGGCAAATAAAGACAAAAGCCTTGAAATTTGGAAAGTCCAGAACATGGAGAAAAAATGAAAACAGAATCAAATTAACGATAAGAGGCAGCAGACAAGAATTTCTGAACTGTCTCTGAGACAGGTAAATATATGTTGGAGAATGAAAGCAATTTTTCATGTCCATTTAAAGGAGTTCAGACTTCAAAGTCTGATTGATTGCATGAATAATGTAGATATAAATGTGCCAGTACTATTTAGGAACTGAGACAAATTATGACGGTTCTCACAATGACTCAAAAGAAACAAGGACTGGGCTTCTGGGCATTAAATGCTTTGCCCACGAGCAAGTTTGAAGATAGCAAATGATATTGCATAAATGACATATATGATATGAGATGACATGAAGAAGAGCAAAGAAGATGTCAAGAAGTTTTGAAATGTCACATATCCAGTGTTTTGTGATGATCCACATGGGGGAAAATATGGGTCAGAAAATAACCACAGTATTGCTGGGGGCCTTATGCTTTTCTGCAAGAACATTCAAGAAAATTAGATCCATGATCCATATTGAGACCCTAGCTAATATATTATTCCCAGAAATAGCACTGTGAACTGGTAGAAAGAGGAAAATGGATAGTTTAGTAACCTAAATTAGCCTATTTTTTTTTAAAAGAAAGAATATGGAGTATTTTACTGAGCAGATAATATGTACTACAGTAAGGTATTGATTTACCATGCAGAAAAGTATGTTAATGACAGAAACTGGAAATCTCATTTTTTGAACTACCATTCTCAGAATCTTTCAACGGACATCCAAATAAAACATTTGTATACTTCAGGGTGGATGGAAGCAGAAAGAGAGGAAGTCCTTTATTAAGGAGGTCACAGGAATGAGCTTACAGGAACTAAGCAGAGCAGTGGAGGACAGGGAGTCTTGGAAATGTTTCATCTACAGGGTTGTCATGGGTTGAGATTGACTCAGGGGCAGTTAACAACAACAGACTTCATGATTTTATAGGAGTGTGATATATATAGATAGATAGATAGTTGGGGAGACGTTTTACAAAAGTACTTCTCTCTGTCTCAGAATATTTCTAGTGTACACAGGAGCCAAGACTGTGGAGTTATCTGTTTCATTCCATTCTTTCACCCCCCTTCTTTTTATTTGATCTTTTGGGAGACAAAGAATGAATGTGTACATTTTTCTTATTGTGAGCTGCATATGATAACTTGAATTTGATTGAAAATCAGTAAGGGCCTGTTGATAAAGACTTCATGATTTATGGGTTCAAGTTCAAATTCTCCTTCACTGAAGATTTCTGTAGAGAAGTTGGATGGCCATCTGTCAGGGATGGTATAGTTGTGGATTTACATCAGCAGGAATAGAATCAGAGAATCATAGAACCATAGAGTGGGAAGAGACCAGAAGGGCCATCCAGTCCACCCCTGCCTTGCATCTAGATTACCATTAAGGTGCCTCTCAATGTTACAAATCTATGACAGTTTGACACCACTTTAAGTGCTGTAGCTCCATCCAAAGTAAACCTGAAGTTTGTTGTTTTGAAAGAACTTTAGTTTTCTTTGCCAAAGAGTGCTGGTGCCTAGAAAACTACAAATACAAGGATTCTGTGGGAAGGAGCCTGGTGTCAAACTGCAGTATTTCTACAGTGTTGATGCAGCTTATCATTCTATGAATCAGTAGCCTTTAGAAGGATCTGTTCAGAAGGGAATATGTCTCTGTACAGCTGTCACACACAGGAGCCTATGGTTTGTCAAATGAATAAAGTTATGAATTGCCTTTGACATTATATGTCTACATTTTGTCCTTTCATTAGATATTTCAACAGAAAAAGACTAGTTGTTAGGCATTTCCTTTAAAGAGTATGCATCTCCAGTTTCTCTCTTCATCAAACATGATACGTGACTCACGTAGATCAGTTTTCTCTCAGGATTTCTTCAGAGGTTATATTCCTACTTCTTTTGTCCATTTTATCATACACTCCTCTGCATGTTCATATAATCAGAAAGAGTGATACTATAATTTTCTGTTTGGACAATTGAAAATTGTTAAACCCACTATGACCTGCAGGGGTATAGATTGTTCATCCTTCCAGGTGTTGTTGGACTGCAAGTCACAGCTGCCCTAACCATCATAGCCAATGGTGGGGAATGCTGAGCATTGCAGTCCAGAAAACTGGAGCATGATTCCCACCCCTGGTATAAGCAAACAGTCATCTTTTAGATATTCAACATATCCCTCTGGTCATTTGGAAGGTATACATTTCTAATGGTCATTTGCTGTCATTACAGTTAGGAGGCTTGAAGGCACACAGCATTCACACACACACACACACACACACACACTATATGATATAGTCTAGAGTTTGTTTAAATTCAGAGTTGTTAATTGCTGTCCAATAAGCTTCAACTAACAACAACTCTATGTGCAAGATCTCCAAGGCACCCTGTTACTAACAGTCCTGTTAAAATCTCGCAAACCTGGGGCTGTGGCTTCCTTTAGTCTATCCACCAGCAGTGCAGTCACCCTCTTACCCAACTGCTTTCCACTTTGCCAAGCTTTAGTATCATTCCTATTGAGTCATGTCATTGCATGATATGTCCAAACTATGATAACCTCAGTTTAGCATTTTGGCCATCCATGTTACCTGTAGAACTGTCTTCTCACATCATATTTCAAATGATTCTCTTCCTGTCAGCTTTCATCACTGTCCAGTTTGCACAACCAGAAACTGGAAATACTATGGCATATGCTCAGGGGTTTGGATGCAATTCCTGGTTTATTCATGGAATCATCACATGGCCCTTTGCTCTCTTGCTAATCCCAGCCTTCTGTGCACAAAGATCATCCCCCCCCCCCTGCAAATCTGTGGGGTTTGGTGAGACAAAGAACTACTGTTATCTTAAGGAAGGGGACAAACTTGAAATAAATACCCAGAGATTATAAAGATGTCATGGTTATCTTAGCATGACTCTGTTGCCAAAGTGCTACTAGAAGGTGGCTATCTACCAATTAAATAAGTGTCTTCTATCTCTTTTGTCCTTAGTTTGAGATCCAGTGGATGCTGATTCATTGTGATCCTCAACGACCTCAGAGAGAAACGTGTGGTGAACTTACAGCCAGGAGCTCGGTAAGAAAATAATTGAAGATTAGTGTTTAACACTTTCAATTTCTTTGGGATAAAAATCCAAAATTTCTTAATGTATTTCCTTCCCAAAGCTATCAAAAGAGGGTCTGGAAAGAAAACATATACAGAATGGAATGAGGCCTTTCCTTGCCTGCATGGTCTAACCATAGTACGGTATATGTATGAATATAGATAGTACTAGGAGGTGCATAGTACTATCTGCAGGGCAAAGGGTTAAAAAATAGCTGGTGTTATTCAATCCCTCCTTTTCTAGCCATCAGGTTTCCTCCAATCTCTGCTACCCTCCTCTACAGCCATTCATTAGCAAAATAACTGTGTGAGTATGCCAGGCACTGATTTTCCTAAGGCTTTTTGGCAGAATCCTGGGGTGTATGTGTGGATTTTTGCATCCTAAAATTCATCTGTGGCAATCCGTCTATCCATTGATCAGTCTAGAGAAGGGTCTATGGCTAGCTCTGCTCCAGGCAAGAAGTTTTCCTGCCTCCTAGGCTTTTTCCTGCAAGCCATTTGCCTTTGCTTGGCTCAAGTAAGTTTTGCCTGACTTTTATCTTGTTCTTTTCAGATAAGCCAGACAATTATCAAGGTAAGTCTGAATGGTAGACTTCTCACTGTTCCTTTTTTACTCTTTTCTTCCTTATTTTGTTGATAGTGTGCACACTTATAATGTGGAAGTTTGTTTCTGAAAAACATATCAGAAGCTGCTGTTGAACTTCTCAGGGCCATCCAGCTGTCTCTACTGTTGGAAATGAAACGTGTAACTTAAAGCATATCTGCACTGCTAAGTTACATCAGTTTCATACCATTCTGACTGTCATGGCTCAGTATTAAGGACTCCTGAGATGTGTAGTCTGGTGATATCCTTAGAATGTGTGGCTAGGGAGCTCTAATACTGTCCACAGAGAATTCTAAGGACCTCACCAAACTACAGATCCAAGAATTCCATAGGGTGTAACCATGGTAGTTAAACTGACATCAAACTGATATAACTATGTAGTGCAGACACACCCTTAAGTGGATCTTTGGTTTGGCCCTGTAAGGCAGTTCTCGTGTTCTTTACTTTGGTTAAGCCTAGTTTGCAAGGATGCCAATTTTGTCAGATCAGAGGTAGAGGGCAAATATGACCCACATTGTTCAGTGACCTCATTTCAGGAGTGTATGTATCTCTAACCTATGGTGGGGTGGATTCAGACTTAACTGATTTGAGAGTAAATAAATCAAAATAATTTAAGTTAGTCTCGGTAATTTCAGCGATTCTGCTCTGAAATATGATTACATCTGGATCCAGCCCATTGATTCTGTATGCCAAATAATGGAATAATTCCCCTACTCTAAATCTGATATCCCTGTTTTTTTTGTTTGTTTTTTGAGGAAAACCTTTAGTTCTGTAAAATTTTTCATAGTGTAGTGGTTTGAGTGTTGGACTAGGACTCTGGAAGTTAAAGGTTCAAATCCCTGCTCAGCCAAGGAAAACCACTTGATCTTGGGCAAGTTATCCTTTCTCTGCCTCAGAGGAAGGCAATGACAAATCCTGAATAAATCTTGCTAATAAAACCCCATCTTTAGGACTCTAAGGGCTTTCCTTAGGGTTGCCATAATTCAGAAACAATGTGGAGGCAAACAACAACAAAAATTATTCTAGTTAGCTCAGAGTCCTCTTTTATTCTAGACACATTTGCAAGAGTAATTAACACCTGTTATAACTGTTGGGGTGGCAAAAGCTGGACTTTTAAATATATTTTATGTATGCAGTGGGTATTCTTGTACACATTAGTGATTGTGAGTTCAAAACCAAGAGGTGAGGTGATAGTTATTTTGTGTTAACTAACAGCCAGTATGGCATAGTGGTTTGAGTGTTGGACTATGATTCTGGAGACCAGGGTTCGATTCCTAGTTTGGCTATGAAAACCATTGGGTGACCTTGGGCAAGTCACATGATTTCAGCCTCAGGGGAAGGCAATAGCAAACCACCTCTACAAATCTGGCCAAGAAAACCTCATGATACCTTAGGGTTGCCATAAGCCCAAAATGACTTGAAGGCACACAACATACAACACAACATACAGTGTGCATCTACACTGTAAAAAGAATGCCGTTTGACACTACTTAAAGTGCTGTAGCTCCATCCTATGGATTTGTAGTTTCATGAGGTCTTTAGCCTTCTCTGTCAAAGAGTGCTAAAAACTACAGATTCCAAGATTCTGTAAGTTGGAGCCATGGTAGTTAAAGTGATGTCAAACTACAGTGTAGATGTACCCACAGTGATTCATAGTGTATGGTATAATATAAGTGGGCCTCTGAAGGTTCTGTGCTTCACTATAATGCACATCTAGTGTTTGGTGGAATTGTTCCATATGGGAGGGTGCAGTATAAAGCGTATTCATGCAGTGTAATAAGCAGTGAACCTTTCAGATGAGATGGAAAACTTTCCTTCTAGGATTCAGTCTCCAAAAATGCCTAGAAAAATAAAATCCAAATGAGTTAAACATGCTAATCTGTTGCTATGCTACTAACCAAGTGTCCCATGGAACCCTAATTTTTTGTGTCACCCAAACTTCTATAATATGGAGCCTTTTCTGTCAGATACAAGGGGAGGAAAAGGAATTATTCATTTTTTTACATAGAAAATAAAAATGTACTGTGATGCCCTGAAGACGAACATTTATTCTGGCAAGCAACAGCTTTCACTACAGACCATGATTGCTATAAACTGCTTCAATCTGAAGAAAAAGCCATCTTTTAAAATGCTGGCTGTGAGAATTGTGGCTAAAAGTAGAGTTCCCACAGCCTGAAACTCTGACTGGCAAATAGGTGCCACTGAAAATGCTTTCAGTGTCTGTGTAGTTCACCTTCTCTGTGAGGTGTGAGGCTAGAGAAAGGGGCCTCATGGAGTCTGACTGCACACAAAGCACCTATTGTGAAGCTAACTTTGCTTGGCGGTTGGAATTTAGTCATATAAAAAAAGAGAAAACAGTAGATTGCATTATTTGAGTGCCCACCTCAAAATTATTTATGAAAAATGAGACATTTGCACACCGGGGAGCTTGCAAAAATGTAGTGTATTTGGATGGGGTTCAAAGTGGTTTTTTTTTAAAGAAAATTCTTAGAACAAAAAAGGGTCATAATGGGTTGTTTTTAAAATACTTCACTGTGTATGTCTCTCACAAGACACATCTGGATATAATGATGGTCCCAGTTGACTGGCAAACTACAAGGAAGATTGGTGCTTATTTGCAAATGTTGGTTATTTCATCTCACAGAAACTTCAGTTGTGCTTAGCACCATTATTTCTCCAGAGGGTTTATAAGTCTTTATATGGTTCCTGCAGCCACTCTAGGGGGCCAGTCACACTTAAATTTTTTGCACGGAGAGATTCGCATCTGTGAATTGTTTCAAAATCGATTCACCATTCTCACTATATTTTAAGGCAGCAAACTCTCTATGGCATTTAAATCTGGTCTGAAGTTCCCATTCACCACTGTTCGGGATCAAAATGGTCATGCCTCCATTTCCTGAATGGTGACTGCATGATCTGAATTGATCTGATAGCTTACCCACACTATCAGAGATGCAAAGAAAGAATGGCTAAGGAATCTGGTGCCAAATGCACTGATTTAAATGGGCTTTTTGGTTCCCCCCCCCCCCCCAGCAAATTGCACCATGTACAATTGGTGCAAGTCTGAACAACAGGGAAATAACCCAGTTTCCAGACCAGGTTATTTCTTAGCATGAATGAGGCCTAAGGAAATCAAGATGCCAGGTGCAAAAGGAGCCACATTGTTTGCAGGATGCCAGAACTGTTCTGCAAGTTAAAAATTGAAGAGAAGCGTAATTGGCTCTGCCAGTGCCTGGTGAGGTGTGGATGGGGGTGAGAGACAGAGAAGAGAGAAAGAGAGAAAGAGAGAATATTGAAGAAGAGAGAGAAGAGAGAAGGGGAGAGAGAGAAAGAGAGATATTAGGGAGCAAAACTGGGTGGAAGAATGAAGAAAGAGAGAAAAGGATGACATGGAAAAAGGCAGAATGGTCCTTGTCACAGTACACTGTTACAGGTCTATATTCTGCTTTTACTGCAATGGCAACATTGAATCATGGGAGTTTGTCACATGGGAGGAATTTCTCTCAATTGCGAATGGAGCCAATTCGCAATTACGTGAATTCGCTAGTTTAGTGAATTTACGTGAAATCTGATTGCATTCGTAATGTGTTCAGAATGACTTCCTATTTCCCGAAAATGACCCCCCATTGCCTGAAATTGCGTGAGATAAGTTAATACGCAATTACGTGAAACCCGATGATTGTGTTTGGAATGACATCCCATTGCCCGAAATTGTGTGAGATACACTCATTCGCAATAACATGAAAACCCATGATTGCGTTCAGATTGCCGTTGCATTATACCCCCAAATTCCATTGTATGATAAACTCTGTAGAAGTTTGAGTTGTAGGAGACCACAAGGGCCATCCAGTCCAAGCCCCTGCCATGTAGGAATTCTCCATCAAAACATCTTATGGAATCCTGAGACTTGTAGTTTGTTGAGTTATTGGTTAGTGGAATATAGTATTATAAGAGAGAAAGAGAGTGAGAGAGAACAAGAGAGCCCATCAACAGAGAGCAAAACTAGGGCTTGCATCCAATTACTAGTTTCAACTACAGTTCATGCAGCAGATCAATGGAATTTACATAAGTAAAAAGCCAGTGTGGTATAGTAGTTTGAGTGCTGGTGTGTGATTCCAGGAGGTCAGACTTTGAATCCCCACTCAGTGATGGAAACCCTCTGGGTGTTGTTATTTGTTGTTGTTGCTGTGATGTGCCTTCAAATCAACTCCAACGGGGTTTTCTTGGCAAGATTTACTGAGGGCAGTTTTGCCTTTCTCTGAGGCTGAGAAAGTATGACTTGCCCAAAGTCATCCAATGGCTTTCTATGGCTGAGTGAGGATTCAAACCCCGGTCTCCCAGAATCCTACTCCAGTTGTCCAAACTCTGCACCATGCTTACTCCTTGCTGGTCTTACCCACCCAGAGTAAGCAGCGAGGGAAAGAGAGCAGACTGTTCTCTGTTCGCTACAGCTGTAAGTATGCTGCTGGAGAGTTAGCAAAAGATTTGTGATATAAGGTTGCTGCCACACTGCAGAATTAATGCAATTTCTTGACACTCCTATGAAACCCTGGGATTTGTAGTTTGTTATGGCACCAGAGCTCTCCAACAGAGAAAGCCCAATTTTTCACAAAATTACAAATCTCAGAATTCCATAGCATTGAGCCATGACAGTTAAAACTGTGTCAAACTACATTAATTCTGCAGTGCAGATACAGTCTAGGAAGGATTACATTTCAGGAGGAATGTTACAGTTACTTGGAATATGGGTGAAAGAAAGCTGAACCCTGGCCAGAAATGATGTCTGTCAGAGGAATTAATAATAATAATAATAATATTTCTTACACTTTTCTCCCAATGGATTGAGGTGGGGAACAACAACAGTTAACAAGCAACATCAGTTAAAACACATCAGTTAAAATACACATCAATTTAAAAAGACAAATAAGATATATACATATTAAAACAATCCATGTTTAAAATTAATCGTTTAAAATTCACGATTTAAAAATCATCTGGGTAGGCCTGCTGGAAGAGATTAGTCTTCAATGCTGTTTTAAATCCAGACATTGTATTCAGCTGTGTAATCTCTTCCAGCAGATCATTCCACAGTCTAGAGATGGCTGAAGAAAGATTCCTATGGCTGACAGTTGCCAACCCAGTCCTTACTGACCGGAGTAAATGTCCACCAGAGGACCTGAGTGTACAGGGTGGATTATATGGGAGGAGGTGATCGTGTAGGTAACCTGGAACCCAAACCATGTAGGGCTTTAAAGGAAATAACCAACACTTTGCACCTGGCCCAGAAACTAATTGGCAGCCGGTGGAGTAATTTTAATACTGGTTTAATGTGACCACTCTTGGCTGTCCCAATAATCAATCTGGCTGCCATGTTTTAAACTAATTGAAGTTTGTGAACTTGGTACAGAGGTTGCCTAATATACAGTGCATTCTTGAGGTTTCCAGCACATGCACTACCATTTTTAGGTCCTCCAACTATTGGAGGGGGTGGAGCTGGCATATTGGCTGAAGCTGATAGTAAGTAAGTTGCATTTGTGGATAACAGCTCCATGCTGGCTGGAAGATTCTGAGAGTTGCAATGCCAAAATGCAATTTGCTTGGCTTCCAACCCTTTTCGTTTCCTCTGTATGACATGATTTCTTCAGTCACCTCCTTCATTCTTTAAACTGTTCTTTTTTATTTCCCTGCCAGAGAGGCCCCCCAGGAGCACAAGGCCCCCCTGGCCCCCCAGGCCCACCTGGAGTTCCTGGCATTGATGGCATAGATGTAAGTATACCTTGCACATGGCCTAGACTGTACAGCAAAACCTAGCCAGCCAGTGAGGAATTCTTCCCCATGATCATACAATGGCATTGCTGTCCGTTCTGAGTATATTTAACATGAGACACTTGGGTTTGGCAGCTCTCTATGATGCCCTGTTAACTGGCAGTAAAAAATATTTACTACCCTTCTGTGCCAAGAATCCTAACTGTGCATTCCAAGTCACATCTTGCAGGGGCTACTAGGGGCATGAACCATACGTTATTTTCAGCATAAACAGCACTAGATATATAATAAGATTCTTCTCATTTGCAATAAGTCTTATGTGAGATTAGCATTTGTAATCTGCAAATTAAATTAAAGTAATTTAGGAATAACCCCATCTACTAGCGATCCCAGCAATTATGGCTTCTTCTGTTAATACTGTATATGTGTTAATCTTTTCTGTGTGGAGTTGTGAATGCCATTGCAAGACTTAACATGTATTCTATATTACTATTTCCCTGCTCCATTCCGTTAGGGGGACAGAGGACCTAATGGACCACCAGGCCCTCCGGTAAGTAGCTGATACTGCTTTCCATGTTTTGTTTTAGCTTAGTTTAGGGCTTTATCACACCATGATTTATAGCATGGACAAACTGTGCTAATTCCATTATTGCTTTGTTTCTATCGCATGACAGTGTGTTTCTCTCATGAGCATATCGCTGGACTCCTGTTATCAAAACAGCACATTCAGTTTGTGGCATGAAACTGTGAATTGCTGCGATGCTGCTTCCCATCAACCATTTTTTGAGTGAGCAATAATTCAGTCCTCCACAACAGCAATATCGAAATTGTTCTGTGATGCCAGTGGTTGTGTTTTTCCACTATTCCCCTTGTGAAATGAGAAAGTGCTTAACATATGTGCACATGTGTGAAATGATGTGGAAGATATTGGGTAGGGCTATGGTTAGTTGTGTGATAATTTGAGAAACTATTATTGTGCCACTTTTATTCCAGAGTTTTTGCAAGTTAAAACAGTATGTTTCAGTCTACTGGAACAGTGCTATGTTAACAGTTTGTTTGTGCTATATATCGTCATGTGATAACACCCTTAGTTCAATGAATGCATAGCTACTACTGCATCTTCCCTGCATACATCCACAGTCTACATTTTTCTCTGTCCAATTCATTCCTGCAGGGTCCAGATGGTGAGCCAGGTAAAACAGGTGTCCCTGGATTGCCAGGAGTACCAGGAGCTGATGTGAGTAGACTTTTACTTCTCCTAAATGAAACAGAATCTCTGTCCATGAGGTGTGCCTCTGGTATGACTGCAGTGTAGGCAACTTGTCATGATAACATCATCCCCAGAAGGATATTTCCAAATCATGAAAACCCTCCCAGGAGAGGCTTCATTCCTCCCAGAACTCCTTACAGCAGACAGAGATGTATTTTACTGCATGCTGAAACTTTCTTGCTTGCTTGGGGAGAGGCATAAGAACAGGAAAAGAAATGTCAAAATGGAAAGGAAACATCTGTCAAAGGAAGGTTGCAGAACCTGGCCCATACCATGCTGGAAGGCAATGACTGGACATTGGTTTGGGATAATTCAGCATATGGCACTGGCTCTGATCTACACTTGCAGAATGAACAGCGATGTTGGAATGGATTCTCTGTCTCCTTGCAGCTCCCTGCCTCCTTCCAAATCTTTTCTGGTGAGATCAAAGACTCTTCAGAGCAGATTTGGGGAGCACATGGGCAGTGCTAAGCAGAGGAGATGGAAGGCAAGTGGAGATCTGCTCATGTTATTGAACATTACCTCCTGTTTTCACCATCTGAAATTAGAAAAGCCCAGAAAAGTTTTATCATTTAATTCTCAGAATGTGTAAACTCATCTTCAGGATGCTGAACTATGAGCATGGTTGTGATGCATATTTGTTAGGTGAGAGAGCATAGCCATTTTGTGGATTCCAGTTGGGTTAGAAGCAGATGGGTTAGAATACCAGTCTCAATGCCTGAGCAAACATTCCTTGGGTGGGACAGTATCGGGATTTATAGCAAATAGAAACTGGCACCCTTGGAAAAGAGACAGCTTTAAAATTAAATATTTCTTTCTATATGGAACTGAAAAAAGAAAAAGCAAAAAACATCTTGCTTGTTCTCCAGCTGAGAGGAGCTTTCATATCCTCCATCTGCCTGGAACCATTTGGAAATGAAGTTATCATCAGGGGATCATCTCTTGTCAATCACTACCCTAAGAAAAAACTTCAAATTTGCACAATAGAACCTAGCTACTTCTTAGGGTTACCTTTTGAAAACCAAGCAAGTATACTGGATTGTGTGCTGCTTTCAATCCCATTGAGAAACAGTTTGGAAAGGCTAATTCACATGGCTGAAGATCTGAGAACCATTTGCTCCAAAGGACCGCATGAAAGTAGTGGCAATCTGTGGGACTTACTTCTGACTAAATGGGCATAAATGCCTGAATGAAGAGGGTCAAAACAAATTAGAAGTGGGTTTGTCTGGGGAACTGAAAGGTACGTAGATTTCCTGCAACCCCTTCTTGACCTCTAGCTTGTTCCATCTTTGCCCCTTGCAGAATCTGCCCACTTCTGGCTGTGATGGTGAATTTAGGGGACAAGCAGGATATATAATGTTTTTTTTATTTATACCCCGCTCTTCAGCCAAGACTATCAGAGCGGCTTACAATTTGTTAAACAAACAGCTTCATTTACAATTGTAAGCTATTTGCCCCCAACAATCTGGGTACTCATTTTAGCGACCTCGGAAGGATGCAAGCCTGAGTCAAGCTTCAGCCCTTTGCTGGTCTTGAACTCGCCACCTTATGGTTTTGAGTGAGTGGCTGCAATACAGGCATTTAACCACTGCGCCACCAGGGCTGTTACTATAGGGCTAACACCTGCCAGTTTTCCCTTCCAAACTGGATTATTTTGAGTTGAAGGAGCAGACATGTATCTCTGTGTGTGTGCGTGTGCGTGTGCGTGTGCGTGTGTCTCAAAATAATTGTCTTGCCCTACCCAAATAAGAATTCTGTGCCCCCAGTGACTTTTTTCCTCAGTTCCCAGATTTCTAGCATTGCAATAATTTAAAATTTCAGTCAAGCATATTAGCAATAGAATTTATGCTTCCAAAAGGACGATATCACATGAGGGAAATTGGAGGGTTAAAGTGGGGGCAATGTAGGGTTATTCAGGGCTTTAGAGACAACTTTGCAGCTGTTTATCACATGACGCTGATGGTCTTAAGTAAAGTTTTATGTTGCTAGAGCAGAATATGGAGAAATAGATGGTTCCCAATCAGCAAAGGGGTCTGACCATATTACCAGCAGAAAACAACAAAAATTTGGAACAGTTACTAAGGAGAGTTAAAAAAGAAAGCACAAAGACAGGCTTAATACTGAACGTTAAAAACAACAACAACAAAATAGTGACCACAGAAGATTTAGAAAATTCAACCTAAACAATGAAGAAATAGAAATAGTCAAAGATTTCTCATACTTTGGATTCATCATTGGATCAGAGACTGTAGTCAAGAAATCAGAAGAAGATTTGGACAGGGAAGGGTAGCTATGAAGGAACTGACAAAATCCTGAAATGCAAAGATATAAAACTGAACACTAATGTAAGACTAGCCCATTGTTTTCTGCATCACTATGTAAGGATGCGAAAGCTGGACAGTGAAGAAATCAGATAGAAAGTAAGTAAACTCATTTGAGAAGAGATGCTGAAGAAGAGGGCTATGAATACCGTGGATAACCAGAAAGTCGAACAAAAATCAGCACTAGAGCAGATCAGCTTTGAGCTCTCCCTAGAAGTCAAGATGATCTAACAGGATGTCATACCTTGGCCATATCATGAGAAAACAAAACTCAGTAGAAAAGACAATAATGGTGAAGGGTAGTAGAACGAGAGGAAGTTTGCATATTAGATGGAAAGAGTCAATCAAGGAAGCCATGGATCTGAGCCTGTAGGGCCTGAACAGAGCAGTTGAGACAAGGGGGCTTGGAGGTATCTCACTTATGGGATTGTCATGAGTTGAAGTTGACTTGAGGGCAGTTAAGAACAACAAACACCTCATGGAATAATAACTATTATTATTATTAATATTATTATTGAGAAATCCTGCTGTCATTTACTCTTACACATTTCATGGGAGATTTTTATTTGCTGATAGAAACAAATGGAAATCTGTGGCCCAATACAGATGAGCACTGAAGGGCGCCTTTCCGGTGCAAATAGGGTTAGGGAGGGTGCAGCATTTGCACCCTCCCTAACCCTAGTGTGTATGGACGCCGCCATTTTAAAATGGTGGTGTCCATACGGGCACGCCATGATGTCGTCATGGCGCACGCAGCATTTACATAACACTGTGTGCGCCTGATGACATCGTGCCATAGGAGGGCGCCAATGGCGCCCTTTCTGCGGTGCTAAAAAGAGCTCCTTTAGACAACGACGCCAAGGACCCCGGAGAGAAAGGGGCTGTGGGGGCAACCTCTTTCTCCCCTCACCAGCGCTGGGGAGAGCGGGGTGCAGCAGGTGCCCAGGGCGCCTGTTGCACACCGCTTTCAGGCCGCAGGGAAGTGGCAGTTTGCCGCTTCTCCGCAGCTTTCAGAAGTGCTGGGATGGGGCCTCTGGGGCTGCCTGTGAGGCAGCCCTGGCCCCATCCCGGCGCTTAAAGGGGCAGCTGCAGACCGCCTCAAAAGGGTGGTCTGTAAAGCTCCTGAAAGTAGAGACCTCTGTCAATTTATATAGTACATTTATTTTAAAAAATATTTGCCCTGTGAGATAGGAAATATTTTATTGAAAGGTTACTGAGGTATGGATTTACCTGTGTTGCCCCAGTATAGGTAAAATGAAATCTCCAAGAAATCTGAGCTCAGCTGTCCATCCCTAAATCACATTATCAGTCTGTCCCACATCCTGATGGTTTCCTTCACTGTTCTGTAACTATTTTGACATCACTGAGCTTAGCATCTAAAACAAAAAGTGATAGGCTAAACACCTCAGATACCCAGCTCTTTTTTCTAAAACTATGATAAACAACTACTATTCATTTATGATTTCTGTTGGTTTCTTTATTGAAGTTGCTGCATGTTGCATCGTAAAACTGCAATATTACTTATTGAATATGAATATAACACACAAACTATAACTGATGTGTGTATGAATGTATAAAACTAACAGATTTTTAAAAAGAAATGATGCTATCAAAATAATAATTTTCCATTTAAAAATTGTTTCCTCCATGCCATTGTTTTAAAACGTTTTTGTTAATTTATTAAAGAAAACCTTTGACAAGAAATAAAAACAAATACTTTATAAAGACAAACAAAAGATGCATAAGATGTGCTTTTTAAAAGTACACTCATCTTCCACATTTGCAGCTTTGAGTTTTGCGGATTTGATTATTCACGGGCTTTATTAATATGATCTTTTTAGGAATATGTAGGTCCTCCAGCACTTCTCTATGGTCAACTTTAGCAAAAAGTTGCACTGAGGGATCTAGAGCCATGGTGGTGAACCTATGGCAATGTGTGACCTCTCTGGCACGTGATGTCATTTTCTTTTTCTTTTTGACATGATGCCATTTCTGAGGGCACGCAGATAGACTGGAGGGTGGGGAAAGAGGAAAAACAGACGTGCACCCCCCCCACTCTCCCGAGCCTTTAGGTGTCTCCAGGGAGGCAACTGGTGGCCCGGAAGAGCAGGAGGAAAAGAAGGAACAGGCACGTGCCTGTTCCTCCTCTTCCCCCCATCCTCCCAGGTCTTCATCTGTCTCCAGGGAAGTCCTGCTCCCTGGAAGGTGGAAGTCCCCTGGAAATCCCACCCTCTGGCACTGGGTAACACCCGGTGCAGTAACACCTATGAGTTTGGGCACTCAGTCTCTAAAAGGTTCTCCATCACTGACCTAGAGATTCCTAAAGAGAACACTCCACTAAGCATTTTTAGCTCCTCCCAGCTCAATTCTATGGTCAAAATCTGGCAGATGTTGACCACAGAGTTGCACTGGAGGACTAGAGATTCCTAGAGATGTGTTCTCTCAGGTAAAAACATAGCGTTTTCATTATTTGCAGTTTTTCCACATTCACAGGAGTCTTGTGCCTCTAACCCCAGTGAATGTGAAGGGATGAGTGTACTTTATTGTTGTTAAATGCGATCAATTTTATGGCAACCACATGAATGAGAGACCTCCAAGTCACCCTATCGTCAACTGCCCTGCTCAGGTCTTGCAGACTCAGGACTGTTGCCATTTCTAATATCAGATTTGTGTTCATTAATTTTCTTGCATGGAGGCTGTCCTATTTCTCCAATCCAGTATGTAGAAGGGCATTGCTGGCATCGGATGGCATATATCACATTGAAGGAAGAGCACATAAATGTACTTCAGATGTTGTGAGTAATGTTATTGGCCCTTGTGAAGTTTCTCCTAGAGTAGATGTGAGGATAGAATTGGCATCAGGGTTTGTTGCAAGGTCTTGTCCCTGTATTACCATCCACGTTATGCATCCTGTTGCAAGTGAGTAATTGTTCTAGATTTGGAAACTATCTGTAGAGCAGTAAAGGCCTGTCCCCTGAGCTTTTGCGGGGGCTGTGTTATTCTCAGAACTGGTTGTAATTCATTGATGATCCATTTGAGCGGTCTCAGCTGGGGACTGTAGGTGACCACTAGGAGTGTTCTGTCATATTGTGTTTTTGGTCTGTCTTGTAGTAAATGGTTCATGGGTATTAATCTTGCTTTGCCAACTTGTTTCTTCACCTTTTGAAGTGGTTATTGTAGTCTAAGAGATGCCTGTTGTAAATCCAAGAGTTTTGAGTCTCTGTGTTGTGGGTGTGAGCAGATGTGGTTGTATTTGGGGGGGGGGGGCTTGGCTGCTAAAAATGATTTGGTAGTGTGTTCTGGATGGGAACTAGAGGCATGCAAGCATGTATGGGTTTTCAATAGAACATGGTGCTTAGAAGTTCATTGTGCAGTAGCACAATTGTGTCAAGAAAGTGAATTTTTTGTGTGGATTGTTCCAGGCTCAGGTTGATGATAGGGTGGAATCTGTTGAAATCCTGGTGGACCTTCTCATGTGATGTGGCCAAATTATAAAGATGTCATCAAGGAATCATAGGTACAGGCGAGGTTTTTGGCTGCATGTGTTGAGGAAGCATTGTTCCAGGTCAGTCATGAAAATGTTTGTAAACGGTCATCCCATGTGGGCCCCATGGCAGTGCTACTGACTTGGAAGTACATATTATTCCCAAAACTGAAGTAATTATTAGATAATACAAAGTCACAGAGTTTAGTAGCTAGGTCTGGTGCAGCCTCATTCAAGATGGTATTCTTGATGCCTTGTAGTCCATCCTGGTGTGGGATGTTGGTGTACAGAGATTCCACATCTGTATTGGTTAGGATGGTATTCTCTGGGAGGGTGTGGATTGACTATACATTATTTTATTCAGAAAATCAGTTTTATTCTACACACTGTTTGGAGTGTTGATGGCATATGACCTGGGAACTGAGTCTATCTATCTATATATCCATCAGGCAATTCTAATGCTTGAGACAATAGGTCTTCCAGAATTGTCTTGTTTGTGTATTTTCAATGAACTCCATTATCTAATATATGTTTGCAATATGATTCTAGTGCCTCTTCCTTTCCTGAATCCTACTTGGAGATACAGCATTTCTTGTTCCATCTTGGTAAAAGTTGTGGAATTTTGCACATCATTTTGCTTGCATGGGAGATTAATGCAATGGTAATGTGGTTACTGCAACCCTTGGCATCCCATTTCTTGGGGATTGGAATGTATATTGAGCATTTCCAGTCTTTGGGCCATCCCCCCCCCCCCCCCCCCCAATATTTGTTAACAGATTTTAGTTAGAATTAGTTAGAATTAGAGTGGATTCTGTCTCTGTAGCCTGAAGCAGCTCTTGTTGTGTGCCATGTGTTCCTGGTGATTTATTTCAACCAATTTCGATAGTAGTTATCTGTTCTAGCACACAGGTCACCAAAGAGTTGTATTCAGGGTTTTGACTCCCTTTCTGTCACCTTCTATTTTTGCTTATCATCTGTACTTGAAGAGTTTTATATGTCATCTTTTGAGGCTTCTCTTTCTTTTTTGGCTGCTGACAATGTCTTTTTGCATTCTTCCCTGACAGTGTCCCTAGCTTCAGTCCAGAGCTGTTCTGGCTTCTGGTCAATTAGACTTAATGGTGGAAATCTATTGTTTACATTATTTTAAAATACTACAGGGGTGTTATTCAGGTTGTATTTTGGCACAGTGGTTGGTTTTCGAAGAGAGAATGGAACGTTTCCATTTGCTGGTGCCAACTATGCCATCTATTCAATTTCTGTATTGGCCATCAGGTGATGTCAATGTATGCAGTCACTTCATTGGTTGTTTGAAGAATGTGTTTGAGTTGAACAAACTGGTTTGAGCAAATGTACTGTTTTTAGAACATCACTTTTTCTTTCCAGCTGACTATATCCCTCACCTTTTTTTTGTTCTCTTATTATGGACAAATATTACTTTAAAAGAAACAGATTTTAAGTGATAATTTACCAAATCACTACCTTTCAGACTAATTAAAATCAAGAAAATGGAACTGCTATACCATTTATGATTAAAATTAAGCCAGTTCTGAGAAGTGATGTGATCTTTTATTTTATTTTTTAAAGCCATTCCATCAATTCCTGTGTATGTTTAGTGATGATTATGACCATAGTCCAGAGTCCTGAATGTTTAAGTTGGTATTTATTTGTGGTCTGGTCTCTGGTTCAAAGAGACACAACAGAAAATCCAGATATTAGACAAATGTTGGTTTCAGACAAGTTTGCATTTAGAAAGTATTTTACAACACCACTCTACCCTGATATTATTCATGAATCTCCTTTAGTGTTGGATTCAGAGTATTACATTTGATTGAACAATTGGAGGAATCATTACATTAGATTAATGAAAACTTTGGATTCAAACCTAGGAATAATTTTGTTCTGTTTTGCTTTAGTATTGCTGTAATATATAGCACTAAAATGTTTTACTGTATTTCTCAAGGGATTGACAGGCCCTAATGGATCACCAGGCCCAGCTGGCCCAAAAGGACAAAAGGTAAAAATATGAAATCCATTATTAGACCCCCTCATCCTCTTTCTCATCCTCAGGGCTCTTTTATGCTACCTCAGTAAGATAATACGCTAGTCGTTGATGCAGGATTCTAATACTAATGTAAATCTATTCAAAATTCTCCCCTCATCCCCAACAAAAGTTTATATTGTTCACGCATCAGTGTTTTTGAGTCTGTAAAATAATATAAATTTTTTATCTTTCAGGGTGAACCAGGGTTGCCTGGAGGCCGTGGACTTCCTGTAAGTGAGAATTTTTTCTGCAGTATCTATTTAAAAATCAATACCATGGATTGCTGTTTGTTACAACTGTAAAAAATTGGGGGCGGCCGGGGGGGGGGAACCTTTCTTTTATAATTGCTCAGAGAGTTAACAATCAGTCTAAAAAAGCAGAAGAAGAAAAAAAAAGGACTCAGACCTTCAAATCAACAGGGAACAGATTTAATTTTTCATAGTTTTCTTACCCTTTATAACTCAACATTAAGGGCTGGCCTTTAAAAGCAGATCTCTTTGATGGATTTTTAAAAAGTTGCTTAGACTAGCGAAGGCAAAAATCTGAAGTGCCATGGACAGAGTTGGAACTTGCAGTGGATTTCTCTTCCTTTTACTTTCTTTTCTTGCAATAGCTTCCCATGTTCACCATAAAGTTGTTCCCACATTTTTCCCATAGGTTTTTTCCAAAGAGACATTCAACTCAGCATCAAATGCTGCACTATACCATCCAACATTTCACAGATGCAAACTGGGACACACATCGCTGGGGAACATCAGAGAGTTTCCAAGATGGCAAACATTATTGGAGGCTTCGTCCACACTGCAGAAATAACCCCGTGTGGCACCAGTTTTATTGCCATGGCTCCATGCTGTGGAATTCTGGGATTTGTAGTTTTATAGGACTTGTTTTCTGTCAGAGCATTCTGGTGCCACAACAAGCTACTGTTCCAAGAATTCCATAGCATTGAGCCATACCAGTTAAAGTGGTGTCAAACTGGATTATTTCTGCTGTGCAGATGAAGCTAACGGGAAAGAACAAAAATGTCAGGAAAGACTGCAGCAGTTTGCTTTTGCCTGATTCTACAGGGAAGGGCAAAATTCCACCCCTCCTTTCCTCTCCTTCTTGCCAAGTTAAAGGGTGGCAACTACTTTTGTATTTTGAACTCAATTTGTATCCATTGAAGTGAGGACAAAGGAAGGGAGTGAAAGGAGAGAGAGGAAGAGAGAGAGAAAATGAGACATTCTGAAAGCAGCTGAAAAGGGGGAATGACAGGCTCCATCATTACTGTCCTTACCAAACTGGAACAGTTTAGGTTTATGCTGCACTTCAAGATTAAAATTGGCAAATCCTTTCCCTGCATGTGGAAACATTATCACACATACAGGGAGAGAGAGGATGAGACATGAAAGGAGAGGGAAAGAGAATTTTGGGGGGGTACTACTTCTATATTTCTTTATAAATACTATGACCAGGTTGAATTTTGGTAAGGGAGAACAATGTGAAAGCCAGTGTTGGCCGAAGCAGGGAAACTCAGATTTAAATCTCTACCCAGTTGTGAAGCTTACTGGTCATTCAGTAGCTCTCAGACTACCCTACTTCACAAGATTCTGATGAAGATAAAGATGATTATTTTTATTGCTGTTATCACCACCCACAACCAATATTATTATTATTACTATTAAAAGGTAAAGGTAAACCGAAGAGCCAGCATTGTCTGAGGATTGCTCTGGTGTTCATGTGGCCAGCATGACTGCACCGAACGCTGTTTACCTTTCCACTCAGAAGTGTTACCTATCTATCTGTTTGCATTTGCATGCTTTCAAACTGCCATGTTGGCAGAAGCTGGGACTAGTGACAGGAGCTCACCCCACCTTGCAGCACCCAGGCCACAAACTGCCAACTTGCCGATCTTGCAATCAACAGAGTCAGAGTCTTAACCACTTGAGCCACTGCATCCCCTATTATTACTATTACTATTATTATTATCATTATTGAACAAAATAATACTTTCAAGGTGGCTTGCAAGAAATGATTCAAACCAAAAGATATTAGAAGACAACAAACATTTTTTTTTAAAGGAGACAGAAACAACCTAGATAACTGCAGGCAAACCTTAGTTTACTTGATCATAACTTTTCCAAGTGGTACAGGAACATTTAATTTCTAGATCACTGTTTTCCCCTCAAAAATTAGGGAATATATGATGCTGAACTCAAATAGGAAAGCATGTGATTGCTGTGACGCAAATGTTAAAGAAAGCCGTTAACAGTAGTACTTACATATAGTGTTCTTTATCCATAATGATGGGAAATTGCTGTAGTCTTAAGAAGCTGAAAAGCTAAGATGGCTGATAAGAAGGTTCTTGCAGATGCTGGTTTCCCAGTGGAGTGATTTAGCTGAGCATGTGGTGAATGATTGCTCAGAATAACTTGCAATAGCTGGCAATTTTAGCCAACTGAATAGAGAAAAGTCACCTTGATGTTTTCTTTTCTCTCACAACAATGTTAAACATACACAGAAAAAAGATGCAGCATAATTCTGACGCATTTAAAAGATTGCTGAGTCTATAAACTATTTCACTTGCAATATTTTAGGACAAGGCAAGATAACTCCTCAAAGCACAGCATACCGCCCCTTTCCATGGTGTTGGTAGGTAGCTCAAGCCACCCTGAACATGATAAAACAACATGAGATGTTATTGCCATTATGACAGAAACAATGGCTATTTAAATAGCCACAGTGGTTGGCAGTGTGTATAGAATTTACAAGGCACAAAATGGTATTGGGGGTGGGAGGAAAAATCCATGGTGTGATGAAACTAGGACTGACTCTCAACCTGATCTTGATGGTAACTTGGCCATCATGCAGCCATTTGGGTAGACACAAATCTACACCCCTGATATATGACATGCTTATTTTAATGCTCTTGTTGGTATACAATGCAGTCTGAAAAACAAAAATTTAGTAAACAAAAATAAATACATAAATAAAACATTTATTTTCCCTCCTCAGGGAAAAGGGATTCCTGGATCTCGAGTAAGTAGAATTAACACAAATATCAATAATTAATTGTACAATCAATCAGTGTTCCAGTGAAACAATGTGATGTGTTTAATCTTGTTATTATGTGTCTATTTGTTTGCATTTTTAAAGTGTCAGTAGACCAAATAGCTTTCTGGACCAGCTCTTCTGTTTAATAAAGCATTGATACATTGGACCAGCCCAATTAGACATGTCATTTTTTTCAATGCAGGGACCTCCTGGTATAGCAGGACTTCCTGGAGAAGTGGGCAGAGTTGGGCCTCCTGTGAGTAACCTGTTGCCTATTCCAATAAGCTATAAGCTATATTTACCTACCACACTATTTAATGAATGTTTTGTGTCCCTAAGCCTGGAAAATGCTAAAGGAAGGGCACAGTTTGACCTCCACAATCAGAGACCAGATTTGACTGGACTGGTGCAAAGGGTGCCAGGCTACAGCTTGAAACAGAGGTTTCTTATGGTTCTGCCTTCCCTTCACAAGCCCATTTTGGAGGTTTGCAATCTTGCACAAAACACACACATGGCTTCATGAAAGCGGTTCTTTCTATACCAAAAGCTGCACAGTTTTCAGAAAAGGCTGAATAGTTTTCAGGAGGAACTGTATAGTGTCTGGAAAATGGTGCCATTTTCGGGGGAAGATGCAATGACCTTTATGGAAAAGCTGCAATTTTCCATTATTGATGGGGATGGGGGGATGAATTCCTAAGTGTCTTGGATCAATGGGATGAAAAACTACTTCATTGTTCTCAACATCTGTTAAGGTCTGGAGAAATTGAGATTTACTGTTTTTATTACCCTAAAGGCACCAGATCTCATCTGATCTGGCAAGCTAAGCAGGGTCAGCCCTAGGTAATACCTAGCTCAGAGACAACCAATGAACTCCTGGGAAAAGAGCAGGATACAAATAAATATAATAAATAAATAATAAATGAATACCAGTTACTCTGTATATTTCAGAGGAAGTAACTGGTAAAACCATCCCTGAGGATTCCTTTCATAAGAAAATGCTCTGAGGTCACCATAAACTGACAGGCAACTTGAAGGACATATATATACTACAGTACAATCCTGTGCATGTCTGCTCAGTAGTAACTTCCACTGAATTCATTGGCATTTATTCACATAAAGTTTATATAGAATTGCATTGTGTGAGTAAATCTTTTTAGCAAATGATTTCCCCTTTAAATGGCTACTGTCTTATCTAAGCAATTTTTGTTCTAGGAATAAAACTCCTTATTTTGGAGTCATTTTTTAAATGAAAGAAACAAAGGAAACAAAAGGATATCACCTTTTTTCTATCATTCACAGGTTTTTTTATATTATATACAATCCTACATTTCTTTAACTTTGACTGTAGCCTACAGAGTCATTGATCTTTTTTATGAATACCTTGGCATTGCCTACAAGAACATATCTATTGTTCATTAGTCTTTGTATTAGTCTTTGTTTATTCATAAGTCTTTGTTTATTCATCCTCATATGCAAAAACACAAAATGTGAAAAAACTGTGTGTAAAACCCCTTTGCAAAAAGATCCTCAAATGCTAAAATAATTAAAAATAAAATAAAAATTTAAAATTTAAAAACTTGAAAAGTTCACAGCAATTGACAGTTTTTGTTTTTTTTGGATGGGTTCTCTTGGATGTCTAGGACAACAAGCATGGCTGAATATTCGTTTGATCCCTACTTCAGTCATTTGCACTAATCCCATTGTGGGAGAATCCCCTTGTGGGAGAAAGGTGGGATATAAATCCTTGAAATAAAATAAATAAATAAATAAATAATGACACCTTTAAACTGTTTAGGGTGATCCTGGAAGGAGAGGCCCGCCAGGAGTACCAGGACCTCCAGGACCTAGGGTAAGTTTGCTAGGTTAATTCCAGTTTTAGTAAAATCGCTGTCTTAAAATTTGTTCTCTTCCCCTAGCTGTTTTAAAGTGTCTTTAGCTGTGAAATGTTGGTATAGTAGATACTTACTGCTGGACATTTCCTCTAGTAAGTATCAGTTATCTTGGTACAGAACTAAAATTTTAAACCTTTTAATAAATTGGGTACCTATTTCAAGATGAGTGTGGTGTCCTTTTTCCTTGAGCCAACAGCAAAATCTGAGATTTCTTTCTGTTTCAAAATTTGAGATTTCTCGCAGATGTCAAGCATGAAAAAAAAAATACAGTACACTCCTGTTTTCAGGAGCCATTTCCAAGGATTCTCAATGAATGGCATGATTTAACAGGGGAAGATTCCTCAACATCGTCTTCCTCCTGCCTACCTCAAATATTGCCTGACATCCAGTTCAGCTGATTTACAACATTATAATTCACTTTCACAGTTGGTGTGCCATTTCTGTGTTGCTAGAGAGTGCATTTTTTTAATGTATGGGGTTTATGTGAGTGATGAACTTGGAAGTAACCATGTTGGGGTGAGGCCCACACCTTAGAAGGTAGTTTTTTGGGGGAGACATAGCTATGTCTCTCGTTGCAGGATCTCAGCTCTCATTTTCTTTCCTCAACGCTTTTGGAGGATATGCTATGCTTTCTGTAAAGGTGGAACATACAAATCTCCTTACTGTCTTAGTAGAGTAACAATCCATATAAATTCCAAATGTATTAATAAGTTCACTTCATGCTTGGTTGTCCTCTTTTTAATGCCAAAGTTTTTTAAAAAAATGTCCAAACTATTTTAGACAGCCATATTCTAGGTGCATACTTGTTTGTGAGGAGACTGCAGGATATCACTTCATTGTGAGAAAGAAACACCCTTATGAATATCTGGTTTCATTTAAATACTGTGCATTTGACATAGATATTATTGCATGTGAAAAGATAATAACTGTGTGCGTGAATATGTCTTATCCAGGAGAGAAAACGAAAGAGAGGATGTGATGTGGAGGGATGGGAGAGAACTGAGCCACTATGACATGGAGATCCAAATAGACCAAGTTATTTAGTCCCCTCCCCTTCTTCAGAAGAAAATTGAGATATTTTCCTGGGGCAGGGAAAACAGTGTAGATGGGTAAAAAGAGAATGGTTATGGGCTCTAGGGGACTGTTTTAATTTTGTTTTTTGTTCTTTTTTCTTGTCATGTTAATTGACCTTAGGGAACTGTTGGGCTTCATGATGGAGATCCACTGGTAAGATATTTCACTTTTCTCTTCTTTTTTTGTTTTGTTTTTTGGAGAAAAATATTTTGCTTTAGAAGATTGTCATCTTATTAACTTTGTTGGTGGCTTCTTTTTCAGTGTCCCAATGCTTGTCCACCAGGCCGACCAGGGCATGCTGGGCTAATGGGCATGAAGGTAAGAGAAAACAGGCCTGCTTAAATCTGTTGTAAGTTGATTGGATATCACAGCACTTGTAAATTTTCCACACTTGCTGTGTGGCTTGTATATCTCTGTGAAATCATATTTCATATTGTGCAAAGATGTGAGTTGTGAAAGGGATCCCCCCCCCCCCCGCTCTGGAGTTTGTCAGACGACGGAAATTGGAAGTATAATCTAATGGCAATCCGAACGCAATCATGAGGTTTCACGTTATTGCGTATTAAAGTATCTCACACAATTTCGGGCAAAAGGGAAGTCATTCCGAACACAATCATGGGTTTTACGTTATTGCATATTAAAGCATCTCATGCATTTTCGGGCATTTCAGAAAATGGGGGGTCATTTTCGGGTAATGGGAAGTCATTTTGAATGCATTCCGAACGCAATTGGAATTCACATAAATTCACGTGAATTCGAATTGGCTCGAATTGGCTCCATTCAAAATAAAGAGAAATTCCTCCCGTCTGATAAACTCCTCTGTGTGTGTGTGTGTGTGTGTGTGTGTGGTATTTCCCCTTCCTTCCATGAACAGAATTAAGAATTTGTGCTAGTGCAGGTTGTGGCTCAGATAGTAGGGTCTTGCAAAAGGAGCTTGAAAGTCAAAAGGCATTAAAAAAACAAAACAAAACATGGTTTTACCAAGCTATATTTTTGTGTAGAAAGTTAAGAAATTAAGGCATTTCTTCAGGTTAAATGAGTGTTAAACTGGAGAATAACTGAACAGAGTCTGCTCAGTGACTTCTAAGTCTTTGGTAAGCCTGAAGATATCTGTTTTAGTCCTTGCAGTGAGGTAAGGTTGGCAGCTTAGGTGAAGCCAGGAGCCATTTATTCTTCTGGATCCATCATGAGCTACAGCAGTCTTGGAAATGCACAACAACATTGAAAAATCTAGATTGGAAGTGTCTGGAATTCAATCTGGATAATTAAAAAAACCCCACTGATCAGCCCCCCCCCCCCAGTGATCTATTTATTACCAAACCTTTGGAATGGGGGCGGGGGGAGCACATTTTTTGATTGTACAAAAATCACTCGGGGGTACTGAGGGGCAATGGCAAGGGGTGCAAAAACTGCCTGGGGTGCATGTGACTCACAAGCTGTCCTTGGTCCACTCCTGCAGTAGAGTGGTGCCACCATTTCCTTTTAATACTGTAAGAAACACTAAACATGCACAGCTGGAAAAAAAACCCCTGCCTATTACTTCTGTGTTTACCTCCACTTCTCTCCTTTTCCTGGTTGTTTCTCCTGTGTTGATTTTTAAATGGTAAGTTTCTCAAGGCAGGAGTCTCTACTATTTTACTTTGTAAAATTGCATACACATTTATGGTCCTGTATGAACAAATCAACAAACAACCACAGTAGTTTCTTGTTTGGCATGAAAAGAATAGTGGGAGAGGGATGGCTATGGAAGGGGATTAAAATTCAAGAATTGCAAACTTGTGTTTTTCACAGCACCCTCCAAGTTACAAACATGTATATTTTCACAGCACTTCTTCTTTGCCCGATACATGCCAAAATGTAAAGTAATTATGTCTGTTTGACGCCTTGGATTGGACAGTAGCCAAGCAGATATCTTTATACAGAATTAATCAGTAGGCAGTCTTGGCTGTGTACTTCATTTTTAAATAATTATGCTCTGGGATTTGGTCTTATGTTTTAGGGTCACAAGGGAGTAAAAGGAGAATCCGGTGAACCAGGAAAACAAGGCCACAGGGTAAGAAGAAATTGTCAGTTAAAGTTACAATTATTTTGAAAGCAAATGGTTGGTAGAGGAGTAATGCTCAATGTTGTTATGCTTTTAAAAAAGAAATAATAGCTCCCCTATTAGAGTTAATTTCCATTATTCCTGTAGTAGCTCAGCCCAGCTCCCAATATCTCTCTGAATTGTAGTTTTCTACTTGAGTCATTAACAGCTTATTTGAAAGTAATGTCTGCTCCAAACAAGATAGTTCATTACATTACAGAATGATAAGAGTTTACCAATAAATACTTCATGTTACATCTTCCAGATTTAGAAATGTTATTAACTGTTTTGCTTTATGCTTATTTAGGGAGAAGAAGGTGATCAAGGAGGAATTGGTGATGTTGGCACTCAAGGCCCTCCAGTAAAGTATTTCTTCTGAATTAATTTGTTAGTTGTTTTCCATTCATTATAGCTAGTGAACATGCTCAGGTATAAGAAATTGTATGTCCAGCTATCTGTTCAAGGTCCAGGTATGGCTGTAGTTGGTCATGGCTAACCTGCCATTGAAACAAATGTGAGCTATCATTCATGACCTACCTTAAGCCTAGCTGCTTTCAGTGGACTTATTTACCACTAATTCGCATCAATTGACTCTTCATCCTTTTCTTTCTCACCCCCATGAGTCACATCCTCATCTTGCTGGTAGTGATTTCAAGAGAATAAACTACAACTTTCTCCTCTTCTTAAAAATCCTTTTGAAAGATATAGCTGGGAAACAGAGTCAGCGTAATGTAGTAATTTGAGCGTTGGAGTAGCACAGTGGGTTTGAATCCCTGCTTGACACATGGGAAGCCACTGTTTGGCTTTAGGCAAATCACACTCTCTCAGCCTCAGAGGAAAGCACCCCTGAACAAATGTTGCCAAGAAGCCCTGTGATAGGTTTGCTTTAGAGACTTGAAGTCACACAAGAAGTAGATGATTGAGCAGCCAGCACAGAGACCATAGAGTGGTCTGATAAAATCCCATACATTTTGTCCTGCAGATGAGAGAAGAAAGAACATGATTGTCATTCATAGTGTCTGAAGAATGGATAGAAGGGGAAGAGAGACTATAGAAGCACTGGACTTGTGCAGTTCGCTTTCTGTTTCCATCTATCCAAAAACTTGACTTAGTGTTATTGTCTCAAACTGATATTTCGAAACAATATGGTGTAGGTCACAACTTGGTTATTCTTTACAATGGATTTTACATCCGAGATCTTACTGAAGGTGCACAGAGCTTGTAAGGCTGAATCCAATAGTCTTCATGAACCCATGGAATGACATCCACTAGCAGAATGGAGTTTTCCCTTGCATCTGCTTCAGAAGACTGAGGAACCCTCTGGGGCATATTTCATAGGGGGTGGGGAGAGCTTATGGTGCACAGTGAGTAAGAAAAGATCCTGTTGCACAAGCAGAAGTTACTTGTTATTTCTTACAAAGCAAGAGCTGAAAAATTCATGAAAACATGTATAATCTAAGGAAATATTTGTTTTGAAAAATAGCAGAGAGAAAGAGGAGAGAGAGGTTGTAAAATGGATGAAAAAATTACATGCTTGCATTTTTGCATTTCAGGGACCTCAAGGGTTAAGAGGTATAACGGGCATAATGGGACCCCAAGGTGATAAAGTAAGTAACAACAATGGATCATTTATCACTGAAAAACATTTATTGTTCTTTGGTTTTGAGGGGATTTGGTTCACGAGTGAATACATTGCTGTGGAGTACAGCCATATGCAGATAACAGCCAAATATTATTGCGCTACTGGGGGGACTTTTATCTCATCATTCTAGTACAGTAAAGTCAGTTTATAGTTTTCAAAACCAACACAAAATAGGAATAAATAATAACTGAAGAATAAGGAGACAACAACAGCAGTGTTAAAATGGAGAAGAAATATACAAAGGTAGGGAAGAGGCTAGCTGTTTGCTTAAACAGAACAGTCCTTGGTGACATAAATCTCAATAGCCAGCTGTTTGGGATATGGGAAGCTATCAATCCATCTCCTTAATCCCTACACTTGGTTATGTTAATTTTTGTTCATAACTCTCAGGTATTTAGCCATGTACATAACATATAATGATTGTTTACATACATGGAGTACAGCCAGGCACATGAATGTGGAAAAACTCTGGCCAAGACAGGGGACAGCTGATTAATAAAGGATGTTAAAAACACTGGAAGGAGATCACTTGCCTTGGGGACTTATTATTATTTTCATCACTTGAAACTATTATGGATTTTATTCCAAAAATCTAACTTGTCCACTGACAGTGAATTGCAGGTGCTCATTAAATGTTCCTCTGAGAGGATGAGTCCCCACCTGTTGAGTCCAAAGCAGAAGGCGGTCTGCCCTCTTATTTTTGGCCACCATGCCTGCCAATTTCCCTGTTATTTTTCTGAGTCAGAGCAACAACCAGCTTGCTTTATTGCTTTCTAAACAAAACTGGGTCTTCTACACTCTGCCCCACAAGAATGAAAAGAAAGCTACTCCACTAATTTACATCCTGTTGGGAAGAATTTGCAAGACACTTTATAGACAAAATCACTCAGGTCCTTTTTCACTTGGATGCTGCAGTTGGTACAGATCCAGTGGATGAAAACTTGACATCTGCTTTTCCTGCACTATCGAATATGATTCGATTTGTGCACCTGAGGATGTGGACAGGATCCTTGCAGAAGTGAACGCACTATGTATGAACTGGACCCTTGCCCTTCCCAGCTCCTGAAAGCAGCCAGACTGGGACTGAATGGGTAAGGGGTGAATGCCTCACAGTTTCAAGAGAAAGTTTTCATCCCTGCCGAAAAGAGGCACTGGTGAGAGAATTACTTGGGGGGGGGAGGACACACCCCTCTGTGAACTCTATCTGACTAGAGAATTATAGACCAGTCTTTCCTCAGAAAGATTCTAGAGCATGTGGTAACCTCCCAGGTTCAGTGAACTGGGGGAGTTGCATTGGATTGGAAGAGCAGTGGATTGGAGAGGGGCAACAAACTGAACTGAAATACTCCCAACAAGACAAAGGACTCTTTCAGACGTGGGAAATTGGAAGTATAATCCAAGGGCAATCCAAACGCAATCATGGGGTTTCACGTTATTGCGAATTAGAGCTTCTCACGCAATTTTGGGCAAAAGGGAAGTCACTCCGAATGCAATAATAGGTTTCACGTTATTGCAAATTAAAGCTTCTCACGCAATTTCGGGCAAGGAGGGGTCATTTTCAGGTAATGGGAAATCATTCCGAACGCCTTCCAAATGCAATGGGGATTCACATAAATTCGCTAAACAAGCGAATTCACGTGAATTCGCATTGGCTGCATTCGAAGTTGGGAGAAATTCTTCCAGTGTGAAAGAGTCCAAAGGTGTTCCTGGTCAATAAAAATGCAGATCAAGGAGTAGGGATTGAGCCTAAGCTGGCAGGGTTAGAATCTACCTGACATCTTGGGCTTACAGTATGGATGTTTTCTTGGACTCAACCTTGAGACTGGATGTCCAGGTTTTGCCTGTACCAAAATGAGCACAATTCTCAGATTAAGGATGCAAAAACATATTTTTCCAAGTTCAGTAGTCAATATATGTTTATATGTTCCAATCTAGCCTGGATCATAATCACAGTGAAGGAAGTCAAGAAGGAGGGAATGTCCTTTCTTGCCCCATCAGTTTCAACCTCTACTTAGTATTTGAATAAACTAACATACTAACAAATGAGAGTCTAGAATAAATAGAAGCTATCAAATTCTAAGGTTAATTCGGAATACAAGCATACTCTTGTACATTTCCACACATACTAGTAGGCAGATACAGAAACTGTTAATAAGTCAAAAACAGGGTAAAATCTGTATGACTGTTACAGTTTAGTGTTTATTATACCTTTTAAAAATCGCTTCTGTATAGTGGATAGATATATAATACATGTATACTTATATTTTCTAAATTTTTAGAACACTGAGTATTACAATTTCACAAATTTCCCAAAAGATAACATATCTCCAATTCTACATTTTGTTGCCTAGATAGCAAAACACCAAAGAGATATAGTGTGATGAGTAAGCTATCTTTTAATGTCTGAAGATAAAAGTATATAACTCTTATTTTATGCTATGTGTATGGGTCCTTTATTGTCTAAACTAAAGACAGTGCCTGTATTATCTTAAACATTTTTAATATTCTTCACTGAGTTCAACTTGAACTCTCTAAAACTTTTATTGATTAAGAATGAAAGCCTTGTCATTTATTAATGCGGCTCCACCAGATTAAATGTGCATAAGATTTCTTTGAAGTACAACTTCTTGGATATCTTTAAATTTTTAAAATGTAAAAATAAGTTGCATCAGTTCTACAAAATACAGTACGTTTTGGTTCAATTCACTGTGATTTTGTAGAACATCACCCTTGTGTGCTATGTGCATGGCACAGGGAATTAGTAAAAGATAGCAGTGCTTAGCATTTACATGTAAAATACATTTACATGAACTAATGTATTGCTGCCTGGTAATAAAGATATGAATGTTGAATGACAGTGTTACATGGGAAATATTTTGCATAATATATTAATTTGCAACTCTTATTCATATGTGGAGTTCTAAAACAAGGCAAAGAGTTTAATACTTCTAATACTAAGGCATTCTACAGACTTTACTTTACAAGGTAATTATCACTTTTTCCTAACTGGCTCTTAGGGTGCATTGGTAACTTTTGACATGCATCATTATTTTCCTTGTAGCAAATCTCCATGTGATGGGGTTGTCCACACAGACAAAATTAAATGTCCTCCCACCATCTTCTTAGAGACTCTGGATAACACTGGGCCCAATCCCTAGTCCAAACAACATCTGACCAATTCAGCACTGAGCCCACTGCATATTCCCCTTAAAATGTTCTTTAAAAAGTCACCTTTTGGAATCGTCTGTTGCAACACCAGGTGGCTATTAATGCATCCAACTGTGCTGCCTGGGTAAGAGTTGCTTGTTCTGGGGTCAGATTGAGATGCCCAGCCATGTGGTCAATTCTGGCTGCCTTGTTCTGGCCTTAGAGTGAGTGATTTGCACTAGTGGTGGCAGCTTCAGGTGGCACAGCAGGATGCACAAATGAGCAGTCACCAGATATTTCAACAGAGGACTTCAGGTAATAGGCGAGGAACATCAAGGAAGCTTTGGGGCTTTACATACTGCCCAAAAGGGGTGGTTTGTAGGCACCCAGAGAAGCACTGGACTGGGGCCAGGGCAGCCTTACTGGCAGCCCTTGCAGCCCCAATCCACCACTTCTCCAGGCCACAGAGAAATGGCAAATTGCCACTTCTCCGTGGCCTGAAGTGGGGTGCAGCGGGCGCCCTGGGTGCCCGCTGCCCCCTGCCATGTGCAATGCTCCCAAGGGGAGAAAGTAGCTGCCGCCGCATCCCCTTTCCTCTCAGCCTCCTTGTCACAGCTGTGTGAAAGCCGCGCCAAGGACGCAAGCCCCAAGAAGGAGCTCCATTTTGGAGCTCCTCTTGTGCCACAGAAAGGGTGCCATAGGCGCCCTCCTGCAGTGTGATGGTGTCAGGCGCGCACCGTGCCATCTAAACACGGCATGCACCATGACATCATCGGCGTGAGCATGTATAGATGACACGATGCAAACATGGCATTGTCCATACGCAGTAGGGCTGGGGAACGTGCAGATGCTGCGTGCTCCCCAGCCCTATTCATGCCCCGGGTACGGGCCTTTTGGGCTGTCTGTACTGGGCAAATGAGACCAGAATATTCCAGGCTGCTCCCAGAATATTCTGGCCCATGTAGACCCAGCCTATGTCAAACATAATTACAGAGCATCTTTTGAAAGCCAGCCATGGGAGAGGAAAAATCACCAATAATCATCACTATCTTTTCAGCAATTTTCTTCAAATGTAGAAGAATGGAGCATCAGAGCTGACATCTTTTCTATTTGCCTTCAATGAGTGTTAATACATGTGCCGAATACTTTTAGATTATTTTTTTAAAAAAATATATTTTACAATATGAAGTTTAAGAAAGAATACAGACATAAAACAAAAATATTGCTGTATTGTAGCATTCTCTTAGATCTTTTATCCTAGTCTGACCTTTCCCCTTCATTGCAGGGTGCTCGGGGTCTGGATGGTGATCCTGGTCCACAAGGTCTTCCTGGGGCTCCTGTAAGTTTACCTTTTTCTCAGCAAGATTCCTAAGACTATAGTTAATCCTAGTGTAGGATCCCCCAGCTGCTCAGTCTCAGGTCCCCATTCCAGTTTTCAACAAAAATGGGATGAATCACCAGGATTATATTTTCTCCTTTTATAAACCTGGTGATTAATCCCATTTTTGTTGAATGAAGCTCATGTAAACGTCTCAGATTTTGAGTTTCTTTTATCTTACTACTTTTTGATGTGTGTTGGCTGGTCATTACTTGTGAGTGGCTTGGAAACTTAGCACGATTTGTATGCCTACATTGTATAGCTCTTCCTGCAAAAAGCTTATATACATTATATAGTCGCTCCTCCTAACTTACGGGTCTCGGATCTGCGTCCTTGAAAATCCATGAAGCAACCTTCACTATTTTCAATGGGGTGAACATGCTCCATTCAAACCTGTGGGGCTTGAATACATGCAAACCTCCGTTTTCGCCTGGGGGAGGGGCAACTGTAATATACACATGCATATATGCATGCATATGGATTTTGGATATTTTTGGATTTTAAAATACTTGTATTTGCATATATGTAAATAATGGGATATTTGGAGATGGGACCTGAGTCTAAACACCAAATTCATTTATGTTTCATATACATCTCTCCCACATAACCTGAACGTAATTTTATACAATATTTTAAATAATTTTGTGCATGGAACCAAGTTTGTGTACAATGAACCATCAAAAAGCAAAAGTGCCAATACTAACTCAGCCATACATGAAAAAAGTTTTGAGTTTTGGATTTTTCAGATTTTGGATTTCCAGATAATCTCCCCAACCTGTAGCATGCAGTTAATTCCATTTTTTCTACACAGTAGACATCTTGGCTTGTTATTTTGAAGCTGATGTCAAAATATAATACTATATGATGTACAAATCTATGATGTTACTTTGCTTTTAGTAATCACTTACATAACTTTGATTGTTACAAAGAATTCTGTTTGGATTTTGCTGATTAATGTTCCTGTTTTGTTTTGTTTTCAGGGTGATCAAGGACAAAGAGGTGCCCTGGGAGAGATGGGTCCCAAAGGGGAGAGAGTGAGTTTTTTTCTGAGTTCTAATAATTAATCAAGCAATAATGTAACATCAGTACCATGAGATTACTCACCCAAGCCTATTCATGTCAGCAAGGAAGTAAACCCTACTCTGTTCAGTGGGGCTCACTCCTAAGAATTTCTTCAGAGCATTATAGCGTGCATCACATAATGGCTTACCCTATTTGGGACTAACAGAAATGTATCTAATGTGTATTAAAGGGTGTAGAAATCAAACAGGAATAAATTACCTTAATTTTTATAACCTGGTTTAAGTTATTTGGGAAGGCACATGTCCCTCGCTTTTTACAGAATTGTATCAATGTGATTCCTCCCACTTTCTTTTTAGGGTCCTCAAGGTGTTAGAGGAATTACTGGTCTTCCCGGGCCTAAAGGAGAACATGTATGTATAGTGAGATAATTGTTATTATCAATAATAATAATAATAATAATAATAATAATAATAAATTTGTATTACTGTCTAATAATAAATTTGTATTACTGTCATGTTTACTTGTCTTGCAAAGGTAGAGAAATAAATGCATTTTACTTAATACCAATGTGTTACTTAATGTTCTGAAATAAATGTCTTATTTAATGTTCTGAAATAAATGCTTTTTACTTAATACCAATGTGTTATTTCTTTTTCAAGGGTTTACCTGGTGTCAATGGCCGTGATGGGATCCCTGCCATGCCAGGATCGAAGGTACTTAAAAGTTAATATAATGTACTGTTTAATTTTTATTTTTCTAAATTAACACACTATATCATAGAGAAATGGCACCAGGAACAAATGCTTATTAGAGAAATGTGGATTTTCACTTATCAGTAGCTGTATTAGATAATGCACAAGTATGTGCTTTCAAGTTGCCTGTCTACTTTATGATGACCCCATGAATTTTATACAGTTTTCTTAAGCAAGGAGTGCTCAGTGATGATTTGCCAGTTCCTTCTTCTGAAATACAGCCTGCAGCATCTGGTATTCTTTGGCAGTCCCCCATCCAAGTACTAACCAGAGTTGACACTGCTTCGCTTCCAAGATCAGACAGGTTCTTGTGCCTTTGGGGTGTTTAGGCTGATATTAGATAATGAAACCTCCGTATTCAAAGATAGCAATCATTTCTGGTGTCACTAAAAGAGAATGGCCCAAGTTGCTACTGATCTCACTGAAGTCACCTTCTCTTGCCTTCTATCGTCCATGGTATGTTATGCCCTGTAAACTACCCTGTAAACAGGGGGAAAGACTGGGGAAAGGTTATATTTTTTAAAAATTATAATTTCCAGAATATCCCAGCAGAACACCAAGATA
Source organism: Urosaurus nigricauda (assembly GCA_034509955.1). NCBI lineage: Eukaryota > Metazoa > Chordata > Lepidosauria > Squamata > Phrynosomatidae > Urosaurus > Urosaurus nigricauda. Next base: position 254,196,429 of record JAOEGL010000001.1, on the reverse strand, counting down.
TGATGGTTGGATGATTTCGGTTGGAGAGCTGTACCCCTAACTGCTCCAAGCTGTAATTCAGAGGCTGTATTCACCTGAATTGAGACAGTGGACTCTTTCAAACGGGAGGAATTTCTCCCAACTCTGAATGGAGCCAATGCGGATTCATGTAAATTCGCTATTTAAGCTAATTTACATGAACTCCTGTTCCATTCGGAAGGCATTCAAAATTACTTCCCATTACCCGAAAATAACCCCCTCCTGCCCGAAATTGAGTGCGAAGCTTTAATTCGCAATAACGTAAAACCCATGATTGCATTTGGAGTGGCTTCCCTCTTACCCGAAATTGCGTGCAAAGATTTAATTCGCAATAATGTAAAACCCATGATTGCATTCGAATTGACATTAAATTATACTTCCAATTTCTGACATCTGAAAGAGTCCAGTGTGGTGTAGTGGTTTTAGCTCTGGATTAGGAATCTGGAAGATCTGGGTGCCCTTGGCAAGTCATATACTCTAAACCTCAGAGGAAGATAAAAACAAACCCCTTGTGAACAAACCTTGCTAAGAAAACCCCATGATGGGTTCATCTTAGGGTTGCCATAGGTCAGAAACACCTTGAATGCAGACAACAAAAACAACAACATGTACCTGAATAACAGATCTCTGGTGTAAATGATGGAGCTATTACCATCGTACAGTGTTCGTAAATTTCTCAGAAATATGTGGCCAGAACATGTTGGAAACAACATGGAGGGCAAGGTGGGTCTGAATTGCACAAATTGTGTAGGAAGCAAGAGCAAGGCCTGAACCACAGCTTGTATATTTAAATATTTGGACTAGAAATCCCAGAACCCCTACTGGTACTAGCCACTGAAGCAGCCTGTGTGTATCTATGTTCCTGAAGCCTTAGACCCTCTTGATTAAGTTCCATCTATTGTTACCTATTGTTATAAATCAGACCTTAGCAGTAAGTAGGGGCCAGAATTAAAATAGGCTAAACTTTTTTGGGGCCACAGGTTTTAATTAATTAATTATTAATATTAATTCTCCTCCTGCACCAGGCCCTCTTGAAGTTGGTTCATATCCTCACGGGCCATCTGAAATCATGGGCAACATGTTGTACAGGCCTGTTATAAATTTACATTACCATCACCATCATCATCATTATCACCACCACCAAAACCACCACAGCAATAACAATAACTTTATTCCAACACTGGGTCTACACTGTAGCCTAATGATAGTGATGATCAGATGCTGGAGGCAAAAAAATCTTCTACTTCTTGATTTAATGTAAGGTGGGAACCACTGCTAATTGTTGAACTGTAACTTCCAATGTTCCTCACCATTGGCTATGCTGGCTAGGGCTCCATTGGAGTCTAACATCTAGAGGCCACATGATTCCCACTCTAGATTTATGGCATTAATATATTACCCAAAGCCAAACATTAGCCAAAGCCAAACAAAACAGCTAAAATCAAAACCAAAACAGTATACCCTACCCAACTCTAATTTTAAAAAGATTGCTACAGAAAAAGAACAAAGTAATAAAAACTAAATGAATGTGAACAATTAAAAAAGAAAAAGGGGACTGAAAATCTTGAGGAAATAAATATGTCTTTATTTGGCATGGAAGAAATTACACTGTTGGGGCTAGGTGAGTTTCCCTTGGGAAGGTATTCCTAAGGAAGAGTGCCACCACTGAAAAGGCTCTCTACTCCATTTTTTGTTTCCATAAATTTACTCCCCTTTTCTTCTCAGAACCTTTTAAACCCCTCTGTTTGGCCAGCCACATCACCTAGAACACCCTTGCCCAGGGTGGCCAGGGATGATGGGAGATATGGTACACTGAAGTCCAGAGTAGCTACACTTCAGCAGATTAGGGAACAAGAGGATTTCCTGGACACAATAGAACTAACCATCTTGGATGAGTACCATGCAGAGGAAGATGCTAGGGTGGAAGAGGTCACTTGCCAAACAGAGGAGGCAGACAGCTGGAGGAAGGTCACAAAGAGAAGTAAACCAAGAAGGAATTGTTCGGGGAGCTTGCAGCTAGAGAATCGATTCGAAGCGCTTTCCCTTATCAAGGAGGATGAAGAAGAGCAGCATGGACAGACTTCAGGGATGGAGCAGGGGAGCCTGAGAGTCCCACCCGAGGAAACAGTCGCTGCTAAGCCTCGGAGGAGGCGTGTGGTCGTAGTGGGGGACTCCTTGCTGAGGGGTACAGAAGCAGTGATTTGTAGGCCTGACAAGATGTCTCGAGAGGTGTGTTGTCTTCCAGGTGCAAAGATCCGGGATGTGACAGAGAGGCTGACAAGACTGGTCAAGCCTACTGACCAATACCCCTTCCTTTTGGTCCATGTGGGAACTAATGATACTGCAAGACACAGCATTCAGAACATCAAAAGGGATTACGAGGCGCTTGGTAGGAAGCTGAAAGGAATGGATGTACAGGTTGTCATCTCGTCTCTTCTGCCAGTTGAAGGGCATGGTCCAGGAAGGGAGAGGAAAATAGCAGATGTGAACAACTGGCTTCGCAGATGGTGCCGCCGAGAGGGATTTGGATTCTTGGATCATGGGCTGCGGTTCCATGAGGAAGGACTTCTTGCAACAGACGGGTTGCATCTCACGCCAGTTGGAAGAAATGTTTTTGCCAACAGTCTCAAGAACTTGATCAAGAGAGCTTTAAACTGAGTTCCGAGGGGAAGGGAGACAATATTAAGGAAGGCAAAAGGGATGGCGAAAATAGTCAAACTGACATAGAGGAAACAAGGCAAACAGTGCAAGGACCCAATAGTGGGAGGCAAAAAAACTTGCACAGGCAGCAAGTAAAAGGGAACCATGGTCTGCGATGTCTCTACACTAATGCACAGAGCATGGGAAATAAGCAAGATGAACTCGAACTCCTAGTACAACAAGGCAAATATGATATAATAGGCATCACTGAAACCTGGTGGGATGAGTCTCATGATTGGAATGTGGAAATAGAGGGGTATAACCTTATTAAGAGAAATAGGCCAAACAGGAAAGGAGGAGGAATAGCACTATATGTCAGAGATATTTACACCAGTGAAGAGATCCTGGGCATCAATCATGGAAGCCAGGTGGAGAGCATCTGGATAAGAATCAAAGGGGAGGGAAACAACAAGGGTGTTACGGTGGGAGTCTACTACAGACCCCCAAGTCAGACTGAGGAATTGGATGATATCTTTCTAGAACAGATGACCACACAGTCAGAAAAGAGAGATGTAGTAGTGATAGGCGACTTCAACTATCCTGATATTTGCTGGAAGTCAAACTCAGCAAAATCCTCAAGGTCTAGCAAATTCCTCATTTGCCTGGAAGACAATTTCATGGTCCAAAAGGTGGAAGAGGCAACAAGGGGGTCAGCTATTTTAGATCTGATCCTAACCAACAAGGATGACTTGGTTAATGGGGTGCAAGTGGTGGGATCATTAGGTGGAAGTGACCATGTTCTCCTGGAGTTTGTAATACAGTGGAAAGGAGAAGCCAGGCAGAATCAGACACGCATCCTAGACTTTAGGAGAGCGGATTTCAGTAAACTTAGAGAAGTATTGAGGGCGATTCCATGGTCAGAAATACTAAAAGATAAAGGAGTTCAGGACGGATGGGACTTTCTCAAAAGGGAGATACTGAAGGCACAATTTCAAACAGTTCCAGTGAGAAAGAAAAACGGGAGGTGTCTCAAGAAACCAGGATGGATGACTAAGGAACTTTCAACCGAGCTAAGTTTGAAACGGAACATGTATAAGAAATGGAAAAAGGGTGAAATCACGAAAAAGGAATTCAAAGAAATAGCAGGCATGTGTAGGGGTAAAGTCAGAAAAGCTAAAGCGCAGAATGAACTCAGGCTTGCTAGAGAGGTTAAGAACAATAAAAAGGGCTTTTTTGGATATGTCCGCAGCAAGAGGAAGAAGAAGGAAACGGTAGGGCCACTGCGTGGAGAAGATGGCAAAATGCTAACAGGAGATAGAGAAAAGGCAGAATTACTCAACACCTTCTTTGCCTCAGTCTTCTCAGAAAAGGCAAAGGGTGCTCAACCTGAGGATAATGGAGCAGAGAACAGAATTGGGGAATTTCAGCACAGAATAAGTAAAGTGATAGTAGAGGAACACCTTGTTAATCTAAATGAATTTAAGTCTCCGGGACCAGATGAACTCCATCCAAGGGTATTAAAAGAACTGGCAAAAGTAATATCGGAGCCATTGGCAATCATATTTGAAAACTCCTGGAGAACAGGAGAGATCCCAGCAGACTGGCGAAGGGCAAACGTTGTCCCCATCTTCAAAAAGGGGAAAAAAGAGGATCCCAACAATTATCGTCCAGTTAGTCTGACATCGGTTCTAGGAAAGATTCTGGAGCAGATCATTAAACAAAGAGTCTGTGAACATCTAGAAGGCAATGCCATAATCACAAAAACTCAACATGGGTTTCAGAGAAACAAGTCATGCCAGACAAATCTAATCTCTTTCTTTGATAAAATTACCAGTTTGGTAGACGAAGGGAATGCTGTGGATATAGTATATCTTGATTTCAGTAAGGCCTTTGACAAGGTTTCCCATGACATTCTTGCAAACAAGCTTGTAAAATGTGGGCTAGACAAGTTAACTATTACATGGATTTGTAATTGGTTGAGTGGCCGAACTCAAAGGGTGCTCAACAATGGCTCCTTTTCATCCTGGAGAGAAGTGACCAGTGGGGTCCCACAGGGCTCTGTCCTGGGCCCAGTGCTATTCAACATCTTTATCAATGACCTGGATGACAGAATTGGGAGCATACTAATCAAATTTGCAGATGACACCAAATTAGGGGGAATAGCTAATACCCCAGAGGACAGGATCAAGATTCAAAGTGACCTGAATAGACTAGAAAGCTGGGCCAAAGCTAACAAAATGAAATTCAACACAGAGAAATGTAAGGTATTGCACTTAGGGCGGAAAAATAAAATGCACAGATATAGGATGGGTGACACCTGGCTGAATGAAACTACATGTGAAAGGGATCTAGGAGTCCAAGTAGACCACAAGTTGAACATGAGTGAACAGTGTGATGCGGCAGCTAAAAAGGCCAATGCTATTTTGGGCTGCATTAATAGAAGTATAGTGTCTAGATCAAGAGAAGTAATAGTGCCACTGTATTCTGCTTTGGTCAGGCCCCACCTAGAATATTGTGTCCAGTTCTGGGCGCCACAATTCAGAAAGGACATTGAGAAACTGGAGCGTGTCCAAAGGAGGGCGACAAAAATGGTGAAGGGTCTGGAAACCATGCCCTATGAGGAACGACTTAGGGAGCTGGGGATGTTTAGCCTGGAGAAAAGAAGGTTAAGAGGTGACATGATAGCCCTGTTTAAATATTTGAAAGGATGTCATATTGAGGAGGGAGCAAGCTTGTTTTCTGCTGCTCCAGAGAACAGGACCCGGAACAATGGATGCAAGATACAGGAAAAGAGATTCCACCTGAACATTAGGAAGAACTTCCTGACAGTAAGGGCTGTTCGACAGTGGAATGCACTTCCTCGGAAGGTGATAGAGTCTCCTTCCTTGGAGGTCTTTAAGCAGAGGCTGGATGGCCATCTGTCAGGGATGCTTTGATTTGGATTTCCTGCATGGCAGGGGGTTGGACTGGATGGCCCTAGTGGTCTCTTCCAACTCTACGATTCTATGATTCTATGATTCTATGATTCTATCTAGAGGCACACATGGTCTTTACCCCTGATCAGTTCATTTACATTCATATTTTTTAATCTCTCCACTACCTTCCCTTTTTATGGTAAATGTTCATTTATCAGGTTTTTTTCCTATACAGGGAAAAAAAGAAGATTGTATAACAACAGTTTTCATTCAATTAATGTAAATATTTTTTCTTTCAGGGTGAACCAGGAAAACCAGGCCCTCCAGGTGATGTAGGACGTCAGGGGATTCCAGTAAGTATCTTCTGCATTTAAAATGTAAAATATAGTTGATCAAGGTAATGTTGGAACCATGTGGTCACTGAGTGAGCTTACATTCTCTGTAATGAAAGGAATATGAGCTTGTCCATAATAGTGTGATATAGGAGAATCCTTTGGGAACTTGGATCTTTAGGATGATGTACTGTTTCCTCATTTTAATTGTGAGCAATGCCAGCTTACAAGTGGCTTACAGGTGGCATACAGCTTAGAGGTTAAGACACTGACTCTGATGTTCGTAAGGTCAGCAGATCGGTAGTTTCAGATCCAAGTGCCATGTGATGGAGTAAGCTCCTGTCACTAGTCCCAGCTTCTGTCAATTTAGCAGTTCAAAAGCATATAAAAGTGTAAATAGATAAATGGATACCACTTTGGTGGCAAGGTAACAGTGTTCCATGGACCTTGGCATTTAGTCGTTCTAGACACATGACCATGGAGTTATCTTTGACGAGGCTGGCTCCCTCGGCTTAGCAATGGAGATGAGCAACACCCCCTACAGTCAGATACTACTAGACAATCTTGTCAAAGGGGAAACCTTTACCATTACCATTACCTTTAATGACAGCATGGTGTAGTGATTTGGACTGCAACTCTGGAGACTAGGATCAAATTCCCCCTTTGGCTATAAAACCCACTAGGTGACTTGGATAAGTCACATGCTCTCAGCCTGAGGGGAAGGCAGTTTTAAACCTCCTCTGAACAAATCTTGCCAATAGATAGATCCATCTTAGGGTTGCTGTAAGTTGGAAATGACTTGAAGACACACAATGACAACAACAAATTCCTAATTGGTCTCATAATGCTAGTAAATGTGGGATCCAGTGACTTAATGCATATTTGTAGGTATTCTTTTAAAAAAAAATAATCCCCAAAGATGGAAAACTGGTTTTAGTATTTATAATATGAAACATTTTCAAACTTAAAGTGTCTACAAATCACTATTTATTTATTTATTTATTTAGGGTTTACCTGGCACTCCTGGAGCAAAAGGTCTTCCTGGTGAAAAGGTAAAAATTTCCAAGCAGTTACAGATTTTGCATTCCACCCTTTCTCCCAAAGAGATCAGGAGACCATTTGTTGAAGTTGCTGGCATGTAGCCTTGAAACATCCCTGTTACTTTTTTCTGTCATTGCTCTGCTGCCTACGGAATTCAGAGAGCTGAAGCTCAAAAAAGTAACATTTCCTAGCTTTGTAGGTTGAGGAGCAGGAGAACAAAAAGTTATGGAAGCAAGAGAGTATTAGGATGCGTATTTGAGAAAACTATATTTAATCCTGAATAGAAGTGATGACAGAATATGTAAAACAAAAATGCAGAAGTTGGCAGCAAAATATTTGTTTCATTGGCCTGTTTAGGAGCAAATTCAGTAAACTGTATCATGAGACACGGAATATGTACTATATGTGAAAAAAGTGAATGAATGGATCATTTTTTCCTAGAACAGAGAGAGCTATGTAGAGATAACAACATTTTTTAAAAAATATTGTCAATGTATGAATGTTACCAAGGATAGTGACGGAGAGAAAGTATGTGAATTATTACAAATGAACAATGATGGAGGAAGCAGAATAGATTTCTATGTTTGTTCTTAGCTATTGCACATATTTATTTATTTAGAGTTTTTATCCTTCAGCCAAGAAGACCCTAGAGAAGCTTACATATTGTTAATTTGACAGTTTCCTGCCCACAGGCTTACCATTTAATCTGGCGTAGTCATGCCAGCCATACAACAAAGTCCAATAGGATCCAAAATGCACAAAATAGTGATACCTTTTTTGGCCAGCCAAAATACACAAAATAAATGTTGCCAGCTTTCAAAGCTCCACTGCTTTTTTATCAGGCAATGGTATTTTAAAAATTGAGACTTCATTTGGCATGTTTTACTTAAGAGTATCTAAACATTTTCCTAGAGCATAAGGACTGAGGTTACTTGAGAAATACAGTGGTCCCTCGCCTTACGAATCCCCCGGGTTGCGAAAACCCCGGGATCCGAAAGGTGGCGGACCGGCTTCTTATCCCTCGGGATACGAAATATCCCCTGGGATACGAAGGAAAAAAAGCCGCGCGGCCCCTTTAAATGGCCGCGCGGTCCATTGAGTTTAGCGGTCCCCCGGGAAACGAAAGCTTCCGGGTTACGAAAGTAATCCCGGAACGGATTACTTTCGTAACCCGGGGGACCAAAGTACAGTGTTCTCTGCCTAATAAAGGAGGCTGGTCACCTCTCAAGGGCAGAAACAACCTGGATATCAAAGGAAGTATCTTCTTTTGTGTTGCTTATGAAGTTTACATTTTATTTCCTAGACTTTATGATTCTTTGTTTCCCAAAACCTACCTAGCCATAAAGAAGAATGGTTTGCCTACATGAATATCTCTTCATACCATTGTAACTGTGGATAACAACAACGTAGTTCCAGGACTCTTTCATACAAGGCTAAATTGGAAGTATACAGTAATTTAAGGTCAATTCGAATGCAATCATGGGTTTTATGTTATTGCAAATTAACTCTTCGCACGCAAATTCGGGCAAGAGGGAAGCCAATTCGAATGCAATCATGGGTTTTACCTTATTGCGAATTAAAGCTTCGCATGCAAATTCGGGCAGGAGGGGGTTATTTTCGGGTAATGGGAAGTAATTCCGAACGGAGCAGGGGTTCATGTAAATTCGCTAAACAAGCGAATTTACATAAATCCGCATTGGCTCCATTCGGAGTTGGGAGAAATTCCTCCCCGTTTGAAAGAGTCCTCAGAATGTAGATCTGTGACTCTAACATCATCCTCTCTCTCTCTCTCTCTCTCTCTCTCTCTCTCTCTCTCTCACACACACACACACGTATGTATTAATTATCCTGTGTGATTTTTAGCACTTTTGCCCGATGAAGAAACCAGTGGAGCTTTGAAAGCTTGCAACATGTATTTTGTGCATTTTGGTTGGCTTAAAATAGGTATCATTATTTTGTGGATTTTTGAAGTTATGGTACATATAAATAAGGACACACAAGGAATAGGGGACAGTGGTGGGAATAGGGAAGAAGGGATTAAGACTGGCAGATTGTGGATGATCCTCTCTCCCTCGCCAGAGCATTGGCAGTTGGAGTACTGAAGGAGGAATTCTTATGAGAGAATTATCAGGACATGACCATGCAGTGGGAGTTCCAGGAATTATTTTCTAATAAGGACCTCTGAAATGTAGGTACAGATCCAGTGGCATCACTAGGGTTGGCCTCACTCTGTGTCGTAACTCATGATGTCACTCCTCCACTGACCTCCTCTCATAACACAACATACAGAACCCTTAATAATGTTTTTTGTACTAATGTTACTCATAAATTGTAATCGCCATATATCACTAAATAGTTGTATCATAAAACAGCTAGCAAAATTAAAACTATACCTTAAATTAGAATGTCATATGCACAGACTAATTGTATTTACATGTACATAGATTTATGTGGTTAAACCGGAAATTTGGTAAGGTTTGATATTTTTAAAGAAAATTTGAAAATAATTTTAGAAGTTAAAATTTTTTTAAAAATTAAGTTAAATTTTAACAAAAAAAAAAACCTCTGGGGCATCTCATTTCTTTTCCCACTGAGCACTTACACAATCTCTTAAGTGTTTTAAAGGGGTGCAAGTGAACATCATAAGCCATTTCTGCCAAAAGACAGATGTTTGGAGGAGCAGTGGTGTCAACTGCCTTTAGGGTGTCACCTGGTGTACTCCGCACCCCTCCTTCTAGTGACATGTCTAGTGACATCTATATGTGAAAATGAAGCATAGTGAGAAAAAGCATCCAAATATGTTTTAGCTTGACTGGTTTGACACAACTCTGGTTAGAATGGCACAGTAATGATACTTGCTTTCATTTGAGCAATTCTTTTTTCTCCAACAGGGTAATACAGGTGCTCCTGGGATACCTGGCTTGATGGGGAATTCGGGTAAACCTGTAAGATAATTTCTGTCTCAATTTATCTTTAAAAATCCCTAAAACGTTTACATTTTTGAGCAGAATCATGTTTTTGAGCATGCTCTGTTCTTGTAATTCTATCTCCAGGGAGAACAAGGACCCCAGGGTGCACAAGGACCAATTGGACCCAGAGGTCCACCTGTAAGTTTCTTTGCTGTTCATTTAGTTGCTTATCTGGATTTTTAGATACAAGCCTTGGATGGAGAAAACTATGTCTCTTAAAATCGTATTTGTGTTGCTTGTTTGTTAGATAAACTTTTGTAGTAGTTTCTTTCAGTCTTGAACAAATTATGCACGTCTGCAGGGTATGCTTATTATAACACACATAATATTAACCGATTATCAAAACTTGCAGCTAGAACTGCATATGATAAATTGAACGCAAGTCCTGAGATCCATACCAAGTAGAGTTTTCATGTTCACTAACAAGTGTAAAGACTTTTTTTCCCACAAAGCACCATATTTTATTGGTGAGCCAAGGCTGAATTTCAACTACACTGCTACAGGCAGAGCCAGTTGGTATGCCTGCTGTTTGCACCTTCACATCTCTGGAAATCTGGGTGAGTGTAATACAGCCTACAGGCTTCATTTGAAGATCCAAGCCTCTTTTAATTTTTTAAAAGAAAAATTTGCCTCTTACAATGCCCCTGTCCCTGCTAGGTGTAATGGTGGGGTTTTTAGTCATATTTTTCTCCTTACCTTGGCTGTTTCAGGCTGGGCTGGGGTACTTTTATCAGAATAGGAAGTGATTTCCAGTTTACTCCCTGATTTACTTCCTAGGTACTATTTGTACCTAGAGGATGCAGGGGATAATTTTGCATTTCAAAATATAAGTAAAAATAAGTAAGCAAACAAACAGGAGTAGTATGTGTGTATATACATGTATGCATACTGTATGTATATGTATGTGTGTGTGTGTCCTCCAAAATCTGGTGAGGAACCCCTGGACTTCAGGTAGTTGTCTATCTTGCTATAAATATTTGTGAGTTATCTAAAATTTGCAGGATTCTTTGCTAACTCCAGCAATATAAAAACCCCACAAATAACCCTTACCTTAGGTCAAAGATAGCCATTATTAGCTGATAAGATAAATCAGGATTTAATCAGGAAGAACAGGTTGGTTTCTGCAACAATCCAGTTTTTTGTTAATATCTTATCTAGCTATAGAATTTTCCAATAGAGTTTTCACAAGCACTCTTAACCCAGGGGATTTAGCAAAAGAAAGATAAAATACTGAGAAAAAAAGAGGGATAACAAAAGTGTTGACTAAGGTTTTCTTTTCAGAAAATAATAGCTTCCCAGTAAATTTTAGATAAGTCCCTCAAATGTACTTCATGAAGTATTAAATATTCTCTATGGTAAAAATAGATTAGGTTGTTTGAACGCTAATGTTTGTCAAAGTTATTAAAAGAAAAGGATAATCTAGAAGCTACATTGTTCACCCAAATGGTAATCTGCCCCCCCCCGCCAACTTTCAGGAATCATAGAGAGCTGTAGTATATATGGCTATTTTAACCCGTTGATATTGCTGAGAGAAAGAGAGATCCCTATGTACTCCTGTTGTCAGCTTGTGCCTCCCTAGTTCTGTACAGAGGTAGTATTGTGACACCCGCATAGGATGCAGAGCGTATAATTTAAATACTGTGATGTCATTGTGATATCTCAGTTTTTTGGCAGCATTGCTCAAAATCATTGTCAGTTTACTAGAGGATAACATAGAAGGTAAAATGGATTCCCTTTTCTGAAACCTGCCATTTTCTATGTTAAAGTGGTTATGGAAAATTTCACTGAGCATGGAATGAGCAGTATAGAACTATACTACAGAGTCACAAAAAGTAAGATGCATTCCAGCACCAGTAGATTGAAAAGCTCAACAGAAATAGGGTGAAGAAAGAAAGATCAGTTGTCTAGCTGGTGTAGAGACAGGACTGGTAGCTCATAAAGGACAGAGTTGTTCTTGGGTGCCCAACCAGTACCGAACTGGCAGATCAGCTGACCTTGCTGCACCACCTGGTTCTGTACAATGGTAGGAACTTTTTTGGCAAGGAAAAGTGGAATGCCTCTTTAAGGTGACTGTGGACAATTCAAAACTGCTTTAACAGCCAAGAATTGCCCAAGCATTGTGCCAGCATTGGATCAAAGCCAATGTTTCTCATGAATATGCATTTCCATAATTTTTTTTCTAGTTTTTTTTAGCGTTACCTGGAATAGCTGCCTCATTATGCATGCAAATGATGAATTATTCTATGGAATTGAATTGTAATGCTAAATGATACATTGCTGTAACCTTTAATTGTTCCTTGGCGTAGCCAAAGTCATTTGCTATATAGGCAGTGGCTTTCTATGGTGGTAATGAGGATATGTGGCAAGTGTGAGGCACCTGAAGTCTGTAGGCTGTGTTCAGCCCCCAGACCCTGGCAGAGCAGCCAAAGTGCCTTCACTCTAAAAAAATCAGTAAATCACCACTTTTGGAGAGTAAAGCAAACACACACACAGAGAAAAGGGCCAAAGCCAAAGTCAAAAGTTACTTTTGATTCCAGTTTTCCAGTTATTACTGGCTGATGCTTAGGAATGGTAGGTTGCTGCCTACAGTGCATGGGATGTATGTCAAAATTGACTCCCACCCCCTTCATAGTTGCCCATCTCTGAGGTACAGGGATGACAGAAGCTCAATATGGTTCTCATGAACTGATGATCTCCTTCTATCTGGGTTACCTGTTTTCTCTCTTGCCATTTCTGTAACCTTCCCTAGAATCCATAAAACTAAGGGAGCAATCTTATCCTGTTAGTTGGAGGACGTTAAGATGGGTGCAAGTGCCTCATCCCCAGTGAGACAGCACATCTACTCTGGGCATGGTTTTCCTGCTAGTGGTGTTTCAATTGGTGCCAGGCTGTATTGATGGTAGTGCGTTCTGGGGGAACATCAGAGGTTGCTTGGCTTTCCTAAATTGACAGCCTCCTCACTCCTTTGAATATCCCTGGATTAGGCCCAAGGACTAAGTTATCTCAAAGCTGGCTTATTTAACACAGTTAATGTGGAGGAGATTTTCTGAAAATTGAAGATTAGTCATATTTTTAAAAAATCTCTTCCCCACTCTTGTTCCAGGTCTTCCAGAGGGTGTTGGATTCTCCCTGTCCCATTAAGTATTGCTCTCCCATCCTTTCCTCCTTCTTTTCCCATCTCGTCATAAAATATATAACGAAATATATGGCATTAAAACCACAACAACAGAAAACAATAAAGTTGGATAAGACATCAATATGCCAATAAAACTGGGGCAATAAAATGTTCTAGCATACATACTGAGTCAGATGCTGGCGTGGACAGAAATGTTTTCCCATTTTGTTGAAAGTTCATGAGCAAAGGTGCTAAGTATTGAAGGTATTGGATAATTGGGGATAAAGAGTAATAAAAAGGGCCTACTTTCCTTTAGCCCACTTGGAAAATCTTAATAAGTTGGGGGGGGGGGGGAGACTCACCAAATGACCTTAAGACACAACAAAGTTCAGTTGGAAGTAGGCAGTCCTTGAGGTAGGCATACATTTTTCCAGTGCTTCTTCCTCATTTTTCAGGTCATTTCCCCATCTTATAAACTAGTGCTCTCTCTCTCTCTCTCTCTCTCTCTCTATATATATATATATATATATATATATAGCCACCACAAGAGTGCTAATAGCACAACAGTTTTGCAATAAGGTTTTATATCTTACTTCTTGATAAAATACTTAGTGCAGGACTGCAGCAGGGATACTTCTGTTTCCAGATAAAGAAAAGGGTACGCAAAAGAAGGTTATGTTTAACTTAAACCTGGCTCCAACCCACTGAGACAATGTCTTTGGGGCCAGGGATTGTTGCCCCCACCCTTCTGAAAAACTCTATTTCTCATTTAGATCTTGGAAAAATTACATTTTGAACTACACTTTCCAGAATCCCCAAGCCAACATGGAACTGTCTTTGGTTGGGAATTAGGGAATTGTAATTTTTCCAAGCTTTGGCATGGAGCGATCCATAAAGAAATAGGTATTGTAGAGAACCAGTGAGCTTTGTAAGGAAATATCCACCAATTTCCACCTTTCCCGTTAAGCTCTTTCTGGTAACAAAACAGTTTAATATTTCTTGAAATATGCTCTAATTTATCTACAGCAATCACCAATTAATGGAGGCTATGTTTGTCCAAGACTCATTTTGATATAATTGCTCATCCACCCCTCCCCATTCTCTGCAAGTATCTTTTTTTTTACAGGTTAATTAAAGTACTGAGTAGTTTCCTAACGAGATAATGCAAGATAATCTTCTAAACTATGTTTTTAATCCCATAAATGCAAGTAGGATTTTATAAAACCATCAGCCCATAGAAAACAGGTCTGTCAAACTGTGTTAATTTTCAGACGCCAATTGCAAATGCTGGGCACAGGGTATTCAGATTAAATTCACCCCCCCCCCACATTATTTGTTGTTCCAGCAACGAATAGCCACCTAGGCAATAGCCACTAATTGGAAGCTGGAAAAGTTACTGCAGTTTCCAGATTCCTCCAGCTATCTAATAGCCATATTAGGGGAAGTTTTGTTCCCCAAAAGTAATTTTCCCATCTCTAATATTTTTCATGTTATGTATAAGTTGATGGAAGTGCAAAACATTTTACAATTTTGTTTAAGCATACTTTTAGTGAACACTGTTGTGGATTTTTTTTTAAAAAAGGCTATCCAGCGTCCAGAAGTCTCAGCCATTTCTGTTTGGAATAAAGTTTTTGTTTAAATGGAATCTGTTCCCAAGTAAGAATAGTACAACCCATGTATCAATGGGACCAGTATCCACAGTTTCATTTAACCCCATCTGAAAAAAAGTTCTCTTTAGACATTTTCTAGGGACTCCAGTGCAATTCTACAGTATGCTTCCAGTGGAAGTTGACAATAGAGCCATGCTGGAGTACCTATTAACACTTAGAGAGATGTTCTCTCTAGGAATAGCTAGGTTCTCCAGCCCAACTATGGTCAGCTTCTGCCAGAGATCATTCATTTCAATAAGGTTTTCAGTTTCATTTCATTCATTTCAATTATCCACAGTTTTGCATTTCCATGGAAAGTCTGGGAATGTATCCCCCATGTATACAAGGATCATACTGTAAGTTGATGTAAGGTTGAAGCCTTGAGGCCCAATCCTTTGTATAATTATTCAAACCTAGGTCCTATTGAGTTTGATAAATCCAGGTACAGAAGGTACAGAAGGTTAGAGATTTAGTCTGGATGTGTTTCTTTGACAGAAATGGTAACATTATACACCTGCTCTTCATTAATTTGATGTGGCCTCATTTGCTGCAATAATTTTGCCAGGGTAATTGCATGATCTGCTGTTCAAGGAAGGGAAAAACAAAAAGAATAAGACTGAACCTTTGAACCAGTGCAATATTACAAATGTGGGTGTTACAATTTACAACTAAACACTGTGGTTGTACTAGCAAAGCACCTGAAGACAGTGGAATAGTCCTAGACAGTTCTGCAGTACATGTTCTTGCACGAGGCAAGTGTGGGTTTTGAAGTTTTTGGAGATGTTGGAGCAGCAACACTGGGCATAGTTCTACTTATGTTGACAAGAACATCCATCCTTATTGCTACTGGTATTGCAAATTAGGAGTTTTGTTTTGAAACATGAGTGCCAAATTATCCTCTGATAATCATGTTCTGTCAGCAAAAAGACAGAAGACATCACCATTGAGCATCTCCATTACTTTTCATCTTGATGATCATGGACTACAGAGAGTAGAAGATGGACAAAAGTTAGTGCTGGAATTTTTCATCTGTGAATTAAACCAAGATCACTCAATAGATTGGTAACTGTTCATCACAAGTCACAGTGACCTCTACTTCCCTCTGCTTCCCTCTGCATATCTACTCATGGCTAGGGGAAATCTTTGAGCATGCTTCAGGATATAGGGCAGGTGGAGGCTGCACACACACACACACACACCTGAACAGACTTAAGGCCCATGCTACTGAGTGAAAAACATGCCAAGACAAGAGCCCACATGGCAAACACTAGGCCTTCATAGACAATTGGATGCCAATAAAATTGCAGTAGTACAAGTTCATGTGCAGGAACTGCCATTTTCAGGCACCTCTAGCATTAGGCTGTCTATCATTTTATTTGCAAATTAAGATTGTTAACTATGGAAATCAGATTGATAAGTATGGAAAAGTAAAGGATATAGTTTGTTCTACTTTATAAAAACATTACAGTAGGTTTTTCATTGCATAATGCTATAACATGTCTTACTTTAGTTCCTAATTCTTTGGCTAGTTGAGTGCAAGATTTTCATTTTACACATTATGGAAATGTTTTTATATTACTATCACACTTCATTTTTGGTTTAAAACTTCTTTAAAAAAACTTGCCATTATGTTTACATTGTTCTGTGGTATCAGTTTATGAATGTCATTGTTAGACATGATCAGGATAATGTACTCTGATAGGATCTGTAATGATCTAAAGCAGATGCTGTCTACTGAGTTGGACACAATGGCCCATTGTGCTTAGCTCTGCTGATCATGGTTTGCCGCAGGTCTAAAGCAATTCTCTGATCCGCTGCTGCTTACTTTTGTTCTTTTCTTTTTAAACAGTGGATGCAGACAATTGAATCCTGTACTTCTATAACGCATGTGAGGTCTCTCCCTAAAAAAATAATTTGAGGCACATTCAGACTAAAGAAAAAGACCAGAAAGTCCCAGATTTTGTTCCTGTTCTTTCTCACAATGGAAATAAGATACAAAATTCACCGTGTATTAACTTTGCAATCTCAAGAACAAATGTGTGAATTAAACCTTATTTTATAACCTTCCTGCGGTAGGGAGTTTCTGAGCATAATCTGTATCTAGGCTAGATCCAGTACCATGCAACTGGTCAAATACAATATTCAATGGGTTCAAATGAGGATTCAGATCCCCAACAATATACAAAATTAAAAAAATCATTGAGTCTGGTTGAGTTCACATGAGCATGGTCATGCAGCGAATCTCTTTGCAAGGAAAACACATGTGTGTTTGTGTGTGTGTTTACTCACTCAAACTGCATGAAAACCTTTAACACTTGAATAGCATATGTTTCAGTCAAAAATCAGTGGCTAAATTCTGAGGTAATATGAAATCATAAATTGATGCTGCTGAATGAAATTGCTGAAACAGAGCTAGGATTCAACAGCTGAGATCCTGGTAACTATGCCAGTGTAACTACACTTATGGGGGTGATGGGAGGATAGGGGCAAGCCAAAGGTTCAGCAGAGGCAAAGGGAGAAATATGAAATCATTTTAGGGCAGGAAAAAATTGCCAACTGACCTTCTCTCATGGGGCAGTGGGGAGTCCTTGGATTTAAGGTTCTCTGGGAAAGCTGACTTTTGCAGACTTCTGGGACACAAGATAATTGACTCTTCATACCAGATCATCTTCCTCTGAAGATACCCCCTGCCAAAGCCAGACATTGCAGAAATAAAAATTCATGGAGCTGGAAGTCTTCCTTTGTATGCTACCATCATTGTATACCTTTCCAGCTGCATGATGCTGGAAAAAGGGCACTTGCTCATGTAATGAACATTATATGAGCAGTGCATACAACTGGATTCTAGCTGTGCAATCAGTCCTTCTTTTGAGGACTGTAATTTCCTCTCTGGTTTGTGTCCAACAGTCTTTTGCCATTACAGTATATCTAAATCAATAAACTGTGTTTTTTGTTTGCACTAGGATAATTGCAAACCCTGATCTAGGATAGTGACAAGCTATTGTTTAATGCAAAATAGGAAAGAATCACAATTTTAAAAAATTAGGAGAAGCATACACAACTGCAGCTTGTTGCAGGCTGGTTTGGTCCAATTTGAACCAATATATCGATAGCCTAAGTTTGCATAATGCACAGCATTACAAAAGGAGATTTCCCTCTTCATTTCAGTGCTATTGAAACACCAGAAGGTTCCAGAATATAGCAATTGGTTTAAAGAAACTGGTATTGTCTGAGTATTTTTGGGGCTAAATAGACAGGCAAAAAGAGGTGCTTTCAGGCTGACTTGAAGGTGTGGCATTTAGATGACACATGCCTTGAAGCCAGCAGGAAAATACCCTCTAGGTGCCTTATTCAGAGAAAAGCCATTTCAAAAATAAGCCACTTTCCCCCACTTCTTCCTGGCTTGAAGCCATGTTATGTGGTCATGACATAAGCACTCCAGCTGCCTTGGGAGCTGGTGGTGTGGTTGGTGAGGTTTCAATGTGGCTTTGGAAAAGGCAGCTTCAAGCCACCCTTTTCTGTCCATCTGTTTCACCCCCAAATTTCTTCACAAAAATAATTTAATGAAAATTTATTATTTCCATTTTATACTACCCAGATATAGCTCCTCTGGGTTGTGTATCACATGGCTGTGATCCTGGGAACACTTAACTGGCAGTACACTTTGCTTTTTTAGAAAACCATAGTACAACCTACCTCAGAGCAAACACATATGGAACAGCACTCTTAAATAGATTTCAGGGTTATTCTAATTTTTATCAGTTTCATGATCCATAGGTATGTGTAATAATGTTACAGGAGTTGCTAAATGCAGTTAAATTATGGAGAAGATTAATTAATTTTCCAGGTCACAATATTTTGCGTGTAATGTCATTTGGGAAAGTCTTTTCTCATGCAAAAAGAATAATTTTCTAAAAGCATCAATAGGAAATGTGTTCTTGTCATCCCTTCTCTTCTTCCAGGATATCTAATTATTTTTCAATAAGGTTCCAAGCTGTGCCTTGTCTGAAAAGTGATTTCAGGCAATTTTGAGATGTGGTATAAAGTACTTTTTTTGTGTAGGCTTTTGTGTAGGCTCATTGTTCTGTTGTGAATTGTGTTTCAGTTTTTTTTACCAGGACATGTAATAAAAGTGTGAATTGAAATTATCTATTGTGTTTTATGCCAATTCAGTTCTTATCCTGCCTCATTTTCATCTGATTGTGTAACTGTTCATGTAACTGCCTGATAAATTATCTTTAAAAATGACACAATGCAATATTAATAAGCATATTATTGGTTTGTTACATGCTATATGGGCTTTTTTGTTCATTAAGTTCCCAAAGGCTGCACTTAAAGTCTTCGTATGGGAGGAATATTTTTGTATTTAGAAACAAATTCAGCAAGATATCCTGGTGAGGGAATGCAAATTTTGCATTCAAAAGGGTTCTGTGATATTCTGAAATTTTGAGAACCACAATCTATTTGAGAAAGAAGAAGCAAACTGACCAACAACCATTTAAGTAAATTAAAGAGCCAGGCTACATTTAAGGATGAGTAGTAAAGAGAAATGTCTTTTATTCTGTATCTCTGCTAAGGGTCCCAAATGGAAACTCACTGAATGGTGTCTGCCCAATAGCTGTTCCCAACAGTAACTAGAAAACACAGTAGTTTGACGTATCAATTATCATGATTCTTACATAGCATGTGGAGAAGTGTCATATCCGAGCATTTATTTATTTATGGTCTATAACTCCAGAATCCCAAAATGATGACTGGGTAAAATTTATAGTTATAGCCTCAAAAGTAACCTTTTCAGGGTCTAGACAGTCTCCATTAAGAAATGGTGGGGATTTTTAGTGCTGTTATGGAAACTCAATGCAATGGTGTACATCCATGTTCTAATTACTCTTGATGACCAATCAGAACAATATACTGATCCCCTCCATTCATTTAGTAATTTTCAGAGCCAGGTAAAATAGCCCTTAGAAAGTAGCAGAACAGGATGGTGAGACAGGCATTACCACTATCTCTCCATCAGTCCCAAAGTCTCCCAAGTCTCATGATTCTGGGTGTCTCGTTTTAAGAAGCATATAGACAAGATGGAGCAGGTTCAGAAAAGGGCATCAAGGATGATGAGGAATCGAGAACAAAATATATCAGGAGAGGCAGAAAGAGCTGGGCTTGTTCAGCTTGGTGAAGAGAAGACTAAGAGGTGACATGATTTTAAATAGGCTATGATGGATATGATGGGTAGACCTGTTCTCTGCTGCCTTAGTGGGTCGGGTTTAATGGTCTGAAGCTGCAGGAAAATGAATTTTGATTGAACATTAGAAGGAACTTCTTGACAGTAAGAGCTGTTTGACAATGGAAATTGTCTGGAGAAGTGGGGGGGTGTCTCTTTCTCTGGACATCTTCAAAAAGAGGCTGAATTGCTACTTTCTGGGGGTGCTGTAGCTGGAGATCCTGCATTGAGCAGGGGGATTGGACTCAGGGGCCCATGAACCTCCCCTCAACACTATGGGGATTATCACACCCGAGTTTTCCATGGGTTACACTCCAGAACCACAAAGGTGTGATAACTAGTTGTGCTTCTGAAGTGTCCCCTCTCCTCTTCCATTCTCAAAGCATTCATGGAGCAGCCATTTCTTCATAACTGACATTCCCGTTTTTGAAGAAATGGCTGCTCCATGAACTCTTTGCTGATGGGAGAGGCAAGGGGATGCTTCAGTGACAGTAAGCCTCCTGTGGCATAATCCCACTGTTTTGTATTAATCCTATTGTACACAGATACTGGGCACAAATCTCTGAAAAATCACATTATGAGCATATAAGTTTGAATGTGTATGTATATACACAGTGTATGTGCATGCATGTGCAAGCACAGCTTAAACATAAAGAATACATCAGACTAGTTTGTAATTGATTCAAAATGGTTTAGTCTCTCTATCTATCCATTTATCCAATTATCTATTAGAGTGATTAACCAACATAACTTAATAAGTTAGCAAAATATTTTTGTTTCTCCTTTTTTAGTTGCTGAGAACTGTGTATATGTGTAGAATTCAAAGATATAGCTGTGTTAGTCTGTAGAATCAGTATGTAGAGAGATCTTGTAGCACCTTTGAGAATAACTAAAAGAAAAAAGTTGGCAGCATGAGCTTTCATAGACCTAAGTCTACTTCCTCAGATGCATGTGTATGTATGTGTTTGTGTATACAGTTGGCCCTCATTATCCACAGATTTTTTTATCCATGGATTTGAGCATACATGGCTTGAAAATATTCCCAAAAAGTATAAATTCCAAATAGCAAACCTTGATTTTCCATTTTATATATGGGACACCACAGATTTTGTTATCCACAGTGGCTCCTGGAACCCCCCCTCCCCGTATTGCAAGCTGCCCTGGTATATTTTTATATGTCATTGTTTTATTGATATTTAACTTTGCTTTGTTTTTATACTGTTTTATTTTTGTTTTTATTGGAATGTTTTAACCAATTGTGTGTTGTATATGTTGTGCACCGCCCTGATCGTTGGAAGGGCAGTATATAAATAAAGTTTTATTATTTATTATTATTATTAAACCCCAGCAGATAACAAGGGCCCACTGTATTGGATTTTAATTATAAAGTCCAATGATAGTTTTAAAAAGTATGTTCTTTAATTCAGGACTTTGCTTTTAGGGTTTGAGGTTCTTACTGTGCTTTTTGCTTTTGTTTTCATGTTAGGAGAATGTGTAAATCAAAATTCAAAAGTTAAAAAAAAATTAAACAGCAGTTAATACTGTTTTCAGAAAGAAAGAAAAAAGCTCCTATGTTTTAATAATGTTGTTTTCCTTCCTAAAAGGGTAGCAGAGGTGAGCCAGGTCCAGCTGGTCCTCCGGGTCCACCAGGTAAAATGGTGAGTAGCCAATCTGGATTTCTACCCAGTTTATATGTTTATTTTTCCAAGAATTTATGGCTCCTTTCCAGATGAGTAGCAGCCTATTCATTTATGCAAGATGGTAAAGATGGAAGCATGAATAGAGTCATTGTTGGCTTTCCTCATTTCATCATGCGCCACTACTAAAATTGCATTTTGTTATTTGAATTCCATAGAGCTCCATTGGGAGCACTTTAGGCATTTTTAGGCATTACTGTTTAGAAGGGGGGGGGGGGGGAGCATTATTTTGTGTACTGCCTTAAGAGATGTTAGCTGTTGTTTGTGTTATCAGTCAACAAAAATAGAAGAAGGAATGCTAAAAAAGCCATTTCCTGCACTTTTTTTGCTAGCAACTACCTGATGTTAATAACTAGTGAACATAAATGCCTTCTTTGAAATGAGTTGAACATCATTTGCATGGGTTGTGCTACAAAAGAAGTCTCAATATTTGGGGCCTGAAAGAGTTCCCTGTTAGGAAGGAATGAGGAATGCTCACACCGCAGGGCTGATGGATTACAGCTCTTACCCTGATCTTCCCCCTGTAAAACCACATCTTTTTAGAAGATAGATTAGAAGTCTCAAAAATGTTGTTTCATGAGAACCAGCATTTGCTTTGCACAGAAAATAATATTTATGTGCAAGAGTATTATTTTCTGCACAAAAGAGCTGCTTCCTTTACAGAAAATGCTGTTTTCTGCACAAAAATATTACACACAAACTTTGTCTTGAATAAGTCCCGAACTGTGAAAAGTTTTTCGCAGCAGGAAGAAAACTATAAAAATTTGCTCATTACTTCCTTTGAGAATGAAATTAGTAAAATATTACATACCTAAAGCTGAGAGAGTATGACTGGCCTAAGGTTACCCATTGGGTTTCCATGGCTGAGTGAGGATTCAAACTGTTCCCCAGAATCCTAGTCTGACATTCGAACCACTACACCACCCTGTTTCCCTGCTACTCATCATAGAAAAGGTGTAACAGGCTGTCTGTTTTTATCAGCTATCACTTTTTACAGTAAAAAATAACCTTAAAATCCTGCCATGTTTGATTTTTTTCCCCATAGGGTGCTGATGGTGACCTCGGCCTCCCGGGTTTACCTGGACCGCCAGGATTGCCTGGTCCAAGAGGTGACAGGGTAAGCATCCTGTTTTTATCAAAAGGAATTACTTTATTATAAATATTTTCATGAAGGAGAGGTTTCCAAATTTTTGCTTCACACCAAATAGTTGAATGTCCCTAAGAGACAAATAATTGAAAATTAACTAAGTGATTATCATGTGTATCTTTCTATTTTAGGGACCCTGAAAGTTATTTAACCAATAAAATTTCTTCCCATACTAAAAAAAAATCTTTAAAATATTTACTGAAAAGTTTGTAACACTTATATAATTTGCAGTATGCCCCCCTTTCCATCCTTGTACATCTTAAAATAAGAAAAGAAAAAAGAAAATTGGGGTACCTGATTTAACTCTCCTGTCTAGCAAGAGAATCCTTTCATCTTGTTTTTGTCCATCTCATCTTAACAAATTAACAAATCCTTTGGACTCCAGTCCTTTTTCTTCCATACTGGGTATGCATATCGCTACCATTTGGTTTGTTGCTGAGATTTTTCATGGTTATTTCCGTGCAGACACTATCCTGTTTTTCTTGTCTGCCACTGAAGTCTCTCCTTCCCTTATGACTCCAGCCTTCAAAAGTGATGCATGCCTCCCTTCCACTTATGCCCAGATAATTTTAGATTACTGCTTTTGAAGTCACAGTGACTAGTTGCTTAGTAAGTAATGTCTGGAAGGGTCTTAGGCCTGCCTCGATAGTCAAAGGAATATCTTATCTCTGGGAAGACTTCTCAACTTGGGCTGTTGCTTTCTTAAAACTTTTTGTTTGGTCTGTCCTGGAGGTATATTTAATTGTCTGATCAGCAACATTCAGTGTTATGGCTTTGCTTTTGCTTTGTTGGCAAAGTGCTTTGGAATTTGAGAGGAATCATTTCCAAGGAATTAGAACAGGTCTATTCCCAAGGAAGGACAAACAGTAAGCAGCCTTTGTCATTTGCCTCATGCTGGTGGAGAATAATTTTGTGCAGCTGTGATATCTGCAGTACTAGTATAGTTTTTTCTCTATTTAAAGTACACTCATCCCTCCATATTTGTGGCTTTGAATTTTGTGGATTTTATTTTTCATGGATTTTATTAATATGTTCTCTCTATGAATATCTATGTCCACCACACAACTCTATGGTCAACTTTAACTAAAACTCACACTGAAGGACTCTCCTAGGCATTTGTAGCTCCTCCGGCACAATTCTGTGGTCAATGTCTGGCAGATGTTGACCGCAGAGTTGCACTGGAGGAACTAGAGATTCCTAGAAAGATGTTTTCTCAGGTAAAAACATAATGTTTTTGTGGTTTTTCCACATTCACAGAAATGTGAATGTTAGGGAAATTCACATTGCCCCTAACCCCAGCAAATGTGGGGGGATAAGTGTAGAAATTTATTTCTAATTTTGAAAATGCTTAACTATCCATGTGCCTTCCCAAAATGGATAGAGAACATTACTGGAAATTATTCCTGTAGGATTCTTGCACTGAATCAAAGGCTTAGAATTCTTCTGGAGAACACTTACATGTAATGTTTATTTCACTGAATGGAAATATTTCTGATTGAAATAGAAGGGCATAATCCATTATTCTTTTGATCAAAGAGAACAGCACACCTGGAGAGTTGCATGGGAAAGTGTAACTGCTGCACCAAGACCCTTTAGAAACTTACTTTTTAGACTGCCACTCCCACAGTCCCAAAGTCAGCATGCCAGTGCGGTTCTAATCTTGCCTTTGGAAAGTCTGGATGTTCTGGTCCAAAAAAAAAAGGAGCATTTCCAAATCTGGCTCACCCCTATTTCAGCTTGCTGTTTCCAAGGGCTTCTTCTAGTCGTTGCAGGAGGGTGAGGCACATGAGAAATCTGCTCCTATGAGTGGCTTATCCCTTATGTTATTACCACACTGTGCCTGATACATTGTATCTGGAATGCAGGAACAAGGACAGCTTGTGTGTGTGTGTGTGTGTGTGTGTGTGTATGTGCATGTGCAAGGGGAGATAGCACTTTAATATAATCCATGCCCCTCCATGCACTCCATACCCTTCTGTTCCTTTGGGGGTGTACTCTACTGTTTTTTCTTCATTAGGGTCTGATTTAAACATGACTTCTTAACTTTGAAACATTTCAGATTGACATGGTTGCTATCACAGTCCCTTCTAAGCATCCACAAAGCTGTATGAATGCTTGATGCCCCCTTCCCACACAGATCCATAAGACTATGTGGTGGTGTCTGTGCCAGCACCCTTCTGCTCTGATCCATCACAGCTTCGAGAATTTAGAGAACAACTAATCTCTTCCTGAAACAACAGTGTCCTGAGGCAAGGTCAGAATCCTGGTAGAGGATGAAGATGCTGATTCAGGCCTTAATCCTTTTGTTCAGAATTGGGTTCTGTGTTACCCTCTTGAGGTCATCAGACTGCAGTCTCCAGTGTTCCTCACCTTTGAGTACACAATGACTATGGATAGTCACAGGGTAACAAGGTCTGGGGGCTGCACAGTTCCTGTCATGCTGTTGTTAGTCCCAACTAAAGTAGACTCACTGAAACAATGTTGACTTAGAAAGTCCACGTTTATGTGATTTCCATTTATTCAATCCCTCTACTCTTGTTGAGACTAATAATAATATTCAGTTCTCAGAGGCCATTGATTGGATGTCATGACCAACAACTGCTATTCTACAGCTGAAACAGGAAGAAGGGCAGCATTGGTCTAGATTTTAGAGAAAATGCCAGAGGTTTATAAGCACTGAAACAAACAAACAGCTTCATTTATATACCGCTTCATACCCTTAAGGAGTGTCTAAGCGGTTTACAACTGTAAGCTATTTGCCCCCCAACAATCTGGGTACTCATTTTAGCAACCTCGGAAGGATGCAAGCCTGAGTCGAGCTTCAGCCCTTTACTGGTCTTGAACTCTCCACCTTATGGTTTTGAGTGAGTGGCTGCAGTGCAGGCATTTAACCACTGTGCCACCAGGGCTGAAGCCTTGCTCTTTGAGTGCTAAATCTGGACATTTGTATGACCATTGCCTTTTTAGGAAACTGTTGGCTTCTTCTTAGAGAGCAGCATAATTAAGGAAGTGCAGTGGTGTGGCCCGCACTGGGTGACATGCCAGAAAGGTGGTGACATCCAATCAGGCCCTCCCATGTGACCCTCTGCACCATCCCTATGCATGGTCCCACCCACCGTGCCATACTTGTATTCCCACATACCCCCACATGCACTCTGACACACCTGCACCATCCCCACACACACTTCCATCCCCTGTGATGTCCTGCACACTCTGTCCCGTACTATCTTGGATGGTGCAGCATGAGGGGAAGAAGCACAAGCCTCTCCCAGAAGTCCCACCTCCTGGAAGACCCACCCCCCACACTGAGATACACTTGGTGCAGGAATGTCACTGTTCTGAGAGATGGGGTTCACCTTGTTTTGATCTATTTAGGAGATCCTTCCCAGGATTTCCCCCATCCTTTCAGAAGTCATTGGAGTCCAGTGGCAAAGGTAGCTCTGAAGGATAAGAGGACAGGGTTGAAGAACGTTTCATCTATTACCATCATCACTACTGAGACAATACTGGGACCATTGTGCATACACAACTATTAGGCATGAAGTTGAGAAAAGTGTTTGCCTTTTCTAGCAATCCTGCCTGAATTTCTTGTAGTGCAGTGAAAAGCCAACCCAAGCTTCCAGGCGGCATGAAGCACTGAATATTTTTATTTGGCTTGCTTCTGTTGCTATTTATGCCCTACATGTATTACCTATTGCTGTTCAGCAGTGTATTGCTCTGTATGAAAGTCAAGAGACATGAAATAGTACTGGAGGAGCATCTATATCTTTAATACAAAGGACTCCAAAAAGTTTTGAAACACTTCTTCACTTTGTAACATAACTACGCATGTGTGTGTGTGTATGTGTGTGTGTATAGAGAGGGGGGGGGGATAGGGACTAGGTGGGTCAAAAATGGGGGAAGTAGATTAATAGAGAGCAAACACACATATTAAACTTTCCCACAGAGAAGCATCTGACCATTTCATATTAACACTCTGATTTGTAACATACTTACTCAGAATTAAGTATTTTAACCAGTGGAGTATGGCAGTATGTTTAAATGTGCAGCCTTAGTTAAAATTCTTAGTTAAAATCTTAGTTAAGATTATGTTCATTGTTTGATTTAGTGTTAGACTTTTAGTGCTATTAAATTGCAAGCATTTATTGTAATACAAAGATGGAATATTAATGGAAGCCTTTCTGCTCTGTCTTATAGGGGTGATACAGACCACCCAAAAAGGGTGATCTGTAGCCACCTTTTTTTGCTGCGCAGCTTCACCACAACAGCTAGATGCTGCGGTGAAGCTGCGCAGCAAAAAAGGAGCAGGCAAACCCTGCTCCTTTTTTGTGCCGCAGTTGTGGTGCAATTAAGAAAAAAGGCATCGTTTGGCACCTTTAGTTCGCCACAACTGCGCAACTCCATCTAGAAGCTGCGCAGTTGCTTTGGCGTGCTTACGCACACCGTCTAAAACCTTTAGAGTGATGCCGCTGGCGTCATCATGTGCTAGGGCTAGGGAGCGTGCAAATGCTGCATGCTCCCTAACCCTATTGGCGCCACCCAGGTGCCTCATAGTGCCTGTCTATATCAGGCCATAGAAACAGAACTTTCGTTGGTAGAAGGCCTTGCCTTTAGTAATAGCATGACAGAAGCCAGTTCTAGAACTGCGGCACATAGTGCTCTAGGGAAGAATTGATTTTGCTGGGCCCAAGGGGAGGGAGACATAACAAGAGGTCATGACACACAGTGCTGTAACACTGAGCATGAGGAGGTTGGAGCCACACAGTTTATTAGGCTCTGTCCGTCCCTCTGCTTCCATTTTTGATCCAATGTGGTGTATGCATTGCTGGTTGCTTCTGTGCCAAGTAGGATTTTGTTCTCTTTTCCATTGATTTCTGCCTGCTATACACGATGGCACTTGGCTTGATGAGTTTGAAAATAGGTAACCACTTGGCAAGTTGTGTGTGTGTGGAAGTACAATTACGATAAACACTGATGGCATCCATTTTGGTGAAGGGATGGCCTCTTAGGTCATGAAACTAAGGATTTGGGGAAGCAGACTATCCTTAGGGCTGACCCAGGAGCTACGCCCTTGCTTTAAGTCTTCTGACTTAGGAGAGGAATTCCCGGATTTGCCTTCCATTAGGGCCACTAGGGATCAACACAGATATTAGGGTTCTCCTTGGGGCTCTGGTGTTCCTGTAGAGGAAGCTGAGGAGGGGATTTGATAGAGATCTTCTGTCTCAGTTATTCCCTCACCAGATTGCTCCCCCTATTGCAGACTGGCAGAGAAACGCTGGCCCTTTAAACTGTGCAGCAATATCATGGCAACCAAAAGGAGTGGCACAGCTGCGCAGGAAAAAAGGAGCTGCCTAGAGCGGCTCCTTTTTTTGTGATGTCATAAGAGCTGCGCCACAGCCCTTACAACACTGCTTCCTGGAATAGATGTGTGGGTGCTCAGACGCCCACACATCATCCCTACGCTCCACATGTGGGCGGTGCTCCTGAATAGTGATGCCACTGGCACGTAGTAGGGCTCAGGACCGTGTGGTTGGTGCACTGCCCCAAGCCCTACTATCGTTTCCAGGAGGTTCTTGTCTTTGATCTCTTTGTTCCCATTGTGGATCAGCAAATTTAGCAGGGAAAACTAGTGTCAATACTGAATAGGAAGTGATTAGAAAGCTTTATCCACTGAATTTTGTGCCTGCTGTGCAATGGTGGAAGGTGCCAGAGCCCTGAAAGAAGGAAGATGACATTCACAGATATCACATTTCATTAGCCGTATCTTGAGAAGTCAGGAAACCAAGATGACATAAATACCATCAGCCCTCCACCTCCATGGATAACAGGTTGAATATATTTTTAAAAATAAATAAAAAAGGCAACCTTGATCTTGCCATTTTATATAAGTCAATGGAGCCAAAATAGCAGGGGAAGGCTGCCCTGAGCAATTGCCTGTCCCATGGCATACGTGATTGTCTAAACAGGCCTCTGTGCCATCTTGTCTCTGTAGAGTTTGGGAATTTGGGAAACAATTAGCACTGAGCCTGCAGCCTTCTGCTCTCACTACTACTAGTGATGCCTTTTTGTCTGTTTCCCACCTCTGCTGCTGCCAGCCTCACCTTTACCTCTGTCGATGTTGGTTGTGATCCTAGCAGTACCCAAAGACCTCAGCCTGAGTTCTTGGTTCTGTGTGAAGTCCTTTGTGGAATCTCTTCAAATGGCTTTAGAGCTGGAGATTTTCTGACTCTCCTGCCAGGAAGTAAGTTGAAGTCTGAAGAAGGAATGTAGAATCACAGCCACAGTGCAAGAAGCAGTTCCTCAAACCTTAGTATTGCTAAACTGAGGAGCTTGTTGTTGTTATTCGCTGCTTTCGAGTCAATCTTGATTCATAGTGACCCTGTGAATGAGACATCTCCAAACCCCCTTACAAAGAAGCACAGTGACATTAATCTCAAGCTTTGCTCCTTCCATGACACCAGCTATGCCTCCACTGTTTTTGTTAAATTAAAGTTGAAGTCTGTAATTCATTTATGGCAGCAATGCAAATTGAAATAGTCAGCTTAGATATAAACAGAGAGTACAGCAAAAACAGAAGCTGTCACTAAGTTCACTAGCAGGCATAAGCTTCTCTGTTTGGAATATGGGATTTGCTTAGGTAGCATGACACTTTCCCATTGCTGTTAAGTTTTATACTTGTTTCCTTCTTGTTAAATCTGTTTCACTTGTTTTTTCTTGGGTATTCTCAATGTTCTTTAAGCAAATACTGAAAACTAGTCACAGTGTAGCCATTTCATAATTAGCCAAAAGAACAAGAAAAACAGTTATCCCTATAGTATGCTGTTGGCATCATTATATCAGTTCAAAAAAGTCATTGCACCAGCACCAAGCTTTCACCCACCCTGTAAGAGTTGCCAGTGTCATTGCAACAGAGAGAAGACAGCTCCAGATGCACAAAGAGGCCCAGAGTTTGAACTGTTTTTCTCTTGAACTGAGTGGGGATGATGTTTTTATATATGCTGCCAATCTGCATTGGAAGATATGCTTGTGAGGACATAAATCTTGGTGAAGGCATTCTGCATATGTGTTTCCATTAGAGATTCCAAATTGATTGACTGATTGATACAGAAAGCAAGAAATACATGTGCTGAAAATAAAGGATGCTCTTATTCACATCATACAGGACTGATTAAGGTTTAAATAAATTAAAGCTTAAACAGTGCTGTGAGATATCAAATGACATATTATTCTTAATTTTCACATAGGGTTCAGTTGGTGAACCAGGGCCTAAAGGAGAGCAGGTGAGTATACATAGTCACATTATTTTTTAGCTATGCAACATTGCAAATTGGTCTGAAATGTCTGATGCCTATATATAATCTGTGTCTTATTACTATACAGGGTGCTGCTGGTGGAGAAGGAGAGTCTGGACAAAGAGGCGACCTTGTAAGATCACAATCAGATTTAAAACTAAAAAACTAAATGTTGTTTCCGGTAACATGAGCAAATAGCTTATGAAAGGTTTGGATACAAATGATGTGCATTTAACATGACTGAAATGGAGAAATTTGGGTAATTTTACAAAAAGTCAGATAAAATTATAGAATTTGGTTCATGTCTTTTCCTGTTCTATAGGAACTGAATATTTACAAAACAGATGGGTCAGTGTTCAGCTACTTTGCACCAGTCTTCCCAAAAGTGTGCTAATTCTTCTAGAATTTATAAGGCTGGTGAACTTCTGAAAGTACACATTTCTGCCTTCAACTCTTTTTGCCCTCAGCAATATTCTGTCACTGTACCATATCAGAACCTGGGCATACCTATCATCAGATTGGACATTTTATATGCAGCAGCAGATTGCTAATTAAGTACAAATGATTTCAAATGCTGCAGTATTTTAAATCAGCATATCACTTGTTTACTGAATTTGTTGGCTGGTTTGAAAATGTTGTCAGCAAAAGTAAAGTCTACCAAAGCAAGTGTTCCCCTGAACTTGTGAATCAATGAGCTAATCTAGGGAAATTTCTTCAGCCTTTGTGGGCGGGTTTCTGTTGTGTGTTGACTTACAAGATATGTTTTCAGGAAGCTGATTAAGTTCCTATGTCAACAGTTGTCCTTTAAGTTCTCTGTTGACAACTGTGGTTGTCACATTTGGTTTCCACATTAACAATCACAAATCTTTTTTCCTTGAAAATTTTCCCCAAACATTTTAGTTGAAGGTACGTACCAGTAATTTCAATGTGGAAAATTTTACATTAGGTTTTTGTTATATTATTTACTGTGGAAGCTGCTAAATAAGAGCACAAAAACTGTTCACATATCATGGTAAGCCGTGGTTTGTATCATCTATGGTTTCTTGCTTAAGCTGCAAATTGTGAAGGAGACAAGTGACAAATTGTGGCCTTTCTTTCTTATTTCTGATTTCTTTGTAGTTTTTTTTCTCTCTTGCTGCTTTTGTCAAGTGCTTTCTAACAAGAAGGTGCTTTTGTTTCAGAGTGAGCAGCAGGGTAAAAAGGCCAGGAAAAAGACATAGCTTAGATGTTACAAGATGTGGTTCAAATGAGCCAGAGTCTATAAGCTAGCAACAAAGTGTGAATTCGGTTTATGATTTGTGGCTGTTAACAAATTGCAGTTTGTTAGTGTATGTGCATTTTCATGTCACAATCCAGATTTCCTCAAACTATCCAATAGCATGACATGTGAATTCACTTCTTATTTTTTTTAAATAATATTTTATTGAATTAAAAACAAACAAACAAACATTCAATAATCACCAGACAATTGATAGAGTTACATATATATGATAACCATACAACAACTTTGTGACCTCTTCCTTATAGAGTCCATAAGTCTGTGAGGTATTTTGTGAATTCACTTCTTATAACGCAAAATGCTCCAGAGATTAATTTTGAATATAACAAATAAGTGTTTTACTATAACAGACATGGACAAGTGTAGCAAGAAACAGTTTTTGACATCCATATGCCTGCAGTGGGCTACACAACTACATTTTGACCTTAAAAATAGCTCCTAAATGACATTTGCTTCCACTTTTCAACTATGCCTTTTCAACTAGTTTTTTGCAATTTTATGCTGTTGGGTTGGTTGAACAATGGCAAATGCACTACACCAGGCAGCATTTGGTGGTGTATTCTTTTTCTTTTGATTTTTTAAAAAATGTGGTTGTGTTTTGTGGGTGTGTTTCAGGGCCTTGGAAGGGCCCACAAAATGGTTGGAGCTACTTGCAGTCTGCATTTCCTCCACTCCTGTTCTATAGAGAGCTGCACGTTTAGGATATTCTTATCATAGACAAAATCTCTTTCAGCCTTTTAATGCTTTTAAATTGATTTTGAATTAGTGATTGCAACTTCCCATCATTTGACATTTATTTTTCTTTAGACCTATCTCTAAAAACATTGAGAGGTTGTCTTTCCTTGAATAGCAGTATCATTTGTAAACATTTAGAGAACAATGCAAAAGCCATTATATTTAAAACTGCACATGCAACATTACCATGCTGACATAATTCATCTTGTTTTCTTAGGGTGACATGGGTTTGCCAGGCCCTAAAGGATCTGTAAGTATGATGAACTGCGTTGTTACAGAAAATCAAAAGCATAATATATCAGCAGAACATTCAAACTAGGTGGAAGAATGTTTGGTTTCACAAATGGGGTTTAAATATTCAGTTCCTCAAGCACGGAAGTTAGAGCAAATGTGATCCATCATTCAGCATTTTTTATTTTAGTGCTGCAGATTACTACAGGGGTTTTCACAGTGAGAAATGTGACCTCCTGGTGTGTAGAAAATGAAAGGTTTGTGTGTTTGGGTGAAGAGAGAAATAAATTAATGAGTTAGTGTAGGAAGGAAATGCAGACTTCAAAACAGACCAATAGAGCAGACTCTGTGAACTGAATTTTTATGCAAGTTATACACTGGGCTGAGCATCCTTTATGCACATCACATAGGACAGATTCTAAGGATGCAGACTTATCACCACATATACAAGGGTACATCCCATTGTATTCTCAGGGTTATTGCTTTGTAGACTTGTATAAGATTACACTGTAAAGCTAAGTGCAAATGGTAACCTACTTAGGCTCCAATTAAATATTACTTCATAGAAGCAGCTAGTAGTTCATTCATGGGGGATCTGGTACAGATTGGTATCCTTACACAGTCATAATTTAAATTGGGACCTTTGCACCAACAGTTTGCAATTCCAAGAAATTATCAATTTCTTTTAATATATTGTTTTTGATAATGTAAACTGAAGGCATGGAGGAGGGGACAGTTGGGATTGTATTGGGAGACAAAGAGTGAAATTTTCCTTTTCTACTTCCCATAGGGAAGTCCTAGTCTGGATTAGATCTCCTGCACATTTTGATAATGAATAGCTATGTCTTTAAAGTAATATGCAGTTTGACCCCCTTGGTACCTCACTGTTTTTAAAAAAAAGTATAGAGAGGAAGGAAAAATTGCAGTTGTAGATGCAGTTGGAGTTTCATAGCATTCATTCATACTGTATGTAGTTGGGTAATCCTACTTCAGTAATGTCTGAAAGAGAAAATATGGTTAATGACTTCTGAATATATTTAGGTTGTGTTACTACCTTGGCTTGTTTAGAAGCCATTAAGCAGAGTTTTCTCTTTTAGGCCCCATTCCCACTACATTTTGATTCGAAGTGTGACGCGGGCTATATGACCCTTGTTCACACTCGAATCGACTTCCGATCCTTATCGGATCGATTAGTAGAGGAAACGACCAGGTTAAAAGAAATAGCCCGGGCTTTCCTGACACTAGTTTTAAAGTGGTCCTTTTTGGAAAACACGATTCTGAAGTGTTTCCAGTAAGTCGGAATGCTGGTCAGAATCGTGTTTTTTTGGGGAGGGGGGTATTGATCGCAAAATCAATCTTGTGCATTTGCTTGCAATCTTGTGTATTTGTGCTCTTGTGCATTTGCAATCTTATGCATTTGTGATCTTGTGCATTTGCGATCAGTGTAATGAAGAAAAAGAAACACACACACACACACTTGCTCCTGGGGGGGGTCCTTCCTTTTTTTCTTCCTCCCTTCCACCCCCCCTTCCTTACTTTTTTTCTCTTTTTCTTCATTATACTGATCACAAATGCACAAGATCACAAATGCACAAGATTGCAAATGCACAAGATTGATTTTGCGATCAATACCCCCTCCATTAAAAAAAAAATCCCCTGCAGGAAGGGGATGGGGGCATTAAGGGCTGTCACCTTACATGGCAGCTGCAGTGGGAATGAGAAGCGTTCCCAGCTAAGAAAGTGGTTCCAAACAAGGTCCCTTTTCATAGTGTGAACGAGGGGCCTTTTGGAATCGCTTTCATAAGCGGAGCACAGCCCGGTTCCAATGCAGGTTTTTTCGCAAGTGGGAATGGGCTCTTAGATTATGCAGGATTGGAGACTGATCAGCTTTTATTCTCTTCCTTGCATGTTGGGCAGAGTTAAGAAGCTTTTATGCAGAAGAACAAGATTTGTACATATATTTTTAAAAGTTGAGATATAATCACACAGGCAAGAGTTTCTAAGATTATTTCCTTTCCCCTATGTCCTTGATTCAGTGTCCTATTCACATTTTACTGCCTGAGACAATTCACCCCTATATGAATTTCATCCAGTACTGCATCTGGGACTCTAGAGTTAATATCATGTTGCCATAGTAATAAAACACCAAGGAGGGCATAATTGAAAAAGTGCAACAACCAAAAGCTACATCAATAAATTGGTTTCCAGTAGTTGGAAAAAGTAATTGTTGCTGAACTATTCTGCTGGCTACTTTTCAGAGAGAAAACTTTTGTTAACTTTATATCACATTTTTTTGCAGCTAATCATCAGTGGTATGCAGGCTTCTTTGTAGCATGCAGTGCATGCATGGATGGGTGGTTCTCTGTATCAAACACTGTTGTTTTTTGAGGAAGATGCCCAGACATCTGGCTAAATGGAAATAAATATTTATGAGGCTTTATCTCTTGCCAACACCTGCAAGACAGAGCAAAGGTGTAACACCAATTTTATGTTTAGTCTCCATCAGGACATAAATGCTGTATAGTCATATTGAAGTGGAATTTGATTTTCCTTATTCCTCAGTTAGAATGTCGATACACCGGAAAGAAGAAGACATGCAGCAGCTCCATATACCCCACAGAACAAATACATCTCTGCTTGTCCTTGCATCCTTGAATGCTGACAGTATGGGTTTGACATTAGGAACCACTAACCTAAAAGAAGTCTGCCCACCAATGTGTGTGAATTGCAACAAACGTATCACAACTGCACAGTCACATTTCCCTTTTCCAAGGATCAGCCTTCTGTCCTCTGTGCCAGAAACTATCTCTATGCTTTCCTTCCTCATTTTCTACCACCATATGTTATTTCTCAAACCAGCCTAAATTCTGTTTAGCCCTTGATCTCAGCATCACAGTTATCAAAATTTACTTTTTGCACGTTCAAGTCAACTCCGATCTCTGGTGAGCCTATCCTAAGGTTTTCTTAGCAAGATTTGTTCAAGGGGTTTTGCCATTGCTTTCCTCTGAGGTTGACAGAGTATGACTTACCCATGGCTTCTGTGGCTCAGAGGAGCTTCCCACCCTGGTCTCCAAGAGTTTTCTTCTGATTCTCAAAACATTAGACATTGCAACATTACATGCTGGATTTCTAAAATTACATAGGTGGAAATAAGTTGTGTAAGTCCGAGTAAGGAAATCATAGAATCATAGAATCATAGAGTTGGAAGAGACCACAAGGGCCATCCAGTCCAACCCCCTGCCATGTAGGAACTCTCAATCAAAGCATCCCTGACAGATGGCCATCCAGCCTCTGCTTAAAGACCTCCAAGGAAGGAGACTCCACCAAGGGAATGTGTTCCACTGTCAAACAGCCCTTACTGTCAGGAGGTTCCTCCTAATGTTGAGGTGGAATCTCTTTTCCTGCAATTTATATCCGTTGTTCCGCGTCCTAGTCTCTGCAGCAGCAGAAAACAAGCTTGTTCCCTCCTCAATATGACAGCCCTTCAAATATTTAAACATATAAATAGAAATATAAAGGAAATAAAATTTCATTTATGTAGAAATATTGATTTGTGGTGGAGAAGAAAATAATATTCCTTCCAGTATTGCTATTTGCCTTATACTTACTGCTGGCTGCCCCAGTAAACATAACGATTGATAAAGGACAGATTAATCTCAAAAGATAGATTAGGTTGACTTAGACAGTTTTACTTACTGGTAAGCTATGTAAGAGCCAACGTTGTGTAGTGTTTTGAGAGTAGGACTACAACTCTGGAGATCAGGGTTCGATTCCCCGCTTGAGTATAAGGTGACACTAGGTGACCCTTGGCAAATCGCACTCTCTTAGCCTCAGAGAATGGCATTGGCAAACCTTCTGTAAAGAAATTTGTCAAGAAAATCCTATGGTAGGTTTTCCTTAGGGTTGCCGTAAGAGAAAAATGATTAGGAGGCACACAACAACATATGTTATGTAGACATTGAACATAAGTGCATCTAGTTTGAACAGTTTTATTACACAATAATTGTGTTAATATGCTTCTGCTCCAACCTCTATGAAAATGAAGTCTGCTAACCCATTAAATGCTGACAAGGTCCCATACAATGCAGGAAATGACATTCCAAAAGGAGAAATAGGATACTAGGAAGATTTGCAAATAAAAGTTCATTGTAAACAGTTTTTAGCTTATAATTTTTTCATTAAATCTTTTCAATATCCTTATGATTTAAAAAAAAGCATATATATTTCAGAGATAAAAGTGCCATGCCTAGAAACAGTGGGTCCCACAGTTTTCTGTTTCACTGAGAAGAGAAATAGTTGTGATTAGTTCTTTCCCTAGCGATTTCAAGGCAGCAGTTTCCAAACTCCTGTATTACCAATTTCTAGCTTATCTAATATTTATTTCCTTTGCTGTTATATTTATAGAATACAAAAGCAGGAGCTTAAAAGCTCTTGTATTTTATGGCCTTCTTGGTGGTTAAGCTGTTTTTAAATATTTAATATATTCATAGGATTTGTACGAAGGCAAAAAATATATAGAATTGCTTCAGAGACTTGTATTGCTTAAGTAATGTATCACTCTGGAGGTGCCTGTGGGGATGAGGAAAAACAAAATGCCATTTGCTATGTAGCAGCCTCTTCCTTACTTGATTATTCACTGTAATGCATAAATATAGTCCTCTGAGAAAAAAACTTAGCTTCCTCAACCAAAGCAAAGGAAAACCCAAGCCTCACATGAGAAATGGAGAGTGTGATCACTGGGTTCTTCTTGCCAATAAAAATTCTCTTCAGGCTGAAAGGGGGGAACTCATTGGGAATGTTGTAATGTCATGGCAGCCATTTTAACAGAAGGTGTATTGCCAGTGCCACCTTCCGGCTGCCATTCCACATCCACTTAGCTAGGAATATATTTTTGCACTGAGCTTGCAAACATTACCTGAGCAGGAACAGGTAGAGAGTGAACAGTAGGAGTCAAAGGCTATTTTGTATGAAATCATGGAAGAGACAAAACAGAATGGTGCTTTCGGGTTGAAGCTGTTTAGTTTTTTGAGCTGTTTGAAGGTGTGTGTGTGTGTGTGTGTGTGTGTTTGCATTTTATTGGCTTGCACCTGAATGCTCTGTTTCTAAAACATGGTTCTGGGTTGTGACAACAAGCTGACTGTAGAAATAAGCCCTTGATGTGGTTGAGCATAAGGTTATCAGTACCCACGTCTGTAGACGCTCTCATAATGACTAGGAGTAAGTGAACCGGAACCATGTTAGCTGCATAAGGAGATTTTGGAGGAGTTGGGATTTAAAAGAGTCATGCATAGGAAATGGAAATAGGTGAATGTAGAGAATGTAGGATGAGAATGTAGAAAAGAATATGGAAATTATTAAGAGTCAGTTTGGGTTTTTCAAAAGAAAGTAATTACAGACCAGTCTTATCTCTTCTTATGATATAGTTACAAATTTGTAGATCATGGGGATGCTATGGATGTAATATATCTTGAATTCATCTTAACAAGGTTCCCTTTGGTAATTCTACAGACAAACTGGTCAAATGTGGCATAGTCTGTGCTACTGTTAAATTGATTTGTAACTGCTTAACAGACCAAGAAAGGAATTAAGTCAATGGTCCCTCTCCACAATGGAGAGAAATGATAAATGAAAGTGTGGTACTGCTAGGTTCTCTTCTGGGCCTGGTGTTTTTCAATTCTCTTAAAATGACTTAGGGCCAATACAGATAGCCACAAAGCACCAT
This sequence comes from Urosaurus nigricauda, assembly GCA_034509955.1. Taxonomy (NCBI): domain Eukaryota; kingdom Metazoa; phylum Chordata; class Lepidosauria; order Squamata; family Phrynosomatidae; genus Urosaurus; species Urosaurus nigricauda. The sequence goes on along the minus strand of JAOEGL010000001.1, from coordinate 254,158,423 downwards.
CCTGGCGGCAATACTAGGGTTAGGGACCACACACCAACCGCATGGTCCCTAACCCTAGCACGTACTGATGGTGTCATCATGGCAGCCTCCCATCCACGTGGGGGCCACCATGATAATGCCGCTGTCGTGCAGCATCCCCACGACTGCCTAGGGAAGCAACATCATAAGAGCTGCAATGCAGACCTTATGACGTCGCAAGAAGGAGCTGCATTTCACAGCTCCTTCCTAGAGCGGATTGTTCCTGCGGCAACCACACAGCTGCGGGAACGATCCTGAGGAGAAAGGGGCCATCCTTTTCTCCTCTGTAGGGCCGGGGTGTCCAGGAGCATGAAGCCCAAGTACACCCCTTTTCTGTGCCATGGGCAAGTGGTATTTTGCCGGTTCTCTGTTGCCCAGAAAAATGCTGGATTCTGGCTGCAGGGCTGCTTGTGATGCTGCCCTGGCCCCAATCCAGCATGAAAAGGGGTGGCACAGACCTGTCCCTTTGGGGCTCGTCTGTACAGCCTCTTAGCTTCTGGATTAGAGGTGATGGTCATCAGATTTGAAGACAACGACAACAACAACAACGATAATAATAATAATAATAATTATTATTATTTATACCCCGCTCTTCAGCCAAGGCTATCAAAGCGGCTTACAATTTGTTAATTAAGACATTTCCCTGCCCTCAGGCTTACAATCTAAAATAGACACGAAACAAAAGGAAAAGGGAGAGGTGGTGGGGAAGGGGGAAAGTCCAGCAGATCTTCTCTCCCTCAGAGGCCTGGACCATGGCAGATGGATTGGAGGGAGGGCTCTTCTTCTTTTTAGGCAAGGCCTGTTGGAGCTGGCATGCCTTTCTCTCCCTCAAGATGACTGAGAGAGGTAGCTAATAACTTAGAAGACAAAAATCAGGATTCAAGATTACTTTGAGAGTTTGGAGAATTTCAACAGGAGTAAATCTGAAGTTCTACATTTTGGCAGGGAAAAAAATCACATATACAAATATAGAATGAGTGACATTTGGCTTAGCAGTAGTACATGTGAAAAAGGTGTAGGGATCTTGGCTGGCCACAACATAAATCTGAGCTAACAATGTGATGTTTTGCAAGTAAAAGCCAATGCAGTTATTGGTTGTATGAATAGAAAAATAGTGTTCAGATTGAAAAAGGTATTGCTCTTCATTGGTTTTGCAATGATGTCATCTCGATTATTGTGTTCAGTTCTGAATTGCATTGCAGATAATGTGGAAACCTGGGCATATTGTATGCAGCAGGCTATTACTATACCTGGAAAATCTGGAACAATATTGGAAGAATAGTTTGTTCTGCTCCACCCCCAAGTAAGTATGTTTTACTTTGTGCCATTTTAGGCTGGGAATCCTGGAGAACCAGGGTCACGTGGGCCTGAAGGAAGTCGTGGTTTGCCTGGCATGGAAGGATTGCGGGGCCCACCTGGTCCTCGTGGTTTACAAGGTCAACAAGGTGCTCCAGGCCTGCCTGGCAGTCAGGGTCCAGCGGTAAGTAGTAGCTTCTTTATACCCAAATATGTGTGTCATGACCAGGTGGATTACTGTATTGGAAATGAAAATACAGATGGGAGGACACTTTTCACATTCCTTGTGCTGACTTTAAGTTAAGATGCCTTTTTCTATGGAGCGAAAGGCTCCTTACTTTATCCTTTGTGCTGGATGCTTAAATGTTGATCCTATGGAGCTTTTTTAGTTCAACATCTTGGAGTTAGCAGTAGCCACACTCTCTCAACATCAGAGAATGGCTATGGCAAACCTCCTCTGAAGACATTTGCCCATGGGAAGAGAAAGAAGAGGAAGGAGGGAGTAGGAGAAGGAGAAGGAGGGAGGAAGGGGGTGGCAGTGCAGCTGTGGCAGTGGTGGGAAGAGGAGGATAGGAGGGAGGAGGATGCAGCGGTGTAGATCTGGATCGGTAGTTCCACTACCAAACATCTGGATCATTGTGGTGCCATGAAAACTTCACTAAGTCAAATGGATTTTTTGTTGGCCCCCTCACAAACTGCATCAAGTGCAGCTAGGGCCACTGTGAATGCCTATGAAATACCCCAAGTTCCACACCGAGTCATTTCATAGTGTGAATGGCCCCTTAGTGGTTAAAAGCATATACAGTGGGCCTTCACCTTATGCGGGGGATCCGTTCCAGACCCACCCCCACCCCCCGCGTAAGGCAAAAAATATGCATGCTCGAGCCCCATTGGATATAATGGGGCTCATGCTTACAGCGCGGCTGTGCGGCTCACGGGCCATTCTCTCTTTTCCCGCATGGCTTCAGCATAAGCTGAAAGTATGGCATGGGCATACTGTAAAACCATTTAACATATAAAACAGGATAGACTAAAATAGTTTAAATCGCTTAAAACCCCTGATGTGCAAATTTGGATGCAATCATTCATGCTTCCAAAGCTTTAGTCAACTGCAATGTTTTTGCTTGGTGTGAGAATGACAGCAGCATTGGTGCCAATCAAGCCTATAAGACTAGGTCATTTCATAATGGCAGTGCCACATAATGACCACATCCATGTCCTCTCACACACATTTGTCTGATTGACAGGACCCACTGTAGCACCTTATAAAAAGAAAGTGGTGCCAAAAGATCTCGTGTTGTCCATGGCCTGCTTTCTCTTTTCTGTCTCAAAGCATTCATGTAGCAGAGATCTTGGGCCATTTCATGCTACACATAGTAGCACTACATTCCACTTTCATTAGCATGGTAACATTCTCTGTAATCCTGGGGTCTGCATTTTGATAAAGCACTAGAGTCAGAAATGACTTGAAGGCACATAAACTCCAAATTCCAGAATTCCATAGGACAGAACCATGTCAGTTAATAGGGCTACAATTAGGGCTACTGACAAGTCCTTTCCTTGCTAAGCTTTGAAACTTTTACAGAAAAACAGGTGAGGCAACAGGTTGTGTTTCAAGCTGCATCTTCACTGCAGAAATAATCTGGTTTTACACAACAAACTACAATTCCAAGAATTCCATAGCATTGAGCCATGGCAGTTAAAGTGATGTCAACTGGGATTATTTCAGTAGTATGGATGCAGCTGCTGCTGAACTAAAGTCACCTCTCTGTGGTCATAAAAGGCTTGTACCGGCCCTATGTTCTGCCTGTATCTTTCCATCTAAATGTGCCCAATAAACAACAAACTAATGCCAAGATTATTTTAAAACCCAGAATAGTTGGGCAGGACTACTGGTAATGGAAGAGTGGAATCCAAAGGAACTGGCAGAGTTGACCTTCCCTCCATGCACTCCCAAAACTGGCTCTGAAGAAGCCCAGAAACTCTTCCAAATCAGTTTTCATAAGGACCTGGGAGTCAGCAAAACTTTAATTCATCTAGACAGCATAGTCTGTATAAAGTTTAAGGATGGACATTGAGTTGGAAAATTTCATTTCCTGTGTCCGGCCTTTGAAAAATACATAAATAATACATAAAATATGAAAAAAATCTGGTCAAAATCCTTCTAAAAATGACCTTTGAAAGTAACTTTAAAAGTAACTAAAATGTTAGTTGATTCAGTGAATCTAGTCTAGTAGTAGGAACTTGCAGTTATATTCAGGCCTAAGTTAGTTGCAACTCATTACTTGTTACTTCCAGCCTCCGCTCTATATATATTTAGTGGATTTTGTTTTGTTCCCAAGATCATCTTTTGTTTGCTCCAGTCAAAATAGGAACCTTGGCCATTTTTGTTTTGAATTCTTGATACATGCTCTGAAAAGTTCAAGCTATTGTTAACAGTACTGAAGATTCTACATTCTGGCATTCTCATCTCAAGTCTGTAATTAGTAACCCAATGAAATGTTGATTGAATTGTTTAATAATTTATCTGTTTCAGGGCAGAGAGCCAACTGATGCCCACATTAAGCAGGTTTGCATGAGAGTAATGCAAGGTAAATACAGACTCTACACATTTTTTCAAATGTCTGAATGTGAATGTTCGCATTGATAGGCACAACTAAATGCTAAAAAGTTCTCATGAGCAACTTAAGGGCCATGAGCTGGCATGCATTTAGAAAGTGAACTGTACTTGGCTTGTCTACTTTTTCCTCCTTGTGTCCAATCCTGCATTTGTTTCAGAAAAACCACACGCTTTTAATTTTTGGTGCAAAAGATAGAAAACTGGCATAATTTATTAGAGTGTTCCTTTCAGAAAGAGACTGTTTCAAAACAACGATCAATGCCTATTACAAGAAACAAATTCTTGGGAGTAATGTTTGCTCATGGCATCAAGATTTTGGAGCACAACACTTGATAGTAAATGGGGTAGGGAGAGATGGACATTTCTTTGTGACATTTCTCTCCTGTAATACAGTGGTCCCCCGCTTTACGAATCCCCCGGGTTGCGAAAACCCCGGGATCCGAAAGGCGGCGGACTCGCTTCGTATCCCCCGGGATACGAAATATCCCCCGGGATACGAAGAGAAAAAAGCCGCGCGGCCCCTTTAAATGGCCACGCAGTCTGTCCGTGAAAGCGGTCCCCCAGGTAACAAATACTTCCGGGTTACAAAGGTAATCCCGGAACGGATTACCTTCGTAACCTGGGGGACCAGTGTATTTAGTTTGTTTGGCCACGCATAAAACCACCCAGGCTTCATGGAAGATGCAATTACATGACTAAGGGTGTGTTTATATGTACCAAACAGAACAGTCTCACCTAGTTCTCACAGAGAGCAGTTCAAATGATGTACCTTTTCATCACCTCAGGGTTTCAATCCAAAGGGAAAAAGTGTGGATTAATCCCATTTTGATCAGAAAATCTGGATATTTGCATGTGTGTGTGGACTGCCCTCCATAATGACGTAGGTATGAGACCAGGAGGAGAAGTTCAGAAATAGATATGTTTGCATGCATGGTTAGTGGAGAAAATAAAATCTGAAGTAGCCATTGCTGTGTGGCTGGACATACTTGATTTATTGGTCTAGGGTGTGTTTGAAAGGAAGAACTGTGTGGACACTTCTCCCAAACTCACTTCAGTGTGTGTAGACAAGCTTGTGGTTGCTGTGTATTGGGGTATCCCAAAGGTAAACTAGATTTTCCCATCAGTGTTGATGCACCTTACATTAATTTCTATTCTAAGGAAAATATATGGAGCTTGGAATAGAATGATCATTTGTTCTTTCATTGTTTCAGAGCTTTCCAGGTGTCATTGTAGCCTGCGATCTTAGTACTCACTAAGTAGGGAAAGGCCATAGCCGAGTGGTAGTACATATGGCTTGGGTGCTACCCAGGCCATATGTCCTTGGGTCTAATGTTCAATCTCCAGAAGTTCCAGATAGGGCTGAGAAATGGTCCCACATTTAATCTCCAGAAGTCCCAGATAGTGCTGAGAAAACTCCTTATGGAAACCCTGAAGAGCCAGTGTCAATCATACATAGTGGGCTAGATGGATCAAAGACATTTTCCTATGTTCCTAATAGTGTTCAATAAGCTTAGGAAGAAAGCTGCTTGTACCCAGAGTTTGTATGGGAACATTGCCTGTTCTTAAGTAAGAGAACTCCCATTTTCAATACTATTTTAATCAACACAGGTATTGTTAATACATATTATATATTTTAGTACATTTAGTAATATATCTAATGTACCTTGCAGATGTGCATGAGATGCTTTGCATTTAGAATCAGGTTGGAAATGTTTGTGCTTAAACATTATAAATGCTTAGGGTCAAACTATGTCAAATGTAGAAATTCAAAGGCTAAGACGTGGCCCTAGAACAGCTGACTTGATTATAAATAAATCAGAGTTTGAAAAAGTGACTTTCCTGGATTATAACTCTCAGAAGACCCTCATGCTAGCTTTTCTAACCTCAGGATAAAAATACACTAGTATTGTGAGTGGGCAGCCAGTGAGAATAATGTTGCTTCATTTCTCACTACCCATAAACATTTTGGTAGTAGTGGGATACTTCTTGTTGTATATTTCAGTATATTTCTGGCTTGGAATGTATTGTGTTGTGGAAAATATATATACTTGCTGATGGCTGCTGCTGAAATCTGGTGGGATGTTATACTGTTGTGTTTCAGCTGTTTAAGAGGTTTTATTATTCTCTCTGATTTCATTTGAGGTCTTCTCAATGCGACCACTATTTTGTAAACTGCCCAACAGGGTGCAACATTAGCTTTGACTTCAGATTTACCTTCACTAGCAAGATCAATGTCTCCTCCTCCCTTTATCACTTTAAAGTGCTCCTATAGGAAAATGTATTGCAAACAACAGAATTATAGCACTGTGATTACACTTTAACTGCCATGGTTCCATCTTATGGAACCCTGAGTCTGGTAGTCTAGTGAGACACTGGAGATCTTAAGCACTAACTCTAAATGCTTGTCCCTAAAATGCCAGTCTCAGGATCCCATAGGACAGAATCATGACAGTTAAAGTGGAATAGTAGTGCTATAATTCTGTAATGTGAATGGCTCCCTGGTGTTGCTATTACATGGGTATCAGTGGCAAATGCATGCAAACTGTAGTCTTTCTCACCTTCCATCATGTAAATATTCTGCTCACAATTTGCAGGAGATCTATAAACTAAAGTAAGGCAACATCAAATTCAGTGTTTGGAATGTCTACAAAGTTTGCTGAATCTGAGAATCACATATTTTAAGACTGAAAATTTAAGAGTTCTCATTTATTTATTTATTTGAAATGAGAATATGTATCATTGGTCCAAAATACACTACAGAAATAATCCAGTTTGAGACCACTTTAATTGCCCTGGCTCAATGCTAGGGGATCCTGCGAATTGTAGCTTATTGTTCACCAGTGCTCTCTGACAGAGAAGGCTTACGAAACTACATTTCCCAGAATTCACTAGCACTAAGACAGGGCAGTTAAAGTGGTCCCCAACTGGATTATTTCTTCATTGTGTTTTGGATCTTGGTCCTCACTGTTGCACAGATGGCTTGGAAAATGTATTGCCAGTTGTGTGGAGGAGGAGAGTGATGAGCTTCTTTTAGATGCTAAGATTAATTGCTCGGTAATTGAATATTGTTATAATAATTGGAAACTTAAGCTGTGGTTTATTACATCACCACCATCATCATCATCATCATTTCCCCCCTGTTTAATAGAACAACTGGCTCAATTGGCTGCCAGCCTTCGGCGACCAGAATTTGGAGCCCCAGGCCTTCCAGGACGCCCTGGACCACCTGGTTCCCCTGGACCTCCTGGAGAAAATGGTTTCCCAGGCCAAACAGGATCTCGAGGTCTGCCTGGCCTTAAGGGACCTCCTGGTGCCATTGGACTAAAAGGCCCCAAAGGTAAGGACTATTGAAAAATATAGCCAAAGCAAAATGTTTCAGCTTCTGCCTTTTTCAGTTGCTAAAGATGAAACTGAGCTGCATCCAAAGTGGTAGTTTAGAACACTTTATTATTGGCATTCTTTATTTAAACTCTTATATGCTTTGAGTTGACAGCTAGTTATTTAGTCTTGTAAAAACGTAGCATACTTTGGAAGTCTCTTAAACACGATGGTACACTTGAAAGAAGATAGCTGACTCCAAACTTGATGCAAGTTGTTTAAGTATATGTGTGTGTGTGTGTGTGTGTGTGTGAGTGAATGTGATTTAAAAGCAACTTAACAGCACTTCTCTCAAATTTGTCCTGAATTCCCTTAAGGATGCAGTTAATCACTAATACTCAACCATCCACACACTTTATTTGTTTAATATATTTATTTAATTGATATATATTTTAATCATTCATACATTCACACATTAGAGAGAAATGGAGACACTTCATAAAAATTCCCATCTAAATCAATAAAACTTACTTTCGAGAAGACATTCACAAGATTGCACAGTGCAGTTTCAGGCTTGTGTATGTAGTATATTAACTGGGCAGAGTCTTGTCTTATTCCTTTGTGCTTTTAAAGATCTGTATCAGGGTGGGAAAGGCCCTCCAGATCCTGTTGGACATCAGCTCCCATTAAGCTGGTTTTTGGGGCTGCTGGGTCTTGGGGTCCAACATATCTGGAGTGCTGGATGATTCTCATTCCCAATCTGTGTGAAATGGTTGAATGATGGGGTAATTGGTGTGTGTGTGTGTGTGTGTGTGTGTAGAGTGATGTTCCATCAGTATCCTGATGACATTCAGCCATTTTTCTTTATCTCTTGATCCAGGTGTTGAAATGATATATTGGTCCAAAAAACTGAGTTTCAGCCAAGATGAAGGCATTGTGGGTATAGTTTTGGGGTCTAGAGCATTAGTGTGTTTTGTACAGGGATGCCAGCTCAAAAAAGAGCACGTTTGCAGTTTGTGGGTTCTCCAATAGCCAGCTCTGTATTTTCCTGACAGAGTGCAGTTGAGTATACGGCTGTAAACTGCCTTAAAGTGACTTGAGCTATGTCATGACACAGAGTGATACCTTGATTCAGATTAAACAGTGTAGATCACTGGCTCAATATGATGATAGATTGGTTTGGTTGTGAACTTGTGAGTACAGTAATTCGGTGAATTGACTCTTGCACTCTGGAGAAAAGAGATGGTTGAAAGGGGACCAGTGAAGAAAGTGGAAACTAACAAAACTTAGAAAAAAGCAGCCCTCTGTCTTACAACCTAACAAGACTATTATTTTGGTGCACAGTAATCAACATCAGAGAGTACACTACATGTAGGGCACTAGTAAATGGGTGTGCAGACTGCAAAAGGATTCTATGCCAACAGCAGCCAATTAGCCTGGCAAAAGGGGGGGAAATGCAAAGTCTCATATCTGTAACTCAAAGCTACAAAAAGCAAGCAGCGGTGATGCAGCACAAAACCTCACTTAACAGCCAACTCGCATTAGGATATGGTATACAAAGAGTTATGGTTTTGCAGTATCACAAAATGATGTTGTTAACAGCAGAATTACTGCCAATGACTATTCTGTCTCCCTCTGGGCAATTCTCCAAATCAGGCTGCAGGAAAGAAATTCTCACAGAGGTAAGAAATCAAAAGGCTGCTCCAAGGAATATGGCCAGATCCAATTAGAACAATCTTCCTCACACACACTGGCAACAAGGGAGGAGAGAGGAGGCACTGTGAATAGCATAGAGGCCTCAGTTTCATTTCCACAAAGCCACCCATGACCTGACGCCTAATGGTTTGTGTGTGTGTGTTGTGTGCCTTCAAGTCTTGTCTGACTTATGATGACCCTAATATATACCTATCACAGGATTTTCTTGGCAAGATTCCTTCAGAAGGGGTTTGCCTTTGCCATCTTTTGAGGCTGAGAGAATGTGATTTGCCCAAGGTCATCCAGTGGGTCTTCGTGGCCAAGCAGGGATTCAAACCCTGCTCTCCAGAGTCTTAGTCCAAGACGCCAACCACCACACCATGCTGGTTCCTCACTTATTGGTTAGGCCCAACTGAGGTAAACCCAATAAATCAATTGCTGACTAGTGAGTCAACATACAGGTGAATCCCATTGATTAAATGAGTCTAATGTAACTAGAGATTTAGGCCAGTATTTCCAAAAGTGAGAAGAAAATACTCTTTTTAGACTAACTGAACATGCTTTCTTTGGCTCTGGTCTTTGCATTCTTGGTGATCTGTTAAGTCGGCTGTTTTAGAATAAACATAACTCATGTATTACTACTAGGCTATTCCTGTTATTGTGAAATGCACATAGACAGTGAGCAGTAGTCAGATTTACTTTCTACCAAGACAGGTGTATGATATACTCTGTACAGTATTGTGATGGAGAAAGCAAATAAAGAGAAAACTCAATAAAGGGAAGGAAGAATGGGATATTGAAAGCTAGCTATAGAAAGGCTGTTCCTGGAAGATAGGTCTCCATTAGTTTAATTTTTTCTTCCATCTTTGAATAATTTCTATGGTCACATACCTCCACTTGAGAATAAACATCTATAGAGGAAAACAGTTATTATGAATGGGACTTTATATGTCTGTAATCGTACAGTGGTCCCCCGGGTTACGAAGGTAATCCGTTCCGGATTACCTTTCGTAACCCTGAAATCTTCGTTTCCCGGGGGACCGCTTTAGGAGACGGACCGCACGGCCAATTTAAAGGGGCCGCACGGTTTTTCTCCTTCGCATCCCGGGGGATCCTTCGGATCCCGGGGGATGTTTTTTGGTCCCGGAGGTTTCAGGTCCCGGGGATTTCATTCCCTGGGGGATTCGTAAACCGGGGGACCACTGTAGTTACAAGGAAAGTATACATCTGTAGGTTGAGTCTTCTTTATCTAAAATGCTTCGGCCCAAAGATGTTTTGGATTTTGAATATCTGTATTTGGATATATGTACATAATGAAATATCCTGAAGATGGGACCCAAGTCTAAATAAAAGATTCATGTATGTTTCATATACACTAGCCTGAGAATAATTTTATACACAATATTTAAAATAATTTTGTGCATGAAACATATGTTTGTGCACATTGAAGCAAAGCAAAGGTATCAGTATCTTAGCCACTCATGAAACAAGTGTTGGCTTTTGGAATATTTTGGAATTTGGAATTCTGGATAAGGGAGACTCAGCCTGTATGACCTTGGATATAGCTGCCAGCTTGTGGAGTTTAGCAGGATGAATTACCCTTAAAAGAGATATGCAATGATTTGAATTTCTCTATATTACCTGGGCTATAGCTCATTCTTCGTGCCAACTGAGATTTTTAAATTACTCTGAGTACAGAATGTTTCTTTTCTGCATACTGTTGCCTGGATGCAGGAATGAGCTGTATGAAGGCCAATAAGCAGAAAGTGAGCATGAGCAAGATAGATGGGTCTGGGAACCTGGATATGAAGGCTGTCCCCTTGGAAGAGTGGATGCTGTTTCTAGGAGTGGGACTTTTATATCCCGCTTTGTCACTTGAGGTCTGGGTAGTTTCAGTGCTTTTCACTAGCTTTGGTGGGTTATCCCGCTGTGGCCATGTCAGAACAGGAATGGTCTGGTCACAATGATCTATGCTCTGATAGTCTCCTGCTTGGATTACTGTACCATGCTATATATGAGGTAGCTTTTGAAGATTATTTGGAAGCCTCATTTGGTGCAAATACAGCTGGCAGAGCATCAAGAAAAATTCCCTGGCCACTAGTTTTGCCTTTAGACTAATTTTTAAGGTGATGATACTCATCTTTTAAAGCCTTGAAAGGACTGGAATGCAGATGCCTCTTCCTGTTCATTTTGTTCATGCTTTAAGGTCTTCTAAGACCATTCTCAATGGTTAGATGCATGCTGTTTAAGAGCTAAAGAAAGGGCTTTCTCAACAGCAGTGCTCTAGCTGGGGCAACAGTGGGTCTGCAACTGACCCACGGTGAGTTTTTAGCCCTGGAGGGTGATCCAGTTGGGTTGGCTTGAGGGCTGCACAGAATGCAAAAATGATCACAAAATGGGGAGGGTGGACACTTTGCTTTTGAAAAACTGCTGTTGGTTTGTTTGTTTTTTAAATGAATGGAGGAAGAGTCTGCTACCTAATTAAAAGCTGAACTTGCCTCTCTTTGAAATTCATTCTTTTTTGTCAGAAGAAGGGCAGATTGTTTTTAATATGGGGAAATGGCATGGGAATGTGAGGCTTTCTTAAGATCCTGAATTCTAATGAATTTTTCTTTTATTGTGAATGACATATTCTATATGTAGAGAGATCTTATAGCACCTTTGAGACTAACTGAAATAAAGAAGAGCATGAGCATGAGCTCTTGTAGAAGATTTTCATAAAATACTGGTAAAATGTCAGGGAAGTACACATGTCTGAAAGCCTGACATGCTTTCCAAACAGCAGGGGATCTTCTCCAGCGTCCCTGAATCGTTCAGGGAGCAGCAATTTCCCATTAATACAAAGTTTCTGTTCATAGAAAATTGCTGCGGCAGTAATGCTTTCAGGACGCTGGAGGCGAGGGGACGATTCCCTGATGTTTGGGAACCATGTCAGCCTTTCACACACAAGCGCTTCCGTGATGTTTTAAAAGTGCTTGCCCCACAGTAACTGCTGGTATGACAATCTTCATAGTCTACTTCTTCAGTAGACTTAAGTCTATGAAAGCTCATGCTGCCAACTTCTTTCTTTCAGTCAGTCTCAAAGGTACTACAAGATCTCTCTATGTATTGATTCTACAGACTAAAATGGCTATATCATTGATATTCTTCTATAAGCAGTTCTACAACAATTTTGTGCAGAGTGGAAAATGTTTGAGTTATTGTAAAGTTAGGCTGTCCTCTTAGCACCTGCACTTGAAGCCTTTTCACAGAGGTCCTTATTCACACAAAGTTAGTTTCTTTAAGGATTGCAAAGTTAGTTTCTTTAAGGATTGCCTCCCTGTTGCTTTGTTAATGTATTTGTCCAGTGACACAGCTGGTTGTACTCAACCCCCAAATCCTAGCTTGGATGAAAGACAGTATGTATGTGTTTTAAGTAAGCAATTACAAGATAATGTTTCATTGCTCTGTTTTAGGTGAAACAGGTGAAAAGGGGGAGAGAGGACTCCCAGGTCGAGGACCCAAAGGCTTACCTGGAACAACAGGACTCCCAGGTAAATGCTGTAGACATAATATAGTCTCTAAGAAATAAGTTTTCAGTTGTGCATGAAAAACAGAAGAAAACAAATTAGATTTAATAATAACCCTGGAAATTTAAGTGGTTGCTAGGAACTGAATATTTCGCAAATAGTAAACACAGACACACACATCTATATATGTATCTTGCACGCTCCCAGGTTCCTTGGTTTCTTTCTTCCTTCTCTTTTGCAAAGCTCAGCCTTCAGGCCTTGTGGATAGCAGCACTGCTTTCCTTTTGACTCCCAGCCCAGCTCCAGGATGATGGCTAGCAGCCCCATAGGTTTATCGAAACAGATTTTTCCTACTGTTTCCCCCCCTCTGCCACATCTTCAAATCATGTATGGGCACCTCAAAGTTTTCTTACTAGTAAAAAGTCAACTTGTAATTCAAGAAGCTGTGGAAGAAAGTTCTTAGAAGGGACAAGGCCCAAACAGGGTCTTATTTATACATTGTGAGAGTTCTCTTGTTGGAAAGCTTAGGTGCCCCTCCCCCATGCCAGAGCCACTTCCTTGCATGCTTAAGGGATGGGGTGTCTGTGGGTAACCCCTTTATCTGTGTCCCAGCTGGCATGAGAAAGGCAGGAGTCTCAGAGACAGCAGTGCCAACTTACCATATACCATGAATGAGAAATAGAGGCAATGTGGGTGAGAAAAGCTCCCATCCCATAGAAAGCACAGGGGAATTGTTCCTCTTCCCAGGGACATTTTGTTTTCTTAGCAGGAACTAAGTACAAGAAGGTTGTGTGTGCATGCATCTATGAATGGAGGCAGGAGCATGTCCTAGCCATTGAGGGCCCCAGGGATACTCCCCAATTGATAATACATCTTGAGAGTCATATTCAACCGTCCCAGCACTCCCATCATTTGTATAGCATGAGAAAATCATGAGATCAGAATCAAGCATGGGTATGTGTGAATACCTTCAAGTCGCTTATTGACATATGATGATCCCATGAATTTCATAGGATTTTCTTAGGCAAGGAATACTCAGAAGCAGTTTGCCAGTTCCTTCCTCTGAAATACAGCCCACAGTACCTAGTATTCATATGTGTTCTCCCATCCAGATGTTAATCAGTTCTGACCCTGTTTAGCTTCCAAGATCACACAGGATCTCATGCCTTTAGACTATTTAATGTATTTGTCGTGACATAGCTGGTTGTACTCAACCCCAAAATCCTAGCTTGGATAAAAGGTAGGATGTATGTGCTTTAAGTAAGCAATTACAAAACAATGTTCCATTGCTCTGTTTTAGGCTAAACAGGCAGTATGTATGTAGGGAAACTCCTATAGCAGGGTTTCCCAATGCACCACACCCCTAGGAAAAGCTGGATTAATTTCCGCACCCTCTACAAAAGTAATATCACATTTGAAGATAAAGAAGTCTTCATTTCTAATTTTTGAATTATATACAAAACCACGGGCAGACAAATTGGAACTGCAAGTGCAAATCTAAACTGAACAACTAGATTCTTATTTATTCCTGGGAAAAAAAAAACCTGAGCAATGACTCGTGACTTGTCACTCAAGAACACAAGCCACTCTTTGTCACACCCCCTGAAATTCCATCTTGCACTCCAGGTTGGGAACTCCTGCCCTAAAGTCAATCACACAATGAGTAAATTTAAGAAAGCAAATGGTTTTCCCTCTTAACACTTGAATATATCACATGGCATAGAATTTGCAAATTCATAAAAGTTGATTTGGGTTGCATACAGTAATACTTTTTATTAATAAACAAAACTTACTTTATATTTATTGATAAATCCATATGAAGCACAGCAGTCTTTACATATAAATGCAACACAAGTGCCCTCTTGTGGTTATTGTGGCACAAAACTTTTGCAATATTTAAAGTTGATCTGCAATTTCTAAAGCTGTGACAGGCAAAGTTTGGCCATGGGTCACTTGTATCCCCCAAGCCTGTTTCTGAGGCCCCAATGGCCCTATCCTCAAATTATTTGTTTTTCTTTCAAAAATGCATTCCAATTTGTGGAAAGGGTGGGGTAGGTTGTAATTTCACCATGTTTTTATTCAACTTTCTTAAAAACCAGGAAATAAACTGGAAGGTGATGACTGGAATCCTGTATGGGATTTATGGATGTGTAAGCTCCATAGTTATGGTGCTACACAGTGAATCCCAGCCTGACATCCTCCTCCCCTATTCCCACTTACTGGGAAGCAGCTGCTGTGATGGGTTGTGTGTGTATTATTTCCCAGATGCTGGGGAAACAGCTGGGTGCCATTTTCACCTCTTCCCATAAGCGATCTCTAATTCGACAGGTGGAAGAGGGATCACTGTCACATTTCTCTCTTATGCTTCAGTTCAGTTGTGCAAGAGGGCAGTGGCTGCTCCCCAGTAAGTGGGGATTGAAGGACCCTTGTTGTTGTTAGCTACCCTCAAATTGATTCCAACTCATAGCGACCCTGTGAATGAGACATCTCCAAGACTCCTTAGCCTCCACTGCTCTGCTCAGGTCATGCAAATCCATGCCTGTATCCCCCTTGATTGAGTCCATCCATCTGGCTTGCAGTCTTCCCCTTTTTCTTCTACCCTCTACCTTTCCTAATTTTATTGTTTTTCCTAATGATACATGCTTTCTCATTATGTGGCTGAAGTACGACAGCATCAGTTTGATCATCTTGGCTTCCAAGGAGATTTCTGGTTTGATCTGTTCAAGAACCCCCCCCTTTTTTTGTTGTTGTCCATGCTCATCAACACATAAGTCATGAATGCGTAACTCTAGGTTATGCATCTGTAACTGCCATAGAAGATTCTGGCTGACAATTTTAGATGTGGGAGCATTTCTAGTTTTAAAAATAAGCAAATAAATAAATTGGGAGGGGTGTTTGGGGAGTACTGCCTTCCAAGATCCCACAGGGAAGCCACTACAAACCCTGACTGTGGCTCCCCCTGTCTAAGTAACAGCATGTTTATGCAGGGAAAGTGCATGTGTCTGTGGCACAGTACATGCTTTGCACTGGTGTTTCTAATTCAGTCTGCAGCATTGGCAAAGGTCTAGGTAGCATCTTTGGACAAGGCCTTGGGAAGAAGAGCTGCTATCAGTTAGTCTGGAAAGTGGCCTATATCCAACGAATCACTGGACTAGTGGAAGATCCAGTGCACTAGTGGATATGCATTATTTAAAGTGTTAACAACAGGACAGACTTCAGTCCCAGTTGTTTGTTGCAAAAACCATTATGCAAGAGATAGCATAGGTACTCTGTCTCTTGGTTTGTCACTTGCACATCTTTTAACTTGGAACAACTATGGAAGTGATTTTTTTAAACACCATTTTGTACTAGGGCAATTCTGAGCACAATGACCAATATTTGACCTGGAATGAGGCAGCTTCCCATGTTTGTGTTAACTGAAGATTTTCACACTTGCCTGCATCGCTGCTAAAACGTCCTCCAAACATAGCTAAAAGGGAAAAGAAGTGCCTGTCTCTGAATACCAGACACGCTTCCTGAATCGCCATGGAAATGTGGCCTCTGCTTTGCGCCCCTGAATTGTTCCTGTGGAGCGGAATTCCTCTGAAAGCAGAGTTTGCATTCATACGAAGAGCCTCATTTCCATGGTGATTTAGGAAGTGCTCCTGGCATGCAGACATAGGCGCTTCCTTTTCCTTTTAGTTACATTTGGAGGACGTTTTAGCAGCGATGCAGGCAAGTGTGAAAATCTTCACTGCCTTCATTTATGTTGATAACAGGGGAGGGTAAACATGACCATCACACTGAGTTCACAGGATCAGCTTAAGCCCATCTGGTTGCAGCTCTGAAGAGTGATGAATATAGATGCACATGCTGAATTCTCATGACTGCTGTGTCCCCTCTCTATCTCTGCAGGAGAACCAGGCAAGGCCAGCTATGGCACAGATGGACGAGATGGTGAACGAGGCCCACCTGGAGCAGCTGGCCTACCTGGCGTTCCAGGTCCTCCTGGTCCTCCAGGTCCTCCCGGATATTGTGAGCCATCAGCCTGCACTGTGCAAGCTGGACTGAGAGAAGGCAAGAATGTGAAAGGGCCATGAGAAGTGCCAACATTTAGGGAGTTCCTGGAAACAACAAACTATCTGCACATACATCTGGCAACAGAGGGAAAAAAAGAGCAGAGGAGAAGCTTTCTGTAACAACACAGAGAATCCTATCAAAGACTTGACAGACTGGTTGTCACCTTCTTCAGCTTGTACAAACAGTACATGGCAACCAGATTTTTTTTCTTTAATGGTGCTTACAAAGTGATACCAGATGGCTTTTTTCTTATTGTGGTGAGAGGCAACTGTCTATTGACTTGTTCCCAAATACTAATCTTAACCTTTCATCTATTCATATTGTACTGTATTACAGCATCCAAGAGAATGTTGTTTAATATCATTTGTAAAATAAGTTTTACATCTTTTTTCCCACACAGATGTTAAAGTTAGTTGCTCTTACTTGTCAGTGTGATTTCAATTGTACAGAAACAGCTGCCACATAAAAACAGGATAAGAAAACTGAGTAAATGGGGGGGGGGGGGAAGAGACACTAAGTAATATAACATGTAAACAAATCTTTATATATAGGGGGTTTCTGCTCTATATGTACTGAATTCTGTTTAACATGTTAGCATTATCAGCATTACCTTGTGGTCTATCTGCCTGAAATCAAAGAGGTCAAAAAGCCACTGGTGAGGAAATGTTAATCTTTGGAAACATCTAAGATTTATAGATGAGTTTATTTATTTTAAAAGATCTTGTGTCATGTCTCTGGTTGTATTAAAATTGAAATAAATAACATTTTTAAACCTTTTGCTTTTTTGGTCTAATGGTGAATAACAAACAAACAAACAAACAAATGGAGCTTTACTAGACTCCCTTCCTTGAATTATTCCATTACATTTTTGGTTAGAGTTTCATTTCTCATTGAAACACAAGTGCATTGTATGGAATAGTCTACTGTGTAAATTTATTTTACTTATATATATACTTTGATTTGTCATTGTGTAAGGCAAAAATAAAAGTGCCCTTATCTTAATCATCACCACTTTCCCTGATCTATGTTGCTTTTAGTATAGTGCCAATAATTCTGGAAAATGTAGCTTTTGTTATTTTTGGATGAACATTTCAAGTTACTTTGGCATTAGTCCTTTCTAGGTGTGCTCCATGCCTTTCCTCAAACTGTTTTATTTATTGGAGGCAAAAGATTTTAAATTCAGTTTTCCCCATGCCTAGTATAGGAGGGACTAAAAATAATGACCACAGGGCCTCCTTTTTTACTTTGTTGTTTTGTGACTTCAGGTTGTTTCTGACTCATGGCAATGGAAAGGCAAATTTATCACAGGGGTTTCTTGGCAAGATGTTTTCAAAGATGTCTTGCCTTGGTGCTAGGGCTTGCCTTGGTCTTCCGCTGAGGCTATGACCTGCCCAAGGTGAGTTTCCATGGCAGAACAGGGATTCGAACCCTGGTCTGCAGAGTCCCCAAACCAGAACAGACAACAGATTAATGGCAGCTACAGCAAATTTGGAAGATGAAAGATTTGTGAGAAGCTCCATTTATTGAAGATGCAATGCCTGATCTGGGGAGATTCCCCTTCCTCCTACACCATGGCTTGTCCCATTGAGCTGTGTACCTGAGCCTTTGTGTAGCATATTGAGATGGCAAGTTGCTTCCACCAGCCTAGTTGTATAAGCCTAAAGACGAATTCAGCTCTATGTGCTATTCTACTTATTAAACATTCTGAACCACACTCTAGTAGTCTTGCTGCCATTTTAGTCTTTTGACACCCATCTTCTGTTCCATAAATCACTTGTCTATTGTCCAGTATTGATGCTTATGGGACCCCATAGAGTCCCTTTTCATGCTGTGATACATCAAAAATGAATGAGAAAGTTGTCTCAGTCTCAGCAGTCAATTGCCTTAGTGGTACTTCTGTCTTAGAAAAGGATTGGTGTATCTGGTCAATAAACCATTCATTGCTTTCAGATTTAAATTTCAGGTTTTCATCTTGGAATTCAAGCTGTGGGAGTTGCATCACTGAAATTTATTTTTTATTATCTGAAAAGCTACAAGGCAGTTAGCTGAATGCAACAAAATCTTACTCATTGTAATCTGATCACATTCTTAATGGTCTTCATTTTAGCAAAATGAGAAAGCGTTTGAGGAAACTAGCTTTCAAGTAGCTGCCCCTAGGAGAAAAAGAAACAAGCTTCCTGTTATTTCTGTTTCTCCCATCTTAAGAAATATAATTGTGAGCTTTTTTGAAAATCAAGATTTTTTTATACGAGATGTGCAGGCTAGTTCTTTCAAAACCTTTGAAGGCTTCATCTCTACTAGATTTTTCCACTCTCCTAAAACGTATTTGTAAATAGCTGCATTATGGCTTCATGGATGACATCCTTGGAAAGGACTTTTCTGCCATACTGTCACAGGAGGAAGGATATTTTCCCAAAGCAGTCCTAAATTCCCTGCAGATTTTTGCGAAGTCTAGCAAGATCTCAATAGTTCCCCATATTTCACTACTTTTATGGCATAAAGCAAGACACACACTCTCAGCCTCAGAGGATGGCAATGGCAAATCCCCTCTGAAGAAACTTGCCAAGAAAACTTTATAATAGGCTCACTTTAGGATCACTATAAATCACAAACCACTTGGAGGCACACAACAAAAATGCTTCGTGACTGGACAGGAATTTGAACTAAATACTCAGCAATTAATTCAATGCTCTAACACAGCATGCTGTTGGCTGCATTCGGACATGCTGACCCATTCTGTCACAATACTGAGCATGGGTTTCCCAGGTTTACATTCTCTCTGTGAGAATGTGATCAGAAATTTCTTCTGTTTAAGGTGGCCACCATTAATTAGGCACTTTCTCTGAATCCTAATCAGTGCAAGAAAGTCAGCTTCATAAACAATGGCTTGAAGTTCGTTCAAATCCACCATTTGTCTGCAAGCTGCAGTTAATCAAGTACAGGAAGAAGTATAGATGGGCTGGAGTGCTTGGTTCCTCAAAATTCAAAATAGCAGTTTTGAGTGGGGTTGCATTCCACTTTTTCAGTAGCTGGATGCTTAGTTACAGGTTGTCATAAGTCACCATCTAGAATCTGAGGAATCCAACACAGAGGAGTTGGATTGGAAGGAGTTTCTGATTCCAGATGTGTCCCTCCCAGAATCTGAGAAGCTGGTGGCTGAAGCAATTAAGCAAAACTTCACTTGCACCCTCACACCATTTGAAGTCTGGTGAGGAAACAAGGAAAACTGCATAGGAACCATTATTTAAAGAGATGAGGTAGACTAATCAACCACCTGGAGTCCAGGGGCAGCAGTTACTTCAGCCACCAGTTTCACAGATTTGTGGAGGAAGTCATCTGGAGGGAGACATTCCTCACAATTCAACTCCAATTTAGATTCCTCAGATTCCAGAGAGTGACACAGACATCTCCAGGACCTTTTCTACAGGTGCCTATTAAAGGCCCCATTGCCTTACAAATAAATCAGTGTGCAATCCGAATTGATGAATTGATTTGACAGTGGAGCGTGGTTCCCATTACCTTTCCCCGATCACATTTTCTCCCACTACATATGCCCCCGATCACATTTTTTCCCACTAAAATAATCCACTTGTGGTTCCCATTCATGAAGGAATCGATTCAAAAATGATTTGGTTCCAGCTGGCTGAATGGGAAATTAAAATTGATTCCAATCTACATGTGGTTCTCATTTATGCAGATTCGATTTATCAGAAAAGAAGTGGAAAAATTAGCATCAAAAAGACATGGGTTAAATGGGTCTATCGCATGGCCCCCCTCTCGGAATTACTTCAGTGATTTGGATTAAGTGGGAACTGGGGTTGTTTGAACTGATTCAAACCGATTCACAATCTGACCACAGGTTTTAGGGCAACTCTTGGTCGTTGCATGTATGAAAGAGACTTGCAATCTGAACAACCCTAAAAATGTATTGTGATAGCATGTGTCAAATATACTCCATTGTAATTTATGAACAGATTGCCTGAGGAGAATCAAGATAGGACTAGGAAGAAAAGCAATGTTACATGCATGTTTCCATCACTTTACTTTTATTTTAACCATGGCAATAGCATATAAATAATAACATAATCTGACAAGAGAATGAAAACTGATTTACCAAATCTTAACAAATAAAATAAAATAAAATACAAATTCCTCCAGAAGTTTAAATTCCATCGGAATTTGATAAAATTCTGGAATAGCCACCAATCAGTGTGGTTTTAAAGTAAAATACAATAATGTGTTTACAGTTATGAATGCACAAAAATATACCTGATATTATCAGGATCAATTCAGTTCATTTCCAAATGCATTTAAGACTAAAAGAACCAAGTAGATAATATCTAGCTTAGCTTGTGCTTAGCTGAATTTGCCATTTATAGGCAAGAAGAAAGCAAAACCATATGGACAGACTTGGGGAGACTAGTGATACACAAATGTTTTTACAAAATGAAATTCAACAATAAAATAAGGTGTCATCAACTTTTGCAAACAGATGACAAAATATTAACAAAGAAAAAAAATCAGTACCTAATTTAAATGCTTTTGCTTGAACTCACATCATAAGCCAGCACAGAAGTAAAATGTACTTAAATCCATTTAGATTAATGAACGACACTTAATTCTGCTAGACTCTGGCATTCATAATGGCTCTCTTTGTAAATTCTCTACACTTATTTGGTCTTTTTAAATATAGCATCTTTCCTTGCAACTTACATTTCATTCAAAGTATTAAAAACTACAAGCATCATCATGACAAACTGAAGTTCTATTAATAGTCATCAGATATGGTAAAAATTAGCATTGCCTACCCAAAGAAGATTTACAGTCAAAAAACAATTGCATACAACAATAAAATGGGGAAAATATTTAAGACAACGGAGAAATCAAACTTGCTACACTAAGGCTTATAATAACCCTAAAAGCAAGTACATTTTTATACAAAAATATTGATATTTAAATGTTAATATCAAAGATAAATAGGATACAGCTTTCACATCATTTAGAAACATTTTTATTAATGTCATAATGAAATAGACTTACTGCAGCCATAAAGAAATGGAGTACAAGGCGGGGAAGAAAAAAGGCTCAGTAGAATCCCTATAAGGTTCCCCTCCTGTTTGCAAAAAGCCATGTGTACAGGGAGGGCTAGATCAAGCCCATGGCTTTGTTACCTGACCTATAAGCTACATTATATACAAGCTACATTATTTGTTGTGACTAGGTCATATTTATCCTGGAAGATAAATCAACACAATGAGAATTATCCAACCAAAGTTAAACACTGTCAGGTCCCATAGATTCCATGGGGAGATGTAAGCATGTGCTTAAACATCTTCAGCTGAAAACAATGAGACTTGACATAATACCTTGCCTGAATTGTTCCCTAGGTTAAACAAAATACGCTGCAAAATTTAAAACAAGAAAAGAAGAAAAGAAAAATATATTAAATTTAAGGACAAAAATGGAAACTTAGTACAAGGTTATTTTCTATATAGTGCACTGTTTCCTGCCTTATATACATTTGTAGAATTCAACTACTATTAAATCATGCGCACAAAAAAAGTGTGCTTCATGCCACCAAGTGGACTAAAGGAGGTATAGAACAAACTCCAGAGAATTTTGCAAGATTATGACGTTAACGATACTACAGTAGCTGAATGATTTACTTTTAAAGACAATGAAAATAATTCTATGTATGCTGTATTCATTACAGAAAATTCTGAAATAATAGTAAATGCTCTGGACTAAATCCAACATAAGACCCATTTAAATACAGTGGGATTTTAATTTGTCGTGACTGATAAATCATATTCATTTTGATAGGCCTCCTCATTTCAGTGGGCGTCCACTCTGATTATTGTTGGGTATAGCCCTTATTTGAAAGATTATAATAATGATATTTCATTGTATTTTATGAACTATGTTACTGGTAGAACAGGAATCAGGATGCTTTGTAGTAGCTTCTCTCTCTCTCTCTCTCTCTCTCTCTTTTTAAAGCTACCTTCAAGGAACATGATGAGACAAGACTGTGTAAATGTGAAAAAAATGTATGCAAGGCCATACACTCATCTATACTTCCAATTTTGGGTAATGGCCAATAGGCAACATGAGTAGGCATGAAGACATACAGATAAGGAAGAAAATATTATGGAGTTTGGAGAAAACACACTGAAGTACAATTAAAATGTTATGGAACTTTTAGAAGCACTATCTTCATGCAATGCATTTTGACCACTGGCCATGTCCCACTAGCTGCTTTTTTGAATTTCAGTGGTACACCTGATCCAAGAGTTGAGTCTGGTACCTCCTTCCTTTTCCTTCATGGTCTAGAATTGGAATTGTCTGATTGTGAAGTGTTACAGAGACAGAACTGTACAATTTGATTGTTGTCACAGACAGAAAACATGCCACGCCAAGGGGCTTTTAAATAATAAGGCCTTTGTGACAAATAGGACAAGATCCTACATCACATGAGCAGAGCACAATGCTCTGTCTCCACATTTCTGTTGGGCTATCCCTTCTGTCCCCTGTGAAGGACACTTTCTAGCATTGAAGAATGACACCATGAGGGAGGGCAGGAAGGTTCTGGGGCTGCCTGTCACACACCCCAGTCACCCTCCTCCGCCAGCCAGGGCACCTCTGTTGTGTTGGGGGTGGACTGCTACTGCTGCCTGGCTGCCTTTTCCAGGTCTGGCAGAGCTTCTGGGAGGCGACTTGTTTTCCCGCCTGGCAAGGAGACTTGGCAGACCTGGAAAGAGATTCCAGAGGGGCAGAAGAGCCCCACCCTTACCAGTGTCCACAGAGACACCCTGGCTGGTGGAGGGGACAGTCTGGTGAGTCTTGGGATGGACGGGATCAAACCACTCCACCGAATGTTCATCTCACTCTAAGGTGTCACCTGCACCCCTTTAGTGACACCTGGAGAAAGGCAATTCTGATCTTACTAGGAAACAGTAGCAGCTCTTCTCCAGGAAATGAACAATTAATGGCTGAAGGGACAGATAAAAAGCATAGGGCTGCATAGACTCCCCCTCATCACAAGAAATGTTTAGCACTGTAAGAGCTGATCAAAAATTTGGCAATGTTTACATGTGTGAGAGTCCCATGCAGGGTATCTCCCAAATGCAAGATCCATGTTCATGTCTAATAAGGTAGACCTGCATGAAGAAAACATTTGCTCTCTAAAGATCCCTTTGGTGTTATAAGGCTGCCTGTATTTCATGCTGTTTTATTCTGATTGTAAGTTTCATTTCAATTAAATCATTTCAGAAGAGAGACTATCTTTGTTTTGCAGTAGAGTTCTCCCACCACATTTGCAGATTTGATTCTTGTGGATCTGATTATTCACAGTTTTGGTTAATATGTTCACTCTAGGAATCTAGAGAGATTTCTCTCAGGTAAAAAGAGAGTAGTTTTTTATTTGCAGATTTTTCACTTTTACAAGGGTCGTGTGCCCTTAACCCCAGTGAATGTGGAGGGTCCACTGTATTCTGTACTTTCTGCACTGCAGAAATAATCCAGCTTGACACTGCTTTAGCATGCTGTGGAATTCTGGGATTTGTAGTTTTGTGAGATATTTAGCCTTTTCTGTCAGAGACTGATGTCACAAAAAGCTACAAATCGCAGGATTCCATAGCATGGAGATATGCAGTTAGAAGTGTTGTCAAACTACATTATTTCTGAAGTGTAGAGGCAGTCCCTGTGTATAGAACTGGTAGAGCAGAACAGCTGCTAGAACAGGAATATGAAAAGAAAAGCTTCCACTTTCTTACTAAAAGAATTTAACTTAAAATAACAAACCAAAGTTGCAACCTTGTGCTATTCAGCATACATTACATAAAAAGGAAAAAAAGAGTGCATGTTTCAAGTCATCATGTGCCCTCAGTTAAA
Organism: Urosaurus nigricauda; assembly: GCA_034509955.1. Classification (NCBI taxonomy): domain Eukaryota; kingdom Metazoa; phylum Chordata; class Lepidosauria; order Squamata; family Phrynosomatidae; genus Urosaurus; species Urosaurus nigricauda. The sequence continues at coordinate 254,134,018 of JAOEGL010000001.1, read as the reverse complement.
AGAGTACAGCTATACTAATATTCCTGATTTATTGTATTCAGATATAATAGGAAAATAGACTTATATAAATATACTAAAAGTACTATTTTGAAAGCAAAAATCAACTTTTTTAAATAAAAAAAACATTGAAAATGAGAAGAGAAATTTGGATGTAATTCCATTTGTGCAGGACATCACACATGCTCTTGTAAAAACTCTTTCACAAAGTCACAAGAGGTGCACCAGCCTGGCACAGCATCTCAAAATGACAGCGGCCACAGGGCATTTCACTGCCTTGTCTGTACAGTCCTTTGCACAAGGTCACACAGTGTTTTCTACAAACACTTCTTTGGATCAAACTCAAAATGGGGAAGAGACTATTTGAAATACTTTCTATATCAGTTACAAATTTCAAAATATTGAAATGATTTGTTTTAGCAAAAATTTACTACTTAGATAACAAGCACAATCAAAAACAAAAAACAATATGGATTGAAATTACCCCATTCCCCCCAATACAAAAATGTACTTTCTGAATAATTCAAGTAAAATAACCTCTAGGTAATAATGTCAGGTACCTTACCAAAATGTACTTCAATTTGCTACAACCCAAAATATACACACAACACTAAATCATATATTATTCTGTTTCCTATGCATAATTATCTACACTGGAACATTTCTGTTAAAACTATCTAAAATATATTGCTTTCTTATAGCGAAGTCTAAAAGTAAATTCTAAATTAAATAATACTGAAACAAATTCTCAAAGTTGGAATCCTTTGATTCCAATGATTTGGAATCAGTAGTGAAGTTCTAATAAAACTGCTGTTAATTCTAATGTTTTTAGACTGCTTTTAATGATTTTAATGGTGTCTTTTAGATGTTTTTTATTTTATTAACAGTTTAATTTAATTACATTTTAATGTTATGTTTTTGTATGATTTTGGCTATATTCACATTTGTTTTATTTTGTAAGATGTCCTGAGTCCAGGGAGTTTATTGGACACAGTTTTTTCCCTGTTATGGGAATGGGAAGGGGTGCTCGTGTCTGTGTGTGACTGAGAAAAAACAGATTTTATCACACACCAAAAACGTCCTCAAAATGGTACCATTCCATTCCATGGTGCCAAGCCATCCCAAGCCATGCCAAGCTGATGCACATTAAATGTTTTGGTCAGAAGACTTCCGTTCGAGCAAAATGGTGTGCCTCAGCAATGAATGGGGACGGCTTAGTGCCGGAATGATGTCATTTTGAGGATGCTTTGGTGTGCAATAAAATCTGTTTTTTCTTGGTCATGCACAGACACAAACATCCCCTTCCCATTCCCATAACGGGGAAAAAAACTGTCTCTGATAAACTCCCAGGTTTGGGGGAAATGGCAGAATATAAATAAAGAGGAGGAGAAAGAGGAGGAGGAAGAGAGGAAGAGGTGGAGGTACAATTGTCAATTTAAAGATGAATAGCTATTCCAGTATTTTATCTGACCAGCAGTTCAGCCAACTGTGAGTAAACTGCAGGACAGATAATGGAACAAAGAGGAAAACATTGATTTATTCCATCAGTACATTGGAACAACTGTGTTAGTTCAAAACAGAGAACATAATTTAAGCTAATTCAGAGCAAAATCTATTTTCAAGGATTTTTTTTTAAAAAAAACCTTCCATACTTCAGCTGCCTTAATCTCCAATTCTTTTTTTTTTAAAGATTAGAAGATGAACACACACACATTTTTATAGAGTGTCCCTCTTTCAGGGCAGTCCAGCTCAAAGGCTGAACAGACTTCCTAGAGATTTGGACAAATTTGGAGGGGGCAGACATTGTGCCTAAGCTTGGTCAAAATCCATGCCAGGAGTGGCAGATACTTTCAAAATGCCCCTACCCAGCCTTCCTGAAATAAAGGAAAAAAGGATAAAACTGGAAATAACATCTGTTTTGGGGGGACCATTAGCTGGGTGATTTTTTTTTTAGAGGAGGTAGCACATTTGAGGGTGGCACACAGGCAAAACCAATTCCCTGGACACCAGTATGTTCCTAGCTGTGCACACAGGAGAATGGCACATGCCCCAAACTTCTACATGTATATTATCTGTCTCTGTCCCCACATTCTGATGATATGCCCTTGATCCATGTGGGCCAAGGCCTTAATCTTAGCATAACAGGCAACTTAATTTCTTTCCATAGGCAGACTAGGGAGCATTACTGACTAACAAGTCTTTAAAAAGAAAATACAACTCTCACAGTTAAGCTATGGTGGTAAAATCCCAAACTACGCCTTGATATCTTGGCATTGCAGAATATGTTTCTTTACATGTTCAATGCATTATATCATTTGAACATTGTTGGTGACCTGTGCTTGCGAAACCGCTGCCTTACACCAGCAATGGTATTTTTAAAAGCTGATATAAAAAGAGGTATATCCAGTACTGCCCCCCCCCCCATGCAAAATGACTCTGTAAGGCATAACCTTAGTTACTAGAGGTGGGTATATTCCTGCAGCCGATCAGTAGCTGATGGGGGCAGTGGATGCTGGGCATCATTCTACCTGTGAATTTGTGGCAAGAAAAAAAAGGCGCTATCACTTTCCTGGCTCTCCAGCCTCTGCTATGTAAAATTTCTACCCCCAAAATAGAGCTGGGACAAAAGTGGGTTTCAACAAATGTATCACTTTCTGCCATTGGGGTGCACTTTTTGTTCCAGCCAATGTAACAAAAGCATCCCCTTTGGTTTTTGGACAAATCATGATGCACTAAGGCTTGAAGCATCATGATTTGTTATCACTGGGTTGGTTTCATTTGGGAAGAAATTGATTTTTACCCTATGGGGGGGATTTGAATTTTTACTGGGATCAGAAATTATCTCATACTGAAAGACATTTATTTTATTGTGTGTCATTTTATTTTTCATGACACCTGGTTCTGCCTTTTATGCATCTGTGTATTGGAGTAGAACACACTTCATTCTGCCGACACAAATGCTCATTTGGACAGAACCGGAGTCAGTAGAGAATACCTCCCCCCCCCCCATTTTACACAATGCAAATTTCTTTTAAATCCAGTGCATGAGGGCCCCTACAGTTTTGATGTAGTTTTGGTATGTAGTTTTGGTAGCTACATCCATCCCCGGGACAACAGAGGGCAGGATGATGGTCTCCTGGGATGTTTTATATTTTAAGTCATATTTCTTTTCTGTTAGTCCTAGATGGCACAATTTTCCTTTTACCCTGCTCAACAGTTCTCTTTCTCTTTACTGTGTGTGATCATTTTATCCTCAGGGGAAATGAAATGTCAAACTGCCCCAGCCATTGAATTTTTCAAACAGAAAGGTTGTTTGTACTGCATGCCAGGCCAGCTTGTGTGCATGTTCTCCAGCTTTGAAACTTAACTGTAGCCAGTATGTTCAAGCTTGACCGTTATTAGAGTTTGAACTCCATCTTCTGATTTTAACAGAGAAGAACAACAAAGGGAGACATTCCTGATGAAATGCACACCAAGGAAGACACTTTCCTTCAGTCTGAAATGACCTACACAGCTACTCAATATAGCCTTTCAAGAACTTTAACACAGAGGGGTTGGCATACTGCAACAAGAGATAAACTCCTAGATCCCCATTAGATTGGTTCAGGGTTTCTCAATCTGCTGTCCTCCAGATGTGTTAGACTACACCAATCCAGTTATTGCTGCTATGCCAGTTGTGGATGATGTGAGTTGTGTAGTCTAACACCTATGGATCAGATCTGGTTAGAGGAGATTGGATGAATATATAATTATTACTCTCCTAAGTGTAAGAACAGAGAGCTAAATCCAGCTGTTAGTCTCCAACTAATAGGTCCAGTAAATCAGCATATATAAGTGTTGACTAACAAGGTTTCCATTGATTCAACAGATCCAGTTTAGCTGTAAGTAACAACTGGGTTTTGGCTATACATTGTAGAGTAGTTTCATATATATATATATATGTATACACACACATACAAACACACACTGAGAATTAGCTAGCCCAGAACTAGATTTGATTTTGTTAATTAAGGCCACCTTCACATGTGATGTGTGTAACATTGCCAGAGTGAAAACTCGAGAGTGTCCCTTTACTTGTAGTTTTTGTAGAAGAGAGAATTTCAGCAACTGTGGTTGTATGCCAAGCCACACCTGCTGAATTTCTCTCTTCTACAAAACCATTAAAGGTACAGAAGTCCTCTTCAGTTTTTATTATGGCAACTCTATACATGTGCCACATAACAAATAGATTTTCTAACAGTAAGGTTCACTGGGACCAGTGGGGAAGCCTTCCGAATAAACCTGTTTAAAGACTGTTGCTTTGCCTTTGTCTTGTCTTCTAGAATGTACGAGAAAATTTTTTTGGCTGCATCATACATTCTGTCTGTATCATAAAAACATTCTCCTCTTAATGGGAGAGTGGCCAAAATGCCCCCTTTTCCTTCAAGTTTCCCTTGAAAAAAACTTTCAGAAGTGTGGCTCCATTTAATAAATTTCTTGCCAAGTTTGCAAAATTGCACAAGGGTAGTGGGAACGTGGGAAATCTCAACTGCTAGTTGGATTTCTCAGGTAATTTACTCAAATGCTCATAAAAACATCATTAATGTCCTGCTTAAATTTTGTTAACCCTGTTTTTAGGGTGAGATACAGAATTTCATGATCCCAATGCACTCTAGCAAAAGGGGAAAACAAGGGGAAGGAATGGAAAAGAGGGAAAAGCTAAACAGTATTTTGTAGAAATTTAGGAGTTAAAAAAAAGAGAACTGTGCTTCAGTACATTTTCTTTTTGAAAGCAATAAATTAAAAGCCATTAATAGGTCAATAGACCATCATGATGCAAGAAAAAAGTCCTTTTTTTAAAAAAAAAAGTAGGCTAAAAGTAGGCAAAATATAAACATATGGAATGAACGCAAGAAAACAGCATCTCAGCATTGGTTTAACTCTGGAAAAGAATACTTCCATGAGATGCTGTGTAAAATGTCTATACACAGTATCATGTGTAGGGACAAAAATGCACCAAACATTTTAAAGCTTAAATTCATTATTGGGTGGGGAGAGCAAGAGGAGGTGACGGAGAAACAGGGAAACCAGCAATCAAAGTATCGTCAGAGAAGAATTTCATTTCCCAGTTGTCCGTGGCTGAGTCTGGGAGAGAGGAGAATAGCAGTCTGCTGGGTTGCACTTTCCTGCAGGCCCTGGGGGCCCCTGTGGTCCGGGAGGGCCTGGCATACTAGGGACTAAACAAATAATAATAATAATAATAATAATAATAATAATAATAGCAATAGGATAGCCACAATTAGCTTACCAAGAATTTAGCCACAATTTAATACTAGTTTGGTACTTCAGAAGAAACCAACTGAAAGAGTTTTCTTTTCATACACTAACTAGGAATCCATGTGAGGCTGGAATCTTATCCAGAGATTGTTACTTTCTCCTGACTGTTCTGTAACTCAGTTGTAGGCAAACTGTAGAGCTGGGGAGTACCCAGCTGCCCTCCCCCCCAGCTGTTTTTGTGGTCCTCAGCACATCCAGACCCACTCCATATGATCATTTTCTGGTGATTTGTTTTCTGGAAGCCCCGAGGAGTTGCAATTCACCTTTCACCTTTCATATCATTGCACTCCTTCCACCCCACATAGTCACTAATGTATATGCCTTCCAATCATGAATTCCAACCATGAATTTCATAGGAAGTTCTTAGGGAAGGCATACTCAGAGGTGATTTTGCCAGTTTCTTCCTCTGAAATATAGCCTAACAGCAAATGGTACTCCCTTGTGGTCACTGGTCTCCTTTCCAAGTACTAACCAAACCAGATACCTGCTTTTCAAACTTGATATCCAGGCACTAAAAGTTATCTTTGGGGGCATTTTGGGCAATACATGTGCACCTTCCTGCCCAAGGATCTCTAGAGTAGAAAAACTGGATCCAGGTCCACCCCAGTCACCCAACCCTGCTGTAACTCATTGGTTGTTTCACCAGGAGAAGTGTGAATTGGTAGTTTTACCTGAAGGACCAGGTGGGCCAGGATCACCTGGCAGGCCAATTCCAGGCTCACCTCTTTCACCTTTCTGTCCTCTGTAGCCTAGAGAAGATTAAAAAAGAAGAAGAATAAGAGTGCCCTGAAACTACCCCATTGTTTTTGTGCAACCTCTTTCCCAAAATGTAATGGTTAAGAAAACTTTAAATTACTCCCCACTCCCTCGATGCTAGTAATTCAACCAGTAATTTGTATACTTTCCTTGGAAGATGAAATTAAATCAGAAAATTGCTAGCAGATATGAACACACCCTGTGACCATGGATTCTTTGCTTCTTCCACTTTACTGGATTTACTCCCACCTCTGTTTTACATTTCTAATCACTAGAATGGATTAGAAATAATTTAAGGAGTGAATCATGCATTAAATGATGCACCCCCGCCCTTTAACACTCTAAAACCAACATAAAAGTAAAACTGATTGGGAATTGCATAAAGCTTGGGGAAGTGTACAGTATAAGAAAAAATGAATGCATAATATATCATAATATGCATTGCAACCTGAAAAATAGGTTGCAACAGGTTGGAATTTAATTTGAAAATGGAAAAGGAGTTACTTTAGCAGGGTCACATGGGGACTAGAATCATGCTTGGACATAACATGACATAAACACTTAGATCCACCTACTCAGTGTATTGGGCCATGCAGAACCAGATATAGAATACAGTCATTATGAGGAGGTTGCTGAAAAATACATGGCGTTTACCATATGGGAGCTGCATTATGCAACCTTACTTACCAAGTACGATCTTCCACACTGTGTGGAAAATTTAATGCTAAGCCTGAAACTAGTGTAAAGAACTTCTTTGAAATACAATGGACTATGTAATCACATCCCAAGATGTCAATGGGAATTTCTTATTGTCCAAAGCTGTTTCCGGGAAAGGCTTAGAATCAACATAGCAGCATTCTGCTTTGGATCAAAGCGGCAGTCTCACAGAAATGGATAAGCAATTATTAAACAGAGGCTATGTGTGCTATCATAACCCACATGTTTCTTCATTGAAGAGGTAGGAATTATTTATTGATCATGAAATGTCCAAAATCTCCCCCCACCCCAACACAGTAATGTCTATGTCATTGGAGAGCTGGAGGTTTAGCAGAAACACATCCAACTATTTTCCTATAGCTGAGTGTACTGGAAGAATGTCATTTACCTCCTGATCACCTCTTAAGGTTCCTGTGGGTGCCTATCACTTTATGTCAAGCCATAGGAAAAAAGGTGAATGTATCTCTGTTGATCCCCTTGTTCTCCAATGACATGAAAATTGCCATGCTGTCTATGTAAGGGCTGCATCACTTAACGTGTGGGTTAGAGGGATAGCACTGGGAGACGTAGCTATGAAGATCTTGCTACCTGCCAGTCATATGTTTTCCAATGAAGAATCTCAGCCAAAAGTGCTTTTTAAGAAAACAAATAGACCAGACCCTTTGGGTCCTCCCTAAGGTTTTGCTCTCCTACTGGAACTTAGTATGTAAATAGGCTCCACCTGTGAAAGCTGTTGCACACATCTGGAAAAGAAAAACTGAAATCTGAAATGCAAAAATAGCCATTTTGGCCTGTAGCAGGCACATCTTTCTGTGCCTTTTTATTTGGCATAATAAAATAGTACCACAATGCAGATTTTGAAATTGTAACCCTCGGCTCCCAAACAAACCCTCTTTCCTCCAGCTGCAGTGAAATTAGGAGATGCTACATAAGGGTGTTCTGAAGTTTTGTACTCCTACAACATAAGAAGGGTTAACACTAACCAGATGTTTGCAGAAGCCATCGTTTCTCTTAAGTAGTTCTTTAGAGATCTACTAATAATCTGGTCAGGGCCTAAATACTGTAAAGGCACCAGATCCTGTCTGATCCTTGAAGCTAAGCAGGGTCAGCCCTGGTTAGCACCTGGCTGGGAGAACACCCACAAATACTAGGTGCTGTAGACTATATTTCAGAGGAAAGAAATGACAAAATGACCTTTGAGTATTCCGTGTCTAAGACAACCCAAAGAAATTCATGGGTTTCCATAAGTCAACAGGTGATGAAGGAAGGCACATACACACACAATAAACTGGTTGGTGGAATATGTCAAAGCAATCAAAGCTAATCTAAATGGTCCAGAACAGTCATCCACTGCTTGGTAAGGAGAAGGGTAATATGTGTTTCTGAAGGTATGTGCAGTTTAAAACCAGTTTGAAAATTCTTTTGAAGGACAAGCTCTCTAATATTATTAGGAAGTGAGGAGACTTTCTCTACCAGTTGTTTCAGAGAACCTCACGCTGAAACTTTCTTACTGCCTGCATTAGACAGCTTATTGAAATCAATAAGCCACGTCAATCCTGGTCCATGTGAACTGCATTGATTTCATCAACTGGTGGACTGAAGGGTCATAGCGTCATCTAAAGTGAATTACATAACAGCAACTCTACCACTGTGTATATAGATATGTTTTTATATAATTGCATCTCCCAATTTTAGTCATTGCCCATTAATCTGTAAAGATCTAAGGTCATTTAGACTACTTTTGGCTTCTCCTCATGCTATTTCCCATATTAGAACTGAAGGTCAAACTAAGAGGATTACTGCACACCTTTTTCTCCCAAGCTGGGCACAGGCTGAAACCATTTAAAAATTGATGTTATCACATGTCTCCATACCTAGCTTGGAGGCATCATGTACTCAATATGGACTTCTCACAGGCTTCACAAAGAACTTCTTTGCGAAGTCTGGGAGAAATCTGGATCGAGTACATGCTCTCTCTGAGCTGGGCACGGAGGTGTATGATAGCATCTGTTTTAAAATAGTTTAAACTCATGCCCAGCCCATGCCCAGCTAAGGAGAAAAATGCATGTAATAATCTACTGTGCTTCATTCTTGAGATTAAACATGTGATCCTATATGAGATATACCTAATCAAAAGAGGAGGGGGGGGGCTTAGAGGTGTTTGTTTAGCATCTAATTCCAAATGTCAGGTAAGATTTTTATTTTCTATTGCTACTGGAGAGAGATAATTAGAAGAACCAGCTTTGATTAAACATGATTTTAACTAAAAAGACTACAGGGGGAGGTGGGTAGAGTGTCACCTTCCAGACATTGACTAGCAATTCCCATAACGAATGGATGGGATACATCAGGACAGATGAATTTTGTCTGCCCTGGTATAAATAATTAACCTGTGTAGTGTTCATCCAGTAAGCACAAAAGGAGAAATGTGATCTACTTTTAATACCTTTATCACCTAACAACAGAAATGCAGCACGAGTGTCTACAGGCTTTTGACTGACCAACAATTTGGCCATGGCATGAGTTAGTTTACTCAGTCACCTTAAGTATAAAACAGTAAACCATGGTACAGTGGGCCCGCTACTTTTTACTGGGGTTAGGGATGCAAGGCCATCATGAAAGTGGGGAAAAGGCAAATAAAAACACTATTTTTAAAATCTGAAAGAACACCTCTTTAGGAATCTCTGGGTCTTCCAGTGCAAATCTGTGGTCAAGATCCACTGGATGTTGACAATAAGATTATGCTGGAGGACCTACAAATGCCTACAGAAGTATTCTCTCTAGGAATTTCTAGGTTCTCCAGAACAATGCTTGGTGCAAATTGGCCATACAGTCACTCTGGAAAACTTAGATGTTCCTAGAGAGAACATAATTAATAACGTTCTGGGAAATGGGCCGAACAGCCTGATCCTGTGGTTAAAATGTGTACCATTTAATTAATAATAATCAAATATGCAAAATTAAAAGGTATCAATAAAAAAATTCCAGATCTGCAAAGGTCAAAGCCACAAATGTGGTGAGCCAATAGTATTTGCTCCACAGACCACAGTGCCCCAAGAGTACAACCTCAAATGACTCAGAGTGGGGAAAAGAAGAAAGCATAGACTGGTAAAACACACACATGCTAGGGGAGCATGCTCGGCATGACAGGACATACATGTATTAACAAATGAACAAACAAACAAGCAAGCATTGAAACTGAACCTTGTAAATTAAGAAGGAAACAAAAACATTATCTTCACATGTTAGTTGTGGAAACTGTGTCTTCTTGGGTAGAACTTTTAAATGATTATCCTGTTGGCCTTCAAGGACCGTTATTCCTTATTTTTACAAATATGTGGTCCAGAAAGGTGGCACAATTTGTTTTAATTGCTACGTTTCTACTCCATCATCAGGGCAACTACTTTATTTCTCATCTGCTATATCATCTCCGCTTCCTTAGTTTGACAATAAAGACTTGTTTTACAAAATATGAGCCCTGTTAAACTAGACATTTTATTTTTTTTAAAATGAAGTAACCCCAGTAGACATGTATCTGTTGAATTTCTATATGAATAATCCATTAAAAAACAACACAATGCACATACTACATCAGCTTCAGTATTCCTACCATATGTACAGTATGAAAAATCAGACAAATATGGATCAATATAGTCTGAAAAAAGTCAACCTGTTCACATTTTATGGATATGAATGTTATATATAATGCTCAGGTACACTGGTATCATAGGCATACATATGTTTAGTGTACTGTTGAGTAACAATAATTCTGTAAGCATTTAATAAAACATTTCACCAATCACTTTCTAAAACTTCTGCTTTATTTTACACATTTAATACAGTAAGAAAAAAAAACATTTAAATATGGCATAAGAACTCAATTCAAGAACATTCCAAAACAGATCTCCATCAATAGTACAATAGATTTTACATGAGGTATATTTTAATAACGATTAAACTTCTGGAGTTTAACTTCACAGTCTACCTGAGTGAGATTTTAAGTCCATCATGAAAACTCTGGTGTAAATAGAAGGGTTTATACTGCAGTAAAATATGTTAGACCTATAAAACCAGATTTAAAATCCATTATTTTTTTTTAAAAAAAGTGATTTCTTTCAACACCTTTACTGAGTGATTACAGTAGGATTTCTTGTGAAGTCAGTGTTGCTGTATGTCAAATCTGAACCATTTTGTTACAATCTCATAGAGTTGGAAGCACTTTAAGAGGGAATTAGGGTCTTGTTCAGATGATTAAACAGTGCTTGTATGTCTGGGTCTGTGACAATATGGAGAAAACTCCCACAACATCCATAACTATGTCTGTGAAAGCTTGAAAAGAGTGACACTGAGATTAAGCAAATAGTTTCTGTTTAAAAATCAAAGTTGTGTTTTCATAGCCAAACAGACAAGTAAAGAGAAAATAAGCACTGATTGTTTGTCATATCTGAACTTCTCAAGTGAAAGGTTTGGAAGACCTCTGTCTCTGTTCATTTACACTATTAAACACATTGGATCTTTATGTTTTATAAATGGAATTAAAGAGATTTCCAGCAGTTTCAGCATTTTGTATAAAGACTGGGGATGATGGGTCACTATGGCCATCCACATATTGCTGGACTGTATCTTTTATCATTCCATACTATCGGCTATATGGCTAGACATAATGAGAGTTGTAATCTAACAGCATCTGGAAGGCTACAGGTTGCCCATCCCTGACATATATTGAGAACATTGAAATTTCTGGAGGATTCTTCAAGTCCCTATATAAAACACATGTGTTTAAAATAATGGCCAATGTGATGTGACAGCTATGTGTCTGTGATTTGGGTGTGAGTGTTCCCTGTCTTCTGATACATAAAAAAGAAGGGATCTTCTCTCCTGTCAATTGCTCATCCTACATTTGCTGCAATTTATTTTACATTCTGTTTCTTACCAAGACTGTTTTCTGTATATCTCATTTTCCTGAACCTAGGAACATATCTCTATTGCCATACAGCAAATGTGGAAACTGTGTAGCCCTCTTGATGTTATTGGACTACAGGCTTAAGGAGCCCTAGCCAGCCTACGTAATGTTGAGGAATGCTGGGAGTTGCAGTTCAACATCTGAAAGACCACATGCTTCCCATCCCTCCCTTACAGTGTAGCAAAATAATAATGTATGGAAGCATGGAGAGTTCTAAAGTGAAAATGGAGTCCTTTATTGATGTATATATGTATGTATGCATAATGTATGTAATTAAAGAGGCTCAATTTGTCCAAGACATCACCTCATTGCTGGTTGAGATGGCAATTCACCTTAGACAGTTAAGTATGGGTAGAATGTAGCTTTCTACTTAAGAAATGCTATGCTTAGAGTATTTGCATGGTTCAAGACACTTTAACATGTCTTGAAGAAAATACGGTACTATTATCTTGTGAGTATTCAGATCTTTAAATTATACAGTGGGCCCTTGTTAGCCGCTGGGGTTTGGTTCCAGGACCCTCTGTGTATAACAAAATCTGTGGATGCTCAAGTCCCATTAAATATAATGGCACAACAAAATGGTGTCTCATATATAAAATGGAAAATCAAGGTTTGGGAATATTTTCAAGCTGTGTATGCTCAAATCAGTGGATAAAAAAAAATCCATGGATAAGGAGGGCCAACTGTACTTTATATTTATTTTCTGTGTGAAGTCAGCTCAGAATGATGTCTGGCATCATATATTGCAGTTAAGGAACTGTAACCTACTGTTACGGATCCGTAACTGCTGCATATTTAGTAATACTATGTGAGGTTTGCCATGATCATAAAGTCTCCCCTCTGCAAATCCACTTTAGCAGCCAGCAGATGCACCAGGTGATGAAGGTCTGTTCCGCTAGTGATTTGGGCACAACAGAATGATATTTCCAAGCCTCTCACACCAGTGAGCGAGGCTGCAGCATTCGGAAGCAAGACCTTTGTTAGAATGCCTCATCGAAGACTCACTCACTAGCAGGAGAGGCCTGGAAATGCCAACTGAACAAATGTCCATCACTTGATGCAGCTTCTAAGGTAGGTTTGGAAGACTGAGCCAATAGATATTACTTAAGTTACTTGATTTGTAATTAGGTTCACAATGTGGGATCTTGGAGAATGTCATTTAAAGGCCAATGTCTCAAAAGAAACATTTTTAGTAAGTTACTCTTACAATCCAGTGTCAACTGACATAGAAAATTATTTACTTCAAAAACTTCATGGGTCACCAAATGGGTAGCTCAGTTTTTTCAAATGGCACTAAAACCTACCAAGTATAATTAAGTTATTCCCTGCTTTTCTCTGGAAGGTGCAAATCAACTTTTTACTAAAAAACTTTTGTACAGTTCAGAAGTGGAAGTTGCTTGTTTAGGGACATTTGATGTCTGATGGCTATTAGGTGTCCCACTTGCTTTGTGTGACCAGGTGAGTAGTGCAAATCTGTCTGTCTCACCACCACCACCATCGGTGTGTGTTGATGGATGGGTGTGAACTAGGCAAATATTGGGAAAACTAATGTTGTTTCACAGACATCTGGAAACTCCTCTGTCTCTGCTCAACTTGTTTGTAAACACATACAAATACATAACTATTCCAATTTAATTAATTTTCAAAATTACTCTGACTACACAAATGTAAGAATCCTCCTCTGAAATATTTTACTGCTTAGACAGACAAGGAAAAATGAAAAGAACACAAATACATTCTTGATCAGGGTACAGTCTGCATTCATGAACAGCTCTGAAAAAAAAATACTGAAGTGTATCAATAGAGGCAAAAACCATAATCTAGTATATACTTGACCATACACAGGCATACCACTAACATGTCCCTAACATTTGCAGAGTTCCATTAACTGAACCAGCATTAACTGAATGCAGTCACACAAAGCTACCTAGCCCAAAGGTTCAACAATGAGAACACCTTCTTGTGTTACAATCTGGACAGGAAGTAGCCTCATTCAAAACTAGTTTTATCTTTCACATTGGCTGAATTCTGAAATAATAAGGCTTGTAGTGAATCTTCCATAGAAGCAATTCCTCACCCTCTTCTCCCTAATAAGTGATTTCACACAGTGATTACTTAATGGTGTGTGTGTGTGTGTGCATGCACATACGCACTATATATGATCAAAACAACCCTGCTATTGCTATGTTAGAAATCCTAGTGGGTGTAAACATAGATGAAGTAATGACCCTGTTATTGACAATTTAGGGGACCTCTGTGGGTACTATTTTAAGGAAATAAGCTACCCAGAAAATGTTCTTCCAGTTCCAAAGATCATCAACATAAAAATGAATGTTGTATGCTCTTCAGTGTGTAAGAATCTCCCCTGCCATGAATAGACAATTTTAGCATAGTGCAGATAATGCTGACTGTGTGTGGACCTACATGGGACTGAGGTTCTAAGTCTTCCCACATACCATCCTTTGGAACCCAAAGGATTGCAACCTGAAGGATGCTTCCTCTGCAGATACTTGTTTCTGCAAGTGAGTCATTTTCTTGGGGCCATATCAGATCTTTTCCTAGAATATAACCCTTGGTAACAGTTCTACTAAAATTAAGCCTACTTAAATCTTGTTGACTCCAGTGGTACAGTTACTCTTGGATATCTGGTGAGGATACATGCTTTCTATTACTAAAAATGTTTCAAATCAAATCCTGTTTCTTTGACGCCAAGAAAAGTGGAAATCTACAAGAGCATTTAGCCCATTTAAGCCTTTATTATGATGATGGTAGCAAGAGGATGTGTCCACAAGAGACACATTTCCAATGCATATACCCTTATCTATTTCTCATCTACAGAAGCAGGTCACAGCTTATACATGACATTCATCTGGTTCTAGAGTGGTGACTGAGTTAGTGGAGAAAAAGCAGCATCAGAGTCTTGTTGCAGCAGCATAGGGACTAGTAGGCTTATTGCAGCACAAAGCCTTCACAGGCTAGACTTTGCACTGCTAAATAATTGCAGCATCTGATGAAGTGAGATCTGGTGCACAAAACCTTCAGCTACAATAAATGTGTGAAATTTTTCAGTTGCCACAAGCTTCTTTTATATGCTTAAGCTGAAATCACAATACCTTTATAACTCCCTGGACTACATCAATGCTTCCAAGAAAAAAAAAAATTGGTTCATGATCCCCTGATATGTAAGGATTGTAAAAAAGAAAAGAAAAGAAGGAAAAGTGGGAATATTAAAGAACTTATTACACACACATAGTTGAGGAACAAGAGAGAGGTAACTGACATTTTCCCCCTGGGAAATGGGTCTAACAGCGTGATCTTGTGGTTAGAAGTGTGTCCCACTGAATTCAACAGGAATCCCCATTGCAGCTTCAGCCTTGATTATGAAAATACTTATTGTAAAGGTGCATCTATTTAAAATTATATATTATAATTAAAATTCCTCATTTTATTCTGTCAGAGTAAAACTGTGGTGATCTTGCAGGTACAGGGTGGTGTGGTATGTTATGTTCAGGTATGCAACACGACAATATCCTTACAACTAAAACACTAAAAGCAGCTTTATATTCCTACCCCTACCTGACTCCCCGCTCCCCATCCCCCTGGCCTGGGCTTCGCAAGAAGCATCATCCCCAGCCTTCACGTTGGCAAAGATGCCAATGGGAAGGAATTCACATTATAACTTGGTTTCCTGTTTCTCACATTTATCTCAGAACAATCCACTCTGTGCATCCTCATTAAACAGTCTGGCAGAGACATTTAAATTGACCATTTACAACAAATTGATATATTCAGATGATGAGCAAGCCACTTGCATTAAAAATATATATATCTAGTCCCCTGTTAACGCTCTCCTTGATCCTTTTATTCTGTTTCTTCTCATTCTGAGCCCATCACACTTTTCAACCTTCAGTCAAGGATTTGCTCTTATCAGTCTCTATAGCGTTTATTCTTCTCCTCACAGCTTTGTGTTCCGCACTTCTTCAAGCTTTGCTTTCGTGTTCTTCATTCCAGTCTGACTTGCTCTGACTCCAGAGCAGACCAAACTAACAAAAGATAATAATTAAGAACTACCTATTTTCATATATGCTTCATTATTTACTACCCCAATAATATCTTTACAGCAAGTTCACTAACTATTTTGCCTGTAAACCTTAAATGGCAGTCTGATCTCTCATAAAGAAACACCTGAACCCACATTTTTCTCAATTAATCAATGAACTGACGCATGTTAATTGTGAATGAATATATACCAAATATAGTGCAAACCTAATTATAAATATGGCAATAATTAGATTCACAGCAAGAATGGCTACTGTAACATTTAAGCTTTATTAAATTTTACTACACTATAATGTGCATATTCTTGCTAACAGACTCTATAGCTCAAACTATTATGTGATGATACTCTCATTGCTAAATGGCATTGAGTTTGAGCCCAGTGTTTGCACTGTTGAAGATTTAGGAAAGGTGTCTAGCAGTGTTCTAGTGTTATTATTAGGATTATTATTCATTGATTAGAAGTTTTTAATATACATAAACACACACCTACTAAGTGTTAATATATTGGTCTAGTCTGAAAAACACTAGTATGGATTTAAAAGTTAATCAATAGATAGCTACAAGTGTAGACTCAACTCTGAAGATGTCTGGATACTTTAAAATAAAATACATATGAAGATAAATGTTTGGGATCCCTACCTGGGGGTCCAGGTTCTCCAGGTGGTCCAGGCAGCCCATCTTTTCCTGGAAGACCTGGTTTTCCATGTGTCTGGGAAGCTAGCATGGCAGCTGGCAATTTGAGCTGAGATACAAACTGAGACATCCTCTCTTTGTTCATTAAAAACAAAACAAAAGTAGAAGTAAGTAAGGTGGTAAAATTCAGAGACATCCTCAGATGCAACTGAGGAAATAGAACAAGTCTATGAAAGCATATGCTGCAACTTCTTTTGCAAAGTTGCTCTCAAAGGTGCTACTTGTTCCCTTTGCATATTAAAAGTAAGTAAGCAAGTATGAGTAGCACTGGATGTCTTTGTCTACTCAAAGCAAAATGATTACAATTATTTTAAAAGTACCTGATATATAGAAGTTTATTGCATGCAGTTTTAATGCCAACACAGGCACAGGGTGGGGTTGGAATGGAAAGGGGTTAAAATTTATTTTACCACACGCAAAGTTGCTACCTGTCCTCCAGCAGTGCTCTGGCAGCCAATTTTGGTACTACAGAAAGCGTCCGTAATACCAAAACTGGCCACCAGAGCGCTGCTGGAGGATGGGTGACGGTCAGGCGGCAGCACAGCAGCAATTTTGCAAGCAATAAAATCAGTTTTAACCCATTCCAGCCTGATCCTATCCCGTGCCTCGGTCGGTGTTAAAATTAAATGTGATAAACTCTATAGTTTTCTAAATGATCAGTCATCTTATTGCTTTCAACAATGATGCTGCAATTTCTTAGGTAACCAATGTGTGGTATGGCATACACACCTGTGTACAGAGCAGCTTTGAGAGTGATATCAGCCAGTAAAATGACCAGGGAAGAAAAATGAACTCCCATTCCTCAGTGCCTTTCATACAAATTGGGCCTCCATACAGCTGCACTTGTCATTTGGAGATCAAATCACTCCTCATACATATTGACAGGAGCTGTGTACTGAAAGTAATGAAGCTCTGCTCTCTTTCCACAATCAATGTATGCACACACACATACACCATCTATCATTTCTTCTTTTCCATGCTGGAAACCATTATTCAGTGGCTGAAGTCAGTAAATGAGCAGGATGTCAGTAAATAAGTAGGCAGAACAATAATTGTAGTTCTGGTTTTCTTGATTAAAACTCCCCATCCTAAAAAGTTACCATAAACATCAGGGCCCTTTTCAGACTACACAATTACAGTGCTGTGATTCTACTTTAACTGTCATGGCTCCCTCCTATGGGATCCTGGGATTCGCAGTTTAGGGAGGGGTATTTCAAATCTCAACCAAAGAGTTCTAGTGCGTCACCAGACAACAAATCCCAGGATCCCACAGAATCCCACACAGCCATGGCAGTTAAAGTGGAATCAGAAGTGCTATGGTTGTGTGGTATGAAAGCCCTCCCACTGGTCTAGCTGTTCCATTATATTGTGCCTCGGAGTTGTATTTTATGTCCTTTGTGATTCCAGCACTTTAAATGAATAAAATTCACCCAAACAATAATTATTTGAGAGCAATTTATAGACTACTAATAAATATATTGGTTTCATTACTGGTAACTAGGATATGTCTGCCTTAACCTCTGGCTTTTATTCAATGTGTTACTAACTGAAGTGGAAATTGTTTCCTATATTATGTTCATACAGTATGTTATGAGGATCAAAACAAAAAAACAAAAATGAAAGCAGTAATTTACAATGAAAGTAAAAAGAATAACATGATTTTTGTTTTCCTCACCTTCAAAAACTCTAAGAACCTCTTGTCTGATATATTTTTTCATTTCTTCAAATAAAACTGAATCTGCCTGTTGAAGATATAAATATATTTATTATTATTATTATTATTATTATTATTATTATTATCCTTTATTTATATAGCGCTGTAAATTTACACAGTGCTGTACATACAATCTTAAATTAGACGGATCCCTGCCCTCAGGCTTACAGTCTAAAAGAGACAACACAAAAGGAAGAGGGGAAGGTGATGGGAAAGGGGGTGAGGTCCAGTGGTTCTTCTCTCCCTCTGGGGCCAGGACCAAGGCAGATGGACAGGAGGGAGGGCATGGCTTCTTGATACAAAGTTAAAAGGAGGCATCCTGGGGTGGATGGCACAGTCCTGGGAAAGCTTCCCTAAATAATATAGTCTTTAACTCAGTTTTGAACCTGGTTAGGGAAGTGATGAGGCGTGCATGTGGGGGAAGAAGGTTCCAGGAGTGAGGGGCAGCAAGTGAGAAGGGATGAATCCGGGATGGGGCAGTGGAAATCCTCGGCTGGGACAGGAGACCTAGACTACCAGAACGGAGGGTACGAGAAGGAGTGTGAGGAGAAAGAAGTTCAGACAAGTAAGGAGGGGCCAGTCCGTGGATAAAAAAGAAAAAAGAAAAAAGGTAAGGTCAGATGTTATGAGCATCCAAATTTGTTGCAAGTCATTTCTGATTTATGGCAACCCTAAGGCAAATCTATCACAGGGTTTTCTTGGCAGAATTTGTTAAAACAAATCTTGCCTTTGCCTTCTTCTGCAACTGAGAGAGCTTGACTTGCCCAAAGTCACCCTGTGGGTTTCCATGGCTAAGAGGGGATTTCAACCCTAGTCTCCTAATCTAGCATTCAAACCACTAAACCACACTGGCTCTAAAGACATTAAAATACCAAAGGCAAATACAATTATTTTTAGTGTGTCTTTGCAGAAGATTGCAGCAATACAAATATTCATAAGTATTATGCAGTATAAAGAAGAAAAATTAAATACAGATTGAGTATCCCTTATCCAGAATTCCAAAATCTGAAATACTCTAAAATCCAAAATTGTCACCATGGGGGCTGAGACAGTTAAACCTTTGCTTTGTGACGGTTCCATGTATGTACACATCATTTCAATCTCAAAATTATTTAAAATATTGTGTATAAAATTACCCCCAGACTATGTTTATAAGGTGTATATGAAACATAAATAAATTTAATGTTTAGACTTGGGTCCCATCCCCAAGCTATCTCATTATGTATGTGCAGTTATTAAAAAATCTGAAGAAAAGAAAATTCTGAAAACCAATACACTTCTGATCCCAGGCATGCATTTCAGATAAAGAAGACTCAACCTGTAACAGTAAAAGTTTGCATATGGGCTTTCTAGATTGGCAGGAAAGTGTGACATGAAGTTGCCTTTTCCTTAATGCTTAGCAGCTACACCGCAGCCTTTAGATGGAGCTGCGCTGTTCCGCAGTTTTTAAAAAAGAAGCTGGGAAAACCAGCACCTTTTTAAAGGCGCTTCTTCTCCCCTAAAACGTAAAAAAAGCGTTTTCATGGCACACTTTCCCTTTTTCTTATCTAAAGGCTAGAGTTTCATGCAACCATGAACACATTTCTTTTTGCCAATCTAGAAAGCCCCATAATTTACTCATGCTTGGGTCTGGTGGTAGAATCTTCTAACCATGCTTCTTCAACTGTCAATCAACCTTACCGGTATGCCTGGAATTCCTGGTGAGCCTGGAGAACCCTTATGACCTGGTGATCCTGGATTTCCTTTGTTTCCTTGAGGCCCCATAGGTCCTATATCACCCTTGTCTCCTGGCAGGCCAGGTCTTCCTCTTTCACCTTGAGGGCCCTTGTCTCCTGGTATACCTTGATCCCCCTGTTCAAAAGAGAGAGAATTTTCTGTAGCAGCAGATTGTTTGACCCCTTATTGTCTCAAACCTGTTGCAAGCTCAGGACTGACAACTACTACATTAAACCAGTAGGACAATGTACTGTAGTTCAGAGATGATTGTGATAGATTCTGATTTGTTAGCTGAAAAATAACAAAGAACTAAGTATGTTTTCCACATTTGCTTGTAAGTGAATCTGAACTCTCCAAGACAAAAAAGAAATAAGCTCTCAAAAAGAGATTGTAGCATAAGCTTTCATAGACCTGGAAGCAAAACAAGTCAACAGAAACTTATGCTATAACTTCTTTTGCACAGTTAGTCTCAAAGGTGCTACAAGATCCCTTTGCACACTCATATAGACAATGTAGTGGTTTTGAAGGCTTCCATGAGTGGTATCCATAGGTTTTTGTGGGTTTTCCAGGCTATGTGGCCATGTTCTAGAAGAGTTTCTTCTTAATGTTTTGCCAGCATCTGTGGCTGGCATCTTCAGAGAATGCTTGCTTGGAAAACAGTCTGCCCTTCCCAGGGTCACACAGTATATATATACCCAACTGTTTTCCAAGCAAGCATTCTCTGAAGATGCCAGCCACAGATGCTGGCGAAATGTCAGGAAGAAACTCTTCTGGGGCATGGCCACATAGCCCAGAAAACCCACAAAAAACAATGTAGTGGTTGTTTATCAATCACTGCAAGCTGCATAAACTATACAAAGAGCCATTTACTTGTATCTTCTGAACTAGGTTATGAGCTATTTGAACAACCAGTGTAGTTGTGTCTTGCAGAGTAGACACTGATTTTTGCATATCCAACTACCATTTAAAGAACAGTATAAGTAACTTTTTAAAAAAATTAGTCAACAGGCAGACACTGCATTTTAAAATTCCACCAAAAGTGGAAAAGAGAATGAACAATAAAAGCGAAACAGAAGAAAAGAATTAAACCTATGTTTCGACATACTCAGAAATCTACCTGAGTGCTGTCTGGCTTGATGCTGATGATTTCATTTAGGATTTGAATGAAACAAAAAGTTAAGTGGTGCAAACTACAATCCTTCAAAATTGTTTCATACCAATGTTCATTCAAGATGGACCCAAACCAGAAATTTGCCAAAAATCTGAGATTCTCCAATTGTTTCTAAACTTGCATAAATATGTTTGGGATGCCAGCCCAAATGTCAGTGTCATGCTAGGTCAACACTGGTTCATACATGTTAATGTAAAGCAAAGAAGGGGGGGGGGGGGTAAATAAATCTAAAGTGAATGTGTGGGATGTACCCAAAGGAGTTAACAGTTTGGTTCTGAAATGTTACTGTTTCATTTGGTCTATTAGATAATGCAGAAAGTTAGGCAACTCTGATTAAGCATGAAGATTTGTATAACACAACACACAGTTAAATACATCAGAGTGAAAGGAGTGAAAGTTACCATGAACATACATATACATAAAGATTATACATGTCTTGAACTAATAAGGGGATGTAGCTTGGATGTTTCCACAGCATGCATATAGGGGGTACTATTCTGAAGAAAGAATATTATTCAGGATCCCATTGAGTCTTGATGGTGAAGGAAAAGGGTGTTTTGTTTAAAATGAAACAAATTGAAAACATTTACTTTCTTGGGAAAAAGGAAAATGGCAAAGATCTCATTAACAATAACTTTCATAGCTGTGTCTACACATGCAAACTACATCCTAAAGCTAGATGGCAATGTTTTCTGTTAAATCTGAACTAAATCTGTGCGACTATGAAATTGTAGTTTTCATGGATGAGAAGGGTGCACCTGAAAATCTTGCCTCACCATTATCTTAAACCGTGTGGTGAAAGAAAAACTGAAAAACTGTAAGTAACTAGATTACAGAGTTCCCTGCTGCCAATTGTTTTGTATACTGGGCTATTAGCTAAAAGCCACTGTGTAGCACTACAATGGGAAAATACTGAAGTGTTATATACAGAAGACTGAGGGGCTTTCTAGATTGGCAGGAAAGTGTGACATGAAGTTGCCTTTTCCTTAATGCTTAGCAGCTGCACCACAGCCTTTAGATGGAGCTGCACTGTTCTGCAGTTTTTAAAAAAGAAGCTGGGAAAACCAGCACCTTTTAAAAGGCGCTTCTTCTCCCCTAAAATGCAAAAAAAAAAAAAAAAAAAAAAAAAGCATTTTCATGGCACACTTTCCCTTTTTCTCATCTAAAGGCTAGACTTTCATGCAGCCATGAACACACTTCTTATGTTGTCTTGTCCCTCTCATAAATATTCTTATTTGAGGCACAGGACTTGTCTGGAAGCACCTCTGAGATTTGCCTGGATGCATCTCTGCAAGCAAAACAGGAAGGAGAGAGAATAAAAGAGGTCCCTCTTTGCTAAAAACACAATAACAACCCCTAACTCCTTCACAATGCTTTGGAATAATGTTTGCAGAGAGAAAGCAAAGGATTACAGGAAAAGGCTGAAACCCCTCACATCAATGAATATGACCTCTAAATCTCTTTGATTTCCACTGGCTTAACATTTGATAGGAACCATAATTCAGTTCAAAGACCCCTATGATTTATGATGAAGCTCTGGACAAACTGAATCCACAATGGAATCCTGACTAGAGTTTAAATAGCCATTATTAAATAGGAAGAGAACAAAGCAAAAACTCTGCAATATGACCCTTCAAGTTCATCTGTCAACTGCTCCAAATTACTAACACATTATCTACATTCATAAAAGCTGCAGGGACACACTAGATTAGAATTATTTATACATATTTATTTTACAGTAAAGGCTACTCATACAGCAGAATATGGGGAGTGTATACAGTTCAGAGGATAAGTAGCTTCACTACTATGGTACATTAGCATTAGAATCATACAATCTTGATATTTGAATGGATATTGCAGCAAATCCATATGAAAAGCATTCTTGACAGGTACCCATCCAAACTTTGTTTAAAATACTCCAATGAATGAGAATCTACCAACTTCTGAAGGATTCTGTTTCACTACTGAAAACAATTATCTTCAGGAAGTAAAGTTTGGTTGGAATCTGCTTTCTGGCAATTTGGTTTGAATAATTCCCTTTGAAGCACCAGGGGAAAAAAAAAGCTTGTATCATACTTTGGTTAATGTAGCCTAAAATTACAGGCCTTCTTTGTCACTGCATCATATTGTTAGATTCACCTTGGAGTCTAATAAAACTCCAAGATCCTTTTCATATACTGTTGACAAACCAAGTGTCATCCACCCTGCAATTGTGCTTCTGATGTTTCTTTTTCTAAATGTAGGCCTCTCATGGTCTAAATGTAGACCTTTATCCCTGTTGAAATTCATTCATTTATTTTGGTCCACTTCTCAAATCTTTTAAGGCCTTATTGAAACCTGATTTTGTCTTCTAATGTATCAATTATCTCTACCAGTTTGGGGTCTCCTGAAAATTTTATTATCATCCCCCTGGCTCCTTCATCCAAGGGCTTTATGAAGATGTTGAACCATAGGTATGGTCCTTCAACTAACTACAAATCCATGTAATAGTAGCATTGTTTAGTTAGCATTTTAGTAGCTTGTCCACAAGACTTTTACAAAGAACCTTGTCTAAGTTATTACTGAAACCAAGATATACTGCATTTACACCATTCCACTGATCTATCGAGCTTGTAACTCTCTCTTTAAAAAAAATAAATAAATAAGAGGTATGATTAGTCTGGAATGACTTGTTTTTGTAAAACCCTAATCACAGATCTCTTTTGTAAGGACTCATGGACCAACTGTTAAATTATCTGTTCTAGATCTCTTTATGTTGACATCAAGCTGACTGGACAGAACTTGGCTAAGTCCTCTAAGTCCTCTTTCTTTCCTTTATGGGGGATATGGGGATAATTTTGCCTACCTTCAATTGGAAATGCCCTCACCTGTTCTCCAAGAATTCTCTAAGAACATAGATGGAAACTGCATCTTCAGGGTGATTTGGTATCCTAAAATGCAGTCCATGGGCCCCCACAGATTCATTTAACGTAACAAGATGTTCCTATACCATCTCTTTACCAATAGTGACCTGAAGTTTCCTCACTATTTTCAACAGGGAGAATACTATTTTTATTTTTGGAGAAGACAAAGGCAACGTAGGATTTGAGCAGAGAAGAAAGCTGCATGCTAGATGGATGGACTCTATTAAGGAGGTCATGGGTACAAATTTATAGACCTAAGCAGAGCAGTGGGAAATATGGAGTCTTAGAGATATCTCATCCACAGGGTTGCAATGAGATGGGATCAATTTGAGGGCAGTTAACAACAACAACAACAACAACAACAACAACAACCTTCTCTCTGTCACTCATCAATATTTCTCCATCCTTTCCACTCAGTGAACCTACTACTTCTTTGCTCCTCTTGTCTTGCTCCAAATGTAGCTTGGACTTCTTACTATTTAATCTCTCTTGTAAAGTTAATCTCATTCTGAACTTCAGCAACTTTGACTTTCTCCCTGAAACTGCTGACTAGTTTTTAGGGTACTAAGGGATTTGCCTCTTCATCCATTTCCTATATATGCTCCCTTTAAATCTCATCAAAAAGTTTCTTAGGCATCTGAACTGGTTTCTTTAGATACCTCCTAATTTTCTTTCTTACTGGAAATATTGTATTTGTGCCTTCAGTAACTCATTTTGAGAAATCTCCTATTGAAGCCTCTTTTCTTTGAGTATTTTTGACCATGGGGTTGTATTCATTTAATATTATGAATATGAAACTGAGGATAGGACTCCTTGACTCACAACCAGTGTCATACTACACACTATGGTCCGTTTTACATTGGCAAAAAGAGGTGTGTTGAAGGCTGCATGAAAGCCCAGCCTTTAGATGAGAAAAAGGGAAAGTGTGCCATGAAAACACTATTTTGGAGTTTTAAGGGAGAAGAAGTGCTTTAAAAAGGAGCTGGCCCATTTTACATTGGCAAAAAGAGGTGTGTTGAAGTCTGCATGAAAACCCAGCCTTTAGATGAGAAAAATGGAAAGTGTGCCATGAAAACACTATTTTGGAGTTTTAAGGGAGAAGAAGTGCCTTTAAAAAGTAGTTTGATTTCCCCACTACTTTT
The DNA here is from genome assembly GCA_034509955.1 of Urosaurus nigricauda. Classification (NCBI taxonomy): domain Eukaryota; kingdom Metazoa; phylum Chordata; class Lepidosauria; order Squamata; family Phrynosomatidae; genus Urosaurus; species Urosaurus nigricauda. The sequence goes on along the minus strand of JAOEGL010000001.1, from coordinate 254,108,871 downwards.
TTAAAAAGGGTGCAGCATTGCTGGCCCGTTTTACACGGGCAAAAAAAGGCGCTTTTAGGGCTAAAAAGCCCGCATTTAGGGTTAGGGAGGGCGTAGCCTTTACACCCTCCCTAAGCCTAAAACGCATGGACGCCGCCATTTAAAGATGGCGGCGTCTACACGGTGGCGCCGTACAAGCGTCATCACGTGCGCAGCGTTTTGACGCGCTGCGCACGTTTTGACGCTCTGGCGGCGCGGGAGGGCGCCAATCGCGCCCTTCCCGCGCCGCAAAAAAAGAGCTCGATCCCGGAGCTCTTTTTTGCGGCGGGTCGTTGCGGCGGGATGAGGCCTCTGGGGCTGCCCGTGTGGCAGCCTAGGCCTCATCTCGCCGCTAGAAGGGGCGAGTTTGGACCGCCCCTTTTAGCCAATGTAAAAAGCACCCCTATTGCATCTAAAGGCTAAGGTGTAGTTGAACGGTTAAATGGGGCTCTGTATCTTTAAAGCACCCATTTAAAGGCAGCGATACAAGTGCGGAGGGAGGGAAGGTGCCAAGACAAGAAGAGACCTTCAGAGCCCGGCCAGAGTGCGCCTGCACCTTCCTTCACCTCCTCCCTTTGGTTGAGAGAGTGTGACTTCTAGGGAGACAGCAGGGCACTGGAGGCGCTCAGCCAGACCAGGGCAAGCTGGCAAGAGGAGGAGGAGAAGGGGAGGGACCTGGAGCACCTCCGCTGCCCTGCTTCCCTGCAAGTCACACTCTCTCAGCCGAAGGGGGAAGGAGAAGGCAGGCCCAGGCACACTCTGGCCAGGCTCCAGTGCTCTCTCCTGGCTGCCTTCCTCCTCCCTTTGGCTGAGAGAGTGTGACTTGCAGGGAGGCAGGGCAGCAGAGGGGCCCCATGTCCCTCTCCTCCTCCTCCTCCTCCTCCTCCTGTTTCCAGCTTGCCCTGGCCCAGCATCAGGAGGACCTGGAGCACCTCCGCTGCCCTTCCTCCCTGCAAGTCACACTCTCTCAGCCAAAGGGAGGAGGAAGGCAGCGGGGAAGGAGGGAGGGAGGGAAGGAGCCAGGAAGAGACCCCCAGAGCCTGGCCAGAGCACGCCTGGCCCTCCTGCTTCCTCTTCAAAAAGAAGGCTGGAAAAGTAGGACGTGTCCTGGCAAAGGAGGACGTGCCTGGTCAACTTGGAAAAGGGGGGGCCTCTGCTCAAGAATGGAGGACATATGGGAATCCCTCCTGGACAGAGGGCTGAAACCTCAAGACAACTCAATATAATGCTCTGACAGAACACAGACTACAACTCCCATGAGCCTTTGCTACCATTTCCCAAGATGCCTTAATTTGCAACAGAAAGCCGACCAGTATGTTCACATGTGATGAATTCTTTCGTATTGACTCTGCATTTTCTTTTTGTGTAGATGCTCTCTTGTTTTGTGTGTGATGAGCTTGTGCGTAATCACGTGCATTTCCGAACTGACCTCACTTTCTCCCTCTTTCGGAATGGTCCTGTACTCCCCCATGTGATAAGCTCCGACTGTATGATGTACCTGCGCAATTGCGCAATTCGCAGCCAGCAAAGGAAAAAAATGTTTAAAGCGCGGCTAAAAGCCACGTTCCTTGCCGCCCATGTAGCTGCTCCACCTGTGTTTGTAGCGTTTTGACAGCTTCCCATGTAGTTGCTGAGCCACAGAAAAAACCTCAGTCTAGCTGCCCTGTACCTTTTAAATGCACACCTGGGGCTTGCTGTCTAGCTGCTAAGCATTAAGGAAAGTGCAACTTCATGTCACACTTTCTTGCCAATGTAAAAAGCCCCCAAGATTGCTAGAAGGGCAACATTTTAATCCCTTTCCTCCTGAAGCCTTCCACATTATCCAAAAATCAGCTCAGAGAGATTTTCCACCAGCCAAAAACAGTTTTTGAGGATGCAGGGGAAAGACTGGGGGAGGGGGGGGCAGAGCACTACATCTTGATTAAAAGGATAGATATAGAACCTCCCCAATGGAGAATGACCTGTGTTTCTTTAAGACAGCATTTTATAGTTTCTTAACTTCCTGAGGAAGGAAGGGACACAATATCAGCTCATTCAGTGATGAAACAGTGTTTTTACAGAAAATGCCATTACATTGCAAATATTCTACATATCAGGACACCTTGTGGAACAAGGCCCTCATGTTCGATAGTCAGTAGCAGCCACTGAAGCAATTGCACCATGATAAGTTAGTTCTACCGGATTACTATTATGATAATCGTATAAAATAAGGAAACATTTAGTTAAAAGTAGAACTTACTCTTTCTCCTTTAGGGCCTCTGTCACCAGATTTACCCATCAGACCCTGGGGGGAAAAGAAAGACTTACTTAAGAACATCAACAGCTTTCCAATTTTAGCTTAAATATCTATCTCCCACTGAGTTCAAAAGCAGAAGAATTATAATTTGCATATGACCCAAAATGTACAAGTTGCTGCTTTCTTACCTGGGGACCAGGCAATCCGTCTTTCCCGTTTATGCCCTAGAAAAATAACATTGAACCTATTATTACAAAAAGCTTCAAGTCTCTCACATTGCAAACAAAAGATATCTTAAGAGAGAAGTCACTGATTGAGTTATATCTTTTTAAGCAGAACTGACAAATGGAAGATACCAGGCTCTGGGAAAATGTACACAAAATCCAAATTGATAAAGTTATTAGAAAGAGTAGCTGTAATTTATTTATTTATTTTCCCCATGTATTACCCAACTTTGCTCCAAACAGTCCAAAACAGCCTTTTAAGCTTAGAACAATTTTGTAATGCCCAGTAGAGAGGATATGTGGCTTGCCAGGGCCAGTAAGCTTGTGTGGTAGGTTTCACCACAAGCCTGGGGATATGGTAAAGTTAGGATTTCCCACGTATTCAAGCCCAGCATAGAGCTCTGAAGTGTTTCCATCTATTCACATAGATCAGTGTCTCAGAACAGTACATTTTCTATTGTTACCATACATTAGTTTGTGATATTTTAATTTAATTAATTAATCAGTGATGTTTTAACATTCAGTTTATACTAGTAAAGTATATAAATAGCTAGTCTTTAGTTTGTATTTATTTTATACTAGCACAGTGTACATAGATGTAGTGATCTGAGTGTTGGACTGTGACTGGAGACCAGGTTTCAAATCCCCACTCATCCATGAAAACCCATTTTGACACTCTCTCTCAGCCTCAGAGGAGGGCAAAGTCAACCCCCCCCCCCCCCGAACAAAGCTTGCCAAGAAAGAACATTGCAATATGTTCACTTTAGGATGATCATACGTCATCAACTACTTGAAGGCACATAAGAAAAACAACAGCATAGCATGTACAATCTTCCACTAGAGGTGGGCAAGAAATGTGTTCTATCCAAATTTGTTATATACCTCTGCCAAATTCACAACTTCTGAACAAGGTTAAGGCTCTGAATTTTGTATTCTCCCAATTTTTGCCGTACATTGCTGCACATTTTTAAAAGAAAAAAAAAACACTAAAATATGTCCATTAGGAAAGTGTGCACACAACAATCATGCTATAGATGAGTCTGCACAATAATGTGCTCAATAGTGAAAATAACACATAAAACACATTATAGGATAGACCACTTTAAAATTGTGGAGATTGTCAAAACAAATGCACAGAAATGGCTGCTTATTTCTTAAGTACATAAAATGAGTAGGTGAAAAAAGTACAAAAGGGACTAATCCATCCCTTCTTTCCACAAGTAGTGAGGTTTGAATGAACCATGAAGTGTGTGCGCCTTCAACTTGTCTGTTGACTTGTGGTGAACCCATGTATTTCATAGGGTTTTCTTAAGCAAGGAATACTCAGAGGTGAGTTTGCGACTTGGTGCCCCTGAATTATAGCCTATAGCACCTGGTATTCATTGATAGACTTCCATCCAAGTACTAATCAGAGCTGATGCTGCTTATCTTGCAAGTGGAGACAGAATCTGGTGCATTTAAGTTATGAAGAAGCTTCCTATAAATTATGTTACCTCGACATTCAGTTCCTGTATAAATTGTCTTCTGTGTCCCATTCTAAATATAAGGCAAAATGTTGGGGCATAGCACATTTGAGTCCTAGTTAGGCTGGGACATGGACAACTAAAAGAACAATGTTTCCACATCAACATGCCTGTACACTGAGATGATCTGCAGCACCAATCATAATATCCATTAACAAGGAGACTTAGGCATATTGGTATGTACAAGTTGTTACCGGTTAAATAACTTACTGGTATGCCAGGTGGTCCTTCCGGCCCAGGAAAGCCAATATCTCCAATAGGGCCCCTTTCACCCTAAAGAGAATGTAATAATAAAATATTTCTGATTGTTGACAGACCAGAATGTAAGTACTGCAACTGAATGGTGAAATGATGTGGCACTTACTGGTTCCCCTGGCATCCCTGCTGGCCCTGGTGCCCCATGTTTACCCTGTAGAAATCAAGAAAAAAATACATCACTTCCAACAAGTAGTTGCCACTTGCCTCCAATTAAAATTGATTTAATAAGGTAAAAGTGGATTAAGTAGCCTGAGCAATGAAGGATTCCTCAAACGATCCATAGGGACATTTCAAATGAAATGATTAATATATTCTATAGTTATCTACAGAATTATCCATAGTTATCTGATATACTAGGAATTCACTAGGATAGATTTAGGAATGACATAATATAAGCAAAATTCTTGCTAAAACATATTTAACAAGTTGGGTCACATTTCTCTTATCACAGAATAACCCTGTAAAGTAGATTGCTATTATTGCCCATTTTACAAAGGAAGAGCCAAAATCATGTCAAATGTACATGTAGTACATGTGGCACAGACCTTCCAAGACAGACTGAATCCTTTGCAAGGTAATGTGGAATCACACATTTATGGCTGTATACCAAAATGTTTGGGCCCTCAGTCTTACTAAGGGATCCCTGTTTGTGCCCTGCTAGTGCTTGCAGAATCATGACATATAGAGCCCATATTGGTGTAATGGAGTCTCCTTTCTTGAGACGTGTATGGCTTTGGCCAGTTTTGTGGAATGGTGGGGGAAGTGGCCAATAGGATTTGGCTGGAGGCAGAATCCCCCTCAGCAAACATCTGTCTAGCTGCCATTCCCAATGGCAGCCAGCATTTGATCTTTGGCTTGCACCCATCTTGCCCATTGAATCTGGTTTTTCATGCAGGGATTATAGGCAAGTATTTTGTCACGGCTCTGTACCCCATTCTTCATTTTGCCGCCACAGTTTTGGCATGCAGTAGGTTCTAGTCTGGAAGCAGACTGGACCTGTGTACAATCATATCCATTTCAGGGATCTCCTTAAAGCGTCCTGAGGTTAAGGCATCCAGAGAAATGACCATATTGGAGTGTGTGAAACCTGCCTCACCTCACATGGCAGGGAAACTTTACAGTGGCTTTTATTCATGTGAATCCAAGTTCTGCCATTTCAGTTTACCCACCAACTGAGCTGGGTGGAGGAGGAGGGCAGTAGGTGACCCATCTGATGCTTGGATCTTTGCCTAATACTGTGCCAAGTCTCCTCAGCTGTAACCAGTGGAGTCACTAGGGTTAGTGTCACCTAGTGCATTTATTCATGGTGTCATCCCCCATTGATCTCCTCCCATTTCACAACATACAGAATCCATACTGAATGTAATGGCAATAATTGTGACATAAGCAACTAGCAAAATTAAAATTACATCTTTAAATTACAATATCATATACCCAGCCTAAATATATTTACATTTAGTTTCATGTTTCATGTAGTTGAAGTGAAAATTTGGTATGATGTGATATTTTTAAAGATAAAATTTAAGAAGCAAAAACCTGATTAAAGGTTTGGTTTAAGATTTCTAAACATGTATTTCTGTTACCCACTCTTCAAGATTAGGAAAAAACATCTGTTGCTGGATCTGTGAAGCTATTTACTTGAAATTGGGAGCTCCAGATTTATAGTAGGAATTTCAGATGCTTGATCTCTGACACTTTTAAAGAAAATGAAACTATCCCTCTTTGCTGCAGTATGGCAAGGGGGGGGGGAGAGGAAAAACTAGAGACACTAACCCAATGTGAAAGTGTCTAAACCTCCCCCCCAACTTCTCAGGCCTTCTCTTTGAGTGTGCATGCAGCCTTCAAAAGGAAGGGCTAGACTAGGAAGATTTGCTCCAGAGGCAGAAAAGGAAAGGGGGAGCCAGTGCTTGAGCAAGGGGAGGGGGCACCGGGGCTCTCCTTGATACTAAACTACACTCTTCTCCAAAAGGTGAAGCTCTTAAAGTCACTGTATTCTGTATTTCCTCAGCTCTTTAGGATATCAAAAATAGACTGTGTTAAAATGAAACCTTTCAAGCCTTTAAAAAAAAGCCCAGCAACTTGTTTAAAAAAACTGATGAAAGTAAGCCTCCTTCCCTCCATGTCTCCCATTGCTCCCACTCCCAGGCTTGCTGGCTCCCTGATGGCACCACCTTTCTCACCTCCCCTCTTTGTGCAGAGAGGCTGATAAGTGGTGGGCTGGAGCAAAAACCAGGCTTAAATCCATGTGTTGAAGGGTTTGAGAGACCTGTGTGCTCTCCTTAGCCCTCTTCCTCCCTTTGCAACCTTTTTCTTTTTTTGGTCTGCATCCTTGGCCTCCATGCCCCCCTCCACCTACCCTCCAGCAGAGGATTGATCCTTGGGGTGTGTGCCATCCCTCCCTTTCACTCACCCCTCTTGCCATGGACCACCAGGAGAACCTTTCCCTGTATGCCTACTTGTCCTGGCCAAGCAAGGGCACTTCCTCGGGCAAGCACACCTATTACAAGTCCATCCCTGTTTCCCTGCATCTCCTTTCTCCCCCACTCAGCTCTGGGCCTCTTCCCCTCTTCTTCCCCCTAGCCTTCCAGTGACAGAGACACTCTCTTTGCTCACTGAAGTGACTGTATAGAGAAAGAATGCCTTCTTCACCCATTCAGCTACCCTTCCCCACATTCCTTGGATGTCTGAGGAGCAGTGGTGTCACCTCCCCGCTTTTAAGTGCAGTCCGTGCCCCCCTAGTGATGGCTGTTGGCTGTAACCAGTAAAGCTGTGGTCTATTTAATTTATGGCTGTGTCATTTGTTTTCCATGCTTTGCTGTGTCCCTTGCTCCTGAGGGCTAGAACTACTAGCATGAAGAAAGTTAGCAAGCCAGAGAGAAAATCAGGCAAAGCTCCTTCTCCCTGATCTAGTAGCTTTCCATGCAGAAAGAATTTTCTCCAAAGGTGTCACAAAAGTACTGTGAACATGAATTGAGATAGTGAGGCAGATATTTGATGTGAGATAAAAGGAAAGGGCCATAGCTTAATGGTGCAGCACATGCTTTGCATGCAGAAAGTTCCAGGTTTAGGTCCCTGGCATTTCCACGCAGGGCTGGGGATGACACTCTTCTAGCTTCTTCTGGGACCCTGGAGATATGCCTCAGATCAAAGCAAAAAGCAAACAGCTTCATTTATATACTGCTTCATACTGTCTAAGCAGTGTCTAAGGGGTTTACAACTGTAAGCTACTTGCCCCAATAATCTGGGCACTCATTTTAGGGACCTCGGAAGGATGCAAGCCTGAGTCAAGCTTGAGCCCTTTTGCTGGTCTTGAACTCACAACCTTATGGTTTTGAGTGAGTGGCTGCAGTATAGGCCACCAAGGCTGAGGATGACAAATGAATTAGACAGACAATTGTTCTGCCTCAGGTGTGGGTTCAACATAGTGATGACTTGAATGTGGAAACTGCTGAGTCCATATCTTAATGAACTGGGATGTGAATTTTTTTCAAAGCTGAAAAGAAGGAAGCAGGTAGTCAATAAGGTAACATTATCTGCATCAGTGTTCAAGTGACCAAGGGACAAGATAGGAATGTTGTCAAGGAAAAACTATAATATGTGTAAAGACCAATTTTTCTTTAAAAAAATCTTTGACATGGGAGATGTGAATCATTAAAATCTTTCTCATTCAGACAGAATGCTTAATACTTGAGATAAGAACTTGAATGCATGCTCTGAAAAACGCATAAAGTATGAACAACTGTGATTCATCTAAGTAGCTGCTTTACTATTGATTGTTAATGCATGAGACCGTAGATTAATCTTGCTTGTAAATAAAAATGTTTGCAAACTATCAATCTAACTACATGGATTACAAAACCATCATCATTTTTCAGTACATGTATTTATTTTAGGGAAGTCAGCTAAATTAACTTGTTTAATATATTTTGTTCTTTGCTAGACATTAAAATAAATGGATTTTTAAAAGTAGGCTGTTAATACCATTCTGCAAGTTCTAAAAAAAAACCCCCCACCTAACAAACAACTCACATTGAACTTCACCTTTTAAAATGTTTTAGATCTAGCTTTCAAAAATAAATTATTCCATAATGGATTTTTGTCCTGAGTGCTTCAAATTCTAATATTTTCCCCCATTCACTGAATTAAATAAAAAAGTCACACTAAGAACATATATGAACATAGAACTGGTTATGTTTGCTGGTTGGATTTAACTGGTGTAATGGATGAAGAGATGGTGGTGAAGGAGGCAAACTCCTTTTTCAGGAAAGATGCAGATTGAAGGAACAGAAGATCATATAATGTTCCATCCTAATTACTGAGTGTTACAGGCTAAAATTCTTGTATGTTTCACCAGAGTGGAACACTCCACTGGCATTTCTCTACTGCATTTCCCAGTGTGCCTCCAGCCAGCATACGCACATTCCCAAACTACCTTTCTCATAGTGTATTGTTTCCAAGGACCTCTAAGAGTTGGGCACTGAAGAAATACATCATTCTAGAAAGTGCCAGACTCTGGATGAAGGCACACATGGTGGGTCTGCATTCTGCCAGCGGCATGCAAATGCAATGGACAGCTTGGGTGTATCTGCTGCCATTTGTCTGTGCCATCACTGTTGATCTTCTGTTGGGACAGGGAAGTTTTTGATACCTTCCTGTACCAGCAGTAAAATTGTCAAAAATGCTCATAGGTACTAGTCAGATTGGTTAATTATTCTGCAGGAAGTGGCCAGAGAAGGATGTTGTTCTTTTACATGAGAAGCAGGAGGCTGGGAGTTCAGATAACTGAAGAAATCTGAGCTGCTTGAATAGGATAGGGAGGCGTTTGCATAAGAGGAGATGGTGCAGGAAAGGTTTGGTGGTGTTTTGAGGAATAGCTATTGAGGGGTGCAGACATAGGCATCATGCTTTGACTCAGAATATCCAGCTGACTATCCAACAGCATCTCTCCCATCAATGAGAGAGAATGAGAGCAGCAGTTAGAGAACCTAAGGTGCAAAGACACCAAAGGCTTAAAGAAGCAAACTAAAGGCTTTTTGATAGGAACTCCATTCTAGGATAGGAAGGTTACTCAGGCCTTACTTATCTCCACTGGCCAGGATACTCTGAGGAAATCCCAGAGCATCCTGGTCCCAGGGCTGTCCCAGCCTCCCCACATTACCTAGCCCTCTGTTCCCATGCTGGGGAGCCCATTTTCACACACATCTCATTGAACCACAATGCACATCTGCTGCCACTATGGGTCCCTCACTTCTGAGGTCAGAACTGGGTGCACAGCAATGATCTCATGGGTGGGCACCTTGATCTGACCTCAGAGTGAGTGAGGTAATGTCAGACGCGCAGAGTGGCTCAGTCGGACACATGTGATCTCAAACGATCTCTTGTGGGCTAAGGCGAATGGCCTCTAATCTATTCTCATTGTTCTTGATTTGTCTGCAGCCTTCGACACCATGGATCACTGTCTCCTGGTTAATATACTTTCTGACCTCGGATTCTCCAACTCTATTCTCGACTGGTTTAAATCTTATTTTTTTAGAGAGATCTTTTGTAGTGGTCACGGGTGATCAGTCTTCCTCCTTTGTTCTCTTATCTGTTGGCATTTCCCAGGGCTCTGTCTTGGGTCCCCTTTTGTTCTCTCTTTACACATTGTCCCTAGGCAAACTCATCAGTTCTTTTGGTTTCTCCTGTCATCAATACATCAATGACACTCAGCTGTATCTTTCCATCCTTTTTACCTTTTCCAGGGGCTTGAGCAGCAAGTTTCATCTTGTCTGACTGCTATCTCAGTGGATGCGGCATCGGAGCTTGAAGCTCAACATGTCCAAGACAGAGCTTCCTGTCTTTCCACCTAAACCCACCCTCCAATACTCCTTTTCTATTTATGACACTTCTATTCAACCGGTTCAGCAAGCCCGCAGTCTTGGTTTCATTTTTAATTCTTCTCTGTCGTTTATTCCCCAGATTCAGGCCACTGCCAAGGCCTGGAGATTCTCTCTTTACAACATTGCTAAAATCCATCCATTCCTCTCAGCCTCCACTGCCAAGAGTCTGGTCCATGCCCTGGTGGTCTCACGACTAGATTATTGTAACCTTCTTCTGACAGGGCTTCCTCTCTCTCACCTTCATCCTTTAATCTCTATCTAGAACTCAGCTGCATGTATTATCACGTCTGTTCATCGCTTTGACCATGTTTCTCCTCTTTTATCCTCCCTTCATTGGCTCCCCTTCCCCTTCCGCATCCAGTACAAGCTTTTGTTGTTGACTTTCAAAGCCCTCTATGGACTGGCCCTCCGTATTTATCTGAACTTCTTTCTCCTTACATTCCTACTCGTACCCTCCGTTCTGGCATTCAAGGTCTCCTGTCCCAGCCGAGAATTTCCACTGCTCCGTCCTGGATTCGTCCCTTTTCACTTGCTGCCCCATACTCCTGGAACCTTCTTCCCCCACATGCACACCTCATTCTCTAACCAGTTTCAAAATTGAGTTAAATACTATATTGTTTAGGGGAGCATTCCCAGGTGTGTGCCCTTGTCCTCCCCAGGATGCCTCGTTTTAATTATGTATTCAGAAGCCTCCATCCAGTCCATCTGCCTTGGTCCAGGCCTCAGAGGGAGAGAAGAACTGCTAGAACTGATCCCCTTCCCCACCACCATTCCCTTCTCCTTTTGTGTCATGTCTTTTTAGAATTGTAAGCGTGAGAGCAGGGAACCATCTAATTAACAAGATTTTATGTACAGCGCTGTGTAAATTTACATCACTATATAAATAAAGGTTAATAATAATAATAATAATATGCAAACAGCCACCCGTAAGAGGTAAGGTTTTTAAAAATTTGTGTAAAAGATGCTATACTCTGGTTCTCATATTGAATGTACCAGGCATCATCTGGACTGTTCACACCAGAACTGGGGTTTGGGCCATGTGTCATCTGAACAGGATGCCACCAAAAATCAGAGGGGGAAGGAACTTGCTTTTTGGCTCATGTAGACAAGGCCTCAGGGTGCTAACCTAATCTAGCTTCCTTCTAGGGAAGATAAGAGAGAGGATGTGTGGGAAGAGAAGAAGAAGGGGAAGACCATCCCTAAGAATACCAGTTTAAATTACAGACGTGTCAGGAAAGGTAGAAAAGGACAGACACTTTGGGTCACTTTAATTATCTATTATGCCCTCCATAAGTCATTGTTAACTTTTGAGTGCTAAGCATTGTTGCACTTCTAACAGTGAAGACACTGTTTCCCACAGACGAGGCCTCTGTCTCTATACCTTCCATATGTAATACTTTTCTAGCTGTATGTGTAACTTTATTATTTATAGCCATGGGCCATCACAATGTAATACCCTGTATTTATACAGAATATATTAAAAGATAAAAAATACAAAGTTTTCATAATGTGTCATTTATATTATCAAACAACAGACATACCCCAAAGGACCAAAATTACAATGAGTAAAAATCATAACAAAAATTTCCCTTCTCATACAGAACTCACATTAAGCCCCCCCCCCCATCCCCTGCCAATAGATACAAAAAGCTATAAAAAGTAAGATATTATCCTATCCAGCCTGCTAATTTTTTTATGCCTGGTTCTTAATTTTTTAGAAGCCATACCAAATTTTCCAACCTGCATAGTAATGAAAATATTACTGCCTCCCAGCAGTGTATGTATCTTTTCCAATGGAGGTTCTCCATTAAGAACAGAAGATACAGGTAAGAAATTTCTGCCTCAGGGACTTACACAGTGAACAGTTTAGTAAACATTGGAGGATATCCTTAATCTCACTGGATTCAAAGATGCAAAATCTTCAGGGAGAATGGGTATTATTAAACTTCCAAAAATTAGTAGACATACACTATTTCCATCCATAGAGCTGAAAATGTTTATCTCAAAGGGACTATGGTGGGGAATGTAAAATGTTATTCAAATGTAGTTTTATGCCATATAGAACAAGCCATTGGGTTAACCAAGTACAAATCCCATCATTTCAAAGAAAAATGTATTGTATCATTAAACAAATGTTTTACTCTGGTGGAGGAGAAAGTTGGAGGAGTCCATTTTAATTCTATAGCCATGCAAGGTAAGTTTGGCAGAATTTATACAGAGGGCTTGTGATGAGGTTTGCAGTTATTCTAAAAAGATTTTTTGCAAGCAGATTCATTCATAATGACCAACTCCAGAGAATATAAGGCAAGAGCAACAAGGGCAAAGGTTAATGTAGAAAGTAAATCTTGTTTCAACCTTCATGAGGGATGCAGGTATATGTTTATTAGGATAGCCCACTAATATCCCATTTATTGTGATTAATTACATTTCTCTCAGCACAATAAATTTTTATCTAAACAGAATCTGTAGCAATCTACTTACGGGTATCCCTGGTACTCCTGGAGGACCTGCTGGTCCCTGGTCTCCCTAAGAAAAAGATATTGTATTTTTAATATTTCATGAATAATCTGTCACAAGGTCAAAGTTTTGAAAAGGAGATTGAGAAGATATGGGAAACAAAGGCTTAGTGAGTATTTGACCAAATAAATTCCACTGACACCCTGTGTTCCCCCTCTGTTTTTCTTATATTCAAGCAGAAGGTACAATATGTAAAAGAATGTATGTAAAGCTGATACACCTTTATCACACTTATGGGCAAACAGGATTTAAACGAGAGTTAAACAAGAGTTAAACAGGAAATGTCCAGTGATAAACACAGGGCATTTCCTGTTTAACTCTCGTTTAACTCTTGTTTAAATCCTGTTTGCCCCCTAGTGTGATAAAGTAGTATGTTTTAATTGGAATGTTTTTCAATATTGAAGCCACTCTGAGTACCAGTTTTGGGGGAAAAGGTGGGATAAAATAATAATAATAATAATAATAATAAGAAGAAGAAGAAGAAGAAGAAGAAGAAGAAGAAGAAGAAGAAATAATGCAGGGCAGGACATGTGATGTGTACAAAACCAATAGAAAGGAATGGCTATGAATGTAAGAAAGAATAGCTTCTGCCACCTTGTCCCAAGCCTCTACCATCTAATGCTATCACCTAGCAGAAGGGCTGAGTCCTGGCATCCCTGATTGTCCTGCTAATTTCCTACAGGTTAGTTCTACCTTATCCAAAATGCTTGGGACCAGAAGTATTTTGGATTTTGGAATAGTTGCATATACATAAGGAGATGACTTGGAGATGAGACCCAGGTCTTAACACAAAATTCATTTATGATTCATATACATCTTATACATATAGTCTGAAGATAATTTCGCACAATGTTTTAAATAATTTTGTGCACCAAACAAAGTCTGTGTACATTAAACTACCAGAAAGCAAAGGAATCACATTATCTTAGCCATCCATAAAAATGGTTGTTTGAATATTTTTGGATTTTTGGATTCTAAATAAGGGTGATCCAACCTATACAACATAAGATACAGAATTTTGAGATTTCCAGATTCCTGTTATAGCACTGGTAGAGCCTTGATCAGGGTAGATTTTTCTCATTCAACAAAAGGCATGCTTTGACAACTGTCTCCCCTTGCGAAGAGAACAGAAGTGCTATGAGGGCATGCAAAGTGGCACAGAGAAAGCTGCTACTCTCCCAAATGTTTTCACCTTTCTTTTCCTGTGTGGTAAAGTCCTTTGAGTAAAAGACTTCAATACATCACTGATTGTATAGAGTGAACCTTAAAGGAACTATCCCAGGTATTGAAACTTTTCCACAAAAAAGGATTGGCATCTTGGATAGCACTTTTAAAGTCCAAATTAAAATGTGAAACAAATCCATTACTGCAGTGATTTGGAAGCTGCCAGCTGGTATAGACTCTACAGAGAGAATCATGGGCTGTAAACCAGTAGTCTGTCACATAAGAGGACACCAGTGGGATGCTGCTATATCGATGTTTTTGTCAGAGAAATAGCAGCCAACATTTCTAGAACATCACAGTTGCTGTGTGGGTGAAGAGATGTGCCCTTCTTTCTTCCCAAAATGCCCCAGGCATAAACAATCAGAACTAGCATATTATGCTAGCTACAAAACACTTCATTGTATTCAGGTATAAATTTGCCCAAAAAATTCAATTGTGTTGTTCAGTTGGAAGATTAATTAGTATTGTTTCCATTAGCATGGCATTTCATTAAGGAAACACATTTTTGCCAATACTAGCACATAAATTAGATTTGCAAAAGAGTGACTAAAGTCAATAAGTAATGTATTCCAATCTGTCAGGAGAAGACAGAACAGTTTTATTATTAGGATCCTACCTTTTCTCCTTGAAGTCCTTCTAGTCCTGGTAGCCCCATTGGGCCTGGTTCTCCCTTGTAAAGTAAAACACAATTGCATAAGAGCTTTATATTTTCAGTAGAAAAGTTAAGCATTCAATTTTAGGACACTTCACACACTATTAAGCATGCTATTTACTTGGAAATGATTTTTTTTTTTTTGCCTTTTGATTGTTCGAATGATTTGAGAATTTGATTCCAGATTCAGAATGTGCTTATTTTGTGAATAATTTTTTAAAATTTTGATTAAAACTCCTGGTCATGGATGAATAAATCCTTTGACTAATATTTCAAGGTCAGCTCTCAGCTGACTTCAATCCAACAACTAAAACCTATTTTTCACAGCTAAGTTGGCAGAAGATGGGAATGGGAACCCACTCTGTCACACGATGCCTGGGCCTTGAACTGCCGACCTGTCGATCTTGAAATTATCAGAGTCAGCATCTTAACCACTCAGCTACCATGTCACTTCAGTGGGAAGGTAACAGCATTATGTGCAGTCATGCTGGCCACATGTTCATAGAGTTGTCATTGACAACGCTGGCTTTTTGGCTTAGTAACAGAGATGAGCCCCACCCTATGGTTGGTCACAACTTGACCATCTTGTCAAAGGAAAACTTTTACCTTTACCTTTACCTTTTATTTTTCACAAAGGTTGTAAATTTGTGTATTGGCTCTGCTACCACAGACTACAGGGCATTGGTCTTTGTGGCCTATGCCTAGCTGTTCTCCCGTATACAAATTCAGTTGGCCCTCCATATCCATGGATTTCTTATCCATGGATTCAAGCATCTACAGTGTGTGTGTATGTCAAAAAAGCAAACCTTGATTTTGTCATTTTGTCATTCACTATGCCATTCTATTTAATGGGACTTGAGCATCCATGGATTTTGGTATCCACAGGGTGTCCTGGAACCAAACCTCAGTGGATACCAGGGGCCCACTGTAACTTCCACCACATATAAAACCAGATGTCAAAAAGAAGATTCTAACCTTTGCTGATTGCTTGGATACTAATTTGCTAGGTGTATGTTTGCTTTTTAAAAGTTGGTATGGTACACTAAGTAATCAGCTATCTTATCCTGACAGGAATAATAACCTCCACCTGTCCTGATCTAGAAGAAACAATCCCAATTAATCCTCTGTTTTCTTACTTTTCAGTTGCTTTTAAAAGGTCCCAATTTCTCTCTCCTCTTCCCCCACTTCCATCCTTTGTCCTCAGCATAGTTCAGCTGCGGCAGACTGAGTTCCAAGTACAAAAGTAGTTGGGATTTAATTAGCTGGGGCTTGGGAGTGGGAGAGGACAGTACAGAGTTGGAATTTTCTACTTCCCAGAAGACTCAGGCAAAGGCAAACTGCTGCAGCCTTTCCTAGCTTTTGTATTCTTCCTCATGATTAACATTTGCCATCTTGACCACACTGATGTTGATTGGCCACATGTATCCCAGTTTTCATCTGCGAAATATTGAAGGTATGAGGATTCAACACAAAAATCCGCTTAGTGAGAATTAAGCCTTTGACAGGATATTCTGAAAGAGAGAACTTAGTGCAACAGAAATATTGAAATTACACTCTTAAGTAAAAACATTGCATTACAAAGGCTTAGGCTCCCTCTTCCACAGGCAGGCCAAAAGGTCAACAGCACCTATACGTGTGTTTTGGGGTGAGGAGGAATTGGGCAGCATAGCCTCAGTAGGAGGCATAATCCTTACCATATCCATCTCTGTCAGTTTGTTTGCCTTTCCCTCTGGCCCAATCTGCATGACTACCTTGGGGAGGACAAGCAGAAGACAAGTGGAGCAATTGCTCCATTTCGGCACTCTTGTCTTGCATTGTAATCTCTGAGACATCAGAGGAGGAGGCAACAACAGAAAAGAAGAATCCAAGCCAGGAGGCTCTGGACACCCCAGTGCTTGTTGTGGAGTGGATCCTGACTAGTTCCCAGGGTGCCTCAAACCACATTCTATCATGCTATGGGAGAATATATGGTTGTCATAATAGCATTAGCAATAGCAAGTACATTTCTATACTGCTTGTGCCACTCCTTAAGTGGTTTACAATGTGTGAGCTAATTTCCCCCAACAAGATAGGTATTCATTTTAGCAACCTCAGAAGGATGGCAGGCTGAGTTGACCCTGAGCTCCTGGCTGGTATTGAATTCACATTTATGGTTTATGAGTGGGTGCTTGCAGTACAGGCATTTAACCATTGCGCCACGAAGGCATTTGTTTGTTTGCTTGTTTTTCAAAAACACTGCTAGTTTGTCAGTGAAACATCCACCCTTCTTACTTCTTTCTTCCTTGAAGTAAGTAGTGCTAAATTCTCCTCAAGTTATTTGATAGCAATTTGAGTGTAATTTAATTTAATTACGATTTCTAGGTCCACACAGGGGTGTTTCTAGGTGAAACAGGTGAGTACAGGGGGTCCAGGCTGGAGGGAGGTGTCTCCTGGAGCACTTGTGGGAAGGGACTGTCTTCTGATGTGTACTGCTGTGCCTCTCCATGGGTAGAATGGGACTCCCAGAGACTGAAAATCCTGGAGAAGACCATGTCTACCTGCTCACAGGTGGCAAGGAAGACAGCTGTGATGCTGTCAACACACCATGGCAAAAACCTTGAAGTGCCCCTTCACTGAATAGTGCTTGGATCTATACAGGAGTTGGAAATGAGGCAGTTAGAGTGGAATGGCCTGGGACACAGACAGTTCCTTCAGGTGCCCCAGTTCACCAGCTGTCTGTGGCAAGTAGACAGGAGACTTTCTTTTCCACAGTGGGCCAATCTACTCCTGTGGAACCATTGGCCTGGCTGTGAAGTGCCAGGTGAGTTATACCATGCTGGGATGACACCATTCCTAGTGACACCACTGCGTACACATCTAACTTGTAACATGCTATCTGTTACATGTGTTGAAAGTAAAGGTATTCCCCGTTGACAAGGTTGTCAAGTCCATAGGGGGCCGTACTCATCTCCATTACTGAGCTAAAGAGCCAGCGTTGTCAGAGACTACTCTGTGATCATGTGGCCAGCATAACTGCACAGAACACTGTTTACCTATCAGCCGGAGTGGTAACTATTTATCTACTTCCATTTGAATGCTTTCAGACTGATACATTGGCAGACGCTGGGACTAGTGTTGCAGCTGGTTAAACAGTGTTCAACTGAAACAGCAAAAAAAAAAAAAAAAAAAAAAAATCTGTGATGTAAAAAATGATTGTGTGCCCACCAATGGCCAACCTTGTTCAGTCCAAATTTTGAGACATGTTAATTAAACATAGTTAGCATAGTATTCCATTTCATTAAGTAAACAAACACAAGCTTTAGTATATCAGAAAAGGAAATAAAGTTTCAGTATTTATATGCTGCCTTTTCTTCTTACTCAGAAAAGCATTCTGAAACAAGGTAAACTGAAATAATAATTGACAAAGGATCATCTTCCTATGTTATCAGATGTTTGGGAGAAATTTTAACTAGTTACATACCGCTGCTCCAGTGTCACCTTTTGGGCCCTGAAAGACAAGATGCAAAAAATTAATTAACTCATCTATCCATTTTATTAATTTGAATCTCTCTCTCTCTCTCTCTCTCTCTCTCTCTCTCACACACACACACACACACACACAAGCACACACACTGAGGTGCCATTTCCGTTAAGCATTTTGGATAAAAGAGAGGATTTCTGGATTTACAGACAAGACCCTAACACCACATGGCTTCAGCTTGGAGGATGATACCATCATCCAGTAAAGACTGGTGAAAACAGAGCATTGTAAACTGCTATCTTAGATGCATGCAGTTTAGTTTCATTTTTGTCTACCAAAGAAAGTAGAAGGTGAATTTTTTGCTCATTTTACATTTTTTTTAGTTCTATTTGCTAATCACTTCAATAGATATGTTTATATTATATGTGTGTGTTTCTATAATTTTATATATAAAATCAATAAAATAAAATATTTACATTTATTTATATTTTTATTCTCCTTCTCTTTCATGCTGAAATTTAAGGTGATGAACACTTAAAGAGTTCCCAGGAGACCTAAATCTCATTGGAACTTCAGCAAGTTGTCTGAAACATAGTGGACCAAATATGCATGTGAAACTAAACCAGAAAGATACCAAAAAGAAAAGAAAAAGGTAGTTCACTTCCAATATAGAGAAGGAACATAAGGACAAAAAACTATTCCAGATTGGGTAAAACCTTGTTCTGTCATGGATGTGTTGTCTCTGTCAGAGAGCTCTGATGCCACAACAGTTTCCAGAATTTCACAGCATTTAGCCATGGCAGTTAAAGTGGTGTCCATTTGAATTATTTCTGCAGCGTAGAGGCAGCCATTTAAGTTTATTCCATTATTCCAGGACACAACTGAATTTATATGGAAAAATAATCTCTGTTGCAAAAAGAAAGTAAGATTAACTCATATCATGAAATCTTTAGATGAGTCACAAGGAGGCTGTTCACATTTGCCAACTCTACTTGACATGATTTGATGTGCATGTATGAGAGCTTCAACACATTTAGAGCACCTCATATTTTGGCATAGATTTTTTTTTGGCACACATTGGTATCATGGACCCACAAGGGATCAGTGGGTTGGGGCATAAGTCCTCTACAGCATGAATATAGGTATACAGAAGCTGCCTCATACTGAGTCAGACTATTAGTCCATTTAGTTCAGCACTATCAACACAGACAACTGGGTCTGCAACATTTCAAGGATGAGGTTTCCAAGACTGCTTGAAAATGGTAGGGACTGAAACTGCGAATTTTGGCTTGAAAGCATATGATACATTTTATTATTGAGCTGAGGCACTCTACTTTAACACAGGCATGTCAAGTACTTTTTACTTTATAAAAATAGACAATAACAAGACTGTTGGTGGGATCCTGAGAAAGCTGGCCATATTTTAGTGGCACTGAAAGCCAAGCTAAACATTACTTTCATCTCCTATTGATTGTAGACAATAGTATGCCTCTCTGGATCCAACCACTCTCTTTTAAGATGGAGAACCAGTGTAACTAAAGGAGTATAATTGTGCAATACTTACAGGAGCGCCAGGTGGACCAGCATAACTTGCAGCGTTGGCACCTCCCTGTAATGAGGAAAACACTGCATCTGAATTCAGACAGAGAGATTGTAAACTACAGAACTTTAGTTAAATGACTATTAAATAAATACCTGCAATTTATAGAGGCTGCTCATCCCATTCCTTTCATTGTATGGCACACCCTGAAAAAAGCAAAGAGAGAGGAGGAAGAAGAGATAACAGCAACAACAATGATAGTCAGGAAGCCAAACATTCTGATCTGTGGAATGCATCCGAGGAAGTAGACCTAAGTCTACAAAAGCTCATGCTGCCAACTTCTTTCTTTCAGTTAGTCTCAAAGATCCTACAAGATCTCTCTACATACTTATTCTTATCTCTTATAAGGCATCTCTAGATCTAATTGCCTACAAAGTATAAGCACACATGGACACAGAAACACATAATGTCCATCTAGTATCTCAGCATGAAAGCAGAACCTTTCCTTTGTGAGAAAAACCATTGGCCGACAAAATGCTTTAGTCTTTAACTTGATTAAACAATTGCTGTGGCCAACAAGAATGAGGTTGTGGGACTGTAGTCACAATATTTGCTGCACCAAAGCTAACCAAACCCTGCTATGAACAGAAGTTCAGGCCTTAATAAATAGGTTGTGCTTTTTAAAAAAAATTAAGCGTGCTTCTTTAGTTTAAACACTATTCCATTGAAATCAATGGGACATGCTTTCAAATATGCTTAAGTCTCCTGCTCCCCCCCCCCCATGATAATAATATGACACATTTTACTTACAGGTGGTCCAGGAGGTCCAGGCTTCCCAGGAGCTCCCTGGTTCCCCTGCACCACATTAAGAGCAACAAAGTATCAATACCTCTTTCATGTGGTACTATGCGATCATGTGGTACTATACAGAATACTTATAAATTGAATGTGCAAATGTGACAACACCATTCTATCCTAATGGTAACTTTATTCTAGCAATTGAGAAATATACAAAAGAGAGAGCTGCATACTTCTGCATACCTGTTTATAGCACACAAAACCAGAACATAAACATTGCTATAATGATAAAAAAATTTCACATATCTAGAGGGATCCTTCCAAAACAGAAAAGCTAATTCCATTTGGTGAAGAACCTCTGATCCAATGGAAGCTGCGACTCACAGGAGAGGAACAGGTGGCTTTTTTGTCAATTCCTCCTTTATCCTGCAGATTCCTGGGGCACATCTCATGTTGATCTGAAGGATTCTCCAACCCCGTGAAGCAGTGGCATCACTAGGGTTGGTGTCACCTGGTGCAGTAACCCATGGTGTCACCCCCCCCCAACACTGACCTCCTCCCATACAGAATCCTTAGTAGTGTTTTTTGTACTAATATATTTATAAATTGTAGTTCCCATATCGCACTGAACATAAGGCTAACAATTGTGATATAAACAACTAGCAAAATTAAAATTATACCTTTAAATCACAATATCATATTCCCAGAATAAATGTGTACTTAGTTTCATGGGGTTAAAATAAAAATCTGGTTAAATGTGATGTTTCTAAAGAAAATTTCAAAAAATTACAATTTTTTTCCAAAAAAATAAATAAAAACAATTTCTGAAATTTGATTTTTTAAAAAACTGGTCCTTTCCTTTCTCCTCTCACTGTGCCTCACTCCACTCACCTCATCTTTTTGGATTTTAATAGGACACAGGTGAACATCATAGCCTGTTTCTGCTAAAAAGCAGATGTTTGAAAAGAAGTGGTGTCACTCCCCCTAGGTATCACATTGTGTGGTTTGAACCCCCTGTCCCCACTAGTGATGTCACTGCCATGGAGTATGTTTTCAATAGTCATGGGGTGGGAAAGCCAAAAATGGTTTTCTTTCTTTTTATCTGAGCTGTCTTGGAAGATTGTTCATAGATCTTCTGGATGGTTAATCATACATTGTTTGAGCATTCCAACATTTTCATAAACAATAGTTGTTGACAACAGCAAAAAACTGGAAGACATCCCAGTTCTATTTTCAACATTTTGTAGATGTGGCTAATTATGAGGCTATGGTCCTTACCTAGGACCACCTAGCAAGTGACATTTGAACTGATAATGTATTGCTATAGAGCCGAGACTTTATACCTATGCAACACCACAAACTGCCATGACAAACATGCCCAGCTCACACTTGTTTCCCAAAATGAGTTGTTTTGAACATAATGCAGTACAGGTTAAGTAACACCTAGATTTTTAGTATCTTCTGCATTTGCTATTGCGTGCCTTCAATGGTTTTCTGACCTATCGGAACCCTAAGGTGAACCTATCACAAGGTTTTCTTGGCAAGAGTTGTTCAGAAGGGTTTGTCCATGCCTTCCTGTGAGGCTGAGACAGTGGACTCTTTCATACGAGGCTAAATTGGAAGTATAATTTAAGGTCAATTCGAATGCAATCATGGGTTTTACGTTATTGCGAATTAACTCTTCGCACGCAAATTCGGGCAAGAGGGAAGCCAATTCGAATGCAATCATGGGTTTTACGTTATTGCGAATTAAAGCTTCGCATGCAAATTCGGGCAGGAGGAGGTTATTTTTGGGTAATGGGAAGTAATTCCGAATGGAGCAGGGGTTCTTCCGAACGGAGCAGGGGTTCATGTAAATTCGCTAAACTAGCGAATTTACATGAATCCGCATTGGCTCCATTCGAAGTTGGGAGAAATTCCTCCCGTTTGAAAGAGTAGAGTGTGACTTGCCCAATGTCATGCAGTGGGTTTCCATGCCTGAGCAGAGATTAAAACCCTGGTTTCCAGTGTCCTAGTCCAACGCTCAAACCACTACACTACACTGGCTTTTCTGCATACTCTCCAACATTTCAGAGGTGAAAACTGGGAAACTTATGGCCACATAACCTAAGAGCATGCAAAGACAGCAAAATTATTAGTAGGGGTGGCTGCATCAGCCCACAGGGAAGGGCAATACTCCATCCTTTCATCTCCTCAGTCCTTGCTGAGTTAACTGGATGTACACTACTTCTGTTCTTTGAACTTAGTTTACAACATTTGAAGTAAGGTGTAGACAAAGGGGAAAAGTGGGAAGGGGAGAGAGAAACTGGGCCATTTGAAAAGCAACTGAAAAAGTGGGATGACAGAGGATTAATCAGGACTGTCCTGGTCAAATTGGTACATTAGGAGGGTATATTCTTGCACAAATATAATTTAAAGGGCAGATTCTCATACAAACACAATGTCCAGTGACATTTTTCTGCAGTGTACTGCAATGCTGAAAGAACATTTTCTTCTACTCCCATTCCTTTCCTTTCAGGTTTTCATCAGTTTCAAGGGACAGGATTCTTAGTATGTGCTTAAAGTACTATCAGTGACTTCTTCACAGTGGAACACAGAATTTGGGTGACAGGTTATTACAAAGAGTAATAAAACTGGGAAAAGCTGGGTATATCCTGTTGAAGATAACATTTTAATTTTTTTAAAAAGAGAATAGCCATCATCAATTCATGCTGACAACATTGTCTTTTCAGTACACCAGACAAAAACAGATGGTTCATTACTTTCTGAAAAACAAGTTCTGCTGATGGTGATTTATCTGTAATATGGAACAGATTGATGCAGCCGAGGATTTCTGTTGCCTTAGACTCTGTATTCTAAATTTCAGGCAGGTTGAGAGAGCCTTGGGTGTGCTTTTGACATCAATATAGCATACCTATTTGAGGACCCACTTTCAGCTTTTGCAGCTCATTGATCCAATTGTTCAGGTGTTATAAATTATCATGTGGAATTTATACATAAAAGCTATACACTTTTAGTAAGCAAGATTGCTGAATAATATAGGTGTGGAAATGAAAGGTACTGCGCTACTCAGACATACTTTGGGAAACAAAGAAAAGACAGAAGACATATTTACTGGGGACACATTTTCATGGCATGCGGCATAAAGCAAGGATGGAAGCATTAAGCCAAATGGAATCTGAGGAGGGCTACAGCCAGCTAAATTCATCTGAACTCAATAAATTTTTAGCAAAGCCACTGGCATATGGGATCACAGAGGCATCTCTCCTGTAAGTCTTCTTGAACATAATGTATGTGACACGATGATGTCACTTGATGCCACGCTAAGCAGTCAGGCCATGTGAATTCAGGCCACCTTCGGAGCAGCCAATGTGGATAGTGGGGTTTTGACCCACTTCTGGAAAATGCAGGTTCAAGCTACTTTTTCTTGTTCATCTGTTCAGGACCTTCATCAACATTCTCTTACATAACTGCCTAAGGAGCCATAGTGGTTTGAGCATTGGACTACAACTTTGGAGAGGAAGGTTTGAATCCTTGCCTAGGCATGGAACACCATGAGGTGACCTTGAGCAAGGCACGCACTGTGAACCTCATAAGAATGCAAGGGAAAACCTCCAAAATCTTACCAAGAAAGGCACATGATAGGGTCACCATAAGTCAGAAATTATCTGAGGGCACACAACAAGAAACATTACCATCTGCTCTGACTTACAGCAGCTTTCTAGGTTTTCGATCATTATGTGAATGACTACTGAATCTAGAGTCTTCTTCATAAGTATGGGCTTTGTTACTAAATTATGGCACCTTCACTGTTGCAGAAGAAAACAGTGAGACAGCCTTATATAAGGTATAATGTTCAAACTAAAAAAAAAGACCTACTTATCAATTATCGTTGTCTGTTAAGTTAGAAAACAGCAAAAATTGGAGGTTTATCAAAACCATAGTAGTCCCCTACATGGCTGGTGGTCTGCTCTTTAATTCATGAGCCTACAGACCTACAGAAAGAAATAATGGATCTCAGCAATTACCATAAATCCTCAGCTTGCACAGTCAAATCAGTACCTGGTGAAAATAATCTGTGCTTCTTCTAGATAATATGAAAATAAAGTTCACACTTATGTATGGTATGATTCATTTAACTCTGCTGATCTGAAGCCTTGTCATTTCCAAAATTTTATAATTTGACCTAAACAAAACTAAAGACTTCACAGATCCCACATCTCCCTTTAACTATCAATGAAATAAAAGTAGCCCACTAAACTAAAAAAAAAAATGCTTTTAGATGTTAAACAATGCCATATAATAGAGTAGCATACCTTTTCACCTTTTGTGCCAGCCGATCCTGGATGTCCAGGCCTCCCTAATGCTCCCTAAGAAAAAGTTAAAATATTGTAAAATTCAGATTTTGAAAACTGCTTTTTGACTATTGTTTTGACCCAGTTGTTTTCCTCATACAGCAACCTCCCTTATTATTGCAAAATTGCAAAATACTCCAAAATCAAAACCTTTTTCATGGGTGGTTGAGACAGTGACACCTTTTTCTTCTAATAATTCACTATACACAAACTTTGTTTCATGCACAAACATTATTTTAAAGTATTGTATAAAATTACCTTCAAGTTATGTGTATAAGGTGTATATGAAACATAAATGAATTCCATGTTTAGACTTGAGTCCCATCTCTAAGATATCTTGCTATGTATATATATGTATATACAAATATTCCAAAATAATTAAAAAATCCAAAATCCAAAATATTTATGGGCTCAAGTATTTTGGATAATGGAGACTCCACCTGTACTTATCAACTGATTGATTAAAATTATGACACATGTATCACACAGATTATAGTCAAAAATTAGATTACAGATTGGATTACAGTTAAACACACAAAATCAAAGTAAAATTGGCAGTAGCAATAAAGCATAATCAGAGGTAAACAAAGATAAAGCCCACATTCTTCAAATGAAACTTTATCAAGGCAGATAGGCAGATCTCTGCCCAAATAAAAATGTCATCAATTGGCAAAGTGTTCCACAGTAATGGTAAAATCACTGAAAAGGTCTTATTTCCCACCCAACAGTGTCTCCATCATACTGGGCCATAGACAAGACCAGGCTTCTCCATTTGATCTTGTGAGTGAGCAGGCTAGTGTTCCAAAAATTATCCCCCAGATATCTAGACTAAACTACTTAGCTACACTTAAGGTAATCACCAACAGTTTACATTATGCCTGAAAACAAACTGTCCAGAAGAGCAGGTGCTGCAAGATAGGTATAATATGATCCCAGGGACAAACACCCACTAACATCCTTGCTGCCACATTCTGGACCAGCTAATGTTTCCTTCCAAAGTAGCCCCCTGCAGAGAGCATTGCAACAATCCAGTCTAGATCTAACTAAAGCATGTGTTACCCGTATACTTCTGAGATAACTGCTACATTCTACCCATATGCCTGTAATGTGCAAGACATTTTAAAAATATAGCGGGTGACATTTACATTTGTATTTCTGTCCTGTACCACACCCCAAATATCTATATAGCAACTTGAAATCAAAACTTCCTGATATTACTGTGGCTGTTCAAATGTCAAATGCTGCATTCAAATGTTGCACATTTGACATTGTTACATTAAGAACACCACAGCTGTATCAAATACAGCAAGAGTACAATGATACTTCCTCAGTTATACCCTTATTCACACAACCTGCCTGGTCTGGCATGAGGATTGAGGGACCACAAGCCCAACATGGCTGTTTCTAGCATTACCTGATTCTGTTCCTGAGAACCACATCTCAGGAGATTCCTGAAGGCATGTGGCTCTCATGTGAAGTACTTTTAAGGAACCCAATGGCAGAAAGGGGGCAGAAAATTCATCTTAAGTGTGATTGTGTTGCCTTATATAGAAAAGTAATTACACTAGGAGGTCAAGTTGTGTGGTCCTCCAGCTGCTGAGCACTGCTGTACAACACCTGAAGGGCCACGTGATTTTCACCCACAGGTCAATGTAAGTACCATACTGTACCGTAACTCTTACAAAAAACAAAAACAAAAATGAACCAGCCTCTGATGAAAAGCAAGAACTTAATCTGTCCTGGAAGCACTGATTACCCTCTCTTCTCTCATCTATCCAGTCTTTAGTGTGAGCACAAACAGTGATGTCCATTTGAATTTTGTAGGTTGTTTGTTATATGCCCCTAAGTTTTACCCTCCACTTATCCACGGGTCATATCAAAAGCCAAAATTTTGGCCCCAAAATCTGACCTTGATTTATACACGAGGTCAGCTCTTAGCTGAGTATATACAGTTTATATGGGAGTTTTACACCATATAATGGGGACAGAAGCATATTGCCTAGACTACATAATGTCTATGATAAAGAAATAATCCTGGGTGATGTCTATGAAAGAAAATGTGCCTAAACTGGAAATGTCTATGTGGTATGATAATTCTTCCCATAGGAGTGTGTGACTGCATAAATGAACTGTTTTATTTTAATAAATACATAAAAAATCCTAAAATTGCTTGATCATTCTTCTGTCATATAAATTAACTGAAATTCCAAAATTTAACAGATTTTTAAGGAGAACATTGAAGTTGAAATGCAGGTGTTGAAGTTGAAGTTCAGGTGATGAACACTGTAAACTGTAATTCACTCTAGCTAAATATAGATTGACAGACACAAGGCAGAGAATTTTTGGACCCTCAACCAAGGGGGTGGGGGCAACCATGCCTCTTTCAGCTTTTTAAGCAAAAAGTATTCTCACTTCACTGCATTAATGAATATTCTGTAAATTTTTATGAATTGCCAACTATACACTCACATGATCAGCTCAAATAGGAAATATCTTGGCAATAAAGAGACTTAAAGAACTGCTAGCATAATTTGATTGTCACCTTGCAGTCATGCTGAAGGGAAGATTTTGGAAAATCCCCTTCACTGAGTGCTTGTGTCCTTGTGGCTCAGTGGAAGTCAAATCAGTGACCATGTTCTTCTCTACTGACTTTTATAATGCAACATTAAGAAACGTTTAATGAATCAGCCTTAATCAAAGTGACAGGAAGTTTGGATTATTTTTATTATTCCTGCCTCCTCATAGATAATAATGCATCAGTTCTGTCAGTGTTGCTAAATTTTGTATCACTGCATGTACTATTCAACAAGCTTCATACAAACCAGCACCCTCTCATAGCTGGAAGTAGAATTTGTTTTGTTATCTTGTCTATTCATTTTAATTAGTGTGTCATATGCATTCTCCTTTATACAGCTGGTCATAGGCCATAATATCAACTGAAGAAATCCTATAGCACCTTTGAGACTAAGCAAGATGCATCTAATTTAGTGGATCAGAATCTATAAAAAAACTATGCTAGATATTTCTTTTTCACAGTTGGTATTAAAGGTATTAGATTATGCCTTTATATCTCTTCATGACTGCAAAAAGCTAACATAATCATGACTTGGAATAATATATTGGAAATAGCTCTTTACAGCCATTATTTATTTCCTAATCTTTGCTTGTTCAAATTTTAACAATCTTAGCTTGTTTCTTTAAGTGTTTGTTCAAAACTCAAGGAAAAGTCCTGGGTGGAGACTATTCCACCGAACACTGCTGCTGGGCAATTGCCACTAATTTCACCAGGATTCATATACAAGTGAGCCTTATTTTTTGGAAAAGATAGTTGTAAAGCAGGGGTGAGATCATGAGGCATTCCAGAGGTTCATGAACTGCAGGTCTCATCATTCCTCATTGTTGGCTATGGTGGCCAGGGGAGTGAAAAGTCCAACAACATTTAGAGGACCACATATTTCTTATCTCTGATCTTCTATATGCAACTTTCTGTGTTAACTGATTTCACAGATAAGGATATCATCACATACTTACAGAAGGTCCTGCAGGTCCTGCTATACCAGGAAGTCCTGGAATACCTTGAAGACCCTGAAATGAAGAAAACATGGATAAAACCAAAACTATACATACATATACAATACAGAAAGACAGAGACCATGCAATCCAATAACTTGTGCCAATTAGAGCAGATAAACAGAATGAGTGGGGTTTAAACAAGTTGTTATATATCATAAAGTTGACTTCAACTAATAGCAACCCTATGAATTAGAGACCTCTAAGAGTCTGGTTTACTATTCAGCTATTGGGTCTATTCTAGTTGAGATTAGCTATTGGATTTAGGCCTTTTTAAAAAAGGTCTAACTATTCTTTCTTACTATTTGAATGCATACTTTAATTTCTTGGATTTATTCAATACACTAAATAAAACACTACATCTACACAGTAAGAACAGAAACATCAGTTCATGTCATAACAGTTCCTCTTCCCTTTCTCCCTTGGTTATGCTGTTATGCTCCATGTTAAGATGCCCACATAAGGACTCTTTGACAGTGTAAAACACTCCCTTGGAGAGAAGTGGAGTCTCCTCCTTTAAACAGAGGCTGGATGGCCATCTGTCAGGGGTGCTTTGATTGAAAGTTCCTGCATTGCAGAATGGGGCTGGACTGGATGGCCCTCTTTGGGGTCTCTTCCAACTCTAGGATTCTGGACTTTAAATATGTCTTCATCACAGATGGGATCACTGATAGCAAAGGTGGCAAATTACAGTAGCAGCACTGAGTATTCTTAAAATATGTTTTCTTTAAAAAATTTCTGATAATTCTTATACAGTTAATCTTTACATAAGGTTGTTAAGTGTTTTGATATAATATGCTACATTATAACTGCAATGTTTTCTGTTATTTTGATGACTATTTAGGTCTTTAAACAAATAATCTTAACTTAATTTCTATTATATTTACATACACTAATTACCCCTTTCCATTCATCAGGAGCTTTTTTTTGGAGGATCATTAATATATGTCTCTGCTTCTAACTAGAATATGACTTTGAGTCTATTTGCGTACTTTCTTTAAGATGAATTAAAAAGAAAAAAGGATGGATATTTAATTAAAGATACAATGAAATAGCATTTTACTCACTATACATAAAGCTATTTTGCGTTTTGGAAATTCACGTGGCTATCTACTCTCTTGCATGATTACATTTGTTATCATGGGAGAAAATAATTGCATATCTAATGTCATCACAAATATCAACAATTGTCATGTAATTTCTCTTTGTTTGAGAGACAAACTATTTAATATAATTAATTATATTAAATAGTTTATCTCTCAAAAAAGAGAAATTACATGACAAGCTATCTGAACAGTCTTTCCTTTTCGCAGAGCATTACTGAATGTTATTCCTACATGGTGTGTCTGCAGATCTCTAGTAGAGAATATTAAGCATCCTCATATGTTAACAATTCTCAGCAGTCTCTGGTGAAAACTGCAATGGCCAAACTGCCGGAAAAGCAAAATATAGTGCCATTATGCCCTATGTGTGGACCAAGATACTCTGCAAATGAATGTTACTGCAGGATGCTTTGGGTTTTGCCTATTTCTGTTCCAGTGCATTTTGAGTCTAGACATGAGATTCTAGTGCTTTGTGTGATGTATAAGGAGCCTAAATACCCTAAAGGTACCAGATCCTGTCTGATCTTGGAGGCTAAACAGGGCCGGCTCTGGTTCGTACTTGGATGGGAGACCACCAATAAATACAAGGTGCTGCTGGCTATATTTCAGAGGAAGGAACTAGCAAAACCACCTCTGGGTACTCTTTGCCTAAGAAAAAAGTCAACAGGCAATTAGAAGGAGCATACACACACATGCTGTCTAGGTGCTAAGGTGTGTATTTTCATGGATCTATGCGTTCGGGCTGTAGTGTTTGTGCATACATTGCACATGGACGGTGTGTGTGCATCTGCCTGTAGAAAGTCAGCAGCACTTCACAGATTTTTGGCACATGACACCATTCTCCTCTAGCCTAAAAGTGTGCTGTTAACTAGCATTTATTCTAATATAAAGAAAAAAAAATCTTTGCTTGATGAATGCTGGTAATAGGACAGCTCTTGTACTACCTTAGAATAAGACTTCAAACGCAACAAAAAGCTATGGAAAATGGAAAGGAACTAAGGCAAGGAGACATTCCGAAACTGTCTATAGAAGACACCATCTTTTAGGATAATTTCTCTCTTGAAAAAAAAAAAAAAAAAGATCTCTGATAAGTTTTCTCCAAAGTCCAATGAAACCAGATCCATCATGATGCTGGGATTCAGACCTCCCCTCTCTGTTGCTCTTAAACTTCCTTTCAAACCCACTAATGAAATCACCATCTGAAGTGCACTGTCCTGGAAGTAACGTTAATTTACCCACTTATGGTGCCACTAACTTAGAGCTACTGCTATAATGTAAAAGCCTCTGAGAAGTGCTGGATTGCCTCAGGAGCGGAGTGTGCCTCTTGCTTAGTAACTAAATGAGTCAGTGTGGCACCCTACTGAACCAATAAAAGTTTTTGCCCAGAATGAACGTACTCTGGAGTCTTTTAAAAGACTAAGTGCCAATTATAAACTGGCCTTTTTATTAGGTCTTGCGCTGTTGCCTCTCGGTTCTCAGCAGAGAGGTATTGTTAAGAATTGTTTGAAGCCAGCTTTCTAGAATCTCTGCTGCTGCAGCTACATTTACTGCTATACAGAAAGGGTTCTACAAGCCTGCATGGCGAAGCAGTTCTCCTTTCTGCTACTTGACCCGTTTGTCCTTGAAATAACTAGCATTAGCTAGTTTGACTTGAAAACATAAAATAGTACCAAAGTCTTACTTATACATGCACCATGTAGTTTAATATATTTCTCCAGTGATCCAGCCAGTTTAGTCTGGACATAATGGTCTTGTGCTCCCTTCCCACATTTTAGAGGGTCCGTTTTACATTGGCAAAAAGAGGTGTGTTGAAGGCTGCTTGAAAACCCAGCCTTTAGATGAGAAAAAGGGAAAGTGTGCCATGAAAACACTATTTTGGAGTTTTAAGGGAGAAGAAGTGCTTTAAAAAGGAGCTGGCCCATTTTACATTGGCAAAAAGAGGTGTGTTGAAGGCTGCATGAAAGCCCAGCCTTTAGATGAGAAAAATGGAAAGTGTGCCATGAAAACACTATTTTGGAGTTTTAAGGGAGAAGAAGTGCCTTTAAAAAGTAGTTTGATTTCCCCACTACTTTTTTAAAAAGGGTGCAGCATTGCTGGCCCGTTTTACACGGGCAAAAAAAGGCGCTTTTAGGGCTAAAAAGCCCGCATTTAGGGTTAGGGAGGGCGTAGCCTTTACACCCTCCCTAAGCCTAAAACGCATGGACGCCGCCATTTAAAGATGGCGGCGTCTACACGGTGGCGCCGTACAAGCGTCATCACGTGCGCAGAGTTTTGACGCGCTGCGCACGTTTTGACGCTCTGGTGGCGCGGGAGGGCGCCAATCGCGCCCTTCCCGCGCCGCAAAAAAAGAGCTCGATCCCGGAGCTCTTTTTTGCGGCGGGTCGTTGCGGCGGGATGAGGCCTCTGGGGCTGCCCGTGTGGCAGCCTAGGCCTCATCTCGCCGCTAGAAGGGGCGAGTTTGGACCGCCCCTTTTAGCCAATGTAAAAAGCACCCCTATTGCATCTAAAGGCTAAGGTGTAGTTGAACGGTTAAATGGGGCTCTGTATCTTTAAAGCGCCCATTTAAAGGCAGCGATACAAGTGCGGAGGGAGGGAAGGTGCCAAGACAAGAAGAGACCTTCAGAGCCCGGCCAGAGTGCGCCTGCACCTTCCTTCACCTCCTCCCTTTGGTTGAGAGAGTGTGACTTCTAGGGAGACAGCAGGGCACTGGAGGCGCTCAGCCAGACCAGGGCAAGCTGGCAAGAGGAGGAGGAGAAGGGGAGGGACCTGGAGCACCTCTGCTGCCCTGCCTCCCTGCAAGTCACACTCTCTCAGCCGAAGGGGGGAGGAGAAGGCAGGCCCAGGCACACTCTGGCCAGGCTCCAGGGCTCTCTCCTGGCTGCCTTCCTCCTCCCTTTGGCTGAGAGAGTGTGACTTACAGGGAGGAAGGGCAGCAGAGGTGCTCCAGGTCCCTCTCCTCCTCCTCCTGTTTCCAGCTTGCCCTGGCCCAGCATCAGGAGGACCTGGAGCACCACCGCTGCCCTTCCTCCCTGTAAGTCACACTCTCTCAGCCAAAGGGAGGAGGAAGGCAGCGGGGAGGGAGGGAAGGAGCCAGGAAGAGACCCCCAGAGCCTGGCCAGAGCACGCCTGGCCCTCCTGCTTCCTCTTCAAAAAGAAGGCTGGAAAAGTAGGACGTGTCCTGGCAAAGGAGGACGTGCCTGGTCAACTTGGAAAAGGGGGGCCTCTGCTCAAGAATGGAGGACATATGGGAATCCCTCCTGGACAGAGGGCTGAAACCTCAAGACAACTCAATATAATGCTCTGACAGAACACAGACTACAACTCCCATGAGCCTTTGCTACCATTTCCCAAGATGCCTTAATTTGCAACAGAAAGCCGACCAGTATGTTCACATGTGATGAATTCTTTCGTATTGACTCTGCATTTTCTTTTTGTGTAGATGCTCTCTTGTTTTGTGTGTGATGAGCTTGTGCGTAATCATGTGCATTTCCGAACTGACCTCACTTTCTCCCTCTTTCGGAATGGTCCTGTACTCCCCCATGTGATAAGCTCCGACTGTATGGTGTACCTGCGCAATTGCGCAATTCGCAGCCAGCAAGGGAAAAAAATGTTTAAAGCGCGGCTAAAAGCCACGTTCCTTGCCGCCCATGTAGCTGCTCCGCCTGTGTGTGTAGCGTTTTGACAGCTTCCCATATAGTTGCTGAGCCACAGAAAAAACCTCAGTCTAGCTGCCCTGTACTTTTTAAATGCACACCTGGGGCTTGCTGTCTAGCTGCTAAGCATTAAGGAAAGTGCAACTTCATGTCACACTTTCTTGCCAATGTAAAAAGCCCCAGAGGATAATGTGCATTATTTCATTTACTTCAATCTGTGGTATGCCAGCCCTACTTTCTTTGATAGCCATCATCCTCATTCTGTAGATTCAGTCCCTGAAAATGTGTCCCCAAGGCTAAATCTGCACTGAAGTTTGATACTGCTTTAACTGCCATGGCTCCATCCTATGGAAACCTGGAATATGCAGTTCATTGTGGCATCAGAGCTCTCTGAAAGAGAAGGCTAAATATCTCACAAAACCACAGATCCCAGAATTTCATAGTACTGAGCCAAGGCAGTTAAAGCAATGCCAAACTGCATCATTTCAGCAGCCCAGATTCAGCTCAAGTCTTGTCCTGATAGC
This sequence comes from Urosaurus nigricauda, assembly GCA_034509955.1. Lineage (NCBI taxonomy): Eukaryota > Metazoa > Chordata > Lepidosauria > Squamata > Phrynosomatidae > Urosaurus > Urosaurus nigricauda. The sequence continues at coordinate 254,075,337 of JAOEGL010000001.1, read as the reverse complement.
ACCATTGTGTTTCTCACATCCAAATGGACCCAGATTTCTGGCTGCTCACCAATAAAACTAGTTCTCATGCACTCAGCTAGCATCACAATAATTCATAATGTGTTTCAGGACTCAAAGCATGAGTGGAAAAGTAAGGGAGGCTTTAAATGAAAGGCACAGCATCTGCAAATATGTTTATTGGTATTGTTTTAAACTGCTTAAATTGATTATACTTGCTGGTCACCCTGGGATCACATGATACACGGAGGGTATAATATTTAATAACAAATAGCAATAGTAATAATAATAATAAGCAAATCTGTCACTAGTCTTATTAAAGCTATTGCATCTACAGTTTTTGTTAATCCAAGCTTGGGGTCAGGTTAGAAAATGAAGACAACTCATTTCTCATGTAGTAATTCATATCTTAATAAATGGAAAACAGTTCATGAAACAACAGAAGTGTTTTTACCTCATCACCTTTCTCTCCAGGGAGTCCAGGAAATCCGCGTTCACCTTTATTCCCCTTGGTGAAAGGAAGAAGACTTAGATGTCATTATATTGTCTATATTACACAACTACTTTATGAGGCTAACCATTTGGAAGGTACACAGTGCTACAGCAATAGTTTCCAAACTTGAATCCCCAGATGTTGTTTGACTTCAACTCTTGGAAATGCCAGCCAGTTCAGCCAGTGGCCAGGGATTCTGAGAACTGTAGTCCAACACAAGTTTGGCAATCACCATGTGAAAGGAAGAAGGCATGAAATGTTTTGCATATTCTGGTCCTTAGCTCTAAGAGCTAATTGTGTCAAGTGATGACCTGATTTCATTTGAACACATAGGAGATTTTCACATGGGGATGGGATAGGGATGGGATTGCTCCCCGTTTGTGACTGCAATGCTGCAAAGTCTTTCAAATTGTAGTGCTGATCCCACCATTAACCTGTCATTAAAGCAGCATTGCACTAACATGAACTTCTGTTAATGCAAAATACCAGCCAATATCACTTTAATGACAAGTTAATGGCAGGTTAATGACAAGATCTGCACAACTTCATCTGAAAGCCTTTCTCACAATCGGTACCATTGTGCTTCCTGGATGGGATAAGCATGATTCCCATTTGAAAGCCCTTCTTGCAATTGCGTGGGAAGGATGAGAACATGACAGGGCAGGGACAGGACTTCCCTTGTCTGATAATCCCCTTAGTTGACTACATAAGGCTGTGATCTTATGCACACCCAAATAGGAGTACACCCCACTGAATGCAACTGAATTTACTTCTGAGAAGATATCCATAGCATTATCCTGTTGTTCTGACAGAACTACAAAAGTCAAAATATTTGCATGCATATATAAACCAGCCCTTAGAAGAACTTGAAACACAAACCACTATTTTGCTGCCAGTTTCTTTGACACGAAAAAAGAATGCTTATTTAAAACATTATTATTCCTGTTATTTTTATAGCTACAGAAGAACAATGGAATTCAGAAAAGACTAAAGGGTCATACTGTGGATCATGAATATACTAATGAGAATGCAATTAAGACTAAGATAAGTCAAGAGAGGAGAGGAGCTGCAGCACTGCATTCCTGTAAGTGCCACTGAGACAGTGCTTTTATGAAGGCAGAATTAAAAGCATGCTTCCACCCAGCTCTTAATATAGGGCAATATTATTCAGCAAAGCTCATCCTCATGGGAAAACATCTTGTGTAACATTTGCAACAAGAAGTTATTTTTTTGTTAAGCCCCTTTACAACTGTCCTTTTAATTAGAAGTATTCTTTGTTTGGTTTCTGCACTACTAATCACTTTGTGTTCAGTGTTGCACAGTAATTTTTAATTGTTCAATAATTATCTGTTTGCTAGTTAGTACCTAATTCCTGTTTATTTGTTGCTAGAACTTTAGTTATTGATATCCAGGCCAAGAGCAGCCTGAAGAATTGATCATTTTTTTAAAAAAAATCACAGTTGCGGTACTGCAAGATAAGACACATAACAAAACTATAATTAAAAAGATAAAGAGAAACCTTACAAATCAAGAAGCTTCATAGTGTTCTCACTTCAGGAACTTACCTTGGGCCCTTCTCTGCCTGGGATTCCTGGAGGACCTCTTGGACCAGCATCACCCTAATAATGAAAAACAAACTTTTTTTAAAAAAATAATAATTGTAAAGCAGTAATGAAGTATGTGTCACTACACAATCATGATAGAAATCCATCATATATTTCTGGCATCACAGCCATTCCTGCCAGAGAAACCTGTTATTTCTTTTTTGGTTCAGGTCCAAAATATTTGAAGGGCTGTACAGTGTGTCCTTGTTATCTGCTGGGGTTTGGTTCCAGGACCCCCCATGGATAACAAAATCTGTGGATGCTCGAGTCCTATTAAATATAATGACACAGAAAAATGGTGTCCCTTTTATAAAATGGAAAATCAAGGTTTTCTATTTGGAATTTTTCTCTTGGAATATTTTCAAGCCGTGGATACTTGAATCCATGGATAAAAAATCAGTGGATAAGGAGGGCCAACTGTATCTTCTATATATAAGATCTTCAGGAGAGGTCCTTTCCTCATGGCTTGTCTACACTTGCCAGAATACTCCAGGCTGCTTGCAAAGTATTCTGGTCCCCACATCTCCTCCAAATTTGCCTCCCTTGCCTGATGAAGATGACAGGTGGCTGTGGTCTCCCTGAGCCTGCCAGTGTCACTGCTGCAAGTGTGAATCACTCTAAAGTCACAAAAAGGCACCCAACCTTGTTCTGACCTCAGAGCATCTTTCATCTGCAGAGCAACTTGGCAGGGACATAACAGGCAGCTATCTGTGTCATCAGGTTTTGATCCAGGTTTTCTGGGAAAACCAGAGCAAAATGGCAGTTTTTAAAATGTGGGTTGAAGGGTGGAAGCCAGAAATTTGGTCTGCCCATTATGTAAACCTGGGGTTTGGGGGCTGCAAGGTGTAAACACCAAGTGGACAGCCCAGGGGGAATTTGGAGTATAGAACTAATGTGGACAAACCCTCCATCCCACTGTCTTCCCCCAGGCATGTTTGGTGGATACACAGGAGAGCACCTTCTTGCTGGCTACCCCCAGATTTTAGAAATCCCTCCCTCATGAGCCTAGGATGGTTACATCCTTGTTCTCCTTCTGTTGACAAATGAAAACTTCTATTCAAGCAAGTTTCCAGGAATTGAGTGCAATGATTGCATCATTTTATTGTGTTTTTAAAAAATTGTTCTAGTAATGAATTTTCAGTGGTTTTGATTTTATAGATTTTTAAATTTCTTTTTGAAATAATTTTTGAATAGTTTTTTAATTTTATTTTTGCATGTTTTTACTCTGTTCTGGTTTTAATATTCTGTAAGGTGCCTTTTCCCAATATTGGGGAAAAGGTGAGGTATAAATCAATTAATCATCATCTCTCTCTGGAGCCCCAATGTGACATTTGACACAGATATTCTATTGCAAATATAGATAGGGTAATTAGCATATCAAGAAATATTAGATAGAACAAACTCACACTTTGAATATTTAAATATGAGAGTATGAATGTTTTTGTTACTGTGGAGAATTTATCCACTGATTTTTTATCCATGGAGTCAAGCATCCACAGCTTGAAAATATTCCAAAGTATAAATGCAAATGAATTCACACATTCCATCAAGAAAACACTAACATTGCCACTGGATTTATTACAAGTGAGCTTTCCGCCCAATTAATAGATATTGCTCACACAGAATGAAACAACATGTAAGAGAATAAGCACTGCCAACATCATTAATTATTTGAAAAATTTTAGTCATGTAACTCCAACTAAAAAAGCTCAGTTAGATGTGATCATCCAGTGTAAGCCAATAGGTAAATAAATAATTTGTTTAAATTCAAACTCATTTAATCAAGTTACCAGTTAGGATTTTTAATGAAATTTTAACCCTGAAAATCAGCTGACAGTAAGGGAGCGGGAATACAGAATACAGAAATAGTTCAGTGGCAGATCTTGTTATACCAGGCTCAAACTGCTCCTCCCTCAATATGAGGTATGTATTATTACCTTGAATGAAAACCAGTGTTGTGTAGTGGTTTAAGTGTTGAACATGACTCTAGAGAACTGGGTTTGAATCTCCAGACAGCCATGGAAACCCATTGGGTGACATTGGACAAGTCACATACTGTTTCACCATCAGAGGAAGGAAAAGGCAAACCCTGTCTGAACAAATCTTGCCAAGGTTACCCTGTGATAAGCTCACCTTAGGGTTGGCATAAGTCAGAAATGACTTGAAGACACAAACAACAACAACATCAACATCTTGACCCACAGGCTAACAAATTGTTCACACAGGAAACAATCACCTATAGTCATTTATAGTCATTTCTATCACTGCTGCAGAGGTGAACTGGATTTTAAAGGGAAATAGTTTATCTTGTCAACACTAGAACACTTTGAAATGCAGATGGGAGGAGAGAACGAATGTGAACCTTCTGCTGCCACTTCTGTTACCACTACCATTGCTGTGGAAAATGACTTTCTGAATAGGACAGCTTTCCCCAATATGCATGGATACTCTCCACATGATTCAGAATACCCATTTCCCTATGTTTTGAAGCATCCAGATAGCTTCCACATGGAAAGGAAGTTCTCATCTTCAAGGGGTTGCTCTCCACAGGAGGAGATTGATGGAGACATGGCTGAATGCATGGGGCTAGCACACTCCCCCTCCTTGTGTGTTTATTTTATAACACCAGAATAGATTTATTTTGGGCTCCTTTGGTGGAAAATGTCTGACAAATGACAAAGTACTACCTTGATTGAACTAAGCAAGCATGAATGATAAAGCAAATCCATGGTATTGTGCTCACTCAAATGGGGCTTACAGTACATCTGTGTGGGAGCTATACTGTAGTTCTGATTTTTTACATCAAGTGATAAGCTTGAAGTACAGACCAGACTCATTAAAATTATGATAAATGCAGAATCTATGGATATTGCAAATTCCATGGGCATTAATAATAATTTTTCTATCAGCAGGCTCAGCAGAATTTGCCAAAATCCAGCAATATGTATACTGTCAGATGAAGTACTGCATCCAATCCACCAAACAGTAGCCTATTAAGATATAACCTGAAGAAAATCCCTTTTATGACAAATGGAAGAGCAGAGGCTGGAGAAAATGCAATTACCTTCAACAAAGTACCCATGTCACCAAGAAGAGGAAGAGCAACCTGTAATCAAACAGAGGAATATCATATGGTTAGAGTGCTGGCTTGGGTTGGAGCTTGTGATCTGTTCTGGCTTTTGAGGAGACAATAGGTAGGGAGAAAGAAAGTGCGTTTTAAAAATCAGGCCAGGATGGGTTTATATAATGAGGATGTTTTGGAAAAGTAACTAAAACAAATACTTTACTCACTTTTTGAGAAATGGGGAAGGTAACAAGTTACTTTTACAAAAATTGTTACTACACCAGTAAGTAGCTACCAGGGAGTGGGCCTTGAAACAATAGTTGTGACTAATTACTGTGTTTCCCCGAAAATAAGACAGTGTCTTATATTATTTTTTGCTCCAAAAGATGAGCTAGTTCTTATTTTCAGTGGATCTCCTGTTTTTCCATGAAGAAGAATTCACATTTATTGTTGAACAATTTTTTTAACATTTATTATATATTGTATATATATTTATATACAAAAACTTTTGCTAGGTCTTACTTTCAGGGGAGGCCTTATATTTAGCATTTCAGCAAAACCTCTACTAGGTCTTATTTTCTGAGGATGTCTTATTTTCGGGGAAACAGGGTACTTTTAAAATGCAACTTTTCAAGTTCTAATTTCATACAAAAATGCAATAATAAAGATATAAGAAGACCTATATTGTGTTATCTGCTCCATCTACTCTATATTGCCTATTTACTCCAATATTCTGTTAATAAGCCATATATTCACATAAAAGTGAAGACCACAACCAGAACATGAGTACAACTGCACTTTCCATCTCACACTTATCTACAACTGATATGCAAAGACATACCGGTACTGCCTCCAATAATGCAGGAGATAATAGGAATACTGATTAGTAGAGTGTGATTGTGCTGTCATGCCTGCATATCAGAAACATACATTTGTCAGGGAGCTATAATCAACTATTCTTCCTTGCAGCAGGGGTTCTGATGACCGTGAGCTGCTGAACCCAATCTGGCATTTAAAGGAGATGTAAATATATTGAAGACACTAGATCTTGTCTGATTTTGGAAGCTAAGCAGAGTTGTCTTAGGTAGTACTTGAATGGGAGATCACTAATGAACAGCTGCTCTAGGCTATATTTCAGAGGAATGAATTGGCAAAACTATCTCTGAGTATTTTTTGCCTAAGAAAACCCCATTAAATTAATGGGGCTGCAACGAGTCAGCGGGAGAGCTGAAGGCACACACACACACACACACACACACACACACAAAGTTAGTCTGAAATTTAAAGGAGGTGCTAAGCTTTATTCTTTAAAACAGTTTATGCACATGGAAGTGTGACCCTGTTGGTGCTCGTGGGCAAAAATAAGAATGATTGCAAGGGGCTTATAAAAGATCCGCTTTCGTAGTGGGGATTGCACCAGAGGCATATCGATTTCCCAAAACGAAGTAGAAGCACATCACCAATTAAATTATAAGGTGAGTGGGAATGACCCCTGCATTAGAATCTGGAGTATAACAAAAAAAAAAATGGCTTTAACACTCCAGTGACTTCAGAGTCACTCAGGTCACCTGGCCAGAAGAATAATAGGTTTACCTCTGAGTACTGTATGAAATGACTGTGAGATAGCTTATGGGATCAAGAATGCACCTGCACTATCCTTGGCAGAAGAAACACCAAGTGAAGCCCCAGCTCCATTGCTATCATTCACTTTTGAAACAAGGTCAGGAAGAAGACAGAACATCCTTCAACAGCATCTTACATATTTATTTATAAAATGCACTGACCATATTTAACATTAAAAAGAGGAAAATTCATAAGTTGTCAAGGTAACCTAAAGGCATACGTGCACACATACATACAATAACACCCCTCTCCAGACCCCCCCCCCCCCAAAAAAAACCATGGGATCCTGTGTACAACTTGAAGTTTCACCCAAACAGCAAAAAATATTGCATTTCTTTATATATTATCTGCTGAAAATACTATAATGAGGTGTTCCAGGCCAGAACCTATTTGTGGGAGGAAATGTGATATCTAGCACTGCATTTCCTAATACACTTAAGATACCGCTAAAAGGGGAAGCTATAAAGGTCACCTGCATTTTTATTTTTTCTGTGTAACAGGCCTTTAGGAGGTTTATGGAAAGGTGACAGGTGCTGAACATATGAATGTGATAAGACAGGCCAACCCCATCATGTCCTGCCCATGGATCCAGCCAACTAAAAGAAAACTATCCTAGTATTGAAAACAAATTTGTTTATCCTACAGTTCTATATATGTTGTATTCCCTGTAATCTCTATTTTGAGATTATAGTCCCAGCACTTACCTGGTCAAGCATGGCAATGAGTAGATGTTCAGATGCTCACTGCCATGCCATGGAGCCACCAGTGCCACCACCTCACTATCAAGTTTTTAGGAAACTCTGCCGCAAACTGCCAGCTTTTTTTTTTTTTAATTGCGGTAAGGACTGGTTGGGCTGGGGCTGGGCCAGATCTGCCAAAATAGGATCTGGTCTGCCCATTTCCAGCCCTGAGCTGTTGGTCTGTGTCATCTAAACAGCACAACACCACACCAGCATTAAAATGGGCCTTTTGGCCAGAGTGTACAGCCCCTTAGACTGTTTCAAGAGCAAGTAACTCATGTTATTGCGACTCTATCAGTACAAGTTTTTATGAGGACTTACTCTCGGAATCTATTTACAACCTCTCCCTCCTTCTCTCTCTGTTCTTTAATTTAACACATAAATATTATCGCATCAATGCCTAGTGGTTCTTTGGTAAATTTGCAGCATTCAACCCCAGTGCAACACACAATAAAGCTTTGTTTTATATACATACTGGGTCACCTGGAGGTCCTGGGAGCCCTGGCTTTCCATCATGTCCTGGAATACCCTATACATAGATACAAAAAGTTAATACTGTATTTCAAAACCTTGCTTCCACCATAATATATGGCAAATTCATACTTACATCAAGACCTGGGGTTCCTGGGGTTCCTGGTAATCCAGGGGGTCCCCTTGGGCCCTGTGTCAGGAACAAGTTGAGGTATCAGGCATCATGAAATAACAGTTTGATAAATACATGAAAAATCATTTACCTAGATTTCCCATTATTTCTCTTACCGGAAATCCGGGTGCTCCAGGAGGTCCTCTAAAACCCTATAAGAGTAGATGAGAAGGAGGTGGAGGGAGAGAGAAGGAACATAGCGTTATGCACATATAACACTTATGTCAGCAGACAATTTGAAATGCAAGTCACATAAACCGAATCACACCATGGCAGAAGCAGGGACCTGCCTTACAATTTTGTTACAAGTCTCAGGCTATGAAACTCTGCAAGTGTACTTGGACAATATAAGCTTACAATGAACTGATTTAAACATACATTATGCTGGCGTATAGGTCAAATTTTAGCTAAAGAAAAAGGATGGAATGGGTTTTGTTTTGTTTTGTTTGTCTAGAGTAGGGTATTTCAGGGGAAGGAACTGGCAAAATCACCTCTGAGTATTCCTTGGCTAAGAAAACCCCGTGAAATTCATAGGGTTACCTTAGTTGACAGGTGACTTGAAGGTACATACACACAAACACAAAATCAGCCTGTGAACCTTTATTCTGAAAGCCTGAAAAACTGTCACCCACACACAGCCATCATGATTTCACAACCTCATTTTGCTAGTTCCAAATTGGGTGGGGTCCCTGAAGAGGGGCTTTATCGTCCTTGAGATATTTCACACACTCCTCAAATAATGCTATTTGTTTCTTATGGAACAGAACCATTATTTATTAAAATAAAATTTTAATATAATTTCACACATACAAAACACAATATAATAGAGGTAACAAACAAGTATCCACCCATACAAATATCTACTATACTTATGTTTAAAATCCATTTCACATTCATTTCAATCAATTCACTTCTATTACTTTCTATTTCAAAATCTTGTAATATTCTACTTTTAAATTTTAGTTTTAAAGCCATTTTCCATTCCTCATTCATTTACTTTCTTTTCTTCAGCTCTTAGATGTATTTCTCAGGCTATAATAGAAAACTATCCTAGCAAATTTGTTTATCCTACAGTTGTATATGTGTTGTGTTCCCTGTAATTTCTATTTTGATAAATTTCAATGTAAATAGGGGCCTGACCAGACTGGCAAAAAGGGGTGGCTTAAAGCCTCCTGTGCTGAAGATGGATTGGGGCCACTGCAAACACATGCCACAGCCCAAATCTGCCTTGAACCTGGCCCAAATAAGAGCAGAAAAGATCCATTCCTATTTGGGCTGGAAAGGAGCTGGCTTTCCTGGCTCTGCCACAGCCCCATAGCGGCTTCAAGATGCTCTGGAGGCATGTGGTGTGTAAATGACATGCTACCAAAGCATCTTCAAGCTGCCCATATCTGGGAGGCCAGGAAGCTTCCAGGTGTCACAGGAGTGTGCAGTGTGTAAATGCAACGCTCCCAAGATGCCTGGAAGGCATCTTTAACAGGATATCTGTTCCAGCCCTAGATGAAAGTCATTTCAAGATTTAATAATACCTCTACTATGATAGTATTTTATTTTCCCATATTTTTTCACTGTATATTTATTTTTTGATTTTTTGTTTTTATTTATTGGTACAGATTATTTTTAATTCTGTTTTTATTTTAGTCTCTGTTCAATCCCATAACTGCAAACCCCCCCCCCCCCATTTTTGTGGTAAGTAACCTACATTTGGTTATGACTAGACATTCATGTCAAGGGACTACCTTTACCTTTTTAATCTAGTACTCTATCCCAGTCTTCTAAATATTTGTTGGATCTTTCATTCTATACACTTCTAAATTCATGGAAATGAACCATAATTTGAACTGAGTTATTTTAATCCACTGTTACTACATAGTTATACAGTTACAGACTTTTCCTTATATCTTGAGAATTACACTCGGTTCCCAGGTGAAATACAGGAATGGGCTCCTATAACTTTAATAGCTGTGTAGAAACAAGAATGTGAATGGGGAGTCTTGTCACACAAGCTCTGTCTGCTGAAATTCTCCCTTCTGTACAACTATATAAGTAAATATTTCACCTGCCAAACTTATTATTACAGTGCATTCATGTTTCATTCTGGAAAATTAAAAACAGAATGTGATGAAAATATTCAACATTTCTATTTTTTAAAAAAATAAATCTTGAATAAATAAAAAGCTCCAACTTTGTTGTAAAATTAGATTGTGCATTCACAGTCATTCATTAATTTGAATTTATCCAAGAGTTATGCCCTCTGCTTTTCATCGGCCCAAGCAGGAAAAAATCAGATAGGTGGCTTCAAATCATAAGAAAATAAATATACTATAATTGGAATAGCATCCTTCTTTCTTGATATTTATGATGACATATTAAGTGCAAAATAATACCACTTGGATAAGAGAAGGCTTGCTGGCCTTCTCCAAAATCAGATACTTTGGCATTACTGTTTTCACCACCTTTCCTGTTTATAGTATTAAAGGCTACATACAATGTTGAATGGGGCAGTGGGAGTGAAATGTTATATCACTGACACTGGGCAAGAGAAACTGCCGTATGTGAAGTGTGTAGGAAGGGGAACATTTCCTAGCTATCATGTGTTAGTCACAAGACTCTGCATGCCACAGCTATATTTCTGCCATGGTAAGGAAAGTACCTCAAACCTGTTTTAAAAATAAAACAAAACAAAACTTGGGTTTTTAACATACATAAATCGCTTTGCTCTGAGAATTTATAGAACCAATAAAGGGATTAAACCAATTTAAAACAATGAAGAAAACTAACTTTACAATGAAAAATATTGCAAACTGTTACACGTGTAAGACAATCAAACAATAGGTTAGCCCAGGTCATTCAAATAATATGAAAATCACATGGCACTTTGAAGAGATAGGGGAGAAATCACTTTTGATGATGCATCAGCAGAAACTGGAAGCAGAAATTGGAGACAGAGGCAGGGTGAACCACATCTGGTAGTGGAGGGTTTCATGGCTCCCCTCAGACTCACTGGGGCCACACTGGCTGTTACTATGCCACTTGATTAAGGCAGCATGACAGCAGGAGCCCAGAATGCCACAATTTGACTGTAACATGTATTTGAAAGTGGAATTGCCAGGCTTTCCACTATCCCAGTGCAGTCACAATCATTTAATGCCCCATTAGCAAATTCAGCAGTGGGGACAAAATGGGGGTGGGGGGGATGCAATAACTTGGAGTTGTTCTAAGCCTATTAAAGAAGAGCAGAAGGGGAAAAATCTAGGGTCTAGAATTTTAGGGTAATTTAAAACTAAGCATAATATTTATTGGTTTGATTTTTAATTGATTTATGAACCCTTCATCAAACATATGCTGCTGTGTATGTGTTTGTTTTTTTAGTGCCCCTCTCAGTTGCAATCTGGAAAGTACTGAGTATCACTGTTGTGTTCTTTGTTATTATTCTTTTTAGACAGCAAGGCACAGTTCCCACTTTTCCCCTTGACAACCCCAAACCCAAATCCAAAAGGCAGGTAGATATTTGAAGGGTTAATTTCACCCATAACTTTAAGATCTCTTTATTTTCCCCCCACAAAGATGTGTGATAAGGCCACACAGTTAAGCACGTAGTTAAGACTGCGACCATGATACTAAAAATTCATATGTGCAAACTCCATGTGGGGGCTTAAAAATGAAAAAAAAAAAAAAGTCTCTGTTAATGCACTGTGAGTCAAGTACAGTAGTAGCAAAGTTGGTAAATCATGCAGATGAATAATAATGAAAGATTGCCTGTGTTGCATGCTGCATGTTTAACAAATTGTGTAGTTTAGTTCTGAGGCACACCAATGTGTCTCTGGGTGGGGGATCTTTCATCCGCCAGATAGTTTAGACTGAGTTCATAGAAGCACAGGTTCTGTAAAGGTTGAGTCTCCTTATCCGAAATGCTTGGGACCAGAGTGTTTTGGATTTTGATTAAAAAAAAATACATAATGAGATATCTTGGAGATGGAACCTAATTTATTTATGTTTCACATGTAACTTATAAACATAGCCTGAAGGTAATTTTATACAATATTTTTAATAATTTTATGCATGAAACAAAGTTTGTGTACACTGAACCATCAGAAAAGAAAGGTGACACTGTCTCAGCTACCCATGAAAAGAGTTTTGGTCTTTGGAATATTTTGGATTTTGGAGTCCTGGATAAGGGAGATGAAACCTGTTCTTGTAAATATATCACTTTTGAGGACAATTTTACTACTTGTGTACAGTAGAAAAGAATGATGAATCAAGCAACCATACAGAAAATTGCTATGCAGACTCTATCCTCTAAGTAATTATGAGAGATTAAAAATCTATAATGATATCTGGCATGAAAGTCACATAGAGTGGATTTTGTACTTACAGGAGGACCTTGGGTTCCATTTCCTGCTGGACCGATTTCTCCAGGAGGCCCTTGTACCCCAGGAAGACCTCTTTCACCCTGGTGAAGGAACAAGTCTTTGTTTGAAAGCTATTAAAAGTACTCATAATTCAATTTAGAAACAGGAATTGCAGTAAATTTCTCCCTACCTTGGGCCCCCGTGGACCTATTGCTCCAGGTGTGCCTGCAGGTCCCTAAACAACATAAACAAAACTGCCTTGAATAAAAGGAACAATTTTAATGGTTTTTATATACACCATTTCCTAGAATTTCAGAATTAAAGCCAACCAACTACCACTAATTGAAGCCATAATTCCACCACTGTAGTGGTGAATTTAACAAAGAAGTCATTTTACCTTGTAAATTATTTGTTCTTACTTTGCTTTCAGAACTAATATCTATACCATATTTATGGACATTTTAGGAGGAGGAGGAGAAGCAACAAAGGGAATGAGAAAACTGCAGACTACGAGATCAGAGCAGAAATAAATGACTCAGATGTTAAGTTTCCAAAGAAGTAACCCTGTTAGTCTCTTATAGCATAAAAAGGAGGAAGGGAAAGAGAGAAAAAAGGAATGTAGCAGGACTTTTAAGACTAACTGGTTTTTGTTTTAGTGTGAGCTTTAATGTCTTCAGATGCAGTACAGAGTGATATGTAGTCTGCAATTCTGTCAGGTATAAATTATACTTACAATTCATATTTATAAATATTATTTATACCTGAGGCTTTCATATCACTCTATACTGTATCTGAAGAAGTGGATTTATATCCACAAAACCTCAGGCTAAAATAAAAACCAGTTACAGGTGCTGTCGGATATTAAGAGTGATCTGGAGTTCTCTGCTATAAAGGAACTGTTTGAGGTTTTTTTTTGTTTGTTTGATTGTTATGACTTATTTCTTCTAGTATGATACTTCTAACTTATCTGGGTTCATCCATGAATAGTTTATGAATGGGTGGTATGGTTTTAGGGCAGGCATTGTTTTGTTGATCTTCTTGTATTTTTTGCAATTTTAATTCTATGGTACCTACTGGTTTTCCTGGAAGACTTGAACCTGGAGGTCCTGTGTCACCTTTAGAACCTGGAGGCCCAGGAGGACCTATGATTCCACCAGCATCCCCCTAGAAATATAAATGAAAAGAATACTAACTTCACAGAAAACAGAAAGTTAGAAGTTCCTATCCAATATACCTTATCTTGACTGCACGAATAGTTATATCTTTACTTTCACATTTGTTAGGACTCCTGACCCTAGATCAGGCCTGAAACAGACAGGCCAAAAGAAGCGGCTTCCAGCAGATGATGCATGCCCTCAGAGTGGCTGGAAGCTGCTTTAAGGCTGCTTAAGTTAGCCTGAAGGCACTAGCAAAAGGAGAGATGAAAATCTGCTCCTTGCCGCTGGCCTGTTTGGGACTGTGGCGGCAGTCTGCTTTCAGAGAGGGTCGTCTGGTTGCCATGGTCCTGGGCCAATCAGGGCCAGAGGCTGCTCCAAATTGCTTGTCTGTTTCACCTCTCAGACAAAGGGCCAAAGCAGACAGATCAAAGGAGCAACCAGAGGTTGCTCCAGCCCCTATCAGCATGGGACCGCGGTGACATGACAGCCCACTCCCAAAGCAGGCTACTGCCACAGTCCTGAATGGGCTGCCAGCAGGAGCAGATTAAATCTGCTCCTTTTGCCAGTGGTTTCGGCCCACCTTAGGCAACCTTGGAGTGGCTTCTGGCAGTGTTGGGGGTGTGTGTCATCTAAACACCACACTCCCAAAGCGGCTGGAAGCTGCTCTATTTGGTCTGTCTGTTTAAAACACACTGAAAAACATTTCTTTAAAACACATTTCTTCCCAGTTATGTATTTGGTAGCCTTGATCTTCTCAATCAATTCCACTATGCAGTCACCCATATGCTCTATCTGAAGTGGTGTCCACGTGGAGGAAAAGAAATATTCCAGCCGCATTTACATGGATCTGTTCAGATGATACACAGGGCTCAAACAAGTAGAACATGGGCCCAATCTACCTGCAAGGTTGATTTTCCTGTAGAAAGAGTCCACCTTTGCACCAGATCAGGCAGAAACTCTGGAGAATCCCCCGACTTGGCAATGGTGTAGAGATGGGGAGGAGAAGCATTGGTGGGTTGGCAAGACACTGATTTCTTCCTTCTCAGAACTGCCAACTCACTACAGCACTTTAGCTTTTGAGTTTGTGTGGTTCTTCAAATGCCATTCTTTTTGCAAACATGCAAATTGATTGCACAAGAGCACTTTAGTACAACAATACAATTACTATGGGGTAACAACTCAGATTGATTGCACAAGCACACACTGGCACAAGAAAGTGCACAGACAGTGCTGCTGGTATCAGCCTGTTGTGAATGCCTGCTGTGCAGACAGCTTGTCCTCCCCATGGATCTGGAAGTCCAGACAGTAAGCCAGGTTTCCCCATTGGCCTGAGCCAATGAGATCTTTTCTACTTACCATTATTTCAATTAGTTTTTTCAAAACTAAAGATTTGACTCTGCAGAATAATGGGAAAGAAAGCACTTCTTCCAATGCACAAGTACACATACACTTCTGTCTGCTTTCCTCAATGCTCACCTATTTCTCTCATTTTGTTTGAAGTAAAATGAATGCTAAGTTGAGGTGATAGCTGCCATTCAATTTGAACCTAGTTCCTAATGTGAAAGGTTGGATTATCTCATTCCCGACAGTAATTTAGTAAGCAATAATGGACACTCCAGAAATGGAAAAATAAAACTGATAAAGTGGCCAGAGACATTATATTCAAAGTAGTTTAAGGAATAAGCATGAATGTACTTAATGAATATTGGAAAGCTTACCTTTTCACCTTTAATCCCTGGCTTTCCAGGTATTCCATGTTCTCCTGGTAAGCCCTAGTGAATTAAGGGAAACTCTTAACATCTTGGGCCTTATACAATACAGTAAGTTTTGAAAAAATGAAAAGTTTTGAATAGCTGCAAGACAAGGTGGCAGGGGGTTGGATTTGATGGCCCTGAATTCTCTTCCAGAAGTATGATTCTATGATAACGTGGAAATCATTAAGATTTCCCTTCATGAAAATGTGTTAAAAGAGTTGTCCTTTTGGGAAGTTACAGCATTGTAAACCAACTTACAAATGTGCAAAGTGAATTCTACCACTGACCAATGTCTGTCTTTTCAGGAGGGGAGTGAAGATGATGTCATGCCTCAGGTCCATTGTACAAACAGGGCCAGAAGCATGACCACTGCACAACTGTAATGTAGTGATATTCGCAGTTCAGAGCCAATGTTGCCCATTGAGTTAGCAATGTAGCTCTGTCGGGGTAAAGTTATGACTTGTAACCTCTGATGCAAGATCTTGGCCAAAAATCTTTATCAGAATTTTATTCTTATGCATGTCTTAGCAAAGGCTTTCCATAAAAGACAGAGCCCAGAAAAGTTACTTTGGGACTGCAGTTCCAGAATCCCCATCCAGCACAACCAATGGAGATTCCGGGAGCTGTTGTCCAAAAGCATGTTTTCAGGCTCTGAGAAAAGTACACAATTATTTACAATCCTGATCATGAAGAGCCACAGTTATTCCCTTTTGGCTAGACAGATTTCAATTTGCATAGTTCAGTTGAATTACTTAAAAGTTTGGTAATAAGCTCTTGGGTTTATTCCACTGATTATAAAAGTAGCTGTTATTTACCTGGGAACCATTTCATCATTGTCTCTGCCTTCTCTCACAGCATGAAAAATCCCTTTGTAAGTTTTATATATGCAAAGGATGGAATCGAAAGGTCTGAGATAATTAGAATGCTATCTTTTCCTAGGCAACTTTGCCTGAACAACATAGGCTTCAAAATTCCAGGTGTGAATTACCCATTTTTTGCTTTCTTTCTCTCAGTTAGTATGAATGTAAGGGCCCAGAAATGGAAAGAAACTGGAATCCATGAAAACAAATTCGACATTGTAGGTAAAGCTCTACACTATTAGGCATACAATTTGTTATTGACAAAAGAACTCTAGAATGATATTTTTAAAAAATTTTTAAAAGAAAGCACAGAAAGCAACCCTTCTAATATTTTAAATTAATTTTAATTAAGAAGATGAGATATCTCTCTTCTTTGTGTTCCTGAGGTATATTTTACAGAAAATGGCAGTACTTGTCAGAAAAGAATATTTTGTGCAATCATGCCATCTATTACATATGAATTCATGAGCAAAGTTTGAATGCTTTCCATTAGAAAATACATGAAAAGGCACATTCCACTCACTTTTGGGGGAAATGAAAATTTCCCTCATAGCACCTACAGAATAAGGGGCTGTCATCTACGTATGAATAAGAATATTGAACCTGCTACTCCTGTTCTTTTGGATTTACTATATTCTCCTCTGAAGAATTAAGAGAACCATCTTTATGTTTCACATAGGGGCTCGACAAACAGGCAGCTCAACACTGCCCGTTTTTGCCCTGGAAGGAGGCCGTGGCAACCAGAAGAACAAAAAAGAACTCCATTTCCCAGTGGGTTCTATCTGCATCCCCAAAGGTGTGCCATTGGTGTGTTTGCACGCCATGATGATGACCTTTATGCATAGAGTTGTTTAGGTGCTGCACCCGAGGAATGTCATCATGGCGCGCCTCATGTGTATGGATGCATGCCAAGATGGTGCCCAGGCAGAAGAACTAGGGCTCGAAGCATGTGCATGCTCCGCCCTAGTTCAGCCCTAGTTCACCTGCAGGCTGGCACAAAGTGCTGGTCTGTAAAGGCTCACAGTCATCTTTTCCTTCAGTTCTGGAACTGGTTTTTTTTCCCCTTCAAAAATGAACCCTGTAGGTTAGAATGTAATGGTTGCCTTTCCAAAATGGAAACAAGTTAATTTGCAACCTGTAAAGTATGTAAAAATCACCCTGCAACTAGACCCCTGGTCTTAAAAACTGAGTTGGGAGAATTCAGCAGCAGATTGTTCTCTATTGAAACTGCAATTTTTTCTCAAAGCCACCAAATCAGGGCTTCTATATGATATATAGAACTGCTAAACACTCTACTGCTATCCTTTCTGCATACAAATTTATTGGAACCATAGGGAATGTTGAATGGAGTGTGGTATATGTTTGTACACACATAAATGTTTGTGTTTGTATACAAAGCTACAAGATAGGTATTATTTCTGTATCATTGGGTCAATGTGGTACTGATGTGTTTGTTTATAGAGTAGGAAATATTTTCTAACCTCATCAATAGAAATTAACCTACTGAGATGTCACGGTTAGAGTACAGAGCTGAGCCATGACACTGGTCCAGTCACTTTGTCTCAATCTTCATCTCAAATTAAACAGATAGACTGTGAAAAAAATGTGGAGGAGGAGAACCATGCACATTGCCTCGACCTTATTCATAGGAGGAATGGTAGATATAAATCCAAATTGGATCTGAACTTTTCCTAGAAGGCAAAATGACTCAATTGCAATTGTTGTACTTTGGCCACATCATGAGAAAAGGCAATAATGCTTGGAAAGATAGAGGGCAGCAGAAAGAGAGGAACACCACATACCAGATGCATAGACTTAATCAAAATGGACACAGCCCTAAGTTTGCAGAAATTAAGTAGAGCAGTGGAGGACAGGGAGACTTGGAATTCCTCATTCACAAGGTCACCAAAGTCAACTTGAGGGCAGTTAACAACAATAAATAATTATTTTTTAAAAACTCTAATCTAACAATGAGCTCAGTATGTCATGCATAGATATGGAGTCCTCCACTCAATCCTGGTAACAGTCTCCTGTGAAGGAAGTTAGACTGAAAAAGAAAAAAAAAGAGTGGCCCAAAATTATCCAGTGGGGATTTTAACTCTAAATTCCCCAGCAGCCACCACACAGATATAAAGTTTACAGCATTTTGTAACCACAGTGTAACAAAACTGGTTTGAGAGAAGGATTGTAAGATCAGGGACAGAGCTCAGTAGTACCAGCTTTTCATATAGGAAGCTCCCAGGTTCAATCTCTGACATTTCCTAATAGGGCTGGGAAGCATCATATCTGCAAACTCTGGAAGGCTGTTGATAATCAGAATATGCAATACTGAGCTTGGTGGACCAAAGATTTGACACAGAAAGTAGCCTTTTCATATATTCATGAGAAGCAGCGTCCTGAGAGAGGAGGAGGAGAGGCATGAACATCTGGGCTATTTAGCCCCCCAGCCACCCTTTCCCTCACAGAGAAGCAGCATCCTGAGAGAGGAGGAGAGGCCAGAACATTTGGGCTATTTAGCGCCAGCGCCGGAACACCTTTTGCCGCCCGTGGAGGACTTTGGGAGGGGCGGAGCACTGGTGGGAGCAGCGCTCCATAAAATGCCGGCCTACCGCACTCCCCCACAACAGCGCCAGTGCCAGAACACCTTTTGCTGCCTGCGGAGTACTTTGGGAGGGGCGGAGCGCCGGTGGGAGCAGCGCTCCCTAAAATGCCAGCCTGCCGGACTCCCCCCAACATCACCAGCGCCTGAACACCTTTTCCCGCTCTGTGGAGGACTTGAGGATTTGTAACTGACCTATGCTTATTGTAATAGTATTATAACTGTAATTGACTATGTTTATATTGTGGATTGCCCATTGATATTGTATTGCATGAGTTAAATTGATGTTATGCATAGGTGATACTGTGAACTATTTATCGATATTGTATTGTGTGCACATGTTAATGTATTAGGTTTTTATTTTTATTATTCTATCGATTGTATTGTGTGTATTTCATTGCTGTAATCCCGCTTTGATCTGACGGAAAGGCGGAACATAGAAATAAATTATAATGCTAGTATTTAGTAGAATCTTTGAGTATGTCTACATGATAGCAAAAGCATGGTGATGGCATGGGAGCCTCCTGTGCAATCAGCATACAGAGTCTGTCACACACACTTGATCAATGCAGCAGTGACAGAGACATGTCTAGTTATTCTGCTGAATTGGGGGCTGAAGAGACCTCCTGTAAGGGCAGCCTGCAGCCACCCCTCTCAGCACTGGATAGGGGCCATTGCAACTACATGCTGTGGCCCTGATCTGGCCTTTCCACAGCTCAAAAAGTGGCTTCTTTTTGTGCTGTGGAAAGGGTGCCATAGCTGCCAGTGCCACGGCTTTTTGGCGCTCCTTTAGCATTGTGTCATCTGCGTCATGTGGACACAATGCCCCCACTCTTTCCCCCAGGCCGGTGTTTATCGCTAGACTGTCGAGGCCCTTAGAGGCCAAAATAAATCATTAAAAATCATAGAGTTGAAATGGAAAGAATTAACTATACTTCACATTTGTCCATTATTTCCTGAAAAAATAGTTTTTGACCTAATTATATGCTGGAAAAACTGCAGTTATATACTAATATAGGACTACAACACAATGCTGCAGTGTGTGGAATGTCCCTTTTGAGGATATCAATGAGCAAGTAATGCCCTTTTCTAGGAACTCCTGTCCAATTCCTCCTCTCCCTATTTTTCTGTTCTCCTCTTTCACCAGCATAAACTTTCAGCATTGTGGCTAGTGAAGAAACCCAGTTCTCACTGGGGTATATCATGCTTCTCCTTGGGCTTTTCCCAAGCATGTGTGTTTGTGTGTTTGCGTATTTCTCCAAACTCTGATGCATTGCCTAACCTGTTGATTTCTCCCATCGTGGTACCATTTGAACTTTATAAAGACTGGCACCTAGATCATTATTAGCACCTTTTATTAATAATTTCTATACTGCTTTTAGATAAATGAATTAATTATTTTGGATTAAATAGTACTGGAGAAGGAGCTGTTGTCAAAATCTCAATCTCAGTTACACCCACTAAGAGGTGAATATTGGCTTTGGGGCTGTAAAGTTCCTTCTTTAGACTACTCAGGCTCTGGAACATTCTCTCCTTGGTCTGAGCTACAAGAAAACATGGGTGCCAAAGACATTCATACATTTCAAGAAAGGCTACTTGTTCTCCCTTTTCTGTACACTTATCTGTAGGCTTAACCAGTTGTTTCAGCCCGAGAACTGAATTTATAAAATTACATTTCCAAACTCTGCCAATGTGATTTTGGAATGGGAAATACAGAAATATTCCTCACAATGTAAGGATCTGCACATGTGTTATGAGAGAGACAGAGATTTCACACTATTTACATTATTGCCAATTGTATCAAAACCCAAGGATGCCATTCCCTGGACAGATTCTGGGACAGATTTTAGATGTTGGGAGCTCTCATGTGAAAATATGCTTGTTACTCTCCATTCGTGACCCATATACCACACATAAAACAATCTTATTTGCTAAGACTACTAAAAGTATTTGTGCTACTTATCTGAAAGATATTGCCATAGACTGTGGCAGGGGACTCGTTAATTTGACTTTGTATATGTACGTACATGTATGTATTCTTTTACTGGACATGTAATGGGTTTTATTAAAATACAATAAATAACTGACTGACTGATCAGTTATGACAACACTATTTATTTATTTATGGTGACCCCATGAATTTCATAAGGTTTTCTTAGGCAATGGATAATTTAGTCAGTTTTTTCCTCTGAAATAATCTACAGCACCTGGTATTCATTGGTGTTGGCCTCTCATCCATTTCTCTCTCATCCAAATATTAACCAGGAGTGACCCTGCTTACCTTCAAATATCAGATGGGACCTGGCGCCTTTAGGGTATTTAGGCCTTAATGAAATACATAGGATACAAGAAACTTCATTCTTACAAGATTTTAGTCTATGGTTTTCATATAAGGTCCTTTTGTATCTTTAGGTTGATCCATTTTATGCCTTTTATTAGAACTTAATATTAAATTAACAGATGATGTAAGACAGACCATGTCGATACAAGATTTCTAAATCTGCTGCCATACTGCAGAACTAATGTAGTTTGACACCACTTTAACTTTCATGGCTCCAACCTAGTTTGTAGTGGCAACAGAGCTCTTTGAGAGAGAAGGCTAAATGGCTCACAAAACTACAGATCCCTGAATTCCATAGCATTGAGCCAGGGTAATTAAAATGGTGTCAAACAGCACTAATTCTGCAGTGCAGATGTAGCCTTTCAGGACTACATTTACAAAAGTGTTACTACACATGGGTACAGTAACCTATGCAAAAACAAAATTTATGTTTTCCTCTTTGATACAGCTGTGATAATATTCCTTACATACTTAAAACATGTCTATTACTTTTAAAAACACAAGAGGGAAAGCATTGGCCTTCCACTTCAAGGGAACACTGGGTTTGATATGCATGTTCATTCTTCATAATGCATAAGTATGCATGCATTTTATACATGGTTGCCTGTAATTGAATATACAGTGCCTTATGGGAAACTATTCTAAGTGGTTTATTTCTTATGCTCTTCAAATGTATTTAATATTTTTTGACAAACAAGGCAAGAGTCTTGGTTCACTTGGAGGGGAGTGTCTAAGGTAAAACTACAATTTAGGGTTGCAGGTACAGGTGTAGCTTCCTCTTGCTTGTTCCAACTCACTTCTAGCATCAGTGGGAATACAAAAATATATATGTTGATATTTTAATTAACTGCAGTTTGCCATGTCATGGGAATCCTGAGAAACTGTTCATAATCTTAACTATGATGAATGAAAGCAAACCAATTTCCAGACATAATTTATGAACAGGGTTTCCCCCCTAATCATCTTTAAGACTTTCACTTTCAAGTTTACATGACAGATTAAACTGTGGTTAATCTAAAATGGAAGCAAGGCAGGAAGAAAAGGGAGGCGGGAGCACATGAGCCAGTCTGAGGCTAAACCCATTTTCATCACAGTAATCTATGCTTTAACATAATTTCTGGATGCAGCCATTGTCTGATTTCATCTCTTGTGTATGCTTCTCCATGCCAAAAGTGAAAGGGGAGTACATAATGTGGAGTTCTTACTTGCTAGATTGCATTTTTGCAGAGATATCACAAGACAGACACAGGCATAATAGAATACATAGTAAATAAAACGGAGGAGCAGCACTAAAGCTAATATGACTACCTCTAAATCTCATGGGGTGCACATCAATCACAACTCTTCTCATATTCCTTGTAAAAGAGCTTATCAACTCTTTTCATAATATTATTTCACTGGATAATATTTCACTCCAGTAATTTTTACAAGATGCAATTAAAAAAACACCCAACCTATGATACTTACAACTTCTCCTGGTTGTCCTCTGGGACCAACTTGCCCTGGGGAACCCTATAATGAAATTAGAACAAACTGAGTTTAAAAAACAACTGCTACTTCTCTCTCTCTCTCTCTCTCTCTCTCTCTCTCTATATATATATATATATACATATACATTTGAATGGAGATTTTTCTCTGACTCACAAGGATAATAAACTTTCTTTATAATACAGGATTTAGTGAGTCCTTAAAATGCAAATCAAGATACCAAATCTGGCAATTATGCATCTCCAGACCTAATAGTATGACCTAGCCAAGCTCTATGAGCATAAAATCATCAGAGAAAGTGATGAGATGATGTGTTAGTGCTATTTTATGCCCCCCCCATCACCTCTGCTCCGATCATGCAGAATGCCTGCTGCCCATAAGCCACATCATTGTGTGCAAGAACAACATAGATGACTATTCACTGAGGTGCTTTTCTATAGCAGCTATCACACTGCTGAATTAATGCAGTTTGACATTGCTTGCCATGGCCCCATCCTATTGGATTTTGGGATTTGTAGTTTGTTGTGGCACCAGAGCTCAGACACTAAATAGCTAAACAACAACTACAACCCCACATATCCTCAAATCTATAACACTGAGCCACGGCAGTTAAAGTGTTATAGCCTATGTCTGAATAATAATCTGAAGAGGGGCCATGGCAGTTAGAACAGCATAGGCTGGACATACCCTTCTAGATCAATGCTTGAGGGGTCTGAGGTTATCAACTCTTGGACCACCTTCATGAATATTGTATTCAGGCCCTATATTAAATAATGAGGGAGAAAGGTCCAGTGCCCCCATTTACTCATTGTCTTCTCTTGCATGGACCTACTGGAATGTACAGTAATACTTGGTGGCCATTTTCTGATGGGAATTCAGATGAGCAGTTACTAGTAAAAGGGCATTCACAGTTGTGGTTTGTAGAACTGTATGTATGACCAACAGTAAATCTGATCTCTTTCTTGAAGGAGACAACATACCTTTTCATTTGTACAGGGATTTCAGCAAGTCATCTCGTTCCAATTTAATGGCTTGGGTTGAGTTTAGTGTTTCTAGTGCAAATCTATTTGTGCTGTTTGCTGTATTTTTAATGCATTTTGGATTTATTTATAATTATTTAACTTTCAGTTAACCATTCTGGAAATCTGCTAACTGAAGAGGAGCATATAATTTATTTTATAAATAAAATAAACATACACCCTTTCTTTGTTTGGTGAGGTAGGTCTGGCATGTCAAATTCTGGACTTAGCTGAGAACTATTATTAAATTAATTATTATAGTTTTTTTGTAGGGCTATTGGGCTATGTGGCCATGTTCTAGAAGAGTTCCTTTCTGATGTTTTGCCACCATCTGTGGCTGGCATCTTCAGAGTGATGCCAGCCACAGATGCTGGCGAAATGTCAGAGAGGAACTCTTCTAGAACATGGCCACATAGCCCAAAAGCCCCCCCCCCCCCAAAAAAAAACTATGGATGCCGGCCAAGAAAGCCTTTGACTCCACAAATTAATTATTGTTGCTACTATTATTTAACTTTTGTTGACAGTCAGCTATACACTTGGCACTGTACAAATATGCATGGTTTAGATTACATTTAACTGTGGCTGGGATGACTTTTAAGAAGTCAGTAGGACTTTTGGGGAAAAAACTGTTAGGAAGCTGTATATAGTTTTGACATTTGACATTTCCTATTGGTGCAACCGATGACTGTCAGAGCACAAAAGCATATACATTCTTAAAACATCAAGAGTTATAAAAGAACTGGAAAAAGCATAGTGCTCTGTTATTATGGTAAAAGACACGATACAAAACTTCAGTGAAACAATTTAAATAGAATTTACTTACTTACCTGAGGTCCTGGACTACCAATGGGCCCAGGAGGACCAGGCTCCCCTGATTCACCCTAAATAAACATTTTCCAAAAAAAGTGAGATAAGCTGGGGTGAAAAAATGTCCATAGCAAGTAGGTGATATACCACAGAAAAGTTTACAGTATTTTAATATTTCCAGCAAAGCACTGTAGTCCACAGTAAAGCACTCAATGTAATTTTAAGGTCTTGTCAGTACAGGTTTTCTTTAGATTAATAACATAAACAATCCCTTCACTATATTTACTCTGGGTTGTTTCCAACAACGACCTATAACTAGCAGAAAGCTTATCCAAATGTGTAAGAAAGGGAGCTTCATTTTTGCGACTCCCCTTCTTACTCACTATAGTGGGGGAATGCTCTGGAAGATGTGGCATGAAGTGCTGGAGTACCTCAGGGTGCACTGTAGAAATTATGCAGTTTGACATCACTTTAACTGTCATTGCTCCTTCCTACAGGATCCTGAGACTTGGAGTTTTTGGAGGCACCAGCACTCTGGCAGAGAAGGCTTAGTACTTTGTAAAACTAAAAATCCCAGGATTTTATAGGATGGAGCAACAGCACTTCAAACTGCGTTATTTGTAGTTTAGATGCACTTTTAGGTACAAGAGGGCAACACCTCATGCCTCACTTTATGTGAGGGGAAATGCTCTTCATTAGCACAAAGCCCACTAATAGATACAACCTAATGGCTTCAATGTTAGCAATATGGTCACTGCTGAATATCCTCCATTAGTGATGACAACTTTCTGAACTTGATTCGGTAGCTGAGGAACTGTCTTTCTTGCCAAGGATTCATGACCAAATCAAACACTCATGGTTCTAAGCCTCACAGCATGGACAATATATTGGATGTCAAACAGTGTATTGAATATTTGATAATATTCCTTCTGGGTTGCATGCAGTAGTGGGAGAAGGACCACCTGTTTCACTCCCAAATCTCCCAGACATGCACAGATGGATGTAACATTTATCAGTGATATGTACACGAAAATGCAATGCACATAGCCTGAAATCATGGGAACAATAGTCTACATAAAATATGCATAGGGTCTATGCAATTGTTTCATTTATTTCTATGGAAGATCAGATGGGAAGATATGATCCCCGTCCCCCCTGACAAGTAACTTTTCTCAGAAAGAATACTGTTTTACCTATATTCTACCATAATGTTACCTGCAATCGAGGATGGGGAATATGTAGCCCTCCACATATGGTTGGATTGCAGCTCCCATTATCCTTCACTATTGGTCATGCTGGCTAAGGTTTATGGCAGCTGTAGTCCAACAATAACTGGAAGGCCACACATTCTCTTCCTTTGCTGTAAATCAGTCACCTAAATATGCAAGTAAAATACTGTTAATGACCTAAAATGCATATTTTAAAGGGAAACATGACTGAATTTATTCAGCCCTATTTAAAGTAACCAACATATATACAAAAATGAGAATATTCAATGGAATAAGATAATAATTACAGATTTCAGATGTACTTACTGGGTCCCCCTTTTCGCCTTTCTCAGAATGCTCTCCCTAGGACAGGGTTTAAAAAAAATCATAATTTTTACGTGGCTATTTTAAATGAAGTGTTAGAAGTGTAAAATGCTGCAACTGACAAGGTAAGAGCTAATAGTCAAGGCACATTTAAACATTATGTTGGCTTCATGAAAGGTAATCGAGCGCAAAACAAAATGCTGTAATCCCAAGCAGCAGCAGACAAAGAATTCTGAGGATAGAATACTATCCATGCATAAGCTGTACATGTAGAATACTTAAACAATATGATAGGATTTAGCTGAGCTATACCTTATAATATTTAATGATTTCAGTGTTTTGGCAGAAGAATTCAGGACACAGAAATGTTTTATCAATGGTACATAAAGTCAACACATGAATTTATTGATGACTACTTCAAATTTTTCCTAATTTGGGAACAAGGCCCACTGTTTCAGTGAGACTTACTTTTGAGTAATCATGCTTTCAACTATGATTAGCTTGTGTGATTAATGGCATAATCTAAATGGTGTCTTTCTGGAGCCATGTAGCTCGGTCTTCAACATATTTATTCAGCTGAATTCACTGCAACCCATTTTGAATGTGTGAGCAAGTTTAGGCCTCCAGTATTAAATCTCATTATTGAACAGACTGCTAGAAAGTCCCTTTCTGAGTTTACCCCAGTAGCTCTCAAGAGATTTTCTCATGTATTACAAAGGTAAGAATGGAAATTCAAATTCATGTGTGAGACTATCGATGTAACAGTTTGTTCTGCAGGCATTTTTCCTATTCCTGTGAGGGCCAATTTCATGGAAAGAGGATGCCCTCAGCAGTTTTCTCCTTGAGTCAGCACTCTGTTGTATGGAACACATCCACATTGTAGAAGCTGCCACACCACTCAGTCTTCCAGGTCAGTAAGAACAACACCACAAAAGCTGTTACAAGTGGTGGGCCCGAAACCAAGGAGTATATTCTTCCATGTCTGTCTTCCTTTTATTTGAGCTTCAGTTTTAAAGATTTGGACCAGTCAGTGTTTAATTCCTACTAATTATATGCAACCAACCAAATATCAACCATCTCCAAACCACTGGGCAAAGGTCATTACTTACCTTTTCACCTTTTTCACCTTTTGAGCCCATTTCTCCATGATGACTCTTTTGAGAAAAATAAATTTGAGATTCAGTTGTCTCTCCTTTGTTATCATGACAGGTAATAAAATACTTATGCAGTCATTGTGACTACCTATTACTTTTCTTTCTATAATGACAATGGTGAAAGGTCTGGAAGCCATGCTCTCTGAGGAGCAACTTAGGGAGCTGAGTGTGTTTAACCTGGAGAAGAGATAAAGGGGTGACATGATAGCCATGTTTAAATATTTGAAAGGATGTCTTATGGAAGAAGGAGCAAGCTTGCTTTTTCCTGCTCTAGAGAATAAGACACAGAACAATGGATTCAAGCTACAGGAAAAAAAGATTCCACCTAAACATTAGGAAGAACTTCTTGATGGTAAAAGCTTTTTGACAGTGGAACATGCTGCCACAAAGAGTGGTGGAGTCTTCTCCTTTGGAGATTTTTAAACAGAGGTGGATGGCCATCTGTCAGAAGTGCTTTGATTGTGTGTTCCTGCATGGCAGGGGGTTGGACTGGATGGCCCTTGTGGTGTCCTCCAACTCTGAGTCTATATAGCATGCACTTGCCAGGTCAGACCCTCCCAGCCACTGTGTCCTAGGGATGACCCTCTGGCAGTGTCATTTTTGTTATTTATATTTCAATCCAGCCTTTCCTTTAATGAGTTCAGAATGCTATCTGGGGTCCCCAGGTCTCTGGGAACATCAGAGTGACATGGAGGTATCTCAGTGTGAGAGCACTGTTTTGAAAATGTATCTATATTTTCCTTATGACTCATAGTTGGTGGGTTTTCTTATTTGAACTGAATACTCTGTGCAAGTGTGGTTGGTGCTCAATGAATTAGGCTTAATGATATCACTGAGGCTACTCCCTGAAACATCACTGGGGCTCACCTCCTATAACATTACATCAAGTCATCTCTTGGTCTCACATATTGGCTTTGAAATCTCAAGTCCTTGACTTTGCAAAGCTAGTGTTGTGCATGGCTCTTTTCTTATTTGCTTTGTCTGTTAAGTTATATTTATGATCTGTTTTTGGCTCAAGTCAACTCAAAGCAGCATTTATGGTTACTGCCTCTGTGTTTCATCTTTACAACAATCCTCTGGGGAAGGCTAAGCAGAGAGACTGACCAGCCCAAGCTCACCCAGAGAATTTTATAACTGAAATCCCTGCTGCTTTTAGAACTGAATAAAGATTTGAATAAAGAACTGAATAAAGACCTACAAACTTTATTTCAAATGCAATGGAGAATGATTGTATTAGAATATATGTATGCACATGTCTGAAACACAATGACATGAATGGGCTGAGTAATCACCTGGAGAGAATGCATCAGATGTCCCTGTGTCTCATTCCAAGACATATCATTGGTCACGCCTTTTCAAGTTTATCTGGAATATGTATATATAAAGAAATGCTACAGATTCTGTTCTCTTTATGCTCCATGGTCCTGTATTTTGGCGAGTATTTACAACTCCATTGATTTCTTTTAACAGGTATGTATAATTTTACTATGGGACAAGGTGGCTCAGTGGTTAAGTTGCTGACTCTGACAGTTTCAAGATCAGCAGGTCGGCATTCAAGACCCAAGTGTTGAGTGATGGAATGAGCTCCCATCACTAATCCCAGATTCTGCCAACCTAGCAGTCTGAAAGCATGCAAAAGTACAAGTAGATAAATAGGTACCACTTTGGTTTGAAGGTAACAGTGTTCTGTTCAGTCATGCTGATTACATGATGCTGTCTTTGACAATGCTGACTCTTTGGCTTAGTAAAAGAGATGAGCGCCATCCCCTACGGTCAGACATGACTTGACAACCTTGTCAAAAAGGAAACCTTTACCTTCTATCTTTATAATTTTAATATCAAAAATAACGTATTTCTATGTTATCGTTAATTAAGTGTTGTCCTGTTTTTAAATACTTATAATATATGTATATTTCTATTTGTTTCTAGCCCCTGAAGAAGCCCTTTTCAAATAAATACTGAATAAACAGTTGAACTTACTCAGAGTACGAGGAACTTCTGTACTCACTGTTTTCTCCAGTAAACTCAAAGTAGCATTTATGGTTCCTGTCTCCACATTTCATCCTCACAACCACCCTCTGGGGAAGGATAAGCAGGGAGATTGACCTGCCCAAGCTCCTTCAGTGAGTTTCAAAGCTCAGTGCAGTCACTTGAAACTGAATTCCTTGTCTAACACCCTCACCACTACACTATACTAACTCTTGTTTGAAACACCCTCTTGTATTTGCTGTACTGAAGGGGGGAAAATAACTCTTGCTTCAGTGTGAACTTTAAGCAGGTAGGGAATAAGACATATTTGAATTTGTGATAACTATATTCTGCCCTCACTACCTTATTGCTTTGGCCCAGGGAGCCCAAGCAAATGGATCAGGCAGGAAAAGAATCAAAGACACTGATTCTGAGGAGGAAAAAGAGACAGCAGTAGCAGTTAAGAGCTGCCTTGTCCTTTGGCTCAAGCCAAGAGGGAAGGAAAAGTAGGAGAGTTGGGGAAAGGGAGAAGAAGGGAAAAAATTGAGCACAGCCCTCTTCCTGAGTTCTGCATACTGTCAACTTCAAATATGAGAAGGGGAGAATACAAAGGATTTAGTGGCCACCTACCACCCAGGCTTTGAAGCAGGCTGGCTTGTGCCCTGCAGCACGTACAAATAAAAGAGATTTAAAAAAACCCATTTTTTTAAAAAAATAGTTCTACTTTGCATACGATAGCACAACTAGAAGAAATATTTGATTCTCTTAATGTTATTTAGATGGACTTGCATTTGCTCATTCCTCTTCTTCCCCCCTCATCTATTGCCTCCGGTTCAACAGTGGAAAATGCTCTAATCCTCTGGAGAAGATTTGAACTGGATGCTACAGGAGGAAAAGGGAATCTATTTGATCAGCACTGTATCGTTGTCTGGAGGATGGGCACAGCTAAACAGAATTCAGTGTTAGTTGGAGATAAAAGATTATCACACCAGTGCTTACCGTCTCTCATTCAGCTCTCAGATGTTGAGGAAGCACTCGTGTTAAAGCCTGGCACACTTCCTCATCATCATGAAATCGCTGGCTCCCTCTAGCATCACTGAATCATTCCAGGAGAGGGAATTTCCTCTGAACAAAAACTTTGCATTCAGAGAAAATTCCCTTTCCTGGAATGAATTAGTGATATTAGAGGGAGCTGATGATTCCCTGACGATGAGGAAATGTGCCAGGCTTTCACACACACATGCTTCCTCAATGTTTGGGAGCCGATTGAGAGATGGTAAGTGCTGGTGTGATAATCCTTATTGTCTACACTATTTTATTTTATTTTATTAAAAAACTCACTCACTTCAAATTGGTGGCAATCTGGACATGTGATGTTCTGACCAATTTGTAATAAGTGAGGGTCTTATAGACACTGGACTCTTTCAGACGTGGGAAATTGAAAGTATAATCCAAGGGCAATCCAAACGCAATCCTGGAGTTTCACGTTATTGCGAATTAATTCTTCTCACGCAAATTTGGGCAAAAGGGAAGTCACTCCGAATGCAATCATGGGTTTAACATTATTGCGAATTTAAGCTTCTCACGCGATTTCGGGCAAGGGGGGGTTATTTTCGGGTAATGGGAAGTAATTCCGAATGCCTTCCGAACGGAGCAGGGGTTCAGGTAAATTCGCTAAACAAGCAAATTTACATGAATCCGCATTGGCTCCATTCGGAACTGGGATAAATTCCTCCCGTTTGAAAGAGTCAAGCGAGAGCTTTAATCTACAGAAAAAAAGAAGCTTAATTTTCTCTGGATTTTCCTGGAAAATTCGGATGAGTAGATTAGCAGAGTCACATTGGTAGTGGAGGGAGGAACCTGTGGTGGTTGGGGTGGACCAGACAGGGTCCAGCAGTTACATGATCATTCCTAACAGAAGCGACAATTCTCTAGAGACACGAAGCTTGAGCAGCTTGTTCGCCATTTTTAAAGGATGCTGCATTTGGGCAGATAACTGGGTATTAGTATATCTGCTGGGTAGATATTTATACAGTGGGCCATTGGTATCCGCTCGGGTTTGGTTCCAAGACCCTTTTGTGGGTACCAAAATCCATGGATGCTCAAGCCCCATTAAATACAATGACATAGTAATATGGTGTGTCTAATATAAAAGCAGCAGACTGGAGTCTCCCAGCAGACTGGAGGAGGGCAAATGTTGTCCCCATCTTCAAAAAGGGAAAAAAAGAGGATCCCAACAATTATCATCCAGTTAGTCTGACATCAATTCCAGGAAAGGTTCTGGAGCAGATCATTAAGCAGAGAGTCTGTGAACACTTAGAGGCCAATGCCATAATCACAAAAAGCCAACATGGGTTTCAGAGAAACAAGTCATGACAAACGAACCTGATCTCTTTTTTTTGATAAAATTACCAGCTTGGTAGATGAAGGGAATGCTGTGGATATAGTATACCTCGATTTCAGTAAGGCCTTTGACAAGGTTCCCCATGACATTCTTGCAAACAAGCTTGCAAAATGTGGGATAGACAAGTTAACAGTTACATGGATTTTTAATTGGTTGACTGGCCGAACTCAAAGGGTGCTCAACAATGGCTCCTTTTCATCCTGGAGAGAAGTGACCAGTGGGGTCCCACAGGGTTCTGTCCTGGGCCCAGTGCTATTCAACATCTTTATTAACGATTTGGATGACAGAATTGGGGGCATACTTATCAAATTTGCAGATGACACTAAACTGGGAGGAGTAGCTAATACCCCAGAGGACAAGATCAAAATTCAAAATGACCTGAATAGACTAGAAAACTGGGCCAGTGCTAACAAAATGAAATTCAATGCGGAGAAATGTAAGGTTCTGCACTTAGGGCGGAAAAATGAAATGCACAGATATAGGATGGGGGACACCTGGCTGAATGAGACCACATGTGAAAGGGATCTAGGAGTCCAAGTAGACCATAAGCTGAACATGAGTCAACAGTGTGATGCGGCAGCTAAAAAAGCCAATGCAATTTTAGGCTGCATCAATAGAAGTATAGTTTCTAGATCAAGGGAAGTTATAGTGCCACTCTATTCTGCTTTGCTCAGGCCCCACCTGGAATACTGTGTCCAGTTCTGGGCACATTTCAAAAAAGATGTGGAGAAACTGGAGCATGTCCAAAGGAGGGCAACTAAGATGGTGAAGGGTCTGGAAACCTTGCCCTATGAAGAACGCCTTAGGGAGCTGGGGATGTTTAGCCTGGAGAAGAGAAGGTTAAGAGGTGATATGATAGCCCTGTTTAAATATTTGAAGGGATGTCATATTGAGGAGGGAGCAAGCTTGTTTTCTGCTGCTGCAGAGACTAGAACGCGGAACAATGGATGCAAACTGCAGGAAAAGAGATTCCACCTCAACATTAGGAGGAACTTCCTGACAGTAAGGGCTGTTCGACAGTGGAACACACTCCCTTGGAGTGTAGTGGAGTCTCCTTCCTTAGGGGTCTTTAAGCAGAGGCTGGATGGCCATCTGTCAGGGATGCTTTGACTTGGAGTTCCTGCATGGCAGGGGGTTGGACTGGATGGCCCTTGTGGTCTCTTCCAACTATATGATTCTATGATTCTAAAATGGCAAAATCAAGGTTTGCTTTTGGGAATTTATATATATTTTTTAAAGCTGTAGATGCTTGAATCTGTGACTAAAGAATCCATGGATATGGAGGGCTGACTGTACTTGTATTTTCACACATCTGATTAACTGTTTGGCTTAGCTTTAGTGTCAGCCAAAGGACAGTCCTCCTGTGGTAAAAAAGGTGACAAAAAAGTGTCCTGGACCAGGGTGGAAAGGCATATATTTGCATGCTTGACAGATAAGGGAAAATAATGTGGCCATGGACATGTGGCTGAAAATGATTTGGACAAACTAGCTTGTGGGCTGCCATTTTATAAGACAACCTCAGAATACGGGAATGTGTGTCTGCTTAATCCAGGTTTGCCACAGTTTGTCTTGATGCCTATAGTAAACCCAGTAAACAGTAAACCCAGGCTTGCTGCAAATCCGTAAGTCTAGATTTGCCTTTCTTTTTGTTTCCTCCATTCTCACTACTTTGAAACTACTTTGAGAAGTCTGGCCTTCATATTGGGAATAGTCCTTACTTTAGCATTTAGATGTCTGGGCCCTGGGTTTTTTATTGTTTTTAAATGAACAGACGGGGAAGCTGTAAACATAATTATTCTCTTAAAGTGCTACCCAGCATTTTGACGTTCCTCTTTTTCAAAGATCTTCAACACATAGCATTGATTATGAGCGCATTTTCAGAAGGGTTTGCATGTTCTGTTTTCTCATTAAATGCACAATTGGAAAATCATCCCTTTACATCAGACTGATAAAATAGAATTGGGAATGAGTGGATAAGATTTTTAGAATGTATATAAATTATAAATATTGGAAATGTGCTCTAATGGAAATGATCCAGTTCACTGGCTCACTTTAAATCACACAACTGACTCTGCATATAGAAGAGAAAATGCTCAACATATTCAAAGTAGCAATTGTGTTTCTAATAGTACAGATGTGTGCTTCAAACAATATATTTTGGAGAGGCAACCAAAATGGCTAATTCACTAAACATGCCAAATTGGCTGTGGGAAGTGATAATAACGAAGGTATATCATTTGTTCTTTCCAAACAGAGATGAGCTAGTCTTGCACCCAAAGTACTGAAGATAAGGAGAGAGAAAGGGGATGATAGTTGCATAAATAGCAACATAAAAATAAGTAAAACAAACATTGGGAAGTGAATCTGTATCCCCCTAAGCTTTGGTTTTTCTCTGTCTATAAGAGAGATAACTCTCTATGGCAGGGCAGGGAGAGCTAACGTTAAAACAAAACAAAACAAAAATTGCCTCAGCCATAGCTTTATATAAATGGAATATGTGAATTCCTAACATGCCTGATCCAAATAAATCTGGCAAGTTCAAAAATGATGGAATCTAAGGTTACAACTGGACAAGAATATGAGAAAAAGGAATTTCGTTCCTTCCTCATGAAGGTTGGGAGATTGGAAGCTAGGTTGGAAGTAATGGTTTTGAGAAGGAGAATTGAGAATGATATATGAATGTAAGTGATCAAGACTGACTTCTGTAATTTTATGTGCTTGATAATAAATAAATGAATAAATGAATAAATAAATAAATAATAAAAATAGGTATTGTTTTGCTTTTTCTTTAGTTTTTTGGATTTAAATCTATATAAATATAAATATAGTACAGGTACAATGAAAAATTTAAATCCAAAAAACTAAAGAAAAAGCAAAACAATACCATTTATTTATTTATTTATTTATTACCAAGCACATAAAATTACAGAAGTTATTTATATTTATATTTATATTTATTATCCACACACAGACACACATCTTTTATTGTGAACAAATGAACTAGCCACTAAGGTTAATGATGGGAAATCTCCTAGACACAAATAGTAAGTGGTGATACTTGGGTCAAGCATATAAACATTTATTTATTTTAAGGGTTCCTTAATATCCAGACAAAGCAAATAGTTTTCCTGAACACTCCTAATGCAATATATAGATTTGAATTTACTGCATTCGTCTTAGGATTTGAGGCATCAGCCCTGCTGCAAGCTGAAACTTTGGTTCCAGAGAGTCTAAGTATTTAAATCTGAAATTTAGATCAGTGAGCCATCATCCTAAAAACTAAACTTAGCACTTGTTTTCTTGCATGTTTCATGCTTGAGAATAAGTCATTAAATGATTTTCACTGGACAGCTGAAAGGAGTAGTGTGTTGGTGTATCGTAAGAGGATTTAAAAGATGATTAATTTCTTGCCGGCAAAACAGCTGGCCCACGTTTTGCCAGAAGATATTAACTGGGAAACATGATAGGAGTTAAGAATTTGTAGAGTCCCATGGGAGCAAGAAATATGAATCTTGCAGACAGATACATATCAAACCCTGAGGACCTCCACTATGGTTCATGTCACCTGCTATACAGTTAATCTTAAATTATGTGGAAGTAGGAAGCTAGTAAAACTGATGCCAAGTGTACCAAGAGTAGTTATAGCAAGCAAACTGTACATAATAAAGAGCAGTGAGAGTGCCACTATAATTAGTTTTCCATATACATAATGGATTAGGGAACATCCAGAAAGTAGCCCTAAGAGTAACTCAAAACTAGTGGGAAAGATTTTGAACTAGTAAAATCTATAGTGTATGTAGATATGCATAACAAAGTCCGTAATCCATTGCTGAATGCATGCAATAACATGCTCACAAACTGGCATATGTACAAGCATATAAAATTAGGATTTTTTTTGAAGACGGATGGTGCACACAAAAAGTCAAGTACAACCGAATTAACAGTGCCTTATTTACCCTAGTTTTTACATATAGAAGGAAAATGAGAGTGGTTATCAATCTTCTTGCATTAAACTAGAGATTAGGTTGACTTGCAATCACAGAGATGTAGAGAGAGTGTTTACTAAATAAGAATTAGAGAAGGAAAGGGAAATGATAAAGTCAGGCTCACAAGAGACAGAATGAATAGATCCAGGATTATTTTAGTAGGAAGCAATTGAGTCCAAGCAGATAATCCAAGAATTGGCAAAAAACAGTATTAGGGACCTTGGAACCAAATAATTTGTCTTGGGATGATGATCCTTCAGGATTGGATCATGTTTCCCACCAAAGCCCTAAACTGGCCATTCTCTATTTCTTTCAGCTGTCCTATCCTTTATGTGGAAAAGAAATACAAGCATCTGGAGGAAGCTGTCCAAGTATACATATGATATCTTCTATATTTTCTCAAGTAAATTAAATACCCATACCTGGTAATAAGGACCTTTAAAGGAATCTTGAAATCCTGGCACCCCTGGGGGACCCTAGAATAGTGAAAATATCAACAGTTAAACTTAATACTCTAATGAATGCATTTTAATCATTAAAATATTTCAAACTGCATAAAATAGGTTACTAGGCATTACTGATTTGTTATAACTTCTGAAAGTGCATCTAAACAATCAAAATATATGAAAGCAAATGTGTAATACACATGTCTGTTTGCATGGGGGAAATAGGTAATGAGAAGAACAATAATTCAGCTGTGGATCTTTTAAATGAGAAGACATTTACCTACTGTTCATTTCAGCAACAAAAATGTGATTAGCATCATACCCAATAATTTCTTTCTTTCAAGAGACACAAAATACTTCCTAAAGCCTTATTCAAGTTTTAATGCACAACTTTAATATCTGTATTACTTTCTTAGAGAGACAGTCAGCTTCTTCAAGACAGGTTTCCAAACATTCTGTTCTTGACAACAATGATACATTTACTTAGCTGTCAATTGCCTTACATTTTCAAACTAATAGTCCATCTGTCCCTGTACTCTTTGAATTGACAGCAGATCTTTAAACAGGCATTGACCTAAAGGCCTTATGTATTAAATGTATGTGGTCTGCTGCTAAACTATGATCACTCCCTTAATGTAGTAACTCCATCTTAAGGGAAAATGTACAATATACATGCAAACTAAAGGAAACAAATGTGTGTCTGGGGACTGCCTGGAAAGGACTTCCAACTCAGCCGATCAAGAATGAAATTCAAAGGATTGGAAAACATTCATTATTAATATTATCCTTTCCCCCATAGATTATAAAGATTTTAAAGATTAAGAGAACTGACAAATGGTGGGAGGGGGAGAGTAGACTGTCAAGGAACTACAAAAAACAAAAACAACCCCCCCCCCCAAAAACCCTCTCAGAAAAAGTAATTCATTTCAGCAAATGACTGCTCCAAGTTCCTTCAACTCCAAAAAGGTCTAAGCAAGACATTCCAAACAGGATAAATTGGAGTGGCAGATTACTAGTTCCAGACATCAAAAATTATAAATATCTATAATATAATTTACAGTGTTTGTCTTTTTTCTGTTGATTCCACTATACCATAAGCCTGACTAGAGACACCAAACCTGATGTATTAATTAATGGGACTGAAACAAAGACTATAGTAAGACTTACCTACCAATCCAATTACTTTGGACATGTTGCAAATTAACATTTTGGATTTCTATAATTGTTTTGTACCACAGTACACATTTATGAACCCTCTCCCTGTCATTTCTAGTCAGAGTATACAACATCGGACCAGGTAGACAAATAGTGTGACTGGTTATGAATCAGCTTCCTTTGCACTACCACAGAATTCATATTTAAATAATTCTTCCTTGAATGGATCTGTCATCCTATCACTTTTTTCTATAGTTCTTCAGTGTATTATTTTCATCAGCTTTTTAGTTGTACTTGAACAAGTAATGTGTTGCCCTGAAGATTGAATAGCACTCCCACTTTGCTTTAAATTTCCCTTAAATTTTTTTGATCTTGTGGAATAGATCTCTTGTTCTACCTTTATAAAAATTATCTTCTCTGTCTCTGCATTGATTATTATAGTAGTTCTCCTTGCCCCTACACACAAGTCACTGAATAGATGCATTCAGATTTCTGACTATTTCTGTCACCTTTTACTTTTGCTTCTCATCTGTCCTTAATTGCTTGAAAAGTTTCATCTGTCACCAATTGAGGCTTCTCTTTCTTTTTGGCTGCAGACAGTGTCATTTTGCATTCCTCCCTAGCAATGTCCCTGGATTCAGTCCAGAGTTCTTCAGGCTCCCTGTCAATTAGGCCTAAGAGTCAAATCTATTTTTGCATTATCTTAGAGTTCTACAGGGATGTTCTTTGGGTTGTATTTTGGTATGTTGGTTAGCTTGCTATTCTTCTTAAGTAGTTTATGATCTGTGCCACAATCTGTTCCTGATCTTGTTTTTGGTAGAGATAATGCACTTCTCCATCCTCTGCTTCCAATTATGTAGTCTCTTTGATTTCTATAGGCCATCAGGTGATGTCCATGTATACTGCCACCTCTTTGGTTGCTTAAAGAATGTGTTTGTGATGAACAAACTGTTAGCCTTGAAAAATCCAGCCACTTAATCTCCTGCTTAATTTCTTCATCCTAAAACAAACTCGGAAACACTTAATATACATTCCAGTCCCCAAGCAAGGGGACACAAAGGATTGTAGTTACCACAGGACCATTGCATTAATCTCCCATGCAAGCAAAATGATGCTCAGAATTCTACAGCATTTTTTTTACCATATACAGGGTAAGAAATGCCAGATGTCTAACCTGACTTTAGAAA
The DNA here is from genome assembly GCA_034509955.1 of Urosaurus nigricauda. Classification (NCBI taxonomy): domain Eukaryota; kingdom Metazoa; phylum Chordata; class Lepidosauria; order Squamata; family Phrynosomatidae; genus Urosaurus; species Urosaurus nigricauda. The sequence goes on along the minus strand of JAOEGL010000001.1, from coordinate 254,036,964 downwards.
GACAAGAGGCACTTGGGAACCTAGTGGGTTGAAGCTTATTCCAATGGGAATGGTTAGATGCTTCATAGCTGCTCTACATAAACCAGTGCAGGCATATGACTATGCTATTATTCCTTTAATTTGTGTGTGCTTGTGCCTTAAAGTCAACTGCAGCTCATCACAGGGTTTTCTTGCCAAGAATTATTCATAGGAAATTTGCCACTAAGGTGCAGAGAATGTGATTTGCTAAGGCCACACATTAGGTTTCCATAGCTGAGTGAGGATTCAGGCCCTGTATCCTAGCCCATCACTCAAATAGCTATGTAATTTTTCACTAATTTTCTTTTCAAAGCAAGCAGCAAGTAATTTTAAGCATTTTCCCACTGCAAGAAAGCCTCCACAAACTACTGTAGTTTTCAAAGCCTATTTTGCTATTCAGGACTTATTCAGAAAAAACAAACAAACATTTGTATGTGGTTCCTTTGCACAGAAAACATCATTTTTTATTATAGAAAATAATTTTTCTGAGCAGGAATATTTTTTCTATGTAGTTTCCTGTGCAACCCCAGCCCCTAGTCATATGTGAATTTTGTGCAAAATAAGCCCGGAATTGCAAAGATTCTTGTCCAACCATTTTTCAAATATATTCAAATATAATTTCCATATCTACACTCAAAACCACTATATCATCTTGGCCCTCAGTCTTTTAATATTAATACCCACATTGTGCACTGTACCATGTTAACCAGCTACAATAAATGTAATTTGAAGGAAGATGAAGGATTATGGTTGTCACATGGTTTATGTTGCTTCCCAGCTTGACAGCAGTACACATGAAAAAGATCTATAGTTCACAAGCTATGCATGAGTCAAGAGTGTGATGTGGTGTCCAAAAAGTGAGGGGTCTAGTATCCTGATCATGGAAAATAAGTCTGTTCTGCTCCAGTCAACCTCACGTGGAATATTGTGTCCTGTTCTCAGCACCATAGTTCAAAAATGATATTGACAAGGTGGAAAGGGTCCAGAGGAGGGTGACTAAGATGTAAACAGTCTGGAAATCAAGCCCAGTTTAGAGACCTGGGTATATTTACCTTGGAGAAGAGAAGAGTGAAAGGTGATACGATAGCCATCTTGAAATATCTGCAGAGATGTCATGTAGAAAATGAAGCAACCTTATTTACTGCTGCTCTAAAAACTAGGACATGAACCAATTGATTCAAATTGAAAGAAAAGAGATCCCAGTTTAACATTAGGAAGAACTTCTTTACTATAAGGGCTGATCTACATGGAATGGACTGCCTCAGAGGATGGTAGACTCTCCTTCACCGGAGGTGAAGGTTGGTTCAAAAGAGGTTGGATGGCTTTCTCTCAGGAGCATCATACCTTCCTGTATGGCAGGGGGTTGGCTTAGCTGGCCCTTGGAGCCTCTTCTAACTCTATGGGCTCAATCCCACTATGTTTTAAACCAATTTGCTGATCGGTTTATATGTGCCTCATTTACACTGGAAACGATTTCAGACCCGACTGCATTTGGCTTGAATTGTGGAGAATCGAGGTGAAGCAAGGCAAATGAAAAAGAGTAGCTTTTTTGGGGAAGATGGATCTTTTGGTGGTTCTTTTGAAAAGAACTGCTTTGCAAGCGTGTTCAACAAATGTGAGCAATGTTCAGATCTCAATCGCAATGCACTGGAGGGGAGGGACTCTGGAAGGTTTGGCAAAGGGGTGTAACCCATCCTGCCCCAGATTTTGAGGGGAACCCACCATTTCCCCCCGCCCAGCGCTGTCTCATTGCTACCTTTTGGCGACCGTCAATTTTCAACTTTAAACACTGCCAAGTGGTATCTGTAAATCACACTGGTCCTGATCCAGTTGTTTTTGCATTTTGCCTTGCCCTCCCTCCGAGGAGTTCTACCTAGAGCAAGAGCCCTCTGGTGGGTCCTACTTCACCCCCTCCTTCCCTTCTTGAGCTGGGAGAAAGCTGAGATGATGATGCCCAACACACACACACAGCCCAAAATTCTCTATTCCAGCCACACCATGCAGCCTGCCCCCATAAGAGTAAATGTCAAAAATGATGTCTGTGGTCCAAAACGCACTGCAGAAATAATCCACTTTGAGCCCACTTTAACTGCCCTAGCTCAATGCTAGGGAATCCTGGGAATTGTAGTTTGTTGTGGCACCTAGGCTGTCTGACAATAAGTGGGGAGAGACAGAGAGTCTCCTTTATTTTATTTTATTTTTTATCCAGGCAGCTAGGGAGCATGGAGTTGGGAAGATAGGCAGCTAGGGAGCAAAGAAGGGGAAAGGAGAGATAATTGCACCCTCAAAACTTGAGCCCCACATTTTAACCCAGGTTTGCTTTGTTGTTGTTGGAGGAGAGGGCAGAGAAGTAGGCTCAAGAACAAGCCCCCACTGGATTCTATGCATCATCCTCATCCTCCTCATCTTACACCCCCTCCTTCTGGCCCTCTCCACTTCTTCTTGCACATCCATCCCTCTACCAACCTAATGAGGGACAGAAATGGTCCCTTCAGCTGGGGGACCACAACCCTTGTAGCTTGAAGTCTTGGGGCTCTGCTACAGCTTTGAGGGACCTGCTGGGGCAAAGAAGGCTCCAAAAGGAAGCAATGACGGTTGCAAGATTGCTCTGAGCTGGAGGAGGAGGAGGAGACTGGAGTATGGGGGGTGAGAGGGAGGGAGGGAAGGAGGGGGCTAGAGAAGAGCTGGCACCGTGGTCCTTTAGCTATAGCTAAAAGGCGAGATGGTGGGAGTGGTGTCATCTGCAACCACTTGCAATTCTGTAGGATCTCTAGAGCAAGTAATGGGTCTCTTGGTGGGAATCCTTCACTACATGGTTGTGTCACTGATGATGCATAGATGCGCATCATATGATTGACTTTAAAAAACAACAATCTGGAAGAGATAAAAATTGATATTGAACATGCATTTTGTAGCGGCACAAATCTAGTGGGAATGGCACTAGACAGAATAATGAAACAATTTACTTCCACAGTGGGAATTACACATCATCCTGAATCGATTCAGTGACCCGGTGACAATGCGACTCGCAAACTGGATTAAATGCAAGTGGGAATGAGCCCTATGATTCTGTAGTAGTTTGAAGTAACTGCATGAAAAATATGGCAGTGATACAATGATTTCACTTTGCCAGGTAGAGTCAGATAGCTGTCCTAAAGACACATTCCCTAAAAGTGGCATAGCTTGGCTCCCATATAATCATGTTGTAAAGAATCTTAACAAAGTTATATAGGCAAATGTAAAATGACAAGGGAGTCATGATTTGCATTTTGACACAAAAGGTTTTTTCAGCAAGCTCTATCTGTGCCAAAGGCGTGTACACTGAATGGGCACACATGAAAAACATCTTCCCACCCTCCCTGTTGAAAAAGAAAGTAATACAACTCCTAATTATGCTTCTTTTATGTGTTACACTTTAAAATTAAGAAAACCAAACAATAGAATTATGTAATCCCTTCTGGTCTTACACATATGAAGATGTGTATATATCTCACCATAATGCCATAATAAACATCTCTGTAACCCCACAAAGGAATTTGTAAACCATGCCTCTACACAGATGTCCTCTTTACCATGGTGTTGTACAAAATAAGTCACATGGCCAAATTTGTTCAGAGCTCCAAAGCTCGCTAAAAGCAACATGGCATTTATTTACCACAGTCCATACTAAAGAACTGTAGGTTCCATAAGCAGGCTTTTCCTCCCATGCTCCTTCTATATGTACAGTGAGACTACCATATTGGTGGGACAGCCATCTGTGGAGTGGAATTCACATTGATTGTTCCACCCACTATTAGTCAGTGGTGGTCATGCTGACATGTGTGCATGGACCTCATCACCCATGGACTAATGTGGGCTTGAACTTCCACATTTTTCCCATCTGCAAGGGAGGGAGTGTCATGGACCAGGAGTTGTAGGACTGGCAGAGTCTGATGAGGAGGCTGAAGAAGGGATCTAGGCAAGTTTTCCTGATGGAGAACAGCCTACAGTTCTCCATGTTGCAAAGCAACCTTAGCCAGATCTCCCTGCTGAAGTGCAGCCTGAGCCAGCAGGAGAAAGGTAGGAGTCACCAGCTGATGAGACAGAAGATATATCTGGGATCCCAAGCCCACAGTCAGGGAGGAGGCAGAACCATATGGAGCAAAAATGCTCAGAAAGGCTGCAGGCCAAGCAGCAACAGGGAAACTCTGATTATGACCAGCTGGTGTCAGGCCATTTAAGAGCTGAGTCTGCCTAAGGCTAGTGCTGGAAGCAACCCATCTGTTTCCTGGCCAGCATTCCTATCCCTGATACCTGTTTCCAGACTACTGAAATTCATACTTTAGACTGGGTTCTTTGACCCTTGGACTGTGCTGAGCTTGGTTCTTGTTGTCTCCCTCAAATCAGCTTGCTTGACAAACCTGTATCCATGGGACTGAATAATCTGTGGTTTCACTTAACCACAACAAAAATAAGTTCTCTCTAGGCATTTTCTAGGTCTTCCAGTGTGATTTTGTGGTCCACTTCCAGCAGCAGAAGATGAGCCATTTAAAAGAACTTTTACTTAAATGATAGTTTTGCACATTTTACCATTTTTCAGATTTGCTTTTTCACAGATGTCATACCAATGAAAAGCTAACACACTTTTGGAGTGTGTATAGAGCAGTGGGTTGAGAAATCCAGGTTAAGTTTGTTGCATTTAGTCATGCCTTAATCCACACTGATTTCAATGGGAACCAGTTTATATTAAGAGTACCAAAAGGCAGACCCAATATAATTTTGGGTCAGTGGAAAATGTAGTTTGAATGCTGAGTATTTTTGTAAATCGCACACATATCAGGTTCGGTGGAGGCAGGGAACAAGAAAACAAGAGGACTCGAGAACATATTTTGAAAAGTACAATTGAGATGTTAAAAGAGACATAGATAAAAATATACCAAATAAAAAAGTTAGAAAGGAGCCCTGGTGGCATAGTGGTTAAATGACTGTAATGCAGTCACTCTCTCACAACTATAAGGTTGTGAGTTCAATCCCAGCCAAAGGGCTCAAGCTCAACTCAGGCTTGCATCCTTCCAAGGTCACTAAAATGAGTACCCAGATTGATTGGGGGCAATTAGCTTACACTTTGTAAACTGCTTAGTGCTTAAGTGCACTGATAAGTGGCATAAAAATGTACAGTACTTGCTATTGCTATAAAATATAATTAAACTATCCATAAAATTAAAGGGAGTTAAAAACACAACTCTTAAAAATGACAGATAAATAAAACACAGTACACTACAGTTTGGCAGGACCCTTGTCTCCTTGAGCAACCAGCTTCCAATGGCCTGCTGAAAATAAAAATAGCCCTATCCTGCCTGTGGAAAGATAGCAGGGAGGATGCTAGTCTACTCTATCTTGAAAGGGATTTCCAGAGCATGGAGGCAGCCACTGAGAAGGCCGCCTCCCATCTTCCCACAAGCTGTACATGTGAGGGTAGTAGAATATGGAAAAGGGTCTCCCCTGAAGATCTCAAAGCATAGGCAAATTTGTAATTACAGTGGGTTCTCCACATTCACTGGATTAAGGGATGTAGGACCCCTGTGAAAGTGGAAAAACTGCAAATGAGGGGGGCATTCAACTTACATTCTTGTACCAAGGAGATTCAATCCTGGATTGACATTCCCACTATGTTTACCATGATCAAATCTTTCGAAGGCATTAAAACTTGGTTCAGGATTCACACTGCTGCTGCTTTGCATCACCATGGATGAGCCTCATGGCTGGGAACAATCCCAGTGATCTGGATCAATTTGGTAGCACACTCATCCTACCGAAGATCTGGATCTCTCCAGTCTTTAAAAAAAGATGTGGTTAGGTACCTGGTGCCAAATGCACAAGGTTAAGTGAGTCTTTCACTTGCCCCCCCCCCCACTTGGTGCATTCAGGGCCAGTGTGAATGGGGTGAAAAAACCTTTTTTTCAACCTGAGAGACCACCTATGTAGAGTTCCCTTGGTCCTCCAGCACAACTATATGATCAAAATCCATAGGAAGTTGACCATATAATTGTGCTGGAAGATCTACAAATGCTTAGAGTGTTATCTCTAAAAATCTCTGGGTCCTCCATTGTAACTTCTGGCGAATGCTGGCCATAGAATCGCACTAGAGAACCTAGAGATTCCTAGAGAGAACATATTAATCAAATCTGTGAATAATCAAATCTGAAATAGTCAAAGCCACAAATGTGGAGGGCCAACTGGTAAGTCACTATAATTTAAGTACCATAATTCAGTTTTGAACTATAATTTATTGCAAATGTGCAAACACTGCTGACATGATAGTGAACTTTTTTGGGGGAAGCTCTTTCATAATAGAAGAAATTAGAAAAAGAAATATTCAAAGGCAGAAAAACTGATCTAGCCATCTAAATCATGGAGACCTCCCCCCCGGCAAGTAATCTCTTCCATCCACTTGATTATTCCTCCTTTTCTTTCTGCACTAAAATGAGCCCTGGAAGTTTTTAGTGCAATTCGTTGAACAGGCCAGTAGCATTAAAGATAAGCTAGGCAGAGCAACAGACATTTGACATCTACAATAATAAGGGGAAAGAGAAGAAAAACATGCCCTGCCTATTTTTTTAAAAAAGGAAAGAGCCAGTAAGACTCAATACTCTCTGATAATTCTTCTTGAACAAAATGAACATTTTAAAAAATATATCAAATAGCAAAAGACCTTCAATATGCATATCCTCAAGACCTGAGCTCATCATGTCTCTGATTTTCTTGTTTATGGTAATTGATAGCATTCCCTCACTTCCAAATGCTATTTAGCATGATAATATTTCAAGAAGCACTGGAAATAATTTCCAAAGCAGACTGCTAGTTACCTAAGAACCATTCTGCTGGCACCATAAAGCCTACACTGAATTACTACAGGATAAATATTCTAAAGACAGAAGTTCCTGTCTGACCATGGAAGCTAAGCCCTGGTTAGTACTTGAATGGGAGTCTGTCAAGGAATACCAGGTGTTGTGCGGTATACTTCAGAGGAAGGAACAAGCAAAACCACCTCTGAGTATTCTTTGGCCAAGAAAACCATATGAAATTCATGGGCTCACCATAGATTGACAGGTGACTTGAAAGTACACACTTAAAACTGAGCAATGCTTCCCAAGCTATCTGATGTGAAGGATGAGCAATTGCTTCCATTCCCAACATGCAAAGGAGCAGGGCCATATTTGTGCCCACTGGATAAAATTCTTTCTTTCTTTTTGGAAACTAACCAGGAACTGACAGCCAAGGGTTTATGGACCATCACCAATCCACAGGCCACTACTCTGAGTAGTACTGAATTAGAGTACAAAAAAGGTCATCCTCATTCAGAAAAAGGACTGGGGATGCAAATAATATCCCTGGTGAATTACTGCAACTAGTTTCTCATCCATAGTCAATTATGATGCTGACTGGGCCAGTCACTGTCTCTCAACGTACTGCACAAGAGAGTATAAATATGGCAAATGGCATACATTGTCTTGGGGGCACTTGAGAGCAATTAATCACCAGAAACAGATGGCATACCAATAGAGCTGTTTCAAGCTACAGAGACAGAATCTCCTCTAGCTCTCACTAAAGTCTGTCAACAAATATAAAAAACAAAACATTGAATAATGGAACACACCAAATAATCTCAGAAGAAAATAAGTCTGTGCTTTCAAGATTATAGCAAAGCCTTTGATTGTGTAGATCCTGAAAAGTTTTAGATTACTCTTAAGAAAATGGGTGCACCAAAACATTTGTCCTGATACCTGTAAGCAGTAAGCAGAGTAAGCAGAAAAAGAATGGTTTTCAATTGGTATGGTGCATCAGGAAAGGCTATATTTTTTAAAATCATTTTTATGCAGAACAAATAATATGTAAAGCATACATACATACATACAGGACAGGTATACATACATATATTTATGTATGTAACCATATATATGGTTGTGGAAAGTAAAATAAGCTGATGGCGGGGGGGGGGGGATTAACTCATTTGAAACGTAGTGCTGCAGAAGAGTTTTATGGATACCATGGCTTACTAAAAAGACCAATAAATGCATCCCGGAGAAAATCAAATATAAACTCTCACTAGAAGCCAAAATGACTAAATTGAGATTGTTGTATTTAGGGCATATCATGTGAAGTCACGACTCATTAGAAAAGACAATAATGCTTGGCAAAAGAGAAAGCAGTAAGAAAAGAGGAAGAGCACATTACAGAAGAAGTTTCAATCAAGGAAGTCTGGTCCTGCGTCTGCAAGACCTGAGCAGTTCATTGCTTATTTCTGTCTGAGGAAGTAGACTGAAGTCTCCAAAAGCTCATGTTCCCAACTTCTTTCTTTCAGTTAGTCTTAACGGTGCTACAAGACCTCTTTACATACTGAGGAGGACTGTTGAGGATAGGAGACTGACTTGGAGGTCAGTCATAAATAGGGTCACCAGAAGTTAAAGGCAATGTGACAGCAGCTAACAACAACAAAATTATATATCTGCAGAAATGTAGGCTTGGTATCTGTCACTGAAAGTCTTAAAATAGTAGCCTTCACTATTCTCCCTGATAACTGTTGCCATACAAAAAGCTGTTAATCTTTCTTCATCTTTGTCTTGGCCTTCTTAATATTCACTATGTCAGTGTATTAATACTGCAATTATCCTAAAATTAACATGTTCTGCTCCATAGCTGTCTATGCCTTGAAAGATCATCAGACCTCCCTGCATCAGCATCACCCTGGTCCTAGATGGGCAGTGAATGCCCAGAAATGATCCACTTTGTTATTTGCTCACCAAAGAGTATCTGTGGGCTTTCAAATATTAGAACATGTTATGGGAAGTTTAGGATGTTATTTCTTATTGTTTTTCCTTTTAAAAATGGGTCCTAGCTTGATAACAATAGTCTGGTGATGAATTCCACAGAAAACTGAGGAGATACTGATGGCAAAACGGCAGTTCATTGTAATGTGTATACATGTTTCTCTTGGTGAGAAAACTTAAGTGATGAAAAATACACCTTTCAAAGTTTGATGTGATATTTTAAACCATGAATGATTCCAGTAGAAGGGGCCCTTTCACATACTCTTTGGCGGAATATGTATCAAAAAACTGTGGTGTTCTAGAGAACAGGTCATCCACAGTTGCTAACACTTCATTATTCTCAGTTCATGATCAATCAAGCCTATATACTCACCATAACCAGAAATATTTTCATTCTAGAAAACTCTGGAAATCAGAGGTCAGTTTCCACATCTTCTTTCACAAGTTCTATTTGGTAAGACATGGCTGAATGATGCTGATCTGCTCTCCTGCCTTCCCTTCCTCATCTTCCTCCTCTCAACCACCTCCGCCTCTTCAAGAAGCCTTAGCTGTATACATGTCAACTCAGATCAAGACACTACTTCCTTTAAAAAACACACAGGCCATTTCTGTTTCTCCCTTGTCCTTTTGATGGGTTTTCATTGCTCACTACAGGACAGGACAGAACTGTATATACAGCAGTGAGGATGAGAATATTTCATTGCTTTTTCAGTGTGCCAAAAATTTGAAGCAAAACATTTGAAGAACAAAACATAAGGCATGGTGATGTTTTCTAATTTAGAGGTCCCCTTTTATCAATGCTTGGAAAGTGACTGTTGTCCCTGCAGGTATGCAGAGGCATGGATTTGTACAGATTGGTGATGGGGAACATGCAAAGGGGGAGGGCTTTTGATGTTGGCAAAGGTCTGACCCCAACAAAAACAAAATTCCTATTAAAGATGAACAATTTATGTAGGCTTTGAATAATAGAGAGGTACATTACAAAAGCAAGTGGAAAATTTGGAGAACGTAGTCATTTCATAATAAAACAATTATGACATTGAATGAAGTGGTAGGAATATGAAATAATACATAAGAACAATGCAGATAATGACTGTTTGAAGTAACCTAACTGGATTCCCTCTTTATTTCTTATTTTGTGGAACCAACTCTTAGGGTGCAACTGCACTGTAGAAACAATGCAGTTTGACACCACTTTAAACATCATTGCTCCATCCTACATAATCCTGGGATTCGTAGTTTTGTGAGGCACTGGCACTCTTTGGCAGAGAAGGCTGAGGACCTTGTACAACTACAAATCCCGGGATTCCATAGGATAGTGCGACAGCACTTAAAGTGATATCAATCTGCATTATTTCTACAGTATAGGTGCACCCTTAGTAAGCACAAGTAGTACAGAGAATTTAACTACTGTTTCACAGAGAATGTGAAGAGAAAAGCACTAGAGGGAGCTGCTGATCTATTTAAAAAAAGAGCTTCTATGGTAGTTTTCAGCTTGAATGACCACACAGTGAACTGAATACTGATGAAATCCCTAGCACTGAAATAACGGACCAGTGCTCTGAAACAAGCAAGAATCCAACAGTTTTTCACAAGAAGTGAGTCACAGCTCTTGTTCAGGATAAAATTGTACATAATCCAAGATAAAAATATAAAGTAATCAGAGAAATAATATGATTTTGAACATAATCACTTAATATTCCTCATGGGATATTAGATGTAGAATATGGATTGTGTTCATTTTAAAGAGTATTCTTAGGCATCAGAGCATAAGTCCAGGTGACTAGCTCTCTTTATTAAACAATTGATTTGCTCTGAGCTAACCAAGTCACCTTATGTTCATGATAAGTTGGAAACAACTTGAATGCACACAACAACCAAGGAGAGCATGAAACCACATGCTCTTTGAGAAACATGGAAATGGCTCTGAAATCATTTAATACTTGCTACAGCTGGAGACTGGAGCTGATTCTCCTAAGGGGAACTTGGTGAGTAAGAGGCAATTGGGAATATACTGCAAAACAGAGTACGTGAATGTCAAATCACCATACCTTCAGGTATGTTTTTGCAGTGTGAAATTGATTTTTGATTTGTTATACATGAATACATTTTTTCTGCAACGTAATGCAGTCATTTTTTAAAATCAAGATTGCATTTACTGCTCGCTGAAGATTGTGCAGGCTGGCTGGACCATTCATGAAGAATCATGACTGTTATATTAGCCCAAATACAAAAACACACTATACAATGTTGTGTCTTTTATTTCTCTGTCCCATGCAACAGGATGTTGTAACCCATCCCCAGAAGACATACGTACAAAAAATGTGTCCTTTATGTGAATTTTATATTTGTATTCAGAAAGAATATAGAAAAGTCTGCACACTGGAGATGAGAGGCAATGGAGGCAAGGACAGGAGCAAATATATATACTTGCTATGTAATTGTGTTCATCTGACCTGTGACTGAAGCAGTATTCTTTTTAAGTATTACATGATTGCTACAATGCTTCACGCATCCTTACCTACAAGCTCTTACCCATTCTAATTGTTCCATATTTGGTCAAAGAAGATTATGTTTTTGCACTGCTTTCATTTTGCTGGCATGCCTTTTCTTTTTTAAAAAAAGTAATTTAAAGCCTAAACAAAACACTGACTTATTTCAAAATGGTTTCACAACAAAAATCTTTTAAAGGCAACAAGCAAAAGCACTTGAACTCAAATGCATACATGTAGTCGAGTTGTAAAAAATAATAATACTTGAAGGTCAGCTAGTCCAACCTGAAACGGAATTCTAGATACCAAACTTTCATGTAAAATCTGCCAATGTGAAGATGGAAACCTGTAGAATTATGAATACCTTGTAGCACTTTCAAGTCATCAAATCATGAAAGAAAGAAGTAGTTAGCAGATCTGAGGAACTGTTTTTTTTATACCAGCTGAAAGAAAGAAGTTAGTAGCATGAGATTTTGTAGACTTAAGCCTACTTCCTCATATCTGAGGAAGGAGGCTCAAGTCTACAAAAACTCATGCTACCAACTTCTTTCTTTCAGTTAGGGGTTAAACAGATGGTCTGATAGTCTCAAAGGTGCTACAAGATCCCTTTGAACTTTGGAAGTGCTACCTAAAACCTTTGCTAGTAGGAAAATTTTGCCTCAACTAAAGTATATTCTTATTCTTCAGTAACTAAATCTTCTTCTTGTAATGTTCAGTGCTGCTGCACCACATACTTTTTGCTACTATTTTACATTACTTTTTCACATGAGAAAACTACACTTTCGGTTCCAATAACAGCAAATACAGTCTAGGTCATCTTGCCTTTTCCCCCTTGTGACAAACCTGGCTGTGACAAGAGAAACTGAGCCATGTGGATTAGTTTGATATATTAGTCTAATCAAGTAATATCCTGTTTCCCCTAAAATAAGACATCCTCTGAAAATAAGACCTAGTAGAGGTTTTGCTGAATTGCTAAATATAAGACCTCTCCCGAAAGTAAGACCTAGCAAAGTTTTTGTTTGGAAGCATGCCCATTTTTTTGTTCAACAATAAATGTGAATTCTTTTTCATGGAAAAATAAGATCCCCTGTAAATAAGACCTAGTGCATCTTTGGGAGCAAAAATTAATATAAGACACTGTCTTATTTTCGGGAAAACACGGGTAGGTATAACAATTACAAAGCAAATATATGATGTTTTTGCACTCGTGTTCTTGGTGTTTTTCAGCATTATCAAGTCTACTGCCAGGGAAACCTAAATATGCCCATCTTTGCTGATTATGCAAATATGCAAATTTTTGTGTTTTCATTTTTTTTCATCCTAACAGGGCATTTTACTGCCTTGGATCCATATTCTGTTACAGAATTGACACAGATCTAGACCTATATAATTTACAGCATTGCCATTTGAAGAAAACTGAACAATGTTGCTGAGTTGTAACCACCTATGTACATTTTTTTTTTAAAAAGACAAAAACCAGTTAGAACTAAACAAATGTCCAGACAAATCTAGTGGTTTTTACTGTTGGAGTACTTTCATGTCTTGCACAGTGTGATGCATTGATACAAAACAAAAACAAACCCAAAAACCAAAAACCAAAAACCAAAAACAAATAAACAAAAAACAAACCCCTCCCATGACATTTTGTGGATGAACATATGCAGATAAACTGGTGAGAGTATTCCAACAAAAATACATAGAGATTATGTTTGTTACAATTTGAGGGAGAAAAGGAGGTGTGTCATTTTCTCCAAAGAAAAGCACCACCTCATGTGAACTATATAAATAAAGGTTAATAATAATAATAACAAGTGTTTTCTGGCTTTGGTTGTTTGGGTATTGTAGAATGTCCTTCATTCTACACCCACAAATGCATGCTGGGCACTTTGTCTCCTGGGAGACATTGGAACTCTTATGGGGATCAGTTAATACTCCAGAGGTCACTCAGTGTAGATTGTTCTTCTGTTCATGTGGATGAAGCTTAAGGCTACAGTTAGCTCGCCCCATCCACAGCAGTTCCAGATACAACTCCACCTGACACAAAAAACTACAGAACCACAAGTACCATTACTGTCAGTGGACACTGATGCGCACATTGAGATTGGCACATCTGTGTGAATCCAGCACAACTGACGATAATGGGGCAGAACTATCCAGAGATGGCTAACATGTGAATGGGATGGGCCTACTGTATTTATAAACATTAATTTGCTATTGCTTTTCCCATTCTGCTACATTTTTGGTCCTTAGCAGAGGTTTATTTTGTTTTTGTTTTTTGTCTTTAACTTAAAACTATATTCCTAGAGGATTTTCAATATGTCTGTGTCAGATAGAATTATTGTCCGCCTCTTTTTGCAGGTGATAAATGGGGGCACTCTGTGGGTCACTATCTTAGTTTTCCTTTGTTGGGATATATTGTTATGTTGTGTATTCTTTTTGTCTGTAGCTAAGCCAAGACACTGTGGATTCCAATTTATTCACCTTTCCCTCCAGAGCCATATTTGTTGGTTTTGCTTTGCACCAGTAATCTTGCTGTAAAAATTGTAATAGTCAAGCATCTTTGAAACTCTAAAGGAAATATACTATTAAAGCCCTCCTCCTCAAAGAAAAAAAGAAAAGAAAAATAAAAAAGAATGCAAAATAAAAAAAATAAAAAGTGATTTTATAGACTGCCTTGGATGGTAGTACACTCTTCATGTTTGGAGGTCTTTAAACAGAGGTTGGATGGGCATCTTTGTGGAGTGCTTTAGATGTGTTTTCTTGCATGACAGGGGTTTGGATTAGAAAACCTTTGTGGCACTAAGATTCTATGGTTGCATGACTGGACAGAACAGAATGTTACAAGCTTTCTAACATCACTCTTATAAGGTGTCCCATTCATGGATGTGCTAAACAGCAACATGGAGAAAAGAACAAGGGTAAAGAGAATTTTATACTGAGCAGAGGAAAGCTACTGTGTAAAGTGGAATTTGTGTGTTGGTGTGGGTGTATTTTAAGCATTGGTCATTGCAAATTGGGAGGGACACATGGCTGTGAATGCATTATTATTGAATTATTCTCATAATGGCAGCAAACACTTGTAGGAGAGAATTGCGAAGAGGTCTGAGCTATTTCCAATTTTTAACAGAAAGCAGGCAGAGCACCTCCTGATACCCCAACAGTATCCACTACCCCAAACCATTACAAAAAATAGGAGTCTACTGCATCATCTAGGTCCCTAGCTCTCCTTAGTCAAGTGTGCAAGATTCATGTGAGCTGTTTGGGTCACCATGCACATCAATGCATGCAAATGGTGGTGGGTTGGGGGAAAGCACAGTTCTGTTATATCCTATGGAGATCTTCTTGTGAATGGCTGCTGTATCCACTTTCATAAAGGCAATGTCTTGACATTTTAATACCTGAGTAGTGAAATCCAGTTATACTATCAAGAAAAACTTCAAATGGCTATCACACACACTGATTAAATATTCCCAATAAGATAACTGCAAATTTTGTTCTAAAAATAACCAACAATACTTTGCTGAATATGAATATCTGTACACTCAAAAATAAGCAGCCCTTGATACATTTTCTGTGTGTTTGGGTACCTTCAGAAATCACAGAATCAAGGTATAGACAGTGAAAAGTGCAAGATTCCACTAAAACTTTTCTATAAAAGCATCTTGATAGACAGATATGTGAACCGTCAGATATAGGGAAAAGCTCAAAATTCCAAAACTATAGACATCTAGCAACCTCAAAATGCTTAGACCTGAATTAAAACCTCTAGTGATGCTTTTTTACAATCCGTTTCATACACTTTATGTATGTCTTAATCTTCTTTCATTCTTCAGTAAACTCATTTGATCTACAGCTGAATGCTCTTTCCAGCACTGGGTATAATCCTCTCCACCATTCAGACAATTGGCAAGCTCATCGTGCAGCCCTTCATCTTTGAAATTACCCCACTGAGACAGAAATTATCCCATCTTAAACACACAGCATCCTCGTTTTTGGTAAACTGAATTAGCAATATCCCATGGATAATGTACACAATCCGCTCTTTGAAATGCTAACCAGTTTCATCTGTTTGCACTAGAGTTTCAGAAGTTACATTCCTTATTGGTCCCTCACCTCTTATCTGTATCTTTGCCAATCTCATCGTTCCTCTGTATTTGTAAGATTATTTCACACACACAAACATAAATATCTGCTGTTTTCATTTAAGGCTATCCATAGACCATCTGCTACAAAGTATTGACTGGAATTAGTTTTACACCATTCCTGGTGAATACTCACAGGTGGCCCTGGTGGTCCTACTTTTCCAGGGACTCCTGGCTTGCCTCGGCGTCCCTGGAGAGAAAGACACATAGAAACAAACAATAAATAGAGGAATCCATACACATTATCTCCAGGGCTAGCGATGTTGGCCATGTAGCAAAGTATAATAACATCCAAAATCCATGAAACAGGGATACATTTATTGGACCAACCAAAATACGCAAAATACATGTCACAAGCTATTGAAACTTCACTGACTTCTTTGTCAGGCAAAGATGTTAAAAATCATAAAGGAGAAAAAATTATGATGATGTTAGTCACAAGCCTGCATTTTGTCAAGTTGTAGCTTTTCTCATTTCAGGTGTTATTGGAGGGTCATTCATGCAAGCAGGGCCCTCCTCCTTGTGGCCATGTAGGTACTCCAGGAAATAAATTTAAAGTTCCATTAGCAAGACAAAAAGAGATGCTCCTTTTGAGATCCAAGTTGCCTCCATCCTGTGTGAAGCTATAAACTCCTCTGTTGGGCATAATATACAGAAGGACTTATATGGAATAAAAAAGTCATTCATTGTTTAAGAGCAAGATGGTTCTTAAACTGTGAAATTTATTCACAGTAAAAATAGCATCCAGTAGCCTGATTTGACACAACAGGTTTATTTCCTGTAGAGCTAAGAACAGTGCCTTAATTCATGAGTGACAGTGGTGAGTTTTCACCTCTTCCATATCACATCTGGACCTATGGGGAGATCTTTTAATTGAATGGTAAAAAGCTACTTAGTCATTAATTTACAGTTTTGTTCTCATGCTGTGAACCCATGAACCAAAGTTCTCACATTGGCATTGAACATCTTAATTTGGTGGAAAATAATATTCAAGGCCTGGGGAGTTTCTTATTTGTTTTGTTAAGCAAGCAAGCAAGCAAGCAAGCAAGCAAACAAATATTATGTTACTATGTCATACTGTAGATAACCCAATTATTTGCACACACACACACATATTAAAAGAAAATTCCTGCAATTTAGGCACATTAAGCAGAACCATACATAATAAATTATGACTGTTAACTGCCTTTGAGTTGGCCATGACTCATGGTGACTTCATGAATGAGAGACTTCCAGGACCCGTATTCTCAAGATCTCTGCTCTTGTCCTGCAGTTTCAGGTTGATAGTGATTATCCTGACAACTCGCCATTAATAATATCTAAGGATCTATCCACAGATCTTTCTGAGTCATTTATTTATTTCTGCAAACAAGGCCAACAATAGTTCTGGTGGCTGTGAAAAAAAGGGTATGCTCAATGCACATTCCCCATTCATTCTGCATTTCCTCTGATAGGCTTCCCTATACTGTATCTGGCTAGTCTTGTTTCTACTTGTAGTTGCACTGGCTGCCTGTTAGATTATCTTTAAACACTCCTTGGATTCAGCACGTTATCAAACACCTCATCCCGTATGAAACCTCTCACTTTGGAAACGGAGAGCAGAACTAATGCTACAGATTGCTGCTAATATTTTAACCTTCTTCCAGGCAGACAGGACACTTTAGTCTCCCAGAATCATTCTTCGTTGTGCAATACATAGAGAATTAGTCATACATACAAGGTTAACTGAAGAGTGACCTTCTACTTGGCAGGTGGCTGAAACTTTGGGACACTATTAACACCTGTCATGCACATTTTTTTAACCAGACAAAAATGGATAGTTCAAAAATTGTCCCCACTCCTCTATTGCATTTGTCTTGTTTATATATTTTTGCTAAGTGGTAGGTCTGACAGCTGCTCAGAATGTACCACTTCATGTGAACATGTGTTTTCTGGCTCTCGTGTTTGAGTATTGTGGAATACACTTCTTTGATTCTGCATGCACAAACACTCATGTAGACCTAATACTGGAAGTTTTAAAAAATCTGCCTCAGTAAAGATTACATAATATTACATCTATTAAAGCAGGCTGGGCAAATGCAGTAAAGCCAAGGCCCACTTTCCAGAGCTCAAGGTCTATAACTCCTTTTTTATGTGTTTTTAATTTTTTGAAACTTAAAATTACATAAGCATTAAGTATAAACCATGTGATAGGGTCACCATAAGTTAGAAATACATACGTTTTCAGATATCACTGTATCAGATGTACCTACAAAGAGCTTGGGAAAGGGAAGTGCCATAGACGGCTCTGAATACTGATTAAAATGACCCATAGCAAAGTTTACTGAGTTACTCCCCCCCCCCCCCCCGTACTTGGATGTGAGCACATTCACCTTTTACAGAAATATTGACTGTCATTATTTTTCTCTTTCTGCTGATGTCTTCTTTTTTTGTAATTCAAGACAAGTTGTCAGTTGGTTACATACTGCTACATAGCCAAAGAAATGTGGCTATATTATGATGTCTCTGAAAAGAGACATGGGGTGGAACAGATGGGCAGGAAAAAGTGGCTTGAAACTGCCTTTTCTGAAGCCACATTAAAACCCCACCAACCACACTGCCAGCTCCAAAGGCAGCTGGAGTGCTCATGTCATGACCATATGACATGATTTCAAGCCAGGAAGAAGCAGAAAAAAGCTGCTTCTGTTTGAAACAGCTTTTCTCTGCATAAGGACACTTTTTTGCTGGCTTCAAGGCATGTATCTTCTAAACACCACACCTTCAAGCCAGCCTGAAAGCACCTCTTTTTGTCAGTCTGTTTAGCCCACAGTCTATTCAGAGGAATTGTTCCCTAGACTGGCATATGGAATAACGTAGCCAATCAGGGATGAAGTAGTGAAGTGAACAAAAAAGCATAGAAAGCAGATTACTCAGAGCAGTAAGGTAAAGGCAAGGGTTCCCCTTTTGACATGATTGTCTTGTTGTGTTCAACTGTAGGGGGAGGTTTTATCTCCGTTACTAAGCAAAAGAGCCAGCTTTGACAAAGACAATTCTGTGATCATGTGGCCAACATGACTGCAAAAATACCATTACCTTCCCACCAAAGTGGTACCTATTTATCTACAGTGGTCCCCCGGGTTATGAAAGTAATCTGTTCCGGATTACTTTTCGTAACCCGGAAATTTTCGTTTCCTGGGGAACCGCTTTAGTGGACGGACCGCGCGGCAAATTTAAAGGGGCCGCATGATTTTTTTCCCCGGATTCCGGGGTTTTCCGTTTTTGCGGCCCCGGCTCTTTCGTACCCCGGGGTTTTCGTACCCTGGGGTATTCGTAACCCAGGGGACCACTGTACTTGCACTTTTACATGCTTTCGAATTGCTAAGTTGGCAGAAGCTGGGACTGGTTAGTGACAAGAGCTCACTCCATCACATGGCTACTTTGAGCAGTAGTTTTCTGAATTAATTAAGCCTTTCATTCCTTCAAAGGAGATACAACTTTGACACCGAGAAAAATGTAAAACACCTATACTTTTAATCCTATAACAGTCCTTTACCACTCCTGTAATTCTGAATGTTTAAGTCCAACTGCATTATGAGATGGACGGGAAGCTCCTTCTCTTGTGACCCATTTGGAGGAAAAGTAAAAATTGTCCAAATATGGTTGCCTTAGATGCTAACATTCCTGGGTTCAACTTCTACAATTATGAAACGTAATTAAGTGCCTCCTGCATGGCACAAGGCATGTTTACTTTGAAAAGCTACCATCTTAGAGAAGATGATGGAATTCTAGGATACACATATCCTCTATAGATTTTATTTAACTATTCCTATCCTGCTTTTCTTTAATGACAGGTCATTAAACCCTCAAAGACATAATATAAATAAATATATTATAAAAGTCACATACCTGTCCTCAAATGTAATAATTAATTCCCCTCACCGCAATTAGACTGAACACCAGCAACCTTCCTCCTCCTCTGAATCACACCCCCTTGATGGTTTCACTATATTGTCATATTGGAGACATAGTACAGGTTTTCTACTGCTTATTTTCTATATCTGGATCTGAATGGTACAATTCAATACTTTGAATTGTACCATTCCACTCTGGAATGAAATCAGGTCAGCCTGATTCACTCTGGACCTGCTAGAAATATGTCCAAACTGGCTTAATTTGTCCAAATATGTCCAAACTAGCTTAATTCAGAATTCAGATGAATAGGTTGCACAGGCTAACATAGATTTCAAAATAGAAGAGCAGAAGATGGTATGAGGATAAAAGCATTGTAATAAAACTTACAGTATATCAGAACACAGCAAACGCAGATAAATTACTTAGCATATACAGACTGATCTAGAACTACAATATAATTGTCACAGTAAGTCATAGAGAACAGGCTATGTATAATAAATGTACCAATGTACTCCTCCCACTTTCTAGCCTGATTTTCTCCTATGTCATAAGTGAACTGAATTATGAGCCTACTTATTGATATACATTATTAACTGTCACCTGCTAAGATTCCCCGCCAGCTAAACCTTGATTCAAAGAGCTAAGCCATTCTATGGAAATCCAAGACTGGAAAACAATAGCTTAAACTTTTTTGCAGTCATGTGTCTCCTGATATCATTTTAACTTCATGCATTTCACATATGCTCATGCATTTTTGGATCAATGTGCTATCTGTTAACTTCAGTGCTGTTGATAGCTTTTAAAGATTTTTGTTTGTTTGTTTGTTTGTTTGTCTGAGTGATTGTTTCCAGACATACAGAGCTTATATTTTAAGATCAAATTATTATTTTTAAAAAGTGGATTCATTCTATTTCATTCTCAGTATTAAATAACATGACTGCAGCTGATCTCTCAAATCACAATAAATTATTGTTTCCATTAACTACTGGTATATTGTTTTGAAGATATAAGGTGGAATTCTTGCTTCATTTGTTACTAAATAGGACTGGAAAAAAAGAACACATTCAAAGTCACCTAGTAAACAGGGGTGGTGAGAAG
This sequence comes from Urosaurus nigricauda, assembly GCA_034509955.1. Taxonomy (NCBI): domain Eukaryota; kingdom Metazoa; phylum Chordata; class Lepidosauria; order Squamata; family Phrynosomatidae; genus Urosaurus; species Urosaurus nigricauda. Next base: position 254,016,516 of record JAOEGL010000001.1, on the reverse strand, counting down.
AAATGATAAATAGAGATAGGAGAGGCATCCACTCCGATTGTATTTTCCAAACCAATAACAGAAATACAATCATACTTCAATACTTTTCTAAACTGTGTCATGCAGTTCTCCAATTTAAAATATATGCAAACATATTAAAGTACTCATAAAAAATGCAGGTATTGAAAATAATGTATGAAGCCACAATGTATTAATAGAAACTGCATGCAAAAAACTGTACATTGGCAGAAAGTAAATACAAAAACAGTGTGAATTAAGATAAAAGAACATGAAAATGCATATTATTAAGAAAAATCTTTTCTAATAAGGTTTGTGAGGAGTATTGCAAAGTAAAAGTATCATCATCATCATCATCATCATCATCTAAACTGGGACCCAAGGCGACTTACAGCTATTTAAAAAAATGTTAAAAATCCACAAGACACAAAAGTTAAAACACAATTTTAAAAACTCCGGGTTAAAACATAACATTATTAAACAAACTAGCACAACAATTAGCATTATCTAGCGCATTGTGCAGGATGGGTCTTTTATAAATACCTGTTGGAATAGAATTTTTTTTTTCTTGTAGCGCAGACATAATAAATAGGCCACCCAAGCCACCCAAATACAGCCATTCACTCTTCTGCAGTTCAGTCATCATTAGTCATGTGTCTATTGAAACATGGTTTCTTTAGTCTTTTTTTTCTGAATAACCACTGTCGTAATACATAATATTTGATTATTATTTTGATGACTGTAATAGCTTTATTGTTTAGCTTGTTTTAAGTTATATTAGATGCCTCAAGCATTACTTCTTTAAGTGGAAAATCAGGAGAGAATTGCAACAGAATAAAATAAGTTTATCAGTAGTGCACAATGGTAAAATAAATATGGTTAAGGAGGTAATGGTTCTTATTATGCAAGCAATAGCACAACAGGACATATGTCATAAGGAAGGTCTTATCTGTAACCATTTTTCTCCTCTTTTTATAATTTGCTTAGTATTTTAAAGTCCTTTTAGCATTCACAGAGATGAATGTTGTAAAGAATAAGGACTAGTTACATATAATCCATTGATTGTCTTTCTGTCTATGGAGTGTATGAATAACATAAACCCGGTGAAGATATTTCTATGCATATCCCCAACTCTCATTAAATGAGTAGTGTTGATATTGCCAGGCTAAGACATTTTGCTACCTGGGCCAAAACAGCAAATGGCATCTTCTCCCATCCTAAGGTGTATAATAGTCAAAGTCCAGCAAGTTACTTTGGCACATGAGACAGAAAATAATTGAAATGTCTCATCACATCACTGGCAGTCAAAATACAACCATACACACACACACACACACACACACACAATATTTTCCTGCCCTTTCAATATCTGCTGCCTGAGGCATATGCCTCACTCTGCTAATAGTACACCCTGCTTGCCCTATATTTTTTTTCTCCCCAGAGATTCCTGTATATTGTTATAACAGTATGGGACAAATTAGCTGGAGGAGACAGAGAAGCGAAAGCTTTCTCCTATGCTGCCACAAAAATCTAAACATCCAAATAGTGTACAGATAATCTCTCAGTAATATAGAATGAAGAATTCTGCAATATCGATCAAACAGGCTTACTCTGTTATATTTTGACACTTATACAAAATAGCTTCAGTTCATGATAATTGTATTTTCAGCAATATGTGATGAAAATTCACAATAGATCTTTTTTTTCTAAATGATGTTGTTTGTTCACCATAAAAGACCAGACAGTTTACTATATGTATTTTTATGCTTTATCATCTAAAAGAAAAACTCACTTATCTCAGTCAAATAAAACATGAGTACAGCAGAAAAGGAAAGAGCAAGTTGCCCTGTATAAAAAGATGGAACTCTGTCTACCACCAGTGATCAGTGGGATGCCAGCATGCAATGCTCCAACTATTGACACATCATACACAGAACATATACTTAAACATATGGCTCCCCATGGAGAAATGAATACATCCACTAGTGAGGATAAGGCTTTTTTTAAAAAAACAAAACAAAACACAAACTATTTTGACTTTTTCTCCATAAAGAGCAATATAGAAATTTTATTAATAAGAAGGGTAAGCTGATTACAATATGTGCATGCCTATGGTGATAAAGTTATAAAAACCTACTGCAGTTAAATTAAAGACCTGAACATTTGTGAAAAGGGAATATGACTTTCCCCATCTTATTGTAATTATCCTGCACCAGGGAAAGGCAGGGTTAACAGCAAGATGCCATGAATCAGCTTATTTCTCTTCTCAGTTACTGCTAGATGGAGAGCTCCTAGTGTTGCTAGTCAAAGGACAAGTTGCAGCTGTTCCCTCTTTCCTTCCTTAATTGATATTTTGTGAAAAGCAAAGCAAAGCAAAGAACAGAGGAGTCAAAAAATACAGGTGGGTTACATATGAAAGGTCTGGATGCTTTGTCCAATTCTGTGAATGAGGCAGGCTGAGTCCAGCATAAATAAGGCTAGCCTGAGGGCAGTCTAACTGTGACCTGTCTGCATGGAACAAATACAATGGCCTCTCTCCATCCTCTTGGCAAGGAGTCTGGAAAATACAGGATCCAGTCCCTGAGTCTGGTGCAAACAGTCCAGATGATGTCTGGGCTGTTCAGCACCAAACCCAAGGCATACTCCGCTTATAACTATATGCATCTGTGGAAGTAGATTGAAGTCTACAAGAGCTCATACTGCCAACTTCTTTCTTTCAATTAGTCTCAAAGGTGCTACAAGATTGCTCTACATACCTATTCTATAGACTAACACGGCTATATCTTTGAATTATCTTTTTTTAAAGGTCACTAGTTATTCCAGATCATCCCATGAGATCCAGAACCCTTTGTTGTGATGCCGGGCTGTTGTTTAAAACACATCCCACTGTGCCACCTGGTGCCACTATGGTGAGCCACTCATTCTGAGATCAGAATGAGGTGCCCAGCCATGTGATTGATGCTGGAAGCCTTGTTCTGACCTCAGAGTGATTTGCTGCGCCATCAGCCATGCCAGGTGGGATAGCGGGATGCAGATCCAAACAGCTGCCTAGCATCACAACAGAGGGCCTCAGGTAACAGGGGGAGGCTGGGGAAACTCTAGGCCCAGGATAGTCCAGGCTCGTCCCAAAATATCCCAGCCTGTGCAGATACCACCCTAGAGAGCAAATGCAAGAGATATTTGTTTTTAGACTGTGAAGCAAATCTTATAATCCCACTGCACTTCATTTCAATTTGAGATAAATGATCTAGGCTTGGCCTGGAAAAATACTAAAAGTCATCATTAGTCTATGTGAACAATGAATCAAAGACAGGGAATGAACAGCCTTTTAATATATGCCACAACATTCAAAATCTGCATCCAGATGGTATGTGTACCTTTCTGTATTCCGATTCCTTTCCATATAGCTGCTGCTTTACACACTATAAAACATATGCATATGGGCAACACACTTGGGAATGTAAGTGATTGAAGGCAGCAAATTCGTAAACTTGAGGAAATGTTTCTAAACTCTCTTTCCAGTGAAAGGATGCACTGAATTCTATGTGTAGTCTTCATAGCAAAAATATAAATGTCTTGCCCTCCTTCTAGCCCTGTTCCCAACAACCAGCCAGATGGCTGAGCAACAGTTGTACAAATGTTAGGACACTAGTACTACAATTTTAAGTGACTGCATGAAGGCTTTTATTAAAAAAAAAGCCATTTTAGAACTGTGACTTCGCTGTCTCAGGGTCAAACTAGGCATGGTGATAACTCAGGGAACATAGTTAGAGATGATGATGATGATGATGATGATGATGATGGTGATTTAAACAGCAACTTTTGCAAAGCCTGAGTAATTTTCAGATGGGTTGGGAGACTTTTATTCCTTCTCTCTCTGCCACTGTCCCCTTCCTCATGTTCTTAATATATCGTCATCTCATGCAAATGTCTTACTAGTGCCAATAGAGGTTTCCTATGAAATCCAAGAGTGGCATTGAAGAAAAGATTTGGAATGGGAGGATCATGATGGGGAAAGTAAAGTAACTCCTCCTTGCCAGCCCAAAGTTCCAAGGCTGCCAGACGTGTGTGTGGATATTTCTTGGCCTATGGTGACCCCATGAATTTCAAAGGGTTGAGATAATTTACATTTAGCCTAGAGTGTGCACAGCTTGCTAGGGCCCAATCAGTGATTTCCAAGCTGGGATTTCTAGAAGATGTTAGACTAGAAACTCTCATAATCCTTGGCTACTGGCCACACTGGAAAAACATATTATAGATGTGAGGGGTTATTATAACTAGCATGGTATAGTGATTTAATTGTTGGAATATGATTCTGGAGACCAGAGTTTGAATTCTGGATCAGCCATATAAATCCATTGGGCAAGCCACATACTCTCATCCTCAGAGGGTGGCAATGGCAAAACCCCTGAGAAGAAACTTGCCTAGAAAACTCTATGGCAGGTTTGCCTTAGGGCCACCATAAATTGGAAACAACTTGAAGGCACACAACAACAACAACAAATATAGTTATTATAGATCTGGGGGTTATTACAGTTCTTATAGATTTGGAGTGGGCCTGGGGAAATTATAATCTAGATCAGGAAGACATTTGGAGAATTTGCTTATCTCTACACACAAATAATTAACATAAGTTGCATGTAACAGTTTAATTTTACTTGATTACAGAATTATGTCAACAAATATTGCTTATACTGCATTATTATTTGCAGAGTCTGAAATGCCCATTTTTAAACTTTTCTATCTGTCTCTTCCATAAATGGCTGTGACTGTACAACTGTACCCCTCATATCAGGAAATGTTGGTGACTGCTATGTGGCAAGCCATATTACTACAGTGTTTTATGGAAGACCCTTCAGAGTAAAGTTGGAAAGACTATTCCAAAATATGTAATAATAGTCAAAAAGAGGAGTTTCCAGGATGTCGGGAACTTCAGTGAAGAGGGTTGCAATGCACTGAGAAGTTTCACAATTCAGGACTTTTTTACACAAGAAATCTCCCATGTGGGTTTGTCACATAGAACTCTTTCACATGGGAGGAATTGTTGATGTAAACAAGCAGATGCACAGGTAAAGCAATCTCCGATGCCTTCGGAACTACCGGCGACCTTGGAGCTGTTTGGCTTTATCAGGAATTCCTCCTGCTCACTGCTGATGAAACAGACTGGAGCCAAATCTCTCTCCTCAGAGGTGTTTATTCTTAAAGTTGCTGTATTTACAAATATATCCACGCTCGTCCAACAAAACTTTCCAATCATCTATCCACTCCGACTACCCAACAACCCACACTGCGGTGTGCAGGCTATTTATAGATTTGTGCCATGCGGTTACAAACCCATCCTCTTCTGGTGACTCTTTTCCTTGTGCCACCAACAATGTTGTCCCCTCAGTCAGGAAGACTTTTGATGTTACCCAGGCTTACGTGCAATCAAGCACATATCTGACCTTGAACACTGTCTGCTGTTCCAGCCTTCAGCTGCAGACAATTATGCCCATGATTCCTGGTTTCCTTTTGTGCACATCTGTACATTTCATAGTTGAGCCTCAATGCCTAACAGGAATTTCTCCCAACTTCGAGTGGAGCCAATGCGAATTCACGTGAATTCGCTATTTTAGCGAACTCACGTAAATCCCCATTGCGTTCAGAAGGCATTTGGAATGACTTCCCATTACGCAAAAATAACCCCCCCCCCTTGCCCGAAATTGTGTGAGAAACTTTAATTCGCAATAAAGTGAAACCCATGATTGCATTCGGAGTGACTTCCCTTTTGCTCGAAATTGCATGAGAAGCTCTAATTCGCAATAACGTGAAACCCCATGATTGCGTTTGGATTGCTCTTGGATTATACTTCCACTCTAGGCTAAATGTAAATTATCTCAACCCTTTGATTATACTTCCAATTTGAAAGAGTCCATAGATAGGTCCTGAACCTGAAACAGTCTGAGAACTGTGCAGGATTTGAGGATTTTCTTGAATTTTGAATCTTGAAGAAAAAGGCTAAGATTATGGATTGGTACTTCCAGGAACTGAGTTCATGAAGAATTATATCCCTATCCTACTCTGACTCTACCCTAGGATGGTTATTTCCAGGGCATAAAAGAGTACAGGAATGCTCGCTTCCTAGCTCAGTGGCACTTCCCTTGAATAGAGCTTAGTGTGGGTGTGCTGTGTATTTTCATCCTGCCTTCTTCTTGCCCTTCTATCCATGGTTCTTCAGTCCTGAATCCAGGTTTTAGGTTCACTCTAGATTTCTCCCATGGCCCAGACCTGACATTCAGGCTGGATCTAGAAAAATGAACTCATTACTGTTCTGATATTGTACCACTACAGAATACGTATTTTTATAGTTCAGATGAAAAGAGGAATCTCATTCTCTACAAAAGAAAAATAACATCTAATAACATCTAAACTGCACATTTAAACTTTACGTTTTACCTGTAGCTTATGCAGGTCTGAACCAGTGAAGGGACATGAGCACATTTGCAAGCCCCACACTATAGTATCCCCATGTGCTCAGATAATGTTAAGAGAATCTTTGCTTATTTAGCACCAAAAAACCCTGGAAGGGTGCAGAAATGCATTTGACTGAATGCTCTTAGAACCTAGTAAGTCAAATTGTAGTCAGATACATACATGGGGCGTTTGTTTGTTTGCTTGTAGATAGCTTTAGGGGAATAATGGTTCCCAGCCATGCATTCCAATATACTTTTGTCACAGGCTCCATCCAGTATAGGTCATGGTGAAGGGTTTTGGGAGTTGCAGCTCAACAAAATCTGGGATCTTTTCACACTACACAATTATAGCAATATGATTCTACTTTAATACCCATGTCTGGAATCCATTTGGAAATGTTCTGTAGTTTGGTCAGAGAAACTAGAGCTCTCTGGCTGAGAATTTTAAATAAACTACTGTGAATTGCCAATACCAGGATTCCATCAGGTGGACCATGGCAGTTCAAGTGGAATTACAGAACTATGACGGTGCCATCTGAAAGGGCCTCTGAGGAATCACAGGTTAAGAACCACTGATAAAGAGAATAATTTGCTCATGCTTACTGAAGCAACAGATTCCTGGAACAATTTTACAACCTTGTTTGCTGTTTTCTAGACAAAGCTTTGAACTTTCCTTAAACAGAGCAGGGAGGGAGGGAGAGACTGAGAGAGAGATTTGTCCAAGATTTCCCATGGGAAATAACTGTTCCACAACCTTGGCTGATTACACACATTACTGAGCCAGTATGAAAGTTCATTTTGAAGAAGAGTGGGTGCATCCTCTTCTCTAGCTCATGAAAATCATCACATGTAATACGGTTGTCTCATCTGAATTATTCTTTCTGCTGTGTCATTAGACACAACAAGTACAGATCTCAAGTACTGTTAAACTACAACAAGCTAAAGACATCCCAGCAAATTGCTAATATGTGGAGGGGTGCCATTTGGATTTTCTGCCTTATTTCCAAAATGAGCACACTTCAGTCCTTAGCAACTTCTTTTAGGTATGGAAGAGAATGTTAACATCCAAACATGTTATGACCTGAAGTTTGGAAGATACATTACAGTAAAGGAGCATGCTCTACACAGAATCCCATTGCCTACAGAAGGTGTAGGCAAAACATGGCTGCATTTGAATCCCCAAGGCTATTTTCTGCAGCTCTCAACTCCCCAGACCACCTTTTGTCTGGTCAAAAAAGTAACATTCAGATACTCCCAGTTCTGAAAGCCTCCAGCTTTCAGCCATGCCCACCTCTATGACACTCCACTCTGCTGCTCCTTTTACATGTTTTTGTATTTTGCCTAGTAAAGAATCTGAAACTGCTGAGAATGCTTAGTTTTCATTGAGCTGTTTCAATCTCACCCTTACCTCAGGTTGCGACATTATGAAAGCAGTTATTAGGGGAAGTTTTATTATGGAAGGTTCAAGGATAACAAAAGTTAAACAACACCTATGTAAAGAGTTACCAAAAAGAATTGAAAAACTATCCAAAAAGCACACACACAGCGCAAAAAAATCAGGAAGCAAGAAAATATGGGCAGAACTGTGTCAAAGAAGATCAGGACAGGACCTTTGGAAACAGAGTATATTCTTCTTTAGCAGAGATTCTTATGAGTTTAGTAATAAAAATACAGGTTAAGCACCCTAATCTAGAAATTCAAAATCTGAAGACTTCCAAACCATTTTGATGCCAGCTAACCTCTTCTGCCTTTGAGAAGCAGCTGCAGCACTCCTGCTCATTCATTTCTCAGATACTCAGCAAAGAAGCAGATGGGCCAAAAGAAGGAGCCCAAGGCTGCTCTGGCCACTATTAGTCCAGACCATAGCAATCACATGTCCCACTCATGAAGTTGGCCACCACCACTGTCCCGAACAGGTCACCAGCAGGAACAGATTTAATCTTCTCCCAAAAAGGCTGGCTTCTGCCACCTCGGTGTGACGTCCAGCCACTTTGGAGTGTGTGCATCATCTAAACACCACGCCCCCAAATCAGCAGGAAGCTGCATTATTTGCCCATCTGTTTTGGGCCTCAGTCTCTCTCCAGCCTCACGCCTCATACATAACACAAGTAGCAAACAAATGAGACACAGTGCTGGAAAGAGTTGAACAAGCAAGAGTACCAAAGAGATTTTAAAAAAACCACACACACAAAAAACAGAAAAACCATGGAACTTAATTTGGAAATGCCACCTTATAAATCAATATTTTCCCAGATCAGAGAAAATGCATTAAAATTATTCATAAATGGTATTACTCTCCACTCAAACACCTTAAGATCAAAAGTGAAGTGCCAAAGTTATGCTGGGGACATCGTGGCAAAATAGGTGATGGGAATCATGTGTGGCTAACATGTCAAAAATATGTACACTCTGGGAGGGTATAGTTGGATGGATAAGTTAAATTAACTTCTATATTCAAAAGTAAAAATAAAAGCTTGCCTAATAAAGAATTAATAACACTTATGTTAAAGGCTCCAAGGCTGAAATCGCTAAAAACATTAGAAAAATCTCTCGACACACAAGTGGATAAAGAGGATATGGTTCATAGCTCTTTCAGAAAAAATAATGTACAAAGTAAGAGTAAATAAAAGAAAGAGGAGGGCATATAAGAAGATATATTTGGGAGTACATGGAAGCCATCTATTGCTTATATTACTCAAGACAATACTGGGCTTAAGCCTCCTTTGGATCAAGAGAGATTTTGAAAAGAAGAATATTGAAGGTTATGGTTAATATACAAAAGACATAACTATTTGGAAGGCAATCAATATTTATATTGAGTGACAGAAATAAATTATGATAGCTTTATAGAAAGAAGGAATTATTTTATATATTGGGGTTAAAATTGTTGTTAAAAAGAGAAAAGAAAAAAATCCTTAAAAAAACACACACACTCTCTCACCCTTTGGTTTTTGACCATTTTTTAAATGCAGGCACTTCTATGAGCATTGGGATTCTTTCAAATTTGCTGATACTTCTTTCTTGTGAATAGAGGGTGCCTTTTGGCTTAAAAAAGAGCCACCCTCGCCTGGATAGGAGGGATCAGGAAAAAAATGGGTGCCTCCCAAAACAAGAAGTGTTTTCTGCTATTATTATGAATGAGGTCATATTACATGGATTCAAAACAACAACAACAGTAACAATGACCCAACACCGCCCCCTCCAAGCCTTGCCTCCCAGAAGCACTAACACTTGAGAAAATGTTTAAATCATTTCTGGTTGATTTGGGTGAGTACATTCTGAGCTTCATTTCAGCTGTGTCTAAATGAATCTGAACAGCTGTAACGTGGTTTGAAAGGTCCATGCAATAACATTTTCACACGGCTTGGAGTTCAAATTAATAGGAATGTCTTTTCATGTGGTTTGGTTTTCACTAAAAATGCAAAGGAGGAGTTGTTCCACTATTCCTTTACATCTCTAAATGAGTTTTCATGTTAATTTTTTCCATGAAATTAACTCTAAATGGGGAGGTGGAAATTAATTACTTGGAAAAATGTAGCAAAAATGAAAGAGGTGCAGATACTATCTTTGTTCAGCATAGAAACTGATGTTAATTAGATATGAAGTCACATTTAAATGTATTAACAGATATGAGCTAATGGTGTGATGAGGGGGTATCCTTTTTAACTGATCTTTGTTGAAGAGTGCCTTTTCAAATCCTGAGATGGTTTACTATTGTTTCCAGGCACTATGGAAAGAACATGCTGGGCAACCTTCTCCTTTTCTGTATCTCAACCAAGGCCAGAGCATTAAATTGCCAGCTGGAATGTCTTGGTCCAGTGATTGACTCTCATGTGATCAGGATAAAACCAGAAAACATGCAGGATATCTACATACTCTTAATGTTCCTTCTTCCTCTTTCAAAATAGTCACACTCACACCTTCTTCTCACACACATATTGCACTGAACTTGGTAGGAGATTTAATGTTTCCATCCAATCTTGAGAGCAGGAACTCCTGGGTTTACTGTATAGGATTCCCCACCTCAGTTGTGAGCTTCTCCCCTGTTTCTTCTGCTTCCAGTATAGCACAGGGAAAGTCACTCGAAAGTCACTCTTATCTGTGATCAGTGATTGGAGATAAGAGGGTTCTTGATTACATTTAAGGTTTGGATACTGTGTACTTGGAATATATTTAAAATTAAGATATTTATTACCTTAATGGTATTCACATGTTTAGCACTCCTCCCTCAGGATGAGATGGTGTGAAAATTTGAGTTCATGCTTTCAAAGTCAATTTCTATGGTTTACTTTTGAGCAAGTACACATAGAACTAAACTGCATTTTCTGCATTGGGTAGGAAAATATATACACTGTTAAAAATTACCCCTGGCCTCATCTTGTAATGATCTCTAGACACCTACCCAGCTTTGGGTCCATCTACTCTATTCCTAACCCTTCTTCTACATTCTTAAACCAAGCACACATCTGGAATGTAGACCTTTCCTGAACTGGAATCGCACTACTAGATCTAAAAAGATTACCATCCAACCCTGTTGTTACTGTTGTTGTTGTTGCTCCTGCTGCTATTGTTGTGTGCCTTCAAATCTTCCCCACTGTCATTCCCTTATCCCTTGGTGTCATGTCTTTTCAGATTGTAAGCCTAAGGACAGGGGACTATCAAATTAGATATCTATAAGGAGCTCTGAGAGTTTTTGTGGCTGAAGAGTAGGGCATAAATACTCTAAATAAATAAATAAACAAATAAGAAATACCCTAAGGCATATCATAGTATTTGCCTTCCACTTGTAATTTGCCCAAGATTGCCCAGGTGGTTTCCATAACTGAGCGGGGATTTGAACCCTGGTCTCCAGAATCTTTGTCCAGTGCTCAGACTACAACACCATGTGGGCTCTCATCCAACTCTTTTGTGGTTGTTGTCCTTCACTGCACTGCTTAGGTCCTGCTAATTCAGGCCCATAACCTCCTTGATTGAGTCTATCCATCTGGTGTGTTGTCTTACTCTATTTCTACTGCTGCCTATGTTTCCTAGCATTATTGTCTTTTCTAATGAGTCGTGCTTTCTCATATGTGGCCAAAGTATGACAGTCTCAATTTAGTCATTGTGGATTCCAGGGAATGTTTAGGCTTGATTTGTTCTATGTCGTAATTATTTGTCCTTTTGGCCATCCACAATATCCTCATTACTCTTCTCCAGCACCACATCTCAGATGAATTCATTTTCTTCTTATCTGATTTCTTCACTGTTCAACTCTCACATTCATACATGGTGATGGGGAATACAGTGTATTTGGTGTTTCTTACTTTAGTGCTCAGTTGTATATCTTTGCACTTTAGGCTCTTATCGAGGTCTTTCAAAGCTTCCTTTCCCATTCCTAGTCTTCTTCTGATTTCTTGATTGCAGTCTTCATTCTGACCAATGTTTGATCCAAGGTATGGGAATTTGAATTTGATTTCATTGTCTAGGTTGAATTTATGTAGATCCTTCATGGTCATTGTTTTTTGTTTTCTTTATGTTCAGCAATAAGCCTGCTTTTGAACTTTCTTCTTTAACCTTCCTTAGTAATTGTTCCAACTCTGTGAAATTTTCCACAAGCATTATGGTATCATCTGTAAATATCAGATTGTTGATGTTTCTTCCTCCTATCTTCACTCCTCGTTGTTCTAAACCTGCTTTTTATATGATATTTTCTGCATAGAAGTTGAACAAATATGGTGATACTATGAAGCTCTGCCTGACTCCTTAGCCAATTGGGAACCACTCTGTTTCTCTATATTCTGTTTTAACAGTTGCCTCTTGCCCTAAATATGGATCTTCTAATCAGGACCATCAAATTTACTGGCATTCCCATGTCTTTAAAAGCATTCCATAGTTTTTCATGATCTATGCAGTCAAAGGCTTTTGCTATAGTCTATAAAAGAAATGCCAATTATAAGGTAAAAACAATATACAATAAAATATCTGATTAGTGGTTAAAAGAAGATATTCAGTATTCCTAATGTAAAACCTGAAAGATGATACAGAAATATTCCCGTCCCTTTTCTCATCTTTAGAATCTATGCACAGGTGGGGGAATTTTTGACAATACTTGATGCTATCAGCAGAAAGAAACCAGGTGGACCATTTACAACTCAACAATACATCTTTTCAAGTAAAAAACAGCCTCTTCTTTGCAGTGGAGTCAAGGTGCATGTATGATGATCCTACAAAGCAAAGGATCAATTCCTATCTTTTTGTGTGTGTGAAGGATGAATTAATTTCCATTTCCACAGCAAACACTCATTCCAACTGCCAGTCAAAGGGTGACTGACTTAAACTATGCACCAAACGTAAGATGCCTGCTACCAAATGAAGGAGGAAATTTTGACTCCAGTTTCTTTTCAGTTACTTCATTACATTCTTCTGTGCACAAACGACCACAAAGAGAAATACAATTACCAGGTCTCTTCCCTGAAAGATTTTTAAAATTAGAATCAACAGTGTTATACCAAGGAAATAAAATCTCCTTAAAATATAACTATTAATAAAGACACATGGCTTAAGGAAAGGGGGTATCACCCAGTGGACTTTATCACACCAGCCTGATGCCCCACCATATTCACACTAGTTTAAGAATGGAAACATACCTGTTTGACATCATTTCTTATCACTCTTTCCCCTATGATAAGAGCTTTGGCAATCTATGATCATGTGATCTTTTTCTGCCCTGCCGAATGCCAACGGTCTGAATGTGCTGCTCCTTCCCCCTGTGCATGTACTCATACAGCAGCCCTTCTCTTTGGGAAAAACCAGAGAACAAGTGAACCTGGCTGCCAACCGAAGTCAGCTGCTATGTGAATGTCCACACAGCAACAGCTTAAGGAAGGTGTTGGAAACTATGGTTGCTGCTCCTCCCTCCCTCCTGAAGCATGATGCTACTATGTGCACATTCATATAGCAACCCTGCAATTCAGAGCTTTATATCCCTGTCTCTTTTTCATTATCTAATTTATTTCTCTTTTAGCTCCTGAACATTATCTTCTCAAGCCTTCTCCCTATTGGGGAATAGATATCAGGCGTGGGGAACTGCGAACCTCTCAATGTTGCTGAACTGCAATCCACATCATCCCTCATCACTGGCCAGGGTATCTGAGGCTGACAGAAATGGGAGGCAAACACCTGAAAAGTTGTTACACATGGTTAGGATAACTGGTCACAGCAGAAATTGTATCGAATTACCCTTCAAGCAATGATACAACACAACAACACTGATTGCCTCAATGGAAGAGCAGTGCTGGGAAGTAACTGAGTGAAGAATGAGGTGTAAATAAGTTGCACTTGCATACATCCCCACTGCAATGGGAACCATGTGGTAACCATGTGGTAAAGCTCACTGGCAGAGTACATAAATTATATTTTAGAGGTATGCAACAAGAGTCATGCTTTTCCTTTATGCAGAATGTGTTTCTAGTGGATATTGACCCCAAAATGTGTTTCTGGTGAATACTGACCCCAACCATTTTCAAAAAAGCAAACAACAGGATGTGTTGTGCTTGGGCTTATTACTTTCCCTTTGAGACTGCTATTGCCATTGCATAAAGGAGAAGCATGACTCTTGGTTCTGATAAGGGTCACAACCTGGAAATGAACTCAAGTAACTATCAGTTAGTGCACAATACCAACATCTGTTAGAATGTCTGAATAACCAAAAACAGGCTTTTGCAGGCAAAGTTCAGTTAAACAAAAATTGGCTTCTTGCTCAGTTGTAGTGAGGCAAATTTCTTGTGCAGAAAAAGTATGTTGAGGTAAGCTGTGCATCTACTGTTCATGTACTTACTTACCCTCTGACCTTCTTTCCCAGGTGGGCCTTGAGGACCTTCTATTCCTGGCATACCCTGTAGATACAAATGGTTCAGAACTCCCATTAATATTATGGCGTTGCCCTGTAGTATTTGAAAAGTGAACAAATCTTCACTCTTAATTTTAATTTAACCTTTCTATGCCCATTATCTATTTATTTATTGTCCCTACCTACTTATAATCAGGGAGAAAATGTTTCACTGTGGGAGAAGATAAGCAGAAATACAAGGTCATAATAACAAAGGCTTCTGGTTCAGAAACGCTAAACTTTCAATCCAGCATTGCTCACATGAAAAAAAGAAAATTATATACTAAGTAGGCTTTTTGAAATGATTTTATACTTCTTAAAATTGTTGTTCTAACATGATGGCTTGCTTAATTATGTTTTAACCTTTTAGTTTAGTTTTATCCATTTTAACTTGCTGTAAACTGTCTTACAGGCTGGAAATAAAATAACATGAAATATAAACTCAATATTACTGACAATTACTAAAAATGATATTTATTTACTAACAAATGTCAGCCTGTTTAGTTAAGGACTGTATGTGTGTGTGTTTGTCTTCAAGTCCCTTGTCAACTTATGGTGAGCCCATGGATTTCATAGGATTTTCTTAGGCAAGGAATACACAGAAGAGGCACTGCCAGTTCTGTCTTCTGAAATATAGCTTACAGCACCTGGTATTCATTGGTGGTCCCCACTCAAATACTACTGGGGCTCACCCTGCTTAGGGCTGAAATAATGTAAACCCCACACCACCAGAGCATCATGAAACCACCTGCAGGTAAATGGCTGGGTGGCTTCCAGGCAGCTTGTGTGTGTGTGGTGTGTAAACAGTGCATTCCCATGCCACCTGGAAGGCAGTGCAAATGGGCCATCTGTTTCAGCCCTTAGTTTCCAAGATCAGAGAGGATCTGGTGCCTTTTGGGTATTTACTTGATAGTTAAGGATTACTTTATACATTAATTTTTAAATGTAAATTTAAGCTCTCCATTTGTCCACACAATGATAAGCTGAGGAAAGCAGTGTTTCAGGGTTCAGTATAGAAAAATGCTAATGTTTACTTTAGAAGAGTGTAAAATGTAGATTTATAATGTTTGTAATAAAGTTATATTCAAGCACAATAGAAGCAAAGAGACAGCCAATAGCATACAGAAAAATAGCTAGTCCTGCACAAGGTTCTTACAAACATTTATACTCGCTTCACCATTAGTCAGTTTGCAGCTCTGTTCTCTTCCCTGCCCTTGCACAGAGGTGAGAAAATGATTTTAATTCTTTTTTTTTTTACATTTGCAAGCCTTCCATATAATACCAAATAAGGCAAAAAGCTCAATTTCCAACCTATGCCTATTTTGCTTATTTTGGTAAAGATCTTGCACACACTTTTTCATGATTTTCCATTGAACACTAAGCCCAAATGCATGCATTTAAAGCATAACTAAGAGGTGAAACAGACGACCCAGAAGGGGTGGCTTCAAGTCGCCCTTTCTGAAGCCAGATTGTGGCCATGGCAACCACACGCCATGGCCCTAATCCACCTTTTTGTTGCCTCTTTGCTACTCTTTTTTGGGCTGACAAAAACCTGGATTTTCCACCCCGCTGCAGCTAGAAGCTGGATTTAAGGTTTTCTGACAGGATGGGACATATAAATGCTACACTGCTGAAGCACCCAGAAGCTGGCCTCTGTGCAAATGGTTTGGCAGCTTCCGGGTGGCTTGGGAGCGTGTGGCATGTAAATGCCGCACTCCCAAACCACCCGGAAGGCAACACAAAAGGGCCATTTGTTTCAGCCCTAAGTCTAGTTTATGACCTTGTAACTACTGGACAAGATATCATAAACTGGACTTAGATCTTGTCACTGCTGGGGATTCATATTATAGTTGTTAACCACTAGATATGACTCTGCTCCATCTACTTTTTCAGCCTGACAGTGCCTCAACCAAAAGGCTGAATACAGTGGTCCCCTGGGTTATGAAAGTAATCCGTTCCGGATTACCTTTCTTAACCCGGAAATATTCGTAACCGGGGGGACCGTTTTTTTTTGCCGGACCACGCAGCAAATTTAAAGGGCCGCGTGGTTTTTTTATCGTAACCCGGGGTTTTATTCGCAAGCCGGGGCCATTTTCGTGGCCCGGCTCTTTCGTACCCTGGGGGATTCGTAACCCGGGGGACCACTGTACCATGTTTCCCCAAAAATAAGGCGGTGTCTTATATTAATTTTTGCTCCCAAAGATGTGCTAGGTCTTATTTTCAGAGGATGTCTTATTTTTCCATGAAGAAGAATTCACATTTATTGTTGAACAAAAAAAAAAACATTTATTATATATTGTATATATATTTATATACAAACACTTTGCTAGGCCTTACTTTTGGGGGATGCCTTATATTTAGCAATTCAGCAAAACCTTTACTAGGTCTTATTTTTGGGGGATGTCTTATTTTCAGGGAAACAGGGTAGGTGCTGCAGATTGGGGTTCTGGGCAATTTACAGTGTATGCAAAGGCTATTGGCCAAAAGCAATAAAATTTGCCTGCTTGCCTGACATCTACAGTGCTCCCCTTGTAGGGTACTTTGAGACAAGCAGTTGAGACAAAATCCCAAGGGGTCTCTCCAGCTGCCTGTTCTCAATTTGCATCACAATTGGAAGAGCACTTCAGATGTCATTTCCAAGGACCTCGGAAACTCTTTGATTGACATACTACTAGGATGAAACAGTAGGTTTTGGGAGGGTGGCATCATCAGAAATAAGTACAGTGATACATCTCTGTGCCATTGTAGTTATGCCTGACAGTGCAAGATCTCAGTTGTGGCATTTTGTGCAGCTTCTATACTGTAAAACAGTGATTTCCAAACTCTGGTCCTCCTGGTGTTTTGGATTTCATCTCCAGAAGTCCCAGCCAGCTTGCTCAATAGTCAGGAATTCTGGGAGATGAAGTCCAAAACAACTGGAGGACCATGGTTTGGGATCCACTGCTGTATACAATGTACTGGGCATGTGTAGGTTGGATGGGGGGAACCCTTGTTTTTATTAATTCTGACCTTCATTCTAATCAATGTACCATTCACACCAAAGACAGAAAACTGTGTTTGCTTCCATGTCCAAACTGATTGATACAATATTCTGAAGACAAGATCCATCAAGAACTTTAAGGGTGTGTCAAACAAACTCCGGATCTATCCTGTTCACCAGGCTATTGTCAGATATTGAAAGCTATCAAAAAGGGACCTGCTGTCACGACAGTGAGGAAAAGCTCAAGGAAAATCTATGCACTTGGAAAAAGTGAAAACCTCAAAGTAAGTCAAATTTAGTATTTAGTCAGTTTTTTCTGTGAATGTTAATTCTTACATTTGTTGACTGCATTGATGTTTGACATCCGTTTTATTCTGAACAGGGGTATTGTTCTGTTGTTTTTCAGAGACTGAAAGATTTCACTATTAAGATACGAGCATTTATTACACAGAAATAACCTGAACTATATCATTTACTGTAGCGAGGTGGTGGTGGTATTTCAAGTACTATTGTAGTGAATTAGTTACAGAAGGGACTAGGGAATTATCCTACATCATCTTTCTAATTAAAAACACAAATAATCTGTGTGAATAGTAAAAGATGAAGAATTTAAAAAATAAATAAACAGAGTACAGAACTAAAACAAAGGATAAATCCTCAGTGGCCAAAACATAAATCTTTTGATCTTTCCTACATTACTGCCATAGAAGAGATAAAAACAACCTAACATGACAGCAATATATATTGGTCTTCTAGAGAGCTTTACCTTGACAGCATACTTCCACTGCATGCAAATAAAATTAGACAAGATTAAAAATCCAAAGCTGACAGGGTTAAAATGTCAACCTTGTGATAATTTCTATGGAATTCTATATGAATAAGTACAGCAATACTAAATAAAATAATTTATTTACAATTTAGCCCCCTCCTCATGTTTGACAGTATATGTGTAAGGTTATACCTTTTTTCCCCCTAGCAATGAATGATAAGCAAATATGTTCTTCCAAACAGGTTTTGATTGAAGCTGACAATTGAGACTAGGCATGCTTCAAAGGAAGGCTCTTATGGTAAAATTGCCCTGCCTAATACATAGAGTTTCATGGAGGGGCGAAGTTAGATGAAAAACATTTTTCACCTGTAACCATTCTGTATTTTCCCACTCCTTCTTTCATCTTCTCACTACAGAAAATCCATTAAGGAAGTAAAGATGAAATAAGTGCACAATATCTTTTGACTGGCACCACTAGGAGCCACCCATCTACTAGCAGCTGGAGTATGAAAACTGTGGACAGTAAAGCCATCCTACTGAATTATACAGGTGGAAAAATATTGAACTGAGTGGGATTTGTACTCTGCCTCTTCTTTAAGGACTGAAGTAGCATGCTGTTTTAACAAGATCTGTAGTCTTGTACTCAGAGTTTTATAGTTTATATACTGAAATTCATGTCCAATTAAGCCTGATTAGGATCACATTCCTAAACAGAGAACCTACTAAATCCAGATTTTCTTTTTAACAAAAAAGTAATATCATTCTTTGGTCTAACAGTGTTTTCTTGACAATATCAACTAGTATACAGAACAAGAATTACTAGTGTAATTTTTTAAAGCCAGTACAGTAATATATTTATACAGTTTCAAGATACATTGCTTTTTCTCATGAAAAAAGTTCCTTACTTCCACTGGAGATATTCATTTATTAAAACCTTTATATCCTTCCCTATATTATATGATCTTTGGGTAGCTTACATTCTCTGTTCAAACAATGTAAAATGTAAAATGATAAAATAATTTAAAATTTTCAAATCATATTAAACATAATTTCTAAATTTTGAATAATTTCTCAAATCTGTCCATTTGAAAGGGTCATCCAAAGCATCTAGAGCTAGGTTTCATGGGAACAAGGTTCTGTAAAATGGAGGGGAATCAGGAAAACTGGCGCGCGCGCACACACACACACACACACACAGAGGGAAAGACAGAGAAAGAGGCTTCATCTGCACTGCAATAACAATCCAGTTTGAGACTGCTTTAGTTACCATGGCTCTATGCTATGGAATCCTGGGATTTATAGTTTTGTTAGCCTTCTTTGTCAGAGAGCTTTGGTGCCACAATAAACTACTATGAGGGTGCATCCACACTAGAGAAATAACCCAATTTGGAACTGGTTTAAGTGTCTTGGCTCAAGGCTATGGGATTCTGGGAGTTGGAGTATGTTGTGGGGTCCAGAGCGGAAGGTTCCAAACAGGGTTATTTCTCTAGTGTGGATGCAGCCTGAATAATATACCAAAGTGATTAGTGCTCTAAAGCGGTTCCAAAAACTGACTTCCTGTTGTGCAAACGTGTGAACTCCCCTTCCTCTTGGAGGCTGGCTTTGTGTAGTCAGCTGCATATCCTGCAACAAGTCCCAACTAGTTCTCCATCATCCCACTTTTCCAACTCTTTTAGAAATGTTCACCTTTGTCTATCCTCTTCCCGCTTACGCTCTTTGTCCTCAGCTTACTTCAGTTGTTGCAAACTGAGTTCAAAGTGCAAAAGTACTTTGCATTCAATTCATTCAGTGAGGGAGAGAAAGGAGGGCTCAGAATCTAGACCCTTCCCAGGAGGCTTAGGCAAAAACGGACTATTGCAGCAGGTCCTCCTAGCTTGTCTTCCTCATTTTGCTATCTTGATCACATTTTGCTGCTGCTTGGCTATACATGTCTGGCTTCATTTGTGAAATGTTGGAGAGCATGCTGCTAGGCTTTGTACCACTGCTGGATGCAGATGAGCTTTCCCCGTGTCACAGTCAGCTACTCTCACGAGAGAGCGGGGACAGCTCTTGGCACTTTCCTGTCTTTGTCCCAATGGTTTAACTGGGGCCAGAGACTCAGGGTGCATCTACACTGTAGAAATAATGCAGTTGGACACCACATTGCCTGCTATAGCTCCATTCTACAGAATCCTGGGATTTGTAGTTTTGTGATAATGAAGGCTCAAGATTTTGTTGAAGTACAAATCCCAGGAGTCCACTTAAAGTGGTGTCAAACTGCATCATGTCTACAATGTAGATGCACCCTCAGAGATGGTGATCACAACACACTACCCAACTATTCATTCACTCCACAGTTGTAAAGTGAGGATGAGTTGGTGGCAAACGTCACCAACCCATTGACAATCCAGCCTTGCTCATTTCTTTCTTGAATTTGTATATTCAAGTGAGTACAGAATGCGTCTAGGTCTGAGTCACCAAACTTCCTCCTTCTGTTTGCTTTGCCCTGAACAAGTTATCCGACACTTCCTTTGACTAGGCCCCAAGGAGCACAGCGGCAGCATTCCAAGTATCTGTGTAGTAAGCAAATCGTAGGTGCCTCTGCTTGTGACAGACTTAACCCTTGGCTTCTGTGTAAACATTTGGTGCCATCTGGATGAGTATTTTATAACTCATAACTCCCCAAAGGGATAGGCCCACAAGAACGTAGAGACGGACGCTCATTTTCCTCGGGAACTAAAAGCTGTGGATCAAGTGTCAAGAGGAATAGTTTTGATATACTTTACAAGAGAGATCACTGTACCACCTTCCTTCACCTGTCACTCTTGTGACATGACATGCAAGGGCTTAAGCTCAGGATGCCAGAAAGGAGAGAAGAGCTTAGCCAACTGTGTCATTTCAGAGAAAAGTCCCCGACTTCTTTTGGCTTAATTCAGCACCTTGACAAAACTGTGAAGATAATGCTGTCATCCCTGCTGCTCAGTCACTGGATGGCCTTAGCGATACTCATTAAGAATATCCTGACTTTCAAAACAATGCACACACCATCTTTAGAATATTAAATACAGTTAATGGTGAGGAAATAATCTACCTCCTTTGAGGAGATTAAAATTCATCTTTAGGTTTAACACTAAAAATAGGAAAACATATCCTACAAGATAGTCATTTACTAGCATATTATGACATTTTTTCAGACCAATTTGAAATACCTCTTCTTGCAAGTAAATTCCATTAAAACATATTTTTCCAGTAGTCCTCTGTATGCAGACACAAAGTGGCTGTAATTTATATTTTTCTTAAATATATGATGGGTCTGATCCATAAATACTCACTGTTATTTGGGGGGGGGGGGGGGGAGGGGAGGAGGGTATTCTTTTCTAGTCAGAGATTTTTCACATGCTTGCAATGACCTTATTTCACACAATAAGAAGACAACTTGTGGAAATGCAGAGTGTCCAACTAATGTCAGCTGTATCAAATGTCCTTACTATGTCAAAGTTAATCATATCACAAGCAGCTAGAGATGTGTTCTGTTGAAGGTGAAAAGTTTTATTTAAATATCTTATTGATTATCAACTGACAATGTAGCATTAAGGGATAAAAATAAATGAATGGGGGGCGGGAATCCTAAACCACCCATGTAGTATTCATTACTTATTTCTGACTTGTGTACTTACACTAAGAGCAGCTGGTCCTGGCGGCCCCATGTCACCCTATAACATTAGGGAAAAAATAAAAATCACTGATTTTCACATGCCACTATCCAAATATCACATGGGTGTTGTTTTAAAAAAAACCAAAAACACACACACAATTAATTTAGAATTTTTTAAAACCCCACACATGGTCATTCCTCTGAGAAGTTCAAGGAAATATATGTGTTCTTCCCCTCAATTTATTCTCACAAAAACCTTATACCCTCTATATTGGTTATTATCCAGTTTTTGATAGCCAAATGATTCTTTTTCTTGATTGACACAGGAGTGTCTTGTTTTGCTCCTGTCACTTTCAGACGTTTGATAATCTCCTAAATCTGCATGGATTTGGGCCCAAATATTGTGGCATAAGTGTTTTGTGAAGTGAGGCTCTATTGGGGAGCAAAGCACCCTTCTACAACTGTGAAGACATTGTCACAGAGTGGGGAATGGAGAGGGAAAAAAATTATACCATGAGGATAAAATATTAAGGAAGGTGAGAGGCAGAGATATGCTCCATTACTATACAGAACACATGTAGATACAAGATTCAGTCAGGTGTGTTTGGAGATGAGCAGGACTAGTACTGTGGTTAGTTGGAGGAGGTACAGATGTGCATGTAACTTGTACCACTGAATTACAATGCATTTGCTAACTTGTCAAGAAGGACGTAGGAGTAACAGTAAGAGGGTGGGTTGGAGTTTTGTGTATGTGGTGTTTCGTTTTTGTTTTAGGGTGGTAGGGTGTTTGGGTTTTTGTTTTTGCATTTCCTAAAAAAAAAACTTGCAAAATCCCAAAATCTGAAACAAATTATAGTTTGAACAGTAGGAAAAGGAGATTTGCCACCACAGTATGCAGAGGGACTGCTATTTAGATCATGCATAACAAATGAGTAACAATTAGTGATACAAGGCAATTATATGACTGTTATTTTTATGAACAGAGATATTTCTAATGTTTTTACTGTTTAATTTATTAAATAAATTAAATAAGACTTAATCTTATGGGAAATCTTTTAAGATTTAGTTATTTGAATATACATATCCACATATAAGTACCTTCTCTCCCTTTTCACCAGTCGTTCCATGGTCTCCAGGGTCCCCTTTCAAACCCTGCCGAAAGAGAGATAGATATAATAGAGATACAAGGGGGATAAGAAATATACCAGTACTTTACATTTATACACCATAAATAAAACCTCTAAGGCATTTTTCAAATTGCAACTAGGGCAATGAAAGTGCTGTAGCAGGTTGTATGGATTACCTGACATAAATTATTAAACACATGTGATAATTTTGCCACATTGAAAGATTGGCTGTATTATGTAACATTTCACTTATGTAACATGAGGACAGCCTTCTATTATCAAATTTGTTATGAAGTCATGAACCAGGAAACAGATGGCAAATGTAAGGACAATATACACTAAAATTTGTGACCTTCTGGAAAACAAAGAAAGTAATTATTGTTTGTTGCATTAGTTTATACAATAGGGCAAAGTAACTAATTCTTGAATTTCAGAACAACAAAAATCCACACAAAAATAAATGGACACACCACTATTGTATTATGAGAATTTAGGACCACAAATCCTTCCTTTCTCACCTTCAAACTTTCCTAATATTATTGCCTGATTTTCAGTAGCAGGAGAGAGAAGTTTGGCACTAGATGTATAAGCAACATCTGTGCTATGATGGGCACAGAAACATTAAATCAGCAAGTGTTCAAAATATGTATATTTGTTCAACTTAACTTCCTGAAAAAAAGTATTAATTTGCCATCTGGAAAAAGCATCATTGAGAGCTATGTGAGAATCTAAGTATCCACTTTGGATTAAATGGTAGCTCTTGTCAATACTTCTGATTTAGCTTTGATGTAGTCTTTATTACGTTTGTCAGAATCAGAAGGGTTAAACATTTGCTCTGCCAAAAGAAGACAGACCAAGCAAAGGAGAACCATACTGAAGGAGAGGCTTTTCTATAGCTTATTAATGTCAATGGATGAAACCATATAAATGCAAATCATAATATTCTAATTTCTGAATAGATGTTTATGGCATTTGAATTGCTATGGACTGTAAGCAGAATTGGTTAGGAGATAAATTTAGAAGCTATGTGGAACCATTTGTTTTACCATAGAAACCAGTCCTGTGACTTAATTTTCTATCTCTTGAAAAAAGGCACACCAGACTTTTAACATAATATCATATATGAAAAAAGCATAAGACCACAAAACAAAATCAATCCATAAACAACATCCATTTGGAAGTGGAAGGTTTATAGACTTTTGTTGTTTCGGGCTTCCTTGCTTTATTGCTAAGAGGGCTTAATTTACCAAAAGAGTGTGGCCCTCTCAGAGGCCCTCAGTCTTGACCATGGTTATTTTATTTTTTTTACTGAAGGAAAGTTATTCTACATTTCTTCAGAGTTTACTGTTTTAGAGGTATTTAATGATGTTGTTATTTTATAATCTTTGATGCTTTTGATTGTAGATTGTACAACACGGGCAGGTTTTAACTGTATTCTTGTTTTGATGATTATGTAAAGAGCTGTGCAAAACTTATGGCACTATATAAATAAATTTTAATGATGATGATGATGATGATGGTGCCACTCTGGTTCGGAATGGATTTTGTCTATTTTTGTTTTGTTTCAGCATCAGTTAACTCCTATTCTCATTGAAGTGACAATGATGTTATATCCTTGAGCACCATATAGAGCTCCTGGGAGTGCTTTGACACATTGGTGAAAAGAACTTCCCATTTATATTATATGTGAACATAGTATTTCAGATCTTTTAAAGAAGCTAGGAAATATAACCTCAATAAGACATCACCTAAACAAGAAAAACAATGTGAGAAGCAATGTAAGTATTTGTAATATATCTTTATGCTCTATCTTGAGTTTAATCTGTAGCTCTTGACTCATTTTCAGGAGTCATAGAAGGTGGTGGTGGTGAGATAATTGAATACGGCATTCCTCTTTCAATTGGCAGAGGAAGCTGGTGAATAAAAAACATGTCTACAAACAGAAACTTCTGATTATAACTAAAAACCATTACTTACAATCTAATAAAGTAACTTTGATTTGTTATATTTTTTTGTTTTTAAAATCTAACTGTGAAATATCTTCATTAGCCAAATTGGAATTTGATGCTCTCATAGAGAGTAATTACAATAGAAACAATAAATAATCCATCAACTCACATCTATTCCAGGTGTTCCATTTAAGCCTTGCTCTCCTCTATCTCCCTTTTCACCCTAGAGAAAATACAAAATTATTTTAACTTTCTAGGACAAAAACAGCTTGTCTAGATGGAGAATTAGTATGGACAAATCTCAAAAACAATGACAATTATCAATATAAACAGATATTTCCTAGAAAAAAAGCTCCATGATTTATATTTTCATCAAGTATAAATTCAGTCATACACTGGAGGGGGGGGGGGGACACTTGTAATTCAGAGATCTTAATAAGGTTCAGTAATTCTCCTCATTTCATCCATGAGCTTTATTTAGATCAGGAATGAAATGCTGCAGTCAAGCTGCATCTACATTTGCTGAGTCTCACTTTTCTACCATTTGTTTATTTTCTCCCTGGCTTCATTATCCCAACAATTTTCAACTTGCATCTACTGCATGCAAATGTATACTGTAATAAGCTGCCTGAAGACTTTTGTGTGTTTTGTAATGTTGTTAAGGTTTCATTAATTATTATCAATAAGGTTTTGCCCATACTTATACTGGTTAAGGTGTTCCTTATTATTTTATTTTTAAGACTTTCTCCCCATGTTACAGCAATAGTTTCTGCCTGTAATACATTGTCTCAACTGCTGTGTTCACCATATCATCAGAAGGACCCTGAACTCCCAAACTAGGAGCAGATTGATATTTGGGCCTTTCTTGCATGATCAGTGTTCTTCCTGCTATTCAGCTTTTATGTACAATTCAGAAAATTCCAATTCAAAGCCAACAAAGCAGTAAGCAAACCAGATATAACAGATGCAAGGACAGGGGAGAAGTGTTTTTCATTTATTTTGGAATCTATAAAAACATATTAAAGGAGAGGAAGAAAGATAAAGGAAAAGGAAAAAAAATACTAATGAGGGAAAAAATATGGAAAAGAAATATACAACAGTGACAACCAATTTATGCCACACTTACAAAATGACAGCCAAAAGTTCAGAGAGATATTCCTATAAAATTGAAATCTATATGCCACAATGTTTGAATTCTGAAATAGTTCTAAGGTTCTTTGAATAAGGTAGAACTCAATCTTTTGAATCAGGTATAATTCAGAGTTATCACCATGTTTGTCTGGAATATTTGCATACTGCAAAGGGAACTTCTAGCACCCTTGAGACTAACTGTGCCAAAGAAGTTGTAGCATAACCTTGCGTAGTCAATGTTCTTGGTTTACTGAGGAAGTACACCAAGTCTACAAAAGCTCATGCTACAATGTCTTTCCCACAGTCTCAAAAGTGCTACAAGATCCCTTTGCATTTTGAGTGAGATATGTATTTTCCCTTTCCCGTGTTACAATACAAGTCTTTTAGCCCAAAAATGACTCAGAGGCCTGGTACAGATGGCCAAAAAGGCCGCCTGTATGCATTTAGGGTTCGGGAGGGCACAGTATTTAGTCCCTCTTGAACCCAAACATGTATGGACGCTGCCATTTTAAAATGGCGGCATCCATACAGATGCACCATGATGGTGTCATGGCATGCGCAGTGTTTAAACAACGCTTTCAGGCCACAGGGAAGCGGCAGTTCGGCAGTCTGTACCGCCCCAGAGAGTCCATTTCCACAGAAATCTCTGAAGAAACCCTGTCTTCACCCCTCTTCTTTGTCTAGCTATTGTCTGATTTCTCTTCTTCCTTTTCTCTCTAAGGTTCTGGAACGGGTAGTTTATTCTCGCTCTCTTGAGTTTCTCGAAGCCAATTCTATTCTGGACCCGTTTCAGTCTGGTTTCCGCCCACGGCACTCTACAGAGACGGCCCTCACCAAAATCTCAAATGATCTCTTGCAGGCCAAGGCGAATGGCCTCTACTCTATTCTCATTCTTCTTGATTTGTCTGCGGCCTTCGACACTGTGGATCACTGTCTCTTGCTTGACTTACTTTCTGATCTCGGGTTCTCTGACTCTGTTCTCAACTGGTTTAAATCTTACTTGTCAGACAGATCTTTTTCAGTGATCACGGGCGGTCAGACTGCCTCCTCTGTTCCCTTATCTGTTGGTGTTCCCCAGGGCTCTGTCCTGGGTCCCCTTTTGTTCTCTCTATACACATTGTCCCTTGGTAAACTCTTCAGTTCTTCTGGTTTCTCCTATCATCTGTACGCCGATGACACTCAGCTGTATCTTTCCACCCTTGACCTTTCACCGGGGCTTGAACAGAAAATTTCATTTTGTCTGGCTGCCATCTCTCAGTGGATGCGGCATTGGCACTTGAAGCTCAACATATCTAAGACATCTTCTCATCTTCTCAACTAAGCCCACCCTTCAATACTCCTTTTCTGTTTCTGTTGACGGCACTTCTAGTCAACTGGTTCAGCAAGCCTGCAGTCTTGGTTTCATTTTTTTATTCCTCTCTGTCGTTTATTCCCCAGATCCAGGCCACCGCCAAGACCTGTAGATTCTCTTTTTACAACATTGCTAAAATCTGTCCATTCCTCTCAGCCTCCACTGCCAAGACTCTGGTCCATGCCCTAGTGATTTCACGACTAGATTATTGTAACCTTCTTCTGACAGGGCTTCCTCTCTCTCACCTCCATCCTTTAATCTCTGTCCAGAACTCAGCTGCACGTATTATCACATCCGCTTGCTACTTTGACGATGTTTCTCCTCTCCTATCCTTCCTTCACTGGCTCCCCTTCCCCTTCCGCATCCAGTACAAGCTTTTGTTGTTGACTTTCAAAGCCCTCCACAGACTGGCCCCTCTTTACTTGTCTGAACTTTTTTCTCCTCACACTCCTTCTCGTACCCTCCGTTCTGGTAGTCAAGGTCTCCTGTCCCAGCCGAAGATTTCCACTGCCCTGTCCCGGATTCGTCCCTTCTCACTTGCTGCCCCTCACTCCTGGAACCTTCCCCCACATGTACGCCTCACCACTTATCTAACCAGTTTCAAAACAGAGTTAAAGACTATATTGTTTAGGGAAGCATTCCCAGGATTGTGCCGTCTGCCCCAGGATGCCTCCTTTTAGCTATGTATTAAGAAGCCGAGCCCTCCCTCCAGTCCATCTGCCTTGGTCCAGGCCCCAGAGGGAGAGAAGAACCACTGGACCTCATCCCCCTTCCCACCACCTTTCCATTCTCCTTTTGTGTTGTTTCTTTTAGATTGTATGCCCGAGGGCAGGCAACCATCTTATTATAAGATTGTATGAACAGCACTGTGTAAATTTACTGCATTATATAAATAAAGGATGATGATAATGATGATAATAATAATAATAATAATAATAATACATCATCTAGGATTCTACCCAGAGTGTTAGATCACCATCATCTTGCAATATATTCTGAATTCTTAAGTTCAGGAAGTCAGCCTACATTTTTCTAGGTGGCAAGGCAACTTTCTTTCACATTTTATATTCTCCACTAAACTGCACTTTTCCCTTTATATGTGAGCTGGTAAATATAAAGTACAGTGGGCACTTGGTATCTGCTGGGGCTTGGTTCCAGGACCCCCTGTGCATAACAAAATCCGTGGATGCTTGAGTCCCATTAAGAACAGTGGCATAGTGAAATGGTGTCCCTTAAATAAAATGGCAAAAGCAAGTTTTGCTTTTGGAACTTATATTATTTTTGAATATTTTCAAGCTGTGGATGGTTGAATCCATCAATGAAAAATCTGTGGATAAAGAAGGCTAATTGTATTTCTAACAATATGGAACATTAGAACTGGGACCACCTGACAAGCATACCTTTGGCAGTGGAGGCACTAGGTTTGGTGTCATCCAATGTGGTAACTCATGGTATCATCTCCAGGCATTGACCTCCACTCATACCATACCACACAGAATCCTAAGCAATGTTTTTGTACTAATGCTATTCATAAATCAAAATTCCCACATATCACTGAATGTAATGGTAATATTTGTGACATAAACAACTAGAAAAATTAAAATTATACCTTTAAATTACAATACCATATCCACAGCCTGAAAGTATTTACAACATATAATGTCATGTGGTTAGAGTAAAAATTTGGTAAGATGTGATGTTTTTAAAGAATTAAAAATAAATTTTTGATGTTTAAATTCATTTTAAATTTAAATAAAATAATTATTAAAATTATTAAACTTGGTATTATCAAACTATTAAAATTATTATTAAAATTATTTTTTAATTATTGAAATTATTTTTTTTTAAAAAAACTGGGGCCTCTCATTTCTTCTCCCATAGAACCTTGCCCCACTCACACCATCTCTTCAGTGTTTTAAAGGGCTGTAGGCAAACGTCACAGCCCATTTCTGCCAAAAGACAGATGTTTGGGGAGCAGTGATGTCATGTGCTCCTGCAGTGATCCCCAAACTGTGCACTTTAAGCGATTTTGAACTTCAGCTCCCAGAATCCCAGACTATTGGCCAACATTACTGAGGCTTCTGGAATCTGAAGTAAAAATTTTCGTAAATGGCACAGTTTGGAGACCACTGGTTTAGCATGTCACGTGGTATGCATTCCCGCCACCCCACATTACCCTAGAGATGCCCCTAAATTTCGGAATCCAAAATTAAATGACATCCATGTGCTGGGAGATAAAGGTCTATAAATGAAAGGAAGAGAGAAAGGAAAGGCAGAGAACAAAGAACAAGAGTTGGTAAAAGCCTCATGTCTTCTGTGAATACTTTTCATTCCTCTTCCCTTGAAGTCTTTATTATTTCCTTAACAATGCAAACAAGCCAGAATGTCCTTTACTTTATCCATACTACCCTTCATACTTCTAAGAGCAGTGTGCCTTTTTATAATTTGCTACTGAATTCTAATATTGCCACAAACAATTTCCTGTAATGGCTGGTACAAACCATCAGCTTGCTCATAGAAGTTGTCTCCTTTCCTTTCCTTTCCCTCTCTTTTCCCACTGTCACTCTGTTCTTATTATTCCTATAGTCATATGATTTATCCATTCTGAACTTGACATGCAGGTACAATAATCCGAAAAGTTGTGATAAGTCAAAGCCAATTACTAAATTGTTGTGAATGGAGTATGCACTAACTAGATCAATGAAGGTTTCTGCATATTGTAACACTATAGATTTGGTTCGCCATGTATTAAGCTTGTGATTTTAGCCACATTTTTCACTGTGATGCAAAATTGCTTGGCTTGGGATGTCAAAATAAATCTGGGTCTGTTGCAATACACTCCAGATTTTATCCTGGGTGAGACTTCAGATGAATTTTCAACTTTCTATCTGTTGTGAAACAGACATTTGGATTTTTAAAATATTATTTCAGGCACATGGAACCCCTTATTAAAATTTTATTTCTGTATAAATAATGCCTTCTTCTTCTTCTTCTTCTTCTTCTTCTTCTTCTTCTTCTTCTTCTTCTTCTTTATATTTCCTGGCTCTCCCTCAGATCAAGGCGGGATTACATCATTACAATAGTACAAAACAGTGCAAAATGCAAACAATAAAACACTAACTGATATGGACAGTAACCTCCACTCTAAACTGATGCTACAACTAGACATGTGCCCAGGTTTTTTTTAGCAAATACAGCCCTCAGTTTGACCTATGATACCAAACAAACTCTATTGAATCATAGAATCATAGAGTTGGAAGAGACCACAAGGGCCATCCAGTCCAACCCCCTGCCATGCAGGAACTCCCAGTCAAAGCATCCCCGACAGATGGCCATCCAGCCATTGCTTCAATAGCTGTAACAAAGCACAAGGTACCAGCACAAAATACAGCTGGAAACAGCACTCAAACTATAAACACAGCTGGAAACAGCACTCAAACTATAGTTAGATATATGTATTTTTATTATATGAGGTAAATGCAATATTTAAATATTTATTGCCCTTCTTTATCAATAAAAGCATTTTTAACAGCCACTTTATCTACACTGCCAACTTATTTTGGATTGAGGAGAAATTATTTAATTATTGCAACAAGCAACAACCAATGTGCATGTGCTATACAGCAGAGGCAGGGACTCTTTTTTGACCCAGGAGCCAAATTTCAAATTTGGAAGTGTCTTAAGGTTTGTGTTCCAGCAGTAGGTAGGCCTAAAAGCACGTAGCAGGGTCATATCTAAATCTTTCTTATTTGCCCCAATGCAACATCTGTTTTGCATGCAAAGACCAACTTCCTGCGATAGAAGAACTCTCATTCCATGCAGTGTTGTTGAGCAGAAATATTGTTAACTGAATATTAGAGCAGTACCTGCAGTAAAATGAGCTGCATGGGAAGAGATACAACTGGGGCTGCATCCGCATTGAAGAAACAATTGAGTTTGAAACCACTTTAACTGCCTTTGCTCAATGCTATGGAATTCTGGGATTTGTAATATGCTGTGGCACCAGAGATATCTGACAAAGAAGACTTAATATTGCACAAGCCACTGAGCCATGGCAGTCAAAGCAGTGTCAAACTGGATTATTTCTGCAGTGCAGATGCAACCTGAGTCAATAGAATAGTTGAAAAACATTATAGAAGCACAGTCTAAAATCTGATTATGACAAGTGGATGGACTACATGGCATTTAGGGTCACTTCCAGGCCTAAATTCTATAATTAGCCTTGTGTTTTCATGGCTGCCAGTTTACAGCTCCATATAAATTGGGTCCAGATAACAGTAATGCTCTGTCATTTCCCCTCCAGATGTCGGAATTTAGCAAATTAGAACACTGAGCTGAAGACAGAGGCCTTTGGGCCTTTGTTCTGGTTTGCAGACAGATATCTGGTATGAAAGCTCTCCAGCTTGGAGGCATTCCCTGGTTGCCTTCATGCTGATTGAACCAGAGTGCTTCCAGAATTACTGGAAGCATACTTTTGTAGTAAGTTAGAATGAATTTTAAAAACAAGACAAGGACAGTATTCTCTTTTCCTGCTGGAGAACTAAAATATTTGGGAAGGGTCAAAAGCAGTTACCTTCAGAATAGGGAAACAGAAACAGTCCCAGTGGATACTGGCCAGAAAAACATAAAAGAAGAAACTATTCGTGCAATAGTCAATATTTAATCACATCTGAAACTTGATTTCCCATTTGATGTTTCTCTCTAGCAAGAAAACCTTAGAGACCTTATGAGACAGAGAAGCTAGTTATTCTATTTTCTATTTAAAGGTAAGTGAAGAACCAAACCTTTCTTGTCAGCAGTTGACAACTGGCATTACTTTCACTGAATAAGATGTTTTTGGTGACTTAATCAGACTCCTGTTTTGGTTATTTAGAGACTGGCATATGCTATGCAGTTAGTGGTGACAACAATGTCAAACGTGTGGTGGACTGGTATAAAGTCTAAATTACACTTGATTCTCTTCCATTCCATATCTGCTAACACTGTGAGTTTAGTTAATATTTTTCACATAGACTATTGGATTTTTATCCCAACCTTCCTCTACAAACTTTCAGGCAGCTTTTGTGTCCTCCTTTACACCTAATATTTTGTTTAGAGACAGGAAACTTAGTAGAGAAAGGCCAATGCATTATTAATTGTTATTAATTGTTGGTAAATTTAAAAACCTAATTCAGTTACATTTACTTGGATTAGAGGAGATTAACTGTTAAGTTAACATTAAATTAACTATTAAGTTAAGTATTAAGTTAATACTTAAATTGCAATTTTAGTTTAAATTAAATGCTTGCACCTAAATTTTACCAGAATGAAACTGAAAATACTTTCCATAATTTTACTCCATCTTATCAATTGTCCGTTTTGGGTGTGAGATACGGTAGCTGTATGAATTTTGAAAACCCCATTGCTCATTCATCTCACCAAAACACTTCTCTTGCTTTTTTTATATGCTTTCGTTTTGTCTTCTAACACTGTTTTTTTTTTAGCTTATTAACTTCCTTTTGAAATCCAGCAAAATTACCAGGTTTAAGAGCTTCAAAATTGAGTTTCCTGGGAATGATGAGAATCCTTTGTGTGTAAAACATTAACAGACCATCTAGATGCAACAAAGACTGTCTTCCAAACTGCCCTTGCTACTTGTTGGATTTTTTTTAAAAAAAATTAACCTCAGAATTATCTAAATACTATACACTCTCATTAACTAGAATAAACCAAAATTCCTTTAGTTTCATGGTGTTGTGGAAATCTGAACTTGGATCTCCCAACACCCAGTCCAATACTTTTACCACTTTCTAACTTTACATCAAATAAGGACTTCAGGTAAACAACCAAGTAGGTAATGTAATGTGTTGGCTCCTTAGCAGCATGGGTCATTTAATTAACTAGCAGCTTAACCAATAAGTTAATTCTGGAGAAAGAGCTATTATTAAATCCTATTGAAGCCACTCATTTTAGGTAAAAAAAAATAAATCTAAGGAGTTTTTCACACAGCTAACAAACCCAGCTTTCCTTTCCCGGTTTGAAGCGTCTTCCAGGATGCAGCTGGTTAATTTTGCTTGCATTTTGCTGCCAATGCCACCTCCTGCCTAAAGCGCACCTAAAACCTGGCTCCAAGCTGTGCTCAGCTGGCCGATTTGCAAAGTTGAGAGCTTCCCGACTTTGCAAATGGACCAGTTGAGCACGACTTCTAGCTGGATTTTAGGTGGGTTTTAGGCAGGAGGCAGCATCAGCTGCAAAATGTGAGTGATAATATCTCATTGCATCCCGGATGAGGATTCATACCAAGAAAGGTAAGCCGTGTTTTTAACTATGTGAAAAACTCCTCTGTGAAATCATGCTTCTAAGCTTATTGTCAGAAATTTCCAATTTAAAACATAATTTAGCTGATTTTAGCTATCTAGTTCTGATCTTTGATTTTGATCTGAATCTGCACCCCCTTGTTCCACACCAGATAAAGTCTGATGCACTGGACAAAAATCCATCCTTCGTAAAAATTAACATAGACTGGTTTTGTTCTTTTTTTTTTTAATTGTTAATACTGCTAATGTTGATACATTAGTAAATACGAATGGATAATATAAATAGTTATGAAAGAAAAAGTAAAAGAAGGCTGGGAGTCAAGACATATCTCCCAGGTCTCTTTGCACAGTTGCCTTCAAATTGGCAAAGGCTAGCTGCATTCATGAGCCACAAACCCCAGTTCTGTTACAAAGGTAACTACAGCCAACTAAACTACTGATGCATGAAACTAGCGATTTTCTATGTATGGGTATCAAAAAGAGTGCATAGTAAATCTCACATTTTGATTTGTTCCAGATACCCAAGCATCAGAGCAGTCCATAACAAAACCAAACAACTAATTTTGGTTTAAATAGTTTGTACAACTGCATGGAAAGGTATGTGCAGAAAAATAGTGTGAACACACTGATGATCTCTGAGATCTCTGAAATTTAGAACTGTAACGGTTCTGCTGAAAGGAAGATACAAAAATACATTGCTTTTTTCATGATAAGAAAATTGGCTGTCTGAGCAATAATGCAATGTTATATGTAGAAGCTGTTAGTACAGATACCCAGATTGCTATATCTATTAATTATCTGATTAGATTTTACTATTTTCTCTTTTAGGGGACTTGGTTCTTGCAGTTAAATATCTGTTCAATCTATTATATATATATTTTTATAGACTGGAATCTTATGCATACTTACTAGGGAATAAATTCCATGGAGTACTGACTAAGCAACATGATTTTCTCAGCTAGAAAACAACATTTTTAATTCAAACGTTTCATTTATAAATGGATCTTCCTTTCTGAAATAAGCATAACACGTACAACTCTTACATCTGTAGAGCTCACTGAGACCAAAATGCCATCTTTCCTTTTACATTTTGTTTCAATTTTTATTTTCTCCTGTTGTTACATATACCATTATTAAACACTGGAAAATCAATATTCCACTTTAAAACAGATACACTAGAGGCCACATTCTTGCTAGAAATACTTCATTGATTTTATATAAGTTTGATTTCCCCCCTTCACTAGATGACTTGAACCTTTACATTTGCTGCTGCAAACAGAAATCAATCCCTGCAATCTGATTTTTTTTTTAAAAAAAGCAAACTTCACTTTTACCATTCTCAAAATGAACATGAAGTGCTGCAAGTTAATACTTGTACTCTAATTTTCAAGAAGTATATTGATCACATACAAATAATAACGTGTGCATGCTGCCAAAATTCTAGTCTTGCTTGGCTGTAAGGCGAAAAAAACCCCAATTTCTTTATTTCCTTCTTCTGTAGAACAGTCTTTTACCACAAATGATATACTAACTTGTACTTTGTCCATTGCAAAATATTTCAGGCTTCCATAGTTCCAAAGTCAAAATTACTTGCTTTCATGGAAGAAAAATATACCCTTGGCCAGCAAATATTTGTGCTCTGATATGTTGAATCAACATGGGGCAACTGCCAGTATGTTGCCTTGCTCCAGTATTTTTGTCCTTCCAGAATGTTCCTAGTGTACTTAAAGAACTAGTCTTCACACTAGTGTATGTCAGTTTGCAATGTATGTTGTGACTGGATAAAGGTGTAGTAAATGACAAGTGTAACCATGTTAGGTAAGCCTGCATTGTAAATTAGTACCGTAATTAGCCAATCAAACCAGGTGACTATGATAGTCACTCAGCACACTATAACTGCTGTAAGAGTCTGCTTAGAGTTTGGAAGCATACTGGTACAAAGGAATAACCAGCACAAATCTAATTCTTGTGACAACTGGAGTAGACCTTTAGAACAGAATTACTGGGAATTTGCTAATCCAACAGTTACCTAAAATTTACCAATTCAATTATTGTATTGTATACTTCCTGTAATTGGCTACTGTCAATAGTTTGACTGCAGCATTCTGGAATAGCTAAAGCTTCGGAATGATATTCAGAAATAGCTTTATGTTTACAATAACAGGTGCAAATACAGTATGCATCATCATGGTCAGATCTGTCATCAGACTATGGATTATGAAGCTACCTTGTTTGAACAAGCACTGTAAAGTTTAAATACAGATTAGAATTCAGGAAACATGCTAAACTTTGGTCAGTCTAGGAATATGTTTCTGATCTTCTTAACTGCCATGCTGGAATGGGAGGATGTGATCCCACAGTTCACTGCAGCTCACCCTCATCATGCTAGTCCATGGTTTTCTTTTGAGCACAATCTACCCAAATGTTCACTTTATCTGAGATACCTTAATAGCCACTTTACCCTTTACCAGGAGCCTGTATTCATATCCTTAAAAACTGAAACACTGGACTATAAGGGAACCATTTTGTTGGATATGCATGCACTTAAAAAAAAAAAGACATGATTACCCTCTTTATCTCATTCATAGCCATTCAGAGCCTGTCAACAACTGCTACCTGGGAGCCACCTTTTTTTTTAATTCTAGAATATCTTGGATACCAGAGTGGATAATGGCATGTGCCAAAAGCTGTTGCCATTTTTCTTCACCTAAAATATCAAACAGCATGTCTGATGCAAACTGGAAAAATCAAATGGGGGTTGCTATGAAAAGGTGATTAAACATATCCCCACTGCTGTCAACCTTGATAGATGTAGTAGCATATGTGTGTGTGTGTGTAAAAGAGATATTGTTACAAGCAAGTGAATAAAAGAAACAGATTGAGTTTAACAAATAACAGAATAAATGAAGTTTTCAATTAAAAAAAGACTCTGTGGAATCTACACTTGAGATGACACATTTTATTTACATATTTAGACTAAGTATAGCCTGCATTTTCACTGTTTTTATAATGTTCAGGTAGCTTACAACATTCAAGGATGTAATGAAATCCAACAGAAATCAACAATCAACAACAAAAATAGGTTAGCAATAAAAAAAGGTTCAGACAAAACAGGTGCAGTGCTGTTACATTATTATTATCTGCCATAAACACATACTGTGAAGGGAGATACACATCTCTGAACACTGCAGAAATGTATAGTGTACACATTTTGGCAAGCCATGACTGGATATGGCCCCCTGGGGTGTATGTCTCCACTGCATGTATTTTCCTTGTGCTCTTACTACAGCGAAGGAGTTAATAAATCTATATGCAGTTGTTAGAACTAGTATGTCTTACTAGATACTGAATACGACAGCAATGATGAAACTGGATTTATTATGTACATTAAATGAACTATGAAGCAGAGATTGTACATATATATATAATTCATCTCTGTTTACAACAACACCTCTGTTGATGTGGCTTCTATGAAAAGCTGGAGTCTGCTCCTTTTGTCTAGAAATGATAAACAGACAGAGCTTTTGCACTCCTGAACAGTTGTTGGTGGCAACTCAGGCTTTGTTCAATATTGTTATTTTGGATGCTTCTGTTTCCCATTTCTATATTTTCTTAAGATTACTACTGTGTTGACCACCTTATACCAATTGATAGATCCCTGAGTTCCAGCTATGTTTCTGTCTTCATAAAGAACAACCATCTTCCCCCCAACCATCCCAGTAAACAGGAACATGTGCAACCTGAAACCTACACAAAGATCTTAGATTTTTCTGGCAGGATCATATGGGGAGATACAGTCTTTCAGGCAGTCTGAACTAAGTCATATAGGGCTTTATAGGTTATGGCCAACATTTTGAATTATGCCCGGAAATGAACCAGTAGCAAGTGATGTTCTTTCAACAAGTGAGTTATATGCTCCCAATAACTGGCCTCTGTGTCATTTTGAACCTACTGAAGTTTCCAAACAATTGCCAAAAGCAGCCCCACGTGGAGTGTGTTAACAATAGTCCAAACTGGGTGTAATCATGGCACATGGCACCATAGCCAGATCAGATGTCTCAAGTAATGGATGCAGCTGGCACATAGTTTTAACTGTCCAAATGCACTCCTAGCGCCTGCTGAGACCTGGGAATCCAGGCTCATTACAGAGTCCAGGAGGGTACGCAAGCTGTGAACCTGAGATTTCAGGAGGAAGGTAACCCCATCCAGCACAGTCAGAGTATGCATTCCCTGATCTACCTTTTGACTGACCAGGAACACCTATGTCTTGTCTGGGTTAAGTTTCAATTTGTTTGCCCTCATCCAGCCTATTACTGACAGCAGACACAGATTTAATATGAAGATAATTTCCTTGAAATTCAATGAGAAGAACAGATAGAGATATGTGTCATCTACATATTGGACACAGTCTGCATACTGCACACAGTCCAAAATTCTAAAAGACCTCTCCCACATCAAGGGGGACAAAACAGAACCCTACCTCACTTGAATTCTCAGTATTGCCAGCAGCTTGCTGAGCCACTTGCACATCATGGTGTCCTCCCGACTGGAGCTCCACATCTGGAATCGGTATAGTATGGCCCTCTGCAGCCCCTTAAGTCACTGTTTGCTACCACCTTCTATATCATTAGTTCTTGGATGTATGTGAAAGAAAGTGTCTTTGTGTGAATTGTGGTTCCCTTTGATTCATAAATAAAATTATTTTGGAACTTGCACAGTGGACTTCTTGATCCCCGCCTTGAATTGCCTGAGCTCTCCCAGCTACTTTCATTTGAATCAATAAAATTCTCCTATTTGAATATTAATTGTGAGTGCTTTCCTGGGACCCTAGTATTTGGGATAACAATACTGAAAGCCACTGAAAGGTCCAGGTGGACGAACAGGGACACACACACCCTGTCCATTTGCATACACAGATCTTCCACCAAGGCAACCAAAGCCATCTCCATCTCATAACCACTCTTGAAAAAACCCTCCCTAGATCCCCTGATAAGAAGCAATTATAGGCCCATCTCCCTATCACCATTCTTGGGCAAGGTGATCAAGAGGGCAGTTGCCTTCCAAATCCAGGCTGCCTTGGATGAAGCCGATTATCTGGACACATTTCAAACTGGCTTCAGGGCAGGATACAGAGTGGAGACTGCCATGATCGCCTTGGTCGATGATCTCCATCTGGGCATCGACAGGGGAAGTGTGACCCTGTCGGTTCTCTTGGTCATTTCAGCAGCATTTGATACCATTGACCGTGGTATCCTTCTGGAACACCTGAGAGAGTTGGGTACTGAGGGCACTGTTCTTCAGTGGTTCCATTCCTACCTCTCAGGCAGATTCCAGACGGTGAAGGTGGGAGACAGCTGCTCTCATAAAAGAGAGCAGACATCTGGGATCTCTCAGAGCGCCATCCTGTCTCCCATGCTATTTAACATTTACATGAAGTCACTGGGAAAGATCATCCAGAGACCTGAGGTGCAGTGTTATCAGTACGCTGATGACACCCAAATTTATTTGCAGTGTTGCAGTGATTAAGGATGGCATCGCCCCTCTGAATGCCTGCCTTGAGTAATGGGCTGGATGAGGGAAAACAAACTCAAGCTGAATCCAGAGAAAATGGAGGTAATTGCAATAGGTACCC
The DNA here is from genome assembly GCA_034509955.1 of Urosaurus nigricauda. Taxonomy (NCBI): domain Eukaryota; kingdom Metazoa; phylum Chordata; class Lepidosauria; order Squamata; family Phrynosomatidae; genus Urosaurus; species Urosaurus nigricauda. The sequence continues at coordinate 253,977,331 of JAOEGL010000001.1, read as the reverse complement.
CTGGTCCAGGAATGGAGATTTGTCACTCAGTCCTGAATGGAGTCACACTTCCCCTAAAGGACGAAGTTCGCAGTTTGGGAGTACTCCTGGACTCGTCTCTACAACTGTCATCCCAGGTGGAGGTGACAGCCAGGAGTGCTTGGTATTAGCTTCGGCTGATACGCCAACTGTGCCCCTACCTGGCCCAGAGAAACCTCAAAGCAGTGGTACCCGCTCTGGTAACCTCTCATTTAGATTTCTGTAACGTGCTTTACATGGGGCTACCTTTGTACTAAATCCAAAAGCTTCAACTGATGCAAAATGCTACAGCCAGACTGATCACTGAAACATCAAGATCAGAACATATTACACCAGTATTAAAATCAGTTTCCGGGCATAATACAAAGTGTTGGTTATTACCTATAAAGCCCTATATCGCTTGGGCCCGAGTTACTTAAGGGAGCAACTCTCCCTACATAATCCGCCCCACACTCTCAGAGCATCAGGAAAGAACCTATTAGAGCATCCAAACACTAGATTGGAAACAACTTTCTATAGAACATTTACCGCTGTGGCCCCCCAGACTTTGAAACAGTTCACCAGAAGAGATCCGTCTTACCCTCACCTTGGATGGCTTTAAGAATGCAATTAAGACGGATCTCCTATCCACCTGATCTTGTATAGCTGATGATAAGAAATATCCCACTCCTGAACTGGACATTATGGATTAGATGATGATCCACTATTCTATGGGTTGGCAATAATATTGCAGATGTTGTAACTATTTTAATAATTGATTGTATTTTAAATAAGTATTTTATCTTGTATTTTGTGATATGATTCTTGTTGTAATCCTGCCTCGATCCGTAGGGAGAGGAAGGAAATATAAATAAAAATTATTATTGTTGTTGTTGTTATTACAAGGCCTGAAGCAAAATTGAAATGAATTTAGACAATCCATTTCATCCAGAAACCTCTGGAGCTGGGAGACCACCAGGACCTTGCCTAAGAATGGAATATTAAGGACTGTCTGATAATTATTCTGAGTTGTAGGATCCAGGGAGGCCATTTTTAAAATAATGGCCTCACCACAGCCTCCTTTAGGCAGGAGGAAACCTCCCATGCTGCAATGAGGCATTCACCACTCCCCTTAACCACTCGGCCAATCCCCCTCTAGCTACTTTCAGGGGACAGGAAGGGCAAGAATCCAGTATACATGTGGTTCTCACTTATCCAATGATCCTGTCTGCATCCTCATAAGACAGGACAAGCAGGTGCCAATATTACATCCACTGGACCTGTCTCATTTACAGCATCCAAGTCATAGTGGATCCAACTCTTGTATTTCGCTGTAGACTTCATGGTCACGATAATAAATGTACTTTTGGAACTTTTCTGTTTCTTTTCCATACTCTATTTTTTAAAAAAATACCTGAATTAATTCTTTAAAAGATTTAAAGGGTTCAGGGAAACTCAAAAGTGAACACACTTTTGCTGTTTTGATTGTTCCAAATGAAGATATAACCCAACTGTACAATTTGTTTCTGTTCATGATGCAAGATGAATAAAGCCATTTCCCCCCTTTTTCACTTTGTTCCTAGAGGAGCTATAGATAATAACTGTTTCCCAGTGTTCACCATTCCCTGCCAACACAACCAGAATAGCCATTGAAACAATGCTGTACCTTAGCAGAGAAAAAATATGGGACATGGGAGGGGATGAAAACCCTAGAGAGATGGCTTCTCTAGGAACTCTGCCTTTAGTGGTGCCAAAAAAGTAGGGTGATAGAATTGAAAAATCCTCTTTGGTACACAAGGGCAAGTATGTTCCCCAAAACATTTGGATTCTTTTATTTTGCAATGATGTCACCCCTCCTCATTTTTGGAAGAAACCCTCTCAGGCATCTCTCCATGGTCCTTATCTTGGAAGAAAAAGAACCACCAATAGTCTGGTGGCCAAATGGCACTGAATTAACTCTGGAAAAAAAAATAAGAGGATGGGATTTTGGAGCTTATCTTGTGAAATTCATGTAAAGGACGATTCTCAAATCTATCAGAGAAATGAGTGTTTGCTAGGTTTTCATCCTACATGCACTATCAGTTTTTTTTTTACCATTTAAAATATTGAGCTGTGTCTGAGACAATATAACAAAAGCAGTAACTTTTATAGAATCAATCCTTATAATCATACATTTACTCCAGAATATAAAATAGTGGATGCTAATTATTTTTAAAATGTTATTTTTATAATATTTTTGGGATAAACATGAAAAGACATCTTATCTTGCAACTAAGACCAACTCCAGAAAACTTTCATAATTAGAGGCTGCACATTTTTCAGTCTATCTCAGCCTGAAGAAAAACTGAACACAAATAGTTCATGCAGAGTGGCAGAAGCAACTGGAGTTATGACCTGCTGTCCAAATAAAATGTAATTGTAAAACACATGAATGCTTTGGCACAGCTGCTGAGGAACTACTTAAAATCATTAAAAGTGTCATAATTTAAAAATAAAAATATACTTTACAGACTTCCCAGATTCTTTTACCCAACCCACAAGTGTTCAGTTCATAATGGATGTTTTCTCCGGATATGTCACTTGTATTCTTACATGATCAGATACTCCCTAATCTTATTGTATGCTCTGTTCTATAGACATCAATCTGTCATTTTGAAGAGGTGCACTAGTCGGCCATAGTTATAGTGAATCACAGAAAGGCTTTTACTAGCTCTTAAGCTACTTTGGAAATGTGTGTGTGTGTGTGCAGGTATCGAGGGGGGGGTACCTTCAAGTCACCTGTCAACTTGTGTCAACTCCATTAATTTTCATAGGGCTTTATTAGGCAAAGAATACTCACAAGTGGTTTTATCAGTTCCTTCCTCTGAAATATAACCTACAGAACTTGGTATTGGCTGGTGATCTCCCATCCAAATATTAAAGAGAGCTGACCCTGCTTAGTTCCAAGATCAGACAGGATGTGGTGCCTTTAAGGTATTTGGGATTTTAGGGAGCTATAAATTCTTCTCTTAATGGACTGTAAATGACTGCTATTGATGAAGAACAAACACAGACAAAAGCTGCATATGGTGCACAGAAACATCAGTTTAGGTTCTTTGAAGCAATCCATGTTCAGCTATTCCCCTCAGATGCACAGCTGATTATTTTAACAGAAACAGACGGCTATGTATATAAAAAAAATCAGCAGCTAAGCTTTGAGGTATCACACTGGCCCATCTCAAAAAAGAAACCTCACTAAAAGAGACAGTATACACCCCTGTTTCTGGCTGCCCTAGCACAAGGAATGGAAATCTTTTGTTTATGTCATTCTCCAAAATGAGAACAATTCCTCCAAAATATAATATGTTGGCCTGTTATCTACTGAAGTCCAATTCAGATACTCAGTTCAGTTGGCCTGTTTGACTACAAAGGGTTTCTGGTAAGCTTGCAACCCAGTAGCCATAGCTTAGGGAGAGCAATCATAATTAGAAATACAAGGTGGCTCCCATTGTTTGTTCCACTTTGGAGGTCCATTTTTAAACTGATGCTGGAGATCACATAGAGCCCACCACTTATCTCATGATGGTCCCTGAACAAGTAACTCCAGCAGTCGTTGATGCAGCACTACTGGCCCATACTGATGTATGGGATAGGCTTGTAAACCTAGTCCATCTGTCAGGCTATACACTCAGTTTGACAGTGTATGAGACGTTAAGTATAATCTTTATACCATTTTGTTTATATTGTGTATAAATACTTGCCAGCTTCTGACATACCAGAATGCTATAATTATTCAAACACTGGGCTAGTGTCAGGCAAATGAGTTTAGATTCTCTATTGGAATGCATCTGCACTCTTGAAATGATGCAGTCTGACACTACTCTAAGTGTATAGTTCCATCCTATGGAAACCTAGAATTTGTAGCTTTATGAAGTCTTTATCCTTTTTGCCAAAGAGTGCTGGTGTCTCATAAGTCCCAAGATTCTATAAGATGGACCCATAGCAATTAAAGTGGTGTCAAATTGCATTATTTCTAGAGTGTAGGTTCAGTCTCAGTCATAAAGTTCAGTTTGTGGCCTTGGTTTGATCACTGTTGTTCTCCCTCACATACTTCACAGGGCTTTTGTGAGAGTAAATTTTTGGGAGAACATGAATATGATATCCAAAACTTAAATTAAATTCCAGTAATATCATCAAAATAAGGTTTCTGAATATGATGCTCCCCTTTCATACTAGACTTCTTATCTGGAAGATAGCATGAATCCTTAAAAACCAGCCAGAAATTTAAGAAGAGCTAGCCAAGAGCCCTCTGTGTAAACATACAGCAAAATACTATCAGCAAACTTTTAAAATAATTATTTTTCTAGACTAGGCTTTAAATGAAATATGATCATTGCAGACAAATCTAATCAAAACAAGAATTATAACATTTGTGAAAGAGCCCCTTTTAACGCCTAGACTGAATACCACATGCCTTGCAATAAAATTCTATACACTATTCTTCAAGGGAATAGAAGTACAGGTAAAATAAATGAAAGAACACCTGTTTCTCTAATGAAATTGGAAATGATCCCACCAGGATTCAGTAATTTTAAACAAAATCAGTCTGCAAAATTTGATATTGTTTACCTTTTCACCCACATCACCTTTGTCACCTTTCAAGCCATGTTCACCCTGTATTGGAGAGAAATGTGAGAAGACACTGATCACATAAACATTCCAAACAACAGTCACATTTTTTAGATATGTATCCCTTTACGTTTGTATGTGTGAGGCAGAAATCTGCTTAAAGAGTTATTTAAAACAATATTAATTATACATAATGTGGGACATATAAGCACACACACATATAAGGGGCTCATAGGGACTCTGACAAAGATCCCGATAGATCCATCAGTATAGTCACACTAACAGCAGAAGTGAAGGTAATGATGGGGCAAAAAAAGAAATCAATGGTGGTGGCAGTGAGAAAGGGCAGAAAAATGTGGGAGCAATAACGGGAAATGGAAGGTGTCCTGTTCCCTATTTCTCAAATCCTTGGCCTCGGGAAAGGAATGCAGCATGAGAGTGTGACTTGGAGAATGACCTCTCGAATTATGACACAGGTAATTGTCCAAGCCACCCGTCCTATATAGTTTTGGCTCTGTGAACTCTCTCTCTCTTAGTGGGAAGCCAGGCATTTAAGGTATGGATGGCATGAAGTTGCTGGTCTCTTTCCACCATCACCACTTCCTCCCCATTCTTGCTGTGTGAGTGTGGAGAGAGAAGAACTGCTTGTGTCACATAAGAGTAGGTGTGCCCCAAAATGATCCCCCTCTTTATTGCTATTTTAGTCCTCCTTACTAATAAAAATGCTGACATTCTAAAGTGTTTTTGTCTTTTTAAAACAGAGCAGCAAAATAAATACATTCATGGAAATTCTCTTAGAAGCTTGAAACTTAATAGGAAAATCTGCCATTTCACAGAAGAAGGAAATCCGTTGCATATGTGAGAATTGGAAGCTAAACCTGTTTAGCTTGAAACATCTTGGTATTTCACAATCTAAAATAAGGTCTGCATTAATACCTTTTTATAACCACATACATTTGAGATGAGAACAGACTGTACCACCTTATGCCCTATTAAAGTAATTTGGGTTGCTGATAATCTTCAATAGTTCACTTTACATATTCTGTTTTGTCATATTGCTAAGAGTTGCATGAATACTAAACAGGGACAACCTGACTTAATCGCTAAGATCACTACTGTAGTATTCATGGTAGATAAAACACTGAGTGCTATTTCTAGCAGCAGGCTTTTTATTAGCAATAGAGTAGCTGTGAAGCAGGAGTTTTATTGCCTTTGTGTTTGAAGATGGGCATTCAAAGTGGTCACCCAAGCTCTATTCCCTGTAAAATAATGCTTCATTGATTGCTCAGGAAAAAAAAATTAAGGTTAAAACAAAAGTTCTTATCTAACTTAAAGAGACATACAAAAAGAAATACATATACCCTTGTCAAAGAAATCTAAAAGCATGGATATAATTATTATCAGTGCAAAAGAAAAAGTATCAACAGTTTGCATTAGCAAATATGGTGAAAGCTATTACAGTCGTTCTTCCCGATTTATGGGGGACCCATTCCGGAACCCCACCCACAAATAGGAAAAAACACAAATATCCATTAGATATAATGGCTGCACACTCCTGCACATGCCATTTTGTCCCTTTCTGGTTTCCGGATGCGGAAATTTAAGACTGAAAACGTCCGTGAACTAGGAGAGATGACTGTACATATAATAGTAAGTAGAATCAAGGAGAACTAGCATCACCTTCAATATCATCCCTTGCACCTGTCTGTCTGCTGCTGGTCTGCCTGTTTTTACCTCTCTCCCCTGTGGACAATTGCCTCACATCTGCTCCCTATAGGACTAATACCATAAGTACTGAGCCAGGTAGCCAGCTTCACCTGCCCCCTTCCTACAAGGAGATTAAAGCTGGGTTCATAAGGTTCATAAAGAGTATCAATTGTGGAAAATGTGCAGCAAGTTTTACCAAATGCTGGCTGCTGCCCACTGGAAATTCTGTACAGTGGCAATGGACTTTTACACACTGCCCCACAAGACTAACTAGTAGATCACCCAACAGACTGCTGTGAAGAATTTGCGCAACACTTTGCAGATAAAGTGGCTCATAATTTAAGTGGCAAAAAGAGTTTTTAATGGGATGGTGTTTGTATCTTTTTAATCTCTTAAGACATTTTTTACTATGTTTTAATTGTATATTGCATTGTTTAAATGTTGTGTTTTTAACTGAATTGTCATTTAAATGTTTTTTTTTAAACTTTAGTATGAATATTTTTAAAAACTGTGGCCTGTTTTTAAAATGTTTGTGAGCTGCCTTGAATCTTGTTTAGAAAAAGAGGTGGGATATAAATAAAATAAAGTTTAATATTTTGATATAACCTAGTATGCTTCTAGAAAGAAGATTCCTAGTGCAACCCATCAAAAGCTGGAGTTCTGTGGAGCTGTGCCATCTTCCATAGTTACCAAAGTCCTTCCATAGTTACCAAAGGACATCTGGGCAGTCCTCCTCCAAAGTAAAATTTTGGGAATAATGCAGGGAGGTTTTGCACACATACAAAAGCTCATTTGGACACACACACACACACACATCCAAGTCTCATTGGCGTAGTAGGTTGTTCTGTCTTCGTTCTTCAAAAACCCTTTTAGATAAGTTGTCCACCTCATTGTGTTATGTTATGAAAAATAATATGGAACTATTAAACAACACCACATCAATAAAACCAACCAACCAAATGAACCAAAACCATCAACACCATAACTAAAAAGCATACAGTAAAAGTGCAACAACACTAAAAATGTACACCACTAAAAATCACTCAGCAGTTATCAGAGCAATTTGATATCTTGTCTTCCCAGAAAACTCAAGCTGGTAAAATTTAAATGCACATGTTTGAAAACTAAGGTGACTCTATATGAACTCATGTAGCAGAGTGGATGGGGGAAGGAAGAGAACACTTGGTTTTAAGAAGAGTCTGGAAGCAATTAGATATAGCCAGGGATAAATCTGCAGCTGCACAAGAGCAGGATGCAGTGTTAGCAGATGGCATCTCCCTCTCTGAAGTTGAAGCATCCATGAACATTATGAAGGAATTCCATAGTTGAAGCTGTGGTCCTTTTATGGTCACACAGACTCAATCTTGGACCCATAGGATTTCAATGGTATGGTATGGATTATTTTCTCACAATGAATTTTCTATTAGCAATTAGTACACAATACAATATTTCAGTGGCTGCTGGTAGGCTGTGAAATTCTGTCCCTCATGTGGCTAGATTGGACCCCGCTCTGCTGTCTTTACACAGCCGACAGATAACTTTTTGTTTACCTGATAGTAGGGATGTAATTCTTCACTAAGGCTCCATCCACATTGTACAGAAATAATCCAGTACAACACTACTTTAATCACTATGGCCCAATGCTATGCATTCTGGGAACAGTAGTTGTGGCACCAGAGTGCTCTTACAGAGAAGGCTAAAAGTCTCACAAAACTACAATTCCCAGAATTCCATAGCATTGGGCCATAGCGATTAAAATAGTGTCGGACTGGATTATTTCTGCAATGAGGGTGAAGCCTAAGTTTCTCATCAAAAGTAGCAATGAGTCATTTCAGCTACTTTCTTCCCCCTTGCAAGAAAGCCTTTGGAAAGCATGCAGTTTTTGGAGGCTATTCATAATTTTGTGCAACATTCTGTGTGAAATTCACACAAGATTGTTTGGCAAAGAAAACAGAGTTTTCTGTGCAGGAAACAGCATTTTCTTCATGAAAAATAATATTTCTGTGCAGAAAATGCTGCTTCCTGCACGGAAAAGGCTTTTTTCTGTGCAAAACAATCCACACATGCATTGTCCAAAAGAAGTCCTGAACTGTGAAGATTCTTATCAGTCCAGGATTCTTCTTATCAGGATTTCTCACAATTGAAAAACATGGTATTTGACCATTTTTTCAAATGTTTTTGAATTTTCTGTCCATCCCTATTTGATGGTACTGACCACTGCAGTACATCTTTTATCTGATGTATGTTGTATTTTTCTGTCATAATTACTATATTTTAACTATTGTTTAAATTGTAAATTAATGCCATTAATGTGACTATTTATTTATTTATTCATTCATTATTAAAACCCTTATATATACTGGCCTTTATAACTGGATCTCAGGGCAGAGTACAATACAAACAATTTAAATCATTTTTAGATTAAAAGAAAAAATAATTTGAACAATATATAAACATATTAAAAACAACACCAGTTAAAACAACTGTAAATACCATGTACATGTATTCTTGATTTAATTTAATCATGTATGCACTGGATTCAACTTAATTAACTTTGTATTATGCCATACTCTAACTGACTTCTATCATAAGTCACCTTGGGTCCCAGCTAGGAAGAAATGTGAATTATTTAATAAATAAATATCAAATACTGTATGCACAAGACAGATTTGATCATATTCAGCACACACCCTCAATATTCCCCATGATGCTTAGAAAGAATGCTATTGATTTATATCCCAGCTTCAGAAAACAGGTCCTGTCTTTTCAACTGAATGTTAAACTCTGCTTCTCATATTGTCATTGCAACCACCCTGCAAAGTTAAGGCAGAAATCTATGGACTCTAGCAAGGCTGATATGTAATTTTAATAGCTAAAGGGAAACTTAATTTTTTAAAACAATCCCAGCAATGTACTCTAGGTTCTACAAAACCCCAAAGGATACAGGAAAGGAGAAACAAGGTATTTTAATAATACTAAATATGTATAAATTGGCTATACCTTCTCACCAGAAGTACCAGGAATACCAGAGGCACCAATCAGGCCATCTTCTCCCTGAAACAAATTACTGTATATGTAATCTGGGTTACCTGTCATTCAATAGCCAAAACAGTGTGATTAAAAATATTGTATGCAAAATTATAAAGAAATAACCATAGGATAATTTAAACTACCCCCCATTGTATCACATTCTTATTTGGATAGAGCAATTTGATCTTTTTCAAAACTAACTATCACACTAAGTATTAAAATAATCTAAATATAAAAATAATCTGAATAAGAGCATATTTGTTTGATGAGTAATATACAGCATGGTGCTGGTAGAACATTTAGGTTTTTTATTTCAGAGTGACAAACTTTAACATACATTTTACTCACCAAGTAAAGAACAAGTGCAAATTTGGAAAATGCAATGAAGTCCTTGACTGACCTTTGTTGGGGAGTTAAGACTTTTTGTGCATTTTACAGTAATTTTCTTTCACATTTCATTGATTGTACACTGATTTAGGGTTCCCATGAGTCGAAAATGACTTGAAAACACACAATGATAACAACAACAACAAATAAAATATAAAAAAAACAACTCATGGCAGTTGACAGTTTTTCAAAGGGATGTCCCAATGTGGCAACTGTGTGTGTTGAGATAAATTTTCAATGTTATAGCAAGAAGACTGTGTTAAGTTGCTTTTTCCAATGTTGTATGGAAATAACTGTGTTTAGAGAATTTTTCAGCGGGGTGCCTTACCAGTGGATGCTTTCCACTAGGGCTGCCAGGTGAAATGAAGGACAGAGCTCTTGTGCCTTTAATAGTTTTGGAAAACTGGGCAATTCCCTCTTTTACACAAGCATTAAAGGTACAGGAACCTTGTTCCTTATTTCAGCTGGCAACCTTCCCTTCAAGAAGGGGAAAATTAATGAATATTCTTTATATCCCTATCTGGTAGCTCCTGGTGTGCCACCACTCCCCATCACCAGCACTTCCTTCTTCCCTTTCGGAGAGGCAGCAGTAGGACTGTCAGCAGAAGTAAACAGAGGTTTACAATGGGGATCTGCCCCCTCACACACATATTGAGCAAAACCCAATAGTATCGAACAACACTGAGAAATTGATTGTTTCCATGGTTTTTACTCTGAAATCACTCTGTCATATTGAAAAAGCTTTATTGGTATGAAATCATCCTCCAGTTGTAAATCTCCTGTTTTCCTACTGTTTCTTCATCTTTGTCTTACCACAAAAATCATTAAGGAAGGGATGATGAACTAGCTCCATATTACATTTTGAGTGGTCATGCTAGAAGCTATCCATCTGGAACCACCCAACTCCCCATCAACAAGTCCCCTTGTCCTGACAACACTCTGCTCTTTGGGGGCACAATGTTGTGGTTGATGGGAGGTGAAGTTCTTTTGAGGGATCTTGAGAGTGGGGCTGTCTCTCCTGAGCTGTTAACAAGTTGCTTAAGTCTGATTATTCAGATCAATTCTAATGGAACAATGTTTAGGGAAAGCCAGCCATCTCTAGTAGGAATTACAGTTTTCTTGCTGAAGGACTTTACAGAATTGTATGTTCTAACCAAAGTGCCCTCTAACCAGAATAGACTGTAAAAAAATTGTTTCAATATCATCGTGCCTTAAGCAGTGCATGAAAGAAAAGAGAGGAAATATTTTAGGATTATATCATACTATATATTTTGACACTCAAGAGGCAATGCAAAAGACAAGCCTGAGATGGTAGTAACAGAATGTTCCTTTGTTTTCTGCATGACCCCATAGACCTTTTTTGGTGCCTGGACCAAATATATAGCAGAAGCTATGAGCAATTTTTGTTCCAAGAATTTGGAACAGGCAAAATGAGAACACAGAAATTTCTTCAATAAGTGAACAACAGCTAATCGCACTTTTTCATTGATGGTGCTTTACTGCGCAACAGGAGATTCTAATGCAGTAGTCGATTGAGATTTTGTTGTTGTTGTTGTTAAAAATACATAAGAACAAAATAATTTAAACAGAATGTCTAAAAGTGTTAAGGAGACCCAATTTGTAAGTTGTTTGTATGGGCTTTTGAAAAACTGAAAAGCCTATTTTGTCCCTGATTGCTTCCAGATTTTAGAAATTCACCCCTTTTTTATTATTTGAAGCTGTGCAGAAGTACATACACCTTGGAATTATTTGATATGCATGTACTGTCTTCCTAACAATTTCACCACAAATTGATTATTAATTCATATAGGCTAATGAAATAAAAATATTTCCCCCAAACAATATGGAAGAGAAGATCAATGTTGGAGTAAATGTGAATATTATAATGATGCTGGAGCCCAAAATGTCTCACTGAGGGAATTCCATGGATAGAAAGGGTGACAAAAGTCCCAAGAAGAGGTTAAAACTAGGGAGAAAGGAGAAGAGGGAACGCTTTCTATTCTGACATCAGCCTCTGGGGTCATTCTTCTGCATTTGATTGCTATTTATAATATGGACCAATTTTCAATGGCGTAAAAAATTCAAGGTGTGATTAACTGTATTTTGTGATTTACTCAACCTGGGTAGCACTTTGCTCCTTTAAAAACTTTTAATCCTTTTCAGATTCCTCAGATATTAGGCACCACTGCTCTCAATCTAATGGGATACTTGATATCATAACCATTTTGTTATAAAGAAAGCAGCTGATCTATTTTGTTCTGAGTCTTGGGAGCACATCAGTAACTATTGTTCAAAACTGAGAAATAGTCTTTCCCATGGATAAAAGTCATTAAGATACCTCATTCAGCTGTGGGTTAATTTGGATAACATTCCTCCCCCTCCACTTCATGTACAATGAGACCGAGGACACTTTAAGGATTGTGCTGTTTATAAACAGACACACGTGTAGTTTTCCACAAGTAGCATGTTATGTATCCACTGGATCTTATGGTACATCATTATGTGAGGGCAAAGGGACTATTATGTGAGTGAGTCCAAAATCCTTTCTGAATCTCATGACACACAGAAGATTAAGGAAAACTCCTAATACCTTATATACAAAAAGAGATTTTTAAAAATATTGAAGTCTATTAGAAAGCCTTTATTTTGCAAATGGAATGAAGGATCAAAGCTGGATGATACATATTGCAGAAATAATACAATTTGACACCACTTTAACTGCCCTGGCTCAATGCTATGGAATTCTGGGATTTGTAGTTTTGTGAAACATTTAACCTATTCTGTCAGTGCCCTCTCGTACCACAACAAACTACAATTCCAAGAATTCCATAGCAGTAAACCATGGCAATTATAAGTCTAAAACTGGATTATTTCTGTAGAGTGGATAATAATAATAATAATAATAATAATAATAATAATAATTTATTCAGCCAAAAGGCTATCAGAAAGGCTTACAACTCCCCTCAATTTTAATTTTATCATGTTTGTAACTCCATGCAATTCACTGAGTTAGAAACAACAATAATAATCACACCTTTTCTCCAGGGAAACCAGGAATGCCATTTTCTCCTTTAGCTCCTTCTTCACCCTACGAAATAAAATGTAAATAAATTTGTTTTGATGTAAACATTTTAAGTCATTGTAAAAAAAAAATCTACATAAAGCCTCGCAAATATTTTGCATCATTTATAAAATCATATATTCACCATCATGTCTAATAATATATTTGTATATTCTGCATCATATATTCTGCAAAATCATAGATTCTGCAGAATTATATATTATGCATCATATATTCAGTTTTTAGTTTGCTCTTTATGCAAAATAATATTGAAAGTGCAATAAGATAGACAGTGGCAGCACACCACTGAATAAACTGAAAATGCAATTTTAAAAACTATGACAAAGTTAAATTATAGAATAAATTAAAGTTTGAATCCTAGACTAACTTTTCTACCAAGATAAGGAAGGGAAAAAAACTACTCATGTACTTAGCACATGACAGGATTCATGATTTCTTTGATTCAGAGCGGTGAAACAAATGTTCATCTTGAAAAAAATAATTTACAAAACCGAAAGCCATAATCTGCCAAATAGTTGCCAGGTATAGCAAAAGTGTTGGTTATTACCTTTAAAGCCTAATGACTATATTACTGATTTGGTTTGAGTCCAGGTTACCTATGGGATCTCATCTTTCCATATAATCCAACCTGTTAAGATTGTCCTCATTCATCACCCACCACCATTGCTGAGGTCAGAACAAGGTTCCCAGCCATGTTATCAATTCTGGGTGCCTTGTTCTGACTCAGATTGACTCACACCCACAACAGTGACACCAGGTGATGAACATGGACCATAAATGAAAAGGCCCGACATTGTTGAATTCCCCAGAAAATGCAGCAAAAAGTGAGTTATTTAAATGTGGGTTAGGGGGAAGAAATCTCGAATCAGGTGCAAGAGTCATGAAGACAGTCTAGACCTTGGGATTTTGGCCCTACATCTTGTAAGCAGGATGCAGGAAGGGAGGGGGAATGTGTGGTAAATCACTCATGTAGACAAGTCCCCAGAGGACTTATTCTTCAGCTAGTCCTAGACTGTGGAATGACCTGTCAGAAGAGATTTGACAGCTAGATACACTGTCTGAATTTAAAACAGCATTAAAGGCCAGTGTCTTCTCGCAGGACTATCCAGATGATTTTTAAATTATAAATTATAAACTATGGATTGATTGTTTTAATAAGTATTGGTCTTATATATTATTTTAAACAGAGGTTATGTGTTTTAACAGGTTTAGGTGCTTTTAACTAATATTATGTGTTGCATTTTAACAAGAGTAACCACAAGCACCTAAAGATTAGTTGTTGCTAGAGTAGACTAACTGAATCAATAGTAATCTGGCTGGTCACTCAATAAACTGGATCTTGTTGGACTAATAGTTGAATTTCAACCCAAGAATTCCAATACCATACTGTTCTACATTTCCAGCAGGACACATGTTAAATACAAAAGGCCAGTATGCTCCTGGTTCAGCATTTAATGCTGATATCACAAAACTTCCCCGTTGAAATCGTAGGTTAAACCCACTGTCCTTTTTCGATTGCTATTTCTAAAACCAAACACTGCTTTTGAAATTGGGTACGAGGTGCATATATTAAGGTATTTTTCAGCAACAAGCCCTCTGATCACAGTATTGTAACACAAACATTATTTTAAAAGCCACTAATAATTTCAAATGATGCATTTCTAGCATGTGTAAAGAACAGATCCCCAATTGGATCTAAGTAATCCAAACTCCATTGACTTCAGAAAACATAAAGTCTAAGGATTTGGACCACAGGCAACTAATGAACTAATAATATTATGTGCTCCAGTTTATGAAATATTATCTGTAATTAAAGGCAAGCAGGAGAACTCTAATCTAGTACATAGTAATAATGATGAGCCACATATGTCTGTCTCCTAGTGCATAAATAAATGAATATGTTTTGCAAGCATTATAAAACTAATCAGATTTTCCAGGCCTGTCTTCTGTAATGTGCAATTATATCTCTCCTTTTTACTGACTGATAATTATTGGGAAGATTATATGTTATACTATTTTTAAAAACTGGCTAATATCTTCAGAATGTATGTTTAAATTGGAATTTCAGGAGACTGGGAATGCTCAATTGTATTACAATAGAATAGTCCTTATAGCAGGGCCGGGAAACTTTTGGGGGCTGGAAGTAAACTGGCCAGCCTCCATAACAACCTGCTTTTTTTTGCTATCTGAGGATGGGTCTGGATTGGATCCCCCATGGATAAAAAAGGATGACTGTATTTCCTGCCTGATTTAGGATCTTTGGGGGAAGATTTCCCTTCATCCCACCACTAACATAGAGGCATTTGGTGAGGATGAGGGAGGGAAACTTCTTGGTGGCTGTCCCAGGTTGTGGAATTCCTTCCGTTGAGAGACTTGTTTGGCCGCATGTGTGCTCTCCTTTCTTTTTCTTTGGCAGGCCTTTTGACTCTTAACTTATTGTGGCAGAAGGATCCTTTAATGGGATTATGCTTTAATCTTTTTTTATGGTTACTATGTTTTAATATTTTTTAAAAAATGGTTGTAATTTGCTGTTTCTAATAGCATTATTTATTTAATCGTCTTTTAAACTTTTGTATCAAATAGGGTTTGTTTGTTTTTGTATTTTGTTATGAATTTTATGTGAGCCACATTGGATTCCATACCAGGACAAAGGTAGTATATAAATTTAATTTAATTTAAAAATGTGTTCATTATGTTGATGTGCAGTTGAAACTTCCCATCACTGTGCATCTCAGAGAGGCTAGTAGGATGGATCTAGTTCACATTGCAGTAATTCTTCATGTCTATACTAAACCATAGTTTAGTATAATAACAACAAATTGAGCTTCCTTCTGTACTAGCGTACTCTACCCTTTTCTCTCCTTCATTATGGAAATAAGCTTATGCTTGCATTTAGATGAACTGCAGTTTAACATGTCTTCCCACCTCTTGCCTTTGGTTGAAGTTAGCTATGGTTTGCAGAAATAATTCAGGTTTATAAAATGTGGTCTTTCCACAGACCATAATTAAGATTAACCAAAGTTTGTATATGTGCAAACAACACAGCAAGCCAAGCTTTGGCAAATCTAAAACAAAAACAAAAGATTCTGAACTTCTCTGTAGAAGCAACATGCATGCCCGTTGCCAAGCTGTTTGTCCTTGTATTGTCTGGCTATGGATGAATTAGCCCATGCATCAAATATTTAATTAGAAACTGGTTCTCAGAAGTGAGAAATCTGCTTTTCTGAAATGTCAACTTCTTTTAAATAGACACACCATGCTATAACTACTGTTAGGTTGCTTCCAGCCCTAAAGTCCATGTTTTATTAGAAAATATCCCAATGCAGAAAAATTTACATTGCTATGTATTCAGGGGAGGGATGAAATATCAAAAAGAGTATCTAGATTTCATCAGGATGTGTGTGTGTGTAGTAAAATGAAATAAAATAGGTGAGAAGACTAGCTGGTTGTATGATGTAGAAGGAAGAGATAACCTAGTAAATAACATGAGATAAGCAATTGCCTGGGCTGGAGTACCATAGGGCATGGTTTCAAATCATTATTCCTAGCAACATAAAACAAGGAAAGCAATTACAGGAGGGATAAGGTTCCTAAAAACACAACATTTCTGCAAGTCACTACTCTTATATGTGCTGACTTGCCTGCACAGGCAATATCCTGCAGCGTTTATACCTGCCTTCTTCCAATCACAGCAGTGATTCACAGAAACTAAAAAGGCTGCACCTGTAAAATCCAGCTGGCAACACTTATTTATTGGCATGGGCACAAGGGGATGAACAAATCAGAGAAAATGAACTGCACGTGGTGTACTTCAGCCAGAAATTCAGATCCAATGAATTGAAGTAATGATGTTTAGTATATCCCATTGAAATGATTTTGAATGCAGGCATGTAAAGCTAGTTCAGTCACCACCAGCAGGATGAAATCCTGACTATTTTATTGCCACCAGTGCTTGAGAGAAAGAAGACAGCATGAACAGAAGTGACTCATGTCAGCTTCTGTGAGTGTCCATGGAATGAGCGTTACATCATATCTCACTTCCTGCGCTGCTTCCAGCTATTTTAAGATTGCTCCAAAGCATTTTGTTATCTCCCATAGTGTGTTTTTATATGCCTCATATTCTGAATAACTGCAATTCTGTGTTGTTTATAGTTTTTAAAAGTCTTAACTACATCTAATTTATTAACTAGAAATAATTAATATACACAGCTGTATATTAATAATAACAATAAATTTAAATGGCTTTCTTCAAGCCCTTATAATAATGTGCTATAACAAATTAGCTTATAAAGGTGTGACTGCATCATTCATCATTCAATTTCACTTTCATAGGTAGAGGATCAAATCTAAAAAGCTCACTGGCAGTTGATTTATGTTTGGCATGAGCAGAGAAATAAGCAACAAAGTGCTACTCCATTGCATTTACTCTGGAAAGTGAAAAGGTTTACTGTAATTATGTGAAGGCTTTCATGGCTGGCATCCCTCATTTTTTGTGGATTTTTCAGGTTATGTCGCCATGTTCTGGAAGAGTTTATTCCTGAGGTTTTGCCAGCATCTGTGTCTGGCATCTTCAGAGAATGCTGGCATGGAAGTAAGTGGGATATATATACAATTGGCCCTCTAATTTCATGGGGGATCCTTTCCAGATCCCCCATGAAAATGGAGGCTCATGCTTATTCAAGCCCCATAAGCTTGAATGGAGCATGATGTCAGGGACAGCCAGGTGGAGGACATGGAGGATTCTGAGGAAGAGTATGCTGGGTCAGGTCCCAGCATGGTGCTGCTAGATCCTGGAGACTTGGGTGAACCTGGACCTAGTTCTATGGGACACAGTGAGGCACAGCCCCTACCTCAGCAGCCTGGGGTCTCCTCAGAGGAAAGCCTTTCCCCAGCAGAGGTTGCAGGCCTGGAAGAGACACAGAAGCAAGAGACAGAAATCCCTTCCTTTGCTCAAAGGAGAGCAGATCGGGAGGGGCTGAGACGCTCTCGGAGATTGTTAGAGAAAGCCAAGTTAAAACAGCTGTGAGGGGAGGAGCTGGGGCCTATATAAGAGATCAGGGAAGACAAACTTTTGTCAAAGCTTATCTTGGTTTCCCGGCGAAAGCTCTTGACTCTCGGCTTGACTTCAGACTACTCATTACCTGCGACCTTTGGAACGGCTTTGGAATCTCTGTCTGTGATAACCCTCGACCTTGGAACACTCATTGAATTTGCCTTTTGCCTTGCGGACTTTGTATTTGACGACGGCCAGCCATTACTGGTATTTTGTTTCCATTTTATTGTGTTTATTAAAGACTCCTTTATCAGCCACGTGTTGGCAGCTTTCCCGGACACATGCCCCATGAGCGTGCGCCACTGCAATTAACAGAGGTCACTCCTCTGCATATATTCAAGGGTGTGGATCTCAGAGGGGTGACTGTGTGACCCTTGGTTGAGAGGAAGTTATTTACATGTTTATCTGTGTGTTGGTCTGATGTTGAATGGCAAGGCCTCAGGGTGTCAATTTAATTAGTGATCCATTATCTACGGGAAAAACCCTGACCCTGGGTGGTTTTCATTTGCACTTGCTGGGTCTTGATTTTGGTGTTTTTCAGGATCGGTAGCCAAACTTTGTTTGGGTTCCTTCTTTCCTGTTGAAGTTGTCTATGTGTTTGTAGGTTTCAATGGTTTGACCTGATAGTTATTGCATTCTGACCTGACAGTTGTTGGCATGGTCCAGAATTTTATTTTCAAATAGCATTTTGTGCCCAATGTGGTTTATAATGTTCTGCAGACTGACACAGATTAACATGTAAATCACTTCTTCTCAACCAAGGGTCAGACAGTATATATATGCCACTCACTTCCATGCCAACATTTTCTGAAGATGCCAGCCACAGATGCGGGCCAAACATCAAGATTAAATTCTTGCAGAACACAGTCACACAGCCCAAAACCCCCCACAAAAACTATTTCTATTTATTACACACATTAATGTGTTTACATTTTAAATTTATGTTATATTATTGCATCAAATCTTGCAAGAATGAAAATGAATGAAAATCCCATTTATGATTTTACTCTGCCCCACTCCCAATTCTCCCTGTTTTGAGTCTGAGAGAGAAGGAATGAGTCACATGGGTTTTTGAAAATCCAATTTCTCACCCACCCACTAAAATGGAATAACTGAGATCAAGAACAAATATGTCCTGACTGGAAGGATGCAGGAAGCAAAAAGTTTATCAGGTGGCCTAATAGGGGGAGAAGGAGGCCTTCCAGTCTCTTTGACATTGATAGGCTGAATGTGTGCAAGAATAAACTGAATGTATTACTCATTTATATGATAGTAAGTACACATTTTTGTTACTGTAAATATGTAGTAAATTTTTTGTATATATGTTATTGTAAATGTTGAAAATATGGATGTATGAATGTGAATGTTTTTAACTGAAAATAAAGATTTTAATTTAAAAAAAACAGGGGAGGAGGAGGGAGAGGGGAGCAAGAAAGTAGAGATCTCTGATAGAGAAGCTGGGTTAAATAACAGTCTAGCACTCCATCCACCAACCTGGCTATAAACCAGATACCTATATATCAACTCAACCTCCCAACAACCTCAAAATACATTTCTACAAAACTAGAAGAATATCCAGCACCTTTGATTCATCTTTCTCCTCTATATAGCACTGGCAGAACCTAAATTTCTGTGTGTTATAGATAGTTTACTGCAGTATGGCTGAACAAAACAAAAGGCTATCCATAATTAGCATCTATGCACAAGTTTTGCAAACAGTTTGTTTGTTCATTAAGTGTTGTCCAATGCCTAGCTAGATCTTCTGCCTCTGGCTCAACCTAGAAAGGAAGGAAAGTATCTAATTCCTTTGATGTGACCCTTGAGCTCATCATTCAATTTCAGTTTTCAGCATGACATAATTAAGTTGTTTCCCTTGGATAAACATTAGTCACAGTACTAATTTCAGTATTATCCAACAAAACAGACAGATTCAAAAATAAAAATAGTTTGATTTATTACTGCATAATAACTTAATATGAGTTTAACAAGTCATATATATAGTCTCTTTATCCTCATATCTGAATTTTATAAAAATAAACTCTCATGGCTCCAACCGCCCCCCTTTCCCCCCAGAACAAAGCTTCTTAACAAAGGAATGTTAGAGTCAACAACCTTGTGAGCCTATATTTAAAAATGTCTAGTTTGCTGATTTTTTGATTGTTTATTTCTCCAGACCTAATCTCTTCCTGTATCATCACTCCAACCCCCAGCCATTTATCTACTTTCTCTCATGCTTTCATTTGATCACGATTTGATTATGGATTTTAAAAAAGTAAATCAGTCTACTTGTATATGTTTGATAAGGAAAGCTAGGCTTGTTTCTTTTCTCCTCTAGTGCCTGTGTGTGTTCAGTCTCTCTCTCTCTCTCTCTCTCTCTCTCTCTCTGTGTGTGTGTGTGTAATTGGGGTTCTTGTTTTGTTCTGCCATTTTCATCTCTCTGTTTGTGACAGTCAGTACTATCTCTCACATTTGCAACAAAGATATACTATAATATGTGGAAATAACACACACACACATACTGCCCATGACTTATGTTAAATCTATAGTGGAGAAAGCACTGGAGACACATGACTAGGTGCTCCAAAGCTACTGACTGGACAGTTGAGTCTGCTTCCCTGGGAGCTGTCCAGCCTTTAGTGGATTTTTCCCCTCGCAAAAAAGATTTCCCTGTTTTTGCCTGAATAGGCAACATCAGTCAAGATGTTATGTCAGGAAGCCTCAGGGGTGTCCTTCTTCTGAAAGTAACCTTTGTGAGTCTTTAAGTTTTGTTAGCAACTAAAGTTTAGTTACATCCCTTGATAAAGGTATTGAACTGGAAACTGGAGGTGATTTATTCTCTTACCTAATCTGAAGGTGAATTATTCTCTTGCGTTCATTCATGTGGTAGTAATACTAAACCAGTTTATAGGCAGTGTAAAGGAGCTTGCCTATCTCTGTGTGTAAACTTGTTTCTAACACATCCAGGAGATAAGAATTATTAAAAATCCAACTCGTGGCTATACTCTTAGCAGTACAGACAAAGGATGTCTAGCAGCCTGTCTAACCTTTGAGAGTTGGAATTACATATCAGTTTGCCACATCTCCCTTTTAAAACATTATGATACAACCCTAATGTAGCAAGGAAAAATGCACTCAATGTGAAATAAAGCCATTCCCGCCAACATTTCACAGATGAAAACTGTGAAACATATGACAAGGCAACATTGGACTGTGCTCAAGATGGCAAAAGTAATGAGGAAAAACACACAAGCTAGGAGAGGCTACAGCAATTTGCTTTTGCCTGGGTCTACAGGAAAGGGAAAGACTCTATTTCTTCTGACTGATCCTGCCCAATTAATTGAGTATAAACTAATTTGGCATGTTTTGCTCAGTAACTGAAGCAAACTGAGGACAAAGGGGGGAAAGTGGGAGGAGGAGTGAGAAACTGGGACATTTTAAAAGCTTCTAAATAAAAGTGGGATGACAGACAATCAAGACAGTAAGTGATAAATCAATTGGAGGGCATATGACTGCAGAGGTGGACAATTAATTGATCACAATTAGACTAGGATTGTTACAGAACAAATTAACTGCACTACGGAGCACCAGCGGCATCCCTAGGGTTGATGTCACCCGGTGCAGTTACTCATGGGAGGGTGGGACTTCCAGGGCATGCGGGAGCATGTGTGTGTGGCCGGAGATGCCCCCATGCAGCCTCGGGAAGGTCTGGAGAGCAGCCACGCAGCCTCGGGAAGTGCTAGAGACTAACCGGGTGTCACCCCCCTCTTCTGGGGTATCACCCAGTGCGGCCTGAACCCCCCGCACACACACCCCAGTGATGTTACTGCTGGGCACTTCATTTTGCAAAGAAAACAGAGAGAGCCAAGTGGTGTAGTGCTCTGAATGTTCAACGATTAGTGTTGGACTATAACTCTGGAAACCAGTGTTAAAATTCCCAGCCATGGAACCCACTGAGTGACATTAGGCAAGCTGCAGTCTCTCAGCCTCAGAGGAAAGGAAAGGTAAACACCCTCTGAACAAAGCTTGTAAAGAAAACACTGTGATAGGCTCACCTTAGGGTCATCATAACTCAGAAATAACTTGAAGGCACACAACAATAATTGTGAGTTCCTCCACAGGCTAGCTATTATACAAATTAGGTAAGTCATTGTGCAACTTCAGCTAAACTATCAAATCCATCTAGCTGGATTCTTGCAAGATTGCTTATGCATTGTGTATTGGTCAGAATGCAAACTTATATGGAAATCTAAAAACTGCAGGGGAAGAAATTATAGCCCTTAAAATTTAATGACACCCCCCCCCCATCACAGGGGAAAAAAATCCCCTTATAATATCATTCTTTTCTAACTCCCCCCCCACCACTCCTTTCTAGCTTTCCCTGACCCAAAGTATAAGAGATAGTTGACTTCTGCATGCTATGTTCTCTGGGGACCCAAAGCAGGGCAAATTTAGGGTCTTAAGTGCTTTTCTCTTCTCCCCTGCTATCCTAGAGACAAACTGCCACTTCCTTTTAGACACTGGGGAGTTTACTTTAGAATGCTCCAAGGATTACCAGGCAAAGCCATTATTCTTTACACATCAAAGGTTCTTTCAGGCAGTGTGATCCCCAGTGTACTTTTAGACACAATGAAAAAGAAAAAAATTAAATTCCAGACGTCTATAATTCCATGCCTCTGTATTCTAGTGAACACTTGCTGACAAAATCATGGTTAAAAAAAGGTGAATTGCATTAGCAGTGCAAGAAAACAACACATGCATAACCTTTTTTTATTTTACTTGGCATTGTATTTCCTATAAAGTGAACTCAAAAGCAAATTCTTCTAAATCCAGAAAAGCTCTCTTAAAATATGACACTCTTTCCATATTTTCTACAGATTCTCAAGCTATACTATACTATATACTATAATACAGCGGTCATGTAGTATGGTTTTCTTGTTGCTGTGGGTCTTCAGGTCATTTCTGACTTGCAGCGACCCTAAGGCAAAATTATCATGGGGATTTCTTGCCAAGATATGTCTTTGTCTTCCTCTGAGGCTGAAAGAGTATGATTTGCCCAAAGTCACCCAATAGAGTTCCATGGTTGAGTGTGGATTTGAACCCTGGTCTCCAGAATCATTGTCCAACACTCATACCATTACACCACACCAGTTCTCTGACAGATCTTAGATCAAGAAAGTTAATTGCATTTGCAGTGGAAAAAGCCAACACTTCCCTTCCTGCTGTTGTTATTTCCAAGGCATTTCTGATTTATGGTAATCCTAAGGTTAACCGATCATTGAGTTTTATTGGCATGATTTGTTCACAGAGGGTTTGCCTTCCTTCAAAACTGAGAGAATGTGACTTACCCAAGGTCACCCAGTGGGTTACTATGGCCAAGTAGGGTGAACCCTGGCCTCCAGAGTCATAATCTAATGCTCAAACCACTACACCATGTTGTCTTTCCTTAATGCTGAGGGGGAAGATGTGTCCTAGTCTTCCTATTTGTTGTAGATCATGAAAGTCCACCAAAGGAACAACTATGGGCCTCATTCCCACTACCTTTTAAACCAGAGTGCAAATCAGTTTAAACCGTTTTAAATGACCCTGGTTCACACTTGAACCGAATCACTGAAGTGATTCAGAGAGGGGGGCCATGTGCTAGATCCATTTAACCCATTTCTTTTTGATGCTGATTTTTTCAGCAACTTTTTGGATAAATCGATTCCACGCAAGTGTGAACCAGATGTGGACCGGAATTGATTTAAATTTGCCCTTTGGCTGGCTGGAGTGGGTCCATTTTGAATCAATTCATTCTTCAATGTAAACCCCAAGTGGGTTATTTTATTTTATTTTGCAACAAGAAAATGCAACTGGGACAAATGTAATGTGAACCACATTCCACTGCTGAACTGATCCATCAATTTGGATCACAAAGCAATTTATTTGTAAGTGGGAATGCTATTGACTCCTGAACTAGTTTAGATGCAAAAAATTTAAAAGTACCGTATATTATCTAATCGTGACCCTGTCCTCAATCTCAATTAAGGCTTAGCTGCTCAGTTTTGGGGACATTGACCTGGAAATAATCAAACTGATGTCTTGATGGATTTTATCTATGAATATGGGAAAATCACAAATCCTATAGAACATTTCCCTCTGGTCATTTACAGAAAGCAAATTCTACTTACTGTACATGCACTTTCCTGCCTTCTTTGGTCATTTGGAACCTTGCACAATCTATCTTCCAAGTCTCAGGGATAGCAGATGGATTCTCAAGAGGCTTGCCTTTACAAACATGTCCCCAGTACATAGTTCATGGTGTTGGCATGGGACAATGTGGCAGAGACAAAGTCAGTTGGTAAAGTCCTCTCTCCCACATGATTGCAACTCCATGCTCCCAGTGCACCCAAAGCACAACTGTATTATGTGCTGATTAGAAGACTTTGGGTTGCACAAAGATAATATTGTGTTTCCATGACTATTAATATGTCATGGGTATCTCTGTCAGAATAATTTCATTTTAAGAATTATATACAAAATCCACATTCCTCTGAGATGAAGTACTGTAATTCTTGAATGAACCTAACATGCAAGAAGCAGCAGGAAATGCTATAGCTGGGGTTTGATTCTGCAACAAATTTGCATATTTTTATGAAGAAAACATTTTTATCCTTCCTGCATTGAAAATGTTTTCTGTGCAAAAAAAAAAAATGTGAGAAGTTTGTTTCAAATTGTGAAGATTCTTATCAGTCTAGCACTGGACTTGTCATTGTTTCCAGACACTCAACAAACAGATTTTTCAACCATTTTTTCCAATATTTTCAAATATTCTTTCTATTCTTAGTACTGTAGTGTGCTTTTCTGATTTCCTCCAAAACGCTTGCAAAGGCCCTAACAGCACGTTGCCAAGTTTAATCATGAGTATAGTTAAAAAGAGGTATGTAGCAACATGAATTAAGTTACTATATGGTGTCACACTGCCTGAATCCTAGAGGATTATGAGTAGCAGCCTTATTGAAATATTGTTAGGAGGGGAAGAAAACCATAAAAAATAATGACGAACAAATAAGGAAAGAATTTATGAGGTAAGGTAAAACAAAACCATATTCTGTGAAACATGTCTGTGTATATGCCAGCTTCAGAAGAGTGGGGATATATGTATTGCTTGGCTACTTTTTTTTATTAGAAGAGAAACAATCCAAATGTTTGAAGTTTCAATAAAACATTAAGATGCCTGACCTTTTCCTACTATTCTTGGCATTTGAGAGTCATACATCTCTGCTCCTGGTACCAAACCAGTGTTAATATTATTTCTTTGAGGGGTTATAAATTCAGCTTTGTGGGAAAATATTTATCCTTCAGCAGGAGAATGAGGGTGCATGTACACTGTAGAAATAATGCGGATTGACTCTGCTTTAATTGCCATGGCTCAATCCCAGAGAATCCAAGAGCACTGTGAGGTACTGCCGCTCTTTGACAGAAAAGGCTAAAGTTCTTGTAAAACTACAGATTCCAGGATTCCATAGGATGGAGCTACAACACTTAAAGTGGTGTCAAACTGCATTATTTCTATAGTGTAGATGCACCTCTGTTGAGACTAAATCAGAGACAATGGGGAAAACTTTGTCTTTTATACACATATATCTGCCCCATTTATCCATAAAGTAGGGGATGAAGAGTGTCTACACTCTTTTACACTAAGAAAAGGTTCAAGTAGTAAGAACCCATACTGCCCTGCCTTATCCTGAGCCATAATGTCTTATGCTCTGTCACTGCAAGCACTTTTATACTAGGCCCAATTCACTTCTCATATTCCCTGGAACTGAGGAATCCTGATGCAAAAGAGATATATTAGGAGAGGGCTGATGGTAATTTTGGTAAGAGTGTTTAGGTCTCCTCACATAGGCACTCTTTTGCTGAAAAAAAAGTCAGCTAGTCACACGTCACTTTATGAGGGGCACAGGCATGTAAATAAGAAGCAATACTGCTTCAGTCCTCATCAGATATTATGATTTCTAATATATTAAAGGAGGCCTATGACTGAATAACCTTATGGGGAGAAAAAGAGAACGTCCTATATTCATGTAGGCTCTCATAGAATCAAAGAGTTGGAAAAGACCACAAGGGCCATGAAATCTGACCCCCTATCAAGCAGGAATACACAACTTACAGCACTCCTGACAAATGGCCATCCAGCCTCTTCTTAAAAATTAAAAACATTGAAAGAAGTGTGCTCCACTGTAAAACAGTTCTTACTGTCAGGAAAGTCTTCCTAATGTTGCGGTAGAATCTGTTGCTCCAGGTCCTAGTGTCTGGAGTAGTAGAAAACAAAGTTGCTCCATCTTCAATATGACATTGCTTCAAATTATAAAAAAGGCTGTCATATGACCTCTTAACCTTCTCTTCTCCAAGCGAAACATACCCAGCTCCCTATGTTGCTCTTCATGGAGCATGGTTTCTCAAAGTTATTTAAAATCCTGAAAAGGCAGGACTCCAGGTTCTGTGGTGGAAACTTCTTCACAGTCACCTTCTGTAAGTAGATGTGGTAGCAATAAAGGAGAAGAGACTAGTATGCCCATCCTTCTTGAGTGTAGTGTATTTAGAATCAGAAGGCTTTCCCAAGCCCTCCAACATTTCACAGATGAAAACTGTGGCCAAGCAATATCAGAATGTGGTCAAGATGGCAAATGTTGTTAATGGTAAAAGTTGTTAATGAGGAAGAACACACAATCTAGGAGAGGTTGCAGAGATTTGGTTTTGCCTGAGGAAAGGGCAAGACTTTGCCTCCTCTTTTGTTCTCCTCCTGCTAAGCGTCCGTAACTGCATGCAGACTACTTTTGCACTTTCAATTCAGTTTGCAACACTTGATGCCAGCTGAATGCAAAGGGAGAAAGAGAGAGAAACTAGGACATTTTAAAAACAGCTGAAAGGAGGATGAGAGATAATTACTTGGGATTGTCCCTGCTCGACCAGTGCAGTTGGCGTCTATGCTTTCATGAGGACAACAGTATTATTTAGTCTGCCTCTCAGTCTTAGGTTCAATGTCACTTCTGAGGTACCTATCTATCTAAATATATCCACTGTTTGAAAATATTTTTTAAAATATATAAATTCCAAAAAGTAAATCTTGATTTTGGCATGTTATATATGGGAGAGCATTTTACAATCCCATTGCATTTAATGGGATTTGAGCATCTAAAGATTTTGGTATCCATGGGGAGTCATGGAACCAATCTCCAGTAGATATCAAGGGCCCACTTTAAGATGTCATTCAGATAGGAAACTCACCAGAGAACATAATGAACTCCACTTATGCCAAGATGGAAATGTGGAGGGGAGCACATCTACATCGCCAACTATGTAATGTAAAACTAGCCTATCATGGTGAAGGATTATCTCCCAGAAATTTGCCGTCTGAACTGGTTTTGTATTCCTAGGGACTGTTAAACAAAACATGATTATTCAAAAATGATCCCCTACCTGCAGCAGTTTGTGATGCAGTGCATTCTGCCATCTCATTCTGTTGCAAGTACAAATGAAGTCTCTGGTATCTTATGCATCTGTTAAATGCTGTTAAGTTTCATACAAAGCAACTGGGCTGATTTCCAAGTGAATGTGTTTCACTTCTTGTTGCCAGAGTGCTATGTTAAATGTAATGTTTTTTGCTTTGTTTTACTTGTTCACATCAATGAAACCTATACTCCCAAAGGAAATACTGAAGGAAAGAATGATGCAAGAAGGAAGGGTCAAACAAGAAGGATTGTAGCGTAGGTCCTTGAAAGGTAGAATATGTCAAACTAATCTGGAGAAGATAATTGGTTTTCTGGACAAGGGAAATACACTGTCAGTTTAGTCTGTGCACATTTTAGCAAAGCACATAAAATAGTGCCATATGGGAGATTATGACTTAAAAGGGAAATCATGGGCTGTATGGTGGTAATGTAGTTAGATAAGAAACTGGTTAAAGCAAAACACAAATGGCGGCATGGAAAGGCCTTTGAATGGTTTTAGACATGCCAAATATCATCTCTGGAAAACTGATCTTCAATCATAGCTTTAGTACTGGGAGTAGGAAGTATATAGTAGACAGGTTAAATATTATCTCTGGAAAACTAATCTTTAATCATAGCTTTGGTACTGGGAGAAGGAGGATCCTGATAAAATCTGAAACACAGCTGGAAAAAGCTAGGAAAAGTAGGAGACATAATTTACAAAATGAGGTCTGTAGATAGGAATGTTTGAAAAAGGGAGATAGCGTTAGCTGTGTTATTATGACAGTACTAACAAGTACTTTATTCTGTGTTTAGAAATCTTAAGTGGGAAATGGAGAAGAGGAAAGCATAGCTAACTCTTGGTAGATAACACTTGGTAGATAACACTAATTGCTAATACACAAATATTTGCAGTACTGGCAAACCTTTCATAACAGATGATCAAATTAACACTTACTTTTTTTTAAAAAAAAAAATTTAACAGACCAGAGGCTAATAGGAAATGCTACTTGCTACTCTACCCAACTATAGAGAAAGAGAAGAGGGTTCACAGAGAAGACATGCATCTTCAGTTTTAAGCCAACTAGACTAGAGACAGTGCTTGAAATTTGGTCAAAGGAAGTAGAAAACAAGGACAAATGGGTGTAGAGGGCACAAGGGAGGGCACTAAGCAGAGCTTAGATAATGCATGGATTTTTGTCCACACCTCTCCCAGATACACTAATACTGTACATGTTATTTGTGGATTCAGTATATTTTTTTACCAAATGAGCCTGTGTGGTGTAGTAGTGTGAGCACTGAACCACAGACAATATCACACTACACTATTACAGCACTATTATTTCACTTTAACTGCTATGGCTGCCTCCTGTGGAATCCTCAGATTTTCAGTTTAGGGAGAGCATTTAGAATTCTCAGCCAGAGAACTCTTAGGCCCGACTCAACTACAAACCCCAGAATTGCACAGGAGTAGGAATTCATAGCTATAGAAAGGATAAAGTATAATAACAGTGCTATTATAATTATAGTATGATACTGATCTATGACTCTGAAGACTAGTGATTGAATCCCTGCTCAGCTATGGAATCTCACTCAAAGATCAACTTGAACAAATCTTGCCAATGACAGGTTTGCCTTAAGGTAAATATAAGTCAAAAATGACTTGAAGGTGCACAACAGCAACAAAACCAAACAAAGTTCTTCCCTGTCTCTGGTTAGAATGGTTGTCAGGGACAGCCAGGTGGAGGACATGGAGGATTCTGAGGAAGAGTATGCTGGGTCAGGTCCTAGCATGGTGCTGCTAGATCCTGGAGACTTGGGTGAACCTGGACCTAGTTCTATGGGACACAGGGAGGCACAGCCCCTACCTCAGCAGCCTGGGGTCTCCTCAGAGGAAAGCCTTTCCACAGCAGAGGTTGCAGGCCTGGAAGAGACACAGGAGCAAGAGACAGAAATCCCTTCCTTTACTCAAAGGAGAGCAGATCGGGAGGGGCTGAGACGCTCTCGGAGATTGTTAGAGAAAGCCAAGTTAAAACAGCTGTGAGGGGAGGAGCTGGGGCCTATATAAGAGATCAGGGAAGACAAACTTTTGTCAAAGCTTATCTTGGTTTCCCGGCGAAAGCTCTTGACTCTCGGCTTGACTTCAGACTATTCATTACCTGCGACCTTTGGAACGGCTTTGGAATCTCTGTCTGTGATAACCCTCGACCTTGGAACACTCATTGAATTTGCCTTTTGCCTTGCGGACTTTGTATTTGACGACGGCCAGCAATTACTGGTATTTTGTTTCCATTTTATTGTGTTTATTAAAGACTCCTTTATCAGCCACGTGTTGGCAGCTTTCCCAGACAGAATAAGCTTTGACCATAATCAGGCTGATAAGATGGCGGAGAGCTCGTTAGTAAAGGAACTGTTAGAACAAAACAGACAGCTCGCCAAGGGAATGGGTCAAATGCGGCAGAGTCTGGCTTTGCTTCATCAACAAGTACATTCCCACCCACCAGGGAAATCTCTCATTGCAATGCCAGAGAAATATTCTGGTGATAGAAAGGAACTTGAAGGTTTCCTAGCTCAGTGCAAGTTGCACTTTAAAATCAGAGACACAGAATTCACTACTGATGCAAGGAAGGTGGCCTTCATTATCAGTTTGCTTTCTGGGCCTGCAAGCAAATGGGCCACTCCTTATCTCAATGAGGATATCCCTGTCCTCAACAGCTTGCAGGACTTCTTGAAGGAGATGAGGGCTACCTGGGGAGATCCTGTTAAGATGGAGACTGCAGAGCATCAGGTTAAGACGCTTCAGCAAGGCAAGGGCTCTGTGGCAGAATATGCTACAGCCTTCCGCCTCATCGCTCAGGACTTGACTTGGAACGACAGTGCTCTGCAGGCCCAGTTTCGTTGGGGGTTGTCGGACCCCATCCTGGATGAACTGGCTCGCTCAGAGCCCCCTGCTACATTGGCTGCCTTGATTGCCCAAGCGATCCGCCTGGACTGCCGCCTTGCAGCCCGCAGACAGGCTCGTCGATCAGACTTGCCTCTCCCTCCACTGCCTATATCAGCGACGCCTACAGTTTCCGTTGAGGCTGCTTCCTTCGGACAAGCAGAGGAACCAATGCAGCTAGGAGGAGCCCGGCCACGACTCACTGGGGCCGAGAAGGAGAGGAGGAGGAGAGAGGGCCTCTGCTTATATTGCGGGCTTTCTGGACATTTTGCCAGGGAGTGCCCTGCCAAGGGGCGCCGGACATCGGCGCAGGGAAACGGAAGGGCCCAGGTGTAAAGCGGGTCTCTCACCTGGGTGCATCTCTGGACCCTGCTCCACCCCGGCCGCCCTGCTGCAAAGACCCTTTGTTGGTGGCCGCCAACCTTAGGCTCCCTACCCAGGAGCTCATTCCCCTGGGAGCCATGATAGATTCCGGTGCCTCTAGTAATTTCATGGACTTGGGGTTTGCTACTTGCCACCAGATACCTATGGAGGCCCTAGCCGAGCCGAGGCCAGTGGAGACCATCGACGGGCGGCTCCTACGATCGGGTCCAGTGACGCACCAGACTTTGGGGTTGCACTTGGAGATCCAGGGCCATGTCGAGGAGATCCGGTTCCTGCTGGCTGATGTACCGCATTTCCCTTTGGTCTTGGGGATGCCCTGGCTCTCCAAGCACGATCCTCACATCTCATGGGCACGTCGGGAGGTTCTGTTTGCCTCCGAATTTTGTCAGGAGCATTGCTGGCCAGAGACAGTCCTGGCTGCAGTAGCAACGGAGGCCAAGGAGTCCTCTGTGACGCTGCCTGACAAATATCGGGACTATGCCGATGTTTTCGATGAAAAGGAGGCGGATCGGCTTCCCCCACACAGACCTTATGATTGTGCAATTGATTTGGTACCTGGGGCCCCTATTCCGGCGGGGCGCCTGTATTCCCTCTCAGAGCCTGAGCTGGCGGCTCTGAGGGATTTTCTGGAAAAAAATCTTCGGAGGGGGTTTATCAGGCCCTCCAGATCCCCTGCTGGTGCCCCGGTGTTGTTTGTCAAGAAGAAATGTGGGGAGTTACAGTTGTGTAATGATTACCGGGCCCTTAACCGAATCACTGTTCGGAACCGGTACCCCTTGCCCCTGATTCCGGAGTTGCTGGAGAGGCTCCGGCATGCAAGGATTTTCACTAAGCTGGACCTCCGGGGGGCCTATAATTTAGTGAGAATCCGGGCAGGGGATGAATGGAAGACGGCCTTCCAGACGAGGTATGGGCATTACGAGTACTTGGTCATGCCCTTTGGCCTATGTAATGCCCCGGCTGTCTTTCAAC
This sequence comes from Urosaurus nigricauda, assembly GCA_034509955.1. Taxonomy (NCBI): domain Eukaryota; kingdom Metazoa; phylum Chordata; class Lepidosauria; order Squamata; family Phrynosomatidae; genus Urosaurus; species Urosaurus nigricauda. Next base: position 253,945,700 of record JAOEGL010000001.1, on the reverse strand, counting down.
ATTTCGTGAATGACGTCTTCCGGGACTATTTGGACAGGTTCGTGGTGATTTACCTGGACGATTTTTTGATTTATTCCCCTAGCCAAGAGGCCCATGATACTCACGTCCGCGCCGTTCTGCAACGACTTCGGGAGCACCACCTCTACGCAAAGTTGGAGAAATGTGCATTTGACCTTCGGGAGGTGGATTTTTTGGGATACCACATTTCTGCCCCGGGTGTGGCCATGGACAACTCCAAGGTGGAGGCGGTGTTGTCTTGGCAGCCTCCTCGATGTCGGAAGGATGTCCAGCGGTTTCTGGGTTTTGCTAACTTTTACAGGAAGTTTATAGCAGACTATGCAGCCCTGGCAAACCCTCTGTCTCAGCTGCTGCGTGGTACAGCCCGCTTCCTGTGGACGGAGGAGGCTCAGAAGGCTTTTGACACCCTCAAGCAAAGGTTTACTTCGGCCCCGATCTTGCAGCACCCTGACCCACGGACTCCATTTGTGGTAGAGGCGGACGCCTCAGATGTGGCGATTGGGGCTGTGCTGCTTCAGCCCGCGGGAGCTGACGGACACCTGCTACCTTGTGCCTTTTATTCTCGGCAGCTTTCTCCTCCCGAACGCAACTACATGATCTGGGAGAAGGAGCTGCTGGCAATTAAGGCTGCCTTTGATACATGGCGGCATCTTCTAGAGGGGGCGGCGCATCCGGTCCTGGTCCACACCGACCATAGGAACCTTGAACATCTTCAGACGGCCCGGAAGTTGTCTCAGAGGCAGAAGCGGTGGTCTCTGTTTTTTGGCCGCTTCAACTTCCGACTCCAGTATGTTCCTAGGGCCCGGAATCGGCAGGCTGATGCTCTTTCCCGCAAACCGGAATATGCTATAGATCCAGACAGGGAGTGTCACTCAGCCTTGCTGCGCCCTGAGAATTTCGCTGCCACCGCACCGGCCGCCACGCTGTTGGACCAGGTTCGGGAACTTCAGTCCCAGGACCCGTTTGTGGCACAGCATTTGGCGGATGGGGATGCCTCTCCTTTTGCTTTGAGGGATGGCCTCCTGTACCATCGGGGCCGCCTTTATGTGCCAACAGGTCCTTGTCGGGAGGAGGTCTTGCGATTGTGCCACGATGCCAAACCGGCGGGGCACTTTGGGTTTTGCAAGACCTTGCACCTCCTCACCCGGGAGTTTTGGTGGCCTCAAGTCCGGGCAGAGGTGGCCCGATACGTGGACACTTGCCCGGTGTGTCGCCGGGCCAAGGATCACCCGGGACGGCCCGCAGGTTTGTTGCTGCCTCTGCCGACGCCGTCAGGGCCCTGGCGGCTCATCTCGATGGACTTCATCACCGACTTGCCCCCCTCTGCCGGTTGTACTTCTATCTGGGTAGTGGTGGACCTTTTTTCTAAAATGGCTCACTTTGTGCCTTGTGTTGGCCTTCCCACGGCGAAGGAGACGGCCCGGATGTTTCTGCAACACATCTTCCGGCTCCATGGCCTTCCCGAGGGTGTGATTTCTGATCGAGGGGCCCAGTTCACGTCCAGGTTTTGGACCAGCTTGTTGCGGCTCCTGGACGTGGCTCCACACCTGTCCTCATCGCATCACCCAGAATCCGATGGACAGACAGAGCGCACCAATGGGACACTGGAACAGTACCTCCGCTGTTACTCTAGTTACCGGCAAGAGAACTGGGTTGACTTGCTGCCGTTGGCCGAGTTTGCTTATAACAACTCGGTGCATGCCTCGACGCAGCAAACGCCTTTCTTCGCCACTGGAGGTTTCCATCCGCGGGGGTTCCCAGCTGTGGCTCCGGTTTCGGCGGTTCCTGCAGCGGATCAGTGGCTCCAAGAGCTTCGGGCTGCTCAGTCCTTGCTGCAGGAGCAGCTTGAAGTGGCGAAGGAGGCTTACAAGCGGGGCGCAGACCAGCGGCGGCAACCAGGTCCTCCTTTGCAGGTGGGGGACTTGGTTTGGTTGTCCACACGCCATCTTCCTCTTCATCGGCCTTGTCGCAAGTTGGATGCACGGTTTGTTGGGCCATATAAGATCGTGGCTCAGGTGAATCCTGTGGCGTTCCGGCTGCAACTGCCACGGACCTGGCGGGTTCATCCTGTCTTCCATCGGTCTTTGCTGCTTCTGGCCTCGGGGGTTCGGCCTGACACCGGTGCCACACCTCCGCCTGCTCCGGTCTTGGTCGATGGGGAACAGGAGTTCGAGGTGGCCCAGATCCTGGACTCCTGTCATTACCGAGGCAGGCTACAGTATCTGATTGACTGGGTCGGTTACGGGCCGGAGGAACGATCCTGGGAGAACGCCTCGGATGTTCATGCTCCTCGCCTGGTCTGGGAGTTCCATTGTCGCTTCCCTGACCGGCCCCGTCCTCCTCAGGGGTTGGGGGAGGATAATGGGAGGGGGAGTGATGTCAGGGACAGCCAGGTGGAGGACATGGAGGATTCTGAGGAAGAGTATGCTGGGTCAGGTCCTAGCATGGTGCTGCTAGATCCTGGAGACTTGGGTGAACCTGGACCTAGTTCTATGGGACACAGGGAGGCACAGCCCCTACCTCAGCAGCCTGGGGTCTCCTCAGAGGAAAGCCTTTCCACAGCAGAGGTTGCAGGCCTGGAAGAGACACAGGAGCAAGAGACAGAAATCCCTTCCTTTACTCAAAGGAGAGCAGATCGGGAGGGGCTGAGACGCTCTCGGAGATTGTTAGAGAAAGCCAAGTTAAAACAGCTGTGAGGGGAGGAGCTGGGGCCTATATAAGAGATCAGGGAAGACAAACTTTTGTCAAAGCTTATCTTGGTTTCCCGGCGAAAGCTCTTGACTCTCGGCTTGACTTCAGACTATTCATTACCTGCGACCTTTGGAACGGCTTTGGAATCTCTGTCTGTGATAACCCTCGACCTTGGAACACTCATTGAATTTGCCTTTTGCCTTGCGGACTTTGTATTTGACGACGGCCAGCAATTACTGGTATTTTGTTTCCATTTTATTGTGTTTATTAAAGACTCCTTTATCAGCCACGTGTTGGCAGCTTTCCCGGACAATGGTTTTGTGAAACAGATTGCATGAGAAAGGTAAGCAAGACACTTAGGACTTAATCACACAGGGGAAATTGGGGGTTTAAACTAACATTATCCTGTGTAGATTGCGAGATTGTGAAGATTTTCACACACATCGCGTTCAAAGAGGATTTATCCCAGCAGTTACCAGGTAATAACCAGCAACAAATCATTCATGGGATTTCCCTGTTGCTGGTTATTACCTGGTTATTGCTGGGATAAGTCCTCTTTAATCATGATGTCATGTGAAAATCTTCACCATGATCACAAGATTTTCATGGGATAATATCTGTTTAAACCCCCACTTTTCCCTGTGTGATAAAATTCCTAGTGAAAGAAAAAGGGAAGAGAAAACACCCTAAGACAAGTAGAATAATTAAAAATAACTAGTACTGAATTTGTCTCTAGAGTTCCGAAATCCATCTCAAGGAAACTGGACAAACTACTTATCGGAGAAGTGAGGGTAGTGGAATACCCATCCAGTGGTAGTCCTTTGCATGTTGACATGAAGTAAGATAGTTTATCTGGGGCCACCACAAAACTTGGTGTGCCTTCTCCCTTCCTTCCCCTTCTAACATCCCTTTATGTATACAGGCTGCATCCTTCCCACCTTCCTAGCTAGTTTTCCAAGGCCCATCTCATGGCCTTGACCCATCTAGACCCATTTCAAACCGGGTTTAGAATGGGCTATGGAGTTGAGACGGCCATGGTCGCCTTGGTCGATGACCTCCATCTGGGCATAGACAGGGAAAGTGTGACCCTGTTAGTGCTCTTGGACATCTCAGCGGCTTTCGATACCATTGACCATGGTATCCTTCTGGAACGCCTGGGAGAGTTAGGCATCAGGGGCACTGCGCTTCAGTGGTTCCGATCCTATCTCTCAGGTAGATTCCAGATGGTGCAGCTGGGGGACAGTTGCTCCCAAAAAAGGGAGCTGACATCCGGCGTCCCTCAAGGTGCCATCCTGTCTCCCATGCTATTTAACATTTACATGAAACCGCTGGGAGAGGTCATCCGGAGACATGGGGCGCGATGTTATCAGTACGCTGATGACACCCAAATCTATTTCTCTATGTCTCCGACTGCTGCAGTGACTGAGGATGGCATCTCTCCTCTGAATGCCTGTCTTAACTCGGTAATGGGCTGGATGAGGAAAAACAAACTTAGGCTGAATCCAGAGAAAACGGAGGTACTCGTGATAGGCTCTCCAGGCCCAGGGATGGAGATTCGACAACCAGTTCTTGATGGGGTCACACTTCCCCTAAAGGACGAGGTTCGTAGTATGGGGGTTCTCCTGGATTTGTCTCTACAATTGACATCACAGGTGGAGGCGACCGCCAGGAGTGCCTGGTATCAGCTTCGGCTGATACGCCAGCTACGCCTGTACCTGGGTAAGGAGGACCTAGAAACAGTAGTACATGCACTGATAACCTCTCGATTAGACTTCTGTAACGCACTCTACATGGGGCTACCTTTGTACCAAGTTCGGAAGCTTCAGCTGATTCAAAACGCTGCGGCCAGATTGCTGATGGGGGCTTCAAGGATGGAGCATATTACGCCCATTCTTAAATCTTTGCACTGGCTTCCAATTTGCTTCCGGGCGCAATACAAAGTGTTGGTCGTTACCTTTAAAGCCCTATATGGTTCGGGCCCAGGTTACTTGAGAGAACACCTCTCCCCACATAATCCGTCCCACACCTTAAGAACAACTGATAAAAAACTATTAAATCTCAAAAACACGAGACTAAAGTCTACGTCTCGCTCAGCGTTCTCAGCTGTAGCTCCAAAACTATGGAACGACCTGCCGGAGGAGATCCGTCTGATGCCTACATTGGAGGCGTTCAAAAAAGCACTAAAGACGGATCTCTTCCGGCGGGCATACCCACCTGACCTTATGTAACCCCCATTGACCCAGGAACTCCCCAGATTATTGATGTGACTGTGGTAATTGTTAATATATTGTTTTAGATATTTTACTGTATTGGCTTTTAATATGTTGTAAGCCCGCCTCGATCCGTAGGGAGAGGCGGGAGATTTAAATAAAAATTTTATTATTATTATTATATGTATATGCACTTTGGGTTTGTGATGCTTCTACCTCTTTCACTGACAGAATAAAAGATGGCAGAGTTGCTAGGCGGGCTGCCTAGAAATCTTGGTCACCTAGTATGGCTGCTGAGTCCCTGTGGAAGCTCAGTTGATGATGGGTCATGGGAAAGATGGTTGGAGGGATAGGGCAATGGAATGGAATACCCTGAAGGAAAGCAACCACTTTGTTGCAGGTTTTACTTGTATCAACAGCAACAGTATTTCTGTAGCAACCAATGAGACCAAAACTAAAATCATACAAGCAAAACCAATTTAATGCTCAAATAGGAAATGGAATATGCTTTCCTTAATATAAAATATTACGGAAACTTCAGAAGGAATAATGCAGAGTTATACCACTTTTTTAAAATTGTAGTGTCACATGTTGGAGTTTTTAAAAGTCTAACTAAGGGCCGAAACAGACGATCCATTAAAGCCCACTTCCAGGCATCTTGGAAGTGTAGTGTTCACATGTCACATGCTTTAAAGCCACCTGGAAGCCTCCCAGAAACCTCTTGGAAGCCACCCAGTTGCCCAGACATGGGTGGCTCAAGATGCTCCAGTGGCGTGGTATTTACATGTCACTGGAGCATCATGAAGCCACCCTGCAGCTGCAGCAAGGCTGGAAAAGGCAGCCCTTTCCCAACCCAAATAGGAGTGGATCTTTTCTGCTCCTATTTGGGCCAGGTTCAGGGCAGATTGGATCCATGGCATGTGCTGGCTGCAGCCCCAATGCATCTTCAGCAGGGGCAGCTTCAAGCTGCCTCTTCCTAGCCATCTGTTCCAGCCCTAACTAAAGAAAATCAGAAGTAGAACCCCCTCTAAAATCCAAATCAAATAGTAGTGTTACTAGATCCAGCAGCTTTCAGAATTACAATAATCAAAAAGTTTACGGAGCAAAACAGTTTTCAGCAGGTGACAAAATCATATTAAGAGTTAGTGCCAAACAAATATATTTAGAGAGAGCACTTCTATAGCTGCCAAAGACACAAAAAAGCAAAAGGAAGAAAGGCCTGATCCTCCTAGAGATCTATTTTAAAAAGGGAGAAACAGGATTGCAAAGTGTCTGCAGGTGAGAATGCAGCAAGTTGGGAACCCACCAATAAGAACAAGTACATGATCACAATATTTAAAAACTGCTTTTAAAGAGGTGTAGAGTAAGGTGGGAGAACCAGTATGGAGTAATGGTTTGGGCGTTGGAGTACAACTCTGGAAATTGGGGAGTGATTCCTCATTCAGCCATGGAAACCCACTAGGTGACATTGGGCGAGTCACACATTCCCAGCTCCAGAAAACCCCATGATAGGTTTATCTTAAGGTCACTATAAGTCAGAAACAATGTGGAGGCACACAAAAACAAAAAGAACAACAACATAATAAGATGGATAAATTCTTTTTCTCCTGTATATTCTAAAATGCACTGCAACTAGAGAACCAAGGAGCAAAACACAAGGGCAGTATAACATTGCCAATGAAGTTTTATATGATTTTAATGTCTTACCTTTTCACCTTTCTGGCCTGGCAAACCTGCTTCACCTGGCAATCCTGCTTCTCCCTATATAAAATCAAATTAAAATTTAGAAAATATTAGATACAAGAAATAACAAAGTGGTGTTTTACAAGTAAGGATTAGAGAATACCCTCTAATGTAGGGATGCGATTCATGTATCCCTCCAGATAATGGACTGAAACTCCTGTCACACCTCATTATTACCTATGTTGGCTAAAGATGACAGGAGTTTGAAATCCAACAATAGTTGGAAGGCCACATGTTCCCCTCCCCTACAAGGCCAGTTATGTAGTTTTCCCAGCACAATATGCCCAATAGTTATTTTTGAGGAAATTTACAGAAGAAAAAAAAAAAGCTCAACAATATAGCTCTTTCTTCTTCAGCCTTGTTTTTTTAGGGGGGAAAACTGGTAATGTCACCCCTATTCCTAAGTTACTGGGGAAGGAAGCCATGACTTTGTGACATCGGTAGCTGTTATAACAATCTTTAATGTTGTCTCATGGCTTTTTGTCTCTTCCTTAGCACAACTACGTAACACTGCTATTACTACTAGGTCAACATCATTGCACCACCTGGAAACACATCCAATCTCATCTAGTTTTGGAAGGTAAGGTTGAACCTGGTTGGCACTTGGATGAGAGATCGCCAATAGATATCAGGCATATCCAAGTAGAGCTAAAAGAAGAATCCTTCCTTAAACTGTGAACAGCCATTGCAGTCGGAATTGACCATACAAAGCTACCAAACTCAGTACCGTCTAAATGTACTAAAGGACTATGTTCCTAGGCAAGCAAGAAGTTTTCTTGACTGGAAGACTGGGATGGCTATAATGGCTGCCAATGACACAAAAACCATTTCCCCTAATATAGTGGAACCTATCTGATTTATCTGTGCAGTTTTTTTTGGGGGGGGGGGGGATTTGTCCTGGGGGCAGTGCTCTGTCTTAAGGGATTCCTCAAACAGTATTTTTCTCCCACCATTTCATCTTTCTGACAGTAGCTCTGTATACTGAAGAGGGATACATATTATTTTAAATTCATGCTTGATTATATATGGTACATTACTTCTTCTGTATTACCTTTCAGTCCCTTTTCTATATTTTATAACCAACATTCTCTCTATTTTGGTTTCTGCACTAAGGATTACCATTATGTGCAATATTACTGCTTAGATCTTGGGCAAATGAATGCATACATCTCCTATATGGGGGATGTATCTTATCTTTTCATCCCTAAAAGTTCCAACATTTTATTATTTTCTTTAGTGTTGCAAAACTAGGTTTGATACTGACGTTGGATGAAAGTTGAGGATATTTTAAAAAATATCCAAAAGGTGTTTTACAAATTAACACATGGGTTTACACAGTTCAGAGGTGTCACAAGGAGATGTGGGGTGTGTGAATTCCACTGGATAATAACCCAGAGGGAGGCTGTACACCCAGTTGGATGGTACATGTGGCGGGACTGACACAGCTGCTAGGCGAGCAAGAAAGAGCATCACTTCCCTTTTTCACTCACCCAGCAGCCATGCCAGATTCTGAAAGAGGCTATAGCACTGGCCCCCAGCAGCAGCCACTGCCATGGTGCAGTGCCTTCTGTTCAGGAATTGGCACAGCTTCTGGGATTCTGAATGGGCCACCTGGAGGCTGCAACACCATAATCCAGCAGTGATCTGGCTGGGCAGCGGGTGGCCATTGGGTGAGGGGCATCTGAGCGAGGCACCATGAGAGAGGGAAAATGGGGCAATTCATAGCCCTTTGCAGGCATTAGGTGACAGCAACCACAGTGACACCGTTGCGTCAGACAACCAGTTATGATACAGGAATGCTATTAAGTACATGTTTTCAAAAGACAGATTATTGATGTCTATCATGTTCATTAAAAATTTACATTATTTCAACTGGCAATCCTAAAATAGTCACTCCAGCAGGCTAGTTCATGAGTCTGGCTGATCTCCTCAGGAAGTCTGATAGTGGTCCATTTATATTCACATCTTTGTTCCACATAGCAGTGAGCCAAGCAGCATCACACACTGTGCTGGTTCTCTGAAACGTACTGCAATGATTTACAAGTGGTTTCTGTTTTGATTGCAGTCATGCACAGAATACAGCTTTCTCCTTGTAATCTCCCAATATGTCTACTTCAACATGTGTGTCTGCATGCAAACATGTGAATATATGTCATGTTTAATGTCTCTATATTTATCTAATTCACCTTTAAATTAAAGAGAAATGTGGGCAACTTTTGGAGGTAAGAGAGTAGCACCCCCCCCCCGGAGACTTTGGAGGATATGTCTCCTGAACAGGGCAGGTGTGTGTGGATAATACTGTCTTACCTCCGACAGCTACCCACCCCCCCCCCAAATACCCCCATGCCAGTTCTGCTATACATGCAGAACTTAACTCTGTTTACTCTGTTCTTACACAGTGGTCCATTTATAGTCACATCTTTCTTCCACATAACAGTGAGCCAAGCAGCATCACACACTGTGCTGGTTCTCAAACTAGCTATTTCAGGATACAGTCATTCATACTGTTCAGAAGATTCATCTCTGCAGCATACCTCGGAGCAACATTTATCCAGGCCACATGAAGCAGTCGAAACAATCCTTTATTATAGTATTTGTCTCTTTGGTAGTATCCTCTAATCTTCCTTAATGCTGAACATCCATGCTGACATAGGGATTTGATAGCATGAGTTTCTAAATGGTAAAATTTGTTTCATCAAGTCTATGTATCTGGTGTGGCACTGTGCCATCTTTAAATCACAACTATCATGGCCTTTGCAAGATAATTAATGACCTGATATGACCACTGGTCCTTTCTGTGCCCTTAGCATGTCTAAATCTGACAAATTTATAAAAAAGACACTATGTTCTCTAATGCAGGTTGAATAATTGGATAAGTTTAACAAATGAATGTTTGTCACAGAGAGTTCAGACTTGAATTTTGGGCTTCATGGTTATCTTTGGAAGGATAAAGGAAAGGCTGATCATAGAATCACTACTATATAAGTGGAATATATATAAAGCTTGATTTCATTCAAGATTGCCTCTTTGGTTTTCACTGATGTGTTTTATAAGAGAGAATTATACACTAAGGTCAAATGGATGACTTGCAAAGACTTGTTGATACTAGAAAACAAGCAATCTAGGCTTTGCCTGCACTGCAGAAATAATCCAAGTTGACACTACTTTAACTGCCATAGCTCCATGCTATGGAATCCTGGAAATTGTAGTTAGTTAGGGCACCAGGACTCTCTGGCAGAGAAGGCTAAATGTCTCACATATGACAATTCCCAGAATTCCATATCATTGAGCCATGACAGGTAAAGTGGTGCCAACCTGGATTATTTCTGCAGTGCAAACACAGCCTTAGATAAAAACCAAGAGAAGAATTAGAATATGAAGGATGTGTGACTGGTTTTGTTATAGTTATTTGGAAGATTTAAAATGGACAAAAACATTCACAGGTTTCAAATAATGAACTCTGAGTTTAAGTACAATTTTTCTTTTATTTATTTATTTTGGTTTTATCTTCAATATAACCTTTTTCATGTGCTTTTCTTTCTTTTCTTTTCTGAAGTTGTTAAGACGTATAAATATAAAAAGTACAACACTTGATGGAAGAAAATAAAGACTGAATTGGATTAGCTCAAAATATTTATTATAAGAGAAAAAAACACTTCAATGACATATATAAATGATGAGTAAACCAATTTTGTCGTATAGATTATAGGAGGGAACTTTGTAGATAGATTATTTTAAAAACACAAATTGGTGTAAATACGATATAAACGTAATGTTAAAGCTTCTATTTCATATTTGCCTCATTAGAATATAGTACTCGTCATGACTGATAGTCTATACATGTTATGCTCAATTTCTATATACAAAGTCACTTGCGTTATGTATAGTTTATATATGTTTTATGTTAATTTATGTGTGTAAATTTCCATGTGTAAATCAATAAAGCCTTTTTTTTAATCTTTTTTTAAAGATTCAATTAAGTACTGATGATAAACATTTGGTTACTATAATGTATAAATTGTTATTGAGATTTGAAAATGAAAGGGAATAGGTAAAATATTGTATAATGAAAAGGGCCCAAAATATTGTTTCCTCAGTTCAAATGGAACAATGGGAAAAGATGTGGACACAGCCTTTGAAATTTACTTTGAGTTATGATTTGAGAGAAAACTTTTATAAGATGATGTATAGATGGTATCTAGCCCCAGAAAGATTATCAAAACATGTTCAAAAATAGTTTAAATAAATGTTGAAAATGTAAACAGAAGACTGGGAATTTTTACCACATGGGGTGGACTTGTGATGAAGTCTGGAAATATTGAACTCAAATTCAATTAATGTTGGAAAACATTTTAAAAGTTAAAATACAGTTGAAACCAGAGACTTTGTTGCTGGGAAAGTGAAATGAACAAACTGATCAGAAATTTGGAAGGACTTTACAATATATGATTACTGTGGCTAGAATTATGTATGCCAAAAGATGGAAAGATGTCATTATCCCAATAAAAGAAGACTGGATGATGAAGATGAATTGAACTTGCTAAACTTGCTAAAACAGATAAATTAACAATATTGATTAAGGATAAATCTTTGAAAATTTCTACACAAGATTGGGAATTGTTTATTACCTTTCAGCAGTTTCATTGCAGATTTACGTCGGTTTTAAGTTTTGTAAATTTAAAATAGTTTCTATGTAGTTGAAGCTTAAATATAATATAGTAATATTATTAGTAGTAGTAATAGTGGAATATAACTATCAGTTTGGGCATGGGAAATCAGTAGTGTTGGTATTGTTTGTTTTTGTGTTGTTCTCTAGTTTTGTTGTTATAGATGTTGTTTTAGATATAGGTTTAAAAAGTGTGTACAGTTGTGTTTATATTTAATTTTTTAAAAAGGAAGGGCAAAAATTTCCCATCTCTATTTGAATTTTAATTCTTAGCTGACATGTTTTTAGAGCAATGATAGGTAACAAAAAGCAACCAGTGCCAACTTCACAAGTCACACAAAGCTTGGATACAAAAATCATTCATATACCTTGTTTGGATAGCAAAAACATTTTTCTTCAGGGTTTTTTTCCATCAGGGGAAGAGCAAGTATTTCACCAACATGCATGGTTGATGGTGGTACTCTAGTTGTTTTCGAGCTTTCTTCCAAAGGACACTGAAATTATATATTATTCTGACTTAAGTCAACTTCATCAACAGTGACTAAAATGTATAAATAATTCTGTGTTCACATAAACATAAATAAAATATTGAACTGAATTAAAAGTCAGGCAATGAGTGATTTATTTAAAAAAAACTGCTAAAGAATATAGAGCAAACCTATGGTAATTTACTGTTAAATTAGTCCCACTCTCATTGGCACTTATTACTGAGTATATTTTATTCTGTAGCTAGAAATCTTCTTGTCTCTTTATTTAAAAGTAGTGGTCACATAAATTTTGGAGTCTTGAAGAATGTCATGAAGCTCTCTGCAGCTCCATGAAATCTGTATGTTTACAATACTTTATTTCTTAATACTGGAGAAATACAAGCCTCTGATCCTACCTATGGTCACAGTCCTGTGCACACTTACCTGGGAGTAACTTCCACTAAGTTCAGTAGGGTTTCAATAGTAGACATATATAGGATTATGGTGTTAGACACATCATTCTTCTGAGTTCATTTTCCAAGTGTAAGCTATCGTCTATTTTCCATGCAAATAAAATGTGAGCATTTTTTTTAAAATGGCCTTGGTCCAGTAAAGATAATCACACTTATTATTTCAAAGACTAATATCACCACCCTCACAAAATGCTGTTCTGCATCATGTCTTATTAAAGATTTTAAAGAGGAGTTTCTGATATTTTGTTTTATAGCTAGCTTGTAGCTCAAACTAATGTCTCAATTTGCCTAACCATATTAACAATAATCATTAAGAGGAAAAAGCGAAAATGGGAGGGAGAGGGAGAGAGGGAGGGAGAGAGATTAAGAACATATACACATGGACAAGATACCATTGTTGAACCCCATGGTATCCTGCCCACTGTCCCAATTTGATTCCATCCCCAGGCTGGCTTGGCACTTGGTGGGTGTTGTGCTGCTGCTGCTGCTGCTGTGCCATGGAGCCACTGCCACCATGCATCCCTTACTTCCCACCACCTTGTTCCCTCTTAAGACCCCTGCCATGGGCTGCAAGGGCAAGAACAGGATGTCTGGCTTCACTCACATTGCCAGGCACTCCATCTCAATGTCATTGATTGTTACTGACACCTTCAGAGGGAATGCAGTGGTGGTGGCAGTTGAGGGGATGCACACCCATGTAATCCACTGGCTGCCACAGTGGAGTTTCCAGGAAACTCCAATGCAAAACAGCTGGTCTTTTTAGACAGCATTAAGGGCCTTTGGGGCTGTGAGTTGGCCAGAACTGCTGAATTGATGGTCTGGCTGATTCTGGCCTGGGGCTATTGTATTTCATTGTCTGTACAGGATGATGCCAGGCCAGGGGAACATGGGCCTTTAAGCCCATGCATTCAGCCCCTAAGAAACAAAGAGCAGATCTGGCTCATCATTAATTACTCTTTCTAGATGCAGGGTTCAGATGACTTTCAGTCAGATCAAAGGCAAAATAGAATACACAGTGCAAAGGCCATAATGGAAAGTTATCATCAAAAGTTATACTGATCATGCTAAATGATGTACTGATCATCAGTGTAGTGTGTCTATGCACCTACAAGAGCCACCCATACTGATGTGAAGCAAACTTTTCACCTTTTTGTTGTTGAAAGTTCGGAGCTTATCAGATTATCTTTAAAACCAGATCAAGTGTCCTGGGCTGCAGCCAGGACACAGGATGGAGGCAGGGATTATCACATGCTAAATTGCTGCCTAACCACTGCCCACCATCAGCCCAGGTCCAAGCCAGGTCCCAGCTGCATTCCGCACTTTTTTGAAGTCCGAAGCTTTCAGGCTTCGAAAAAGTGCTGGTGGAGTGTGGCTGGGACCCAGATTGATGGTAGGTGGCGATTAGGCAACAATTAAGCATGCAATAATCCCCGCTTCCATCTCACATCCCGGCTGCAGCCTGGAATGCTTGATCCAGTTTTAAAGTTCATCTGATAAGAATCTTTGTTTCTCCAATTTTAATACATTTCCATTCCATACTTTCTAGCATGAAAAACAAATCTAATGTAAGCTTCTGTTTCAAAGAACAGACTATTTCAATGATGTTGTATGATTTATTTACATTTCTATAAGGGTGAAGAAGCAGAACTGAGAATTTATTCTAAGATATAGCCCAGTTAGTGTGGAAAATCGGTATGTAAAGGGGTCTTTGAGACTGACTGAAAGACTGATGCTGGAAGCATGAGCTTTCACAGACTTGAGTCTGAGGAAGTAGACTCAAGTCTGTAAAAGCTCATGCTGCCAGCTTCTTTCAATGGGAATTTATATTTAAAAAGAATGAATGCAATGGCACGCTGAGGCCATCTGCATCCAAACAATGGTAGGATGATACCTTGGGACCCTCCCACTGCTTAATTATGGATGGTATCAGCATATCATTAGATTCACTCTTTTTAAATCTTTCATAACTCAGAACCAGTCAAAAATATTACATGCATTGTTAATTTTATAACTTACCATATCTTCAGATATTTCGCAGCAAGTTTCCTGAGCAGCAAGTCTGGGATTGCAATACAAGATCATGTGACCAAGTTCAATCTGTTTAGAAAACACAGGAATATTTATCAGCTGTATTAGGCAAGCAATGCTGACACATGTGAACCCTCCCTGGCCACAGTCCAACAGAGTTTAATAGCATTGGCCAATTGAAATAAACATGTTTAAGTCTGCGTAACTGTTCTGAATTGTGGGCATAAAATTTTAAAGCACCAAATTTTTCAATAATTCATCGACAATGCCTGTGAAAAATTATGTTATCTTTTTGTTATCTTCTTTTTCTTTCTCTCTTTTAATTTGCTTTGTTCTTAATAATGTCATCACCTAGGGGAATTTGACTTGCTATACAGGATTGTGATGGCTAACCATTCACCACAAGATTCCACATTGGCTGTATACATCATCCATGTGATTGATCCAGGAGGCATCAATTGCATATGGAATGGACTTCATTTACCTTCAGTACAATAACATCCAAAATCCACAAAACAGTGATACCTTTTTTGGGCCAACCAAAATGCACAAAATGCATGTTGCAAGCTTTCAAAGCTCCACTGGCTTCATCATCAGACAAAGATTTTGAAAATCATACAGGGAAACTCCAGGATACTTCAGGAGATCAGTGCTCTCTGCTCAACAAAGGATCCCAAGAGGAGTATCTCTCTTTGTCTTCCTAATGGAATGTTAAATAATTTCATTTCCTGGAGTACCCACATGGCTAGGAGGAAGAGAGGCCCACCACCACCTGCATGAATTTCTCTCCAGTACCACCTGAACTGAGAACAGCCACATCCTGTTAAAATTCAGGCTTGTGATTATTGTTGTTATATTTTTCCCCACTCCTTTATGATTTTTAACATGTTTGCCTGATGAAAAAAACAGTGAAGCTTCAAAAGCTTGCAACATGTACTTTGTGTATTTTGGTTGAACCAAAAGGGGTAAAAATGTTTTGTGAATTTTGGATGGTACTGTACAGTACTTTGCTACATGGCTACCCCTGGATATATTTATCTTAAGCGATGTACCCCTAAAGCTAAATCTGATTGACTACATAGCACTGTGATGCCACTCTGTTTACTACTTGGATATCTACTAGCCAGTATCATTTATGAGACCAACCTAGAAAAGGATGAAAGTAAGAACAGAGTGTAGGGATGAAGCAGGGGAATAAATGACAATAAACATATTTTTATATTATTATTATTATTATTTTATTATTATTATTATTATTATTATTATGGTAAAAGTAAATATTTTCTTGAAGGGTTCAAGGAGAGGAATATTTTTATCCTGACAGCTCTTTTTTTTCCCAGGTTGGAATTGAAACAGGAAAATAGTCAATGCATAACTCATCATATATGAACAGATGCTTGGCATTTGAACTGTATCATCTCTGCAGCAAGAGGTATATAGTTTTATTTTACATTTGTGACTAGCTTACTGGAAAGATACTTAGGAGTTTATTATACTGGTCTTTCCCGGCCTTTCCTCCCAAGCTAGGTGCAGGAAAAAACTTTTAAATGTGGATTTTATCCCACATCTCCATGCCCAGATAGGAGGCACCCCTTACCCGATCATGATATTCTGTGCCCAATCTGGACTTCTCCCACAATTTTTGAAATAATGGGAAAGGGCAGTGCAATAAACTCCCATGCTAGGTCTGAAGCTCTTTTATCCTTTTGGGGGTGTGGGAATAATTGGCAAGCAAATTCTTTTTTCCCCCCACCCAAATGGCATATTCTGCAAGTGTTTGTCTGCTGAAGAAGAGAGTCTTATGAATGCTAATTGTTTCGTGAAACATTTATTAGCTTGAGAGAAAGAAAACAGATGGAAGGGAGTCACTGATGACGTGTGGAAAGAGGAAAAGGACTTATAAAGGGAATGTGACAATGGCAAGAAGCCCTGGGTGGGAATACTTTCCCTCCCATGGAACAGCCAGAATGAAACCTGTACATATGGAAAGGATGGGCCAATAGACAGAAAATGCATGTTTTCTGTGTGTGTGGCATAGGGGTCTGAGTGCATTATTAAACTAAAAGGGCTGAAGCACACACCATATATGAAAAGTGTTTCAGCTGTGTATCTACTAAGCTATCTTTACAGAGGAGGGGAAAAATCTTACTTTGAAAAGACTCTTACAACATGTTAAATGTATTATATTTTAATACATTTAATAATAAATTACATGTATTGTGTATGACTTTTGCACTAACTCTGGTTCAAGCAGCCTTATGCTAGTACAATGACACTGCTGGATAAATGGTCTTGTGAAAGAATATTCTTGTATTCTTTCCATTTGAGATATGACTCCCCCCCCCCGCAACATCAGAATGCAGTCAAGATGGCAAACATATGACTTTTACATGGGGAAAATAATGGCTGTGTAAGCAGTGCTCAAAACAGAAATATTTTCTGGCCCTTATCTCTTAAAAGCAGATTAATTATATAGAATGGGTACACAAAATAATCATTTCAAAACACGTTTTATATGACACATTAATGATATATACGAGGAGTTCTTCCTAGCCAAGAACACAAAAATTAAAAAAATATAAAATAGTTTAGCTCATTTTCAACCATAGAATGCAACAGAATTTAAGACCTAATTTAAAAGATACTTTCTAAAAGTTGCAATGTTTAGCAAAGTTCTGAGGTAGACTGTAGAAATTTAGAGATTTAAGTATCTATTTCATAACATTATTTGCAGTGTGATTCTTGCACGACCAGGTGTTCACCCCTTTTGAGGTGTCACCCAGTGCAGTCCTACCCCCTACACCCCCCTAGTAACACCGCTGGTTGTAGGTTGCGACAAATACAAAACCCTCCAGATGAAAAAAATGCTTGACTGCAATTTTCAGCATTCTCAACCACTGGCCACTCTAGCTAGGGCTGCTAGGATTTGCATCTGGAGGGGTCTATGATTCTCACTGCTGTCCTACAGTCTGTAGAATCTCTTTAAGAATCAGTCCTCTGATTTCTAAGGCCATTGTGCATCAGGACATAACAATGTTTTGCAAATTCTTGCTATGTGGCCACAAATATATTTTAAACACATTGACGAGGATCCAGTAATTCCATTTGCAAAAACAAGTCTAATCCAGTGGGGGTTCATACTGGAGAGAGGCAATTTTAACTAAGTATCCTATTGCATGGGTTTAAAAGAGCGGCTTACCTTTCCCAAATTAAGAGCTAACTCGGGAGGCAGCTGGTTCCTATCACACATAAATCACCACCGAATTGCTGCCTGGGTCCATCCCTGATGCAGCCCAGGTCATCTATGCCACTTCAGTGGCCCCTTTTCAAACACAGAACCTTCTGACTTCTAAAAATGGCTATGGAAGCAGCTTAGATGACCCAGACTGCACCCAGGATGAACCCAAGTGGCGATTTGGCAGCGATTTATGTGTGATAGGAACCGGCTGCCTCCCGAATTAGCACTGAATTTGGGAAAGGTAAGCCACTCTTTTAACCCCATGCCATAGGGTTCTAAATCTCCCTTTGTACTACTTCCCACACTATTTGGGATATTTTTCCATAGCAGCGCTATAGAATCTTCTTGAAGGAACAAGTGACTGTGAGGGGCAGGGAACATTGGAAGAAATTGCCCACTTAGCAGAATTCCACTCATGGACCCAATCCATATTTGTGTTATTGAAAAATGCTTTCATATGCCACTTACATCTACAGGCTTGCCATCTAAATAGCGGGTAGCAATAAGAATCTTCCCTTGGAAGTCAGCAGTAGCTTTTTCATCAGTCTCCCTGTGCTCAATTAAACTGCAGTCCACATACAGAGAAATCATTCTTGATTGTACACTAATGCTGAGTTTATGCCACTGTCGATCAAAGACTGAATGTATTTCATGGCTTTTGAAGGTGTAGCGCAAGGACTGCCCCTGGGTAGATTGTGCAATGTACTCTACAACCTTCTTTGAACCATCAACTGTGATGTAAACCTGAAAGAAAATTTAAAGAACAAACTTTTATAATCACAGAAATACGTCCAAAGCAAATTAAACACAAACAAAAACATACACTTCATTGCATATTGAGTGGGATTAAGAGAATCACAATTCTATTTGGTCAATGGAACTTTTATGCATTTTCTTTTCCATTGCAGTCTCTTGTGTGCACACACACCTACCAAAGCCACTCCAGGAGGTCAGGAGACTCTCCCAAATGACATGGGATGTGTACTGAGAAACATTAATGGAATTTAAAACTTCCTTTGCATTATGAAAGGAAATTGGATTTTCTGTATTTTGGGCAAGCCCCACATGCAAAAAGCAAAGAGAACTAAGGATATTCACAATTTTTTTTATCCTCAACGAGAAAGGGTGTCTTGACAATCCTGACAATTTGGTGACAAAACTGTAACCCTCTCCCCCCCCCCCAACACACACACACATTTGAATGAAAGCAAAAGACTGTTTCCCTCCTGTTTTTGGTAGGGATTTTTGAACATAACCCAATGGTTTTTATGCAAATATAACTTTCACAGAATAGTTCCAAAAGGCCAAAAACTATATCAGAAAAGGCTTGAGATCTCACATAATCTCCACAAAAACAAACTTGAAATCTAACGGAAAATTTACACCCCTATATCAAAGTAGGGTCTTTAGCTTCACTTCCATCACGCACAGTAGGCAGTTTATTCACATGTTACTCCATTTCTGTTTTGTGGAGGTGTTATGGATTCAGTTTAAACTATGAGTTGCATAATGACCACTGTTTGTTTGTTTTTGCCAAACAGTGAAAACATCTTGAATATAGGGTGAATCTAATCTGTAGAAATACATGCTGTTTGACACAACTTTAACTGCCATGGCTCCATCCTACAAAAGCCTGGGATTTATGTGAGGCACCAGCACTCTGTCAGAAAAGGCTAAAAGCCATGTAAAACTACAAATCCCAGGGATGGAACTACAGAACTTAAAAGTGGTATCAAATTGTACTATTCCTCAATTTCCTGCTGAAGGATAAATCTCTCTTTTCCCACAGATTTTGTGTGTGTGAATTAATCTCTCCCCCCCCCACACACACACACCAAGAGTTGGGGTGGAGAAACAAATGAAGAAAGTAAAACAAAATTAGAAAGACCAATTGTTCTAACCTGTGGCAAGTTGCGCTGATCTAAAATTTGCAGCAAATACCACCGCTCTTTTTTGCTGCTTCTTCTAACACGGAATGTGGCAGTTAAGAAGTATTCCTCTGGAAGTCCATTTGGAAACACTTGCCTAAATAAATATGTGTAGAGGAATGTTCTCATTAATCTGAATGTGATCATCAACGCAAAAGAAGAAAAGAAGCATATCTGAAATTGCCTATGTTTTAATTGTCTTTCTGGTTTTAACTTGCTGCTTGTTTAATCTAATTTTTAAGGGGTGGGAGGTTGGGTAGTGGGTTATTTGGAATTGTTTTATTCTGTAATTTTTTATCTGCTGTAACCTGCTCCAATTGTCTTGACAGAGGATAAAATTCTATTATTATTATTACTATTATTATTATTATTATTATTATTGCATGACACTCATGAATGGGCTTTTGGATGCTCTTGCAAGTGTACTATCTTCAAGAGGCAATTCATATCTGTCAATGCCTAGGCTTAACAAGCATTACAAACCATTAAAAATAGCTAAGTCGAAGGCTATCATGGCTGGCATCCATAGTTTTTTGTGGGTATTTCAGGCTATGTGGCCATGTTCTGGAAGAGTCTGTTCCTAACATTTGGTCAGCATCTGTGGCTGGCATTTTCAGAGAAGATACTAGCCACAAAAAAACCATTACAAATAGCATTTGGCTCCTCAAATGTTTACATACTCGTACAGTTGAATGTCAGTATAAAACTGCTGATGCCTTTTATTCTTCAATGCAAATAACAACAATTTAAAAATACTGTAACTCATTGCACAGTTCAAATTTAGACACACATCCCTAATTGTCAATAGTGAGTAAGGCACAGCTATGGCTATATGCTGAGAAGGCCCGTTCCCTAATTCAGTTTAGAGACGGACTTGTGAAATGTTCACTGAAGGCCAAAAACAGGAAGCTCGCATTCTCAGTCATGTCTGCTGGCAGCAGCTCCTGCCTGTTACTTTTTTACCACACCCTGCAGAGAGGGGCTCTTATCTTTCACTGGGCAAATAATTGGGCAGGCTGCCCATATGCACAGCACATTTATGAGGAGGCAGTAATGTCAGATTAGTGCAGCAGCCCAAGTGCTATGGGCACTGCTGAAGCACCATCTGATATTCAGGCCTTCTGCTGGCCTTCTGCCCAGGGACAAATTTCACCCCAAATGATCTCTGAATGCAAACTGGGAAGAATTGCTGCTTTTAATTCAATCTAGCTAGGCATGTTTTCCAACAAATTGTTTACAAAAATCAGATCAATACTAAATGGCCAGAAGTTACTCCTCATCCTCTTCCTACATGTCTTGCCAAGCAATGTATAATATTGAGGAATTCTTAGGTTAATTATCTCAGTAACCTCTTTAAGATCATAGTCCAGTAAACATCTTCCTCTCATGCTGCTCAAATGTTCATCAACACATATACCCACAACTGAAGTGCAAAGGAAGGCAAGAATTATTCTGAGTTAATTTAGGCTGATCATCCAAACAACACAGGGCAAGAATAAAGTTGGATCCAGATTTCCTTCCTCAAACAAAAATGCTCCTTCCCTAACTCAAAGGCACTGTGGTCTAACCCAGTATTCTCATTTAAGACCTCTGAAGTCAAATGTATTTTAATTTAAAAAAATTCTCAAAAAGGAACCAGTGAATTACAACATCAAATCAGATAGGACCAGTTATGAGAAAGGAAAGTTGGAAAATGTCAATGTTATCAACAAGAGATGAATGGGCGAGAAATGGGTGGAAATTTTTTTTTTAACTCATTCTAAATAGCCATAGAGGAATAAACTTTCAACACATTTAAGATGCGTGGAAGCGTTTTTATTGTACTGGAATAAAAAAAAAATGAAAATGTTTGATGAAATAATATTGCACTTGTTAAAAACCTGAGACCATACTTTTGGAAATGTTTGTATATTTTGCCATTGTTCTCTTGTGTTTCTAGAAATCTACTTTTCTTCTCTTTTCTTGCATGGCTGAACATACCCTGAACTTAAGATGCTTAAGCCACCTCAATGGATGCCTTGAGCACTTTAAAGTTTCTGACATGGCAACTGCTATGGCTCCATCCCATGGTTTCCAGAGGATGAAGTCATGGCAGACATAGCAGTGTCAAATTGAATTAGAAGCCAAAGAGACACCCTTACTAATTAAAATATGGGAGGTGGAGGGATGAGTTTGGAAATGATCATCCCTTAAGGTACAGCAAGAAAGATAAGGGCAGACAAAGTACTAAAATTAATATAAGCCACTGTCTTATTTTCAGGGGAATAGGATATAGAGATTTACAGAGCCTCTTTGCTCCATATGTGCCTGGCACTTTTCTTAGCTTCTGGATATATTCTTTTAAGTATTTATCCCTAGCTCTCTACAAGCTCCTGAAAGTTCACAAAAATAATGGAAACACATATTTATTCTTACTACACTATACCACCTGATCTGCACATACCTTTTTCATGATGCACCTTGTTTTGCTTTCTGTACTGTTCTAGATACTGTACAGAGGTATCACTATGGAGGCAAGGCAGTCAGCAACTCTTTCGATATAAATGAGCTAATCATCCTCAAGCATGCCTCTTTTCCAATTAACCATGAAATAACTGCTAGTTCTATAGCAGTCACCATCTGGCTTGGAAGATGAAATACAAAGCACATCCTGAGGGACAGTTGTAAATGACATGTGCTTACCTAGGCACCAATTAATAGGCTGGAAATTTACTTTTGCCTTGGCATATGCCCTCTGTTTAGAGCCCAAACAGATCACTTACACTGATTAGGCTTCTGGCATACAGCAGTTATATGCTACAAAATCTCATCAAACTTGAAGATTTTAAACAGATTTTTCCAATGAGCTGGTTCTTCATTTAGAAAATTAGCACTGAATAGGGTTTTGGTTTTATGGTTTCAAAAAATCAACAAATCTATTTATACTTTCAGGTCTTTCACTATGTATTTGGCCACTCTTATTTTTCTAAAGGAGGTGGGGGTGGGGGTCAAGGGGGAATCTCCCTTTCACTGGCATAATAATGATCAAAACATACTACTAACTTTGTCTGATTCTGACATGTAATCAGAACAGCTGTCATTTTATAAAACTTCAGTTCAGCGAGACTGAACCACAAGAGCCAAGGCAATGGTGTTGACACAGCACAAAAACATACAGGAAGCAAGCAAAAACTGGGAAACAAAAGGAAAAGAAGAAGTAGATACCAGTAAAGACAAAGGGGGGGGGGGGGAAGCAGGATGATTGTTTATTCCTATGAGGCCAAAAAAGCATAGAAATATCCTGTTCCATAACTTCCTTTTGAAGATCTGGATTCAAATCTTTTTAATAGGACACTATAATTTAAAAATACTTTTTATATTCCTGAAAAAGATGGGCCAAAAGTGCCGCCTTCGGGCCACATTGGGGGTGTGGCACCTTGGGGGTGTGGCATTTCGGGCCACATTGGAAACTGTTCCAATGCCACACTAGGCAAGAAGAACCAGGCCAAAAAGGAGAGGGTATAATCCACTCCTTCCCGTGGCCTCATTCAGGACTGCGGAAGTAGTCCAGATCAGGATCAGGACTGTGCAGTTGCCATGGTCCCACCATGATCATGGCAGGAGCGACCTCTGCCTGCTCCTTTTGCCCCATCTACATGACCCCAAGACAAGAGAACCTGTGTCAAAAGGTTATTGGATTCAGACTCTGGTCAAGGTGGATGACTTGTAGTAGTAGCATGGTTTGAGTGCTGCTCCTAGATTTACAGAAATTATTATTATAAGTATAAAGCTATGGAAGGATTCCAAAGAGGCAGAAATGTAGTGTCCAGTATAACTCTCCAGCTCAGGAGTGGACTGGGGAGCTGTCTGGTAGGGACATAGATCCTGGTAACTACAAAGTTCCACAGTGTAGAGATGAAGAATCACAAAAATTTATTAAGGTCAGCTACACAGCAGCTTCTTCAAACAAAGATTTCCAATATTATATTAATTCATACCAAACATAAAAACACCAGATATGAAATATTGAGAGAATACTTTAATAAAAAGGCTTAAAATAGATAATGAAAGAATTATGTTTAAAGAAATTCCCTGAAGAATGCTGAAAAAATATAGACTGTAAATTCTTTGTGGAAGTACTTGGAAAAAAACTTTCACTGGATTGTTCCTACAGATAAAGAAGTATGATGAACTCTTTGGAAAGAGTGAGAGATCTGTTCAAAAGGGAAGGAAAAGGTCCCAGAAGGGGACATTTAGGCAGTTGAGAAGTTTTTAAGAAGAAATAATAGCAACAACATAAATTATTTTAATAAAACTACTTCAAAATGAATTTGAAAATAAATTCATGGAATAGAAAGGATTAAATTCACCCCAGAAAAGGATGGGGGAGACATTATTTTAAAAATCCCACGTATGAAATAATTTGTCTTCAAAAGACTCATACAAGAAAAAGGGATTGTAAATTTTTGCATAATAGAAATATGGATCTATAATTTGTGCCTGAAAATAAGAATAAGCAAGAATAAAAGTGGTATTTATATAGATCAAACATTTGAAGATGGAGAAGGTAAATGTGTAACTGTGGAAATCAACTAGAATGGCAAGATAATGCATTTAATGGGTATTTATTGTCCCAATAATGAGAAACCAACTTCCTGTGAAAATTTGTTTTAAAAAGGCCTCTGAACTTGACCTACAAAATTGGGTATGCTTGGCAATTGGAATGGGGTTGTTGATCCTAAAAAGACAAATGTTCCAGTAAGGTATTAAGAAAGATCAAGAGAGTTTTCCTAGAAGTTTAAAAAACAACAACACAGGGAGTACAGTAAAAAACAATACTTTTTTGCTCCAGATTGTCATAAACCATGTTCTAGAATAGATATGCTTTGGATTTTAAAGAATATGGCTAACTTATTCCCTTTCCCGCTGCTATTCCCTTCTCCTTTTGTGTCATGTCTTTTTTAGATTGTAAACTGGAGGGCAGGGAAATATCTAATTAACTATCTGTAAGCCGCTTTGAGAACCTTTCTGGCTGAGGAGCGGGGTATAAACACAGTAAGTAAATAAATAAATATAAACTTAGTAAAGAGTATAGACAGTCTACCAAAAATAATTCTAATCATAATCCCACCGTGAGGTCCCTAACAGAGCAAATATAGTTTGGATGGAAATGTAATGAATATTAATTTTTGAAGATGGAAATATGGCAACAATATAAACAAGAGCTGAGGATGTTTTTTGAACTGAACCTAAATGAGAGTATAATCTTTGATGGTATTTTGATTATAAATTAGGCTGTTCATACTAAAAATTACTGTATATAATGTATAAGTCTAGAAATTTTAGTCAAAACATTGACCCCATGCCGCTCCAGGGTGCTAATGGTGCCTTGCCAGTGGCACAGAAAGGAGCTGCGTTTTGCAGCTCCTTTTTGGAGCGGATCGTTGCTGCGCCCATGCAGTTGCTGCAGCAACGATCAGGAGGAAAAAGGGGTGGCCTCTCATCTGTACAGCCCTTGACATGGACACCACGGACTGACAATTGTTCAAGCCTCACCTCCCACTTCATTCACCTGGGGTATTATCAAAGTAATTGGGGGCTGTTGTGGGTAGAGCTAGATAATACCACTGATGTTCTAGGAACTCGGAAGTGCTACACACATCGTTATAGGAATTCTCCATGAATTTATCACAGTAGGAGAGAGAACTTTTTTATTATTTGGGTCACAGTCCCAAAAGAATTTTAAGCAGCCACTTTCCTCTAAAACAAATAAACTTTAAAATATATTAGAAGCGGTTGAGCATGCTTAAAAGAACAAATATGAGTACATTTCTCTTAGATGTATTATTAGATTTGTCATTTTGTTCTCAGTACCAAGAAAAACAGAGTTTTGTTACAGATAGTAGTAACAATGAACAGATTCTTTAATTCAAGAATGGAATGAACTACAGTTTTCATTGTGAAGTTTGCCACGGTATAGTACCCCCAAGCAAGGAAAAATGTAATGAAAAATCAAAACTTATACTCAGGTGTCCAAAAAGAACACAAGATAAACGTTATGTTGGAACATTTAGAAAAGGGTGGTGTGGGTGGAACATCGCTTTCTACCCACAGTTTCTACTTATTTTTGGACCTGCATACTCTCTAGAGAGATGAATCTCAGATCCACCCCAGAAAACCCATCTTTTGAAGTAGGCAATACTACCAGTTTATCCAAGGACATCCCTAACCCGCTACACAGCTGCTGCACCTCCTGGAATCACTGAATACAGTATCTGGAGGAAATGGCTGCCCCACCTCCCCAAATGTCCATCCCACACAGCATGAAAAACAGACTGTCCAAAAAATTTAGGATCCTGGCTTTCTTGTTGTTGTTAACTGCCATCAAGTTGACATCGATTTACAGTGGTCCCCCGGGTTACGAATCCCCTGGGGTACGAAAACCCTGGGGAACGAAAGAGCCGGGGCCGCAAAAACGGCCCCGGGATCCGAAAGAAACCCTGGGATCCAAAATGGAAAAACTGCGCGGCCCCTTTAAATTTGCCGCGCGGTCCGTCAACTAAAGCGGTCCCCTGGGAAATGAAAATTTCCGGGTTACGAAAAGTAATCCAGAACGGATTACTTTCGTAACCCGGGGGACCACTGTATAGCAATTCCATGAATGAGAGACCTCCAAGTCACCCTGTCATCAACAGTCCTGCTCAGATCTTGCAGACTCAGGGTTGTGGCTTCCTTGATTGAGTCTATATATCTGGAACGTGGTCTTCCTTTTTTCCTACTGCTATCTTACTAAACATTGTCTTTTCTAGTGAGTCATGTTGTCTCATGATACGGCCAAAGTACAAAACTCTCAATTTAGTCAGCTTGGCTTCCAGGGAGAGTTCAGGCTTGATTTGCTCTAGAACATTTCATTTATCTTTTTAGCAGTTCACATTATCTGTAGAACTCTTCTCCAGCACCACATTTCAAATGAGTTGGTTTTCATTTATAAGATTTCTTCACTGTCCAGCTTTCCTTCAGTTACTTGAGGGAACGCCTCTCCCTACATAATCCACCCTACACTCTCAGAATCTCAGGGAAGAACATGTTGTAATACACCAACACCAGATTGATGACGACTTCCCATAGGGGGCCGCGGCCCCGAAATTATGAAACAACCTGCCAGAAGAGATCCGTCTTATTACCACCTTGGATGCCTTCAAGAAGGCACTTAAGATGGATCTTTTCCACCAGGCCTATCCATCCGACCTACTGTAATGGATCACTGGACGATATCATACCCCGGAACTATAATACAGTGGTATCCCGGGTTACGAATCCCCCGGGGTACAAAAACCCCGGGGTACGGAAAAAAAACCGTGCGGCCCCTTTAAATTTGCCGCGTGGTCCTGCAAAAAAAGCGGTCCCCCGGGTTACGAACACTTCCGGGTTACGAAAGTAATCCCGGAACGGATTACTTTCGTAACCCGGGGGACCACTGTATATAACCATTGGGTTGGCAACTACACAGGTATATGTTAGCATTAGGGACTGGATTGCACTGTATTATGTATTATGTTATATAGTGATTTTAGGATATTGCTTAAATTGTTGTTTTAATTTTGGACAGTGTTCTTAATTACTTGTTGGAATCCCGCCTCGATCCGAAGGGAGAGGTGGGAAAATAGAAATAAAAATTTATTATTATTATTATTCATAACTATACACAGAAATGGGAAATATGGTAGTGTGGACAATCCTAATTTTAATATTCAAAATGTAAAGGCATCTTATAGCACCTTTGAGACTAACTATGTGAAAGAAACTGTAGCATAAGCTTTCAGAGACTTGGTCTAGTTTCTCAGGTGCATGCAGCGAACTGGTGTTCAGGAAGGACCTTCATAACTGGAATGTATGAATAGCCATAGAAATACAAAACTTGTGGGTATGGTGATGATATATCATCAATGATATATTTCAACCATATATCTTTACACTTCTGGCTCTTGTCTAATTCCTTCATAACTTCCCTTCCGAGTCCTAGTCTTCTGATTTCTTGACGGTAGACTGCACTCTAATTAAAGACTGAGCCAAGATACAGAAAATCTTTCACTATTTCAATGTCTCCATCATCTTCTTTAAAGTTATGTAAATCATCTCTGGTGATTATTTTTGTTTCCTTAATGTTCAATTGTAAATCTGTCTTTGAACTTTCTTCCTTTTCCTTCTTCAGTAATCTTTCCAAGTCTTTGCTATTTTCTACTAGCAGTATGCTATCATCTGTGTATCTTAAATTATTAGGTTTGCACTATACTAAAACAGTGCCTGGCTGTACTGGTTATAACTCTGGTCAGCACATTTTGAACCAAATGAGGCTTCCATGTTGTGTTCAAGGGCAGTTCCACATACACCATGTGACAGAAATCCAAGCAGAAAGTTACCAGAATCAGGAGGCTGTTGTAACTTGGCAATACCTGTGAACTGTATTATTTGAACATTTGAAAGTACTGCACAAATACAAAGTATTATTGTTGTAGGCATCCTTGATGAAGAGAAATCACTGAGGAGCAGTGAACAAATGTTTGTATTAGGGTCATACTCCAAAAGAATTTAGAGTAGTCACTTTACTTTAGAACAAATATGTATTTAAAATACAATAGTAGGTGCTGTGCTGAGTACACATCTAAGTACAAAAGAGCAGATTCAAGTACTTTTTCTCTTAGGTGTATTATTAGATTTGTCTTTCCATGCTCAGTGCTGAGAGAATCAGACCTTTGTTACAGCTATCAATAACAGAGAGCATATATTTTGCTGCAAGACTTGAGTGAATTACTTTTTTCATTATGGAGATTGCCAGTGGGAGCCCCAGTGCTGGCCTATATTGCCCTCAAGCAGGAAGAAATGAAATGAAAGGCTGAACCTTATGTTTCTGAAAAAGAACAATATGGATGTTTCAGATTTGGACACATTGTCACCTTAGAAATAGCATAATACAAGGGTCATACTACAGATCTGAATTAGTATAGTACACAATGAAAGCGGACCAACAGAGGTGGAATGAAATACAGATAGGAACATAGTTTGGGGGTAGGACTGATTTGTAGCACAATGAACAAATCCTTTGGGAAGTATAGCAAGATGGATTGCTATATAAAGAGGAGCAGAAACCCCACAGCCCCACAAAATGGCCTTATATGTATTAAGGAGTGCCCTGATAAAGGACAGGATTAATGAAAAACTGGTACCATAAGCATACTGTACATCAGAGGAATTAACTGGCAAAACCACCTCTGACTATTCCTTGCCTAGGAAAATCCAATGAAATTCATCTAACTGCCATAAGTCGACAGGCAACTTAAGACACACACACACAGACACACTGACCTGTTATGTCTTTCCAGGCCTATAGTTCTAGCTTTCGTATGAATTCTGTGCCTTCATGCCTAGATATCAATGATTTTGGTATAGTAATAATTGAACTATAGTCAGTCATGTTTGCAGTGCTATTTTTGTGAAGCAGTAGTAAGTGCTATCCATATCAAATTTAGTAAGGCAATCTTTATTTACCTTTTCAGTTTTGCTTTAAAAAGCACTGATGGAAAAAAGCTGCTATTTTTAAATCTTATGAACACTAATTCTTCCACACTGAATGAGACCAAATTAGAGTTTGTGATTAACTTCCGTATTTACAAGTATCAATGGGGCCTCTAGCTTGCTGAATGTCTTCCAGGAAGAGAAAGATGATCCAAGTCG
This sequence comes from Urosaurus nigricauda, assembly GCA_034509955.1. Classification (NCBI taxonomy): domain Eukaryota; kingdom Metazoa; phylum Chordata; class Lepidosauria; order Squamata; family Phrynosomatidae; genus Urosaurus; species Urosaurus nigricauda. Next base: position 253,916,527 of record JAOEGL010000001.1, on the reverse strand, counting down.
CATTTCCTGAGAGTGAAGTGAGAGATGTTTGGGATTTATAGCAAGGCATTTCTTCTTCCAGCTGACACCTACCATCACCTGTCACATTACAAATAATTTGATGATCAGTGGCTGTAAGGCTAGTGTGATCAAACTCTGTCCTAGGACGGGTGGTGATATATTTAATGCCACCTTAAAACAAGACACTGAAATCTTGTTGTTGGAAGACAGGATTGAAGAGAGGTAGGTTACCCACAGAAAGCAAAATGTCACAGGTCCCTAAGAATAAGTCTTCTTGCCAGCAGCAATGAATTAGACATACTATTTACAATTGGAAAAAAATTCAGACAACAATTGAGTATCCTAGAGAAAAACAACAAAGGAGCAATTAATAAGATTCAGCTGTTAACTGGTGCCAGGAAGGGACATATGAATGCATGTTGAAGTATGAGTCAAGATCAGCTGACTCCTATTCAAAATATGGATAGATGGATATGAAAGAATTATGCCATGCAAATGCAACCACGTGTTATTCATTTTCTTACTTTATTCTTTATTTCAAAAGAATGAAATGTCATTCCACAACAAAACCCTGAAGGCAACAGTCAACATATAAAAATACATTGGACTGGATCAAGAATAGTTTCACTAATGCCCCAAAGAAAATATTGTGAAAATATAATCACGACTGACATTAAATCCCCTTTATTTCAGTAGGACCGAAGCAACTAAGGCTTACAGCCAGATAATTTAAAATAAAATTTCATCAATATCTAAAATTGCATCTTTAATAAAAGAATAAAAATGGAGCAACATTAAAAGTGGCAGGAGAACTGATTTGTGTATTACTGGTAGGTACAAATTCCTGACAGAGTAATTGAATTTTCACCACTCTGCTAAAATGGAGTGAGTAGTCAAGAAGCAAAGCAGAGACATAAGGAGGACATTCCACATCTGCATCACCACTGAAGAGGTGACATTGAATAATGTCTCCAAAAATGATAGTGATGATTAATTTGTTTAGCACTTCATTATGTATGGTACTTTACCCCCACAGAAAATGACAGACCCTGTTTTCAAGGAGTTTGCAGTGAATGATTCAGTATATAGGAAACAATGGAGAAAAGGGAAGGAAAGGGAAGCACAGAAATACAGTGAAAAAATATGTCTGTCTTTCATTTACTCTAGAATTAATACAAATTAATTCAAATTATTCTATAATTAATTTGGATCAGGAATGCAGGGCTAAGTGATGCTGACACATGGGTCCTCTAGCTGCATTCAGAGGCAACAATAAGCCAGAATTCAACAGAATCCTAGTTTAATATGAATAAGCCTGTTTTCTCCTGCTCCACTCCTCCTGCCATTAAGAGCAGCTGAATTATTTAAGAAGGGGAAACAGTGTGTGTGCTTCAGATAAGGAATCTTAGTTTGCTGCTCCCTCCTCCAACCTCCCCCCCCCCCCAAAAAAAAAACTGGAATTGTAAATTATGGGCCCATGCCTACTACACAATTATAGCACTATAATCCCAGTGTAATTGCAATAGTTGCTTCTTATGGTATTCTGGGGTTTGTAGTTTAGTAAAGCACTTGAACTCTCTGGCTGAGAATTGTAAATGCCCCTCCCTAAGCTGCCATGAGAGAGCTCGCATGGTATGGTGCTTTGAGCGCTGGCCTACAACTCTGGAGATCAGGGTTAAATTCACAGCTTGGCAATAAAACCCACTGGGGGACTTTGGGCAAGTCACACTCTCTCAGCCTCAGGAGAAGGCAATGGCAAGCATCCTCTGAACAAATCTTGCCATGAAAACCCCATGATAGGTTTACCTTAGTGTCACCATAAGTCAGAAACAACTTGAAGACACACAACAACCACAAACTGCCAATCCCAGGACTCCTTAGGATGGAAGCATGGCAGTTGAAGTGGAAACGCAGTGCTATAACTGTGTAGTGTGAATGGGACCCAGGTGTTCTGCTTGGTTTACAGTTTCTGCCTTCTTTGAGCAGCACATACCAAGCGTCCCAATTCAGACAATGTTTTTCCCCCTCCCTGGTAATTTAGATTTTTCCACTGATGGGAACTAGGGATGGAAAGTACGTGCTAATACTCAAAGTAAAGTAAATGAGAACAAGATGTTTAAAGTGTCTAGTGTGGAGAATCTTCCTCATGCACATTTCTCATCACCCTACACCATATTCAAATAGGATTGAATACCACTGCTCCCCCCTCCCCCAACTCACTTATTACTTATTTCTTGTCCCTCCCAAATCTGGGAGGATGGTGGCAATCCAGCAAGGAGGGTTGTCAGAGCAAGATGTGTTTCAAGAGTTGGTATGTGTTGTGAGCCAGCTAACAAGTGACATGGCTATAGTCTCCTGATCCTCACCTGGCTTTCTCCCATTCTTCCAATGTCATACCACTGAGCAGGGGGAAGGAAACAGAGGAACATGGAAGGCTATAACCTCTTCATATTCCCCTGGTGCCCCCACGTCTGATATTATGTAGTGCCACCCTCCTGACACTGTGCAAGGGCAGGTCATGGGCCCTGCTCCGCTACCGCAGACTTTCTTGTCCACAAGACCTCTTCAAAACTGCATGGTTTTCAAAGAGATCTGGCAGTAGGGAGAACATTGATTAAATGGTTCATTCTCCCTTGTGAAATTAAACACAGCATGTCCCTAACAAGAGCAGCCCAACAGGAGTGAATGGGCTACAGGAACTGACCCATGGCTCAGTCAGGATAAGCCAGAATTCCCAGTTATTCTAGTCTACCATTGCAAATCCATCCAGCTCATTTACAAGGGAAGAAGAAGATACCCCGGGATATTTGGGCTTTGAAATCTATTTGAGGACTGGGGGAAATCCTGAAAACTTACTTCCAAAAGTTATTCAGTACCTAATATTGAAGGTCACAGCTAGGTTTAATTTTTTGCAGCATTTTAATAACAATTTGCAAACAGCTGAACTTCTGCCGATTATATCCTTGAAAGTTGGTTTATTCTGCTCTCTGCTTGAGACTGCAGTACTAAGGTTATCTAATTGGAAGTAAATTTGAACAAAGGGTGACAGGACACTGTTTCAGACCTTGGAAGTAATGTTGTTTGTTACCTTTTGGGTAGCAAGGGTGTAAAATGCATTATAAAATCAATATAATAAGTAAATGTAACATTATTTTAATGGTGTAATGAGTAAGGCCTTCTAGTTATTTTCATAAGTTTCTTTTAAGGGCACTTCAAGAGTCATTTTGACAGATTTCTTCAAGTTTTATTCCATTTTGTTATGAAACCTAAGATTTTTCTTTCTCAAAAAAGATTTCCTTCTCAAATTAGTAAGAGAAAACAATGGAAAAATCACAAGCAGCTTTTTTTTCATCACCATAATGAATAGGTGAGTAGTTATTGGATACTTTTACTCACTGAAATTAGTAATAGACTGTATTAATTCTTATGTGAGTCTATTGTAATTATGCATTTTTGTTTAGTACTGCAGCTATCAGGAGGGCAGCACTTGAGTTAATATGTAGGTCATTATAGTTCCATGGCCCATAAAAGTACCACTGCAAAATTTACCACTACAATTTTTTAAAAATAAAACCTCTCCTTTTATTTTAGTGACTAAAAAAAAATTACAGGCTATTCATAAAATCCCCCTCCTCTCCTTTCATCACTTCAACACCAAAAACAGGGAATGAGCGAGTACTTGAACCATATAATCATTCTCCTTTGCCTTTTACTGACACTCTCTTATAACTATAAAAGTGACCCAAACTTACATGTGTACTGCATTGTGTGTTACTTGCCCTTGAGCAGGCCCAACTCATGGCGACTTTGTGGATGAGACATCTCCAAGACTCCTTCTCCCCCTGCTCTGCTTAGTTCATACCTGTAACCTCCTTAATTGAGTCCAACCATCTGCAACATGGTCTTCCTCTCTTTCTGCTACCTTCTACCTTCCCTAGCATTATTGCCTTTTCTAATGAGTCATGCCTTCTTATGATGTGGCCAAAATATAATAGCCTCAGTTTTGTCACTTTGGCTTCCAGGGAGAGTTCATGCTTGATCTAATCAAGGACATATTTGTTTATCTTTTTTGCTGTCCATGGTATCCTCAGAACTCTTTTCCATTTCAAATGAGATTATTTTCTTTCTCTTGGCCTTCTTCACTGTTCAGCTCTCATACCCATACAGGGTGATAAGGAATATAATGGTTTGGATGATTCTGACTTTACTGCTCAGTTCTATGTCTTTGCACTTTAGCAATAGCAATAGAAATAGCAAGTACATTTCATTACCGCTTATCGGTGCACTTAAGCACTCCCTAAGCGATTTACAATGTGTAAGCTAATTGTCCCCAACAAGCTGGGTACTCATTTTAGTAACTTCGGAAGGATGCAAGCCTGAGTCAAGCCTGAGCCCTTGACTAGTATTGAACGCACACCTTACGGTTTGTAGTGTGTGGCTGCAGTACAGGCATTTAACCACTGCACCACCAGGGCTTTTGTCTAGTTCTTTTAGAATCTTGTCTAGTTCTTTTACAGCTGCCCTTTCTAGTCTTTTTCTTACTTCTTGACTGCAATCTTAATTCTTTTCAATGTTTGATCAAAGGTACAGGAAATTTTTAAAACTATTTTGATTTCTTCATTATCTATGTTGAATTTATGTAGATCCTCCATGGTTATTATTTTTGGGATCTTTTATGGTCAGCAGTAGGCCTGCCTTTGCACTTTCTTCTTTAGTAATTTTTTCAAGTCTGTGAGATTTTCTATTAGTAGTATGGTGTCATCCACATATTTTGGATGGTTGGTGTTTCTTCCGCCTATCTTCACTCCTCTGTCTTCTGAGTTTAGACCTGCTGTTCATGTGATGTTCTCTATGGAGTTTATCACACAGGAGGAATTTCTCTCAATTTCGAAAGAAATGGATGTGAGGCCAGTTCGGAATGGAGTAAATTCGCTAGTTCAGCGAATTTACTTGATTGCGTATTTACACTGCATTGCGTTCAGAACTGACTGAAATTGCCTCCCAGTGCCCGAAATTGCGTGTGATAGTTTCTCACGCAATCACGCAAAACCCCATGATTGCGTTCAGAAGGACTTCCCTTTGCCCGAAAATGTGTGTGATCAGCTTTCACACAATCACGCGAAACTCCATGATTGCATTCAGATTGCCATTGGATTATACTTCCAATTCCCTTCGTGTGATAAACTCCTATGTATACATTGAACATGTAGGGTGGTCAGGTGGAGCCTTGCCTGATCCCTTTGCCTATAGAATTATATAACTCTATAGAATTATAGAGTTGGAAGAGACAACAACGGCCATTTAGTAAAACGCTCTGTCATGCAGAAACTCTTGGTCAAAGTTGAAAGCTTTCATGGCCAGTATATAGGTTTTTGTGGGGTTTTGCTGCTATGAGGCCATGTTCTAGAAGAGTTTCTGAACCATGTTTTTGAACCATCTAAACAACTTCCACTCAAATATCCAATTCACAATGGAAAAAGAAAAGGAAGGAACATTGCCATTCTTGGATGTGCTGGTGATCTGGAAACTGAACCAATGGTTGGGCCACACAGTATGCAGAAAACCTATATGCACACACAGATACCTACACAATAACTCCAACCATCACCCAGGAAAAAAAAGAAGCACTATAAAAGCACTGGTAGACCATGAAAAAAGGATCTGCAAACCCTGCTTCCTGGAAGATGAATTGAAGCACCTAGACTGGGCTCTAAAGGCTAATGGGTACTCCAGCTCAGGCATCAGAAGGGCCGCCAGACTGCAGATACCCCATAGAATTGAAGACAAACAATCACCCAAAGGGAAGGTATTTTTACCATACATCAAAGGAGTCACAGACAGAATAGGGAAAGTGGTAAGGAAACACAACCGACTAAGAAAATCCAGCAAATGCTCTGCTCAGCGAAGGACAGGAGAGACCCTCTCATGCCACAGGAGTTCACCACCTACCGTGCAACTGTAAGGACCACCAAACACAGTGTTTAAACATGAATCAAGGAACATGAAAGACACTGCACACTGGGTCAGCCAGAAAAATCAGTAATAGCAGAAAATGTTATAAACCATCCTGGGCATAAAATGCTGCTTGAAAACACTGAAATTCTGGACCATGCCAACAACTATCAGGTCAGAATACACAGAGAAGCCATTGAAATCCATAAACACCTGGACAACTTCAACAGGTGTAGTAAAGAAAGTTTGGCTACCAGTCCTGTAAAACACCCAAAACAAGACCCAGAAAATACAAATGAAAACGCCCCAAGGTCGGGGGAGTTTTCCAGCAGACAATGGATCATTAATTAAATAGAAATCATGAGGCCTTGCTAATCAACAACAGAACAAAACACAGATTAACATACAATCACATCTCCTCAAACAACGGTATATTTACCCCACTCTTTTCCATGCCAGCATTCTCTGAAGCTGGCAGCCACAGCTTTTGGTGAAACGTAAGAAAAAATCTCTTCTGCAACATTGCCTTATAGGCCAAAAAAACCCACAAAAAACTCTCAAAGCATTCCCAACAGATGGCTATCCAGCCTCGATTTAAGGACCTCCAAAGAAAGACACTCCACCATACCCCAAGGGAGTATCTTGCACTGTTGAATAGCTCTTACTGTCAGCATGTTCCTTCTAATGTTCAAGTGGAATCTTTTCCTGTAGCTTGCATCCATAGTTCCAGGTCCTATTCTCTGCAGCAGCAGGAAAAAAACTTCCTCCATCCTCAATGACATCCCTTCAAATATTTAAACAGGGCTATCATATCCTCATCATATTCCAGGTGAGGACTGCCCAAAGCAGAATATAGTGGAACTATTACTCACTTGATCTAGACACTATACTTCTATTGATGCAGCCTAAAATCGCATTGGCCTTTTTAGCTGCCACATCACACTGTTGAGTCATGTTCAACTTGTGGTCTACTAGGACTCTTAGATCCCTTTCACACGTAGCCTCATTAAGCCAGGTGTCCCCAATCCTATATCTATGCATTTCATTTTTCTGTCCTAAGTGCAGTACCTTACATTTCTCCATGTTGAAATTAATTTTATTAGATTTGGCACAGCTTTCTAATCTATTAAGATCATCAAATTTTGGGGTATTAGCTACTACTCCTAATTTAGTGTCATGTGCAAATTTGATAAGCATGCCATCTATTCTTTTATCCAAGTCGACTTGTTTCTCTGAAACTCATGTTGATTTTTGTGTGTGTGTGTGTGTGTGATTATGGCATTGCCTTCTAAATATTCACAGAATTTCTGTCCAATGATCTGCTGTAGAATCTTTCCTGGTACTGATGTCAGACTAAGTGGACAATAATTGTTAAGACACTCTTTTTTCCCCTTTTTGAAGATAGGGGCAACATTTACCCTCCTCCAGTCTGTTGGGACTTCTTCAATTCTCCAAATTTCTCAAAGATTATTGCCAATGGTTCTGAGATTGCATTTGCCAGTTCTTTTAGTACCCTCGGATGTAGGTCATCTGGTCTTGGAGACTTAAATTCATTTAGATTAACCAGGCATTCCTGTACTACCTCTTTCCTTGTTCTGTGGTGCATTTTCCCTATTGTGTCCTCTGCTTCATTTTCTTCAGTTTGAGTCACCTTTTCTGAGAAGACTAAAAGCAAAGGAGGTGTTGAGTAATTCTGCCTTTTCTCTGTCCCCTGTTAGCATTTTGCCATCTTCTCCATGCACTGGCCCTACCATTTCCCTCTTCTTCCTTTTGCTACAGACGTACCCCCAAAAGCCCTTTTTATTGTTCTTAACCTCTCTAGCAAGACTGATCTCATTCTGCACTTTTGCTTTTCATATTTCCCCCCTATATGTAATCGCTATTTGTTTGAATTCCTCTTTGGTGATTTCCCCCTTTTTCCATTTCTTATACATTTTCCATTTAAAAATTAGCTCAGTTGAAAGTTCCTTAGTCATCCATCCTGGCTTCTTGAGACACCTCCCATTTTTCTTCCTCATCGGAACTGTTTTACATTGTGCCTTCAGTATCTCCCTTTTGAAAAACTTCCATCCATCCTGAACTCCCTTCTCTTTTAGTATTCCTGACCACGGGATCACCCAAAGTATTCTCTAAGTTTACTGAAATCAGTTCTGCTGAAGTCTAGAATGTGTGTCTGACTATTCCTGGCTTCTCCTTTCCACTGTATTACGAACTCCAGCAGAGCATGGTCACTCCCACCTAAGGATCCCACCACTTCCACACCATTTACCAGGTCATCACTCTTGGTAAGGATCAGATCTAAAACAGCTGATCCTCTTGTTGCCTCTTCCATCTTCTTCAAGGCAATTGAGGAATTTGCTAGATCTTAAAATTTTGGCTGAGTTTGTCTTCCAGCAAATATCAGGATGGTTGAAGTCACTCATCACTACTACATCTCTCCCTTTTGAGTGTGTAGTCAACTGTTCTAGAAAGGCATCATCCAATTCAGTCTGACTTGGGGTTCTTTAGTAGACTCCCTCCCCTTTCATTTTATCCAGATGCTGTCCACCTGGCTTCTAGGATATAAGTCCTGGATGTCTTCACAGGTGTAAACATCCCTGACATATAATGCTATCCCTCTTCATTTCCTGTTTGGCCTATTTCTATTTAAAAGGTTATACCCCTCTATTCCTACATTCCGGTTTTGAAACTCATCCCACCAGGTTTCAGTGATGCCTGTTATATGGTATTTGCTTTGTTGTGCTAGGGTGCATCTACACTGTATAAATAATGCAGTTAGACATCAATTTTAATGCCATACCTCTATCCTATGGAATCCTGGGATTTGTAGTTTTACAAGGTCTATAGCCTTCAATGCCTGAGAGTGCTGGTGTCTCAACAAACTACAAATCCCAGGATTCTATAGGATGGAGCCATGGCAGTTGGTGTCAAATTGCATTATTTTATACAATGTAGATGCAGAGAGGAATAGTATTTTAAAGAAAAATGTACTGAGGAAAATCCAAAATAATTTCACAGTTTAGATCTAATTTAGAATGCAGAAATAATGCAGCTTAGCACTGCTTTAACTGCCATGGCTCAATGCTATGGAATTCTGGGAGCTGTAGTTTTGTGAGATATTTAGTCTTCTCTGTCAGAGAGCTCTGGTGCCATAACAAACTACATATTCCTGGATTTCATAGGACAGAGCCATGACAATTAAAGGGGTGCAGTGCAGTGCAGTTTAGCAACAATAATTACAAATGCTATTGGCTGCACTCTCCTCACTGTTTATAAATATGTAGTTTTCAGATGATTTACAACACTCAATCTTGCACAACCAGGGCGCACTATATACCAAAAATAATAGGAGGCATGAGTTCCACTGGTTTAGCCTTCAGAATCTGTAACTGAGCTGAGCTCCACATTTTAAGCCCCACTAACGTGATAAGCTTCAGAACATAGCCTCTGGCATTTGGAGAGGTTGAAAACTCTTCTGCAACAGCGCTAATGGATACATTACCTTCCAGGCATGACCCAAGCTTTAAAGAACTTTTAAAAATACTTGGCATGATTCAAAAATCTGGAACCTCCACCAACTTCTGTCCGAGGGAAATACAATTAAGGAGATCAGATACCATGCATCGTATTATCCTTCAGAGAGTGGCTGGAATGGATGAAATGCTTCCTATATGACCTAAAAACTGCTTTGAAAACCTTGTCACCCAAGTCTAATCTTATGACAAGCATGGCAGTGTGACGGAACAACAGCACGAAAAAAGAAATTCTGTGTGTGTGTGTGTGTGTGTGTACAGTATGTGCCTTCAAGTTGCCTACCTTATAGTTTCCAGCAAGAATATACCAGTTTAAATTCTGGAAAACTACTGTTGACCTCTGTTCTAACCTCGCTCCTGAATCCAGATGATTTAACATCATATATAGTAGGAAGCATGCAGGCATTTTATGACCTTTGAGTGTCTTTTGCTCAGCAAGTACCACCCTCAGCCTTGGAGTCAATGGCCAAGATTCTCCACCTCTAAAGCTGGCGTAAATAACTGCCAGAAGACACATTCTGCTTGCATTATGCAGTGCTTATAGTGGATAGCACTGTAGTGCTATGTATGGTGATCGTTGCTGAAGGCACATGGTTCACAACCTTTTGTGTAACTTCAATGTTCAATGCAATATGTATCCATGTGTGTCCTCTGCTGATCCCATGCATTCTCCTCAATGGGGCCTCTGTCCCCATTACAGAATTAGTAAAGGCCCACTGTGGATCCTGTACACCACGCTCAGCACATATCAGTACATATTCTGCATGTGGACCTCTGCTTCCTTTCCTATCAGCTGGATCCAATATTGAGCAATGTCCAATAAATACAATGTCCATTGACTAAGGAACTTGTGTCTGTCTACCTCACCAATGGGATGCTGGTCCTTGTTTCTTGAGGTGAGGAAAGAGGTTTACATCTTAGTCCAAAAGCTTCCTTCATCAGGTAAATTCTATTGAAATTAAATGATTTTCTTCAGAGTAATCCTTTTTACAGACCAGGCTAAATGTCTTACTTATTCTGACAGTTGATTTTATTCACATATAAAGTCTCCTACATATATTTCTCCAGTTTCTGAAATTTGTAATGCAGGATTCATAAAGTCTTTAGGTGAAGGGTGACTGGAGATTGTGACAAATAAAACTATTAATCTATGGTGTGTTGTTTTTTCTTCCCTCTTTATTTTGGTCAAAGAAGTACATCCATAACTATAATCCGGGAGGGGGTTGGAGGAAGGAACAGAAGGCACTTGAGATGACATATGGACTCAGTGAATAAGACAATACTAACCTTTGCACCAAATCAGTACAAAATGAATGAATGTTCTGCAAGCACTGGAGATATAAGGAATATTCACAAATCTATTATCCCTGAATGAGAAAAAGGAACACCAGACAATTCGCTGGAAAAAAAAATCAAAAACATTGTTTCCCTGTGTGACAAAGGCATCACTTTTTTGTTTTCATTTTTTTAAAACAGGCATTGTCTTTGCACAAAAATGCTGTATTTTATACAAAATTGGGGGGTGGGTGGAAAAATACTGTTTCAAAAATTCTATTTTTTTGCAAAAAAGTCCTAACATATGAAAAAATGATCAAAAGTTATTAATCTCATTCAGTGGGGAAAATATTAGAATTTTGTTGTCACATGTCAAAATAAAAACATTTATGATTACTAGCAAGCAACAGAAGCCAGTCATATAGGAGGCTGCATGATAAATAACCAATGAAAGCACTACTCAGACTCCAAAATTCTCAGAGCAAGCTTTGAACTGTATGACAGCAAAGAATTTGAAGTGATTAGACAGTGATTATGAGGGCAGACAATTCCCAGGGTTGTTGTTTTTTCTTTGTTGTTGCTTGTTCTGGACAAAGTCGCATTCCCTTTGAAGGAACAAGAAAACAATTTGGGGGTGATCCTGGATCCACCTCTGTCACTGGAGGGCCAGGTGACCTCAGTCACTTGAAATGCCCCTTACCAGCTTTGTCCACTCCTGATAGGGATAGCCTTGCCACTGTTATTTCTGGTTAAACTAGACTGCTGTAATGTGGTCTGTGGCGGCCTGTCCTTGCTTTGAAAACTGCAGATCCTGCACAGTGTGGCAGCTAGGATATCCAGTGAAGAACATCAAGCTAGTCTGAAAGAATGACATTGTTCAGGGTTGGATTGTCATCATCAAACAAGGGAATTGAGTAAAAGTGTATCATCCTAAAGTGGTGAGGTGAGGCACCTTCCCTGTTTGAATCAAAGGCTACTGGTATATATGAACCTTAAAAATCTTGGGGCAGGATATCTCACAAGATGTCTTTTCCATTATATGTCCAAGACTATTCATTAACATGACAAAGCCATATATTTTCAGTAAGTGACACTCTCCCTTAAGAACACCCTCTCCCACGCTACATGGGAAATCCTTGGAAGGTGCAGTCCAAAATAGAACTTTTTCTAAGCTCTGTAAAAAAAAAAGTTATGCAGGATTTCCATAGTTAGTAATAATCACTTCCCTTGCTCCATTTTTGTGTTATCATTGATGTTTTTCAAGCAATATAATTTATTATGTATTATTGCCAACACACTTTTAATTGTAACCACAGACATTTTATTATATTAAGCAATATATAAACACCAGATTTTTAAAACAAAAAACTACATAAAAATCCTCTCTATACTTCAAGAGATATTGTTTAGACATATGTGTAAGCATATGAAATGAATACAATTGCACATTATTTTCTAACAGCAGCTCTTTCCCTCCCCATCGTACTAGCAAGCTGTTTTCAAAACTCCTTACCATCAGTAGGAGTAATCAAGCACGGCATGGATCTTCTATCAAGAAAAGGTTTGTACCCAACCACCTGCATGGCCTCTCTGAACTCAGGCCAACTGCACACTGATGTCAGTAATCCCAGATATGCACTGATTATCAACTATGAAATAATGACACCAGACACATAAGGGACATTTTATTTGATCTATATCCTATTTAAGTTGTGTTCAGTCTGGGAGTTCATCACTCGGGAAGGAATTGGCCAAATCCCATGCAGAAACAGGATTTAAATCCACAAAAGCAGGATCGTTTTCAGACGCATCAAGCATTAATTCGAACCCACACAGAAAGTTCAGATTATCCCGAATGTAAAAAGTGGCCAATTTTGTCCACTTTTTGTGCAGGTTAATGACGGATTAATGCTCAGTGCCCCCGATGTGTCTGAAAACATTCCCACAGTATTCCCGGAATTTAAATCCAGTTTCTGCACAGGATTTGGGCATTTAGCTTCCCGTGTGATAAACTCCCTGGAAAGGATCAAGAGAGGGAAGCAACCTGATGCTGGTTCAGCTGAGGCCAGGTATTAATCTGTGGCCACCTCCTCAGTCTCCCTTTGGGTTTTGAAACTGACTATATGTTGCTGAATCCAAATTCCCATTGGCCATAGACAGTCTAGCCATGATGAGGTATGATGGGAACAGCACTTCATCTACATTTGGAAGTCTGCAGGCTCCCCATCTCTGACCTTGAGCAACAACAGTACAGGGTAAGGGGGAAGAGAGATCTTCTTGTCTAGGGGAAATGTGGGCTTTGTTTTTCTTGCAGCACTGCTGAAGAAATTGATTTGAATACTGGTGCTGGAGCACTGTTGTTGCTGTTGCTACTGCTGCTGTGTGTGTGTGTGCTAAGGAGTAGGAATGGGAAAGCTACAGATCTTCAAACTAGGCTAGCTGTGAAGGGCAAGGAAGTGCTCAGGAGGGTTGCTGCCTGAGGTGAGAAGGTGAAGTCACAGTGGAAATTAGCAACTGCTCCTGCAAGCTAGTTACATCTTTTTAAAACATGCTCCTTTTAAGAGCTCATGTTTTCTATTAAACTTTTGGCTGTTCTGAATTATTTACCTCATGGCTGTTTGAACTGGCATCTGATGTTAACAGTTCAGTTGCACAAGCATTATAGTGCTGAATCGAGCATGTTTTTTTCACCTCTTTAAGTGATTTATGGTCTGTGTGTGAAGCCTGCAAAAGAATGTAAAGAATGAAGTCCTGGGCATAAATATCCAGGAAGGGAAGACAGACCTAACATATACGAAAAGTCACAGCAGGTCCTTTGGACGTGAATAGCATGGGGGGCATCTACACTGCCAAAAGGAAATGACCTCACCTTGCATTTTTCTGGTCTGCAGTGACTTTACCAGCATGCATCAACCTATCAGCCAATAGTCCTTACTTTTTGCCTGTCAATCCATTGGATTTACTCTAGTTGGATGCCTTCCCATCCAATCCCCTTTCCTCTTTGCCACCCAGTAAGGAAGTAAATTTTAAATGTATACACACATACACACAATGGAGAAAGAATAAACAAAATTATATTTTATTCAACTTTTATTCAGCCATGAGATTAGAGGTGAGAGGTTAGATCAGGCTATCCCTTTCACTGGACATTAGCCATGATGCCCCCCTTCAAATGTAATTTGCTAATCATTACTTTCTGTGGTGCAAAACTGAGACTGCTTTAACTGCCCTGGGTCAGTGCTAGGGAATCCTGTGAATTGTAGTTTATTGTGACACCAGAGCTCTCTGACAGAGAAGGCTAAATGCTTCACCAAACTATAGTTCCCAGAATTCCCTAGCATTGAGCCAGGACAGTTAAAGCCATCTCAAACTAGATTATTTCTGCAGTGTGTTTTGGACCTATATGTTCCTTTTATGGGAAATGGGTTGTTGTTGTTGTTGTATTTAACACTGATTTCTAAAATAAGAGGACAAAAATTGCAAATGTCTCCTCCAGACCACTTATCATATGTTTTAAAAACAAAAGCAAAATGACAGTACCAAGCATTATCTTATTCTGTTTAAATAATGTTGCCCACTCACTGTTCCAAAAGGGATTACAGATAACATCATTCTTTGTGATCCATTAGAAATTGAGTCTCCCTTATATGGAATTCTGAAATCCAAAATACAGTCCTCTCTCCACATTCATGGCCTAGAGATTCACAGTTTAAAGAAAGGCTCCACCTGACTTTCCCTACCTGAGCAGCCTAGGATATCTCATTATGTATGTATCTATAAATACAAGTATTCCAAAATGAGCCCCCCAAAATAAAAAAATCCAAAACCCAAAACACCTCTGGTTCCAAGCATTTTAGACAAGGGGGAATGAACCTGTGCTCCCAAGCACTATATCTACAGTAGTCTATTTTCCACTGATTTCTCAAGGAGTTAATTATAATCATAACAGTTTTCTTGTACTTGTACAATACACATAGCTTATGGAGATCTTAGCTGAAGCTAAAAGAATGAGAACTAGTTTATGTATGTACCTCCAAGAGACCTTTTGAAAAGGTAGCCTCCTTATCATCTCTCCCAAAGGAAAAAAGGTGTAAAGAATGATCAAAGACTGATTTGAGAAAACAGGAATATTCCCTGGTCAATAGGACAGCTGGAGTCCATGCATTTTTATGCATTCATTTGTAAAATAATTGCATAGCACTGACACAGTGAAATGTTACTTTCTGAGATTCCTGAAGTTTGAACACAAAGAGTCATATCTTAAGCTGAGTGCTCTAAATTCTTAACTGACGCAATGAGACCTCAGTGTGCTGAGCCTATAAAAGATTCAAGAGGCGGTAGAGACTGGCAGTCTATGATTGGTAGGCATAGTAGCAGAAATCTATCACCTAGTTATATAGTACAGCGTTCTAAATTTCCCTGTTAGAACCCTGCATTAAGTCCAATGACTTATTTATTTAAAACTTCAATAAAAATTCATCAGACATCAAAAAAACTGAGACCGATAACCATGATTAAATGAAATGCTCAGCTGAGTGGAAACAGACAAAGATGGCACAAACCATTCTGCATGCATCCTGACAGCATTTTATTCAAAATATGTATGTACAGCACTGTGTAAATTTACAGAGCTATATAAATAAAGGTTAATAATAATAATAATAATAATAATATAGTTCCTTCTATTCTTGTCTGCAGGGCCTAACTTCACATGACATTAACTAGGTGATTAGCAACCACTTCATGTGTTTTTAAAAATTAAATACCAAGTTTGTAGAGGGGTTGTTGCCAACCTGGGATGCAATGAGATTTAAGCATTCCACAGCTTCAGTCTCTGAGGAAATCAAGAACACAGAGAAACACAAACAGAAACACACATGCACACACAAAGATGAAGTAGCAATGACGGAAAAATTCATGCCTTGGGCTTATTCTAGAACACTAATTGTCATGGAAGGGAGATTACAGAAATTGTGATAGGTGCAATTTTTAAAAACCTATAATGTGATTGCTAATCATGCCTTTATCATCTCTTGTAGTTATTAAATCCTTGTGTATGAAAGGCTTTCATTCATGTATTCATGAATAGTCATTCTATTGACTCATTCAAATAGCATTGTTCTCTTTTTGTTTGTTTCTTGCAAAGAGAACAGGATTTATGAAAAAGCCATTTTGGACTCTAGAAAATCTGAGTAGAAAAAGTAAAGCATAAAACCACTTTTGGTTATACAAAATTAAAGAAAGTGGTTTCCAAAGTTGTGCTCATAAATTTATCTCCTTCAACCATGAAAAATACTTTGTGGCAGAGTGATAAAACTTGCAAACAGCTAACCACCGAGATGTTGTTTGTACAGTCAGGAAGCTTTACTAATTGACCAAGCTTTAATGAATATCAGGATGTTTAGAATAAGTTAAGTGCTTAATTATCCTTGCTTTAAAAAGTTGCCACCTTTCACATCCCTGGCAAATTACTGTGTTTAAATAACTCCAAATCCCAATTCTTCCAAAGTCACAATCTGCTTTTGAACATTTTCAGCTAACCATAGAATTTAATGTTCCAGTGGTGTAATCACAAGCCCTATTCATACATTCTAAACATTATTTACACTGGTACACAGGGAACAACAGCAAAAACAGACAGGCTACCTGTGCTCCCATTTGTTACCATTCATATTGCCCCCATGTTATGATAAGCATTGTCGGTGGGAGGTTGTGTGTCTGTCAAGACTCTTTATGAAATGCTCAGCCCTGGAAATCAGGTTTCTATGTTACCCCGGAGATGCTTTCCACTGACAATGCTCCACAATATTGCACCTCAGGCACTTGGTACTCTTCAGTAAAGAAATTTGTCTGGAACAGGAGGAAGATGACATGACCAACAACTGGGAAGAGGTGGTAGTGAAATTAGCACGCTCATTTTCCTTCTTTGTACAGCACCTTGCAGAAGTATTCCTCCTTCCTTCAATTTTTCCACATTTTGTTATGCTACAACTTGAAACTGAAACAAAAAAATTACTTAATTTTTGTGCCTCAAGAAAATTATTTTGCATCTCTACAGTATAGATCCAATTCAATTTCGGGTTGTAAGACAACAAAATGAGGAAAAGTCAAGGCCAGGAAGTGATTTTTTTCCAGGACACTGTATGTTAGTGTAAGTGCATTTACTACAGATAGGCCTACACATAATTAATTTGATAAATTGGGGAAGGAGAAGAAAACTTTCCTTAAAACCACTGGGAGAAGAGACCAGAATTTTGTGAGTCAAAACCAGATTAATTTCAGATTGGATGAAGGATCTGGAGGCATTCATGTGCATGAAGGGAGCAGATTCCAAGAATCTGGTGTAGGACCGTGCTTATATTTGTATCCCATCACCAACACAACCAAGACATTTTTATGATTTATTTGTTTTGTTTAGCTAAATACAAAGTCAGCAGGTTAAATTGTATGTCTTTAGGCAAATCTCAACATTTAGTATGGTTGTAATGTTAGCAAAATATTCATTTTTTAATTTTTCATCAAAGAGCGGAGGGATGCAAAAATATACAGATAGGAAAGCAGACAGACAGAGAGACAGATAGATATGGCTGAATCCCCTTCCAAAAACATTTGTTGGTGTGTGCCTTCCAAGGCATTTCCAACTTATGGCAGCCCTAAGGTGAACCTACCACAGTGTTTACTTGGCAATATTTGTTCAGAAGAGGTTTGTCATTGCCTTCCCCTAAGCCTCAGAACATGTGACTTACTCAAGATCAACTGGTGGGTTTCATAGCCAAGCTGTGAATTGAACCCTGATCTCCAGAGCTGTAATCCCACACTCAAAACCACTACACCAAAGGATACACAATTTATATAAGCAATTGGGATTTGGATATGTGCTTCACAAACATTGACTCCCTGTGGTAAACCTGGTGGCACAGTGATTAAATGCCTGTCCTAAAGCCACTCACTCACAAGGTTGTGAGTTCAATACCAGCCAGGGGCTCTGGGTCAACTCAGTCTGGCATCCTTCCATAGGTTGTTAAAATGAGTACCCAGCTTGTAGAGGACAATTAGCTTACATTTTGTAAGCCTCGTAGTACATTGCTAAGTGGTATAGAAATGTACTTGCTATTATTATTGTTATTGCTAAACTGCTTTTGAAATCCAAGAAAGGTTCAAAACTAGCTTTTCAAACAGTATTAGATATCTGTTGTTGTTTTTTTTATCTTTTCAAGGCAGGAATCCCTTTGCATCCATGCAGGCTCTTGGCAATGTGTGAAGCAACTCTTCAAATTCACAGAATTTTCATATCTGGTCATGTAAGACTTGTACCCATAAAAGTTCTTACACTTTGCATAAGACATATGCCAGGCAGTCTCCTAACAAGCTCTACCACACATATTTTTGAAAATGTAATTCTCCACATTCATTCCTTTGTTGACAGAAACATCCATTGAAATTCTATCCTCTTATAAAGGGGGGAATTTTCTGATGTGGAAAATTGAGAGACACAAGAAATTTTCATATGCTTATTGTTATGCTTCGTGGGCTTAATTAATGGAACATACATTGATCCAAGAAGAAGAAGAAGAAGAAGAAGAAGAAGAAGAAGAAGAAGAAGAAACCAAAAACAGCTTATATTATCTTGTGGTAATAGCTCTATTAAAATAATGTATTGTAAGAATTAGTTGCTTATTCTTGGTCATTAGTACTATGTTGATTATTTAGCTTTTAGCTTTCCAGTATTTTGCCAAGCTCAACTTATGCAAATAGGATGATTTTGCGAGATTCTTCCTTTCCTTCCTCAACCTTCAAATATGCCATGTCTTTTCAGGAGTCTGGAAAGGAAGCTAGGGACTTCAGACCCCTTAAACATGTCCAAATTTGGCTCTAAACCACCATTTTTGAGGTTATGAAAATTTAATGTACAATACTCCTATAGTACAATCCTACAGACATTTACTTTGCCCACTATGCTGGGGTTTTTGCTTCCTAATAAATGTGTTTAAGATTACAGCTGAATGCTGTACTCATTCCTTCCAACATTTCACAGATGCAAACTGGAACATGCGTGGTCACGCAACATCAGAGTAGGGTTAAGTTGGCGAAAAGTTATTAATCGGAAATAATAATAATAATAATAATAAAATAATAATAATATTTATTTCTAACCCACCCCTCTGAGCGAGCAATTGGGGCGGAGTACAACATGTTAAAAACATATACAGTTAAAATCTTCCAGACTATATAAAACATACCCATCTCCCTCCCCTTAAAACAGGATTAAACTAATCATAGTTAAAACAATTCGGATCTAAAATACATAACCTTTCAAGGTCCAGTGTAGGCAGCTGGATGGGAGAAAGGGGGTGGGGAGGAGTAATCAGGCAGTGGGAGAACTAACCACTATCCGGGAAGGCCTGCCAGAAGAGATGCGTCTTGGTTGCTTTTTTAAAGCCTTCCAAGGTTGTAATAAGATGCATCTCATCCGGCAGGTCATTCCACAGCCTGGGAGCAATAGCAGAAAAGGCCCTCTGGGAGGTCTGGGACAGCCTAGTTTTTATAGGCTGAAATAGGTTCCTCCCAGAGGACTGAAGTGTGCAAATCTCCTCGTATGGGAGGAGGTGGTCTCTGAGATGAGTTGGACCCAAGCCATGTAGGGCTTTAAAGATCAAAATCAACACCTTGTACTGTGCCCGGAAACTGATTAGCAGACAGTGGAGAGATTTAAGCACTGGTGATGTATGCTCTCTCCTCAATGTCCCAGTGACTAACCTGGCTGCCATGTTTTGGACCAACTGAAGTTTCCAGGTTAGGTACAAGGGTAGCCCCATGTAGAGTGAGTTACAGTAATCCAGACGTGAGGTAAATAGCACATGTACCACAGTTTCCAGATCCCTCATCTCCAGAAAAGGGCGCAGCTGGCGTATCAGCCGAAGCTGATAACAGGCACTTCTGACCACCACATTCACCTGATGCATCATGTGAAACAATGAGTCTAGAAGTACTCCCAGACTGCGAACAGAGTCCTTTGAGGAGAGTGTGACTCCATCCAGGACTGGGAGTTGTATTCCCAGACCTGGTTTCAGGCCGGTGACTGTCAGTACCTCTGTTTTGTCAGGATTTAGCCTCAATCTATTTTCCCTCATCCAATCGGTTACTGCTGCAAGACAGCCATTGAGAGGAGAGACGCCATCTGAGGTCTGAGTAGATGATCTGGTCATGGAGAAGTATATTTGAGTGTCATCAACGTACTGATGACACTGAGCTCCATGCCTCCGAATGATCATCCCCAGCGTCTTCATATAAATATTAAATAGCATTGGGGACAGGATGGCGTCCTGAAGGACACCACAATTTAGCTCAATTTTAGAGGAGCAACTGTCCCCGAGCCTCACTCTTTGGGACCTGCCAGAGAGAAAGGGCCAGAACCACATGCCCTAAGAGAGAGTGCAGCAGCGTGCTTTTGCATAACTCTACTGTAAAGAGCAAGATTCCCCCCTCTGCTCCCTGCTGAGTCAACTAAGTGAAAATTACTTTTGGATTCTGAACACCGTTTTCAGCAAATGAAGTAAACTGAGGAGGAGAGAGAATCTGGGGCTGTATCTGCACAGCAGAAATAACTCAGTTTGTACCACTTTAACTGCCACAGCTCATTGCTATGAAGATCTGGGAACTGCAGTTTTATGAGTCGTCTCTGTTAGAGAGCTTTAGTGCCACAACAAACTACAATCCCAGAATCCCCAATGCATGTCTATGCATGCTGAGGAATTGGGGGATTTGTAATCCAAAAAAGTAACTTTTCCATGTTTTGTTCTCCATGCTGCCCTCTTCAGGAACACAGAGAGGACATGAATACATTGACAGCACTATCCTACACATTGGTATTCAGAAGTATATCTTACAGATTTCAGTGGGATTCTGTCTCAAGTGCATTTCTATCACGTCCCAGAATTCAAAAGCAATGAGCCATGAGAGTTAAAGTGATGTCAAAATAGCACCACCTGAATCAACAGGCCGGTGCTGTTGCTGGGGTGGGAGGGCCCCAATGACTCCTCCACGGGTGGGGCCTTCTGCCCCAGCAGCCCATTTGCTGGCAGGATGGCCTGGTGTTGGCTGTCTGAGGCAGAAGGGGCGGCCTTTTTGCTGGCAGCTGGAACTACATCTCCCAGCCTGCCTTGCTGCCAGCAGTGGCAACTGATTGGCTTGCCCAGACGGATGGGTTACAGCCCATTGGTCTGGGTAGCCTGGGGAGTGGAGCCACCATCTTTCCAGACTGCCTATTGGCAGGCAGGCCTATTTAAGGCCTTGGCACATGTATCTCGGAGCCATTTTGCTCAGCTCTCCCACCACCCTCCCTCCCTAGGCTAGGGTGTTTTGTCACAACTTTTGTGGGCGGCAGCATAGGTCCTGGATCTGGCAGGCATGGTTTCCAGGACTCGGTAGCACTGGATCGGGAGTCGTTTGGACCCGGGAGCACTGAGCACATACGATATGGCCATTGCGGGAACCACATTGCTTAGCTCCTGGTGACTAGGGACATTAACAGATACCACTGCTGGATTGCGCAACTGCGGAATTTAATAAGAGCGTTTTGTTTGCCCCTATGTCATCCCGATGCTTGGTGGGTCAAGCAACCTAGCACAAATCATCCGGGGTGTTGTTTGATGCTCCAGCTCCAGATCCAGACCTTATGCTTTGGGCCAACCCTACCTTTGTGCTGTGCTAATAAAGTAGTGGCCTTAACCTTCAATTGGTGTGTGTTTCATTGGGCGCCTTCCCCTCCCCAGCAACTGCATTCTTTCTGAAGGCAAGTGCAGCCTGGAACATTTTAAAAGCATCTGAAAAGTGGGTGACATTGGGACTGTCCATTATAAATCAAGAGAGTGGACAGAAATGCAGTATTGGGACTGCACTTGGGACAGAATCTCACTGAATTCTCTAAGATATACTTCTAAATTCAAATGTATAGGATAATGCTGTTAATATACTCATGTCCTCTCTCAGTGTCCCTGAAAACGGCAGCAATGAGAACAAAACTTGGAAAATTTACTTTTTTTGAATTCCTCAGCCTACATCCTCATTGAGAATTCTGGAAAATATAGTGTGGGTGCGGGTGTATGGCTTTTAAAATTCTGATTGAAACATGCTGGTTATACCACACTCTAGATTTATTTTTAAGAAAACTTTTTTCATGTCAAACATTATTCTGAGGCTTTGCCTCCCACCCCACCCCCATTTTTGGTCTGTCATAAAGAGGCTTACCAAAAATGTAGGACCACCTAGCAATTTTAAATTCAGCATACTTATAAACAAAGATTAATACACTGTTAATCTGTTTAGTGTGGGAACTGAAAACCATAGTGTTGACATAGTGTGGAATGAGGACAAATAGTTTTCAAGAATCACATGAAACCAACAATTTTCTAAAGGTTTTTTTTTAAGGGAAGCATATCACTAAACAATATTTAAGTAAACATTTTATATTATTAATTTAACAATTTAATTAAATTATATCCTGTCTTTCAGAACTGCAAACATTCCTCAACCACATGTAAGGTTCCAAGTCAGCATTAGTGTAATACATACTTACGTAGCCTCCAACATTTTGCAGATGAAAGCCAGGCCATACATGGACAAGTGACGTCAAAATGCGATTAAAATGGCAAGATGTATTAATGGGGAAGCACATAAACTAGTAGATGCTGCAACAGTTTGCTTTTGCCTGAGTCTACTGGGAAGAAATTAACCTCCTCTCCACCCCTCCTCTCCTGTCTGCTTTGCTGAGCTAATTACATGTAAACTACTTTGTACTATGAAGTCAGTTTGCAGTAATGAACATAAGCAGATGACAAAAGGGCAAAACAAGAAGAGGAGTGAGAAACCAGGGCATTTGGGAAGCAGCTGAAAAAGTGGGATAGCAGAAGATTACAGTAATTAGATCTGTCCCTCTCAAACGGGGACATTTGGAGGGTAAGTATCTTGTTGTGTGCCTTCTAGTCATTTCTAACCCTAAGGTGAACTTATCATGGGCTTTTCTGAGGCTGAGAGTATGTGGGTTTGTGGGGAATCAAACCAAGTCTCCAAAGGCCATAGTCTGATGTTCAAACCAATGCACCACACTAGCTCAGTAAGTGCTTACTGTTACACCAAAAACAAATATTCTAAACTGCATGCAAGTTATTCAAAACAACATGTGCATTATCTTTTATCCTAAAAGCTAAACTGTGGGGCAGCATTCCCAAAATTTAACAATGTTCCACACTTAAATAGTTAAAGATGTTTAAGAGAGAGCGGCAGTAATGGGGTTAAGTAGTAGTACTGTAGTAGTAGTAGTAAGTTTATTTGGTCTTTGACCAGTATAAAATAATCACATAGTTTAAAATAAAAATACAATAGGATCTAAAACAGTACCAGAACAGGGGCTAAGTAGTTTTCAGTAACCTCCTCATCTTTATCTATCTTAACAAGACTGAGATATAAACTGTTACTATTGGGATATTTGCCCATCTTCTCTTCCTGCATCACTCTTCTCTCACTTCTACCAAAAGTGACACTAGCTTATTTCAATGATTGTTTAGAGTCGTTGGGGAGCTTTTCTTTCCTATGCAAAACTCCTTGTGAAATAGCTGGTGCAATATCTCATGGAATGTCTATGAAATGAATTGCCTAAGTGGAATTAAAGTACAGGATCTGATACTCGTGCAAGTGCAAAAACCGAACTTCCACAAGTGTTAATCATTATTTTCTTTACTCCTTAAACCAGGGTCACTAGCTGTTGTACACACATACTTGCTCTCCATCACATGTTTTATTCAGAGTTAAGACCAAGATACATAACTTAAGGGCCAGTTTCTCCCATACAAATCTACTCATATGTTACACTTGTCCTTAGAGGGGTTGTCCACATGAGCCAAATAAAACATCCCCATCTCATCGGCAGGGAATCTTGATAACAGATCCCTGATTATGGTGCAAATTGTCTGAATGATGTCCAGCCAGTTCAGCACCAAACTTGCCATTGTTGTTGTTATGTGCCTTCAAGTGGCTTCCGGCTTACAGCGACCCTGAGGTGACCCTATCATGGGGTTTTCTTGGAAAGATTTGTTCAGAGGCGGCTTACCATTGCCTTCCCCTGAGGCTGAGAGGATGTGTCTTGCCCAAGATCACTTGCATGGCTGAGTGGGGAAATGAACCCTGATCTCCAGAATCACAGTCCATCTCTCAAGCCATGCCAGCTCTCTCCAACCCTCCATACAGCCCCTTACATTTTGCTCTGGAATTTCCATGATGTTGAGCAGCTCTTTACAATACACCATACTATGGTGCCCAGTGATGCTGCCACCACAGCAAGTCAGTCATGCTGAGACCAGAACATGGCTGGGAGCTTCATTCTGACCTCAGAATGAGCAACTTGCTATGGTGGTGTCTGGCACCACAGTGGAATGCGTTTGTGAACATTGCCCTGTATCACAAAGAAATGTCCCAAGTAATAGGGGAATGTGGGGTAAACTCCATGGCTAGAATACTCCAGGCTGCTCTCAGAGTATTCTTGCCCATGAGGACCCAGCCAGAAGGCTTCACACCCTATACAATTCTCATATGAGGTATAATATGAGTTCTCAGAATCATGGAACTCGCACATGAAGGAGGTGTCTCTCTTTTATATATTATCACCTGGCAAAAGTGACAGACCTCTGGGACTACACAAATGTCAATTTTAAAATGCACAATATGGTCAATATTGCTTTCCTATTTTTCTATGCCCATTTTGCAATTTTTCATTATGTTTTCTTAGGTTTTTTAATAAAAATATTTAGTTAAAGTTGTTGTTGTTTTGTTTTTGAAAAAAGATAATTTCCTTTGCTAAACCAGGAAAGCCCCATTAAGCAAGTAAAATTCCACTCAAACTTTTCTAGATCGTATCTGCTCTATTCTTTAAATACAACACATTGTGCAGCCAATGAGAAATCTAACAATGAAGAGAGTGGGAATAACATCTCCTACAAACTACACACACACACACACACTTTTTTTTTTAAACTTACTTTCCAATATTCACGTTGGACAAGGACCCATATTTATATCAATAGCTGCTAGTCTCATTGAAAAATAAAATGGCATCACGCAACAGAAGTGGCATGGCATAGTTTACAAGCACTTATGCTATAGCTGAATGAGTGAAGTGTAAGGGGATACTTGCCAAGCTACTTGACACTTTCGAGTCAGCTTAATCAGATACCCTTTCGTTTCCTGTAGTGGGGAGACTGATGTTCTGCTACTCCTTGTATATTAAGAGTCTATTTACATATTCTAAGTGAACATACAAGTCATGTTACATCTGGCTAGACTGCTGCACTTTTAAAAACAACATAATCTGACAAGGTAGAAAAAGATTAAGGCAGCAAAAAAGATTTATTAAACACATAGAACCTGAGCAAGTGAGATAAAATGTTCTAATAACAAATATTTGAATCCCTTGCTTCAGTTCTTTATTATCAATCCTTAATATATTACTGGGGCAGCAGTTCAGTGCCAGCAGTAAGGTGTGCCCATAAGAGGTAGGCACACCTACTTTTGGAGAAGATTTTCTTTCCAGCCCCACACCACATCCCACAAACTCCACAGGAAGGCTCCAAAAAGTGGTTTGGGAATTAAAGTAAGTCCTTGTGAAGAGAGAACAAGAAGGGCAATAAAAACATAATATAAGCAAGTTAGTTTCCTTTAAAGTGTGCACTTATAACCCCAAACCAGTAGTAAGGAATTTTAAAAGAGGAGTTCTGAGATTTGGAAAACGAGGGAGAGTATTTGAATGTGAAAATCTGCAAAGCTTTTTGATGTGTGTATGAACATCTACAAGGATCAGAGCTATCTTTGCCCCCGGTATAAACAACAACCTGAAGAACACTGGTTAGCCAACTCTGATTGAACAATGGAGAAACAAATTCTGAACCTCACGATTTTATTTGAATCATGGGAATTTTCTAGTCATGAAATAATCCTCTTTACCACATGTGGATCTTTCTATATGCCATTAAAGGAATTTTTAAAAAAGATTCTTGCAAAGATTGTCCTAAAACTGTGGTTGAATTTTAAGATACTGGTAATAGCAACGAGTTTGTAGATAAAGCCATTTCACTTCCATCACAATTAAATTTGATTTTCATTCTTGGCATCTTTCATTTCTTTGATCTAATTACCTTTATTTCATGAATGTGATGACACCCATATGACTGTTTAGAGAAAAAAAATATTTGAAGGTTACAAATGAAACAAATGAAAATCTGCAGAAAAGGAAATTAATCAATGCAAAAAGAAAAGAAAAGAAAAGAAAAGAAAAAAGGAGGCAGTGAAATATCAAACAATGAGGATGGTGGGGAAAGGAATGAGTATTAAAAAGCATTCCAGATAGTCTTAACAAGAAATTATATATTACTTACAGAGAGTCTCTGATAAGAGGTGCATTTCCCAACTTAAAACAGGGTTTTCCAGATCCACATGAAATTTGCCTCAAAGAAAAGCTTTCTGCTAAATCAAAACCTGAAAAATATGATAGAAAGATATCATTTATTGTTCATTTAATGCAGTTTAAGAAGAATGGATGAAATCACTGATTTGTACCATGAGATCACTTGTCTTGCTAGATTAACAACTGAAAGGCTATTTCAGATCCCTTGGTTTTGGTCACAGAAATGTCTAGATCTCATTTTCCTTGTACTGTGAAATTCCCTTAGCCCTTGACTTGGCAACCTCTGAAGAATGCACACGCCAGTTCCTTTTGCCATCTGAATGAATGAGAATGAAAGTGCTCCTCTCTAGAAATGAATGCTAATTCCATGCTAATTATAACAAGCATGAATTGAAAATTAAAAGATGAATGCAAATGTATTAGCTATGCCACTATGAAACTAAATGCTCTGCATTGCTGACAGGGGCTTTTTAAAAATTAAGGGCACTACAGTAGTTCATTTTCAAAATCTCAACTACATAACCAGCTCATTTTGGATTTTATGCCATTTTATACATGGAAAACCTACCTGACGCATCCAACTTCTCATTGTAGACATGGCCAGACCGAGGTCCATCAGTTTTCAATATAGGGCATGTCGTGGCTACAAAAGAATATAAAATATTCTAAACTTGCTAAATAAATTAACAGGCTATGCCCAAATTCTAGGCTTGCCAGTTCATAATTGTCCCAAAAATCCTGAAGTTTCCAGGCCAGAACCTGTGATCTAGGGATGGGCCCTGGTAATATCATTAAGTGTTAGACATTAATAATCATAGCTTGTCATTCTAACACACACTCATACAGAAAGAGAGAGAGAATAAATTTTCTTTTTTGTAAATTCACAAGGAGATTTTTGCTAAAGGAGCTGTTACCTTTAGGAGATTATTTTCAGAGTCCGATTCCCCATTTGAACACAGAAACCCACTGGGTGACCTTGGTTAAGTCACACACTCTCAGCCTCAGAGGATGGCAATGGCAAACCCCTTCTAAAGAAACTTGCCACAAAAACCCCATGATAGGTTCACCTTAGGGTTGCCATAAGTCATAAATGACATGGAGGCACACAACAACAATAGGGAACATTTAATCTACCCTAGCCTACACTAGCCAGAAAATGGATGCTGAGCAGAGGGTAAACTCTAGTACCCAATAACAGGAAAGGAAGGAGGATGCTAACTCACGCTTACAGCAGCGGCACCAAGTGATGAATAGGGATGGCGAATGAAAAGGCAGTTGCCTGTAATCACTGGAAAAGCCCCCAAAACCGATAGCAAAAGGTTGGTTTTTAATATGCTGGTTAAGGGGAGGAAACCCTGAATTGGGTGTGGGTGTCATGAAGAAAGACTGGACTGATTGGGGTTTTGGCCATGCATTATATATATATGTAAACTACAGTAGGCCCTTGTTATACGCTGCGGTTTGGTTCCAGGATCCTCCCTGGATAACAAAATCTGTGTATGCTCAAGTCTCATTAAATGTAATGGCACAACAAAATAGTGTCCCATATATAAAATGGAAAATCAAGGTTTCCTATTTGGAATTTCTACTTTTTGGAAATATTTTCAAGCCGTGTATGCTTAAATCCGTGGATAAAAAAATCCATGGATAAGGAGGGCCAACTATATAGTATTTACATTGACCTGTGGATAAGTCGACTCAGGTTTTTTGGGTCAATTTTTAACCTACATTTCTAGACTTATACATGAGTATATACAGTAAGTAAATATTTAGACCTCTTGGAGAGCCTTTGCAAGTTGCATCAAGAAATCATCTATGCTTTGCAAACTGCAAGGAAAAATTGAAGACTGGGCTTCTCAAACTTTTTCACTACACATGATTTGCCCAGGGCACAGCAGATTTTGGCACACTGTATAAAAGATATTGACATAAAATGCTCTTTAGCCTCTGCCCACACAACTTGTTCTCCCATCAGTCTAGGGTTGCAGTTCTATCCTGAGAGGGAGGCACAATATCTACAAAATTTGACCATCCCTAAATACTGTGCTAGGTTCACTAAAGCACAATTTAATGTTATCCCCTCTGCCTTGCTAGAGGGCCACTTTAAGGGAACCCCTTATAATGAATGTGTCTGCCCTTGCGGTGAAGGTTCTGTTAAGTCTCTAGATCATGTCCTATTTTCCTGTATTTTTTATAAGGATGAGAGACTAAGATTAATTTCACCCCTCCTGCTTAAGTTTCCAAGTAGACCAATTAATTGGTACCTGGTATACTTGTTAAATGATTTTGAAAATGGTAAAACAGAAGCAGTGGCAAAGTTTTTCTTCTCTGCTACTAAAATTCGTAAGATCATGACCCACACATAACAAACAGCCCTGTCTATTGTTATCCAAATACCCATACACATATCCACCTTGTCCCAGTGTTATACGGCCTGGTATCATCTAATGTATCTGTATCTGTGAGTGACTTTGTATATGTATATGTGTACGTGTGTGTGTATAGTATGTATCAGGAGCATGTTATGAATGTTTATTTCACAGTGCTATTTTAACGTGTTTTATATGTTTTATATATAATCTGTTGCCTAATGGCCTGTTGGCTGAAATAAAGGTATGTTGTTGTTGTAGCAACATGCTGCTCTGTAACTTGAACTGGAGATTTCCACATAGCCCTTCCCTCCTGCCAAAGCTGCACCCACCAGATCTGGAGAATTTGCACCTTCATCTTCTGCCTGCAGATGGCCAATGAAAACTGGAAATTTGGAGCCAGGCCCTGAGATTTGCCAACCCTATGATGATTTACAATAACAAAACTAATATTAGTATTAGTATCTGTCAAAAATTATAGACTTGTCCCTCCACATTTGCGGCTTTGACTTTTGTGGATTTGATTATTCATTAACTTTATTAATATGTTCTCTCTAGGAATATCTAAGTCCTCCAGCGGAACTCTATGGTCATCAAAAGTCACACTGAAGGACCTAGAGATTCCTAGAGAGAACACCCCACTAGGCAATTGTAGCTCCTCCACCACAATTCTATGGTCAATGTCTGGCAAAACTTAGAGATTCCCAGAAAGGTGTTCCCATAGATAAAAACATAGCGTTTTTGTTATTTGGTTTTTTTCACATCCACATGGGGGTCCTGTGCTCCTAGCCCCAGCAAATGCAGAGGGATGA
Organism: Urosaurus nigricauda; assembly: GCA_034509955.1. Classification (NCBI taxonomy): domain Eukaryota; kingdom Metazoa; phylum Chordata; class Lepidosauria; order Squamata; family Phrynosomatidae; genus Urosaurus; species Urosaurus nigricauda. The sequence goes on along the minus strand of JAOEGL010000001.1, from coordinate 253,887,135 downwards.
GTGTATATTCAAATGCAATACTGCTGTTCTTTATTTAGAGTATTATTAATAGGTGAGTGACAATGTACAGACTAATGAGTAGATAATAGAATTCTGCCCTGGGGAGTTTACAGTTGAACCCTTAAAATAAAGTGAGTATCAGTAAATAGAAGAAGCAGCAGCAATAAATTCAGTTCAGTTCCATGAATGTAGGATTAGTTTTAATGGGAGATGACAACCAAACATTGTGCTACAGTGGGATTGGAGAAAGATATGAAGGAAAAGGTAGAACAATGAAGCTTCTCCAGAAGGTCAGGAGCAAGGAGCAGCAAGAGAGAAGAGGGAGAATTCTTTGAAAAAGATTTTTGGAAATTGAGAGCAGAGCTGGAAATCTTAGGAAATGATCTATCAGTGTCTGAGAGAAAGGAGACAGGAGGATCACAGCAATGCTGAGGTAGGGGTCTTTGAAGGTAAGGATAAGCCATGTTGGTTGGAATATGGTTGTTAATTGATATAAAAATAAATAAGAATGAGGAGTTTGTCCAGGAACAGACAAGAGATCAGTACAGGGATTCAACCTTTTAATTCGGAAATATGTTTGGCAACCTGTGAGGTGGATTCTTTTGTTTCCAATTCTACAAAAAACAAACAAACAAACAAACAAACACCCTGAAATCTGGTTTGCTGAAACTTCAAATAGGATACTGGGGCTGGCTCCAGTATTAACATCCCCCTTTTCCTCCTCTGGACCCCTTTTCTTATCTGTTCATATTTTTTCTTGAAAAAATGTTGTATTGATACCAAAGTCCAGGCAAGTTCTCAGTTCCCTCATCCTTTTATTTTAAACTTTTTGCTTGGCAGACAACAGTACTAAGCTTTGCCCACCATCTGGGGTTCCCAACAATGCACTGGGAAATGCGAAGTGAGGAAAATAGTATTTTGGGGGAAAGGATGGTGGTGGCCACAAGACTTCCAGTGGTGCCAATGGGATATCCTCCTTCACTCCAACAAGGAAATTACTATACAGCGTTTAGAGGAGGGATTCCCCCCCCCCCTTTGTACCTCGATCACAGCAGGGGAGGATTGAGTGAAACTCTCCTTCTATACAGTCAGCCTTCCATATCCACTGATTTTTTTATCCACAGATTCAAGCATCCATGGCATGAAAATATTTTTAAAATAATGTAAATTCCAAAAAGCAGACCTTGATTTTTCCATTTTATATAAAGAACACTATTTTTACTATGTAGGGAGATCTTGTAGCACCTTTGAGACTAACTTAAATAAAGAGGTGGGCAGCATGAGATTTTGTAGACTTCAGTCTACTTCCTCAGATGCATAAAGTGGAGTGGAAACCAGGGACAGACATACATATGCCACTGGTATGCGAGAATGTCAATTCAAATTCAAAATCCTTTGTGTATTTTGAATTTGAATTGATGTTCTCACATATCAATGGCATATATATGTCTTTCGCTAGTTTCCACTCCACTACAGTATATGCATCTGAGAAAGTAGACTGAAGTCTATGAAAGCTCATGCTACCAACTTCTTTATTTCAGTTAGTCTCAAAGGTGCATATTTATCATCATGTGCACGTTGACGAAGTAGGCCCTGCAGTATAACAGAGGCAGGTGCAATAGTAATCTGGATAGTGGAAAATGAATTTATTCTTTGTTTTTCCTGCTCCCTCTCCTGAAACCGCCCCATGCAGCCTAGGGATGACAGAATTTAAGTTCTCAAGATACTTCTTCCAGACCCCTATCTCTACACCAGGATACTATAAACAGCTGTGAACTCAAGAAATCTCAGTTTTGCCTTTTCTTTCTTCCAGTTTGCTGTTTCAGCTAAATTCTGTGTGGCTCATCTACTCACAACCTGTCATAGTGTAAATTTACAGTGCTATATAAATAAAGGATAATAATAATAATAATAATAATAATAGTAGTAGTAGTAGTAATAGGTCCCGGGAGTCACTTGATGGTTAGGTGTTTGGGGTTTCTTTCTTTTTTAATGTATTTCTCCCAAATTATAAATTTGTATCCTCCTCCATGCTTCAAAAGTTACAAAAGCATACAAAAGCTACTGCACTGGGGACACCCTAGTAAAAATGTGAGAGGTAACAATAAGTGGAGTTTGAGCATGCCTGGAACAGAAGCCTTGTACTGTGAAGGGTCTGAAGAAGGATGCTTTAGGATATGAGTGGAGCATTTTAAATTTTTAATCAGTTTTGCAGCTATGCAGATAATGTTTATATATTATTAAGTTTAATTATTTAAAAAAAGCTGCAAGCAACTGAAAAGAAATAAAATTTACAGCACTATATAAATAAAGCTTAATAATAAAAATAGAACAGCACAGCCCTTAAGCATTTGGCCAACCCAAAGAGTGCCCTCCAGTCCAGTAGCAGATGTTCACCCCTAGATTAAATTATAATATCTGGGGTGTTTTCCTAATATTGCAATGAGAAGTTAAACAACAAAATGATTCAATTAGAGAAAGTGAGAAAGTGCAGCCACACCCAATGCTAGCCATCTTCTTGTGGATTAAAACCACTGAAATATTGGTTTTCCCATCCCTGTAGGTCCTGTCTGTACATGCCAGGATACTCCATGGGCAGCCCGATGTATCTGGTCCCCTAGCTGCCCCAATCTTTCCCCATTACCTGGCCCTGTGTTGCCGCACTGCCACAGCTATCTGCATCGGCATCCCACCAAGCTGCTTGGTGTGTCCACTGTCACCATGGGTCACTCACTTCTGAGATCAGACTGAGGTGTCCAGTGACAATCACATGCTGAGAACCTCATTCTGACCTCAGAACAGGTCAGTGATGTACTTTACCAGGACTAGAATTTCACAGGACATAATATGGCAGCTGGTTGAGGAAGTTGGATGATGCAACACCTGGAAAGGTTGCACCATGGTGACTGACATGAGTGTCATTGTCACACCACTTGGAAAACACACCCAGGATGACTCAACAGTCATGATTCAAGAGGTTGATGCAAATGGACAACTGCAGACACCTGTGTGAGGAGATCATGCCATGGATAATATGTATTTGGCCAACCCAAAGAGTGCCCTCCAGTGGATGATTGGTGTTGCCTACAAGAGAAGTGGTAAGAGGCACATGGAGGTGAAGGATGGAAGAAAGCATGGGGAAGTCCCATTGCATGAGTGGAAGTTCATTCATGAAAAATTGGTAATTCATATAATTCATGTAATTCATGTAATTCACCTGCACAAATGTAATTTGTGCACCTGTTAAAACAAACAAACAAAACAAACAGCTTCATTTATATACCGCTTCATACCGCCTAAGCAGTGTCTAAGCGGTTTACAACTGTAGCCTACTTGCACCCAACAATCTGGGTACTCATTTTAGTGACCTCGGAAGGATGCAAGCCTGAGTCAAGCTTGAGCCTTTTTGCTGGTATTGAACTCGCCACCTTATGGTTTTGAGTGAGTGGCTGCAGTACAGGCATTTGACCACTGCGCCACCACATTTTGTTCTAGTAGAGGATAGTTAAGTAGAGACTTTACTTTCCTACTAAAATCAAAAGGATTAGGAGGCATTTAATTTTGGGTGGATCACAGGCAGAAAAAAATTAATATTTCCCCCCATGTTTTCCCATTAAAATATAATAAAACATTATAGCTCATGTTTGTGACCATGTTTATATTTATGTTAAATGTACATTTTATTATTAAAATTGTAATTTGCCAAAATGTTAAAGTCAGGCAAAAGCATGAAGAAAATCCTATGACTAGATTATCTAGTCAAAGGACAAATGTTATTTGCTATGAGGGCAGTGATTTTAGAACAAAGCTAGATAATGAGATCATAACTGTTATTCTTCAAAGACTTTTGCAAGTTAATCAGCTTTACTGCAGTGATTGCTCTAAAAATATGTTACCACTTCCCCATCAAATAAGCCATGTTCCTACATTTGTTATATGATGCCCAGAGTCCAGTATGAACTGACTTTGTTAAATGATTAACTGAATAAAATATAATACATGGAAGGATTTCATGAATCTAATTATCAAAGTTCCACCAGAATAAAACATTCCTATCTAAATCCTCTACATAGTAATCTTCAAAGACCTTAATTTTAATATTCTGTTTGAACAAGAACACAAGTCCAAGCTAGGGCCACTTATCCTGAGTACCTACCAAATCTTTAAGGGGTCAGACTCATAAGCACATTTTATGGAAGCATAGTAAGCCTGATTCAACAGAAGATGCATATGCACTGCAGAAAAAAATCAAGTTTGACACCACTTTAACTGTGATGGCTCAATACTATGGAATTCTAGAAACTGTAGTTTTGTGAAACATTTAATCTTCTTTGTCAGAGAGCTCCCACAACAAACTACAATTCCCAGAAATCCATAGCATCAAGCCATGGCGGTTAAAGTAGTGTGAAACTGCAGTGCAGATGCAACCAGAGTACACTTGCTTCCAAGCAGAAATGTACAACACCAGCCTATATATTTCTGTTTAGTATAGTTCATGCTTCTGTTTCATGCCAGTCCAATGCTTCAGTTTTTCTCAAGGCTGCATAACAGCATTCCCGCCCTCCCCATTTTCAAGGCATTGTTGAATCACACATGCAACTTTGATGTAACAGCCACAGTCCCAATGATTGTAATTTCCAAAACTACAAATGCATTTGGGGGATAAAGAAATGTCTTCAGCAGTATCATCTTTGCTTTCACACATAATTCTGTTCCTGTGAGAAACAAATAAGATGCTCAAGGCGTAGGAACAAATGCTTAAGAAACCATGGATTGGATTCAGGTTTCGTCATACTTAGACCCACTGATTTCTATAGGTTTACTCTCTAAGTGTGACTTACGTCTGGAATTACACTAACCCAATATATTTTAATTCAGCAGACAAATTCCTTGTTTTGTCTGAACACGGGCCAACCCTTACTGGGTGAAATTACATACAGGCAGCAATTTTCAGTGCCCAAGATATTGCTTGAAGGAGTGACCATGTGTTAGGCATTTGAGTCAACTACTAGCCTACTCATTTAGTGCAGATGGAACCTGTATTGAATTTAAAATGTGAAGTCCCTAAGACAGATTTCCAGAAACAAGTAAGCAGGGGCTTTCCAAAATGTCATAAGGTGCAAAGGGAGAAGGCATACCATGGAAGTAGGCTGGGAATGCATTTAAGGAGTTCCAAGCCCACAGAATTGCACAGAAAATACTGTATGACATGTTTCTTGTCCATTACTTATTGCAGAAATAGTGCAACTTACATATTTCTCTCCATAAATGTATCAACTTTTTTGCAACCATGCAAAACATTCCACCTAGTTAAACAGTAATATACATTACTAATTGCAGGTAATCACCACTTTTTACAGCTAAAATGTGTCACTTAAATAAAGTATTCATTATTTATGAACAGTTTAATGCAGATTGCTACACTTATAAATATGCAAGACTGAGCCAAATGATTATGATTTATACTGTTACATTATAGCCCATATTAAGTAATAAAGTATTGTCAAACCAAACCAGATATTGACTATAGGCTCAAGGTGAAAATAAATATTCATGTTTCTTCTAATTGTTTTCAGACAATAATAAGAAGCACAGTTCAGACAAGACCCAGTCTTTATGAAGTGAAAATGCAGAATTAGAAAAGTCGTTTCACTGTTCCATTGCTAGGGATGCACTTACATTCCTTTTTTAAAAGCTGCCAGTCCCTTAGGCCATTTTTTCTTCTGGTTATTGAGCAAAAAAAAAGTACATGATTCTGTTTATTTAAGGAATTTCCTCTTAATGCTCTATATAAACACCTTCTAAGGCAAGGATAAGGAAGCTTTGCTTATCCTTTTTTGGACTCGGGTTGCATCAATCCTGGCCAAGATGGATTGGAGTTGTATTCCAATAGGATCTTAACCAGTGAAGACCATTCTTTATTACAGATCAAATATCCTTGCACTGACAATTAAAACAGCCAGTGAAATGGAGAGATAATGCTACTATCACTTTTTTCACCCATGTATCAGTTCAGCTGTTGTCAAATATCCATCAGATAACTCTCTGCCTTCTGCATCATGGCCTTCTTTGAGGCTGCTTTTTAAATTTATTTATTAAAATTATAACCCACTTTTCTTCCCTAAAATGGCACCCAAAGGAGCTAACAATAAAATTAAAACAAATCCAATTGAAAAATAACAATGGCTTAAAAGAGCAATTGAGGTCCAGTGAGGCACAATGTTCTGACTGTTGGACTTCAACTCTGGAGGTCGGGTTCAATTTCCCACTTGGTCATGAAACCCACTGGGTGACCTTAGGTAAGTCACATGCTCTCAGCTTCAGGGGAAGGCAATGGCAAACCCCCTCCGAACAAATCAAGCCAACAAAAACTCATGATAGGTTTCAGAAACAACTTGAAGGCACACAACAGTAAAAGAGCAATTAAAAACACAGTGCTAATGACAGAATCAGCCAGTTAAAACCTTATTCAGAAACAATCTTAAACAAAGCTTAAAAGATAAAGCCAATAATAAATGTCTTTGCCTGGCAGTGGAAAGGCAACAGAAGGGGCTGACTTGGAGCTCATTACAATACACCGTTACAGCACTGTTATTCCACTTTACCTGCTGTGGTTCCATCCTATGTTATCCTGGGACTGGCCATTTAGGGGAGGACATTAAGGATCTCAAATAGCTCCTCTAATGCCTCTGACCAAACTACAAAGCATCAGGATTCCTTAGGATGGAACCATGGCAGTTAAAGTAGAATAATGATGCTATACACTTGTGTAGTGAGAATGTGCCCCAAGCCTTCCTTGGCAAGCACTCCCATAGCCTGGGACTGCCTTTTAAAAAGCACCCTTCCTTGTATTGACAACAAACACACTGGCAATGATGCCTGGATCAAGAGAAGAACCTCCCACAAAGATCTTCACACCCAGACTGTTACATACGGATGACAGGAATGTAAAGAAAAGTTGTAAATATTCTTATGCGGCAAAGTAATAAAAAAAAACAACAGTAATCAGCTACCACATGATTTAACACATGTGTGAACTTTTCATTTATGCACAAAATAGTGTTTTGTGCAACAAAATTTCCTCCTTAAAGTTCTAAAATGTGAAGACTCGCAGGGAAAGGTGTAAAACTTACCATCATGCCTAAATTCTGTCGGTGAATCAGTTCCCGTTTCCCTGTTGGTCAGAGGTCAGGGAAGTCAGGGGGGCATTCTTTGGGGGCATGATGCATCGTAATTTTTTTTTTTTAACTTTGATGGTTTCTTCACTCCGTTGCATTTGCATGGCTTTTCAGGGGCAGGAATTTGTGGGTACCTTGGGGATTCTTCCCTGGCATGCATAGATACATGGGTACCATGGGTATTTCTACCCTGGCATGCCTGGTTTCATGGGTCCCCTATGCATGGATTCATGGCTGTTTACTGTTGAACAAGTTCTGCAATATGTCACAGTGATGCAGATGCACATCACTTGATTGAGAGTTTTTTAAATTTTTAATTAGTTCCAAATTAAATGTGGATGTGACACGGGCTAAATTGCCACAGACAGCTTCGATTGTGGCAAACACAGTATGAACATCTATTCAGTGTAGAATCAATGGTGCGATCAAAATTGATCCAGCACAAAAACGTGAGTGTGAAGTTTAAATAAATGGACTACATATGAAGACTTGCTGGAAAAAAAAATGTGGATATCTCATTGAAATCCCTAGACAAACTAACAGAAGAAGGATACAACTGCACATGGTTTACTTACCACCAAATCAAACAACATTTCTTGATTGATTTGAGATCAAATAGTATCGAGGAGGCTGATCCAAACTTTGTTAATATTCTTAAATCCCCCCAAAATCATTGAATTAAAAAAATACTACAATTTACTACTGAATTATGAAATGGAGGAAGAGATTGTGAAACCACAAATGATCAAATGGGCCCAGGATTTAAAACAAAATATTCAATTATCGCAATGGGAATTGACTTGGACAAAAAGATTAAAATATGCATTAAGCTACTATATTAGAGGAAACTATTAAAAAATGCTTTATCGTTGGTATATCACCCCTGTGAAATTGGCTAGAATCAGTAAAGGACAAAGCGATCGATGCTGGAAATGTAAGAAACAACCAGGTACATTTTTTCATTTGTGGTGGGAATGTCAACATGCTAAACATTATTGGAAGAACATTCATAATACTTTAGAGCAAATGTTAGGCGTCTCCTTCCAGTTTGATCCCAAAAGATATTAACTCTGTATTAATGAAAAAATACTGGAAGAAAAGCACGGAAGACTTATCTTCTACCTAATATCTGCCGCAAGAATTACTTATGCAGCTAAATGGAAAGGAAAAGACATTCCAGAAATAAGAGACTGGCTACTCAAAGCATATGATTATATGCAATCAGATAAATTAACACAACTAATACAGAAAAAAGATATAGAAGCATTTAAAAGAGACTGGTACCCCTTTATCAATTATTTGAAAAACAATTGGGGAGGAAATTGGAGTATGAGTTTGCTATGAATGTTAATTACTTTTTTAATTTGTATACTTCAGTATTTGATAGGATAGTAATTTATTTCAAGGTACAAATTATCTTTCTTTTGCATGTGTTGGTGTATATATGTACATATATATATATATATATATATATACGTATGGGTATTTCAGTGTGTGTATGTATGAGTATCTATGTATGTGTATACATACATACATGTAAACTATAGACTCATAAGGTATCCATATAATACTTCTAAAATCAGGGGGTAATATAATTCATTTCTCTCCATGGGGTTTGATTATCTTGACAGGAATTTATCTGTTATAAGTTGTTTACATGACAAATTAATGACAAAGTATGCTAATTTGTGATATGTAGTTTTTAATAATAAATAAAATAAAATAAAAATGTGAGTGTGAATGTGGCCCAAGTCTTTCTTCGTTGATCCCCACCCCCAGAAATGTTGAACCCATATGTCGTATTATTACAATAAGGATGAGGATGATGGGGATGATTTGGGAATGAAGGGAAATCCTAGCAACTCTAGGTCTATTCCAAACAAGACTGTAGCCAACATAGGCCTCTTTTTAAAATAATCTGTTAGAACACACAACATTCTAGAAAAGAAGTGCTCCTTTTACATGTTTTAAATATACATAATTCTAAACTTCAGCAGTCATAGGCCTTACAGGAAAAAATTAGAAAATAATAATTCTTAAGCCGTCCCTCCCCACCCCCTGCCCCCACTTATTCCACTTGCTGGAAAAGGCTACATAGGAAGGATAACCAAAGTCTGTGTCTCTTTTTGATAAACTAGCTATACGCATATTTTCCCTGGTCATGAAGCAACAAATAGAGATAAATGTTTATTAATAAATGTGATGCAGGGGCATCACTAGGAGATGTGGGGATGTAGCCTACAACAGGCGACACCCTAAGGGAGGGGGGTGACCACTGCTCCCCAAAGATTCTGCCTTTTGGCAGAAACATGCTATGGTGTTTGCCTGTGTCCCTGTATAAGGCTGAAGTGCAGCAGAAGAGCTGGTGTGATGGTGGGTCAAGGCTCAGTGGGATGAAAAAAGAGAGGTCCCAGTTTAAAAAAAAAAGTTTAAAAAATTAAATGTTTTATTCTTTTGAAAATTTGTTTTAAAAACGTCTATCTTACCAAATTTTCATTTTAACCACATGAACCTATGTACTTGTAAATACATTTAGGCTGTGTGTATGACATTGTAATTTAAAGGCATGATTTTAATTTTGCTAGTTGTTTATGTCACAACTATTGCCATTACATTCAGTGATATATGGGAATTATGATTTATGAGTAACATTAATACAAAAAACATTATTAAGGATGCTGTATGGTGAGATATGGGAGGAGATCGATTTGGGGGTCACACCACACTGGGTGACACCAATCCTAGTCACACCACTAATGCAATGCACTTTTTCTTTGCTTTCTAACACCAAGAAAGACAGGACATGGGCAGCTGCCTCAGTTGGAAAGAGCAACATGGCCATGCCATCTTTCTTAATTCGTCCTGCCTTTAAAAGACATCAATAGTTCCATCTCTGCTTCATAGCTTAGAAGAGAGAAACAGCATATTAAATTTTTGTATTCCATTAATTAAATTTAGTCTTGCAAGCAAAATATTTCAGATTACAACCTCACAGGCTAGACTTTACATCCATGCAAGTGATCAATGTCTGACAATGAACCATAAATAGAGTCTAAGTTGTAATTGAAAGTCCTGGGAACATTAACTTTTAAATGATATAGAATGTGCAGACTTCAACTTGTGTACAGTCAGCATCTGAATATACTACTGAGTAATTCTCAGTTTAAGTGACTACATCTTTATAAATAGCTCCACTGAAGTAACTGGAGAAATTATTCATTGTGCTCTTCTAGGAATGCAGATGGATTTAAATATTGCATGACAATTACCACAGTATAGATTGTACTATTTTATGTAATCTTAGTACAGTGAGATTTCCAGTGTGCATTATTTTTAAATAAAAATAAAATAATAGCATTCTCACCCTAGACATTCTAATGGCTTGATTGGAATAATAATCTTCGATCTTTTCAGAACTGGAACCCACCTTTACCTCAACACAGAGACATTTTTAACCATCTTTTCATAGCATATACATGCTGTTTAACAGAAAGAACTGACAGATGTGGCTTGTGACAACAGGCTTAGAATCTGCACCTACTTACATTCCCTCCTTCTCCCTCTCCCTCTCCCTCTGTTTTTCTCTGTCTTTCTGCTTCTTTCAAAAACAACTCTTAAGAAAAATGAGAAGAAAAAGTAGAGATGCTACTGAAGAAATCCATCTTTGGTCATAGCATGGTCCACTTATAGGTCCCAATTAACTAGCTGAAGACCATTGGTTAAGAAAATGTTCTAGCAAACTTCTGTCAAAATTGGGGGAGGGAAGCCTTCACAAATATTTAAACTCATATATTAAGAACATGATTTGCATCAAATGAAAAGAGCCCTGATGGTGCAGTGGTTAAATGCCAGTACTGTGGCCAGTATTGCAGCCACAAGATTTTGAGTTTGATCCCAGGGTTCCAGGGTTGACTCAGCCTTGCATCCTTCCAAGGTCGCTAAAATGAGTACCCAGCTTGCTGGGGGCAATTAGCTTACATGTTGTAAACTGCTTAGAGACTACTGAGTTCTGTATTAAGCGGTATAGAAATTGTCTTTACTCCTGAAAACTTCTGAATTTTTATAGTTGAAATAAAATTAATCAATGCTGTTAATGTTCATGAGCCAATTAAAGTTAGCCGTGAAAAATATCACAATCTTATGTATAGTTTAAGATGAAGTCAATCCTACAATATTCACTTGGGTAGCATGCATAGGGCTGCAATCTAAGGCTTGAGCAGATGGAGAGAGAAAGCTAGCTTACCAGGGGTTATTTTACTCCAGTGTTTAGGTTCAGAGAATGGCTTCATCCTGGATTCCTCAGGCAGGTTTTGAAATGGGGCACAACTGCATTTTATCACTTGTGCAAAGAGTCCCTTTGTCTCAACAAAAGCATACTATGGGCTTAACATATGATGTTGTTTCCAGTCCAGTCTTATGTATGTTATCTCACTCATTTCAATAGGATTTACTTTGTTAAATGCATATAAGACTGCAACCTTAGACAAGAGCAACTACAGATAGTTTGGGACTGTAAAATGATACTGATGTGTGCAGCAAAAAATTATAATAAAAAAATCACTATTTTTTTTTAAAAAAACCTGTTATCACCTAAAATGACTAAATTATCACTTATGGACCTTTCAAAAAAGAACCTTGCAGTGCTGTGAAAACATTGTGTTCTCCAACAAGACTAATCCCTTAAATGTTATGGAATAAAACAATTACAAGAAACAAGTTATCTTTAGCCTATTTAAACTTTAACACATGGCTGTTGACAACTCCTTGAGCTTCAGTCTTGTAATTCAATCCTCTCTTTTAGATTTGCTATATTTTATTTTTAGAAATAAACACGTTCCCTCCAGTAAATGGCTTTAATACCAGCAGTTCTGCACCAGTGGAAACTGAGGAACATTGCTGTGAACCAAAGAGCTGTTGGCATAAGCCTAGGCATTAAATCAGGCTGATGCAAACACAACCGGCATAATTTGCCACTCTACAACATTTTCCTAGCCATGCCATTTCCTTAATTAATACAATATTGGCTAATTAAATGAAACCATTCCCCGGGCTTATTCAAGACACTGAGCAGAAAGTGAACCTTACTTCTGTCTTCATAATAGCTGGTGCATGTAATCTCTCTTTTCCCTTTGCATGAGTAATTGCCTGCACACTTCACTATATGTCACTTTAAATAATCAAGGTTAATTGGGAGCTTTCTATGAAATTCCACATCTTCCTGAAGTCGTTCAATAAAATTAGACCACAATGTGCAATTTGTAAAGGTCTGCAGCCTTAGACTTCAACAGACTAGCAAACTCAGCTATACAGAATCATATTCAAGTTGTATTTTCCCACACAGGAGCCTGCCAGATAGATTCATCTTCTATCTTCTCTAGCCAGCACAGACTCATGTGTGTTCATTTTGATTTGAAGTAGAAAATTCAGATGAAGTGCTGTTCAGTGAACAATGGTATACAATAATATTTAGAAAGGTGTTTATAGATTTAGCTCTACATTGCTATATCCACCTCAGCTTTTTAAAAACTTCTGTCATTGTTTTATGCTGAACTAAAAATGTGCTTTCTTTAAAAGCTGAATGCTCCCCAATTTGTATTTCCTTGATTATAAATATTTGAAGGCATACATTGCCAATAAAAAACAGAATTGAGAGGACTGATTTCATTCCTCTCCCCCAACACAGACATACAACAGGTGAATGCTGACTACCGCTAATGGCAAAATTGCCAGAATAATTTAATAAATATTGGCAGTATTTCTTCTGATCTGTACAATAATATATACTTGAGCAGTTGTGGATGACCAAGGATCCTTAACAGAGAATATGCTGTGACTGTTATTTCCAATTCTAATCAAGCATGCTATGAAGACAATGTTTCCTTCAGAATTTTGGAACTTCACGCTTTAAAAAGGTAAGGAAAGAAGCTGGTTGGTTCATTTGGTAGCTTACTTTCCCTTTCCCTGAGGAATTGAAAACAGCAACTATGCTAATGCTTGTGCTGGCTTAAGAGTTAAGGAAAGAATACAAAATGCAAGGTTTGCTTATCCAAGTTCTTACTACCATTCGGCACATTTGCTATCACCTAATACTTATTATTGGCATTCAACTATTACTTACAGGTCCTGTTTAAGATTTCACTTCTATTGGTTTCAAAATAATCCTTAATACTAAGGTACGATGACCCATCTGTCTCACATATTTTTATTGGAATGTGAGACATGTAGCAGAATGTGTAAATATATACCATTTTATTTTACCTTCAAAATTAATCTACTGTCCATATGTAAATCAATATGCTGCTCTTCTACACTTCTAGTAGACAGTCACTCAACATGATACAGCCTGTTATAGGACTCATTGCAGAATATTTCAGGAAGGCTAAGTAGGGTGTTAGGAAAGTGGACCTCCACTTGAGCAGCAAGTTTTTTTTCTTTTTTTCTTTTCCCTCCTTCTACTCTTGAGGGTTGAGGGAGCCCTTTCAAGAAATCAGGAACATGCACATGGGACTGAGGGGCAAAATTTGACCTTCTAGAAGTGTCTGTTTTGCTGACAGAATGACACCATCATGTACAACTTAATGACTTCAATCTAGGACCAATCTTAGGAAAAAAAATTAGGTCAATATAAGATGGAATTCTACCAAGAAAAACATTTCTACAATCACAAAATGATGGATCTCTGAAGAGATGACAGATGATATCAGCTATCATGATAAGTCACAGAGATAGATGTTCCCAAAAGTGGCAGGGGGACTTTTCTGGATAACAGGGAGAAATCAACACAAACAACTCTTTTTCATTTACTCCTATCTGCATAGGAATCACATTTTATCTTATTCAAAGTATTAGGATGCTTATCCAGGTATTCACATTCCAGTCTAGAGAAAAGCTAACCATGGACCTTATCAGATGTTGGAAATTGGAAGCATAATCCAATGGCAATCCGAACACAATCATGGGGTTTCACATTATTGTGAATTAAAGTATCTCACGCAATTTTGGGCAAAAGGGAAGTGATTCTGAATTCAATCATGGGTTTTACCTTATTGCGAATTAAAGCATCTCACGTAATTTTGGGCAAGGGGGGGGGTCATTTTCGGGTAATGGGAAGTCATTCTGAATGCATTCTGAATGCAATAGGAACTCACGTGAATTCGAATTGGCTCCATTCGCAATAAAGAGAAATTCCTCCTGTCTGATAAGGTTGAATTGTAATAAGTATATTTGCTTACCTGAAACTCAGTATCATTCATTCCATTTGAATGTACTAAGATACTTATCACATCTTAAAGTTTCACTCTTACAAATACAGGTCTACAGACATTGGCTGGTTGTCTATCTTGCCCAGGACAGGCAACTCCAATTGGCAGTGCTTCAAGCAGGATTCTTTCTTACCTAGAGATCCCTTGTATTCCCTGTTGGTGTCCCATTAAAGAACTAACTGGATCTGCTTAGCTTCTGAAATCTAGGGAGTTTCAGATGGTGTGGTGGCTCCTGATCTTATGTTGGCTCATGTGAAAACAATGTGATGTTGTATGATCCTGCAATACTTATTTGGGAATAAATCCAATTCATTTCAGTATGACTTATTCCTAACCATATATTGTTAGGATCATGCTGCAAGGCACACAGAACCAAATAAATAAAACTGTACTTATAACTCCACTCTGTTTCTAAGCTCAGGGAAGGGGTTCTTTTTGGATATGTAACTTAAGAAAATGAGGAAGTATCAGTGGCAGCACAACATAACTGCAGATGATTACAAGCTCATTCCAAATGCAGACGCCTGTGAGTGGACAGGAAATGGAAACAGCGCTCTTAGATACCTCGGGTGGAAACATCTTTTAATAGAGAAGTTTAATTAAATGCTCCTCAGATTAGAAACCTTAGTTAGCTTCTTCAGCTTCATTAGACTCACCACAACACACTTCAGAAAATGTGTTGAACTCACACTGAGTATGGCTAAACAAGACTTCCATGCCTCTATACTCCTTGCCTAATTGTAGCATTCTGGAACATCTTTACCACACTTCTAGTATTTGATTTAGAAAAGTGGAGAAGGAAAACAATGAAATACCTGGTTTATCAGTGACCACCATAGAATGAGAGACAGGAAAAAGGAGGATTACAAGCCAAAGCTGAATTATGCAAGATCCAGTAGCCTTCATCTCTTCTCGGACACATGTGAACAAATGTCCAGAAATCTGAAATAAAAAGAAAAGATTCATGAATAAAAACACTGTTACATCCATTAGGCAGCATGCCTGTTGTGGCCGTGTGATAATATGCAACAATGTATTCCTATGAGGAGTTAGGCATCAATATTTTTTGAATTACCAGGAGCCAGAAAGGGTATGGCCTCCTTGTTTTTCCTGTGGCAGTCCCTTAGATATTTTTTTTAAAAGAGTACTATAGAAGTAGGGAATTGTTTATTTGAAATTGAGGGTGGATTCCACATTCCTTAAGGTTTTAATTGAAAGAAACCATGGAAATCAGTGGGTTCATGTACAACTAGCTCAGCACATGATTTCATACTTACAGGTTAGTTTTCAGGCACAATTCAAAGTGCTGGTCATGACCTATAAGGCCCTATAAGGCTTAGGTCCAGACTATCTGAAAGACTGTGCCTCCCCATATAAACCTGCCAGAGATTTCAGATCATTGGGAGAAGGCTTTCTCTCAGTCCCGCCACCATTCCAGGTTTGCTTGGTGAGGACACAAGAGAGAGCCTTCTTGGTGGCTGCTCCCACCCTCTGGAACTCCTTTCTGTGGAAGGCTAGGCTGATTCCCTCCCTCCTTTCCTTTATCTGGCAGGCAAAGATCTTTTTGTTCAAGCAGCCTTTTAATATGTAATCACTCACAGGGAAGCTTCTTAAAAATATAAATATATATTTTAAATGAATCATTAAAAAACATAAATAAATATAGCACAACCCACCCCAATAACAAGCCATACGGTAGGAGCAGCCAATGAGAAGGCCCTCTCATGACCTCACCAAGTGAGCCTGTGATGGTGCTGAGAGCAAAAGAAAGCCTTCGTCTGATTATCTTTAAGCCCTGGCAGCTTTGTATGGGGAGATGTGGTCTTTCAGATAGTCTGGAGGACTGTATAAAAATACAATAATTGTATACTGTTTAAATGAATTTTTTTTTATTCCACTTGTAAGTTTTTAACCTATTTTATTTGTGAAATGCCTTTAGTTCCACTCCAGGAGAAAGGTGGCATATGGATAAAATGAATAAGATAAATAATAAAAATAATTTAAAAACATTAAGGTGCGGTTAAAAGAGTAGTTTACCTGATAGCATCTTTCAAATTCACTGTAGAAAAAGCTCAAACAATATTATCTCTGAACAGTTTCCTTTCTCTTTTTTCAATCTAAAATTTTATCAAATTTTTGCAGTTACAAAAACTATCACATCACAAAACAACTTTCTCCTGGACCTGGGGCCAATGGGTACAGCAGAGGAGACATCGGATCCAAGCATACCCAGAAGCAGAGAAAGAAGCCTCACCAGCTCAAGTCTTAAGGGCTAAACAGACCGGTGATAAACACCAGCATTGGGGTATAGTGGGGGTGTGGCGACTGCCTGCTGGATGCCCCAACTCCTCTCCAATGCCAGCGTCATGCTGCCTGCTCAACCAGTTGCTCACATGAAGCTCTCTCAGGTGGTGCAACATCTGTGCTCTCTTGTGTCCGGTGAGATCCTGGTACTGACCTATAGATAATATCTCTCCCCCTATTGAACAACTGATTTATACCAGAGCCAAATAATATAAAAGCTATTTAATTACAAGCAATCTAAATCAGGGAGGGGGTGAAATCATTGGCACTCTACATGTTGTTGAACTCCAGTTCTCATCAAACCTAGACATTCTGGTCAATGGTGAATAATATGGAAGGAATAATATTCCACTGACATCTAATAATTTAAAGGTACTCTCCCCCCCCCCCATCAAAATTATCCTTTCACATATACACTGATAGGCAGCTCATTATAAGTACATCCAGCAAGATAAGCATAAGAAAGAAGAACATAAAAGATGGGGGTGGAGGGAATGAAGCATTAATAACTAAAATTGTAACCAAGTATTTGCAAATTGTTCAAGAACATCCTGCTGACTTTCTCCTTTCATAGAAAGATCTGGTCACTAATCCATGATCCGTTCCTCTACATAGCAACAAATGGAAGATTTCAATTTTTTTTAATGTTTTACTATAACTGCTTTGCAGATGATTGTTATTTCTTATCCCTTCAAATTATATCTTTTGGATGATATCTGTTTTTAAAAGATTCCCTTTTTACTCTCTAAAAGAGCAATATAGCAGGTAATAGGTGCCATGTGGTCATATTCCTGCTATGAACATTTTTTTAAATAAGCTTTTAAAATATGGTATACAGTGCACGCACGCACATGCACACACATTTCTAAGAGATAGTAGTGATAGTCGATTTCAACATATTGTAAAATGGAAAGAAGTGAGGTGAGATGAAAGAACAGAACTGCAGACTAAAAGATAAATTTTAGCATTAGTTTTCTTTTTTGTTTTTGTTTTTCATTTTTTATTAACAAATTCAGTATTACAACAAAGTTAAGCAGTACATCAATACTTGTAGTATATAATAATAAATCTATAAGCCTATAAGAGCAAATTTTTAGTAGTAGTTTATTTATTTAGTTTAATTTAATTCATTTTTAGCAATTTTAGCATTAGTTTTCATGGATATCAGTCCATGTCTTCAGATACACTGACGTAGTTGGCAGTACAGCCATAGGTATACTGAAGTTGGAAAGCTGGGGTTGCAATTTTTGCAACTCCACTTTAGCTGTGGCTATCTATTGTCATCTCCATAAGTGCAGCTGAAGAACTTGGCTATTTGCAAAAGTTCATGCTCAAGTAAATGAGTTAGTCTCAAACCAGCTGGATCCCTTCATTTACCACTGTCCCCTCCTATGCATAACTTATATAAAGTTTATTATGTATCCTTACAGTAGCCGCTTATTGAAACGATCTATGACTGATACCAATGCAACTGACTGGAACTGATCTTTACTTTTCTTTTCCTACCCCTATCCCCAACTACCACTTCTTCAGAAAGAGAGCTACAGCAGAAAGAGTCATCAGTCAAATACAATTTATATCATTTATCTGTGTGCCATAAGAAAGAGGGAGAGTTAAGAAGCTAATTTTAAACTTACAAGGAGGCTGTGAAAAGTGCTCTACTTTTTTTGAGATTGATGAATAACAGGTTTTCAAACAGCTGTGCTAAGGTCACATATATTAGTCAAAAAGCAGTGAGAAATTGTTAGTAATAGCTGATTTACTTATTTTTTTTTCTTTTAGCTTTTGAGACTTTAAATTGCTCTAGATACATTCATTGTCAGCAGAATGACTGAGGCAGTCATCATATTATACTGAGATGTATCATTCCTATATCTAGATTTTTAAAAGAATAACCTTTTATGTCTCTCAAAATATGCAGATAAGTGAGACAGTCTATTCCCTTCTGGACTGCATGTATTAAAGAGGTTTAATATACCCAACAAAGTATCTTTGTCCTCAGTGATTTCTTCTGAATGTATAAAGAACAGAGAAGCACAACTTTAGCAAAACTTAGTAATATTTAAAAATAAAATATTTTCCCAATAAGGATGATATAACACCATAAATCTTAAAATGGCCTTAGCGGGGGAGGAATACACTGCTGCTATTTCTGATCCATTCATGCCATCTGTATTTGTGTTCTCATTAATTCATACGGTCAACGGTAATAAGAGACTTTTGTTTCCTCTAATTTTGGAGTATTGAATAACCAAAGATGAACAAGCGTACAAGTCAGAAAAGAAAAAGAAAAAGATAAAGAGGTATTTAACAGCACATGCCTTAGTTTCATCGCTTTTCTTTGGACAGGCTTAATACTTTGGAAAACATTTTTCACACAGAACACAAATCACACTTTTGTCATCCTTGTACACTATTTAACTGAGGGTGGCCATGTGTTCATAAGGGACAGTCTTCTATGTGGAGGGCTGTTTACAGGACAGGCTCTATTTCAGGCCATCCTCCATCTGAAGGCATGACAAACCTGCTCTCTTCTTTCCCTGCTTCTTCAATATGTCATCCCAGGGAATATGACCAGATATAACCAGGCCATCAATAGGTACTAAAATATGCATTAATTTGCAACCAAAGCTAACTTTTTCTCTTCTTCCCCCACAGTGCATTCCTGTACCATGTTCATGCAACACTAATTTGAAAGAGGGGTGAACAACTCATACTTTCCACAGGTTGTTGAGCTGCAGTTCTTATTACATGAAGGGCTAAAACAGACAGCCCTGAAGGGGCAGTTTGATGCTGCTCCTTTGATCGCTGGATCAGGGCTGTGGCAACAAAATGCTGCGGCTCCAATCCAGCTGTTTGCCAGCGCAAAAAGAAGTGGCAGAAAGCTCCTGCAGCGTGCAGTATGTAAGTGCCCCCAAGCTGTCGGGAAGCCGCCACAAAGGGGCCATCTGTTTTGCCCCTTAGTCAGTGTAGCCAAGATGGAGTCCCAAATATTTGGATCACAGGTTCCCACTACAACCCAACTTGGAGAGTGCACAATCAGGTAATCTCAGGCAACTGAATGGCCAGTCTGGCTTCTCACCCTCTCTACAGAAGTGCCCACTTTCCACAGAAAGTCCATTGCTTAGACTAGAAGTAGCTGGTGAAGATTCAAGACTAGTGTTTTCCATGCTGTAGTGTCCCACCTGCATGCTTCTTTAGTGAGTTTGGATTAAGGTTCTCAGTACATGCAATCTATATTAGTTAATTTCATGTCTTGATTCATTTAAAAACAACTGATTATTTTGATCTTCCCTGTGCTTCATTCATGACTAAATATACTCACTTGGAAACTGGAGCTGAGTTAGTTCTTTCGCAAGCCTGAGATTTGCTTTACCCAGCCTGTCTAGATCACATATTACATCCTACCACACGTCCCAGGACACTGAAGAAAGTTTTTTGAAAGGGGGCTGATCCTTCACCATTAGTACATGCTTGGATTTTCACATTATCATGCTCAGATTTATCCATTTCATACACATGGAAGCAGCTCTGCCTCTGAAACATGCAGCAAAAGAAGTCTTAGAGTGAATCCTACCTCTCATGGTTGGAAATGCAGACTCCCATTTGTCACAGAAAGTATGCCATGCCATACTCAATTGTGTTTTGAAGATAAAGAACCATTAAGTAGGGACAGAAAAAGACCTAAATTCAGCATCAATGATTAGTAGCTAGACTGAGGACTTTACCACATGAGACTAAAAATTGGAATTTTAGCAGGATAAAAACAATTTTGACAGGCGCTTAACATATGAACTCACGCCTGTCCTGCTACTGCCTTGGATTCCATTTGTTACTATAGTGTACCTTTTCATTGACAGGCAAAACTTGTCAACAGGCTTTCATTGTTGTTGCTATTCCATTATTACCTTTGTGTGTTATCTTCCTTTCATGGAAGTTGTGTAGTGTAAGTGGGTATGATTCCGCTTCTCTCTCCTCTCCCTCTTGCAGTGATCACACTGCCAACAACTTTCAAAAGCTGGCTACTACATGCACATTCACACAGTAGCCAGCTTTGGGAGGCAGTTGGCAGCTGGGATCACTTGTCCCCGCTGCTTCCTCCTGAAGCATGGGGCTGCTGTGTAAATATGCATTCAGCAGCCCCATGCTTCAGGAAGGGAAAAGAGCAGCACATTCACACAGGTGTCTTTGGGAGGTGCTTGCCACTTGCGATCACTTATTCCCCTTCCTCCCAAAGGCATTATTTGACATGACATGGCTCGCAAAGAAAGTGGGGAAAACTGGGCTTAAAAATTATGCCAGACTGGTATGCTTCCATTCTTAAACTAGTGTGGACAGCAGGCTGGTGTAATAAAGTCCAGAGTAGTAAAACTGTGCACACTCTCTCCAGTCATAGGGAGATGTACTATTCACTTTCTATTGAAACTGCAGTATTTCTTTTGAACTCCATACACGTATGCATTTTGCAAAGAGATATCCTCCTTTGCCTTCTTTTTCAGTGATAGCATTTCCTCTTTTTTCAGTACTCCATAAGAGGCCACCCCAACTTCAGTACAATTGTGAATGTGAACAATTAAGCACTAGGAATGTAATTCTTTACTAATTTTGTTCTCAAGTTGAAGCAACGAGTAATTTCCTACTATAAGAAGGTGTTAAAAACTACATGATTTTTTAAAGTTTGGGGCTTATTTTGTGCAAAAATAACATTTTCTGTGCAGAAAATACTGTTTCCTGGGAAAACAAACCCTGTGGGAACTTTGCTCAGAATAAGTCCTGCACTGCAAAAATTATCTTCTATCCAGGATTCTCCTTGACAGAGTGTCCTGACACTTGAGAAATAGCTTTTCATCCATTTTAAAAAAATATTTTAAAATATTCTTTCCAACTCTATTGAACACAAGGAGTGGGAAAAAAGCCATTTTCAATCAAACATATATTTTAGCCAAAGTATTACAGGGGACATGCAGATGTAGAAATACAGATGTGGAAAGGACAACATAAATAAATAAACAGAAGATGACTTAAACTTCTTTCCATTTTTTTATTTCAATTTCTGTTGAAGTACAAGAACTAAATCTGCTATAATTTTAGCCATATGACTGAATTTGTAGAGGAAGACTTTGCTTAAGCTTTCCTTATAGCTATCTTAGAAGAAGATGGGTGCTTGTGTGTTATGCCCTCACTGTGTTTGGTTTCCCTAAATAGTGTATGATTTAAGAATGCAATAAAACATCACTTTTGAAAGGTTTTATTGGGATCCATTCCTGAGGGCCAAAGGGCACATAAGACTCAGAGAACTGTTATTGGTTGCTTCACTTTTATTTACACAAATTAGTAGGGCTTTGTTTAGTTGGCAACCCACTGGAGAAGAGTTGGTGATGATTTAGAAATAGCAGGCATAAAAAAATATTAAATATGCCCTGCCCTATTCAACTGCTGTGAGCAAAGTGACAGCCACTTCTGGTTATATATCATTTTTTTCCATTAGATTTTTAATATGTTGGGAGATCAATTAAATTCTCCAAACACAATCTTTCAATTTTTGAAACCTCTTAGAATTCACTTTTGAAACTGCAACTCTTAGTTTTCTGTCCTAATTTGTATCAGATAATTAGATTTTTTTTAAAAAAAATGAAATTTGAAGTAGAAATATTATAAAGCATTGGTTCTCTCTTTCCTCTCCTCTCTCTCTCTTTGTGCATGCATAGTTGTACACACTATGGATGGCAGAGAAATTGTGTGATTTCCCTTTTAAAGAAAACTTCCCAGCTAACCAATATGCAAGATGAAACTCATTTATTCTTCAAAAGCCATAAATTTTCCAATGGTCTTCTCCAATCGTAAATGTGTGCAAAGAAACATATGATAGAAAAAATCTCACAAAATTGGGTATATTAGTAAAAGTAGCATTCAGTATCAAATTAGGCAAGCTGCTTCCCAAAATGTGTATATTATACACATTGTTCAGGATTTCAGATGAAAAATTCACAAAATTCAGGATGAATTGAATTTGGGATGAACTAAATTTAGGAGTAGAAGAATGAAAAAATGAGAGAAACAGAAAACTGCCACATATACATGTTCCAAACTAGAATCACACTTTCACTATCTTACTTCCTTAGTTAGCATCATTCGACTTCCAACAAAGTCTTCAGGGAATTAACCAGGATTCGAATCCCTGCTTGGCCATGAAAACCAACCGAGTGACCTTGGGCAAGTCTCACTATCTTAGCCTCAAAAGACAGCAAAGGCAAAGCTTCTCTAATTCAATCTTGCCAAGAAAACCCCATGATACATTTGCCATTGGGTCACCATTTCAAGGCACACAACAACAAGAAATTAGTTCAACCCATCCTTGCCAGCAATACAGGGAGAACTCAACACTGATGGAACTGCTTCTGCAAGCAAAACTATGGTATCTTGTATGTCCTTAAAAACACACTCTGGATCATTAAGAAATACTATGGAGAACTGGGGAATCCTCTAGAGCATTTCTGAGGTGTGATAGAGGGCTATGGCAAGAAAGCAACTTCTCTCACACATGCACATGTCTTGAAGCATGACTTTGGATTCAAGCCGTAGGTTCAAGCAAACTTTAATTTTTCAGCACTGCTAACCTTTTGCAAATATTGACAAGACTGGCAAAGGAATGGTAAACACACGGACAACACTGAGTTGTATGTGGATATTTGCATATTGGAAGGAGAGGAAAGTGGAAATCCAATCTGCGTTCAAAATTAACTTCTCAAAGGTGAAAATGACAGCAAAATCTGCCTACTACTTTGTCTGGGAAAACTACCTACAAGAGATTATTACCTTTATTAGGTTAAGAGATTGGGCAAAGTTTATTTGTATGATTTAATTATTTGACCATATTTTTATTTATGTAGACTGATTTGTTGTTTTTAAAGGAAACCAAAATAAAAGTAGATATATAAACAGCACTGATTGGCATCTGGGTGGGAAGGAGGTATATATTAAAATGATGGTCTATTCACCACCCAAGACAGTTATACAGTCAGCCCGCCATATTCCATAGATTGTCCACTGATTTCACCATCCAAGGTTTGAAAATATTCCAAAAAGATATAAATTCCAAAAAGCAAACCTTAATTTTTCAATTTTATATAAGGGACACCATTGTACTATACTATTGTATTTAATGAAATTTGACCATCCTGAAAACAAATCTGAGAGGGCCCAAGTGTACGTGTAACTCACAGTGCACTGGTCTACTGCCATTGGGTACTTATTTCTAACACTGAAAATGCCAAAATTTATATTTGATCAATAGTTATGAAATACAGCCCCAATATTCTTCCCCCTAGTGGAATCAGCTGTGTGTTCAATTACTCTCAAGAGAGAAGAAAGCAAATCTGTCTATGCAGAGGTATCCTTTGGCAGGGATGTAACCTTTTCCCCAGGTTGGGAAAATGAATGTGCATTCAATAGCTGCATGTCAAGTAATAGCTCATGTCAGCAGGTAAAGCTTTTCATATTACCACATCTCCAGATAGGGAAGACAAGAACTTCACCTGCTGAATTTCTTCTTCAGTGTCTTTCTCCACCCCACTTTAATTAAAGGAATTGAGCAGTGGACCAGAATGGGGCAGGAGAAGACCTAGCAACCCTGTTCTTGAAGGTTACTTGTCATTTTTGAAGTCTGGGAAGAGATTTCAAACCTCTGCTCTGACTGGTTCAAAAGATATGCATGATGTGTATCTACTGCCTTAGCTGGTCTGGAATATGCAGGCAGGTGCTTGATGATTTCCCGCCTTCCTTTTATGTATAGCCCAGCATCACGCTCCAGCACATGTCAGTGTTTGCTCCTCTTTGAGTGTCCTTTCCTCCTCCCCCCCAGGCTCTCAGGCACCCAATGACCAAAGTTGGGTAGGAAAAATGCTCTACCAGCCAGTCTCTCTCTTCCTTTCTCTTTACAACCCTTGTGCCACCATCGGTATTCATTTCACAATTGCGTGCAAAGAGGCAGGGTCTCATCCATGTACTTGACGAGGGGTTTAGTCAAATGGGCACTCCGAAGAGTCATAGAGTCTAGCAAGTTAGAAGTTGGCCAGTCCTAAACAGAGCTAATTTAGGCTGTTCATTTCCATCAAGTTACTTGAATCTGTCGAGCCCTAAAGTAATGGGGCTATAGTTAGGATGGGCCATGTGCCTCCCTCCACTACATCCTTCCCTTCCTTCCTCTCACATGCATCCTGGTAAGGACCAGGCATACCTTTATTTGTGCTATTCCAGAGTCTTCACAAGAACCTCATCCATTCCAAAGCCACTTTATATAGGTAGTCCAGACCTATATCACATGCACATGAATAACAATCTCTACTCAGAAACATTTGCCCTGGGAAGAAGAAGAAAGCATTACTTCAGAGTTGGTAACATGACCTACTTTGAGTGTACAAATGAGAGAAATTCTCAACTACCTCTGGTCTACACAGGTTGCAGGCTAAGGTAGAAAAGCGGTGACAGAGTGCGGAGCTAGATGAAATGACTGTTTTCAAACTACAAGGGCGGGGAGGTCACACGTTTTAACAATGTTCTATGTTTAACATCCACCCACACCCTGCAAAAAAATCATTGGATATAAACAACTGAAAAATGAGAAACTCTCTTTATGCTGGGCTAGAAATTCTCCCTGATATGCTAGGTTTTTAATTTTTATTTTTAGAGAGGTCAATCAGAAAAGACAATCCTCACGTGAAGATGAAGTGATACTGTCCACATTATCCCCATATGCTTCATTTTATGGCAGGTTACTAAGGATAAATTTATGTAGGAGAGCCTGTGTGGCATAGTGGTTTGAGTGTTGGACTACAGCTCTGGAGACCAGGGTTCAATTTCTCACTCACTCACTGGGTGACCTTGGGCAAGTCACACGCTCTCAGCCTCAGAGGCAGGCAGTGGCAAACCTCCTCTGAAGAAAATCTGTGAAGAAAATCCCATGAAAGGTTTGCCTGAGAGTCACCATTTGAAGGAACACAACAACAACAACAAATGTAGGCAAAGTCTTGAATGTGTAAATTTGCACCAACAGAAAGTGTGACTGAGTCAGCTCAATAAAAGATTGCTGTGATCCTTCAGCATGAGTAATATTTTGGCTGGCATACTCCTGTTCTTTAATAGCAATCTTGCATATATAAAAATATGCTTTGCCATTTCTTTCCATGCCAGAAAGTCTTTACCTACTAAATACCTATGTGTCAGGCTGTTGCCAAAGGCCCATAAAAGAGATGGCAAGGCTAACAAATATATATATATATATATATATATATATATGGCAACCCTATTTGCAGGTCATGTGAGAGCCTGAAGCTAGTGCAGCTTGTTGTGGCTGCTGATCTGCTTACAAATCGTATAGGACTTTGGCATTTCTATTTTAAGCCTTTCACATCCTGATTAGCAACACCCAACACCTTTTCCATTGGGAAACTGCATCCTGTAATGCTCTCACCAGAGGCATTTGAATGCTACAAAGTAACCCTGCGGTCAAAATGCAGCATGGCTTCAGTCATGCAAGGTATACCACTTGGAGGAATATAACGGAGCTATTGATTAAGGAACCTCTTGAAATATACAATTCACATGTTTAGCCATAATAGGAAGGAAACAAAACATGGGTTCATGCTGTAAGAAAATGCAACGGGGTTCTACCGCTGACCAAACTTCTTCAGTTAGTGAAACCTAGAAGAGGCCAATTTTCCATCCTGGAAAAGGCTTTGAGGGTGGACAAAAGATTTATAATGGGAAAGGAAAGGAAAGTTTCATCATATTTGAGAATACCAGCTAGCACAACAATGGACCCCACTAAGTCTATGTCGATAGCCATACTTACTTAAAGCCTAAACTACTTTTGAGAAAATACTTGAAAACATAAGATGGAAGACAATGCAGGAAGAGAAGGGGACTAATGCTTCTTTCCTTTTCTCCTAGTGGGTCTAATATATCCTTGCAATTAATAGAGTGAGGCAGACAGTAAAATGAGAGGAAAAAGTCTAGAGCAGGTGTGGGCTATTACACTGGTTAGGGGGCTAATATTCTGCTTTTGAGATCCTGCGATTACACAAAAATGTGCCAAACAACAAAGGCATAAAATGTGGCCAAAGTTCACTTCTAATTTTGAAAGATTGGTGGAATTTCTGTGCATGTGTTAAACAGTGCAAGGGTGGGCTTGCAATCTGTTTAAAGGATGACTACTTCTGGGTCATTCCAGGATATGGAATTCACCTTCTACCTAGATCTCATTTACAAAAAGAGTAGACCAGGGACTCTGAAAGGATTGAGGACCACAAAAACAGTCTTTAAACATTGCATGAAATCTGAGGCCACACTTGGGCAAGGGTCATGATACCATCCTTGGGCAAGGGTCATGATACCATCAAAAGAGCATATACTTTGCTTTTTATTTTTCAATGGAGTCTTCAGATAGGCTTGCACCTTACATATGCTAGTGGGAGTTTATCACATGGGAGGAATTTCTCTCAATTGCGAATGGAGCCAATAGTTTAGCGAATTTACGTGAAATCTGATTGCATTCGGAATGCGTTCAGAATTACTTCCCATTTCCCGAAAATGATCCTCCATTGCCCAAAATTGCGTGAGATACTCTAATATGCAATTACGTGAAACCCCATGATTGCGTTCGGATTGCCATTGCATTATACCCCCAAAATCCATTGTATGATAAACTCCACTATCTCAAGGGCACTCACTTTTCTTTTTTCTACTACCTCTCCTGCTGACCAAACAAGAACTCCATTCACTTCACCAACAGTGGACACCCATTAGCTTTAACCACTTCACACTTCACTACCTACAGGAGAAAAATGTATAGGTGGCCATTTTAGAAGTTCTGAGATGTGATAGAAAGTAGAACTGTGATGAAGCCACACCTTAAAATATTCTTAGTCAAGTTTTCTAACACATCTTATTTTTCCTTAAAAAGAAAAGAAAAAGTAGGGCCCCACAATCCAACCAGACATCAGCTGCAGCTTCAAAGAATTTTAATTGGTCTTTTAAACAAGTGTTTTTTAAAAAATTTCTCATTGCACGTTAATGGGACTTTCAAAAGTGATTGACTTTGGTTAGAACGTGTCCTAGATGTGTATGTGATTATGCACAACAGCAATATAACAAAGCATACAAGCATTCAGAAACAATATAGATGTGGAAATAATTTCCACTCAGAATTAAATTAAGCAAGACATTTAATAGCACATGCATTTTAAGTGTGTCTTGCATTCATTTACAAGAGGTAATACTCTTTTTCTTGCTTAGGTGTGTAATGGGCAGGGGAAATCATTCTCTTGGCCCAAAAGATACCAACTCCAGTTAAACAAAATAAAACAAAATATCCATGACAGCAAAGGGAGAAGCAAAGAAGAGGGTGTTTTTATTTTTAATCCATAAAACACAGCAGCACTATAGTCCCTTATGGGAATCACAGCCTTTTAGAATTTAAGCATCCCAATAAGACCTTTTTTTCTTTCCCTCTGTATACCTATTATTCACATACACATTTCAAGGTAATGGCCTCTAGCTAGATAGAGCAACACACATATCAACACCCACTCAGGGGTATTTCATTGTGTATATCTAAACCTTGAACAAAAAACTATTCACAAGCTTCCTTTTCACTGTTATCAATCTCTACATGTCTAACCTTGATTGCATAAAGAACAAAAGATTGCTTTAAAGCCAGTGGATTCGTACAAACATGTACCTGTTCTCCAATCCCGATGCTAAAAATGCTGTACAGCAGAATAAGCGTAGAATGCCTTCTATCTATACATCAGTATACAATCGATAGCACAATTTATAGAGGGCTCAGTTAACACTAGCAGACACAGGGGGGAAACCACCAAGCAGCAGACCACATCATACTTGTGGGATAGACTGGGCGTAGATCAGTAGATGACAAAAATAAAAAAAAAGACAGGCTCTTACCTTCAATTTTTATTTATTAAGTTTCCCCCAGAAGCACAGCAAATGCCTGTACAAATCTGCTGTAGTTGCTGAGGAGTTGCTGGAGTCTCTTAAGAGTGGGAGAAGGGGATGCAGCTCTGTCCTTATTAGTCTCACACAGCATGACCCTCCCACTCAGCAAGCAGAGAGAGAATACAACTGTAAGACAGGGCAGCCCCCAATTTTGGCACTCTTTTCTTTTTTTTCTTTTTTTGCAAAAAAACCAAAAACAAACATATGCTAATAGGTTGCAAATCTGGTAATAATATTAAAAGGGTTAGGTATGGATTGTCTAAAGCTGTGTCACAGATAAGAGTGCCTGAGTTTGACTGCATGAATGAAAGGGTGTCTGGTTTCAACATGCTGACTCTGAAGTACAGTACATGATACTAGCACAACAGCAGGGGAGCAGATTCTCTCATATCTCCCCCCCCCTCCCAACAACATACACACCCTACCCTGCATGTTAAGTGTAGCCACATCTCATTAATTTTATATACTTTATCATACATTTAAAATCAACCAACCATGGGAATGAACTTATTTATGGCACAGATGCTGCGGAGAACAGTGGATGGCTGGTATTTGGCTTGCCTTTTTAAAGCTCATCACATAAAGCCCGGGTGTTCTTACACTGCAATATCAGCTGTCTGTGATAAAATTGTGTGACACTCAGCCTTCCTGCTAATTCTCCCTTGAATATGCTAAACTGCGCTGTCTGGCTGGCTTACTTGGGCCCTCAAGAGTGATCTTGTGACAGCTTCCAATGTTGCCTTTGCACATTTAACTACAGGATAAAAGGAGAGCAAGGAAAATAAAAAAAAAGTGCAAAATATAATTTGGAAGAAAAGAGGACAGGATCTTGGTGCACATCATTTATATGTATTTAAGTAATAGTTTCTGTCAGATCCCACACTCCTCTCCACTTTCACCCAAGGAAAATGTTACACAGCAGGTTCAATTCAGTGTGCCATAGTAGCTGGAATATTGGACTATGACTCTGGAGACCAGGGCTCAGTTCTTTGCTTGGCCATGAAACCCGTTAGGTGAGCTTGGGCAAGTCACAGTCCCTCAGCCTTAAGGGAAGGCAATGGCAAACCTCTTCTGAATACTGTATATACTCTACTACAAATCAACTTCACATATAAGTCAAAGGCAGGTTTTATGGCAAAAATTATGGGTTTTTATATAATCTATGGATAGGTCAAGGATAAAATTTAAGGGCATGTAACAAAGGCTCTAAAGGATGAAGCAAAGGGAAATTATGCCAAAGAACTTTCAAAATTCCATCAGACATTAACTGTTTTTGCTCACACTAAAGGCTGGATGGATGAGAGAATAGAAAGGTGTTGGTGCTTCCAGGACAGATTGCACACTTGTTTTCACCAGTGGATGGTTCCTTTTTAAATAAGAGTTAAAGTACAGTACTTACATTGACCTTTCGATAAGTCGACTCAGGTTTTTTTGGTGAATTTTTGACTAAAATTTCTAGACTTACCGAATACATGAGTATATACAGTAAATCTTGCCAAGAAAACCCCATGATAGATTCTTGAAGGCTTGAAGGCACATAACAACAACAAGGTTCAAGTCAGAACATTTTTTAAAACTCATTTCTACAACAGTAGTGGCTGGTAGCACAGTATCTGTGAGGTGATGACTCTGTTATGGGTTCTAGTCCAAACTTTAAAGGAGCTATCAAGAGTGCTGACCCTAATGTGGAAATTGGGTTCAGAGGTTAGACAGCTCCCTTAAAGTTTGGACTGCAACTCAGAGCAGATTCACAGACTTCCTGGACATGGCAGCCACAGCTCCAAGCAGTGTGAACTTGTGGAATTCAATGCCACAATATGCAGTGATAGTCATTAATGCAGACAGCGTTAAAGAAGGATTAAATGAAGTTATGGAAAATAGCTCAATCAATAGCTGTCAGTTTTCTGAATGCCAGATGTTGGGAGCATGAAATGGAGGAAGTCTTTCAACAACATGCTCTGTATGTTTCTCCATAGCATCTTGCTGGTCACTGTATGAAAAGGGATGCTTGCCTAGATGAAATGGCTAGCTGATCCAGAAGGACTTTAATGCCCCTTTTGCCCCTTTTCATATATATATATATATATATATACACATACACACACACACACACACACACATTGAGAGTAAGAGAGAAGACAGACAAAATGTACATGCCAGTATGGTGTAGCGGTTTGAGTGCTAGATTAAGAGGCCATGATGTGAATCTACACTCAGTCATGGAAACTCACTGAGTGATTTTGGGCATGTCACAATCTTCCAGCCTTAAAGGAAGGATATACCAAACCTCCTTGAATAACATTATCTGAAGGCACATAACAACAAGAAATAAAGGAGGCTAAACTGATTAGCCAGTGTCTTGGAGACCATTAATTCATTAGTTAATTAATTTTAGTTAGTGCATACCCCACTCTTCAGCTGCATAAAAAGACATTTTAAAAGAAAATAAAGTGGGCTTATGATCTGGATCATGACAGAAAACAAAGAGGAGATGGTGAAGGAAGAGCAATCTGAGGTACCAGAGCAAAAAGGTACAGAGAAGGAACCAATAACACTGGTTTCTCAGTCCATCTGATGGAGTGGTATGGGCTTCCAGTCCCCTCTGCTATAGCCTTAGGGTATGGTTGCTACTTGATAAGAATTCAGGGAGGCAGGGAGGGAGGGAGGTATTTGTTGGAACTAACTTCTGAGCAGAATTCATGGAGTTAGCTTTGTATTCCCATCTCTTCTGCCACAGGAAGAGGAAGGTATATAGGAGCTGGGGCAGCATGTATATAAGAGTTGGGGCACCCCTTAAGATCTTGCCCAAGAAAGGTCCTTTTCTCAGAATCACATTTCATGCTGGCATGCAATGGGGTTTCGTCCACTTTGCCTCCAGACTGTAGAACTCCATGGCAAGGGTTGCCTCCCTACTTCTTGTCCTTCTTTTAGCAGACCTTTGGTGGTTAAGCTGGATTGCTGTAGGAGGGTGCTTTTAATTCCAGGGGGTAGTTTTCCATTTATTTTTAATTACATTTGAAAGGTTTTTTTTAATTTTTAAAATAATGTGGTTAATATTTTCTACTGTCCTTATTTCATTCATTTGCTTCTTAACTTCCTTTCATCCTACTGATTACCCATCAAATCAAATCGGTCCATAAATATATCTGGGTGATAGGGATGAGAGAAGTGGCAAAACCAGGAGATAATGACAGTAGGATTGGGAAGAAACAATTGTTCCCAATTTGCCAAGTTTCTGAGTGTTTGGGTTCACTTGTACCCTTATTAGCTCCCAGTACTGCCAATTCTACCCCTTCCACTGACATACATTTGTGGATTTAATTTTTTTAAAAAAACCAACACCTTGTACTGCGCCCGGAAACTAATTGGCAGCCAGTGGAGAGCTTTAAGCACAGGTGTAATGTGCTCTCTCCTGGATGTTCCACTGACAAGCCTGGCTGCCACATTCTGGACTAGTTGGAGTTTCCGGGTGAGGCACAAGGGTAGCCCCATGTAGAGTGCATTGCAGAAATCCAAACGTGAGGTAACCAAAGCATGTACCACTGTTTCCAGGTCTTTCAGATCCAGGTAGGGGTGCAGCTGGCATATCAGCCGAAGCTGATAACAAGCACTCTTGACCATTGCATTCACCTGACTCATCATGTGGAGCAACAGATCAAGAAGTACCCCCAGACTGCAAACAGAGTCCTTCGAGGAGAGTGTGACTCCTTCTAGGACTGGAAGTTGTATTCCCAAACCTGGCTTCAGGCCTGTAACTGCTAGTATATCCGTTCTGTCTGGATTAAGTTTCAACCTGTTTTTCCTTATCCAATCCATTACTGCCGCAAGACAGTCATTAAGAGGAGAGACGCCATCTGAAGTCTGAGCCGATGATCTGATCATGGAGAGGTACTGAAGACGCTGAGCACCATGCCTCTGAATAATCTCACCCAGCAGCTTCATGTAGATATTAAATAGCATTGGGGACAGGATGGTGCCCTGCAGGACACCACAATTAAGCTCGATCTTGGAAGAGCTACTATCCCCAAGCCTCACCCTTTGAGATCTCCTGGAGAGAAAGGACCAGAACCACTGGAGCGCGATGCCTGCAATCCCCAACTCCCTCAGTCAACTCAGAAGGATGGAATGGTCTACAGTATCGAAAGCTGCGGAGAGATCCAAGAGCACCAGCAGGGTCACACTACCCCTGTCAATGCTCAGGCGGTGGTCATGAGTCAGAGCGACCACGGCAGTCTCTACATGTCCTGTCCTGAAACAGGTTTGAAATGGATCGAGATAATTGGTATCATCCAAGACAACCTGGAGCAAGGACACTGGTCTAAAGTTGTTCCTGTCCAGGGGATCAAGAGAAGGTTTCTTTAAGAGGGGCTTAACCGCCGCCTCCTTCAGAGAAGATGGTAAGCAACCTTCTCTAATGGACGCATTGATTGTATCCTGAAGGAATACCCTCAATTCATCCCATCCCTGGACAATCAGCCAAGATGGACAAGGATCGAGAGCACACGTCGTCTTTCTCATGCTTCCAAGGAGCTTGTCCACGTAATCAGTACTCACAGGTTGGAATTTATCCAGTAAAGTAACAGCAATGGAGTTGTTGGACACCTCAGCGATGGATTCAGGTAGAAGGCTGGCGTCCAAGTCGGCCCTTCTCTGAGAGATTTTGTCTGCAAAGTGGATGTTAAACGCATCACAGCAGGCAGTTGTCGAGTCAAGTAGGGGGTTTGGTACAGGGGAACCTGCGTCAGCTCCCCCACCACTCTGAACAGCTGTGCTGGACGGGACTCTGCAGATGCAATGCATGCAGAGCAGAAGGATCTCAGTGCTGCACGCAAAGCCTCCCAATAGGTGCGAATGTGCTGCCTATGGCTAAATACACTGGTCCCCCGGGTTGCGAAAGTAATCCGTTCCGGGATCACTTTCGTAACCCGGAAGTATTTGCTACCCGGGGGACCACTTTTTTTGCTGCACAGCGCGCCGGAGCGTGCTGCAACCCGGGAATTTTTTTCGGAGACCGGGGCCGTTTTTCCTGCCCCGGCTCCTTCGGATCCCGGGGATTACGGATCCCGGGGGATTCGTAACCCGGAGGTCCACTGTATACAATTTAAGGTGCTGCCTATGGTTAAATATACAATTTAATCTTTCTTGTTTAAAAGAAGTCAACAGTTTTAGTAATTTGGTAGTGGAAGAGGGAGACAATGACAAACTCCCTCTGAACAAATTTTGTCAAGAAAACCTCATGATAGGTTCACCTTAGGATAGCCATAAGTCAGAAATAACTTGAAGGTAGCCTCTTTAAGCAGAGGCTGAATGGCCATCTGTCAGGGATGCTTTGAGGGAGAGTTCCTGCATGGCAGGGAGTTGGACTGGATGGCCCTTGTGGTCTCTTCCAACTCTGTGATTCTATGATTCTATGAACAACAGTAACAACATCTACAAATCCCTTGAGAGCTCAGAGCCCAGAGGTTAATTTAATGTTGTTTTTTTACTTGGGGCTCTGTAAAATACTAGCTGCACCACCTAGAGATTTTCAGAAAGCAGTATGAACATCCTATTTGTACTCTTTGCTGTATACATCAAAGTCTGTCCAAGGGGTGAGAGATGCCCAATTTTTCAATGCATCCAGAACAGAACATAGGTATTTAAAAGACTGAATATGTAGTTACATATGTTAACACATCAATACCTAAAACAAACAGTTACCTACTGAAAAATAATAAATGATGCTTCTAATATCCAAGCACATTATTTATCCTTTCAATAACTCCTCTGTCTTCTGTCTCTGATTCTATTCATTACATGAATTTTTCATCTGGCACAAGCTCTTTCCCAATGATACTGTATTGGTCCCTGCTGCCAATAATTCCCTCATTCATTCTTCCGTTCAGGAAACATTTTGCTTGGTGGTTGTTTAAGAATAAAACAAAAATGGTAAATCTGTTTTTCCCCCCAGTTGTTATCTTCAAGTAAGCATGTTCAGGATTGCACTATTAACAATTCTGCTAACCAGTTATATCAGAGTGATTCTGCAGATAAGAATCTATGTTCTCATCATTGCTGTTTTTGCAAGCAGCCTGCAGTTATCTATTGGACAGTACAATATTTTAGCATATTTTATGAGCATGTGATTTCAACTCTGCTGGAGACACAGCTTTTGGGGAAAGATTGGAATTTTTATAGAAGGTTTTTCTTTAATGGAAATGTTATTTCTCATACATATATTGGGTATTAAAAAGGAATGAGCAAACAAATCTACCAGCTAAGTCATAATTTCCTAATGGTGTAAAAAAAAAGAAAAGATAAACAATAAAGTTTTATTATTAAACATTAAAACGTTTAAGAATCTCTGTATGCGTTTTGGACTTGTGGAAGGCAGGAATAACAGAAAACACATACTTCTTTATATGTTGGCAATTTAGAGACAAAGTATTATCTCTGGCTTCTAATTGCTGTTTATGGCCTATTATTAATATTAATTTTAAATTTTACATTGCCAATAGTTAAAGTAAACTGGCAGAAGCAATTATGTGTGTTATAAATAAATTGCATTCATGTAGTATTACATTTTTGCAATAGTTTAAATGAAACACATGTCACATGAGATGATGAATGTAGCTGGTTTCCTTGGTAGGGTAGTAAAAGTAGACCAATTCTGAGTACATTTACAGTGTAGTCATCTCCTTGTGTCAACACAAATAAGGTTGTGATTTAATATATCTTTAGCAGGATATTTGCCCAGGAGAACATAGCAAAACCTATTTCTAAAGATATATGAGTTAGATATACAAGGAAACCTGGCAGGTTTTAGCCATCAATGCACATTTTATTTTTAAAATTTATTTTATTTTATTTTATAACTTTGTATCTTTCCTTTTTTCCGTTGATTTTCTCTTGAGATACTCAATGTTGTCTGCCTAAGAAAAGGTCATGTAGCTTCACAAAGGACAGAGAAAGGTAATAGTTTTTTGTGGACTTTGTTGTATTTTGCTTCAAGGCCAACACTGCTAGCTCTCAATATGTTTCCTTCTTTCCATGGCACTCAAGGCAGTGTACATGGTTTTTCTCCCTCCACTTTGTCCTCACAGTATGTCCCAATCCAGTACAAAATCTAGTACATATCCTGCCTGTGATATCATACCCTAAAAAATTTAACAAGTGAAAACAGGGATACACGTGGCCAAGCAACATAAGACTATGGTCAAGACGGCAAATAGTAACGAGGAAGAACACAAGAGAGTCTGCAGTGGTTTGCTTTTGCCTGAGCCTATTGGGAAGGGGAAGATTCCACCCCCTGCCACTCCTCCCCCCCTTCTAAGTTAACTGAACACAAACTACTTTTCTGCTTTTAACTCAATTTGCAGCAATTGAAGTAAGCTCAAAAGAAAGCAGGAAGGTGGGAGGATGATAGACAAAACAAAAAAACAAAACAAAAAAACCCCCGAATCCTATCCCCAACAGGATATGGTCGCATTTTGGATGGCAAGTGGGTTTTATCGCACTCAAAAATGCCACCACTGCCACCAGGCAACTGCAACCCACATGCAGCCCAGCTGATTTTCAAAGACAGGAAGCTCCCATCTTTGAAAATCAGCCAGCTAAGTGTGACTGGGACACAGGCTGCATGCGGTTTGCAGTTGCCTGGCAGCAGCATTTTTGAGTGCAATAAAACCTGCTTGCAATCCAAAATGCGACCATATCCTGTCAAGGGTAGGATGCTTTGTTTGGTATGCAATAATATCCTTGGACGTTTGAAAAGCAACTCATAAAGTGGGACGACAAAGAATTAGGACTGTCCCTGCCAAATTGGGACAGTGGGAGGGTATATACCTCCTAGCCTGGATCAGCACTCTGTCCACTATGGGCTTGTTGAAACCATTTCCTGCTTTCTGTCACATAGAAGTGATTTGCTTTTGATGCAAAAATAATTTAATCACCTAGCAATACACATTGGGTAGTTTTAAGGGAAATGAAAATGTTAATAGTACATAGAAACATGTCAAGACACTCTTCAGTATGCTATACCACACATATTTGCCCCACACTTTCCATTATGTCTCATGTCCATCCATGCCTGCATGCTGTTCCTGTACTGGATGAGGGAAAAGCCTGCAGCCTGCCAAAAGGTCACCCTTGGCTGTAGATGCAAATCGAATGCAGCCATTTCTAATAACCAGGACCTATCAGAGGGGGTTCAGCCAATACATCAGTCTGGAGAGCCAAGGAAGGAATGTCTGATGATGGCCTCCCTAAAAAAAACAAAAAACAACCTTCACAATCCCCTTCCATTGCATTATTTTACTAAGGTTGGCAAACTTGTTGCTCCTCAGATATTTTCTTGTTTTTGTTTTTTTAACGAGGATCTGTCTATTTTTCCTATGAAATGAACAGATCATTTCATCCTGCATTTCAATTATGCTTTCATAATCATACACCAAAAGCTGTCTACTTTGTTAATATTTTTATCATAACCATATTTTTCTACCAAGAAAGAAAAGCTACAACTTTTAAATTTCATGTTATATCATTATCTTTATTGTAAAGATTCAATTTTGAGAGGACCCCCCCACCCACCCGCACAGAGACACACCCCAAGGCCCCAAAACAGTCATGTTCTGCCTTGCAAAATTGATCTCGGAGGCCATAGTAATAACCAATAGTAAGAAGAACATGAAGATCCGTCTAATTTAAGATTCTATGTACAGTGCTGTGTAAATTTACAGCACTATATAAATAAAGGTTAATAATAATAATAATAAGATGTTGCAAACAAACACTATAAGGTTTGCTGTATTTGCATGCTGCTGCTGTCAGGCAACAGTACAGCTCCAGCACTTTAGTATTAAATAAATAAAACTTGTTATTATGTAGCCTAAGATACAGCACATTCATCATCTAACAAGCACACCTCTTGCCCTTCAACTTTCTTTTGTATATACCAAGTGCCATGAACGTTATGAACTGCCATACAGGAGACAATACAAAATAATAGCTATATTCTCTATCAAACTGTAGCTTACTTTTTATTGTTCTTGGGAAATAAACTAATGGGTTGTTAGCAAGATGAGACTGGTATGTCATGCAAAGGTTGTACATGTGTATAAATAATACAATTTAAAGACCTTAACTTTGGGCAGAGCAAGAGTAATTACAGGATTTGATATTCCATGCCATATTTTAGTGTCACTCAGGGATGGAAGAACCAATTTCACTGGTATTCTTGGTCTTCCATTACATGGAGCTAAAATGTCCACGTGCAAGAAAATCTGCACATTGCTCAGTTCATATGCTGTAAACTGACCTACTGGGCTACACCCACAGCAGATCAATGCCACCAGTAAGGCTGTTTATATGGCTATTTTGAGGATCCCAGGAACTTGTATACTAATATACTATGACAGTCCCATGTATCGCATATCATCTTTGAGATAATGTGATTGTTTGGTTCTGCTTTCAGTTAAATCAAAATTAAACAATATAACATGTCCATTGCTTTCATTTCCATTAAGTTACTTATTTTAATATGCACAAAGATATATAAAAAGTGTAGAAAGAATCATTCTCTTTAAAAGTCATTTCCTTTTCCCCAATGAGAAGCTATTCTTAAGTGTCCCAGGAATGGAAATGTAGGCTGCCAACAGAAATCAATAGAGAAAGACAAGATTACAGTTGTCCCTCTGGATTTGCTGACTCTCCATTCATGGTTTTGAATTTCTGTGGATGGGAAGCCAGGAGGGACAAAATAACATGTCTGCCTGTGGCGCATGGAAGTTTGCAGCCATTAAAAACAATGAGGCTCCAATATTTGTTTTTTTTCTGATTTGCAGGGGGGTACGGGATGGATCCCCTGCGAATCGGAAAGGACAACTGTATTATACAGTTGGCCCTCCACATCTGCAGCTTTGACTTTTGTGGTTTTGATTATTTATGGTTTTTATTAATATGTTCTCTCCAGAAATCTCTAGGTCCGCCAGCACAACTCAGCCAGAGGTTGACCATATAGCTGTGCTGGAGAATCTAGAGGTTCCTAGAAAAAACACTTTCCTAGTCATTTGTAGGTACAGTGGTCCCCCGGGTTACGAATCCCCCGGGGTACAAAAACCCCGGGGAACGAAAGAGCCGGGGCCGCAAAAACGGCCCCGGGATCTGAAAGAAACCCCGGGATCTGAAACGGAAAAACCGTGCGGCCCCTTTAAATTTGCCGCACGGTCCGTCAACTAAAGTGGTCCCCCGGGAAACGAAAATTTCTGGGTTACGAAAAGTAATCCGGAACGGATTACTTTCGTAACCCGGGGGACCACTGTACTCCAGCATGATTTTGTGATCAACTTCTGGCAGATGTGGACCATAGAGTTGCATCGAAAGACCTGGAGATTCCTAGAGAGGTGTTCTCTCAGGTAAAAAGAACAGTGCTTTTTTATTTGCAGTTTTTCCACATTCATGGTGGTCCTTCACCCTTAACCCCAGAGAATGTGGAGGAACCACTGTATAACTTGAAGCTGGGCAACAGTATATCCAGCCCTATTCTCTACTGAAAAAGTGAAGCAAGCAGAGCTCCTGCTCTTCCCAAATCCAATATTCTATGATGTTAAACATTTTAAAAAGCCCAAACTCTCCACTCCCTTCATTAATGCAAATTCCAAAACAAACATCATTCACTTCCCCCATTTTACAGGTTGTCAATGCTGGTTGCTGAGAGAGAATGTGTTATCATGGTCATGCAATGTATTGCATGCTGAATAGCACAGGTGAGGCTCTAAATGGTGTACAACAAATCTACCGCATTGTCAAGAACTGAGAGATTCCTATTCTGGGTCAACAGATCCAAAGCACTGGATGACCTGCCTACTGTCCAATGATGTTATATTCAGGCCAGCTGCTGGAGAGAGACATGGAATGACATAAAACAGTTCCCCTGTATGGTTCCCTTCTCATAGTTTTTTGTGCAGCTTTCGGGTTATGGGGGGTCATGTTCTAGAAGAGTTCCTTTCTGACATTTCACCAGCATCTATGGCTGGCATCTTCAGAGAATGATAGCCTGGAAAAGGATTAGATATATATATCCTGTATGACCCTGGGAAGGGAGGAGTGATTTGTAAAATGTATTTTTCTGTTGCTAATTGCAGTCCTCAGGGTGGGAGAATGTGCAAAACAGGATTAATGTCTGCTAATTGGCACTCATTGTCTGCTGGGAATCCCCTGACCTTAGGCTGTTTCTCATTTGCATTGGTTGAGTCTTGACACTGCTGTTCTTCAGGATTGGTAGCCAAGCCTTGTTTACCCTCAGGGTTTCCTCTTTCCTGTTGAAATTGTTCAGGTGTTTATGGATTTCAATGGCTTCCCTGTGCATTCTGATATGGTAGTTGTTGGCATGGTCCAGAATTTCAGTGCTTTCAAACAGAATTTTATGCCCAGGATGGTTTATAGCATGTTCTGCTACTGCTGATTTTTCCAGCTGACCCAGTCTGCAGTGTCTCTCATGTTCCTTGATTCTTGTTTGCACACTGCGTTTGGTGGTCCCTATGTAGACCTGTCCGCAGCTGCATGGAATGTGGTAGACTCCTGCGGCTGTGAGAGGGTCTCTCTTGTCCTTGGCTGAGTGAAGCATTTGCTGGATTTTCTTCGTTGGTTTGTAAACCATTTGAAGGTTGTGTTTCTTCACTACTTTCCCTATTTTGTCTGTGACGCCTTGGATGTATGGTAGTCTGTGATTGCAGACTACCAGCGCAGGCTGTTCCTTTGTGCTGGCCCTTGGCTGGAAACTGCTCCCTGTTCAGGCAGAAGATCTCTATGGAGTTTATCAGTTGACGGAAATTGGAAGAATAATCTAATGGCAATCCAAATGCAATCATGGATGTATGGTAAAAATATCTTCCCTTTGGGTGGTTATTTGTCTTCCCTTCTCTGGGTTTTTCTGGGCCTGGTAGCCCTTCTGATGTCTGTGGTGGAGTAACCATTGGCCTGTAGAGCCTGGTCCAGGTGTTTCAGTTCATCTTCCAAGAAGTAGGGTTCACAGATCCGTTTTGCCCAGTCTAGCAGTGTTTTTATTGTGCTTCCTTTTTACCCTGGGTGATGGTTGGAGTTCTTGTGCAGGTATCTGTCTGTATGTGTAGGTTTTCTGTATACAGTGGTCCCCCGGGTTACGAAGGTAATCCGTTCCGGATTACCTTTCATAACCCGGAAATGTTCGTTTCCC
The DNA here is from genome assembly GCA_034509955.1 of Urosaurus nigricauda. Lineage (NCBI taxonomy): Eukaryota > Metazoa > Chordata > Lepidosauria > Squamata > Phrynosomatidae > Urosaurus > Urosaurus nigricauda. The sequence goes on along the minus strand of JAOEGL010000001.1, from coordinate 253,846,189 downwards.
GGGGGACCGCTTTAAGGGACGGACCGCGCAGCTGATTTAAAGGGGCCGCGCGGTTTTTCCCTTTCGTTCCCTGGGGATTTCTTGGGATCCCGGGGGAACTTTGGCAGTCCCGCCGGTTTTGGCTCCCGGGGATTTCGTTCCCCGGGGGCTTCGTATCCCGGGGGACCACTGTACTGTGTGGCCCAAACATAGGTTTGGATTGCAAATGACTAGGGCATCCAAGAATGGTAGTTTTCCTTCCTTTTCTTTTTCCATTGTGAATTGGATGTTAGGGTGGATATTGGGGTAGTTGAACACGAGTCAACAGTGCGATGCGGCAGCTAAAAAAGCCAATGCAATTTTAGGCTGCATCAATAGAAGTAATGGCCCGATCTAGACGGGCAAAAAGAGGCGCGAATAGGGCCAAAAAGCCCGCCTTTAGGGTTAGGGAGGGCATCCTGTCTACACCCTCCCTAGGCCTAAAGTGCATGGACGCCGCCATTTTAAGATGGCGACGTCCATACGGACACGCCAGAAGAGCGTCATGACGTGCACAGCGTTAGATAGCTGCACACGTTTTAACGCTTTTGTGCCACGGGAGGGCGCCAATCGCGCCCTTCCCGCAGCGCAAAAAAGAGCTCCAAAACGGAGCTCTTTTTTTGTGGCGGGTCTTTGCCGCTGCCTTTAAATGGCTGTGGCAAAGACAAAGGGAGAAAGGGGCCACGGCGGCGGCCCCTTTCTCCCTTCAACCCTGCCGAGGGAAGCGGGGTGCAGCGGGCGCCCAGAGCGCCTGCTGCACCCCACTTGGAGGCCGCGGGGAACCGGCAGTTTGCTGGTTCCCTGCGGCCTGCAAAAATGGTGGGATGAGGCCTCTGGGGCTGCCCGTATGGCAGCCTTGGCCTCATCTCGTCGCTTGAAGGGGCGAGTACGGACCGCCCCTTTTGGGTGGTCTAGAAAGCCCCATTGTGTATAGATCAAGGGAAGTAATAGTGCCACTCTACTCTGCTTTGGTCAGGCCCCGCCTGGAATACTGTATCCAGTTCTGGGCACCACAATTCAAAAAGGATGTATTGTGTGGAAAAACTGGAGCGTGTCCAAAGAAGAGCAACTAAGATAGTGAAGGGTCTGGAAGCCATGCCTTATGAGGAGTGACTTAGGGAGCTGGAGATGTTTAGCCTGGAGAAGAGAAGGTTAAGAGGTGATATGATAGCCCTCTTTAAATATTTGAAAGGGTGTCATATTGAGGAGGGAGCAAGCTTGTTTTCTGCTGCTCCAGAGACTAGAACACCGAACAATGGATGCAAACTAAAGGAAAGGAGATTTCACCTCAACATTAGGAGGAACTTCCTGACAGTAAGGGCTGTTCGACAGTGGAACCCACTCCCTCGGAGGGTGGTGGAGTCTCCTTCCTTAGAGGTCTTTAAGCAGAGGCTGGATGGCCATCTGTAGGGGAGGCTCTGATTGGGAGTTCCTGCATGGCAGGGGGATTGGATTGGATGGCCCTTGTGGTGTCTTCCAACTCTATGATTCTATGATTCTACATTCCTCCAGCATTCTATATAGGGATATTGATCAAATAAGTGGGTGTTTGAGGGTGCTGTAATCTTGAAATAGACTTTCATGATAGTGTCCATGTGGAATGAGCCTTGCCTAGGCCACCCTTAGGACAAGCTAGGCCACACTATCTCGCAAAGAGCCTGAAGTGTTCCTGGCAATAGGGGCTCCCCAAAATTCTCACTAAAGCCCTTTTTGAAGTTTTTAAGCATGCACTCCAAAGGAGTCTCAGGCTTGGACTGATTTCCTCCCATTGCCACCCACTATTCAGACAAAACAGACACAAAGGGGAAAAGAAGGTGGGAACACAGTAAGGGGTCTGTGTCCCTGAAACAGAAGGAAATTTAATACACAGTCAATTACCACTGTCCTGCAAAGCCCAATCGATCCTAAAAGTGGATCCATGAACTCCTGAGGGTCATTGGAAGGATGATCGCAGTGGCCACTCACACATTCACACACCACAATCTACCTCCCCACTCCCAGGTTCCTTGTGCTTACTACCTTGGTACTTTGGACCTTTTGGGTTCCTGAAGTTTCAGTGTTTCCCTGGGCAGAAACTCTGCTATTAGTTCAGCAAACCAAGAGGTGACACCTTACTCTCCTTCACACCCAAATTGGGCCAGAAATCTGGTCTCTTTTCCGAAGCACTTTTCTATCTTGCTCTTTCAATACTTGCCTTATCCCAATGAGGCCTCGTTTCCCTCTGTGGTTGCAGACTACCAGCGCAGGCTGTTCCTTTGTGCTGGCCCTTGGCTGGAAACTGCTCCCTGTTCAGGCAGAAGATCTCTATGGAGTTTATCAGTTGACGGAAATTGGAAGAATAATCTAATGGCAATCCAAATGCAATCATGGAGTTTCACATTACTGCGTATTAAAGCATCTCATGCAGTTTCGGGCAAAAGGGAAGTCATTCCGAACACAATCACGGGTTTTACATTATTGCATATTAAAGCATCTCACACAATCTTGGGCAATGGGAAGTCATTTTCGGGTAATGGGAAGTCATTCTGAACGCATTCCGAACGCAATTGGAATTCACGTAAATTCGCTAAACTAGTGAATTCACATGAATTCGAGTTGGCTCCAATTGGCTCCATTCGAAATAAAGAGAAATTCCTCCCATATGATAAACTCCATAGTCTGCTCTTTCCACTCAAAGGGTTGGAATGTGTGCATGAGCTTCAATGGACATCATCCTCTGGAACCAGGAAACAGCTTGCAGCGATGGGGGACAAAATTCCCCACCGTCTCCTTCTGCTTCTGCTTGCCTATATCTGAGAAATCACAGCACTATAAAATGTTGTAGAAACAGAAGCTGGGGCTAGGCCCCACCTAAACCTCAGCTACTTGCAAGGCAAGAAGTAAAGAAGGGAGACCTTGGTCAGTTGCAAAACATAGTTTGTTTATTTAGCCGGCAGACCCAAACAGAATTACTGTTCCAAAGCATTTGGGACTTCGAACAGAAGAAAAATGGTTGCATTTATACACCTTACACAAAGAAAATAATTTCTTGCTTCTCATTGGGTGTTACAAACCTTAAACATATTAAAATCTCAGGCAATAGAAATACAGAGTTCAGAATACATTATAATGCTTAAGGGTTACATCTGCTCACATTCCTAAAGTTCCTTATCTCAGGAGAAGATGGTACCATGTACAGAGAGAGTCCAGCACTCTAGTTTATTATGACTATGGATGCCTAGGCTCCTCTAGCTGTGGCCCTGAGAAAGGGCAGTCTGCACTTTTGCATTCTTACTGTAGCAGGCTTTTCAGCATTTTATTTCATCCCTTTTGAGGCCTCAAAAATTCCCAGAAACCTTGCTAATGTGGCTAGTTAGCATCTATTTGCTACATTTGCAATATAGTTAGTTAAACTACATATTGATTATTGAAATTAACCCATCACAAAACAATGAAAAATTAATAGAAAAGGCTTTTCTTGTTTGTGAAAAGAAAGTAGGCAGGGTGCTAGTCTAACTTCTCTGGGAAGGGTGTTCCACAGCCTGGAGGGAGCCACTGAGAAGGTTCTCTCCTGCATTCCCACCAGATGTACCTGTGAGGAAGTGGGACAGAGAAAAAGTTTGCCCGAATAGATCTCAGTGCACACACTGCTTGTAAGGGAGAATAGGGTTCTTTAAATAACCTGGGCCTGAGCCATGTAGGACTTTATAAAGGTCATAACCAGCTCTTTGAATTGCACCTGAAAATGTACTGGCAGCCAGTGGAGCTGTTATAACAAGGGAATTACCGTATATACTCAACTATGTCACCTCATATATAAGTTGAGAGCAGGTTTTTGGGGCAACAATTACAGATTTTGATATAACCCATGTATAAGTCAAGGGTGAAACTTAGAGGCATGAAACAAAGGATGTAAAGGATGAAGGAAAGAAAAATTATGCCAAAGCACACTGCTATTTTTCTACCCGGACATTCAAAAAGGCCAGAAGTAGCACTGTAAGGAAGAGCAAAGGGGTTTGGTGCTTCTTTTAAGTTCTCCTGGGATGGACTAAGCTCCTGCCTTTTGCCATTCTACTTAAAAAAGGGGAATGTTCTTTTTAAAATAAGAGTTAAGGTACATTGAACCATGGATAAGACAACCTAGGTTTTTTAAAATCTATTTTTGACTAACATTTCTAGACATACATGAGCATAAACACTATGTGAATAGCCCCAGTTAGCAACCTGGCTGGAGATCTTTGGACTAGTTTTCCAAACACTCTTCAAAGCCAGCCTCATGCAGAACACAGTATAGTAATCGAACCAGGATGTAACTAAGGAATATGTCATTGTGGCCAGATCTAATGTGTCAAGGAACGGGCACAGCTGGCACACACACTTTAACTGTGTTAATGCACTTCTAGCCTTTGATGAAACCTGGGCTTCCAAACTCAGAGCTGAATCCAGGAGCACACCCAAGCACTGAAACTGTGTCTTCAAGAGTAATGTAACTCCATCTTGCACAGGCAAAATCCTTGTTCCTTGATCTGCCTTTTAACCGACCAGGAACACCTCTGTCTTGTCTGGATTAAGTTTCCATTTGTTCACCTTCATCCAGTCCATTACTGATGAAAGGCACTTGCTGGGGAACAGAACAGAACCCTGAAGGTCCATCAACCAAGAGGTTGGACAGGAGTACCCGAGCACCACCTTCTGGGTTCACCCTTCTAGGAAGGAGCAAAAGCACTGTAAAACAGTTCCCCCAAGTCCATCCTAGCAAGGCAGCTCAGAAGAATACCATGGTTTAAAAGCTGTCAAGGGGTCCAGCAGAAACAACAGGGACACATTCTTTCAGTCAAGCTGGAACTTGCCTTGTTTTGGCAAGGGATTAACCAGTCCCATTCAGCCAGTACCCCTCTAGCTGTTTTAATGAGCCAGGAAAAGCAATGATCTAGAACACATATGGTGGTGACTTGTGAATCCTGAGCACATCCTAGGGTTTTGTGGTGCTCTGCCTATTCACTCACTGATGTCATGTTGCAATCCTCACATCTACTGGCATATTTGAATTACTGACTTAAACTAGTAAAAGTCACTTCCTCTATCCAAAGTACATTACAATCTGTGCTCTTGTAGGTGGGTGGATTACTAACAAAGAATTCTGGACATATTCATTGAATGATAGATAATTCCTAGGATTATTTGGCAGAAGCCATAAAACTTAATCTGGTCTGAAACAAATATGGTCTACACACATGAGTTTCATCTTCCTCCTGCTCAAAACAAGGAAGTGGGAATGATCCTATTATGATTAAATCTAAAACTCTGGAGCCACAGTTGCACACAGGAGCACTTAAAACCACTTAAATCAATGGCCTCCAGAATGCCTGACAGTGCTGGAGAACAGCCAGATCCTACAAATAGGGGGTTCTTCTGCATGTTTTGACAAGCATGCAATCAAGAATGACAAACAAAAGGATGCTGTACTTCTGCAGATCCGCCTTGGTGAGACTTTGTGTCTTTTCTGTCTTGATGAAAGCTTATAGGCTAATCAGACAGAGGAAAAGCAGCTGCTTGGTTAGTCAAAAATCCTGGAAATGATATCAGGTCCAGTCCAGAATAACTATAGCTATATCTGATGAAGCAAAGAGTAAGCACCTATCTTTACATGCCAGTCTTCCATTTCCAAGTGAGTCTTAACTGCCATGTCTTACTCATTCCCATCTTGTAATGAGCTTTTTCTCTGCTATTAAAAAATTATTAGCATTTTGGAGAGTATCAAGTAACTTTATGGCAAAGCCTAGTTAAAACTTTACACTGCTCTGTGGAGTAGTATTTATCAGTACAGGGTAAAAAAAAATATTTTGCTGTTTGTTTTATCATCTCAACCCTATGTTATACTAGGGCTTCTTCTCCAACCTGCTGCCTCTCCAGATGTGCTAGACTTGCATTTTGGCAATGGGAAAATGGATTTGTAGTATAATTGGATTTGTAGATGCCTAACACATCTGGGGGTGTTAGGCTGGGAAAGGCTTATGGTTTCATTAGGGGGCACTATAAAAAAAAAAGACAAAAAGACATCCATTGAGGCATAAAATATCCAAATCTGTCAATACCTGGCACAGTATATTGCAACACATTTGGAAATTATAGCAAGTGTACTAAATATTCCCTATATCCTTAGGTTGTTTCTGTAGTGTTAGTCAACTTTTGACACCAAATACAAAATTAAAGGCCATTTTCCCAAAGGCTCTGCAGAAACATTTTAGAGTTGTTGTTTTTTTAATCAGTATATTACATAAGATTAGTATTTTGAAGCAAATTGCATATTGTCAATAGGATTTAAATTGCATACTGTTGTTACTAGGATTTATTTGGATTCAAGATCCCTTTATACGAAGGAGTCAACATGCTGTTATGTTGTATCTTTATTCAACGCATCAGAGTTGGATATTCTTCCCCAAAAGCAAAACAATCACTTCTCATTCTAGTGGAGAAGGAACTTTTAAAGTACACTCTTAAAACCCCTTTCTCCCAACATACACCTCTATGAACATTCAAAACCATTCCCATTAGGAACATAAGTAATTATGCAGCACAGAAACATAATGTGTGAGACCTCTGCTGGGCAAAACATAAAATACCCCACATTCTCTCTGCTAGATAGGGCTTATGTTTGTATGTAAAAGTTTGTAGTATGGAAGCACCTTACTTCTCAGATGAATAGTGCTGACAGCTCTGACGGTGAGGCCCAAGGAGGGTCAAGTTATCTATACTAAGAGAGGCTGATTTCAAGCAAGCCAAAGACCAGCAATCTGGAAATACAGAGTGGGACTGTGGCAACATCACTTGGCAACTGATATATCCAGGTTGGCTTTCTGTGGCCCCTTGAATCCCCAGATGAGTAAAAATCTAGGCTTCTGTGTGAGAATATAAGCAACTCTCCCCATTTTTCAGGGACATTCCATATGTTCTGAGTTATTTTCTTGGGAAAATAAATCCCACTGCAAAGCTATAGCCACTACTGCAAGGTTTCTTTTGCCCTCATAATATTTTCACAATGCTTTGGTGATACCATTGTTGGAGAGTCTTTTGATGGGGTATGCAACACATTTGTCCCCCCCATTTTAAATGTGCTTAAATGTGTTTTAAATTAGAGTTTTTAATACAATTGCTTGCTTTTTAAAAAAAAAGTTTGGTATTATTAGATTTTTAACTGTACTTTGTTTTGTTGTAAGCCACCTTGGATCTAAGTGAGATATAAACAGAGTAAATGGATAAATAAATAGGATAGAACTGAACAACTGTGTTGTAGAAATTTTTGGCTGGGAAGTCAATTTCCATCAGCTTAAACCAATGTAGTCAATGAAATTATGGGAGTTGCAGTTCAAAAACATCTTAAATTCACAGCTGTCCACTTGTGTTGTCAAGAATCAGGGCAGAAGTGCAAAAACTGCAGATTATGCAGTTCCTCCTGCACTGCCAGGTTTGCTGGTTCAAGGATGTAACTTTATTGAACTCACCAAGAAACAAAAAAAAATCATTTCTGTAAACATATGACTCCAGATTACTCCAACAGGGCAACCAAGCTCTATATGAAATAAAGAAGGCTATAGCAGCAACCTGACATGAACTTGCACTGAAGTGACTTTTAGGGCTGGAATAGATTGGCATAAAAAGCTGGCTTCTGGCCAGCTTGGGGGCATGGCATGCAGATGACGCAACCCACCCACCCACCAAAGATGCCCAGAAGCCGACTTCAAGACACCCGGCCATTTACACAGGTATGGCTTCTGGGCATTATATGCTGCATGCCACTGGAGCACCTTAAAGCAGGATTCCTGTCATGGCAGCTTTTTGCCAGCACAAAAAAGAGCGGCTGTTTGCCACTCTTTTTTGGCTGGCAAAAAGGCAGATTTGGGCCACAGCATGTGGCTGCCGCAACCTCAACCTAGCTTTGTCAGGGGCGGCCTGTTTCACCCTTTAATCATTTAACTACAGACAACCCTCAGTTTTCAAAGGGTTTAGGGGCACCAACCCCTTCCTCCAGCAAATATGAAAAAAATGTGAATATAAATCCACTATTTTGTTAACTCAAGAGAACATTTCTAATCATCTGTAATTTCCCAGTCTAACTCTGGTGGAAGTTGGCGATACAATTATGTTGGAGGATCTACAGATGCCTTTTTTTTTCAGGGACAGGGAAAAATACAGTAACCTGCAAAAAATAAAAATCTGCAAATGCTTAACTTAAAATGTGGTCCGATGACTGTATATGCAATCAATTAAATCTAAATCAGTTTTAATCAATCAAATCAATAAATAAACAATTGTTTTAAATTTTTTTTACATAATCCAAACTTCAATCACTGTACAATTTTAGATATCAAAGTGTGAAATTCTCATTATTTACAATTCAGCCCCATATGCTTGTTTACTCCTCTCTAGTTCAATGAGATTTCAGAGACAGAGGGGTTATGATTAAAGCCTGAATAAGAAAAACAATCTTCCATTCATTGTGGAAGAAAAAGAACCTTTAACATTTCATTTTTAAAATTCCCTGTCATTGTGACAAGCCATCTTATTAATCAACACTGCCCTTACTTTTCAGTGCCTCTAATGAAAATGTGTCCAAAATGATGAATCAACTGAAGTGTTAGTTTATTGATCTGTTAATTAAGATTTCAGGCCTATGGAAACTCCTTTGCATAGGCTTGCCATATGAGTAGTATAAGACCCCCACCTTTCGTCAAACAAAAAGTGACAGGTGCCCCGCCCCTTTTTGAGTCTTAGCCCCGCCCCCTGAGCTTCTTAGCCCCTCCCCCTGGATATGTGGGTTCTAGATCTTGGGGTGTCGGGGTTCTAGATTCGGGGTTCTAGGTTTTGGGTGTCGGGGTTCTAGATTTGGGGGTTCTAGATTCGGGGTTCTAGGTTTTGGGGTGTTGGAGGTTCTAGATTTGGGGGGTTCTAGGTTTGGGGGGTTCCGGAGGAACCCCCAAAAGTCGGCCATTTTGGTTTGGGGCCCAAGTTGTTTTGGGGGGTACGTGTGACCCCTCTGTGAACCCGCCTCCTCCCGCCCGACCAGTAGGAGAAGGTCCCGTCCCTACCTGATCGAGGGCGTGGCAGCGATCCGCGTCCGAAGATGAGAATGGGCGGCCATTTTATTTGCGCCGACGAAACTTTTCGGGGTGCTTGTGACACCTCTACGAACTCGTCTCTCCCTCCCGATGTGAACGCTCCAGAGGTCCGCCGCGATCTGAGCTAGGGGAAGGCGCGGCGTGCGCTTTGCTCCCCCACGCCCCGCCCATGGGGTCGTGGCTTCAAAATCGGCGTCGCTGATTGGCCGAAAGGTTTACGTAAATGACGCTGATTGGCTCAAATCCCCCGCGCTTCCGACCCGTCCAATGCGGTTCAGGCGGAAGGAACAACGCCTATGCGCAGTAGGGTATATGAGAAGGGGTCTCGGCTTCGCGGACGCTACCGCTGCTTGCTAGCGTTGCTCGCTACTGCTTGCTACGGCCTGCTGCGGCTTTTGGGACGACCTACCCGAAAAAATGCTGAATTTCGCAGAGATGACCCCTGAGACAACATTTCACCGTATGGATTCACCTCCGGTCAAAAAGCGCTGTGTTGCAAGGAAAGATGCCCTGGAAGGTTCTGAGGTGATCAGGCAGCTGTTTTCAAATGAAGCAGAGGAGACCAATTCAGACTGTGTGGAGGCCGAACATGCTGTGGAATCAGAGGGGGTGATGAAAGAGGTGTGTATGAAAGGATGGGGGAAGGTGGGAAGGAGGAGGAGCAGCCATATGAAATGTTATATGAAAGTGTTTTAAAATTAGTTTTAAATATTATCTTTCAGGACAGCGGGGCCGGTGATGGAAAATTGTGCAGCTGTTATGTGACAGAAGACCAAGTCGGTGAAGGCCTTGCCCATGAACAAGTCAACAAAGCATTGGCCCTGGGAATAGAAGAGAGCCACTTAATTCCGGCAAAGAAAAGAGCGGCGATGATGGCTTCCTTAGTTAAAATTTTATTTTATGCCATCCTTCAATATGCAAAATTCGAACGTTTAAAGGAAAACTGTCCAGGGTGCTTATTTGATGAAGGAAATCAGATGTCACATTGCTGTTTATCGTGGGACAGGAACTATATGGATGGGGTTTTAAAATCTCTCTGTTCTAAGATCGATATGCGAAAGTTTTTACATACGTTAATTGCGCTGGCTCTGGCCCTAGATAGTCTCTCATTAAACAAGAATCACCTGAGCCTGGCATCTAAAATACAAAATCGTATTTTACGTTCAAAATTTCCTTCCTACACGGTGGCTATGTTAATTAAAGAAAAAGATAAGGTGTATTTACGCTATGCTGAGAAACTAGTCCATGGTTTAAAATATACCTATTATCTCAATTTTTGCGATCTCTGTGTTGAAAAGGAATAAATGAAGAAGACTAAAATAAAAGGTTTAAAACAACTCTTTTCTCCTTCTTTGTAAAACAGTGTGTGTGTGTGTGGCGATGAAGAAAGACGCACAGGCAGGATGATGGGTTGATGGGATGGGCTCCTACGTGACGGAGCTCATGCCCCAAGAGACCTGCTAGTCAGTGATAACACAATCATCAGCCCCCACCAGGAGATAACGGTTACGGTTGTCCCCCCACACCCAGGGAGGGTTGCCAGCACTGAAGAAAACAACCGTCACCTACAAGTGTGGTGTGTGTGTGTGAGTGAGTGAAAGGGGGGCCTCATGTAGAACCCAAGCAGCTAAGTTCAAAAGTTTACATTCACAAATTCCATAGGAAAACATCATGCATTCAGTCTAAATGAGAGAAGTGGGAAAGTTACATTATGAAAAAAACAAGATTCAGGTTTTTAGGATTTTCCAATAGAAAATCCACTGCCTTTGGAAGGGGTGGGGGGGTTGCTATGAGAAATGTTTAAGGAAGAAATTTTACAAAGGGGAAATCACCACCAGCTGGTACAACTAGAGAAATACATAATCAGGTCAGGCCCCAATTTGAGAAATGGAAAGGGGAACTGTTTAAGGAAGAGAGAAAACCCAGGGTTTAAAACTTCATTTGAAGCTTTAAAACAAGAATTTAATGGGGGTAATAATATTCTCAAAAAATTAAAGCAATTAAGCAGTGCTGGATTAAAAAGGGAATTTAAAAGCCTTTTTCCCTAGCAACCATTGCTTCAGCTAATAATTTTGCTATGGGTCAAACCAATATTTGTAAAATAAAACGAAATATGAAAACTAAATAGGGTAATATTTTTCAGGGATTGTTAAATGGGATAGGGAAAGGTCAACTTTTACATCTATCTATCTATTGGAGTCCTTTAAACAAGAGGGAGAAAGTCACAAATATGAGAATTGTTTAAGGAAGAGAGAAAACCCAGGGTTTAAAACTTCATTTGAAGCTTTAAAACAAGAATTTAATGGGGGTAATAATATTCTCAAAAAATTAAAGCAATTAAGCAGTGCTGGATTAAAAAGGGAATTTAAAAGCCTTTTTCCCTAGCAACCATTGCTTCAGCTAATAATGAGCAAGAGCTGCTATGGGCCAAACCAATATTTTTAAAATAAAACTAAATATGAAAACTAAATAGGGTAATATTTTTTCTGGGTTTGTTAAATGGGATGGGGGGGGCATGGTGCTGAGTTTGCAAATAAATAAATAAATAAATACCCCACTTTCCAGTGAGAATAGGCGGGCACATTTGGGATGGAGGGGCAAAACACGTCATCATCACGTCAGCATACCGAAGCCAATCACAACTTTAGAATATTTGTAAATTTAAGGGGAACCAATAGAAAGTTGCGTTTTGGGGCGGGATTTTTTGAGGAAAAAGTATAAAAACGCATGTTTAGGCCCAGTCGTTCATCGGTTTTCTCAGGCGGATCACGAGCTCCTCTAACCTCTGGTGAGTCTTATTTGATATATATAGGTTGAAGGGACCCACTTTGTACCCTAACCCTGATGCTCCACATACTGGTGCTGAAGGAGGGAAGGGGCTCCTGCGTCCTCATGGCTGGAGTCTAAAATGCTGAATGATTGCTGGCCAGGGTCCCCACAACTGAAAGGGTTATTTTTTTCTATTCCAGAAAGAATTCCAATTCAAAATTTGAAATGGCTTTTTTTGGCGAATTTTCTGATGGTAAATGATTATTAATTTCTCTGTGGGTTGATGGAGAGGGGGCTACGGGAAAGGCCACAAAATAAATGTCTGAATTTTCCCCCATCTAGCTGAGCTGGTAGATCTGACTGATTCGTTGTATGCAGCTGAAAGTCTACATTCTACAGATATTTTACAATTCCAGGGAAGCCAGCGCCCCCGAACTCCAGGAAAAGGTAAAAAAACTTCCTCTGGTAGGAAGGGTCTCTATTGGGGGAATTTCTGTGAGGCTTTGTCAGGTGCTGATTTTCCTTTTATTTTTTGTAATATTTTGCAGGGCAGGCTAATAACCATTTCAATGTGGGGAAGAGCAATGCCAATCAAAATCAGAGATGGTCTTCTTTTGGGCAAGGTATGAATTATAAATTATGTTGGGGGGCCTTGTGTTTTGCGGGAGGCTGTTTGCAACATGCTGTTTGCAATATGTGTGCTGCTGCATGTAGAGACCTTTGTGGCTTAATAAAAGTAATAGTGCTTTTACATGAGTTCTGTTAGAAAGTTCTGTTAGACTGCTAGATTAAGACCAGTTTAAGCCGCTTTTATTGTTAGGGCTGGGAATCAACTTTTTGTTCACATGTACAGCTTATTATTATTATTATTAACATTTAGATACTTCCATGAAAAAAAAGGAAAACGGCCCTAATTTCACAGGAGGCAGCCCATTTCCTGGTAAAAACCCCAGAATGAGCCGAGAAGAGGAGACCCAAGCCCTAAAGAAAAGACGCGGGTCTGCTACGGCTGTCAGACCAGAGAGTTCAGCTGTTTCTACGGCACCTGCCTTTCAACCTCAAGCTCCAAATCTCCAGGTTAATGGAGGCGGCCCAGCTGTTTCTCCAACCACCAATCAGGTCAGCAGGGGCGCTTCTGGAGGCGGAAGCGCTCCCCGAGATCCCCGTGCTGCAACACCGAAGGAAGACAAGAAACCAATAGGGCCCCCAATAGTCAACAAGCAAGAGGGGCCATCTCCTGATGGTGAAAAAGTTCCTGATGTGCCTACAGAAGTGGGGGAAGGTACTTCAGGCTGTATTAAAGTCTCTTTAATTGAAATGTATCATGTGGGAATGAAAAAGATTGAAAAATATGAAAATAATGTGGGGGCTTTGAGAGAAAATCTGGAAAAAATAAAAAAATTAATTTGTGAGGATCCCAAAAGGGAGGGCTTTGAAGGGGATGCAATTGCTGCCATGTCAAAAATTAAACGTCTTAAGTGTTTTTGCTGTCAATTTTTGGGAGAAGAGGGAACTCAGAATGAAAATAAGTCACTAGCAACCTCTTGTGGCCAACGCTGGGCAGTGCGGGGGAATAGGGAAATGCCGGCGGGTTGGGGTGGGCCTATTACAAAGCATGAATCCTCATTTCCTCCCTGCCTAGAAGAGGGGGAATGGGCATTTCCACAAAGCAACAGCAATGAAAGCTCAGAGTCAAACAGCCCTCCGGCATCCCCCAGAAAAATCCCCAGCCAAGCCTCACCAGTCCCAGAGGCCCCCAGGGAGCCCAGAAATGTGGGGATCCCATTCCCTTCCTCCACATTCACAGCCATTTTGGGGACGCCTCCTCCTCCTCCTCCTTGCCCCTCCTGCATAGCTGCTGACGTCATCACGGGAGACTCCCCACACACCCCGCCCCCTGAAGACCCCCAGGCAGCACTCATTGCTGCTTCTGAGCAAAGGCAAGAAAACATCATACAGCCTCTGGATTCCCATTTCTCCCAGGGGGATAATGAGCCCTTCTCCCCCTTTTCTGAGTGGGCTTCTAATGAGGGGGCCTCAGGCCTCATTGATGGTGCTGGGCACATGCTTTCCCCATTTTTGGAAGGGCCTGAAGAGGGTACCCCTCCAGCCACAGAGGCGGGCCAGAGTCAGCCCAGACCCCTCCCTTCCTCATTGAGGACGGAATCTCCGCCCTTCCCCCCATCATGTATAGCTGGGCCTGACCCCCTCCCTAATAAGTGGCCTTTGCTGCTTCCAGCGGAGAGGGCTCTACAAGGAAATAGCAAGTCCCATATGTTTTTGCATTGGGAAAGGAATCTACTTCCTACTTCCTCTCCAGAGGCTGAGAGTGCAAAAAGCCCATCTGTAGCCTCTGATCAGGAACCAGAGCCATTCTCTGCAACCCCCCATAGCAGCCCTGAAAGGTTCTATGTGGAAGGCAATAAAGCCTCTTTTGAAAATGTGGGTTCTGCAGGCCCCCATGCCAGCAATCCCACACTAACCACAGCCCCTCACCACAGCCTGTGTGAAGATTCCCTTTTTGAACTCTGGCCCCAGGATAACCCGGGGGCTATGCAAAGGGAGGAAGGGAATAGGGAACTGCCTTTTCTGCAATGGGGAGGCAATTTTCCCTCTTCCTCAGAGGAGGAGGAGGAGGAGGAGGGAGAGAATGGGTGGACAGGGCCTCTGACTTCACTCTCTCCCCAAAATATTGAACTCATGGATAGGCAGGGGCTGGGAGAGGCGTCTGAGTCCTCTGAAAACAATGATCCTACCCATAGCACTGTCAACCCCCTGATCCCTCAAGAGGCGCCCCCTAGTGTCTATATCGAAAATGTCAGGGTGTGGGAAAGGCATTTTCCTAGGTTCCGTGGAAGCGTTTATACACACGAATTTAGATTTCATAATCTAGATCAGATAGATTCGTTCTCTGAAGCTGTGCGGGTGTTACATACTTCAATACAAGCCCTGCTTGATAGTTTTCTGAGTCAGTTGGACGATGGCGATGTGGTACAGATGAGGTTGGAATCCCAAATTCTGCAAAATCCTCTTTTCTCTCTTAGGAGAGGAAGAGATGAATTTAACGCGGAACACTTCCTCAATCATATTGAAAATCTATTGCAAAGCAAAGCCGAGATTTGTATAGATTCGGGTTTGAGGCTTTTTATCAGTGTGATCAGGGCGCCTCGCGGAGCAGGATATCGCAGGCTGCTGAAGTCTATTCCTGCCAGTATGATTGTTGACAAGAAGAGGCGCTTTTTAATAGATTTCAACAGCGTAGGACATAATTTGTGTTTCGCCGGTGGATTATTGGGAGCTATGGATTCTGGGGATTGTACAGATGCTGAATTGTTAGCTGGTGCTCAAAAATTACATATGGATCTGGGGTGGGATTTTCAAAGAAAAGTAGCTTTCTCAGATTTACCCACTGTAGAACGCCATTTCAGAATTAATATTCAGGTGCTTTCCTGGGGAGAAAAAGGATGGTCTCTGTTTAAAACAGAGGAACCTAGATATCCTAAAACCTACTTTATGTTCTTCCATGAAAATCATTTTTATGGCATTAAAAATGTAAGGGCTTTCATAGGCCAAAAAAATTACTGCAATCTCTGCCATTCTTTATATGATAAAAATCACCGCTGTTTGTACATGTGCCGGGCATGCAGAAGGAGAGAGTGTGACTATGATAAGGGGTCATTGAGATACTGTGATATTTGTAAGGTTCTTTGTAAATCGCAAGTTTGTCTGCATGAACATTTGAATCAAGCATTGGCCCAGCACGGCTTTTGTCACCCCCGTGAATGGTGTAAGGGATGTCAAAGCTTCGTTGGAAGCGATCACGCCGGTCGTTGTCCAGGGAAGCGTTGTAGAATATGCAAAGTTGTCCTTAAAGGGGATGAAAATCATCTCTGCTTCATGCAGAAGCTTGAAAAACCTACAGTGAATGCCAGGCTAGTTTTTTATGATTTTGAAGCGATGCAAGAAACGGGAATTCATATTCCCAATTTTATTCACGCTAGGACACTCAAGTGTGAAACACATCCCGAGTTTGAAGGTAAAAAGAAATGGGCCCTACATAATAAAGAATTCACTTTCAGGGGGCCCTCATGCGTTTCAGAATTTATTAAGACAATCACAAAAAATAGTGCATTCAGGAATTCTGTTTTTATCGCGCATAATGCAAAAGGCTATGATAGCTATTTTATAGTCCGAGAACTTATTCGAGAGAAACTGGATCCTGAACTAATTACTCAAGGAGGAAAACTGCAAGCGGTCATGTTGAAAAGTCTAAAAATTAAATTTATTGACTCTCTTAACCATCTACCCATGGCTTTAGCAAAATTGCCGTCTTGTCTAGGGTTTGAAGGTTCCAAAGGGTTCTTCCCCCATTTTTTTAACACGGCCGCAAACCAAGATTACATAGGGCCCTTACCGGCCCCCCATTTTTATGGTGTAGATGCAATGAAGCCTAAAGAGAAGGAGGTATTTTTAAAGTGGCACGCGGAGAACCAGAACATGACTTTTGATTTACAAAAAGAATTGGAGTATTATTGTAAACAGGATGTTAAAATCCTGGAAGAGGCCTGTACCCGATACAGGCATGAAATCATTTCTATGACCAGAACAGAGGAATTCGTAGAAGATAGGGATGGAAATTACAAAAAGCGAGTCATGGCTATAGATCCGTTCCAGAGCATCACCTTAGCCAGCGTCTGTCTTAAAATGTACAGGTTTTGCTTTCTCCAACCTGAAACAATTGCTATCCCCGACTGTAGGGATTACCACGGCAGCATTAAACGCTTCTCAACGGCATCCATTCAGTGGCTGTCCTACCTTGAACAAGCGGAAAATATCCAGATAAGGCACGCCTTAAAGGGCGGGGAAGTAAAGGTAGGCTCTTACTTCCTAGATGGCTACGCGGTTGTAAATAACCAAAAAATAGCCTTTGAGTATCTTGGATGTTTTTTCCACGGCTGTCCTGTATGCTATTGTCCATCAGATCGGAATGATTTGACAGGCTCCTCTTTTGAGTTTCTTTACAACGCTACTCAGAGGAAGCTCCAGTATTTGAAAAAATGTGGTTTTCAAGCTAGAGTTCTTTGGGAACACGAATGGTTTTCTATGATCAGATCAGACCCCGCTCTTCAGAACTTTCTTGCGGCCGTCCGGTTCCCAGAGCCCCTATCCCCCAGAGATGCTCTCTACGGAGGCCGAACGAATGCGATTCGTCTCTATTACAAACCCCAGCCCGGAGAGCAAATTCATTATTACGACTTTACCAGCCTATACCCTTTTGTCAATAAGACGAAAGCTTACCCGATTGGGCACCCCACAATCATCTATGATGATTTTGAAGATCTTGAAAACTATTTTGGCTTGGCTAGAGTGAGGCTGGTACCCCCTAGGAAGCTGTATTTTCCCGTTTTACCTGTAAAAATAGGAGGTAAGCTAATGTTTCCTCTGTGCCAAACATGTGCGGAGAACCGCCAGTTAGACCCGTGTTCTCACGGTGACCATCAGAGAGCGCTGGAAGGCGTGTGGTGCACGCCGGAACTGAACTTAGCTCTAAAAAAAGGTTATAAATTGTTGAAAATTTTTGAAGTCTGGCATTTTGAAAAAAAATCTGACACTCTGTTTTCAGAGTACATTAAAATGCACCTCAGGAGAAAACAAGAGGCTTCGGGCTATCCTGACTGGTGTGTGACGGATGAGGATAAAACCAGGTACATTCAGTCTTATTATGAGAAGGAAGACATACAGCTCGATCCTGAGCAGATACGTAAAAATCCTGCCAAAAGGCAGATTGCTAAATTGTTTTTAAATTCTCTGTGGGGTAAATTTGCTCAGAGAGTAAACCTCCCTAACACAGAAATTGTGAGAGACCCAGACCACCTCTTCCAGCTTTTGTTTTCTGAGAAATTTGAAGTATCCTCTTTTGATTTTATCGATGATGAGGCGGTGTGTGTAAGTTGGAAGCATACTAAAGACAGGATAGTGCCGCCTTCTAATACCAACGTGTTCATTGCAATTTTTACAACTTGTTTTGCCCGATTAGAACTTTATGGGCTGCTCGATAAATTGCAGGAAAACTGTTTGTATCACGATACGGATTCTGTCATCTTTGTGAGCAAGCCGGGTGATTATCGCCCCCAAACCGGTGACTATTTAGGCGAATTAACCAGCGAGATAGCGCCAGATCAGCAGATAACGGAGTACGTAGCGGCAGGTCCAAAAAGCTATGCCTACAGATTGTCGGATAACTCTGCGTGTATAAAGGTTAAAGGAATCACTCTGAATTCTGCAAACAGTGATAAGATCACCTTTAACAGCCTGAAAGATTTGGTTTTTTCATATGTCTCAAAAAAGGACGGACAGCCCCCTCGAGAGATAGTGGTGGAACAAAGCGGGATTGTTAGGAACAAAAATCAATTTCTGATAGAAACCAAGACCCTCAGGAAAACACAAAGAGTTGTTTATGATAAAAGGGTCATTGTGGACGATTTCAAAACTGTACCGTACGGGTATTGAAAATCATGGATACCCGTCTACAGCATCCTTTCTCCATGATTTTGGCAGGGCCTAGCAATTGTGGGAAAAGTTACTTTATTAAAAATGTATTGCAGTATGCTGATCATGTGCTTTCTGTCAAACCTGATAATGTTGTATGGTATTATTCATGCTGGCAGCCTTTGTATAACGAACTGATGTCTAAATATTCTTTTATTCGATTTGTGGAGGATTTACCTCAAACTCTGGATGATTCTGTTTTATTTCCACCCAATAAAGTTAATCTGGTGATACTGGATGACTTAATGGAAAAAGCTTGTGAAAATGAATCTGTTCAGGCGGCTTTTACAAAGCTGTGTCATCATAAAAATCTGAGCATCATATATGTCGTTCAGAATTTATTTTGCTCCGGGAAGCAGGGCCGAACAATCAGTCTTAATGCTAAATATATAGTTCTCTTCAAGAACCCTAGAGACAAATTGCAAATATCGATTCTGGCCCGCCAAATGTATCCTAAAAACACAGCCTTCTTTTTAGATGCTTTTAATGACGCCACCTTCAGGCCCTATCAGTATTTACTCATCGACTTACAAGCGGCAACACCAGAGGCATACAGATTGCGATCAGGTCTTTTCCCTCCTGATCTTCCGGCAGTCTATGTTCCAAAAAAGCCTTCAGGCCCTTATAAAAGGCGCTGATTCCTATATACCGAACTTTTAAGCCGCCCCTGGCAGCCGCAGCAGCATGTCCGCCAATATAAAGAAAAACCTGCCCCTCTTGAAAGTCCTTATTAAAGCGGGGCCCAGGCAGAGAAGAGCTATTTTATGCGGTGCCTCTGAGAGTCTTATAGCCGCTATTGCCGAGATAGCCCTTAATACTTTGAGAGGCAACGTGCCCTTAAAGCCTGGGCAGTTTAAGGTCCTGAAAAAGAAGAAGACCTTCATAAAGCAGCTGAGCGATAAAAAGCTCTCATTAAAAAAGAAAAAGCGCCTCATTGAACAGAGCGGCGGTTTCATCGGCCCCTTGCTCGGTTTTGCGATCCCGCTCCTGACCAGCCTCCTCACAAAGTAAGGATGGAATATGCTGAGAAAATGTATCTGGTTCCCAGTAAACAATTGGAAAGCTTGCGAGGAGAGCCAGAAAATATCAGAAACGCCGCTGTTAGACGCCTGGACTCGGACATGAGAGAAATTCTCTTAAGGACAGATCTGTCTGAATATGAAAAGGCTAAGCTCTACACCGGTGTTCTGCAGCGCTTTCTAACCCTAAACAGGATGGGTGAAATGGAGAAAAATCCCATTCTCCCTGACCTTCTACCACCACCACCACCACCACCATCACCCCCGTCTCCTCATGAAAAGGATGCTTCCATTCAAGAGATTTTGGAAGGTGTTCACGGCCGCTACAGGAAAAATGCTGAGCTTCTGCTAAATAAATTAAGTCAGCATAAAGACATCTCTGCGTGGGATGATCGAGGAACCTTTCTGTATAGAGGGAAAGCCATGCCCGGCTCCAACATCCTCGACTTGATCAGAGGCGTCACCCATTCTAATCCCATCCCCGATAAGAGAAAACCCCAAGGCTGGGATATTTTTTTGAAAGCTCTGGCAGAGCTAAATATACCCACTTCTCTTGTAGGAAATATGGACGTTAGACAAATTGTGGAGAACTTGAAAATACCCTCCTTACTGCCAAAGACACCCCGTTCCCACCCCAAAAGGCAGTTCAAGAGACCTCCCTGGTTAAAGCTGGAATCCATCCCTGAGACCCCTCCGAGAGAATTCGTTAAGAAACCTGAATGGCTAACTTTCTAACCTGTGTAAATAAATAAACGCAACAACGCTGAATCATACATCGTTCTCTCTCTTTTATTGTATTAGGATTACAAGCGGTTTTTACATCGGGGGCAGCATGTCTGAACATGTTGAAATAAGTCGTAAGGCTTCCGGCACCGCTGGGCTTTTCTGTCTCTGACAAACCTTATGACCATCCGGTCGTTTTTCAAAACATCGTTAGAATACAGTTTTAAAATCTGGTCAAAAGATAGTCCCCTCGCTCGGTTTTGTAAAAAGAAAACGCAGTGGTGCCCGCAGGTCACGGCTTGGGGGTGCTGCAGCTGATTCTGCTGGAACACCGTCTCTTCGGTCTGGTGTTCTAAAAACTTGGCGATGGTCTTAGGAAGGCGGGGATCATCGGGGGCCATGCCGTAGGAATCAAAAAATTCTCCCGGTCCCTCTAGTGGCAGGTGGATAGCGATCCAGTGTTGTCCCGGTAAATGGTGAGGGTGGGTGTTCACCACTAATCCCACGGGCCTTTTGGCGAGGAATCTCTTTGGAAGCAAATCACTGGGGTATACGTCTAGAAAGGTCTTGTTCCGATATAACAACTGCGAAATCTGCCCTGTGTTCATCTTCACATATAATCAAAGAGAATGTTTCTGCTGTGGTTGATTTCAATCACATTGTCAAACACTCCATACAGGATCATATTAATAGTATTTGGCAGGGGTTGAGCAAACCGGATCTCGGCTCTGAGGTTTCCCGTTTTTATGAGGGAATAGTGGTCGGCGCAACTCTGTCCAGGACTCAGGTCAAAACCGTACAAGGTATATCCGTTTAAAAATTCATTACGGTTAATTAGAAGGGCCCGGTCTTTCATTTCTTTTCCCGTCACTTGTACCAGCTGCATGAACTCTCTCACACACTGCTCCTCGGCATAATTGGGTTGGAGGGGCTTAGAGGGTACTTGAACCCCGTCTACGTATAGGGCCACGAAATTAACATTGAAGTGTTTGAAATTGAAGGGATTTAGGGTGTAGTTGCCGCTAAAAGCGGCGTTGTCGACAAAGCCTATGACGATCTGCTTAGGCAGCTGTCCCAAGAAGAGGTTTTCTTGGTTGCATACGAGGCTTCCTCCGGGTATACTGAACACCTTCATCCCCACACGCTCAATGGGGTACTTGGCGTTAGCGGTAAGCAGCGCTTCCGCGTGCCCCAATCGGACACCCGGTGAAACTTTCACCCTTTTCACAAACAGGGCGGCATTCAAAATGTGCAGTTTGTAATTCTCATTTCCAGCACCGCTCATCAGGCAAAATGCGTCCTTGCTGCGGGTGAGTTTAATTTTCACGTCCACACCGTTCAGCAACATTTTATCCTGAAAGAACAAATCGCTGTGCAGAGGACCCATCAGATCCCATTTGCGGCTGCCGGCTGTTAGAGCCGCCCTAGCTCTAAACCCCCTGTTTCCGGCATCTGTGAGGAGAGTTTGCTCCATCAGTCCGGAGGTATCTTTATGGAAGCCCCCCGCCGTGAACTGGGTGCTCAGGGTGTCGCCGCTGTAATTCAGAATCAGTTCCATCATGGCTCTGTAGGGGTAGCAGTTGTTACTCTGAGTGATGAGCCGATCTCCCAGGGTGACGTCAAGTTGAGAAAAAAGAGAGGCTATGGGGTAATTGATTAAGGCCACCCGGGCGCCGTCGTCGATATCGGAGTCGTCCTCTTTTGTTATTTTACAACAGATG
The DNA here is from genome assembly GCA_034509955.1 of Urosaurus nigricauda. Taxonomy (NCBI): domain Eukaryota; kingdom Metazoa; phylum Chordata; class Lepidosauria; order Squamata; family Phrynosomatidae; genus Urosaurus; species Urosaurus nigricauda. The sequence goes on along the minus strand of JAOEGL010000001.1, from coordinate 253,824,295 downwards.
TATAAAAGAGTGTTGTTTAGATCGATGTAGTCTTCGCTGTTTCCCGTGATATAAAAATCCAGAGGCGCGTTGGGGGAAAGGGCCGCCAAAGGCGGGACCTCGATGTACATACTGCTCTCGATGCTGGTTTGGGTTGGGGATAATTGAAAGAGATCCAATTCGGACTTGGCGCATTCTTCAGAGGTTCCGTGAATGAATGCCATCTTAAAATATATCTCTGCTGTTCCTTTTCGTCCCGCCCTTTTTCTTCAGCGCAGATTTCTTCTTCTTCGCTGTCTGCCGCTTCTGAATCTTTGTTTGCCACACGACCGTCCTTTTTAAAGGCATCGGCGGCCCCTGACGCTGTTGAGACGCCTTGCGCTTCACTCCGCCCCTTCTTTTCAAGTAGGCCACGCCTGAACCCTCCTGGCGATGCATTCTGTTCATAACTCTTCCCACAACGTCCCCGGCAATGTTGTTCACTGCCGTCTTAACATGCGGCTTCATCAATTCCAACCCTTGCTTCAGAAAAGGAACGGCTTTTCGAAAAAGCCCGCGAAATATCCCTCCCAACCCCGCTCCGTACATCATAGGTGCCCCTATGAATCCGGGCAATCCTCGTCCGGCCTGCACCCTGTAGTAGGCCCTGTAGGCATCGACGTCCCCGTAGTCTTTTAACACAACCATTTTAAATTAAAGATAGGCTTTCCTGGGTCGGAAGTGCAGCCTCACTATCACCTTCCCAACACGAAATGGTACGTGTCTGTTCAAGTCGGTCTTTATTTCAATGGTAATCGTGTGAATGTGGCTCTTACTGACGGGAATATAATTCGGCTTATCATAGGTCACGGTGATACACTCGTGACTTTTCCCTCTGACCGGTACGCAGCGCAGCAACGGCACCGAAAAATCCCCAACAATCTGGTGCTCTATAATATCCGTGTACAGGTACAGCGAGTTGAATCCTCCGGTAATGTCTGCTGTGCGACGTGGTTTTGTTAGATTTCCACGGGTATTATATATACCCAATATGCGGGATAGCTCCTCGGCTAGTGAAAACTCATAAACATCAGGGCCTCTAAAGTTCACTTTGGCCGTCACTGGGTCGTAATACAAATACACGGCGGGAGGGTTTGGTTTTTGTGTCTGTATGGCATGATTCATGGCTTTCACGATATCGGAGACGTCATTGTAATATCCTTTCTTCAACTGAAACTCCCAGTTCTTTGAATCTTTGGACAACTGAAACATCAAATGTTCTGTGACCGTGAACCAGCTGTTGGGGTACTGTATCTCTGCTAACCCCACTTCCCATTCTCCTTGCAAATCTAAAGGTTGAGCCAGCTGTATCGTGAAATTGGAACTTGTATTATGGGGATAGGCATCTAGACAGGCGTTACTGGGCAGGGTAATGTAAAATCCGCCGTTCATTTCTCCCGCCCCTTTGATTTCTGTTCAGGATCCGCGAGCTCTGAAGCGGCTACCCAGCTGTTAAATTTATCAGGCCACCCTAACCACTTCACCAAGTGATATTTTTTCTTTTTTCTGAACCTTGTGGAAATAATTTTTTCAATTTGGTAGCTCCTATTCTGCGGATCGTTCACTTTTTGTAATTCCTCGGGATAGAAACCACCCAACACCGCTTCGCCGTCATAATCTTTTAGCTGGTAAACCGGCCTCTTTCCTCTTCTGTGCACCTCGTCAACTATGAAAATTTCCTGGGAATACGTCCCTTCATAACTTTTTTCAAAACGACCCCTACTTTTGGATACCCTCACATGATCTCCTTTTTTGAAGGCCTCTTTTTGCTCCTTCGTTTGAAAATAGGGCCCGTAAACTCTTTTCCAGACCTGCAGAGAGTTGGAAGAATTCACATCCCGAGGCCTTTCTTGAATGGTTCTATGAAAGCTGCTGTTATAACTCTTTATAAGTTCCGGCAATATGTCGATATACCTGTAAGTGTTATTGGCTGTAAAGTATCTCCACATTCGTGACTTTAAAGTTCTATTGAACCTTTCCACTATTGCTGCCTTGACTTCGCTATGTGTTGAAAAATGGTGCACCCCGTGCTCCTTTAGCAGCTGTTTCACCTTTTTATTTAGAAATTCTTTTCCCGCGTCGGTTTGCAAATGGCGGGGGGTCCTTCCTTCCCCAAATATAATTTTGAAACCTCTGAACACCTCCGATCCCGTCTTATCTTTCAAGGGTACCGCCCAAGCATATTTTGACAAAATGTCCACTACCGTTAAAATATATTTATAACCCCTATTGTATTTTTGTAGATTTTGCATGTCCACCAGATCCGCTTGCCATTGGGCGTCCACATCAGAAACAACCGTTTTATTTCTTTGGAAATTCTTTCTGGCCTGTTTATGAAGGGTATATGCTTCCTGATCCTTTAACCACTCTTTCACATGGTTTCTAGTTACACTGCTGTGCTTGGAAGCTTCTCGAAAGAGCGCTTCCACTCCTCCAAAGCTACCCGATCCCCCCGGATTATAATATATCTTTTTTAATAAATCATTCTGAGAAACCATATTGAGCGCCGCACATACTCCAATAAAGACACAGGGTCACAACACACTATTTTATTGATCTTTTCATGAAGATTAAGCAAGCCTTTATTTCATCTCTTCTTCTTCGGGTTCAGAATTGGTGACATTTACACAGATACACGTCAGGCAACACTTTGTAGAGGAAATCTCTGTTACTTTTTCTGTATTAGAGTCCCCGTCGGTTATGTCCTGTGCAGCTTCTTCATCTTTTCTCTATCATAAAAACACAAAAGAAAATACCCAATAGCTCATCATATATGTGAACACACACACACACACACACACCACATATTCCTTCTTGTTAGGATATTTACCATTCTGAGCGGGGCCATATCTTCATAAATTGGCTCCTCTTCCTCCGCTTCACGGCTCATTGGGGCCATTGGCATGTACGGGCTTTCCTCTCCATCGCTGCTGGAGATCTCTTCCTGGAAGCCAGCATCCGATGATACGTCAGACAGTGAGCTTATCCGCTTTTCAGAAACCCATTTTTCAAACTGTTCCTTCAGTTGTTCTGGAGAACCAAAGATCCGCTCCTCAAGCACCAATTTTGTTATAGATTCATACTGCCGTTGTAGGTCTCGAAGCCGGGGCACAAGCCGTCTTTCCATTCTCTGAACATCTCTCTCCTCAGTCCCCGGAGAAGGCGGAGGAGTCTCCATCAGAGCTTGTTGAGATCTCTCTGGCACGGTCTCTGCGAAATTCAGCATTTTTTCGGGTAGGTCGTCCCAAAAGCCGCAGCAGGCCGTAGCAAGCAGTAGCGAGCAACGCTAGCAAGCAGCGGTAGCGTCCGCGAAGCCGAGACCCCTTCTCATATACCCTACTGCGCATAGGCGTTGTTCCTTCCGCCTGAACCGCATTGGACGGGTCGGAAGCGCGGGGGATTTGAGCCAATCAGCGTCGTTTACGTAAACCTTTCGGCCAATCAGCGACGCCGATTTTGAAGCCACGACCCCCTGGGCGGGGCGTGGGGGAGCAAAGCGCACGCCGCGCCTTCCCCTAGCTCAGATCGCGGCGGACCTCTGGAGCGTTCACATCGGGAGGGAGAGACGAGTTCGTAGAGGTGTCACAAGCACCCCGAAAAGTTTCGTCGGCGCAAATAAAATGGCCGCCCATTCTCATCTTCGGACGCGGATCGCTGCCACGCCCTCGATCAGGTAGGGACGGGACCTTCTCCTACTGGTCGGGCGGGAGGAGCCGGGTTCAGAGAGGGGTCACACATACCCCCAAAAACAACTTGGGCCAAAAACCAAAATGGCCGACCTTTGGGGGTTCCGCCGGAACCCCCAAAGCTAGCACCCCCAAATCTAGAACCCATTCCCAACATCTGACACCCCAAAACCTAGAACCCCCGGGGGAACCCCCAAAATTGACACCCCCAAGATCTAGAACCCACATATCCAGGGGGAGGGGCTAAGAAGCTCAGGGGGCGGGGCTAAGACTCAAAAAGGGGCGGGGCACCTGTCACTTTTTGTTTGACGAAAGGTGGGGGTCTTATACTACTCATATGTGCTAGGAAACCAGAACAACCACAGACTGGAGGGTCTAAAAAATGTCCCGGCTGGCTGGGCATGATTGAAGCCACAAATCCTGCATTCCTACTTTGTTCCAGGCTGCATTTTGTCAGAGACTGGGAAACTCCCCTCCCTTCTTATTCTTCTCTGAAGAGAGCAAAACAATTAAAATTAAAGGCAGGTGATGATGGTCCTATTAACATTAGAAAGGGAAAGAGAGCCAGGGAGTGGGTTAGGATCAGGATAGCCTCCTCCAGCAATCATGGCTTTAAATCTTGGATGGTCAGTGAGGTTCTCTCCCCCTCTCCTGTTGATCTCTCTTTCTGCTTCAAAGAGAGAAGGAGGTAGTTGAAAATAAATAAAGGCAGGTAAGACAGGAGGGAAGGATGGAAAAGAAGAAAAAGAAAAAAAAGTATAAAATATCCACTTTTCTGCACAGTATAAGCAAACACAGTATATTGTGTTGTCTCCGATTCAAATGGCTTAATTTATACTATGATGGCTGGGATTTCTGAGGAGCTAGGGATGGGGAGTGCAGTTAGTAGAAAGCACACAGGTTGGGTGGGGGGAGACAATCCTGAAAATACTTAAGCCTTAAGAGAGGGAGGTAGAAACAAGAAGAGGGGGAATGCTTCAGGATTTGGTCTGTCACCTGGCTTTTCACACTGTCTGCCTCCCTCCAGAATGATAAATGAATAAATACACCACAATTTATTTATTTATTTCCAGGATTTATATCCCGCCTTTCTTCCACAACGGGATTCCAGGTGGGTCCTAATCCTAAATAGGTCTACTCAGAATCAAAATCCATTGGGTTTGCTAGCACTAACCTCAGATGAGAGCAATGGCGCACACACACACACACACACACACCTATGATAGGTTCGTCTGAGGGATTTGGATCTCTCTGTTCCAAGTCGAGCATTTTAAACATTGGTCTGTACTGTTTCTGTCAGATCAGTTTTAACTTTTAAAATAGTACAAAAGTTGAATATAGTGGAAGAAAAAATGCAACCATTAATGAGCTAAATTTGCTTAATTAGAATGTAAATTAGAGTGGTTTGCATAATTAGAATATTTTCATAACATGCAAATTAGGTGCCTGGATTTTAAGAAGTGGAACATGGCAACTCTACCTTTGTGTCATTACCTAATCTAATTTAGTCTTTCATGATTTCAAACAGTAATATAATTTTTTTAGCCACCCCAGCATCCACTCCCTGAAGACTTAGTAGCCTGCTGTTGAGCTTCAAGTCTGATGAGAGATAATATTAAGACGGTGTAACAATCCATGCCTTTATTCATGCACTGTATTTCTTCTGCATTGTACCTGACACAATACTATAATGTAAGTGCACAGACCATGACTTCCTATTATTATGAAGCTCTAGGCATTGCTCTGATACTATGACAGATATTCAATGAACTGGTAACAATGAGACTGGTTAAGGGTTGAGGTATTCTCTCACTGCATTCTACATTTATACACCACCACACACTCCATGTGCACATAACCAATTTGAGATTTGCTTTGTTAAACAAGGAGTAGTGTTTCTTACTAAAACAGAGTTGCTGCTCCTTGAATGTATAAAGTCAGTAAGTTGCATCTATTTTAACTTTTCCTCCTAGCCATTCTTTCCTTTAATGTTTCCTGAAACTGGAAGGATTTGTACTTTTCAAAATGAATGGTCAGACTGTCCCATGCAATTTGACCTCACCCCCATGTGTGAGAAGAAGGTGAAAAAAGAAAAGGCATGGGCCATTCTCCAAGGGCTGTTTGTTTCCTTATCCACGGATAGATTAGCACACCAGCTTTCATTCTCACACTAAGCATGGGATGTAAACTCATAGGGACGGGTTGTATCACACAGCTCTGTCCCTGGGCAATACTCATCCTGTGAACCTTGGTCTTCTCCTTGGCCTTTAAAGAATGGGGTTTTCTGTGTGATGCAGTCCATCCCTTCTTATGTTATGTGAACTGGTTCTACTAACCTTTAGTGAACTTCAAGACCTTCCCTCCGCAGTATAGCCATACTGCTGACTATCGTGAAGACCTGTTGTATATTCATGAGGAAAAGATATATGAAATATTCAAAACACTAGATAGATTCTCTGTAACATGATTATAATTCTTCTGTAACCTCTTCTCCAGTTTTCGATGCCTACCATAGATATGAAAAGGTGGCAAATATACTTGATGTTAACATAGCATAGCTGACTACCAGTGAGCACAAAACATCACAAAGATGTGCATTATAAAAAAAATTAAATATCATTATGTGTCAGTCACCCTATTGTGACTGTTTTAGGATTTGCTTTATCCCATGGGAGGGGGATTACTTGGACTTTCAGATGCTTTGGATGTCAGCAAACTGTTGCAAAACCCATAAGTAACCTTCAACTTGTAGCCAAGATTCTACTTGGGGGAATTTTTAATTAGTTCACGATCGAGAGGGGTCTGCTACAAGGGCCCAGAGAAATCGCTTTCTGTTTGTATACCAACAGACCAGGGAATTCTAAGAAATGAAGCAAAGACAAGCTTCTCCAATTGGAGTTTTATATTTATTAAAAAGGGGGGTAATGGAGATACTTCCTAAAGAAAAGGCTTGCAACCAGAATCCAATTTGTGAGATGGGATGAGACACAGCTGTTCAGAGCACATTGGTTGAACGGAAATGCCAGAGCTAAATCAGAGGTCAGAGTGACGTGGAGTCCGGAAATCTGAAGTAGCACACAGAGGAGGAATATCTTGGGGTTTTTAAAGGCAAAAACCAGCAAAAGGGGCAAAGGTATCTGATTGCCTTAAACAAAAGGTGTTTAATTATTCAGGATTGTCTGGATGATCTGATCTGAACTGTCAGTAATCAAGAGGAGAGGGAAGGGATAAAGTTGATATCTGGTTTATAGAGTTGTGGACACATCCTTCTGGGTGTGGAAGGTGTTGGTAGACTTATTAGCGACTCCCAAATTAGCTGAAAGGTGTTGTCTCATGAGACTAACCTCATCTGAGTACATGTCCTTTCGCTTTGGGAGATTATGTCTGCCAGCCTAGCAGGGTCCATTTGACATCATGGGGGAGACCACACACACACACACCAAAATTTTAGAAAAATGCACTATGGCTAGAATGGACACATCTCTGACTTGTCGTTCAATTAAACTAGCCTAGAGTTGGTATAGCAAAAAGGGGGGGGGGGAATAATACCCTCCACCATACACCTATGGCCTTCATAGGTTCAAACTAGGAGGATGTGGGAAGAAGTGATGGATTCATATTGGATGGCTCTGCCTGTTCATTTTTTGTAAGAAGAAAAAACTTTAAGGACCACAATATTTGCTCACTTAAGTTTTGTTTGCAGGCTGTTTCCACAGTAAGCTATGTGTTGCAGCTCTCATGGTTAATTCAGATGAAGGTACCTCTATAAAATTTATATTAAAGTTCTAATCATCCTTTACTAAATATAATTTTTGTCTATTATATTATTAGTAATGTAGCCATTTCTATTCATAAAATGTTGATCTATGCAAAATGTACATTCTTTCTCACCCGACCACACTTGGAAACAAGCAATATGGAGTAATTTTAGAGAAAAAAAAAGTTTTCAGTGGTATGTGTAATGATGTTTGGTTTCATAAAATGCATAATTAGTTACACATAATGACATCAAGGGAACAATTTTCTCATGGTGATTCAATATTTATAAATTGATGATGAGAAATATAAAGATGTCAGACTGACCATGTATAAAAATAATTGGGTAGATTTTATATTTATAGTAATAATACATGGTAAATATATGCATTCTCCATAATACTAATTTGCTTTCAAAATATGCTTTGTTACTGAAACTGAAGAAGCTTTTTACTGCTGTTGCAAGGCATATTGTCTCCTAATGTAAAATCTTGCTAATTACCAGGTACTAAAAATTAATCTATGTTGGTGGAATGGTAGAGCTTTCCTAGAGAGCCAGTGTGATACGGTGATTTGAGTATTGGACTACAACTCAGGCGACCAGGGTATGATTCCCTGCTTGGCTATGGAAACCCACTGGGGGGACAGTCACACACACTCATTCCCAGAAAAATCTGTGATAGCTTCACCTTAGGGTTGCCATATGTTGGAAATTTCTTGAAGGCATACAACAACAACAAAAAAGCTGCCTGGATTTTAGTCCAAACCTTACAGGAGATACAGGAGACACTTGTTTTGAAGTCAAGGTTCAGTAGCTCAGATAATTCCTTTAAATTCTGGACAAAAAGCCAGAATGGATTCACAATCTCACTGGTACAAATTTCACCAGCCACTGCTGCTACGTAGAAACCATTCAGTTTTAGCTAGAAATATTTGCTTGTTATGATGTCAAAACCTGACTTAGAAGAGTTCTGTCTGGAAAAGTGAACAACTTTGAAATACAACCCTTTTGCTTTTGAAGAGTAAGTGCTATTTCAGATTGGTTTAAAGAGGCATAACTTCTCAATAACTTCTCACAGTATTGTGCCTTGTTTTATGCTAGTTATGGTCACTTCAATCTTCTCTTGTTCTATTCTTTTGCGGGGCTGTTTGTAGGAATTTTGTGGATCTGCACTACGGCTCTTCCTAAGGTTTTCTTTTTTGGAGGGAAAAAACCCTGGCGCATGGTTTGCTCAGATGGTCTATGGTTTGAAGGACAAATTTTAGCCTGTCTGATTTTTTTTTTTTAGAGTCATAGTGTTCTTGTAGAAAAGTGCTATTTCAATTATGCAGTATAGTACCATAACTCCAAAAGCAAAAAAAGGAGAACATATTGTTCCAATATGTTGTTGGACTTCATCACACAAGCCTGTTTTTTCACAAGTGCATTAGCAAAACAAATGGGAACTTTGTCCAATCAACATGTATTTTTAAAGCCAACTTCCTACCTATGAAATGCCCTGCTCAGTGCATGCATACCCTTCTCTTTTTTTGCCACAATTCCACAATTATGGGGAAACAATATAAAATTATTTTTTATTTTATTGTTTAGCCATAATTATGTGATCACAGCACAAATAAAAACATAAAACCAAAGGCACCAAGTAAAAACAATCTTGGCCTGCTTGGGAGGGAAAGGGAAGAAAAGTGAGAAGAGGAGATAGAATCACACTCCCTCGTGTCATGGGACTACTATCATATGGTTACTGCAAAAAGGACCTGTCACACCAGGGGGACTAGTGGAATAGCAGCAATATTGGGAGTTATTGACATGTTTTCCCTATCAATGAAAGGGTGACTTTAACCAGTGATTTAAATGCAAAGCAGAAACAGGAAAGACTCAGTGTGGTGTAATCAGTACTGCCAAGGACACTTTTATCCTGCTGAAATTCTGCTTTGCTAGTCTTGTGTGATAAAGTCCTTAGAAAAATACATGGAAGAAAAAAACTCCATAATCCTGGCTTAACTGACAATGGGCATATACATGCTCATAAATCCATGGGTTGTTTCAACAGAAGTTGTGCATTAAAGTTTTTATACCATTTGAAATTAATGATGTTTTAATATGCTTAATTAATATGATTCTCCAATTGTGTTATAACTCTCATAGCATCAGATATTTAGATCTGTTTTGTAACCTTGGTGCAAGTTGCCTTGGATTCCATGTTTGGAGAAAGGTGGGATATAAAATAACTACGGTAAATAGCCAACGTGTGCTTTGGTATAAAATGAACCTATGTGATCTTGAAGGTTTGCATGTGCAACAAAATCACAAGACACCAGACAACAACAGAGACCCACCCATAACATGTTTATGACTCTGTGCTTTAGACCACTGCCATCTGCAAGATGTTCTTGGCTTTTAGTATGATAAACATACTGGTATATGCCAACATGACCTTGGATTCTAATATATTGTGTGATATTTTTACAGCATTTTTGCAGCTATTTGTGTTTAAGACTCTGGATTAATCTCATTTTCACAACAATCTCCCTTGGCTTTTAATCAAAGTACTCTGCAGGGCCAGCCCTAACATTAAACTGAGCGAGATGGCTACCTTAGGCAGCTGGTTTCAGTTCTCTGGGAAGAGTCACAAACAGCTATTCGATATAATGAAAACTGTCCATTGTTTAATTTATTGTTGTTATATTTTTACTGTCAGGAAGAGAGAGATGGTTAGGAGATTTTCTGCCTCAGGTGTAACGATCATTTAAACAGCATTGGGCACTGATGGTTCATCTGGACTAAAGGTACTGGAAAGGATGCCATTTGATGCTCTGTCTCAAGCAGTGAAATGTCAGGCTGGCTCTGGTACCCTGGTTTAAACAGAACCAGAATGGTCAAGCTACTTAATTGTTGTTTTGTGCTTTGAAAAAAGGAAGGAGTTTAACATGGTCCTGTTTTCTTGTTGTGACTTATGACAACCCTAAGGCAAACGTTATCATAGGGTTTTCTTGGCAAGATTTGTTCAGAGTTGGTTTGCCATTGCCACCCTCTGAGGCTGAGAGAGTGTGACTTACCCAAGGCCATTCAGTGAGTTTTTATGCTCGAGTGTGGAATCAAACCCTGGTTTTCAGAGTTGTAGTACAGCCCTCAAACCACTATGCCCACGCTGGCTCTTTTTAGCCTACAAAAAATTGTTGAATTCAGCAAAAAGTACAGTAAGCCTAAAATGCAAAGGACATACACATATCTGGGAAGGATAAATGTAGTGACATTTTGACACTGCATTTTAAAAAAATCCCCCAACTCAACCCTCAAGGGCTGAGCTTTGGCCACAAGATGCCAGAGGAGCAGTATCTTCTTCCCATACCTCAAATACTTTGCCTGAAAGGATATCACTACAGTAGTAAGAAGTGAAAGAGGAGAAGATGGGTTCAGTTCCCAATTGAAAACTATCTTGTGCATAGGTTTAAAAAAAAAAAGACATAGGAGAGCAAGCATAATCATTCTAAAATCTCCAAGCAAATCTCCAAGCATTATATGTTATAAGCACCAGAAGACACCCAACTAAATCTTTTGTGAACACTTTTAAAAGCCAAGTGGCTTTTGAAGAAAAATAAGGACACTGGAGCCCTAACACACTTGGAAAAGAAAATGAAATAGTACTACAAATGCACTCACTTATACACACACACACACACACACGTTCTCTTTTTGCTTCTACACCAAATTGCTTTCCTTTTGAATTCTGGAATAGATTTTTGTTTAATGTACAGTGTTTTAAGAGAGCCAGCATGGTGTAGTAGTTTGAACATTGGGGTAAGATTCTGGAGACCAGGATTTGAATCTTGGCTTGGCCATGTAAACCCACTGGGTGACCTTGGACAAGTCACACTCTCTCAGCCTGAGAGAATAGCAATTTCAACCCTCCTGTGAAGAAACATGCCAAGAAAACCCCATGGTAGGTTCACCTATTGGGTCACAATAAGTCAGAAATACTTCAAGACACACAACAACAAAATAACAACACAGTGTTTTAAACAGCAAATAGGGCCATACATTTAAAATGGCATTTCGTGACTGCAAAACTATACATACCACAATGATTCAGTGGGCTTTATTTCAAGCCAGCACGCATGGGATCAGGCTGACATTCCAATTTTTATATGCTTTTCAATAATTTCATTATAGCCCCCAACTCCTGCTTCCCTGCAAAGAAGAAGCATGTTTGCAATTCTGTTGTTACTTTGCTTCTGTGTCTTTGAGTCTGACAGAGGCTGGCAGAAAAACCCATATGGAAACTAAAAGGCAGAAAAAGAGCAGATGTGTGGCTATGTACTCTTAAAGGCTGAATGTTGCTAGGCTGGTTGCAGAGACTGTAATTTTTTTCTCTTTCCATCTGAAGTGGGGGAGAAGTGCCCAGTGGCCTCACTTTTCTTTTTCTTTACTATTTATTCTCATACTAAAAACCTGGGAGGTTTTGCCTCTTCAAAACTGTGATGTATGGCAGAAATTCCATGGTGGTATGACCAGAAAAGCAATTCTTCCACAGTAGATAAGTGATAAAGAATAAAAATTAATTGAGATCAAAGGAGTCTGGATATTAATTCACTTTTCTTGCTCTTCCAGTGAACTTTTGCGTAATAGTTTCGACGATGCACTTTCCTTGTGTGTAACACACAGAACTTGGAAAAGTTCCTTTTGTGGACTACATATCTCAGAATCTTACTTCCAGCATGACAACTGGGATTCTAGGAGCTTTAGTCCAAGGAATTAACATTTCCAGGGTCTGATTCTATATGGATTTGCATAACCTTTAACATTTAAAACAGGCATTAATGGCATTGGCTAATAGGCATTATTCATTATTTATTATTCATTAGCTACAGGTTGAGTCTCCCTTGTCTGGAATACTGAATACCAAAATATTCCAAAATACAAAACTGTCCACGTGGGTGGCTGAGATAGTTACACCTTTACTTTCTGTTGGTTCATTGTACCTAAACTTTGTTTCATGCACAAAATTATTAAAAGTATTGTATAAAATTACCTTCAGGCTATGTGTACATGGTATATATGAAACATACATGAATGTTGTGCTTAGACTTGCGTTCGATCTCGAAGATATCTCATTATGTACATATATGTAAATACAGGTATTCCAACCCTCCCCCCATGAAATACTAAACACTCCTTGTCCCAAGCATTTCAGATAAGGGAAATACAACCTGTATTAATTCTCTTCTATGTAAGATTAAATCATAACATTACCCTTTAACTTTGAAATAGGCTATTGACATATTATTGCTCTAGTATAACTTTTAACCCCCAGTGCTAGGTTTTTGTATGCATTTTCCAGATAGAATGAGCCCAGTCAGTTGTACAAAGCAGTCTCTTTTAGCTGCTAGAGGGTTATTTTGGCAGAAAATTTAAGGATCATGCTGCAGTCTGATGCTGCCGCATGATGTAGGCTTTTTTTATTCTCTCAGGATAAAAAACGCCTGCAATATCCCCCTGAAACAGGCTCCTAAATTGCTAGGCTGCTTATGGCATAATATTTTAGCTACAATATTTTAATAAACTGTTTTGATCTAATTTATAGGTTAATGATTCCATTGTTTATTTTGCTGTATGGTTGAATTTTGTGTTGTTGTTTTTCAAATATGTTTATAGGAATCCTGCTTCTCTAGTGGGAAGTAAAACCCAATTTATATAAGTTTATCATCTGATAATTTGGTTAAGCTTCTAATATAGTGTAACGTGATTACCAGATGGATAGGGAGGATCCATTAGAAAACCAGGAGAACTGGCACTCATAAATATAGCATAATTCTTTTATGCACTGAATTTACAACTAATAAGTGATCTCAGGGTCTTGTCAATAAAGGATCAATAGATCCTAACAGCAGACTCTAATAACCATGATAAAGCAAGAGTAATTAACCCACATTCTAAGTCAGTTGTTAACCAAATACCCCCACATTTGTGGGGAAAGTGATAGGAATTCCCTGAAGGATCTCCAGCCTCTTCACATGTGCTTGTTTGGTTCATGCCCAACACACATTTTGCTCACATCTGCAATGCTAACACCATGGAATTTTCTCACAAGTGAATTCTTCTGCCAGCTTGACTTTGTGACATTTTTTGTCATATTTAGTTTAAAAAAATTGAGGACAGTTTCCCCTCCTTCTTGGTCTTCATCTGGCAGCACAGGAATGAAGAATTTTGCTAACTATTTCAGAATCAATCTTGTTTTCTTTCTTTCTTTCTTTCTTTCTTTCTTTCCTCTTTATTTTATTTACATTCCACCTTTCTTCCCATATGGAACTCAAGGAAGGTCACAATATAAATGCACTGCATTTATAAATATACATTTGGTAGCTCTGCAGGTACTTGCAGCTCTTTTATGTTAATAATAATACAGTGCACCCTTTCCTTACATGGGGCATCCATTCAGGACTCCCCCACCCCACCCACACAAGGCAAATACTGTGTATGCTTGAGCTCCATTGAAAACAATGGGGCTCGTGCATGTGCCATGGTGTGGCACCATTGCCTCTTCCATCGCATGGCTTTCAGCATAAGCATATAGCATGCCCATGTATGATGTGGACGCACTGTTCTTATTCCCTGCCCTCTATAGCCAAAGTCTATAAGACCTTAAGAGAAGTGAGCCCCAGTATGTGGATTGTTCCCACACAGTTGGTTTCCAGATCTATTAGTCACAAGGTAGTATGCGACTACCGTGTATACTCAACTATAAGTCAACCTCATGTATAAATCGAGGGCAGGTTTTCGGGCCAAAACTGGGGAATTTCTTATGACCTGTAGATAAGTCTAGGGTAAAACTTAGGAGCATGTAACAAAGAATCTAAAGCAGTGATTCCCAAACTTTGGTCCTCCAGATGTTTTGGACTTCAGCTCCAAGAATTGCTGACCATTGGCCAAGCTGGTTGGGGGTTCTGGGAGCTGAACTCCAAAACACCTGGAGGACCAAAGTTTGGGAATCACTGATCTAAAGGATCTAAAGGGTGAAACAAATGAAAGCAATGCCAAAGAAATTTACAAGATTCCAGCACACATAACTATTTGTGCTTATCATAGAGGCTTGATGGATGAGAGAATAGATGTGTGTGTGTGTGTGTGTGTGTCAGAGCTTCCAGGATAAATTATGCTTTTGCTTTTCAACAGGGAATGGTTTCTTTTATCCTTTTCTTTTCTTTATAAGAGTTAAATACAGTACTTATTTTGACCTATAGATAAGTTGACTCAGGTGTCAATTTTTGACTAAAATTTCTAGACTTATGCATGAGTATATACAGTAATCTGCATTCCCTTCATTAAAGTGTCTGTGTAAGTGAAGAACATAAAAGAAGCAGTGAAAACAGTAACAGGAAGGTTACAAATGGAGGACATTGTCATTTGAACTCCACATAAAAATGGATTAGGCAAGATGATATGAGAGTCGGGGAGTTTCACCTGAAAGATTTTTGGTTTAACCTCAGTTCCCAGGGTATTTACCAAAGGACCCTTCACACTGCACAATTATGGCACTATGATTCCACTTTAACTTCCATGGCAACATCCTATGGAATCCTGGGGTTTGTAGTTTTCTGGCTTGAGGATTCTTAAATTCTCTCCCTAAATAGCAAATCCTAGAATTCTGTAACATTCAGACATGACAGATAAAGTGGAATCATGGAGATTAATTGCATAGTATAAAAGGGCCCCTCGACTTCAGCATCCCTGGTGGTCTGGATCTGAAAATGTTTTGCACTTTTTTTTTGGACAAGACCTTAATCATTTCACCATCCCTGGTATGAAACCAGAAGGACATTTAAGTTTCTATCACTTGCTTTGAAAAATTCTGTGAACATTATTAAGGGCTCTTTGTATTGACAGCAGCAAATAAATGGCTTGAGAGTCAGGCTGGACATGTTACAGACAGTATTACAGAAAGCCTTTGAGGAAGGGACTTGGTATTAGTACTTTGGAATAGCTGGTGTCAAAATTAAAAACAACTTTGGTGAGTAAGGACAAGAGGTCTTTGTGTACATGTTCATCTTTATAGACTAACAGAAGGAGTTGTCATTTTAAAAAAATACATTCATAAATAAAACACATCCAAAAATACATTCTATCTTAAACTAAGAACCTTAACTAGATTCTGACTTTACTCATGAACCCATCAAATTGGTAGCCTTGAAAGAGCTCACTCTGAAGACATCATTCATCATATCAGCTTTTGTCTCCTCCAAGCTGAAAATTTTGTCTGCCTAGAAAAACATACACATATTTCATAAGGCGGAGTTCTTAGATCAGATCTTTCATTAACAGCGAAACTCAGTCTTTTGCTTCATAAGATGAAGAAGCAAGTCCTCCTATTCTCCCCGCCATTGCATGCAGTAGAAAGGAGAATTGCCAATCAAGCAATGTAGATTATAGCTTGACAAGACTAGACTAGAAAAGAAAAAATCAGAGTCTTATCTGTATGACGCAACGGTCCACCCTAGAGAAGGACATTTCCATGGCTACAATGTGATGGTGCACCAATCATCAGGGAAGATACTTTATGGTAGGTATCTCAGGGTGCATCTGCTCTATAGAAATAATGCACTTTGACACAATTTTAACTATTGTAGTTCTATCCTATTGAATCCCAACAGTTTTGTAGTTTTAAATGGACTTTAGCCTTCTCTGCCAAAGAGTGCTGGTGCCTCACAAAACTACAGATCTTAGGATTCTGTAGAATGTAGCCATGGCAATTAAAGTGGTGTCAAACACCATTATTTCTTCAATGTAGATGTGCCCTCAATTCGTTTAGGTAAAATGCAACAGTTTCATGAATTTTTACAGGCCAACTTTGCACTTGTGAGATAGGACAAGGTCAAGGTTCCTGCATGCATGTACAAATTATCCATTTGGAAATGGAAAATTTGGACATGCATAATTTAAATTCTCCTTGGAAAATGGCTATAAAGTTCCACAGAGGGAGTAAGAATGAATGTATGCATCCCAGAGATGAAGGTAGACCTCTGTGGACCTTACTTTGGCCCCAAACACACTGCAGAAATAATGCAGTTTGAGACCACTTCAACTGCCCTGGCTCAGTGCTAGGGAATCCTGGAAACTGTAGTTTATTGTGGTACTAGAACTCTCTGACAAAGAAAGCTAATTGTCTCACAAAACTGCAGTTCCCAGAATCCTAGCATTAAGACAGGGCAGTTAAAGTGATCTCAGACTGGATTATTTCTGCAGTGTGTTTTGGGCCATAGAAAAGGAATATTTGATATGCTCCAGATTCTCATCCTAAAGAATAAAAAGAGCAAAGTCCATCCAATCAATTGATCCTTTCATCTGTCTTAATACTCATAGCTACATGTGAGTGAGTGAGGCTGAACTCAAAGATGGTTTTCCTCTTCTGCATTTCATGTTTGCACAGTTATCTTTGGAGATTATTGCACCGGCTGTTTTACCCTGATCTGGGCATGGGCTGAGACTGTGTATAAATGGATGTTATCACACATCTCCAAGCCCAAAGTGGAGGCATCCCGTACCTGATTGGGACTTCTCCCATACTTAGCAAAAAATGGTACTTCATTGCAAAGTACGGGAGAAATCCCAATCGGGTACAGGGTGCCTCCAATCTGGGCATGGAGCTGTGTGATAACATCTATTTATACACAGTGCCAGCATGTGCCCAGATCAGGGGAAAAAGCCATACGATAATCTCCTTTGTCTGGTTAGTAGCACCAAAGGATCTAAAATTTAAAAAACCCAGAAGATCACCTCATGACTTCCCTATATAGAAAATCCACAAATGCCAGTACTAACGTCTTAGATGTATTCTCCCCTAATGACAGTTCCTTAGATTAAAATGGAACTGTTCCAGTGAAAATAACTTCAGGAAAAAGATTATGTATTGATCAGCCAACTAATAGACAGAAAATCTTCAGATGATGTGTCAGTTCAGGGTTTACACAAGGCAATTCAACTACAATGTTCTAAACTACTAAAAAACCCAAGATAAACCACAATCCAACCACCTCAATTGTAATCTCACTTTCAGTGATATTACCAACACTTAACAGGGTTTCATCAAAAGCCATTGGCACGTAATTCATTGTACACCAGGTTGTCAAGAAAAGCCTCAGGCTGTAAAGATTTATGTAGAAAAGACAATATAAGACCTTTCAAAAATATATAGAATAATACCTTTCAAATATAAGGAACAGTTTCCTGGAATACTATAATCCTGCCACAGTCCTTAAAATTTCAGGTATAGAAAAGGTGGATAATATTGATGATTCTTTTAAAGAAAGAGATGGAGTGTATATTATATTTAAAATCATCGGTTCATAAAGGACTTAGGAGTTTATCAGACGTCGGAAATTGGAAGTATAATCCAATGGCAATCCAAACACAATCATGGGATTTCACATTACAAATTAAAGCATCTCACGCAATTTCAGGCAAAAGGGAAGTCATTCCGAACACAATCATGGGTTTTACTTTATTGCAAATTAAAGCATCTCACGCAATTTTGGGTAATGGAAAGTCAATCTGAATGCATTCCGAATGCAATGGGAATTCATGTGAATTTGCTAAAGTAGCGAATTCACATGAATTCGAATTGGCTCCATTCGAAATAGAAAAAAATTCCTCCCCGTCTGATAAACTCCTAAATAAAGATCGTGATCTCCTCCCACTCCTATAAATTCTTTAAGGACTCTTTGATGGTACTTTTCTCCCTCCAGCCCAGTTGCATGTATATTATAAAAATATAATAATGTATTATATTAATATGCCCTTCAGTGCTAACTACTTTGAGCTTAGATCACATGGTTTTTTTTGGCCGAGCAAATGGAGTGAGATTTTCTGCTTCTGAAATTTCTCCAGTAAGATTTCCAATTGTTAAGTGCAAGAAGTGTAAAAAAAAAAATTAAAGTGATTTGTCTTATGTAATATTATGTGTTTTATCGTATAGTCTTGTATTTTTCTTTTATATTTCACTTTGCCAGCAACGTCGTGTGAAACAGTTGCCCCAATTGCCTGTTGTTTCTAATTTCATTCTAATTTAAATCCCATTTCTGTTTGGGATTCCATGAGTGTGATAAAGTGCTAATTAACATTAGGAAAGGTCAAAGGAAAGTAAACAAACAAAAAATGTGATCTTGTCAGCTTGTAGGAGCATTTATCGCACAAAATGTTAAAAATACTATAGCTCTTCAGCTTTAAAAAAAGATAGCTTGCTAGAAATATGATAGAGGTATATGAGGCCATAAACTCTTGAAAATGCTAACAGGCAACAGCTGTTCACTGTTCTACACAAATATAGAACAAGAGGGCACCTGATGGAATTAACAAGCAAACAAAATGAGGGTTTTAAAATCACATAACAGCCAGCTGATACGGAAGTTAAAGTGCATCTGGAAATGAAAATATCCCATTGTTCATTTTGTTAAATTAACGTAGGATGGGTAGGTATGGATAGATGGCCACAAATTGCCTCTTTATTATTTAAAAGTACCATTTTAAATACACAGTTTATGTTGCCAGGAATCTTTCCCCTGAAAATGATATAACATTAAGGAAGGGTGGCTTTCATTGCTTCGATCAGCTGAGTCTAATAGGAATATGAGAGCCATCTTTTTAGTCTCTGAGCCTTTGAAGTTCAGGAATGCAGAATTCCTGATTTTGATTAGTGGCAGCCTGTGCCTTCCCAAAGTCTGGAAAAGTGCAAATATACAGAGGTGGATCCATAATGATTTGCAGTGGTTAAGGCAGCACACAAGAGAGAGAAAGAAGGCTCTCCATTGCCTTCCTCTTTAGGGGGCAAATCATCCCAACAGAAACAAAGCATATATTTTCACTCTGCTTTCCTGAAGACGTCAACACAGGTATTCTGTGAAACAAATGCTGGACAATTGAGCACTGGCATCACTAGTGTTGTTGTCACCCAATGTGGTAACTCATGGGGGTCACCCTTCCTACTGACCTCCTCCAATACCACACCATACAGAATCCTTAGTAATATTTTTTGTGCTAATGTTATTCATAGATCATAATTCCTGTATGTCACAAAATGTAATAGTAATAGTTGCAACATAAATGACTAGCAAAACTTAAATTATACTTTTACATTACCATATTGTATGCTCAGTCTAAATGTATTTACATGTACGTAGTTTAATGAGGTTAAAGTGAAAATCTTGGAAGAGGAGATGTTTTAAAAGAGAATTCCTATTTTTTTATAATGGCTGACATGAATGCAAGGATTGGTCCAAACAATTACGAGCTGGAAGATTAACATCCTGTCATAGGATAACTGAGGGACAATAGACCCTTTCCTGATAGAAACTCTGGTTTCTAATTTTGCTGGCTTTTGTTTAGTACAACTACAGATAAATCTAGATTTAGTAATTCTTAATGGGGTTACACCCTTGGAGAGTTTAGGGGATTTCACCTTCTCAAAATGAAAATTTGGTAAGACTCATGCCATCACTTCAGCATTTTAAAGAGATGCAGGCGAATGCCACAGCCCATTTCTACCCAAAGGCAGTGGAGCAGTGGTGTCATCCCTTTAGGGCAGTGATGGTGAAGCTTTTAGGGGCTCAGCGCCCAAAGTAAAGGTCTTCCGGCAGCACCCTGTGCCAGTGGCAGGACTTCTGCCCTCTGGGGGCAGGACTGCTGAGGCAGGACTTCTTTCCCCCACCTTTCTGGGCCTTCAGTTTCCTCCTCTTCCCCCATGATGTCCCCAGCTTTCAGCTGCCTCCAGAGAGGCGGCAGGAGGCCGGGGAGGATCGGGATGGGAGGCAGAGGAACAGACACGTGCCTTTTCCTCCTCCTCCCCACCACATTCCAGGGGGAATGGCATTGTATGCCATCTTTGCCACGTGTGCCACAGGTTTGCCATCGCGACCCTTAGGGTATTACCTGGTGCAGTCCACACCCCCACATCCTTTGTGATGTCCCTGCTATACATTCCTATGAACAAACCTTCATTTTTTCATTTTATATAAGAGAAACCATTTTTCTATTCCATTATATTTGATGGGACTTAGCATCCTTGGATTCTTGTATCCACGGTGTGTACGTGTGTCCTAGAACCAAATTCCAGCAGATAACTAGGGCCCACTGTATTAAATGGGTTGTGTGACCTTGCGTGTGGAGCATCCACGAATTTGGGACTAAATCTGAGCAGATGCCAAGAGCCCATTGTATTGTGCTTCTCTGGTGCCTTCTAGGATAGGATGGATGGATGGATGGAAGGAAGGAAGAGCTAAAGTTATTGATCCCACTGACTCCAGGCTCACTTGGTCTCTTATCCCTTTGCTCTTCTGAGATGAATTGACAGAATTTAAAGAGGCCTTATCTAAAACCACAAAGGCCATATGGGACCAACCTGACAGTGGACTCTTTCAGACGTGGGAAATTGGAAGTATAATCCAAGGGCAATCCAAACGCAATCCTGGGGTTTCACGTTATTGCGAATTAATTCTTCTCACGCAAATTTGGGCAAAAGGGAAGTCACTCCGAATGCAATCATGGGTTTAACATTATTGCAAATTTAAGCTTCTCACGCGATTTCGGGCAAGGGGGGGTTATTTTCGGGTAATGGGAAGTAATTCCGAATGCCTTCCGAACGGAGCAGGGGTTCAGGTAAATTCGCTAAACAAGTGAATTTACATGAATCCGCATTGGCTCCATTCGGAATTGGGATAAATTCCTCCCGTTTGAAAGAGTCCAGTCTAAATTGGATACCTGAAGCCAGAGTTTCCCCCTGCCCTGCTACAGAAACTCTACTAGACCATGGGATACCTCCCAGTTTCATGACATATACACGACACAAATGACTGCCAAAAATGCCAATAAATTTTTTATATATATATATATATATATATATAATTTATATTATATATATAGATATATAGATAGTGCATAAATATATAATATAATATACTATAATATATAGATATATAGATAGATAGATAGATAGATAGATAGAAGCTCTCTTTCCTGTGAGAGGGTCTCATGTCATTTTCATTTTCTCACTGTTCCTAAGGCTCATCCATACTGCAGAATTATAATCCAGTTTGAGACCACTTTAACTGCCACTTCTGCTCAATGACATGGAAATCTGGGAACTGTAGTTTGTTAGGGCACCACATTTAGCTCTTTGAGGCTAAATGTCTCCTAAAACCACACCTCCCATAATCCCATTGCATTGAGCCATGGCAGTTAAAGCGGTGTCAACCTGGGTTTATTTCTACAGTGTGGATGCAGCCTAAAACTAGATTAAAAGCAGCTGGAGAGGCCAAGATGGTGGTGTTTGGGTCCATGTCAGACATGACTGCAGGGTGGTCCTTTTTTGGTGGTTTTTTGCTGGTAGGTAATTGTCATGTGATAGGTCTATTTCCAGATGATAATGGAGGGAAAAATGGAAAAATATCTCAGGTAGCCATCTCTTTGTTGTTGTTTGACTGTTTTAATTTTAGGTATCATTTTAGGTATCATTTTAATATTAGAAGGGAATTTTAACTGTTGGATTAGTGGGAGGGATATTATATTCTTGTATTTCCAATTTTATTGTAAGCCGCCTTGATCCTTCTGGAAGAGGCAGGATAAAAATAAATTATTATTATTATTGTTATTACAGATGCAGGTAACTCTTGTCTGTATATGGACTTCTTTTAATCATGTAAGCTGCTTTGATTGTTCCTGTAGCAGAAAAGCAGGGTATAAATAAAAGTTTTATTTATTATCATTTATTGCCACCCTTGGGATTTGTAGTAGTTTGTTCTTGTTTCTGATTATCATGGGTCTTTTTATTGGCAAGGTTTGTTCAGAGGAGGTTTGACGTTTTGCCTTCCCCTGAGGCTGAGAGAGCGTGGCTCTGTTAAGCATATTGCTTCAGAGGAAGTTTGCCTTTCCCTTTCAGTCCCTTTTGGAAGTTTCCTTAAATGGGAATTTTAGGGTCAATTCCAGAACCATCCCACAATCACCCCATTATTGGCAATGAATATTCCATTATTGGCAATGGGATAAATCTGGGATGGTAATAGGATGAGTGTGGGATGGTTCTGGAATTGACCCTAGTGTGATAATCTCTATGGATTCAGTAATGTAGCATTGAAGGGCTTTTGTTTAGCTGGACCTTACTTACTTACTGGGTGGGCAAGTCACACTCTCTCAGCCTCAGAGGATGGCAATAGCAAACCCCCCTCTGAAGAAACCTTATGGGAAAAAAAACCCTCCATAGTATCAGATATAGACATAAAGCACCCATTCCTATAAAAAGAATTGGGAGGAAGGGGGGAAGTGTTTGGAACAAGGGAAGAAGGACTAAGTAAGATTCAATTAATAGGCATGGACTTTAATCAGACTCATTTCCCAAACTCTGGGCTGCATCTGCACTCCAGATTAGTAATCCAGTTTGAGACTGCTTTTAACTGCCATGGCTCAATGCTATGGGATTCTGGGAGGTGTAGTTTTGGGGAGACATTTTTTAGCCTTCTCTGTCAAGAGTCAGCTCTGGTGCCCCAACAAACTACAGCTCCCAGATTTCCATAGCAGTGAGCCATGTGGCAGTTAAACTGGTGTCAAACTGGATTGTTATTTCTGCGGTGTGGAAAGCAGCCTAAGTAGTAGTCCAGAAACACACTCCAGATATTATAATAATCCAGTTTGAGACTGCTTTAGATGCCTTCAATGGCTCAGTGCTATGGATTCCTGGGAGTTGTAGTTTTATTGGGACACCACCAGGTCTCTCTCTGACAGAGAGGGCTAAATGTGTCACACTAAACTACAATTCCCAGGATTCCCTAGCAACGAACCAGGGCAGTTAAAGCGGTCTCAAACTGGATTATAGTGTGTTCTGGACCCAAAAGGTATCATTTATCATGGCACCAAGGCTCTCTTGAGAGGAGGTTTAAAATGTCTCACAAAACTACAGCTCCCAGGATTCCCTAGAACTGAGCCAGGGCAGTTAAAGCGGTGTCAAACTGGGTTATTGTTTCTGCAGTGTGGACGCAGCCAACTCTGAGGCACAGAAGAACAGCCGTTTATATGCTTTTGTTGTTCTTCAGGCTCAAAGGCTCTTATTTTAGAGTGGTTTTATTAAGTTTTATTATTTGTGTGTTTATGTTGAGGGGGGGGCGAGTGTTATATCATTTAAATCCAAGCTAAAGAGAACTAGCCTTTCAGGGCTGCGTCCAGATTGGAGAATTAACCCGGTTTGGAAGCGCTTTAACGTGTTGTCTGACTCACTTTCTATGGAATTCTGGGAGTTGGAGTTTGTTGTGGGGCCCTCTGGGCCCCACAACAAACTCCAACTCCCAGAATTCCATAGCCTTGAGCCACAAAAAGAGTTAAAGCGCTTCCAAACCGGGTCAATTCTCCAGTTTGGATGCAATCCAAAATGGTGGCGCCTCAACCGCTCTGCGCTGAGGGAGAATTCTTCCTCGCCTCCTCATTGGCTCTTTCCTCTCCCGCCGGCGACCAATCCCGACGCTTTTTTGTGGGGAGAGACAATTTAACGATTCCTTATAGTAACCTCTTTCGGATTGGTTCCCCCATTGGCCACGCCCCCTAGTTTAGCCACGCCCACGTTCTCGTCGACTGCGTTGTTGTTGCCGGAAGTCAAGATGGAGGCCTTCGCCGCCCAAAGTACGGACCTGGTCACCGGGTGGTGCCTCTTCGGCCTCGCGTTGCTGGTAAGGACACAGGACAGACCCCGACCCTTGCTGTGGCTGGCTTCCCTTCCCTAAGCCATCATCCATTTAAAAAGAGGAGGGTTGGGGTCTCCATTATAGGGATCTATTGGGGAGGAAAGGCACTAGTAATAAACAGTGGCTTTCAACTAGGTTTTTGGACTTCAATTCCCAGAAGCCTCAGTCATTAACCTCCTTGTTCAGGGATTCTGGGAGTTGAAGTCTTCTCAAATAAATAAATAAATCCAGAGGACTAAAGGTTGGGAACCCACTGGCCTAAAAGGGTAAGAAATAAATATCCTGATATAAATAAAATAATAAATAATATAGTATTATTTATTTCTTTATTCATATATATATATATATATAATAAATAATAACAAATATATGCTCTGATATAATTATGAGATTATATGTACAGCACTGTGTACATTTACAGCACTATATAAATAAAATTATATATATATTATAAATATATATATATATTTATATATAAAATAAATAAAATAAAATATGTAAAATAAATGAAATAAAATAATATATATAAATATATATTTTATATATTATTTTATTTTTATATATTTTATAATATATGTATATATATATATATAAAATATTATTGTGTAAAATATAAAATAATATATAGAATCATAGAGTTGGAAGAGACCACAAGGGCCATCCAGTCCAACCCCCTGCCATGCAGGAAATCCCAATCAAAGCATCCCTGACAGATGGCCATCCAGCCTCTGCTTAAAGACCCCTAAGGAAGGAGACTCCACTACACTCCGAGGGAGTGTGTTCCACTGTCGAACAGCCCTTACTGTCAGGAAGTTCCTCCTAATGTTGAGGTGGAATCTTTTTTTCCTGCAGTTTGCATCCATTGTTCCGCGTTCTAGTCTCTGCAGCAGCAGAAAACAAGCTTACTCCCTCCTCAATATGACATCCCTTCAAATATTTGAACAGGGCTATCATATCACCTCTTAACCTTCTCTTCTCCAGGCTAAACATCCCCAGTTCCCTGAGTCACTCCTCATAAGGCATGGCTTCCAGACCCTTCACCATCTTAGTCGCCCTCCTATGGACCCGCTCTAGTTTCTCCACATCCTTTTTGAATTGTGGTGCTCAGAACCTGACACAGTATTCCAGGCAGGGCCTGACCAAAGCAGAATACTTCCCTATAATATATATATATATATATATATTCCATATATATATTCCAAAAAACAAAGCTTGATTTTGCCATTTGGTATAAGGGATACCATTTTACTATACCATTGTATTTAATGGGACGTGAGCATCCACAGATTGTGATATGCACAGGAGGTCCCGGAATGAAAACTCATCAGATACCAAGTGCTGGAATAAAACTTGCTCTTTCTCAAGCGAGGATAGAACGGGAGCCGAAATTTGGAGGGAGGAAAGGAGTAGGAAAAGAGCCAAGCTCATGTTCCCTTACCATTACTTTATGTGAAAAGAAGTGAATGTCCCAGTTCAAGCAGATTGTCATTAAAATGTAGTGTGACAAAATTGTCCTTTGCCTTAAAAACAAAAACAAAAAAAACAAAAACCTCAACCCTAAACTATACAAAAGAGACTAAATATGAAAGGTGAGTGGTGGGCTGAACTCTTGTTACACAAGACTTGATGGCTTTCTAGTCTACGCTTAATAAGGGGGGAGGGGGCTGTTGAATTAATCAGCTTGTGCCTATATGTAGTAAGTTAGTCCAGTCCAAGGGAGTTTAGTGTAACATTCTGTCTTGATGTGTTGCTTTACAAATATGAAAGTTCTCTGTATTGCCAATTTTCATGCATGCAATTTTGAAGTGATAGTTCCATAATTCAATAGAAATCTGTCAGGAAGGAATTTGATGTCACGGATGCAATGTGTGTTTAAAGACACTGGAACATGATCACTTGGAAGCCTTTTATGTGTTGTGCCAATAGGACTCTAGGGTCCAAAAAACACTGCAGAAATAGTCTAGTTTGAGACTGCTTTAACCGTCCTCGCTCAGTGCTAGGGAGTCCTGGGAATTGTAGTTTATTGTGGCACCAGAGCTCTCTGACACTTCCCAGAATCCTCTAGCATTGACCTAGGGCATTTAAAGTGGTCTCAAATTGGATGATTTCCGCAGGTTTTTTTTTTTTTTAACCTAGGAGGCCCATTTTGGGTTTCGCTCTGAACCTCATTTTGGAAATAAGGTTCTGCAACCTGGATTGCTCATTTGAATGTCCGATTAAACAGAGTGAGCTCGTCATCCTACTTACATGGAAGCCAGTGCTCTGTCAAGCGACATCAAACATTTCCATAGGCACTGACTTCACTTCATGGGGGATGTAATCTGGAGAAATACTTAACATTGATTCATTTTAGGTTATTGACTGCACATTTTCTTTGGATTAGGTCTCATTGATTTGTTGTATATCTTTTAATTTTGCAAGACAGGTCAGCTGTATTCTTGATCATGTCATTTTATTAATTGGTCCCAAAAAATCTAGAGCATTTTTTTAATCAGCAGATAATTCATCTCCACTCCAAAATAGCAGTTTAGTTATTATATTGCACTATTGCTAAAACGTTAACCACATTGCTTGCTTTGGTGGTATATGTCTTGGGGCTATTGTTTTCTGGAGGAAGGTCTGGTTCTCTTCCTCCTGCCAGCCTGGTTGTTTGCATAATGTTAAATACATTTTATTATGAGAACAGAGCAGAATCTCCATAGTAATAAAATAGCTTGGTGGGGGAGATATAATTCTGCATGATCATGAAGAGCAAATGTGAAAGTCAGTCTGATGTAGATGGAGTGTTGGACTTGGACAAAAGAGACCCAACTTCTTTCGCCCATAAAGCTTATTAGATAGGCTTGGACAAGTGGTTGTTGTCAGTGGTGTCACCAGGAGAGGATGCGGACCACACCAGGTGACATCCTTTTCTAACCAACCACACCATAGTTTCTAAAGATACACATATGACAACTTTTAGTCATCTTACATAGCTCATGTAAATGTACCAATGAACCTATGAAGTTAAGAATGTGGAGTCTTTTACAGCATTGTCAACAACAAAAATTATACAGGAGTCATTCTTATACAATATCCTGGCATGTGAAAGGTTACAATTAAATTGGAATCCCATCCTCCTGCCAAAGAGGTTGGGGCCCTGTGGATTGGATTGTTCCCCCAACCCTGCAACAGTTGCATGGTGTGGGTGAAGGAGGGAGAAAACGGCAGGACAGTGATTTTTCATTGTCTCCTTGGTGCTATACAATTGACCTTCTGTATCCATGGATAACGAATCCATGGATACAGAGGGCCAACTGTATAGCACCAACCATCCATGGCTTGAAAGTATTAATACACACACACACAAATAAATTCCAAAAAGGAAAACTTGATTTTGCCACTTTTTATAAGGGACACCGTTTTACTGTGCCATGATATTTAATGGGAATTGGGCATCCATTGATTTTGGTACCCTCTGCTCCTCAGACATCTGTTTTTTGGCAAAAGTGGACTGTGACATTCACCTATATCTCTTTAAAATGCTAAGAGATGGGGTGAGAGGGGTGAGGTTCAGTGGGAAGAGAAAGGAGAGGAGGGGCCTCACGTTTTTTAAAAAATCTAAATGTTAAATTTTAAATATTTTACAATTTCTTTAAAATTTTACAAAATTAAAAATACTTCTTTAAACACCTCACATTTCACCAAATTTTCACTTGCACCATAATAATAATAATAATAATAATAATAATAAATATTTATTTATATCCCACCCCTCTGGATGAGCAATTGGGGCGGGGTACAACATATAAAATACAGATACAATTGAAATATAGCAACCCAATCCCTCCTCCCACCCCTTAAGATAAAATTAAACTGAGGTTAGATTAAAAACAGTAGATAAAACCATAGAACATTAATTTGGCTCTCATTAAAATGATAGGCGGCCTCGAAATGACTAATGTCTCTGAGGGTGAGTCTAGATGGACAATGGCGGAATAGATTTAATCATTGTCGGGGAAGGCCTGCCAGAAGAGATGCGTCTTGACGGATCTCTTGAAGCTGTCCAAAGTTGTAATAAGGCACATCTCATCTGGCAGGCCATTCCACAGCATGGGAGCAACCACATGAAACTATGTATATGTAATATTTATTCTGTGTGTATGATATTATAATTTAAAGGTATACATTTTATTTTTGCTAGCTGTTTATATCGCAACTGTTAGCATTACATTCAGTGATATATGAGAATTACAATTTATAAGTAAGGGGCTGTACATGCTGCCCCTTTCCTAGCCGGACTGAGGCTGCAGCAATCTCACGCTGCGGCCGTGATCCGGCCTTTCCAGGGCGCAAAAAGGAGCCTCAAAAAGCAGCTCCTTCTTGCACCCTGTAAAAACTGCGATAGCCACGGCAGTGCTGCTATGCAGCACTCCTTCAGTGCTGTGTCATATGGACGCAGCACTGGAGGAGTGCATGACGTGCAGCGTGCAGCATCACAGCACTCTGTGAGCGGAGTTGGGGTGTCCCCATGCCAGCCCAAAGTGCCGGTCTGTATAGGGCCTTAATTAGTGCAGAAAACATTACTAAGGATTCTGTATGGGCGTGGTATGGGAGGAATACAATGGGGGGGTGGTTACACCATGATTTACCACATCGGTACCGCACCTAGGTACACCACTGGCTGTTGTTACATCACAGGTTTGTTAGTAATGAGATTATTTTTGCACAAGCCATCCTGAACTTCTGATAAATCTGGCATTTGTGTAGTTTTGGGTGAGAGTGTACTGTGCTATTTATAAGACTAACAGTTCAATGTACCCTGCTGGGGGTTATTAATTTCTGTTGGTAACCCTGTGGTACAGCAACATCTTTTTGTAGCAAACGTTATTGCTATAACGTAAGCAGAGTCCAAAGATTTGTGTTACCAGTATTAACATTTACAAAATCACATTAAAATTCAATTAAGAGATGAAGTTGCTTAATTTTGTGGCTTACTGGTGTTTCAGGGGTTGAATCTACACTTACAAATAGTGACTATTTATTTTTCCAACTCTGAGATGCAATGTGCAGTGATTTCTAGGGGGAAAATATTTCAAAAAAACTGGCTTAGAATGAGCACAGTTCAAAAGCTGCTCACCTTTCCATGAACTGTGTTGTACCGAGTGCTAAAATTATACGAAGAATGTATCTTTCAACAAGGTTGTGGTAACTTGTTTCTCTTTTCTTAAAGGTTATCTTAGCTTTCTGCTGGGTTTATGTTCGCAAGTACCAGAGCAGGCGGGAAAGTGAAGTAATTTCCACTATAACATCTATTTTTGCTTTGGCAATTGCACTTATTACATCGGCACTCTTACCTGTGGATATTTTTCTGGTTTCTTATGTGAAGAACCAAAATGGGACCTTTAAGGTATGTATTGATTACCACCTCTTACGACTGGTGTCATATTACATCTTACAAAAGTAATTTCTGTTCCTGGCTATGTGCTGTGAATTCTTCTGTTACAAGTACTATGCTTAACTATCAAAATTTTAAATCACTAGGACTGCAGTCCTAAATTCTGTTATGAGAAAATAAGCCTAATTGAACAGTAACAGTGTGAAGAGGATTTAATTACATCTTAAATTTTTACAGTGATACACATTTTCTGGGTGGATTAAGAAAAGCTAATAGAGGGGCTTTTTACATTGGCAAGAAAGTGTGACATGAAGTTGCACTTTCCTTAATGCTTAGCAGCTAGACAGCAAGCCCCAGGTGTGCATTTAAAAAGTACAGGGCAGCTAGACTGAGGTTTTTTCTGTGGCTCAGCAACTACATGGGAAGCTGTCAAAACGCTACAAATACAGGCGGAGCAGCTACATGGGCGGCAAGGAACGTGGCTTTTAGCCGCGCTTTAAACATTTTTTTCCCCTTGCTGGCTGCGAATTGCGCAATTGCGCAGGTACACCATACAGTCGGAGCTTATCACATGGGGGAGTACAGGACCATTCCGAAAGAGGGAGAAAGTGAGGTCAGTTCGGAAATGCACATGATTACGCACAAGTTCATCACACACAAAACAAGAGAGCATCTACACAAAAAGAAAATGCAGAGTCAATACGAAAGAATTCATCACATGTGAACATACTGGTCGGCTTTCTGTTGCAAATTAAGGCATCTTGGGAAATGGTAGCAAAGGCTCATGGGAGTTGTAGTCTGTGTTCTGTCAGAGCATTATATTGAGTTGTCTTGAGGTTTCAGCCCTCTGTCCAGGAGGGATTCCCATATGTCCTCCATTCTTGAGCAGAGGCCCCCCTTTTCCAAGTTGACCAGGCACGTCCTCCTTTGCCAGGACACGTCCTACTTTTCCAGCCTTCTTTTTGAAGAGGAAGCAGGAGGGCCAGGCGTGCTCTGGCCAGGCTCTGGGGGTCTCTTCCTGGCTCCTTCCCTCCCTCCCTCCCCGCTGCCTTCCTCCTCCCTTTGGCTGAGAGAGTGTGACTTGCAGGGAGGAAGGGCAGCGGTGGTGCTCCAGGTCCTCCTGATGCTGGGCCAGGGCAAGCTGGAAACAGGAGGAGGAGGAGGAGGAGGAGGAGAGGGACATGGGGCCCCTCTGCTGCCCTGCCTCCCTGCAAGTCACACTCTCTCAGCCAAAGGGAAGAGGAAGGCAGCCAGGAGAGAGCCATGGAGCCTGGCCAGAGTGTTCCTGGGCCTGCCTTCTCCTCCCCCCTTTGGCTGAGAGAGTGTGACTTGCAGGGAAGCAGGGCAGCGGAGGTGCTCCAGGTCCCTCCCCTTCTCCTCCTCCTCTTGCCAGCTTGCCCTGGTCTGGCTGAGCGCCTCCAGTGCCCTGCTGTCTCCCTAGAAGTCACACTCTCTCAACCAAAGGGAGGAGGTGAAGGAAGGTGCAGGTGCACTCTGGCCGGGCTCTGAAGGTCTCTTCTTGTCTTGGCACCTTCCCTCCCTCCGCACTTGTATCGCTGCCTTTAAATGGGCACTTTAAAGATACAGAGCCCCATTTAACCGTGCAACTACACCTTAGCCTTTAGATGCAATAGGGGTGCTTTTTACATTGGCTAAAAGGGGCGGTCCAAACTCGCCCCTTCTAGCGGCGAGATGAGGCCTAGGCTGCCACACAGGCAGCCCCAGAGGCCTCATCCCGCCGCAACGACCCGCCGCAAAAAAGAGCTCCGGGATCGAGCTCTTTTTTTGCGGCGCGGGAAGGGCGCGATTGGCGCCCTCCCGCGCCGCCAGAGCGTCAAAACGTGCGCAGCGCGTCAAAACGCTGCGCACGTGATGACGCTTGTACGGCGCCACCGTGTAGACGCCGCCATCTTTAAATGGCGGCGTCCATGCGTTTTAGGCTTAGGGAGGGTGTAAAGGCTATGCCCTCCCTAACCCTAAATGCGGGCTTTTTAGCCCTAAAAGCGCCTTTTTTGCCCATGTAAAACGGGCCAGCAATGCTGCACCCTTTTTAAAAAAGTAGTGGGGAAATCAAACTACTTTTTAAAGGCACTTCTTCTCCCTTAAAACTCCAAAATAGTGTTTTCATGGCACACTTTCCATTTTTCTCATCTAAAGGCTGGGCTTTCATGCAGCCTTCAACACACCTCTTTTTGCCAATGTAAAATGGGCCAGCTCCTTTTTAAAGCACTTCTTCTCCCTTAAAACTCCAAAATAGTGTTTTCATGGCACACTTTCCCTTTTTCTCATCTAAAGGCTGGGCTTTCATGCAGCCTTCAACACACCTCTTTTTGCCAATGTAAAATGGGCCAGAGTAAAATATGAAAAAGCAGTGTAACAATGATGAAGCTGTCTGTTTAAACAATATAACTTTTCCATAGCTCGCCTTGAGCAAATAACCATGGAAGGTTCCACCTTTAATTCACTGAATGAGTCAGAGAATTTAGTTAACATTTTCTAGGAAGGAAATTTTTTTTGATTACTGAAATGCATGCAAATCTTCTCTCCTGTCTTCTTCAGTCTTCACTCTGATCCAGCAGTTTCTCCCTCCTTTACAGTACTGACTCCCCATTCACATCTCAGCCTTGAAGATTGCCTCAGAATTTTTCCTCTCCTCACTTGTGCTGGTTTAAAGTGATTTCAGACTTCGCTTGTGCCTTTCTTGCACATCTGTTGTCCTTACGTATACTTCAGGCTTTACCCAATCTTCTTTGATCTGCTCCATGAGTTATTTATTATTTATTTTCCCCATTGGCTTCTGCCTTTTTGCCTTTGTATTCTGGTTTGCCTCTGTCAGAATGGAATTGGTCCTTAGATATACTCCAGCCAAGATCCTTCAGTCAATTGGTCTAAAAAGCCAATTGATCTATAGTATGTGAGTTGGACCACACACACACAAAAGCACAGGTGACCACTAGACAACTTTGGACTGTTTCCATCAGAAAGAAAAGGTGTCACTATTTCAGCCACCCATGTGAACAATTTTCAATTTTGGAGTATTTCAGATTGTGGAATTCTGAATGAGGGAGAGTTAAACTTATATTGCAAAATATTCAGTGGAATGAAGGGAAAAACAAGTAAATTAGGGATCCCTCTTCCCCCTATCTTGAACAGATAAAGAATTAAAATAAAGACTGTGCATGGAGCTAGGAGTAGACGGTATCAGTCGTAACAACAATTCAGTACTGAATTTTTGTTCTTTTTGGTTAAAAACACAATTAATGCCACGATCACTGTGATTTTTTAAAAGACTTGCTTTTTTCCCATCTGTCTTTAGTTTTATTGGTGTGTTATGTTATGTTTTAAAAACTGTAAATTAAGAACAGATGTAGTGCTACATGTTGAAAATACAGAAATATATTGCCACTCTTGTTCATTGCTTTTTTTAAAAAAATCTTTACTACTCATGAAAAAACTTCCAAATTGTTTTTTACTTAATAGCTTAACAGTGACAAGCAAATAATTGAACAACTGGCAGACAAAGCAGAACTATCAACAGTGTTTTAAAATATCTTAAAAGTCTTACATTTTTTACATCCGCTGGTATGGTTTAGGCCTTTTTTAAAATATGAAGTTGGCTCCAGGTTGACTTTTTATTTTTTTTTAAAAAGGCCTCTTGCGCCTAAAATAGTCTTGTTTTCCCTGCCCTCCCAATACATGTTAAAATTACCTATTTCCTGTAGCAAGAGGAGGCCCAAGAGAGTTGGGCAGGAAGCTCCGTCATGAGGCAGAACCGCATGCTCCCTAACCCTAGTACGTGTGGGCACCGCCATGATTGTGCGGCCCTGCCCATATGGGGCCTGCATCCATGATGTGTCTTGTGCAACACATCCGAACGGTGCGCTGCAGAAGACACATCATTGTGCTAGGGCGCTTGTGGTGTAGTGGCTGCGGCGCCAGAAGGAGCTGCAACCACACGGCCACACCACTGATGCAGAGGAGAAAGGGACTGCCCCTTTCTCCTCATGCATCTTGGGGTGTCGGGGGTGTATGCCGCAAGGGCACCCCTTTTCTGGGCCACAGAGAAGCAGTGTGTTGCCACTTCTCTTTGGCCTATAAATGCCGGATTGGGGCCACAGGGCTGCGCATGCGGTTACTGTGGCCCCAATCCAGCGCTTTCAGAGGCAACACAGTCACCCCTTTTAGTGCTGTCTGTACAGCCCCTATGTTTGCAAATGGCTCCTCTTCACATAAGACATATCAAATGTATGTGCTACCAATAAGGCACATCTCTTAAGAAGAGGAAGATGGAGTGTTCTTTATTTCTGTTTGTTCAGATTAGTCATGCATAGTCAACATCTTAGCTTCATGTATGCACAGTTCTTTGCTGAAAATAGTTCTTCTATAAAGAGTTCATAAATGGCAACTTAATCTTAACAGTTCTGTTTTCCTTTATTTTTCAACATATTCAGGACTGGGCTGATGCAAACGTTACAAGACAGATTGAAGACACAGTACTTTATGCATATTACAGTGAGTATTTTAAAATAGTGTTCTGTGTTCTTATAGAGATGTGCCTTTTTCATGTGCTTTCAACTATATTTTGTTTTAAAATTTGGTTTATTTTTACTGTGTTCTCTTTTTGTGAGTTGGAGATGTGTGGATCCAACCCACACATTCTAGATAATAAAGGAACTGATAGAGCAGAATAGGTTTCATTCATCTTGGTGCAGCAATGTTGGCTTGCCTTGTATTTGATGGGAACTTCACAATAATAGTGTAATTTAAGAGTATGTTGTTCATGCCACAATAAAAGGATTTCTCAGAGAGTGTTCTTTGATTTACAAGTGGTCCAGCTTCTGATTTCAGTTAAGTATAATTACAGCCTCCAATGACATAGGACAAGATGGGTGACTTTGGTGACTCTGGGAGCCAATTGCTTTGTCCTTGGAACCCTCCCAGGCAGCCACCATAAAAACAAATGAAAACAGAAATGGCAAGTAGTGGACTTTTGGGTTTTTTGGGGGGGGGGGCGGGAGAGAGAATGTGGGGAGGAGGGGATGCTGCAACCTGTCCAAAAGATGAACTGGTGATCTGCAAGGCTTCCAATGTAGGCAGCTCTACATCCCCCACCCTTGTTTTGGGGAGCCAGAAAAAAAGTGGCCTGGAGAGGTTAAAGCTACAAAAACTACCTGACGCCACATGTGAATGCAGGGCATCCCATGGCTCATTCCAAGAAATGAAGGAAGCATGAGTGTTGTCTTGTTGAATTTGTGTCATATCATAATCATGTGACTGATGAGGAATTTTGGACACTCTTAGATTGTCTGAGTTCAGTTGGTCACTGTAAATCAGGAAAGGGCAACTCCAGCAGGTTTGAAGATTAGGGTTGCCGCTCTGTACTTGTTGCATGCTAAATATATGTCCTTACTCCCCAATATATGTTTTCTGTGGCAAAGCCAGTGGTGCTGGGTTTTCATTTCCAGTTGTTAAAAACCTCAGAAAAGCCCCCACCCCTGCACTAAAGTATTGTCTGCCTCCTTGCTTTAGAGGAGAATGGCCACTCCTGAATGCTTCCTAGAACAGTAATGTTCCTTTCTGAGATTTTTCTTTTTTTGCTTTGGGACAGTTTGGGGCCACAGAAGTAGGCATGTTGACCTACAAACAAGTAGTGTGCAGTGAGAAATTATTTTGTGCGATTTCTGCTGAATTCAGAACAGCTGACTATACAACTTTAGAGAATATGTAGTAGTTTTTTGAGAAATTGTTTTCTGGTTCTAACATATGCTCAGCGTGATATCCCAAGATGTCTGGCAGTAGTGTATGAGCAGAGTTGCATCTGGATTTCAGTATCCATGGT
Organism: Urosaurus nigricauda; assembly: GCA_034509955.1. NCBI lineage: Eukaryota > Metazoa > Chordata > Lepidosauria > Squamata > Phrynosomatidae > Urosaurus > Urosaurus nigricauda. Next base: position 253,788,906 of record JAOEGL010000001.1, on the reverse strand, counting down.
TAAAAAGCCATTTCTCTTTGCAGTGTCTACATTTTGCTATCCTGCCAGGTAAATAATTTATTTATGTAAACAACTCTTTCAAGCTGAGAGGAGCTGATATTTGGTTCTAGCAAGGAAGGAAATAATCTGTTCTATTTTCAATGTGGTATATCAGAGTGCTGCATTCGAGAGGGTGGGAGATGTCTGTGTGAGCACAGTAAAGGTTTTTTACTGAACTGCTATGACAGATAACTCTTTGCTTGCCAGTAGTTATGAAAAAAGATTACTGTTTCTACATTAGAACCACCTTTCAGATAAACTTGGAATGTTAACTTATCACATTCATTCTTGCAAATGTAGGTGAGGTAGTAAGATAACACCTCCTCAGTATTGAACCAGTGTTTCAGTATTTTTAATGAAACATCACTTTAAGGAGTTTCAAGTTCTGTGAATGTAGGTACATAAACAAATTCCTGTCTTCCAGAAAATGGAGGTACTTTTGATACAATAACACCCTCAGATTCTTGCTTAAGTACTGTGCTATTTTAAGAGGGCTGTGACTCAGGTGAACTGTATATAGCAGCCATTACCTCTCTTTGCAAATCTGGCATATCTGCATGAGATTTGAGGCTTATAAAAGTCCTGATACATTTTTACTGTTTATTGTTTAGACTTCACAGCAAAAAGGAAAAGGCTTCTGGAAACCACTCAGTGTATTCAGTGAGGTCTGTGGGGAGGAGAGCTGAAAATATTTCTTTTAACTTTGGCCCAGTACAGACGGGCGGGAAGCACCATCATGGGGCCAAAACTAGGGCTTGGGAGCACGTAGCAACCTCATGCCCCCAAACCCTAGTTCATGCTGGCAGCACCATGACTGCGTGGCCCCACTCACATGGGGCGTGCGTCCATGACGCAAGCGCAGTGCAGCATCCGGGCCCTCCACTTGTGTCATTGACACACCACAGTGCACAAGTGGCACACTGATGACGTCGTCTGCCAAAAACCCCAGTTTTTTCCGGGTTCTTTTCGGTGCAGAGAGACGCCGCACTGTTTGGCTGCTGCAGCTCCTTGGGGGGAAAATGGGCACCTCCAGCCCGCCCTTTCAGGGCAGTCTGTTGAGCCCCATACTTGCACACATGAGAAATCCCCTGAAGATATAACCACATTTTTAAAAGGTTTTTTTAAAGTGGGCTAATTTAGTTTCCACACCCTGGCTGTGTAACAGGTGTCCTAAAGTATCAGACTTAGGAGCCACCTACTTAAGGATCTCTTTTCCCACCTTAGCCAACTAAATGCAATGAGAAATGCTCTGAATCATAAGAATCCAGTTCCTAATTTAAAACCAAAATTATGATATAGATTGAGCATCCCTAATTTGGAAATCCAGAAACTGAAAACCTTCACAAAACTTAAACTTTTTGTCACCAGCCATCTGCTTCCACCTATGAGGTGGTGGCTGCTTCACTCCTGCTCTTTAGTCTCTCAGATCCTTAGCCTGAGTGATGTGTCTCCAGCTTTACAAATACAGTACATACCATGCTACTTGTGTTGTGTGTTATGTATTATGCACAAGCAAATATAGGTATTCCAAAATAAAATTTAAAAAAATCTGAAATGCAAAATCACATTGGATTCCAGGCATTCCAGATAAAGGTACTCAACCTATTAATTTAGCATTATTTTTAAAACTCCACTATTCTCACTAGCATTACAACAGTTCAGAACATTGTGTTGTCAGTATTCTTATTCTTAACATGCTGATAATATTAGATCTGCATATTCTTAACTGAATAATATCTAAATCCATACAGTCTGTGGTTCATAATGATGGACATGAATAGCTAAATATCTCAGCTATATTCTTTTCTGAATCCAGGGCCAAAAGACATTTCAATAAATCTAAAATTTTAAAATACTTTAAAATTTTAAAATGCTTTAAAATACTCATTTCTGCAATTAAAAAATAACCTTCAGATTTTTTTAAAAAAATCTATATTACACAAATTACAGATGTAATTTTTAAAACATAACCAATGAGGTAGTACATTTACATAAGCTAAATGTTAAAATAGTGAAAGAGGTCCTGAGCAGTTCTTTAAATATTAAGGGCCATGTGTGTGTGTCGGGGGGGGGGGAGTTTATGTATAGATTATAGGCTGTTGGTGAAAAGGTTGATAATCTGCATCATGAATGCTTACACCACAAGTGTATTCTAAGAGGGCTGCCCAAGAAGGAGCTCTATCTTTGGAAGCATCCCTGTTGGAGTATAGAAACCTCCACTATCCTTATCACCTCTCCATTCCTGCTCCAGTTGTATGGCACAAAGAAGGTGTTCTGAAAGCAGATCTGTTTGAACCTCCCATTCTCTTGATTCACTCCAGAAATATTGAAGGTACAGTGGTCCCCTGCCTTACGAATTCCCCGGGTTGCGAAAACCCCGGGATCCGAAAGGCGGCGGACCGGCTTCGTATCCCCCGGGATATGAAATATCCCCCAGGATACGAATGAAAAAACGCCGTGCGGCCCCTTTAAATGGCCGTGCGGTCCGTCTGAAATAGCGGTCCCCCGGGAAACGAATACTTCCGGGTTACGAAAGGTAATCCGGAACAGATTACCTTCGTAACCCGGGGGACCACTGTAGGCTATATGATGGGCTTGGAGTTGGATCACTGTTCTCCATCCCCTTCCCCACCACAAATTTTATCATAATTAGGTTCCAGCATATTCCATGTAAAACCATTCTAAAATCGCATTAAGAAAGAAATAGTGAACACTCTCCCATGGGAAAAAAAAAGCAGAAAGCTTAATGCTCCACTAGATAAAGTTTTTGAACCCAGATGGCCTAATAAATACAAGTCCTATCATTAGTTGGCAAAAGGCACCCCCCACCAATTCTAGTCTCTTTCTCCTTGGTGCCTAAACAGTTTTCTTTAGAATATACTGATGTTGCACAAAAGCATACAAATAGTATAGGGTGGTCATAAAAAAATTCCAATAGTATCATGTTCAGTAAAACCAGTTTTCATTATACTTGGTGTTATAATAAGGTCTGTCCTATATTTGCATACCTGGAAACATTGCTTGGGTGAATGGTTCCTTTGTAAACTCATAGACCGCAGAATCTTACAGAGCCATATCGCTTTAAAAGCAATTGTCTTGTGTGTTTGTAGACATTAAAATAATCTGCAGATTAATGATAAAATTTTATTCCTGTTTCTGTGATGGAATATTGTACATGTCCAGCCTAAAATTATTATTCTACAAAACTTATGTCCCCACCCTTACGTTGTCGTTTCTTAATTTGAGACTTTGAAGTGTTGAATTTGGAGACTTTTCCCTAATGAAAGTACAGAATGCAAATACTGTATAGGAAACCTTATTTTCTGATGCATATGTGAAACTCTTCCTGAAAGCAACATGTATATTTCCTACTGTTAGAAGCATTATGTTTTTTTTTTAATAAAAAGCTAGTTCTTTTGATTTTAAAGAAAACATTTTGTAGTGCCTAGGTTTGATGTTGTTGCATGGATCAACCTCCAGATGGTGGTAATGATTTGAATATAAATAACAGGCACACTTTCATACTGTTTTAAATGTCAGATTAATAAGGGAGGGCCTAAATACCCTAAAGGCACCAGATCCTGTCTGATCTTAGAAGCTGAGCAGGTTCAGCCCTGGTTAGTATTTGGATAGAAGACCATCAAGAAATACAAGGTACTCTGTGCTATATTTCAGAGGAAGGAACTGGCAAAACCACCTCCTGAGTATTCTTTGCCTTAAAAAAACCTATGAAATTCTTGGGGTTGGCATGAATTGACGGGTGACTTGAAGGCATGTGCACATATGTCCACGCATACACACACACTGTTGGGCAATCTGTACTGAGTTAAACCTTGAGTTAGCACAATGACTACTGAAATACAGGTTGTTGTTGTTGTTGTTAACTATATTAAGGTTTATCCTGACTCATGGCAGCCCTGTGGGTGAGATATCTTCAAGACCCCCTATCCTACTGCTCTGCTTAGGTCCTGTAAATTTAGGCCTGTGACCTCTCTGACTGAGTCCATCCAACTGTGTGTGGGCTTCTTCTCTTTCTGTTATCTTCAACCTTTCCTAGCATTATTGTCTTTCCTATTAAACCATGTCTTCTCATGATGTGCCCAAAGTATGATAGCCTCATCACCACATCTCATATGCATTTATTTTCTTCTTACTCACTTTCTTCATTGTCAAGCTATTACATCCATACATGGTGATGGGGAATACAATGGCTTGTACAATTCTAATTTCAGTGCTCATTTGTATATTTTTATTTGTTAGGATCTTGTCTAGTTCTTTCACCACTGTCCTTCCCATTCCTAGTCTTCTCCTTATTTCTTGACTGCAGTCTCCATTAGGATCAGTGTTTGACCCAAGGTATGGGAAATCTTTAACTATTTCTATTTCTTTATTATCTAGGTTGAATTTTATGTAGATTTGCATACCTGGAAACACTGCTTGGGTGAATGGTTTCTTAGTAAACTCATAGACTTCAGAATCTGACAGAGCCACATCTCCTTAAATGCAGTTGTTTAGTGTGTTTCTATACATTAAATTATCTGAAAATTAATGATAAAATGTATTCTTTTTTCTGTGATGGAATGCTATACATGCCCATCCTAAAATTATTATTCTACAAAACTAATGTGCCCACCCTTAATGTTGTAATTTCTTCATTTAAGACTTTGTAGTGTTGAATTTGGAGGGTTTTACCTAATGAAAGAAACAGAGTGCAGATATAGGAAATCATATTTTCTGATGCATATGTAAAAATGGCCATTATTTTTGTTTTCTTTATGTTTAGCATCAAGCCTGCCATTACACTTTCTTCTTTGATCTTCCTTAGGAATTCTTTGATCTCTGATATTTGCCACTATTAGTATGGTGCCATCTGCGTATCTTACATTGCTTATGTTCCTTTATGCTACCTTCGGTCCTCCTCCTTGTAAATCTAATCTGTGCTATCTCCACTCCTCGTTCTTCTAAGTCTAAATTAAGTCTAAATGCAGGTATACCCCATTTAACAAAGTGGATGTACCTGTTGACTTTTACAAATACTCAAGCACAACCCTGAAACCAAAAGGGATTTGACTGAAAATGCCAAGTTGTGGATTTGATGAAATCATACAGTACACTTTAAGTGAGGTTGGATGATAATGTAACATTTTCATAATATTATATGATAGCATATTGTAAAGGTAGAGGTTGAAATGCTTAAGTTATTTTGGGGAACCTGTAGAGGCAAATGCTAAGAACACACTTCAGTCTACAGTTCTGCATATGTTCCCATGTACCTACAGGTCTTACATAGTCATTTCAGTCAAGGGACTGAATCCACCCATGTATTTCTCTTCATGGGTGGAACTGGTTTTTCCATTGAAATGAACTGGAGAATGCTTGAGCGTAGGAAATCTTAGTGTGTATTCAAGATACTGTAAGTAATCCTGGATTGCAGCTGGCAACTATAAAAATATTATTAGCTATGGGGTTTGAAGCTGCCCCTGAGAGAACCAGGTTGAGGCCGTGGCAACCAACCACATTCCGTGGCCCCAATCTGGATTTTTGCCAGCCCAAAAGGGGGCAGCAAAATGCCGCTCCTTTTTGAGCTGGCAAAAAGCCAACTTTTCCCAACCCCGCCATGGCTTTATGGTGATCTTATGGCGTGCACTGTAAAAACGCTGTGTTGCCGGAGGGCTCTGAAGCTGGTTGCCATGTGGGCAGCTGGGCGGTGCGAAGCCAGCTTCCAGGCATATTGGGGGCGTGCATCATGTGAACACCATGCCCCCAAGCTAGCTGGTAGCTGCCTTTTCATGCTGGTCTGTACTGGCAGTATAGTGTCTATGTTTTTGACAAACAGAAGCTTAATCTTCCTAATCTTTTTTTTTTTTAAACCACCCTTTTATTCTTGTCAGCCTGACAGCAACAATATTATATAAGGGAAGTATCATTTCTGAAAAAACCTTTAGTAGAGATAAGCCAAATGACTGTAGAACAAGTCATCCTTTGTTCTGTGAATGAACTGCGGCATGATCATATCTGGATTTCTTGTTTGCTCACCAGTGTTTATCAGTATTAAGCACACTGCTCTGAAAGGCTTCACACTTGAATTAAATAACAAACTGAAGCCTTTTTTTGTTGTGTTGTCTGATTTTTTTTAATAAGAACATATAAGTGAGCAAGATATTCCCATGACTGCCTGATTTTAACCTAATGTTGTTTGAGGGACATACTTTGTTGCTTATTGATAGCATAAAGCGGGGTTGTATGTAATAATAATAATAAATATTATTATTTATAACCCGCTCCTCTATGCAACAATTGGAGCGGGGTACAACAGGTTAGAAAAAAATTAAAACGAATCTCATTACCCACTACCAAACCTCCCTCCTGCCCCTTAAAAATGAATTAAACCAGCAATAGATTAAAACCAAACACATAATTAAAAACACATGACATGCCATCCAGAAACCCTTTCTTAAGCGGCCACGACATTAAGTTAGGGATCGGAACATTGGGAGTAAGCAAAGAAATCAAAGTCTGGCTTTGGAGCCGGGGATTTAGGGAATTTCAGGGAGGGCCTGCCAGAAGAGATGCGTCTTTAGAGCTTTTTTAAAGCAATCTAAAGATGTCATAAGACGCATCTCATCCGGCAGGTCGTTCCAAATCTTGGGAGCGGTGGCAGAAAAAGTACTACTGTCTGTAGGGCTACAGCAGTGTAGGACTCGAAGCTGAAGCTTAGAATTGTTTTGTCCTGTCCTTTAAGAGTTTCTTTTGTGTTACAATATGGACTGCACCTGCATCCTTACTTAATTTGAAGTTCCTTTGCGTTGTGCACAAAGTTATGTCATAAGAAGAAAAAGTGCAAAATACATATTTTTATCCCCTGAGTACTTCAAATAGCCTCGTTTTCATAGATGTCTTCACTAGAATGTTCAAAGATGGAATTTAGTTAACTTTTTTAATGGGCATGTAAGGAAACAAAAAATGATGAATAACAGGGATTTTGCATTTTACTAGTCTGTAGTAATAGTATTGGCTGGCATTATTTCCATGTTAGTCATGCCCTTCTCCGTGTCCCACTCCTTCACTCTTATATCTAATTCAGGACATTATGTCCTCATAAATTGGATTTTTCATCTTGCTTACATTCATGTGTATATTGGGTATATTGATGGCTCTGTATGAAAGCATTGCATGTTTTGTACCTTATGTGTGAAAGCTAAAGAATCCTACTTCAACAGATCTCCAGGTCTTTTTTGGATGATACTCCATTATTATATTAATAGAACAATACTGTAATGATAAATGATCGTTTTAAGTGCTAATCCTAGCAGGAAAAGGGTTCAGGTCATAACTTCATTTTCATTCCTTCACTTCAGCACTGTATTCCATCATACTGTTCTGTGTATTCTTATGGATACCCTTTGTCTACTTCTACTATGAAGAGAAAGAAGAAGATGATGGCAGCACATGTTCAGTAAGAAGATTGTTAACTTACTTATTCTGTGGCTGTATATAAGTGAATAATTAGTTTTCATTTCCTTGTTTTTACATTTGTTGAAATATGTAATTAGATGTTCTCTGATGTTAAAAATATCCAGAAGATGCCAGTTGCTGATATCTACAGTTAAGAGCTTCTGGTTACAACTGATGGCAAAGACCACAGCCTGAGATGCCAGATAACCACTTCCAATCAGAAAACTGTCTGACATGGTGTTACTATGAGAATATATTGAGGAAGGAACTGTTTAAGTGTGTACAAGTTCCAGTAGCAGCCTAAAATCATGTAAGACAGTATTTGAGACTAAATCCAGTTATTAGTCCCAAGAGCCAGTGTGGTATAGTGGTTTGAGCATTAGATTATGGCTCTGCAAACCAGTGTTCGATTTCCCACTTGGCCACGGAAGCGCACTGGGTGACCTTGGGTGAGTCACACACTCTTCAACCCCAGAACACCCCGTGATAATAGTTACTGTAAATCAGAAACCACTTGGAGGCACTCAACAACAATGAGTAAATCATGAGAACCTGTGGGATTTATGTAAGGTTAAATTCATTTAAAGTCTGTAAGAATGTACAGTTGCACTTAGGCCAAAATACTGCCTTACATAGTTTCAAACTGCTATTATATGCATTCCTTGTATGGATTCCTTGCTTAGAACATCTTCAATGTAGCACGGTGTCTGTTGTGATTCATAGAGGTTTCTGAGGTTTTGAGCTGTGGTCTTTCCCATCAGTTATAGCTTGATGCTCTTAAGTGTAAATGTCAGGGATTGAACCTGAGACCCTGTGTGTGCAGTAAATGCCTGTAGAAATCTCTGTATAGCCAGAATGTATGTAAATGCCATGACTTTTATAGGTCTAGAACATTCATACTCCATTAAACTAACTGCTGTTTTTCTTTTTGGCATGTGCCTATTGAGACAGAAGCCTAGAGGGAAAATATTAATTCAGTACACCACTTTTCTTTTACATTATACTGCTGAACTGTTTTCAAAAAGGCTTCTAGCGAAAGCAGACGTGGCCACTGCCTTGTTACCTGATTCTGTGCTTCTCTGAAGCTGTGTTTGAAGGATTTTCATCAGTGTGATTGTAAAACAAGGGTGAAAATAATTTCCTGATATTGTTAACAGTTCTCCTTTTTGAGCTGTAGTGTCTGTGGAACCAGAAAGGAAATGTAACAATAACATTTTGATATTGAGATGGTGGAGATAAATTTCTGTTTAGTCCAGTGACTCCCAAAGTTCAGAAATTCCAGGCTTCATTAGAAAACTCAGAAAATCTTTATTCAATAACTATAGGTTTACACCAGAGACAGATGTTCATTGTCAGAACTAAATAGCAGGTGTTAGCAAAGCCTACCTTAATTAAACCACCTACAATTTCAATTCATTGGTGGGCGATTTTCCCATTCTTACTCAAGCAAAACATCTTGTTTTCCCCATACCAATCCCCTCCTTATTTTTTCTGTCTGCTTTCCCTGTGAGATGACTTTGGCTTGTAGTGTTGAGCCAGACATGATTCCCTTTTTCTGTTACTTCAACAGTCTTGTTATTTCAACACTTAGGCATGTGATCAACAACCCTTTGTAATAAACCCTCCATCATATTTATATTAACATACATTAACCGCTACACATCACAGGTCTGTATATGCACCAAATCTATGGCAGGCAAGATGCAGCTTCTGAGCGTGTCATGAATCCTGTTTAGTTGTCATGATCTAGGATTCATGCCATGAGGATTATAGGGTTGTGTTAGGGCGGAATAGATATAGATATAGATGGGGGGTAATGGGTTAAGATAGGATATGCTAGAACAGACCAGAGCCAGAGTGGAATGGGTAATGCCTTGGGAATGCAAGCTCATTAGCCAGGAATACATTGGAAGTTATCTACCAGCCGAGGCCTGATTTTGAAATGGACATTTATTGTGTGAGGAGGGGATCTACTGGGATATATAGTCCATGATTGTTATGTAGTTATTTTATAGATGGAGTAACATAGGTATCTTACATTAATAATGGGGATTAGTAGTTATAGAGTTTATTTTACACACACTGTTGGTTGTTAAGATGTATAGACATAAACAATTTGAACTGTACAACTTCAAGGCCACAGGTGCCTGGGTAGTGATAAGGGCGCCTGGGAAGCTTAATTGTTTGCTAGAGACTTTGCCAAGATCCTGGGACCAGAGGTCTGAGGAATTACATCATGGTTTTCACCTGTGCGTGGGAAGAGGGATCCAATCCTGGATCATATTGACTATGGAGGGAGGGAGGTTGGTAAAGGCCTATAAAAGTATTGTATATGTAGTCCTTACTCAGTGTGATCAATGGAAATCTACTTTTCTTCTCATATTCCTTCTTTTCAATAAAAGCTGTTACTTTGTTTAAAGTGCTGCTTGACTTGTTTTGGAGTTCATATGCTGGTGAAGTCTGACAGAGTGTCTACTTCCTTTAAAATAAAACCAGTGTACAGAAGCTAAAGCACATAAATCAGCTATAAGAGAAATCCTGGGTCATACTGGAAATTTTAAATTGTAAAATTTGTATTTGAAAACAATACCAACATTCTATTTCAACTTCTACTGGAAGAAATCAGGATTCTCCAAATAGATTGTAATATAAACCAGTTAAGGTTGTTTAATGGGAAGGGTGGGCTCAATGCAGAAATCAGAAGGAAGATATAAGTTTTTCTGAATTTACTTATTACTTTTTACAGCATGTTCAAACTGCATTGAAATACACACTAGGATTCCTTCTGGTTTGTACTGCTCTTCTGATAATTGGGTAAGTAGGTTTGTATATTTACATTTCCATGTATATGTACTTTATAATATTGTTGCTAACACAAATTTTATACACCTGCCACTATGGCATATCCCCCACCCCATTCTGCATCAAATAAAGGTTATAAATAAATAAAAATTCATTCATTTATTATTTTTTACTTCTCTTGATGATCTTGATTCTATCCCACTTTTGATTTGCCTCTTGGCTCCTCCTATTTTCTTGTTTTATAATCATAAATTTCTTCACTGACTTGCCACTTGCTTTCTTCATTTTCCCATCCTTGGATTTAATGAATGAAATTACAGTGGTCCCCCGCCTTACGAATCCCCCGGGTTACGAAAACCCCGGGATCCGAAAGGCAGCGGACCGGCAATGTATCCCCCGGGATACGAAGGAAAAAAAGCCGCGCGGCCCCTTTAAATGGCCGTGCGGTCCGTTGATTATAGCGGTCCCTCGGGAAACGAAAGCTTCCGGGTTACGAAAGGTAATCCAGAACGGATTACCTTCGTAACCCGGGGGACCACTGTATACTGAATATATGTTCCTCCTTTATGCGCATAAATAAAAATAAGTATACAGGCATTGGTTTGTCCTTGTTACACCTCTTGGATGCTTCCAGGAGCAGCAGTTCTCCTGTTACATAGGGTTCTCTCCCCCCCCCCTCCACTGCCAAAACTGCTTGCCATCATCCCATTTTGCAAAACCAGGAGTGGGCTCCAACCACTTCTGTTTTTTTTTCCCCTGCATTTTTGGTAGCCCATGTGACACTGGAAAGCTTCTAGACAGAAGAACATTGGCACCAGGACCAAGTTGAACATGAGCCAACAGTGTGATGCGGCAGCTAAAAAGGCCAATATTATTCTAGGCTGCGTGAAGTATATTGTCTAGATCAAGGGAACTAATAGCGCTACTCTCTTCTGCTTTAGTCAGGCCTGGAATACTGTGTCCAGTTCTGGGCACCACAATTCAAAAAGGATGTTGAGAAGCTGGAGTGTGTCCAAAGGAGGGCAACAAAAATCAAGGGTCTGGAAGCCATGCCCTGTGAAGAAAGACTTAGGGAGCTGGGTATGTTTAGCCTGGAGAGGAAACGGTTAAGAAGTGATATGATAGCCCTGTTTAAGTATTTGGAGGGGTTTCATATTGAGGATGGAGCAAGCTTGTTTTCTGCTGCTGCAGAGAATAGGACCAGGAACAATGTAAGCTAGAGGAAAAGCGATTCCACCTATACATCAGAAGAAACTTCTGACAATAAGGGCTGTTCGACAGTGGAACACACTCCTTTGGAATGTGGTGGAGTCTCCTTCTTTGGAGGTTTTTAAACAGAGGCTGGATGGCCATCTGTCAGGGGTGCTTTGTTAGTCATTTCCTGCGTGGCAGGGGGTTGGACTGGATGGCCCCTGTGCTCTCTTCCAACTCTATGATTCTATGTGTATTTGCCTGTTCCTGTGAATATTTCTAGAATTGGTAATTGGCACCAGGGCCACATGTATTTGCTCATTCCTGTTTAAATTTGCAAAATCAGTAGTTGGAATGGTGCTAAGAGTTCTGCAAATATTGGCTGGCTTTGGTAACCACTCCCACCTTGTTAGGGCCAAACAGTTTATGTGGGCTTTTTCTTCTATTCTGTTGTGTGGCAGGAAATTGGGAATAATCTAGTGTGCATAGAAAAGGAGGTCTGTGTCTTATCTAAACCATTCTTAACGGTACAGCATAGTTGATCTCCCACCCTTCTGTGAAGCTGTTGAGGAATCTCATCATGCTCATGGAAAAGGTTCTCATCTGAATTGTGGGTACCTTTTGTTTCTTTTTCACTGCTTCTTTACTCATACATTTTTGTGTGTGTGTTATTAAAATAGTTATCCTGCCCTATAGCTAAAACTTTCAGCAACAGAATCAATTTAAAACAATAAATACATAATGATTTAAAAGACAAACAGAAATTAAAGCATTTATCAGCAAACACTAAATAATTTAAAATCAGTTAAAACAATTTAAAACAATTGTTTGACAGCAAAGAAAGAAAGAAAGAAAGAAAGAAAGAAAGAAATTGGCAGTAATTGAATGCACTTAATTTTGTCATAAATGGTAAATGAGAGACAGAGTGGTAAAGTGGTTCAAGGGTTGGACTGTGAACCTGGAGACCAGGATTTGAATCCCTACAGAGCCATGTAAATCTACTGGGTGACCTTGGACAAGTCATACTCTCTCAGTCTCAGAGGAAGGCAAAGGCAAACCCCCTCTAGACAAATCCTGCCAAGAAAACCCTTTGAAAGATTAGCTTTAGGATCTCCAGACGTAAAAAATGACTTGAAGGCACACAACAACAATAACATGGTGAATGTAATGTCTTTTACCTAAAGCATCTTACCCCAGTGTTTAATATTGCCTACCTTCTAGATCACATCTGTGTGGTTGTACAGGTGGGTTTACCACAGGGAAGATGCATATGCCTAAACTTGTGCACTTTGTTTTCATTGATCCAAAATTCGTATTGAGCCCTTTTGAAAGGTTGCTTCTGATGACTGATAGATTTTTTTGAAACTGAATAGGGTATGGAAAAGGGTTGATGTAGATCGAGGAAACTGGCAAGAGATTGTAAATGTTTGGCCCTAATTTGATCTCTATATTGACTCCATTTTTGTCTTTTTTTTGGCAGTTGAATCTGAAGAGAAAAATGAGGGTTTTTTTATTTATATAAAATAATATTTGGATATGCGTGATTTTTGTAAGTGTGATTTTGCACATTGTGGAATAGGTTTGCTTGATAACCGTAGTGTTACTGTGATAATGAAGATGTCAGATAAAAACTGCATTTTTAAAAAAAATACTGTGCCACAATTGTTTCATTGTGGCAAATATGTTTGCAGATATATGTGCTGGTTAAAAAGGATCTTGTAAAAATTTCACAGCCGAAAACAACTGTTTTTATTGTCATATTCTTTCTAACATGATAGAACTTACAGATGAGCCTTGCAATGATATTAATACAAATATTTTCATACAGGAGAAATAATCTTCATGGGATAATATATTCTTAAAAGCACATTGCTTTATATAGATTGCCTCTAAAATAAACTGCCTTTAGCTACCTCAAGGTATACCAGTTACTTTCCATAGACCTTGTCTTTCTTATAAGCTTTCTAATTTAAAATATATGACCCAAATAAAAGTGCATGAGGAAATCTGCTGATGCTCTTATCTTAATATAGCTGTTACTTCTTAAAATGACTCCAGTTCAAAGCACATTCTTCTTTGAAAAGAACTACTGATCCTGCTGTCTATCACTAGATGCATTCTTTCAACTTTTGCACCATATATATATATATATATATATATCCCCTGGCCTTCCTCCCATTACTGGTCCCAAGTCAGCTTATAACACAGATCAGAATAGAATGTATCTAAAATCAATCATAATAGTACCCCCCCTAAAATTAAATAATATATCATTAAAAACGATACTGAATTAAAACTCACCATGGCACTGTTTCCATGGTTGTGAGATTAAGTGTTCCTGTGAAGCAAGAGACTATGCTGATGGTAACAGTTCTATTGGTAGGTTCTCCCATGTCAGACAAGCCTTTACTGAGGAGCCAGACTAAATTTGCCAAACAGCACTGGGGACTTAGTGATACTGGTAGAAGATCTCTTGAAAACAACAGCAGTGATACCATAGCTAACACTTGTTAGTACTATGGAGAAGGAGGCATGGTAAATCCCTTTTGAATTTTTTTTTTTTTTACCATAAAAACCCTGTGAAGAAACATTCCAAAAATAAAAAGATAGTGTTAGAAGATGAAATTCTCAGGTTGGAAGGCACTCAGCAAACTACTGGGGTACAGCAGAGGAGAACTGTGAATAGCACTGTGCCAAATGATTCATTTGGACTCAAGCAGAAAAGACATTAAGCTGGTGATGTGCTCAGAGTTTAAAGGAAAATATGAAGCTGTGGAACAGATTATAGAAATTTGGAATGTAGGACATATGAATGAGGGGAAACTTGACATAGCAAAACAAAAAATGGAACATATATGCATTGCAAAACATGGAGTGAGTGAGGTAAAGTGGACAGGAATGGGATATTTTGTGTCAGATAATTGTACAGAAAATGAAAATCTAAGAAGAAATGGGGTGTCATTTATAGTGAGGAGAGATGTAGCAAAAGCAATGAAGAGTTATAATGCAAAGTCTGACTAAATAATATCAATCAGAATCCCAAAAGCAACCATTCAGTGACTTAAGTGTAGGGACAAATAGAACTACTATAATAATGTAGAGAAATAGAAGAAGACAACAGAAAAGGGAGAACCAGAGACCTATTCCACAAGGCCTGAAAAATTCAAGGGAAATTTAAACCAAGAGTGGAGATGCTGTATGACCAGCAGGGGAACACTTTACATGACAGAGTAAAAATAAAAAGACAATGAGAACAATACACTTAAGAGCTGTGTAAAGGAGATGAAAGGATGACATATTTGTTCAAGAAAGAACCATTTGAAAAGATTTTTAGATTGTAAGCCGTCTAATTATAAGATTGTATGTACAGCACTGTGTAAATTTACAGCGCTATATAAATAAAGGTTAATAATAATAATAATAATAATGGAACCTACAATTTTACTCATACCTCTGTACCCACAGCTTCTTTATCCATGGATTCAGTAGCTTGAAAATAGTTCAAAATGATATATATTCCAAAAAGCAAACCACAGTTTTGCTATTTGATATAAATGGGACCATTTTACTTTGCCATTGTATATAACTTGAACATCTGTGGATTTTGATATTCACAGGGAGTCCTGGAACCAGACCCCAGTGGATACCAAAGGCCCTCTGTAGAAAGTGAAATGGAAGATGCATTCAGGGCACGTGGGGGAAATAAATTACCAGGAACAGATCACATATGGATATAGATGCTTCAAACTACAGAGACAGAATCTATACCAGTTCTAACTAAAATCTGCCAACAAATTTGGAAAACTAAAGAATGGCCCACAGATTGGAAATGCTCAATGTACATTCCAGTCCCAAGAAAGAGGACTCCAGGGATTTCAGTAACCACAGTGCCTTTGTATTAATCTCTCATGCACGAAAAGTGATGCTCAAATTCTACAGCAAAGACTTTTACAATATATGGAGCAAGGAGTGCCAGGGCTTGTTCCCACTATGATTTAAAGCAAATTGCTGATTGTATGTACAGTATGATTGTTGTTCTCATTTGAAACGGTCCCGATTGTACTTTGATTGATTTCAGTTGCGATAAAGTGAGACAAACATAAAATAACAAAAAACAAAAAAAAGACACCCTGGTTTTTCCAGACACTAGTTTCCTATCGGTTATTTTGAAAAGAATAGATTCTGAAATGTATTAAACAAGTGGGAATGACCGATCTGAATCATATCATTCTGGAGAGGAGGGACTAATGGCAGAGGGGTGTTAACCATACCTCCTCAGTTTTTGGTAGATCCACTATCCTCCCCCCCCCCCCCATGCTGCCTTTGTGCTAGTGGTGTGACCTATGGGTTCATGATTTAAAAAAAAAAAGATAGAAGATTTGATTCATTGATTTTGCAACTACTTGCAATCAGGAGTGAGGCAAGTGGTTGCAAAACCAATGAATTCCATCTTCTGAGACAACTTCCAGCAGAGTCCTGCAGGAGAAACTAGAGGACTTAGCAAATGGAACTAGAGGGCCTGATATATGGTCTTTCAGTTTGCCAGGACCCAGTCAGTGTAATGTTACAGTTACACCCTGAACTGTATAAATCCTGGCTTATCAATTGCAAGCAGTACTTGCTCCTGCTTGCCCCAGGAACAGATAAAGAATAGAGTTAAACTAATGGGTTTACTGTATTCTTGGAATATGAAATTGTCAAGACTCAAGCTTATTTCCTCATCTTTCCTTGTAAACCAGAACCTCCCCTGCCAGCCCTCACCACCACAGAATCTTTCTCTTGCTTGTCGGAGAGTAAGTCGGGGTGATTGGGCAGTGTGCACTAGCACACTGCTTAATGAATATACTCTTGCACAGGTCTAGAAATTTTAATCAAAAAATTGACCCAAAAATATGGTGAACATAAGTATTGCACTTTAATCAAAAAAGAACTCTTCTCTTCTCCGAGTAGAGTCAACAAAGGCAAGAGCTTAGTCTGTCCTAGGAGCATCTAAAATAAGCACTGATTCCCTGTACTCTCTCCATTGCAGCACTGCTTCTGCCCTTTTTGAATGCCTGGGTGGGAAAATGGTGGCAGTGGCAGCTATCTGGCACTTCTCCTCAAAGAACCTCTGAGAGGAATTGGGCCTTGAAGAATTTGAATAAGACATTTGTCAGCTTTCTGCATTAATATTTGGCAAAGTTATATTAACGTTAAAGACAATAATAACTGTGAGGTCTCCTTACCTGCGGACTTGCCATCCACAGATTTCAGCATCCACGGATGGCAAGACCCCAGTTGTCTCCAATGGCAACATGTGCATGCAACCATTAGGGACAGCCCTTGCTGTACCCAATGGTGGTATGTGCTGCCATTGGGGACAGTGGGACTTCACCGTAAGTCCCGTTGTACTTAATGTCAGCACAGCTGTGTGCATGTGCCACCACAGGACAGGGGCTGGTGCAGCTGTGTGCACACACCACTATTGGGGACAACAGGACTTGAGATCCTGCGGATTTTGGAATCCACTGCCGGGGTGGGTGATCCGAAACGGAGCCCCCACAGATACCAAGGTCCCATTGTATAGTTGCCACTTTCTTTGCTTTGCTTTTTCATCCTTTTCCACATATATGCGTTTTCTTATCCCCACCTATGCCTTGCTGCCTCCTCCACACATCCCACAGCTATCATTTCCTGAAGTTCCTTCCTTATCCTTCCAGCCTTTAGTGTGAGCACAGTTATGACTGATGGAATTTTGTAAGTTCTTTGGCATCATTTTCCTTTGCTTTGTCCTTTACATCCTGTGTTACATCCCCATAAGTTTTACCCTTGACTTAATCGTGGGTCATATCAGAATTCATAATTTTGGCCCCAAAGCCTGCTCTACATGAGGTCGACTTATAGTCAAGTGTATACGGTAAACTTGATAAAGCAGGCTTCCCACAGTTGCTTGCCTTATTATTGTCTCTCAATGCAACTGGAATCTCATTTGTGCTCTGTTGGCTACCTTTCAGAAAGTGTTATGAATTTTCAGTGAAAACAAACACAAAAGATGATTAACTATCCTCATTCCATAACTCATGTGCTGTTTTCAAGTGTGCTGTGCCAAAGTAGGTTTCCTTACTCTATCAAAAGCTGCACAAGATCATTATTGTAAACTATGTGGGTGTTGGTGACACAGCTGCTTGGACCGATTGTCATCTGAAATTCTTGCTTTCAGTGCACTACTGATGAATGCCTGCTCCTTTGGCATACATTCCCTTGTTTTAGTCCTGTGTATTTTTTTACGTTTGCAATTTGGAATGTTCTTTGCCTCCAGATTTGTTGAATTCGGAGGATTCTTCTGACTGTAATTTATTTATTTATTTTATACCCCGCTCTTCAGCCGTAAAGGCTGTCTGAGTGGCTTACAATTATTATTTTAATTAGACAGTTCCCTGCCCTCAGGCTTACATGACACAAAAGGGGAAGGGAATGGTGGTGGGGAAGGTGATCAGGTCCAGCATTTCTTCTCTCCCTCTGGACTGGAGGGAGGGCTCTGCTTCATAATTTATACTAAAGCATTCTGAAGTATGATATAGCAATATTTAAATAATGGAAAGGAAGTATGGCATTATTGCCTGGGATTTTTTTAAAAAACAATCTCTTTATTAAAAATCTAAATTTGCAGTAGCAGTAAATTACATGACTGTTGTCTAGTTTGAGTAAAATAGTTCATAAGAATGCTTAAATTAAATATTCTTTTGATTTTTGATTTTCCAGTATTAGACTTTTCAGCAAGAACTGTAAATAGCTTGAGAAGTAGTTAGACAAGAACTATGGCTGGATATAAAACTACTCCAAATAACTAGAAGGCTGTAGGCGTCCACATGCTACCTTTTTCCTTCAAACTGGAGATAATGGGCCCTTTCATACCACACGATAATAGCACTATGATTCCATTTCATCTGTCATAGCACCATCTGATAACATCCTGGGGTTTATAGTTTGGTTGGAGGCACTTGAGTTCTCTGGCTAAGAATTGTAAATTTCCCTGCCGAAGCTGAAAATCCTAGGAGTCCATGGGACAGAAGCATGGGAATTAAAGCTGATTCATAGTGCTATAATTATATAGTATAAGGGCCCGATTTTTAAAAGAGATTTTAATAATAATAATAATAATAATAATAATAATATATTTATTTAAACCCGCCCCTCTGAATGAACAATCGGAGCTTCTCTTTAGACTGCTGGCTTGATTGCAATCAATATGATTTACCTCTGAGTAGAGATGCACAGGATTTCACTGTTTAAAAACTTAATGTACAGCTTTCCAGTCCATTTTCTGTTACTACTTTGAATCACTTTTTTTCTCAGGTAACTGTTTAATGCAGATTATTACTAAGACTATTAATGCAAGCCACAGTTGATCTGTCATTCAAAAGTTTTATTTTTACACTCTTCAGTTTGTCTAAAAATTTCTGATTTATCTCAGGCTTTATTCACCTCAATAAATTGTTAACATTTTCTGTCCTTGGCTGACTTTCTGTAAATTTCTAATGAGTCAAGAAACTGATTTTATGGTAACATAGAGTCAGATTAAAAATGGGTTTGAACAGAGAAGAACTTCCTGAAAGAAAATTAATTGGTTTTCGGCTTAGTGAAGGCCCTTGAATTTTCCATGTAATTGGACTTCAATCCCAGTACCATCCCAGTATATCCTATTGAATGTTTGGAAAATAACTTTCAGAGTAGAATTTGTTATTATTTTTTCTTCTTGCAGAGCCTTTGTTCCACTTAATATTCCTGACAAGAAGAATTCAACAGAATGGGAGAAAGTGAAGCTTCTGTTTGAAGAGCTTGGAAGCAGTCGTGAGATTTTTTTTTTTCCCTATTGATAATAAAAAGGACTCATTCAAGTGGGTCCCTCTCTTCCTGTACTATCTGATAAGTCTCCATGCTAAAAATCCCCCATGGTCAGAGGTCAAATGTATTTGTTTGAAGTTTATGCATGATAGGTGCTAAATTTTTGTATTCTCAGCTTAAAACTAAAATTGGATGATAAACTGAGAGCAGTGATGATTTTGTCTTCCTTCTGAATTTAATTCATTTCATGAATTGGGGATCTTACATGTACTAATACATTCATCATACAGGTTTATATATACACACACATATATGATCTTATTAAGTTATATGCCTAATTATTTAATTAGTTTTAAGGCATTGATCTCTTGAGACATCTCCTGTATAGTAATTGGAGCATTCAGTAATTGTCTGTCCTGGTCATTTTATAATGGAAACTTTATCTGATTAAAATATTCTAAGTTATCAGCATCATTAGAATTTCTGGATTTGTATTAATTTGTGCAGCAGTTAGTATAATCAATTATTTTTTTTATTTTTTTTTTAAGAAAATGGGATAATGTCAGTGCCTTTAAGTATATTAAGCAAATGAATAAAAAAGTGTCCAAAAGGAGTAAATAAAAGTACTTGTGACCCTCTGTGTAATTGAGGCTATATTTGGTTAGAGATGATTTCAGATCTTCTAAGATATAACTGAGAAATGTGTTACTTGGAGATTTAGACATCAGAAATATGGCAGAAGAAAGAAGGTATGAGGAATCTCATTGTACCTTTAAATTTAGACGTTGTGCCTAATTTCTTCCTGTCTTATTTATTTATTTGTTTGTTTATTCCATTTCTATGCTGTCTTTCTCCCAGAAAGGGATCTAAGACAATTTACAGACAAAAACATTTAAAAACTTTATAACAAAAAGTTAAAAACAATTAACATCTTGGTAGATGAAGGGAATGCTGTAGACATAACATACCTTGATTTCAGTTAGGCCTTTGACAAGGTCCCCCATGACATTCTTGGAAATAAGTTACTGGTAGTAAAAAGCAGGTGGATTTTTAATTGGATGAATGGCTGAACCCAAAGAGTGCTCACCAATTACTTGTCTTCATCTTGGAGAGAAGTGACCAGTGGGTGCTGTAGAGTTCTGTCCTGGGCCAAGTGCTACTCAACATCTTTATCAATGACTTGGATGAAAGAATCGAGGGCATTCTTATCAAATTTGCAGATGCCACCAAATTAGGAGGAGTAGCTAATACCCCAGAGGAGAGGATCAACATTCAAAACGACCTGAGTAGATTAGAATGTTGGGCCAAAACTAACAAAATGAATTTCAACAAAAGGTACTGTAAGAGCAATATAAGGTACTGCACATAGGGTGTAAAAATTAAAATGCTTGATATAGGCTTGGGGATACCTGGCTTAAGAGTAGTACATGTCAAAGGGATCTAGGAATCTTAGTAGACCACAAGTTGGACATGGGTCAGCAGTGTGATGCAGCAGCTAAAAATACCAATGTGAGTCTAGGCTGCATCAATAGAAGTACGATGTCTAGATCAAGGGAAGTAATAGATCCACTCTATTCTGCCTTGGTCACCAAGATAACTGTGTCCAGTTGTGGGCACTACAATTCAAACAGGATGTTGACAAGCTGGAACATGCCGAAAGGCAACTGAAATGGTGAAGGATTTGGAAGCCATACCCTATGTGGAGAGACTTAGGGAGCTGGGTATGGTTAGCCTGGAGAAGAAATGGTTAAGAGGTGATACAATAGCCCTGTATAAGTATTTGAAGGGCTGTCATACTGAGGATGAAGCAAGCTTGTTTTCTGCTGCTCCAGAGAATAGGACTCAGAACAGTGGATGCAAACTACAAGAAAAGAAATTCCACCTTAACATTAGGAGGACTTTCTGACAGTAAGAGTTCAACAGTGGAACACACTCCTTCGGAGAGTGGTGCAGTCTCCTTCCTTGGAGGTTTTTAAACAAAGGGTGGATGGCCATCTGTTAGGGGTGCTTTCATTTTGATTTCCTGCATGGTGAGTTGGACTGGATGGCCCTTGTGGTCTCTTCCACCTCTGTGATTTTATCATTCTATGAAAATCATCTAGCTAAAACAGTATAAAATTACATAAAACATACAAAATTAAAGCAAACCCACAATTTAAAAACCTCCCTGACATGATTGTTCTTGGGCAGGGATCAATGGTATATGCTCAAGTTGATTCTAACTCCTTAAAAAATGCAGGCATCAAATATACATGAACACATCTGAATAAAACAGTTTAGTGGATTAAAGCTTTGTTTTGGAAATTTATATAAACAATTAGGATAGCTACGAGGGGGTATCATAAAGTTTTAATTATCACCTTTTAAAAAATTGACAGAAAGTTTGTTTTGATTTGTAGTTGTTAACTTATCTCTATGTAGTCACCATCCAGATTTACACATTTTCCCTAGCGTTTCTTGACCCTCCAAATACCATTATTGTAGAAGTCTGCAGATTGCGCCTGACAAGGATTTTACACTTTAGTCACTTCTGGCAGAGCCAGTCACAAAAATAAAAGACGCAGTGAGTTGATTTTCTCAGCAACGTGCACTTAGGGATCAATGACGACACTTACAAAATTTCATCAATATACCATAATAACTTCCGGGTGATAATTCTTACTTTACGATACCCCCTTGAAAGGTGCACTCTGCAGACCTCTACAATATCAGGTATTCGGAGGGTCAGGATACACTGGGGGAAAATGTATAAATCTAGATAGTGATTACATAGAGATAAGTTAACAACTACAAATCAAAACAATTTGTATATGTATGTATGTGAGTTTTAATCTACTAACCTCTTAATATATAGTCCTCACAAGACAGGAGGACCAATTGAGATACAACTGAGTGGCCAAAATATAAGAATCTGGTATCATATGTAAGTACCGTATATACTCAACTATAAGTCGAAAAATTTATGCCTCCAGAGGGACTTCAAAATCCCAGGGTAGACTTATTGACGGGTCAATAGAATTTCCATGGCTGCAGTCGCCAAAAGCTGGGAGAAAAATAGAGAATCCAAGTCCCTCTTTCCAAGGCTGGGATCCGGAGGAAAAACAAAAAAGAAAACGGGGTTTGGTCTTTTTCTCCCTTTCCCTCCCGCGCTCCCAGCCTTGGAAAAGGGAATGTGTGAGAGTGTGTGTGTGTGTGTGTGTGAGAGAGAGAGAGAGAGAGAGAGAGAGACCAAGCCTCCTTTCCCAAGCCTGGGATCGGCAGGGAAAAAAGGGAGGGGGGGGAGAGAGAGAAAAAACAAGCCCCTTTTCCTTCTTCCTTTTCCTCTGAATCCCAGACTTGGAAAAGGGGGCGGCTTGGGGTCTTTCTCTTTCTCCTTTTTCCAAGCCTGGGATCCGGAGGAAAAAGAAAGAGATAGAGCCCAACCCCTCCCCCTTTCTTTCTTTCTTTCTTTCTTTCTCCCTTTCCTTTCCTTTCCCGATGCCAGCCTTTCTCCCTTGGTCATCTGCCTCTACCTTGGATGTTGCAGGGATCTGGACTCTGGATGGAGCCCAAGGGGAGGTAGGTAGAAGGGCTCAGCATTGACCAAGAAGAGCCCAAGCCCAGGGAAACAAAGCTGGCAGCAAAGGCCCTCCTCCTGTGTTAGCAAGCCCTTAGCCCTCCTACATCTCCCTGTACTTCAAACTGTGAGCCTGGAAAAATTTCTTTTCAAATTACAATTCCCAGAATTCCTAGCTTGTTGTTGTTGTTGTGTGCCTTGAAGACATTTCTGACTTATAGTGACCCTAAGGCAAACTTACAATGTGTTTTTTTTTGCAAGTTTCTTGGGGGGGATCCCATTGCCACCCTCTGAGGCTGAGACAGTGTGACTTGCCCAAGGTCACCCAGTGGGTTTACATGACCGAGCCAAGCTTCAAACCCTGGTCTCCAGAGTCACAGTCCAACATTCACACCACTACATCACACTGACTCTGGAGAGCAAGGTTCAAATCCCAGCTCAGCCATGTAAACTTGGGCAAGTCACACTCTCTCAGCCTTAGTGGAGGGCAATGGCAACCCCCCTCTGAAGAAAATTACCAAGAAAAGCCCACGATAGGTTCACCTTAGAAAGGATTTGAAGGGACACAACACACACGGTTGGAGGAGAACCACTGGGAACTGTAGAGCCAAAAAAGGAAACTTTTCCAAGCTCTGGGAATGGGGCATGCATCTACTAAGCAGCAGACAAGCCACTCCAATCCCTTGCCCCACAGTAACACTGCTGCAGATCTTTTTTTCCTCAGGCCACTGGGGCAGGAGAGAGGGAGGAAGAGCTCAGTGGTTCACAAACTTTGGTCCTCCAGATGCTTTGGACTTCAACTTCCAGAAATTCCTAGTTATTGGTCAGGCTGGCTACAACTACTCAGAGTTAAAGTCCAAAAAAGCTGGTGGGCCAAAGTTTGGGAATCATTCGACATCCAAATAGCAGCAAAGGCTCTCCTCCTGCATAAGTAACTTAGCAAGCCTCCCTACATCTCTACATCCCCCCCCCCCGGCTTTTGGCAATCATAGCATTGAAAACCCTACTGACCCTTCTATAAATATACCCCAGGATTTTGAAGTTCATTTGGAGGCATAAATTCCATTCTTTATCAAACTATTCATATCAGTTCAGTGTAAAGACAATTCTTATGTTAAACAGGGTGTTATGATGTTGTTTTGCAATGAATCTTTTTTTTTTTTAATGTGAGGTTGGTTCTTTACTACATGATCAAACCTGCACTCAAAAGAGTTGTAAAATATAAAATTTATGGAAAGTTATAAAGTTCCAGAAATTAATCACTGCTAGTTCTCTGGCACTGTTTTCCTTTGCTTCATCCTTTAGATCCTTTGTTACATGCCCCTAAGTTTTACCCTCGACTTATCTAAGGGTCATATCAAAATCCATAATTTTGGCCCCAAAACCTGCCCTCGACTTATACATGAGGTCGACTTATACATGAGTATATACGGTAGTCAGTTTCAGGAAAGAGTAGCATTAAAAGTTGTGCATAAGAGGCAGATGAGGACATCATAATTTAGTAGTAGCCTTAAACAAAGCAACAATAAAAGAGCTGCTAAAGGGGGGTGGACAAAGTGGTTGCTGGATTGCAGCTGCCAGCATTCCTTGCCATTAAACTTTTAACTTTGTGTGCATTTGAGCACGTGCATGCGTGCACACATGCATGCACATGGATACGAGGGGGTATCCAAAAGTTTTAATGATCATCTTTTTAAAAAATTAATGAAATTTTGTCAGTGTAATCATTGGCCCCTAAGTGCACGTTGCTGAGAAAATCAGCTCATTGTGTCTTTTATTTTTGTGACTGGCTGTGCCAGAAGTGACTAAAGTGTAAAATCCTCCTCAGGCGTAATCTGCAGGTTTCTACAATATCAGGTATTCGGAGGGTCAAGATATGCCGGGGGAAAATGTATAAATCTAGATAATTACTACATAGAGATAAGTTAACAACTACAAATCAAAACAAACTTTCTGTCAATTTTTTAAAAAGGTGATCATTAAAACTTTTGGATACCCCCTCGTACATGGATCTATTTTTTTTTTTAAAAAAATCTAAAATAGACAATAAAATCTGAATCTTTGGTATACTGTTTCTAAATGTGCTTTTTATCCATATTTCTGTTTGTTTTTTCTTGCAGGTGGTTTGGCAGCCCTATCATTCTCTATAAGTTCTTTGACCCTTATTGGAATGATGGCAGCTATTACTTATACAGTAAGCATCCAACCGCTTATCTTCCTTTTGCTTCAGTAACAACAGTGTGCAATGTTATTAAACCTTAATTCAAGGATAGACAACCTGCTGCCCTCCAAATGTTTTGGATTCCAGTTCCAATAAACCCTAACTAGCATTCCCAGTGGCTGAGTTAAGGAAACTGTAATCTGAAACATAATTAATTCAGGGATGGCCACTCAGGTGACTAATCTAAATGAATATATGTGCAGTTCATGAGACTGATGTG
Source organism: Urosaurus nigricauda (assembly GCA_034509955.1). Classification (NCBI taxonomy): domain Eukaryota; kingdom Metazoa; phylum Chordata; class Lepidosauria; order Squamata; family Phrynosomatidae; genus Urosaurus; species Urosaurus nigricauda. The sequence continues at coordinate 253,763,598 of JAOEGL010000001.1, read as the reverse complement.
TTTTTTCCCTAAAGTGGTAATAAATGTCTATTGCAGTTTCTCAAAAGTTAGTATCCTGGTTGAGAACAGTTTTTAAATGAGTTGTGCAGATGTGACCTGTCTTCCTGACTCAACACTGGAGTCAGCAGAAGTTTGATGCCATCAATGTGTCAGAGCTGAGGGTATGAAGTAGGATTACTGCTATAGATCTTTATATCCTGAATATTGACCTTCTCAGCATCTTGCCAAAGTCTGTTTTTGATTAAAGGCATTCATAAGTTGCTCTATCCTCATTAAAAACTTTTCATGCTTATAGCTATAACAGTTTATACCTAACTGTTTCCTTGTCAAAATCAAAGATCACTTCACACAAGTTTATATTGGTCTCATTCGCCACTTCAATAAGTGCTTCTTGTCTTCAAGAAAAATAGTTGTTAAGTGGTGATTGTACTTCCCAATCAGCCTTTTCTCTTATGTCTTATGTCTTATGTCTTGCTGACATAAGAGCCAGTGTGACATAATGATACGAGTGTTGGAATGTGTCTCTGGAGACCAGAGTTGAATTCCCCACTTGGACATGAAATCCACTGGGTGACTTTGGGCAAATCACATGCTCTCCACCTCAGGGGAAGGCAATGGCAAACCTCTTCTGAACAAGAAAATCCCATGGTAGGTTTGCTTGAGGGTTGGCCATAAGTTAGAAACACAATACAACACAACAACAAGAACTTGCTGAGATATTGTAGCTGAAACACTTGAATGACTGAAGTGAACTTTTGCAACACTTGAACGATTTACTTGAAATATTCCCACTGAATGAGTGGGAAAGCGTTATGCTTTTGGCCAATCCATACAGTTGTTTACTGCATATATACTCCCCAAGTGGGATTGGATTCCACTATTAGGAATTGATTTCTATGTATGAGAACAGTGCCTTGCTGCTAATTAATCAATTTAATGTAAGTGTATGTTTTTTGTGCTTGTGGTGCATTCCTTTTGTGTACATTCATAAGTTCTTTGACCATCCATCATGAACCCAGGCATATGATCCTGTTTCCTTCTTGGATTTTTTCTTCATACAGTACTACAAGGTAATCTCCCTTTACTACTGGGATGAGTGTTGCTTTAACACTAAGTAATGGGATGCTGTAATAGGTGGATATTTGAATTGATTCATTTATGCTCTACAGAATATCCACAATACCTTATAGGTTGTGTGTTTGCCAATGCCATTTCTCAAGTTTTAATCACCCTCCCCCAACAAAAACCCAAAATTTAGAAAGCCATTCATTTCTCTGAAGATGCCAGCCACAGATGCTGGCTAAACGTCAGGAACTCTTCTAGAGCTTGGCCACATAGCCCGAAAGCTCCACAAAAAACCATTCAGTTAAATTTGTGTTCTATGGTTGAGTTGAAGGAATTACTGAATGTAGAAGTCCTTCTTAAGACTGTAGCATTGCTCAGTGCACCATTTAAAAACATAGTTTCACTGTATAGCAGCTGCATGCATGTCTGATCTTTTCATTCACATAGATTATAACATTGAATCCTTCTCATTGTGGCTAAATGGACTGAACTGTAGAATATGTTTTTCGTTAAATATAGTAGAGGGAAAGGGAGCAGTACATGTAAAATGCTCCTCAAAAGTGCCACAAATCTATGACCTTGACTTCTGCTTACAGTACTGACTTTTACTGGAGCTGGGTTATAAAAGGATTAATGCTGAAATTCCTTTTTAGAAGCTGTTTATATCTGTTGCTTGCTTATATTATCACATTAATATATTTCATATTTAAATAATTTCTTACAGCCTTGGGTAAAAGTAGAGCTGATGTGTTGTTTGAAGTCAAGTTATCGTTGTAAACCTCTCATAACAGGGAGATTAACTTGAGTAACTTTTTTGCTTTCACATTTAGTATTTCTGCTGTGGATTACTATAATTGGCAGTGTAATTTTCCCCCAAAGACTGAAGTGTTGCTACCACACTTGTATCTCTGTGCAAATATTGCTGTTTACCCACTCTGACTGTAAGAGACAAAAATATGAAATGATGCTTTCTCTGGGAGAGCTTTTGTGAGGAAATTGGGCTGTATTGTGGTCATTTCTGAGAAGTGAGATATTTCTTCTTATATCAGTAAAAAGTAGCTTTCCCCCAGTTCCTTTCTTGGCTCACCCAGGAGAACAAGCTTTAGCTTTTGCAGATATATTTCATGAACCTTTACAGATGTCCACATTACTACCTCCTAAATGTCCTCCTTCTCTTTTTAGTGTCCTGTGACCTTTCTATTAATTATTAAAAGAGGCTTTTCACTTTTCTTCATTTGTTTTCCTGTCTCTTTCATAGAGTCTTGTAAGGGAGGGAGACATGAAGAAAATTATGAAAAAAGAAAAAGAAAAACTCTCAACTGAGGTTGAAAGTAAAATGTGGCCTGTTTCTCTGTAGCTCCTGTGGCTCTCCATCTTTCTCCTCTTGATTCCAGGCTTCAATACACCATAAACTACCAGTGTCAAACAGCTGGCAAGCAAGACGAAGTTCTGCTTTACAAATGGAGGTCCAACAGACCATGAAGGCTGATAACGGGCAGCCCCCTGCAGTCTAGTTATGTCATGTGGTAGAGTGGCAGAAAAGCCTAGTGAATGAAAAGATAGCAGGGGATACTGTATTGCCTTCCTTGGCACCCAATAAACTCACTTTGAGTTTTACCTCACATGTGGCCATTTTGGAGTCTCCCGTCCCTTAAGCCCTTAATTTCCTGTCTTCAAAGAAACCACAGTCTGATCCAGCGCTTTCCTAAGAAAGCCCCAGCCTCTGTCTTGTATCCTCTACTTCGTCAGTGGGTTGGCAAAGTATACAGGTCCCCATATTCAGCCCCAAAGGGAATTTTTCTTGCCTAACCACCTACCTTGCATCTTTGCCAACACTCCTTTTTAAATCCAGAAATAGGTTCCTCAGCACTTTTTAACATATAAGATCCAGACTTTGCAAAACCAGAAGTGGACTTCTAGCCACTTCAAATTTTGCTTTGTTCCCATCCCCCCCTCCCAATTTCTTTGGCAGTCTGTACAGCCCCTGTACAGTTCCTGGGGCATAAAGTTGAAGTTGTCCACTGCTGGTTTACTTCAGTAATATCTTCGGGGCTCCAGATAACACTTCCAAATCAGCTATTCCCTTTTAATGAGGATTTCCTCCCTACTTGGGACATAAATATCTTGGGGCCACACACCCTAGAAAAATTATGAATACTATGTGGATGGCTAGCTACTGGGAGACCAAAACAGGGTGGGGCTGCACATGACCACCTGTGGGATTCATTTTCCTCACCTCTGGGCTGTCCCCAGGAACTCTGGTCCCACAAGCTTCTTCTCAGCCCACTCCTTCTGTAAGGGGGGCATTGTGTTGCTGTAATAAAAGATCACAACAGAAAACTCACTTCTCTCTCTCTCTCTCTCTTGATCATAAGCGTCTTATTAAAGAGGAAAGGGATGGTACCTAGCAGGGGAAGCAAGGGATAAACATAGTACAGATGGTGTATTCCTTTTTCAGCTCATACCAAAAAGGGCCCTGTAGCAGCCTGTCCATAAAGACAGACTTTCAGTGTTTTGGTTATATCAAAGTTTTCAACAAAATGAATGGTTTGAAAGCATCAGTAAAGTGCAAACTTCTTAATAGTAGAAAGATATTTTGTTGTAACTACTCTGAATGGGTTTACACTTTAGTAATGCTTTGAGCAAAGCTATGTTGATCAAGAGACATCAAATGACATGGAGGAAATGTTTGTATAATTGTCCTTTAAGCAAAACAAGTTGGGGAGGGGTGTACATACCTTCTGTATAGCTCTGGGAATGTTCTAATTTCTAACTGAGTTACTTTGAATTGATGCTTCTCCTTAGAGGTTTGCCGAAATATAATAGGCGGGCATGGACATGTAATTGGACTTTAATTTAATCTCATGTCTGCCAAGTGAAAGATATTACTGCTTGTGTGATATCTGTATTGCACATCTGCTGCCTAAATGGAGTTCTTCATACTTTGGACTCTAACCTCTTTGATTATGTTTCTTCTGTACAGAGGCACACTTCTCTCCATCTGGTAGATTCTTTTAATCCATCCTTTCTCATGCCTGGCAGTTTGTTTCCATCTCAAGTGGTTGTTTTTGGCACATGAGAAAGTAAAGTATTGTAAAGTAAGCAATAGCAGGATATTTTTCTATTGTTGCATTTTTATAGTGTTGTTCAAAAGCATGTAAAAGTGCAAGTACAGTGGTCCCCCGGCTTACGAATCCCCTGGGTTACGAAAACCCCGGGATCCGAAGCCGGCGGGACCGCTACTGTATCCCCCAGGATCCGAAAGATCCCCCGGGATCCGAAAAAAAACCCACGCTGCCCCTTTAAATCGGCCGCGCGGTCCGTTCGCTAAAGCGGTCCCCCGGGAAACGAAAGCTTCCGGGTTACAAAGGTAATCCCGGAACGGATTACCTTCGTAACCCGGGGGACGACTGTAGATAAATAGGTATTACTTTGGCGCGAGGCAACCATGTTCCATGCACCTCGCCCTTTAGTGATGCTTGCCACATGACTACGGAGTAGCCTTTGACAACCCTGGCTCCCTCAGCTTAGTAATGGCAATGAGCACTGCCCACAACAGTCTGACATAACTAGACAGTCACATCAAAGGGGAAATCTTTACATTATCTGTCCAGTATGTTGCATATTAGTGGCACAGCGCTTGTTCAAAACTACACTACTAGTGATACACACCTATTTCATTTAAAATCAATTATTTAATACCTCTGACATCTGGTTAACAAAGAGACATTTAAGTGAAGGCTTAAAATCTAAGCAAACATGGGAAAAGGTAAAGAGGGGTTGAGGAAAGACCAGTCTAAATCTGACTTAAAGTTAAAAAAAAAAAAGTAAGTTAAGAGACAGTGATTAACCGTGAGTGAATATGAACACAATGACATTTCAGATGGCAATGTGTGCATCATTCTGGTTTATCATAGAACAAACAAGATGGGAGAATGTTTTTAGGGCTGTATAAGAGGCATAGTGGTCCAGAGAAGGCTGTGTTCACTTAATCCATTCAAAAAGAGAATAAGACCTAGAGCCATAGGTTGTTTCTGCTGTCTTTATTCTCCTTGCATAGACTGTGTTGTTGAGTTGCTAAACATACAGGTCTGTATAATTTCTCTGGTGGTGGTGGTGGTGGTGGTGCAACTGCCACTGGTAAGATGAGCATATTGCTGGCCTCTGCATGAGACCTCAGATGTTGCACACCACTGCTGCATCCCTCCCCTTTTTTATTCTTATTAAAAGTAAAGAGATATTCCCCATTGACAAGGTTGTCAAGTCGTGTCTGACTCCAGGGGGCAGTGCTCATCTCCATTATTAAGCCAAAAAACCAGTGTTGTCAGAAACTGCTCTGTGATCATATAGCCAGCATGACTGCACTGAATGCTGTTTACCTGCCCACCAGAGTGGTACCTATTTATCTACTTGCATTTGCATGCTTTCAAACTTCTAGGTTGGCAGAAACTGGGACTAGTGATGGGAGCTCACCCCATCATGTGGCACCTGGGCCTCGAACTGCTAACCTGCCAATCTTGCAATCAACAGAGTCAGTGTTTTTACCACGTGAGCCACTGCAAACTCAAAAAATAAATTAAAAATGTAAAAAAAAATTGAATTAAACATGCAGAAAAGAGCAGGATGAGGCAGTCAAGGAGGAGGAGAAAGACCCTTTCCTCTTGGAAATGAGTATCCCCTCCACGTCACACCAAAGAGCTTTCCTCCACCCACATACCCACAAAGACAAGGCTAAAGCAAAGTCAGAGAAGACAGTGATCCTTCCTTCTGTTCCTTGTCATTCTTTCCTGCCAGCATGGCTCTCCTGCTAAATTTCTCTCCATCCCACCCAGGCAAAGGAACTGCTTAATTTCTGCCATGGGGCTTTCCCTTTTCTCTCCATGCAGCTCCAGCTCCAAGAATCAACTTCCTGTTTCAGACAAAATTGAGGCAGGATATGTTAGCTGCTTGCGGATGAACCTGCTTCAGTTTTTCCTGAGCCAATCAGTTCATTCTTGAAGCTGCTTGTAGAGAAATGAGGTGGCAGCAGAAATGACATTTTTGCCTTTGTCAGGAGCAGGAGCTCTTCAGTAGGGAGAACCCCATCAATGTAAGGAAGGTGGCAGTGACAGCAGTGGTGATGTTTTCTTTGCCCGTACTTTAGCCTTCACATGGAGGAAAGCTCTTCTGTACATCTTTTCCTGTGGGAGGCTCTATCTCTTTGCACAATGGGTGTATTTGCCAATGGCTGCAGTGCAGATGCATTCTCCTTGTCATTTCTCTCCCCTGCAGCTTGTTCTCCCCCCCCCCCCCAAATCTACCCAAACATTTGCATAACTGTTTCCTTTCAGTTTCCATTGGCAAACCACTCTGCCAGTTTTTAGTTGCAGATTAATGTTTATTCCTGCGGGATTTGGGAGAGTCTTGAGAGGCTTCAAGGGAGTGCAGCCCACGGGGTACACTTTCCCCACTCCTATTTTCTAGTGAGATATGTGATGTCTTCATTTTTCCCTATTTTGCTTTAAAAAAATAGCACTGACAATGTTTCAAGACCTGGGAATTATGGACTATTAAACTTTAATATTTATGAGCTGTAATTTTCACTGCAGGCTAGCCATAGCCATGCAGAAATTTATTCCTTTTTCTGTTAGAGAATTCCTAGAGTAACATGGCTGAGGGTATTCCTGCATAGAACTGGCAGCACATTTAAACAACAGGTATGACCTGGATTTTATTCACAGCTTTTCCACTAGCAGTATTACAGTACTTGTGTATTGTGTACATCTTCACTAGAGGGCAGGAGTAGGCAGCAAATATATTACATCTTAAAAGGATTTTGTTAGCCTTAGTAGTTTTTAAAGTCTAAAATGGAATGTGATACATTCTCAAAATTAACAGATCATAGAATCATGGAATCATAGAATCACGTATTTTGAAACTAAAAGTTGTCACTAATTAACAAATGTCACTTTCAGTGACCTCCTTTTATTTGGAAAATGATATGGTTTGTAGTTACTGCTGCTTTATTGTTATTAGGATTTATAAGTACTGGAAGAATAAAAATTGCACCCTTAATCAAAACTAAAGAGTGGGCATCACCATAGCAAACATAATTTCTTATGCTCTGCATCAGAGATTTTCAAGCAATATTTTTAGTCCAGTTTCTGTAAGAGAGAGATAAGGTTGATGGAAGAACTGTCTTTACCTTTTGTACAAAAGAAAATTAAAAGTACTGCATAATCAGTATAACAACATTAGCTGAAAAAGTACAAATAAATACTTCATTTAGAGTAAGTCTTAAATGTCAATTTTTAAATTCATTTTAACACATTGTCAAAAAAATCCATTGTTGCTAATTCTTTTGGTTTGTATCGATTCCAATATTGGATGAAGTCCATTTGGCATCTTTAGTTTTGACCAATGCCCATGTCTACCTTCTGCTCACTCTCTGTAGGGAAGAGCCTATATTGAGGCCTGTTATTTAGTGCCATATACATGTATGTGCCTTCTGCCTTTCTTTTTTCCTACATGACTATGGTCCGTTTTACATTGGCAAAAAGAGGTGTGTTGAAGGCTGCATGAAAGCCCAGCCTTTAGATGAGAAAAAGGGAAAGTGTGCCATGAAAACACTATTTTGGAGTTTTAAGGGAGAAGAAGTGCTTTAAAAAGGAGCTGGCCCATTTTACATTGGCAAAAAGAGGTGTGTTGAAGGCTGCATGAAAACCCAGCCTTTAGATGAGAAAAATGGAAAGGGTGCCATGAAAACACTATTTTGGAGTTTTAAGGGAGAAGAAGTGCCTTTAAAAAGTAGTTTGATTTCCCCACTACTTTTTTAAAAAGGGTGCAGCATTGCTGGCCCATTTTACACGGGCAAAAAAAGGCACTTTTAGGGCTAAGAAGCCCGCATTTAGGGTTAGGGAGGGCGTAGCCTTTACACCCTCCCTAAGCCTAAAATGCATGGACGCCGCCATTTAAAGATGGCGGCGTCTACACGGTGGCGCCGTACAAGCGTCATCACGTGCGCAGCATTTTGACGCGCTGCGCACGTTTTGACGCTCTGGCGGCGCGGGAGGGTGCCAATCGCGCCCTTCCCGCGCCGCAAAAAAAGAGCTTGATCCCGGAGCTCTTTTTTGCGGCAGGTCGTTGCGGCGGGATGAGGCCTCTGGGGCTGCCCGTGTGGCAGCCTAGGCCTCATCTCGCCACTAGAAGGGGCGAGTTTGGACCGCCCCTTTTAGCCAATGTAAAAAGCACCCCTATTGCATCTAAAGGCTAAGGTGTAGTTGAACGGTTAAATGGGGCTCTGTATCTTTAAAGCGCCCATTTAAAGGCAGCGATACAAGTGCGGAGGGAGGGAAGGTGCCAAGACAAGAAGAGACCTTCAGAGCCCGGCCAGAGTGCGCCTGCACCTTCCTTCACCTCCTCCCTTTGGTTGAGAGAGTGTGACTTCTAGGGGGACAGCAGGGCACTGGAGGCGCTCAGCCAGACCAGGGCAAGCTGGCAAGAGGAGGAGGAGAAGGGGAGGGACCTGGAGCACCTCCGCTGCCCTGCTTCCCTGCAAGTCACACTCTCTCAGCCGAAGGGGGGAGGAGAAGGCAGGCCCAGGCACACTCTGGCCAGGCTCCATGGCTCTCTCCTGGCTGCCTTCCTCCTCCCTTTGGCTGAGAGAGTGTGACTTGCAGGGAGGCAGGGCAGCAGAGGGGCCCCATGTCCCTCTCCTCCTCCTCCTGTTTCCAGCTTGCCCTGGCCCAGCATCAGGAGGACCTGGAGCACCACCGCTGCCCTTCCTCCCTGCAAGTCACACTCTCTCAGCCAAAGGGAGGAGGAAGGCAGCAGGGAAGGAGGGAGGGAGGGAAGGAGCCAGGAAGAGACCCCCAGAGCCTGGCCAGAGCACGCCTGGCCCTCCTGCTTCCTCTTCAAAAAGAAGGCTGGAAAAGTAGGACGTGTCCTGGCAAAGGAGGACGTGCCTGGTCAACTTGGAAAAGGGGGGCCTCTGCTCAAGAATGGAGAACATATGGGAATCCCTCCTGGACAGAGGGCTGAAACCTCAAGACAACTCAATATAATGCTCTGACAGAACACAGACTACAACTCCCATGAGCCTTTGCTACCATTTCCCAAGATGCCTTAATTTGCAACAGAAAGCCGACCAGTATGTTCACATGTGATGAATTCTTTCGTATTGACTCTGCATTTTCTTTTTGTGTAGATGCTCTCTTGTTTTGTGTGTGATGAGCTTGTGCGTAATCACGTGCATTTCCGAACTGACCTCACTTTCTCCCTCTTTCGGAATGGTCCTGTACTCACCCATGTGATAAGCTCCGACTGTATGGTGTACCTGCGCAATTGCGCAATTCGCAGCCAGCAAGGGGAAAAAATGTTTAAAGCGCGGCTAAAAGCCACGTTCCTTGCCGCCCATGTAGCTGCTCCACCTGTGTTTGTAGCGTTTTGACAGCTTCCCATGTAGTTGCTGAGCCACAGAAAAAACCTCAGTCTAGCTGCCCTGTACTTTTTAAATGCACACCTGGGGCTTGCTGTCTAGCTGCTAAGCATTAAGGAAAGTGCAACTTCATGTCACACTTTCTTGCCAATGTAAAAAGCCCCAAAGTGAAGTATTTTTAATTTTATGAGCTTCTCTGGGAACCAGCTTTGATTGAAAGATTGGAGATAAATATAATACATTCCAGGGAACACTTTGAGAAAAAAAGTTCAAGCTTTCCTGAAAAGTGGTTTTCCCATCACAACCTGTTTTTCATGGAATCACATTCTTAAAATATCAGATGCATGGAGGAAGGTGAAGCTTAACAGGTGGATCTTTTTCACAAAATCCTGTTTAAATGGTGGCATGGAACCTAGAGAGCTGCTGATCAAACAAGGTGGGGCAGGGAGACAGTGCTTGGCTTATTGTTAGATATTAAATATTGCCCACCAATTCTCTATCCTTCAGAACTAGTTAGAGTCAGTGATGAAAGCTGTCAGGAGGTAATGATAAATTCGAGTATATAGAGTGAGTGTGAAGGGTTTACAGGACTTTGATTTTGTAGCAGTTCATTACATATTGTAGAGTTTTAATCTGCTTTACCACCATGAACTCCAGGCAGATGATGATGATGATGATGATGATGATGATGATGATGATTTTTTAAAAAAACTTTTAAATACCCAATAAGAATAGAACCATCATAGCTTTGGGCAAAGTAATGAGAAAATAGCTAAAAGAAACAATTTAAAAATAGCTGGTAAAACCAGTTAAGAACCCAAACCAAAAAAAGGCAGTTGAATCACAAATATTTAAAGTCACCAATAATATAAGAGCAAGATGCCTCACTCTAGTGAAGACCTAGCTTTATTAGAACGTGAGGGAAACCAGTTCCAGATACTTATGTTAAGAGAATTGAGTTGTGCATAGCAGGGAGTTGTACTGGATGGCTATTGTGATCTCTTCCAACTTCTGTGATTCTATACTGTGTGAACACCATTGTCAAAAAGGCCATTACACCATCAGATGGGGCCATCAGACAAAGAGGGTCTAAAGAAAAAGAAGAAGACGACTTGTGAATACTTCATGTGGGAGAAATCATTTCATTAGATTTGTTGTTGTTAACTGTCCTTGGGTCGACCCCCAACTCATGGTGACCCTGTGGATGAGACATTTCCAAGACCCCCTGTCCTCCACTGTTCTGCTTAGGTTCTGAAAATTCAGGCTCCTAGCCTTCCTTAATTGAGCCTATCCACCTGGTTTGCAGTCTTCCTTTCTTTCTACTATTTTCTCTCTTTCCTAGCATTGTTGTCTTTTTTAGTGATTTATGCTTCTCATAATGTGGCCAAAGTACACCATAAGGGGACATCCAAATTTGCAGAAGTACACTCTCTTTTGGAGGTGGGATCAAGAAGATACCTTTCAGAACACCTCACTAAGGACTGAGGATGGTTACTGTTCATAAAATGCTTAGTAGATGGATAGAAGATTGGAGGACAGGAAATAGAATGGTGCATTGCAGGCTTAATGGCTGCCAGGCTGCAACACTGATTATCAGTGCCTCTTGTCTTTTGTATTTATTTGTGTATATTTGTTGCTTATTAGACAGTTAGAAACAGTGTAGGGCTCTGGAGACCTCTTCTGACACATAGGAAACATTATCTATATCCCTGTTTGACTTTTGAGATTGTAAGCAGAAAGTTTGAAAGCTGCTTTTGGGGGGGGGGGGGGCTTTTTTAATGGAAACAGTCATTTTCAGGAAACTGACCTCTGGACCAATACTACTCTGTGTATTTCTGTAGAACCAAGAACTGACCCTGGTCTGCCTTTAAGTGATTATTTATTCATGCTAAACTTTTATTTGTTACACTAATTATATTCCATTTTTCTTTATTTCAAAAAAAACCAAACAAACCAAAAAACAAAAACCTGCTAACTTAATACATTGTTTCAGTGAGAGCCAGAAACACTGCCCTCATCTTCATTATTCATATTGGTTACTGGGTCACCTTTTGTTCTTGTGCAATGCAGTTTGTCTTCTGTGTTGACAAAGTAGCATCTATTTTGCCTATGGCAAACAGTGAGACATCCAGATGGGACACATGTTTTAGGATGACACCTTTTGCAGATGAGTTTTTAGATGCCAATGAAAAACTTTCTTTCTAGCAAAATGTTGAACTGAAAGGTCACGGGTCAGCGCTAGCTAGAAGGCTTGTCCTTCTTTTACTCAGTGCAAGCTATGTGTTGAAGCTATTGTGGTACTATCACACATGAAGCAGTGTGCATTCACAAGCTTTCAGTAAGTTAATTTTACCCCATATATTCATATTGAACTCTGAGATGGATAATAAATATCAAATGAGGAAATATCAGTCATTGGTCACATAGTTCCACTTCCTTAGTTTTGTAATTGTTTAAAGGTAACAGAATTTTTGAAGCTGCACCTACAGTTGATCTTCTTACTGCCAAGAACTACAGTTCACATCTTGCCCTACATAAACTCATCAGTCTCAATTCTTAGACTTGTTGTAGGTATTACTTCCCGTGGGCTCATTTGCACAGAAAGCTACTTGTAGAAGTGGTATAGTACAACTTACATAGGTTGTCTCTTAGGAGCTTTTGATAGAAGACCTAATTTGGATTGCATAGGACCAAGAACACTACCCAAACTGTCATTCCTTTTTAATTATGTCTAAGAATTAATTCCTTTGACTTAGCATAGTACAACTCAGGTCTGCTGTGGCTGAGGCAATTGTTTCACATGCTAAAATAGGAAGATACTTAGTTTTGTCTTCTAAATTAGTTAATAGCAAAAGATTACTGCTGTACCAAACTTAGTCCTATCCTAGTTCAGCACACTAGTACATAATAGCATTTGAGACTAGTACTGTACGCATTTACAGGTGACATAAATGTGGTGTAATCCCTTGTGACAGGTCCTTTCCCCCAGGTTGGCTCTGCTGTTCTCCATGCTCTTGTTTCCTCAGTTCTCTTCTTTCTTGGATTTGGGTTTCTGGGCAACCAGATGACCACAGTTTGGACATGTTAGCTTTGTATTATTTATGGTAAGTGTGACCACCCCTTGATTAAGGGTGTCAGGAGACAGTATGAGTCAGAGTTAACAAAAATAACAAGAGAATCAATGTACTCTGTTATATCCTGTTGAAAAGTAAATGCTTTTACGAGTTCCAGTCTTGATTCCAAACATGTAACAATGTTCAACCTGAGTTATATCAGATCTTTTCCTTCAAACAGTTCAGACACCCAGTATACATTCACTCTAAACAGACTCTCTCTTTTGACTCATCCAGCTCTTAACTGTCAATCTTGTTTCTCTTCTCCATGGACACACACACACACACACACTTGGTTTTATACTTTTTAATCTCCCACAGTCCCCTTCAGCTGTGATTAGCTGCCTTGAAGCCAGGTCTGCCTATTCCTTCCTTCATAGCCCTGTTTAAAGTATCCAAACTGAAGACAACCACTACATTAATTAGAGTGATGTGTGAAGAAATACTTCCTTTAACCTGTCCTCAATTGCTCACTGAGGACAGGTTATGATTTTGAGTTTTAGTGGGAGAGAAAGCTTCTCCTTACCCACTTCTCTGTGTGATGATGCATCATTTTGTGCTTGGTTTCTTATCCCCCTTACTTTCTTTTGAGGCTACATAACCTTTACTTTCAGAGGAGCTGTGCATACCATTCTTCAAGCTGTTGATCTTTGCCACACATAGGACTTATTATTAATATATACTGACTTGCCTTGTAAAATGGGTTAGAAGTGCAGAAGTGTGGACCACTTCACATTTTTTTATTTTATTTATTTACAGTATTCATACCCTGCCCTTCAGCCCTAATGGCTCTCAGAGCATGGTTCCCTGCTGACAGGCTTACAATCTAAAAAGACATGACACAAAAGGAGAAGGGAATGGTGGTGGGGAAGGGGATCAAATCCAGTGGTTCTTCTCTCCATCTGAGGCCTGGGCCATGGCAGATGGACTGGAGGGAGGGCCCTTCTTGCTCTGGCTAGACCTGATGGAGTTGGGCTTGCCTTTTCGCTCTCTCCAGGCCAGATGATGTCAGATGGACTGGAGGGGAGGGCTCTTCTTCTTCAGGCTAGACCTGTTGCAGTTGGGCCTGCCTTTTCACTCCCTCCCCAGGCCTGATGATTAGAGATAGCATGGAAGGAGGGCTCTTCTCTCCCATGCTGTTGCTTCTCGCCTACCTACTTTTCCTTTTACTAATTAACATGAACCTTTAAAAAATTTTAAGCAACTTAAAACATGGATTTGGCTGATGCAGACTGTTGTTCTGCAAACATTATTCTGCATTCTTTTATGAATTTAAAAACATAGTAGAAGCTGGCATACCTAATTCCAAATCATTACTGAACTGTGAAGTTTCTTGGATGACCTGGAGCCAGTTACCCATTCTTAGGCTAACCTGTTTTGTAGGATTTTTGTGAGAATGGGTCGTGGTGGTATTGTGAGCTACATATGCCCCATATGCTTCTTTAAAGAAAAGTGATATAAAAATACATAAAATTGGAAGTCCATCTGTGAACTCCAACAAGTTACAAAGGGTGCCCTCTTACAATGAGCAATACTATTTCCAAGGACATGTTGTGAACAATACTGCTGTGTACCTTCAAGTCATTCCTGACTTTTGGCAACCTTAAGGCACACCTATTGTGGGGTTTACTGCGGCTGAAAGTGTATGAGTTGCACAAGGTCACTCAGTGGGTTTTCATGGTTCAGCAGGGAATTAGACCCCGATCTCTCAATACTCAAACCATTACACCACTCTGGCTCTACTCCATAGTGTATAAAAATCTTGGAACAGCTTATAGGCACAGTGATTTCCCATTCTTACCATTTAATAGCAGTTTTTTTACTGAGGAAAAAGAAAACTCAAGGACCACACATAAACATGATAGCATGGGAAGGGTATGATACTCAAGTCATGCTACTAAATTCAGTGTTTTAACAAACTTTACATCACTTCACTCCTGAAATAACTTCTGGAAAAATGTCAGTGTAGAGTTATAATATTGTATATCTTTTAAATAGTAGTTTTTTGAGAGTTTTTCAAGCTATATGAAGATGCCAGCCACAGATGCTGTTGAAATGTCAGGGATAAACTCTACCAGAACATAGCCCTGTTCTGGTAGAGTTTATCCCTGATGTTTCAGCAGCATCTGTGGCTGGCATCTTCACATAGCCCGAAAAACCCACAAAAAACAATGGATGCTGGGTGTGAAAGCCTTTGACTTCACATATTTTAAATCCTTTCTGGGATTTTGTGTGTGTGTTGAAGATTTTAGCTGGTACAAAAACAAAACAAGACCAAATTTTAAATCCATCCAATTCAACATTCCCATAGGCCAGTTGGTAACAAATATCTTCTGTACTGATTTCTCCTAGCTAAATTGCTTGGCTCAGCAATATTGACATCCATTATCACTTTACCTGTTATCAGAAGGCTTGGTGGTATATTATGTACTTTGTTTTTTCTAGAAGTTTATTTCACGGCTTCATGTTACTCTGAGTCTGAGGGCCAAATGTTCCCCCATTACTTTCTAGTTTTGCTTCAAAAACTCTTACTCTTATTAAGCTAGAACTCTTCATTATGTTTGAAGAAGAGAATTCTGGTTTAATGCACAATTACTGACCCAGTGGGTTTTCATGGCCAAGCAGGGAATTGAACCCTGGTCTCCAGAGTTGTACTCCCAACACTCAAACCACATGCCATACCAGATATAAATGTTTCAGATTTTTTAAAACAAATCATTTCACTTCACTGAAGCTTTTATAATTTCCTTCATAAATTTAAATAACTGCAGCTCTCTAGGCTTGTAGACTTTGGAAGCTAGACAACCATAGATAATGCCTTATTTTTCTTCCTTTTTGTTTCCTTGAATGCACACAGATCTTTCTTTTTATAATTTCACATTTGCTTGCAACCTCCCAGTATTAGAAATTAGATTGCACTTCAGCATTTAACCTTCAGTGTGCAGTAGTTTTTCAAACTAACTATAAGCAATGATATTGCAAAATGCCAGTCTTTTCTTTCCCTTCCCTTGCCCCCAGTATTCATCTGTTTATTTCTGAGAAACTTACTTATGCATAGCTTTTGTGTGGGGTTTGGGGTTTGTGCACAGTGCTTGTGTATCCCTTTTTAAAAAAACAACAAAGCAACCTTTTTTCATAGGACTTGATAAACTTTGTGTGGCTGTCTGCAAATATCTGGAAAAATACATTATCCTGTACAATGTTGTATACATTGTGTTGCAGTGAGATAAATCTACATAGAATGTGAGTTAGGATTTAGCTAAATATTCTGAATATTTGATCCAGTGTGCTGATTATTGTTATCCATCTTAAGATGATTAGTTAAAATCAGTAGGTTCAATTAATGTGTTGTTGTATTTCTTCACAGGCTTATGGCATGTCAGCTTTGCCTCTGAACCTAATAAAGGGGACGAGAAATGCTAGTTATGAACGTTTGGAAAACACTGAGGATATTGAGGAGGTGGAACAAAATATACAAAGAATTAAATCCAAGGTCTGTTTCTGTTTTAAAACATTATTTGAAGAGATTTGATTTTGTGGTCTATCAAATTAATCTAGTGTTTATCAGTCACTGTTTTAAAAAAAAAGGATTGGGGGTGGAAGTCCCTAAAATTATGTATGATCTTCATAAAAGAAATTACAAAATCTGAATGAAATTAAAACAGCTAAATCTTCCCATTTGCCATTAACCTTAACCATTAAACCTTTTACAGTTCGTATTATGCAGGGTTTTGCTTTTGTTTTGTTTTGTTTGTTTGTTTTATTGTTGCTGGCAATATTTTTTATAGAGGGCAGAGGACCAAACACACAGGTGTTAATTTACTTTGGATTGGTGAGGCTTTTTAGCTGTGATAACTGGGTCAGAAAATTGGTGTCTTTGTCACACATTTGCCAGAGTAACTGATTATTGAGTAGAACATTTTTTCAAAAAATTAACACTGAAATGAAATTAGAATGAATTCCAATTCTATGGCTTTGAACTAATTTAATTAAAATTCGATATCTCATTATTTTGGCTTATAAATCCTTGCCTTTCCTAACCATTAGTGCAAAGATGGCCGGCCTTTACCAATTCGGGATAGGCGCACATTGCAGCAACTTGAAGATAAGCTAAGAACTCTTCGAAGAAGAGGACGACGTCTGGAATATGTTGAGAAGAGCTGTTGGACAAAGTTCTGTGGAGCCATGAGGCCAATAAAGGTAAAGTTATATCTGGTACTTCAGAGAAACTTTCTATAGGTACCAGTGTCTTAGTAAATTCATAATTGCTTAGAAATAGGGGACAAGGGCTTTCTTGGCTGTGCTGTTGCCACTGAACAAGAGGAGGAACAAAAAAGACAGCACCTAGAGTGATTGATTCAGTGAGCACCTAGCGTGATTGACAGCTCAGACATCTCCATCTGCCTAAGGGTACCTTGAGCCTGTGTTTGACTCTCTCCCATGCTGTATAGCAGATAGAATTTTGAAAATGAATGAAGTTGCCATAGCATTATTGTGTGAAGATCTGGTAACAGAAAGAAAATAAAATTTCTTGCAGCTTTAAAGTCATTCTTTGAATCTCAGCCCTTTTAATATTAGTGTTCCCACATGTATTCTTCAAGTTTACATGTCCAGAACAAAAAGCATATCAGATAATGCTACATTTTCATGTACCTGCATTTCAGTGTTCTAGAGATCCTAGAAGATCCTGGGTACACTATGCTAATTAGTCCAGAGAAATAGTCCAATCTCTTGTTTCACATAGAAAACATCTATACATACAGAAACCCGTCCAATGGGTTAACTCCTGTTGCTTGGAAGGCAGGAACCATGTGACCTTTTTTGGCACTATCATTTCCTCTCTTGATTCCTGCTCTGATTCTTCCCTTTCTCAGCAAAGAATATAACATTCTGCCTTCTCTTCTTATGCTTAGTAGAGTACTTCCTATATTCTCTCTGTGGCTGTCAAACTAAAGAGAAATGTACAAGTGTTTCTTGACTGTAGCCCAATTTCTTGCAAGCCAGTCCTGGTTTGCTAGCATTATGGAGATGATGAATATATATAGTTGGACAGCTGTTACCTATGAAAAGGTGACCTAGAATTTTCAGCCAGTTCAGGTTTTAAAACAGATGTCAGTGACATGATGAGCATAATTCTGCCTTGACAGAAAAATGTAGTGGAGATTCATGGGTTGCAGTAGAAAATATGTTAGTACTAGAGTGGAGACTTTGAAAAACAGAGAGTTGAAAAAATACTGCACAGCAACGTTAGGCGCGCACCTCTCCAAGCAGTTATATAGAATGAGATTTCTCCTTCCTCCTCCCCAGTGAACCAAAGGAAATGGCTCACACTTTCAAATTTTAAGCTAAATCAAAAGGCACACAGAGAAGCACCAGGTTTACCTTTAGCAAGGTATGTCCCAGAATTCCTCTCCAAGCAGTTATATAGAATCTTGGAGCTCAGCATCCATTACATTCTTTTTCATTTATAGAATAGTTTAAACTATTTTAAACTATTTTATAGATAAATTTGAAAAATAACTTTTTGCATTTTTTATCTCTATGTGCTTTTATTTATATCTTTTTTATTTAAAAAATTGTAAACAACATTGTGTCCCAGCTTTAGGGAACAAGAGGAGTGTAAATAGATACCGTGCAATAAAATAATACATCTTTGGTAAATACTGACTTTCTAATCAATTTATTGTGCATTTAGGTCCCTCTGGATTTGCAGGTTCAATAAATACAGAA
This sequence comes from Urosaurus nigricauda, assembly GCA_034509955.1. Classification (NCBI taxonomy): domain Eukaryota; kingdom Metazoa; phylum Chordata; class Lepidosauria; order Squamata; family Phrynosomatidae; genus Urosaurus; species Urosaurus nigricauda. The sequence continues at coordinate 253,745,274 of JAOEGL010000001.1, read as the reverse complement.
TATTTCAGATATGCTTCACTATATTTCTGCCTTTTTTATAGTTGAAAAATATTATGGTTGAGAAATGTAGCTGAAAGCAAGAAGCGAAAAATGGAGGCATTTTGATGCAATTCAATAGGTAACAGTGACACGCTTGTTCTTGATTCTTACCTGGAAGTAAATTATCTTGATGGATTTGGAAGCCAGGCCCCCCAAAATAAGTTTTGGAGTGTAGTCACGTCACTTGTGCAGTGCCATAGGGTGAGATTCTATTTAGCACCTCTATAAACTGACTTGGAAGACGGACCAAGATTTATGGTTGAAGTTACTGATAAAATTGGATCAAATTAAGATGAGTAGACAGCTGGAGAAATGTGTGAACAGACCTATAGGATGAACAAATAAGCAACAAATTCAATTTATTTCTGGAACAGTATCAGCACATGATTGCGGAGAAGTGAAGGTATGCAGCACAACATAGAAATAAAAGATGTGTGACACTAGGGATGCAAATTTGCATAAACAGGATTACACCTTAACAGCGCTAAAAGTATACTGCTACTTTGTAATATGGACTATGTGTAGCCAAGATCTTTCTAACATATCTGAGTTTAACTGCTTTCAGAAAAATGTTTTTTCATCCTAAAAATACCATGCCCACAGGCATATAGACTTCATACATCTCATAGTTGTTGGAATATTGGCCAGCTCTACAACTGATCCACTATAGGGTTAATGCAGAGTCCTTGAGAGTGCAGATGATTTTCACCTGTGTGCATAGCTCTAATCAAGTATTGAGCCTTAATAAGGCTAGCGCTGTAGTGAGCTCTCTCTCTCTCCCCTTTTGCTCACTATTCTTAGCCTCCTTATTTTCTGTTGTTTTATACTTGTGTTATATTGTGTAGTTTATATTATTTGTTACTTGTTATGTTTGCTGATGTTATTATGCTTTTTCTTATATGTGTATATATATATATATATATATATATATGGGTTTTGTATAATTTAATTATATATGTTGTTCCTTATCCTTTTAAGCATTTTATAAAGCTTTTATAAGTACTATTGTCTCTCTAGTCTCTTTTCAAACCTTTTGCCCCAACAATAGTTAGAAGATCATTTGCAGTATCCTAATTGCTTTGTTCTGAACACCCAGGTTGAATTTTGTTTTGCATCCAAACAAGCTGAAACTGAGACGTAAATACTTCACTTTGTCAAAATAGGATTCTTATGCTTTCTGTGGGCTTACAGCCAAACATTGCTACCTTGTTATGGCCCTTTTGCCCACAGAAGTCACCCTTGAAGGCCTTCTGGGTCCTCTTTCCATTCCTGCTGAGCTGGATGGGACCCCTTGAGACCACCTTTTCCCAATAGCTGCCACCACCTGATGAATTACCTGATCCTCCCCCTTAGCAACACACCAGAATTTTACTAAGTAATCTATAAGTACTTCCCCTTTCCAACTTAGGCAAGAACTATCTGAGCCAAAGGCAAGTGAAAAGGCGTGTGAGAGAGGCAAGGTAATTTGAAGAAAAGCTTTATTCTGACTAAGGGATTCTAGAGCAAAGGATATCATTACATGTAGGACCCCTCGACCTACAGGCACAGAGAAATGTAAGTTACAGAATACAGTCATTTCAGTCAAGCCAGTAAAATAACCAGAAATCCTAACACCACTAAACTAGTACATGTTCCACATCTTACTTACAGCTCAGATAGGATTTGTAGTTCTTGATGTTTCTGGATGCTGGGAGCGTTGAACCCCTTTGTCCAGCTGTACCAGCTCTTTATGATCTACCTCAGGGCATACAACCCCCAAAGGCAGGCAATGCCGACTTAAGCTTTGGGTTCAGAAAGGCTTTTTAAAACCTCCCTTTGGAAACATTTCGAAGATTTGTGCTTCTATCTGAGCTCACCCATCATCTCATTGGTCAGTCATCATCTCATCAGCTGTGATGTAAGCCCTCATTAGAATGCACCTCCCTCCAATATCTAACGCTTCGTTGTCTGGGAAGAAGTCCTCTGATAAATGGGAGACCCCATTTATCACAAAGTTTCTAAGCAATGTCTTGTTCTTATTATTTCCCATTAAGTCAGCTTCAATTTATGGCAAACCTATGAATGAAAGACCTCCATGAGTCCCAGTTATCAACAGGATTTGTAAACTCAGAGATGTATATGGCTTACTTTATTGAATCAATCCATCTATCATAGGGACTTCCTCTTTTCCTACTGCCTTCCGCTTTACTGTGTGTTATTTTCTTGTCCTTTCATGATATGTCCAAAATATAATAGCCTTAGTTTAGGCATTTTGGCTTCTACTGAGAGTTCAGACATTTATCTGAGAACCATTTATTTGCCTTTTTAGCAGTGAATATTATCTGTAGAACTCTCCTGCAGTACTGCATTTCTGATTTGCTTCCTGTCAGTTCTGTTCTCTGTACTGCTTTCCCATTTATACATACAATTTATTTTTATACTTCCTTGGTTCACTTGTTTAGTGGATGTCAGAGAAGGCAATATCTTTTCCCTCTGTACCTACAACAGGATGTTCTTCTTATCTCCCTTTCCTGGCTGCTCTCTGAACAGTGACAGACATTATTGGGCACCATAGATATTTGAGCTGCATGTTTTAAAAACTCAACATGGCTATTCTCATTTCTGATTGATAAACCATCTGTGATCACTATGCTTAGCTCATTAAGAGCTTCCACTGAAAAATGAACTAGGAAATAGATCTTGCATTGTGCTCTAATCTCTTTTGTAAATAAATAAATCTTGTGTTTTCACTTGCTGAGAGAAAATTGCTTTTAAAAAATCAGGATCGCCAAACAGATAAGCAACACTTCAGTCACTGTGACATAGTAAACCTTTTTAGAGCCTGAAAAGTTGCATTTAAAAGTGCCCTTTCATTTCTGTTTCCCCCCTAAAAAGGTGTGTCTTCTTCCCATGAATTAAAAATAGTTTACAAAGCAAACCTGTTTTAAACGAGTGACTGTTTGTGCTTGGAGTCACATGTGGATAGAAAGCATTTTCATGTGTCATATAGCAAAAGAAGTATTTTAGCCATACCACATAATTTTACTGGTTAATTTATTTGCTAATATCACTTTTACACCCTTTGCAGAAGTTGTCTTTCAAGTCTTGTCTTTCTGCTCACTCTTATTTTGAGTGGAGGGCACAGAAGTGGATATCGTGTAGAATGGGAGAAAAATTAAAACATGGAGGAGCATTGAAGATTTCTTCAATTCATCTCATTAATTCATTGCAATATATAAGTAGTCTTCCTAAGCTGTTTCTTTTAAAAAAATATATATTTGTATTTTTTTAGATTGCATGGGGAGTGTTCTTCACCCTTGTGGCTCTGCTTTTCACAATTTCTCTCTTCTTGTCAAAGTAAGTATATAATGTGTGGCATATCTTAAAAGATGTTTGCATGAAATCAAATTATTTGTAAGGTAAAAAATATAACAGCCTTCAATGTGACATAGGTTCTGGTTTAAATGTACTTGCTCCCCTCTCCTTCACTTAACCTTCCCCCTCCCCAATCAACAGTCAAGTGATTTGAAACCAGAATTCTATTAAGTAAATATATATTTACACATCAGTAAATAAGAGATCAGTTTCTTTTCCCACCAAATTTCCCCTTAAAGTAATATATAGTGCTCTAAACCACTAATTCGTAGCACTGCTTGTTCAGTTCATTATGATCTTTATATGTGTTGAAGTATAATATTTGGTGTAAAACCTGCAGAAATTGTGACTGTCAAACTAAAGAGAAATGTACAAGTGTTTCTTGACTGTAGACCAATTTCTTGCAAGCCAGTCCTGGTTTGCTTACATTATGGAGATGATGAATATATATAGTTGGACAGCTGTTACCTATGAAAAGGTGACCTAGAATTTTCAGCCAGTTCAGGCTTTAAAACAGATGTCAGTGACATGATGAGCATAATTCTGCCTTGACAGAAAAATATGGGATGCAGTGGAGATTCATGGGTTGCAGTAGATAATATGTTAGTACTAGAATGGAGTATTTGAAAAACAGAGTTGAAAAAATACTGCTCAGCAACCTTTTGGATTTCTGGGTCTTTTAAAGGCCATGATTGCTCACACTAATAAGGGACTGAGGTTATTCAGAAAGAAAAAGAAAGGGTTCTAGAAGCAAATTAATGATGACACGTGATATGTACATGGAAAGGAAGTATTCAATTATTTATTAAAGGGTATCTGAAATGTACATAGAAGTTTGGATTTTTGCTCCTGCACAGTTGAAAAGATGAGGTTGGTACTGTTTTAAGGCCAAGTGAAATGTGTTTAGATCCAAGTGAAATGAGTAAATAATACAGAAACTCCTCCCAATGATGATACTAAACTTAGAGTATAAAATGTTGTATGGAACAGATATGTGAATAAATGCAGAAGGGGAAAAAGAGAAAAAATAAATTGTTATTTCTCAAATTACTACAGCCTGGATAAGGCACTGCATTCAGCTGGGATAGATTCTGGATTTGTAATCCTGGGAACTAATTTAACCAACCCACTGAATATGCTTCTACCTGTTCTACAAACTGTAAGTAAAAGATAATAAGAAATGATGAATGCTGCATATAGAAGAAAATTACTGTTTTTTGATTGAAAGGAATTGTGTAGTTTAATTCTGCAGTATAATTCTTGGATTTAATGTTTAAAACTTATAAACATATGTTCTTTTAAAAAATCACATTGAGTAGCAATGGGGCAATGGTTTCTGGTGACATCACACTAAACTTGGTACACAGGGGATTTCAACCTTTTACTTAGTTTTTGTTTCTGAGTTTCATACTTATGGACCTATCAAAAGTATCCACACCTCTTTGACTTTCCTGCATTGTGTTGTGTCACAACCTGGAATTGAAATGGATTTAATTACCATTGTTATCACTTGATATAAACTGTCCTGAATGAATTCTGCTCATTTCATACATGAAATTTCTAGATATATTTCATTCTTTTTCCCCCCTCCCTTCATCTGGATTTTAAAAAAGATTTGGCATTAGGGTTTTTCTTTATCCAGATAAAAGAGAAGTGATAAACTATCTTCAGAGCATAATTTTTGCAATTAAATGTCTCTTTTGGGAAACTCATGGCCTAAACAATTTTGTTAGTCTCACCTACAGTAGACCAAATGAATTAATGGTAATTTGGTAAATCTGCACTTATGTAAATTCCACTGATTCAGTGGGTCTTCTATAGGTGAGACTAACAATTTTATTCAGGTTGATAAATAAAATTCTGCCTGTATTTGAACATCTTACTGAAATGGTTAAATTAGAATTTTGTAATTAGATTGTATGTTGCCAGTGTGCTTGATCTAGCTGGCTTCCATTTTGTTTTTGAAGTGGTCTTGATCATACAATTTTTGTATGGGTTTTTGAAGTTGTGATCACATCAGCATCTCTGTTAATTGAGGCCTTCAGTGGAGGTCCTACTCCTGGTGCCTCACTTTCAGAATTTAGATGACTGGTGACCAGAGAGCACCTTCTCTGTAGTGATGCCTCACTTGTGACATATGCTCCTTGGGATCATACCTAGTGACTTTTAGAAAACTATGAAGGCTTTATTATTATTCTGAATTCTGTATGATTATACACTTCTTTCTTTTGCCATAGACTTGCTTTTACAGTGTGTTCAGGATATTACCTTTAATAATATTTCCTGGTTTTTTTTCCTGTTTGCAAACTTCCTTGAATATTTTGTCATGAAATATCAAAAATATGAATATCTAAAATAATAATGTTTTCTAGCATTCAATTTCATGTAGAACTAGTGCATAGAATGTTGTTAACCCAATGAATCCAAGTTTGAATATGTGAAGATCTACATGTTATAGGTCTGTAGAACGTGTAGCAGACTCCTTGAACCATCTTGAGTCCAATTTGGCAGGATAAAGACAGCCAAGAGATAAATCAATAAAATGTTAGTTTTTTGTGGTCTTTTCAAGCTATGAGAAGAGTTTATTCCTGACATTTCACCAGCAGCTGTGACTGGCATCTTCAGAGAATTCTGGTATGGAAGAGAGTGGGGTATATATACTGTTGGTTGAGAGGAAGTGATTTACATGTTATCCTGTGTATTGTTCTGTCGCTGAATGGCAAGGCCTCAGGGTGTCTATTTAATTAATGATCCACTGTCTGCTAGGACCCCCCCCCCCCCACACACACACCCTGGGTGGTTTTCATTTGTGTTTGCTGGGTCTTGATTTTTGGTGTTTTTCAGGACTGGTAGCCAAACTTTGGGGCTCTACAGATCACCCTTTTTCATGCTATATTGGGGTTGTGGCAACCTCATGCTGCAGCCCCGATACAGCCTTCTGATGGCACCATAGCTGTGGCAGTGCGGTTATATCATGGCCCTTTGGCACTGCATCATCTGCATGCAGCGCTGGAGGCACACCATGACTCCGTGCGCCGTCTGGAGTGGCATGCAGCATCAGTGGATGTCAGGACGCTGCGCCCTGACACTGCCCCTGGGCTGGCCTTTCAGGCTGATCTGTAAAGGCCCTTTGCTTACTTTAAGGGGTTTCTTCTTTTCTGTTATAATTGTTCATGTGTTTATGGATTTCAATGGCTTCCTTGTGTATTCTGACCTAAACTAATTCACTTCCTCTCAACCAACAGTATATACACCCCACTCTCTTCCATGCCAGCATTCTCTGAAGATTCCAGCCACCGCTGCTGGTGAAACGTCAGGAATAAACTCTTCTAGAACACGACCTCATAGCCCAAGAAACCCACAAAAAACTATATATGCCGGCTGTGAAAGCCTTCGATTTCATAATAAAATGTTGTTTGTGAAATAATGGGCCTTTATGGAAATATTCATAAATAATGAAATGTTTCCTTCTTGAAATTTGCATTCTGTTGCTAGAAATCTCTGTGATTATATGGAATTCTATACATTGCTATTTTTGCTTTTAAATTCAGATGCAATGAAAACAAGATGTTTATAATATTTATTACTTTCTCATGGATGTGTTATTTCATATAATAAAAATAATAAAAAACTTTTATTTCTAATATTAAAGCGGCTTATAATATTAAAATAATATAACCATATATAAAAAGTATCTCCTACTTAAAAAGAAATTAAACAATGTAAGATTAAAATTACATAAACCATTAAAAACCAATAATGGTGGGCAAGAGTCATCATATACGTGGGGGAATCATTCCCCTCACATATACTGTGTTTCCCCGAAAATAAGACTGTGTCTTATATTAATTTTTGGTCCCAAAGATGCGCTAGGTCTTATTTTAGGGGGTGTCTGTTTTTCCATGAAGACAAATTCACATTTATTGTTGAACAAAAGAAAACATTTATTACATACTGTATATATATTTATATACAAAAACTTTGCTAGGTCTTACTTTCAGGGGAGGCCTTATATTTAGCAATTCAGCAAAACCTCTACTAGGTCTTATTTTATGGGGATGTCTTATTTTCAGGGAAACAGAATATGTGGGGGAATATTTGGCCATAACAAATATTTTTGTCTTATTAGTCTTGCATTTTGACACATTTTAGGTCTTTCCCCTTGATTATATTCTCATAACTACAATCATCATGTACTTCATATTCACCTCAATGGCAGGAATTCGAAATATGGGAATATGGTTCTTCTGGATAAGGGTAAATAGTGTTTTTGTCCTTACTATATTTATATGTTGTCTGGTTTCAAGAAACACAATATGTTACATAAATACTGCTTTAATAAACGGGCTTTAAATGTATGTACATTGGAATATAAGAATATGTGCATGCAACTAGGTAATGAGTTTAAAACCCAATACATCCAATGCATAAGTCAATTCATGTGCTAACCCAGTTTACTACTGTATTGTACGTTAAGCCAGTAATGTAGAGCTTTGCTACTAACAGAGAAAGGTGTTTGTAACATAAGCTTTCATAGACTGAGTCTGCTTCATCAGATGCAAAAGCTTATTCTACAGATTTCTTTCTCTCAGTCTCAAAGGTGCTACAGTATCTCTTTGCATACTTATCTAGGTTTATACAGCTATGCATTTGAATTGAACCAACACATTCAGGAATCTTCCTGAAACCTAATGTCTGTTAATTTTCTATCTCTAATATATGTCCCATTATAAGTGTATGATCAGTCTTTCCATATTTACAGTGTTTACTTTTAAAAGACAGACATTGGTTGTTTGTTTACATAGTAAAGCTTTTCACGGTGATGCATTGTATGCTGTGTTGTTCTAATGTGAATAATTCTGTTCTGTGCATTTTTTGTTTTGTTTTGCTTTGTTTTAGGAAATAAGGCCTTGTTATAACTAACACTTTTACATTCTATTTTTTAAAATTCTAATCACTTTGGCCCCAAAATCTTTCTGTGTTTTTATTTAATAAAACCTGTTTTTCCTGTAATTTACCTTCACTTATTGCTAGAGCACTACATATTAGACTTCACAGCTATCTTAACACTCACCAGCTTGTATTCCTTCAGGGCCTCTCTGATTTTGATAGCCTAATCTAATTTCCTCCCCAGAGAGCTGTTAGTACTGTGTTCTTAAATTTTAATTGAAGCTGCCTGCCAACCTTGAATCTGTAGTACTCTGTACCTTTCAACTACTGCTGGTCTTACGGTCTAGTGAAAGCATTTTCTTATAATGCCAGTCTCTTAACTCATTTATGTCTTAAGATTTCTTCCTATCACAGTAGTCAGCAATCAGTCTTCAGAAAAGGTCCATTGTTAACATATGTAAGTTGGTTAGGTTAAAACATGAAAAAAAATTACGGCATTAGCTCTTCCATTTCTGTGACCCTTAGCTGTACAGGTCTCCTCATCCCGTCAGAGGACTGTCAATTTTCCATTGGTGTATTCTGAAGCTCATTCCCAGAACACCCACATACAGTCACCTTTCCTAACTTCAGACTGAAATATGTCCTGAGTAGCCTAGAGATTTGATTTGTATCAAAAGAGATTAAAGGAGCCGGCTGTGTTTAACCTGGAAAAGAAACATTTAAGATGCAATATGAAAACCATTTTCAAATAATTGAAGGATTGGCCCCTTAGCTGATGGAGGAAATTTGTTTTCAGTTGCTTCAGAAAAACCTGAAGCAGCAAGTTCATATTTTAAAAAGGGATTTTGACTTTATATGAGGAAGAGCTTGCTGATGGTATGACCTGTGTGACAGTGGAACAGATTACTTTAGAAAGTGATTGACTTTCCTTTGTTAGAGGTTTTTAAACAGAAGCAGAATGGTCATTTACTAGAAAAGCTCTGGAAGCCGATTAGACCTTTGATAGACAAGTCTTTTGAAGTCTTAGCTAAATGATTTTATCTACTCCCCAGAAAATATGAGGGAAATGTTTAATAAAATTCTTTAATGGAGTTCTCACTTGTAGCTATAGGAAATTAAACTACAAAGTATTTTATGTTAATTTTTGTTTGCTGTTCCCCTTGCCCCAACCGCCCCCCCCCCCCACACACTCCCCTTACATTATTGGACCCAGACCTTACTTGTGCTTAAATTGGTCTGTAAATCATAGAAAATAAGTTATGGTCCGTATGCTATATGCTTTTACTTATAAAAGAACCATGTACAGTCTCTGGCAAACCACACCTATAAATATATATTGGTAACAGTAGCTGGGAAATAGAGCCAGTGTGGTAGAGTTATTTGAGTATTAGACTATGTCTATTGAGACTAGGGTTCAAATCCCCAATCAGCCATAGAAACTCACTGGGTGACCTTCGGCAAGTCACACTGTTTCAGTCTCAGAGGAAGATCAGGGCAAATTCCCATGGATCAAATCTTGTCAAGAAACCCCCATGATAAGTTCCCCTTAGGCTCTCACCCTAAGAAGGAAGTGACTTGAAGGCTCTCAACAACAATTGGGAAAACCTCTACCTGAGATGGGAGAGTCACTGCAAGTTACCATAGATGAGCTAAATAGACAAATACATTGGTCAGTTACAGGGCAGCTTCATATGCTACTATATAAATGCAAATATTAATGATAATTGTGTATTAAGACAAATTAAACGTAAACATGTAGAGCTTATAACATGAAGATAATTTTACATTAAGCGTAGTTTTGTTTTTAACAGTTTGCAAAGCTCCCTTGAGGCCTTGAAGATGGCATAAACAGGCAGCCTTTTTTTAAAGGCATCTTTTGATAGAATTCAGTTTTTAATTTGAAGCCTTGCTTATCCTAGTAATTTTGCTTTTAGCTGTACAAGATCAGACGAGGAAGGACTCGACCTCAAGCACTTCTCTTTCTGTGCATGATACTTCTGTTGATTGTTCTTCATACCAACTACATGATCTACAGTCTGGCCCCTCAGTATGTTATGTATGGGAGCCAAAAGTATCTAATTCAGGTAAGATTTCCTGTGCAGGGCAAGTGGGAAAAAAGGTGTAAATGCAGAATCTTTTGAGATGAATACACACATCACCTAGACTACTCCCTGAGTGTTACCTTTAACTTGCTCGCTCAAAGCTTAGGCCAAAGGAGTTTGCACAAAGCTTGGAACAGGACTGACCTATAGTGTGATAACATTATTCATCTTGCTTCTGGCAGTTCTGTAATATGATTAACTGATTCAAGCCCCAGGTTTAGACTATCCTGAAGGTACTGAGCTCACGTTAACTACCAGCAATATACAGCAGTCTGTATATGGTACTAATAAAATAAAAATCTTCAGTGACCACCCAAAGTCTGCTCTAAGAAAAGCTTGTGTAACTCTTAGGTTTTTAGGATTTATTTTTCATAATTTATTTTGGTACTGCTAGTCATGAAAATAGACATTCTACCAGGCCACAAATCCAGGAGTGTCAACAGCAACAGCTTTTTCATGGTCTCTGTGCCTCACACAAATGGGTTAACTTTGAACTGTTCTGTAAGGATTTTGGTGGTAGCCCCCCCCCCCCACTCCCCATGTGCCCGAATAGGAAGCTTCCCACCTAAACCCTTAGTTTCTTTTTGTCTACATGATAGCAGCATCCGTTAGGTGCCTTCTGAACATTCTTGCTATTTTCTGACTGACTTCTCTTGAAGAGCCCAGATTTGGACTTGGTTTTCTAATTTTTATGAATTTTGGCTTAGCGTCTTGGTTCATATTATCTTTAAATAATAATAAATAAAATATTTATTTTTATCCTGCCTCTCCCTTTTTGAGGATTGCGGTGGGTAACAGCAATTTAAATGGCAATTATAAAAGTAATAATAAAACATTCCCCAATCAGCTCAACCCTGCAACCCTCCCTCCCTCCCCAAAATAAGACAATACAACCATATAATTCACAGTAGCAATTAATTACAATAAGAATTAAGAATTATAAAAATGAAACCAGAGTGGCATTATTAGGGGGAGTTAGTTTGGACATTGGTAGTTCTGTAGTTCTGATCTTCTTGGAGGTCAGTCTGGGAAAGCCCACTGGAAGAGATCTGTTTTTATCACCTTTTTGAAGACATCAAGGGATGAAATGTGGTGGATCTTCTCCGGGTGGTTTGAGCCCTGGCTGGATTCAATTCCCTGCTCAACCAAGGAAGGCAGAGGGAGTAAGGAAGAGGAGAACTACATCTCCTGGCAGCCCCCGCCCCCCCCCCATTCTTCCTGGCAGTGCCGGTTGGCTGAGCTCCCCTCAGTGCCTCCTACCTCTCTTTCCTCCTCTTCCTATCCTTCTTTCTCTTTCCTCCTCTTCCTCCATGGCAGTGATGCTGGCCTGGCTGAGTTCCCTCTGACCACACCGGGTCAGACTCCCCCCCCCCCGCCTGCCTGGTGCTTTGAAGCCCTTGGAAGACAGTGGAGACCCACTGGAGTCCAGCACTTCTCGTCTGCCACACGTGAGTTGCGCTCAGGCCACCTCCCCTTGTGCTCAGGTACCTTCCTTTCCGTCCCTGAGCCCCCCTCCCACCCTCCCTAGGGCCAAGCTAAGGAAGGCTGAGGACCAGGGTGGCAGGTGCCCCAAGGAGGCCCTGCCCGCTCACCTGTCTGCCTTGGGCATTTGTTTGGATATGTCCTACATTTCAACCTTCTGTCCAGGTAGAATGTCAATATTTCTTCCATTTTTCAGTATGACTGAGAAGCACGAATTTATATTAATGTTTTTGGTTTTAGTTGGTCATGTCCTCTATTTTTCTTGAATGTCCTATATTTGTCCTACATTTTGTCCCAGTTTTGTGGTAGAGAATTATGACAACCATACATGTGTGGCATGACAATCCCTCCTTCTGTGGTTAGTAGCTTGATAGTCTCCTGTTTGTGTGAGTCACAAAGACTGCAAAGAAGAAGATGTTGCTTACCTATAACAGTAGTTTTTGGAGTGGTCATCTGTGAACCCACATTATCTTGCCCATCTTTTCCTCTTAGTGTCCTGCCTCTCGGTAGCTTCATGGCTGCTGCTTCAGCATCCAGGGAACTGAGATTTAGGATACAAAGGAAGAGGGTGGGGCTACCACCAAAATATTTATCTAACAGTTCTGAAAGATTTCAAACGGTGTACTGCACAGGTGCAGTTAACCCATTTGTTCACACATAAGTTCACTGATGACCAGTCAAAGAACCACAGATTAACCAAGCTGTTCATAGTCTGCAAAAAGATTTGACAGCTGTGTGCTTTATACAACCAATAGAAGAGTGATGCCCTTTTTTGAAAGCATAAAGATGAAGTAATACCACTTTTATATCAACCAACTAACCTGAGATTGCTCATTAATACTTATAGACAGACACCTTTGACCAACATAGATTTTCAAATACATTATTTTTGTAACCAATGTGTATACGGTCCCATACAAGAAAGTATTTTGATCAGTTTACAGTAAGTTTAAAAATAGTGACCAATAGTGTTGTTTCCTGAAATATAATGGACATTGTCTTTGAAATGTCTATATGGTTTGGCACCTGAATAGTAGTACAAACCTCCTCCAATGTGCCTCTAAGGATCCATTTGATCAAAACTTGGAATAGGTCTTGGCTCCTATCCAGCTTTCTTGGAATATCAAGAGAGGCAACCTCAGAACTATAAGACGTCTGAAAGGGGATATGTCCTTTTGTGCAGCCATTTTGTTTTCACTCATGTTTCTAAAATACATTTGCACAAAAGTCTGTGAGTTTATTGTTATCAAAAAGTAATATACATGGTGTTTATACACCTGTTATAAATACATACAGTTATGTTTATGTTCATTACAATTTTTAAGAAACTTGTGTGCTCAGTTTCACTGAACTTTCTGTACTTGCCTTTGTGGGGGAACTATCATCCCTGACAACTTTTTCGCAACTATATTCTTCTACAGAAAGTGGGAAAGTCTCAAAGGACTTAAAGAAAATTTGTTCAATAACTTCTAACTGGTATATTCTTGTGGCTTTATTGTTCCAAATTAGGTCACAAAATCATATTGCTATAATCATTTTCCACTAATGGAAGAATAATCAAAAATACCTTACAGATAGTTTAAAAATGCCCTTGTAACCTCAAATGCTGACTTGGAATGCAATAGCAGTAGACACAATCCAAGTATCTTTTTCAGAGGCAAATTAGAGGAGACCTCTTGTAGCCTAATGTACCAAAATAAAGTAGATGATGTTGCTGTAGCATTTATATGAATGATCTGAGTGATCTTCAGTGAATATGTTTTTATGCAGAACAATGTGACAGTTGATGGACACCTGAAAAATAACACAATATGGGCACCCAAGGTCTGTGATGCAGATGCCCCTGAAGGTAAGACAGATCGTATTCCGTTCCAAATCAGGGGGGAAAAACAAAGCCCTGATACACTTGTGTTTAAACACAAAGGAAGTTTATTTAACAATGTTTAATGCCTATAGTGTTTGTCATAGAGAAGTATTATATTGTAATTCAAAGTAGCATTGCAGCTAAGTGTAGCTTCCAGATGATAGAATTTAAGTCATTATTAAAATGATTTTTTTAATCTTCTACAGTGTGCCCAGCCATATGTGGGCGCACAATATGCATCTTTAAGCTTTCACTGAAGCTGCGCGACAATCAAACATGGCGTGTGCACCGCCGCAAGCAGATTCCCCATTGTTTTCAATGGGGCGTGAGCATACATGGAATTCCCCTTATGTTCCCCCCATTCCAGAATCCCCCCCCCCCCATTCTGGGTGCCCCAGGTAAGGGAAGGGCCCTCTGTACTTGATTTATTTTGCAAGAATGAGACAGCTGATACAGATCAAAGGCAAATGAGACACTTGCCTGGCTTTTGTAAACAAAACAAAACAAAAGTACCGTTATAATAGTTGGCAAGCCATCTTCCTATTTTGCAAGCTCGGCCAAGCGTCCATTGTTTTCAAATGGTTAGCCAGCATGCATTGCTGATGTTTTTTAAATATTTGAAATCCATACCTTTAAATATTTTCTGAGAAGATAAAAGACATCATTTGTTCTCATTTGAACTTGTAGACTTGAGAACACAGTACAACCCACTGCAGAAGTCCTGCTGTTGTCAATTGATAATTTCTATAATATTACATCATGTGTTTCTATGTAACAAACAGCCAATTCTTCTGGTGTAGGTGTATAAAGGTGCTAACTCAGACATCACAATTATTTTGAAGGCTGTGTATCAAATGTATGAAATAAGTAAGGAAGATTTGTGGAAAAAAATACAACTTGTTCTCTAAAAGTGCTCTATTATGTGGAGATGAGACTCCAGGCTTACAAGAGGAGAGAGATAAAATTGGGTGGTGTTTAATTAAATTTTTACCATAAGCAATAGAGACCCTTTCTATCCTTATATCTCCATACTTTTTGGAAGAACAATCACATTAAAATTGCCACTGTTCTCTTGTTTTTCTCCTGAGTAGCACAGAGAGAGTTTTTAAATAAGGTGCAGTTTTTAATCAGTTTGTGTGGATGCACTTGTATCCTGTCTTGCAATTTTGGTACTTGTAAAATTGTTGCCATCCATTGGCCCAGACACTTGGACACTTGCCTCTCCATCCTATCAAAGCCTGGTTCTTTTGAAGTACAGCTAAAAAGTTTTATGTAGCATGTTTGGCTTAATGAAACTGAAGCTACATTTCTATAAAGTTAGTGGGATTTCTTTGGGCTATTTTTAACATCTATGCCTATTTTATGTTTGCAGTCTTGGAGCAGAAATGATAATTTGGCAATTAATTAGTCTACTTATTACTTTTACAGCTTTTGAGAAGGAATAAAACATTGCTGAAATGAGGGAGCATTTAGTGAAAGAACTGACACTAATCCACTCATAAATTGTTTTGGCTGTAACTGTTTTTTGCAGCTTTCCCCCTCTTAAACATTGTCATTACATTCTCTGCTATATATTATAGTAATCCATCAGGGCCTTATTTACATTCTGTTACCAGAATGGTTGCGATAAAAAGTGCCTTACCCCTCTTGGTTGTACTGTAAGAAAGGTATTTGAAATAAAAAGCATTTCTGACATGATTGCACTTGACTTCCAGTTTCTATAGAAGACTTAGAAAAGGAAAGGCTGCATGAGGAATGTTGTTATGGTTACTAAATTTCTAAAAATAAGCTTTAGAATGAATGTAAGATCTGTGCTGGATTAGATCAAAGACCTATCTATTCCAACATCCCATTTTCTGCATTGGCAACTCAGTGCTAATGGAGTTCAAACCTCTAATATTATTTCCAAACAACTGGTATTCAGAATGATGCCTCTATCCTGGAAATAGCATGATTAGCTGATAGCCTTATCTTCTGCTAACTAACATTCAGAGTTGGCCATCATACCATCCTTTAGTGGCAGATTCTATAGTTTAACTATGTGAGTAAATACTTTGGTCAGTTCTTTTACCTCCCATTTACCAGCTTGGTTGGTTGATGATAGTTTGGTTTTTATATGTGAAGGAGAAAAACATATTCCTGTCTGCTTTCTCCACATAATATATGATTTTATGTATCTGTGACATGCCCCCCCCCCCCCCAACATCCTTGTTATAAATCTGAAAAGCAAAACAAATTTCTTGCTAAGAGAATTTCCAGTCCTCTGATTATTCTGGTTCCCTTTCCTCATATTTTCACACTCTACTATAGCCTTTTTGAAAATCAAGTAGACAGAACTGTGCACAGTACTGAAAATGTGACTGCAACATAGATTTGCATGATGGTACTATGATTGTTGTTGCTGCTATGTGATTTCAGGTTATTTCTGACTTAATGGTGACCCAAAGGCATAGAATTTTCATAGCAAGATTTGTTCAGAGGGTTTTTTGCCTTCTTGTTAGGCTGAGAGAAAGTGATTTGCCCAAGGTCACCCAGTAGGTTTCCAAGGCCGAGTAGTTACTCACACCCTGGTATCCAGTCACGGTCCAGTATTCAAATCATTACACCAGATGGCTCTCAGTATTATGAAACTAGCAATTCTATATTACATTCTGATGATGCATGGAACTGGAGTTTCCCAAATTATTAACATTTTCATTGAAAAATCTACCATTGCCTTTTATATTGTGAGATACTGCCACTTCCCATCCCATCAGTGAAATTTTAACCTACCTTTACCATTTTATTGTCCATTATTCAGTTCAGGGTTTGTTGGAACTTCCATAATCCCTTTTAATTTTTACCACCATGAATAGTTTGATACTATCTACAAAGCTGGCCTTCTTACTGCTCACTCACAGCTCTTCAATCATTTATGAATAAGTAAAATTTCTTGTGTTCATTGCCTGGCAATTTATCTTCAATAATTGTTTCCATCAGTCTACTGGGGAAAGTTAAGTAGCTTGTAATTTCCAGAATTTGTTTTTTAAAAATTAATGTTAAATAGACTGCATATGAATCCCCTGGTACAAAAACCAGTCTTATAGACTATATTGTTCTCTAAAATGTCATAAAATTCACATATGAGCTCTTTATAATATCTTGGATGACCATCCAAACCTGGTGATTTCTTAAGTTTTAATTTGTCGGTAAGGATTGAAATGTCATCACTTGTGACTGCTATATTTGGCTCAGGTCTATACACTCCTTGGCTAGAAAAGTCACTACAGGCTTTGATTTGTCATCTGTGTTTTCCAAGATTTTCTAGAGCAAGATCTTCAAGAGCACTGCTCCTCAGAGTGGTGGTTCCTAGACTGGTGCTACCCTGGAACCATTGGCACGCCAGTCCTTTACAAGTTTCTAGAAGAGAGACAATGGTATCCAGTGGGCACAGACTTTGTGCTTTTCCCTGGCACATTGGTAAACATAGTTGCCAGTTCCCTACATCAGATAGCCAGGAGGCAGCATTTTAGAACACGTTCTACAAATAGCTTTAATATTGAATGCCTTCTATATAAAACTTTCTTGGTAGAATTTTGGTTGACAGATGGGTTCATTTTATTCATAAGTTATTTGGATTGGTTCTGCAAATGTACAAAACCTTTTGAGTAATTTGGTCCTAAACATTATTAAATCATAGAATCATAGAGTTGTAAGAGACCACAAGGGCCATCCAGTCCAACTCCCTGCCATGTAGGAACTCCCAATCAAAGCATCCCCAACAGATGGCCATCCAGCCTCTGTTTAAAGACCTCCAAAGAAGGAGACTCTACTACACTCTGAGGGAGTGTGTTCCACTGTCAAACAGCCCTTACTGTCAGGAAGTTCCTCCTAATGTTGAGATGGAATTTCTTTTCCTGCAGTTTGCATCCATTGTTCCAGGTCCTGTTCTCTGGAGCAGCAGAAAACAAGCTTGCTCCCTCTTCAATGTGACATCCCTTCAGATATTTAAACAGGGCTATCATATCACCTCTTAACCTTCTCTTCTCCAGGCTAAACATCCCCAGCTCCCTAAGTCATTCCTCATAGGGCATGGTTTCCAGACCCTTCACCATTTTAGTTGCCCTCCTTTGGACACGCTCCAGTTTCTCCACATCCTTTGACCAAAGCAGAATAGAGTGGCACTATTACTTCCCTTGATCTACACACTGTACTTCTATTGATGCAGCCTAAAATTGCATTGGCCTTTTTAGCTGCTGCTTCGCACTTTTGACTCATGTTCAACTTGTACTCTACTTGGACTCCTAGATCCCTTTCACATGTGCTCTCATTCAGCCAGGTGTCCCCCATCCTATATCTGTGCATTTCATTTTTCTGCCCTAAGTGCAGTACCTTACATTTCTCTGTGTTGAATTTCATTTTGTTAGCTTTGATCCAGTTTTCTAGTCTATTCAGGTAATTTTGAATTTTGATCCTGTCCTCTGGGGTCTTAGCTACTCCTCCTAATTTGATAACTATGTCCCCAATACTGTCATCCAAGTCATTAGTAAAGATATTGAATAGCACTGGGCCCAGGACAGAACCCTGTGGCACCCCACTTTTCACTTCCCTTCAGGATGAAAAGGAACCATTGTTTAGCACCCTTTGGGTTTGGCCAGTCAACCATGTAATGGTTAGCTTGTCTAGCCACATTTTACAAGCTTGTTTGCAAGAATGTCATGGGGAACTTTGTCAAAGGCCTTACTGAAATCAAGATATACTATAGCCACAGCATTCCCTTCATCTACCAAGCTGGTAATTTTATGTAAAAAAAGAGAGCGATCAGATTTGTCTGGCATGACTTATTTCTCTGAAACCCATGTTGAGTTTTTGTGATTATGGAATTATCTTCTAGATATTCACAGACTCTCTGTTTAATGATCTGCTCCAGAATCTTTCCTGGTATTGATGTCAGACTAACTGGACGATCATTGTTGGGATCCTCTTTTTTCCTCTTTTGAAGATGGGGACGTTTGCCCTCCTCCAGTCTGCTGGGACTTCTCCTGTTCTCCATGAGTTCTCAAAGATTATTGCCAATGGTTCCGATATTACATTTGCCAGTTCTTTTAATAATAATGATGATGATGATGATGATGTTTTATTTCTATTTCCCGCCTCTCCCCTTGGATTGAGGCAGGATTTCAACAAAGTATTAAAATAAAATGTCATAATCAATCCACAATCTAAAATTATCTTTAAAACATTCTATAAACAGTTATAAAACCACAATACAATTCAATCCTTAAGCCTAATCAGTTGCTGCCATTCCTTCCATTATTGATCTGGTTCTGAATGAATCGTTCCTAGTCCGTTAAAGCAAATCAGGCGGATAGGCCCACTGGAAGAGATCCGTCTTAAGTGCTTTCTTAAAGGCATCTAAGGTGGTAATAAGACGGATCTCTTCCGGCATGTTGTTCCAGAGTTTCGGGGGCGCGGCTGTGAATGCCCTGTGGGAAGTTGTCATCAGTCTAGTGTTACTAGGTTCTAGCAAATTCTTCACTGAAGTTCTGAGAGTGTGGTGCGGATTATATAGGGAGAGGCTTCCTTCAAGTAACTCGGGCTCAAACCATATAGGGCTTTAAAGGTAACGACCAACACTTTGTATTGTGTCTAGAAGCTGATCAGTAGCCAGTGTAGCGATTTTAATATAGGGGTAATGTGATCTGTCCTCGATGCCCCTGTGAGTAGGCTGGCTGCCGCATTCTGGATCAGCTGAAGTTTCCGGACTTGATACAAAGGTAGCCCCATGTAGAGTGCATTGCAGAAATCTAAATGAGAGGTTACCAGACATGTATCAATGTTTCAAGGTCCCCTTTGCCCAAGTAGAGACACAGCTGGCATATCAACTGTAGTTGATACCACGCACTCCTGGCTGTTGTCTCCACCTGAGAAGTCAGCTGGAGGGTCCAGGAGTACGCCCAAGCTGCAAACTTTGTCCTTTAGGGGAAGTATGACCCCATCCAGGACAGGTTGGCAAATCTCCATCCCTGGGTAGGGAAGCCTATCACAAGTACCTCCGTTTTCTCTGAATTCAGCTTGAGTTTGTTTTCCCTCATCCTGCACATTACCAACTCCAGGCAGGCATTCAGGGAAGAGATGCCATCCTTGGTCACTGCAACAGTCAGAAACATAGAGAAATATATTTGAGTGTCATCAGTGTATTGATTTTAATACCCTTGGATGTAGTTCACCTGGTCCTGGAGACTTGTATTCATTTAGATTAATCAGGTATTCCTGTACTATCTCTTTGCTTCTTCTGTGCTGAAATTTTCCTATTCTGTCCCCTGCTCCACTGTCCTCAGGTTGAACACCTTTTGCCTTTTCTGAGAAGACTGAAACAAAGAAGGCATTGAGTAATTCTGCCTTTTCTCTGTCCCCTGTTAGCAATTTGCCATGTAATATGTGAATTAACAGTTCACTTTTAATATAGAGGATATATATTTCCTCCTCATGCATAAATGTTGAGTTCAGAGTCATTGACTGAGGCCATGTTAATGTAAGTGACCTACAGCACCCAGTATAAAAGCCTAGCTGGGAGATGATTTTTC
This sequence comes from Urosaurus nigricauda, assembly GCA_034509955.1. Taxonomy (NCBI): domain Eukaryota; kingdom Metazoa; phylum Chordata; class Lepidosauria; order Squamata; family Phrynosomatidae; genus Urosaurus; species Urosaurus nigricauda. The sequence continues at coordinate 253,724,977 of JAOEGL010000001.1, read as the reverse complement.
CAAAAGAGAGACAAGAGAACAGATTTCCATCTGTATTAATAGGGTAGGTGGCAAACTCTAAAACAATATCTCAAAATGGGTATTGTATCTGTCAGCAAGTATTGAGCATTCTGTGTATTGAAAGCACTGCTATATAAGAAGAGAACAAAGTATTATGGTATTATTACAAATTTTTCACTGTGAGTACATGCAGTGAGAGTTTTGATAAAAACTGGTAATGTTTAGTATAGTAATAATTCAGAATTTCTTCCAAGCTTAAGTACTCTAGGTAGACTGTTGAAATGAAATGGATGTTTTCCCTTACTACATTGAAACTTTGGTCAATTCAGTTTATAAAAACCAAGTTTCATTCAAATTAATGATGAAGTAATGAGGGCTTTTTTAAAGACACATACCATGTTTCTGACAATTTGTCCAGCATTTCTACCTGTTAGGAAGATGCAGTTTGCTTTTTATCTGCTTTAGCTCCCTATAAAATTTCATTATGTGTTTTGAGGACTATTTGCCATACCTGTATCTTTAAACAGAACTTTCTTTTTTTTAAAAAAAAAAAATGAAACCATTACCCTTACACCTCTCCTACTAGCTATCAATTTATAAAATTATTTGTTTAGGCTAGAAATCTGACATTGTTTGCATATTTATAGCATGTAACTGGTGATTCTACCACAACAAAAACACGTTTCCAGCTTCTGCCTCCTTCAGTTACAAACCTAGTTTTAAAAATAGAACCATATCTTCAGCATGTGCAGGCCACTCTTGGGTCCCAGTGGGATACATAGATGGGGATTCTTTGCGAACTGGAATCAGGAACCTTGAGAATTATGAGCCAGCGATAAATAATAATGTTCTGAAACCATTTTTAGAAGATCCTTGGATAAGCACTGTCCATAAAGTGGGAACTGAAGCCACACCAAGAGATTTGATTTGACCTTCTTGACTTCATGGACTCTAGGTCAGCTCTCAACATATTCTTACATACTAAATTTCTTACTTGACTCCCCTTATTTATTTATGTATTCAGATAATTACATACATATATATGAACATACTTATCCTTCTTTCCTAGAGAATTTATCTGAAAATCGATAGAATTCTATGTTTATTGCTTGAGATTATACTTTAATGGAAACTTTACAAGCGTGAAAGTAAGAAGGTTAAGTTATCTCAGAAGTAAAAAAAAAGCTTACTAGATAATTTGAAATTAGCTTTAAGTGTTAGTGTTTCACTTTTAAGTGTTAGTGTTCAAGTGTTAGTGTTAGTCTACGTACTTGTAATATTTGTATGTGTTCTATGTGTTCAATGGTTTTTATGTATATTTTTAAAATTAAAATTAAATATAAAAAAATAAATTTCTGAGATGGCATGTTAGTATATTAGAAAAGCACATCTGTAGTCTTTCTGTACTGGCAAAATGAAAGCTTAGTCCCTTATGCAGGGCACACATAGAGAGAACTGATTGCTCAGGTCTTATTGCTCAGGTGAAAAAAGGCCAAGAATCACATGTAAACCAATCTAAACTTTTGTAAAGAAAAGTAATATAACTATGGATAAAGTGGGGGGGGGGGGAATCATTGAAACCATTTACAAAGCAAATCTCTCTATATAGTTCCACACCACAACATGAGTGCATGGCACTGCTTAGACTAGACGGAAAAACAGTAAATTGTTTCTCAACTTCCATGATCTTTATATTGTCACAAAGGCTACTAACAAGCCTTATTAGAAATATAGGCATTGAGGTCAGTCACATAAAGCCCTTGTCACTGTTTTCAGCATAGTCCTAGCTTTAATTTTCATTCTAGATCACAATTTATGCCCTCAGCAATATGGTGTGGCTTATATTTTAAGACAGAAATGAATTGGAAGGTACACACAAAGTAGTGCTAAGCAAAGATGTACTCATTCACTGTACTTTTCATAATCTGGCACAGATTGATTTTGAAAATGGGCAGCTGCTAAAAAAAGGATATCCTCATAATTAATGGGGTAGGGCAACATAGCTAGATCTTAAAATTAGCAGTATAGGTCCAAATCAAACCTGTTGAAATTTTCAGACCAGTTAATAATCAATTCTCTCAGCCCTAGTTAGTACTTATGCACTCGTCCCTCCACATTCGCTGTGGTTAGGGGCACAGAAACCCTGTTCATGTTGAAAAATCACAAATAACAGAAACACTGTTTTTAATCTGAAAGAACGCCGCTCTAGGAATCTCTAGATCCTCCAGTGCAACTCTGTGGTCATCATCTGCCAGACATTGACCACAGCATTGTCCTGGAGGAGCTACAAATGCTAGTGGAGTGTTCTTTCTAGGAATCCCTAAGTCCTTCAGTGTGACTTTTAATTAAAGTTGACCATAGAGTTGTTCTGGAGGACCTAGATATTCCTAGAGAAAACATATTAATAAAATCTGTGAATAATCAAAGCCACAAAAATCAAAGCCGCAAATGTGGAGTGATGAGTATACACTGATGTGTTAGTGCTAATATACTAATTATCTTCTCACCACTGGATATATCTGCTACAAGGAGACACTACTTCTAGTAGAGTATGTCTTTGTAGATTTAGATAACACGTTGAAGGTAGCTTAAGACATGGGAGAATTGTCAGTCTTATTGTAGAATGCCCTATGAAATTGCTTTTTAAGCCATGAATAACAGTCCTATGGTTACCCTATGAAAAGTTGGGTGATGTGTAGTTACTTGATTATCTGTTCTCATTGTCAGCACATTGGTTTATTTAGCTAGTATTTTCTGGTGGTTTATCTCAGATATGAGGCAATGCCCTACTTAGACAGCCTAGTGCCAAAAGAGCAAACCAGTTGTCTATCTAAAATGTTGTTGTGTGCCTTCAATTCATTTCTGACTTATGACAACCCTAAGGCAAACTTACCATGGGGTTTTCTGGGGCTGCAAATAATGGGAGTCACCCGAAGTCATCCAGTGGATTTCCATGCCTGAGCAGGGAGCCAAACCCTGATCTCCACAGAGTTGTTGTCCAGCACTCAGACCACTACATCACTGTGGCTCTTGTACCTAAATTACCTTATAGTAGTATTTGGAATGCTTATAAGTACATATTTTATAGGCAGACTCGGGGTCTAAATTATATTGTATAACATGATGTTAAACAAATGGAAATGTCTCCCTGGGGAAGAAGCAAACACACTGTAACTGAGGTATTGAACCAGTGTTGCATTTCATTATAACATTTCTTGAAGGTCAAACAGGTCCAAAATATCTGCTATAATTTGTTTAGTCAGATTGCCATAGAGAGCCATCTGTAGGTCTGTTCATTGCTCTTTAATTCAGGTGAGCAGCTGGAGGGGTTGCAGATGGTGCAGAAAAATGTGCTGTCCTGATCTACTAATTAAATGTTTTATTTCCTCTTCTCACATAGGGCATATTAGTTGACTCAGGAGCTAATCTGTTTCACATCCAAGTTAGATAGCTATTTACATCTCTAGAAATTTTATTGATAACTCATTTGTCCCACCATTCAGTTTTGAAAAGAATCTCCAAGAAGCCTTACAACTTCAAAATCAGGCAATACCAAAAAGGGGGGGTGGGGTGGGGAAGCCCACTAAAAACAAGCAGGGAGAAAGAAAACCACTTTACAAGCAAAGTTTTGAAGTTGTCAAAGGCTGGTAAAACAAAGGATATTCCAACCACTTGCCAAAGTCGTCAGTGAAAGAAAGGGGTTCCACAGTCAGGGTGGTGCAACCAAGAAAGCTGAGTGAATATTTTAGCTTGCTTAGTATACCTATCTATAGCAAAAAATCATTTACTTTTATGCCTGCAAGTGATCTGAGATGTTTTATCAAAGGACCAGTGTGTGCTCAGATTATGCCATGGAACTTTTATTTTTGCTTAAAAATTGTAATAAGTGTAGAGTTCTGAAATGGCCTCAAAAATGGACTCATGAAGGCTGGGGATAACTGGAATAAGAGCTCATCCACAGCCTAGTCAATCAGAACAAAAAGTCTAATCTCTCTTTTTCTGTATGGAAAAAAACAACAACAACTGGCAACAAGAACACAACTAATGCAACAGTTGTGCTTTAAATCAGGATGAATGACTTTCCAAGGACTGGAGACCACCTTGTGATTGATCAAGCACTTGTGAGCTGCATGTGTTACATTCCAGTTCAGCAAGATTTAGACAAAGTCACCTTTTCGAAGTAAACTGATACCAACAGCTTGGTAGAGGCCTGACAGGGTTACAACAGAATCCAGGCACAACTGCCATTGCTTCTTTTCTCCAGAATTTAATTTAGCTTCTCTCAAAGGGGCAGTAACATATTAAGATGGATTAAAATTTGCTATCTTTGAACATGGTTTTACTAGTGACTCAGAAAAGAAGTTTGAATGTGGTTGCTCTGTAAAATAATATCTAGATTCCAGTTTTAAATGTGCTCCAGAAAGTAGACATTAGCAAGATTCAGACATGATTCATAGCAATCTAAAGCATTCACTGTTTCTTATGAAAACCTGCTTAAAAGAGCTTTCTTTGGATTTAGACTTCAAAGGAGAACATGTGTCAGATCCTTGGACTAGTTCCTACAAAGTCATTGTCTCTTTTTAAAAAAAATCTGGTGAGAACTTTCCTCTCTAATTCCTGCTGGGATTCCTGCTTCAGTAGGCATTGATGTTTGTTCTCTCCTCCATCAGACTCACTTGAGGAACATCTTCATTTTTGCCTACCTGTTTAAGATAACTTTCACTCTGTCACGTAATCTTCTGTGTTAGCTATTTAGATTGCTGTCCTATATATGTTTCCAAGCCCACCAAATAATACTTTACTTAAAATCTGCACAGTTGAGTAGTTGCTAAAATTAAATATACCGTGGTGTGGATGAGGGACATCTGTACAAAGTCAAAATACAAACTAGGCAGCCAGGGACCTTCTCAGATTAATTTTTCAGGTTTTCCAGAGCACTGTTCCATTTATATGATGCATCACTCTTGAAGATGTTCTGGATTTCCATAGCAACAGTTCCTTGCTCTTTGGCTCTCCTTTGTTTAAGTGAAAGAAAGACATGTAATCAAGTTGACTGTCTTGGCTTATTGGTGAGGGAGGAGAAAATAGACAGAAATACCATTGTTTACCATTACAGATCTACTGCTGAAACACAGATGCCCTGAGTAGCATATGAAGCTTATAACTGAAGCTGCATACAGCCTGTCACTGGTTGATATTCAGTTGTGGGAGTGGGTGTTTTTGAGGTCTGTTGCATGGAGACGGCTTTTAAGACTGTAAAACATCAAAGGGGAAAAAATAGCCAAGGAGGAAAGAAGAATGGTTGTCTTTGGAGCTGCAGAAGATGATTGGCTACTTTCAGGCTAGGGAATGATTGCAAGCTGAGTTGAAGGAAAGTTCCTTTTTGTCTAGCTTGTTTATGTAGATTGTGGGTTATTTGATGTGTTTAAATCTCTCCCTCTCACATACAATGGAATATGAAGCCAAGCTCTGCACCAGAGATGCATGAGAAATAATAGAAAGCCAATGTGGTACTGTGGTTGGAATTTGGGACTGGGACAGGGGAGATTCAGATTCAGATCCTGAAATCCACTCAGTGACCTTGGATTAATTTTTAGAGTAGTTGTGAGAATAAATTGGGTGGAGGTAGGGAGAAAGGTGTTAGAAAATAAAGATGTTAGATTCATTTGTTACTTTCCTCACCTGAAATAGAATGTTGAAGGCTCACATGACCATCCTTTTGGGTTTTTTTTCCTCTTTGCTCATTTTGACACTGAACATTGCAGCAACAGCCAAGTGTATGCAGCAGAGGATGCACCTGAGCACCTGAATCCAGTGTCACTTGTTAGCAAGATGTAATAATTTTTAAAACCTACCACACATGAGTCAGATCTGGGTTGAGTGGGTGGCTGTTTAGATTTCCCCCTAAATCCTGGAATGGTAATGGGCTGTGGTTTCATACAGTCAAAATGAGTTCAATTATAGTACTACATCTTTGCTGTTGTTTTCCCTCCCATAGAATTGTTAAAGTAGAAACAGATGTGCATGTTAACCTGGTTTCTAAAGCTATCTTAGGAAAAGATGCACTTTGCATAGGTAGTCTGTAAATAAAATCCTAAATCTTTTTGGAGGACTAAGAAAGTAGAACCAATGAAGTCATTTGGCTCTACTGATACTATCCTCCTAAATGAAATGGTAGAAGAACAAGGTCTTGTCTGTGAGATACAGCTAGGCCTTACTACTATCTGCCAACAGTGCCTGTTTGTAAAATTGCAAAATTCTTGCAGTGGAAAGGATGGAGTGCTTTTCAGCAATTTCAGAATTCTCATGTTTGAAATGCATGCTGTGTTTTAGAAATATTAAGTATAATAGATCTAGATTTTGATGAACCAGGTGTCATTATCTATACAAAATTGTTACATACATGGATACATTCTCATTCTTTCAAGCGGGACAAAATATAATAAGTTTAAAACCTTAACACAGCTGTTGATAACAGGGAGACTTGGAGATTTCTCATTCGTGGGTTCGCCATAAAACATAGTTAACTTGTTGGCAATTAGCAATTTTATGTAGTGGCAGTAATTTCAGCTTTAACATATGTTTAATATTCTTAGCATACTTTATTCATCATAATTTATCAACCACAATTAGTTACACAAAATTCCCTTCAGGGAACCTGGAGGGGTCACATTTTAGGCTCAGGGCTTTTGGTCACTTCATTTAAAAAAAAAAAAAAAAGACCACTCCTGGAAATAAAATGGCTAGGAGGGGGCAAAACATGGTAGGATATGCTCTAGGGAGTGCTTGGGACAGAAGGAAAACAATAACCTTTAGTTTTTGCCAGGAGGGCAGAGATACGGGTGTGGTCCTTCAAGGTTTCTTGCAGGGCTAATGTGGTCCTCTGGCCTCCTACAGTTGCTCATCTTTGCTTTAAAGCATGGCATGGGGAACTTGTGGTCTTCAAAATGTTGTTGATTCAACTTCCATCACATTGAAGCAGTATGGCCAATGATCAGGCATGGTGGAAGCTGGAGTCCAACAACTACTGGAGACCCACCGGTTTCCTATTCCTATTTCAACAAGCTGTATCTATCTCATAAAAACTTTAGATTAGTTCATAAATTGTCTCAAAGTAATGTTTTCTTTCCTTTCAGACCAGTGTACAGTAACTCGGACTTACCTATTCCTTCACAAATTTTGGTTCTTCAGCGTTGCATATTATTTTGGCAACTGGGCTTTTATTGCAGTAAGTAATCTTATTTGGATATTATCGTAAATCCAATTTAGTGGTTTAACATATCATTATCATATCATTTGTATCACAGAAATAGTGCCCCATTCCAAACCTGTTACTTCCATATTCCCTCAACTGAACAACAATAATGCATCATAATAACTTAAATTCACAGGTCTTCTTAATCGGATTAATTGTGTCATGTTGCAAAGGAAAAAAATCTGTCATTGAAGGTGAAGTGGATGAAGATGATTCGGACACAAGTGATGATGAACCATCTCTCTATTACGGTTGACAGCACATACTGTAGTCCTGAAGGTTAAAGCACACAATGTAAAACCGTGAAAATGCTATTTTGGGTTGGATGTTGCTCCTGGGAGAAAAATAGTATTTGCCAATGTTAAGTGGGATAAGTAATGTAAAGCATAATTGGGAATTTGAGTATCTTATTGTCTTATGTTAATCTAATATGTACATATATAATCACAAAAGAGCTAATTTTATGAAGGAAAAATTAAAGAGTACTATATTTTGAATGTACATTTTGATGCTGTGATGTTATTTAAGTTACCTTTCAGTTGGTCTAGTTTTAAATTATATCATGCCAGATTCCCTTTTCACAGTGTTAAAAAGAATGGGTGTAATCATTCTTGTTTCTTACAAAAACCAGAAGTTTAACATTGCCAGTGCTTATTGATATACAACCAGTGTCAAAAACACACCTGACAGTAACTGTAAGTAATACTTAAGGTGTAAGAAATGTTAGATGGAAAATGCTTTCCACTCAAATTTTATATACAAGTGCAGAGGGATTGGGAAGTCGCTCTCAGATTTGCATAATGCTTCTTCCTCTGTCTTCCAGCCATAGATAGAATATAAACACAATGAAGAATCCCAAATACCTTTGAATATTGGTTTTCCCATAGGTCAGCCATACAGAACATGCTTATTGTATGGTTAAGGAGATCCTGATTCAAATAAATACTGGGACCTTCTTATGTGCACTTTAGCTATGGCTTATTTTAGGCTTGATGGGACATAAAAAAAACAAGAGAGGAAGTCCTTTGTCTTGCCATACATCATGAGACATGTGGCGGGGAGCGGAGTATTGTCCTGAAAGAATCACAGTCCAGGTAAAGATCTCTGTCACAAGAAGAGTATAAAAGAAAACAGTTTCTCTTCTTCCTCCAGTTTGAAACTGCCATGTCTGCAGGTTCTAAACCAGTGGTTACCAAATGCTATTGGACTTTAATTCCCGGAAGCCCCAGCTAGCGTGTCTAGTGCTCAGGATCTCTAGGAGTTGTAGTCCAACATTTGGGGACCTATTTTTGAAAATCACTGGTCTAAATTAACAGTATGCAAATTTTTAAAAATGTGTTGACTATTAATCATATGTTAGCTACTGTTTCATGTTAGTGTAATATAGCTTTAAAATACCAAATATTTTGAGTTGATTTTTTTAAAAAAGCAGTTGCAATCTGTATCTATTTTCATTTTGTTCAAAGTTATAACTAAATGTAATATATAGATATTTAAAATCATGCAAGATTTTTCTGTCTCATTTTGTAAAATAAACTGATCAGGATCTTGACTACAGCGTTGAAATGTTCTTGCAGACACAAAACCTTTATCTAATATTAATTCTAATGCTTACCCTTTTTAGATTCAAGTGCCATTTGTTAAACAATTACAGTTAAACAAATGAAACAGTTTTGAATGTCTTTTATTAGTTGCAACAATTTTGTATATTTACCTTTCATCTAATGGCTGACATCCTGTGTTGCAGTTACAAATTCATAACCTAGAGTTACAAAGGTATAACTGTTCCTTTTCAGCTATGCTACATATTCACTACCATGGCACTGTTGCCACAGTTGTAAATGCCCCCAGAACCAACCTTAAACTTGGGGGGGGGGGGTGGCATTCAGAAGGGTGGATATTTGATGTGCAATTGGGTGGGGAGCAGGAAGGGTTCATCCTACAGTGCCTCATTGGACTGCATTGCAGACCTCCATCACTCAGAGCAGCTCCCTAGAGTTTAAGGTGGATTTCAGGGTTCAGTTGTTAGGCCATTTGTAGCTACATTTACCATACCTAGTTACAAATTCAATGCAGGATCTTGGCCAGTATTTATGGTTTGTCATTTATATTGGCATTTAAATGATTTCTTTTAACGTGCTGTAGTTCCAGTTTGGTGAATCATTGTAAGTGTAAACCCTGTGCTCAATAACAACACTTTCCATTGGCATTTTCAATAAATGACCTATCTTATTAGAGCAGGGATGGAGGAAATGCTGATTGTGAGCTACTTGCAGCACCCGAGCTGTCAAGATATCCCCAAGTCTTTGGACCTGCAAGGAAATTAGTGGAAAATGAAATTAGAACTAGTAGAGCCCATCAGGGGTTTGGATGGAAAATGTAGCCAGAACTGAACTGTTACATCTTTTACACTAGTTGGCAAACAGCTCCCTGTAAATAGTAAATTCTGGCACACAGGCATGTATTGTAATAACTAATGGTGTTTCAGTCTGTAGAAAATGTCTATTATATTCCACTGATTATTTTTTATGAGCCAATTTCTTATTCTGGAATAATTCACATCTCTGATACAACTCACATTATTAAGACTTCCAATAGCTTCCTAAAGAAAACCTCTTAATTTCAATTGTTGTATAGGTCTGTTTCTGTGGCGATTACACAAATCTAAGTGAGCACACTTATCTTTTAATCTTAAACTGCACAAACAGTAAATCATCTTTTAAATAACAGTGATAACTATTCTAAGGTAACATGTTTGTACCCATGGGCTTACTATACTGTTTTACATAAATCTGTCCACTCAGTGTCACCAAAAAAGTGGTGCTCTCATGGCACTATATGATTTGCATATTCAACATAAAAACTAATCTGTATTCAGACATAAAAATTCATCAGCTACAATCTTGATTAGCAGTAACGTTACTATCATCTTGGTATCTGACATAGCGTACTTTATATAAGATTATTTTTTGAAACAAAGATAAAGTGTACAAATATACTTGGGCGAGTCGACTTGCAGTATCTTAGTAGCTGCATTTAATTGCATGATGGCAAGATACTCTAAAATTGTATTGTCAGAGATTATTCTGGGGGTTTTGTGTACAGACTGGAACAAAAAAAAAAAGATTTTGTGCCCCTTTGGGAACAGAAATAATTTTTTAGATGAACTTCAAAAAGGCCTTACACTGAAGGCTGTACCATGGAACCTTGGTATCCGCAGACTTGCCATCCACACATTTGGGCATCCACAGATGGCAAGCCCCAATTGTCTCCAGTGGTGGTGCATGCACATGGCTGCACTGCCATTGGGGACAATGGGACTTGAGCATCCATGGATTTTGGTATATGCGGGAGGGCCAGAATGGATCCCCGCAGATACAGAGGTCCTGCTGTATATGTATTGATTATATATACAGGTATTACGATCTGTTCCTGAAGGAGGCAAATAGTTATGTTGAATGTGCTTGTTGGAGGAGCTACATGCAGGGGTCCTTCAAAACAAATTACAAAGTGACAAGGGGAAGAACTGGTCTGTGGCACTTCTGCATAATTATACCTCCCCTCCCCCTCCAAAAAAGTATACTTTGATCTGCCATTGAACAATGAGGTATCTTAAACCTCTCTTTTGTGGCATTTGCTGCAATCAATATTGAAAGGTGTTTCATTCATAATTTTCTTTTTTGGCTGCTTCAACACGAGAAGGCTCAATGTGACCAGTCAGAAGATAACATGCAAGTCGTTCAGTTTTGCATCAACTGATATTTCCCCCTCATAAATGATGGGAAATCTCAGGAGAATTGTGTATGGAAAATGATGACAGTTGATCCCTTATAAAATGGATTTTGCACATAAAGTCAAATCTAGAAGCACCCTTAGTGTTTTAACCCTGTACATTGAAAAAAATACCACTGAAAACAATGTGAAGGGTATTCATGCAGTGGAGTTACCATACTAGGTATTTTTTTTCTGTAGCCCTATTCATCATTCTTTTCTGTATAAAAGTGGGGAAATGGATGTCTCCTCCCTCTTTGTGTTTCTGGGGGAGGTTTGAAAAGGAGCTATAATTACATTCAGGCGAAATGGTGGCCATTCCATGTGATTGGATACCCTGCTTTGTCATGGTGTGAGTGTGTGTGTAATTCTCTAATCACATTCACATGAATACAACTACAGTTCCTTTTCACATCTTCATGTAAGGTCAGGGGTGGAAGTGGTAGAGCTGGAGTGTAAGTCCTCAGCTCCCCCCAGTCATGTGTAGAAGAGAACTAGATGGAGCCATTAACTAATGAACTGGTGTGTGTCTGTCTGTCTCTTCACATTGCCTGTAGACTTATGGTGGCCCCATTAATTTTACAGGGTTTTCTCAGGCAAGATATAGAGGTATTTTTGCCATTCCCTTCCTCTGAACCTACAGAACCTGGTATTTGTTGATGGTCTCCTATCCAAGTACTAACCAGGGCTGACCCTTACTGCCAAGATTGGATGAGATCTAATGCCTTTAGAGTATTTAAACCAATACCCAGTAGCTATGGTGCTCTTTCCAGACCCGAAAACTGTTTTCCTTGGTTCTGTTTTCATTTATTGTCTTAGTATACAGTGTTGTGTACTGGTCTGTGGGTTGGATTTTGACTGGTGACCAGGGTTTGAATTGCCACTCAGCCATAGAAACCCATTGGGTTACCTTGAGCAAGTCACATTTTCTCAACCTCAGAGGGAAGGCAAAGGCAACCCCCCCCCCCCCCCGAACAAATCTTACCAAGAAAATCCTGTGATAGATTTGCCTTAGGATCACCATAAGTAAAGCTAAGTTGACATTTATTCACATTGTCCTCACAATTAAAAACTGAACTTTGTTTTTCATGATCTCATTCTGCCACTGGCTTGTGTAAGATAGATTATGTCTTTTGACATGGCCATTATTTTGAAGCATTGTTATGACTGCACAGGGATTTGGGGTGAGAATGTCCTCCTAGTACCATATTTCTGGGAACCATGTGCCAATTGACCTTTCATCATTCTGTTCATTTTTGTTTGCTTGCTTGTTACCTTCCTTTGTTCCTCTAAGAGTTCTTCAGTATCTTTTGCCTTTCATGTCAGAATGATGAGGACTTCCAGCTGTCTTCTTTATTTGCCTAACATTTCCGAGGATATGTCCCACCAAACTGTCAAACTTTGGGAAGAAAAATTGATATGAAAGGCATCACATCCAGAAGCCATATTTCAAGCAGTAAAATACTGGTCCAGTTTTTGGTTGTATCAGTATTTTGTCATTTGAAACAAAGATTTTAGATGTTTCATACTAGATTTTATACCAGAAGTTTGATAGTGGCAAATGAAATGAGAACATGCATGCATGCTATAGTATTGTCGTAAAATACAGCATCTAATACTTAAAAGTTTTTAGGTTTTCTACAAGTAACGAAATTCACAAAGCTTTCTAGCTCTAATAAACACTGCTCATAATGGCAAATGGCTAAAAGCCAGCTCTTATATGTGATGTGTCTTTTTGAAGGATGTTGATTGGTATTTTTAAAAATTTGTATATTTAGACATTATACTTGTGGAAGGTTTTTTATATAAACAGTGACAGCATGGAATTTTTATCCCAAGGGTTTTTCACCATTTTGTAAAGATAAAGAATAATGCATATATTCTCTCTCTCTCACACACACACACACACAATTCCAAGAGAATGAAGCTGATTCAAAGTTTATTTTAGAATTCAGAAGAGAACCACTTTTTTACAGCACAATTACTTATTTCAGCTTTCCAGCGAGGATTATTTCAGTAATTTATTATTCTTATATGCATATAGAGGAACAATCTTTTACTTTCTTTTCATATCAGGATGTTGATATGCAGATCATTCCTTTGCAAAGTAGTGGTTCTTGCCTACAAATAGATTGATGTTTTTGATTGCTTGTTGACATCTCAATGTAAATTTAGAATAACACTAATAGGGAATATCTACAATGTGCAATGCTACTTTTGAGTTTTCTGTCTTTAGCAAGCTGTTATGTCATTTCTCTGTACAGGTTGAGTCTCCCTTATGAAGAATTCCAAAATCCATAATATTCTAAAAACCAAAACTTTTTTCATGGGGGGCTGAGATAGTGACACCTTTGCTTTCTGATGGTTCAGTGAACACAAACTTTGTTTCATGCACAATTTTTAAAAAAATGTTATATAAAATTACCTTCTAGCTATGTGTATAAGGTGTATATGAAATATAAATGAATTTCATGTTTAGACTTGGGCCCCATCTCCAAGATATCTCATTGTGTATATATGTGCAAATAGAGCTTTCCAAAATACCTCTGGTTCCCAGCATATCAGATAAGGGAGATTCAACTTGTATATACATTTGTTTATTACAATGATATCTTACTTTCCTTCTACCAAGTTCAGTGATTTTCAAGATTCTTTATGCTCACAGCAGAGCTGTATTCCAGGCTGTAAGACAGTGAGTGGCTCAGTGCCTACCAGTGAGTTTCATGGGTCATGAGAATTTGAACTTGGAGCTCCAAGTCCTAATTCAGCATTAACCTCCAAATTACCTAGGCTCTTAATATGTACCTAGGAAACACACATTGATTGCAGTATTCTACCAAGTAACCTATGCTCTTACAAACCCAAGTCTTTTGTATCTGAAAAGGCTTTTGAGGAATATTATTTATGAAAGTTCTGATCATAATGACACATCTGCTGTATCCATAGAGAAATGTGACAAAGGGTGACAAGTTTATTTTTTTTTTATAATTGTTTGGTGATCAGATTTGCTTCCCTTTCCATAAGAGACTATTGTAGGTAATTGATTGAAGCTAAGAAACAATGTAATATTCTCAGCTGAAATACAAGCACACAATTATCCCTAGTTTGCTGACTAATACACATCCCTGTGGAATGATTTTGCACCACTTAATCAGACATAAGAAAAGACAGAAATTGGTCAAGAAGTGGCGTGAAGAGTTACTGTCACTGTTTGTGTCATAGCAATCCTTTTGCCAGATGTAATAATGTTCATGGAGCCAAATGTGAAGGACAAGATGGCAAGAAAGTTTGTGGTGCTCAATACTCAATCCCATGATACAGAACAACTCTATATGGCTACCACAACAAAATTTTGGTGACTGCAGTTGAGGCCCATGTGCTTAAAACCCCTTTACAGTGCTGAAATGAAGAGCCTAGGAAAGCTATGGTTATTTGGGAATATTTTAAATATGGAATAATTTTTCAGTTACAACCACTGCCTCTTCAGGGGAGCAGAAAATTGAGCTACGGATCAACTGCAAGTGTTGGTGCATTTTATGCATTAATCAGGCTTCCAGTAAGCCTCAGGGTGAACAGTGTACAAGCAGACTATAACTTTTATTTCAGAATACTGCTAAATTTAAGGATCCTTTAAAAGTTACCTTCTTCTCAATGTGGTTCTTGTTGGGTTAGTATAATGTTTAAATGATCCATCTATATGAATGTCAGTGACCTTGGGTAGGCCCTTTTAATGTTTGCATACCATTCACCCAGAAGTGCCAATGCAACGCTCAGCATTCCTTCAACTGACATTGGCTAACACAGTTTGTGATATAGCCAGATGGGTGCTACAAGGTGTTAAAGTAGCTTCCAGCTCATGATCCATTAGAGTAGGTCACTAACTCCCTTATGTGGCAATCACTGTGTAATGGTCCTGAGATGCTGCAGATATCCCATTATTTGACGATTTGAGATTTTGGGGGAACAGAAGACAAGCCAATGTATTTAGGCTTAAACTGCTTTCAATAATTTCAGGTGTTAAAACATTCAAGGAGGGCGCTTGCATATTGACCTGTTGATCTGGAACTAGAAACTTGGGTTCCAATTGAAGGTGTTTGCACCAGAGACATTGTAGGTAACTTCTTGGGAATATATATATATCCAAAAGTTTTAATGACCACCTTTTTAAAAAATTGACAGAAAGTTTGTTTTGATTTGTAGTTGTTAACTTATCTCTATGTAGTCACTATCTAGATTTATTATTTATGTATTTATATAGTGCTGTAAATTTACACAGTGCTGTACATACAATCTTATAAAGATCTAAAGACCTATTTATTTAAGCAGGCATATCGTTGAATGGACCTTTTATTTATCAGCCTGTACTAAGCCGCCTACTGTTTTGCTGCCGCACACGCACTTGCACTTGTATTGGGATCTGTGTTTTTATCGCTTTTATTGTTTTATTGCAACTGATTTGTTTTTAACTTGTATGGTTTTGATGTTTTAATGTTTTTATATGCTGTACACCGCCCTGATCTATGGAAGGGCGGTATAGAAATAAATCTTCTTCTTCTTCTTCTTATTATTATTATTATTAGACAGATCCCTGCCCTCAGGCTTACAATCTGAAAGAGACAACACAAAAGGAGAAGGAAAAGGTGGTGGGAAGGGGATGAGGTCCAGTGGTTATTCTCTCCCTCTGGGGCCTGGACCAAGGCAAATGGACTGGAGAGAGGGCACAGCTTCTTAATACATCGCTAAAAGGAGGCATCCTGGGGCAGACAGCACAATCCTGGGAATGTTTCCCTAAACAATATAGTCTTTAACTTAATTTTGAAACTGGTTAGAGAGGTGATGAGGCACACATGTGGGGGAAGAAGGTTCCAGGAGTGAGGGGCAGCAAGTGGGAAGGGACAAATTCGGGATGGGGCAGTGGAAATCCTCGGCTGGGACAGGAGACCTTGACTACCAGAACGGAGAGTATGAGAAGGAGTGTGAGGAGAAAGAAGGTCAGACAGGTAAGGAGGGGCCAGTCCATGGAGGGCTTTGAAAGTCAATAACAAAAGCTTGTACTGGATGCGGAAGGGGAAGGGGAGCCAGTGAAGGGAGGATAAGAGAGGAGAAACATCATCAAAGCGGCAAGCGGATGTGATAATACGTGCAGCTGAGTTCTGGACAGAGTTTAAAGGATGGAGGTGTGAGAGAGGAAGCCCTATTAGAAGAAGGTTCCATTAATCTAGTTGTGAAACCACCAGGGCATGGTCCAGAGTCTTGGCAGTGGAGGCTGAGAGGAATGGACGGATTTTAGCAATGTTGTAGAGAGAGAATCTACAGGTCTTGATGGTGGCCTGAATCTGGGGGATAAATGACAGAGGAATAAAAAATGACACCAAGACTGCGGGCTTGCTGAACCGGTTGACTAGAACTGCCGTCAATAGAAACAGAAAAGGAGTATTGAAGGGTGGGCTTAGGTGGAAAGATGAGAAGCTCTATCTTAGACATGTTGAGCTTCAAGTGCCGATGCCGCATCCACTGAGAGATGGCAGCCAGACAAGATGAAACTTGCTGTTCAAGCCCCGGCGAAAGGTCAGGTGGAAAGATACAGCTGAGTGTCATCGGCATACAAATGATAGGGGAAACCAAAAGAACTGATGAGTTTATCAAGGGACAATCTGTATAGAGAGAACAAAAGGGGTCCCAGGACAGAGCCCTGAGGAACTCCAACAGATAAGGGAATATTTTTCCCAGCCTATCTTGACCCTCCGAATATCTGATATTGTAGATATTGCAGAGGGGATATCGTAAAGTAATAATTATCACCTGGAATAATTATGGCATATTGATGAAATTTTGTCATTGTCATCATTGGTCCCTAAGTGCACATTGCTGAGAAAATCAACTCATTGCATCCTTTATTTTTGTGACTTGCTCTGCCAGAAGTGACTAAAGTGTAAAATCTTCATCAGGCACAATCTTCAGGCTCCTACAATATCAGATATTCGGAGGGTCAAGATACGCTGGGAAAAATGTATAAATCTAGATAATGACAACATAGAGATAAGTTAACAACTACAAATCAAAACAAACTTTCTGTCAATTTTTTAAAAAGGTAATCATTAAAACTTTTGGTTACCCCCTCGTATACACACACACGCATACATACATTTTCCAGTTTGCGAGAGGGAAAGAGCACATCTGAGCACATCACTGAGCACATCTCAAAGAGGACCAAACAGTTTCAACCTATAATAGATGAATTGCAAAGCTGAGAATGATGAACACCTGCTTCTCTTTTCTCTTGTGAAGTTATTAAAAACTTTTTTTTTTTTTTTTTTTTGGTCTTGTTTAGCAATATTGGTAGTTTACTTCTCCACCTTGCTCAAGCATTGGCAAAAGAGTCCAAGCAGTCGTACTTCATTTCTTCCACAGGTGCATTTTTGTATAGAGGGTTTTGGCTTGTATTTGGTGTAGGAAAGAGAGGGGAATCCATGTTGTTGGACTACAACTCTTAGCATTCCTCACCATTGGAGATTCTGGCTAGGAGTGTAGTCCAAGAACATCTGGTGTAATTCTCAGCCCTGCTCTAGTAAAATCATCTCAACTTAGAACTTTTAAAAGTGCTAAAAGACTCTGAACATAGTATTTTCCATATTTTACTATGCCCCTCCCCAATGTTTGTGGAAATGGTCTCACACAAGAGCCAGCTTCAGCCTGTCAAGATCAATATTCATGAGCAGGCTGATAACCTTTAGTCTTTCTTGTGTCCCATGTAATTATTATTCCTGTCATCATGGGAAACATAACACCATTTAGTGGACAAAATTATTATGTCACGAGAGAACAATTCTACCAAGAAATATATACTTTAACTTGGAGTTGTTCAGCTGTATTAGATTCAAACCACATTCCACAAATGCAGGACTACATGGACCAGTTTGTTGGAAAAAAGTAACTTGCATGTCTCATCAGAGTAACATGTTTACCTAATATGTACATTCAATCCATAGATCTGCATCAGCATTCTATATTGATTGTGTAGTTGGTAACTAATGAAAATACATGTAAAGGAATCTTGGAACAACTTTGTGCTCTATGGGTGAGCAAGCCTTGACAAGAGCTGAGTGACTGTTGCCTTTTTACACGTCTACACTTACCTTCTGCTTAAGAATTTTCTTCATAGTGCATAGACTTATTATGCTTGTTTAAATGGCTTTTGAGATCCTAGTGGAGGAAATAATGAACCATAAACAAGCATGTATGTCTTTTAATACAAAGAGTCAGGCATTAGAAGAAGAATAAGTCAAGCTTCTCTGAAAGACATTGGAGAGAGGATTAAAACCAGTAGGTGTTCTATTATTTCTGGCTGGCATAGATACTGCCTTTTGGGGAGAAAGAAAGAAAGAACAGACAGACAAGGACATATTGGATATAAATGACTGATGAATGACAGGAAAACAAAAATAAATTGGACTAGGAAAAAAGCACTCTGGGGAAGAAACCCCCCATCAGTTAGGATGACACAAAATCATTAATGGAAATCATCTAAAGTAACACAAGCATTTTCTAAAAAGAATGAGGAATTCAGCTAAATTAAGGTGGGATGTAAATAAAGTTAAGATTGATTCTATGTTCTTTTTCTGGAAAAAAAACATGTTAATTGGGAGGAAAAATAGGAATGCTTAGGACTGGATCTAGAGTTTTGCTCACAGAATAGTTTCCCATCATGTAAGAGAAGTTTGGGAGAAGACAAGGAAGGCATAATAATACTTGTCAAGCTTTGATCAGAAAAGATCATAACTTTCCTCCAAAACAAGTCCAATACACCTGCCTGGACTGCTAACACCTAGAGCTGCAATTTCCCAAAAAAGGGAGTGTTTTGAATGCTCTTTAACTGTCATCCCCAACCCCATCCTGTCTTGGGGTACATCTATACTGTAGAAATAATGCAGTTTGCCATGGCTCCATCCTACAGTATCCTGGGATTTGTAGCTTTGTGAAACACCAGCATTTTTTGGGCAGAGAAGGTTAAAGACTTTGTCAAACTATAGATCCCAGGATTCCATAGGATGGAGCTGCAGCACCTAAAGTGGTGTTGAACTGCATTATTTCTACAATATAAATTCACTCTTGTTCAGTATCAGTTGCTCATAGTCTCATCAAAAGGAAATACTGGAAAGTCTCATAGTCTCATCAAAAGGAAAGCCTTCCCTGCCCAAAAGTGCTGGAGCTTCATAAAACTACAGATTGCAGGATTCTGTAGGATGGAGCCATGTCAGTTAAAGTGGTGTCAAACTGCATTACTAGATGGCACCAATTCAGAAACGACCAATGTTGAGTCAGGTCTAGCTTTCTTACTTTCATACTCTGAACTGGAGCAGGGAAAAGTGGAACTGCAAGCAGAACTTCCGTAAGGAGGTTTCCAGGGAAATGATGAGCAATTGTTTGTCACTTTCTGTCTGTCTTGCCTGTTTGCCAGAAATAAGTGGTGCTGTTTGTTCTAAAGCAGTCCCACAGATCTTATGGTGAATGGTATCGAAGATCTAATGAGATGAATGGTGTTTTATTACCCCATCAATCTCTAGGCAAAGCCTGTCAACTCAAGCTATCAGAGTTCCATAATGGTCTCAAAAGTCTGACGTGAATGTCCAGAGATTAAATGGGAGCCACATATATTTAAACCCGGAGAAAGGCCACTTGCTTTCTCAACAGTCATCTCCTAAATATGGCTGTGACGTTTATATCTGAGATAGTGTTTGGGCTCCTTTTAAAGAGAAACAAAAAAAGTTCATGGTTTTGTCTAGTTCCCTAGTTTCTTTGTATGTGGCATTTTATACTTGCACAAAATACACACAGGAGGGGCTTGAAAAATGTACCTAGCAAACTTGGGGAATACCATGCAAGGTACCAAATATAATATTTTTTCAAAACATGAACAGAAAAGAACTAAAGAACATACGGAGAGTAACTACTAATTATATAATGAACTAAAATTACACACAAAAATATCAAGAAAGTAACAATTATGTAATTATATACAGAAAGTAACAGACAATGTTTTGCAAAATTGACTTTACTGACAAACAGTACTTGCAATAATGGTACTTGACTGAATTGCTAAAGTTCCAAATAGAAGTCCATGAAAATAATTGTCCGTATCACAACTTCAAGTTTTGTATCCTGAAGTAAACTACTTCACTTCCTCTGGTGTCAAGCTGTAGTAGTGGAATAATAAACCAGTTTCACAGAGAATTGTCAACTGCTATCTCCAGAGCTCTGAAGTTGTTTTGAAAATATCTTCCTTAGTCAAGATGAACAGGTAACTTTTCCCAATAACTTTCCATAATATATTCCAGACTTCAAGACTCCAGTGCATACAAACATAGCAATTTGTAAGCACAATATAACAGTACTAAATTATGATGCTATATATATATATATATATATATATCATCATTCATGACTAACCATTTTGTCTTTCAGGTATTCATTAGTGTGGAGGAGCATAGGAACTAGTTTGCAAGTTCCCCCCCCCCCCCCCCGAAAATATATTTGCTTTAAATGGAAAGCTGTTTGAAACCAATCCAAAGGAAGAAGATAAAACAACCTCTGATGCTCCATATTCTAACTGACTTTGAAGTACAGTGGTCCCCCGGCTTACGAATCCCCCGGGTTGAGAAAACCCCGGGATCCGAAAGCCGCGGGACCGCTAAACTATCCCCCGGGATCTGAAAGATCCCCCGGGATATGAAATAAAAAAAACGTGCGGCCCCTTTAAATCGGCCGCGCGGTCCATTGCGAATAGCGGTCCCCCAGGAAATGAAAGCTTCTGGGTTCCGAAAGGTAATCCGGAACGGATTACCTTCGTAACCCGGGGGACCACTGTATGCAGAGGGATCTTGTAAAGGTCCTACAAAAGTCTTTTGCATACTGATTTTCCAGACTAATACGGCTATGTATTTGAATTTGAAGTGACCATCTCAAAGTCAGTCTGAATACAGGCATATCTCAGTTAACAAAGCCTCTGACAAAGAAATTCCTTTTTACAAAGTCTTTTTATGACTATCCAGCCCCACCTTTTCTTTTTTGCCCTTGGACTAGTTTTTGTTTTTAAAGCATCACTGACATTGGGAGGATGGTGCAGGAGACAACAGACTTTCATTGTTAGGGTGCAGCAGTGTATCTGCAGTAGAAAAAGCACTAAAATTTGGGATTCTTCTCTAACCAATCCTTCTGTAGTTGTGTCCTTGTCTGCAACAGGCAAGGTAAATAAGCAGCAGCCTTCAGAATTCCTTACTGAGCATGGACGAAAAGTAAAACACAAAGAAAGGGGGAAAGCAGATAAACCTGCCTCACCACCTCCCTCCAACCTGTTTAAAAAAAGGATAGTTCTATACATCTGACTTCATTGCTGTGTGCCTTTAAGTCATTTCCAGCTTATGGCAACCTTAAGATAAACCTACCCTGGAGTTTTCTTGGCAAGATTTGTTCAGAGGAGGTTTGCCATCACCTTCCCCTCAAGATGAGAGAGCATGACTTGCCCAAGGTCCCCCAGTGGGTTTCATGGCCAAGCAGGGAATCATACCCTAGTCTCCAGATTCTTACTCCAACACTCAAAATACTATACCACACTATATTTGGCTATCAAAATAGAAATTAGAATTAAAATAGAGGCTGGTGAAAGAAAAAGGTATCCCTGCATGTAGTTTGGAAGAAACCTTCAGGTGGTCTAGAAGTTTCAAATGTTTTTGTTCACTTATGCAGTGCTTACCTGACCTGGCTGTTTCATCTGACGTGCGGTTTTGAATGGTTTGCCCATATATGTTGAATGCTATTCTTTTTGGTTATATAGGAATTCCTATTCTTTCCATGTTATTTCTGCCTCTGGTACCAAAGCTTCTGTCAAAGAAGTCATGCCCAGAAACACATCTGTTTGGTTAGCTGGATATACCTGTGCAAGAAATGTTGCCTGCAAAGTAAAATCCAAAGCCAACACAGTATCCTGGCAGAGGCAATACAGTTTTTACTGGTTTCATGCATTTGTGGAAATAATATTTTATTAATGCTGTATTTTCAGTTGAGGCAGCAACAAAAAGTCCATGGGAGTAGTTGAGGCCTAAAGTTAGTACATTCATAGTACCAAGAACCAAGAAAGTTTCTTTTAACCCTAAAATAAAAACATTGAGCATTGGAGAATATCACACACAGATGGGATAAGGATGGGATCACTCCCCTGTCCTTATCCTTTCTTTGACTGCACAAAAGGCTTTCAGATAGCAGCGCTGTTGCCCCATCATTGAAGCGGCGTTGCATTAACACAAACTCCTATTAATGCAAAATGCTGGACAGTGCCACTCCAGTGAGGGGATAATGACAGGACAATGGCAGGATCTGTGTGATGTCATTTGAAAGTATTTTGGCAATCAAGGTCAGTTGTGTTTCTTGAATGGGATAATGATATGATGGGATAAGCATGACGTCTTATTAAAATCTTGCAATTGCTCTATAAGAACTGAAAAAGGATGGAACAAGGATGTTTTGTCCCCCATCTGATAATCTCCAATGTTTCATTTGGAGATAATAGAAGGAAGGGGAAAACCACTTGTGTGCATTTGTAATAGATTAAACAGTGTCATTTGTTATTAAAACAAGAGCACTTAAGCTTGTTCATGGAAGGCAAAATCCTCACATACCTCACAAAATGCTTCTCTGATCAACTAAGAAAACAACAACAATGTGCCGTGGGGTGTAGGGAGAGGGGAAAACCTAAATTGGGCAGTCCCCAGCTTCTGGAACAGATCCCCCACATAATATACATATGTATTTTTTTTTCAGTTATTGTGGGAGCCTTTTTTGGTGGAACCTGGTTCAGTTGCACCCTTTGCACTTTTGCACCATATAGTCCATGACAAATCCGGCAATAAAAAATGTATCTGGTGCCCCCTTGCCTTGATGCTCTAAGCACATGCTTATTTTGCTTAATGTGTAATCCAGCTCTCGTGGGTTCCCCTTCCCCTATCCATCCTCCTGTGTCCCATCCCACACTAAGTTAGGAATGAGGGCATGTGGCTCTCCAGAAGCTGTGTGACCTCTAGAGTTGTTCTCAGTGGTAAGGAATGACAAGAATTGGAGTCTACAATATTGAGGAGGTCTCATATTCCCTCTCTTTAGGTGTATACATTAGATATTTTCTGGACCTTCAACAAAGGCATTTAGGATGGAGGAGAGCTCATTGGCAAATGCACATATGTTAATTTATCTTATGATCCTCCAAGCCCATGCAATCTGATAGTATCAACATCAGTGCTTTAAATTATAGTTTAAATTATGCATTTTCTTAAACTTTTGGCCCATTTAAAATATGACTGGCAATGAGGTAAGCATGCTTAAGAATATTTTTTTCTTCCATACAATATTGCTATATTTTATACAACACTGAATGTTTCTTGCTCCATCCTGAGGATCCACGTTCCATTTGCATTAATAGGGCTGGTAACCAATCTTCTCATGAAAGTTACATTGTCCATTGAGGAAAAGAGAACTGGGTTTTTGCCAAGCCAGATACCCAGATGGTGTTTTGTTCCTGCTTTACATGAAGGGTGGAGTCATAAATAACGACAGTGTAGGAAGATAAAATGAGCCAAATTAAATCCAATCTTCCCTCATTATGCATATACTCATGTTCAGAAAACCAAAGAGAATGAGTAGTTTTCTGATTTCAGAACCACCTCTGGGGGAGAGAGGCAGGAGTGAAATGACTCATACACCTCCAGAAGAAGACTCAAAATGAATCTGTTACCACAGGTTTAATATCATAAACTCTAGAAAGATTGGGGCGACTAAGGCAGAGCATAAAAAGGAGTCAAGGGTCTATCACTGTAGTGTTCTAGATATAGTTCTGTGAAGCAAAAATGAAACATAATAAAGGACTGGCTCAGGAAATTGAGTATCATCTTTGCAAAGTTTAGAGTAAGAGAAGTGGCAGTGTAAGTTTAGAGTAAGAGAAGTGACGAAAATGTGGGTAGCGTTGCTGTGAATACCACCATATGTTTCTTGTGGTCACAGAGGCCAACAGGATTGAAGGAAGGACATATAAATGTCGCAGATCCACACGCCGGGATGCTTTTGAACAGTCCCGGTTTATTGTATCACATGTGCTTTTTCTATGTACTAGAATTCATTATAGCTGATCCTCTTTCACTGTGCTTCAGTATACATTGAACATTGTCTTAATCTGGATTGGCCTGTCCACTAAACAAATGTGGGACTTGGGCATTTCTCAGCGTACATACATTTCAGGGTGCCAAGACATTCTCCTTTTCCAGGACATGTCTTATATTTCAGTCCAGGAGGAATTCCAAAATGTCCTCCGTTTTGAGCACAATTAAGAAGCATGGATTTATATTTATATGAGGGTTTTTAGCTTTTATTTTGTAATCTCGTACATTTTTCTTGAATGTCTTACATTTTGTAGTCTCTGTCCTTTGCGGTTGGGATGCCTGGTCACCCTGATATATTATGTTTCTCTGGACGCCGTACTTATGGTGTGAGCTGTGGGATTTCAAATCTGAAGGAGGAGGGGGGACAGGGAGACCATGTTTGAAAGAAATAGAGAGCTGATATATCACAAACTGTTTTGAATGACTCTTTGCTTCCAAATGTTTCTTGCTGTGCAGTGTAAAGGGTGAAGTACTATTTAAGGAATAAAAGCTGAAAGGTCATTTGAGCATACAGAACTAAACAGTGTGTTATGAAATTGGGGTTGTAACATGTGTGCAGCTGTATTGCCTTGTGAAATGCAAATCTGTGCCTGTTTGCTCAGTTTCACCCTGTTCGATAGGATTTCCTCCCATATAAGTAGGTAAGTAGTAAGTAGATTGCAGCCTTAAGCTACAAAAGCATATTCCCTTAAAATACATTTCAGGGAAATTTTAATCCCTCTATGTAAACATTTTTCAAATGTATTGTAAGATTTAAAGGCAATAATGTTTGTAATAGCTCCCATTAACATCACAGTACTGAGTTTCCTAGCAACATTTTCTCCTCCCTTTCCCTCCATCTCCTTTTCTTCATGTCTCGGTCATAGATTTTAAGTTCAGAAAGGATGCTTTATTCACGCTTGTGAAGAGGTATGTGTGAACCTTTTTTAAAAATCCAGTTTTCAATAAGTTAACTAGTGACCTCCGAATATGCCTTACATTCTCATCAATTTAATTTTTTTAAAAAAAGAACCATGAAGCAGAGTTGCCATGGTGATGAATTCATGTGGATTTTTGTAGATCTGCTTACATTTATAGAAATCAAACCAAATTGCTCTACTAAAATTGGCTTTCCGTGACCATTCACACTGGATAAAACACAGATGTGCTTTTTCTGCCTGAAACAAGATGTTAGGTGACATCTTTTGGAGGACCCTTTACAGTTTCTTTTCTATAGTACATTCCCTTAACTATCTTCAAATGATTTTCATCATTTTAGGGATGCTACGGAACCAAAATATAATAGTAATTGTTACCCAAACTGCAAGAGTCCTAATCACCCACAATTCAATAGGGGAATTTTATTAGTTCAAATAAAAGCAGCTGAGAGGGCTTGGGCAAGTCAAAGCAGGGATCAAGCCTGTGTATAACGGTTCTGAAAAACAGAACTCTAGAGTACAAGTTCCAAAATAGCTTTATTTTGAATCAAATGGAATCACCATGCACATAAAGACACAGACACACATATTCAAGAACCAACACAATGAAAAGTGGTAGCAGACAGCGACTTAGGTCCAATACACACTGCCGAAATAATTCAGTTTGAGACCATTTTAACTGTCCTGGGTTGAAGCTAGGGAATCCTAGGAACTGAAGTTTATTTTGGCACCAAAGCTTTCTGACAGAGAAGGCTAAATGTCTCACAAAACTACAGTCCCAGAATTCCCTAGCATTGAATTAGGACAGTTAAAACTGTCTGAAACTGGATTATTACTTGCATTGTGTTTTGGACCTTAAGGAGTTGCAGAGGGTGATACTGTACTGATTCCACATGGAGCAGTCTGATCAGGGGGACACTCTGAAATGGAAGTGGCTCAGCAAACTTCCAGAAAGTGATAGTGTGGCCAGAAAGATATGGACAGAGACTCTGAACTTTTAAGCAAGATCATATTGGTAGTGCTGAAGCAGGCAGATTTATAGTACAAAGGATGTCCCGAGGCAGAGCTTAGGATTTGAGAGGATTTTCCAGGAGGGGAAAATGGGAAGGGGAAATGGCAATGGTTGGACAATTAATTCAAATGTCCCTGGACAAAAAAGTATCACTCCCAGAGCGAGGTATGCCTGGATTTTGTCTCACTTGTGAATACAAAGTATAGCACCCACAATTGCATCCACCAGTTAAAGGACTATGCAGATTCCTCTCTTGATTAATTTCTTCCCAGCTATGTGCACTTGCACTGAGCCTCCTAGATCACCTTATCTGCTCTCAGATTTCCTTATATAGTCTGGTGGCATTCTCTGTGCTGGAGATGCCTTGGCAGCTACATGCCTCAGGCAGCTTTTTGATATTAGTTTTATATCAAAAAGAGGGGGGTGCATGGGGGGGGTCTTGAGGTAACAGTTTTTAAAACTAAATGGAAGATAAAGATGAATCTTTATTTCTGAGGTAGGGAGATGAATAATGGAGATAACAGAAGTGGTTCCTGTGAACTTGGTTCGGCCAATAGCCAAGCAAGTGACTTGACAGGAAGAACAATTAATCAAACAGCTTCTCAGAGCCACTGTAAGAAGACAGAGAAGGGAGAATCCACAATGAGGAAACCTACCAAATCCTAAGCTCCTGCCAGGCTCATGATGGAACATTGGAAGGAGATGGGAAGGTTGGAGGAATAATAAATGCAACACCTCCAAGGTTTGGCATATTTCCCCCACCTGCTGGGGGAAGGAGGTCATAAGAATGGGGATTTTTGTATTCAACTGATCCACAGCCTGTCCAGATCCCCCTCCCATTTAGATAACAGTACCATTGGTGCTTCAAGAGCCATTAAGCTTTCCATGCAAACCCAGAGGAGTTTTACACAGGTGGTCCTTCTTCTCTGTTGGTGGAGCAGAGAGGAAGAATACACTGCTTTATAGCCTTTGGGATGCCTGCCCAGAGACACTTGGGTTCCACTGTCTTTTTGCACAGTGCCCTTCTATAGTATTCTGAGTATGTTCAGAGATTTCATGCATTTCATACTGTAGGAAGCATAATACAATACAAGACCAGAAAAACAGAGATCATCTTTGCTTCTCCTGAGTCGTCCATCTTCCCCATCTGGATGAAAGCCTGAAAACCCAAGGCAAAATATGGCCATACAGGATGAACTGTAGCCAAGCATGATGTTTTTCTTTATTAATTAAAATATTTATGTACAAACTCATATACACTGTTGGGGCATTTACTCCAGCCAGGCAGGACTAGGTTGGCAACTGTCAGCCAGAGGACATTTTCTTCAGCTGCTCCTTGCCTGTGGAACAGCCTGCCTGAAGAGTTTCAACAGCTGAATATGCTGTCCAAATTTAACATAGCATTCAAAACCAGTCTCTTCCCACAGGTTCATCTAGATGATTTTAAATTGTAAATTTTAAATGATTATGCGGATTGCTTTAATATGCATGTGTCTTGTCTATTTTTTTAAAATTGATATGTGATGTGTTTTTAACTGATGTTATGAATTTGTTGGTCTTTTGTTCCCCGCCTCAATCCATGGGGAGAATCAGATAAGAAAATAATAATGCTGTTGTTGTAAAAGAGATTTCAAGACAAGGTAAAGGCAACAAAAGAGTTTAAAATTAATTATTGTAAGGCAATGTGCAATGATAGTGTAAGCCATTTTAAAACCTCATATTAAGTATGTTAATTTGTGCCATTGCACCATATTGTGAGTAATCATGGAGCACATCTGTTAAGTATCAGCTTTAGCTCTCAAGTTCCTGGCTTTGTGGAAATCGAGCCAACATGATATAGGCTTAACTCTGGTCTAAAACCAACCGGCTTTTGATCATTGGATTAATGTGCTTCCATGACTAGAATGGGAAATTATTGTACTACTTTGGGGGGGGGGGGGAACACTGCATGAAATTATCATGATGAAGGAGGAGTGAGAACTGGCTTTATATCCCCAGATCACTGGTTTTCACATTCATTCTCTGCAAAATGAGTGTTTCACTGGCCTGCCTCACAGTTTCATTTTGAAGATGGATGTTGTAAGGATTCTAAAAGACTCTTCAGGCTGAAAGAGCTAGACACATAACCAGTGAATGCTGTGGTTTAATTCTGTTGTTTGCTGTGATGATGATAAATTTCAGGGTCAAAGCCAAGAAATTATGACTAATACGATATACCTGCCCCATGATTGTTGACAAACAGGCACTGCCTTAATGTGGTTCAATTGCCTTTTTGCCTGTCAATTTAGGCAGCAAAAAGAAACAGGTCAGGTAGACTAGCATTTTTCCCCTGTGAGATTTTCTTTTTTCTCAAAGGCAGAATATATATATATATATATATATATATATATATATATCTTTCTCCTATTTGACTCCAGCATCAAGGATTTAGAGAAACACAACATCAGAGGCTCAACATTAGGACATGACACTCTCAAAAATGAGTGAGCTCCAGTGGGACCAACTAATAAAAATGCCCCTGTCAGGATCTCAGGACCAGCCATGTTAATTAGCTGTATATTTTGTATATATTTTAGAATACTGGCTGATGGACTATGCTGTACTAGTGATGCTGGGTGGATGGGAGATTTTCTCTTTTTTTGAAACTGGCTAAAGAGCAGATGTGAGGGAAGGAAAAATATGCTTTGAACTGTCAAGGTCAAGTCATTGGGAACACTTGATATGGGGAGGAAAGAAGGGGCAGTCTTGGGGAAAGGACTGTTTTGGCTAAAAGACAAATGGAGTGTAACTGAAAGTGCTTTAGTCCTGTCAATGTAGTTATGTTGTGAACAACTTTAGTTTCTTGAATAAAGCTTTCTGAAATGACAGAAGATGATTTTCCGAACTGAAGTTAGCCAATACATAGTCTCAGTCCCATAGTCTTAGTCAATTTCATGGAAACAAAACCCAGGGCCAGAAATGTGTAAATGAACACATGGGTTGTGCAATAAGTCTAGCTCAGTTCTCAGTGGCTCTTGCTTAGGTCTACGGCCCAAAGCAAGTTGGGTGCCCCTCACCTCTGACTCTAGGTTCCTCCCCCTTATATACAGTAGCAAGTTAATAAAAGATAGGACTTTTCCTTACATGGGAATATTAAGATACTTCTCCTCTGCTTTTTTTTTTTTTTTTTTTTTTTTTTTTTTTGCTCTAACTGCTAAAGTAACTCAGAATCTCATTTTGTAAAATGTGTAGAACAGTTGTCATTTGGCTTTTCCCAGTTATAAGTTGGAGAGTAAATAAACTCATACAGGTAGTAATAAATAAGAATTTATGAATAAGCAAGCCATAATTATATGAGCTCTGAACAAGTTTATGAGTTATCTGAAATAGTCCTTTTGAATTTCATAGCATATACTGTTTTTTCCTTCACTCATGAGGGCAACCAATCCTAATTTCCAGGCTGCTACTAATTAGCTATTATAATAAATTCCCATAATGATGGCCCAAGAGTACTCTTTCATTTTGGAACAAACCTTTTGACCTCAATATAAAGATACACATTTATCTCTGTATTCAATTGTAAAGTAACATGCTGCATCAATAGTGCAATTCAATTTCAGGACAAGATGTCAAGATCCTTTGGGAACAAGTTTATCCATGGCTAAGTAGAAAAGTGGTGTAAGTGTAACTTCCAAAGAGATGCTATCTACCCTATCTCCATTCTTTATGCCAGAAAGCACAATTTCTGTTCATTAAGATTAAAACCCAGTCTTTGAGATAATTTCTATTTTAAAGTTGACAGTTAATATATTTTCCTTTGCTTTGGGGAAAAATGTGGTTATGAGAAGGGTATGGAGTAATGGAGGATGGGGGGGGGGCTCACAGAAGAATGGTTCATAAAATATACAAGGCTGCTAGTAGCTTTGTTTAGGAAGACCTTTGGTAGGGGGTGGGGTGGAAAACTACATTAGCCAAGAGGCATGAGGACATTTTTTTATCCCAGCACATGGCTAGGCAGTATGCTAGGACATTCAAGAAGAGGAGGAAAAGGCAGTGTTATTTTTCCCATAAACACAGCAGAGTGTTATTAGGATCACAGGCATTCCCAGCTCAGCTAAGTAAGCCAAGATTAAAAAGAATGGGGTTGCACAATATAGGAGGGAGTAACAGTGCAATCTCATATTTGCCTACTCCCGAGCAAATCTCATTGATTTTAATGGAGTT
The DNA here is from genome assembly GCA_034509955.1 of Urosaurus nigricauda. Classification (NCBI taxonomy): domain Eukaryota; kingdom Metazoa; phylum Chordata; class Lepidosauria; order Squamata; family Phrynosomatidae; genus Urosaurus; species Urosaurus nigricauda. Next base: position 253,694,620 of record JAOEGL010000001.1, on the reverse strand, counting down.
AATGTTCAGATTATCTGGGTTTAGGATGCAGCATATTTTTTCTCCCCTCAGGTATAGGCTTTGCTTCTCAGAACATGAAAGCACTGTCAATGAGCACATTGCATTAATGCGCCTGCTGGTATTGGACTTCTCCATGTTTCCCCTGTGAATTATCCTTTTCCCCTTTACACTTTGAGCTGTACATTGAAGTCTAATGCCAAGTGGCAGGGAAGTTTTTCTCCCACTGGTGTTCCCCTGGCCTTGCATCCATTGATCTAATTTTACAACTGACATCACAGACAATAAGTAGAAGGTAGGTCGTTCAGGCAATTGGAAATTCAAGCATTGAAATGGCTCAAATGGATGAATGTTTGAATCTTTCCTGATAATAGTTCTATTGCTTAGGTAGATTTTTTTTAAATCTCTGACTGAAATGGCATTGCAGCAATCCCTGCGCCCCAAAAGGCTTTTTAGGTTTTCCTTGATTCTGAGGAAAAAATGCTGCTGCTGCTACCACTTTACACTCCCTTCCCTTTCAAGGGAAAATCCAACTGTGTGCAAGTGCCAATTATGTACTATAATGCTTGAAACTTTGTCCTGGATTAAAATTTGTGGTCACAGCATTCTAGTTTGCTTTCTGCTCACTGAACTGAAATTGCTTTTTTTGTTTACCATTAACAAGAGTCTGAAATTACAGAGGAAGTTAGAAATCTTTTCTGGTTGTGGCAGTTGCTGACTCCCCCCCCCCTTTCTTTCTTTTTTCTTTTATTCTGAAATGCACACACAGCATACAATCTTGCCATTGCAAATATTGATTTTTATAACGTTGCTTTGCTCCAGTCAAACATTTGTCATTTTTTTTCTTCTTCTAGAGTTAGATATTTACTGGGAGATAACTATCACAGATAAGTTATGATGGTTGCTTTTTCAAGGACAATAAAAGAGAAGTATGTCTCTTCAGTAATGACACTCTCTGTTTTATTATTATTATTTTGTTCCCCTTAAAGAAGAAGAACACATTCAGGGTAAGTGTGAAGAATATACTTTAGACAGAGATTTTGTTTCTACTGACATCTGTCATCTTTGGGAACGTGGCACTGCAAATATCCATTCCAGAGCTGGTCTCATTCGTTTTCTCCTAAAATAACCTACCTTATATTCAACTTTACATCACATTTAGGTAAGCCACTCACTTCATTCTGTGTAGATGTTAGTTTGCCCATTGCAACAGCTTTTCAAGTAGAACAACAAAAAGCCTTGGGGCATCTTGAAGACTAACAAATTTTATTGTTTTCATGTGTTTTAACAGAAACATTTCAACTTCATATTACATAACAATTTTTGTTGATGTTGTTGTGTGTGTGCCTTCCAGTTATTTCTGACCTATGGTGATTGTAAGGCAAACCAGTCACATGGTTTTCTTGGCAAAATTTGTTCAGAGGGGATTGCATTTGCCTTCCTCTAAGGCCAAGAGAGTGTGACTTGCCTAAGGTCACCCAATGGGTTTCAAAGTACACTGGCATAGTATTTACTGGACTTTAATTACTTTGTTGCAGCTGCTCACAAGAGAAGATTTTCTTTTTGAAGTGCTATTTTGAAAAATTAAAACCAGAAAGAAAAATAGATGGCTACAAATTATCCTGAGAGATGAGACAAGAGAGATTATTCAAGATAAAATGCATTGTAAGGTAAATAAAAAGAGCTACAGCACAATAATATCAGGTATGTCCGATATGACATTTTTATATCTCTCTGTAGTAGGAGAGATTGTGACTAACTATACAGTAAGCAGGGAAGCATGGAGACACACTATCCACAGTGCTGCAGCTTCTTTCGAGAACTCATGCTGAACGAGTCTCGAAGAGAATCAACAATGCAGAAAGAACCACAACTTGGAAACATCATCCAAGGAGACTTTCTGCTGTGCTTTCTGTAACCGGACTTGTTTATCTCAGATCGGCCTTTTTAGTCATCAGCATGCTTGTGGAAAGCATGGGATAAGTCCTTCCTGAATCTTTATTAGCGAATTAGCGAAGAAAAGCCAGATAGAGAGAGAGTAGTTAATGGGCCTTGGGTATCCATGGATTTTAGTAACCACTGGGAGTTGTGGAACCAAGCCCCAGCTGATAACAAGGGCTCACTATACTTGGACCCTGTACAGTTCCAAGAGCTGCAGATGGCATTGTCCGAAAGGGGCAGGGATTCTGGTGGGCACATGCGAGTACAGCAAAGAAAGACAGATGTGAAAGGAGATTGTTGTAGGAGGGATGCATGGACTGGGTCCCTCTGGGCAAAGAATACACTACTTTGCTGAAGCTGAGTGTGCAGACCTGGCACAAGGATTTTCTTTTCTCTTTGGAGAGGAAATCTGGAAAATCTGACCTTGGTGATCCCTTCGTTGCCAAATGCTACTAAATGCTTACCCTCTGGTAGTGGTACTGCTGCTGCCAAACTACTCCTAGCAGTTGGACCAGCTCTCTCAGTGGCAACACAGCAACAGTGGGTTGGGAATGGAGTTATTACTGGCATCTATCCAAAGCTATCATAGGGGGCCCTGCTGAATAAACCTACTGACTGGTTGCATTGTTGTTAGGACCAGTCATGGATGCACCCAAACTGTTTTGGAGAGGAAGTGGTGGCTGAAGATGGTGGTGGCATCCCAGGCAATTTGTCAGTTCTGGTGGGCCCTGCCATGACACAGGGATCCCAACAGATGCCCAAGTATGCTGTGTGCAGATCCAGGCAAAGTAACCAGATGTCCTCCTTCTCCATGACATATTCTACATTTCAACCTTCTGTCCAAGAGGGATTACAAAATGTCCCCCATCCTGAGCAGGATGAAGAAGCATGAATTTACATTTCTATGAGTGTTTTTACCTTTTATTTTGTAATGTCCTACATATTCCTTGAATGACCTCCATTTTTCAGTGCCTTGTCATCCTTTGCAGTTAGGACATTTGATCACTCTGAGATCCAGGGCCTGTGAGCATTGTCAGTGCCTGAATAGGAAACCAGTTGGAGGAGCTCTATAGCTGCTTCACTGAGTAACCTTGTAGAAGAGAGACAGGCTATAAATGTAATAAATAATACAAGAGAAACAGGCTATAAATGTAATAAATAATACAATGGTATTTTATTAACTTATGTGGGTTGAAGGTTGCCAGAAATAACACAACATTCATTCATTAACTACCTGATTGACTGACTAAAACATTAATATCCTGCCTTTTTGCCTGACAACAGTCCTCCAAGGCAGCAGGCAGTTAGTTAATTTTAATACATAAACATAGAATCACAGCACTGGAAAGTATTATAAGGAACTTCTAGTCCAATCCCCTGCAGTGCAGGAATATACAACAAAAGCACTCTTGAGAGATGACCATCCAACCTCTGTTTTCAAGACTGCAAAGAAGAAGAGTCCACCATCCTCTGAGGCAGCGCACATTCCAGTCTCAAACAGGCCTCACAGTAGGAAAGTTTTCCCTAATGTTAACATGGGATCTCTTTTCTTGTCATTTGAGTCAATTTGTTTGTGTTCTAGGGTCTGGAGCAGCAGAAGACAACCTCACTCCACCTTCAGCATGCTATCCCTTCACATATACTAAGATAACCATCATGTCTTCTCTTTTCCATCACATGTTGGATACCAGGTTTCTGTGAGACACTATCACTTGTAGAAAGAGGGGAGGGAATTTTACAAGTTCTTGCATGTGCCTAAAGTTTCTGTGTTTCTTCTAAAAGTTACTACTCCAAAGGGTTGGAGAAGGGAAGAAGAGTTGTTTGGTGTGGGGGAGCTCTAGAGAGAAATTCTGAAATAGTTTTCTCCATTCTTCTACAGCTGGATTTCAGCTCCTTCTGCAAACTGATTAAGACTTTCTATTTCTAGAACAGTCTGGTCCCTGCTTCAAAGCTTTTTAAAGCTATGGGTGATTGCTAAAGGTTCTCAAGGTTTTTAGGACACAAAACATCCCCTTTTTTGTTTTTGTTTTAACTTGCAGGAAAAAAATTGTGCCTCGGTGAGAATTCCAAAAAAATGTGATTTCTCAACTGCTGTCTGAAGTGCTACAGACTAATTTGCCACTTTCAGAATCTATCAGCTCATGCGGTTGAATATGAATTCATTAGAGGTTCTTGTGGAGGCACTTGACTGACATCATTACTGTTGTTTCAGGAATCGCACTTCTCTTTTTCTTGACCTCTTGCAGAAAATTACACAAATATTTCCCAGTGATTTTGCTGTGCCTTTCAGCTGTCTTTACACCACAGCTGTGTTTGCAGAGGATTTGGGGACACTTTGCTGTATCCTCGCCATACATTTTTGATGAGGAATGAGCCTTGGGACATTTGTGTTTCTCCACTGCCTTGGGCAAAGTTCTCCTTCTCCTCCTCTGCTTGCCCATTCTACATATACAGATTTTCTGTTCTTTTTCCCTGCCCTCACTGAAATGAGAGCCACCTATGGGTTCCACACATTGAAAGCCAAAAATGGCAACTTTTATGGTTGTGGTCCACTCAAGACCCATCATGTTTATAAACCCATTGTTCTTATTTTTATTTTAACATCAATTGACTGAGTTGCTTACCTGTCCTTAACCTCCACTAGTAAGAACTACTTAGATGAAAACTAGGCAATGAAACCTAGAGTGCATCTACACTGTAGAAATAATGCAATTTGATACCACTTTTAACTGCCACAGAATCTTGGGATTCATAATTTTGTGAGGCACTAGCACTCTTTGTCAGAGAAGACTAAAAATCCTATAAAACTACAAATCCCATGAGTTCATAGGATGGAATTTCAGCACTTAACGTGGTGTCAAACTGCAATATTTCTAGAGTGTAGATGGATCTCAAGTGAATCAAATGATCTGAGGCAGTATTATACACTTCAGTAATGTAGTACAGAACTCTGCATAGTAGAAGGCATGGCAATGTATGAATGGGGTCAGAATTATTTTATTTGTATATCTCTATCCATTTCCATATCTCTGTCCCTTTCTATATCTGTTCCATGAAGTTGTCCATGGTGGGATGGAGGAGGAAAATGTCAGAAGAAAGTCTTTGCAGGTGATAATAGCACCTGCTTCTATAACTTAACAAATATACACTTATGGATATACATGGTCCACATTGTTGTTTAGAATGTGCTGATAAAGATCTTATAGGAAGAAGAACAATAATATCAGAGATGGGAAACGTTTGGCCTTCCATGTGCTTTAGATGTCAGTTACCAGAAGCCTCAGTCAGAAGGGCCAATAAGCAAGGGATTGTGACAGCTGCAATCCTAAGCATCCAAGACATCTGGAATGGCAAATGTTTCCCATCCTTGCAGTAAATGTGTCCAAATTAATGCATGGTATGACTTCTCATATGACAGGAACAAACTTTGGAGGAGAGATGGTAAGGACACCTCTTTTTTTTTTTTTTTAAAGGATCTAGTTTCAGGTATGATATTTCTCTTAAGATTCAAGATGAGAGTTTGACTTTACAAGGGTGGGCAGATTTCAGATTTGTGGAATATACAATTAGAATAGAATCTCAAAATCCACCACCCAGGGCCAAAAGTAAAAGATGCACACACAGATCTACAGGATTCTGAGCTCAGGGAAAAATATTCCTCACTTTCTCCCTCCTTGCCCCCAATTTTAATTTCAACTATATGGGGAGAAGTATCATTTAGTTGTTGCTTTTGTTAAACAACTAGACATAGAAATTGTAGCTGATCCTACTGCAAAAGGCCCACAGACCCTGATCTACCTTCTGCCTATCCCTGTTCAAAAAACCAGTTTGAAACATTGTCCTCTAAATTCAATGTGCAGTGAGGTATATGAGGGAGGTTCAAACAAATATCTCACTCATATGGTCTCTCCTGTTCTTTTTTTATTTTTATTTTTTGGCAAGCACTAGTTATCATGTGGCTCTACATGCTCCATATTCCACGTGATGTATGTACACATAGGATTTTGACAGGACACAAACTGGCTCTATGATGAAAGGAATGAGAGTTTGCTTTAAAAGGTATCTATCCATCAACCTATTTCTTGCTCATTTAAAAACTATAAGCTATTTCAAAAATCATTTTCTTACACTTTTGATTGTATAGTGACTTGACAGTGAAAAAAAGTCCTTTTGAGATCAGCTATAACAAAATAGAAATCAAATGCCTGATATCTCCTGGCTTGTGCGGTACATTTTCAGCAGTCGTGGGTGTATTTTTATTCATCTACCCAGCTATCTTTTGCAGAAAAGCAAGACAGTTGCGTAGAAACTTGGAAAAAATGTAAGACATGGCAGCTAACCCATTCAAAAATACTCCCCTCCCATACCTAACATTAATATTTTGCTCAGGGCTATGACAGTACCAAAAAGGCATCAAGGAAATTCAGGTTGGTGTGTTATTTCTGCAACTGCAAGTCCATGGTTTTAGTCCTCACGAGCTGACTGGTGCAGTGATCTGGAAGGAATGCTTTAAAACAACATGTTATATCTTCTGGGGTTTGTGTGTGCCTCAGTTAGCAACGGAGGCTTCAGATATACTGCTGTATAGCACTTGCTCTCTCCTTCCTTCTGTATGTGTGTGTGTGTGTGTGTGTGTGTGTGAGAGAGAGAGAGAGAGAGAGAGAGAGAGAGAGAGAGAAGAAAGAGAAGCAACTTTCATATGCGGTACAATCCTGCATTTTAAGAACACACACACACTGTGTTCGGTAGCACACATTTCCTAGCAAGTCCCTTTTTGAATTGTTGACTGGGATTTGCTGCATGTTGTAGCTGTAATTACTGTTTTTTTTTGTGTTTTTTTTTAAAAAAAAACACCCATCCATACATTCATTTCTTTTTTTAATCCTCCTTAAATCCCAGATCTAGTCACATTTTATTCCTACAGCAGAAGGTGACTTTTTTCTGTCTAAGGCATTTCCAATACAGACTGTGGTAAATATCACACTTACGTTGTCTGGCAGCTTTTCCACACTGCAGAAATGAAGCAGTTTGACACCACTTTAACTGTCATGGCTCCATCCTTTGGAATCCTGGGATTTGCAGTTTGGTGAGGTATTCAGCATGGTCTGTCAGAGAGCTCTGGTGCCTCACTAAACTATAAATTCCAGGATTATGGGATTGTAACTTTGAACAGACAGGAGGTAACCTTTGGTTTCCCACTGGCAAGCTTTCCCTTATGCTTCCAGTTATCACCACCCATCGCCCCTTCTTTTTGGAGTTATAGTGCTGAAATGGTATAACCTTATATCACTTTAGCACCATGGCTATACAAAAAGGGATGATGGGAAACATTCACACCACAGCTTGACCACACCTTGAGTAGCTGCTTTATCACACTAGGGAGAAAACAGGATTTAAACGAGAGTTAAACAAGAGTTAAACAGGAAATGCCCTATGTTTATCATTGGACATTTCCTGTTTAACTCTTGTTTAACTCTCGTTTAAATCCTGTTTGCCCCTAGTGTGAAAAAACCAATCTGCCACAAGCAGCAGCAAAGAAAGGAAGCAAAACAGTAGTCCTGTTGTTACAATATCATAAACCAGATTTATAACCTCATAACTTTCAGGATTCTTTTTTATGGCCATTAGTGGGCAAACATGATCACGAAAACCTACCTTCTCTGCAGCAACCCAACTGAATCATTTTTCAGGTGCTGGAGACTGGGGTACTGGGAAATTTCATCTGGAGTGCTCTCCAGCTTGTGAGATGCAGTGAAACAAGCAGTTGTAGTACAACCCCCAAGGAGTCTCTACAGTTACCTGCTTTTGATGCACATCCCATCACTGGGAGAGCACAGAAGAAGACATTTCCTAGCACCCCAATTTGCACTGTCTTGGAAACCATTTAGCTGGGGTTCTGCCTTCCAAGATTTTGTGGGATGGCATCATCAGATGTAGCCAGGATGAAAGAGCTCCATCATCATTTTTCTGTCTTGTGATGCAGGATGTCGGCCAGTATTTAGGGTATAGCTGGATGCAGAAGCAGAAACAACCATGATAAAGTGTTAACAATGACAAAATAGAATGCCCTCACATTTACTGGAAATATTGGGTAGTCTGGAGAAGCCCCAAGATAATGGTATGTGTATGACCTGTGCAAAACTTTATAGTGTCTAATCAGTATCCATTAGTCATATAAATTCCGTATCATTTATATTCTCAATGCATGTAGTCAGGGCCTCCGATCTGGCACTGAGCCTGGGGCAAGATCAATTCTCCCTACCCTTCTCTGAACCTCTTTTGTAAGGAACTTTATTTATGTCTTATCTGAAACCTGACCCTGAATTACTATTGGAATATACAATATCATCCCAAATCCACAAAACAGTGATACCTTTATTCGGCCAACCAAAATGCACATGAGACATTCTGCAAATTTCTGAAGCACATTGCAACATGCATAATGTGCATTTTGGTTGGCCCCATAAAGGTATCAGTGTTTTGTGGATTTGGGATGATATTGTACTTGGCTATATAGTCAACATGGCTACCACTGGATATGTTTATTGGGAAATGTGACAGACAGTAGTGGATCTCTCAAGTAGAGCACTGATGTACTAGGCAGAAGCTGAGCTGTTCAACAAGCCCACTTCACACACACCCACACACCCAAGATCTAATGCAGACAAAAATCAAACTTTTAGCCTTCTTTGTAAGGTATATGAATACTTGTGTACAATACTTGTGTACAATCAACACAGCTTCATCTTCCCAAAAAAGATAAGAAAATAAAGAATGCTACATGGGATAGGGTCTCCTTAAGGTTGCCATAAGTCAGAAATGAATTGAAGGCACATAACACACACATATCAGGAGAGCTGGGGCATCTCACCCAGAGATTCTCTTCTAACACATGCTTCATGGAGGAGAGGCAGAGGGGGAGAGAGAGTGGTGAGAGCAGATGAAACCCCAATGAACAAAGGAAGGCTACCTGATGCAAAATCAGAGGGGGGCATGAAGAAACACACAAACAAAAGGGAAATTATCATAAACAAACAAAACAAACAAACAGCTTCATTTATATACTGCTTCATACCGCCTAAGGAGTGTCTAAGCAGTTTACAACTGTAAGCTCCTTGCCCTCAACAATCTGGGTACTCATTTTAGCAACCTTGGAAGGATGCAAGCCTGAGTCAATCTTGAGCCCTTTTGCTGGTCTTGAACTCACAACCTTATGGTTTTGAGTGAGTGGCTGCAGTACAGGCATTTAACCAGTGCAACACCAGGTCTCCTTGTTGTGCCTTAATTCCCAGAGAGTGACATGCAATCTAAAAGTGAGTATGGGCATGCAAAGGTTGCTAACACTAACAATTACAAACTCTGGTCAGGGCCTGCCTAAATAAAGCTAGATTCAAATTAATTCCTGATTGCATGAACGTTTCATCAAGATAAGTGGCGCTGTGAGATAAAGCCTACAGGATAAAGGCACTCCATTATTTGGAAGAAGCAAATAATGGAGTGCCTTTAGTTCCATTCTTTAACTGCTCCCAGTATGATGAAACATCAGACAGCTGGACTTTGCATTGCCCTTCCTGCACAGTCTCCTCATCACATCTTCATTTCTTTGGACAAATCAGCATTTTAAAAGTGACAAAATGGCTTCATGCCCAAACGTCCAATACTGTGGTCCTAATCCTTATCAACAAATCAACTCCCAGAAACAGGCCTTTTGCATAGTGGATAGATCTTAATTGCCCATTCAACAACAAGATGGTCCCAGATATTTCACTCTATTTCAGGAATACCTCAACAATATATGGCTGATGGGAAAATCCATTTCTCTTCCTTTCTTCCTAAATTATTGTGAAGGCTTCAGTTAGACATAAAGGGAACAGGTAAGCCTTTGATCAATGACAAATCTTTGTTCCTGTTAATAAAATATTCCAGGAATTTGTCCATTTGAACTCGGTTCCAGTACACCGTTGGTCTCCTCCAAACCTACGGTATATACTTGTTGAGAGATGTGTTCTTGGAGAATTAAAAAAACAAACCACAAAAGCTTGGCATGGTTAACTTTGACAATGGTTTTGATTCAATAGGGGGCATATAGAAGTAAAATTAATCTGGAGGCCTGAAAATAATGGGATGTAATGCTATACCCACTCAGGATTAACAGTGTCTGGGGCATGTAAGGACTGTACAGACTACAGTTTCTGTACTATTCAGATGCTCCACCTGTGGATCTCCAGGCAAGATCTTTCTAAAGCCTAAATCCAACCAGGATTGTTCTGAACTCCTACTACTTCTGCAAAACAAAATGGCAGGTCTGGGTAATGTTTTATAAAGACTAAGATGAAACTGGGACTAAGGAAAGCTTCTAGGTATTATTCAGAGAAATAGCCCTGTTACAACTGTGTGCAAAGAGATTTTGTAGTACCTATGGGACTACCTGAGCAAAAGAAGTTGTAGCATAAACTTTTATAGACTTAGTCTACTTCATCAGATGCATGGAGTGAACTTGTGCCCAGGAAGGACCTTTGCAATTTGTATGAAGAGCCATGGAAATGCAAAACTTGTGGATATAGTGATGTGGTGACAAGGTCAGTTAACAGTGGTCATTGAGGGGAAAAGGCAGGACGGAAGATGTTGCCTAAAGTCAGGGTGGGTGGATGATCATATGAATGGAGGAAGAAGTTTTGGAATGTGGTGTGGGCAGGCTGAGAACCAGAAAGGAGACATATTAACCTGGCTAAGTGTGTAGCATGCCAGGAAGCCATTGTCTTTGTTCAATCCACTGTTGATGGATTGGAGTTTGTGAGTATATTCTAATTCAGTTGTTTCTCTTTCTTATTTTCATTTGAAGGTTTTTGTTTAAGCTCCGTTGTCCGGAGGTCAGAGATGAAATTTTCCAGGAAGATAGAAGTGTTCTGAGACAGGCCTTTATGTATTCCCATTTCTAATGTCTGATTTATGTTCATTTATCCTCTGGTGCAGAGACTGGCCTATTTGCCCTTTGTAGAATGCTGGAGGGCATTATTGACAGAGGATGGCATATATCACATTAGAGGATGAGCAAGTGAACGTGCCTCTAATATTGTGGGTTATGTGGTTAGGTCCTGTGATGACATTTCCCGAGTAGATGTGTGGGCAGAGTTTGCATCTGGGTTTGTGACAAGGCCTAGGAATTATGACATTGTTGGGAGTATGATGTAGCCTCCAAATTGGGGGAGAAAATAAAGTTTACCTTTAAGAGGGATTGGCCCTACACAACTCCCATCATTTGCTATGCTAAATAATGTCGATTGAAATTCCAGTCCAACAAGATAAAGAGAGCTCTGGTGCCACAACAAACTACAATTCCCAGAACCCCATAGCATTGAGCCATAGGTGGTTGAGGACAGGGTGACTTGGAGGTCATTCATAGGTCAAAAGCCATGGATTGAAGTTGACTCAAAGGCAGTTAACAACAACAACTCTGATATAAGATCTCAGCTAATGTTTTTGTATAGGAATGCTGTGCATGAATTTGGGCATAAAATACAGCATTTCTGTATGAAGGACTCTGTAAAATTTTCACAAAGAAGCCCTGAAATACACAAAACTGTAAAAACAAAAAAGTGCATGGATTGATGAGAGAGGGAACACAGAATATTTCAGTATGTCAATACACATTTTCTGCCTTCCCCTAGAACAATTTAGACCCAAGAAAGGCCTTAAAAACAACAATAACAGGCCTCTCCTTGCCTGGGAGGGCTAAAAACAGCAGAAATGCCCTCTTACTCCCGAGGGCATTTAGGAGGCAATTTTTATTTTGAATTTTTTTTTATTTTTATTTTTGCATGGAGGCAACCTCAAAGATCTCCTGGGAGGCTAATGTAGATCTTCACTGTTGCCCACCTCTGTTGCAGAGGATGATAAAAAAAATTCTTTATAACCTTGATATAGAGATCAACAGCCACTGAGTCCGAGCCATTTCTGCTGGTCATGACACCAAGTAGAAAAGTTCCCTATCACACTATGACTATAAAGCAGGCGTGCCTTATTTGGCAGCAGTAATATGTGTGTATTGGTGTGTGTATGTGTAGTTGTAGTTGTAGTAGTGGCCATATTTCATAGGAGTGTCAATAAAGCATTATACAATTCTAAACCTTGTTTTCTTGGAGACAGAAGGTCATAGGGACATTTCTACATAACTTTAAATGTGCTTAGTGTTGAATTTTTCATATTTTCTTAGAAAACAGTTTTTAAAAAATAAACCCTCACAAAGACAAAGGCAAATCCAATAATGAAGATGGGGAATGGGGAAAAAAATCAGTACATAATTGACAGGCATTTTTCTAAACAATGAAATAAATGTCTTTTGAATAATGTTATATTTTGCTATCTTAGATTGCCATTGTACACACACATATTTGCAAGTAAAACGTAGTGGAGTGCACTTTTGAGTAGGGATCTATACGTTTATGCTATAACATATTAATATTTGATGGCAGCTCGATTTGCTCTTCTTTCAAGGTCACTGTAGTCTGAAATGGGTTTTCTTCCTTCTGTTCAAATGCACTTCATCCTCCCCTTCCCAACTTAATCAATCCACAAGAAATCTGAAAATGGTAACTGGAACAGATTTATACATGTAATGTCTATCGCATTGACATAAAATACCACTTCATTTCCCAAGGAATCCAAGATTACTTACATGATGAGGGGACATAATTATTTAATTAAGTATAGTTCATATCAGGACAGTACCTCTACTTTTTAAAAGAATATACAATGGTTCCTTGGTATCTGTTTGGTTTCAGGACCTCCCATGGATACCAAAATCCATGGATACTCAAGTCCCATTATATACAATGGCATAGTAGGTGTCCCTTATACTAAATGGCAAAAAACAGGGGTTGTTTTTTGGATTTTTAAAAAATCTATTTTCAAGCCATGGACGTGGAATCCAAGAATGTAGAATATGTGGATATAGAGGGCTGACAGCAAAATCTTTGAGAAAACCACTGTTTTATGGTTTTAGTGTTGCATGAAGACTTCAGGAGAACAGAGTTTGAATCTCTGCTCAACACTAGATACCCCCTGGGTGACCTTGGGGAAGTCACACTCTCTCAGCCTCAGAGGAAGTTAATAGCAAAACTCATCTGAAAAAAAATTGCCAAGAAAACTTTGTGAGGTTTGCCATAAGTTGGAGTTGACTTGAAGACGAGTAGCAACAAAATAGCTTTGAACAGCTCTGTCCCACTGTTGTTGTTCTTTCTGCCATATTAGCTTACTTATTTTGTTTTAAAAATACGCCATAAAGCATTCAAGGCATTGTCTTTTTAAAAAAATCTCATTTTGGGGTTAGATCCAGATGTTGCATGTGTCAAAGGAAGCTTGTCTGGATCTAACCCACAACATATAACACCATTAAAATACAAAGCAGCAAAAGAATAAAAGAGAATGTCCATATAAAATACAGGTAAGAGCAGGCTGATTTTGCAAATATTTTTCCTCTTTTGGACTACACAGCAAACAGACACCATGGGTAGTGGTTTGAATGTTGGGCTAGGACACTGAGAGATCCCCACTCAGTTATGGAAACACACTTGTGATAAACATAGGACTTGTGATAAACATAGGGCATTTCCTGTTTAACTCTCATTTAACTCTCGTTTAAATCCTGTTTGCCCCCTAGTGTGATAAAGCAGTTGCTTGGGCAAGTGGAACTCTCTCACCCTCAGAGGATAGCAAAAGAAAGCTCCACCTGAAGAAAACATGCCTTAAAGTTACCACGGGTTGGAAATGACTTGGTAACACAACAACACCTCTCAAAATCCCCCAGCCAGTATGGTAACATGATTCTCAATGCTGAGTAGTTGAACTGAATGGAAAACTTTCACACAGTGTGCATTAACCTTTTCATCAAAATCCAACATACTTTCCCAAGATCAATGTGTGGACAGAAGATTTACCAGAATGAATTTCATGCTTTCTTCACTCCCTTTAAATCTGAAACTTAAATGATGGATTAAATCATTAACACAGAGTTTGAGGATGTTAGGTTAACCTGCCTTTAAATAAAAATAAGAGCAAGAGGAGATTTAAAAAAAAAATCAGAAGAGCTTTGCTACTTTTCGTACAGTCATGAATCTGAAATTGAGCTTCAGTCTCCTAAACTTGTTGTTACATATATCAAAGCAAGACTTGGAGGTAAAAGTTTATGACTGAAGTCAAGCTCAGTTAATTGCTACCCAATGAGCTGAATCCTAAATACCCTGAAGTCTGCTTTAATACATGGGTAATGCTGATTAATAAATAGAAAGGCTAGACTAGAAGCTGATGAAGGGGCTTTTTAACAAGCATGTGGAGGTGTGCTATGATTGGGGTTTTCTGCCGTAATGATTACTCCTGCATTTGAGGTTAATTTGACAAAGGAGGGCTACGTGAGATTTCCAATAGCAATTTTTCTTAAGAAAAAAGTAGTAATATGGCCCAAGCGTAGAAACAAAATGGGCACTTTTTATTTTCATACTCCAACACCTTGATTTTGTACCATCTAGAGAAGGGTTTACTCAAAAGGCAGTCATGTTTGTAATATTTTAGTGACCCTAATGAAGGTACTGAAGAGCCAGCATGGTGTAATGTTTTGAGCATTGGTCTACAGCTCTGGAGAATAGGGTTTGACTCCCCACTCAGTCATGGAAACTGACAGGGTGACCTTGAATAAGTCACACACTCTCAGCCCTAGAAAACTCCAGGATAGATTTGCCATAAATTGGAAATGGCTTGAAGGCAATAACAACAAGGAAGGTATGAATTCAACAATGAAGCCGAGCCCTCCCTCCAGTCCATCTGCCTTGGTCCAGGCATCAGAGAGAGAGAAGAACTGCTGGACCTGATCCCCTTCCCCACCACCATTCCCTTCTCCTTTTGTGTTGTGTCTTTTTAGATTGTAAGCCTGAGGGCAGGGAACTGTCTAATCAAAAACAATAATTGTAAGCCACTCTGATAGCCTTTAGGGCTGGAGAGCAGGGTATATATATATTAAAGTGTCTACGCACAATCCTAAACATACACTGGACTGACTAATTTACGAATGTTGCTGTCCTGGAGATAGTACTCTATGGTGAACTCGCCACGGGTCAGCATAAGAGGGGTGCCCCAAAGAAGAGATACTAGGACTCCTTGAAACAACATCTCAAACTCGGCCAAATTGATCACCAACAGTGGTCTGCTCTGGCCTCACATCCACAATGCTGCAGGCTCTTTTGAGAACTCACGCCGAATGAGTCTTGAAGAGAAACAACAACGTAGAAAGAACCACAACTTGGAAACATCACCTAAGGAAACTTTCTGCTGTGCTTTCTGCAACCAGATTTGTTTATCCCGGATCGGCCTTTTAAGTCATCAACGCGCTTATAGTAAGCGTGGGATGAGTCCTTCCTGAATCTTCATTAGCGAAGAAAAGCCAGAGAGATTATTATTATTATTATTATTTCAAAATCTTGGACTTTATTTCCGTGCAAAAAAGACTGTTTCTCATTTCTTCATACTTATACCATTGAACATTATTTTTATAACAAGTCAACTAGGCTAATTTAGCAGCTGAATCTGCAAGTCATTTTGAAATTGGGTGGACTATATAGACTGTTGCTGCTGTGTGCTTTCCAGTTCATTCTGACTTATGATGACCCTTTCTTGGAGTTTTGTTCAGAGAGGTTTTGCCTTTGCTTTTCCCTTCCTCTGAGGCTGAGAGAGTGTGAATTGCTCAAGGCCACCCAGTGGGTTTCCATGACTGAACAAGGATTTGAATTCTGGTCTTCAGATTCATAGTCCCATGCTCAAACCACTGCACCATGCTGGCTCATGATTACAGAGAAAGAAAGAGAAACATAAGGGTACATTTCATTTCTCAGTCTGCTTCCTTCTAAAGCCATGTCTTCATAGCAACAGAAGATCTAGGTGCTATTTGAAGCATGTTGAACAGTAGCTTACATATAACACACACACACACACACTATATATGAGGCAATTGGTTCTATTCCTTGTCTTGCATTTTCTCCTATATGAGTGTCATAACACTTGCTTCACCCACAAAAAGCTATTGTGTGGCTTCCTTTTATAGAACACCTGCCAATCCTTTGTCAAGTTGTTATTAAACCTTTGGCTTTTTAAATTCTTGCTTTGTTTATGCAACACCTTAAAGGCCTTTTTTTATTCTTCAGAACATTTGGTGAGTGATGTGTGGTTGCTACTGTTATTGTCTGATTCTGTCTTTGTGTGACTTTTGACAGGTTTTGCTGCTGGAGAAATGTTTAAATTTTTTTCTTATCTTTTTCTCTTGCTTTTCATAGTGGATATTTATACCCTCCTGATTCTTTAACTGAAAGGAGATATCTGTCTATCTGTCTGTCAGACTACATATCTATCTACCTATCATCTAATACTATCTTTTTCCCAGAGTGGTTTATGATACAAATTTGAATAGAGCATAGCTTTAAAAAATTCTAACTGAAAGCAAAGCAAAGTTAAAACAATTACATTACATATGTCCTCTTTTCTCCAGACATGCCCTCTTTTTCAGAGCTAAAATTTCTGTCCTGGTGGATTTTTGAAATGATTGGTGGGTTTTCCTACTAAGTTTGGACCGGATGAAGTGGGCAATTGGATAATAGATCTCTGAGTAGGAGGATGAGATACACGCCAGTTTAAACCAGGGCAGGAGAAGCCTCTAAAGCAGCTGGGTCAGGACTGCTGCTACTATTGTTGTTGCTGGGCCATCAGGGAGAAGATGGGTGAGAGGAAAAGATGCTCTACTACCATGGCCGGGATGATGTCCAGCCACAAGGAAGGTCTGTCTTGTCTGTTGATCTAACTTAACTGTGGAAGGATGGCTCCCCTTACAGTGGCCCAAAACGTATCAGGTATTTAAAGTGAGTATCATCATAGCAATCAGTGGCTTGAAGCAATAGTAAACAGGTCCCCCTTTCTTTTCTTTTCAAAGGAAATAGACTACAGTTGGCCCTCAGCATCAGCAGGCTAGCCATCCATCTATTGGAGCATCCATGGATGGCCCTGCCCCATGATTGTCATTGCATGTGACTGCGCCAATGTAGTGTCAAGCACGTCCTGTGCTCATTGATAATAATAAGACTTGAAATTCCATGATTTTTGGTATCTATTAGCATAGTAGTCTGGAATGGAACCCTCACAGATATGGAGGGCTAATTGTATATTAAAAACTACATGGCATTAAATATGCTTTTAGAAGATTTGGACATAGTAGGTAAAGTAGTACAGAAGCCTTCCTTCCCTCTTTTAAAATCTTTTCTGACAGTCAATGGCAAAAAATAAAAAAAAAATCCCTGTCTGAAAAGAAAGCAATATTTTCCTTCTGGTGGAAGGAAAGCAGAGAAGGGGCCATCCTAGCACCCCAAGGGAGAGAGTTCCACAGCATGGGAGCAGCAACCCAAAGTGTAAATAAAGCATTTAAAAATAAAACTCCTTTGCATCTAGAATCTGTTACATCCTTTTCACCTCGCACTTGCACCAGGGTTGCTTTTTTCACTTACAAATCTTCTTCTGTACCCACCCATTATAATAGTAGTATATAATAATAAATCTATAAGCCTGTAAGAGCATTGAATTAAACAAGATCAGCTATAGACACATTAAGTTTTAAACAAAACTATTTAACCTTTAACTTTCTCAATAAAGAAAAATACAAACAAGTGATTATTTCTATATAAATCTTAGCTGGGTTTTCTCATAAAGATTATTTTGGATATTTTGTCGGCTTTATGAGAATCTTTGTCACTTCTGAAAATTCTTTGTCCCATTTATCCGTATCTTTTCTATTTAAGATTGCTGTTAATCTGTCAAATTCTTTCATATTATTGCAATTTGGGATTTATTCTGCACAAATTTCTCACATTGTTGTTTTGCACACAAAACAGCATTGTCTGCAGAAGAATCAGTATATCCTGCATGGAAAATTATATTTCAATTCAGAAATATCAATTATTGCACAGGAAATGCAATTTTCTATGCAAATTTGCAAACCACGTGCAAATTTTATGCAGAATAAATCCCCAATTGTTATAGTTCCTGAACAGAAAACAGCATTTGCTGTGCAGGTATTGATATTTTTGCTTTGAAATATTATTTTCCATGCAGAAAATGCTGTTTCCTATGCAGAACATGTGCACAACTGCATGTGGATTTTATGCAGAAGAAGTCCTGAAGTGTAAAGATTCTTACCAGTCTTGGATACTTCTCATCAGGATTTCCCAACACTTGAAAAACATATTGTTCCACCATTTTTCTGATATTCTAAAATATCTTTCTGTCCCTATTTTAAACACAAATGAGATCCCATAAGCATAGCCTGTTCACCTGATCTGCACAACTATTTGATTTCCTATATTTGTTTATAAGAATATATTTTTTAAAAAGTTATTTATGTAAGAATATCCCAGTGACCTAGAGTAATATACAAGAAATGTCTTAGCAGGCTCCCACACAAATACTTCCTGTTGTTGTTGTTGTTGTTGTTGTTGTTGTTGCCTTCAAATCATTTATGACCCAAAGACAAACCTATCACAGGGTTTTCTTGGCAAGTTTCTTCAGAGGGGATTTATCTAGGTTTATGAGCTTCAGAGCTAGATCAGTGCCAGAAAGCTTTGCACATGCCACTCCAAACTTTAAGATAATGAGTGAATTGGAGAAAAAACAGGAGTGCTGTTCATACAGGAGACCCAGGACCATAAGGTTATAAAAGAAAACCCATAGGTTTATAATGGAAGATTCAGAGACCTGAGATCTTGGTGCTGGTATTTCTAAAATAAGAATAATGGAGACTGGAAGAAACATGTTACAGCATTCTAAAAGAAGAATATTCTGCACATCATTCCACCGCTCTAAGTGACAGGGGTAACTTTTTCAGGGTCATTTTCAGAGATGAGAATGTTGGCAGCAGTGTTTTATAATGTGTATCTATACCATAAAGATTGACTAGGGTGGGGGTATGTGAAAACATGTAAGCTAGCAAGCAAGCACTACTAATCTCTTGGGCTCCACCAGTTGCCTTAATGCAAAAAGGGCACAGTGTATGAGCTTATGGCTACTTCTTCCACACACATACAAACACACCCCAAGGCTGAGAAACACAAAGTCTTATTGTTTCACCACTTAAAGTCAGGCCACAAAAACGATTCTTTTCAATCCCCATCTTAGCAGGAGGATGTGACCTTCATTCCAGCTTATTGGTGCTTGAAGTGGTTGTCCATGCCGCTTAAGCAATTATCATCAGTTAAGAACTTCTGCAAGCCACCTCTTTAGTTTGCACAACAGAACAGCAGGGCTATGATAGTTTAATCAGAAATGGTGGGTGGGCGTCTGGACAAAAGAGAGACAAGAACCTTTGCTAAAAGCAAACTGTTTATCTTCTCTTCCACTGACAGACAAAAGCACAGGATTCCACCCCCTGATCTCTCTTATTTCCCTGTCAATGATAAAATTGTTTTAGAAGAGTAATTAGGAGGTTTACATGTGGGCAACCATACACAATCACACACACACTTTCTCTCCTCGGTGTATGCATGCATAGCATATACATATCCCCACTTCACCTTGGTATGCAGGGATGGGGGGGGGGGATTAAGCCTCTCTTGGCAGTTTGTTTCAGATTGTACTTCTTCCTCTCTAGATTTTGCTAGAAAGCAAGGCATACAGAAATGCCACTGTGGCAGCAGGAGGGTAGGATGTGTGTGGGAATGTGGAGACAGGGTCCCTGCAGTGAGCTACATGGGATGGTGGGAGGAACACTGAGTGCTGCACGTGGTCCAGAAAAGGATGCTTGCCTGTCCCTTCTTTGTAGTTTTCATTTATCTGATATGAGTTTTTAAAAATCTTGTCTCTATAATCTAGACAAGCAGATGGAATAATCGTCTCTGAAACTCATCCAGACTTGCCAAAGGCCTGGGATTTGGTAGACATTATTCTTGTCTTGATCAGCGGTATTTTTTAAACTTCAAATGATAAATAAATGAAATAAATAACCAATATCTTCTGTCCTCGTCCATTGAGAGTAGATTCTTAGGATCAGTTTTAAAAGCAGGAGGAGGGTCCCTGCCTCACACCTGGAAAATTCCAAAATACATAAGGGTTAATTTCTGAGTGCTACTTTGACAACGCAATAGAGGAAAGTGTGTCCTTCCCTATGGAATTTCTCCTCTGAACTTCATTCCTTCATGCCATGCTAAAAAGAAGAAAAGCAAGCACCACTATATTTAGGCATCTGGATAAAAGTGCAGGGCATCTTTTATAAGTTGTGACACCCAGATAATTGTCTGCCAAATCTCAAGGCTTTTGGCTAGTCTAGATGAGTCCTGTGTTAGACAAGCAGATGCAATATAAATTTAATTTTGTAGTAAGCAGAGGATCTCTGCTTTCAGGACTTCAGCTGGGGTACTGTGCAGAGCAACTAATCTTATTAATTAAACTGCTAGGCTAGGGAAGTTGAACTGGCTTAGCAAATATTTGATTCCCAGTGAAGGGATTCATAATAGACATTAAGATGGGTATTTTCTTCCGGCAGGAAATATAAACTAGCTTTCCCAAATTTGGGTCTCCAAATGTTGTTGGTCTACAACTCCCATCATCCTTGACCCATCATATAAACCCCCCATGCCAACCTGGGGAGCTATAGTCCAACAACCACATTTGGGGAATCAAAGTTGTTAATCGCTGTAGCCTTTATGATAGCTTGCCAAAGATCTTTAGGTCCAGCAGAGACATGCCCGATAACACCTTTTTGCAATTTAAATAGGGCTAAAAAGCAACCATTTAATAGTAATTTTACAATAACTAATTATTATTCTATTCCCTGCCCCCTGCCACCACCACATACACTATCAGGTTGCATTACTCCTGTGTTAGTTCCTTGTTCTGTTCCATTTTAGTTCCCTTTAAAAACATCAAGAAAAGTAAGAAAGTGGCATTAAATATTTAAAAAACCCCTCAAGATCCCTCCTAAGTAATAAGAATAAGTAAAAATTAAATGGTTCTTATTACATGAAAAAAGTATGCCTATATATCCCAATAAAAAATCACAAAGAGAATGTTGATGCTCCCCAAATAATGCATCGCAGGAAATATCAATGGATATTTGGAACACACTGCCCATGAGATCTGGGCATGTGAAAAATGGTGGGTAGTCAAAAAGATTCAGTCACTTCATTTAGGCATTATGGATACAGATGCTATTGTACAGCTGTTGCAAAATGTAACAGCTCATCTCTCCACATGTATAAGAAGGAAGGGTAATACAGTACAGTGGGCCTTTAGTATCCATTGGGGCTTTGTTCCTGGAGCCCCCATGGATATCAAAATCCATGGATGCTTGAGTCCCATTAAATACAATGGCATACTAAAATGGTGACCCTTATATAAAATGGCAAAATCAAGGTTTGGTTTTTGGAATTTATATATTTTTAAAAATATTTTCAAGCTGTGGATGCTTGAATCCATGGGTAAAAATTTCATGGATTTGGAGGACTGACTATATCTAGCCAGTGTTTTGTTTTCAGCTCCCAAACAAGGTGCTAGTTAGGATCCCTGAAATCATTTATGACAAACTTTCTCCTTTTGCATCCTGCCGATGTTTAAGTTTCTGAATCAATTTCCAGTTCTCTATTGTTGTTATGTTTCTCTTCAAACAAAGAACAGAAATGGGTTGTTGGTGTTGATACTAGAGGGAGGGAGCAGAACTCCTTGACTTGTGGCCTCTGCACAGTACAAACAATTCCCCCAAGGAATTTGCCACAATTTTCCCTCTCTGAAGTAGCAAGAGTAATGTGAATTGAATTTCTCTTGATTTTTTCTATATTCATTATATTTACTATAATGAACTGAAGGAAATGTTTGAATATTGTATGCCCATCCATATCTGTATATTTTATGTTATATAATTTTTATAAAACCTTCCCAAGCAATATGAGTTTAAAAAAAAAAACCCGCTGCCAATTAATAGGGTTGCAATATTACCTAGCTTTCTGGGTTTTACCTAGAAGCTAGACATTCTACTTAGTACCTATTTACACAACTAGCTAGTCTGGATTCCAAGCTTTCAGGTTTTGTTGTTGTTGTTTGCTTTGTTTTATTTTTAAAAGCAAGTCTCCAGCCCTTGTAGAAGCTGAGGTATGGGGCAAAATGTGGATCCATTATTCTGCTCAAACATTTTGGTGATTATGCCATGGCTTATTGAAAAGCCTGGACAGGCACTTTTCCTTTTCCCCCAACTAGAGTGAGGACAGCTGGACTGAAGCATGTTTCAGTCCAAGCCTGCCTGGGTATTAGTTAAAAAGTGTGTCCGAAGGAGGATGGTTTTATTCCATCTTGGGAAGTTATCAAGGTGGTATTCCTGCAGTAGAATATGACAACCTTAGCGTCAATTAATGTTAAAGCATCAGGCCTACCTAGCTTTACCAGAGATCAAGCACCTCAAAACATGCTCTGAGAAGCAAATGTTTAGCCATATTAACATGTGGCCACAAGACAGTTTTTGAAGCCTGGAGGCCCTCCTCTCCCAAAACTGTTGGTGGTTAACTATAAAAAGCTCATTCCCTCCAACATTTCACAGATGAAAAGTGGAATGTGTGCAGCCAAGCAACATCAGAGTGTGGTAAAAAATGCAACAGTTATGAGTAGGAGTGAACACAACAGCTAGATGAGGCTTTAGCATTTTGCCTTTACCCAAGCCTACCGAGAAGGGCTTCCTTTCCCCTCTGGCTGAATTGAATGCAAACTACCTTTGCATGTTGATCTCAGTTTAAAGCAATTGAAGTAAGCTGAGGACCAAAGGGGAAACTGGGAGGAAGTGAGAGAAACTGGGATATTTTAAAAGCAGCTGAAAAAGTTAGGCAATGGAGAATCCTTCTGAATCGCAACAGTTGGTGGATATGAAAATCCCTTAAAATGAGTATTTTCTTGTTCGCTTTATTTTTTTAATTGCTTGCCACTGAAATTTAGTCAAATTTGCTGCCAAATTTCAGTGGCATGGCAGGAGGGTGTCTCTGTATGTGAAACTCTGGCAGAGCTTATCACTTCTGCCACGGGCTTTACTCAGGTGCCATTCTAGGCTGATTATTCTCAAAGTCTTCCATCTCCTAGCTTTTCTGTGTCAGACCCAATTCTTTCATTCAGAATAACAGCTTATAATAGAAGTGCCTCCATTTTTACAAATGATTTCTGCTGTTTAAAAAAAAACAGAAGAGAAGAGAAGAGAAAGAGACAAAGAAATCTCTCAGGTTACTGCAGCCACTTTTTATTCTATTTTCAAGGTCTGATCTGCTGCAGTTAGGCTTCATCAAGCATATTAAATGCTTCACTTGTATTTAGAACATTAATACCCCCACTCTTGGTCTGACTTCCAATGAACACTGGTTTTAACTCTTGCTTACCAGTACCTTAGGGAGATAAAGAAGGAGGAGGAGGAGGAGGAGGAGGAGGAGGAGGAAAAATTGATATTTGACATGCATGTTTCTGATGTATATACTGGACTGAATCCAGCTGCTAGAGTAGTCTACTAGAGTAAACCAACTGAATCAAATGCTGAATGATAAGTTGACACCATACTTGACTGTAAGTTGACCTCATGTACAGTTGGCCCTTGGTATCCACTGGGGTTGGGTTCCAAGACCACCCATAGATACCAAAATCCATGGATGCTCAGGTCTGATTAAATACAATGGCATAGTAAATTGGCTTCTCTTATATAAAATAGCAAAATCAAGATTTGCTTTTTGGAATTTATATATTTCAAAAATATTTTCAGAATGTGGAAGCTTGAATCCATGGATAAACATATCCATGGAGATGGAGGGTATAAGTCAAGGGCAGGTTTAGGGGTTAAAATTATGGATCTTGATATGGCCCATGGATAGGTTGAAGATAAAATCTAGGGACATGTAATAAAGAGTCAGCATGGTATAGTGGCTTGAGCATTGGACTACAACTATGGAGACCATGGTTTGAATCCGAGTTCAGCCATTTAAAAACCCACTGGGCGATCTTGGGCAAGTCATACACTCTCAGCTTCAGAGGATGGCAATTGCAAACCCCCTCTGAAGAAACTTGCTAAGAAAACTCCATGAAAGGTTAACCTTAGGGTCACCATAAATTGGAAGTGACTTAAAGGCACACAACAACAACAACATCAATAACAAATGTATGCAAAGAATGCAAAAGACAAAAGTAAGGAAAACGATACCAAAGACATTACAAAATTCTTACAGGCATAACTGTTTTGTGCTCACCCTGGTCTCTCACTGGATGGATTAGGAAGGAACTGTAGTAAATGGTGGTTGTGTGATGTGTGTGGGAGGCAAACTGGTGCAGGTAGGGCTAAGGATGTAAAAAGAATAGCAAAGAAAATGGCTACTTATATTAGCAGTGATTATAGTATTTAACTGTAATGTGGTAGCTTTGCCTGATTTTAATACAGAAAAGCTGACAAACATACTCAAATTTCTTATTCACATCTTTCAAAGCCTGATTCCTCTCAGCACTTTTTTAAGGTGATGCCACTGCCACCATTTTCCTGTGCAGACATTCAAAAAGGTGAGAAGCAGTGCCATGGAGGAGAAAGTAGAGGGGGCAGTGCTTCTTTTAAATGCTCCTGGGATGGACTAAGCTCTCGCCTTTGCCTTTGTACTCAGAGAAGGGAGCAGTTCCTTTTATTGATTAGAATTAAGGTATTTACATTGACTCATGGATAGGCCTTTCCTCTGTCCTGTTTTGCACTTGGTAAGCAAACCAGAAGGAGACTTTAAGGAGAAAGAGGGAGTGTCTGAGCTCACCAAAACATCAACTGAGAAGCAGAAGTAGTCCAGTTCAGTACAAGTGGTTTATGGCCTGATCTAGACGGCCACAAAGAGGCATGAATAGGGATTAAAAAGCTGCTTTTAGGGCTAAGGAGGGTGCATCATTTAGTCCCTCCCTAGCCCTAAAGCGTATGGGCGCCACCATTTTAAAATGGTGGTGTCCATATGGACATGCCATGATGTTGTCATGGCGCGTGCAGTGTTTAGAAACGCTGCAAGCGTCATGATGATATGGTGCCATGGGAGGGCGCCAAGCACGCCCTTTCCGCGGCGCAAAAAGGAGCTCCAAAATGGAGCTCCTTTTTGCTTCCGGGTCCTTGCACGGCCTTTAAACGGCCTCACCAAGGACCCAGGGGAGAAAGGGGCTGTCGCTGCAGCCACTTTCTCCCCTCAGTCCCACTGAGGGAAGCGGGGAAGTGGCAGTTTGCCTCTGGAAGTGGTGAGATGGGGCCTCGGAGGCTGCCGGTGCGGCAGCCTTGCCCCATCTTGCTGCTTCTTGGGGTGAGTATGGACCACCCCTTTTGGGCGGTCTGGAAAGCCCCTTTGAGTCAGTCTTTAGTCCAGACGTGCAGTCCAAAGTGTAGCTCGAAGAGTAGCCAGAACTCCAGACAGAGTTCAAGACTATCAGCCATGAAACATAGCACTAATGTATTTTTCTCCCAAGGAAATGGTTTATTGTCAGCCATGCTTGTCTGGGGGAGGTGTTGGTTTATTTATAGCCTGCCTGGATCTTGCACGTACTTCCTAATTCCAGCGTTCTTCCTATATGAGCACTGTGCGCATTTGCATCTTTTTCTGTTCCTGATGTTTTTTTCCACAGGGTATTGGTAAGTCTGGCTCTTTCTCTGAGAGTGGTGGCTGCTGGAAATTGTGCTCCTGTGGTTGCTGAAGGCTTTGCTCCTATGGCTGCTGGAACCTCTTCTCTTGTGACTGCAGACCTGACATGTCCTTTTGGCTCTCAGGCTCTATATTTGAGCCTTCATTCTCAGATTGAGAGTCCATTCAAGGGTCCTGGAGGCAGGGCATGACACCCTCGAGCATCACCCTTTGAGTAAAATCCCACCCTTGCAGGATCTATATACCCGCATTTGCCCTGGAGGCAAATACTAAGTTTTCAACTGGGAAAAATGGTGAGGGTGTGCTACGGAGAAAAGAATGGTTCTCAATTCCCCAGCACTATGCTCATGATTAGATTCAGGCATTCTGTGCCTGCCGTCCCTTTTTTCTATCAAAACTATAGGTGATCCATCATTAGGATCTCCCACATCACAAAGACTAATGATGGATTAATACAAAATAATGTTCATGTGTTGTTGTTGCTGCTGCTGCTGCTACTGTTGAACACTAAGATTACATTCATATAGGAGAAATGCCATGGTTGAAATAGCCCTCAATGGATCACCTGCCACACAGCTTTCAATATTAAAATGCACAGATAGACAAATGACACATTAGCTCTATGACTCAGCTGGTATTACCTGCTCAGACTGTTCAGGCTCCTCAGTGGAATACTCAATGGAATTCTAATCTTGCAAGGATTTCAAAAGACTATTCCTATGTGCCAATATTTTTTTTGCGGGGGGGGGGGGGGGCGTATTCTAAATAAAAATAAAAAGCTAATGAAGAGTGGATGAAGAGTGTTGCTTAGCAACAATGATACTTCAGACTGGAATGGCTCAGGTGCTCTGTGTTAAACAAGGAAGCCATGACTGAGGACTTCCTTAATGTCCTAATCTGGAGAGCATCTCACACTATCTGATACTGGGGACTGGCACTTCTTTTCCCAATGTGCCCGTTGGTTAAAAATGCTTCATTTTTTCCCCCTTGGAAACTCATCCAATGACTTGTCCTCCTTTTTTCTTCTACCAGGAGTACAGTGGTCCCTTGGTATCTGCTGCAGTTTGGTTCCAGGAGCCCTCTTGGATACCAAAATTCATGGTTAATTCATTGTAACTAAATAATCTCAGTTTTGTATTTAATAGCTATGTATTTAATGTATACAAAGTATAGATTGGGAAAAGGAGCTAAAGGTCCAAAAAGTGTATAAGAAATATAATGAAAATGTAAGATGGTTATTCTACTTTTTTAATGTTGGGTTTGAAAATAAAAAATAAAAGGCCTCATTTTTTAAACAACTGTAAGCTCCCAGATACTTTAATCTGGCTTTATATTAAGATGGTGGGCAGTCTGAGGGTGGGGCCTTTTTTGAGTTGCAGGAGAAGCAGAGAAAACTTATTTGCTATGCATATTAATGTATTTTTAATAACACAATAGTAGTTCTCTCAAATTCACTGCACAACAGTTTAGAAATCCATGTTACAGATGGTCACAAAAAGAGCCATAGGTTTGCTTGATCCCAGCACAATAAATAAATGCCATGGTTTTGCTTGATGCTTAAAGGGGCATGGAAGATGTAAATGTGCTGTGATTGTGAAGCCTTCCTAGAGTTGGGGTTGAGATGTTTTTAGACTGTGGGAAGATGAGATTTGGAGTCCAAAAATATCTGAAGGGCCACGTGTTCCCCATTCTTGCTGTATGGCTCCTACCACCCCCATGCTGTAACACCCAGAATTCACAGTAGAGAAGGAATGACTGTTAAACCCTTATGAGTCTGTGAAGCAGAGGCGTTTTCTTTGATAGAAGACTTGGCAATGGGAAAATTGATGAATATTCAGTTTTCCTTCCTTGTCAAAATGTTTATAACATCAGAGAGGGGTTATTCCCTGCCAGTACCACATAGAGAGATCTGATGAGGGTTTTATTCGCTTACTTGCTGTTTATTCTGCCCAGTGACAGAGGCAGTAGGGAGCCAACAGGCTTTGAAAGTGTGGATGCTTCCTCTTTCAAACAGCCAGTTGCTTGGTTGCAGCACATCCAGTTGAGATGACAAAGAAGAGACGAAAAAGTCCTTCACCATCTATGTTGTATTCCAGCCACATGCAGTTTTGAATCTCAGATTGTTTGGACTGTTACAGCATTTCTGCCTGTGTTGTTTGGAACAGTCGTAGATATTTTAAAAAATAACAGAGACATGGAAATACCAGGTGTTGTTTCCCCTCCAGAGAGAAAGAGAAAACACTGTGACAGTGGGAGATACTAAAACTCGAAGTTTGATTCCTTCAGTACAGCTCTGGGTGGGGTTGGCTGGTGGTCTCCATACAATGGGGCAGTGAATCGGCTCTGCTGTCTAGTGTGCAAGAGCTACCTGGGGTACTGAACCCAGAGCAGATTACCTGTTCCTCTAATATCAGAGCCACTAGCCAACACTGACTTTGGGTCAGGAAGGAAACAGCAGCCCCACTGTCTCCCCTCTGGTAATGTGTAGCCTTGTCTCTCATTGAAGTTCATTTGGAATGGAGTGAAAGCTGTTTTCCATAGTCTACGGTGCTTTGTTCTAGCTGTTCAACATTGCCAGATATTATGAAGGAGAGGTTGTTGCTTGAAGTCATATATCTTGGTTGTGATCTGTCTTCCCTTTTAAGAAAGTTTCCAGTTCCCTTTATTTTGTCACATTTATTCTAGTTTTAGTATTTGTACACCATGACGTGAACTCAGATTTAGTCATACTTGGAGTAGATCCAATGAAATCAAAGTTAGTCTTGACTAATATGGCTCATTGGTTCCGGTACATATGACTAAAGCCACTTCCAGATGGAAAAACATGCCCTGGAAGTCTCAAGATTTGCTCCTGTTCTTTCCAATTTTAGTTTGGAGATTCACATGACATTTTCTTTGTCCTAAAGCTCCTGGGATTACCAAAGACTTTTCATTCCTGTTCCCCAAGCCAATTTCAATTAACCCAATTGAAGTGTGTTTGTACTTGCCTTGTGTATTTCTCTATTCTCCATTCTCAGAACTAGGTAAGATGACCACTGCAAGTAAACATGGCTATTGTTTCCAGGACACAGATTCAACAGAAGCCAGGGCAAGAGGAATGCTAACAGTAAAACAAAATGATTAATGTTCATTAATGCTTAGCTAGCATACTACAGTATTCCTAAAGCACTTTGACTATAATTCATCATCATCATCATCATCATCATCATCTACTATTACTGTTACAATTACTGCTCAGTGGAAATTGGTGACAGTTATTTTCTGAGATGTTACATGAGACTGAATGTAACACCAGAGTGGGAGGGCATAAACCTGTCATATTTCAAGAAAGAGATTAGATACTGTGATAATGGGCTCTGGAATGTTTAACTAGTTGTGTTAGGGCTTATGTTTTTTTTAACCTAGGGTGAACATGACTTAGATTGCTTTCTAACTATGGGCCCAAACAGACAGGCCAAAATAAAGCTGTTTTGGGTCACTTTGGAGGTATGCTGTTTAAATGACACATGCATCTTAAGAGGCCAGAAGCTGCACCAAAGCTGTGTTCCAGTACTTAGGACTGGAGCGTGGTTTTGGCTTAGCTTCCAGCCTCTTATGACACATTTATCATTTAAACAGTATACCTTCAGTGTGACCTGAAGCAGCTTTATTTTGGCCTGTCTGTTCATGCCCTATGTAACTACTCCAAAGGCCTGGGGGAAGGTGCTTTAATATACAAGATACTTTTTTGCTACTGTAATATTGCTTGCTTAGAATAAAAGCTTTTCTTGAAAGTAAGATGTTGAAGGCTTTCATGGCATCCATCGTTTGTCATGGGTTTTTTTTGGGGGGGGGGGGTTGCTATGTGGCCATGTTCTGGAAGAGTTTATTCCTGACATTTCACCAGTATCTGTGGCTGGTATCTTCAGAGAATGCTGGCATGGAAGTGAATGGGGTATATATACTGTGTGACCTTTGGTTGAGAGGAAGTGATTTACATGTTAATTGCTGTGTTGGTCTGTTGTTGAATGGCAAGGCCTCAGGGTGTCTGTTTAATTAGTGATCCATTGTCTGCTGGGAAACCCCCCTCACCCTGGGGTGGTTTTCATTTGCATGTGCTGAATCTTGATTTTGGTGTTTTTCAGGACTGGTAGACAAACTTTGTTTATTCTAAGGGTTTCTTCTTTCCTGTTGAACTTGTCCAAATGGATTTCAATGGCTTCCCTGTGTATTCTGACTTGATAGTTGTTGATATGGTCCAGATTTTCAGTGTTTTTAAATAGCATTTTATGCCCAGGATGGTTTCTAACATGTTTTGCTACTGCTGATTTTTCTGGCTGACCCAGTCTGCAGTGTCTCTTGTGTTTGAACACTGCATTTGGTGGTCCCTATGGTATGCTGTAAACTTCTGTGGCTGTTAGAGGGTCTCTCTTGTCCTTCACTGAGCACAGCATTTGCTGGATTTTGTTGGTTGGGTTATAGACCATTTGGAGGTGGTGTTTCCTCACAAGTTTCCCTATTCTGTCTGTGACTCTTTTGATGTGTGGCAAAAATACCTTCTCTTTGGTAGTTGTTTGCTTCTTTAAAGATTTCCTCTTTTCCGTGCTGCCTTCACATGCCTTTGCTTGGTGTGTCTGCATGTATGTGCACAGGATTCCCATCCCCCAGAGGAGGGGGGGCAAAATCTGTGCAGAGTCAGAAGTGGGAAAAGTGCAAGTTAAACCCTGCAGTAATTTCCCACTATGGGCTGAAGCAGACTGGCAGCTTAAGATGGCTTCAAGCTGGCTTGGGGGCATGGTGTTACATGTGCCATGCACCCAAACCACTTGGTAGTCATTCTGGTGATTACACTCCGGGTGGCTTCTGGGCAACTTGGGGGTGTGGTGTTTAGATGCCACACACCCTGCAGCTGGTGAAAAGCAAGCTCCAGAGGCAAAGTGGTGCCTTTTTTCCACCCCAAATTGGAGTGGATTCCCCCCTTGTCTTGGGGAGTCCTCTCTTCTACTTAAGAGCAGGAGATGGAGACATAGCGCCCATTACAAATGCATCTTATGAATAAGCAGGTACAATTAAAATAAAAAAGCAATTAGAAACTTTCAATATTTCCAGCTGTTTTCCACATCTGTTGCTGCACTACATGACACTATAGGAATAATGTAAGGGGGGGGGGGATTGCCCCCAGGAGCTTACTTTCTCAGTTGTGATGAGGATGACAAAGCAAAGAAAGAGGTGAGGAAAGGGAGGTGTATCTCTCTGTCACCCTCTTTGCACACATCAATGAGACTGGTTTGCAGAGATGTCACAAGTAAAAGTCAAAAAGTGATCCTCATGATTTGCTAAAATGCAGACTATTTTATAATTCTCTCCTAGCAATATAATATTTTCTCTGATGAGCTTTTATGGAGACTCTCTTTTGGTCTCGTTCATGTGAGTAATTTTCTCCGTCTCACATCAGACACGAATAATCCCAGAGCAGTAAAGTTACTTGATTTTCATTCAGCTTAAAGAAAGTGCTTTTCCTTGACTCCCATGAGCTGCAGAAAGTCATAACAAACTGTTCTATGGTTCCAACAGAACAGGGGCTGTTCATGTATTAAAAGGGATTTTTTAAAACATTCACAAATGGGAGTTAAAATCCAGGCAAAAGTGTCTAAACCATACTGGAGGAAGAGATGGTGATGCATAAAAACTGGAAACAATTATGAGACACACCACACTGCAAAATTGAAGCTTGGATTTCTCCAAGAAATTGGCATGCTTTAGAGAATAAAACACCTTGCTTTCTTTTTAATGCCATCCTATGCACATTGTTCCATATCTATCCACTGATTGTCTAGTTTGTTGCTTGCAACAAAACTATTGTGCCTTTGTAGACTCTCACAAGAGCTTTCCTTATGCATTGAAATTCTTATTATATAAATATACTAAAAGCAAAGTTTCAGTATATCACAAAGTTGAAATAAACTTTTGGAATTTTTAATGGAGGGTATAATGTTATGGGTACCTTGCAGTTAATAAACAAAAGTCTGGAGTCATTCTCTATGACTGAGATACAAAATACATGAAATGTATAATTGCACTTGCACACAGAAGCTTTTAAATTTCTTCTTCATAGGCTAATCTGATACTGATTTTAAAGATTCTTCATTACTTGAGGGATGGGGGGGGGGCAGGCAGAGGGAAATGCCATGCAAGAACCACTGCCTTGGCAGACTGGGAGATCCACTGGAAGGCTGGCACGTGGCTTCCCAGATGTCCTCTGGGACACCCTGGGAAAGTCTACAATTATAGGTGTATTGCTAGCAGTCTTCTCATTGATAATAAGACCCAAAATATCATTCTGTAAGTGCCTAAGGGGTATTGTTTCTCTGACACCTTCATTGCAGGGCCCTCTGATGCTCTTGGACTCCCAACACAAAAACGTCTGGTCCAGGATGGCCAATGGCCATGAGTTGTGGAAACTGCCAATCAACAAGAGCTAAGGACTACAGATGGCTCAGCCCTGTGTAACGTCCTTTCCCACTGTAGAAAATCTTGATGAACATGAAGGAAGAAATGAGGAGCCATCCCACCTCTCATCCTGGCTTCAGTGAGTTATCAAGGCTGCTGATGTAGTGTATGCTCTACTGTAGATCTCCATCTCATCAGATAGATAAGATTGCACTCAACAAGCCAACATTGTTTGGTAGCTCTGGGATTCTATCAGTGCAACTCTTGAAGAGCTTGGAAAAATGCCTTCTTTGGGCTATGACTGTAAGAATCCACCAACAATGCGTAACTTTTCCTAGTTCTTTAAATCTCATGCATGTTAACTCAGAAATAATTCCTGTCATTTGCCATGGGGTGTACTTGCCAGGTAAGTGTGTTTAGTGCTAAAATCATGGCCAGTGAAACCAGTAACATATTAATCAGGCATTATATAAATATCTTCTGAAATCTCTGTTGTAAGAATAGTGAAAGGACCCCTCTCTGGTGAGTAAAATCAAAGCTTAGAAGAAATAACAATATCTTTATCTGAAAACTGTGACCCTTTTAGCATTATTTATATTTTTCTCACATAGACAAACATTGGCCTAGTGTTCAGGAGTTCTTGGACACCATGGAGAAGACTATTTCGAGCTTCCAAAGCCTGAAAAAGCAAAGGCTATTCAAAGTAAATATTTGAGCAACAATGTATGCATGGAAGAAAGCTCAACCATGTTTGCTTCCCTATTCAAATGAAACTGGCTTCTTTAGGCTGCTTATAGGGATAGGTCATTAAGGAGGTTTGGTCCTCAGGGTCAGTTCAGCTATTTTAAGTCAGATGTTGGTGGAAAGAAGTGACAGAGGCAGTCCTGCACCCTCAAAATCAGCGTTTCTCAACCAGGGCTCCCTGTTACCCTAGGGTTCCAGGACACCTTGCTTATGGTTCCTTGAGAGGTTGTGATGGGAAGAACAAGCATTTTTTAGTTTTATATTCAAGGGTTCCCTGAGACCTGAAAATTATTTCAAGGGTCTCCAAGGTAAAAAGGTTGAAAAGATCACTCTGAAAAATCCTGCTCTCCCAGGTATAATGTAGCATCTCAAGATTCAACCGCCAGATCAGCTGGTTTCTGTGCATCATGTAATGGAAAAGGATACCATCTTGTCTTTTGCCTCAGGCTGTACAATGTCTTGGATCACCCCTGCTGATCTTCCTGTAGCCATTGTCTTTGGCCCCATTTACGTTAATATTAAAAATACTTGTGAGTTCCTATTTTAACCTCTATGCAATATCCATCCAAGGAAATAAGGGCTTATAAATGGCAACACAGAGGCTTATTCAAATTGTCACTTGCTGAGACACTGATACATGCTCCTAAATCTATTGAATTTCTGCCAGTCAGTTACCTGAGCAATAGTTTGTAATTTAATTAATTACTGTCTAGTCTCTATCACTATCTTTTACTTTATTAAGTTAGATAACTGCTCTTCCTTAAAGGACAGCTACCTTCCTAGAGTAATAGGGAACTGTGTAACTCAATCTGGACCCTTTTACAACATTGTGCTCCTTTTTCATGGACAAAGAACTACCAAGGAAGCCTCCTCCCCCCCATGGTGGTTATGTGTTTCATCTAATTGGAGACTGAATTTCTACAAAATGTAGACCTTTTTTAAAGGAAGACTTTAAACTTCTTAAGTCCTAAGCCAGAAAGTTATATGGCAGAAATTGTATTTGTTCATTTTTATTTCCCTGGAAAAAATAAACTATCTTTTGTAGGAGTTACACAATGTACTGCTTGCAATGTGATGCTATCTTGTGTATTTGCTAATGCTTAGTGGGATTTCACTGGGACTTATGAATATCCTTTCAGTCAAGTTAAGCAAACTGTATGCTTTGCATGCCAAAGGTCCCAAGTTTTATCTCTGGCATCTTTGAGTAGGGCTGTCAAAGACTGCTGCCTGGATTCCAGGGCAACCACTTAAGGGAAATTGTAGTCCAACAATATATATGAGCCATATATTAATAGGTATTGTTGGACTCCTCCCCTGAGCTAGATAGACCGATGATGTGATTCAATGATATGACTCAAGGTTTCAAAGGTTGCTTGTCACCAAGTAAAAACATAACTGCAGGGGGTATCACAATGTTGACAGATTATCAGCTTTAAATGCATGCTAGAGAGTCCAGAGGCCCACTATGGAGTTATAGTTCCACTTTAACCGCCATATTTCCATCCTATGGAATCCTGGGGTTTGGAATTTATGGAAGAGCACTTAGAATTCACAGCCAGAGAGTCCTCTTCTGCCTCATCACTGAATCATAAAATCATAGAGCTGGAAGGGACCCTGTGGCCCAACATGTCCAGCCCTTGCTCAATGCAGACTCCCCAGCTAGAGCATCCCCAGCAGGTAGCTGTCCAGATGCTTCCTGAAGATATCCAGAGAAGGGGACCTCACTACTTCACTAGGCAATTGGTTTCATTACTGAACCCTTCCTTCTAATGTTCAATTGGAATCTACCTTTCTATAACTTAAAACCATCAGACCTGGCCTTATCTTCTGCAGCAGTAGAGAACAAGCCTGCCCCTCTTCTCTGTGGCAGCCATTGAGTATGATCATGTCACCCCCTTAAGTCTTCTCTTGACCAAGTTGAACAAGCCCAGCTCCTTCAACCTTTTCTCATATGTTTTGTTCTCCATATCTGCTATCATTCTTGTTTCCCTTCTGTAAACCACTTCAACATGTCTATATCCTTTTTAAAAAGAGATGGCTAAATGCCTAATGACATTAATGCCTACATTTAGATGGATAAATGTACACTTTTGCATTTGTA
Organism: Urosaurus nigricauda; assembly: GCA_034509955.1. Lineage (NCBI taxonomy): Eukaryota > Metazoa > Chordata > Lepidosauria > Squamata > Phrynosomatidae > Urosaurus > Urosaurus nigricauda. Next base: position 253,659,724 of record JAOEGL010000001.1, on the reverse strand, counting down.
TCTGTTCAATTTGCATTTGTATTTGTATCTATTGAATCGACAGCCAGTGTCTTTCTTTCTTTCTTTCTTTCTTTCTTTCTTTCTTTCTTTTAATGAATAGATTCACATCTCTGTGCAATCCAGAACCGATTCAGAATTGTTTTGGTGTTCCCACTATATTTATTGCGATTGAATCACTTCATGTCATTTGAAACCTGTTGCCATTCACTTTTGCCACCGTATCAATTTAAAATGGAGGTGTCTCAATTTCTGGGAATGATGCAGCATGATCTGAATTGAAGATGCGAATTGTTGCAGCTCTAAAAAAAAGGACTGCTAAAGGGTCCGGTCCTGTTTAAGTGGGCTTTTCGGCTTCCCCCCTGCAAACTGCGTCAGTTGCTGTCGGGGTGAGTTTGAATGTCACAGAAATAAACCAGTTCCAAACAAACAAAACAAACAGCTTCATTTATATACCGCTTCATACTGCCTAAGCAGTATCTAAGCGGTTTACAACTGTAAGCTACTTGCCCCCAATAATCTGGGTACTCATTTTAGCGACCTCGGAAGGATGCAAGCCTGAGTCGAGCTTGAGCCCTTTTGCTGGTCTTGAACTCGACACCTTATGGTTTTGAGTGAGTGGCTGCAGTACAGGCATTTAACCACTGTACTGACTGATTTATTTCCATAGTGTGAATGGCCCCTGTGTGAACTTGGGTGAGTCACACACTCTCAGCTCCCCCAAAACCCAGGATAGGTTCATATTAGAGTTCCCATAATATGGAAACAACTTGAAGACATCCAACAACAACAATCTAGTCAATTTCATTTTCTTAATTTCAGTTCAATTTTCTGGTTTTTCAAGGTCCTTTCAAATTCTGTTCCTATTTTCCAATATGTTGGCCACTACTCCCAGTTTTGTATCATCTCCAAACTTGATAAGGATTCCCTCTACCATGTCATCCAAGCCATTGATAAAAATGTTGAAGAATAATAGCCCTAGGACAGACCCTGAGGTGCTTCACTTGAGATTTCCTTCTTGTTTGAAGCATAACCATTGATGACAACACTCTGAGCACAGTTTTCCAACAAACTATGGATCCATCTGTTGGTGTTTCTATCTATTCCATATTTAATCAGTTTGTTAATAGAAATATTACCAGAGTATAGATCCCAGGATTCCATGATATGGTACCACAACAGTTAAAGTGTTATTCTTAAGTATTGGATGGAACACTTATATAGAAAGTGGGAAGGGAAATCTAAAATACAGGCTCTTTCGTCTCTGTACCAAGCCTTCCAGGAAGTCATACCTGAGGAACATTCTGAGGAACATTCTCCCATCCTAGTGATGTGTGCAGGCTGCTTTTCCTTCCTTTTTTCCTTTTTCCTTCCTTTTTTCCTTCCTTCCTTCCTAAATGTACATCAGGGTACTTTTGGCCCGCTCATCAGTCCTAGCTAGCATACTCCATGATGGGAGTGGCAGTCCCTACATCATCATGGCATAATTGTTGATAGATACCTTGCTTTTCCTAATACAAATATATTCAATGTAGTTTTCAAAGAAGTTCATAGAATATATAACATACAATAAAAGGAGTATAAATATAAATAAAGGATTAAATGTTTTAGCATACAAATAAAGATACCAAATTTTAAACCAAACATACACTGAATTTTCTTAGCAATAAGGCTGAAGCTTGAAAGAGAGGAAGCTAACTAAACCTTTCAAAAATGGGTGCTATGAAAGAAAAGGCTCTGCCCTGCATCTTTACCAACTGCTCAGAGCTTGAACTGTCTGCACTAGCTGGGAGATCCTGGGAATTGTGATCCAAAAAAGGAATTTTTCCAGGCATTAATTGTGTTTCTGAAAGTGTTGGGATGGAGAAATAAAGCTGAGCCTCCAGTGCTGAATGCAGTGTATGGTTCTCTGTTGTTGTGTGCCTCCAAGTCATTTGTGACTTATGGCATCCTAAGGCAAAACTATCATAGGATTTTCTTGGTAGGTTTCTTCAGAGGGTGTTTGTCATTGTCATCCTCTGAGGCTGAGAGAGTGTCTTGCCCAAGTCACATAGGCAGCATTTGAACTGCAGAAATAATGCAGTTAGACACCACTTTAACTGCTATGCTCAATGGTATGGAATTTGGGGATTGTAATTTTGTGAGATATTTAGACCTCTCTGTCAGAAAGCTCTGGTGCCACACCAAACTACAAATCCCAGGATCCCATAGGCTGGAGCCATGACAGTTAAAATGGTGTCAAACTGGATTATTTCTGCAATGCAGATGCAGATCCAGCGGATTTTTATGCTCAAGCAGGAAATTGATCTCCAGAGTCGTAGTCCAGTGCTTGAACCACTATACCACACTGGTGTGTGGTTGCACTGTTGGCCAAAATAAAGCTTCTTTGGGTCACTTTGGAGGTATGCTGTTTAAATGACACATGCCTCTTAAGAGGCCAGAAGCTGTGCCAAAGCTGTGCTCCAGTCCTTAGGACTTGAAGCAACTTTATTTTGGCCCGTCTGCTCAGGCCCTTTGTGAGGGTCCTCAGAATAATATAGATATTGTATGGCTGCTATCCCTTACCATTGTTTTTTTGGGGGTGTGTGTGTGTGGGGGGGGGGGTGAAATCAGGTTTTTTGATTTTTTTTAAAAATGTGTTTTCTAAAAATATTACTCAATGTCTTGCCAGTACCTTTATTTGAGGAAAGAGAGGTTTAATTCTCATTGGAATTTGAGCCCATGAAGGAGCTCCTGAAAAGTGATTTGCTCTGCTGGAAACAGCACCAAAGTAATTTCTTCTAGCAAGCATTCAAAAATGGTAGCTGACTGAGCTTTCAAATGCAAAAATCCTCCCACCTGCAAAACTTGCATATTTGTTTTTGTAGATAAATGTCCCACTTATTCCAAAATCCACAGTAGGCCAATACATTCATGTGTTTATAAAGGCAGAAATATCCACACACAAAACAAAGTTTTAATCATAACTTGTTTCATATTCAGGTTTGAGCTTAGCCATCAACTCAGTAGGTAGCCTTGGGCAAATCACAGTCTCTCTCTGCCTGGCCTACTAGGAAAATTTGTGCAAAGGTAGACAAGATCAGTACTGCAAAACACCCCAAAGAGCAGCAATGATTTTTGGTCTTTGCTCTCATGCATAGTGCCTCTGGATACTACAGCTTGTATCAATGATTTATTTTATTAATAATAAGAGAATCACAGAGACTGTCAGCTGCAATATCTGTGCTATTTCATGTTTAATGAAATACTTTTGGAATGAGTGGAGGGTTATGTGTGTGGTATTTTTTTTAAATTGTCTAATAATTAAACTGAGGTGTCAAAACATCATTTAATCAATTTACAGACAGGAGTCCTGGGCTGCTGCCACACTGCAGAATTAATGCAGTCTGGAATGGTTTAAATGTCGTTGCTCCATCCTATGGAATCCTGGAATCTGTAGTTTGTTGTGGCACCAGAGCTTTCTGTGCCACAAAACTACAGATTCAAGAATTCTGTACCATTGAGCCACGGCAGTTAAAGCAGTATCAAACAGCATTAATTCTGCAAGGCAGACACAGCCCTTATCATTTCACATTATCTCACACATAAAGATGGTGGGGTTGGTGATGATCCACATTACCAGGGTCCAGTAACTGATTGTGTTGCATATATTTTTGTATTTCTCATTAGTATTATGTGTTCACTGCTTAACATCCATTGTACAATTCAAACAAAAACAATTATGATACACAAAATTATGTATTAAAAATACTAAAGATTTTTAGCTGACCTGCAAAGGGGCATAGAAAAACCAGCAAGTGGGAGAAGGGGACCAAGGGGAATGGTGGACAGCATCAGAAAATGACACAGGTTAAACACATGTTATGCCCAGATTTTGTAGGGCTGCTCTTTGTTTCCTGAGAGTGTGTAAATGTAAATTCCCTCCTTCAAAAGACTTACCCCAAAGCCATGCTGAAACAGACACTTGAGACACCAAATTTGGTTTAAATCACCATGCATGTAACATTTATTTTAGAATCCAGACATACAGAAATCCAAGCATCAAGAGAGCTCTCTCTCACACACATACACACACACATACATACCTATACCCATACATACTGTGGCACTTCGTTGACAAGGTGGCCAACCTTGTCACGACGCCTGGGTGAACCTGTTGCCGGGCAGGAGCACACCTCAGTCAGGAAAAGCCTTGCCTTTTAAGCTTTTTCAGTCTCAAGGTTCTAACCACCGCCTTTTGGCTTTAGTCCACACTTCATTGTTCAACTCCTTACATACTGTCCATGGCTTATGTTGTCCAAGTTGTCCGAGTTCTTGCTAAAATGTTCTGTTTCTTCTGATAAGCAGACAGCTATGTCTTTATGTTCAGACACGCCAAGATCTGCCTCACCGGTCCTGGAATTTTACGCTTCTTCTGCCAGGTTACCTCTCTGTTTGCCAGGTTCCTCCTCACATCATGCAATGCGGTTCTCCATTTTGGTTCAGTCAGCAACTGTCAGAAAGTGCCACTCTTGCTCACACACACTCATTTTTACCACACACAAGATCTCCAACAATGGTGGAAGTGTTTGGAAACAAAGACCCAGAGGAAATTGCCAGAGGAAGAGGAGGAATGTTTCCAACTCTACAGCCCTAGTAAGGACCTCTTCCAAGTCTTCACCCACTCTTCTGCCTTGGAGACCAGCTCTGAAACATCTTATAGATGACATTGGTTGCACCTAGGGGCAAGTGATATAGGATGTGAATCAATGAGTGAAGTCAAAGTTGGCTACAGACTTTCATAAGGCCTTGGACTCTGTTTTCAATGCCTAGATCCCCTGCTCCAGCCCCCAGCTAGCACAATTTAGGCCATACTCTGTCGCTCCTGGAACACCAGCATGCCTTGGAAGAGTACCTGCTGAGCAAGTAGCTTCAGGTGAGTGATGAGAGACAAGCATGCTGTGTTCTTCAAAAGGAAGGGGGTAAGGAACAGATAGGAAACTGGTTCAGTGTGGGGAGGAATTTGACCTCCAGGATATTGTTAAATTGCTGATCATTCAAATTACAGTAATAAAATGCCCTACCAAGTTCTTGTTAGAGTTTCAGAGGCATAAATAAGTCAGACTCTTAAGTGACTTGGTGTTTGTTGAGTTCCATTTCAGGAATGCTCCGCAGGAAGGAGGAGTGATTATAAAGAGTGAAACAGAACAGGGCAGGGAGACATCACTTTTCAAATTGCACATTAGAATATATTTACTTGCACTGCAGAGGACTATGTAGATGGTCTAAAGATAATTCACTTCTTCATTAATGACCTGTTGGAGTGATAATTCTCCTTTCTGTCTGACTTGCAGAATGTACTGCACTGATCTATTTTGGTTCTGGAGGAGGATTCGTTTGCATTTATCATGCACAGCCTTGAAATGAGATGGATGCTCTGCTGTTGAAATTAATGTAGAGTAAGGATACAAGTCCTTTCTTCATAAAACAGCTGCTGTGTATTGCATTCAATTACTTGTGATGAAGCCTGGGGAAGTTGCTTTTCGTACTACATTTCCCAGAATCCACTGGGTAGGGAAATATAAAGAGTTGTTGTAAATGCCAGATTTCCAGATTCAAGTTTGTGCGAGCTTGTCTGAATGTAGCAACATATGACACATCCTTCTGGTTTTGCAGTCATTTTTATCATGTCATTTCTTGCTGCACTCAAAAGCCATTTCTGGACATTTCTCTGCTTTCAAAGCATGCTTCATTTACATCTATTTTATGTAAACATTGTGCTTTCCTCCTCATGAATGTCAAAGGCAACATTTCACAGAACTCACTGTATAAAGCATTTTGCTGGTTAAAATAAAAATGCAGATGTCAATCTGTCTCCTCCTCAATGGTCATCACTTCTGGCATACTGTTACCTCTCTAGAGTCAGACTTCCTCCTCTGTCCCCTTATCTGTTGGAGTTCCTCAGGGCTCTGTCTTGGGTCCCCTTCTGTTCTCTCTTTACACACTGTCCCTTGGTAAACTCATCAGTTCTTTTGGTTTCTCCTATCATCTGTATGCCGATGACACTCAGCTGTAGCTTTCAACACCTGACCTTTCGCCCGGGCTCAAACAGCAAGTCTCCTCTTGTCTGGCTGCCATCTCTCAGTGAATGCAGCATCGGCGCTTGAAGCTCAACATGTCTAAGACAGAGCTTCTCATCTTCCCACCTAAGCCCACCCTTCAATACTCCTTTTCTGTTTCTGTTGATGGCATTTCTATTCAACCGGTTCAGCAAGCCCGCAGTCTTGGCTTCATTTTTGATTCCTCGCTTTCATTTACTCCCCAGATTCAGGCCACTGACAACATTGCTAAAATCCGTCCTTTCCTCTCAGCCTCCACTGCCAAGACTCTGGTCCATGCCCTAGTGGTATCACGACTAGATTATTGTAACCTCCTTCTGACAGGGCTTCCTCTCTCTCATCTCCATCCTTTAATCTCTGTCCAGAACTCAGCTGCACGTATTATCACATCTGCTCGCCGCTTTGACCATGTTTCTCCTCTTTTATCCTCCCTTCACTGGCTCCTCCTCCCCTTCCGCATCCAGTACAAGCTTTTGTTATTGACTTTCAAAGCCCTCCACGGACTGGCCCCTCCTTACTTGTCTGAACTTCTTTCTCCTCACACTCCTTCTCGTACCCTCCGTTCTGGTAGTCAAGGTCTCCTGTCCCAGTCGAGGATTTCCACTGCCCCATCCCGGATTCGTCCCTTCTCACTTGCTGCCCCTCACTCCTGGAACCTTCTTCCCCCACATGCATGCCTCATCACTTCCCAAACCAGGTTCAAAACTGAGTTAAAGACTATATTATTTAGGGAAGCTTTCCCAGGACTGTGCCATCTGCCCCAGGATGCCTCCTTTTAACTTTGTATTAAGAAGCCATGCCCTCCCTCCAGTCCATCTGCCTTGGTCCTGGCCCCAGAGGGAGAGAAGAACCACCAGACCTCACCCCCTTTCCCATCACCTTCCCCTCTTCCTTTTGTGTTGTCTCTTTTAGACTGTAAGCCTGAGGGCAGGGATCCGTCTAATTTAAGATTGTATGTACAGCACTGTGTAAATTTACAGCGCTATATAAATAAAGGATAATAATAATAATAATAATAATAATAATAATAATAATAGAGTTCCCAAGTTCTTATGCTATACTCCATGCTTTTGATGAAATAGACTATGGCTCATAAAAACCTATGTTAAATAATATGTGCCATCCCTTAATGTGCCACAACATCCTTTCTGTAGCTGTTAGGGTATGTGTTAAGTACAGTCCCCCCTCAGTATCTGCAGATTTGCCATCCGTGGATTTCAGTATCCACAGATGGCAAGCCCACGTTGTCCCCAGTGGTGGGACATGCATGAGGCTGTGCTGCCATTAGGGACAAAGGGATGGGTGGATGGGCTGTGTGTGGGGGGGTAGGGTCAATGTAGGACTCCCACTGGGTTGACAGGAGGGCAATGGCAAGCATGTGGGGGGGGGAGCCCCAACCTCTCTGCTCCTTCTGGGTGACGGCACACCTTGGAAGCCAGTTGTCTGCTCCTCCTTACTTTCTGCTGGCTGTGGTGGTGGTGGTAGCGAGAACTTCCTGTCCACCCCTCCAGCAGAGGGCACCTTGGAAGAGAGGATAGAAGAAAAAAGGAAGGATGGCAGCCCTCTCTGCCACCCTCACCACCATTGCCACTGCCTCCCTTGGTGACCCAACCTCTGCCTCCTGCCGGTCTCATAGAATCATGGAGCTGGAAGAGACCACAAGGGCCTCTTCTGCTGAGGCTGGCCTCCTTGAATTCCTGCAGGAGGAAGAGGAGGGGGTTGTCAAGGGAGGCAGTGGCAGTGGCAAGGGTGGCAGTGGGCAGGGCTGCCATCCATCCTTCTTCCTTCCTTCCTTCCTTCCTTCCTTCTTTCCAAGAAGCTCTCTGCTGGGATGGGTGCCCAGGAGGTCCTCACTCTCCTCACTGCAGAGTGAGGAGCAGCAACCCAGTGGTTTCCAGGGCACACCATTACCTGGAGAAGATTAGAGAGGTTGGGCCTCCCCCTTTCCGCACTCATCACTGCCCTCCTGTTGGCCTTGTGGGAGTCCTGTGTTGACCCCCCCCCCAGCAGCCCCCCATACATCCCTTTGTCCCTAATGGCAGTGCAGCCTCATGCATGTGCTGCTAGTGGGGACAACAGAACTTAATGATCCATGGATTTTGGTATCTGCCGGGGGACAGCCTGGAATGGATTCCCTGTGGATACCGAGGGCCGACTGTATCTGCCCAGTGCTATACTTCTGTAAGTACTCTCCCCACACTCCTGCAGCCAAAGTCACGCATGAACGTGGGAAGCCACATGTGCCCACTGTCACAATTTGAGGTTCAGAATATGTGTCAGTTAGATTGCCGAAATGGAGTTTTAGAGAATTTGACAGTATCTACATGATACAGAATACGTATAATGCAGAACGTCTATATACCTCCTAATCTTTGAGCTCTGGGTGGGAAGTCAGCAAGGTGATGAAAGATGATAATCATCTAGTGACTGTAGGACTGTAGTACTGCTTTTCTTTTCTAAATAACTACACAACCTCTTGGGCAAATCTTTTATTATTCTAGGGCAAAGCAACAGAAGCTTGCAGACAGAAAAGAATGTTTTGAGATAAATAATGATTTTCACATTGTACATATTTTTGTATTTAATGACCTGGTCAATCAGAATGGTTTTAGGTTCTCAGGCTGCTCGTTTGCATGGATGAAAACCCCATTATTTATGCACCACAGTGGCTCATATGGAATATTAGCCTTTTCATGGATTTATAACCTTTGCATATTGATAGCTGAAAACCTTGGGTTTTAAAGATGTTAATCAAAAGCCATTGTCAAATCCCATTGCTCTGGCAAGTATTATACCATTCCCTTATTATATTCTAATTTTCATGAATAAATTACAGATATCTATTTGTTATTAAACTCAGACAAATCAAGGGAAATGAGAGACTTTGGTTCCTATAACAGTTATGTTTATACTGCTATTTAAAGTGTATGTCTGTTTGTCTCTTATATTATATAAGTTTACATAGCTGATTGTGGTTTCACCTCAGTTGATGTGTTATCTGATGAGACCAAAATATAAGGCTGCAGCAAGAATTTGGACCTGGTCTGTCAGCTACTTTTCCCATGTCTTGAACAAACACTTCAGATATTTGGATTTCCTTTTGCACTAGAATAAATTTTTATGAACTGATTTACACCAGCTTTGATCATGGGTTGATATCCAAAACATTTTCATGCAAGTTTGGGAACTTTGGGCCTTTTTTTTTTCAGGGGGCAAGATTACTGTTTGTGCTCCAGTTTGCATTGATCTTGGTGTGAAACAGATTTTAAGAGCTACAATTCCAATAATAAGCAAAATCATTAACATCAACATAGGCAATGGTCAGTAAATTTCACAACTAATTTGAAATATGAAAATGTGGATGCTGAAACTTTTGTTATGCATAATATTTTAACCTGCTTTTCTTCCCAGGGACTCTGGGCAGCAAGCAGAGTTCTTCTCTATCTCAGTGTTATCATTACAATAATCCTGTGGAGTGGGAACTTCTATGAGACTGAAAGTCTGCCCAAGGTCTCCTATTAAGCTTCATGGTGATGGAGGTTTGAACACAAGTCTTTCCAGTCCTAGAGAGCTAGAGTTTGAGTGGTGGTCTGTGATTTTGGAGACCAGGGTTCAAATCATTGCTTGGCCATGGAAATCCACTGAATGACTTTGAGCAAGTCACATTCTCTCCACCTCAGAGAAAGGTAAAGGCAATGGAGAAGAAAAACCCTAGATAGGTTTGCCTTAGGGTCACCGTAAGTTGGAAAGGACTTGAAGACACACAACAACAACTTTGCAGTCCTAGTTTGACATTCTGGACAATATTGTCTCCGAAAGAAAACCTACATTTTCTTTTAAATTTAAAAAAAAATTTGTTTGAGGTAGACCCAGAGGAGAAGAAACAAAATAAGACAAGGCAGAAAAGGGTTGAGTCTGGTAAAACTCAAGTTTAGTGGCTTTTGAGACCCCAGGAGTAGTTACCTGACAAAACACTATGTCAGGCTAGTAAAATAATTGCTCGTTGGCAACCAGAGCTGAAAGGAACTCATTTTACCTAGTAAACAACCTTTCTATGTGGGAACATATGCTGAAAGAAGTGACAAGTGCTCATCTGCTCTCATTTATTTGGCTCTGCAGAAGAACACAAGAGTCTTCTGGCATGCAACCATAAGTACTGCATGAACTGTTCTAATCTGAGTCTGTTTGAAAAGAGCAAATGGAGGTAGAAGGTCCTTTTCTGGGTAGATTTTAATCGCATTTTTTCACAGGCTTTGTTTTCATTATACAGTATTTCCCCCTGCAAATCTTCTTAAGCGTCCTGCAAAGGTCTATTATGCATGACTGAATGTGTCCTTATTGCACACCAAACAAGCTGAAGTTATTTCAATAGTTGGAAGATTAGATGAGACAATAACATTTCCAAAGGTCACTCTCAGTACTGCAATGGAATGCATCCCCCACTCTACTGTGCCAATCTAGGGGGATGCTAATCAGCCGTATGTACCTTTCTGTTCCTAAATAAAGTTCTGAAAGCTGTAAATCTTGCTATAAACGTGTTCACCTTGTTTTTATTGGATGCAAATTGAGCTCTGCTTGTCTGCTAAGATAATAAGAATGCAGATGGCCCTGTAATGCTCTGTTTTTGTAGATTGGGTCTGACAGCTTTTTGCAGGAGGGAGCAGGACAAAACCCATGGAATGTTAATAGATTTGAAAAGTCCTTAAACATGCTTAACTTTCTTTGGGTTATGGAAATCAAATCAATGGTGTGTCAGTGAAACTGAGTATCTTCATCCCACACACTTGCCAGTTCAGACTGAAGTCTTAGTCTGTTAGTGACATTAAATACTGTATATATATATATGAGTGTAAGTTGACCTTGTATATAAGTTGAGGGCAGGTTTATTGGGGAAAATTTATGGATTTTGATATGATCCATGGGTAAGTTGAGGGTAAAACAAGGGGACATGTAACAAAGGATTAAAAGCATGAAACAAAGGAAAACAATGCCAAAGAACTTGCAGAATTCCAGCAGGCATTAACTGTTTGTGCTTATACTAAAGGCTGGAAGGATGAAAGAACAGAATTGGGTCACTGCTTCCAAGACAGATTAAACTTTTGCCTTTCACGAGGGGATGGTTCCTTTTTATATATATGAGTTAAAAGTACAGTACTTACTTTGACCCAAGGATAAGTTGACTCAGGTTTTTTGGGGGTCAAAGTTTTGACTAAACTTTCTAGACTTATATACAGTAGATGTATTTCAGAAATACAACAGGCACAGGAAGATAGGAAGGAAGGTGTTTGGGTCAAAAGAACAAAGAAAGCAAATCACCAGGAGTCATCAGTTAGCAGTGAGAGACGGTGCAAGAGGAGGGTCAGCAAGAACTGGAGAACCACATGCTACCAGCCCTGATCTACCTGGCATCTCCTCTCCAGTAGTTTTAATGGGCCTAAACAGTCAGCTGATGCTTTTAAACTAGCTGCAGTTGCTTGATGAAAAATGTGTGAGGATGAGAAGCTTTTTCTTTAATGGACAGTGACAGCTGGTGGTTTTGGGACACCATCCAAGTTCACATGGGTATCCAGAAATAATAGTCAGCAAGAGGAAAGTAACAATGCAGGAGAAAAGGTATGAGTTTGTACAGCTGGATTGAAATAAATGGCCTTGAGGAATTCCAAGCAGATTTGCTGTTTTGAGAGAACTGATGCTGCCTTACAAACTAGCACTGTCTGTCTGAGTGCTTGCTTGCTGCCCAAGGCACAACATGTGTCTGTGAATAGGTAGATATCACAAGAGTGCTGTAAGACTCCAGAGCTTTTCAAACCAAGAAAACTGATCCTGTAATAGAATATGCCAGGGTCGTTCCACCTCTGGTGGAAGAGGAGACCTGTTGTTTATCCACACTGCAGAAATGAAGCAGTTGGCATTACTTTAACTGTCTTGGCTCTATCCAGTGGAATCCTGGGATTTGTAGTTTGGTAAGCAGCCTGTTCTATCAGAGTGCTCTGGTACCTCACCAAACTACACATTCCCGGATTCTTTAGGATACAGTCATTGCAGTTAAGGCAGTGTCAAACTGTTTTATCTCTGCAATACGGATACACCTGTGAACTGAAAACACAGGGGATAGCAACAGACTCAATTTCTACCTTTTATAGAGAATCAGCCCCAAACCTACAAGCCTTGCCAACAGACAGAACAATTCCTTTTGCTGATGTAATTACAATTTTGTCTGTAATCCAGCCACAGCGAACTGGAAGAAGAAACAGGGTTCAGCTCATAATCTTGGCAAGAGTGGGCTCACAAAAGACCTTTGTAGAACCCCTTGCAGATCCCAGTGCTCTATGAACAGGTTGTACAACAGGAGTGGAAACTGGGCAGCCCTTCTGATGTTGTTGAACCCCAGCTCCCAGCATTCCTCACAACTGGCTATGCTGGCCAGGACACCCGGAATGACAGTTCAACAACATCGGGAGGGCCACACAATCCCCATCCTTGGAGCAGAGAATGCTTTGCACCTGATGCTCATGGGGTTCTCTAAATTTCATAACGGGGCAAAGAGAGAGCAAATTCCAACTATAATGTATGTATTCTGTGCTGTAGCCAGTACCTGCCTTAGCTCTGTGCAACTCCAACAGTTCCCCTATCCCTGAGTACATTTGTAAAAGAGGGAGACCAGTTCCCGGGGGAGGGGGAGGCAAGATCTATATTGAACTGCAGAAACCACCAGGGGCAACATTGCCACCTAGTCTGTTGTGACCACTGCAGTGGCAGCCCAAATTCAATGGCAATATTGGTAGCTCTCCATGGTGCTAAATGTTCAGGAGAGTCCTCCTGAACCATAGAGTAATGTAAGACTACAAGATGTAATGTCTCTTTCCATTCTTGCAGTAACAGAAGGAACAAGAAGAGAAAGTGACTATGGTTTTTCCAATTTGAATTACTGTGGCAGTGGAAGCTGCTACCATTTGGTAACTTCAGTGTGTAGTGTAGGTGTGTGTGTGGCGGGGGGGGGGGGGGCGAGGTGAAAAACAGGGTGGAAACTGCTTACCCTTGATTTATACTGCTACACCTCTGGCTGAGGCTTGAAGGAAACGATACTGATCGTATACATTGCATTTATTTCTTAATGCCATCTGAAATATGACAAAATGTGACAGTTTTAAAAGACCTTAGCTTTTTTAAAAAAATTGAATTACTGCAAGCACTTGTAAAGGGTGGGAAAAGCCAGGCAGCATCAATCAGCAGGGTTGGTTCTTGCAGTGCCTCTTTGGAGTGGAAAGAATTGCTTTTACAGTTTCTCTTAGTCTAGTGAAATTTCAGGCTCTTGTTGCATTAAAGTCTTTAATGGGAAATAGACCATTTTCATTAGCTTTATAAAGACCGATCAAGGGATCCATTAGAGAATAAATTACTTTCCTCTCTTCTGTACCTCAAATTTAAAAATTTCAGTTTCACCTTCAAATATCTCTGCTTCCATCATAAGCTTGTACCTACCATCCAAATCACATTTAACTTCATAGTTCTTTGTTTAAAGAAATCTTTCTCTCATAAGTAACATACTGTACACCACCACCTTTTTTCTTTTTTAGCCCAATCTGGTTGATGCTATGACAGTCTGGGAAAAGAAAAGACTTAGAAACAAGGAAAGCTGTGGCCCACCAGACTGGTCCATCTAGCTCATTACTGCTTACACAGACCAGTAGCATTCTAGAGTGGCTTTCAGGAAGAAAAATTTCCAAGCCCTATTTTGAGATGACAGAGACTGAACATGGGAACTTCTGCAGCTAAAGCACATGCTCTAGTGTTGATCTGTGGCCCTGTTTCTAAGGGAATGGGTGGAGAAGCAAGTGGGTTTAGACCCAACACTGCACATTCTAGCCGAGTAACAGCCTGGAGTTACAACAGGAATATCAGAAGAAGGCAGGCAAACATTGTTTTTCTTTTGATGCTATCCAAAACCATCTCCAGCATTCTTAATATAAAGAGTGCTTGTGTGTCCCCCACCTCTGTTGTCTATCTAGCAATAGAAAAGCTAGAATGTTTCACCCAGGATGGGGGCAAAACTGTAATAACAATTGTATGCTCTATTTTCAGAAATGAAGAATAATTTTTTGTCTGCTTTTTTGACTTCAGTAGTCAAATTTGAAAACAGCATTATTGGAACATCTGTGCAAATCTCTCCTTCCCACTCCCTTCCCAAGGCTGTGATCATGCAGACACTGGACTCTTTCAAATGGGAGGAATTTCTCCCAATTAGCGAATTTACCTGAACCCCTGCTCCGTTCGTAAGGCATTCGGAATTACTTCCCATTACCCGAAAATAACCCCCCCTTATCCAAAATCGCGTGAGAAGCTTAAATTCGCAATAACGTTAAACCCATGATTGCATTCGGAGTGACTTCCCTTTTGCCCGAATTTGCGTGAGAAGAATTAATTCGCAATAATGTGAAACCCCAGGATTGTGTTTGGATTGCCCTTGGATTATACTTCCAATTTCCCACGTCTGAAAGAGTCCACTATGATTTTAGCATTAAGGCAGCATTTTTTTTTAAAACTATCCCCCCCCCCTTCCCGAGTTGACTTAAACATGCTGGCTGAGAAATTCTGAGACTTGTTACTACTAAAGTAACTTTTCTGAAGAACACCTTTTCTGGAGCCCGGAATCTTTTGGCACATTTCTGAAACATTTGGGTTGTTCTAACAAAGGTCTTTTACTAACAGGAATTTTGAAATTTCAGGGTGAGCCCTTGCTCCTGGTGTCCTATATGGCTTGACATTTCAGTGTTAGGCCAAGATTTGTCCCCTTGATTACCCATCATGTTGAATATCAAATTAATATCACAAGGGACACTGGGGAGGGTGACCTGGATTTGACTTCACTGTGGAAGCCAGACCTCTTAGTGGACTTGAAGAGCTGGTCAAGGTGAGCAAGGAGGAGGAGGGCACCCACCTTGATGAGATCTTCAGATTTGCCAGCACAATCCTTTTGTGCCTGTAGAGATTGAGGGGAGTGGGGACTAGCCATGCAAGGTCAGACAAAGGGGTTAAGAGCCAATGTGCTAATCCCTTTTGTCTGAGGTATTAGCACCTATCATCCCCTGCATTCAACCCAGTTTTGGATTATTCTTTCCCCATTTGGAAAACATTCTAAAGTGATTTAATCCATTCAGTTCTTGGTTTCTGCTCCCCAAGCTACTTTCAGAGTATAAATATTTTGGAAGAAAAATAGACTTTGGTCTTGGTCTAGTAGCAGGCAGACACTCTATTGGTTTGCTGAGCTAAGCCCCTCAGTATGCCAGCTAGCTTCCTTTTCCACCACCACAGCTATTGAGCCTTCTCCATGCCAGATTCTCATCAATTGGACTCCTAGATCCATGTCAGGCAAGTATTGCCATTAGCAAAGCCTCAACTCTATTCATCTCTCCCACCTTTGGTTTCATTAGCTCTTGTGTGTGTGCATGAACTATGTGTGTATATGTGTGTGTATGTGTGTGTGTGTTGCTGTACCCCCTTAATAAACTACAAATCCCATTTGGAAATCTGTCCCTGGAGTTTTTTGTGATTGGGTACAGCTGGGCTGATCCCAAGGCCTCTGTTGCACCAGTCAGACTATATCTCTTCTTTGAGCTAATACTATAATTCGACCAAAAACAGATTCATTTGAGCTAATAGTATAATTCCTCCCAAAATGGATTCATTTGTGGGTGTTCTCTCCAGACCACAGCAATTTGGGTAACACCCAGGGTGGGCCATTGATGACTCTTGGCCAAGTATTATTCTCTGTACTTGTACAGAATTTTGAAGTGATTTAATCATCTACCCTTTGACCGTGAAATATATTTGCATTTTACCAAAGCCTCAACACAGGTGTCCTTTGTGAGGCATTGAAGGAAATCTTGCTGAGTCTTGCTGCCATTGTTCTGGCTTGAAATTTTAATGAGAAACAATTTCAATAATTTCAACCTGCCCCTTGTTTCATCAGAGGGTAGAACTATTCCCCACCGCCACCCTCTGCCCGTCCCACCCTTTTTACATTCCCCCTTAGAAAACAGCTATTGCCTTTGGAGAACAAGTTTTATACTTGCAGTAATTAAAAAAATAGCACAAGAATGTACATATTAACTTACCTATTCATTTCTCTTGGCATTGTGTTTCTTCTTTTGCGCTAAACAGTAGGGCAAAAATGTTTCCCAGAGAAAGAAGGACCCCTCTGATGTAGCTCTTGATGTTATCTGTTGTATTAAGCTGTAGTGCAAGGAACCCACAACCCATGTTTATTATTGCCACATTTCCCTCATTTTAGCAATTGCTTTTATTTCTTTATTTTAAAAAAAGAATGAAGCTGGTGATGAAGGTTTCAAGATGCCAAATGATCAGGAACCATAAGCCTTGTCTCAAGAAAAGAGACTTTCCATTAGTCTTGGTCAGAGCTTGGAAAGATTTCCATTTTTTGATGACATCTCCAGTGATGTCAACAGTTACTCTTAAGCACTTAGCTCCTTAAAAATTTGGACTAAAACCTAGAATTAATTAATGTACTAGTTAAGTTGGCAGCCCTAATTAAAGTATTTATAATATGGATGGTTGAAGTATTATGAGAATGCAACTGCAATAAATATACATAATGCTCACTATCCTTCCAGATGCATGGAGGTTACCAGCCATCATTGGATAGATCCCAGAATCCCATACCAGCTGGTGGATTCTGGATGTTGTTATCCACTAACAGTAACTTATTCAAGCTCTTGGGTGTTTGCTTTTCTTGACACTTCAAACCTAGATATGTCTGCTGAAGAACTACATCCGAGGGTACTAAAAGAACTGGCAAATGTAATATCGGAACCATTGGCAATAATCTTTGAGAACTCTTGGAGAACAGGAGAAGTCCCTGCAGACTGGAGGAGGGCAAATGTTGTCCCCTCCTTCAAAAGGTGGGGGGGCGGGGCGGGAAGGATCCCAACAATTATCATCCAGTTAGTCTGACATCAATTCCAGGAAAGATACTAGAGCAGATCATTAAACAGGGAGTCTGTGAACATCTAGAAGGCAATGCCATAATCACAAAAAGTCAACATGGGTTTCAGAGAAACAAGTTATACCAGACAAACCTGATCTCTTTTTTTGATAAAATTACCAGCTTGGTAGATGAAGGGAATGCTGTGGATATAGTATATCTTGATTTCAGTAAGGCCTTTGACAAGGTTCCCCATGACATTCTAGCAAACAAGCTTGTAAAATGTGGGCTAGACAAGGCAACTGTTAGGTGGATTTGTAATTGGTTGACCGGCCGAACCCAAAAGGTGCTCAGCAATGGTTCATTTTCATCCTGGAGAGAAGTGACCAGTGGGGTGCCACAGGGTTTTGTCCTTGGTCCAGTGCTTTTCAACATCTTTATCAATGACTTGAATAACAGAATTGGGAACATACTTATCAAATTTGCAGATGACACTAAACTAGGAGGAGTAGCTAATACCCCAGAGGACAGGATCAAAATTCAATATGACCTGATTAGATTAGAAAGCTGGGCCAAAGCTAACAAAATGAAATTCAACACATAGAAGTGTAAGGTTCTGCACTTAGGGAGGAAAAATGAAATGCACAGATATAGGATGGGGGACATCTGGCTGAATGAAACTACATGTGAAAGAAATCTAGGAGTCCAAGTAGACCATAAGTTGAACATGAGTCAACAGTGCAATGTGGCAGCTAAAAAGACCAATGCAATTTTAGGCTGCATCAATCGAAGTATTGTGTCTAGATCAAGGGAAGTTATAGTGCCACTCTACTCTGCTTTGGTCAGGCCCCACCTGGAATACTGTGTCCAGTTCTGGGCACCACAATCCAAAAAGGATGTGGAGAAACTGGAACGTGTCCAAAGAAGAGAAACCAAGATGGTGAAGGGTCTGGAAGCCATGCCTTATGAGGAGCAACTTAGGGAGTTGGGGATGTTTAGCCTGGAAAAGAGAAGGTTAAGAGGTTATATGATAGCCCTCTTTAAGTATTCGAAGGGGTGTCATATAGAGGAGGGAATGAGCTTATTTTCTGCTGCTCCAGAGACTACAACACAGAACAATGGATGCCTGCAGGAAAAGAGATTCCACCTCAACATTAGGAGGAACTTCCTGACAGTAAGGGCTGTTCGACAGTGGAACACACTCCCTCGCAGTGTGGTTGAGTCTGCCTCCTTGGAAGTCTTTAAGCAGAGGCTGGATGGCCATCTGTCGGGGATGCTTTGATTGGGAGTTCCTGCATGGTAGGGGGTTGGACTGGATGGCCCTTGTGGTCTCTTACAACTCTATGATTCTATGATTCCAAGAATAAGTCATTGTGAGTTCAGTTAAGGTTTAGTCACGGGCAAGCAGGTATATTGTGTTTAACAACTCTTTTGCTTCTGATCTTGAGAAGATTTTGTCAACATGGAGCTCTCAAGAAACATGTTAGTTTGCCTCTGGATCCTTGCCCACTCCTGCTACATTTGGACGCATGCATACAGATTACTCCTCACTATGCGTGGGGACAAGTATGTTTGGTAGTGCAAACAGCTCCACATCAGTTTCTTCTGGTCCTCCCACATGCATCTGGAAGGATAAGTGAGCAGTATGTATATTTACTGCATTTGCATTCTCAAAATATTTCAACCATCCATATTATACGCATTTTAATTTGGGCTGCCTGCTTAATTGGTAGATTAATTAACTAGAGCTTTCATTGATTAATCAGCAGGGAGTGATTTTAATTAGTGAGGGCAAATTTTAATTGGCGAGGCTGAAATTTAACAGCCCAATTGTTTGGAGTGTTTTTTTCCCTGCTACTTTGTTTCTGCTGTATCACTGTCATACAGATTTTTTAAAATGAGGTGTTAAAGATGGCTGTTTCTTCTAGCAACAAGCAGTACGTTATGTCAAACATCTCCTGTCCTGACATACTGAAGCCGATGCAAAACACCTGGCTGAGTCAAAGGACAAGTACAGGATATTATCCTTCCCAGTCCATAGGCAGAAGTTTGTGAGATGGATAGCTGGATCTTAGGACAACAGTGTCAATGGGAAAATATACTGCATTTCTTCAGAGGCAGCAGACTTTCAGGGAAGATATAGGTTGGAGAGATTCACTGCCCCAATGGCAAGGATGCTACCATCCACTGTTGCCTTTCTCTTGCAATCATCTTTTCCCATCACACAGCATCAATCAGACAACTAATTTGCCTTGCCTAATGGCAGGGCTGACTCTATACTTAGTTCACCATTAATTGGTCTCAATCCTATTGCTTAGTTTCAGACAGAGCAGACTGCTGAGCACAAAAGTTAGAATCGTATAAGCCATTGTATTCACTATTGCCATATATGGATCTGAGAGCTGGACAGTTAAGGAGGTGGATAGGAGGAAAATCAATTCATTCAAAATGTGGTGCTAAGGATTCCATGGATAGCCAAAAAGACAAATGGGTCCTGAAGCAGATCAAGTCAGAAATCTCCCTAGAAGCCAAGATGACAAAACTCAGGTTGTCATACTTTGGACACATCATGAGAAGGCATGAATCATTGGGGAAAAAAGTAATGCTGGGAAAGGTAGAGGGAAGTAGAAAGAGAGTAAGGCTGCATGCAAGATGGATGGACTGTATTAAAGAGATCAAGAGTATGAGTTTGCAGGAGTTGAACAGAGCAGTGGAGGACAGAGGGTCTTGGAGATAGCTCATCAGCAGGGTCGCCATGGGTCAAGATAGGCTTGAGGGCAGTTAACAACAAAAACACATTGTATCAGTGGAATTTACTGCATGTTAGGATCAGACCATGGTGTAATATCAGTGGTTGGAAAGCACTCATATTCTGTCTGCATCTGCACTGCAGAAATAGTGCAGTTTGACACTGCTTTAATTGTCGTGGCTCCATCCTATGGAATCCTGGGATTTGCAGGGTTTTTTGTGGCACCCAAGCTCACAACACTACAAATCCTAGGATTCCATAGTACTGAGCTGTGGTAGTTAAAGCAATGTCAAACTGCATAATTTTTGCAGTGCAGATGCAGCCTATGTAAGCTCAGCCTAAAGGTAAAGCCCCCCCCCCCAATCTTTTGCAATAGACTTTCTGCTAAAAAGATGGCTTTTACCTAAGGTGCTGAAATTTTTTACTGTTTAATTTTTACCATTTCTATTATTGAAATGGATTAAAACTATTTTTAAATTAATTGTCTTTTAATTGCACTTTGATATTTATAACTTACTGTGGTTTTTATTGTTACAGGATTCCCCACCCCCACCCACATAATTTTATTAGTTTATTACAATAAAAATAGCTACACAGAATGAAAAATACATCATCACATGGTACATAGTGCTTGGTGTTTTTTTTAAAGCCACCTTGGATTGTGGTTCTTGGAGAAAGGCATGCTACAAATCAGATAAAACCAAATCAAATCAATAAATGAGATAAATCCTGTCAACCTCACAATTTGCTTAAAAACACAGGACAGTCATGGACATCATTCATTTTCAAACCATACTTGTGATAGGAAGTGGGAATCCAAATTTACAATAAGGATGGCCAGAGGTCATGATGAAGGTGTATGCAATTATGCATGTCCCCTAAAGAAACCAGATTCTGTCTTATGTTGGAAGCTAAACAGGGTGAGCTCTGGTTAGTATTTGGATGGTAGATGTCAATGATTACCAGGTGCTGTAGGCTATATTTCAAAGGAAGAAACTGTCAAAACCACCTCTGAGTAGTCCTTCCCTAAGAAACCCTGTGAAATTAATGGGATCACCAGAAGTCGATAGGCGACTAGAAGGCACAGGGAACAAACCTTCTCATTTCTTCATATTAGAAACTGGAGACATACAATTTATTCAATGGCGAGAGATTCATCACAAATACATGGGCATTCTTCCTTCTGCAATATACAGTTGAACTGTGGAATTTGCTGCCGCCTGATGTACTGATAGCCACTGGTTTTTAAAAATGAAATTAGACAAATTCTTTGGCACCTAGTCTGATTATATACAGTCTCTAGTATCACAGGTAATTATGTGTCTCAGTATCAGTTGCTGTAGCAGGTACTATTATGCTTATGTTCTGCTTGTGTGTACCTCACAGGCACTTGGTCAGTCACTGTGGGAACAGAATTGTGGATGGGTCAGCACTTTGGTCTCATCCAGGATAGCACTTCTTATGTTTCCTAGCATGAGCAGGAATCATGGGGTTAACGGTTTTCTGGAATTTTCAACACAGAATACAAATGTGGAGGCTATGTCAAACTTTTCTGAATACTCAGTGAACAGATGCTTGCAAAATCAGGGCCATTTCCATTGCCCCTCTTTGTGACTTTCATGTGTACACCTAAAGGTCCAAATAAAGCAAAAGTGACAATTGTGGACCCTCTCTAGATGATGTTGAACATCAACTTCCAACATTCCTCTCTATGCTGATTAGGACTTCTGGGAGTTGTAGCTAACAACATCAGGAAAGCCTCATGACCCCATGTCTGAAACAGATCTTCTGAAGGTTGTATGTTAGTGATATAACTCCTTAACCACTTCATCTTCACACAGAAGGATGAATAATTATGGTTGTTTGAATTACTATGTGTAGAAAACATATGGGTTGGAGAGATTGCTCAAAAACCTGTTTGTTGTACAGAAAAGGTTTGCATATAGAAACAGCATTTTTGTGCAGAAAAAAGTTTTTTTTTTCACTTGAAAAACATTTTTTACACACAAAAAGCCTGTGTATTTTCTATGAAGAACCATTCCTCTGCAACACTTTGGAGATGTTTGAATCCTTGGAGAAAATGGTACAAGCTTTTCTGCTGGTCTATTATTCTTCCCAATGGGACATCTCAACTTTTGTGAACCCCATTTTTTTTTACCTGGGAAAGAATAATAACAAATATTCTTTCCAGCCCTATTGCATACCTGTACTGTACAGTGTATACAGAGGTAATGAGATGAACAGCTATTGAAGAAAGGTATAACTCTTTAGACTTTTATTCCCTGCAATTTGCTATAAATTCTAGGCTTGTTACACAAAGTTCTGTCCACATAAGGATAATAGACTTTGTCCTTACATGGTCACTGCTGGAACAAGCTCTGAGGCCTTCTGTTACCTGATGTAAAGGTGGTCTATTATTTTTCTCAGAATACTATTCAAATGGGCCTGAAAAGCAAGGCTGATTCACATATGTATACAAAGCACGTACTCGTCCTTCTACTAGGCTATGGATTTTTCCTGATGAACATGCAGTCACCAAATGATGTGCATGCATATGCTAACCAGTTCTCATTCAACCCTCATTCAGCTGAGCAGTCATACATTTTAAAAGACCCCTGTTTTATAGATGAAGAACAATTTCATTCTCAGTCTGCAATGACTATGCTCATGATCAATTTACCTGTTTCTGGTATTCAACAGCCAGCAGAAGGCTGTGGGACAGATTTTCACACAGAGTTCAATGATTCACTCTCATATTTGGCAGAACTTAGTCAGCTAGTTTTGGCTACTTCCCCAGTGCTTCCCTGCGAAAAGACAAAAGCAGTAGGGATATAACTCTGGCACTCCAGCCCTTCCACAAATCTACTCCGTTTAACACAATCAAATGCAACCCTCACCCTGAATTGGATGTCAGTACTCCATTTCAATATGTGTTCCCCTTCCTTCAACCAATTCTAGCTAGAATGCATTTCTTTGCATATATGTACAGATGTGGATATCCCTCTGTCATCTATATGTGTATATGGTCCTGAGGAAGAAATGATAACACAAAAATTATTCATGCCAATCTACAGTACTGGCATAGGGCCAGTTGAGAGATTGGACAGAGTCCCTAGTTGGCTCTCATAACTTGAGAGCAGGCCAAATAGGCCTTAAAATGGCAGGTGGGCCCCTGCCATCAATATTTTCTGGGTTGTTTATTTCACGACAATGCTGTCATGTAGCATAAGCATGCAGGAACACTTTGGGCTAGGGTTGGAATGATGATCAGGAGGTATGTCAAATGTTGTCAACCATGCCACCAAAGTTTTCTGCATCATCTTATTTTTTTTTTAAAAGGTTCTAAGTAAGGTTCTACTACATTAGTGCCTTAATTATTTGAACTTCACTTGAAAGGCCACTTATTATTTGATATGAACTTTCTGTGTGTGTGTATGCGTGTGCACACACACATTCTCTCCAAATATAGTAAATGTTTGTTGCACTTCAGTTCAATTTAAATCACTAGAGAGAAAAAAAATGTCATGTCTCACTTAAGTCTCTCTAAATGTCCACGGACTAAAACGGATCTGCTTGTGGATTGGTACATTAGTCCTTCATCTACATTCCTATGTTTTCTACTGATATGAGAATAAGTCACACTGAATTTAATGGCCTATGTCCAGTTTTAGTCATGCATATGAAATGAATGGGACTTTTATGAATTTCAGTATATTTGCTCTACAAATGAAAATGTTGGATCCAGCCCAATCTAACTGTAGAGTAGACATAGACTGGAATCCTGTGAAACTACATCTGAGGATATACTTTGATTCTTCTATAAGAAGGTCTCCAGTATTCTCTTCTGCAAGCTGTTGACCATTTTCCACAGCTCAATGAGCTGGCTGAAAGGTGAATCTGCTGTGCAGGCACAGCTCAGTCCTTCCATCCCAGAATAGCCAATGGACCAGTGATCAGAATGGGCAGGAGAAAGGCACTGCTTAAATATGCCAAACGGACTTGATGCACCACTGGCATTTAACAAAATTTGGTTGTACTTACAATAGCACTCATAGAGTGTTGAATAGTCCTTAAAGTAACATATACGGTGTATTATTCCTTCCATAGCTGGCCCAGTCCAGCTAGGGTTGGCATCTATAGAAGCATGCTTGTTCAGACGTGATTCTGATCTAATCTGCACTGCAGAAATAATGCATCTTGATACCACTTTAAATGCCATGCCTCCATTTTATTCAACCATCATTATACATTTGTTTTAACTTCATTGTGATTTAATTCTTTTTTAAGGGGGGGAGGTGGGGGATGGGATAGGATATTTTAACTCGTACTGTTTTTAATCTTTGCTGTAACCCGCCCTGATTGCTCGTTCAGAGGGGTGGGCTAGAAATAAAAATTATTATTATTTATTTATCCTGTGGAATCCTTGGATTTGTAGTTTGCTGTGGCACCAGAGCTCTCTGAAAATGAAGGCTAAATATCTCACATAACTACAAATCCCAGAAATCCAAAGCACTTAGTCATGGCAGTTAAAGTGTTGTCAAAGTGAATAATTTTTGCAGTGCAGATTAGACCACTGTCTGCTCAAAGAATACAAATATGAAATGACTGCACTGCTTTCCAGGAAAGCTACATCTAGTGTTACATTATCCATGAAGGCAATGATAATGAACTTGAGAGCATTCTCCAAATTGTTATGATACATTTCTATGTGGGTTGCTTTCTCTTGTACCCATTCTCAGATTCCAAGCTAGGTAAGGCTATCATCATTTTGAGAGGGTTGTGCTTAGATCTGTTACTGGCTAACTGTAGAAAGCCTTCTTAATATGATAAAATTCACAATAGAGTGATACCTTTACTGGCCAACCAAAATTCAGAAAACACATCATGCAACATTTCAAAGCCTCACTGGCTTCTTCATTAGGCAAAGATGTTAAAAATATAAGAAGAAAGGTGACAATGTTAGAGGGTTACATTTTGTCTCAGATGTTACTCTGTTGTCTCTTACAATGGTTTTGAGGGATCTCAATGCAGGCAGAGGCTACTCATCTCCTTGGCCATATGGGGACAAGGGACAAAGGACAATAAAAGACCTGGTCCTCACAAGCCCAAGAAGGGGAGTGGTTTCTGCATACTTTTTGTGGGTTTTGTATTTTGTTGTATTTTGCTGCTTGGCCAACATGACAACCTCAGAATATGTTTTCTTAATCTGAGGTAATCTGCCACAAGCATTTGCTTGTAAGATTTCTTTCCTAGTGTAACTAATTATAACCAGAACTTCCCATTAGTTTACTACTACTTGAGAGCTGATATTAGAAAAATATGATTATGTGAAGGATGGTCCTAGCAAAAACATATCTTCCCATACATTATGAATACTGCAGTTGAGCCTTCGAGGACAATAGATCAATGAATGATTTTGGTGACATATGATAGCAATGTGCCATTAAAGGTACAGTTAATAAGTCTAAGTTTGGATGGGAGACTGCTTAGGGGCTCTGTGTACATTGCTCTGAGTTTCACAAAGGGAGATGGGATGCCACTATAATGAATAAGCAGCAGCCCATTGTGTAGAGTATGTCTTCAGGCAGGCTGGATTCATCAGATCCTTATCTGGCAGTGGCAAAACTTCTCTCCTTTGGGAAAAATGATGGTTGTCTTTGGCCATCATTGCCTATATACAAACCCCATCATAAACAAGAGAATTGTTTGTTCTTGGTTAGAACAAGAGGAGATGATTAATATTATTTTCATCACATTTCACAAACATCCTTGGGTAGGTGTACTGTGTTGCTAATGGACAATAGGCAATGTAGCATCACACAAAGGAAGTCTGATTACAGTTCCAGTGAACACAGCGTACAACACTCATGCCAGAATTAGGAAGGAAGAGGTGCCATGCCTCTCCTACACATGAGAGCATGTGCCTTGCCAGATATAGATTCTGAAAGTTAGAGGCCCATGCAAACTATGATTGTTTTATTGTACTGCTATAACACTGTAACTAATGAGTTCTACCCATAAAAACTGAGAAAGCTTTAAGGAGCCCTGGTGGCCCAGTGGTTAAATGCTGCCAGTTAAATGGCTGCCATTACTGCAGCCATTCCCAGCTACAAGGTTGTGAGTTCAATCTCAGGAACTCCAAGATCGACTCAGCCTTGCATCCTTCTTTAGGTCACTACATAGCTTTTGAGGGCAACTAGCTTGCACATTGTAAATTGCTCAGGGAGTGATTAAGTGCACTGATAAGCAGTATTTCTATTGCTTGCTAGCTATTAAGATTACAATCCAATAGACCAGGGGTGAGCAACTTCCATGGTTAACTATATAGATGGATTTGTTGCTTCCTCCAGAATTTATGGCAGCGCTGAAGGGGGGGGGGGGGGCAGAATCACTGCCATGATTGACATTCAGTGGCAATTGTAGTGGCTTTCCATGCTGCAATAAGGGACCACTGCACCTTCCAGTCCTGACAGCTTGGAGTTCAGAGCATTTTTGTCTGTTCTGGGTAGAAACAAAGCTGTGTAAAGTTCAATTTTTTGAACAGCAATGTCCAGAATCCTCCCTATCTTACCTGCTGCACACTTGGGCAAATTCAGTGGGACTGATTTCTGACTAAACATGTGTTGGATTGCACTGATAGTATGGGGCTTAAGGGTTATGGTGGTTCCCATGTTGGCACTTTCAGGGCAACCTTGTCCCTCTCCCAGTGATACTTGGCACTCCTCGAGTGTGGGTTTTTTGTTTGCTTGTTTGTTTTTTGTTTTGGTGAGCCTTCAAGTTATTTGAAACCTATGATGCACCTAAGGTGAAGCTTGCTTTCTTAGCAAGTTTCTTCAAAGGGGGCTTCCCATTGCCATCCTCTGAGGCAGAGAGAATGTGACTTGATCAAGGTCAACCAGTGGGTTTACATGCCCGATCCAGGATTCAAACCCTGGACTCTAGTCATAGTCCAGTGCCCAAAGCACTGTGCCACACTGGCTCTCACACTCTTCCCTCCCTCCCAGCATTAAACTTCATGCCAAGAAGCACTATAGCCTTGACTAAACTCGGGAGCAGCATAACCTCCTTATTGTTATTATGGTTTCAATACAAGGATTGAAGGTGGGCAGAATGTAGATCAGGACCTATTGCATTATTAGAGCCAAGCTAGCATTGTTTAATTCTTTGAGCATTTGATGATGACTCTAGAGATCAGAGTTCAGTTTCTCACTCAACCATGGAAACACATTGGGTGACCATGGGCAAATCACACTCTCAGCCCCAGGAAATCCATAGGTTTGCCTTAGGGTCAACATAAATCAGAAATTACTTAAAGGCACACAATAACAACAACAGATCTTGAAAGCTAAATGTAGTCAGCCCTACATTTATTTAGTTAGCACTTCTAGTTTACTACTGTATTTTACTATTGTAGTCTAGTATTATTTTATATTATTGAAGTACGGTAGTTCTACATGCATTATTTTGTGGTAAAGTGTCACATACATGGATGGCACTATATATAACACCACCACCACCAATAATAATGCTTGGATACCAATGAATACCAGGTGCTGCAAGCTGTATTTCAGAAGTAAGAACTGACAAAATCACCCTTGAGTATTCCTTGCCTCAGGAAAACTATGACATTCATGGGGTTGCCATAAGGCAGGCAACTTTAAGTGCATGTGAACACACATGTATACACACACACACACACACACACACTGCTAGAGATTGGGAGAGGCATTTGAGGCATTTTCTGTATTGAATGACAAAATAATGTGGCTTGTTTTGGGTATTTTGCACCTTGATGTGAGACGCAGATTCCTTGCTTTTTCATTTCTGGTCTGAAAAAGTTTTGGGCCTTTCCTGGAAACTGCTTTCTCTGAATGGAGGAGGAGTTGCTAAATCAGCCTAAGCGAGTGAAAGGTTACGTGTATAGTCTTTGCTAAGTATAATGAAGGAAATGATAGGGAAGAAAGGAGATGTTCTAGGAATTAATGCCCCTCTTGCACTATTACGTGTATAGTCTTTGCTAAATATAATGAAGGAATTGATAGGGAAGAAAGGAGATGTTCTAGGAATTAATGCCCCTCTTGCACTAACAAGCTTACTGCTGGAACTCCCTTCAAATGGTAATGCCTCATTAGTACTTAATTAAAAACAGTTCCTGGTCAGCAGGTTTAATTGATATCCTCTTCATAGGTAGCCTCTACTGTCAACAGATTTCTGGGCAGAACACATCCATGTACCCAAAATTTAGAGGCTAGAAGGTACAATCAAATTTATCATATGAAATGGGGGGATGTATACTCTTTCCTAGCAGTGGGATGGTTTCAAGAAATCCAGTGATTTCTGGAGCTTCCACTCATTCCTTCCAAACTGACTATTAGTAGTAATGAAATATGACTGAGAATCTTTATCCCTTTATTGAAGCTCTTTATATAAGTGACGTTTAAATAGGCTTTTGTATTTCCTGGGCCCGTGAATGGAATGATAAACCTTTTGTTAACTAGAGTGTAGATTTTAAAATGTCTCTCAAGGGAAGTGAAATTAGCATTTGAAGATGGATGTCTTTTCCCTGCGTTTCCCCTCTCATCCCTTGAACATTGCTGTATACACCCTCCCAATATGGTTCCAAATCTGTTGAAATTATAAAAGGCAAGAAACAGGGGCCTTTGCCATTTAGTGGGAGAGGAGATCTGGAAGCTTTTCTTCCTTGCAAATGCTTCAATAGGGGATAATAGAATGTTGTCAGCACAGCATTGTCCATTTGGCCATTGCGTACAGCTTGATATTGATGAGGGACAACATCAGCCCTCCTTTTCAAGAGATGGAAAAGGTCTGAAAGACATTCCTTCTAAGTTGTGACAGGTAGGCAGGCTTCCTTCACTTTTTCTTTTCTTTTCTCATTTTCTTCAAGCTTTACATTGGGAAAAAGAGATATTTGTACCAGGTAATACTGTAATTCTCTCTCAAGATACAGCTCTTGACTGGAATTCAGTAAGGGCCTTACATTAAGTGCATTTAGCAGTTCCTCGTGTATTCAATAAGAAGTTGCCATGATGTTACCACATTGGGGAGCCAGCAAAGTGAAATTGGTGCCTCAGGCCTAATGTATGTTGGCAGTCAATGTGCATCTGATTCTCTCAATGTGCATTGGTGCCCTGATATGCTTTCTTGGCAATTCACTAGGATGGTTCCATAGCACCTATGCTATGTAGCTAAATATACATAAAGTCTACACAATGTAGACTGCAATATAGAATAATGCCATCAGCTATAACTTCTTGTTGTTACTCTTCACTTATGCAGGCTTAATCCTCTAACCTCTAATCCTCTAAATAGGAAATACATGTTTATTTTGAAACTGTAGTGTTAACAATTTCAGCATTCGAGTAAGACTCTGGAGACCAAGGTATGAATCTCCCTCTTGGCCATGGCAAAGTCACACTTTCTCTCAGCCTCAGTGGAAGGCAGAGGCAAATGATGTGAAGGCACAGAGCAGCAACAGCAGCAGAAGCAGCAGCAACAACAATAACAACAAAACATTTATTTTGCTTGAAGAGAGGCTTAGAATAATAGAATCATAGAGCTGGAAGAGACCACCAGGACCATTCAGTTCAACCCCCCTGCCATGCAGGAACTCCCAATCAAAGCATCCCCGACAGATGGCCATCCAGCCTCTGTTAAAAGACCTCCAAGGAAGGCAACTCCACCACTCTCCGAGGGAGTGTGTTCTACTGTCAGGAAGTTTCTCCTAATGTTGAGGTGGAATCTCTTTTCCTGGAGTTTGCATCCATTGTTCCGGGTCCTGTTCTCTGGAGCAGCAGAAAACAAGCTTGCCCCCTCCTCAATGTGACACCCCTTCAAGTATTTAAACAGGGCTATCATATCACCTCTTAACCTTCTCTTCTCCAGGCTAAACATCCCCAGCTCTCTAAGGCATTCTTCATAGGACATGGTTTCCAGACCCTTCACCATTTTAGTCGCCCTCCTTTGGACCCGCTCTTTGGATGCGGCCATTCAACCAGTTACAAATCCATGTAACGGTTACCTTGTCTAGTACACATTTTGCAAGCCTTACTGAAATCAAGATATACTATATCCACAGCATTCCCTTCATCTACCAAGCTGGTAATTTTATGAAAAAAGAGATCAGATTTGTCTGGCATGACTTGTTTCTCTGAAGCTTGATGTTGCTTGAAATGCTGCAGGAGTACTAACACACATGCATAAACTTTACTTTTTTAAAAAATGAACTCTGGAATAGTATATGCCTTGTTACATTATATAACTTTATGCATATCTAGCTACAAAGCAGAGGCATTATAAAGAAACCTTCACTGAATTGCAAAGATATATAATGGGAAACCAACTAGAGTGCCCAAAGTGCGTTGAGGCCCCATGCACATCAGTCCTGTTGTGCATCATTCCCACTGAGCATTGGGCAACAATGCACTTCAGGCACTTTGCTAGCTCTGCTACATAGTAATGTAAGAGTAGCTGGATATGGATATTACACAACTGCCCAATTTTAATTCCCATATTTGTAATGAAGATGTAAGTCCCCAACAAGATACCAGCTGAAGGCTGAACACAATGTGTTTATTGAACAGCTGATTTTAATAAAGCAGATGATAACACACCTCAGTAACTCAAAACCCACATAGTTCATTGAAAACGTGGTTTCATAGCTGAACCTTCTTAAAGCCTTATTGCATGAGGAAAAAATGCTAAAATGGATTGGGAGAGAAGCAGCTTTCTCTGTGCCATCAAAGCAGTCCCATTCTCTTACCAAGGGAGAAGGTTATAATCATGTGTCTTTTGTCGCTCTGGATAAATCTGTTAGGCAAAAGGCACACTTTTATGACTGTCTGCCCGGGGAAGTAGAATGGAAATGCTAGAACAACATGCAGAGTGACAAGGAGAAAGCTGCTACTCTTCTGATCCATTTTGGTTTTCTTTTCTCATGTGATATGGCTCTTATACAGCTATTGGGAAAATAAATTTTTCATATAGTATTACTCCCCTTTCATAGAGACAGGATAATGGTAATACTTTAGCCAGGCAAAAACCTCACTGCTACCGAATTGTACCATCCAAGAATCTAATCTTCCTCCTTAATGAGGAGTACAACTGACCCCCCCCCCAAAAAAAAAGCCTCTCAAAATTTATTTTCCCACAAATAAGGCAAATAAATTCCTGCACTTTCTGCCTAAAGTCTTGTCACACCAGATGGCCAAAGGTTTTCTAGCCAGCAACAGACACAGGTGTGAACATGTATCAGGAAATAGACAATGTACAATGCGGCTGGAGGAACATTTGAGAGCTTGTATTTAGTAATACACAACTTGTTACCTGTAATTAGTGCAGTTCTCCAATAATGAAGACATACTTACTGGTAGATCACACCACTTACTGCAATTTAATGGGGATAAAGTTACTTTAAAAAAAAATGTAACAGTAACTTTAAAAGATATTTTTAGAGAGACCCTAGAAAAGTTTTTAAGTTTGAGGTGGTATCAACATTTCCAGGCCATCACAGTATTTATTTTGTCTACTTGCAGGTACATTTTTGGAAAACAGTGAAAACATAAAACTATGTTGCATTAAAACAATCAGCATCAGCATTCAAATGATGCTGGAAACAATCTGAATATCATGAAAGAAATGCCAAAATAGTGATCATTTTGTACACTTCTGAGATGAGCCAGTGTAGTATAATGGTTTGAGTGTTGAACTACAACTCTGGAGATCAGGTTTGAATCTCCATTCAGCCATGGAAATCCACTGAGTGACCTTGAGCTAGTCACATGCTCTCAGCCTCAGGGGGAAGCAAAGGCAAACCTCAATAATAATAATAATAATAATAATAATAATAATAATAAATTTTTATTTATATTTCCCGCCTCTCCCCACGGATTGAGGCGGGATTACAGCATAAAAACAGTACATAATAATCTAAAATTACAAACAGTTTAAAATTCCATCACAATAAAATTCTAACACGGCATTAGGGAATGATTAGGGTTAAATAGTCAGATCAGATTTGGTGGATACGCTCGCCGGAAGAGATCCGTCTTTAGTGCCTTCTTGAAAGCCTCCAGTGTGGTTGATAGACGGATCTCCTCCGGCAAGTTGTTCCATAATTTAGGAGCCACAGCAGAGAATGTATTACGAGAAGTTGATGTTAACCTCGTACGGGTATAGTTTAATAATTTTTTGTCCAATGTTCTGAAGGTGCAGGATGGATTATGTAGGGACAGGCGTTCCTTCAAGTAACCTGGGCCCAAGCCATACAGGGCTTTAAAGGTAATAACCAACACTTTGTATTGGGCCCAGAACCTGATTGGCAGCCAGTAGAGAGATTTTAAGATGGGGGTTATATGTTCCATTCTGGAAGCCCCCGTAATCAATCTGGCTGCTGCATTTTGAATCAGTTGTAGCTTCCGGACTTGGTACAAAGGTAGCCCCATGTAGAGCGCATTGCTGAAATCTAAACGAGAGGTTATCATTGCATGTACTACTGCTTCTAGGTCCCTCCTGTCCAGGTAGGGGCGCAGTTGGCGTATCAACCGGAGCTGATACCAAGTGCTCCTAGCAGTCGCCTCCACCTGAGATGTCAATTGTAGAGACGAATCCAGGAACACACCCAAACTGCGAACCTCATCCTTTAGGGGAAGTGTGACCCCGTCCAGGACTGGTTGGTAAATCTCCATCCCCGGGTTGGGGGAACCTATTGTGAGTACCTCCGTTTTCTCTGGATTCAACCTGAGCTTGTTTTCCCTCATCCAGCCCATTACCGAGTCAAGGCAGGCATTCAGAGGAGAGATGCCATTCTTAGTCACTGCAACAGTCGGAGACATAGAGAAATAGATCTGGGTGTCATCAGCGTACTGATAACACCGCGCCCCATGTCTCTGGATGACCTCTCCCAGCGGTTTCGTGTAAATGTTAAATAGCATGGGAGACAGAATGGCGCCTTGAGGGACGCCAGATGTCAGCTCCCTTTTATGGGAGCAACTGTCTCCCAGCTTCACCATCTGGAACCTACCCGAGAGGTAGGACCGGAACCACTGGAGCGCAGTGCCTCCAATACCTAACCCCCTCAGGCGTTCCAGAAGGATACCATGGTCAATGGTATTGAAAGCCACTGAGATGTCCAAGAGCACTAACAGGGTCACACTTCCCCTGTCCATGCCCAGACGGAGGTCATCAACTAAGGCGACCATAGCCGTCTCAACTCCGTATCCCGTCCTGAACCCAGTTTGAAATGGGTCTAGATAATCAGCCTCCTCCAAGACTGCCTGGAGCTGGAGAGCAACCGCCCTCTCGATCACCTTGCCCATGAATGGTAATAGAGAGACAGGTCTATAATTATCTCTTATCAGGGGATCCAGGGAGGGTTTCTTCAAAAGAGGCTTAACAACAGTCTGCTTTAATTGGAATGAAAATTTCCCCTCCCTGAGGGATGCATTGCTGACGCGTTGGAGTAAATCCACTACTGTATCCCCTCCCTGTGCTGTCAGCCAAGATGGGCAGGGATCGAGGGGGCATGTCGTTCTCCTAACCGATCCAAGTAGCTTGTCCGCTTCCTCAGTACTTACAAGCTCGAAGTGATCCAGTCTAACCGAGTCCACGGAGTCAATGAACACCTCTCTCATAGTCTCTGTTCTAATGCTAGCGTCCAGATCAGCCCTTATCCGAGAGATTTTATCAGCAAAGAAGTCATTAAAAGTGTCACAGCAGGCATTTGTTGGTTCTAATAGTGGGTTCAGGGTGGGAGAAAACAAATCTTGACAAGAAAAGCCCATGCTAGGTTCACTTTAGAGTTGCCATAAGTCAGAAGTGGCTTGAAGGCACCCGCAGTTTTGATAGATAATTCCTGAGATAATCCAATTTTGCTTGATCATTTCTGGGAGGAAGGGAACGAGTTCATTCCCCCTTGCCATATATTAAACTGTCATATTTGAGTTAGTTTGAGAAATGGAAAAGTAAAGACATAGGTTTAAAAACCTGTAACCATCATGGCAAATAACCACTATAAGAGAAAAGTGTTTGTAATTATAATGACAATTAATTAGTTTTAAATGTACTGTCCAAGCTCCAAATGTGTCCTAGCGAAGCAGCTCTGCATTTGATTGGATCATGATTGCTGGAATCCTGGTGGGGGCTTACATCTTTTTTAATGGACTTACATCTGTGCAGATTTGTGCAGCTGAATCAGGTGGTGCAGTGGTCTGAGCATTGGACTATGCCTCTGGAGATCAGGTTTTGAATCCTGACTCAGCCATCTAAACCTATTGGGTGACTTTGAGCAAGTCACACTTTCTTAGCTTCAGAAAATGGCAATGGCAAACCCCCTCTGAAGAAACCTGCCAAGAAAGCCTTGTGATAGGTTTGCCTTAGGGTTGTCATAAGTGAGAAATGACTTCGAAGGAACACAACAACAATAATAACAATCATATCCAGTAGAGGGCTGCTGCTATGTTACTATGTAGCAGAGCTGACAAAATGTGCAATGCACATTGATTCATGATGTATATCAGTGTACAATACACATCAATGCCTGATATGCATTGGTGAGCAATGAAGACCAGTCCAATGCGCATTAATGCACAATACAGTGCTTTGCATTGTGAATCAAAGTCTGTCACACACTAATGTAGTTTGCACAGCATTAGGTGCTCATCCTGGTGTCCCATTATGCATCTTTGCAATTCATTAATGGAGTTTCTTAGCTCTTTTGCTATGTATATGTAGAGTAATGTAATGTTAACAGATCATATACGATGCCACTGGTTATTATTATAACTAGTCTTGTTTTGACATGTTGTTGTCGTGCTTCCGGCTTATGGAGATGCTAAGGAGACCTGTTTGTTCAGAGGAAGTTTGCCATTGCCTTTACCTGAGGCTGAGAGAGTGTGACTTGCCCAGGGTCTCCCAGTGGGTTTATTGACGGAGCAGGGAATTGAATCTTGGTCTCCTGAGATGTAGGCCAACACTCAAACCACTATGCCATGCTGGCTCTGTGTCTTAACATAAGACTCTTATTTATTTATTTATTACACAAAATAGTCAAACTATGGAAAAATCAAATCAGGTCAAAAGATCAGCAATTTTAAGCAGGTCAGGCGCCAAGATGAGCACTAAATATTGAACTAGATGGCTCCTGGGGGCCCTTTCAAGCCTGTGATGCTGTGATTTAGCTGTATTCC
Organism: Urosaurus nigricauda; assembly: GCA_034509955.1. Lineage (NCBI taxonomy): Eukaryota > Metazoa > Chordata > Lepidosauria > Squamata > Phrynosomatidae > Urosaurus > Urosaurus nigricauda. Next base: position 253,624,735 of record JAOEGL010000001.1, on the reverse strand, counting down.
CAGAGAAACACAGTACAAATTTGGTAGAAACAGCAAGCACATCTATCTGTTGAGACGGAGGTGGTGTAGTGGGAGGAGAACTTAAAAATGAAAGCAAAATTGTTCTGTGGTGTTCCCAAAGGATGGAGTATAAAACAGGAATGCCTAACATATTTAAATATTGATATGCGTGTTAGCTAAGCAATCTGACTCCAGTATCCAGAGAGAATTAGATCATGGATACAGATTTATGTTCAAGTAGGGAGGGAATGCAATGCAACACCAGGGGTGATGTAAGTTCTCAAACATCTTTGCACAATTTTATTTAACAAACCAGAAGCATACATTTTGTTGCTTAGAAGTCCCTGTTCTAGCTGCAAAAATATCTCTTTCTGTTCATGTGAGGGCACATTTTCAAGAACATAATGATACACAGTACTACAATGGAGAGCTTTGGGTCTCATGCTGGGGTGGGAGGAAGTCTTAATGAGAAATTTTACACCCCACTAGCACTGAACAGAATCTCAGCCTTAAAATCCCCTTAATTGTAGTGCAAGGACTGAGTCTGGACTGCATCCCACTCTATCACTTCTTCAAATGTTGGAATAGTTCTCTCAGAAATAAGAACTAATTAGTTAAATCAAGGGCATTGCCATGTTAGTTTGGAATATCAGTATGCAAAGGGATTTTTGTAGCACCTTTGACATTAACTGTGCAAAAGAAGCTATAGCATAAGCTATCGTAGGCTTGGTCTACTTCCTCATGGAGTGTTAAATCAAGTATGTTACTAATTAATTTCCAATTTTATAACATAAAGGGGCAGCTTAACATTTCAAAGCCATGATCAAAACTAATAAGCAACTCCTCTGAAAATGCTGCTATGTGATGGAAGGAAGGGTTGTGGACCAGACAGCAGTCTCAGAAATCTTTAGTATGCATAGGGATCCTCCAGATCCATGACTACTTCTGTTATGCCTGCCAGAACTCCCAATTCCAGGCCTACCATCCATGGAGCACCGCAGCTGATGCAGCAATGGTGTCAACACGTGTAGTTAGGAGTGCAAATCCATTCGGCTTCTAAAAGGTCCAAGAAAATGGTTCATTTTGATTTGTCTTTTAAAAAACAGTTCTTCAAAATATAATTATTTAAATAATTAAGGGTTGCAGTGGAACCTGCCTCCCTGACCAAAGATCTTTGTTTCTTCTTCCCTCACTGACCAACAGAAGGGAAAAGATCCCTGAATTATATTCCCTGTTCCTATTATGAGGGCAGAAGAAGAACTCCACCAATAACCCTCCATCTGTGGTACTCCATAGCATTAGACTGGTGGAACTCAAGATACTGATTCCTGTAAAAGAAGACAAAGTGGGGAAATCAATTGGATCCCTGCTTTTCCTTCAAAACAACTGATTAGTGCTGCTGGCAATATTCTGATAGTGATATGTGCACCCAGTTCCACCTACTGCCCATGGAATTCCTATCCAGCAAGAGGTAAATGTGCAAATGTCCTCTTCCATGCATGCATTTTTTCCAGGCTAAATTGGTCCACTCTAAGCAGAATAGCCTCTGCATAATATAAATCCAATTACACAATCCAACTATTTATAACATATTATTTATATATCCCATTCCCCATCAACCTCTAAAGGAAAGTATATTCCTAGCACAAAGATGCTCTGGTTCTGGTCGGCTTGGATAAGGTCAGATGTCCTCTACCAAAAGGAATGCTCTTCTCTTAGCATAAATGGCTTGCTTTTAATGGAACCCTCTTCTTCTAGCCAATTTCAGAGCTCTATCAACAGAGCTTTTGGATGGCCCAACTGCTCTACTAGCTAAGGTCTGTTGATAGGAGGGCTGCAAAAGAGGGGGAAAGTGGCATGGAGCAACAAAGGAGTTGAGATATTCCCTTTCCAACCAAGAGACACAGCTGAAATATTCCTTTAGAAGAACAGAGTTAGATCTGGGCAAGAATAGTCCTAAGTCGTTTCCATCACTCTTAGGCACTTAGGAGTTTGCACTGAGCTTCAGCTTTATCAGTTAGGACTGCACTCTTATTTTATATTTTAACACTTAAAAAAAAAAGAACCCCCCCTTTTAGGAGAGCTAATTGTGTTGTCAAAGACTGTGCTTTTTCTAGATAAACATTAAGCCAGCCAAATAAATAATTGAAAGCTTTGTAATGTGACATGCTTTTAGAAAGCCCTACCAATATTGAATATCTTATAAGTGCATTAATATATTATAATTAAACTTTTGAGGGGGAAGACAACAAAGTAAATGATTAGTGAAGGAGTAAGTGTCATGGCTTTTATTATTCCCTCTTAATGAGCACTAGCAATCTATGACTTGAGGGTTATACCAGTCCAGCCTTACCACTGGTGGCACTGAAAAATGATCCACAATATTATACAGCATCATGGATCAGTGCCACTCTTTATGCAGCTTCCAGATACAAAGTAGTAGCACTTACGTACCTAAGTCATGACTGCCTAACCATGGTGGGAGCATGATGGATGATACCACCTCCATAACATTTTATTGATTGTAGCAACATCTAATTGCAATTGGTACATTCAAATAATTCCAGTCACCATCATGTTGGTATCAATAGTTTTTAATGGGATTTCAGCTGAAGTCTGGTCCAAGCACCACTTGCATTCTCCCTACACTTGATTGCTCTCCCTCCATGGCTTGAGTACCATCCAAAAGCACTGGGTACAAAGTAGGACGAATGTTCTGCCTGTAATATTATTACAATCTGCCTCATTGTCTTCTCACATGTGCAGAACCCCACTGGAGGACTTGCACTTATTGAGATAGAAATGCACATGTGCAAACTAAGCCAGACATGCATTTCAGGCTGGGTCATTTTGTGCCCTTGCAATGTCTGTAGTCATGAGTTAATTATGGAAACTACTCTGCCCTGTTGTCAGCAATGGCTGGCATTTAGTTTTGCAGTTAGCCAGTTACAGAGTCTCATCTCAAGGCAAAGCCCATGGTGCAGATGAAAGCAAAAGGCTTAAATAGAAAGTGCAGGGGCAAATCTTCCTTCTGTAACCTTCTGTAACCTTCACAATAGGAAGGCCAGTTCCAAGCTCCTGGGCACACTCATTTGTTTTGGTGTGTACGCACCACAAGGATCTGCATTTTAGCCAGTTCCAATTGGCGGGGTGCTGTAGATGCCTAAAACACACGAGGGCTAGGGGAGAGAATGGAAAAGAAGACCACATATATTGCAAATTTATGATTTGGGGGTAGATTTTTTTCCACTGGAGGCTGTGTGTGACACCAACTCTCTTGGTTCCACTGAATCACTTAAACATCTGTGATTTAACTGATGTGTCACTCCACCAATACTTACCACAACTGAGATGTTACATTGCATTTGTAACTACATTAAATATAGCTATGAATGACCTAAGGAACTGACACCTAAATTCCACCTTAAACTCCATGGAACAATTTTGTGGGACAGAAGTCTATCGCTTGGTAAATGGGGTGTATCAGAATGATGCAACCACCCCCCTCCCACCACCGAGCTGCAGTGCAATGAGAAAAATTATGGAATCATAGAAAAGAAGCAACACTTTTGATTCTCCTTGGTAAACCATGGCTGAAGGGCAGGAGGGGGCTGGCCACATCACTCAGACACCTCCCACCAGACTGTACTGCAGACTTTTGTTGCACAGACTGGCTCCCTGAAGTTTAAGGCAGGATTCAGGGGGGCATGTATAATTGTGGCAATAGTGTCACAATAGTGAACACATAGCATAAGTAAATATGGAGCAGTTATGATCCAGAACCCTAGGTTATAAATCTGTAACTGCAATGCTGGATGCCATCCCACAACTATTCAGTGTATAGTTGGCATGGCCAACCTGCCACCTTGTTTGCCTTTCCTTTGTTTCCAAGGCTTTTCAAATTAAGCTAGGATGGTCCATGGATACAGATACACTGTCCACCTTCAGGGCTATATGTGAAACCTTACCAACCTGGCAGAACCTGCTAGAGCTCACACAGAGCTGGCATAACCTTCAAGAACCCAAGGCCACCTTCATGTCAAAATACAGTGGTGGAGTAAGACTTTGTGAAAGGTACTTAAAAATATGGGGAAACGGAGGAAAGGAAAGTAAGTAATAAGGAATATTGAACAGCTCTCTGACAGTAGTTGCTTTTCCTATCCAAGGAAGCTTTAAAAGTAGTATTGCCACCTTTCAGAATTACAAATGTTGAAGTACAAGTGCAAAAGAAAATATTGTATATTTCAATCATTTTTTCCTCATCAGCATATTTTCATTGCACCACGCAGGCCAGTTGGATAATATATTTATTCAGTACTGCCTTCTGTACATACTATAAAATCTGATTCATAATACAAAATATTGGGTAAAAATCTTAAATTCTGTCTGAGGTTAAGAGGTGATTTGCCATCGTCTTAGGTAGTGGTCAGGTATCCACTCTTTGCATCTTTTTATGGAATATATTCATTCTTTTTCTTGCAGAGTCATGCTGTGTGTACCTCAGTCTTGAAGGAGGTAATCTTTTAAAAAATAGATGAACAAGAAGAAATGATCTGAAAATCACACTGTAGGATGGTGGAAGTCAAAGCCAACATTCTCTCCATTTCTGTGCATTGAAACTTGCCCCATGTCTGTCTAAAAATTGTCTTGCTGCAGCAAGATGGAAAAGCATGAGATTTACATATAACAGAACTAATGTAGCAATGCCATGGCAAGTCCAATTTACATTATAGGTTTCCTTCATAGATTAGGGAAAAAATAGAACAGCTATGCAAACCTATTATTACATTTGAGAAATCATTAGTCTCAAAGGAGTAATAACAGTATGCTATTAAAATTCTGAATACATTTTCAGCTTTTGTGTTGTTAAAGAAAACTTTATAAATATGCAAATTTCAGATCAACAAATCCAAAATAAAATGCACTGAAAATACTGATATGTAGACAAAAGTTTATTTACACCATACAACATTTTAAATATTTTATACACAGCTGCAGCAGGAAAAGCTACTCTGAGCTTCCCAGAGAAAACTGCAATAATAAAGATGTGAAATATATTATTCATATAAAAGTGAGATTATTACTTTATTGCATTTAAAGCAATGAAGAATGTAGCTCAACAGACATTCATTTAATGACGACAAAACTTTGCTTTTTTATATTATAAAGTAAAAAGTGTAGTAATGGCCAAACAGACTGTTATAAACTTTAAAAACTGCATAAATATATACATTGTGCTTCATGGTGAAGTTTTTTGAAAACTAAACCAGATGAAGCTGTTACAACATGAACCGTTGCTTGAGGTTTATCTATAAAGATTTACCTTACAAATCCATTCCACGGGTACTTACAAGACACGATGGTAAGAATTGTACACCTGGGCTCTCCACTAGTTTTGCTAGTGGGAATATATCGTATGAAAAGAAACCACTGACATTTTGGCACATGAAGGGGCTGACACGCCCTTGCCACAATGTTCAAAGAGGCATGTCAGATTTCCCAAGTCTCTGGAGTGTCAGTGCAAACAAAATTGTTCTATATCCTGCTTTCACGTCAGTTTGTTTCGCCTTTCATTAAACCTCTGTTTGAAAATCACCTTCTTGTACATCTAGAGGCAAGTTCAGACACTTCTCCCATTCTGATGGTCTTAGTTCTAAAGCATCTTTTGCCTCTGAATCTAATACATTTATTGTGGTATAATGTTGGTAATCACTTGTGTTTTTGAAACTGTCCCAGGGAGCCTTGCTAGCCACTGTTGGATTTTCCTGTGAAGGTGAAGAAGAGAGGGAGGAAGGGAAGAACAATAAATACATACATACATAAATAAAAAATTAAAAACTCTATTTGGAGCATTCAAGACATCACATGGTATACAGATCAAAGAGATAAGAAAGTCAAATTGGCTGATAGTGAGATAAGCTTTCTTATCCCTTTCTACAAGCTACACCAGAAAACTTGCTTTGGCCCCAGTTTCCCGGCAGAAGACTTGGGACAAAGCATGTCAGGTATTCGCTGATAGCAGTACATTTCACAGAAATTTCTTGGAAGAGAAATTTGGTATGGAGTGATTGAGCACTTCCTACTTGGGTAAATTACAAGTTTCATGTCCTAGTGGCTAACTGAAAATGTGCTTGGGTACGGCGGGTCAAGAAATGAAAGCGGTCAAAAAGCACTCCACTTACAGTTATCAAAGACCCTGTAAGTGTCCACTGAAGGCACTATGGGGGAACACTCACACTGCATAAATAACACAGTTTGACACAATTTTAACTGCCATGACCCCATCCTGCAGCATCCTGGGAATTGTAGTTTTGCAAAGCAACAACACTGTGGTAGAGAAGGATGGAGCTACAGGAACTAAAATCAAACTGCATTATTTCTACAGTGTAAATGCCCCATATGAACAATATAGGCTTCTGGCACTTTAGGTAATGTTGTTGCTTGCCTTCAAGTCATTGTTGGCTTACAGTGACCCTAAGGTGAACTTATCATGGGTTTTTCTTGGGAAGATTTGCTCATAGGAGATTTGCTATTGTTTTCAGGAATAGTTTAATTGGATTAAAAATGTCTCTCGTCAATAAGAGTTTTATAAATGTATCCCTTGCCTAAGAAAACCCTATAAAATGTATGGGGTCATCGTAAGCTGACAGGAGACTTAAAGGCACATACACACAGAAGGCTCTCAGCATCTAGGGCCTTGCAGATCTGACAGATCCTTTCCTTTCCCATCACAGTCGCTAACATTAATCAAGGGTACTTGTCTTATTCATGCCAAGGTTGTAGAAAGAGACTAAATACAGAGAGATGTTCTTAGTGGCTGCCCAAAAGTAACATGATTCTTTCCCTTGAGGGCTCATCAGAACTCAGTTCCTGCTGGCTGTGAAGTTATGCTACTTTTCATTGTCTGAATTGATCTGACATTTCATCCTTCCTATATTTTTTGAGGTGAAATGAGCTTATTCTTGAAAAACTGGAAATATTTCAAAAGCAACACTTTAGTACCAAATCCAAAATACACCACAGTATTTACTCAGGTGAAGAACAAGAAGGTGTGAACAAAAGACCAATGGACTGGTAATAAATCTTTCTTGTTCATTACTGATGGGACAGCATTCTGTCTCAGGGAAAAGCTGTAGCTGGATATGGGATGTGGCAGCAAAGTATTCTCCTAGCCTATCATAAAGTGCATCAATCATTTCAGGTAGCAGATGCTGAGGAGTGGCAGGAAGGAGAGAGCCATGTTCTACATGGCCACCCCATGCCTTCTAAGCTACCTTGCTATCTGCAGGAATTTTCCTCTAGTTGGATTGACACTGACAGGCATAATGTACCTGGACTTATATGGCCAATGACACTGCAGGGTAGGGTACACTTTGATGGCCTCCATGCATAGAGGCCAGAATTAAGCTGATTTGGAGCAAGGCTCCAAACTGAAACATGTGATGAAGGCAAAGTTCAGAGTTATTTAAGGCTGAGCCACTCCCTTCACAAGTCCTCTTGCTTCTTTGTTCTCTGACCTACTCTCCTGCTTTAAATGTAGTATGAAATTTGCTGGTTGCCTTGGAGCTGGCTAGGAATTTTCTCCCATTTACGTGTTTGTTTAGTTTTTTTTTTTTAACCTATCCCATATTTTATCTCAGGGACTGGATCAAGTGGCATAGCGTGCTGTTGGTAAATAGATTTTCATTGGCAGGGGGAAGGGGGAGAATCTAAGAGTTCAGTGTAAATCTTTTGGTGAAGAGTTGGGCTCTGGAACAGCCTCAACAGGTCAGGGGACCTGGGGTCTACACTTGGGGCTGACCTGGGGGTTTGCTCTCTCTCATAGTCATTGGACTATATGGGGAATGTCCTGGGTTTACCTTCCAGACCAGCCAACGAGCAATCCATAGTATTGGATTGGATTGTCCTCAGGGTCAGGTGTTTCATTGAATGGAAGGTGGTCATGGAGTGACATCTAGCCTCACCTGGACCTGCATCAGGTTCCTCCCCCTCTTGCTTTTTCCAAAATTCCAGCCATTTAAATAGGTTTAAAGTCAAATGAAGTGGCCCTTGTTTAAACTCAAAGTTTTGTGCCTGGTGTCTTTATTTCATGTCTGGTCATCTTTTATGGAGAAGCACTGCCATAAAGAAAGGAACAGAAACAAGGAGGCTTGCTAATCTTGAAGATTTAGGGAATTCTTTTCTAGTTTCCACAGAGATGGATAAACATGCTACATAATCAAGCTTGTTTTGAACATGAGAATGAAGTACCACCAAATCTGATTACACATTGGTAGCCAAGAGATATGAGGAAGATGAGGCTTATTTTAAACTTACTTAAAATGGATAATTTGCTCATTGTGCTACTAGCAAAAACTATGAATATGTGCTCTCCCCCCTTCCTACAAATTGTCTTCAGCAATAACTGTTAAGTTAATATTTGTACTTAGAGAGACCAGTTTACAACTAAGATTATCTGACGTGAATATTGGATAGTGAGAACCAATATTTACAGACATTTCTGGATATGATTTCTGCTCTTATTTAAGATGCAGTCCTGCAAAGCTGTCTGTGCAGGAAAGGACAAATCCTTGGAAAACCATGGAAAAGAGGTTCATACACATACACACACACATAGTGTGTGCAGAGAGCTATATGCCTCGACGTAGTTCTCTACTTCTATCGGCTTTTGCATGAGATATGATAAAGCTCAAGCATGATAGAAAAACTAAATATTTTTTTCATATTAGATTTTTTTCCAGGAAGCCTGCACCTTGTACACAAAAGCAATTTCATTTCCTCATATTTCTTTAAAGTACTTTATATGCTGCGCTTCAGCAGAACTTTTCAGCATGGTTTACAAAAACAAAATATAAGATGCTCAAAGAAACCATGACAAATTAGAAGGAAAAAAGTTATTACAATATATTTTGAAGCCCAGGAGAAAGGGGCTTTTGCCTGTTTGTAAATGCTGGTGACAGGTGAGCTACTAATTCCATAAATAGGGTGAAGATTGAGAAGACTTGCTTTCTGATCACCACCTACCTTACTGCAGATTGCTAGTACACCTGGAGGAATGTTTCCAAACATTCTCTTTTTAATGCATGGGAAGTTTTTAAAAAATAATTTTATGATATAAATAATGATATAAATATCGTTTAACAGTAAAAAGTAAAAAAAAATGCTTACATAGTCATTTTGTATTGCATGTCATATTTACAAAACTTCCATTGTTCTATTAACAACCAACACCTTATTATATAGCAATAAAATCATTGTCTTTTTCTGTATCCGTTCTCCTTTCATATGGTCACTCTCATTCAAAACAAATAAGTAGGCAATGCTACCTAATATTGTCATTTGTACATTTTTGTCTTTTCCTAACTCATTTCCATTATATTGCTTATAGTTCTACTTGCTGCTTCGTTATCAAATTTTATTACAATAATCTATTGCTGGAGACCATTTCTTGCATGGGAAGTTTTTTTTTCCCCTAAAGAGGGAGTGCTTTTCTAAACCATAAAAGTCTTGTAGGCATCAGTACTTTGAGCCATGCTCTGACACTGACTGGAACCTGATATGGTTATTTCACTGCTGACAAGATATGGTCCATTCAACTGGTTCCAGTCAATAGTATGGTAAATCCAATTTATTCGGACCTTAAAAGTCTCTGAAAAGTCTTTGGGGGCAGCCCCACATAGAGCACAGCAGTCAAGTTTAGATGCCACCAGAGTACAAATAATATGACAGTCTGGGAAGTTGTATTAAACTGTGACATAATGTATAGTACAGTATCATATGTTTTCTACATCCAGTATCATTGCTATATCCACTGGCCTGTATGAATAGGGATGCAATTCTTCTGTAATTTCATTCTTGAAGGCAGCAATGAATCATTTTAGAAATTTTCTTTCCACTGAAAGAAAGTCTCTGAAAACTAAAATTACTTTTCACAATTTGGGACTTTGTGTGTGCGAAATCTACATGCTGTTTTTAATGCAGAAAACAGCACTTTCTGCATGAGAAATAGGATTTCCCATACAGAAAAATATAGTTCTGTGCAGGAAAGTATGTTGTCTATGCAAAAAGATTCTTGTCAGCCCAAGTTGCTAATTGCCAGTGTTTACTAACATATAAGAAATATATTTTCACCCCCCCCCCATACACTTTCCATCCCTATTTATCAATTGTACTTTGGTATTTCTCCTGCCAACAAACAAACAAACACATAAATCATATTAGCTTATTTCATTACGGTATTCTCTTACAGTGATTATTTTTTCAGTAATTCTCAAAATACAAGATATGAAAAGTACATTAGAGGATGACAAAGTAATAGAATTGATTAAAAAAATATCATCACATACTTACCACACTGCTTGATTTTGGTACATCTCGAAATCTGTCTAGTGTTTGAAATTTTTGATTTAATTCCTGAAATAATTCCATGTGCCTCTTCCTCGTATGCATGACCTTCTACAAAATGAAATATAATTGCTTAATACCGTATAATGAATCATGGAATAGTTTTAAAAGAACCATTATTTCCTCCAACTTAATAAAGCAAATTGAATTTGGCTGGGCTGTCTCTTTCCTATAGACAGAAGGAATGGAAATTAATTGTGCCATCCCCTATTTGGTCTTTGTAATGCACTTTTTGGATACTGAGTGGTGTTTTTTTTTTCTCTCCTGCCCTTTCCTGAATTACTCAAACCACTATTTCTTTTATGCCACTGCAGATGTGTTATGAATACAGCAGCCAACACTTTGAATGATCCTTATTGTTTGTCAGTTAAAACCAATTTTGAAAGAAATGAAGTACAGTAAATGGTTCCCCCCATCCTAGGGGAAACTCTGAATTTATTCGTTTGAATATGAAGAGTCCAATTATCCGATATGCTTTTCATCTGAATGTTCTCCTGCTGGAATTGAGGGCTCAGAATTGTTACTGTGATCAAAAGTTACCATTGGTTTCATTTCACATTTATAGCCTACCTTTCCCCAGAGGAGGTTAAAGAAGTGTAAATCTCCACTCAAAGGTATCCTAACAACTACCTTGATTGAGCGGACAAAAAAGCCAAGAGCGAGGGAAGTAGTAGTACCACTTTATTCTGCTTTATTCAGATCTCACTTGGAATACTGTGTCCAGTTCTGGGCAACACAGTTCAAGAAGGATATTGACATGTCCAGAAAAGGGGGCAATATGGGCTGAATCCACACCAGCAAAATAATTCAGATCCAATATGCAGTATTTTATCCACTTTACACCAGACTGACTAGTAAAATTCTGGACTCATATTCATAACCACACATTCTCCAGGCCAAATTCAAATTGGAACAAAAGGGTGTTTTATCCCATACGCTTTTTTCTCAGCTTCCAGAATGCATAAACCTATGAACCAATAGCCTTTCTTGTTTTTCTGTCAATCTTAACATCTACCTTGCAAGATCACAGTCTGGCATCCTCATCCAAACCTCTTCTCCCCTTCACATCCCAGTGAGTAAGTAAGGGAACTTTAAATGTCTTGCCAAGAAAACCCCATTATAGGGTTCATAATATGTCAGAAATGACTCAAAGGGACATAACTATAACAACATGAGCATCTTTCAGGACTGCCTTAGGTATGTATTCCTGCATGAAGGAGATTAGATGGCCCTTGAGGTCTGTTCCAACTCTTAAGTTTCTATAGACCTTGTCACACTAGTGAAATCGCATTCAGAAAAGGGATTTAAACTAGATTTAAATTTTAAAAAACCCACAAATGCAGGAACTTCCTGAAAGTAAAAAGCTGCTACTTTTCTCTGTTTTTCCTTCTGTTTATTTTCACATTATTTTACATTTGCAGGAATGTCGTGTGATAAACTTCCCGCATTTGCAGGTTTTAAAAAATTTAAATCTAGTTTAAATCCCATTTCTGAATGGGATTTTGCTAGTGTGATAAGGCCCTATGACTCTATCCTAAGAGGGTTGGTCATGCTGAGGAGAAGTGATTCTGCTAAAGTCAAACATCAGATTTTGGGGTGGGGCTTAATGGGTTTTTGAACCTGTGTCTCTTCAAGTTTCCATGTTCTAGTCCAGTAATCTGATAACATACTGGCTCTAAATTCATAGCTGTGAAATGGTAGTAGTTATGAATCCCAGTCAAATATTTCTTAATCATGCATCCTTCTTGTATGGTCTGTAGGTTCCTCAGAGTTCAACAGGATTGACTGACACAAGTGTGTAGGTATAATGTTTTACTGTGTCAAATGGGACTCGTTACCTAAGAAGTGAGTTTAAGACTAGAACTTTTAAATTCTCAAATTCATTTCTGTTTCTAATTCTGGGAAGCATATGTATAATTTATTACATTTCATATATTTTTAGTAGTTATTTTGTTCTAACACAAAAAAAGCCTATAGGTGAAATTTGATATACATATGAAATGTTATCAGCAATTTATTAGCCAAAGTGATATCTCGCCAGATAATCATGAACAGAAGAAAATGTGTGTGTGTGTGTGTGTGTGTGTGTGTGTCTGTATGGACAGTGCTCTGTAAGTGCACAGAACAAATAATGTGAGATAGGACATGACTGCATCAGACAAAACCACCAGAAGGACAATTATCATCTTGCACAGATAATTTCTTCTAAAATAGGGATTTGCGTCTATTGTTACTTTTCAATGTAAATTTGCCAAAATGCTCCTGATATACTTTGGTGATCACAGATACACCAAACATCCAGATTTCTCCCTTTTAAAAAATGGGACAGCAGTCATTTATCAATTGGGAACACCAAAAATGGAACAAAAGTTCCTTCTCTAGAGAGAAGGTTATCAGTCATTGCTATGATTCATTCATTGACTAAAACCTCTGAAATACTAATGTATCTGCTTAGAGAACAAATGGGTAGAAGAGGAACTGCACATGTTGCCTTGCATTTCAGTTTCAGTGAAGTGATTTGAGCACTGGACTGTGACTCTGAAGACCAGGTTTGAATTCTGGTTCTGCCATGAAAACCCACTGGGTGACCTTGGCCAAGTCACATCCTCTCAGCCTCAGAGGATGGCAATGGCAAACCCCCTCTGAAGAAACTTGCTAAGAAAACCCCATGATAGGGTTGCCATAAATCAGAAATGGCTTGAAATCACACAACAGGAGCAGCAGCAGCAACAACAAATGGGAATATACTGCAGTAAGGGAAGTTGGAGACTATCTTAGATGGGAGACCACCAACAGATACCAAGTGCTGTGGTCTATATTTCAGAGGAAGGGAGTACCAAAAGTACCTCTGAGTATTCCTTGCTTAAGAAAACCCTAAGAGATTTATTGCGGGATATAGTGGCTTAGTGGTTAACAAACCAGTTCTGAGGATTGGAAGATTGGAAGGTTGATGGTTCCAGGCCTGAGTGATGCATGATGGGGTGAGCTTCTGTCACTAGTCCTAGCTTCTGCCAACCTAGCAGTTCAAAAGCATGCAAATGCAGGTAGATAAACAGGTACCACTTGGGTGGGAAGGTAACAGCGTTTGGTGCAGTCATGCTGGCCACATGACCAGCACAGCAATCCTCATACAACACTGGCTCTTCAGCTTAGTAATGGAGGTGAGCACTGCTCCCCACTGTCAGTTATGACTAGACATTCACTTCAAGGGACTACTTTTACCTTTACGAGATTTATGAGGTCACCATAAGTTGACAGTCAACTTGAAAGTGTGCATGTGCACATACACACACACACACACAGACACACACAGCATTATTAGATCAAATCTAGCAGCATGGATTTGAGCTACCTAATGGCTTAAAGAAGGATCTCTTCCAGACCAGTACAAAGATACTGAATCTAGTATCCAGCCTCTCAGTGGGAGTGGTTTCATAGATTTCTCTAAATATTTTTCTGACTAGCTTGAAGTGTCTATGTTCATGTACATTACAATAAATTTAGCATTGAGGGTGTTTGCCTCTCCCCCTTGATAGACACTTTGAGGAGGATTAGGGTTATCAGAAGAGCTCTGTATCTGAAGACTTTTCTTGATAGATTAGATTTCTTAAACTTAAAGACGTAGCTACATGATTCACAATATGGGCACTAGAACGGAGAAAGCAATTATAAACCAATTAACCTCACAAGCATTGTGAGGAGTGAACAGGAAATAGTTCTTCAGGATTCAGTGAGTTCCTTCTTGCAACACATAATTCGCCTGAGAGATATTTGACCTAGATTTATGAAGGAAGTCTTGCCTAAGCGACTTTTTGCAGATTTGCAAGATCTTAATCTTACTGTTACTTAATGCAAGATAGTAAACCTAGCCCCCTCCTTACTCATCCTCTCACCCACACATGTTTCAAAAAAGCAGTTCTGATTCCAAAATGATTATTTGGCCCCTTATGTAGGAAATATTTTTTGTTAAAAAAAGAACTTTCAAGTATGCCAACAATTAGATTGTGGAAGAAATCTTAAATATTGCCACTAGGAAGTAATCTTCACTGAATTCTGAGTAAATACAATACAACTTGGCTGTAATGCTAGGACACTTACAGTGTATACTTCAAAATAAATCTCATTGATTTTGTTGAGAGCTCAGTATGCTCAGCTTGCTAGGGGACCTATTGGGCAAATGTTAAACTGAAGGCTTTTATTTATTTGACATGTTTATTTATCACTTCCAAACCTGTTGCTGCTCCCAAAGTGGTATATAACAGATAAAATCAGGTTCTGAAGCCTCATTTTTAAAAAAGCATACAATTAAAATAGTCCCTAGATGCAACGCTTCTGGTTTTAAGGATCAAAGGCCATCTTGACATACCGAGACAGTACCTTGAAGATTCTCCAGTCCCTTTGAGAGATCTAGAGAAAGACTGAGACAAAATGGTTTGTGTGTTTGTATGTATGCCTGTATGTGTGCATTCCATCCTGTTTCCCACACTTTGGACAACACAGACATTGTATAAAGCTCTTCCTTCTGCACAAAAATAATGATTTTTTCCCCCACATTTGTGAAGCTAAGCACAAATACAGCTCGCATGTGCTCTGACAGACTGATTGAATAACCAGGCAAGGAAGAAACAGAATGTCATAGAGGCGAAGTCAGAGCACAGAAATGATAAGTTGGGGACACTTAGTCTAGTTTTCTTATAATGGTTTACAGTTAAAAAATTATATCCAATCTTACATGACTCTACTGAGAAGTAAGATTTATTGACTTCAATGGGAATAGTTTCCAAGGACATCTGGATAGGAGCTGCCTTAAGAAAGTTCATGGAACAGGCATTCCTTCTGCTTCTCTTCCCTTTAGCTACCTGTGGCCCCCTAAAAGCCTTCTAATGGATCAACTAGGGAAGAGGGGAGACTTTCTGAACGTAACAGGGGAAATGAGGATATGGGAAGTGTCCTTATGTTAACTTATCTTAAGATGGGATTACTCCCTCTCCCCAGTAGCTCTTCACACCCT
This sequence comes from Urosaurus nigricauda, assembly GCA_034509955.1. Lineage (NCBI taxonomy): Eukaryota > Metazoa > Chordata > Lepidosauria > Squamata > Phrynosomatidae > Urosaurus > Urosaurus nigricauda. The sequence goes on along the minus strand of JAOEGL010000001.1, from coordinate 253,609,320 downwards.
CACATCACATTTTTCAGGAAGGGAACTTATTTTAAAGAGAAGTTCTTTGGTGTCTATACAGAAGGAGAAGACTCCAGAAACATTCCTTCTTTGAATTTTCTTGCCATATCTTAGGATCCACGTCAACATGTTCAATATGTGTACCTCATTGGTCAAATAAATCCTTTATGACAACCTGTGCCCCCCAACTAGCAGTACTTGGATGATTTGACAACATATATATATATATATATATATATATATAAAATTTTAATTTAAAAAATTAAAAACACTTCACAGACAATTGATAATAAATAACATGATGGCAGATATGGGAGAACAGAAGTTTTTGGATGTGCACAGTATCATCTATATTTTGTCAGATGCTAAAATCTGCTCACTTGGTGATAGGATGTCTTTGAATCAGTTGCCATAGAGAGAAATTCTAAGATAGGGAAACACATTGCATAGCTGACCTTCTAAATGGCACCATGTGACTCACAAGACTTGCTCAGTGCTGTGATTATATAATTTCTCCAACTATACTTAAACATTTTAATTGCCTTTTGGTAGCTTCATTTGGTTGTTAATGCATCATGATCTACTTACTTAGCATATATTTTCATTAAGCCTGTTAAGTAGATGCCTTTTAAAGAGGTTTAATGTGAATAAGTGGGTTTAGGGAGGAGAGGGGAAGTGAAAACATGTGCAATAATGTTGACCAGGGACTCCAGAATCTGAAGTGTTCTGGGCCACACTTCCATCTTTTCTTTAATAAATGTGGAGACCAGAGCCTTGTGCAGAGGATGGTTCCAACAAAATCAAACCACAAGCAGATGGGAATGGGGTTGTGCCCCCAATATCTATGTGCAGGGAGGGTGTCGGCAGTAGTGGCTTCTATGTCATTGGGGCAGTGAGCCCAGTGCAGCTTTTAGTGTGAACATTAAAAGTTTTCCAAGGTGCCAAACCTGTCCCTAGAATAGAATCTCCAACTTGGACAGCTCCTTAAACATTTAGGAGCTCTCCAGATGTTGTTGGACTGCAAAGCCCATTGTCTTTAGCTAGCATAATCAATGATGGGGGATTGTGGGAGTTGCAGTCCAAGAACAAGTGGGGAGCAATACACATACTACATTTCAGCTTTCTGTCCAGGAGGAGTTCCAAAATGTCCTCTATTTTGAGCAGGACTAAAAAGCACGAATTTACTTTTATCTGAGTGTTCTAGCCATATTTGGTCATGTCCTACATTTTGAAGTGCCTTGTCTTTCTTTGCGGTGTTGATATCTGGTCACTCTGACCTCACAGTTTCTGAACCAGTGCACAAAACAGAACCTAGTTATGATAGCCACACATTCCTGAATTTTGGGCTCCAGTTTTCTGATTCATAATGCACATATCAATGAATACAATGTAAAATCAAGTATAGTGGAGAGAATGGCCAAAATGCCTATACTAGGAAACAGGCATGGAGGACTGAAGATCCTGTCTCTGCACATAGCTCTGTATGTGCATTTCTGCGTCCCCCTGCTTCTTGATGGCTATCAAACCCTGCAAGTGGCCCTTCCTACTGTCACCTACCAGGAAGGGACAAAGAGGGGAAGTGCTTCAGACCATGGAGAAAACAACTGGTCTCAGCTTGGTTGAGGAGGAAGAAATGACAGTACGCTCTCACATGGAGTGAATCTGCCATTTTCTTTTCCCAGGAGCTTAGAGCAGTCAGATATTCCCCCTCCCTTCTTTCTCCACCAGTAAGCGACAGTACACACCAAAAGTGCTTAGGACAAAAATGTCATTGAGATCCTTTTTAAAAAGTCCCATTCAATGCAATGTATGGTTGGCCCTCCATAGCCACATATTCTTTATCCATGGATTCAAGCATCCAGGGCTTGAGAATATTCGAAATAAGTATAAATTCCAAATAACAAACTTTGGTTTTGCCATATTATGAAAGGGACGCCATTTTACTGTGCCATTGTATTTAACGGGACTTATACATCCACAGATTTTGGTATCCACATGGGGTCCTGGAACCAAAACTCAGCGGATAACAAGGGCCCACTGTATTAGGGAAAAAGGAAGAATAGAAAGAGGCTGTGCCATTTTTCAACAAACCACAATATAGCAAAGCAAAAGTGAGGTGCTTTCATTGCCAATAGATTAGCCCCATTTGGTAGAAGGTAAAGCCTCTTCCATAGGAGCCAGATTAGAATTCAGCAAATACCTCACACTACACTATGTGTTAGTTTTATTTTGTCTGATGTTAAATGCCCCACAACTCACAAAGTGCAAGTTTTCTTGGGGGGGGGGGGAGGGATTGGAATACCACATTCTGGCTAACTAAGTCTTTACATCTATAGCAAGTATGGGTATAGATCTGTTTTGGGTATATTGGCTACCACATACAGTAGTCTTTTAAAGAAAGGCTTATCTAATTAGAAAATTGTTGGAGATGTAATATTGCTAATGCCTCCTTAACACATATTTTTGGAAGCTTTCCCATAGTTGCCTCATTTTAGGTGGAAGGAATTAGGTGGATAAGCTTGGTACTGGAATGCTCTTTAATATTTAGAGATGTGCATGTACTTTTGAATTATTTACCTGTATCTTAGAAACTAACAGTGGATGTGGATTTTTCATGCCCTCTTGACTACTAAACAATTGATACTTTGATTTTGGAAAGATAACTTCAATGGATAGAAGACCTAACAATGCTTGCAACATTTGAAAGAAAGATGTATAGACAAAACCTACAAATATTTGGTCATTTGGTCAGCTTTTATTGAAACCTATTATTAACATGGTTGCTTTTCCTTTTCATCTGTTTTGTTTTGTTATATTGGAATATAATAGTCAGCCCTCCCTATCCATGGTGTTTATCCTCGAATTCAAGCATCCCCTGTCTGAAAATATTGAAAAAAGTGTATAAATTCCAAAGAGCAAACTTTAATTTTGCTAACCATTTTACTATGCCATTGTATTTAATGGGACTTGAGCATCCATGGAGTTTGGTATTCACAGAGGGTCCTGGAACCAAATCCCAGTGGATACTAAGGGGCCACTGTAATATATAACTGATAACCTTCCCTGTGTATTTCTATCATGCATTTTAATATCCATCTATCTATTCAAAAATCATATTGTGTGAGAATTAAGAAAGGCTGGTATAATGGCAGATGTACATGATTGATATAAATGTTTATAGGTGTGGGGTGTGTGTTTGTGTGGGTGTATGTGCCTTCAAGTTGCCTATTGATTTAAGGCAGCCCGATGAATTTCAGGGTTTTGTTGCCCAAGGAATACTCAAAGGTGGTTTTGCCAGTTTGTTCCTCTGAAATATTGCCTACAGCACCTGGTATTCATTGGTGGTCTCCCATCCAGGTACTATCCAGGGCTCACTTTGTTTAGCTTCCAAGATCAGATGGAATCTGGTACCTTTAGGCTATTTGGGCCACAAGTGTATATAGACAGACTTTTAAATTTAAACAAGATTTTTTTTAAAAAACTGGCCAAGATCTTGTATAGATAGAGTACCATCACTATATTATGTCTGATAATCATTTCAGAATGCCAAACAAAGGGCTTCTGAGCTGTGGCATATTGGGGCTGTGTGAAATGATATCTGCAGCACTCTTTTGATTATGGGGCACACTGAGAACAAGCAGCTGGAAAAACCCTTTGGACCCTGCCACAATTGCTTCTTCTGATGTGTGCCTCAACAGGCAGAGCATTGCAGACAGATGCCACCTCCTAGTGCCCTGACCTGCAGCACTTTGGAAGTTCTTCAGTTGGGATCTTGCCAGGCTGAAAAGGTAGGCTTTGGGGAAAGGGGATGTTCAGTCATTAATTACCATAAATGTATATCCCATGTTACAAGGTCGCATATCCAGCTTATGATCTTGTAACTGCAGAACGGGATGCCAGCTGTTCTGTAATCATAGTTTTGTTTGCATACCACTCTCCTCCCTTGACTGAATGACACCCCCCTACCACTGCTAGTTAGATGTGACTGTATTTATTTCTCAGCTCTGATGGATTTTAAAAGGAGACGTTCAGGAAATTTTACTATGCTTTAAAAAAACACAGCCTTTTTCTCTGGCAAATTATAATGATAAACCAGATTCTTCTCTCAAAGGCAAGAAAGCTGGTTCTTATGCTCCATGCTGCTCTGTGCCCATGCACATTAATATGGATAGTTTTTCAAATTACCATTAGTACATGCTTCTCAAATGATGATAAAGTGGTCCTAAGTGTATATTGCCTATGCAAACATGGTGAGGCTTCAGTTTCACAAGAGGAACACATAATTAATTATATCAGATAGTTAACTTGCATGAACAGGAAGCTTATGCATAAACCAAGATTCCACAAACCATTAATATTCCACTGAGCAGACAAAGAATTTCTGCTCTGTGTAAAGTCTAAGCCTATTTCCTGAAAATAATGGAACAGCAGCAAGTTAGTGAGATATTAATACTATACATTTAATAAGTCTTGTTTTTTTTTCACAATGAGAAATGGTGTTTAGAACTGAAACACCACTATAAAATGGATTCACCTACATCAGCCACCTTTGGTTCTCCAGAGGCCCTTTTATGTCACAGGATTATGGCAATAAGATTCCATTTAGAGTGACACTGCAACATGCTATGGAATCCTGGGAACTTTAATTTACAGCAAACATTTAGAAATCTTAGCCAGATAGCTCTCATGCCTGACTGAAAGAAACCAAACCAAAAAACAAGCAAACAAACAAAAAACCACCCCAGGATTCCATAGGATACATACATGGCAGTTAAAGTGAAATCATCCTTCCTTCTAATACTCAGAAAGTCCACTTTGATTGAAAGTACACACTGCAACTCCACAAATTTCTGAAAGCAGCCCTTGAGGAAGGCCAATTGGTGGTAAGCTCAAAACGTGCTAGGCTTTTAAAGAAATAAATGGTTTTGGACCATCACACAGCACATGGCATTTTATCTTCTTTCATACTTCTAGGGTGAAAAGGTATAAGATGTTTTGGAGTACAGCTCCCACAGACCTTACCATTGGTTGTGCTAGTGTTGATAAGTTTTTAAAGCCAAAATATCTGAAGGAGCAAAATTCCTAACATCTAACCTTAAAAGCATATGTTTTCTGAAAATAAATTATCCTGTAAAATGTAACATAAAATTTGATTAAAAATAAAATCTGATATCTCCAAAATAAAATCTTTGGCACTCCAAAATAATGCATTATGGAGGCAAGACCACAGTTGAGTGAAAGGACACACAGTTTTCGTGTGCTAGGTTTCAGATGCCCTTGACATCTACAGCCAAAAAGGCTTTTTAGCAGGGCTGAGATCATGGAGAACTGCTACCAGTCAGGGCCCTGAGTCTGAGGGACCAATTGTCTGATTCAATTTAAGGCAATTATTATTATTATTATTATTATTATTATTATTCATAGAATCATAGAGTTGGAAGAGACCACAAGGGCCATCCAGTCCAACCCCCTGCCATGCAGGAACTCCAAGTCAAAGCATCCCTGACAGATGGCCATCCAGCCTCTGCTTAAAGACCCCTAAGGAAGGAGACTCCACTACACTCCGAGGGAGTGTGTTCCACTGTCGAACAGCCCTTACTGTCAGGAAGTTCCTCCTAATGTTGAGGTGGAATCTCTTTTCCTGCAGTTTGCATCCATTGTTTCGCGTTCTAGTCTCTGCAGCAGCAGAAAACAAGCTTGCTCCCTCCTCAATATGACATCCCTTCAAATATTTAAACAGGGCTATCATATCACCTCTTAACCTTCTCTTCTCCAGGCTAAACATCCCCAGCTCCCTAAGGCGTTTTTCATAGGGCAAGGTTTCCAGACCCTTCACCATCTTAGTTGCCCTCCTTTGGGCATGCTCCAGTTTCTCCACATCTTTTTTGAATTGTGGTGCCCAGAACTGGACACAGTATTCCAGGTGGGGCCTGACCAAAGCAGAATAGAGTGGCACTATAACTTCCCTTGATCTAGAAACTTTACTTCGTTTGATGCAGCCTAAAATTGCATTGGCTTTTTTAGCTGCCGCATCACACTGTTGACTCATGTTCAGCTTATGGTCTACTTGGACTCCTAGATCCCTTTCACATGTGGTCTCATTCAGCCAGGTGTCCCCCATCCTATATCTGTGCATTTCATTTTTCCGCCCTAAGTGCAGAACCTTACATTTCTCCGCATTGAATTTCATTTTGTTAGCACTGGCCCAGCTTTCTAGTCTATTCAGGTCATTTTGAATTTTGATCCTGTCCTCTGGGATATTAGCTACTCCTCCCAGTTTAGTGTCATCTGCAAATTTGATAAGTATGCCCCCAATTCTGTCATCCAAATCGTTAATAAAGATGTTGAATAGCACTGGGCCCAGGACAGAGCCCTGTGGGACCCCACTGGTCACTTCTCTCCAGGATGAAAAGGAGCCATTGTTGAGCACCCTTTGAGTTCGGCCAGTCAACCAATTACAAATCCATGTAACAGTTAACTTGTCTATCCCACATTTTGCAAGCTTGTTTGCAAGAATGTCATGGGGAACCTTGTCAAAGGCCTTACTGAAATCGAGGTATACTATATCCACAGCATTCCCTTCATCTACCAAGCTGGTAATTTTATCAAAAAAAAGAGATCAGGTTCGTTTGGCATGACTTCTTTTTCTGAAACCCATGTTGGCTTTTTGTGATTATGGCATTGGCTTCTAAATGTTCACAGACTCTCTGCTTAATGATCTGCTCTAGAACCTTTCCTGGAATTGATGTCAGACTAACTGGACGATAATTGTTGGGATCCTCTTTTTTTCCCTTTTTGAAGATGGGGACAACGTTTGCCCTCCTCCAGTCTGCTGGGACTTCTCCTGTTCTCCAGGAGTTCTCAAAGATTATTGCCAATGGCTCTGATATTACATTTGCCAGTTCTTTTAATACTCTAGGATGTAGTTCATCTGGTCCTGGAGATTTATATTCATTTAGGTTAACCAGGTATTCCTGTACTACCTCTTTACTTATTCTGTGCTGAATTTCCTCTATTCTGTCTCCATTATCCTTAGGTTGAGCACCCTTTGCCTTTTCTGAGAAGACTGAAGCAAAGAAGGTGTTGAGTAATTCTGCCTTTTCTCTGTCCCCTGTTAGCATTTTGCCATCTTCTGCACGCAGTGGCCCCACTGTTTCCTTCTTCTTCCTTTTGCTGCGGACATATCCAAAAAAGCCCTTTTTATTGTTCTTAACCTCTCTAGCAAGCCTGAGTTCATTATGCGCTTTAGCTTTTCTGACTTTACCCCTACATGTGCTGGCTATTTGTTTGAATTCCTCTTTCGTGATTTCTCCATTTTTCCATTTCTTATACATGTTCCGTTTAAAACTTAGCTCATTTGAAAGTTCCTTAGTCATCCATCCTGGCTTCTTGAGACATCTTCCATTTTTCTTCCTCATTGGAACTGTTTGAAATTGTGCCTTCAAAATCTCCCTTTTGAGAAACTCCCATCCGTCTTGAACTCCCTTTTCTTTTAGTATTCCTGACCATGGGATCACTCCCAGTATTTCTCTAAGTTTATTGAAATTAGCTCTCCTAAAGTCTAGAGTGTGTGTCTGACTATGCCTAGCTTCTCCCTTCCACTGTATTACAAACTCCAGGAGAACATGGTCACTTCCACCTAAGGATCCAACCACTTGCACCCCATCAACTAGGTCTTCCCTGTTGGTTAAGATCAGATCTAAAATGGCTGATCCCCTTGTTGCCTCTTCCACCTTTTGGACAATGAAATTGTCTTCCAGGCAAGTGAGGAATTTGCTAGACTTTGAGGATTTGGCTGAGTTTGACTTCCAGCAAATATCAGGATAGTTGAAGTCACCCATCACTACTACATCTCTCTTTTCTGAGTATGTGATTATTATTATTCATTGATATGCTGCCTTTCTCCCTGAAGGGACCCAAGGGGGCTCACAATTTTTTTTTTTTAAAAATTACAATAAAATATAAAAGAGTCAAAATCATCTAAAAACAATCAAAAGGCAAGCAGGGATGGGGCCAGTCTAGCCTCCTGTGGAAGGGACTTCCAGAGGGTGGGAGCAGCCACCAAGAAGGCTCTCTCCTGTGTCTTGACCAAGTGAGCCTGAGATGGAGGTGGGATCTAGAGAAAGCCTTCTGCCAACAATCCTAGTGTTCTGGCTTGCTCATATGGGGTGATGCGGTTCTTCAAATAATCTAGACCTAAGCTGTACACATTAGATCTTCATAGGAACATATATCCATACATTATTACCTAAACCAGCTGCAACCCTGATCATCTCCTGTTATATTTACAATGGTGTTCTAGTGCCCAATCCCATTGCATACCCCTGTAGTTCCAGAACTCAGATAGCCCTAGGAATAGCATCACCATCTACCCACTGATCTCTCCAAAAGTACTGTATATATTCAGGTATAAGTCTAGAAATTTAGGTCAAAAAATTGACCCCAAAAACCTGAGTCGAATTATCCACAGATCAATGTAAGTACTGTATCTTAACTCTTATTTAAAAGAAGGAGCCATCCTCGGGTGAAAAGCAAGAGTATAATCTGTCCTGGAAGCACTGACCCCCTTTACTCTCTCAGCCATCCAGTCTTAAGAATAAGCACAAAGAGTTATGTCTGATGGACTTTTGGAAGTTATTCGACATTGTTTTGCTTTGCTTCATCCTTTAGATCCTTTCCTATATGCCCCTAAATTTTACCCTCAACTTATCCACGGATCATAGCAAAATCCATAATTTTGGCCCCAAAAATTGCCCTCGACTTATACATGAGGTCAACTTATAGTCGAGTATATACGAGTATCTGTGGTATATTGCTGCTTTTCCAACCAGGAACTCTCCAAATGTGCTTTGGAGTGACCAAAGGATTAATCTGACATATTTGGTTGGGAAAGTATGGCCAATAGTTTCAGACCAGAACCTTAAAGTTATGGCAATATATGATAATGCCTGATCACTGTCCTAATCAGCAGAAATATATCATGGTAGTTTTAGATCAGTTATTCCCAAACTCTGGCCTTCCAGGTGTTTTCAACTTTAGCTCCCAGAATCCCAGACTATTAGCTAAGAAGACTGAGGCCTCTGAGAAATGAGGTCCAAAAACACCTGGAGGACCACAGTTTAGGAATCACTGTTTTAGATTGTCCTGATTGGTTGACTTGACTGCTGATTGCTGGGTTTCCTTTATCTCACTGTCCAAGTTTAAATGGATTGATGTTGTTATGTATCTTCAATTCATTTCCAACTTTCTTGGCAAGATTTTTCAGAGGGTGGTTGTCAAGGCCTTCGTCTTAGATGGAGAGAGATTTTGTGGCCAAAGCCACACAGTGGGTTTCCAAGGCCAAGCAAGAATTTAAATCCTGGTCTCCCACAGTCATAGGGAGTCATATCACACTAGATGAATTCTGTCATCTAGTCATATCACACACAGTCATATCACACTAGATGAATTCTGCACAGAAACAGGATTTTAAAAACAGGGGAAAAAAAACCATAAATGTGGGATTTTTTCAGATGAGTTTGTGCCAAAGAGCAATAACACAAAAATAAAGTGTCATTTTTGTTGACTTTCTGTTCGCCTTATTTTTCGCGTTATTGCTCTTTGGCACAAACGCATTTGAAAAACATCCCACATTTGCAGGGTTTTTCTACTTTTAAATGCCATTTCTGTGTGGGGTTCATCTAGTGTGATAAGGTCCTTAGGGCAGCACTCAAACCACTACATCATGCTGGCTTTAATTTAAATGGATTATCATATGTAAATGAGCATTAATATTCTCCCTTTCCCACAAGGGAAGCTGTAAGAAAAGTAGGAGAATGACCATATAATGATTCTGTCTGAGGGAGTGGGAAGTTTGCAGCTGTGTAGAGAAGAGAAATGGACTTTGGGAGGAAGTAAAGCCCTAGATATGTAAGTGTGTACTGTATATGTGCTTGTGTGTGTATTCTGGGAGTGCCTATCTCTCTCTGTCTCGCTTGAAAGTTTTCAAAAGTATCTATAAGGTATATTTAAAGCAATGTTTAAATGGTACAAATTTGGCGATGTATACACAGTATAAACTTTAACACATTAAGCTGTCTTAATAAGTATTTTGCAGACATCTTTACATTCATCTTGCTTTAAATTAAGTAAAAGTTAAAGTAAGTAGAAATAACATAGGAACACTTACTTCAAAGTCGAGGTCAGAGTAACGTGATTTTCTTCTCTATTAAGCATTAGGAGAAAAAACAAAAACACAATTGTGTATTAGCTTGATGTCTGAACATGAAGAGACAGTATATATTTCTCATCTGTGTACCAATACAATAAAAGAGTTACAGCTTCCAAAATATGTTTAGTTTAAACTTTGGTGAAACAACTGGGCGGGGGAATCCAGACTTTAGTCAAGTTACTTAGGTCCTAATGATTTAAATCGATTTACCCTAACCGTAGATTGGTCTAAATCATATCCAGTGTTTAGTGGAATAATCTACTTGCTCACTGTACAGTGGTCTAAGAAAAACAACAACAGAATAACAAAAACAAAAGAAAATAATAATAATAATAATAACATCTCTCACCTCTATAAAATGAGTGTTCAAAATTTGACAAAATGGAAAATTTAGCATGGATTTACAAGGCTTTTGCTGTCACCTTGTGCTGATCCTTCTGAATCTCAGTTTCAGAAAGTTTCAGACATGCTTTTGGATCAAAGGTGATTTTCAAGGGAAGTATCAAAATTGCATAAGGATTTTCAACCTGTCTTACTATGAAGTGAGGCAATTTCCAGATTAAGCCAGTCATATAAGCCTGCTCATTGTGGACACCAATAGCACTGGTTATCTTCTGACAAGGAAATCATTTGCTTCCCAAAACATGGCTCATGTGGAGGTTTCAAAGCATATTTTGATGAACACCAATCTAAGGTTGCATTTGCACTGCAGAAATAATCCAATTTAAATGTTATGACTAGATACTGTGGAATTCTGGGATTTGGAGTTTGTTTTGGCACCAGAGCTGTCTGACAGAGAAAGCTAAATATGTAGAGAGATCTTGTAGAACCTGAGACTACGTAACTGAAAAAAAAAGAAGGTGACAGCATGAGCTTTTGTAGACTACAGTCTACTTCCTCAGATGCATTTAGAGAAAGCTAATATTACACAAAACTACAAATTCCAGAATTCCACAGCATTGAATCATGACAATTAAAGCAGTGTCAAATTGCATTATTTCTGCAGTATAGAATCTATCTTAGTCAGGCCTACAGTTTTTTTTAATTGTGCCTATTGCTTTTGAAAATAGACATTGGATTATTTCTGTAGTGCAGATGCATCCTAAGATTTATGTGCATGGGTGTGCAGGGCTATAAGAGTGCCCGGTCTGGGAGACAACGGTGTGTTCAGAACAAAATTTCCATAATTATATTGCAGGACCTAAATGTTCATGCAAGCAAATGGTAACCAAAGCAGCAAGAAAAGTGCTCATGTAGCAGCAAGCGAAATATTCTATGCACATAATTTTGCATTTATACCATGTGGAAAACACAGCAAATGGCTATTTCTTTGATGAATACAACACACCACAAAGCTGGAGTGGAAATATTAGAAAGAAATTCATACCAGGAGAGAACCCATGAGGACAAAATAAGTAGGCCTGCTCAGATTGCACCCATGAAAGGAGTCTTTCCAAAATATATTGGACATTTAAAAAACAAACAAACACAGGCACTCTGGGAAAAAATTCTGTCCCTGGCAAGGTTTCATTTATTTATTTGGACATTTTAATCCCATGTAGAGGCCCCAGAGGCAGTTTGGGTAGCAGGTAGATCTGTAGCACAGCATTTATAAACAGAAACAATGGTTAAATAAGCAAAGAGTGAGCCATAAAGTGCATTTGAGCATATGTGGAGGGCATTTTCTTCTTTGCTGACTAGTTGGAATCTCTTTCCAAAACATACTTTGGATTAAAAACAAAAAACAGATTTCACAGAGTAATAGTTTTAGCACTTCTCTGTTGAAATTGCAGTGTCTTGCAGAAATGTCCACCCCTCCCCTTGACTTTCCCCCATGTAGTTATGTTACTACCTGGAATTGAGAGCCAGATTTAAGTTGCATTGTTCACAAAATGTGGCAAATGCAAGTGGATGTGTGTGCACTGTGCACTAATCCCATTTCTCTTGGCAGCAAATGACAATGAAAGAAAACACGACATTCTTGGACAAACTCCACAGGGTGAAGCCCTCTCTTCATTTTTCTTGTTCAAGTAACTTTCCCCCCAAACAGATGCTGTCCACAGCCACACTTATTATGATGATCAGCTCAGTTTTTAAATCTGAAGTTTAAAGGAGTGTTCCAAGGTGTGGAGCCCATCTTCAAAATAGGGCTTGGAGTAGCTTCTTGAAAGATTAGACTGAAACTAGGGCTGCATGTACACTGCAGAATTAATGTAGTTTGACACAACTTTAACTACCATAGATCAATGCTATGCAATTCTGGGATTTATACGTTTTGTGAGATTTTTCACCCTCTGTCAGAGAACTCTGGTGCCACAACAAAACTACAAATCCTGGGATTCCATAGGATGGAGCCATGACAGTTAAAATGGTGTCAAACTGCATTAATTCTCCAGTGTGGCAGCTGCCTAGAACAGTTTCATCTTTCACTCACCAATGAATATTTACACCCTTCTTTCCCAAATTCATACCTCTAAAAAGTGATTGGAAAATTACTATTTCAATAGAGTTATAGTTCTAACAGGTCCAAACACCCAATTCCTGTTATAGTTCTGATTCTCCAAAATTACTAGAATTGGGATTGTTGGAAATGACATTGTTTTTTCATTGTGTACTATTTCCTTGGTTTGAGTGTTGTGCTTGGAAGCAATTCAAACAGGAATTAAGCCCCTGTTATACTAAAGCCAGAAATTTACAACCTGATGCCTGTTTATTGGACAATGAACCCTACTGAATTCTGCTCTACTAACACTCAAGCAGTGCTATAGAGGAGAATTTTTGAAGTTCGCAGGTACTCTCTGTGACAGTCTCCCTAGCTACACTCACCAAAAGGCAAGCAGCTGTGTTGATTTACTTCCACAAATCACTTGTAGCAGTTTTTATTATCATCAGAAGTTGTCTTTTAGTTAAGTTAACAGGTCTTAATTGTCTTGTGAAGACCTGGCCTTCCCAAGATACTTTGAATAAAGACAGGGATAGATTGTAATCATAGACTGTTGACATGAAAATTCATTTCTCCCTTCCATTACTGTGAGGACTGCTGCTGTTAAGTCTTAGTGGCAGATGGCTCAAAGATATTGTTGCTCCCTTGTAACATCACCTGTGTGCTGTGTTTGTGTGTATGGGGGGAGGGCGGTGGAGAATGATACTCCTGGTCCTTTGCCTCTGCAAACCCTGGCTTCACTACCCCAGTGCTCTCAAGCAAGTATTCACAGGAATATAATTTTATATTGCAGTCCTACTGATTAAGTTTAGTGAAGTTCAGCAGAGTGTCCTCCCAGATAAATAGGTATGTATTGGATTTGAGCCACAGAGTTATTAGATCATCTGAAAAGCAAAGCCTGAGTTTTATCTTTTTGGTTGACTAAAGAGGATATTTAAACAGAATCCAGAACAATTATGCCACCAAATCCAGGTCAAAGGATGGGACGGGGGGAAGGAAGCAAAGAAAGCCAAACAAAGGACTGTTCACGAGGAATAATATCATTTCACAAGATAGTGATTTTACAGGAGGCAACAATATCCTAAAATCAGAATGTCAAGCCCATCCAATCTGGCTCTATGACCACAGAAAGAAAATAGCTAATTTAACACTTATGTAGGTCATTAAAATTGCCATTTCAGAACCATTACACAAAAATACATTTGTTTTAATTGAGGGACAGCTGTCAATAAATTACAAGTGTAAAGAAGTGGTCAGCTGAAATCTGAGCTTCAGGACATGGAATACAAAGTGGTCAAAATCCTCTGTGTCCTCTGCCAGCTTAGGTGTGACACACAAGTACTGTAGCACTGCATGATGTATGTGGCGAAATATGTGATTAGGCTTAAGTGCCCTCAAAAACTCCAGCGTCTGCTTAAGCTTTACAGTAAAAATGAGTTAAACTTTCATACTGCGCCAACTTCACTGCAGTGCAATATGTTTAGATAAAGGTCGTGGCTGGAATGCAGCAGCTGAACTGCACCAGTCTCTCGATACTGTGACTTAGAAAGCATAACTAGGGCAAATTTTTGTAAGTTGTAACCCAACATGAAGCTACTCATTCTGCAACAAAGCAAAGTGTGATCCATGTACTTTGCCTCTCACAGTTGCACTTAATGAGACAATGAGCTTGCCTATGAAAAGAAAACAATGGAACACTCAACACACCCATTTGCAGTAGGATTCTGGACCTTCCTCTTTAAAGCGTCTGTGATTGTATAAGAAAACGGCGGTGAAATTTTCCAACTGTTGTGCCTGCAAGCAGTGCTGCACTACTGCTCCCAACATGCTCAAGGGGAGGCTATGCAGACTCCTTTTATTGCACAAATCATAGAATCATAAAGTTGGAAGAGACCTCAAGGGCCATCAAGTCTAATCCCTTACTATGCAAGAAGACACCATCAAAGCCCCGTGACAGATGCCATCCAGCCCCTGTTTAAAAACCTCCAAGCAAGAGGAGGATCTAATCCAGAAGCAAATGGTGCCGATATTTGCTCTTGTCCAGCTGGTGACTGGCTGCAAAGTCACATTTTGGCTATCTGGAAGGGATGTGATGTCATTTCTGGTTTTCGTGGTGGAGGCAGGGGTCTGGAAAGATATGGTGAGGGGACTTGCTCTAATGGAACAAATGTTGGTCATTTGCTGAAGGGAATAGCCTTACATGCCCCCATGTCTTTTTTCCTCATAAGGGAAAAGGCTATTTTCTTAGGACATGGACCACAGTAGTTTGATGCTGGAAATAATGTGACCAAGGTAATATAATTATTGCAAGTGCAAGAACTGTATTGAATTATTAGCCCAAAAGCAAACTCTGGAGGCTGAGTGCTTCTTCAATTTACCACCTGAAGGCAGAAGTACTAAGGAACCCACTTAAAAACAACTCACAATAAGTTCTAAAGAGCCACAAGCAGGGCAGGCTACAGAGGTGAGTAAGCTGGGTGTTCTTTGACTGTATTTGCATAAATTAAGATGTGAGACCCTATTGACTCAGTGAATCAATAGAATTTACTAAGTCTGGGGTTGGAATCATGCAGCCCTTCAGATGTTGTTGAACTGTCACTTCTAGCAGCCCTAGTCATAATACATGATGGTGAGGAGTGCAGTCCGATGTCTACATGGTGATATAGTTCCTACCACTGAATAAGTCTTATCATTCATCCATTGATTCAAAGGATCTCTTCTACTGGGCACTAAAGGTGATTTAGGCCAACAAATTTAGACAAACATAAATTATGAGAGCAAATCTGGGTGAGCCTTGAGTTCATAATAATAATAATAATAATAATAATAATAATAATTTATTTGCTCCAGGCTGCAAGGAATTAGAAGCATACTGACTAACCGTGTTATGTCTGAACTGGGACCACATCTCATTAGTTTTAAGTCTGCCTTAAGGAACTACAAGCCTTATTTATGGAGTTGGCTTGTTATAATAAACACGAGCTGAGATTAAACACAGTTTAAGGTTCAGTAAGGTGCAGTTAGCTGACAATGGAAATGAAAGCTTTTGAATCTCTCCTTCTGGGAATGCTGGAGAAATGTAATAAGGGCATACAAATCTGAGCCTGATTCAGGTAATGACACTTTATTGTTATGCCTTAACTTAGTATATAGAGCAATTGCAAATAAAATGTTGCATATTTTTGGCGATGTGGTATATTTTCAAAAGGAAAATAATTATCAAGGGGAGACAATATTGGGAGAACTGAAATAATTGTCCTATGTCAGGGGAATACTGGAATCACTCTTTGATACGCTTTAAATTTGTGAACTCTTAAACATTTGTGTATGTGGCAGTTTGGCAATTCTGTTGTATTCAAATTGTACACAAAATTAATTACAGTACTTTATGCCAGCTTCTGTTTCCAAAGGAAGTGGAACTTGCTTAGAACAACATAACTCAGGAATCTATTGTTTGTGAGTGTCATTATTTTCAACCTCCTTCACCATTAGCTGTTGTTCTAGGAAGCAACTGGACAATGTTAAGAAACAGTAGTATGTGTTGCTGGTTCAAATGATATCAGAGCTGCTTCACAGATTACAGTGCAGCGATGTAATTCTTCACTAAGTTTCTTCTTGAACGAAGCAGCAGGTAATAGTAACCATTTTATCTACACTACAAGAAAGTCTTCGAACACACATTTTAAAGCCTATTCATAATTTGGTTTTACTCTGTGCAAAACTCACATATTCTTGTTTTGTATAGAAAACAGCATATTCTGCACAGAAAATAATTTCTACCGAGGAACATTGTTTCCAGCACAGAAAATGATATTTTGTGTACAAAAAAAAATTGTTTTCTCTATGCAAAATAACCATGTTTGAATTTTGCATGAAACAAATCTCCAATCACAGCATCAGGGTTCAATTCCTCGCTTAGCCATGGAAACCATTGGTGAGTCATATGCTCTCAACCCAATAAAATCCTGTGATAGGTTTGCCTTTGTCGCCATAAGTCAGAAACAACTTGAAGACTCAGAACAGCAGCAGCAGCATTTCTACACAGGAAGTGTTGTTTTCCATGCAAAACAACCATGTGTGAACTTTGCACAGATTGCACTGAACTGCAAAGATTACCATCAGCCCAGGAGTCTTCTCATTAGGGTTTCTCAGCACTCAAAAAATCTGTTACTGTAGTTTATTTTAAACATTTTCCAAATATTTTCAAATATTATTTTCATATTTATTAGTGTCATACATACAAGGCAAAAATATATATATACCCTGCAGTGTAAACCCTGGAATGCACTAGAGATTTCATGTTTTGAATGAAGTGAATGAATGAGTGAGTGAAATACTGGCACCTGAAGCATAATGACTTAATAAATCAGTATACATGCTTAGGAGTAGGCACACTGGCCATGCAGCAAAATAAAACTCAATCTGAAATCCACAAAAGAGAGATACCCTTATTGCCTAGCCAAAATACTGTACACAAAACACATAAAGCACTCTTTCGAAGCCACTGATGAAGAAGCCAGTGAGTTTGAAAACTTGCATTATGTGTTTTGTACATTTTGGCTGGCCAATAAATGTATCTCTCTTTTGTGGATTTTGTATTTTGTTTTATTTTAATAAATCAGTGGCAACCTTACAGCTTGAGTCATTTCTAATAGTAAAGGGAAGAGCTGGAGTCTTTGGGGGAAAGGTGACTATCAAGACATACATACACACAAACAAATTCTTAACTGAATAGTTGGATTAATAAAATGGAACTGAAAAAGAAAAAGAAAGAGAAAGGTAAAAGAGCTATTTATGTCTGAGTCTGGAGGAAGCATTAGACATGAGTAAACACCAATTAATGACAGTCATTAGCATCTATTAGGGTAGTTAGTGCCCAAGCTGTTCATTAAGAATAATGGCATGAAATTAAGAAAAGAGTAGCTAGGTTGAAAGTCAGATGAAAATATCACCATTAGTTGATCTGTTACAGAGAAAAGTGGCCACAGACTTATTATTTGGCAGGGCAGGTTGTGTGGGATTAAGGAAGAGAGAGGGCACATGCAATCTATTCACATTACTGCATTGACAGAAGATGACCCGATATCACTTTTCCATCTCTTCTATTTCCTTGGTTAAATGACAGTGATAAAACCCACATTAAAGCTGAAAACCACATACGCTGAAAGCGGTGGGGGGTGGGGTGGGGGTGGGAAGACATAAGAAGAAGAAAACAGGGGAAGGAAGACTGCAGCAATAATTCATTTTGAGTCAATTTGGCATTGAACTAATCATGTAGAGCTTTCTCTGTATAATTCCAGAACAACTTTGAACTCTGCTCACTGGAGGACGAAAATAGAACAGCGCTGAAGGATAATTTCCGTATACCAACCTGCACTAAGCTGCTGGCAGCACAAAGATGCAGCTCCTATCCAATGACTAATGCAATCCGTCTCCTTCAGTAAAACAGGATGGATGCCTACTGTGTTCCTTAGTCTAATCGCCTACCTGATTAAACCCCTAAGACAGTGCTCATGACACATGAGGCATTTCAGACAATAATTGAAAAGAGATACGATATTATGGTAAAAACCTTTACCCATGTTTCCATTTATACAAATCCTTATTATCAGAGGTTTATATGTTGCTCAAAGATTAAATTTGACATCCAAGGTCCCAGGCCCTAGAGCAGATTTTCCTTCCTCTCTTCAAAATTAAAGGGGAATCCTCTTTTGCCATTTTAGAGATTTAAAAGTGCACTTGAACAGATCATTTGCTTCTATCGCAATTTAAATATCCTTTAATGTACATATCTCTTTTTCAGGAACCCAGCTTATGTGGACTGAATATAAGATTTGCAGTCTATTAGTCTCCAATATAGGCTAGACATAGTGAAGTAATGTTGGTGCCATAAATAAAAAATATTGTACATCTCTTGATGGCCAAAAGATATCTAGCTGTTTTGTTATATTGCCATGCTTTACATCTGAAATATGTACGAGGGTGCACAAATTCAGAACTGTTCTGGGTACCACATGGAACACTTCCATTTATCTGTTTGCTTAAAGTATAGCAAATATTTTAGAATTACAGTAAAAATCTAAAGCTGGTGAATGATGGTAGTCAGAAAATCTCCTGTCAATCTTTGTGTTTCAAGTAAGTATCAATATCAATCAGATAATGGATTTTTTTGTTATCACATGTTTACACAATTGCTTTGAAATTAGCCTTTTTATCTGAACTCAACACTTTTTGTTCATTCATTTTTATAGGGAATTTAAATAACATCATTGACAAATTATTGAACTCCAGGGTCTTTTGTGTTGTCCTACCATATATTCTCCAGCTTTTAATTAAAAAACAATAACAACTCTTTATAATAAAATGCTGTCAAGGTACCATTCTGCTCACTGTGATCAGGAAAACTGCTATTGAGGCTTTCAAGAGCCACTTTGCCTTTAATGAAATGCTTCTTGTTTGCAGTTTTATTTTATTACAGTTCGCCCTCCATATCCATGGATTCCTAATCTATGGATTCAACCATCCACAGCTTGAAAATATTTTAAAATAAATATAAATTACAATGAGCAAGTCCTGATTTTATATAAGGAACACCATTTCACTAAGCTATTATATTTAATGGGATATGAGCGTCCATGGATTTTGCTATCCACAGAAGTCCTCGAACCAAACCCCAGCAGATACCAAAGGACTACTGTACTTCTTGCTATTTTAATTCACACACACACACACATTATAGGAAGACATCAGTACTTACAGCCCTGTAGCAAGAGGAATAGACATTAAGGAGCAACTAAGAAAAGAGATTCAAGGAATAATCACTAATCTATTCAAGACCAATCTCTTAGCCTAAGCAATCCAACAGGATGAAAGTGTTAATAAGGAGCTTTTAGTTAGCATCAGGAAAAAAACCCATGCTAAGCAGGATTGCTTTGTCAACATGCTTTCAATTCCACTCCCAGCTAATTGTGAAGAAGCTTTCCTTCATTACTGGTAAAGCAGTCTAATGTGGAAGCCAATGATGATTGAGAACAAGTAAATGGCTCAAAGTTATTCAAATCACAATGTGATTATTCTTCACATCAGATTCTGATTGCTACTGAATAAATTAAGAATGAATTTCTGAAGTTCTTCTCATATCCAAAGAGACACCTTGGTCCCTTTTTGCAAGAAAGCTGGGATATAGATGCAATGCAATGCAATCAATCCCTTCATGCATTTGGTACCAAATATTTATACATCTAAAACCTTCAAATTCCTCACTTCTACAGATATGCAGCCACCTGTCCTTTCAGTATCTTTAAAATCTTGTCTACTGGTATTTACAAATCCTTTAAAAAACAGGGACCTTACTGCATGGCCAAAAAAGCACGACTTACCGCTTATGGGATATAGTCAGGAATTATCACACAGAAAATGCCACCAAAGCCACTGGGCAACTGCATCCTGGCGGCATCCTGGCTCCCAGGCATGCTCAGCCAGCCAATTTGTGAACACGGTGGCATTTTCCAGGCAATAATTCCTGGCTGTATCCTGTAAGTGACTGTATCCCAAAAGGGGAAAGTCACACTTTTTTGGCCATGCGATAAGGTTCCAGGTCTAATTTGACATATAATAGTTCTACATTCAGATATTGATCTGGTAACATCTGAAGGACTAAAAGCAAAGTGGTGAGTGGCAGCTGCCTGATTGCATTATGTCCCTTAGACACTGCATTGACAGTAGTCAAAACTGTATGAACACTGTCTTGCAAGATATGAGTAAAGGTTTTCTTTTAATTTTACATACGTGCATTTTTACTCTGATTTCACTTAGTGGTTCACTATGCAAGAAATGAATGTGTTATTTTGGGCTTACTTTTCAAGAAAAATTCTATTATAATTTTGTTTTTAATTGTCACAATACTAAACACATTTGTCAGGGCTTATTCATTTTAGGGGAACACACCTCTAGGTAAGTACACTTGATTATTACCTTAGTATACTGTAGTATATTTCTGCTTTGGGGTTTTCCACACTTTTGAGAGTGAGCTGCTTTTTTTCCCTGTGGATGTCTGGGTACCTTTCTGAAAAGGCAATAAGGGGGAGACTGCCTTTCAATTTCCTAAATCATTTAAAGAAAGATATATGCTTAATTTGGAAGTTCACAGCAAAGACCTGTATTTCTCTCAGACTTTTTGCTCTCTCTTCATGTATGAATCAAAAAGATCTGGGAAGTCACTGCTTAAAGTAATTTGCTTTAAATGTCTGTTTGTGCTCTTTCAAAGCACAACCCAGTTCAAAAGGATGCAAAATGATTTTTGTCAGGAAAACTGAACACTTTGAACTGAAGAAGTGCACTCCAAGAGATTTTCTTTGAAGCCAAGAAAGTTGAACTGACTTCAATCTGTTGAGATGGGAAATGGCCAGATGAGAGTGAGCTTGTAAAAAAAAAAAAAAAAAAAAAAAAAAAAAAAAAAAAAAGGAAAGGAAAAAAACCCCCAAATATCAGGGTTGTGATGACATGCCAGAAGGAAATCCTAAGATCTTAGGTATATCATGGCTGGTGGATAATAAAGTGTGTTTGGCTGACAGCTTAGGCTTGAGACAAGGATGCATCCATGTATGGACAGGTGGAATGCAAAATAATGGTTTGCTCTCATCATTACCTGCTTAGGACTACTCAGCTGCTTGTTGTGGCTCCTTTTTGCACCCAGGAAAGGCCAGATCAGGGCCGTGGCATGTGGTTGCCGTGGCTCTGATCTGGTGCAGCTGGAGGTGGCTGCAGGCCGCCCCTTAGGGGCTTTCTGCACAGCCTCTCAGTGTTCCCTTCCATGGGGGAAAATAGCACTAAATAAGAAATGTGTCAGAGAAAGTATACAAACAAAATTAACCTGGTGCAAAGCTGGAAAACAGGGAAAGTTCAGCCAATAAGAATCTGGTCTTTGTGAAACTAAGAGATATGGGGCACTGAGGTTTATTAGTCTTCCAAGACTGGGTTTTCTCAGGCACAGAACAATGTGCACATTTTGAAATGCAAGTGACTAAACTTTAGCCAACATTAAAATATAGGAATTAGGTTAAATGCATAAATAAATGTGCCTATCAGGAAACATGCATTAAAAAATGCACACCAGTTTTCATGTGACTTTTCAAAATGTGCACATTGTTCTGTGCCTCCCAAGTCTTACAATTTGGTATGGAACATTGACAGGAGGTTTGTATTCCTATTCCCAGCCCTCCTTTGCTCAGGTGAAACATGCAGAACAAGGAGAATTTCCCTGCCCAGATCTCAGACAGGTTTCCTTTCTCAGCAGCAAGCAGGGACCATAGGTTTATCTCTGAGCTGCAGCAGATCTGAATAAACGTGTCCACTGTGCTAATGTTGAGAAAAGGAGCTGTGTTGTTTATGCTTCTTGTTTAGCATCTGGACTAGTTTTTGTCCTAAACCTTTTATAACACATGAATATAACAAAGCACAACTGAGTATATTGTTGTTAACTGCAGTCTCAGTTTAGTCATCTTGGCTTCTAGGGAAAGTTCAAGCTTGATTTGCTCTGAACCATTTGTTTGTCTTTTTAGCAGTCCACTGTATCCGCAGAACTCTTCTCTGCCACCAAATCTCAAATTAATTGATTTTCTTCTTATCAACTTTTTTCACTGTCCAGCTTTCACAACCATATACAGTAATGGGAAATATGATGGAATGGACAATCCTAACTTCAGTATTCAAAAACATATCTTTACATTCCAGGATCTTGAATAGTTTCTTCATAGCTGCCTTTCTAAGTTCTAGTCTTCTTCTGCTTTCTTGACGGCAGTCTCCATTCTGTTTAATGATTGAGATAAGGTATAGAAAATCTTGAACTATTTCAATGCCTCCACCATCTACTTTAAAGTTATGTAAATCCTTGGTGGTCATTATTTTTGTTTTTCGTTTTTAATATTCAACTGTAAACCTGCCTTTGCACTTTTGTCCTTGGCTTTCTTCAGTAATAGTTCTGAGACTTTGCTATTTTCTGCTAGTAGTATGATGTCATCTATATATCTTAAATTATTTACTTTCCTCCCTTCAGTTTTCACTTCTTCCTCCAGGTCTAATACTGATTTATATATGCATTCAGCACACAAGTTAAACAGAAAGGGTGACAGAATGCAGCCTTACCTGACCCTGTTGCCAGTTGGAAACCTTTATGTTTCTCTACCTTCTATCCTACGAGTAGCCTTGGCTTGAATACAGACTAAGCATTACACTAATTGAATATTGTGGTACACACATTTCTTTAAGAGTGATCCATAGTTTTTCATGATCTACACAATCAAAGACTTTTGTACACTCTATAAAGCAGAGGCTGATTTTCTTCCAAAATTCTTTATTGTACTCCATTATCCAATATATTTGCAATATGATCCCTAGTGCCTCTTCCTTTCCTGAGCTGACACTGGACTTCTGGAATTTGTGCTTCCCATATGGTAAAAGTCTTTGTTGTAATTTTGCTTGCATTGAAAATTAATGCAGTAGTCCTGTGTTTACTGCAAAAGGAAGGTATCCCCTTCCTTGGGGACTGGAATGTCAATTGAGTGCTTCCAATCTGCAGACCATTCTTTAGTTTTATATATTTGTTGGCAGATTTTAGTTAGAATTTGAGTGAATTCTGTTTCCAGTGCTTGAAACAGGTTTACTGGTGGTCCATTCTATGACTTCTGAGTAAATCCACCACATCTGCAGAAATGTCCACTTCTTCTCACAAGTCAGAGAAGAGAGTTCCTTCCATTAGTTCCAGCACAAGTCATAAAACATAGTTACTATGTCATCTGTTCCTGTTGATTTATTTTTCCCAAGAGCCCTGAATGCACCTGAGTGCCCATTCATCCTCATCCTATATTAACTGGTCATTTTAAATGTGGGAGATGCTCATGTTGCCCCCACTTGTCAAGCTTCCCAAGTGATTCACATTTCAATCTGTCCCTGCAAATTGTTGGACAAACTGGGAGATGTCTTAAATCTCGTTTAATTGAATACAAAAGAAAAATTATGAATAAATCTAGAGAACACCCTTATACAAACCTTTCTTGAATAAAAATCATAATCCCAACTCATTTGTTTTTGTGTAACTGATGTTCTAAATATTCATTCTAATCAGAATGTTAGAACTTCACTTTTAAGAAGGGAAGCTTATTGGTGTTTTTGGCTTAATAAAGCTGCTCCTATAGGTCTTAATAACATGGGAGACCCTACCAACAGCAGTGCTATAGTCAGCATAGCCCCTTGCATCACAGGAGCACAATGTCACCACCAATGAAAAGTAGTGCCATGGTGTTATAGCACCTGAAAGCCCTCCTTCCATCCCAACTGCCACAGCCCTGGGCTCAGAGGGAGAGAAAAAGAGGCAGGTACAGCTCCCTCATTACTGAGTCTAGAAGTAGAGTAATGATCCTTTCTCCATCCCAAATGCCTCTGCCCTGGCCTTGGAGGGAGAGAACCTCTTCTCACATTGCCATTCCCTTTTCCTTCTGTGTCATGACTTAATTAGATTCTCAGCCTGAGGGCAAGTAACTGTTTTGTTGTTCAATTACTTGCAAAACGCCATGTACAGTAATGGCGCTACATAAATAGATGATGGTGGTGTGGTTATGGTGATGATAATTGTCATACTAGATCACAAAGATTTTAAAAGAACTCTGGGTTGGTTTCAAAAATGTCTTCAACTCAAAGATATACTATTTTGTACTTTGCACTGGAACAACACATGAGGTAAATCAAAGTTAATCCAAATATGTTCATCCATGGGCACAAGGTCTTCTAGGAGCAGCATGAGAATTGCTGTAGCATCTACCTCAAATAGCACTTGCACACGCCTTTGAAGAAAAGCACTAATGTCTGTTTCCCTTCTGTTCATGGGTCTTGGGGTCCAATTCAACCATTTCTCAGAACAGGATGGAAATGAATTTCCAATGACTCATATTAGCATCCTTCCTCATATGTGAGTATATTTATAAAAATTGGTCTACATTTTCTGCAGCTGGGGTAATTTGGCAAGGTCCATTTGATGCTTGCAGCAAAAATACAGGATCAAAGAAGAGCCACTAAGAATTCATCCGATTCCTTTCTGAAGTAATATTTGATTGCTTCAACATTATCCCTGTTCTGCATATTGAAGCAGAAAATATTTTGAGTATAAACTATGCCCAGAAAAGTCAAAAACTGATCAGTGTCTCCATTGAAAATGGTAACTAGAAGGTCTATTTGTATTATGGTAGTTTAGTAAGTAATTTCCAAGTTAAACAATTCCCTTAATTGCCTTGGCAATCTTCCCTCTCTTTTATTATGCATTCAACAATCATTGGTATTGCATTTTCCAATTTTAAAATTGATGAGTGGAGGCCACAAATCACACAAGTGCCCTTTACTGACATGACTAATTAATTACATGGAAGTGATGATAAAATGGTAATGTAAATTATGCAGAAAGCAATCATGATAGCAGAGGTTATGATTAGAATGAACATTGGGGAACATGTCTTTCTCTCGTTTGTTCAACATCAGGTTCAATGGCAGATTCTGCCTAATGGAAGCACTCTCTTTTCTGACTCGTGAGAAGAATACCAGAGAAGTGGACATTTCTGCAGATGTGGTGGACTGACCCAGAAGTTGTAGAATGGACCATCAGTAAACCTGTTTTATTTAAATGAAATAAAATTGGCCCAAGATTTAATGCCAGGGTCCAATAGCATCATATTGCTTGCAAGATGGTCTGGTATGTGGTCTGATATATACGCAGGGATACTCCTTTCCACAAGGAGGTGCTAGTAAGTAGAGGAGAAGACTGCCCACTGGAAGCCATCTTTGGAAATCAGAAATAGGATGCTGATATTTTCCTCTCCTCCCTATTACCATCTTTTCCTTTTTTTCTCACTGCCACAAGTGACATCACCACCACCTTTGCCTCCATTACCACTGTAACTGCACCAATATAGGGTCCTGGCCAAATATCTGTATCTGTATTTTATGCTCGTAGTGGGACTTCCACCCTTTGCAGGTAGAGCAAAATCCAAAGCTACTTGCTACAGACGTATTTAAAAGGCCACTAAAGTTAGTTAGTGTTATGGTTACATTTATTAAAAAGTAACCCTTCACTTTTTCATTAGTTATTGTGCCTCATTCCTAGATAGGTACCAGTGAAATTTTGTGTCGTTTTAAAAACCTTTGACATTGATATTAATGTTTTAAAAATTCCTGATCAACCAGCAAACCAAAATCTCAGTTCATGTTACTAAACATTATATAAATCAAAGTGGGTCAGGAAAGGTGGAATTTTATCTGTTCAATTTGTATGCAGAAAACATCATATAAGGAGCAGGCTTAGATTAGGAAAGAAGTGAAGTGAAGATAGGAGAAAGGAACATCAACAATCTAAGATATGCAGATGACACCATTACTAGTAGAAAACATCACAGACTTGGAACAATTACTAAGGAAGGCAAGGAGGAAAGTGCAAATGCAGGCTTAATGCTGAATACAAAGAAAACAAAAATAATGAACACAGAGGACCTACATAAATCTACCCTAGCCAATGAGGAAATTGAAATAATCAAAGATTCCCTGTACTTTGGATCAGACATTGATCAGAATAGAGACTTCAGTCAAGACATAAGAAAATGACAAATGGAAAGGCAGCCCTGAAAGAACTAGACAATATCTGAAGGAGCAAAGATATACAATTGAACACTAAATTTAGAATAATCCAAGCCATGGTATTACCCATCACCATGTATAGATGTGAGAGCTAGACAGTGAAAAAAGAGGAATAAAAAAAACCCCAAACTCATTTGAGATGTGATGCTGGAGAAGAGTCCTGAGGATACCGTGGACAGCCAAAAACACAAACAAATGGATCCTTGAACAGATCAAGCCTGAAATAACGCTAGAAGCCAAGATGATCAAACTGAGGCTATCATACTTTGGCCACATCATGAGAAGGCATGACTCATTAGAAAAGACAATAAAGCTAGGAAAGGTAGAGGGTAGTAGAAAAAGAGGAAGACAGCATGCCAGATGGCGAGACTCAATTAGATAGTACACAGACATAAATCTACAAGACTTAAGCAGAGTACTGGAAGACAGGGGGTCTTGGAGATGTTTCAACCACAGGATCACCATGGGTTGAGGTTGACTTGAGGGCAGATAACAACAACAACAACAACAACAATAACAACAACAAAACGTAAATCATTAGCTACCTTTAGGACAGAAATGATTGGGAACTGAGGGTCAGAATCACTGAAAGGCAAGAGGAATATGAGGGGGTATCGTAAAGTTTTAATGATCACCTTTTAAAAAAATTGACAGAAAGTTTGTTTTGATTTATAGTTGTTAACTTATCTCTATGTAGTCACTATCTACATTTATACATTTTCCCAGCGTATCTTGACCCTCCAAATACCTGATATTGTAGAAGTCTGCAGACTGTGCCTTAGGAGGGGGGTATTGTAAAATAATAATTATCACCTGGAAGTTATTATGGCATATTGATGAAATTTTGTCAGTGTCATCATTGGTCCCTAAGTGCACGTTGCTGAGAAAATCAACTCATTGCATCCTTTATTTCTGTGACTGGCTCTGCCAGAAGTTAAAATCCTCATCAGGTGCAATCTGCAGACTTCTACAATAATGGTATTTGGAGGGTCAAGAAACGCTGGAGAAAAGGTATAAATCTGGATGGTGACTACATAGAGATAAGTTAACAACTACAAATCAAAACAAACTTTCTGTCAAATTTTTTTAAACGTGATAATTCAAACTTTATGATACCCCCTTGTATGTAACACAGGAAACCACCTTCAACTGAGACAGACTACTGGTCCATCCAGCTCACTGCTCTATGGCAAAGACTGTCTGTTGATTGGTAGCATCTCCAAAATATGGCATTTAAAGCAGTCAGAAAACCTAGGCAGAGCACTAGGATATGCTTTCCTATTGCCATTTCCCCTCAATTAAGACTTTTAGACTTACACCTAGATAAGCATAGATAACGCTGATCAAACCCACAAACTGGCTGCCATTGTATCCTGGCAAAAGGAATGGAGTACGCTAATCCAAGATGCTCTATAATTATGAATTACTGGGTATAAAAAACTGGAATTCTTGCCAGAACAACTCCCAGTCACTCATTGGTTGGCATGACAGTACCAAGAAACCTGAATATTTCTGCTTTCCATCAAGCACTGACACATCCTCTCCAGAAAATAGTTTTGACATTTTTACCACTCTTGTTCCCAGAATATCATTTCAAGAGACACCTTGTTTTTTCACTTTCAAACAACTTTCAAACACTTTCAAACAACGTTTCTAGACGTTGGGACTGAGGACAAAACTACATCTTATAGTCAGTCCCCTTTTGTGCCCCCTACCCCTACAGGATGCCCCCAAAGTGTGAAAATAATTAGGACGTTTGTCTGAAAATCACTGCCAGCTAGTCAACAACTGCTCTAACTGCTCCAAAAAATTATGTGTGTTGTAGTTGATTTCCCCTCAGTACTCTGCAAACCTTGTTTGTTTGTTTTTTAAAGGCTGTTTATGGTAAAAAAGCAAAACCAGAAGTGACAAAATGACACTTCTGGGTGCCCAGAGATCTGGGCACTGTTCATCTTCACCACAGTAAACCCATTAAATGAATTATTGAATGGTGAGTCAACACTTATGTAATCCTATGGATTCAAAATGTCTACTATATAAGATATTGGGGTCAGAAATGTGCCTTGCCCCTGTGCAGTTGCCAATCCTTGCTTTAAAATGAACACAGACACTTATCTGAATTAGGACCACCAAATGTAGGTAAAGGAAATATACACCTTTCTCCTGCAGTGGTTTTCACTCCTCAACTTTGTCTCCTGCACTATTTATTTAATTTATTTCCTTTTCCACAACATGGAACTAAGGTATATCATAAATTTTAAAAAGTACATCTAAAAAATGTAATGGTAAATTAAAAATAATAATTAAACTACCATATTAAAACATCAGTTACTTTAAAATAATGTGAGATAGTAAAGAAAAAACAAAACAAAATAATAATTGGTTCTAATGGAGTTCCCCCCCCCCCTCAATATGGTGTGTTTGTGTGTGTGTGTGGTTGTTTGTGTCTGTGTACAGGTATGAGCACGTCTCTTGGGCCCCAACAATGTAAAAATGAAAGCTGAAATGTTATGAATTGCTTACTAGTTTACAAGACAAGTTTGGGATTATGAAAGAGGTACTGACTTGGAAATATAAAAGAATGAAATTGCAAAGATGAAATGTGTATTAAAAATATTCCATTCAGTTAGTATATAGAAAGAGCCTTCTTACACACATGCCTAGTAGTGTGGAACCTGTTTCATGATAGTACAAACGTGCGCTACTGGTGTGAGCATCTTAATAATTAAACCCATCAGAAGAGGCCTGCTGGAAAAGATCAAAGGCCCATTTGTCTCAGCATCCCACTCCCCACAGTGGCTAACCAAATGCCTATAGGAAGTCCACAAGGAGGACATAAAAGCCATGAGACTCTGACATAGGTGGCTACCTAAAATTGGTAGTTCAGCAGCTTACTGCCTCTGGACTTCAGATGGCAGATGTCCCATGATGACTTGCAGCCACCAATAGATATGCCCTCCATGAAAGTGTAAAATATCAGTGAACCACAGATATATGGCTGATTCTGCAAGCCCTTTCTCATCAGATCAGTGTTCTGCTAGAAATATTTTTTTAGATGTACCTTTTTAAATTCATGATCTGATTATCATTCATGTAGCTGAGAGCGCACATTTGTGGACCTATGCCATAAGATTCCATTCTTTGCTGATATGAGTGGCAGACAGGTGAGTCAGGTCCAAGAATCAAGACTCTCTCTATATAATACTTCTAGAGCAGCATGCACTTAGTTTCTATGTTACTGACCTCCAAAGAACTCATTGATATGGTTGATCCAGTTTCACTCCTTGCTAATCCTGTGCTATCATCCATCTCTGAAGCCATGAAATTCTTTACTGCTGTGCGAGGTTCAAAAGGCAAGTTCTGCATGTGTTCCTGGGTAGGGAGATGTTGATCTAAACTCATACTGAACTGGTCCATTACACTGGGGTTCATACTAAATTCAGGATTAACTTTGTAGTGCAAAAGCCTTTCATGAGGCAAGGTCTCCATGCCTATATTCAACTTGCTGTCATCCTTCAGAGATGCCTGTGTGTTCACAGAGCCTCTGGGCATGACAATATAGTCACTCTCCATCATTCGGTCCTGAGGGTGGACTACGTCCATATCTGCACCTCTCAGGTTGTCATCAGTACATAAATACACAGTCCGCCGTAACTCTGTATTGTCCTTTTTCAGACACTGATTGGCCAGTTCGCTCATGCTCATGGGCATATGCATTCCTCCTGACTGCTGAATGATAACTTTAGAAATTATATTCCCAGGCAATGTTGAGTAGCTCATTCCTTCTGGGTTTGCTGGTTTCTCCTCTTCATCATCATTCAGGGAGATTCTAGAAAGGGTTCCTGTTATCGTTGCTGCTCGGCATGGTCCAATGTCCTTATGGAGAACTGGAAATTAGAAAGCAGGAACATACATTTTTAATAGGACAGAAGCAAGAATTTTCACTCTAGATGCAAGGATTTCATAATCTCAAATGAGGTTGGTAGGACAAGCTTTAAGACATAGAGGGGACAAAAAGAAGCTCTCTAGATGTTTTTGTACTGGAGCTCCCAGCAACTCTAGCCAGCATAGGAAATGGAGATAAATGCTGGGAACTGCAGTCCAAGAACATCTGATGAGATGTAGTTCCTCATCTGTACATTAATCTATTTAATAATGCTAGTTTGTATCAATGAAAAGTATTAGCATTTGGGGTTATGCCATGAAGGAAAGAAAATCTCTAAGGACTTGGTCATTGTTTTGATGGCTGATGTTAGACATCAGACATCAGAGCTCACATCAGAGCTCACATCACTACACAGAGTTACACATGGAGATCACTATTAAGATGTATGTAGTTGCCACTCCATTTTAGATTAAAAAAGAACATTTTGCCAAGAAGGAAAGATATGACTATTTCAACTCTCCTTACGGTGTATTACTTAACAAAATTGATTTTTTTAAATAAAAAAGCTAGTTATTGCATTGCTTCTAAGATAATATGCCAAAATAACTTCACCCAGTCACATTATATTAAATCACTCATCACTGTATGAAACTATTCATGGCTGGCACAAGATTCAGCACAAGAACTTATAGAATATCCACACACCTACATATTTTCTCATCAAATTTGTCTGCAAAGCAAAGAGCTGAGCTAAACCTTTATGCATGCAGAAACAAAAAGAAACTTGGAACCACTTAAAATTTGGGAAACATGGAATTCAATGACAACAATTTGTGTTTAATTCAGAAGAATTATAAACATATTCAAATTGGACATCACATCACCTGAATTTTGATAAAGATATGTTTATTGAGATTGAAAAATCTTCTGTTTTTATCACCATTCCTACCACAAGGAACCTTTCAAAGGCTTTTTAGGAAACCACGGTGCTAATCTCACTGCACACTATGATCCCAATCCAGTACATGCTTGTATATTCAGGAGCTGTGATGCATGAAGATGTTCTAGTAGTTTACAAGGAGTTTTTCCTCAAACACATTATCTATAAGTATCTAGAGGAAGCTGGAAATTTATCACACTGTTTCCTCTTTTATGCTTTGAGGATGATTTCATCCTACTCCTCACACTGATTGGTTTGGTCAGTCATGAAGATTTCAAGCAACTGAGTTTTGAAAACCCTCTGCTAGTATCAATGCATACCTTTTCTTATATCTTCTATAGCAAAATGTATTTCTGGATGAGGTCATATATTTTTCAGTGCTTAAAAAGCTACTTGGTCCATTGTTTTCTGGGATTCTGGAAGCACCAATCCAAAAAGATAGTTTCCCAAGTTCTGATATTTACATCTGTTTTAAAAATGTGTTTGTGTTGGTAAAATATATTGAAGGTGTACCTGAATATATATTTGTCATTTTAAGCCCTCAATATCCACAGATTCTTTATCCATGGATTCAACCATCCATGGTTTGATTTTACTGTTCTATATAAGTGATACCATTTTATTATGCCATTGTATTTAATGGGACTTGAACTTCCACGGATTTTGGTATCCTGCAATCAAACCCCAGCAAATAGCAAGGGCCCACTGCAATGGCAATGG
The DNA here is from genome assembly GCA_034509955.1 of Urosaurus nigricauda. Lineage (NCBI taxonomy): Eukaryota > Metazoa > Chordata > Lepidosauria > Squamata > Phrynosomatidae > Urosaurus > Urosaurus nigricauda. Next base: position 253,577,447 of record JAOEGL010000001.1, on the reverse strand, counting down.
TACTTTCATTTTATTTTTCTGAATTTGCATTTAGATCTGATCACCTTACCTGACCGACAGGCAATGTCCACATCTTTTTCAAAATCTGTCTGTAACAATAACAAATAAAAGTTAGATAAGATAACCATTATCAGCCATCAGCTAAAAGTCAAACTAGATGTTGAAAGACACACGTAGCCACTGCCTTCCTTCTGATCAGAGCTTGGAAATGTTACTCTTTTTGACTTCAACTGGGGGAAATAAGATATCATGGCTGGCCATGCTGGTGGAAAATGCTCGGAATAGCTGGAAAAAACAAACAACTCCCCCCAACCCCCCCCCAACCAAAACTTTCCCAGGATCTGCTCATAATATCAAATATAAACAATACATGTATGCTATGATATGGTAGTACAAAGGAACAGAAGGACAAGAGATACAGCACGTCAATAGCAAATGCTTAGTTGGCCCTTCCTCATGTATATTTGACCAAGTGCTTACTTTTCCATTCCTATACCCCAGAGTTGGGGAAATGGTGGCTCTTCAAATGCTGTTGGAGTAAAATTCTCATCTATCCTGACCAATGGTCATGCTGGTGCTGATAGTAGGTGCTATCCCTCCCTTTTGAAGGAGAGAGGAGAGGTAGGCTGGAGGGAGCTGTGGTCCAAAACATGATCTAAGTCAGAAGCCTCCCAGCCTTGGTAAATCTTATTGTCAACCCAATTTCAACAAAGTAGGTGGCATTAAATTGGGTCATTGTGAACCTTATTCACAACTATTTAAAATGGAGTTCTAGGATTAAAACTGGTATCCTTAAAAAGGGTCTGTCTATATATATATATATATATATATATATATATAAGGATTTATGCCTTAGTTGAATTCTATGGCCTGAACACTGTTACATCTGAGATAGTTTCCCTAATTTGGTTTGCATATGACTGCTTCTATTTAAATCAAATTACAAATCAGACTAAAACCAAGTGTTGTTACTATTCCTGTTTTGTTTTAAATATAGGCTTGCTAATGGGACTTTAAAGTTTTGAAGTTTGATGTCAGAGGCCATTTTTCACAACCAAATTATAAAATAGGTATTTTAAGTAGCTTTGGAAGAGGGGCAGCAGTAATTTTAGATGCCAAAAGAGCAAAATAACAATGAGCAAATACAATTGTTATTAATACAATTATATAACATTTGCTGAACACTAATCATACATGCAAGTGCTGTACAGAAGTGAAGGAAAGTTTTCCTTGAATTTAGGTAGCTTTTTTTCTGGTATGCTTAAAAGTAGTGGCTGCTCCCTCAGGAAATGCTAAGTAAACTTAGCAAGATGGAAGAAAACTTAAATGAATGAAGTTTTTACACCTTTCTGAGAATAGCATGGCAATAACCACAGAGGTGGTTTCTGAATGTGTGTCTACACATGTGCTGAGAGAATTATTCCCTGTGTTAGTGCTCACTTAAACTGAAGATTGAGCTGTTCATTAATAGCTTAATTAACCAATGTCTTTACTCCATTTAGTTCTCATTTTCCCCAACATAAACCATTCAAAATGAATGACTGTGGTCCATATCGTATTATAATGCAAACTGCTTTGCAATTGCACATTTTCGCAGGATTCATCTACACTGTAGATGTTATGAATCATAAATAGAGGTACATAGCAGAAGCAAGTGGAAAATTTGGAGAAGGTAATCCGGCAGTTGTTTCATAATGAAGTTATGAAATTGAATGAAATGGTAGGAATGTGAAATAATATGTAAGAACAATGCAGATAGTGATGTTTGGAGAATCCCATCTGGATTCTCTCTTTGTTGTTATTTTGTAAGACCAGTTCTTAGCATGCATCTACACTGTGGAAATAATGCAGTTTGATAGCATTGTAACTGCAATGACTCCATCTTACAGAATCCTGAGATTTGTAGTTTTGTGAGGCACCAGCATTCTTTGGCAGAGAAGGCTAAAGACCTTGCAAAACTACAAACCCCTTCCATAGGATGCAGCTACAGCACTTAAAGTGGTCTCAATGTGCATAATTTCTACAGTGTAGATACACCCACAGTTAGCCCAAGGACAATGTCCAATACAGTATTTATGGTGCAAACAATTTTAATGCAACTAGTTTTACAGCATCTTGCATAACCTTTCACACAACTAGTTGCACAAACTGTTTGTGAAAGTGCTTTATGCAATGGCTTGGGCAAAGGTATCACCAAAAGCAGTCTCCTAGTGGGACTTTCACTCTGCTCACATTACATGGGTTTTAAGCTTCTGTTTACTCAAAGTGCAGGAGCACATTGAGCAGACTTTTATGAAGGAGAACTCAGCAGAACAATGGCATGCTGTTGTTGTTGTTGTTGTTGTGATTATATGATGCTCTTCTGTAATTCTGAATTGGCACAGCCATGAGAAACAGCGATAGGAATATTCCAAGCTCAATGCCAGTGTTGTTGGGTTCAGAATGCTTTCTTGTAACAAAACTCCTTCCACATATGACATTCAGCACACACGTAACAATGCAGATATAAATATACAGACAAGCGTTTCTAAACTACTGTTTTGATTATATTTTCCATGGCATGCTGTCTTTTTCTTAAGACCTCATTCCATAGTATTTCAACTGTTCCATTGTGCAGTCACAATGCGTGCAAGTAACTGATTGTTATGCAAAGCCTTGTTAGAGCAATTTGCCCACTATTACTGTAGAATTCTAAGGGAGCTGCTGGGATTCACTAAGTTTCCTCACTACTTCTAAATATCTGTACAATATACCATCTGCATACTCATTTCCAGTAGTCTCTGGTGAAATGGACTTACAACATTCTGAACTATTGGGACGAGTAAGTGGGGAGATGGTTAGACTTTAAATTTACTGGCACTTTAAAAAGCCCCCTTCTTTAGATTAAACAATTTAGCTGCTCCTTTTCAGAGAGTGGCTCTGTCATGTCTCTAACACTACTGGAATACACAAGATGTAATTCCCTTCAATGGATCTTATTGCTGAAGAGCAAAGAGCAAATTGCTCCCATTTCATCCCATTCTCTTCCTTAATAGTCCACCTCTCCAGATGCTCTATGCTTAGCCCACTGGTGATCTCCTTGCCTTAGCTGATTGTAAGGTTCTCCTCCCTCTTTCAACCTTCACTCTCAAGGCCATTGGGACAAAAATGGGTTGAGGCTTTGTGCAATTTCTCAGCCATTTGCCATCTATGTTCTCAATGGAACAACCTGGAGCCCTTGTATGCAACACATTTATAGAATTATAGTTTTGCTTTAACTTTAACTGTCATGAACACATTCTATGGAATCCTGGTGTTTGTAGTTTGGGAGGCACCAGATCTTTCTGGCTTAAATGTCTAAATGCCCCTCTTGGAACTGCAAATCCCAGGATTTCATTGGATGGGACCAAGGGCGTTGAAGTAGGATCACAGTGCTACACTCATCTTGTGTGAAAGAGGTCCTGGATCACCCTGCATCTGAAAACTAGAACTTTTCTTTCAGTCCATCTAGTCTACTGCCAACAAAAGTAAAACTTTTTTTTTTAAAATGGGACTGCATTTGGTGTGTTTTAACTAAACAACTTAAAATTTTCCCACATGCAACAAGGTGCAACTACAGTGTAGAAATAATGGAGTTTAACACCACTTTAAGTGTTGTAGCTATATCCTATGGAATCCTGGGATTTGTAGTTTTACAAGGTCTTTAGCCTTCTCTGCCAAAGAGTGCTGGTGCCTCACAAAAGTACAAATCCCAGGATTCAGTAGAGTGGAGCCACGGCAGTTAAAGTAGTGTCCAATTCCATTATTTCTACAATGCACCACAGAAATTTCTTGGAAATTCAGTGTTATTTGCTTAAGAAGTGGGTGGATAGCCTCGCATGGGACAGAGGCTACAGAAATTCTCAAAGGAGGTTTCTTTTTGTGTTGCTAAAGGAGTTTAAATTTTATTTCCTGGACTTTACAATTCTTTCTCTCTCAGCATTTACATAGCCGAAAGGAAGGAATAGCCTCTGCCTACATGGATATCCCTTCATAATATCTCTGTTGAGAACAATAGCAACATCTTGACAAAATGTAGGGCTGTGATGCTGACACAATCATTTTATCTCTCTCTCTTCTTAATGATTTTAAACATCTTTGCCTGATGAAGAAGCCAGTGCAGCTTGAAAAGCTTGCATCATATATTTTGTGCAGTTTGGTTGGCCCAATAAAGGCATCATTGTTTTGTGGATTTTGCATCTTGTTGTACTTTTCTATCTAGTAGAGGTTATGACAGAAGCAAAGTTTTTCGTGTGCTTTACCTAGTTGTCTCATTTCTCCACCCTTATATCCCATGGATTTGTGATTTGACTGTATCCTTTGAATATCCAAGAGTCATTCTCTTGTGTTGCAGATACCTCATTTATTCTGTGTGCTTAACTAAAGAAAGGCAATGATGATGATGATGCTAAATAAATCCAATGATGATTGGAGAGTTAGCAGACAGTTTCTTCCTCCCAGTCAAAACCTACAGAACATGGAGTTTCCCTTGGAGTTCTTGGACAGAATGGAGGACTGCTGGTAACAAAGAGATGTGCCAGGCTGGTCCTAAGGGCAGTGAGGTGGCTACCTCTGGTGACAGATTCTGGACATGAGGACTGGCAGTAAGCTTGTAAAGTTGCCCAGTGGGTTGGCTTCTCTATAACAAATGGGGAGCTGACTTCTAGTCTTTCTCATCAGGCAGTAAAACACCTCATAATTACTCTGGGAAGTTGGATTCTTCTTTGCAATATGTATAAGCTAATTTTGACAAATTATCTGTTTTTTTTTAATGTTATAAAAGTAAATAGTGGTGTAGCATAACAGTTAATAGTCTGAGTGAGGAAATGCCCAGGAGGCAACTCTTCTCTAAATCTCATCCCTCACTTTGCAATGTAAGGATTAGAGCATTAGGCTATTTTACAGCTCTGAGGTTTGGATTACTGGGATCATTGGCATGAAGCACTTTGAACAGCTGAAATGCACTATGTTAACCAGAGGTTGGGAACCAGTGGCTCTTCAGATGTTTTGGATTGCAAGTCCCATAATCCCTTACCATGGGCAATGTTGGAAGGTGTTTCTGGGAGATTAAGCTGTGCCCTATCCCTGATGTAGTAATAGGTTTTCTTGTTGTTGTTGCTGCTGCTGCTGCTGCTGCTGATAATGACACTCAGAATTCTCTGTCCCATGCAGGGAACCAAATGCAATAAGCAGTCTATGTGAGAGAAAAGCATGTCTACAGAAAAATGGGGAGGCATTCATAACATGTGCACACAATGCTACAAATGCCTTCCTACAATGACACCCATGTCAGTATAGTGGTATAGTGGCTGTCTGCATGAGTTGGCAAAGTTGGGCCGCTGAGCCTCTGAGTCCTACTCAGGGCCCCCATCTCTGAGCCCCAATGAGCCTTCCAATGTCACCACTGCTGCCATGGCTGTGCTCACTTCTGAGATCAGAAAAAGGCACCAAGCAATGATCATATTGGTGGGCACCTCATTCTGACTGGCAACAGTGGCAGATGTACAGGATGGCTCAGCAAGATGGCTGTGCAGATAGCTGTTTTGACATGGGAACAAAGGACTCCAGATCTTCCTGGAAAATCTGGTGTACATGATAAGTTATTTAATTTGTTTTCATGGTGTTATACCCTGGTTCTTGTGGTGAACGTGCCAGACATTGTCTGGACTGTTTGCTCCAGAAGTAGGGTTTGGACTGTGTGAACAGGACACCACCAGAACAAGGGAGAAACAGGCCTTTTGGCCCATGCAGACAAGGCCTTAGTCAAACTTTAAAGAAGCACAGAAGGCAGAATAGGACTGAGCACTCTAGATCTTTTAAAGTTCAAGCAAAAAGCTAGAGAAGTTTCATCACTCCAATGATATCAGAACCATGAGTCACCATGACACCATCCCCCACACACCAAAATGGTAATGGATTTGTTCTTTGCTTTTTTCTTTTTATTTAGAACTGTACATGTTTGCTATGTGTGTGTACAGGTGTGTATCCAAACCCCCTAGAAATATCAGAGAAGGATTAAATAAACACTAACCATGATCTGAGCATGTCCATTTGGAAATGAACTTGAAGAATCTGCATTAATTGGGTCTTGACAGTTTCTTAAACGACATCTAAATGCATCTTGAACCTGAAAAAAAGATAGCAAACATTTAGCCTATCTGTATCTATATCCCTATCTAGGTTACATCTGTGAAGATTAAAATAATTAGAAATATAACACCACAATACTTGATTTATCTTTATTTTTTCCATTGGTGTTGTGTCATATACAGTCAACAAATATACAGATATTTGTGCTGCTATAATGCACTGCAAAGAACTAATGCAAATAAAATGATATCACAATTATACAGTACAATTCTATATATGATTAGTCCGATTTAAGTCTAATTGAATTCAACAGGGTTTATTTCCAGGTAAATGGTTATAGGATTACAGTCACAATCTGATTTGTATAAGCCATCCAAATAGCTTTTTAAAACATCTCCTAGAGAAGAACAAATGCACTCAGCTTTAATAAATGTTATATTTAAGACCACTTGGAAGATTATCAAGAAGAAATCTAGAAGGTTTATTTCCATATAAATGGATTGTGGTCTACAGCTTAGCAAAAATCTGAGTACCACTGCAATGGCACGACTGTAGTCAATAATGGATGAACACAACAGCCCAATGGTAGTCCTTTAAGAAATACTGCTGCCAAGATCAATCTGAACACTGTGCTCTCAAAAGGCCTTTGAATAAATTCTGAACAATGGTTATACCAAGTGCTGTATTTTGCTATTTTCCCAACGTTATCATCATGAGGGCTGCCAGTTTCAAGCTGAAATCTTATACTTATTTACCTCAGCATGGCTTATTTCTGACTAGACATTCATGGAATTTCACTCTACATTGACTACATGGGATTGTTTATCCATAGACCATTTACTGTGAGCAAATGTACCCTCAGTTAACTGGAAGGGTTCAGACTAAAGAGCACACCACTGTCCTTCACTGTCGTCTAAAAGAGTACCTATCTTGAGGCTTTTGTAACTGGCAAACATATTTAAATGTAACTGATTTAATTGGTTACAAGACAGATGTTTGATTAACAACAACAACAAAAAAAGTAATTAGCTGTTAACCCTAATTAATCCATGATGAAGAGATGTATTTCACATGCATGCCAGGGATAAAGTAAAAGGTTTCTGGTGATCTCGTTTGATATTTCACCAGAGAACTAATGCACAACTGGTGGATCAACAACTGTTGGGATATAGCAACTTTGCATGCTGAGAACTTCTAGGGAAGTAAATGCACATCTATGGTAGTTTTATTGCTTGTTAATTTCCTATTTACTAAGAGCACACCTCACCTTTTGTCCATGAGAGAATCACCATTCCTTCATCCCTCTCTCCTTTGTTCTTGTCCAGAGTAGCATGGCTCTCTAACATACTAAAGGAAGCTTTCTCCAGAAGCATGTAGTCTACCTTTTTATCTCATCTTCTTTGCAAAATGAAGCTAGACCTGTGTATTTCTTTATACACATAGTTTTGTAAGTAAACTTATTATTTTCACTCTAACTAAGAGACTTTGTCTTATTTTGGGGACACGTGGGCTGGGAGAAAAGTGGACCTAGTTTTTCTGCTCACCTATATTCCGCTGTGTTTGTTCTGCTAGTGAGATTAAACAATCTCTTCTACTTTCCCGAGTTTTCTAACAAATGTCAAGAAAGAAAAATTCCAACAATGGTGTTGGGATTAGTTCCTGCTCCCTGGCTAGTGCACAAAAGAAGCACTTCCTATTCAAGGCAGAGCTCATGCCAGGTACAGGAGGAGGAGAGAAGGGCTTTGCCCTCCTAATAACCCCCTCCCCATGAAATTATCTTTCATTCCCTAAATTTCTAGTATTGCAGAGATGGAGAGACTGAAAACTGTCCACAGATAGAACTGATATTTGCTGTGTTTGCGTTCCCTTGGTAACGTTGACTGCTCCATCGCTGGATTCTTAAATGGTTTTTTTGAATGCTCAGCTGAAGTTGTAAGGTACTGCAATGCTAGAAAGTTGGGGACAGAAAGAAAATTTCATTAGGGTCAGAATTCTTGTTTCGGGTGAGAAGGCCCCTAATTTTGTCACTCTAAAAAAAAAAGTCCATAGAGTCTCCTCTGGCACCTTTCATGTAGTGTGCTATTGGACAAAGACACTCACTTCCTCTCATCTTAATGAGGGGGGAAGGTTTCTGACAGTCTGGACCAGCCCATCTATTAAACAGAGTGAGGTGGCTATTTTATGGGTGTCATGAAAAGGTGCCAGTTACTAGTTATTTCACTTACTGTTCTTTTTCCCCAGCTATCAGTAGTTAACACGCTATGTCTTTAAAGCCAAATATCCAGAATGACTAAGTTCCTCTCTGTGATGAAGGCAGAGATTGGAAGAAACTTGTTACGTTCAAATAATTATATGTTGGTTAGCTACCCCTTTCAGCAGATCAGGCTTAACATGTTAATTTGTAGCTTAACAGCACCCATCTCTAGAACTTGGAAATAACTCATTTAACAGTGGTGATCCCAGGAGGAGTAAGATAGTTGGAGAGTATGGTGGATGCTCAAAATGGGAGGTGGAAGGGACTGAACATGGGCCTCCAGCTACTGGATGGAACAAATGTGTTCTAGCATCATATATAGCAGCGCATGCTTCTTGGCTGTAAGTGAGAGGAGAGGTAGAGGATGCATGTGTTCATGGCTGCAGAAAAAAGGTCTTACATATGGACAGAGATCCTCCAGATATTTCAGATTCAAAATTCTGCATTGCAGATTAACCAACTTTGTAGGTCATTCCCTTTTTTGCCTTTTTCAATCCAGACAAACAATCCACAGACTTCCTAAAGCTGGCTATTTCTAAATGTACAATATTACAAAACGCACCAACTCCAGCCATCAATCAGATTGTAATATTTACAGTTCAATACACCTGGAAAATTCCAGGTTGGGGAAAGCCACTTAAAACAACAAAAAGCAAGTTTCAAGGAGCCAGTAACAAAACTATACACTTGGGGCAACAGTGACAAACAAACATGCAATTATCTGTAAATCCCATAGTTTCTTTTTGTGCAAAGCTAACAATTTCATTAGCAATAACACACCGATTGAAATTCTATCCCTCCCAACTTGAACAAAAAATTAATTTCCCCAAGTCAAACTATCAACATTAAATAATTCATTTTTCAAGCTAACATTTTAAGTTGTGGATGGAGGGTGTGCCTCAAGCAAAAATTCTCTTTTAATTTTTAGAAGGTGCCACTCCCAGTGCACACAGCACAGTTTTTAAAGTATATTTGGAGAAATTGTGGTGATGAGACAAGTTGAGATTAATTTAATATATTAAACTATTTATTCCCTGCCTTTCTATTGTGAGCGGACTAGAAACGTGATGTAGTTCAGTAGCAAAATAGACAATTTTTCTGGTAAAAAGTCTCATGTTTACTCCTTGAAACTTCCAGTTAAAAGCATCAGAAAAGAGTGTGATGGGAAAATGCCTTCTGACAAACCAAGAGATTTCCAGCCAGAATATTGAACAAGGGGGACAAATAATCTGGCCTGAAATAAGGCAGCTTCCTATGTTTCCAAGATTTAGGAGGTGGCTTCTAATTCTCTCTGAAACAGCAGCATTCCTTAAAGCAAATTCTACAGAAGCCTAGAATTGGCAACAAAATGCAGCACAGCAGAACCTTCTCATTAAAGACAAAGTGATAAAAATAAAAATCACCAGAGATAAAAGAATAGCATCAAGTGCTATATGCCAGAAGGCAAATAAAATATTTGGATATTGTGTAGTTCTGCTGCCACAACCAAGGTGCCACAACTGCCTTGTATGGCTATCCTCAGGAACTCAGATGGCAGGAGACACAGAAAAGGGCCTCTGATGCGGGATCTATACATAATGCAGTTTGATTGATACTGTCATAGCACAATGCTATGGAATTCTGGGATTTGTAGTGTTTTGAGATATTTAGCCTTCTCTGTCAGAGAGCAGTGGTGGCACAAAGAACTACAAATCCCAGGATTCCATACCATTGAGCCCTGAGACTTGTATTGTCATTTTTTCTTTTAATTTCTGCAGTGTGACAGCATCCAAGAAAGGAGTGAGAATTTTGTTTCAATTGTGTTTTTTTTTAAATAAAAAACTACCAGTGTGTTCAAATTGCTTTACATTTTGAATTTAAAGAACATTAATGAATAAGAAATTAAGTTTTCTGCTCAGCCCTATCTAGGGCTTTGAATGCTTTACTCACAAAAGGCTGGGTCTTAATGCCTGAGAATTCTACCATGTTAGCAGTGCCTCATCCATACCACCCATAAGGTTGGCAGGTAATACGTGGTCCTTTCCATTCTGGAAATAACTGTATATACTAGACTTTCATTGCATAAGGGACAGGGATTTGTTTCTGAGTAATTTTACTAAAATCTGAAACTTCATATTCAGGATGGAAAAATGTAGGTTTAAAAATTCAAGGATGGGGAAAAAATGAATATGACAGATTTCTATTTCCATACTGATGTTCTCAGTAGTCAGGTAGATACATATGACCTGAGTAATATTGCCCAGTCCAAAGCTTTTTGGAGCCCTAAACATCCAAAATATTAATTTGGACTTGAAAACAAGGAAATGGGCTTGAAAACAAACTAGTGCCCACCACAGGGCATAATTTCAGAGTAACTCTTCCACATATACATTTGTACCCCTGATAATCTTGTGTCTTTTGAAGCAATTAATTTTCAGAATGCCCCCCCCCCCCGAGGATAGTCTCACTCCCACCTGTTTAATCTGGATGTTGTTGTGACATGACAAAAAGTAGCCAGGCCTGCCTTCTCCAGGAAAAAGTTGCAGTGACAAAACTAACCTAAGCTGGTAAAATCCAATTGTAGTGAGAAGGAAGACTAGTAGCACTTGCAAGCTGCAAATGTTATTGTATGCCTTGAAGTCATTTCCATCTTATGGCGACCCTATAACTGGGTTTTCTGGGGCTGAGAATTGTGACTCACCCAGTGTGGGTTTTCATGGATGAATTGGGAATCAAATTCTGGCCTCAGGAGTCATAGAAGATTATCACACAGGCTTCCCCCCCTGGCCCCAGAGCAGACTGAAACTTTGGGAGAAAAAATTCAGATTGGGTGTTATCGCAAGCCTCCATGCTCAGACTGGAAGCAACGTGACCTGATCTTAGCCATCCTATCCTTCACAAAGGACAGTTAAGTCCCGTCCTTTGCAAAGTACAGGATTAGGATGGATCAAGGACAGGATGGCTAAGATCAGGTCACAATGCCTCCAGTCTGAGCACAGAAGTGTGTGATAACACCTGATCTGAAAAATTTTCCCAAAGTTTCAGCCCACTCTGGGGCTAGGTGGAAAGCCTGTGCGATAATCTTCATAGTCCAATGTTCAAATCACTATACCACATCGGCGCCTGCAAGCTGCAAAACTGATGCTAAATTAAAGAAACACTATCTATGGGGATGGAGGGAGGGAGGGCCTCCTGATTAGCATTTTTTGTTTGCTGGCCTTTACCCAAAGACCAAGAAGACCAACTAAACCATGGCCAGCCTGCCAAATGTTTCCCAGAGGTGCACAAAAATAATGGCTGAGCATCATGTGTGAATGCTGAATGAGAGAGTGGAGAGGAGCCAAGAGGGAGAGAGAAAGAGAGAGGGAAATCTCCATGATTTGAGGGCTCTACCCAGAGTAACGGAATACTGGAACATCTTCAGTTGTCCCTTGCCTTCCCTTTCTCTTTCTTCATATTGCCATACAGAAGCGCTGATGCTGTTACATTCCTTTAAAGCATCTACTTGCTCCCACCTCCCCCTCTCTGGCATGAAGCTGCAAGATTGTCTTGGAGGCAGACAGAGCAAGAGAGACAGATGTGCTGAACGTGCGGGTACCAAGGAAGTGGTTTCCTTAGCAACAGTAGCCAATTCAAAGCATTTGCAACTTGCCCTCTCTCTTCACATGTGTGTGTGTGGGGGGGGGGGGGTAGTCCACGCAATTCTGATATGAAGGAGATTGTTGATTTAGAGGATAGCAAAAGATTAAATGAAAAAAAATGCACCCCAATCATCAATGGCAGAAAAACAGGAGAAAGTAAATGAATGCTCCTCCTTTCATCATCAATCTTTAGAGTTTGACATGGTTTGAATTAGGTTTAGAGTAGGCTGTATTCATATATGCCATTTCCCCCTCCTTCTCACTCACTCCCTCTCCTCCTCCTGTTCTCAATCTCCCCCTGAACAGCATTCACACATAATGCTAAAATCATGCTTTAAGATAGTGGTAAGGTAAGGAATCTTTACTACTCCAGATGTTTTGGACTAGAACTCCCACAGTCCCTTACAGTTGGTTATGCTAGCTTTGGTAATAAGAATGTAGGTGAAACCAAGTCGGATAGAAATTTCAAAATGAAGATTGTCCTGATTTTGTCAGAAGATGAGGAACCAAAGTAGAGATCTGAGGCAACGTATCATGTAATGGCACATGAGCTACAGGAATGTTGAATAATTTCAGTGGGAGTACTAGCTGAGATAAGTGAAGAAAACAATCAAGAACTTTAGCTGAGGGATACGAGGAGATGAAATGCTCTCTGCTATGTTTAAATAGACCAGAAGCATTTTCAAGGTTTGTAATATCAGATTATCAACCAAAACTGAGCACAGCTATGGCCAGATTCCTGAATGCTATGGCCAGATTCCTGCTGGTACACAGCACTAATGTATCAGTCTGTTATGCAACTGCTTGCCCTTTTTCGAAGCTCACACAGGGAAGGCAAGGGATAGTGGAGTTGCCATCAGTCAACAGGCAATGTGAAGGGCACATACACACATGCAACAAAGAAAGCTTAGAGGGAAACACATCACTCTTTGTTTGAGAAAGGCTTTTGAACTTGGTCCTGATTATGAAAAGAAATCTTTGAGCTGTGCACCAGGCCAGACCTCTCAAAACACTTTAGCAACCCTTCCCTGGAAACCATACACTGGAGAAATAAGTGACGGAGCCAGCAGCCTTTTCTCAGAGAAAATTTATGCATTTTCACAAGTGGGTTCTGTGTATTTCTATAAAACATGTAGTGCTGGAAATATGATATATTGTCTTGTTGCATGAACTTGTAAGAGTAGTAGCTCTGGATGGGTTGCACGTGTCTTGATTATCACTCAGCCTTCTTGGTTGTGTTTGTTATGTTGGTTATGCTTAGCTTTAAAAAGGGGAGGGTAAAGTCATTGCAGCTTAAGGTAAGAAGAAAAAAATCTGAAAGCTTTCTGTTTGCTTCCATTTTGTTTATTGATACAGGATTTGCATCCCTGAAAATATGCCCAGTTCTACTTAATATCCTGTACTGAAGTAAAATTTCATAACAACGATGATGTAAGAATTCAAAGACATAGCTGTGTTAGTCTGGAAAATCAGAAGATGGTAGCATGGGCTTTCATGGACTTAAGCCTACTTCTTCAGAGGCAAGTAAGCTCAAGCCTACCAAAACTCATGCTACCACTTCCTTCTTTCAGTTAGTCTCAAAGGTGCTCCAAGATCCCTTTGCATACTGATGATGTAAGTTATAAAAGACACAACTTAGATCCAATTGTCAATCTCAACTAAAACAGATCCATGGAATTTATATAAGTGTTGACTTACCAAGCTCCCATTGATTCTGATAGTGTCCCTTAGCTGGAAACTAAAAACTGGATGTAGGCCAATGCCCAAAAGTAGTTTCTTACCTCTCTTCGAAGAATACAGTGGACCATGACAATGACAAAACCCTGCAATGAATCAAACACAGCAAAGAGTATCTGAAATAATATTGATCTCTTGTCAGTCATTGCCAGAACTGCAGACATCCAAGTCAGAGCCAGGAGTGGCAACACAACACAGGAACTCCAAAGCGATGCCCTAGACAGTGACAGAGAAGAAAAAAAACAGCAACAACCATGTTGTAGAACCATCAATTGACAAATAAAACCCTATCTTTACAGAGATATATCTACAAAAATCTTATTTAAAGATGGCAACTTGTTAGTTAATGTGAAAACCAATGACAAATATAAAGATAAATAGATATATAGATACATATAAACTGATTATTTATTGTCTAAACATTAACATCAAATTAAAATGTGTGGTTGCCATTTCTTTTCTATTTTTCTTTTCTCTTTAAAAATTTAAGTCTTTTCAGTATTAGTCGTCATTATTTTTCATCACTGTAGAGGATTTTTTTTTCACATGCACTGTATAAGATTTGTAACAAGAAGATGTAAATGATTAGGACTAACATGGCATTACTGGCGGTGGTGGCTGACAAAGCTGTTGTTGAAATTACTCCACACTTGGCACATTTGAGCGTCAAACCGCTATGAGGCTCACTCATCTGACTGCAAACAAACAGAACACCCACAAAAAAGAACAAAATATTGAATTTTTGTCACCAAAAAAAGGTCACTACTGAAATTTAGCTTTTTAAATATGACGTCATGCAAGAAAATAAAATAGCAAGTAGACTTATTCAGGATGAAATGCTCTAATTTATCATCAAGCTCTGTTTTTATCATACATTGTTTGTTTAACTTTTTTTTTTAGATAAAAGAATTAATGCTATTTGGAGGACTGAGGCTTAATTTCATGCAATTCTTCAATTTAACTTTTTTTGAAAGTCCCCCAGTGTCCAGAGATTAATGTCAATTGATAACACAGAAGTAAACAAGCACGTGCTAGTGTAAGACACATGAAGTGAATTCCCTCTATTCAGACCACTTAGAAAACCTGTGTGCCCATGGTAATCTCTTTGCTTAGAATGAGGCAAATGGGTAGAATGGGTTACACGCCTTTAATTAAATCAACAAATGAAGATGGAAAATCCTGACTGGTCAAGAATAGTTTAAGCAGTGTGCCAGGGATAATATGGATGTGACTGGAGCAGGTTTGACGCAATATTAAGCTGCTTCCTAGTTTACTCTGAATTTATGCTGGGTCTGGATAGAGGGTTAGAAATGTATGGAATTCAATGAGAGTATTAATTCAGGCTAGAAAAATGACAATTTAATCTCATTTTAATAAAACACAGTACACAAGCATTAAAATCAACACACACGCACACATACACATTTTGGTGGAGAGCACTATATCACAGCACCTGATATAGAACACTGTATCACAGTACTATATGATATCACCTAGACTGAGAATTGCTCCTTTTTTATATTATTATTGCAAACTCGCTGCCTGGCTATTTCCAGTCTTCCACTCAATTCCAGTATTTTCCAAATATAAATCTGAATGGAAGGAGTTCTTCTAATGGGCATAAATAACTATTTTTTTACATAATAATGAGGTGAGGGAGAGTACTTGAGGGACAAAACTAATTTTCCCCAGGTCTGATCAGCACTGGAGATATAATGCACCATGACACCTCTTTAACTACCATGGCTCAATGCTATGCAATTCCAGGATTTGTAGTTTTGTGAGACATTTAGCCTTCTCTGTTGGAGAGCTCTGGTGTCACTACAGTCCCCAGGACGCCATAGTTTTGAGCCATGGCAGTTAAAGCGGTGTCCAATTGCATTATTTCTGCCCATGACACCCAACACTTTCCAAACTACTAAACTTCAAGTGAAGACAAAATTCATATTAAAAATAAAGGCTGGCTATGCTGCCTTGATGGTGACAGTGTGTGTGTGTGTCTGTGTGTGTGAATTCTGGGAAATGTAACTGACTTTTACAGGCTCCACTTACAGGACGTGTAGTTTTGGAAGTGTTGAATCTATGCCTTAGGGCAAAAGCACAAGATCAAGAATTCAGAAACCAAAAGTTTGAGCAGAAGCCCACAGATCTTTCTGCCTACTGCAAAGGTTCAACAATTTCTATGGCTATGGGAGGGATGACCGACTTGCCAGAGAGACAGACCTACCCCCTTGCTATTAGAAGCAACAATTTTCTACACACAATATTAGATTTACATAGTAAGGTGGACTTCATAGAAATAATTAAACCAATAGTGTTTAAAAGTTATGAATTAAATTTATTGCTGTGAAAACATTCTCTTATGCTAGCCAGTAACTCTCAGGTGGAATAAAAATTGCTGGAGGAAAGAAGATCTCTCTCTCTCTCTCTCTCTCTCTCTCTCTCTCTCATCGATGGCCATCCCCACCATAGCCCTAGAGATAACTACACCAACACTTCATTAAAAAACAGAGTGGATAACAAATGCCAGAATCAACATAACAATGTTGATTCTTTCTTTTTTCTGTTTTACAAAGAAGGGTTGTTCAAAATGAAAGGTCTTATGTTACATTTATCTTAACATTCATGCCACTTTTTCCCACTGAAAAAGATACAAAAATTTTTAAATAAAAAATGAAAACAATACATATGCAGCCCCTGAGAATATAGGTTAGCTATCACTACCACATGAAACATTCAGGATCATGATACATCACTGAATTGATCAAAACTATGTCCACTTTTTCATCTTCTCTGCCTGCATACTCTATGCATGCATAACCTGGGAGTAAGCATATAGAATAAAATATGGCTCAGTTCTGAGCAGATGTGTATGGAATTGATACACTATGCTCTCTTCACTGTAAGAGGATCAAAAGACTGGTATCTTCCCCATTAAGAATGTTTTCATTTTAAATGAGTTTATCTCACTATAGTGAATAGAGCTCCAAGTGGTTGCTTTGTTTCTTATACTTTTATGAGGTAATGGAAGAAAGAAAGTAAACGTGCCAAGTCTTATGAATGTTTAGTGCCCCAACCAATTTCAGAGTAATCCTACAATGTGGAACTGAAAAAGCTGCCTTACAGATACTGACTAAAGTAGCCGTATCTATTAGATGAAACCACAGTTGCTACAATCGTATTTTCTATCATATTAAGAGTACCAAATTTATTGTGGAATAGGTTTGCACAGATTAGAAAGAGCTTGTTTCATCAGATTTATGTGGGGGTTATATTTAGTTGGTGGGTGTCCACAGTCATAAGGATACAGAGGGGTGGAAATCACATAACAACAATGTGATTCCCTGGTTGCAAGAATCAGAAGTCAGTGATCACTTGGATTAATAGATTTGTCTCAGCACACTAATACAGTGTCCTTCAAGCAATCCCATCCTATCAAGAATTGCATTAACAATGGATAATGACATTTCATGGGGTATGATCCAGCCAAACCATATCACCAATTTTTTAAAAAGGTGATCATTAAAACTTTTGGATACCCCCTCGTATATAAATCTCACCAGGAGAATCCAGTGCTAGTTTAAATCCCGTTGAAATCAACAATGCTTATTCCAGGAGATTGTATTCTTGTCTGGGTAGAAAACATTTTGACAGCTGTTTTGTGGAGAAGGTAGTGCAAGGTGATTGAACCCAGCACACTCTCCCTGTTTTGTACAACTGTGCAACCTGTCCCCCCCCCAACCATTTATGTGTTTGATTTCCGATGTAGAGAGGAATGCATTCATGGAAGGCTAATTCTGGAAATATATAGACCCAGCCTAAATTGGATTTAGGCTGTAAATGTAAACAGTGGAGTTTATCCCGTGGCGTTTTAATTTGGTTTACCTCTATCTGGATTAAATCTTAATTCAGGTGGCATCCTGATCTTATCTGAAGGTTTTTGCTGCCTGAATACATCCTGGGTCCGTCCCTGCTTCCAGAGCCACTCCTCCCAGCTATTTTCGGATCTGGGAGTTTTCTGGCTTGAGAAAATGTCTGGCAGAACGCTCCTGGAAGTGGGGATGGACCCAGGCTGTACTCAGGCAGCAAATTAGGTGGCAAGAACTATTGGATAATATCAAGATGCTGCCCGAATTAAGGTTTAAACCGAACAGAGGTAAGCTGAATTAAAATGGCATGGGATAAGCTCTAGTGTCTAACCTGAGTTGGATCTTCCCACTTCCCAGTCAGACACACATTCTAGACTTTAGGAGAGATGATTTCAATAAACATAGAAAAATACTGGGGGTGATCCCATGGTCAGGAAAACTAAAAGAGAAGGGAGTTCAAGACAGATGGGAGTTTTTCAAAGGAGGGATACTGAAGGCACAATTTCAAAAAGTTCCAATGAGGAAGAAAAATGGAAGGTGTCTCAAGAAGCCAGGATGGATGACTAAGGAACTTTCAACTGAGATAAGCCTTAAACTGAATATGTATAAGAAATGGAAAAATGGGAAAATCACCAAAGAGGAATTCAAACAAATAGCCAGCACATGTAGGGGTAAAGTCAGAAAAACTAAAGCGCAGAATGAACTTAGGCTTGCTAGAGAGGTTAAGAACAATAAATTTTTTGGGTATGTCTGAAGCAAAAGGAAGAGGAAGGAAACGGTAGGGCCACTGTGTGCAGAAGATGGCAAAATGCTCACAGGGGACAGAGAAAAGGCAGAATTACTCAACACCTTCTTTGCTTCAGTGTTCTCAGAAAAGGCAAAGGATGTTCAACCTAAGGATAATGGGGATGAAGACAGAATAGGGGAATTTCAGCACAGAATAAGTAAAGAGATAGTACAGGAATACTTGGTTAACCTAAATGAATATAAGTCTTCAGGACCAGATGAACTACATCCAAGGGTATTAAAAGAACTGGCAAATGTAATATCGGAGCCATTGGCAATAATCTTGGAGAACCCCTGGAGAACAGGAGAAGTCCCAGCAGACTGGAGGAGGGCAAACGTTGTTCCCGTCTTCAAAAAGGGGAAAAAAGAGGATCCCAACAATTATCGTCCAGTTAGTCTGACCTCAATACCAGGAAAGATTCTAGAGCAGATAATTAAGCAGAGAGTCTGTGAACATATAGAAGGCAATGCCATAATCACAAAAAGCCAACATGGGTTTCAGAGAAACAAGTCCTGCCAGACAAATCTGATCTCTTTTTTTGATAAAATTACCAGCTTGGTATATGAAGGGAATGCTGTGGATATAGTATATCTTGATTTGAGTAAGGCCTTTGACAAGGTTCCCCATGACATTCTTGCAAACAAGCTCATAAAATGTGGGCTAGACAAGGAAACTGTTACATGGATTTGTAACTGGTTGGCTGGCCGCACCCAAAGGGTGCTCAACAATGGTTCCTTTTCAACCTGGAAAGACGTGACCAGTGGGGCCCCACAGAGTTCTGTCCTGGGCCCAGTACTATTCAACATCTTTATTAATGACTTGGATGACAGAATTGGGGGTATACTTATCAAATTTGCAGATGACACCAAATTAGGAGGAGTAACCAATACTCCAGAAGACAGGATCAAAATTCAAAATGACCTTAATAGATTAGAAAACTGGGCCAACGCTAACAAAATGAAATTCAATGCGGAGAAATGTAAGGTACTGCACTTAGGGCGCAAAAATGAAATGCACAGATATAGGATGGGGGACATATGGCTGAATGAAACTACGTGCGGAAAGGGATCTAGGAGTTCAAATAGACTATAAGTTGAAAATGAGTCAACAGTGCGATGCGGCAGCTAAAAGGCCAATGCTTCTAGGCTGCATCAATAGAAGTATAGCGTCTAGATCAAGGGAAGTAATAGTGCCACTCTATTCTGCTTTGGTCAGGCCCCACCTGGAATACTGTGTTCAGTTCTGGGCACCACAATTCAAAAAGGATGTGGAGAAAGTGGAGCGTGTCCAAAGGAGGGCAACTAAGATGGTGAAGGGACTGGAAACCATGCCCTATGAGGACCGCCTTAGGGAACTGGGGATGTTTAGCCTGGAGAAGAGAAGGTTAAGAGGTGATATGATAGCCCTGTTCAAATATCTGAAGGGATGTCATATTGAGGAGGGAGCAAGATTGTTTTCTGCTGCTGCAGAGGCTAGAACGCAGAACAATGGATGCAAGCTGCAGGAAAAGAGATTCCACCTCAACATTAGGAGGAACCTCCTGACAGTAAGGTCTGTTCGACAGTGGAACACACTCCCTCGGAGTGTAGTGGAGTCTCCGTCCTTGGAGGTCTTTAAGCAGAGGCTGGATGGCCATCTGTTGGGGATGCTTTGACTGGGAGTTCCTGCATGGCAGGGGGTTGGACTGGATGGCCCTTGTGGTCTCTTCCAACTCTATGATTCTATGACTGTTTGCAATATGACATTAACTGCTGCACTGTTATACCTCAAAGCATTTCAAACCAGAGAAAATCTAGAGCAAGTTACAGACATCAGAGATTTAACAGAGAGCCCATATATTTCATGTTGCTTTCAATGAGCCTTGGTTTAAATTGACCATGATTGTACCCCACTGAGGGCAACCCATTCCTTTAAAGAGCAAATTAGGCTTGCAGTCATATACTCAGTTTTCCTGGCAGTAAATCCCATTCAGTTCAGCGGGATTTACCTTTCAGTAGTCAAAGACACAATTGTATTTTAAGTGTCTATCTTTTTCCTTTGAGCATTAGAAAAACAGACTTTGTTGTATTAAGTAAACTATCTGCAGAGTTATGTGTGCTTAGATAAAGGACAGGGATGAGTTGGACAGGTCATTGCCCCCTCCCCCTACAATGTTTCCTTCCCTGTGCAGATCCTTGAAGTATCTTACATACATCCAAAACTCCATATGAAGTGGTACTGGAAGAAGAAGGGAAAATCTGCATTTCCTTTTTCTTTCTCTTCTGTGAATCATAGATCCTACAGAATTCACACCCATTTAATCACTAGCTTAGTAAAGAATTGCAGGCAGGGGAAGGCATGGGATTTCATGTGGACAAATGTTGCTGGCCAAATTGGGATAGAGCGCTTGAATGTTCCCCCACACCCAGGAGAGAAATGAAACCCGGAACCTGGAAGCCTTAGCTTTAACACTAGCTAGGCTAGTATTAAACAAAATTAATTCCTTGACATTAATCTATTATACAATTAATTCATAATGCTAATCATTACTAAAATAGTTAAGCTTTTAGTCATTACATTTAAAAAATCTAAAATGACTGGAAATGGTTTTCACTTTCCTAAGTAAACCTTTCCCTCACCATACCTAACTGGAATAATGAAAAATTGTAATTATTCCTTTAAAACTCAACATTGGTGAGTTATGATCAAAGTAGTGAATTTTAATACTCTGGTTTCTTTTCAGATCATATAAATATTTTGCTTTTCGGAATAGTGAATTTTAAATTTATTGTTGAAACCATTAATGAATTGGGGGTAATAAATTAAATGTTAACAAATTATTTTTAAGTTTTGAACCAAAAAAAAAAGCTATCAAAGGAAGGAAGCTTCTTCCATGCCAAGTATAAACATGCAATATTCTTTTCTATTTTTGCCACTCCTAAACAGGCTGGTCATTTTTATTTCTGCAGCCATTTTTGTGGACTTATTTTCACAGCTGTTTTAGACCTTTCCTTAACCAGAAGAAGCCATTCCATCCACCCACAGCCTGGATATTCTGGACCAGCGGCATCACTGAAGAGGGGTATGGGTGCAAACCTCACCAGCTGACACTTCAGACAAGGAGTGCCTGGTTGGTCTCCTGCTGCTGCTGCGGGGGTGTATGTGGTACTGCTGCCAGAGCCTGCCACTATTCTGCTGCTGCGGCTCTCAAGCAAGCCAAGGTGACCAAGAAAAGGGGACAAGTGCATGCTTCTCCTTCCTTTCCCACTACCCTGGAGATCTGGGCTGACTGAACCAATGCAACAGAGAAGGGAAAGGTCCTGGGCGCTCACTCCTCCTTCCCGATTGCCTTGGCTGACTCACCAAAGCTGGGCAAGATGTCAGGGAAGGAGGGGCGAGCACATATGCATGCACACCTCCCACCTTCCCCAGTACCTCACTTGCCTGGCCACCCCCTGGCAGGCCTGGTGGAGGGAGCATTTGGGTGGTGGGTGGGCTCAAAGCAGAGCTAGGCACCCACACCAGCTGACACCAACCCTAGGGACGCCACTATTCTGGACTGTAACTGCTGTACATGCCACATCTCAATGATGTGATACATTTCCTTTCATAGATAAAAACAGAATTCTCCTGCTTGCTTTCTGATTGCACACTTGGACTACAGAAAACAGTAGTCCAGGCTACATTAATTTCAGTCTTCCAGGGATATTCTGCTGGTTGGGCGCAACAAAGCTGATAAACTTGTTTATAGACTTATTTGCACACACAATCAAACTATTATCCAGTTTTTCTTAGTGGGCTTAAGGCCATTCTAAAAGGGGGGATATCTTAAGCAATCAACATTAGAGGTAACTCTTAATAGCCATCCATACAAAGTCTTCTCTGGATTATAGAAAAGCAAAGAGTTTGATGTGCAGAATCACTATTTACGCATCTGAATGACTCAACAGCACTATATTTAATACCACTGTACTTGTGTTTTATTATTTTACTGTTGCTCAGTCACATTTCCTTAGGGTAATGTGATGGCAGTTTTCAAGATGAGTAAAATCAATTAGATTGTTAAACTAAGACAAAAGTTTCACGATGCAATCAAATAAATCTGTATTTGGTGAACATAATATACAGAGAGACAGAGAAAATTGAAAATAAGTAATACATCTTCAGTAGGCCTGGGGAAAAAAATTCCCAACATCTGCTTACCCCGCTCTGTGTTTCAGTTTTTTATCTAGGATTCCATCTCTGGAAACAAGTTTATTAAATACCAGAATGCCAATCACCATGTTGACCTGTTAAATATAAAATAAATAGACAAAAAACACATAGAGTTGTCCTTTTAGTGAAAACAAATGGCATTAACTAATCCCAGCAGCTTTGATATAGATTTTTAAAACAACAACAACAACAACAACAACAACAACAACAGGTTGAGTATTCTGACCCAGCAATTGGTTGGCCCTCCACAAACTACAGAGATACAAGGATCCATCTTGAGGGTGTAAATATGTATACTTGTGTGGTGCTATACATGAATAATGCAACCAAGCTATGAAAACAAGCAAGGATTCCTAAACCAGATATGTGTATTATACTGGTTTGTAGCTACATCTTGCAAGTGTAGGAGATCCTTCAAAATCCTACACAGGACAAATGCACTCTAATCTTATCCAACGTCTTGATGCAAATGTGAACAAACATTCATGTTGTAAATACAACAAACTCAAGCAGTTAAAGATGCCTAGGAGAGAGCAGCCATGACAGAATTAAATATTTTTCAGTTACTCAAAGTCTCCTCATCTCTTATTTATCTGCCCTAACCTCTAGGAGTTGCAAACTGATATTCTTACTTTTATTCATTCCACTTTTATTCATTCCACACCCTTATTCTCTCTTTTACTAAATTTAGCTTTCATATTTTTACAGAAGATTTTACTATCAAGTTGTTTAGCCACTGGTGCCTTTAGTCCTTAAGCAGAATTGCTAGCTGCTACACACATATATTCTCCCCTAAGCACATACTGTATACACTCATGTATAAATCTAGAAATTTTTTCCAGCTAAAATTATACATCCAGTAAAAAATTGACCCAAAAAGCCTGAGACGTCTTATCCATGGGTCAATGTAAGTAGTGTATCTTAACTCTTATTTAAAAGAAGGATCCATTCCCTGGTGCAAAGCAAGAGTATACTGTATATAAGCAATTATAAGTCGACTTATGTATAAGTCAAGGACAGATTTTGGGGCTAAAATTATGGCTTGATATGAGTAAATCTTTTGATACAGTAAACCTTTTGTAAAATCAGTGTCTTATCCCTGACAGGATAAGGTTGCCTTACAGGTAGCTATCAGGTGTTACTGCACACCAAAACACCAAAACTACAACTCATCTCCCAGCCATGCTTAGCCAGCCAATTTTGAAGTACGGAAGCTTGTAGTCACCCAGTGGCATTGGTGGTGTTTTGGTGTGTAATAACACCCGATAGCAACCCATAAGGTGACCTTATCCTGTTGGGGACAGGACACTTATTTTATCTGTGCAATAATCTCCTTAGCTGTCTTGTATTTGTTTAAGTTAGCAAGCTGCTTTGATTCATGATTTTGGAAGGGAAAGGTGAGACATAAATGAAGTTAACAATAGTAACAACACCAAAAATATTTGCGGGGCAGAGCATATGATTTTCATGCAGGATATCATAATTCTAAACATAGATTTTCCATTTCAAAGGCTCATGTTGCAGGTGATGGGAGAGGCCTCTGCCTCAGACTTGAATGAACTGTTGCCTGTCAAATTAGGTAACACTGGGCAGTACATGATCTGATGAGATACATCAATTATGTGGTAGATGATAGCATACTTGGGCTTTATATTGGAGTTGTAACAGATCTTTACACAAAATGATTTTTCCCTATTAATATCTCTCTAATTACAAAGTCACAATCAAAGTATTAACAACAATTACTGAGTACAAAGTAGAGATTAGAATACAATCCTATCCAAACCGTTTTTGGAGCTGATATTGGTGTTTCTAAAAATCCAAAGATGAAGTGTCTCATTTTGATTTTTAAAGCAATTCATATTGTTTGAGTGCTGTATGTTTTTTTTTTAAAAAAAATTACACAACTGAAAAATAATTAACATTAATCTGCTTTTGAGCTTAACAGAATACTTGGCCATTCTTCTAAATAATTCATTGCTTGACAAAGCTTTCTGAACACATTTTCTAGCTCACTCAGAAACTCACAGAGGTGCCACAGGATTCTCTGTAATTGTAAAAAAAACCTCATATAGCCACCATACCAGAAATGTATACACATTCTATTTCCCACAAAATATTTCCAACTCATGCTGCCTTAAGTTTTAAATTTATTGGCAACAGGGATTCTCTTGTTGGAACAGCTTCCCTGGCTCCTGGTCTATTTTTAAGTGCTTGTTATGACCTACAAAGCCCTATATGGCACAGCCCTATCTGAAGGACCATATCTCTCTATAAGAGTTTGTCTGGGTGCTGAGATCTTTAGGGAAAGTCTCTTTCTTTCACATCCTCACAGGTTCTTCTGATGGGGACATAGGAGATGACATTTGGTGGCTGCTCCCTGGAACTCTCTCCCTAAAAGGTTAGACTTGCACCCTCCTTTCTCTCTTTCCACAGGCAGGTGAATACTTTATTTTTGACAGATCTTCCTGGCCTGACTGCTCTGGGGAAATCGGCATTCCCATCCTGAGTTATTTATATATGTTGTGCTTCTTTTTAATTGTCTTTTAAACTCCTTTTAATTTTATTGATAGATTATATTTTTTAACTTTTGAAGGATGTATAATTTTAGCTGGAAAAAATGTTAGCAATACCAACAAGAACAACAACTTATTATTCAATTTATATCCTGCCTTTGCCCTGGCAGGAGGCCTAAGGCAGAATACAATATAGATTAAAACAAATTAAAGCTAAAGCTTGATAATAAACAATTTTTTTCAAGACCATTAACTAGGTAAATACTATTAAAACAGTAATTCAGAACAGTAAGAAACATAGTAGAGATAAGGGAGAAGAAAGGGAGGGAGGATGCTCATTTTGGTCTGGTTTTAATTGATTTTTTGAAAATTGTAAGTTGCTTTGAGTCCCATTTTTGGGTGGAAAGCAAAATGTTGTTGTTGTTGTTGTTGCCATTGTTGTTGTTATTGTCAGAGTGGTGTAATGGTTTGAACGTTGGACTATGACTCTGGAGATGAGGGTTTGATTCCCAGCTTGGCTATAGAAACCCATTGGGTAACCTTGGTCAAGTCACACTCTGAGCCTTGGAAAATCCTGTGATAGGTTTGCTTTAGAGCTGCCATAAGTTGGAAACTACTTGAAGGCATACAACATCAAAGATAAGAAAAGTACAGAACACTACTGATCTAAATAAAAAGGTCTTTATCTGTTAGTGAAAAGAGTACAGAATGAGGACCAAGCAAGCCTCCCATGAGAGTAAATTCCACAGCCTTGGAGCAGCCACAGAGAAGACTTTCTTTTGTATCCTCAACAAACATGCCTGTGATGGTGGAATGTCCACATCCAAAGATATTAAAAATTGGACAGGCACTATAAGCTTATAGTGTTTTATAGGTGACCACAAATTGTCCCATTACCATCACGCTTGAACTAGCTGTGGCCCAGTTTATGAAGCATGAAAATACCATTCAAGGCCTTAGGACAGGAAATTTTTGCTGGGCCTATGGAGTAATCCCCCTCCCCGCAGCACTTCCAGAAAAACACACCAAGCCCAGAAATGTGAAAAAAATATTCAAACTCAGAAATGTGTGGATAGTAACTTTCTCTTTGAATTCTTAGGGTTTGGGGTTGAAGATGGTCTCTGGTACCCCCACAACCTGTTATGTGCAAAATCCAACAAGCCCAGAGGCTCCCTGTAGTGGAAGGAAATCTGCCACTTTCATGGTCTTGGGATGGAGTGCATTTTGTTTCATCAAATAATTATGATGGCTGTGTGGGTTAGCAGAATTTATTCTTTCAGGTCTGAAGAAATAAGTACCATTGAGTACTCGAGGATGGGAAAGCATATACAGCTAATAATAATAATAATAATAATGTATATCTCCCGCCTCTCCCTACAGATCGAGGCGGGCTTACAACATGATAAAATACAATACAATAAAATCACAATTAAAACAATATCACATTAAAAACAACATATTATGTCATGGGGCCTATAACTTCAGGGGAAGTACCATACGGGAGAGTTAGATGAGATCAGGTGGATATGCCCGCCAGAAGAGATCCGTCTTCACCGCTTTTTTAAACACCTCTAATGTAGGTATCAGACGGATCTCCTCCGGCAGGTCGTTCCACAACTTAGGAGCCACTGCTGAGAAGGTAAGGCGAGATGTAGATGTTAGTCTCGTATGTTGGTGATTTAACAACTTTTTATCGGTAGTTCTTAGGGTGCGGGGCGGATTATGTAGGGAGAGGTGTTCTCTCAAGTAACCTGGGCCCGAGCCATATAGTGCTTTAAAGGTAATAACCAACACTTTGTATTGCGCCCGGAAGCAGATTGGCAGCCAGTGCAAAGATTTCAGAATGGGGGTAGCCCCCGTCAATAGTCTGGCCGCTGCGTTTTGAATCAGCTGAAGCTTCCGAACTTGGTACAAAGGTAGCCCCATGTAGAGTGCATTGTAGAAATCTAAACGAGAGGTTATCAGTGTGTGTACTACTGTTTCTAGGTCCTCCCTGCCCAGGTAGGGACGCAGCTGGCGTATCAGCTGAAGCTGATACCAGGCGCTCCTGGCAGTCGCCTCCACCTGAGATGTCAATTGTAGAGATGAGTCCAGGAGCGCCCCCAAGCTATGAACCTTGTCCTTTAGGGGAAGTGTGACCCCGTCTAGGACAGGTTGATGAATCTCCATCCCTGGGCCTGGAGAGCCTATTGCAAGTACCTCCGTTTTCTCTCGATTCAGTCTGAGTTTATTTTTCCTCATCCAGCCCATTACCGAGTCAAGGCAGGCATTCAGAGGAGAGATGCCATCCTCAGTCACTGCAGCAGTCGGAGACATAGAGAAATAGATTTGGGTGTCATCAGCGTACTGATAACACCGCGCCCCATGTCTCCGGATGACCTCTCCCAGCGGTTTCATGTAAATGTTAAATAGCATGGGAGACAGAATGGCGCCTTGAGGGATGCCAGATGTCATCTCCCTTTTACAGGAGCAACTATCTCCCAGCTTCACCATCTGGAACCTACCCGAGAGGTAGGACCGGAACCACTGGAGCGCAGTGCCTCCAATACCTAACCCCCTCAGACGTTCCAGAAGGATACCATGGTCAATGGTATTGAAAGCCACTGAGATGTCCAAGAGCACTAACAGGGTCACACTTCCCCTGTCCATGCCCAGATGGAGGTCATCGTAGAAAGGGCGGTATATAAATAAAGTTTTTATTATTATTATTATTATCGACTAAGGTGACCATGGCCGTCTCAACTCCGTAGCCCGTCCTGAACCCAGTTTGAAATGGGTCTAGATAATCGGCTTCCTCCAAGACTGTCTGGAGTTGGTGGACAACTGCCCTCTTGATCACCTTGCCTAAGAATGATAATAAGGAGACCAGTCTATATTTGTCTCTTAGCAGGGGATCTAGGGAGGGTTTCTTCAATAGAGGCTTAACCACAGCCTGCTTGAGTTGAGATGGAAATTTCCCCTCTCCGAGAGACATATTGATGACCCATTGAAGTAGTGTCACCACTACATCTCCTCCCTGCAGGGTCATCCAAGAAGGGCAGGGATCGAGAGGGCACGTTGTCCTCCTAACCGCTTCCTCAGTACTCACAAACTCAAACTTATCCAGTCTAATTAAGTCCACGGAGTCCCTGAACACCTCTCACATAGTTTCTGTTTCAATGTTTTACAGAATGAAAGATAATGTGGGGAGGTTGAAGCAGGTAACAGTAGGGCACTCGCCAGGAAGGTCATACCCTAACAAGCATTCTCTCTGGGTTAGTATAGATATGTGGTCTCTACATCTAACATCACAGGATCTAGAATGACCCAACTCCCTTCTCTCTTTCTCCCCTGGAGATCTCTATATCACCTGAACATTTGGGCAGTTTGGTGGGTAGAGGAGCACGACCACCTCCTTTTGGTTCTGCCAATGTAAAGAGTCCCAGCATCAGAACCACCCCACTGGATTGTGAACAGCCACAATGTGCACACTGCACAGGACATGCCAGTGCTAATAAACTTCTATTATTATTATTATTATTATTATTATTGGGCTTTATTTATTTAGTGCTGTAAATTTACACAGCGCCATACATACAGTCAATTGACTGTTCCCTGCCCTCAGGCTTACAATCTAAAAAATACAAAAGACAGAGGAGAAGGGAAAGTTGATGGAGAAAGGGACCAAGTCCAGTTGATCTTCCCTCTGAGGCCTGGACCATGGCAGATGGACTGGAGGGAGGGCCTCCTTCTTTAGGCTAGATATTGTAATGTTGTGAAGCTGCTCTGAGTCCCAGTTCTGGGATTTTAAAACTGGCTAGAGAAGAAATGAACCATGCTCTTAGGAGAAGGAGGTTCCAGGAGTGAGGGGCAGCAAGTGAAAAGGGACGAATCAGGGACGGGGCATCAGAGATCCTAGGCTGGGACAGGAGACCTTGACTATCAGAGTGGAGGGTACGAGAAGGAGTGTGAGGAGAAAAAAGTTCAGACAAGTAAAGAGGGTCCAGTCTGTGGAGAGCTTTGAAAGTCAACAAAAGCTTGTACTGTATGCTGAAGGGGAAGGGGAGCCAGTGAAGGGAGGATAAAAGAGGAGAAACATGGTCAAAGCGGTGAGTGGATGTGATAATACGGGCAGCTGAGTTCTGGACAGAGATTAAAGGATGGAGGTGAGAGAGAGGAAGCCCTGTCAGAAGAAGATTACAATAATCTAGTTGTGAAACCACTAGGGCATGGATCAGAGCTTTGGCATAGAGGCTGAGAGGAATGGATGGATATTAGCAATGCCGTAAAGAGAGAATCTGCAGGCCTTGGCAGTGGCCTGGATCTGGGGAATAAACGACAGAGAAAAATAAAAAATGAAACCAAGACTGCAGGCTTGCTGAACCAGTTGAATAGAAGTGTTGACAACAGACACAGAAAAGGAATATTGATGGGTGGGCTTAGGTGGGAAGACAAGAAGCTCTGTCTTAGACATGTTGAGCTTCAAGCACCGATGCCGCTTCCACTGAGAGATAGCAAATAAGATGAAACTTGCTGTTCAAGCCCCGGCAAAAGGTCAGGGGTGGAAAGATACAGCTGAGTGTCATTGGCGTACAGATGATGGGAAAAATCAAAAGAACTGATGAGCTTATCTAGGGAGAGTGTGTATAGAGAAAACAAAAGGGGACCCAAGGCAGAGCCCTGGGGAACTTTAACAGATAAGGAAACAGAGGAGGAAGCCTGACCACCCGTGACCACTGCAAAAGATCTATCTGACAAGTAAGATTTAAACCAGTCGAGAA
Organism: Urosaurus nigricauda; assembly: GCA_034509955.1. NCBI lineage: Eukaryota > Metazoa > Chordata > Lepidosauria > Squamata > Phrynosomatidae > Urosaurus > Urosaurus nigricauda. Next base: position 253,547,602 of record JAOEGL010000001.1, on the reverse strand, counting down.
CAGAGTCAGAAGACCCGAGGTCAGAAAGTATATCACCCAGGAGACAGTGATCCACGGTGTCGAAGGCCACAGAGAAATCAAGAAGAATGAGAATAGAATAGAGGCCATTTGCCTTGGCCTGCAAGAGATCATTTGAGATGTGGAGTCGAAGGCTTTCATGGCCCGCATCCATAGTTTTTTGTAGGGCTTTCAGGCTATGTGGTCATGTTCTAGAAGAGTTCCTTTCTGATGTTTCGCCAGCATTGCTGTCCAATTGCTGTGAAAGCATTGAACCTTGCTGTTCTTTAGGATTGGTACAAGGTTTGGCTACTAGTGCTGAAGAACAGCAAGGTTAAGACTCAACCAATGCAAATGAGAAACAGCCTAGGGTCAGGGGATTCCCAGCAGACAATGAGCACCAATTAGCAGACATTAATCCTCTTTTGCACATCCTCCCACCCTGAGGACTGCCATTAGCAACAGAACAATACAATTGCAAATCACTCCTCCCTTCCCAGGGTCACACAGGATATATATATATATATATATATATACAATCCTTTTCCAGGCAAACATTATCTGAAGATACCAGTCACAGATGCTGGCGAAACGTCAGAAAGGAACTCTTATAGAACATGGCCACATAGCCCGAAAGCCCTACAAAAAATGATCATTTGAGATCTTGGTGAGGGCTATCTCTGTAGAGTGCCGTGGGCACTCTTTCCAGCTAGACAAAGAGTGAGGGTGAATCAAGGCAGTGGGCAGATGTGAAAAGGCTTTGCAAAAAAGACCTTCACTGTTAGAGGCTTTGCCAACTGAGGAATGCCAGCACCTGGGAGAATTATCTGGAGAGAGGCTGATGTTTTGGCCAAGTCAGGCTTGATTAATATAGGCAAGTACCTTGATTGAGCAGATTGCTCACGATGACATTCAAATGACCCAGATTAGTTTTCCCCATCATTTTGAAAGTGTAGGCATATTTGGCACTCATCCAGGATATTGTATTTTAAAGTATTCAGCCACAGATTTTATGAAGGGAAAGAAATGCCCGATTCTGACAAAAAGACAGTTTATGAAAAGTGGTGCTGTTCTCTTTCATTTGGATTACTGACATGTATGAGATAGTTAAGGATTATTCCTCGTGCAGTGTGTTAGTTAAAAAGCAACCAGGCAAAAATATAGATTCTTTGGGGCCTGAAAGTGCATCAGAGCCAATAAATATATGTTGGGTTCAGCATCAAGTCAATTCACTTCAAAAGGATTAGCAAAACTGAGAGGCAGATCTGCATTCAAAATTTTCAGAGGATCAATAGACATGCAGTCAGCATTCTGTGTGTGTACATGAGTTGAGGGAAGGAGTATTAAACAAGCAAGGGACTGAAGCCTTCTTAAAATGTTGGTGCTTTCAGTTGAATTTATTATTCCAAAGGGAAGAAGGTGGGAGGGGGAGGTAAATTTACATACTTTCTTCCTTTTTTTTTTTTTTTTTTTTTTGGATTTTCCAAATTTCACCTCAAGGTGACCTCCTCACCGATCCCTAATAATCAGACAACGAGCTCTACAGGAACTTGTTGTAAAGGAAATGAGCATACACTGGGACTGTAAGCCAATGATGTTCAGTATGGCTCTAGGCCTAAACTAATTTACCTGAGAGTAAACTCCAGAGAATATAATGCAGAATATAATGCAAATTATCTTTTAATAAATATGTTTTTGGGGCTCATTAAATTAGTAGGAAGGAGACAGTTTGGAAAGGAAAATGACTGATGGGTGCTTCTGGTGGTGGCCATGGACTGCCACAAAGAAGCAGCAGTGACTCCTAATGAACCCTTTCCCAGACCCTGAATGATAAATATATGGAGTGGTATATGTCTCCTTTCTGGGAATATCTTGGTACAGGTGGTTGCTGATGAAGTCCAGACTCTCTCTGATGGAACTGGTGTTGAGTCTTTAAATTAGAGCCTAGTCCTGGTATTGACACAAAAACTGTTCTTGCCACCTTGTATGATGGCCTGTATCATCCAGGAAGTATAAACTTGTTTGTTCACTTGAACATCTTTTGATACCATTGATGCTTTGAGTGCCTATCTGATTTGGGAGTTAGGATCCTGCTTTACCTTTGGTGTCCTCCTACTTGGATGGTCAACAAACCCTTTCAAAGACTGTGGTCTAGAACCAAATGACAGTTCTTTTTACACTTCAGTTATGCACTTGGTTACTCAACTACAATGAAAAAAAAATCTATAGTGTGAACATCTTCTTTGCTTGGGCACAGACAGAGTTACGTCTGGGAATTCTGCTGTTACTCACATTGCTGTGATCTCAGAAATGGGCATCCATGTAGTTGCATCATACTAGCATCCTATGCATAGTTGTGCATGCTTCGGCACAATCACATGGAGGAAAGGAGTACTGTCAATTTAGATCAACTGCAAGGATGTATGTACAGAGAAGGGGAAATGAGAACATTGCCCCTGAATACGAATTCGTTCAGGAACGGAATTCCTCTGAACGCAAAAAATCTGCTCCCTAGGAACGATTCAGGGACGCAAAGGAAGAAGCCACATTTCCATGGTGATTCAGGAAGTGCTCCTGGCTTTCAGACACAGGAGCCTCCTTTCCCTTTTTGCTATGTTTGGAAGACGTTTTAGCAGCGATGCAGTTAGGTATGAAAATCTTCAGAGTGGTTCCCAATAGGCAAAGGGATCCTGCAGGGCTGCATCCTATCACCTTACTTGTTTAACTTAAATGCTGAAAACATCATAAGAAAAGCGGAATTAAAATCAGAAAAAGGAAGAATGAAGATAGGAGGAGGGAGTAACATTAACAACCTAAGATATGGAGACAAGACCATAATATTAGCAGAAGACATTCAGGAATTGGAACAGTTAATAAGCAAGGTCAAAGATGAAAGTGCAAAGGCAGCTCTGATATTGAACATAAAGAAAACAAAAAATAATGACCACAGAAGAAATACACAAATTCAATCTAGACAACGAGGAAATTGAAATAGTTAAAGAATTCCCATATCTAGGGTCAAACATTGACCAGAATGGAAACTGCAGCCAAGAAATGAGAAGAAGACTAGGAATGGGAAGGGCAGCTATGAAAATACTGGAAAAGGTACTGAAGAGCAAAGACATACAACTGAGCACCAAAGTCAGAATTGTTCAGGCCACTGTATTCCCAATTACCATGTATGGATGTGAGAGCTGGATAATGAAGGAGGCAGACAGAAAGAAAATCAACTCGTTTGAAATGAGGTGCTGGAGAAGAGTACTTAGGATACCATGGACAGCCAAGAAGACAAACAAATGAGTTCTTGAACAGATCAGACCAGGGCTCTCCTTGGAAGCAAAGATGATCAAGTTGAGACTATCGTACTTTGGTCACATAATGAAAAGGCATGGATCACTGGAAAAAAAACAATAATGCTAGGAAACGTAGAGGGTAGAAGAAAGAGAGGAAGACCACAGACCAGATGGATAGACTCAATCAGGGGTGTTGTGGGCAAGGGCCTGCAGGATCTGGGCAAGGCAGTGGAAGATAGGGATTTTTGGAGATGTTTCATCCACAGGGTTGCCATGAGTCGGAACCGACTCAAGGGCAGCTAAAAACAACAACAGTCAGAAAGCTATAGGAAGAAAAGAGATGGGGATTGGAGATATAAAGGAAGGAAGGGAAAATGTTTATTACAACTGGATTGTGGACTGTCTGCCATGACACCACATGTACAATGAAGCATTTCTTGTTACTGGAAAAATGATTTCATGACAAAATAAACAGATGAGTTATCAGCATAATCTGAAAATGTTTTCACTATATTTTTGTTTTCTAGGATATGTAAACCCACTGAGTGACAATTCATAGTCCTTCTGAAGAAACTTGCCAAGAAAACATTATGATAGGTTTCCCTTGGGGTCACCATAAATTGGAAATGAGTTGAAGGGACACAACATCAACAAGGAGGAAATAATATTACACAAGCTCAAGATACAAATATAAATGCACAAACTGGGCATATACTAAGAGACAGCATCTCTCTTTAAGGCTGCAATTCTATACATACTAGGGAGTGAGCCTAATTGAATTCAACACAATAGAAACTTACTTCTGGGTAGATGTGAATAGGATTATTTCTACAAATTCATCCCATTTAGTAGAAGACTAAGCAAGTGAAATCTGTTTTCAGAACTTCCAGATTAAAATTGAGCACATTAATTCAGAAATTCAGGTATATAATACATACATACATACATACATACATATATATTAGAATGGCTATGTAAAATACAGAAGGTGAGTTTAATGTTTACCAGGACAACAGCGGCTGCAGGTCCAACAAAAGCATAGAGAAGTCCTCCTTCAAGAGACAGCCAGCAACTGGAAAGGACATTAGAAAAGAACTAATACAAATTAATAAGGTGTAGCATTTTTCTTTTTCTCTCCCCCTGCCCATGCAATGGTGTTTCAATCAAAGGCTTAAGGTATTTTCATTTAAAACACCCCAGAAAAATTGTATTCTCAACATTGCAAACTGTATTTATAATACTAGCATAAATGGCAAAATTTGCTTGTAAATTCTCTGAAGAACATTTCTGGGAAAAAGAAAGTTCATTTTAACATTTTTAGCCTATGTTTTTATGCTTACTGAACTTCTTAACTTTAACAGATTTTTTAAAAAATGTTATCCTATTTTCATTTTTTTGCTTTTCAAGTTATCAAACTATAGTAAAGATTAAATCTCCTTTTAAAAAATTCTGGGGGAGGGCTTTTTATAGTTTTAAATAATTTTTAATAGTCTTAAAATTATCTTAAAATTATCTTGCTAATTTCCAAAATCCACGCTGTATTGAAGGCATCTTCTAAGGACTGTAACTAAAGCTTGCAAGGGGAGCATCTACACTGTAGAAAAAATGCTGTATGACACCACTTTAAGTGTTATAGCTCCATCCTATGGAATCCTGGGATTTGTACTTTTACAAGTACTTTTACCAAGTCTATAGCCTTTTCTGTCAAAGACTGCTGGTGCCTCACAAAACTAGATAGAGGGATAGAGGGAGCTTGAGGCCATGAATCATCACCTAGCATAAACCTTCCCTTCTCAGTTTTAGGTGACACTCATGTGGTGTCATGGCAGACAGTCCACAATACTTAGGAGACGACCACCCTAACCCTCTGAAAGATTTTCAAGGTAGAAGTAAGGCTCTAGATATCGACTGGATGCCAAAACTACCCTCTATTCGTGCAGCCACTAGATATAACCCAAAGGCCTAAATACAATTGCTAGTCCCACTACAATAGACCCATTGCATCAATTGCTGAATGTTAAATTAATTTGGGGGGCTACCCTTGGTGGGAATAGCAACTGAAATTAAAACAGAGTAGTATTGAGAGATTAACAATGTAATCCACGTCTCCTCAGACATAAGACTCATTAAGTCTATGAGGTTTTCCCCCAGGCACTTGGGTATCAGCATGCAAAGTGAAAGACTTAAATAATTTTCTCTTAATGCTTTATTGATAACTCACTTTTCAAGATACTTGTGAAACAGACAGCAAGTCATTCCGCTAAAGTTCTGAATAATTTGCAGTAATATTAATGACTTTCCTGGAATATGGGTAGTACTTCTTCTCTCTCTCTCTCTTTGTCTCTCTCTTAAAGGTGTTCTTAAGTCCTCTACATTCCCTAGGGGTCTAAGTATTTTACTATGGTGAGTAGTTTTGTCCCAGCTGCATCAGAAATTGAACATTCCTTCGTAGTACTTTCCTTGTATTCAAACCTCTTGACATGTGGCACAGGAATTATTCTTCAGAGAAAAATACATAATTTTGCAAAGACACACACACTTTCTGCACTGTAGGATATCATCTCCTGTGCAGGAAAGCCACTTTTTTTAAGAGAGGGGAAAAACAGATTTTACATTAAAAAATATGTATTTTTCTCTGTAAAACAATTGCTGCACAAGATGTTGGGGCTTCAAATACCAGAAGAAAATTGTGCAGAATTCTTGCTGGTCTACTCTTCTTCCTGACTGAGGTTCCTGATTGTTTGGCAAACCTTTCTTAGTTTTTGTTGAAACCTGACAATGAATAATTATGAATATTCTTTCTGTTCCTGTTTCGGTTATCTTAAGGGAAATGTAAGGTGTTCTTCACTCTCTGGAAACTTTAGCTAATTTGCTCATTCTCTTGCAAAAGAATTGGCAGGATGCTTAACAGGCTTTAACTCACTTTTCATCCATTGCTAATGAACCTTCCTGGGCTTCTTTACATTGATCCTTGAGTCAAGGCCAAAAGGTGAAATGGCTATCTGGATGACTGACCTTTCCTCCACATGACACAAAAACCAATATGTTTCTTCATACTTTATCTCTAATGCCTTATCTCTAATGGTGTCTAAACTGAGCTAATGGTGTGATGAGCTCTGGCTACCACTGAAAGGACCCTGGGATGGACCCTGTTTCTATTCTGTCTTCTTTTATTTGATTTCAAGTTATCTGCAGTTCTCCACACCTAGCACATGTCCTACCTAATGGTCATTTTTTCTCTACCAAATCCTGTTTGCCTTTCCATCTTAAGTCCTGCAGAACAGTAGTTCATGAAGAAGCAAAGGTTCATATCCCAATACAACTTTACTGATAATAGCTTTCTGTGTCTTCTTAGAGAGAATCTTAATAATAGTGAACTACTAGAAGGCAGGATTGTCAACCTGGGAGGCTCTGTATTAAAAGTAACTGATTCTTTTAAGAGACCAGACCATTTGCACTAATGACATGCAGGTCCTACTGTTAGGCACTGAGCCTTTAGATAGGAGATTTGGAGTGCCATGAAAGAAAAATGAATTGTTGGTTATGTTTTTTAAATATAATATTTCTACACCCAGAGGTAGGAAGAGCTGTGGATTTTTTTCTGCCTCATGGGACAGAATAACTTCACTGGTCTCTGGTTTGACTTGGAGTTGAAGTTGCCACTTGCTGTTCTACTTCTGGTACCAAACTATCTAGGACCAGCCCTTAAGACAGGCTAGAAAACCTCAGCATTTGGTACCTGTATCATACCCTGTCATGACCAATATGCTATCATGCAGCACTTTACTGCCACTAAGAAACATTTCCCCTCATCTGGTCTATATAAGTAAAAATTATACCTCAGATTTATAAAATGCACAGGTATTATCCCACCCTTAAACAACTTTCACATCAGCACAAATAGAAAAGCCGCATTTATTTATTATTTATTTGTTCTATTTATTCAGTTTATACCCTGCTTTTCTCCTGGCATGGAAAACAAAATAGTTTACAATAATTTAAAATAAAAGTTTAGCTGAAATCCTATTTTACAAAAGTTAAAAAAATCCTAAACAACAAATACATTTAAAAGCACATGGTTAAAAGCAGCTTAAAATACAATTAAAACATAATTTACAAGATAAATCACAGCATACATTGATTTCACTTTGAGCACCCTTCGCCATGTGGCTATACAGTTGGCCCTGTTCCCTCCCCACCCCCATGAAAATGGAGGCTTGTGCATATTCAAGCCCCATAGGCTTGAATGGGGCATGTGCCAGGTGTACGTGCTGGGCACGCACAACATTGAAAATAGCGGAGGTCACCCCTCTGTGTATATAAAGGGTGCGGATCTCAGATCCACAAGTTAGGAGGGGCGACTGTATACCAAACACAGCTGGTCTGGAAAACAAGAAGGGAAAAAAATTACACTGGATACAAGGCATGTCACTGGTGTATTATTACAGAATGACTTACTAGTTACTGGTTCCATATCCTTTTGTCTTGGTAAAACCTATGGATATTGCCACGACTAATGCTGGTAAACCTATAAGAGAAAACCCGACAATTACTTCCTCATGCAACTGGGGACATAGGCTTTTGATAGTTAATCTGTAAAGTGCCACATTATTCTTTGAACTTATAAAAAGTTTTAAAAGGTTTTTCTTTTCCTTTCTTTCTCTCCCCCCCCCCCTCTTTTTGGCTAAAATTGAGAAACACAGCTATGCTCCTAGAATTTATCTAGTTATCATTATTTCTGGGAGTCAAGACACATACTGTTTCCTCTGCCTGGATGGCAAAAAACACAGCTTATCATATTAGCCCCATAAAGATCAATCTCCTATGAAAATAACTTTTTCATCAGCATAACACAAATGCATTTTTACCCTACCAGCAGACTATTGATGCCCGAGTAGACCATCACTCACCCTGCTTCTACCCCACCGTGCATCATTTTGATATTGCTAAGTGACTGGTGCACTTGACATAGTATAGAAATTGCATGAAGGTGTGATGGATTTTGGTTAGATCCTTTTTACTTTTTGTTTTGTTTTGTTTTTGAATTACCATGCCTCACAGAAAATCTGCTTAAGACTCTAAGTTACAGCGTGATAAAATATCATAATCAATGGACATTCATCACCAGCCATATCTTGGGGCAGATCAATAGAATTAAATTATATTCCTGTTTGCCATTCTTTAGAAAATACCCCATGCTAATATTCAGTTTAAAAACTGTGCAATCTACTACTGTCAACATTATTGAAACAAGCATTCTTTCCCAAAGGTTATCCATGCATGAAACATTAAGCCGAACAACAACAAAGAATTCTTAGCTGAGTCATAGGAGCTCACCCCATCCAAGGCATAAAAAGCGTTTCCTTATGAGTCGTGTCCTAATTTTTCCAGTAACAGCCATGTATGACTGCCAAGCCTCCGTCAAAACCCAACAAAATGATGCTAAGAAGAAGAAATGTAAAAATGCAGTGGTCGTGGTACAGATGCCCTGCAGAAAACAGAGACCGGTTGTACTAAATGTTCAGTATTAGTCAATTTATCAAAGAATGTTACATTTCAATAGTTTGGTTTTTTTTATGATAAAAGAAATACTGCAGTTACCCCGACAAAGCTTAAATGGTATGCTGACTACACAGTGTTATCCATGTTTACTCAGAAGGAAGTCCTCCTCATTTCAGCTTTTTAAAAAATTTCGTTAAGATTGCAACTAAATATAATGCTATAGGATGTCATGGCTCCATCGTATTGAATCCTAGGATCTGTAGTTTGGTGAAGTACCGTATATACTCGACTATAAGTCGACCTCATGTATAAGTCAGGGGTAGGTTTTGGGGCCCAAATTATGGATTTTGATATGACCTGTGGATAAGTTGAGGGTAAAACTTAGGGCATGCAGCAAAGGATCTAAAGGAGAAAGCAAAGGAAAACTATGCTAAAGAACTTACAAAATTCCAGCAAACATAAATGTTTGCACTCAGACTAATGGTTGGATGGATAAGAGAACAGAGGGAGATCAGTGCTTCCAAGACAGATAACACTCTTGCCTTTCACCAGGGGATAGTTCCTGTTTTTAATAAGAGTTCAAGTACAGTACATATACTGATCCATGGATAGGTCAAGTCAGGGTTTTTGGGCCAATTTATTGACTTAAATTTCTAGACATATACATGAGTATATACAGTACTTAGAATTTTTTGACTGACAGCTGTATTATTGCAGTTCAGGGGATGGCCTCTCTTTTCATTCTCTTTCATTATCACTCTCTTTTAAATGATAAGTACCACTCCAAACTACAAGTAGCTTGTGGGGTGGAGCCATGGTATTCAGAGTGGTATGAAGCTAATGTCTTCATGTATATATACCCAGCAAATAAAGGGTTGAGAGCATGCATAGCTGCATCCACACTATGGAAATAATCCAGTTTGACATCAGTTTAGCTACCGTGGCTCCATGCTATGGAATTCTGGGAACTACATTTGTTGTGGCACCAGACATCTCTGACAGAGAAGGCAAACAAAACTGCAGCTCCCAGAATGCCATAGCATGGAGCCATGGAAGTTAAAGTGGTGTTAAATCAGATTATTTCTTCAATTCAGATGCAGCCTACCTCTCCAAACACTTTCCTTACTAAATTTGTGGAATCAGTGGGCATATTCGTACTAAAGCAAGGGACGTTGTAAATGCAGGCCATGCGTGACTGCTAACCATACTATTTTTGAATCCTTGTATTTTCAAAATTTTCCTGCTCTTTTCAAAGTCATTCATGCAGACGAGAGTTTGAACTCCAGTGTACAGAAATCAGTATGTTTGAATATTCCTTCCACACATGTGGAAGGAGTAACTACTCCTTTGTATGACATGATATCTTTCAGCATACAAGGAGATTCTGATATGAAGTTCATGGGTATTTTCGAGTCAGGACAGTCTCATTGGGATTGTGTTTGTGCTCTGCAGAATGCTTGGTTCAGCTGTTTCAGCATGAGTCCAGCCAAAAGGGACACTGACATATCCTTCTCCCTCCCTCTCTCTGCTTTGACACAACAATACTTTGTCTCTTTTTAGCAAGAAACACGTTTTGCTCTGCTGCCCTAAAAACATCAGGCTGATCTGGTTCTTGCACCTCTCAAGTATTTATCCTGAGTGGAAAATATAACGGCTTAATGAGAAAGTTTTCTTTTGAGTCTTCATTTTGGCTATTGGTCCTTACAAAAACACACTGGGCACACAATAGCTGCAGCATATGTCAGTTTCAGAACAGAATGCAAGCAAACAAACAATCCTAATTGTTAGTTTTCTCCTCTTTCTGTGGACACACTGCAAGTATAAATTTGAACTCCAGGGGGAATACTAAACTTCTTGTGTTATAGAGATTGCAATGCAAATTATGATGCATTTTAACCCACAGGAAACTCTTTATATATTCAGCTGCTTTATCTGTCTGTCAGAATACTGAAGTTCTGGTTTAAGCAACATAAAATCCTCTGGAGTTATTTGGTTTATTGTTCCGATATATGTCAACTGTCTAGCACCTAAGAAATCTTTTGAACCTATTGACAGAAATCTCTCTGCTGACACTGTATGGCTTAATTAAACTTGACTTATATGGCTCATGTAAGTAAGCTTGACTTTTCTGTGGAAGTAAATTATGATCCATCATTTCCCTACTTTCCATTCAGTATGGAGCCCTAGATACGGTTGGATTCATAATATATGGGTTGACATAATAGTACTCTAGTATCAATAACAATGTAATTTTCAGGATTCACTGCATAGATCACATTTTCCCAGCAGCAAACATCTGTCTGCAATGAGAGAGTGTACATTTTAATTTTTTGAATTATTAGCAGTCAAACCCCCCCCCACACATTTTTTCCTCACAATTCTGTTGGGTTTGGGTATTGTGTTAATCATTTATGTCAGAGGTGGGCATTTTATGGGTCTCCAGATGTTGTTAGAGTGTAACCTCAAGCAGTGCTAGCTAGCATAGTCAATGATGTCAACCAAGGGAGCTACAGTCCAAAAACATATAGAGCACCACATTTGCCCATTCCTTCAGCCAACCTTTGGCTCATCCTCTTTCAACTCTGCTTTGAGGAGAAGATGAGATGTTTTCACTCCTGGTTTCAATTAACTACAGCTTGTCATATCATATGAAATGGACAAACAAATTGAACTACCGTTTGATCCAAATAAGCCAGCTTCAGACCATTAATGTGTCTTGTTTAAAAACCTCTTAAACCATTTGCTTAAGTGAAATGAGAATTAAAACGTCTCTGACTCCTCTTTGCAGCTGTGCTGGAAGAGAAGAAAACAACAAAGCAATGTCTCCAAGGCTTGCCTCTCATCTTCCTTATGTGAGCTCATGTAGGAACTGAGTGTGGTGCAAGTGTTTATGTATGCAGAAGCAAAAAGTGGTTTGGTGGTTTGTTGATGTACGTTTCTTATGAAAAGAAGACTAGTTCAATTCCCAAACAGTTCATTTTCTATTATTCCAAATCAGCATCCAATCGAATACCATTGAACAGTGCTACTTGACTTCCTAACCCTAAATACATAAAATGATGCAGCTTTCTGTATCACTTGTATAAGATTGTAGCATATCACAAAAGAAAGAGGAGGAAAAATATTATTAACTATAAGCAAAACCCTAGAACAATATAAATGTCAAGGTAAGTCACACAGAAAAATGTTCAAATAAAATAATAATTTCTGTATGTTTTTAATATAAAAAAAGTATTATTCCTAGGCTCTCTATTCAAGAACTACAATTTCAAAGTAACTGTTCTCCTGAAAAACTCAAAGTCGTGCAAGTCACAATGAAGCAACATGGTGGTTTTTAAGTAAAAACTGGATTAAAAATCTATGTAGGAAGACTCAATGCCACTAAAATTCTCAAATAATAGGTTCTAGATTAGCTTTTTGTAGCTAAAATCCTAGCAGTCCACTGCATGGGTAGCATGCACTTCCTGATATAAATTTTTTGCTTCTTTTCTCCCCTCCCCATCAGCTGCAGCCCCCCATGCTGATTTGGAGGCACACCCAATCCTCTGAAACAGTTTATTATGGTGAGCAAGGGGGGAAAGCATGCAAACGGCAAGAAAGGTCCACTAGAAAAAGCAGAATACTATTTTTCCCCCAGCACAAGCCACTGGTTTCAGGCTATGATATCAACCTGGGTTGACAGACTTGGACTCAAGCTGGACTCAAGACACTTCAGTGACTCAACTTGGACTTGACTCAACAATAAATGAAACACAGATTCACCTCAATTTGGAACTTGTCTATTTTTAGCGACTGATTTGTGGCATCAAGCAGCAGGCAAGACTGTCCGCAGAGCACAGGGTGCTTTTCTTGGAGGAAAACAGCAAATGCAGTAGGCAATGGGACTGAGGTGGAAGGATCTTTCTAAAGCTTTTGAAAAACTCCAATGTGCAGCAGGGACAGGCTGTGTGTGAGTAGACCTCAACTCCCACCTCAATTGTCTTTTCTTCTGCTAAAGTTGGCTCCCAAACCTGAGACTTGACTTGAAAATATCTTACAAGGACATGAGACTAAAGAATTGAAGGTAGAGACTTATGACTTGACTTAAGACTTGGAGTAAATGACTTGAACACATCACTGATTTCAGGTGTGGCAAGCACATGTTTTAAGAATTAAAATGCCAAAGCAAATTGATTATCAAAGTCCAAGATTTTGCTGGATTTTTAAAATAGTAATTTCTGTAAGTGACCCCTTTTTGGTCATCTTTTAATTGGGAACAAATTTTTATGGTCAGTGGTGATTTATAATTTAGGATCAATTGGTATATCTAGAAATACTGGCAGTGACAGGCATAAGAAAAGATCCTATACACTTAACCTGCTAAATTGGATTATTTGCAGTTATAGGAACAGACAAGGAAAAGTAACTGGAAAGTGAGTGCTGTCTGTACAGATTTTCTTAAACAGTGATAGTAGGCTGGTGTGAAATCACATTTCCCTGTATTACAATTAATATTTATATTTAACAGATCCATCATATCAAATCACAAGTTTCTTTTTTTCTTGTTGTTGCCTGACTGGTTGAAATATTGTAATACAAAAGCCTGCCAGCATGAAGAAATGGTTTTGAAAGTCAATCAAGGAAACAAAAATCTTGACCATGTTAAGTATATTTGAACTATTAAGATTATGAGGAACAAAAAGAAACCAGCCTTCAGAAACCAGAAAAAGAAACCAGCCTACCCAGGGTGCAAATACTTCTGATAACATAAAAGACATGTGATGAGTTTTTAAAAAAATAAATGTTCATGACTAAATGTGCATTTTCAGATTTTTATCTTTGAGAAGTTCATTTGAAATACACTCCTATGTTTGGTTTTGTTATCAGTCACAAAAACACTCTTCTGAATAAGAATTTAAAGATGATTACTGGTAGTATGCACCATACTACAATTTTATATCAAAGCTCTACAATTTCATATCAAAGCTAAAGCCAAATGCTGGTTATTAAACAAGAATTATACACACACATCATACCCACTCTTTTTAAAATGTGTTTCAGGCCCATTTCCTTTCTTGCACCTTTTATCATTATGGCTGTTTTTGTACTTGTGATAGGGCTTTGAACTCTCATTATTCCATGTAGCCACTACTCAGGCAATTTTATCCCACTCATGGTGACCTTATCCAAAGGTAAACAGGGTGTAGTGAAAAGTTCTTCCACTAGTAACACTGTCCTGGATCTCCAATACGAAGTCCTGAGTACAACTGTATCACAACTTTATTGCAGATTTTTGTTTTATTACAGATGCTGACCACAGCCATAGGCAAGTCAGTGGGTGTTGCTGACTGTAGCAATTTGTTTGATGGCTTGAGAACAGAGATCTTCCACTAATCCCAAGCCAGTTGCTTCAAATTCCATTGGGGAGGGTATTTATTTTAAGGAAGAATGGCTATAGCTTAGTGGTACAGCACATGCTCTTTCTGAAGGTGCTCTTTCTGAGCATGTGCTGTACCGCTAAGCTACAGCCATTTTCAGTTCAGAATGGGAAGAGCCCACCTGAAACCCTGGAGAGCGGCTGTCTAATGGGTTAGGGAGACCAATAGTCTGACTTGGCATGACACAGATTGCTCGGTTCCAGTTCTGGCTTCCCCTCATTGCACCACTATCTAGGGAGCATTGTGTTTATTCAAGAAGCCAGACATTGGCCTCCCCAAGTGAGTATTTTATTTGAGAAAAGTCTGGGGTAGTTGAATCTTTCATTGTTCTATATCACCTGGTTTGACTACTTTTGGTTTCAGAATATTAAATTACTATGTTGAGCATAGTTCTGGCACAACATGACATTTTCCTCTACTGTCCCAAGTGGGATGAGGGAATGAGTGCAATGTCTTTGTTCAGTTTCCCCAGCCACTGCCATTTGCATGACTTCTCCTGTTCTCAGTGCATCTCTACTGCTGGAAAACTTAATTGAGCTTTCAATGTTTAACTTGCATGAATATCTGAGTAACCTGATTCTTCCCTCTTTAATAAACAATTTGCTTTTGAAGACAGGCACCTGTGTCAGCTAGAAAATTATTCTGTTCTTTCATGCTACTGGGAGATCCATTCAGAGAGAAAGAGGGGGAGAAGGGGAAAGAATGACTGCTGCTGTACAGCTTAACTATATAAATTAAAAATAGCAGAAATCCAAAATAACCGATTCCAAAAGCTCTCAGGGAAAATATTTTAAATACTATCTGGAATATTCCCAAATGCAAACACAGAAAATCTTCACAAGTCACCCCATGTCATTCAAGACATTTACTTTTAAACTCTTCTCGGATTTGTGAATAGAAGTGAAAACAACAAAGAGTGGCACTTTATTCCTCCTGCAGCAGATGAATATAGCTAGAAGCCTGAAATTTCTGCAATGTAAGTTCTACAAGCTCCCACAGTATTAAATAGAGAGATAACAGATAACACCAGGCTATAACCTTTCTTATACATTTGTTCTTTCAGGTCACAGCCCCAATAGGCAACTGGACTCTCACAAGCTCCGTCAAGAACCAAAGCTCATAGAAATGTGAAATTACAAATTGTATGACATGCCCATTCTGATCTCTTTAAAAACCTGAGGTTGGTTTATTTTTTTTAAAAAAAAAATCCTATAAAATATTTGTATATTCTACAATGCAAAACACTGAGCACTGTGCTGGCTTTTCTGACAATGTATACTAAGCACAAATCTTTCAGAACTGCAGCACTGTCTATAATCCCACCTTCTCTTTCCACTGCATAGTATCTTCTGCCTCAAACTGGCATTGTCTGATGGAAGCTACCTTGGGTGGCTGGAAATTAGCCACTGTACCAGTTATACTTTCATTAGCCACACCAGTCACTTGGGAGGCACATGGGCATGTCCTTCTGCTGTGTGAACTTCTGGTTACTGTTTTAAATCCATCTGGAATTGTTGTCAGAGGGACAAGGACAGACTGTAATGCAGTAGAATAGGGCATACTTTGCATGCAGAAAGTCCCACATTCCATTCTTGTCAATTCCAGTTAAAAGCAGCAGATGGCAGGTGATGGAATGGGGTCTGAGACCCTGGAGAAACTCTGTCAGATGGAGAAATTAATCCTGAATAGACAATCAATTCCAGGCAAACCTACAGACCTTGTGCAAGGCATCCTCCTCTATTCCACTTAGCACATCCTTATTCCTGAATACAATACAAAGTTCCAGACTATACGTACCAGAAGCAACATGGTTGGGAAGTGCTTTTTCATGGGCTTATGCAAGGTAAGCCTAAAATGGGTGAGCAAAGGGGGCATTTACTGTGATTGTTCCACTTACGTTAAAGATTCCTTACTGTCATCTAGGGTTGGCTTACATCATGTGCAAAGAAGATGTGAACAAGATGTCATTATTACGCCCTGGCTCAATTGATGAACAAAACTTCAAGTGGGATCTGGCATTGGTTTTGGAAGTCTGAAGGAACCTGCCTCACTTCAAGGAACATCTGTATCAATTCAAAAGCCCCAATTCAGTTCAGACTTTGTTCTTCATCTAAATCCAAAGCACATTTCCATGTAGGGATCGGGAGTGTCATTATGGGACGTGGGGGATGTGGACCGCATCAGATGACAACGTAAGAGGTGGAGTTTGGTATCCCAATAGATACCAAAATACGCAGAATGACAGTGTGGCCAAATGGCTGTGCCACTACTGGGGAAAATGGGAATGCAATCCTCCCTCCCTCCTCTCCCACCAAGGCTTCTGCACCAGGATTAGCTTCAGGGGTGGAGGCTGGAGCCCCATCAGCTGGAGCCTCCTGCCCCCAGCCTATCACCCGAAGCCCCGAGGCCAGCTCCAGCTCCCTCTCACCTGAGCCTCGGAAGGGAAGGAAGGAAGGAAAGGAGGAGGAAGGAAAGTGGTTAGGAGGGAGGGGGGACCTCAGTCCCATTGTCCCCAATGGCAAAGTGGCTGCGTGCACACACCAGCGTTGAAGACAGCATGGGCTTGCTGTCCATGGATGTTCAAATCCACAAATGGCAAGTCCACAGATACCGAGGTCCCACTGTACATACATGTAAATACAAGTAGGCTGTGTGTAAGATACTGTTATTTAAAGGTTTAATTTTAATTTTGCTAGTTGTTTATGTCACAACTATTGCCATTACGTTCAGTAATATACAAGAATTACAACTTTTGAGTTATATTAGTACAAAAAAACATTACTAAGGATTCTGTATGGTGTGGTTTGGGGGTGACACCATGAGTTACCACACCAGGCCAACCCTCATCTGATAGGGATGAGGAAGAAATTTGTTTCTTTCTTGTTTTTGTGTGATTCAATGTCATTTGCACTTCCCAAAATAGTATGCAAAGTGGAATGCAATTATCTTGGTTGACTCAGTGCTCCAAATATTGTGATTTAATACTCAGGTAAAAAAAATTACAAAAATGCATACATTAGAGAAAATATGTTCAAACAGGAAAAAAAACCAAACCAAAACAAAACAGAAAATATTTTTAAAATCCATATAAAAATAAAAATCTGTACACATTTCATATGCATGCACACAAAATGCATATGGATCTTCATGAGGATGTTAGCAAACTGACATAGAAATGGGATGGAACCATGGTTTGCTTGGAAAAAAAATGTGAACATTACACAATAGATTATAAATTAACCATCCTATCATGATTTTGAGTTCACAATATTTACAATAAAGGATCCTGGGGTGCTGTATTATTTTAAGGTGTATGGTTTTTAAGTGCTTTTATCTTTTTAAATTTTATTCTATTTTTAATCAAATGATCTGTTTTAATATTGTAACAGTTTAATTCCATTTTAATTGTCACTTTTGTAAGTTTTTTAGACAGTAAGCCACTCTGAATCCCAATTTTGGGGAAAAAGCAGGGTACAAATAGTAGTAGTAGTAGTAATATGCACATATTCTGTATCTCTCAAAGATAAAGGAGGTCTCCATTTGAATTTTCCTCCTCCAAAGAAAGGCAAATCCCAGAATGCTGCATTGACATTTGGAGCAACTTTGGAGTAGCCAGGCTACTGACTTCTATGTCTGAAAAAGAAAAAAAAAAGCTATGTTCTAAGGGCTAACTGTAGAAAATGCAACTCAGTGTTCATTGCTGATTGTTTGCTGTTCCATAATGAAGAGGGGGGAAGACTTTTGATACAAGTTCAGCTGGGTCTCTAAGGTTTCAGGATTTTTTAAAAAATTGGCACTGAGTTCTAGATCATTCATGGATAAAACTATGAACTCAAAGAGAGATTTTAATGTGTGCTGTATGTGCTTTCTTTGGCATTATCAATTGCGTAGCACTAGCAGGCCAGCCAGTGGAAAAATCAGCCAGCCTTCCTTTGGGACATTTGTTCCTTTGAGTTTCTGTTACTCAAAGTGAAGTTTAATTGCTGATACTTCTCTCAAGCAGGCAAAGATCTGTTCATTCTTCTTGTTTAAATGAAGTTGTTTCATGTTGAGATGGCTGCAGTTCCACTTACTCTTGCATCAATGGCAGAATTGCTCTGTAGCCCTGCCAATTTTTTTACAGTAGAGAGGTACTATATTTGATATGACAGAGGGGTCGGCTTATACAAAACAAAACAAAACAAAACACCAAACTCTGTGCTTAATTATGACTTAGGTGTCTCCCTTCCTAGATGTCCGCAGAGGTTGTTTCATTCTCTTGGAAAATATTTCCCATTAATATAGAGAATACATCCAAAGCAAGGATGAATGACCTAAGTACGCCAAGGAACCAGATCCCATCTGGCCTTGGAAGCTAAGCAAGGTCAGGCCTGGTTAGTATTTAGAAGGGAAACCATCAGGGAATACCAGGTGTTATATTTCAGAGGAAGAACTGCCTCTGAATATGTCTAAGAACATCCTATGAAATTTATGGGGTTGCTCCATGCCAACAGTCAATTTGAAGGAACATACTTTATTTAACTCATATTATTGTAGCTCTAATTCTGTTTTATGCTCAGATTTGTCTGTCATACTGGGAGCAACAAGAAGGAGGAAGAGAAACAGAAACAACAACACAGTGAATAATAATAATAATAATAATAATAATAATGTTTATTTATATTCCGCTCCTGTGTCACCAATCAGAGCGGGTTACAATGATTGAAAAACCTCAAGATAAAACAATTCCGA
The DNA here is from genome assembly GCA_034509955.1 of Urosaurus nigricauda. Taxonomy (NCBI): domain Eukaryota; kingdom Metazoa; phylum Chordata; class Lepidosauria; order Squamata; family Phrynosomatidae; genus Urosaurus; species Urosaurus nigricauda. The sequence continues at coordinate 253,528,662 of JAOEGL010000001.1, read as the reverse complement.
CAACCCACAGCCCCACCTCCCACCCCTTAAAATTAAATTAAACCAACATCAGATTAAAATCCAAGAACAATTACAACATACAACATAAAACATAAAAGGCAGCTAGTCATTCTATGGACACTGTAGATGTAAACTTCGTAGATAAAGTGCTGGGAGCTGGTAGAAGAATGCGACCCAATGTCGTGAACCAGTGTCAAAGCCAAGAATTAAGGTGTTTCTGGGAAGGCCTGCTGGAAGAGATGCATCTTTAAGGCTTTTAAAAAGCTATCAAGGGATCTAATAAGACGCATCTCATCCGGCAGGTCATTCCATAGCCTGGGAGCAGCAGCAGAGAAAGCACTCCCAGATAAAGTGCTGGGAGCTGGTAGAAGAATGCTAAAACATTGGCGTCCAAGTCGCACCTTATCCGAGATATTTTATCTGCAAAGTGGGTGTTAAATGTGTCACAGCAGGCTGTCGTTGGGTCAAGTAGGGGGTTTGGCGCAGGGGGAACCCGCGTCAACTCTCCCACCACCCTAAACAGCTCTGCTGAATGGGATTCTGCAGACGCAAAGAGTTTCATTATAAAGGGAGCTCCTACAGCATGCTTCCAGGACATGCAGCACTCTGACTTGGATGTAACACATCAGTATGATGTAACACATCAGGAAAAAAACCCCCAGAAGATAGATGGAGATACCATCCATTGTTGTAAGCTGCTTTGAGTCCCAATCTGGGGAAAATATGGGTAATAATAATAATAATAATAATAAGTTTGTGCCTTCAAGTCGCCCATTGACTTATGGTGACCCTTTCAATTTCATATTATTTTCTTAGGCAAAGAATCCTATGAGGTGGTTTTGCCAATTCCCTGCTCTGAAATACAGCCAACAGTACTTGGTATTCATTGGTGGTCTCCCACCCAAGTGCTGACCAGAGTTGACCCTGCTACATGCAAGTTTATCAGATGCCGGAAATTTGAAGTATAATCCAATGACAATCCAAACACAATCATGGGGTTTCACGTTATTGCGAATGAGTGTATCTCACACAATTTCAGGCAAAAGGGAAGTAATTCTGAATGCAATCATGGGTTTTACACTATTGAGTACTGTATTAGAGTATCTCACACAATTTCAGGCAATGAGGAGTCATTTTCGACCAATGGGAAGTCATTCTGAACACATTCCGAATGCAATTAGAATTCACGTCAATTCGCTAAACTAGCGAATTGACGTGTTGAATTGGCTCCATTTGAAATAGAGAGAAATTCCTGTCTGATAAACTCCATAGATTTCAACCCAGACATAGACTGGTGAATGACCGTGGGTAAAAGAAGATTTTCTTCCCTCCTTTTCCAATCAGCAACCTCCTCAAAAGTGTCTTCCCAAAGTCTAGAGACCCTTCTGGAGTGGCTGAACTGTGGGTTGATTGCCAGAAGACACCTAGAAGGCTGTCAGGTCACAGGTCTCTTTAAAGAAGAACATTCTACCTAAGGGAGTGTACCTCAAAAGGGTGATATAAAGATTATCCTTCAAGTTTCCCATCCAGAGTGAGAGAGACAGGCATAGAAAAAAGTTTTGTTTTAGAGCAGTTGAACATGTTAAAGGAGGAGCATAGAAGAAGGTAAAAGAAAGATATTGTCTTTGACTGAGAACAACCATGCACCTATCAGAAATGTTCGGTGAGATTAAAGAAAGAAGCAGGATAATATTTCAGTTAATGATTTTGAAACAATTTTATATAAAAGAAGTTTGATACAACTGGTTGGGCCCTGTCACTTCATATACTAGCTTATTTATAGATGTCTACCCTACCTTTCTTCTTGAAACTCAAAATGGTATACAAATAGCATTCACATGTTCTCTTCATAAGCACCAAGACAGCCTAACCTTGCTTAGCTGCAGAAAAAGTTCCTGATTCCTTTGACTTCAGTTCATGCCCCAGATCATACAAGAGGCAACCATTCACTAAAAAGGAAACAAGTCCTGATGAACAATTTTGCTCAACTGACAAACCATTTTTGCTCAACTTTTAAATAAACACAGTGGAGGACACAACCCTCCTTGCCTCTTTTATTAAGCACTTCTGTCAACAAGGAAAATGTCAACAGGATAATGATGACCTTATATTAATAGTCTGTGTTTAAAAATGGATAGGAGTGTGAAGAGCTCACATGGAAAGAAAGCAAAAGGGAAACAAACCTACAGCTGGAATATAAAATAAAAGCTTCTTTGCCAAGTCAGACAACAAATATTCCCTTGTTGTAAGAGTGGCTTTATATGTTAACATGATGCTAGAGAGAAGAAAAGGTGGTGGCAGTTGTAATGGTGCATGGCTATGACACAAAGAACATTAAGCACAAAGCCAAACAGAAAACTCAGGAAGGTCAAATCTCTCCAGAAGGCTTGACTGTTACTTAAAACTACAATAATAGAATCTCAGCTCAACTATATAACTCAGGTCAGGGATGGTACCACAGAGTACAATCAGTCACCAGCATAGTTTAACAAGCAATGTCAATGTAGCTGTTAAAGGAGGTTTTCTTCAGAAAACAGAAGTCTTGCCCAAATGAAAAGACCAAACACAATAAAAAAATGCAGTAAGGGATTGGGAGAAATATTTTTAAGGAGCATGCCGCGAATTACATTACGACTACTCATATAATTTTCTTTCAATAAATCAAAACCATGGAAACATGCAGGAAAGCAGCTGGATCATTGGAAAAATACAAAAGGAGGATAAGGATTCTTTTGACAAACTCAGTGTATGATTCTTCACATTTATGTTCACTGCAGGAAACAAAAACTAGTGTAGTGTGGTGGTTTAAGTGTTGGACTAGGGCTCTGGGAGACCAGGGTCCAAATTTCCTCTTTGCCATGGAAACCCTCTGCCTCAGAGGAAGGCAATGGCAAACCTTCTCAGGTAAAAATAATCTTGCCAAGACATGAAAGGTTTACCTTAAAGGCACACACACACAAGCAGGAAATGTAGGGCAGATACTCATGCTTGAATGGATATTTTTAGGAAGGCTGTCTGAGGAATTAAACAGTGGTGAGAAATGATGAGACTTTTTAAAAATGAACTCTGAACATAATCCTGGATCCAGATGCTATCGATCTGAGAGTCATTAAAGAAATCAGATATGACCCTGTTATCAGGCTGTTTACCAGGACACTGGAAGATAGCCAAAATAATAGTACATAATATCTATTCTTGGTAAACTGGTGAAACTGGGGCAAACAGTCCCAACATATACACTGCTCACCAGGTGTACACTGATAGGATCTGTGGCAGTCATTTATTAGAAAAGGGATCTTGGTGTTGTGACAGATGGCTCAGTGAAAATGTCAATGTAGTGTGCAGCAGTTGTTGAAAAAAGACAAATTTCATGTTGGGGATAACTAGGAAAGAAGCTGAAAATAAAACTGCCAGACTCTTAATGTCTTCATAGAAATCTAAAGTATAGATGAATGTGGAATACTGTGTACTGTTCTGATCACCTTACCTCAAGATGGATGTTGTACTGCTGGAAAAGGTGCAGAGAAGGGCAGCCAAAAATGATCAAGAAGATGGAGCTACTTCTCTGTAAGGAAAGGTTAACATTTGGCAAACTCGTTTACCTTTTTTAAAAAAGCTGAGTGAATGGGGAAAGAACTGTACTGCATAAAACTATATTTGGTATGAGGAAAGTGGGCAAAAAGAAGCTCCTCTCCATAATACTACAATGTGGGGTCATCTGATAAAGCTAAATAATGGAAGATTCAGTGCAGATAAAAGTAAGTACTTCTTCCCACAGAGATTATGGAATTCGCTACCCCAAGGTGTAGTAATGGCCACTAGCAAAGATTGTCTAAAAGGGGGACAATTTCATGGAGGGCTAGGATATCAGTGGCTATTGGTCATGATGGCAATATATTTCCTCCAGTATCTGAGGCACTAAGCCCCTCAGTACCAGCAGCTGGGGAACACAGAGGAGAAGATGCTGCTACATTCCTGATCGATTTGTTGGCTCCCTATGGGCAACTAATTGGCCACTGTGGGAACAGAATGCTGGTCTAAATGGGCCTTTGGTTTGACCCAGCATGTTTTTCTTATGTTCTTATTTAAGTTGGACTCCTAGTGAGTTTCCTTATACTTAAATAAAATAAAATAAAAATATATAGGTCAGTTCCTTAAGAAAGGAACATCTCACTTATTAGAATGTCTGATTTATAAGTCCATTTGGGAAGTCTTGGAAAACACTTTAAGAGAGCAGGACCTACTGTATAAGCAAAAACTGTATATAAAATGATTCTGTACAGTGAATGTACAAATTAGGCACCATGCATTTCATTTTGTAGCATTCTTTTGATGACAATTTGTATCATTTGTGTTTTTTTTAAAGCTTAAGACATAACTTTGGCATCTGGAAATACTTTACAATTCTTCTTTCCTCTTAGATGTGATTGAAGGTCACTGCCATTTTACCAATGTAAAATGCAGCCCAATTTCAGACTATAAAGTGAGAATGCAGACATAAGTGTGAACTGATATAATCAAGGTAAAGAAGGCCTACACAGAATAAAGTCTCATTAAATGCAATGTGTTGAGAATTACACCAGTAATCTATTATTGGAGATGGTGCATATGAAGGACACCATGGATTGAAGCAATCACAGAATCATTGCATTAATTTCCCAAGCAAGCAAAGCGATGCTCAAAATTCTTGAACACAGAATTTTACCACTTACGGAGCAAGAAATGCCATATGTCCAAGATGGGTTCAGGGAAGCAAGAGGCAAACATACGTTGGACAATGGAGTGCACAGCCTTTTATTGTGTAGATCATGAAAAACTATGGATTGCTGTTAAAGAAATGAATCCGACTGAATCACCATGGATTTCATTTTGGGGGTCAGGTGGGATACAAATTCAATCAATCCATCCATTGATCAATAAAAAGGGTGTGCCACATCATTTGATTTTCCTGATGCATAACCTGTACTCAAGACAAGAGGCTACAATTGGGATAGGATGTGGAGCATGGTTTTCACTTGGCAAAGAAGTCAGAGAAAAAAGCATTCTACCACCCTATCTATCTAATTTGTATGCTGAATTTATGATAGATAAAGTAGGATTAGATTCAAAGGAAGAAGATGTGAAAACTGGAGGAAGGATTCAAAATTAAGTTAAAGACTATATTGTTTAGGGAAGCATTCCCATGATTGTGCCATCTGCCCCAGGATGCCTCCTCTTAACTATGTATTAAGAAGCTGTGCCCTCCCTCCAGGCCATCTGCCTTGGTCCTGGCCCCAGAGGGAGAGAAGAACCACTGGACCTCATCCCCTTCCCACCATCTTCCCCTTTTCCTTTTGTATTGTCTCTCTTACATTGTAAGCCTGAGAGCAGGGATCCGTCTAATTATAAGATTGTATGTACAGCACTGTGTAAATTTGCAGCACTATATAAATAAAATAAATAATAATAATAATAAATAACATCAACAATGTAAGATATGGAAACTAGAAAACAGCAGAAAATAGCAAAGACTTGGAATGATTACTGAAAATAGTCAAGGAAGAAAGTGCAAACTGTGTTCAACATTAAGAAAATAAAAATGATGTTCACAAAATATTAACATATTAGGTAATGAAGACACTGAAATAGTTCAAGAGTTTCCATACCTTAATTCAGTCATTAATCAGAATGGAGACTGCAGTCAAGATTAAATACCAAAGCCTATACAGTGATCCCCCAGGTTACGAAAGTAATCCGTTTCGGATTACCTTTCGTAACCCGGAAATGACTGCATCCCGGGGGACCGCTTTAGTGGACAGACCGCGTGACTGATTTAAAGGGGCCGTGCGGTTTTTCCGTTTCGTTCCCCGGGGGATCCTTCGGATCCCAGGGGAATTTTAGCGGTCCCGCCGGTTTCGCACCCCGGGGATTTCGTTCCCCGGGGGATTCGTAAGCCGGGGGACCACTGTACACTATATGGTTCTGAATGGATGATGAAGGAAGTTGATAGGAAGAAAATCATCTCAGTTGAGATGTGGTGCTGGAGAAGAGTTATAAGAGTTATAAGAGGACTGTTAAAAAGACGAATAAATTGGCCCTAGATCAAATCAAGCCTGAACTTTCCCTAAAAACAAAGATAACTAAACTGAGACTGTCAAACTTTGGCCATATCGTGAGAAGACATGACTTACTAAAAACAACAACAATAATGCTTGCTTAGGTAGATGACAGTAGGAAAAGATGAAAATGACATTTCAGATGGATTGATTCAATTAAGGTAACCACAGCCCTGAGTTTGCAGGACCTGAGCAGGGCTGTTGATGACAAGATGACTTGGAGATCTCTCATTCCTAGGGTAGCCATAAGTTGAAGCTGACTTGACAACAATTAACAACAACAAATCCAGAGTTCCCATCTTGGAGAAGGGATGGAGCCTTCCTGCAGGATGAAGGCATGAGGAAAAGTATTTGTCACCAATTCCTCCTTCATCCTGTAACACATTCCCTGTGCTACCACCTTCTTTTTCTAGAGAGTTCCCCAACCTTCAGTGCAGATTTTAGGTGGCACAGCAGGCTGTTGTAAGGAGGAGAACTGGTGGAATTTGCTACCTCTTCCAGCTGTGGGATCATCATCTTTTCAGAATGCCACTGTAAAACACCCAATCCAAGCAGGTATTTGGTTGGTAATGGGGGCAACCAAATCCAGGTACTTGTATCTTTTCCTGAATAGCTGATCAGTAGGATATGGGCAATTTAAAAGGGGCTATAATTAACTGAACTGTGTTGAAGCATTGAATGTGTTATATAGAGCCTGTTTCATATAATTCTCCACTGAACAAGGTGCAGATGCATGGAAACCCCCTTCCATATCTGTATAACTGAAAGCTACCTGGATCAGGGCATGAATCATTTTCCAGAGAGTGTTACTCTTCCCCCTTTTCTGGCTCCCTGGAAGTATCCATCAGGAGGCTCTTAAGGATAAAATCCAGAGAGAGGACAAATGCCCTTGACAAGGCTGCCATTACTTTTTTTATTTTTAAATGAAATTTCATAATTAAATATGCAGACAATAGATGGCTGACAATAGCATCTTGGAAATTCGCCACACCTTAGTTTAGCTAATTTAATAACAGTATCCTGGCCTGCAACATCCACTGGTAGAACAGACCATTATAATAATTTAAGATTTGTATAATGTAAATGAAACACAACTTTGAAACCAATATAATTTCATAGGCTGCTTCTAGAAGGACTAGCCAAGCAGAAGAGAAATATCAGATCCGTCTGGAGCCAGGTGAATTTGTATGAAAGAGAGGCATCTCAGACTCTGATAACTGAGGAACTGAAGAACAATGCAAGGGCACAGATAACACCTGTAAGAGCAAAAGAATATTCCAGATACTTTAAATGACTTAGTGGGATTTTCTTTCTTTTTCTTTTTTGGTATATGTGTGCCTTGGATTACATTTGTAGATACTTATACATGTTTCATCCATCTCATTGTTGATCTTCAAATTTTCAGTGCTCCAGTCAAATAACATTTGGGTGAAGATAGTGGTAGCAGGAGTGGACTGCAAAATCTTCAAAAATTACAAAGAGGAAAGTGTTTTTTAAGAACATAGATATTTGGTAAATTTGGTATCATTGAGCATAATCCAAAGATAATTTCAATGCGAACAAAATGTAGCCCCTGGAGAAATCTCTTCTGTGAAAACAAATGGATCTGAAATGTGCATATGTTTTGACTAGAATGCATCCATTATTCTATACCAAGTACTTCTTGACTGGTTTAGTTATGCATCCCTGTATATGTCTGCACATTTGGCATACTCTCAAACATGTTTGGGTGTGTAGTTCATCAACATGTAGGAGTCTTCTCAATCAACCTTGCAGATATAAGAATTCCTTTAACTGGCAATTAAGAGCTCTTATATGGGCTAATGTTGTCATACTGGATTTCATGAACAGATATGGTTGCAGGTTGGTAATCCAAATGATGGCTGGAAAGAGAAAATCAGCAGCAATTCCATTTCTTACTATTAGTGATTAAAATAAGTTGAAGCAGCAGCAATCTAGTTTTATTGCATGGCATCCTGCCATGATGTGAGATTAAAATAGTGTATTGATTTAAAATTGTACACTTTACCGTACTGCCAGAATCCTCTAGCTAAAAAAAGGAGGTGTTTTTTTTAAAAAAATCAGCAACCCAGAGGACAATTTCCTAAGGAAAGGCCCATTTCAGCACACTCTGCATGTGTCATCACTGGAAGAACAGCTGGAACAAGAAATTATTAAATAATAGAAACTGTTTGGTTAGATGGAGCTTGCAGTCTTCGTGTATTTTAACTCTGTTCCCATCACAGGTGTTATGGTTTTTCCATGTCATCTCTACTCCCTTGAAGATCGTAACCCATGCTAGAAATTGCCTTTGGTGGTTTACAACAGATTTTCCCTTTTTTCTTTAAGAAAACAAATAGTGGCATATTTTTATTTCTCATTAAAACACATCATGTTTCAACCCTGGGGAGCATTTCACTAACCCCTTCCTTGATGCTATTATCTCACATTTTCAGTTGCTATAACTACTGTAACCCAAATGTTTATCGGTAACGATTCAAGACAATTGGCTCTTCTACTACATACTACAGACAGCAAGTGCATTAAGGCCTGAAACATTAAGAAACTGCTCCATGCATGCTCTTCTTGTTGTGAAAGTGAGTTGTTGTTTACTTTGCCATAGAGCAGTAACTCTATGCTTGCAAAACAAACAAAATTAAAAAAAATAAAATCTCTTCTAAATGTTATGAGCCCTCTAGGGAACAACCCCATGAAATACTGTGGGGGTGGGGGAGGAGAATACAGAAAAATGACTTTCACCAAGTCCTTGTATGCATGACTGCACCTTTCTCTAGCACAGGAAGATTGGGTCCAGCCCATCATGAGTAGCTCTTTTGCCATGGAATGATAAGCAAATCACACTAACATCTGCTAAGTGGGTGGACAACTTTCTTTCTTTGCAGAGAATGGTCCTCTTTCTTATGGTCAGTCTAACACAAAGACAAGACAGAAAATAATGCTGGTACACTACCCTTCAGCCACAAAGGCTACCAGAGTTGTTTACAATTTAACAGAATTCAAAGACATAGCTATGTTACTCTGGAAAATCACTATGCAAGGAGATCTCGTAACATCTTTGAGACTGAAAGAAAGAATGTGGTAGCTTTTGTAGAGATGAGTTGACTTCCTTAGATGTATGTTTCTGAGGAAGTAGGCTCAAGTCTATGAAAGCTCATGTTGCCAAGTTTTTCTTTCACTTAGGGGCTCAACAAACTGTCCCATTGGAACGGCCTGCAGCTACCCTTTTCCTTGCCAGATTGGGCTCACAGTGGCTACATGCCATGGCCCTGATCTAGCCTTTCTGTGACACAAAAAAAAGGCCACAAAAAGCGCTGTGCTGAAAATGCGTTGTGATGCCACCCACCATCTGTTCAGGCAGGCAGTGTGGAGGTAGCATGGATGCAGTCAGCATGCGGATGCCACGCTTCCCCTCTGCCCCGAGGCCAGCATATAATACCAGTTTGTACAGCCTATTAGTCTCAAAGGTGCTACAAGATCCCTTTGAATACTGTTAATTTGACAGTTAGTTATTAATTTGCCCTCAGGTTTACAATCTAATAAGACATGAAACATACAGAAATGGGAATGGCACTGGAGGGTGGATTAATATTGCCTACTCTTCTCTCCCTCTGAGGCCAAAGCAGTGGGCAATTGGGATGGTGGTGGTGAGTAGCTTTTCTCAGTTGGTGGGTCTAAGCATGATGGCACTGTGCTTGCCTATCCTTCTCTCCCAGGGTGGCTATAACAGTGGCAGTTGGGATGCAATTACCTCCACCTCCCCTTCCCCTGCAGCCTGAGGAACTCCCTGAAAAGGAACAGGAGGGTAATAATAATGTTTATTTATAGCCTGCTCCTCTATCTGCATATGGGGTTGGGAGATATTTCAGCCCCTAGCTTACTCTGTGGGCATCAGTAGATGTCCAACAGCAGGGTACAGACCAAGATCTGGTTTGAAGATAGTGAATCGTAAGAAAGAAGAAAAAATACCGTATTGTTGACAGCTAGCAGTTGGAAAGCAGACTGAGCAGATACACATGTCTCCTGGGTGTGTGTCTAATTAAACTGTAGTAATTGTTTCTAAATTTACATATTTAGATATGAATTAGCACTTGCAAATAACTGGCCTAAATAGCCGACAAGTGTAGCGGCTTGAGCACTGGATTTTGTTATTGTTAACTTCCCTCGAGTCGATCTCGACTCATGGAGACCCTATGGATGAGAGATCTCCAAGACCCTCTGTCCTCCACTGCTCTGCTTAATTCCTGCAACCCCATACCCGTGACCTCCTTAACACAGTCCATCCATCTAGCATGTGGCCCTCCCCTCTTCCTACTTCCCTCCACCTTTCCCAACATTATTGTCTTTTCCATAGAATCACAGAATCATAGAATCATAGAGTTGGAAGAGACCACAAGCCAATGAATCCTTTCTTCTCATGATGTGTCCAAAGTATGACAGTCTCAGTTTGGTCATCTTGGCTTCCAGGGAGAGGTTTCCGGCTTGATCTGCTCTAGGACCCATTTGTTTCTTCTTTTGGTTGTCCATGGAATTCTCAGCACTCTTTTCCAGCTCCACATCTCAAATGAATGGGTTTTCTTCTTATTCTCTTTCTTAACTGTCCAGCTCTCACATCCATACATATTAATAGGTAATACAATGGCCTATATGATTCTAACTTTTGTGCTCAGTTGTATATCTTTGAATTTTAGAATCATTTCTAGTTCTTTCATAGCCACCCTCCCCATTCTTAATCTTTTTCTAATTTCCTGACTGCAGTCCCCATTTCTACCAATGCTTGATCCGAGGTATGGCAACTCTTTTACTATTTCTGTTTCTTCTATTTCTTCATTGTCTAGGTTGAACTTGTGAAGGTCCTCGGTGGTCATTATTTTTGTTTTCTTTATGTTCAACATTAAACCTGCCTTTGCACTTTCTTCTTTGATTTTCCTTAGTAGGTGTTCCAGGCCTGTGAGGTTTTCTGCTAGTACTATGGTGTCATCTGCATATCTTAGATTGTTGATATTCCTTCCTCCTGTTTCCTCCTCCACTGGATTACAACTCTGGAAACCAGGATTCGATTCCCCACTAGGCCATGGAAACCTACTGGATGATCTTGGGTGAGTCACAAACACTCGGCCCCAGAAAATCCTGTGATAGGTTCGCCTTAAGGTCACCATAAGTTGTAAACCACTTGAGGGCAACAAACCAGATTGGAAAGTAAGCAGGGTCAGCCCTCATTAGTACTTGGATGGAAGACCACTAATGAATACCAGGTGATACAGGCTATATCTCAAAGGAAGGAACTGGAAAAAAAAACACCTCCTAGTATTAAAGCCCTACATGGCTTGGGCCCATCTTATCTCAGGGACCGCCTCTCCCCGTACGATCCTCCCCGCACACTTCGATCCTCTGGGAGGAACTTACTACAGCCTATCAAGACCAGGCTGGCACAGACCTCCCAGAGGGCCTTTTCTGCGACCGCTCCCAAGCTCTGGAATGGTCTGCCGGATGAGATGCGTCTCATGACATCTCTAGATTGCTTCAAAAAAGCCCTAAAGACGCATCTCTTCCGGCAGGCCTTCCCCTGAAATTCCTTATCCCCGGCTTCGGTTCCAGACTTTGATTTCCTGCCTACTCCCATGTTTCTGATCCCCACTTATGACGTGGCCACATAAGGAAGGGTTAGGATGTAGTTATATGTTTTTAAATAACTGTTTTAATCATTGCTGTTTAATCTATTTTTAAGGGGTGGGAGGTTTGGAAACGGGTCATGGGATTGTTTTAATCTATGTTTTTTTTACTTGTACCCCGCTCCGAGTGTATGTACAGAGGAGCGGGCTATAAATAAACTATTATTATTATTATTATTATTATTATTATTACTTGCCTTTAAAAAAACCCCATGAAATAGGAACACCAGAAGACAGGTGACTTCAGCGCATACACACAGTATCTGCAAATTCTGTACAAATCTATTTGCACTCCTTTTTCTTTTGGTGATGCAATTATTCTTTCTTTCTTTCTTTCTTTCTTTCTTTCTCTGTCTTTCTTTCCTTTGTTATTTTGTTCATTTCTTTCTTGTCATGCAGGCCTATTTGAAAAGGTCCATGACTGACTGACTGGATTTGCATTTTCTCACTTTACCACTTTATGCATTTCAAAGAGGAAAAAAATAGTTCTTTTGTCCAGAATATTTCTCCCTGGGGGAGGGAAAAGCCCAGCTGCTTACTGTTAAAGAAATAACTGCACCAGATCCTTCAGTAGAATTCATTTAACTGTAACACACTCTGAATGAAGCGAGGGAGACATTCCAGTGATGTGCTAATCAGGTGTTAATGGTTTTTAAGGAAGTGTGAATGCTTGCTAAAGGGGCCTTAAAGGCTGCTGCACCAGTATTATTCTACAGAGGAAATGAGCAAGAAAACCTAAAAAGACTCTCAAAGAAATAGATTTTTAATGCCTTGTTTCATTTTCTGATGCCATTCTAGAAATAATCTGTCTGCATTTCCTGTACGCAGATGTTTCCCCTTCCAGGAATGGAAAGTTTGGAGATTTCCTCTTTATTTAACACTGCAGTTTTGCAGTTTTACCTTTGCTCCTGTACCTTTGCACACAAACCAAACCAACAAAATCTGATGCAATACAAACAACAAATACTCTGCCCTCCCCCAAATTGGAAAAAGAGGAAGGGGAATTTGTCAAGAAGTATTAGTCCAAGTTTTTCACTGTAGCATCTGCCAGTATATGATATTAGTGAGTTGTTGGAGGGAAAGATCTCATGCTACACATTCACATACATTTAAAAATTGGTGCAGTGCTTAATCATGAAGAAGGGGGTAGGGAGATGGCTAGGACAGGACAATACCAGACTTCAGCCCACCTTGATCACTAAAAAACTTGTATCACTCTTAAAGAGGAAGACAGTATTGTGTAAGGAATCCAGGAAGCACTGCGTAGTGACAGAAAATGGAACAGAGAAATTACTGTTCTAGTTCCATATGTAAATACTGTAGGAGCAGGTGGTTATCATGGAGGATAACATGATCAATAGCTACTACTTGTGTTGGCTGCATGCTGCCTCCAGGATTTGAAGGAAAAAAAAAGGGGGGGGGGAAGACTATTGCTCTCATATCCTGCTTGCTGGCTTCTCAGTCACCCAAGGAATGTCTCAGCCACCGTGGGAAACCAGGTGCTGAACTATATAGGCTTTCCAAGTACAGATCTTCCTATGTCCTTGAAAAACTGCCATTTCAGATACAGTACAGCCTAAGCACTAAGTGCTGCATTCTGAACTGTAAGTGGGTTTGCCTTCAAGTTACCCATCGATTTATGGCAACCCTATGAATTTCATAGAGCTTCTTTACACAGGGAATACTCAGAGGTGGCTTTGGTAGTTCCTTCATCTGAAATATAGCCTACAGCACCTTGTATTCATTGCTGGTCTGCCATCTAAATATTAACCAGAGCTGACCCTGCCACTATGGGGCTTATTATACCTTTTCTTTTGCTAAGTTTTCCCCCTCACTTACCAGCTTCCACGAAGCCCCTCCAACAAGATTTGAAAAGTTTTGGGTGGTGCAGATGAAAGCTAGCATGGTGTAGTGGTTTGAGCACTTTCATCTGTGTCTTTCTGTGTTGTGTGCTTTCAAGTCATTTCTGACTTATGGGAACCATAGGTTCTATAATAGGGTTTTCTTGGCAAGTTTCATCAGTGGTGACTAAGGGTTTGAATCCCCACTTGGCTATGAAAACCCACTGGGTGACCTTGTGCAAGTCACACTCTCTCACCTTCAGAGGATGGCAATGGCAAATCCCCTCTGATGAAACTTGCCAAGAAAACGTTATTATAGAATCTAAGATTCCCATAAGTCAGAAATGACTTGAAGGCACACAACACACAGAGACACAGATGAAAGCAGCACATGGAGCTATTTAGAAGCTCTGCGGAGAATGATTTTCTCAGAACTCTCTCTACTTAGGGAAAATCTGGAACTTACTGACTTATGAAGATACTATAGGATGATACAGACTGATTTTCACTGAATTAAATTACTTAATGCATTACAAAAATAACCCCAAGATGCATTCTTCCAGAGTCTCCTTAGGATTTCAGATGTCTAGATGTCTTGAAACTCTGATGCAAACAGATAGATGGGCAGACAGACGGACAAACTTATGTATGTGCATGCACACAACATATATTTTCTTTTGTTATGATAGGTGCTAGCAATAAGACAGTCATCCACCACTTCTGTGGGCCACCAGATAGCATTTGGAGCATAGAGTACATTCTATAATATCTGGTCTTCAGGACCTCTCTACTTTTCTCTCCTGCTTCCATTCCCCATATCTCCCTGAGGCAGCTATATCATTCTGTCTAACTGTAGACCTGGGACTGTATACCTCTCTTCCACAAAATGAAATATGATATTTGTTTTCTCTAAAGTCTTTCTGCTGTAGAATTCCATAGCAACTTTTATCTTCCCAGTTACAAGCAAAGGCCCATGTATGAAAAGCTGACCTGGAATACAGGGATTCCTTTTAGGGTTGTTATTGTGCACTTCATTGATGAGATATGGCAGCATACACACATTTCCATGTATAGGTAGGAGATTCATGCTCAGTAGTGAAGTGTGATTTGTGCTGCATGGGAAAATTCATGCAGTCACTGCACCAAAAGAATCATAGTTGGCTTTGCATTGAAAATCTACCCCAAAAGGGAGAACACATTTAAATTTATATGGCCTCTAATTTAGAACATTAAATCATGCCTGATTTGGCTGGCTGTTTCTTATTTAGACTGCAGTCTCCTTGAAGAAGGATCAATTCCTCCTCTCAGCTCATACATAATAAAGCCCTGCAGCAGCATTCAATACATTTGTGTTATTAATCAGCTGCGCTATAAATTAGGGTGATGCCATGACAATGGCTTAATTTCATCATTGTCTTTCCATGGGAGTAGGGAGGGGGATGATTTTCAAAACAATAATCTAGGGCCATGGGGCATCAGCACAACTTTTGGCATTTTTTTCAAGAGCACCTGTGGGCAAACTGTGGTTTACATGTGGTCCCAATGGTCTCCTGAGCCCTGTGCCTTAGCAACCCCCCTCCCTCCATCGTCCCCACCACCTCTTCCACTATCCATATATGGGCTGAATATTCAGGAGGCATTCAGCTAAATCTGTCACTGCCTAACCAATGACTCATTTGTTTTTTGGCATGCCGCTCCTCATTGATTTTTAATCCTGCTCTCTTTAAATATGCTGTTATTCACCCCACTCCACCCGCAATTCCTTTCCTCATTAATATTCTCTTCCCAATGCATGACAAGCATACCATTTAAGGAGATAAATTGTTTTCAGTCCCTCAAGGTGTTAACACCATGACAGTTTTATGGTAAGTCCTTGTCACTAATTATTTTAGAAGTAGGGCTGCGGCAACATCTGGATGAGGCTGAGATTTTGCCTACCTCTCTCCCTTCTTTCCATAATTAATCTTGCTATTCTTAGCAGCTAACCACAAATCTTCCCTATTTTAAGTTGCACCGAATTGGCTGGCTGCATCATTGTTTCCCACCCATACCGTTGTGTATTATCATTGGCTGATATCATTGTGCATGAATTGATTTTTCTCCCTCTCCTCGCCCTCTGATACTGATGACATGCCACTCAATTAATCAATTGATCTCAGTAACCTGCATTGGCAGAACCATTTCAACACTGCCTTACATGTCTCCTCAGCTCTGGCTCACAAATCACTGGCACGCTGAAGACAAACCGTCAGTTAAGGAAATACATGGTTTTAGGAGATTTATATCAGATTTGTTAGCCACTAAAAGCTCAAGTGAGTTCTGGCAAAGAAAAAAAAAGTGCACCCCCCCCCCCCCATATATCAGTGCCTTGCGTCAATCACCCTGGTAAAATTCAAAAATGAGACACGCCAGATCACAGTGAGATTTGCCCATGATGGATACAGATGAGAAAGCTGAAATTAAAAAAAGAAAAAGGAACTTGCTTTCCATCCTGTAGTATGTCCCCCCCCACACACACACACCCAAGAAGGCTTCCTGTCATTAGTAATAGGCTGAGAGCACTCTAGTGTAGAAGAGAAGATCAAACATTGTCAGTGATTAAGCAGATGGTGGTGATATGCTTAACATCTGAGCAGTTAATAGAGTCTGGGAGATAGCAAGGAAACTAGGGATGAATCCCAGGGCTTGGCTGTTCCAGAAACACATTCGATATTTGTTTCCTGTGCAAGACTCCCTAACCCCTTAGCAAGCATACTGCATAATTCTTCCGTTAGCAGAAGCTGCATTTCCTTTAAGGAGGAGAAAGAAAAGGAGGAGGCTGTAGTCCATGTGCTTGGGTGAGATCTAATTTAATTTACACTTGAGCCAAGGCTAGCAGGCTAGCAGAAGCTGCATTTCCTTTAAGGAGGAGAAAGAAAAGGAGGAGGCTGTAGTCCATGTGCTTGGGTGAGATCTAATTTAATTTACACTTGAGCCATTGCATTCTGGGAGCCAGTGCTGGGAGGCTACTTAAGGCTACTCAAGGCTAGCAGAAGCTGCATTTCCTTTAAGGAGGAGAAAGAAAAGGAGGAGGCTGTAGTCCATGTGCTTGGGTGAGATCTAATTTAATTTACACTTGAGCCAAGGCTAGCAGGCTAGCAGAAGCTGCATTTCCTTTAAGGAGGAGAAAGAAAAGGAGGAGGCTGTAGTCCATGTGCTTGGGTGAGATCTAATTTAATTTACACTTGAGCCATTGCATTCTGGGAGCCAGTGCTGGGAGGCTACTTAAGGCTACTCAAGGCTAGCAGAAGCGCGCGCCTAACGGCGCGCGAATTTTGATTTTTTTTTTTAATTATTTTATCTAGTCAAGGAGGTGTTTAGAGAATAGAAGAGGAGCCGGCCTGAAGCATCAGAGGAAGTGAATCAGAGACTTGCCTTTGGAAGGAGCTTTCAGCCAGGAGCTCTCTACATAACTATAGGCCCCGTGACTTGAACTCAGTGACAGAGCTTGGGAATAAAGGCCAAGTCTAGCAAGGGAAGCCCACAGTCTTGTTTCAGTGCCTCCTTAAGACTTCTCAGTATGGACACTGAAGGCCCTGCAGCAGTCACCTGCAACACCTGTGGGATGTTTGTCTTCTTGCCTACAGAGGTGGCGAACTACACCTGCCACAAGTGCAAGTTGGTAGTCCTCTTGGAAGAGAAAGTACAGCAGCTAGAGGAGCAGATATCTGCACTCCAGCATCATAGAGAGCAGGAGATTCTCCTGAACGGATCAGACCAGAATGTCTTGGGTGGGAAACAGACAGAGGAAGTTGCTGGGGTGGAGGAGGTCACTCCACATATAACAGAGGTAGATGCTTGGAGGAAAGTCACACACAGAAGTAAGGAAACCAGGGAACGTTCTGTGAGCGGCTTGCAGCTACAGAATCGCTTTGAATCTCTCTCTGTTGTCAGAGATGATGAGGAAAAGCAGCAGGGACAGACATCAGGGACAGAGCAGGGGAGCCTGAGAGTATCACGAAAAGGAACAGCCACTGCTAAGCCTCGGAGGAGGCGCGTGGTCGTGGTGGGGGACTCCTTGCTGAGGGGTACAGAAGCAGTGGTTTGTGGGCCTGACAGGATGTCTCGGGAGGTGTGTTGTCTCCCTGGGGCAAAGATCCATCATGTGACGGAGAGGCTGACAAGACTTGTCAAGCCTACTGACCGTTATCCCCTTCTTTTGGTTCATGTGGGAACCAATGATACTGCAAGGCACAGCCTTCAGAATATCAAAAGGGATTATGAGGCTCTGGGAAGGAAGCTGAAAGAGATGGATGCACAGGTTGTCATCTCATCTCTACTCCCGGTAGAAGGGCATGGTCCAGGAAGGGAGAGGAAAATAGCAGAGGTGAATAACTGGCTCCGTAGATGGTGCCGCCAAGAACAGTTTGGATTCTTGGATCATGGGCTGCGGTTCCATGAGGAGGGACTTCTGGCAAGGGATGGGCTGCATCTCACGCCAGTTGGCAAAAACGTTTTTGCCAACAGTCTGAAGAATCTGATCAGGAGGGCTTTAAACTGAGTTATGTGGGGGAGGGAGACATTATACTGGAAGACAAAAGGGATGGAGAGAATAGTCCAAGTGGCATAGAGGGAACAAGGCAAACAGTGCAAGGACCCAACAGTAGGAGGCAAAAAAATGTGCAAAAGCAGCAAGTAAAGAGGACACATGGTCTTAAATGTCTCTACACTAATGCACAGAGTATGGGAAATAAGCAGGATGAACTTGAACTCCTAGCACAACAAGGGAAATATGATATAATAGGCATCACTGAAACCTGGTGGGATGAGTCTCATGATTGGAATGTAGAAATAGAGGGGTATAACCTTTTTAAGAGAAACAGGCCAAGCAGGAAAGGAGGAGGAATAGCATTATATGTCAGGGATATTTACACCAGTGAAGAGATGCAGGAAGTCAATACTGGAAGCCAGGTGGAGAGCATCTGGATAAAAATTAAAGGAGAGGGAAATAACAGGGATGTTACTGTGGGAGTCTACTACAGACCCCCGACTCAGGCAGAGGAATTGGATGATGCCTTTCTAGAACAGATGACCACACAATCAGGAAGGAGAGATGTAGTAGTGATGGGGGACTTCAACTATCCGGATATTTGCTGGAAGTCAAACTCAGCCAAATCCTCAAAGTCTAGCAAATTCCTCACTTGCCTGGAAGACAATTTCATTGTCCAAAAGGTGGAAGAGGCAACAAGGGGATCAGCCATTTTAGATCTGATCTTAACCAACAGGGAAGACCTAGTTGATGGGGTGCAAGTGGTTGGATCCTTAGGTGGAAGTGACCATGTTCTCCTGGAGTTTGTAATACAGTGGAAGGGAGAAGCTAGGCATAGTCAGACACGCACTCTAGACTTTAGGAGAGCTAATTTCAATAAACTTAGAGAAATACTGGGAGTGATCCCATGGTCAGGAATACTAAAAGAAAAGGGAGTTCAAGACGGATGGGAGTTTCTCAAAAGGGAGATATTGAAGGCACAATTTCAAACAGTTCCAATGAGGAAGAAAAATGGTAGATGTCTCAAGAAACCAGGATGGATGACTAAGGAACTTTCAAATGAGCTAAGTTTTAAACGGAACATGTATAAGAAATGGAAAAATGGAGAAATCACGAAAGAGGAATTTAAACAAATAGCCAGCACATGTAGGGGTAAAGTCAGAAAAGCTAAAGCGCAGAATGAACTCAGGCTGGCTAGAGAGGTTAAGAACAATAAAAAGGGCTTTTTTGGATATGTCCGCAGCAAAAGGAAGAAGAAGGAAACAGTAGGGCCACTGCGTGCAGAAGATGGCAAAATGCTAACAGGGGACAGAGAAAAGGCAGAATTACTCAACACCTTCTTTGCTTCAGTCTTCTCAGAAAAGGCAAAAGGTGCTCAACCGAAGGATAATGGAGCAGAAGACAGAATAGGGGAATTTCAGCACAGAATAAGTAAAGAGATAGTACAGGAATACTTGGTTAACCTAAATGAATATAAATCTCCTGGACCAGATGAACTACATCCTAGAGTATTAAAAGAACTAGCAAATGTAATATCAGAGCCATTGGCAATAATCTTTGAGAACTCCTGGAGAACAGGAGAAGTCCCAGAAGACTGGAGGAGGGCAAACGTTGTCCCCATCTTCAAAAAGGGAAAAAAAGAGGATCCCAACAATTATCGTCCAGTTAGTCTGACATCAATTCCAGGAAAGATTCTAGAGCAGATCATTAAGCAGAGAGTCTGCGAACATTTAGAAGCCAATGCCATAATCACAAAAAGCCAACATGGGTTTCAGAAAAAGAAGTCATGCCAAACGAACCTGATCTCTTTTTTTGATAAAATTACCAGCTTGGTAGATGAAGGGAATGCTGTGGATATAGTATACCTCGATTTCAGTAAGGCCTTTGACAAGGTTCCCCATGACATTCTTGCAAACAAGCTTGCAAAATGTGGGATAGACAAGTTAACTGTTACATGGATTTGTAATTGGTTGACTGGCCGAACTCAAAGGGTGCTCAACAATGGTTCCTTTTCATCCTGGAAAGAAGTGACCAGTGGGGTCCCACAGGGTTCTGTCCTGGGCCCAGTGCTATTCAACATCTTTATTAACGATTTGGATGACAGAATTGGGGGCATACTTATCAAATTTGCAGATGACACTAAACTGGGAGGAGTAGCTAATACCCCAGAGGATAGGATCAAAATTCAAAATGACCTGAATAGACTAGAAAGCTGGGCCAGTGCTAACAAAATGAAATTCAATACGGAGAAATGTAAGGTTCTGCACTTAGGGCGGAAAAATGAAATGCACAGATATAGGATGGGGGACACCTGGCTGAACGAGACCACATGTGAAAGGGATCTAGGAGTCCTAGTAGACCATAAGCTGAACATGAGTCAACAGTGTGATGCGGCAGCTAAAAAAGCCAATGCAATTTTAGGCTGCATCAATAGAAGTATAGTTTCTAGATCAAGGGAAGTTATAGTGCCACTCTATTCTGCTTTGGTCAGGCCCCACCTGGAATACTGTGTCCAGTTCTGGGCACCACAATTCAAAAGGGATGTGGAGAAACTGGAGCATGTCCAAAGGAGGGCAACGAAGATGGTGAAGGGTCTGGAAACCTTGCCCTATGAAGAACGCCTTAGGGAGCTGGGGATGTTTAGCCTGGAGAAGAGAAGGTTAAGAGGTGATATGATAGCCCTGTTTAAATATTTGAAGGGATGTCATATTGAGGAGGGAGCAAGCTTGTTTTCTGCTGCTGCAGAGACTAGAACGCGGAACAATGGATGCAAACTGCAGGAAAAGAGATTCCACCTCAACATTAGGAGGAACTTCCTGACAGTAAGGGCTGTTCGACAGTGGAACACACTCCCTCGGAGTGTGGTGGAGTCTCCTTCCTTAGGGGTCTTTAAGCAGAGGCTGGATGGCCATCTGTCAGGGATGCTTTGACTTGGAGTTCCTGCATGGCAGGGGGTTGGACTGGATGGCCCTTGTGGTCTCTTCCAACTCTATGATTCTATGATTCTATGATTCTATGATTCCCTTATGTGAAAGCTTCAATATAGGCTGTTCCAGTACCAGCATAAGGAGTACCTTTTGTTCATCAGTGATTGGATACTTGGAACCAAGCAGTTCTGGGCTATATAGTACCTCTCTGGCTCGTTACAGATTGTGCTTCTAAAATCCACAAGAGTGGTGCAAAACGGCAAGCCAACTGAGTGCTGACTCAGTGTATGCGGCCTTTGATCTATGGGACTGATCATACAGTGGGCATTCATCCAATGATAAAAATGTCTTTTGGATTCATGCAACTTTGAGCCAGCCTTAAGGGAGTTAGCGTGATACCAAAGTCATAGATAGATAGGCATTCCTGGCTCTTGACCAGCCATACACTAAAATATTTCCCTGAAGGTCTCTTACCAGGGACTGAGGTATATTTTGTTTGCCAAGGGTTGATTTCAGCCTGCTATCATCATCACTACATAATGACCCCAAAGTAGCACAGGAAACAGGAGGTGTTAAGATCTCTTAAAATTAAAATCAGAGGGCAAAAACTTGAATCCAGGCACATGAAGCATAATACTACACATGGGCAGCTCTGTGCCTCCTTGCACAACTAGGGCCATTCAATAGCTTGGTTCCCTCCCTGCCATCTCCACTATTATTTTCCAGACAGAGGAAAGAGAAATGAGGCAATCTCTGCTGATCAGTCACCTTCCTCTCTTCCTTGTTCCCGCCCCCCCCTCAGCCATTTAATGGCAGCAGCAGTGGTCACAAGTGGCTTGGTAGCTGCCGTGGGAAGATTTAAGACGATGCATAAGAAGCTAGTGAATAGCCCCTTGCACCACATCCAAAACAAGATGTATATGTAACCTTGAATTATTTGTCTTTTTGTCACCAATACATTTCTGGCTAGGACTCTGAAACAGACATAAAGGAGGACACCATAAAGATGGCTTTACTGATCCTTGATGATTTATGCAGTAATCAAGACAACTGTTGTACGAAGCTTCTGCAGGAACAATGATAGAGTTGGACCTCTGTATTGCCATATATAGACGTGAGAGCTGGACAGTCAAGAAAGAAGATAGGAGGAAAATCAACTCATTTGAGATGTAGTGCTGGAGAAGAGTGCTGAGGATTCCATGAGCAGCCAAAAAGACAAATAAAGGGGTCCTAGAGCAGATCAAACCAGAAATATCCCTAGAAGCCAAGATTACAAGACTTTAAGACTATCATACTTTGGAGACATCATGAGAAGTAACGAATCGTTGGAAAAGACAATAATGTTAGGAAAGGTGGAGGGAAGTAGAAAGAGAGGAAGGCCACATGCTAGATGGATGGACTTTATTAAAGAAAGCACGGATATGAGTTTGCAGGAGCTGGGCAGAACAGTAGAGTACTGGGGTTGGGGTGAGGGTTGGAGATGTCTCACCCATAGAGTCATCATGGGTCACGACTGATGACAAAGCAGTTAACAACAACAAAATCCATGGATTCCTTACCCACAGATTCAATTATCCATGGCTTGAAAATATGTTAAAAATATAAATTCCAAATAGCAAACCTTGATTTTTCTGTTTGATATATGAAATACCATTTTACTATGCTGTTGTTTATAATGGGACTTGAGCAGCCAGGGAATTTGTTATCCGCAGTGGGTCCTGGAACCAAACCCCAGCAGATACCAAGGGCCCACTGTGCCATCAAGATGAAAACTACAACAACGTGCAGAGTTTATCACCAGTTTCTTCAAAACAACAATGTTTGCTTTTTGTTTTTTTAAATTCAAGCTGTGGTTGGTCAAATCTGTGGCTGTAGAATCTGTACATATGGAGGACTGTATAAGCAATTCAGCAAAGAGGAATCATATATTCCTTCAGCACAATTATAAGTTACTTAGATTCAGGAGAGGGCAGAATCTTCTGTTTCAACTATTTTCTACCATATTATTCATTGGATAGAAATATTAACCCTGGAAATGCAAGCTGTACTTGGCAAACACCTAATTAACTTTCCCCCACTTAAAACCTTTGAATACTTCTGTGTCACTACCACAAAAGTTGTCAGAGGCTTTACAGAGCACTTAGCAAAGATACTGATGTGAATTTCAGTGGTATACTGCTTTTTACAGTTGCTGACACAGTACAAGTGGGATTAAGGTGCCAGTACCCAACCAATTAAATTTAGATAGTAAGCCAAGGAGTTCTGGTCTATCTTATTGAAACAACAGAGATCAATTCTTTTCATTAGTCATGGAGGACTGAACAAGAAGCTTAAGTTACAGGGGAGAAAATCAGTTTAAATGTTGGGGAGGGGGAGTAGAAAGCTTAGCAATATTGCTCCTAGGACAAATTGCAAACCTGTCCTTCTTCTGGCCTTAAGATTAATTCTCTCAGTACAGTTTAGGAAGGATAAAACCAGACATGGTCAAGGATGATTGAGATGGTAACATGTCCAAAGGGAAATTTACTGCACTAATTAATTAAAGAGCCTTCACGTACTTATGGATGGTGGCCACTAAAATCTCTTATATTAAGGTCTTCAAAAAGTACTCTGTTGGCACACACTCAAATACATGAGTGAGCTTTATAATGAAATAATGTTGCTTTGACAATCCAAATGTTTCATTTCATAAATTCTGTCAATTAGAGAATTCTTGGTACTTTGTAAAGTGGAAATAGTCTTGCATTCCTTAACTACCATAAAAAATAGAATGACGAAGAATGAGGGTAGTAAATGCTATAAAACTGATATGTACGGTTTAAAAACAAAACCTCTCCCCCCCTTTAAATATGTTCATGAAAGGACAATAAAGTGTAACTTGCAAAATCCTTTGATGTCTCGCAATTCTTAACTATAGTCTTGCTAATCAATTTTCTTTTGTCTATCAGTGTTATGTCTTAAATTAGATTTCACATGTTTGCTTATACTCTGCTTTATGTTAAATTAGCTTTAATTTTCCAGTTCTTATTTAGCCTTTATAATAAATCACTTCTTTTCTTAAATACACCAATGAAACTGCTTAAAATGCATTCTCTTTTGTTATTACATCCCCCCACCCCTTGTTATCCTTTTAGCTTCACTTGCATTAGGCATTTTATTCCATCAGTAGAGAACAACTTTGAGAGACTAAATGAACACATGCCAAGTTTTTGAACACAATGAGTAAACAAAGGAACAAGACAACTTTAAGTAGTCTTTCTCCGCAGTCATACTGAGGGTCCCGGCCTTTCACCTGTACGCACCAGGCAATCCTTTCAGAAGCACAAATTTCCATGTACTTTTAGCACAGGATAAATATGTGCTGGCATAGGTAAGGTGGATGTCACAGTTGTGCAAATGAATGCACAATAGATACCTCACTCATTGTGCAACAGTCAATTAATTCCTCACTTCACTTAATCACTGAATCAAAACTGTGAGAGAAGGCTTTGTGTGCATTTGTGGACTAATTAGACTGCACACTGTATCTACACACCTTGGGAAAGGACAAGCTCTTGTGTGATGAATTTTATGCTATCATACACCTGCAAAATTCCAGCTTGTGTGTAAAGGAAGAACTTCTATAAATAATGCTCAGAGTCCTGGTGATGAATCTCAACTAGAGCAGACCCATTAAATTGTTGAAGAGTGATCATAACATACCATAATTACTAGATTATAAGTCAAGAAATTTATGCCCCAAAATTGACCCTATAATCCTGGGTCAACTTATATATGGGTCAGTAACTAGTATTGCTTAAAAAGGTCATAAAACAAACAAGCCTGATGCCACTCTTTGTGCCTCGAGGCATGTGCTTTTTCTGTGTGTGTGAAAGAGATTCTCAGTCTGATTTGCAAGTCTTTTCTTGCCATGGAAGAAATTCCCCATTTATCGCAAGCCTTCTCTTCACATGGAAGAAACATCCCTCATTTAACTCCCTTGCTTTCCTTCTCAATCTGATAGTAAAACCTCTCCTCCAGCACCTGGGAATTGGTGTTAGTTGGTCGGGAGGGGTCCAGAGAAGGAGAAGGAAGGATGAAAGTCGTATTTTTTCCTTTTCAGCCTTTGTTATAGCCCCCTAAGTTTTACCCTTGACTTATCTAGGGGTCATATCAAAATACATGATTTTGACCCTGAAGCCTTCCCTTGACTTATACACAAGGTTAACTTGTGCACGACTATATACATTACTTATATTTAGTTGACTCAATAGTTCTATTCTAATCATGTCAATGTGTGCTATTTATGGTACTTTCCTAGGAATAATATAAACTACAATACAGTAGTTGTTAACTACAGTATAACAATATAGAGAACAGAACAAGAATTTATATGTTTTGTGTGCTGGGTTAGGAATCTGGGGACCAGGTTTCTATGGCTCAGCCATAGAAACTGTGGGTGACCTTGGGCAAGTCACATACTCTCAACCTCAGAGAAAGGCAAGGGGAAATACCCCTTTGAACAAATCTTGCCAAAAAAAACCTCCAAAGCTTTTAGTGTTGCCATAAGTCAGAAATAACTTGAAGGCAGTCAGCAATAATGGTGGTATGCTTATTGACCATTGTTGCTCATTATCAGATGTAGGGTGGCTACATTGTTTCTGCAGGGGAACATGGGGCACTTGGGGACCTATGTTCCCACACCCCGAAACAAAAAATCCCCCCCATTCCATCTTATTTTTGTTACTTCAAATTGCAATCTGAATGCCTGCCAGAAGGGGTAGGTTTTGATATATTTGGGGACTCCTTAGGCAATTTCAGACCCAGGATAGGTTTTTTTTTTAGCTGAAAGGGACTGCAAGGCAACATTTCTGTGTCACTTATTTTTACAAAAATGGTTCCCCCAGCCTAAAAAGGCCTAAGGCTTGCAATTCAACAGATTATCCCATGATGGCCCATCTCCTGTTGAATTAGCTGTCCAGTTCCTATAAGTTGTTGGGCAAACTCAGAGTCTCCACTTTTCTTTCGTCTAGCTATTTGTCTTTAAACCAGACTAGACCAGGGTAGCTGTTCAAACAAAGAACTATTCTAGAACAGTCTTCAAATGAGCATTTGTATTTTGTAGCACATGGCCATACAAGTAAGACTGTGCATGACTGAAACTTTAGTGCTATACATTTATATGTTGTAAGAGAAATATATTAATCATACGGCATGAGTACAATGAATCCTGCATGAGGCATAATACAAACACATGGATCTTTCTTTCTTCAGTGCATATGCATAGCCACACAGAATAAAAGCACAAGAGGTCAGGAATAGTAGATTTGTATGCCTCTCTCACGTTCTTATCCAGCTCTTCCTCCTAAGAGTTGGATCTTGACTAATTCTTAACTATACAGAGGATAGCTCCCATAGTATCTGGGGAGTATCTGATTCCCCAGAGCTTGGTAATTGTCTGCTTTTATCTCCATATCTACTGAGGCAGAGGAAGGTAAGAAATAGCAATCCATCTGCATCCAGGTGCCGTGTGTTCTTTTGGGCTGGGAAATATACTTTCTATATGTCTATGTTTGACCATTACACTCACAACTGGAGAAAGCATGAATGACACTTCCATCAGATTTGTTGAGGGGGATTGGGCCAGCAGAGGTGATTTATTTAAGTAAAGTAGTTGCTTAAGTAGCTGATATAGAATACAGGCCACAGCAGATATTACTATTATATCCAGAATAAGGGTTGATAAAATAGTCTGAAGCAGATTTCTCTCAGAATAATTCTTAAGAGTTTTATGGTAATTCAATTTCCCATCTTTTCTGCAACACAATTACTCTTTTACGGTTCTATTGACTTTGGTTTGCTACTTGTCCCATCCAGTTAAAGCCCAGTAAACTAGACTGTGGGAAGGAGGTCATGGAACTAGTGTCACAATTGTGACTAGGTAGTGATCATGAATATGTAACAGTTACCTAGATTAACTCATTTGTAACTGTTTTGTATTCACAGTTGCTACTTAGTCACAACTGTGAGGTTTTTGCCACAATCATAATTGCGGTGGTCCATTTTGCCAATGATCAGGGCATGGGTGAATGATGTTTCCCTCAGGTTTGGGGGTAGGGTGGGCCAGGAGAGGTTTCTTAGTTAACGAAGTAGCTGACACAGAATATTGGCCAAAATAAAGAAATAATAAAGAAATATGCATCTACAGTATTTTATTAATTTTTTATTCTGGGTATGACAGTAATATGTACTATATTGGTGTACTGCTGCTTGTACATTGGGATGCAGGAACTCTGTCTCAGCACTAGTCAATAAGATGTCAGAACAGACTTTGCTTCCTCATTAGTAGGCCTGAACAAGCAGTTGAAAATCTGAAATGACACTCCATGTGGAGTGTTACATATGCTAGCCTGGGATCCCAAACATTTAAAATTACCATGGAATGTAACCAGAAATCCATTTTTCTTGAGCTTGCAGAAGCTATCCAGATGCTACCTATTATTCATGATATATAATGGGATCTCCTCCGCTAACAAGCATCTTTGGTTGTCATACACAGAGAACAAGCGATGGAGCTTCGACACTGATTTCCAACATCACTGGCTCATTATGCTAGTCTCAACTGCTTACATTCCCAAAAGGTTAAAGATAGCTCCTCTCATCCTTTAGCATTTGAGACAGCAGCAGCCAAGCTTGAGAAGTCTTGGGAAAAAAAGCATACTTATTGTAATTTTTTAAAAATTAATTAAACTTGACTTCAGAATGAATAACCCATGCTAGGGGATCATATATGGAAGGGTTTCAAATCAGGTTAGAAACCAATCTCATCTGTGTCCTAATCAACTAGATGTTTATTTTAAATGCCATTTAACATCTAATGACTCTGCTTTTCTCTTTCTCATCTAATTATCCAACACAGACATCACTGTGAAGCTGCTTGGTGTCTTTTTTCCATTGCAGCGTCTAAGAATTTAATCCAGGGAAACCTATTAGCTTTAAGTAAGTCTGAGCAATACAAAAGGTATTCCTTGCTACTATGACATATTTATTCAAAATGAGACCAATTAATTTTGTTTGTTCATGGTGACAAAATTACCAACAAATCTGATCCAGATGCATTTCAACAGTCCAGCTCAACAGTGCTAGCATGAGTCATATTCCACTCATGGCTCTCTGATATCTGAGTGACTATTATTGTTGCATCTGTCGGCAATGGATAAGATTTGGTGGCAACAGCTGGTGAATTTGGAAAAGTGACAGAGCCTTTGTAAATTCCTTCATATTCAGCTCTGCCAATGAAGCCGATGCTAGGTTTCTTGAGCTCAAAATCACCTTATCATTTTTCAGAATTAGTCATTTCCTGAGGTGGAAAAGGCATCTGAAATTAATCTTTGTGCAAAGGGCACTGCTTTCTGTAAATAATGTTGTGGTTTTCTTTGCAAAAACTGGTTTTTTCTAATACAAAAATATCCTCAGATACTAAAATCTCATGGCAATTGATAATTTTCTTGCTGGGGTCTCTTGGCATGTCATGGCATCCTTTCTCATCAATGATGAAAATATTTGTGAGTGCTCTTTAAATTGCTATTGAAAAATGATAAAGAGGATAAGAAGAAAGTATTTTGGGGAATCTACTCACAAAAGTCAGAATCAAACAAGTTATTGTATTCCCTGTTACCATGTATGGATGTGAGAGCTGGACAGTTAAGAAGAAAGACAGGAAAAAAATTAATTTGAAATGTGGTGCTGGAGAAGAGTGCCGAGGATTCCGTGGACAGCCAAAAAGACAAACAAATGGGTTGTAGAGCAGATCAAGCCAGAAATCTCCTTGGAGGCCAAAGTGACAAAACTGAGGCTGTCATATTTCAGACATATCATGAGAAGGGAGGACTCATTAGGAAAATAATTAATGCTGGGGAAGGTGGAGGGAAGCAGAAAGAGAGGCAAGCTGCATGCTAGATGGATGGACTTTATTAAGGAGATCACGAGTATTTGTTTACAGGAACTAAGAAGAGCAGTGGAGGACAGAGGGACTTGGAGATGTCTCATCCACAAGATCGCCATGGGTTGAAATTGACTCAAGGGTGGTTAACAACAACAAAAACTCACAATTGGCATACTTTCAATAAGAAGCCCTTCTACCTAGCAGTCACTCTGCTCACTACACATAGGGCCTCTGATGGAGAGGTCCTTATGGCTAGAATAACCATACTGAAAAAGGCACTTTTTCTGATAAGTTGTTCTCAAGTGGTTAAGGACTTTAAAAGTCAAAAGCAGTCCTGTAAATTGATCCTAGAAAGCAATTGGGAGCCAGTGCATAAAAGCACTGGTGTGAAATGACAGTCATTCCTAATGTTTCTTGTTTGGATTAATGTCCGTTTCTAGACCATTTTAAAATGTGAAACCCTATATAGAATGTTGAAATAGTCTAAAGGGCATGGTACTAGAGCATATCCATCCAGATATGATTCTGACTGGCATATCAAGCACAACTGACAAAAGACACTTCAAATCACAGTGGCTCATTGAGCCTTTAATGCTAATGCTGCATAATTAAATATCTCCAAAGTGTAAACCAGATCCTTCATGGCAGAAATAGGAATCATCTCTTTCTCCAGATCTTAACTGCAATTCACTGTTTTCCACATCATCAGTTATTCTGATTAGAGTCTATTGGGAGTTACATTCTAACGACATTTAGAGGATCACACGATTGTCCCCCTCCCCACCAGCTTACATGGAGTACAACCTCTTCCAGAATAATATAAAAGCCATATACAGGGTTGAACACCACATATCAACACTCCATCCAGCTTATCTGGAGTTTATTCATCATCTACTTAACTGCCACAACTAGGCACTGACCCACGACATCTATAAACAATTGCATCAGACAGAAAAAAGAGATACAGGTGGCACCTTAGTGCAAATCTCTGGGTGATTCCATAAAGAGCACAGGAAAAAATGGAACTCCAAAGATAACTGCTAGGTAGTCAAGCAATGCCTTCACCACCACCTGCTGAAATTGGCCCTATACTTAGAACATGCCTCCAACACTGAGATCTGAGAGTCTATCCAGAAAGATGGCACAGTTGGTGGTATAAAAAGCCATTGACAGGTGCAAGAGACTCAACAAGGTCACAATGTCCTTCTCTTTATCTTAGCAAAGGTTGTTCCACAGGATAGCCAAGACTGTTTGTTTCATAAAGCTGGCTCTAAAAGTTAATGGAAATAGATCTAGAACATAAGTTTCACCTAGGTGTGCCTGGAGTTGACTGAATGCCACTTTGACTAAGTGCCAAATAATGGGTTTTAAACCACTCCTTTATTGTGACCTTTCTTGCATTTCCCACCTGAGCTCATGAGCTGTGCTCAGTGGAAGAAACTACTTGGGGGAGATCATATTGTCCACCTGATTTGTTGTTGTGTGCCTTTAAGTCATTTCTGACTTATGGTGATCACAAGCCAAACCTATCATGAGGTTTTCTTGGTGAGCTTTGTTCAAAGGAGGTTTGCTGTTGCCTTCTCCTGAGGCTAAGAGAATATGATTTTCCAAAGGTCACCCTGTGGGTTTCATGGCTGAGCTGGGAACCAAACTCTGGTCTTCATAGTCATGGTCCAAAACCCAAACTACTACACCACACTTACTCCCCTTGTCCACCTGAACTGCCTCTGTATTCCAGACAGCAAGTAGAATTTTGGTAGAAGCAGCAATCATACCTCCTTTCAAATGCATCACATCCCCCAAGAATTCATCAGAATCCATTTTAGCAGCTCCCCACCCTTGCTGAGGGCTAAAGCAGCTGGTAGCTGAAGCAGAAATTGAAAATGATCCAACCATGACAAGGGAATAGATATACAATTTTCAGATTCTCCTCCTCCTCCTCCTGACCAGTTGAGAAAATAATAAAATTCAGTGTGTATGTGTCCTGGTATATCTGTTGGAATATGATGAATTTTGAGACATCCCACTAGTTTTCATGGTAACCATAGAACGTTCTGAATTGCTTCAGACAAGACAATGGCAGTGTGGATTTTGAAGTCCTGCAAGAGAACCACCCTGGGAGTATGCAGCATTAAAATCCACCTTTAATAAGAACAGAAACAGTGACATTGGGCATGTATATATAGTTGGAAACACCATTATCTGGGAACATCACAGAAAACACAGCCAAAGGAATAGGTTTGCATCAGTTATTACTAAAATTAAAAGTACATTAACATTCATCATAATACATAGGTAATTTCAGTGGATTATAATGTTGTTGCAATATAATGGTCTCACACTGCTGGATAAATCCAGAGGAGATTTTGCTTTCAAAGCAAAAGACATTTAGCCTCTGACAAAATACTTAATCCATTAATTAATTTTTACTATACCAAGTGATTAGTCAAATGCATAAAAAGGCTGATGGATGCTGTCGCTGTGGAATTATATTTACTGACTATGCCTTTTCACAACAGGTTGGTCCATCATTCCTACCAGTAAAATGACATCTAAGACCTTTGAGCATCGGTGAAACAAGCCAGGTAGGGGATAGCCATAGTGAAAGAACACATTTTTTCCTATGAAAAGGCCCTAGCTTCAATTCCTGGCACCTCCAAGGTATAATAATTGCACTCCAGATGACAGGAGAGAGCTTTGTTTGAAACCTTGGTGAGAAATTGCCAGTCAGATCAGAAAATACTGGGCTAGATGGACCTGCAATAAGACATTTACTGTGTTTGGGTGCTTATACACTAGTCTTAAATATCTAACCTGCCACCTCTGTTTTCACTGCCACTGTAGCAACAACACAAGGATGTATAGCAACAGAGTCATCACCCTAGTTCATCAAGGAGTGGGAGAACTACTGGCAATTAGAGTACTAAACACCTATCCCTAGATGGACAAAGGACCATAGATGCAAATTTAATTTTTTTTCCAATTTTGTTAATATAAAGAGTGCCATCTTCTCTGTACTTTTCTATATGCCAATACTGGGGCAAATTTGCTTCAGCCAAGGTAATGATCCGATCTCCAGTCACAGCCTTGTTATACAGGGAGGAGAGCTACATAAGCAAATACCTTGACCACTTTTCTCTCTACTGAAGCTCTCTACAATTTGTATCATGGGACGGACAACTGTCTGCTTGCAGAAACAATGGCCAAAACATCAGGTTTTTGTTTTGTTTTGTTGATTTTCCTCCTTTTATATCACTTAGCTCAAAGGATGGTTCCAGAGAACTCAAAAATCTCATGATGTTTGTGATGTTTTGGAAATACTAATAAAGGTATTACAGAACCCCACAGTTTTTGTTTCTATAGATGCATACAGGTTTTGCACGTAATTGTTTTTGAGATTTAAAACTATCATTCCATATGAATAACCCCTATCTAGTTATGGTGAGTGGATCCCACATCAGTGGCTGAACTGGCTCCAGATCTTCAGATCTGATTTATCCCAGGTAATTTTCAAAAATTATATGGCCCAGGTCTGGCTCCATTGCAGTGTGAGGAACTATGGTGACTGCACCCACAACAAATGGATGGTATCACTTTTTGGCATATTAGCTGCTTGTTGCTGTTGTGTGCCTTCAAGACAATTCCAGCTTGTGGTGACTATTGGGTGAATCTATTACAGGATTTTCTAAAAAGATTCTTCCAGAGGAGGTTTGCCATTGCCTTCTTCTGAGGCTGAGAGAGTGTGACTTGCTTAAGGTAGTCTTGTGGAGGGGAACTGAGCCCAAGGTAATCTTGTGGCTGAAAGGGGAAATGAACCGTGCTGTCTTAGAGACCTAGTACAATCACACAGGTTCCAATTTAGCTGGTAGAGTTCTTAAAAACATATATATACTATTGACCATCAATTAATTTTTTTCTTTCTTTTTTTCTACTTTTATTATTACTATTATTACTTTATTTTCTTTAAATAACTAAATGAAGAAAATAAAAAAGTAATAATAGTAATAATAAAAGTAGAAAAAAGAAAGAAAAAAAAAGAAAGAAAGAAAAGAAAAAGAAAAAAGTCTTAATTAATTTTTCCCATTTTGTTTTTGCTTTACTAGATAACATACACAGAATAGCTGGCCTTGAAAATGATGATTTTGTTTGTGCTTTGAATGAAACAAATGTTTGAGCAGTAACACCTACATTCTGTAGAATTTATTTAATATATGCAAAAAGGACCAAACCTTACACTTCTTCAGGAGTGATGGTGGAAATCTTTGCCTATCAGTTTTGGATTTGAATAAAAATGTTCAGGTTATTATTCAAGTCTAAAATTGATAGCCAAATCAGGGGTGTCAACCAAAGTGCAAATAGTTTATCAAATCCTCTATGGCAGTTACAAATTGATTACTTGCCTATTGACAATTACTATGTATCCCCCTAATTTAGGGGGTACATAGGGACTGTGATTCTCCCAATTTCCATGTACTTGTCAGCATCTACCATGATAGATGGGGATTTGTTTCCCTGTCACTCAGGAAGTTGCTGGCTGAAGTTCTCAACCCCACTTGTGTGAGCAATCTGTGCTGCAAGGGGTGTGTGACAGCGACCCTGTTTCTGCCGGGTGCAATGGAAATAGACTGTGTGAGGAGGATGAGGACATTAGTCAACCACTACCCAAGTGACAGGGGAACAGACTCCCATCAATTGAAGAAACTGATGTCTGGTAGGTGGGGATTTGAGGGATCAGGCAGGGATTCATTGCATAGCTATATTATTAATCCGTAGAATGATGACTTCCAGCACGATCCGTCATAGTAACATAGTGCACAGAAGATTCTGGACATCACATTTGCTCAACGTTGTTTGACACAGGTGCATTTAAGATATTAAAAAATCACGTAAATCCAAAATGTTTGTTCAGGATGTACCTAAAAGAGTTGACAGATTCAGTCAAAATTTTATTGTGCATTTTCATTTCACTTTGGTGACTCTTGTGATTAAGCATGTCAATAAGTATGATAAACAGATAACTTCATTCTTTAGATTTTGTTTGATTCCAAAGCCCATCACGCCAGACATTATGGCTAATGATAAGAAATTATGGGAGTTGTTGTCGAACAACATCTAGTTCCTCAGCTTTAATGTAAAGGTTCATTACATTTATTGGTACCCATGCAGGGTAGAAGCAAACCATTGATATTCATTATGGCTTGTCATGTTCTTTTGAATGCACAATCTAGGGCTTAAATAGCTCTGGTTCTTTGTTTGCTAGGTTTGTTGTTGTGTGATGATTGATAAAAAGGAAAAACACTTTAAATTATGAATGCATGGTGTTTCTACACTTTGATATTTTTGACCTGGCATATGCAGATGTTATTTATTTTCAACTGTTTTGGCAACTGATTCATCATTACAAGCATGACTGTAAACACACAAACAAAGGGATAGTGGGCAGAGACAACAGTGCTGAAAATATTTTGTCTACGAAAACAAAAAGCTGACAGCTCATCAGCGTGGATGTCAAATGTACACATAATGTATGAGCAGTTGCAGAAGGTGTGGGAATAAATGGCAGATTATACAGTATAAAACTGGTGATAAATACTTGATTATACTGATGGCTGAAATGAATGGCTTAAGCTAATATTGTCCATATCTGTACATGCTCCTTCCTTGGAGGATGTATGGATATTTCTATATTTTCGGGATAGGTAGGTTAAGCCAATGACATTAGCTGAAGACATTTTTTGGTATCAGAAGAAAAGGAAAAGATGGCTTTCATCTCCCACGTATTCATGTTCCATGCTCAGATGACAAAACAATAAGAGCTGAACCTTATTGAATGGGTGTTATGCACAGTTTTTAATGTTTATGGCAGAAGTTGAATGGGAGTGTGTCTGTTCAGGGGCTGTATTGATCTCAATTTCTCCCTCCTTCTCCAACTGTCTCACTTTGTCCCCAGTTTACTTCAGTTGCTACAAACTAAGTTCAAAGTGCAAAAGTAGTTTGCACTGGATTAACTCAGCAATGGAGAAGAGGAGAGGAAGGGATGGGGTGTTGTTCTTTTCAGGCAAAAGGAGACTGCTGCAGTTCCTCCCAGCTTGTATGTCTCTTGCTCATTGGGGATGGAAAAATATTCAAAAATATTAGAAAAAATGGTACAAAAAATGTCACACCATGTTTTTAAGTACTGAGAAACCTTGATGAGAAGAGAAGAGACACCTTGGCCTGATCTAGATTGGCAAAAAGAAGTGTGTTCATGGCTGCATGAAACTCTAGCCTTTAGATGAGAAAAAGGGAAAGTGTGCCATGAAAACACGCTCTTTTTTTTTTTTTTTTGCATTTTAGGGGAGAAGAAGCGCCTTTAAAAAGGTGCTGGTTTTCCCAGCTTCTTTTTTAAAAACTGCAGAACAGCGCAGCTCCATCTAAAGGCTGTGGTGCAGCTACTAAGCATTAAGGAAAAGGCAACTTCATGTCACACTTTCCTGCCAATCTAGAAAGCCCCCTTGATGAGAAATCTTTGGAGTTCAGGACGTATTCTGCACAAAATGTATGTGTGGTTGTTTTACATAGAAAACTGCATTTTCTGAAAAGGAAACAGCATTTTCTGGATAGAAAAACAATGCATCAATGAAGAAATATTAATTCCTGCACTGAAAATGATAAAATTGGGGATTTATTTAGCACAAAAATAGCACATGGGTAATTTTAATAGAAGACAGCATTTTCTGTGCAGAAAACAGCACAAAATTAATAGTTCTGTATTGAAATATTATTGTCTGTGAGGAAAATGCTGTTTCCTGTAAAGAAAAATGCAATTTTCTGTGCAAAAGTACTATCTGCCAATTTTGTGCAGATTAAGTTCAGAATTGCAAAGAGGCTTCAAAAACTTTGCGTTTTTCAAAAAAAATTCTTGCAGCAGGAAGAAAATTGCTGAAACCACTGTTACCTTTGAGAAGAAAGTTAGTGAAGAATTATATCTGTATTCCTCATTAATAACTTTTACTGTCTTGACCTCTCAATGATGTTGCTTGGCCACACTTGCCCTGGTTTTAATTCCCAAAGTTTGGGAATCCCTATACTACTGTCTTCCCTAACATGTTCAGGTTCTACTACCTTATTCTACTGTGTCATTTAGTGGTCTTGCTGGCTGGGACATTCTGGGAAATGTAGTTCAAAAAGAAACTTTGCCAAGCTGTGCAAGTGGCCCTACCAAAATGACACATGATATAGATGCCTACAAATATGGAGGACAGTGGCAGCACAGCAGGTTGTGTATTAACAATTATAAAAATATTAGAATCATAGAGTCATAGAATCATAGAGTTGGAAGAGTCCACAAGGGCCATCCAGTCCAACCCCCTGCCATGCAGGAACTCTCAATCAAAGCATACTCGACATATGACCATCCAGCCTCTGTTTCAAGACCTCCAAGAAAGGAGACTCCACTATACTCCTAGGGAGTATGTTCCATTGTTGAACTGCCCTTACTGTCAGAAAGTTCCTCCTAATGTTGAGGTAGAATCTCTTTTCCTGCAGTTTGCATCCATTGTTCCGTGTTCTAGTCTCTGGAATAGCAGAAAAAAAGCTTGCTCCCTCCTCGATATGACATCCCTTCAAGTATTTAAACAGGGCTATCATATCACCTCTTGACCTTCTCTGCTCCAGACTAAACTTCCCCAGCTCCCTAAGGCGTTCCTCATAGGGCATGATTTCAAGATCCTTCACCATTTTAGTCGCCCTCCTTTGGACAAGCTCCAGTTTCTTAATGTCCTTTTTTGAATTGGACTTGACACAGCATTCCAGGAGGGGCCTGACCAAAGCAGAATAGAGTGGCACTATTACTTCCCTTGATCTAAACACTATATTTCTATCAATACAGCCTAAAATCGCATTGGCCTTTTTAGTTGCCACGTTGCACTGTTGACACATATTCAACTTATGGTCTACTTGGCCTCCTAGATCCCTTTCACATATGGTCTTGTTCAGTCAGGTGTCCCCCATCCTATATCTGTGCATTTTGTTTTTCCACCCTAAGTGAAGTACCTTACATTTCTCTGTACTGAATTTCATTTTGTTAGTTTTGGCCCAGCTTTCTAGTCTGTTCAGGTCATTTTGAATTTTGATCCTGTCCTCTGGAGTATTAGCTACTCCTCCTAATTTGGTGTCATCTGCAAATCTGATAACTATGCTCCCAATGCTGTCTTCCAAATCATTGATAAAGATGTTGAATAGCACTTGGCCCAGGACAGAAACCTGTGGCACCCCACTGGTAACCTCCTGAAAAGGAGGTATTGTTGAGCACCCTTTGGGTTCAGCAGGTCAACCAATTACAAACCATCATTCAGAAAGAATATGCCTAACAGCCTTGTAATGTGAACTACTGGCATTACAGACTCTGGGGTTGAGAGAAAGAAATAGAGGAAGACAATGATAGAGGGCAGGCAGGGGAAAATACACATGTGGCAGAATGAAGCACTAGAAGCCTGAAATGCTTAGAGGACCACACTGTAGATATATGTTGCTGCTGACATGCTAGTACAACAGCTCGGCCTAGACAACATATTTACTGACAACTTTATTTGCTCTTTGAGGTGCCAGAATCTCCAGTCTAAAAAAAAAGTATCAGTAAACTAATTCCTGAGAAGAATTCACTTGTTGGGAGCCTCAGTTTAAAATATCAGCCAAATGGAAGAAGCCTATCTATCATATGCTCATAACTAATTCATTACAATTTTTTAACATTTTGCTACAAATGTCATAATGTTGAGATGGGTGTGAGATGGTGTGAATATGAAACAGGGGAAGTTTCACATAATGGTGATCTTTGAAAATGAGACTTAATAATAGTAACTGCTTTCATCTCCTTAATGTATAGTCCATAACCAATCTTTGGCTGCTTTGGGGAATCTTTACACCCTGGAGTACAAAAGGTAGTTGCTAGATGGCATGCTGCTTCCGGATTCTCTTTCTTTTTCTTTTTCTGCCTAGAGTACAAGCTATTGCATTTAGTGAAAATAATGGCAAATGGGAAAATCAATAAATTAGAGGAGGAGGGAAGCTGGAAAGGCAATGAAACATTGACAGTGTTAATAATTACAACAGAGCTGCCTTCATCTTTTAAAATGACTTTTCCTATACCCTTCAATAAGGGTATAAACCTCTCTCACAATTGTAATGATGTGGGTTTCTAATTTTATTTTTATATGTTATCTTTGTATTGGGTTTGTAACTTGTAACTTTAATGAGAAAAAATAAAAAATAAATGCCCATAGACATCTTCAGAAAAGGGGAAACACATTTCTGTGCACATACACATAACACACACACACACACAGAGAGAGAGAGAGAGAGAGAGAGAGAGGAAATATTGTTAATAATTAAACCGCCCTTGCTGCATGGCCTTTCTTTTACTTCAGTGAGAAGATATCAGCAGCCTGACACTAACAGCTGCAGAGATCAGTAAAAGAGAAATTGTGATGAGGGATACCAATAGAGAAGAGCTCAAAAATTTACTTTTTTGATCTACAATTCCCAGAATTGCCCCAGCCAGCAAAACAACTGGCCATACTCATTAGGAGAGTCTTGAGACTTAAAAATCCAAAAGAGTAACTCTTCCAAACTCCCCTGGAAACGATGTTGAAATGTTAAGGGAGAGAGGAAGATGGAAGCAAAATGATACAGGAAGGGATAAATGTTGGATTAGAACAGGAATGAGACTATTAAAATAGGCTTTTAAACTTGTGGTATGTTTTATGGAAGCTGCCAGATTGACTTGTTCTCATGTATGAATAAGGATGATAGGACAACATGGTCGAGGACTGAGATTCATTGGACAGCTATTTATTTATTATTTAGCTTTATTTCATTTCATTTCTTTGCTGCCTTTCTCCCAGAAAGGGCCCCAGCTCCCTGATTTGAGAATGGATTTAAACAGCCCTATCTTTTCACAGGGGGTGTTAATTCTATGTGACATTACCTCTACAACAGGGGAAACCAGCAGCTGCAAGGGTACAGATGTTCATAAAATCTTTAGCTCTAGCTTTTTCATACTTTGATTCCTCATCCATTAATTGGAGGTCATATGCTATCATGATAACCAGACAAATTACTATCAACAAGATATTTCTTGTTCAAAAAAATCTTCATGAAATTTCTTACTCTTTTACTGCAGGCTTCTCAAAAAAGCTAAGTTTCACAATAGTATAACCCTATTTAGCCAAATGTTACTGTTTATAAGGAACTAGTTTCTTTACTCACTACTCCAATAATCCACTAGACTGTTGTTTGTTATTATTTCTGCAGTCCAGAAAGGTATCCCTGAGAGTTAACTGTTACTAATAAGTTACAGTTTATTGTTATACTGTAATAAATACAGGAAACACAGGAAAATACTCTCTAGTTCACAACATGGAAGATTCAGATCCTTCTCTAGATTTTCCACGACGCATGCAGAACTCCATCCTCCCAAGACACCCTGACATCATGCACTGCTCCACATGGCGTGAAGCATCATGGTGTGTCTCTGACGC
Organism: Urosaurus nigricauda; assembly: GCA_034509955.1. Lineage (NCBI taxonomy): Eukaryota > Metazoa > Chordata > Lepidosauria > Squamata > Phrynosomatidae > Urosaurus > Urosaurus nigricauda. Next base: position 253,489,137 of record JAOEGL010000001.1, on the reverse strand, counting down.
TACATCCAGATGACACAGAGCTGAAGGTACACCATATAGCCATGCTTCCGTGGCTATGGCACCCTTTCAGGAGCTCAAAAAGGAGCTGCTTTTTGTGGCTCCTTTTTGCGGCCTTTTTGCCGCAGCCCCGATCTGGCTAGGAAAGGGGCGGGTGCAGGCTAACCTGAGTCCCTACTACAGATTCTCTTTTCAATGTGTCTCCTCTTTTTTGCTGCCTATCTTCATCCTCCTTTACTTCTCAGTAGCTGAACAATACCCCACAAAGAAGCAGCAAGAGATGGCCATTGTGTGCCTATTCTTTCTCTACCTTTCATTGTGCACACTGAATCAGAACATCCCTACTAATGAATAACAAGCTGAAACATCTTTACATTCCATGGCATGAATTACAACTTGGCCATTAATGTTCTGTCATGATACTGCAAAAAGTAACTAGTTGCCAAAGTAACTAACTGAAACAGGTTCCTATTGCTGCACAATATTAGTTGTTGTTGTTGTTTTTTTTAAATCTGAGTGTGATACCAAAAATCATTTTAAGGGGAAACAATACCAGTTCTTTACTACCTTAAAAGTAAAGGTGGCATGGAAAATTAATCCATTTTCTAAAGTTCCTGAGCTTTTGTTAAAATAGAGTAACTAAGAGCATTAACTGAAGACCTACAATGTTAAATCTCTTCAATTTTTCATAGCAAATCAATGGAAAGTTTTTATTCCAATAACAGATTTCCTGTTGTTTTCTAGGGCTTTAGAGGCCCCAGGAACAAAGGACATAATTGCCCTGGGGAACAACCTGTCATTGTGCCTTACAACATGACTGGAAAATGCACAAATGCCTTATGTGCCCAAAGGCAAATCAACCCACCCTGCCTCAACCGCTTTCAAATGTTAACATGGGAGCCTTGTCAGTATTGTGACTATTCAGGAAAAAAGCTTAATAAAAAGAGGAATATATTCAGCTGGATGTAATGTCACAAGTACTTAATATGAAATATATTTTTGACTCTTGGGTACTGCCTCTACCACAAACAAGAAAATTCAGTGTGCAATATCAACTGGAATGGAGGCAGTTTGCTGTTGGAAATGTTCTTGCATCTTGGAACTGATTCAGTAACACTCTCTTCCTACTTTGCTGAAAATATCACATATATTTTAGGACTTGGGACATCAAACAGCAGAGAAATCTACATATAGAGTGAACAGGAAAGTGCCCAATATGCTCTTATATTCTTTATTGTGTTACCATGGCTAATACAATAAAGCACAAGCTTCAAAATGTTCTTTCAGTGCTGTGGGACAGTAGGCAGGCTGTCTAAAGCAGCAGCTCCCTCTCTTAAATATCCATGTATGTGATGTGGGCAATGGAAATTGGAGACTGATCTCACCTTGGCACAAGCAAATTGGTTATAAAGGGACACTTTATTGACCTATAACCTTTTTAAGTGATTGGACCTTGGGATAAGCAAGGGTGGGAGCAACCTGATGCAGCTCCAGCTGAGGCCAGCAGTCACCCCATGACCACCTCCTCAACTTTCCCTTGGGCAAGACACCTGAACTCAAGGGCAATTCAAAAAGAAATGGTTGCTACCCAGACAGCCATTTACAGGAAGGAAAACACATGGGGCTCCCTTCTCAAGTCACAGGAATTTATAGGAGACAGTAAACCCCCAGGTCAGCCCAAAGACCAGACTCCTTCTCCACCCCCCCCCCAGTCCCATGCGCTATGGAGGCAGTTCCAGATTCCAACCATTCACCAAAAGTGTGCCAAGATGTACACCGGACTCCTATATTCTCCCTCCTCTACCTGCAAAATAAGAGCCCATTTAATGACCCATTCATTGCCAATTGTCCATGTCCCATCAGATACAGTATGGAGTAGGTGAAAACCTCCAAGTAAAGGGGGTCAAATACCTACCTAGTCCCAAACTGACTAGCAATGCTCATACTGCACTGAAGAAGGGTGAATGGGATCCACTGAGATGAATTCAGAGAGAACACATGAAAGGGGAGCCAGTTCTTATTATAAACCCTCTGCCTCCGACCCTGTCATGTAATCCTAGCATGATGCCAAGCACAACAGCCATCAAATCACCTTGTTTCCTGTGTCATTTTCAGGCACACTAGTCAGGGGGAGCATATACTTCAAAAAGTAAAAAGTAAAGCCATCTTACAGTTGCCCTGTGGATTTCATAGGGTTTTCTTATGCAAACACTAGACAGAGGTGGTCTGTACTATACTATGCAAAATAATGGTCAAGGGACCCCAAACCCATGATGCTTTGCATCAACTGAATCAATGCACATTACAGTTATTTTCAAATGTTAACAAATGAAAAACATTAAGGGGGGCATGAATTTATGATCATGTTTTCTAATTGGTAAATCCCATGGATATTTTGCTATTGCATTATTATTTATTTATATCCCCCTCCCCCCCCAACCCCCTGCCAGCACTGGAATTCAAGTAACACAGAAAGATTATAAGAAGTACAGACAAAAGCTCACATAACTAAAAACATATAAAAGTTAAGTGATTGAATTATCAATAGATTTAAATGCAATTTAAAATGGAATCCATTAAAAGGGAAAAAAGTACAGACAATGCAATACATTATTAAAACTCATTTCCCCATAAATAGTTAATTCCCAAGGGCATGTCTTCACCTGCTTCCAGAAGAGAATCATTTTATAAAGCTTAAAAACCAAGAAAATGTCTAAAGTACAAAAGCAGAAATATCAATCTATTTTTTTTAAAAATTGGCTTTGTAAGGTCTCTTGAGCATGGGTCTCAAATGGTGTTACTTTAAGTTCATAGAACTAACAAGTGTGAAGTAAAATGATGATTAAAATGTGAAGGGCCTTTATAAATAAGCACTTTATAAACAAAGTTTAATAATAATAATAATAGACAATATTAACAATAAAGGGCCTTGTTTTCAAGCTTATACAACTGGAATAGTATTGGGAGTTTTATAGTATCAAGGAATGGTGGTATGCTACAAATCAATTTGGAGATTTGCAGGTGATAGATAGATAGTATTATTTTTGTACCCCAAGACTTAAGATGTAAATTTGTGCTAGAAAAAAAGATCTCTGAGTGGCGAGAGAATCAATACTGAGGCCTTTTGGAGCACTAAGGTAAATAAATGATTGAGTCTATGAATACAGCAGTTGAGCTGCTGCTCTGTACACCAATGTAGAATCCATTACCCAGCTTGTTTCTTAATCCTGTATAAACTAGTCTGAAGTGTGTTATCTATAATCTAGTTAAAACAGTGTACTTGGCACTTCAACTCCCTCCTGTGTGTGTGTTAATACAAACACACACACTACCAAGCTGGACAGGGACTGCTAAGTATAATTCAGAAATTGAGCTCCAAGTTAACAGACCAACACCATGACAAGTACAAAATCTGCTTTTATGCCCTATCTGTTGCAATTAATCTTTTATGACATGATTTCCAAGTATGTAAAATTGTGGTTCTCTAATGTTTTGCTTGAAGTACTTCATGCTAAGGGCTGCATCTGTAGGTTCAGTTGTGTATGTCCCATTAACATACAGATTTCTAGGTTCCACCCAAAGTAAGTAAATAACTAAAACGTTCTCCTACACTGTTCAGAGAACACCTTTCACCCTTAAGATCACAGAAATACTTGATACTGGGCTATTCCCACTATAACCAGACAACTCTCACAGTTTTAAAGCCCAAAGCAAAGCTTAGGAAAGGCAGCCATCTCAGTTCTTGAGAGAGGATTGAGACCAATGAGAAAGTGTCTGTTCTGTAAGGCTTTACACTGATTCCTATTGTATATCAGCAGAACAGGCAAAATCCACTACAGTAGTATGCTTGGGCTGTTCCTAGTTGCTCCAGTGATGCAAGGCAGCTGCAAACCAGGTGCTTAATCACCTGGTTAAGGAAGATATGTTTTTTGTGCATCAGCAAAGAAGTGAAAAGTGTCTGTTCGGGTGACTGCAGAGCATGTCTCTCTGCATAACGTCTCACGTATAACTGAATCACTGAAGCCCAAGAAAGCAAAACCCTATTCAGGCATTTTGTCAGTGAACATGAGTAGATCAGGGCTGCAGGGCTGCACTTTTCGTCTTGTCCTCACCACCGTATAGTTCATGATAGCTCTCCTGTATTCCAGTGAAGGTTCTGCTGAATTCTTTATCATGCAGGAAGCTATACGTTTAATATTTCAGCAGAACACAGGCAATTTGCCATGAACCACACAATGAAGGGAGGCAAGAGAGAAAGCATTGGCCTGCAGCCCTTTACCTATATTGCTCTTTCATTGAGACAATCCCTGTATGTAATAGTACATTTATTAGTAGCAGAAGCAGTATTACTGTTATTACATGTAGTATTATGTTTATTATTATTAGTGGTATACTACTGCAATATTATCCAAGAAAGCAGGGACCTAGTTTCCAGTCCTCCAGGATGATTCCAGGTGGCTTGTCAACTAGCTCCCTCTAACAGACAAGAACATAAGTTAATAAGGCAAGAGGAAGACTTATGAAAGAACTTGATTTCCATAATAGTGTTTGCATCTCAGATGTGATGGAAAAACTTGAGATCAAAGCAATTTGAAGCTAGCAGAAAACAGAACTGATAAAGTTTTCTACCTCCAGTTTAAATGTGTTGCACTCTTCTCATAATTCAAAGCATATGTGTCCAATCCAGTACATATGTGTCCAATCCAGTCCCCCCCCCACTATGCTTAAATAAATAAAATAAATAATGTTCTTTTCCTACACAATGCTGATAGAATAGGTTCTGAGCTGAAAATTAGCAGGCATGAATCAAGTAGCCAGTAACTTGAAACAGAAACTGGCACACCCACTTTTGACTCCAGAATAATATCTCTACATGGATTTCAGTTGTTCCACTCATTCCAGTAGGAATACAAAGGAACATCCTCCCATACTTAAGAGTATAAATGTCATTGTTTAAACTCAGTAAATGAAGGTACCAAGTAAAAAAAAAAAAAACACATGGAAATTTACACCTGGAATGGGTGAGATGGCCTGGAAGAGAGAAAGGGGAGTAGTCATAAAACCATGACAAAGTTTTAAGATTTATTTTTTGCAGTTGACAGAATGCATCTGTCCTCTGCTTCCTGCCCACACACAATGGAGACATTATATATATATATATATATATATATATGTATACACACACACACACACACATATTGCAAAAGATGGAAAATGAGCTTCATAAATAAGTGTATAAATATGAGAGGGAGCACAGTAAAAACCACCAGCTCTTCCATCTCATTCCTAACTACTAAATATGTAAATAAATGCTTCAAGCCACAGCAATTTAAAGATTTAAATTAATTCCCTTGTACCATTGGCTTGTCAGCATACATGGAAATGGCAAGAATGGCAGTGAAAATCAGTCAGTGCTCAGAAGTAATGTGAGTGACTGTGGATTTATCACACTATGTGTGATATGGAAGTCAACTCAGTCATGGCAACTCAGATAGGGCAAATCTCTTTGCTGGTTGCCCATTACTCCAGATTTTAGCCACTTACTTTTTAACTTACTTTTTAACTAGCAGCCATTAGCAAATTCCTCCTTATCTAATTTCCATTTGGCTCATTCATAAAACAATTATTCATAAATATTAACAGAAGAAGAAACACAGAGATGCCTAATAGTCCAGTTCTATGGTTGAGGGAAGCTCAGGCAGTGTTATTGCAGGGTGAGGCTATATGAGCTGCTGTATCCTGGCACTAGCAAGTTAAGTGGTTCTAGCAAGTTCTTCCTTGCCCAGATGATTGCCTTGTATGCCATGTAATGCATAGCTGAGGCTAGCAGAAGATTTCCTAAGCCACCTTAGTGATAGTTGCTTCCACACTGGCATTCATCCAGACCTTGCATGAGATACACATGACAATGTGCAAGGCACTCATAAATTATATTGCCAGTTCTGCTGAGCTCTCCCATTTTTATCCAGAGCAAAATATGTGTCAGGTATGTAGAAGGTCCCTGGCTTCTCTAGTTACAAAAAGCTTGAAAAAGATGGAAACAAAAGACCTCGCCTTGAGTCACTGGAGATGGATGAATTATAAGGCTGAAGTGGCTTAAGGCTGCTTTTTATTTTATTCTTTCAAAGTGGCAGTTAAACTTTTGTTATTTCCTTCCTTCCTGTTATCCTATTAAATTAGGCATCATTCAGATTTCATTTCACACACACACACACACACACACACACAAAATCCTAATGACTATAAAGCCATGGCTACCATGGGATAGCTAGCAATGCCTAGCTAGGGCTGCAATGATCATTGTTTGTATCCAAGGAGATTATTGCACCCAGAAATATCGCTGGGATAGATGTGGGATTTAAAAGTCAAAAATGATTTATCACACTGACCCACCCCCAGGTTGCATGCAGCCTGGACCCATCCCTGGTAGCCTGTCTGCAACATGGACTTTGCTGCAGCTAGGATTTTCCCGTTCCTGAAAAAGCTCTGGGTTGCAGCTGGGCTGCCCAGAATGGGTATAGGATGCATACATCCTGGGAACAGGTAAGTGTGATAACACCCATTTTTGACTTTTAAATCCCACATCTATCCTGGCAGGATTTCTGGGTGCGATAATCTCCTAAATTAAGTCCTCCTTGTTGCCCAACAGCACAATGCCCCCCACACAATGCTGAGCTATTAGTAGGTCTCATGCCTCCTTTACTATTCTGAGACTCCCTTCAATAAGGATTGCTTTGCCTCTTCATTACCACTCAGTAGCAGAAGCCCATTGCTTTCATGTCAACCATCTCAGAAGGCGCTACTGGTATTAAACTAGGAACACCACTCTTTCATAAGCAATCAATACAGGCATGTTGTGCTCACAAAAAGTCACATTGTGCAGCTAGACAGCTATGTGACCATCCTTCTGGTCACGGTTGTAAACATAATATTTGATTAGTTGGACACTTGATCCATTTTCATCTAACCAGCTCATTTCCAGTGTTAGAAACATAATACAAGAAAAGAAGTACCCTTGTCTGATCTTATACGACAAGGTAATTTGTACACTCTTTATGTTCACTCCTCTGATTAAAAATAAAAAGGCAGAAGTAACCACTGTAGAAAAATGAAGCAACATGGGCATGTAAGCTACCAAAGTTGATTCCCACAGTCTAACATTACAGAATCCCATTATAGATTCAATTTTTTCGTGAATTGTGGTGGCTGCACTCAATTGTAGTAAAAGCATATAGCAATAATTGATACCATTGACCACTGTATCCTTTTCAGTTGTCTGGCTGATATTGGATTTGGAAGAATTGTTTTGCAGTGTTTACTGTCTTTCTTGGCTGATGTTCCCAGACGTGGTGCTGGAAGACTGTTGTTCAGCCTTTTGCCCTTGGACCATGGAGTTCTATAGGGATCAAAATTGTTCCCATGCTTTTAAACATCTAAATGAAGCCACTGGGAGTGGTTATCCAGAGCTTTTAGATTTGGTGCCATCCATATGCTGATGATACCCAGTACTATCTCTCTTTTACAACTGATGCCAATCGTTGTCTAGATGCAGTAAAGGACTGGATACAGGTGAATAGATTGAAGCTTAACCCAGACAAGACAGAAGTGCTGCTGGTCAGTAGGAAAACAATCTGGGCTTGGGATCACAGCCTGTTCTGGATGGGGTGCTCTCTATATGAAAAATCAGGTACCTAATTTGGGGGTGTTCTTGGCCATGAAGAGCTTTGGCTGGTGCACTGGCTGTGCCCTTTGTGATTTCTTCTCTCTTTATCTCTCATCAAATAAACATACTGACTAACTCTTATATTTTACAGCATACTCTATGTAGATGAAATCAGATTTAGTAAAATGGGACTCATTCCTGATACACGTTGTCAGATTGCAGCTTGAATCAAACAATGGCAAACGTCTTTCTTTATTGGCTTGTCCAGACTGCATTACTAAGGTTTCAGGCTAATAGAAATGAAGGTCTACAGAACATATAGTCCACCATGGCCTGCCAGTTGCTGAACAACCTTCTTCCACATTTTTATAATCTAAGTCAACAGGCAAAAATGACAGGTTCATGCTTGCAAATAAGAAATAAGACAAGCAGAGTTTTTACTTGGTGCCTTAGATGCAAAAAGCAAGAGCACCTAGGGAAATGCTGTCTCCAAAGAACAATGGCTCTCTCTAACTTCGTATTGGTTATACTGATCAGAGCTTGAACTGATCCCAATCAAAAGTCTCCAATAGTGATATAAACAGGGGTGGGAAACTGTGGCCCTCTAAGTGTTTTTGGACTACAACTGAATTGTTCTCCCTTACCACTGCCCATGTTCTCTAGAAATCAAACCTGTAGGCCAAAAATAGATGATGGACCACAACAGCCCATTCCATTAAAGGCAGGCTGAGGTGCCAAATGTCACATTGGGGCAGTACAGATCATCCAAAAGGGGTGGTTTGTACTCACCCAAATAAGTGCCGGGATGGGATCAGGGCTGCCTCACCAGCAGCCTCAGAGGCCCCATCCTGGCGCTTCTGCAAGCTGCAGAAAAGCGGTGAACTGCTGCTTTTCCGTGGCCTGAAAGTGGGGTGCATCAGGAACCCTGGGCACCCGCTGCACCTCCCTATCCCCAGCGCTGCCGAGGGGAGAAAGGGCCTCCACCATGGCCCCTTTCCCCTTGGGGTTCTTGGTGCGGCCATCTAAAGGCCGCACCAAGGACCAGGCACAAAAAAGGAGCTCCGTGGAAAGGGTGTGCTTGGCGCCCTCCCACAGCATGGTGACATCAGGTGCGCACAGCATTATCTAAATGCTGTACGTGCCATGACGCCATCATGGCGCGCCTGTATGGATGGCGCCATTTTAAAATGGCGCCATCCATACGTGCTAGGGTTAGGGAGGGTGTAGATGCTGCGCCCTCCCTAACCTTATCCGTGCTGCACAGACGGCCCTTTTGGACCATCTGTATCAGCCCATTATGTAGAAGATCTATAGTTGGATCTTCCAACACTTTTTGAAAAATAATAATATGAAGTGAAGCCTTCAGGTCTGACTGAATGTGACAGATACTTAAGCTTCCTTATGTGTCATGTTGGAGACCCACTGCAGTGTAGCGATGTGAGTATAGCGTAGGACTAGGATTTGAGAGAACCAGGGTTCAAATCCCTGCCCAACCATGGAAACCCACTGAGGACTATTTGGCAAGCCACATCTCTCATCCTCAGAGGAAGGCAATGGCAAACTCTCTCTGAGCACATCTTACTAAGAAAACCTTGGTGCCATATGTCAGAAACAATGTGAAGGCACAGAACAATACAAACTTTTTTTTCATGTTCCCAATCAAAATTCCACCTGAGGGCAACTGCTAAGTCTCATAGGGCATAGTCACTTGTATTTCTCTTCCCCTGGACCAGAGAAAGGGTGCAGTTTTGATAAGAAAAACAACTCTGCAGAAGTAGTTAAAGTTATTTCACCCCATTGCATTTGTCAAATTATCACTGTCATTTCAATCAAAAATAAATTATTATATACAATGTGTAGTTTGTCCCAAGGTATCACATATACATCTGATCAAGGCACTCAAACTGCAGGAGCGTGTGATGTGAATGTATTATTAGCATATGATGTGAATGTCACACAAGTCAATGTCAACCTTTTCTATCTACATCTGGAAGCTAAGCAGCATTAGACCTGGTTAGTACTTGGATGAGGTACTAAGAAATACCAGGGGCTGTAGGTTATATCTTGGAGGAGGTCAATGACAAGCCACCTCTGACTATTCCTTACCTAAGAAAACTCTGTGAAAGTCATGGATCACCATGACAGGTTCTTTAAGAACTGTTTGACAGTGGGATATACTGGCTCAAAGAGTGCAGGACTATCTTTCTTTGAAGGTCTTTAAAAAGAGGATGGATTTTTTTTCCTTTTTAGAAATGCTGTAGTAGTGCATTCCTTCATGTCAGGGGATCGCAGCCCCTTCCAACTCTAAGATTCTGCCATGACTGCTCAGGAATGGAAGCACTAGCATGAGAATGAGTTGACCTGTTCATTCCTCCAATGCAGCCACAGATTTCTAGAAGTTAAAAATAATGAGAAAATGGCATATATAACTGATACATTATAAAACCAATAGATGTAGCAAATCTACAGAGAATGTCAACCCGCCAAATGAGAGTTATGGATATGGAAGGGGAGTGGAGGAGGAACATCTATCACATCTTTCCTGTGCTCCCTATATTAAAACAACAAACTTGTTCCCTCCTGAACAGAGGTATTTACTGAAGTCACATAGCTGCTTTTAAAGCTTCTCATCCGCAAATTCCCTTGGCTTAAAAAAAAAAGTATGTTTTATTCATATACAAGCAATAGAAAAAGTGCTCTAATGACTGCTGGCTAATGAATACAGACATGGAATTCAGATATTTATGGAATTAGTTATTAATTCATTATGCAGTTTTTAAAATCTGGGTGGAATATGTTTAGATAGCCAAGGAATTATATTAGCTGCTGTATGAGCCTTTTAACTAATGGAAAGATGTGTTCTTCAATGCTGCAAATAATTTTTATTTGCAATAATCCATCAGGGAAAAAGAAGGAGGAGGAAGAGGGGAAGGGGAGAAGGAGGAGGTGGGAGAAGACATGATGATGTTCACAGATTTGCAAACAGGCAGGTATGTTGGGGGAACTTGGCTTATTTTCTGCTTTGTGGATGTTTGCTGTTAGCTTATTCATCTACTCTGTTGCTTCTTAAGTATCTTTTTTCCTATCCCTCAAGAGATGGGTGAATAGTCTGTGATAATACCAAAACCAATTGGGCTCTCTGGTCATCCTTCCAATTGAGGGAAGGAAGGAAGATAGATACCAGATGGTAAACCAGATAGTTTTCTGTTCATCAGAAAGAAAATATATCCTGGGATAAGCAGGTAGGCAGGGGCTTCTCCTTTTGGCAAGTAATGGTGGCAATATCATTTCCCTCTAGAGAACATGAGGTTTATAACTCATCTCCTTATAGCAAAAGTTGCAGAGCCCACCATATGCCTGAAGGAAGAGCAATCTACTGGCCCTTTCCTATTTTCATCAGAATATTCCATTACATGCTATGCCATTCCTCATTGCCAAGGGATGCCCTGTTCATCCTTGATGAAGGGGAGGAAGACAACTGCTAACAGAAAACTTGAAATATAAATAAAATTGAGGGAAGGAAGCCTTCCTGAGAAGAGCAGAACATCACTGCTCTTATTCTTGACCAATGCTTATTTCTGAATATTGCTTTGAAAGGAAGTCAATTTTGTCAAGGGTACTCCAGAAACACATTGTCCTTACTCTTTCCTGCATTTGATAAATGTCTGGATGTACGTTGAGACAGACATTTGAGAAAGCAATTGAGACCGATTTCCAGTGGAAAGCACACAAGAATCTGGGTTCCAATGTATATCAAGCAAGCACCCTCTGATATGCTGTGCTGCAATGGTTTCACAGCTGCATCAAAACATAGTGTGTCAATCCCATGGAAAAAAGTAGCAGAGATTCTCTCTTTCTCATCCTATAACAAACACTTAAGCACTCTTTCAAGTATCCCCTAAAATTGTCACATTTTTGTGTGATTTTTTGGGGGGAGTAGTCGTAGTGGCAAAACTCCCCTACCTTTCTTCAGTTTAATTCTAAAGTTTACACAGAACAAATATGGCCTGGGAGGTCTTGACAATTCTGGGAGCTGACAGGGGGTTCCTCTTTATACCTAGGGCACTCTAGTGATTTGTTCTTGCTATATTATGTTGGCAGTTACAAAATGTCACCTATGTAATCAGTGAGGCTAAGAGGCATTTTAAAAAAAAACTTTGTAATTGATTTATTAGCGTTCCTAAAGATTTAGTGTTCCTAAAGATACACAATGTGTCTGCACTGTATAGGATAACACACAATAAATTAACAGAAAATAAAACTGTATACCTCCAGTTATATTCTAGTGAAACTATCTCCCATATTGGTTCTTTCGTTCAAAGTACTACAATATTTTCTTCTACTTTCAGTCATTAAGATAAGAAAAATGCAGCTTTTTATAGCAGCAATTACACTGGTAACACTCAAACTTGAGTTCTGATTGACATGACAAAAGAGGCATGCAGTCAAAGGCAGAGACTCAAGAGCCTTCTGAAATACAAGATATATGAAATCCCAGTGCAAAGAACAACAGATTTAACTTAATCTCATCTTCTTAAAACTCAAGTTTCAATAGCAGTATGCTTTCTGGCTTCTTGGTTTTAGTCATCCCTGAGAAAGCTTAAGTCAAGATTGTTAAAAAGGCAACATTTTCATTCTGCACCTTCACCTAACTACACATTAAGCTCAGGAAATTTATACAGACCCACCCCCACCAGAGATTTTACAGAGTTTGTTTGGACTCTTGCTTCAAATTGTATGCATTGTTTGTTTTTAGAGCCAGATTACATAACTACTTGTTGTTGGTTTGTGGTTTTGTGCCAGAGTCAATTGTTTTTCCATCCAGCTGCTGAACTCCTTATGCCAGACACACTCCAATCAGGGGAAGAACCTAAAATGTGCTTTTAATTCTGGCTTTAAAACTCACTAGTCTGAACTTTCTGACACTTCCAGAATTCTATCAGACTAACAGCTTGAGAGCTCTTTATTATGATGATTCTTTCATTATTTAAAAATAAAGTAAAATTAATGTTGCCCTCCAGGGGTATGAACAATTTGCCTGTTAAATTTGTTAAGAAGGGCATGATTACTGGAAAAGATAATGCTTCTTAATATTACAGTTTTCCTTCCACACCTTTTCATTGGACAGTCTCATACTGAGAACAGCACAACAGGATTTCATTCTTGGCCTACAATATCGTTCTTTGTCATAATACTGACAACTGTAGGGTGGGAGAAGCAAAAACAAACTGCAGGTGTTCATGTATAATTTTGGTCTCAGTTAATGGCCAGTCTGCTGTATCCTTATATCTCTAGCTTTCTCTTCAATCCCAGGGGATAATGTACAAATGTACAAAATAGTACACTCCTAGAATACTTTGCAAACATCAGCCATCATGATATCTACAGAATAATAGGCAGAGGAGGGGGAAGGCATATCTGTCAGTTAATATTGTTTCTCTGACATGGAAGGACCTTTATGGGAGTACAGTGCATAAGTTAATGGCTCCATATGGATCCTGCATAGACAACCAGAGTGTTTCAGGGTAAGTTCAGAGGTAGATCTGTGGTAGTATGAACAATAAACCCACACCTTGGAAAAGTCACTCTTTTTTTTTTAGATTGTTACACCTTCTAAAAATCTTCAGACCAACATATCACTAGCCATGATTTGTGGAGTTGTGATACAAAAAAGGAAAGTTTTTAAAGTTCAGGGTAGAGTAGTAATCTATGGATTACTCATGGACTTCAACAGATTAACAGCAGAACCTAGACATGGACAGGACTCAGTAGAATACTTGATTACAAGTTCTAGTAATTGAGTATAGAAATCTTTCCTTGAACAATGCACTGTTTCTCACCCTTTTCCAGCAAGCTCATAATAGGCTAGAGGACAATTGTTTCATTTTGTAGCAGCTCTATCAGGTGATTTATTAGTCTGGAATTTTTGACCAGCCCAGCTTTATGCAGAGTATAGCTTTGACTACATCCCTTTATCTCCAATAATCAATTTTTCCTTCCGTTACAGCACATTGACCCATGACAGCACATAGCTATGATGGTTCATTACTGCTCATATGGGGAGAATTACTCAGCTCAGTGGTACAACACTTAATTTTTGGATTCAGAAGGCACAAGTGGATTGGGTTTCAAGACTGAATATCTCCATCCTGAGATTCTGGGTGGATGTTGCCAGGCAGCACATCTATTCTTTCCTGAACAGATCTTCTGGGCCCTTTGGATGCAACAAAGCTGCTCTTTCTTGAGATGTCAGGATGCCATGCAAGCCATTGTATTTCCTATTACCATGTATGGATGTGAGCGCTGGACAGTTAAGAAAGAATATAGGAAGAAAATACATTCATTTGAGATGTAGTGCTGGAGAAGCATGCTGAGGATTCCATGGACAGCCTAAAGGACAAACAAATGGGTCTTAGAGCAGATCAAGCTGGACACCTCCCTGGAAGTAAAGATGACCAAACTGAGTCTGTCGTACTTTGGTCCTTGAGAAGAAAAGACTCATCGGAAAGACAATAATGCTGGGAAAGGTGGAGGGAAGTAGGAAGAGAGGAAGGCCACATGCTAGATGGATGGACTCTATTAATGAGGTCACGGGTATGGGGTTGCAGGAATTAAGCAGAGCAGTGGAGGACAGAGGGTCTTGGAGATGGCTCATCCATAGGGTCTCCATGAGTTGAGATTGACTCGAGGGCAGTTAACAACAACAAATAGAGAAAGGAGGGCTGGTAGAAAAAGGACTGGCAGCTTCTTATGTTTCCCTATTTGCTGTTGCTATTGTGTGTCTTTAAGTCATTTCTGACTTATGGAGATCCTAAGGTAAACTTATCATGGGGTGTTCTTGGCAATATTTGTTCAGATGGGGCTTGCCATTGTCCTTCTTTGAGGGTAAGAGAATGTGATTTGCCCAAGGTCACACAGTGGGCTTCCATGGCTGAGCAGGGCTTTGATCCCTGGTCTCCCCAAGTTCCAACAGTTGGACCACTTCAATAGAGCTCTTTGTTTCCCTCTGATTGGTTTTCAAAATGGTGACTCTGTATTGTAACTGCTTAATGACCACTATCTGAAAAAGGTGGGTTTGGAGAATGAAGAGAGAAGAAGAATTCTCTTTACATTTAATACACCATAATAAATTTAGCCCAATGAAACACACATTAAAAAAAAACCTGTCCCCAATGGTGATGACTATCCCAGAAAGGTTTGCTGCCACTTTCCCTGAAAGCAAATGGCACTGGCCACTGTTAAGACTTGAATAATACACCAGACTGACCACATATCTTCCTCAGTGTGACAGCTCCATTATCAAGTGTTTAGAAATATTTTTCAGCCACTGCTTCTATACAAATGGAGGCTTCAAAAGAACCGCAAGGGATAGCAAAGTCTCTTTGTAGCCTCAGGTGCACAGCAGTGAAATCTAAAAGAATCTGTTGTCACACTGGCATAGATAGAACTCACAGAACGCTGTCAAAATTTCAGTGCTTGATCCTTCCAGCCATTTTTTGGTATTATATACCAGCAAAGTCTTGGCCAGTATACCAGAAACAGAAGGAGGGAAAAGCCCGCTTAGGTATTTAAGACTTGCTGAGTGTAAACCATTCAGGCTGCAGGATTTACCAGTCTGAATCTTTAAAGCAAAAGAAGGCAAAGGTTTATGAGACAAATATTCTTCTCACATTTCTAATTGGCCCACTACTCCTACAGTTATCTCAAAGGTAGAAATTGTAATTAACTTGTCAGTGCCAAGATCAGGCCTCTAAGAAGCTATTAGTAAGAATGAAGAGAACAAGTTTTGAACCGTCCACACACACATACTGCACCCTTCACTTGCTGGACATTGTTCCACTGGTCCTCCAGACATTTACAAAGTACAGGGGCATCACAGGGCATTAAACTAGCATAAAAATAGTTGCACAGATAGTTGTACTTTCTCAGAGGCCATGTAAGCATGGTCACCAGTAAACACATTTTAGAGGCACACACATGACCCACTCACTTTTGACTTGGTTATGGGGAGCTGAGGGACTCTTGTGTCACAGGTGAGTTCAGGACTGTGGTGCCCATTGTGCAATGGGGTGCACAAATGGATGATCCAGCAGAAATATATTTATGCCATGTTTGAAATGTATAAGGTCTGGGCCATGAAAACATAACTTGGAAAAGTCACAGAGGATAGGTAGCACTCAATAATCATGCAATGCTAAGTTTGCATTTTTGTGAATTCACTGCAAGCTTTCAGAAAGGATGGTGTCAACTATGTATATTTGCTTTAACAAATCTATTTCTTTAAACTGTAAAACCTATTTTCCTAAAAAAAAAATGCTTTTACTCTTCTCTGTGTGATATGGGGATTGTCATGTATTGTGAAGAATAAAGAATAAAAAGCCAACACTTCTCTTCAAATTTGTCTGACATGCAACCAGTTTGCCCAACTAATGGTGGCCCACTGCTAGCATACAGGTTGAATCTCCCTTATTCAAAATACTTGGGACCAGAAGTGTTTTGAATTTCAGTATATATTTATACATAATGAAATATCTTGGAGATGGGACTCTAATCTAAACACAAAATTCATTTATGTTTCTTATACACATAGCTTGAAGGTGATTTTATACTATTTGTTTTGCGCATGAAAAAATGTTTGTGTACACTGAACCATCTGAAAGCAAAGGTGTCACTACCTTAGCCACCCATGAAAAAATTGTGGTTTTAGGAATATTTTGGATTTTGGAATTCTAGATAAGGGAGAATCAACCTGAAATTATTTTGTCTGTTGTCAAATCCAAAAGTATTGATTTTCATAAACTTGGATGTGCTATAATTCCTCTTATTTAGGATCATTTTAGGCACTATATTTCTTGTTGATAAATATAGATGCTAACTGAATAGATGTTTTTGTGTAAGACAGTGTGGGAAAATTAATAATACGTGAACTAAACTATCCCAGATGTGGGCTGTCATCAGCTTCCATGACTGTAGTTCTCTTTCCCCAACTACCATAACTTCAGAAAATGTAGCCAGTCAATAACAAAAATTGCCCAGTTCAGACATATTTATGCATGCAAGTGTCACATTGAGGACAAACAATGGGTTTCATGGACAAGAAATACAAGATCAGACTCAGTACTGTATTCTAAAATCCAGACGTTCTGCCCCCTGTAAATCCAAAAAGAAATAATCCTTTCATTTTGCTTATCTTTTCACTTCCCACTTTTGTTATTTGAACTAGAATAAAAGCAAATGTAAAAGCAATCAGGATGGGGTGGTGGGAAATCAGAAATAGCTTCCTTGAGTCATCAACAGATTGCTTGAAACTACTGTAACAGGTGCTTGTGAAGGGATGTGTTATTGCTCTTCTGGGTTGTGGTGTGGGGGTGATTTTCAGGGCAGAGAGACAATTAAAAATAGGTATCTGAGAATGACAGTGTGATAGTAAGGCATGATCCTAATCACAACCAGTGCAAGTTGCAGTAAAATATGTGAAATTACATATTTTCCTCAGTGGAACAATTTGCTCAAAGACCTACTGCAGCTCACTACAGGGGATTCTAAACTATTTCAGCTAATGGTAGATAATGATTTCATCTACTTAGATGTTCAGATGTGATTGCCAGTGCTTATATAGTAAAAATGATATTAGTGATACAAAAGTGGATGGTATCAGAAGGCTCAGGAAGACCCCCAAGGCTTGCAAAAACAATTTTAAAAAAATTAACAGGAGGGGCGAGATCATAAAACATCCCAATGAGAACTAAGGGTGTTTGGTGGCCATATAATGTTGATTGGCCAGGTATGGATGTGTGGAAAACTGAATCAAAGAAATAATGGAATAGAATGTCCTGAGAAAGGCTTGAATGGCTGACTGAAACAATAAATAGGGGCTGCAATATTTCTACCTTATTTTTCCAAGTTCAGAAGTACCATGTACCAGTGTTGGATTTCGAATACAATACCAGCTTGGGGGCACTGCTATCTGATGGGTGATGCATCTGTGGTATCCCCCCTTCCCCCAAGTGCTTTCTTCAGTCACTTTTCTGTGCAGTGAAAAGTGCACCATCTGTAACCTATCCACATAGTGGCTTTTCATTAAGAATCCAACGACAGTATATACAAACAAATGGGGGAGGGGGGGGGGAGAGATCATTAAAAATAGTTCACATATAATAGGTTATTAGATGGATTAGACCAAAAACATGGTGAAAAGATAAAATCCTCCACATATTGTTGTACTAGACATCCTAGAAACCTTCGCTGGGAGTTGCAGTCCAACAATATCTGGAGAAACATGTGATTCTCATCTGAGGAGGGAGCAATGAGGAAAGAGCAAGCTTGTTGTCTACTGCTCCAGAAAATAGGACCCAGAACAATGAATGCAAGCTGCAGGAAAAGAGATTCCACCTCAACATTAGGAGGAACTTCCTGACAGTAAGGGCTGTTCGACAGTAGAACACACTCCTTTGGAGGGTGGTGGAGTCTCCTTCCTTGGAGGTCTTTAAGCAGAGGCTAGATGGCCATCTGTCAGGTACATTTTGAACAAGAGTTCCTGCATGGCAGGGGTTGGACTGGATGGCCCTTGTGGTTTCTTCCAACTCTATGATTCTATGACTTGATGGACTTTGCAGAAAGCTGTACTCTTTGTTAGAGACAGATAGAGTGGCCAGGAAGGGGCATAGTTTAGTAGTGGAGTACAGATATTACTGCCTGAAACCCCTAGAGAAGCTCCCAGGTAGGGTAGAGACAATGCTTATCTAGCTAGATAAGTGGTCTAACTCTTTATAAAGCATTTTCTTGTGCTCTTAAGGAAAGGTAACATGAAGCTAATATTGGTGACGTAGCTACAGGGTGCTTAAAAGAGAAGCCAAGAACTGATGGCATCCAGATCCAATTTGGGCCCCTAATAAATGCTCCTTCCTGGGTGTTTGTCCAAAAGAGTTATTTGGGGACACTGCTTTGTTCTTGTTGTGTGCTTTCAAGTTGTTTCTAACTTATGGAGGCCCTAAGTAAACCCTGTGGAGGCTATCGTGGGATTTACTTAGCAAGATTCAATCTTATAATTCTAGCAGTTCCCATAATGTCCAACTGGATAACCTCCAGGTGCATGATCTATGAATCTTAACAAATAATAGTCCCCCAATAGTCTTAACTAGAGCATAACAAATGCAGTGCTATAATTAGATACAGATGATGCAGGATTCAACATGTGTTGTGACAAGCTACCTTGCATTCTGCCTTAAAAGATAATATGTCATGTAAACTCCCTTTAAGGCACAAGGATATGCCAATAGTTCAAACGTATGCCCACCAAACAAGCAAGGGAGGTGCAAGAAGATTAGCTAGTTCCATCTGCCTTGATGCATTTTTGCCTTTCACTTTAAATATTGTTGTCTCGTTTTTGTCTTCACAAGGAAAACAGGCAAATGGTGTTTTGTTTTCTTCAGATGGCTAATTTGTTTTTATTTATATTGCCATTGCTAATAAAGCTGTAGGAGACAGTTTTAGAATATGAAGAAAACTAAGGATTTACACACACATACACATCTCTTTTTACAGGCAGACACTTGCACATACATACAAAAAACTGGTGGCCTCACACTGAAACCTATTATTCAGGTCCATATCAACAATCGTCCCAGTGGAGGAAAGCCTATTATGTATTCAAGGTAGAATATAAGTCAAACAATTCATACCACTAAGGTTCAGAGGGGACATTCACATTTATTTTTTTGTCCCAAAGAGGTGCGGATTTCTGCAGTGATGCAATACCGGATCGGTATTCCCACTACATTTTCCATTTCCAAATCTCTCCGTGGCATTTTAAACCTGTTGGCACTCACTCTTGCAACCATTTGGGTTTAAAATGGAGGCGCCTCCATTTCTGGGAACTATGCAGTGTGATCTGAATCAATTCGACAGCTTACTCACACTGATGAAGATGTAGATCATTGCAGCTCTTTAAAAAAAGATGTGCTTAAAGACCCAGTGTCAAATACACCACATAAGCAGGTTTTACCATCCCCCCCCCCCCCCCGACTGCATCAAGTGCTGTCAGGGCAAATGCAAGTGCCACGGAAATAGCCCAGTTTATATTTGTAGACTGAATGCCCCCAGAGAGTGTGAAAATGTCACAATTTTTTGCAACTGAATAAGTGACAATTGAAAACAAATGAAAAAAACACACACACCCAAATAGCAACACTTCAATGTAGCCTCTGTGGTTCCTTACCACATTGTTCATGACCATCTAAGCATGAATGTTAAGAACTAAAATATCCACACTGGTTGCACACATTGTATAAACTTTCAACTGTTTTTTTTTTCTTGTCATTTTTCTTTTTCCTTAAGAAAGCTGATGTAGGCAGGTATTTCCCCCGTTTGGCATTCAGCAACCTACTTGAGTAAAATACAATGGGGGGGGGGGAAGGTTTCCTTCTGCTGATCATATATGTTCCAGTCATAGGGGTGTCACCACACTGCAGAATTAAAACAGATTGACACCACTTTAATTGCCATGATTCTACCCTACAGAATCATGGGATTTGTAATTTGGTGAGGTGAAGTATTCTGGTCTGCCAGAGAGCTCTGGGGTCTCACCAAACCCAGGATTCTATAAATCAGTCATGGCAGTTAAAGTAGTGTCAAATTGCTTTAATTCTGCAGTGTAGCCACACCCTAAATCGCTCTACAATCCATTACTTTTTTTTTGCACTGCCAATATTTTAAATGAACTAAATAAAAATTGTGTGACCAATACTTCTGAAGGCTCTAACTCAAATACTAGTTCATAGCCCAAGAAAGAAAGAATGAGAGAGAGAGAGAGAGAGAGAGAGAGAGAAGAGAGAGATGCCTCTTTGCTAAACAGTGTGCATTTGAAATCATTAAAAAGTACTCCAGCTTCGTACAATCTATGCTGATTCGGTAGGTCCAATCAACAGAGACAGGAATCTCTTCTTCCTGAGATACATCTCAACCTTGTTTCCAATAAAGGAGACAAGAGGTAATTTAAGGAGGCAAAAGAACAGTCTCTTAAAGTCCTTCAGACTTTGTATCCTCTTAATTCACTCAGGGAAATTGTATAAAGCTAACAGACAGATAGTTATAATGCCTAATACATGAGAACTGATGTTTAATATCACCCTCAGCTGTTTCACTGCTTGACATCCTCATACTTCCCTGCAGACCTTCCAGCATAACTATATCCTTTGCAGCCACTCCCTAGTAGCTGGCAAGGACAGCTAATCTGCCTCATATATATTAATTACTGAATTCTACTCTTTATAAAGGTTACACAAGAATGTGCCCCACTGTTTCAGGAATCTGTGGTCTTTAGATTTTATCAGCTTGTTGCTTCAGTACATCAGTGTTCATAATGATGACAAATATGTTTATGTTTTGATCACAGAAGTGTGGATGGGCAATCTGCTTTTGTTGAAAGAATGGTTGGACAGATATACCTTCTAAGGAAAATGAAAGATCTGTGGCATAAATAAAGAATGTTACTTTAATCCTTGGCCTTTGATGGAATACTGTTTTTTAAAAAGGCAAATTTGTTGGTTTCCTTGCTTGATGTATGTTTTATTGCCTACTCTTTATCCATGATGTTGTGGTTTGATGTTGGACTCTGGGACAATTCAAATTCCTGCTTAGACACTGAAACTCCTGGACAAGTTACACTTTTTCAGCCTTACAGGAAGACAATGGTAAACCTCCTCTGAAGAAATCTTGTCAAGAAAACCACAGGATAGGATCTTAATGAGTTGGGAGTTGATTTGGAAGGTACCTAACAACTCCTTTATTCAATGACCTAGAAGTAGCGTTGATTGATTCATGGCATTAGTCTATCCCCTTCCAACCTGCCAGGTCCCCTGAGGTGATCTGTTACAGGTAAATGTCTAAAAGCAGACTAAAACTCATCTTTAAAAACAGATTTGAAGCCACAAACTCTTAAAAACCCTGTTGTTAAGGTCCATGTGAAGCAACATTCTTAGAAGTCCACCAGAAACTCAGAAAGAATGGAGCCAGTCTTGACTTCCCTTGGGGGAGGGGGGCATAATTTACACACAGAAATTATTTATTTCAGCTGCAGAACAGACATGGTATGTTACCTAGGCTGATAAGAATCAAGGCCACTGCACAATCACCATGTACTTGTCTACTAAGAAATAAGTCACAATGAGTTCACTGGGACTCACTACCAGGTAAGTTGGTATAGGACTGCAGCCATTAACTATATCATTCTTGAAGGCTGCACATTAAATCTCAAATATTTGAAACAAGTGGAAGAATGAATTGGACATGTGATAAATTTTCTAAAAGCTGCTGACCATCCAAATAGGTCAGGAACATCGGTCTTCTTTATAAGCCCACTCAGTTTCATGCAGGCATGGAAGTCCTCGGGTGGGAAAGACCCCACACCGTTGGCTCCACCTCTGTATTTACAGAGCACAAAAATAATGCTTTTTCAAATTCAGCTCCTAGAGTGCTCCCGTTAACATGGCCAGTGGTTCTGTTAACTGGGGTATTCTGGGAACTTTACTCCCAAAAGGTACCTTTTCCAAACTCTGTACTTTTGTTATACTGAGATATATCTCTTCCCCCACCTCCACATCTCTTCCCACATGAAGAATCCCATATAATCATTTGTTTCCATATGCTCTTTGACTGCTGATTTGTACAGTTGGCTAAATCCACCACCATTCCACTACTAAAAATATGCAACTTTTTCCTCCCCGACCCCGAAGCCTTTCATGCCAACTGAATACCTACTCTAGATCTTCTGAAGCAGATTCTGATGGTGCATGGAAAAGCTAACAGAAGCATTTCTCTTACCAGAATGGAGCACAATTATATCCAGTCCATTATGTTTAAGATTAATAATCTACACATGAATAACCTGCTTGAGTGAACAGTAAAACATGGGAGGGAAAACCCAGGCAGCACAGAGTGGGGTTTCAGCTTTCTGGCTGCCTCTGATCAAAGAGATTGCTGCTGGGAGTGCAGCTTGAATTCCTTCCTCCAGCATGCACAGAAATAATGCAACAATCAGTCTTAATGCACTTCTGTGATACATCAGAATTAAGAATTAGAAAGGACATTTTAAAAAATAGCTTAAGCAGACACTCCCAGACAGCTAAGAGGCTGTATAGCCACACAGTGAGAATGTGAGAACTTTCACAACTCATTTGATTCCCCTCACTCTTTCTCTCTCTCCCTTCTTTTGACACTAGGAGGAACACATCATTAAAACCAGTGACAGATTTTCTTTTGATTTTAAAAGACTGGGAAACCATCTTTCTTGAATATACTCTGTAGAGATATATTGTGCTATATGAAAGCAAAGTTTAAAGACTTAAGTGACCTAAATTAATAATAGTAGTTTTTTTCAAATTAATTCATGTTTTGCATTCATCATGATGCATATGTATGTGTGTAACGATCATAATAATCAGTTTGATCTACAGCACACATAAGGCCAAAGAAGTACTGATCTTAGCTATTCAGCTTTAATAGAACTAATACCACAATATTTACACTGGAATATCCATTGTAACACAAGACCCTTGCAACTTGCCTGATTCTAAGAGGGAACACATTTTGGAGTGCCTTTCTAATTAGGGATTTGCATAATTTAATGGGGGCAATGAGTTTTAGGGGTCAGATTATGACTTTCATCATGAATCTTTCCTTCCCTCTACAACCAGCCTGCCAACAACTGAAATACTGCCATGACCAGAATACCACAGAATTTAAAAGAGTAAGACCACAGACAAGAATTCACACTATAAATCCTCATACAGATGATTTTCCTAAACATTTTAAGCTGTTATGCTCACAATGATACTTTCATTGCTTGCTTGCACAAATGGATCACCATGACTCACAGCTTGGTTGTAACTACTCCTAACTCTAATAAACTTTTTCAAAATGGATGAAGTCAAGCAAATTTACATTGCCATGAATAAAAGCAACTTTATTGTCTGAAACTTAGCTGTCGCGAACAGGATTTAGGACCAGAATGTTAGTCCTAATAATTGATCACAAGGACTTCAAGTCAACACACTTGAGTAATGCTTTGTAGCCATGTTCAGTTTAATCAAAATGAACCCATTTTTCTCAATATTCAGTACGCACTAAATAGCCAGATGGTAATGTAGTTGAGCAATGTATGCACAGCAGTTGAGCAATGTATGCACAAAAGACATCTTAGACTGACCAATTTAAAATAGCATTCACTTGACAAGGTCTCTTCACATGTTTTAATAGAATACGCTAGCTTCTAAGTATTTTATACGTGCCTATCGAATGTCAGTATGCTAATAAAAAAGACAAAAACATTGTAGCACAATCCTATTACAACAACCATAATGAGCCAGAATCTCTGCTTTTGAAGTATCTTGTCTTTGAACTTTTCTAGCTTTGAAATTTACACAAGTTTGCTACAGGAAAAACACACGTGCACACTAATTATCCAGAGGGAATGGTATCAAATGGGGGAAGAAGAACTTCCTAGGAAACATGTTGAATCATTTCTTTGGCTTTTATTATTTCACCAGAAAAGCTGTCAAATTTGTGCAAAGGAAATTCCTTCCTTTGCCAAGAAGAGAAATATATTCAGCTATATAAAAACAGATTGCAATTAAAATTTAAAGACAATTTAGTCATACCTTATTATGAGTCTGTGTTTGTCCAACCAATATAAGGATATTTGATGAGATGATAGACAGGCAGAAATTAATTAGAATTATTGACCTCTCAGATCTGATGTACCTGTCCAAATAAACACACATAACAAAAGGCTTTCAAAATGCGTTGCACACCGGTTTTAAATTCTTAGTAAAAACAAGCCACTACTGACAATAATAATTCTTTTTTCTGTTTAAATAACATTTTGAAAACATAATGGTTTCAGAGGTCTAAAGTGAACATTAAAATCAGCATCTGTATATATTAATTTGCCCCAATCATGTCAACAATTACTAACTACAGCATTGAACAAAGAATTAAAAATGTTGTGCATATTTCAGATGGGCCACTAAATTCCATTGTTATCTCATGTGGGATGCAAATACCATAATCCTTCATCATTGCCTATGTTGGTAGATGTGGCCTGTAATTGCAAACATCTGGAAGGCACCGAGTTGGAGGAAGTGACAGTAAATAGGTATAATACTAGGCTATATTTCCAAACAATTTGTGTAAACACAAGCTAGAATATATATAGTTTCACTTCCAAATGGTGAATTCTGCACCCATTTTTACTTATAGTTCAGCAATGAACAACAACCTGTGGCCTTCCAGGTGTTGCTATAGCAGCAGTGGGAGAGCTCTGTCTTTTTCACAACCAGTCTCACTAGTTCCAGTCAAAGTTGTTTCAGAAGGTCATCCTAGATATCTAAAATTGTAAGAGAAATTGGGGAAGCACCTTTCCGAGCTGCTCTTTTTCAGAGAGGACATAACTATGGTCCTTGCTACCATCTCATGTAGTTCAGTAAAGTACTTTAAATAAATTTAGACACACCCAGTCTTGATAGCCATGTCTGTCTTTCTTTCTACCTAACTTGGGCTCGCTTCAGTCTATGAAAACATTACACAAGTTCTAGGCTGGAAAATCCCTTTTGGAACACAGCATACAGGAAAATTGGATGGAAATGGAATTAGTAATGGTTATGGGACCAGTTTTTGTTTTGTTTTTTAAAGCCATTGTCCCAAAGAATTGATAACCATGAGACCAACTCAACCAGTAAGTCTGTATCTCTTCTAATAGAAAATCACGGGCCAACAGAGAGAGAGAGGAGGAGTAGGATGAGAACCATAACACCAGTTATAGACTCACTAAATGTTTTGATTTTATTTAAATTTAAATAAGTAATTTCATAATGGTAAAAAACTGAAACAATTTGTTACAGGCAAGGAGATCTCAAGGGGACTCTCAAAGCTTCACTTTGGCCCCACCAGTAGTGCTTTCCTGGTCTGCTGCATTCTTCCCTCTTCTAGTGATTGCAACCTCCTCCCAGCTTGCCAGGAAGTGGTGGGTACCAAGAAGAAGTTTTGTCCTGCCTTTAAAAAGTTTTTTTTTTGGGGGGGGGGGGATGATAGAAATGGACAAACTCACAGCTCTCTTGAATTATACAAATGTTAAACAAGTCAAAGAAGAATGGTCTCCGATAGTTAAATTTTGTTCAATGAGGTGAAAATAAGGGATGGTGGTGTAGATGATGACGAGTTTAATTGAACATATAAGCTCCAGGTGTCCTTTATATATGATAGAATCACTTCCTATTTCTCTTTTAGGTGTGTGTGTGTGTGTGTGTATGTATATATGTGTGTGTGTATATATATATATATATATACACACACATATATTAGACATTAGCTATTATACTTATATCCAGATATATTCTTTGTTGATATGTGAAAAATAAGACATTAGATAACTGAATGTAGCAGGACTGGTTATTGAGAAGACATATGGAAGTTATATTATGTTTATGCTTGGCTAGGATTATTGTTTATATTAATGTGTGTATATATATATATATATATATATAGAATTATTTGTGATATGATAAAAAATAAAGTTAAAAAAAGTTTTAGAGAGGTTGGGTGGCAAAGTGGGTTGTACAACAGGAATCTGGTCCCCAAAGCAATTTCATCTTGATAATCCTCCTGGATCGAAAAAAAATCCACTCTTTCATCTCTATTGGGTTTTCCATGGGTTGCCCTGGACATGCCTGACAGCAGCAGCCCCATAATTGTGAATTGTTGCATTATTATTGCTAGGTGATAAAATATCATTATAGGACCTGACCATCTATGAAAGGGTTTGCTTATGTGACAAAATACACTTCTATCCCATGAATCATTGTCTAGAAAAAAGGATATCCTCTGAAAATACAACCACTGTCATGCCAATTTTGCCTTCATTGTGGATAGGAATTTCTTCCCTTATACTGAGACGATTCATGTTTTGCTCACTCTTCTTTACTGTTCATATTTGTGCTTTACTACCATCAGTACACACTAGGATGCATTGAACATCTTCCTACTTTTAACACACACACAAGGCAATCGAGCATAACATTTATGGCAATAAATACTTCCAAGCTTATTATGTAACATGGTCTTGACGCCAAGCATTCTTACTGAAATAATAAGGTATGAAGATAGTAGAATATTACCCTTACTATTTCCACTTTAAATTCTTATTGTTCTAGCATTTATTTAGATAAATATGTAATGCTGTGTTTGCACAGTGTGTGTGTGTGTGTGTTGGGGGGGGGGGCAAATGGGAGGTGCTTTATGTGGTCCATAGTTTATGTAGTCTGACCACATAAATGTATTTTTTGCACAGGTAGATTTATTAATTTATTTCTTGTGAAACAATGAGATGGGTATTGCAGTGATTATATGTCTTCTGAATTTTTAAAATTTCAAGATGCATCTATATATGAATGTCACAGAGGAAGGTATGTCAAAGTCACTATCCCTCCTTCCAGTCACTGTTTGGTGCACTTTTCATTTCTAAATTGGGATGGCTGGTCTTATTTCAGCTGGATTTTCTCCATGACCTTCCTTTGTGAAAGCCAGCTCACACAGTTAGTTTGTCTCCACACGTTGATCCTTGAGGACATGGCGAATACTTTGCATTAGCCAACATTTCTCTCTCCAAAGGGGGATCTCATTTTGTATCAAACATTTTCTGTGCAAATGTATACCTGGGAGCATGAGGTTAAAGGAAAAGAATGTGTGATATGGAACCAGGACAGAAGTTATCGAGAACCCTTTCAGTAATGGGCAGGAGATTCATCTGATTTATTCATTGAATCAGTAAGAGCAAAGAGCAAGTTAGAGAATAGTGGGAGGGCCTTGGGAGTGTTGCCACACAGCTGCTTTTTTTAATGGGAAATCCCTAATCAAAAGTATGATTATTGCCACAATACTGTAGTCACTCCAGTGCAGAACACCATAATGTGTTATGTTGGGTAGTCAGAGCACTTATGAGTGTATGCTTCTGAACAGAAAGGTCAGATCCACACATGCTTCTTTACATAAAGGGAGGAGGGAACCTTTGGAAGCAGAGGAACCCCAGTCTTCATGCCAATTGCTTGACAAGAGCAAATATCACGAATGCCAAAGAGGAGAAGAAAAACAACAGTAACAGAGCACTCATAGGCCAAACCAGAACAGAAAACCCATCATCCTAATCAGAAATGTTTTTTATATTCCAACGTCTGATTAGCAACTCCTCCATGGCAGCATTTTTTTCAATTGTTTATTTTCTTTTAAAAGACAAACTTGTTTCTTCCCCCCCCCCCCTTCCTTGTTCAAAAATCATGGTACATTTCTTTAAAAACAACAACCGTACATCAGTTACATACCTCCATAGTGCTGCATAGACAACTGCTAGGGTGATCAAAGCCAAACATGAAAGGCCACTGCCTACTATAAGGGTGACTGAGGGAGCACCAGATGATTCCATGATCTGTGGATCATAACAAATATCCATCAGGTAAAATTACGTTTTAGTAACTAAGGCACAGAACCAAAACAGGTGAAGTATATATCTAACTTGATTAGAACAGCAACCTTCCTCTGAATATTGCCAATAAGCCATCATTTCTCCTTTCTTTAGCTTCAGTGGTCATCTAATATCTTGGGAGCCCTGGCACTTACAGAATCCCAAGATATTGTCTCTTTTGATTATTTTATCCCTATCAGAAAATGAATCAGTGAAAATAAAATAAAAGGACTAGCGTAGACAAGTAAAGTCAACAGCTGAATGGGAGTCTATTATGTTTACTGACATGAAAGAGCTCCTTAGCTTAAAAATATAAATGATGAAATAAAAATGGATTCTCTGTTTGACAGCCAGAAGTAATTGGAGATCAGTACTAAACAAATAATTTTGTTTATTCTGACAAAGAAAATGCCATCCCAGTTCCTTAGCCAAAATCAAAGACCAAACTTTCTGACTTCACAGCAACTTTGTCTTAACACCAGCATTAATTTTCCACGTGCCTCTGTTTTTTTTAAATAAAATAAAATAAAATATTAAAATGCATACACAGTTTGAAAGACAGGATCACTAAAACAATGGCCCTTCTAGCACTTCATATTTATAGGAGAAAAAGAATAAATGACCTTGAGGCAGAAAAGCCTTCTTTTGTGCTATTCAATATGCCCTAAGCAAGCCTCCTAAGATATGCCTTCTAAGCCAACACACATTTCACATGAGGCTTTTTTTTCCTGTTCCAAAATGTAGATGCTACAAGCTAATGCTAACAAAACAATTAGACCAAGAGAAGTTTGCAGTGATGTGCTGCTTGGCTTAACAGTGTGCTGCTGAAAAGAAGCCTCTAGGCTCCTGTGTAAATTACATTTTATCAAGATATGATTTGTCATCCAGGGAAGGAAAAAAATGTATTATCTTACCCTGGGTTTTAAGTTTATTTCAGCCAAACTGTCCTAGTTTCTCTGACTATGCACTTAAAATCTATTTTCCTTAGGGTTTGAAAAAAACCTATTTAATAAGCAGTTACAAAAAGACCAATTTAACAAGCAATTATGCTTTTCAGTTCCCATATACACACACACACACACACACACACATCCATACATATCTTATTTTATGCACACTAGATTTTCTGCCTTACAAGATGCCAACAGACAGCACAGATTCCATATATACTGAAGATGCCCAATGCAGAACTGCAATCTGTTTGAACCGGAGTCGCGAGGTTCTTCCTTCTGGTGGTAATGCCAACCGTAATACCCTCACACATACCTTTAAAAAAATTTTTTAAAGGATGCCCACCACCATCTTCAATAACCTTATATTACCGTTGGCTAAGTTTTCCTCGGTGGACAAAAAAACAGGACACCGTAGACATCTCAAAGCACTCAGCCTTTCTGTGGCAAAAACCTGAAACCCATTCCCAGAAGCTGAGGCAGAAGAATAGCAAAGCCAGCCTGCAGATCTTATACAATTCCCCCCAAATGCTGAAATAATCCTAAGGTTGGGCATCTTTTTTTCCCCTTTTTAAAAAGCTCTCAGCCTTTGATTTTTTTTTTTTTAAGTCAGGGTCTCTTTCTCTCTCCTCCTCCTCCTTCTTCTTCCCCTTCCCTCCCCAAAACCTTTGTTACTTACTATTTCTCTAGGTTGCTGAGCCAAAATGGCGAAGGTAGAGAGACGATCACATAAGCATTTCGTATGGGATGCATCGGTAAGCACAGTTTTACATCCCTGGGTGGACCAGGTTCCCAAAGAGTCGTTCCTGCAAGAAGGAGAGAAAGAGAGAGGGAGGGAAAAGAGGAGGGAGGGAAGGAAGGAAGGAAAGAAAGGAAGGAAGGAAGGAAGGGGGTGGAGGGAGGGAGAGATCAGGGGAGGAGAGAGAGAAAAGGGGAATAATTACAGCTGACGGTCAATTCCATGAAGGGGAAAGAAAAAATAAAATAAGATGCAGTTTAATGGAGAGAGAGCCCAGAGAGCCTGGTTCCTGGAGAGAAAGCGATCTCTCTCCACTTGGGGCTGAATACAGGACTTAATTTAGATGCATCGCCAGCTCTAGGCAGGAGGGAAGGGCAAGGCAAGGCAAGGCAAGGCAGGGGAGCTGTCCAGCCCTTCGGGTGCTGAAATCCAGCCCTGCCTCCCCAAAGGGACCCCGGCCGGCCCCAGCTCTCTCCAGTCCCAGGCCCCCTTCGCCTCTCCCTTCCTTCAAGGCTCTCCTCAAGCTCTGACTGCAAGGAAACTCCCCAACAGTCTCTCGCTCGCTCGCTCTGTATTTGTGTGTGTGTGTGTGTGTGTGTGTGTGTGTGTAGGAATCCAACAAAAGCCCTTTGTGGCTCTCTCTCTCTCTCTCTTTCTTTCTTTCTCTCCTTCCTTCCTTCCTTCCTGTCATTCTTTCTGTTTGTGTGTCTTTCTCTTTCTTTCTTTCTTTCTTTCTTTCTTTCTCTTTTTACCTTCCTTCCTTTCTGTCTGTCTTCCTTTCTCTCTTTCTTTTTTTCTCTTCTTCCTTCCTTCCTTCCTTCCTATCTTTCTTCCCCTTTCATTCTTTCTCTTTTTACCTTCTTTCCCTCCTTCCTGTCTTTCTTTCCCTTTCATTCTTTCTCTTTTTACCTTCTTTCCTTCCTTCCTTCCTGTATTTCTTTCTTTCTCTTTTACCTTCCTTCCTTTCTCTTTTTTCCTTCCTTCCTCTCTTTCGTTCTTTCTCTTCTTACCTTCCTTCTTGTCTGTCCAACTGTCTGTCTTTTTCTTTCTTTCTTTCTTTCTTTCTCTTTCTTTCGCTTCCTTTTTTCTTTCTTTACCTATCCCCCCCCCCCGCCAGAGTGACCAGATGTCACTCTCTCTCTCTTTTTTCCTTCCTTCCTTCCTTCCTTCCTTCCTTCCTCTTTCTTTCTCTCTTTACCTCTCCGCCCCCTCCACCAGAATGGCCAGATGTCCTGACTGCAAAGGAGGACTAAAAGCCCTGCACAATGGAGGACCTTCCAGGGAAAGGGAGGACAGGACCCAAAGAACAGCCACCAAAAAGCCACCCCAACAGCCACGATCAATCCCTGCTGCCTGGCCCTGCTCCGAATGGAGGACCTTCCGGGGACATGGAGGACAAGGGAGGGGTGGAAAGAGACGCATCGTGGGTCCCTGCTCCTCATGGAGGAGCGGGGGGAGGGCATTCCTCCCGGACAGGAGGGCGAATGGAGGACGTGCCCTGGAAAAGGAGGACCCTACCAGCTGGGCCTCTTGCTCCTGCTGCTGCTCCATGCGAGGCGTTTGCTTTCCTGCCCCCCTTTTGCCCCGCTTTCTTTGCAATCAAGGCAGATGGAAATGCTCCGGAAGGAAGGAAGGAAGGAAGAAAGGAGGGATGGAGGTTGTTCCTTGGAGGGGCTTCAAGGCTCAGCTTTGCCAGGGGCTTCCTCCTCCTCCTCCTCCTCCTCTTGGCCCACCTTTCCCTTCCTTTTTTTGGCCCAAGCTCCAAGAGGAGGAGGAGGAGGAGGAGGAGGAGGAGGAGGAAGAGGGGGATTTCATCCCTCCAGACTCACCCTCCTTCCCCTCCATCCCTCCATCCTGCCTTTGCCTTCTCCTTTCTTCTCTCCCTCTCGTTCTCTGCTTCAGCCAGCCCCAAGGGACCCTTGGGGTTCAATCACAAGCAATACACCCCCCCCGGCTTGCTTTGCCCAGGTCCTCCTCCTCTTCCTCCGGCAGCAATGGGAGCAAGGACGCCCCGCTCTCCTGCCGCGGAGGAAGGGGCCGAGAGAAGGCCAGCCAAGGAGGAGGAGGCACCCAGGGAGCGAAGGGGCTGGAAGACCCCTCGCCTCCAAGGGGAGACAGGGGCCTTTGGAGCCCCCACGGAGCTTGGCTTCCTTCTCCTCCTCCCCAGGCCCCCTCACACACGCCCTCGCTCCCCATCATCCCCAGCTCCACCATCATCCCCATCCCCACCCTCATCATCCTCATCATCACTATCCCCATCATCCTTATCCCCATCATCATCAACCCCATCATCACCATCATCCCCTTCAACATCACCATCCTTACCATACTCACCATCTCAATCAACATGCCCATCATCCTCATCCCCATCATTCATCCCCATCCTCACCATCCCCAACCCCATCAGCAGCAGCATCATCCTTACTCCCACAATTATCCCCATCCCCACCATATACATCATCATCATCCCCATCCCCATCCCCATCATCTCAAACAACATCATCATCATCCCCATCCCCATCATCCCCATCCCCATCCCCATCATTATCAACCCCATCATCATCATCATCATCCCCATCCTCATCCCATCCTCATCATCCCCATCCTCACCATCCCCCATCCTCACCATCCCCCATCATCATCATCATCATCATCATCACAATCATAAGCCCATCATCATCATCCCCATCCTCACCATCCCCATCATCATCATCATCATCATCATCCTTATCATCCCCATCATTTTGATCAACATCCCCACCATCCTCATCCCCATCGGTATCATCGCCATCCCAACCATCCACATCATCATCATCCCCATCCCTATCATCACCACCATCATTCCCATCACGACCATCACCACCACCATCCTCTATTTTATTTCACTCCAACAGCAGAAATAATCCAGCTTGACTCCCACTTTAATGGTCAAGACTCAGTGCTACGGATTTCTGCACAATGGTAGTTTGTTGTGACTCCAGAGCAAAGCTCTCACAAACCTTACAATTTAAATCATCATCATTTTTCTTGATCTCATCCTCATCCTTTCTTTTATTTACTTACTTATCTCCTCCCTTTCCCCCAATCTCTCAAGGCAGGGAGCAGCCAATGTAAAGGAATCCCATTTAGAAACAGGACAAAAACGTTTCAAATGTACAAAAAACGAAATTTAAACAACAACAATTAAACCATTTTAAACGTTAAAGGAATTAGGAATTAAACTGTGACGAGTTAAAAAAAATTCAACACAAACTTTAAAATTGAAACCACCACCACCATCATCATCTTTATTTATATCCCGCCATATTTATATCATGTATTTATATTTAGTCCAACACTCAAACCACTACATCAAGACAAATTAAAACAAGTACAATTAACAGTGACTGGGTCTCCTCCTCCTTTTCCAGGACATGTCCTCCATTTCATCCTTCTGTCCAGGAGGAATTCCAAAACTTCCACCATTTTGGGCATGAGTAAGAAGCATGCATTTACATTTCCATGAATGTATTTATTTTGCAGTGTGTTCCATTCTTCTTGAAAACCCTACATTTTGCTGTCCCTCGCCCTTCTTTGCAGTGAGGGCATCTGGTCACCTTGTCTGCATGCCTTCACACACACACTGCCCATCATCATCATCATCATCATCATCATGATCAATCTCTCACCTTTTCCCATTAAATTTTTAAATTTAATTTTTTACCATTAAAAACATACAAATGGGCATACCCTCTCTCCACATTCATGGGTTGCCAGATGCCTTTGGATGGCAGGGAGCAAGAGCCTCCCTTCCCTACCACTTTTCTCTTAAAACAAGAGGAGAAAGGAGCAATTCCTAATATTGTAAGCCGCTTTAATTGCTATGGCAAAAAGCGGGGTATAAATAAAAGTATTATTATTATTATTATTATTATTATTATTATATTTTTAGAAAGCAGCCAAGAGGAAGGAAGGAAGGAAAACAGGAAGAAAGGAAGGACATTTTCGTCTGTTTTTAATTGGCTTTTAAAAAATTGTAAGCTGCTTTGAGTCCCAATTTGGGGAAAGAAGGAAATAATTATAATTAGTGTGATTGCCAGAATGGTGTAATGGTTTGAGTGTTGGACTACGACTGTGGAGACCAGGCTTTGATTCCCAGCTCAGCCATGAAACCCACTGGGTGACCTAGGGCAAGTCACACTCTCTCAGCCTCAGAGGAAGGCAATGGCAAAAACCTCTCTGTACAAATCTTGCCAACAAAACCCCAAGACAGGGTGACCATAAGCAGGACATGGGTTGAAGGCACACAACACTGGGTCCATACTGCACAACAGTGCATCCACTCTGCAGAAATAATCCAGTTTGACACTATTTTGGGAATTATAATTTATTATGGCACCTTTTAGGAAATCATTGTTTCCTGTTCCCCTTGAGAAGCCCCTCCAGCTTGAGACACCCAACTCTCCCCCCAAAAACTGAATGTATTATTTCAGCCTGAAGGGAAAGGTGGGTAACGGGAAAGCTGAGCACCATCTCTGCTACTGAGCCCCCCCCCCCGTCCATTTTATTTCCTCTCCTGAATCTTGCCTTGTTGTGACACTCAGTTAAAGCACAAATGAAATACTTTTATCAAGGTTGATTAAATATTAAAGAAGATGATAATTTAAGAGGAATTGATGTGGCCTAACAGACAGAGGCAGTGGGATGATCTGTTCTGCAAGACAGCCAACAGGTACCCCACATGGAAAGTAAAGGAGAGCCCCTTGATGGATAGATGGGATATATGGACAGTAAAGCGGGAATGACCTACTGGTTTGACACCATCATTAAAAACCAGATCAAGATCATTCCTAAATAACACCAGCTGGGTGTAACAGCACACTATAGAAGGTCAAGCAGAAAGGAGGTGATTTTCAACTTTCTACCTGCAAACATGAGGGAATCAGAGATGCAACCTGGCTGTCAAACTTATCAGACTTCAGTAATGTAATATGATGACCACCCACCACCACCTGCAAAACCCCTTTGGGCACACACAAAGTTTTCCTGACATGTCTTGGACTTGTATTTTCTCCCTGCTATGGTGGCTGGAGGAGAGCGCTGAGACGGTGGACAGTCAAAACAAACAAACAAACAAACAAGTGGATCCTAGAGCAGATCAAGCCTGAACTCTCCCGGAAGCCAAGATGACAAAACTGGGGCTGTCATACTTCACATCACAAGAAAGCACGACTCATTGGGAAAACAAAACAATAATGCTAGGAAAGGTGGAGGGAAGTAGAAAGAGAGGAAGACTGCATGCTAGATGGATGGACTCCATTAAGGAGATCACAGGTATGAATTTGCAGGACTGAAGCAGAGCAGTGGAGGATAGGGAATCTTGAAGGTGTCTCATTCATAGGAGTTTATCACACACCTTGCCAAGATTTGTTCAGAAGAGGTTTGCCATTGCCTTCCCCTGAGAGCAATGTGGTGTAGTGGTTTGAGCATTGGACTATGACTCTGGAGACTAGGGTTCGATTCCCCACTTGTCCATGATCCCC
Source organism: Urosaurus nigricauda (assembly GCA_034509955.1). Classification (NCBI taxonomy): domain Eukaryota; kingdom Metazoa; phylum Chordata; class Lepidosauria; order Squamata; family Phrynosomatidae; genus Urosaurus; species Urosaurus nigricauda. The sequence goes on along the minus strand of JAOEGL010000001.1, from coordinate 253,453,757 downwards.
AGTGGAGTTCATGGACAAGTGGGGAATCGAACCCTGGTCTCCAGAGTCATAGTCCAGTGCTCAAAACACTACACCACATTGACTCTCCAGCTTAAATACTATGCTAGTACTATCTTGTCTTTATTTACTATGAAGATCACTATGCTATACTAGATATAGAAGTGATGCTGCCCTGGCCCAGAAGGCCAGCAATGAAAATGAATATTCAGAATTGATACAGCACCATGTTTGTAATTTACTGTAAAGCAGGCCAGTGCTGATAACAACTGAGGCTTGCCTCATATCGCCCTAAAAGTTCATGGCCATACTGTGGAGGGTTCCATCACACTACATTGCTATAGCTTTAACTGCCATGACACTTTAACTGCCATGACAACATCCTAGGGAATCCTGGGATTTGCAGTTTATGGAGGGGCATTTAGAATTCTCAGCTAGAGAGCTCTTGGACCTCACTAAGCCACAAATCCCAGAATTCCACAGGATGCTGCCATGGCAGTTAAAGTAGAATACAGCACTATAACAACATAGAGTGATAAGGATATATAAACTGACCCAGGAACATCTTTGCTCATGAAAAGTAGACGGTGGGGAGTCTCGGATTGTCTTGTGTACAAATGATGTTTTCAAATGGTTTCATAATATATATCAATACACTAAATGCAAGAAGAAGGGGAGGATTTAAAATAGTTTAAACTGGAAGGGGTGCTTTGGAGGAGGATATTAAGGCCCTTTTGAATTAAATGATTATTAAAAGTCACATTCCTTCTACATGAGTTCTGTCAGTCAAGAACTACTGTACTAATGTATGGGTTCTGAAAAAATGGTTATAGGGCACACTTGGAGTATTGTATTGCCACCAAGGCCTTTAAAACAAAAAGGTTTTAAAGAAGGTCCTGGGTTTGGTGTACTGTTTTAATGTATATGGTTTTAAATGCTTTTATCTTTTTCACTGTATTCTATTTTAAATAAATGATCTATTTTAATATTGAAATAGTTTAATTCCATTTTAACTGTAATTTTTGTTCATTTTTAATTATACTGTGTTTTTAGACTGTAAGCCGCTTTCGGTCTCAATTCTGGGACAAAAGCAGAATAAAAATTAAGATGATGATGATGATGATGATGATGACGACGATGACATTAACAGCCCAAAAACAAAAAAGAAAAAAATTGCACCATTCCTTCTCCTTTGGAAAGCAGCAAGACAAGGCTTGCCAGGTCTATCTTGTTTTGGTTTTTGAAGACCACTTATGAAAACCAACAGAAAGTTAGACCAGCATACTGACAAAATATTGGCGATATCTGACTGTGTAATAACAAAAATAGTTAATTTAACACAGAGTCACAGAATCATAGAGCTGGAAGAGGGCAAAAGGATCATCCCATCCAACCCCCTGCCATGCAGGAATACACAATTAAAGCACTCCTGACACATGGTCATCCAGTCCCTAATTATAAACCTCCATGGAAGGAGACTCCACTACACTCCAAGGCAGTGTATTCCACTGTTGCACAGCTCTTACTGTCTGGCAGGTCTTCCTAATGTTTAGGAGGAATCTCTTTTCTTGTTATTTGGAGCCATTGCTTCATGTCCTTATCTCTGGAGCAGCAGAAAACAAGCTTTCTCCTTCTTCCATATGATACCAATTCAAATATTCAAACATAGCTATCATGCCACCACTGAATCTTCTCTTCCCCAGGCTAAACACAGCCAATTCCCTAAGAAGCTGCTCCTAATAGAGCATGGTTTCCAGAACTTTCACCATTTTGGTTGTCCTCCTCTGGATACACTTCAGTTTATCAATATCCCTCTTGAACTAAGGAGATCAGAAGTGGACAAAACATTCAAGGTGAGATCTGATCAAAGCAAAATAAAGTGGCGCTATTACTTCACTTGATCGAGATGCTATATTCCTGATTCATCCTAGAATCACATTGGCTTTTCTAGTTGCTGCATCACACTGCTGACTCATATTCATCTTGTGGTCCGCTAAGACTCCTAGGTATCACTCACCCTATGCACCCTAATTTCTCCCTGTTGAAATCCATTTAGTTAGATTTGGCCCAGCTTTCTAATCTGTTAAGGTCATTTTAAATTGTGATCCTGTCTTCTAGAGTATTAACTAGCCCTTCTAATTTGGTGTCATCTGCAAATTAGGTGGAATCCTGAAGCTTAGTGGAGTACCCAAATGAAGTATTCTAAATGAATCAATTGTTGGATGTGGAGTCAACTCATCAGCAAATGCTATTGATTTAATGGGCCAATCTAGTTTGGTGCAAAGAGCCACGATAAGGGCTCTTTGTGCCACCTTTAGGGCTAGGGAGGGCGTAGCTTTTACACCCTCCCTAGTCCTAAAGTGTATGGGTGCCCCCATTTTAAAATGGCAGCATCCATACAAACGCGCTACAGTAGCATCATCACATGCGCAGCGTTTAGATACGCTGTGCATGTTGTGATGCTTTTGCACCATGCAACGGAGCTCCTTTTTGGGAGTTCCTTTTTGGGGGCGATTTTTTTTTTAAAACCGATTCTGAAGCATGTTCAACAAGTTGGAACGACAGATCTGAATCAGATCATTCTGGAAGGGAGAGACTAATGACAGAGGGGTGTTTACCAACCCCCCCCCAGCGCTGTCTTTGTTCTTGTGGTATGACCTACGGGTGCATAATTTTTAAAAAATTGATAGAAGATTTGATTCATTGATTTTGCAACTACTTGCAATTACTTGGGAGGCAAGCCAGGCTATCAGGCCAACGGCAGCTCAGTAAGTCAATTAGCTGCAAAATCAATGAATTGACTCTTCTATCAATATATATATATATATATAGTTCCCAAGCTGGGCTGCTGCTTACATCACAGATGACACACAGATGATTGACATGCATTTTGAAGTGGCACAAACTGGTGGGGATGACAATCATGCCAAAAAAGAAGTGATTAGAAAGGGATAATGAAAAGATCCGCTTTCATAGTGGGAATGACAGACTTTTTGGAATCGATTCACTGACACAGAGCAAAGGCGAATTGCAAACCAGTTTAAATGTAAGTGGGAATGGGGTCTCAGGAACATTAAACCAGAGAAATTGCATCCTAACATTCCTTGGGAGAAAATGTAAGCTATAAAGCAGCTAGTGTGTGACCCTAAGATGAACTTATCATGGGGTTTTCTGGGGCTGAGAGAGTGTCACTTGCCCAAGGTCACCTAGTGGGTTTCAATGGCCAAGTGGAATTGAACTCTGACCTTCAGAGTTATAATCCAACACTCAAACCACTACACCACGCCTTAAGTTTGCCAAATGTGAGAAATGATTTGAAGGGACACAATAACAACAAGAAGTAACCATGGTTACTCTGGATGGAAGGCATTGTTTCTGAATGGAGGGGATTGTCTATAAATGTGTTTAAATAAATAAATAAATAAATACTGTGTATCTAACTATTTACAATAATTTCAGCAGATTTGTCCTCCTAGCCATTTGCTATCTTCAAGCAAGGCTCTACACCCATGATTGTTTTGCTCTTTTCCTCAACTGAATTTCTACCTCAAACTCGTAATTCTGACCTTCATGTTCAGTAACACCCACCCTTCTTCAGTGCTCCCAGTGGGAGCTTCCAGTTAATACATGTAAGGCACAGCTGATGCTCCAATGACATGTTCATCATAGGCTTATGGGGATCAATCTGACACAGTAATCTGTTACTTAGGTCTCAGTCTTCAGCATCACATAGAAAGATGCACCATTAATGTGCTTAATCAAGATATAACAAAATGCAATCTGTATTCTAGCGACATGCACATGCTTAGTCTTTACATCAGATATGGCGTGCTTATTTTGGAGCTAGATCTTAGCCCCAGAACCCATTTTCAAATGTTACAATATATGAAAAGATATATCAGTGCAACAGGATTTTGCACTGCCACTTTGTTAGTTGTACCTTTTCCAAGCATTTCATCTTCTGTTCACCTAATGCTCTATTGAATTACAAAGTGGCATCTGCTAATATTATATGCTGGGCTTCTGCCCAGGTAAAAAAATTACAGATGCTTCAGCAAAATTGATTTGACCAGGTTGACCAGTTTCTGAATGGAGGATCACAATTCTCAGCCAGAATAGTCTTGTGTAGATCTTTGTACATCATCGTCTGCCCTAGACTAAAGCTAAAGCAAAGTTATGCTCAGGTGTGAAGGTTTTGCTAAGTTGCCAACCTATATACCTCCTTCATTTTACTCCTTGAAACACACAGACAGCCACACTTGCACATATGCAAGATTTCTCTGGGTCATGGTCATTGGAAACTGGCCTGCTTTTATTATTTAAAAGTGACAAAGAAGTGTAGTTTAACAAAGTAGTGAATCAAATTCTGTAAATATAACAAAGTTTTGCTGTACCTTATATGTTGACAGAATAATAGGTTGTACCACAATTCTACTTGTCTCTTCATGTGTATTTTACACATCTCCTGTTGCGTTTGTTCATTTTGTTTCTAACATATGGTGAACCTAATGCAAACCTATCTTGGATTTTCTTGACAAGATTTTTTTCAGAGGAAGTTTGCCTTTGCCTTCCCCTGAGGCTGAGAAAATGTGACTTGACTAAAGTCACCCAGTAGGTTTCCATGGTCAAGTAGGGATTTGAACCCTGGTCTCCAGAGTTGTAGTCCAATGTTCAAACCACTACACCATACTGGCCTTCAACATATCATATTTGAAAATTTACTCCATAACCAAGATCTATGAGCCTTGGTGGTATCTTCCTAGAAGATCATTTTTGTGTGTGTAATGAACACACAATTGTTTCCCATTAGTCACACACAGTCCCAGGTAACCAGGTAAGATGCACATTGGGCTTGCCTAGAAATGGAGGCAGACTATTTTCTACCTGGTCAAATGCTCTCTTCCTGCAAGTTACTCATGCTATTCATATTTCTATTCATTTCATTATCATTTGACAAGCTGTCATTTCCCATTCCAAAAAGAAGACAACAAGATTAAGTAATTAACAAAGACAAACATCCAAATTCGAGAAGAGTAAATTTAGCATACCCCAGGCCAAAAATTGCATCTCTACTTTTAAGTAATTACTAGAATATAAATGAGATCTACGGTAAATGCGTATTTAATTTTTAAAAATAGATACTTTTTATAATCAGGCATTACCTTTTGTTTTGACAAAATAAAACTAGAATATGTGAACCATGTTAATTAGGAATGCTTCATTTTTAATATGATAAAGCACAATGAAAGACAATGTATTAGAGAAGAAGATTCCCTAAAACCTGGCACACTATTGTTGCTGAGATTACTGAAAGGCAGGGACCTATATGAAGAGCTTATACTAGACATTATACCTATAGCATTACTGATGTAAAAACTCCTTTGTCATTTTCTGAACTTTTTTTTTTTGCTTGCATGCTTGTTTTCTTTTAATTAAATAAAAGCATTGACTATTATTTATGTCCCCAGTGTCTGGGCATTCCCCTGCTGCAAATGATCAGACCTAGTCTTCCATTTCTTCCTTATTTTTTCATCTACATTAACGTTTTCTTTTATTTCATTCACCTGCTGGCTATGCAGTCCCCTGTTGTGTTAAATCTGCATTTAGAACAATCAACCATTACCATTTGGGGCACACATTTTAGATTGAAATGAGACCTGGTGCATTAAAATGTTACCTCTGGGCACTTTGACTAGCACTGAGACAACAGCACCAAAACTGATCACATTGTAATGGCCAGACCATCCATGATAATGTGTGCAGCCATATTTTCCTTACTGCATATAGTATTTTCTGGGTAATATGACATAGTATGCCCATGCATGATTATTAAGGCATGCTGAAATATAGGGTACAAATGTCATATTAACTGCACCACTATTTTGTGTAATTAAAAATGATTACTATGAATGTGCCAGGGCACCACTGTAAAAACTATTCATGTAGCAATGCGCTGATCACATAATGTACACCAATTAACACATTATTCTCCTCTGATGAATCCTTGGTGTGAGTGTGTGTGTGTGTGGGGGGGGGAGGTTTTGTTTATTACTGTGTGGGTTATTACTCCCTTACTCATACTGGTGACTCCTAATACCAGTTACTAATTATCTGAATAACAGCTTACCACTGTGCTTACAGGATATAAAGCCTTCCTTTTTATATGTGCTCTGGTCTTATTTTGGCAGTGCATAACAGTGGGGACAACTTCCCCTGTTGTCAAACCACTTTGCTCATGTTTGATTTACATGAACTCAACATGTAAAGAGGCAGCCAAGCCATTGCATCTGATTTTCACCTCTAATATCACTTAGGTGGAGAAAAGACATGCTAACAAGCCTTTTCCAGAACGATAGTTTCATTTCTTCTGTCAGAAAAGCAAGAGCACCTTTGGTCTTTTTTGAATAAATTAATCTGTGTTGGCCAACTTAATGGAAAGGATGTGTCCGCATTTTCATTTATTTCATCTCCAACTATTCATCATTTGTTTAAACTCCCAGAAGAGAATTGTGTGTGGAAACCAGTCAGCTCAAAAAACATGGGTAACAGGGCAAGCCTAGACAAGTCAACTTGGTCCCAGTGAGTTCAATATGTCTTAATCCCAAGTAAGAGTGACCCTAAAATTGTTAATGTCCACTAAATTCTATCAGCCCAAGCCAGCATGACCAATGGTCAGGGATGATGAGAAGAATAGTTCTACAACAGCAGGAAGGCCATATGTTCCCTATACCTGGGTTGAACTGTGGCCATTGGGAATTAATTCTAAATACAGCTGCAAGTAGCATTTAAAGAAGGAAAAATACCATATTTGTCTAAGAACATTTTCTCTGAAAGATCCATAGCAAAGCATGTATACTCCCATGTGACTCATTTGATTTACATCTTTCACTTGCTTCAATCTTTTAAACAAAAATAATGAATTTCTAAAATGAGCAAATAAGAAATGATGAATGTAAATATTCTGTCATTCAATTAACAGTGAGTTTGTAAACTCTGGATTAAAGTCTGTAGATCAAACAAATCATATTAAGAATTCTATTTTTCTCCAAGAATGTAGAAGGACTTGAGCATTTCAGTAAATGTGGCTAAACATCCTCCCCTTTCAATGTTTAACACTTGCAACAAACAAAAACTAACCAAAATCCTGATATTTCCTCTTCTGGATCTCTAAATCAATTCTCAATGCTATCTGTGTCTCAACTAGAAATGAAATTTTAACCCAGTGAAATTTGAAGCCACTCAGAAACTAAACCCAGTGTTGGCTTGGGGAAGGGGAGCTCCATAGGATTTATCACCATAATACTAACTTAATGAGCATACACTACATATCATCTTTGCTACTTTGTATTTTATACCAAATGGGAAGATATTGCCCCCCCCCCCCATGAGGCATGCAAAATTCATAAGGATATAGAAGTGACCAGCTTCTTCTAATGATAATGTAATTTGGACTTCTGTACTTTCTCTATTTGCCCATCATCTTAAGTCCCAAAGGTAAACTGGATACATGTTATCTGGTTCAATCACATTAGTAGGCTGATCTTAGACATCAGTTCACTTTGACAGCACATTGTGGCTCTCAGGAATCATTGTGGAAAAAAAAGTCTTTCAGCTGATGTCAGCAGCATTTCAGAGCCAGTAAGTGGTTAGTGTTGGACTGGGATCGGAGAGCCAGGTTCAAGTTTCCACTGAACCACTAAACTAACTGGGTGAGCAAATCAATCTCTTTCAGCCTGACCTACCTTGTCTGGTTGATGGGAAGATAAAGTAAGGAAAGATTAAAAAAAATCTTCAGTTCATTGTGGGAAAGATATATTATAGATGTAATTTAAACACATAAACAAATAAATCTAGATTAAGCACCAAGGTTACACCAAAGATTACATTGGAATTTCATGATCACCTCACACTGACAGAGAGCCATCATGGCGGAGTGGTTTGAGTACTGGAGTAAACCTCTTGGAGACTAAGGTTCAACCCCCCCCCCCCCAGTCAGCCATTGAAACACACTGGGTGACTTTGAGCAAGTCACATTCTCTCAGCCTTGAAGGAAGACAAGGGCAAACCTGTTATGAACAAATATGAAACTAGAAACAGGTCAGAGTCAGATGTCAGGGAAACTGGTTTAAGAAACTATTAAATACTTGCCAAAACAGGATATGAAAGCCGGAAGGATTTTTTAAATTTCAGTTGTAATGTCTGAAGCAAGCATGAGAGTAGAGAAGATCTGCAAAATTACAGAAGTGGGGATGCACATCACATTTTCCACATAGAATTAATATGCCTCGTCAGCTGGATGATCAACAGTGTTCAAAATTATATCTTGTTGCACTAAACAGTGTAGTTGTCTGAAGGCTAAAACCCACATAATTTAATCTTTCTCATGTTTCCATGTTCCGAATTACCAAATGCAGATTAAGACTCTCTTCTCATTTATAAGTATGTTTTGAAAGGGAGGAGAACCCTCTTTCCCCCATAATTCAGTCACCAAGTTTGGCTTGGATCCTAACTTTTTTGTTCCATGAGTGGAGTAGTTTCTCCTCACAGAAAGAGAACTCTGTTTGTGGAACAAGTTCTTCCATGAGAACGATCTTCCTTTTGTGAATGTAAGCTCCTTCCCTTCACAGAGGAAAAGATTAGGACTCAAGCATGTAAGTCTAACAAAGATGCTAAAGGAAGTCAAGGGGTACCTAATCCTCACTGGAGCTGCAGTTTTGAATGCATCACTGACACCTCACTGCAGACAATCAAATTGAAGCCAATGACATACGGAACTGAATTCCAAAAGATCTTTAGTATGAGTGTTTGGCTTCAACGCTATACATCACTGGGAATAAGTCTCCATTGAATTTACTAGCTTCGGACTGGATAACAACGTAAAAGTATTGTGGCTGTGGTGCTCAAACAGTCCTATTGCAGCCTAAAAGTAACACATGAGGATTGTATTCTTTGTATAGAGGAATGATGTTAAATAAAAACAGACAGGAAATTTTAACAAACTGCATTATATTTCTTATGTAAAATCACCCTTAAATTTGAAGGCAGTACAGATGGGTGGCTCAAAGCTGCCCCTATATGCTGCACAGATACGCACTTAAAAAGAAGCTGCTCTAGGCAGCTCCGTTTTTGCAGTGTAATAAGGGCTGTGATGCAGCCCTATAACGCCGCTTCTGCCAAAAGGTGTCTGTACACTGTGCCACACCCACACAGGTGAACCTGCCATGTGAACCTGCTGTGTGAACGGGCGCGCACAACTGCAGTGACAGGGAACTGTCTATTTCAATTGTATACAGTGCTGTGTAAATTTACAGTGCTAAATAAATAAAGCCTAATAATAATAATAATAATAATAATAATAATAAGGCTAGGTGCATCTGGATGCCCAGCCCTATCTAGCCCTATCTAGCCCTAAATTTGGCCACAAAGCATTCAGAGTGGCGATATTTTTCTTAATTTTACCTTTGATCCATAGATCTGTCTGTCTGTTTGCTTGCCTGTCTATTATTTATCATCCTTCATATATTATAGTCTGTAGTCTTGTGCTGTCTCATTAAAGTGCTTATTTCAGGAGACCTAAATAGAAAGTCAAAAAGTCTTCCTGAAAGTTAAAAATTGTGGGTTTGCCAATGACTGGTGAGAGACTGGTGCTGCTACTGATAATTTTTCACCAATGACTAGGATATTAAAAATCCTACCGCAGATTACTATAAAATTGGGCAGAGTAGGTAAGCTACTAATCTTATACTTGCAGCATAGCATAGTTGGACATAAATTATAAATAGGCATACACAATGCAATGGCTGTATGACCCGTGGAACATATTCTCCATGCAGCCTGAGCAGCTATTGTATATAGACTTCCTGAGTTTTCTGAATGAAGATTGCTTGGTAGTGGCAGGCAAGTGCAGAATGAGGTCTTTGTATGTGAACACTATGTACCTTACTTGTCTGCAACAAAGGTTTGCTCTGATGCTGGGGTTTATGCCCTCTTAATAGCCAGTTGCTAGAAAAGGATTGGCAGGTCCAGCCCTTGATAAAGTGAGACAGCCTTCTCCTGTAGAATATTCCACAAATATATTTTGTTATTGCCTTCCATCCCTCAGATGCACATCCCTGTACCTTATCGGTTTGCTCTGCATGGCAGTACTCAAAAATCATTAACGCCCTCAGTGGCCCCATTGTTCAAAATGCTAACAATGTCCACTAGAAAGAGAATATAAAAAATTTATTAGTCATGTGAAGTGACTAATTAAATGTGATGCAATTAATGGACTATTGATTTTTTTTACAGAGGAAATGGTAGCATTGGTTAATAAATTGTTAGTGTTAAATGTTAATAAAATTATTTTTAAAAAATTATTTTTAGTTAATAGATGCTGGGGAGGAGGGCAGCAGAAGTGGCAGTTTCCTAGTCATTTATCCTGAGCCTCCTGGCCATCCTACGGCATTGGAGGACAGAACTGAGGGTGTTACATGACCTATGCTCCCAAAAGTTGAATGCTCTAAAGTAGTATGCAACAGGTACTCCCTAAAGTAACATGTGGTGCTGGACTATTGTAAACTTCCAACACTGATCATAGCTCAGTAGCCATTACTGCATCTGCACTACGGAAATATTGCAATTTGAAAGCACTGCCATGGCTCAATGCTATGGAATTCTGTGATATGTAGCTTTGTGAGATATTTCATCTTCTCCTTCAGAGAACTCTAGTACCACAACAAAGTACAAATCCCAGGGTTCTACCACATTGAGTCATGGCAGTTAAAATGATGTCAATGGTGCAGATGCAGCCAAAGAGTCAACCTACAGAGTCATCATGCTAAGCACCTTTACTTCAATGAAACTCCCACTGTACTCAGGAGGCCTTTTGTTTGAGTAAAATGTACATAAGATTCATGAAACTGAACTGTCAGTGACATAAGTCTCCAGTGCCACAAGGGAAAAAAAGGGATGTAAGTTCAGTGGTAAAACACATGTTTTGCATACAGAAGGTCCAAGTTTCGATTCTCAAGAAGGACTGGAAAAAGTAAACCCACCTGAGACTTTGAAAGCTGCTCCCAGTCAGTATTCACAGCAGAGGGTTCAATGGACCAATGGGCTGATTCAGTATAAGGCAGCATTATATTATGTTTCCCAGGACTGTCAAACCCAGTTCGTAATAGATATATGTATGTCTTTTTTCATATCCTTAACTCTTTAAAAGTATACAGTGGTTCCCCGCCTTACGAATCCCCCGGGTTGGGAAAACCCCAGGATCCGAAGGCGGCGGGACCGCCATTGTATCCCCCGGGATCCGAAAGATCCCCCGGGATACGAAAGAAAAAAAGCCGCACGGCCCCTTTAAATGGCCGCACGGTCCGTCCGCGAAAGCGGTCCCCCGGGAAACGAAAGCTTCCGGGTTACGAAGGTAATCCCAGAACGGATTACCTTCGTAACCCGGGGGACCACTGTACAAGCTAATAAGTCTTTCTCATCCTGCGCAAGACTTAGATAGAATACCAGTTAATTAAATTAGGTGAGAATGGCAGCCAGATGCTTCCCAATTGACAGGGGAACAGATTCCTATTGATCACAGCAGCTGCTGCACAGTAAGTGGGCATTGGTGTGTGTGGGGATTGTGCTGGAATTCCGTGTGTAGCACTGTAACTGTGGTGAATATGCATACATAAATACCATACAGGATTCCAGCCCTCATTTACCACTAGAGGTAATCCATACCTGTTTGATTTAGTCCAAAATAGCATCCTTTCCCCCCTAAAATGCAGTTTAATGTTTCTGATTCCAACTCAAAAATGAGGGGCATTTTTAGGAAAAGGAAATTCTACCTTTGTGAACCTATTTAAATCACATAGTAATCTATAATCTAGGATTATATGATCTAAATGGTGCTTCCCTGAAAATATTAACCCCAAATATAGGTGTTGTCCTTCTATAAGGAAATTATACCTTTGTGAACCTCCAGTGCCTCTCAATATGTCCCATCTTAAGCCCACACATAGAGGGGAATTCAGATACTCATAGTATACACAACAATCATAAAGATGTCCTTGGCAGGCCTTAAAGATCATGAAAGAATATAAAACAAGAGGGGATTTTTAATATAGTGAATTTCTACCCCCGCCTTCCTTCCAGAAGGATTTTGATTTGATGCATGCAATTCTGTTAAAATGTTTCATGCTTGACCAAAATAAAAACAAACAAACAAAAAAATGAAAACAACAACAAAAAATGGCAGGAGCTGGAATGAAACTGGCAACATGTTGATTGAAGTGGACAGACTGAGATGGATATGAATTGCAGTGTTTCAAAGCTTGCTCTCATCTCTGTGAAATCCCCTACCATACCTAAATGTGCATACAATTCTTTTATTATTATTATTGACTGCTACATTTAGTTCAAAACATCCATCAGAAGACTTTGCAGTGATGTATGCAGAACTACAAGAAAGCAATCCATTATACTGTTAAATGACTCTGTCTTTCAAATTTGCAGAGGCATAAGTGGCTGGTCCCTTGACAATCTCCCACCAACAACAATCTGATCAGAACAATGATCTATGGTCTAGGATTATATGGTCAAAATGCTGCTTCCCTGAAAATATTAACCCCAAATGTAAGTGTTGTCCTTCTGTAAGAAAATTCTTCCTTTGTGAACCTTCAGCATGTAAGCCTAAGCTCACATGTAGAGGGGAATTCAGATACACATAGTATACACAACACAGTCTTAAAGATGTCCCCGATATGCCTTAAAGATCATGTGTATACTATATAAATCAAGAAGAATTTTTAATATAATGAATTTCTGTTCTCCACTTTCCTCCAGAAGGATTTTGAATGGAAACACTTTACATGTTCAGTTTTGGTGTGTAAGCTGAAGCCTATAAAGTTCTTGAAAGTAACTCCCACTTAGTTCAAAGGAACTAAGGGCCCAAACAGATGCAGTGTGGGAGACTTGTGACTGGATCTTCCAACATTTTTTGCTTAACATCAAAGCAGTCATGAAAGGCTGATAATAGAATCAAATATAGACATTTTCCTCCAGCCCAAGACACACAAAAAATATAGCCCACATATAAGTGACAAGAATATTCCTCTGAGGAAGAAACCAAGCACAGTTCCATTGGGCCTGGGCCCCAGCAGATAGTGGGAGCCCTAATCTTTCTATATTCCAGTTGCCACTGTTCTGCCCTTTACAGGAGGAGAGCAACCAGCATCTGATGAACCTAATACACTTCCCACTGCCATCACCTTTCCTTGTGTGTCATTTTAGGGAAGTGTCAAATTAACAATTTGTAAGATATTCTAAGAGCCTTTTTGGCTGAAAGGTGGGGTATAAATAGGCTATATTTCCTTGAGACAAAAACGGGACACTGAGATGGCAAAAACAGGACAGGGTTATGTAATATTCTGTGTTCATGTAAAAGTAAGAACATAACAAAACTTAATAACAATTATTCTTCAGTGAATACCAAAATTTAGGTTGATGTAATGGGAGGGTACTGTACTTTGCCATGACTATACCATGAATATTTCCCTGATGAATTAATCTTATGCAGCAAATTTCAGTCTTTCAACACCTTATCATAAAACTTCTCACACTCCATGGCACTTTTTTTTGACAACCACAATTTCAAACAGGGATCTTCCAACCATTTTCACAACATAATTGGGCACTTTTCTTGAAAACAGGACAAAATTGACATACGTATTAAAACAATGGGACAGTCTGGAAATAGGGAAAAAAACTGGTACTGTCCCATTTAAAACAGTACATATGGTCAGCCTAGGTATAAATATTTGATTTTTTTTTAAAGGAAAAAAAAATGATTTGTTGTGCAGTAGACCAATGCGTTTTAATAGGATTTTCAATGAGGAAATACTTTTAAGTTCTCTCAGAGCTAATAGAAATGTTACATTTGAAGTACTATTCCAGTGGTTCCTGAACTCTATTATAAATTAATTACATTTTTCTTTTTATGGTACAAATGAATGTCAGCTGCATGCACAACAACTACAATAACAGAAGCCAGCAGTCAGGAATTCTGGGAGCTGAAGTCCAAGACATCTAGAGTACTAAAGTTTGGGGAGTACTGTACTATTCTATCACAACAAAGATTTTTTTTTTTAAAAAATATAAAACATCTTTATTTTGGGAACCTGAATGGGTATTGCCACCTCCTCTTCCGCCTTCTCCTCCTCTTCTCCCACCCTCATTCTGATGTTGCTTTTCTCTTTTGCATTTTTGTCTAGAAAGGAACACAATGCTGTGGGATGATCTGAATCCAGGAAAGTGCATGACAGGGAAGAGTTAATTCACCTACGCCCAACATTGTTTCTCGGATCTTATTAGCAGGCTTTCACAACTGCTTTGAAGTTAAGCAAAAAATATTGGAAGATCCAGTCACAGATCTCCCACACTGCATCTGTTTGGGCCCTTAGTTCCTTTAAATTAAGTGGGAGTTAACTGTCAAAAACTTTATGGGCTTCAAAACTGAACATGTAAAATAGTTCAAATTCAATGAAGAACCATCTCCATAAAAAAGTAACTCGACAGAATGTGGATTTTTGTTGTTGCTTCTGTTATTATAGTTGTTGTGTATGCAGCTGACATTCACCTGTGTTTTCTTGCTGCATTGTGGTTCATGAAAGTACCATAAAAAGAAAAATGTAATTAATTTATAATAGGCTACTTCTACTTGAATTATATTTGGGTTACTTAATAGTGACCCAAGGTGTATTATCCCAAATAAAACACCATAATGATACACATAAAATGTTACACATTATCCCTTGGGAAATTTTATTCTACTCAGCTCCTCCTAAAACTGGCCACTTGATGAATGGCTTCTCCTTAAAAGGAACTACCTTCCTTCTTTAGGCCAGGCTAATACACACCATTTGGATCATGCATCAGTAAAATGAAATTAGAAATACTTCTTCAGAGGAGAAAAGGCATACATCTTCATGAGCCTTAATAAGCTCACCACATATTTCTGTCATGCATAAGGATTAAAAAAACAAAAACACAGAGATCAGTGGGAGACTGTCTTCTCAAGATCCTGAGGAAAAGGAACAAAGAGGATCCTCATTTTCCCTCTAAAGGGGCTAAAGGGCTGCTCTTACCATCTGAAAAATATACAGCAATGTCCAAGGAGTCCAGAGGCAGATGGATCTGTGATTGGATTATGAGCACTCCCTGTTACAAACTTATTTGTAAGACAGACTTCATGAGTGATGTAGTGGCAGCTGGAAATCATCCACTTGGTTATGCTTCATAGGCATGTTATGATGTTGTGGACCTGTAAGTAATTTCTAACTTATGGCCACCCTCAGGTGAACATACCATAGAGTTTTCAGAAGGGGTTTGCCATTGTCTTCCTCGTTGTGGGATTCAAACCATGGCTTCCAGTCGTAGTCCAATGCTTAAACCACTCACTATACCACTACAGCATGAACATGTAACTGCTTGGTAAATTTCATCCAGGAGAGAGAAAAAAAATCCAAAATGAATAGAAACACTCCCCACCCTACCCAAAGAATGTACAGTGACCATCTATGGTTGACAACTTTTTTGGGGGGGGGGGTGTCAATGAAAGATAATAATGTACAGTAGAACCCTGTATTTGAAGTGCCCCTTCATAAAGCATAGATACCTGCTATGAAGCAAGCATATCAACGAAATAAATTCTGTATAAAATAGCCTGCTTCTTCACTACCCGGGGTGATTCTATCAGCCTCAGTGACTTTGATGAAATTCAGGGGATGGAAAGAATGCTTGCAAATTTTCTGAAGAAAATATGTATCAGCACATTGAGACATTCCATCAAGAAAATGGTCAACTGCAAAAAAGTTAGTCTGGACAGAACATAATTTTGCAAAAAATAAAATAAAATAAAATCTTGCAATTTGAAATATCATTGAAAAATTTAAAGACACTCTCATAATCTCACCCAGCAAAGAGAAAGCTTAAAACTATGGAAGAATGAAATAAGTAAAGATTTACATCCCTACTTTCAAGTCCAGAATTGCTCAGGCATTCCATTTTTATTTGTTTATTTATTTATTTTGGACTACACTTCCAAGTGCCCATGGGCCGGTCACTCTTAATGGGTTGGCGATGGGCCAGTGACCTATATCACTGAACAAAACTGTGTTGAGGTCATTTTTAAAATTTAATAAAAATGTTTGGCACAAATCCCAATGGTAGATTCACTGAATCAGTTGTGGAAATGAGAATGAACATGTAGGTCAATTCCATTCATCTAGTGGTTGGATCTATCAATAAAATTCTGGTCACTATCTTTTAGTTTGAAAATAAGTATACTTTTGCATAACTACAGAACATGTAGAATGTTGGGGTGGCTACATTTCACTTCCAAACTGTTAGGCATGGGCCAACTCATACAGTATTTGAGAGCCAAGGGAATGATGGGGGTAAGGTACACCAGAGGGGAAAAAAAAGTAAGCCTTGAGTATGAGTGTACAAGGAAAAATGAAAGGTTGCATATATGTGTGTATATATTCCTTCAATTCACCTATTGACTTATGGTGACTCTCATGCATTTCATAGGGGTTTTTTTTTAGGCAAGGAATACTCAGAAGAAACTCTGCCAGTTCCTTCCTCAGAAAAATAGCCTACAGCATCAGGTACTCATTGGAAGTTTCTCATCTATGCAGGGCTCATCCAGCTTTGCTCCCACAATTAGATAGGAGCTGATGCCTTTAGGGTATTTAAGCCCTGGGATGAATTCAGAAGGTGAAGGTACCCTATATGGACAATAAGAAAAAACACTCTCCCAAGTTGAATCTCAGAGGGTAAATCTAAACCAGGCATAGAAACTTTTTGTTTTCTGGTAACAGTTTAATCACTACAAAGAAAAGATTTCCAGGTTTACTTTATTAATTAGAAAAGGGAGTCTATCAGCAGTGTTAGCTCATTCTGTTCATGTACAAGTCAAATTCTTATTGATTTTCATGAATCCTAAATTAGGCCACCGTAGCAGCTCAGTTCTGTAGCTTTCCATTAATACTTTCAACAAGATATTGTAAAATTGCTTGCTTTTGCAAAGCGCTGTATTGTTAAAGGTTTGTTGTATTTATCCATAAAAGAAAGCTATTGTGCTGTTAAACATTTGTTCCACTTCCAGTGCTACATTTAAGTTGAATAGAAATGGCACAGAAAGAGAACTATAACAGTTATTTTCAGAAATCATGTTCAGCCTACTATCCGAAGGCTAAATTCATATAAAAATATACTATGGGCCAATGTCTACTTTACACTGTGTACTTAATTTAGCAATCCAAAAGGCAAAATATAATGGTACTCTGACTAGTGTGGAAAGTGAGCTCAAGCATGCACATGTCTCTCTTTCCCTCTTTTTTAAATCCCCTTGGAAAGGAAAGGTTGAGCCTTTCTGGCTTGCTTCTTCTTTAGATGTGACTGAAGGTCAAATAGTACTTTATGTTAAGCATATACTTTAAACCAAAATCTTCTTCAGAGTTATGCCTCCAGTTAGGCTTGAGTGGACAAGACTCCAACCTGCTGCCCCCCATCTCAACCGAATCCTAAAACTGTCACAGCTTTAAAGTCCTGTAACTGGGAGTCCTGCAGGGACAGAAGAAGCAATTTTGTACAAGGAAGAGTTTCTGCTTTCTGATTAGACATTTAGGGGACCTTGCAGCCTTGCAGGGCTATGTGCAACCCCATTTTGACATCTTTAAAAAAGAAGTGTGTGTGTGTGTGTGTGTGTACACACATACACACACACACCGAGAGAGAGAGAGAGAGAGAATGTTTTATAGAGATGCTGGTTTTTAAAGGACATTTACAACTTTGTCTGTATCATCATGAGAGCCGTATCATGTGGTTCATGAAACTTAGATGATTTATAAGTTTAAATACAAAAGAATTCTAAAGGGACAATTCACATGACATATATGTCACTGTAGATCCACTATGGTTCACATGGCTAAAAGACAGATGGAGGCTCTTTGGTCAAAAGACAGGCTATAAATGTTTTCACAAACAAATTACCTGATACAACTTGGATCTAGACTAAGAGTATATCTGCCCAGATTTTAAGATCTTTTGAAGCGGGCTTTCTCTTGGTTCCATAACTATTCCTGTTGTATTTACATGTCCTTTTATCTCAACAATACAATACAAGATACTGTAAGATGAAGCCATGGCAGTTAAAGTGGTGTCAAACTGCATTATTTCCACTGTGCAGATGCATTCCAAGTTTCTTTGAGCTTTTCATGGGGTACTTTTCAATAAAGACAATCTACAAATTTCAGTTAAGAAGTTCTACTAATTCCACAGTAGTTTTCAATAAAGAAGATCTACTAATTTGATTCATGTAAAGACATCTTGTAGCACCACTGAGACTGAGAGAAAGAAATTTGTAACATAAACCTTCACAGACTGATGAAGTAGACCTAGTCTATGAAAGCTTATGCTACAAATTTCTTTCTCTCACTATCAAAGATGCTACAAGATCCATTTCCATACCGATACAGACTAAATATGGCCTTGTATTTGAATGCTACTCACTTGATGCAATTCATGTGAAATTGGTCTTGAAAATGTGCAAAGCATTATGCTCTCATTGTATAAAGAGTGAAGAACACGGGGATGGGGGGGGGCATTTTGATTTTCTCTTTCATCTCACACGGTTCCATGTCATTCTCACCTTTGCTTTCCCACTAAAAAAGCTTGTTCTCATGGGTCTGGGGACTGTTTATGTTGTTGTTGTTGCTTTTGTGCACCTTAAAGTAATTTCTAACATATGTTGACCCTATCAAAGGTTTATATTGGACATATCTGTTCAGAGCGGTTTTGACATTGCCATAACCTTCTTCTGTGACTGAGAGAGTGTGACTTGCCCAAAGTCACCCAGTGAGTTTCCATGCCTGAGTGGTACATATGCTAGACTTATTTCCTGGATGTGCCGCTCTTCTTTCTTTCAGAGGTAAACTGCGTTTAACAGGGTGTTAATGACTCATGAAGTTTCTACTCTGAGGAAAATACCTATAAATATATTAGCCAAAATAAATAAATAAATGTTTCTCTCTTCCCCCTAAGCATAAACATTGACTTTCTACAGAATGCTCAGGCAGCTGTCTCACACCTCAGTTTGGGAGTCCCAGATGGATGGTGAGATTAAGAGTTTCAATGAATGGACAGGAGATTTATATAGTTTTCATTACTGAATTGGCACACTCAAGGTACTCTATCACCCAAGCTCTGAAAAACAAAGCAGAACAAAATACCCCTCCCCAAAGATTCACATTGCAGAGTTTTGCATATCAACCACACAATGCAGTCAGTTCAGAAGCAATAATATGATTTTAGAGAAAATGGTAAACCTCCTGATTTTTAGCAAGTTTATTTTTTAGAAGCCCAATGACCTTATTTCTCCCAATTCTATGCTTTTCAGAGGCATACATATTAAAACTTTAGGCCTCAACGCATCCAAAAAGCAGTAGTTCGTGTCCTTGTGGTTCCTAATACATAACTTTGCATTTTCCTCTGACAGCAAAGCTTTTTAGTGCCGTTTAATGATAGCAAACTCTAAATCACACACTTGTGAGCTGACAAGCTCCAATTTTCTCCAGCACTTTTTTTTCCTTCCCCCCACCTTTTTTGTCATTTTAGTGGATGCAGCATGGCTTGAGTGGTGATAAATTGGTTCTTGGTGGTTTTTATCTCGCATATGGTCCAGATGGAGCACTGTCTCATCTCTGGAATCATTTTAATAGTCCATATTTGTACTCTTGTCAAGTTTTATTTTTATCATATGCTCTTTAGGATTTGGACTGCTGTGTATATTTTCAGGGCACTTGATAAAATCAGGCCTTGATGCATGAAGAAGACTTCTGGGTGTGACATTAACAAAGCACATATGAAAACCAACATGATATGGTTTATTTAAATGGTCTTTCATATGCATGATTGCACATGCAGTGTAGAGATCCTTACATGAAAGCAGATTTCAAACATGACATGCACCATGTTTTCTATGACGGAAACCTGAGCCAAATAAGATAACAGATGTCTCTGACATCTGACTCCAATATGGAAAGAATCTTTTCTTGTATATTTTTCTCTATAGCTGGAAATCTCAGGAACCATTGTAGGTGACTAATACAGAGAGTGGTGGTTTGAGTGAGTGACTTCCTCAACAGAATTTTAGTCAAAAGATTATAAGAAAAGTAGGGAGTCAACAGGGAGTTTTGCTACATATTTATCTAAGCAAGTAAGGACAGCATGAGAACAATTATATTTTTTTCAAGGAGTCCTCTTCTGAACAAGAATAGATTCATTTGAAGGGAAACTAGAAATAAAATTCCTGTATGACTGTGATAGAACTCGAAGTGGCAAAAACAGAAACAAGACTGGTCGTAGGGAGATAATGATGGAAAGGGTGGCTATTATTGGATAACAACAACTCCAACAACAACAAATCATTTCATTAATTATTCAAGAGATGGCTATGAGTTCCAGTAACACTGGCCAAAACTGTACATTATAATCTATGTTTCGTAATTTTATGAATCCATAGCTGTTTTGCAATGAAACCCTATTAGTGAATTGTGAAGATACACATCTGGACAACGGTAATAATGTTCTGATGCATAGTGGGTGCTTACAATGAACATTAGGTGCTTCTGATGAGTATCAGACATTTCTCATGTGCATTAGATACTTCTAGTATGCATTAAATACTTGTGATGTGTATTAGACATTCATGATGCATACTGGACACTTTTGATACATTTCTGATGCCTTTACACTGTAACGACATTCCTCAGGTATATGTTTGTGTATGTAGTGAATGCCAAAGATTGGCTTGTCTAAGATAGGAATGGAAAGAATATTTGAAAATATTACCAAATGGTCACTTTTTTCTCCAAGTGTTGAGAAACCTTGCCAAGAACTGATCTCATTCATATATATATTGCAATTTAGGATTTATTCTGTGCAAATTTTGCATGTGGCTGTTTTGTGCTGAAAACAGCATTTCATGACCACTAAAATCTTGTTTGGCTTTGACACTTTACCAGGCATCTCCCATATACTTTCAAGTCTATCTTCAAAAACTTAAAAGGTAAACAAAACAAAACCACACTTTTCTTCCTCCCTGAGAGAAAAAGGATGTCTAATCTGCATACACTGTTCATCTTTCTTAGTTTTCATGCTGTAGATAAGAATCTGAAGAACCTCAAGTGTATGTGAGCTCTCTCTGAAGGCCAGAGCTGCCAAAAATCTTACTTAGGGACCCTTCAGACTACCATATGAACTGGTTTGTAAACTGGTTTAAAATCGAGAAGTTCATACTGGCGCTGGTTTTAACAATATGGAATCTGGATTTTGCACACCTGTTGTGGTGCAAGTCCCCCTAAACCCGAGGGAATGTGAACTTGACTCCGATCATGATCGGGTCAAGTTCAGGGGAGGGGAAAAGGCCAGGGGGCGGAACATGCCTCATCTCCTGGCAAAATCGGGCACTCCTGATTTTTTTAAAATATTTTTTATTTTATTTTTATTTTTTATTATTTTTTACTTTATTCTATTCTATTCTATTTTATTTATTATTATTTTTATTTTATTTTTACAATTTGACAGCTCATGCGCATTCTACACGAGGCTGTTTAAACCAGAGGGGAAACCCCCAGTCCATATACGGATAGTTGGATTGGGGTTCCCTTTCAATTCGTTTAAAGAGCCCCATTCATAAGTGAGCTTACTATTATATGAATGGGGCTCTTTAAATCGGAGGGGAAACCAACTATCCATATATGGATTGGGGGTTTCCCCTCCGGTTTAAATAGACCCCTTGAGCTCACTATGAATGGGCCTCTTTAAATGAATGAAAAGGGAACCTCCGGTTTAAAGAGCCTCTTGTAGAATGTGCATGAGTTGTCAAATTGTAAAAATAAAATAAAAATAATAATAAATACAATACAATACAATACAATACAATGCAATACAATAATAAATACTAAAAATATAATAAGTAATAAATAAATAAAAATAAAATAAAAAATGCAGGAGTGCCCGATGAAGCACTGGGTGCTGATAAAAATGGAAGAGGAGGAAGAGGAGAAGGGGGAGGGGAGGTGGGAAAAGGATCCCCACAAGTTGCACCACTCTATGCGCATAATCTGTCAAATATAAAAAAGTATATAAAAAAACCAAGCAGCTCGCATGGCCAATGGCTGCATCACACGTCACCATGACATCATTTGATTGACAACCAAGAGGCTCCATTTTGAATCATTGTTTTTTCATGTATAAACTCCAGTGGGGTAAAATGCACCGGGAAGCAGCGATGGGGACAAAAGATAGTATGAACTTCTTTCCGGAGAGATTTGGTAATGGTATACACGATCTCATCCAGATCTAACCAGGGCAAATGGGCTAGTATGAATGGGGCCTAAGTATCATAAAGATCTGGAAAACAAAAGAAACTTAAGAATAAGTTGGAAAGATTATGCCCATTTCATCCACTCTCAGGTACAAACAAAATATTAAGAAAAACGTATCTTCCATATAATTAAGCCATATTGCCTCTCACAGGAGGATTTCCTAAGAAATACATACCTCAGCTATCATATTTGCAAATTAAGCTTGTGTTTGCCATCAGATTACAATCACAAAACAATACACTCTGACTGAAAGATACATAGGTGTCTTGTGAGAAACTACAGTTTAGTTTGGCTTTCAGTTCTTTTGCATGTAGCCTCAAATGTTTGTCCAGCAAACACTATGAGAACCTGCATATCTAGTGGCCATGTCAAAAACAGTGCTGAAACAAATCTAGAAAGGGACATCCAAAACAGATGAAATTACCATCTAAGGAAAAGCCAACCTCTTCCTCCCAAAAAGAAAAGAGATCAATTCCAAGAAGGACAACCACTCCATATCTATTATGATTAAATAGCCTGTTTTGATAAGTGCTCCCATAAGGAATCACAGCGGGCCCATCATATAAGTGGACTAGCCATTTGTGGACTTGAGCAGTCGCAGATCGCCCCACCCTATTATAGTCAATGGTGCATGTTTGTCCTCATCCATGTGGGACCCCAAAACTGAACCTGCATGGATGGGAAGGGTGCACTGTAATATTACAGTAAAAATATAATATCATCAGATATGGTAGATAAAATGAAATATTATCAAAACAACTTTCTCTAGTATACACACATGAATCAATATGTAGTACTTAGAAGCCTGATTGTTCTGGACTATATTCTCCAGCTGTACTCAAAACTATCAAGAACATAATAAGATCGAGCTCATTTTTGCCTGTTCCTATTTATATTTGCCTCAAATGAAGACATTGGTCAATGTGCAGTGGTAATCAATGTGCAATGACATCTGTTAGATATGCACCTCTATTCTGCTCTTTCAGATTTGGCTGACCTCCTCCCCAAGTTGGTGCTATGGGACACAGGGATACAAGATCTACAGATTGGCTCCAAACAGAATGTATGCCTTATTAGAATGAAACAGATGGCATAATGAGAAAGTCCATTAAAAATGGTATAATTACTATTTATTAGATTTGATTATCATGTTGAGAGAACTGAAAGAGACAAAGACAGGAAAACAAAGCTGGGTAGATCTTTAAAAGATGAGGAATGTCTACTGTTTCATCTGATTAGTTGCTGAAGTGATTTTCATGTTCTATTTGTTGCTGCTTATAAAGGAGATTGTTCTGTCTAGCAATACTTATTTTCTCCTGATAAGATGTAGAGAAACCCGTATTTAAAAAACTCTGACCTATCATAAGCATTCTCACATCTGCTGCAAACACACAAGGGAAACTAGAAGCCATGACATGCAAAAAAGTGAATAAATGAACAAAAAAACTAGCAGTATCATGTTTCTGATCAATTATTCTTGATCTTTCTTCTATTATTGGCTTCAAGGGCAAAGTCAGCCATC
This sequence comes from Urosaurus nigricauda, assembly GCA_034509955.1. Taxonomy (NCBI): domain Eukaryota; kingdom Metazoa; phylum Chordata; class Lepidosauria; order Squamata; family Phrynosomatidae; genus Urosaurus; species Urosaurus nigricauda. The sequence goes on along the minus strand of JAOEGL010000001.1, from coordinate 253,429,808 downwards.
AGTCCATGGCATAATGACTGTATGGAAACAGATGTTAATGTTGTTTATATAATTACTAAATATGCAGAGGAACACAGATGCAATCTTAAATACCCTAAACAATGGCACCCATTAAGAACAAATTCTATATATAATTCGATTGCAAACCATTTCATGTTTATACGCTTGATTCTTATAAAAACACAACTTTTCATATCAAAAATATCTACAACTTTTGGATAAAACATTAAGTACCTCTGAACTAAGAAACAAAACCATCTTTTCAGAATGTGTGGTTTGTTGGGCAACTGAGTGTTCAGTGTTCCTAAAAATGCCAGTGTTCCCGAAAGTATGCAGCAAAATTGGCAACAGTTTATGATGGTGTCCATTCACACAACTACTTATGCATGTACCTGCCCTCTGCCTGTTTGCCTGTTTGCCTGTTTGCCTGTCTGTCTGTCTGTCTGTCTGTCTTCCAAGCACTAATACATTTCTGATTTATAGCATAGGGCCTGTATTTCTTGGCCTTAGCTGTCCAAATTCAGTAAGGTTTACAGCCTGTTTACTAACTATAATGCATCCCTATGGTATGGCTTCACCATCTGTCTTAGCTTTTGCAAAGAAGGTTGGCAAAGAAACATTCCCTTTAGATCTTTCTGTTTCTCAGCACATACACTTTCAAACCCCCATACAGTTGTCAAGTTCCAGTGTCCCCAGTAACAGGTCAAGTTTTTTGCCTTACCACTTTGGCCTCAAGTTTAGAAATTCTCTCCAATGAATCCTAATTTTATTCTGTCTTTTCCCAGATGTCTTCACCAAATCTCATTTTGCATAGCAGGATAACTAATAGCAGTTAATGTGGGCCGGAATATTCTCTGGGGCTGCATCCACACTGCAGAAATAATCCAGTTTAACACCACTTTAACTGCCATGGCTCAGTGCTATGGAATCCTGGGGTTTGTAGTTTGTTGTGACACCAGAGCTGATTCTCTCTGATAAGAGAATCCTAAATGTCTTGTAAAACTACAATTCTCAGAAATCCATAGCATTGAGCCATGGCAGTTAAAGTGGTGTCAAACTAGATTACGTCTGATGTGTGGATGCAGCCCTGGATAAACAAGTATGAAATCTCTCTCTCCCTGTGATTCTATGTGCAAAATTTTTAAACTTCCTTAAAATCTGTCTTTGCTGCTCAATGCAGATGGAGACTGTGAGATTTCTCTGTAAAGTTCAAGTACACAGTATAAAGGTTCCAGAACATTAAGAGGAGGGATGAAAACCTTAACCTTTTTCTTATTTATTTATTTATTTATTTTATATGCTGCCTTTATTCCAGAAGGGATCCAAGGCAGCTCACAGATAAAACCTTTAAAAAAAATTACAATAAAATCTTTATACCACTACTGTTACTTAGGCAGAAGACTTCATAGAAGTACTTTCAGGAATGATCTCACCCATTATTGTTCTGTGCCTTCAAGTCATTTCTGACTTATGGAGACCCTAAGGCAAACCTATCATGGGGTTTTCTGGGTCCGAGAATGTATGGCCTCAAACAGATGGCCCAAAAGGGCCGCTGTTGGGATGATCCAGAGGTGTGGCATGCACATGACACATGCACCTAGATTGCGCAGAGGCTATGCTGGGGCCACCTGACACAGCCCAAACCTAGCTGCAAAAAGAGCATTTTCTTAACACTTCTTTTCATGGCTTGTTCGGGACTGTGGCAGTGGCTGGCCTCGGGACTGCGGTATCTGGTTGCCGCAGTCCCACAGCGATCAGGGATGGAGTGGCCTTTGGCCGCTCCTTTTGCTCCTTTTGCTTTGTCTGCTTTGTCCCTGTGACTCACCCCAAGGTCATCCAGTGGGTTTCCATGGCAAAGTGGGGAATCAAATCCTGATCTCCACAGTCATGATCCAATGGTCAAACCACTACACCACCTCCAATTCTTTCTTCAGGTCATTACTGTTACTTAAGCAGAAGACTTCATTGAAAAGCTTTCAGAAAAGATCTTGCCCATTACTAAGGCTCAATTCATGTTACTACTTTGCTTCATATGCTAAACCGGGAATGTCTAGATCAGGGTCACACAAAACAGTGACTCTGGGGCTTTCCTTGACCACTCCCCCTAGCCACTTCCCTTCACCATTCTATCTAAGTGCTATTTTGGGCCCTCCTAGCACCAATGTAGTGTTGTGGTTTGAGTGTTGGAGTACAGTTTGGGAGACCAGGTTTGATTCCCTGCTGAAGCATAAAAAACCCCTGGATGATCTTGGGCATGTCACACTCTCTCTGTCTCATAATATGGCAATGGCAAACCCTTCTTTAAAAGTTTGCCAAGAAAACCCCATGGTAGGGTTGCTTTAGGATCACCATAAGTCAAAAATGACTTAGAGGTTCACAACAGCAACAAAATCATGATACAGCACAAACCATCTTTTGACTGGAAAACCTGGAACATGACTTCCAGTTCTGAAAAACAAAGAGGGTGCCATTTGGCTTCCAAAATGAGATCCTGTGTAGATCCTTGAAATATGCCTACCCCGGTATATAATAGGAGGATACAATTAGAAAGCATGGTGCAGATCACATAACCACTTTTCTTTGCTCCTGTGGAGCTTGGGAACTAAACCCAGTTGCTAGTCCCAATTAATATGGATCCAGGGTGCTGCCGCACTGCAGAATGAATGCTATTTAGCTGCATGACTCTATCCTATAAAATCCTATATAGTTTGTTGAAGCATCAGAGCTCTCTCACAGAAAATGCTAAATATCCCACAAACCCCAAAACCCATAATTCCATATCATTGAGGCAGGGCAGTTAAAGTGGTGTGAAACTGCATTAACCCTGAGGTGCCGATACAGCCCCATGGGTAAATCAACACTTATTCAATACTTTGCTCTAATTTGGACTAGCAAAAGGATTCAGCCCTTTTCTTTACCATTCCGTTTTGAGGTAGGAAAACAAAACAGAACCAGCTACAAAAGTGAATAAAAATTAATATTCTAGCATCATCTATACCAACAACTAGAAAGAAATGAAGATCCTAAGAACTTAAGTCAGCACTTCATTGTTCTCCTAGGAATCACAATTCATATGTGAATGAAATTCAAATGAACAAGAACTATAGTTATGCAGCCCATGCTTGCCCATATTTCTATCATTGCCATAGTTTTTTAAAACTCTTTTTAAAGATGATCTAACACTGCATTTTTAAAATTTATTAAAAATAACTTTATAGCTTGTTCCTTTTTTTTCTTTTTTTAACACTGGAAATGTTTGAATGCCGCCCAGTGATTTGAACCGATGAAGAGATGGGATGAACACTATAAAATAAAATGATACAACAATTGTAAATTGCCACATGTGAAAAGGGAGAAGAGAAGGGAAGTGAACTGATCTTCAAATGCATTACAAAACCACATTATTATTATTATTATTATTAATTATTATTATTATTTTCATTAATTTTACAATTGGTGGAGCACTGTAGGGACTGATCATAAGAAATTTTGTAAAGGAAAATGAAGAGAAAAGTGATGAATAAAAATTAGTGCTATATGTAATCTTATGCACATGGATTTAGGAACAGGTATAATTGAACTTAATAGAACTTGAGTCCAATGTGTAGGAATCACAGACAGATATAGAATAACAGGGCATGAGCAGAGTCATGGATCATTTTCTGTGTTTCAAAATGATAACTGCAGTTCCTGAGATGCCTTTTTTTTTAAATCTCCTCTCTTACTTTCTTTTCTGGGACTTATTAATCTAAATATTCATGGCTTTCCATATTTTCAAATTGAGGTTTTCAGTATGAGGTCAAAAAGTTGCAGCATGTCCTACATTTCTGTTTGTAATACTCAACTTTTACAAGTGTCTGCAGCTTTGCCAGCTATTTGCTCTACATTTTTCAAGCAGTGTTTGGATTTAGGTGACAATCTTGCACATTGGCTCCTTAAATTCCAAAGCAATGACAGTTAAGCAGCCTGTACAGCCTTAGTTTACATTGACTTTTAAATGTTTAGTCTAGCTATTCACACTGCCTACTAATTTACTCTTCCTACACCATCTTTGTCCTCCCTCACAGTCAATATATGCTTTTTGATCTGTCGTGATCCATGTCAGTAGCACCTTTTTGATTTTAAGTTGCTCCCGACCTTTATTTCTTACTCTTAAAATCTTTAAAACCCAGTGTAGATTCTTCATAAATTATTCTGTGAAATAATAAATTCTAAGTCAACATGAAAATGTAATATAATATTACTATATTATACCTTGCAATGAAACTTAAGTAGTTCAAAAGGTTTAGGAGCTGCAGCATTACTCAGCTCTAACCTTTCATGTCTGCCTATCATCAATCTATCCATTTAACATGACACTTAAATTTAACAAAACCACTTTATTCCTGCAATGCAGACACAGCCTAAGACACTAGAATCAACAGCACTAGCAATACATCATAATTAGGCTCAGGCTACAGTTCCTCCGTAAGAGTGAATGGACTCTTACACACAGGAGGAATTTCTCCCAACTTCGAATGTAGCCAATGTGAATTCATGTGAATTCGCTTGTTTAGCGAATTCACGTGAATCCCCCTTGCATTCGGAAGGCATTCGGAATGACTCCCCATTACCCGAAAATGACCCCTCCTTGCCCGAAATTGCGTGAGAAGCTTTAATTCGCATTAACATGAAACCTATGATTGCCCGAAATTGCGTGAGAAGATTTAATTCACAATAACGTGAAACCCCAGGATTGCGTTTGGATTGCCCTTGGATTATATTTCCAATTTCCCACATCTGAAAGAGTCCTCTGTCAGTATTGGGGACTTATTCATGAGTAAGTATGAATAGAATTGGGCTATGCATATATTTATTGGATCTACAAATGGGATGTTCAAATAATAAAGCTCTCAGGGATTTTTTTTTTTTTTTTTTTTTTTTTTGGTGATGGCTATTTGTGATTATTGGACATAAAAGATAAAGGCCTGAATCCTATTAATAGTTCTAACTAGAGAATACAGTTGTACATCGCTTAGATGCTGCTTGGGTGGTATGAAGTGGTATATAAATGAAGCTGCTTGTTTGACTGCTGTAATCCGCTTTGATTCCCCACCAAAAAAGGCGGAATAGAAATAAATCCTATTATTATTATTATTATTATTATTATGAATACAAGCAGGATACAGACTAAAGTGGTCCCCCGGGTTACGAAGGTAATCCGTTCTGGATTACCTTTCGTAACCCGGAAATGACCGCATCCTGGGGGACCGCTATTTCCGACGGACCGCGCGGCCGATTTAAAGGGGCAGCGCGGTTTTTCTGTTTCGTTCCCCGGGGGATCCTTTGGATCCCGGGGGAATTTTAGCAGTCCCGCTGGTTTCGCACCCTGGGGATTTCATTCCCCGGGGGAATTCGTAAGCCGGGGGACCACTGTATTAGCTAATCCTCAGAGCTTCTGCAATAATCACATTTATGAATACATATATGTTGAAACGATATATCTAACAATGTAGACTGGCATTCTATTCAAGATCTATGATACCACTGGACTTATGATCGCATAACTTTTGGAATTCACATTGAGAATCATTAACGATTGAACATAAGGCAGTCAGAGGCTGTGTCCACACAGCAGAAATAATCTAGGTCGACACCACTTTATCTGCAATGGCTCAATATTATGAAATTCTGGGAACTGTAGTTTTGTGAGACATTTAGCCTTCTCTGCCAGAGAGGTCTGGTGTCAAAACAAACTATAGTTCCCAGAATTCCATAGTATTGAGCCATGGCAGTTAAAGTGGTGTCAACTGGACCATTTCTGCAGTGTGGATGAAGCCAGAGTCCCAATCAAAGGGTTTACAAGATGTTGATGATTGAGGCATTGGGAAATGACTGCGGTATTCTGGTCATGGGGCATCTTGAGAGAAGCAGTTGGACACCTGCTGGCTGAAGCTGTCCCTTGACTGGGAGAACACTGCAGTCATCATTTCCCAGCTCCCCAGTCTTAAGCAACTCAGAAAATCTTTACCTGAGGTGCTGCCTAGCTTAAGGGGTAGGTTTTTGGGGGTGTAGCATCAGCAGGGGAACCTATAATGATGGAACTCCATCATAGCTATGTCCACTGAAGCAGGATCTCAGCCACAAACTTTAAGAGTGATAATGATGCTAGGGAAAAAAAGTATGTTTAAAAAAAACCCTGGTCAGGTTATACTGGCCAGGGATATTTATTTATTTCATATTTACAGTGCACTCTATACCTGATGATCTCTGGGAGGCATACAATAGAATCAATTTAGAAAAATTCAAAACAATGGCAGTATTTTTAAATGACCAAAAGCATATGAAATAATTTATCAGTCAAAATGGGACAGTATAAAACCAGTTAAACCCATTTGAAATGATTACATGTGTGTAAATTGGAAAAAATAAATAAATTAGGCCCTGAGGGCTTCAATAGAAAGCCATATTTTACTTAGGGTTGGGATCACACCAATGTTGGCACCAATAGGGACTCTGAGGAGACAGTGTTCCATAAGTAGGGTGCCACAGCAGACAAGGCCTTCTCCAATGTCCTATCTATGATAGTTTATTGCCCGTACTGTTGGGACATGGAAAAGGCCCATCCAACAGACTTCAGGCAGGTATCTACAGGGAGAAATGCTTACCTAATGAGGTCTCAAGCCATTTATACTTCAAATGTTATCACTAGAACTTTGAATTCAATCAATTGATCAATCAGTCAGTCAATCCAGATTAGAAATGTATTGGCAGCCAGTACAATTCCTTTACAACTGGTGGTGAATGATTTCTGTAAGGTATTCCACTCATTTGTATAGCTACTGCATATTGCACTACCTATAGCTTTTGAGATGTGTTTTGATATGGTTCCATGGAGCATTGTGCCCCTAGTGACAAAACTAAGACTTTTTCTTATTCTTGTTCCTTTCTTCCCCCACCCCTTATTAGAGTAAACAGCTTTCATCCTGATTGGAACCCGTGACTTGGATGTGTGATGTTTAAAATACATTTTAAAACACTTCAGGCGAATATAATTCCAAAATTCTATAACAAAATTGTGGTGGTGGTGAAGAGGAAACAGTCTTGGGGATTAACATGCAATGTTGATCCATGCTTTCCCACCCTGCAGCTCTAAAATAAGAAAAAAACAATATATGAAACTGCACACCATATTTAATATAACATGTAGTTTGACCCTAAATTTCTTTGGAAATAAATCTCACTTGGAATATTACAAGATCAGTCAGTGTGTATTTGACTGGATCTGGGCAAATCAAAGATGTGCCAACTGTAGGAGGTTAGGAATAAGCAGAAGCTTCTTGGGCCAGTGGAACTTGCTACCTTTAATTTCCTTCTGCTGGCAAAACTAGTCTGCCAGCTGATATGAGCCAAAAGAAGAGGCAAAAATAGGTGGAGAAGGGATGAAGCAAGTGAGAAGATAAATTTTGCCAGATTTCTCCCAGCCCAGGTATACCACCCCTGTGTTGGCACAAAGCTAGAAAAAGGCTGGGGGAGTCCACTCATTTCCTGTAACTAATTTCCAATGATCCTAGGTTGGAAGAGGGGTTAGATTCTACTCAACTTCAGCCAGCCTAGTGCTGCCTCAGATGGCTGACTGCCATCTTGGTGAGTTAGGTTTGGATTCTTAATCTTATTTATTTCAATATAGAATCATAGAATCATAGAATCCCAGAGTTGGAAGAGACCCCAAGAAGGGCCATCCAGTCCAACCCCCTACCATGCAGGAACTCTACACCAAAGCATCCCTGACAGATGGCCATAAATGGGGTCTTTTCTGTTTTGTCCTTTGTTGGGGTGTGTCTTTACATTGTTTCTGACTTATAGTGACCCTATCATGGGGTTTTATTGACAACATTTGTTCAGAGGAGCGAGAGAGTGTGACTTGCCTAAGAACACCCAGTGGGTTTCCATGGCTGCCCTATACTAACCTAAAATCCTGAAAGACACCACATCTCATCTCATTTTGGAAGCTAAGCAGGATTGGATGAGAGACCACCAACAAACAAGAGGTGATGTTGGATATATTTCAGAGGAAGAAACTGGCAAAACCACCTCTGAGTATTCCTTGCCTGAGAAAACGCTATGAAATGCATGGGGACACCATAAGTCACCAGAACACCTGAAGACACATAACACACACACACACATATCTATAGTGCAGATATGATGTTGATTCTCTTCTTGGAAGCTATTGCTCATGCTTAATATAAATATGTTACTGCATAAATTCTCTTGAATTTTTAATTGGTGAAAAATATTTAAATAGCTTACACAGATTGAAATAAATCTGTCGCTAAATCTTTTTGGCAAGGATGGAAGCAAAATAATTAAACTTCCTAGTCATCAGAATCATATTTTTAGGTACTGGCATCAAACTGTTCAACTCCTGACCCCAAAGAAGGGATGGAAAAAATATCCCACATCCTAGTTTCAGACATCAAGTCTTTAGAAGCTTGAAACAATTCCAGGGAATAGTTTTCTTATCGGAGTGGTTCTGGTCTGCAGTAAGCCCTTTGTAAACGCTACCTGTGGCCATTGTAAGATGAAGAACAAGTTAATGGAGAGGTTATTTCTTTCTTCCCATTCTTTCAAATGATTCAGAGAACTGCTAACAGGCTGAATCAAATGTCAGCCAAAATCAATAACCTGGAGGTGAGAGTGTCTATGGACTAAATCAGCCTCAGTGGAAGGAACAAAGTGGCCACAAGAGACAAAGTCCACTTAGAAAAAAACTTACGTCCTCCTCTGGCACTTAAAAGAAATTGCATCCTGCAGTTATGGAGAAGGGGCATAGGTTACATGGGTTAGAAAATAGCCCATTACACCATATTGCCCAACTCCCTAAATGCATTGTGGATCTTTCATGGTATTAAAAGCTTCTATGGAGCCTAATAAAAGTAGTTCAGACTTCTTTCTTCTTTTTTTAAACCTTCTGTTGGAATGTAAGTCTGCAGTCTGTGTGACAGACAGCTTAAAACACACATTGGTAAAGCAGAGAATGGGCAAAATGCAACCCCTCCAGGCTCCCTTCACAACCATATTTGGACCAATAAAAGAATGAATTACCTCTCCCACATGCTAGCAGAAAGCCACCTTTTCCATAGGCAGCAACCTCCTCTGAACTATTTAACATAAATAATAGCCATATTTTAAAAGTAGAATTGAATTTGTGGCCATTTCTGGCATTTATATTGGGGATGGGGTGGCATTTTGGGCAGTTCATGTGGCTCCTGGATGATCTGAGGGAGAGAAAACGATCCCCAGACCTTCCCCAGTTTGTGAGTGGCAACCTGCTTGTGTCGAAGGGCTTTTTCACCTCCCTCTTTGTACATCAGAGCCTGCCTTTGCCTGAGGACTTTCCAGAATGAGTTGAAGCAAAGAGCATAAATTGAAGATGCACATGTTAGGAATCAGGAGAGGGGAATCCCTCCTCCCATTTTATGAGCTTCAATTCACTAGGGCTCTGTTGGATGCAGGCAAACTCAAACCTGTGATAAACATATTTGATTATTCTTAATTAATGAAACTAAGAAGCTGGACCTCTGGAGTGGTGCTGGTGGGGAAACTGCAACCACTTGCAAAATCACTGCACACATTCCTTCGGCCCTGTATGTATGTGTGTCTTAGTCATGCCAAATTCTTCACTTCCCTCTGCCCCACTAGCCCTCTCAGAGGGCAAAGCAGATACCCAATATCATGCCTACCGCAGCCCCCATAGAAACAGCCAGGTTGCTGAGAGTAGGTTTGGGCTTCTCTTTTTAACAACTGAGGTCCTCCCACACCATACACAGCTATTTTCAGTATATACTTGACTATAAGTCGACATCATGCATATGTCAAGGGCAGGTTTTGAGGCCAATATTAAAGATTTAGATATAAACTATGGATATGTTGAGGGTAAAATTTGGGGAAATGTAACAAAGGATCTAAAGGATGGAGCAAAGAAATACAATGCCAAAGAACATAAAAGATTCCAGCAAGTCTAACGGCTTGTGCTCACAATAGAGGCTGGTGGGATGATCAAGTGTGTGTGTGTGTGGGGGGGGGGGTGTTTCAGTGCCATTCTTTACACTCTTTCCTTTCACCAAGGCATGGTTCCTTTTAAAATAAGAATTAAAGTACAGTACTTAGATTGACCCATGGATAGGTCGGACCCATGTTTTTGGGGTCAATTTTTTAAACTAAAATTTCTAGAGTTATACATGAGTATATACAGTACTTGCCAGTGGAGGGCAGAGGGCCACAGAGAAATGACTAACTAGATTTCCTATAGTTGGACACAATGTAATATCATCATCTTTAGTGCTGTGTGCCTGTGGTGGGGGCTGGAGCAGCTGAAAGCCAGAGTTTTGAAGGACCTCTACAGGACCTCTTCCTGAACCAGGTTCTGTTCACAAATAAAACTATAGGAGCTATCTCTTGTTTTCAGCCTCTAACTCTTTATCTCGTGTGGTGTAGAAAAGAGACAAAGGCTCATGATATAGAAAGGAAAGGTGTTTTTATTCTTAAAAATAGCCCAATGTGTTTTGGCCTGAAAATATTTTTTATGGCCACCGTCAGGGGATTACAGCTTTAAAAGCAATCTGAAGGGATTCTAAAAAAAGAATTGTCTCTACAGCTTATGCCTAGCAACTGATTTGTCTCTTTCTACACCACAATGGTTGGATGTTTCCAGTCCTCTCTGCTCTTTACCCCTTAGATTCCATGATAGACATCCATCACTCTGCCAAAAAAACAAGAGAATGACGGGGTGGTTTCAAGGTGGTCTTTGGCATCAAACTGGAGTGGTAATCACTTAAAAATACCTTTTAAAAATTTCATGCTTGCCTTGAAGAGTTTTACTGGTGTGCTGCCAAAATTCAACCATGCATTTTCCTACAAGTTTCAGTGTTACAGTGTGGGGGAGGTTTAGAAATGGGCGGGGGGGGGGGGAGATAAATGATCCATGGGTCCTGGGTTAAAAAACAAAAAGAAATCCTCTAGCACCGGATTGTTCATTATTACACCAAAAAATGACATTCCTTGTTTAGTATTTTCAAACCAAGTCTGAATCTGAGGTCAAGGCTTTACTTGGTTTCCAACTCGTTGCTTACTGGGAGGTGATGAACAAAAAGTCCTTGTTCATATGCAACACAAAATAATCCAGCACTGGAGGTTTCCTTTGTCACTCTGCTCCCTCTTTTATTCTATTTCAATAAACACACACACATACCACTTTACAGAGAACACAGCAAAATGGTCTACAGTAATACCACAATGGCCACTCCCACTAACAGGAGGCACCAACCGCACACAACAGGGAAGAATGCAACAGCATGCTATCTGCAAACAGCATGTTCTGATTTACCATTCTGTGCAAACTGGCTTGGGGTGGGGGAGAATTTTCCCATTTGCTCCATGCATCCCAGGAAGATGGTTTTTGTTTTAAAAGCTCATGTCCCCCAAATTCACCTTTTATGATATCACAGTACTTTGTTCATTTTGTAGGCAATGAAGTCAGCATCTGATAATGATGGCAAGCTCCCAAACTCATAATCATTCGAATGCCAACAGTTTCTTGAATGTCAGCAGTTCAGACCCATAAGCACACAGAATGTGTGGAAAGGTGTGAAAGTGCACTGTGTTTTCACCCTTTTACCTCACAACAGTTCCAGTGCCAAATTAGAATTTGATGAAGAGGAAGGGGAAAAAACATGCACTGGAAAAAGAAGAAGAAGAAGAAACCATTAAAAAAAAGAACAAAATGTTTCACCAGCCCTGTGGTATTTTAATGGAGTGATGTTCAGAGAACATATTGTTATTTGCTACTAGCTCCAACAAGTGTATGGAAGATTAGCTGCTGCTCTGCCTGATACAGATACAGCATGAACAAATGGTGGAGTAGGTGGGTGCTGTGAGCATTTATCCATATACAAAAGACAGGTACAATGTGAGAGCTCTGTTGTCTTCCGAGGCAATCTGTGTTGGCAGGCTAAGAACTGCTGATTAAAATGGTGGAAAAAGATGTAATGCCACCTACACAGGGCCTCATCAATTGGATTTCCATGCAACACGTCTCATTTATACAGCTACATGTTACATTGCCATGCAGGCTGTTTCCAAGGCTTCCTATGCCTAACAATTGACAAAAAGAAGCAAGTTTGATAATTAGTCATTTGGAGTACATTCAAAAAATAAAAACAACATTTAAAACCTATATTCACTGAAAGGAATGGAGTGCAGTGCACTTCAGGATTTGCTTGTTTTTCGTTTACTTCAAAGCAACTATTTTATTTTGGGATGGAGCTACAGCACTTAGAGTGATGTCAATCTGTATTATTTCTACAGTTAAGATGCACCCCCCCCCATGAGCTTCTTGGTTGAGTGAGAGTTTGAACTCAGTTGTCCCTGGTCCTATTCTAACACTATTCCATCTCTGCCCCCTGTCTCTGGAACTCTCTACCTATCGATCTCCGCTTGTCCCCCTCCCTTGCTCAATATAAAAGGGACTTAAAGACCTACTTATTTAACCAGGCATATCGCTGAATGGACTTTTTATTTATTAGCCTGTTGTAATGCTGCCCACGGTTCTGCTGCCGCATATGTGATTTTGTGATGAGACTTGTGATTTTACTGATTTTACTGTTTTACTGTTTTATTGTATCTTGCCTGTTTTTAATGGTTTTTATGCCTTGTTGTTTTTACATGTTGTACACCGCCCTGATCTATGGAAGGGCGGTATAGAAATAAATCATATTATTATTATTATTATGACCATATAGAATACTGGTTCTTAAGTTTCAACACATCAGACTCCTCACATTAAAACAGGCAGTTCTGTTTCTGAAAGGGTTTCGAATCACCAGAAGGGACTCTGACCTCCATTCCTTTTTCAATCTGGGCAACAAGACACTGAAGAGCCTTACAGTAGCAACCTACCTAATTGTGGCATACATACTATGGTCAGGCCCTGACAATAAAAGAACAAGGTACATCTTTCCCCTCTAAATATCCAAGTGCTTTCTTCTCAGCAGCTAAGAGCAAAATCATTACTGCTACATGACTTCCTATTATAAAAGATTTTTTTTAATGTGGAGACAACCCTCCTTCACTCTCCTGCTAATGTGCCTTCCTAAATTTTATGCAAAGCATTTTTTTAAAATGGAAAAGGAACTGATGACAGATGTTTTTGGAGAGTAGAAATTCCCAAGAGAAAGAGGCACTGTAAAACTCACAAAAAAGAAGAAGACTCAAGCAGTGTTATTAAACAGAAAATTTATCAAAGGATGACAGCAGCAGACTTGTATGCAATGTAGATCACTTTTGAATAAACCTAGATAACCATGAAGCCACCATAGCCTTGTCTGACTGAGACCACAGCCTGGGGGGAAAAACTTTGGGGGAGATGACAATTCTCAAAATTGTCCAACCATAAAGGCCAGATTCCATCCAGGTTGGGGGGCTGTGAGTGTCTTTAAAAGTACTTTCTCCAGAGGGACAGTATGCAAAGAGATTTTGCATCATCTTTGACACTAACTGTATGAAATAAGTTGTAGTATGAATCTTTGTAGACATTATTTACTTCCTCAGTGCAAGAATGTTGCATCCTGAGATAAAAGAATATCAGAACACTGATATTTGAGACTAACATGGTTATGTCTCTGAATTCTATCACTTTTGAGAAAGTTAAGTTAGTCTGTTTGAATGAGTCTTGCGATATGTAGGGTTCCCATCTTATTTAGGATATTGTTGGGCCTAAAATAAAATCCTTATTGGAGTAATATGAAATGCCTCTAATTTTGTATGTTTCAACCATGCTGTGTGGCCTTACTTAGCCTGGAGAGAGAGAGAAGGAAGAGCAGACACTAGCCACCCTCACAGACTGATCCATAGGCATTTGGTATGCAGCAAAATTAGATCCTAAATGCTGATGGTAGGAGATCTATACCTGGATCCTCCCCTTCCTCCTCTTTCTTTGGGCTGTGTAGGACCAAGCCTCTTGCTCACAGTGCACTGTCAGCAGTAAATTTCTAATGTTACAATGGTTGCTACCAATGCATAATTTTCTTGGATTTTCAGGGGCTCATTGTCGTTCAGTTTTTATGAAAGTCAAGAGATCTCATGAGAAACCCTTTTCTGATGAGAATTACCAGGAAGTCTTGAGCTACTGGCAAGAAGGATTGGGTTTTAGCCTGTGATTGCTTGTTGTGGTTGTGTACCTTGAAGTCACTTCCAGCTTATGGAGATCCTAATGCAAACCTATCACAGGGGCTTATGAGGCTAAGAGTGTGTGACTCACCCAAGGTACTGTATATCCAGGATCTTTTAATGGGAGGACTGTGTTGTGTTTTTTTTCTTCTTGTTACTGCTTCATTTTTAATGACTTTAGACTGTTTGAAATTAGTAGTGGTTTAAAAATTAGTTAATTTGGTCCCCCCTTTTTGTTTTTTTGTTGCCAGGTTTTGGCTGTGTCTTGTTTTATTTTTGTTCTGTTTTGGGAGAAAGGTGGAATTTAAATTTTGGAAATAAATAAATAAATAAAATCCATGTGCGAAATAATATCTGGAATGATAAAACTGGCTTGTTGTTGTGTGCCTTCACATCATTTCTGACTTATGGCAACCCTAGGACGATCCTGTCATGAAGTTTTCTGGGGCTGAGAGAATGTGATTCACCCAAGGTCACCCAGTGGTGTCCTATGGCTGAGTAGGAAACTGAACCCTGATCTCTGGTGTCACAGTCCAATACTCAAACCACTACATCACACTGACTCTTATGAGTGACTCCAAACAACCCAAATCTGGTACTACCATAGGTACTATTCAGGCATGCTAATTATATTTATTCCTCTGTTTAATTTCCAGTCTCTATGGAGGTGGTGGCAAATTATCTCCCCCTCACCCCGCCCAATCTCTGAAATGGAAGAGAAGTCCTTCTCTGAAAGATTTGAGAATTACATCAGTGGGATCCTAAGGAAACATTCTAGTGTCTCTTCTGTCTATCTGTCAGCATAAATCATTTATCTGTATCTTTTATCACATTCCAATCCATTCTTTGCAAAAGTGCTTTGTGAAAAAAAGATTATGAAGCCCATAGGTGATGAAAGTACAAATCAGAAATAAAGAAGAATCAATTTTTATCAGCAGGTTTAAATTGATATGATAGGGTGCATCAGGCAACTTATGTCAGTGCAGCCAAAAGACTGTTCTGGTTAATTGCCATCAAATCAATCTTGACTTATGGTGACCCAATGAATAAGAGTCATCCTTTTATCGACAGCCCTACACACATCTTGCAAACTCAGGGCTGTGCCTTCCTTAATTGAGTCTTTCCACCTGTAATGTGATCTTCCTCTTTTTCCACTGCTTACCGAGAATGATTGGCTTTTTCAATGAGTCATGTCTTATATTTCTCTCCAAAGTATGACCATGTCAGCTTAGTCATCTTGGCCTCTAGGGAGAGTACAGGTTTGATTCATTTGTCTTTTTGGTAGTATCTGTAGAATTTTCCTCCAGCACCCTAAAGACTAATCAGTTTTGTTGTCAATATTTGAGGTCACCCACACCACAGAAATAAACCAGTATGTGACAGCTTTAAGTACCATGGTTCAATGGTATGGAATTCTAAGAATTGTCATATTGTGAGCCATTTAGCATCTCTGTCAGAAAGCTCTTGTGCCACAACAAACTACTCTTAGCCATGACAAGTAAAGTGGTGTCAAACTGGATTATTTCTGCAGTGTGCATGCAGCCTATTTATATTTACTTAGGGTGGATAATGGATGGCAGTTCATGACGCACACATAGGCAACTTGATATTCAATGATAAGAATCCCTTCTAGAAGAAAACCACCCTTAAAATTGTGGTGAACTATTCTATCTTCTCTGAAATATGCAATTTTAATTATGTACATAAATACAAAAGAAGAAACACTTGTGGCAATGCAACTTAAAGAACACTCCATTTTATTAGTCAGATATCTGGGAATGTTTATATTTATATATGAGTGGATTGTGTATGGTAAGAACAGGTAAGCTTCCATTAGGAGGAAAAAACAATACTCTGTGTGTGTATGAGAGAGAGAGAGAAAGAGAGAGAGAGATCAGACACCATAGAGAGCAATTGATTTTATTAGGCAGCTCTATATTAAGGCAGAGTGATTGTAAAGAGAAGGTGCACCTTAATCACTAATGTGACTAATGCTGTGTCATTGTGCCACCTTGCTATACTACTATGTCACTGTATTGCTATTATCTTGTATTGTGATTATGAATACCTGGGCAACCTTACTGATATCTAAAGCACTAGGAAGTTGTATTTTTCAAAGGTTTTCACGGACTACAGCCCACTAAATCAGATACTACACATTGTAGTAATCATTTAAGATTTCTCCAGTACTCTGGGGACCACAATCCTTTTCTGAAACTTGATAGATTGTAAATGTTTCAAAGCATCCTAAGAAAACTTTTAACTATATGAGGTGTGCAAGTGACTTGGTTATTGTAAGCTTGGTGTATACAAGCAAACATCCATGTTTAAATTCTAATAGCCTGTTCTCTACCACCAGAGAAAATTGATTAAATGAAATGAAGTATGGTATGAGTACAAATAAATTGCTTAGCTCCTTAGATGTAAGTAAAAATTACTTCTCAATAAATATATTTCCACTGGTTTGGTAAATTTTTGTTATCCAAGAATGCATATAAGTTATCCAAGTATGCATATAAAATACATACCTGTACCACACACCCAGTAGGCCTAATTCATATTTTAAAAATAATTTTAAAAATATGCCAGATGAAAAAAATGAAATGGAGAGAACATACTAGAGCACAAAGGGTGTCCTTTAGCAAAAACAAACAAACAAACAAACAAAAAACCCTTTCATGAAATGTTTTGAAACTATGGCTGTTATCTTCAGCTCTAAATCCTGAATTTTCATGAGTGAGCTTCACTTTTCAGGCTAGATATCTTAAATAATTTATTCTGGACACAGCATATTTCAGATTAACCATTTTGCTTCTCCAGAGCTCAAGACAGAACCTTGATCACATTGAAGCCGGCCATGCATGTCTTTCAGAGTTATTTTTCAAAACAGCAGTTCAAAAGCAAAAGGAATATAGTAACATCTTAAAGCAATTTGGGGTGAAAAGGAATTATATTTATGTCACTCCATCCTACAGCACATTCTGGGCAGCAGTTTATGGCAAAGGAGTAATATAATTTTCATGTCCCCACAATGGTGTCACAGATCTGAAAGCCTACCTTTGAAAAATGAAAGATAAGAGATTGTTGGGGGGTTTTTTATTGAAAGGATTTTTTAAAAAGTGACAGGATAAGAACCAATTTTTTTTAGTCTTCTGTACTTTTTATACCATAATTGGACACTGATAGAAACAGCTAACCAGGGCTCATATATGCTATTTATGTTTTTCCTGATTTTCCTTTCATTTTAACTGGTTCTGTTGATTGTGGCATTATGTATCTGAAATGAAAACTACTAATACTACACATTTATAACAGAGGGCATAATCATCCTTTTGTAAATGGAGTAACTCTCAAGGGAAGCACAGATGAAGAAACTGAAGTAAATGATTTATTGGGCTTTAAACTGAGTGTTGTGGGGAAGGGAGACAGCATTCTGGAAGGCAAAAGGGCTGGAAACAATAGTCAAACTGAAATAGAGGGAACAAGGCAAACAGTGCAAGGACCCAAGAGTAGGAGGCAAAAAACCATGCAAAAGCAGCAAGTAAAGAGGACACATGGTCTTAAATGTCTCTACACTAATGCACAAAGTATGGGAAATAAGCAGGATGAACTTGAACTCCTAGCACAACAAGGGAAATATGATATAATAGGCATCACTGAAACCTGGTGGGATGAGTCTCATGATTGGAATGTAGAAACAGAGGGATATAACCTTTTAAAGAGAAACAGGCCAAACAGGAAAGGAGGAGGAATAGCATTATATGTCAGGGATATTTACACCAGTGAAGAGATCCAGGAAGTCAATACTGGAAGCCAGGTGGAGAGCATCTGGATAAAAATTAAAGGAGAGGGAAATAACAGGGATGTTACTGTGGGAGTCTACTACAGACCCCCAACTCAGGCAGAGGAATTGGATGATGCCTTTCTAGAACAGATAATCACACACTCAGAAAGGAGAGATGTAGTAGTGATGGGGGACTTCAACTATCCTGATATTTGCTGGATGACAAATTCAGCCAAATCCTCAAGGTCTAGCAAATTCCTCACTTGCCTGGAAGACAATTTCATTGTCCAACAGGTGGAAGAAGCAACAAGGGGATCAGCCATCTTAGATCTTATCTTAACCAACAGAGAAGACCTAGTTGATGGGGTGCAAGTGGTTGGATCCTTAGGTGGAAGTGACCATGTTCTCCTGGAGTTTGTTATACAGCGGAAGGGAGAAGCCAGGCATAGTCAGACACGCACTCTAGACTTTAGGAGAGCTAATTTCAATAAACTTAGAGAAATACTGGGAGTGATCCCATGGTCAGGAATACTAAAAGAAAAGGGAGTTCAAGACGGATGGGAGTTTCTCAAAAGGGAGATATTGAAGGCACAATTTCAAACAGTTCCAATGAGGAAGAAAAATGGAAGATGTCTCAAGAAGCCAGGATGGATGACTAAGGAACTTTCAAATGAGCTAAGTTTTAAACGGAACATGTATAAGAAATGGAAAAATGGGGAAATCACAAAAGAGGAATTCAAACAAATAGCAAGCATGTGTAGGGATAAAGTCAGAAAAGCTAAAGCGCATAATGAACTCAGGCTTGCTAGAGAGGTTAAGAACAATAAAAAGGGCTTTTTAGGATATGTCCGCAGCATAAGGAAGAAGAAGGAAATGGTAGGACCACTGCGTGCAGAAGATGGTAAAATGCTAACAGGGGACAGAGAAAAGGCAGAATTACTCAACACCTTCTTTGCTTCAGTCTTCTCAGAAAAGGCAAAAGGTGCTCAACCTGAGGACAGTGAAGAAGGGGACAGAGTGGGGGAATTTCAGCACAGAATAAGTAAAGAGACAGTACAGGAATACCTGGTTAATCTAAATGAATACAAATCTCCAGGACCAGATGAAATACATCGAAGGGTATTAAAAGAACTGGCAAATGTGATATCGGAGCCATTGGCAATAATCTTTGAGAACTCCTAGAGAACAGGAGAAGTTCCAGCAGGCTGGAGGAGGGCAAACATTGTCCCCATCTTCAAAAAGGGGAAAAAAAGAGGATCCCAACAATTATCGTCCAGTTAGTCTGACATCAATTCCAGGAAAGATTCTAGAGCAGATCATTAAGCAGAGAGTCTGTGAACATTTAGAGGCCAATACCATAATCTCAAAAGGTCAACATGGGTTTCAGAGAAACAAGTCATGCCAAACGAACCTGGTCTCTCTTTTTTGATAAAATTACCAGTTTGGTAGATGACGGGAATGCTGTGGATATAGTATACCTCGATTTCAGTAAGGCCTTTGACAAGGTTCCCCATGACATTCTTGCAAACAAGCTTGCAAAATGTGGGATAGACAAGTTAACTGTTACATGGATTTGTAATTGGTTGAGTGGCCGAACTCAAAGGGTGCTCAACAATGGCTCCTTTTCATCCTGGAGAGAAGTGACCAGTGGGGTCCCACAGGGTTCTGTCCTGGGCCCAGTGCACTTCAACATCTTTATTAATGATTTGGATGACAGAATTGGGGGCATACTTATCAAATTTGCAGATGACACTAAACTAGGAGGAGTAGCTAATACCCCAGAGGACAGGATCAAAATTCAAAATGACCTGAATATACTAGAAAGCTGGGCCAATGCTAACAAGATGAAATTCAACGCAGAGAAATGTAAGGTTCTGCACTTAGGGAGGAAAAATGAAATGCACAGATATAAAATGGGGGACACCTAGCTGAATGAGACCACATGTGAAAGGGATCTAGGAGTCCAAGTAGACCATAAGCTGAACATGAGTCAACAGTGCGATGCGGCAACTAAAAAGGCCAATGCAATTTTAGGCTGCATCAATAGAAGTATAGTGTCTAGATCAAGGGAAATAATAGTGCCACTCTATTCTGCTTTGGTCAGGCCCCACCTGGAATACTGTGTCCAGTTCTGGGCACCACAATTCAAAAAGGATGTAGGGAAACTGGAGCGGGTCCAAAGGAGGGCAACTAAGATGGTGAAGGGACTGGAAACCATGCCCTATAAGGAACGCCTTAGGGAACTGGGGATGTTTAGCCTGGAGAAGAGAAGGTTAAGAGGTGATATGATAGCCCTGTTTAAATATTTGAAGGGATGTCATATTGAGGAGGGAGCAAGCTTGTTTTCTGCTGCTGCAGAGACTAGGACACGGAACAATGGATATAAATTGCAGGAAAAGAGATTCCACCTCAACATTAGGAGGAACTTCCTGACAGTAAGGGCTGTTCGACAGTGGAACACACTCCCTCAGAGTGTAGTGGAGTCTCCTTTCTTGGAGGTCTTTAAGCAGAGGCTGGATGGCCATCTGTCAGGGATGCTTTGATTTGGAGTTCCTGCATGGCAGGGGGTTGGACTAGATGGCCCTTGTGGTCTCTTCCAACTCTATGATTCTATGATTCTATGGGATTTCATGATGAGTCTTATAATTTTACAGTGGCAGGAAGTAAGGAAAGGAATAAGAAGTTTAGAGTGGCAGGAAGTAAGACAAGGAATAAGCAGGGGACTGGACCCTGATCTCCAGAATCACATTCTGACATTCAAACCACTGCACCACCTAGCATCCCAGATGAGATGCAAGGATGCAAATTCTTCAGTTTTGATGGGTTCATCTGGAAAATGGTTGTGTGCAAATCTCCACCTCAGCTATTGAAGCACCAGCTTGCTGTACTTTGCAAAGCCTAACTGATCTGTTGCTGCAACTTGCAAAGACTCTCCAGAGGCCCTATCTGTTTACTGAGGCCCTGTACAGACCAGCAGTTTACACCAGCCTGTATGCTGATTAGGGTTTGGAGTCCACACAACCGAGAACCCTAGCCCACTGTCTGGGTGTCATCATGGTGTGTGCCTCTTTACATGGGGCATGCCATGATGACACACAGGCAGCGCAGTGCCCAAATGGTGCTGGCCAGAAGGGGCGTCATCATGGTGCTCAAAGCAGTTTCTTTTGGGGCAGCGTGCGGCACCAATCTAGGGCATAATGTCGAGCTCCTGAGTTAACTTTCTTTTTCCCTCCCAGTAGTGTCAGGGCTCACCCTCTGTTGTGCTCTGCATCTGTCTTCTAGCTAGAATGAAGAAGGCTAGATTAAATGTTCCATATCCCATCTCCCTATATAGGTGAGAAGGATCAATCCCCCTCACTTGGAAGCATCTCCTAGCTAGAAGAAAGAGGGCTAGATTAAATATTCCATATCCCATATCCCTATATAGGTGAGAGGGATTAATCCCCCTCACTTGGAAACATCCCATTTATCAAAGATTTCTGTCTTAATTGTCAAACAGGAAAATATGTTTCCTCTCTGTGTGTGTTTGAATGATAAGCTGTGAGCAACTGCGGTTGGTACTTAATGTATAATGTTTAATGGCATCACTAGGAGGCCATCCCTAGCCTCAGTTTGGCCCAGAAAGCTCAAAGCCTGGATGATTCAGAACTGGCAACCCTAATTAAAACAGATCATGATTTAAATACAATCACTTATTGCACTGAATAACAATTTGAAACCAATTAAATATGTTATCATATTAACCAAACCATGAATTAAGAAAATTTAAAAGCATTTCATTTATTTGAGTAATATTATAATTACGTGATGTGCATGCAGAGGGAGGAAGACCATCTGGAGTTGAGGAAAAAGAAGGTTCTGGTTGCATGTGATGGAAGATAATGATGGGACTGAGGAAAAAGATGGGGAGGAAAAACAGAAAAAAAACCCAGTCTCCCCCCTCTCTCCACACAGCCAGCCGCGAACAGAGTATATGGACACCCAATTTAGAAACAAACTGCTTTGATGGACTAAAATGAACAGACACCTGGCAGTGCGAGCAGTTTGGATGGGAAACTTGTACAAGATTAATGAGTATTAAAATAAAACAAGTGCAAATCCAAAGAACTAAGTATCTTTTAACTGAAAGCAGTGCTATTTAATCCAATTAGTTCAGGCTTTTAGCAATGGCAGTTTCTCTTTTAGACACCAGCATTAGACAACCTGAAGAAAACTGGTCAGGTTGCCCCCAAGAATACAATTGGAAGATGAATATGCTTAGCCTTGGAAACTAGCCATCTTTCTTAGATAACCAATACTGCTTTAGGTTTTTGTAGTAGTGTCAATAATATTTCATTAAAAACATACAGGTTGGGTTTAGTAATGCCCTGTTGACGGAGCAGGGTGGTTGATATTGCCCTAGATTTTGGGGATGGGGTGCCTAGGAGAAGTCAAAGGTTCAATCCAGTCTATGTTTTGTCAGCAAGAACTCCTGTTTAGGAGACATACCTGCTGGTAGAAAGAGGAAATATGACATTTGACAATTCCACCATTCCCATGCAGTGCCGCTTACACTGCTGAAGTCACTTAGGGGATTATCAAACGGAAGCATTTACCATGGGTAAAATGCTTGCAAAATGTTCCTGAAATGTTTCTAAAGTGGGAAGGTGTGATTGTCCATCATGCTTCTCAAACGTCATTGAGGCGTCCTGCATTTCTTCCATTGTCAAAGCATTCACAGAGCAGCCATTTTTTGAATAACAGGATCTTCTGTTATTCAAAAAAGTGCTGCTCCTTGAACTCTTTGACAACGGAAGAGAAGCGAGACACCTCAATGATGTTTTGAGAAGCGTGATGGACAATCACACCTTCCTGCTTCAGAAACATTTCAGGAACGTTTTGCCCACGGTAAGGCTCCATGTGATAATCCCCTTAGTGGTGGGTAGCGAAGGGGAGAAGAGAAGAGGCAATTCAAATCATGAATGTCCAGCTGCTTTCATCTCCTTAGGGAAGGGAAAGGCTGATCTGAGATTACCATCACCTCCTCCTTCTGCCTTCCCCACAGAATTGTGCATGTGGGAGGTATACACACATGCAGGATTGTGGCCACTGAGTGGAAAATTAGGTGATTGCTCCCTGTGTTTTATGTATTTATATCTGAGCAAATCACTTCCTTCCTTTTTTATCATTGGCCATTACTTTCCCCACTTAGGTTGGATTTTTATAAACCTAAAACTTTCAGGAGATATCTGATAGCCTTGGCTGAAGAGTGGGGTATAAATAAAAATTATTATTATTATTATTATTATTATTATTATTATTATTTTTA
The DNA here is from genome assembly GCA_034509955.1 of Urosaurus nigricauda. Classification (NCBI taxonomy): domain Eukaryota; kingdom Metazoa; phylum Chordata; class Lepidosauria; order Squamata; family Phrynosomatidae; genus Urosaurus; species Urosaurus nigricauda. The sequence goes on along the minus strand of JAOEGL010000001.1, from coordinate 253,406,508 downwards.
GTCATTGCCTGTGGCTTTTTGAAACATCACTTGGACTGAAATGTAATACTAACCTTGTTCGAGACTACTTCCTCAGATGCATTTGGACATGACCGAATGCATCTGAGGAAGAAGATTTAAGTCTATGAAAGCTTATGTTTCCAACTTCTGTCCTTCTCGAAGGTGCTACAAGATCTTTCTACATAGTATTGTACAAATTAACACAGTTATATCTTTGAATTTTACTTTGTTCAGTTAGGTTTCAAGGTTTAAGTCCCCCCCCCCCCCACTTTTCTCTGCTCTAACCACCATAACAGACATATATTAGTCAATTAAAAATCCTTCCCTCTTCTCAGGGTAAATTTGCTTTCCTAAATAACTCCCATGCCACTCTAATAATAGTACATCATAAAGAGGCCCTGGGCAGCATTGTCTACTGGAGAACCTAAATGTCTTTTCTCTTTGACATATGCACCATACTTTTTTTAAAAAACTTTTTTGGTGTGGAAAAAACATTTCCCTTTAGGAGAATCATACACATCTTCTTGTGTCGTTCAATGCAAACAGAGCCCCCTGTGAGCTCATTTTGAGTCTGCATCTCCCATTTTAACCTGCTTCCTCCAGGTAGGATTTTGGGTTAAATCTGGCCAAAGCATAATTTCTGTAGTCATTGCAGGCCCATTCAAGTATATGGTACCTTTTCTATTTCTAAAATGGTACCAACTCTCAATAAAAAGATAACACATGCTCAGGTTTAGATGAACAGTTTCTTCTACTCTAAAGTATAAGAAGTCTTAATCCATAGCAGTGGAGGTGCTGTTTTGCACATCAGTGGAAACAAGATTCTGAACAAACATTAACGGACATACTTGGTATTCAATTGTAAGAAAAGCAACACATTTATGGGCACATTTATTCCAGACATGTTTACAATCTCTCATAATCATAAACCAGAAGAATATTAACAGCCCTAGTGCTTGCCAAATAATAACAGAAAGGATTTGTCTCTTTGAGAGCATGTCAAGTGTACAGACCCATTTAATAGTATGTATAAATATAGGAATGAAGACTGAGTGAGTTAGCCATACAGATATGTTGCATGACCCTGATGTTGTATCAAATATGGTCTAAAATATTGGAAGTATATGAGTATATATGTATGACTTGATGTATATGCATATGGCTTGATGACCAACAACAAAATGATGAGACCAGACACAATTAAATGGGTTGAATAATGGTCATTTTATTCACCTATATCCTATTTAACTGAATTTGGACCTGGGGATAACAAAAAACAAGGAGGGAGCAACCCGATGCAGGTCCAGCTGAGGACAGGCATCAACCTGTGACCAGACTCTTCAGTCTTCCATTGGGTGAAACAGATGACTCTGGGGGCAAACTAAAATCCAGTTGATTGAGGTCTAGACAGTCATTTACAGGAAGGCAAACCCAGGGGGCTTCCCCCTCCCCAACGTCACAAGACTTTTAAGAGAGAGTAACTCCCAGGTTGGTCCCAAGGCAGACATTTACATCCCCATAGGTTCCATGACCCACAGAGGGAGCTCCAAAACCCAACTATTCATCAAAAGGGTGCCAAGGCATACACCAATCTAATAAATTCTCGCCCTGTAACCTGCCAAGTAAAAACATATTTTAGATACCACCCGTAGCCAATTTTCTATGTCCCATCAGATACAGAGTGGGGTAGATAAAAACAAAAAACAGAACAGGTAAATGAAAAAAATCCTACCTGGCCCCAAAGCCATCAGATTAGTTATATCAAAAGAGCAAAGAGAGCACACATAAGGTGTGTGTGTGTGTGTGTGTGTGGTCATTAAACAGCCTCTATCTCCACCTCTTTCATATGACCAGCACTTGGCACTGGTTTGCTGTGTGGCCAGGGGAACCTAGTGGCTAGTGTGGGAATTCCTTTTAGCAGTAATAAACCAGAACTCCTTTCCTTGGAATGGATAAGGCAAAACTGTGTAAGTTACAGCTGAACAGACTTGGGCCACAACGTGAATCCAGGTCCAGGCATCGGTTGACACACCTGCCAGCATCCTGTTCACCCGGTCTGCCTGCTAGGTAGTGCTGGAATCACAGATGCAGGAATCTAATCAAGCAGAAGTCACAGTGTGGTGCTCCTTGTACGTGGGAATAAGAGTTATCTGACCCAAAGCTGGGTGTGACCTGGTTCCTACACCTCCAAGGAATATTCTTGGAAAGAGTCATTGACCTTGGAGCAGCTCCTGTAGTTAAAATCTCTCCCTTTCCCCACTATGCCAATCTTCAGTCCAGGGAATATGGCCTCTGTAAACCTACAACACATATGTTGGCTGGGCCTTCTTTGTCTCAATCAAGAAAGATTGCAGGTCCTTCCTTGCCAGCGATAAGGTTCCCCCTTTGCACCTGGTCATCGTGGGAGCAATAACTGAGCAGCTGGCTAAACAGTGACCAAGAGGCCTCTTGCGTGGAGGAATAGTATGGGTGAGAGGCTTCTTGGCTACTGGTCAGCTATCTGTGACTAGGTGCAAAGGGAGCAGTCACCGAGATTGGTTTTTCTGAATCTGCTCGGGGGGAGGGGAGGTCATCGTCCAAGACAAAAGGGGGCAGTAGCCAAAAAAAGTTTGAGGACCATTGTTTTATTGTTTCTGGTGGTTAGCTGTCATGAAGGTTTGTACAATGGTGCAACATACAGAACAAACAGTAGACAGCACAATCCTAACATGAAACTTTTAGGGATATTCAACTTCATAATGGCCTTTGTTGTAGCCACAGCTCACTGCTGTCACCTATATCACAAAGGTGATCTGTTACTTTCTCTAGATCTATTTGGTCATTTTCTCTATGCAGAAATGAGATTGGGAGGAGGCAATGGAAGCAAACCTTTGGCCCCAACCTGTATGTCAGGCATGGGAGTCTGAGCAGTAATATGATTAGACTCTTTACAAGCAGACATTTCCAGTGCTAACAACCACACCAATATGAGAGCATCAAGGGGGCAGGTTGGGTACCATGCACGGTATTGAGGCAGGCAAGCAGCATGGTCCTGCCCCCACTTCTCCTGTTTCCATGAGCAGCTTCTTAAAGCACAGCATGGTTGTATAAGACTTCTCTTTCTGACTCTTTACTCCTCAGTGCCAAATTATCCAGTGATGTGATAATCATACCCCAAAAAAAGAAGAAAAAAAAAGAAAAGAAAAAAAGAAAGAGTTTTGCAAAAATTTATCCATCAACTGAAATGTGGTTGCGTATATGAGAGGGCTGATTTTGTTTTGCTTTTCTCTTGCTGAAAATGACAAAATACTTCCTTATCATTTAAATAGCTGAAACCTTGGCAGATATCATGCAGATTCTCCTCATCAATGGCTAGGCTGATTACGAACACCTGGTTTGCCTTTGGATAAGTCCACCATTAGCTTTAGCCCCAGAGAACATGAAGATTTAGCTAGCTGTGCAGGCAGTATCAGATTATTGCTTCTCAAAATCATCAATCCTTGAAACGAAAATACTGTACCTAAGAAGGAGAACCCTGTCGATTTACTAAAATAAGCAGGAATATAACAGGAGCAAAGAATGTTCTTGGATTGCAACTCCCATTATTCCCAGCTAGCATACCCAATGGTGATGTGATGTTCCATCTGGCAACCTTTGGGACTACAAACCACTCAACCCTGGCCCAAGGAGAACGGTTGCACAGCAGCTCTGTCTGAAACAAAAGGCTCACAAGGAGTTTTCAGAATCAGACCACCAACAGATCATTCGATGAACAGTTTTCCCCTTGGAGAGTGAAAGCCTCTCGCCAGAGAATGAATAATCCCCTTGCTCATGTCAATGAAGTCTGGCTCTAATCCTTTAGACTGAGGCTGAACTGTTTAATAATAATAATAATAATAATAATTTATTTTTACCCCACTTCTCTATCACAAGGACAATCAAAGCGGCTACGGGACATGTAGCAAGTACAGTACTACAATGATTTATGATTTCAACTAGATCTCCATGTCATTGATCTTATGATTTCCATTTCCTCCACCCCTCCACAACCAACTAATCAAACCTTTCAGGTTTTTTAGCACTAGATATTGTAACCTAAGCATCATTTATTTTTTCTGTTCATACTTCCAGTTTCTTCAGGCCAGTTTCTGTTATTGATCATGTGTCACAATCCCAAGCAAATACCGCTTATGATTTTTTTGGGAAAAATCATTAATGAGCTGCTTATATTCTATTGCAGATCATTAATCAAGATATTAAATAATTTCTAGTCCTGTCATTCATCTCTGAAGCATCAGCTTTGAAGCGTCCTTATTATTTATTTCTGAAGAGTGTTTTTTAAATCATTTTTCCATGAATATAATCACAAACAACACCAATTAAAATGTGCAACTGAAGCGCTGAAAAGACAATGAACGAATTTTGCTTCAAGTAAACGTAAATATATTATGTATGCATTATTCCACACACATCCATTAAATTTGCCCTTGTACCCCAAAAGTAACAAAATTTGCATGATGAAATGTATTCTTAATAAATCTTTTTGTCTCTGATTCTTTGAGTCTTGATAAAGAATGAAAGGCTGCAATCTTATGCAGCTACTTGGAGGTAAACCCCACTGAGTTATATGGAACTTATTTCAAAGTAAACTTGCATAGGATCAGGCTGCAAATAAGTTGGAAATATAATCATCAAGTCTTTTTCAAAAATGGGACATGCTGATTTTTTTTAGTGAGCCAAGACTTTTCAAAACTAATTACCAGTAGCTATAGCCAAGGAAATTTCAAGATCCTAGGAAGTATTTTATCCAGACATAACCATATACCATCAGTATTACTTGCACTTTAACTTCCTGGAAATATATATTAGAAGCTCTTCTTTTATTAGCCGGAACTGTGTTATGATTCTGATCTTCAGAGTTTGCCAACAATATATTTTGAATAATGATGTCCAATTCTGAATCTGAACATACTTATAAAAGGAAGATCTCAGTAATTTTGATTTATTATTTATTTTCTCTACCTCCACTACAGAATGAACCAACACTCATTCTAACAGTGTTTTTCTCTCTCTCGATATTTTTATAAAAGTCACCTTCAATTAAACATTGGAACAAAAGAAAATACACCTTAAAGAATGCCCAAAAGGGACGGTCCGCGACCGCCCCTTTAAGTGCTGGGATGGGGACAAGGCTGCCGCACCGACAGCCTCCGCAGCCCCATCCCGCCGCTTGTGGAGGCCGCGGGGAAGCGGCAAACTGCCGGTTCCCCACGGCCTCCAAGCAGGGTCCAGCAGATGCCCTGGGCGCCCACTGCACCCCGCTTGCGGAGATGGAGCCGAAGGGAGGAAGGGGCTGCCGCCACGGCCCCTTTCTCCCTGGGTCTTTGCCGCGGCTGTGTAAAAGCCACGGCAAAGACCCGATGCCAAAAAGGAGCTCCGTTTGGAGCTCCTTTTTTGGACCACAGAAAGGGTGTGATTTGCGTCCTCCCACAGCGCAAAGGCATCATCATGTGCGCAGAGAATCTAACAGCTGCACACATGATGACGCTTTGAAAGTGCGTCCGTATGGATGCCGCCATTTTAAAATGGCGGCATCCATATGCTTTAGGCCTAGGGTGGGTGTAAAAGCTACGCCCTCCCTAACCCTAAAGGCAGGCTTTTTAGCCCTTAAAATGCCTCAAAGTGCCCGTCTAGAATGGGCCATTGACTATAGTGGGTATCTCTTCAAACTATTTATTTATTTATGAAACTGCAGGATACCTCATAGCACAGTGCTCTTTGGTGAGTTTACACCTAAGTATAGAACAAATGAAACAGAAAACAAGATATAAAGCCATGAAATAAAACAAAAGGCAAAGAAAAAAAATGAAACAAACAAACAAAAAACCCCATGAATGTAAAAGAGCGTAAAATTCACAGCTATCAAAATTTAAAACATAGCCTAATACTAAGAGGCCCAGATTAGAGGAGTTATTTACTAGGTTTAGAGGAACAAAAAGTCTTCTCCTGGTGCGAAAGGGACCACTGAGAATGTGGCAGAACTTCTCTGGGATGGCAAGGGTGGTGCTATGTCATGGCTATTACATAGTATCAGTTGTTTAGAACAGGTTTGTGATGGATCTCCTCTCCAGTTTCCTCACTCAAACATCAACTCTTGGGCTCCTGTCACTAAGGAGCTGTGCTGGCCAGCCATTAAAGCTGTCCTGGGGTGGAGTTGGGCTGTGGTATCCTTACGACGCATGCCCCAACTCTGTCTCCACATGACACTGCACCAAAGGAGCACTTTAAAGCCATGACACTGTGGCTATTGCATCCTTTCCAGGGCACAAAAAGGAGCCAGACTGGGGCCACAACGTGAGGTTGCCATAGTCCTGATCTGAGGAAGATGGAGGTGGCTGCAGGCTGCCCCATCAGGAGAGGTCTTCACAGCCCCTAACTTTGCCCCACAGCGTTTAATATCATGGATTGGCCTTTTTAATCATCAACGCACTTGCAGTAGCTTGGGATGAGTCCTTCCTGAATCTTCGTTAGCGAATAAAATCCAGAGAGAGAGAGATAAGCTCTCGCTGTGCAGAATACCCCATCATGTGGGTATTCACTAAGTGAAGATAGGAGACTAATTGGTAAGGTGTAATAGTACCCACGTTTCATGAACAGCTGTCTAGAAAGACACTCCCTATTAACAACTTAGTAAGGACTTACTTTGATCTAAATACCCTACAGATACCAGATCTTGGAAGATAAACAGGGTCAGCTCTGGTTAATATTTGGATGGGAAACCACCAATGATTACCACGTGGTGTAAGCTGTATTCCAGAGGAAGGAACTACTAAAACCACCTCTGAGTATTCCTTGTCTAAGAAAACCCTATAAAATTCATGAGGTCACCATAATCCAAGAGGCAACTAGAAGGTACATGCATACATATAAGGAGCTACTTCACTGTTGAAGAAAGGCACAGTTTATTCCTTAAATCTATGCTGGATGTCTCAAAGTTCTTGTGTTCTGTCACTAAAGATTAAAGAGTTGTTTTGACCATTTTCTTTTGAATGGATGCTGGGTCAATATTTTGCCTCATCTTTTCACCCATCTGTTTCATAGTTAACCACTTATCCTTACAAATTCAGCATTTAATCAAGGACTTTTTCAAATATCGAGTACTGATAACACATCCTTATGGGGAGCAGCAGAGCTGAAGAATTCTATCCATGCATGCTGCTGGACAATCCAATCTTTCTCAGAGCCAATTCCATTGCTATCTGCATGCTATTAATGACCTGTATCTCTGAACCAGAAAATATAATCATGATGCTGAGTCTGCTGTGTTATTATCGCTACTTGTTTTCTGCTGAAAAGCATAAACTAAACTGCTTTTATAACAAATCTGTGGGCTATATTCTCATTTGCTATAAATCTAACTGGTGCCTAAACCAAGTTTGTGTCTAGCCAGATCAGCTGAATGCTTAGGGCATTTTTACACAGTAAGTGGAGAAAAATACAGTAGGCACCATCCTGTTTGAGAACATGCCACAGGGGACTATTGGTAATCAGGAACACCCTGTCACATATGTCCATGTTGCAAACATGCCTTAGAACATGGTTAGATCTTCAAAAAAAGAAAAAGAAAAAAGAAAAGAAAAAAAGGATGAGATGGCAATGATTTTCCACCACTCTACCTTTCCTCTCCAGATCCTCCCAGTGGGTTTGTAATCTTTCAGAACAGCAAAAGAGGTGAGCTTGGGAGTTGCTGGGGGAAATGATGGGTTCGAGAAAAGTGCCACCTTGTTCCATTTTAAAGCAGAAAGTTTCCACAGGATCTCACTTCTTTTTGCAAATGGAAAAAGTTCTTCTGTTTGTGGAAGAGCAAAAGTGGACTCCAGCACATAGTCAGAATCTTTGTCTATGTCACACAAGTTTAGGTATATTTACCAGTGGTAATGAATTCACCAATTCATTGGTGAATTGTGAAGATACATACCAGGACACTGACAAGAGCATCGTAATGTGCAGTGGGCTCTATCAGTGTGCAACCCTCCTTAGCCAGTGTCCTGATGTGCACTGGTCCTATTACACATTGGTCACTGTATTGGTTCCACTACATAGTAACATTACAGTAGCTCTCTGATGAATATGGATGCTTATTTCCCACAGACATAAGTCCACTTAAGAAGATGTAACCCTATTACTGAATTTCAGCCTCTATTTTTTGCTAAAGTGAAATGGGGTCAAAGTTTGGGAGTTCTGTGTTACAAGTCGCAACATTATCTGTAATATGCTACTTTGGGGTATAACAATACCTCCTTTCAAAATAATATAACATCTGATAAACTGGGTCCAAAACACATTGTAGAAATAATCCAGTTTGAGACTGCTTTAACTGCCCTGGCTCATTGCTAGGGAATCTTGGGAATTGTAGTTTCTTGTGGCACCAGAGCCTTTTGACAGAGAAGGCTCAATGTCTCAGAAAACTACACTTTCCTGAAGTCCCTAGTATTGAGCCAGGGCAGCTAAAGCAATCTCAAACTGGATTATTTCTGCAGTGTGTTTTGGAACTTGGTTACCTTTTTCATATAACATGTGACATTTACTTGTAAATATCTTTTTCATTACTGGGAAAGAATGCTTTCGGAAGGCACGTGGAGGGATTCTCTCCACTCATGCCTGAAAATTAGCCTATTGTTCTACTGTTTGGAATTCCCTCACCCCAAAAAAGAATTTTTAAAAATGGATAACCAGTGTACAAGTAACAGGAACAATTTTGAGTAATGGGTAACAGCAATGAATTACTTTAAATAAATTGTGGCAGTAACAATAATTATTCCTTGCCATAATAAAAAGTGTTCCTTTTAAAAAAGTTACTTCCTAAAGCCAAGGATGATTGAATATCTGGTTAAAGAATCATCGATACAGAGTGCTGACGGTATTTAATAGCTTTTAGGCTTCATTCTAAAGACACTTACCTAGGAATTATTTAAGCGGAAACATGATTACATTCAAGTTGTATTTCCTGTTTACTTTGGGTTTCATCAGGTAAATTCCTCCCATAAAAGTCAGAGGGTAAAATGTGTTCTCTATTGGTTAAAGCATTCTCTGCAATTGATGATTTAATATTTCTTTTGTCCTTGCTAATTACCCTCTTAACCTCCTCTTGTTTGTTCCTGATGGTGTTATATACTCCCACTAGATAGATAGCCAACAGGCATTTAAGATGGATCTCTTCCAGAGGGCATATCCATCAGACCTTATATAAAGGTCATTAAGAACACTAACTCCATTTCATTGCAACTGTTTGAATAATTAACTGATTGCAGATTTGGTAATATTAGATGAATTAATCTTGATAATTTTAATATATATCAATTTTATGTTTGTTCTGTAATTGTAAATGTATGGTTTTTATGCTGTAATCCTGCCTTGATCTGCAGGGAGAGGCAGGAAATACAAATAAATATTTATTATTATTATTATTATTATTATTATTAAAGAAACCCCAATGAAACTCATTGGATAAGATGAATTGACAAGCAACTTGAAGGTACACACACACACACAAGACTATACTACAAAGCCACTAATAGCAAAGAGGGATTTAATACTGTTGTTTTTGTTTATCCCATTGACATTATATACATAGATGTAATCAATAGGACTTCAAAGTGTTTCCTTTTGACTGTATGACTATATTGTTGTTTTATTACATTTTAACTGGCAGCTAATCCTAAAAATATGTGGATCTTAATAGTATATAAGTCACCAAATGTTTGAGAAATGCAAGGTGCAACATATGGTAAATTGCTCAAAAGATTCAAAGTAAGGTAAAATACACATTCAATATTCTGAGCTTGTGGTGAAGAAACGTAAGACATAATGAAAACATTTCTGTCTCACTACTAGAGTCTTTGGTCTCAGTTCCTTGGCAGTTGAGTACAAGGTGTTTTTTGAAACATTACACAAAGCATTTACAAATTACAGTCCATCATGCGATTTCAATTTTCTTTGTTTTTCAAAACCTTTCACAGCTTTAAGAATAAAACTTAAAAATTTTGTAATGAAAATTAGGAGCAGCTGAAGTAATTTACATCATGAACCTTATCTAGGTGCCCTTACAGATATATAGTCGCCCCTCCATTTTCATGGAGTTGGAGTCCGCATCCCTTGCCCGCAAATGGAGGGGGACAAAATGGAGTGTACCCCTGGGTACGCACTTGCCATTTAAGCCAATGGGGTTTGAATACTAGTGAGTTTTTATTTTTGCAGGATGGGGGTCCAGAACGGATCCCCTGTGAAAATGGAGGGGTGACTGTGTAACAAAGCCACTGCTGCAGATTTGGGGGAGCAAACAAGTCTTAGAGTTAAGTATGGTATAACTTCATTAAGAAAAGTAAGAGTTTCCACTCTTGTTACTTCCAAACAAGCTAATCTACACATCAGTGGAATCAGTGAAAATTACAAATATGCAGAAATTGTAAGTTCATTGAACATAGTGAACTCCAGGATGCAAGCTCCAGGAAAAGAGATTCCACCTAGACATTAGGAGGAACTTCCTGACAGTAAGGGCTGTTGGACAGTGGAACACACTCCCTCAGAGTGTAGTGGAGTCTCCTTCCTTAGAGGTCTTTAAGCAGAGGCTGGATGGCCATCTGTCAGGTGTGCTTTGATTGGGAGTTCCTTTGTGGCAGGGGGTTGGACTGGATGGCCCTTGTCGTCTCTTCCAATTCTACGATTCTACAATTCCATAGCCTGGTTTTCTCTGAAGCCAGGATGGTGTAGCACAATCAGGGCTAGGAATTGTGCAACCCACCAGATGTTGGTCTGTAATTCCCAGCAGCTCTATCCAGTATGGTGAAGAATCCTGGGAGCTGCAAAATCAACAAAATCTGGAAGGTCACTCAATTTCTACCTCATGGCAAATATGGCTTGCAAAAATTGCAAGTGTTCCTAATCCTCTGGCTGCTGCCCTGCTGCTCAATAGCAACTTTTCTTCACAGCTGCAAGGATATGTTTTAGATGGGAAAGATTATGGAAGAGATGTGTTATAAGCTTCAGTAGCTTAAGCTGACCACAAAACAGGCCTTAATAGGTTTTGTTCTTTCCCAGTTCATTTTCACGCACCATTGCCATTAGAAAAAGAACAGCACTTTATCCATTATGGGTTAAACCACTTGGCTGCTGCCCAATGGGACAACTGTATGTTCCATCCCCTGGCATCCCATGTAACTTTTGATCATTTGGCTCTGTCCTAGTATGTCACAACTTGCTAACTTTACTCTGTCATTGGTTACTGTCAATACATGCAGTAAATGACAGAAACTTTCACATCAATAGACAGAGGTAGAATAAAATATGACAGGCCATTTTTAGTGACAGACCTCTTTTGACATGTGTTATTCAAGCCACTGAGCTGTATCCAGATACATCCTTCCTCTTTCCTTGCTGTTCTTGGATCAAAGGGGCTTTGATCAGGTGCAGACTTATACTGTAAGAAGGTGAAAAGTTATTTTCTTTTTTCCCTGTCTCTCCCCAAAAGCGTTTTAGGGCCATCGGACCTTCCAGAATAAAAAAGATCATTCTGGGGACAGCAGGGGGTGAGGAAGAATTGGCAAGAAGAATTTCTCTGATTCCTCCAGTTAGCTTCCAGTCAGCAGACCTCCATTCATAGGAAGTCAGGATCGAAGTTTGGAAAATTACTTGTGGAACTATTCCTTTTCCTCTGTGCTTTCTTGTCATCCACTCCTGGTTTCAAAATGCGTCTCCTTTTAATTTACACCAGGATTCCTTTCTTTTTAAATGAAGCTTTTAAGATTTATCTACTAGTGATGAGAGACTAATAAAACAGTCATTCATATACTGAAAATGGGAGGAGGGGAATGCCTATAACTCAAAGAAGCTTTTAACATCCTGTGAAACTATACATCTTTCTCTTTTTAACAGAACATTGCAGTAATAACTGCAAGTCTTCCATCAGAAGAGAGAGAATGAAATATGTCTAAGTTGCAGCCTCTCCTAATCTACAGATACCTAAATAAAACTTTACTCAGAAACCTGGATTCTTTATGGGTCCTTTCCCCCCTTGCTTGCTATTTTTTTTTGGGGGGGGGGAACTACATTGCAATTTTATGTAGTATGTTTTTATCCCACTCTGTCTCCAAAGTGGTTTACAATATCTCCTACTCCATCTTTATAATTCTACAACAAGTCATTTAAAGTAGGTTGAACTGAGAACGGGTGTCTGGCTCAAGCTCATTTAGTGGGTTTCATGGTCTGTATGGGAATTTGAGTTCAGATACCCACAGCAACATGCGTGTTTTGCATTTAAAAAGGAAAAAGACAGGTTAGACCAGTGGCTTGGCTACCGTCCTCAGACAGAGGGTTTCCTAGATTCCAGCACCAACTCCTCCTTTGTCACCAACTAGAAAAAAAGAGTCCTTGGAAGGAATTCCTTTAGAGTCATTTTTGTCTCTCTAGGTTTACAATGCATTATCACTGTGGCTGTTCCACAGTACATTTCCCTCTTACATTAAAAGTGACAAACTTTCATAAAATACCATTTTATTTAAATGTATGTCATTCCATTCCATTTGAACAAATGGCTTCTAGAAGTACAATGGCTGTGTGTTCTGGTGAAGTGTATTCTACTTTCTAAGAAAAATTAACACAAGGAAAACCCATGTGATTTCATGGGTGCAATGTGTGTGTGCATCTGTGTTTTAAAAATATTGTTTCTTTGTCAATTTCTCTTCACTCTCTCCATTCATCTTGAGTCCAAGTTGCATGTGGACATTCAGTCACTATACTTGTACACAATATAAAGGTGCATACCCTTATCTAACTGAGGTTGGCCATCACACTCCACAGAACCTATTTCCACTCAAAGTACATAGCCCTTTCTCTGACATCATATTCCTATGGTACAGCTGCTTCAACCCATTTACGGCTTTTTCAAGCAAAAAGGGCAACAAATAGGGGGTAGCTTTGGAATCTGGATATGAAGCATTTTAATTATTTTGAAAAGACAGTATAGAATATCTCCCCTGCTTTTAAACATATAGTAAATAAAAAAATTGCTGTGGTGGGCGAAAGTGTGTCCCCTCACCATCCTGTTCCCATTGACTCTAAATCTATAGTACTTTGCTATGGTTTATCTCTTTGACCTAGGAAGGAAGACAGGCTTTTGACAGAAAGGCAGAATGGTGGAAAGAAACCAAGAAATGACTGCAGAAGCCTTCCCCAATCTATTGCTGTCCTGCTATGTTGGAATACTGATCCCATCACCGCAGCCAGTATGAAGTCCATATTTGTTGGTTGGGGATTGTAGGAGTTGTAGTCTAGCACTGACAGCAATGGGATAGGGAAATCTGGACTCATTCTCCTGTCCATGGGGGCCTGTGAACAGGGACCCCAGAACTATTTTTAAGATGTGGATGCTAAGTTTGTCAGGCAGATTGTTATTAATTTTATCTACTTGCAGATACTAGGAGGAAGACGACAAATTACTTTCCCCATCCTTAAATATGAAGATATTTACAAGTACAATGTGTCCCTTCCATGTGTTCACTGTAACTCACTCCCACATAAATATGTCTAGGGTAGATTACATGCAAACTTCATTATTCCTGTGAGACCTCAACAACAATTGCTTTCTTAAAATTTCCTAGTGCTCAATCATTTAATATGCTTCTTAAGGATAAAACTTGAGGAGGCTCAACAATGTAGAAGTTTTGGTGGTCCAATGTTGCCCAATTATTTCAGGGATAAGTTGGTCTTTACAGCGTCTTGACAAGACTGAGCCCCCTCCCCTTCCCTTTTCTGAGGTGGGTTGTCCACTCTAGGTTTTGTTCTAGTTTTTAAAGAAGTTATCCAAAGTGCTGAACTCTGTCCTTGTTAAGCACCTTGGATAGCACAATTAAAACTATCCAAGACCTGAGTTCATTCCCTGGAGTGACCAGCAGCCACTGCCCAGCAGAATTTCTGAGATGTGGAACAGAAGATCCTCGTTTGTGATTTGGAAGCAAAAGCAGCCATGGAGCTGCTTGTACAGAAAGTGATATTGTCAGAGGAACTTGGAAATGTAAGGATTAACATATGACTAAGACTGTACAGATCTGCTGTTTATTAGATAGATATATACACACACACCACTTAGGACAGAGAGGAAGACTTAGAACTAACTATAAAATTATAATCAAATTTCAAACAACATCAACAATAGTATAGTATTTCTTTCAACTATAGTATTTCTTCAGCAGGGAGACAGGTGCAGTATAGAAAACAGAGACATTGGATTATTATTTTTTAATCCATTGTCTCTATTTCATATAAACGAACATCTCTCAAAAGAACATGTGGAACCATACTGTGAAACATCTGGGGGTGGAGACAACTGTTGAACTAACAAAGTCAATTCTTAGCTCTTTCATACTGCATCCAACACCTCTCTGCCATCCTCTTGGTGGCTACAACCTTCCTTGCTAATTTAAATTAACTGTGGATTGTTAGCTACATGTCAATGTGATTAGCAGAACAAACACCAGGGTGAATGCAAAGGTTGCCTGACATGAAATGCCCTTGGCACTTGCCTCCAGTCCTGGATATATAACATAATACTAATTTATGATCTCATTGCAGGTTAAATTGCTCTCATCCCATCCTGCATCCTATCCAACTCCTTCTCCACTGCTACCTCCAAAATGTTTAAAATGATTCACTCCCATATTTTACCATATTCTGGGCCATGCTGTGACTAACACTTAAGTGAGTGAATAGTGACAGGAGCAAGAGGAAGAGAGAAGGATTCAGCCTTCACTGAATATGATCTCTTCCTCTAGGTAGTGGTGTGGACAGATTTACAGAAAGAGGTAAAGTTCACCAGCAACCATAGGGAGGAGGAAAGAAATGGTGTTGGCCCGAATTATCGGGCCAGCGCTGTTGCAACAGCCATAGCTGGCCCCTTCCAGGCCTCCTTTCCTGCCTTGCTGCTGCAGGAGCCCCTCATTGGTGCATTTGCCTGGCCCCATTGGTTGGGATCGCAAAGGGGGTGGGCTCTGTACTGTGCCTTTGCCCCCACTGGCTCCCTGGCCTATTTAAGGCCATGTTTGGCACTCCTTGGCACCATTTGAAGTTCGGCTCCCCACTCTCCCTCCCTGGGGTTGGGTGTTTGTCACAACTTTGTATATGGCAGCAGAGGTTCTGAATTTGCCTGCGGGGTTCCAAGGCTCTATGGTCCTGGTTCAGGAATCCTTTGGACTCAGGAGAACACTGAGTGCACGGGTGGCCATTGCAGGAGTCATGCCGTATTTATATCCCAGTGACTAGGGGCTGATCCAGTAGCCCAGATAGATGGGAAATGGCAGAATTGCGAATAAGTGCCTCTAGTCATCCCGATGCTTGGTAAGCAACCTAACATCAATCAGCCTTGGTGTTTGTGATGTTCCAAATCCAGACCTCTATCTTATGCCAACCCTACAGCTGTGTTGTGTTAATGTTTCAATAAAGTTGTGGCCTTTTTGCCCATAATTTGTCCTGTCACATTCTTGGGGGGCCTAGTACACTGCAATGCAAGGAGTTTTACTTAGAGAGGGTCATACTGAGGGCATCTCATTCAAAGAACACTAAATTCTTGTAGTTGTCTGGCATTTGAAATAGACATTCATGTCCAGTAACAGTTAAATGGAAAACAATCTTCTACCTACAGACTGTATTTCTGCATGTGGTCCTTTGCAGAGCTTCTAAAAATGGAAGTTTTGGACTACAGTGTCCCAAATTCTACAGGATATGAGAATATGGAGTCATAAAAGGGAATGGTAGAGCTTGGAAGAAGCCAAGTTTACTAATACTTTAGCTAGCTTGAGCTAAAATTCTGAAATTGAGTTTTGTTAGTGGCTACAAACTTAGTCTTATAACGTTTTGTCTAAACACAGAGATAAAGCTTGGGGAAATATGCTTGAGAACAGACTGTGTGACTCTAAGAACATACAAAAAATGAGTCTCCCTTTGTGGTTCTGATGTAGGAAGAAAGACCAACAGATGAGGCAGAGGATTAGGCTTAGAGAACAAAAGAATCAGACTGATGTATCTATTTTTATATGATTTTTGCAGAATGTGCACAAACAAGTCATTAAGTGCCTTACAAAGAGGGTAATCTAAAACTTACTGCATATTTTGGAAAACATGAATGTGGTGATCTCATAATGTCTTGTAAGCAAAGGGTATACAATTGCGATGTGCTTCCTCATTCAGTTGCCCCTCTCTTGGCATAGACAGCTACTCTGTGCAGAGGGAATTATGCTCACTTAATAAAACTAAATAATAAAGTAAATAAAGTAATTATGTAGATTTTTTCTCTATAATCTTGCCAGAATTAAACCTTTTTTTTTTTACTGTCTCAATGGCCAAGACATTAGTTCATCTGCTAGTGGTCTCCCACCTGGATTATTGCAAATCACTCTCGGTAGGTCTTTCTCTTTCCCACCTTGGCCCTTTAATTTCTGTGCAACACTCAGCAGTCAGGATCATTTTCTCTGCCCGTTGTTTTGATCATATCTTATTGTTATCACTTAACTGGCTCCCTATTCCTTTCAGAATCCAACTAGCTCCCTCTTACCTGTCAGCACTTGTCTCTTCCTATCATCCTCCCCATTTATTACGATCTTCTGACACCAGTTTCCTAACTCAGCCGATGCTCTTTTCCTCTTTTGCTCATATTTGTCCCTTCTCTTATGCTGCTCCTCATGCTTGGAATCTTCTCCCCACCCAATTAAGAACTATCATTTCCTAAGCCAATTTTAAAGCTGAGTTGAAGACACCTTTGTTTAGGGAGGCATTCCATATCACTGACTGTTAATTTTTCATGATGCTTATGTTTTGATTGTGTGCTTACTGTATTATTTTAGGGATGTTTTAATTTTGCAATATTGATGTTTTAGACTGTACACTGTTTGACAGGTTTTTGTTCTTATTTCATTATGATTTCTACTATGTAAAGTGCTGTACAAATTCTGCAGTGCTCTATAAATAAATGTTAATAATAATAATGACAAAGAGAAAAGCTGATTCTGAAGTGGAGGTTGTTCAACTCTTGGTCACAATATTATTCTCAAGTTGTGATTGCTAGGGGAGGTTTCCTGGGTCCCCTCTTCTAGTAGTAAGGAGCTTCATAGTGTATAACAGAAGAATCTCAGAATATTTTCTCTGCCTTCAAGAAAGTGGCATACATGCACAGAAGTTGTTGGGGAGGGGGGGATTAATTGATGATTGCTTTCTTTACAATAGTGAAGAGTAATGGAACATATCATGTCAACATATTAGTTCTTATATTTATATAGTGAGTCGTCTTATATTTCATCCATCTACTACTAATCAATAGTACTAAGAGAGAACAAGAATGCTAAAAATGCTGTGAATTTTTCTGTCAGAATAGAATTGAACTGTAAAATCTGCTGCCCTGCCAGCTACTCCGTTCCAATAAGGGAATTTATTATTGCCTCTGGGTCTATTATGTACTTGTTTTCCAGATGGGATATTTGGGCTGGCTGACATTGCTGACTGTGACATTAGCTGCAAGGACAATGTTGATTGTTTTGACTGTATAATAATGATCAATGTTCCATTTGCACCATAACCTTAAATAGTAAAGTCCACAGGCTGAGTTTGCAATTGGTTAAAGGAGAAAGGTGCAGATCTGTGATTTAGAGCTGCCTGAACCTGCATGGAGTGCTGGATTCATCTATAAGTTCAAATCTGGCATTGGCTAAGTTAATCTTATCAGAATTTAACCCACCTCCAAAGTTTTTTTGCAGCTTGAGTTCCTTGGAGAAAGTGCAGGATTCCAATCTTTGACAAATCCATTAATCTCAAGCAAATTAATCAGTTGTTTGCATGTATGTCTGTCCTTGAAAGCTGCAAACCTCTGATGGTTTTTTAAAGTAACTTTTGTCACCTGCAAAGAGGTAAGAGGGGTCTACACCAGGGATGTAGAATCTATACTCCTCTGATTCATGTAAGGCTACAATTCCCATCACCTAGCTTTCACCTCCCTGGCTAGGGCTGATGGGAGTCGCAGTCTGATAACATCTGAGGGAGAGATACATATTCCCCATTACTGGCCTGCACAAAATTAAATTTCCAACTTGTGCAGAGTCAGAGTGGTGCTATCATTTGGGCAAAATGATGGCATTGCCCCCCCCCCCCACTAAGAATTCTGACCCTCATCATTAAATTTTTCTTCACTCTTCAAATTTCCAGCATTTCAGAATGAGAAACATTGAACATTGTTCACACCAAGAACAATCTGCAAAAACATTGTTCACACCAAGAACAATTTTATTTGCTGTGTTTAAATTTCCTTAGTAACTTTGTTTGCCTCCCTTTCTTTGAATGCTTAAACTCTATTTCTATAGAAGCTCAACAGAGGTTTTAATATACTGCAATACTAGAAATTTGGGGACTGAAGGAACCTTTTTTTCAGGGAGCAGAATTCCTTGGAGGGGGGGGGGGAATGCCCTTATATTGCCTCTACCTGTAGCTAGAGTCCACTATAGACTGAGAGAAAGAAGAGCATTTCTTCACTCATCATCCAAAATGTAAAATCTCAGGCCTGGAGCACAGAATCATAGAATCATAGAGTTTTGGAAATTCCTCCTAATGCAGTACAATAAATGGTCCAATCTCAATTGCTAGTTGCAAACAGAATAGAATCATTGACTTAATGGGATGCAGTAATGGGATATTTGTCTTATCATTCAGCTTTTGATTCAATGGATCCACCCTAGTTGGGACTGGCAATTCAACTTAGGCCAATATAAGTCCATAATATGCATAATCCTGGGAAACATTGGGGCTTTTTACATTGGCAAGAAAGTGTGACATGAAGTTGCACTTTCCTTAATGCTTAGCAGCTAGACAGCAAGCCCCAGGTGTGCATTTAAAAAGTACAGGGCAGCTAGACTGAGGTTTTTTCTGTGGCTCAGCAACTACATGGGAAGCTGTCAAAACGCTACAAACACAGGTGGAGCAGCTACATGGGCGGCAAGGAACGCGGCTTTTAGCCGCGCTTTAAACATTTTTTTCCCTTGCTGGCTGCGAATTGCGCAATTGCGCAGGTACACCATACAGTCGGAGCTTATCACATGGGGGAGTACAGGACCATTCCGAAAGAGGGAGAAAGTGAGGTCAGTTCGGAAATGCACGTGATTACGCACAAGCTCATCACACACAAAACAAGA
The DNA here is from genome assembly GCA_034509955.1 of Urosaurus nigricauda. Classification (NCBI taxonomy): domain Eukaryota; kingdom Metazoa; phylum Chordata; class Lepidosauria; order Squamata; family Phrynosomatidae; genus Urosaurus; species Urosaurus nigricauda. The sequence goes on along the minus strand of JAOEGL010000001.1, from coordinate 253,387,309 downwards.
GAGCATCTACACAAAAAGAAAATGCAGAGTCAATACGAAAGAATTCATCACATGTGAACATACTGGTCGGCTTTCTGTTGCAAATTAAGGCATCTTGGGAAATGGTAGCAAAGGCTCATGGGAGTTGTAGTCTGTGTTCTGTCAGAGCATTATATTGAGTTGTCTTGAGGTTTCAGCCCTCTGTCCAGGAGGGATTCCCATATGTCCTCCATTCTTGAGCAGAGGCCCCCCTTTTCCAAGTTGACCAGGCACGTCCTCCTTTTCCAGGACACGTCCTCCTTTTCCAGCCTTCTTTTTGAAGAGGAAGCAGGAGGGCCAGGCGTGCTCTGGCCAGGCTCTGGGGGTCTCTTCCTGGCTCCTTCCCTCCCTCCCTCCTTCCCCGCTGCCTTCCTCCTCCCTTTGGCTGAGAGAGTGTGACTTGCAGGGAGGAAGGGCAGCGGTGGTGCTCCAGGTCCTCCTGATGCTGGGCCAGGGCAAGCTGGAAGGAGGAGGAGGAGGAGGAGAGGGACATGGGGCCCCTCTGCTGCCCTGCCTCCATGCAAGTCACACTCTCTCAGCCAAAGGGAGGAGGAAGGCAGCCAGGAGAGAGCCATGGAGCCTGGCCAGAGTGTGCCTGGGCCTGCCTTCTCCTCCCCCCTTCGGCTGAGAGAGTGTGACTTGCAGGGAAGCAGGGCAGCGGAGGTGCTCCAGGTCCCTCCCCTTCTCCTCCTCCTCTTGCCAGCTTGCCCTGGTCTGGCTGAGCGCCTCCAGTGCCCTGCTGTCTCCCTAGAAGTCACACTCTCTCAACCAAAGGGAGGAGGTGAAGGAAGGTGCAGGCGCACTCTGGCCGGGCTCTGAAGGTCTCTTCTTGTCTTGGCACCTTCCCTCCCTCCGCACTTGTATCGCTGCCTTTAAATGGGCACTTTAAAGATACAGAGCCCCATTTAACCGTTCAACTACACCTTAGCCTTTAGATGCAATGTTGTTGTTGTTGAGAGAGATTAAGGTGTAGTTGAACGGTTTAAAATGGGGCTCTGTATCTTTAAAGTGCCCATTTAAAGGCAGCGATACAAGTGCGGAGGGAGGGAAGGTGCCAAGACAAGAAGAGACCTTCAGAGCCCGGCCAGAGTGCGCCTGCACCTTCCTTCACCTCCTCCTTTGGTTGAGAGAGTGTGACTTCTAGGGAGACAGCAGGGCACTGGAGGCGCTCAAGCCAGACCAGGGCAAGCTGGCAAGAGGAGGAGGAGAAGGGGAGGGACCTGGAGCACCTCCGCTGCCCTGCTTCCCTGCAAGTCACACTCTCTCAGCCGAAGGGGGGGAGAGAAGGCAGGCCCAGGCACACTCTGGCCAGGCTCCCTTTTTTTGCCCGTGTAAAATGGGCCAGCAATGCTGCACCCTTTTTAAAAAAGTAGTGGGGAAATCAAACTACTTTTTAAAGGCACTTCTTCTCCCTTAAAACTCCAAAATAGTGTTTTCATGGCACACTTTCCATTTTTCTCATCTAAAGGCTGGGCTTTCATGCAGCCTTCAACACACCTCTTTTTGCCAATGTAAAATGGGCCAGCTCCTCTTTAAAGCACTTCTTCTCCCTTAAAACTCCAAAATAGTGTTTTCATGGCACACTTTCCCTTTTTCTCATCTAAAGGCTGGGCTTTCATGCAGCCTTCAACACACCTCTTTTTGCCAATGTAAAACGGACCATAGTCGACTTTGGCCAAGCTGATATCTTACCAATGCATGCCAGAAAGCTCTTTAGGGATCCAGCACTGGGAATGACTATTTAGATTGTCAGGGTTGAACCTGATTGGTTTCATCAGTTACCTATTGGATGACTTTGGGATAGTCACTAGCCCTTGTTCTACCCTAATTCATGGTCTTGAAGTGTTGAAAAAATGGGTAGAAAAGCAAGGTATATTATCCTAAATGTTGGGGGGAGGGGCAGAATATAAATGTAAGATGGAAAAGATTCTTTCCACAGATTGGTCTTCTGACATGTTTATATGGTAAATTGAACTGGCCTAGTAGATAATTTATAAAGTCTAAAAATAGTAAGAATGGGAAGACTGAAGAATGGGGAGAAAATTCTAATAGCAAAGATAATGTCACTTAGCTGTGGTATTATCTTTGGGATTTTTAAGATGCCAGACAAAATCTGTACCCCTTTCTTCTACTTTTAATAGAATTCAAGCATTTGTTCAAAAACTGCAGCAAACCACTTTTCTTGTGTTTACTGTTCCACTGTTTGCTGTGCTGATTTTCACTGCTTCGGTTTAGCTGTTTTTAAATGTTCCATTTTTAAATGTTCCATTTAAATGCAGTGTTTTAAATGTGTTCTAAGATGTCTTTAAAGTAAAATGGTGGGATATAAATAATTTTACAGTGCAGATCTATATATGTCTATTCAGAGGTGAGCTTTACTGAATTTAATGGGACTAACTGCAAAGGAGTACGCTAAAGATTACTACTCAAATAAATAAATGAATAAATTGCCAACACAGATATATGCTTCAGCCAACTGGCTTTCCTGCTGCTGTTATCACCCAGTAAGTTATCAGCAATAGTCACTCATTGGAGTTTATCAGACGGAGGTCCTTCTGTGTGCTAAATGTAACAGAAACACAATGGAAACGTCACCAAAGTGCCAGGGGTGTGATCTCCGTTGTGGTACAGAAGTAGAATTGGGCTCCCCGCTATGGTTTCATCATGGAATCATCAGCGGGGAAGTCTCTTGGAGCCCTTTTCCTTCCCCGCTGACGATTCCATGATGAATCCATAGTGGGGAGCCCAATTCCACTTCCATAGAGCCACAGAGGATCACAGCCCTGGTGCTCTGGTGATGTTTCCATCGCATTTCCATTACGTTTAGCACACGGAAGGACCTCTGTGTGTTAAACTTCACTGTAAGACTTGCTTTATTCTTCTCATTTGTTCCTTTCCAAAATAACAGGGCTTCAGGTGAATTCCCTCCAGTAATGATTGGTTGCTTCCATATCAGTGGGGATGGTGAATGCACCCTGGGTGTTCAAGGGACCAAATGAGTGTTGGCGATAGCATTCAGCACCTTAGATAGATTCTTTGAAGTTCAGGGTAAAACCCACAGTGATTCATTGCCTCATTGATAAAGAAACTACTAGCCACCAAGAGTTGCACCATAACAATAGCATGGGGAATGCAGCCCACAAGCCTTTTCTTGCTTACTCACGTCCTAAACTAAAATTTTAAGCACAATGCTTATTATGTTGCACCCACTGGGACTATTTCTTGTGCTTTAGTATCTTATTATAAGCAAACCTGAACAGTATGGTTATGGTTCCCAATTATAATCACATTAAAGATCACAGAGTAAGTTTCTAGAAGACTTGAGACACACGAAATCCTTGAGCTATCAAATATTATTTTAGGTAATCTACAATGTCAGCACAGCAAAGAAAACAAGAGCTAACAATTGAAAGTGACCATTGAATCCTTTCTCTTTATTTTACAGAAAGATGTTCATCTCCTTTTCTGTATGGCAAAATTTCTAGTTTGAAAATTCAAGGGTAAGCAAAGAAGGACAACACAGCTTGGGCAATCCTGCTGCAGATGACCCTGAAACGCTCCCACAGGCTACATCACAATTACCAGAACATCTATTAGTGGAGTCAGCCTCATAGCCAGATGCTCCTGCTGCTGCTAGACTGTAGCCCTGCCTTTGGGCCTTGAAGTGCCAATCAAAACTTATAATATGACCTTGTAATGGTTCTTTCCTTGGAGGCATTAGGAAGCTAGAAGGATCTGCTCCAGGCAAAAATGGAAATTGCCTTCCTTTATTTACTTTACCCCTTCAACTATTGCATGCCATGAGATCCATGCATGTTGGCAAGAACAATGAAGCAAACACAGGATTCTGTTTTTCCCACTTTTAATAGAAGGCCATTCTTTCAAAAGCAGGAAGATGGGCACAAACTAACATTTGTTTCAAGGTAGCTGATTTTACCTGCGCACTTGAGCTTTCTTTTGTACACAACCCAAAAATGAAAAATTAAGAGTTAGATAACTACATGTCATTTTCCAGATATCCATCAGTGCATTGTAGATGTAATAATGCATAGAGTCAGGCAGTAAAACATTGCAACATAGAAAAAAGAATAATTATTTTCTTTGTCTTGAATCTGAACTGCATGCCTGTTTCACTAGATTTAATTAGGAGATACCAAAGAGATCTTTTCCTGTGTTAGTAGCAAGCACTGCTCTCTTTAAAACAGCCCTCTCATGAACTCTCACTGAGTTGGACTTATTTCCTAGGCTGGTCAGGTTCCACTGGAAAGATTTACTCTAAACAAGTAAGTTTCCCTGATCTTCAAAGTTCTAGTGGCATTGATCATCATAATTAAAGAAAATGCATTTTCATATTAGCCAAATGTGTGTATGTGGGATATTAATTAGTTGCTTCTGGGTCTTATATACCATGATTTGATGCGGCAGGGAGAAAATTTATGGTAGTTCCTTGATATCCATTGGGGTTTGGTTCCAGGACCCACCGTGGATACCAAAATCCATAGATGCTGACGTGTCATTATATACAGTGGTGTAGTAAAAAGTTATACCTTTATATAAAATTGCAAAATCAAAGTTTGCTTTTAGATTTTTTAAAAAATAAATTTTAAAAATATATTTTCAAGCCAGGGATGGTTGAGTCCATGGATGAAAAATCCATGGATATGGAGGGCCAACTGTACTATATTCCCTCGAGCATCACAATTCATCAGATCAGGGGAAAGCAACCTGTAGACCAGTCTCATCATAATTGCCTTGTTTCCCATTTACAACTAATTTCATTACTGTAATCTTATATCTGAGAAACCCAACTCAGTGCAAATATTGCAATGGCTGTCCTCCTGAACCAATGCCTGCCACTCTTACTTAGAAGTAGAGAGAGATTACTTTGGTTACTGAAAATGTAGGTGTGTCAACAGACATTGCTACTGTATGAGATTAGACCATAGTCTGCATGATATCAGAGAATCATGAAAATCATCCTGGAATATAAATAATAATAATAATAATAATAATAATAAAAGTTTATTTGTATACCGCCCTTCCTGCGATCAGGGCGGTGAACAAGTACACAGTAGAAATACACATATAGGTTAAAACATACAGGTAAAACAGCATTAATATAAAATCAGCCCAACGGCAATACTATATCAAGACAAAGCCCCAATCCAGTCATAATGAGGGAGAGGTAAGGTAACAACAAGGGGGGTGAGTCAGGGATAGGCCTGCTCAAACAGGTGTGTTTTTAATCCTTTTTTGAACAGGTTCAGGGAGGCGGCCAGGCAGAGCTCCGCGGGCAGCGAGTTCCAGAGGCTCGGGGCTGAAAGAGAAAACGCCCTCTTCGTTGTAATCGGCAATCTGGCCTCTGGAACTCTTAATGAATGTTGCCCAGTAGATCTAAGTGTGCGGGGCGGATTGTATGGGGAGAGACGGTCCGTCAGGTACTCTGGGCCCAAGCCATTTAGGGCTTTATAGGTGATAACCAGCACTTTGTATTGAGCCCAGAAGCGAATAGGCAGCCAATGTAGATCTTTCAATATTGGTGTTATATGGGAGGCCCTGGGTGCACCAGTGACCACCCGGGCTGCCATATTTTGCACTAATTGCAGCTTCCGAGTGTGGTACAAAGGCTGCCCCATGTAGAGCGCGTTGCAGAAATCCAAGCGAGAGGTTACGAGAGCATGTACTACAGTTTCAAGGTCCCCCCGGTCCAGGTAGGGATGCAGCTGGCGTATCAGCCGAAGCTGAAAACAGGTGCTCCTGACCGTCGCATCCACCTGAGAAGTAAGATGGAGCGACGAGTCAAGGAGCACCCCCAAGCTGCGTACAGTGTCCTTCACGGGGAGCGTGACCCCGTTCAGGACAGGTGGAACCACCTCCATCCCAGGGCCGGGAGAACCTATCACGAGTACTTCCATTTTCTCTGGATTCAGGCTGAGTCTATTTTCCCTCATCCAGTCCATTACCGATTCCAGACAGGCCACGAGAGGAGCGACGCCATCCCTGGTCACTGCATCAGTCGGAGACATAGAGAAGATTATTTGGGTGTCATCAGCGTACTGATAACCCCACGCCCCATGCCTCCGGATGATCTCTCCCAGCGGTTTCATGTAAATGTTAAAGAGCATGGGGGACAGAATGGCTCCTTGAGGGATTATGTTAATGACTCAAAAGATGTTACTGAATACTTGATTATATATCAGTGTCTTTGTTGCATTAGTCTGATATCAAGATGTAGTCAAAACTCATCAGGGCAGCTATATGTGTAGAAAATAGTATAATAATGGTTCAATGGATGAAGAAGCCCTGGTGATGCACTGGTTAAATGCAAGTATTGCAGCCACAAGTCCTGCCCCTAGAGGGCAGAGGTCCTGCCCCCAGCAACAGGTAACACCAAATGCCAGAATTTTTTTTAATTGGAGCACTCGGCCCTGAAAAGGTTTGTCATCACTATTGTACCTTCAATCCTAGAGGAAGGCACCAAGTTCCACGCAGCCTTCCATTCTTTCATAGGTCAGTAAAATGAGTACCCAGCTTGGTGGGGGCAATCGGCTTACACATTGTAAACCACTTAGAGAGTGTTAGTGTACTAATAAGTGGTATAGAAATTTACTTGCTATTGCTATCAAGCTTTATTTTCCAAATAAATTCTCCTAAAAGTCTATAGAAAGGTAGGATGATATAATATCCTTTTCACACTATCAGCAATTCCTTGGCAATGAAAAATGTCACATATTTTGTTCCTGTATGCAAGAATAGAATTTCATTTTTCCCTCCCTTTTATATTCTATAGAAGCATGGAACAGAGTGACAAACAGTTACTGGGTTGCAGCAATGATGGCGCGGGGGGGGGGGGGGAGGGAGACACTGATGTAAGATCTCACAGACAGAACAGCAGTGACACCATAGCTAACACATGTTAGCATGTCTCCAACAGATGTAGAGGTGAACCTCCTTGCAAGACCCTCTCACCAAGAAAATCCTGTGATGAAACAGCCTAAACACAAGGATGAGCTAGTACACAAACAGAGACATAGAAAAGATCAACAGTGGGAAATCTCAAGAGAGAGTTGATCAAGGGCACAGAGGAACTCAAATGACAATGGAAAGCTTATCTGAAGCAGCACTAGACATATTAAAGGAACAAGAAATGTGAGAAGCATGAGCCAGGGAAGCTAGACATAGGGGATTATTACACAGGGGATAAGGATGGGAGCAAAGCAGATTGCCCCTGTCCTATTTGCATGATCAAGGAAAAGGTTAATGGAAACTCCCGTTAATACCAAAAGACAGGTCCATTAAGCTTCATGGATGGGAGAAGAATGGGATAAGCACATGGTGTGTGATAATCTTTCCCCCGATCATGCAGATAGGACGGGAGCAATCAGCTTTGCTCCCATCCTTATCCTCCATGTGATAATGTCCACTGTAAAAAAGGAAATGAAACACATAAACATTGAAATGCTAGGGGTGAACAAGCTTAATATGCAGGAGTGAGTCACTTTGAATCAGATAACTACACAGTGTTCTCCTCAAGAAGTCGTAGTTTGGCTACATCACGAGAAGCATGACTCATTAGAAAAGACAATAATGCTAGGATATGTAGAAAGTAGTAGAAAGAGAGGAAGACTATATGCCAGATGGATGGACTCAATCAAAGAGGTTATGGGCCTGAATCTACAAGACCAAAGCAGAGCATTTGAGGACAGGGGATATTGGAGATGTCTCATCCACAGTCACCATGAGTCGAGGTTGGCCCGAAGGCAGTTAACAACAACAGCTTCTATGGAGCTCCCTCTCCTTCCATTTTGGAACCTTTTATGAAACAAATCATTTCATTTGCACAAGAAACAGAAAAGGGTTGTGTGTGTGTGCACAAACATTATTTACACTTGTGTCCTTCTACCTCATCTAATGAGAAAGCTTGCACTGTTGTTATCTTAAGTAATCCATAATGTGAATATATTTTCATTTCACTGGAAGAAGCAGTTCTGTGAGCATATCAGTGTTATCAAAGTAGTTGGAATTGGAACTAGAAAGTTTAAGAAGACCCATCAGAACTGAAATATCTATAAAAGAATATTGCTTACATCAGCTTCTGCTGATGGGGGGGGGGGGGGGAAGAAAAGAATGTTTTGTATTTGCAACAGCCTGAAACAGGTGAGTTTTTTTAAAATAAAAAGATGCAAAATGATTTCTTTTCCAATTTCCCTGAAAGAATTCAAATTTGTTATCTGTAATCCTTACTATGTTATAGAAGGCCAAAACTATAGGGAAATAAACACACACAAAGAATACAAAAGAGACCAGTGAACTGAAATAGCACACAATAGAATCACAAAGAGTGTAATCTTCAGTGTCTTTCCTACAGTTCAGAGCATTCATTAACAACCTCTTCAGATGGTCTAACACTGAATGTTTCTGAGGGTTTCTAAAATAGAAAATCTAAAAAAAAAAGTGTGTGTGTTTGTGTGTGAAGACCTATTGATATGTTAACATTGATTCTATAAATGAAATTACAGGTAATACAACTAAGGAATGCAACAACTTCCCCGTGTCCCCATCTTATTCTCAGAAGACCACTAAAAAGGGGGACGATGATCACAGATGGGACTGAAATCCAACAGAAGTTCATGCTGGCAGGAGGTTCACTGGCTGTGTCAAACCACGATGCTGTAAACTGTAGGTTTACAAATCAGTAGGAGAAAAAGTGTATCTTAGTACAGCACAAGGGAATCAAGAAACATGATGGGGCAATGGTGACTTTGCCATCCATTTCCAATTTTTCTAAGGACACATTTTTCCGCAGATATGACATAACCAAAATGAAACAGAAGCCACAAAGATACAATGATAACCATTGCATCCCATGGTAGCATTTTGCCGTAATCACCTCTTAAGGATAGAATTGCTCTATAAGCTTTATTAGATAAGCACAGGTCTTTGTGTTTAATTCTCCAGAGTTCTTGAGAATGGACTGTTTCCATTTTAAGGCATTTTGATGTTTTTTTTTGGTTGTGCAGTTTTGTCTGATGAAACAGAAACTGGGCTGAATGTTTAAACTGCCTACATAGAATGGAATTGTGTATTCTCCTGCAAAAAACAATTACCTGTCCCTAACTGAAGAAACATTTACAAACAAACCTACTAAGAAATATACATTTAATATATTAAATAATTCTAGTGCTCCAAGCTTGCTTCTGTTTCATCTGTTTCCTTGTTTGGTTTAAGGGCAGGCAATTCCCATCACAAGACACACTTGATGTAATTCATCAAGAATTTGCTGACAGGAGGTTCTCAAACTGGAAGCAGAAATTTCACATGCTCAGGCAACATTCATGTCTCTGCAGCAGCAGAGTTATGGCACATGTTGCCTCCCCCAATAGATCCAAATTTCTGCCACGTCTAGAGTACAGCTGTAGGATTAAGTCATGACTAAGTAAAATTCTGTTGATTGAAATGAGTCTTCTCTAAATATGGCGATGTTCTGAGCAAGTTTGTTAATTTAACACCCACACTTTGTGTCAGCCATTTCCTGTACTTTCTTGATCAAGATTTTGAGCCTCTAACAAAAAGTTTCATAATGTATTTATGTGTGTGTGTGTGGGGGGGGGAGGTTTTGTTTTTCATGCTCTAAAACAGGCTCTCTCAACCTTGTACCCTGGAGAAATCCATGAAATAATGTCCAGGTTTCATGGAACCCTTGCATAAAAATATTATTTATACAGCTCAAAGAAAGTGGGGTTTCCCCAATTACAATCTCTTGCAGACCCTCTAGTGACCTCTTAAAGAACCATAGGGTTCCAGAGAACCCAGCTTGAGAAATTCTGCTCAAAAGATTCTATCTTTATGGCATATAAGATTAAGGGAGTGATTTCTAAAATAGGTAAGCATGTAGGTTGGTAGAGTTTCCATCACTTCAACAATGTAGTTGCTCATCTGAGCAAAGGTCTCAGATGTAATCTGCACTTTCCTAACCTATAGCCCACAAAGGATATTCAGTTATGTTGCTAGCAGAACTATCATGTGGGAAACAATTGCTTTTTTACTTAATTAGATGTCTCTTTAGGAAACCAGGGCTTATCAAAAGAAACTGTGTACAGAGAACAATGCCCTATAACTAAAGCTATTAGTCAGTTTTGTCCATAGTGGGAGGAAAGGGAGCCCCAGATGTCCACTTGGTCTATTCCCAAAATGGAAGTAAGCAAAAGGCTTCTTCCAGATTGACTTTTTTTCCAGTTTTGGGGGAAAATAGTTTTTTTGTTAAAATATTGGAGGGGCACACCTTGTTTTAGAAGAAAATCAATCCCTCTTGAGATACAGACGACCCCAAGAGGCACAAGTATCTCATGTTTGAGAAAAATCTGTCAAAAATTTAACTCAGCAGAATTTTTGTCATCTTGACCACACTCTAATGCTGCTTGGCCAAATACGTCCTGGGTTTCATCTGTGAAATGTTAAAGGGTATGATAGAGGTTTTGGGTTTTTTGTTCTGACTGTGTTTTAAAAATTATAATTAATATTATTGAATTCCTTTTTGATGACTAATATCAGAGTTTGGGAGTCTCAATGCATTGCACTTATTACTCCACAAATTTATTGGAAAATAATTTTCAAACAAATATTATATCCATCTTGGATATAATGTAATTGACTAAAATTTAATAAAAGAGGAAAATGTGTTTCTGTATTAAATTGTATATATCCTCCACTCTCCTGTACATTGTGGGGATATAGATTTTAGAGGATGACAGAAATGATAATAACCAAAATCCATTTCCTTCCTAGCATTTCCATTTGAAAGAAAAATCATTTCCATTTGAAAGCAAACCTGGGAAAATAGGGAATTATCCACATCTTGATACAGAAAAATAGAATTTTAATATTTGTCACAACACAGTAAACTCTTGTTATAAGACCTTGTGATAATGTTTTATTGTTAATTATTTCCTTGCTACAGTCCTGACTGCTGACACAAGTAATTCATACAGAGAGAATGTTTTCAATTTAATGGGTTCTACTCTTTATCTTTGAGTGTTATCAGTCCTGTTAAATTAATTTTCATATACAAGCATATAAAGGTGGTGGTTTCTTCTGGCATGTGAAGAAAAAAAAGTGGCACAAGGAGCTTCATTTTCTTTGAATTTATATCTTTCACAATATTAAGAGAGACAGCTGAATGGCTACTCAGTAAGCTCTGTGGCTTTGGGAGATGATTTAGGGTGTATCAGAAATATTGAAATGCAATTGTTATTAATAAATCTAAGCAAGCTGGTGTCCTTTGCTTTTGTCACCAAGCAAAATGAGGTTGAATTTTATGCTTCACAAATTTAAGGCTGTGTCATTATTAAGAAAATATGACAAGGGAGCTGTAGAACTTGAATATTTAGCTTGATTTATTCTTTGCCGATATAAACTGATAAATAGCATGCACTTGTTATAACAGGTATTTGAGGCCCAGGAGAGCAACAATATTGAGAAGAACACATAAAAGGCTTAGTAATTCCCAGATATCTCCCCTTCAAGCCTGAGACTGAAGAGTCTTACATCACCTTAGACATAATTTCACAGTTTCATTGAATCCTGAGAAGGAAATTTGCAGAGGGCCACAGACATGGATTAATATCAGACCACTTTCCATTCTCATTACAGCCGTTGTCATGAAAACAGATTGATAATGAACTGTTTTCTGATTTGCTATAATTTCTGTTCTGTAACAGGGAATGTATGACTCAAGGTGGGAAATGTTAAAGGTTTAAACTCTGAATTTTTCTGTTTCAAGGAAACAAAGGGATAGAACAAAAGGTGAAGCAAGAGATCATGTGATGTTTCTCAGGCAACCAAAAAAGAAAAAGAAAGGGGAAAAAAATTATGCTCACCTTCCAAACAATATATAACAGGAGGTGAATATGGATTGCTGGGGAAATGTCATTATACCAGAGAGCTCCTTACCTCCCCCCACATCAGTACCTGGACTAAGAATGCTCTTGATCTTATGGTCAAAGAACTCATAGTTTTCAGTAGATGTTAATGCAAGTACTAAATTCCATAGGGTTAGAGAAAGAACTATGCATGGAAGGAATAGCTGCTAGTGCTGTTTAATACATGTTTGCAAAAGAATGTACATTTGAGTTCACACCCATCTAATTATTTTTGCTATCACACATACAGATCTTGCAAAAAAACAAAAACAAAACACAGACATAAAGGGCCCATTCACACTATGAAATAACCTGGTGTGGAATAACCTCGGTGCAGTTTGGGGGGGGGGGGCTAAAAACCCACTTGACCTGATGCATTTTGTACCGGGTCACCTACCGAGTCTTTTTCGTGGTGCCACAATGATCTGGATCTTTGGTAGTGAGAACTCACTACTGACGAGACCTGGATCATGCAGGTTCATTTTGAAAATGGAGGTGCCCCATTTTCAAAACCATTTGGTGCCTCTTCCTCCTCCCTCCTGTTCGTCCCCCTCCCACTTGCTACTGTTGCACATCCTCTTTGTTCCTTCTTTCTCTCCCTCTTTCTCCCCTCTGCACCTGCCATTGCCTTTCTCTCCCTGTTCCTCCCCTCTGCACCTGCACCTGCCACTGCTGCATGTCCTCCTTTCTCTCCCTCTCCATCCTGCCATGCCCCAAGCATTTGCCTTGATATGCCCTATGAAGATATAGATACAAAACATCCCTTTCCATTAAATAAGATTGTGAGGGCTTCCACTTATCTCCACCTCTGCAATCAATGTAGAGACTTCCTTCTGCCCCACTGCTGTGGCCACCAAATGTGGAGACATCCCAGATGACCCTATGGTTCCTGTGCAAGACTTTATTCATTACATATCCCTACTGGATGCCACCATCCTTGATTAGCTGCTCCCACCACAGGCAGCATGTGTCTGAACTACAGCTTTCAAATATCTCTTATCTAGCATTCCTTGTAGATTAATAATAATAATAATAATAATAATAATAATAATACAAAAATGATTTATTAAGGAGAGTGGAATATAACATCACAGACTACTTATTAAAAACATCAAAATCACATCTTTCTCACACACACTCATCTCCTTGCTAACTCTTGCCCTGACCCTGATTCTAATTTCTACCTCTGACTAACCACTCAAACCTCTAAACCTCACTAATCTTGACAGACCCAGATCTTACTCTCAATCAACCTGCCTTTTCAAAATCCCTGCAGACATTCCACCAGTCACTCCCAAGATTGGATTCTCTTGCTTCCTCCTGTCAGAGTCTTAGTTTATAACATCTACAATACATTGCACAGCTAATTATTATTGCTGTTGTTGACTGCCTTCAAATCATTTCTTACTTATGGCCACCCTAAGATGAACCTAACGTGTTTTCTTGGCAGACATTGTTCAGAGGGAGTTTGCCTTTGTTTTCCTCTGAGGCTGAGAGAGCATGACTTGCCGAAGATCACTCAGTGAGTTTCCATGGCTCAGCAGGGATTTGAACCTGGACTCCCAGTGTCCCAGTCCAACATTCCATTTTAGCTATGTACACCTAAATATATTTTACCTTGATATATCTAATAAATGCAACAATGTTTTCAACATGAGTATGGAGCATCACAAAGACAATGCAATTTTAGGCTGCATCAATAGAACTATATTGTCTAGGTCCAGGGAAGTAACAGTGCCAGTCTACTCTGCTTCGGTCAGGTCCCACCTGGAATACTGTGTCCAGTTCTGGGCACCACAATTCAAAAAAGATGTGGAGAAACTGGAGCATGTCCAAAGGAGGGCAACTAAGATGGTGAGGGGTCTTGAAGCCATGCCTTATGAGGAGCGAGTTAGGGAGCTGGGGATGTTTAGCCTGGAGAAGAGTAGGTTAAGAGGTGATATGATAGCCCTGTTTAAATATTTGAAGGGATGTCATATTGAGGAGGGAGCAAGCTTATTTTCTGCTGCAGAGACTAGAATGCAGAACAATGGATGCAAACTGCAGGAAAAGAGATTCCACCTCAACATTAGAAGGAACTTCCTGACAGTAAGGGCTGTTTGACAGTGGAATACACTCCCTCAGAGTGTAGTGGAGTCTCCTTCCTTGGATGGCCATCTGTCAGGGATGCTTTGATTTGGAGTTCCTGGATGGCAGGGGGTTGGACTGGATGGCCCTTGTGGTCTCTTCCAACTCTGTGATTCTATGATTCTATGATCTTTTGTAGCTACACAGAAGATAAATATAGAAGAAAATGTAACATTCTCACTTTCTTTTTCTCCCTCCCCCACTTTTTTTTTTTTGTATTGCCCTTTTATTTTCTTTCTGATCAAGTCATTGCTGTTTTGGGATTTGAATCAGAGTAGGAGGGCAGGAGGTAGGAAAAGCTTACATGTTTCTACTTGTTTCCAGCTGTATTTTCCAACACTTCAAATAATACAAAGGCAGTTATGAAGAGAGGCATGCCAAGCAATATAACTGTGTTTATGATTTGATATTCAGTACAATGACAAACATCTGCATAATATTTTGGCACATCAAAATATGTCCTTGTGCAAATGTTGATCCATACAAGTTCTTCCCTAGTGAGTATTTCACTGCATTATATTACATCAGTTGCAATTCCTTGCTGGCCTTGTCATATGGACAATTTGTTCCATCTGACCAATAACTCTTAATATATCCTATGGATAATTATGCCCTTGTTTGAGCAGTCATCAACCATGACTTTGATAACAGTAACAAACTATAATGGATTCTCTTATAGAGACTTTGGCTTGCAATAACTAAAATGGTGTTCCTCAACTTGGAGACGAGTGAGGATGCCTCTGCCCTATACATGAAAACTGTTTTGATTATTTCAACATATCTTACCTATTTTTTTTAATAGAAAATGAATCCTATACAACCAAGAGTGATGATGACATGCTTTTGTGTGATATGGACAGATGTTCACATAAAATTAATAAGAATTTTGTTTATTCCCTCTGTGATAGGAGTTTGCAAATTTTTTCATATTTGGGATGTTTAAAAAACCTATAAGATTCAAATGACTTGAATATGGTAGAAACGCAAAGAGTTATCTGCCTAAATAAGGAACAACAATTGCATGGTCCTCCAGATTTTATTGGTCAGAAACTTCTTGTAGTCCTAGACAGCTTAGCCAACAGTAAGGTAAGTTGGGATTTACAGTTCAATAGAATCTGGAGGGCCACATAATCCTTACTCCTAATCACAGCTTTCAATGTTTCACTCACAGGACATGTTTATTTCATGTAGTTGGAATAGTTTTTGTCAATACATGTCTTGATGCTAGTTAAGTGCACACTGTAACCCTATAATTATTTTTGAAACTCCACATTCATAAATATATGCACCTTAAAAAATACTTCTTCCAAAGGATCTGATCTTGCAAAGCCTGGACTCAAGTTTCCAATGCTCAGAGATAAGCAAGTAGAAATTGTTCTGATTCCCTCTGCTCTCCAAAAGGGGAAGGGCAACAGAAGTAAAGATTTAATTCTACCAAAAACATGTGCTGAAACAAGAGGGAGAAATTTAAGTTCTCTGCAATCATATGACAAGGTTTTGAAAAGCCTACAATGAATTCTAAAAGAAAGGATTCATCTCTGAACAGCATAATTCAGTTCTAGCGGCTAGATAAAAATGTTGAGACCCAGGAGATCTTTCTTTTTTGTTGTTCTAATCTCAGCTATATCACCGCTTCAGTCTGCTTTTTACATTTTCTATTGGTTTGAAGTGACCCAGATTGAAAATTTAGATATAGCAGTATAGCTCAGAAGAAATGAAAGGTTACAAGTATGAACCCCTTTTAGATAAACATCTAGAAAAAAGAAAGAGAGTGTTTGTTAGCAGACATCACCAGATGCTTACAATGGACTGGGGAAAAAGAATATTTGTTTGTATAATGTAGTGCTTTTTTATAATTGCATTTGTAGTAAACCTGATGCCATAACACTTAAATATACATTTTTAAAAGAACTCAATCTGTTCTTAACTTTGTGTTAAGAATCTTTGCTGTGTGATCTATTGTTATAAATTGGACATTTCACTCTACCACGGAACTCAGTAAACAGGTGGAGAAAAGCCTCATATAATCTAATGGTGCTTGTCACTGCTCCAGGGCCTAAACAAATTTCCCATCTTTCTTTTTGATTAACTTTGCAATCTAACAGAATTCAGCATGTGTGAAAATTTGTCCAAAAACTCTCAGCTTTGTTCCTCCATCCAAGCAACAGAAATTTCTGAATAATCAGATGAAGCAACCTGCAATGCAACTTTTTAGTCCCATCAATCTTTTTTTTTTTTAAATAGCAATTTCATAGGTGCTTTCAAATGAAAATGTTACACAGAGCTTGGGAAAGTTACTTTTCAGATGACAACTCCTAGAATCTCCTAGAAAGCACAGGCACAGGATCATCAAAAGGGTAATTTTCCCAAGATGTGATATATGGTCATTCATAATCCAGTGCAACTTTGATGAGTTGATGACCTGGAACCAACAAAAACCAGATGGTTGTTTATGAGTCGACACAGGGTATACCAGGATCCTCACTTAATATTTCCTTGTTAATACTTGTTTCCATAGAACATCTTTATAAATTAAGTCTTCAAGAGCAAAATAGTCATTTATATATGTAATTGATTGCTCTCTCTGTTAACAGGGAAAAGAAGCAAGGTATTGCTCCCTATGGTGTGAAAATAACTGACAGTATCTTAACTTTAATTTTCACAATACATACATGGTGCTGCCTAGTTTATCAAAACGCTAATGAATCAAGGTTTTATCACTCCAAATATTAGCTCTTAGTTTCATATTTGACAATAATATATGTCAAGCTTACCTTAAGTCAGTGATTTTTTATTTGCCTTATTAATTGCAAATATAGAACTAAAACATCTTTGAGGCAAACATCTGCCTGCCATTTAGTAATACCTGTCATATTAACGCTTAATATTGTTACTTGAAATTGGAGGACCAATTTCAGAGTGAGAAAACAGAACACCCTGTTTTTTCATTACCCATTAAATGACCTTGAAACTGAGAGGGATATTTACACTTTATGGGCCAGATCATATGTAATATTAAGTAAGTGCTTCCTTCTCAATGCAATAATTTGCTGTGATAGGGATGCACCCAGTGCATGGGAAGGGATGAAAGAATGCTCAACACTGAGACTTGCTCAGATCTTTCAAGTAAACTGAACCATCATGACTCTTCGCACAATATAACCATAACAGAGATATATGCCTACCATTGTGATTCAAGTGCTCCTCCCCACAGCAAGCTATTCATATGTATAAACATACCACATGAGCAAATATCATTGAAGTCTCTGGCATGCCACTTTCAAAAAGATTTGATGGGATGAAGAAAAATTAGAGTGTAGGGCTGAGCTGTGTAGCAAGCTATGTATACTTGGACCATAAGTAGAATCATGGTTTGAGCGTTGGACTATGACTCTGGAGACCAGGGTCCAATTCCCAGCTCAACTATGAATCCCACTGGGTAAGCTTGGGCAAGTCACACTCTCTCAACCTAAGAGGATGGTAATGGCAAATCTCTGAACAAATATTGCCCAAGTAAAACCCCATGTTAGGTTTGCCTTAGGGTGGCCAAAAGTAAAAAAACAAAAAAACAAAACCAATTTAAATGACAAATTGGAAGAGTTCCTTCACAGAGTAGGGATACAGATATTTGCTTATTTCATCTATGCATTTGAGAATGAAACATTTCAAAATATTTATCCGCGATTAAAGAGATTCTGAGAGGTTTTCCCCCACATTTTAAATGACCCCTTCCCCATATTTTGGGTCTCTCTTGTGAAATTTTCATGAAAGTTATTTTGTGGGAAAATATACTGATTTTTTTTTCCTTTAAACAAAATATTGTTTTTGTATGTAAAATGCAATATTCTTATTCCATGTTTTGCAGGAAAATGTATGTTGCATTAAAAGTTTTTTTTTCTAATTGCTTCTGCAGTCACAAATAAACACTGCTATTTCCACTCTCTCACACAGAGGCAAACAAACAAAAAAGGTCTCATGACACTTGAGAATTCTTTATTCAGTAGGGTGGCCCCGTATGTTTAAACACTCTTTCTCAACAAATATGACAAGATTTGCAAATATTCTTTGCATATACATCTCAGAGATTGCTTCAACTAAGTCCCATATCAACTATACTCCTACCACCAGGAAGGGTTAGGCAATTACGTCAGGTGGCAGATGCTGCTGGGGCAGAAGCAGTATAGATCTAATTTCTTTATGAGCCAATATCAGTTTGAGTGTACTGGGTAACAGAAGATATGTTATTTATTGTCATTCTAACTGGGATATTGAACAAGTGAATTCAAAATATAATTCCATAACTTCCAAGGTGAAAACTACATGTATGATCATACCTTGTGAAATAGGCTCCAGTTCAACCTGACACAAGATCTCACTTAACTCACTTGAGAGGGCACTTGAACTCCCTCATTTGCACATCTTGGAAAGAGGTCCCATGCCAGGTTTACCTAGGACTTGGCTTATGATGTGCTATCTACCTTTTTCTCATAGCTTAATGGAAGGAGGGGGGAGGGGAAGCCAATCACGACAACTAGTTCATGGGATATATATAAATTTACAGCGCTATATAAATAAAGGATGATGATGATGATGATAATAATAATAATAATAATAATATCATCATCATTGGCAGAAGCCTTATTAAAATTCAGTGTACTGTGGATTGTGCACTGTAACAGAAACAGCACACAATCTTTCTAGCAATGGCAACAGCATAAGGGATTTAGATTCCCAATGCTCTTTTCTCCATTGCTGAAATATATATATATCTGATACAATGGATTGGTAGATATTTTCTTTCAGAACAGACACTTCACGTCATATGCATGTTACAATCTCCTAGCTAGCTACACAGAAAATTCCACTTTAAAATCTGATTCAACAGTATTAGGAAGATGTTAACATGTCCAAAAAAAATCAAAATGGTGTGATACTTTCAGTGTGTGTGTGTGTGTGTGTGTGTGTAAATTGGCAGTTATTCCAGAGGAAGCCTTTATAGTAAAACTGCTTGATGGTGCTCATCTGGCAGTAATACCTTTCATTTAAATATGCTTAATCCCAAGACACTTTTGCATTAGTCTTACAAAACAGGGCCATCCTGCATAAGCTTAATAACAGATCTTTCAGTCATATTAAGTAGTAAGCAGTGTGAACTGTTACCCTGGTCCGTTTTACATTGGCAAAAAGAGGTGTTTTGAAGGCTGCTTGAAAACCCAGCTTTTACATTATAAAATGGGAAAGTGTGCCATGAAAACACTATTTTGGAGTTTTAAGGGAGAAGAAGTGCTTTAAAAAGGAGCTGGCCCATTTTACATTGGCAAAAAGAGGTGTTTTGAAGGCTGCATGAAAACCCAGCCTTTAGATGAGAAAAATGGAAAGTGTGCCATGAAAACACTATTTTGGAGTTTTAAGGGAGAAGAAGTGCCTTTAAAAAGTAGTTTGATTTCCCCACTACTTTTTTAAAAAGGGTGCAGCATTGCTGGCCCGTTTTACACGGGCAAAAAAAGGCGCTTTTAGGGCTAAAAAGCCCGCATTTAGGGTTAGGGAGGGCGTAGCCTTTACACCCTCCCTAAGCCTAAAATGCATGGACGCCGCCATTTAAAGATGGCGGCGTCTACACGGTGGCGCCGTGCAAGCATCATCACGTGCGCAGTGTTTTGACGCGCTGCGCACGTTTTGACGCTCTGGCGGCGCGGGAGGGCGCCAATCGCGCCCTTCCCGCGCCGCAAAAAAAAGAGCTCGATCCCGGAGCTCTTTTTTGCGGCGGGTCGTTGCGGCGGGATGAGGCCTCTGGGGCTGCCCGTGTGGCAGCCTAGGCCTCATCTCGCCGCTAGAAGGGGCGAGTTTGGACCGCCCCTTTTAGCCAATGTAAAAAGCACCCCTATTGCATCTAAAGGCTAAGGTGTAGTTGAACGGTTAAATGGGGCTCTGTATCTTTAAAGCGCCCATTTAAAGGCAGCGATACAAGTGCGGAGGGAGGGAAGGTGCCAAGACAAGAAGAGACCTTCAGAGCCCGGCCAGAGTGCGCCTGCACCTTCCTTCACCTCCTCCCTTTGGTTGAGAGAGTGTGACTTCTAGGGAGACAGCAGGGCACTGGAGGCGCTCAGCCAGACCAGGGCAAGCTGGCAAGAGGAGGAGGAGAAGGGGAGGGACCTGGAGCACCTCCGCTGCCCTGCTTCCCTGCAAGTCACACTCTCTCAGCCAAAGGGAGGAGGAAGGCAGCGGGGAGGGAGGGAGGGAGGGAAGGAGCCAGGAAGAGACCCCCAGAGCCTGGCCAGAGCACGCCTGGCCCTCCTGCTTCCTCTTCAAAAAGAAGGCTGGAAAAGTAGGACGTGTCCTGGCAAAGGAGGAGGTGCCTGGTCAACTTGGAAAAGGGGGGCCTCTGCTCAAGAATGGAGGACATATGGGAATCCCTCCTGGACAGAGGGCTGAAACCTCAAGACAACTCAATATAATGCTCTGACAGAACACAGACTACAACTCCCATGAGCCTTTGCTACCATTTCCCAAGATGCCTTAATTTGCAACAGAAAGCCGACCAGTATGTTCCCATGTGATGAATTCTTTCGTACTGACTCTGCATTTTCTTTTTGTGTAGATGCTCTCTTGTCTTGTGTGTGATGAGCTTGTGCGTAATCATGTGCATTTCCGAACTGACCTCACTTTCTCCCTCTTTCGGAATGGTCCTGTACTCCCCCATGTGATAAGCTCCGACTGTATGGTGTACCTGCGCAATTGCGCAATTCGCAGCCAGCAAGGGAAAAAAATGTTTAAAGCGCGGCTAAAAGCCACGTTCCTTGCCGCCCACGTAGCTGCTCCACCTGTGTTTGTAGCGTTTTGACAGCTTCCCATGTAGTTGCTGAGCCACAGAAAAAACCTCAGTCTAGCTGCCCTGTACTTTTTAAATGCACACCTGGGGCTTGCTGTCTAGCTGCTAAGCATTAAGGAAAGTGCAACTTCATGTCACACTTTCTTGCCAATGTAAAAAGCACCCCTGTCTGTCTTTTAAAAACCTATTCTCACTTAGATAATACACCAAAATTTTATTTAATATTTTTTTCTTCCCTGTTATTTTAAAGGCTTTGAGGAGGGGGGAGTTCTACTCATACTCGTAGGAATATATTCTTTTTATGTAATACTAGAGGACATAATCTTGGCCTTTAGTATTTATCTTTCAAAAGGAATTAAATCAGTCTAACCCAGACAGAGAATGTGAAATGACTTAAAAGGGTGGGGAGAGAATTAAATGTAAATTGTATCTATTACTCCTGGGAGGCAATGTGATCCTAGGCGAAAATCAGTGCAGTACTCATAAAGCTGAGCTAGAATGTAACAATATATAAAATGAAATAGCCATTTAATTATGGTAAAAAGAGATTTTAAAAAAAGAAATTGAATCTATTTTTTCAATATTTCAGCAGAAACAAAAAACAAAAACTAAAAATCTTGTAGTGACATTGCTTTAGAAATTGATTTTTGTTTTGTTTTTTAAATCAAAGATTATGCATATTCTGTCAAGTAACTGAGAAAATGTAGCATTTTATGGGCCAGGCCTAGTATGCAAATATCCCAGTGAGAGACTTCAGTGAAGCTGTGGCCCAACCTGCTTCTCACAACTTCACTGAAGTGGTGGTGGTTGAACTTCCTCTTGCAATTTAGCACACATTGTTGTCTGCTTTTCATTTCTAAACAGGACTCATATAGCATCTTCTCCTTGTTTCCAGGGTTAACAGTGCTTCATATTCACCCATACACCCCATTAGGGTTGGAAACAAGGCTCACAGAAATTCTGAGATACATTTAGTCTTGGAAACAAGGCACATACACCATACATGTTCACCATGTACAGATGTGAGAGCTGCACATTGAGGAAAGAAGACAGAAAGAGAATCAACTCATTTGGTATGTGGTGTCGAAGAAGAGTATTAATACCATGGATGGCCACAAAGATAAACAAATGAGTCCTAGAACATCTAAAGTTTGAACTCTCCCTAGAAGCCAGGATGACAAAATCGAGGGTGTTATACTTTTGACACACCATGAGAAGGAAAGACTCATCAGAAAAGGGAATGATTTTGGGAAAGACCACAAGCCAGATGGCTAGATTCATTCAGGGAGACCATGGGCCTGAGCATGCAGGACCTGAGCAGGGAGGCAGAGGACAGATGATCTTGGAAAAGTCTCATCCACAGGGTCGCCATGAGTTGGGGACAACTCAAGGGCAGCTAACAACAACAACAAGAAAAGCAAGGGAGGAGGGTTTTTGCTGCTGCTGACATGACATAGCAGCAGGGGGGTAGGAGACTAAGGACCTTATCAGACGTGGGCAAAATGTCATGGAAACATGGCAGAAATGTTGCAGAAGTGCCAGGATGTGATATCTGTGGCACTTCTAAAGTGTAATTGAGGCTTCCCACTATGTTCTCGTCATGGAATCGTCTGCGGGGAAATCATTTTCTCAATAACAGGATATCCCATTATTCAGAAAATGGCTCCTTTTTGCTCCCCCACAAATGATTCCATGATGGGAACATAGCGGGGAGCCTCAATTACACTTTTGAAGTGCCATGGATGATCACATCCCTGGCGCTTCTGCAACGTTTCTGACACGTTTGGAGGATGT
Source organism: Urosaurus nigricauda (assembly GCA_034509955.1). NCBI lineage: Eukaryota > Metazoa > Chordata > Lepidosauria > Squamata > Phrynosomatidae > Urosaurus > Urosaurus nigricauda. The sequence continues at coordinate 253,364,623 of JAOEGL010000001.1, read as the reverse complement.
TTGCATGATAAGGTCCTAAGAGAGATGGTTAGAGGCTTCAAAATAAGCAGGGATAGGGATATTTCTTTTTCCTTTGGTGGGAGGTGAGCCTGGCAGGGGGATTCATTGAGCTTATCATAGTTCAGTTCTGCCTAGAATTCTCTGTGACAGAGGTAGATACAGTAGAACCTTAGGTCCTCATATGCTCTGATCCTAACTGCTTCTGTGATCCAAAACACACTACAGAAATAATGCAGTTTGAGATGACTTTAACTGCCCAGGCTCAATGATAGGGAATTCTAGGAATTGTAGTTTTGTGAGACATTTATCCTTCTCTGTTAGAGAGCTCTTATGCCACAACAAACTACAGTTCCCATGATTTTTTAGCACTGAGCCAGGGCAGTTAAAGCAGTCTCAAACTGGATTATTTCTGCAATGTGTTTTGGACCTTAGCGCTAGTGGCCTACAGTTTCTGTCTGCTTGGTTACAAGGCAAAACATTCGCATGAAAGATCCACATTCTTCTTCCCTGTACAGGCATCAGACATGGCCAACACACATTATTCCTTTAATGTTTGGGAGGGCATGTGGAATAATACCTCTTCTGGCATTGCCAAGTAGTCCTCAGAATGCAGTTGAGGAAGTCCCTATATGGCAAAATCTTCCGACATAGTGAGCTAAAAAACTGGAGGAAAAGGTACCTCTCAGCTTGAACACAAATGTGAGATATGTTTTTCTGACTGTACACTGGCTCGTGGAAGGATTCAGAAAAATAACGATGACAACAACAACAAGATCAACAAGATTTTTTTAAAAGCTGTGGCTCCCTAGTCTTCCAATTATGTAGTCCATCTCTGCTGGAAATGTATAGATTTTTTTAAGGCTACCTACCCCAGGACAGTTGCATTAAATTTAATAAAATCATGCTCGAGGAAATAGATTGTGGAATGAAATATTAAAAAACCTTTTGACTACGTTAAGTCTAGTATGGTGTGTACACAATCTCTCTTTTTCTCCTGATAACCTGATAGCTCTGCAAATGTGAATTCCACCAAAGCAACAAGAAACAAGAACAGCCATCTGTCACAGTGAGAATTAATCCATGTCTAGCCTAATGTAAAATTGGTTCATTGTTTTCCCTTTTTCGTCCATATTATTCATCTAGATAACTGAACACATTCCTGGAGAGGTAAGGGAAACTCAGCGTGCCAGTGAAGACTGACCTCTCAAATTTAAGTCTAATCTGCACTGCAGAATTAATGCTACTTTAACTGCCATGGCTCAATGCTATGGAATCCTGGGTTTTGAAGTATTGTGAGATATTTGCAATTCTCTGTAAGGGAGCTCTGGTGCCAAAACAAACTATAAACCCCAGAATCCCATAGCACTGAGCCATGGCAGTTAAAGCAGTGTTGAACTACATTATTTTTGTGTTGTCTCTTTTGTGTTGTCTCTTTTAGACTGTAAGCCTGAGGGCAGGGATCCATCTAATTTAAGATTGTATGTACAGCACTGTGTAAATTTACAGCGCTATATAAATAAAGGTTAATTATTATTATTATTATTATTATTATTATTATTTCTGCAGTACAGATTAGATTTTAGTCCTAGGACTTTATCACATGCACTTTTAAAACTGTTTTGTTGACAGGGACAGGACTCGTGGAGGCGAGCATGAACGGATTTTACCACACACGCAAGCATCCACAAAAAGTACCCATTCTGGCACCCGTCCCTGTCCAGTGCCGAGAAGAGTTAAATGTTCTGGTCGGAAGACTTCCGTCCGGACAAAATGGCACCTGCCGGCACTGAACAAGAATGGCTTGGGTACAGGCGCCAGAACAGGACCTTTTTTGTGGATGCTTGCGTGTGCAGTAAGACCCGTTCACGCTCGCCCCCACGAGTCCCGTCCCCATCCCCAAAACGGTTTTAAAAGTGCATGCGATAAAGTCCCTAATCTGACAGTGGCTTCTTAAATTTTCAAGTGCAGCACAGGAAACGGGCTTAGAATACTTAATGGCAAGTTAATGAAGTGATTTAGGATATCAGTTTTCAGAGCACAGATGGGCAACTGTATCAGATGGGTTTAATTTCTGCCCTAGTGATCCTTGGCATCCTGCACTGACATGTACAGGCACAGCAGAACCCATGTCACCACAAAAATCTCAATTTTTGCTTGAATTCTGGTTGACCAAAAAGAGAGAGGGGGGAGGGGTAAGAGGGTGTACAGGGAAACTGTCACTTTTGTTTGTCTTTTGGGACAGTTTGGAATATGCAAAATTTATCATGTTAATTTTTCAGGCAGCAGCAGTGGTGGTGGTGGTGGGAGGCTTTGGAAGAAATTGAACCCATCTCCGATACAGTTGGTATGCTGAATTACTTCATTAGTATGCCATTAAATATTCTAAATGAGTTTCCTGTACTATACTTAAAAATTTAAGAAAATGTAAGGACTCAAGTCTAATCTGCACTGCCGAAATATTTCAGTTCGAGACCATTTTAACCTCCATGGCTCAATCCTACAGAATCCTGTGATTTGTAGTTTGTTATGCCAGGGGGCTAGTGCATTCTTCGTAGGTCAAGTCTGCTGGCAAATCCACCCCACCCGCTCATAGCAGGAGTGCAAAGGATTTGATAACTGTTTTAACCTTTGCCCTCTCAGGCAGCTACTAAGGCCTGTATAAGGCATTATGTTCACGTTATACATTCTTTAAGTCAACCTTCTGGAAAAAATATTTTCATTTTTATACAAAAGCTTGGGAATGGTTTCTACATCAGTGGTGTCACTGTAAGTGCAAGGGATGTGACTGCACCTGGTGACCCTCCAGAAGAGGGGTGACACCTGGGTGGGCCCTTTCTCCCTTTAGTGCAGGAGGGGTGAATACTTACCCTTCCTGGCTTCTCCATCACCAGGATTTATTCCTGGGGAGAAAGCTTGATGATGATGGAAGACAAGGTGGTGGAAGCAGCATGAACAGGAGCCCTTACTGGCTGATCTGTTGCCAGGCTGCCTCTGTGGAGAGGAAACCCAGTAATGGAGCAGCAAGAGGAGTGAACACTCCTCCTTCCTGGCTGCTCTGTCACCAGGCTGCCTCCCTGGGGAGGAAGCCTCACAACGAAGAAGGAAGCTGAGGAGGAGGAAAGATGAACACACACCCTTCCTGGGTGACACCCTTTGCACCGGGTGATGCCCTCTGCACTGGGTGACACCCTATCTAGTGATACCATTTGTTAGCATTTATCATTTGTCTGTTTTGCAAAATAGATGACTGGGCTTCTAAGTATAATAGAAAGAGCCAAGTTTTAGTACTTAAATGAAGTTTTACTGCTGGGTCAAGAGGGTGCAGTCAAATAGGGACAATCCTTGCATGAAGTAAAGTCAATAGTGGTAGCACACATTACCCATATCTAGGATTGTAAAGAATCATACCCATTTTGCAAACTCATTTTCCATCCTAGTAGCCAAGGGGGAACAGTAGATCTTGACATAAGGAAATGCTGACTTTGCAAAAACAGTACTCTCTCTCTCTGTCTGTCTGAAGTACTATGCTGATCCAGGTACTAAACTTTAACCTGAACTCTTGTATTACAGTAAATACATTTTCCTGACTTCTCTGAGCTTCTTAAAATATGCATGTTAGTTGAAACCCTGTCCATGTTGTTATGGCATGCAATGAAGTGTAAAATTAACAAACACACTGCAGTGCAAAATTGTGCGCCATTCAGCTTATTCATAAATCATTTATATACGTGTTTGATCATCCTCTCTCTTACATTTTCATTCAAGGTTTCAACCACACTAACTTATCTGCATTTTTCTTCTTTTCACTTTTTTCTATACACTCAATTACTGTCAGCTTTACACATGAGGCTGATGAAGAAATAAAACTGCAATGTGTTGGCATACAATCTGTTAGGTAAGCAGCACACTGTTGAAAAGCGAATGTTCTTCTCTTCTCATACTCATAACTATTGTAATTATAATCTATTATAATCACCATGGCTACTATAATTATAATATCTTTATTATTATATAGCACACATTCTACATAAAGGTTTAGCTACTGTATATACTTGACAATAAGTCACCCTCATGTATAAATTGAGGGCAGGTTTTGGAGCCAAAATTATAGATATTGATATGACCCATGCATAAGTCGAGAGTAAAACCTAGGGGCATGGAACAAAATATCTAATGGGTGAAGCAAAGCAATGCCAAAGAACTTACAAAATTCCAGCAGACATAACTGTTTGTGCTTACATTAAAGGTTGGATGCATGAGAGAATAGAAGGGAATCAGTGCTTTCAGGACAGATTATGCTCTTGCCTTTCACCAACGGGATTGTTCCCTTTTTTTTAAATAAGAGTTAAGGTACAAGACTCACACTGACCTGTGGATCAGTCGATCTGGTTTTTGGGGTCAAATTTTTTATTACAATTTCTAGACGTATATATGAGTATATACACTAAGTAATCTTTAGGCTGCAACATTACATTTACATAGGAGTAAATGTAACTGAAATGCAACTTACTTTTGAGTAAAAAGTTCATTCATTCATTATTGCATCTGTACCCCACCTTTCTTCCAATGAGCTCAAAGCTGGCACACACTGCTTTTCCCTAACCAATACAACACACTGGTTATTTCTCCATACTGGCATAGGACCCTATGTTGCAAATCCCACCGGCCAGAATCCTCTATGGCATAGCACACTTGTGACTGTTACATATTCATGTTCCCTACACAGTCCCTAGTTTAGGGGCTATGTAGGGCCTGTGAAAGTCCCCCCATCACCATTTAGCAGGAGGCTGCTGCAGAAATCAGTAGAAGTCTGTTCCCTTATTGAGTGGGAAGCAGTTGACTGATGTTCTCACCCAATTTCTCATGTGAACGATCTCCAGTGTGAGGGGAAATTGCAACAGGGGCCCTCATTCTTCCTGTCACACTGGAAATCACACATGGGCGAGGTGGCAACAGCAATCAGTTGTTTCCAACATGATAGCAGAACAGATCTTTATCAAATGTAGTGGCTTTTACCTGGTAAGCAGAGATGAGGGCTGTTGAAATGGGATTCACTATATAGAACCATAAGTATTGTGCTTATGCATATGTAAATCCCAAGAAGATTATAGACACTGCAGTGTGATAATGAAACACATGCTTAAATATATTTCCTACTGGACTCAACAAAATTCAAAGTTTTAATTGGCAAGCAAGGTAGATTAATTGCAGTTTAAGGAGTTAAGCTACATGGGTTTTTCAGCTTCAACTTCTGTCCTTGCTTCTCCCATGGACTTTGACAAAGAATGCTATTCCGGTCCTCCAAGCGATCCTAAGGCATATCTGTTATGCCATAACAATATATTTTCTACCAAGTAAAACTACACCACTGGATTTGTTACCAGTTGTGCAAATGAGCAAAGGTTTAGCTAATTTGACTGATTCATTCACTTGCAAAAATTGTGTTTGAGAGAATTGAGGTTTTTGTGTTGTTGGTTTTTTTTAGCAAACAGACATGTGGTAAAAGAGTAAGGAATAAATAGGGATAACAGGTGTGGGGGATTATATTAGGCAAAAGAGCTTTTTTTATTATTTTTTTAAAAAAAGATGCTGAGAAGAAAAGTGGAGAACAGAAAGTGGGCAGATATGCAAAATTAGAAGCACCTGTTCCCTGACTGTCACGATGTCTTCCTGTAACTTATTTTTTTTTTTAAAAAAAGTCACCATCATGAAAATTAAAAACTTGCTCTTTCAAAAAGAATGAAAATAGATTTCACCATGCAGTGCTACCATAAACTGATTTCTTTGAAGCCTCAGCTGTGTTCTGGGTTGAAATTGTTCTGTAGCAACACAGATGCTGGAAAACTTCACTGAAGGACATTTGGTCTAAATCATCAACAATCATGTACATGTGTACAAAAACTGTTCAAATGTGGTCCTTTACACAAATACTTACTTCTCTGCCAGTTGCCTCCTCCCAGAAAGGATCAACCCACATAAAATGCTGCTGGTAAGTTGATGGACAAAATTCACAGCACACAGAAATCCTATTTGTTTATTATGGATGAACCTGCTTGTCCTTTTCATGGTGTTGGTGAAGGGGAGTACCTGAGGTTTCACACTTTTGCTCCTCCTGTTTTCCTGATGGCTTGACTACAACTCACATGCTCTGTAGGCTTATCATGAGCTGTTTTCAGTGGTTTTGTCAGCTTTGTGCTGTCAGGGACAAAACCGCCTTGGCCCAGAAGGTGTAATATACTAAATGAACCTTATACTGCTCCAACTATTTAAAAACAAGAATTCCAAGCTAATAGCCATGGGGGGGGGGGGGAATCCCTCCTCTAAAACTGGAAACATACAAACCTACTCCAAGGAGGGCAAAGGATACATGGAGTACCAGAAGATGACCAATCTGATACTTTGGGCATTTTGGGGCTTTCCAGACTGCTCAAAAGGGGCGGTACATACTCGCCCCAGGAAGTGGCGAGATGGGGCCAAGGCTGCTGCACTGGCAGCCTCCGCGACCCCATCCTGCACCTTCTGGAGGTCACGGGGAAGCGGCAAACTGCCGCTTCCCTGCAGCCTCAAAGCGGGGTGCAGCGGGTGCCCTGGGCACTCACTGCACCCTGCTTCCCTCGGTGGGGCTGAGGGGAGAAAGGGGCCACGGCCATTTAAAGGCCACGGCAAAGACCTGGAAGCAAAAAGGAGCTCCGTTTCAGAGCTCCTTTTTGCTCCCTCCCGTGGCGCAAAGTTGCCATGGTGCACACAGCATTTCTAAACACTGCGCACGCCATGATGACATTGTAGCGCGTCCGTATGGACACCACCATTTAAAAATGGCAGCTCCCATACGGTGCAAAGAGCCCTTATCGCGGCTCTTTGCACCAATCTAGATTGGGCCTTTGTGATTGAGTGAAAGGTATTTTTCTACTCTTGGGATATAAATGGCTATGTATTTCAAAGGTTTGAGCTTTGGGATACAAGTGACTACATTTAATCAAGGTTCTGATCCTCTGAGCATCAGCATTAGTATTAGTAAAGTGATTCCAGGGCAGAAGTGCCAAACACGTGATGCTTGCCAGAGATGCCAATGAAAAAGGAAATCACATTTCAGGTTCTTCCCTCTTTGGAGTCACCTAGACTGAAACATGTGCTTTCTCTGTACTCTGTGCCATCTTACAGGCTGTTCCTGGTGAAAGTTGACAAATACGTGTGACTCAAGCTAACAAGAATAGTGGGGAGATGTTACATGATGTTACATGTATTCTACATATTAGATGCCAACAGGAGCCTGAGAGTATCAACAAAGAGGATTGGTTTTGATCTTATTCTTACCACTACTAGGAGCTTGCATTAATAATTCCCTTTCTCTCCTTGAACCTTATTGTCACTCCTTACGTTCTTTTATAGAATAGGAAGTTGCATCACTTAGAAAGGTCATAATCATTCACCCTGTCTTCTACAGTAAATCTTATCATTGCTCCATAGCACCCATATGACAATAGTCCTGTTTCTTCATAACAGGAGAGCAGGCTATCTAACCCTGGCTCCTTGGCCATTGATTTTCTTGCATAAAAAGTGAGGCATCTAAAGAGGAAATGGTCCGGTTTATTCACAGGGTTTCCGTGTGAACAAGTTCCCTGACCTTTCGCCCAACGTGAAATGGAGGTTTTCCTCTTCAGAAACATGGCTTTCATAGAAACATAGCATCATAGAGTTGGAAGAGACCACAAGGGCCATTCAGTCCAACCCCTGCCATGCAGGAACTCCCAATCAAAGGATCCACAACAGATGGCCATCCAGCCTCTGTTTAAAGACCTCTAAGGAAGGAGACTCCACCACAATCTGAGGGAGTGTGTTCCACTGTCAAACAGCCCTTACTGTCAGGAGCTTGGGCTGGGGTTAATCATTCCTCTGCTTCCTACTGAAAAAAGCAGGGTAACAACTAAACAAAGCTTTAAGCTCCAATCATTTACCCTACACAATGAACTGTTATTCTTATATACAAATAAATTGTTTAGTTTATGAAGTAACTGAATCTGTAACTTTGGCACATCACTAACATGTGAAATGGTCTGAGTGTTGGACTATGATTCCAGAAAGCCAGGGTTTCAATTCCTGCTTAGCAATGGATACTTACTGGGTGAGTTTAGAGAAGTCACATTTTCTCTACCCTTACAGGAAGGCAAACTTGTTCTGAATAAATCTTGCCAAGAAAATCTTATGATAGGGTCACCATAATTTGAAGTTGACTTAAAGGCACATAACAACAAATAACCCCACAAAATTGTACATTGCTAACAATGTTATGGTTCAAAGATATAGCCATGTTAGTCTGTAGAATCAGTTATGTAGAGAGATCATGTAGTACTTTTGAGACTAACTGAAAGGAAAAGGTTGGTATCATGAGTTTTTGTAGGCTTAACTCTACTTCTTCATAGTTTAAAATAATACAGAAAGGGGAAAAATCCTATAATACATTTAATTATTTTTGCAAAGTTAGACTTAGGAGATTATTGCATTAACTTCGCTGCTGGGATAGACCCAGGATGTAACTTTCCTAAGGTGGATCTTATTGAATTTACCTAATGCTGGGCAGGATGCAGCAAGTATAAACTGACATTTGCAGGCAAATTTGCAGGATTCAGGGAGATCTAAATATTCATTCCTACATGCATTTAAGGAGATTAATGCATTAGCTTCGCTGCTGGGATAGACCTGGGCTTGTCCTAGAATCATAGAATCATAGAGTTGGAAGAGACCACAAGGGCCATCCAGTACAACCCCCTGCCATTCAGGAATTCCCAATCAAAGCATCCTTGACAGATGGTCATCCAGCCTCTGCTTAAAGACCTCTAAGGAAGGAGACTCCACTACATTCTGAGGGAGTGTGTTCCACTGTCGAACAGCCCTTACTGTCAGGAAGTTCCTCCCAATGTTGAGGTGGAATGTCTTTTTCTGCAATTTGTATCCATTGTTCCATGTCCTAGTCTCTGGAGCGGCAGAAAACAAGCTCGCTCCTCAATATGACATCCCTTCAAATATTTAAACAGGGCTATCATATCACCTCTTAACCTTCTCTTTTCCAGGCTAAACATCCCCAGTTCCCTAAGGCGATCCTCATAGGGCATGGTTTCCAGACCCTTCACCATCTTAGTTGCCCTCCTTTGGACACGCTCCAGTTTCTCCACATCTTTCTTGAATTGTGGTGCCCAGAACTGGACACAGTATTCCAGGTGGGGCCTGACCAAAGCAGAATAGAGTGGCACTATTACTTCCCTTGATCTAGACACTATACTTCTATTAATGCAGCCTAAAATTGCATTGGCCTTATCTGCCACATCACACTGTTGACTCATGTTCAGCTTATGGTCTACTTGGACTCCTGGATCCTTTTCACACATAGTTTCATTCAGCCAGGTGTCCGCCATTTTATATCTGTGCATTTCATTTTTCCACCCTAAGTGCAGAAGCTTACATTTCTCTTTTCTTTTCAAAGGAAAATCCCATTCTTGAAAAGCTGAGAGAAAAGCCTGGGTTGCATATGGGCTGCATACTGCCCAGTGATGGGTAAATGCAATAAGACCCCAGGTCTATCCCAGCAGTAAAGCTAATGCATTAATCTCCTTAAATGCATGTAGGAATGAATATTTGGATTTCCCTGAATCCTGCAAGTATTCCTGCAAATGTCAGTTTATCTATTCACTTTTCCACTACTGAAACATGAAAGGGCACTGGTAAGTAAGAGGCATTAGGTGCTGGATCACAGCATCATAACTTGGCAAATGCTGTTTTTTTTTGTGGCCACAGCTCAAATCACAATTTGTGCCACCGCAGCCAAGAAACAAGCCTTAGGATTAGACTGCCACTCCATCACAATGTTTGGTTCATTTTCTACAATTAAGCCAGCAGAGAGTAGTGATAAGTCAGCAAGTATGGCAAAGGTGTGATATCAGGTGGTTTGTTTCATCAGGATCAGGAGGAGGAGAAGAAACTGTGATCATTTACATTATAAGAAAATGAAGTTAATGGATGCAAGTGTGCTCTGTAAGTCAAATGGCTCAATAGACAAAAATGAACAGCTGGAGCAACTGTTTCACATGCAGCAAACTGCTGTTGCTACTGTTCTCTTTTGTTTGTTTGTATGCTACTACATCAGACTGCAGGCAGGATGGGGAATACTGTGCCTGCGTAGTTCACACATCTAATTCACTAAGATTACCATTAATAAAAGCTGAAATCTGCCTGGCAACAAAAGCCAACCGGTCTAAGGTTTTTCTGCTGATTGTTTTTTTTTAAAATGAATAATTGGAGGAAGAAAGGTTTAGCCTATGCAGGCCAGGCTGCTCCAGATTTTCATCATGATAAATTTCATACACTGTAATAGGTCATGAAAATATTTCATGTTTTGTTCAGAATAGTAATGCTTTGTGAGATTAAAAATGTGTGAAATGTCATGGCCAAAGAAAACATGTTGAACTTTAGATAGATAGATAGATAGATAGATAGACAGACAGATGTACTGTCAGCCCTCCTTATCTGTAGATTCTTTATCAATAGAGTCAAGTATCCATAGCTTGAATATATATATATATATATATATATTCCAAAAGGGGCACCATTTTACTATGCCACTGTGTTTAATGGGGTTTGAACATCCACAGAATTTGGTGGGTCCCTGAACCAAATCCCAGTGAATAGCAAGAGTCTGCTGTGTATACAAAAGAAACCGAAAGGATTTGCAGTGGTTAGGAAATTACTGTCAAGTCTATACATACTTTCAAGAGGTAGAGATTTTTTAAACATTAGTAGAGAATTCTGAGAGCATCCCAGTAGCAATCAGTTAGTCACTGGCTTTATGTTTAAGGCTTTATGTTGGGGAAAAACATTTAAAAAGCACTCCCTATCAAATGGACTCATCCTGAACGTTCCTTGGAAGACAAGATGACTAAACTAAGACTGTTGTATTTTGTCCATATTATGAGAAGACTTGACTTCTCAGGACTCTTTCATACAAGGCTAAATTGGAAGTATAATTTAAGGTCAACTCGAATGCAATCATGGGTTTTACGTTATTGCGAATTAACTCTTCGCATGCAAATTCGGGCAAGAGGGAAGCCAATTCGAATGCAATCATGAGTTTTACGTTATTGCGAATTAAAGCTTCGCATGCAAATTCGGGCAGGAGGGGGTTATTTTCGGGTAATGGGAAGTAATTCCGAATGGAGCAGGGGTTCATGTAAATTCGCTAAACAAGCGAATTTACATGAATCCGCATTGGCTCCATTCGGAGTTAGGAGAAATTCCTCCCCGTTTGAAAGAGTCCTCAGTCATGAAAAAACAATAAGGCTTGGTAAGGTAGAAGGTGACAGCCAATGTGGTGTAGGACTAGGTGGACTAGGACTCTGGAGACCAGGGTTCAAATCATCCATGGAAACCTACTTGGTGACCTTGGGAAAGTCACACTCTCTCAGCCTCAGAGGATGGCAATAGCAAACCCCCTTTGAAGAAACTTGCAGAGAAAAGTCTGTTATATTGTTGCCATACGTTGGAAATGACCTGAAGGAACAAACAACAACAACAAAACATAGAAGCTGGTAGGTAAAGAGGAAGAACACATTCCAGATTGATATACTCAGTCAAAGAAGCCACAGTCCTAAAACTGTAAGACCTGAGCAGGGCTGTTGATGATAGGTTGATTTGGAGGTCTCTCATTCTTGGGACAGCCATAAGTTAAAATTGACCTGATAACAGTTAACAACTCTACATTCCATCACACCATTACTCAATTTGGCCTAATGCCACCTATGCCAACAGGCAACAAGTACCCTCTAAACGCTTGGGTACAGGTTTTCTCAGCATTACTGTTTTGGTTCATTTTAATTAAAGAAGCCAGAGGCTGAACATGGGACCTTAGAGGTCAAATAGATTAATAAGGTGCCTAAGTGAGTTTCACCTTTGTAATAGAAGAGTAACAATTGGATCTCATTGCCCTGAGGAAGGTTTCTAATCGAAACACATTTGGCACTAGGTTGTTTTTTACTCAGCCAGGGGGGAAAAAGCATCAACTTGAAGTTTGCATCTCCTTTTCTAGATTAAGTATTTTATACTGTCCAGTCTTTGTATGTGTTTGTGTGTGTTTGTGTGTGCGTCTATGATCTACAAGCCAGTTAACATACCGTACAGAATGCAGAAAATGGCCACATTGTCACCACCTCAGTACCTACCTTAGTTTCAGTTTGCATAGGTGATCGGTCTCTGCAGTCTAATGTAGGACCACTAGTGGAGTGAAGCTGACTCTACTCTGACAGTAGTAATATGCAGGAACTGATTTGGATGGATGATGCATCAAAGGAATCCTTATACCTGTGCAAGGTTCCTGGCCATAGCACAAGTAATTGTCTCTTTTTCTGGCCTCAGAGACAACCATTTGAAAAAGCTCAGGCCTCCCATGTGACCTTTCCTGAATGATGAATGAGATAAGATTAAATGTTGAAATCTACTAAAAGAGACTGGGAGAAAAAACTCCAGATCCCAGAGGTAAAAGGAATAAAATCAGTGTGACATAAGGTTCAGATTCCTAAAATTCAAGCAGTAGTTTCAGAGAATGAATTTTTTTGGGGGGGACTGAATAACCCCAATCTCCCTTTTCCCTTGCCTTTTGGCTCTTCCTTCCCTGCTGCTATTTATGTAAGAAAAACATGCATGTTAACTCCATCAGTTCAGTAATATTTATGAAATTTTTCAATCCGCCGTTCATCCAGAAGGATCTTAGGTCAGAGTATAATACCAAAAAGACATTGTAATAAAAGCAGTGCACCACATCACAACATCAATTTTTGTACGACCATAAAACTAACCCTCTACTCAAACACAAAATGAAACTATAGTATAACTGAAGTCATAAAATGTCTGGGCCTATACAAATATTTTGAACTGATACTGAAAAGACTGCAAAATGGGTACCACACAAATTTGCTAAGGGAGGGGGTTTCAAAGTGTGGGTGCCACCACATTAAAGCCCCTATACTTTCTACACAGATAGTATACCTTGCCAAATAACAGTATTGGCAGAATGGACACATCTGAAAATCTTAATGCCTGGGCAGAAAGGTATAGGGAAAGATGTTCCTTTAAATATCTGCTTTAAAGTACTTTAATGTTAAGTGTTGGTATCTTCAGTAAGGATCAGAACTGAATAGGTTACCAATATAATTCTTTAAGTAGTGGTTTCAAATGGCTCCACCTAGCTGACTCATTCAGAATTCTAGCTACTGAATTCTTAAAGCAATTGAAGTTTCTGAGTTGCCTTTTAGGGACAATTTAATAAACAATGCATTGGAATACTTTAGCACAGATCACTATGGCCAAGCTAGGCTTCATCTACAAATGGCCAAGAATTTATACAGCTACAGATGATATGGAGAAACAGAGGTTGGTACCTTCATCACCTCACCCACACCCTGAATGAATTTTTCCATAAAATTCATACAGATGCTGAAAATAGCATGGAACATAAGATCAAGCTCTTGTGGGATCCAACAGCCATGGAGTAGAGCAAATAGGATTCTGCAGTCAATACCTTGGCACCCTGAGGAAATATATGTAACTGTGGAACAATTATTACTACAGTGGCCTTTTAGTATCCGCTGGGGTTTGGTTCCAGGACCCCACCCCACGGTTTACAAAAGTTTGTGGATGTTCAAGTCACATTATATAAAATAGGATATTGTAGCAACAATGCAGTAAAAAGGTTTCCCTTATATAAAATGGCAAAATCAAGGTCTGCTTTTTGGAATTAATTTTTTTCAAGAGGATGGTTGAATCCATGGATACAGAATCCATGGTTACGGAGAGCCAACTGTACGTCCAAGGTCTAATGAAGATTTCTTGAAGTGTCATTTCATGGCCACTTCTTTCAATATCTCTGCAACTACTCCTTCTTTCACACAGCTGTTAATCACCCCATCTAGTAAATTCCCTTCAGCATAATGTTAGCAGCGCAGATGAATAAGAATCAAATATCCAGGTGGTCTGACAAAGCACATAATCCACATATTCAAGCTGCATAAAGTGCAGCTGATCCCATATAGGCAGACTAGATGGTGCTCTGGACAGCACCACAGGAAGCAGATGATGATAGCATCAAGGTGACAACAAATGTTGAGTGACTTTATCCACAAAGAGACTCACATCAGGCCAATGAGGCTTCCAAAATATTACTTCCATTGTGTAGACCTATTAATCTGTTGCTGGATCATGTTTGTTATCATCGCTGCCACTATGTTAGCATGATCATGTGCTCTTCCTAGTGCCTGTCATTGTGAGACTTCTTGCACCATCTGCATTGTACTTGTTATCCATATGATAACGATAAGATGCATTACAGTGGAAGCATGATCCAGGATAGGGTTATGAAATCTTATGGTTATAGTTACCAAATTCAGAGGTTTGGTAACTTAAAGCTTACTACAGTTTTCTGCAGCTGGCACTGCATAAACATGGCAAGGGGTTAAACTGGATGGCCCTTGAGGTCTCTTCCAACTCTATGGTTCTATGAACTCTTAAATACCAAAAAACTATTTTCTTGCTAGATCAGCCCCAAAGAGACTGTGAAACATAAGCTGCAAAATGCCACTCATTTTTGAAGGATGTGAAGACATCCTAGCTTTGTATGATTTAGGAACAGTGAATCAGACTCTCAATCTGCCATGTATGGAAATTCTGATGTTATATAATGGAGTCATAGTATAAGCGCAGGATGATGGAGAGCTGGAGAAATATCCAAGCCTTACTATTATACATCTGTTCAATAGCACAATGCTGCACATTTTATTTAGATTTATAAATTCTAAGTATCTTTCCGTTCCAGCACACTAGGAGCTTTCACTGTAATTTAAAACCTACAGTATCAGAATACAAATTCCATAACATAATCAAATAGAGTAAAATACCCCATCATAAATCACAGCTGAGGGGGGAAGTGAAAGAGTAATGAATCATAAAAATACCCTCAGTTAGCACTATGTCCCTACTTCCATTCTCCCCCTCTAGATGCATAGAGAAAAAGTGACAGCAAAATGTAAGAAGGAAAAAAAAAAAGAATCCTTTTCTGACCTCTTGTGGGTGATCAGTTTAAGCTCTGAGGCAGAAGGAAAAACTACCAGTCCCATAAAATGCATAAGCAGCACGCAGGGGTGAGGGCCATGTAATAAATTACACAGCCACAACAAATGGTATTTAGTATCAATCTTTTATGGTCCCACCTACTCTCTGATGACTAATCCATCTCCTGCTGGATTGTTTCTGTTATTGAAAATCTTTAAGACGCTTCAAGGAACAGCCATTTAAAAACTACCAGTGAAACATTTCTTTCCCTGAAATATGGAACATTTTACCAAAGTAAGTTATTGTGTGTCAGTTTCAGGGATTCCTAAAATGTTTTGATTGAAAGGCAACAACACCTTGTGGAGGTGGAGAAGTCAGAAAAGGAGAAACTGACCCAGATGTTTGTACAAGAGACTCCTGGAGGGGCTACAATAACAGGGGACTACACTGTGCAAAATCCCTTCTCTCATTTATCAACATAAATCTACATACAGGAGTGACCTGTTAATAATTCCCTTTGTTTTTTTAATGTGATTTAAAGGCATATGTGTACAGCAGAGAATTGCACTGCATGAATGCACTGTGCTAAACTTAAAAGTATCAAGACGTTCTGCAATATTTGATTAATTTTTGAAGTGGCCTGAGACTCTGTGGCTGTTTGATATAGTTTGCCCTTTCAAAGCCATATAAGGGAGAAACTACACATTACTAGAAATACAGAGCTGCCCCTAAAGTGACAGTCCCATGGTAAGTTGTCCCTTTCTAACCCTGGACTTTGTACTTTGTTTTTTTGAAGCACTATGTTACATAGCAATAACAATAACATTACTATATTGCTTATCAATGCATTTAAGCACGCCCTAAGCAGTTTACAATGTGTAAGCTAATTGTCCCCAACAAGCTGGGTACTCATTTTAGGGACCTCGGAAGGATGCCAAGCTGAGTTGACCCTGAGCCCTTGGTTGGTATTGAGGTTGCAACCTTGTAGTTTATGAGTGAGTGGCTGCAGTACTGGAATTCAACCACTGTGCCACTAGGGCTCTTACACTTCCCTCCATCTCCCACATTGGCTGCCTCAAGTAGAGCAATGTAAATGCTATAGAAGTACAAGGAAAGATGTAACATGGGAGTGGAAGTTAACTTTTCTTCCCCTCCAACAGCATTAATAACACAGCATTTCTTACTTTGGACAAGAAAAAGGAAAATGGATGTATATAGAAGTTTTTGGATAATCTAATAAGATCAGTAGTATAGGACAAATTACATTGGGAACACAGTGAGGGAAGGACTTAACTATTCCTGCACCTCCTTCCTATAGTCCTGTCACTGCTCATGAGCTATTGCCACAGAGTTCTGGATTTTTAAAGCATGCATATTGAGTGCAGGAGGGTACTTAGGCTGACCTTAACATAACGCCCTGATAGTACTTAACTATAACCCCTGTGTTCTTGCACTTCACAGAAGTGCACTTGCACAGAATCCAGTACCGAATGCTGAGGATCCCAGCATAGTGATCTCATATCTACATAAATGCTGACGTTCTATTTGACATCTCACTTCAGCAGCTCTCCCATACAAAGTTTCATGGCATATGCAGTTTCAATTGTGTGTGTGTTTGTTATTTCTAGTAATATTAAGATAAGTAGATATCAGCATTCATGCCCTTCTATATAGTATTTCATTGCCCCAGGTAAAAACTTCATCAATTGAGCAAAAGAAGGAACTGCAAAACTTTCCCTAACTGAATCATTTTCAAGGTTTAGCTGTCTACAGATGAGAACTTCTTCCAAGAAGAAGCTTACAGGACTGTCTCTTGAGTGTGTTCACACTGTCAAAACACCAGGCATCACCCCTTTACAAATGGGCCCCAGAGAGATTTTAAAAAATGCTGTAATGAAGTAACACTAGTTTTCCTAGTATATGCATAGAAAGGTTTACAAGGAGAATGAATGTTCCTCATACTTTCTCTGAAAGAGCACAATTAAAGAAAACATATTCCCCAACACTGACCTTCATACAATAGGAGCCTGCATATATTTCTTTGAAGGTCAGCCCCACTATATTCAATGGAGCTTACTTCCAAGTATCTGTGCACAGGCCCACACAGTTGTGCACCACAGTCCATTGCATATTTATTCAAAAGTGTTCAATCGGGCTTATTTACTACGATGTGCACTCAGAACCACAACCTCAGCCAATCCATTAATTTTAATGAGAACAATCCATTGTGCTCACTGATGTTTGAAAAAGGACTACAGACGATTATATTATGAATCCATCACATTCACATGAAAAACACATACTAACACTTCCACAACAGTCTCAAAGATGGAGTCCTCTGTGCTTTGTTTACAGTGATCCAGGGGATTTAGTCTGTTAATGCTGGAAATTAATCATCTATTTGACAAACTGAGATTACCAGTTCTGAAATCAAAAATATATTGATACTATGAATAAGAAGGCTTATTAATAGATGCATTTTAGGATATCAGTTTTGAAATCAATAACTAAAATCTATCTGATCAGCCACATGAAGTATTACACTTTATTATTTAAAAGGGCAACAATGATGTGCTCAGTAATACGTTGCCCAGCAACAAGCTCTCTAGTAACAACAGAAGAGAGACAGATTTAATCCTGATAAGATATTTTGAGATCACATGCTTTCCAGGCATCTCCATGGATTCCTGGGAACCACATGGGGATAATAAGTTTCTAACAGATCATTGCCATAACAAATTATGGTAGGCAACTTTTGTTAGATTCTTGATGTTTTAACATTTATGTCTAAGGCAAAACATGGTCTCAAAATCAGTACTGCAACTCACACACTTATGTATTTCATTTCACGCACAAAGCATTTTCTATGCCTCATAATCATCCCTTTGTATCTATTGGCTACTCAAACATTTTGATGTGGTGTGGAATTTTAAATCCCAAATAATGACGGTAAACATCTGTTACTTACATTTTTGAATCATCCCACAGTGCACAATAGGGATTCAATGTGCCCTAGAAAAAAAAAGAAAGAAATATACACAACCATCAAAGAATGTCCTTTACTTGCAGAGAGAATAAAAAAGCAGATTTTTTTTAAATGTCAAAAAGTTCTCAACCTTTTTTAAAAGAATTTTTAAAAACAAATAATTGTTTTACACAGCCACTCCTTATACAGCCCTCGCTAAAAAGACAACAGAACAACAGCAACCTAGTGAGTTTCTTTTTCCTGGGTTGCAAGTATGGGGACAGGATCAACCATTTTAACCTCTCCAATTCATGAACTGCCAAGCACACTATAGGACCTCTTTTGAGGTGAGCAACCAAAAACCAAAGTCAAGTGTTATCAAAAAATTGTCCATTATATGTTGACTCAAGGAAATAAACCCTATTGCAGTGATGGCAATGAGAAGTCCCCAACCTTGTCTTAAGCTTGAGGAGCCTCAAGAAATGGCAATTCATATTTTAAAAAGATTGTATGGATACTCCACATATCAACAAATATTTCTGTTTGAAAGCCACACATGGATTTTTAGATATTTCCTTTTCTTTTAAGACATTGTTGGCTGTCTGTGAAGCCTCCAATGAGCTCCAAGGTTAGAAAAGTCCCCTCGACATACATACACATATCTGTCACATTTAAGGGGTAGGCTACATGTTCATACTTTTGGGATCTTCTTTTCTCATCTTCTTCTGAACATCACATTTCACTAACCAGAAGATGTTGCAAGGGACATACACTGAATACTACAGAATTTAGATACTACAGAATTTAGAGGAAGGCATTTGCTCTGAAATACTGCATGCTGCTTCTATTTTTTTTAAAAAACCCATCAACTTGCTCTTACCTCATGACTTTTTTACTATGAGGTTTCATCTATCATTATGGTCAACACTGAGTTTAAAGTAGATCCACTGAATAAGTAGAATTTACATTCAGTTTAGAAAGCACCTGCTCTAGCTGGATCTAAAAACTGGATCTAGGTCATTCTTAGTAAACAATTGGGAGTTAAAAATCCTTGCCGATTTACTGCAAATCACACAAGAGATCTATCAGCACATCTTAACTTGTTTTCTGCATGCTCCTGTTGTATGCTACAAATGTAGAATTAATTCTATATCTTGTGCCTACTAACTATGATTAAATTGTGCTCTGATTGGGGGACATGTTCATGTAAATTATTAGTTCCCAAAGGGGGAAACAAATCATTTACTCAGTTTTCTCCCCACTGTGGGAACATCACTGAAAACTTCATAGCTTTCAAACACATTCTCTCAGAGATAAGAAAGTCCCCTCCCCTCCCTTTCCCTGCTTCTCCCAACCCAGGCATGTAGTAGCCAAGGGAGGCAGCCAAAGATAATCATTGGTTTTGTTCTGATAGCCTTTGCACAATGGCTGCATCCAACTGCAGAAACAATCCATTTTGACACACTTCAACTATCCTGGCTCAATGGGATGGAATTCTGGAAACTGTAGTTTGCGGTGGAGCTCTGGTGCCACAACAAACTACAATGCCCAGAATTCCATTGCACTGAGCCAAGGCAGTTAAACTGGTGTGAAATTGATTATACAGTATGCCCGTGCCATACATGGCTTTTGGCTTACGCTGAAGCCACACAAAAAAAGCAGCAATGGTGCATGTGCCGCACCATGCCGCGTGCACAAGCTGCATTATTTTCAATGGGGCTCAAGCATATGCGGTATTTCCCTTATGCAGGGTGGGGGGTTCAAAATGGATCCTCGCATAAGGGAAGGGCTGACTGTATCTGCAGTGCAGATGCAGCCATTGATTCAGGCAACCCCCAGGACTACATGTGGGTTCTGTTTTGAGGGAAGGGACAGGAAAAAAAAGTTGAATCCAGCCTGGAGGTGTTAAGAATAGTCCTTGAGTATCTGAAGAGCTGAGAATCCTCATCTTTGGGGTTTCACAACACTCAGGAAGCCCCCCCTTTTCATCCCCCCCCAGTCTTCAAATACTCTTTCAATCCACAGCACTGATATATTTTTCTTTGATGACTGCTTTTTCCTCTTGTCTGCAAAATATTCAAGTTCACATATTGTACTAAAAGCATTTATGTGTCACTGCAAAAGTGAGGCTTTTCTTTTAAACGGCTGAAGGCAGTCTGGAAAGAACAAAGATATGTCCACACAGAGTAGGCTTGCCCAAGCCACATACGAGGTAGAGAAGGGTCACAGAATGAGCCAGGTTTGCCTGCTGTCATTAAGAAATGCTGCAGAAAAAGCATCTGGGGAGCTATGGGTAAACAGCTCCTCATGCACCTCCCCCAGCACTCCATTTTTGGCTGGCATCCAGGTCACTCTGACCCACATAGCAGAGGATGTGCATTGAAAGCATTTCTCAGGACTCTGTCACTTAGCTTTCTTTATTGTTGACACTTTATACCCTCTGTATTCAACCTGGGTAAGCTCTCTTTATTATATGCTGTGCCTAAACCAGCTTCCTATGTCATTTCAGCAAACTGCCTCTAAACACAGCTTGCCAAGAAAACCTGTGATAGGTTCACCTCAGGGTCTCTCTAGGTCAGAAATTACTTGAAGCCACACAACCAACTCTACTTATCCGATGTTGCTTTTTGTTCCAAATATATGTATGTCTAATTATATGCCCTATATGTCTACTTATTAATGGGAAATAAGATGATTCAGAGTTTTGAGCCAAACATGTGCATGGGGAGACCTGGGGATAAAGCAGAATTTTCACTTTTCTTTTCATATTCTAGGCTCAGTTTAAATTGAGGAGAAGACTGATTGGTGACATGGTGACATGGCTGCCACAAAGAGGAGGGTGCAGGCTTGTACACTGCTGCCTTAGAAGGTAGGCTCAGGTTTACTGGTTGTTAGTTGCAGGTACATTTTGCAATTATGGGTACATTTTGTTTGATTATTAGAAGAAATGTCTTGATGGTGAGAATGGTTCAGTAATGGAACCAATTGCCTAGAGAGGTGGTGAGGTCTGTTTCTCTGGATGTCTTCAAAAACAAGTTGGAGAACTACTTTCTGGGGATGCTCTAGCTGGAGATCCTACATTAAACAGGAGTCTGGTTCTGATGGCCTATGGGGCCCTTTTCAGCTCCATGATTCTATGATTATAGGAAGTTAAAACCACACCACTGCAACCAGCACTAGGGACTGTGCAGTTTCAAATCAGAGCTTAAATGGGTCCTAATATGCGTGTGCACTAAAAGATGGCTGGCATGTTCAGCTCTTAGCGGGCCTTGAGGAGAGACGGGTGAGAACTGATGATGATGACTATGATGATGATGCTCATCACCTCTTTGAGAAGAGGTTCTAGATCTAGTCCCAACTTTTCCAGCATTCTAAAAGTGATACTAACAGTTCAACTCCAGCTTCTGCTATAAACCTTGCAGGTGGCACTAGGTGAAGGTTTAATGCCTTTCATCCCTACCTCATAAGGAGTAGGAGAAGACCATCACTTGATAAGAATACAAACTGACCAACTCTGAACAGGTCTCTAGTGTAGACTCTACACTAACATGAAGATGAAAATCAGATGGCTTGTCATCCACAGCTCTCTCTCAACCTGTGGTATTTTAGGAGTGTTTAGGCATGTCACTTTCAGTATTAAAGATATGTTTGAAGGAATGCAGTCACGGCTCATGGAGATTTGAATTCTTATCTTCACTAAGGACAATAATTCCTAGAAGATTTACATCCTCTAATGGAGGTTACTCATTGCTGCTTCATCATTGTAACATAAGCCCTTACAATACATTGCAATACACTTACTCTTTAGATTTATTCTTTTGGAATCCCATGGTCATGACTTGTGGACCAAGCAGTGAGGGAGGGGCTCCTTCACCCTCAAATAGTA
Source organism: Urosaurus nigricauda (assembly GCA_034509955.1). Lineage (NCBI taxonomy): Eukaryota > Metazoa > Chordata > Lepidosauria > Squamata > Phrynosomatidae > Urosaurus > Urosaurus nigricauda. Next base: position 253,342,685 of record JAOEGL010000001.1, on the reverse strand, counting down.
GGGAAAGGCACTCCTTTCTCATTGCCCATGGGAACTAATGAGCTTCATTTTGGGCCTTTGAGAATACACTGATCAGGGATATTTGCCAAACAAATTTACTGTAGATTACTTACTCCAAAAAATGAGTTCAGTGACATACCTGAGCACTAAACTGTATGTAATAAAAGAGTAGTTCAGCATATGTAGAGAAGTATGGGAATCAGCTGTTACTCTGAGGAAGAGTATCTTACAGGACAGCTAGCTAGTAACGTTAATTCATTTGGGGAGAACATTTTGCTTATTATATGCAGAAACTAGTAATAGATTAGTGAGATGCAGTGAGATATGATTATCATTAGATAGTTCCCTTCTGGGGAGCCCTTGATGTGTGTGATGATTAACAGGAGCAGAATTAGACATATACAAAAACCTTTAGCCAGCATCAATTAACAAAGCATGATATAAAACAAAACAAAACACCTGGGACCCAGGATGAATCTTCCTAAGAAGAAGAAATTCAATAGAAAAGAATATTGTACAGGAATAATTCAAGACAACCAAGCTGTATTTAGGAATATATTACAGGCATTTGGGAAGAAGTAAAAATAACAGACAGATTCTGGCCTCTTCTCAATGTATCAAATTAACAGATTATCTAGATCTGTTTCTGGATCTAGATTTGCTCAAACTGACCATGATGAGAGAAGGACAAGGAAAATGTGACCTTGAAATTTCCCTCTGTGCTACTTTTCAGTATGAAACCACTTAATGAAGCCATCCAAATATGCAAGAGTAAAGTGGCAACAGTGTGAGGTGGCACCTATTTCTTTTTCCTCAGGTTAAAATGAGGCAGTGGAAATGCTGAAATTATGGCTAGGAGCAGTGAGAGTTTAAACAAAGGTTAAGAACTGAAAGTTAGTCCTGGTATTAAATTTCATGAAATATGGAAGTGGTATTCAGCCTTTCTAGACAGATCTGTTCCTCCCCTTAAAAAAGGAAGCTATTGTATTTTATTGTGATTCTAGGCAGGTGGCAACCATAGAGAGAGCCTTTTAGGCTTCAGCACTTACATTTGACTAACCTGTCTGTTATTTTTGTATGTCTTTTGCCACCAGATAATTCATTTTTTTTTAATTTTTTGCTCTCTGTGAGGCTTATTAAAACATCCATTCAGTCATTCAGCTGGTTATCTAATGCTCTTATTTTTATTCTGACATTTTCTTTGCTTTACTAGATTATTTTTCTAATTGTTACATTTGTTTTAATGCAAAAACCAAAAACACTATATATAAACCAATAGTGACTGAGGGACATTCAACAGGGCTACAATACTTCAAACGTGCATTTCTTTCCGAAGGAACAGATATAGCAGTACTGTGCCTTGAAATTTGTTAGATATAGAATAAAGATTTTTTTTTCAAGAAAGGTTACTGGGGTTGATCAGTCCACAGAAGCAAGACCATTGGCGTACCAGTACTATTATGACTGGTATCTTTCCTGGTGCAATATTTATTTCTATTAAAACAAAGCTGTATTTTTAAAACAAAAAAATTATATTCATTTGATCATGCCTATCAAATTAAACAATAAAGAGATGATTTAGCAAATTATATATCATGGTGAACTGTTATCCATGTAACATAAGAAAAGAGTAATTGAATAAAAGTTCAGGATATTATTTCTTTGTTCAGTAATTTAATTAAATAATTAGCCTGTTTAATTGGAAGCATGAACATGAGTGCTTTGTGAGCCATTAATGTAGAACATTCAAAGTCTATAACTGAAGCAAAATTATCTTCACCTTATTAAATAAATTACAAAGTTCAAAGACAAACTGTGCTGAATGAAGACATTTTAATTACAAAAAATACTATCTAGTCTTAAATTCAGGTAAATTATTGTGAATGAAAAAGAGAAAACCATTAAGGAACTGAGTGGGAGAAAAGATGCTGATTAATTAGCAATGGCACTTCCAACTAGTGCTTTTAATCTGTTTCTCCTCATTCAAAGCAATAATAACAAAACTGTCACATAAAGACATAGTAACATCTCAATCCCAAACATCTACACAGTTCTAACACAGTACAAAACCAGTGCAATTTTATATAATGGTACTACTTGTGGATATTTTGAGTCACTCAGAAATCTGGAGTTTCAGATTATCCAGTTTTGTTACTAATGCAAGAATTTTACATGGCTCCATTTTTGTGTCCAAACTTATTTGCTTGTTTTTTTTTTTAAAGAAAGCACTGTGAACACACAACATTTATTATTTCCTACAGTTTGTTTTTCACCCTCCCCTACACCATAAATGCATGCATGTATACTTGGAAAAGCCTCCAAAAAGTTCTAATGATGGGCTTGGTTGGCTTCAATGCAATTAACTCAGGACTCTCTGAAAGCCTGTACTCTAGAAAATGATTTCTGCACAGCTTGTCTGTGTCTTTTTGATGTCTTCTGTCCTTTCTGTTAGCAAGATCTCATGAGAATGAAGGCAAAATCAGGCCTGTCGTCTGCAGAAAATGGAGATTTCTGGATCCAAATGGAGCCAAATGAATACAGCACCTCTTCCAAGATGTTATTGACAAGGCTGTTGCCTTTCTGGCTTGTCAGCACTTCCTGGCCTTGTGCTAATATGGTAGTCATTAATATCCTGTTACAGAAAGGTGGACAAAGCCAAATGACAATCAATTCCCTGCATTTTCTCCTGCCAGAACCAAGCTAATAAACATTTTAAAGAACTGGCAAAGAGGCAAACGCTATGTCAGTAGATTACTGAAAAGAACAGTAAAATAAACACCTGAAAAATGGCTGCTAAAAATGGCTCTCAAAGACTTTTTTCCCCTAACCTTCCTTTGGCCTTGCTGTTTTGTGTTATATTTTTTAAAAAATAGTTTTAAGGAGTTTATCTGTTGATTGAAAGTCTAATAAGTAGTTCTGTTTATATCATTCTTTTAATTTTAACATGGGGAGGGAAGTAATTATAAACTCTTCCATCAATCTTCTACCAATCCCATTTGCTTGCAATTGATCCCTATGCATTCCCATATGTATGATCCAGTATGATTTAAGATGCAGCCTTGCATAAGTTAAGCAGTTTTAATCCTTAAGTTTATATTAGGAGGGCATTTAAGCATGTGCTTAAAGTTCTTCCACTGAAATCAATAAAATTTAGATGTGAGTGTATTGGATGAATCCTTCAATTCCAATGCTATCTTATGTGGACTGAAGTCAGGGGGATACAAAATGGTATATCATGTAGCAGCTTCAAAGCCCTGCCACAGAACATTAATCCAGAGCAATATATGTTTGAAGTGGAATTCCCTCTTTTTGGCACATGCTGTGTTTTTTTTAATCCACCCTTGATTTCTTATGGGGAAGAGAGCCTCCTATTCTATTCCTGGTTGAATTTCCCGATGAAGTGGCAGACCCAAGACCAACTCTTGCTCTTGCCTTTCCCCCAAACATCCCATTTTGGGACCTAAAACTGCCTATTGCAGATGAAACACTGGTATCAGTAGATTTACCGGCAGAAGTTTTCCTGATGGTAAGTACAACCTCAAGCTTTTTCTACAACAAAGACACTCATCTCCACCAGCGGTCAGGGACCCCACATCAATCTAACCTCTCTTAGGACTCTTTCAAACGGGGAGGAATTTCTCCCAACTCCGAATGGAGCCAATGCGGATTTATGTAAATTCGCTTGTTTAGCGAATTTACATGAACCCCTGCTCCGTTCGGAATTACTTCCCATTACCCGAAATTAACCCCCTCCTGCCCGAATTTGCATGCGAAGCTTTAATTCGCAATAAGGTAAAACCCATGATTGCATTCGAATTGGCTTCCCTCCTGCCCGAATTTGCATGTGAAGAGTTAATTTGCAATAACATAAAACCCATGATTGCATTCGAATTGACCTTAAATTATACTTCCAATTTAGCCTTGTATGAAAGAGTCCTTAGATAGTTTTCAAAAAAGATAGGTTTGCTCTGTTGTTTTCAAATTAAACACAGATTATTTAAAAAGGCTGTATTGATAATTATTTTGGCAAAACCCAAAGATGCCTTTTTGTGTACTCTCCAATATTTCACAAATCAAAACTGGGATATATGTGGCCAAGTAATATCAAAATGTCAGTAAGAGGGGAAAAATTGATGAGGATGAACAGGCAAGCTTGGAAGAGTTGGAGCAGTTTGCTTTTGACTGAGCTTTCTTCTCTCTCCCCTGCTGAGTGAAACTGAGTGCAAACTATTTCTGCACTTTGGTTATGCTGAAGCAAGTGAAGCGAGTTGAGGACAAAAGGGGAAAGTGAGAGGATGAGAGAGAAACTGGGGCATCTGAAAAGGAGCTGAAAAGGTAGGATGCCAGAGGATTAATCAGGAGTGTCCATGAAAAATTGGGAAGTATGTTTTTTATAGACTTTCTGGAAGAGATGCCCCTCATTGCTTCAGTGAGGTGACTATTTTTAGATTTAGAGTATAGCATCCCGACCTTTCCTGTGTATATTAAATTTCTAGAAATGCAACATACACCTCTAGGTATAAACACTGGCTCACATATAATACACATTTCCAACATGATACATTCTTTTCTAACTTGTAACATACACTCCTGGTCCATATGTTGTCTGCACGTTTAATTTCTAGAAAGTACAGTCTATTTAGCACCATTCATTTTGGAAGCATATATTTCCATAAATTACTAAGAAAGTCAAAGAATAAAGTACAAAGCAAGCTTAATGTTGAACAGAAAGAAAACAAAAATAATGATCAGGGAGGAACTACATAAATTCAACTTAGACAATGAGGAAACTGAAACAGTTAGAGAGTTCCCGGACCTAGGATCAAATATGGATCAGAATCAGAAGAGCAGCTATGAAAGAACTAGATAAGATCCTAAAGAGTAAAGATATAAACTGAATGCTAAGGTTAAAATCGTTCAAGCCATTGTATTCTCAGTCTTTATGTATAGATGTGAAAGATGGACAATGAAGAAAGCAGATAGGAAGAAAATCGACTCATTTGAGATGTGGCGCTGGAGAAGAGTGCTGAGGACAGCGAAAAAGACAAATGGGTCCTTGAACCAAGCCTAAAATCTCCCTGAAAGCCAAGATGACTAAATTGAGGCTGTTGTACTTTGGCCACATTATGAGAAGGTACAAATTTTTAGAAAAAAACAGCAATTTTAGGAAAGGTAGAAGGCAGCAGAAAGAGAGAAAGACTGCACACCAGATGGAGAGATTCAATCAGATAGGTCACAGGTTTAAATTTACAGGACCCAAGCAGAGCAGTGGAGGATAGGGTGCTTGGGGATGTCTCATCCACATCGTCACCCTGAGTTGAGGTCAACTCAAGGGCAGTTAATAACAACATCAGCAGCAACAACAACAACTACAGCTACATACTTTATGGAGTAACCACAAATACTTTATAGTGGACCTTAATTTTCAGCACTGAAGTCCCTATTCTTTATTGAGAACTTATATTGGCAGAGGATTTTGAGAATTAGATACCTATCTACAGAAGGCACAATCTAGTATATTGCTTTTTAGTATGAGAAAGAATGTGCCTGCACATAGGAAGGAACTTCAGTTTTCTTTGTCCCCTTCATCAAACCTTAGCTCTGCATTGGAAAACATGCTGGATAAGTTTTAAAAAGCTAGAAACAGGAAAGTTAGTAGAAAAGGGTAGTGCATTCAATTAATTATTAATTCCCTGACAAATGTAATCCAACCTCATTTACATTAGATGGACAAAAATCCTTGACTACTAAGATTATGTTAAATTCCCATTTAAATCTAACTTAAATTCCTGCTATAAATCCCTACCAGAAGCCTTCAACTTCTCCCACCCACAGCCTCTGTTTGTGTCGTGAGCTTGGGAGAGAAGGAACAGTTGTATTAATTTTAGATGAGTCAATTTCTCATCTACTTGACTAAGCACCTCCCAATGTACATATCTACCTACCTACTATCAACCAACCAACTCCCCTCCCCTCCCTCCTTCCTTCCTAACAATCCCATCTCCTTCACCCCCTTTCCTGAGGCTTACTGGTTCCCACACAGATTCCAGCAAAAATCTGAGTTACAAGTGTCAAAATTCAGTTTCCTGGGACATAAGAAGAACCTCTATACAATTTCATTTGTAATGCCCAAGAGATATTTATGGGTGCAAAAAAGACCACATCCTTCTAAACTTCCTTGATCGTCAGTTGTTTTAAAAACTTCTAATTCTGGAAGTTACAAAGCACTTACACTGTAGTAATGAATTAAAGTTAGTGATTTGGATTCTATGACCTCAGCATTGTAATTCCCCATCTCTGAAGGGCTAACAACAACAACAGCAGCAACAGAACAACAGAAGTAAAGTCTTGAAAAATCAAGAGAACTGTGCTTTGGGTAAAGAGTCAGCTGTTAAATATAATTTTTGTTGACTCTTTAGTACAGTTTGTCATTTAATTAATAAACTTATAAATAATTTAGAAATTAAGTTAGTGCAGAAAATCTAATTCAATCATTTATGGTAAAGCTAAGTGTAGTTGCACATTTTCTTCAGCAAATTTGCAACATTTCATAGAATCATAGAATTGGAAGAGACCATAAGAGCCATCTAGTCCAACCCCCCTGCCAGGCAGGAACACAGAATCAAAGTACTCCCAACAGATGGCCATCTAGTCTCTGTTTAAAGACCTCCAAAGGAGACTCCATCATTCTCTGAGGTAGCATGTTCTATTTTATTTGAAAAGCACACTACGAGAAGACATGAATTCAGCTTAAGTTCTTTTCCAATACTGATCCAATTCCAGTTCCAACCAATGAATTGTCCCACTTCATTTTTACACCTATCATATATACTCAACTATAAATCAATCTCCAAAATTATGGATTTTGATATGACTCATGAATAAGTCTAGGGTAACACTTATGGGAATGTACCAAAGGATCTAAAGGATGAAGCAAAGAAAAACAGTTCCAAAGAACTTACAAAATTCCAACTAGTATAACTGTTTGTGCTCACAGATGGATGAAAGAGCAGAGGGGGGTCAGTGCTTCTAGGAAAGATAGCACTCTTGCATTTCATTAGGGGATGTTTCCTTTTTCAAAAAAGTAAGAATTACAGTACTATTCTATTTTGGGAACTTGGTGCTACACCAACTTGTATGATTCTACACTCCAATGAAAAGCAACAAAAACAGGGAAACTTCAACATATTCCGAGACTATTAAGATAATATCTTCATATTATCAAAGCATCACCACATCAGTATTTATCATGTTACATGTCTGGTGAAAGTCTTAGCCAACAACCTGCAAATACAGTAATAGTTAAGATTTAACAATGCAGGGAAAATAGCTGACTTCTAAAAATGTAAATAAAGCAATTTCTGTTCTCTTACAATTGAATGAAATTCTGCTGCTTGGTAGGCACACAGCTATAAGTTTTATATAATGGATGTGATCAAGCAACAAATAAACAGTAAAACTTACCACATTGTATCTATTACAAAAAGCTGATATGTGTAGCGAAACAGAAAAAGTAAGGTAAAACATTGATTTCATTGTGGATACTAGCTGCAATATAAAAATAACAATTCCAAAACTTTACTTTACACAAGAAAGTAAAGTAAAGCAAATTAGTTCATAGAGAATTTTCATAAAGACCCCCCCCGACAGAATTCTTATTTTCTTTTAAAGGAATTACAGATTATGGAAATAAGAATAATGAATATACACTACATGAATACTTACATTAGCCAAATGAGCTAACTCTATCTCTAGAAAGGAATCCGACGTTTTGGGCTCAGGTCTTATGGTGACCACAATGATTTTGGAATTAACGACTGTATAATTTCTGTAGGGGGGTGAAGCACACATGGTTAGAACACAACATTCCTTCAAATAATAATTTGATGCAATCAAGCCAAAGAGAAATAATATGAACATTTTGAAAAGATACTAGGCTTGACAAGAATTTAAATTCATTTCCCCACATGCAATTTATCATAAATAGAATTGCCCCTGTTATCAGACATAGTAAAGATTAAAGAGAGCCATTGTGCTGATCCAAGTGCCATTCCTTAAGTATGATTCATTGATTAAAAAGACAGATTGACAACACAAACCTTCAGGCAAACCTTTAAAGGGCTATAAATTCATTTATCTCAAGGTGAACCTCATAGGCTTGTTTTACACAAAATAAAACATATTTCTTGCAAAGTTCTGGCATGGCTGTTTTGCTGACTGCTAACTGAAAAAGTTAAGATGGATGACAGCACTGAGAGTTTCCTCAGAATCAATTTTTTTGATATATAACCTAGAAGATTTTTTTTTTTTTAAAAAAAATGGTTTTACATTTGAGTGTGTAACTGGATTGGTCAAACAGAATCTGAGGGATCAATTCACAGATCATTTAAACAAGTCTGATCCCACTGGTTTCCTTAGGGATTTAGTTTTGTAAGTTTGTGGCTTGACCTAATGCCCACTGAAAATGTTAGGAGAGTTAATATTCCAGTTTTGACTTGACCCCTTAGAAAACAATCATGAAACCATTTACACCAAAACTGTCCAATTCATTTTTGAAGTATTATGGTGTAGGGAATATTTTCAGGGTTAACAAAGCACCCTACTTTACAGAGCAGTCCTTCAGATTTACTCCTCTTTATTTATTCCTGTAGTTTATATTTCAGGGTGCTTTGAAACAACAGCTACTCCAGAGCACCATTTGAGATTATCATGAGGAGGCCAGTTTTGCATTGCATATGTGTATATGTTGTGGGGAGGGAGGTTTAAAAATCTGAACTTCAATATTTTAAAAGTTCATTCTGTCTGCCAGCTCCCCCTTTACAAAACAGAAATCAAAACACATTTCAGAAAGAGATGATGTTCCCAAAATTTCCCTTATCCAAATTTCTCCCTTGATGCTGGAGTTCTGGATCATCTGACTAACATTATAGGAATTCTCAGTTGTTTCAATTTTTTGATTTCCAAATGCAAGGTACTGTGTTCATGCCATTTGTAGCAGATTTCCATTCCTTCTCTTTGTATTTTCTCTACCTCAACAGTATCCATGTGCACATTGATAAACTATGGGAAAGTATTCTGATGTGATCACATGCATAGCTATATCACAATTCTTTGCACACTACATTTTTTATCTGCAGCAATAGCAACAACAACACCAAGCAGATAACATGGTTATATACACAGTTGTGTCACCATTCTTTTGGAATCAGATACATGTATCAGTAAAACAACTCATGAAATAAGTGATTACTTCACGGTTGATATTGTGTTTGCTGGTTTCCTTCATGCAGACTTGCCATTGAAGACCTGCTTTGGGTTCAAAAAAGTACGTAACTGTGATCCAGCACAAGCTGAAACAAGGGGAAAGATCCTTCTCTCCTGTAATCTTCAACAGTATCTACCACAGATGAAAAGATTTCCAGTGGAATGTGTGTGTGTGTGTGGGGGGGGGGGAGAATTGGCAAATATTATTTCTTCCTATCCTGTAGTCTAATAGTCAAGATTCAATACATAGGCTATATCCAATCTGCAGAAACAATCCAATTTGACACCACTTTAACTGTCATCATTGAATCCTATGGAATTCTGGGAATTGTAGATTTATGAGACACTTGGGTTTCTCTGTCAGAAACATCTGGTGCTACAGCAAACTACAAATCCCAGAATTCCATAGCATGCCATAGTAGTTAAAGTGCTGTCAAACTGGATTATTTCTACTCAGTGTCAATGCAGGCCTTGTGTTTCATTAATGTATACATGATCACCACTTGCACATAGGGGACAAGCTACAAGAAATCAGAATGTATCAGACCTAGAAGTCATGGTAGAAATTCTAATTAAATCATTGTTAAGGAGGAATCCTACTCCTGGCTGGCAACAAGAACAATAAAGTAAATTGAATGTGGCGGGTAAGGTGGAAGGAGAGCCACCATGTTGTAGTGGTTTGAGCATTAGGGGTTTGAATTCTGACTCAGCCATGGAAACCAGCTGGGTGACTTTGGGAAAATCACACCCTCTCAGCTTCAGGGGATGACAATGGCAAACCCCTTCTGAAGAAATTTGCCAAGAAAATACCATGAAAGCTTCCCTTTAAGGTTACCTAAGTTGGAAACAACTTGAAGGCACACAATAACAACAGCAACAAAGGTGGAAAAGGATTCTTATTCTCAATGATAGATGTCTGATATATATTAGATACATAGGGGCAGTACAGACCGCCCAAAAGGGACAGTCTGTAGCCACCCCAAGAAGTGGCGGGATGGGTCCAAGGCTGCTGCACCGGCAGCCCCAGAGGCCCCATCCCACTGCTTCCAGAGGCCGCGGGGAAGAGGCAAACTGCCGCTTCCCTGCAGCCTCAAAGCCTGAGGAGATTAAAAAGCTGAGCTTGTGGTCTGACCTACTAGTCTCTTTCTGAATGTCAAATGTTCCTGTACAATTGGTTTTATAGGTATCTCTCTCTCTTTCCATCTCTCTCTCTCTATATATATATATATATTGCATAGTCTTTCATTAAAACATTTCATTGCACTACAAGCTCCCCCTTCAAAGAATCCAGAAAACCAGAAGACATGAATTTTATTTTTACTGTATGAAGGCCTACTGTAGCCCTTGATATATGATTTGCCTTCCCCCTTTTAAAGTGATTTGTCACACATTTCTGCTACTGTACCAAACAAGCGAGAGAAAAAAATACTCTGATTGTACTTATTATATCACAAAATGCTTTTATTGCTTGAAGGTAAATCCCAGGCAATATCTAGCAATCACTTGGTAAAGATTGCAATATATTTTTCCCCAACAGAATCACTGGAAATTAAGTTTGTAGGTGCCCTATTTTAAATTAGTTTTTCATTTTTTCCAATAACACTATAAATTAGTGTTCTGCACTCCCCTGGTAGCCAAATAAATATCTGCAGTGAAAACTGTATTAATGATGAAAAGCAAATTTTCAATGCCACACATAGAGACATTCATGAAATGACCCTTGGAATTATTATGAATTACTGCATCTAAATCTCTGTGTGCTGGGCAGAAAAAGTGGGAAGTGACTCATGTACATGCAATAAAGAGAGTGCAAAAACATACTGGATTACAATGCTTACTGACTTTTTCTTATATATCACGTAGAGCATAAAATTGTCTGATTAGCCTTTAAAGTTTCCATCCGTTTTCTTCCATTTCCATAAATGAATGGTGTAGCTGTTTATGGGCCTTGTCAACATTTGTGACTAAGTAATGCTTTCTAGCTGAGCTCACTTTGGATCTCACATCCTCACAAATATAGCCTTTTCATCAAAGTGCTTAATGTTTAAAACCAAGTCCTGCTGTTTTTAAATAAAGATGGACATTTTAGTTATTCTGGAAAGGTTTCTGGTTAATGAGGCTCCACTTATTGTTTATGAGTTTGTGAAATGCTTCAGGACATGTCTGGCATAAAGCTTATGTTGAATCAGAAACAACTCTTCACTGATTGCAGAAATAGAACCTGTGTGATCACTGATTCACTGATGTATTGGTAGGAACAAATTATGCCATGCTTCAGTATTTTCAGAATGCATCTACATTTGTCTTGTTGAAAGGGAATCCACATAAGTATGTGATGAAAGACCCTTGGCTGTCCAGAGAAGGAAATGCATGATACTGTGTGTTTATGCTAGGAAACCATCAATTAAACTCTGTAAAAGCTTTTTCCAGAGTAAGTAAGATGAAGGGCAGAGGTTATGTACTAGTGGGGATAAAATAAAAACATCATGGGAGATTCATTTCAAATCTGAAATATAGGAAAATCTAATCCAATTTTAAAGAATGTTGCTGTGAAGACAGCTATGCTATTTATTCCAGAATATTTTAAAGATTTCTATACTGTCTCATATCAAAGATTTTCAAGCTGGTTTACAAAAAAGGAAAAAGAGAAATAATGACCAGAATCCTCGACACACCATGGAGTTTATCGCACACACTTTTGTCTCTGTTCTAATCATGGGCAGGGAACACATGTGGCTGAGTGAAAATGGAGTTTATTGCACACTAAACTGTCAGCAAGGTGTCCCCATGCCATCACCAACTCGAAGAACCCATCCCCGAGCCGGGCTGAGGTGTGTGAATTTTGCTCAGCCAGTAATAATAATAATGATAATAAATTTTTATTTATAACTCGCCCCACTGAACGAGCAATCGGGGCGGGGTACAAGAAGTTAAAAAGACAAATACAGTTAAAAAATAACAGCCCAATCCCTACCTCCCACCCCTTCAAATGAAATTAAAGTATCACAGAATTTAAAACAATCTCAATAAAACAATACAAAGTATTAAAAACATCATTCTTGGGCAGCCTGAAAATAGCACATGATATATGGCCAGGAAAGCTAAGTGAGTATCATTGGAGACCGGGAGGATTAACCATTATCTGGAAAGGCCTGCCGGAAGAGATGCATCTTTGCGGCTTTCTTAAAACCATCCAGGGTCGTAATAAGACACATCTCAGCAGGCAGGCCATTTCACAGCCTGGGAGTGATAGCTGAAAAGGCCCTCTGGGAGGTCTGTGACAGCCTGGTCTTCAGGAGCTGTAACATGTTCCTCCCAGAGGACCGGGGCGTGAGAGGGAGCTCATATGGGGAGAGGCAGTCCCTAAGATAGGATCGACCCAAGCCATTTAAGGATTTAAAGGTTAAAACCAACACCTTGTACTGTGCCTGGAAACTGATCGGCAGCCAGTGGAGAGATTTAAGCACAGATGTTATGTGCTCTTTCCTAGATGCTCCAGTGACAAGCCTGGCTGCCATATTTTGAACCAATTGAAGTTTCTGGATTAGGCACAAGGGTAGCCCCATGTAGAGCGCATTGCAGTAATCCAAGCGTGAGGTTACCAGAGCATGTCCAGAAAAGGGTGCAGCTGGCATATTAGCCGAAGCTGGTAACAGGCACTCCTGACCGTCACGTTCACCTGACTAGTCATGTGGAGCAACGAGTCAAGGAGTATCCCCGGACTGTGAACAGAGTCCTTCGACAACAGTATGACTCCATCTAGGACTGGGAGTTGTATTCCCAGACCTGGTTTCAGGCCTGAGACTGTCAGTACCTCCGTTTTGTCTGGATTTAGCTTCAATCTGTTTTTCCTCATCCAGTCCATTACCGCCGCAAGACAGTCATTGAGAGCAGAGATGCCATCTGAAGTCTGAGCCGACAATCTGGTCATGGAGAAGTAGATCTGAGTGTCATCAGTGTACTGATGACACTGTGCTCCATGCCTCTGAATGATCTCACCCAGCGGCTTCATGTAAATATTAAATAGCATCGGGGACAGGATGGTGCCCTGAGGGACGCCACAATTAAGCTTGATCTTAGAAGAGCAACTGTCCCCAAGCCTCACCGTTTGGGATCAGCCAGAGAAAAAGGAATGGAACCACTGCAGCCCAGTACCTCCAATGCCCAACTCTCTCATCCAATCCAAAAGGATGGAGTGGTCTATTGTGTCAAAAGCCGCTAATAGATCCAAGAGCACCAGCAGGGTCACACTACCCCTGTTGATGTTCAAGCGGAGGTCATCTGTCAGAGCGACCATGGCAGTCTCAACTTCATATCCTGCCCTGAAGCCGGTTTGAAATGAGCTTCTGGCTGAGTAAGAAAGCTTTTCAGCTGAGAAAAAATCATGTGCTTCAACCCAGCTCAGGGATGGATTAGGGTTGGTGATAGCATGAGGATGCCTTGCCGACAGTTTAGCATGCGATAAACTCAAGTTTTCACTCGGCCACACACGTTCCCCACCCATGCCCAGAATGGAAACAATGGTGTGTGCGATAAACTCCCATATTGGTATGTAACCATGGCAGTTATGTAGCTTACTGGTCAGCAGCAGCTGTGATTGATGAGAGTCTGTTCCCTGTGGCTTGGGAAGCAGTTGACTAATGTTCCCACCATTTGTGCAAACAATCTACATTTTGACAGGCAGAAGCAGCATCCCTGTCCCAATCCACCTTTGTAGCAGAGATTGTTCTCATGAGGGGGGCAGTTAGAATTTCAATCAGCCCCTTTCTGAGTGACAAGAGAAATGACCACCGATGACCACAGTGGCTGCTGCCCAGTAAGTAGGGATTGGGTGATATTTGCAGTCCCCACATAGCTACTAAACCAACTATGTAACTTTAAATTAAACATTTGTAACTACTGTAGATATTCCTTTAATTGCAAAATTATTTTAAATTGTTATATATTTTTCAATTCTTTTAGCTTTCATTAAAGTTACTTAACTGCACTCAACCTTGAGATTTTGAATATGGAGAAGGACAGATTTATTATTAAATAATAAGTAAATATTTGTTCATAAACAAGGAATTTCTAAATGAAAACTGCTCCTATGATGTGACTATACTACATTCTGGCTCCCTTAGAGTCTTACTAGCAAGACAACACACAAGGTGGTCTTATATTTTGTGTGTATTTGAGCTGAGATGGTAATAACATTCAATACTGTTTATTGCTTGTGTGAAAAACAGGGTTCTTAACAGTTGGAAAACCCAAGTGAAAAGAAGAACACAACATAAAACAAAAGTAAACGATCATACTATTTGCCCAAAATACCACTAGTTTTGCATGTGCAAACAAATCCTCCACATTTGTTTGTGGAAACTAGGAAGTGCACTGGAAAAAAAAACTATTTTATGCATAAAGATTAACAATATTTGCAAAAACACTATTCAACAAATGCACATGAGGCTTTTTTTAAAATGCAGGATGTGCATTGTTTTGCACAAACCCCAACCATTTTGCAAAAAAATTCACATATGCTTCTGTAAATAGTCTGGAAGCCAAACTTTTTCTACACAAAACCCCATGTATTTCTGCAGAGAATAATTTCCTAAAAATTTTTGGATGTGAAAATACAGGGTAAAAAAAAATTGTGCAGAATATTTGTGTGTGTGTGTTTTCCGCTTCAGCAGGGAAAAATGGCAGAGATTATGTATCCTAAAAATGAATTCATGTAGTAGTAAAAATGTTCTGTTTTCTTAAAGCAAACAATATCTTTTTCAGTCATGGTTAAAAAATGCTGCCTGGACTGTTTACCTAACCGAGGGATACTCAATACCATCCAGTGGACTTGGAATGTTTCAGTGAAAAGTAACAGATACATGAATGTCTGCACACTGAAAAAGAGAAAATATCGAAACAGTTCATTCCAAATGTCTTTTGCCTGGCCAGAATTGTGGATAGAAGAATATAATGGCTTAGATTCCCTTTCCCTCATATGTGGAAGATGCTTATCATTCCCATCTGCCACATCTAGTGGTCAGGGATGACAGCAGTTGACCTGTAAATCTTTAATTATGTGTGGGAAAAGAACAATTCCTTACGTTTTTTTCCTGATTGACTAGATTATGAGAATGTTTACAAATTTTAAATACTGTAGATGTTCATTAATTTTTTGTACAAAACCTTCTTTTGTCCTTTTGCACAAAATGGTGCACTTTATGTAAAATACAATGTTTGAAGTAAAAAAAAAATGTTTTGCTATTGCTACTATTCACAAAAAAATATTTTCATACCTCAGTGGAGGCCAAAAACAAGACCAAAACCCCAAACCCAAAACCTTGTAAGATTTTGCAATCATAGGGGAAAATGTATTTTTATTCCTTACGCTGTTAGTTAAGAGTTGCAAGCCATAATATAGATGGGCCATATAACAGCTTCCCTTATTGCAACTACGACTGCTTTTACCAGCTATTCACTGTTCTTACGTATCATACCTGGTAATGCTAGTGATAGTTGGGTTATTAGATAATTTCTTGTTATCAATGCCTCTGTTTTGGGATACCTGTGGAAAAACATGGCTCTCTTTCTAGACTCCTCTCAGAGGTATAACAGATGAGATATGGAATTCTTCAACAGATGATTATGTGGTAGGGACAGGGCCTTCTCAGTGCCTGCCTAAGCTCTGGAACTCCCTTGACAGGAAGACCATTCTGGCCTCCCTCTTTGCTTACAATTCTTTACTAGGCAAAAGACCTGTTGTTGTTGTTGTTGTTGTTGCTGCTGCTGCTGCTGCTACTACTACTATTACTACTATTCTAACAGGCTTTGGTCTGCCTTGCTGAGAGTCTCCTTAGACTGTCCTACCTCTCCTTAGTATTCGTGGTTCACATTTAAAGCACCAGGAGCCTTTTTCACTGCACAATTATAGCACGATGATTCTAGTTTAGGGAGACTTTTTTAATTATTATTCCCAGGCAGAGAGCTCCTCTAGTGCCTCTAACCAAATTGCAAATCCTAGGATTCCATCGGATCAAGCCATGGCAGTTGAAGCAGAGTCATATAGTCCTATAACTGTGTAGTGTGAAAATGCCCCAGGAGATGGGTTTTCTTCAGAACAGTGCCTTTAGTCTGTCAGGTTCAATCTTCTTTTTTATTTCCTAGGACATTCCTTTGGGTGAACCCTAACTTCCCATGGCAGCAGGCTTTCCAAAACAGGATGAGAAGCCTAATGTCTATTTTGGGTTCCACAGCCATAACTACAACTTGACCTGACTTGTTAAGCCTGGAGGCCAGCAAAAGTTTAAAGAAGAGTGCTGCTGGCCACAGGGAGAACCTCCTTAAATGCTTAGGATATTAAGTAGCCTTCCTATCAAGTAGATCAATTGTGCAGAGATGCATGAAGTAGCCTTTCCATAAAATAGATCAATTGAGATGGGTTGCATGATTATATTTTATCCCATAAAAGCTCTTCACCATTTGCTCTTACTAGGTATGTTCATTCGTCATTGTTCAAATTTAAACACCTATTGCCCAATTATCATTTTAAAAGCACTCATCATCAGTTTAGGTTGCATCAAGGTTAATGTTTTGCTTTCACCTACACTGTATGCTGAACTGAAATAACAGAAAGACAGTTGGAAAGAGATGAATTTACATAGGTGCCATCATAGGCAAGTTTGGATCTAAGAGGCATGAGTTGTTCATTAAAATTAAGGACAATAAAAGCCAGGACCAGTTCAAATCATGAGCAGAGATGTGAAGAATATTCAGAATATTATGGTCTCATCCTTGATAAGAATGAGTATTAACAGGACAAGATATCCCAGTGAAAACAATGTATATTGCTACAAACTTTTTCACCCTGACAGGAAAGAGATCAAAGCTTACTTCAAGCATCATCAACAGTAGCAAAAAACATTATAATACAAATACCCTTCATGAATGGTCTGAAGGAAACATCTGAAATGTGAAAAAGTGTGGGAAAATGTACAAAAAAACTTCATCATCCTAAGCAGGGGGGAAAAAACTTTTGAAAGGTTTACTACTTTTCTGAATTACAATTTTCTGAATCTCTAGCTACCATGGACAAAAAGTGAGGTTTTTTGCCTAGTAAAGGTCTTTTGCGTAGTAAAGAATTGTAAGCAAAGAGGGAGGCCAGAATGGTCTTCCTGTCAAGGGAGTTCCAGAGCTTAGGCAGGCACTGAGAAGGCCCTATCCCTACCACATAATCATCTGTTGAAGAATTCCATATCTCATCTGTTACTCAAAAAGCAACTTTTGTAAGGTCTGCACACATATCCAAGAATTTCTGCTGATCAGTTTGTTTATGCTAATCAAAGGCCATTGTCTGCTCGAGTTGCAGTTGTAACTTACCTTAAAGTGGGTAAAATGACCTCTAAATTTTTGTACAGTACTGCTCCAAGCACAAATACAGTGGATTCATCTAGTTCTAAAATGAAAAGAGGATAAGGTGAAAGGGAAGAGAGAAAATACAGAACATACATTAATCCCCTTGCCTTTCTGACTCTTTTCAATTTAGGCCTCATCTGCACTGCAAAGATTATGCAGTGTGACACTGCTTTAATTGCCATGGCTTAATGTTGTGGAATCCAGGGAACTCTAATTTGTTGCAGTAGTAGAGCTCTCTGAAAGAGAAGGCTAAATATCTCACCAAACTACAAATCCCAGAATTCATTAAAACGGTATCAAACTGCATTATTTCTGCAGTGCTAATGAGGCCTAAATCAGCACAGAGCTGAATAGAATAATATTTATAGTTGTGAAGGAATTTTTGTCTTTAAGGAAATCATAATTGTAATGTGAAATATGATTCATCATATTCTGTCATCAAATACTACACACATAACTGGTGTGTGCACGTGCACGAACACTTGCACACACGCATGTGCACACACAAAATTGGGTTATCTCACATGATTTAAGGAACTCAGTAGAATGGCTCTTTTGTGAGAGTCATGATTTGTGGCTAAACCATTCCATCATTTTATGATATATTCTTCCTTGATTATGAAAGATTAATGGGAGTTAGAAGACATTCTCCTCCTCATAACACTTAACACTTAACACTTAAGAGATCAGATTCTCCATTGCAGTTTTTTTTTTTTTACACTATAGTCATCAAGTTCCGCAATTAGAAATCAATGTATTTGGTCCTGGGAAAGAGTGTTCCATCCATCATGCACTAGGAAACTGTAGTTTGTCAGAAGTCCACACTGAAGCACAGCCAACCCTATCTAGGCCACCTGTGTGAAATCTGTGTTTGCTGCATCCACAATTCCATGATTCTTTCACACGTGGAGAGCAGACAATCATGGGATTATCTCTTCACCTTACTCTCCCAGCTGGCTCTCTAGCATGTGCACATAAAGGACCCTAAACCTAGCCATACATTACAATGGGGGGCTACAGCATTACCTTGGCAGCATAGCCTCTTTCCTCCCCGATCTACTGCAAATTATACTGTACACCCAACTGCAAATTCCCAGAATTCATCGAAAGGCCACTCAGAAGGATTAGAGAGGAGGAACTGGGTCTTCTGAGCTCTATGATAATTCAGAGCACGGAAATAACTACTTAAAGTACAATATAGTTATTTTTCAAATAATAGGAAAGCAATTTTAAATTGCACTTATATGTGTAACTAACTACTTGGAGCTGGATTTTTTCCAATAATTTTTTACTTTGTAAGTTATAAGTTCCAAGTTCAAGAACTTGTTAAACTCTGTGATCATTTGCTTCACATGCAGAGCTCCATTTTTGTGAGGATCAAAATACCTTGTAAAGAAGCCAAAAGATTATAGCAGTTACTCACACCCCAAACCATTGAAGCAGCTCATGAAGTATGCACACAGGTTTGGGACTCATCTCCGAGAATTTATCCTTTACCATCAACCCCTGCTTCCGTCATTACTTGGTTCCTAACTTCCCTTTGGTCCAAAGGGAAATAGAAATACCAGTATGCACCTTAATATATGGCAGCAGAAGTATCCAGGGGCCAAAAAGAGATCTCCAAAGAAATCCAAAGATCTCACGTCTACAGATGTAAGAACTATATGATGGAAATATGTGAACCAGTCATGTCATAACAAGACTATCTTAACTTCAGAGGATTCTTTCTTAGGTTGTTGCCTCAACTACAACTATGCTTGCTAGATACAAGGAGTTTGTGCACAAAAATTGGGCTATAACACTAATGTTCAGATGGATGGTAAAATATACTGATCAAACAAATGTACAGTCTCAGAAACCAGAGATTCCGCATTCTCTACGTTGGACGCCTCACTGTGATCTTGTTCTACTGACAGACATACAGTCTATATCCATGGATTCTGCATCCATGGATTGAAAATATTCAACAGTTTCAAAATTCCCAGAAAGCAAATCTTGATTTTGCCATTTTACTTAAGGTACACCATTTTAATACATTACTGCGTATAATGGGACTTGAGTATCCACTAATTTTGGTATCCATGGGGGTCCTGTAGGGTCCAAAAAGGAGCCAAACCCTAACCAATATCAAAGGCCCATTGCATGTGGATGGGGTGCTTTCTTGTGTATTTTACCTGTTGACATAGGAGTGAAGATATTTTTTGGAATGACAACCCTGTCTTCTGAGTTCCGTGCCCATTCGACCATCCCTTTCCTTCCTTTCATGGGAAAATTGATGTCCGTTAGAACAGATGCTGCAGGAAGCTTCTGAATGCTAGCCACTATTGAGGGGAAAAAACATACAGAAACAAGTGTCAAACAGAACTCTGGGTTTACACTTCATAGTAATGCTATTAAGAGAAGATCATAGCTGGAAAAGTAAATACGACTCAAAGTATTACTGACAAGGAGAAAAAGTGCTTATCATAAAAACACCAAAAAGGAAACCATGTACGATGTAATCTTATATACATTTGATCAGAAGGATGCATCATTGAGTTCAATGGGAGCTACGCCCAGGTAAGTATGTGTCAGAGATTGCAAGCTTACAACAACAGAATTGAAGAAGATGACAAGCTTATGAACAGTTAATAGTTAATACTGTGGATGAATATTATGGCCTTGATTCTCTCATTTGTCAGTCAGGTTCAATATCTTAATCAGAATTATTCACTTTGTTGGCTCAAGCCCTGAAATTCACATGGAAGGACATAGTAGAGCCATGTCTTTAGAGCATATTCTTGAACTGATTGAAAATGACAGAACTAGGAAAAGGATGTTGCAAATTGCTAGGGGAAATACAACTTCTACAACTAGGCTAATGAAGCAATAACAGTGCTGCTATCCCTTGAACGACATAATAAGATTTAAAAACAAGCCCCATTAAGTAGATTGACATATTAGCAACCTGTAGTCTGTTTTTGGACAAAGCAAATGTAGAAACCAGTATCTCATAAGACATTTTCCATTACTCCTCACCATGAAATGTAATTATCATCATATTATTACTCTCTTGCTCAGCACATTTAGCAAGCAAAATGCCATGGAAATCTTATTTAATTTACCTTCACTGTGACTGGACAATTTCAGCTTTTCTTTGGTAAGAATATATCCAATTTTGGAAAAAAAAAAACCCTGTCCATGTTCAGAATGAAAAAAATGTGACATTTAAAAACATAATAAAATGGGAGTAATCAAAATGGACAAATAGATCCATGCAGGCCAGGGACTTTGAATCTTTAGCTTTTTAAAGCCTGTCTTTTAATCCCTGTAGATTCAACCATGTTTGTAGTACTGAATTAGGTTGGACACCTCTTTCTTTTTATTCTTGGCAGGTTCCTCATTATTGACAGCTGAAAAGTGGGTAAGCAGGTAGAGTGTGATCCTTTCCATATTAGGAATAGCCCCACCAATTGGGTTTGGTCACTGCAAGTGACTAACAATTTGCATTTGCATTTTGAATTTTGAAGGTTGAGACAATTGCCTAAGATTATTTTTAAGTAGTGATTATTTATTTTGCCCCATCTGTGTGTATTCTGTTTTACAAAAAGATTTATACCCAGAATACACTGATTCAGTTATAATAATTAGACAAAATGTGTCATTGTCATTCCCCCCCCCCAAAAAAAGTATTTTTAATCATGCAACTTCTACCCAGACAAATCTGTGTCCCAGTCCAAATGCAATAAATCTTAATCCATAGTTTATATCAGCCATGGTTTGCTGAACAAGCCAGGATTGGGTCAAATTGTTTTGCTCAATGTTGGCTTGTTTTCCTCCCCTTCCCCTAAAAGCCCACCTAAAATTTGAATTATGTGCAGTTTAATTATGTGGTTGTAACAGTTGCTGGTGAGTTCTGACAACAGAAGTCACTGGACTAGACCTATAGTTTTCTTAATAAAGGTTTCTGGGTTTTACTAATGAACCTGAATTTCTGAACTTTGGTATCCTGCTGGATTTGACATTCAGAGTCCACTTAGCCTAAATTATTGCAACTGTTCATCTCAGAGCTAAAAATGAGTTTGTTGTTGGCATTCCCAAAATGCAAAGCAGCACATCTCCAGAATACCACCAGCATCTGCCAAAATGCTGAATAATGAAAACAAATTGCTCTATTAAGTGACACAAAGTTACATGCCACTCCGAAACCCTCTTTTCTGTAAAAACTCACTGGTGGAAAAGCTAATGAAACTCCACAGAATTTCATTTAATAATTGTGGTTAACAGTTCAAAGATCAAAGGTCTTCCTTTAATGTGCAGTCATCATTAGATGAGGATGTTTGTAAGGCTGCTCCCCTATTCCATAAGGCTACTGTGAAACTAGTTGGCTTTGGTTAAACAGTGGGTGTGGAGCAATGCAATGTTTTATATTCAACAGATTCTGCATCCATGAATTCCACCATCCATA
Source organism: Urosaurus nigricauda (assembly GCA_034509955.1). Classification (NCBI taxonomy): domain Eukaryota; kingdom Metazoa; phylum Chordata; class Lepidosauria; order Squamata; family Phrynosomatidae; genus Urosaurus; species Urosaurus nigricauda. The sequence goes on along the minus strand of JAOEGL010000001.1, from coordinate 253,320,583 downwards.
GCTTGAAAATATGCCCCCACAATAAAATAATATAAAATAATTCAACAAGCAAACTTCAATTTCCCCTTTTTATGTTAGGGACACCATTGTACATAATGAGACTTGAACATTCATGAATTTTGGTGTACATGGTGGGTCCTGGAACCAAATCCCAGCAGACACCAGGAGCCCACTTGCCAAGGTATCAAGATGTGACATAAAAGACCACATTTAATCAAAGCAAAGGTTCACAAATCAACTTCAAACTGTTGTTTATGTTTTGGGGTGTTTGTCCCCAAACTAGCCAAACTATGAGCCAAGTCATATTTGAATATAGAATCAAGCAAGCATTAACCTAAACCAACCATTGTTTAATACTGCACCTAAAGCAAAACACTGTACAGTGGGCCCTTGTTCTCCACTGGGGTCTGGTGACAGGACGCACTGTGGATAACAAAATCCTTGGATACTCAAGTCCCATTATATACAATGGCATAGTAAAATGGTGTCCCTTATATAAAATGTAAAATCAAGATTTGCTATTTGGAATTTATACTTTTGGAATATTTTCAAGCCGTGGATGCTTGAATCCATGGATAAAAAAATCTGAGGATAAGGAGGACTGACTGTACTAAAATGGGTTTTACTCTCTTGTAACTCTACTTCCCTTCTGATATTTTTAGCAAATGTGTTTAGGATAAGCATTGTACTAAAGGCACTCACTAATCAGTAAGTGCTATTGAACACATTGCATTGTGATGTTAATTTACAAAATCCAATAAGCCATTACAGTTGGTTTTATTTCTATATAGAATGTAATATATACCCAGCATATCATTGCTGCAAATGCAAATATGAGATAGTATTTTTAATGCAAATGCATAAATGCTTCTCTATTACCATTGCTGCTGGGGTGGAAAATAGAAGAAATAATAATAGCAGTCCCACACTGATAGAGGTACCCTGAAATTTTGTTTACTCATTTCCCCCTATTTATAACGCAGTTATCCAGAAATCACTTTTATTGTGGCTTTAGTAATCAGAGTATGATTCCATGGCAACACTGCCAATTTCAAGTGAGATTCAGGCAAGTTCTAAGTCTGTGTGCCATTATTCACAGAGATGATAAACAATCTGTTCAGAGCTCTGTTTCTAATGTGAGCCAGGGTGATAATTGTTCTTTGCACACTGCTTTTTCTAATCATTTTACAATAAAGGTAATAGGGTTCATGCCATATGCACATTGCCTCTATTGACAATAAATGAGCATAACCAATTTGCTGCAAGTGTCCCAGAGAGGGGCAACAGAGAAAGGCAACGGGGACATCTCTAAAAGCAGTCAGAACAGAAAAGAGCAGCACATAGCAGAAAATCATTTGGCCTCTCACAGGTGGATTTCATTTCAAAGGAAACTATCATTCAGATCAAGAGACAGGGAAAATTAAGACAATATTAGCTCTGCAAAATAGATTGCTTGACAATTGGCCCTTACTGTAGTTCTAAATTATGTATTATCCCAACATTTCAGCAAGGTTGAATTTAAATACTTTCCAGGCTCTGACTATGATTGGTAGATAGGCAGGAAGGCAGGCAGGCAGATATAAGTAAGGATGTGAGTGAAATCAGCCATGCAATCCACTGCTACCAGATTCTCTCTGTTCTGAAGCAATGTCATTCTCACAATATTGGCCTACTTTGCCTCAACAGACATTGCCAAGGCAGAAAGGATCCACTACCCTTGAAATTTATGGAGGTGTTTTATGAAGAAATTTATAGAAATATGCATCTGTGAAAAATATTGCCTTACTTTTGAAAGCAATTGGTAATGATAAAAGAGAACAAATTAAACATAGGTAAAGATATAGTGCTTTTGTTATTTGCAGTTTTTCCACATTCACAGGGGACCTGTGCCCCTAACCATAGTGAATGTGGAGGGACAAGAATAACTTAAACTGAGAAAACGGCATTAAAAGATAAAAAGCTATTAAAACAGTTCAGTCTAAAACAATACAGCACCTGCAGGCCATTCTTTTTTTAAATCCATTTTAAAAGCCCATGGATTAGGATCTTTGCCTGTCAATGGAAGGATCAGAGAGGGAGTTATTCTGGCCTCCTTACAGGGTTTCAGAATCCAGAGGCAACCATGGAGAACACCATCTCTCACATCCCCACCAACCATGCTTGTGATGGTGATGGGACTGAGAGAAGGGCTTCTCCTGATGAACTCAGGGTCCAGTCTGACTCATAAAGGGAGACATGTTTTGCCAGATAGCCTGGACCTGGGCCACATAGGGCATTATAGGACTTTGATTTGTGCCCAGAAACAAAGCCAGTGGGGCTGTTGTAACAAGGGAGCAGTATGGTTCCTGTAATCTGGTCTGGTTAGCACTCTGACTGCAACTCTTTGTACTAGTTGGCTTCCAAACATTCTTCAAAGGCAGTCCCATGCAGAATAGCATTACAAGCTTATGGTAGCACAAAAGGGTTGTAACTAAGGCATGTACAACCATGGCTATATTTGGCATATCAGGAAATGGGTAGATTAGGCACACAAGCTTTAACTAGCTTCCAGTTTCAGAGCTGAATCCAGGTGTACACCTGTACTGAAAACCTGTATCTTCAGGGGGGGCGTAACTCCATTTAACACAGGCTGGATCCAAATTCCCTGGTCTGCCTTTCAGCTGACCAGGAACACCTCTGTCTTGTCTGGATTATGTTTCAATTTGTTTACTCTTACCCAGTCCATTCATAACAGACACTGGTTTAGGAGCAAGACAGCCTCCTTGGATTAGAGTGAAAAGGAGAGTAGAGCTGGGGATCATCAAAATATTGATGGCACCACACAAGAAAATTCTAGATGAACTTTCCCAGTGGTTTCATGTATATATTAAATAGAATGTGGAACAAAATAGAACCCTGAAGGACCCCACAAGCCAATTTCCAAGGAGTCTAACAGTAATCCCCCAGCACCAACTGGAGAGTTCACCCTCCAGGAAGAGAATCACTGTAAAGGAGTGCTTCCAAGCCCCATTTCAGCAAGCTGGTCCAGAGGGATGCCATGGTCAATGGTACTGAAAGCTGATGAGAAGTACAGTAGAACCGACAGGGCCTAACTCCTGCTATCTGGTTCCCTGCATAGGTCATACACCCAGGTAACCAAAGTGAACTCTGTCCCACAACAAGGCCTGAAACAGATTGAAATGCATCTAGATAATCTGCTTCATCCAAGAATTCCCAGAGCTTGTAGGCTACCACACAATCCAATACCTTGCCTATGAATGGTATGTTAAACACTAGCCAATAATTATTCATCATAGAGGGATTCAAGGGTGGCTTTTTCAAAAAAGGTCTCAGAACTGCCTCCTTTAGGCAAGCTGGAACTCTGCCTTTACTCAGTCAGCCAGTCCCACTCTGGGCTGATTAATAAGTCAGGAAGGACAAGGGTCTAGTACCTATGTGGTGGCTATCACCTCTCCAAGGGTCCTATCCACATCCTCATGCTGCACAAATTGGATAGTATCCAAGAACACTGGACAAGCAGGAGCCAAGGTTACAGCCGATGGAACTGTATCAACTACAACATCCAAGTCAGAGTGGATTTGACAGATTACAGTATATCTGCTAAATGCCATGTGAATTCTTCAGTTTTATGTGACCAACTTATGATCTGTTCATGACAATCAAATTATAGGAAGTTCCTCCACACCAAGCTCACCACCATCCCATCCAGCATAGGAAAGAAGGTCCCAAATGTGCACAGCAGTATGAGAAGGGTCAAATACAACTTGAGAAAGACCCATGGTTGTCATGGAGGCCATGCTGTCCTAAGTCACTCCCAACAGGACAGTCTCAGCATGAATGTTGAAGTTGCCTGTATTACAAACGAAGGAAACTCAAATACCAACTCTGAGACCCCACAGCTAGCTTAGGAAGGAAGACCTTTGGCAGTGGGGTGAGTGGCACACCACAGAATACCAATTCTGTCCTAGCTATCTTTAGGTATCTTTAGGTATACATACTCAAAACCTGTAGGTGGTAGGATACAGCACCTGACTTGGACTCCCCCTTTGTGGTCTACTTGGACTCCTAGATCCCTTTCACATGTGGTCTCTCATTCAGCCAGGTGTCCCCCATTTTATATCTGTGCATTTCATTTTTCTGCCCTACGTGCAGGACGAGAATTGTCCTGCACATAGTTGAAGATGCAATGTCACAATGGGATCAAACATCTATATAGCTTTTTCAAAAGAGATCCATAAAGTGCATCTTAAACATTTCTGCCAACTCACGATGGAATATATTCTGCATGTAACCCCCCCCCCTTTTAATTCATCTGAGGATAAAAAAAAATAGCACATATATGGCCCATTCCCACTGAAGTTTAAATCGGATCATGTGGAAGCATGATCAGGTTTAAACCAGTCTAGTTCCCATCGGCGAATGGATTTGGAATCGATTCGCCAAGGGGGGCTGGGGTTTTCCCCCATTAAACCCGGGTAAAAAAGGAGTGGTTTTTACCGCTCCTTTTTGAGCTGAATCGATTTATTTGATAATAAATCGATTCAGCCCAGTGGGAACTGCTGGCGACCAGGAGATGACAGGGGCAGCTGCAATGGCCCTTGCCTTCTCCCGGTCACTGGCCTCCCTCCCTCCCTCGCCCTTCCTCATCCTCCCTCCCCACTGCCACCCTTGGATCGCGGGATCCACGAGTGGCAGTGACCCCAGAGGGACCCCATGGGTTCCTCCCCCTCCCCTCCCTCCCTCCGCTGGCTCTCTCCTCCAGTCCTCCTCCTCCTCTCCTCTCCTCCCCTCCTTCCCTCCCTCCCTCCCTCCCTCCAGTGGCCTACCTGGCAGGGGGCTGCTGGTCTTTTCCTCCAGTCTTCCTCCTCCTCCTCCTCCTCCTCCTCCTCCTCCATCCTGGGCCTTACTCTGCTGCCAGCCCAGCCTCCTTCTCCAAGATCTCTGCCCCGGGAGGCCTCCTTAGAAAGAGGCCTGAGCAGAAGGAGAGAGGGAGGCAGGCAGGCAGCATGGAGGATGCAGTGCCGCAGGTAGGAGGACTGGAGGACGTGCGTCCTTCTCTGCCTCTATGGTGTGCGTGCCTGCGTCCTCCTAAACGGACGCACGTCCTCCAGTCCTCCAACCTGCGGCCCTGCATCCTTCATGCTGCCTGCCTCCCTCCCTCTCTCCTTCTGCCCAGGCCTCTTTCTAAGGAGGCCTCCCGGGGCAGAGATCTTGGAGAAGGAGGCTGAGCTGGCAGCATAGTAAGGCCCAGCATGGAGGAGGAGGAGGAGGAGGAGGAGGAAGACTGGAGGAGAAGACCACCAGCCCCCTGCCAGGTAGGCCACTGGAGGGAGGGAGGGAAAGAGAGGAGGGGGATGAGAGAGGGAAAGAGGGAAGGTTTTTTCCACTTTCCTTTCCTCCTCCATCCATTCCCTCTGTGGCCGTTTTCCCCCTTTTCTCCCCTTAATGTAAACGACAAAGGGGAGTAAAAGGGGGGTAAATGGCCCCAGAGAGAATCCGCTTTCAAAATAATCCAGTTTCGAACTGGATTATTTTGTAAGTGGGAATGGGCCCATAATCTACCCTAAGCACAAAAATAAAATTATATTCTTTTCAGGGAGAAACACTAGGCCTTCTGTAGATTCATATTCATACAAAACAGAAATTTAATCATTTACTATAATCCCCATGCTGCAAGACAAAACAATATTCACATACAATGATGTTTTACTACTTTAACTGCATTAGCTAAAATGGCATTATTTCTGATTTTATAATGCATCTCTTCACTGGAAAACACAATATCTCTGAAAGTGAAAACAAGGTAAGATTCATTCATTTGACAAGACCGGTAAAATTTTAGTACTAGATCCGGTAAAAAAGAGAGGGGGGTAATATTTAACTTGCTTTCATTATTAATGCTGGAACAGGAGTAATGAGTTTGTTTTCTACATACAGAATAGACCAATCACTTTCTATTAAGTGTTCATACTGTTGGCATGCTTGCCCAAATGAAAGACATAAAATAGCTAAAGATGCTATGTTTAATTAAAATTTCCATTATTTCAGATCTGTTGAAAGCTTTTGGATCAAATTAAGAGTTTATATTGAATGCTTTTAGACTGAAATAGAAGACCACAGATTGGTTGTGACCTCCCCCCTCCTCTGCCACCCCCAATCCAGATTTGATTTCTGGAAATTTGTTTTCACTTTTTACTAGGGACAAAGGGAAAGAATGGAAGAGATTATTCTCATTGGAACAGATGATGGTAGTGGTGGTGATGATGGTTGTTATCTCATCTTTTCCCCATTCCAAGACTCAAAATGGCTTACTAAAGTTACAATATGCAATTTAAAGAAATTTACATTTAACAAAAAATAGCTTTTCAGCCCAATACAATTAAAAACAGTTGAAAACGTAACCACTGTACAAGAACTACAAACCTAAACAACATACAGGGGGTGTCCGAAAGTTTTAATGATCACCTTTTTAAAAAATTGACATAAAGTTTGTTTTGATTTGTAGTTGTTAACTTATCTCTATGTAGTCACTATCCAGATTTACACATTTTCCCAGCGTATCTTGACCCTCTGAATACCTGATATTGTAGAAGTCTGCAGATTGCACCTGACAAGGATTTTACATTTTAGTCACTTCTGGCAGAGCCAGTCACAAAAATAAAGGACGTGCACTTAGGGACCAATGATGACACTGACAAAATTTCATCAATATACCATAATAACTTCTGGGTGATAATTATTACTTTACAATACCCCCTTGTAAGGCACAATCTGCAGACTTCTACAATATCAGGTATTCGGCGGGTCAAGATATGCTGGGAAAAATGTGTAAATCTAGATAGTGATTACATAGAGATAAGTTAACAACTACAAATCAAAATTAACTTTTTGTCATTTTTTTAAAAAAAGTGATCATTAAAACTTTTGGATACCCCCCTTGTAGCACATGGTAAGCCAAAAGAAAAAGATCTTCACCTGCCTATGGAAGGATAGAAAGCAGAGCACCAGTCTAACCTCTCTAGGGAGGGAGCTTCAGAGAGTAGAATCAGCTATGGAGAGGACCTTCTCCCCTCTTCATTACAGATGTACCTTTGATGGTGGTGGAACAGAAAGTAGGGCATCCCCAGGAAATCTTAAGATACAACTTAGAAATGCTGCAGCTGCAAAGCAGGATGTCTTGCTAATAAATTCATTTGGCATGGGTTATCATAGAAGAAGTCTTTTACATCAGATATGCCTGGTTTAGTGTGTAGTGTATGGGAGCAGTAAAACAATTAGGTCAAAAGTCATGTAGTGTTGGAAAAGAAATAGTCTGTGACAACTCTCTTGAAGTTAAATGGCACATTATACCTGTCCACAGAGTATAACATGATATGCATCTGAACAAGTTAACTCTTGATCATGGAAAGTTTATCCTGTAATAATTAGGTTATGTTTTAAAGATTTCTTTATTTTTTTGCTGATACGGGCTTAGGCTGCAACTGCACTGCAGAAATAATCCAATTTGACACCACTTTAAGTGTCATGGCTTAATTCTATGGAATTCTGAGAATTGAAGTTTGTTGTGGCACTAGAGCTATCTGACAGAGAAGGCTAAATGTCTCACAAAACTACAATTTCCAGAATTCCCTAGCATTAGGCCATAGCAGTTAAAGTGGTGCCAAACAAGATTATTTCTATAGTATGGATGCAGACCCAGTGATCTATATGGGGACTTTTAAGCATTTATTTTAGAATAATAGAATCCTAGAGTTGGAAGAGACCAAGGGCCATACAGTCCAATCCCCTGCCATGCAGGAACTCTCAGATCAAAGCATCCCTGACATATGACTATCCAAGGAAGGAGACTCCACTACACTCTGAGGGAGTGTGTTCCACTGTCGAACAGCCCTTACTGTCAGCAAGTTCCTCCTAATGTTGAGGTGGAATCTCTTTTCCTGGAGCTTGCATCCATTGTTCTGGGCCCTATTCTCTGGGGCAGCAGAAAACAAGCTTGCTCCCTCCTCAATATGACATCCCTTCAAGTATTTAAACAGGGCTATCATATCACCTCTTAACTTTATCTTCTCCTGACTAAACATTACCAGCTTCCTAAGGCTCTCTTAGGGCATGGTTTCCAGACCTTTCACCATTTTAGTCGCCCTCCTCTGGACACGCTCCAGTTTCTCAATGTTCTTTTTGAATTGTGGTGCCCAGAACTGGATGCAGTATTCCATGTGAGCCCTGACCAAAGCAGAATAGAGTGGAACTATTACTTCCCTTGATCCAACATTGGCAGAAGACTAAAAGATTGAAATTGTGGACCAAACTGACGGGAGTTGTATCCACTTCTCAGTCTAAGAGTCAGTCCTTATCCTTTTTTCTGTCTCTATTGCATCTACTAGGAGGCAGCTAGCAGAGCTGTTTGAGTGGCCAGGGTTCTTTTACAAACAGGCCCAAGTGAGGTCAATCCAGATCACTCAACTGTCCACTATGAACAACTTGCACAGCACTTTGATGATAAAATCATGCATACACAATCTGACATGGATGCTATAACTGGTACAGATTAAGTGGATGTAATTTTGGCCCCTGCGTGTCCAGTGGCATGGGATACTTCTCAGTCTGTGAAACCTGAAGATGTGGACAGGATTCTTGAAGAGATAAGCAACCACATTGTCCTTTCTGGCCCAATAAAGAAGCTAGAGGGGGATTGGCTTAAAGGCAAAATTCCAGCTTGTGTGAATAAAACCATTACTGAAAAAGTACTGCCTGGATTGCATCATTCTGGATAATTAGCCAGCCTTTAACATTCCATGTTTAGGCAAGGTTAGGGAGCACATGGTCACCTCCCTGTTCCAGGAGTTTCTGAATGGGATGGATTATCTAGATCCATTTCAATCTGATTTCAGGCCAGGTTGTGGGATAGAGATAATAGAATCATAGAATCATAGAGTTGGAAGAGACCACAAGGGCCATCCAGTCCAACCCCCTCCCATGCAGGAACTCCCAATCAAAGCATTCCCGACAGATGACCATTCAGCCTCTGCTTAAAGACCTCCAAGGAAGGAGACTCCACGACACTCCGAGGGAGTGTCTTCCACTGTCGAACAGCCCTTACTGTCAGGAAGTTCCTCCTAATGTCTAGGTGGAATCTCTTTTCCTGCAGTTTGCATTCATTGTTCCGCGTTCTAGTCTCTGGAGCAAAAGAAGATGGCTTTGATCGTCTTGGTGGATGACCTACGCCAGGAACTAGATAGGAAGAGTGCATCCCTATTGGTTCTGTTGGACCGCTTGGTGACTTTTGATACAATTTGACCACAATGAAACTTTGATCAGGAAACCTGTCCGGAAAACAGTCCACATCAAGTGTGTGTACCTTAGCCTGAAGACCAGGGACAGTTTGGGGATTCTGTTGGTTTACCGGCCACCCCGTTGCTTAACAGACTCCCTGAGCAGATGATCTGGTCATGGAGAAGTATATCTGAGTGTCATCAGCGTACTGATGACATTGAGCTCCATGCCTCTGGATGATCTCACCCAGCGGCTTCGTATAGATGTTAAATAGCATCGGGGACAGGATGGCACCCTGAGGGACGCCACAATTAAGCTCAGTTTTGGAAGAGCAACTGTCCCCGAGCCTCACCCTTTGGGACCTGTCAGAGAGGAAAGACCGGAACCACTGCAAAGTAGTGCCTCGGATGCCTGTGCTGTTGCGCCCGGGCTATATGGTTTCAAGAGAATGTTTCCTCTTTCCTGTTGAAATTTCCTGTTGAAACCATCTAATTAAAAATAATAATTGTAAGCCGCTCTGATAGCCTTTAAGGCTGAAGGTTGGGGTAAAAGTACTCCAATAAATAAATTAAAAAAAAGGATTTCAGATGTCCTTTTTGTTTGGACTCTGTCTTCTTCCTCCACCACTTATCTCCTGAGCAACTGATATTTGCAATCCCAGCAATTTCATGGGTTAGAGAAGGAGTTCACAGAGGACAAAATTAAACCTGTCATACAGTTCTAAGATATAGCTTCATTTGTAAACACAAATTTAATTTTAATTACATCAGATTATCTACTGACAAGAGCATTATGGAGCTGTGTCCTCTGAGGTCCTATTTATGCAAACATTGGGCTCATGATGGCCTCTGTAAATAATTTTAATTGCATGGACCGAACTTCTCTTCAGATTTCATGTGCTAAAGAATGTAGTCTTAGTGCATTCCTCATCAGAATGTGAATCTCATCATGCATGTTAATATGATTAAAATTATACTGTTTCCTATGTCCCACTAATGTGCCTTAAAACAAGTTCCTACAGTTGAAAAAGGTTATGTGGGGGTGTATCAAACTTGTGCCTTCGTAAATTTGTTACAGCACAATTTTATGTTTGATAAGAAAGCATCTTCAATGTATTTTATATGACGTACTGGTAGCTAACAGTATACAGCTAAAGAGTCCACTTCTGGTAGTTAAGATGCTACATGACACTTTTCTAACATTTTTTCTTTCCAACAAGAAATAGGGAGTCTTAATTTCTGAATCCATTTAGGAATTTATTTTTCTGTTCCTTCAGGTATAACAAAAATTGTTGCGTGGTTTATTTGTTTTTGTTTTTTTAAAAGGAGATGAATGGATTTAGTTTATTGAGAAAAGCTTCCACTGGAATACATGAGACTTCATAATGCCATAACTATGTTTTCAAGTGTTCATACAGCACTGACCTGCCCACCCAATGGGCTACTATTTCTATTGAAAGAAAGCTTGGTTTATGCAAAAGCAACAACAACAACAAAATCCCCTTACCATTCCTTTAATATGGTGATAACATTCATTTTACCATCTCAGAATTCTATCACCTAATTCTGCTGCATGTGAACTTGATCTGCATACAAAATGAGGTGATCCTGGATTGTACCATTCCTGATTATGAAGGAAGTGTTAATTTTCAAGGTTCTTCCACAGTGGCGGGGGGTGGGGGTGGGACTTGATGCAATTAAACTAACAACAAAGTAGTCTAGATTAATTCACTCCTTCCAGGGCCAGTTTGGGCTAGCAAATAGGTAAATCAGGAGATGCTTCCTCAGCCATCTTCTCATATTGATAATGAGCTGGAATAAAATGCTGAAATGTACAAGTGGGTGGGTAGAGGCAGACTTCCTGTCACTACTAGTGAAAGACGTGGCTAAGAGATCAAGCCTGCTGGGGCAGATGAAAAGCGGGAGACACCACCACACGAAGTGAGGCTTCATGGTGGTTTTAAGACACCCTAAAAAGAAGTTTCATGCAACCCTCATTCCCACCTAAAGGCCATTGGTTTCCCATGTCTTTGTTGTGCACCAATACTTTTAACTAATGGCCACCTGCCACCCCCTTTTTCCCTTGCCAGTTGCCACTCCCCTGGTGGCACAGTGGTTAAATGCCTGTACTGCAGCCACTCACTCAAAACCATAAGGTGGCAAGTTCAATACCATCAAAAGGGCTCAAGCTTGACTCAGGCTTGCATCCTTCTGAGGTCACTAAAATGAGTACCCAGATTGTTGGGTGTATGTAGCTTACAGTTATAAACCGCTTAGACACTGCTTAGGTGGTATGAAATGGGATCCTTACACCAATTGGTATTTAACGAATTGCTGCTCTCTCTCTCTCTCTCTCTCGAGTGAGAGAGCATTTATCTGTCTGTTCTTCTGATCCACAGGTCAATTGAACTGGCAGCTAAGGGCTGTTTAGCTGCCTAAGAGCCAAACTAGGCATGGCTGATGTTTAAGCAGAAGTATAAGAGGAGAGGCTAAGCGATCATGTCCCCACTAGATATTCTTCTCCTCCATAGAGTTGTTGTTCCATTGATCCCTATGGCATAGTCATAAAGGAGGAGAAGGCAGTCCAGTCTACAGCCGCAGTACTGCCAGCAAACCCCACATCCCCACTCCCCCCAAAAACAAGAAGATGCAAAATGTAATAACACAACATTAAAATTGATCTGAAAGTGGATGCACTCTACTTTTGTCTTCTTACTAGCTCTGCAACCTGTTAGTCTGCCTGCAGTTAAAAGTGTATATTATTCTTCATCATACACTATATCTCCCTACGCACATTCTATTGGTTTTTTTTAAAATCAAAAATGTAAATGTTTAGTAATAACAGCGTGGATTTTGGCAGCATAAATATTAATTATTACATGTGTTTTGACCTTAGGTAGGCTAGCCAGTCAGTTTATGATCCATCCTAGTGCTGAGATGAACTGGGGAAGAAAAGAATCTTTAGCAATATCATTCTCCCTTTTTTGGGGGGAAAGAATTTAAATGTCAATAAAATATTGAAAAGGATGGAAAAATTCAAGATTTGTGTGTGTTTTAATGCCAGGCTCTTATGAGCCCAGGAAAGAGGCTTAAGAGTATGTTTCATTGCTCATTAGCACACAGCAATGGGCTTTTTGAAATAATCTTTTAATTCTGTGGTTCTTCATAAAGCCAGCTATTTACATGCATCAGTACACAGCATGAGGATTTTTTAAAAAGTGTAATCGTACGTATGCTTACCCAGAACGAAAGATTGCTATGTTCAACAGGGTATACTCAGATGTGTTAGTGCATCTAAGATTGTATATGATTATATAGGCGTAACATGCATTTTCATGCTCACCATCTAGCAGGAAAGGAACATGGGGAAATGGTAAAAGGCTGGGAAATGTTGCTACAATTTTTTTTTTAAAAAAAAATAGTGCAAATGCATCAGCAACCTGGGAAACCAAGTGTCCAGAAAGGAACAGGGAAAATGTTTCAACAGTTCAAGTCTGTAGTTCTTACAGTTCAAAGGTGTCCATTATCAAATAAAATCAACCACCACAAAACTGTGAGTGCTATAGCAATTATTTGTTTATGTGTGTAGCTAAAAGTTTTTTCATAATTTTCCCAGCAATCTTTCACAACACTAAATCCATTTAATTTATCTTTACAGCTTAGGAAATGAGAAGCATTTGTGATTTTGGGAGGCTGAGAGAGACTGGCAGATTTCACTTTATTTATGCTTAAATATATAGGATGCTTTTCTGCTACAGGCCTCTCAACAGGCTAACAATAATAGATTAATTAATACAATGTTTGACAGCTCTGTGTCTGGAACAATAAGTCACAGTCTCCTCAGCAGACTCCCTAAACAATTTAGTCAATTATGTGTATTTTTCATGGATGAAAACATTCTAGCAAATTTTATTGCATAGAGATCCTACATTTGTTATTGTGTGTATATTATGGGAGTGAGAGGAAGCTGTGTTGCAAGCTTGATTTTCATTTCTCTGTCTTTCACTAGCCTAGCTCCAACAAAAATAAAATAAAATAAAAATCTTGGGCCTATTCACTTCATGGAAATCAAAGCAGAAAATTAAAAATCTAAGTTAACCAAGCATGAATGTTGCAAGAGCCACAGTAAACATCATTACAAACAATAAAAGCTTTGTTATCTAAAATAACAGGAGATTATCTTAAAAGATCAAAGCCATTAAAATCATTGTCTGGGGGGAAGATTTAGTGATTTAAAATGTTCAGAGAACCATAGCTACAATTTTATGTTCCAGATGTTACCATTACACATTTACTCAATTCACTTAAGACTCTGAGAACCTTTCCATCTCCACACCAGGCCCACTGGCATTTATAGATATAGTTTTTACGATAATTTATCTATCATTAATATTCTCCATAAGGTGAACTCTTTACGTATCAACAATGGCTCTTCATAGATCAACAATGTGTTTTGCCAAAAGCATAATCTCCCTAAAGCTTGCAAACAGAGGGCAAAAAGAGGGCAAAAATCCCTGTCTCCCCATAGTATTAACAATGGTATCATACAACAGCTTCAAGACAGGGACTTAATAAGGCACATAGAGTATACATATATCACATGTGCACAAACACACATGCATATGTTCATTTCTCATGATCATTTACTCATGTACCTAACATCATGACCACATACCCTTCAACTATCCTGTCTCTGTCCTCTGTCATCCAAGTTTTAAGTTGCTTTTAAAATGGCTCAGTTTCTCTTCCCCTTTCATGTTCCCTCTCAGTTTGCTTCAATTGTTTCAAATGAGTTCAAAGCAAAAAAGGAGTTTGCACTCAGGGCGGGGAGGGGGAGGAAAGAAGGGACAAAATTTTGCCCTTCCCAGTAGATTCAGGCTAAAGCAAACTGCTGTGTCCTTTCTTAGCTAGTGAATTCTTATTATTAACTTTTGCCATCTTGACTGCACTCATGTTGCTTGGTCACACTGGTTCAAATTTTTATCTGTGAAAGGTTGGGGGGCATATGACCATCTATCCAGAGGTAAGTCCTGGTTTGATAAACAGAAGTCAGGTATAGCATTGTAACTTGAGTCTTTGAGGCCTAACAGATGCAACAAAATGTCACATAAATATCCCTAGTGTGGTGGCAGTCCATCACTGCACCAGCCTGGGGACTGAACCTGGAAAGACCTGGGATGGGATAGCATGGGCTTGGCACCTGTCTGCCTAGGGTTGAAGACTTCCAAATGGAAACATGATAGTGAGATATCTATGCAATGGATGTTCCTGTTTACTAAACTCAGTTTCTAGGATCAAGTCTTAGAATATAACCTGGGTCCATACTGCTACACATAACAAACATGACAACAGTATTTCATCCTAACTCCTTTTTAAAAGCAGACAACTAAGCAGCTTTGCTTTTGCATTCTGATTGTCTCACTTTCTATCTGACTGACTGACTGGTTATTTACATTAGGGGTAGGGACTGTGCAGGCCATGGGCCAAATGCAGCCACCCCATTGTGTGCAGGAGGGTGGGTGCATGGGTGGAAGATACCCAATTATGCAGATTGATTTCTTCAGAGGCTCCAGGGCACATAATTATTTTATAATATAAGGTATGCTCTCCCATACTTTGTTTTAGCAGGTATTTCCAAAAATCAGAAATGACCTTCTGGTTACATCTGGTTCCAGGAAAAAGACAGGTCCCTTCCCTAACTTAGGCTGCATTCACACTGCAAAAATAACACAGTTTGACAACACTTTAACTGCCAAAGCTCAATGCTATGGAATTCTGGGAGTCATAGTTTGTTGTGGCACCAGGGTTCTCTGACAGAAAAGGCGAAATGTTTCCCAAATCTACAAATCACAAAATTCCATAGCATTGAGCCTTGGCAGTTAAAGTGGTGTCAAACTGGATTATTTCTTAGTGTGGATGCAGCTTTAGATTCATAGTTATCATAACATCAACCAGTATGATAAGGTCAGTCTATGAAAAATATATCACCTCCTCAAACAGCCCAGTTGATTAGAAACAAAACCAAAAATGGGCAAGAATTTTCTTTGGTTCATTTTTTTATAAGAACTTTCCAACCCTTTTCTGATAAATTTGATAGAAAGAACATGCTATTTATACATCCACTAGCTGAAACACAACCATACTGGAAATACTGGTAAATTGGGCCACTAAGTGAAGATGGATGGGAATTTTGTTCAGTTTTTAAAAGGAACTTTCCAAAATTCAGAACATTCTTTGTAAATTCAGCAGAGATTAAACCAATATGAATGTGGGAGAAAGCAAAACTGTTTGTCTGTCTTTAATTTCAAAAAAGGGAAATCCTTTAAACATAGTTAATGCTAAGCTTTAATGAAAATAACTTAGACATGGATGAGTTTTAAATCTCCAAAAAGAATCCACAAATGCATAGAAGAGCCATTATTGATTCGACACACATGCACATCATTAGCTTTGCTTACTGAAGATCCATTTAAAAAAGAAATACATTTCATATAGCTTGCTAAATGGGAAATTGGTAGGAAAACCTGGATGTGCTGTTTTGCTTTAGCATACATGCTATTTTTCATCTTTCACAAGCAAGCCAAATAAATTTTGTCAACACATACAAGACTTCACATTCTTTCCCAGATTAAAATAAACTGTTAAATAATTAGAAGCTGTTTGTGATGTGAATCTACTAATGGGATGTTTGATTTGTTCCCCAATAGATATTTGAATTTCATAGAAAATACCTGAAAAGAAATGAGTCTCCCTATATTATGGAATAGCAACCAAAAGAGGAACCTTCCAGGCCCAGCTTCTTGAATTAAACTTCCATTTCTGTGTCACAAATAATTTAGTATTTAACTTATATCTTCCCATTCTCCCTGTATGGAACCCAAAGTGGCTAAGAGAAAAAGGAATTTTTTATTTATCATCTTATTTGCCAATACCTTAGTCTGAAACCCTTACATGACTATAAATGCTGCCAGACTGAAAGCTGGAGTTACATAGCTTCTTTAAGTCACCCACTGAAATGGGAGATAAAACTGCTGTTAAAGATTATTTGTGCCACTATATGAATGTATTCTTCTTGCTCTTTTTCAATCCTCAGTTTGGAACTGAAAGTTACCAATTCACTTATTTGGAATATATTATCTACTTCAGCTTCAATATACTGTCTGAGAATTTTTGAAGCCTTTGTTTAAATTGCCAAATTATCAGAGGTAATAAATGGGAGAGCATTGGACTATGACCCTGGAGACCAAATTTCACGTCAAACCTCGGTTTGGACATGTAAAATCACTGTGTGACTTCGGGCAAGTGACACTCTCTCAGCCTCAGAGGATGGCAAGAAAACCCTACAATAGGTTTGCCTTAGGGTTGCCATAAGTCAGAAGAGACAAAAGCACCAAACAACAATAAATGGAGGCAAAATCTTAATTTTTTTAAAAAAAGAGTTCACTCCTTGGCAGTTTGCCAAGTGCTGCCTTGGTTTCTTTTTGGTACCAGGTAAAAACTTTTCACTTCGCCAGGTATTTATGCTGGAATTCCAAAGTCATTTAAAATTTTGTCTGTTTGTTTGTTTTTCTAACTTATACAGTGGCCCTTTTCTATCTGTGGGGTTCAGTTCTGGGCCTTCCCATAAATAGGAAAAAATGCATACTGTTACATACCATATTATTCAATGGGTGGAGATATGGATGTGTCTGTGTTGAGCATCTGTGTGCATGTGCTGCACATGAATAATTTGGAGTGTGGTGATCCCTGCATGGTCAAATCCACAGATTGCCAGCCTGCCAGTGCAATTTGCCCCACTGTACCGAAACCTACAAATGTCTGCTCAAAGTTTACCATATATACTTGACTAAAAGTCAAAACATTTATGCTCAAAAAGTGACCTTAAAATCCTTGGTAGACTTATATACAGCTCAATACAATAATACTGCTTGATTGACTCTCTGCCCCAAAACCCCACCCACCCTGCCTCAGCAGTGATTCCTGAAAAAGCTGCCAAGTCAGGGAGTGTGTATCTGTGAAAGAAAGAGGTGATTCCCTTCTCAATCGGATGTTAAAACCTTCCCTCCTCCTCCTCCTCCTCTGGATCTCTTTTATCACCAAACCCCAATTCCCCCCACTTTCCTTCCCTTTTCTATCAGATGTTAAAACTTTTTCTTCTGGCACCAGGGAAGTGGTGGTTGATATTTGGGAGAAGTCCAGAGAGGGAGAAGGAGGAAGTGGTGTTTTCCCATATACATCCTTTGTTAAATGCCCATAGGTTTTACACTAGATTTATCCAGGGGTCATGCCAAAATGCATTTTATATGAGGTCAACTTATAGTCAAGTATATACAGTAGTTCTATTGAGTTCGACATGAATTACAATTAGGAAATAAATCATAACATTTCATCCTAACAGTGAAATCCATATACATTTATTTGGTGCATTTTATTTTAATTTTGTATGTGTTTTTAGTTCTTCATGGGCACCCTTGAAAGCTTTGTTTAATCAGTGGATCTCACAGATTAAATAAATAATGGTTGCACATTTGGAATTGGATATTCAATTATAAGGCCAGGGCAGAGTAGTTATTTTACATAGGATTATGATCTTTGAAATACACAGTACCACTGACATTTCAAACATGCCTTTTGTACATTTTCTTTTGGTCCAGAAATAGTTAACATTTTCTGGGTCAGAACTATGCTAGTGCTCAGAAATTTCAGGGCCAAAATGTGGGACATAGGGATGACCGTTAGTGAGGCTATAAGGAGCAAGCCCTGGTGATGTTATTAAACATGATACATTAAGCATCAACCACAGTTGTACAGAGTATGTCATTAAATATAAAACACCAAGTCTAACAAATGAGGATACATTCACACACATGTGCATGCACACACACACACCTTTCAAAGCAGTGCTCTTACTCTCAGATTTTCTCCCTTGTCCTGAAGACTGAATAAGAAATCCCATGCCTTGAGGTTCAGGGCCAGATCCCGATATCTGACAACCCTATTAACATTACTTCCACCTCATCTTCTTCCCTTTTCAAGATCTGTTGTATTTATATATCATATTTAAAACTATTCTTCCGTGTTATGTAGATAGAATACAAATATGAAGGGGCCATTCTAGACTTGATGAATGCATATAAATTTCAACTCATGATCTATACAGCTTTCCAGGAACGAAATTTTCCTAATACAACAAGGCAATCAAAAAGGAATTTGTCACCTGTCCTCTGGCACATATTGATTGAAGTAATGCTACTTAATGAAAAAGGTGTTGCAAAGTAAAAGATGGCTTATTGAGTTTATGCTATCAAGTTCTATTTTTTGTGTTTTATGGGAATATGAGACAGGTCAAACTTGTTCTAAATTGACTTTATGTTCCTAATTCCTCAAACATGTGAGTAACAGCAATACTGTTAATAGCACTCCAGCAGCAATAACATGTAATACTAACTTCAAGTATGGCCCACCAAATGTTGAACTACAACTCTCCCAATCCCTTCACACCAATTATGTTGACAAGGGATCATAGGAATTGCACTCCAACAATGGTTGCTCACCTGTGTGATCCGATTATAAAGCAATGAACTGGGGGAAGGATGAAATGATTATGATATAACGATATACAGTCTTGTCTTATCCTTGCCAAAACTACACCTGCAATATAAATCTTAAAAAATAAGCATATTTTTCCATTACAAATTTTTCACTACCCCAAAAATATAAAACAGCATACTCAACAACTTCCTCTTTCCCTTCTGCTCTTCCTCCAACTTTATCTTCAATAATGAACTAAAATTTATTTCACTATCAATCATTACAAGTATAAATTTGATGTGAATTACTGACTGATGTGTTCACAACATTCAAAACACACCCTTCCAAAAATTTGTTTGAGGAGATTAGGAATGGAAAGCTTATTTTAAAATCTTTTTTAAAAATAAAATAATGGTTTTAAAATGGCTTTCATGAGTTTCAGGAATCATGATAAGAAGAATTATCAGCTGATGAGAATCTTCACAGGCTAGAACCACAGAAAATGTGGTTACCTGTATAGAAACTGTTGTTTCTTGAACAAAAAATCCCTCCACATTAGCTTCCTAACTCCAGCATTTTCTGCACAGGAAATAATATAGCAATAGCAATAACAATAGCAATAGCATGTACATTTCTATACCACTTACCAGTGCACTTAAGCCCTCCCTAAGCAGTTTACAATGTGTAAGCTAATTGCACCAAACAAGCTACATACTCATTTTGGCAACCTCAGAATGATGCAAGCCTGAGTTGAGCTTGAGCCCTTGGCTGGTATTGAACTCACAACTTTGCAGTTTATAAGTGAGCAGCTGAAATACAGGTATTTAACCACTGCACTACAAACAAACAAACAGGTTCATTTATATACCACTTCATACTGCCTCAGCAGTGTGTAAGTGGTTTACAACTGTAAGGTACTTGCCCCCAACAATCTGGGTACTCATTTTAGCAACCTTGGAAGGATGCAAGCCTGAGTCAAGCTTAAGCCCTTTAGCTGGTATTGAACTCGCAACCTTATGGTTTTGAGAGAGTGGCTGCAGTGCAGGCATTTAACCACTGCGCCACTAGGGCTCCTAGCTGGACAAAAATATTATGTTCTATGCAAAAATGTTGTTTCCTTGCAGAAAATTCTGTTTTCTATGTAGAAATCCTAAGTGTAAATTTTATGCAGAATAAACCCCAAACTAAAAATAGTCTTTGAAAACTGCACACTTTTCTAAGACTTTCTTGCAGCAGGAAAAAAAAAGTGAAAATTACTTGATTTTGTTGAGAACAAAATTAGTGAAAAATTGCATTCCCTAAATCAAACAGTGGTTTGAATTCATAATCTCCACAAGTAACATACATAATGAAATTTTACAGGTTTCTTCAAATACGTTTTCTATGATTTCTCCTCTTGCTAACCAAACTTTGTATCCTAGCTTTTCTGATAATGCTATAGATCACACTGTATCTATCCATCTTTGTACAGGAAGGCCTTTCAATGCTTTCTTTGATTTCACAATTTGTAATTTTGCAATAAATGGACAAAAATGAGGTCTTTGGAAATCTTTGATTTTCATTTTGACATAAATCTCCTCTGTAATAGACATACAATAAAAATCTGGATACATCAGATTTTTCACTGATACGTCAGTCTTTCACTTCTGATTAATAGCACAGAAAACAGGCAGATTCCACTCACACAGTAATGTAAACATTTACAAAAGATGCCAATGGCCATCATAGGGGTGAAATGGGTCTTTCTGTATTTAGAGTATAACAAGCTGTCTATACAGCTAAGTAATTTTTCTTTTCTTTTTTAAAAGATAAATAAATAATGCTACTTTAAGTCAACATCCACATAAATGTTAAGTGGGTTGGGAGGGAGGTAGTTTTGAGTCGACCTCAAATCAGAGTGGAAAATTATGTACAAGGGTCAAACACATATGTTAATTAAACCTACAGTCAATTATAAATCTGAATTTGCTAGCTAGAAAAAATAAAAAGGGTAATGATTGAATACCCTTATGATAATCCAGTAGGTCTCTCTTTGGGCCAATGTAACAATAATTAAAGTAAAACCACTCTTGATACAAAGCACTATTTACTTTCAGAAAGCAGTTGTTTCAGGCAGGGTAAGGCTTGCCTTTTTCAACAGCCTGTTACATCTGCTTTCCCACTACATTTAGCTTCTACCTTCGATAGCATTGCAAGAGGCACAGTTTATGCATATGGTAATATACTAGCAAACTCCATACTACACTTCATGAACAGGCTGCTCTTCACAATGTAAAATCAAAACTGCATCCTCAGCAACTTATTTATTAAGGCAAGCCAGCATTTTTTGATTTGGTACTCCTGGTAAGAGTTGGTGTGATACAGTGATTTGATTACTGGACCAGTATTCCAGGATCTGAATTCCCCTCAGCTATGGAAACCCACTGGGTGACTTTGAGCAAGTCACACTCTCTCAGCTTCAGAGGAGGCAATGATAAAAAAAACCTTATGAGAGGTTTATCATAAGTCTGGTTTGATGTGAATGCACATAACAGCAGCAACAACAACAACAACAACAACCTGTTTTATTCTGATTTTGCATTGGGGAAGCTGTTTAGCCTTATCAAAGTTAAGAATAAAAACCTATGTACACACTTACATACCAGGAAGTAAGCAACATTGAACTCAGTTTCCTTCTGAGCAGGGAAACATTTCAGATAGCATCAAATATGCAGAGGGGAACTGAACAACATGTGACCTTGAAGGTTATTGTTATAGTTGAAGGTTATTGGCACTGGCAATGGTTAATTTCTCAAGAGAAATTTAGTTGAGGTAACATTTTCCTTCCTGGTCCAATCTTTTTGGACCAGACATCCTATCCAATACTGTACAGCAGGCCACACCATTTGGCTGCCAGACTCTGTACCTTAATTCTGTAATCTATGCAGAATTACATCAATCATCATCATCATCATCATCACCACCACCACCACCACCACCACCACCACCTGTGCTTCTTCTAAAAATATCCAGTCTTGGCCACTCTGGATACTTTTGCTAGAGCAGGAGATAATGATGATGACGACAATAAATTTTATTTATATTTCCCACCTCTATGGATTGAGGCAAGATTACAACAAAAGTAATATAAAAGATACAGGATAAAATACATTAAAATACAATCAATCATAAAATAATTACAACATTTTTCAATATTATTGCCAACATGTAGAATGGTAAAACATAATCTAATCCATAGTGTCTGACTCAGAAGTGGGATATTCCTTGTCATCAGCTATATGAGGTCAGATGGATAGGCCCGGCAAAAAAGATCCGTCTTAATTGCCTTCTTAAAGGTGTCTCAAGGTGGAGATAAGACGGATCTCTTCTGGTAAACTGTTCCAGAATCTAGGGGCCACAGTGGTAAATGTTTTATTAAAAGTTGTTTTCAATCTAGTATTAGGATGCTCTAATAAGTTTTTTCCTGATGTCCTGAGAGTGTGGGGCACATTATGTAGGGAGAGGCGTTCCCCTAAGTAACTTGGACCCAAGCCATATAGGGCTTTATAGGTAATAACCAACACTTTGTATTGTGACCGGAAGCTGATGATGATGACAACCAAGATGTAAGAGGACTGTAAAGCTAAGAATATGAAAATCTCTGCCGTGATATCACTGAGTTTTTCTACATCCCACCTTTCCAGCCTTGTCTACTATCAAATTACAAGATTTTGTTTTCTATCAATACTGAACTTCACACAAACAATTATGACACATTTTTTCCTGTTACATACATTTAACAGAATAATTTACATCATATGGATTCCTAAACCATATTTCTGCGCATATATATGATATGCATTTGAGCCTCTCACAATTTAAAACATTTGCAATTGCTTTGACATGAAAAATACCCTATAACCTCACAAAAGTGCAAAGAATTGAAGAGAGAGGTACGTATTCTCACATCTAGTCTCAGGGTGTGTGAAAATGTTCCTTTCACTCAGACTGTTGAGTTCAACAAATTTTTCCCATTTATTTATTTATTTATTTATTTCCCATCTTTCTCTCAATAGTGAAACTCATGGCTGCTAACAATACAGATTGTTTGTGAATGCACATAACTCCACAGACCATTGGCCAAGGAGTTGGACTAGAACCCCCCAGCATCCCCTCTGAGAACACTCCTACAAGAAAGAGCAGAAGGACAAAAAGGTCAATAAAAATGTTAATGTAAAAGTTGTTTTAAAATTAAACAATTCATAAAGTTAAAACTTAAACATTAAAAATATTTTTTAAAATTATTAAAAGACAACATACAAGCCTTTAAAACAGCACTGCCCAGCATTAAAAGCCCAAACCTAGTCAGACTGTAAAGGCCTGATGGCACAAACATGTTTTAAACTGCTTATGGAAAGAAAGCAAGGACATGGCCATCCTGGACTCACTAGAGAGGGAGTCCCAAAGTTTAGGAGCAACCACAAACAAGGCCCTCTCCCTTGTTCCCACCAAACAAGCCAGAGAATGTACTGAGACAGAGTGAAGGGCCTTTCTGTAATCCCAAGATGTATAGGGATTTGTGTGCTCCTTGTAGCGAGTGCCAATTAACAATCTAGTTGCTCCTCTTTGGGCCAACAGGAGTTTCTGTACACTTTTCTAAGGCAGTCCCACATAGAGCACAATCCAGTAATCCACATTGGATGTAACGAAGGCATATGTTACCCTGACCAGAACTGCTTTCTCCAGGAACAGGTGCAGTTGGTGCACTAGCTTTAATTGTGCAAATGCATTCCTGGTTACTGCTGAAATCTGTATCTCCAGGCTCAGGGCTGAATCCAGGACTACTCCAAACTACAAACACAAGTTGAATCCCTATTTTCAGATCTGACCTTCAGCTGACCAAAAGCATCTCTGTCTTGCCTGGACTAAGCTTCAATTTTGTTTGTCTTCACTTAGTCCATTACAGCCATCAGGCATTAGTTTAGCGCAAAAACAGCTTCCTTGGAATTAAGTGAAAAAGAGTAATTGAGCTAACCATTATCAGTATACTAATGACTCCTTACCCCCAAACTCCAGACAACCTCTCCCTGCTGTTTCATGTAGATGTTAAATAGCATGGAGTGAATCCTGAATCCTGATGGACTCCACAGGCCAATGGTCAAGGAGCGAAACTGGAACCCTTAGCACCACCCTCTGAGAACACCCCTCCAGGGAAAAAACAGAAGCACAGAAGAACAGTGCCTCTAAACCCCATTCCAGTAAGGCAATCCAGAAATATCTTGCCCACACCCTTAGGCTGCACAAACTGTAAAGCATCCATCAGTGCTGGACAACCAAAGGCATTCATAGGATCTGTATTAATTCTTCTATCGGAGTGAATCTGAATGATTTTATCTGCAAAGTAGTGTGCAAATTCTTTGCAACAGGCTGTTCCATTATTTCCACCCCTATATGATGCACGGGAAAACAGTCTAATTTCTATAATGTCTGCCTCTTATTAAAAGCAAACAACACAAAACTTCAATAGGTGTAAATAACTGTCTTTGCTATTAAGGTTCTTGATATTCTGACTGTATACTTTTTTCCCCTGCAGGCATTTTAAAATATGTATTTCAAATGTGTGAGTACTTTAACTATAGCTGTTCATCTCTCGCCACTCTTTTTTCCCAATGTCCTGAGAAGCAACTTGCACTGCCTTCTTACTCTATCTTAATCAGTACTTTAAGAATTGTCTTTGCCTCAGAAATGATTTTGCTGACCTTCTGGAAATTATGAATAGTGTTTTTCAGTGCCAATTTTCCACTTGTGGGATGACCCTTGATTGGTAGGTATAAAAGCAGCAGCCTCCAGCTCTTTCAGCATCAGTGAAGCATTTTATATGATTGGACTTGTTGCTGGGTGCAGTATCTTTAAAAGCAATTTCCTTTCCTTTTGTTTAGTCTCTCAAATTATCTGCTAATACTTATTGATTCTATTAACCTCAAACATCTATTCAAGGGCATTTGTGTCCCAATCCAGCAGGCCATTATGTGTGCACAGCTGCTAAAGCACACATGAAGTGGCTATGCCACCAAAACTTCCTTTATTCACACCACTACTGCAAACATCAATCCTTCCCAGCTCATCTGCAGGCATCTTTGGGGTTAAAAGAGATGAAAGATTACTTGGTGAATGCAACTTAAACTGAAGCAGCAAAAACTTAAACCCATAAAGGCGAATTAAAAAATGATGGCAGAGAATCGGTCATTTACACCAAGATTCAATTGTGTTCCTATAACTGGGGGAGAAAAGCACACATAATTTGCTCATTAATTATAACCCATATTGGTTGGATAACCATCTCTATGTTAGAAATACTGGCTCCTATAATTGGCACCCATACAAAGTCTTCCAGGGAAGGAATCTCTTCATAGGAAGTATGAAGGGTGGAAAACATAGGGACATTCTAGGGATGGAAAGAATATTCAAAAATATTTTGAAAGTGGTTGGAAAATTGTGTTTTTCAAATGGTAGGAAACCCTGATGAGGCTAAGATCTTCAAACCTTTTTCCACACTTTTTTTTTTTTTGCAAAAAAAGCGAAAACAGAATTTTCTGTGCATCAAATGGTGCTTTCTGCACATTTTTGTCCCAGCATTTTATGCACAGAAAATAATATTTATTCATCGAAATATTATTTTCTACTCAGAAAATGCAGTTTCTTGCACAGAAAATGCTTTTTCCCCCATGCAAAAATACCACCTGTGAATTTTGCACAGAACAAGTGCCAAACTACAAACGGTCTTTTGAAAACTGTGCAGTTTTTCCTTTGATTTCTCACAGCATTAGAAAAAATTGTTCAAATTGCTTACTTCAAGATTGAAATTAGTCAAGAAATATATCCCTGTCCTGTTCTCATATTACCAGCTCTTGTAACTTGGCACACATACATGATAGATCATATAGCATTGTGAATTAGTATGCTATTCAAGTGAGAATGCTGGACTGGTACTTGCAAGATCTGGATGCTGATCTCCTCTGAGTCATGAGAAATCATTGTAACAGTCATTCTTTTCCACTTTGACCTACCTTGCAGTAATGTTGTAAAAATGAACAGGAGCAGAAAAAGGAGCCCCAGGTACTGCCACTGAAGGAATGTTCATAGTAAATGTAACAAATAAGACTAGACTCCTGCTGGATCCACTCACGCAAAAACAATACTGGTGAAGGCATGAAGAAAGAGGATAGATGCTGATTCTGTATTTGGTTCCCAGCCAAGGGGCTCTGAGAATGATGACTTCCACAAGCACCTGCCCCATGGCACAGATCATTTTCTAAGTCATCCCTTTCCTGTCTCTTCTTCTGTAAGCACAAAAAAATGTGCAACCATGTCTGTACACCAACAGGATTTTAGCCCAAATAAAATAACAACAGAAATCTGATCCTACTGGTGGTATGAAATCCACTACCAATGTTGCTGGTTCTCATGGATTCAAGTATCTAGCTAGGATTTGTTGCAGCTGCTCAACCCAGTTGCAACTATTTTTTCCATTTAAATCAAACCCACATGTTGTTTTATGTCAGACCACATCCAGGGCAAACAAAAATCATTATAAAACAACAACAGTAAAATCAAATAAATAAAAAAATGGACACAAGAATGATTAATCAGGGAACCTTGGTGGCACAGTTGTTAAATGCCTGTACTGCAGCCACAAAGTTGTGAGTTCAATCCCAGGGGCTCCAAGGTCCACTCAGCATTGCATCATCCTGTAGATTGGTAAAATGAGTACTCAGCTTGTTGGGGGCAAATAGTTTATACGCATTGTAAACCATTTAGGGAGCACTTAGTTCACTGATAAGTGGTACAGAAATGTACTTGCTATTGGTATTTAAAAAACAAACAAAATAAACACAGGAATTAAAACAATTTACTAGACTGATTATAAAAAATTAAATGTTTGGGCAAATAAGGAGGTTTTTGTCTGATGGGTAAAGAACATCAGAGTTCTCTGGGGAGAGAGTTCACCAGTTTATTCACTGTAAAAAGAAAGCACATTCATGATAGCCATACACCAGTTGTTGTTACATATAAGGCCTACTCCTTTACCTTTTGCCCAGGGACACTGAAGATGATTTACTATACATTAAGACTGCAGTCCTCTGCCCACTTAGCCGGGAATAAGGCCTATTGCATTGCATGCATGCTAAAACAGGGAGGACCAAATTGGGACAGCTACCTTCTCCTGTCATGGACTGGCTTGTTGTTGCTGTCGTGTGCTTTCAAGACGTTTCTGACTTATGGCAACCCTAAGGTGAACCTATCATTGAGCTGGTGGTTTCTTTTGGCAAGTTTCTTCAGAGGGCTTTTTTACTGGTATCACAACACAAGTTGCTATTCCTCAGGAAAAGCTGTATCTGTTACTAATGTGAGATACTAAAGAAGTAACTGACAAATTCTCTTGACGTACACTTGAGGGCGGGTTGGCAATTTAATTATTCAACATAAACAGACCTTAAAACCTTGCTGCAATCACATACCTCCTTCAACTGGAATTTCTTAATTGTTCCCTAATGAAACCTGAAATTGCAGTCATGTTATGAACTGTGAGTGGGTTAGTGATGATGGTGGTGAATACAGAAGTAGGCATCTAATAATTTAGCAACTTTGATGCACATTCTGAATGGCAAGAGGAAGTTATAGCTTCTAAATTATTCCAGCCCAGCAGTAGGAACTTTGACTCAGCCACACCCACAATGGGGATTCAGTGATTAGCCACCGATTGATATTGGTGGGGAAACAGGGATCTTGGATTGGAAGACAGTAGCCAAAGCATCTCCAAAATAAATACCATTTTTATGTAATACTTTTAAAATCAAAGAGCTTGTTTCTAACACCACAAATGTAAGTCTCACATAGGAAATTAAATACAAATACTGTATATACATGAGGTTTGAATGTGGAAGGAAATAAATACAATACCCCAAAGTATATTGAAAAAGAGTAAGCATAAAGTCACTATGGAATACAGTGCAAGCCTCCCTGGCCTGCTTAACTAGCAACTGTTAGATAATACCAAACCACAAGAACAGGTAACTGCTTCTTACTAACATGTTTTAGCCTTAGAATCACAGTATGCACATGATTCAAATGTGAGTAGAAATCTTTTCAAAGTAACTTCTGGAGAGGTTTATTTCATTCTTCTTGTTAAGGTGTACTTGTGTTGTATATAATCTGTAAATTCCAATCAATTCAGGGTATAACTTAAGGTCAGAACGTATACAGTGGTTCCCCCGGGATACGAACCCCCTGGGATACGAACAAAACCCCGGGATCCGAAGAAGAAAAACCGCGCGGCCCCTTTAAATTTGCTGCGCGGTCCGTCAACTAAAGCGGTCCCCCGGGAAACGAAGATTTCCGGGTTACGAAAGGTAATCCGGAACGGATTACTTTCGTAACCCAGGGGACCACTGTATTTTGCTTCCTATTAGTCAGCTGCTTTTCTAAGACCCACCAGGTATATCTTATCTTATATATATTATGATATTATATATATTATTTCATGATTGCTATTTTTAGAGGTTTGGAAAACAGGGTAGATCTCAGTTCCCCTTGCGCCCCCCCCCCAACTGTTCATACAATGCATATTTGGTATTTTTCAACATAGCTTATATGAGAAAAAAATTCCTATTTCTTACCTACATTTCCAGTCATTAAGTATGAATTCTGAAAGTCCATCATCCCCATTCCAACAATGTGTATAAAATCTTCAATCACCTGCATTAGTTCTATTGAGCCTGGATAGATCTAAAAAAATGAAGGTCAGACACAGAATAACCACAAGACCTCAAGCATACAGTGAAACCAAAATAACAAGCATTACCAGCATAACAAAATTAACCGAACCCAGAACTCTCTCTCTAATTGATATTTAAATTATAACACTCTTGCTTGCTTGGTGTTTATAAGGGTATGCTAAACAAAGAATCAACACAGCTCCCCTTCGCCTTCTCTTGTCCATCAAAAACATTAATGGTGGGCCAAGGATTTTTTAAGAGCAAGTTGGGAGGGGAAAGAATTCACCTTCCCCACATGCTGTAATCCTCTCAAACATTGATTCCTGTGTCTCATGTTAATTGTGAACACAAGGAAGATGAAGAAGCAAACAAACCCTATGGTTTTTTTTTGTTGTTCTGGCTATGCGGAACAGTTAATACAGTTGTGGCCTTTTTTCCTCCAACCAGTTTTCTGTATTTATTGGGGGCCTGACCTGCGTGGCAACTGTGGCCCCAAGAAGCTAAATTTGTAGGTGCAGTGTTTTTTTAGCAAGAAGGTTGGAAAAGATTTCGAACATATTCCCATGTGGCAGAAATGGTTCTTCTTTGGTGTTTGGACCCCACCACAAACAAATATTCTAGATTTTGAAAAATATGTACCACATGTAAAAACACATAGGAGTGAATCCAGACAGTCCTGGAACAAAAGAGACCCTTCCCTTCACAAAAGGAGGCTCCTCACTACAGGAAGTCAAGCTCATGGATTCTAATTATCCCATGTTGTCCTATTCTCATGATGTTCTGGTTCGCCCATTCTCAGGAACACCTTTCAGTAGGCATGGAGGCTGCAGAAGGAAGGAGGAATTGTGGAGAATTGCCCCTGCTTGCTCCTGTATGAGCAGAACACTTGCTCAACCTTCATCTGGATCCAAACCTGCAGCAATGCCTTCTGAAGTGATAAATCCATGCAGAAGGGCTTTTGAAAGTCCTCGTGCTAAATTCCTCTATCCACAAGTCATAAAATATGTATGTGTGGTTTATGAAAGACAATGAATATTTCACCTAATCTAAACAATGGCAACTTGTGGAAAGTGAGCTCTTTCCAGCTAAGCAATCTCATTTTGTTTTCTTTCAAGCACTCTGAATTAAACATGTGCAAACCTAGGAGAATCTCTTCCTACAGATTGTCACTAGGTGCAGCTGTGAATCTCAGGGGAAAAAAAATGTGTTCCATGGTCTTTTTGGTAGTAACTTTCTCTTGACTTTCTCTCAGAAAGGTATACATTTTTTCCTGATTATTTATTCATTTAAAACACGTTTCCTTTCCTTTTAACCATTAATGTCAGGGACCTTGCAAACAAACAAACAAACAAACAAAAAAGATACAAAAAGGTAAAATATGCAGGTCTTTCCATGCATTTCAGAACCAACATCTAAAACCATATTAATAAAACAGCAGCTGGACTAAAATGCTCAATGACACAATGGTTTGGGTAAATAAAAATACTTCAGCTTAAAATACATGTATGACATTTCAGTTTTGAGGAGTTTGTATGTGTGCATGAGTGCACCATAACAATCTTTACAGGCTGAGTGGCCAAACTGAACGCCTCAGCTTGATCTGATCTGACTCACAATTTCATTTCATGCAAGCCCTAATTTTCAAAGCCCTTTCCAAGCAATCAGCTCCCATCTTTGCAAATGTAATATGCCCCTTCCCCTGGAGGCTGCTGGATGGGGAAGAAGAAAGGGAGAGGGGAAAAAAGGATGGCACACACAGAGAGAAAAATTGAAGATGATAAGATAAATAGGGGTCTGCATATTTTGGGCTTGCTCACCACCAGCATGGCAGTGCTGATGGCCTGCTTGCAAGGGAATACAATCCTTAGTAGAGAAAAAGTAGTCAACCCTCCATCAAAAAGTGTGTACGTCTAGCTGAGGTGTGTAGATGTGTAGCGGTGCTAAAAGATCATCCCACATACTGATTCTACAGACTAACGTGGCTATATCTTTTGTTTTGCCATATAGTTTTTGTTGAAGTTTATATTTTTATTCCTGGAGAAGGGAGTTTGTGGATTTTGTATGTCAGATACCAAACACAATTGCCAGATTTGTGTGTTATGTACTCTCTTCTGGAGAGGGTTAGAATGTCATTTGCTATGAAAGCAAATGCTCTGAAATCTCAAGCCAGCAATGACTTAAGGTCTTCTGTTCACAACCAATGTATATTATTTATATATTTCTTTCTTCTGGGTATCTGTGCCTAAATATACAATAAAGCATAAACCCTAGTGTTGCTCTGCCTACTAGACTATTTGTTCATGACCTTGACAGCTCAAGTAATAAAAGGAAAAAAAACCAAATTCTAGAGAATTCTAACCAGATACAGATTGATAAATACAAGAAAAATATAGTGTCTTCAATATTCTACAAAGATATAGGGACTGAAGCACCACATTTCTGTCACCTTTTCCTTTACAAATCTATGAGCAGTGCCTCTTCTGAGGAAGTTTTCAAAGAAGTAGCTGTGTTAGTCTCTTGCAACATAAAAAGGCAACATTAAGACTAACTGGCTTTATTTTCACATGAGCTTTCATCAATATAAACCTGCTTCTGCAATTAATCCAAAGAAGTGGGTTTGCATTAAAAAACCCTCATGTGAAAATAAAAATCCCTTAGTCTTTCTAAAAAGACATTTTCTCCCCCTTCCTTCCTCTTTATTCTTTTCTTTGAGAATGGAAATCAGAGAAAGGCTTCTATGACGATCCTGAGGCATATGTAGGGTTGCTACAACCAGGTGTAGTCCGCACTTGTTAAAATTTTAAATCTGCAATGATTAAGCCTCCTCCTCCAATTACATCAGAGACCTTATGAAGAAAAACTGAAAGTACAAATAGAGAAGGAATAGTCATTTATGTGGGAAAAGCTGCCACATTGTTTTTTCAGTCATCAGTGGTGAGTAAGCAATTATCTTCAAAGATTTACCTGTTGTGCATCTTCCCATTTCTCTTTATTCTCTTCATCCAGAAGGTTGCTAACTATTTGAAAGAAGTTCTGAAAATGGAAGAAGACAATGAACTTCTGTGAAAATAATGCATAGCATGTAACACGACAAAGACCTGGTATGTTTTGGTGTGTAGGATTTGTAGCTTAAATCTGATAATAAAGAAATAAAATAAATATATATATTTATAAGATCACATGTAATAAACAGTAGTATTATTATCTTTACTGGCATACTTCTGGTGAAAATCAGACGTGCTGGTCATGGATACTTTAGTTCTCTTGTCATTAAGTTTTGTGAGTTGATGTAATTATCTTAATGTTAGAATGTAAACTTCTGTTATTATAGATGAAGTCTTATGAGCTAGATTTTCTGGGAAGAAGATTTATGATTTCCATTATTTTTTTTTAGATTTGCAAGTGCACAATGTATAACCATTTGAAACTGGTGTGTTTCAAAAACAAAAAAACAAACTTCATCATTCTAGCATCTGGAATGTATATAGCCAGATATGCACGTCATAAACATGACCAATGAACTGCCCATTGCATCTTGTGAAATAATAATAATGATAATAATAATAATAAGTTTAATTTTTATCCCGCCTCTCCCATCAGATCGAGGTGGGTTACAAAAGTGATACTCAAATAGAAATACATAAATACAACAATTTGTAAAATACAAATAAAATCACTTAAAGATAGTCAAAACTGGAGGGATACATCTTGAGACAGACATTGGGCAATTCATATCAGTGGGACTGGGACAGACAGTCAGGGAAGGCCTGTCGGAAGAGATCTGTTTTGATGGCCTTTTTGAAGCCATCAAGACTGGTGATGTGTTGGATATCTTCTGACAGGCCATTCCATAATTTAGGAGTGGCAGATGAAACGGGCTGGAGTCCACAACAGCCTATACCAAATAATTCTGGTAAACCTTCAAAATACCACAAGGATGCTATTTTGCTGCAACAAAGTAATAAGGCTACTCACTGGAAATGTATGCAAGGAAACAGTGGTGACTATAACAATGGGGTGGTAAATCTACTCTCAGTTTCAGACTGCACTTTAAAGGAGCTACCTTGTGGAACCTATTTGAGACTAGAATCTGGTATGGTTTTACCACCCTATTGATATGGGAACCAATAGCCATCTTTGGCTGTTGCCACCCTGCAGAATTAATGCAGAATTAATTTCTATGACTCAGTCCTATGGAACGCTAGGATTTGTAGTTTGTTGCATCACCAGAGTTCTCTAACAGAGAAAACTTAATATCTCACAATGAGGAGAGGTGAAGCGGGCATTACCAGTAGAGAGCCAGCAAGCCTGGGAGTGAGAGAGATGGAGGAAAGGAGGGTTAATTTCATCAAAGCTGCTTGCTTTTATTCGTTGTTGTTGTTTTTTTACAAGTTGCTGGGTTTTTTTAAGGCTTGAAATGTTCCATTTTAATACAGTTTATTTTTGATATTCTAAAGAGCTGAGGAAATACAGAATACAGTGACTTTAAGAGCTTCACCTTTTGGAGAAAAGTGTAGTTTAGCATCAAGGAGAGCCCCGGTTCCCCCACCCCCTTGCTCTTTTTCTTTAAAAATATCACATCATACCAAATTTTCACTTCAGCCACATGAGACATGAAACTAAATGTAAATACATTTAGGATGTGTGTATGATATTGTAATTTAAATACGTAATTTAAATTTTGCTACTTGCTTATGTCACAACTATTGTACAGTGCTAAATGGGAATTATTAGTACAAAAATGTACTAAGGATTCTGTATGATGTGGTATGGGAAGTCAATGGGGGGAGTGACACCATGAATTACGCACTGGGTGACACCAACCCTAGGGACACCACTCTTGGGGGGGGGGGAGAGTATTCAGTGATGAAATGAATGCTGACTTGTGGAATTTTTGAGATGGCAGGAAGCTCTGATATTCATGTTGCAAGCGGCAGTGAGAGAGAGTACAAATTTTACAGGCTGTCCTACATAACCATGGATTCAACCATCTAAGGTTTGAAAATATTTTTAAAAATCCAAAAGACAAACTTTGATTTTATATAAATGATGCCATTTTACTATGCTCAAGTTTTACTTTGACTTGAGAATCCATGGATTTTAGTATCCACAGGGCATCCTGAAACCAAACTCCAGCAGATACCAAGGACCCAATGTACTATGTAAGCCTGTTTGATTATTGCTGTAAGTGGCTTTTTTGATGTCACACACTGAAGATTTTCACACTTACCTGAATCACTGGTAAATCATTCCGCAAACATCCTCCAAAGGTGGCTGAAAGAGCAAAAAAGCCTCTGTGTGTGAAGCCTGGAAGTGCTCCTTAATCATCATGGAAATGGATCTGGCTGCAGCATTTGTTAAACGTTCAAAGAAAAGCAGGGAAGGAGGCAGATTCCTATTAATGCAAACTTAATGTTAAGGGGGGGGGGATCTGCCTTCTTCCCTGCTTTTCTTTGAACATTTAACAAAGCTTGCAGCCAGATCCATTTCCATGATGATTAAGGAGCACTTCCAGGCTTCACACAGAGGCTTTTTTGCTCTTTCACCCACCTTTGGAGGACGTTTGGGGAATGATTTACCAGTGATTCAGGTAAGTGTGAAAATCTTCACTGTTTCTTTGTGGCAAGCCTGAATGAGAGAACTGCTCCAGATATGGTGTTGGGACCAGAAAGCTGTGAATCCCTTTGTTTACATTGCCAACTCCAGGTTGCTGTCCAATAGCCAGTGCTAAAGTAAGAACTCCCAGTCTAGTCAGGCTCTGTGAATGGAACTGGGAATGGGAATAATCATTTCCTTTGCCTTGGACAGCAAAACTGGATCACCTGCTTGGAGGAATATGTGCATTTTTAAATCCGATTCAGTGGAAACTAGAAGTTAGGACTCCCATGCCCCATTCTAACCAATATGTTACACTGGCTCTTCATGTTCTTCCAGTAAGTCTATAGTTTTGAAGTGCAAACCTAAGCATGCAGACTCAAAGATGCAAGCCTCATTTACTTCAGCAGGCTTGCTTCCAACTAAATGCACACAGTACAGAAGACTGAAAGATTAGGTACAATTTACTTGAGAAAAAAAAAGCACCAATGAACAAGATGATACTCATTTTTTAATCATCATTAATAGGGTCTTGCTACCAGTTAAAGGACTGATAATCAGTTTTGCCTAGTCCTTTGCTGTTCAAGGAAATAGGAATTGAAATAGAAAAGATAATTCTCCAACATTTTGACCTCAAGCTTTTACTGTCTGCATGTTATTATCTTCCCTATTGGAATATCTTTAAGTGAATCACATATCAGACACTTAGAATCATATTGGACAGCTTTTAAATAACACACATTTTCTTTCAATCAATTTCTTTCAATTTCTTTCTCAGAACTTTATTTCAAAATTCCTTCTAGCACATTCCCACTTTTATTGTTATCTGTAAAAGATGGGTTTCAACTCAGATATCTATCCCCCTTTCCCCTTTTAAAGAGTAATTTAGGTTTATCTCTAGTCTGCCATCCTTCTGATTTTTGCATTTCAAAATGCAGCCCTTCAGTTTGAACCAATGTTGTTGTTTTTTAAGAGGAGTCAGACTAAACTGGATTTAGTAGAGTCCTTGTACTGAACTGAACACAATGGTTTGAATTTCAGACTTAATCAGAATAAACCCACTGAAATCAATGGGACCTACACTAGTCATAATTAACTGACATCTCATTGATTTCCAGGGTTTTGCACTAAAGGTCTGGATCCAAATTCTATTATTTTCTACTTTTATGCTATCAAATCACCTTCCCTTCCCCAAATGTAAATAGATATTGCTAAATATCTTTAAGGACTGAGCAGGATATATGTGAACCCACATTGCTCCCAAATGCCGGCAAAACAATGTGGGATGGAAAAATTTGGAGCAAAGAAGTAGATGATAAGCACTTAACCCTTTGTGAGCCTGCAATTTTTTCCATCTTCACACACACCCCCAACCATGAGTGGTTTTTCACATCAAACATCCAGAGAGGAGGAAAGGGAAACATATGTACCTCTTACATAAGCATATATACCTCATAAATTAGGTTTAATTTTTTTTTCAAATAATAATACAGGCTGGAATTTAAAATATACGCTTTCAAAGATGGTAGAATTGAAAAAAAACATGGCCATATTCATCTAGATCAGTATTCAAAGGAATATTCTAGAAAAGTAATGGTTTAGCACCTTTGAGACTAACTGAATCTGGGTATACATGGGCCAGAATACTTAAGCAGTAGCCAGGAGTATTATGGTTCTAAAGCTGCCCTAATGTCCCCCCCCCTCCCATTATCTGAGGCATTCCAGAGTGACACTACCATCCTGCTATGTGGTCCTCTGCTGGTGCAGGCCATTCCCTCTGAGGTCAGGAATGAGATGCTCAGGCATGTGATCAACATTAGGTACTTCGTTCCCAACCTTAGATGGAGTAACTCATGCTGTTGCTGGCAGTGGGGGGGGGGGGGGGCATAGTGGAAAGCATTGTAATCAGCTGCCCTTTGCCACTTTGAAGAGCTCTTGATTTTCCAACAAAATCTGGAGCAAAAGGTGGTTTTTAAAAATCGATTCTAAGGGTGGCATACCCCAGGTTTGATGCTGAACTAGCTGTACATAATCCAGACAGTTCACATCAGAACTGGGGATTGGACCTTTATCATTTGGACTGATAGCCATGGGAAGGAGAGAGTGGGTGTGTTAGTTGACTCATGAAGAGAAAGAAAGAAGATGGTAGAATAAGCTGTGTGGATAGTTTGACTTTAGTCAACATCTTCTTCCTGAGTTTGTACCCCAGCAATCATCTTTAGAATTGAACTTGTCACCCCATCACTATACCCACTAGTTTTGCATTTCTGTCGTTATTCACACAGCCTTCCTGTAAAGGCTTGTTCACTCCTTGTATCTGAGCAAGTAGACTGAAGTCTATGAAAGTCTTCTTTCCCTAGTTAATCTCAAAGGTGCTACAATGCCCCTTTGCTACAATACCATTTGGCATAAGCTTTTGAAATAAATCTAAATTAGCAAAATGGGAACATAACATTTCATAAATTGTTGTGCACATGACAAGATGAGTGCCAAACTGCTAATAAATTTGTGTTCAATATCTGAATAGTACCTTGAAATTGGAACTCTTCCCTTGTGCATCATATAAATACATACATACGTACTAAAAATACTTTCAAGTCTCCATATGGGATAAGGGCATTTCTAGCACTCAAATTATTTGTCATACTAATTTAGGTATTAATTCCCATCACTTCAACAGAGATATGTTCTTCTTGAAGTTGATTGCATGTGAATGCTATCAGACAAAAATTACAGGGAAATCAGTGCATTTTCACAATAAAATTATGAAAACATTAGGTATACTTTTGTGGGAGCCATCACACAAGGAAATGCTCAAGATGCAAATCACTGTTATGCTCCATTGGTTACAGTCCTAGGAATAAGCTCTATCTAAATACAGGAGATTTACTTGCAGGTAAACATAGATAGTATTAAACTACAAAATTAATGCACAGAAGTACTTCTTGACCAGCAAATACCATCTTCTTACTGGAGATTTAGGACTTGATTTTTTTTAAATTACAACTCCCACAATGCTCCATTATGCATTAAAATAATATTTACTTTAAAAACATTATTATTATTATTATTATTACTACTACTACTACTACTACTATTACTAGGGTGTGGTGTCATCAATATGCAGATGACGCTCAACTCTACTATTCCTTTCCACCCCAATCCAAGGAGGTTGTCCTGGTCCTAAACAAGTGTTTGTCATCAGTAATGGAATGGAGGGCAGACAAGTTTAAACATAGTCCAGACAAGATAGAGGTGCTCCTGGCTGATCAGAAGGCAGATGAGGGAAAAGGGACCCAGCCTATGTTAGATGGGGTTACACTCTCCCTGAAGACACAGGTTTGCAGTTTGGGCATACTCTTGGACTCAGTTTGAACATGGAGGCCCAGGTCTCTGCTGTGACCAGGAGTGTTTTTGCACATTTAAAGTTTATGTGCCAGGTGTGCTGTTCCTTGGGATGCCAGATCTGGCCTCAGTGGTAAATGCCTTGGTTACATCCAGTTTGGACTACTGTAAATGGGATCTACATGGGGCTGCCTTTGAAGAGTGTTGAGAAACTTCAGCTGGTCCAAAGAGCTGCAGTCAGGCTGTTAACAGCTCCATTAGCTGCCAGTTTGTTTCCAGGCACAATTCAAAGTGCTGATTATGACCTATGGCTCAGGTCCACACTATTTGGCAGACTGTATTTCCCTGTATGAACTGGCTCAGGCTCTGAGATCCTTTGGAGAGGCCCTTCTGTCCATCCCACCACCTTCACAAGCACAGTTGGTGGGGATGAAAGAGAGGGCCTTCTTGGTGGTTGATGCTAGATTCTGGAACTCCCTGGCCGGGGAGACCAGAATGGCTTCTTTTTTGTTGGCCTTCTGCCGGCAGGCTAACACTTACCTGTTCAGACAGGCTTTTAAAACAGAATGTCTGTAAAGGACCAGCTTGGAATGTTGTTTCATTTTGAAGTGTTTTATACAGTTTTATCTTTTTATATGTATTTTATTCTTTTAATAGCTATCTAGTTTAACACTAATTTAATTCCTTTTTAATGCACCTCTTTTCTATGTTTTTTATTTGTATTTTTCTTTTAATATTGTGAAGCTGCTCTGAGTCCCAGTTCTGGGAAAAGAGCAGGATAATTATTACTATAAAAACTAAGAAAAATAGTTCATAATTTTCTCCAAAAGTAATGTATTAACAGGAACATTGGGCAGAATCCCATTGGGCAGTTGCAAATGTGTAATTGTGAATTAGGCATTCATGACTGCTTCATATTAATGATCCTTATGTATACTCTCATTTAGGTGCTATGATTGTGACAGGGACCTTATTTCTGCCTGATGTAAGGGAGATCACTCATGTGAAGGGGTGGGAACATTAATCAGCTGCTTCTTGAGTAACAAGGGAACAGACCACTACCAAATGCTGCAGCTGCTGACAAGTAAATGGTGAAACAGACAGCCACGAAGGGGCAGCTTGAACCTGCCCCTGAGAAAGCCAGATTGGGGTTGTGGCAACCACATGCTGTGCCCCCAATTTGTGTTTTTACTGGCCCAAAAACAAACGGCAAACAGCCGCTCCTTTTTGTGCTGACAAAAAGCTGGCTTTTCTGCCCTACCATGGGCAGAAGCTGGCTTTCAGGCACTCTGGTGGTGTGCAGCATGTAAACACTGTGCTGCTGGAGTGCCCAGAAGCCAGCCCACATATGGGCTGCCGTGCAGCATGAAGCCAGCTTCCGGGCAGCTTCAGAGCGTGCAGTGTCAAAATGCCATGCTCCGAGGCCATTTGGATGGTGATGCAAGGGGTTAGTCTGTTTCACTCCAAAGTGGGGATAGAAGGGGGTGAGGCAAGGATTGACTATGTAGCTATGCAACTGCAATGATTACATAGCAACCTAGTGCATACACTAGGATTCTAGAGATGATTCTTTCAAAGCTTTGCACATTCATGACAACACAGAAGCTTAGGCAATTGCTGTTAGCATTTTACCAGAAAATACCTTTGCATGTTGCATTTAGAGTTTTTATTGGACTTTTGTGATATCTACTTTTATTGACCCAACCTAACATCATTATAGACAGACAACATGTTAACATACGCTGACAACCAGTGAAAGTCTTCCAACACACTGTGTATGGACAGAAAGAAGTTTTTAAAATATTGGAAAAAAATGGTTAACAACTTCTGCTGTGTGAGAATTATTTGGTACCAAATTCACATGCAGACACCATTTTTTACATTCCCAAAGTGTGCATTTTGCACCATAAGCCTCCAACTACATCATTTTCTATGTGAGGAATAGTATTTTCTGAGCAAAAAGTGCTATTTCTGTGTAGAAATATTATTTTTTGTACAGAAAGTGCTTTTTTCCATGCAAAATGAGCACCTGTGAATTTTGCACAGAATAAGTGCCAAAGTGCAAATAGTTTTCAAAAGCTTTACAGTTTATGAAGATTTTTTGATATTGGGAAGAATATTGCTAAAATTATTTGTTGCTTCTTTTGAGAAGAAAATTAGCAGATGTTGTGGATTCTGTAGCAGTGCACATCTCACTACATTTTTGCATCAACATTTATCTCTAACACTTGTCTAAAGGGAAGGGAACATGATTAAGAATTTCATATTGTTTCAACTTCTTCATAGGCTTCCTCATTGCTTTCTTATTATGACTCGTGCTATTGCTGAATTTAATTTATTTTGTACCCCTAAAGAAATGTCACAATGAAGCTGCCCTGTTGCTGTGTTAGATCACTGGTATTGTTTACCCTGACTGACAGGGGGTCTCTGGGGTTTCATATACGACAATTTCCCAACCATATCCAGATATCCCAAGACTAAAACTGGGATCTTCTGCATGCAAAGAAAGTACTCTCTACCACTCAGTTACAGCTCTTTTCCAAGGCTGTTGGCAAGCATTTTGATGGCATCATGGAGAATAATTTATGAATGTAAATAGAGAATGCTTAGTACACTGACTAATTACAAAATGAAAAGAAATGGTGGGGGGACCCTAATCTAATATTCAGTGAACACAATGGAAAAGCTATCCAGTGACTTGTGAGAAGTGATGAATCAGATTCCTGATATCTATGCCAGAAAATACATAATACATTCTTCTAATACCCTATACTGCATCACTAGAATGGCAATTATATATAGTCTATTAGAGAAGGGAGCATGGAAACATGATGAAAATAAACTTAACCTTATTGGAAGCAGAAGAGAATCCCAAGGTGGAAAAGTAGATATAAAAAAAACTACTGGATTTTGTGGTATCAGGAATGTTGAGGAACTGGATGAAAGTAAACTCAATCCCAAATTTTCTTACTGATAAGGAGACTTTTATATAATGTATTAAGAAAAGAAAAGGAAATGATGATATTTAAGAATAAGTTTTTTTTCTCTAGATGGGAAAAGAATGTATATATAATTAAGTCAAGTTCAGAGGGGGAAAACTTTAAATATAAATTAAATAATAGCAGTTAATGAAGTGCAGGCCGTTGATTGGGGAGGATTGGTAGAGTTACAGGAATTTATTAATCATGTTTGTTTAATGTTTTCTTCTGTGATATTTTTTATTCTTTCTTTCTTTCTTTCTTTCTTTCCATTTTCTTTGTATTAGGGAGCTGGATATGTTTAGCCTGAGGAAAAGAAAGTTAAGAGGTGGCATTTCAATATTAATATTCAAATTTTTGAAGAGATGTCATGAGGAGGATAGAGCAAGCAGGTTAACAAAACAGGGTCAGCCCCTAGGATAGCTCATCTCTACTTTGGACTAAAAAACCTGGAGCAAGTTCACTGCCCCACAGACACTGAGGCCATGAGCCCATAGTGGAAAGAGATATATCAGCAGAACCTTGTCTTAAAGTTCTGGTCATATTTTTCCTCCCCCTCGCCACCACTTTTCCCCAGATATGAACAGACCTTTGTCTGTGTTCTTACCTTTACTTTTTCTTTACATGAACATTAACTGAAGATGAATTCCAGAAATGTTAAGAATTATCTTGAGAGTACAGCATGGAAGGGGAAAATGGATATGTAAATTTATAACCTGGTCCAGGTTATTCCTTTTTAAGATCTGAGTCTCAAAAAAGTTTCATCATTACCTGGTTAGCATTTACTCAGCTTTAATTGTTTGCATAGAATGAAAGTGCTGAGTGATTCTGCATAAAAATGAAGAGATTAATATGGATGTTTCTTATTGAAGAGGCATTCATTGAAAGCCATTTGAAGCCCTTCTCAATATATAGTGATACTATTTGGAGATCCTACATTTCTCATCCAGAAATGGAAAGGCTTTTGGTCTAATGGACATGCTCACTAATGGAAAGGTGGAAGGGATAAAATTTGTGCATCCCAATGGAGAAACACAGCTGGGCATTGCTTGGCCTCCCCAGCCAATGAATGACCAAGAAGGCATGCTCCAAGAGCAGCTAGGTAGGTTGTACAAGCATGGGGAGAGTGAGATCAAAATATGCTTTCCAAAGCTTTAAACTCCTTCAAGCTGATGTGAAATCTCTACCAATATCTACATGAGTAAATTTGTTGCAAGTTTTTTTTAAGTTTCTGGATAAGAGTCAACACATAATTGAATAACATGTTGATTCTTTTCTTTTCCATGTATCAGAAATGAGGTTTGTGGAGCAGATGATAGAACCATCTTACATCCTGAGTCAATCTACAGTAACATCTGCTTCCTCTTTTTTTTAATTTTATGCCTTCGGTTTAGAAGTTATGAAAGATGAAATGCATGGAGCTATTTGGGACAGAACAGCAGAACCAATTTAGACAATTTAAATTGTTGGCTAGCCAAAAATCTGGGCCAATAGGCTTCTGCTGAGACAACAGTGCAAACTGATTCAAACTGTATATCCTGAGTTAATCAGGCACATCAATGCTTAAAGGCTGTGCTAAACTGCAGTTGGAGATCAAGGAGCTCCAGAGAAGAAATGTGCAGTTCTGAAACTGCTGTCACATCAATACTGGCCCACTATAACTGGAGACAGAAATGGAATTTCTTTTTCCGAGAAGGTCATATGTTTACAAGGAGACAAAAATGGATTTACTGTGCATGAAGAACATAAAATCTGAATTGCATAGCTAAAGATAAAATCTGAAAATCAAACAATATTCCTGAAGTGTTCTGGATGGACATGCAAAATGCTGCATAGTCTAGTTCAGACCAATTTTGACCACTACATAAAAAACAAACATGTAAAAATAAATCAGTCTGTATGTCGACATTGCATTACAGTTTCCTAATGTACGTGAAGTCCTTTTCCTCATATACTCTGTTAGATTATGTTACTTTGTTTAATATCATTTATTGTCCTAGGAGACAGTGCACATTCTGATCGGAATCAAGTGTTTGCTTGTTTGTTTGTTTTGGTCAAGCTTATTAGTGATAAATCAACAGCACAATTGGATTTCTAACCACTTAACATAAAATTTCCTTTCCCGGTGCAACTCGAGGTAGATGATTCTAATGCATCTTTTAGTCCTTTGTGGCATTCTTTAAAGGATGAAAAGCACTAGTCTGTGTATGATTACAGAGTTGACTTAAAGCAGTCTTTGTTCTGTGTGCTTTAGCACTAATTAGGATGTGGTTTTATCTGATAGAAGTGCCTAGAATATACGGTCTGGAATTAATGATGTTGTCATTGTTATGTTTGCTTTTGTTGTAGTCTAACTGCCTGATACAAAGACTTTCTGAATCAGCACATTTGTTTAGACAGTGGATTTGGGATGTACAACCAACTCTCTCTCTGCTCAGACTTATTAAGCAAATAATTATGTTGTAACTTGCTTCTTTTGCAGGCAAGTATGCTAGGTAAAGGTGTCCTTTTCTTCTTGTCAAACACTTATGAGTGATAATGCATTGTTATAGCTCTAACCTCAATAGCCATTCATAGAATAGCTTAGAAACAGAATGGGGTAACTGTGAAGATATTAATATCAAACTAATTCATTGTTCCCCTCCCCCAGCTTTTGAAATTCATCAGGCCAAAAGCTACTGGATGCTAGTAAAACAGGTGGCAACTTTATAGATAGGGATGTTTGTATTTTCTTCTTCAAAAAGCTACTTCCGAAATGCTAAGAAACAACTGCAGTATTCAAAACTTTCACTGAAGCTGGCAACTATGCATAACTTTACAGAGGAACCACATGTGTCTTTTGCACAGAACATTCTACATTATTCATGCAAAATGATCAGCCTAAAGAACTGAATTCCCATGAAGTAGAGGAACTGAAACTCAGTTCAAATACTTGTCTAATTGCAGCCTTTCTCTGAGGTAATTTACAGCCTTCTAGCATTGTTCCTTTCCTCTTATTTCAATGGAGAATTTCTCTTTTCCACCCACTGGTCTTTGATGGGCATAGAAATTCTCTGTAGTGTCTCACTGGAGGAGATGCTGGCAGAAATTGGATGAGCATCAGCAAAATGCATAACCCAACACAGCTTCTGTCATTTCCTTTCAATGTGCTATGCATTCAGATCCAGTAACAATTTGGGCATGCATCCCTACTCTTAAAACAACCCCCAGTTAAGTTGTGCAAAATTTTTCTTTATCCACTCAAGGATAACGTTTGGCTCAAACAGAAAGCAAACTTGATAGAATTTGCTAGATGGTAGATTGCAGATAACTACGTGTACAAATGAACATCAATATCCATAACAAAAATTGATTTGGCTGGAAACCCTTGACTGACTTTTTGGAGAAATAATGAAGGTGATAAGATTTGAAAATTAATATGAATTAAACTTATATACAATGTTTTATAGAATGTGAGGTAGGATTTGGGGAAATATCATATAACTGCAAAAAAGATAGTTGGAAGTAATTCCTTGTTAGAATTTGTAGTAGTAAAGTTTGGTAGTTTGTTGTTGATGTTGTTGCTGCTTTTGTTGTGAGTTTTGACTTGTGTTATGTTGAGTTGTATTTTAGTTTGCGTGTTTTTGCTTGTTCAATTAAAATTTTAATATATGTAGAATTTTAATAAAAATTATACTTTACAAAAGAAATGTACCAGTAATTGCAGCATTTCTGCTGTTCAGTACACACACCAGGGAACCTATCTTAGTACCTTGTGCGAAGAGCAACTGGTCAAGAATGTAAAGAATAGTCATCTTTTCCCGTCATCTTTGGGTGTCTTGATCTTTACGACCCCCAGCTAAGAAAATCTGGGTGCAGCAAAATTCTTTAATGCAAACATCATTTTCTGTTTGGGAAACATGGTGGGTTTATCCCCCTCTTCCCCCTCTCACCACAGAAAACACATTTTCTGCAGTGAACTTTTTCACTATGCACTAAAATCTATGCAGGACACATGAGTTTGTTTGTACAGAAAGAAATTATATCTGTGCAATTTTTTTTTCTATGAATGTAATGTGATTTTTGGCAGAAAATCATGCAATTTTCGCAGGAAACCTGGGCATTGAATATTCTATGCAAAGAGAAATTCCTGCGCATAATATCACATCTTCTCCCTCCACAGAAAACATAATTTCTGTACACCCTCCAAGGTATAAGAAATATCATTTTTTGTGCATCACCCACTTTTTTGGCAAAATACTCATTCAGAATAGGGTGAAACCAGGAACAGTCTTTGAAAAC
Organism: Urosaurus nigricauda; assembly: GCA_034509955.1. Taxonomy (NCBI): domain Eukaryota; kingdom Metazoa; phylum Chordata; class Lepidosauria; order Squamata; family Phrynosomatidae; genus Urosaurus; species Urosaurus nigricauda. Next base: position 253,275,826 of record JAOEGL010000001.1, on the reverse strand, counting down.
TGAGCCATTTTCCCTCACAACAGAGTGGGATTGTTTAAATTATATGGTCTCATTGACAAGAATAGAAACAAGCAAATATTGACATCCCTATACCCAATTACCTGCAATAGTATCTTTCTCGTTTTACAACAACAAGTAGAGTTGCAAAGTCTGTGTTATTATTGACTGCCTTTATCCATCTGTAAATATAATGCCACCTGTTCTCGCTACCCATTTATAAATGTGATCTAGATGTTTCATAGCCCGGTCAGACCACAGAACTTTACTAATTCCCTCTTTGCAAAACTATCTTAATCTCTAACTAGAATCTTCATTGGGATTCATATATATATATATATATATATATATATATGGCTTTTGTATGTGCAAAAAACAAGAAAAAATAAATAAAAATAAACCAAAGTCTACTATTAATTTGCACAAAACCTATTAATCTGGGAGTCATTTTGGTCAGAACTGTGAGACATTCGCAAAGTACTTTGCACTAAAGAATTTTAGACATTCATTATAAACTAACATCACACTTACAGGATCTTCATTGAGTCATTGAGTTATCATCCTGATAACATTTTCATCAGTATGGCACTAGCCAGAACAATAGCCTAACTCCAGATAGCCAACAAGGGTGAGGGATGGAGGGTGAAGGAGACGGCAGGGAATTCCTCCAACACTTCTTGCCCACAAATCTAGATCTATGAAAGGTGTTTGTGTTATCGTCAAGATAAGACAGGCTGTGTTCTGAAGAAATGACAGTGATTTTTCTTTTCTTCAATGCATAAATATATAGCTATCTTAGATAATAAAAATAAATCCACAATAATTCATTAAGATAAGTAGGGAAAGAAAATTTGAAGATATTCACAAAGATCTGAAAAAATATTTCTCAAGCGTCAAAAAAATATTGACAAGGAGAATCCCGAACTGACAGGTTGGGGATTTATTTTGGTCAAAATGTAATGACAAACTCTGGCTTATATGGAAATGGGAATCAAGGAAGGAAGTTAGTTCAGAGTTCACAGCAAGATGGACAAACCAACATATTTTTCAGTTGCTTCTGAACTGACACTATGCAGGTGAAAATTACTGAAGACAAATGTAGCAAAGTTATTCCACTTATCTTGTCATCTCACCTGACATAAATCTCTATCATGAGAAGCAACACTGAAACTCATAAGGAGTGTCATGTTGGAACAGACCAAAGTCTCACTATACCAGCATTATGTTCTCATACTGTCAGCTTGAAACATCGGGGAAATCATGGGAAGGAGAAATAAGACAAATTTTCTGAGTTCACAAATCACCCAGTGAGTTAAAAGGATTTCATTTAATTTGTCTCCCTGGCCCTTCAATGTGTCATTTGTCGCCACAGTAGGAACAAATAACAGTATCCACCGAGTAATACAACATAACAGGAATTAATTTATTATGAACATGTGAAGCTACCTTGTTTAGCCCTATCACATCTTGTTCAATGTTTCACCTCTCAGTGACATTAAATCTCCAGGATCACAACCAACCTGTTTTCCTGAGACCAGCAGAGAATAAACCGTGGGCATTCTACCTGCAAAGCAGGAGCTCTGTTCACACCTAGAGTGCTTCCCAGATTGTTCTATTACTTCTTGTTGTGTGCCTTCAAGTCATTTCCAACTTATGGCAGCACTATGAGTTTGCTTGGTAAGATTTGCCGAGAGAGGGTTTGCCTGTCTTCCTCTGAGGATGAAAGGGTGTGACTTACCCAAGGTCACCCAGTAAGTTTCCATGGGTTAATATGCATTTGGATCCTGGTCTTCAGAGTTGTAATCAACTACTCAAATCACTACTCCATGGCTCTTTATTTTATTACTACAGTTACACATACCTGGACCCCATCAGATGCAGGGATGTAACTTGCTCTTCTAAATGTATCTGTAACATTTCTGAGAATTTCCACTGAAACCAAGAGATCCCCTGCATAGAAGTTCTTCCTCTGAGTTAAATCCAGAAGGGTCTTTGTCACTTGGGACATTCCTTCACCAGCCAAAGTCCTCTGCCCTTTAGCAAGATGTTCTTTAATCTGTGAAAATTAAAGCAGGACTGACTTTACCACATATACTATAATGTCATCAGCAAATGAACTGAATAGATAGATATGATCATATTCTATAGAAAACAGAAATAATTTGTACATGAGTTATACTGAAATGTTGAGTTTTACTCAAGATGCTATAACATACAAGGGGTGGGGAGAGAGAATATGGAGGCTTCTGAGCTTTTCTTACAGAAATATGCTATGCTTCATTCAGCTATTAAACTGGAGAATATGGTGACCTTAAAAAAAAAAAAAAAACAACAAAGCAAAACAGGTGCAACCTTTATAGATTTTAGCTTTCATATATATTTTCTATTGAAACTTTAGACATGTTACACTGCTAAATTACACAAATAGCAATTTTATTATAGTAATCTGTATTCCAGTAGCAAAACACTGATTTACCGTTTCTTCTGTGTTATGATGCATTCAAGATAAGAGCTTAAATGTGGAAAACGTTTGACAACAGAATAAAAAATGCAAAAGTATTTTGTAGTATCTTTGAGACTAACTGAAATAAAAGAGCTGGTAGCATAAGCTTACAGAAACTTGAGCCTTCCTTATATGCATGAGGTGAATACAATAGAATACAAACTTTTCAGGCTCATTCTGTTTTTTAGCAATTTACCCACTCCCATCCCCCCAAAGAGGTTCAACCTGTAGGTTCAAAACATGCTGGAACTTATTTTGGTACATTGAAATGCACTATAATTTGTATGGATGATTTCAAAGGATATACATTTCTAACCAGATGACAGAATCATGGAATTGGAAGGCACTTTTAAATCACCTCATACCGTGGATGAGAAGACAGAGATTCAGCAGCTCTAGTGAGAACAGTCCTGGCTATATAAAGAAGCCAGTACATCTCCTCACATCTCTGGTCAGGCTAAGGTCCTTACCTTTGAAAGGTCCTTCCTTAGAACCGGACACTGGGCAAGACATCCTGGGAAATTGCCTATGTCATAGTGGCATAAGAAATTTCCAACCAAATTCTATCCACAATATGAGGGGAGGTATTAGATAGCAATGGAAAGAATATTTGAAAATATTCAAAAATGGTTAAAAAACATTTTTCAAGTGTCAAGAAACTACAATAAGAAGAATCCTGGTCTGTTGAAAATCTTCAGTTCAAGACTTTGGGCAAAATTTGTATTTTGCAGAAACAGAATTTTCTCAAATGAAAATAATACTTCTATGAAAAAAAAATTATTTCCTGCATTAGAAATCAGTTTCCTGTGCAAAAAATGCTGTACATGGGGATATATTCTACATTGATTTGCATAGAAAACAATATTTTCTGCACAGGTAACAATACTTCTGTGTAGAGATATTACTGTCTGCATAGAAAATGCAACCATATGAAAATTTTGCATAGAATACGTCCTGAATTGCAAAGAGTATTTTAAAATGGCACGATTTTTCAAGCCTCTTTTTTTTTTTTTTGCAGTGGGAAAAAAAACACTTCTAAAATTACTTGTTGGTCCCTTAGTGGAGAAATCTAGGGAAGGATCACATCCCTAGTATAAGAGGAAGCCTTGTCACAAGGTATTGGGGGCCTTGTCAGCACTGGATTGCTGTGACATTTATGAGGCATTCAGGAGTGGTGGAAAGTTGAAAGATGTGCTGTGATTCACTATTTCTCATGCTCCACCACCTGAAGCAGGCACCTCACTCTGCTTAACAGAAAAAGCCAATCCTAATCTAGATAAACCAGTGAGGAAAAATTGCATTGAACTCCAAATGATTGATGACAGAAGGCATTATTTTGACTGAGGCTCTGAATAAGTATGGTTATTTATTTCATTAAGTTGTTATTCTGTTTTTTTAAAAAAATGTAAATTAGTCTTGAGCATCCTTTGTTGTACAAAGTTGTTTGGGTTGGAAATATTGTCCTTTCTCTTTAGAAATAATCTTTCTAAATCCAAATCTTGATTGCTTAGTCATTATATAATTAAAACACAGTTTAACACAAGCCATTACTATGTCCAATGTATATCTGGTAACATATGCAATGTTTTATCATAGTTAGTGGTCAATAATTCAGTTGTATCACCACTACAAAAAATTATAAATATCCTTCTTAAAGATACTTCTGAGAGGGATATAAAATTATTACCATATTGTACCACTGGACTATCTCGCAATATATTAGGTAAGAAAGGCACTTGCTAAAGTGATAATAATTATAACAATACATGAACTAGAAAACAACCTTCCTGTATTCTTTTGAAGATGGGAATACAACTTTTGGGAATATCCTGTCTAGACTTTCACAGAAGTGTATTATGAACCATTACAGTTAGATACAGCATTTTATCAAACTCTACCTGTTTAATCTCTCCCTTCAAATCAAGTAATGTAATCAACAGCGTTAAGATCAACAAATGCAAAATGCAATGAAAATATCATTACATAAAACCCCATTTAAGAATTCAAAACAATGAACAACTATTGTTTCCCTCTCAAAGCAGGGCCAATAATCTTGCTTCTTTAATGTAATCCTTCAGCCTCTGCAGTAATTACTGTGAGCTCTTGGTATCCACTGACGTTTGGTACCAGGATCCCCTGTGATGGTTGAATCTGGATAAAAAAATCCATGGATACAGAATATCAACTGTACTAAATGTATAATTAACTCACTATTAAGAGCAGAAAGTTTGGTCTTCAATTTTGGGAGCTATATTATCATCCATCCTTTATATCAGAAACACAATTTTTTATCATGTAAACAAGGGTGCTTCCAATTCAGCTCACCTATCAACTTTAAAAGTTCTGATAAGATTTATAATAATTTCTTGGGACTTATGTCTTCTTCAAGCAACACATGACAACACATGCCCAACACATGACAACACATGCCCAACCTTGACAAAAATTTATGGAGGCTACCACTAGTTCCATTGGTATTTCTACTTTACTTGCATTGAGTAAAAAGTGGGCTCCCCTTTACATGCATGAGTGTGCGCATGTGCGTGCCTTCCATTTACCAGTCAACCTACTCACTAGTCTTACTTAAATTCTATGATTTAGGTTTCAACTGATTTTCTCCCCCTTGGAATCAATTTTTTAAAAAGGTGAAGTTGCTTGCCTCTGCTTGCATGGGATCTCCCCCAAATCCTTACAACCAACATTTTATTTTGCCACTGACATTGTCTGTATTATTGCCCTAGCACAAGAAAGTTTTCCAGAAATTAGATTGTCTTCCTTTCTTTCATCCTAAAACACTCCCTCCCAAAATCATGTCTAGCTCTCTAAGAAGAACTATCAAACCATAAACTGTGGTTTGGTCTGTTTTCTCCTTTCAAAAGTCCCGCCTCACTCAGGACCTATTAGCTTGACCTTATTCAAAGGACAATTCAATTTATCTCACATCTATAGCTGACAGTGAAACACATTTACTGGCCATTGTTGTTTCTCAGTTAAACCGATTACACAATTCTCATTTCAGCTACATACAATTGGCCACAGCCTGGCCCTCCTACTGCTCCTTGTTAAAAAATTTAAATGTATTCATTCTTTTAGGAGTCATATATTATTATTTTTCATCACTATCTCCATGGTTTCAGAGAAGGTATTTTTCATGCTTATCCTATTTTTTGACTGTGGTAGCCATTTTTCATTTCTCTGGATTAGGACCCAGATTCCCAGTTACCTGTAGTGACTATGATAGACACAGGTTGCATCCACACTATAGAAATAATCTGGTTTAATACCAGTTTAACTGTCAAGGCTCAAATGCTATGGAATTCTGGGAATTGCAGTTTTAGTGAGACATTTAGTCTCCTTTATCAGAGAGCTTGGGTGCAAAACAAACTAAAATTCACAGAATTCCACAGAACAGAGCCATAGCAGTTAAACTTTCGTATGAACACCCCCCCCCCCCACGCTCTGGTCCTCTGGGAGGAACCTACTACAGCCCATGAAGACCAGGTTAGTGCAGACCTCCCAGAGGGCCTTTTCTGCAGTTGCCCCCAAGATGTGGAATGACCTGCTGGATGAGATGCGTCTTATAACTTCCATCAATGGCTTCAAGAAAGCCTTAAAGACACATCTCTTCTGGCAGGCCTTCCCAGACATTAGTTAATACCCCCAGCTCCAAATCAGAGTATAGACCTCCCCAAACTCTGCCCGTGTGCTCTTTCTCTACTAGAGCTAAAAATCCTTGTCTAGGCATTTTTGGCCTAACCCATTGCACATGTTTTTATTGTATATGTTTTAATCTATAGTTTGATTTAATCCCTTTTTAAGGGGAGAGGTGGGGATGGATGGGAATATTTTAATCTGTTATGTTTTTAACTTCTGTTGTAATCTGCCCTGATTGCTTTGTTCAGAGGGGCGGACTAGAAATAAAATTTATTATTATTATTATTATTATTATTATTATTAATAACTGGTGTCAAACTGAATTACTTCTCTTTTTAAAAGATTTTTATTAGTATTATAACCTACATAAATAAACTTTTACATAATATTCCACATATATATCGTAAATCACATTAATTATCCATCCTTTCCTACCTTATCTAAATCTAATTCATATCAAACCATTTAATATTGATTAAACCAGTAATTAAAAAAACACATAAAATTGTTATTACAGTTGGCCCTCCTTATCCACAGATTTTTTTTATCCATGGATTTGAGCATACATGGCTTGAAAATATTCCCAAAAAGTATAAATTCCAAATAGCAAACTTTGATTTTCCATTTTATATATGGGACACCATTTTGTTGTGCCATTATATTTGATGGGACTTGAGCATAAATGGATTCTGTTATCCATGGAGGGTCCTGGAACCAAACCTCAACAGATAACAAGGGCCCACTGTATTTTCATTCTTCTTACTGTCTTCTTTTCACCATATACTTTTCATAATTCCACAAAGGTATAATACTATTAATTTTATCACTAATTTGTTTTTTACCCTTCCTTTTCTTTTCTCTTTTCTTATTTTCCCCCTCTCCCAAGTGCTCCCCATCACCAGAGCCTAGTATCTTCTTGTTACTCTGCCTTCCAAAATTATAACTCTTTCTCAGGGAGTAAAACACCTCCTTCTTTTACTAAAGCCTTCAGTAAAAATATTTTCCATATTGCTTCAAAATCATTTCTCTTCATTATTCCTTTTTTTAACCTTAATTCCACAAGTTAATTTATTATTAATTGCTATTTGTCATATCTCTTTATACCAATATTGTATTTGTAAATCTCCCTGACCTTTCCACTTTTTTTGCTATAATTAATCTCGCCACTGTTAACAGATTTATAGCCTGGGTGCAAGTAACCTTATCATATATAGACATGATATTGATATATGATATCATATATAGATATAATATTGCTATCTTTGGACAAAATTCTAAATCAGTTTCTGTTATTTCTTTTATCTCTTTACATACTGATTGCCAAAATTTCTTTGCAGATCTACAGCCCCACCACATAGGAATATAAGTACCAATTTCTTGGCAACCCCTCCAATGCAGCCTTGAATAATTCTTATATTGTTTAACCTTAATGGCAGATGCAGCTATAGAAAGTATTTTCAGAAATGGATAGAACACACCTTTGAAATTACCACTTCCACTATGGATGTGCAACTGATCTAAAGTTGTCTAAAGTCTCCAAAGTGGCTGAACACAAATTTAATCTGAATTTACCACCTAAATCTTCTCTGAAACTCTGCTTTCATATAACACCTAAATTGGGTGTCTGTACTTGTAAAAAATCTTTCTACTTCATCCCTCCCAATTCACAGTTTTAGGAAGAGAGATTGATGGTCAGTGAAATGGGCAATCCACCACACTTGATCCATCATTTGTGAAAAGGTGAGTTCCCCTTCTTGTCTCAGGCCAGATTTACCCTTATCCAAGGCTGCTGGCACACTGCAAAATTAATCTAGTTTGACTTTAATCACCATGGTTCAATGCTATTGAATCCTGGAATTTGTAGTTTGTGGCACCAGAGCTCTCTGAATCAGTGCAGGAATTCATGTTGTCACTCCCAGACTGCCAGCCACATAGGGGAATTAACCTGGTGAGAGAGCAGGAGAAGTGGCAACAGTGGCGTCACCCCGCACGGTGTCACCCAGTGGGGGGGGAGGGACTTCCAGGTGGGGCCAGCTCGTTGTTGTGGGCCACTCTACTCACAACTAGAGCAGGATGCAGCAGGGATGGGGCTAGGCATGCTCCTATCTGCCGTGTGCTGTGCTGACATCAAGAAGGTGGGGAAAGGCGACAGCTCCCTTGGTGCCCCTGCTTCATTCTCCTCATGACGAAGACAAAGCAATGGCACTGAGGTGGGAAGACTGACTGAGAATCACCTCTTCTGTTCTGGGGTCACTCGGCCACATCATCCTAGCTACTGAGTGGCAGCAGGCAGAGATGGTTTTTTGCCATCCACACACATGTGCGTCTACCTAGCCACCAAACTTGTCCCAGCCAAACTGCCTGGACTCCCATGACCACCTGCCAGAGCACCTCTGCTATCTACCTACTGAAACCACTGGCAGGTGTGTTGGCCAGGCTGGAAAAGCAGCCATGGACTTCTCCATTTCCTGCTGCTATCACCTCTATTCCCCAGCCAGCAACCCCTCCAGGCACAGAAGGGACTCTCAGGGTAGCAGCAGCACCTTTCGTAGATGCCTGGCATACCACTGCCCACTGTACCCTTTCTCCTTTCCCTCCTGCTGGCCTGCCCCTCCTTTTGGGGCAAGGAATGCAGGCCAGGGCAGTGGGTAAGGTGGTTCACTGTGGCCTCTGGTGGGCATGAGGTGCTACTGCCATCCAGCAGTCCCTTCTGGGTCTAGCATGGCTGCTGACTGGGTGGGAAAGGGAGGCAATGGTGGCAGAGGAGTACGCTGCTACTTCACCCCACCTTTCCCAGCCCATCTCTATCCTACTCCACCAACAGCCACATCTGATGCCTTGCCCTCCAGTCCTACCCATTGCCCTGGATCTGCTGTGGCTGTTGGTGGGGTGGGGGCAGTACCAGCCATGGACTCTTCCCCTTCCCCTACTGCCATCACCTCCATTTTCCAAACCAGGAAGGGACTAGCACCCTACCCCCACCAGCAGTCACAGTGGGCAGAGAGCAGAGGCTGGCAGAGTGGGTTCACTGGGGAGATCTTGGGATGAACAGTGATTGACTGCTTCACTGAATGTTCACTCTCCTCTGAGATGCCACCCCATAAGATCTCCACTCCCTCACACCATCCTAGTGACGCCCCCGTGGGTACCCTAAATTCCCAATAATCTGATTATTCTCTGTAAGAATCATTTCTACATTACTTGTATGTTTCCTTCTTTCTCTTCTACTTCAAACACTGAAAGCAATGCACATATCAAGGGATCTTGATCTTAACCTGCACAATTCTTACCCTATTTGCAATTAACACTAGTCAGCCTAATCTACTACTATGGTGATCTCTATTATTGTCAGTGAAAAAAAATATCCACAGGGAAATCTGTATTATTTAGAGCCCACATTGGATATCCCACCTAATTTGGTGCCATCTGCAAATTTGATAACCATGCCCCCATTCCATCATCCATGTCACTGATAAAGATGTTGAAAAAACATGCACATCCTATGAGCACTGACAATACTGCTCTTCTTGGTGCCCCTTATCATCATTGATGAGGGAGAGAAAGCTCAATTTTGCAGCTCCAAACTATCATATGATCCCTGGACCTTCTATTTCTATGTGTCACCTACCTTCAAATGTCTACTTCCTGTGTATGGGAGGAGACCTCTTCCTGAGAGACATCCCCTGTGTATTCCTCAACAAGGACAGTGTATCCTACCACTTAATCCCCCATCCAATTAAATTCCATGATAAAAAATCTTTATTTGATTATTTTTCATCCTTTTTTAAAGCATGGAGGAGGGACTCATCAGGCTTATTAAAATACTGTTTGCGAACCTTGAGCTGCTGGAAGAAAGCTACCATGAATGTAGTACTTCAATTGCTATCTTAGCAACATAATAGGTATGTAAATTAAAAAGTACCCTTTCAGTACATCATGGACACTGAGTTTGGATCCTCAGAGACCTATTTTGTCAAAATACTGTACACAATCTAAAGTTGAAAGATAAAATGCTGTAAACAGCTATTTCATTTAAAGTTACTATGGTTACTGAAAGCCAATGCAGGTTGATACATTATGAAAAGGTTCTAAGAAATTATCACACAGATGAATTGTATAACCTTTTGTGCTTTGTTACTTTTGCAAATTGCTTTCCACAAAAGCTGAAGACCTTAGGGCGAAACTACATGTGTTCCTAAATGCATCAGTAGAAGTTGTGTGTCTCTTTTTATAATACTAATAGCTACTCGCGGGTGGGGATCAAGATTAGGATTGCACTGAATGGAGATTTTTTTTAAAAAATCAATTTGCCCTTTCTGTGCTCCAGATAAGAATCCCTCTCATAACACCTATCTCTTTTGGAAACTTATCCCAGAGCCAAACAGAAGCTAAAATGGATTTTTGTTACAGCAGTCACATGGGAATAATGATTTAATACAATTTCCCCCATAAATAGGTGTCCCAATCCTGGTTGGTTCCCATTGCAAGGAGAAATTGAAAAGTATCACAACTCCAGTGATGGGTTCAGCAACAAATATAGATCACAATCCTGTATGGTCCAAAATAGTGTGCTAAGTCTGTGGAACTACACTACCCATGCCCAGACCCCTGCAGAACACTAGTAATTTTATGCCTGACTTTGTTTTATGTATGGGGGAGGGGGGGAGAATGGGATCAGAAAAGTCCCCATAGCTTCCAAAAATTATTACAACATCTGGAGATCTTAGCAGATTATATATTTATTTTGTCTCTATCTGTAATACAACTAAATGCTTCTCTGATCCCCCCCTCCCCCAAATGCTAGAGATTTGCTATATGACTTCCCCTGAGATTGAGAGAATGTGACTTGCTCAAGGTTTCATGGCTGAGCTGGGAATCGAATCCTCATTTTCAGAGTCCAGCACTCAAACCACTATGCCACACTGGCTCTTGTAGGTTTCATAGTCATAACCAAACTCCAAACTTGAAGTCTTATTCTCCCTTTAACTCTTTCCCACTTGGCTGGAGGGGAGCACTTCATTTAACTTCACCTTACAAGGATTGCTCTGGCCACATAACATACCCAAAGCTTATTAGAATCAGGTCTTGATTAAGGCTTATTATTGAGGGCAACTTTTTTGGATGGATTTTTGCTACTATTTATTTTTTGTGTTTCTACTATTATGCTATAGAATGAAGTAACAGTAGGTTACTAAATCTACATTTATAGTTATTCATTAGATGTTTTAATTAGCCTGTTATTACTTATATGCCTATTTAAGTGTTGTGAACAATATCGACATTATCATCTGCTTTATTTCTGTACTGCTAGAAACTGGGGGCACTCTCTTTTAAATAGACATTTGTCTGTTGCTGATTAATTTATTTATCACCTTTCAGGTGTGTGTGTGTGTGTGTGGGTGTGGGTGAGAGGGAGAGAGAGAGAGAGAGAGAGAGAGAGAGAGAGAGAGAGAGAGAGATCCCCCTTTGCTTTTTCTCTTAGCTTGTGCATATTTCTTTTATAACACATGGTTAAATTTTGTAAGAAAAGTTTAATAAGGCCTTTCTTTGACAGCAAGAGGTGAGGAGATACATTTCTTAAAATGACAAAACTGAGATGATGTTACTTTCCTGAATTTGTTTTGAGATAGCAATTTCTACTTCCCAGACTTAATTCAGCATTTTTAACAATACACTACACTGGCTCAGTTTAAGAAATTATTTGGGTTAATACCTCAACATAGACCACTGGCTTCCTTGTCTGTCAGAACACTTTCCACCCTTTTAGGAAGTAGCCCTCTAGCTAGGAAGAGAAGTCCAAGTGGATTCTCCAACTGGCAGTTTTGCATGGCCACCATAGCTGTCAGAGGAGTCACAGACACAGACACTCTCTGCAGGATTAAAGCTTGCTTAGCCATTCTGGAGCCATGTTGGAGTGGGTCTGATGGGTGGAGAGGGGTAAGCTGATGCAGCAGGATGTTTGGTGGAACTCAAGGTCTCACAGTTGCTTGGGGTTATGTGGGGCAATATGCATGCCTCTAGGAAGGGGGATTGAGATGTGGAAAGTTCTTAAAAGTGAAACCTAAGTCATAGCATCAGATCTGGCAATGAACTTGCTACTGTGCTGAACTTCAACAAAACTTTCCTTGATTCATTCATGAAGTCTTTGAGTTTAGTAAAGGTAGGGCATCACATTGGCTCTTGTACACAGGAAGCAACTGGATCCACTTGAATTTTTCTTTCCTTTCCCAGCACAAGGGCAGTGGCTTCTTAAGGAAAAACTCTGGTGGGTGCTGGACATGTAACTAACCCCCTTTCCCGCTATCTTTCATTCACTATGTATATGTATATACTAATATAATGTATTCCAAATGCCAATATATATATATATATATATATATATATAAAATAAAGGAGGCTCAACCTGTACAAACAACAAATAACTAAAAAAGTATAATACAAATATTAAGCAAAATTATGAAATAATTTAACATTTTTTTTAAACATGAAGCTCAATACATTAAAAGACCAATTAAAAGCTGAAGGCTTTTTATAAGAAGGCCCTGCCTGCTGGTGAAAAAGAGTTCAAGGGTTAGCCACACTGCAGAATTAATGCAGTTTGACACCACTTTAACTGCCATGGGATTAAAAATTTGGTGAGGTATTCAGACGGGTCTATCAGAGAGCTCTGATGCCTCATCAAAATACAAATCTCATTATTCTGTAGGCTATACAGTGGTCCCCCGGGGTACGAAAGAGCCGGGGCTGAAAAAACGGCCCCGGCTTGCGAAGAAAAAACCGGGTTAAGAAGGAAAAAAAAAGCGCCGGCCCTTTAAATTTGGCACGCGGCGCTACAAACAAAGCGGTCCCCTGGGTTATGAAGACTTCTGGGTTATGAAAGGTAATCCGGAACGGATTACTTTCGTAACCTGGGGGACCACTGTAGTTGTGTCAAACAGCTTTACGTTTGCAGTGTGGAAGGAATTCCACAGTCAAAGAGCAACCACTGAGAAGGCTTTTCCCCATATCCTCACCAAACATGCATGTGATATGATGGGACCAATAGAAAGCCCCCCACTCTCCAAACATAAAACTCGGGTAGCCTCATATAGGAAAATGTTATCTATTGGATAATCTGGACCAACACTGTATACAGGTTTATAGGTCATAAGCAGCACTTTAAATTTTTGTCCAGAAATGCACTGGTGTCCCAGTGAAGCTGTTTCAGCAAGGCATGTGTATCTTAATTTCCAAAGGCAGCCTTATGTAGAATACATTATATTAATTCAAATGTGATGCAATCAAGGCATGCATTACCATGACCACATTTGTTATCTCCAGGGATGGGCACACCTGGTGTATTAGTCTTGACTGCACATGCACTCCTGCCAAACATTGAAACCTGTATCTCAAGGCTAAGGCTGAATCCAGGAGTACACCCAAAATATATGACCCTTACACTTCACAGAGAGGGCAATCCCAGCCAGGTTGTATCCCTAACTCCTGATCTGCTTTTCAGCTGACAAGAAGTACCTCTGAGTTTTCTGGATTAATCTTCAAATTGCTTGCCCTCATCCACTTACCTGTCTGTTTGACCCCAACATTGTTTCAGTTTAGTGGCTGGTAAATATTTAACCCTATTAAACAATACACATCTCAATAATAAAGGGGAAAGTGGCCGCACCTTGAACAATTGCGTGAAAGAAGAATGTTGGCAGGAGGATCTACCAAGCTGCATCTGTCAGTTTTTTCTCCTGTAGGCATAGGGGCACTTTCAGTGGCATCTATTTATTCTGAATGTTACATTTTAGTGTCCAGTATACAAGTAGAAATTCAGTGTTGGATTTCAAACTCTCTAGTGATGTAGATGGATGGAGGGAGAAGCCTTCCTCATGAAATAAAGCACTTTGATATAGAAAGCTGCCCTGTACTCACACAAATTCCCAAATGGTTTTCGAAAATAGACTTGTGAATATTTTATGATTTAATATCATATAATGCTTTACCAACCCTGTCTGCGGTAGAAGCTGTTTTATGGATGCAATTGCTAATGCACAGTATTTTACATCCTTGTTGCCACTGCCATTTAGCAGTCCCAGCCTCTGTAGATGTGTCAGCTTCAAAAACTCAGCATTGCTCATAGCTTCAAGTCCTAAAACATGCAGGCTTAACTGTGGTGCATGTAGCTTTGTGTGTGTGTGTGTGTGTGTGTGTGTGTCTTTTTTTTAAAAAAAAAAAATCCAGCAAGTGCTGTGCATGTCTCCAAATCTATATTTATTTTAACAGACAGAGTGTGACAAGCAGACAGGGATAATTTAACTCTTCCCTTTTCAACTTGAATGCTGATAAAGCAAAACCTTAGAAAAGTTACTGTTTAGACTGGATCCATCATGGCCATGGTTCTGGATGAAAGGTTTTGAGAACTCTAGTCCAAAAAGATAAATTCTCAAAGCTTTATAAATTTGATTTGAAAGCCTTTTCGTCCCATCAAAGAAACACCCCTTTTAGCTCCACTTCTGTCCCTTCCCAATCCACTTTGAAAGTCTTCTTTCTGTTCCCATCAGGGAAACCCCACTTCTAGTTCCACTTCTGTCCCTTCGGAATCCAATGTTAAAGCCTTCTCTTCCCATCAAAGAAATGCCACATTTAACTTCACTTTCTTTTCTCCCCAACCTGATGTTAAAACCTCCAGCATTAGGTAAGTGTTTTTGGTGCCCAGGAGAGGTCCAGAGACAGAGGAGGAGAGATGGACGTGGTATTTTCCCCCTTTCAGCCTTTGTTATAGCCCCCTAAGTTTACCCTTGACTTATCCATGGTTTTGACCCTGAAACCTTCCCTCAACTTATACATGAGGTTGACTTGTACATGAGTATATATGGTACTCCAAACTTTAAAGAAACTGACTAAGATGCTTTAACATCTTGAGTAACTTCTTTAAAGTTTAGTTTAAAAGCTAGAATGGATTCTACACTCCATTGGCTTGGAAGTTACCAACTACTGTACCACTGGTTTTTCCCATGGGATCCATTCTACCTCGTGTATGCTTGTATATGTACAGGCAGAGGGAACAGAAAATGACTTTTTTTTTTTTTTTTGCAGTGCTTGTGGCCTAACTATGTTCCTCGTATCTGTAGTCTGAGATTCCTTACATATAGATAGGCATAACAAAGACTATCTGCACATTAACAGGATGTCTATCGGTCTGTATAATGGAAATTAAGTGATTGGATACATCTAAAAAACTGAGTTCATTTGAAGGAGACTTACTGTATAACCCCAAGCCTTACTTCCATGAATAGGAGGACCCATCCAATTTAACTCCATGCTATATTATGACAATCACAATGCATGTTTTAAAAAAGTAGTGATATGAGGCTTTTCAAGTCCTCAGTCTCCTTCCCCTCGATTCTCTCTTGTCAACTTGTATTATATATAGAAATAACACAATGTCTTAAAGACATATCCCATGGTTAAACAAGAGCAGCAAATTCTTCACACAGCTTTCTGGTGTCAGCAGGATTAGTCATATGTAATGGATGAACTGAGAGGCAAGCCTTACAACCATCATATAAATCAGGAATGGGGAAAGTGCAGCCTGTGGACCACATGTGACCCCAGGGCTGTTTTTGTGGTTTTAAACACACCCAAAGTTTTTGATTTTTAAATGCTCTCCAAATGTCCTCAGGGGGGTGTTGGTGGCAATTTTGCCATATTTTGGGCCCTCCACCTGGGCATTTTAGAACCAAAGAGGCACCCCCTTTTGGTAATGAGAAGTGTACCAGAAGGTGACTTCCAGATCACTTCCAGTTGTAACAAAGACTACTTCTTGCCCTAAGTTCCCACTAGTGCCAATGAAAGATCTCTCCACACACACACACACACACACAGAGAGAGAGAGAGAGAGAGAGAGAGAGAGAGAATGGATTGTGATGCATGTGATTTCAAGGCTTTCAAATCAGATTGAGAAGAGACAGAAGTAGAGCTAAAAGGGGTGTTTCTCTGATAGGAAGAGAAATAAGGCTTTCAAATCAGATTGATAAGGGACAGAAGTGGAGCTAAAAGGGGTGTTTCTTTGGTAGGAAGAGAAGGCTTTTAAATCAGATTGGGAAACTCTTTTTTTCTCTCACACACACACACACACACACTCCTGCCTTGGGGCACAAAGAGTGAGAAGGAGTGGGGCATCATGGTGGTGCTTATTTCAGGACCTTTCTAACCAGTATTAGTGTATTGTCCCGTACACAAGCTAATCAAAGTGTGAGGATAGTTCTTACACACCATTGTTTGACAACTTCTTTCTTTTCCCTTCTATTTCATCCCTTAGACTGCATGCACACTGCAAAAATAGTCCACTTTTAACTGCGATGGCTCAATGCTATGGAACCCTGGGATTTATAGTTTTGCAAGACATTTAGCCTTCTCTGTCAGAGAGTTCTACTGCCACAACAAACTACAATTGCCAGGATTCCATAGGATTGAGCCATGGCCATTTGGTTTTTGCAGTGCGGATGCAGGCTTAGCTCACTTTGAATCTTTGCAGTGCACTCTCCCTTGTTGCTTGCACTCTGGGCTTACACCACTCACTCTCCTTTCCCTCCTACACTCTTCCTCCCATCACCTCACACCATCACAGTGCATTCTTCACTTTCCCATTCTTTTCCATAGGCTTTCCCCAGTATTCATACCAAATGTCAGGTGGCTAGGTTTCACAGTTTTGAAGCTATGGCTGGGATAGTCAGCCAGCCAGCCAGCCACTTTTACTATTACGGACTACCAAAACATGCTCATTGCTTTGATATACCATTACAGCTCCATGAGGGAGAAGTCTACTTCAAGCCAATAAGAAGTTGTTTCCCAAGAATGGGGAAGAGGTGGAAACTTCATAACCCTCAATGTACACCAAACATAATCTCCTTCAAACCTATAAACTGATCAGGGAGCTCTATAGATTTCCAATAGGATTTTAAACACATGTACATTTAAATTAATTAACATTAACTGGTGCTTTAAAACCCCAAACATTATCTCTAGTGTTCATCTAAAATACATTCCAAGATTTAAGTTGCTAGTTTTCATGTTCTTGGAGCTATGACTCTGATAAAGATAGACAGATTTCTCTTTTTTGATTATCTGCATTTTGGTGACTTCTTTACACTTCATTTTAGGCAAAAAGGGATAGAATGTAAATTCATCCCTCAAATTCATGTCCTACCAGGATGGAACAATTGATATTCAGGATCTGCACTTCAAATTCTTATGTTTTTTCTGTCTTTTCTTGTCCAGCAATTTGTACTGCTGCTGGAGCCAGGACTATTTCTTGATCAGATAAACTAATTCCCTCTGTCATTCTTTAGCACCTATCCCAGCCTTTCCCTTCTCTTCAAGGACAGAGTGGCAAGCCACAGCTAGCTCTCTACCAACTCTTATTAAGAATAGAAGAAGATTTTAAAAGCCCTGAGAACATAGTTGGATCAGAATTCAGTGGAAATGCTTTCTCTCCTGAGCTATTTAGCAGCTTCTACCTCTAGGTAATGGCAGGCATTTAGGAATCTGCTAAGCTTTTGTGATCTTGCAATGCACCATAAATCAATCTTCCTGTTCACTGGCTGCATCTCTGCTACACTGAAAGCAGACCAAATAACATTTACTCTACCTCAGAAATGTACAGGTACCTTTATAGGAAGAGTCTGAACACTCTGGAGTGCTACTACCATTCTCTACAGAGAAAGAGAAGTGCAAACCAATTCCACCTCCTGTTCTCACCCTGTTAATATAACATTCAAAGATTATTTCTGTTGGTGCTTCTTAAAAATATACATGATTCATTCTAGGGGGAAAACCCCTTAATGACAGGGGGAAAAACTTAATGACTTTTGGGAAGCATCTACTTAAATGTGAGAAATAAGGGATGTCTGTTAACTTGGTCTGATCATTCCTGACCTGGATCATGAACATCTCCATAGCAAGACAAAGCTTGGAGAAAAATACCGCTACAACTTTAAGACTAGCAATGTCTCTATATTGTTATAGCATTGGTATTATATTATTACTGTTGATGATGATACACTGGTGATTCAAATTCATAAGGTT
Source organism: Urosaurus nigricauda (assembly GCA_034509955.1). Taxonomy (NCBI): domain Eukaryota; kingdom Metazoa; phylum Chordata; class Lepidosauria; order Squamata; family Phrynosomatidae; genus Urosaurus; species Urosaurus nigricauda. The sequence continues at coordinate 253,257,603 of JAOEGL010000001.1, read as the reverse complement.
GGAATAATAAAGATATAACACCCTTTTAACAAGAATGATTGGGCCACATACACTTTTGCAGAACAGGCATTTATCACATTGGCACACCTAGTCCCAGAATCCCATTGGCCAAGATTCCTGAGGTTTATGGGTGCTGAAATCCAAAACACCTGAAAGACCAAGTTTGGGAATCACTGTCTGTATTTTACTCAGAAGTCACCATTGTCATCACATGGCCATATTTGACTCCTAATGGAGTGGGGCAGTTCTTCACTCTGATGTAAAGCATTAAACCATTAAAACAAACAAACAAACAAACAAACAAACGTGATCAGTTTGTTCACACACAATTGATATATAAAGAACTGGCTGTAGTTTATGTCTTTTCCATCAAGGGCCAAAACTAGAAATACTACAGCCACTATATAATTTTTTCGAGATACCTTTCTATATACTAAAGCAGGGGGCTCATAATACTGTTTTGTCAACTTAATTTCTTCCTCAGAGGATACAATATGTTTTGTTCTCTTTTCCTACTCTGCAAGGGAGACTGTTGCTGAAGCAAGAACTTCTTCTTGATCAGATTAACAAGCTCTTGTGTCCATGTTGAAGTAAAAAAGATGCTGCCAACTAATTTGGAAGAAAGAAAAAAAGCTTCAGGAAAACAGAATAAACCAAAGTAACTGTTTTACCAAACAGACTTATTCTAATCAAATTAAATCACAGAATCTTTGTCTATAGGATTTGTATGACTGCACAACTGATTTCTCCTAGGAGTGGATTACCTCACTCCTGACATATCTTAGTGGGCATTTGCTGATATCCTGTTTACAGTTTGGCATGTTTGGTTTGAGCAGCACAGTTCTTTTATCTACAAGAAACTCTCACAGTAGTTTTTCAGGAAGATAATGTACTTCAAGGCATTCTGGGAGACTTGAGACAGAACGTATCTAATTGTCTCTTTTACAGGAGACTCCTAATATTGTAATCTTATATGCTCCCATGGTGTTCCATAGGGCTTACTTCAAGATCAGGGCATACATTGTGGTGGGCAAATCACAGCATGTTCGCTTCTTGCAACCTCTATACCTTACTTTTTGGACAGCTAAAGATCCCAGTCCCTCCTATTTTTTTTAAAAAAAAACATGACTTGATTTTTGAAGCCCCTCCCCCCCTTAAACCATGTAGCAAACTCACCTTGCAAGAATAGCCTCACACAGAAAGCTTCCTTGTGAAACTCCTGGCATCCATTACATACCTCTTTTACTTTTTATCAGAGTTACCTCTGGTCTCCATTTTGGGAAGGATTCTGATGAAAACAGAGGTATTTGGGAACCATGCTGGGTGTTTGTATGGATGAGGCCTGCTGGAGGGAGTGTTGGACAGGGACAAAGTGTCCCTGTCCCTGTGCTGCTTTTGCCAGTCTTTGGCATGTACAGTGGCAGCTGGTAGCCTCCATTTCAATGGACTGGTAAAGGTAAGTTTCCTCTAGATTTCATTGTATATTTAAAAGCATCTATTCAAGGTGCTGAACCTATTTTTAGGATACTGTTGAACCATGTTGAGACCTTTGTTAATTTTCAGACTAAACTTTAGAATAGATACACCACAGCATTGACACAGAAACCATTACTGGGCATAAATGACAGCACCCTGAGTGCTTTTCACTTTCCTTTTCTAAAAAAGTGGAATTCATCATTTGACTGCAATTTAACTTGGCTAAGAATAATATTAAAATAAATATTAAATAAATAAATAAATAAATAAATGTAAGCTATTTTCCATTGAGCTTGAAAACAGCGGTGGTTAAACCACTACTAAAAAAGCCGTCCCTTGATCCCCTGGACAGAAACAATTACAGACCAGTTTTGTTACTGCCATTCTTGGGTAAAGTGATTGAGAGAGCAATCGCCATTCAACTCCAAGCATTCTTGGAAGAAGCTGATTATCTAGATCCATGTCAAACCAGCTTCAGGGCTGGATATGGAGTTGAGACTGCCATGGTCGCCTTAGTAGATGATCTCCATCTGTGCATCGACAGGGGAAGTGTGACACTGTTGGTGCTCTTAGACCTCTCAGCGGCATTCAATACCATCGACCATGGTATCCTTCTGGAACGCCTGAGATAGTTGGGAATCGAGGGCACTGCATTGCAGTGGTTCTGGTCCTCTCTCTCTCGGGCAGATTCCAGTTGGTGATGTTTGAGGACAGTTGTTCTGCCAAGAGGGAGCTCAAATGGGGCGTCCCTCAAGGAGCAATCCTGTCCCCAATGCTATTCAACATTTACATGAAGCTGCTGGGTGAAATAATCTGGAGACATAGGGTGGGGTGTTATCAGTATGCTGATAACACCCAAATACGTTTATCTTAGCAGATAAATTTATTATTAATATTAATTCCTAATAATAATAATAATAATAATAGATTTTATTTATAACCCGCCTTTCTGATCAAACAATCAAGGTGGGGTACAACAAGTTAAAAGACAATTACATTAAAATATCCTTCCTAATTTCCCCCTCCCGCTCCTTAAAATAGAATTAAACTAAAAAAGAATTAAAAACAACAAGCAATAATAAAAACAACATAATATAATAATATATAATAATAATGTTTTATTTATACCCCGCTCTTCAGCCAAGACTATCAGAGCGGCTTACAATTTGTTAAACAAACAGCTTCATTTACAATTGTAAGCTATTTGCCCCCAACAATCTGGGTACTCATTTTAGCGACCTCGGAAGGATGCAAGCCTGAGTCAAGCTTCAGCCCTTTGCTGGTCTTGAACTCGCCACCTTCTGGTTTTGAGTGAGTGGCTGCAGTACAGGCATTTAACCACTGCGCCACCATAAAACATTAAAACAGTTAACCTTGAGGTAAAAAGGGATATGACTGCTGGGAGCTAAACCTGGGGGTAGCTGGAGCATCTAGAGGAGAGCTTTAGGAGCCGGGAGATTTAATCATTGTCTGGGAAGGCGTGCCAGAAAACATATGTCTTTACGGCCTTTTTGAAGTGGTTGAAAGTGGTAATAAGACGTATCTTGTCCGGCAGGCCATTCCACAGCCTGGGGGTGGAAGCAGAAAAGGCCCTCTGGGAGGTCTGCGACAGCCTGGTCTTCATGGGCTGTAGCAGGTTCTTCCCTGAGGATCGAAGCGTGCAGGAAGGCTCGTACAGGGAGAGGCAGTCCCTAAGATAAGGTGGACCCAAGCCATGTAAGGCTTTAAAGGTTAAGACCAACACCTTGTACTGTGCCCGGAACTAATAGGCAGCCAGTGGAGAGACTTAAGTACTGGAGTTATATGATCTCTCCTTGATATCCCATTGATAAGCCTGGCTGCCATATTCTGGACCAATTGAAGCTTCCGGGTTAGGCACAAGGGTAGCCCCATGTAAAGTGTGATACAGAAATCCAATTGTGAGGTTACCAAAGCATGTACCACAGACTCCAGGTCCTTCGGATCCAGGAAAGGGCGCAGCTGGCATATCAACCGAAGCTGATAACAGGCACTCCTGACTGTCGCATTCACCTCGCAGTCATGTGAAGCGATGAATCAAGGAGTACCCCCAAACTGTGAAGGGAGTCCTCCAAGGAGTGTGTGACTCCAACAAGGACTGGGAGTTGTGTTCCCAAACCTGGTTTCGGGCCTGAGACTGTCAGTACCTCCGTTTTGTCTGGATTTAGTCTCAATCTGTTTTTCCTCATCCAATCCATTACCGCCGCAAGAAAGTCATTGAGAGGAGAGACGCCATCTGAAGTCTGAGCTGACAATCTGGTCATGGAGAAGTAGATCTGAGTGTCATCAGCGTACTGAAGACACTGAGCTCCATGCCTCCGAATGATCTCGCCCAGCGGTTTCATATAAATATTGAATAGCATCGGGGACAGGATGGCGCCCTGAGGGATGCCACAATTAAGCTCAATTTTGGAAGAGCAACTGTCCCCTAGCCTCACCCTTTGGGATCTGCCAGAGAGGAAGGAAAAGAAACACTGCAGTGCGGTGCCTCCAATACCCAACTCTCTCAGCCGATCCAAAAGGATGGAATGATCGATTGTGTCAAAGGCCACTGAGAGATCCAAGAGCACCAGAAGGGTCACACTACCCCGTCGATACTCAAGCGGAGGTCATCAGTCAGAGCAACCATGGCAGTTTCAACTCCATATCCTGTCCTGAAGCCGATTTGAAATGGATCGAGATAATGAGTTTCATCCAAGACGGCTTGGAGTTGGGAGGTGACTGCTCTCTTGATCATCTTGCTTAGAAATGGAAGCAAGGAAACTGGTTGATAGTTGTTCCTACCCAGGGGGTCAAGGGAAGGTTTCCTCAGGAGAGGCTTCATAGCCACCTCCTTCAGACAAGATGGTAAACTTCCTTCCCTAAGGGATGAATTGATCGCATCCCAGAGGAATGCTTTCAATACATCGCCCCCGTGGGCGACCAGCCAAGATGGACAAGGATCGAGAGAGCAAGTTGTCTTCCTTACACTTCCAAGGAGCTTGTCCACATCCTCAGTACTCACAGATTGAAACTCATCCAGTAAAGTCACACTAACGGAGTTGTTGGACACCTCTTCTATGGATACTGATGAAACCTTGGCATCCAAGTCAGTCCTTATCTGAGAGATTTTATCTGCAAAGTCGGCCATGATTGGGTCAAGTAGGGGGTTAGGAACACCAGTGGCTCTTAAGAGCAGATGCTTGTTGCCTCAGTAGTGAAGACAAGTCAGAACTGTAGAAAATGCAAAACAGATATCTTCCCTTTTCACCATTCTCTAAGAGACTCACGAATATAGAGAAGTCAGCATGTTAAGCCATTGGAGGGGAATGAATTAGTATTGAATGACAGATGTCTATTATGGGGAAATCTATTGAACTACAAGTTTACAAGTTGGCAGAATTTGAGTGATATGAGAAGATAGCTTCAGGGCACAAGTCAGGGGCACAACTAGAGAGTGGAGAACTGTAATTCCAAATTCAAATCTTTTTAAAATAAAATTATTTTTTTGGCTGGTTCCTATAATAAACTATCAAGGGGAAGGAATAAATTGTGCAAGAGAAAGCATTTGATTCCCAGTACTAGAGCACTCATTTCAGAAAGGGGGGAGGAATGATATACAGCCCTTGTAATATAATTTGGAAAAAAATTGAAATCAGCTCTAATGAGCTGCAGCTGAAGCAAATCATTATTCACCTCAGAGTTCTTTTGATCAAATTACATTTCATCTCAGCATTTGCAATAACGCAAAGGAAGAGTAAAAGCAAATTTATGGCATGAACTTGTAGGGGAATATTGAAAGTCCTTGTTGTGAGAGATGTTCTAATGTTTTTGATAAGTGAAGACGGCATAGCTTTGAACACATCAGGCTGAGATATTTCTGTAGTTTTGGTGTGCTATCCTATTTTTATACGACGTTAATATTTTAAGTGGTTTCAATTCAAACAAAATGGTGAAAGGCCTGGAAACCATGCCCTAATGAGGAGAGACTTATGGAGCTGGACGTGTTTAGCCTTGGAGAGGGAAAGGTTAAGAGGTGCTATGAAAGCCCTGTTTAAATATGTGACGGAATGTCATATTGAGGATGGAGAAAGCTTGTTTTCTGCTGCTCCAGATATTAGGACATGGAGCAATGGATTCAAACTACAGGAAAAGAGATTCCTCATAAACATTTGGAAGAACATTCTAACAGTAAGAGTTGTTTGACAGTGGAACACACTCCCTCTGAGTGTGGTAGAGTCTCCTTCCTTGGAGGTATTTAAACAGAGGCTGGACAACCATCTATCAGGGGTGATTTGTGTGTTCCTGCACGGCACTGGGTGGCCCCTGGGGTCTCTTCCAACTCTGTGATTCAGTGAATTCTGTAATGATGTTTTAATTATAAGGTTTCATATGTGTTTAGCCATAAGCAGTTTTACTTGTGTTTTTATCTTATAGGTCATCTTGAGTCACAGTCTTGGGGAAAAGGCAAAGTATAAATGGCCACTTTGGGTCCCATGTGGGAGAAAAATGTGGTATAAATTAAATACATAAATGAATACATTGATTGATTAATTGAATGATTTACATTTGACTGAGAAGAGCTTTTTATGCCATGGCAATATTACATAGAATCCTACCCTCTGAGGCTTTCAGGAAGTCACAGATATTGACATTTTTGTTTTTAATTTCATAGGAATGTGGACATAGCAGGAAATTTCAGATATAATGTTACATGCTTAAGAAACCTCAGGTTTATTAAGCCTGGAATGAACCATTCATTTTGTACTTCTGGCCCCGCTTTCCTCCTCCATTTTTAGCAGATGCTAAGCCTCTTTAAAACATAGTTCTCCATTATGATTGAGATGAATTTTTTGGGTTTGAGGCTGGGTTTAAAAACAGGGTCTTTAAACAAGCATCCACGTGTCCTTTGAGATCCTGGATGATAAGCCAACATTAAAGCACTGGTTCCTGGTTTAGATGGAGCCAGGTATTGCAGTTTATAGGGACCAGGACCTTTTCCCACACTATACAGTTACAGAACTATGAATCATGAAGCCATGGCTACATCTGATGGAATCTTGGGGGTTTTACTTTGGAGAGGAACAATAGTTCTCTGGCTAAGAATGCCATATGTCCCTCCCTAAACTACAAATTCCAGGATTTCACAGGATGTCGCCATAACAGTTAAAGTGGAACCAGTGCTGTAATTGTTCACTGTGAAAGGATCCTTGGAACAGAGTACAGAAGGCAGTGCATGATAGAGGAATGCTGGAGAAAGAGCCACACAAACCAAGAACTTTTCCTTGGCTTTTTAAACCAAAAAGGGCCAGTATCTTTATCATTCTTGCCTTAGAATAGAAATCTGCATTTCTCTTTAAGAGCAATAGTAGGAGGCAAGTGTAGCAATCCAATGTATTTTTTTTAAAAAATGTGATTCTTCCGCGATGACAATGAACAAATGAAAAAATACTAAATATTTTCTAGTACTAGATTTGAGTACCTAATATTAATGGAGAATTTAAACTGGAATTTTCTTCTCTATTGATCTCTTCGTTATTCAGAAATGGCAATAGCACATGGCTGATGAAAATATTCTGCTTTTGCAAAAAACAAAAAACAAAACAAAACAAAACAAAAAAACTTATCTCTAAAGCCAGGGAAAAACTGATGACCAATTTTCTACCCTGGGATCCTTTCTTCACAGACTTCACAGGCAGCCAGAATTGTCCAACTAAACAAAACAACCACCCCTGGATAAATATCCTTAACCACAAACTGAAGCACCCAGTCCAATTCTGATTTTTTTTTTAAAAAAAAAAAAATGTTTTTGTTTCTACAGAATTTGTTTTTTGATGTGAAATAGTACATCTGGGCCTGCACTTAAGTGCCTCTTCCTGGAAGTTTCCAGGAAAGGTGATTCTTCTTTTTCACCACAAAAAGGGCAGTTTGGGAACTTGTAGAAGCTGAGTACCCACAAAAACAGTCCTGGGTGTCCCTATGCAGTCCCAAGGCTTCACTTGGCCTACATCTGTTCCAAGCATACTACTAATATTTTTAGGTGAAGACAGAGGCAATGGTGTGCATTGAACCATAGTTCAATGTACAAAAATAAAATAAAATAAATAAAATAAATCAAGATTTTTTTGAATAATGCTAAAGGGGTATAAATTTGAAGTGAACAATGTGGTGTGGAAGAATTTTGGGTTTGTTTTTTTTTTACAGCCATATATATTTTCTGTAGGAGCTCTCACATAAATGCCTAAATCTCACATTATTAAACAGTTGCCCTTCCTTGCCGTTATAATTCTTTGCCAGAGCATTAGTGGGGGAAATGAATGGGAATCAAACTGAAGTAAATGGAAGGGATCAATGAAATGGAGCAATGGAATCTAACAGAAATGTAAACTAGAGTACATTGTCACTTGATAATGATCACAAGAGGTCTATATTAAAAGGCAAATAATAAAGCATTTTTTAAAACAACAACAACAACACTTATTTTGTCATGTGCATTATCAGTTGCAAATAGCAATAGACCTCCTTCCTCCCCCACTGTGTCAACAGTGTCACCTTGCTGATTGGCTTATTTTTTTCCTAAGCCTAATCTACATGGAATGACCTTCTGTTATTGCTTTCTTATCCAGAGAAAGAACAATGACAATGAGGAAGGAGGGAAGCAGCAGCCTCTGCAGGTGTAAAAAAGCCAGCATGGTGTTGAGGTTTGGGTGTTGGACTAGGACTCTGGGCACCAAGGTTTGAATCCCTGTCCATCCATGGAAACCTATTTTAGCCTCAAATGAAGACAACAGGAAACCGATTTAGAAAAACATTGCTAATAAACCACTGTGATAAGGTTAAAGGTAAAGGTAAAGGTAATCCTTTGACATGAATATCTAGTCATAATTGATTGTAGTGGGCATTGCTTCTTCCTGTTACTAAGTAGAAGAGCAGAGGATGTCAGAGGACTGCTCTGGTGGTCATGAGGCCTGCATGACTGCACCAAATGCTGTTACCTTCCCACGGAGCAGTGGTACCTATTTATCTACTTACATTTGCATGCTTTCTAACTGCTGGGTTGGCAGAAGCTTGGATTAGTGACAGGAGCTCATGCCATCATGCAGTACTCGGGCCTTGAACTGCCAACCTTCTGATCTTCTGATGATCAGAATTGGCATCTTAACCACTAAGCCAGTGCTTCATATTAGAGTTGCTGTTAAGTCAGAAAAGGCTTGAAGGCACATAACAACAACTCTGCAGGTGCTAGAACTTGATGCAGGAATGGCTGTGTATAAATACATGCAGGGCAAAGAAGGAATTCAATCAGTTTTGGTATTAAAGCTTCTCCTTAAAATGGTTAATGAACCTCCATTTCTGGTGGCCTTGTAAAGAAAGAAAAAAAAAATGTCCAGAAAATATATTTTGGGAATTGAAAGAAAAAGGAATGTGTATGAGAAAACTGCACTAATAGGCACTAATGCAATCACTGCAAGAAAAGAATCCAAAAAGACAGTTACAATGGAAGGACGTTAACGTGCATGCTATTATATTTCATAGAAAGAAGAAAAGGCTTTTTATTTACTTCTGAAAAGCATTCAATACTTCTGTCTGCATAGGAAACCTGCCTCTATTTTTTCCTCTCATTTTCTAATCCCCTATGGTAATTTTACACTGACATATCCATCCCCAGCAAAGTGGAACATTTGAACAGAGAAAGACATAACACTGTCACTGATTTATAAGTACATCATTAAAGAGATGAAAGAGTTATCAAATGTTCTACTGTAGATGCAGTAAATCTCATTTATTCACTATCACGTTTCTCAATAAACCTAAATATGTTCTTTGCCTTCTACTCCCTATAAACATTTTATAAAGGGAATAATGAAAAACCAGTACTGTGCAATGCTTTTTAACAGTTATGGGAAATCTGATAGTGAGTTTTTTTAAGAGTATAGAAGAAATTAAATAGCATCTTTTTGATTTTATGTCTTTTTTATGTCTCTAGAGATTCTACCCACCACCCTCCTCATTTCCATCAGAAGGATTGATTGGAGAGGAAATAGTTAATCCTATTAATGCTTATGGTTAGCAATGAATTAATAGAGCAAGTACTAGAGCTGGCTTTGCACCTACTGAATGCTGCAAGTGTCTGTACTCATTTGATATGCATCTAGCAAAGCTAGGTTGCTCCCAGAAGGCCACTCCATGAAGACTGAGAGAGCAGCGTCTGCTAGTGGTGCCTGTGAGTCACAAAGGAGAGAGAGAGAGAGAAAGAGAGAGATAATTTATGGAATGGAAACAACAGTCAGCATCAAAGAAGCCTGTTCACAGTTATTCTGTTTTTCTCCCCATGCATGCACATCCTCACACACAATTTGATGCAAGATAGCATTGACCGTTATTCAAGAGCCATACAAGTTTCTTTGCAATGCCTGACCTTTAAAGTATTCTTTAATTTGAAAGAGTGCTGCAATTTCCAGCAAACTGGCTTGACTATACACTTTATCAATTACTGTCATTAGTGCTTAATACATGGGGGCTAAGGGCATAACTTGCAGATTTAACACATTTCATCTCAACAGTTAGGATAAGAATTTAGATGAAAAGACAGTCATAAAATGATACAAGAGAAAGATACCCTGTTGTTTTAGAATATTCATAACAGCTCTGAACAAACAGTACCTGTAGCATTAAGAGGACACCGATTGAATGCCAGGTCTCCAGCTGGGGTCCTTTTCCAGACCATTGATATTAAATCATCTTCAGGACATATTTCGTAAGGTGCTGTAATTTAAGAGTATAGGACATCAATAATAGTTTTGGAAATTGTATATGCAAATGTGTAAGATTCAATATAAAACCTTATCCTACTACATCGGAACATGGAAATAGTTTTAAAATTGTTAAGCCTTCTTAAAATAATTGTTGATTTTTATTAACTAATAATCTTTCAACACCTCAAAGACTAACAAATTTATTCTGATGTCATGAGATTTCTTGGGTTTGAGTACATTTTAATAGAGTTGTCTAGGCCATTAAAACCTGTCCAATGATAAATTAGTTAATATCCTATAAGATTCCTGGCTGTTGTTGTTTGCTTCAACAACTGAATGGCTGCTCACATTTTGTGCACTGTGAGGGAGTTAGAGACTTCTAAAAGAGAACATGTTGTACTCTCATAAAATTGTTCTTCAAAGATTTCTTGAGGAAACATGGTAGCTACACTGATTTAAAACGGGTTCACAGTGTCCAAAAGAACACTCCTCTCGCCTCTGCATCAATCCCAGAAGTCAATAAACTCCATTATTCTGACTTCTCACTGTATTCTGACATCTCACTGTATGTAAAATATGTATATTGTATTTTTAGAAAGCAGCACCATATGGGGAAAATAAACCCATCCTTCAGTGCTGCTCTTATGCTATCAGCAAACACAAACAATGGGTATAGAAAACACTGAAGAGGCCTACAATCTCACCTACACATGTCCAGCAGATAAACTGAAAGGAATAAAGAAATGTCAGGTACTAACTGAACTCATTTCAAAAATGCAAGCCTCAGAAAGTCAGCTTTATTCAGAAACTTAAGTTGCTCACAGATGCCAGGACTGAAGCATTTTTGGTTTCTTAGTATATCAAAAGTACATAGGAATTCAAACATTTTTGCAATTGTTTTGCAAATATTTTTCACAGGCTTAGAATCATAGAATCATAGAGTTGGAAGAGACCTCAAGGGCCATCCAGTCCAACGCCCTGCCATGCAGGAACTCCCAATCAAAGCATCCCTGACAGATGGCCATCCAGCCTCTGCTTAAAGACCTCCAAGGAAGGAGACTCTACTAAACTCCAAGGGAGTGTGTTCCACTGCTTACATCCCAGTCATCTACAAACTAAAACATTCCTTTTCCTAGGACTACCCCTCCTTGTTTCCCTCATACCAAACATTCTCATGGATGGTGGCATCCCTACCCAGGGTGGGGAGGCAGGGCTTCTAGGGGTAAGGACTTGGCACTCTCAGCAGCCCCCGACCTTACAAGTCCCATGTGGTGATTGCCACATGGGACTCCGAAGGCAGCCACCTGCTCCCACATGGGTGTACTACCCCACCCGGTGACGCCCCCTTTGGTGACACCCGGTGAGGTCTGCACCACCACACACACACCAGTGATGGCAATGCTCATGGAAGTGATCTTGATAAATTACAGCTTGGTTTTCCTCCCGGCACATCCTCACTATCCAGAACCATGAATGATAAACAGTCCTTCCATCCAGCTTCAACAGTTGTGTAGCACCCCAATTGTCTAGTATTATAAAGCATATTAAAACATGTGGTTGGCAAGCATAGCAGGAATTCTGATCCTGACAGGAAGTCTACTGGCTTGCTTCCCTTTGTCACAGGTGACAGGTGAGTGAAGAAGCAGAGGCTAGGAGAGGGAGAATATTCAAATGTATTTGAAAAATGGTAAAACAAGCATGCTTATCAAGGGTCAAGAAACTCTGATGAGAAAAATCCTAAACTGATGAGCACACTCTCAGTTTAAGACTTATTCTGCATAAAAATTTGCATATGGTTGTTTTGCACAGAGAACAACATTTTTTTTTTGTACAGGGAAGAGCATTTTCTACACAGAAAATAAGATTTCTGCACAAAAATTATGTTTTCTGGGCTTTTTAAAACTATGTACAGAATTTTGCATAGAGCAATTTCTGCACTGCAAAAAGACTGCAAAATGCATCTTTAAAAATGTGCAATTCTTTAAGTCTTTTTTGCTGTTTAGGACTTGCTTATCCAAAATTCTGTCCATAGCTGCCACCCCCCCCCCCCCCAATGCACAGAAAACAGCATTTTTGTGAAGAAATATTAGGTGCAAAATAACCATATGTAAAGATTGTGTAGAATAAATTTACAAAGGAGAAAGAAAACTGCTAAAACTACTCATTGTGAAGAAAATTAGCAAAGAACTGTATCCCTACTACTGGTGTGCATCTTCTGAGCCCAATTCCCACTTATATGATCACTGAAGTTGTGTCTGAAAGTACTTGGCCAACCCATAAACAAACCACTGCCCAAACATCAGGGCTTCAATAGAGCTGGGAAACTCTCTTGAAAGTACATGTCTGGAACTCCATCACAGAGAAAACAACTTTATGAGTAAATTTTAACTTGGAGAAGCAAAACAAAAAACCAAACAGCTTCATTTATATACCGCTTCATACCCTTAAGGAGTGTCTAAGCGGTTTACATTTGTAAGCTATTTGCCCCCGAACAATCTGGGTACTCATTTTAGCGACCTCAGAAGGATGCAAGCCTGAGTCGAGCTTCAGCCCTTGGCTGGTCTTGAACTCGCCACCTTATGGTTTTGGGTGAGTGGCTGCAGTACAGGCGTTTAACCACTGCGCCACCAGGGCTGTTAGGTAGGAGAAAGGTGTTTTGTTTTTGTTTTTTTTGTCCTTCCAGAACCCCACGAAAAACTGTGGCTTTAATTAACACAGGAGCACACAGAGTTGGAGTTTAATTAGAAGTTTAACGTCTAAATCACTTCATAATAATACTGTTTCTTAATTAATTTAGCACAATGTAGCATGGTACATGTACATGAGTATGTGCATGCACGTATAAATTAGTCAGTCAGGCATAGTTATGTCCTCATTTCTGTTATAACTTCTCTAGAAAATTGTTTTGCTACTTGCATATTTTTATGAGATACTACAACACAACAATTTGTTTCGCACTATAAGGTGATTAAGAAAACATGTTTAATGGAAATGAATGAGACCTGTGGCAGCAATGAACATATGCTTTAATGGATGACAAAAAGATCCTTGCAGATGTTTCAGCAATTCTAATATGAAGTGCATGAAACAGGATGCTAAATATGCTTCAGCATCAGCTCTCTCTAATCATAAGTCAAGAATGCTGACAGTGCCAGAATGGCAAGAATATGTCTTAATGGCAAACATTTATGAAAAAGAGTGTTGTTTCCACTTGATCTTTAGTATTATAGAAGATAATATACTCAAGAGCTAGGGGAAAGAACTGCCTGTTCAACACAGATTCACATTTCATGTTTTCACTTACATTAAAGTTTAGGGCATAAGTAAGGCTGCATATAGTTACTATGTCAGTGATTTTTTTAAAAAAATCTGAATATTCTGGAAATATTTATGATAATTGTCCGAATATTATGTATGACTGGGCTAACTCCAATTCACCAGTGTCAATATTTTTATCCCTTCACCCCAAGGCCTTCTTCACTATTGCAAACATGCTCTCTAGCCCTCCAGAGGATTTCTAAGTGCTGGAAGATAAAACAGTAAGGGGGAAATTGCACAGATTCCCACATTAGGCTCTCCTCTTGGTTCAACACTGTGTTGGTTCTTTATACATATTTGCAGAAGGATATGGCAAACATATTCATGCATCACTTCACTTATTGGGTAATAACACTATTTTAAAATGCATTTGGATTTTCTAACTTTTGCACAAATGCAAAACATATAAGGCTGAAATATGCATATCACTTATGTTTGCAAAAAAGTCAGTTGCTATTTTTGCTAGGTGCTGTTCCCCAATGCTCTACTAGTACACCAGACCAAGAGAGATATTGTGAAGGGATGCCTATGTTTCACGGATATTGGTCCAGGGACTGATCTTGAAAGGGGAAGGTAAGTAGGGATGAAAAAGAGTACAGTATCTGCACAATTTCTCATCTATTTCAAGATGAGAAAAATTTGTAGATATTCTTTTCATTCCTACTTGGTTTCCCCTTTCAGGACCAGACCTGGAGCTTAACTGCCCTGTTTTTTTGTACTATTTTTGGTCAAGAATGAAAAACAGCACCTTTTATCCTCATTTTCAGTGGTTCTGTGTAAAGTGTTTGTGGATATTCTGAGATAAAAAATATGCAGTACTGTATAATATCATGAAACCTTGGACACATGAGGAATAAATTAAAATACATTTCATATAGGTAGTTTTTTACTCAGTGTCATCAGAATGTCTTTTTCAGTGGTACTTGTCCTTATAATGTTAATCAGCACTATAAATGAACATAGCCAATTAATATCATTTTTTTCTCTCTGCCTTTTCTTCGCTTTTCTTTCTGCATTGTCATTTCTCTTCGAGACTCATTCGTCATGAGTTCTCGAAAGAGGCTACAGCATTGTGGATAGTGCGTCTCCATGCCTCCCGATATGAGGCCAGGGCAGACCATTGTTGGTGATCAATTTGGCCGAGTTTGAGATGTTGTTTCAGGGAGTCCTTGTGTCTCTTATTTGGGGCTGACCTGTGGCATGTTCACTGTAGAGTACTATTTTTGGGAGGTGATGATCCTCCATCCTAAAAATGTGCCCTGCCCAGTGCAGCTGCATTCTCAATAGCATGGCCTCAATGCTGGTGATCCCTGCTTGCTCCAAGACAGCAACATCTGTTATATAGTCCAGTGTATATTTAGGATTGTGCATATACAGCACTGATGAACATGTTAGAGAAGTCGTAGATATTGGTGATAGATGACCCATGTTTCAGACCCATAGAGGAGAACAGACAGTACAACAGCTCTGTACACACTGATTTTTGTGCTTTGTCTCAGGTGTTTGTTACTCCAGACACTTTTGTGAAGCCTTTTGAATGCACTATATGTGTTTACTAATCTGTGATCGATCTCTTTATCAATCTTGGCGACTGAGGAGATGATGCTTCCCAGGTAGGCGAACTGCTGGAAGGACTTAAGCACAGATTTGCCTATGGAGATGGGGGGATGACAGTGCTCTTCTGTGGTGCAGGCTGGTGGAGAAGTTCTGTTTTCTTCATGGTGACTTCCAGCCCAAACAGCTCTTCAGCCATTGCTATGCAGGATGTTAGGTGCTGCAGAGCTGCTTCCATATGGGCAACAAGGGCAGCATCGTCAGCGAAAAGCAGCTCACAGACTAGATAGTTTGGAGTCTTTGTGCGAGCCCTCAGACAGCTTAAGTTAAACAAGCTACCATCAGTACAGTAACGTATATAGATGCCGTTTTCTTCTTTGAGATCTGCTGTAGCCCTTTGGAGCATCATGCTGAAGAAGATTGTAAATAGAGTTGGAGCAAGAGAACAACATTAGGGTACACAAGCCTCTCCCCCATGACAAGGGGGTGTCAATGAAGAGGAATATCATTTTATTGCTGTGCAAAACAATGCAAAAGACAGTGCTAACTCTAAATCAGATGCATAAAGAATTTTGTTTTATACAACTGCACTCCTCTTGTGGTGAATCTACTTAACTCAAAATGAAGTCGATCAAAGAAGCTGTGAATCCTGCTTTTTAGGTTAATATCAAAGCTTTGTGATCATGGCATACATGAATAGTACACCTATTCACAAGAAAGAGGCTAATCTAGGTCCATGTTTTATCTATTTTTTACAAGATCTGCAGAAGATCCAGAGTGTGGACACTACTGGAGAAGGAACAGCATCACTTAAAGAGCTAAGGTTGTCGTACAGAGAACAGCAGTAGTGAAGTAGTTTTCAGCTACCCAATGTATTTTCAACACTTATTCACCTATCCTAACCTCTCTGAAATGCAAAATGATACTCTTAGGATCTTTCCACCTCTATTCTTCCCAACATCTTCTACTACTAGCAAAACTAGCATAGTTTGGTGCTATTTCAGTCTTTCTCTCTCTTAGTTTAGAGGGTTTCCTCCCTCTCTTTAAGACTTAAAACAAACACTAGTTTGTTTCTTTATCCAAATGTGTCTTTGCTCCTCAATCAGAACTGTTAGCCATCAGACACAAAATGCACCTCATCTATGTCATGGACAAGCCATACATGGCTACCTGTATGTACAGGTTCATCAACATCTGGCAAGTCAAACGAGTCAAGAGGGGAATATGTTCTTGGTAAGTCTCCAAGGTCATTCTTCTCAGGACTCAATTAGAGGCCAGAGACGCCCTTTCACTGTAAAGATGCCCCAGTGCACTTCTCACTGTTCTCTGGGATGTAACCCATTGCTTTAACATGCCAAATATTGCCTACTGTTCCAAACACAGTCAGGGCAACCAGTCAAAGGCTGATTACTGTAGTGGATGATGGGCTCAGCTAAGAATTAACTTGTAAATGAACTTATTAAATTCTTAGCTTAACATAGTGAAGTAGATGAGAGTACCCAGAAATTCATTGAGAACTCAGCTTTATTCTTGCATACAAAGAATAGCAGTCCTCAGTGGGAACTTAGAATTCCAAAAACTGAGGCCAAGAATAACAGGAAATGGCTTTTTATAGACAACAAACAAAGGAACTAATATCTTTCATATTATTGGTCAATTCAAATTCTAAACATATAGATTTCAAGCAAATGGAATTACAGAACCAAGAATACATTAAAATCTCATTAAGGTACCTCTGGAGACATTCCATGGCCCCTCTTATCAATTGCTTAGCACAGGATGGTACCAGCTCTCTTTACCCTTGCATTCCTTTATCTCTAATAAATTATTTTGACTTTTTCAAGACTCCCTGACTCCTGCACTCTAAGCAAGATTATTCTAGCATGTCATGTGGAACTACAAACACCTTTGCTCTTGGTCCCCCTTGGCATTCTTTTCCCAGAAGACTCCATTCTCTACAGACTGCTACACTCTGGCTCAGGTTCCATTTTCTACAAACCTACTATGGCAATATTAATTATCAAAACCCTTCCATCACATTATTACACAGCTGATAGCCAGCAGCTAATGAGTTAGCCAAATCACAGTTCAGCACTTACTTTACTTTAGTAAATACAGGCCTTAAGTCCCAAACAAAGTTCAGTAATATCCAAGTTGGGTAAACAGCATCTAGAGTCAACAACACAACACAAGCCACTCAGGAACACAACAAGGAGCCAGGTGTATCAGATAAGCTCCAAAAACCCCTGGAGGGCAGGGCTGGAAATTTATAGATCACCAGTCCAATGCAGTAGTTGCTTAATTAACTGCTGTTTCCTATAAGAGACCTCTTCAAGTCCCCCATCCTTTGTTGTCTCCACTCAACAAAGGTGGGTATGGGTAAGCTGTCTTCTCTAAATCTGAAAGGGCAGGACTCTCTGCCAGACATGGGACTGCAGTGATCTGTCTCTGAGACATGGGACTTTGGAACCTCCTGCTCTGGTTCAGCAGCAGGTTCACTGCTTCAGTCTCAGAGTCCATGGCCATGTTCTGGAAGCAGGGCATGACATCTACTCATTAAAGACACACACACACAACCATGACTTATACATCATGGTTCCCTTCACAACTTAGTACAGGTGTTCTGTTGACCATTAGGGCAAGAGACAAATCAGGGCTGAGAAAAACACAAAGAGACTAGAACAGAACGATGTATCATCTTGATGTAAGTGCTCCCTCCCTGCATGCTCTGGAGCCAGAACATCCTGGACTATGATCTTGCCTCTGATCTTTGTGAGATATAATAATGGAAACAAATTATTCAGTCACAAATATTTTTATGCTTTTCTCTCTGCACAGAAGTTCTTTTTGTGATGTGATGGGTCTCTTTTGGATCAAATTACCAAAAATGAAACTTATTTTGTAAGTTACCAAAAATAATATCAACTTTTAGTTTCTCCAAAAACTATCAGCAAGTTTTTTGTTTGGTTTAAAAAAAAAAAAAGGGGGGGGGAAGCATTGTTCTAATCAAGCATCCATTTTATGCCCCTTCCTCCTTTTCCTGCTATGAAAGCACTAGGGTTTAATCTACATTGCAGCATTAATGCAGTTTGTAGTCAATGCTGATTGTGTGAGTGATCAATTTATAATACAAAACGGGGTTCTGTGCCATGGTTACGAGCTCATTTAAACATTTTTACTGATTTCTCCCACTCTGCTTTAGCTTGTTTTATCACACAGGCTCCAGGGACCGCTCTGAAGACACCAGTCACAGCTGCTGGCAAATCATCAGGAATAAACTCTTCTAGAACACAGCCTCATTGCCTCAAAAACCCACAAAAAATTATAGAAGCTGGTTGTGAAAGCCTTCAACTTCACAAGACTGGCTAGTGTTGGGGGAGCCTTGAAAAAATTAAACCAGTGACTTCCTGAGATATCACAAGTAACATCCACAGGTTGGCTACCTATCTTTACATGGTATGTGAACTTTGTCACTGACAGTCCCTGAGTGGTGGACTATGGTAGTGCTTCCACAGACACTGCAGTCATAGGAGCTGCTTTTGCATTTTATGAAGTTGTCTTCTCCTTGGCTTTGTGTCTCTTCATCATAAAAAAAATCTTGATATGACATATACTGTAAATAGGATTACCCTGCTAATTAAAATGAAAATCATTGTGTGTTCATGGACAGCACACAACAACAATATATCATTCAAAATTACATGATTTGCATATACCCCATATTGCAGTAGTAAGGTGCTCAAGGCATTAATGTTAATAGTGTCTGACATTATAACATCTTGATTGAAATATAGATTGAATCAAGGCCATAGACAAAACCAGGTAATATTGCTAACTATTTACCATACAAACTAAATGTAAATTCATTGTAAAGTATTGTGTTAACAGCAGGTGGCAATCTTTCAAAATTCTTTTTGTTGGCAATACTTATTAGTTGTTAGAGATATTTTTATATTGACATTGGTTCAGCTGAATTTTTGAAAGGATTTAAATTAACCCTATGCTTTATCAAAAAGTATCAATTGAAAACGTTTTTGTTATTGTCTTCTCTCATATAATGTTTCTTTATAGACACTGTAGAAAAACCAGTTGTTAAGATTCAAACAAGATGCAACATTTAAACAGAGGAAGGATGGAGAAATGAATGACTGTCAGTATGGAGCAAAGTGGACTGGTGTGTGGACTTGTCTACCCTCCAACATTTCACAGATGAAAACTGGGACAAATGGGACCAAGCAATATCAGATTTGGTCAAGATGGCAAAAGTTATAAATCAGGAAAAAGATACAGGCTAAAAGAGGGTGAAGAAATTTGCTTTTGAACAAGTTCCTGCCTCCTCCTCTCTCCCATGTTTATTGAGTGCAAACAAACTGAGGGCCTAGGAGAGGAATAGGAGGAATAGAAAAAAACTGAAGCATTTTTAAAGCAGCTAAAAAGTGAGATGACAGAGGAAGATCCAGGCAAATTGAGACAGTTAGAGGGTAGGGAGTTAGTAACAACAGTCATCATCTATTGATGAGAAGGACCAGGGGGTGGATTAGAAGATGGGAAGAGTCAGTGTGAGTGGACTTCTATTCCATAATTATTAGAAATATTTTATTTGCAATATTTCAAAATCACTTCCTAGACTACAAGGGCTCCTGAGGCAATGGGCAAATAAAAATTATTTGCTACTAGTTCTCTTATGACTGTTGTGGAATTAAACATATTTCATAAATCAACATATAAATATATTTTTAAATATGTTAACTACCTATGTTGTGGTCTGAATAGATTCTAAGATTTTTCATACACGTGCCAGTCCTACTGCCCTCTGAAAACCAGCAGCTTGTCATACCTTAGGATGCTGGGCAAGAAAAGTCTGGATCTAATAATCTCTATGGGAAAAGATATTATAAGGAACACCTAGCTATATCACAATGCTTTGTGAATACGGGAAACTACACAGAGATAAATTTCTTTCTTGAAAGTATCATTGATTAAAACCTTTGTTACACAAAAGTAATGTCAGAGTGGAAGGACTGTTCATATTATCCAATTATAATATTTATAACTGCCATGGCTTTATCCTATGGACTTTTGGGGTTTGTAGTTTGATGAAGCATTAAAGCTCTGACTGAATTCTAAATATCATGGCAGTTTAAATGTATACTAACAGAGATATATGATGTTATAGTTTGATAATATCTGTAAATATAGCTACACTGGCTGTAATATTTGTAAAAAATAAAGATAATTATAATGGGGAAATGCAAAAATAAATAAACATAAATATCATGGCAATTAATGTGGTATTAAAGTATTATAACTGTGAAGTGTACAAGGGTCCAGTCCCCTGGTCACTAATGAAGAGGTACAAACCTCATAGCTTTCAGGAGTGCCATTATCAGGTGCAGTGACTCATGGTGTCACTTTGCCCATTGACCTCCTCCTATACCACACCAAACAGAATCTTTAGTAATTTTTTTTTGTACTGATGTTACTCATAAGTCATAATTCCCATATACCACTGTGTAATGACAATAGTTGTGATGTAGCAAAATTACAATATCATATGCACAGCCTAAATATATTTACATGTATATAGTTTCATGTGGTTAAAATGAAAATTTGTTAAGAAGGTAGATGATTGGGGAACAGTGTTCCCCCCCCCCCGGTGCACCCCCTAGTGGTGCCCCTGGTACTCCCTCTACCCCCAGTGATGTCCCTGGTTTCCAGCTGAGGCCTAATGGACTTGCATCTTAAAGAGACCATAAGTAGCATTCCAACATCATTGCTGTACGTCCTGAATAAAATAGTCTGGACTTGGCTGTGACTGACAGTAATTAACACATGAAAACACACCAAGAGACTTCCTAATTTACTATTTGCTAAAAGTCAAGGATAAAAAGAACATTATTTTCCAAATAAATTTGCATAGCTACTATTTTATTAAGGTAAAATTTGTCCATCCTGTAAATCCAAAAACAGCCCCCGCCATAGTTAGCTATCTTTGAATACAAGTTAACCCAAGTTAAAAAAAATGTTTTAAGTGTTTGCATGACTACAGTGAAAAACTTAAGTACATACTGAAATTAAATACGATAGGCAGAATGTGGGCTCTGCATGTAGAAGATCCCATTTTGAGTTATCAACAGGACAAGCTCAAAAGGATCAAATAGCAGGTGTTTAGATAAGATTTATTTTATTTCAGTTATTGACCTGAAACTTTGGAGTACTGCCAGTCTCAGCTGAAAATGGATTCCATAGTTATGGTATAAACGGTCTCCAAAGTTTTTTCTCTGCATGACTAAAATTTTATTGATGGTTTGGACAGCTGTCTTTCATAT
The DNA here is from genome assembly GCA_034509955.1 of Urosaurus nigricauda. Taxonomy (NCBI): domain Eukaryota; kingdom Metazoa; phylum Chordata; class Lepidosauria; order Squamata; family Phrynosomatidae; genus Urosaurus; species Urosaurus nigricauda. Next base: position 253,236,173 of record JAOEGL010000001.1, on the reverse strand, counting down.
CTAAATGCTCACAATCATGTATTAATTGTATAAACTCCCAAGCAGTTTTATATGTCATTGTATGTGAATGGCAGCATGGTATAGTAGTTTGAGCATAGACTCTGAAGACCGGTGTTCAAATCCCCGCTCAGCTATGGAACCCATGTGGGTGACCCTGAGGAAGGCACACACTTTCAGCTTCAGGGCAAGGTAAAGGTAACGCCCTCCCCAAACAAACTTTGCCAAGAGAACCCCATGATTGATTTGCCTTAGGGTCACCATAAATCAGAAATGACTTGAAGGCACACAACAGCAACCATAATGTGAATGCTGACAATCACATTCAGGTAACTGGCAAGATTCATCAGTTAATTGCTAATCCTCCAAAATGTAGATTGCCAGTATTCAAATATGACTCTCTATATTTACCACATTTTGGGCATTTGCTGTAACCCAGAACTGTAGTTCTGCCATGGTTTTGTCTCCAATAGCTGTACACACATTTATTTCTACCACTGTAAGGAGTTGATGATCATGGCACAAACTATTTTCAGACCTAGAAAAGGCCTCTTCTATCAAAATGAAAATGAATTCATGAATTAGTAAGAGCTAGCCAATAAAGTGGGATTTTTATTTTAAAAATGCTATTACTGCTACTACCAGACTCACCACACTGAGCTTGATCACTCCTGTCCATTTTTGCTGAATTCTTTTTGTTCTGAAAGTGTACTAAGAAATTAGATACACCAACCAAGCATGTGACTCCTTTTTAAAAAGAAATAATATAAGACTCTTTCTGCTCAATTTTATAAATGTATACAACACACATCCTATACTGTATATGAATCCTAATAGTAACTGTGTCCAGCTAAAGCCCACAAAGCTAAGGCATACAACTGAGCACCAAAGCCAAAGTATTTCCCACCACCATGTTTGGATGTGAGAGCAGGACAGTTAAAAAACAAAGCTTATAAGGAAAAATCAATTTGTTTGAGGTGCAATGCTGGAGAAAGTTCTGAGGATACTGTGGATGGCCAAAAGGACAAACAGATGGCTCCTAGAACAGATCAAACCAGATCTCTCCCTGGAAGCTAAGGTGACAAAAAACGAGGCTGTCATACTTTGGACACCTTATGAAAATGCAAGACTCACTCGAAAAAATAATGCTAGGAAAGGTAGAGGGTAGAAGAAAGAGAAGAACACCACACACCAGATGGCTAGCCTCAATTAGGGAGGTCATAGGCATGAATCTACAAGAGCAATGGAGGACAGGGGGGATTAGAGATGGATCCACAGGGTTGGCATGAGCCAGGGCTGATTAAGGGCAATTAACAACAACCACCAACAAAACCCACACTGAACTATATAGTCCAGACATAATATCTGTTTCTTACCTGGGCATCGTTGTTCACTGCACCGTCTAACCTCCTCTCCCGTTCCTTCACACTGCTGTCCAGTGATAGCTGCTCCTTGACATATCCTTATTCTCTTCTCCCAGCCACCATCACATGACTTGGAACACCCGCTCCAGTGGCCCCAGTGATTCCATTGGCCATTAGCTGCTTGGAAGAACTTATGATAATCAGGACATCAACAAAATGCATGCCATGAATTGCATGATGTCTTTTTAAAAGTGGCAAATCATGGAAAATAAAGAAACCATTGTAAGTACAGCATGATCCTGCTAAAGTTAAGAAAAACAGTATAACCCCAGTTGGACAGATTTAAAGCATGTGTTTCAATCTACCATTATGACAAACAGGAATTCAATAAACTTAGTTTTCTTTATGCTTTGTTGGCTTTTCATTGTCCCTTGTGGTGCATTACTGGAGAAGGCAGGCTTCAGCTCCATCTGCACTACAGAAATAATACCTGCCATGGCTCAATGCTGTGGAATTCTGGGAATTATAATTTTGTGAGATATTTAATCTTCTCTCCTGAGAGCTCTGGTGCCACAACAAACTACAATTCCCAGGATTCCATAGTATTGAGCTATGGCAGATAAAGTGGTATCAAACAGATTATTTCTTCAGTGCAGATGCAGTTTAAGAGCCATTTGGGAGGCCACTCCATTGAGCAGTATTTACTTTTAAGTAGGCAAATTTGAATTGCACTGTAAATATGGACTGCTAACAGCCACATTTTCTTAGCTTGCCTGGCACCCATTGTCACCCAATATTTTAAAATAGCTGTCATGTTGTTTTCATTTCAGCAGCTATTGTAGCATTTCAACATATTATTTCTACTGTTTTCTTTCCTTGTATTCACCACCGCATGCTTTGTTCACATCTATTAGTCTTCTCTTTGTATGCTTTTCATGAACACCTCTGCACTCAATACTAATATTTATTTTAAAAAGGAATCCCTATAAATCCATTCAAAAGAATTGTTGTCTGCAGCTTTTCCTTCATTTTGCTGATAAATCAGCATTACCTTACCCTTCCAAATATTTCTCTTACAATTTTTTAATGGTTCCAAACATTTAGCAATAAAAATCTCCTACATTTATTGAGAAACCATGGTTTTCCTGTTCTATTTGGCCCTATGATCATATTCCCATGAATCTACAGGGGAACAATCCAGTCTCCAGCCTCATTTGTTGGAACAGAACACACTCTCCTAACCTCACACTATTTCGGCCTTATATGACTTCTTCAGACTGCCTTCTGGATAGTCTTTTTATGTCTTGCAGTTTTGGTGGTATTCCTAACTCATCCAGTCTACTAAATCAATTTGTCAACATTTTTTCGAATTTCATCTTCAGGAGAAGGGTGGCTCCATGGGAAGGAGGAAGAGGTCTGTCTTCCATTATTTTCTCACTCTCATCAATTAGGGTGCTAGTCTTTTAATTATTTTTTAAGGAAAATAAGTAACTTCCAATGCATGTAATGTTTTCATTGCATGGAACTAAATGGCTGCAAATAAGGTGTTCTCTTCTATTAAAATGCTTCTGATAGCTCTCCATTGAGGAAAAATGGTTAAACAAACAGCAGCTTTAGATGGGCCAGTCCTCTTCAAAAGCTTTCCTGCCTCCTTTTGAAGGTTTTGCCAATCCACCTTCCCCAGTTCTGCTTCCTCAAAGCCCTGCATCTTACAGGGAAAATAACACTTGTAGGATCTTTTCAAACCTACATAGTTACTTCATACCACCAAACACACACTTCTCTTTCATTTCCTTCTCTCAAAAGGTGTTCATTGACAGGGTTTTTGATCCACATTCAGAACTAAGTGTTGTCAATAGTCCTGGGTATGTCTCTGGCCTTTTCTTTCAGCTTTATGGAGAACTCCAAGGAAGGCAACAACAGGTGTGCAGAGGTGTGACTATCAGTGGCACCTAGTGGATTCTGTATCAGTGAGGCCAGTGAACCTGCCTCAGGTGTTGCAATTTAATCTCAACTTCACAGGAGCCCCATCTCCAAACCATGTTTGGAGCAAGCATACCCAGCTTGAACCTTGTCTCCAAAATGGGTTCAACACACTGTACAGTGGTCCCCCAGTTTACAAAATTAATTCGTTCCAGCACCCCTTTCTTAAACCGAAAAGTTTGTAAACCGGGGCCCCTTAAACCAGCCCCCGCACCATTTGAATTTCCCGCCACTTTCTTTTCTTAAACCGGGTTTTTTCCCGTAAACCGGGGCCGTTTTTCCGGCTCCGGCTCTTTCGTAGACCGGGGTTTTCGTAGGCCGGGGTATTCGTAAACCGGGGGACCACTGTATATCCCCTTAAAAGTTTATATTAAAACATGGAGCAGATTCCCCACTTGACTGACATTGCAGCCTCCTCTCTGCTCCTGATAATGACAGAGGGAAGAGGGAATATTGGCTTAGTTTGCAGAACGGGCTGGAGAATGCTGTTCTGATGCAGGCACAGAGAAGGGCATACGGTGGACATCAGGCAGCTGCTCTGTTAAAATGCTTTCCTCAAACCTTTTCTAATACACAAGCATTTGTTGTTGTTTGCCTTCAAGTCGTTTCTGACTAACGACAACCTAAGGCGCATTTATCACATTATTGTTGGCAGAGTTTTCTTCAGAGAGGGTTTGTCTTTTGCTATCCCCTGAGGCTGAGAGCATGTGATTTGCTCAAGGTCATCTAGTGGTGTTTTTTAATTATTATTATTTGTTTTGTTTTGTGTTCAAGTGGGGAATCAAACCCTGATCTCCGGAATCTTTATCCAGTGCTTAAACTAATACACCACCCTGGCTCTTATATATGCATAGAGAGTATTTTTAAACAACCTGGATGTAGCAAGGCTCATCTTTAAATAATCTTTTCAGTTTGCATAGTTTTCCATATCGTTTTATGCTAATGATGATTGTTGTTTTGGTGTGCCTTCAAGTCATTTCTGACTTGTGGAGACACTAGGTGAACCTATCATGGGGTTCTGTTGGCAAGCTTTTTCAGAGGGCTTTTGCCCTGCCACCCTCTGAAGCTGAGAGAGTGTGACTTGCCCGAGGTCACCCAGTGGGTTTCCAAGGCTGAGTTGGGATTTGAGCCCTGGTCTCCCAGTGTCCAAATCCAATGCTCAAACCACTACGCCACACCAGCTCTGTATGCTAATGATACCCAGCTGTGTTTCATTACTCCAGAACTCTCTTCTGACTTCAAACATTGCATTACAATGAATATTTCAGCTTCACTGCTTCACTATCACCTAAAAATTAACATGGCAAAGACAGAACTACTTCTTTTCCCCCCAAACCTTTCTTTACAACATACATTCTCAATCACTGTTAATAATGCTCCCGTTTATCCTGTGAAGGAAGCACGTAGTCTTGGATTTATTTTTGATTCTTGTCTTTTGTTCCTCACATTGAGGCTGTAGCAAAGTCATGTTGATCTTTTCATTATAACACTGCCAAAATTAGACCTTTTCTTTCTGTTTCCTCTGCTAAGACCTTAGCAGTCACTTCCCACTTTGATTATTATTATTATCTTCTTCTTCTTCTTCTTCTTCTTCTTCTTCTTCTTCTTCTTCTTCTTGACTGCTCTTCCATTATTTCACCTTAGTCCTCTGGTTTCCATTCAACATTGTGCTGCTTATATTATCTTTTTGGCCTATCATTTTGATCATGTCACCCCATTTTTGCTATCTCTTCGCTGGTTGCCCGTTCCTTCTAAGATTCAGTACAAGTTTCTTGTTTTGATGTTCAAAGTTCTACCCAACCTCACTCCCCGTTATCTTTCAGCTCTTATTTCTTTTTACCAGACTGCTTGAGATCTGCACTCTGGGAAATGCAACCTTCTCACCCAACCAAGGGTTCCCTCTTCCTTGGCTTTTCTTTATCCTTTTTCACTTGCTGCTTCACACTACTGGGATTGCCTGTTTGAAAATTTGCAGACTGCTCCTTCCCTCATTATTAAAATGTTCTTGGTTTCCAAAATTTTTGAATTTTAGTTCAATACAATTTTATAATCTTTTATATTTTGATTAAATGGTTTTGACAGTTTGTTTTATATTATATTGTATTTTTATTTTATCTGGATAATGGTTTTACAATTATATTGTATAGTTTTATATTTTTATTATGCCTCCCTGCCTTCTTCCCCCCCCCTCCTTCCTTCTTTCCTTCTGTGTGTACGCACAAGTGTGTATAAACACATTTTAGACTGTAAGCCTTGGGCAGAACACACTGTTTTTGGTTGTTTTACTTGTAAAGTGCCATGCACATCAATGATGTTCTATAAGCCTCCAGCCCAGGACCACCTTTGGAGGATGGGGAGCCAACCTTTGGAGGATATGGAGCCTAAACCACCTTGGCCCTTTAACACCTGGTCCCTGCCCTCCAGCCCAGGACATGGCAGTGTGGGTGGAGTCCTCATAAGCCTCCAGCCCAGGATCACCTTTGGAGGATGGGAAGCCAACCTTTGGAAGAAATGGAGCCTAAACCAGCTTGGCCCTTTAACACCTGGACCCTGCCCTCCAGCCCAGGACTTGGCAGCATGGGTGGAGTCCCAAGAGTGAGCAGATATTCATAATCCCTGCCCCCCAAACAACCGCCAGGGTGTGTGACACTAAGAGCGTTACCTTGTTGCCAATTTTTAGTCCCTCCCCCTTTCATGGTTTTAGAATGTAATCTGTTAAGATTGTTTATTGTTTATATTGTTGTTTCTTTTTCAGGATTGAATTGGGGAGGGGATTAGAAATTGAGATATTTTTTTTCTTAGGTAATTGCTGAACTGAATGTAATTTCTTGCATTAATTTTTGCTGTTATGAATTGTTATGCAATTTTCTGTTATCTATTGCTATTCTGAATTTGTTTTATTATTTCATTGTTATTATTCGTTATTTAATTTTCTGTAATTTATTGTGATGCTGAATTTGCTTTATTTTTTTCATTGTTATTGTTATTTGGATTGTATTTTTCCCACTGTTGTGACTTGTCCTGATTCCCTGTTGATTGGGTGGGATATAAATAAATCCTTATTATTACTATTAATAATAATAATAATAAGATAATAAGGATTGATCATCATCTTCTTCTTCTTCTTCCACCCTCCCCCCCCCCTCCGCCACATGTTTGACACAGTGAAGCACTAAAAACCAAGAGAGGGCACCAACTGATGTTGTCTAGTGATACAACTTTACTTATGTCATCATTCAAAGACCTTACTATTTCAACATAGCAGATACTGTGCAATACAGTATTCATGCCAGGCTAGCAGCAATTGTTTCTGAAACAGACAAGGGATACAGCAATGCCCCAGTAACTTTGGCCCAAAGCAGAAAAGCAGCGTGATTGGCCCAGAACCGTAGTGATTGTATGGCCCACTCTCAAAGCATGTGGCAGTGGTTCCAAACAGGCCAATGGCAGGAGCAGATTAAATCTGCTCCTTTCTTCAGCTGCTTTGGGCTGCCTTTGACAGCCTTGGAGCAGCTTCTGGCCACTTTGATGGATCCTCCTTCTGAACACCACACCCCTGAAGTAGCCAGAAGACACTTCTTTTGGTCTGTCTGTTTCAGGCCTCAGTCATAGGAACTTAATCTTAGAAATGTAGTGGCTCAGTCGAACTTATATCCTATCAAGTCTTGATGGGTTCACTTCCCAAATTTGAATATAAATAAATAAATGTATGATTCAAGAAATGGCCTCCTTAACCTCCAAGATCAGATCTTGGTGTATTTAGGCAAAACAGAAGTGTGCTGGAAAAGAGAGAAGGGAAACACTTTTTATTCTTCATCTGCTTTGTGGTTTCTTATGCATCTGATTCCCTGAATTCTTCACCAAAACCTATTTTCCTTGCTGTAAAGAAGGGCTGCAAATGATGTAGCCCTCCAGATGCTGTTGGACTGCAACTTCCAGCAGCCCTAGCCAGAAAAGACAGTGTTGAGAAATGTTGGGAGCTACAATCCAACAACATTCAAGGGACTGCATATAAGGGTGATCAATGGTCTGTAGATTATGGAGTGACTCGGCATATATCCACCTCCCTGCTTCTCCCGTAAGATGGGTTCACCCTGGATCTCTTAATTGATAGGTAGCATAATGAGCTCCAAAAGGGGAGGACTGTGGAAGTCAATCAATGTGCAAGCTAGAAGCTTTGCACCCCCTTTTTCTTGTAAGTAAGAGGCCTAGCATTGAGTCTGAGGGCTAAACTATATGCTTGGTTATGCAGAGTGCAGGAAATCCTGCACTTTGAATTGTGTCCACCAGCAGGCCAATTGCCATTGCAGCTGGATTATCACTGATAAGATATGATCTGAATTACCTGTTCCTAGTCAACAGTTGAACAGAAATATTTTAGACCAATCACAGTTTTTTAAAAGTTTAGATAGGTTGCCCTGATCACAACTGTGTACAAATGAGATTTCTCCATAACACAGCCCGGATATCTTTGTCCATTAGGGGTCCCACCTGGTGCAGATTTAGTAGCAAAAGGTATGATTAATCCAAAACCAATTTACATTTTCACTTCATGTTTATGTCTCAGGCTGAATTCAATGAAGCTAAAACATTATTTTATTTACAACATACTTTTTTCCTGCCAAAGCTTTAGGAGTGCTCTAGATTGTTCACATTATTTTTTTCTGGGTTTCCTGTAAAGATGAGTAAGGGAGTCCTTTGCTAAGGGAAATATTTGCCATTTCCCAACCCTTATTCCATAACTGAATATTTTTATCTAGTAAGGAACATTAGAAAGTGTATAATGGTTAGAGCATAGATTGGAGAAAATAATTTTATAAGCTAAATTAGGGTTGCCAGGTGAAATAAGGGACAGTATCTTCAATGGCTGGATAGAAGAGGAAACTGAGTAAGTATTGCCATCTGTGTAAGCAGCACCTGCTGAAATTCCTTCTTTTACACAACTATTAAAGGTACAAAAGTCCCATCCCTTATTTCACTTGGCAACCCTAGCTACAACTCCCACATTCCTCTGGCCAGCATTGCAAGACTGAAGGGTTCTGTGAGTTGTAGCGCGCGCACACACACACAGAGGAATTCATCCAAACTTTGGGTTAAAATGTTGGGATAGAAAGCTTGGTTTCAGATCCTTACTCAGCTGTCTTAAAGGAAGATTAAGATCTTTTCAAATAATCCTTCCTCATGAAATACACACACACACACACACACATACTACAGATAAGAGGATGATATGTACCTGTACATTCGGGGTTGTAGCACTCCCTGCTTTCCGCCCATGGACCTCTGCACTCTGAGCCTCCATGAGCAGCTGCTGTGCACTGGCGACTTCTCTGCTGCGTGCCATTGGAACAGGTCACCGAGCACTGACTCCAAGCACTCCACTCTTGCCACTGGCCATCAACTATTGCAATACACACAAAACAAAAATAAAAAATGTACATTACCTTACCAGGTAAAGCCACGAGAGATTCTAAATATACATTTTTAATTTTGTGGTGACAAATAAAGTTTGTGTTTGCAAGGCAGCTGTACTGTTTTTATATCACAACTCCACATTCATTGTTTGATTGTATTTTCAGAACTGTTTTTATGTAAACAGCCCAGACAATTTTCACAAGAGAGCAGCAAAGAAATGCATCAGACAGAGATACAGATACAGACACATAGCAAGAAAACAGGCAGACAGTACTGTCATTCAAGACAGTAAACACACTAGAATATATTATGGCAAACTGTGGTCAGATGTAAACATTGTGAGGGCTACTAAAAGGAATAGTGAGTCCTCTCTCCACCCCTACCTCCATAACACACATAACTTGCATTTTATTGAAATCTAGGCAACAGTAATTGGTTGAGTCAAGTGCTAGAATGGAAAGTAGTAGAGTGGAATGCTACATGAAATATGGTAACTTTCCCTTCTATATAATAGGTGCAGTTCAGGTGGTGGAGGAAGTGGTTCACTGTATTCTGTTTTGATCCCCTTGAGTGCAGTATACACAGTCAAATTTGCTTGTAAGGTTAAATGTATCATTCTAGGCCAATCTTATCTGGAAATGAGTTCCAGAGGCATGCAGATGAACATCTTTTTATGCAAATATGCTTAGAATTGTGACCTAAAGGTTCTTCTTTGATTGTCCCTTGTTACTGTATCTCATGTATTCTCTGCAGCTAAAGATCTGTTTCACTTTTGCATGAACACCATTGAAATGCATTATGGGCAGGAAGAGAGACTGCTTAGTTTCTTATTCTGTTGCAAAATTATCCCAGCACATTAATTGGTGATGATGATCATATCCTGCTCCTAGATCATCTAAATCCCAAGGACCATGCATGCAAACTGATATAGTGACTAGCCCTATGATGCCCTTGGGTAACACCTTTTAATGCCCCTTTCATCGCTTATGGCGAAGTATTAGTTTCCACTCCTTTTCACCAAACACATATTCCACTTCACCAGGGGAAATCAGAGTAAATTGATTCTCTAGATCCAGCTCTTATTGCGTCATCAGCCAAAAAGCAAAACAAAACACACCCCATTGTGGGAGCTGCAAGTAACCCGTTTGGTATGATGACACAGAGGCCTGAATATGAGGCAGAATTATGCTAGGTCTGCATATATGATTTCCTTTCCAAGATGGATCTGCTCTCTACTTAAGACACCAGCTGTCTGACTTTCTTCAACCATTATCAATCAGTAGTCTTTCCAGCAGACTACAGCAGGGAGTGAGTGGAAGAGAAAAAAAGTCAACAGAGATATTTCACCACAGCCATTGAGAAGAGCAGCCATTCTAGCAAGATACCCAATCCATTTCAATTCAACTGATTGTTACAAGAATGAAACTTTATCTTTCCTCCTCATGGGAATGTCATGCTGCTTGTATTTCTAAGACTCTCTGGGGGCCCTTTCTAATATAAAGGGTGGGATATAATATTTTAAATTAATATAAAATAATATATTGTGGGCTAAAGCACAGAGTGCCCGTGTCTCATATCTTTGACTTATTATGTGGCAGATCTGCCAAAATAGAACAGCCAGAACTGACTTACAGAATCTTCCCTAGAGATCACTCATGGGTACAACTACTGGAGGTAGTCCTCCCATGTGCTGATGCAACATGATGCAGGCAGGATATCCTGCAATTATACTGAAGACCCTGTGATTGGCCCCAAGTCTAATCCATTGAGATAGCTTAATGCCTTATTTCATTTTAAAACAGAATATTTTATTTTTAAAGGGAGATTGCAGTGACATGTGTAGAGAGATCACTGTGTTAGAAGACACTTTTAGGTCAGCAGCAAAGAGCCCTCCTGATGTGGCATTAGACTGCATTCTTGTTAAGTAAATGCCATGCATTTCATCAAGTGGACTATTCACCAGGAAAGCTTGTGCTGTAATAAAATTGTTAGCCTTTTTGATGCCATAGGACTCTCTACTGTTTTTATTTCAAGTAACATGTCCCGAAATTGATGAAATATATTTCCACATTTAGCACCACAATTACTAAATAACTAAATTACACTGATTATAGTGGGGCTTGCTTATAAGTAAGCATCCATAGAGCCATGTTGCAGAACTCAAATTACCAGGTGGAAATTTGAGTTTTTTTTCCCATTTACATGGGGAAGTGAGAGAATACAAACTAGATCTGTTATTAAAAAGAAAGCTAGACAAGCATTCCAAGACCAAGATACAACATAAGATATTGAAAATCATGGCAACAATATACAATTATGGATTTACACAAAGATCAACAGCAATTACCCCCCCCCCCCCATATAACATAGCACAGTCTTCATTTATTAAAATATTTTAGGAGACATAAAATGATTTGACAGCTGAGGTTTAATTGCTGGACAGAGTACTTACACCAGGTTATGCTGACAAGAGGATTGTGGAGGACATATAACAATCACACAATTACATGATATCCATCTATCTTCTTTTACAGTCCTTGGGACTGCACTCTTATTTTAAAACAACAGAAAATCAATACTGTTGATAGACACCTGGCTATCTTACTGTGAGTATATAATTTTCATCAGGGAAAACTTGGAAAACTGGAGAATGTAAGTGTCTTCAGAAGCTTTTGAAGGGCTATTTCAACTTTCATGAGCAGAAAACTGGGGAAGCCTCTCCAGATATGAATACCCACTAACTTGTTTCTTTTGAAGCCTCACACAAAGCTTTAGTTGCATTTCACTTGTTTCTAGATCAAGTATAGGATATTACACGTAACAAGCCAGGCCAAATAGTAGAATGTGATGTATCTATGAAGCATGACAACACATTGTGAATCTGGTTGAAGTGAAGGGCTGGTGAGTCACTCAACACCTCCTAGCCATTGTTCTCTGGAATTTGCTGTGTAGTTTTTACATTTTATTTGTGCCTTGTTTTTACTGTACTTGCTGATAGTACTCTATCATTTATTGTTTATGGGGATTTTGCTGCTGATTTAACTGTGTTTGAAACTGCAGCATACATATATTCTTCTTTTTTTGCTTCTTTACTTTCAGTAGTGCTTTAGAGGAAAAAATGTTGGAGAAAAAAACTGTACAATAGAAGAAAACATAGGCATAATATACACATGAATGCAAATGGGCTTCTAAGTGGGCTGTACTTTAAGTTCCCACTTAAAGGAACATGTTGATATTACTTGGACATCATATTGGAGCTCCAAAGTCCAGACCTGGACTTCTTGCATCTGAAACATACTTCATATTTAATACAAATAGGCTAATATAGACAACATTGGACTATATATATATAAAATCTTTGGATAATGTCGAACAATATTAGAAATGAGTATTTTAAAATGCATCTGACATCACGACCTTCCATTTTCCAGTTTATTTCTTCCTGATGCAAACAGAATATTTTTTTAAAAAGAATTCAGGAGATACCTACCTGCTTTTATTTTCTTCTCAACCTATATATAACCACCAGGATCTATGGAGCAGAAGGGAGCCTTTTGGTTTCTGATAATTCTCCTAAATGGTGTGGGATGTGACACTGAGCTGAATTCTCTCTGTCACATTGCACACCACTGTAGAGAATCCCTGATCCTGCGGCTTGGCTTTAACTCTGTTCCAAATACGTAGGGGTCTAAAGCAGGATTCCTAGGTCACCATTTGACAATCCGTTGTATTGCCATTATTACAATATAGGTATAAATAATCATTTGTGGCCAGATGTAAAAATGACTTTATGTAAATCTAAATGCATGCCTGATTTTGATGCACCCCATCACAACTTTTGGACAGCAAAGCACTTCTTGAACCATTACATTAACTGATTTGGAAAGTCTCTTCTAAATGTGCATTCACATTGTCTAGTCTAAGGTGATAGTTTTTTGTTTTTTTTAAAAAAAAGTAGCTGTATTAGTCTTTTGCAGCACGAAAAGGAGGAATAAAGGGGAGGGGGAAAGAGAAGAAAAAATGTGGCTGCACCTTTAAGACTAACTGGTTTTTATTTTCACATTTGCCTTTGTGGATATAATCCCACTTTTTCAGATGCAGAACAGAACGATAACATAAATAAATAAAGCATATTTACACAGTTGTGGGAGTGGGATGTAATATAATAGGATCCAAAAATATACATAACTTGACCCTTGCCCTAAATTTACAAATGTAATACATGGGTTTTTATGTGCATTTACATCAAAGCATATGGATTTAGAGAGGCAGTTGTCTCTGAGAAAGACAGGCTGAAAAACTGCTTGGAAGGTTTTGTGGATACCACCTTGTTATTGTTGTTGTTGTTCTTGTGTGCCGTCAAGTAGTTTCCAACTTATGGCAACCTTGACATGGGGTTTTCTGTGCCTCAGAGTATGTGACTCACTCAGGGTCACCCAATGGGTTTCTGTAGCTGAATGAGGAATCAAACCCTGATCTTCATAGTCTTAGTCCAATGCTCAAACCATTGCACCATGCTGGTTCTCTTTCACCTTAATGGTGAATAGCCTTTTTCTCCAACAGAATAAAAGCTCTAGGGATGGTGTGAGGATCCCAAGTGGGAAACTGTAGCTATGTGAGCACTCCTGTTCATATTCCTATGGACAGAACTGAGGCTGGCACAACCTATTTCAAGGCCAAAATTTCATTATATGGCCCACATTGCTCTTTGTTAGCTGCCAACCCAGCTATACCACCAACTCTCAGAAACCAATGTGTGGGAAAAGGTGATTGCAGCAACCAACGAGGCATCACCACAGTGAAGGAGAAGTGCTAGTACTTTGCCTGCCTGACCCACAGGAAATAAAAGGTAGTGTCTTTTCCCAGTGTGAAATCATGAGCTGGGCCCAGATTCCTCATAAAGTAAATGATACTCTGGGGTTCTCCAGTCTTCCTTAGAGTTTCCCACCAGCCTACCCAAAGGCAGTGTAGTGTAGTACTGGACGGGCATTTGGGACACCCCAGTTCTAGTCTTTGTTGAACCACAAAACACACTGAATGAGCATGAAGCCAGAATCCTATCTCAGCCTGCCCTACTGGGATCTTCCAGGATTATTGTGAGGATAAATGCAGGGGAATAGAACAGTGTATGCTACCTTGAGCTCACTGAAAGAAAGGGAGGTTATAACTATAGCATACTCCACTCTCCTTTTATTTGCTGGGGGTACAGAAGAGGATTGGGTAGCAATTTTGAAAAGGCTGGCATTTTTATCTTTTCAGCATCAAAGTGAATGGGGAGAGAGCCTTCATGACTAATGCCAGACATTCAACTTTCCTGAATGAAGGACATGAATGATGTGCAGGGCAAGTATAAGGCTGCCAGCTTATCTCTAATGAGCCCTACTAGCATCCCTGAAGCCCTATAGTAGTGCACCCTCTTATAGATTTTAAGACAAAATTGGAAAACAAAAAGACAAAAAAAAAAAAAAAACAACCCAAGAAACAAAAACCAAAGCTAACCACAAAGGAACTACACTGAAAAAACAAACAAACCAACTTCTTAAGTAACAAACAGTTATTCTATATATGCTCACCAGGGCAAAGAGCAATATTGCAAGGCTTATGCTGTGTTTCAGGTCCATCACATGATCTTCCCCCATACTGGGGAGGGATACATGACCTTGTTCTAGTTCTTTGGCCTCGACCACATGTGAATGAGCACAAACTCCAAGGTGACCACTCCTCCCAAACTCCATGTACTGTAATAAAGCAAAAAGGCTTTAACAAGAAAAGAAGATGAGTAAGTGGGTTCAAAACAAAGGGGTTAAAAGCAAATAGTAAGACAGTAACATAAATTACTTGGCCAGCATAGAGAGAGCACTTATGCCATCCACAGATACCAATTCACACATCTTTAGAGTCCTATAAGATTTGGTAGGCTAGTTCTGTTTCAAGCACACATCACTTAACCAGGATTATGGTTGCAGATTCACATAAGATTTATACAAATAAGAATAAAATACCATTAATGTGACTTAAAAAGTTATAGATACAGACAGAATCATAGCTTTTGAATTCAGTCCAGAGGTTTGCATGTGTTTTCAAGCATATAAAGTGCTCTTCCATCTGTGGTCTACTCCATTTATTCCAAGGAAGAGCACAAATGTACATGCACAAAGAAACATAGAAAAGAAATATGTTTTTTTCCCCACTGGAACAAATAGGCTTTTGTTATTGTTAGGGAGCTTCAAGTGTGTATTCAAACATGCTGGGCCAGACAGAGATCATGGGAGTATGGTGTCTGTCTTCATCAAAAAAGCTTCACAACAAAAGCTACTTTAATGGGACCCTACATATTTGATCCTAAAGCTGCCCATTATGATGTCAGCCTCGTATCATATGTCTCTAGCAATAATCTGACAAATATGGATCAAAGTAATTTTCACCAGGTGGATTAATAAGGTGGAGACCGTAACTGTAACTATCACTGACTCACACCCACCAGTGGACTAGACTCCTGAAGAGTGATTGCTTCACTCAGTTCCTTGAAGATTGTTTCCTGGGATTATTGATCTTAGTCCAGTTTTTACAATGACAATTCTAGTGGGAGAGGGAAATGGTCCAAACAACCATATGGTAATTAAGTTTTGATTCAGTACAAAGTTTTTGTAAGCTGTGAAAGTATGACACTTTGGCATGATTTTAGTTGAAGAAGCCTAAGAAGCAAGGCGTATCAACCTTCTGAATGTACCCAATGTCTCCATTACTTAGTGTAAAGAAAAGGACTGAAAACAGCAGATACTCTTAAAATCTTTTCCTTCCCCCTTTTATTTCATTTGATTTATAGTTATTCATATTACCTATTTAAAAGGTAATGTTCCACATGGAATAAATCCAACATTATGCAAGTGGAGTTCTCTCCCCTGCCAAAACCAGTTCAGAAGGTCACCCAGGTCTCTGCAGAACATTTTGAGTATTCACTATGTCCATTATACTGATGGAAGACACTCTTGGACAAATGGAACAGCAATGGAATATTGTATATAAAGCATTGTCAGAGCCCAACAAGGAAAGAATAAATTTCTTTATGGTATATCTTATCTTAAGTAAAACTATGCAAATACAGCTTTATTTGCAGTCTCTCAAAGCAAGCATGCCAGTGGGTCTGAAATTAGTCCTGTCAAACAAACAGGAAAGCATACAGATCACAATTTGGTGGAATCACACGTTTGTGTTTGCCTTCTCTGAAACTACTATACCTGCACACATTTAATGTGTAATGGGTTGGCTTCCAGATAAATAGAACAATTGGTCAGCTTTCCCTAGCAAAATTTCTTCATTGGTTTGTGCATGTCATTCTCAACTGCAGTGGTTCTCCACCTTTGATCCTTCAGGTGTTCTGGATGTCAGCTCTCAGAAGACATAGCTACAGGACCAATGACGTGGAAATCTTGGAATTAAAGTCCAAAATAACCAAAAGTCCAAAGGTTAAGAACCACCACTCTACACTGGCATATGCCCATGCCACATTACTTTCAAAGCGGACTTAGGATCCTATTTTTGCTTCCTTTGAATTATTTCTGTATTTAATGATACCCATATTACTGGCAGTAAAGCACTAGTATACTATGATTTCCTTCCCCAGAGGTGTTTTATTCTTCCCAGCTCACTATGCATTTCTATGTTAACCTGGCTCAATAACTCCATTAGCCAGTTTCTCCATTTTTTGACTGGTACCTTGGCTAATTTTACTGACTCTAAAGAAGACAAAGAATTGATTTTTAAAAATCCATTAGCTCAGTAAAGTCAATGGGATTTAAACCTCAATGAGACTTCTATGTACAAGTATTGTTAATGCAAAATTGAAATCTTTTTGCAAGGATCTGAAAGATTCTGAAGAACAATAGCACAGAAATCTTCTGACAAGAAACGAATGCATATTAACCATTGCTGTTTTTTTTGGCAGTGGTACAATCTGACTCTTTAGTTATCAGATACAGAATAAGATAACCAGTGGTTCAAATTATCTCCATAATTATGTAATAAACTGCCATTTCTAAGAAGTTTGGCACCATTTCTGTTAAAAATTCCATCTCCCCAATGAGGAAAACAGTGGTGTAGCCACAACAATAATGAACAGAGTTTCAAAGGTTTCTGGTGTAAAAAATTTTAAAAAAATTATCAGAGAAAGGAGGGAAAGAACACTTTCTAAGTACAGTGAAGTCCCATACCTCCTCTTGTTTTTTTGAACCCTTTGGGTTTAATCACTATTTACACCTTCTGCCACAAACAGCAATTTAAAAATGAATACCAAAATTCTTAAGATTCTTGTTTCATAGTAGAATTCTGATTATGTGGTAACCGATGAATTTGCAGAACACATCCCTAAGTATTATCATCAGAAATAGAATTCATTCTTAGGAAAGCTAATTCCTTAGTTAGGTACCATATTTCATTTGTATCAGCGCCCGTTGATTCACTATAGAAATTATGCTCGTTCACACACACTTTCCCTGGAGATGAAAGAACTTAGGAGCTAACCTCAGATGTGAATGAGTTCACCTCCTACCTCTTTTTCTCTTCTTGCACAAGTGAGGTTCTTCTATCCAGAATTCACTCTAATCTAAGTTTCTATTTAGTCCTGATCATAGCTAAGTGTTATACAACAATTTTAGATCTTGGTTAAATACCATTCCCATCCTTCTGTTACCATTAACAGTTGTTGACAGTTTCCTTAACAACGGTTAAAAAGTAGGGGAAATTTGGTAGGGAAAGGATAAGAGAAGACATACATGTTCCCAAGGGAGGTTCTCAATTTCATAGCCATGATTGGGAGAGTGGTGTTTTGTCAGCACTCTTCCTAAGGAACGCACTCTTTGGTATGGCAGATATTGGATGATGAAAGAATGCACTTTTACTTTTCAACAGTTAACCATGTCTAATCATTGCCTTCATGACTATCAATCCCATCCCTGAAAGAACAAATACGTGATAGCACTTCCCTGGCAAAAATTTGTTACCACATTGTGTGGTATAGTAAGTCACACACTACTTCAACAATTTGGAGCTGGCACAGGCAAGCATTTTCTCTTTTTTTCCTTTTTATTTTTTTTTTATTCTTTAAAAAATAAAGCTTACAACATGGTGACTCATATGTCTTGCTTGATGGTATAAATAGACCTTTTGCAAACCATTTTTGTTTCTTTCTTTGTTTACATTACAAAAGTTACCCAGATTTGCTTCCAAGGCAGCATAGGTAGTTATCAGTATATAACTACTCCCTTACTCCCTTACCCTATGGGCTAATTGTATATTAATTATACAAATGTTATAATGGTGATTATAAGTGGTGAGAAAGTGGTGAAAATCATTCATATTTAAATACCCAACATGATGACCATTTTGATTCGTCTCATCCCAAAACAGAGGAAACAAAAGATCTTTTCAATGCACTGCACATATATTATATGTTAATCACCTCACCTCAGATTTGGAGTTATGGAAACCAGGGAGAGATGAGGAGATGAAAAGATCTTATGGAGCAACTATACCAAAAAGAGTGTGAGAAGGATGATATGAGACTCCTTTTCTTTAAACCTTTGGAACTTAAAATATTTCCTCACATCTCAATGACTGTTCCAAAATACACAACAGTTTTACAGATGGCTAACACTTAACCTAACTGAAGTGCCAGTACTCTAGCCACATATTTAAATAGTAGTGTTTAGCATTAAACAGTTCAATAACATCCACAATTTTATTTATTGGCTGCTAACACTACCTGGACAGAGGGCAGTGTTATTGCAAACCCTTGATTCTCTTAAAGGGCCGCTGCAGTGTGTCCCGTAAGGTGATACACAAGTTCTGGTTCGCACCTGCGACCCTTGACCACAAGTAACAGAACATGTACTCCACTGGGCCCACTCTTCAACACCAGATTCACCTGTATCCAAGACAATAAACAAAGATGAATACCAATGAGTATTAATATAGATTTGTAGTAAAAAAAAAAGTGGCATGCAAGTAAGTATCATTTAGAAATAATAATAATAATAATAATAATTAATCACTGAAATAAGGCATCTATGGAAAAATATGCAGTGAAATAGAAAATAAACTTACTTCAAAAAGTAAAATCACATAACACATGGCACTAAAAAGAAAAAAAAACTTGATCCAATGCCTAAGTTACAGTTTTAGTTCACTGCCTTTCATTGTACTAGTAAGTACATCAAAATTTTGTGCAAGTGGTCACTCAAAATTTCTCACCCGGTTTGCATACAAAGAAATATGATCATGAATGGAAAATTCAGTGAATGGACAATAGATCACAGGACCAATTTTCTGCAACAGTTTGTTCAATTTTGGTAAGGTTTACAATTAGCAGTGGCATTATTTATTGGTTTATTTAATTTTGCAGCTGAAAACCCCTAGGCAGCTCAACCATCATTTTCTTCCTCCATAAGATCTTGAAGCTAACATAATTGTGTAATGTTGTGTCTGTGGAGGGGGAGATATTGGAAGCTATTAGAAGAAAAACATCATGATAGTTTTCTTTTGGGAGGGGTAGGAAAGAAGAAGAAAGATTGCAGCTATTCTCTCAGGGGAGAAAATGTTTTCTGAGCAAGTTTGGCACATCACGGAATTATACTGGCATCCTGACTCTACACCAGAGAGCAGGAATTGTGTCATTCTCCAGATGTTGTTGATCTGCAACTCTCAGCATTACTTACCATCAGCTATTCTGGCTAGTGCTGCTGGGATTTTCAGTCCAGCTGCATCTGGAGATCCACATAACACCCACCCTCACCTAATACCAACAGAAGAATCTGCTTTGGATAACAAATGGTAAAAAAGGAAGTAACTAGACAGAAATTATCATACCCAAATGAAAGTGAATTGATGGCAGAAAACATCTAGTTTTGTTTGGTTTGGTTTTTTGATCAGAAGAATGTATGTAAGGTGTCTTAATTATTTCAATCTAGATTGTGTGTTTTTTATTCTTCTGAGAAAAATGCTAAACATTTGAAAATAGAGAGTCCAGTCTTTGTAGACTGATGGCTAGGGGAAAGTAGGATGGCATGTTGGCACCTCTCCACCATCTTCTGCTGGTGGAAACCAATACTATGAGGAAATGAATTTTACTGAGACAGAGGGCCCCCAGGATGTCCTGGGAGAGTTGTTGCTGGTGCACTGGACAAAGATCTTGAAATGGTGCATCCCACAGATGGAGCGTGGAGAAGTCTTCTTTAGCTATGCTGGATCAAAAGCTACTCCGTGCCCCCACAGTGATGTGATGCAGACTTGGTAAGCTATTCCAGACCTAATGCTGGTTCTGTTATTTCCCTTCTCCCCTAGCTGCCAATAGAGAGGAACTGGACATATATAGAACCTCCATGATTGTGGAGGTCTCTGTCTGATCCCTCATTCCTTTGGACTAGTTGGTGGGAGTTGGCAAAGCTGGGGACAAGGTGGGAGAGTTCTTTCCTTTCCTCACTTAGGATTGTTTGTCCATGTCCTTAACCTTATTGTTTCCATAATATATCAGAATGGCTTCTTTTTAACAGTTATTGTAAAGATGCGGTAAACAATGGGGGATTCTGTAAGAAAGTTTATCTTTTCACATTCAACAGAAAGACAAGCAAACAAACAAGCAAGCAAGGTTTATTTCTTCCTTCTCTGATTCTGCAGTAATGTGAGGTGATGATGTTTATTTCACTAATACCACATCTGGGATACATGGATTATCTCTCCATTGAGACCTAGGAGGCACATTTGCCACATTCATATGAAGGCAGAGGATGGGGCAGATGGAGTATGTAAGTGTACATTATTACAATCTCTGTGTATACCCCAGTTCTTAAATTTCCATTCCACTACTGCAACACCTCTTCACAAAAAACAACTACAAAAATGAGGAGGAGAGACATAGTAACTCCATGAGCAGCACATCATCCACTCCTGGGCTAATATGTTCAAGATGCAGAATTGAGGAATGGGTCTATCTGGAGAGGCATACACTTGGTTCATGGTCTGGAGCCATCCCTAGCAGGGATCAATACTATCTCCACTTGCTTCTCCTCTCCTTTTCCTCACATAAAAAGAATGTTTGTTAGGCAGGAAACAAAGCTGTGCACTAACTCCAGCAGTGGGTGCTCTTGTGCCCCACACAGACAAATGTCAATTCACACCACACAATTACAGTGTTATCATTCCACTTATTGTCATGGTCCCATCCTATGGAATCCTGGAGTTGGCAGTTTAAGGATAAGCCTTTATTTTATTTTATTTTCAATCAGAGAGCACCAATGCTTCTGACCAAAATGCAAACCCCATGATTCAATAGGATGCAGCTATGGCAAATAATGTAGAGTAATAGTGCTGTAATTGTGTAGTGTGAATGGGCCCAGGGATCCTCCAACTGTAAGTGTGTGCGTGTATCTGTGCATGCCTCTGTGTGTATTTTTATACAATATGTTTCTGTTCACAGTCGATCCCAAAGGATGATAGGATTTTGGGGATGAGGAAGTTGTGGACATTGATCAATTATTTGATGCTTTCAGCAGGGAATTATCAAATACCTATCATAAATCATAACTGCATAAAGAATTTGTAATGAATAATGTATCCAACAAATCAAAATGTTATTCTCTCTTCTTATGAATCTCTAAGCTAAAATTGTCATTTTATCAAATGTATTTTTAGCCCTGAATATACTGGATTTGTCCTTTCTTTCTTTCTTTCTTTCTTTCTTTATTTCTTTTTGTATGGTAATCTAATTTGTATAGTATTACTTTGGAAAATACTACAATATGCCTTGGATTTTTAGACATGGACTAATATTATGGGGCATTTTCCCTCCTAGTATAACCACTTTGGCCCAATCTAGATGGGCCTGAAGAGACGCCTAGAGTCCATGAGCGCACAGAGTTCGCATGCTCACAAACCCTAACATGTAATATTGCCACCGCCATTCCCGAACACCATTTAGACGGCATTTGTAATGGCGGCACTGCAACTGCGGAGCTGCTAGATGCAGCTCCGCAGTTGCACCAGCAGAAAGGTGCCCAATGGTGCCTTTTCTGTAAATAGCACTGCAACTGCAATGCAAAAAAGCAACACCGTTTGCCCCCTCCTTTTTTGCTGCGGAGCTTCACCGCAGCGTCTAGATGCTGTGGTGAAGCTCACAGCAAAAAAAAAAAAAAAAAAAAAAAAAAAAAAAAAAAAAAAAAAGTGGTGCCAGACTGCCCCTTTTGGGCAGTCTGTATTGCCCCTTTAAGTTTAAAATCATATGAACAGACCCAGGCTATGCTGCATTTTTTC
The DNA here is from genome assembly GCA_034509955.1 of Urosaurus nigricauda. Classification (NCBI taxonomy): domain Eukaryota; kingdom Metazoa; phylum Chordata; class Lepidosauria; order Squamata; family Phrynosomatidae; genus Urosaurus; species Urosaurus nigricauda. The sequence continues at coordinate 253,214,112 of JAOEGL010000001.1, read as the reverse complement.
TTGGTTGTCTAACAAAATGACAGTGTGCTTCTTCCTTTATAACCATAATGTTTTAGAGTGGGGATGGGTGGTTTAACAAAAGTATACTGGATTTCAGCCTGATCAGTTTCCAAGTCTGTTGCCCAGGTCAGGCAACAGCCTTTATGTGGTAAAGGAGTGGGTAGGTACCCCCCTTCAAAAGAGTGACAGAGGGAGGTTACACATCTGTGGGAAGTAGTCTTATCAGACATGATATTATTTTTGAGTTAAATAAGTAATCTGCCTATCTGCCATGCAAATAATGTCATTGCTTCAGTAAGTATCTGAACCTGCCCACCCATTTATTTTTTAGTTATGTAGTGGATGATGTTATGTGCTCTTGTAGTGCAAACTTGAGGATGCTTATAACATTTTTTCTACCAGAATCCTCCCCTGGATTTGAGCTGGACTCTCAATTACCCTGTGTTGTCTTTGGATGGGCACTAATCTGCCATATTTCATTTTAAACAATTATACCTCACAAATGTGCCACAGCTTTCAGATCACACCTATGTTACATGTCAGTTTCCCTGTGCATGTATTGTACTAATTAAAACATAGGGTGCAGAAACAGAAAGAGGGAAAGTTAGGAAATCTCAATGTTTTAATTAGTAATGGTAATTTGTATGAAAAATGTGTAGATGGAAAACTGCAACCAGCTGTGAGATTCAGAAACTCTCCAAACTAACCAGAAGATGGGCAGAGGAGTATGCAGGGCAGAGCCAATCCACAAACAATATTAAAACAGAGCAGGTTGGGGGGCATCTGCTCACTCCTAAATATTCACCAGTAGCAAGCAACAAAGAGTTGTTATGGCACTGTGGCATGAGCTGTTATGAGTTTCATGAAGTTAGATGATATTCAGGCTGCTGTCACACTGCAGAATTTATGTTGTTTGACACCACTTTAACTGTCATGGCTCTATCCTATGGAATCCTGGGATTTGTAGTTTGTTGTGACACTACAGCTCTGACAGGGAAGACTAGATATCTCACAAAATCTCAGATACAAGAGAACCATACCACTGAACCATGACAGTTAAAAGTGGTTTCAAACAGCATTAATTCTGTAGCTTGACTGTAGCCCATAGAATTCATGTCACAAGACACTTGTTAGTGGGCCAGAACCATAAATTTACACTAGTTTCATGCTTATTCCACTATTGTTGCTCCCAAAGAAGGAATCCTGAGAATGGTAGTTTTCCAGTGCAAAGCAAAAATGTATTTCAAGCTTTGTTTCTTTTCAAATAGAGACTAATTGTTAATAACCAACAACAACATAGAAAAATCAGCATTTTTAACTTATCACTGCAAAATTACTATTCCCAAGTTTTGGGGAGGAACTATCAGCATGAAAACACGTTATAATTTTTGTTTATATTTTCAATACAAAAAGTTCATCCACCCTCCAGGTATCATAGGACATCTTTTGTTGTTGTTTGTTTTGTTACACCATGGCTACTCTTAGAAATTAAAGTGTGTGTGATGCAGCATTTGGTGGATATGGCAGCCTCCCTAGTATAAGCATTGAAGGAAGTACAGTACATTAGATTAAGTTGCGGGCCAGACTGAGATGTGTACATCCAGCTTCACACAAGATAACTTCTCAGTGCACTCATCAACCTATCTGTCCTCTGCTCAAAAGCTAAGCTGTGGGATCCTGCTGAATGAGATACAGAATGCTGAGGGGAAGGAAAGGATAGTTGATAGCAATTGAGGGGTGCTTTCTACCCCATTTTTGCTTCCAAACTGTTTTTGCAGACCCACCCTTTCTTCCAGTGATCCCACTACAGCTACCTCATTGAGCAGAATCCTCTGACCTCTGTGAAGCATTTGTGGTGGATGGTGCGGCTCTCTTGGGGAGAAGGGAATGGGTAAGTTCATTTCCAACAACCCCATTGCAATTGTCTGAATCTGGATCTAGTTACTGGGTTTCTTTTTGGACAATACAAGGGTTTATTGGATTTACTTGGTTCTAATCCTTAAATTATTTATTAATAAATACGGCCCATTAAACACAGTGGAACTAACTAAATATGATTTGTGTTAGTAGGTTCGAGGTACATATTATCCTGGTCAAAACCTATAGATATTTAGTCAGAAGTACTGTAAGTATGAGTGATTTTATCAGAGCTTACCTTCAAGAAGGTGCTTTATGGCACTGATATTCTTTCCCTGATTATAACTATTTCTAATTTTAGAATTCAGTTAAGCCTTTCAATTGATTGAACTGCTTCCATCAGTGAAACAGCAAAGAGGTTTCCATCTCCGCAGTCAGGCAACATTTGTTCAGGGGGGTTGTGGGACCTTCTAGAAGAGGTGGGAGGGAGGTTATAGGAAAAGAGTGAAGAAGAATGATGGCTCATGCAAATGGACTTCTGTGTATGCAGTGTCTCATTCCATTTTATCAAAAGCACCACCTTCATATCACAAAGCTCAAATGTGAGGGATATGTTGAGATTGCTGCTGCCCCAGTATGTTGTTTTACAATGTCCAGTATATTAAAAAATCAGAATTATATCTTGGTATCAGTTATGCCAGTTACTTGAGTGGGACTTTCATACAAATAGGTACATGGCTGCAGCCAGGATGTGCAGAGCACTTAAAGAAATGTTTGTATTAAACCAGAAGAAGGATATTTTGTTTTGTTTTGTTTTATATAGTATTATGGTAGAATTCAAAGATATAGCCATGTTAGTCTGTAGAATCAGTACATAGAGAGATTTTGTAGCACCTTTGAAACTAACTGAAAGAAATAAATTGGCAGCATGAGCTTTCATAAACTTCAGTCTATTGAGGAGGTAGATTGAAGTCTATGAAAGTTCATCTACCAATTTATTTATTTAAGTTAGTCTCAAAGGTGCTACAAGATCTCTCTACATAGTATTACGGGGTTTTCGTTTGTTAAAGCTGTAGTTCTTAAAGACTTGCTGCCCACCCGAAGCACTGAGAATGGGTTGAGCCACGAATAAATATAAAATTACATTAAAATGGTAGCCAAAAGCATACTTATTGACTGAAGTAACTTGCAAATCTATGTAATACTTACCTGCATTATAATTGTAAAATCCATAATATCTAGAAAGAGGACAATTTGGAGGAAAACATAACTCATGGTTGGAGAAAAATCCACAATCATGCTGCAGTCATGTACTGTAGAATCAAAGCACACGACAACCTACATGCAATAAGCTGTGGGCTTACTTTGACACATGGTGAAATGATCATCTACTTTCTTCACCCTGCACCCAACCTTCTAGTTTAGCTATGAACTGACAACTTATTCCCCACACCCAATCCCCTATCCAGTACATCATAAATTGAAAGGAAATAGAGGATCACTATTTCAAGATGTGCCAAAATCAATCCACATTCCAGCACACATGGAAGTCATGTCACCTTGCCCCTACATATGCATCCATTTTTTTTCATAGTGCAATCTATAGAGCTAGAAGGGTTTCTGCATTCCTTTCAAAGTGTAGGGACAAAGATTTCATGCACAGAACTACCCCTCTATTCTTCTACAAAAGGACAGCCTATGAGTTCAAAGGTTCTAGGTGTGCATCAAAGAAATGCATAAACTCCTTTGTGATGAGGTGTCTGACTTCTGTGCTTCATTGGTGGGAAATATATAGCACATGAATGCATCATAAGAATTGCCTTCACCCCAATATTTGCACAACTTGCAGTATCTGCTATTTCTCATGCATGCCACATACACATATTAATACATATATACCCCTCCTCCAGATTCTGTTCCCCAGTTTCAATGACATCTCTGGATTATTCTTTTCTTTGGTGGTGGAGAAAGATGAGTTCATAACCATTAAAGAAAATCAGTTATTTGGAACAATACTGACCATTTTTCATAAATAATAGTATGACATGACACCGAACCAAGATTTTATTATCTAGACTTTTATTAATTTGCCATTACATAAAAGAAAATAAATTAAATATAACATCAAATTAAAAAAACAAAAACAAATAAATGCCATTTCCAAAAGTCTGCATTATCAATCTTATTAATTTCTGAACATTTACAGGTAAATCAATGATGCATGTTAGAAGATCCTAATGATTCTACTGAAGTAGATACAACATTAATTTTACCACAGGAAAAGAAAAGCGGCACAGTAAACCACATACTTGATGATCAGTACAAAAAAAGAAAACAAAGATGGGAAAAAAGATGAAGTATTAGTAACTATGTCAAAAAACTGAGCACATGATTTCATAAAATAAACTATCCTAACAGTATGCAGGCTACATGTTGGTTGCTCAACAGCAGGCAAGCAAATTCTATTTGCTAAAACTTAGATAAGACACATGGCAGAAATCAGGATTTTGGAAAAAGTGTTGGGTGGGATATTTAAATTCTCACTTGCTCTCACAGTTTTTCCCATATTCACATCAAGAGAGGTCCAGTGAAAATGCAGTTATCTCAGGACCAAAGTAAGTGCATTGAAATATATGCTCAAGCACTGTTTGATTATCAACCTGTGTACAGAAAAAGAGCTACAATTGACTGTAGCACAGTTGCTTTGTAATATTTTGGAACTAAGAAGCAGCCTAAGAGTACATAGGTGACAAGTAGTTGATGTCATAAGCCTATTTGAATTGTCAGAATCCAGTACAGTGCGCCCATGTGCGCATACACTGAAAGCCATGCCAGAAGAAGCCTTGATGCACCCCAGAAGGTGCAATGACGCACATGCCCATGGCACATGCACTGCACTGCACTGCAGGAACAACCCTCATTATTTTCAGTGGGGCTTGAGCATATGTGGAATTCCTCTTACATGTGTGTGTGGGGGGGGGGGGGTCTGGAAAGGATCGCCCATGTAAGGGAAAGGACCACTGTATTGCTGGATAAGAAACATATGACTAAGGAGATGTTCAGAATTTTAAGTGTGATTCACAGCTGCTGAAAGGACATTGACTCAACCAAAGTGAAACACTCTTAAACCATCAAAGTTAATGTAGGATATTATTAAGCCCACAGTGAACTTTCTACTTGGAATCAAATGGGTTTCCACGGTGTTAAACCTTGGCTGAATCATATGCATGTCTTCTAACTGGGCTACACAGTGGTAGAATTCAAAGATAGCTGTGTTAGTCTGTAGAATCAGTATATAAAGAGATCTTGAAGCACCTTTGAGACTAATTAAAGAAAGAATGTGTCAGCATGAACTTTTGTAGACTTAAGTCTACATCCTCAGATGCATTTGAAGAAGTAGACTTAAGTCTATGAAAGCTCATGCTGCCAACTTCTTTCTTTAGTTAGTCTACAAGATTTCTCTACATACTGGACTTTACAGTTCTAAGCCATGATTCAGAGATCCCCATTAAGAATGCATTTTTCAAATGTGAAAGTATCTGAAGTTGTTTACAAAAGATATTTTTGTTGTGGCATCAAAAGGGTACAGTTCCAGATCACATACCCTACAACAATGGAGTCTTTTCGGTACAACATAATACTTAACTACAGGGAAAGAGGTGCAAATGGTGCAGAACCAGGTATGTGGAGCTAAGCATACAAGCCTCCTGCACCAACATGCGGATTTCACGGGGATAATCCATATTATTGATTCTTCTTTTTTTCGTGACATTACTTAAATGTATATTGAGACTGCAAGTTCACACTATCCTGAGGAAGCTCCCATTCTTTAAACCTGCCATAGGAAATGGATACATGCCTAATTGTTGCTGCACTGCAAATCCCATCAGCCCATACCAGAATAGGCAATGATTTAGTTGGAAATGATGAGAAATGCAGGATTGCAACAGTTGAAGGGGCTATACACACATCCTCTCTACTGCTAAGGAAGCCTTGCATGTGTAATTTTCCAGGTTGTGGCTTTAATGACAAGAGTCTTGTGGCAGATGATTCTGCATTGTTTTGAATGAGCTTACCATCTGTACATCTAATGAAAATGAGCCTAGCAGTGTGTGTCCACCTAAGGAAAGTTAACCTGTGTTATGACTAGTTGAACTCATAGCTCATTTTCTCAGCTGGATTTGTAAATACTATGCTTGAGAAAGGCAGAGATGTTGTTTTCTATCTGTTGGTGTGCAGAAAAAAGACATTTCAGCACACATAGGGGCTTTCTAGACCGCCCAAAAGGGGCGGTCTGTACTCGCCCCTTTTAGCAGCGGGATGACGCTGAGGCTGCCGCATGGGCAGCCCCAGAGGCCTCATCCCGCCGCTTTTGGAGGCCGCGGGGAAGCGGCAAACTGCCATTTGCCCATGGCCTCCAAGCGGGGTGCAGCGGGCGCTCTGGGCGCCCGCTGCACTCTGCTTCCCTCGGCGGGGCTGAAGGGAGAAAGGGGCCGCCACTGCAGCCCCTTTCTCCCTGGGTCTTTGCCGTGGTCGTTTAAAGGCCGCGGCAAAGACCTGTCGCAAAAAAGGAGCTCCCTTTGGATCTCCTTTTTTGCGCCGCGGGAAGGGTGTGATTGGTGCCCTCCCGTGGCGAAAAAGCATCATTATGTGTGCAGCGACTCTAAACGCTGTGCACATGATGACGCTGTCATAACGCGTCCGTTAAATTTAACGCGTCCGTTAAATTAAAAATGGCGGTGCCCATATGCTTTAGGGTTAGGGAGGGTGTAGACACTGCGCCCTCCCTAACCCTAAAAACACCCTTTTAAACCCTAGACGTGCCGCTTTTGGCGTGTCAAGATCAGCCCATAGTGCCTCATTATAGATTAGTGGGTGAATCCAGGAATTCACTAAAAAATATTAAGCAATATGGATATGGGTGGGGTGGGGTGGCTAACATGTGATCTAATTTATTTATTTATTTATTTATTTTACTAATGCTGATGATACAGTTGTTGTTTAAAACAGAATAAAAGGCTCAGTATTAAAATGCTGTGTTTTGCTGAATATTATGAAAAGGTTTTGTTAAGACATCAGTGCTATTCCTAGACTGCATTCTGTTATTACTGTTATTTCCCACCATGCCCTCATTTCGTGGAACATCAGGGAATAAGTAGCTGGAAGCATGTGGCTTTAGCTAGAAAGAAATGGGCACACTGTTAACTGTTACTTACTCCTGAACAATCTCGCTTGCACAGACATACTCTGGAAGAAGTAATTTGAGGGCTGCAATTCTAGACCAAATAACAATTTTGTGGAGTAAGCTTCATCCAAATTAAAATAGGCATTGAGATGCTTGAAAAAGTGTTTGATACTCCATGTGCATGTTGGTTTTCATACATTTCTGACATTTAGTGGCCAATATCATGTGCTATTTTTGTGCTATCATGCCCTGATCCATTGATACACTAATTTTCAAGTATGCTTGCTGCTTTGATAAAATCATTGGCTGCTGACCAAAATATAGTCATGAGTGACAATGTGTGCACAGCTCAAACCAGTTGTTGCAGATGTACACTCCCATCTGCATTGCAATGGAATGGAAGAGTACAGCCATATACACACTGGGAGTAGGAAGGAAAGCTGCACTGAATGCATAATACGTCAGTGCACACCAGAGTGAAAATTCACATCCAATGAAATCTTAATTTGCTGTGAATATTTCTCTCAGTCTGTATTAGGAAGACAAATCCTATGCAATTTCTTGAGAGCAAGTCCCATTGGAAGCAATGGCACTTATGTTAGGGTAAAAATGCATAGGATTGCGCATTAAGTGCAAATTTCTCTGGCTTGACCAAAATTGAACAAGATTATTGAAGGAGCCAATATGAAATAGAAAAAATATGTCTTAGAAGATAAATAATTACTTAGCCATTCCTTAATGAGACATTTATGGTCAACTAAATTTAGCAGCATGATAGGAAACAGAAAATTACACACACAGTTTTGTTTGCTAAAGTTCAATGAGACTTACTCCCAAGTAATGTGTATAGGATTGCAACCTAATGGTATTAAACACCAGACACATGCATGTTAAGATCACATAGTTATTAATGTACCTGATCCATGAATAAGGCTGAGATTAGACTTCAGGTGTGCTACTCCCATGTCCAATAACTAGTTTTGCTGGACAACCACTTTGAGGAGGGGTTGGTTATGCTAGGCCAGCTCCCCCTGTCCACCCAAAGACAACTGGTAGGAAACCCCATTGCCCTAGCACCAGTCCCTCATTATCCTCTTCCCAGATGTGACCAAAAAAAGAGGGTACGGAGTCAAGGATACTCTGCAGGAATCCAGAGCTGACCTTGGGGGTTGCCATTTTGACACTATTATTTATCTGTAAAAATTCTCAACCACTTATTTCTTTTCTTAATATCTATTTTTGAAAGGGGTTTTCTAACCTAACACCTATTACATTTATTTCCTTCTATATGTTTTTGTGTGATTTTGTTTCATGTCTTTCTTTAAAATTTAATTTAATGGTGGAAGCAAATATTAGCCTGTATTTTAAAAGCCTCAGATTAGCAAAACTCACATTTGACTTTTCTTTTCGTTTCTTTTTAATATAAAAAATACAATCTGTCTAATTCTCAGCTACTTTATTTATGGACTATAACTGGTGGTGAAAAAAAATAATAAGAAGAAATGGCCTTTAAAAAGTATCAGCTTAGAAAACTGACAAATATGCAGCAAAAGATTATGGAGACATGCAGTGGCTTTGCTAAAATTAAACACAGTAAGTAGAAAAATGTAACTAATGTATTACCAGTTTGTGCCATAAATTTAGCAGCATCAGCTTGTTCCTGAGGGACCCTTTTCTCATGAACAGATCGAGGTCGCTGACTTTTAATTGTATGATCTCCCATCATTCCAAATTCTAAAGACAGAATAAAGGTTTATGAAAGCTTGTGTGTAGACATTTCTCAAAAGTTTACATACTATCTCATGCAATATGTTTGTCCAAAAAAAAAAAAAAAATCCCTGAAGAGGGCACTAGTAAAACTTCAGAGCATGGCATTTTAACATCAACTTGATTTGCTAGGCTAGTTAAAAAAATAAATAAATTGAAGCTTAAATCTGTATCTTAAAAGAGGCTCAAACCAGAAGCTTGTATTAAAATATTTAAAAATATAAACATTTCAGTTTTGTGACACATTAAAAATCAGCTGCAGGACAAAAATAAGTTATTTAAATGGGAGACATTGTACTCAGAATATTTTAAATCAGTGCAAACCACACCAGAAAGCTTCTGCCACTGAGTTTAGTGTTGTTGTGCTATGACAAAACATAGTGTATCCTGTGGAGATCAATAGTTTTTTTTCCCCTCTTGCTCATTTTTCAGGCTGATGGACTGGCAAGCAGGCTTTCATGAGAACAGTGCCAATGCCACATAATGAAGTGCCCATAAAATGCTTAATGATAAGCTGGATACATCAGCAGCTGTGTCCGTAACTTTCATTGCTTCAGAAAACTCACTTACAAAGCATGTGGAAAGCCCCAGGCTTTTTCCTGCTGTTGATTCTAAGATAGAACTCGCCTTTGATTTTAATAGGGAAAATCTATGCTAAAAACTCCCATGTGGGAATGCATGAGATGCTTTTTAAAATAAAACACAGCTCTGGTGATAATTTTCTCTACTGCCTTTGGCAAATCACTTAACCTCTAACAGCATGATCCTAAGATTTGCTAGCCTTGTGACAGAGTGCCCCCACACCTACAGTAAGGCAGCATCACAGTGCATGATATTGTTTCAGTCAAGGAGGGAGATGGGTCATCAAAATTCACATCAGGGTGCCAGTCACAGGCTCTGGTGATGAATGCCTTAAGTGGCATGCATACAGATTTTGTGCCTCAGGAATATGTAGGACTGCTCTTAGAGACCACTGAAGTAGACATTCTTCAAGTGAAAGCTCACATTCCATTACTGAAAATCTTTGACCCACTCTCAAGCTCTTAGTTCAAATATCAGGGACATTTTCCAGTGCTGTTTTTCAAAATGTTTTCCATGCAAATGCCTCAGGACTTGTTATGATGGGTGTAAACAGAAGGCACCATGCGGTTAGCTTCCATTCAGGTTCATATGGTTGGGTGTCATCTACAAAACCAAGAGCCCCCATACGACATTGTCACTCAAGAATTGGGGAGGGGGGAGGAAGTTGCTTTTTTGGACTACCGCACCATATGCCCATGCCAGCATGGTGAATTACCTCACTGGCTGTGGCACTCTGGGCAGAATAGTTTCAAAAAGTACTGTACATATAATTTACACTTTCAGGTGGAAGTAATGGCATCCCACCACTGCCCTCATAATTGGAGGCCAATTATGGATGCTCACCTCAGATTCCTGAGGAATTTTAGTCTTTTTCTCTGTTAACACTTGACAGGTTTTATTTCTATTAAATAGTATAATTTTCAGTGAAGATTCCTTTAGTTGCTAACATTTATTTGTTTTTAGTTGTTGTTGTTGTTTTTAAAGAAATAACTCAGTTTAAAGTAGCCATAAACTCCCCGCCAAAAGAAACCTAATTAGTAAAATGTGTTTGAGTTATAGGCTGCATTCTACATGAATTCAAACACTGCACAATTACATTATGGAACTGTTTAGTTTTCAAACCTTCTTCAAAACAGTAACATCACAGAGAAAAAGAAGGTTGAAAGATTTGTTGAGGAAAAGAAATACCTCTGTTTTATGCTTTCAGTTTCATGGTATTAGTGGAAATATTTTGTCATTTTTGCTGCTGCTGTTACATCACTTACTAGGAACTAAAGAAGACTTGAAATTAAACAAATCTTGCAAATGCATTGTCATGTGGAAAAACTAGTCCTTCAGGTTAGAGCTTCCGGAATCCTCTGCCTAGCATGCCCAGCGGTCACATTACAGGGGGGATTCAAAAAGGCAACTTTGCCAAACTCTTATCAAATATAGATACCCTGAACAATCGGTGAACTCCTCAGTCAGCATGGTTTCAAATTGTGTAGTGGGGAGAAGAATTGGAAGAATGCTGTCAGTGGTTGCAAGTATGGCCACCTCCTCCCTACCAGCATTGTCACTACCTATTTATTTGCTTGTCCATCTCTCTGGGACAAGAAGTAAAGATGCTACCATTCCTTTCTCTCCTTAATCTTGTTGGTTGCTTGCTTGAAGGGGGCAGGTAAACAGGCAACAAAAGCAAGGAGGAAAGGCAGGATGAACAGATGTTTCCAGACTTTAGGAGAGCTCTTCTCCCAATTCATGGCCTCAAATGGTGCCCACTGACATTGACCTATGGCAGTAGTCCTGCCAGAAGGTACTAAATGGGGCCTGCCAGGTGCTGTACAGAATCTCCCTCCATTTGTAAGTTTTCCACAGGTAGCAAAACCAAGAGGATCATGGAATCTGTGGTAGGAACGTGGTTGCTGTCAGGATATGATTCTGTTAAGACCTGGAACCTTCAGAACCCTTGGAAAAGGAGGTGAAAGGGAAGCAGGAACTGCAACAAGTCTTAGCACTACTACCTGTCCTGTGGAGTCCACCATGGCTGTAGAGCAGTGGTTCCCAAACTCTAGTCCTCCAGATGTTTTGGACTTCAATACTCAGAATCCCCAGCCAGTTTGACCAAGTGCCAGGAATCCTGGGAGCTGAAGTCCAAAGAATCTGGGCGACCAAAGTTTGTGAATCACTGCTGTAGAGTCAATGGTCAGAAGTTACCTGAGCTCCCAGCCAGTTCTGGCATCCCATCCTTTGCCACCCTAAAGAGTAGAGGATGCAGTGAACCCTTGACAATAGTCAAGAGACATAGGTCTCCACTCTGCCTGGGTTCTCAGGAAACTCTCACGTCCATTTCCCTGCTACCCTTAGGGCAATTTTTCTTCACCTTCTTTATGCAGCTCCTCATGTTGTGGTGACCCTCAACCATAAAATAATTTTTGTTGCTACTTCATAACTGCAATGAATGGTCTTAGGTGACCCCTGTGAAAGGGTCATGACCCACAGGTTGATAACTTCTGGCCAAGGGGCTGAGGAGGTGGTGATCCACCGGCAATGGGCCTGGCTAGACACATGAGGTAACCTTCATTTAGAAAGTTGTCAGAAGGGTATGCAGGCCTGTCTGCTTCTTATTTTATCTTAGCCTAAGATATAGCAACACTACCTTAGAACTGCAAGTGCCAGTAAACTAATTCAGACCTGAAAGTCTTTTGAAAAATAGAAAAACAAAACTTCACACATTTTAGAAACCTCTTGCAAAGCTAGAGCAAATAGAATGTGGGTGTGTTTTTTGTTTTCCTTTCTTGAATTCCACCTTAGCAGTGTTACCATTTTCAGAATAGAAGACAGTGAGATTGCTTTGCTAGAGAAGGAGCTTCCAGAGGCATTGAGGGCAAGTGTGGAAAATTTAGTTGTGTGGGAAAACTCACTGAACAAAAGTGAGCGGTCTAACAGCGCAAACCTATGCATGTTTGGAGGGATGTTCTGCTAATTTCAATGCAACTTTTTCTTCAGCAAGTGATCACAGTATTGCAGGCTCAGAACCACTGGACAAACCACTTTTTTGGATGACAGGCTGAGGAAAACAGTGGAAATCATCCATCCTCACTTAAAATTATGAAATAGCTGTATAATAACATCCCTACCTGGGAGTTGTGGTCCAAAAAGGATGTTTTTCCAAGCTCAGCTATGAACCTCAAGATACCAGTTGGCACACTCTCTAGCCTGATGGTACACTACAGAATGAGCCCTTTTTCCAGAAGGGCCAAAGGGAGCCAGGAAAAACTCAATTCATATTCAGATGAGTTTGTTTTTGTTTTTGTTTTGCATGGGCCAAATAAAATAAAATGCCCTTCCCCAACCCATGCTCTCACCAGGGAGTCTGGATGCTGCATGGTCCATACCCTGTTTCTGGTGTGAAATGTCCAGGTGATGTCCAGCCAGTCAGCAGGCAAGTCTTCAAGACAGGATGAAGTTTAAGAAATCCCTGGAAAACAACTACAGAACCAAGCCTGCTGTATATTCCCCTTAAAACATTTTTAGCTATGTTCTGCTCCAGATCTTCCCAAAAGATCTGGAGCCATCTGTTGCATGTCAGGCAGTTGTTTACAACATGTCCCACTGTGGTGCCCAGTGCCACTGCCACACAGAAACTCACTCGCTCTGAGGTCAGAATGAGGCTCTCAGCCACTGGGACCCGTGTTCTGACCTCAGAGCCAGCGACCCGCTGTTGCACTGCCAAGCACCACAATGAGATGAGCATGTGAACAGAAATGTAGAGGCTGGCAAAAGAAAAGAAAAATCCCTGGATGCATTTTCGAAGAAGCCTTGAAGTGGTCATTAGAAGATTCCAAATGTTTTTGTTTACTCATGCAATGCTCATCTCACCTGGATGTTTCATTTCACATGTGTATATCTTTAGTTCTGAATAAAACGTCTGCTGAAACATGTTCAAGCTGTTCTTCCCATGTTATTTCTGCTTCTGGTACCAAAGTTTCTGTCAAAGCCCAGGAATACATCTACTTGGTTAACTGAAGTATGCCTGTACTAAATACATAACAATAGATCTTATACAAACAGTGAGTAGAAAAAAAATACCCTCTATTGACTGCATCTGCACTGCAGAAATAATCCAGGTTGACACCACTTTGACTGCCATAGTCCAATGCTATGAAATTCTGGGAATTACAGTTTGTTGTGGCACTAGAGCTCTCTGACAGAGAAGGCTGAATGTCTTGGAAAACTACATTCCCCAAATTCCATAGCACTGAGTCATGGGAGTTAAAGTGGTGTCAAACTGGTGTCAAACTGAATTATTTCTGCAGTGCAGATACAGCTTACTGATAGATTTTAGACCTTCAAAGTAAATCAATCACAGTGACATAACTTCAGTTTGATCTTTCCTGGTCTTGCAGGTGGTTTTGTAGATGAAACAACATGGTTTGAAGATATATAGATGAGCAGCACCTGTGATATAACATAGGCTCAATATTATAATGTATATGCCTTTCTCAGATAAATCATATATTGAATGGGGCTCCTGCGAATTGTTAATGAACCTGAAGCTATTTATTTTTGATGATCAGTTATAGTGAAAGCCAACCTGCTGAAGTTTAGTATCTATAGGAGGAATAGTAGCATCCAAATTTTATAGGTCTGAAACTGCCGCCATCCCTCATGATGGCTTAGGCTGATGGGAATTATGTTTTTAGTTATGGAATTAATTTTTACATATTTAATGCTTGTGTATAAAAATTAGTTTCTGCTAATTTTTCAGTCTTCCTTACAAGTTGTGAGTATTTTGCAAAGAAATCTGTGAGATCTTTTTACAGAAGACACCATTTTTGTATAAAATGATATGTTGTTACACCCCACCCCATTACACATCCTCCCCACAAAGCCCAGAGATATTTTTTAAGTGCTTATCTTTTCCCTTTTGTTGAAGGATGAAAAATCTTGTGACAGTTGTGTGTGTGTGTGTAGTTAGTGTGTTGTCAGTAGCATCACTATGTTTAGTGTCACCCAGTGCAGGAACTCATGGTGTCCTCCCCACGCACTGGCCTCTTCCTCTTTCCACACCATATAGAATCCTTAGTAATTTTTTGTACTAATGTTACTCATACATCGTAATTCCCGTATATCATTTAATATAATGGCAATAGTTGTAACATAAACAACTAACAATAATAAAATCATGAGCAAGGCCTAAATGTATTTACATGTACATAGTTTCATGTGGTTTGGTAAGATCTGATGTTTTTAGATACAATTTAAAAATAATCTGTCCCCGATGTTATTTAACATCTACATGAAGCTGTTGGGTGAGATCATCCGGAGGCACAGAACTCAGTGTCACCAGTACGCTGATGACACCCAGATATACTTCTCCGTGACCAGATCGTCTGCTCAGACCTCCAATGGCGCCTCCCCTCTCAATGACTGCCTTGTGGCCGTAATGGATTGGATGAGGAAAAACCAATTGAAGCTCAATCCAGACAAAACGGAGGTGCTCACAGTCACAGGCCCGAAACCAGGCCTGGGAATACAACTTCCAGTCCTGGACGGAGTCACACTCTCCTCAAAGGACTCTGTTCGCAGTCTGGGGGTACTCCTTGACCCGTCGCTTCACATGACAAGTCAGGTGAATGTGACAGTTAGGAGTGCCTGCTATCAGCTTCGGCTGATACGCCAGCTGCGCCCTTTCCTGGAGATGAGGGATCTGGAAACTGTGATACACGCACTGGTAACCTCACGTTTGGACTACTGTAACACACTTTACATGGGGCTACCCTTGTGCCTAACCCGGAAATTACAACTGGTCCAAAATATGGCAGCCAGACTTCTCACTGGAACATCTAGGAGAGAGAACATCACTCCTGTGCTTAAAGCTCTCCACTGGCTGCCGACCAGTTTCCGACCACAGTACAAGGTGTTGGTTTTAACCTTTAAAGCCCTACATGGCTTGGGTCCATCCTATCTAAGGGATCGCCTCTTCCCATATGAACCCCCTCGCACACTTCGGTCCTCTGAGAGGAACTTACTGCAACCCATGAAGACCAGGTTGGTGCAGACCTCCCAGAGGGCCTTTTTGGCTGTTGTCCCCAGGTTGTGGAATGACCTGCCGGATGAGATGCATCTTATTTCATCTTTAGAAGGCTTTTAAAAAGCCCTAAAGACGCATCTCTTCCGGCAGGCCTTCCCAGAGAATGTAAACATCCCCCAGCTCCAAATCTAGGCTTTAGAGTGGCCTTTTCTCCCAGCCTCCCTTCTCTGTTTCTACTTCTGCATAACCTTGGCTAGGTCCGTTTTTCTCTAATCTTGTTTTTATTACTATTTTAGCTAGTTACTGTTTTAATTCAATTGTGATTTAATCTCTTTTTAAGGGGGGTGGTAAGGGAAAGGATGGGTTATTTTACTTGATATTGTTTTAATCCTTGTTGTAATCCACCCCGATTGCTTGTTCAGAGGGGCGGACTAGAAATAAATATTATTATTATTATTATATTTTTTAAAAATTAAAATTTTAGAATATATCAAATTTAGTATTTTTTTTTTTCAAAAAAACACCTCAGGGCATATCCTTTCTCCTCCCAGTGAGCGTCACGCCATCTCTTCAGTATTTTAAAGGGACACAGGTGAACACCACAGCCAGTTTCTGCCAAAAGGCAGGTGTTTGGGGAGCAGTGGGGTCATACCCTCTTAGAAGTTCTGGTGTGGTCACCATCCCGCTAGTGACACCCTTCTGTACATGTCACAATATATTTTCTTGTTGAGGATGAAAACATATATGAATATTCTTTACATGCCAAATTATACAGGGCAATATGTTGTTGTACGTGGTCACATGTTCCCCATTCCTGGTTTAAGGGAATTAAGCCTTGATAGCTCTATCTTTGATATTCTGGTAATACAAACAACGAATGTCCTGTCTGATGTAACATCAAGTGAGACAAAACACGCTGATCTACTAATGGCTGCATGATACACTCTTCTCAAATCTTTTGATTGCATTATGTGCAACTGGTGAGTTAGAAGATAAGTAGAAAGAGTTGGATTTGGGTTGCAATGCTTAAAAATTAGGTATTCCAAAATAAATAAATAAATAAATAAATAAATATCAGTTTTATCACAAGCACTTTGCAATGCAGTACAAGGGTAGTTACTGTTAATTACAAAGGGCAGGGGTCATGGTTGTGTATATGATTGTAGTTATAGGTTTACAGACTGTGGACTAGTATTTGTTGCTTGCATAATTTCCAGTTACCTGAAGAGTATGTACATGTGTTTTTGAATGTAGGGTAGGATTTAAATATTCTAATAAATACATTAAAATCAATAATTCTTGGTTTCATTTCTAAAACTTACCCAGAACCAGTGTGCTGCAATATACAATATCTCACCATAGTTGTACAAGGTGGAAAGGGACCTGAAAATGATGTAAACATGTTTCCCTTGATGGACTACATATCAACAGCAGGACATGTTTGGAAACTGTGTAGTTAAATGCACTGTGGCCTTTCTGGGAAATCTACAAATAATCAAATATTGTGCTATCACTTCAGACATGATAGAAGTTCTTAAGCATCTATAGAAAAGTTTCATTTCAAGATACATGACCTTGATACTATTTTAATGCCTTATTCCTTTACCTGTATTTCTGAATAGACTTATGTCACACTGACTGAAACAGTCTGGAGTGTTCAGCATCATCTGTAATTGCTTCACATCACCCCTCCCTTTATTTTCCTCTTGAGTTGTGTTTTCGTCACACCCACATCTGGCTGATATTATTTAGTTTCATCACTAGATGGCAGGATGTACCTTATCTTAAACTGCAAACAGCTGCAGTAAAAAAGAAAATCTAGTCATGCTCCCTCCCTCCCCCTTTATGCTTCCATATTCTGTTCCAGCAAATCAAATCCAAAAAATATCAGTAGAATATTCTCCTGAGTACAGCCTCAGTGAAAACAGAATCCTAAGATTAAATGACCTAATAAAGGCCAAAAGAAAGATGGCAATTCAGAGAGCCCCAGTGATTCAGGATCTGCTTTGCTAAATTAACCACACTGACAGAAGTGTCAGAGCACATCACTGCTCATTCCTGCTTCTTCTGAGTAGCCTCCATTTGCAAGCATCCAAGGTAACTCTTTGGCTGTATATTTCCATATGTAATTCTCCCCAGAAAATCCCTTAGCATGAAGGCAAAATTATGGGGGTAGGGACACAGAGATGCAATAATCATCTTGTTTCCAGCAATGGGTTGTTGTTGTTGTTTTAAACACAGCTTTTGGTTTAGCAATACAGTCTATACAGATCACATGATCAGGTTTACTGGCTGAAACAGTGATCAGTGAGTCACTTGCCCTCCAACATTTCAAACAACATCAGAGTGTGATGCAGCAAAGTCTATTAATGAGGAAGAAGAGAGAAGATAGGTGATGGTGTAGTGGTTTGCTTTTGCCTGGTTCTGCAGGGAAGAGCAAGCTTCTACTTCCTCCCCCCCCCCCCCCTGCTTTGAGTCAATTGAGAGAAAACTACTTTTTCATTTTGAACTTAGTTTGAACCAATGGAAGTTAGCTGTAAGCAAAGGAGGAAATATTGGGAGGAGGCGAGACAAACTGGGACATTTTAAAAGCAAATGGGGCAGTTGGGAGGTATAGAACTGTTCAAATGCTATAGTAGTGATATCTCATTATGAATATGCAAATATTCCACAATCCCAAACACTTTTGGTTCTAAGCATTTTGGATATGGGAGACTCAACCTGTAATATGCTAAAAGGAGACATAGTGCTGGCCAAACCAGCAAACAGATCTTTATTTGGTACCATGTTTCCCTGAAAATAAGACACTATCTTATATTATTTTTTGCTCCCAGAGATGTGCTAGGTCTTATTTTCAGGGCATGTCTTATTTTTCCATGAAGAAGAATTCGTATTTATTGTTGAACATTTTTTAACATTTATTATATATTACACACACACACACACACACACACATATATATATATATACACACACATAAAAACTTTGCTAGGTCTTACTTTCAGGGGAGGCCTTATATTTAGCAATTTAGCAAAACCTCTGTACTAGGTTTTATTTTCTGAGGATGTCTTATTTTCGGGGAAACAGGGTAGGTCTAGGGTCCTACTGTAATTTGGAAAGAGCATGCTATTATTTGATAATATGGTGGTCTGCCTCACATGGTCCCACGTTATCTGCAATGTATTAGATTACTCAGTGCTATCTATGAAGGTTACAGTCAGAACTGTTGCAAAGCTTTAACTTAAGCAGAATACACAAGCAGACTGAATATCAGCATAGGGCTAATCTATAATTTTACAAATAAAATTAATGGGGGAAAAAGCATAGGGATAATCTGTTCCTGTTATTATAATATAGAGTTGTAATTCCTTACATTCATTTAACAGATTCTTTATTGGGAGGGTGCTAGTGATCATCTTTCTAGCCTGGGAATTCCATTTTTCTTTGTACAAACAAGGTACAGCCATGCTATACATAAGGTAAACCGAGTATGCAATCCTACATGCACTGACTAGGAATTAGCCTCATGGAACATCTGAGTATCCATGGATATAGTTACAACATATACTTAGCTCTCTACTGATGGAATATATATTTCTAAGTGCTAGATTGTTTTCTTTTAACTCCATTTATTGGAAATATTTGGCAGCTACTATTTATACAGAGGCCCGATCTAGATGGGCGAAATGAGGTGTGATTAGGGTTCTTTTGGGCGTTTTTAGGGTTAGGGAGGGCTCAGTGTTCGCACCCTCCCTAACTCTAAAGCGTATGGACGGTGCCATTTTAAAATGGCGGCGTCCATATGGATGCACCATGATAGTGTCATGGAGCGCGCAGTGTTTACACAACGCTGCGCACGCCTGACATAATGGCACCACGGGAGGTGTCAAGCACACCCGTTCCGTGGCACCAAAAGGAGTTCCGAAACGGAGCTCCTTTTTTGTTCCGGGTCCTTGCCACGGCCTTTAGATGGCCATGCCAAGGACCCAGGGGGGAAAGGGGCCTACTAGGAACCCAGGCTCAGCCCATGTCTCTGCATACTTTTTCTTGGACATTTCTCACCCCAGAACCACCGGGGAGAGCGGGGTGCAGCGGGCGCTTAATTCTTTTAGGCCGCTGGGAAGCAGCAGTTCATCGCTTCCCTGTGGCCTTCAGAAGTGGTAGGATGGGGCCTCTGAGGCTGCCAGTGAGGCAGCCTTGGCCCCATCTCGCCGCTTAAAGGGGCAGCTGCAGACTGTCCCTTTTGGGCGGTCCGTATCGCCCCAGAATATATAAATTCATTTTTATATTTTTTTCAGTTTCTGGATTATTACATACGCTGCATATAATATGCATTTGTAATCTTCTACCCACTTAATCTGTATCTTCTCTTTCTCTCCAGCTGTTCATGTATCACAAAGAAATATTATGTTCCCCACTCTAATATCTAAGTAAATGAAATGAACTTTAAACAAAGTAAACCAGTGATCTCTACCTATCTGTTAGCATACCCATTTCCATTCAACAGAAATACATAGAAATAATTACAGTGGGCCCTTTTTATCTACTTGGGTTTGGTTCCAGGACCTTCTGTGGATAACAAAATCCATGTATGCTCAAGTCTCATTAAATATAATGGCACAACAAAATGGTATCCCATATATAAAATGGAAAATCAAGCTTTGCTATTTGGAATTTACACTTTTTGGGAATATTTTCAAGCTGTGTATGCTCAAATCCATGGGAGGAAAAACAGTGGATAAAGACGACCAACTGTATAGAATTTGCAAAATGTACCTGAATCTTTATGAGTTTTTTTAATCTTTCTGAATGTTTGAAGAAATACTCCAATAAGTTATATTACCTTTCAAACCCACCTTTCCCAAACCAATAACCTCCATATGTATCAGAATCCTAATTTACATGACAATGCAAATTTTAACGTAACACAACTGTAGGATGACTGATGGGCAAAAGCTGCTCTAATTGTATTTGCTTAAAGTTTAACTTCATCAGGATGACATCTACAACCTGTATACTACTTTTATCAGAAGTAAGAGAGGTATGCATTAAGCCTTGTTCATTATGTTCTGTACACTGCACAATGAACAATTCATGTACACTATTCATTAATTTGCAGTGTGATATGATCTTGTACCCAGTTCAATTCTATTATTGTTAATTATGAAACTTAGCATTATTTATGCAGAGCTTGCACTGCTCTGTCATAGCAAAAACAGAAAAACCATAACCTTAAAATCAGTTGGCCAGAATTTTGCAAATACACGAGCTAAACAGATGCCATACCCAAAATGAGAGCAATGCACTATTTGGGTATCATAATTTTACCTATTGCTATTTCTGTCTGAAACTCTGTGGCGTCAGTAGAAAATGCATTTACTTAGAAATAAGTCAACTGAACTCAGCAAAACTTTTTTCTAAATAGGAATGCATTTGATTATATTGTCAGAGTTCAATCCTTATTGAGAAATACGTCCCACTGTGTTCAGTGGGAGCTACTCCCAGTTAAATGCGTGTAGGATTCCAGAACACAACAGATCACATCATCCTTTCCCAACTTTGTGTCTTCCAGATTTAATGGAGTACAACACCCATCACCCCCCAGTCAGTATGTCTATCAACAGTGCTGGCTGGGAATTATAGGGATGTTAATGTAGCAAATCTGAAAGAAGGTTAAAACTGGTCAAGATAAATATGTGCAGGTTTACTTGTATTTCAAGGGATTTAAACTTACAGAAGATACATTGAAACAGCTGGGGGTTAAGCCAGTTATTAATATCAATAAGCTCTACTGACTGACTAGACTTTCTTTAAGATTATCAAAGTCTAGATTGAACCAACCGGTCACCCCCCCCCCCCCACAAGGCCTTTCCAGGGCCTTGGGTGCCTCATCCAGACCACCACAAGGCCTTGGGCACCCTCTCTGGGTTGCTGCAGGTCTGTGCACTCATTCACTTGTATGCATGTGTGCTCCTATGTCAGGTGCACACACCAGAAGTCCTGCCCACCCAGAAGCCCCCACCCTCCCACACTGGATGTCAACAAATCGGGTGATGCCACTGATCTAGAATAGGAACGCTGGATGTTGCCAAACTGGAATTTAGCCTGCATCTGACCTGCAGAAATAATATAGTTTAACACCATTTTACTTGCCATAGCTCAATGCTGTGCAATTCTGGGATTTATAGTTTTGTGAGATACTTAGCCTTCTCTGTGAGAGAGCTCTGATGCCAAAAACAAACTACAAATCACAGGATTCTGTAGCATTGAGCAGAAATGGCAGTTAAAGTGATGGCAAACTGGAGTATTTCTGCAGTGCAGATGCAGCTCTAGATTATGAGTAACCATTGGCGGGAGTTGCAATCCAGCATTTGGAGGCCCACATCCTACTTAACTCTACTCTAAAGCAAATTCACATTTATTGGAAGATGCCCTGCATTATTCTGGCTATGGTTCAGTGCTTCCACAATCCTTTCACTTACCTTCCTAGTCATTCAGATCCAATTAATGCACATTCTTATTTAAAAATCATCATCCTGAATTATGTTAGGATGCTTTTATCATTTTAGTCATTTAGATAGCAGAGGTTAGGATTGGAATTTAACAGACTGCTCCTCCTAATGCTCCTTTTAAAACTATAAATATAGTCATGGCATTGTAAGACTTTAATCCTCCTTTATACTTTCCATATATTTCACTTTGACACTAAGTCATCTACATTTAGCTATTGTTACTTTGCAATGTGGCCCTTGCAATAAACAGTATTTAAATCTAAACAGGAAAATAGTTTTCCTTTTGCTGTTTTGCTTTATTTAAATACATCAATCCTGATTCTATTACAGGTCAAAGTTGGATGAAGGATTGGTTGTGCAAGGAGATGAAGCATGCACAATCTCAAACCCAATCTAGAAGTCAAACACACACACACACACACATACAATATTATTAAGTAACTGGCAGTACTGCTAATGCTATTCAGAAGTAGGGACAGGAATTCCCTTGTTGCCCCCCAAAAGCTGATCAGTGTAATGACTATTTAGCTGAGGTCACAGAATGTAATCCACACAAATGACGTTATTTCATTAAAAGAAACAAAATTATATTTAGTTGGGACTTAAGAGTTTTCTGGGGGAGAGGTTTAGCTACATTTTATATAAAAAAGAAGAAGTTATATTTCATTAAATGTAACAAAATTATATTTAGTTGGGACTTAAGAGTTTTCTGGGGGAGAGGTTTGGCTACATTTTATAATTAGATGTATAGTGATACAATTGATCCACAAAGTATAAAATTCCTAATGATGTCTAGCCTAACTTTGGCCACAAACTTGCTGTAGTGTACCCATTCTTTTTCCTACTATAGAATAAGCAAGTCATGGCAAACCATGAAGATCATAAATATCATTCAAGTAAATGTTGGCTAGTATATTTTAAAACTATTTTATTACATTCTGTAATTTAATCATATAACATATCCTCCAATGTCTGGCTCTGACCATAACATCTTGAAAGCCTGGCACTTACATTTCCTTGCAAGTATCCAGGAAATGGGACTATCTAAGGTATCCTCCTCCCATATCCACCTACTTTACGTCACTACCACTTCAACCACTACTGCTACCTTACTTTTGAAAGAGTAAGCTCCATGTGATCTCCCCCCCCCCCCTAAAAATACGAAACCTTCTAAACACAGTTTTTCATTTTGCTTGCATGAAAATAAAGCATTGATGCTTGTTCAGTAACTATCAGACCTTTTCTCTACCTGGCAGACAACAACTCTATTTTTGTGATGGTCAAGTTGTTCAAAGTAGAATGAAGCGGCGGTGGGGTGGGGGGGGGGTATGTCTATTACAGAGTCTCCCATATTCCCATAATTACAAGTCAATTTTTCTCCTGAAAATAGTTGCTTGTTTAAAATAGTCTGCGGTATCCATTAATGGATCCCAAGTTCTATTTCCCCCTTCATTTTAATGCAACATTTCTGACAGATATGCTGTGACACCAGCATGCTCAATAAATTTCAATTCACTTGTCTGATATGTGACAACACAGTGCTCTTCAACTGCTATTCTCACAGATGCAGCTGTTTGTTTCCCAAAAGCAATATGGTCACTGTATCTACCAAAAACATAGACACAAATATATCAACATATGCAAAACACTTTTTAAAGCTCATAGTGTACAAGACAGTTTGACCTAAGGTAAAACATATGGAGTCAAATGACAGCAGATGCCTGGATTTTAGTCACATAAGGTCTTTCCCACATCCTGCTTTGATCTAATGTGCAAAAATAATTCATCTGTCTCTGCTAGAAAAAAATACTGATGTTATTTTAGCTTCTTTCCATCCTAGAGTGAAACATTGAGCTCACAACACATTTTTTTAATTGTTCCCTTCACAGTCCAATCGGAAAAGGGCACTGCACTGAAGCCTATCCAAGTAAACCTGTATGTACATAGGTTTCAAGAGGGGAGCAGATGTTTCCATAGTTAGGGTTGCAGCTTAGAAATCTACCCACACAGACATTCACACTCAGTGCATGAATATGAGGAGAAGAGTGCCCTTGAGATAAGTCTTTAAAACTCCAGATTGTGGCACAAGAAACAAAATGCACGGTAGATATATGGTATGCCAAAAGAAGGGGTGGGGAAGTGTTATTTAGATGTGGGCAGGTATCATCTCAATGACTCCCACCGGATGTTATAAGAGAAAATAAACTGGTGTTCTAAAAAACACACACTTGTCCCTTCATATTCACTAGGGTTAGGGGCACAAGGCCCTCGTCAAGATGGAGAAACCACAAATAACAAAAACAGCATGTTTTTACCTGAGAGGACACCTCTCTAGGAATCTCTAGGTCCTTCAGCACATCTCTGTGGTCAATGTCTGACAGACACTGACCATGGAACTGCGCTGGAGAAGCTACAAAGGCCTAGTAGAGTATTTTCTCTAGGAATCTCTAGGTCTTTCAGTGCAACTCTGTGGTCAACATCCAACAGACAGATAGGGCAGTTCTGCGTTTGATGATGGACAAAACTATCAGTTTTGCTTTCTTACATATATTTTGTATTTATTTTATTTATTTTATTGGTAAATTGTGATCAAATAAGAATTTAAATAAAATTCTTAGGGATGATAAATTTTGATTTTAAAATAAACTGAAATGGATTTTGTACAGAAACTGGCGGCTAGGATGCACTTGTTAATTGCTTATACTAGAGAAGGGATGGATGAATATGGTCCTTTTTTTTCCAGACTTCTCAGCAGATTTCAATACAACTTGCAGTGACATCCTTCTGAACCACTGCTGCAGGTTGACTCCAGCATGGAACTTCTGTTCTACTCTGTAGCCATTGATATTTGAGATATGCCGTGATTCCATTTTCTATTCCATATTTTTCAACTTCCAGGTGAAGCCTTCTCTTTGTGGGATGATGGTCTCTAGCGAACCAGTAGGGAAGGTCTTGTGCCTGCAGGACCAACTGTTCTTTCTGATCAAATTCTCAGTCACTGGCCCTTCAATACTGTGCAGATACATGCTTCCTGCAGTACATTGTTGCAGCTGTTTGAGCATATGATCACTGGACAGACCATAAATCATCTTGTCTTCTGTTTGCATTAGTTCAGAGAGTGCTTCTGGCTGTTCTACAGATTATGCCAGCTGTGAATATGCCCTTGCTCCAAATGCATCAGATCTAAATATTCTATTTCCCTATTCTATTTGTACTTGTAGTGGATTCGAGATATTGCCACAAGGAGAAATAGTCATGAATATATGAACTTTCACAGAACATTCACAGCACAGCCTGAAATGCATAGGAAACAGCTACCTTGTCTATAAAATAGTCTACACAGCAGCTAAACCATGCTGAAATTGTTTAGCTTAGCAAACAAACTTTCCACAAATAGGGCAGTCTAAGAACTACTTGTCACATGTCCCACTGTTAAACTATGTTGCTAAAATTATGACCTAGTGAAAATTATCACCAAAGCTTCATTTCTATTTCCATATAATTTCATTCCACTTTGGACAGTCTTACATTCTGCAACAGGCACATCCTCAATATATTTGTGGACTTCAGTTTGGAACTCTATCTATTTCATGCAAACATGGTTCAGAATGCTATCTATCTATTTCATGTTCTCATGGGGACTTGCTCAAATCTGTCAAGAATTGCCTGGGATTAGGACTCCAGTTGCAAGGCCAGACTGACTCACATGGGAACAAACAAAGCACTCATTGAGTTGAACACAATATAGAATAGCACCCAGAATCCTCTTGTTTCTCTCTTTCAAGGGCAACATGCCATTAGCTACCCCTCTCATCAAAGAAAGTGCAGAGTTCTCTGTTTGTAACCTTCTCACATTCTTTATCACTAAAGTGAGGTATTACATCATAAACTATAGTAACAACTTTTGGATAATTTCTAAATATCTATAAATGAACACAAACTAAACCAAAAGTCTTCCTCTTTTCTGAAGAAGAAAATTAAAAAGCCATCTTAGTTGACCTCCCTTAAAGCTATGTAAAACATACATATTATAAGAGTAGATCTTGGGATTGTGCTATGAATCTTGTCTTGCCAAGTTACTCCTGGTCAACAATTAATTCACCATGTACAATTTCCACTTGACTTAAGAACAGTAAGGTTCCTGGCCCCTGTGTATACCAAAATCCACATATACTCAAATCCCATTATAAACAATGGGTTAGTGAAATGGTGTCCCTTGTATAAAATGGCAAAATCCAAGTTTGCTTTTTAGATTTTTTAAAAAATTTATTTTCTACCCATGAATGGTTGAATCCATGGATGAAGAATCTGCAGATACAGAAGGCCAACTGTATTGCTAAGTTGTAAAAATTTGGCTTATCTAAGCTTGGAGTTGCTAGACACACAGGATCATGCAAACTCTTTTTTGTTTTTCCTGGATTACATTTACAAATGGGCTCTTCTGTTACTTATCACTGTAAAAACAGAAATATTTCTGACATTTGATAGGAATAACACTGGAGTCCAGAGGCAAAGTCTAAAAGTGACAAGTCAACAGCTAATTTTACATCAATTCACATTTAGTTAACAAAGCTTCATTTTAAAAATGGGACTGGTCTACCTATCTTCTAGGCTGGAGCTTTAGAGAACAGAGATAAGCCTTTCCAGAAATCAGTTCCAGTGAGTTTAATGAGGATTGCTCTTTAGATATAGGATTGCAGCCTTAAAGGTCACCTCAATTTATGGCCTTAGCTTCCCCCTACTATGCTTACATCAGTCAGAATATCCTTCTGTTGTGACTAGAATAAAACTCAGCCAGTCATGAAGGTCATGCAAGGAAGCTGGGGCAGTGACTTTCTTTCAGACTAAATTGCCTTACAAGTGTATTTATTATTGTTTTATTGTGAGGATTGGCATTGATGGATGAAATATCCATAATATTCCTCTTACATCACTAAAGGATTAATGAAATAAATTAATAGCCAACGAATCAGTCTTGGATCTGGTTTAGAAGAAGAAAGAATAATACTGTTTGTCCTGATCTGCATGTAATACGCATGAATGGCTGCCACCAGTAATGAATTATTTCTGCTTTTCTTAGCTGGTCTCTTTCAGTGGTCATGGAAGACTATTTGAAAGGCTACCAGAGTCCTTCTGTCTACTGTAAAGATCATAGGAAGATATAGGCATATGAAGAAAGAACATGAGCTTTCAAAATGCTCACCAGAAGTTAGCATCTGGACAGCAGTGGGAGTAGACACACACCATCTGATCAGTCAGTTCCCAATTACAGTTACTGCCACACTACAGAAATAATGCAGTTTGACAAAACTTTAACTGTCATGATTCCATCCTATGGAATTCTGGAGTTTGTTGTGCCACCAAAACTCTCTGACAGAGAAGGTTAAATAGCTCACAAAACGACAAATTCCAGAATTCCACAGCACTGAGTTATAGCAGTTAAGCTGTCTCAAGCTGCATTAAATCTACAGTGAAGATGCAGCCAAAGGTAAGAGGAATGATATTTCTGTACTTTATCAGTCTGCCTTTACAACTTAACATGCACAATATGATTTAACACAATACTTTTTTGTGTGTATGGAAAAAAATTATCTCTCTCTTTTAGCTATGCATTTTATCCTCTCTGCGAATTAATAAGCAGGTAACCTAATTTCTACATTGTCTGGGTAGATTTCTCAGGTTGGTCTGTAGTGGTTTGAATGCTGTACTAGGATGCATAGTCCTACTCACCTATGGAAATCTACTAGATGACCTTAGGCCAGTCACACTCTCTCAGCCTCAGCCAACCTGTTAGAATAGGAACTCTCCTCTGAACATATCTTGCCAAGAAATCCAAGTGGCAGATTTACCTTAGGGTTGCATAAGCTGGAAACAACTTGAAGGCACAAAACAATGACAAAACTCTGTTTTGGGAGTGAGGGAAGGTTGCAACTGCAGGAGAGAATCCCATGAATGTTTCTTATTATGGGAAGAAAGAGGTCTAGGCCCTGGTTTAGATTGTTGGCTTCCCATTAAAAGGAGAAAATGATGGAGAAAGAATGTCAGGTATTAAGAAGGAAAATATATTGTCCCTTCCTCACTCCCCTTTTGAACATATGGGGGCTTTTTACATTGGCAAGAAAGTGTGATCTGAACTCGCCTTTATGTTAATGCTTAGCAGCTACATAGCAAGCCTCAGGTTTGCATTAAAAAAGTGCAGAGCTGCTACATTGAGGGGTGTGGGAACGACTTATCTGAGTGGTCTTTTTTGTGGCTCAGCAGTTACATGGGAAGCTGTCAGAACGCTACAAACACAGGCGGAGCTGATACATGGGCAGCAAGAAACGCAGCTTTAAACTGCGATTTTAATTTTTTTTTTCCTTGCCAGCTGCGAACTGCGCTGTTGCGCGGTTCGTACCGCCGCGAACAGCGCTATTGCGATGGTCGAGTCTTGAACTGCGCTATTGTGAGGGTCGAGGCTTGAACTGCGCTATTGATAGGGTCGAGGCTTGAACTGCGCTATTGCGAGGGTCGAGGCTTGAACTGCGCAGTTTTAAATGATTTAAAGGGGGCTCCTAATTGATTTTGACAGCAGCCACAGACCGAGCATCTGCAAGAAGACAAAGGAGGAGGAGTGCTGGCCATTGACCCAGTGACGTTGGCATTCGTCAGCACAGGGTCACTGTGGGCATCATCACCAACATGGATGCCTCCTCTCCTTTGTGGTCGGCACTTGTCGTCAATGTTCAAAGCACAGCCAAAGCTGCCGCCTTTGCCTCCGCTAGTGCTGCCAGGATCGTCAAAGTGACCACTGAAATGACTGCTGTGACCACTGAAATGACTGATGTGACCACTGAAATGATAGCTGATGATGACAGTGATGATACAGAAGAGAGAACAGCTGCAGTTGGTGTCTCACTGCTTGAGCAGTGTGAATTAGCCGGTGGCATTGCTATGTCCGATTGGGCCTTGACCAGATGGAAATGAGGTCTGAGGTCTCTGCATGAGACCAAGACATCCCTCTCCCCCTTTTTGGGCCACTTGTAGAAGTCTCTGCCATTGTGCAAAGTGCCACAGCAAAGCCTCGGCAAGAGTGTCCCTAGGAGCGGCTGACTTGGACAAATGCAAGTGGGAAATGGCGCTGGAATGTGTGTGGGGGTTCGTGTGAAAATTGAAAGTTTCCTCTTATCACTGCAACTGTAAAAACATCCGCCACCAAAACTGTCAATATCCCAAAGGCGCTACTGCGCATGTCTAGGGTTAGGATTAAGGGCGGAGCTAGGGTTTGGGAGCTTTAAAAAACTGCGCAGTTAAACCCCAGCTTTTACACCTGGAGGGCATAGAACATTTTAATTAGGAGTGGAGTCCACACCACGCATGCTCCCAACTACGATCCATTCTGATCCGCACCAACAGCGCAGCCTTTAAATGGGCGCCTTAAGGAAACGGAGCCCCATTTAACTGCGCAAGTACACCTTAGCCTTTACATGCACTAGCGCTGTAACGCACTTATTAAAAAAGTAGTGGGTCACCCGAACTACTTTTTAAAAGCGCGTTTTTTCCCTTAAAACGCCAAAATGGCGTTTTCATGTCACACTTTCCCATTTTATAATGTAAAAGCTGGGTTTTCACCCAGCCTTCAAAACACCTTTTTTTGCCAATGTAAAACGCACCATGGAGTTCTATTTCCCACATTCCCCTAACCCACTGAAAAGCCTTGTGCATGATTTTGAAACTGGTGTGAGGAAGTGAGCAAATTAACTAGAACTTGTTGGAGAAAAATAAATTAATTTCCACCGAGTCCAGTGTTAGCATTTAATAGCAGTTAAGGAGTGCAAACAGAGTAATTGAACCTGCATTTGGTTTCTCCTTTAACATAATGTTTGAAGCAGAATTAGACTCCTGTTTAAAAAAAAAGTCACAAAAGAACATCTAAGATTTATAGCTTCAGCTCCCCAAATTATTGGACTTTCAAGTTAATGAAACCATTACCTGCTGCTTCTTACTGTGGTTTAAAACTACACTACCTTAATGTTGTACATTTAAAATGATTCTTCAGCTATATTTAAAAACAGACAAGCAGATTGTGGCCCTCATGCTTAAAATAGATTTTACCTTTAATATGTGAGTGGTTTAAATAAATAAGATTAATTTATCTAAAATGTCTTGTCTCATACTTGGTATTTACTGTGGAAAGTCTGTCAATATTTGTTGTTTGTGTTAATGATTCATAAATTGGGGGACCGCAAAGAGTATACACAGTATTGATTCACAAAGCAGAATCCTTTGGTTTCATGTGAACATGATGTTCTTTTGCTTTGTGTGGAGAGAATGCTGATCAGTTTGGATCTATTGGCACTGCTGTTTCTCAGCAACAATTTCTAACCAAGACAGAGAATCAACAGCTGATATTGCTACCTGTGCAAAATGGAGAAGGGTCAGACCGTTGTTCTTTACAACCACAAGACTAAATAAAATACTGTCAAATGTCATTCTACTACCCCATCTCTGAGGGATTAGTTGTGAGGGGGGGGGGGAATTATCTTTATAGCCTAATCAAAATAATAACTTAGGAGAAAATATGATTAGCAGAATGGCCAACTCCCTGAATGTAGCACACTCATGTTTATTTGATTGAATGTGGCCATATTAAAGCCAAAAATAGTGTTTGCTTCTTCTGCACATGTGTAGAAATTTGCTGATGGATTCAACTAGCCAGAAGAAAAGGTCACAGGCACAGCTATTCTTAGGGAGGCCTGATTCCTTTCTGTATATATTTAGCTGTATTCAAAAAAGTGTTGTAGGACATGCAATGGATGAACCTAAGGAATAACAAAGGGAATGCTGAAAGTTTGGAATTTTTGTAGAAAATGTTCCTGCAATTCAAACCTGTGATTCATGCTGCCTTTTCTTTTTTGGGGTAATCTTTGGAGTGGTGTGTGTGTGTGTGTGCTTCCATAGACAGGTCCTACCACCATTTCTTCACACTGCCAATTCCCTAAAAAGTTATTCATGTTTAGACATTTTTACGCGGAATCCTTGGAAACAGAAATAGAATGAAAGTCATATAGTCTTACAGATGTGAACAGCAACACATGGGCAACAACTTTCAAACTCATGCCAAAATCTTGCCTCCTACCATACATCTCTCTCTCTTTTTTCATTCTTGTGCTTTGACATCAAATATTTATTTTTATTTTAGAGTACTTGTGTTCTAGGACTGGGTTGCCTAAGTTGGAATTGACTTGAAGACACATATCAAAAAACATATGCATGTAGTGAAACATGTATTAAATTGCTTCTATTTCCCAGACAGAGAGGCTGTGCAGACCAGCCATTAAGGATGGCCTGAGGATGGATTCAAGGTGTGGTGTCCATATGATGTGTGTCTGACTCCGGCCCCATGGCGGTGTCACGACACTCCTCTGGCACTGCATTTAGATGATGCAGCATCAAAGGAATGCCGTAAAGCCATGGCGCAGCAGCTACAGCACCCTTCACAGGGTGCAAAAAGGATTTGCTTTTTGTGGCTCCTTTTTGTGCCACAGAAAGGACAGATCAGGGCCACAGCATGAGGTTGCTGCAGTGAAATTATTCAGTATAGAGAGGTACAGAACAGAAAAGAAAATGAATATGATCACATAACAGTTCAATATTAATATCTGTTGACTCAGTTTTGAGATAAAATTTTGGTACTGGGGGAAAAAAAACATCACTCAGTGAAGTGCCATCAAAAAGCCTGATTTGGGAATTTTAGTGACTACAGATCACATTAGCCTAATTTCTCAGTGAAAACTGTAATGTGTGAAAATGCAATACTCAGCACATGGCAGAATTTAATAAACCTTTGCCAAGAAACTAATTGGTACATATATGCAAAGACAAATTTTATTTCAGTCAAAAATAAAGTGTCCAAACAAGTATGTTAATCTTCCTTCCTACATACTGAAGATATTGAAGGAACTAAACAGTGCTTCTAAATATTTTGGAAATTACTTCCGGAATTAGTTCTGACCCAGTAATATTTGAAAGAGACAGTGGAGAAAAATAATCTGTACTATCGATGAAATGAATATTTCACACTATTTCACTGTTGGCATAATCCCAATGTCTTTTTATTTAGAAAATAAAAGATGCATCCTGTAACTTTGCCACACTTACTTCTTCCAAAGCCCCTCAATTTGTGACTAAGAGGTTTTGGCAAGTAAGAGAAATGCCATGTTGATAGTTTTGATGATGTGGGGTTCAAAGGGTCATCATTATTTTAGCCATCTTGTCCTGAATCTGAAAGGTCTTTCATAGTTGCATCCACAAACAAAGGCTAAGTATGGAAAATATTTTTGTTATTGTTGAGGTTTTTGATTAAAGAAATTTTGTTTTTGAGGGACAAAGCACATTTGTGAGTCTTGCAGTGCATTTTGGAAAATCGATGTACAAAAGCATGCACACATTTTTAAAAAGTGGTTAAATACATATACAATTTAAAAATATGCATTTGTGTTTGACTCAATGGGGGGGGGGAGCTACAAGGCAAAGACTTTGCTTCCATACCACCAAAAGTGAACTGTATGTCCCTTTGGCACATTCTGGGACTCCTAAATTCTGTGTAAACCTCCTATTGCAAACAATGGTACAGGTATGCATCTGGATAGAAAATATATCTCCATCCAAATATAATACTTCTGTGTGGTTTTCTTCAGTCTTCAAGATGTTTGGCCAAGAATGCAAGGGCACACTCTCTTTCTTCTGCTTCAACATCTCTGCTCTATTCACACATACTGTACAGAATGAGTAAACTATGAAGACCTTGTGCGACAAGGATTTTGCTGGAATGAGTGACTCAAATCAATGCTGAAACGATAAAACCAAATGAAAAATGGCTTGCAGTAAACCCAGAATGACCTTTCCTAAATTGTCCAGGTAATGTAGATAAATGCAGGTTACTGGCAATCACTAAGTGCTAGCAGTTCCATAGCTCCTCAAGTGGCTAAAAAGGAGTAACACACACACAATCTTCTTTCCCTACCAAATAAAAAGAAAGAAGGGAAAAGAGAAATACTCACTAGAAAAGGAGCCCAGGTGGTCCAGGTACAAATAGGTTTTGTTTCAACTGGAGGCAAGTGTTTGGCTTTTGTTTCTTTTACACCGAGGAAAACTACTCAGGCTTTCTATCTTCCCCCTCCCCCCACAGATAACTAAATAAATGTACTGTACACAAAACACATTTTTAAACTTTAGATATCTAATTGTGTCCCATTAGTAAATATGTGTGTGTAGGCAGAGAGACATATAAGTCTATGGACTTAATCCTTTTGTTTGTGGCACGCGAGTGTGCTTACTTATGCAAGCATACATATCTGTAAGTGTGACTAAAATGTCCATAGTACTCACAGACATCACAAGGGTACCAGATATATAGATACAGTATGTGGGATCTATTAAGCAGCAAACCTAGTAAATATTTCTCTGGAACTATGTGTATAGCAACTCAGAAAAGTACTTCCTTGGTAGTTTATTTTGCAAACATTTGGATGTCTGCTATGGAAGTATGAAAATAAGACATGGTTGTACAATTGGATCTCCTTATTTACAGATTCTTTATCCACAGATTCAACCATCCACAGCTTGGAAATATTTTATAAATATATAAATTCCAAAAATCAAACCATTATTTTGATATTTTAAGTAAGGGATCCATGTTATTAATCCATTGTATTTAATGGGACTTGATCATCCATGGAACCAAACCCCAGCAGATACCAAAGACCCACTGTATCCCTCCTTCAAAATGGGAAGAGAGATTTGAAGGGAACCTCAAATCAAAGAAGTGCTTTCTAGGGAGCCAGAGCACTGAAAAAAATTGGTCCAGATTGAACATCAATAAAAATTTTGAGACAGGGGCATGTTTTTCTATCTAACAGGCAAAACCTAGGACATAACACCACCACCACCCCCAGCTTTTAACCTGATAATAAATATTATCTACTTAAAAGTAAAGGTAAAGGTAGTCCCTTGACATGAATGTTGAGTTGTAACCAACTGTAGGCAGTGCTCATCTCTGTTACTAAGCCAAAGAGCCAGCATTGTTCAAGGACTATTCTGGTGATCATGTACATAACTGCACCAAATGCTGTTACCTTCCCACTGAAGTGGTACCTACTTATCTACAGTGGTCCCCCGCCTTACGAATCCCCCGGGTTGCAAAAACCCCAGGATCCGAAAGGCGGTGGACCAGCTTCTTATCCCTCGGGATACGAAATATCCCCCGGGATACGAAGGAAAAAAAGCCGCGCGGCCCCTTTAAATGGCCGCGCGGTCCATTGAGTTTAGCGGTCCCCCGGGAAACGAAAGCTTCCAGGTTACGAAAGTAATCCCGGAACGGATTACTTTCGTAACCCGGGGGACCACTGTACTTGCATTTGTAGGCTTTCGAACTGCTAGGTTGGTAGAAGCTGGGACTAGTGACTTATAGTATGTTTATTTGTTTCCCCTTTGGGCAGACCATTCTCAATCTAGTTCCTCCATTCCAATGGAGATAAAAACATTTGATATGTTTGTTTTCAGCTATGGGGGTGGAGACATCCCCAACATGGGTTGGTTCCCTCTGTCTGCTTCAATCAGGCAGGATATACACTTCCAGGAATTGCTCTTTCAGAGGGAGCCACTCCCTTTAGTCTCCAGTCTATATGCAAGCCAAGGATATCAGTGGAAATTAAATGTACATGAACTGAGCAAAAAACAGATTAATGCTGAACTGAAAACCTACTAGCTAACAACTATTTGTAACTCAGAGCCCCCTATATACCGAGATAAGACCTCCTCAGTTCCAGGGGAGGGGGTTGGATGTCTCTGGCCCCATCTCTGAAAGCAAACATATCACAAATTAAGTCAATGTTTCTTTTCCCAGCAATGGGGGTGGAGACATCCTGAATATGGGACATACCCTAGTTCCTTGACCTTGGGTTGATGAACTGAGGTATGGACTGAACTAGACAACTGACTGAAGCATGCATCAGCCAAATGCCGCTTCCACTGATTGGAAGGTGTCAAGCCGGTAATGTCACACAAATGTAGAGGGGTAGGACCAGGTGGCAGCCCTATAAATGTCTGATAGTGGAGCATTAGTGGAAAGTGCAGCAGAAGTAGCGGCACTACAGGAGGAGTGAGTGGTAAGAGTCCCTGTAGGGTGGTTCCACTCGTAGTATAACACTTGGAAACGCAAGAATGAATCCATCTCGCCAAAGAAGATGTAGAAACCTTCTTTCCCAATGGCCTACGGTGGAATGACACAAACATGTGACCCATCTTGTGAATATGCTTTGTACATTTAAGACATATCTGGAGAGCCCTATGTACATCAAAACAGTATGTCTAGGCAGTGCCACCTCTTTTCTAATTCTTTCTTCGGATTTGGACAGAACGAAGGGAGGATGATTTCTTGGGTCCTGTGAAATGGTGAGTTAATTTTGGGCATAAAGGTGGGGTTCAAGCATAGAAGAATGGAGTCCTCTCTGAATATATATATAGTTCACTCCTGAGTGACAAGGCCCCAGTTCTGAGACTCTGTGAGCCAAATGGTCTCCGGTGCCAGGGTCCCTTTGCATTGGCAGCTCTTGCAGTGGTGCAGAGAGACTTCTACCCACGTGGGCCGAATCTCAGGACATGCTTAGGCTGTCCTCCAAGTCCATCTGGGACATCCTATCTAGTTCTAGTCCACCCGAGAAAGGATAGTGGAGAAAGGAAGGGGGTTGTAGTAGAAAGGAGAGAGAGGTAAGAACGAACTGATCGAAGCAAAGGCAGGAACTAGACTGGAGACTAAATGGGATGGCTCCCTCTGTCAGAGCAGTTCCTTGAAGTCTATATCCTGCCTGATAGGCGCAGACAGAGGGAACCAACCCATGAAAAGGAAAAGGAAAAGAATCCTGACAATGCAGGGCCCAATCCCAGGTTCTGCCGTGGACTGTCCAGATGATTTCCAACCATGTCGGCACTGTAACCACCATATGCCCTCCCCTTAATTCACCTTTTTCTCTGGATCCTCCTGGAAGCTGGGTGCTTCATTCTGACCTCAGAGCAAGTGACTCACTATGGCAGTGGTGGTACTGGGTAGTAAAACAGAACACACATCAGAACAGTTACCCAGCATCGCAACGGAGGGCCCCAGGTAATGGGGGCGTGTCAGAGAAACTCCGGGTTCAGAATACTCTGGACTGCCCCTAGAGTATTCTGGCCTGTGCAGATCAAGCCTTATAAGTTAATGACTCCAAGCAATTAGTCCAAATTCTATCAGTTTTCCTGTTAGCATGTTTTTGTTGCTATCCATTCTCAGTCCATTGAATATCCTCCCTTCCTAACTCTAGCTCTGTGTCTTTGTTTCACTGTATAACAGTGATAAATATTATTGGTGCACACTTCCTCATTTAGGTAAAAGATATTAATTCTCCTCCACAAAAAATCAGACCTCCTACAAAGCAGCAAGAAACCCCAGCCCAAACAAGATATTTGCATAAATCTCCATCCTTCTCTTTGTCATGTCCTATTTTCCTCCTGCTCTAAAAGGTCTTGCTAAAATGTAAAAATGTGACAAGTAGAATGCCAAAAATACACATGAGTTGGGGGAGAGATGAGAAATGAAACAAAATGAAATGGCCCTCACAAGAATAAACACACAGAGACAAGTAGTGGAGAGGCAGGAAACAGACAGGAAACCCCTCAAGCTACACAGACTGGTTAAGGCAAAAGGGGGGGGGGGATATATTTCCAGTCAAAACAACAAAGACAATACCTCCAGGTTGCTCAATGCAAGATGATGGATGGTTTGCTGAGCTAAGGAAATAGCTATACCCTACAAAAGAAACAAAATCACACTGATAATTCCCTTTCTTCTGGTAGAAGTTTTGTGTCAAACTTCACTAGCAATGGAGCTCAGTGGAATGGATTCTACTTTTCTACATCGTTAATTGTTCTGTTTTCTTTCTCCTTGCACTTATTAAAATAATAGGCACAGCTTAAGAAACCCATCAATGTTATTATTGTTCTCACAGGAACACCAGAACTGTTTTTAAAATGGGAGGCAGTCAGCTTTGGCAGGCAGGTTGTTGTTAATTTTGCCTACTTGCGGGGGAGGGAAAATTGCTCTTCCCATACATTATCATTGAAGTATCCTTAAATATGAACACTATTACAAGCAAAATATGTACTCAAAAGTGCCTTTGATGTGTTGAGTGCAGCTTATTCCCAAGTAAATATGCATAAGATATATTGCAGGCAGGCAGCCGTTACTATTCTTGGGATAGCTTAATATTTCTTAATCCTTCATCTTTTAGTGCCATTCTGACTGATAATTACTGAAAAGGCTCAACCACACAGGAGTCTTGGTTGTTCAACTTTTCCTTAATCATGTTTTAGCAATAGCAATATCAAGTATATTTCTATACTTCTATACTATATCAAGTATATTTCTATACAGAGATCCCAGCAGACTGGCGAAGGGCAAACGTTGTCCCCATCTTCAAAAAGGGGAAAAAAGAGGATCCCAACAATTATCGTCCAGTTAGTCTGACATCAGTTCTAGGAAAGATTCTGGAGCAGATCATTAAACAGAGAGTCTGTGAACATCTAGATGGCAATGCCATAATCACAAAAACTCAACATGGGTTTCAGAGAAACAAGTCATGCCAGACAAATCTAATCTCTTTCTTTGATAAAATTACCAGCTTGGTAGATGAAGGGAATGCTGTGGATATAGTATATCTTGATTTCAGTAAGGCCTTTGACAAGGTTTCCCATGACATTCTTGCAAACAAGCTTGTAAAATGTGGGCTAGACGAAGGAACTGTTAAATGGATCTGTAATTGGTTGAATGGCCGAACCCAAAGGGTGCTCAACAATGGCTCCTTTTCATCCTGGAGAGAAGTGACCAGTGGGGTCCCACAGGGCTCTGTCCTCGGCCCAGTGCTATTCAACATCTTTATCAATGACCTGGATGACAGAATTGGGAGCATACTTATCAAATTTGCAGATGACACCAAATTAGGGGGAATAGCTAATACCCCAGAGGACAGGATCAAGATTCAAAATGACCTGAATAGACTAGAAAGCTGGGCCAAAGCTAACAAAATGAAATTCAATACAGAGAAATGTAAGGTATTGCACTTAGGGCGGAAAAATAAAATGCACAGATATAGGATGGGTGACACCTGGCTGAATGAAACTACGTGTGAAAGGGATCTAGGAGTCCAAGTAGACCACAAGTTGAACATGAGTGAACAGTGTGATGCGGCAGCTAAAAAGGCCAATGCTATTTTGGGCTGCATTAATAGAAGTATAGTGTCTAGATCAAGAGAAGTAATAGTGCCACTGTATTCTGCTTTGGTCAGGCCCCACCTAGAATATTGTGTCCAGTTCTGGGCGCCACAATTCAGAAAGGACATTGAGAAACTGGAGTGTGTCCAAAGGAGGGCGACAAAAATGGTGAAGGGTCTGGAAACCATGCCCTATGAGGAACGACTTAGGGAGCTGGGGATGTTTAGCCTGGAGAAAAGAAGGTTAAGAGGTGATATGATAGCCCTGTTTAAATATTTGAAAGGATGTCATATTGAGGAGGGAGCAAGCTTGTTTTCTGCTGCTCCAGAGAACAGGACCCGGAACAATGGATGCAAGATACAGGAAAAGAGATTCCACCTGAACATTAGGAAGAACTTCCTGACAGTAAGGGCTGTTCGACAGTGGAACGCACTTCCTCGGAAGGTGATAGAGTCTCCTTCCTTGGAGGTCTTTAAACAGAGGCTGGATGGCCATCTGTCAGGGGTGCTTTGATCTGGATTTCCTGCATAGCAGGGGGTTGGACTGGATGGCCCTAGTGGTTTCTTCCAACTCTACGATTCTATGATTCTATGATTCTATGATTCTATATCGTTTATCAGTGCACTTAAGCACTCCCTAAGTGGTTTACAATGTGTAAGCTAATGCCCCCAACAAGCTGGGTACTTGTTTTACCAACCTACAGAAGCATGCAAGGCTGAGTGGACCTTGGAGCCCCTGAGACTAAACTCACAATTTTGTGTCTGTAGTATAGGCATTTAACCACTACGCCACCAGGGCTCCTATTTTGGGTGAACTAACCCCCGCAGTCTAGTTTGGGGGGGGGGGGTGTGCTGGGAACCACTCCCCCTGGGCACCATGAATTCCCCCCAAAAATGTAGAATGCTTGACATATGTATCTCCATATACATTCTGTCATTTCTCCTACCAAAATTATTTTATTCATTAACGTCCTTAGTAAAATTATTTATTTATCTTTGGTTTGTTCAACAGATTTTAATACTCCTACTTAACTACTCTAATTTCTATTCAGACATATTACATGTTCTTGCTCAACAGTGCTTGCACTTCTGTTGGCTGAATTAACTGAGCCAGTGTGATGTAATGTTATGAGCACTGGACCATGACTCTGGAGATCACAGTTTGATTCCCCACTCAGCCATGGAAACCCACTAG
This sequence comes from Urosaurus nigricauda, assembly GCA_034509955.1. Taxonomy (NCBI): domain Eukaryota; kingdom Metazoa; phylum Chordata; class Lepidosauria; order Squamata; family Phrynosomatidae; genus Urosaurus; species Urosaurus nigricauda. The sequence goes on along the minus strand of JAOEGL010000001.1, from coordinate 253,174,715 downwards.
GTGAACCTGAGCAAAATTCTCAGCCTCAGAAAAACTGATGATAGGTTAACCTTATGGTTGCCATAAGTCAGAAATGACGCCTGGGGAATACAGGAGCAACAGCAACAATAATGACTGTATTGAGAGCAAAATGACGGTGTAAGTCCTTGTGTCAGTTGGAGCAGCAAGCATCTACTGGTATATAGTGTATTCTTGGTATCCACTGGGGTTTGGTTCTGGGATCCCAGTGGATTCCAAAATCCATGAATGCTCAAGTCTCATTAAATGAAATGACATAATCAAGGTTTGCTTTTTGGAATTTATATATTTTTGAATATTTTCAAGCTGTGGATGGCTGAATCTGTGGATAATGAATCTGTAGATACATAGGGTCAACTGTATTTGTGCCCATCCACCATGCTGCATGATCTCAGAAATGTTGTTATCTCCAAATTGGGTAAATTGTGCCCCCCCCCCCCCGAGTGTTATTGGGCTACATCTTATATCATCTCTTACCACTGGCCATTTTGGTGAGGTTTTGGAATAAGTCTTAACCAACTATTAGTCCCAGCTACAGCCAAACCATTCAATCACTGTGAATTTGCTAAATCAACACTTTTGGAAGTTCTTTTTTTAGCTGGGATTAACAATATGATTTAGGCCACAAATTCTCATAATCCTTGAACATTTTTTTATATTAAAACCAAATGGACTGTATCAGGCTGTCTATCACTATCACAGTAGATCTCTACCTATGCAACCCTGTACTCCTTGGACAAAAGAAAAGAGGCAAATACTGAAAGCAACAGTATTTATCTATAGGATGCATATGCTTCCAACATAACTAATTCTGATGGCTGATGAAAAACAAGCAATCATACTAAAGGTCAAAAATTTCCATCTTCAATTATATTTCTTGCAATTGCTTTTTAGAATCATGACCTGCTTTACACCTAAATAATAGGCAATGTGACTGATACTGGAAACTGAAACTTCAGTGTTTCTTTTTACATGGCAAGGTGTTATATGCAATGCCTTGTTGTGAATGGCTATCTATAACCATGGTTTCCTCCAATTCTCCCCCAGGCGGGAATCTTCCATATTAGATTTCTAAACATCTGAAGAAGGATTTGAAGAGAAGGAAAATTAAATTGACATTCGATCTGCAATTAAATGTTCAATACTTGGCACCAATGTATTCAACATTTGTTTAAAATTTTTGTCATATCTTTCTTTTTTAAAAAATAAAAAAATAGGGCAGCCACCAAGAAACTCTCCAGAACCAAATTTGTTTATCTTTAACAATGTTACTGCATCATTTACCTTCAGAGATCTTTTCCTTTTGAGGAAATGATCACATACAGAATTACTTATCCACCAGATAGCATAGAATGGTGGGCCTTTCCTTGCACATCCCCCATATATATCAATACTATTCTGGTAAAGTGAAAAAGATGCTCCTAACTGCAGTAAGAACAAAGCTGTTTCCCCCCCTTTCCCCCTTTTCCTTTGTAATGTAGGCAAAATAAGTTTATTTTCACTTCTATCCCCTTGTCTAATTTCAAACATTTTTCTCCCCATCTGAGCTACTTTTCAAAATATTTTATTTATGCACTAGTTCTCTTTCTTTCTTCAGGTTCTCATATTCAAAAATTAGATGCACAAATCACCTTTTGTGTTTTTGTAGTCTGACAGGCAGGAATGCAGCAAGATACCCAACTACAACAGAATAAATGGAAGAATTCCATATATCTAATGCTCTCCTACTCCAATAGCCAAATACTGTATACTGTATGGGCTTCTCTTTCTCCTTATATTCACAGTGGTGGCTGGTGCCTAGTGAGACTGGGAGCACAAGGGGCCAATAGAAGTCAAGATTAGGTACAGCCAACTAATTCTGGCTTTATCTCTTTCTCCTTCCTTGCAAAGTAGTACAAGTCCATGACATCTAGCACTGGAATACTGGCTGGTACTTCTGGAAGCAATAGTTACTGGAGATAAACAGAAGCAGCATTAGGGCAGACTGATCAAGCAGCTGTCAAACTTGGCTGCTGGTGGTCCAGTCTTTCTTCAAGAATGGCCTAGAAGCTGGATTTTTAGTTCCCCAAAATCTGCTACCGTACTATTATCCTGGCCTCAGGAATGACCTCATTCCTGCACACCCTAAAGACTAAGAGCACAAACTTAACTAGCCTGGGTTGCCAAGGGATAGCTGAACTGACACTAGGCAAACTGAAGCTGTGCTGAATTCAAACCATTCTCAGCCTAGAAATGTTGAAAACTACCTAGGATTACCCTTATTGTATATTCTAAATACCTTAAAGATATTAGAGCCTGCCTGATCTTGAAAGCTAAGCAGGCCAGCCATGGCTACCACTTGGATGGGATATTACCAAGGGATAGTGGGTGCTGTAGGATATATTTCAGAGGAAGGAACTGGCAAAACTACCCCTGAAAATTCCTTGCCTGAGAAAACCCTTTGAAATTAATGATGGTTGCCAAAAGTTGACAAATGCCCATATTGTTGACAATGTGAATATTTATTATTACGGCACTTGGCCAGCACAATGTCCATATTGTGACTTGCCTTTTTGATGGCTTTCTGGCTATGTACCTAGGCTGGAAAATAGCTGAATGGGGTGTGACTTGGCCTTTCTCATGCCATGCTAATTCTCTGCTCCCCTTTCTTAGTTTTTCTGCCACAATTCTTTGCCAGAAGATCAATTCTACTAACAGCAGAAAAGGATTTCTTCCTGCAGAAAAGGTCTGTGCCTAATGCTAACCCTATACAACAGGCACATCCTTAAATTACAACTGTATTGTCATTTCCACAAAGCAGTCTTACCATTCCACCCTCCCCTACCCCCCCCCTTGCTCACTCTCAAACACATAACATTCAAGGCAATCACTTACAATATTTCTGCTCCAGCAACATTACTTTTAGAAATCTTAAAAATACTGACTCCCAATTTCCTTGTATGTTCCCTATACACACACACAATTTAACGACAGAGTTTATCTCACCAAAAATCAAAACATTTCCCCAAATATTTTTGGTCTCTTGCTAAAAAAGAAAAAAAAATAAAGTAAAATGAAGAATTGCTCCCAAGAAAACTTTCTTTTCAGCTGCAGCCCTGAATGCCACAGTAAAATAATATAATTAGATTATTTATACTTACCAATGAGGGGCCTACAGTAGGAGGACTCTTCCAATTATGAACGTAAATGAAAGTAAAGTAGCAGCAGCAGCAGCAGCAGCAGCCTACCAGTCTTCACTGCCAAAGGCACAAACACCCTAGGCTGACATTCTAGCAGCCCTGCTATCCTTTTGGCTTCCCAGTGGGTCTCTTTGAGTTTCTAACATCCCATTGACTGGGACATTCACTTTTTCCTTCTTTATCATTGTCACTTCCTCACTCACTGTTTCTTTATGATCAGAAGGATCTCTGCTCATGGAGACACCCCCCCCCCCCCCACACACACACACCAAATACATTTAAGGAAAAAGTCTTTGTGGAAAAAGTATTTTACTGAAAAAGCTGCCAAGCAAGTCTTTGGAGAAGGGACTTGTTTGCTGAATTCCACATAGACAAAACTGAGATACTGGCGGAAGAAGCTAACTAACCAGTGCCACCCCCTGGCCCATTTATAAGTAGACAGACAAACCAAAGAGTCAGTGTGATGTAGTGGTTTGAGCATTGGACTACGACTCTGGAGACAAGGATTCTATTCCCCACTCATCCATGGAGACCCACTGGGTGACCTTGGGTGAGCTATATGCTCTCAGACCCAGAACAGCATATGACCAGGTTGCCTTAGGTCACCATAAGTCAGAAATTACTTGAAGGCACTCAACAAGATAGGCAAAATTAGGCTGGCTAGGGTTAGGCTAGGATAGAGGGGAGGGTAGAGCCACGATTGCTATAATGGAGCAGTCTTCACAGGATATACCAATAAAAAGCTACAATAATCTTTCACTTCCAACATTCCTCTGCTCATTTCACACAAAATATGGAATGAACTTGCACAAGTGTTTCCAGGTAACACTGATCTATTAGATTCTTTGTATGTTATGATTCCATAAAGTTGATACACTATCCAGCATTTCTTTAAAAAAGCATGAGTTGAACATCTGTGCTATACTATTCATATCCATACCCCAAATCCTAATGAAATCCAAGAAAAGAAGCTTATCAGATATTACTTATGAATACACAATTCAGAATCTGCAATCTCCAACTCAGATTCTACTTCAGGCCTATTGACCTTAATAAGAAGAGGGGATGTAGATTACTGGCAAAATAACCTTTCTAGTGAAAGTTTTTTTGGCGAGAGTATAGGAAAACAGGAATTTGATCCAAATGAAGTGTTAGCACACACACACACACACACACACACGGTATAAATAGGGGGTGGACTTATGGCAAGAGTTCCTTGGAGGTATAAGAAAATATAAACTATACATGGGTAGAATGTAACAGAACAAAATGTGTGCATAAATACACTGTATGTACTGAGATAGAATTTGATTCAGATGTTCTATAAACATTTTTTCCAGCTTCATGTTTTGTGTTATTGAAAAGAGCCCTGGTAGGGCAGTGGTTAAATGCCTGTACTGCAGCCACTCACTCAAAACCATAAGGTTGCGAGTTCAATACCAGCAAAAGGGCTCAAGCTCGACTCAGACTTGCATCCTTCCAAGGTCGCTAAAATGAGTACCCAGATTGTTGGAGGCAAGTAGCTTACAGTTGTAAACTGCTTAGACACTGCTTAGGTGGTATGAAGCAGTATATAAATGAAGCTCTTTGTTTGTTATACTACTACTTAGGGATATTAGGACATGTCTACAGAAAAACTTCTCACTCTCCTGCTTTGACAATCATGACAGAACCCAGAAACTCTATATCAGAAGAATTTTTTTTTTGCCCTTTTTTTTTTTTTTTTTGGTAATGCAGAGCATACTACTGTTGCTTGCTACAGAATTTGTAGAAAGATTGTGGACCAGAAAATTATTGTTGTTGTTGGTACCTTCAAGTCATTTCTGACTTATGGTGACCCTATCTATAATGAGGTTTTCTGGGGCTGAGAGTGTGTGATTCCCTCAAGGTGACCTAGGAAATGAAAATAAAATGTATCTTCTATGGGAATTGTGTGTTCAAAAAGCATAATTTCATGCTCTAACAAATGGCCACATTCTAAGCAATTACTATGAAATAAGCAAAAAGCAATTACTGAAAACTTGCAATAACAAAATGATCAATGTGTTGCTCATGTATTTGCAAAGAAAAAAAGGGGGGGGGATTGTTATCAGACATGTTCACCCAAAACACATGAACATCAGCCTCATATAGTCTGTGTATGTTTGCTTATCTACATCTTTTACTTTCAAGTACAAAGTCTGGATGGCTTAAGGCAGTAAAGTCAATTCATCATAAATAATAAATTAAGCCAAGTTGTAATGCAATTTAGATATTTATGACCCAATTCTGTCCTACACTGACTTCAGTGGATTTAGAGCTGAGGGCTAAATTGGGCCAAACCCTATTTTGTTACTTATGTTTATGCTCCAAGCTGGAATTTATAGATTTGCAGGATTCTCTCTCTCTCTCTCTCTCTCTCTCTCTCTCTCTCTCTCTGTATAAAACTCCAGTGTCATCACCAATTTTGAAACTACGATAACATTAAAAAGTTATCAAAGCAGCTACACATTTTAAGACTATGATGGCCACAAAACATTTGTTGTGACATCCACTATCACAGCATGTAACAAAGAAAATGATTTTTCTGCACCGATCAAAGAAACATAAAATTAAAAAAGAAAAGAGTACAACATTAACAGGTACTTTCCCATATTTGCATGTTAACACAAATCTAAAATAAAGTCTGTCAATGTTTTTACAATATGCTTCATATTTTATTTATAACAAGTGGGTCTAAGGAAACCCTTGTTGTCTTGGTTTTTTTTTTGGTTTTGGTTTTGTTTTTTTTTTTTTTTTTTAAGAAAAATCAGTTCAAGAAAGCAACTTTCTGCTGCATTGGGCTATAATACATTTCTCCTATGCTATATCTCTTGCCCACAGTGTTTTCCCAGATGGTGGCAGCAACTATCTTAGATATACAACTCTTCTCAAATGCTGCCACCAGATGGCTAAAATAGGGTACCAACCAGAGTAGTAAAATCTACCTGTTTGTATAAGACATTAGAAAGCAAAATATCTCGGAATTAATAACCAAGAAGTCAATGTCTGCTATTCTTCACCTCTCTGTTAATTTTATTATTATATATCTACATCCAATATATTTATACAAAATTAAATCCTTTTTTTAAAAAATCTGTGTTTCAAGGAAAGATCTAACAATATTGTACCAGCAATATACCAATTGATCTACACCAACATGTCCCATGAATCTGAACGAACTTCACTTCTATTGTCTATCTACAGAGTTAAACCCTGCCCACTTGTAGTTATGGTGCACTGTATTTCTACAAGTCTCCCTTCCAGTTTGAAAATGGACCATAGCTACGTGGTAATGCAAACAGTTTACACAAAGAAAGTCCAAGGTTTCATCCCTGGTTTCTTCAGTTAAAAAGATCTGATGATGTGAAAGTCCTTTTTAACCTTGAGACCCTGCCAGTCACAGTATGCAGTACAGAACCAATTGTGTCTCCAGGTGTTATGACCCTACAAGTCCATTCTGTAGAATTTGATATTCTCCCATGTTTTACTAGAAGCATCCTGTTGCAAGTTGTTGCCTCTCTGCTATATTCTGTTTATAAAGATCTATGCAGGAGCTGGCGACAGGCAGGCATTGGTTCTGGGCAGTATTTTTGCTCCAAATGAAGGCCACCGCACACATCAAAGAGTGCACACAGGTCTTGTGTGTGTGTGTTTATGTGACTGCTCTTCATCAGCCATTCATGCACATTAAAAAACAACAACAACAAAACCTCACTTTAATATGTTGGTTAAGAATTTCCCCTCACTGTCATCATTCTGATCATACTTTGAGAAAGCCAGTAAGAAAACCAAACCATGTAGTAAATCATTCATATTGGATGTTTTCCAGTGATAAATAGTAATAGCATATGTGTAACCACATGAGTGCAGTAGGATGTCCCTATCTTTCCTGTGTGTGGATAATGTGTCTGAAGATCCCAGCCACAGATGCTAGTGAAACATCAGAAAGGAACTCTTCTAGAACATGGCCACACAGTCCGAAAGCCCCAGAAAAACTATGTCTGATACATTATCTCTGTGTAGGTAAGCATTAATGTGACCAGATTAGCATTTTGCTTGGCTCCTGTTTAATTCTCCGAGTCCTTTCTCTTATGTGCCCTTACTACTTTTATGATTCCAAACCAATGTAAAATTACTGTAAAAGGAGAAAGATTTGTTTTTAAAGTTTATTTTAAAACACTTGGCTTCCATTCAAAGCTGTTACCCACACTTAGTCCTGATGCCATTAAGGGGATTAAGAATGCATAACTCAGCAACTGCAACTTCAGTAGATAATGAAACATGAACTAACTGAAAAGCAAATATTTTATATGCTCCAAGCTTCTAGTAAATAATTCCACTGCACTGGATAGTAAATATTACTTTACGCCATATCTCTTTCCAGTATTTATTTGTTTATAATTTGGAAATACTTTTTAAACATTCAAAATAATCTTTTGTTTAAAAAAAAATCAAGTTATGCTTTGTTTTACAGACAAAAGGGTGCAAAACTTGTTCAGAACACTGAAAATTGATGCACATAGGCAGTGTCTGCTGTCCAACTGCATATTCATCTCATCCAAGAGAATGGTACCAGTTTACCAGTTCATCAGACCCTTGCCCTGGGTTATGAATAAAAAAGCAATGAAAGATGATTGCATAGATGGTGCAAAAAGATGGATTTAGATGGGAAAACATTTCAGATAAGCCACCAGGAGTGAGGATGGTGATTGGTGGAAATGTTGCCAGCTCCAAAAAAAGAAGAAAAAAAGAAGAAGAAAGTATTAATAGTTTGTATAGGCTCCAGATCTTGGAGAGAGAAGATCCTTCCCATCTGAATCCCTTTGGTTAGCCACACTAACTACATGCTTCTCATAGAGTAAAGCCGGGGCAAACTAGCACCAGACAAAACTAGCACCATCTGTATGAAAATGTGTAGATCCTTCACAAGCAATTGAACTAATTATTTTCTTTTTGTGTTGGTAGTGGACTTTAAATGTCATTTCCTGAAATTTGCCACTCTGTTCCTCAGAGCCCATATGGCCCAGGAGGAGGAATGGCCTCTGCTTACATAGATATCCCTCTGTACTAGTTTAACTGAGAAAAACTATAACAACATTAAAATGGCTCTGAAGAGAAATGCTGAGTGATGTGGCTGAAGCACAACACTCAGAAGCATTCTGGGAAAATGGGGATACCACTCTCCATAGAGAAATTGGCCCAGTACTTCTATTCAGGGAATTGGGGCATGGATACATATTTCAAAAGTGATATCAAGCTGGAACAGACTGGCTCTAAATGCTGGCTTCCCAGTGGCTTGGGGGCATGGCATTATATGCTGTGTGCTCCAAAGACATCCTGAAGCCGCCCAGCTGTTTACATGTAGGAGGCTTCAAGACACTGGTAGCACAGTGTTTATACACCACACACCATTGGAATGCCTTGCAGACAGCTTCAAGACACTGCAGGGCATGAAAAGCCAGCTTTTTGTTGGATGAAAAAGGAAGAGATCTTTGTTGCTCCCCTTTTGGCTGGGAGAAAGCAGCCCTAATCCATCTGCCCATCTACAGTATTTCACCCCCATCCTTCATTTAAACTATTCCTATGGTCCCATTTTAATTATATTTGAGTTATGCTTTATTCATTCCTTAGGACATTCCTCCACCTTATTCTTATAGTACCATCTAGGGTTGTTCTGGGTTTTTCCCTTCAGCATTAGCTGATTTCAGTTTCAGTATCTTTCTTTCCCCTTGGTATGTGCACTTGTGCTTTGAGCATGGAAGAGTTGATTTTGTGTACTACTACACCCACAATCCCTCAATTGCTATGCTGGTTGGGTGATTCTGGGAACAGCTCTGCTCCTTTGTCTACAGCTGTCTATATTTTACCATTTCCCATTTATTTATTTATTTAAAAATCTTTAAAAAATTTCTAAAATGGGTATATACTCTCAAATATTCCTACAAAGTTTCATTAACAACAACAAAAAAAACAACATGGATCCAGTGTGCTTATCAGAGAGATAAATCACTGTAGTGAACTGAAATTATTCATTGCCTCCTGAAACAGCATCTCTCCCCTATAAGGTTCCAGTTGCAAAGTTCAAAGAATATCTCTGTGGGTTATACCTACTAGAAAAGACTTCCATTCGTGCACCTGAAGCATCAGATTTTCAGCCTTTCTCCCTATTCTCTCCCTGATCCCAAAGGCTGCTCTTGCTCCTTGTTCTTCTGGAACAGAATGTGATATGATACAGAGGATGCTGAAAGAAATGGATTAAAGGAGGAAATGGGTGCCCCAATTTACAGAAGGCAAAGCCACTCCTGTATAAAATGCTGTGTAGCTTTTCAGTGTTGGTTATCATTTCTTCTTCTAAACAAGAGGAGTTTACATGTAGCTGAGACTGACAAAGTGGTAGGTTGTTTAGCAGCAGGTGTTTTGATGATTTACTAAGCGATCCTTCTGGCGTTGTTTAAAGAATGCTCTGTATTTCTGGAGAAGAGGCCTTACTACAAAGAAGAGAAGCAAGGGCAATGAGGAACAGTAGCAAACCAAATCATGAGGAAATTAAGATCAAAGGCAGTGGCTGTATTGTACTACAAAAAAAAATCCCAATGCCTTTGGGAACAGCCTTGAATCTGGAATAGTTTCCAAGTCCACAAGGACCTGGAAAATGTTTGTTTCATGTTTATCGGAAAGGCTTCTTTTCGTTTTGTGCAACAGATGATTACAGTCTCTTTATGAAGTGAGTTGGATTAAACCCTATGGATTAACCTCAGACAGAGATTGACAGTTTCGATGATTGCTGCTGTGGGTGCCAAGGCATTGTTCATACCTGTAAATCAAAGCTGAGCACAAAGGCAGCCTTTATAGTTTTATTTTTCCTTTTAAAAAATGATCATCTGTGAAGTTGTTGTCAAATCCATCTCCTAAAATATCTTCTTTCTAGATGAATGTCAGAGCTCTGTGGAGGCAAACTCACTTTAGTCAAAAGTGATTCAAACAATGCCAGCTAAACTAAAGACATGGTCAGTAGGTGTTATCTTAAAGTCCCAATTTTTAAAAGGACAAGCAATGGAATACAACAATTGCAGTAACATTTAATATGTATGTTGGCTTATGACAACTCCATGAATTTCATAGGGCTTTCTAAAGCAAGGAATACTCAGAGGTGGCTTTGCCAGTTCCCTCCTCTGAAATATAACCTATATCACCTGATATCAAGAACAATCGACAATAATATGTATGATTTTGTTGTTGTTGTTGTTGTTGTTTGCTTTCCATTTTACTGGGGCATAAAATGAACCCAGACTTTCAATCAGAACAAACCATTACCTTTTTATGAAAAGCACATTAGATTTGACAGTGGACTCTTAGTATCTGATGGGGTTTAGTTCCAGGACCCCTTGTGGATATGGAAATCTGTGGATGCTCAAGTCTTATTCTATACAAGAGCATGGTGAAATGGTGGGCCTTATATCAAATGGGGGGGGGGGATCAAGTTTTGCTTTTTAGAATTTTGTTTTTCAAAACATTTTCAAGCTGTAGATGGTTGAATCCATGGATAAAAGAATCCATGGATATGGAGGGATGACTGTACTTGAAAATCATTATTGAGGCTCTCTTGTTCTGTTTCAAAAGAATTCCCTGGAGCATGCATACTCTCCACCCCTGCTTTTGCCCTTACAATTATCCTGTGAAGTCAGTTAAACTAAAGGCCATAATGGCTTTGTTAGCTTTGTCACTGAGCAAAAATCTGAGCCTAAGTTTTTCTATTACTCATATCCTGTACTACAAGCACTCTATCAAACCGGTGTAATAAATTTGATAGACATTCAATTAAGCACTGTTGTGACCCTATGCATTTCATTGTACGTTTTAAGCATGTGCTTAAAACCTCTCCCAAACTGAAAGTACTGAAACTCAACTCCATAGCTGTGGCTGGACCATGATCTGTGTTATTGTTCAGGTTTTGATTACTATTCCCTGGACCACATTTAAGATTTTAATACAAGTTATTGTTGTTGTGTGCATTCAAATCATTTCTGAATTATGGCAGCCTAAGACGAACAATAACAATCCAGGTATAGCAGTGGTTTAAAGAAATAATAATCATATAATTACAGGGTACATATTTATTTACAAGGAGCATATTGTATTACATTTTACTGTGAGAAGGGTATTGTGTATTAACAATTGGATACAACCATATTTTGTATATTGCCTTTTATATAGGCTTGCAAAAAATAAGTATACTTTTTTCATATGTTTACATTGACCATTGCATGATTACAGAGTTGTACTGCATATAACTCACCCTGGTGGCAAAGTGGTTAAATGCCTGTACTGCAGCCACGCACTCAAAACCATAAGGTTGTGAGTTCAGTACCAGCAAAAGGGCTCAAGCTTGACTCAGGCTTGCATCCTTCCAACGTCGCTAAAATGAGTACCCAGATTGTTGGGGGCAAGTAGCTTAGACACTGCTTAGGTGGTATGAAGCACTATATAAAAGAAGCTGTTTGTTTTTGTTTTTGATTGCTATTTCTATAGACCACTGCTATACCAGGATTGTTCTTCTTACTGTATTAATTAACGGATTGTCTTATTTTTGAATTAACCCTAACTCAAACCCGTCAAGGGGTTTTCTTTGCAAGATTTTTTCATGGGGAGCTGCCTTTGCTTTCCTCTGAGGCTGAGACTATAAGTTGCCCAAGGTCACCAAATGGGTTTCCATGGCACAGTGGGGATTTGAATCTTGGCCTCCTAGAATCCTAGTTCAACACTCAAACCACTATACTATGCTGGTTGAACACAAGTATAATTGAATATATTTTAATTATTTTATAAATAAATGTAGCCTTCTCTCTCAGAGAGCTCTGATGCACAACAAATTGCAGTTCCCATAATTCCCTAGCACTGAGCCAGGTTAGTTAAAGTGGTATCAAACTGGATTATTTCTGCAGTGTGCTTTGGCCTTAGGATTCAAATCTCCACTTGGGCCATGGAAGCCCCCTAGGGTGATTTTGGGCAAGTCCTGCTTTCTCATTTTAATGAAGGAAATGGCAAACCTCCTCTCAGCATTGTTCAATAATTGCATTTAACAGCTGATAAACTACACAGATCCTTTCTGATCTGAGAAGCTAAGCAGGGTTAGGCCTAGTTAGACAATGAACAACCATGGAGTACCATGTATTATAGGTTATACTAGTATTTCTGAGGAGGACAATGGCAGTATTCCCTGCCTAAGAAAATACTAGGAAATTCATGGGGTCATTGTAATTCATCAGATAAGTTGAAGTCACACACACATACAAACACACTATAAAAATTAATAATGCAGTATCACAGAAATGTTGGAGACAGCAGGTGGATCACAGTTTTTGTAGCACATATATGCATCTTATGATTTCTGTCTTGGAATTTGGGGATTAAATTTTAAAATGGTTGAATCAAATCATAAGACCTTTTTTCAGAATCTTTATTAATATGCTCTTTGATGGGGATAATATAGAACTGCTACATGAATAACAAATTTCAACTTTATGGGAACTGGTGGGCTAAAAGAGGAAGATGTTGGAAGACTTTTGAAGGTATATATTTTCTGTGCGTAAGAAAACAGAACTGGAAGACAACAAGCTCTTCAGCTTCATTGCCAGTGCAATGCTATCTGAGCAACATGCCAGAAAATGTCAGATTCTAAAATCTGTAAATCAAAGGCACAAGATTTCTATTAGATCTGTGCTAACATTGCTTCTTTAAAAAGCCCCACAACAAACCAGTGTTTTTCAGAAAATTTTCAACAGCATATGGCAAAAAAGAAGTGATATATTATTTCATATTTGCTTGTTCTTCACACACACACACATATCACCATTTAATGTAAACTGTTGAATAAAATGGAAGAACTTTGCTAGAATTGGATTTATTTATTTATTTGTTCTGTAAACCTAAAATAAGTTTCATCTCATTTGCAATATTTATGAATTGAGCTGTCAATTTGCTTTTGCTATGCAAATGTTGTTTACTTTTTGTCTTTCCTGCTCTACAGTTCCCTGTATCACCACATGCTAAACTTTTGAAATTAGCCTTTGAAGCTTTTGAACAAATGCTAAACATGTTTTCCATGCTAGAAACCCAAACACCCTTGGCTGTTAATTTTTGTTGCTAATGTAGATTTTTTTTCTTGAAGTGTATTTGAAAGTGCTTTCTGTAAGTCACACATCAAAACTGGGATGTATATTATTTTTGCATCTTTGATCAAATACTTGATTATGCAAAGAAAGCCCACAATCTATCAAATAAATTGAATTTAACAGCCATCTGTATGATTGCAGATTCTTATTATCAACATCCCCAATGTGGCTGTTCATCAGCAGAAAACAATGTGGCTTGGAGGACAGCATTGTCTGAAGATTTTACATAATGCTTCTTACACTGCAATCCCATGTGTATGTTTAGGAAGCCTTACATCTAGAAGAAATTTGATTTGGATTGCAGATTCACTGTTGTGAAAACACAGTTTTCCACATCCACTGAGTCTGTATCCACTGATTCAACCATCCTCAGCTTGAATCTCTGCCCCCCCCCATGTAAATTCCAAAAAGCAAACCTTGATTTTGCCATTTTATATATGGGACACAATTTTATTACATCATTACATCATTACATCATGTATGTAGTGGGACTTGAGCATCCACAGATGTTAATATCCAATGTAGGGTCCTAGAAGCAAACCCCAGCAAATGCAAAATGTATGTCTGATATGGGTGAGTCTACAATTCAGACAAACAAAAAAATCAGATTAATAAACTCTCACACTTTCTAATGTGCTCTAGCAAATATTTATATCCTAGATATGAACTTTTGCAACTTCAAACTGTCCCTACCATGCAGAAAATTAAATAACCAGCTGTTATGCTTTGCAAAAGACCAATTGCACAGGTTATCATTGCCACACACACTCCAGTTAAAATTACATGACCATCTTGAGTGGTGTAACTTCTATGTGTGACATTTTAAGAAAATGTACCTGTGGCTTCTTGGAGTTACAAGACAGCTACTGCAATGGTTGATTTCAAGCTCTGCATCATGCTACTGAGGAAGTTTAGTCTGGGCCTCTCTCAATTGTGGGGGTTTTTTTTTGTTTTGTTTTTGTTTTGTTTGCCATTCTAGTGTGTTTTTGACAACTGACCTTGCTTCTTGCAGGAGGTAGTTTTCACTAGGTGGGTACCATTCCCACCAGCGTTACTGATGAGTTTTGAATTTACTGTTGATTTTTAAAGAAATTACCATAAGAGTTATTTATTTGTATTTGTGTTATAAAGTAATTGTACTGGTGTTGCAGTATTTGATTTTTATTGCTAGCTAATAAAAGTCTCACTCAGAAAAGGCTGGCTACAAACCTAGTGAATGAATGAGTGAATGAATGGTATGTACAGTCAGCTACAAATCATGCATGCAAAGCTGCACAATTCTGGCTCAACATTATGCACACCATTATGAATGAGAGTTTTTATGCTGCTCTGGTGATGTGCAAAAATTCACTACAAACACAATTCCATATATACAGCCAGCAATGATATCAATGGCCTTTCAATGGCCTTTCTCCAGGTAAAAGTAGATGGCTACAATGGTTACCCTAGTGCAGGAAGATATATAATTTAGGTATGATTAATGGGAGTTCCATATTTATTGAGGCCTCCTTAGCTACTTCAACTTCAACATAAACTCTCTTCATGCATCCATACTGCACACACACAGATGTCCCTAATATGGAAGTGAATGATAAACAGATGGAGACATGGTCTGTGTGCATTATAGTCTTGAAGGTTTGGGCAGAGGCTTAATAATGGGTGAAATCTAAAGAGAATTGAATTTGCTCATTTTTTAATTGTACACTCCCCTCTGAAATAGTTTATCCATTTTGTAATCTTCCATATGGAGAAGCTTCATGACCAGAGATTTATGGCAGTAGTAATATTTGAGCAGGCATTGCCATTCTCACATATGTTGCTTCCTATCATTGGAGTGGCTTGAAAATGTGCTACTATGCTTATCCAAATTGCTACCAGAAAGAAAAAATCTTTCCAAGTGCTGCAGGTCACATTTATCTTTACTACTTTCAGTAAAGAACTTCAATTTAGCATGAATAAACCAGTTCATAGAAATTATTTGAAATACATAGTAGAATTGTCCCTCTGTATCCATTAATTCTGCATCCACAGATTCAACCATCCACAGCTTGACAATTTAAAAATATTCAAAAAACAAACTTTGATTTTGTCATTTATAAGCGACACCATTTTACTATGCTGTAGTATTTAATGGGATTTGCACATCCATGGATTTTGGTATTCACAGAGGATCTTGGAACCAAATCCAGGAGATATCAAAGGTCCACTGTGCAATGTAGCTGTTAGAATACTCAATTGAAAAGCTTGACAAATTAGCATATTATTATGACACTTATTGTTATTATTATTATTATTATTATTAACCTTTATTTATATAGCACTCTAAATTTATGAGGAAATTTACATATTGTAAACTTTTATATTTTACAGACCTCACTTTAAGAAATGATGGATTCCTCTTGTTCACTATGATCATTTGCATTTCATTTGCCTGCAATGGAACAGCTAAAATTATTAGCTGCTTAGGTATAACTTTCAGCTCTAGGACAAAACCAATGGTTATAACAAAAAACAAGGAAAGATGATGCAGTTTGGGCAAGAGAGCTTTGTTCAATAAATCACGGTTATTATAAAATAAGAGTGTTTCTCAGCAGGAAGCATTTTTGCCAATTGCTCTTTAACTTTGGCTGAACTGAGGGATTCCATTTGTAGAAAAGAACAGAAATACTCAGATCAAAAATTTTAGTTACAGAAGTGCAGGTGCAAAGGTATTTCAGAAAAAAAAGAGGGGAAATGAGTCAAGATTGCAACCTTTGACAAAGATTCTACATTCCTTAGGTGAAGTATAACTCTTCTTGGACATCCCATTCTTACCTCAACCACTAAATGGCTGCTCAAATCTTCCTGCAAACATTTAATGGAAGAGGAAGCATACACTTGCCCATTGAAGAATGGTTTCATGATGGGGAAAAGTGGTGCACTAGGAGACAGTGGGTGCCCTCTTGTGCAAAAGTATTCAAACAATACATTATGCACACATATGTCACCAACAGGTTGACAGATTTTGGTCTACACCTCAGTCCGCCTTCTCTTGATGCTGCTACAATTAGGAGTCGAAGGCCGGCATCCATAGTTTTTTGTGGAGCTTTCAGGCTATGTGGCCATGTTCTAGAAGAGTTCCTTTCTGATGTTTCATCAGCATCTGTGGCTGGCATCTTCACAGAATGATAGCCTGGAAAAGGATTGGATATATATATCCTGTGTGACCCTGGGAAGGAAGGAGTAATTTGCAAATATATTGTTCTGTTGCTAATGGCAGTCCTCAGGGTGGGAGGATATGTAAACAAGGATTAATGTCTGCTAACTGGTGCTCATTGTCTGCTGGGAATCACCTGGCCTTAGTCTGTTGCTCATTTGCATAGGTTGAGCCTTGACCTTGCTATCCTTCAGGACTGGTAGCCAAGCCTTGTTTACTCTCAGGGTTTCCTCTTTCCTGTTGAAATTGTCCAGGTGTTTATGGATTTCAGTGGCCTCCCTGTGCATGGTAGTTGTTGGCATGGTCCAGAATTTCAGTGCTTTCAAACAGCATTTTATGCCCAGGATGGTTTATAGCATGTTCTGCTACTGCTTTTGCCTCTAAGAGCACTCCATTGGGACTCTGGAAGCATCAGCAACACCAGCAGCAAAGCAGTGAGGTGGGAGTGGCCTGGAGTCTTTTCCCTTCAAAGGACACTGTTCCACCCTTTCCCCTCACCTTTGTGATGACCAGGCTTCCCATGGCTCCACACATCTCTCCCAACTTGATTCCTATCCATCCCCTCCCTATTTCCCAGCTTCCCTTCTTCTGCTCCCTTTTTGTTCCGTTGCTCCAAAAGCAGTAGTACTTCATGATCTTTTTCCTTCCTGGTCTCTCAACCTCCTTGCTCTGACTGAAACTTGGCTCCCGGCTACTGTTACCTCCACTGCCCTGTCTTATGGTGGCCTTTCTTTTACTCATTCAAGCTGCCCTGAGGGCAGAGGAGGAGGGGTCAGCATCTTATTGTCCAACTCCTGACAGTTTCAACTTTTTTCTCCACCCCCTAGCTATTGTTTTTCTTCCTTTGAATCTCACTCTATCTGGCTCTTTTCTCCTCTGCAGCTGTTATTTATCGTCCCCCTGGTTCTGCAAACCAGTTTCTTTCTGATTTTGAGTCTTGGCTCACATTTTTTCTTTCAGATTCTCTTCCCTCTCTGATTCTCGTTGATTTCAACATTCATATTGACGACCTTACAAATTCTTCAACCTCTCACTTTAATTCTCTCTTAGCCTCCTTCATCAATCTTTTACTTCACTCTAACTCTTCAACTCACTCTCTCAGTCACTGTCTTGATCATTACTTTCTCCTTCCGATTTTGCCAATTATTTCATTACAAAGATCACTACTATTCGGTTGGAGTTGACTCCTTCTGACTTGGTTCCTGCCGTCAATCTCCTGGCTCCTCCTACTAACAAATGCTCTGCGTTCTCTCCTGTTTCCTTGGATGAACTTTCTACACTGCTGAACTCTTCCAAACCCACAACCTGTTCTCTTGACCCAATTCCTTCTCGTCTCCTAATCTCCATAGTTCTTCCTTTTTTGTCCTCTCTCCTCTATATCTTTAACCTTTCTCTCTCCATGGGCTCCTTTCCCTCAGTCTTTAAACACGCTCTAGTTTCCCCTATTCTGAAAAAACCTTTTCTCAACCCTTCTGCCTTGTCCAGCTATTGCCCGATCTCTCTTCTTCCTTTTCTTTCTAAGGTTTTGGAACGAGTCGTCTACTCTCGCTGTCTTGAGTTTCTCGAAACCAATTCCAATTTGGACCCTTTCCAGTTTGGTTTCTGCCCATGGCACTCCACAGAAACAGCCCTCACCAAGATCTCGAACGATCTCCTGCGGGCCAAGGCAAATGGCCTTTACTCTATCCTTGTCCTTCTCGATCTGTCCTCGGCCTTTGACACTGTGGACCACTGTCTCTTAGTTGACTTACTTTCTGACCTTAGCTTCTCGGGATCTGTTCTTGATTGGTTCAGATCCTACTTGTCAGATCGATCTTTTGCAGTGGTCTTGGATGGCCAGGCTTCGTCCTCTGTTCCCCTATCTATTGGAGTTCCTCAGGGTTCTGTCTTGGGTCCCCTCTTGTTCTCTTTATATACACTGTTTCTTGGTAAACTTATCAGTTCTTTTGGTTTTTCTTATCATCTGTATGCCAATGATACTCAGCTGTATCTTTCCACCCCTGACCTTTGTCCAAGGCTCAAGCAGCAAGTCTCATCTTGTCTGACAGCTGTCTCCCACTGGATGTGTCATCAGCGCTTGAAGCTCAACACAGCTTCTTGTTTTTCCTCCCAAATCCACCCTTCAATATTCCTTTTCTATCTCTGTTGACAACATTTCTATTCAGCTGGTCTAGGAAGCCCACAGTCTTGGTTTCATTTTTGACTCCTCTTTGTCATTTACCCCTCAGATCCAGGCCACAGCCAAGGCCTGTAGATTTTTTCTCTATAATATCTCCAAAATCCATCCATATCTCTCAGCTTCTACTGCAAAGACTTTGGTCCATGCCCTAGTGGTCTCATGATTAGAATACTGTAACCTTCTCTTGGCAGGGCTTTCTCTCTCTCACCTCCACCCATTAATTTCTGTTCAGCACTCAGCTGCTCTCATTATCTCACTCGCTCACCGGTACGACCATGTTTCCCCCCTATTGTCATCCCTTCACTGGCTCCTCTTCTCCTTTGGCATGCAGTACAAGCTTTTGTTGCTCACTTTCAAAGCCCACTATGGACTGGCCCTCCGTATTTATCTGAACTTCTTTCTCCTTACATTCCTACTCGTACCTTCCATTCTGGCCATCAAGGTCTCCTGTCCCAGCCCAGGATTTCCACTGCCCCATCCCGGATTCGTCCCTTCTCGCTTGCTGCCCCTCACTCCTGGAACCTCCTTCCCTTACAAGCACAGCTCAACACACCTCTAACCAGTTTTAAAACCGAGTTAAAGACCATATTGTTTAGGGAAGCATTCCCGGGGAGTTTGTGATTGTGACCTGGTAGTTTTGGTGCAATATTTGATATCTGCTGTTTTAATTTGTTTTCTTACGATGTTGTTAACTTGTTATTTTAATGTCTAGATTGTACGCCATAGGCAGGCTTTTAATATATTCTTGATTTTATCTGTTTTTGTACTGCACCATGTACATTTATGTGCTTTATAAATGAAGCTAATAATAATAATAATAATAATAATAATAATAATCCCAAAATAAAGTAACAATAAAATTAATTAAAATAGTCTCATATGACTTTTTCATGTACCTTTAGATACAGGTGATAACACATTTAATATGATAAAAGTTAAACACTATACACTGGAAGAGTGATCCATATAATAAATACTAACAATTGAAATAATTGTATTAATTAAGCTATCAATTGACTCACTGATTTGAATGAAATTTACAGAGAACTGCACAGTTGTTGTCACTTTTGATCTTAGGTAGCACATTCTAAAAATGGCTTTTTAGAAAATCTTTTTTAAAATTATCTGCCTGAAACCTAGACTTTCTTCCCACATGGACTACCAAGTCTATCATGGCATTGTTGACTGAGAATGGGGAGAGCCAACTATACCTGGAAACTGTCAGACTGGGAAAAGCATGGCATCACATTTGACGACTTCTCAGTTCAGTTGCCACTCCTCTGCATCTTTTTTTCTTCTTTTTTTTTTATTAGAGAGCATTGATGCACCAAAAGTACAGCAGTAAATAGATAGCTATAAGGACTGGTCATTGAATCAAGGGCAGAAAATTTGTAATTAGAAATGTTTGAAGAAGCTCTGAGCACAAGCACAGTATTTTCCTGACCAACTGAAACACTGCATATTTTCTATCTCCCCACGAAGAGTCAAGAAGGGCGGCCTTCAAAGATCAGTGGCAGAACATGCTGGTGTGGCATGCAGAATGGGGCCAAGGACCCCAAATTCAGTCTGTGACATCTTCAGTTTTAATGATCTGGTATCTAATAAGCCCACTCTTCTAAGCAATCATCTGACCTTAACTGTATAACGAAAATGTGGTTTCAAAGGAGAAGGGGCCAAGGGGAACAAAACAGAATATGAAGTGTGAGGGAGATGGGGAAGAAGCCAAAAGAGACAGAAATTGGAGGAGGGTTGAGAAAAACATTTTTTGATTATTCAAGCATATTGCATTGTTTGACAAGATTACAAAATGGACTGAATGCAACCAATCCCTGAGTAAAATTACACTAGATTGCATACCATAATATGTAATGGAAATCAGTACAGAATATAATCAATAGATAAGAAGCATTTATCACAGGGAGTCACAATGACCTCCAACTCCTCAAATATTTTCCTTCCACGAAGACCCATTTAGGTTGGGGGGGTGGGTGGGATCAGCCTATTAGATCTAAAAGGTCTGAAAAGGCCCTGGATACTCAAGGGGTCTTGACTGCCTCCTTAGCAAACAAATCCAATCCCACTCCCATTCCATTCTGTGACTCACTTTTTCCCCATTTCTACTGTTTGATTGTCACTTCTTTCTCTGCTCTGACCTGGGGTCCAAACTGTTCTCCCCAAATTAGCCTGTCTAACAACAGAGCCATGTAATGTATTTTCTCCAAACATTATTTCTCCCATGGTATCAGGTCTTCCTGTTTTACCAAAAGTTACAGCAGTAGCGTCTAGTAGACCAAACAAATCCCAGAGAATTCTAAGAATCGTATTCACTAAAGCATATCTTTAACATCAATGTTATCTGGGGATATATAGTAAATTAGGCAAAATTGCTAGAAAAATTGAGTGAACTGAATTAGGTTGCATTGATAATAAGGCACATATAAGTAGTTAAGTTCCAATAAAACCTGATAAAATTCCAATAAAATTAGGTTATTCATATCAATCACATTATTCAACTTATTCATATTAATTCTCCACTGCTTAGCACTATGAGTGATAATTTTGTCTTCTGGGAAGATTCATCAGGAAATTATTGTTTAAATGAAACAAAGAAATGGTGGCAATCAGAAAGCAAATCCATGAAATATCAGTTCTAATAATGCCAATCTAATGCTAATCTAATAAAATGTCAAAAGAATGAGGTGGAAACATTAAAAGAACCACCAACTCTTGACATGGAAAATCCTGGCATCTAGTGATGGTTTGGTTCCAGACTGAAATCCAGTGACTGGGAGAGGTTTAGAAGGAGCCCGCTAAATCTGTGGCAGACTTGGGAGGACAGATAGCAAACACAGGAACCATCTATTGCTGAAATGATGACACATGGAAACAGAGAAAGGCTTGTTTTTCCAACAACCTTAAATTAAATTAAAATGAAATGAAAAATGCCACCTCATTTTTTTGGGGGAAAAAAATAATAAACTGGTTGTTTGGCACTCCTAAACACTAATAGCAAATGACGTGCAATGGATTATGGTGTCTCTGACCCCTGTGACTTTGAATTTCTTTTGCATCCATGCCTTCTAGAAACATTTACAATCAAACGTGCCAGAAGAAACAAGCTGTCTTTTTTAGAATGCACAAACTGGATCTGCAGACTTTCCCCCAGTCACTGCCTATCCTTCATGCACCATCTATCCTTCTTTGCAGTTAAGTAAGAATATTTGGAGGGGGAAATGCACCCTCCTCTCAGATAGTCATCTTCAGGCAAATACCAGCTATGAAAAGTTTCCTTGGAAGGCTTCAGAGGATGGGAAGCTTCAAAAGAATATGACGGATGTGTTGCAATGAGACATTGAATGTTGCAGTAGAATTCAGTACTCAGATTAATTCCAAAATTAAAAAAAAATCCACAACATTTTACCCCCCTAAAAGTGTTCTGTAATTAAAATCATAATTGATCTATGAATTACACAGTCACCAAAGATGAGTCATTTTGCTTTGCCTTATTAATATAAATGAGTGATTCAGTAGCTGCATGTACCATTGCAGTTATATTAAGGTCAACCACAATGCCTTAAAAGAAATAAATTAAGACAAGAGCAATCACGAATGTACGTGGTTTCTAGGCTGATACATAACTATAAAATGGCTTACTGGATATGATTCCTTTCTACTTTTTGAACCACCACTTTCCTCAAATTAATATCTCCTGGCAATTAAATCTGGATTGCCTTTGGTGAGTGAGTAGATAGGTCACAGGGCCATTCTGCTATGGATTCAAATCCCAGATAACCATGTCAGCATCAGCTTTCCAAAAGTGAATATAACAATTTTGTATCTAAAGCGTAACACAGGTTACTATATCACATTAGTGAAATGCTTTTCACTTACAGTATTGTTTGAAAAGCACCCAACAAATATTAGCAAAAGCTGTTCTAGCTAAACATCTTACCAGCTGTATGCTGTTAGTTCACTTTATTAGAAAACACTGTATTTATTAATGACACCAGCTAAACTCCATCCATCTTACATGCAGAACTGATGATCAGTAAGTGAGTAAGCACCTAATATATATAGAAACAATTCTCTTTTCTGACATCTATTATAAGTTGTCATCACATCAACATTTAAAAAATACTTGTTTGTTCACAGGGCAGACTGTCCATCTCCCAATCCTAAAATACTAGAACTATTACAATTGACTTGTGTTTTATCTATGCTTCTGAGGGCAGGGTGGAGGGCAGACATAACATATCTTTCTATTGGCAAGAAGGCATTTTATTCCATAAGACATTTGCCTTCTAAGCTAACTTGTCTGATAAGTGTCATTATTTTTTTAATGATGTGATGTGTTTCTTATTGGATGTGTTTTTATGTGATGAGTTTTAAATGTCTGAGTCATGATTTGTTATTGTGTTTGTATTTTTAGTGGAAAGATAGGATGAAAATATAATAAACAAACAAACAAATAAACAACAACATTGCACTACATTTAGTGGTCAGTATCTAGCAAAATAAAATAAAAAAATAAAAAATGGCAAACTGTTATCAACCTATGGACAGATTTGCATGGAGAGGGCCAGAATAGTGTAGTTTCCACTGCATCACAATACTTGCTCCTTTAACAGATGGGAACTAGATGCTGTAGGCTATATTTTGGAAAAAGGAAGTGGCAAAACCACCTCTTGAGTATTTCTTGCCTAAGAAAACCCTATGAAATTCATGGAGTCACCATAAGTCATGGGAAAGCTTCTGGACTCCCCTAGGCTGACTAGAAATACCTGTCAGTTGTTCCCAATGAATGCTGTGGTAGCCTCAATGCACTCTACTGGTAGCAGCAGTGATGCTTGTACTAACTTGTAGCCTTGAATTCGTCTTGTTCTGTCTCTATTTTTGTTGGCTTCCTCATGTCATGCCCTTTTGCCTAAGCTGTTATCTAGATAGGATGATGGCACCTATGATGGAGCAGTAAGTGTCTGTAAATTATAAGTAGATCTCTGTTCAGATACTTTGACATCAGTGGTGGTCCTTGTCCTCAGAGACCACCTCCCCCAAGTTTTGTCTCAATGGGAATATCTGACAAAAGACTAGGGCTGCTTTTCATGGCTCCACAGGAGGGACAGCTGATTACCGTTTCCTGACTTCTGCCAAAAACAGCCTATAGATTGTTTAAGGAAGAGATGACTTCATCTTGTCTTTTAATATTGCTGACTTCCTGCTTGAAGTCTGGGACTGTTTTCATTCTCCAAGGGCCCTTGTCCTGTTGCAACCACTTTAATTCTTGTTACTTTTCTTTTAATTCTGCCCCTGCTCCTTCCTGCCCACTATTCAGTAGCATCCTTCCAAAAGCAACATTTTCTCAACCTTCATTTCACTAGTTATTTGCTCTAGATAAGCCTTGGCTCATATGGATCTTCTCTTGATTCGTTGTTCCTCAAATATATGCTTCAGCGTCTAAATGGCACTCCCCCGCAAAAAAATAAAATAAATCTTACTCCACCATGCATTTGCACCTCAGTTAAGGAAGAGCAAAGTGATTTGTTTCTGTGTGCATTTCCACCTTCTTAAGTACTTGTCTTGGATATCCATGCAAACCTGAATTGTTGTCATGCAGCAGCCACAACAACAAAGTAGTAAAAAGGGAGAATTTTCAAGTGTAGTAGAAGTGGGATATTGTTTTTTAAAAAGAGTGAAACAAAAGATGGTGGTAGGATGTTCAAGTACATTCATGTACATTCATCCTACTCTATATATGAGGATCTCAGGGCAGCATACAGTGAAATCAATTTAGAAGAGTTTAAAATTGTTCATTGTTATCTGCCAACTATAACACTTGAATAATTTCCCTTCTGCTTCTTACATCCTTCTTTTTTCACACACACACAAATATGTGGTGGTGGAATGTCCGGAACAGCTTCACAATTTCTTTTGATAGGTACAACTGGAAGTCATATGTTTGGAGGGGCTCCTGCTTAAAGACTTTTATATGATGTTTTTTAAAACTTAAGAACTGAAAATTCTTACCTGAAAATTTCTGAATAACTCAATATTTAATTATATATTTTTGAGAGGGCACATTCATATATACTTTCTTATTTAATTCCAAATAGTTTCCCACTGGAATTCCATTGAAGTAAACTGATATGCTTTATGGCCTGAAATTGGCTTAATTAAAGCTGTCAACTTAATGTGTTCAACTGAGAATCACATTTAAGCAGTGAAACCTCATTGAATGCCACGTGTGCATGTTTATCCTTCGAAATGTGAAAACTTTTCATTTTTCCCCCTAAAACACAGAAAGATTGGGGAAGGACTCTTTTTCTGCTCTTCCCTTTATGTTGTAGAGGAAAACAATATTCTCAAAACACTGCAGACAGAAAATAAATCTGAATGCTTTCATGAATATTTTTTAATATGCAAATTACAGTTATTGACTATCAACACGATCAATCCTGAGAATGCTCCCAGACAAGAGCTGTCACAATATAGACCATAACTCTCCTGAGGTAGTGCAGGGGAATCTTCATTGGAGAGATAAAGCAAAATCCTCACTCTAACGGAAAGCAAGCTGCCAAACCCACAGAGGAAAAAAAGCCAAATGGATCAGGCCATTATGCTTGTCTGCAGTAAAAAGGTACAACATGGCATCATCACTAGCCATTCAACAATGTTGAACTGTTCTAAATTTGTTTTACTATGTGCTGCCTTGAGATCCTCAGAAATAGAACAAGATATATATGCAGTCACTCCTCCTTTTCCCCCAGGGATCTGTTCTGGACCTCCTAGCGAAAATGGAGTATTGCCTATATCCAAGCTGCAAACACATCATCTGTAACATTCAAGCCCAATTGGCTTGAATATAGGTGTGCAGCTGCAGGAGCACATGTGCGCGCATCTCAGGCACGTGCTCCATTATTTTTGTTTGTCCTTCGCGCATAAGCGAGGGACATCGATTCCCAAACCAAAAGGACGAGGGAGGACTGTATTGTAATTTTTTTAAACAAAAAGCACAGGAGAGTTTTATTCTTCAAAGTGCTAATAGCCTTTAACTTGAATTTCAGCTTGCACAAACAAATAGGAAAGAACAATTGAATTTGGAAACAATCCCTAAATCACATTGCTACTTCTACCTAGAACAGACCTACTGAATGAGATTTATGTAAGTGTTGACATATCAAATTCTCATTGATTCAGTGGGTCCACTCATTATCCTCCCTCATCAGCATTATCTTAAACTTCCCCAAGCTTTAAGAAACAAAGCTCCTTACCCCTTCCCCCCACCCCGCTTTCTTTTTCTTTGCATTGGAGGAGGAAGATGTAGACAGGATGTCGCATATCACTGTAAGCTGATCTTCTTCAAAAGGATTCATTAAAACATTTGTTTACTAGCTAATTAACCTTTAAGACAACTGCTCAAAAGCATACAAGCAGCCACAAAAAGTAAAGCAATTGAAAATAAAGGGAGAGAAAGTGCAAGTAAGAACACACAGTTTCATCCTTCTACTTGTTTACACCCATAATATTTTCCAGAACACAGTAGCTGAAAGCATTCCACATCAGACTCATTGTAGCCACTGTCATGCGACTGCCAGTGCTGCAGTGCTTTCCCATCTACCCAACATGTCTCTAACTTTATTACACACTGGAGGTACAAGTCCAAAAAATAAAATAATTTGCAGCACAGCTGGTATGAGGAAAGGGACAGACATTCCATTGTAACTGCAACAACATAAATCAGTTTCCTCTAGTCTTAACAGAATTGATTCACCTCAAACTAACAGCCTTCAAGAACAATATCAGCGTTAATGGCTAATTAATTATTAAGGCTAGATTATTGGACGTTTACTTACCCAGTTTCCCTCATTGCTTGTATTTCCCTTTAACAACACTGAAGAAACTATTCCAGTTAACTATTAGGCAAAACAAATTTGAAGTAAAATGCTGGAAGGATAGTGCAAAACAAACAAAAACAAAACAAGACATTGTAATCTTGCTTATGATATTTCAGGTCTTAGGTGTTAAATTCAGTTTTGGGTTCAACAGACACATACATAGTGCTTCTTTGTGGCTAACAATTCTGACTTCTTTCTTAGGTGATATAATCTTGGTGCAGGTAAATCATAAAATAGTGTTGGAGCATACAGAGTTGCTTACGGTATATCAATGTGCAATTAGAATCAGGGATTAAGGATAATAAACTGAACTTCCCCTTCCTTGGTGTTGCAATCTTGATGAAAAATCCCTCCACCAGCTATTAAGTAAGAGAGACAAAAGTCTGTTGTGATTTCTAACAAGGTATATAGTGTCACATAAAATTTGTCCCCAAGTCCTAACTAGGTATAGGTGAATCTAACAGATCTATTTCCACTTGGGTCTCTGCAGGATGGCCATGTTCTTTCTTGCACAAATATTCATATACAGTTCTGTAAGCATTTTTCTGCACATTTTTAATTCTTTTCATTAGTCATATATTTTCCAAGAAATGCCTTTAAAACTCATAAAATTCATTTAAAACTACAAATTGCATTATTAAAAATATTGTTTTATTTTAATTCTATTTTAATGAATTTTGATTATATCAAATTATACATTGAGTTCTGGGATGTGTGAAGTGTTCTATTAGCATCAAAATGCAAACACAGCGTCTGTAACATGCTAGCCCTAACACTCTAGAGAGAGGGAGAGAAAGAGAAAGACGCAAAATTAAACTGAATGTATTTATAACTCAAAATTTAGGGTGTTTTCAGATGAATGCTGTATTTTATTGTGCAAACACACTGTCCTATTCAGATAACTTTATGGGAAATTTCCTTCCTGTCACCTGAAAACTGTAACACTTGCATATTTTCCTTCTGCTTCTTATATTTTTTTCTAGTTATAACAGAGAGAGAGAGAGAGAGAGAGAGAGAGACAGAGAGAGAGAGAGAGAGAGACAGAGAGATTGGGAGAGAGAAATATGTGGTGGAAGGAAAAATGGAACAGCTCCACAATTTCTTTTGCTTGGAACAACTGGGAGTGACCTGTTTGGAAGGTCTCCTGCTCAAAGCCTTTTACATAATATTATATAAAAGTTAGAAACTAAAAGTTCTGACCTGAACATTTCTAAATAACTCAACCTTTGAGAATGCACCATCCCAGTAGTTGGTCTCATAACAATGGCTTCCCAGCAGGAGCAAGAAACTAAGGATGAAGAGCCACTTTTTCTTTGTTCTGTTTTTATAGAGCTGGGGCAACATCCAAGAAAAAAATATGCAGAGACATGGGCTGAGCCTAGTAGGCCCCTTCATTAGAAAGTGCAGAAAGGATAATACCGCTTTACAAGGTTGCCACATTTATGACATACTAAAAGGCAAAACAGACTGCTCCTTTGTGCCACTTTCCTGGAGGGTTGGGAACATGGTATTTACACACCGCATGCTCCCAAGCCATCCAGAAGCCACCCGGCCATTTACACAGGGGCATCTTCATGATGCTCTGGCAGCACAGCATTTACACACTGCATGCCACCGGAGCATCATGAAGCTGCCTGTCAGACACAGCACAGGTGGAAAATCTGGCTTTTTGCTGCACAAAAAAGGAGCAGCTATTTGCCACTCCTTTTCCAGGCAGTTTCAAGGTGGATTGGGATCACAGTTGCTGTGGCCCCAATCCGGCTTCAGAATGGGTGGCTTCAAGCTTCCACCGGCCTATTTCACCCCTGAGTCTCGAACAAGACAGAAGCAGTTCTGAACAGATTTTTTACACAATAGGTCATTTTATTTTCTTTATTTTATTGTTCAGAAACCTATCATCCAAAAGTATTAAAACATATATATATATATATATATATATATATATATAGACACACACACACATACACAGAGAGAACAGAAGAAAGGAAAGACACAAACAATTATAATTATGAGCAAGAAAGGAACATTGCAGGGAATTATAATTGTGCAGCAAACAGTTCCCTCATTCAAAGTTAGTTAAAAGGACAAATAATAAGTATAGTAACAGTTCTACTAAATTATAATTTCCTTGTTCTATGGAAAAATGAATATAGTGAATAAACAATCTCTGTTAATTGGGTTGCTTGCTACACCAGTGTTATCTTTCTGCTCAGTAATCTGGCAATTTAAGACATTCAGAAAATCATTCCCGAGGAGGGGGGAACACTCTAGAACATAACTGGATTAAGAGTAAGTAACTAAAAAGAGGATCAGTCATGACTTATACAAGAATAATCACTTTCTCCTAAAACTAGATATAATCCTAAAACTAGATACAACTCTTTCCTCTAAAAAGCTGGTTCACAGGTTCAATGTACCTGAACCAAGTTGGCCAGTTTTTAGCACTGCCAATGAATACGTTTACACAGTTAGAAGTAGTGTATTGGCTGTGACCATTTCTGGAAATAGCAGAAATGGCAGAAAAATAACACTTGTGTAGCAAGCATCTTTAGTGACACATGTTTTGATTACTCCCCATTTAGACTACTGTAACACACTCTGTGTGGGGCTGCCTTCGGAAACACTGGAAAGTTCAGCAGGTCCAAAATGTTGTGGCTACAGTTCCAAGCAGTGCTGGCTATGCTTTAGGGAGTGTAACTGTTAGTACAGCTTCACTGGCTACCAATCTCTTTCTAGTGCTCTTTTTAATAGGACAGTTTAATAGATTTTTAAAAAATGATATTTATTGTGATAGCTCTTTTTAATCTATTTTGTGAACCATTCTGAATCCCATACTGGGGGAAAGTTGAGATATAAGCAAACAAGCAAATAAAGAAACAAACTTACTTTTTTAAAAATCAGTTTCTGCCTGTTGGGCTCAAATACATAATTCTTATTATTCTATATGCTGAAAGCCAATGGGAAAACAATTTTCCAACCAAATTAATGTCAGATGAGGAAGGCATTAGTACACTTCCTCTGTAAATAGGGTTATCTTGTCTTTGACAGCTTGCATTGTTCTATCATATAGTGCTGCAGGCAATAAGGTTTTAGAATAAGGGTGGAAGGGAGAGACTATTTTCACAATTATAATATGCATAATCAACAGCACAGTATAAAGGGTATTTTAAAAGGATGCCAAAGCTAATTTTGGGAAACAGGTCCAGAGCAAGTAGATTTTATTGAGGTTTCAAATTCCATTATTATCAATCTTATTATTTAAAATCTGCTATTGAGTTTCAATACATTTATTTAATATAAATTAAATTGGATTATTGGTAGAGGTTGTGGGCTATTTCTGGCAAGCATTTGCTGATTCCTATTTCTCTGAAATAATTCAACCCTGCGAAAAAAGAAAAAAAAGGTACAGGTGACGTTAGCGCTATGTTCCCAATTAGCACATTATTTATATTCTGCCCATGTTACCTGAAATGTTGTCAACTTCACCTGCTGCTCATACTCCAAGGATTTGTAACTCTCTTTACTAAATGACTTTAGTCATCAGGATATATGTCCTCATTACACGTTCCAGTATTAAAAATATCACAATGTGGGGAACTGAATGATCCAACTGCAGATTTCAATAAATGAAAGTATGGCACAGGTTAAAGAGCATTCCAAATCTTTCCTGAAAATAGCAGGTTTATGGGCTCATTGTATCTGAAATATTGTTATATATCAAGATCTACAGTGGAAAATAAAAGAAACTAACAGTAAACCAGATGAACAATGCAATATTCATGCCAAATTTTGAAAACAACATTCCTCATAAAAGATGACAGCACACTGTGAAAAGCTGGGTGTAAATCTCTTACACTGGAACTCCCTAGAGAGGCCAGAATGGTCAATTCTCTGATGTACTTCTAGCACCAGAGTGCTCCTGGTGATATTCCGTGGGAAGGAGGATTAGATGTAGTGTTACATTAAAGCAGAATTCAAAGACATAGCCACATTTGTCTGGTAGCATAAGCATTCATAGACTTAAGTCCATTCCATCAGATGCAACTGGATGCATTCGAGGAAGCAGACTTAAATCAACAAAGCTTTTGCTGCCAACCTCTTTCAGTCTCAAAGGTGCTTCAAGATCCATTCACTTATTGAAGCAACATGTTTGAAGAAAGAAAAACACCCCATGTGTCATGTGCACTATAACAAAGGCCACATGGGATACAAACTATAGTAGAAATGGTAAGAACTGCTACCACAGCATGGAGCAATTTTTTCCCCACTTTGACTGCCAAAAAAGTAATACACCCCTGCCCAAGGTATGGATTGTTATAATACCCAGTTAGCTGGGATTACCCAAATTTTGAGCTCATTTACCAAAAGTGCCCTCATTCCTAATTCCATAAAACACTGTCTCATCTTACCTCCTAATCCTTGCTTGCCCCAAGTCTGTCACATCAAAATGACACCCCCAACGATAATACAAGGGTTCACCCCACAGCATCACAAGGGCCTGGTCTCACATTTTAGTCCTGAAATCTCAGTAACTGGGAACTGCTGACCTAACAATTCTAGTCACAACTATTATTTTACCAGTACGATCTAGACTGCAATCCTCAACACAGTACTTGGAAGGAGTCTCAGCTCTGGGAAAATGTCAGGTTATAAATAAGTAATAGAAAGTCACTCCATCAAATATAATGTGATTTAATTGTGAGCCAATATGGATAGTGTAGGATTCCATGGGGCTTTTTACATTGGCAAGAAAGTGTGACATGAAGTTGCACTTTCCTTAATGCTTAGCAGCTAGACAGCAAGCCCCAGGTGTGCATTTAAAAAGTACAGGGCAGCTAGACTGAGGTTTTTTCTGTGGCTCAGCAACTACATGGGAAGCTGTCAAAACACTACAAACACAGGTGGAGCAGCTACATGGGCGGCAAGGAATGTGGCTTTTAGCCGCGCTTTAAACATTTTTTTCCCTTGCTGGCTGCGAATTGAGCAATTGCGCAGGTACACCATACAGTCGGAGCTTATCACATGGGGGAGTACAGGACCATTCCGAAAGAGGGAGAAAGTGAGGTCAGTTCGGAAATGCACGTGATTACGCACAAGCTCATCACACACAAAACAAGAGAGCATCTACACAAAAAGAAAATGCAGAGTCAATACGAAAGAATTCATCACATGTGAACATACTGGTCGGCTTTCTGTTGCAAATTAAGGCATCTTGGGAAATGGTAGCAAAGGCTCATGGGAGTTGTAGTCTGTGTTCTGTCAGAGCATTATATTGAGTTGTCTTGAGGTTTCAGCCCTCTGTCCAGGAGGGATTCCCATATGTCCTCCATTCTTGAGCAGAGGCCCCCCTTTTCCAAGTTGACCAGGCACGTCCTCCTTTGCCAGGACACGTCCTACTTTTCCAGCCTTCTTTTTGAAGAGGAAGCAGGAGGGCCAGGCGTGCTCTGGCCAGGCTCTGGGAGTCTCTTCCTGGCTCCTTCCCTCCCTCCCTCCCCGCTGCCTTCCTCCTCCCTTTGGCTGAGAGAGTGTGGAAGGAGGAAGGGCAGCGGTGGTGCTCCAGGTCCTCCTGATGCTGGGCCAGGGCAAGCTGGAAACAGGAGGAGGAGGAGGAGGAGGAGGAGGAGGAGGAGGAGGAGGAGGAGGAGAGGGACATGGGGCCCCTCTGCTTCCCTGCTTCCCTGCAAGTCACACTCTCTCAGCCAAAGGGAGGAGGAAGGCAGCCAGGAGAGAGCCCTGGAGCCTGGCCAGAGTGTGCCTGGGCCTGCCTTCTCCTCCCCCCTTCGGCTGAGAGAGTGTGACTTGCAGGGAAGCAGGGCAGCGGAGGTGCTCCAGGTCCCTCCCCTTCTCCTCCTCCTCTTGCCAGCTTGGCTGAGCGCCTGGCTGAGCGCCTCCAGTGCCCTGCTGTCTCCCTAGAAGTCACACTCTCTCAGCCAAAGGGAGGAGGTGAAGGAAGGTGCAGGCGCACTCTGGCCGGGCTCTGAAGGTCTCTTCTTGTCTTGGCACCTTCCCTCCCTCCGCACTTGTATCGCTGCCTTTAAATGGGCGCTTTAAAGATACAGAGCCCCATTTAACCGTTCAACTACACCTTAGCCTTTAGATGCAATAGGGGTGCTTTTTACATTGGCTAAAAGGGGCGGTCCAAACTCGCCCCTTCTAGCGGCGAGATGAGGCCTAGGCTGCCACACGGGCAGCCCCAGAGGCCTCATCCCACCGCAATGACCCGCCGCAAAAAAGAGCTCCGGGATCGAGCTCTTTTTTTGCGGCGCGGGAAGGGCGCGATTGGCGCCCTCCCGCGCCGCCAGAGCGTCAAAACGTGCGCAGCGCGTCAAAACGCTGCGCACGTGATGACGCTTGTACGGCGCCACCGTGTAGACGCCGCCATCTTTAAATGGCGGCGTCCATGCGTTTTAGGCTTAGGGAGGGTGTAAAGGCTACGCCCTCCCTAACCCTAAATGCGGGCTTTTTAGCCCTAAAAGCGCCTTTTTTTGCCCGTGTAAAACGGGCCAGCAATGCTGCACCCTTTTTAAAAAAGTAGTGGGGAAATCAAACTACTTTTTAAAGGCACTTCTTCTCCCTTAAAACTCCAAAATAGTGTTTTCATGGCACACTTTCCATTTTTCTCATCTAAAGGCTGGGCTTTCATGCAGCCTTCAACACACCTCTTTTTGCCAATGTAAAATGGGCCAGCTCCTTTTTAAAGCACTTCTTCTCCCTTAAAACTCCAAAATAGTGTTTTCATGGCACACTTTCCCTTTTTCTCATCTAAAGGCTGGGCTTTCATGCAGCCTTCAACACACCTCTTTTTGCCAATGTAAAACGGACCCATGATTTACCACCCCATTATAGTCTCCCGTTACAATTCTATTTTCATAATCATGTTTTTCTAGATTTTTCCATAACATCTGATAATATTTATCTTTTCTTTCCTGGGGGGGGGGCAATAAATCCCAACCAGGAGTATTTTTTCTTTTGTATGTTTATCTCCACCCTTATGATTTGACCTTTGTTATCATTTATAACTTCTTTACTTTAGATGTTCTTATTTATGGAAATAAATACTACATACAACTGTGTTTACTTAACCTTACACTGATTTATGGCATCAAAAGTAAATGAACACTGTCTTAATCAAAAACAGAGAAGGGAGAGAAAAGTAACTACGTATTGATAAACTGGAGTTCATATAAACACAGCAAAAAAAAAAAAAAAAAAAAACTGAGCAAGAAGCTAAGGATGAAGAGAAGGCTATTTATCCTATAGTCATGGTGGCAAATCTATGGCACGCATGCCATATATGGCACATGAAGCCATTTTTGTGGGCACATGGAGGGCAAGGAAGAGGAGGAACAGGCACATACCTGTTTCTCTTCTTTCCCCCAGCCCTCCTGGGCCTTCAACTGATTCTGGGTAAGTCCTGCCCCCAGAAGTCCTGCCCCAGGCACTGGGTGACAACCAGTGTGGGAACACCTTTGAGTTTGAGCCCTTGGTCCTCTAAAAAGTTCACCGTCACAGTCTTATAATATCAGTCAATATAGGTCAATATAGGTATGATACTGTATCAGACCATTTCTACTTAAGTGTAGAATTCTATAGGAACAGGTTGCTTTGTAGCTTGCCCTTTCTGTTCTATTTCTATTCTGCAAAACTGAATTTTGTGTTATTGTTGTTGTTGTGATTTTGCTACACCATATCTTCTCCTTTCCAATGCAATAATACTGCCAACATCAATTCAAGTACCAGCTGATAACAGTGCTTCAACTTGTTCTGCTTCAAGTGCTTCCTAGCTCATGCAGTGAATCAAATGACCTGGAACCTCTGCTTCAGTTGGAAGACAAGAGGGTTAAAGAACATTATCTTTAAGCAGACATCCTGAGGTGTATGCTAGCAAAACTCAGTTTCAGCATTAATAACCTCAAAAAGATTTGGACTAAGGTGCCAGAATATATGGCAATTTTTTTTCTATCAATTCAAATGCTTTATACAGTTGTCCTATGAACATGTACCAGAGTCATGACAATGCTGGCTTAGTAACGGAGATGAGCATCACCCCACAGTTGGTTATGACTACCTTTATTGTTATAACCAATAAAGTGTTCAGGGAAGTGATCATAACACTGAGAGATCCTTCTTTCCAACTTAATTTTATAGATAACATAAGATTACAAATTAAGGATTAAGAAACCTATTTTCAAGTATCTGCAGACATAAAGTAACAAAAAAGTTCATATGCTCTTATAAAAACTATATCACCTTACCTGTATTTCTGTAATCTCTAATAGTAAAACAGCAACAATCTATACCACATTTAAAGGATTACATGACCCACACATAACCAATATGATATATGAATTTCAAAACTTGTTGTGATCTGAAAGCAAATCATCTAGCATCACCATCAATGTAACATGCCGGAATGAGAATTTTATGCTATGACAAAAAAAAGGAACCCTTGATTTTTCAACCTTAAACATTTCAAAAGGGGAATAACCAGATATAATACATACATGGATCACTGAGCATTATGCTCAACATCCCAAACATAAAACTACAAAACTGCTCAGGGTAGAGGGAGTTAATGAAAAGGATATGTATAGAGCCACAAAGTTAGATTAGCTATATACATACCCAATGTTGCTGGTTAGCACTCCCAGAGGTCCAAGGAAAGAAAGAGGCACTAGGGATCATATTGCAAATATACTATGGCTAATGGAGCACACCAAGGAATTTCAAAAGAAAATCAGCATGTGCTTTATAGACTACAGCAAAGCTTTTGACTGCATAGATCATGAATGGCTATGGAACACCTTTAAAGACATGGGAATGCCAACACAACTGATAGTCCTGATAAGGCTACTATCAGCATTTAAGCAAAATATCGTGAGTCACAGCTTATAGTTTATTTTTAGTCTATTTTCAAAAGAATCGACAAATACAGGGAGAGTTAAAAAGACAATTGCCAAAGAAGTCAGGTAAAAGCTAAACATAACCTTTACCTTCTCCTTCTAAATCTAAGAGTCAAATTGCAGAATATGTCAGCCAAACCTCTGTGTTCTTGGTTTTTGGTTTGTTTGTTTTTTACAGAAAATGCACAGATGCCCAATGCAGATTGAAGCCATTCGGTTGGACAAAATTTAAACTCGTCAGCTACTCATTTATCAAGATTCATCACTCAAGAGTAAAAAGAAAGGAGGGCGAAAAAACTATTGACACAATAAATCAACAAAGAGTCCTTGCAATGAGAGGAGTAGATAACAGATGTGAAACAAGAAATTGATTAAACAAAGGGCTACATCTTACTAATTAACATTAATCTGAACCTGCAAAGTGGTTCAAATCATCAGTCCTCATTTACTTGCCTACCAAATGAAGAGACAGAGTCAGTCAGTCCATTGGAACCTACGACTGAAGAAACAGCTATTACATCACATATTCAAAACTAGTAATTTGTAGAGCCATCATCTTTGGCAAACAGGTTTTAAACTTTTGAAGATTTTTGAAGCATCTAAAAAAGAACTCTTTAGTGAAATTAATGTGTACAGACAAGAGAAAACTGGTTGTACTGTACCATTTTCAGTATTGAAAAAATAAAATATTTTACCAGCAACAAATATTATGGCCAGTATCAAAGGCCATATTAAGTAATCATAGTCACCAAAAATCATAACTTCAACAAGCCTTGCTATTAAACACAAGAATCGTAATGATTCACCAGCCAAATTTTGACATCTTGCAGAGAAAGAAAACCCAGATAAGATTGCTGGCCTCTCAGGTGAGAAACCAGCAGTTTTAAATGCAACCTCAGTGTGTTTGTGCTGTACTGGGAGAGTTCTGGGGATGGACATGAGCCAATTTAATCACCTGCGCAGCCCACACTCTCCCTCTTTCAAAGCTCTGCCATCGTAGGGAAGCATGCCAAGCAGTGGAAGGCCTTTCAAGTAAACCAGGGCCTATCTAAAAGAAGGCCTTTGCATTGGTGTGGTCTGTCATGCTACCTTGCCTTTGGAGCTGTGGTGGTGACCCATATTTGCTCAACAGAGCCTGTAAGTTAGCTAACAACAAGATCTGGAAGGCTATGGGGGGGGGGGGGGGAGAGAACTGGGTTTTTGTTACATGGTGATACTGTGCTGCAAAGGCCTGAGCTATATGGAGTGGATGGCATCCACTTTTCTGATGCAGGGAACCAGCTTTTTCTTTGAGACCTGCAGTTGGGGGTTTCATCTTTTTTAGCCAACCTTGTGGGGGATAGGGGCTAAGCAGACACTCACCTATATCTGTGGCATAGGTAGGAGGAGACAGAACGTCAGGTGAACACCTCGGCACCCTCTTAAAGGGCGAACGTGAAGTCTCTGGAACTAAATTTTAGGTCTTGTGACTAAACAGAAGGGAAAAGAAACTTGGAGCCTTGGAGCTGGCCTAAAATCTAAACCCTCACTTATATCTTGTGAGTTAAGTGAGGGAATCTTTAGTTGGTCTTCTTGCTGTGGACTGGCCAGGGAGCAACTCAGATCTGGATTGCCCTTGGGGCTCAACTGTTTTGCCCAGGGAAGGAAGGGGAGGTGGTCTGTGAGTAGACCATTTGCCCCAGCTGTTCCTGCACTTGGTTATTCCCCTCAATAATTTACAGATATCAAAGAAATAGGTTAAATAGGTTGAGTTAAATAAAGTTGCCCATTTTATAACCCAGTTCTCTGTGTCTGTTCTCGTTATCTCCTGAGTTGGTCAACAAACATAATATCCCTTAGTTCCATGAAAGCACTTACTAAAAAGGAATAGACAAACCACCATGTCAATAACCCGAGTCTTACTTTGGAGGTCTCCCCTTCCCAAATATCTATATATTTTTATGTTAGCAAATTGTAACAAGAGCTAGGCTGGCACATATCGATGAAAGACGGAGCTTTTTTTTTTCTTTTTCTTTCTTTCTTTCTTTCTTTCTTTTTTTTTTTTTGTGGTTTAAACTGCCTGGCATATTGCTGAGTCTATACAATAAACAACAATAAGGATGAGCTAAGGGGAAAGGTGTGTCTACTGTGTTTCCTCTAGACAACTGTGCTGAGATTGAGGGAGTATAAATTATTAATAGGGCAACACATGGTGCTGAATCAATACAAGCCCTGCACTTGCTTCTAAAAAAAGATTTTTGATACAATCTAGATCTGCCACACAGTTATAAAACAAAAGACAGACAGCAAGTAAAAGCTGGGTTCCTCCAGGCTCAACGCTAGTCACTGTGTATCAAAAAGAAATAAAGAGAAATGTTCTCTGAATATTCTACAAGCAAATGAATCTTGAAAAGCAAAAAGATGATAAGTACTGGATTAATTCCAAGTACGTCAACAGCTATGCATCAAATACTAACTTAAAACCACCCTCTAATGCAGCAGTACATAATTACAGCTTAGAATATGAAGAGTGTGTTTGTGTTTGTGAAGGCATCTAAAAGTGGAAAGGAGATTAAGGGAAAGGCAGGTAGGTATTATATATAATTATGCAAATAATCATATTTTGTGTTTTCTTTTGTATTCATATTTATTATTATTTGTGGTCAACCATATAAAATTTGCTCACACAGTACATAAGGCATGTAAAGGAAATCCATATTAAACCCCTGTTAAAAGTTAATTCTTGTATTCTTGTGTTCAGAGGTAAAACTGAAATACAATAGGTGATGCCAATGGCCTTGATTTATAATGAAAGTAACTTAAGTTTGGGATCTGTCCAAGATCACTGTGCTGGACAATATGTTCCAGTCGGATGGGTTGCATATTGGGCCAAGAACTGAAAGGCATAGCAGTGTAAGTCTTGATTGGTAGGCAAAGGGATCTCATAGCACCTCTGGGACTAAGGAACTTGGTAGCATAATCTTTTGTAGACTACAGCTACTTCATCAGATACATCAAATTCATCTGATGAGGTAAATGTAGTCTACAAAAGATTATGCTATCAACTTATTTCTCTGAATTAATATCAAAGATGCTACAAGATCCCTTTGCATCAGTGGGCCAAATTATGCATGTATTCCTCACTCCCAGGAAAGCTCCCTTTCTCCATAAAGCTCAGACATTTTAAACCATAAATTTTACATGGGGAATAGGCTCCTTGTTTTAAAGGAAAAATGTGCTTTTCTGGTTTGTTGTTTGTTGCTGTTAGCTGTCCTTGAGTCAGCCTCGACTCATCCAGTGGTATCTTTGAATCTAACCATCTGGCATGTGGTCTTCCTTGCTTTCTACTGCCCTCTTCCTTTCCTAGCATCATTCCCTTTTACAATAATCCATGTGTTCTCATAATGTGGCCAAAGTAAGCCAGCCTCAATTTAGTTATCTTGACTTTCAGAGAGAGTTTGGGCTTAATCTGTCCTAGAACCATTTGTTTATTTTCTTGGCCATCCACAGTATTCTCAGCACTCTTCTCTAGCAGCACATCTCAAATGAGGTCCCCTTCCTCATTGGCTTTCTATCAGCTTCTTGGGAAGGAGCCCATACTGTCTGTACTGCAGACACTCACTCAAAACCGTAAGGTTACGAGTTCAAGCCCAGCAAAAGGGCTTCAGCTCGACTCAGGCTTGCATCCTTCCGAGATCACTAAAATGAGTACCCAGATTGTTGGGGGCAAGTAGCTTACAGTTGTAAACTGCTTAGACACTCCTTAGGTGATATGAAGCGGTATATAAATGAATCTGTTTGTTTTGTTTTACTGCCACAATAAATCTGGCACTTGCAGTGAGATGTGTGTGCCCTCTTATGATTTGAAGGGGTGCCTATGTGGTGCTCCAACTCCTGGAATATGGCAAGTTGTAACATGCATTTTGACCTTTCTATCTCATGCTTTTCATCAGTCTAGTTATAGCTTTCTCAGATCTAGATGCAAGGCCAAGGGCAGGTGAAATACAAGGGGAGTTGGAAGCAAAGATAGTGTTTGCTAACTACCCGCAGTGATAACACAACATTCCAGTATATGGTACAAAAGAGCCCTGCCAGATGTCATGGAGGCCCTCTACCAATACTAAATAGATGATTGTTCTATGGCAGCCTCCTATATCATTACAACAGATAATTCTGGAAAGTTAAAACACATTAGCAACATCAGTTGGCTGAGGTCTGCTACTATTTTCCATTGCATATATTCATGAGTAGGGAATCATAGTCCCCTCCACAAAGACTGCAGATCACAGTAGCCAGAGTAAGAATTGCAAACAGCTGACATCCATTTAAAAAATGATCACATATGTTTTTCAACTCTCCAGTGTTTGTGCTGGATAGACTTTTAAATTTTATCAATCAGAGTAGATGGCAATCTGCAGTATTTTTTTATTGGATTTTATCTTCAACACTTCTCAATGATGGCTTCTTCCTTTACTGTGGAGATATATCAAAGATCTATCCACTATGCTTAAAATGGACTTTAATTAAGTGAACAATAATTAAAAAATGTGTCTGAATTTCACCAGCACTGCAGATAATGTAACCAGAGGGGTGGGGGAAGATTTTATGTCAAAATGTACAAGGACTTATGTTAGTTAAACCATGGGAACTTTCAATATGTAAAGTCAACACAATTTTGAGAAACAGATACTTTATTATGTCTACCTTTTTGATATTTGTCAAATTTGTATGTTTCTTATATTTGCCAAAACTTGAACTGCCCAGTTCAGATGTAACAACCTCAACCTGGTAAGCAATGATACTGTGTAACTACTGATGAAACATGATTTATCAAATGGGCCTTCTGTTTATCCTTTCCCTCCTTCACACTCTTAAAAAAAAATCACACCGATTAAAATTCAATAGTCCTGGCTTGTTTGGTAAACCACAGGGGCTGTACAGACAGCCCGGTAAGGGACGGCTATATGCTGCCCCTGGAAGCACTGGGTTGGGGATGAAGCAACTGCATAGCACGCCCCCAACCCGGTGTAAAAAGGAACCAAGAAATGCGACTTCTACTTGCACCATAGAAGGGATGCCATAAGTGCCCTGGCACTGTGTTAGGATGCCCCTCGTGTGCAGCACAGTTTGGGCACTGCGCATGAGGGATGTCATTAAGGCACATGCCGTCTGGATGGGCATGCACCAAGATGGCGCAT
The DNA here is from genome assembly GCA_034509955.1 of Urosaurus nigricauda. Taxonomy (NCBI): domain Eukaryota; kingdom Metazoa; phylum Chordata; class Lepidosauria; order Squamata; family Phrynosomatidae; genus Urosaurus; species Urosaurus nigricauda. The sequence continues at coordinate 253,133,978 of JAOEGL010000001.1, read as the reverse complement.
GGGCTGTGCACGTTGGTCTAGTCCTACCTGAGCCCTGGTTGGCCTGCAGGCCAGCACAAAGTGCCAGTCTCTACAGGCTCACAGTTTCCTGTAGATTGAGGTCTAACTAAAATCCACGATTGTGCTCCTCGTACCACCTCTAGTCAATACACTCTGTCATCTGCCCTAAACAAAAGCAAACAGCAACTACTAATACATTTAGATTTTGGTTATGTCTTAAGCCACTGTGTTTGGCAGCACTCTCCTGGGCTTGTAAAGTAAATGAGAGTCAAATCCATGATATGATGATGATGATGATGATGATGATGATGATGATGATGTTTGTTTTTAGCCCACCTCTCCCTACAGATCGAGATGGGTTACAATAAAAGGAAATACAATATATACACAACAAATCATCAGTTACATAGTCCCCAATCCTCCAAAGGCCACATCGTGAGACAATTTCACAATCAAAGCATTACAACAGGCCATATTTGACTTCTCACCTACTTTGTTTATGTCATCTGGGTTAATTTCACAGAAATAGTCAGCAGAAAAACTGCATTAATTGTACTTCATGTGAATTCATTTATGCCCACTCTGGATTAATTTCTGTGCAATAATTCTTCTAAGTTTTAGGAATCCTGTACTCAGAGTTTAATCCAAAGTCTTTTACTGATTTCTTAAATGCAAATTTCACTATTTTAAAGACTTTATTTTAAGACTTGCATTTTAAAAAATCAATGTATGTGGTTTGTTCTTGTGATACATTACCTTTAAACAAACATACCTTTTGGAAATATACTTGAAAAGTGTCAGCAGGAATTTTATAACAATCCTTAGCCGCCTCAAATATTATGAGCCAAAGTCAACTTGAATAAATCCATTGAATCAATAAAACTTAACAAGATACTTTTGTTCAGTGGGACTACTCTAGTGGTGACCAGCAATAGGAATTAGCCCACATCCAGTGTGGAAACTGTATAGTTCTCCAGAAGATGTAGGATTACAACTCACAATATAGTTAATGCTGATGAATGCTGGGGGGAGCCAATGCAACATCAAGAGGATTATACAACTCCCACTTCTGCCTATCTGGTTTTATAAAGAACATTAGTCCACCTTCACTCCAATATGCTCTCCTCTCTGCCCCATCCCATCTCTTTTCTTTTATGCTGGTCCTTTTCAGTCTATATCAATCTTTTTTCTACAAGAGAAATCATTTTATCCCTTCACCACTGTGCTTATTCCTTTTTCTCCTCTCAAACGTTTTTCATTCTCCTGATTTCTCCCATCTCCCATTCATTGTTCAGCCTTCCTATCTACTAACTCTTCTCCCCAGCCCCACCAAATATCAGAAATCAGTCAATATCTTGCTTGCTTGCTCAGTGTTGCCATATTCTAGTTCCCCAAACCAATTTCCTCATTACACAAAGCTCATTATGCAAACCATGTGGTGGATCATGAAAGGGATGATCAACATGGACAAAATATTGGGTATTCTCAGATTATTTTTATGTAATGCAGGTGTTCATAACCTGAAATTCAAAGTGTTTTCTGCAACTCTTTCACAGCTGCAAGAGATGCAGATATCCAACAGGTACAGTCTTCCATCAAAGGAAAGATGCCTGGTGCATGGAAAATATGGAGAGAACATCAGAACACCTTGAAGTACAATGATACCCAGAGTGCTGTCCTCACTACACAATTAAACTAATGTAAACCTAAATTCCTTACTAGTTAAGAGTAACTTGGTATTCTTTAAGAAACTCTTCAAACCATAAATCTCAAGATTCCCTAAGAAGGATCCATGACAATTAAAATGGCATGGAACTGATACTACTGTGGAGTACAGATGTGACAACACTACCTTTTTAAATTAGGAAATTCAGGCCCGGTAATGTTATCAACAGGTAACAGATGCCATAGCTAGTATTTAAATAAAGCCTACTCAGCTGGATAATATGCAAACAATACCTTCCACTCTTTTTCTCTCTTTCTATATTTTCCCATCTCCTTCTATCCACTTCAATCATTCAGGGTTTTTTTGTTTTTGTTTTTTGTTCTTTTTGTTTTGTTTTGTTTTTTTGTTTTGCTTCTCTTTCCATTTATTAAGAAGCAGGAATTATCATTCTCACCTTCTCACACAAAGGCCTATATCCTATTGTTAGTGCTGACTATAGTAGATTCACTGAATCAATGGGACTAATATGTTGACTAACCATTCAACAGTGTACTCAATGGGTCTGATCTAGCGGTAACTAACCAACCGGTTTCTAGCCAGACACACAAAGTTCACCAACTGGATTACATGGAAATAGGACTAGTGTGGTTCTACTATGAGAAGTAGTAGGATTTAAAATAGCTTAATGTCCCCACCCAAACAGATATCAAAGCTGCATGCTCTTGCTCCTGAGGATGTGCTGTTTGTCACCTATGGATTCAATATCATCTACCGATCTCATACACTTTCTAAAGAGTATCTTAGAGATCATTGTCATAAAAGCATTTCCCAGGGAATACACATTTCTGTACAAATAATATATACAATATAAAAAAATATGAATTCTATATATAACATATAATTTGTTTACAGTGTATATAGAAAATGGGGCAAGCTTGAGGTACGGCAGAGGAGCAGAGAGAGAACAGCTGCTTAATGTTTTTCCTGCCAGCCATTTGATCACATTTTGTATCCCTGCTCACAAATACTCTGTTCCCAATGTCACTTAGTGACCACATTGAGAAAAGACATTATGGAGGGAGTTATTCTGAGTATGAAAATGATTGGTATGGATAGGCTTAAGTAACCCTACTTGCTCTCCACAGTTCTCCACTCAGTCTTGAAGTCACACACAGCTGATTTTCACTGAAGAAAAAAGAAAAAGAAAATTGTCCTCAGGGAAAGACAAACATGATAAATCTACTCATCCTTTGTTGTATGTCCACAAGACCCTATTTTAACAGATCAGATTCTAACTCCTAATCTATTGCACAGATTGTCAGTTAGCAGTTACAGTTCATTGGAATTCCAGTAAATGGTAAGGTGAGGTTTAAAAAAGTTTGTTTCACTGGCAACAGTTTACACATGGTTGTGACACTAAAATATTATCTGTGAGGCTGTGCTGGCACAGCAACCATTCTAAATACTATATGCTAATTATACAAATAATCTATTTTGCAATTACATAATTAAGTAACGTGTAGCTTCTGAAGCGGCCTTCAGTGGGCAGCAGAGGATCACAATGTTTATGGCAGGCTAATGAGAGACAATGAAAGGCAGAATTGCCATAGGAATGTCATATATTGCCATAGCAATGTCAAAAAGTTACCTTTGTTTTGTTTGAATTGCACCCTGTATGGCAGGGATGGGCAAACATCATATTTAGGATCTACTGATTGATCTGTAGGTGATTTGCAGTAGATTGTGAAGAATTTTCTGACTCCCAATTATCTGACAAAAATCAACAAAATGCCCCTTTCAAGCCATGAATTATACTACAGAAATGCAGAAAGCTTTGAGTGAGAGAAAGTTTAAGGTTGTCAGGAAAGACTGGGAGTGCTGCTCAGTTTGAGAAGACAAAATACATTCCTGTCCTAGGAATTCTTTAAGTCTTTGTGTGTATATGTTCTTACCATTAGATTCCAGTGGGTGGATCTTGGGTTTCTACCAAAAAAAACAAAGTCGGAAACCTGTGTGCCTTGACTTTATGGCAGAGACATTCTTGAAGGTAATGTAGGCAACCATTTTCCACTTGTGTTCCAAAACTTTAATGTGGATCTTTAGCATATCATGATATTAACTGAAAATACTCCAATCCTGTCGCTCTCTGGTGCTTGCTTCAGTAGAAAAATGAATCTCTGGCAATTTCAAGAGGAAAGTGTATATGCCCTTACCTTATGGAAAAGGTGCAAAACAAAATACACCCTCGATCTCTGCAAGCTGGACAGGAAATATGTCAATTTTAAGAAAGAATGCAAAATGGGATGGTTGGAATATCCTTCTCTCCCCTTCCCATGTATATGTGCTCCTCCTTGATAATAATTCTCCTGTTTAGCTTTCAATGTGACTTAGAGAAATAAAAAATAAAGTCTAGGAAAACTTCAAAATGGTCAATAGACTCTGATCATACTTGACCCATAATATCTTGCTACATTTTCCTTCTTATTAGCAGCCTGTTCCCCTGGAACTTTAATCAGAGGCGTCTGTTTTAATCAGATAGTACTCCATTTCATTGGCACTCCTGGGCTCAGCCAAAGTACCCATTGATCAGCTTCTTAAAAATACAACAATAATTTATAAGGGGTTCCCAACCTGTGCTCCAAGGAGCCCTTAGGGCTCCGCAGCTGCTCCAGGAAAATGAAAGAAATAAAAATAGAAAAAATTTTAGAAGAAGTTTTTTTAGAAATAGAAGAATATATTCTTATATATATTCCTAAATACCATTAACATGTAAGATGTAGGATAAGTCTCTTAGTGGCTCTGTCTTAGAAATAAGGGTTCCATGAGCCAAAAGGGTTGGGAGCTCTTGATTTATATATAGTCACACTGTAGAAACTATATATACAAATGCATTATTTATGTTAATAATTAGGTGGCTGGGGGTGGGGGGCATTATATGTACCATATTTTTAAAATGTAGCTCGATGTCAGTGACTGCAGTTCCTTTCCAGAATTTGATAATTAATTACAGCCTTAAAACTGGCCCATGAATCCAGAAAGAGTTAGTTACACAAAGTGCTCACTGAAATCAATAGGAGAAGGAAGCTTAGGAAGTTAAATGTTTGTCGTACAAATGTATAAATGTAAAAGTGTTTAGATTTGAGTGTTCTTTATACTTTGGTAAGACTGTTTTAGTTGTCATATATTTTTAAATAATATTTTTTTGGAAAAATATAGGAGAAGGAAGTGGTGACTAACGGAAATCCTACTGAGTTCAATAGAACTTTAGGGGACAGTTACCTTTCTTTGGACTGAGGTCAAGATTAATGTTTGAATTCCAAAAATGTGTGCACAAATAGTTAAAAATGAACCCCCAAAATGAGCAAACAAATAAAACACATTAAAATCTTCATATGGCTGTTTAGGAACTGTATTTGCATGGGGGGAAAGTCCTATAGCAGTGAATGTGGGAAATATAATCTGAGGGGGGGGGGAATGAGAGGGGTAGTTGGTTAGTCTTGGATGAAGACTCTAGAGATCAGGATTCAAATCCCTGGTCAGCTATGGAAACCCATTGGGCATAGCCAACCCCTTCTGAACAAATTCTGCCAAGAAAACCTAATGATAGGGTTGCCTTAGGATTGCTGTAAATCAGAAACAACAGGAACAAGTTATTGGCCTTCTTCACCTTTCAATCTGACACCCAATCACAACTCGATTAAAGATTTCCCAGAGGATGCAGATCTGAATTGCTGGTTAACGCAAAGCAAAAAGGCATTCTTAATAAGAAAGATAGGGTTGGAACAATATATCTGAGATAGGCTTTTTGCCCTTTCTATCCGTGGGTGGATCTTCCCAAAACTGTCACTGCTAATGTTTTATGGTTTTGTTGTCCTGTGGGAGCAACAAATAAAGCTTGCTCAGACTGTGGAAGTAACCCAAAAGCTTTGAAGCACATACAACCAACTCATCATAAATAAATACTATTCTCTTCCCATGTTTTTGTTTTTACATCTCCAGTCCTCTGGAGCGAATAGGAGAAATGTCACCCCCAACCTGCATGAAAGCATTTAGCCATTCCAAATATCTAAGAGAAGAAATAAGTGAATGGATGAGTTGACAAAGGCTTTGTTCATGTGCAAAAATGGTCAGAGTATAGAGGGTTGTTGTTGTTGTTTTGCTCCCAGATTTATGTGCAAAGATACCATTAAGTGAAGGCAAAATGGCAAACTATGTGCTGGATCATGCACAATTATTGTCCAGGAGCATTAACATTTTGAACAGCTCATGGGTACAGCCAGCATGGCATAGTGGTTTGAATGCTGGACTATGACTCTGGTGACCAGGGTTTGAGTCCAAGCTAGGCCATGAAACCCACTGGTGACCTTGGACAAGTCATATGCTCTTAGCCTCAGGGGAAGGCAATGGCAAACTTCTAAGCAAATCTTCCCACGCTATGATAGGTTCACCATAAATCAGAAACAACTTGAAAACACACAACAACAAGAACAACATGGGTTCTATACTCTTAGTGTTTACTGCCAGAAGCACTTAAATGGGCCCAGGTGTGTATGATGAATCTAGAAACCAGTGTGCTAAAAACAAGGTGTTGTTTGACTTGTGGTGCTAATATTGCTATAGTTTTTCAAAACTATAAATGAATTAACCACAAAAATTATACTCAGCTGTTGTTACTTTGGAGTGCAATAACAACTCTAACTAAGAGTAGGCTAGTGGCTTTGAATCTTGTGACTCTTGCTTCTCACTGAAATCTCAGAGTAAGAGATTCAACTAACCCAGTGAAATTGTAAGTGATGCTTCTGGTCTTATTCGAAAAATAAGTACCTATCTTATTTCACATCTGTGATGTCTAACCAGAAAAGGAGCACAAATAGAGTAAACAGGGTCATATTATGTTGCTTGATACTGCAGCAGATTGGTCCATGTAATTCAGTAGGGTCTAAACTGACAGACAGAGGTTCTCCAGGGTTTCAGGCAGCATTCTTTGCCAGCCCCATGCAAAAAAGTAAAAAAATAAAAAATAAATAAAAGCCAAAAAGTGACCCTGTGATATTTTTCAGGCAAGGTGTATGCACTTGTCACTGAAGAATCAGTAGGCTGTACAAAATAAGTATCTTGGTTCTCAGAGAAAAAGAAAAGAAAAAAATGAGAATAAAAAATGCATTATTCCCTGGAGATAGAAAGAGGGGGGAAAAACCCCGCCAAGCTAGAATCTTGTGTGCCTTCTCTCTTTTCTCAGATGAATATAACTGAATTTCTAACGCTCTGCATCACAGGCATTGTGCTAAAAACAAAGAAACTGGGATGCTTAAAATTCAACTGTTTTCTACAAATGGAAATTCAAAGAGCAGAAAAACACCACTCTATAAAGCATTGAGATCTAAACTGTTTTAAAACAATGTTTAAAAAAGATCATTGGTTATCTACACTGTCTGAGTAGCAAAGCTGCCAAGCCACTTACTATTCTGTATACAATATAGCATTTTTGCAAATAGAAAGCAGTCTTTCAGATGTAAAGCACATATCTGCCTCAGTTGTGGTGGTCATCTCCCACTCCACATCTGTCACTGGCTGGAAATAAGCAGAAGCTGTAGCTTTGTAAAGTCTGCTCATACAGTTGCAAGGCTGGCTGAAGTCTCAGCTGACTGCTATTTCCCAGATTTGCAGGAAGACAAATCTCAGGACAAGCAACACTGGAGCAGATGGATGTTCCGTTTTTCCCTGTGTCACACAGAAGCCATGGTACCCAAAGATACCCAGTCCAAGCTGGTGAAAGACTCATTAGATCAGTGGCATGTACATTAATTTTTACAGTGTTACCACACTGAAAATCCAGGACTGAGGAGAGAAGACAAGCAAAATTGCCTATACTTGGGTCTATCATGTCTTCTGGAGCAAGACAGGAGTGAAGCTTTCTGACTGCAGAAACTGTGGCAGCAGCACCATAATGCCTGGAGGGGGAACCTCCCTAAGGGGTAGTAGTAAGCCTTTCCAAAACACAAGGCCCCTTTCCACACTACCCAATTATGGTGCTATGATTCCACTTTGACTCCCATGGCAATGTCCTATGAAATCTTAGGGTTTGTAGTTTGGTGATGTCCTAGAGGAGCTCTTGGGGTGAGACTGCTAATTGATCCTCCATAAACTGCAAATCCAAGGATTCCACAGAATGGAACCATGTCAGTTGAAATGAAATCACAATAGTGTAATTATATAGTGTGAATGGGCCTCAGCAGCAGTGGATGGTCTGAAAATCCCTCCTATGAGCTTTTTGTAAGGTCACATGGGATGTTGCATGGTTCCAGCTGGTGCAGCTGTATGGCACATTTTGTCAACTGTCTGGGTACCAAAAGTTCTTCCACCCTACTTCTCATATTGCCTAGTTAGCCAGCTGGGTGCATCCCCCTTGTACTTCTCCCCACAATAATCTTACCCAGAAATGGTTCTGCCTTCTCCTAGCCCTCACTGGCCTCACCTGTGTCATCACAATGACCCTGGTCTCAGGTTTTGGCCCTGCAATCTCAGAAAATGGGATGTTCTTTGTTTAAAAATCCCACTGCTCAGGGGGTTTGTAGTCACTTGCAGTTTTTTTTTATGCTTGGTCAGTCTACAGCGGAGAACTGGCTTGTTATTCTGTGTGCACACATGCTATGAATAAACAAAATCATCAGTTCAAAAGAATTAAAAATAAAGGGGGAAAGAAAACTCTGTCACCCACTTCCATTCTTGTATATTAACCCTCTATCAGTAGTTGGGGCTAAAATGTACCCTGAGTGCTGAGAAAAGTTAGTGTACATTTTCCACAGAACCATGGCTCTTCCTCAGCCATGCCCGAATTGTCATTGTGGTTCCAGACTCCTCTCTCAATTTCTTCTGGGAAATACAGCATTTTGTCTCTTTTCATGGACAAACAATTCACACTCTTTCACAGGCAGGTGCTCTCAAGACATTTTAGATTACAACTTGCATCACCCCATGCTGGCATGCTGGAAGGGGCAAATAGGAATTGTAGTGACTATGAACAACATTAGCAATGAATAGCATCACGTAGGTTTGCAAAGTCCCCTTAGAATTCTGATTCTTTTAATATCCTTCCTCTCACCATTCACTAGGGGCTTCCTTGTGATACAGCAAACTCTACCCTCCCTTCATAGCTATTTGAAGAGTGTATGTTTATCAACACATTCATTTTCTTGTACAGGTCACATTGACCTCACCTGTGAGATGTACAACTGCATTTTACTGAGAGGTATAGCCAAAGTTAGACTAAGAAGAGAGGTATTTTAATACAACAGGAGTAACTGCAGTCAGGAAACACACTCCCCAGGTTGTCAAAAGACATATAATCTTCTCTCAACAGAAAACTAGCTTTTCTAATAGTTTTTGGCAGAAGCTGGCTGTACGTGGCACTGATTGGTACTGACTTGTGATATCACAAAGCCACCCACACCTTCTCTAGAGCAGCTTTTTAACTATAAAAAGTGGGTGGTTGTTTTTCTTTCTTTGCTTTCTTTGTTTGTTTAAACATTAACACAGCACAGTGCTGAATTATCATTTAAATGTATAACCGCACAAGCAAAGCTATATTTTTTAAAAAACAAAATGAACTGACCACCTGAAGCATATAGGAAAGGTAAAATGCATATAGGTAAAATGCATATAGGAAAGCAAAATCTGATGCAGAATTAAAACCAGTGTTTGTTCACAGTCCAAAGGGCTCACAACATTCTGAGGCAAGAAAGCAAAACAAAACAAAACAGGCTTCTGGCATACTTTCTCTCTCATAGTTTGAAACATTTAACACTGATGGCCCTTAAGTACTAAACACATACATTTTAAAAGGAAAGGAACAGCTGAGTTCATTTATAGTTCCATTTATCAGAGGAAGAATTATGGGCATGTCTATACCAATGCTGGCAGTCTTCATAACATGTGATTACTTTTGGGGACAACTCACCTGTGTTTGGCCTGGAGTGACCATGGGTTGCTTTTGCATGTGGACAGCTGAATCAGTTTTAATCCCAATCCATTATTCATATGCCAAAAGCTACACAATCCTTTCTCCCTCTGATGAGCAGCATATGGAAAGGAGATGGTTTTTTTTTGGAGTCACCCTTGCCACTTCCTTGCAGGCAGGAGCTCAATGTAAAGCCTGCCCAGTGCACTGTCACTCCTTGTTGATCCCATGGCTGGGTGCTCCATTTTGTCTGAGGCATAATGCTCTGGACTGGCCCCATCTTAAGCAGACAATGTGGACACACCCTACATTACTCTTTATTTGGGAAAGTATGCAATGCAAGATCATCATGGGAGGAAACTAGGTGTGGAAAGCTGGTGACATTGGGGTAAGGTGGGTAAAACACACTCTCCAACTATCTCAATTAGGTAGTGACAGTTCCAATTAATCCTCTGTCATCCACTTTTTCAAATGCTTTTAAAATGTCCCAGTTTCTGTCTTCTCCCCTTCACTATGCCAAAGCAGCCTAATTTCCTTTTTTAAAATTATTTTCCCCCTTTCTTTTAAAACTTAACTGGCTTAACCACAATGGTGGGATTGTATTAAAAACAAAACAAAACAAAAGGCATGCTGGATAGGGCATAGGCCAGGGAGTTGGGGTTAGAGGGAGTGCAGAAGAGAGGTCAATGGTGGCAGGACCTCAGGTGCATGATTATGAAGATGTGCAATAATGACTGATTGTAAAATCGGTATGTTTGCATTTTCCTTGATTTGCGTGATTGTTGGGAGAATGGGCTTATGTGCTAAAGCTCTTAGAGTTCCTAGGAAATATCAAATGCTGGGTCAAACATAATAAATCAGCATCAGACAGTAACAAAATTGCACCTATCCTCCTCTGTTCTCCAAGTTCATCTCTAAAAAACCATCTACAGTTTTTGTTATAATTTTTCAAATGGAGACAGACAACCCATGCTGATTCTTGATTCATACAGAAAATAAAAAGTTTTGATTTTAGTAAAACTCTCATCTGCTAGTATACAAAGTTTAAGTGCTCCAAACATAGCTGTTACATGTAATGAACTATATAGTTGCTTTTTTTAAAAAAATGTTTTGCTCCTTCCTAAGCAGTTCTGTTCATGCTAACCAAAGCCTATATTCATATTAAGTTATCCAGAGATATATTATTATGACCTTCCCAAAAGAAGAGTACTTAAAGGTTTTATGATCATGTGTTTCTCTCCTCTTACATAATCTCTCCCCCCACCTCTCCCCTGCCCTCCACTCACCCACACACACACTCCCCACAATGGTGGAAAGCCACTGTGCTTCAACAAGGATCCTATTCAAGACAGCCCACAGAATATACACGTCTTTCAAATATGACTTCACATCTTAAATCACATTTTCTAGACTGCAGATTCATATGACTGAGCGTTTTCCTTCTCTGCACTTTTCTCTACTTTTAATATGCTACTTGATATTGTGAGTCATCATGCCAGTGCCTGCTAGGAGAAAAACATCCTTCTAAAAATATACATTACAGCTTTTCCATTTTATTGCAATATGAGCATAATCCCTACAAAAACAATGATCTCTGGAGCTGGTTATATTTTCTTCTACTTTGTAAAAGATTGTTGTTGTTGTCGTCGTCTTTCCCCTAGCTGCCCCTCCATTTACTCACTTGCCCACACACTCAGGGTTTGTCTCCACTTGCTGTTTACCCTACGAAATGTTGTTGTTGTATTTGTATCCCTTTTCCAACCAAAACTGCGACTCAGAACAGCTTACAATTTAAAAGAACAGTACAATTAAAAACATACAAAAGTGATGCATTAAAATAGAATTAAATTATTACAATATTAAAATAGATTACTCATTAAAAGTATAAAATACAGTTTCAAAAGATAAAAACATTTAAAACAGTACACTTTAAAACAACACAATACCCCATCTTGTTCTTTAGACTTTCTCTTTCTGTCTGAATAAAAAAGTCTTAGCCTGCTGCTGGAAGGCCAACAAGGAGGGGGTCATTGAGACCACTCTGGGAAGGGGGTTTCACAGACTAGGGGCAGCCACCAAAAAGGTCCTCTCTCATGTCCCCATCAACCTGTGATGGAGGGTGGGACTGAGAGAAGGGCTTCTCCTGATGATCTGAGAGCCCCAGCCAACTCATACAGGGAAATACAGTCTGCCAAATAGCTTGAAATATGTTTTGGGTTTTACTTCATCCCAGAAAAAAAATCCCACTTTATTATTTTCTTTTTAAATAAAGAATGTTAATATTTTTTATGCAAATGTATATGTTAATCCATTTTAAAATACAATTACAATCCAATCCAATATAATTTGATATAAAATTCTAGAAAATCTAGAAAAGTTTTGGTGAATATTAATGTATGGATAGAAACCCTCTCTAAAATACATAATATTTGGAAGACAGCTATATACAACCTCATGATAAATTTTGGATAAAAGCTCAAGGGCACCTACCCAAACCTAACCTATGGGGTTGTAAACAGTGAAGTATGCCCACTCAAAGAGAATGTGACTGCAATTACTGTGAATTAGAATAAAATCTATTATAAGCCTGAAATAGAATGTAAAATGGACAGAGAATAAATCAGTGAGATGTGTATCAGTTGCTACTGTTGTTGTGTGCCTTTAAGTTGTATCCAACTTATGGTGACATTAACACAAACCTATCATAGTGTTTTCTTGGCAAATTTCTTCAGTGCCCTCTACTTGCTGAAGGGCAGAAAGGTGTGGCGGTACTGGGATTGGCACAGGCAGCACCGGACTCTAGGCTCATCCCTCTCCTCCTCCTCCTCAGATGCCCATGTGGGGTGGCTGAGCCGGGGGTCTGGATACCTGGAGGACACTCCTTAGAGTGAACCAGGCACCTTCCCCATGGCAGCCAGGCTCCTTGTGGGTCAGAACCACAGAGGGAGGGAGGGAGGATGTGACGCCAGCCCAGCAGGATTCCCTGGGGAGAGGGGTTGCCTTTCTCTTTGAGAGCAGGGTACAGAACGTGAGTTCCGCATGTTTATTTAATCCCAAACTGCTCTTCATCACATCCTTTCCCAAAATACTTGAGACAGCTGTTTTGGAGTTGAGATTCTAAGAGATACACTTCTTGGCAAGAGTTCATTTGGCAGGCTACTTTGTATATCACTTTTAAAAAATTATTATTTTATAATGATCCACTTCTCCTTCCTTCCTGGTAGACTGCCGTCTTTCTATTTAGGCTCCCAGGTCATACACCGTACCCTGACACAATCTCATCAATTCAAATCCACATTTCGATGATCAGCTGATTCAGCCTATTTACATTCTGCTTTGCTCTGTATCCATACAACATAGGATGATGTTCAATCCACTACTTATCTGCATGTATACTTGGCTTTGATGTAAATGCAAAAATATCATGAGTTATACATTACAATAAATATCTATGGTATTAATCTGGTTACATAGATTATATAAACACTGGTGCTAATTATAGAAGTAAAAAAGTTAAAATCAAAGGACATAACTATAGAAATAATATATTACAATATTTCCTTCTCTGTATAGCAGTCCCACTTGGTTCCTGGATAATAATGTTGCTGGTACACCATGGGACCTAATCATTCCAACAGTAGTAACCTTTAAAAATATTTCTACTCTTCTTCACAGAAGCCTCTGAAAGGCTGAGTTTTGATATATCAATATTCCATGGGAACTGCTCATTTAAGTATAGAGCCTTGATCAAACATCAGTCCCTTTTCATTGATTAATGACCTAAAACCAGACTCCCTTTTAACATGCGATGGATTATAGAAACAGCTCCTTTCTGCTCATGTTTCTTTTCCAATATTAATATCTCCCCTAATTTGGGATTTACACATTCCCTCCCTCCCATAAAAAAATCCATTAAAAGAATGATGAAAGAAAATGCAGATTGTTGGACAAAATGTACACAAGTTAACTAATAGTATATAGGGAAATTTATACACAGTTACTATATTTTATAAAGAAAAACAAGAACTCTTGCCATGTAAGGAGAGGAACAGTGTCCAGCTACGGTAATATATTCCTAATTGTTAATGAGTAGCTTCAGCATCCCTCTTCCTCCTTCTCATGGTTTTTTTACCATAAAACCAGACTGACAGGGCAGCAGTGGCATATTCAAGCAGAGAATTATTCATAAAACAGGACACATGGCTAGAAGGTCTACATCACACCACAAGGACCCCTGAAGTTTCCATTGTATTATACTGCAGTTATATTGAAGAAGGATTTTGATGTAAGTGGTAATGATGGACTGGAGTCTACAATGTTTGAAATCACAATATTATGTATGCATATTATATATGCATATTATCTATATATTATTCCAACAAACATTTTCATTGACAATATAGAGAATTTTAATATATAGCCAACAACACAGTAGAGTGTGCCCATGTCATACATGAATGTGCCATATGAGGCTTTCAGCTTACACTGAAAGCCACATGCTGGAAGAGGCAATGGCGCGGGTGCCCATGCCACATGCACCACACCGCATTCATGGTATTTCCTTTACGTGGGGAGGGGGTATCCAGAATATATCCCCCATGTAAGGGAAGGGTGCACTGTATACCTTCTATAATAATTCCAGGTAGAGTTGCTGGAATACTGTTATAGATCTGCCATTAGTAATCATTTAAGCTTATCACATGGCACTTAGAGGAACGGGAATGGAACAAACAGAACAGAATAGAATGGGGAGGGGATGTGTGTTACCACATAGGAGAATGCCACCAATGCCACCAGGAGTGCCCAAGTCATTCCCCAGCCTTTCCTGGAAGCCGATTTTGAAGAACTTTTCAAAATCGTCCTTCAGAATGAGCTGCCATGGAACGGATGGAGAACAGCTTGGAGACTCCTAGTGGCATCGCCAGTGTTCTCCCATGTGGTAACATGTTTTCCTCCTGTTCTGTTCCATTCCCGTCCCCCCAAGTGCAATAAGCTTATTTGATTCCTTTACCCTACACTCTAGATTTGTAGAAAAGCTTTTGCTAATAAGATTTAGCTCCTGCTCCTTGGAAGAATACATTTCTTAAAGGGTTTTTGCTTTGTCCTCATCAGCTGCCACTTCAAATTTATATTCACATTTAAACTGATGGCTTCACTTGGATGATTTCACACATGGGATAACAAAAGCAAACCAGAAAATGTTCATGGCCACTAACATTAAGTAAAATGCTGCAGCATCTGCTCTGGAAAAACAATGGGGCTTCATGATGAGCTTTCTGAATTAGATAATTAATTGTATTAATAAAATTTAGAAGTTTTCTGAGAAAAAGAGGTAGATGAATAAAACACTTGTATTGTCCCCCACCCATAAAAGCTTTTTATACAGTTCTAGAAAACCCTACTGTAACATGGGAAAAAACATTGTTTAGACATTACAGCTGCATATATCTATTCCACAGGGGGAGAAACCTATGGCAACAGTTATAGCCATCCCTAACATACTGACATTCTAGCTGGAGCTGATGGAAGCTGAGTCCATCAACATCTGCTGGACCACAAAATTCCTATCTCAGCACTAAGTTCTACTACCAGTGGTGGACTGTCAGATGCTTCATGAGGAGGGTATGAAGCCAACAGCCTTCTCTACCAATAATTCCATGCACACATGGTGCAAACACATTAAATGCATATATATTGATTCATGTTCATCTGTAACTTTCTGGCACATGTTCACATAATGTCATGTATTCACAACTCTTTATTTTCTAATACAGAAAATCCTTTTCCTGAAAGCAAAGCAGTAAACTAGAAATAGTTGCCCTCCTAATATTTCTTGAAATTTTAAAAGCTTAGAAACATATTTATTATTCTGTTGAGCATCTTAAATGAATATGCTATAAGAGGTTGGTTGGAAATATTTAGATTTTAGAAACTGCTATTACTCTGTTAAAAACAAGAAATAGGTTTAAGGGAACTTCTTCAATAATTCCATTCAGCGGTAGCCCAGTAGCCTTCTGAAATCTTACATCAAAGGGAACAGCTTGACCCATTTTACATGTTTTTCAGTAAATACTTTTCTTCACATACACATACACATACACACACCACCTCCTTCCAAACACAGGCTTCTGGACAGCAAGTTTTTGGATTTGTCTGTTTCTAGCTAAGGGAATACAAGAACAACTAAAACAAAATTCTCCTGCAGCAGAGTGAGCAGCTGGTACAAGCCCTTATCCCTCCATCCCACTCGTTCCTACTTTATTGAAATGAAACAATGTCCTTTCTAGCTTGATATTCTGTATTCCATTCCATTATAAATATAGCAATTTGCCATCACCTCTTTTGTTCCTTTCATTTTTGTTCTTTTCCTTAATATGGAACTTCAAGATTATCTTCTCCCCTTCACACCCATGTACTGTACATAGCAAACAGAGAAAGAGAGAAAAGTAATTCAAGCTGCCATAACATAGTGTGAGCCAGGAACTGGCAGGTCCCTCACTCCCCCGTCTGCAATTTGGGAATAACAATACTGACTACCCACAGATAGCTGCAAGAATTTCTGAGATAATGTACACATAGCATTTAGAATGCCTGAAATGTACTACAAAACTGCTTACCATTGCTAGTGTGCAATTGCTATACTGGTTGCTAGATTATTGGTTATGTAATGTTAGGAGTGATTCCATTTAGCTCTTAATGTTGTGACATGAACCCCATCTCTCCAAGCAGTCATGACTTAGCTTCATTCCCATGGGATGTTCTATCCTAATAAGGCCAGTCTGTGCTGTGTGGCAGAAGGAAATTTTAAAATGAAACAGAAAGAAACACCCTTTACCATGTGTTGTCAAAGGTAAAACATTCCCTCCCAGTATTTCACCCATGAAATATTAGTACAGTTGCCCCTCCTTTTTCACAGGGGATCTGTTTTGGACCACCACCACCCTGCGAAAATGGAGTTTTGCTTGTATTCAAACCCCACTGGCTTGAATATAGGCGCGCGGCCACAGGAGCATGTGGGCAAGCGACTCGGACACATGTCCCATTGTTTCCCCCTCCATTCATCCCTCGGACATAAGCGAGGGACGTAACTTTCAAAACCATGAGAACAGAGGGGGGACTGTAATTCACAAATGGAACTTTAACCCAAACACAGATAAGGGCATATTAGATCTATGGATATGCTCTAATATTTTCTAACTAAATATTCATCTGAAGATACATGTGTCATTCTAGCATTTACAGTAAAATCCTATGCAGACCTAGTCAGAGTTAAATCTCACTGGGATCTACCTCCAAGCAAATATTTATAAGATAGTAGCCTTAATATGATTGGATATGGAAACCTGGAGTGTTAAACTATCAATGAAGATTCTTGCTTCTGCATCTGAAAATGTGGAAGGCTTTTGCTACATGCAATGAGAACCTATAATAATATATAGTATACTATGTCTATTTATGAAAAACAAAATTTTCATTTTGTCTAACTTTTTGTCATTGTTCTTGTGTGCCTTCAAGTTTTTTCCAACTTATGGTGATCATTATGCAAACTTATCACAGGATTTTTGGGGACTGAGAGTGTGTGACTTGCCCAAGGTCAGCCAGTGAGTTTCCATGGCAAAGCGGGGAACAGAATCTTGAACTCTACAGTCATAATGCAATGCTGAAACTACTTCACTGCACTAGCTCTCTTAACTTTTTAGTGCCTCTGAAACAAGACTGTTTAAAGCTGCTGTAAAGCAGACTGTGGTAGCATGAAAAAGCAGAGTGCCTCTTGCTTATATTGCGCCCTTTCTTTTCTAAGACAGAAAAAAATTGTAGGTTTGTTAAAAGTGACTTGTTTCTATACAAAAAGTGACTTGGAATGATGGTTAGGCTATACTAGGGGTAAGAAAATGTGGCCCTCCACATATTTCTGCCTTTTCTTCCATTGTCCTTGATCAGTGACCAGGCCAGCAATGAAAAATGTTGCAGTCCAGCAACATTTAAGTATTCTTCTGAATTAAGCTTTATGGAAGTTGGGTTTCTATTACATGTTGTCTCCCTTATCTGGAATTCTGAAATCTAAAATTGCCCACATGGTTGTAATTTAGCTGTGGATTCCTGCATCGCAGGAGCTGGAAAAGATACCTATTTGTGTCTCATCTAATTCTATGATTAGGAACTTCAGAAGTCAGCTAGTACCAGGTCCTCCTGAACTGGCCGAAAGGAAGGAAGATAAGAGACCTGGCTATTACAGGGACAGTGTAATTAGGTTAACTGTATGCATGTATGTTTGATATTTTATTATCATATTGTTCATATGTTTTGTACGTATGTTGATTCAAATTTTAAAACTTTTCACATTAATTCTTGTCATTTGCAATTTTGTGCTCTCTCTTTCTCCTTATCTCCCTCTATGTGAATGTTGCTTTGGTAGCCATTGCACATTTAATAGCCATCTAATTTTTAAAAAACATGTCATTTAAACATTTAAACCTGAGCCCTGTTAAGAGTGGAAACTGGTTTAGTGGAAGCAGCCAAAGAAACAGATTTCTGCTTCCTGTAGAAAAGAACTCAGGGAGGGAAGTTCCTAGAGGAGTTTAAGGTAAGGATTTTTCTCTTGTATTCATATCACAGGGGACTGCAAGTCTGTGAACATTTATATTAAATGTAGAGACACATTAAACATCAGGTCTATTTTGGCCTCCAGTTCATACAAAGAGGCGGCTCCATCACTCTGATGGACTTTATTACTTGATAGAAAGTTTCACTAGTCATGGAACTTCAATGTTAAATACGATTAAATTGTGATTTTAGCATATCACAACATACCCTACAATCATCATCATCATCATCATCATCATCATCATTATTTTATACCCGGCCCCTTTGAGATCAATCGGGGCGGCTAACAACAATAAAATACAATTACATCAAATAAAACAAGCTACATCCCTCCCACCTTAAAAATTATTAAATCTGTTACAAATTAAAACAAATAATTTAAAACCACATCAATACAATTTACAATAAACAGACAGGCAGGATAGTGCAGCAACTTCTACATTAATTTCCAAGAAGAGAGTGGGAAGTCCTCTGAGAGGTGGTCCCTGAGGCCGGAGTATCTATCCAGGAAAGGCCTGCCGAAAGAGATCTGTCTTGACAGCCTTTTTAAAGCTGTTTAAAGATGTCAATTGATGGATCTCATCTGGCAGGCCGTTCCACAATTTGGGGGCAACAACAGAAAAAGCCCTCTGGGAGGTGGCCGAAAGCCTAGATTTTTGAGGCTGCAGCAAATTCCTCCCAGAGGACCAGAGTGTGCGGGGAGGATTATATGGGAGAAGGCGGTCCTGGAGATAGCTTGGAACCAAACCATTTAGGGCTTTAAAGGTGATGACCAACACCTTGTACTATATTTATGTGTTCCATAAACTCATCACCTATATATTCATATTCCCAACAACAAATGCAGTATAGGTTTATAATCTCTTTAAAAATCCTACAATAAAATCTTATCCCTGTCAAAGAAAGTGAAGCCAAATAAATCTTTGATGTGCCATCTAATTATTATTTTTTTTTTTTTTAGCCAGAGCTAAAACAATTTAACATAAACTCCAATTTGAATAGGTCTTACCAAAGTGGGCATCATATTATATCCTCCATGTACAAGCAAAATGATGGATGAGTAAAACTCAGGTCTATTTAATATTATTTTTCTGCAACAGATGTCAATTCTAAAAAGGTGAAAACTACATAAATACCAACTTAGTGGATTGCACCATTTAACTCAAATGATCTTTATATTGAAAAATCAATCTTCCAGGAAGCCTCTCCCGGCAGTCTTCTGAAAATTCTCTCTCTCCTTCAGACCAGAGAACAAGGAAGTCTATATTACTGAATGCATTACTGAATTACGGGAATGACCAGAAATGCTTAGAAATCTATTGTAATGGTCCCCTGACAATGAGATTTTATTATAATAAAAACCATAGCTCAGTTCTACCTGCACATACTTTCCCAACAATTGTAAAATTATTATGGTTGGTTAGTGAACAATATTCATGTTAAAAGGTCCTTCAAATGATGCCTATCTACACAACCACTCATAGGTTTCTTGGATATAGATCTCCCCAGTTTACATTTATAAGAATATATTTGTAGGAGGAGATTTGATAAAGCTTTTATTTATTTATTTTTCACATTTCTATTCTTAATCTCATGTAGCATTTCATTTTGTCCTCACAATAGTCCCATGGGATGTACCAGACAGAAAACTTTCATGGCTCAGAAGCCTACATAATGAACTGGTTTTCCTGATTCAAGATTATAGTGGCTCTTTGGAACAAATTATAACTTTTTCATAATTAGTTCCTCTCCAGTGTGAAACAGACAAATGAGGATGTTGTAAATTTCTTCAGTATAGCAATTACTGTTTCACACAATAATACATTAATGACTTTTCTAACATCTTATTGATTCTTGGTCTTTTGAACATTTGTTTCAAATTATCTGAAGTTCAAAGACACTAGGTTAGTTCTCTGACATAATTCTCCCTAAATTATCTTCTATTTGAGAACTGTCCAGGTTGAAATCTGATTTTGACTGTTGCTCAGTAAAATATGCAGAAATGGGATGGAAATAAATGCCTGTGTGAATATGCTTATTTTTGAACCTCCATTTGCAGCACTCATGTAGGGCTGTGCCTGTCCCATGCCCAAATCTGTCACCTCACAGCCATAAAAGGTGAGAGGGAAAGGGGGGTAGCAAAAGACAGCAGGCAATTTCAAGAAATTAAATACTATTAAGAAAGTCTCAGATTCTGGGATTTTTTGGAGAGGTCTTTAAGGTCAGTTGCACTGCATGTTTGTTAAAACTTAAGTATTTCTAAATGTCCCTCTATACATTTAAATTTTCATATGCAAAATGGATGCAAACCTTGCAATTTCTCCCTTTTTTACTGATATTTTTCTTTTTCTTTTTTTCTTCCTTTTTGTAGGCATTGTATGGAGAGATGTTAAGTGGTCAGTTTAGTTTAGTTTGGGGGAAAACTAAAGCAAAATAAGTATTGAGCAATTCTGCCTTTTCTTTGTGACCTGCTAGCAATTTATCATCCTTGCTGAATAGCAGTCCTACCATTTCTTTAATCAGTCTCTTACTTCACACATATTTGGAAAAAAAGCTTTTGTTGCGCCTTGCTTGTCTAGCCAATATCAGCTCATTTTGAGCTTTAGCTTTCTTTACACTATTCCAGCAAACTTGGGCTACATATCTGTATTGTTCCTTGGCTATTCACCCTTTTATACATGCACTTTCTTTTTTTTTTTTTACTTCCTTCTTAGGTTTACTGTGCAGCCACAGTGGCTTTTTCAGATGTGTCCATCTTTCTTCTTACACAGGATCACTTGTGATTGCGCTTTTAGCAATTCCTTCTTTATTAAATTCCACCCATGGTGTGTGTCTTTTTTTCTCTCTCTTTAGATTCTCTAGCCATGGGATTCTACCTAGTATTTCTCGTAGATTGATAAAATCAGTTTTCCTGAAACCCAAGGTTTGTGTTGGACTATACTTGGCTTTGGCCTGTCCCACAATCACAAATTCTAGCATTACATGGTTGCTTCCTTGCAAAGCACCAACTGATTTGATTCCAGTGACCAATTCCTCCCTATTTGTTTGGATCATGAACAAGATTGCTGGTCCCCTTGTTCCTTCCTCTACCTTTTGAAAGAGGGAATTATCTTCAAGGCACATCAGGAATTTGTTGGAGAGCCTATGCTTAGCAGAGCTAGTCTCCCAGCAGATAGCAGAATAGTTGAAGTCACACATAACTACCAGTTCTTGCTTCTTGGAGATTTATGATATTTGTTGCAGAAACACACCATCCACCAACTTGTCTTGGTTTGGTAGCCAATTTGCCCCCTTCCCCCAATCTATTGACTGAAGTTATTATGTGAGGAGAAAGATTACATCAGAGAGATTTAAAGTGTGTATGAGGAAGGGGAAGATGAGAAAGGGAAATTACTGTTGCATGAGTGGAAGTCTTCACATGGAACACTGGATTAAGCACATAATATTTTCATGCTTTCTAAAACTGAGTTAAGGACAACATTTTTATTTAGTCCAGTGTGCATACTCCTGGGCTATGATATAGTCTTTTTAGAATGGCAGTTACACATAAACCTCATGACTAACCTCAGCTACCCCAAAAGGAAGTTGAAGGGTTACTGCTGGGCGAAAGAACCCTTACCCAGAAGTGAAAATTGGCAAGAAATACAAATTCAAAATGACAAGAGAAGAGGAAAACACAGCTTTATAATGGCTGAATTAATACCTACTTTATACTAATAGGCCTATTTCCATTTACATCTACGGCAGAAGATTAAGTCACACATCTCATTAGGCCTGAAATGGTCCTAAGTAGTCTTTATCACATAAAGAGAAAATTCACTACAGGAAAGGTCTTTGCAAAGTGGTAATAAGAAGAAATGGTAAATTTGACCCTGCAGACATAACAACTGCTGTATACCTATTTGAATTAGTTTTAAAAAACAACAACAACAACAACAACATATTGATCACATTGTTTACTGGTGTTGTATTAGAAACCAGGATTTATTTATTTTTTTACTAAAAACAAATAAAAATCAATAACCAGTGGAGTATAGAAGATTGGCCCTTTTTACTTTTGTTATTAATTCTGTAAGCACTATTCTGGTACTCCTAAAGAGTTCATTACAAACTAGATTGATTAGATACTAACATTTGTTTCAGTATTTCCAGTCCCTAATAATACTTAAGAGTTGTGTTGCTCAGAGATTTTTATACACTATGGATCAGACACTGGCAGCTCTTTGTTGTCTTGAAGTACCCACAAGAACATTCATTAATCCAATGTTAGGGGGAGATTATTAATTGGGTCATATTATTAATATGTGAACACCTCCCAAAGCACTTTAAGTTTTAATGAATGTTGTGGGTTCTAAACCTTATGGATAATTAAATTAATAAAAGTGATTATGACATTTTCATTCCAAAATCTGCTATTTTGTCCTTTGAATGTATATTTCCATGGTAGAATGTATATCTCCATGGTAGGGGCAGTTTATTGTAGTCGCACCTTCTATATTACGAATATTGAATTACTTACATTACAGCACAAATAATAATGAAACTGTAAATAACTAAATGATGGTTTTAGGTGTCTTTCCTACAAGTTGGATGGAGAAAGTATAAAAATAAAGATAATGTCTTGTGGCACCATGTTGTTGTTTTTGCTGTTGTTGTTAACTGCTGTCAAGTCAACTTTGACTTATGGCAACCCCACTAATGAAAGGACTCCAAATCACCCTATCCTCAACTGCCCTGCTGAGATCTTAAGAGACTCAGGGCTGTGGATTCCTTGATTGGGTCTATCTGCCTGGAATGGAGTTTTCCTCTTTTCCTGCTGCCTTCTACCTTAACAAGTATGAATGCCTTTTCTAGTGAGTCCTGTCTTCTCATGATATGGCCAAAAGTACAACAGCCTCAATTTAGTCACCTTGGCTTCTAGGGAGAGTTCAGAATTCATTTTCTCTCAGGTCTATTTGTCTTTTCAGCAGTCCATGGTATCGGTAGAACTCTTCTCCAGCACCACAATTCAAATGAGTTGATTTTTTCCTACGCTTTCTTCATGGCCAGCTTTCACAACGATACATTGAAATGGAAAATATGAAGACATGGATAATCTATAGAGCTTATCACTCAGCATTTTAAACTGGCTCCAGCCTCCTGGGCTAGAGCCAGGACACAAGATGAAGGTGGCGATTATCACTCACTAAACTGCCGCTGAACCACCATCCGCCCGGGTCCCAGCTGCATTTCACCAGCACTTTTTAGAAGTCAGAAAGCTTGGACCCAGGCTGATGGAGGCCGGTGGTTCGGCAGCAATATAGTGAGCAATAATCCCTGCCTCCATATGGGGGGGGGGGGGGGCTGGAGCTGGTTGAAAATGCTGAGCAATTAGCTCCTATATTCATTGATGTTTCAGGACCTTTTCTGGGTCCTTCATAACTACCTTTCCAAATCCTAATCATCTCCTGATTTCTTGTATGCAGTCTCCATTCTTATTAATGACTGAACCAAGGTGTGGAAATATTAAACTACAGGTTCAATCTCCCTTATCTGAAATACTGGGATG
The DNA here is from genome assembly GCA_034509955.1 of Urosaurus nigricauda. Classification (NCBI taxonomy): domain Eukaryota; kingdom Metazoa; phylum Chordata; class Lepidosauria; order Squamata; family Phrynosomatidae; genus Urosaurus; species Urosaurus nigricauda. The sequence continues at coordinate 253,110,203 of JAOEGL010000001.1, read as the reverse complement.
AGAAGTGTTTTGGATTTCAGATTGGGGGGGGGGGGTTTGGAATATTTGCATATACTTAATGAGATTATCTTGGAGACTGGACAAAAAAGAAATCTGTATATGATTCATATACACCTTATGCACATAGTCTGAAGGTAACTTTATAAATATTTCAATAACCTTGTATATGAAACAAAGTCTGTGTGTATTATTTTGGATTTTGGAATTTTGGATGTGGGAGATGCAACTTGTATTTCTATGTCTCCATCATCTACTTTAAAGCTATGCAAATCATCTGTGATCATTGTTTTTGTTTTCTTAAAATTGAACTGTAAACCTGCCTTTTCACTTTCTTCCTTGGCTTTCTTCAATAATTGTTCCAAGTCTTTGCTATTTTTTGCTAGTAGTATGCTGTCATCTGCCTATCTTCAATAGTTGATATTCCTTCCACCAGTTTTAAATTGCTGATGTTCCTTCCTCCTTCCTCTGAGTCTAATCTCACTTTATTTATGATATGACAGCATACAAATTAAATAGATAAAGTGATAAAATGCAGCCTTGCCTGACCCCCTTGGCAGTTGGAAACTGTTCCTTTTCTCCTCCATATTCTGTCTTGATGACAGGGGCATCACTGGGGGTGCAAACTGCACCAGGTGACACCACTGATCCCTAAACATCTGCCTTTGGGCAGAAACAGGCTCTGACATGCTCCTCTGTCCATGGGAGGTTCAGTGGGAGGAGAAAGGAGAGGCCTGCCTGATGTTTTAATTATATATATATATATATAGTTTTAAAATTTCCTTTCAAACTCACAACTTACCAAATTTTCATTTTAACCACATGAAACTATGTAGATGTAAATACAATTAGGCTGTGTGTATGATACTGTAATTTAAAAGTACAATTTTAATTTTGCTAGTTGTTTATGTCACAACTACTGCCATTACATTCAGTGATATATGGGAATTATGATTTATCAATAACAATTGTATATGTTGTGATATGGAAGGAGGTAAAAAAAACCAGGTGATGCCAACCCTGGTGACGTCACTGCCTCTTGTAGTGCCTTAAAAACTAATGGTAATTCTGTTTAGCATAAGCTTTTGTGGACTGCACATCTGATGAAGTGGGCTCTGGTCTCCAAAAGCTTGTACATTTCTGTTTTAGTTTAAAGTACCACAAGACATTCAATTGTTTTTTGGTGCAACAGACTCACAAGTCTCTCACCACTTTGAAAATCCTATTATTGCTAGCAACAGGAAATAAAAATGGATGCAAGTTGTTCCAGACCAGAATCCTGTAGGGTCATGATACCAATATAACTTCAAGTTAACAGGGTACAGTATTTGTACTTCTTAAAGGAGGTATTTAGTATTCCCTTACCTAAGCAGTTTCCCATCTGCCCCAGTACAATAAGGCCAACTAAATAGCCAGTCTAGTGTGTAGGAGCATAGTCACTCCATACACACCCACAAGCAGAACAACAATCAGAATGGTCACTGCAACATGTTTGGGACAGTAGGCAGGCCTAAGGGAGATTACTGTTAACACTGGCATTGAAAAGGATCTCTGCCAATATATTTAAATAACCAAAAATGTAGGACTTTCCATGTCCATTTAAGATCCCAAAAAGTGAAATATAATAGGTCATACGCTTTACAAAAATGCATATTATTTAGGCAATAGAGATCTGTGGAGGCTTTTTTAAAAAATCAGTTGAGCCTGTGCTACAAATGCATCAATATAAGCAGTTGTGAACAAACAAGTTAGTAAAATGGTTTCTTGGGAGTTTATTTGTTTGCATGAACGTTCCCAAATGATGACTCATGTTGTATCCAGATAAAGTTCTACACTTATCATCAGAAATGGACCACTGTCCATTGTATAGTCCCCACATGATTATTTTGCCAGTATGCATGGCTGCTATCTCTTTTAACTTTCAACAGGAGTATTTCAGCTGAAAGTACCAAGAGTTATATTCTCTTCTTTCACCTACTGATTTCCTACAGTTGTTAATCTGCCCAAATGACTGATGTTTTTCATCTTGGTACATCTTTCTCAACAGAAAACCAAGAAAAAGTACCAGCATATCTGCTTACATATTTTCAAATGCTTGTGCAGGCATATGTGTTATGAAATTGGGAGAATCACTCAAGACAGAGAGATAATACAAAGGGCAGCAGCTTGTTGGGGAATGAGGTCTGTGTTTTGCCAATTTCAGATGCCGACACAACAGTAAGAGCAAATATTTTATTTTTCATAGGACCACTCACAAACAAATGACATTTGCTCTTGGATTCTGTCACAGAAATGTGAAGAATTGGGAACTGCATATCATGGCAACAACTCTTAGTTACTGCATTCATTCATTATTTTTATCTATATTTCTTCTCCCTGTGAATGGGCAATTCACTCTGTGTGACTCATATTAAAGCTATTTTGCAGGGGAGGGGGGAATCGGTGTATTAAGAAAGGTACACAAAATTCAAAATGTTATCTGAATCATTTAAGATTTGAAGGTTTTAACCTCTGATACTCCACAAGAACTAATTCATCTTGAAACCAGCGATTTGACTTTCACAAATAAATTGGATTATGTTTCAGATTATTTTCTCTGCAGTCATGAAATCTCCTTTCTTAGAACTATTACAGTTCCACTGCAGTCAACAGAACTTGAAAAGTGATTCCATTTCTATAGGTTTGCCTGGTATAAAATAGGATAAGGCTCCTGTAGTTTTAGTGGCTATGTAGAGGAGGGAATTTCAGCAAGTGTTGCTTTTGTGTATGTTTTTAAACAAATGCAACACCTGCTGAAATTCACACTTTTACACAGCTACTAAAGGCATAGGAGAAAGATCCTGTATTTCATCTGACAATGCTGTAGGAACAGAATCACTTTGATCTAATAAGTGTTCACTTTTATGCCAATCATTTCTGACAACATGATATTAAACAGGGTAAAAGGGAACCAATCTACCATCTTTGTTTTATGCTTTACTGAGTAGCTGAATGTCAAAAGCGCTTATTTATGAATATATTAAATGTATCTGTCTGCTTGCTTACAAATAATATTTAGAATATTAAAGGTTGTATGATCTATGCTTAATCATACTTATAACAGACCACTTTAAACAAATGGGTTATACTGAATTAGATAGGTCAGTTCTGATTAATCCTGGGGGTTTTTTAAAGTAATGCAAAAATATTTGACATATATATATTCTAACAACACAGTAAATCTAAATGGGTTATAGAAAGAATATATTGCAATCACCCATATTTATACACAAAATTATAAATGAAGGTAATTTAGTCTTATCTGGTTGACATGCAGCCTTGCTCGAGAGAAGTAGTACTTCATGACATTATTAAAACAAGCAACAGTTTGCCCAGGGCATTGTGTTGATTGTACACCCTGTATAAATATTAGTAACAATACAGACAAAAGATTTGAAACTTTTTTCCCAGTTGGTTTTATCTCCTCTGTGTCAATAGTGGTCTGTAATGTAATACTAGATGCTCTCCTGTGACAGAGACAGACAGAGAGATATATCATTTGCAGAAGGATTTTTGGCGACAAGGATCCATACTATTGTTCTGCTCACACCAATTTTGTCTATTTTGTCAATAGTATCCTCCTAGAAGTGTTTATTTTCCAAGACTGAATTATCCCTTTCACTTGAAATACCTGTGAAAAAATGAGTATGTGAAAGGATGGCAGGAAAACTGTATTTTATCAGTCCTAGCTCCAGTCTCTGCACATTCATCAGAATTTCTGTACAAGTACATCCGCATATATATGTACAAGCTATATAGAGAATTTGCATCTCTATCATTGGCCAGTCACTACATTGCAGCAAATTTGATAATGTTGGGATATTTTCTTCAACTATGAATATAACAGAATGAAAGGCTTCCTTTTTAAAAAGAAAATAGAACTATTACCTTTACACTGATGCTCTTAAAAGTTTTCATATCCAGAAATCATAAGGCCTGGTCCACAGATCATTAATGTCAACAGAGGTTTTTGTGATCATGCCCTATGCAATCAATCATTATACACCTGATTAAACTTAGTCAGCATTACAGCAAAAAAATCCTATATGCTAATCTTGTCCTTTTGTGCAGCATATATTAAGTTTTAATATCCTCTGGAGGTTACTACTAAAGCTACAATAATTATTCCTAAAATTCTGCTTTGCATCTCCACTTATAATTATTAGACTCAGTAAATCTTCTCTTAAGTTTTTTTAAGGAACAAAAAATTTACAATGTTAAATAAAACATTTCTCCTACAAAACTCAGTAATTATTAAATGCATTATAGGGATCAGAATAGTAAATATCACTCCTATAGTTAGAGCTGCCCCCAATGTCTGTTGGGCCATAGGTTATGGTCATAAATGACAAAGCCAAGCAGTTTTAAATTTGTTTCTAACCATCATCCAATCTTGCCTTCAGATAAGAGTCTCTTTTTCTAGAAATTAAATAGCAAACTGCTGTGCCACTATTATCTAATTTTCACTGAAGCCTTAGTAATAAAGATTCATTTCTGTCATTCAGAATCTTGGGCTCAAGAAGTAAAAATAAAATTAATATTTTTTTAAAAAATTAAAATTAAAACACATTTTCCCACTTATATCACATTCTCAGTAAAAGTATAATGAAAGTGTGATGCCTTACCTGCAATGTAATGCAATGAAATTAATGTACGTACAGATTCCCTAAAGGGAGTCTGTATGTATTTATTGGTCACTGCCTATAATAAATAGTATAAAAGACTAACAGAGAGCCTGTTCATTACCCATAGAAATACTGTGAGATTCCAATGCTTAAGAATGCTTATGTGGAGTGTTGATGTTAACTCTGCCTGTCTGGATTTTACCATGGTCACAAGTAACATTCCATGTAGCCAGAAGGTGACAAAAGTAACCCCAGACAGGTGCAGATCTGTTGACCAACTGTAAAGGATCCTCAGTCCCTCAGTCAGAAGAGACAAGAATGGGGAATCATGCATGTTTCAACATCTCTTCACTTTCTTTCAACTCTCTCTCCACCCTTGCATGTTTAAAACTCTCCCATCTTCATCCACTTTTTATAGCTCACCCAAAAATGAAGCCTACAACTATGAAGATTTACTGAGAAGTGAGATTGCCACCACATAAAAATTCTAACTCTCGTGTGATAGGAGTGTGTCTCTACTTACTAAGTTTCCCATAACAGGTGTAGTATGTATAACTTAGTATGCTATAAAATTAACATGCCTGATATAATATAAACAGTTTATTTTGAAAATATTAAATATTTAATTTACTTCATTTAAATTTTATTTTTCTTACCAATGGAGCTACAGGAGAACCCATCAACACTGATAAAACAAAGAAAATCCTCTAGTCTTCTCTAGTCTTCCACAATGGCAAGCAGACATAAAACATTCATTCTCATAAAAAGAACTGAATAATGGAAATCATGGCCAGGAATTGTAATCATCTGAAACTGTATGCAGTATACGTGACAGTGATTAATGCATACTATATATTGAGTACCCAGTCTTATATAAAGTCCACCTGCTACATGGGCTTTAGAAATAAACTGGGGAGGACAGGAACTATATGAACACCTTTTCTTAAATATTTTGTTAATTTATTCTAAAATAAAATTTTTATGCTACACATTTTTCCCCTATTGATCTGGAAAGTGTGAGAGAAAGGTTCAGAAAAACAATGGGGGATACATTATTTTTCCAAGGTTTTGTGGGCCTTCACATTTCTACATATACCTCATGAGAGCACTTCTTAACTCTCCTAACCTTCTTCCACAGTCTCCTCAGCCTCCTGCGAGACCAACACGACTGCTGACTTAACTTAATACAAATGTTCACTTGGAGGCATGCTACCTGTTCTCCTATGTCTTGATCACTATGTCATCCAAGAGAAACAAACCAAAATCAAGCACATGAGCATATACTTGCTTACAGGCTTCCATCAGCTGAAGCTCTGCCCTAATAGCAAGCAAAGTAATGTTTGTAGCTCAGGGAGACCCACTGCACAACTCCAAGGATCAAATCAGATTTTTCTCCCTTCTCCCTCCAGCTCTGAATTCCAAAGTAAAATAATATGAATCAAAAATTTTATCATACCTTCTTACTAATATGGACCTACAATAAAAAGGCACATCCAAATATCAATGCAAAAGTGAAAGCAAAGCAGCCACAGACTATCACTCCTAGCAATCCAAGCCCAAACACCAGCACACTGTGTCATTGGCCTGGGGCAGGGAATCCTGGTCCACTTCTGAGGCCCCGACAGGTCAATTACTCCACTACAATCCATTGACCAAATCTGCCCATCTTTTTCTTCTCACCATTGCTTCCTTAAGGGCAAAAGTAATTTCTACCCATGAAAGCCACTCTGAAAGTGGAGCAATAAAGTGGGGGAGTAGAAGTGGATGGCTGTGAATCTTTGTGTAGATGACTTGCCGAATGAGTTCTGTGAAGTCAACCCTGAGACACTGCCTAAGGAAGAAATTAACAGTCAGGGAGAACCAGTGTGGCATAATAATTTGAGCACTGGACTATGACTGTGGAGAGCAGGGTTTGAGTCTCACTTGAGCAAGTCACATGCTTTCAGCATCACAGGATGGCCATGGCAAACCCCCTCTGATGAAACTAGCAAAAAACTCAAAACTCTATGATAGGTTGGCCTTGGGGTTGCCATAAATCGGAAATGACTTGAAGGCACACAACAACAAGCCACTCTATGGACTGGTTTTAAGTAATGGGGCAGTCAGGAGTGGGCTGACTGGGGACAGCCTAAGCTGGAGGGATAGTGTCCCACTTGCCCTAATGGACCAGAATCCAATGCTGCTAATCACACAGAGTGTAGCCAGTTAGCCTGAGTATTTTACATGCATGGTGTCCTGTTGAGGCCTATACAAAAGGTCCATATTCATTGCTAAACCTTACTTTACCTCTTCCCATTGCAGAGGATCACAAGATCAAGAAAAGGAAAAAGTTCACCTGATACATATTCTGTCCCTAAACTTTAAATTGCATAGTATGATAACTTGCTATGTTTATTCAAAGGAAATGACTTTTCTCTATTGCTCTAGATATTCTTAGCACTTTTCTCAATAAATCCAGCAAACTGCCTTAACTACAAATGTGAATTTTCAATTATTTTGTTCTTACATGCAAGGTTGAATAATTATAGTAGTTTTCTGCCCACAGTGGGAGAAAAAAAAACATTCATTTGCAGTATTCTTCCCATATTCATATTCATATTCATATCCATATTCAGAATATTCTTTCAATTTCTAGACCTATTAGAAACATCTCCACACACAAACAGACACATACACACACAAAAATCACATATCCTCCCCAAAACTTAAATGTGTTCTTTTCTAACAATTAGAAAAAAAATTAACCACTCTTACAATATGCCTACTCCTATTGTGTGATTCAAGTTATTTTTTTAATTAAGGTGAGAAAAGCAGTTTGATTAACATCCAAGTAAATTTTATCAATTGTCCTACAAGGTTTACAAGCAAATTTTAATACATTTTTTAAAAAAAGTAGCAAGCACACCATGCAAAGTATGAAAGACGGTGAATTTTTTAATCCATGCTCCCATACCTTTTGTTGTATTGTTATTAAGAAACTAAGTTTGTGTTCTGTTAATTTTCTAATCATTGTTGTATAATCTAAAATGTAAAAAAACATGGGTCACACTTTATGGGTTCCCCAAATTCATCCTATTTCTCTTTAAAAATCTGAATGGCACCCTATTGTAACTTACCCCACTACCCCTTTCATATTTAAGTTATAAATTATTAATATCTTATACAAAATCAGTAATATATTCACAATTCTTGCAGTGTCCCACATTTCACGGAAAATCCTTTGTGATTCAAGTGACATTTTAAAAGGTGAAAGTCTAAAGTTAGGTACTTTTATCTATATTTAAACACAGAGCTAGGCAAGAGGTTTCTTAAACAGTTCTACAAGTCTCACAGACCCAAGTGAGATCAATGCACTTTGAGAATCTGAGCCTGATGTTTGAAATGTGATTCCCAGTGGCCCTTCCTGTTGCAGATTTAGTTCTGAAATGAAAAGGAACCTTGGCAATGTGGATCCTCTAAAATATGAAGCATTCATTAAAGTAGCATTAATACATTAATTTAGGTATGGTAATTATTAGCAACAAAAGTGTAAACTGCAAGGGAGAAGTCACCATTGTTCTTTGGCCATGGTTTAAGAATAGTGACCTACAGCAACTGTGGAAGGTCTATGGCTATTTGAAGATGAAGAGCAAAAGAATAATTTGCAAGTACTCTTCCAGTCTTTCCAAGGTCATCTAAGAGATTAGCAGAGTAGAAAGCATGAGAAGATGAGTCAGGAAGTACATTGCTTCATAGTCTGGAGGAATTGGAGGTCACATTACTTCAGAAACACGGCTACCAGCTTCTTCGTCTTCCTTTTTACCCTTCCTTACTGAAAAGTAAGCATAAGAGATCCAGTCCAGATCTTGTTTAACTTTCTGCTCATGTTTATAGTTTGTGTTGTCATTTATCCTTTACAAATTTTCCTATGCAAGTTGCAGGCATGGGGTGGCCATCAACATTAAGAACACAAATGCCCTCAGACATAGGAGGTAAAAGATTAATGCACCTTTATCCTCAATGAGATATTGATTCACCTTATGGCATAGGTTCTGGAGACCAGGTTTTGATTCCCAGCTTGGCCATAAAACCCACTGGGCAAGTAATATGCTCTCAACCTCAGATGAAGGCAATGGCAAACCTCCTCTGAACAAATCTTTCCAAGAGAATCACATGATAGGATCACCTTAGGGTCACCCTAAGTCAGAAACTACTTGAAGGCAAACAACAACAACAACAACAACATGCCCATTTCTCAGTAAGGAAAAAGAACAATCATATCTGTATGCCTATTAGACAATAAAACATGTTCACTTCTTTAACCCTTGAAAGGTCTGAACGTTATTAATTAATTCTGAGACGGATAGTGTAAAACAGCACACAAGCAACAAAGCTTACAAGCAATCATGACAATGGGGAAGAAGAAGGAAACAAACACGGACAGAAAATAAGACTTTCAGCACGTAATTTGTAATATTTCATGCTAATTTATCCACTGTATGCCTTTGCATCTGTCTCCTTGGTCCTGCTTTGTTATATCCTAACTTTGATTATTTCTGGTTGGTTGGCAGTCACTGAGCGCTTGTGTGCTTCATAATTTTCCCCAGAGTTCTCACATGGCACATGATGGAGACAGAATGATAAAGCAAATTATCTGACATAGGAGATACAGTATTGCAAAAACAGATAAACCCTTGCCAGCTAGTTCAAAATATATGAACTGACTTTGAAGAATATGCATTCTAGCAAGTATATAAATATGAAAGCATGTACCATTATTAGAACTTTGTTCCTCACCAGTTTCTGAATATGTTGAACCTTCCGGGCTCCACATAGCCTCCAGGGTAATGCTGTCCAATGAGGCAACCCATTTACTCAGATGGGAAGCCTTTGGTCCTCCAGTTGTTTTGGACTTCACAAGTCCCATATAATATTATCTGCACTGGGTAGAGCTGATGGAAGTTTTAGGCCAGAACATATGAAGAACTGAATTTTTCCATCCCAATTATAAACTGGGATTTTCCCAGGGCAAGTGCAAATTTAGTTGTGTTTTACACACACACACACACACACACACACGAGAAGAGGGGGAATGCTCCATAAACCTGTCTGGTTGCAGTGAGGGCTGATACTCCCAGGTGCCCTCCTTTTCCAGGGCATGTCCTCCATTTCTCCCTCCTGTCCAGGAGGACTTCCAAAACACCCTCCCTCTGCCTTCTCCCATGAGCTCTGCCCTTAATTAGAGCCTGCAGGAGGAAAGAGAAAGCAGTGGGGAGGGAAGTAAGTGTGTTTGTGTGTGTATCCCTTTTAAAAAGCCCTCCCAGGGAGAGCAAGACAGCTTGGGGAATCACGAAACCAGAACCATCTGGAGGCTTGTATTTTCACACGGCAGCCATTATGTGAGAGGAGGTCATTCGCAAGCCAAAAGGACACGTAAATTCAGTAGTTTTGCAAATTTACTTACTTCTTGATTGACCTCACATTCACCCTGGATCCTCTTCTGATTGTGTGCAGCGTCATGCGATAAGCAGCTGCAAATTTGCCCCTAAACGCTGGATGACCTTGCATTGCCACCCCTTTAAACTGCCAATTTTGCCCCGTGTGATTTCATCCTTAGAAATAAGTCCAGTTGATGGAGACAGTGTAACAGAACAAGACAGACAGACACACTAGATGGGAGAAACAAGATATTTTGTTTCCATATTCCAAAAACCTATGTGCCACAGATCAGAATTCTGTCCTACACCATGTATTACAAATAATTTTGAGCAGCTTTTTGCCTTAAGCTACAATGTGAACCACACAACATAATCAAGTATAAATTGGGTAAATTAGTTTCTAATGTCAAATGAGAATCTTTCATCATGCTAATCCAAGCAGTAGAAGTTTACATGTAAATATTGCCAGACTTAATTTATCTAAGTACAGCAGTTAAGCATGTCTGGCAGACAAAGTAAACTTCGCACCAGAAGTCACATTTTCTACAAAGAAATTAGGTTGTACTGACTTTCAGGAAGACTTCCTTTAATAAAAGAAATTTAAACGGGTTACTATATCCTATTAGCTTGCTAGCCTGAGGGCCTTTTAAAATCTGACTTAATTTGATCTGTGTGTATAGCTCTTCAATCTCACATATATATTTAGTCACAGAAAAAAGCAGAATAATTTTTCTTTGATTAGAAACTTGGAATTTTTACACCCACACATACCAACAGCCTTTAGTAGACCCTGCACCAAGTTGAGTTTTCAGCACTGTGGCTGGGGTGGACTGGTGTTAGTTTTGTAGGCGAGATTATTCATTGTCACTGGTGATAGTGTTTTTGCAGATTTCTTCTTCTCCTGTTCTTTCCAATTACTGGCTGCTAATTCAACCAAGGTGGTTTATTTAATACTGTCATTAGATAGGCAATCTAAAGGTCTCTAAAATCAATGAAGAGCATTCCCTCTAGTTAAATGGATTACTCTGGGTCACAACAATGTAAATAGTCCCAGAAATGTTAAAAAATAATACTAGTGGTTATATGAGAATGGTTAGGTGCTGTGGGGTAAACATAGTCCCTTCAAACCCATTATTATTATTTTCTTACTTTCCCATCTTCATGAAAGGTGAAACCTTCCCAGACCTCCTGAGCCTCTAAAATGCACTATAAAGTTTGTGATCCAGGTATTCTAATCACACACAATCTATATATTGACTTCATCCTCTGGCAGAGAAAAGAGGAAATGTTCCACATGGAGGCTTACAGGTAGTGAGATCAGAATTAACTAAGTAATCCTTGTTGGTACAAAAAATGATCTACCTGTACCCTTGCAACATCATTGCAGAGTTTTGACCAATTTTCACGATATGTGAGGACATCATCAGGTGATCCCTAAGAATAGCTTTCACTGACAGCACTTTAGATTTGATTTAAAGAGCAGTGACCATGGTCAGACTCCTTCAAGATGCTTTTGGAACACACTCTTTTATGACAGAAACATCAATAGATGCAGAAGATGGTAAGTCTGATAAAGACATTAAAGCAGTACCTACTCTGAAATGTATTTGGGGAATATCCAGCTCAGATGTGGGAGCCAGTTCCCTGAAGTAAGTGAGCTATAAATAGGGAAGGTTGGGTTGTTTGTATGCAATTGAATATTAGTATTTAATAGGTTACCTTTATGCTTGCAATATGATTAGGTGAAGCTTCTGATGTTCAAGTTTTGAAGAATTAAATAAGCATCAGCTAATGGTTTTATGGTCTAGGATTGCTCTGTCATAGTGAGAGGAAATAACTACCGTAATTTAAATCAATTAAAATATCAATTAAGTTAGAAATTTTCTAATGTAATGGTGATATCCAATTAACTTTATTTTTTAATTTATATGATTGACTTAAATACAATTTTCAGCATTCCAGAATTAAGTTATTAGTTAAGTTATTAATTGATCAAATGACAGACTATGCTAAAGAGCCAACAAATTTTAAAATTTCGAGCTGGTTCTTTACCCAAGGCTATTTCTCTTGAATTTTTGAAAAACTACTACCATTATTTAGTTTACAATACTTAGTGCAGTGGAGGACAGCATTTGGATCACAACATTCACACAACTGAAAATGCAGAGTGTTACAAGAATCTTTACTTACTTTTCTTAATGTCTAGAATATGAGTTAATTCCAAGGTTAAAAGATTTAAAACCATCAAGGGCTTTATCACACCAGACTTGTAAGGCATTACAACTGTGTTAGTCTAGGGACACAAATACACCAGGTCAGGGACAGTCATCATCTCACAGCTTTTCCAAATCACCATGGTGCTACTTCTGTCCTGGCCTCTGCCTTCTGCACGCTGGGCTCCGTATCGCCACCTCTTTAGCCCAACCTCTCCCCAGTCTGTATTTATTTTTATTTTAGTGCAATTGCATGAACATAGCAATCTGTGGTGGCTCAGCAGTTAAGATGCTGACTGATGATTGAAAGATTGGCAGGTCGAGGCTCAAGTGCCAGATGATGGAGTGAGCTCCTGTTCCTAGTCCTAGCTTCTGCCAACCTAGCCATTCGAAAGCATGTGAAAGTGCAAGTAAATAAAAAGGTACCACTTAGGTGGGAAGGTAACAGCATTCTGTGTGCCTTAGTATTTAGTCTTGTTGGTTACATGACTTGTTGGTTACATTACATGATTACTTTGACAATGCTGGCTCTTCGGCTTAGTAACAGAGATGAGCACTATCCACTACAGTTGGACACAACTTGACAACTTTATCAAAGGGGAAACCTTTAACTTTTTTTTACCTTTAGCAATCCATTAAGTAATTAAAAAAGAAAGAAAAGGAAAAAAAAAACAGGGATGTAAGAATAATAGACTACTTGGGAATAGCGAGGGGGAAGGGAGGAGGGAGAGGAGCATAATCACCCACTCACATCACATGATTGTTCAATAGTACACACTCACTAGTTCAAACCACACTCATGCAATAGTGAAAAAGCAGCACAATGGCATTGATGGGTTCTGCCCATCTATGAGAAGAAGCACTCCAATAACAGACTATAGAGCAGCTACTGTGTGTCATATGTGTCATATGATAAGGTCTGGTCACAGATGCTACTTTGTTGTTGTTATGTTCCTTCAAGTTGTTTCTGACTTATGGAGATGCTAAGGCAAAACTATCATGAGTTTTTCTTGGCAAGTTTCCTCAGAGGGGGATCAATGTGGGAATTAGTAAACTAAAGAAAGTGGGGTAGGAGAGGGATGAAGAGATAAGATTATAGGTAAGGAGAAAGGAGGGTTCCGCTTAGGAGAAGGAGAGTTCCCCCTTTTGGGGAGTTGTCTTGAGACCAGGCAATGACACTAATGCTGGGGGAGTCAGAGACCTCTGCCTCCTCCTCCAAGTTGTAGGAATAGTACTGTTGTTTCTGTTTTTATAGCTGCAGCCGCTGCTGTGAAGGAGAACTCCGAGGGACAGTAGGCAATGCCTATTCCCATGTTGCTGGCCAAGCCTAGCTTACTTCCTTCACTGGACTGGCTTGCTCTCGGGCACAAGGCACCCCATTATTGCCCAGAGCAGACTGCTCCCACCACCCTTCCCTTGGTATGCCACTAGGGCCTCACCACAGTCACAGATAGTATTGGTGAGACATGTGACAGGATCTTCTCAGTGCCTCCTCCTAGGCTGTGGAATACCTCCTATGGAAGGGTAGGCTAGCCATCCCTCTGTTTTCTTTTTCCATCTTTAAAAAGATTATTATGGAAGTGCAAGGGTATTTTTTAAATGTCTGTGTGTTGTATTCTTGTTTTCACATTTAAATGTTTTTTAATCTGTTTCCATTTAAGGCTGTTTTTAATAGGATTGCACATCTAATTGCTTTATTATTATTATTATAACATTTTATTATCATTATATTATAATGCACAATAAATACATTATAATGTATTACTATAATGTATATACTGCACATTATAATATAAGTATAATGTAAAGCTGAATTTGGTTATAAGCTGTATAAGCTGCCTTGGGTCTCATAATGGCTGTATTATTTAATAGTATTAAATACAAACATATAAACAAACAAAAATAGAAGATATGAATTTCCTATTAGAATTACCACTCATTGAGCTAGAGAGTCATCTTCCTCAGGTGTGTATAAATCCCTGATCGAAAACTGGGTGTCAGACTAGGCTGATCTTCTGATGTTGTTTCATGGCAGTAAGTCCTTGCTGCATCTTTAAGGGAATCTTTCATCATTCAGCTCTTCCTCCTCCATGTAAAACACACCAGAGAATGTAGTTCAAAATCGGGGTGATATGCTTGTCTTGTATAGACACACCATATCTACCTGCATTGGATAATTAAAGACTTAACCTCATTCATATAGATTTCTCTGCAAATGAGAGTGGAATTATGTACAAATGTTGTCTTAAATAAAATTATGGGTTTCTCTCTTTTTTCCTTTTTTTAAAAAAAGCCTCATGTCCTTGCATATAGCTTGTCATTTCAGTTTTCTCAGCAGGCTCACACCATTTGACATTATTTCACACAGGTAATTTTATAGTACAATGAATGAGAACACCTGAATCTGAATCTGAATCACATTACACAGGCTCTCTTACTGAAGAAGTTACAGATTTATATTTTCCCATACATTTGCACAAAAGTAAGTTTAAGTGGGACAACAGAAGGGGGAAAAATAACCCAGATTCATCCTGACATAGCATGTGCCTGAAAGCGTACTGCACTAATATGGATTAGCATTGAAAGGACAGTTTCCTAATCCTAGGCAATATGCACACATGGATTTTAGTGCTTTAGGAATAAGGCAGCAATAGGAAATGAGCAAAGTCAGCAATATTCTGAATTTTAAAATGATTTGCATTGCACAGAAGGAAGAAAAATAAACTTAATTTTAATGTATACTGGAATTATTCAGCAGCTCTTCTAAAATCTTCTTTATCCATTATAATTTTTTTTATTATTAATCATATTCCATTAGATTTTTTAAAGGGATTCAAAAATAAAACCAAATGGAGCCATATCTTTACAACAAAGGAATATATGCTGTCCTTAGTTTTAGGTCCACAAGAAACATCTGTTATATTTTGTTTCGTTTCTTTTTTACACACACACACTTAAATATAGAAAGAACAATGGGAAATGTACAGAAATTATTCATTCTGTGAGACAATGCTTTCTAAAACCCTTGTGCTTTCACCATTTTCTGTCCATTAAGTATATGCCCTATGAGGAGCGACTTAGGGAACTGGGGATGTTTAGCCTGGAGAAGAGAAGGTTAAGAGATAATATGATAGCCCTGTTTATATATTTGAAGGGATGTCATATTGAGGAGGGAGCAAGCTTGTTTTCTGCTGTTACAGAGACTAGGACGCGGAACAATGGATGCAAATTGCAGAAAAAGAGATTCCACCTCAACATTAGGAGGAACTTCCTGACAGTAAGGGCTGTTCGACAGTGGAACACTCTCCCTCGGAGTGTAGTGGAGTCTCCTTCCTTAGAGGTCTTTAAGCAGAGGCTGGATGGCCATCCATCAGGAATGCTTTGATTGGAAGTTCCTGCATGGCAGGGGGGTTGGACTGGATGGCCCTTGTGGTCTCTTCCAACTCTATGATTCTATGATTCTAAGTATATGTAATTTAATAACATAGGTCCAGAAATAATGCAGTCTGAGCTGCTTTTACTGCCCTGGCTGCATCCTAGGGAATCCTGGAAATTGTAGTTTATTTTGACACTAGAGCTCTCTGACAATATAGGCTAAATGTTTCACAAAACTACAGTTCCCTAGCATTGAACCAGAGAAGTTAAAGCAATCTCAAACTGGATTATTTCTGTGATGTGTTTTGGACCATAGACTCCAGTATCTGAAATTATGAACTTTCCCAGGATGAAATGTATCAGATTCTGATACTTCGCTGAAATAAAATAAAAGAAAGATACATAAAACTAAGCTGTTAGTGGTAGAGACTGAGAAAATATGAAAATGCAAGAGGGAAAAATTGTCTATAAAATAATTCTATATAAAATTATAGTGTATATACTCTATAAAGTATCTTGTAGGGGAAAATATAACATGAAGAGCATATAGCATTCATATTGGATTTTATCCAGACAGAATTATACTTCAAGTAGACTCTACTGAAATTTATCTGACTTATGATAGCTATAACTAGAAAGACAAACTGGAGCAAGGTTCAAATCCCTGCTCAGCAACAAATGCTCAGTGGGTGAACTTGGGCAAGTCACATTTTCTTAGCCTCAGAAGATGGCAATGGCAAAACCACTTTGAAGAAACCTGCCAAGAAAACTCTATGATACGGTCGCCTTAGGGTTGTCATAGGTAAGAAACAATTTGAAAACAGACAAGTAGCTGTAATTCATTTGTCCCATTGATCTCATAAGCTTTCTAACTGGTAATAGTAGTACACTAATTTGTTTCTGGAACATTCTTGACCTCTGTCTCATGTAATTTAATAATGGAATCTCACATTCAGACAAATATCCCTTCAAGTATTATTGAGCTATTGTCCAAACATGTCACTACGTATAACAGAAATTGGAGAGCTGATGCCTAGGCTGTTAGACACATCTAAAATGAAATGACAATGTTCTAACTGAGAGCTGAGTATGACATTCTTATGGAAGAAAAAAAGGAAGACCCGATGAATTGTTGCCTTTCCACTTTTCATTATTACTCAAAAAATCAGTATCACCCTGATTTTTTTTTTAAAAAAAACTAAATTGAATGAATCTAAATACTTGGTTATTTTTAATCCAGCCTAACATTGGGAGAGGTGAAAAAAAATTTCTTTCATAGCAGTCTTCTCAAAGCAGTGTAACAGAGCTATTGTGAATCTCTATGCAGATATGTAAATCCACATAAAACTCTGAAAAATTATCTAATTCCATCTCAGATATGTTAACAGTCTCATTCATAATACAAAGAAACATATAGAGGCCATACAGATTGTATGGCTTCTATATAGAAGCCATATTCTGACTAGTCCTGTAAAGTATTTTGTTGTTGTTTTTTTGTTTTGTTTTGTTAAATCACACATTGTGAAAAGATTTCTTGTTGTTAAATCTTATGTTCAAATTGTTGCCTATAACCACTGAATGACACCTTCATTTGGGTGAAGTACTGTTATTTAAAGTAGATGGTGAAGTGCCACTTTTAGAAGAATGAAATCCATCTTAAATCATTACAATTCCTTTGATTCCTATGGAGCTACACCAGATTGCCCTTAGCTGATTAATTACATCAAGCTTATAAACTGTAATCTTATTAATGTAACAGAGTGTTTATTTACTGCACCACAAACTGTGACCTGTTGTCAGCAAAAGCAATCAATAAATGACAGCAGACTACAATTCACACTGGTCTGTGTGAATAACTTGCAAACTGTTGTCCCTGAAGATTCATTCACAGTCATATAACACTGGAAGACAAACAACAACCACAGTGATGCAGCTGCAATGTATCACAGGACATGAAGACATATACTTTTTTGCCAACAAGTCCTCCCACAAGGCTCTCAATCTATGTACAATACATTCGATTTCTTAAAAAATCCAAAATCCAAAAAACAGTAATACCTTTACTGCGATCAACTAAAAAGCGCGAAATGTGCCATGCAAGCTTTAGAAGCTTCATGGGCTTCCTCATCAGGTAAAGATGTTAAGAATCATAAAAGAGAAAAAAATGACAATGTTAGATTCACAGGCCTAGTTTGGCTCAGACGTTACTTCTAAGTTTTAGAGAGATATCAGTGAAAGTAGAGGTCACTTCTCTTCTTGGCCATGTGGGGACAAGGGACAGTAAAACACAGGCAATAAAATAAATTCATTAGGAGCAGCAAAATAACGTTCATTCAGATCTAGTCAGTCTCTTTTCTGTGCAAGGC
The DNA here is from genome assembly GCA_034509955.1 of Urosaurus nigricauda. Taxonomy (NCBI): domain Eukaryota; kingdom Metazoa; phylum Chordata; class Lepidosauria; order Squamata; family Phrynosomatidae; genus Urosaurus; species Urosaurus nigricauda. The sequence continues at coordinate 253,092,171 of JAOEGL010000001.1, read as the reverse complement.
TAAATGTCCCTTTCATAGGCAAAGAACATTTACCGTAACTTCAGTTTCATTGGACACAGAATTCCATTTCTCAATTTGTCATAGTGGTTGCATTGGCAAGCTATTAAGACAAGACTAAGATGGTGGGAAGTAGTAAGAGAAGAAGACTGCATGCTAGATGGATGGACTCTATTAAGGAGGTCATGGGGATGAATCTACAAGAATTAAGCAGAATAGTGGTGGATAGGGAGCCCTGGAGATGTCTCACCCACAGGGTAGCCATGGGTCAAGGTCTACTCAAGGGTGGTTACCAGCAGCAGCAACAACAATAAAAATGGAACTACATGCAGAAAAATATGCAGAAAAATGAGTGATTAGACAAAGTTCAGTTAATGGCAGTAAGTATGGATTTATGTCCTCTTGAACTAAACCAATAACTGCAATATCATCTTCTAGAAAACAGAAAATAGAAGCGATCAGTTCATCACAGCCCTGACAGTTCGTCACATCCCCTGTTTCCCACACTGCATTCCACTTCTCATTCTATTCTATATTATCTATTCTCATTGGCTTTAGGCAGCAACCTTTCACCTGTCTTTGTCCCCCATCCTTAAAACTGAACTTGCCATGTCATCTCCATACCGTCAAGGTTTTGAATGTCAACTGACATTCTCACACATAACCAGCTTATATAGGTATGACTCTGGATTCTCCCCTGCAAACATGCATCTGAGGAAATAGACTAAAGAATACAAAGGCTCATACTACCAGCTTCTACCTTTCAGTTAGTCTCAAAGGTGTTACAGGATCTCTTTGCATACTCATTTTCTACAGACTGTCTTTGAGAAAACAGAAAACAGTTTCTATCCAAGATCCTATGGAAAAACAGGAGGATGTGACTAGCCAGCAATGTTTTTCCCCCAACTGTGTCAGGAACAGATACCATATTTGTGCTCATTGACTACAAATGTTTGTGTTTTTTGTTTGTTTTTTTCCCCAGGAAAATTGCCGGGAACTGGAAGCTAATATTTCAGGGACCAGAACTGGTCCATGGATCACAACTTTGAGTAGCATTTAAATAAGGGATAATCCATACTGGGGTAACATATTTTGATTTAACTTGTTAAAATGGTGCCAGATTCAGTAAATCAGTCACATTTGAGGAGGATTAGGATTGAAAGAAATGCATTATGTGGGTCTGTGCTATTTGTCTTCAAGAAAATGATGAGGCCTCATCGGGAATAGAGTATGTGTATATGCTGTTGTTTTTATTTGTTTAGTCAGCAGAAGCCATTTATGCAACCATGGCCATTCCAGAATGTCAAGCCCTTTATGGCTGAAGGCCTGGTGACTGTTCCCTTCTCCACTAGCTGGCCTGTTTGGAAATTGTTGGTGTCTTTCTGGTTGGCACATTAAATTTATGTCTGACACTTTTCATTTCTCCTTTATTGTTTTTATTGGTTTTATTTTTTTGGTTTTGTATACTATTATTTGGAATCAGTTACAGGGAATCCAAGCCTTCCCACAGGTCTGCTCAGAAGCAAAAGTCTTCTTTAATACAATGACACTTATTCCCAGCTACAATTAAGAGACATAGCCATGTTAGTCAGTAATATCAGTATGCAAATGGATCTTGTAGCATCTTTGATACTGACGCAAAAGCTAGGTAAACACAGGCTTGTTTGAATTCACTTCCAGGAAGTTTCCTCCTGCCCTGATGATGCAGTACAGAAATCTAAGCTTTTTTAGATATTTTATTTTCAGCCAGTCAAGTTTTCCAAGACTAACAAGGAGTTTACAGCAGAAATAACCATGGATTGAACTTGAGCTTCTTGGCTCCTGTATTCAAAACTTGTATTGTGCTACTGATCTTTGCAGACCACTTTTTTTGATTTAGCAGAGAAGATGCAGTGATTCAGTTGTGCAAAGAAATGTTCAGCATATGCTCAGTGGTTCCTGAGAAAGTTACTAGTGATTCCTATTCTTTACTTGATTAATAACCTTTGTCCTTTCATGTGTTATGATGGAATTTTTCAAGGGCCCCAATCCTAGCACAGCCCCCCCCCCCCCCGATAGAATGACATAGGTGTGGGATATAAATGTTGCTTGCCCCTAGAGATATTGGATCTCATAGCCTGGTCCCTCTTCTCCACTCATCAGGGCAACAGGGAAAAATCTCAGGGTTCGGGCAATGCAAAGAATGATCTGGGTTCTACAAATATGTACATATGTGTATTTATCCCTTATTTCTTAGACTCGTTGAGTTTTTAAAATTATAAATGACATATTATGTGCAATTGTAGTTGAAGTTTAATGTATCATGCTTACTGATACCACAAAGGGATACATCTTGCAACACCCATACCTATTAGCAATACCAATAGCAAGTACATTTCTATACTGCTTGTCAGTGAACTAACACTCCCTAAGTGGTTTACAATGTGTAAGGCAATTGCTCCCAACAGGCTGGGTACTCATTTTACCAACCTACAAAAGGATGGAAGGCTGAATGGACTCTGCATACTCTCTAGGATCAAACTTACAACATTGTAGCTGCAGTACCAGCATTTATCCACTGCGCCACTAGGGCTCCCTGATGGCCCACTATCATTAGAAACCACCTCGATGGTATCACAAGAGCTTGTCTTCAGTCTCAAATTTGACCCTGAAATCTCTGATTCTGGAATAGTGCTGCCTTATCCCTCATTGCTCCTATGGAAGTGATCACTTCCTTTCAGATATGACTGAAAGAGTGCAGAAAACAACATCATTAAAGGGACTCTCCTGCATTCAAATAATGTAGGAAGTACGTCTTAATCCTGAGAAGGTCGATGTGAAACAAACAAACATGTAAAATTATTGTAACTGGTACAATGTAATCAGTTGTTAACACAGCCTTCCCTTTTCTTACCTATTCCCTCCTCAATACCATGTACAATGTAATGCCCTTGTAGAACAAAGCCCAATAATTTAATAGCACTAAATAATTTATAGCTTTAGCAGTATAACTATACATAATAAGAATATGCTTATTAAAATTACATATAATTCTGCCTAGAGTGCAAAAGAACATAAGTAATGCATTATGGATATTATCATGCATTTTTGAAAACATTTATAAACCAAAGTGTTCTAATATGTTGTTCAGCTCAAACCTAATAATATACTTCATAATTTTGTCTAAAACATTCCATTTATGCATGCTGTATACTGAAATTACTAAAATTATGTGTATTGTTAAACTCATATTATTCATTATCTTTTAAAAAACATTTCAATACATTATGTTCATTATTTGATTCATAGTTCACATCTTATAACAAATACTTTAAGCCTCAGGGTCAAAAGTCATTTTTCGTGCCACTAAAATATGTACAAAAGATGCATAAATACATATTTAAGAAATACTTCAGTATGCAGATATTTTACCAAAAAAGTCTAGAGCAATAAGGTGAAGTCTAAACAAATGAGTACCTGGGGTAATAAGCACAGTGGGTTCTGCAGCCATGCTGCAAATTACTGTTCTGCTGACCACTGACCAAAACAAATAAATATGTCTGCAGTAAATATATATATATATATATATATATATATATATAATGGCTTTAGCTACAGTATCAGTTCATAGACCACAAGGTTCTGCTTCAGTTGTCCTACCCCATACTTAGTATAACTGCTTTTTAAAATGCACTTTAAAAGATAGTTTCAAAATTTTGTTCACTTTCTTTCATTTTTAATCTGAAACTGTAGAAAATTGTAGATTGAGCCAAGCATTCAAAGATCAAAAATAAAGAGAAAAATCAAGGCTAACACTGTGGAAGTTATAATACAGTATATGGATTTATAAGGTTAACAGTTAACTAACTTCTTTCTGCATAGTGGTTTGACCACTGTACTACAACACTGGAAACCAGTCTTCAAATCCCTGCTTAAGCCTAAAAGCCCACAGGGTGACCTAAGGCAAGTTGGACTCTCTCAGCCTCAGAGGATGGAACTGGCAAAACCCCTATGAACAAACCTGCCAAGAAAACCCTATGATAGGTTTGTCTTAGGGTTTCCATAAGCAAAAAAATGACTTGGAGGTTGATAACTACAACAAATGTGTTTCTGTAATATCAGATCTGTTGGTGCTGAAACTATTTTTGTTGTTCCAATACAAAAAACAAAACAGAAGAATAAGGCTGATATATTGATCAACATGTTGAGCTAATAATTTTAAAACTACTTTTAAATAAAAAATACAACACCACCTATCAGTTAATCAAATCATTTTTGCCCAGTCAAACAGAATAGAATATATACTCAGTTCTGAAAAATGCTAATCAAGAAAAGAGGCAAAGGCTGCTGAATAAAGGCAGTTTGACACTGTCTTAGCTACCAAGGCTCAAAACAATGGATTCCTGGGATATGTAGTTCTGTGATAAATTTAGCCTTCTCTATCAGAAAGCTGTGGTGCTGTAACAAACTACCAATCTGAGCCATGCCAGTTAAAGCCGTGTCAAATTGCATTATTTCTATAGTTTTGCAGCAGCCAAAAAGATTAATTCAGGTGACAAGACTGAGAGAATAGTTTTCATCTGAGGACCTGAACATAACTAGTTCCTCTGCATTCCCAGAGTCAAACTGCTGGAGAGACATCCAGGTACCATTTAAAATTCTCCTTCAGTGTTATTGTGTCATGTTGCTGTGCTCTGTTAAACAGAGACTGTATTCTAACTGGAAAGGTAGTTGAATTTCAGTGGTGCATGAAATAATCCATCTCTGCAGTTTGTAAAGCACTTAGAGCTCCTTGGGGATAAAAAGCACTTTAAAATGTAAGACATTGTTATTTCTTATGTGTTTAACTTGTCAAGTCATTTCACTTTCTCTTGATTCAAATAACTGCCTAAAAATAATTTCTTCAGTGAAGCCCATTGTTGTTCATTTCTCTGAATGGAAATCACCCCTGCTCTCACATGTTCTCCATCTAACTACTTTCCGGGGTGTACAGGGTGTGTGTCTTCTGGTTTGGTTTTGGATTGTGGGATTTTTAATCTACTTTGTGCTGCAACAGGCTGTGCATGGAAGGTGTAGTTAAATCATTGTTTGGCTTCTTGGCAGCTAACAATACTGATTTAGTGTTTTAGTTTCAATTAGCTGTCTTGGGCTGCATCTGCAAAGCAGAAATAATTGAGCTTGACATCACTTTAACTGCCATGGCTCGGTGTTATAGAATTCTGGGAATTCTAGTTTTGTTGGACATTTAGCCTTCTCTATCATACAAAAGCTCTGAAGAGACATGTGGCAGCAGAGCAACCAGATGCCCTAGCCACAAAGGCAGACAAGGTACTGCAGAAAAATATAGAACATGACCAAATAAAAACTCAAAACACTCATATACAATGTAAATTCATGTTTTTTAGCCATGCTCAAAATGAAGGCCATTTTAAAATTCCTCCTAGACTGAAGTTTGAAATTGAGGACATGTTAACAAGGAGGACATCTGGTCACCCTATGTGGAAGCAATAATATGCCTTGTGGGATTTCCTGCAGTCATGCCTTTGGGATGGATGTGCCAGCACATATTCCTATGCTTACCTGAAGATCAGGACCCCCACACTGTTTGAGGTTTAGTCTTGCTAAGATACTAGCTGCACATTGCATTTTCAATACAGTACATGAGTGTCCTTGTATAACTCCATAACAGTCTCAGCTGTCTTCATTCCAGATGAGAGAGCAATCATTTCATTCCCTTAGATCACTATTTCCCCAATTTAGGTCCCCAAATGCTATCAACATCAACTCCCAAATCTCTAGCCAGCATAGCCAATGTAGGGATTCTGGTCACTGTAGTCCAGCCACAACTGGAGAGCCAAGTTTTACAAACTACTGATCTAAATTAATGAACAGTCAAAGTGACTGTGAGTGCATCCAGGCATGTTTTATTCTGCTCTTAATTTAATTGTAACATAAATTTCCTTAAGAGTTTCTGCATACACAATTCCACCCCCACCCCCCTCCCCCCCGCCCCATGCCATTCTCAAAAAATAGTTGCAAGCACATTCTTGATGTAATTAAACCTTAGTACAGACACTGTACAAAACCATCCACACAATATATACTGCTAACTAGAGGAGGTTGTAAAAGAATGTCAAACACATAAAACATGAGCTGTGTGAATGATCTACTGTGTGCTGATACACTGCAGAAAAACCCTGCTGGAACAGACCAAGAAGCCTTTCTATCTCACCACCCTGTTTCCCAAAGCGGCCAACCAGACCACAAGGAGGGCATACAGATACTAGCCTTCTGTTGCCATTGCTCTGTCTCAATTGGTGTTCAGAGACACGTCTTTTCTTATGCTGAAGTTAGCGTACAGCTATTAGGATTAGTGAAAAACTTAAGTCCGAGTGGGGGCCGAGACATCCCAACATCACGAAGAACTGAATTCCATAGCAGAAAGGGTTATTTATATCTCTTCTGAATCTTCTCACATCATCATCATCATCATCATCATCATTAACGTTTATTTATATAGCACAGTAAGTTTTACACAGCACTTTACACAATCATCAGAAACAAAACAGAGGTAAAACCTGCCTGCAGCACACAATCTAAAATTATAAAAACAGAAAAAAGTTTTAAAATAAGTAATTTATCCATTAAAATAACTCTAAAAGAATATACAGTTAATATGCACTTCATGTAAACAATAGGTTATCCCTGGCTCCTACAATTATGACAGGAAGAAAATCATTTTCTGTAACTGCTTCTTCTGTAGTATACATTGCATAATCTTACACACATCTGCCATTTCTCCCCTTAATCACTTTTTTCTGTGTTATAAAATATGAAGCACTGTAATTTCTGCAAGTCTACAATATCCTGTTTTATGATATGGCAATCACAACTGCATACTGTATTCTAAGTGTAGTCTCTCTCTCTCTCATACACACACACACACTTCAGTAAGTATTTTTAAAAACAAAAGACTGAAAAAAACAGATTAATATGTCTTTAATTTACTCATGTAGGCTTCCCCCACTCTCTCACACATTAAAATCTCCTGCTCCAATAGTAGTAGTAGTAGTAGTAGTAGTAGTATAATAATAATAATAATAATAATAATAATAATAATAATATATTATATCCCACTTCTCCCTTTTGGGATCTAGGCAAGTAACAGCAATTGAGTAAAAAAGATACACAGGCAGTAATAAAATATTCCCTAAACCCATTAACCCTACCCCTCCTACTAAAATTTACAAATTAGACATCAAAGTCACAATAACAATATCCCCATCATACAATATACTTAGTTACAAATTTTGTAACTGAGGATTGGCACAGATCAATTTGGTCAAAGGGACCATCAAGAGGGGCAATAGAAGCATGAATAGATCAATTTAGTTAATTCAACTTGTCTGTTAACTTGTCTTTCCAGTTAGTCTGGAAAGGTCCACCAGAAGAGATCCGTCTTTATCGCCTTTTTAAACGCCTCTAAGGATGTAATATGACATATCTCCTCTGGCAGGTCACTCTATATTTTATGAGCAATGACTGAAAAGGTCCTCTAGGAGATCACCACCAGCTTGGTTTTCTTTGGCTTTAGTAGATTCCTCCCAGAGGACCTGAGTGTGCTGGAAGGATTGTATGGGAGGAGGCCTTCCCTCTGCAATAATTCCTGTGCACCTGTTCAAGAGACAACAGTGTAATAGGCCAGAAAATCACAATATATTTCATCATAATAAAATAAATTATGTTGGAAATCACATTGCTTTTACTGTGTACTAGCATAAATAGACATTGATTGAGAATACTCCTAGTCCCAATTTGCATCTTGGTGCTCTTCGCCTCCCAGCCATAACCTCCTAGGGTTATATGTCTTCCCACTTCCCACTCGCATCAACCAACCCTGGCATCTTTCTACATCTCTCACCCTCCCACCTAGTCAAGTGAGCTTTCTCTCTCTGCTCTAGTGATCTTCTCTTTCCCTTTCGTTTGGCTCCATTTATTCTCACTGATCTTTCCCACCATTCTGCACTTGCACAGCCTTTTCTCACTCTGCTTCCCCATTTCCAGAGAGCAGAACCATCACCCTCTCTTTCTCTCTCTCTCTGTTTTCGAATGGTATGGTACCAACAGTCACCCTCACCATGTTCTCCTCCCTGCTGAATCTCTAATGATTTGGAGCTGCCTAGAAGCTCTTAGGAGAAATGCCAGACCTGAATGTAGCTTCCTCTCAGTTTGTTAGAAAAGTCTGCTACCTAGTCATTGAAGATGGTATGGCACGTGACAGAGAAATTAAAATGAACTAAACCATTTTAAGAAAAACTAACCAGGAGGTAGAGTCAGTGTGGTGTGGTGATTTGAGTGCTGGATTACAACTCTGGAGACCTGGGTTCGATTCCTGGAACTGCCATGAAACACACTGGGTGATCTTGGACAAGTCATGTGCTCCCAGCCTCAGGGGAACGCAATGGCAAACTTCCTCTGAACAAATCTTGCCAAGAAAACCCCATGATAGGTTCACCTTAGCATCTCCATAAGTTGAAAACAACTTGAAGGCAAACAACAACAAAGCAAGAGGTGCTTATCCCTATGATTCTCTTAATGTGCATGCTGAGGTTCAGGTGCATAATTTCATTGTCCTGAAATTACAGTGAAGATAGACATAAAATGGCTACATATATACACCAATACAGACAGTTCTTTATCAGTACGGTTTAAACAGTTAAGTGATTTCAATGGAATATCTGATATTGTTTCTGTACAGTAAAATGTTGTCACTGAGGTCCCATGGGTCTTGGCAACTAAATAATCTCTCAGAGTTCCTTTTACTTAGGATGGTCAAAAGATCAAATATCTGCTAACAGCTTGCCTGCATTAACCCAGATGGTAGGGGCAGGGATGCCATCCTGACTTTTTGGCATGTTTTGGCATGTGTGGATCACTCTGACAGTGGAAATATCTGATTTAATTAAAAGTGCATTTTTGGTAAAAGTTATGATATTCATGTTACTATTTTAAATACCGAAAAATTAAAAAATATTTTCAGTAGAATGGTGACCTAACAGTTACTTAAAATGCAAAATATATTAAGATGCATAAAATTCAAGAGAGATAAAAAATGAATGAACCTATGCCTTATGAAGTTGTTTTTCTCCTTTTTTGGATATAATATTTAATAAAAATCAGCAGGACTAATTTAGCCACACTATTCATTCATTCATTAGGAAGTTGTCTTGCAGAAAAGAAATAGAAATAATACGATTGATTGCTTGTGGCTAAAATCTGGTTTCCAGCTACCTGTGTAAAAGTCTGTTTGATATCTATGTTGATGGGTCCCTTAATAAGTACTATTTTTTATCATTAATGCTGAGTACCACTTTTATGCAGTCTGTTTCTTTGTGAGGGTACCTTTTCCTGCAGCATCCAAAATTATCAGCCAAATAAGAAAAGGTCAAGCATTTTCCTTTTAACTCTGTGTGTACAGGTCTCAAAAGATGCTTAATGTCAGTTAAAGGTAGTTTTGGGAAGTATAATTCTCTTTAATTCTGTCCATTTGCAGTCCTTTGATACTTTATGAATTACTTATCTCCCATTAATAAGGCTTAACATGGAGTATTAACCTCCTATACATTCCTAATTAGTTTTTAATGAATTTTGGTTTCCTTGTAAGAAAAAGAGCTAGCTGAATAACTACCACAAATTTAATCTCCATTACTGAGGCATAAGACAATCACCCTTGGGGATACATGTCCTTGAACTTTTCAAGTTAAACTGGCAGCATTACAAAATGATTCAAGTAAATGAAAATGCACCTATGCTTATATCCCATCAACTTTGATTATGTAATGAGTTCTGAAAGAGAAAGAGAGTTAATGAAAATGTGCTGCCTCAGCTTTCAGACAAAAAAAAAAAAAAAGCAAAAAGTAATGCTCAGATGCAGTTATAAGGTCCAAATCCAACTAAAGTTAGTCTTACTACTTTCAGCAGTGCTGCTTCACTGTAACTATTTTTCCCTGTTGGCTTTGTGGGATTTCTTCCATTCATTTCAAAGAGATTTAAATATAATCACATTTCTTGAGTGGGATTTTTATGTAGAAAGACAGGAAATAGAAGACAAAAATCCTTTTAACCTCTGCTTTCCATCCTTCATTCATTTGATGACAGAAACCTTTAAAAGTTGTGGTGGTGGTGGGGATTTCAATACATGTGTGCAAATATGGTTCCCAAATGATTATATAAAGGCTGTACAGTACTGTGCCATGTCTTAGTCATAATAAAGATAGAGAGTTAGTAAAAAATTAGAAGACTAGACCCTGGAAGGGCAGAGATGAAAAAACTAGACAAGATCCTTAAGTATAAAAATATATCATTGAATATTAACATCAGGATGGTCTGTGCCATATTTCTAATTTCTCTGTATATTTGTTAAAGTTAAACAGTAAAGAAAACTGGCACAGACCATGTGAAATATGGCATAGGAAAAGAGTTCTACAGACACAACAGAGTGCCAAATTAACCATGGAGGAAATCAAACCTGAATCAAGGGATACCTAGAAGCCAAAATGATGAAGCTGAGGTTATCATATCATGACATGATTCGTTAGAAAAGATGGCAATATCTGGGGAAGTGGAATGGAGTAGGAAAAGAAGAAGTATTATAGGTGGATAGACTCAGTTGAGGAAGCCATGGTGCTGAGTTTGTAAGACCCTAGCAGTTTTAATCTGCATAGAAACCACATGGGCTGAGTCCCAAACAGCAGAGTCTTCAAAAACTCTATAATTTTTTCTGGCTTTCTCATAGTGAAGGGGAAAAAAACTAATAGAAGTATTAATCATGTGGAATTCCATCACACTCTCCTCTTGCATGTTGGCTTCGACATTTGACCCTATTATCTTTAAAATTACAATCACCCATTACATCCAAACCAGACGATAATGGTGGCTCTGTGTTCTTCACAAAAGCCATGAATATATTTTCCACCATGGTTCCAATCTGTGTAGAGCAAGAGCAGGAATAATCTGACACTCCCAATTTTGTTGGATTAATATCAGCATTCCTCACCAGTGTCCATGCTAGCTGTGGCTGATGGAATTGCAGACTAAGAACATCTTGGATCCATCCCAGTGAAAAGAACATTAGAGGAGGGGGGAGTGGTAACTCCCATGTCAATGGGGCAGTGAATCAACTTCAGGCTTTATTCTGGACTTTCAAGAAGCTATCAAAATAACTAACCTCATCCCCCCCAAACCAGCTACCAGCCGTCACTGAAGAGAAGGATTCATCTGCAAGCCCTGCCATATGTCTGATTTTGTCACTAGAGAATTAATTTGCTAAAACTCTTCTATACCAGAAAACTCCCCACATACATTTGTTCTTATCACACTAAAACAGTAAAAAGGGGGGAAAGTGCCCTTGAGCCTTGTTCATTAGCTTCTCCTGGTTGCTGTTTTATAAAGTAGACTCCCCATAGTACTCTAACCTGAAGGCTGATTTAGATTTGCTCTTTGGGAGTTTACTGATTAGAAAAGATGCAGCCTTTGTCATCAATCTTATCATCTCTGCCTAAAAAAGCAAAACAAAAGAGTATATGCTGAAATAAACTGCAAACAAAGAAAAGGAATCAGAAGAATAAGTTGTGCTTTAACAAGATGTGTAATTACTATACTCATGCAATTAAGATGCTAGAAGCACAAACTGGATTCCCCACAGTGAGCATTTTCTCATGCTATTAGTGCCAGGGGGACATTTGCATGTGTCACTGCTCACTGGAAAGAGAAGGTGTTGTGCAAAGTTGAGATCATAGCCACTAACAGAGATCTGAAATAAGCCTGTTAATGCTGGAATTCTTTAGGCAAGCAGTTCTTTTAATGCAGCAAAACATGTTGAATTACTGTTTGGTTTGATATTATATCCAACATGATTATTTTTATTGCCCACAACCCACAGCTCGATATGTAAGTTTTAATACATTTTTAATACTCTTTCACAATCCTCAAAAGACAACACTGCAGAATCTTAACTATCCTATGTTTTTTTCAAGCTTGCAGCAGTAGTGAAATTATTATTTTGATAAAAGACTATTCTAATTTACTATAGTGACTAAAGAGCAATGATTTATTATACTTTTTACAATACTATTTTTCTCCCTGACTATTGCAGCTCTATTAACCAAATTCACATTACTACAAATTCTTATCTTGATACAGTCATTTTAAACCACTTTCATTTGGTACTAAAGTATTTTACTAATATGGATATAACAGTGCCAATAAAATTTAAATACTGAGAACTATTGAGTTTTGCCAAGTGGTAGAATAATGCCTGAATACACTACCCTGCCAACACATACTTTTCACAGGCTACTCTACAACCTTTTTATACTTTTAAAGGCCATTATAAAACATGTCTTAGACTTCATGAGGTTATTTCCTTCTTAAAACTTGAATATATCACTTTACTTACAATTCTACTTGAAATTAACATTAATGATTTTTTTTTTAAAAAAATTCAGACGTAGGGGTAGGAATTATCTGGACCTTCAAGTGCTGAAATGCAGGTCACACCATTGCTCACAATTGGCTTGGGCTGTTGGGTGTTGCAGTTAAACAGTATCTCAAAGCTCACAAAATTTCCACCCAGGTTTTAAAGAACAGTCACTTTGTGTTTCACATGGATGAAAAGCAGGATATGAATGCAGTAAATGTTAAAATGCTGCAGCAAGAATGAATGATAGCAACATATGAATGAGACTACAGCTTAAGTCTCACTAATCCAAAATTCTGAAATGCTCCAAAATCTAAAACTTTTTTTTTCTTGAGTGACTGAGAGAGTAGTGGTTCAATATACACAAACTTTGTTTCATGCACAGAATTATTAAACATATTGTATAAAATTATCTTCAGGCTATGTGTATAAAATGAATATGAAACATGAATGACTTTTGTGTTTAGACCTGTGTCCTGTCTCCAAGATATCTTATTACTGTATATACTCAACAATAAGTTGAGAAATTTATGCCCCAAAATGGACTCCAAAATCATGGGTATATATGGGGGCAATATGTTAGTACTGCTTATAAAGTTCCTAAAAGAAGTGCCCACCCTTCCTTCGTAGCCAGGGATCTTTAAACAGGTCCCCTTTTGAGTCCTCATGCACACTCTCCTCTGTGTGTGTTATCCCTCAGCCTTCCTTCATAGCCAGAGCTATCAAACAGCTGCTGAGACAAGGGAGAGAGACAAAGAGAGAGTTTGACTCCCTGTTTGAGTCCCCATGCACTCTCCTTTCTCTGTGTGTGCCTTATCCTTCAGCCTTCCTTTGTAGCAAGAGCTAACAAACAGCTGGAGAGGCAAGGGAGAGACAAAGAGATCATGCCAAGGCTTGTACCCTTTTTGCAACCCATGAGCCTTGGAAATCCTGGGGGTGAAGGGAAGGAAGAGAGAGAGAGAGAGAGAGAGAGAGAGAGAGTTATACCCCATTTTGCAAGCCATGAGCCTTGGAGAGAGGGAGTGGGAGAGTGTGTGTGTGTGTGTGTGCGTGCCGAGATTTGTTTCCCCATTTTCCATGTCCAGACTGTGACCTTTGGGGGAGGCCCAGAGAGGGAGAAGTAGGGAAGGAAGTGGTGCTTTGTTTCCCCATTTAGATCTTTTGTAACATGCCCCAGTGTTTGACCCTCGACTTATCCACAAATCATATCAAAATTCATGATTTTGGGCCCCAAAACTGCCCTTGACTTATACATGAGATTGACTTATACTTGAGTATCTACGGGTATATATGTATATACAAGTGCAGGTATTCCAAATCCAAAACATTTATGGCCCCAAGCATCTTGGATACATGAGATTCAGCCTGTAGCAGTGAATCTGCTGCCCTTCCCCCCTCCCAACAGTGTTCTATACAATGTTGTTTATCCGAATAAACCGCATATTTAATATATTATTTGGTTTGTTTGTCTCTAGGACTTATTTTATAGCACTCAAGATATGACCTGATGATGTGTTCACATACTACTTGGCTTGCAAGGCTAGTCAGCTGCTATTTCTTGATAGAGAAAGAAGGGCACCCCTATCTTCATACTGCAGTGCTATCATGCCCAGCCTGGAGGATGACTCGGAGGATTCAGAGGATGAGCCAGAGCCTCTGGGACCTGAACCTGCACTTGGGGAACCTGAGGCTGGCTCTAGCTCTGCAGCGTCTTCAGAGGATTAGCAGCAAGTTTGCCTGGGGCCAAGGCTGTAGACACAGAGTAGGATCTGGGAAGTGTGCCTACCTTCAGGGAACGTCAAGTTGAAAAGTAGAACCTTCAAAGATCACTGAGGCTTTATCAGAGACAAGTTTGTAATCAGACACACCTGAATGCCTGTGGCCTGTCTATTTAGGCAACTGGAGCAGGTGTGGCTCCTTGCCAAGGAGTATCTGACTTTCTTGGCTCTGGCTCCTGTGGCTTTTTGGACCAAACCCTTGCTTCTTAGAGTGCTGACTATCTTGATTATCTGGAACCCTTGACCCTGGACTGCCTGATCGACTTGCCTATCTGATACCTTGAATCCTGGACCGTCTGACAACTCTTTTGGTAATCCTTCTGCTGATACTGCCTTTAGTCTCCAAGACTGTGTTGCTTGCAGTGGGGCTTTGTTTGTTGGGAACTAGGTTGGCCTTATCAGCCATTTGGCTCCTTTCCTGGACATGTGCTATTTGAAGATATAATGACTGGAGGTTGATTCCCCTACAACCTGGAAAAGTTACCTTTTGGACTTCCAGCAGCATGACCAGTAGCCAACCTGGCTGAAGAGTTCTGGTATTTGTAGTGCCCAAAAAACTTTTGCACAAACTGGCAATCCCATTGTGAGAAGCAAAGATGGACAAATTGGCCTATTTTTGCATTGGGTCACCCTCCCATACACTCACCCATAAATTCGTTCCATTTTTTCCCCTGTTTGAAATACGTCACTAAATAAGATTCTGTTTCAACAAGCTATGTTTAAAAATAGATTTCTCAAAGTTTTTTCTTTCTCAATTTATATTTCAAGGAAATGTCGAATAAAAAAAGTGTGTGTTTGTGTGTGTGTTTTGAAAAAAGAATTATGTAAGATATTTTGAAGCTGATGGAGGACTAAGTTTCATGCTCTGCATTAGGAATTTAAAAGCTGTGATTCTTCAAGCATCCCTAGAAGGTAGAAATCTTCAACATTATCAGAAACGCTAATCAACTTAGCAAGACTGTACTGCACCGTGACACCTTCCAATTAGCACAAACATAAGTGTTGGAAGGACCCTTCTCCTTTACCATTGTGGAAGGCCCTGGGCCTGGCACTTTCTTCAACATCAGCATCGAGCAAGAAGACTTATGGAGTCTATATTTGCTGTGCATCAAATCTTTAATTCACATGTCATAATATTACTGCCAATTAAATGACTGAACCATAGGAGAGTCAAGGATATATACCAAGAGCTGCCTTCAGTCCAATATTGAAAGAAATGTGGGATAATAAATGCATTATATTTGTGGGTTCATTCAGTCTCAGTCTCTCTCTCTCCCTTTATGTATGTGTGTAAAAAGATTCATATCCATTCTTTTTCTATAACTAGCTTGGTTCCTGTGCTAGAAAAAATGGGAACATAAATAAAATAAAATATCTGTTCCAAAAAATATTAGAACATGTTTTCAGCCAAAAGTCAACTCTACTCATTATCCACATCACACTGCAATATATAAACACGCACATGTATGCATACACGTGCACACATATTTTCATAGATAATTTCCCCCTTAAATCTATTGTTCCTTATTACATGTATTTTTGCATGCAATTTTTGAACCAGAAACTTTATCAAAAAATTGGGAGGTGTGTGGAAATGCACAGAAGAGATGTGTTTTGTACATATTAGAGCAGTAGGTGCAAATAAGATTAGAACATTTAAAAATACAGACCAAACAAAAAGCATCCCAAGATATGTGATTTAAATATATTTGTTTCTCATACAAGCATACTTACTAGTTATGTCCTTGCCATGGTAGGAGCTCAGTTGCCTTTCCTCCAGAAGCTTCTGCTACGTATCTCAGTCCTTTCCTGAGCTCACTGACCCACATAAAACATTGTGGGGCTGTAGAGAGGTGCAGGTGGGAGGAAACTGCACAGAGTTTCCCTTGCATGAGCAGCCTTTTGGGAGAATACTGAGTGCAACCGTTCTTCATAAGAAATTCCACTGTCAAGACATTAAATCTGCTAGGCTCATAACATCACGAGAGCCCCACCATAGTTGCAAGGTTTTCAGAATAATTTTATAAAGTGAGTTGATATTCAGAACTAAGCAGAAGTGTCAGCCAAGCAGAACAGAGCTTCTTTAAAATTCTTTCCTTGCTAACTGATATTCCTTCAACTAACAATTCCTTTGTTAGCAATTTTAAATTTAGAGGAAATAGAATTATTTATGATCTACCTCCTAGTTTGTTGTTAATTTTATTCATATTTTGTTACACACACACACACACACTTCTTGAAAGCTCGAGTTTTAGGCTTCATACTGCACTCTGCTTGGAAGTCAAAAGGAATATCCCTTGCATTCTGATACACAGCCTAATTCAGCCCAAATAATTGGACCACAATTGATGTAATCATTTTGATCTCAACAATCTATAACCCTAATTGCAATAGAACTATGTTGATTCATGTTTAATTTATTTGGTGTCATTGGGCTGTGCCTTTCTGATGACAATTCAAAAATAATAACAATTCAATTATTTTTAAATGCTTCACACACATTTTTTCAATATTTGTTACAGAAGCGTTATGAAGGGGGGAATAATGTTATGCCTATATTTCAGAGCCAGAGCTGAGAAAATGGAGGTTAGCATGAGGCAAGTTCATGACTTATTCTATCAGTCACTATACAGTACCAGCTCTTACCTTTTCAGTGTGAGTTTGTCAGCAGAAACTGATTGCACACAATTGATATCTAGATCATTATGAATGGGTATTTTGGAGTTAAAAACTCTTTGTTAGCCTTAATAGAATAAAAACAAGTTTCTTGTTTATCATAATAAATTAGTGCATAGTAAGCTGCTATGAATATACAAAATAAAACAAAATTGGCAGGCATATTGTTGCTAACATAAACAGCATATGTGAGTAACGTAGATTTCATGGCTGAAAGCTGATATTATAAATTGCTATTTAGACATCAGGTCTCAGTGAGCAGATTAGGACAAGATAAAAGAGAGAAAAATAGTGGCTAAGACTGCTAGCCCTAATTAGTGTTTAAAAAAAATAAAAACAACAAGACTTACATAGTATGTGCTTTACCATTCAGCAGTTGATCAAATGGTCTCTTCTAGTTGGGACTGATCATTGAATTAGGACAATATCAGACGATTTGTTGTCTGAAAGGCACCTCTGCCCCAAGCAGAAATAAAATGAGGTTTATAAATGTTCAGTAGGTTCATCCATTCTCCTCCTGAGATTTGGATCACTGTGAAGCAAAGGGCAGCAACATGTAGGGGAAGGTGGCATATTTGGGGAATTCCATGCTGTACAAACAGAAGTGCCCTTCCAGTAATGCAGGGAACTATCAATTATAAAGTAGAAACCATACTGGCAATCCTCCAACAGTAATAAAACTCAGCTATTAAAAAGAAGAGCTCATCATGTATCTTAGATGAAACTCTACCAGTCCCATGACAGATCTAAGATAAGGCACAAACTCCATCATGCTAGGAAAAAAAGTTAAGACTTTATAGCTATATTGTGCTCCATAAATAAATTGAACTCTGGTTTTATTAAAAGTACTTGTTGAAAATGTTTACTGGCATATACTAATATATCCATATGTATATATCAGATTTTATGTACCAGTGCTATGGTCTGCATTTCAGAAAATAACATATTTCTGAGTAATATATCCCTGAAACGATATATTTGTACTTTCATGCTGGCCAGTTGCTAAAGTCTGCCATCTTCTTCTAGATCAGAAGTTAGAAGCATACATAGATACATACATACATATATACATATGTATGTCACTGTTGTTGTGTGCCATTAAGGCATTTCCAACTTATGGTGATCCTAAAGCAAGTCTATCATGGTGTTTTCTTGGGAAGATTTGTTCAGAGGAGCTTTGCCAATGCCTTCCCCTGAGGCTGAAAGAGTGTAACTTGCTCAGGGTCACCCAGTGAGCTGAGCTGGGAATCAAACCCTAATCTCCAGAGTGGTAGTCCAACTCTCAAATCACAATGCCAAGCTGACTGATGTATATGGACATGTATATACAGGGATTTGAATTACCTACAGTATATGACCATCTATCACCTGTCCCTTGATGCCATCTATATCAAGCCCAGAGGAGACCAATTTGCCTCCTCTCTGTGCAGGCAGTGTGGAAGGAATGATGCCCATGAGCCATGGCCTCAAGGACACAACCATTCTGAGGTTTTGGGCTGCAGAGGAGTCATGCCTCAGTCCCCCTGTGGCCAAGTAGACCAGCAATATTTGACCCATGGAGCAGAGGCTCTTCAGCTTTACTCTGTGAGATTTACTGTTCCCAGAAGGGAGGTGGCTGGCAACCCAGAGATCATTTAGAGTTCTCTAAATTATTTAATCTATGCATGTGCAATGTGCATTTTAGTATTTAGTGGTTTCCTGTTTTAGTTTTACCAACTAGTTTCATTTATTAATCATTTATTTCATATCATTCCTACTTACTATGACTACCACCTCATTTGATCTAAAAAAGAATGAAAAAGAAGAAGCTACTTTATTAACTGTCCTTGCGATGGTTTCATTGGCTACAATCCACCACAATTTCAAAATAATTCAATCTAACTACCATCACCCCTTCATATCAGCAAGTTAGCCATCCATAGATTGGAGCCTCATCCGATATTAGCCAATGTCAGTGTGTGCCTGTGGGCACACTGATGCAGTCGAATGCACATCACCACTCATTGACTAATATAGGGTTGAGCTCTCATATTTTTTCCTATCCGTATGGGTCCCTGCAACCAAGCCCCCATGGACAGGAAGGGCCCACTGTTCAAAGTCTTCATGATTTTGTGGTCTGTCATCCAGTGCACTGATTTCTGACAGTTATAGAAGCTCCATCAGTGGGTTAGATTAGGTGCCTCTGTCTGATTGTTCTTGCTTCTCCTTCCCTATACAGCTCCTGAGCCACTTCCATGATCTTTCCAATGACAGGATGCACATGTAGTCACAGGGAGGAGGAAAGAAGATCCTGTTATGAATGCAGACTTGCAATCATATAAATACATAAATCCACAGAACATGAATAAATGGAAGAAATCACTGAAATAAAAACCAAATGAAATGCTTTCATGTTTTTTAAAAAAATGTTAAATGGCTGTACAGTTGCCCCTCCATTTTCGTGGAGCATACCTTATGTACCATTCCCCTGGCAAAAATGGAAAATCACTGGCATTGGAGTCCCTAATGACTCCAATGGCAGCACACTCCTGTGTGCGCTGCTGCACATGTGCCTTATCCACACACCTCATTGTGTCACCCTCCGTTTGCCCCTCATGTATTTTTGAGGGATGCGGAATCCAAGTCTATGAAAATGGGCAGGTGACTGTATTTTATTCAACAATGCTTTTTTCAAGAAATTGTGCTCCTGCCCTGAGTAGGCAGGTGCAGTTGCCGTGGAGCGGGGGAGCCCCAAGCAGGCCGTTAAAGGTGCACAGTGTTTCCCACCAGTAGGAAGCCTGTGGCACTCATGCTTCCCGCTGGTGGGAAAGCAGGCGCACATTCATGCTGCTGGGCTCCCAGGCTGTCTGAGCGGGCGCAGCAGGGATCGGCTTGGCCGTCCCTCCTCCTCCTCCCTTGAAGGTCTGGCCTTGGGAAGAAGAATGCTGCTTGGTGGGCCTCCAGCGGTGGAAGCATTCTGGGCTGGCGCGGTGTGTGCCTTGCCCTGGTTTTTCATTGCTCGGCTCCCCACCCTCCCTCCCTCCCTGGGATTGGTGTTGCTTGTCACAACTGGTTGGGGCAGCAGCACAGGTACTGGATCTGGCAGGCTGGTTTCCAGGGCTCAGTAGCACTGGATCGGGACCCAGGAAACATCACGGTGCGATGTGGCCAATGGTAGGTCACATGGAGTTCATCCCGGTGACGAGAGACTTTCCTCCAGTAGCTGTGTAATTGTGTAATTGCACAAGGGTGTTGCGTTGCCTCAAAGTCATCCCAATGCTTGGCATACAAGGAACCTCACATCAGTCCAACCTTGGTGTTGGTGATGTGCAGACCCAAATCTCGTGTTTTGGGCCAACTCTACCTTTAATGTTGCTGTAATAAAGCTGTGGCCTTTTCTAATGCCAATCTGCTTCATGTCTTTCTTGGGGTCTACCCGTTTCTAATGCAAAGGGGTTCTTTTAGTTAGAAATAAGTTGCAAGCCTAAATTCCCTAAAGGTACCAGATCTTGCCAGGTCTTGGAAGCTAAGCAGGGTCAACCCTGCTTCATACTTGGATGGGAATCCATCCATGAATACCAGGTGCTGTGTGCTATATTTCAGAGGAAGAAACCGGCAAAACCACTTCTGAGTTTTTCCTCCCTAAGAAAACCCTATGAAACTCAGGAGGTCGTCAGAAGTCAACAGTTCACTTTAAGGCATGCACAAACAAACGCGCGCACACACAAATGGCATAACAAGTAGAACCAACTCGCAGCTGACCTGGAAATGGGCCAACATCCAGTTCCCAATGCATGATCCAGTTTAATACTTTAGCCTATTTTGAGAGGAACAATTTTTTAAAGGATTATAATTACCTTATATATTCAACTATAAGTCGACCTCATATATAAGTGGAGGACAGGTTTTGGGGACAAAATTATGGATTTTGATATGACCCGTGGATAAGTCAAGGGTAAAACTTAGGAACATGAAACCAAGGATGTAAAGGATGAAGCAAAGGAAAACAATGCCAAAGAACTTACAAAATTCCAGCAAGCACAACTATTTGTACTCATACTAAAGGCTGTATGGATGAGAGAGTAGAAAGGGGTTGGTGGTTCCACAACAGTTTAAACTCTTACCTTTCACCAGTATTTGAGTTACAGTGTTTACACCAACCCATGGATAAGTCAACTCAGGCTTTAGGGTCAATTTATTAACCTAAATTTCTAGACTTATACATGAGTATATACAGTAATTTTGGCTCAAAGCTAAAACAGCCACATGTGATAATGGATTATGATGTAAACCTAAAGTGACCTATCTTGAAAATCCAATAAATGTCAAAAAAACCTGAACTGGTTTATAAAAACTATTTCCTTTCTCTTACTTCTGTTTTTTTTAATTATTTACAAACAAAACATAACAACTAAAAGAATACTAAAGCAACAACACATAAAAATAATGTCAGAGACAATAAACCCTCAGATGTGGTTATTTCATTGAAAAAGCAGAAATTAAACCATAATCCAAAGTAATGCCCTGGAAATTATAGATAAAATGCACGTTCAGGGATCCTGGAAGACATATTTCCATGAAAATTTAGATGAGATGGCGGGGGGGGGGGGGATCTGGAAACAAAGTCCTGCTCGATTTATTCAATAAGTGGATGCTAAATCATATGGAAAGTCAATCCAGACTGTAAACTTCTCACTCTATTATTATTGTCTGCAATTTTTTCCATTAACCACTGAAAATTGGGAGAGGATATTCCTGAACCTGGAGCAGTTTCTTTAAAAATAATTATATCTATATTATTTGATACCAGTTCTCATAATCAGGGCCCAGAACACAGGTAACCTGCTTTGTTGTCATAGATGTCCCATTGTGGAACAGGTCCCTAACTGTGTACAGGCCACAATCCTCCCAACTTGGAAACTGAGTCCCTCTGGGCTCTGGAAAAGAGAATGAGTAAGAAAAGAAAAGAAAAGAAAAGGGGAGGTAAGTCCTAAAACCATCAAGGCTTTTGTGTTTATAATGCATATCTGGAAGGAAGTTCTATTGATGACTTACTTCCAGGTAAAGTTGGTGTATGGCATTCTGAAAAGTTGATTAGATATACAGTTGTGTGTATGTGTGTGCATGTCCCTTCAAGACTTTTCATAACTCCATGAATGTCAAAGGATTTTCATAGACAAGGAGTAATCAAAGTTGGTTTTGCCAATTCCTCCTGTGAAATATATAGCCTAGGGGCAAAGCAGATGGCCCAGAAGGAGTGGCTAGAGGCTGCTCTGGCCCCAATTGGGCAGGGACCACAGCAACCATATGGCCCCCTCCCAAAGCAAGCCACTGCTGTGGTCTCAAACTGGATGCCACTAGGAGCTGAATTTAAACAGCTTCTTTTTGCAGCAGCTTCAGGCTGTCTTTGATGGCCTCGGAGTGGTTTCCAAATGCTTTGGAGGGGGGCTCATGTAAACGCCATGCCCCCAAAGCCACTGGAAGCTGCTTCTTTTGGTCCATGTGTTTCAGGCCCTAGAGCACCTGGTATTCGTTAACAGTTTCCCATCTAAGTACTAACCAGGGCTGACCCTGCTTAGCTTCTACAATGAGATAGGGTCTGGTGCCTTTTAGGGCAAAGATGCAAAAATGTAGCACTATCCATAGTGTATTAATTATAGATTTCAATTTGTTTACTTGATTTATATGTCTTTTTGATGTACTCTGCAGAACTGAATGATTCTGTTACAAAAGCAATTAAAATGTATCTGCAATCTCTTAATGTTTATCAAAAATGTTAGGTAGATCCATGGCCCATGGACTGAGAGTTTTATCCTAAAGTAAAATTTAGCATTTCACATGCCATCTACTCAATATACGTGCTATTTGAGAAACTGGTTTTAAATATCAGAAGAAAAAAGAAAGTCATCTTTCAAGTCTTGCTGTTTGCTTGTTGGTACAGAACCACAAAGACAACTGATAAATACAAGAGGTGGGGAGAGAAGGACAACTGAATTCTATCCCTAGACTGAATTCAGCCTAATGTCTTAGTCTGCCATTTGCATCATGCTACTAGGGGATTCTGACGAATTGTGAAACTCTGGCTTCCAGATTGTCTATTAGTCAAAACCATATAAATTGCTCTGCATGGGGCTAATACACCACCTGCACTTCTGCAATTGTAGCCCTCGCTGTGAAATGATTTATCATGTTTTATAAACATTGACTTTATCAGAGACTACCTTTGAGGCAAATCTGGGCTATTAAGGTAATAGCCTCTGAACAATTGGGGAGCAAGGGATGATCCAGTCCAAATTAAGCACTTTTACAGTTCCATTAATTTCAAATGTAACTCTCTTCCAGTTGAAACCACAAGCTTAAATGGTTATTGATTTTGAGTAGATTGTTCTCCATATTAACAAACTAATACACACCCACACACACCTGCACATTGTTCAAAAAATATTATTTCCTCTTACTGGTATGAGACATAAATGTACTTAAATGCACATTATCAATAAAAGTGTGATGCACGTTGAAGTCAGTAAAAACTCCAGAACAAATGCTTTCCCCTTGAAACTACTGGTCTAGCTGTGCAATTCACATCTAATAGTATAAAATGTGCAATTCACATCTAATAGTATAAAATGTCACAGGAGTGATTAGCATCTAATAATACAAAATGTCACAAACGGTTGCTATGACACTACAGGAGAGAAAGAGAACAAAACTGGATTCACAATTATTCAAATGGCACCTCTGAGAACCGGAAAAAATTGTTAATATTCTAAAATGGGTAATGTAGAAAGATATGATTGGAAGAATTTTGATTCTCCTGTTGCAGAATTATATTTTAATATTTATTTATTTAATATAATATTTTAATAATGCTTTCAGACAATTTATTTTCAGATTCAGATATGTTATTTATAATAACTTTAGAATAGACCTATGTAATGAACATTGAGTACTTTCATTTGTTCTTCACACATCTGGCTACATAGAGGCTGTCTTTGAAGGGGAAACACAATAATCTGTACCCTATTAACTGGGAAGCTATAGTTTAAAGGCTTCCTACAAACCTTAAACAAAAACTGATTTCTAGCCATGATGTATAGGGAGCCTTACCTCCCTGGAAACAGCAGAACTGACAAGGTAAAAGACATAAACCACCAAAGCCCTGGTTCATCACAATGAATACAACTACAAAAGGTGGGAGAAAAAACAATGCAGCACATTCTACATTTCAATTTTATATAACTTGCTCAAAAGTAAGTACAGTAAATTATGGATCTCCCAGGTAAATAAACAAATTATATAATATACAACAAATTACAAATGTATAGTGAAATTTATGAAGTGAGCTGCCAAATCTAAATTTTGGTTAAAGGTGAGCTCCAGATCTCCAAAGACTATACTTGCTTAGAAAGTCCAAGATACACAGCACACAAAATTAAAATTTATACAGTATACAGTATATAGAAATAATATAGTAAATATATAGTAAATATTACAATGGGTTGGATCCAGACCAACTATGTATGTACACTGGATAAGAGGATGAAGGATACATGGAAGAACTATATGAAGATGAACCCCAAAAGAGAGGTAGAAGTTACAATTAGAGAACTGGGAAAAAATAAATCGCCAGGAACAGATGATATGCCAATCAAACTGCTTCAATCCACACTGACAGAATAAACACCAGTGCTAACCAACATACATCAGCAGTTATCGAAAACAAAACAATCACCAACAGATTGGAAACAATCAATTTACATCCTCACCACCACCACCACCTCCCAAAAAAAAGATACACACAAGACTGCAGCAACTATAGCTCTAATCTCTCATGCAAGCAAAATTATGCTCAAAAATCTGCAACATAGACTCCAACCTTACAGTGAAAGAGAAACCCAGAAGTTCAAGTGGAGTTCAGGAAAGGAAGAGGCATTGGGGACAACATTGAAAACATATGAAGGCTAAAGGAATTTCAAGAGAAAATCAGCATGTTCTTTATAGACTACAGATCAAGAAAAGGCTATTTAACACCCTTAAAATCATGGGAGTGCCAATACATCTGACTGTCCTGATGAGATATCTGTACCTAGGACAAGAGGCTGCTGTCAGAACAGAACATGGAGAAAAAGAATAGTTCCTAATTGGCAAAGGCTGCATTCTTTCACCCCACCTGTTCAACTTGTATGCAGACGATATTATTTTTTTAAAAAAACAGACAGAAGAAAGAGGAGTGAAGACAGAGGAAGGAGGAGTGAAAATATGAGGAATATCAACAATCTACTACTAGCAGAAAGCATCAGAGACCTGGAACAACTACTAAGGAAGATAAAGGAAGAAAGCGTAAAAGCAGGCTTATTGTCGAACATAAAGAAAACAAAGATAATGACCATGGACAATTTACACAAATTCAACCTAGACAATGAGGAAATAGAAATAATAAAAGAGTTCTCATACCTAGGATCAAAAATTGGTCTGAGTGGGGACTACAGTCCAGAAATCATAACAAGACTAAGCATGGGCAGGGCAGCTATGAAAGAACTAGAAAAGACCCTAAAATACAACACAGCATGAAAGTTAGAATCGTAAAGCCATTGTATTCCCTATTACCATACAGTGGTCCCCCGGTTTACGAAAGTAATTTGTTTCAGCACCCCTTTCGTAAACTGAAAACGTTCGCAAACCAGGGGACCACTGTAAGTATAGGAATAAACTTTGTCAAATTTGAATTTCCTGCCGCTTTTTTTTTGCAACCCGGGGTTTTTTCTGTAAACCGGGGCCGTTTTTCCGGCCCCGGCTCTTTCGTACCCCGGGGTTTTCGTACCTCGGGGGATTCGTAACCCGGGGGACCACTGTATATGGATTCACGAGCTGGACAGTTAAGAAAGGAAGGATAGGATGGAAATCAGTTCATTCAAAATGTAGTGTTGGGGAAGAGGCAACTGTTAGGTGGATTTGTAATTGGTTGACCGGCCAAACCCAAAGGGTGCTCACCAATGGTTCACTTTCATCCTGGAAAGAAGTGACAAGTGGGGTGCCACAGGGTCCTGTCCTGGGCCCAGTGCTATTCAACATCTTTATCAATGACTTGGATAACAGAATAGGGAGCATACGTATTAAATTTGCAGATGACACTAAACTAGGAGGAGTAGCTAATACCCCAGAGGACAGGATCAAAATTCAAAATGACCTGAATAGACTAGAAAGCTGGGCCAAAGCTAACAAAATGAAATTCAACACAGAGAAATGTAAGGTCCTACACGTAAGGTGGAAAAATGAAATGCACAGATATAGGATGGGGGACACCTGGCTGAACGAGACCACATGTGAAAGGGATCTAGGAGTCCAAGTAGAGCACAACTTGAACATGTGTCAACACTGCGATGCGGCAGCTAAAAAGGTCAATGCAATTTTAGGCTGCATCAATAGAAGTATAGTGTCTAGATCAAGGGAAGTAATAGTGCAACTCTATTCTGCTTTGGTCAGGCCCCACCTGGAATATTGTGTCCAGTTCTGGGCACCACATTCAAAAAGGATGTGGAGAAACTGGAGTGTGTCCAAAAGAAGGCAACTAAGATGGTGAAGGGTCTGGAAAATGTGCCCTATGAGGAAAGACTTAGGGAGCTGAGGATGTTTAGCCTGGAGAAGAGAAGATTAAGAGGTGATATGATAGCCCTGTTTAAACACTTGAAGGAATGTCATATTGAGGAAGGAGTAAGCTTGTTTTCTACTGCTCCAGAGACTAGAACGTGGGACAATGGATGCAAACTGCAGGAAAAGAGATTCCACCTCAACATTAGAAGGAACTTCCTGATAGTAAGGGCTGTTCGACAGTGGAACACACTCCCCTCGGAGTGTAGTGGAGTCTCCTTCTTTGGAGGTTTTTAAGCAGAGGCTGGATGGCCATCTATCGGGGATGCTTTGATTGGGAGTTCCTGCATGGCAGGGGGTTGGACTGGATGGCCCTTGATGTCTCTTCCAACTCCATGATTCTATGATTCTATAAGAGTGCTGAGGATACCATGAACAGCCAAGAGGTCAAACAAATCGATCCTAAAACAGATCAAACCAGAAATCTCTCTGGAAGCCAAGATGACTAAACTAAGGCTGTCATAACATGGCCACATCGTGAGAAGGCATGACTCACTGGAAAACAACAACAACAATAATGCTCGAAAAAGTGGGGGGGGGCAGAAAGAGAGGAAGGCCCCATGCTAGATGGATGGACTCTATAAAGAGGTCACGGGCATGAATTTGCAGGAACTGAGCGGAGCACTGGAGGATAGGGAGTCTTGGAGATGTCTCATCTACAGGGTTGCCATGGGTCAAGATTGACTTGCAGGTGGAGAACAACAACAACAACAACAACAACAACACTGTAGAAATAATGCAGTTTGACACCATTTTAAGTGCTGTAGTGCCAATCTATGGAATCCTAGCATTTGTAATTTTACAAGGTCTTTAGCCTTCTCTGTCAAAGGGTGGTAATCCTCAAACAACTGGGCAGCCAGCAGCAGGCCAGGAGGGCAAGGAAGGGGAAACACTCCATGGAGTATCCATTACAACAGTAATGGGCAGGAAGAGATACCTTAAGGGGAATCAATGCTATCACTCTGGTAAAAGGGAGACACACAGGATACTGGTTATTCCTAAACTGACCCCCAATTCAAATAGCCTGGATAGCCTTGGCAGCAGGACCCCTGGGCTAAAAATGCTGCTGTTCAATGCCAGGTCAGCAAATGTTAAAACACTACTGATCCAGGACTTGATTCTGGACGAGCATGCTGACCTGGCTTGTATTATGGAGACCTGGCTGGATGAAGCTGTGGGGGGGGGGGGGAGGGAGCTAATCTTTCTCAACTTTGTCCACCTGGGCTCTCCGTACAGCAGCAGGAAAGGCCTGGGGGGAGAAAAGGTGGTGTTGCAGTGGTCTATCAAGAGTCCATCTTCCTTACCAGGGGCCCTGTCCCACAATCTACTGGGTATGAGTATGTCTAACTAAAGGTGGGTGGCTGGGACAGAATAGAGATTCTGTTGGTGTACCGCAAACCCTGCTGTACAACCGTCTCCCTTCCTGAGCTGACAGAGTTGCTTTCAGCAGTGGCGTTGGAGTCCCCTTGGCTTGTTGTGCTGGGGGACCTCAGCATTCATGCAGAGACTACACTGTCAGGAGCAGCTCGAGACTTCATGCCTACCATGACAACCATGGGTCTGTCTCAAATAAATATCTAGGGCCACCCATTTAGCGGGGCACTCCCTGGACCTGGTTTTCTGTTCGGGGCAGGATGATAGTGATCTGGGAGTGGAGGCCCTGCCACCATCATAGGCTCGTTTGGGGAGGAACAAGAAAGTGCCTTCTTAGGAACTCCCTGTGGAACTCCCTTCTGCCGGAGGCTAGACTGGCCCCCTCCCTGCTGGTTTTCACAAGCAAAAACATTTTATTCAAGAAAATAAGAAAATCAAGCAAGCCAGGTTTATTTAGAGGGGGTTGGTTTAGATTACGTTTTAATAATAATAATAATAATAATAATAATAAAATTTATTTCTATACCGCCCTTCCAAAGATCAGGGCGGTGTACAACATATATAAACATTAAAACATCCAAAAACATATAAAATAAAACAGGGCAAATACAATAAAAACTTTAAAAACATTATCCCCAATGCAGAGTGCGATGGCAATACAGTAGGCAATACAGTAGGCGGCTTACTGACAAAGCAGATTACAAAAAAGCCCATTCAAAAGTGTGCCTGCTTGAATAGGTAGGTCTTCAAATCCTTTTTAAATTGGATGAGGGTGGGAGACAAGCGGAGCTCTGTAGGCAGTGAGTTCCAGAGGCAAGGGGCAGAGATGGAAAACGCCCTCTTCGTTGTACTCACAAAAGTTTTAACTTTTGTATATTTTAAATTTTAATTTTCCAGTGTTTTTATTAGGTTGTTTTAATGTATTTTTATATTGTGAGCTGCCTTGTGTCCTTTTTTGGGAGAAAGGCAGGATAGAAATAAAATAAATAATAAATAAAAATAAATAAATGCTAATGCTACACAAAACTATGAATTTCAGGATTCTGCAGAACAGAGCAATAGTTTGTGTCAAACCGCATTATTTCTACAGCACAAGTGCACCTTAGTTAAATAAGAGCAGACTCTATGAAATGATTAGACTGTTGGATTTGGGGAATCCAGGTTTTAGTCTCCTGCGATTATGACATTTACTAGGTGAGTCTGGGTGACCTAGTGATTTCAGTTTGAATCCATCCTATATATAAAAAAATGCAAATAGATATTAGAATCTCACCACAAATGACAAACAAATTAAAATTGGGAACATGTAAGGCATTACAATATATATAAATGTGTCAAAACCATCTTAAGTGAGGTTATTGTCTTGTAAACTAGCTTTTCCCACTTTTATAGTTTTAAAATTTAAAATACAGTTTTACATAACTCATCATCGTTCAATTCCTTAACGAGTTATACTTCCTCCTCACACTGTTAGTGACATTCCCTCCTGCTTATGGCTTTCTTTGGTTCATTAAATCTCATGGGCTGATGGGGTAAGAAGACGGAATACAACAGACTGAGCGTGGGAAGCAGCTTATTTGCTTCAGTTCTTTTCTGGATAGCTCCAAGACTCCCCCTCACTGCACTTCTTCCCTTTTGTATTTCTCTTCTCATAACCAGCCAAAAAACTCCATTCTGCATAGAAAGGCTGGAGGTGGTTTCAGCAGACTATATGCATGTTTAATTGATTTATTTTTAAAATAAAATATATCTATGATTTTTGTAAAGGGGGTATTATCAATTCAAATCTAGTTTATAAAGCCCATTGATACTGAAAACATGCACCTGCAGTGGACTTCCTTTTGCTCCAATATGCTACAAATTTTGAGTTCAGTTCTGTTGGGTATTGATGTATTTGTTAAATTTACACTCTGAAATTTGTTACATTTACATTTCAGCCATTACAAAATAAGGCTCTAAGTGGCTAAAAACCATTTCTTAAAAAGATAAAATACAAGATAGCAAAAGTCAGGGTAAAAACAATTAAAACATGTAAATCAAAATCAAACATCGCATACTATTTGAAAATAGTCCAACACCACAACAACAAATAAATTAGTGTCT
The DNA here is from genome assembly GCA_034509955.1 of Urosaurus nigricauda. Lineage (NCBI taxonomy): Eukaryota > Metazoa > Chordata > Lepidosauria > Squamata > Phrynosomatidae > Urosaurus > Urosaurus nigricauda. Next base: position 253,062,159 of record JAOEGL010000001.1, on the reverse strand, counting down.
CAGTAAAAATAGTAGATATGCATGTCTGTCCACAGGACAAAAAACTCAAAAGTTTACCTAGCCTCCCTTGACAGACAGATTGAGAGCCTGGAAGCAACCACCAGCTTCTTTCACATTCCCATCGCATGCACCTCTGTAATAGCAGATAAAACAAAGGGCTTTTCCTAAGCATCCCAGGACCTGGACAGGCTGAGAAGGAAGAACATGATCCTCAATCTTATGCAGCTTTTCAAGCACTGTTTAATGTCCATGACATCTGAGGTCAGAGCATCCACACTGTGCCATTGCTAGGACTAGAACAAAGGGTGATATCATGGGAGGCAGAGTTTCCTTGCCTCTCTCCTCTAACTAACCTCTTCAAGGTTGGGCTTAACTCATTTTCCTTTCTCCTGTTCCAAGCCTGATAGCTATAAACATACTCTAAAGAATTTGATGGTGCTACAATCATCTTCGTTAAAACCATTGGAAGATAGTTTTCTCTTTGCTTTGTCCTTCCCTGGTGGGACATCACTAATGTCCCACACCTTTTACTGCTGGCGGCCTTCTGTGTCAAGTGTTGTCCTCTCTTCTAAAGACATCTTTCTGTCGATCCTCATGCACAGGCTGTTAAGAAGGAGTCTTCAGTTACAAAAGATAGCAAGCATATGCTTGATTCCAGATATGATGTTAAGTGGCCCTCTGCTTACCAACGTGTACTGAATAAGGTCATACAAGTGTTCACTTACACTGTGTAGAATTAAGAGTAAATTTACTGCATTATGAAGCTGTTCAACCATAAATGTATGCATGCAAGGACTACTGCAGGCAGCAAAGGTCCTAATTCTCTCTCTCTCTCTTTGGTTCTCTTGATATAATTTCCCCTTAGGTAGTTCCACATCTCTCTCCCCCACCCACTCCTTTTTTCTTGACCATGTCTTCACTTTGCCTGAAGGGAAAATTTCCAAGAACTTCCCCCCCCCCCTTTCTGGCCAAGTCTGAATTTTTCCTTAATTCATTAAATTTATTCAAGAAGTAGTAAGAAAATGGGAACAGTCAGGTTTGAGGAAAAGACTTAAGTCAGCTGTCAGAAGAATAAACATAATAATTGTTTCATATATACATATTTATAGGTACTTTGTCCTTGCTGGGCTGTGGCAAAGAAATAGATGTAGGTGAGCTGAATCCAGTAGCTGAAGTAGATAACTACTGAGGCTGGGAAATACCTGCATTCTTGTAAAAACTGAAACTGGGTTTGCATCACCCATCACTGCTGGTTTCCAGTCTTCCTTGCTGTCTGATATCTGTAACCATGAGATGTTTCTTGACAAAGTAACATACTATTTTCTTCTAGGAAGCAGTAGTGTGGTTCACTCAACTTCACATGGCATGCAGTTTGCAATTTTCTTTTTCCTTAGGTTGAACATGGCAACATTAATTCATATAACTGAACCTTCAAGACTACGCTATAACCTCGAGGCAAATCGAAAAATCCAGTTGTCACATAACAGGGTGGCCACTTCTTGGACTGACAAGATAACTGAAATGACTTTAGAGTTTTGCTGGGTTTTCGAGAAACAATTTTAAAAGCAGATTTAGAGCCAGAACAGATGGTCCTAAAGGGGTGGTGTCACGCCACCCCTTTGAGCACCAGATTGGGGCCACAGCAAGTGCACACTGTGGCCCAGATCTGGCATTTTTCTGGCTCAAAAAGAAGCAGCAAAATTTCACTCCTTTTGGGGGCAGAGAAAGGGAGCTCTTGCCACTGCCATGGCTTTTCAGCATTTTGGCAGCACGGCACGTGTAAACACTGTGCTGTTGAAATGCCGTGAAGCCACCACACGTGCAGTCAGCCATGTGGCTTCCCAGCAGTGTGGGGACAGCTTCAGAGTATGCGGTGTCTAAACATCATGTTCAGACACTACCCCCAACCTGGCACTTACTGCTTGTCTGTTTTGCCCCTTAGCTACAAACATCACCTGGGCAAGCTGGAACATTCACACATATGACTGCTCTTAGGTATGTAACACTGAAACTAAATTGAGAGCACACTCCTTGTTAACTATTACCTGCTTACATCATGAGGCCTTGTAAATAGCCATTCTTTATCATTGTTCTCTATCTCTTCATTTTGGTTTTGTCATACATATATGCTGCTGCTGCTGCTGCTGTTGTGTGCCTTGAAGTTGTTTCCAACATATGGTGATAAGGCAACCCTTTCATGGGCCAGGAGCTACAGGACTAGGACCTAGAGGAAGAGTCTGAGGAGGAGACTGAAGAAGGAACCTAGGCAAGTCTTCCAGACAGAGAGCAGCCTGCAGCTCTCCCTGTTGCAGAGCAGCCTCAGCCATCTCTCCCTGCTGAAGAGCCTCAGCCAAGTTCATGCTGTAGAAGTGCAGCCTAAGCCAGCAGGACAAAGGCAAGACTCACCTGCTCATGAGGCAGAGGACACAGCTGGGTTCCTAAGTCCTCAATCAAGGAGAATTAACAAAAGAATACAACCAAGGATAGAACAAATACGCTCAGCCAGGGTGGGGGCCAAGCAGGGAAGCTCTGATTAGGACCAGCTAGTGTCAGACCATTTAATAGGTGAGCCTTAGGTTGAGTAACCTAAGGCTAGTGCTGGAAGCAATTCATCTGCTTCCTAGCCAGTATTCCTGTCCCTGATATTTGTTTTGAGACTCCTGTACTTCATACTTCAGAACTCCTGACTTCTTCAACCCTTGGACTGTGTTGACCTTGATTCTTGTTTCCTCCCTCAATTTGGACAGCTTTGGTGAATGCTTTTCTTGTAATGGACTCCCACAGGCCAGGATGTTTTCTAACTGCTGGTGATTTACTGCCTTCGCCTGCCCTATCAGTTGATGGTTCCCTCCCAGCCAGCCCATGTAGGTGTTCAGTGAATCAGGCCAGAATCTATGATGGGTTTTTTGGGGGGGGGGGCATGAGAGCATGTGACTTGCCCAAAGTCACTCTGATCTCCAAAGTTGATGTCCAACACTCAAACCACTACACCATGTTGATTCTCCCTACAAGTATAGCAGCTCTTTATTTCAGAATTTTGTTCCCCTTTCATTTGGTTTAGATTGATCTTTATGGTCATATTATGTCTGTGCTTCCTTGACTTTAATCATTTCCAGATTAAATTCATAATGATATCAAAGACCACTACTAATCTCCCTTGCTTGTGACTGTGTGTGCCTACCCATCTAAGATCTTTGGGGCAGGGTGGTGTTCTTAGATTCTGTATGGTGTGGTATGGAAAGAGTCAGCAGGAAGGATGACACCATTAGTTACTGCACCAGGTTATGCCAATCTCACTGTTCCAAACCGGGGGGGGGGGGGGGGGGGGGTAATTTATAAACCCTAAATGTTTCCAAATTCCCTCTGTTCAAATATAAACATGTTTCTACCAAATGTTTTAGAATGTATTTGAATGCATTAAAAAGGAAAGAAAGGAAGAAGAAGGGTATGCATACAATAAGATACAACAAGCCTGCAGGCAGATTTAGCTTGCATGATTGGTTCTTACACAGCAGATCATTCTGGGGCTTGTTGACCTTGGCAGCTTTATGGGGGTCATATTAGTACACAGATGATATGTTCTTGAGCAATTTCAGCTATAAATTAAGCTCAAAAATATTCTATTTTTCTTGTCAATTTTCCTCCTCAATAAGCATGTTTTAGGTGCGTTAGGAAAACATCTAACTTTGTATCCCCACTATTTTCTCAGCACATTGTTGAGACAGGAGTATAATCAACTTCATCATGTTTGTTTGGGGGCATTTCATCTCCCAGTGTATTGGCATTACATGTCCTACCGTTTTCTAACATAAGCTTTATTTCTGAGGCAGTGTAGATTAATTACCCTCATCTTGGCATGTGATCATCTCTTGCATGCCCCTTTCCCTCTTACCTGAGGGTTACCAGCAGTAAAAAGCAAGAGGTATTAGACTTCAGGAAGCAAAGTGATTGGTAACGCCATGAGAGGAGACCTATTTCCCAATTAATTCAAACAGTTTCTGTTCACTACCCACTGATTAAATCTGTTGCTTTTTGGCTGAGAACCATTTAAATGGAATATTTCTATCATCCATGCTGTTCTTCAAGAGGAAGAAGGAGGGAGGGATGCAAAAACTAATTTCCAACAGGAAACAAATTGTGCTAGTAATGAAACATGAGTTTTAGAGTGCTGACAGTCAAGTGCAGAACAGACAGGATTTAAGCACACATGAGTTGCCATACAGGAGTTTATATCAAGAGAAACAGCTGTTTTGCAAATGAAATTAGGTTCCTGGCTGGCTCAGCAATGTATTTCCAAGAAAAAAGGAGACCAAAAGTAGATGCTGCCATGTCACAATGCTGCCAGCATGAGGAAATCTGCATTTTGCCAAAAGTCCCCCACCCCATCTCCACTGCAATTCAACTGTCAAAAGCATGTCAGCATTGTCCTATATTGCATTTCATTACCTACAAGGAAAAAAGTTTTTTTTTATTAAGGACTTTCATTAATTTGTGTTAAGGAAGCTAAAGTTGTACACTTGATAGCATGAGGCCCATAAACAGATGTGGTATAGTTGTTAAATTATCACAGTAGGATTTTTTTTTTTTTTTTTGGGAGGGGGCGGCAGATGATATACACTAGATGGTGGTCTTGGCCAGTAACTATGTATGTTTTGAGGGTAAAAGTAGGAACTCAGGCCCTGTTCAGACTGGCCATCATGTAAAGTCAAGGGCAGGTTTTGGGCCCAAATTTATGGATTTTGCCATGACCAGTGAATAAGTTGAGAGTAAAATTGGAGGTTTCTTCAGCATGTTTATGTATGCGTGCAGCAAAAGGGACTCTAAGGCTTTTGGTTTCAGCCTTCACTCCCCAGACAGGGGCAGACAGCACAGGTGGGAGAGGGGCTCTGTTTGTTGTTGTTGTTGTTTAACAGCAATCAATCACCCAGAACTCTTTCTGCTTGGTTCAAGAGAAAAAGAAACTCTTTCCCCACCACATGGGGAAATTTATAACAGCTGCTATCACATTATCATACTGATTTATAAGTCAGTATTTATAAGTCAACCAGGGAGTTGGAGTCAATTTTGGGGCATAAATTTTGAGACTTATAGACGAGTATATATGGTAGTATAATATGCAACCTAAGACAGAATAACCATTTAGGAATTATAGCTAATATATATATATATATATATATATATATTGAAAAACAGCACTGTAGTCATATATACAGGCCCTATATAATCTAGGAAAATCTCTAAACAAGAGATTTTAGAAAGCATCTTAGTTCGGAGGCCCTGGGAAAGTAGCCACCCTTAGAGGCAGCTCACTGCTCCAGTGCCAGAGAGATGGTGATCCTACTTTGGTGATTAGTCTAAATGTTAAAGAAGATAAGGCAGTAAATCTATTTCAGGGGGACAGGATTCACCACCTTAAGACAGTGCCTTTACAGCTGAACTAAACCCTGAACCAGATTCACCCTGTGTTGACATGAGAGTCACCAGCTGCTACTGATTGCTATACTGGATCTAATATCAACTAATATAGATGGAGTTCTATGTTAAGAAAAGTTAAGAGAATAACAGCATCAGTTTAAAATAGGAGAAGAAGAGGACAATGAAGCAACAATTCCATTATTACTCTCAAGAACATTTAGAGGCAAACCATATCTTCCTAGCAATTCCTGCAAATTAGAAATTGGAGCAGTTCTGACCCAGGTTTTATTTCATGCTCAGGCAGTAATGAAAGTTTCTGTTAGTTCTCAATTTAAGTTGTTTGAGACTCAAGTCATAATAGAACTATAATGTACTTAAAGGATAAGCAACGTGGTACTTTTCAAATGCTTTAGACTACAACTCACACAGTCTCTGACCACTGTCCATGTTGGCTGCCGGGGACTGAAATTCTCTTGGGTCCCCCAAGATGTTAGCACTAATCAGTAACTATGTCATCCACTAACACAATCACATATTGCAATTACTGATCAGCACACACTAGGGTAGTATCATTCTTATGCATCTCCCCTGAAAAGTTTACAGAGTTGGGGGCAGTGCCCTCAGTTTATCTTCCAATAAGTGGCTGGCCAGGGAGCAACTAATGATATTAGATTGCCCTAGGGGTCATGTTTTGCCCAAGGGAAGGCTGGGGAAGTGGTTACAGGTTGATATCTGGGCCTCAGCTGGACCCACATCAGGTTGCCCCCCCCCCCTTTTGTTGCTTATCACGAGGTTCAGTTTAAATAGGTTTTAGGCAAAATAAAGCGACCTTTGTTTAATGTGATGTCTTGTATCTAGTCTCATTTATTTTGTGGCTTGTCATCAAATTATAGCTATATTTTTGAGGTTAAGTTTAAGAAAGTGTGCAAGTAAGGTCTAGGGGAATGAGGTGTCTCCAATTAAGGTGGCTGCTTTCATTGCTATTCTCCAAGTTTCTTCTATCATTTTTATGTCAATGGCTAAAATGATGATGGGTAATGATGTAAACTGACACAATAACTGACACAATATTTCTTATGTCAACAGAAACAGTTTCAACCATATCCCAAGAAATCTGAGAAAAGGATTGCACCATAAAGAAAATAATATTTCCATTTTTTATTTAAAAAAATAATAATTGTTGTAGAATTTATAACATTTATTACTGTATAACCCTTCTATTCGTAGTACATAACAATCAGCCAGATGAATAAATATAAGGTTTGGCTTACAAAGAATGCAAAATATAATAATTTCAGTAAATTTTTCAGATAATATTCTGAGAATGTAGTCCTCCTTCTTAATGGTCATTAAGATTAGTTAAATGAATTGTGGAAAAACACCACCAGAAAGTATGGAGATGATAAACAAAGAAACCTAGAAAAGAAAACAAGAAAGGTACTTTTTCAAGGAGAAAGCTGAATTAATAATGAAGGGTGCCATTTATTACTGTATCAAAATTTAATATTATGGAGATTAAAGGTACAATCTTCCTAGATGCAGTTACAATACTGACATCCAGCTCAATAAAGAAATAAATAGACTGGGCACTATTATTTCTTAAAATATAATCTTTCCCTTTCTTTTATATAGCACACTACAGACACAAAGCCTTTAAAACTATCTTCTTCTCAAGCTCTTCAGGCATAACATTTTTATGGCTGTTCTATTCAGGAACATTTTTCCGTTAGAACAATTATTTTGCTTACTCTGACCTCTGGATTAGATCTTCTTTGCTTCAGTTCTCTGCAGCTCTTGATGTCATACAGACCTCACGAGTCTCTCAGTTAATCCCAAAATTGTTTACCCTTCCAGCTCTGCTGTCAGAGATATTTCTTCATTCTTTTACTCTAGATTACCATGTCTAATATGTGTATAATTAATTAGGGCCTCCTTCACTCATGTTAGGCATTACCTTGAAGCAGTAGCCCTGATCCTGGTTGCGATGGCAAGAGGATGATCTACAGGCTGCTGTTTCTTAGTTCTGATTTCAGATAAATTACTGGTATTTATTTATAAAACAAAGTACATTTTAATAACACTCTAAAATCTCTGGATGAATCACAAACCATGCTGCAATTACTTCAGGGCTAAACATGACATGAATTCCCACATGGTTGTATTTGCACTGTATGTATGTATATATATTCTGTTTGAAAGATTATTTTGAAAAAGTATGTTGGTTGTGGGTTCTGGGAGTTCTGGACCCAAAAGGTAACTTTTTTACAGCTCTGAGCATTATGCAATACATTCGAAATATAAGACCATTTAGAGAGAAATTGCATGTTCCATATAAGATTGGCTGAGAGGATGTTGGATAATATGAACCTCCTCTTTTGCTGACAGAAAGGGACACCTGCTACTAGAGGTCCCTCCTAGACTGTGGTGGTCCCAACCATAAATGAGGTTGAAAATTGGGTGGTGTAGGAGTATGGTGAGCGTAGCCCAAATTCCATGGTATGCTAGAGTCCCTTGTTATATAACATACCCCTAATCATGAGCCTGAGAGCTGGTATAATTAATTCCATTATATATGTGCAACAGAATGAAGGGTGCAAGAGAAATCCCACTTACTGATATAGGGTAGTTGGACCTACAAAATAGCAGTGGTTCCACCATATATCTCACTACTACTACAACTGGCATTACTGCTTTGTAAAATATATTACAATTAAAACTCATCATTATATGCACATGCACCCCAATATATATAATGCGTGGAGGGAAGACTCTGTAGGATATTTTCAATGCAGTCAAAATAAAATTATCAAAAAAATTACCAAAGTTCTAAAGCAATAATATAAAAGACAGTTGCACTCTTAATAAAAGTAGTCCTGAACAAAAGGGCACACAAGGCCCGGCCCTTTCAAAAGGTTATGAATGATAGCCCAATCCAGGCAAGAGTTCTACATGGTCAGAGTCCCAGCTGAATGTTGTAGGTGTTATAACAGAAATAGTAATAGAAATACCAATTAAGGTATGGGCAGGTATACTATTTCTTTTTCTCATATCCCATCTTGCCAATGCATCCATATACATACAAATATTGTTGTTTTGCTTCTAACAAATAAGTTAAATTCTTTAGAAGATGCATCTGCTTCCAGTAATTTAGAGAAATTTTAATAATTCAATCTCAGTATATTATCTTGTGAATTTATAATATTTATAATATGTATCTGTAGAGGCTCCAGGGGCTTTGCAATAATGACTTTGCATTTGACTGCTTGGCAAATGGCTTTCCATTAACCAAATCATGTTGTCCTTGTAAAATCAGAAGTATTGCACACACACCCTTTTGCACATCATGACTTCCATAAATCCCTTGAGACCATGCCCTCCAACTGTCCCGATTTTGCAGGAGAAGTCCCAATTCATCTGCAGCCTCCTCTAGCTTGTCTTAATAACTCTTGCCATCCTGACTACATTCTGATGTTGCCAGTTTTCATCTGTGAAATGTTGGGGGATAATCTTGATACACATATTTCATCTTGTCTAGTTGCTCAGGCATTATACAGGCACAACAGCCAGTGAATTTCTTTAAAATAGGAATAGAAATAATATTTGAAATGTTTGCAAAATGGCTGGGGAAAAAACATGCATTTTGAGTTTTGATAAATTCTCAACTAATGAGAATCCTATTCTACACACAATCTGCATGTGCTTGATTTGTGCAAAAATATTATTGGTTTTGTGTACAAATATTACTTTATAAACAGAAATTGCTGTTTCCTTCACCAAACAACCAGGTGCAAATTTTGTGGAGAATAATCCTGAATTATAAATCGGCTTCAATAGCTTCATGTCATTTGCCCTGAACTGAATAGAAATTCCCCAGTGGTAAAACAGTACAGAAAGTTCATGTTATATAAGATATATTAGTGAAAATGAAGATATGTAAACAAATGTACACACGTACATGTACACACATTACCCTCAGTCTTGGTTTACAATACAGAAAATGGTTGTAAAATAGCTGTACTTAAGGCTATCCTCTTTTCCCTCATGTAGCAGATGGTCAGTGATCCAAAAATATCACCTGCAGGAGGGATAGTAAGCAGGTGCCAGTCTTAAGATTCAGTCCGGGAAAGGAAAAAAATCAGTGAAAGTAAACCATGTTTTCCCCATGCATGAGTTACCCTTTCTGGATTGTTTCATTTGAAAATGACACTAGTTAAACTGACCTGAAGTGGTGAAACCTGTTCTACTACATGTAAATTAACTACAATTCATGAATTTGATCCCTCTGTAGAGGAGTGAAGAAGACAGGATAAACAGCTCCGGAATCACCTTAACATATTGCAACAATAAATCACTGACAGAAATCTACCAGGGAGCCATTTATTCTGTAAGTAAAATTCACCAGAAAATTGTAGCTTCCTTCTCTGTATTGGACACTGCAAGAGGGAGGGAGAGAATGGATGGATGGATGGATGGATGGATGAATGAATGAATGAATGAAAGATTGGGGTGGGGGGATTAACTTTTCTATGGGTTTTGTTTGGCTTGCCATTTTGATTCAGTCACTTGATAAAACTGATTTCCACTCTAAATAATTACACTGATATTTTTCTTATCCTCAGTATCGGCTGAGCACATGCATCTTTGTTGTTGCCTTCCTGAAAACAGCACATAGAGTTTCTTTGTTTAGGCCCTCTGTGAGAGTATGTCTCTTCTACATACTGAGAGCACTGACTCAAAATACCAAGCCTAGCTTCACTATTTTGAATCTACACCCAAAAGTGAGGGGCATCTGAACAAAGCTTCATGAAGAAAGTTATTGCAAATATTTCATGGCATGGAACAGGATATGACCGCATATCTTCTTGTTTGAACAGAAAAAGCGTTGCATGGTGTCACACAGAGCAGGGTCACAACAGTACTGTGAAAAGTTACTTGATCCAGTAAGGATCACTTTGTGGAGCTGGGGGACACAGAATGTGACAGTGGTTTCCGTTACATTTTTGTGGCAAGCTAACCCAGATATTCCACTAGGAAATACAAACTATGATAGCACCAAAGACTTTATGGTAGTTCCCCCCCCCCCATCTTAGATAATGTTAATTCTTATTACATTTTTGTTGCCCACATGTTTTATTTCTGAAATATACAACAGATATTCCTATTCAATTTTAAAGGACATTATCATCTAATGACTGAGACCATTACAGCAGAATGTAACCTTGCTACCACTTTACTAATTAAGTTTCCTGCCTTAAAGAGAAATTGAAGTATAAGAACTGTAGTGCTTCTTTTGTAATGACACAAGAGTACTTTGAAATATTGTCCTCAAATATGACTATGCTTCTACCTCCACAGCTACTCCCAAGGACAAAAAGGAAAAGCCTTGACAGTTAAGAGGAGAACATATAAACTGATTAGATAAATGCTTTGACTAAGTAGTGAATTCTCTGCATATAGTGAAATACTGAAACAAATGCATAAACATATTAAAAGTCACTAATGACTATTTGTATAGCAGTATTTATTAGAAGTTCATTCAATTCAAAATTAATTCCTGAATGGGGGACTAAACAAAACACATTTTATTACTGTAAAACAGAACCAACATTTGCATTCTCACCTTCAGATTTAATGAATAGCTCAAATGTAAAAGCTTAGAGCCAACAAATGCATCTGCTATGTATGATGGATATGTGCTGATTTGTCACTTAACATACATATGATCTGTCTCATGTGCTTCACTCTGTCAGATATTTCTGACATGCATCTAACCTGTCATCTGTACCGATCTATCCTTTACCACTATCACTTATATCAACAAGATAGGAAAAACAAGTGTGCTGCTTGTTTTGTGGTCAAATTTGCACTAAAGAGGCACTGCAGTATCTTAAATGGCTTCAAAACATCTCCCTGTTACAGTCCATTTTCCATTTTCCCCAAAAAAGGAAACTCCAGAGTAAATTATTATAGTTAATACAGTGTTACAAACTGTGCCGCAACACAAGCAAATAACAAATCATGATTTATTCAGCTAAGAACGAGGGAGATATCTCTGTTTTAATATGAACATGTTAGCTTGATGATAACAATTTTAAATAGTTCAAAAGTGTTTTGATGACTCAAATTAAAAAACATCAAATAGTGTATATATTCGACTACAAGTCGACCTCATGTATAAGTCGAGGGCAAGTTTTGGGGCCAAAATTATGGATTTTGACATGACCAATGGATTGGTCAAGTGTAAAACTCGGAGTGTGTGCAAGTGGCAAGACAGAAACAGCAATCAATATGATGCTTCTGTCTTTCAGCCTTTACTCCCAAGACAGCAAAGCACCCGGGTGGGAGAGGGACTGTTAAACAAACAGCAATCAATCTATCAATCAGTCACCAAGGAGTCTATCTGCTTTGCTCAGGACAGAAAGAAATTGCATGGGGAAATATGAGAGAGTTGCTATCACATTACCATAATGACCTGCAGATAAGTCGACCTGGGATTTTGGGGTCAATTTTGGGGCATAAAGTTTTAGACTTATATATGCGTATATATGGTAATACATGCCTCATTTAACTACACAAGTCCTACTAGATTACAATATTCTTATTAATTAATTAACACACCATTGATTAACATGTTCCATAAATGGACTTTGTCAATGAGCTATATGCAAAGTACATTAATGATCTTATTATATTTAAATTGGTTAAAATATTTGTAGCAAAAGAAAATGTACACTCCCAGCAATTACATTTTTAGTATGATAGAGTTTACAAGTCATTACCTGGCTTAAGAAGAAAAAATTTACTTTTTTTTGGTATCTGTTACAATGATATGGCACAATGGAAGAAGTTTACCAGTTGAGCAAAACCATGTCCTTTAAATTAGCAACTTTTTATGTAACACCAGAAAATTACTGAATTAATGAATCATATCATGGCCAATCTGAAACTTTATTTTTTCTCTACAAAAAATGCTGGAGAAATTAAAGAATTTTCTATACATTACATTTTGTTTTAGCCATTTGTTACAACTTTTATTAATATCAAAGTGAATCAAATATCCTGGGGGTAGCTCTCAAAAAAATTTTTTTAGTCAAGCAGTGAGGCTATAACTCAATTGCAACAGAAATTAGCTTGCTCTTAAGTAGGTGAGACTACTTGAATGGAAGCAGCATTTGGTTTCCTACCTAACAATTTACTCTTTAGTGACACCTTTATTATCAAACTTGTGCACCGGTTTCAGTGCTTTCACACATCCTAATGGTGGTCAGCTGAATAACCTGGAATTGCAGAAATTTTTTTTGAATGGAATGTGTCCTCTCTTATGCTGGTCTATGAATTTTTAAGGACTATAATGAACTGGACTTGATTCGTTCTGAACATATTTTCTTTGCTCCAAACACAAAATGAACACTCACACCAAGAAAACAATGTCTATAATGCCTTCTCATTTTTGAAAGTTAAAAAGAAAGGTAACATGTGATGGGTTGTGGGGGGATGTGATCATTTCAAAGTGAAGTGGGGAAAGAAATGGCATGGCTAGGCCAGACTCAGTTATCTCGTCCTGAAAAGAAAGTGGAATAGTTTGGGTCCTGATGAAATGAAAGAAGATAGAATCTCACCCCACTTTGAGCACAATTGCATTCAAAGTCAATTATATTTCTATGTATTTTTATTTCACTCCGAACTGACAACCATACATACTTGACTATAAGTCAACTTCATGCATAAATCGAGGACTGGTTTGGTACCAAAATTATGGATTTTCATCCGACCCTTAGAAAGCCAAGGGTAAAACTTAGAGATACATAACAAAAGATATAAAGGATGAAGCTAAGAAAAACAATGACAAAGAACTTATAAAATACTGGCAGACATAACTGTGCTTTTCAAACCAGACATTCAAAAAGGTCAGAAGTGGAGCCATGGTGGACAGAGTAGAAAGGATTGGTGCTTCTTTTAAATGCTCCTGGGATGGACTAAGCTTTCTCCTTTTGCCACTGAGAGAAAGAGAGTGGTTCCTTTTTTGACCTGTGGATAAATCAACCCAGTTTTTTTTTGGGGGGGGGGGTCAGTTTTTGACTAAAATTTCTAATACATGAGTATATACAGCATTATAAACTTAGCTTTGATTTGCTACGTCTAGGCAAGAGGTTTTCATTTTTAATGTATGTACAAAAAAGTAGCAAGATGGTACCAGTTCTGAATTTCATACATGCAGTTAAATAGCTAGGATTCCTTGTAGTACATACAAAAGCAGTAACTGCAAAAGGATTCCTGTGTCCATGTTCCTTGCCAGGAAATCCAGGCATTAGAGTATACCCACATACTAATATATGATACTGTACATTATCCTTGGTATTTTACATATAAGAATAGATCCACAAATTTCAGATCATCTCTGATTTTCTTGCCACAAAAGACGAGAAATTAGGTGATTTGAATTTCTGCAACAGGGTCATAAGAAATAGAGACAAGGTTCAGTCCATGAGCTATAGAGGCCAACTCTAAACAGAGAATTGTGAAATGTTATATTAATTCAAATTGTTACATTCATTGAAATATTACAGTAATTTAAAACATTTAGAATTGGGTGGTGGTAGTGTTAAGGGAGTTCAAGACAGTATTTATTTTATTTTATTTCATTTCACTTGTACGCCGCCTTTCTTCCAGATGGGACAGTATACTAGCGAGAGCCATATCCCTCCCCAGGCCTACTAATCTTCAGAAAGATTATATGTTTCTTTTGATGTTTTAGGAAGGAATTTCATATCTAGAAGAAAATCTATGATGTCACTGTTTAACTAGTAATTTACATGTTAAAAATGCAATAGTTTCTCAAGCTTCATTTGGAAATAACTGTCCTTGTGACCCATACACAAAAGGAGGAGAAGGAGAAAATGACACAGAAACAAAAGTGGAGGGATGCGTGCCACTCAATGTCTAGCTGACAGCAGTGGTGACAGGTACTTCTTACCATGGTAGCTAATTCAAAGTACCTGTAATAAACTTGAAAACCCTAAGCAGCCTTGGACCTGGATTTTTAGTAGGTTCCTGTTCCTGTATGCACCAGGAGGTCACTGAGGGAGGCACTATTTCATATCTTAGCTTTTGAAGGCATAAGGGCATTGAGCTATGTCATCTCTGTATGTCATTGCGCTTATATAAGCATGTTTGGCTGCATGTCTTGTTGCTTTCCAATGTGTTTAGTAATCCCTCTCTACACCCTACCCTTGCTGTATTTTTGATACCTAAAGCCATTAGAGATAATTTCCTTCTGCTGAACTGTTCGCTGATATTATTTGGCTTTTTAAAAAAGGAGGCTGTTTCTGATTTTGAATTATGTTTTAGATCCCATTTGATTATTATTGGTATTTGTTTTACTGTTAATGGCATCCATTTGGCAAAGAACCATGGCACATAAACTTGGAATAAATAAATAAAACTGAATGACCTAAGTAACCAGCTTATATTTTAGCTTGCAACAAGTAATAAAGGCATTCCAAAGCTTTTCAAACAAAAATGTCTTTCTTCTAACCACATGGAGTGTGGATTTTATTTGTGTACCACATATACAATGATCTATCATTGAAAAGGTTACTAGATAAATAGAAGTAAGTTGCAATAACAACATAGTTTCAAATAAACAATCTTTATTACACACCTTATGAGGCCTTTCCATTCAATCACTAAGAGCTTATTCAGAGATGGAAGCAAGCCAGCTCTTTTGTCTTCCACAAACAGCTTTGCTAAATTCCAAACCAGTTCCTTTTACAATATTAATTCCAGTTTAAATTTCATTTATGGACTACAGCCAACTTTTGTTTGTTTGCAGACCATAAAAAACAAGTTCACTTAGCTGTCAAGTCAAAGACAAAGCTTACAGAAATGCACAGGTACCTTTGTTTTTAATCAGCTCATTAGAAAAATCTGTCATTAAAGAACACAGTAGATTTCCCCAAACCAATGGTCTCAACAAATGAGTTCATGCTTCATATGCAGAAGGTCACTCATTGTGTCCTTCACATCTCCCACTGAAAGATCTCATACCAATGCTCTACTAGGAACTGCAATCTAAAGACCCCGGAGGGAGTTAGAGAGTGTTTACTTACATAAATATAAGAAAACTCCTCAAATATTGTTTGCCATGCAATGACAGGAGTACTATGTAGTTCTCGTTGTGTTAAAGTTCTACTCATGAGAAGAGCAATGGGACAAAAGCATTAAGACAATCCCCTCTCGTACCGTTCTCACTATTCTCTCCATGTAGAGGAAACTATTGGCAGAGGATAGCATATGTCTCCAGCTGAGGCTCTCCCTGACATTACAGAAGCCTTGGAAAATCAGGATTTTAAAATCACATGGAAAGCCTACAGGAAAAGAGGATGCTGTCCTCTGGTGACAGCTGCCATCTAATTTTAGAGGATGTTGAGAATCATGAAGGAGGCAGATGACACTAACAAGTTTGTCCCCACTCTCCTCGCTGTGTGTAGACTTCATACATGAGAATAACTGAATAAGATTAATAATATTCTGTAGTCTTTTTTCAAGCATCCATTTGTTGTAGCATGATACTGTCCACATGTTAAATCTAGGGATTTTATCACACGGGAGGCAAATATCCTCCTCCCATTATTAAATCCCATCAATATCCTGCAATAATGGAATGATTTTCACATGATGTCTCAGGCCAATATTGTGTGAATAAAGCGGCAAAATTGTGTTGCTTTTTATTGGATTTCTCTCTCCTTTTTTTAACCAACACACTCTTATTCTAAATAACTGCCACTTTTGAAGTACTGACTGAATGTTTTGCCCTGGCATTTCTTCATGGCATGTCATTTTATAAACCCCAAACTTATTTTCTCAACAGTAATACTGGTTTCAGGAAATTTATCTAGGTGACTTCACCACCTAATTTTCATTTAAGAAGATAAAATTGTCATTTTCTAAAGACAAATTCCATTTTCCAGAATTGATTTGGCCTCACAGTCTTTTGGCTTGTAAAAAGAACTGGCAACTCTAATTTGATTTAAATAACCCTTCATGGGCAATTCTGGAATGATTAATCTTATTGGCACCGGTTTTTGGTTGAAGCTTCATAGTTTCCATCCATCCAGAGGGAGAAAATGGTGTAGACTGTAAGTAAGTGTAACTAACATTCTCATATTCCAAGACTGGAAAGGGGGGGGGGGAATCACCACCCATTGTTCAATAGTCGATCTTTCAAATTTAGCCATGCAAAAAACTGTCTGCTACAGACACTAACAAGACTTTATATTAATGTCTATGCTGGTCTCTGATTAGATCCTCTGTTCTTTTATTCCTTCTTTTTTGCATTTAGATTTAGCCATGATGTTTATACATAGTATCATCTGCATTCATTCATTCATTCATTCATATTTGTTCTTTTTTATTTCTTTTATCAACACAAATTCATTCATATTTTTTTCCTTATATCTCTGTACTTCTTGCACCCAGACTACATCATTTTTCAAAGTTTCAACGAGAGAACTTCCCATGCTTTCTTGGTGAAAAGATCTAAAGAGTGAATTCACGCCAACAGGTTAAAAAATAAATAAATTTCTGAAATTGTTCAGTTTGACAAACTTGATTACACTTTCTAGAACTCTAGAAAATGGCAAAATACATTTTTTCCCCTGGAGAATCTCTAGGAAAAGCAAGAATTCTATCTGTGAAACGAGAAGGGTAGAAATTTAGACCAGCTATGATCACCCTGTTCTGAAATAAATCTAGTGCAAGCATTGAGAAAGGATTTATATAACTGAGAATCCCAAATCTCCTCTCCTGGAAGTGCAGATACAACTTAGCCATGAAGAATACTTTGTTCATAACATCTTTAAAAAGAAGAAGAAATAGGACACGCTTGTTTTAAATGGAGCATACTGAAACGTGCATACATAGTGGATCCAATGATACAGATCATTTCTGTCTCCACAAGTGTTTTCTTATTCACTTAAATGAGGTCCACTTTCATTCAAATGATACTCCACATGTAAGGGAATTATATATGAAATCACTCTCTATACTAAAATGCCCAAGAAGTTCAAATAGGCATTAAAAAAACAGGTTTTAAAAACAACAGCAGTAAACATAGCAGTAAACAAATGAGAAAAACCATTTTTAAGAAAAACCATTTATTAAGAAAATAGATGAAAATACTGGTCCCCATGTTTGCATGGTACCATTAGAAATCTCATTCACTTACTTGCATCTCAAAAAGGACATGGAATTGATAAGCTCATCAAGAGGTATTAGACAGGGGTATAGATACTACATTTTATCTGATTTTAATTTTATTTTTCCCAGCCAGAGAAACCCTACTGATGTTGGTATGGGCATAAACATATATTAAAAGTTTTTCTTTTTTCTTTTTAGGAAAGGATCTATAACTCATAATGGCCACCCACATGTTATCATTCCTAATCCCTCGTAAGTCATCAGGAAGCAAAATTCAATTTCTCCCAAAAAAACACATTTCATGGGGGGAAAACCAGAGCAATTAGGCTCACATATCTTCCCACAGACATCCAAGGGTATGTCTCTGAAATTTAATCTCAGATTTTTATGCAGAAAGCGTATCCAGCATAATGCAACTGCCAGCCCCTTGTTGCCTCTTTTGATTTGAAATAATTTGTTCCTCAGACAGCATTTCCTGCTTTTGGCATTGACCTTATAGTCTTCTTCGAAGAGAGAAAGCAGCAAGATAAGGCATGATCTCCCGCTTCTCATCACTCTATATTTTTTACTGTCATAGAAATGCACATTTTTCATCCTCTTTGTCATTCAAACTCACTATGTTCCCCGACGATCTTCCCCCTTCCCCATCTCTCTCTCTCTCTCTCTCTCTCTCTCTCTCTCTCACACACACACACACACACACACACACACCATCTTCAGCTACCTTTAGTTAGTTTTAGGTAGCCAGGTACCATGCTTAGCATCTCACATTAGGCAGTCACATACATACAGGGGACTGACTGTCTAAAGTATAAGGCAACTGCCTGTGCCAGAAGGCCAAATGCAGCTGAAATCTCCAACTGGAGAAGTCAGCAGATGTATAAGCATTTAATTTATAGAACAGCATATTACTAAATATGACTAGGAAATCATATATATGTGTGTGTATAGGATGTATTTGGCTTGGTGCTAGTTTGTATATTATCAGGCTGATCAAATTAGAAATCTGGAATACCAGAAGATGTTTGAGTAAATTCATGTGGCCTTTGCCATGGAATGTTTCATTGCATTCCATGCATTCAGCTGCCACTGTAAAAGACTACAGCTTTACATAGTCATTATTTGTATTTTTTTTATTTTAATTTATATTTTTCTGCCTCTCCCAGTTGGATTTAATGCTTGGTAAAAGAGAGTGTCTATGCCCCTGTCCAACCTCTCCTGTGTTCACCAGTCATGCTCAACTTTGCTTTTATCAAGGGCCACAAACATGCCTCATGGACCAAGAAGGGCTACATCTCCCTCTTGCCCCATGCTTCAAAAAATTTAGGGGCATTTTAGCCAGGGTTTGGAGCATCCCTTCACCTGTTTTAGTTCCACGAGAGAATTTTTTTTTTCCAAACAAGATATCTAAGTAGTCCAGAAGAGCAAGCAGGCAGGGAAATCCCAAGAGATGAAGTCAGAACACAGTTCAAGATCAGGCATAAGCAGTCACAAGACATCAGGACCAGCCTGGAATTCAAAAACATTATTATTCTCAGCAACTTCATACTTTCCTCATATTGAATGAATTCTAACATGTGCTTATTGGAAGAATCCCATGCCAACCTCTAATCAAGTGTTACAAATTCCAAGAAAGGATATATGTGTTACTGCAGCTACCTAGCCAATAAGATGACCATTGTTGATTAGAAAATATTCCCATATAGCCTGCAACATTACATGTCTTGGAGGTCTTTATTCTTTGTTTTGCTTCCATGGTGCTTTAATGCAGGACAATATTATACATTGTTGCCACTTTATCATTTACAGTCTCACATTATTATTAGCAGCAGCAGCAGTAGTAGCAGCAGCAGTAGTAGTATCTGCATTAATCTAACTGGGATTCCTGGGTTTTGATTTGCGATGATTAAAGTTAATGAAACCATTATGTAAGGTCCTCTTGGACTCAGTGATTCTGTATCAAATGTCATGTATACCCAACTCCCAAACAAACTTCACAAACAGTTGATAAACTTCATGAAGTTTACTTTGTTAAATTCCCCTAATTTAGTATATTAGTACGTGCCAGGTCTCCATAATTATAAGAAACAGAAATGAATTAGGAGTGTTCCAATATTCAGTCTTTGCAGACATACAAAAATGAGCTTTCACAATAAACTTATGTCCAATTGTTTTATGGCTTTGTGGACTGCCATTGCTGCTTGGTGGTTTCTAATTTGACATGACTTGAAACCAAAACTACACTCAAGGTGCAACAGAAATATGAAACATGTATAACAATATACCCATGATAGGTTGGTAGACCTCAAGCATTTTCACTTATCCTAAATGCAAGATAACACAACAAAGTAATCCTAGCTTAAGTTTATTTCAAGAATTTATTCCTCACAATGAGGAACAAAGGTTTACAAGGTGAAATGAAATGAATTCTAAAGGCTAACTATAAAATCTATAACCATGGAATCTTCACATGTCAGTTTGGGTGGGGGAGTATATTCAGTTTATCCCCAGTATTGTATATAAGATTTTGACCTGAAATTCTAAAACCAGCCTGGAACCATGCCTGTGGGCAGGGAAGCAACAGCTTCCATTCCAGCACTACAAGTTAGAACCAGAGAGAATTATTTCAGCTGTGTATGTATGGGTCACTTATCAAATGAGCAACTGCAATGTGAAAAGGCTTGAAGCAGCTCTCATTTCATCTGCTCCCACCCTAATGCCTCACATATTAATGTGGAAATAAGCATCACTGCTTTCAATATAACCTAATTAAAAATAAAAATGTTTATGAAGATCCATTTCAAATGTGACAAATTTTATGCTTGCTGGAGATATATATATATATATATATATATATTGCACATTAATGATGTTGTTATCAACTGCTGCCACACTGCAGAATTAATGTAGTTTAACAGAACTTTAACTGTCACAGATCCATCCTAT
Source organism: Urosaurus nigricauda (assembly GCA_034509955.1). Lineage (NCBI taxonomy): Eukaryota > Metazoa > Chordata > Lepidosauria > Squamata > Phrynosomatidae > Urosaurus > Urosaurus nigricauda. The sequence continues at coordinate 253,041,600 of JAOEGL010000001.1, read as the reverse complement.
GGAATCCTGGGATTTATAGTTTGTTGTAGTACCAGAGCTCTTTGACAGCAAAAGCTAAGTATCTCAGAAACTACATGGCTTGGGTCCATCTTATCTTAGGGACTGCCTTTCCCCGTATGAACCCCCCCCCCCCCCGCACACTCCGATCCTCTGGGAGGAATCTACTACAGCCTGTGAAAATTCGGCTGTCGCAGACCTCCCAGAGGACTTTTTCAGCTACCGCACCCAAGCTTTGGAATGGACTGCCGGATGAGATGCGTCTCAAAACATCTCTTGACTGCTTTAAAAAAGCTCAGAAGACGTATCTCTTCCGGCAGGCCTTCCCTGAAACCTCCTAGATCCCGGCTCCGAAACGGGACCTATTTTGACCCCTTGCTTGTTGTTATTTTTACCCTCATCTAAGATCTATGAGGATGTATTATGTTTTTAATGTTGTTATGGTTTTAAACTATTGCTAATTTATTTTTAAGGATGGGTGGTTGGGAATGGGTTGATGAAGTATTTTAATCTGTATGTTTTAATTTGCTGTACCCCACTCTGATTGTGCTCTACAGAGGAGTGGGCTAGAAATAAAGATTTATTATTATTATTATTACAGATCCCAGCATTCCATAGCACTTTGACCCATGGAAGTGAAACTGGTGTCAAACTGCATTAATTCTGCAGTGTGGATGCACCCATCATCTGTTAATGATCACATACATGCATTTATTTGGGTTTGTTATTTATTACTCTTATACTACTTGATATATTTCTTAGGTTACAGTATAACAACAATAAAAAACAACAATTATAAAAAAGCATACTTAAATATACTCCAGAAACATTTCAGGAAAACAGAGCAGTAACAGTTAACATCATCTAAGGAAGGCCTGCATAAACAGGCAAGGTGTGTTTTCAATGGGTGTTTGAAAATATAGTAAGTATACCCTCAACCTCTCAAAATAGGAGATTTTTGAGCAGGTGGATACCACTGCTGACAAGGCCTCTTTTCATGCTCTCACAAAATGGCATTTCACTGGTTACAGAACAGCCAATAAGGCCTCTATTGAGAATCTCAGGGGCTGAAAACCAATATATGCGCCCATATAGAGAGAGGAGCTATGTTAAGCCAGTATCCCTTTGATTGCAAATGCATGTGCTCTCAAGTCTGTGATTTTTCAGAATGTGCATATTTACATGTAAACTTAGAAAAAGAGATGTGTGCAATGGTCGCATCTGATGGTTTTCATTAGCTGAACAGGTTAGTAATGCTTGAAGCAGCCCTAACATTCCTTGTAATTTCTCAAGTTAAATAAAGAAACCTTAATATAGTGACATTTTTTGTACAACATTGCTGGTAATAACTTATTATCTTCTGCTAATCTACAATTCCCATTAGCAGTACAAAAGGTGTCCCAATTAAAAAGAGCTTCCCAATTAAGATTGTGGTATTAACATCAACACTGATAATATGACAAAGAAGAGGCAGAGTTATAGTCTGAAGCTCTGGGGATTTCCTTGGAAAAGCCTTAGTGGTTGCTTGATGGCAGGACAGATAAAGATAATAGAAGACAAATCTGGCTGAGAACCATGAACTGTATGTGTCACTAGCAGATCAACTAACCCATTGGATCTGCTGCCATGAATATAAGATTGCAAATAAAAAGCAAGTACCTTTCTATACCGCTTATCAGTGCACTTAAGCACTCTCTAAGCAGTTTACGAAGTGTAAGCTAAATGCCCCCAACAATCTGGGGACTCATTTTAGCGACCTTGGAAGGATGCAAGCCTGAGTCAAGCCTAAGCCCCTGGCTAGTATTGAACTCACAACCTTATGATTTGTGAGTGAGTGGCTGCAGTACAGGCATTTAATCACGGCACCACCAAAGCATTTCACTGAGAGATCTGAGAAGATCGATCTCTTCTGCCATCTCTTTTATGTTTTCCACAAGTCAAGAACAATCTAAAATAAGTCTACAGAAGTCGTTTTGGGTGATTAACTGAGCAGGGTGCTAATGCACTAGAATACGATAGTCACTAGATCAGGTTGATCACATTATCATAGAATTGGAAGAAACCACAAAGGCCTTTCAGTCCCTGCCATGCAGGAATATACAATCACTCCTGGCAGATGGTCATCCAGCCTCTGTTTTAAAACTTCCAAAGAAGGAGACTCCACCACAGCATATTCCACTGTCAAACAACTCTCAGCATCAGGAAGTTCTTCCTAAGGTTTAGGTGGAATCTCTTTTCCTGTAGTTTGAATCCATTGCTCCATGTTAGTTTCTGGAGCAGCAGAAAACATGACATGATATCTTTTCAAATATTTAAACATAGCTATCATGTCACAACTTAACCTCTTCTGCAAGCTAAACATACCCAGGTCTCTAAGGCCTCTGACATAGGGCTTGGCTTCCATACCTCTATGTTGGTATAAGTGGAAATGTACTTTTAAATATAATTGGACAATAAAATGTCCTTGGTTATAGTTTTTCCTAATGTGGCATATTTGGAGTCTACATTTAACATTAAGTAGAGTCTCTGTCAAACATTTTTTTTTTTAAAAAAAGTGCACATAGAAAATCATCAGACCTTTAGCATAGGACTTTATAACACAGGGACAACTGGAAGCATAAACAAGGATTATCCTATGGAAATCATGCATTTGCAGTTAAGATTTTCACACAATGTCACAATTAAATGGCCATAATAAAGAGGCAATAAACAGCAACAAAGAACCAGTGAACAACCAGGCAAGAAACAGCAACAAATCATTCCCGGTATTTTCCTGTGAATAATTTGTTGCTGTTTATTGCCTGGTTATTCCCTAGTTATTGCCAAGATTATGATTGATGTGTGTGAAAATCTTAATTTGTGATATAATAGTAATTGCATAATTTTCACCGTTTAAACTTTCAATTTTCCTCCATATCATAAACTCCATAGCCTTCTTGCTAACATCCAGTTTTCTACAGAGAGAGATTGGGAACTAGCTCAATGCTTCTTAAGGTATGAAGGTGAAATTTTGTCAATTTTCTCTCCCTTTCTACAGTGCCATGACTCCCCCCACCCTGCAAAAAATCTGCTCCAAATATTTTGGGGAACTATACCATAGTGTGGGCAGTAGTGCTGGGATCTCTAAGTGAATGGGAAATTCATCTTCCCCCCACTTCCTCTGTTGGATGCAACACAGGATCATATGTCCTTCCACATATGGAAGGCAGATTTCCATACACAGAACAACAGTCCTGGACCCAACACAGAGTTCTTGCTTTTAACCATAATAAAAAAATACAAAGCCAACAGGTACCATTTTACTGTGTTGGTGAAATGAACTAAGTTCATTGTGATATAAGCATAGTGAAATGGTGTGATAAAAATAAAAATAGAGCAAATTAAAGCACGTTTTAATCTTGCCTTTTTATGTTCTGAGTACAGGTAAATCTGTACATGTCTGCAACTCATAGATAATAAACTTCATCCAATATTTTTACCTGCACCTTGTTTAATCCTTTTATCTCTTAAAAGGATGTTTTTTTTTTCTGCAAAAATTATTGACTCTGCAATTTTGTTATTGACTTGCATGCTTTTAGAGAAAATTAAATTGCACTGAAGCCTCTTTGCCACACAGTTTTCATTCAAAGTACTTTATAATTTATAAAGATTGGTGTATTATTTTATCTTTCTAGACTCATTTTAGGTCTCATATATATAGAACATTAATAGATTTTTAACACGCTGTATATAAACAGGGAGGGGCAGAATAGTGAAATATTTTTTCCTGTTACAGATCAGCTACCATGTTCCAGAAGGAAAAAGTCTAAAATGCATAATCTACAATCATATCTCTGGGCCAACCTCTATCTTCTGCTATGCACATTTGGCTTACAGAGAAATAAGCAGGAGCTATTGGCAATGGTGCAGGAGTTCTCTGATGTTTGTTTAATATAAGGAGCATTTGTTGAGCCATCAAAGGCAGTAGGAGATAATTTGTGGACATAAAAAATGAGATACAATTCCCTCTTCTCTATTGTACAGAGCACCATCCCCAAGAAAGAAAGAAAGAAAGAAAGAAAGAAAGAAAGAAAGAAAGAAAATGTTTTCATTTAGGGCAGATGAACACATCATTATTTTGGAGGAAGACCTCCAGCAAAATCATCACAGTGAGATGGTCATAACAGTTTTGAGTGATGAAAATGTAACAACACAAAGCTATGAGCTACTGCACAAGAAAATAAGAGTTTGGAATAAGACACAATGGCATCTCTGCTGCCAGAATGGCTATAGAAATCAATGGGTTCAAGTGTGCCTAGCTTGATGCTGAAATGAAGCCAGTGTCATTACCTGCAATGCTATCAGAGATCTCCAAATGCTGCATTGGCACAAGAAGTGAAGATCTGTGCTGCTATGTTCTAAACAGCCCTCCACATTGCACAAATGTGAGTTGCTGAATTGTATGGAAATGAAAAGCACTGAAGATCTAATAGGATAAAAACCAAAGCTCCACCTATGTTGAAAATCAGACTCTTTCGCTCTTGAAATAACCTTCCCATAATTCCAGTATGTGAAGTAATAAAGTAATAGTCCTCTCAAAAGAGAAAAGGGATATAGTCTGGCGTAATGTTAAACACTTGTAATTTGCAAGTTCTATGGCTAAGACTTGTAGAATGGGCCCTCCTTATTTGTGGACTTGCCATCCGCGGATTTGAGCATCCGAGGTTGACAAGCCCATAGTGTCCCCAATGGCAGCACGGACACAGCTGCCCCGTCATTGGGGACAAAAGCACCTTGTGCCACAGCCTCCTTCCTTCCCTCCCTCCCTCCCTCCCTCCTCCTCTCCCCTGCCCTCCTTTCTTCCCTGCTTCATTCCTTCCTCTCCACCCTGGTTTGGCTTAGGGGGGAGAGTCTAGCTCCCAGTCAGCTGGGACTGGGGCCTGGGCTGGGGCGGGAGCTTGAGTACTGGAGCACCTCTCCTCAATCCCAGCACCCACAACAGAACCTCTGGCCACTGAGACCCAAGCCCCAGCCCTAGCCCTGGCTCCCTCCAGCCAATGGGGCTCCAAGGGAGCCGGGGCCAGGGCCTGGGTCTCAGGGTGCAGAGAGTCCATTGGAGGTGCTGGGCCTGAGGACAGGGGCTCCGACACTCAAGCCCCCACCCTGAGTCAGGCCCCAGCTGACTAGGAGGCAGACTCTGCCCCAAAGTCAAGCCAGAGTGGAGAGGAAGGAAGGAAGCAGGTCAGGAGGGAGGGAGAAGAAAAGGGAAGGGGGAGGGAGGAGGGTAGAGGGCATAGAGGGATTTTTGTACCATTCTCCTTAATGGTGTCACGGCAACAACCTGATTGGCTGAGGGCTCCAGGAGAGGCGGGGCCTCCTCTTTCCAGGGCCCTCATTGGTTGACTGGCCTATTTCTGGGGCCCTCATTGGTTGACTGGCCACCCCTTGCGAGGTGTTCCTTGGTGCCATTCGCAGTTTGCTCCCCCCCCTCCCTGCCTGGGAGTTGATTGTCACAACTTGTTGCTGGCAGCAGCATAGGCCTGGATCTGGGGTAGGGGTTTCCAGGGCCTGCTGGCACTGGTTCGGGAGTCCTCGGACCTGGGTATGGAGCGGTTTGCTGTGGCCATTGCGGGGGCCACAGTCGGTTAACACCCGGTGACTAGGATGGCTTGCAATTCGAGTTGAAGCAGCGCAGTTACTTAACTGCACAACAGGGCGGAGCTTGGCACCTACGTCATTCCGATGCTTGCGGCTGCAAGCAACCATACCTAATACATCAACCAACCGGGGTGTTGCTGATGTCCAAATCCAGACCTTATGCTTTGGGCCAACCCTATGGTTATGCTGCTTGTTTGAGCTGTTAATAAAGTTGTGGCCTTTTTCCTCCATCTTTGTGTTATGTTTCATTGAGCCGGATCAGCACAGCAATTATTATTATTATTAATTTTGATAAGACTTATATACGTTTTATTTCTAGCCCGCCCCTCTGAACGAGCAATCGGGGCGGGGCACAAAAGAGAATAACAATTAACAAAGCAAAAATACAAAGCAGTTATAGCAACAACAAAAATACATAATAGTTATAACAAAAAATAAAATTAACAAAGCAAAATACATAACAATTAACATATCAAAACAAGTAAAAAGAAAATCTCCATTCTCAACCCCCATCCCAATCGTAAAACAATGTGAACTATACACAATCTAAAAAGAAAAGAAAAGAAAAGAAAAGGGGGGGGGGAGACAAAACTCCTCCTTAAGTCCAGGAGCCAAGGCATGGGAGTAGCCCAGATGGAGATAGGGCAAACAAACACTCTCTCAGTTGAGTCTTCTTCACTGGCAGATGTTGGGGAGGAGGGAAAAAGGCCCATTTCTCCTCCTTAAGTCCAGGAGCCAAGGCATGGGAGGAGCCCAGGTGGAGGTAGGGCAAACAAACACTCTCTCAGCTAAGTCTTCTTCACTGGCAGATGTTGGGATTTGACTCACTAAAAAGACAATGATGCTTAGCAATATCAAAGGCAGTAGAAAAGGGGCAAGGCCAAATTCCAGATGGATAGACTAACAAGGAAGCCCTAGCCCTGAGTCTGCAAGATCTGATCAGGGCTGTTGATGATAGGGTGACCTGGAGGTCTATCATTCATGGGGTTGCTATAAATCAAAGTGGACTTGACAGCAATTAATAATAACAAATTGCAGCCTATTTTTCATAATATGAATATTAATGTGCGTAATATGAAAATTTTCCACATTATTTGTGACATAGCTTGTCTGTCTGTCTACCACTACAATTCCACCTTGGAGCTAATTACATAGCAATGCCTGCTCTGGTGTACTATAATAATGTTGGAACTGGGACAGGGAAACCCCAGTTGAAATCACAAAGCTTACCTAGTGATCTTTGGTCAGCCACTACTTCTAAGCTGGTGCAGTTAATTTTTTTTTTTTAAAAAAAACTGAGGTTGAGATTGGAGGGGGAAAGGTGACTGAGAATATGGAATGACTGGGAAAGAACAGTGAAAGTCAAATAGATATATTCATACAGAAGGGTTTCCATGCTTTCCACTAGGGGTGATCATCTTTAATATATTTCTCACTGAGGAAAATGGGAGAAGAGTCTCAACTCTCCTCATCATCAGATTTAACTAATTCACACACACGCCTAAGCATACACATCAATCATGCAAATGTTCTCCAGGCTCCAATACCAGCATCAACAGTCACCAAATGTGCCCCTCTGCTATACCAGTCACCTTCAAAGCTGTGACAATCACTTTGCAAGAATCCATCTCTGCATTATAGATTCTGCTTTAGGAAAATGGAGGGTGACTCTGAAATTCATTAATGGAAAAAAAAATCTATGTCTGAAAAACAAAATGATCGAGAGTGATCCTGGGATACACTATTCTTGAGGTGCTGTAATTCAAGAGAGATCCCTTTCAAGGAAGCCTCTCTTTGGTGATAAAAAGAAACAATTGGATTCACATAGGCTGTTGAAACTGGGCAAACTTCAGATAAGCTGTAGCACTTTTTCCTACTGGGTAGAGAAGGGCAAGATAAGACCAGGCAAACCTCCTCTCTAGCCAGCTTTCTGCAAACAGACTAGGCTTTCCTGCTGCTGCAAAGTGTACCTGGGAGAGGGAAAATGTACATGTCAATGAAGCTGTGATACTTCACTTAATAGCTGAAACACCAAAAGACAGTGCAAGTGCAAATAGCCTTTGAAAACGGTGTGGTTTTCAAAGACTTTCTTGCAACAGGAAGAAAATTGCTGAAATTACTCATTGCTTTCTTCAAGATGAAACCTAGGAGATTATTGCATTGTATTTAAAGTGACTTATCCCTGATGGGATACAGTTGCATTTAATTTTAAAACTGGATGTTATTGTATGCAGCCGCAGCCAGGTAAGGGCAACCCATATGCAGACCAGCCCCCAGCCATACTTATCCAGCTGCTTTTCAAAAACAGCAAGCTCCTGTTTTGGAAAAGCTGCTGATAAGCAGGGCTGGGATCTAAGCTGCATATGAGTTGAACTCCCCTGGCCACAACTGCATGTGATAACATACAGTTTTAAAAGTAAACACAAAATAAGTTGCTTTAAATATAATGTGATAATCTCTTTAATGAGGAATGACATCCCTAGTGCTATGGTATGTTGAGAAATGGATCCTGGGGGAAATGTCCAGATGTAGGTGAAAGGTGGCAGGGTTACCATGTGTCACCAGCAGCCATGATGAGTCAGCATTTTGGCTGTGCTGAGTCACAGGAGGAGACATCATAATTGGCAGAAAACTGCAAAGTCACTGTGCATGGGGGAACTGTAGATAGGTTGCACATCAGGAAGAGGCTGGACAAAATACCTGCGTGTTGCACATGTATACAAGGGAGGAGCCTCATTGTACATTGTGGGTGTGTGGTGTATTGTGAGTAGCTTTGTCAGTCAGAACAATCTTGTATATACAGTGGAACGAAAAGTAAAGTGCCTCCTTGAGAGATATCTGCCTGTTGTCCCATTTGTTTGCTTCTGGGGGAGGGGGTGGGGAGAAGTTCTCCAGCCTGCACAGAGCTCTGCGTCGCTTCCTTGGTGGCCATCCAGGTGCACAGCTTTGGCGTTGCGCAACACAGCTTGTGCAGTCATGCAAACAGTGATACTTCACTCATTAGCTTAAACACTAAAAGACATTGCAAGTGCAAATAGCTTTTGAAAATCTCCTTAGTGAGCAATGACATCCCTAGTGGTGTGGTGGTCCTAGCTGTAGTAGAATTGCAAACTGAATAGCAATACAGGAAGAGGGACTTGCCAGTTCAAGGCCAGGACCACAATGTGCTGTCAGAGACCTAAGGATAATCTTATCCCTCAAAATGACTCTTCTTCAGAGATTTCTCTTAATTCCTTCCTTCTTTCCTCACTCAGCACTCCTTTACAAAACAAAAACTGCATCCCTTGTTTTGCACACGGCAACATTTCAGAAAAGGAATCATATTTTTCCTTTCCCCCATCCTGAAGTATTTTTACCTAATGTGCAGTTTGGACTAATAATGTTTTAATCTAGGAATTCAGTTAGCTTCAATCCAGGATGACACTAGTCCAAAACACACTGCAGAAATAATCCAGTTTGAGACCACTTTGACTGCCCTGGCTCAATGCTAGGTAATTATCAGAACTGTAGTTTTGTGAGAAATTTAGCCTTCCTTGTCAGAGAGCTCTGGTGCCACAATAAACTACAATAAAATAAAACTACAATAAGCTACAGCTCCCTGGATTCCCTAACACTGAGCCAGGTCAGTTAACACAGCCTCAAACTGAGTTATTTTTGCAGTGTGTTTTGGACCACTGTTTGCTTGTTGTACAAGCACTTGTACATTTTTTGAGCGTGTGTAAGGAACCTTATGCAGCAGTTCTTGCTGCTCGACAGAAGGGTCAGGTCACTTTATATGACAAACCACCTGCCATGAGCCATCTGGACATTTTTTCCCCTCTCTTTCTGATCCCAGGCCTCTCCAGTTTACACAAAAACACCGGTAGGGCTTTTTGCTCTACCAGTGAGCCTTTATTTTTGACAAAAAATCAGGAAGAAGAGAAATCCGACACAAACCTCAACAGCACTGGATCTTACCTGATCTCATTCCATCAATATCTAAGTGAATCTGGATGAACCCCTGACCATGGATTCCTCAGCTGTGCTGAAAGGATATCCATTCCTCAAAACATAGAAGAAATTGTATAAATATATTTGTGAATACCTGGGCCATTTTTGAAGTTTCTGCATTTCGGTTCCATACTTTGCTGTGGAGGGGAAGCAGCTGCTGGCTGCCAGAGTGATTAATTCTACTCATTCGTAGTACTCTACCACCATCTATCATCATCATTGTCAGTTCCTGATCCTCTCACCCTCCTTCTCTACCAATACCCACTTTTCTGGCCTGGCATCAGACACACACTTCACATATGATATATTAAAGAGATGTTGCCCTTTATAATCCTCTGTGTGTGTGTGTGTGTCCTTGCACACACAAACATAAGTATCTGTCTCTTTACAAAGAGAAAGCCATGCTAGGCAGTTTCAAAATAAAAACAAAGGTGATGACAGTTATGACACCTTTCAAACTAGCAGATTTGTTTTAGCATGAGTTCCTGTGGATTACAATCTTCTTCCTGAGATGAATTAATAAAGTGAAATAGTGAAGCCCTCACTTCCTTTCATTCTGAAATGGATTAATAGAACTCTCTTTAAAATGGTTGAAATGACTATGCCTATGTGACTCTAGCTGTCTATCATATCTGTGTTTGTGACATCCCTCAGCACAGGCAGAGAGAAAGAGCAAAAAAAAAAAGTGGGGGAGGAAGAGTGATGAAGAAGGAGGGGGGAAGGTGAGAGAGATGGGATAATATAGAAATAGAAGGGAAGCACACATTTTTATACAGACGATTATACAAAGAATGTTGTTTCTTGGTATACTTTCTGTTTTAATACGTACAAGGCTACATAATGATTCATGTGCAACAACAGCAAGATGGATGGCAATACCCAGTGAGATTCAATGCCCATGAATCTGTTTGATTCATGTTAGGTCTGATGAAGTGAGGGATCAGTTATACTGAGACCAAGGATCAGTTATACTGAGACCAAGCCATAGACTATATCTTTTGTTTAGTTCCTACTGAACCAACTGTTTGGCTACTGGTGAAGAGGAGAACACAGATTTATCAACATGGATTGTTCGGATTCTGGAAAGAGCAAAAAGACAAACAAAAAGTGGCTGTGATGACAAGGGTTTGGCCCACTACAGGACAATGGAACAGTATGGAGAAGATACATAGTTGGAAACATCAGATATTTCAATAGCTATATGCTCAGAATGTACCTTTAACTAGTAGGCTGTAGAAGTTTTAAACTGAGTTGACTAAAATATTTTCTCAGAAATTTGTGGCTTTTCCTCTGATTTCCAGTATACTGTCCTTTCATCTCAGAGACTTGGGTCCTTGTTTATCTGCTGTGATTTAAATAAATCTGTGAACAAATTATACCCATGAATATCCTCAGGTATCTCCAGTTACACCCCTGACCACTGGGGCAAATAGAAAATCTTCTTTTTGGTGCTTATAATCTGATATTATAAAGTCTGATACCTGTATAGAAGATTTTCAGAGGGAAATACAGAAATGCTACCTGTTTTATAAAACAGAGAACATGTGTAACATTTTTTAAAATCCTTAAACACAAATTAGCAGTCTGAAATAATTATCAAAAATGGCTAGTCTCTAACTCTAAATATTTGATTATATATATTATTATTTTACTGAGCAATTCTCCTGAATGGTTTGTGTTTTTATTCTTTGATAAATAAACACGGCATTATAAAAATAAAATAAAGTCAAGCAACTCATTAGAAAATACACCAACTTGGCTTGGTGCAGCACATGAATGAAAACAGACTAAAGAGAGGCCTGCTGAAGAAGGCTTACTCCATGGCTTGCATTCTAAGTATTACTTTGAAAGCTTCCCTCTCTTGTCATGAACCATTAAATGTAAACAGAATAAAATATTTAAAAATCTTTGAGACACTACCAAACAAAGTAAATAGTGATTCAATTTGTATAATTTATGACATATACAATTAACAGTTTTTCTCAATGCAAAATTTGTACATTGATTTTAAGATCTTAGATCGTGGACTTTGTTTTATGACTGAGAGTAAGACTTCTACTTAATATATTTTGACTACTTTATGACCTACAGTGAAACAATGAATTATTGTGGAATTATGCATGCCATAATGTAGCACTATCAAAATTTTAAACACTGCCATTAAATCAATCATGTTTCAAGTCTAATCAATCATTTGTTCATGTTCCTTTGCAAAGTTATGATCAATAATTTTTCCTCTTTGCAGGAAGTATTTCACCCAAAGATGGATATCATGTTTTTCTGTTCTGTGAATCTATGCATCCCAGTTCTTCATGTCTTCCAGCCTCATTATTTATTACATTCAAGATTCTTCTAAAATTATAGTGAAGTGAGAAACCTTTGAAGAAAGTAAATGTGCAGAAATTATTTGTGTGCATGACTGACACAGTAATATTTTTTCTCTATTTTAGCTAAAACTCATTATCTTTTTATCATCTGAAAAATAACAACTGTATTTCTGATCCCCTACAGAAGACTTTTATCAGCATTTCAAACTTTATAAGTGGGGATCATCCAGGAGGGTTACTGAAGGTGGCAAAATCCAGTCTACAAGGCTTTGCCACAACAGCATTGTAACAAGTTGCAAGTTGCTGGAACTATTACATAACTGATAGCATCTCATGCATATTTGTTATCCTGTGGCTTCAAGTCATTTCAAATTTATGGCAACCCTAAGGTGAACCTATCACAGCATTTGATTCGCAAGATTTGTTCAGAGGGAGTTTGCCTCTGACTGAGTCTGAGACTGAGAGAATGAGGCTTGCCGAAGGTCACACAGTGGGTCTCCATGACCATTTGAACCCTAGTCTCCAGAGTCATAGCCTAACACTCAAACCATTACACCCTGCTGGCTCTCCTCCTGCAAATATCACTATGTAATTCCAAACCTAATGTGTTTAAATCTGAATAATTTCAAGAACAGACACAGTTTCCCTTTAAATAAACACTTAAGTTCTAGGGTACTTAAGTAGACACGAGGCATTTGATATGTTGATTAGCTCTCTTCTGTATATAAGGCATCCATTCATGGGATACATGGGGAAGGTTATAATGATATTACAAACACACAGAGAGATGAAAGAGAAATTATGATAGTACTAATAAAATTGATGTCAACAATTTTATGTAATTGAATATAGTCCACTATGTACAAGCAAAATGTATTCTCCAAAATCTGTTTTACTGCAATACTTTATATATAAAAAAGCATGACTGTGATCAGGTTTACACCATTTTCATCTCTATCTGCTAGTTCAGAAATGAAGTTCTATATTCAAAAAAGTACTTTTCTTCTGAAGACCTTGAAATATATGTTAATTATCTTTTTGTGTCTATTTTATATAAGTAACTTAGACTTCCCTAACATATGCCTCAATACAATGCTTCTCTTAATAAATGAATTTAAAATTCTGTAAATATATGAGTGCACATTGCTACAACCACATTTCAACATGATTAATTTGGAAAATAAAAGAATATCATGGACTGTAATATTTTTAAAGTGCTCCACTATTTATGTATTTAGTAAGTTAGTTCTTTTTTCAGCATTCTTCATTTGTTTTCTAACAAGTATTGCATATCATTTGCTTAACACCTTAAAATCTTTCTAGTATTTATAGGTATTTATTCAGCAAATATTATATAAATTGTTCAGTACTAGTGGCATTTTCGAGTTGGGCTGAAGTGTTTGTGTGTGTGTGAGTGTGTAAACAACCTAAGTGCTTTGAAGAGTTGAAGCTTTTAGATAATTCTTTAAATTTGTGTCTGAAGTCCTTCAAGGCAATTTTTTTTCATATCATTAGAAATAAAACTGTACAGGGTATTTACCTATAAGATCAACAGAACATTTTTATCATGACAGCACAATATCTGGACAATATCACACTACAGTATTATAACATTATAATTCCACTTTAACTGCTATGGCTTCCTCCTGTGGCATTCTGGGGTTTGTGATGTACTTTAGTGAGACCTAAGAGCTCTCTGGCTGAGAATTCCGAATGCCCCTCCCTAAACTGCAGATCCCAGGATTCCACAGGAGGCAGCCATAGCAGTTAAAGCAAAATAATAGTGCAATAACAGTGTAGTATGATATGGTCCAGAACAGTTCCAATTTAAGCAATTAGTTGATTGCCTAGCAGTTCCTAGGGCTAGCCATTAAAAAAAACCAGTTGGTCATATAAAGTATATAATTTCACATTTGTTTTGAAATTAATTATGGATTATGGCTTAATGCAACATCTGTAGTAAGGCAAATGGATGCACATTACATGAAAAAAAACAATTATCTAAGATAAAAATTGACAAGTAAAGTGCCTCTTTCTCAACACTGGAAATGTAAACTCTATGCTGTTATTCTAATATATATGCTGACCTGCTTGTGACTGTTTTTCCTGTAAGCTAACCTAAGCATCAAAATACTGTACTTTTCAAAATGTTTGCTGATAACGAAGAATAAGAAAACATAGCAATCTTTCATAATCTTATTAACAGGATGTCTACTTAGAAGTAAGCTTCACTGATTTCACTGAATCTAAACTTTAGGGCTGCAGGTTTCTTACATTTTAAAACAAAATAAACAGAAAGCTTGTTGTTGCCATTAAAATTAGCTAAATACCAAATATACAGCATGAGCTTAGTTTATTCTTTACTAAGGATCTCTGTGTGTGCACAGATCTCCTCACCTTATGGTGATCTCCTGAATTCTGGGTTTTATATGTTTTCTTAGGCAAGGAATACTTAGAGGTGGTTTTTCCAGTTCCTTTCTCTGAAATATATCCTACAGAACTTAGGATTTGTTGGTGGTTTCACATCCAAGTACTAACCAGGGCAGACCCTGCGTAGTTTCCAGGATAAGACAAGATCTGATGCCTTTAGGTTATTTAGGCCTTTTAGTACCATATACCACATCATACCATTGATTCAGCTAGGCAGAGTCCCTGTAACAGTAGCAAAACCACAAGATGAGTTAATTCGCAGTTCAGAAGTCTAAGATTCCACAAAATGAACCCTGAATTAAAGATGTATGATTTACATGACATATCTTAAGGGCTAAGACAGCCTTCCTCAGCCTGTTCTCTTTCAAATACACTGGATTTCAAATGCATTAGTTATAATGGAATCCCATTATAAAGGTTGCTGTTCAACACATCTGGAAGGTATCAGGATGAGGAAAATGTGGCTAATGTATGTATAAGAACATAACTATGCTATGCTATCAGCTATGCTATTAGTTATGCTACCAGATTTCACAGTCTTCCAACTCCTTTCTTGGGCACTACTTTCCCCCAGAGAAAGCTTTTATCAAGGCCCAAATCTAATAGGGAACATATGATAATGCAATTTCTAATGCCAGCAGAATCAGGAGGAAGACATCTCTTCTCCCCACAATATGTTCTCATACATTTCAAAACCCATTCAAGAGATCTGGGAAACATCCAGAGTCAGGTTTTGTGATGACGTCAAGAACGGCAAGTGGAAGATGGGAAGAAACTTCTGTTGTACTAGGATTGAAACTTCACCTGGTTGACTGGATTTTTATCCAGATTCTACATGTGTGAACAATGGTTACCCCATCTTCCAAATTTACATTAAAAATAAAACAATACAAAATCACTGCTATTCAGTGACATTAAGATTGATGGGGGATGGGGGAGGCAGGGAAAGATGTGGATTCTGAATGATCTCAGAACTTCCTGCTGGATTTTCTGGATTTTTGTTTGTGTTATTTCACCCCAACACACACACACATTCAAGTATGCAGACTGGTCCATCTCCTGTTCTTCTCCTCCATATCCAATTGCTTTCAACTTAAAAAAAAAACACCCTTCCTTAAATCTGCTTTAGTCCTGTGCATCCCACTTGATTCATTAAGACTTATTCCCAGATAGATTTGGAAAGGAACCTTCCTTGGGTTTATTTCAAACTCTACAGTTCTACTGCAGTGATTCCATGTGTCTAGAATGGTGTGGTGCTTTGAGTTTTGGATTATGACACTGGGAAACTAGTGTTCATATTCCCACTCAGTCATGGAAACCTACTAGGTGATCTTATTTGTTTATTGCACAAGTCACAAACTGCTAGCCTGAGGAAGACAATGCTAAACCCTCCTCTGTAGAAATCTTGCCAAGAAAATGCATATATATATATATATATATATATGGTTGTAAGGTTACCATAAGTTAAAAATGACTTGAAGGCACAGAAGAAAAACAAACAGGCTTGCAAACTTAACTTAAAACACACACACACACACACACACACCTTCTCTCCCTCTTCTTACTGAAACAACACTGTAACATCTGCATTTTAAACTTGTGCTTTCTTCTTAGTTCTCTACAGTGTACTGTATATACTCATTTTAGTCATAAATTGACCCAAAAAACCTGGGTCGACTTATCCACAGGTCAATGTAAGTGATGTACTTTAACTTTTATATATATATAAAAAGAAACCATTCCCTATGAAAGAGAAGAGACGTAATTTGTCCTGGAAACACCAGTCTTTAGAGTGAGCAAAAACAGTTTTTCCTACTGGAATTTTGCAGGCTCTTTGGCATTGTTTTCCTTTGCTTCGTCCTTTGTCCTTTGTTATGTGCCCCTTTTATCATCGACTTACCCATGGGTTATATAAAAATCCATCATTTTGCCCCCAAAACCTGCCCTCTACTTATACATGAAGTTAACTTATATTTGAGTCTATATGGTATTTCATAGCCATGAAACACAAATGTGTACAGCAAGTGTGTTTAAAGTTGTTACCTTTTTGTGCCTCACAACAGTCTGAATGAAGAACAGGGATTTTATAGAATAATTTCTTTCACTTTTTATTGAAATGGCAAAAGATGGATGCATGTGAATATAACAGGTGAAGAGCATAACTGTTTATTGTTCTTATACTAAATTATTAGTATCATCCCACTATACTCATTTTAGACTAGTCCCAGGTGATGCCTTCCAATGGCTCCTGTAAATTCAATCTCCATCTCAGATATTGGAAGTATCGTTTTCCTATATCTATGTGTGTTGCTACAAATGGAGTAAGATAGCTTGTTTTATAATATACTGAAGGCAACCATGCTTTTAGAACTATATTTAAAATCTGTTTCATTCCATTTATCTCCTGAGGCTAAAGACTTTACAGTTCATAACCCTGGTCGTTTTCTCCTAGCAAGATGTTTTGGGCCAAAACTGGATGTAGTTCCAGACCTTCTGAAACTTTGTCCAGTGTCAAACACTACTACAGTGGCCCCTCCACATTTGTTTGGGTTAGGGGCACTCAAACAGCAAATTTTAAAAAAAATGCTGGAGTTTTTACCTACGATAATATTTCTCTAGGAATCTCTAGGTCCTCCAGTGCAAATCTATGGTCAATAACTGCTGGAAGTTAAGCACAGAATTGTGCTGGAGGACCTACAAATGCCTACAGACATATTCCCTCTAGGAATCTCCAGGTCTTCCAGCATTACTTCAAGTGGAAGTTGGCCATAGAATCATGCTGAAGGAACTAGAGATTCCTAGAGCAAACACATTAATCCAATCCGCTAATAATTATATGTGCAAAAATCAAAAATGCAAATGTGGAGGGCCGACTGTATCTAGTTGTTGTTGTTCTCCAGGTCTACAAAATTAAGAAAAAAACAAATACTATAGATACAATGCCTTTTACAATGACCAGACCATCTTCTGTCTTCTCAGTTTGATCTATACATATTGGATCTGATCTGCTTTAGAAGATAAGTGATATTCTGTTCTCTCTTCTAAATCTGATCTATACTTATCTCTAACTTCATTCACCACATTTAAGATACAAGACATTGCATGCATTACACTGTAGAAAAAGAGGAAAATAAATATCAATGTACAGTTTCATTTATAGGCTCCAATGCATTTCGACAGAAGTATCTTGCAGGAATAACTCTTGGTTTTTGGTTTTGGTTTGTTTCAATGTAGTACTTATATGTATAGATATGTATTTATGCCTGTAATTCCCCACTGTTCTATTTATCATGGACAAACTATAAGCATATCTATCACTTTATACATTGACATACATGCCTGAGAAATTCTACTTTACACTGCTACACATTTTTAAAACAAAAGATTTATTTCAATTTTTTTTAAATGGCAATTTCTCATAAGGATTTCCATATTGTCACTGTTCCAATAAGACCCTCAGCCTTATTCTTTTAAATCAATTATTTTATCCCTTTCCTGCTCCTGGTCTTTTCTCTTTCTCTCAAAATTTAATATGAAAGCCCTTTTTATTATCTTAACCCCTTGAGCTAGCATAAACTTCCCTTTCTTTTCTTTCTTTCTTTACTATCTTATCTCTTCCCTGCAAGGTTTAACTGATTTTGAGTTGTTGTTTTTTTGTTTGGTTCCTCCCTTACTTTGAATTTCCAGGTAGGTTTTAACAGTGATTTCTTATCATGTCTTTCAGTGCCAGAGGCATAGTAGACCCTGCATGTGAAATACAAGAAGCAGGCATGAAGCATGATTTCTTTTGCTTCACTTTTGCATAAGGCTAATGATTTCATATAAAAAAGAATATATTTCTTTCCTGTTATAGGTGTCACCAGAAAATATGTATAATTTATACATATATAGATATAGGTATATCTCTCCTAAACATTTCTGATGCTCATCTTATGCTACTGGCAATTCATGGTTAACACAAGTGGGGGGGGGAGGAATCCCAATACTATGGAGTGCAGTATCACCATCCCTTCTTGGATTATAGACTGCTGGTGATTTACATACAAATGCATTAAATTACTATATCAGTAAACTTAGTTACCCATGCTACTACTACTGAAAAAGTTCACAGTCCATACAGGAGCAGCCCAAAGTGTTCTGGCCCTGAAGCTACATGACATCCCCCCATTACCTAGTCACTCGGAAGCAATGTCAGGTAGCTGATCACACACATCTACCTCTGTGCTGCCTCCTACTGCCACGATGGGCACTCACTCTGAGACCAAAGATGAGGCCCCAAGCATCAATCACATGGCTGGGCACCTTGTTCTGACCTCAGAGGGAGTTGGGATGGTGACACATAACACAGCAGGATAATCATTGCTGCTGCCACTCCAGAGGACTTGGAAATTTAACCTATTTGCTGGCAGGTAGGGTTTGCTTAGCATCCCCAGGAAAAATAAATGTTCACATTCTTTAGGTCTGACCTGTGACAAGAGCAAGGAAGGATCCAGCAAACATCTTTTACTGACCACAGGAAAAAAATTGTGGCTATAAAATCCAGAGATTCAGGCCAGCTGAATCTAAATTAAAATCAACAAGGTAAAAATAAAAAGAAAGGAAATATGAAGAAAACTGGATGAAGAGATTTAGACTAGCATGTGGTGTTTCCTATGAAGAGCAAGATGAGTGAGAGAAGCTACAATCACAATCTGGGCACTGGAATGGTTTGACTCCAGTATGTTTCCGGAAATGCCGCATCAGATCGGACAAATTCTTGGAAGATCCAGAACAAAAGGGGATTTTAATCTGAAGGAAGGGTATACCGGGTATTTGGTGCTGAACTGTCAGATTGCACCAGAACTAGGGATTGGGCCCTACATCATCTGCACTAGTCACTGTGAGGAATTGAGATGACATGATATTTGGCCTGCATAAACATGGCCACAATAGAATGTCCTTCTTCCCTTCCCTTTGCAGTCCTTGCAACCCCAAAAATCTGCTCTGAAGAGTTTACCAGTCCTCCAAAGAATACTAGACAGGTGGGGTGGGGTGGGGTGAGGGTTATAAGCACAGGGGGAGTCACAACATTTCTAGTTTCACTCCCAGAAGCCATTCCATTAGTGCAATGGTGCAAATTTGCTAGCCTGGTCCCAGTTGGGGAGCTTACCCATATGGAGTGGAATACTGTACATATATAACACACGTATGAAAGGTGAATGCACTGACATGTCCCTCTGCTATGTGAGTAGCCTTTGTGTCCAGTCAGTAACCCTAATGGAATTGCTCACAAATTCAACTATATGCAAGTCTTGAAGCAGGGAATAGAACTCTTTAGCTTATAAAAGCGGTTACAGTACTGTTGCAAATATAATAAAAAAGAGAGAAATATACTTCACAATGCAAATATTGTTTGTTTCCCATCAAAATAATTAGTTAGAAAAAACATGTAACAAAACTTTTAATTGCAAGCATGTGTACAAATCACTTATACATAGTTCATAAATACACACTTTCTCGCTTGAACAATGTCTTTCCCCACCTTGTTTTACATTTCTTCTTAACTGTAAATACAAATAATCCCCTGTAGAAAACTAGTGTGACCTTTTATTTTATTGCAATTAATGTAGACTTACAGAAGAACAGCTAAACTTCAATTTGAGATTTAAAGAGCCACAACAACTTTGAATTTGGATGCTTTGATAAAGCCTGTGGAGTATGACTAAATAAGCTTAATAAAAATTAATTCCCTTGGAAGAAAGGAATTCTTCTCTGAATAAATTACTTTCTGTATATTGAAATGTTAAACAGATCATTCTAGTGCAAATTAAAACTGAAAACTGAGCACTGCAATGCTGATATTTCTAGAAGATAATATTAAAAATAACTTGGGAGAATAAAAAAGTAATTCAAAAGCTCAATACAAAAGAAATAGAAAATAATACTTTTTTTATAGATCACTGTGCTGTCATTCAATATGTGCAACTGCCCAAGGAATTCACTAGCAATTCTGTGAGCATGTCATAAAACAGTATATGTGAACTGGGAACTGAACGAAACAGCCATTTTCTTGTTTAGTCTTTGCAGCATTTTGAACCAGCTTCAGATTTGTCCAACCTAACCAAAATGATGCAACTTCAGTAACATTATGGAGAATATTATTAGTACACCAATGTAATTATGTAGCAACTATTAGAATAATGAGGCATGTCCAGAAGAAACCTGGATTCTGAGATCTTCAACAGAAGCCTTTGTTTCAGTCCCACATTCTTTTATCTGATGGGGATACAAGACAAGGCCTTCTCAGTGGCTTTCAGTTTCTGGAAGGAGGCAATAATGGCCTCCTTCTTGCTGTCCTTCTGTTAGCAAGCAGTTTTTGGTTTTTTTTTTAGTCCAACACACTTTTAAAAAGTGATAGTTTTTGAAGAAAGAACTTTTTATAGGATATTGTTGTTATGTGCCTTCAAGTAATTTCTGACTTAAGACAAACCTTTCACACAGTTTTCTTGGTCATTTCATTTATTGTACAGTTTTTAAACTGCTGTTTATTATTTTTAATTGTTATGCCTTACATTGTCCTTATGTAATTGACAATTTAATTACCTTTTAGACTGTCAACCTTTTGCAGGTTTTAGATGTATTATATTTGTTTTATAGCAAGAAGCAAGTACATATCTACACTGCTTATCAGTGTACTTAAGCACTCCCCAAGAGATTTACAACGTATAAGCTAATTGCCCCTAACAAGCTTTAGCAACCTACGGAAGGATGCAAGGCCGAGTTGACCCTGGAGACCTGCCTGGGATCGAACTCACAACCTTGTGGCTGTGAGAGGCTGCAGTACTGGCATTTAACCACTGTGCTACCATGGTTTTACTTAATAATTTGCTGTGAATCACATGGGGGGGAGGCAAGATACAACATTCAGAAGAGGAAAAAGAAGACATATGAATATTAAGTAATCATTGAGCACATTGACGGTAACACTTCTTACTGCAAATACTCATGTATAAGTCTAGTAATTTTAGTAAAAAAAAAAAAAATTAAAAACAGAGTCAACTTATCCATGGATCAATATAAGTACTGTACTGAAACTTATTTAAAAAGCAACCATCCCCTGGTGAAAGTCACGACTGTAATCTGTTTTGGAAGCAATGAACTCTTCTACTCTCTCATCTAGCCAGGTTTTTAGGGTGAGCAGTTATGCCTGCTGGAATTCTGTGAGTTCTTTGACATAATCTTCCTTTGCTTTGTTCTTTACATCCTTTGATACATGCCCCTAAATTTCACCCTCAACTTATCCATGAGTTATATCAAAATCCATAATTTTTGTTAAGTTCTTCAGCATTGTTTTCCTTTGTTTCATCCTTTAGATTATTTATTACACACCTTTAGATTATTTATTACCCTCGACTTATCCACAGGTCATAGCAAAATCCGTAATTTTGGCCACAAAACCTGCTCTTGACTTATATATGAGGTCGAATTATAGTCGAGTATATACAGTATTTGTTTCTGTTATTTGGCAGTCAAGCCATAGTTGTGGAATTTGTCCCCTGCTACTGCATGTCACACCCTGCTTTTGCAAGTCTTCAAAGAACTACTAGAAACAGGATGAATTGCTTTCTGCTAAAGGCTAATTGTTATTGTCTTATCTGTAATGAAAGCTTTTAGGTCCATGATTTCAATTTGTGGCACAAGAGAGTACACAGTTATTACTGAATCTGATAACTTACAATTGATAATAATAAAAATTTAAATATTTGTAACTTGTATTTCTGGCAGCATGTACATAAATACAGTAGAATCTCGATTATCCGACATAAACTGGACCGGCTGATAGTCAGATAGCCGAAAATGTTGGATAATCTGGAGGATTGCAAATGTATTGAAGTTTTATTGCAGTAACAGTAAAAGTAAATGTAAAGAAATCACTGATCAACATTGTGATGTACAGTATGAACAGTTCAGTCCTCTGAAAATTTAAAGAAATCACAGAAAATTTAAAGAAATCACACCAGTTGCAACGTTGGATAATCCAGAATGTTGGATAACCAAAGGACAGATAATCGAGACTCTATTGTATCTGTAAACTTCTCTACACTGCTTCCTCCAGTTTAACAATTCATCTGCAGTATTCATATGTATGGCAATATTAAATTAAATTCACTGTTCATTCTCTAGTTTTGTTTTAAGTGCAATCAGATACAATAATCATGATTAAACTTACTACATACATCACCTGTACTTTGATGGAAGCAAGGCTCCCCGACATAGTAAAAATTGTATCAATGGAACAAAATGGACAGTAGTAGGCAAGTACAGGAACTCTAAGTCTTCCCAATGCCTCTTTTACTATTAGACACAACCATGAAGGGAAACACAGGTTGATATCCAATAGATTCCTGCTGCCAATGGAATGGCTTCTGCCAATGGACAAGACAGGGAGTGATTTCCATTATTCCTGCATCAACTTATGCATTCTCTAAATCTGCTCCAGAGAGCTGATGGCCATCTGGAACAGACAGGGAAACAGAGGAATCTCTGGCAGAGGGTAGTCCAGTTTTATGAGCAAGTCAATTTGTACATTTGATTTCACCCATGTACAGCCCATAAGCCAGTATCAAATATTGGCTATCAGCTCTGAGCCTTCCTGGAAGTGCTATTTTTAATTTTAAGAGAAATGATAGACTATTTGGCTCAACATGGTTAAAAAACCACTATCAAATTAAATTCTAACTGAGCAAAGCAGCAAGCCTCTATTCACCACAATTATCCCATTAGAAAATAACAATTGGTTCTTTTTTCAATGATTTACATAGGAGGAGCCATATTAGATGCGGAAAGATGTATATAATAACTTCAGTGGCAAACTACTAGGGAACAATCACCATGTTCTTGACAAACATACTACCTTCTCTTCTGGGCTGAGCTCAAGAAAAAACAATTCTGCTAGGCTGAAGCAGTAGCTTGCTGTTCACAGTCCTGCTTGGTCTAGTGCTGTGATATCATGAATAATCTCTGTTCTATTATTTTTAAAAGTTTTTTTAATGCAACAAATTAATGTTCCAACTCAGTTAAGCCTACAAGTAGCCAATTATAGGAAAAAGAAGCAGCATATATCCACCTGAAGCATGGGAGGAAAAGAAATACAGAACACTAAAGAGACATTTGATTCAAAAGTCAGATACCTTTGATACTTGTGATGTGCTGGGAACAAGTAACCAGTAACCACACTTACCACATGGAGAAAAAGGCATATCCACTCATATGTTTCGGTTGTATCCACTAATGTCCCTCTACTGATGGCAGGTTCTTTGATCCAACATAAGCTTCTATCACAATAACAAGGAGAGAAGTGATTTCCATTCTTTCTTCCCTCATGTCACTTCCCACAGTTTAGAAGGGATAGAATATCCCAACAAAATAGAGCGGGGGGGGGAGGGGGGCGGGATCTGAGGCACTTCAAAACTAAAGAAATGATCTAGACTCTCTGTTATTATTTCTACAGTTCTGTTTCATGTGTGAGTGTCACCTACTGCCAAACCCCTTGCATCAGGGCAACCCAGCTTTAAATGGCCAAAAATTATGCTCATATTAGGACTGTGAGCATACATTGCCATGCACAAGCCATCATGCCCTGCCACATGTATGGTGACATAAGCTTTTGTGAACTGAACCATACTTCACCTGATGCACTTGGACTTTCCTGCAAAAGTCAAATCCCAAAGAAGATTAGACGATTTTAAAAAAAATATGTATCTGACAAATGGAACAGAGGAAGAATTATTATTCATGACCCAACACAATTTTATCTAAAAGAATATATACCAGTTCTTTCATCACACTATGATCCTGCTCACGCAAAATAGATTCAGTATCAGTTGATATGGGACTAGTCACTCAGTGAGTTAATATGTGGCAGGCTGTTATAATTATACAGTTAATACATGGCACATGTAAGGATTTTTTTTCTTTGAATGGTTGATTCTGCTTTGAATGGTAGAATCGCTGATCCATAGATCTTCTAGGGGTGGATTCCATTTGAAAACAGCTGAAATCCCACAAATCAAGTGTAGCCGACAAGGCAGTCAAGGCATAACAAAAGATAGGTTGATTCTGATAATTTTCCAATCTGCTTTTGGATCAAGCGCAGGAGGGTTTATCCCCAAAATGATAGGCCAAGATGCCTCCCCCCCTACATTCATGAGCTATTCATGGTTCCCTTCCTTTGCTTTCATCACTAGGAAATAGCAGTGGAAGTATGTGTGTGTGAAGTGTGCTAAAGACAACAAAATAACTTTGCTGAGTGAACAGCTGCCCCAGATAGGATGCAGGTTGCTACAGCCATCAAGGCTGGCCTCCATTCAGCATTCATATACTTGCAAGGTACTGACTCATCTACCCTATCACCATTTTTCTCCATCAGCAATTATATCTAGCAGCCAGGGATGCTACCAATTAGATGACTGAATGGGGGAAAGTCAGGAAAATACAATGCAGCATCCCATGCTTCATTTTAAAATAGATAAACTGTGCCTTGTCCCATAATCTTACTCATTTAATGTGCATCATTTGAATCTGCAATGTAGAGTCAGGGTATGGAACGATATAAGTAGCATCTGCTTTTGCATATATTTCTACATTTGGGCAGAGATATGCACACACATTTCTATCTCTTTGTCCATCTTGATAAGGATATAATTTTGTAAAGGCTGAATCTTAACCTTCATCAGTTTCAAGTGAAACATGTACCAAGTTGTTATTGTTTCACTATGATTTCATTGTTACTTCTTATTAGGGCAAGTGCAAGAAGACTATCAGGAGCAGAACTGCTCGGTGAAAGAAGAGGCCATAAATAAAATTAATCATCATAAAATATGTAACAGGAGCCCACAAACTGTGAATGAATAAAAATAGTTACTGGTTTGTTTCATAAGCCTTTATGTAAATGCCACCTGAAAAATGTGTGGTACTTTAGTACTTTATTAAACCTCACAGTTCTACACGAACATACTGTAGAAGGTTTTGCCCAAGTGAAAAAAAAAATCCTTGGATTTAGCTTAACCTACTTTTGTAAAAATTGAGCAGGAGCTATGAAACCATTCTGGTTTCAGAATAATGTGTCTGAATCAAGCCCAGATTTTGTAAATATATTACTTAGAGTGAAAACATCAGACAGAGAAATACTTATTATATGCTTCACTCTATCTATCTGCCTTGAAATATAATATACATTAAAAATAACCCAAAAGAAACCTCATGTCAATTATGTCATGAGCATTCATAAATATGTAGTGGTTAGAATGGTGAACTGGAGTTTGAGAGATCAGGGTCCACTCAGACATGAAACTCACTGGGTGACTAGTGACCAATCTCCTTCTCAAAGGCTTACCTCAGAGGGATGTTGGGAGATTCAGGTGGGAAGAAACGTCATATACACTGCATTGACCTCATTAAAGGGAAGGTGGGTTATACTTGTAGCTAACACTTGAGCAAACCAATAAATCCATCTTTAGGAATGCAACGTTAATGCACCAGAGGTGTAAATTAGCTGAGTTAGAGCTCAATTTGGTGACTCGACATCCATAGCTTATTTGAGAGCCAAACAAACCTAAGGCATCTACCTTTATAATTGTTTGTGGCTCTGCAGCAGGCTTTTTTTTTTTTAAAAAAGAGAATCTTACATTAATAAATGAAATGAATGATTAAATTGCTTTCCATTATGCTAGTAGTAAATTAACCTTATTTTGTATGGGGCTACCAATTAAGTTCAAATAAGATTGCTCAGCTTTTTACACAGAATCAGCTGTGCTCTACTTCTTGTCCTACTGCTGCCTTACCTGAGGCTTCAAAAATAAATTATCCCACTATTTATCCCAGAGAACATTTACCTCACTATTTATACTCAATGGCTTCAAAGTATCAAACCATTAAAAAAAGCTATCGGGTTGAAGGCATTTTAAAGAAGAAGGAACCAACAGTGAACTACAGAAAAGCAAAAAAGAAGCACTTGTGAGCTAGTTTGCTTCCTGAAAAGTATAATGCAATATATATTTGACTTAATTATAAAGATAAATAAATACATGATTTACACACTATGGAAAGTAAAATATTATGTTCACATGTTGTTGAACATGCAACAGTTAAATGTCAGACGGTTCCATTCTGTTACTATCACTGGACAGTTCAACTTAGATATACTAACAGAAGATGCAAGTATTACATTGCATATAATACAGTTTCTTAATATTCAGTTTTCTTCATTTGGACTACTTTACCAGAGATGCAGATAGGTAACTTAATTTGAACAACAAAAACTGTTGTGCTTTATGTGAAAAGGGTATTCATTTTCTATATATCTAGAGAGTCAACTGAAATGTGTTCAAACCAGATATCAATTAAAATACAAAGCTTATTTTATTTTTGTCAAAAGGAACAACTCATGAGAAACAGGATAGTAATTGTAACTTTAGATAATGGTGGTATAGCTATCAACATGTTTTAAACTGACAGCTAACATAAAAGGAGACATAAAGAGCCTCCTTTGATTCCCTGCTGTGTACTCATCATGCTGTGAATGTTTTTAGGCACACCGACTATCACAAAAGCCCCGAAGAACATAATAGGTCTTAAAACATCAGATCAAATGTGTACAGAGTCTGTGAAGGATATCTTAGCATTGTTTTCTACTGGTTGTGAAGGCTAAACTATCACAACCAGAATAACATGTTTGCCTGTGTGATTTCAGACTTGCAGCTTTCAAATTCATGTTTTATACATATACCACACAGTCAGAGACTGAGAGTGATATCCAATTAATTCTTCCTGCTGACAGAACAGCTTCTGTCAGTGAAATAAGGAGGCATGTTATTCCCTTCTAGAGCTTTCACTACCCACACGCCTTCAAAACCTAATTTGGAAGTTTGGGAGAACTACTGGAGCAGATTTTGAAGATATCCAAGTAATTGCAGTGGACAGAAGAGAAGAAGAAACTGCCATTTTACAAGTGGAAGTCTACTCATGAGACACTAGACTTTGTTCCCTCTGAGGACTATGGGGGGGGTGGGGTGGAGGGAGGAGGATGAACATACTGCCTCAAAACCATCATATATACTATACCTAACATGTCAATGGTATTACATCTAAACAGAAATTTGGTTAATTTTTCCATTATATACAGTATATACTCATGTATACGTCTAGAAGTTTAGGTCAAAAAATTGACCCAAAATAGCTGGGTTGACTTATCCATGGCTCAATGTAAATACTTATTTAAAAGAAGAAACCATCCTCTGGTGAAAAGCAAAAGTATAATCTGTCCTGGGAGTACTGACTTCCTCTATTCTCTCATCCATCCAGCCTTAAGAGTAAGCACAAAGAGTTGTGTCTGCTGGAATTTTGAAAGTTCTTTGACATTGTTTTGCTTTGGTTCATCCTCTAGATCCTTTGCTATATGCCCCTTTTACCCTCAACTTACCCATGGGTCATAGCAGAATCCATAATTTTGGTCCCCAAACTTGCCCTTGACTTTTACATGAGGTCAACTTATAATCAAGTATATACGGTAGTTCTTAAACTTAGAAAAATTCAAGGAAAAATATGTAGAATTGGACACTGTTTTCATTAAAAGTTGAATACATTCAGTTTCAAGTTATAAACATACATGTTTCCAGGTTCTAATATAAAAGGATGCTTACCTCTTACAGTGAGACTGAAATAGTATTTTATGTTCTGGAAAATGATATGGAAGCTTTTGTTTTTATGTTAATATAATATTCAGCTTGCTAATGTCATAAAATAGTATTAATGACAAATAGGAGTCAGAACACATAAAATATAATTGAAAGTCAAAGTAAAAAATCTTTTTCTATATGCCAGGATGTTCACATTTCAAAACACAGCAGTCAATTCCAGTTTTCCCTATTCATCTACATTCTACTGGCACATTACCACAAACCCTGAATCACAATTCCCACCTACTTTTTAAAAAAAAAAAAAAAAGTAGAAGCTTGTATTTAGGAAACCAAATTATCACTCATACATGTCTTTATTTTCTAGGTATCCTGTGGCTTAACTGCAGTGAATGTTGAGAGAAGCAAGGACCACAAGAGGAATGACTTCTCTTTTGCAATTAAAATTTAATTGCTCCCCAAACACGGCAACAGAGAGTTGACACTATAAATGCTCTTGCTGCATGCCTTCTGCATTTGATGAATGACTTCCCCATCTAAAGCTCTTTGGGGACAATAAACCTCAGTTTGCCAGTGTGGGCTATGTACCTGTCAGACTAACCTAGAAAAACTTACCAAACATGCAGTTTTGACTTCTTCTGGTACATGAAAGCTAAGTCTGCAAGATGCCCTTCATTTTAAGACATACCTCAGTTAATCTCCTTTTGCCTTATTCCCAAACAGGACAGCTTAATAAAACTATCATCAGTGTACATACAATGCCCCGTGTCAACATTCTTGAATGAAACTTTAAAATATGTGACCCACAAAGTGCATGGTAACTAGAAGTAAAAGCACTACCCTCGGAAAAATTCTCCACCCTAGAATATTCTAGATGCAATCCTTTGCAGTGTTTACGCCTCTTTTTCTAAAAAGGGTTAACCCACTAAAATGTGGACTTGTGGTAACTCTCTTTTAACTTCAAATTAGGCACTAAAAATATTCTGACCAGCCCTATTAGTCACAGTCTTCTCAATCCCAAGCCTATCTTGCAAACACAATCAGCCAGCTGTCTGTAAATCCAACCACCCACCTCCAGTTGCATTAAACAGAAAAGTAGCCTTCCAGCTGCTGATTTTCTATTATTTTTAACAGTCTTTGGAAGGCTAGGTGGATGGAGGGAAGACACTAGTTTTCCTGTTGTCATCAGGAAAGGGTTAAGGCCTGAAACTGTTCCCAGAAACAATTACAGCCTTCAAATGCTAATAGGTTCCCATGTCTCTCAGACACTTTCTGCAGTTTAATTGTCAGCTTCAAGCATCACCATTGGGAGGGAGGGGGGCTTCTTATTCTTAGGGACATTAATTAGCTTTAAATGATGTTAAATACGGTCCCTGCCATTACAAGGGCTTCCATGGATCTTTACAAGAAATAAATATTTGAGCAGTTTAAAATCACTTTGCAGTCTTCATCTCAGCTATAGACTGTGCACGGAAAAAATGACTGACCTGGTGTAAATCAAGACAAGTCTTGCTCCCTTACTACCTCATTTTGTACACCCTTTCCATCCAACCCTCCCTCTCGCACTCCCCTCAGAGAGGCTACCAACTTCCATCTTCCTTTAGCCTGAATGTAGCTGAGCTACCCCCAACCCCCATTAAGAGTATCTTTGGCAGCTCAGCAGTTTGAGTAGCTTCAGCTTTTCTTCTCCCACACCACTCAGCCTTGGCTGCCCTTAAAGAAAATCCTCACAGAACAACGTGTCGATTTTGCATTCCTTTACAAAGGCAACTTCTATTAGGGAGACCAGGAGCTTGGCTCTGCCTCCCCATAGACAGAGAGCTTTGTGACCATGTAGAAACAAGAGAGAGAGAAAACATTTCCTGCATTAAAATGCTACTTCTTCCGCACAGAGGACTATGCTTGGATGGGGAGAAAAATTCTGTCTCTCCACTCTCTAGCACATACAAACAAATAAATGCACACATCTACATACTACTTTCAAGCATCCAGCACAGAAAAGAAGAGTTGGTCTTCTCCTTTTGTGCATGTTGACCATAGTAGGGAGCGTAAACCCATCTGCATCATTATAACTTCTGCATCAGGTATTTTGTCTCCTGACATCTCTGCACAGCAACATTTCTGCATTTGTATCTCGGTCCTATAGACTTAACAGTTCACTCTGTATAGCTTTCAGATCCTGATATTTCTTTTTTTATGATTTTACATTTGCATTCTCTTTCTCTTTCCATCTGTCCAAAAGGAGGCGGCGGGTGGGGGGGACAACTGAATAAATCTTTAACATGAGCTTAGATGCATGGCACTGAGAAGAGTCTTGAAAAAAGTTTCAGCTTACGTTGCTACTTCTTTCTTTTTTTAAAAAAGGAAAAAGCTATGACTAGTGCTATTAAAATATAACCATTATATCATCATATTTCATTTTGAGACTATAATCTCTTCAGGAACTTTTCCTGCCTGGGGATTCAAAAAAAAGGAAAAGAAGAAAAGGGCACAGCTGGATTCCTTGTGGGTCTCTCTACAGAAGAGAACATGCTAAAATTTCCCAATCTGTGTACATCCTAAAGTCTGACCTACAGTTACCAGATGTCCCTAGTTGTACATCATCACCATACTGGATGCTCCCTTTTTTCAACATACCTCAAAAAAGATTCCACATGGTGCTGTATTTTTAAACCTTTTTTTTTCTTTCTAGCAATGGTAATCTAATAACAAAGGCTGACACTAAAGTTTCAATAACAACTAGAATGTAGTCAAGGTGGTCCATCTCTTCAGCCTCTAGTGTCTTGGCCAATCTGGACCTTGGGAACTTTGTTTGCATTACCCACATGCCTTTGGAAACATCTTCCTTGCAAAGCCAAAAGGACAGGATCATGGGTGAATAAGGATAATGTAGCTGGGTGGTTGCAGTAAGAACCAGAGAGATCATAACTTGGCTCCCAACTTGGCAGCATTATTTTAAGTAGGTCTGAGAACAAAGGAGAACTCCTCAGAGAATATGAGGAAACCCTTTAATGGATTTTTAAAAAATGAAATAAAAATAAAACCATTTTGTTATCAGATTAAATAAGAAAAAAATTAAATCTTCCCTCTTGGAAGGAATCCAGAGGATGAGTGTCTACAGACCTTCAGAAATCCTTTCATGCAGGCAACTGGTGTGGAGTGCAATTTAGACAGACTCATAGATCAGAGAACTCAAGAACAAGAAATTACTACAGGTGCAGCCGAGCCCTCCTGGAGTGCACCTACCTTCTTTCGGTGGCCGCTTGGCTTCCCTTGTTAGATTGCAGACCTGGGTGGTTTGCAGCTCCTGGGTGAGACAGCCTTCTGTCTGTTCGTTGAGTGGCAGTACTACGTTATTGAGCAACACCAAGGAATGGTCATCTCCCCCCCATTCTCCCAAGTGCTGAGGGCAGGTGCATTTTGTATACATGATCCCACAGGACTCAGTTCTCCCATTTTCAGATTTCAAGCAGCTCTCCAGCCAAGTGCATAATACACGGCAACCAAACTGGCTTGGGCTCACTTTGTTTAAGACCAAAAATTCAAAGAAAGATTTCTGATCATCTTCCTTTTTGTATAATCCTATGAAATCGAAGGGGTAGACTCGACGTATCTGAATGAAATTCTTATCATATTGCAGGAATACAAAAGCATTCTTAGAATCACACAGCTGCATTATAGAATGGTTATTCTTTAAGAGATCCTTAATTTTTTCATGGGAAAAATGATCAAACTGATAAGCCAGCAGGGAAAAGTTAGAGCAGCTGAAGTCCTTTTTGGAAAATTTCAGGTAAATGCTATATTTGGTTGGATCTGGATTTTCCAGCGTCCAGGTGCAGTTTGTAAAGTTTTTGGGAAACATTTCGCTTACAGAATACGATCCATAAATGACCCCCTTCACCAGCGTTGAACACCAGAAGTCTTGGGCAGCATTAAATCCAAACATAACCAGTAGATAGGTGGAAAATATATAAATCAGCAAATTACGAACAGCCTTCATCCTATGTCATTTGGCCTGCAGGAGAGGGAAGGAAATTTTTTAAAAGGAGGTGGAATGCTTTTGTGCAATCTAAATCAAATTTCTTTCCAAACTACATGCGGATGTTTCCATTCCAAAATTCCAGTCAGAATGTGTGTAACCCTCCCCCCCCCCCACCATACATCAAAAGGTCAGTTTTGTTAAAAACAAAACCAAAAACCAAAAAAAATCACCTTGTAACAGAAGGAAATATTAGATGCTGTGTGAACAGTGCCACCATGTGGCCAGCTTAGCTATCAAATTCCCTAGATCCAATTTTTTAAAAATAACATTTGTTACATTATTAATTGGAATGCTTCCTCTCATATAAAACATACCAGCTTGGCAAGGCCTGACTCGTTTAGCCCTAACTTCAGTTCCAGTGCTCTTTCTCTAATAGATCACAAAAAGACTATCAATGTATTTTTAAGCTATGAAGTCTTTTGATATAGCTATTTCACATACAAGGAGAGAAAAGCTAGGAACAGCTGTTATGCAATCGCTTCCCTCTTGGGTTTTTCATAATAAATCTGATGAATTATACCATATCTTCCCCAAAAATATGTACCAAGTATTTGCTACAGATGGGCCACTGCCTCCCATCTGGCTATGTGCCATTGCAGTAGCAACCTGTTCATATTAAGATGCCATTTACAAAGAAACTGGAAGGTGGCATATCAAGATTCAGCAATGGATATACATGTTTAAAGTATTATTTTCCAGACAAAAATAACTAGATAGGCAGATTTCCCCTCTTGCCCCTCTCTAGCAGTGCATTGAGGCTTAGAATGCAGAGTATTAACATTTCTGCACAATCTGCCCACTTGGGGTACATTAAATAGATATTTAAAGCACATTACAATAAATTAGACCAGGGAACATTTTATGCTGTAAGTTCCTTTTGAAAGAGACCATGATTTGGTCTCTTGGTTGTCCTTTGCCCTCTGCTATCCCCGATGGTGGTGTTCGTGGCCGGGTTTCTGTGTCGGTTTATCACATCTCCCTGCCTCGGCATACAGCAGTTATATCTTTATAACTACAACGTGTGCTTATGATTCTCTAATACAGATGTAACTAAAGAAAATGAACCTTGGGAGTATTTATCTGGTGGGTACTTATATGTCTTTAATATCTCTGGGAGGACACAGAGAGAGCGATACCTTCAGCCATGGTGTGTGTGAAGTCCTTCAGTCCTTAGTAACTGTTTTAGCCTTGAGTGGTCTTTGCTTCATTCATAAATGTTAGCTGATGACAATGATGCAAAGGATGCCAAGCGGTCCATATTTTCAAACGATTTAGTTGGCACTGGCAAGCTTTTCCACCCATCCCCTCCTGGCATCATAAAGCGCTACTGAGTTTTTGACCCAACCAAGGCTTTCGCCTGACTCCCTAGCTTTCTCCTCTCCCCTTTGACTGGCATCTCCCACCCCCCCAATTGCGTAATGATGGACAAATCTGAGGATTCTGTGTTGTTTCAAAGAGATTTTGTGCAGATTATAAACGGTAGGCTCCAAACATTGACCTGAGGAAAGCCATGCTGACACTACTTGACTCTCTTTGAAATCTGCAGTTTGAAAAAGGCTGGAGAGGGGTGGCTGGGAGAGTTGTGGAAGCTTCCTGGGAATCACCTCAGCTATTTATTTATTTCTTTGGTTGGTTTGTCTGTTTCTCCCGGCTGCTAATCCTCAACAACAACAGCAAGAAATGGCTTCTGGGCTGCACTAGGCAGATAGGCCCTTTCCTACCCTGAGAAGTGAGGAACTTGCTTGTGGGCAAACCTTGCCAAAGGGATCACCTCCTCTTCACAGATGTTTGCTTGTGGAGAGCACTTTGCAGGCATTGCAGCCCAGTGCAGCAGGATTTTTTGGGAGGGTCTCCTCTCCCTGGCATCCATGGAAATGCCACCAGGGAGAAGGGAACAGAGCAGGGCTCAGACTCCAAAGGGACTCTCTGTTGGGTTTCTTTCTTTTTTTTTAAAGATGGCAACCACAGCCTGAGGATAGGAACTGTGAGGAGAGGGAGAGGACAGTCACAAGCCAAGAAGAAAGGACTGTTTTTTTTTTAAAAAAAGATACCCAAACTGCAGCAGCCAGGGCTCTTTTCCCTGTGGCCAAAAAGCACAGCATTTGGTGTGTGTGGTTTTTTTTTGGGGGGGGGGGTTGATGTGGCAACCCTCCTCAGCCAACTCCATTAGGGCACTGTTTTAGGCACTGTCCTGGGCAAGGCCAAAGAAAGGGGAGAGTGTGTGTTTGGGGCAGCCAGCGATGCAGTAAATGGTTGGAGGAGAAGTTCCCAGCCATGGCAGGCAGCCAGGCAAGGGAGAGAGTTGGGGAGGGGGTGAAGGGGGGAAAATAAAATACCCCCCCCCCAATAATCCAAGGTATCCACTGAGTGAGGGGAATAATGTATAAATAAGTCTTTTTTCCCAACCCAAAAAGGACCCCCTCCTCTCTCTCTTCGTAGGTGACACTGTGGGTTCCTTGAGCCTAGACGGCGCCATCACTCCACCGATGGAGGAGGAGGAGGAGGAGGAGGAGGAGGAGGAGGACTCCCATCAGAGAGATTTCCCCTTCAACTTAGTAGGATTAACCTCAGGGTCCCCACCAACACTTTCCTACAAAAAGGAAGGAAAGGATAAGGATGATTCATGGAAGCCTCTGATCAGATAATTTCCTCTGCATCCCCACTGGGGAAATAACCCGGTTTGGTTGCGCTTTAACTCTTTGTTTGGCTCAACTGCTATGGAATTCTGGGAGTTGGAGTTTGCTGTGGGGCCCAGAGCGGAGCGGAGCTCCGCTCTGGGCCCCACAACAAACTCCAACTCCCAGAATTCCATAGCAATTGAGCCACAGAAAGAGTGAAAGCGCAACTAAACCGGGTTATTTCCCCAATGTGGATGCACCCATCCCACCCACCTTACCTTCCAAGTCTTACCTTCCACTCCGAAAGCAGGCAGGCTATTATTAATAACTATTATTATTTCTGTCTTAAGAAGAAGAAGATCCTCCTAGTAGCAGGAGCAGCAGCAGAGGCACACGTCCCAAAAGCAGGCGCCGAGGAGGAGGAGGAGGAGGAGAGATGCCCCTTCTGGCCAAAGCAGCTGCAGCACCACCACCACCACCGAGGAGGAGGAGGAGGAGGAGGATGCTGGGGATGATGATGCCCATTTTCTTCTTCTTCTTCTTTTCCTGTTTTCCCCCTTTTTCTCCCTCAGCTCGTATCCAGAATTAAAGCAGGATTGGGGGTGGGGTGGGGGTCTTCTTTAAAAAAAAAAAAAAAAGAAATGAGGGGGGAACAAGGGGGAGAGGGAAGCTCTCAACCCAAGAAAAAAAGGGAAAAAGGGGTTGCTTGGAGACCCACTAAAATCCAACCTAAGAGGGAAAAGAGAAGAGGAATAATAATAATAAAATAGATGGTGGAAAAAGGAAAGGGAAGGAAAAGGGACTGGGAGGGAAGAGCAGAGGTTTCCTGGTTTCGTTGGACTTGGGAAATAATAATAAAAATAATGATGATGATAAAAAAAAAAGTCTCGTCCTTTGCAAAGGCTTTGGAAAAAAAAAAGGAGGCTGAAGCAAAGGAAAAGGGCTCCTCTCCAGCGTCAGGTTTGTTGCTTGGCGGGCTTTAGGCTCTTCTTCTTCTTCTTCTATCTTCTGCTTCTCCTTCTTGGAGGCGAGGGTCTTCTGGGTGCTCTCTCCGCCTTCCTCCTCCTCCTCCTCCTCCTCTTAATCCTCCTCCTCCTCAGCCTTTTTGGGCTCCCCAGTAGAATGGATCTGGGGGAAGAAGAAGAAGGACAGCATCGGGGGTAGAGGGGGGAAAGGGGGAGCCCAAAAAGATTGCCTCTGTCTCTCCTTCCTGCTCAGGGATGCAAAAGAAGGGAAGACTAGAAGGAAGAAGAAGAGGCTCTCTGTCTCTCTCTCTTTGGGTGAGCGCGGGAAGAAGATAGAGAGCCCCCCCTCCTCTCTCTTCTGGCGTGTGTGTGTGTAGGATGTGTGTGTGTAGGATGTGTGTGTGTGTGTGCGTCTAAGGGGGAGAGAGAGAGAGGAGGATGCAAAAGGATGGAGGGAATGGATGGAGAGATGGCTGTGCGCCCTGCGCTCTAGAGCGCGCGACAGAAACAGAGAAGAAGAGATGCTCCTGTGCACGCGCCTTGCGCGCTCCCGCGCACTCTCTCTGGGTGACCACCGCCAGGCTTTGGGTCCTCCTTTTCCAGGACTTCTTCCTTTCCTTCTTTCCTCTCCTCTCCTCTCTTGCAGGATGGCTTTTGCATGCTCCCCCCCTCCCCATCCATCCCTCCATCCATCATCCCACCTTCTGCTTTTGCTTCTCTCCAGGAGGAATTCCAAAAGGCCCTCCTTGCATTTGGATGATGAGAAAAGCCTGCATTTGCTTCCTCTTTTCTTTTTCTTCTTCTTTGCCTAGCTTTCCCTTGGGCACGTCCTCCCTTTCTCTGGAAGGTCCTCCGTTTGGAGCCTGAGATTGAGGAGCCTGGATTTAGTGTCTTTCCTCTTTTTCCCCTTGTCTAGTTTTCCTTTGGGCATGTCCTCCCTTTCCCTGGAAGGTCCTCCATTTTCTTTTCTATTCTAGCTTTCCTTTGGCCATTCCCTCCATTCCCCCCCCCGGAAGGTCCTCCACAGAGCAGCATGGATTTGGGTTTTCCCCCTTTTTTTCTCGCCTAGCTTTCCTTTGGGCATGTCCTCCCTTTCTCTGGAAGGTCCTCCATTTGGAGCTTGAGACTGAGCAGCATGGATGTAGGACTGTATTTCTGTGAAAGTCCCCCCCCCCCCCGTTTCATCCTTCCTTTGGTCCTGTCCTCCTTTTTTCTCGAAGGTCCTTCATTTGGAGCCTGACTGAGGATCATGGATTTCTTATTTTAGGAGTGTTTAGGAGTGGTTTTTTAGCCTTTATTTGGGCGTGTGTCCTCCCTTTTTCTTGAAACGTCCTCCATTTGGGGCATAAGTTTATTATATTCTATGAGTGTTTATTGCTTTCCTTTGGCAGTGTCCTACTTTTTTCCTTGAAGGTCCTACATTTCACAGTGCTTTGTTCTCGTCTGTGGGGAGGACATCTGGTTCCCCTACACACAAACACACACACATACACAGACACTTCTGCCCAGTTTCAGCTCAGCCTCCCTCCCTCCCTCCCTCTCTCTCTGGACCTTCCCTCCTTTTCCTTCCCTCCCAAGCTGTGTGTGCAGGTGTGTGTGTGTGAGAGAGAAACATGTTTGTGTATATATGTGTTGTGAGAAATATGTTTGTGTGTTTATATGTGTGGCAGAGAAAGAAATAGGTTTGTGTGTATGTGTGTGAGAAATATGTGTTTGAGAGAAATGTGTGTGTGTGTGTATGTATGTGTGTAAGAGAGAAATAGGTTTGTGTGTATATTTGTGTGTGAGAAATATGTTTGTGGGTGTATGTGTGCGAGGGAGAAATATGTGTGTATATATGTTTGTGTGTGAGAGAGAAATATGTTTCTGTGTATATGGGTGTTTGAGAAATGTGTATACAGTATATGTGTGTGAAGAAATATGTTCGTATATGTGTGTGAAAGAGAAATATGTTAGTGTGTATGAGAGAGAGAAAGAAATATGCCTGTGTGTGTATATGTGAGAAATATGTTTGTGTGTGTATTTGTGTGTGTGTGTGTGTGAGGGAGAGAGAGAGAGAGAGAGACAAACAGAGAGGGAAGTGTGTGTGTGTGTGTGAGAGAGAGAGAGACCCTCTCCCTCCTTCCCTCCTTCTCTCTTGGCTTGGGCCAGTGCTGCTGCTGCGGCGGCGGTGGTGTCCCTTCTTCTTCTCCTTCCTCCTCTCCTTCCCACGACGTCAGAGAGAGAGAGACACTACTCCACTCTCTCTCAATCCCAGGCACGTCTCCTGCTGCCCTTTCCCTCCCCTTCCTCTTTCCCACCACTCCGCTCAGCAGCCCATCTCTCTCTCTCCTCTCCTCTCCTCTCCTGCGTCTGGGTGGGAGGTTTGGTTTGTTTCTTCTCTCCAGTCCTCCTGAGCCTCAGGGCTTCCCACACCCGGCGCTGGAGGGCTGCGAGGAGGAGGAGGAGGAGGAGGAGGAGGAGGAAGGCTGGGGAGAGAGAGAGCCCAGCATCCTTTCATCTCTCTCTCTCTCTCTCTCTCCCTCTGTCTGCTTTCCAAGCGCACAGCCCAGGCGCTGGCAGCTCGTCGCCACAGCCCTGCTGCAGATGCCAAGGCTCTGGAGGCAAAGCAGCCCCACGCTCCGCTTGCAGAGCCCTTCCTTCTTTTTCTTTCTTTCCTTCCTTCCTTCTTTACAACCTTCCTTCCCTCCTTCTTTCCATCCTTCCCTCCTTTCTTCCTCCATCTCTCTTTCCTTCCTTCCCTCCCTCCCTCCTTCCTTCTTTCCTCCCTTCCTCTCATCCATCCTTCTCTCCTTCCTCCCTCCTTCCCTTCCATCCACCCTTCCTTCTGTTTCTCCCTCCTTCCCTCCCTAACATCCTTCCTTCCTTCCTTGCATCCTTCCTCCTTTCTTCCTCCATCTACCTTTCCTTCCCTCCCTTCTTCCTTCTTCCCTCCCTCCTTCCCTTCCATCTCTCCATTCATTCTTCCTCCATCCCTTCTTCCTTCTTTCCATCTTTCCTTCCTCCTTCCCTTCTTTCCATCCTTACTCCCTCCCTTCTTCCCTTTCCTTCCCTCCTTCTTTCTTTCTCTACTTCTGTCCTTCCTTCCTTGGGAAACCATTTCCTCCACCCCTTTGGGTTCTTTCCTCCCCACCTCTTGGGGTCCCTCTGGATCAGTTCGGGGACTGTGGCTGCTTTTTCAGGGCTGGGAAAAGATGCCATCGACCTGCAAATCATAGCAAGGGAGGATGCCTTGGAAGGCTGGGATTTCTGCTTGCTCTGGGACCTTCCAGAAACGTATGGAGGAGGACAGAACCAAAGAAAAGCTTTAAAACACTCATAGAAACAATAATAAATCCATGCTTTTTTTTTTTAAAAAAAAAAAAATCAGGCTGAAAATGGAGGACCTATTTTTAAATTCTTCCTAGGCAGAAGGTGGAAATGTAGGACATGTCCTGGAAAAGGAGGGCCTCTGGTCACCCTGCCTCACCCACCCATGGGTGGCTTTTCCTCTTAAGTTAGTGGGAGGACTGCAAAGGAGGGGGTTCTTGCCCAATTTTCTGCCAGCTGTGAGGCTTTTGTCGCCAAAGGGGGGGGGGTGCCTGGTGGTGGCAGAAATAAGCAGTCAAGATGTTGGGCAGGATATTTTTAAAACAACAACAAAAATATTGATCTTTCTTCCCCCCTGCCCGCCCCCCCCCCCCCCACTTTACCCCACTGGGATATTTTAAGACTAAAAACTAGAAAACTGAAGGGCCATTTGAAATTAAGATTAGCCCATCTGGAATGATTCCTGAAAGCTTTAGGATGGCAGCTGAATGACAATAGCCACCCAGGGGCTTTCAAAAAATATATCAGAACTGCCCTGCAGAAGGGGAGGAAAAAGGATGGCAGGTCAGCTCTGTCTCACAGAGCCATGGGGTTGGTCAGCAGGACTCACGGGACCCAGAGGGATGGCACCTAAGATTTTGTATATGTGTGTGTAACTGGGATATAGAAAGGAGAGGGGAAATAGAGGGCTGAGTGAGAAGAGCCAATACCTAGGACTGATCCAAAGGATGGGAAAGAAGGGATACTTCGAATGCAGTGGTAGCGTACCAAACTCTGATAGCAGAGTGTCCAGACCTCTGAAATGGAACCCAAGGGAAGTCAGTAGAAAAACAAAATGGCAATCTAAGCACACTGTCCAGGAAGAAAAAGATAACTGTGGAATGATATTGCTACCAGGAGAAGGAGGGCATGGAATGACAGTATTCAGATTGGAGAAGAAATGGAAGGGAAGACTGGAAAGGCTGTGCAACAAAACCATTCTTGTTTGTTTTATTGACCTATATCCTGCCTTTTTCTCAGTATTTGAATTCAAGGTGGATTGCAGAATACTTAAACCTGAATAGATTAAAAGCATACAAAATTAAGGAGAGAAAAAACTAGTGTTCAGAGCACAGCTCTAGCAGCCTCTCTCCACACATACATACATACATACATATGCATGCAAGAAAGAGTACAACAACAGCCTTACTAGGGCAAAAGAAGGACCAAGACTTCACAGTCCTTAGAGTGGAAATGCAATGGAACTAGAGGCGATGAGGAAAGGCTCAGTCATGGAGGCAAAACATTGTGAGGTGACTTTAGAGTACAACCTTGGAAAGAAAAGCAAGAATACCATATTATCCATGTGGAGAGAATGTAATCATGCAAAATAAGCTGTGGAAGAAGGTGACAAAGTGAATTGCTCAAGAGAATGAAAGTCACTGACAGTCCAGTTAAGTCATAGAATCATAGAATCATAGAATCATAGAGTTGGAAGAGACCACAAGGGCCATCCAGTCCAACCCCCTGCCATGCAGGAACTCCAAGTCAAAGCATCCCTGACAGATGGCCATCCAGCCTCTGCTTAAAGACCCCTAAGGAAGGAGACTCCACTACACTCCGAGGGAGTGTGTTCCACTGTCGAACAGCCCTTACTGTCAGGAAGTTCCTCCTAATGTTGAGGTGGAATCTCTTTTCCTGAAGTTTGCATCCATTGTTCCGCGTTCTAGTCTCTGCAGCAGCAGAAAACAAGCTTGCTCCCTCCTCAATATGACATCCCTTCAAATATTTAAACAGGGCTATCATATCACCTCTTAACCTTCTCTTCTCCAGGCTAAACATCCCCAGCTCCCTAAGGCGTTCTTCATAGGGCAAGGTTTCCAGACCCTTCACCATCTTAGTTGCCCTCCTTTGGACATGCTCCAGTTTCTCCACATCTTTTTTGAAATGTGGTGCCCAGAACTGGACACAGTATTCCAGGTGGGGCCTGACCAAAGCAGAATAGAGTGGCACTATAACTTCCCTTGATCTAGAAACTATACTTCTATTGATGCAGCCTAAAATTGCATTGGCTTTTTTAGCTGCCACATCACACTGTTGACTCATGTTCAGCTTATGGTCTACTTGGACTCCTAGATCCCTTTCACATGTGGTCTCATTCAGCCAGGTGTCCCCCATCCTATATCTGTGCATTTCATTTTTCCGCCCTAGGTGCAGAACCTTACATTTCTCTGTGTTAAATTTCATTTTGTTAGCGCTGGCCCAGCTTTCTAGTCTATCCAGGTCATTTTGAATTTTGATCCTGTCCTCTGGGGTATTAGCTACTCCTCCCAGTTTAGTGTCATCTGCAAATTTGATAAGTATGCCCCCAATTCTGTCATCCAAATCGTTAATAAAGATGTTGAATAGCACTGGGCCCAGGACAGAACCCTGTGGGACCCCACTGGTCACTTCTCTCCAGGATGAAAAGGAGCCATTGTTGAGCACCCTTTGAGTTCGGCCAGTCAACCAATTACAAATCCATGTAACAGTTAACTTGTCTATCCCACATTTTGCAAGCTTGTTTGCAAGAATGTCATGGGGAACCTTGTCAAAGGCCTTACTGAAATCGAGGTATACTATATCCACAGCATTCCCTTCATCTACCAAGCTGGTAATTTTATCAAAAAAAGAGATCAGGTTCGTTTGGCATGACTTGTTTCTCTGAAACCCATGTTGGCTTTTTGTGATTATGGCATTGGCTTCTAAATGTTCACAGACTCTCTGCTTAATGATCTGCTCTAGAACCTTTCCTGGAATTGATGTCAGACTAACTGGACGATAATTGTTGGGATCCTCTTTTTTTCCCTTTTTGAAGATGGGGACAACGTTTGCCCTCCTCCAGTCTGCTGGGACTTCTCCTGTTCTCCAGGAGTTCTCAAAGATTATTGCCAATGGCTCTGATATTACATTTGCCAGTTCTTTTAATACTCTAGGATGTAGTTCATCTGGTCCTGGAGATTTATATTCATTTAGGTTAACCAGGTATTCCTGTACTACCTCTTTACTTATTCTGTGCTGAATTTCCTCTATTCTGTCTCCTGTTCCATTATCCTTAGGTTGAGCACCCTTTGCCTTTTCTGAGAAGACTGAAGCAAAGAAGGTGTTGAGTAATTCTGCCTTTTCTCTGTCCCCTGTTAGCATTTTGCCATCTTCTGCACGCAGTGGCCCCACTGTTTCCTTCTTCTTCCTTTTGCTGCGGACATATCCAAAAAAGCCCTTTTTATTGTTCTTAACCTCTCTAGCAAGCCTGAGTTCATTCTGCGCTTTAGCTTTTCTGACTTTACCCCTACATGTGTGGGCTGAATGACCACGGAGGATCATGGAGTGCAAGCTGGATATAATGGGACCCAGTGGAATTAAAAGCCGAGCTCCTGAGTGATCATCTCTAAGGCCATGCAGAGAAACTTCTGGCTGAATTAGGTGGAGTCAGAAGAGGAAGAGAAAGTCACAGAACAAGGGTCATGCCAGTTGACGTCAGGGTATTGAGGAGGAGGAGGCTCTAGGATACATCTCTGCTGGAGTAATAATAGATTCAAGTGTATTTGGAGAATGAATGAAATGCAGCAGGCTGTTTCGCCATTTTCCAGATTAGGAGGGAAGAGGAAGAGAGAGAGAGAATGTCATAAACTGCTCCGCTTTGTTGGGAGATGATAGAATGGCCAAAACTGGTTGGGATGATAAAAACACTGTGAAGAATTGGAGCGATTACTGGAGAGCATCCTGGGGGCATGATGGAATAATAAAAGCCTGTGTGGTGTGAATGTGTGGATTGCTAAAGAGCATCTGAAGGAAACAGAAAAATATAAATGATCAGTTTAGGCACTAGCTGTGTTAAATGTGGTTGTGTTGGAAGGAAGGAATCAGAAGCTTTTAGCAAGGGTGTGTGTGTGTGTGTATGTATAGTTCAAGAAGGAGGTAGGGGTGATATCTATTTTGTAGGATGAAATCTGATGATGATCATGATGATGATGATGAGTTTAGTGCCATAAGTTTACATGGAACTTTACAGATACAATGAATTCAAAACATTAAATCCTGCCAGAGGTGTACAATCTAAGGAGTAAGGCACAGATCTCTTTGAAAGTTACAACAAGTAGCAATAGGAAAAATCTG
Source organism: Urosaurus nigricauda (assembly GCA_034509955.1). Lineage (NCBI taxonomy): Eukaryota > Metazoa > Chordata > Lepidosauria > Squamata > Phrynosomatidae > Urosaurus > Urosaurus nigricauda. The sequence goes on along the minus strand of JAOEGL010000001.1, from coordinate 252,998,478 downwards.
ACCACTGCCTCCCCTATATACAAAATATAGGAAATGCATAGATGTTCCAGCTGCTATTGTGTTCTTTGAAGTCATTTCCGACTTATGGCAACCCTAAGGCAAAGCTACGGCTCTTATCATACTAGTGAGAAATGGGATTTAACATAGATTTAAATTAGAACAAACCTGCAAATGTGGGAAGTTTATCACATGATGTTTCGCCAGACCAGAAATAACGCAAAAAATAAAGTGAAACATCATGTGATAAACTTCCCACATTTGTGGATTTTTTCTAATTTAAATCTATTTTAAAATCCCATTTCTCACTGGGATTTCGCTAGTATGATAAGGTCCTGTGACAGGGTTTTCTTGGCAAGTTTGTTCAGAATGGGTTTGCCATTGCTCTGAGGCTGAGAGTGTGACTTGCTGAAAGTTACCCAGTGGGAGTCTATGGCTGAGCTGGGGATCAAACCCTGGTCTCCAGAGTTCTACTTCTCAAATCAATACACTAGCTCTCCAGCTGTACATCTATAAATGGTCCAGCATTTGCTGTTGCTCACTGTACAAAGGAAAACAACATCTGTTATCACATCAGTCAAAGCTGCTCCCCACTAAATCCAGTGGTTCAGGTCTAGGTTATTTGGAGAACCATATTTTTCCATAAGAACCTGTTCATGTTTTCAGATCTTGTTACAAAGCTCTTCCTTCCTTCCTCCTCACTGGTGTATCTCGTGCAACACTGAATAAGAACTTCTTTGTGGCTGCTTTCATGCTCTGGAAATCTCTTCCCAGAGATGCTAAACTGGCACCCTTCTTACTATCTTTCCGCAAGCAGTCGAAGACCTTTTTATTCTGGCCTTTGAGAAATTTTTTATTACTATTATGCCTGTATAAAATAATGAGCTTTTTTTATTTTGTTCTTGTAGTTTTTAGTGGTTTATGTTTTCAACTGGTTTTAAATTTTTGATAGCTTAATTGCTTTTTAACTACTGTGTGCTGTGAATTTTTTAACCATATTTGTTTTACCTTTCGTAAGCTGCTTTGAGTCCCAAACTGGGAACCAAGCTGGGATGTAAAACCTATAAACCAGCAACAGTAACAGTGCTGCAGAACACTACTGAACCAAAATGTAAATCTTCTACAGACACTGTCTGCAAAAGCATTAATTCTTTGTCCAAGGTACTGGAATTTATTCATATTATTATATATTTATCTCTCTCCATAGAGCTCAGGAGACATTGTATGTGCAAAATTTTATCCCCATAATTCTCCAGTTTTTATTCTCACAACAACCCTGTGAGGTAGATTAGGCTGAGAGACAGTAACTAGCCCAAGTCACCAAGTGAAAGTCATATCTGAGCAAAGGAGTCATCAGATCTGTCTGCTTTAGCACTTTTTCCATTACAGCTTCCCATTCCATCAATTTGCCGTGGTTGAGCTTCCACTTTGCATTGGCACTTTTCTCACAGCCTGCCAATATCTATTTCAAACAATCCCATAGTTGCATTTACTCAGCTTTTCCCTTTTTCTCCAGCACGGTTTAGATACATGTATTTAACAGTTTGTTCACATTTGTCACTTGGATTTTACTCCTTATTTCTTTCCAAGGATCATGCAGATGTATCCATGACTATAAATGGACATTTGCCAATAGATAGATAGATAGATAGATAGACAGACAGACAGATGATAGATACCATCCTTGCCCACTTTAGTTAAAGCTGGCTATTGCAAGTTGGGTAATGAAACTAAACTATATGGAGAGGAGTGAGAGGGAATAATAAGGGCTTGTATAATCTGAAATTAGTTGCTCTCAAATTGAACAAGCAGTTTTTCTCTCCTGCTTCCCTTGTTAATTCTATCCACATTTCTTTCTCTCTCTCTCTTTCTTGGGGGGGAGGACACTTTTTAACAATGCTATTCAGCTAGCATGGGAACTATTTTGGAACTTGCTCACCTCTGCTAAATTCTGCACAAGGTACAGAGCCTGTAGAGAGGGCTTTGCTAAATCTGGCAATGTCACTCCTTTTACAGTTCATTTGTGTAGCTGCAGGATGCCTTTTTTTCCTGATTGAAAGAATGTCAGGGAAAAAGATGCATTAACATTCGACTTAGCATACAAGCCAATTATTTTCATAATCACAATGGTTTGGGTTTTTTTTTTTTTAAGAGCAAGCTTATTGTTGCAATTATACACTGCATGAATTCTGAGTGGCAGTATTAGTGATCGCAAACACTTTTGACCTATGAAACCAAAGAGAACATTTTTCATCTTCACTACGTATTATTTTGGAGTATAGAAGCTCCTTGTACAAATGAAGCACTGGCAATAAATCTGCTCACTCAGAACTTCATGGCCTTTCCTCATAAACCAATAAAGTGCAAGACATTAGATATTATAGATCTTATTTATATAGGAAATTATCACACCAGGGCCAATTCAGCAATAATCATGGTAATGAAAGATAACACAACAGTAACGCTATAGCAATCAATATTTTTGCACAGTCATGCAATTGTGCGGTTATTGTAACATTACCATATAATATCACGATTGCGTTTCTCACACATCTATTAATGAATTATTAATACATTGGGATTGATCATTTTTCATATGCTCCATTTAAGCGCTACAGCACGTGTCTTGAAATCATGTTTCCATCCCGCGTAGAATAAAAGACAACAAAATAAAATGTATTGTTTCACCACATTGTTTGAATCCAGTGTAAACAAAATTGTGTCCCCATAGCTGAAAAGAATATTGAAATCCACTGCAAAACTGATCCTGGTAAAGAGAACAGATTGCCCCACTGTAATGCATTCTTGTTGCTTCTGCAAAAGGGTGAATGAAGCACAATTAACTTTCACACTCTCGCCATCACACTTCATTTGTGCTGATGAGAAGCCATTCATGGGATTGGTTTGTTGCTGGAGCATTCCTGATTCATCCCAGGATAAGTCTTGGATGAGCGTAACGTCTGAAAATCTTCCATGCAATTGCATGATTTATCTGGGATTATGCCTTTTTCTTCCCCTTTTCCCCTGTCTGATAATCTCCATAAATAATTAGTAGATGCCCCTTCACTACATCATTGCTCAGGACTCTAGAGCTGGTTGCCTTGCCTTTATAATTCCTTGTTTCTTGAGGCTTCAGGAGGCAAACTCTTACAAATATCCCACAAGTCACATACTTCAGAAAAAGTTACCTGATTGTGTTGAGTGAAGAGATGAAACAATTTATGGAGTGGTGGGTTTACATGTGAATGTGTTGTGTGCCTTCAAGTTGTTTCCAACTTATGGTGACCCTAAGGCAACCCTTTCATTGGGTTTTCTTGGCAAGATTTATTCAGAGGAGGTTGGCCCTTGCACAAGTCAAGGACACTGAGCTTCATGGTTGAGCGAGGAATTGAACCCTGGCTTCCAGAGTCAAAGTCCAGTACTCAAACAAAATTAACTCAGACTGCATGATGTAGTGGATGATATCATAGTGCTACATAACTAACTAACTTATGTAGATGATAACATCACAAATCCTATTCGGAGTGAGGGAGTTATTTTCTGGGTCTGCATTGCTCTCACTTGAAATGGATATTTTTAACCCAAGTTGGAGCAGTCCCTGATTATTATTTGCTGCACCTTGATTATGCAGAATGGGCAGATTGTGAGGATTTTTTTTAATCCAGTTCTAGATTAGAAGTAATGTAGTTTATTTGGAAGAGGAAGTATAATGAACAACTGGATAATCTGAGAGAAAGAAGCTGGAATGAAAAGCTTCTAAATTGTTGTATTTGTGTGTGTTAGGCAATTCTTTTTAGATCATTGGAATGGTACCTAGGGACCCAGCATTGTACAGTGGTTTGAGTGTTGGACTGTAACTTGAGACCAGGATTCAAATCCCTGCTCAGCCATGGAAATCCAGTGGGTGACCTTGGGCATGCCACACTCTTTCAGCCCTGGAGGAAGGTAAAGGAAATCTTCTTGTAATTTGTTGTGGAAACACAGCTCTCTGCTAGAGAAAGCTAAACATCTCACAAAACTACAAAAGTCAGAATTCCATAGCATTGAGCCATGGCAGTTAAAGCAGTGTCAAACTGTATTATATTTGCTGTGTAGATATAGCCATAGATGGAAATATATTCATTCAAAACTCAGCAGCTTCCTGAAAACCACTCATTCCTAAAGCAAAATCCTTGGTATTCAATGGGGTTTGGTTCTGGGACCCCCCATGTATACCAAAATCTATGGATGCTTAAATCTCACTAAATACAATGGCATAGTGAAATGGTGTCCCTTATATAAAATGACAGAATCAAGATTTGCATCTTATAATTTATATTTTTAGAAAGTATTTTCAAGCTATGAATGCTTGAATCTGTGGGGAAAAAGACTGTACTAACCAGTACACACTAGGGCTGTGAGTGTGCTTGTCTTGCCCAGTAACCTCTGGAAGAGACATAAACTGAAGTCATACATGACCTGCTGTGAATGTCATCACTCCTTCCAACTTTCCATTTTAAGAAGGTAGTCAGATCGAGAGCCATAGTCTGGATCTCAGCCATTTTCTCAAACAATTCCCCATTTTGCTTACCATCTAGCCTGTTTAGAAAAGCTCAATTGTTGCTGATTTAAAAACAAATCACAAAAGAGATGCAATCTACCTAAAGGTACACTCTTTAAATCTCATGGAATTAAATGACAAGGTTTAAGCAAATGTTCTTCTAATTTCTGGGACCTACCTAAAAATATTTAATCAGGAGTGTATGGTTCCAAAGATTTCAAAGTTTTTGATCCACCCGTACATCTTTTATATTCAGATTATCAGGGCTTGGGACAGTTTTAATTTTATTGTATCTACATGGGGATGAACTAAGTGACTCGTATTATATACAATGGCTTTTATGGACTAAGCACAGCCTGGTTTTTGTGTAAAGAAAGGTTATATTTAAGCTTCAAAATTGACGTTGGGATTTTTTCTTCTTCTTAGCAACTTTGCTCTTCAGTACAGAGTCAGCTCATTAAGCAACTACACATTGCTTTGCTATTACAGTATTTAGTTTTGCACCTCCTGATAAGTGTGAGTCTAAGCCATTGCTAAATACAGCACTAAGTAGATAGTACATACAAAACTAAGATGAGTAATCTTACCACTGTGAATTTATATGTCATCAGGAATACAATGGTAAGCATGATCCTGTCATAGTCACATAATTCTGAGTCCCATAGGGAAAAGTCCAACTAGTGTTCCTCTATGGGCAGATTTCTTCAGAAAGGAAAGGAAGCAGTGTTTAGATCAAGAGAAATAATAGTGCCACTCTATACTGCTTTGGTCAGGCCCCACCTGGAATACTGTGTCCAGTTCTGGGCACCACAATTCAAAAAAGATGTGGAGAAACTGGAGCGTGTACAAAGGAGGGCAACTAAGATGGTGAAGGGTCTGGAAACCATGCCTTATGAGGAAAGACTTAGAAATCTGGGGATGTTTAGCCTGGAGAAGAGAAGGTTAAGAGGTGTTATGACAGCCCTGTTTAAATATTTGAACGGATGTCATATTGAGGAAGCAGCAAGCTTGTTTTCTGCTGCTCCAAAGACTAGGACACAGAATAATTGATGCAAGCCCCAGGAAAAGAGATTCCATCTCAACATTAGGAGGAACTTCCTGACAGTAAGGGCTGTTTGACAGTGGAACACACTCCCTCGGAGGGTGGTGGAGTCTTCTTCCTTGGAGGTCTTTAAGCAGAGGCTGGATGGCTATCTGTCAGGGATGGCCTGCATGGCAGAAGGGGGTTGGAGTGGATGGCCCTTGTGGCCTCTTCCAACTCTTAAGATTCTATGATTCTATGATTTCTCCTTGCAGTCACCACAACCCTAACATCTACACTTCATGTCCCCCCTAGCCCTCTGGGGTATATTTTGGGTGCATGGGGACAAGTGGAATCTTGTTCTGGTAATGGTTCTAGGAAGCCTCTCATTACCATGTTTCCCCAAAAATAAGACAGTGTCTTATATTAATTGTTGCTACCAAAGATGCGGTAGGTCTTATTTTCAGGGAATGTCTTATTTTTTCCATGAAGAATTCACATTTATTGTTGAACCAAAAAACAAACAAACAAAAAACAAAAAAACCCATTTATTATATACTATATATATATTTATATACAAAAACTTTGCTAAGTCTTATTTTCCAGGGAGGCCTTATATTTAGCAATTCAGCAAAACCTCTACTAGGTCTTATTTTCGGGGGTGTCTTATTTTTGGGGAAACATGGAAGTACATAGAGCAACACTGGCTGGAATTCACCCACGAATTTCAGCTGGGATGACCTCCCTGTGTGAAACATTACAATTAGAAACAACAGAGCTACAACCTAGGAACAAGCCTCAAAAATTCACAGGGACTTAGGTCTGCATGGGATCAGATTTAAGAGAAAATACCTGTTATGAGCTGTATGCTAGAAAGCTGGCATGGATATTCTTAGTGAGAAACTGGACACATTACAATAACAACTTGAGGATTAAAAAGGAAGAAGGAATGGGGAAGGGGAAAAGAATAAGAAATGCAGAAGCACCTAAAAGACTTGTTGGACTGTTTTTTTGTTTTTGCATGAACTTTCATGGATATAAACCACTTCTTCAGCTGCAGTAGAGACTAATAATAAATGCTCATGTAGAAAGCATATTTACACAGTTGTGGAAATGGGATAAAATGTAATAGGAATCAGACAGATGCAAATAATGTATTTTGCCCCAAATAAGGACTGCATTAGGTGATCAGGTCTCTCAGATCTTTATAATCGTCAATTAGTGCTAATGTGTGAAAGCAATGACTCTGCTTTTCAAATGTCAATTTACCAGGATTCAAAACTCTCTCTGAGAAGATTCCTTTTACTATATGTGCAGCAGTAAGGACTCTTGTATTAACACATGTAGTCTGATATGAAGACCTTGTCTTTCTTCATAACTCTGCTAAAGGATTCAAATTTGTGAATATAATTCAGTTCAGCAGTTTCCTTTTCTAGTTGAGAGAGTTAGGAACTGGAGGCATCCCATTGCAATGGTTCCGTTCCTTCCTCTCGGGCAGATTCAAGAGGGTGTTGCTCGGGGACAGTTGCTCAGCAAAAAAGGAGCTTAATTGTGGTGTCCTTCAAGGTGCCATCCTGTCCTCAACACTATTCTATATGTTATATGAGAAACCTCTGGGAGAGATCATCCAGAGGCATGGGGTGGGGTGTTATCAGTACGCTGATGACACCCAGATATATTTCTCCATGTCTCACTCTACAGCTTTTACTTCAGATGGCATCTCTCCTCTCAATGAGAGCAGTAATGGACTGGATGAGAAAAAACAGATTGAAACTGAATCCAGACAAAGTGGAGGTACGTACAGTAGGGACCACAAACCCAGGTGTTCTGGTACAACCTCCAGTCTTAGATGGAGTCACACTCTCCTCAAAGGACTGTATTTGCAGTCTGGGAGTGCTTCTAGATCCTTTGCTCCAGATGATAAATCAGGTAAATGTGATGGTCAGGAGTGCCTGTTATCAGCTGCAGCTGATAAGCCAACTTCACCCTTTCCTGGAATTGAGGTGCCTAGAAACTGTGGTGCATGTGCTGGTAACTTCACGACTTGATTTCTGCAATGCACTCTACATGGGGCTACCCTTATGCTTAGTGCAGAAACTTCAATTAGTGCAGAACATAGCAGTCAGGTTGGTTTCTGGTAAAGCCAGAAGCGATCACATAACACCTATCTTAAAATCGCTCCACTGGCTGCCCATTAGTTTCTGGGCACAGTACAAGGTGTGGTTATGACCTTTAAGGCCCTAAATGGCTTGGGTCCAACCTATCTTTAGGACTGCCTCCTTCCGTATAATCCATCCCACACACTCAGGTCCTCTGGGAGGAATTTGTGGCATCCTGTGAAAACTAGGCTGTCTGCAGCTACCGAGGGGACCTTTTCAGCAACCACTCCCAGAGTATGGAATGGCCTGCCAGATGAGGTCCGTCACATCACCACCTTAAACAGCTTTTAAAAAACTGTTAAGACAGATCTCTTCTGACAGGCCTTTCCTGAATAGATAACCAGCCACCAAAATCAGAACCTGTATCCTTCTGAATATGCTATAGCCACTATTGGACCTTTTTATTTTGTTTATTTTAAGGTATGCTTTAAATTGTTTTAAACAATTGTGAATTGTTTAATTGTTATTTTAGGGGTAGGTGGGATTCTTGGATATGGGACTGTACTGTTTTAACTTGTAAGCCATCCCAGTTGTCCCAAACAGAGAGGTGGGATATAAATAAAATATCTATTTATATATTTATTATTTAGTCTTTCTGTACAATGTCCTTCCCACTTTTCCCAACAAACAAATAAGCTTTACTTTCATATAGGTGAAGGGAAAGACCTTAATGCACTCAAGGAAAATAGTCCCAGTGTGATGTAATTAGTAGAGTCCCAATGGGGCAGTACATACTGTCCCGAATAGGTGCCCTCAGGGTGCCTGTTTTTCCTCCAGAGGGAAGCCGCAGCAACCAAACCGCATGGCTTCCTGCCGGCAGAAAAAGAACCTGAAAAAAGCAGGTTCTCTCTAAAGCTGCAGCGGTACACTGCTGCAACATATAAGTGCGCCACTGGCACACTCATAACATAAGCATCGCGCTGCACCATGTAGATGCCACGCAGCACTTACATAAAGATGGTGGAGCCCATGTAAACAGGACACCGTCTTCTTGATGCCCCCGTCATGTGATAGGGTTGCAAGGCATGTGGAAACCCCACCCCGAGGCAACCCTAGCACATGACGGAGGCACCTTAAAGGGCCAGTCTGTACCAGCCCGATGTAATACAACCCTACTCACTTGACTGGGGGTTGCATGTTGCCAGTTACCCTTGCCCATCCTTACTGCCATCATCAAATAAAACTATAACTGCACAAGTCAAAGCAAGTCTCATGATCTCCAGTGAGAAAATATTCAGAGTCTCTTTTCTTTTGATAGGAACTGTCATCTGTTTTCTGCTATTCTTTCACCTACCTCAAAATAAAGCTTCTTTGTTTGGTGGGAAAAGCGGGAAGGAAAAGATAGTGGTGGCAAAACAAGTATTCCTAAGTACTTAGTTATCTCAAACTCCCTTGGGGCTTTTGGAATGACCAGTTTGCCCCTTCAAAAATACTAATGGGGGATTACATAGTATGGATCATTCCTCCTAATATATTCAAGCATGGTCCCTACCCATACTAGTCAGCATCATTTCTATGCAGCTGCATGCTCCATTTGTGATAGTTGTTAGCCATGAGAAATCCTTTATTAACATTAAATATTCAAGTAATACAAGCAAACACAAATAAAAAATACACACATACAGTAATTCACTCAAAGGGAAACATCTTTTATATCTCATTTTTGGGGCATGTTGGAATCAATGCAGAATGCTGAAAAGTATTTTCACTTGGTGGGATCACTCCCTGTTTTTCAAATATATTTTATTGCATATTATCAACTTTAATATTGTTTTCTTTTTCTCTTAACATGTCATAGAAAGCTTTTGTTTACTTTCTTTTTTCCCTAAAGAACTGGTGAACATTCATAACAGCCCTTTAATTCAGTAGTGAAGCAAGAATCAGTGCTCGTGCAAATGGAACCACTTAAAACTTTCTTGACTTTTAGTTACATGCTGCCACTGCCATAAATGTGCAAAGTTCAAAATAATAAAAATAATAAAAAATAATTTTAAAAAATTAATTCCTGCCAGCCCTTGGGAAACTGGCTTCCAGTACACAGGTAGGATATCTTTTACACAGCATGTGTTCGTGCAAATGTTGCATGAATCCATTCCATATAGTTTATGAGAATTAATAAAGTCGATTCCTAGGAGACTGTTATTTCTATTACATACTCCATGTTTGTAAAATGTTTAACTCAGCCTTTTCTCTCTCTCTCCCTGCAGAATATCCTGTTTTGTTCATGAGCATGCAACCAATAGCCTGAAAAGGTGAACAAAATTACTCTGGAAATGGAAAAAGGCAAAAGGAAAATAAAACAGATTCTGTAATCTGAGTTAATAACAAGCCCCAAGATATTCTTTTCTGCACAGAATACATGGTACTATCTTACATGTACCAATAATGAACAAAGAAGTGCATGGAGTCAGGCAATATGGAAATGGCTTTAAACTTTAACGTTAGGAACTGGACTATAGATTAGAAAAACTCAGGGCTTCTTAAACATTTTAGGTGACATAAATCTGGCATGTATACCCTGATATATACTATGGTGAATACCATATATAAACTTTACAGTGTAAAAGTAGGCTCTGGAATCTTTGGTCTTCCAGATGTTGCTGAACTCCGGATCCTACTACCATTTCCATAGCCAATTTGGTCAAGAGTTAAGTATGACAGGCATGGCCATTCATCACAGCCTGGAGGGTTGAAAGTTCCTCGACTCTGGGGTAAAGCCTGAAGAGACAACATACAACTATAAATATTGTTGTGGACACTTTCCGGGATCTGTGCTCAAGTGGGGAATCTGGAACATACTTGTGAATCTTTCAGGTCTAAAGATGCAAATCTCCCCACTCCTAGTTCATCATAATTGTCACTGAATTGAATTCAAATTGGCAGTGGGGGTGCAGGGCAAGAATGAGGAAAAGAAACGGTGATAACATGAAACATTTCCAGTGGTGGAATATTTATTAAACATAAAGTATTTTCTGATATGGTTATCTTTCCCTGGCTAGTTATTTCCTAGCTGATCAAAGAAAAGTCTTCATATTTCACATGAACTCTTTGGAAAGCCTTTTTTGATCAGCTAGAAAACTTAGTTTTCATCTTTTTTAAAATGGTTTTTAAAATTCTGTTTCACAAGTAGTTTAACATATTCAAGTGAAATGTAGAAAATTAGTCCTTTATTCCTTCCTTTTAAGTGACTTTGGCTTTCTTTGGACACTGAGACTCTGCTGCTGAACATGCTGCTTTCTACTTCATCCAAAGGTTGTTGAGTTGGATGAACTAATCAATGAATGAAAGGCAATTATGTTCTGTGTTCTACAAGCAATTATTTCCAGCACTCAGAGCAGAATTTTAGAATAATCCCATGAGGTCTGTGATATCTATGTTTCAGTATTTCACCTTTTGCTATTGACTGCTTGATCTACTGTAGTAAGGTGCCATGAAATAAATTCTCCAACTGTTCATTACAGCACATTCTACATCCTACAATCTGGAGGCCTCAACCAGCTTCTCTTGGCCATGCTGCAATTTGAAACCAGAGATGAATGGTTTGCAGTCAGTAGATGGATGCTATGGGTTTAATCTTTACCATATTGACTAAAGAACAGTTATGCAGAGATGGATAATATAAAATGGAGCCACTGTTTTCCCGTTAATTATCTAAATGCATCCAAATCTGCTTTATACTATGAAGAGGACTAATTTTTAAAAATGCCCTTTCATCTTTGATATTATTAATCTTCTCTAAAATGTTGCCTGGTCATTAATCAAACTGAAGTATAATAAATACAGATTTTAAAAAAAAGAGCGTCTCTGAATTTGGCTCACTTCAACAGAACTTGAGAAAGTCCTCATTAATACTGAATGGTTGTTGTTCTTTTTCTTTTGCCTTCATTTTGTTCATGAGCTGTTCAGATGAATTAAGGCTGCTGCCACACTGCAGAATTAATGCAGTTTGATGCCACTTTAACTATCATGGTTCCATCCTATAGAATCCTGGGATTTATAGTTTGTTGTGGCACCAGAACTCTCTGACAGAAAAAGCTAAATATTTCACAAAATTTTGAATCCCAGAATTCCATAGCATTGTGTCATGGTCATTAAAGCAGTGTCAGACTGCATTACTTCTGCAGTATAGATGCACCCTAAGTTATATATCCAGAATGTTTTAAAATCTCAAGTCTTTGGGATCTGTATCTCTTGTTGCTCTGCAAGTACTAGAGACAGTTTGAGTTTTCTCTCCCCAAAAAACCATTTTCCTCCCCCTTTTAAATTGCTTTTGCTGTTCCCAATGAGCTTATAGCAATTGAAGAGAAGTCTACTAAGCTTTTTTTTTGTCAACAACCCTGCTTTCACACCATCTCAAAACAATATATAAACTATGTTGTATCAACATTCTCCTCTTTCTTTTCCCTAACTTTGCCTGGTGAAAAAATGTGTGACTTTCTAAAAGCTTGCACATATAATTTGTGCCTTTTTGATTGGCCTTATAAAATTAGTATCACAAGTCTCAGTTGTTACAAGGACTAGATAGATGTCCAGCAATAACATATAACCAGGCAATCATAGTTTCTCAATTCACATGTATACTTCCTGACTTGCTAAAGCATAATTAGCACCTGGAAAGAACTACACACTCAACTCCATGCCCTCCTCCCTTTCTATTTACATACTACCTTTTAGATGCCTATCACAATTATCTTGTAATTTAAGGTAATTCCCATAACATCAAAATTTGGGAACTATATTTCAATTACTAGCCAGGACATTCTCTCTGTCGGTGTGAGCATGTGCCTCAAGTTGCATGTTGACTTATGATGACACTATGAATTTCATAAGGTTCTCTTAGGCAAAGAAGACTTAGAAGTGGTTTGCCAATTCCTTCTTCTGAAATATAGCTCTGGTATACAATCATAGAATCGTAGAGTTGGAAGAGACCACAAGGAACATCGACTCCAAACCCCTGCCATGCAGGGACTTCCAATCAAAGCATCCCTGACAGATGGCCATTCAGCCTGTATTTAAAGACCTCTGAGGAAGGAGACTCCACTACACTCCAAGGGAGTGTGTTCCACCACCGAACAGCTCTTGCTGTCAGGAAGCTCCTCCTAATGTTGAGGTGGAATCTCTTTTCCTGCAGTTTACATCCATTGTTCCAGGTCCTAGTCGCTGTAGCAGCAGAAAACAAGCTTGCTCCCTCCTCAATGTGACATCCCTTCAAATATTTAAACAGGGCTATCATATCACCTCTTCACCTTCTCTTCTCCAGGCTGAACATCCCCAGCTCCATAAGTCTTTCCTCATAAGGCATGGTTTCCAGACCCTTCACCATTCTAGTCGCCCTCCTTTGGACACACTCCAGTTTCTCTACATCCTTTTTGAATTGTGGTGCCCAGAAATGGATACAGTATTCCAGGTGGGGCCTGACCAAAGCAGAGTAGAGTGGCACTATTACTTCCCTCTATTGATACAACCTAAAATCGCATTGGCCTTTTTACCTGCCGCTTCACACTGTTGGCTCATGTTCAATTTGTTGTCTACTCGTAGATCCCTTTCACACGTAGTTTCATTCAGCCAGGTGTCCCCCCATCGTATATCTGTGCATTTCATTTTTCCACCACAAGTGCAGTATTTTACATTTCTCTGTGTTGAATTTCATTTTGTTAGCTTTGCCCAGCTTTCTAGTCTATTCAGGTCATTTTGAATTTTGATCCTGTCCTCTGGGGTATTAGCTACTCCTCCTAATTTGGTCTCATCTTCAAATTTGATAAGTATGCCCCCAATTCTGTCATCCAAGTCATTAATAAAGATGTTGAATAGCACTGGGCCCAGGACAGAACCCTGTGGCACCCCACTGGTCACTTCTCTCCAGGATGAAAAGGAACCATTGTTGAGCACCCTTTGCGTTCGGCCGGTCAACCAATTACAAATCTATGTAACAGCTACCTTGTCTAGCCCATATTTTACAAACTTGTTTGCAAGAATGTCATGGGGAACCTTATTAAAGACCTTACTGAAATCAAGATATGCTATATCCACAGCATTCCCTTCATCTACCAAGCTGATAATTGTATCAAGAGAGAGAGAGAGAGAGAGAGAGAGAGAGAGAGAGAGAGAGATCAGATTTGTCTGGCATGACTTGTTTCTCTGAAACCCGTGTTGACTTTTTGTGATTATGGCATTGCCTTCTAGATGTTTACAGACTCTCTGTTTAATGATATGCTCTAGAATCTTTCCTGGAATTGATGTCAGACTAACTGGACAATAATTATTGTTATTCATTGGCTGTCTCCCATCCAAGTACTAACTTGGGCTGTTCCTGCTTAGCTTCCATGATCAGATGGCACCTTTAGGGCATTTAGGCCTCAGGGCCTTGCACTGCAATTTGGATCACTACATGTGTAGTTATAACACTACAATTCCACGTTAACTGCCATGTTTGTATCCTGTGGAATCCTGGATTTTGTAGTTTAGTGAGACACTGGAGTGCTCTGGCTTAAAACACAAAATGCCTTCCTGTATCTGCAAATCCATAACAGGGAAGGTTTTCTACGCCTCTGCTTTTGAGATAATGTTTCCAGTACAACACACCAGGGCAAGCCCAAGTCTGTGATATATTTCTTGGGTGATCTTTACAATCTAGCAATCTATAGGGTATGGAAGGTCTAATAAATATCACATTCGAAAGAATGGAAGAGGGTGACCCTTCAACCCATTTCCCACCCCACCCCATTAAAGTTTCCACTTTTGGCTTGTAGGTATATTATGCAAAGTGAAAAAATACATTTTTATGGGGAACAATAGTATTATATGTGTCTTCACCAGTAATATGTCTGAAAATGCATCTTTCCTTAGACTCAATTATTTTCACATTGCTCCTGCCAGAGCTGTTTAAACAGACTGGTCTCTTAAAAGTTGGCAACAATTGTTCAAGTCCTCATGTAAATGAAATCACACTGAATTTCAATGGGGATCACTGTAATGATGCACTTTCTGTTCTTCCCATTTTTGTCTTTCAGTATATGCCTTTTGAATTTTCCATTTCATTTTAGTAACACTGTATGTCTCAGAGGCACTGCAGGATATATGCAATAGGCATTTCCAAATTTTATACTCACTTCAGACTTCTGGAGAAAAAATAAAGCTTCCAGATATTTTTTGTGGGATTCACTCACAGAGTTAGGGGCAATGCTGGGATATAAACTGAATAACCAAGATGAAGTAGACAGAATAAAACTGATCTACATTAACTAAATGGGAGTATCCCAAAAATGTTGCTGACCAAATTCAGTGGTCATGGAGCTGTTCTGTTCTCCCTGTCTCCTGTACTGTATACTTTAGCTCATCAATCTTCTATGTCCATCTTTCCTTCCAGTTTATTGGTAAATCAGTTTATTGTAAATCACCTCAGGCAGTCCCTGAGAAAAGTGGTTATTAAGAAATATGTTAAGCAATACCAAGAATTATGAATGAATCATTCATACTCTGTCTCTCTCAAGGGCCAATGTAGTGCAGTGGTTTGAATGTTGGACTATGACTCTGGAGACTAGGGTTCTAATCCTGGTTCGGCCATGGAAACCCACTGGGTGATCTTGGGCAAGTCACACTCTCTCAGCCTTAGAGGATGGTAGGGGCAAACTCTTTCTGAAGAAACTTGCCAGGAAAACCCTGTGATAGATTCACCTTAAGGTTTCCATAAGTCAGAAACAACTTGAAGGCAGACAACAACAACTCTTCCACACATACAAACCCACACACACACGCACACACTGTATCAGAGAGAGAAAGAGAGAGAGAGAGAGAAAGGTGCATATTATTAGTCACTAAGCAGTGTATAAAATTAAAAATAAAGCAGGCTGTGCCTAATGGCTCATGTTTCAATACTCAAGGCAAGACCCATTCTGGAGGAGATAAATGTAAGGAAATCAATAGAGAAAATCAAGCTATAAGTCTTAAAGAGATCCTCAGATTGTCTCACAACTTCCTCATATTGGTTGATAAGTGTTGATCCCATCTAAATATGGCTTAACTAAAAGGCATAACCCCTTAAAATTTGTGCTTACTCTGGAGCATTTAAACTGGGTGATCTAACTTCAAGCATCAAGACACACTAAAAGTGTGAAAACAGGCTGTTTGTAGCCCCAGCAGGACAGGCAAGCATATACGCAAATGAGTCCTGAATGCACAGTGTCTATTCTGATTTTAAAGCTGAGCCTATGTGTGCAAAGCCAATTGCAGAAATTGTATGGGCTATGCTTGGATTTGGACAGATCTCAGATCCAGAACCAAATCAAGCTGATGGGTAGATTCAGGAAATGTCTGACTTAAAATGAGACTCTTCAAATCTATGTACTCCTGAAATTGGATTTGGATGGCTGCAGATAACAATTTGTCCCCCAAAATTGATTGATTTCTCTCTAAGCCCTTCATATAAGGAAAGTATTGGGGGAAAACATTTAGAAGAAAGAGGAGGGGTGCAGTTTTGTGACTGATAACTGCATCTTCCAGTCATAAAAGATTGTTTCCCAATACTTTGGGGGAATGGATGCTGAAGAAATGAATAGCAACTCTGTTTTCATGGTCAGTATTCTTAATTGGTTTTCCTTCTAGGAACAGGAAATCTGTGGAACTTAGAAGGGTGTAACTTGGGACTCGGAAGGGTGAGTTTTTGGGAAATGCTGAATGGTTAAGTCCTTCTGCTCCACATCCATTATCAACTTCTTCCTTTCTTGAACTTTTTTTTTGTCCATTAAGTAGAAAACAAACAAAAACTTTAAACTGATTTTCATTCATTTCTTGCCCAGGGACAGGAATCATGCAAACTTAGAAAGTGCAGCCACAAGGTGAGGAATGTATGGAGCTGCAGCCCAACAAAGAATTGACTCCACACAAATTGCACTCCTGCTCTAGCTCATGTACCCAATCCTTCTAAAATCCTTGTACTGAAACAAGGGGGGGGGGGGGAGGAAAAGGGAATCTTGTAGCACTTTTAATACTGATTTATTTTAGCATGCACTTTTGTGCACTGCAGTGCAATTAGCCTGACAGTTGTCTCAAGCCCCCTTTCCCCTCTCTCCACTTTCCGCCTTCCTACATTTCCTTTTTAACCAGTTTCTGTACACAGAGATCCTTATGGAGCTTAAAATCTGACAGGGAAGCCAGTGAGATAAGATAATAAAGGAAAGGTATAGATTCAGTGTAGATCATGCTACCTAGGGTGGTGTGGGTGGTGCTGGTATAATTGCCAGGAATGTCATGCTGAGTCCTGGAAATGTACCTGCAATCAAAAATGTAAAATCACCAATCTTGGGCACTCTAGCAAATTAACAAGCTATTGTACTTTCTCTGATTTGCCTCCTGCGGTGTCGCTAAGGTATGGCAATAGAAAATAATACATTGGCAGACTTTTTTCCCCCCACTTGAGGACTCCCAACGGACAGATTCTGCAATGGTGCAGAATCAATAATGAAGTATATTTCTGCACCACTCTTTCCAGAAGACCACTTTTATAGCCCAAGAGAAAGGCCCATAAGACTTGCTATATTACCCTGCCTGTGAAAGTCATTGCTCTTACGATGGATGAATCAGGTCAAGCTAGTTGTGATTACTGTAAGAAATGGGTGGTATATAGACAAAAGCCATAATTACATTCATTTACGTCAAATTCACACTAAGGTAAGTATAAGCATAGGCTTTTCAATAGGAATTGGTAAGTTATCAGTGGAGGTTGTCAAGTGATATGCCCCAAGGGATAAATTGTAAGGCCCATATTCAGATGTATTTTAAGAAAAACCAGGATGCTGTAAATAGAATTTTGCAGTCCAGAATATTTTATAATAACTCTTTAAACATGCCACAACAATGTAGTTTAGTTAATGTGGGCTGAAAATGCTGTTGCTTGATGATAGGGAAACTAATGATAAAACAGCTGCCATTCAGGACTTGATTCTGGATATACTTGCTGATCTGTTATAGAGACCTGGTGGGATGAAGCTAAGGGGCTACATCTTTTTTAGCTTAGCCTATTAGGGTGTTCTGTGTACCAGAGGGCAAGAACAGTGGGGGAGTGGGCTTCCTGTGGTCTAGTGTGATTATATCCCTCTGACCAGCCATCCTATCCCTCAAGTCTGCAAGGACTGAGGGGCTGTGCACACTGCCCATAAGGGGCAGCCTGCAGCTACCTGCAGGTGTGCCAGATCTGGGCTGTGGCAACTGCACACTGAAGCCCCAATCTGGCCTTTCCAGGGGGAAAAAAGGAGCTCCTTTTTGCACCCTAGAAAGGGCATGATAGCTGCAGTGCTGTAGCCTGAAGGCGCCCCTTTGGCGCTGTGTTGTGTGGACGCAGTGCCAGGAGAGCACTGTGATGCCGCATGTTATGTGGAGTGGCACACAGCATCATGGTGCCCTGGGGATGGAGTCGGGGCATGCATCATGTGGACGCTCCACCCCCAGGCCAATCTTAATAGCCGGTCTGCAGGGCCTGAGTGTGTGTTTTTGAAACTGGACAGTTGAGACAGATTGGAGATTCTGTTGGTGTACCCCTCCATACACACACTCAACAGTTTCACTTCCTGAGCCAGCCGGAGTGGTTTCGGAGGTGGTGTTGGGAATCTCCATGGCTTCTGGTGCTGGGGGACTTCAACATACATGCTGAGGCTACCCTGGCAGGAGTGGCTGAGGACTTCACGACCACCATTATTATTATTATTATTATTAAACTTTATTTCTAGAGCGCTGTAATTATACTCACCATCACAACCATGGGCCTGTCCCAAGTGGCCTCTGCTCCAACTCTTTCTGTTGTTCACAGTGTAGACTTTGTTTTCCATATTAGAATAGAATAATGGTGATCTAAGAATGTAGGAGTTTTCTACTGTTCTATTGTCATTGACAGACTACTTCAGATTACTACACCAGGAGCCCTGGAGCACAGTGGTTAAATGCCTGTACTGCAGCCACTCACTCAAAACCATAAGGTTGCAAGTTCAAGACCAGCAAAAGGGCTCAAGCTCAACTCAGGCTTGCATCCTTCCGAGGTCGCTAAAATGAGTACCCAGTTTGTTGGGGGCAAGTAGCTTACAGCTGTAAACCTCTTAGATACTCCTTAGGTGGTATGAAGTGGTACATAAATGAAGCTGTTTGTTTCTTGACTTGCTGGGACTCAGAGCCTCTGCAGGGGTGGGGGACCTGTTAAGATGGTCCACCCCAGGAGGCTTATGGATCTGAATGGATTCCTGATGGCTTTTGGTGAGCTTTCTGTTGCCTTGACAGGTGAGCCTGTTGAATCCCTGGTTGATCTCTTGAGTGTGGAAATGATCAAGGCAGAGAACACAATCACTCCTAAGTGACCTACCCATGGAGTGGAGTAAAATCAGCCCCTTGGTTTTCTGGGGATCTGGCAACAATGAAACAAGTAAAATGGAACCTAGAGTGACACTATCAGAAAACTCAGAGTGTGTCTGATTAAAATAGACTAGTCTATCTGAAGGCCTACATCACAGCAATGAGGGTGTCAAAAAGTCTTTTTTCCCCCCTAGTACTATGGCATAATCACAGAACCATCCAGAAGCATGATTTTGAGTGGCCAGGGATCTGTTATATGGAGAATTTTAGCCACTCAGCAGCCTGCTGTGAAGAATTTGCCCACTACTTAGCAAATAAAATCTCTCAGAATTACTCTAACTTGGATGCTGGATACAGGTCTGGTGGATGTAAACTTGGCCCCTGCTTGTCCATTATTGATGTGTACGTTTCCATTTGTGCAGCCTGGGGATATGAACAGAATCCTTTAAGAAATGTGAGCCACTACATGTGTACTGGACCCTTGCCCCTCCTGGCCTATTAAACAGTCCAGAGGGAGACTACTTCATTCGGTAAGGGAAGTGATTAACATCTCTTTACGACAAGGCAGAATCCCATAATGCCTGAAAGAGGCTATGCTAAAACCTCTTCTAAAAACAAACAAACAAACAAAACCTTCCCTGGACCCTACCATACTAGACAACAATAGCTATTGCTAAAGTATGGGGGCAGCCCCCCCCCCCTTACTGGGCCTTCTCAATGGGCCAAATGATCATGAGAAAGCAGTGATACACAGAGAGATTAACCTCTTAAAGCTCTGATGGGATCATAAAGGGAGATATAACACCTGAAATACAGTGTCTGTACTACCATGAACTGTTTCTAGTGGAGCACAGGCAAACATAGGAAACACAAAGGGGAACAAAACCGCCCTTCAGAATTTCACGATGTCCATTAACGTTCTTCCCAGATTGCCACTTTTCATTTTTGGCAGAGATCCTGTACCTATCAAAGCGCTCAGACAGGATGAAATTCAGGAGGTGATGTTTGTCCAACATTGAGTTCACCACCACAAAGGAAGTTCCATCTGTTGAATTTTGCCTGTTGTACAACTATTAAAGGCCCAGAAACTTCACCAGGAAAATGTGACAAACTGACTTGTTATAATCTATATAGTCAAAACATGACTTTGATTCCCATTTTCTTTTACATATTTGGCTTCCATGATTTACTGTCAACACATCATCAGCTGGTGTTAATTTGCACTTTCTAGATCAAATGCGGAATCATAAGAAATACTAAGAAAAGGCCTTCACATGTGACCAATATTTCAATAAAACAATGCAATGTGTAGTTGTCTAATTAAGAAAATTGAAATGAAAACGTTAAAGGAAATGAGTCCCTTCCTTAAGCATAATAATGGGGTGATCTAGACCGCCCTCTTTGGGGCGGTCCCAACCAGCCCCCAGACGCAGCGGGATGGGGCCGAGGCTGCTATACCGGCAGCCTCAACGGCCCCATCCCGCTTCTGGAGGCCGTGGGGAAGCGGCAAACTGCCGCTTCCCCGCGGCCTCTAAGCGGGGTGCAGCGGGTGCCCTGGGTGCCTGCTGCACTCCACTTATGGAGGAAGGGAGAAAGGGGCCGCCACCGTGGCCCCTTCCTTCCTTGGTCTTTGCTGTGGCTATCTAAAAGCCGCGGCAAAGACCCGCCTTCAAAAAGGAGCTTCGTTCAGAGCTCCTTTTTGGCGCCGTGGAAAGGGCGTGATTTGCGCCCTCTCATAATGTGCGCAGCAAATCTAAACGCTGTGCATGTGATGACGCTCTTCCGGCATGTCCATATGGATGCCGCCATCTTTAAATGGCAGTGTCCATGCACTTTAGGCCTAGGGAGGGTGTAGACGCTAAAAACGCTTTTTGAAACCCTAATCGCGCCGCAAAATGCCCGTCTAGATCGGGCCAATATATACAGTGATACTGCAATACTGCTTCTGCCTCACCGATTAGAGAGTTTATTGCATGAACTTTAAAACCGGCTCAAGTCTCCCGAGCTGCAGCTGGAAGGTGAGATGGAGGCAGGGATTATCACATGCAAAATTGTTGCCTAATTGCCAGCTGCCATCAGCCCAGGTCCAAGCTGGGTCCCAGCTGCACTCTGTCAGAACTTTTTCAGTCAGAAGCTTTCTGGCTTCTAAAAAGTGCTGGCGGAGCGCAGCTGGGACCTGGCCTGATGGCGGCCAGCAATTAGGAGACAATTTAGCATACGATAATCCACGCCTCCATCCCGTGTACCAGCTGCAGCCTGGGAGGCTTAGGCCAGTTTTAAAGTTCATGCAATAAGCTCCTATAGCATAACTCATACTGGTTGAAACATTTTATATACGATCAAGCAGATACAGATTTTATTTGAAGCCTCTAGATTTAAATAAATAAATAATAAATAAACAAACTTTATTCTTATACCCCTCCTTTCTGCTGCAGCAATCAAGGTGTCTTACATGACTAAAATATATTGGAATAATACATACTCTTAATAAATAAATTGACACCCACCCACCCACCCCCCTTTAAAACAGGATTAAATACAATACAGTTTAAAAATTCAGCCTGTTAAAATGAAAAAAAAAATCATCTAGTTGAGGCAGTGGTTACATAAAGTAGGGAGAGTACAGAAATTAGATTGAACTATTCTGCGAAGGCCTGCCAGAAGAGATTTGTCTTGACAGCTTATTGAAGCTGTCTAGGTTGGTTAAACATACATGCACACACAGAGAGACATACACAAACATTTAATTACAACAAAAGAAAAAATAATGGCCATGGAGGATTTATTTCTTTATTTCCATTTATACATAATCTAGATCGGGTTGGGCATTGTGTGGCCTTCCAACTGTTGTTGAACTGCACCTCCTCATCTTTGGCTATGCTGGTTGCTAGGCCATGGAACTGAGCAATATCTGGAGGGTCACACAATTCCCATGCCTAATCTAGATTCTGGAGCAGTGTTAACTTTCTGTTCCACAGTACCTCTGCCAATGTCAGCAGTGTTTATTACCATCTGGAGTACTCATAGGAAAGTTGTGGCAGTGGCATATAACCTAATTGTAGATTATACATAGGAGTTACCAGAAAAGCACATTTTCACCACAGTTGCAGCATACATGAAGCTATAGTTGAGGAGGAGGAAGAGGATTAGAGGAAAGAAGGGGAGAGAACTTTTGAATCTATGGAAAATGATTACTTTCAATTCCAGTGGGTCACAACAACTCCATTTACAATATCTGGACAAGTCTTCTCAGCAACTCCACTTACCATATCTGGACAAGTCTTCTCAGCAAAGACTTCTACATACATACTAAGGACACTGGGGCCTAGTAATCTTAAACATCCCATATTTCTTAACCCACACTTCTCCAACTTGGTACCTTTTTGATATTTTGAACCTCTAGCAGCCTTCAGCAGTTTAGCCAATGGTTAGAGATTATGTAAATTGTAGTTCACGACATCAGGTTAGCACCAGGTTTGCTACTTTGGCCTTCTTCTGTGTAAACCATACCTTCCAGTTCTTTTGATTTGGGAGGGACAGCTCTGATTAACCCTCTGTGAATTCCTCTTTTTCACCTGCTTTTAAACTGTCCCTTTTGCCTCTCTTCCTCCCACTTTCCCCTTTGTCCTTGGCTTACTTCATTTGTTTTAGACTGGATTCAAAGTGCAAAAGTAATTTATACTCAATTAACTTGTGTGGGGATAGGAAAGGAAAACGTGTAATCTTGCCCTTCCCAGCAGGCTCAGGTAAAAGCAAATTGCTGCTACCTTTCCTAGGACTTTACTGCATGAGGAAAAAAAAGAGCAAAACCAATTAGGAGCATATCCGCTTTTTTTCTATACCACTCCACATGACGTTGTAGCACTTCCATTCACTTATCGATGGGAGACAGTTGTTAAAGTGTGGAGATTATTGCATTGACAACCCAACTGCTCCCTAACGGGATGCAGTCAAGTTGTGGGATGCAGGCGGGTATTATCGCATGTAATTAATCACTACTACTGCTGGGTGGATGCATCCCAACTGCATCCTGGGTCCTAGGCACGTTTTCAGAAGCTGCTTTTTAAAGCCAGGAACTTTCCAACTTTGAAAAGCAGTCTCCGAAGTGTGGTTGTGATCCAAGATGCAGCTGGGATGCAGCCGGCTGGTGGCAGAGGTGCCAAATTATTTGTGATAATACCTGCCTGCATCTTGCAACCTGGCTGCATCCTGTTAGGGAGTAGTTGGGTTATTTGTCAATGGGCTAATCTCCTGTGTCTTTAGCTGAACAGGAAAAATCTATTCAGCAAAAGGCACACTTTGCCAAGCATCTTTCCTCCAGAAGAGAACAGAATTGTTATGAGGGTATGTGGAGCTGTATGGAGAAAGCTACCAATTGGTTTTACCTTTCTTTTCTTGCTCATTAAACTCCCTAGCTTGTCTGTTATTCCTCATTAATAACTTTTGTTATTTTGACCATGTGATGTTGCTTGGCCACATATGTCCTGTTTTTTAACTGTGAAATGCTGGAGGTATGTGCAAGAACTCATGCGAGAATATGCTCTGTGTGGTTGGTAGTACTTTTTTTGGCCAGGCTCTCATGCATTTAATAATTGCATAACTCATAGATACAGTAAAATAAGTTTCTCCAACTGTTAACAATATTTAAGCTTTACCAGGAAGGTAAAAACAAACAACCCCTTTGTAATTCTGTGTGGGATGCTTTGAATGGGATACTTTAAATGTACAATATCCTGTATGGGAACAAGCCATTGGATTAGATGATCCAATAAAGATTTTGCTCAAGTACATAGTCAACTATTTTTAATGTAATGAGAATGATGCAGATAAATATACCTTTGAAAAGATTATACGTACATGGTTTTCAATGTCCAGTTTTAAGGGAACACCATCTGCTAAGTGACTATTATATAAAATTATAGAAAATCACAGTTTAAAAATGGGATTGAATAAACCTAAATGTCTAAATGAATGAATAATTTAAAAATGAATCACATTCAGTGGGTTGATATTAGTTACCTCTTACAATCATAGTGAGGAATACAGTGTTAAATGGAATCCAACTGCAAAAGATGAAGATGACATCTTGCTCCCAGTGGTACTGATGCATACATCATACTGGTGGTCCAAGCTGTCAGAACATACAATACTTATGGAGTAATATGAAAGCCAGCATGGTGTAACCGTTTGAGTGTTGGACTGTGACTCTAGAGACCAGGGTTCAATTCCCAGCTCTGCCATGAAACCCACTGGGTCACCTTTGGCAAGTCACATGCTCTCAGCCTCAGGGGAAGGCAATGGCAAACCTCCTCTGAACAAATCTTACCAAGAAAATCCCATAATAGTTTTTGCCTCAGGGTCATCTTAAGTAGGAAACAACTTGAAGGTACATAACAGCAACAACAAAACAACAACCTGTAAAGTATATTAGTATCATTTTTAAATGCTGCTGGTGACTTTTAAACCCCGACTAGCTTGGAATCAAGGCTTCTAAGAATATCTGCATGCAATGATATAAACATATTCAGCCTTTAAAATTAGCTTCATATGCCCCTTCCAGGATTCACATCTAACTCAGGAATAGGTAAAGTGTGACCCATGATCTGCATGCAGCCCATTGGAACCATGTTTGCATCCCTCAGGGGTCATATTTTTGACCTAAAATGTCCTCAAACACCTACTAGGCTGTTTGTGGGTATTTTCAACGTGTTTTTGGTTCTTCCAGGCTAGTTTAGCCTTTAAAAAAATCAGAGAGTTATAAATAAAAAAGGCCTCTCCTGGGCCTTTTTTCTATTTTCTTCTTTCTTTTAAAATACAAACAGCAATTTAGGGAGGATCCTTGTGTTTCTATATCTGTCTGTGTTATGCCAGAGAGAAAAAACATCCCCTGCCCGCACAATGAACATCACATATAGGGTAGCCACATATACTACTTTACAATGGCAATCCTCTATTTGAAAGCATCTTGGGTATGAGGGAGCTATCCTGTCTGAGTTTGGTTTAAAAATCAAAAGAAAGAAGGTTGGGAATTTTGGAGTTTCCTATTCATAATTAGCACACTTAGTGCCGAAACAACAGACTAAGTAGGCACAGGGCACATGGGCAAAGCTATCCAGATTCATTCTGTTTATATGATATCCTACATTTCCATTATGAATGAGATTCAAGTTGGATAGCCAATAAAATAATACAAATTTTATTAAACCAACATTAAACCAGCCAAGATCTTATGTTAGCTACATCTCCCAATGCTTCCCCTCCCCCAATAATCCTTCCTTTTAAGCGGTACATCTCTCTTCCAACATTGCAGTTTCTGAATTGCTGGAGAACAGGATGACAAGCAGGATGCTTTATCAGTCATTGCATTTTGCAGTGCGTCCAACTACAGGAAGAGGGAAAGGTGCACCATCATTTACCCATCCACACTCTGCCAATTCAAAAATGGCTATGTTGGGGGTGGATGAACAACTTAGAAGGTAAGTTGAGTGGTTCAATGGAAGTAATGACACAATAACTGTAAGAATGGATTGTGATGTCATAAGTCAGACTTCCAGCATCAGAATAGCTGAACAGGATGCAAGCCAACATTAAAAAAAAAAAAGCAGTAAAAAATTGGCCACACATAATGTCGTCAATCCAAGAAACACCTACACCACACTGGGTTGCCCACAGCTATTCTGCTGGAACTGCCCTGGCTGAACAGCAATGAGAAAACTGTCTCAAAACAGACTATTTTAAAAGGGGACACATAACAGCTGCATGTAGTAAGCATGTGATATAAGTGATATGAACTCTGCAATATTGAATTATTAAGGTCTGAAAAGAAGGCATGGAAGTTTATGCTAGCCAGCATGATTTTATGGAAAGTGCTCTTTGTCAAACAAACTTCATCACATTTTTATAACCTACTATGGAGCTTCCCCTGACTACGCATTCTAGTTATATTTTTCAGTGCTGTGCGATATCATTAAAGCAGCATACTTTAAATGAATTAACAAGTAGCTAGCAGACACATCTCCACAAGTAGCTGCTAATGATGAATTCTTGCTAGATTGGAGGGATGATACATAGTCTGGCTTTAAAGCCATCCTCAGTCAATAGTGAATAAGTGATCTCAAGAATGATGCAACAGATGTAATATTTACACATTATGTGACTAAGGAAGAGGAGGATGAAATTAAACAATGCAATTAGGAGGATTGTTTCATAAGCTATTTATGTTATTCTACTGCTATGACTTTTAATATATCCAGAGAGAGATGGAGTTGGAAATGGTGGGAGGCAGGGCTGCAAACATAATCTTATATCAGCCAATATTTGGAGACGGAAGCAGTTTCAGTTCCTGTCTATGACACAGAAATCTTGGGCTGAAGATTACAGCAGGAAAGCAGTGTTTTATTTTGTTCAAAGCACATTTCTATAGCTGTGGTTAATATTAAAGCTGAATCAACTGTACTATTAAAATATATCAAAACAGCAGTACAGTATTAAGTACTCTTTAGCAGTCTCATCATGGTTTAGCTTATTTGTTTATCATTTAGAACAGTTTACCCTGTCTTTAAAATTATGATAATTTTAGACACATTAATGAATTTGTTTCAAATTGGTTACAACCAATTAAAACAATAATGAAAATGCTAGTATAGGTAGGGATTTTCAGTGATAGTTACACACCAGGAAAAAAAAACTTGGAGAAAGTTAAGCTAATTTCTTACCTGGCAACTAGGAGTCATCTGCTTTGATATAAGGAGAACAGAAAAGTTTAGTTCTTCCCAGATTTAATTATTGATTTACACCTCTTCCTATCAGCATCTTAGGCCAATACCATTGGAATCAATGAATAACTAACAGCAGAGATAAATGAACTTCAGGTCTGTAGATGTACTTAAAAAAATGAAAGAAAAGCAACCAAAAGCCTGAGATCCACTACAACAATGGTTCCCAACCTTTTCCATGCTCCACACCCCTAGGAAAAGTTTAACTTTGCATCCCCTACATAACTAATATCACATTTGAAGATGAACAAGCTTAATTTCTAATTTTTAAACCACAAATTGAACTACATATAATACTGCAGGCTTTTGATCCTTAGTTTTCTTGAATCATGCTGGTGCTGCCAGCCAGACCATGTCTGTTCTGTGTTCATTCCTTTGTCAAAGATAGTGGGTTTTTTCTGATTCCTGCTGTACCTTTGATTTGTGGGCTCAAAAGGTTGACTACATTCCCACCTGGGTCAGGGAGATGCCAGGCGGCCCCATCTTTTAATCTGATGGTTCAAGGTTGTTATTCTCCCCATGGTTTTTCCTTGCCTCTTCAAGTCTGTCTGTCAGAACCCCCCTCCCTTTTTTATTGCCCTTTCTGGGCTCTGAGGACTGGTGGGTTTGTGAGTTCCTCTGTGCATTCTTTCCATGCGAGCTCTCCTTGTTTGTGGCTAACCCTATGTGTCTACTTGTCTACAGATCAAAGACTGACCAGATGAGGCTGCTCCATGGCTCCCACCTTTGCCGGATTCAGAGACTGCAAAGGATTGTGGCCACCACCCTTCCGTTGATGGCACAACGTACAGCCGTGGTGGTGGTCACCGCTAATTTGCTCCAACTGCTATTGGTGCTTTGCATCGCCCTTCAATGATCAAAGCATGACCAGATGGTCCGGGGTTTCCAGCATCGCATTGAGGCTGCTCCATGGCTCCCACCTTTGCCCAGTTCTGAAACCACTAATGATTTTGACCACCACCTTTCCGTTGATGGCACAACGTACTACCGTGGTGGTGGTCACCGCTAATTTGCTCCAACTACTATTGATGCTTCGCTTGCCCCTTCAATGGTGGGGATCTCCTTCCTGTTAGTTTGGTGGTCACTCCCTCTGTTTTGGAGAGTCTTCTACAGCAGCACAGTTTGGACTGGCTGCTGATTTCATAAAAAACTGGACACAGAAGTTTGGAGCATTTGCTGGCTTCATACATATGGACTTGAGCCATGCTTTGGACATTTTTTGTTTTGGGTAGGGTTGGAGGAAGGCATTCTTGCAGAATGGCCTTTTGTGGATCTGGCAGGTGTGGTTTCCAGGGCTCTGTAGCACTGGATTGAGAGTCCTTTGGACCTGGGAACACTGAGCGCATGTGATGTGATGAGCGCATTTTGGGGGCCACATTGCTTGGCTCCCGGTAATTAGGTGCATTAAGAGATACCACCGTTGGAATGCGCAATTGTGGAATTGCGTAAGAGCGTTTCATTTGCCCCTATGTCATCCCAATGCTTGGAGGGCCAAGCAACCTATCATGAATCAACCGGGGTGTTGTTTGATGCTCCAGATCCAGACCTTATGCTGTGAGCCAACCCTACCTTTATACTGTGCTTATAAAGTTGTGGCCTTTACTTCCAATTGCTGTGTGTATGTGTCATTGGGTGCCTTCCCCTCCCCAGCAAATACTATGATTCAATGGGCTCAAGACTTTGGGCACCCTATCGACTTAGAAAACTGGGAGAAAACTTGGAACAGAATGCACAAATTTGCGGCAGGTACAAGACTTGAAGGAGAACATCCTAAAAATTTCCAATAGATGGTATTGCACCCCGGTAAAAGCTGAAGAAAATATATAAACTACAAGAAGAAAGATGTTGAAGATGTAAAAAAGCCAAAGGGATAATGTACCACATGTGGTGGATGTGTGAGATTGTGCAAGAATTTTGGAAAAAGGTATACATCTTAATCCAACAATATTCAAGATCAAGTTCCATATGAAACCAGACATTTACTTACTAAATATGACCTGCATAATGGATAGTCATAAAGAAGAAAAAGAGTGGAGACTTTTACTATACATAATTACAGTGGCAAGACTAAAAATTGCAAAAAATTGGAAGTAAGATGAACCACCTAACATTGATAACTGGCTACAAAGGATACATAATGAAAACAATGGATAAATGGATAAATTGTTCTTATGAGATTAAGAAAAAATTATGTTACAGTATGACAAGGAATGGCTGCCAATAGTTGCATACTGGAAAGACATTTGGGGAATTAAAAAAGACTTACTTTCGAATAATAATGAGAATCTCATTAGGTGAATAAATTATGTCTCAGACGTGGGATAAAGTTGTTTTTATAATGTTGTGTTAGTATTTATGACTTTAAAAACCCAAAATTAAGGAAAACTCAAACTAAAAAATCTTACTGAAAGGAAAAAATCAGATAAAGGAGTTCATGGAGGAAAATACTCCAAACAAGTAAAGGAAACAATTACACCTGGACTTCTAATTATTTACATCAGTAACTTTACATTATGAAAGAAGGTGTTAAGTTTAAGAAAAATTAAATTACTGTGGAACTGGTATGAATTACTGGATAGGAAATCTAAATTTGGAGCGGAATACTTAAGTAGAGACAAAGAGATATGGAAGAAAAATCTCCATATACAATATCAATCAAGAGGCAGGAAGACTGTATTTTTATTTTATGTTTTTATGTTTGTATTTTGTTTAATTTTAAAGGAAGAAAAAGCAATAAAGATATTATAAACAAATAAACAATGAGACTACTTTCATGAAACCCAACTACCTACTATCACTTCTCAAGGCACATGAGGAGCTGGCTGAGTCACTCAAGAACACAAAACACTCTTTGTTGCACCCCCTGAAATTCCATCACACACCTTCGAGGGGTATGGGCACCCCAGATTGAGAACCCATGCATTTACAAGCATTCTGATCCCAAGGATTTGTTCTCAATATTAGGTTTAAAGAGAAGTCACAGTTCTCACAGATATTAACACTAGTAGTAATAACCACCATCTCATGTTCTACAGCTTTATACATTTCAGCAGTAAAATTTAGAGTGGAAGAGAGTCATTTTCTTGCTGCTATTATTAGACAATTAGGAGTCAGTAATTTTTCTGATCTAGTTCAAATCATCTATGCCAATGGTTCCAGATCTAATTCTGCAATCCAACATCCCCTTGGCAAATCATAAATATCAGCTTGTAGAGATATACACACAAGCACTATGCAACTCCCAATCAGAATAGTAAAACTGCATAACAAATACAACGACTGAGTGCTGTTTTGCAATGCACAACCACTAAGCACACCTGCAACATGAAACTGCAGTGCATAACCACAGTGCACAATGTTGTATGTACAGGCCTGCTTCTACCACTATCAGCAGACTGTGTCTCTTGTGCCATGTTGAATAATTCAGCCAATATGAGATATGATTTGTTTTATTTAGAGTATTTATACTCCACTCTTCACAGCCACAAAGGTTCTCAGAGCAGTTAACCCTTCATGTTTCAGTAACAGGATACTAGTCTGGGTTAGAACACTTTAATAATTATGGCACTAGGATCTCTGAGATTCTACTTTCTTGGAATCTTGCTTTGGAAACACAGAGTTCTTAACACTATCCAGATCCCATGAATTGTCACAAAGCAGAAGTGTGAATCAAGTGGCTTTAAAAAATTGGTCCTCTGGTTAGAATTCCGATGGCATCTCACACCAGTAAAGTGTAATCTTCAAAAGGCCAAATCTACAAAAACACAAGTAATATATGTTGGAAATGCCAAACTGCCGTCGGATCATGATACCACATGTGGTGGGAATGCCCCAAAGTAAACATTTTCTGGATCCGCCTACATACCGAGATCTGTAACATATTGGAAATAAGATTTGGTATGCTCCCAAAAATATACTTGTTCAATATGACTAATAAATTATCCCAAGACTTTGAAAAAAAATGGAAAAAAAGATACTATAATAGGATCATTGCAGTAAGATTACTTTTGGCACAATTCTGGAAAATAAATAACATGCCAACAACTGACAAATGGTAGTTAAAACTACAGGACATGGTTGAAATGGATTGATTAACAAACTTGATAAATGGAAAATCAGAAGGAAAAACTAAAACAGAATGGGAAATAATCACTGAACACTGTAGTAACAGAAAATTAATGATGTACGGATATTAACAGGTATAACAGAAATTAGTGAAGCAATACAAATACTGAAGTTAACTTGGGATATAACACTAATCAAAAGTAAAACACACTTAAAAAAAGCAATCACACAAACATTTCCTGCCATCGCAGGAAATACAAAATAAGAAGAAAGGAAAACATGTATTGTAATTTTTTTGGTATTCCCCCCCTTTTTCACTAATCTATATAATATATACAGTGAGTAGATAAATGTATATATGCAATTGTGTACATGTTGGAAATACTACAATTTGTGTACATATAAATTATTGATGGGTAGGGTACATGACATTGGATTAATAATAATAATAATAATAATAACAATAAATTGCTCAACTGGCAGATGTCATCATACAAAAACAATAAAGAATATTGAGTAGCACCTAATTTAAACGTCAGGTCCCAAAAGATACAAATGAATGGGTTTTAGCAGCTGGAATTTTCTCTTATTTGAAATATATATATATATATATATATATATCAAAGATATAGCCATATTAGTGTGTAAAATCAGTATGTAGAGAAATTTTGTAGCACCTTTGAGACTGACTGAAATAAAGAACTTGGCAACATGCACTTTTTGTAGAATCATAGAATCATAGAAATTTAGAGTTGGAAGAGACCACAAGGGCCATCCAGTCCAACCCCCTGCCGTGCAGGAACTCCCAATCAAAGCATACCCGACAGATGGCCATCCAGCCTCTGCTTAAAAACCTCCAAGGAAGGAGACTCCACCACCCTCCGAGGGAGTGTGTTCCACTGTCGAACAGCTTTTACTGTCAGGAAGTTCCTCCTAATGTTGAGGTGGAATCTTTTTTCCTGCAGTTTGCATCCATTGTTCCGAGTTCTGTTCTCTGGAGCAGCAGAAAACAAGCTTGCTCCCTCCTCAATGTGACATCCCTTCAAGTATTTAAACAGGGCGATCATATCACCTCTTAACCTTTTCTTCTCCAGGCTAAACATTCCCAGCTCCCTAAGGCGTTCTTCATAGGGCAAGGTCTCCAGACCCTTCACCATTTTAGTCGCCCTCCTTTGGACCCGCTCCAGTTTCTCCACATCCTTTTTGAATTGTGGTGCCCAGAACTGGACACAGTATTCCAGGTGGGGCCTGACCAATGCAGAATAGAGTGGCACTATTACTTCCCTTGATCTACAAACTATACTTCTGTTGATGCAACCTAAAATTGCATTGGCTTTTTTAGCTGCTGCATCACACTGTTGACTCATGTTCAACTTGTGGTCTACTTGGACTCCTAGATCCCTTTCACATGTTGTCTCATTCAGCCAGGTGTCCCCCATCCTATATTTGTGCATTTCATTTTTTCGCCCTACGTGTAGGACCTTACATTTCTCTGTGTTAAATTTCATTTTGTTAGCTTTGGCCCAGCTTTCTAGTCTATTCAGGTCATTTTGAATTTTGATCCTGTCCTTTGGGGTATTAGCTACTCCTCCCAATTTGGTGTCATCTGCAAATTTGATAACTAGGCTCTCAATACTGTCATCCAAGTCATTAATAAAGATGTTGAATAGCACTGGGCCCAGGACAGAACCCTGTGGCACCCCACTTGTCACTTCTTTCCAGGATGAAAAGGAACCATTGTTGAGCACCCTTTGGGTTCGGTCAGTCAACCAGTTACAAATCCATGTAACGGTTACCTTGTCTAGTCCACATTTTACAAGCTTGTTTGCAAGGATGTCATGGGGAACCTTGTCAAATATCTTACTGAAGTCAAGATATACTATATCCACAGCATTCCCTTCATCTACCAAGCTGGTAATTTTATCAAAAAAAGAGATCAGATTTGTCTGGCATGACTTGTTTCTCTGAAACCCATGTTGGCTTTTTGTGATTATGGAATTATCTTCCAGATATTCACAGACTCTCTGCTTAATGATCTGCTCTAGAATCTTTCCTGGTATTGATGTCAGACTAACCGGACGATAATTGTTGGGATCCTCTTTTTTCCCCTTTTTGAAGATTGGGACAACATTTGCCCTCCTCCAGTCTGCAGGGACTTCTCCTGTTCTCCAGGAGTTCTCAAAGATGATTGCCATTGGTTCCGATATTACATTTGCCAGTTCTTTTAATACCCTAGGATGTAGTTCATCTGGTCCTGGAGACTTATATTCATTTAGATTAACCAGGTATTCCTGTACTGTTTCTTTACTTATTCTGTGCTGAAATTCCCCTATTCTGTCCTCTGCCCCATCATCCTTAGGTTGGGCACCCTTTGCCTTTCCTGAGAAGACTGAAGCAAAGAAGGTGTTGAGCAATTCTGCCTTTTCTCTGTCTCCTGTGAGCATTTTGCCATCTTCTCCACGCAGTGGCCCAACTGTTTCCTTCTTCTTCCTTTTGCTGCGGACATACCCAAAAAAGCCCTTTTTATTGTTCTTAACGTAGATTTTAGACTACTTCCTCAGATGCATATGCTAATGCTGCCAACTTATTTCAGTTAGGGGCTGTGCAGACCACCCCTTTTATAGCCAGATTGGAGCCATGGCAACCGCTCACCACGGCCCTGATCTGGCCTTTCCAGGGCGCAAAAAGGAGCTACAAAAAGCAGCTCTTTTTTGCACCCTGCAAAGGGCATAATAGCCATGGTGTTGCGGCCTTACACCTCTCCTTTGGCTCTGTGCCATGTGGATGTAGCACCAGAGGAGTGCTGTGATGCTGTGTGCCATGCAGTGTGGTACATGGCACCATACCACCCTTGGGCATGGAGCCAGGGCATGTATTATATGGATGCCACATCCCAACTCTGCACCCAGGCTGGCCTTACCTACTGGTATGCACAGCCCCTTACCCTCAAAAGTGTTACAAGATTTCCTTCCGCCCCCCTCTATACATATATATGTTCAAATAAATGAAAATTCCAGCTGCTAAAACCCATCCCATTGTATATTTTGGGACCTGATCTTTAAAATGGGTGCTACTCAGTATTCTTTATTTTTATTTATTTTTAATCTTTTTTGTATGATGGCCAGATGAAAAATTTTTAAAAGTCACTTGATTCAGACTTTTACTTTGTGACTATTCAAAGGATCTGGGTGGTGTAAAGAACCCTGTGTTTCCAAAGAAAGATTTGAAGAAAGTAGGATCTCAGAGATCCTAGTGCCATAATTATTACAGTGGATTTATTGTGGATTCACACCTCTTCCTATCAGCATCTTAGGCTAATACCATTTGAATATATATGAAAAGGCTTCAGGAATGTATGTATGTATGTATGTATATGAGAAAGATCTGGAGGGTTCATTTATTTTTTCTTCTTGCATGACTCAGAAGGCACTCCCCATTTCAGCATAGAATTAACAACATCAGTAAGAAAAGCCAGCCTGGTCAGAACATGGTCAACTAGTCCAGCACCAGTTTTTCTACAGTGACCAACCAAATGCCTCTTGAAGGTCATACTGTAATTCCCATTCCCAATCCCTCCCAAGGTGGTTAACATTCTATTGATTTCTCAAAGGCAAATATATGTATTAGGGTTTCAATATGTTATTGATTCATCAGTTCAACTATCTGATTTAAAACACCTGTATAATTTGCTAAATGATGTCTTTGGGTAGCAATCTAAATTGTTTCATTGTTGTTTTATTCAAAGGTTTGTGAAAGCTGGAAATGGCAAGCCCTTTTCTCTTTATTGGAAGGAATGTCTCTTCTAAGATGTTGCCTTTTGTGATAAAATGCAACATGCAACATCTAAAATGGGTGAGGATATAGCAAAATGGGGCTGCGTTAAATGAATTGTATAAGGATATTGGCCTAGTTTGTCTTGGCTCCCCCATGTCCAATCCACATAGACTTGTGCCCCAGTTTCACTCATGTTGACTTGCACTAAGCCACTGCTGGCTTTGACTGTGTCCATCATCAGCATGTGGGACCCAAAAAATTGGCCAGATGGGAATGAGGACTTCAATAGATTACCCACCCTTGAACTAATACAAACAAATAAAATATGCTTTGTGCTTCAGACCTATTGGTGTATCCATATGCAAATTTAATCAATAGATCACATGATGAATCCATTAATGTTCATATGATTACTCAATTAAAATAGCAATAGCAATAACAAGTACCTTTCTATACTGCTGACCAATGTACTAAGCACCTTACAAAATGTAAGCTAATTGCCCCCAACAAGCTTATTTTAGCGACCTATGGAAGAATGCCAGGCTGAGTTAACCCAGAGCACCTGGCTGGTATTGAACTCACAACCTTGTGAGTTGTTGCAGTACAGGCACTTTAAAAAGTTCTAGAGTACTGTAATATGTAAAGCAGAAACAGCACAGTCATATGCTTAAAAAATAAAACCTCTTGTACTTCAGTTACTTACTAGGAGGGGAACAGAGTACAGCAACCTTTGAAGAATATGTTGGAATATATGAAAGATATGGCCAAAAAAAGGAGGGGGGAATTGCCCTGGAGCTGACATCAGCTTCAAAAATACGTAGTGGTGGGCAAACTGTTCAATAAGCTTACTATTGACAATATGGACTGTCAAGGTGATGTCATGGAGCGTGGATGGAGAATGAATGTCATAGGCAGAGTTTGTGCCAGGAGAAAGGAAGACTATCAGTGTTGATGTTTCATTCAGAGTTACTAAAGAATAGGCTGCAAACTGCATGAACTAGATTTGCTCTTTCTTTTGTTCCCTAATGCCATCTATCCATCCAAACCCAGAAATAAAAAGCTTTTTGAAAAGGCTATGAATGATAGCTAAATGAACTCTCCCTCCCTTTCCCTTTCTTTGCATAGGTATTGTGTGTATATATGCATGTGTATGTGTGTCACACGTGCACACACATCTACATAATCATTTTTCTCTCCTTCTGTAATACAGCATAGGTGTATGGATTCATTCAAGAATGAATGAAAAATATGACTCATTTAGTTTGGATTTCCATTTGCTCCAAAATGAACGTACTGATGCATTAATGATTAAGGATTTGGGGGTGGGGAAGACTGATTTGTACTCATTCATACCATTTAGAGAGGGTTCCAGAAGCAACAGTGGCAACAAAATTACCTCTGACAAGTGCTCCTGGCATCTGCCATCGCTCCCCTCAAATAACACAAATATTGGATTGTTATGGAAACAAATAAGGAAATTACAACTGCTAACCAACTCAAAGAATCATAGCCACTAGCAGGTGCCATTGGATCCCCAAATCCAAATATCTTATAGTAGTATAGCATTGAGAATATTCTGGAGAGGAAGCCACTAAGCAAACATGTTTACCAAAACAATCTCTGCCATTGCTGGTGATAGCCTGTGGCACACCAGTAAAGCAAAACAGTAAAATGGAAGCTAAAAAGTCAAGTAAAACACATGTAAATGGGAGCAATAAAACACAAAACCAAATCATTTTACTTTTATTGAAAAATGACAAAATGAATGAGCTTTGTACAAATGAATAATGAAAAGACTACAGCTTTTATAATAACAATATCAACAACAACTCAAATGGCTTTACATTTCCATCTCCATAAATCTATGATCTACTCTCAACGGACTTTTCTTAATGATTTGAGTTGGCTCACACATTTATCTCATAATGAGACATCACATAAGTAGAAGCTTCCAGTTACCTATAGAGGCTATTGACTCAGGACACAAAGTGCTGGGAAATCCAATCCTCACTTGCCCTTATTCTTTTGCATGATTATGTAGCCAAGAGCCTAGTTTGGGGAATTTTATTATTAGCTCAAGTTGCGAGATGGGTCGGCTACAATAACCTTATGAGATCGCCTCCCGTCGCGTATACCAAGAAGACCGGGGTTCAAGGAATTGAGCAGAGGCAGGCTTGTCTAATAATATCCAATTTATTAAGGGGAGAAAGACAGTCACACAATGCACTCTCACACATACATACATACAAGGCTCAGGAAAGTCAGTAGTTGGCGTATGGAGACCTCATAGACTGGCACACGGAGTGCCTAAAACTGGGAGTTTTTTATAGGGGAAAAGCCCTTTCTGGCAAAGGTGCTTAATGGTGGATTAAATGTCCGGAAAATAAGGTCTGATTGTCTTAGGAGGATTAATCCATTGTGGAGGCATCCTGAGTCATAGAATCTAGGATCCTGAGGGGAGAAATCAGCGGATTAAGGAGGACAAACATTACACTTCCTAATGGCTAGGTGATGATCCCATTGCAACTTCCTAGACTAACTGGTCACAATATTTGCTAAGAGAGGAATTCCACTTCAGGCAGTGAGTCTGTGACCTTTTGCTTCACCTTACAGGATAAAACCGGCAGCCAGGGTTCATCTAGGGGTCATATAAATGGATATCATTTATGCCATAGAATCTGGAAGAGACCACAAGGACCATCCAGTCCAACCCCCTGCCATGCAGGAACTCCCAATCAAAGCATACCCAACAGATGGCCATCCAGCCTCTGCTTAAAAACCTCCAAGGAAGGTGACTCCACCACTCTCCGAGGGAGTGTGTTCCAGTGTCAAACAGCCCTGATGGTGCAGTGGTTAAATGCCTGTACTGCAGCCACTCACTCAAAACCATAAGGTGTCGAGTTCAAGACCAGCAAAGGGCTGAAGCTCGACTCAGGCTTGCATCCTTCCGAGGTAGCTAAAATGAGTACCCAGATTGTTGGGGGGCAAATAGCTTACAATTGTAAACCGCTTAGACACTCCTTAAGGGTATGAAGCAGTATATAAATGAAGCTGTTTGTTTACTGTCAGGAAGTTCTTCCTAATGTTGAAGTGGAATCTCTTTTCCTGGAGCTTGCATCCATTGTTCCGAGTCCTGTTCTCTGGAGCAGCAGAAAACAAGCTTGCTCCCTCCTCAATGTGACATCCCTTCAAATATTTAAACAGGGCTAACATATCACCTCTTAACCTTCTTTTCTCCAGGCTAAACATTCCCAGCTCCCTAAGTCGTTCCTCATAAGGCATGGTTTCCAAACTCTTCACCATTTTAATCGCCCTCCTTTGGACCCGCTCCAGTTTCTCTGCATCCTTTCTGAATTGTGGTGCCCAGAACTGGACACAGTATTCCAGGTGGGGCCTGACCAAAGCAGAATAGAGTGGCACTATTACTTCCCTTGATTTTATACAGGTCACTTCCTGCACAAGCCATGATTTTATACAGGCCACTTCCGGTAACAATTAAAGCTGTCTCTATCTACTCATGTGAATTTAGCAACTAAATCACCCTGGTCTGGTGCCATATGATTTTGCCAGAAAATTTTATCATGCATAAAGTTTGCTTTTGCTTTTGTGTTCCTATTTCAAACTGTCATAGTCATATAACTCAGGGATATAATTTTACCTGAACACTCTGTGCCATAATACCTTTTGAGTTTTTGTTAAAATCCCATTCTGTTCACCCTCATTTTTTTTATACTTTCAGAACATGAAGTTCCCCTTTTTAAAATTAGTGATGAAGAAGTCAAATTACACCAGCATTATTTATTAAATGAAGATAGTGAAATATGAATCAGAAGGCTATCCAGGGTATATCTTTTACTGATGAGCAAATTATATTCCTGGTTCAGTGTAATTCATTCACTGGTTTATGGATCACAAAGTCCTTCAGGCAGTATGACAAATCCATATAAAGTCCCTAAGTGATAGATTTTGCATTTTGTAGATGTGTTTAAAAAATATTCCCCATGTAGTTCCCTGTGGCTAGACATCTGAGAAATCTCAGGAGCATAATGTGATTCCAGTTAAACTTGGCAGTAATTTATACTCAATGAATTGGTTCCATGTCTGTCTGTTTCAAATTATTTTAGAGAGAAACAAGGCTTTGAGCTGAATGCATTTACCTTTGGTCAAATGGTACATTTTAAAGAAGATTGGCCATTATGAATTAAGACTATGTGTAGATAAACTAGTGACCTCACTACTGTTTTTCTCCCTGCCCACCTTATGTTATTGCTTGCAAATACTGAAAATTTACCTTCATTATTATTGTGTTGTTGTGTGCCTTCAAGTTGTTTCTGACTTATGGAAAGGTGACTCTATCATAAGGTTTCCTTGGCACAATTTCTTCAGTGAGGTTTTTACTTTGCTATTCTCTGAGGTTGAGAGAGTGTAACTTGTCCAATGTCACCCATTGGGTTTCTATTGCTGAGTGGGAATTTGAACTCTGGTCTCTCAATGTCCTAATCCAACACTCAAACCACTACACAATGTTGGATCTTCATACTGAGAAATACTTTTGCTGGAAAAACTGGAAAAGGGAATATTTGGCCATTTTGAACCTAAACTTTTCCCCCCCTATGCCTGAAAGGTTGGCTGGCTTGTTTTAGAGCCTGAGAAACTTGCATCCTTATCCCATCCTTAATTGACAACCAATCCTCAGCATTGAATCCCTGTCCTTCATTTTCTAGAGCAAGTCAGATGATGTTGAAATGATGAATCTAATAGCTCTTTCTATTTCAAAATCAATTCCAGAGAAAAGTAACATACAGCCTGCCCATCCCAACCATGGGCTTGCGATCCACAGATTTATGGACAACAGCAAGCTCCATTACTCCTAATGGCCACACATGTGTGGGTGTGTGCATCCACTGAAAACCATGACTTGAGGTCTAGTGTTTTTTGCATCTGTCTGTGTGTGTGGAGGGGGGGGGAGAATGAACCCCCTTGGGTACCAAGAGCCAATTATATATAAAAGAAAAAAATGCAAACACAGTTGGATATTACTCAAAGAATAAATACAGATTCCCTTCTACTGAAAGACAGATGAGATAATGCATAACATTAAACAAGTGTGGTTCTTTTACCCATTTCTTTATCGAAGGACTGGAGGTTCTGTGCTGTTTATCTGCTAACCCTTATCTAGGTGGAGTGCTTTATTGTTTACTATGCTGACCGCTTGTACTTCCAAGCTTTTAAATAGCAGAATTGTCTTGTAGGCAGGTTTTATGTCATCATTCCCCTTAAGGATTGGACTTTCATAATTTTTTTATGATGGGAAATAAGCAGATCGCTTTGTAATCAGACTTACTATTTTATTAGACATATAGTATTATGCATTTATATGCTCCCTTTGGGAAGGTTCAGGTATTGCCTTGTTTCTCTAGACATTCATATCATCTTTATTGTCTACATGTCCTCCTGCGTAAACCCAATCTTGTCTAAGCACATGCTTCCCTAGCCATTACATTGTTTAGCAAGTTATGTATTTATCTGTCTTTATCACACAAGAAACACATCTGTCCATACAAGAGTGTCTCTGTCTCTGCCTTAACGGCATTATAAGGTATGGTGTGCAGTATAGGTGACATCCTTAAGAGGCAGTCATGGACTGTTTGCCTTTATAAAGTTGAGGTCAGTTTTATAGCTGTGTCTGGTACTTCCTGTATGATAAATTTAGTGGATTGTTATCATTTATTTCATGTTATTCATTCAAAGCAGTGAGTTCAACAGGAGCCCAGAATTAGAGGCTGCTACTTTCTATTTGGCTCTCTACCATTAAGCATGATTTAGGAAATCTGCACCTGGACAATTTTGCCCCCCCCCCCCCCGGTAAAACACATACCTTCTTCTTTTGTTACTAACCAGGCACTATGTCCAAGCAGCAGGGTTTTTTTTCCTAAGCTCTTCTCATTTAGCCAAATACATTCATTCATTAATTCATGAATATTACCTTTTACTTTAATTTAATGCTTTTACTATTAAAAACTTGGGTTGAAGCAAAATGTATAATGTGTAGTTTAAGACATATTTAGCATTCTTTTTCAGAGTTCTGGTGCCACAACAAACTATAAATCCCAGAATCCCATAGCATTGAGCCACAGTAGTTAAAGCAGTATCAAACTGTGGTGTAGCATCAAACACATTCATCTCAACACCCTGCAGATGCTGCTTTATTCATGCAAACATTTTGGAATAGTAGAAAAGTAACTATTTGAAA
Organism: Urosaurus nigricauda; assembly: GCA_034509955.1. Lineage (NCBI taxonomy): Eukaryota > Metazoa > Chordata > Lepidosauria > Squamata > Phrynosomatidae > Urosaurus > Urosaurus nigricauda. Next base: position 252,957,560 of record JAOEGL010000001.1, on the reverse strand, counting down.
GTTCTTTCCCCTTTAAACAAACCTTTCACCCATTTGCTTCCTTGTAAAATGAGGTGGGTCCAAAGGCTATCAGATGGGGGATGAAACGTTCTGGTCCCATCCTTTTCTCGTTCTTGTAGCACAACTGTGAGGAGATTTTCATACAATGTCATGCTTATCTGGACATTATTCCATCTGGAAAGCATGATTGACCACAACTGTGTGAAAAGTTTCAAACAAATTTGCACAGATCCCATCATTGAAGCCACATTGCCCAGTGTTATGCATTAACAGGACTTCAAGTTAATGCAATGCCACTTCAATAACAGAACAATAGTGCTGAGATCTGAAGGTGATCTGAAAGCAATCCTGTCCTTATCCTGGCCCTGTGTGATAATCTCCCCTGATTTAGAAATACACAGAGCAGAGCTGTTGAAATCAAGTTTGTCTAAATTGAATTACATTACTTTAATGGCTGTATTCTAAAAGTATGACCTGGTATTGTAATACAAGATCTATGGCCATGGTGAGAATTATGTGGCATTCCAAATGTTGTTGAACTGCAACTCCCAACTCCTTGAGCTGGCCTACATAATGGTGAAAAGAGCTGGAAGTTGCAGTTCACCAACATCTGGAGGGTGCACACCTCCCCCTGTGCTTATACACACACTGTGTATATATAGATTAGCAACAGGACTAAAAGATGTTACACATTAAAAGCCCATTGAAACAAAAGTGTTTTCAGTTTCTGACAGAAAAGACAAAGAGAAAGAATATGACATGTTTTGATGTTACTACAGACAAAGTTCTTTCTGTTATGGTTATCCATCTTGGGTGTCTCGAATATACATTTACAGCAGTGCCTATGAAACTGATCTTAATGTCTGGAGAGACCTAGAAGGAACCAAATAGGCTTCAAAGAAGAAGAAAAATATGAAACTAATGGAGTCCACATAGGAGCAGAGTGATATGTTTTGACCAGGGGCAGGGGAAGCAGATGCTTCATGGCTGCATTCTTCCCAACAACAACCTGAGCATGTAGGACAGAGATATGCATCACACGGCTACTGGACTGCATGTAGAGTCACCTGTCTGTTCTTGCAGTCCCCCAAAAACTTCCACCACCAAATGTAGTGTTATACCACTGAAATTGTGAGGTATAAATACTTCTCTCTCTCTCTGTAACTAATGGTGGTCTGAAAACAAGAGGACCACATTTCCAGAATCCTCCAGGAAACACACTTCTCCTTTAAATATGGGTGTGCGCTCCACATGTTCCTTGTTTTAAGGGGGGGGGTCATCCCTTCACAAAAAACAACAAGAAGAAATGGACTTCCAAGAATCTCAATACACAATGGCTGTGTTTGTGGGTGGGTGTAGCCTGTGGCAGATCACAGGGCAGAAATGACACTTGGACCACCAAAAATGCTACCTCTGAATGTGCTTGTTCTTTTGAGGAGTGCTATGTGCTTGTTCTTTTGAGGAGTGCAACCCAATCCATGATATGCTGCATGAATTGTCTGGATTAAGTTTCAGTTTGTTAAATCTATAAATGCAAGAGACTGTGGTCTAATCTGCACTGCAGAAATAATGCACTTTGATGTGTGGTGTTGTATGACACAGGCCACCAATCCTCTACTTCCTGCACCATCAAGCCTGCAATATATTTAAAGAAATGTTTTTTTTCCCCCAGGAGGAGTTCAACTCACCACCCCAAGTCATGGAAAAACAAAAACAAAACAACCTTGCTAAACCAATGCCATGAAAATATCACCTCCTCCTCCTCCTTCTCCTCCTCCTCCATCATCGTCGTCATCATCATTTACACTTGTAGTGCATTTCTGGTTTTGAGCAGAAATGCAGTTTGCAAAAGCAGGTTTCAAGAGTCAGTGTGCATTCTCCAACTTTTGAATGAGCTCTGCTGTGCCTTGATATAAGCAATATAATTGGAGAGCCAGCATGGTGCAGTGATTTGAATGTTGGACTATGACTCTGGAGACCAGAGCTCAATTCCCAGCTCAGCCATAAAACCCACTGGGGGACCTTGAGTAAGTAACATGCTCTCAGTCTCAAGGGAAGCAATGACAAACCTCGAAGTTTATCACAACCCCTCCCCCCAGCTTATGCGCAATGGAAGGGGACACTCGGGTGGGTGCACAGCTGAGAAAAAAACAGATTTTATCGCACACCAAAGCTATCTCAAAAGGGCCCCATTCCATCCCCAGCGCCAAGCCATCCCCATTCAGAGCTGAGGAGTGCCATTTTTGTTTGACGGAATGGGGACGGCTTGGCGCCAGGGATGGAATGGGGCCCTTTTGAGGACGTTTTGGTGTGTAGTAAAATCTGTTTTTTCTTGGTTGCACGTGCACCCGAGCATCAGCTTCCAGTGCCCATAATGGGGGGGGGGGGGGGAGGGTGTGATAAACTTCCTCTTCTGAACAAATCTTGCCAAGAAAACCCTATAATAGGTTTGCCTGAGGATCAACATAAGTCAGAAATGACTTGAAGTCATGCAACACATGCACACACATGCAATATAATGTCACTGTCAACCTCTGGTCAGCCCCAACTGTTTAGACAGAATTTCACAGACACGCCTATTTGAAAGAGAGTTTAATAGCCAACAGATATCATATTAAAACCTTTTAAGCTCATCTGGAACTAATATAAAAATAATGATTCTGGACAGAATGAGTGAGGGTTGCCTCTCTGCAGCTGCTCAAGGAGCTAAAGTCCACGAGCCACATGCCAATATGTGGCCTAAAATGCTTTGTGTTGATTATAGAAATGCTACAGAAAACAAGATTACTTTTTCAATAGCATGCTCTGTAGTTTGTGAGCTAATTATTAAAATTCCAGTAAACATCAAGTTGGTTACTAGATTACTTATGTATAGAAATCAAGATTGGTCTACAAGGTCACAAATTAATATGTGCAGGACTATCAAATTATGGAAACACTTATGAAAGATGAAAGAGCACTAAAAAGTCTCCTTCTCCTACGTCAAGAGAAGAAAAGTGAATGGTACAAAAATATTACACCAATTTGCTTTGGACTTCCTGAAAATATATTTTCGTGCTGTAGAAATGATGTAAGGTTTTTTATATATTAAAAAGCATTTTTCTTTAAATGTTTTGATCATTACAAAGGCACAATTTGCATAAATTTAGGATCCTTGAGTTGCAGTATGTATGACCTATTTTGCTAGGGTATTATGTCTGTGTTGTTCTATTTTACCATTAATATGCATAATTATAATTGGAAGTTTGGGTAACATTAAAGGAAAAACTTAATGTTGAAACCAGCTCAAATAAGAAACAAACCTTTGAAGTTTAATATATTTATATTAAAAATAGTCACAATTATAGAAGCACATGAAATCATGGAAGGGAACATTTTGTTTCAGGGGTGCTTGAGACAACTTGTTTATGGATCTTCCATTGTGCCCCCCTTCTTCTTTGCTCAGTTTAAAATATGAAACCTTTCCTCTATTCACTAGTAGTTCCATTGCTTTCTTTTACACTGTATCCTTGGTAAGTGGATATGGGATTGGTCTTGGACTGTTAATTCATTAAATCAATTTTTTCCAGACAACTGTCTGTCAATTCCCCTAATTCCATTATCCAGGGGTCACTCACCCAAGGTGTCCCTGTCATCATGAGATTCAGTTTCTTGGCCCCCATCCAGCTCATCAAGAACCAGTCTAGCCCAGAATGACTTGTTGCATTTAACAGAGAAAAAGAACTGGATATCATCAGCATGCCAGTCACTTCAGATCTGTTTTTAAAATCAGATTTTAAAACCTGGAGTCCCTTCAAAATAAACCTGGGTGTCATCAGCATACTGGTGGCAACTCACCCACAGATTCCTAATGACTACACTGGCTTCATGTAAATATTAACTAGCATTGCAGGAAAAAAAAGTTACCTTGAGGCACTGCTTGGAGGGGTGGTGGTGATGATCTAAAATATTGAATGCTGTCCTCTGAAACCTTCCTTATGGATAGAAATGGAACCATATTAAAATGATGCTTCAACTCCAAAACAGAGAACCAGTCTTGACAGATAATATGGATACATACTGAGAGATCAAGTTATAAGTTACATTAGGGACAGTAATGATGAGAGTGATGGAGGCTAATTCTATCCCATAACCAGACCAGAACTCAATGAATCTGCAATGAATCTAGATGACTGTCCTCCACACCAACATCTAGTTGAGGTTCTTAAGCCCCCAAACCTAAAAGGGGATATTTGCCATCTGAGCAATAGATATTAAACCTCTGGGTCTAGGAAAGTTTTTGTTTGTTTATTTGTTTTAGGAATGGTAACACCACAGCCTTCTAAAGCACAGAACCCCCCTTTCCACACACACCCCACAGATTCACAATGATGTTTTTGACTTTTCCTGAAAACACTTTTTCAGCCTGCCTTTGTTGACTTTGATTATCACTGACAGGCAAAGTTGAAAAGACCCGTGATGGATTGGACTGCTGCACTTGTCTTGTTCACATACTGAGACCACAAAATTTTCAAGTGATCCCATAAAATGAGACATTTGGTGCAACTGGACACAGGTGTAGTAAGATCATTTTTGTCCTCAGAGTTGCTTTCAAAATCAATAACACCAGCCTCCAAAGGTTATCTTAGGATTCTGGGCAGCAGGGACAAGTAGTACAGCAACAGCAGTCCCAGTTTGGCTCTCTGGCTCAGTCAAATGAGGTGCCCTTCATAGCCTGAGGGAGAGTAAGAGATTTCCTGGTAAGGAAATAGTTAGAGCAGTGGTGGGAGATTTTGGAGGGTCCAAGGGCATGCATCTCAAAAGACAACACAGCTCTTTCTATGCTCACTCCTTACAGTCTAAATCAGCAAGGAAGTAAATATGAAAAAATAGCATCCCTGCAAGCTTCAGTAGCATGATTTGCCATCTAAATTTTATTTCAGCCTCCCATCTCCCAGACTATGTCAGGCCAGAAAAATAACTATTTTAGAAACAGGGAGTGACTAGATGCATACTCTCCATTTCACAGATGAAAATTGGGACATGCCTGGCCAAGTAACATCAGTGTGTGGTCAATCTGGCAAAAGTTATTCACGAGGATGGTTTATCACACTAGAGGGCAAACAGGATTTAAACAGGAATTAAACAGGAAATGCCCTAAGTTAAACATAAGGCAACAGGAAATGCCTATGTTAAACATAAGGCATTTCCTGTTTAATTCCTGTTTAATTCCTGTTTAAATCCTGTTTGCCCTCTAGTGTGATAAACCTCATAAGCTAGGAAAGGCTGAAGCTGTTTCCATTTGCCTGAGCCTACTAGGAAGGGCTTACTTCACTCCCTCCTCTCCTCTTCCTCCTGAGTTAACTGAGTGCAAAGCATTTTTGCACTTTAAATTCTGTTTGCACCAATGGAGGAAAGCAGAGGACAAAAGGGAAAAGTGGAAAGAAGAATAAGAAACTGGAACATTTTAAAAACATGTGAAATAATAGAACAGACAATTTAGTGGGATAGTTCTGTTTTGTTTTGTTTTGTTTTGCCAGATTGGGTCAACTGGAGAGTATGTCACTTTACTGTTACTTAAAAAAAAATAAAAGCTGCTTTGTGCCTTAAATAGACCCTCAAACTAGCCTTGAATAAAAGCTTACTATGTTGGGTTGCTATGTGCCATTTTTTGGCAATTTTATTTTTTCATAGGCAGGGCCAAAAAAGAGTTACAGGACCTCTATGGGAACACATGCTGCCCATGAACAACACTTTGTACCCTTTGAGCTACAGTTGTTGTTATTTGTCATCAAGGTGACTTCAATTTATGGTGACCCTATGAATAAGACCAAGAACTGTCAGCTGCCTTATTCAGGCCTTCTAAGCTCATGGCCATGGCTTCTTTGATTGAGTCTATCCACCTGTAACGTGGTGTGGTATCCCTCTTTTCCTATACCTTTCACTTTACCAAGCATTTTCATCTTTACCAATGAATCACATCATCTTTCTTCCTTTTGGCAAATGCCTGGTGTATCAAATATTGTAGGCACAATATTTACACCAAAACAAATGTTTCAGCCTACTGCTGGTTTATTCCTTCTGACAATGTTCCTTATGCTAAACAAATTAGCCTGATGAACAATCCAAAAATGAAACAAAACAAAACAAAATAAAAACCAATATTGAAATGTTCCCTCTTGAAAAAAGAAACCTGAAGCAAATGACATTAAATATTTTAAAATGCAAAGGTAAATTACTGGCTAACCACGTATGATAGTATATTCTTTCTTAGGGCTTTGATTTTGAAAGTCACAATGTCACCTCTCGTCTATGACAAATGAAGCATATGGGGTTGCAAACGCTGAGAGATCCCATGCTGAAATGCAGCATCTATTTTTCAAGTAAGGTTTTGAACAGTTTCACTCCATTACTTTCAAGGGTTATGAGTCTATTACATGTCCATTAGGGCACTTACCAAAGACAAATCAAAGAATTATATCTGCAGTTCATGCCGATAATGGGTGAGAATGTCACTAGAAGTTCCAGATGGTAAGTGAATGAAACAACCTGTTGTCAAAAAAGAAAGAAAGAAAGAAAGAAAGAAAGAAAGAAGACAACAAACTTTAAATTTTGAACATATGGGAACAGTCAATAAATGGTATCTCCATTTATATCAGTCTCTTACTGACAGTTCACAGACCATTTGCCATTATATAACCACATGTTCTTGCAATAGCACAAGTAGGAGACTCAGAAGATGAACAATGAAGAAGTGACATAATTCTAGCTTTAAATATAGGCAGCCTAGGGGTGCATTACTAAAATAATGTGGATTCTAGATCACACCCTATTACCATATTAATCTTTTTGAACACTGATGCAGTGTTTCCAAGTATCTTTGAATTAAGGATTCAGTGAATACTGTCCTTGATCATTTAGTGATATAGATAATCCCTTATGTATTTTCATTTTTTGACTGATAGCAAAGGCTACTTGCAAAGTATGTAAATCTGTGCTTCTCATTACTCTTGAATTGCACCCCTTTCCTTTAATTCATGCAAGAGATGGTGCTGCAACAAGGATTTGTTCTTGAGACAACGGTCAGAGGCTTCCATACTTTTCCTCTCTATATCTGAGCATTCTTTGTCCATCTTGGACACCCGAGTCACTCTCAGACACTTGCTGGACTGTTGTGAAAATGTGCCTGTTTATAACCAATACAGTACAACTGTTTCTGAGTTCATTTGATAACAAGAAATGCCTTCGTGTATTATCATAGCAAACAAATAAAGATTTTTTTCTAAAAAAAAAAAATATCTGGTCCACATTTAAGTTTCTTTTCTGGGTCTGAACTTAAGAAAAAGAGGTATTATATCTTGAAAATATACCTTCTCCCTTTTCAAGGCATTAATACCATATATAGCTACACACACACACACACATGCACAATTTAGTGCCTCTTGAGTTTTTGAAGTCTTCAGTATTAGCTTTAATATTTTCAACATAATTACTAACACAGTAATTAAAACACTTAAACCTCTTAAGAGATGTATTAGGCTGAGGATGGTTTTTTTAAAAGTAACAAATAAGATGCAACCACACTGCAGAAATTATCCAGTTTGACACCATTTTAACTTCCGTGGTCCAATGCTATGGAATTCTGGGATGTTTAGTTTGTCAGAGAGCTCTTGTGCCACAACAAACTACAGTTTCCAAAATTCCATAGCACTGAGTCATGGAAATTGAGGTGCTGTCAATTTCTGCAGTGTGGAAGCAGCTCCAGTCTTTAATTACTTTTAAAAATGTGGCTGAGAAAGAGGCAAATCTAATGGAGAAAACTGCCTTTTTTATATAAAAAGATACACTACAAATTAAAAGGCAGGAAATATTGTCATTAGGAAAAAAAAGTCTTTGAACCTGAATTATAAATATTCTGAACTCATTCACAGGCCACCTTGACTTGAAGTCTGTTGAAACAGCGATTATGTGATGACTTTGTAATGACAGTCAAAATATTGAGTTTTTCCTCCTTATCACATGGGAACTGTGACTGGTTCTACAGTATATGACAGGAGCAGGGCTAAATTTTAATGAAAAAGTAATTAGAGCCCTCTCCATGAGATCATCCCAGGATCACCTCCTGGGCCAGCAGAGTGTGGAGGACACTTTTTATAACCTAGAAATTACTGTTTGTAGTCCCATTGACTTCACTATACAGTCCTTTCAGACTCAAACCCTAGTTAAAGTAGCATAATATGCTGCTTCTATACCAGTACATCAAAGTTTAATTTAGGCATATGCAAATCATAGTTGGGCATGATCTGCTGTGTATGACGAGTCACCAAGAGGTTCATTCACCCTTCATGGTTTTGTTTCATTCATGGTCATGTTGCCTGCCTGGGAAAACAAAAATGGGACTGCCAAGCTTCTGGCAAACCAAAAGACCTTGGCAAGTGAACTATATTTGACATGCAAGCTGTGTACCAGCTTAATAGAATTTGATCTCTAAAATCTTAAATGCCTCTCAGTTTGAGGGGTTATAATAATAACAAGTACATTTTTATTTCCATATTTAGCCAGAAGGCATGACAGAAATGCAAGATACAATACATTACAATGATTAATAACATCTCCTATAAATTATTACGGGAGACAGAAGTCAGGCCAGTCAAAATTAATGGTCATTACAAGGATCATGACAGCACAGTATAATATAAGAATTGTGGTGGTTTACCAGCCATTGGTGATGTTGATTCTTGCATGTAATGCATACAGGATTTGAACATTTTTAAAAAGTAAAACTAGAGCAGTTGTTTACTAAAGTTTGTGTAAAAATTGCAGAACACAGAAGAATGTTCTACCACTGATGGAAAGGGAATAGCACTGGTGCTATAAAATGTTTACTTTTTAAGTGAAGTAAGGGAGAGCGCTCACAGCAAGTGCCTCTGGTTATCCCTCAGAACATACCCCAGTGTCCAGCAGAACTGTAAATGCATTGAATTACTCCTCAGGAAATGCATAAGTTGCTAAAGAAAAGAAAGCAACTCTCGTGCTATTTTCTTATTGCCGGAGGTATTTAAAATGTACGTGGGGGCCAAAGGTTGAAATTTCTAACATGGGAGTAGACACCGCTTAACATAGTGGGGCTGACTTCTGGTAAATAAGAATAGAACTGCACAGTGGGATGGCAGGTTCACATGTTCAATTTAACAGATTCAAAATGTACATCCACCATTTCCCTTAGGGGTAGTCCAAGTCAATTTGTTGCATGAGGGAAAGCAGCAAATGGTATAACCCAGACATACAAGCCAAGGTGAATAGGAACCCAAGCATTGGAGGCAGAAAACTTCATAAGCACCTCTTTCTCAGCCTTTCCTGACAGAGGAAAAGAATAATAGCAAAATAGCTACCAGTTTTCTACCCTTTGAATGACACTCAAAACTGTATATTGCTAATGAATAAACAGGTAGTAGAAAGTTATAACCAACTGTTGTTGTTGTGTGCCTTCAAGTCATTTCTGACTTATGGAGACCCTAAAGTGAACCTTTCACAGGGTTTTCTGGGGCTAAGAGTGACTGCTTCACCCAAGGTCACACAGTGCGTTTCCACAGCTAAGAGAAATATGGTCTCCAAACTCATAGTCCAATAATAAAACCACTACTTCATGCTAGCTTTCTTATAATAGTCTCACTCAATGTCTTATAATAATGTCACTCAATGTTTATGTACAAAGAAAATAAATTATGAGCTCCATGGATAATTACCAGGACAGCATCTAAACTACCATTTTCTTCAGACATTGGAGTTCCCTAATCCTGTTTCAAGAGATGCTTTCTAAACAGAAACACATTTATAGGACAGTATGTCAACAAGATGTACACCCCTAAACCCCTGCCACTGAATCTTGGATGGGTGTAGGTCAGGACATGTTGGAAGTGCCCACCTTAGAACAATGGCATTCATAGGTCTGATCATGGTCTGTTCATGGCTGCATGAAAGTCTAGCCTTTAGATGAGAAAAAGGGAAAGTGTGCCATGAAAACACTTTTTTTTTTTTTTTTTTTTTTGCGTTTTAGGGGAGAAGAAGTGCCTTTAAAAGGTACTGGTTTTCCCAGCTCCATCTAAAGGCTGTGGTGCAGCTGCTAAGCATTAAGGAAAAGGCAACTTCATGTCACACTTTCCTGCCAATCTAGAAAGCCCCATTGATAGCTCTATGGACAGAATGCTACTGATGAGTTTTCCTCTGCCACTGGGGGGGGGGGGACATAAATAGGACACTCTGGGTATGACACACAACTAACTTTAAATCATCTGGATCTCAGATTGTTCAGGCTGGAAAATTCCAACCTGTGAGGAAAAATTTAAAGAAATATATTCTTCTGGCAGCAAGGGGGATACCCTCTCTTCTTATCTGTCTAACACAAGCCCAGTGGGGCAATTGATACACTATCTTGCAACGTGTGTGTATGTGTGTCCCATTAGGATGTTCTGTTAAGCAGAACTGCTCTGCTCTGGCTTCAGTCTTACCTGTACCTATTTACTTGTTCTTACTCAGCAACAAGCTCAATTTAGCTTAGAAGAACTTACTTGTGTATAGAGAAAGGTAGGATTGCACTGGTGCATCAATATGAATCAGTCAGAGGTAAACATTTCTAAGATGCATAAAAATCACTGGGATTTAAAAGTACTTAACTGCAACTAGATTGCAACTTATCAGATGAGCTCAAATCATTGAAGCAATGTGGTTGCTTTCATTGGGACTCTGTAGCCTCTTACTGGGAGGAGAGATGAGTCTTAAATCAGGAATGTTTGTTTGTTTATGGGCCTTTAGATGATTAAAGTTTGTGGCTCCATTGATATCCTTTAGAGACATCTGCCTTGCAAATTAAGTACTTTATTGCCTATTGTTCATCCTAGGAAACTGGAAGGAAGATAAAAAGAGGAAGGTAGGTAGGTAGGTAATGAATAACACACAATTTAAACAAGAAGATGACATGAACAGACAGTCTTCCCTCTTCTCTAATTGTACCCGTCCACTGCAGGAATCTTGTAGAAACATCGGACACTTTCTATGGATGATAAAAGCAAGGGTTGAGCAGTGAAGACTATGAGAGTGAAAGGACAGGAGGGATGACTTGAAAGGGCAGCTTCCCACCCTAAACCTTAGGCCTAAAGTCAGACCATATAACTGGGAGTAATCCCTTACCTATCCCTCGTCTGAACGGGGCTGCTAGCACGATGAGCAAAACTGGAGAGAACACTAAACACACTGTTTCAAGTGCCGGGGCTCTTTTTACAATTCTCAATAGACACAGTGGGAAGGCTGCCAATTTCTGCCCACCACTGCAACATGGCTTCCCCTCCCTCTTGCAGCTGCTGTTGAAGGAAAGCTTCAATTGATGTCAACCCTGTTTCCCCTGCCTTGACAACAAGCACTGAAAGAATGGGGCCAAGACTGAGAGGTTTGCTGTGGGCCCATGGAGAACTGGAAAGAACTGATGTGCCATGTCCCTGAAAAATAAAACAAAAACAGGTCTCCCATTGTAGTAATTTATTGTTGTAAAAAGAGGATGGAGACCTTGAAGTGATTGCAGAGCAATAGAACTATTTTTTTTATGAGGAATGATGTGACAGGCATGCTGGAACTTTTCTTTCCCTTGTACCTAGTACATTTCATCACTTGGGTAAGTGTGATTTTGCTACAATGGTATGCCCACGATGCCATGACTCTGAGCACAGGAAATGGCATCTCCCTCCCTGCCTGCCCTCTTTCTCTCTGTCTATGTGTATGCGTATAATATTTTCCTGTGGGTGGGATTTGATATGGGGAAATGGGATGTTCTGATACTGCCTCAAGGCTTCTTTTAACATTCTGTTGGCTAGCTACATCTAATTTACTGGATATGTTAGCGCCTATGATGCTTGTAATCTCCACTCTTCCATGTGGAAGATGATACTCAAACTGCAGGTGAGAAGAAAGGGAATGCATAGAATATACAAAAATTCCAAACCACTAGCATCACCCCTGCCACTTAATATGTTTTTCCTACACTAGGACATCTTTCACAGTGGAGATGCATCATTCTTTTCCCTTTGCTCATTGGTTTCCACTGACCCATTCAAGATTGAAAACCCAAGTGACTCAGCTATCTTTTTGAATTAAAAAAAAAAAACTGAGGAAAAACATCCCTTAACTTTTGCACATATTTAATAAACTCTGGCGGTCTCTGTTTTCTATGATCTCTGTTTCATAAGTTAAAATATTCTTAGGGGATACTCTTAAACAAGGGGAAGAAACATTGTAAAAACAAGGCCTATTTTGATTTGTACATGCTGTGTTGTATCAACAGAAGACTGATGCTTTGAACAGACAAGAGGAATTAATGAAAACACATTTCTTATCAAGGAAAACACCAGCACTAGAATATTTACAAATTGTGACTATTGTCACTCTGCGACGATAAAGGATGAAACACTGCTGCAAAACAAGCTTAGCCAATTAAACAGATATATAAATGAGCAACTAAATCAATTAAGCAAATAATAAAAGAGAACATTTTCTATTGCGTGGAAGTGACAAATTGTAATTATTGTTTACTTGTTTCCTGATACACTTCCCCCCCTTATGAATGATTGTTTTCAGCTGCATTTAAATGGTCTGGAAAATACCAAAATTCCATTGAAAGAAAAGTATCTCCCTTGAAGACATGTAGCATATACAGAAAGAAAATAACAAGCAAGTAATGGAAAATAAAGTCATTTTCTTTTAGATTTAATGTAGGGAAGGAAGCGTGATTTCAGAAATCTACTCAGTTGCAGATATACTCTTAATATTCATTTTGCTCTTTGTGAGACCAAATGAAGTAGCATACTACAGAGGATGTCACTTCCCATTTGGGAACGACTGCATAATGTCTCTAAGTGCAACCCTCACTGTCTTTAGACTCTCCACTTCACCTGCCCTTTATGATTACTTGGATGGTTGGAGGGGGGGGGAGGGGGAGAAAAGTGTGAGAAATCTGAAAATGGTTTTCTGGATATATGACTCCCATTGTGAAGAAAGCCAAGCAATACCAGAATGTTGTTGTGTGCCTTTAAGATCTTTCCAATTGATGACATCTCTAAGGTAAACCTTAGATTTGTTTAGAGGAGCATTGCCTTTCCTCTGAGTCTGAGAAACTGTGATGTACCCAATATTCTCAAAACAGAGAATATTTAAAACCCTTCCCAACCCTCAACTCTCCCGCACAATTATAATAGCAGACAATGCCTGGTTATTGCTACATCCGAATACCTGCTGCATGAAAAGTCTAGCATTACTGCTGGAGTCATAGTTTTATGCTTGGATGGATGAATGAAGATTCTGTTCAGGTACATAACTGTCAGTACTGCCAGCCAGGGAGACTGGTTGAGTGCGTAGAGGGAGTAGTCAATGTCTCACTAAAACAAGGCAGAGTTCCATCATACTTAAAGGAGACATCTCTAATACTGCTGCTGAAAAAGACCTCCCTGAATTCCATTGTATTGGACAACTATCAGTCAGTTTCCAACACGGCATTGCTGGGTAAGGTAGTGGAGCATATATTGACCAAAAAGTGTGGCTTCTGGCTGCTTCAATGGTATGGTGTGCAGATGACACACATCCTCAATGTGGCAGGAAGCTGCTCTGATGCTGCGTGAGGTGGCCTGAGGTAGCCAGCAAATTGAGCATCAAAAAGCTGCTCCTTGCTGGTGACCGGTTTGGGACTGTGGTGGTAGCCCACTTTAAAAGTGGGCCATCTGGTCACCATGGTCCCAGTCCAATTGGGGCTCAAATGAGAGTGGAGTGACCTCCGGCTGCTCCAAACCATGTATCTGCTTCACCTCTCAGATTCAGGGGAGCAAAAGTAAACCCTGTATGAACACATCTTTCTATAAGTTGGAAATGACTTGAAGGCACACAACAACAAACAACCATATTTCTAGCAAAACAAACAAACAAACAAACCTTTTAACTGTCATAAGGCACCTGGGGTCATGTCAATCTTAGTTTCAAGTGTGTAATTTTGATTAGCTTGATGGCACTAAAGAGATCAACTGATTTTATTCTGTATTTTATTTTGACTTGGTGGCTTTGCTGAGCATATTGGTTGGAAGAAAAAACAAACCACTCAACAAGCTGAATGCTTCATTTTAAAATAAAAATGACACACAAAATTATCACAGGCCCTTAGATTGGCACTGATAAATCGGCGACACGATTTTATTAGAGGTTAAATTTCTCATACTGGAAGCAGAAGGGGAAAAAATCCACCCAGGCCTGTTACTGTGACATGTTGCAGCCATCAACCCAAGAAATAAACAATTGTTTAAGGAAATGGGTGATGATAGTTGTACTCTGTGCTCTCTCCAACTCATTCATGCAGGACTAATTTCCTGGCTGTGTCTGAATGCTTATAAAACGGCACTGTAACTGCTGCTGACAATGAACTAGTGACTGGAAAAAGGAATCTTAAATACAGTCACATCTCTTGACTGTTAAAATCCTTTTCCCAAAGCATGTTGATCTAATGTACTGTAGTATCCTATATATATAATATGAAGTGCTAGTAGGGGAAAAAAGTTTTAATACTTGCCACTTCCTACAGCCGTTGCTAGGTAACCAAATGCTCTTTAAATAGATTGTTACCATCCTTGCATTATTGACACTTTCCCCTCTTTAAAAGAATTACCATTTATTTCAGATTTTAATAATACACACGTAATTGAATAAATCAAAGAAAGACAGCCATGTTTGTTCATGAGAAATATTAAAACACATTTTGTTTGGTGTACCATTTTGAGAACCCACAGCCCACAGCATGTATAGTTTTGTGTTATTTAGGATGGCCCTAATAAAAGGATTGCTAGGGATTTTTTCTTCTTTCTTTCATTCTTGCTTGCTTGCCTTTTTGGTTTTGGGAAAAGTGATGTGGATATTTTGACATATAGAGGTTGTCTATAACTTTACAGAGGCCTGAATTAAAGTGATATTGGTGCAAAAAAGAACATACAAGGCTCTCTCATTTTCCTCTTTATTCTTCAGGACCACATTCAACAGCCTCCTATGATCAGAACTTTGGACAATGTGTGTGTCTTGCACACGTCCATTGGCACTCCCCATTACCTACCTGACTTAGGAACAAATGCAATCAGTTAATTTGCATGACACACAAAGTTTGTAGAGAAGGAAAGGAAGGAAAGAACACAGAAGGATGTTTTGCTGCTCCACTCCCAGATTAGTCTAGACATTTATGAATGCTGTCATCAACAAAAGGAAGCGAAGTTCTAAATTCACTGGGACCTCATTTTTGTCACTGGGATAAAATGCATTGCTTGAGGGAAGACAGATAATCTGCATCCAGGCCCATGTCTGCAGTGGTGTACTTCACGCTGATATGCAAAAGAAGGCTTGGGCAATGTGTGATTAGTGAAATGGATGTTTTTACTGGCTCTTAGAAAAATGACGAAAAGATGTACAGACAGGCAGAACGAATATTCTGAAATGAGGCTGCAAAACATAAGGCCGAGAGACTAATTGCTCCCACCAAGAGATGCCCATCCTAATTTATGTGTACTCTCCTCTGCCAACAATACCAAGTGATGCCTTGTAAGGGGACCTTTCCTACATTAAAAGGAAGGACAGAGGTGGGAGACTTTTTTCTCCCCATCCCCCTTTAGTGGAAGAGGCCATACTAGAAAAGTTAAGTGCTTTTCAACTTCAAAAGCTGGAGTTAGCTGGAGGAATTATAACAACTAGTAATGTGGCAAAATGGTTAAAATTCAGAATTTTACTTGTTCAGGAGTTGGAAAATTATAGTACTGAAATGAATTGGGGGCAAAGTTTGCCTGGATGAAGGATTCAGGTCATGTCAAATTATCTGTTTTGGAATGTAAACAATTTGGAAATGGATCCTAATTTAAGATTTTAAGCCAAATTAAAAAAAAAAGTACTGCATAAACAGTTTGAAGACAATAAAACAAAACATATAGATTAAAGAATGATTTATGGCTAACCCACAAGGGATAGAGACTTATGTTAGGTGTAATATTTGAATATCCAATGACTATACAGGGGTATAAATGTTTAATTCAGTGTAACCAATGAAATGTGATTTCTAGTTTTCTTTGTTCAAAATGCTATAAAAAAACTTGGTTCACTTTGACTTCGGGATCCAAGTAATTTGGAGAATTTCCTACTGGGAACAATGCTGCAGCTAAAAATAAAAATGTTTCCTTTCCAATCAAGCTCCTGGGTCTCCCTGGTTCTGGTTTTAAATTCAATTCTAAAAAGATTCTATTACAGTTTCACTTCTGTCTTTGGAAAAATGTTGTTAGACAGCATCTTCTGTAATGTCCAAACTTTGTCCATACTAAGTGGGGGGGGGGGGGTTATGGAGTTAAAAGGATACCCCAGCCCAAGCACTGAATTGAGAACCCCCAAACTAAAGAAAGTAGAATTAAATAGCAGCATCAGAGTTTGACATTAATGGCACCTAAAGTATATGAGTTAACACTAATATCACTCTAATATCACACTGCAGTGATGGGGAATAGGCCAAGGGTTACCAGAGTAAAAACTGGAGAGAGCTCCTATAGTTTTAGTGATTGTGTAAAAATGGAAATTTCAACAGGAGTTACTTGTTACCTGATTATGTAACAAGCAACATCTATTGAAATTCTATCTTCTACACATTTATTAAAGGTATAGGAGCTCTTTCCAGTTTCCACTCTGGCAACCCTACCTAGGATCCTCTTTCCACATTATGAACATAAAAAAAACTTGTGCCACATTTACTGGTCCATACGGAGCCTGAGCCTCTATTATCTTTTAAAAACAGCACAGTACTACACATTCAAGTTGTTAGCACCCTTGTGAACAATACTGTATAACCCTTTACTAATTTTCTTCCTGAAAGAAGCAATAAATAATTTTACCAATTTTTCTCCTGGGAGAATGAAATCTATGAAACCATGCAGTTTCTGAAGTCTAATTCTGCCATTCAGGATTTATTCTGCACAAAATTCACACAGGGTTATTTTGCACAGGAAAATGCACTTTCTTTGTTTTCTACACAGAAGAAGCTGCTTCCTGAGCAGAAATTGCATTTTTGTATGCAAATCAGCCACCTGTGAATCTGGGGCAGAATAAGCCAACAATTCAAGATTTTTCTGTGTCTGAAGAAAGATGGCTGGTTCTTGAACTGATAATGTGAACAAATGGCAGCAAGGCAGCACTTTAAAGAAGATAAAGAGATTACTGCTTCTGCTAACAACATAAGAAAACTCAAAATGTGAGATAAAATGTAAGATACTTCAACCTTAGAGAGAGATAAACACCTGTCAGTCAGGAATGTCTTAAACTTAGTTCATTTCAGATGCTACAACTTATATTGAAGGAGACTGGGAGGATGACAGTAAACAGCTTTTTATGTGCAGTAAATAATATTTCTTAACTTTTATTAATTTTTAATTTGTACATAATTTTAAAGTAGGGGATGAATTGTTCAGGATTTTACATACTTGAGTTCAATCATCAATCAGAGCAGAGACTGTAAGCAAGAAATCAGAAAAAGACTAGGACTTGGAATGGCAGCTATGAAGGAATTTGAAGGTCCTGAAGTGTTAAGATATTTAATTAAATATCAAAGTTAGGATTGTCTGTGTCACTGTGGCCCGATTTAGATTGGTGCAAAGAGCCGCGATAAGGGCTTTTTGCACCACCTTTAGGGTTAGGGAGGGCGCAGCTTTTACACCCTCCCTAGCCCTAAAGAGTATGGGCTCCGCCATTTTAAAAAGGTGGCGTTCATACGGACGCGCTATGAAAGTGTCATCACGTGCACAGCGTTTAGATACGCTGTGCACGTAATGACACTTTTGTGCCATGGGAGGGCACCAATCACACCCTTTCCATGGCGGAAAAAAGTAGCTCCAAACGGAGCTCCTTTTTGGGGGCGGGTCTTTGCCACAGCTTTTAAATGGCCCAAAGACCTTGAGAGAAAGGGGCTGCGGCAACTCAACTCAAAGGCAGTTAATAACAACAGGATGCTATATAAAATGGATGAACATACACACATCTCATGCACTACTTGTTCTTTCCTGAATATGCTAGTTGTGCACTGGGATATTTTAATTTATCTGCAGTCAGTGGGGAAAAATCCTATGGAGATCCAAGGAGAACACTGTGTGTGTACAGTTGGCCCTCCTTATCCATGGATTTTTTTTATCCATAGATTTGATCATACACAGCTTGAAAATATTCCCAAAAAGTATAGATTCCAAATAGCAAACCTTGATTTTCCATTTTACAGTATATGTGGGACACCATTTTGTTGTACCCTTATCATCCACTGATATTGTTATCCACAGAGAGTCCTGGAATCAAACCCTGGCGGATAACAAGGGCCCACTGTATTTGAAAAATTGAGGCGTAAATATTATTAGTGAGCCCCAATAAGAATAGACCCATTGAATCCATTTTGGTGTATCAACACATAGGAAATTCCTGTTGATTCAGCAGGTTTACTTTAGTTGAAACTAACAAGAAGTTTTAGGTCTGAATATACAAAGAACTTGAATCTTAAAGCTGGTCTCCAGGTCTGTCTCCATTCAAAACCTGGAAAGTTACTTTTAGGATGATCATCCTATCACTGTTCAGTTATGAATGGCTTCTGTATGTCATTATGGGTATTCTTCATTAAAATAACTTTACAATGTGGTGCAGTTGATGCGTGAGTAGATGAGGGTTGACCGAATCCAAACTACAGGTATGGGAAAAACTAGCAGTGCCATAACAATTTTCTTGTATCCACTTTTATTTATCTTCCAAAAACTATGGAGCTGTTTTTTTTTTTTAATTGCTCAGTTCTTTTTCATATTTTTTCATTACAAATGTATATTTGTTTAACAGAGTTGAAAAATCAGATGGCCTTACAGCAGCAGGCTTTTAAGGCTGGCATCTTGATTTGCTGTTCTATGTGATGAAGTCTAGGTTGACTGAAAATAAATTTTAATCAATTAAAGTAAACATCTGAAGTCATTTACTGTCCTGGTAGAATCCCTGAGATTTCCAGAATGCCCAGTTGAAAAGAAATACTGGAGGTGGGAACAGTAAACAATGTCATCTCACTGATTGATAATTTAAAAAGATTTCTTGAAGTTTCAAAGTTTGGCTTTAATAGATTTGCATAGTGACTAGTCCTTTGGGAATTTGACATTTTCATTTCTTAATACCACCTGCTGAAATTTACAGAAATTCTCTCACGTCTCTACTGCTGCTGCTGGGAAACAGGTGTCAGGTCTTTGGTGGTGTTATACATATGAAATTATTAACTAAAGAGTAGCCATTCAAATAAATTGAAACAGTTTTATGCAAACAAATCTTAAAGCAATGGGGGGGGGGATGCTCCCTCTTTGTTTCCAGAAGTAGATCTTTCTTTTTGTAGCCAGCCTATTGCAAAGAACAGACATGGCAGATGCCTGCTGTATGTCTAAGGGCCTGTTCACACTGGAGAAATAACCTGGTGTGGGAACTAGGTTATTTCCCTGAAATGCCACAATCAAATCTTTTCGTGGCATTTATTCCCAGGATCGATTCAATCTGTGGCATGGATTTGCCATGATTGTAGCATTTTACCCCTGGATGCCGTTCACATTTTGCAACGGGGTAAAATGCCATCATCCTGGCAGGAGGGGGGGAGGAGGAAGAGTGGAAGTAGCTGAGGAAGAGGAGCAGGAAGAAGCAGAAGAAGGCAGGGGGATGAACAGAGGCAAGATCGGGGTTATGGAATTCTGGGAAGAGGAGGAGGAGGAAGGAAGGAAAAGGCATCAGGGGGCGAACGGAGGCAAGATCAGGGCTAATGAATTCTGGGAAGAGGAGGTGGAGGAAGCAGGAAAAGGCAGGAGATGGGCAAAGGGAAGACCGGGGTGATGGAATTCTGGGAAGAGGTAGAGGAGGAAGGAGAAGAAGGCAGGAGATGGGTAAAGGGAAGATCGGGGCTATGGAATTCTGGGAAGAGGGAGAGGAGGAAGGAGAAGAAGGTGGGAGATGGGCCAACGGAAGATTGGGGGTGGTGAATGAAGGTGGCTGGAGGGAGGCAAGAACAGGTGGCCGAGGGAGAGGAGGAGGAAGGAAGGAATCAGAAGCACCAATTTTCAAGTTCCCATTGGCTAAAAAGTGGTTGTTTTCAAAAGAACCACAAGAAAATCCATGGCAAAAAAACCCGGGTTAAGGGGGATTTACACCGTGCCCCCCCAAACAGGTTAGAAAACCCCGGTGCAAGTGTGAACGACCCGCCGATTCACCCCGGCGCAAATATGAACGACCCTCATTTAAATCGGATTGGAGCCCAGGTTAAAATGCAGTGTGAATGGGCCCTAAGGATGCTGTCTCAAGTTATTTATTCATCTTCCACATCCAGAATGTATTCTATGATTGTGCAGCAGACCTCAAAAACGTTAAAGTACCACAAGGGCATTTCCAAATTACCTCAAGAATCAAACAGATCTATATAATTCCTTATATCATTTCTTCAAGAACTTTACAGAAGCTAAGTTTCATGGGAGAAAGGTAAGAAGTTACTAACGCGGCAGTTATGTTAACAGTGACTACTGTATTTACAAAAAAGGAACAACAAACTCCTCCCCCCCAAGGCTGAGTAATACAAAGATGGAGGAGCCAACATTGTGTAGTGGTTAGAGCATTAGACATGGGTTCAAACCCCTGCTCAGCCATGGAAATTTACTGCATGACTTTGTTGTATACTTTCAACCCTCAGAAAATTGTATACTTTCAACCCTCAGAAAATCCTTAGGGTCACCATAGGTTGGAAATGACTTGAAGGAACACAACAAATGCAAAATATAGCTTTCAAATTCTAAGATGATTAATCCGTAGAGGAGGAAAGGTTTTCCTTATGACCGGAACTCAAGTATGGTCTTCTACACACATAAATGTCCCTTACATGTGTCCTTTTTTGGGTCCTACAGGGGGTTCCTTTCTCTCTTTACAGCACACTAAACTCCTCTCTTGACTTATTTTACTCTGTGACCAAGTATTCCTCAATTATGCTGACAACAACACTTAAACAACAAGTTGACTTAATCAACACCACCAAACAATTTTCAACTAATTATTTGTTTAATGATGAATCAATGATAAATATAGGAGAGAAAGAAAAGGAAATGTAATAATGTCAACTAGAACAATTCAAATTTTTCATGGAGATATGGAATATTGACCCAAAACAGATGGGCAGGAAGAGGCGCCCTTGTTATGTGCTAGGGTTGCCTCGGTGCAGTGCATCCGCACCGCAGGCTACTAACCCTAGCACGTATGGACGGTGCCATTTTGGATGGCGCCATCCACATGTACAGCATGCCGGGGACGTAAGGCAGACGCTGCATCCCCACAGACTGGTGCACGCCTTACACCTCTTTGCTGTAGGAGGGCACCTATGGCACCTTTTCTGGGGTGCGAGAAGGAGCTCCCCCGGGAGCGCCACAGATGGGTGCCCGCTGCACCACACTTCAGGCCTGGGGAAGTGGCGGATTGGGGCCGCAAGGGTTGCCGGTGAGGTCCCTGGCCACCTACAGACTTTTGGGCGGTCTGTAAAGTCCCAATGGATACAAAAAAATAAAAAAAATAAAAAATACCCAATTTAATATTATGGCAAGAAGGAAATTATAATAAAGTCAGAGTATGAACAAAAATATTCAACTCTAGTGGGGAAGAGGTTTATTTTAGTTTAGAATATGTGATGTATTGTTGAACAATAGGTAGGTGTTATATGTTATATGTTATGTTATGCTCCTTTTGTCATTATGTTTTTAAGTTGAGAATAATAAAAAGATTAAGTGTTTCCATGAGCTATTTGACTACATTTAATATTCCAAACTATAGGTGGGCAATCCTGGAGAAACCACAGGACAATAGATGGTTGTTCTATATAATGCATAAAACCAAAAGGGAGAGGGAATTTTTTATTTTTTATTTTTTTGCAATATGCCATAAAATACTAGTGAATTTTAAAAAACTCTCTGGTGCTTTATAATGTTGATGCTATAAGCCAGTTTTTCTCTACTGTCTTCACTTTCTCTGTAAACCTGAGAGAGAGAAACTGACCCAAGTGGCCAACAAACAGCTGAAATCTGAAATTGAAAACTTGCCTCCTCAAAACAATTACTTTATACAAGCTGTTTGGACTTCTGCATCTGTGGGTTTTTTGTTCTTGTTGTTGACACTTCTATCCTGGAAATGTGTGAAAGAAATGATACCTCATCAATTAAATATGTCAACATTCCACATTCCCTTTCATTGAAGATTTTCATACCACTACTTTACTGCTGGTAAAACACTGGTAAAACATTTAAGAAGTGTGTGTGCGTGAAAGCCTGATGCACTTCCTAAATGTCAGGGAATCATCTGATTGCCTCCAGCTCCTCTGAATCGTTCAGGAAGCAGCCATTTCCCATCAAAGCAAAGTTTCCGTTAATGGGAAATGGCTGCTCCTCAAATGATTCAGGGACTCTGGAGGTGAAGGACGATTCCCTGACATTTAGGAAGTTGTCAGGCTTTCATACAATGTGCTTCCTAAGTGTTTTACCAGTGTTTTCCAGAGCTTACCCCACAGTAAGCACTGTTATGAAAATCTTCACTAACTGCTTTATTACCCTGGGGGGCAAACAGGTTTTAAATGAATGTTAAACGAGATTTAAACATGAAATGTCCTATGATAAACATCAGGCATTTCTTGTTTAACTCTCATTTAACTCTCATTTAAATCCTGTTTGCCCCCTAGTGTGATAAAGCAGAATAAAATGTTTGTGCCATGATTAATAAGATGCTGGGTTTTGTTCTGTTTCATCGTAACAGAAGCATTTTAAAGAACATGAATGATCATTTGTGATAAATGAAGGACATTTATGATCCCTGAAACTCTTAAGCAAGTTTAACTTTTATACTGAACATATCATACATAAAGCTGGATTAGACTCTGAGGAGGCAGGCATGAACACTGGAGGAAAGAACATCAGCAACTTGAGATATGCAGATGATACTATACTACTAGCAGAAAATATCAAAGATGTGGAATGTGGACTATTGAAGCAAGGCAGGGAAGAAAGCGTAAATGCAGTTTTACAGCTGAACATTAAGAAAACAAAAATGATTACCACAGATGTTTTACATAACTTTAAAGTAGATAATTAAGACATCAAGATAGTGAAAACTTCTATACCTCTGCTCAGTAAAAATGGAGATTGCAATAAAAAATCAGAAAAAGATAAAAGACTTGGAAGAGCAGCTATGATGGAACTAGAAAAGACCCAAACATGTATCATTGAATGCCAAAGTCAGGATTGCCATGCCATTGTATTTCTGATTTTTATATATATCTGTGAAACCTGGAAAGTGAAAAACAGTGATATAATGAGAATAATCTCATTCTAAATGTGGGACTGAGAAGAGTTCTACAGATACTATGGACTGTTAAAAAAAACAAAACCCAAATATTTTGGCCCAAGAGCAAATTAAGCCTAAACTCTCCTTAAGAGCCAAAATGACTAAACTGAAACTTTTTGTATTTTAGCCATTATCATCAGAAGACATGACTCACTAGAAAGGACAATAATGCTTGGCAAGGTGGAAAGCAGTAGGAAAAGAGGAAGACCATATTCCAGATGGATAGACTTAATCAAGGAGGCCATGGCCCTGAGTTTGTAGATCTGAGCAGAGTGGTTGATGATAGGGTGGCTTGGAGATCTTTCATTCATAGAGTCAACATTGCCGGGGGGGGGGGGGATATCATACAGTCAACATAGATTGAAGACAACTTCAATGACAGTTAACAACAACAACAACAACAACACAAGACAAAACTCAGAAAAACAGAATACAGATATTGTTTCAGTAATCATAGCAGGGTTTTGTTTTGTTTTTTTGCATTCGTAAGTGAATTGTGAAGGAGCTGTATTGGTTACATTATTATTTTTTTTTCAAGCAAAAAGTCCCTTACACAATTTCCTCTCTCCTCCAGAGCTAGGAGAGTCCACTGGGAAAATTCCAGCTCTTTATTTTGCCTTTCTCTGTCTCCTCCCTTCTACTTTCAGTCTATGTGACCTTTATATTTTCTGTTTATGACATTCATTTTCACAATGGGATTTTTCATATTACAGAATTATGGCACTATTAATCAGTTTAATTGATACGGTTCCATTTTATGGAATCCTGAGATTGGAAGTTTAGGGAGGGGCAGGTAGAATTCTCAGCCTGTCAGGGAGCTCCTCTGGTGCCTCTGAATAAACTAGAAATAGCAGGAATCCACAGGATGTTGCCATGGCAGTTAAAATGGAATTGTGTCACAATAATCGTGTAGTGTAAAAGGGTTCTACATTGAACTTTGCAAACTCAGTAACTTTTCCTTGACTGAAAAGTTGTTTGTCTACACTAGAGTTTAGGTCTATCTTAAAAGAATTAAATGAAGATCAATTCCCAACCCTGAAGTACTGATTTGAATAAACTAAGTATCTGAAGATTTAAAAGTGCAAAAGACAATGTGCAGAATCCAACTGGATAATTATACAAATATCATGAAAGCAAAAATGTCATGAGTATGTAACTCTTGGTTATATACTCATGACTGTTTTGCTTTCATGATCTCTACATACATTCTAGTTTATGAGAACACAAAGAGACCATGAAAATCCCCCAACCCCTCTTTACTGGGGTTACAGCTGCTACAATCAATGGGAATATCTTCCACTCTCACTCTCACCATGGGGTGGTGGGATCACTAGCATGAGTGGTGGAAACATTAGTCAGCCACTTCTCAATCAACAGTCAGCTTTTTAATAGATTTTTTCATGCTATGTGGCTGTGTTCTAGAAGAGTTTTTTCCTGAAATTTCTCCAGCATCTGTGGCTGGCATCTTCAGAGAATGCTGGCATGGAAGCATTCTCTGAAGATGCCAGCCACAGATGCTGGCAAAACATCAGGAAAAAACTCTTCTAGAACACGGCCACTTAGCATGAAAAACTCCAGAAAAACTATGGATGCCAGCT
Organism: Urosaurus nigricauda; assembly: GCA_034509955.1. Taxonomy (NCBI): domain Eukaryota; kingdom Metazoa; phylum Chordata; class Lepidosauria; order Squamata; family Phrynosomatidae; genus Urosaurus; species Urosaurus nigricauda. The sequence goes on along the minus strand of JAOEGL010000001.1, from coordinate 252,932,523 downwards.
GTAAAAGCCTTCAACTTCACAACAGACAGCTGTCAAAAGCAGTAACTGTTGCCTGTCAAGTAGGGCTGGGTGCAAAGGTGGGCCAGGATTTATTATGTTGCTGCCTAGCTATCATGGTTACTTAGGTGCTCTCCAGACTGCCCCAAAAGGGCAGGCTAGAGCTGCCCAGTTTTCTGCTGGAGGAATACTGCAGCAGCCAAACTGCTCAGCGACCCTCTGCACCAAAAAGAACCTGGAAAAAACGGGTTCTTTTTGGCATGTGCATACAATGTCATCTGTGTGCCATTGGTGCACTGTGACACATCAATGATGCAAGTGCAGTGCCCAGACGTGAGAATGCTGCCCCACACTTGCATCATTAAGCTATGATGCCAGCTTCCATATAGACTAGGGTTCCAGAGCTTGCGATTGCTGCATGCTCCAGAACCTTAGAATCGGTGCCGGCATGCCGCTTCTCGCCTGTCTGTATTGGGCCTTAGATACCTAGTGCATAGAGGATTCCTGTAAGTATTTCTCCAAATCCGTAGTCTTTCCAATTTTTCAAAAACCTTTTTTTTCCCCATTAAGAATACTTCACATACACCCAATGAGGTATGGAATGGAACTTTCACCACTTTTGGGGGTGGACTGAGGTTCAGGATAAGTCTTTATTTCTGATTACTTCCTGGTTAAATAAAATCCTCCCCTAAGCCTAAAAAGGTCCACGAGATTCCAAATATAGCAAAATTGGTCCCTCAGCCCAAAGGATGTACTGGGGTAGTATTTTTTTTGCTATATAAATCAGGGGGGCAAATTAAAATGTGAGTGAGATCTCAGGGGGACAAAGGCCTCAAAATAGCCTTTAGGGGATTATGCATTCTCCTGATTCTTGTTCCCTGTTCCTAATATATAGACAACTACCAGTGCCACAATCACCTCTTTGACCATACCTTGTATCAAACATGAATCCACAGTGTATATTTTTAGCAAGAAAACATCTCTTTTAAGTAGTCTTATTTTAATTCATTTAGTCCTGTGTAAAGAAATGGGATCCAAGTTTTTTATTTTTTTAAAAAAGCTTTATGCTTGAAAGGAAGCTAACATTTAAATTCCTATTCTGTTTAGATGTGTCACTTCTGATTGCTATTTAGTGACAGATTTCCTAATGTTCACCAAGCGTTCATGCATCTTATGGTTGTCGCTGTCCGCATCTTGAAATGTTCACAGCTCCACTGATTTGGTCATTTTCATTTCTGCTGCTGATTCAGAAAGACTTTGCAGTGGGCGGAAAATAACTGAAAGAAAAATGCATGGTGACTTCTGATGAGTAGTTATTCAATTCTATGCAAAATAAAAAAAAAATCAAAATCTATGTAATATATAATAAAGATCTGGATGGCTCTTGCAGGCTAATTAGTGATTATTGGGCTGAAAACAAAGAAAGCTTTGAATTCCATTTATGCTACAAAGAAATAAAATTATTGCTTGAAAGAATGAAACTGAAAGAAGAAAAAAGTTTCCAAGAAAATAAACTTGGTTTATTACAGAGGTGGAAAAAAGTGATCCATGAGACAGACACAACTTTTTTCCCCATGCTTCCTGCCTGTTTGAGGTTTCCCCAGAAACATGTCAGTTGGACAAATTAAAAACCTTTTCTGCAACAGCATGGCTTAACATATGTTTTGTTCCATAACAACACCAGAGTACATATCCCATTTTCCAGCATTTCTGACAGGGCTTCCTCTCTCTCACCTCCATCCTTTAATCTCTGTCCAGAACTCAGCTGCACGTATCATCACTTCCGCTCGCCGCTTTGACCATGTTTCTCCCCTCTTGTCCTCCCTTCACTGGCTCCCCTTCCCCTTCCGCATCCAATACAAGCTTTTGTTACTGACTTTCAAAGCCCTCCACGGACTGGCCCCTCCTTACTTGTCTGACCTTCTTTCTCCTCACATTCCTTCTCGTACCCTCCGTTCTGGTAGTCAAGGTCTCCTGTCCCAGCCAAGGATTTCCACTGCCCTGTCCCGGATTCGTCCTTTCTCACTTGCTGCCCCTCACTCCTGGAACCTTCTTCCCCCACATGCACGCCTCATCACTTCCCTAACCAGGTTCAAAACTGAGTTAAAGACTATATTGTTTAGAGAAGCATTCCCAGATGTGTGACTTTGTCTTGTCCATTTTAACTGTGCATTATGAAGCCGAGCCCTCCCTCTAGTCCATCTGCATTGGTCCAGGCCTCAGAGGGAGAGAAGAATCATCGGACCTCATACCCTTCCCCATCACCTTTCCCTTCTCCTCTTGTGTCGTGTCTTTTAGATTGTAAGCCTGAGGGCAGGGAACCGTCTAACTATAAGTTTATCTGTACAGCACTGTGTAAACCTACAGCGCTATATAAATAAAGGTTAATAATAATAATAATAATTTCACTGTGTTTTTCCCTTCATCTCTCCCGTCATTGAGATCATGCCAGTATTCGATTTGTCAAGAATCCCATCTCCCTTGTTATCCAAAGTTCTCTTAAACTCTTGCAAAAGAAGACAGAATTAACTAAAACTTAATAGAATGGAACTTACAAAACTCTGGAGCTCTAGAACAGGAGTGGGCACACTCTGGAGCCAATGGACAGCACTATCTGATTTCCAGCTCCTCTGGAAGCCTACGGGGAAGAAGTTAATGGGAGTCCCAAGGAGTCACTTGTTGGGCCTGTGGGATGTACAATTCACGCCCCTGTTCTAGGATTCATTTACTACTTATGTATTTCTCTCTGTCCCACAATGATGTTGATATTCCAAGGGATCATTCCATAGTGACAGATGGTCCCAATACAAGGAGAGGCAGCTAGGAGTTGACAATACTCAAGCTGAGGCCCTATGAATGGGTGTTTATACATACTAGCTGCAATGATTTTCATGATAGTCTGGACTGCAGTGGTTTCAAATAAATCTCTGTTTAAAAGAATAGATTGTGTTGACAGTCCACAATTGTCTGACTGTTAATCCACCTTAACTACCATGTTAACATCATAGAGAATCCTGGGATTTGTAGATTAGGGAGAGCTATTTAAAATTTGTAATCAGAAAACTCTAGTGGTTCCCACATCAAATCCCAGATTTCCATAAAATGTAGCCATAGAATCGTAGTTGAATCATAGTACCATAACTGTGTAGCATGAAAGGATCTATGGTTAAAAAAAAAGATGTCACTATAGAAACAATACCTAGTTTTTTTCAACAGGTAGCTGTAGCCTCCAGAGTTTTAAGTGTGCATAAACCCTACCAGTGAGTGCCATCTGTTCCAAATAGTAGCTGTGCCACTGCCTGTACCTCCCACCCTATTCCCAGCCAATAATCTAATTTAATTCAAATTCTGTTATGGTTATGTACGGCCCAAATTAGCAAATTAGAAAAAAAAGGAAATAAAGAAAATAAAAGTATTTTTGTTAATGATTAAAAATTAGTAAAACAAATACCACAATGGAATGATCAACCCACATGGAAGTGAAATAAATTTATCTTTTGACTATGAATCATTGAAGAGAAGGGATATCTAATGCTGTATGTAACAGATTACTTGCATTAATATGTCAATTTTAATAAGTCTTTTCAGTACTTCACTTCACTCTGTAGCTTGCAAGAGCACTTTATAATCCCCTTAAGAGAGAGGCAGGGGAATACTTAACACCTAAATATTACAGAAAATAAGTTCCTTTACTTGAGGCAGGTAAAATAGGCTTTCTCCTTTTTCAAAATAGCTTTGGCTTTTTAATTAAGCCATTTCCTTTTTAAAAAAACACTATCATTTCTCCCCCTGATCACTATAAAAAGGTCAACAGAGATATTGCTAGAGACAGATGTTGCTGACAGATATAGCTATTTCACATCCAAATTTTGATTTTAATACTGATTTTGCACTCGTTCTTTGGCAATTAGATAGCTTTAAAGAGGATGTCTATCAAAATGTTAACAAGAATGGTGGTTAATCTGTCAGATTTATTGAAACCAAATACTTTTACAAGTTCCATCATAAATCTAGGTCAAGTAGTAAGAGACCTACCTTATTTCCCATAAACCAGTCATTTTATCACAGGCAAAATGGCACACTGAACAAGAACTTCATCTCATCAGCTTTCTTCATGTAAATGGAACTGAAAAATTGTATTGTTCAGCATTTTGTGTAGGTGTGTGCATCTAAATGGATGAATGAGATATTTCACTAAAACCAGCAAATCAAAATGGGAAAATGTGTATGGGTGTGGAGAGAGTGAGTGAGTCAATGAGTAAGTTTAATAATAGGAGAAACCTGGTTCCACCATGCTGGAATTTTTGAAATAATAATAATAATAATAATAATAATAATAATAAAATTTATTTATAGATTGCTCCTCTGTCTAAACAATTGGAGCAGGTTTCAACAAGTTAAAAAAGTCACAAGCTAAAACAATTCCAATAACCCACTACCTAACCACCCACCCCTTAAAAATTAAATTAAACTAGCAACAAGTTAAACCAAACAGACAATTAAAATATCAACTTCATCATAAAAAGAAATGACCATTCCATGGGTGGCGTAAACTGTGGCGTCATATGTCACGGTTTTGGGAACTGGTGGGGAAACATAACCCAATTCCGGCGCCGGGAGATTAAGAAGTGTCTGGGAAGGCCTGCCAGAAGAGATGTGTCTTTATAGCTTTTTTAAAGCAGTCAAGAGATGTAATAAGATGGATCTCATCCAGCAGGCCATTCCATAGCCTGGGAACGGTAGCAGAGAAAGTCCTTTGAGAGGTCTGCAACAGCCTAGTTTTCATAGGCTGAAGCAGGTTCCTCCCAGAGAACTGAAGTGTGTGTGTGGGATCATACGGCGAGAGGCGGTCCCTGAGGTAAGATGGACCCAAGCCATGTAGGGCTTTAAAGGTTAAAACGAACACCTTGTACTGTGGCTGGAAACTAATCGGCAGCCAATGGAAAGACTTAAGCATGGATGTTATGTGCTCTCTCCTGGTGACAAGCCTGGCTGCCATGTTTTCAACCAATTAAATTTTCCTGATTAAGCACAAGGGTAGACCCATGCAGAGTGCATTGCAGAAGTCCAAGTGTGAAGTTACCAAAGCATGTACCACAGATTCCAGGTCCTTCATACCCAGGAAAGGGCGCAGCTGGCGTATCAGCCAAAGCTGATAGCAGGCGCTCCTGACTGTCGCATTCACCTGACTAGTCATGTGAAGCAATGAATCTAGAAGTACCCCCAGACTGTGAACAGAGTCTTTGAAAGAGAGTGTGACTCCATCTAGGCCTGGTAGTTGTATTCCAAAACTAGTTTCGGGCCTGTAACTGTTAGTACTTCTGTTTTGTCTGGATTTAGCTTCAATCAGTTTTTCCTCATCCAATCCATTACCACTCCAAGGCAGTCATTGAGAGGGGAGACGCCATGAGAAGTCTGAGCCGATGATCTGGTCATGGAGAAGTATATATAACAGTCATATGGAGGGGTGGAGTGAGGGTCACTGATGTGATAACCTTGCTTAAACACTCTAAGGGCACCAGTTCTCATCAGATCTCATAAGCTAAGCAGGATGAACCCTGCTTAGAACTTGGAAGGCCAACAAATACCAGATGCTGCTCTAAGCTATAATTCAGAGGAAGGAACTAGTAAAACCACCTCTGAGTATTCCTTCTCTTTAAAAACCCTTTGAAATTCATAGGGTCAGCATAAGTCATTTGAAGGCATCCATACACATGCACACACACATTGATGTAACTATTTCTTGTATATTGTTTTGATTTTATGCTAGCCTGAGTGGTACTGGCATAGAAAGTTATCATATTACTTGTATTGTTCATGTGATTAGGGATGATTATATCTTCCAAAACAAAACAAAACAAAACAAAAAACAAAAAACAGGAAAGCAAATAAATAAATAAATCTTCTCAAATGCTTGTGATACCTGTTGGACAGGAACCTCTCTCCTAAACCATGAGAGAAGCTACTTTCATCAAAACTCTTCAGTCTTTGAGCAAAATTAGGGTTTCTGCCAACATTCCAGTCATCCAATGCTAGCTTTTTTGTTGCATTTTAATTTCAACTTTCAAGTTTCCCAAACACTTTATGCTGTACTTCATCCTCTTACAAGACAGGAAATGAGAAATGGAAAAGTAATTAGCTATTTTTAGGGTGTCAGTATATAAAGATTCAGCTTTCTGTTTAGTGTAGATTATATACATTTAGTTATTGTTAGCTATTAAGCAATGCATGGTGATGTTCTAAATCTAATGGCTCAACTGAATGCAAACTGAAATAATGAAATGGAATTATTTTCAGCTAAACCCTGAAGCTAATTAACAAAATTAACAAAAAATGAGAAAGGTGCTGTGATCTGCCAGATCTACAGATGAGGTACCTCATTCTAAACAATTCTTATGCCTAAAATATTCCAAGCTGAACTCCAACAGAATTCAATTAACAATTAGGCATGGCTTCAAGTCATTTCTGACTTATGACAACCCAAAGGTTAACTTATTATTGTTTGTTTGTTTGCAAAATTTGTTTAGAGGAGGTTTGTCTTTGTCTTCCTCTGAATCTGATATAAAGAATCTTGAACTATTTCAATATCCTCATCATCAACTTTAAAGTTCTGTGAATCTTCTTAGGTAATTATTTTTGTTTTCTTAAGGTTGAACTGTTAACTGGCATTTGCACTTTCTTCCTTCACTTTCTTCTGTAATCGTTCAAGGTCTTTCCACATATGACTTGGCCAAGTTTCTGGCCACACAACTTCAACCCTATGTAGGGCAAACCCCCCATTACATCAAGGACTCAGCTCACTTCATAGGAAAAATCAACAACCTTGAACTAAAACCTGGAGACATACTAATCAGCTTCGATGTGGTCTCCTTGTTCACCAAAGACCCCATAATGGACACCATGACACACATCCGAAATTTTTTTCCAGAAGACATCACAGCCCTGTTTGAACATTGCCTCACCACAATGGACAATGGATTCTACGAGCAGAGAGATGGGGTAGCAATGGGGAGTCCTCTGAGCCCTGTGATAGCAAACTTTTACATGGAGCACTTTGAAAAACAAGCCCTGGAAACAGTACCAAAAAGGCCCACAACATGGTTCCGATATGTGGATGATACTTTCATCATTTGGAGCCATGGAGAAGAAGATCTGGCTGTATTTCTGAACCATTTGAACAACATCATCCTAATATCCAGTTCACAATGGAAAAAGAAAAGGCTGGAACACTACCATTCTTGGATGTCCTAGTCATTCGCAAACCAAACCAATGTTTGGGTCACACAGGATACAGAAAACCTATGCATACAGACAGATACCTGCACAAGAACTCCAACCATCACCCAGGACAAAAAAGAAGCACTATAAAAATACTAGTAGACTGGGCAAAACGTATCTGTGAAACCCACTTCTTGGAAGATAAACTGAAACGCCTGGACCGGGCTCTACAGGCAAATGGTTACTCCAGCTCAGACCTCAGAAGGGCTGCCAGGCCCAGAAAAACTCAGAAGACTCAAGACAAGCAACCACCCAAAGGGAAAATATTTTTACCATACATCAAAGGAGTTCCAGACAGAATAGGGAAAGTGGTGAAGAAACACAACCTTCAAATGGTTTACAAACCAACGAAGAAGATCCAGCAAATGTTTCACTCAGCCAAGGACAAGAGAGACCCTCTCACCACCGAAGGAGTCTACCGCATTCCATGCAGCTGCAGACAGGTCTACATAGGGACTACCAAATGCAGTGTGCAGACAAGAATCAAAGAACATGAGAGACACTGCAGACTGGGTCAACCGGAAAAATCAGCAGTAGCAGAACATGCTATAAACAATCCTGGGGCATAAAATGCTGTTTGAAAGCACTGAAATTCTGGACCAGGCCAACAACTACCATGTCAGAATGCACAGGGAGGCCATTGAAATCCATAAACACCTGGACAATTTCAACAGGAAAGAGGAAACCCTGAGAGTAAACAAGGCTTGGCTCCCAGTCTTGAAGGACAGCAAGGTCAAGACTCAACCTATGCAAATGAGAAACAGCCTAAGGCCAGGGGATTCCCAGCAGACAATGAGCACCAGTTAGCAGACATTAATCCTGGTTTGCATATCCTCCCACCCTGAGGACTGCCATTAGCAACAGAACAATACATTTGCAAATTACTCCTTCCTTCCCAGGGTCACACAGGATATATATATCCTTTTCCAGGCTCTCATTCTCTGACGATGCCAGCCACAGATGCAGGCGAAAAGTCAGAAAAGAACTCTTCCAGAACATGGCTGCATAGCCTTAAAGCCCCACAAAAAACTATGTCTTTCCTTTTGTCTGCTAGTAGTGTGGTGTCATTTACATATTTTAAAGGACTTTTTATTTTTTTATTGTTATAATATGATGGATTGTGGAACACCCAGGATAGGATGCAGAATTACAAATAAAGAAATATTTTCATTTTTATTTATATCCCATCTTTTCTCTAATGGGCTCAGGGAGGCATATATGGTCTCCCCTCATTATCCTCTCAACAATAGCTAAGTGACTAACAAGATCACCTACTGAATGTCATGGAATAGTAGTGACCAGAATCTGTACTCCCCAGAAAAGTAAAGTAAAATGGCTTTATTTTACTATTGGAGTCACATTTCACATATTTTTTTAGAAGAACCAGATTTGGAATGACCATGGGACCACCTTCTTTCTAATGCAGAAATCCTGTCCTACCACTAGGCAGAGCAAGGCAGCCACTTCAGTCAGCAAATTTTGGATGTTGAGAATGGGCAAGCAGATTATTTTTTGCTTTGATATCATGTATTTTTACAGCCAGGAATGGAGAATGCTGCTTGTTGGGCTCTCTGCCTTGAATGCAAAGGAACTGGCTTAAGCTGTAACATACTTTGATTCAGGTGGGTTATAGAGGGTACCATTTGCTGCTTTGCCTCAGGCAGCAAGGCATCTTGGCTGGCCTTGGCTTAGAATGTAAGAATTCACATGCCCAGAGGATGGACATAAGGGCATTTTGGCAAGGCATTAAGACATAGTACACAATAGCAGTTCTGGCCCTTATCAACAGATAACAGCCAGCAGTTAGAAACTGAACAGAAGGAACTCTTTTGAACTATTGCTGAAACAGGCATGATTTGCTTAGATATGAGTTCCTGAAATTTAAGCTGCTGTGGGACTGAGTTAGTGTGCTAGAGGATACTCAGCTCATTACGTTTATTTTAGAACATTTCTGTAACATCACTCTGACCTCCAAAATGATAACTGAGTGGGGGGGAAATCCACATGGGAGACTGCTGAACTTATTAACTCATTGAGAGTTTCAGCTTGCCCTCCACTGACCGAAAGATCAGAGGCAAATCTTAGCTGGAATTGGTGAATATAGAAGATGGATAGAGAGAAATCTTCATTGAAATATGATATGTTTATGATAGCCTTCCCATCTGATATGCCTCCTATTTGAATTCTGTCCCAGACCAGCGTGGTGAACAGCAGTTGATGGCCTCCATGTCAAGAGGCCTCCAAGGCATTAAGATGTTGTGCATAGGTGATGGAACCAAAGGCTTACTGCCCCCTCTCACAGCTTCTTTGGATCTTCATCTCTCAGCTCACAGCTCACCCTCTGGTGTCTAGTACAGTGTGAACATTGCTGGTCACTTTGGGACCAAGTAGGAATGTTCTCCCCTTTTCCATTCCATCCTCCCCCCCCCCTTTTTCCGTACCCCACACTGTATCTGGGGGACTTTGATGATTGGCTAGGGATCGTCTCTTTAAATAGGTGATCACTTAGCAGGTAACAGGGGGAGATAAAGTAAGAGATTTGGTATACATCTTGGCACTTTTTGCTGAAGGACAAGGCTCTGGAATTGCCTCCTTAGGACCTGTCTGCCCTTGAGGTGGATCCGGGGTTTAAAAATTCCTGTGACTTGGTAGAGAAGATGAGGCAGTGTCTTGAGTCTGTCTTCCAGTCTGGAGAGCAACCCAGCCATTGGGTTGCCCTTGGGGCTCAGGTGGTTTGCATAGGGGAGAACTGAGGAGGCAGTCAAGGGTAACAACTGGCCTCAGCTGATCTTGCATCAGGTTGCCCCCCCCCCCGCCTTGCTTCTTTCAGATTCATCCCCAAATAGGTGGGAGAAATCAAGTGGTCCTTTTCATCTCAGCTCTCTATGTCTGGTCTCATTATTCCATGGTTGGTTATCAATGAAGGCTCCAAGTTTAGCTTATCTAGTTTGTGGAACAGCACCATGATATAGCAACCCACTGTTCATATTTTTTTAATGTCATTTCCAGATTTTTATAATCTGCTGAGCTTTTCAGTTTGGATCTTTAAAAAACAAACAAACAAACAAACAAAAATGTCTTTTTGCCCAAGAACATACTGACCATGTTGACTGAACCACAGTGGCAAAAGGAATGCTGATATAAGGGCACAATTATATCAACCTTATGTATCTAGCACTGTGATTTAGCCAAGGCACGTCTGCACACTAAGTAAGCCCATTTTCTTCTTTGGACTTCAACTTTAACTTATACTTCACTTTCTATGAACCCTGGTAGAAAAAAGGAAACCTGCATTGTTCTATTGTCAAAATAATTTTTTTCAAGTTAGAAAGATAGAGGAAGAAGAGAAGAGGGCCAAATGACCACTCACAATTTTGGAGGCACCTTTATCTCCAGCAAGCTTTAACAGGATCTACCATACCAGAATTTTAAATGCTACCTATTATGTTGTATTGTTTCTCTTTTTAGGACATGCAGCCACCAGTGCTTTTGTTGCATGCATGCGATAACTTGTTGCTTGTGTAGTTGTTAAATGTCCTCAGGTCAATCTCGACCCATGGCAACCCTATGGATGAGATATTTCCAAAATCCTCTGCTTAATTCCTGCAAACCCATACCCATGACCTCCTTAATAGAGTGCATCCATCTAGGATTCAGTCTTCCTCTCTTTCTACTTCCGTCCACCTTTCCTTAGCATTAGTATTGTTTTTTCCAATGAGTCCTCCCTTCTCATGAAACTGTCTGAAGTATGACAGCCTCAGTTTTATCATCTTGGCTTCCAAGGAGATATCTGGTGTGATCTGCTCTAGGGCCCACTTGTTTGCCCTTGGCTGTCCATGGAATCCTCAATACTTCTCCATTACTATATCTCAAATGAATTAATTTTTTCCCTATCTTCTTTCTTAATTGTTGCACTCTCATGTCCATACGTGGTAATAGGGAATATGATAGCTTCTATGATTCTAACTTTTGCGGTCAGTTGTATATCTTTGCATTTTAGAATCTTTTCTAGTTCTTTCATAGCTGCTCTCCCCATTCTTAATCTTCTGATTTCCTGACTGCAGCCTGTGTTCCTATCAATGTTTTATCCCGGTTATAAGAATTCTTTTTCTACTTCTATTTCCTCATTGTCTAGGTTAAACTTGTTACTATCAGATGCAAATCCAGTGACCTTTGGTCATGCCCAAAAGTATCTGATCAGTCCAAAATTGCAGTGGTTATGGTTGCATGCAAATACGTCAAAAGCTTTGTTTTTCATGGATCCAACAGGAACAGAAAACTTTAAGGCCATTACCACCACCACCATCATGAATTTATATACTTTTCCTAGCCCTGGAGATCAAGATGGCTTATAAAATTTTAAATAGATACATATAAACATCACTAATAATTAATTTAACAATGGAACTAAAAGCCATTTTATTAAAAATTATTTAAAGATATCAAATATGGACAGTACAGCACAATATTAAAAGCCCTTTGCCCACAATCAGTCAGTTTCCAAAGACCTGTTGAAAACAAGCAAAACAAAAAGCATTCCCTTGGCAGCCAAAAGACAATACATAGCAGTCCAGTGTAGACTCTCTAGGAATGGAGTTTTAGAATCTGGTAGCACCTGTCAAGAAGAATCTTTCCTACCTTCTCTACTAAGAGAAGGATTTCTGTGAAGATCTCAGAACCTGGGCTGAATGATGTGGTGGAGTAGAGACCATCATAAAGCGTGGATGTGATCCATATATAGGGCTTTATAGGCCATGAGAAAGAGAGAGAGAGAGAGAGAGAGAGAGAGAGAGAGAGAGCTCTTTGAAAATAGAACCACCTGGGTCTTGTGAATAAGCATCACAAGAACCCCCCATGAATATAGTTTTGTTAGCTCAAGTGAGACATACTACTAAAGATAGATCTGTGGCATACCTAGAATCTCAGTAAAAATTAAAGTGATAATGTGTAATTTAACTATTAAGAGAAAACCACATATTCTTCAAGTTTAAACTTGGTAGTGAGGTCCTGTGGCCTGTTAGTAGTACTGATAGTAATGTTAAGATCTAATTAAATTTTGAAAGCCCAAATGCTGTTTTATATTTAACAGGCAAGAGAGACAAAAAAATCCACCTGAGGATAAATACAGAGGTGAGAATGTGAAGAAAAATGGCTGACCTCAGAATAATGAGGTGAGAAATTGTTAAAGACATTTGAGGTTTCTTAAGAAATTAAATTACTGATAATTGTTAAGAGCCTTGATTTTTTTAAAACTTGCAATAATTTTCACACCTTAGTTGAAAACAACGTGAGAAAAATGCCTTGTTTTTATAACTATTTAAACAGTTTATATAGTTCATATTTATATATATATATATATAATGTTTTATTTATACCCCGCTCTTCAGCCAAGACTATCAGAGCGGCTTACAATTTGTTAAACAAACAGCTTCATTTACAATTGTAAGCTATTTGCCCCCAACAATCTGGGTACTCATTTTAGCGACCTCGGAAGGATGCAAGCCTGAGTCAAGCTTCAGCCCTTTGCTGGTCTTGAACTCGCCACCTTCTGGTTTTGAGTGAGTGGCTGCAGTACAGGCATTTAACCACTGCGCCACCAGGGCTGAATAAAATGACGAGTGTTCTATTTAAATGTTGAGAAATTCCATATTTAATTAGATAGCATGCTTTGACATATAAAGAAGATCCTCTGATCACAGGATTATGGCTTTCATTTGGTTTGCTTGCTAAGTTTTATTAGGAGAGCACTTTTTACATGCATTTTACTATATATGAGTGCTTGATAGACATTAGTCAAGAAGATTTAGTTTCATGATCTCATCCATTAATAGGTCCATTTCCAACTGAAACTGCCATGCTTTGACACACATTCAGCTAAGCAGAATTTCAGTGTATCGGTTGACATATGAAATCACTTTTTTTTTTACATAGTCAGCCAATGGTGATGCAGCAACCTATGCTGATTAACAGAAAAGTTTCAAAATATGCTATTTCTGTAGGTGTTTTATGAAACATAAGTCTTGACCCTCATGTAATACAATGGGACAATTTAATTTTCTGGATGTGCTTGCATTTTGAAGAACATATACAAATGTAAACCTACAATGTAAGTCATTGTATGACATTGTCACCTTCATTTTTGCAAGCAGTGAAATAAATTTCAGCCTCTTTTCTCATAGAGCTTCCATCCCACAAATTAAGGCCTAAATCCAATTATTAGTTTCAACTGGAGTCAACCCACTGAGCCAATGGAACTTACAAGTATGTTCACATTCCCTCTCTCTCTCTGTGTGTGTGAGACATTTGACCTTTTAAACATTTTGGCTCATGACTCCATAATCTCTGATTGTTGGTCATACTAGGTGTGGACACAGAAATACAAAATGTCTGAAGGACCAATGTTCCCCCCACCTCAGCTCCATTTTCTGCTTTTCCATCTTTTGTTCTCTCTGACTGGTGTACAAGCATAAGCATATTTTCTGATGCAGCAGTGGTAAACTAACATGTTTGTTGTCATCACTGAATGGTGACGACTTATTAGCATAATGCATGCTCAGTATATATGTAGTCACAAACCATTATGCTCCCCACACACTTTTTTGGCAGAACTAGACTGTTACACCTACCTTACATCTTTTGAATAATTTTAGGCTGCCTGTTCTCACACTTTGTCACTGACAAACCAAAGGAGGAACTGAGTATGGCTCATGCTTCCCTTTAATTTTGCAATTTATAATGTCCAAAGCAATTGTTAATTAATTCTCCATCAGAAAATGAATTTTGGATTAGATTTTGGATTACAGTTGTCAGAATCTCATGCCCAACATAGCCACTAGGGGATTCACAGAGTTATAATAGCCCTAAAAATGATTTTTTCCCCTGTTTTGCACCAGAAATACAAAACAAATATATGCCTTTTCACATTCTCTCCTGTCCTTCCCCTCACCCCCTTTAATTTTCTCTTATATATGCTGAAATATTTCTGAACTTTGCGTGTATCCCTGTTGAAGCTTTCCCCCTGGAAATCTTCCCTGACCATAAGAGGTAAGATAGTCATGATTAGAGATATTGCCTTTTCATTGGCAGAATCCATTTGTAGAATTCAGAGAGGTTAACCTGGTACCAACAATATTATCTTTTCAGCCTCAGGCAAAAGTTTTTTTTAATATATATTAAGTGTTTTTAAATACATTTCAAAGCATTAATAAGTACAGTGGGCCCTCTTTATCTGCGGACTTGCCACCTGTGGATTTGAGCATCCAAGGATGGCAGTCCCATGGGGGGGGGGAAGCAAAGGAGGAGAAAGAGGAGGGGGAGGAAGGGGTGGTGATGGTGACGGAGGGGTAAGAGGAGGAGGAGAATGGAAGTGGGGGGAGGAGGAAGGAAGAAGAGGGAAAGCGGCAGTGGAAGCTGGGGGCAAGAGGAGGAGGAGGAAGGAAGGAAGGAAGGAAGGAAGGAAGAGGAGGAGGAGGAGGAAGGAAGAGCAGAGGTAGGTGGAGGAGGAGGTGTAGAGGCAGCGTCAATGGGACAGGAGAGAAAGAGGAGCAGGAAGAGGTGGCCCCCTGCCACAGTGAGAGCAGCAAGGTGGGCTTCGGGCAGGGATGCAACATCAAAGTCCCATTGACTTGAAGACAATGGGATTTGAGCATCCACGGATTTTGATATCCGCAGGTGGATCTGGAATGGATCTGTCATGGATACTGAGTGCCCAATGTATTAATGGCTACAATAAAATAAAATAAAATAAAAACCTTCTCGGTAGTAGCCATCCATCTTTGGAATGCTTCCAAAAGAGATCTGCTTGGCATTCTTTTTGGTGCGATTTAGATGCCGCTTGTTTAGCGAATTTACGGGAATCCCCATTGCATTCGGAGTAATGTTCCATTTCCCGAAAATGACCCCTCCTTGCCCGAAATTGCATGCGAAGCTTTAATTCGCAATAACTTGAAACTCATGATTGCGTTCGAATTGACTTCCCTTTTGCCCGAAATTGCGTGCGAAGCTTTAATTTGCAATAACGTCAAACCCTATGATTGCGTTCAGATTGACCCTAGATTATACTTCCAATTCCCGATGTCTGAAAGAGTGCCATGATAGGTTTACCATGACTTGAAGGCACACAGCAATAACAAGAGATGAAGTGCTGTTTCCCTGCCCAGAGAAGGGGAAGACAGTGCAGAAATCCCTTCACAGAGCCCAGTCCATCTAAATGAAGACAAAACTGACATCATCAACTGCTACAACCCTCCTGCTAGTAGTTGGCCCTATTGTATTGCTGGCTACACAGATTCCTGAACACCTGGCTTGGTAGATCCTTAAAGGCAAGCTATATGGGGAGGGGAGGGGCAACATGGGGCATTGCAACACAGGGAATTTCCTTAGTCACCTTTGTCCTTTTCCTAGATTAGGTGTTCAGGAAGCACCTGGCTTTATATAACACAGGCAGCCTTTGCTGCTTGGGGTTGTTCTTTCTGATTCTTAGTAGGGGAAGGAGCAACAAACTAGCTAATCCGTACCCTTGGAGAGATACCTGGATCGTTGGCACTCTTCAGAGTGGCAAGGATCCTGCCAGGCTGGCATGAAGAGCAGCAAATTTGCCATCCTATTGTTCTGCAGCTAGAGGCAGCCACTTCATCAGGGATCATGGCAAGGCCAGTTCTGTTGAAATCCAGGATAGAAATAAATCTATAGTTGTTTTATATTAATGGATGGATGAATAAGGAAGCAAACAGCTCTTTGGGTCCAGGCAGGCTTTCCAAGCAAAGAAGCAGAAATAAAAGCAGGCAGAGATAATATGCCTTTACATGCAGGAAGACGCCTACCATTTTTGTAGAAAGCAACTTATTATCACCATCTTATGCATGCCTACTTATTATTATATCTTTTTGTGTTCTGTGAGTTGAAAATGACATAGGATTGCAGCGTCATAATTTTGTAACCTTATTTTAAGAAAGAAACTTCATTACTTCAAGGTAATACAGAGTTCAAGCACTGGTACAAAGTAGGGAGCAACATTTCAATTGTTTTTAACAATACTAGTATGTTTACTCTTAGGCAGTTTATCATCTTTGAAAATGAGAAAGCTGCATTCATCCTTCATTTTAGCATGTAAAGACTTTAAAGCTTAGATACAATATTAGAAAGAAACTGTTCCTCTTTTATAGCTCAATGTGTTTCTAAGATTGGCTATGAAACCCTTAAGAAACTTGGGCCCATAAAAGTTGTTTTCATGGTGACTGTCACAGTATGTCTCTTGGAGACTAATGAAAAACAATAGCAACAACCCAAGAATCTTGTAGAAACTTTCAATTTGTCTTGACTTAAGTGGAAGCAAGACTTATAAAAATAGCCATTATGTTCCCAACTGTTTAATTGGATTTTACAGAATTTTTCCTTTTAATCTGGTGTTATGCAGAATTAGTGTGATCCAGATTTAAGTCACAGCTGGATTGAATTTTAGAATCCAATCCTTTGAAATCAGTGGGACTTTGGAATCAGTTGGCTTTCTCTATACATGACTAATTCTGAAATGGATCAAACCAAATTACTTATTTTTTAATAATGGGTCACAATTTCAAATGAATAAATATTTGCCATCTTGATCTTCAAGTTGTAGTTAATGAAAAGTGATAGGGTGAAAATAGGGAAAATTGGAGGTTTTCTGTCTAACAACAAAAACAAGCATATCATCCTGAAGGCTGTTTGCAGGTTGCAGCAGAAGATGCAAACTGGCAGGGAGCTGCTATTTCTCCCCCCAAGCAAGCTGCCTTCTACCCATGAACCTCTGTGGCATTTTTGTGGGCCCAAAAAGAGGTAGCCAAGCAGCGGATGGGGGAGATACTGCTTCATGGGCACCCATCCTTGAAGCCACAGGCTTCAGTCAGATCTGCCCATGCAGTATTTATTGGAAGATTCCCAATTCATTCATGCCTTTGGTCTTGAGCTGCCTTACCAATTATTGTTAATATTGTTATTTCTTGTCACAGTTTTGGGATGATGTGATGTACGGCAATATCCAGTTGTTGGGGAGAAACAGGACTGCGAGTACTCCTGTAAAGCTGCAACATTTAAAACATTTTAAAAAGTTGTATTTATTTTTTTCTTCCAAGATTTTGTTGTGTTCTGCTGTACTCCCAACATCTAGCATTAATTTCTTACTGTTAGCCCTGCAATAACATCATTATCACCATTCATCATCATCAGCATCATCTTATTATTATTATAAAACAGTGCTAGGAGGTATCAACAATATCTTTCAAGAGGATTTTTTTAAAAAAAGAAACAGGAAATAACTGTTGGTAAATTAGTCCATTCCCTGTGCAAAAAAGTATTTAAATTTACTGCAACTTTCCTTAAGATTTCATTAACATTTTCAACAATAAATAGAAACATTCCAATAATCTGACCAATAATAGTGATTGGAGATCCTAAATAAAAAAAGGAGCATGGTTAAAACAAATTATTCTGGTAAACACACAGCTGTACTTGTTTAATCTCTATTATTTTTAAGTCAAATAAGCAGGGGAAAATACACATTTAATATCATTTTGGATTAAATTAAGGGTTGTGATTTGATTGTAGATTACTATTTGCCCATTTGCTGCCTCCCTCCATGAGAATGAAACAAATGAGAGTAAGTAAAAACATGATGTTGTGGGAAATACACACATATGGTATATTAGAACAATTTGCATATTTTAAGATTGCCCCCACAACTAGAAAAGTTTTAAGTAAGTGAGGGAATCTGGATTTTTTAACAAGCAGATATTCCAACTGTACAAAATCTCTTACATTAAAAAAGAAGAAAGGCAAGGCAAGGCCAGGCCAAACAAGTACAAATCCTGCTTCCCTCCTTGCTTACAACATGTATCAGTGGCAGTTTTACTGTAGGAATCAGCAGTTCTTATCTACTCATCTTATTTGTACTGCAACTATTCACTTATGAGCCTGCCTTAGTTAATTAGTAGGACAATCCAGTGGCTTATTTTGTTGTTACTGCTATCGAGTTGTCCATGACTCATGCTACCCTGTGGATGAGGCATCTCCAAGCTGCCCTATCTTCCATTACTCTGCTTAGGTCTTATAGATTCAAGTTCATGACCTCCCTAACTGAGTCTACGTATCTGGCCTGCAGCCTTCCTCTCTTGCTACTTCCTTTCACGTTTCCTAGCATTATTGTATTTTCTAGTGAGTCATGCCTTCTCATGATGTGGACAAAGTATGACAGCCTCAGTTTTATCATTTTAATAATAATAATAATAATAATAATAATAATAATAATTCATACCCCGCTCTTCAGCCAAGGCTATCAGAGTGGCTTACAATTTGTTAATTAGACATTTCCCTGCCCTTGGGCTTACAATCTAAAAAGACATGACACAAAAGGAGAAGGGAGAGGTGGTAGGGAAGGAGAAAAAGTCCAGCAGCTCTTCTCTCCCTCAGAGGCCTGGACAAAGGCAGATGGACTGCAGGGAGGGCTCTTCTTCTTTTTAGGCAAGGGCTGTTGGAGCTGGCTTGCCTTTCTCTCCCTCAAGATGGTGGATGGAGGGAGGACTCTTCTTCTTTCCAGGCAAGGCCTGTTGGAGCTGGCTTGCCTTACTCTCCCTCAAAATGGTGGTGCGAGGGAGGGAACTTCTTTTTTTCAGGCAAGGCGTGTTGGAGCTGGCTTCCAGGGACAGATCTGGCTTAAACTGTTCTATGAAATATTTGTTGCCACGCAGGTCAGGCACCCAGAAAATACCGACAACTGGTTGGAGGAACATGGTCACAACTTTATTAAATGTAACACATGAACATATATTTATAGGGTTGGCCCAAAGCATAAGGTCTGGATCTGGAACATCAGCAACACCCTGGTTGGTTGATGTACGGTTGCTTGGAACACCAAGCATCGGGATGACGTAGGTGCCAAGCCCTGCCCTATTGTGCAATTACACAACTGTGCTACAACAATTTGATTTGCAAGGCATTGTCACCGGGTGTTAATCGAATGCGGCACTCACACTGGTCACACCAAATCGCTCATTGCACCTGGGTCACACAGACTCCTGATTCAGTGCCAGAGAGCCCTGGAAACCCCTTGCACCAGATCCAGGCCTATGCTGCTGCCCCAAACAAGTTGTGACAATCAGCTCCCAGCAGGGAGGGTGGGTGGGAGAGACAATCTAGCAATAGCACCAAGGAGCACCCTGCAAGGCCTTATATAGGCGTATTAGCCAATAGGAGGCCGAGAAGGACAGAGGCACCACCTTCTTTGAGCCCTCCCACCAATGGATAGGCTGGGCAGGCCCCAGCCAACCAATCAGGGGTCAGACCAACGTTGCAGGGGAGCTTGGGACATGAAGTCCCAACAGAAGTGGCGGGCTCCCTTCCCACTCACCTCAGCAGCCAATCGGAAATGAGCCCACCCTCGCATTGGCTTTTTTTCCTTTTTTTTTTTCCTTATCGGATTTCTTCACTGTCCAGCTCTCACATCTGTACATGATGATGGGGAATACCATGGCTTGGACAATTCTAACTTTAGTGCCAGTGGCTCATACCAATGCTAGCTCTGATTCAGTGATACATCTGTGATAGAGCCATTCTTTGCTACCCCATCAAATGCACTCCCAAAATTGATATCTCTCATCAGAGCAGAGTTCAGGTGCCACAACAAATGACAATTCCCAGAATTTTATAGAATTGAGCCATGGCAGTTACAGTGGTGTCAAACTGGATTATTTCTGCAGTGTTGATGCAGCCAAGGATTGCCTGATAAACACTGTCAATGAAATGATTAATAAACATGTGCTTCCCAGCATCTTGTCAGTGCCTTATGCATGGATATATTCTCTTATGGAAGTAGCTGGACATTTATGTCCAATGGGGAATGTCCATAAGCAGTTTGAGGTTGCTGAAATGGAATGTTTTGCATGCTGTATCATGACACATGGATGTGCCTTCCATATTTTGCATGGGTGCATGCACACTTTTGGTGTGCATCAGCCATACCTTTGCTATCTTTGGTTGTGCAACACTGCTATTCAACCAAGGTATGTGTAACATAATTAATGCCT
Organism: Urosaurus nigricauda; assembly: GCA_034509955.1. Classification (NCBI taxonomy): domain Eukaryota; kingdom Metazoa; phylum Chordata; class Lepidosauria; order Squamata; family Phrynosomatidae; genus Urosaurus; species Urosaurus nigricauda. The sequence continues at coordinate 252,912,193 of JAOEGL010000001.1, read as the reverse complement.
AACTCTACATGTGAAGATGTGTGCTATGCAATTCCAATGTAATATCTCTGAAATGTGTCTGATTTCTTTTTCAATTTTTTTTACTTTATCAATTCTCAAAATGCATAATTGTTTTTTCCAATTGCACATTATGTGTCCATTTGAACACTAAAAATCAAACAGACAAACAAACAAAATAAATAACTGATTAACATATATAACATGGCTAAATTTTAAACAAAATTCAATAGTGACCCACAAATCTCCTTCAGGAAGAAATAGAGAGAAAGAGACCGTGAGAAACTGAGAAGAAAAAAAGGAGATCTTATAGTATGGTTTAGACAGAGCAGCTTCCCCAGAATAATTAAAGTACATCACTTTAACTGCCATGGTACTATCCTGTGGAATCCTGGGGTTTTTAGGTAGGTGAACCCCAGAGCTCTCTGACAGATCAAGCTGAATACCTTACCAAACTACATATCCCATAATTCTGTAGAATAAAGGCATGACAGTTAAAGTGGTGTCAACTGCTTTAATTCTGTAGTGTGGCTACACATTTTGTTTCACAAATTTAGAACAGGTTACATTACTGGAACTGACGTGAAATCTACTGATATATTCTTTGAGATGGATATATGACAAGACAAGGCCCATGACAAAGTGAATCAAGAATCTCTCAAATGGTTTTATTCAGATATTCCAGCTATTCATTAGATCCTTTGAGGTTCCCATTTAACTTGGATATTTGTCAAATATTTCAAAAAAGTTCTGAAATGAAAAATGTTGGCTACAGTAGCAGTGGTAGTAGTAGTAATAATAATAATAGCCGAGAAAATAAAGTCTACTGTATTCCAAATAAGACTGGGGGGGGGGGGGACAATGTAAATAGGTGTCCAATGCAGAGGAAATATTACAGTTTTAAATATTAAACATACCTTTAATGTGCTAGCTCTCTGCACATTGATACTGATTCACTGTTACCACTGGGAATACTGAAGAATATTTTTGCAGACAGCACACAGCCCAAGCTAGGAGAAAATGGCTTTTGTGATAGAAAGTATCTCATTACAAAAGTGAATTTTGGTTGCTTGCTTGTTAAAGGGAACTGTACTCCTGTTGATTCTCAGATGGTTACTGCATTCATCTATTTATATAATGCATATATTTGTGCTTCAAAATCAACATCTTTCAGAACATAGCAAGTCATGTTCAGTAAAGAACATTTGTGCCATGCTTCATTATTCATACAGCACAAAAAAGTTGCACACAGAAATACAAAAGTAAATATATTTTCCTTATTTATTCAGATTAACAGCACTAGAAATTTATGTCATTCTGAGGATACGATTCTGTTTGCTGTTAAACTTCTCTCTAAAGCATTTGAATTTAGTTTTCATAGTTTGTGAACCTATAGGCTCAACCCAACCCAACGAGAAGTTTGTAAACACCATTATTTGTTGCTGAGCTTGGGCCACAAGATCAAATGGTGTGTCATAAGCCACAATACACTAGCCACTGTATAGGGCTTCTGAGCTGTATTTTTCAAGGTGGATTGAAAGTTGTGCATGCCTGCCTATATACCAAGTTTCCACATAATAGAGCTGTGGTTACATTGCACTTTTAACAATTGGCAAGTGCAGTGTTAGCCCATTTACTGGCCTAGGGTTGCAAAAGTGAAAACTTGAGAGGGCCTTTGTTCCATTAACAGCGGTGTTAAAAGGGCATTTTTGCAGATGTTGTTTGAAACTCTTTCTACACAACCATTAAAGGTATAAATCTTTCCATTTTTCCATTTGGCAAGTCTATAATGCACATCTGAACAACACTGCCTGAAGTGAGAACACTTTGTGGGCTTTGAATGGCAGCTAGAGACCATGAGAAGTTTGTGTGTAACCTTTTCCATCCTATGCAAGAAAATAACATGGATAGTTGGGGTTCCAGTGCACCTTAGCTGACTGGTGGGGTTGAGACACTATTTGTTACTATTCCGCAAGCAACGTCTCAGGAGAACCAGAGTCAAAAGATGAAGCTGTTGAGTTCTGTTTGATCTGCATTACTGTATATAATAATTATTATAATAATAGCAGCACAGTTGTACCATTTGCTCAGATGTGCATCAGTTTTCTTTATGATTTGAGCAATAGCACACACATTGCAAAGCAGACATACTTAAAGATACAGATAGCTGGACAAGCTGCAGCACATCCAAAGGAAGGTGACTAAAATGGTGAAGGGTCTGGAAACTATGCCTTATGAGGAGAGACTTAGGGAGTTGGGGATGGTTAGCCTGGAGAAGAAAAGGTTAAGATGTGATATGGTTGCCGTGTTTAAATATTTGAAGGGGTGTCATGTTGAGGATGGAGCAAGCCTGTTTTCTGTTGCTCCAGAGAATAAAATCCAGAGCAATTGATTCAAACTAAAGAAAAAGAGATTCCATCTCAACATTAGGAAGAATTTCCTGACAGTAATTTTGACAGTGGAACACACTCCTTCAGACTGTGGTGGAGTCTCCTTTTTTAGAGGTTTTTAAACAGAGGCTGGATGGCCATCTGTTAGGAGTGCTTTGATTCTGGGTTGCTGCATGGCAGTGTCTGGTAATGCTGCCAGCACACACACATGCACAGCTGATAAGAGTGGCTTGGCAAGACCGAGCTGCCAGCAGGCAATTTATGAACAACAGACCTGTCCTCTGTCCGTACAGAATGAGCCACAAGCCAGTCCAAATTCAGGATTCCAGAGGTCACAACTACAAGTCCAGTCCGAGGTCAAGGATGCCAGAGGGTTGGTCAATGAATTTGTTCCAAGGTCGTAGGTTCAAGAGCAGTCAAAGGTCTAGGGAGCAGGGAAACCAGGGATAAGGTCTGAGGAAGCCAGAGCAAGCAGCATTCACTAAATGGAAAGCACAATAATCTCTGACAAGGGAACTCAGCATCTTCCAGGTGCCTTAAATCACAGAGCCACTCCCTTATTGCAGCTGCTGAGTGTTTGATGAGTGTTTCTCAGCAAGTCTTCTAGACCGCCAAAGGCACGACCTTTCAGATCTTCTCTGGCTGAAAGTAAGAATTCCAATGCCCTGCTGCTCTACATCTCCCAAACCTGGGATCTTTGCTGGGGCAAGGCTAGGCTGCTGAGCCCCAGAGACCCCTGAAGGAGACTCTACACAGTTAGGGCCTAGCTGAGTCAACTCTGCAGGGGCTGGGAGAGCAGAGCTGGGACCTGAGCTGTGGTCTGGCACGGTCTCAGGTTCCTTCTGTACCTGAAGAGCCGAATCCTCCTTGTCATCCCCTGAGTCCTCCTCGTGGCTGACCATGGCAGACAGGGGGTTGGACTGGATGGCCCCTGTGGTCTCTTCCTTTTAAAAGCAGGATGGCTTAATGGAATAATAGGAAGCAAAGTACTCTTTCTCCACACAAATTGTGAGGTAGACATACAGACACATGCTTATACCCCACCTCCCTTATTCTTGGGGCTAGGCCAGTTATTCTGTTATTGCCCAGGTATATTTTCCTTAAACTAAAAAGAGAAAAGCCTTGATCAGGTATCATTCTTCACACTTGGAAAATCAAGGAACTTGCTTGTATGGAAAGCCTCCTCAGGAATAGGAACCTCTCCACTTCAGACACACAGCTTTGCATGTGAGAAATGTCATGATAGAAAGGGTGTGGCTTAGTGTTCCTCTGCTCTCATGCTGGAGAAAATGTGGTGAATAGTGCCCGAACAGCGCTGACATGCAAACAATCTGCTGCCAATCTGAATCCAGCAGTGGACTTCCCGAAACAACATGTAGACACAGCCAAAGAGAAGCAAAATAAATGTCAGCTACTATCAGGACCAAAATTTCATTTGAGTGACATAGCTTTTTTTGTGGAAATATTAAATATCATCAACATTTTAGTAAGTTAATTCTAAATAGTGTGTACAAAATAGTATGCTTGTATAGTAAGAAATAAGTGAGTATTGATATGGTGCTGTCAGGTTTAAGGGGACTGTCGGGTAGGTGTCTTCCACAGGGAAAGGGTATTCAACCTGTCTCTGACACCTTTTGTGATGTAACTGTGGAAGCTCTTCTCATTGCCACTGCCAAAGAAAAGCACTATGGTCACTTAGGTAAGGCCTCAGTCCCATCACATATTTTAAATCAAAGCATTTTCCTTGGCTAGGTTTGAGTACCAGCAAACTGAAGAAATCAACTATTGCTTTTGTGAATATATGACCAATGAGAGATCAAGACCAGTGAAGATCTTTTCACTGATCTCAGGCCCTGGCCTTTTATTTTAGCACTGTACTGTATACATTTTTTTGGGCCTGACAGAAGATTATTTCCCCTTCTTCACAGTCAAACATGGGACCCTAAACTTGGCCCAACTTTTGCAATACCACTGTTTTTGAGTGTTCGTTATGCATCATGATTTTTTTTGTGTGTGTTTAAGTTATCTTTCCAACAATCAGGACAATTCTCTTCATATTATGCTGATGCTGAAAGATAATAGCAGGCCTAAGGCTACCCAGTGAGTTGCATGCAGTTCATGACTGGAGAGCAACCAGGACTGGAATATTCCTGGCTCACAAATCACACTCCAGATTATTATACTGAAGAGGTTATCAGTCTGGTACACTATGCTCAACACTTCTTTATTAACTGGATAATTTGCATCTGTTGATGAATGTTCACAACAGAGGCTTGTTTAGTAAATCTGCAGTCACTTACACAAGAGTGAGTTCCATTGAACTAAAATGGATTTACTGATGGACCAAGCATAGGAGATTTTTGTTAAATGAGATCACTTAATCTCTATGGTAGAAGATCAGAGTCAAATGCGTGATCTAAGCAATTCTGTAAAAAAAAAAATCAGTGTGTTAGCAGCACTTGTTTAGGACTGTACAGTTTCCTCATTTATTCAACTATATTTTTATGTCAGTGCTGGTTATAAGTCACTAACAATGATGAATGGAAGGTCAGTGTCCTAGAGGTTGTTCACCAGCAGAGAAAGGAAGAAGATAAGCAGAAATCAAAAAGCACGTTGAAGAAAGTGGAGGAGAATATTTGAAGCTTATGAAAACAATTCAAAAGTGAGGAAATAGGCTGTGTTACATTGGGACAGCAAAAACATAAGCAAAGAGGGCTAAAGGGCAAAAATATAGTTTTGAAATTGCATTAAGAATCACATCATTCTATTTTGCACCAAGCATTTTTGTGGACCTGTAAAAATAGTAACAGAATGGATTTATTAATTGAAGGTATGATATATATTCAAGGTTTACTCATTAGAGACATCCATCTTTTAAAGAAAGTTCTACCTAGTTGTGCCAAAACTATAGGAAGGTGACAAATTCTCTCTCATTAGAATTAGAACCTTAAGTGTATGTTGCTCAGGAAGTCATTGGAAACAGAAGAATACTTATGACCCAAGAGATTATTTAATTTTAAAATATTGATGTTCTCGGCTTAAACAAGTGACATTTTTCTAGGAAAGAACATTAAGAGCCGTATTCATCAATATTTGACTCAACTGCCTGCATTTCTATTTCTATGAGCACTCAATATGGATGGATAGGTGAGTTAGCAGGAATGCAAAATTATACTTGGAATGCCAGCCAGTTTACTGGAATCTGAAATGGGGGAAGGGGGCTGGAACTCACTGTTTGGGTTCATAATGAACAAATATTGAGATGTTCTTCTTATAGGGAAAATGAATATTGAAATATACAGATGGTCTTTAGCTGTGGCTTACATTCAGTCTCTAAGAGAGACATAACAATGTATAATATTGAATGTACATATACCCCACAACTTTGTGGAAACTGCCCTGGCAGTAGAGGCTCACCAGTGCATGTTAAAAATAAGACCCAGGAGTTGTATTGGTTGGAACACTGGAGTGGGACTTGGAAGATCCAGATTCTGATTCCATTTGAGCCATGAAAGTCACTGGCCAATCATTGTCTTTCAGTCTGATCTACATCATTGAAATGCTGCAAGGATACAGTGGGGAGAAAGCATATATTTGAACTCATTGGTGGAAATAAGGAACATAAATCAACTAAACAACTAACTAATCAACAAAGAAATAAATAATCATAGGTTGGAGAACAGGGGAAGACTTTCACCTAAGCAGGGTATGAAGGTGTCAAAACTCTTGATCTCTTCATAATCCAATACACTCATGTTCTTCCCTCTGTGGGAAGCAGGTAACATATGAAAAATGTATGGAAACATAGCTATTGCAATGAACTGAACTGCTCAGTTGATTGATTGATTGATTGATTGAACTGCTCAGTGGACAAGCTCAGCTTCTTCACTGTTACCAGTTGTGTTGTCACCAGTCCCCACCTCCCATCAAGATTTTCTCTTTCCAAATGGTTAGTTTTTTTTTAATCCATCATTTTCTTGAAACCCTTCTTTCCATTCCTCCTGACCTTCAGTTTTTTAACCTGATTTTCACTATACTTTCAACTGCACTAGAGCAAATGTTCCCAGGCAGTTGCATAGTTAAACTGTACAGAGGCTACATATCCCACCTTGAAGTGTGTTGGCCTTCCAAGGCACAGAAGGATTCCTTGAGACCAGCATGGAGTCACCCCCATAAACTAGATAACAAGAGTCAGTCAGGGTTAGTAAATTGCCCTATGAGCAGGGAGGTTGCTGGTATTATTGAAATAAAACATTCCACTGCAGAACTTTCAAATTGCTTAACAACAACTTTGTGCTTGTGTGTGCTATCTTCATAATGGAGGTTGGAAACAAATACATGGCTATTAATCTATTTAAAATCTATACACATAGAAATTACTAGGCTAGTCATGAACAATGGCTTGGATCAAAAAGTTATCTTCACACAAAGGTAACTTCCTTTGACAATAGGTAGTTTGCTAACCAAAACACTCCTGAAGTTAGGCAGGGACAGGAAATATGTGATTCTCCAGATGTTAGATTGCAACTCCCATAATCTCTCTCCAATAATTATGCCAGCTGGGGTTGTTGCATGCCAACAACTTCCCAGAGGGCTATATATTTCCCACATTTAGTGTAACAAAAACATTAGATCTAACCCATAGTCTTTCCACATTTCAGCAAGATAGGTATGAGTCTGAAAAGTGGTTGTCAGCCTTGGGTCCTCAGCAGAGGACTATAAATCAAGCTGTCCCAGGCCATTGGTAATGTTGGCTAGTGATTATGTATACTGTAATCTAGCAACATCTGGGGACCTATGGTTGGCAAACTCAAGGTAAAACTTAACATTTTATTTTAAACTCATCCTTTTTTCTCTAAGTGTATTTCATGTAATGCTTATACATCTTCATTTGAACTATGCCCCACCCTAGATTTAGTTTCAGATGTAGTATACACAATCAGCATATTTTAACATAAGTCAACTGCATGTTCGGGGATTTTGTCTCTCTTGTAGTCTTGTGTCTTAACTGGAAATAAAACCAAAAACATGCAGTCTCTTTTTGCATATGACAGTCCAGCTCTTGGCTTGATATTACCTCTCTACCTTTCAAACTATTCATTGTTACTCACAATGTCTTGGACCTATACTCCAGTCCTCAGCATGTTACCATGGAGTAAATTGCACTGAAATCAGCAGGAAATACATCCAAATAATATATCAGGACTGGGGTGTTAAATTCTCTGTGGTAACTTATATATTTCATCCAAAGCATGTAATAGAGCCATGATAATAGGCTCTTTGACCAACACAGCATGGTGTTTTTAAATCTTGTACATGTGGTGAAAATTCTCTGATGGTAAATAAGTTTAACATGAATACTCTTCATGTGACATTTTTCATCAAAATCACACACTTAGTAAATCCATACACTGTGTAAGCTTTTTACAATGGGAGCTCCAACAGTAAAATAATTATTTGAGGATTTTGAGAACAGTGCTTTTCAGCTGTGTTTAGCTTCCTTATTTTTTTAAAAAAAAGTAGCAGAAGATGCGATCAGTTACTGACACAAGAGCATTAAACAGATCATATTTTAAAATGTCAAGTAAAACATCCACATATGATAATAGTCTCTAAATAATATATCTGAATGCATATTTGCCCTAGATTCCTCCTATTAAATTTTAATGGCTTTCATAACAAGACACGGTAATGAAAATAATACCTATGGGGGGGGGGAGGGGGACCTGAATTTGGAAACTTCTTTTGTTTTATTAGTTTATCTAGGTATATAATATAATGTCTTTTAATATAAAATATTATATTATTTCCCTTCAAATGACCATAAATATAGAAAAGTGTATGTGTGTGTGTTTGTGTGTGTGTATATGGAGCAAATGAATGAAGTTCCCCATTGTCCTTTCCAGCTATATTTCAACAAAATGCCACTGGTTTAGGTCAGAATTCTGCAAATACTTCCATAAATGAGTTGTATTATTTCAAATCCCTTGCTCAGTATGAGACTAGATGTTTAAAGTTAAAGCCACAATACACTGACTCCATAAGCCCCAAACACAGTTGTAATGGAATTCTAGTGCAAAAGTATTCCAGTGATCATGCTGTGGGAACCGCAATCATTTTCATCTCAACTTTTTAAGAGGAATACTTCGATATCCAATATGGTTTTGTTCCCAGACCTTGAAAGTTAAAGACACCAGATTTGAGAATATATTTGCAATATTAAAATTGACTTCTGTTCTGCTACACATGCAGAGGTAGGAAAAGGAGACTACCTCAGAGCATTACACTGCTACTCCCAACCCACCAATCCCTCAAAGATGAGCTTTTTCTAATATCTATAGCAGGGATACCCATCTAAAATTCCCATCATCCCTTTATGTTGGGTAGGTTGATGAAAGCTGAATTCCAATTATATCGAGAGGGCCAGTGGCTGCACACTCGTGAATTTGTAAGTCCAGTAAAGTTCCCATATTTAGACCAGTTTGATATTAATAGAGCTATACATTCAGATGGTAAAAAGAGAGTAAAAGAACAAAGGGCTCCTGCTTTGATTGTATGCATTGTTGTCATCTCAAGTGCAAGATGGGCAGGCACAGAAGTCCTAGGAAGAGAACACTTTTTCCTCCCTCCTGATGTTTCTTATTTTACTTGTCTTTATAAATACAGAATGTTAGCTCTCTCCAGTGACTTGTTTGTTTTAAACTTCATAGGAATATGCACACACCCCACCCTTCAGCCCACATCTCTGGGAGAAAAGGAATGGCAAGGAAACAAGGTAGTTACCTGTAAGAAATATCCTTCCTCTCATTTTCAACCTGTGAAAAAAGAAACTTCACAGGCAGTAGATAATAGTTCCGTAGATGATGAACCTTGCAGATGTTCTCCACATTTAGCATGGGTCTCTGCAGGACTTGTTCTAATTTTGTCAAAGCAATGTGGTAGTATATAGCTGTGATTCATATATACGGTACAACACACCTGTATACTTCCTTGTGTGTGTTCATTGTTGCTTAGTCACATTCTATTCCATTTAGATGCCCACACTGAAGAATAAAAAATCCCGGGAAAGGAGACAGCAGTAATGGAGAAGAACATTAATTCAAGGTTAACATAAGGGATCATGTACTCCAGCAAAACTGTGTTCATTGCAATAATATGGGAAGTACCTATAAGAAAAATTCTAAAATCTATGTCCAAAATCCTTCTACTTTACTAGGTGCTTAACTAAATATGTTCTCCTGGCCTAACTCCCCCTAAAACTAATGGAAACATCATTCACCTGTACTTTGATCATTGCCATCTACTTCTCCAAGCAGCTGATGCCCAGTAATATGTAGGCTGGGGAGGCAGTTGCAATTGTAGTGATCATGAATTCAAAACTCTTACAGTTAGGTTATTCTGTTTTGTGTTCAGATCATATAAATCTTTCACCTATGAAGCATCTTAAAGCATTCAACTTTGCAGCTAGATATTTTTGGTCATTGAATACAATAAGAGCTTTGTTTGCATAAAGGAAAATACTGGGTTCATTTCTGAACTGAATGTCTCTTTCCCCCTCCTTTTATTGTATAAGGCAGTGGCAATAGGAGTGGAAAACTATTAAGATATCTGCTTTGCAAGAACAACTCACAAAAAATTGGAATGCTATGATCTCTGAAAAATTGCACCTGCTGTGCATGTCAGAGCTATATAAAGCAATTAATAAATTTGTCTCTTATTGGAATCCTTTTATGTACTACTGAAATAAGAAATTCACACATAATAATGACAAACCATGCATTTAGGCTCTACTGTAGTTAAACTGGGAACTATGAAAGAATACAGCATAATCTTTAATTTTGAGTCAACTTTGCTTTCTTTTGTTCTCTCAGACATATTTTAAGTATTGCATTTGACATATTTTTTAATATCTGGTATGTCCTTCATTCTCCTTATACTTTTTTGCTTGTTTTTTAAATCTATTTTAGCATTTAAAATTTTCATAATAGAGAGAAATAGAGTTTTTAAAATCACATATGCTGAAAACCCATTCATCAATGGGTACAAAATGGGAGATTTGTATAGGAAGAAATATTAGCAAATGCCTTTTCCTTGTCAAGCAACATAGATACTTCTGGTTCCTTGTGGTTTAAAGCCTTTTGGACCACATCTCCCAAAATACTCCCACCCACTCCGATCACTGGCTAGGCTGTTTAAGGGATTCTGGGAGTTGTAGTCCAATTTTTTTTTTAATAAAGCTTTGACTTTGTAAAAAAATGATATAGCTGCAAACAAATTAATCAGGCCTTAAATAGGTCTAGCACTTGGCAGTTGTTCACAAATTCAACCTATAAGTTTATTGCATGAGCCCTGGGGAACAAGGCAGAAGGGAAGGGAGCAGAAATGGGAAAGAATGGGGAAATCACGCACATTATTGTGTGGGAGAATGCCGCCGATGCTGCCAGGAGTCCCCAATCTGTTCCCCATCAGTTCCACAGCAGCCGATTTTCAAGAACGATTCTCAAAAATTGGCTACCGTGGGATGGATGGGGAATGGATTGGGGACTCCTGATGGCACTGGCGGTGTTCTCCCATGTGATATGTGCATGATTTCCCCGTTCCGCCCTATTTCCACTCCCTTCTGTTCCGCCCCATACCCATTCCCTAGGGCCCATGCAATAAACTTACTAATGTAGTCATACAAGGTGTTAAGATCATTTGCAATCTATCAGTTGAAATGTCCACTATTACTTTGGCATTTGCATTAATTAAAGGCTAATATTTAATGAAAAACTGTGTGTCACTATTTGGTTTACATATTGTTTATTCAGTTGCCAAAATGACATTTTTATATATAGGTGGATATGGCCCAGTAGCATATATGCTTTCCTCAAAGAGGCTATTACCATAATGATAGCAGTATCCTAGGAGTTTGTTTGTTTGTTTGTTTCATTTCTATGCCACCTTTCTCCCAAGGCAGCTGACAAATAAAAATTACCTCTGACTCTGGAGATTCTGGCTTTGTGTACTATCCCTTAATCACTGTCCCCTGAGCTCAAAACAGAGATTGCAGTCCCAGGCCCGGTTCCCTCAAGGGCCAACCATCCTTGCCTCCAAAAGACTTTCGTTCCACAATGCCTGTGTGCCAGTATATCCACCACCATGAGGTCATAAAGAGACAGCAAAGTCCCAGGGTTCGGGTTAGAGGGTGCCCTTTAGTGATGTGCACTCCTGAGCAAAGGGCAGAACCTGAAAGATGTATTCTCCTAACCCACCCACAGGACTCATTGTATCCCAGGAGGATGTTTGTTTGTGGATTTTGTATAATTTTAGACTAAGACCTGAAAAACCATGAAAAGTAATGTCTAGAAATAACAGCATTCACTGTTATGGCTAAGCTCTATACATGTTATGTAGGACCTTGAAAAGATTAGGTTTGCATCACTGGTTCTAAGAGGAACAATTTTTGTGAAACTGAAAATCTATGAAGCTGCTTGGAATAGGACAATGGGGGGGGGGGGGGGAGGGAGCTATTTGCCTTGCAGTTTGGAAGAGTATTATATATAGAAGAATAAAAATGGGTATTCAGTTTGAAGTGGAAATGGGATATACCAAATTATGAGATCAAATATGGAGAAGTCTGAATAATCTCATTAAGAACAAGCAGAATGCATAAAAGGATACGCGTAACAAACAGCATGAATATTGTTTGCTACCAGTTTGTGTAATCTTTCCCTTAAACAGGGATGAAATTGTTCAGCCCTCCAAACAGTGTTGGACTCTAACTCTCGGGATGGCTAGCCAGTGTAGGAAATGGTAAGGAATGCTGGGGGCTGCTTTTTAACAATATATGGAAGGCTACACATTTTGTATCCTTGCTAAGCCCTCTTTCTTCATGAAAATATTTTCCCAAAAAGGAAATGTTTAGCTTTTTATTTAAATAATATGCTGAGGTCAAAATCTAATTTCTAGTCCCACCTAAAGTAGATCCATCAACTCAGTTATTGAATGATAATTCAACAATTATGTAAATACCACTGATGCAATTGTTTGCTTTACTTGGAACAAATGTTTGCTTATCAAAGAATATTGGCACTCCAACCCCATGAGCTCTGGCTTTTCTATACCGTTGCCCTCAAGCACCCATTCTTCACAAATGCCTGTAGGTTGTACCCCATTGTTCCCCCTCATGATGAGAACTCATGTTTCTTGACTGCACTCAGCTAGAAAACATCTGTAATATAATTTGCAGAAAGACTAAAACATAACAATTCAACTCACACTATGGGAAATCATTAAATGGAACCAGGCCAACTTAAGTCTGATTGTACCAATAGGTTATTTTGATGACTTCACCTCAAATCTCATTCATTTCAGTCGGGGCTAAGTACAGACAGCCCCAAAGGAGCAGCGTCTCACTGCCCCTTTCAGCACTGGATCAGGGCTGCAGTAACTGCACGCTGTGGCCCCAATCCGGTGCTTTGCTTTTTTTTGCTCAAAAAAGGCTGGCAAAATGCCGCTTTTTCTTAAAGTGGTGAAAAGCTGCCTTTGCTCCTGCAGCAGGGGCTTTACGCTGATTCTTTGACACAGCACATCTGAATACATGCCTGCCATGTAGTTGGGTGGGCAGCATGAAGGGAGGAGTCATGGCATCCAGCATGCAGCCACCATGCCCCACTCCAGCCAGTTGCTGGTCTTTAATACTGGTCTGTTTAGCCCCTAAGTCAGGATCTAACCTAGAATGTGCCAGAATGCAGAGGCAAGAAATTTTGTAAAAATTGATTTCAGTGTAAAATCATGCTGAATTGTACAAGAGTAGTACAAACAGTGAATTTAAAAGGGCAGGATGATAACTTAAAAAAATTCTTATAAATAAATTTTGCTTTATGCTAATCCCTCCCCGTCATCCAAAAGTGATTAGTTCTATAAGTGCTGTTACATAAAACCTTCCTATGTGTTGGAACATTGAGATGCAAGCTGGGGGACTACTTTGGCCCATCCTGTTCAAGACTAGAGGTGTCCTCCTGCTGAGTTCAGTAGGTGTTCGATAGGCCACATCAGGCAGAAATTACATATAATTCAACTGCAAATGACAGAGTGCGAAAAGGAAATGGAGAAGCTATTGAGAATAAGTAATAGAAGGAAGAATATGGATATAATGACAATACCACATGACTGAAGATTTCAAGATTGAACCCACAGGGCTATTTTTAAAATGTATAAAACACAGTTTCTGATATATTATTTTTATGGATCTCTGAGGTAGGCTAACTGGTAAAAATCACTTATGTCACTTACTGCCTTTTACAAGAAAGAATATGCATGGACATAAAACAATCACGTTTTATTGAGCATACCCAGCAACTGTATGAGTGTGCAATGTAATCAGGGACTACATGAAAAACCAGCAATAAAAATGGCTGGTAATGCTGCAATAAATCTCAGTGGGTACAGATTCAATTCAGTGTGATTGATATTTAATTTTTATCCTGTGGAACCAATCACAGTCATGATAGCATTTGATCAACATAATCTCTTGGGGAGTAATTTTTATTTCTAGCTTTGGTCTCTGAATGTATCAATTAAGTTAATAAATAAGGATCAATAATTATGATGGTGGGATAGATCAGACATAATTTTTAGAGATGTAATTAATTTTGTTTTGGTGAAGCAAGTTTTATTTCTGTCTGAAGAACCAAACTGCATGCCATTATTGAAAACAGAAGCTGCATCCACATTTTGGCAGTATGGATGCAGCCAGAGATGCTAGTTTTCCAGATCAGTTACCCACTCTCCCACACCTGGAAATCTGACAACCCACATGTTATCTGGTGACCCCAGCCTCCAGTCTGAGTGCTGGAAAAAACCGAGTGGTGACAGAAGATGACTGAGCATGGATAGTAAATTCAAATTCAGTTTTTCCCCTTTTACCTTTTTTTAATTTTTATTTATTTATTTTGCTGAGCACCTGGCTTACTTTTCAATAAGTATGTTGTGCAGGCAGTTCCAGGAATACATTGGGGAAAGGATTCTTCTACCAGTGGAAACCCAACCCAAACAGGGATACAATCCCATCTCTCTGTTTTCATTAAACTGTAAATAAAGGTCCCTGATTGAATAAGAAATGCTGCACACTTTAAGATAATTTTGTCCCTGTATATTCCTGACACTTAGAGATACACTTTATTTTCCAAAGGGTTCGCTTTGCATTTTTATTGCTATTTTGTGATACTGTTGTGAATCACCTTGGAAAAATCTGTTTATTCTTAAAGGTGGGTTATAAATAAAATCAGGTTGAGATGTCCATGAGGGGGACTGAGGAAACATATTGATGTGCCATATTTCTAAGGTGGCAGCATCACCCCTATCATTCAAATCGGTCTTTCTTTACTGTTCCTTCTTCATAGTTTTTTTAATGGGTAGCCATGAATCAGCATGTGTCATTTGTCTGTGATATTATACCTAGTTAATAATTGTATTATGTTCCCTGAGAAGGATATTATTGGCAGCACTTTTTGTCCAGTTTAACAAGGATTGGGAGCATCTCTTCACAATAACCCCTCCCAATTTTCAAATGCTCTTCAAATATTATTCAATTATAACTTATTTTTCTGTGTGATTAAAATGTTGAGTATTCAAACTGGCATCATTTCAAACATCACAGTTCATTAAATTACTCTGGAGACTCTTGGGCTGCAGTCAGAAAAGCCCATGTGGTAAAATGAAATGTTCTATTCATCAAATTGTACCCTGCTGTGCTATTCATTTGGTAATAAAAACTTTATTTTCTCCACTTGTGTCCTCTCCTATTAATGAGATAAAACGCATAGTCAGGTAACTGATTTGTATGGGTATATGAATAATCAATCACTGACATGCAGTATATAAGTACCACAGCCAAGCAAGCAGGAGGAAAAAGAACGGATGTGATATTTTCTCAGGGCTGAGAACAGTTGTGAGTATATGTTTTATATGGTTATCCCTTCTGTAAATGACATTTTCTTCATATGCACAAAATACTTTATTAGAATTAAATATGTGGGAGATTGATTTTGGGAGTATTTAGATGTTATTAATACAGTCCTGCACCAATGATCCAGTGCAATCCTAATGCAAAGTCTGTATCTGCACTGCAGAAATAATGCAGTTTGACACTACTTTAACTGGCATGGCTTTGTGCTATGGAACCCTGGGATTTGTAGTTTGTGACAGAATAGGCTAACTCTCTCACAAAACCACAAACCCCAGAATTCCAAAGCACTGAACTTTGACAATCAAAGAGGTGTCAGACTGGATTATTTCTGCAATGCACACACAACCATAGATGTTTTGAGGGTGCAGGTTTAGGATTGGGCACAAGCCTCTTCTGCAGGCAGAAATTCACTTTTGTCAATGGTATCCTTTTTTGCCAGCTGATTTCAGAAATCTGGCCTCAGAACTATGCTGCTGGATAAACTCTGCTGGCAAAAGAACCATCAAATGGGCTCAGCAGGAGTGAGATGAGGGAAGAGCTGAGTTCTGCCAGATCCAGACCTCTCCAGCCCAGGGACACAGCAACACTGTAGGCACAAAATGTTACCCCAAAACAAGCCTAGGCATAAGTAGGATGTGAAAAAAACATTTGCCAATTTTTTTTAAATCCTCAACAAGAAATTATTTTGACATGTTAGGGCAGCTAGTTGAAAAATCTCCAGCTGCTGTTGTCTGTGGTTTGTGCAGAAAGTCTGTACAATTTTTCAGCAGAAAGTTGACAACTAGTATCTTCCCTTCGTGCAGCAAACCCACATGCACATGCACACAGCAAGCACAGACGGACTCTCTGCTTGAAAAAAGGGATGCAAACAACCCATTGACTGCATTGAAGCCCATGCAACAAGGTATCACCTGTCACAGTTTTGCACAATTTCATTCTTACAAGAACACTCACAGATGCCTAAATGTATATATGTATGTATGTACGTATCTTGCTGGATTTTTGCACAACTTCTTTCTTGAACTCTTTGGGCTTTGTACTGCCCTTCTTTCTTGACCTGTGGTTGTTGTTGTTGGCTTCACATTGATCTCTACCCACATTGATCTCTACCCATGACACATCGCCAAGACCCCCTGTTCTTTACTGCTCTGCCCAACTCCTGCAAACTCATACCCATGATCTCTTTAATAGAGTCCATCCATCTGGCATGTGGCTTTCCTCTCTTTCAACTTCCCTCCACCTTTCCTAGCATTATTATTTTTTCCAATGAGTCCTCTCTTCTCATGATGTGTCCGAAGTACAACAGCCTCAGTTTGGTCATGCTGGCTTCCAGGGACATTTCTGCCTAGATCTGCTCTAGGACCCATTTGTTTGTCTTTTTGGCTGTCAGAGGGATCCTCAGCACTCTGTTCCAGCACCACATCTTAAATGAATTGATTTTCTTGCTATCTTCTTTTTTTAACTGTCCAGCTCTCACATCCATACATTGTAATGGGGAATACAAAGGCCTTTATGATTCTAACTTTTCTGCTGAGTTATGTATCTTTGCATTTGATCTTTTCTGGTTCTTTCACCGCTGCCCTCCCCATTTTTAATCTTCTTCTGAATACCTGCCTGTACTCCCGATTTCTATCAATATTTGATCCCAGATATTAGAACTCTTTTACTATTTCTGTTTCCTCATTATCTAGTTTGAATTTATATACTGTACATTCATTATTTTTGCTGTCTTTATATTCAATAGTAAATTTGCCTTTGCACTTTCTTCTTTGATCTTCCTTAGTAGTTGTTCGAAGTCTCGGAGATTTTCTTCTAGTATTAGGGTGTTGTCAACATATCTCACATTGCTGATATTCCTTCCCCCTATTTTCAGTCCAGTGTATCTGTGTATCTGTCAGGGTGAGGGGAGAGCTATGATGGCTTCACCTTCTCTCTTGGCTGTACAGGGCTTGCCTTCCTTCCTTTGCCTTCCCTCCTTGACCTGCCTGCCTGCTCAAATTCTGGGTAGGATGCTAAGAGAGAGCAGTGAAGGAAGGGGTGGCAGGAGAGGAGCAGCCTTGGTGGGAATGAAGCTAATGAGCAGCAATGAGATGGAATTGGGGAAGCAGAGTAGACAAGCAGGTCAAGAGAGAAAGGAAGTACAGACTCGTTGTCCAGAGATTCCATTATCTGGGGGTTCCTTAGACTAGAGGGTGAAAAGGCATGGATGATGGTTTTTCTGCATGCCATGGCTAGACTAGAAAACTATTCTCTTTCTCAAAAGGTGCTGCAAAGTGAAGCACTCATTGCTTGACTTAAGTACAATTAAGCATAACTTCAGTTAATATATGGAACAGAAAGCAAAATCAAAGGTCACAAATCCTAAGCAAATATTTGAACACAGTTACTCTTGTGAAGAACAAAACAGATTGAATCTCCCTTATTCAAAATAGTTGGGACCAGGGACTTTATCGCATGCACTTTTAAAACCATTTTGGGGACGGGGACGAGACTCGCGGGAGCGAGCATGAACAGATTTTACCACACATGCAAGCATCCACAAAGAGGCCTCATTCTGGCACCAGTCCCTGTCCTGTGCCAAGAAGCGTTAGAACATTTAACGCTTCTCAGCATGGGACGGGGACGGGTGCCGGAATGGGGCCTCTTTGTGGATGCTTGCATGTGTGGTAAAATCCATTCACGCTTGCTCCTGCGAGTCCCGTCCCCATACCCAAAACGGTTTTAAAAGTGCATGCAATAAAGTCCCAGAAGTGTTTTAGATTTGTTTGTTTTTTTGGGGGGTGGGGATGGGATATTTGCATATATATAATGCTCTGAGATATCAGATCAGAGTTATTACATGTGACTCAACTCACAATATGAAACTGATTTATGTTTTGTATACCCCTTATATGCATAGCTTGAAGGTAATTTTATATATAATATTTTAAATAATTTTGTGCATGAGCCATCAGAAATCAAGTGACACTGTCTCAGTCATCCATGAAATTTTTTTTGGAAGATTTTAGATTTCAGAATTGTGGATAAGGGAGGCTCAATCTGTACAGCAACAATAATCTTTCCAGGAACATTAGAAAACCTGTTCACACACCCATTTTTGTTAATTGGAGGATTTAAATTATTATTAAATTAAATTTGATTTTCATGGTTCTAATATTACATATTTGCCATGCTTTGGATATTTTACATACTCATGAATTTACTGCAGTATGGATCTTCTTTTTCTGTTTTAGGCCTGAAGAGATGTTTGATGAAAAGGTAGACTAGAAGCTGAGTTTTGATTTACTTGGTGGTTAAATAAAGGTGTCTTCTGGATCTAAAAAAAGCCCTAGGGGGAAAATGTGAAACTGCTCTGGTAGGGCATGTGTGTGGATGTGTTAGAAGAGACAGTGAATGTGTGGAAACTGTGAGCAACAACTGCTATGGCACATTGGCAAGATTGGGCTGTATCATGTACACAGTCCCCATCAGTTATTTAGGGATGCTTATCAGGACAAGCTCTTTAAAAAAAAAAAAGCTTTCTTTTTCAAGTGAATAAAGCTGGATTATGCAAAAGCTCAGCAGGCCTACATGATTGATACTAACAGAGGCTGTGTACAGTACACTTTGATTAAAGAAATATTAAAATATGAACAAAATGGCAAATTACATTGAAAGTAGCCAGTACACTGGCAATGGTCCCTGTTAAGAAATCTCACAGAAGCACAGAAATGAAGGATGAAAAATGAATGTGCACAGAATCCCATCACAGATAGAAGCTTTTTCCTATTACAGGTGGGCAAAGAGCTGAGACAAAATGAAATGGAAGAAAACATCTAATGCAATATTTTAACATTGCAATAAGCACACAAAATTCCCAAATCAGACAAGGATAACTTTTGAATAAATATCAGCAGAGTTGAGTTTCTTCCATCAAAATTCCCAAAATATATATTCCGTCTGCCCCCAACAAAGTTGCATACTTCAAAGAGGAATTTAATTCTTTTTTTCCACAGTACTACATGCTTAAATATCCTCCTCTCAGTTGCATTATTCCCTTCAGAGACATGTTTGTTACGGTGGAGATTTGACAGCTGATCTTTTGTGTTGCTACTCCCAGGTTATTGGATTCTCTTTTCAGCAGCCAGCAATTCTCCCTCCAGGCAAAGTCTTGGGCTTTGAGCAACTGACTGTTTGTTGAGGAAGGGATGAGGGGCATGAGAGTTGTGTGGCTTCGATATGGGGCTTTCTTCCCAAGATTTGTTCAGAGAAGGTTGCCATTGCTATCACCTGAGGCTGAGAGCATGTGACTTATCCAAGGTCACCCAGTGGGTTTCATGGTTGAGCAGGAATCGAAACCTGGTCTCCAGCATCATAGTTCTACACTCAAACCACTATGCCACATGGGCTGTCAAGGGATGAGATGTGATTTTTTTTAATTTCCAATTTTTAAATTGTTTTTAACATTTTACTTTGTTTAATTGTGTTTCCATATTATACATTTGTTTGTTTTGTCTCTTCATTGGCTTCTTTTCATTTCAAATATGTTCCACTGATTCCTAGCGTTGAGAGGCAGTGGGGTGCAAATCAAATAAATGTATATCCAGCCAGATCAGGTGTGCTCTGATGTTTGCACAAAGCTCCAGCATGAAATATGCTGACATATGTATGTCAATCAAGGAAGCAGCATTCACAGAAACAAACGGACACATGATAGCGATAGCCCTTTATTTAAGGGAGTGTTTAACCATTTGGTGTGGGGAGTTTTGCATTAATGAAATAGCCTCTTTGGAGTCTTGCATCGATGTACATCTATACATCTGCTGAATTTGACGCATGAGTAGAAATGTAGACATTTATAGCATATGCACCCTTGCATTTTCATCTCTTTCCTATATCTTCATCTGCCCTATTCCTAGTTTTTTTTTAAAAAAAAATTACTAGTTTTACAAAATGAAACCCAGCCCTGCTTTTTGTGTATCCCCCCCCCCCCCCAGATGTGGGTATTTTGAGATCATTTTTAAAAATTGAACAGATTCAGTAATCACCCCCTCCCCTACCAAAGTAAGTTTTAGCAGTAGTCTGTGCACTTTTGAAATGTATCATTTTCCTAAGCACACATTTCAAACATGAATTTAAAAAATAAATAAATAGATACATCCATATCCATCAGTCTGATGATTCTGCCACATTCATTCTGGGAAGTTTAGACCAAGAGAATCCAGTAGTACCTCAGACTCAAATTGGATTAATCAGACATCTCATCATGACATCCAAAAACTAGACAGCAGAAAAAGCCTTTACCAATCTATAAAACAGCAGAAGAAAATGTATTGCACTAGACCTTTTTGGTACATTTTTTAAACTTAAAAGATCTTTTGCATGAGCTAGGCTGGTGGGTCTCTTCTAGCAAAGAAGTCCAAAGGCAGAGTATTTGGCAGACAACATGCCCTTCACTGTGATCTAGAAAGATTCCAGAGAAAATGCTGGACATACTCTATTTAGTGTTATCTTTTGAAAAGATGTCCATTTTTCTGTTTAAGGCTTGCATGCACCCATGAGAGCATACCTACAGTCCACAGGAAGTAGCAAGGGAAAAGCAAGCCAGTCATGGGAAACTCTGTGTGAGTTTCAAGCAGAAGATTTATTGATTGATTGATTGATTGATTGTATTTATACCCCACTCTTCAGCCCTAAAGGCTATCAGACTGGCTTACAGTTATTATTTTTAATTAGTTGGTTTCCTGCCCTCAGGGTTACAATCTAAAAAGACACAACACAAAAGGAGAAGGGAATGGTGGTGAGGAAGGGGATCAGGTCCAGCAGTTCCTCTCTCCCTCTGAAGTCTGGACCAAGGCAGATGGACTGGAGGGAGGGCTGTCTTTCTTCAGGCTAGCCCTGATGGAACTGGGCCTGCCTGTTCCTTCTCTTGCAGGCTGCAGGATGACAGTTGGCATGGCATGTCTAGAAAGGTATGCACAAAATGACAAAGAACCCACAATGCCAGAAATATCAGACAGGGTCACACAGAGGATTTGGAACAGTTGTCTGCAGCAATGCAATGGCCTCATAGCATCTGTATTCAAAGCAAAGCAGGGTATTGTCTGACCCAGGGCTCAAATATGCCTCTGCTGTTCCTAGCAATTGGCAGCTACTGCCTGAAATGGACTAGGCTCTGTTTCTGCCAGTGCCAGGTCAGGATGGCAGCAACTTCTGATACCAATTGGGACCTGTCATCTTGCCACTCATCACCTCCGTCTTTATCCAAGATGGCCTCCTTCAGTATGCAAAAGGATCTTGTAGCACAGTTGAGACTAACTGAAATAAATAAATTGGTAGCATGAACTTTCATAGACTTGAGCCTACTTCCTCAGATGCATCTACAAAAGTTCAAATCCATGAAAGCTCATGCTACCAGCTTCTTTCTTTCAGCCAGTCTCAAAGGTGCAACAACATTCCCTTGCATACTGATTTTCCAGACTAACATGGTGTTCTCCAGATAAGATACAACATATTCTATCAAAAAAAGTCCCTGACATTCCCTGTAGTTTTGAAATTGGCAGGCAGTTGGGCTATGGACCTTGGGACAAAGGATGCTCCATTTCAAAAGTACCCACTACCTCTGTTTAATCAGAAACCACCTTAATGGAACTTAAATCCCATGCATGTTTCTAATGCTTTTTTTTAAAAAAAATGGATTTAAGCTAATTCCAGGGATAGAAAATTTGACAGGCTGATGGTTTCAAAGATTTAGTTTCATGTCACTGAGAGCCTTCTAGTTCTGGTTTTGTACAACAGTGCAACAAATTGAGCCAGATTTGTGTCTTGTATTTCATTCTTGCATTCATTTACTTGGAATGGAAGTTTTTACCTTTGCAGGTTGATCCTACATAAGAAGACAGTCCTTCTGCTTTCTGCTAACATAAGGTCTCTGAAAATCTTAAAGGCTTAAAATCTGTTTTTCCCTCAAGGAAAGATTTGTCTAATAAATTTTCCTGCTTTAGATCTCAATTGTGCATTCTTGACCAGAAAGCTCTAAATGTAACTGTAGTGTATTGTCTGGAAATGCTTGGGGGAAAGTTTTTTCCATTTTGCAACTGTTTTAAAGTGGGTAAAAAACAAAAACAAACAAACAAAACCATCACTAACCAACTAGATTACTGCTCAGGATGCTTTACTTTCTCCTCCCTCCTCCTCTATTGTCCAATGCACTAGATCCTGACCATCACTTTACTGAATTACTCTTAACAATCTAAAATGATATTTCCCATTGGTGTTTGGCCAAAAGACTAGGGAACAGCCGGTCACAGATACTCTTAGGCTGAGTGCCTGAGCCAAGTGAGTTGACCGGAGTTGCTAAGAGGGACATTAGACAGTAAAATGCAGCAGGCTGTTGCAGTGATATGAGCAATCTCCAAAAGGGAGGGGAGTAGAGGCAATTGACTGGTAAAAGGGAGAATAAAATTGGCAGCCATGATCATTCAAGGACAAGTATCAAAGAATTAACACATTTCCACTGAATTAACAACTTCACTCAAATGCATTTTCTGTTTAAGCAGCCTATCTGTCAGGGGTGAAAAAAGCACAATATATATGCAGCTGGTGGGAACAATAGAACTGTCTAATTATAAATTTATATGTACAGCACTGTGTAAACCTACAGCGCTATATAAATAAAGGATGATAATAGTAATATAATAATTATAATAATAATAATACATGGCTATTTTTTTCAACATATAAAGAAGGGCTGCTTTTCAGCTTATTGATTTAGGAATTAGTTGGGAAGTTTCTATGGAAAGCAATAGCTGTTATTCAATTAATTTGCTGCATAGTGCAATCTTTTTTTTTTTAAATTCAACATTTACATTTTCAAATTCACACAGAGGGATTTAGTAAAGAATTCTGATTAGTCCACTTAATCTTTTGCTACCTGGTGCAAAATGTGTTAAAGAATGAATATCAATAGGAAGGTATAAAGATAAAACTTTAAATGTGTTTAAACATTTGCACCTGTTTGTGATTAATTCCATTCATGGAATTAATACAGTTTGCACCAATAAAATGGAATATTCCAAATTATCCCTTTACTGTGAAACCTACACTTGTTCAACTGTTGGGAATGAGTTTACTTCCAACAAACATTTGTTTCAGTGTTTCTGTTTCACTGGAAGTAACAGAAATCTCATCAAACCATATCCTTCTCGTCCCTTAGAAATGTTTGGGTAAATATGGTGGTTTAATTTCATAGATTCCAAATGTCTTTCAAACATTCTCTGAGCAGCCTAGCTGGGATTGTTTTATCAGTGGTTTTAATTTCTAGGAAATTAAATTTCTCTACAACTTTGAAAAGGCCCTTTTTGGGACTACAACTCACAGAATCCCTCAGCCAGTACTGAGCATGCTAGTTGGATGATTTTGAGACTTGTAAAGTTATAATTATCCAATTCATTGTATTCTCTTACCATGTATGGATGTGAGAGCTGAACAATGAAGAAAGCAGATAGGGGAAAAAAAACTCATTTAAGATGTGGTAAGGGCACTGTGGACAACCAGGAAGAAAAACAAATGGGTTCTAAAACAGATCAAGCCTAAACAGTCCCTGGAAGCCAAGATGATTAAATTGAGGCTGTCATACTTCGGTCACATCATGCAAAGCCATTACTCATTAGAAAAGGCAATAAGAGAGGAAGCCTGCATGCCAGATAGATAGACTCAATCAGGAAGGTTATGAGTCTGAAGTTATGGAAAGTGAGTATAGCAGTTTAGGACAGGGTGTCTTGGAGATTCTCATCCACAGGGTCGCAATGAGTCGTGGTTGACTTAAGGGCAGTTAACAGTATCAAAAAGTAAGTTTTCTAAGCTTTTGACATCCTGATTTGTCTCTTTCCATATCAGAAGGACAAGTGACATTGACTGAGCCACCAACATATTTAAGCCTCACAAAAAAGGGGGCATCTATGGAATAATCCATATTGCCATTCCTACCAACATTGTGGCATTTAACAAAATGAAATATTCATAAGAAATACAACTAGCTATAGCATGATGTTTTCTACGTAAGCCACAATGGGGCTGCATTAAATTGGATTTGTTCTAATGAGTCATGTCTATGTTGTGTGATTGTCCACATAACAGTTGTATTAAATCCTAGGACTGAATCATAAATGCTTTTTCAAAGGAACCTCACTCCTGCTGTTATAGTTTTATAGCAGTATGTGTCGAGCTGGTAGGAATACAGTTGGATCTGACCTGGCTTTCCACAATCTTTTATTTGAAAGCTGATCAGCAAAAGATTCACTCTGAGGAACAAAAAGGCATGGCTGACCATTTTGCTGCTGGAATGCTTTGAAGTGGAAGCAGTCTGCTAATTGGACAAAAAACAAGTTGACAAAATTTTACACTTGAGTAACTGAAAAATAGGCCCTTGTTGCCTGTCACTAGGCTGCCTACAAGTTTCTGACACTGATAATTGCTGACAGTCTGATGACATATAAATTAGTGTTATAAAGGGAAAGAGGCAATGAAATCAAACTGACTGGCAATAGTTTATATTAAGGCTTCTCTGATATACTGTTATTCCTCTGTGACCTTCTCATTGTAGCCATTATTCCAGGTGCTCTTGTAGTACTGATTTCATGATTTAGCCACTTATTTTCCATACAGGGCTATTGTGAGATGTAACAAACACATTTAGCCTGTACTAGATAAAGGCTGGAAATATTAGCTTTGATTACATGTCCCAGAAACTCTCAGATAGCATGCCCAATGGCTGAAGAGTCTGGGTTCTGTGGCCCTAAAAACAGTGTTTCCAAGCTTTGTCACCAGGGTCCTGTCTTCACTTGCCAGAATACTCTGGGGTTCCCAAATTTTCAGTTCTTGCAGGAAATGATGGGTGGCTGCCTTTCCACACAGTTCCCATACATTGTCCAGTGCAGCTGCTGAAGACAGAATGAGAGGCCCCACCATGTGATCAATGCTGGGCACCTCATTCTGACCCCAGAATAAACTCACACCCTTGGTGGTGGCACCAGGTAACTGTCAGATGTCATTATATGCCATCACTGCTGCAAAGAGAGCCAAAAACTGCTGACTATTTTGATTATCTGGAACCCTTGACCTTGGATTGCCTGATTGACATGCCTAATCTGATACCTTGAATCTCGGACCATCTGACAAATCTTTTAGTAATCCTTCTGCTGATACTGCCTTTAGTCTCCAAGACTGTGTTGCCTGCATTGATTCTGCTAGCTGGGGTTTTGTTTGTTGGGAACTAGGCTGGCCTTATCAGTCATTTGGCTACTTTCCTGGACAAGAAACTAGGTTGGTCCACTCTCTGCTTTCCTTCTGGGGGCAGGGAAAGACCTGTTTGTTTGAACAGGCATTTGGTTGGCTAATTGGCTATGTAGTAAAGTCTTTAATGGGATGTTTGCACTTTACTTTTACTTTTATAGTCATGTTTTTAAAGGCTTAAATTGTTTTAAAGTCCTGACGTTTTAATATAATAGTTTATTTAATTGTCCTTTAATTTGTTTATTAACAAATTGTTGGGCTGTTGGTTTTTTTTTTTAAATACATGTAACGGGTTTTAATAGGAGTGCCTTAGGTCCCATGTCAAGGTAAAGGCAGGTTATAAGATCAATAAATAGAAAATGAAATGAATAAAACCATGGTTGGACAAGATACTGGGCAACTGAACCTGTGAGAGATGAGGGAGCAAAACAGCATTTTGACCAACAGAGAGAGAGAGAGAGAGAGAGAGAGAGAGAGAGAGTTCATCACCATCACCCCCTGCAATAGTGAGTTCCTTCTCCGTATTCTGTATCATGAAGGGCCCAGCAAATGCCTGATTATTACAAGCATAATGACTTCATGTTTTGCAGCCTTCTAACATCTAGGCTTTCTTTCCTTAGGCAATATGCAGTGCAGTGCCTTAGAATATCTTCTGAGACCACAGCACGTTTCTCCCTTGTTGCAGGATTTAGAACTACCTTCCAAATATGACCAATATGGTTCAAAGGTCACACTCACTCTAAGCTCCAATTTAAAGTCCCTGACACTGCTGCAGTGAAAAATTGCTAAATCCTTTTATTCCCTACCACCATCACCACCCTATTTTTATTTTTAGTCTTCTTTGATGGGATGTCTCTGCTGTTGCCAGGAAATATCTCCACTGAAATATGTAATGGAATTTCCTATAGGAAGAGAGAGAAAGAGAGAAAGGAAAAAATTGCTCATCAGAGGTGGTCCACAGATTGGGCACGACAGATTTTATCTGTCAAGGGCAGTGGCTTGTACGAAGATGGCATGATAATTCAATCTCCAGATTAATGATCAGTGATGACACACCTAAAGAGACAGAGAAGCTGAAGGGAAATTCACAAACCTGCAGTGAAGGTTAGGACATGGGAAGCAGGCATTATTCTAATATGCAGCTGGACACATTTCATGTAGTGCTTTAATAACATGTGTGTTACGGAATGCAAATTTTGTGCAGTTAGCAAAATGGACTTTAATCAGGATCATGTTTATTGAAACAATTTTTTCAATCCTGTGTGTCTTCTGATCATTTCTGACTTATGGTGACCCTATCACAGGGTTTTCTCAGCAAGATTTGCTCAGGGGGTTTCGCCTTTGCCTCCCTCTGGCTGAGAGTGTCTGACTTGACCAAAATCACCCAGTGGGTTTCTATGGCTGAGTAGGGACTTGAGCCCTGGTCTCCAGGGTTTGAGTCCAGTGCTCAATCCACTCCACCATGCTGGCTTTCATTAAAATAAATAGATGAGAAAAAGATTTATTTAAAAAATTGAAATAGTCCTGTTACTTTTCAGTCTTTATAACCTATTATTGATAGTATAATACTGGAAATAACTACCTTACTGCTCTCTCTGAGAACAAGGAGGATACATGCATGAAGATATATCTAGCTACTTTGGTTCCATCTGTGTGGCTGTAGGCTGGGACAACTGTGTGCAATGCTCCTAAACAGAGCTACAGTCTTCGCTGATACCTAGAAACAATTTTTCTTCATCAGATATTGTAATAACTTTCACCATTGCATCCATTCAGTGAGATCCGGTTCAGTTCCCACTGCCATCACAGCTCAGGATTGCCAGTATTTTGGTGCATCTTAATTCAGTGTCTCTTCACGGCTGTCTCTGTCACTTTCTATAATGCACTGCCACACAGTCATATGAAATAGCACATGGGACCAAAAGAGATCAGGAAGAAGTGCTTCCCTGGTGCTAGATTACTGGCTTCCTATGCAGTAAATGGGGACATGGGAGACATTTAGAATAAACCTTGTTAGATTGAGGGGACATGGGTTCTCCTCTATGACTTCTTTGCATCACAAACAGAAATAATAATAATAATAATAATAATAATAATAAAAATTTATTTCTAATCTGCCCCTCTGAACAAGCAATTGGTGCTGGGTACAGTAAAAAATAAAAACAAAGTACAATTAAAATTATTGCAACCCAATCCCAACGTCCCACCCCTTA
The DNA here is from genome assembly GCA_034509955.1 of Urosaurus nigricauda. Classification (NCBI taxonomy): domain Eukaryota; kingdom Metazoa; phylum Chordata; class Lepidosauria; order Squamata; family Phrynosomatidae; genus Urosaurus; species Urosaurus nigricauda. The sequence continues at coordinate 252,884,369 of JAOEGL010000001.1, read as the reverse complement.
AAAAGGTAGAATTAAAACAAGCAGACAAAATAACAACATTAAAAACAGGCTAACCAGTTTCTCATTGGACAACTAGGGTGGTAGCATCTCATTATGTCAGCAGGGGGAGGAGCTGGGAAACTCCAGGCAAGAAACATTGGGCAAAAACTTTGGAGCAGGGGGCGGGGGGAGATTAGGCATTTTCCAGGAAGGCCTGCCAGAAAAGATACATCAAAGGATTGTTCTGGTAGTGGAGGAGAAAGATGGTGTTATGATTCCTCAGAAATTAAATGTGAAATTAAATATGCCCTGGAAGAGTGTGAGTAGACAACTGCATCATTGGGGAGAAGCAGGCTGCCAGGAAGGAGTTGCCATTGGACAGCAATGGAGCCAGGACTCTGGCAACCATGCAGCCTGCTCCCAAGACATGTCAGCCAAAATCAATTTAAGCTGACTCCTTTTTGCAGCTTCTTGGGCCTCCATTTCACAGCCTTGGTGTGGATTCCAGCCACTTTGGGGGTGTGCATCATGTAAATGCCAGGCCCCCAAAGCAACCAGAAACCACTTCATTTAGCCTGTGCACTTTGGGCCCCAGACTCCAAGTCTATTCCAGACTTCTCTATAGATGGGGGGAAATGAGGGCTTGCTAGGCAAATCCTGTCTCTGTTTTTGTTTGTTTGTTTGTTTGTTTTACAAAAAAAGATAGCTGTGTAATTCACCATAGATTTCCACTGTCCAAATTCTACCTGGGAGCATGCCTGTTGACTATTTTTCTGGGTGTCAGTGCAAAATTTTAGACTTGCCTGGAAGATCTATTGGTGCTGCTTCAGAACTAAAGAAATTTGGTATATAAATAGCTCTAGCACTTCATAATTCTTCTGTGGGTAGCCTTAATTCTTCCAGTTCATTCTGTTCCACCTGTGTGCCAGTTCTCATGGGGAACTGCATCATGAATGTCAGAATGCAGATATAGATATTTCCAGTGAGATATTTTGTGAGTCCAAACACTGCATTTTTTCTTTTTCATGTTTTTCTGCATGTGACGATGTGGAGAATGGCATCAACAATTTAAAAAAATCTACCAAGAATTTCCATTGTATTAGTTCACATTCTAGTACTGATTACTGCATCAATTGTTCCAGAACCAGTTAAAGGTTTACAGACCCTTTAAAAATATATAGCAAAATAGTACCTATTCTGGAGTGGAGGGGAATGAGAAGCAGTTTAACTGTGCCTGTTGTCCCATGCAAACCTAATTTGCTTGCTAGTGCTGATCTGGTTCTCCAGTCTAAGCTCTCTGTCTTGTCAGTGCTTATCTAAGGAGACAGACATCATATTTCTTTCCTTGACTGTTTTTAAAAACAAAACCAAAAAACATTGACATAGGGGAGAAAAAGCCTACAGGAATCAAGTTAAGAATCAACTAACTGGATGGAAGTGTTTCTTCTACTGAACTATAGCAGCATCTGGTTTAACCATAATACTGTATATTTGTGGCTGCCACAGTGAATCAAATGATTGTTTCTATCTGCAAAATGATCTCTCTCCCTGATTAAAGTTTTCTTTATTGGTAAAGTAACACAGAAGAAGAGTAAAGTGTGGCATCTTAATGTAATAAAACTGATTTAAAAATCACTGTACATTTCACTCAAGTTTATTCAATTAAAATAGAATCAGGTTCTCTCTTAGATTTAGGAGACTCAGTGAGGTGTACTGGACTATAACTCTGGAGACCAGGGTTTGATTCTCCACTTGGAGATTGAGTGACCTGGGCTTCAGAGTGCCTCCAAAAAAATCTTTAGCAAAATTGCTCCCCATATCCCCAGGACATTTCTTTTGGAAAACAAAAAACAACATACCAAATTTTGGGATGGAGTTGGGAGTGTCCTTCAGAGCTTCAGAAACAGATCAGGGGCTGAATGGTCCCCCTCTCTGCTTTACACCATCATACTATGACTGCATATAGTGAATTGCTTGAAATTTGGACCTTTGCTTTGTTCTTTCAGGGTTTCATCTCCTGTTGGTAACAGAGGAGTGGGTACTGGGCAGCCCTTCAGATTTTGTTGAACTGCAATTCCAAATATCCCTCTTCATTAGTGACAGCTACAAGTAGCTGCAATCCAACAGAGTCAAGAGGGCCATTCAATTCCTACCAGGCCTCTAGAAAGCAGAAAATACATGCATATATGTGTGCATACATAGTTGCAGGACTGAATTCTTCTTATGGAATGGACCTTTGCCTTTGTCTACTCTTCCATGGACTCTTCACACCTGCCTTCTAAACCTGCTCTATTTTTCCCTCTGAGCTCTCAAAACAATTGAAGTATCTTCAAGGCGAAAAGGCCTCTCCCTTGGTAGATGATGATCTATCAATAAATGGGAACAGTTTGGTTTCAATTTGACAGACTGTTGATCAACAGAAGACAGAAAATGATAAAACAGGAATTATATAAGGAGTAATAAGTCAGACCAGAATCTCATGGAGCACAATGCACAGTAAGTTACTTCTCTACTTTCTCTTTTTCTGAGCATTCACACATACATAAATATATGATTGTCAGGTTAGGTTTTTTCCATTAAAATGATGAAAGTGTTCTTTTGTTACTGAGGGACAATGAACATTGTGATCTTTACACACTTTAGAAATCATGCTTGGAAGCATACTGGAAAGCAACTGCATTTACTTGCTCTGCATCTGAGATGATATAAGTGGGAACAGTTCAGTCCAGAAGGAAATTCAGAAGCTTCCTTCAAAGCATATAAGGACAAGGAGGCTTTGTACACATGGGGTCTCATTAAAGGTGCAATTCTACAAATACTTATCTGGGAGTAAGTCCCATGAATGTGAGACCTACTTCTGGGCATGCATATGTTGGATTGCTTTGAAAGGGGGCTTATGTGGCTAGCAAAGCAACAGCTATGCACATGTGGGAAAAAAAGAACAGAATTACCTCATTACAGCTTATGCTGCATGCACAGAGGAAATGAGAGAAAAAGAAAGGAACTGTTATTTGCCATCTGATTTGGACAGATGTGACACTTTCATAGGATAGCACAGTTTGCAGCTGTCATAGCAGCAAATGAGTGAAGTCACAGCATCTTGCTATAGTGATCATCTGATTTCAGACTAGGATAACTGAACTATATAAAAGTGGTGGTATTTGCTTTTCATCCACTACAGAATTAAAAAAGGAGATTTATCTTAGAACCTTATCACATGAGAAAAGAAAGTTGAGACAGAACAGCAAAGAAACGTCTTTCTCTTTGCCTTTCCACATGATATGGTAACACTTTCATTCTTTTCCTGAGATAGTGTCTTTTGTCACATTGGAAAAGATCAGTTTGGCAAAAGGCAGATTTGTATGACTGTCTTCCTCATGAAGAAGAATAGAAGTGCCATGACAGCATGTGGAGAGGCAAGGAGAAAGCCATTTCTCTGCCACTCCATCTTGGCTTTCTTTTGTCATGTAATAAGGCTCTTACTGTAGTAAATGAAATTAAGCAGGATCATTTGTGCATCGACAGGGTTTGTGGAAATCTTATGAGTTTTATTATGATAATTATCATTGTGAAGATGACCCCTGTTTCTAATCAACTAAATATTACAGTACATAAGACCTAATGACTGAACCAGCCTTCAGTGTACTGGCCTTGATCCTAAGATAAGTTCAGGAAATTAATAAAATAAGAGTTCCAATCCCCTGTTCTCCTTCCTGCAGATTCTAATGCATGTGGAAAGTTACTTTGAAAGGCAGAGAGCTTTTCTGACTGGAATGAGAAACTATTAGTGTAGGAGGAGACAGGAAATGCTTCTTCTCCGAACCTCCTTGTGTTAATTTTTCTTAACAGACCCCTGACTGTTTCTCCTAAATAAATAAATAAATAAATAAATTCTCCATGCAGTATCAATCACTGACTGCTTTGTTTTTTTTGGCCACCAATTCTCTGCTGCCAAATCTCATTGTTCCAGGACTGATCTCTACCCTACATTGTGAGGCCTTCAAAAGCGGAGCATTTCATATTCTGAAAACAGATCTTCCATTAACCTTTAATTTTTGAATCCTCAGTATTGCTTCTTGTACACAGTATTCATGAAGAGGTTTCCCTTCCAAAAATTCCTTTTAATTAGTCACAACCGGAAATCATCATATTTTACTACATTCCCATTTACTTCTTCCACTTGCTGTCACTGCATGGTAACAGATGGTAAATTAATCTATAAATTTCAGAATGATTCATTAAAAAAACCCACTTAAGTACATTTCATCCCATTTCTTAATCTGTTTGCAAATTTATAAAGAAAAAAGAATCCCCTCCCACAAAAATTGTGCATTTTTGTATACATTTATTTAATATATGCATTTTTGCCATTAACTTCACAGAATTTATTTTTGTGTATGTTATTTTTCACTAATATACCCAGTTAGTCTAGGGCCCTAGAATGTCCTCCTTTCCTTCTCTAACATGTATATTTGTGATGTGTATTTCTCTCTCTGTGTGTTTACTGCAGCACTACATCACAAAATGTGGGAACTTTTGGCTGCCAAAGTATAACCTTATTTTCATTCTGTGCATTTGGTTTTGAAAGTATTTAGGAAAGGTGACACTAATGAATAAATTAAATGAATTTTCTTCACCTCTAATTATAGCTATCTGTAACTCTTTCTTTGTAAACTTTCTTTTTCTTTGATACAAAACTAACCTGTCAGAATCACATACTTCTCAGAATTCCCTCTTATAACTGTACACTGAAGAGTGCATGTTAACATCATAGCAAGGAGAGCTCTAAATTTTTTTTGTCCATTTTATACCTGCAGAATCTTAAGTGGAGACCAGCAATCATTGCAATTTGTCCAGAATTTGGGATTGATTTGGCCATGTCTTAACAAATTTGTGTATTTCTTAAAGGATTGCTTTGAAAGCTACCACTCCTTGCTCCTTCTCTTTTCTGTGCTATCCAGTTGTCAGTACTAATGCAGCTCAACAGGAGAGAAAGCTTCATCTTGAAAAAACAGGTCAGAGCAAATGGAACCTTGGCTAAGGACTTGGATGTCTCTCTTTCAGCTGATAAATTTGCAAGCTCCTAATGCAAAATTGTGAGTACTCACTTCACCATAAGTGGCAATGAGCTGTGCTGTTTTTGCTGTAATACTAAGGGACATACTTTCTGACATCACCACTGTATTTAGGTAGATATTGGAATGTGTAGGCAACCTGATGTCCTCAAGATATTTAAAAGTGAAATTCCTACAATCCCTGTCTACTGGTTATACACAAACCAGTTTGCCTAACACTTTTCTAGATGCATTTAATTTTCTAGATGCATTTAATTTGCTAATTTTCTTAGTCCCAGCTATCTTAGACCTGACTTAGTCAATGGAAATTTGTCAAGTCATGTCTCAGTTTAAGTAATCGCCTCTACTGATTCAATGGGAATTACTTCAGTTGGGATTAACAATTGGAGTCAGGTCCAAAACGCACTGCAGAAATAATCTAGTTCAAGACTGCTTTAACTGCCTTGGATCAATGCTAGGGAATTCTGGGAACTGTAGTTTTGTAAGACGTTTAGCCTTCTCTGTCAGAGAGCTCTGGTGCTGTGATAAACTACGGTTCCCAGGATTCCCTAGCACTGAACCAGGACAGTTAAAGCGGTCTCGAACTATATTATTTCTGAAGTGTGTTTTTGGCCCCAGATTGTTGCACTTTATGGTTCTCACTGTCATCTAGCAACCATTCCAATGTGACTATAGAAAAGGCCAGGCTTTGTTTTACCAAATTGTCACCCATAAGCCAGGCCAAGAAACCTTATAGCCCTATGGACATGTACCTCAATGTTCATATGTTCCTTTTCCACTCTCCATTCCCTCTTTCATTTTGTTGTCTCTTTTTGATCAGGTCAGGGTCTTCTTTTGTTGATATTTAAGTCAGAATTATTTCAGCTGTACAGGGATGACTAATTGGTACCTATATCAGTGGTCTGGTTAATCCCTTCTGAAAACTATCCAGGGTGCTGAGCCTATTTGGGAGGTAGGGCCAGCACTCCAAATAGTTCCTCTCAAGTCTGAAATAAAAACAAACTATAAAAATCATCAGTCAAGCAAGCAGCATCCCTTCACTATGCTTTGCATTTTTGTTTGTTTCTTTTTACTTTTTTTAAAAAATTATTTTAAAAAGTTACAAACCAGGAATATGAATTAAAAACCAAAAAAGGCAAGAAAAAGAAACAAATGCAGACAAAAACAAGCTGAAGTGTAGTCATTTAAAAACCAGCAACAAAGATTCAAGGTCACATGGGTTTTAAAAGGGCAACATTACATAAAGAGAAGGATGGACTCAGAGCAAAGAGACACCACCTTTGTACCAACATGTCCATCCAAATGGAGCCATGTTACAAAGGAAGACCTTTCTTTCTTGAATACTTTCTTGAATACACCCTCATGTTCTGCACAGCAAAACATTTGAAAGACAGGAATTATAATAAAAGAAAACAACAACAAGAATTCTTTGGCATGAGAAAAACTCATATGTTAGTGGAAAAGTTACTGCAACAACATTATCTTTACACTGAAAGTCTAAAAATATGTTGATTATATTTACATTGAAAAGGGGATGTTTGAGTCAATAACACTGGTCCTGCTTGGTGTTTCAATTTATATTACACCACTGCATTAAATCCTTATTGAAATGCAGGTGAAAAATTCCATCCATGAATTCAGTCTTCTGCCCAGAGAAAGAAAGAGCTGCATGGGTTTTGGAAAGTCCAGTTCTCAACCATCCATTCACTGAAAGGGGATAAGTGAGGTTAAAAATAAAACACTTGCAAACAGGAAATATGCAGGAATCAAATATTTTTAGCTATAAATATAAACTGTAACCCAGACATACCCTACATCCCACAGCCATCAATAATATCCAGATTACCCTACTTCCATCAACAATACTCTAAAATAATAAGTCTCAGAAACTTTTTTACAAACAGAGAAAGAACTTTGATATCTTCTTCAATTCATTCTGATCTCCACTAATTCTTCCATGGCCTATGTGTCTCCTTGCCACTCTTCTTCTTTGGTGTCTTTCATCCTGTTCTCTTTCTCTCTTTCTTTCTTCATTTCCTTTCCTCTCCTCTAATATTCTCATTCTCTCACTTCTCCACGTGTTCTGTACAATGCTTTGTTTTCTCTTTTCCTTCTTCCTTATGCCCCCTCCAACTCTCTGTGTGCCTCATCTGTTGCACTCTTCTCTCCTCTTTTTTCCTGCACAGGTTAGTCTTCCTTTCCAGTATACATCTCAGGAGTGCGCAGGTGTACCACAGGCTTCTTCTTCCAGCTCCTCCCTTGTTCCTTTTTATTCTTTACTACCTGTCATGCTTCCTACTTGCTACAATGAATAATGGATATAGTGAGAGGAAGAACAACATAGAGCCACACAGACCAGCACTTGGTGCTGTCCTAATCACTGACTAGGTTTGTGTGAGGGCTGAGTGTGTACATGTTCAGCAACCCTAATCTGCCTCCCAGGCACCATCATAGCACATGCCAGTACAGATGGCATGCACTATGATGATATTGCTCATGCCGTGCACAAGGATGCCGTGAAAAGGACATCACAAGGCCGCATCATGGCCCTTATGGCATTCCTGTAGCACTGGAAACAGCCACATCTCATGGCTCCTTTTTCCAGCAGGTTGAGACATGGCATCCAGTTGCACATCCAGGGGTGGCACAGAGCCGCTCCTTTTGAGCTGTCTGGGGAGCCCCACAGAAAACAGAAACACTATCCCTTATATTGCAGCCGTGGACTCCTCCAGCATTCTTGTTTTTGTTTGAATCAAAACAATCGAAATCATTTGGAAAAAATGTTAAAAATTGTTTTTCAGTGTCAAGAAACCCTTACTAGAAGAATCATGGACTGATGAGAATCTTTCCCATTTGGGAAGTAGGTTGCACAAAACTAGCATGTGATTGACTTGTGTAGAAAACAGCCTTTGCTACAGAAGAAACAGATTTTTCTTTGCACAGAAACAAATATTTCTGTGTAAAAAAAAATACTTTATTGTTTTTGATATTTCTTGCAGAGAAAAAAAGCCATTTCAAAAATGTATATTTTTTTCTGAAAACTTTCTTGCAGTGGGAAGAAAATAGTTAAAATTACTTACTGCTTTCTTCGAGAAGAAATTAGTAAAGAATTATACCCTTATTTTTTTTACTGCTGCCCTTCTGTGTTATTTTGGTAATGGGAACAATGTAGAAAAAAACCACACTTCTGTTTCATCAACTGGAAGAGAAAGGATTGGAGAGACTGGGTTGAAAGAAAGGCTAGGGTGCACTGAGAGCAGCACTCATGGTAAAAGAACCACAAATCCCAAGCAAATCTAAAATATTAATAGCCACTTCACTTGAATGGCAAACCAAACTGTTTCATTGCAAGAACATATGGCATCATGCAAATGACTGAAACTGAATGATTAAACAGGCGGGATGATTATTTGAATGCAAAGCACAAAGCCTGTAGCCTTTCAAAAATCAAAGACAAACACTCATTCTAAAAGCTAATGAAATCAGAAGTTTCACTCTTTTTCTCTACCTGAATGCAATGGATAGAACTTGACGATACTGAATGTGCCTGATTACCTCAATTAGTTTTAATAACGTGTGCATCTACCTTCTTAACTGGGATACAGCAGGATCTTCTAGGAAAAGCAAGGTCATACAGAGGGAGGGAGGGGCAGAGGGATTAAAGAAAGGGAGAATTTTCATTTAGGACAGGGTTCTCTGATGGATGAGAATTATGTTCTTCTTATCCAGCAGAACTCCTCTCCTCTTCCTCACTTTCTCTATGGTTTTATTTGCTGGGAGAAGACCAAGGCAATCAAGGTGTTGAATAGTTCTACCCTTTCTCTGTCCCCTGTTATCTTTTTGCTATCTTCTCCATGTAGTGACTGTACCATTTCTACAACTGTAACAACAACAATCCTTTTTATATTTTTAACCTCCCTAGCAAGCCTGAGCTCACTCTATCCTTTGGCTTCTCTGACTTTTTCCCTTACAGGTGCTGGCTATTTGTCTGTGTTCCTCTTTGGTGACTTCCTCCTTTCCCCAATTTTGTAAATTTCCCTTTTAAATCTTAGCTCAGTTGAAAGACCTTTAGACATCCACCCTGGGTTCTTTAGAAACTTCCCATGTTTCCTCCATTTCAACTGTTTGAATTTGTTCCTTAATTTTTAAGAAACTCCCACCAACCATAAACTCCTTTCTCTCTTAGTATTTGATCATGAGATCACACCCAGTATCTCCCTATGCTTACTGTAAGCTACCTTCTTAAAATCTAGAATGTGTGTCTAAGTGCCTATACAGATGAGGAGAAAGGGACAGATAGAGACCACCCCTTTCTCCCCTGGATTGTGGCTGCATTTTCTAGACAACAATGCAACAATGTGTGGCAACAATGCACCTGGAAAAAGGAGCCAGAGCTGCTGCCGAGGCGCCATTAGTGCCCTGGAGTGGCGCGGTGATGTCCCTTGTGTGCCATGCCATTTGGACATGGTGTACGAGGCACATCATCATCGTGCACACCATGTAACTGCAGTGTGCAAAGTTGGTGCCCAGACAGGATGGTAGGGCTCAGGAACATGCAGACTCTCCTGAGCCCTACTTTCAGCCCCAGGCTGGCCCAAAGCGCCAATCTGTACTGGGCCTGACTTGGTTTCTCTTTTCATCTGTATAACAAACTCCAGGAAACAAAGCCAGTATGATCCTAGGCTGTATCAATAGTATAGCATTTAGAGTTAGGGAATAGAGCCACTCTATTTTGCTTTGGTTAGACTTCATCTGCAATGCTCTGTCCAGTTCTGGGTGCTACAATTCAGAATTGATATTGACAAACTGGAGCGTCTGGAGAGGGTGACCAAAATGATAAAACATATGGAAACCATGCCTTATGAGGGGTAGCTTAGGGATTTAGGTATTCTAACCTGGTGAAAAGAAAGTTAAGAGGTAACATAATAGCCATGTTTAAATATTTGAAGGGATGTCATAGTGAGAACAGAACAAACTTGTTTTCTGCTGCTCCAGAGATCAGAACACAGAGCAATGGATTCAAGTTACAGGAAAAGAGATCCCACCTAAACATTAGGAAGAACCTAATGAGTTGTTCAACACTGGAACATCTTGCCCCGGTGTGTGGCGGGGTCTCTTTCTTTGGAGATTTTTAACAGAATGTGGATTGCAATCTGGCAGGAGTGTTTGATTGTGTAGTCTTGAAAGGCAGGGGGTTGGACTGGATGGCTCTTATGGTCTTTTCCAACTTCATAATTCTATGATTCTATGAAATAGGAATAGCAGCTGTAGCATATCAGTATGAAGCTGGGCTGTAAAAACATCTTGCCATTGCTGATATTCTAGTTAAGATTGTCCATCTTCACAATTTAAGATAGCACTCTGAAGATCCCGCAACACCCTTGAGAGAATTTGATTCTGCTATGAGACCAAAATGGCCATTTTGCCCTGCCACAATTTTCCTAATTTTACTAACATAAAACTCCTCTCTGTATGCAGATCTAGTGATCTTTTCCCTTTTTGAAGCTAAGTGCCCAACACAGCAGGGTCCACAGGACAGGCTGAAGGATCACAATGGAACAAAACAACCCATCCGATACTGCTACTTTTACTAGTTCATGCAACTATGTAGAAATTATTGCACATTCCGAAAACAAAAAGGCCCCAAAAGCACACATTAAAACACACAGAGTAGACTTTTTGGAAAAAAAGTTGTCCTGTTTTCCACTCCCAAACAAATCACGTGAGAATTTAGGTTCCATCACCCAAGTGTGTAAGCATTGTACAACTGCTATACAGAAATGTGCCAATGTAAGTACTATCCTATATGATATATCCAGTATTTACATGCAATTATTTTGATATAATGATTGAGATTTTGTTTAGACTAATAATAGAACATATATGTGGTGAGTCTGTAGTTTTACAAATGACCATACATCTTTGGTAAAATGGCGCCGCCCGAGTCACCCTGGGCCGGCGCAGTTGCCGCGCGGGGGAAGCGCCACGTTTCGTGCTCCCACGGCGGTTCTCCGGCGTCCTTTGCGGGGGCGGGCGCTCCTCTTATTGGCTGCTAAAAAGCGGCGGGAAGCCTGCCCGCCAAAAAGTGGGGGTTTGGGACTTCATTCCCAGGGTTCCTCAGGAGTGAGGCGCGCTGCCAGATTGGTTGATGGTCGCCTGCCTCCTCCTGGGATTGGCTGGAGGGAATGGAGGGGCGGGGCTCCGTCCCTCCTCAGGCCCCATTGGTCTTTTGGCCTATTGTAGGCCTTGCTGGGCGCTTGGCAGCGCCATTGTGAATTTCGGCTCTCCCACCCTCCCTCCCTGTTGGGAGTTGATTGTCACAACTGTTGGGGGCGGCAGCATAGGCCTGGATCTGGGGTGAGGGGTTTCCAGGGCTCTATGGCACTGGATCGGAAGTCCTCGTGACCCAGGTGTAAGGAGCGGGCTGCTGTGGCCAGTGCGGGGGCCACAGTCTTTTAACACCTGGTGACTAGAGTGCCTTGCAAATAGAATTGTAGCAATGCAGTTGCGTGACTGCGTAATAGGGCAGAGCTTGGCACCTACATCATCCCGATGCTTGGTTAACAAGCAACCATACATTAGCCAACCGTGGTGTGGCTGATGTCCAGATCCAGACCTTATGCTTTGGGCCAACCCTCTAGACATGTTTTACACATTTTTATGTGTTCTATTATGTGTTTTCGAATAAAGTTGTGGCCATGTTTCTTCCAGCCAATTTTGTCTTGTCTTCTTTGGCGACTGACCTGCGAGGCAACTTTCAATCTTTGTTAAAAAAGATTACTTCTCATTCTCTTGGAGTACCTTATTATTATAACAGCTGCTATAGAAAAAATGTACCAGTCTTTACCAGTATACAATTCTTCACTCTTGTCTATCATAGCATTTTGACTTTTTTTAAAAAAAACCAACAGAGCACAATTTTCTTCATATTAACTATATTGACATTTTTGAAGAGATCTGTCAGTACAATAGTGTTTTTCATTGAAGTACTTAAGATGTTACAAATGCTTTTAGTTTCATTTCTCTGTGTACCAGTTATAGTAGAAGAAACATTTGTGCTGATTTGTGGATAAAATATTTGAAATGTAGAAGAGGAAGCCAAGAATTATTTTGGTGCGCTGCACCAGTCTAGCTATGCCAATGGAGGTGGCAACTGTTGTGCGGCATCAAAAGAAAAAAGGATACAGGTCAGTGGCCAGGAAGGTTGTAAGACAAAGTTGTCATCATTTGGAGGGGAAGGCTGCAGACTCCAAACAAGCTTCTTCTTCATTGTTTGGCTTTTATGTGCTTCCTCAAAGCCAGGTGAACAACACTGAAGAACACTGAAAGGCTGGCTTAGAAAATAACCTATGGCATGAGACAGACAATTTTCCAAGCCTACCTACACAGAGCACTCTGCCTCAAAGTATCCCTCCCTAAAAATGCCAAGCATTGAGGAATAGGCTGTGGCCAGGGTGACCAGATGTCATAACTGCAAAGGAGGACAAGGCATTATAAAATGTAGGGCATTCAAGAAAAATCTAGGACATTACCAAATAAAAGCTACAAACACTAATATAAATATCAATTCATTTTTCTTAGTGCTCAAAATGCTCAAAATGAAGGCTCAAAATGAAGGACATTTTGGAATTCCTCCTGAAATGTTGTACATGGCCTTGAAAAAGAGAATGTCTGGTCACCTTGGCTGTGGACCTCTTTCCTCTACTACCATGCTGCTACCTCTCTCTCCTTCTCCATGGGGGTAGTATTGTATTTAAACAACATTTTTCCCCAACTGGACTAGAGAGAGGGAGTGGAGAGAACAGTTGGCTGCTCCTTCAATGCTCCTGCCATCACTTTTTGTTCTTCCTTTTTGCCTTCCAGATATTCCCCTTCAGTGCCATGCAGGCACTGAGTTGGAGAAAACTGCTCAAATGTGTAAACCTATTTAAATGGTTGAGCAAAGATCACTTTTAATCACACATTTCTGTGCTCTTTTCTTTTAGTCTTTCCATTCAGGGAACATGTGCTGTTGCAGTTCAGCAACCTTTAAGCTCATGGATCACGATGAGACTTTCTCTGCACAAATAACCAGAGGATGGGAGGCAGATGACTGTGTTGTATTAAAACAACTCCAGCTACTTGAAGTTCCCATGTGAGATGGGATGTTTCTGCCATAATTAGTGATAAAACAAGGAAGCGGTCCAGCAGCTACATAGTCTGTATCATGAAATGGATAAAGATAGATGCTGTTGGGTTTATGCATTTATTTATTCCTGAATTTACATATTCTTGCTATGCATCCTGAAGCTTACATTTGCCTTCTGGATGCATTTTGGATTCCACCAACTTTCTATGGCAAATTATGAGTTTCACACATATGGCATTTCTCCTACAGCTCTCATCATTCTGCCCAGTTGTCTAACCTTTCTCACTTGACCATTACTATGTCTTTGTTTCTCATTGCAGCAACCCCATATGCTCTAGTTTGGGGCCTTACAGACAGAGCTTCTGTTATCGCATTCTTCTCTTTTTAGGCTCTGTTTTTCTAGGAAATGACCAGCTTCCACATGAGTCAAAAATTAAGCCAGACAAAGTCAGACTTCTGATTTCCCCAAGTATATGAAATATATGAAGTATGTAAATCACAGTATAGCCCCTCCTGTTTGATTTTATAATTATTTTGTGAGATATATCTTGAGTACAGGCCTTCCTAGTTTATAGGAGGATGGTATATCAGAACACTTTCATAGTCCCTTCCCAGGTTACATTTCTGTCATTCTGATCACCATTTGATTCATGCAAAGAACGAGGAGGAGAACTTCACTCAAAGCATAGAGGGTTTTCTTTTATTAGAGCAGCACAACTGATGGCTTCCATATCAAAGTTGTGATGTGGACTTTATACAGACCTTAAGTGAAATGTACAAACCACTGAACACTATCCTGTAAATAACTCATTTGAGGTCTGGGATAGGCAGATAAAAAGATAGATAAAGATAGATAGATAGATAGATAGATAGATAGATAGAGCTATGTAGAATAAAATATTCTATTAAAAGAATAGATTAGTTAAAGACTAAGAAGTGTGTTCATGGCTCCATGAAACTCTAGCCTTTAGATGAGAAAAAGGGAAAGTGTGCCATGAAAACACTTTTTTTTTTTTGCGTTTTAGGGGAGAAGAAGCGCCTTTAAAAAGGTGCTGGTTTTCCCAGCTTCTTTTTTGAAAACTGCTGAACAGTGCAGCTCCATCTAAAGCAGCTGCTAAGCATTAAGGAAAAGGCAACTTCATGTCACACTTTCCTGCCAATCTAGAAAGCCCCATAGATTAACTCTGACATGGAAGCTACAAGTGCTGATCTACATATATAGGCCCATAACAAGTACACAGATCATGAAGAGTGAAAGTACACAAGTGAAGGTACCCACTCTGTAGTCACCCTTTGGGGAGAGAGAAATGCATTTTCAAAGTACGTTGAGCCAATGAATGCCTCTTATTTCAAAGAGAAGTTGGCTATGCAGTGTACTGAATGGCTTTCCCCTCCTTATCATTTCATTATTACAATGTGCAGATGATGTGTTGATTGACTTCTGTAGAACTCAGAAAGCCATCCTTCTTCATCCAGATTTTTTTTGAAAAAGACTAACACTCTCCAAATTGGTTGATTATGGGAGTGTGGACTCCTCAGACTTTGGAATGAATACATATACTGAGTGTGAGGAGACCCAGCCTTGTGTAGTTGTTTGAGTGTTAGACAATGACTCTGCAGACCAGGGTTACTTGCTCGGCTATGGAATTCCCCAGGTGATTTTGGGCAAGTGACACACTCAGCCCCAGAAAACCCAATGATCGGTTCACCTCAGGATCACCATAAGCTGAGTGTGTGAAAAGTGTAAATCAGTGAAACCCCCAAGCTGTGCTTGCCACATGGTGGTGGGACTTTTGCCCTGGAACTGTAGCAGGTACATGTGACATGGAAGGAGTGAGTCTAGAACATGAGTAGGGTGGGTATGGAGACATCTGCAGAGTCTCCCCCCTTCCATTCCTTCCCAAAATCCTCTGTAAAAATTCCTCACAAGGGGAAAAAAGATACAATTCCAGGATTGTTACCTAATTCTATGAAAAGCTACATTTCCCAGTCACTTGCATGTCTTACATCAAGCTAATACCTTGAAAGCAGACTTTTTGCCAGGCAAAAATGACTCTTTTTCCTCCTGATGGTGCCTCCAGCAGCAAGGCACCCTCTGTTGTTACATGTGTTGCTTTCATTTGAACCTACCCATTGTGGAGATGTCATATTTTTTTCAGACTTAATAAAAAAGTGCCACCAGCAGCATGTTAACACATAATGCTAATTAAATTGCACCAAATTACTCAGCAGCAGTTCAGATGGATTTTTTAAAAAAGGTAGAAAGCACTAATTACCCATCCATGACATATTTCCAAGTCTAATGGGAAATGTAAGCGTTGTTGAACTTGCATTGCCTCACCTTACAGTAGTTGCTTTTTAGGAGGTAAGATAAATCTCATCAGCAGGGTAAGGAGAGAGGGAGAGACTGTGAATTGCAATTACTCTAAAGCTTTCTGTTTTTGCAGAACAGCAAAATAAGTAGATCAGGCTGTCATGCCCATTCATCTTGGCTCTTTTGACTCTGTTAGGCTGAAGAGTCTGAAGGCCAGCATGGTGTGATGGGTTGAGCATTGGATTAGGACACTGAGGAATTTATCATACGACAGAATTTGGGAGCATAATGCAATGGCAAACCGAACACAATCATGGGGTTTCATGTTATTGCAAATGAATGTATCTCACATAATTTTGGGCAATGGGAAGTCATTCCGAACGCAATCATGGGGTTTCATGTAATTGTGTATTAGCGTATCTCATGCAATTCCAGGCAATGGGGGGGGGTCATTTTCAGGAAATGGGAAGTCATTCTGAATGCATTCTGAATGCAATCAGATTTCAAGTAAATTCGCTAAACTAGCGAATTCGTGTAATTGCGAATTGGCTCCATTTGCAATTGAGAGAAATTCCTCCAATGTGATAAACTCCTGAGAGACCACGATTCAAATCCTGGATCCACCATGTAAACCAACTGGGTGACTTAGGGCAAGTCATACTCTCTCAGCCTCAGAGGATGGTGATGGCAAACCCTCTCTGAAGAAATTTGCCAAGAAAACCCTATGCTAGGTTCGCGTTAGGGTTGGCATGAATCAGAAACAACATGAAGGCACACAATAATGACAACAACAACAAAAACAACAACAGGCTGATGAGATTAGAACAGGTTGACGAGATCCCACAAACACAGACTGGAAGACAGCTAGATGAAGGGATTTCTTTTGGTAATGTGTAGATTTATTCCAACTTAAAGTCTGGTAAACATATTTTATTTCCAAGTGGCTGTGTTCTTTGAAAAGGTAGAAAGCCTGTTTTACTTAGGCTCCATAATTCTGTAGCCTTGTTCTTAACACTACAGAATGGGCATGTGTGATTGGGAGACAAGGATGAATTTGAGGGTGGAATGCCAATCTCACCAGCTCATTTCCTGGTTTTTTCATTCCTATTCACCACCGTTTTTATTTCCACAGAACAACCTAATATATGTTGTTCCAAGTAGCATTCTAGAGTGGGGAGAAATGCCCACTGCCCTGCTCTAGCAAGGCATGCTGGAGTAAGTAAAAATGACAGCAAACAGGAGACAAAACCAGAGGTAAGTGACTCTCAGCCTTGAAATTCACCCTCCAGAAATTTGGAGGGTGAACTGATTGGCTGTTTCTCCATCTTTCTTTTGGCATACTGTTTACTCTCTAGTTAGGCAAATGTTAGGCCAAAAAAATCTCATTTGTGATCTTTCAGCTGCATTGGCAGAAGAGGCTGTTTTTTTTAACTCTATCCCATGCCCAATTCAGTTGAAAGTTCTCAAATAAGAAGTTTTGGCTCAGTATTTGCTTGACTATAAGTGTCAAAGAGTATGCCAAAAGAAAAATGGAGCTACACAATGGGAAGGAAGGAAGACCATTCTCAAAGTATTTGCTGTTCACTAAAAACTATTTCTGTCCTCAGCCTTATTCTATCAACTTAAAGTTTCTTCTTTCTGGGTATTTTTGTGAGACTGTCCTCTATCCTTTTACTGCCCATCTCACCAATTGCTCCTTTTCCATTTATTTTGAGGGCTCTTTCCCTTAACCTCTTCTGCTCTCCAAAGGGGCCCTGCAAGGTTCATTTCTCCATTGTCTATTTTTTCCTGTGCTGTGTTCACTCTCACAGGCTGCTCTCTCATTAGCTCTTCTGGCTTTACGTGCCCCTGCAATTGTGATGATTTCCAAACCTATTTTATATCCTGATTTCTTAGCAAGGCTCAGTTATTCTTTCTCTGGTGTGTGAAAAGAGAGTTCCACATGCCCTTGGTATAATGTTGGAAGCTCATCATGACAGAACATAAGGAAGGAATGAGATGTTCAATTAATTCCCTGCCCCCTACAAACACTTACAGTTTAACATGTTGTGTTAAGAGCTTTCCATGTTCACCAAACTCCAATCTGGCAGGAAATTACATCTGCTAGGGCTGCTTCCTAATGTGGAATATTAGTTTTGTTTGCATCATTTATGGTGTGTGGTGTCATTTCTGATGTATGGTGCGTCGTTTTTGATGTTCTAGACATTTTGGATGTATGGTGACCCAAAGGCAAACCTATCATGTGGTTACCTTTACAAGATTTGTTCAGGGAGGGTTTGCCTTTGCTTGCCTCTGAAGCTGAGAGAACTTGCCCAATGGATTTCATGGTGGAGCAGGCATTTGAACCCTGGTCTCTAGATCGTAATCCAATGTTCAAACTAGTACACCATGATGGCTCTCTTCCTTACATGATACTTTCATTTATACAGATTTCATGTGTTTATTTCATTGAACAGAGAAATTAGGTCCACTGCACTGACCCTAATAATAATCTGCTAGTGAAGAACCTGGAACAAACTACAGCATAGGATGCCATACCATATCAATATTGCTCAAATAATGTATCTACTAAGGGCATGACCTTTCATACCTGCAATGTCCTAGTATTTTAGAATTTAACAGAATATATCATATTAACAAGGATATCCTCCTGTCTCAGGTGGAGGGACGTTAGCTGTTGTTGCCGCCACCGCCACTGCTACTGGAAACTCCAATATATATCAAAAAGCAAACCGACAGCCCTCCTCCTAAGTTTGTCCTGGATCCCAGAGTAGTCACCCTACAATTAGACCTCCCAAGTCTCCGTAGGTCCCAGTCAGGCATCCACAAGCCTCATAAATTGATAACATTGTTTATTTGCTAACGTTGAGTTTCAGATTCTAGGTTCTTCGTGGAGAGGTCTGCAGACATACCACGGTATATTGGGAAGCATGTCAGGTGTGGACATACTATTTCAAGTTACAGCTGGCCTGACTGACAAAGACACAGATGAGTAGCAAAGGAAGAGAAGCATTGGTTGGGTGGCCAGAGCTCCTCCTTTTCCTGAACTTGTCCTACATTTAAACCTTCTGTCCAGGGGTTCAGGAAGACTGCTAAAAACTCCTCTATTTTGAGCAATAAAAGCTGCCGTGTCATCTGGTGCTTCACCAGGCAAGCAAGAAGTAGTTCAACAGATTTATTATTGACACTACAGCAAATAGTTTTTGTCATGCAATAAAGCCAGCATGGCATAGTGTTTTGAGTGTTGGACTATAACTCTGATGTGTGAATCCTGGCTTGACCATGTAAACCTTCTGGGCAATTCACACTGGGAGAAGGAAAGGGGTGAGAAGACTGTTGCTGACCATGTGGTGGTTTTGTTTATGTGTAAAGGAAAAGGAAAGTAGGATCTGGATTGCTGAAGCAGATCAGCGGCATCAAGAGGAAGGGCTTGGGGTAAGAGTGTGTGATTTGGGTTGAGGAAGAAGCAGGATGGATGACAGAGTAAATGGGAAAATTACAAATAAAAGTAACAATTTAAATGTAGATTCAGTCAAGGGTTTGTTGCTAGTAAAGTACAATTTTAAGCATTTAGATTTGCCTTGCTTGGCATTCTGTAAGTATTTGCAAGACAACAAGGCATTTTAACAAAGATAAATTCATCCGAAAAAATGGTTGACTACATAATAAAACACAGTATATGTAATATAGCTGTAAATAAACCATATGAAATGAATTTATATTTATAATAGTGTTTTTAGCTTTGATCTGGCCATGCCCTCCATATTTTTTTCTTTGCATCTCCTACATTTTGCAGTGTCTTGGCCTACTTCGTAGTTATGTCATCGGGTCATCCTGGGCAAATAATAATAACAATACATTTTATTTATAGCCTGCTCCTCTGTCCAGGCAATCGAAGCGGGGTACAACAAAGTTAAAAAGTCACAAGCTAAAACAATTCCAGTAACCCACTACTTAACCTCCCACCCCTTAAAATTAAATTAAACTAACAATAAATTAAAACCAAGCAACAATTAAAAACATAATACATCATCATAAAAGCAACCATTCTAAAGCGGTGTTGACTATGATGGCATGGTTTTCTTCATTTGTTATTCGGGCTTCCAATGTACATTCTGGTCATTCATCTTTGGGGTAATGACCTTGATTTGCTGAAGAGGAAAACCCTGATTCTCGAAGCAGTTCATGACTTTGAAATTATTCAAGTCTGTTTGATTGGGGTGCAATAACTATCATCAGCCATTCTTTCCTGCCAGGTTTGGTGGGCTGAAGGTGGTCCACGTTGTCTGAATATGGTCTGTAGATGGGTCAATAGGAAAGTTAACAATGAATTGATGAAAGTGATGGTCCATTTTTAAAAACCACATCATCAGATAGCATTTTAAAGGCCAGAGCTTTACAGAACTAATAGGATTCACCTCTCTGAGGAGGGCAATATTTTGTTTTTTCATGATTTCCAGCATGTTTGCTGGTCTGGTAGGATAAAGAGGTTGAGCAAATGCTTGCCTCTTATATGTGGCAGGTAGTGATGGAAGAAAAATACAGTGGGCCCTCAATATCTGCAGGGGATCCATTATACACACACAAACGCCAGATGCCAAAATGTATGGCTGCTCAAGTCCAATTGTTCCCAATGATGATGCAGCCATGAGGCCACCACCATTGGGAACAATGGGACTTCACTGTCTTCCTTCTTTTCTCACCTGCAGCGAGTGGGCAGCAGAAATCCATTGCCACTGCCGCCGCCTCCCTCCCTCCCTCCCTCCTTCCCTCCCTCCCTCCCTCCTCTCACTGGTGGTGGGCAGGTGGCTGGAGGCATGAGGCCACCACTTCTTCCCCATCCCGCCTGTTCCTCCTCCTCCTCCTCCTCCTTAATCCCTCCCAGCTCTCACCAGTGGGTGGGCTGCTGGCAGCATGGGACTACCACCACTGCCATTGCCGCCTCCTCCTCCTCCTCCTCCTCCTCCTCCTCCTCTCTCCTTGCTCCCTCTCTCCTTCCTCTCACCAGTGGCAGTTGGGTGCAAGGAGGCATGGGGCTGCTGCCACCGCTTGCTCTTCCTTTTCTTCCTCCTCCTGCCTCTTTCTCCCACCTCCCATCCCTCCCTCTTTCCTGGCTCTCACTGGCAGTGAGCAGGTGGGCTGGCAGCTGGAGGCATGGGACTGCCACTCCTGCTGCCAATTCCTCTTCCCCCTCTTCCTCCTCCCCCTCTTCCTCCTCCATCAGTGCTACCTCAATGTGGGCTTGCCATCCATAGATGGTCAAATCCACAGGTAGAAATCCATGGATACCGAGGACAGACTGTGAGATTATGGCACTCATTTTGGTAAAGGAATGGCTCCTGGAACTGCCTTTTTAGGTCATGGAACCAGGCAAGTGAGGAAGAAGTCTACCATTAGTGTTGTGTCAGGAGCTGTGCCCTCACTTTATGTCTTGTGACTTGGGGGAGGAATTCCCTGGGTTTTGATCTAGTCTCTTCATTCCATTGTGTGTCAGCAAACATTTCAGCTTTATTTCTGGCAACTTAAGAGGGTGGAAGCCAAAACATTTTGTTCATGTTATATTTTTCAGTTTTGCTTGTTAATTGCTGCAGTACACACACGCACACACAAAAAATGCCGATGGACAGGAGATTCAGGAATTTTAGGCAGCTTAATAAATATTTCTGTGTTCCTGCTTGCCTCTCCAGAACATGTTTTAATGATCAAGTCACAATAGATGGCAGCTTGTGGGTTGTGTTGGGTTAGTAGATGACATGTTGTGCCAGCCTGTTTTCAAATTACAGAGTGGGTCAAATCTTATTTGGCCATGGTAATGTTATCTTTAAGCTTCCATAAAGATAGAATTAGAGAACAAAATATTTCATGATTTGGAGTCACAGTTACTTTTGACACAGTAGGACATGAAATTAAAAGAGATCTAGGACGACGTCTTTTGTTATGCACATAATGTTAATTGTTACCTTTAGTATGCATTTAATTTTTTAAATATATCCTGTATACAATGTAGACAACATAAGCATTGAGTCATTCTAGCACAAAATAAGAGTAAGTAGATAAAGGTCATTGTTTTCAATAAAACAAGTAAATATGCAAATTCAGATAATGAGGGTTTCTCAGTATTTCATTTGCATGCACTACTCACCTACCCACTCCCCTATACAAATCAGATGGTAATGATTTCACAATGCTAGCTTATGTTTTCTAGTGCATTAAGTTAAAGATCAGATATTGTCCATACCTTCCCCACTGTTGAGATGGAGGCCTCATTCACACTTAACCTTTTGTATCAAGGAGATTTGGGTCTCCTTGGCAATGCCAATCTGAATTGTAGTTCCCACTACACTCCGTGACATTTTACCCTATTGCCACTCACACTTGGCAATGGGGGAGGGGTCATAGGGATGAAGAGGAGGAGGGGGAGGAAGAGGGAGGTGGTGGGGGGAGGAAGAGGAGGAAGAAAGGAAGAGGAGGAGGGCAGACTTGGCAGTGGGGGCAAGAGGAAGAAGAGAGGAAGGGGGGAGTAGGAAGAGGAGGAAGGAGGACACGGCAAAGGCAGCAAGAGGAAGAGGAGGCTGAGGGAAAGAGGATGAAAGTAGATGTGGCAGCGGGTGCAAGAGAAAGAGGAGGATGAGAGGAAGGGGCAATTAGAAAGAGGAGGAAGGAGGGCACAGTAATGGGAGCAAGAGGAAGAGAGGAAGAGGAGGAAGAAAAGAAGAGAAAGAAGGCAGACGCAGGGAAAGAGGGATGAGGAGGATGAGAAGGAAGAGGAGGAGGACAAATGCAACAGTGGGGGCAAGAGGAAGAGAGGAAGAAGAGGAGGACAGAAGGCAAGAGGAAGAGGAGGTAGGAGGAAAAGATAGAGCAGTGGTGTGTGTGTGTGGTGTCAAGTAAGATTCTTGTGCCTCCTTCTACTTTTTTTTTTTTTTTTTTTTTTTTTTGGTCAAGAAGTACTGTGTTTAGCCATCAAGTGTGTTGTGTGTATTGTGTGCCTTCAAATCATTTCCAACTTATGGCAACCCTAAGGCCATATCATGGAGTTTTCTTGACAAGATTAGTTCAGAAGAGGTTTGACATTTCCATCCTCTGAGGCGGAGAGAGTGACTTGCTCAAGGTCACCCAGTGGGTTTCATGGCCGAGCTAGGAATCAAACTCTGAACTTTTAGTCCCACCACCTTCATAGACACATCTCGTGGGGACATGAGACAAAACCTTCTTGTGATTGTTCACAAGCTGCCATTCTTCCTTGACAGGCAAAGACTTTTAAAAAAAAAAACCCTGAAAACTCTTCTAGAACTAAATGATTTAAAGAAAGTGGTGTTAAGAGGTTGCTTTGCTGCTTTTGAATGTACAATTCTTTAGCTCCTTTTAATTTTTTTAATTGCATGTTTTAAATTATTTTAATGTTATGGACAGTCTAATTACATTTTAATGTTAACCTTTTGAACATTTTAACTATACTGCATTTGTTTTAATTGGAAAGAAGCCTTGAGTCCTGGTTTAGGGGGGAAAGACAGGATACAAGTAAAGATGGTAATTTGCTATTCTGAGATGATGTAAAGGTGACTGGCTGCTCTTTACCTGAGCTGTTGACAGAGGGACAGAGAAGGAGAAGAGGCCAGGGAAGAGGAAAGGGTAAATAGTTATTGATATTGTCCTTGGAAAAGAATCAGGAAGCTTGGGAGAAGACAAACCAGGTGAAGAGAACAAAGACACTTTGGCAAAAGCCAGTGACTGGCCCATAATAGTGAAAGTAAGTGAGAGATGAATGAGAAGTGGGAGAAAGAACGAATGGAGAGGAGAGGGACATAAGCAAAGAAGGCTAATGAAACCAAAATAAGCAACCAACCCTTTTACAGAAAGCCTCCAGTATACATTTATTTTCCAAGCAGATTTCCCTTGTGGAACAAACAGAAGACATTGTCTATAATCAGAGATAGCATGAATATTTTTTTCCCTCCAGAACTATAAATTGACTGTACACCTACCTCCACATGTCAGCTTTGCTTACCCACTTCCAGTTGTCACCAGCCTACATAGCATATTATGAATACTGCTTTCTGGCATGCATGTCGGCATGGATGAATAACCTCTTTGATTAATGGGGGAAAATACTCCAAGTAAACACACATTGCTTAATATGGTTTTGAGTAAATAAATAAATAAAAATCAGATACTTGGAAATTCTTCACCTGTTAAGAATTCAGTAGCTATTAAATCTGCATGTTTTTTGTCTTCTTTAATTTTACTCTACATTTGGTAGTATAATTCTTGTAACAAATTTTGATAGACTTCAAACACTTCATTTAGTACTGATTTTAGCCAAACACGTACTTTCACTGCATCTAAAGCTTGTGAGGCCCCAGTTCTTATAAACCTGTCTCTGAAATGTGATAGTAATATTGCTGAAGAATACCTTTTTTCAATTAATTAATACACTTTATGGTCAAGTAACTGACTGTCATTTAAATGGATTGTTTCATTTAGAACATTAAATGACTGAACTGTATTATGTGCATATATCTATTGTTTATGCCATGGTTACATTTCAGGAAGGCTGTTAAGCTGGAGAAAAGAAGAAGAAACTGTCACATAGAGGAAATTACTGGCCTAGGTTGAGAGAGAGAGAGAGAGAGAGGGAGGTTTTGAAGTTTGGGCAAAGTTCATAAAGTTCTACTTTCTTTCAATTAACTTAATGTGATCTTGCCCCCAGACACAGTAGCTAAAGGAAAGACAATAATTTCTGAAGAAAATTATTACTGTCAGGTTTGTGATAGGTGTTAAGATGCTCCAGTGATGGGTGTATCAATTATACATTTAGATTTATAATTCAAGACTGCAAAGTTGCATCAGTTACAAGTACTTCACTTGCATGGAAATCAGTGGGAATTACATGAGCTGAGCAAAATATATGGGAATTGCATAAAAACATGAAGAGAGCTGGTACATCAGACCAAAGGCTAATCTAGCTGAGTGTTCTGTCCCACTGTTGCCCACCAATTGCCTCTAGGAAATTCCAAGCTAAGCATGAATACAACAAGACCTTCCTCTTTATGCTAACCAGCAGCTGGTGTTGAGATAACAGAGGCAACATATTACTACCACAACTCATAGCCATTCATAGTTCCACATGCCATTAATTTTTGTCTCCCCCCTTTTTGAGCCCCCATAGTTTTTGTTTACAGTTTCCACAGTTTATTCAGTGCATGAAGAGATTTCTTTTTATCTGTTCCAATATCCCACTATTCAGCTTCATTGGAATGCTCCAGAGATTGTCAACACAAATATTGGTGGAGCCAAATAATTTTAAACCTGGACTCACTTGTGTCTGAGATGATGGTGGTGGCGGGGGGTGGTGGTGGTGGTACAGATGTCTTTTATACTTTGTTATCAAGCACAGATTTGTGCTTTACAATTCCTTCTACATGCCTATGTTAGAAGGCACCATAAACTAATCATATAAACAGAAATAAACCCTGTTTGTCAACCCAGGTATACAAGAAATGTTCTGAAAATGTGCAGTATTGTATTTTTTTTCCTTGCTGTTGTTATTCGCCTTCAAGCTGACTTCAGTTTATGAATAAGAGACCACCATGGGCTTCGAGTTAATCCAATAAAAGTATAGTCATGACTAGAGAAATCAGTAAACAATGATTTTTGCTGCCCTGGTGCTAAATGCATTTACACAGGGGAGTAAAACTTCATGTTTGTTTGTAAATAATTAGTTTGAAATAGTTACCTGTATCATACCACAAACCATTTGTGAGGATCCCTCTTCCCTTAGCGATGCATGGTATAGTGGTCTGAGCATTGGACCAAGAGCCTGGAAAGCAGGGTTTAATTCTCTGCTTGGCCACAGATGGCCTTGGGTGAGTCACACACTCTTAGACCCAGAAAACCTTTTTAATGTTGCCTTAGGGTCACCATAAGTTGGAAGTGTCTTGAAAGCATACAACAATAGTAGCAGGAACAACAACAACATGTGATGATTCGACATTATGCTTTTTTTTTTTTTCAACAAGGAAGAAAAGTGATTTTATTTTAAACCCATAAGCCTAAATGTTTAGCTGCTGACATATTTAAAATGCAATCATACTAATACGATAATGCAATCCTACCCGTATTAATTAAAATGTAACTTCCATTGTGTTCAAGGATGTTTACTTCCAAGAAAGGAAATAAGGTAGTTTTTAGGATTGCTTTATTAAAGAAATGTATTTGTTGTTTTTCATTCTTTATTCTTACAATTTTACACCACAGTTCCAAATATGTACAACAAAAAATATTGATGGTTTATTGCTATATCAGTGGATGAGATGGTTTGATCTTCTTTGACATTCCTAACCAAATGAACACAGTGGTGTGATGAATCTGAACTGCTGCCTGGAAATTGTTTTTTTAAGAAATAACTACAACTTTCAGAATTTCCCAGCCATTATGAGCATTGTCCATTGCAAGTTTGCTATTGCTAGCCTGAGGAAGCTATAGTACAATAAGTACTACTTCTAAGTTCTGGACAGAGCTCTGGTTATAAATTAAGGCTATTGAAACAAGAATTACAACAAATATCTACTTGCAAGGATGTCTCCTATACTTCAATAGGATGTACCTCTGATTAAAGATATGGAGAACTGGAATGTTAAGGCCCAGAATTATAATCCACTGCTATTGCCCAACAACAAGTACTGCTAGCTAGATATCTGAATTTACCAGAGCATTGCCTATATACTCTAGCACAGTGATGGCAAACCTTTTAGAGACTAAGTGCCCAAACTAAGTGGTGTTTCCACCCATGCCAGGTGTCGCCTGGTGCTGGGGGAGCTTCCAGGGGGCAGGAATTCTGAGGGGGGAAACCCAAGGCACACTCTCTCAGCCTCAGGCTAGCAATAGCAAACCTCCCACCCACCCCTCCAATGAAACTTGCCAAGAAAACTCCATGATCGTTTCACTTCAGAATCACTATAAGTTGGAAATTGCTTGAAGGCACCACACACATACAAGTCACACTCTCTCAGCCTCAGAGGAGGGCAATGGAATTCCTCCTTTGACAAAGCTTGCCTCATGATAGTTGCTCCTTAGGGTTGCCAGGAACAACTTGAAGGTGCATGCACGCACACACATGACACACTCTCTCAGCCTCAGGGTAGCAATAGCACACCCCCCGGATGAAACTTGCCAAGAAAACTCCATGATAGTTTCACCTTAGAGTCACCATGTCAGAAATGGCTTGGAAGGCACCACACACACGTCAAACTCAGCCTCAGGGGATGGCCAGGGCAAACCTCCCTCTGCCCCTTCCCCCAGTCAAAGGCAAGGGGGGGAGGACACAGGTGTGCGCCTGCTCCCCCTGCCCTAATCTGCCAGTTAAAGGCATGGGAGAGTGGGGGAAGAGGAGAAACAGGTGCACACTGGCTCTGAGACAGTGGAAGGGTTGGGTGGGCAGGAGAAGAGGCGGAACCAGCATGCATACCTGCAGAGAAAGCTCTGCATGCCAGAGAGGGCATGCACGCCATAGATTCGCCACCAATACTCTAGAACTTCTATTTGATCATTGAGGCAACCAGGCTTGTATGCAACATTTCAAGTTATCATTCACATTTATTTTATATTTTATATTTGCTCCAATAGAAAAATCCAAAGGGGGCAGAGTGCTAGTATATGGCAACCAGAATGCAGCAGGGAAATTTATTTGTCTATTTCCACTTTTCTCTCTTTTTCTCTCTGTACCCCATGTTTAATGCTCACAACGATCTGGAGGCAAGAGGCCACTTTCTGAGGTCCCATAAAGGACTTTGAATCAAATCTACCCCAAACCACTTCAGTTCCCAGAACATCCTAGTACTAATGCTACCCAACACTACTGGATGAGCTTTCCATGAGCAGCCTTCTGTAGGTATAACTAGGACTTCTGTGCCAGACATCCTCTATGTGTGTCTACAACTGTTCTTGAACAGAGAAGGTTTATGGTTCTTTTGCCAGTAGGTTTAACTGAAAGAAAATATTCTCACATTACTCCTTGATTCTGTGGTGGTTTGGCAATCGTTGAGATTTCTCACTACCAAGACAATAACATACCAGGCATACTAAACTATAGCTAAGTAGAGACTTTGCTCTTTATCTGGTGTCCATTTCACACAATATGCCAGAGATCTTTGAAGAGCAAAAACAGAGTCTGAAAGAAAAAGAAACTCCAAACCCTGAATACATACATACATTTCATAGAAACATACACACAACCTACATTTAGATAGATAGATAGATAGAATATGCACCTTGCAATGCAGTTCAAAAGAGCTCACCATTCAGATATGCCTTATTTATTGCTAGTTCACAACTTACTTTATGGATATATATTATACTGATTTTATTGTAAGCACTGCAGATTTTATTTCTTCTATTATCTTCATGCTCTAATTATTTTATCTTTGTTGTTATCCCTATGATGTTCCCTATGATGGTCCCTATGATGATTACAAATAAAAATGTAATTCTCCCCTGAAAAAAATCCAATATGTCCCCAAGGAAAATGGGAGTAGGAGGGGAGAATTAGAGCTTCCAAAGTTATTTGAACAGTAGCTAGTTACAATTATAGTTCCACTGATCCCCAGGAAGTCGTAATTATGTTTATGATTTTAAAAAGTAAGTAAATACTTCCTTAACTTTTTTAAAAAAATCTGAATGTTGTACAAAACATTCTGTCTTCATGCCCACTTCAACACACAGTTGCACGAGGCACAGCACAAATTAGTACTTGAACCATGTGATCTTCCATCATTTACTGAAACCACACTCCTGTAACTGTAAGAGTAACTAAGAGTTTTAGTTACACAGCAAAAGGAGATGACTTGTTAACTTACTATTGTATAGGCTGATACCTACATTATTGCAAAAAGGAATTAATTAGAAAGAACTAGTAATTTGTAACTACTCATTTTCAGTCTGGGGAAGGGAGGGAGCTCCATGAATAGATGAAGATAAAATGTTGGAAAACATTGTGTTTTATCCTTTAACCAAGGCTGGCTCATCTTATTGGTCTGGTTTATGCATAATATGCTGGCCAATATATTATTATTATTATTACTACTACTACTACTACTACTACTACTTCATTTATATCCCACTTTCTCCCAAAGTGGGGCCCAAGGCAAAAATATATGCTGAGGGATTGTTTGCATCTTGTATACTTCCTATGCAGGATAAAACTGATATGTACAAGACAAGGAATGCATATGCATTTCTACAACATGTCCTGATGGCACAAACTTGGCTTGATGGGAGGACCAAACTGAGCCTCTTGTACTTAAACAGCTATCCAAGTATCAAATGCTTCATGAACCTAACATCAGCTCTGAAGGGGGGGGGGGACCTTGTAGTTCACCATCATTCAGCTAATGAAGAGCCTTTGCATCTACAAAGCTGGTGTTTGATGGACAGCATTAGCAGTTTATTTTTTTAAAAAAAGTAAATATTTCCCTGGCAGTGAAGCTACAGAAGATCTTGGCTGCCAATTATATAGACAATTGGTATAGGCAAAAACCACATGTTCCTTGCTGTCTAGATTTTAAGTAGATGCTTATCAGTTATGAAATAATCTGAATCTCTTTGCAGTAGCCGAGTTTGTTTGGCATAAGAAGGATGTAAAACATTTTTATAGTGCTATATTGACAAATACAATGAGCCTTCCATGTTACCTGCCTACCCAAGCTCAACCAGTTTCTGTTGCATTCTTTATCTTTGAAAGATATTTTGACCCTGTGTGACAGCACTGATTCCATCTGCCAAGATGATGATGATGATGATGATTCAGGACTCTTTCATACAAGGCTAAATTGGAAGTATAATTTAAGGTTAATTCGAATGCAATCATGGGTTTTACGTTATTGCAAATTAACTCTTCACATGCAAATTCGGGCAGGAGGGAAGCCAATTCGAATGCAATCATGGGTTTTACCTTATTCCGAATTAAAGCTTCGCATGCAAATTCGGGCAGGAGGGGGTTAATTTCGGGTAATGGGAAGTAATTCCGAACGGAGCAGGGGTTCATGTAAATTCGCTAAACAAGCGAATTTACATAAATCCGCATTGGCTCCATTCGGAGTTGGGAGAAATTCCTCCCCGTTTGAAAGAGTCCACAGTGAAGAAAGCAGACAGAAAGAAAATCAACCCATTTGAGATGTGGTGCTGGAGAAGAGATCTACAAATACCGTGGACAGCCTAAAAAAATAAACAAATGGGTCCTAGAACAGATCAAGTGTGAGCCCCTCATGGAAGCCAAGATGACTAAATTGAGGCCATCATACTTTGGCCACATCATGAGAAGGCATGACTCACTAGAAAAGACAATAATGGGATAATAAGATAGAAGAAGAAGAAGAAGAAGAAGAAGAAGAAGAAGAAGAAGAAGAAGAAGAGAGGAGGCGGGCAGTAGAAAGAGAGGAAGGCCACATGCTAGATGGATAGACACAATCAAGGAGGTCATGGCCCTGAGCCTGCAGGACCTAAGCAGATCAGTGAGGAAAGAGGGTCTTGAAAATGACTTATTCACTGGGTCACCATGAGTTGAATCCAACTTGAAGGCAGTTAACAACAACCAGCTTTCTGCTGGTGGGAGTATTGTGAACATAAATTCAATAATTAATAACTCACTTCAGGAATGCTCCTTTGAATGGAAAGGACGCTGTCTCTAACCTGTTGTTCCTATGGATGTTTTTTCTTTAATTCTCTCAGTTTAGTAGTGAAGTTGTGCTTGCTTGGGACTACTTCCAGGAACATCTCTAAAATGAACATACTTGGGTCCTAAGATGATTCCTGTTTTCTTAAGTTAGGCAGATGAAGACCAGGAAGAGACCTGCCCTGTTGTGGCTCCCTATTGATGGAATGCTCTCTCTAGGAAGGCTTGCTTGGAACAAATTTCAGTGCCAATTGAATTTTTTTTTTTTTTAAAAAAAAAACCAACCCAAATTTCAAAGATTATGGGGGTACCCTACATTCATCTTTTCCCTCACCACGGATCTCCATGCACAAAGGCCAGTTTCCTATGTCTTTGTGCACTAACGACCATCATTAAATGGGACCTGAAACTTCATTTCCATACACAAAGGATTTGTAATTTGCATTGACATCCTCACATATCAATGGCGTATATATGTCTGTACCTGGCTTGCACTCCACCAAATGCATCTAATGAAGTAGACTGAAGTCTATGAGGTCATGCTGCCAATTTTTTTCTTTCAGTTAGTATCAAAGGTGCTACAAGATCTCCCTAAGTACTGATTCTACAGACTAACACGAATATATCTTTGAATTCTACCAATGATGTTAATGATAGTTTTAAAAGATTTATACATGTTTTAAATATAATCAAGATCAAATCAATTAAATAACCAATAAAAATAAAAAGTGATTTTGCTAGTGCTGCTATTTACATTTTTATGCTTTTAAACTGGATGTTTTAATGGCTCCGTTTAACCTTTCTTCTTTTTCTACAGTGTGATGGAATGGCTCCTGGGTGGCAATTGACCTAGCCTCTCAGAAGGGCTGATGTGAGGCCCTGCTTTCCACTTCTGTCCCTGCTGTGGCTTCCTTGAGCTTCAATGAACAAATGGGACTAAATTGTAAAGCCATTTTATATATGCATCCTGTAGTGTAATCATATTTCAATGTAATTTTGAGGGGAGTGGGAGGAGGTGGGGAGGAAGGGTCCCCTCCCCAGCTCAGTAGAGCAAATCATCTCTCTTAGTTTTTGAACTTTCAGAGAACAGCGCGAGGTGGCACTTACAGCCAGAAAGTGCATCACAGAATAGAAGATCGAATTATGGGAGGAGAAGAATGAATCAGTGATTTATAGGAAATTATGAATGTTTTATCATCCGTCATATTGCAATGGTGCATTAACCCTGTTACATTTCACATCTCAAGAGTGATCTAACAATTAGGTGAAAGTTTCTCATTTATACATTCGATATATGACTAGGCTGCCTCTGGAAGCTGAATTTCTCAAATAACCATCTTTAATTTAAGAAACTCCCATTTTTATATATAAAAAATTGAGTCATCAAGAATGCATATTCCAAAAGTAATTTCTGAGCAATAAAGATTTAACTTTTATATAAAGGCACATAATTGATACCTTGAAACTGCATTATAACAACTTAGCTTAATTATTATGCTGGTGTAGAATTCTTCATGACATTTTTATTTTCAAGTTGGGGGGCAACTAAAGGGCAATTATGAGACAATGTTATTGTTTAGCTATACTTATCTATTTTGGTTTTGTCACAATTGAAACTGCAGTGATAATTTCAATCAGAGTGAGAAACTGGATTCACATGTCAGATCCTTTAATACTGGGTACATTTTTATACAGAATAGGAAAAGTGTTATAATTTTTTTTAAATGCAAGAAAAACATCAGTTTTTTACCATCTTTGTTTTTGAAGCAAAATAATTGTTCCAGCATGCAAAGAAATGGACAGCAAATCTTGCTCTTCACAATGGTCATTGATATTGGAATTTATGATTTCAAACCATCTTTATATCAAGAAGAGTGTGTTTGGCCTGGATTATATGAATGGGAAATATGGTAGGAAACCTTTTGCGGACTATCATCTTTATAAGTGGGCTTAATCCATGAGGGAATTTAGGTGATTCCATAACATCCTTATCCAGTAAGGGCTTGCTATTATGTTACTATGTAGAAGAGCAGAGGCATCACTAGGGGGTGCAGAAGGTGTGAACTAGAGTTAAATGAGAGTTAAACAGGAAATGCCCTATGTTTATCATAGGACATGTCCTGTTTAACTCTTGTTTAACTCTTGTTTAAATCCTGTTTGCCCCCCAGTGTGATAAAACAGCAGGTGACACCCTAAAGGGGAATGACATAACTACTCCCCAAACATTTGCCTTTGGGTGGAAACAGGCTGTAGTTGCTTTAAAATGCTGCAGCTCAGCAGAAGAAATGATGTGATTGCTGACCAACGAGTGATAAAGAGACCAGAAACAGAAATGGATTTCAAAAAGGGCCACGTTATTAAGTTACCTATTTAATACTTCTGCAAATAAAAGGGGAGAGCCTAGTGTGAGAGCAGCTAAAGCAGTATTCCTTTCCATAGACTTCCTCTGCAGCTTCTGCAGGGCAATGACACCTGAGCCCTAATGATAACCCAGACATTGGGTTAATCCTTGGCTGGCCCACATCAGGAAAGCCAACCACAAAGTCCCTCCCTCAAGCCCTAAGACTTAAAGAAAGCGTTTATCCTTCAGGCCAGCCTCAAAGGAAGCCCCTTTCACTACCTCCCCAGTCCCTAGACCAAAAAGAGATAGTTCCAGTGACCTCCCTTCCACCAAAATGGTGACCAAGGTGCTCACCGTATCCTAAATCCCCTCCTCATTATTTGCCATAGGACAACCTATTTAGACACCACACCAAGCCAATTGCCCAAGTCCAACTGCAAAACAGTATGGGATAGGTGAAAACCCCATGGAAAAAGGAAAAAAAAATCCTACCTGGCCTTGAAACGACCAAGAAACTGCATACTGTGGCAATGGTGGGAGGGTGGGTCAAATGCAGGATCAAAAGAAGCAGAGCCGGGGTCAGCAAAAAGGCCAAACACCTTGGCTCTGCCCCTGACTTTGCTCATAGTGTCTCAGGGATGGTGTTTACATTTGAATCCTGGTCATACATAATTGAACTTAGGGAGGCTTCTTTTTGGGGTGCTTGTTTGGTATGTTTTCAATGGGTTTACATTTTTAATGCTATTTTTTAAAATGGATTTTACATTTTCATATGGTGTTTTAACAGTGTGATTAAGCTATACTGTTTTATTGTTGTTTTTTGGGCTTTTTGTGAGCCACCTTGGGTCCAGGTTGGGAGAAAGACATCATAATAATAAAATAAACAAATACTGCCCTGCTGATGCATCTTTGCAATTGAGTAATAGTGTTTCTTACTGCTTCTGCTACTTAGCTAATTATGTGTAAGGTTACATACCACAGGCCATGATAGATGATTCTGGCCAATGTTTTCAAGGCTGGCCATTCGGGGGGGGGGGGGGAATACAATCAAGCCAATGTTGGCAAATATAATTAATACATCTTTCAAGGAGGGCTCCCTGCCTTCTTGTCTTAAAGAGGCAGTGGTTAGGCCACTGTTAAAGAAACCCTCCCTGGACCTCCTTGAAACAACTATAGAAACAACTACAGGCCAGTCTCTTTGTTACCATTCTTGAGAAAGGTGATTGAGAGGGGGGTCACCAATCAACTACAACCTGTCTTGGAGGAAACTGATTTTCTGGATCCATTTCAAACTGGATTCAGGACAGGATACGGAGCTCAGACGGCCATGGTGGCCTTAGTTGATGATCTCCGTCTGGGCATTGACAGGGGAAGTGTGACCCTGCTGGTGCTCTTGGACCTCTCAGTGGCCTTTGATACCATTGACCATGGTATCCTTCTGGAATGCCTGAGAGAGTTGGGTATCGGCAGCACTGCATTGCAGTGGTCCTGGTCCTACCTTTTGGGTAGGTTCCAGATGGTATCACTTGGGGACAATTATTTGTCCAAGAGGGAGCTGAGGTTGGGTGTCCCTAAGGGCGCGATTCTGTTCCCAATGCTGTTTAACATTTACATGAAGCCGCTGGGTGAGATATCCAGAGACATGGGGTGGGGTGTTATCAGTATGCTGATGACACTCAAGTATATTTCTCTATGTCTCTGACTGATGCAGTGACTAAGGATGGCATCTCTCCTCTGAATGCCTGTCTTGGGGCAGAAATGGACTGGATGAGGGAAAAACGACTCAAGCTGAATCCAGGTAAGACGGATGTACTTGTTATTGGAAATCTGAACCTGGGACTGGAGTTCTGGATGGGGTCACACTTCCCCTGAAGGACTCTGTCCACAGCTTGGGGGTGCTCCTTGACTCGTCACTCCAGCTGTCAGTGCAGGTGGATGCGACAGTCAGGAGCACTTGCTATCAGTTTTGACTGATACGCCAGCTGCACCCTTTCCTGGAGACAGGGGACCTTGAAACAGTAGTACATACACTGGTAACCTCTCATTTGGACTTCTGTAATGCGCTCTACTTTCATTGGCTGCCAATCAGTTTCCAAGCAAGGTACAAAATGTTGGTGATTACCTTTAAAGCCCTACATGGTTTGGGTCCAGAATACTTAAGGGAATGCCTTCTTCTGTACTGTCCATCCCACACACTGAGGTCCTTGAGTAAAAACCTTCTTCAGCCAATAAGAGCTAGGCCAACTTCTGTTAACCAAAAGGCCTTTTCAATCGCTGTACTGAAGTTGTGGAATGACCTGCTGGAGGAGATCTGCCATATTTCCACTCTTACAGCCTTCAAAAAGACTCTTTCAGCAGGCCTCCACAACCTAGATAATATATCCTAGCTTTCTCCCCCGTGGATGTTTATTAATATGACCCTAATTCTGTGATGTCAGTCTCTCTGCCTGCCAAATTGTTTTTATGTTTACTTATTTTGTATTTTAATTGCTTTTAATTTGTATGTTTAATTGTAGTTTTCATATTGGGGAGGGGGTTTGGGAAGGGATCAATTGGTATTTTATTGTATGTTTAATGCATCTGTATTGTTGTAACCCGCCCAGATTCCTAGTGATTGGGTGGGCTATAAATTATTATTATTATTATTATTATTATTATTATTATTTTATTTGTTTGACATCTCAAGAGCTCCTGTGGGCTGGGAGGCAATACTGAAATGTCTTAAATGGATGGATGGATGAATGAGGAAAAAAGCTGAAATTAGAAGGTAACAGTTTCAACATTTACTTTTTTCTTCTCTTCAGATTTGCCTATTACTCCATTATCTGGTGGCAAATGAAGATGCTGGTTGTATACTGGGTGCAAACACATCCAAACACAAGAGCATTTAAGTTCCATGAATTTCAAAAGGAATGAATTAGTAATATTATACCATGGAAATAAATTTGGCTTAAATTGTTTTAGATTTGGCTGTGTGTGCCCAGTGCATGTGGCACAGATATACTGTGCTTTCTGGAAAGTATCATGTAAATTACTCTTCTTGTATTAAAAATGTCTCAGTGCATGTGAAAACAAAATTAAAATTTGGTATCTTTACTGTCGCTGGTAATAACTGAACGTGGAACAACAAATATGAAATCCTAATATTCCCTAAATCGCCTTCTGTCTAGAAAGACAGATAGCTTTTTAAAAAGTAAATGAAATGAAACAATCTATTCAAGACATTCCCCCCAGCATATTGCATGCTTACATGTAAAGTAGTGAGGAACAGATGTTATCATTTAGAAGGCCTATTTATCAGATGGTCATTCAAAGAATGCTTCATGCACACTCACATTGTAAACTCAAGATTTATAGAGACTAGATGAGTGGTAAATATGTTAATTACAGGCTTTCTTGTTTTGTTTGTCATGACACTGTGTTTTCTGCTATAATTCATAAGTAAGTATGAAACATATGGTTTGGGGAAAATATTAGCCATTTGGAAAAATGGCTTTCTTCCGTTGCTGGTTTTTGTGAAGTTTACTCACTGATGGGCCTATCTTATTCTAAGGACTCCTAGTTGGTTACATATCTCTTTACTGTTTATAAAGAATATGAGGGTGTGGGTGCTTTGGTGATGTGTTCTGCTTTTTTTTCCGTACTTATTTTTAGATGTTCCATAGCGCTCCATACTGCAGTGTTGCTTCACCATAGCATCTGACTTACTGCAGCTTGGAATAAATCTCTTGTTAACCTTTATAAACACCTAGAGTGACTAATTCTCTCTTATCACAGTAGACATCAGTGGGAGTGAGCATCATTTCAAAGGACAACCAGATTTTACCACACCAAGTTTTCACACACTAACTTAAAATTCTGGAGTTTTATGGAAGACGTTAGATTCTTCTGCTTAGTCACAAATAACATTAAAAATGCAAGTGCTTAACAAAATGAACAGTGGGGGAAAATCTCTGGTAACAGTAGCTATCAAACAAATAGAATTACCACACTTTCATTCATTCAAGCTTTTGTCCTAATAAGACATTTTAGAGATTATCAGATGGGGACAGGATGGGATCACTCTCCCATGTTTATCCCATCCTTATCACAATCGCACGGAATCATTCAATAGACATCATTCTTATCCTGTCATTATCCTATCATTGAAGTGGAATTGTATTAACACAAGCTCGTGTTAATACAAAATGGCAGGATAATTCCACTTCAATTATGGGACAACGACAGAATAAGCATGATATCATTTGAAAATATTTCACACAATTGTGGTCAATTGCAGCTCAGTTACAGGACACTGACAAGGTAAGTGTGATGTCATATGAAAACCGTTTTGTGATTGCACCATAAGGATGGGACAAGGACATCTTTTTCCCCATCTGATAATCTCCAGAGCTCAACATCTCTTGCTAGGTTAAAAAGAGATTGTGGTTGACCTTTTGTACGCTGGCCTAGTCATTTAAAATAACTACAATATAAAGAACCCTTTGGAAACAACTATAGCTCAGTGGTTAGGCACATGTTTTTCAGGAAAGAAGGTTAGAGGCTCCATCATTGGCATCATCCTCTTTAAAAAAGATTCTACAAGGCAAAGACGAGAGAAGCTTGGTGAATAAATACCACTCAGAGGAACTGCTGCAAAATTAACTGATGTCTTAGCTCAAGATAAGGCAATTTTTCTTGGAATGTATAGTTTTATTTATTATTCCAAATGCACAAATATTTTAAGCATTACACATCACAACATGCTAAATGCATCATTCAAACCTGTGGCTATTCAAGTCTTATTTTTTTCTCTCTCCAATATACACTAAAATAGGGAGACTTTGCTAGAAAAGAGATACAGAATTGATTCCATCATCATTAAAAATAAAGCTGGCTAGTGTTGCAGATACAGCAAGTTCATAAAGTATGTTTTCCCATTGCTTCAAACTGTTTCCTCCTTTAAATTCCATTATTAGCTGTATATATTATTTATTACATAAATCATACATATTAATTCTCTCTTTTGCTGGGACTCCTACATTGGGCTAAAGGTGTGATATAAATAAAGATCTTAAACAACAAGAAGCCTAAAACCAATTGAATGCTTTTCAGCTTGCAAACAGTGATCATGATGACTCTTGTGCATTTGTGAGTTTCAGAGATTTTTTTTTTTTTTTTGGTAATTTAATGATTAGCTTTCTGATCAAATTAGGCATCTGCATAGTAGCTCAAAGGTTTCTAAAGTTTAGTCTTATCAGAAAATTGTACAAGTCAACTGCTTCAGCAAGAACAGGGTTAAAATTCAGCTGTATGTCATGTCACAAGAGCTTGGCTGGTGACATTGTTCACAGGTACAGCAGCTGGATTATGGAAGGAATTTAGGCAGAGTCCTATATGCTCCTCATCTGCTAAGGACACACATGTGAAAGATTACTCCATACAGGTATGCATCATGGCAACTTTGATTTGCATTTTCATTTTATATTATTTATTTTGTATTATTTATATTCCATTTTTCTCTTGACATGGGACCCTACATGAGTTACAATTAGACTAAAATAAAGTACATCTGGAATCCTCATGGCAAAAAAGGTTTAACTAACTAACAAACAAGAAAATACAGTCGGCCCTCCATATCTAAGGATTGTGTGTGCATCCAAGAAATTAAAACATTGGCTTGATTTTTTAAAAAAGAATTAATAATCCAAATAGTAAACATTGATTTTGCCATTTTATAGAAGGGAACCATTTTTACTATGCCATTGTATATAATGGAACTTGAAAACATCCATGGATTTTGATATTCAACAGGGCTTCTGGATCCAAACCCATCTGAAACCAAGGGCCCACTGTGTCATATCATATCCTACTGAATCACCACTAATTTAAAACAGTAGAATAGCATTTTGAAATCATCATAATAAATGTACCACATGCACATATCTTTAAAAGATCCTTGTGCACAGCCAGTTCACCACTAAACACCTCCTTAAATTTTTTTAAAAGGTCTTTTTACCTGCAGAAGAAAGGGAGCAGAGAGTCAGCCAGCCTAGTCTC
The DNA here is from genome assembly GCA_034509955.1 of Urosaurus nigricauda. Classification (NCBI taxonomy): domain Eukaryota; kingdom Metazoa; phylum Chordata; class Lepidosauria; order Squamata; family Phrynosomatidae; genus Urosaurus; species Urosaurus nigricauda. Next base: position 252,845,825 of record JAOEGL010000001.1, on the reverse strand, counting down.
CTGTGGGAGAGCAGCTACTGAGAAGGCCATTTCACATGCCTTTGTTAAATGGCCTCTGTCAATAATTGGGCTGAGAGAAGGTTCTCCCTCAAAGATTTTAAAGACCTGGGCAGATCCATAGGAAGTCACTTCTGATTACTTCTTTAATCATTGAGAGAAGCAAGTTAAAGCAGTAATAAAATAGGTGAGCATGCACAGTTGCATTGCAAATGTGCAGCACTATAAACCAGGTTACATAATCTGAACACTGTTTAGGTTAGAAAGAATTTAGCAAGATTTAACTGAGAGGATTAGTAGATTTGCTTTAGCCTAGGTTTCCTTTTTCATAAGATAATCACTTATTAATGATTAAAAAAGCACTAATATATTCCAAATTAACTAACCAATACCTGAAACTGTTAATTTACCTCAAGGATTCATCAATGTTTATTTAATTTCAGCTAGACAGAAGATCAATATGCTGGAAGGTCTCTGAAGAGAGCTCTGATATTTTCATTGTAATGTAAAAAAAATCATCAAGAAGAATATGTCTGCTGCTAATAACCCTGAGAGATGAAGGTCATATGATATGAGCAGAAGGAATAAAGGAGAATAGGAAACCTCTAGGTATTCCTATGCATACTTTATTTGGGCCAAGCACATTCTGAATTAGTATCTTCTCCTCTAGATGCAACAAATTTTGTTCTAGTGACCCAATTGCAAAATAGTGTATGCTGCCTCTAATACTGTTTATTTGCCCCTCTCCATTTTGTGTGTTTTGTCCCATATCCCAAGCCTTTTTATTCCTTGGGGGAAATAAATGTTTATCCTAGAGAAGAGAAAATTGAGACATGATAGCCATTTTTAAATACTGTACCTGAAGGGCTGTCAGGTGGAAGATGGAGTGTTCTTGTTTCCTGCTGCTCCATAGGACAGGACATAAAGCTATGGATTCAAACTGGGAGAAAGGAGATTCTAAGTAAAGATTATGAAGAACTACCTGACAGTAAGAGTCGTTTGACAATGAAATAGACAACTTCAGAAGATAATGGACTTTCCTTCCATGGAGGTTTTGAAGCAAAGGTCTGATGGCCTCCTACTAGGGATGGTTTAGGTAAAGACTTCTACACTGGCAGGGAGTTGGATTAGATAACCCTTGGATACCTTTCAACTCTATAAATCTGTGGTTCTATGACAGGAGCTGTTGTAGGGCAGATAGATGAAAATTTCCCTTTGCACACATGCTCTTCTTTGAATCCTGCACTCAATACAACCTATTCTTTGTTGTTGCTTCCACTTCCATGGTTAAAGGGTATGGGAAACTGGAGGACCAGGTATCTACAGTAATAGACACTATTGTGCCAAAAGGTATGTATAAATGGTGTGTGTATTAGGTTTAATGCCCCTTCCCCCAAGATGTTATCAACTGTAGAGAGGAGCATTTGCAACATATATATTGTATCTACCACAGGTTGAGAAAGTGTGTGTGAGTGTTTGACTCTAACCTGGAAGATTCAGGTTCATATCCCACAACATTAGTGATGAAACTCCCTGGATGACCATGAGCTAAGCAGAGTAAAAAAAAAAAAGGATATAAATATGGAGAATGAATAAACAAATAAAGGAAAAAACTCTCAGGCAGTTCAACACTATATATCAGGAATGAAGAATATGTATTCTCCAGATTGTTTGACTCCAACTTGCTTCATTTCAAGTGAACATGGTCAAGCAAGATGCAAACTGGAAACTGAACATTTGGAAACCCCAAGGTTTACTCCTCCTTATTATAAATATTCTCAGATGTGTTGCCCATAGATTTAAGTAGGGTTTACTTCAAAATAAATATGCATACTTCTATATTGGACACATTGCTGAACCTAGAAGTGACAACATGATGAGAAAGACAACCAGAAAGCCAGAAATAGCAGGAAAAATGGCAGTAATAGGCAGGCACAGGCAGTCAGTAAACCTCTGCTACTACATGCAACTTACATGTTACCTCTTCCCAAGCCAATTACCAACTGGTTTTCAGGGATGGTTCAGGTACCATGATATTGTACATCTGTATTTTACTAATCTGATTCTGTTCTTCTTCTAGCAGTGGAGGAGTTAATGGAAATAGGAGAAACATTTACAGTTGGTAACTAAAAAAGATCTCCAAATTTTCTTATTACATTTCTTCAGAGAAGCTACAGGAATCGATTTGTCTTTCTTCCTTAGTTTTCATTTACTGCTTTCCTCAACCAAGCTAATACAAAATGCACCATGCTCAATCAGTCATTTAGAATTCAGTTCTCTGAAATCTTTTTGGAGGAACCTATTATATGCCCCCCCCCCCCGGTGCAAAAAAGAGCAAGGAATCCAACCAAGAAATTAAACAGACGCTCTTGATCTTACTGAAGACACATTAGGTTCTTTGAATCAATGAGGAGGAAGGTCTAGTTTGCCAAATTCAGTTGTGTATGAATAGTGTTTGACTTCTGCAAAATGGTAGTCATTGTTTAGAGCAGTGATGTCCAAACTCTGGCCCTCCAGGTGTTTTGGACTTCAGCTTCCTTACTCCCAGACCATTAGCCAAGGTGGCTGAGCTTTCTGGGAGCTGAAGTCCAAAACACCTGGAGGGCCAGAGTTTGGACATCACTGGTTTAGAGATATGAGACCCTATTGCATGGGGTAAAAACCCAGGCTTCTCTTTTCTGAATTTGTCTGCCTCCTGAATTAGAACTGAATTCAGGAAAGGTAAGCCAGGGTTTTAACCCCATGCGATAGGGTCCATGATTTTAAACTTAAAGGTTTTAAAAATGATTCCTCTCCCTTGAAAGTTATTTTTCTCACACTAGACTTCTTCATGGCAGGGATGGATGAATCAATCAAGGCTGTTTTCTCTCAGTTTAACATTTTCAGTATTATGCTCATTCCACCCCAAACTTTATGAATTTCTGTTCATATGCTCCCAGTTTGTATTAATGTAGTTTTTATTTTTTTAAAAAGTGCATATATATGTTAACTTACTGTATGTTTCCTAAAACTTGTATTTTATCCAATTGTGCGTAATAGAAACATTTTGCAAGCAATTTTCCTAATATAATGATATCTGAAAAAATGTGAATGTGAAAATGAATATTTTCACTATAGCAAGCCTTTTGTATGTATATTCACATAATATAGACATTTTGAAATGTATGTTTTGATTGCATTCAGAGACATACAAATTCAGAGATGTGCAAATGATAACAGTTCTTCATTTCATGTCTCGATTGAAAAGTGCAAATTTAGATAAACTTATATCAAAAGTAAACCAAACAAATTTCTCTCCCAGCCATGTTTTATGACATATTGTGACGAATTAAGGCCCTGGAAGTAAAGAGGAAATGTATCTGGATTTTGATTATTATCTTTATTATGAGCCTGAATCCCCTAAGACAGATTTCTATATACACATATTTAAATAAATAGTAATAGAAGAGTAGGTGGTTTAGCGGTTAACGCACAAACTCTGATGACTGCAAGGTTGGCAGATCAGCGGTTCAAAGGGCTAATGAAGGAATGAGCAAATCACTGGAATTCACAGGAGGAGGAGCTGCCTTGCTTGAGTAGAAGTTTCTATTTTGACAAGTCACTTTCAAACACAATCCAATGCTATTAAGGAGCTTGCAGAATTTAAAATAAATTTTTGTTTAACAGAGACCTCAAATTCAAAACATTCCATGCATTTAGTGTGTACCACAATAAACCAAAGAATATCGCTCGTGTGTAAAACAGTGTTTCTCAAATCTCCAGGTGTTTTACACTTCAACTCCCAGAAGCACTAGACTGTTTTGGCAATAAACACGAATTCTGGGAGCTAAAGTCCAAAAAGCTGGAGGAGCAAAGTTTGGTAAACACTGGTGTAAACTATTTGTATCATATACACACTTTTGTGTTTCATCTTTTTACTCATCCAGTTTACGTGTGCCCCTAATGCTTGCAGGTTCTGTTTAAGTAGTTTTGTGTGCATATGCAAAACATACAGAATTGCTAATAATGATGCTTGGTGCTGATAGAATATTTGAAAAAAGAGCCACAGACAGATAACAGAAATAGTTCCCCTAGACTAAAGTCTTGTGTATGCCTTCAAAACATCCTTATTCTCCCTAGCTGTGGGTCCTTTTTGAGCAGAAGTTCTTATCAGAAGTCATTGGTTTGTGATATTGTGTTGTCTTGGTAGTGAAAACTAATTTTCAGAGGCCTAATGGCTGTTGCACAGTAAGCTTCAAGATACAATTACAGTGAGCAGGCAGAGTAAATCCAGGTTCCGTTTACAACCATTAGTGAAGTCTCTGTGACTCCTTGCTGTGACAATCTAATTGAACCCTATGTCAGAAGTTTGTGTTGTGTTTTATAACTTTGCCATAAAAACAGAAAGCTTTCCAGAAAAGGTGCACTCCATTTACCATCCATCATCCCTTTTTCAAAAGGGAAAGCCTAATAATACAGAACATCCATTAAATGCTAAGCTTATACAAATACATATAAGTTGGAAATAAAATGATGAGTGTATGTGGTACAATGTACACAATAAATGAACACTTCTCTTAAAAAGTCCTTCTTCAAGCTTTTATGCTGAATATTTATGTTTGAAGTTTTGTGTGTGTGGGGGGGGGGGAGTAATTACTTTACAGATGTCTTTCGCAGCTCATTAGAGTACCTGCTGTTTGGCATTATCTGTAGTATACTGAATGAAGAGAAGTGTGAAGTCCTATTTTGTAAGGATAGGGTGAGAATTCATCACTTTTCCAAATGGGGTCAAAACTATAGTCCCCAACCCATTTGGGAACAGGTAAGGGAAGAAAAAACCCCACAAAGTTTCCATAGATTTACTGGGATCTCCCCACTTCATGGCCCAAAGTGGCACAGATTTCATTGAAAAATGTTTAGCTTTTCCAGTGGATATGTACTGGGTCCTGTTGTTCTGCCACTATCCCTCCCGTCTCCCCCCCCCCCAGCCCCAAAGTTGGGCAGAAATCATCAGTTGTGAAAATGTGTTACACCTATCAAACTGGTTAGAGAGGCTGAGAGAAGGAGGAAAGACACTGGAAAATTGACAGCTCTTTTTTGAGAAGGGGAGAGTTGTGGAGGGAAGTAGCAGAGGGGGTGAAGTTGAATGTGAACATCTCTGTTTTATGTCTAATTCTGCACTTGAAGGGTGTCTGTGTGATCTAGAATGGTGATGTTCCAGGATTCTAGATTGTGTATGGAGCCCACATAAGTATAATAAGCTCCTTGCTACACACATTCACCCTCCAGCTTCCGGAAAGATGGGAGGATGGTGATGAAGGTGCTAGAATTAGCAAATGCATTCCTGTTCTTTTTTCGATGACCCAAGTCTAAATATGAAATTCATTTATGTTTCGTATAAACATACACTTAGCCTGAAGGCAATTTTATACAAAGTAATTTTTAATAGTTTTCCACATTAAACAAAGTGTGTGTACCTTGAACCATCAGACAGCTAAGATATCACTCTCTCAGCCACCCATGTGGACAATTTTGGATTTTGGAATATTTCTTATATTTTATTTTATTTATTTATTTATTTATTTATTTATTTATTTTATTTATATACCGCCTTTCCAAAAAAGATCAAAGCGGTTTACAAAAGTGGATAAACAAGGGTTCTCTTTCCTCAGGCAAGCCCTGATGGAGCTGGGCCTGCCTCTTCTCTCCCTCCCTAGGCAGAGGATGGCAGTTGGTATGGAGGGAGAGTCCTCTTGCCTCAGGCAAGCCCTGGTGGAGCTGGGCCTGCCTCTTCCTCCCTAGGCAGAGGATGGCAGTTGGTATTTGAATTTTATATAAGGGGCACTCAACTTGTACTACTGCTGTGTTTCTAGGTGTGTTGTGATATCACCTTGCCCATTTCTAACATTATCACAGACTTATTCAAAAAGATGTACAACAGCCACTGCATCCATTGCAAAGCATTGGCTTCTACCACATGTCCACAGGAATTCATTAGTTGCTTTTAATGACAAATGTTCATGCAGTGGTTTTTGCGGAAGAGCTCCACATTCTTGCTTATGCATCCATTTTTAGAGATCATCTCAAAATGCTGAAATGCATCATTGTGGGTTTAAGGTATTATCTCCAAATGGGCTAGATTCATGGGAGCTGCCCAATTTCCAGAGAACATTTACATGTCTACAGCCCAACTTTCCCATAGGGATGTACTGTCTTTGCAAATTGCCATGAAAATTTACTCTCCTTCTCAATGGTCACAGGGAAATAGGCAAGTTATTAAAAAAGGGTTAATGCATTTAGTTAATTGTTAATAAGCTTTTGAAAAACCTTATTCAATTACATTTACATTTATGTTTAACTATTAGGCTTTTGTTAAATTGCCATTTAAATTCAAGTTAAATGCCTATTCTTAAAGCCATAATACAATGAAGCTGAAAAATGTCATCCGTGATTTTTACTCCCTTGCCCTTGTTTCTTGTTTCAGCTTGGGAGAGGAGAAAATAGCAGAATTAAAACCTGAGCAGAACTATATTGTGTTCTTCACAGAATATATGTACTGTTTTTCAGTTATCCAAAGAAAACAGCAGGGTCACCAGTATTTTTCATATATTGGGCATATCACCCCAGCAGTCATTTGGCTCTGTTCACACAGCTCCCCTATAGGACTTTCCTGCCCTTTGAATGACCACAGGAAAGGTAACTGATTTCTTTTAACACATGTAACACTCGCAGTCCAAGCCTCACAGTCAAGTGCACACTCACAGCCCAACTGTTAGCTGTCAAGTGCAACACTCGCAGCCCAAATCTAGCTGCCAAGTGTGGGTTTAAAAGAGTATGAAAAGGTGAAATAATCACTCAGTTCTGGTCTTAAGAAGGGTATTTATATAAGAAAATGAGGTAGAAAAGGGTAAAAAGCATTGATCCATAGTCTCAAGCAGGTTAACATAAATAAGACAAAGGCTTTCAGTAAGCAACCAAATGCAAATAAAAGAAGGACAACCGAACCAAACAGGCACACTCTAGCTTCAAACACATTAACCTGTCAAAAGGAAAGAAACCAGAGACACAGCAGCTCTGCCCAGCTGCACACCATGGCAAAACACATACACATTGTCCACACAGGGCTACAAGCTTGTCTGTGAGGCAAATATCCTTTGTTCACTTCTATCTTATCTACCCTTTCCCACAAAACTTCTAAAAGCATCACATCATCTACCCTATAGAGGCTGGGCCCTAAGAAAGGGGGAAAAGGCTCCCATGCCAACTACTAAGTTGTTTATCCCATCTTCATGTGCCACGACAAGCTGGGAGTCAGTTATCTTTTAGCTCTGGAATACCATCCCTCCTCCCTTCCATATCATCACAGCTAAGAAGAACTTTCCTCGATCAATTCTCTAATAGATTACATGAGACCTACACATCTTTAAGGCTAACAGCAGCTTGAACCAAAATTTTACTAAAGCTATAAACTCCAAGCCGAACAGCATGAACAAACAATCTGTTTCTTCAAATGCACTCAATGACTGAGTTGAAGAGAAAGACTAATATGGCTTCATTTGGGCTAACATACAACACATTTGCATCTGTAGTGTGTGTGTGTTAGTTTCAAGGACTTTTTTTTCCAGATCCCCGACTCAATATTCAATGGAAGAAGGAGTCCCCCCCCCCCAGAGTACAATATTAAAACCATAGATATTTAAGCAGAGTTGCACATTTGTGGGGGTGGGACAAAATATAGTAGCGAAAGGTGAAAATTGTAACCCACGCCAAAAATCTGTGAAGAATGATGTGAGATGATACAGACCTTTCAAGTACTTGGTCTGTTACCAATGACCTGTGAAAGCAATAAATCTGATTACCAAAAGTCAGTTTCCTTCAAATCTTCCTCTGAGGAGATTTCTTTTGTATTGTGTGAAGTTGTGAGGACTTGTATACAGTACTAATGATATATGTTGTGTGCCAAGAAAGATTTATGAGATTTTTTTTTTTTTGGGGGGGGGGATACCTCTGTTAAAGGGTTGACATTTTTGAATATATCCCAATTCAGTTGTTTCTTTGTTCCAGTCTTCAATTCAACTGCTTCTCTTTTGAATCCAAACTTTATCCTAAAGGGATCTATTTAAAAGAATGGCACTGGGAAGAATGGAAGATATTTTATAAAATCATAGGAGGTTATCACATGGAGCATTACTGCCCTTAAAACATGGCTAGATTGTCCCTAAAGTGACAGTGTGTGGTCACTGGTCGCACTTGTCTCCCATGATGAAATCGTCATGGAGGCGTCCCGATATTAAAATGTTCACGGAGCCACCATTTCTCATTTCTGTGGGGCAGTACTCATAAACCCAAGGTAAATTCTATATGAACCACATCATGTTTACATTTTTTAAAAATAGTAAGGTTACTTCATGCCAGAGAGCTTAGCTATGGCAAAGAACTGGCTAGAGAAAGAAAAGTCCTAACTAGAAAGAGAGAGAGAGAAAGGAGAGAGAAGAAGAAGAAAGAAGGCAAGGAAACATTGTAAAGGCACTAGGGGTGTCATAAGGAATGTGTCCTAAAAAAAGGGCTTGCCCAGAATATTACATCTTCCTACATAAACTGACCTTGAATTGCCACATTGGTGATCATTGCAATCTTGTTAACTGTATGGAAGGATACACTAAGACATAGTCTAAAAATAGGGACAGGGCTGGCTACAAATTAAGAAATAGGCAAAATAGTGTTTCTGTCTATTTCTTAATTTGTAGCCAGCCCTGTCCCTAGGATTCTCGCTGGGTTTTGAGTAATAATGCACTATAAACAATGTCCCCCCATCCCCCCCCCCCCTTGAAGCCTTTCTTGTTTTCTTCTGAAAATCTGGGAACATTGAAAAAAGGAAGGAAATCATTTATGGAATGTTTTATTTTAGCACGATGAATAAAATCTTTAAGACAAGGTGTTTCTATATCCTCCAAATCATTTCTAAAAACTATGTACAGTGTCAGATTATTCTAATTTCTGTGCACTGAATAAGGAAGAGCAAGTCCTAGGCCACAAATCGAACTCTTTCAATGCAATAACAAGATGCATTTCTTCCTTTAGGGAGCAATGAAAAAAATCTGGTCTACGTATGTTTGGAAACACACTAAACCAAGAAATAAACTGACATGTGAAATGGTAGAGAAGCTTCTTTTAATCCGGGAACACTTTAGCTTTTAAAATCCATGATAACTGTGAGGATGGCAAACACAAGAAAGCAGAAGCAGAAACTGAAACTGAAACTGACATTGATAAGCAGGACTGCATCCACATTGCAGAAACAATGCAGTTTGACACCGCTTTAACTGCCATGGCTCAGTGCTATGGAATTCTGTGATCTGTAGTTTTATGAGACCTTAGCCTTCTGTGTCAGAGAGTTCTGGTGTCACAACAAATTACATTTCCCAGGATTCCCTAGCATTGAGTCATGACAATTAAAGTGGTGTCAAATATTTCTGCATTGTGGATTTAGACCAGAGTTTGGAAAACTAATCTGATTAAATTTCATGCCTATTAATTGAATCTTAGTCCCTCTTCCCCTCAAACAAATTCTTTTTAAGGGAATGGGTGCTTTATGTCTATTTGATACTATGGAGAGGATATAGTTACTAATGTTGATTATTTATTCTCTGTTTTTAGGGTTGTTTGTTTGTTTGTTTTTGCCTGCTCCACATAAACTAGCAGAATCAAAGTTCAGGAGATTATTACTCCATTTGTTACAAATAAATTATTTTTAAAAATAAAGGTAAATTCTGTTTCTAATAATTGTTTGAATACACTGTATTTTAATATACCAACTGTGATAATTTTGTGTCATAAATTGTACATAGTCCTATTTTATGTTCCTAAAGTAAGAGAGTGACTTTCAATCTGGGAAAAGTGCTAATGTTGCATTTTTTCATTTTTTCTGAAAATGTCAACTTTTTAATGGAAATTTTACATCTCTAGCATTCGATTCACAAACTGTCTGCCAAATCTGATCCAGGTATGTGAGGTATAGGAGTGAAAGCAAGCTTGACCCTCCTACTATGTGGTTGTGGCAGCTGGCAAGTGGTGGGTGGTGGGAAGCAACAGAAAGATGGTAGTGAACAGACCTGGATGTGCCATGTGGTCTGTTCTCTGCTGCCCACACATGCAGTGAAATTGGTTCTATTATCATAGTTGATGTAAGATACAACCATCAGTGACTTTACTTGAGAAAGGCATGCTATCTTGTCCCTTGTTTCAGACAGGATAATATTTTAGACTACCCTTGTGCTTAACCCAGAAACTTAAGCTGGTCCAAAACATGGCAGCCAGGCTTATTACTGGAACATCGAGGAGAGAACACATAACACCTGTGCTCAAGTCTCTCCACGGGGTGCCGATTATTTTCTGGGCACAGTACAAGGTGTTGGTTTTAACCTTTAAAGCCCTACATGGCTTGGGTCCATCTTATCTCAGGGACCGCCTCTTCCCATGTGAGCCCCCTCTCATGCTCTGGTCCTCTGGGAGGAATCTGCTACAGCCTATGAAGACCAGGCTGTCACAGACCTCTCAGAGGGTATTCTCTGTCATTGCTCCCAGACTGTGGAACGACCTGCCGGATGAGATGCATCTTATTATGGCCTTGGACGGCTTTAAAAAAGCAGTCAAGACACATCTCTTCCGGCAGGCCTTTCCAAACAGCGGCTAACCTTCCCTGGTCTCCAAGACACCTATCCAGCCTCCTCAGCCACATCAGATTCACCTTGAGGCTCCCCATAAATCTGGACTGGATACATAGTATTGTTTTTGTTTTTATTGTTGCTGTTTTAACCTTGTGCTAGTTTAATCTTATTTTAAAGGGTGGGAGGAGGGATTGGGATGTAACATTTTAATTGCACTTGTTTTTAAATTGTTGTACCCCGCCCCGATTGCTTGCTTATTATTGTTATTATTTAGGCTGGTCTTATTTTGTGCCACTCACCCCCAAATAATACTATAAATAAAGTTCAGTCTAGAGTTGTGGCTAGCATCCAAGTCTGAAGGAGGAAAAACATGACATATTTGGGAGATAATTTTTGACACAAAGCAATACTGCAGTTGAAAAGCACTACTGCATTTCCCTAGAGAGCAGCCAGCAGGAAATCATCAGCAAAGGTGGAGATATCGGAATAGAAGAAACTGTCTTATATGAAGTCAAACCATTCATCCATCTATGCTTGGTATTAACCACACTGACCTAAAGCAACTGTGCAGGAAAAGGAATTCATCAGACCTACCAGGAGATGATGGGGACTGACCCTGGGGGTCTTCTGCATATAAAACACAGCCTCTACTACAGATGGCATTGCCTTCATCCAAAATCCTTTCGACCAGAAGAATTTAGGATTTCAGAGTTTTTCAGATTCTGGAAAATTTACATATACATAATGAGATACCTTGAAGGTGGGACCCAAGTCTAAACATAACATTCATTTATGTTTCATTTATACCTTATACACATAGCCTTAAATAATTTTGTACACAATATTTTTAATCATTTTGTTCATGAAACAAAGTTTCTATAGATTGAACTATCTGAAACAAAATGTGTTGTTGTCTCAGACTCTCATGTAGACAATTTTGAATCTTGGAATATTTTGGATTTCCCAATTCTGGACAAGGAATTGAGCCCTCCTCTTAAAAGAACTGTACACATTTATGTAGAAATTTGTAACAGATTATTATTATTACATGGATATGGGGGGGGGGGTTTAAAAACAAAATGATTTTAAAAGTGCCTAATCTGATTAGATACTCCAAATAGGTAGCTAATGGGGGAGGAGCAATAGAGAAATGACATGCCATGGTTCTTTGGGCAATAGCTCTTATATTTTTGAAGCATACATTCTTTAATACTTAATACATGTGATATTTTCCATTTTGCTTTAAGCAACAGGCTAAACTAGCATCATGAATACAGATCCAAATCCCTCCCTCAATGAGTTTGCATTAATGAATTATATTACTAATTTAATAATAAATATTACTAATATAATGCACTTCAAAATATAAGTTTTCTTTAAGCACCCTCATTCTAATTTAATTTATTTCATTTGTACCCACCTTTCCCTCCAGGTAGCTCAGAACAAGTGTTACCTACCCTTGCAAAAAACTTTATGAGGCAAGACTGAAAGTGAGTTAGTTATTCAAAGTGACCCAATTAGATTCCTTACTGAGTTAAGCTTTTAAAACTCAGGCCTCCCTGGGTTTAGCTCAGCTACACTCATATTCAGTTGGCTGGGGAGAGAGAAAGACGGATGCAAGCAGCTGGAGCAAATCTGCAAGGAAGAAGTAGTGTATAGCATAGAGTTAAAACAGTGTTTTTGGTCAACGACCGTAAATATTGATTGATTAACTGAGTTAAAGCAGTATCTCCTGTCCAATTATTATTATTATTATTATTATTATTAATAATAATAATAATATCTGAAATACATTTTCCAACCACCTCATCACTCATCAGCATTTTGAAGCAAGGACAGGGTTTCAAAGGCTATAAATTTGCCCCATGTTTATCTTGAAAAATGTGTTTATCTTGCCACTACCCACATGGCAAAGGAACCACTGTGGGTCTGCCTAAAGCCTGAAGCAAAGAAAAAAAAATGGTGATTCCCCCACATCATGGTACATAGACCTCAAGCTTGGTCAAAGTACATAGGCAATTGGGGCAAAAAAATCTTACAAATAGCTCTCTCCATCCCCATCTGAATAATACAAGGGGGTATCGTAAAGTTTTAATGATCACCTTCTTACAAAATTGACAAATTTGTTTTGATTTGTAGTTGTTAGTTTATCTCTATGTAGCCACTATCTAGATTTATACATTTTTCCCAGCATATCTTCACCTTCTGAATGCGTGATATTGTAGAGGTCTTCAGATTGTGCCTTATGAGGGGGTATCATAAAGTAATAATTATCATCTGGAAGTTATGGCATGTTGATGAAATTTTGTCAGTGTCATCCTTGGGCCCTAAGTGCACGTTGCTGAGAAAATCAACTCATTGTGTCCTTTATTTTTGTGACTGTCTGTGCCAGAAGTGATTAAATGTAAAATCCTTGTCAGGCACAGTCTGCAGACTTCTACAATAATGGTATTTGGAGGGTCAAGAAACACTGGGAAAAATTTGTAAATCTGGATGGTGACTACATAGAGATAAGTTAACAACTACAAATCAAAACAAACTTTCTGTCATTTTTTTTTAAAGGTGATAATTCAAACTCATATTTCATCAATAACATTATTATCATCATGAATAACAACAACATCAACAGTAGCAACAACATAAAAGTTGTTTATGCTCTTTCACTAAAATAAAATAAAATCAACCATCCTGCTGCCTGAGATAGCTGCTTCAAGTGCAGCGAGAAGATATGGATGTTAATGGACTGCCAATTTAAGCCAGAACAGGCATTGCTGAGGAATGATAGGAGTTGCAATCTGATATCATATACAAAACTGTACTTTCCCCTCTCTGGCTTATTCCTGGATCTGTCTCCTAGGGAGAATACTCAGTCATTACAGGAGCATATACTCCAACTGTCCTGAGCTGGCAGAAATAATCCCAATTAATCCTAATTAATCTTCCATTGTCTCACTTCTTCAGCTGCTTTTAAAATGTCCCAGTTTCTCTCTTCCCATGTTCCCTCTTTGTCCTCAGTTTGCTTCACTTGCTACAAACTGAGTTCAAAGTGCAAAAGTAGTTTGCACTTAACTCAGCAGAGAGGAGAGGACAGGAGAATCTTGCTGTTCCCAATAAGTTCAGGCAAAAGGAAACTCCTGCAGCCTTCCCTATTTTATATTTTCTTCTTCATTAACATCTTTTGCCATCTTGACTAAACTCTAATCCTGGTTTTCATCTGGGAAATGTTGGCGTGTATACAAAAGTAGATCGTTCTGCATCTCCTTCCCAAGCTACTGCTTTATTTTCTTTCAGTCATTCCATTGAGTGCATGAAGCAAAATTTGCCTTACAAATAACAACATGACTTCTGTAGTCTGAAATTTTGCTTCATGGACCTAGTCGCATAACTGAAAGAAAATAAAGCTGTTTGAATTTAAAAGAGCATTAAAGGCCAAGCTCTTCCCACAGACTTATCCAGATTATTTTAAAATGATGAATTTTAAATGTGGATTGTTTTAATATGTGTATATTTTATTCATCCTTTTAAATTGATGTGTGTTTTAACTGATGTTGTCTGTTCATTGTTGTTGTTCCCTTGATCCATGGAAAGAAGCAGGTAAGAAATATCATCATCATCATCAGTAACAATGTAATGGAGGGTGCTAATGAAAACATCATTACATTCTCATTTCTGAAATAATATGATTTGTAGCATTTTTTTTAAAAAAAGCACTTAACATTTACTCTTCAAATGTTTTCTGAGAGGGGTCATCGGAGGATGTTTGTATTTTTAATTGCTTTTTTAAAGAATAATTAAAACTGAACTAGTAATGGATAAGGAACATGTTGGTGACATGTTAGTAGTAAACATTAGTAAAGAACAACTAATGTTTACAAGATACTTTTAAAATAAATAATGAATCTAGACTAATGAATTGCTTTTTTTCAAAAATAATGTTCTGAGTTCTGGAAATTTGGAAATTATTCAATATATTGGATGTTAAATATGTAACTGTCACAGGAGGATGGAAGGAGTAGAAAAATAAGCCACATATTTAATTCTAAGTCACTGAGCAAAAGAGAAATGTAAAATAGAGCTATCACTTTTTCTTCAAGAAACAATCACAGTTTTCCCTCTGTTCTCCCTTGTGCAAAAAACATGGCCTCCGCATTTATCTCCTCCTGTGCATCTTAATAAATATGATGGGGCAAGGCAAGTGCAGCAATTTGCATCTTTCTGCACTTCTGCAGTATCCTTGCTCCCCAGGAGGATTTGGAAACATAGGCTAATATTAATGAAATAATTTAGGGCCTAGGCAGTTTCACTATGACCAAGCTTTCTGCTGCCTGTGCACAAATATTAGTCCTCATTAGAAAAAAAAACAAAAACAAAAACTGATGGAAGTTCATTTTAGATTCAATTACATATGCCTAACAACTGTTTTCCAGGCAATGTACACATCTTAAACAAGGCAAAGAGACACATTTAAAAAACAACACAGCGAAACCAGAACTCGGTTTTCCCTCTGGTATTCACTTTTGCCCTCTCTGCATATAATAGTGCCAACTAGCTGAGAGACTGTTTTAAGTGACTCGTTGGTCAGCGGGATGTCATATTGCTGCTTTGAGGAAATGATGAATGATTTGGAGCTCTTGATATAGCAGAAATAAAGGACACAAGTCCCTGAGGCATATTGGAGGAAGTATCTGGGAAAGCTTTGAAGCAGCAGCAGAGATTTCTGTAATAAACTCAATATCAATAAAGATCTCTGGATCTTTGGAGGGCATAGCATTAATCTTCCACATATCCACTCTGGAATACAAAGTTAAAGTTGAGTCTCGCTCATTTTTCTCTCTCTTTTTACTCTCCCCACCCTTGCTAGATAGGAGTGAGATTAATTGTGGTTTATAGCTTATTAGTCATGATGTTGCTTCTCTCTAAGAGGGCATCTATACTGTAGAAATAATGTAATTTGACACCACTTTAAATGCTATAGTTCCATCCTATGGAATCCTGGGATCTGAAAATTTACAAGGCCTTTAGCCTTCTCTGCCAAAGAGCGTTGGTGCCTCATAAAACTTCAGATTCCAGGGTTCTGTAGGATGGAGACATGACAGTTAAAATCATCTCAAACTGTGTTATTTCTAAAGTGTAGATGCACCAATAGTCAGAGCAAAGTGTATTACTGGTGCTTGCCTTTAGGTTTCGATAACAGTCTAAAAACAGATATGCATGAGGTGGCAAACAAGATAACAGGACTTCATTTAAAACTCTGTATTTTGTTGGACTCAGGACGGACCATTGAATTCAAAAGAGCCTGGGAATTTTGCTGTGATGGTGGTGAGATTCTGTAATAAAGGCATGCCTTCAAACAATCTCACATGTTTATTAGGCTCATATATGTCATCTATAACATGAAAACATGACAGGTTGTCCTTTTCTAGATACTGGATAATGTCAAGTTTGCAAGATAAAATCTTTGAGATGTTTTAGAGTATGCAGTACTTCACAGTATCACAGCTGTGATGCCCCCCTCCTTTCCCACTTGCCCTCTTCCCTTCCCACAAGAATTCAAGGTGATGTGAGTGTAATTGTCTTTTGTCATCAATGATGCATGGCCTCACCTTTAAAAAAAATATATAAATGATGCAAAATGGTGGCTGCCACGATCAAGAAGATGTGTGGTTGAGGGGGCATCTATAAATTGTATGCAGCTGAACATGGAGTATAGGAGTCAAATGGAGAAGGGTCTAGAAACCATGCCCTATGAAGAACGACTTAGGGAGCTGGGGATGTTTAGCCTGGAGAAGAGGAGGCTAAGAGGTGATATGATAGCCCTGTTCAAATATTTGAAGGGATGTCATATTGAGGAGGGAGCAAGCTTGTTTTCTGCTGCTGCAGAGACTAGAACGCGGAACAATGGATGCAAACTGCAGGAAAAAAGATTCCACCTCAACATTAGGAGGAACTTCCTGACAGTAAGGGCTGTTTGACAGTGGAACACACGCCCTTGGAGTGTAGTGGAATCTCCTTCCTTGGAGGTCTTTAAGCAGAGGCTAGATGGCCATTTGTCGGGGATGCTTTGATTTGGAGTTCCTGCATGGCAGGGGGTTGGACTGGATGGCCCTTGTGGTCTCTTCCAACTCTATGATTCTATGATTCTATGTGTGGCAAAGTAGTTTTAGTGTTGGACTATGACTCTGGAGACCAGGGTTCAATTCCCAGCTCAACCATGAAACCCGCTGGGAAAGGCAATGGCAAACCTCCTCTGAACAAATCATGCCAAGAAAACCCCATGTGGGTTCACATTAGGGTTGCATAAGTCGGAAATGACTTGAAGGCAACAATAACAGGGATCAGAAGAGGTATGGGTGGGATTTTCTGCCTCAGCTGCCAAAACAACATGGCAGGCTATAGCTACTGGGCCCTGTGACCTGAGTGGATTGGGGCTTCATTTCAGTTAGCAAGATGTCTTGCATGGATCCCATTTACCAGGAGGAAATAAAGTCGTACTAGCTGCTAATGGCCAGAGTCAGTCCACATGCAAAGTACTGTTGCATTCCGGTCTGTTGTACAGCGTGGTGGACTGTGGAGAAAGATATACTAAAAACCGTGTTGCCTTACACAAGAAGAAAACATTTAATATTAGGTAAGTTGTATATTAATTAGTTTCATCACACCATAATTTCTTCCTAGCTCTAAATTCCAGGCTGATATAATATGCATTATATGCTTACCACAAAATATTTGGGCAAAACATTCACTCACGAAGTCTAAGCTGCCTTGGTGTTTTTATCATGTTTGTACGGTCTACTGATATCTGTTCAATAATTGTTTTATCACATTATGTTTGTATTTTGTAATTTTAACAGGCTGTATTACTATCCAGTAGGAGCCAGTGTGGTGTAATGGTTTGAGTGTTGGCCTATGACTCTGGAGTCATAGGCCATTTGGCTATGAAAACCCACTGGGTGAGTTTGGGCAAGCTGCAGTTTCTCAGCCTCAGAGGATAACAATGGCAAACCCCCTTTGAAGTAAATTGCCAAGAAAATTCTGTAATAGCTTAATCTTAGGGTCACCATAAGTTGGAAATGACTTGAAGGCACACAGTACAGCACAGCAGCCCATGTCATCTAATGAATTCAGGTTAGTGGGCAGTTTAAAACTTCAATAAATAGGCAGATAGGTGGGCAAGCAGATAAACATAAACTTGTAAGGTGATTCATGGAACCTAGAATCAGTACTACAGGCAAGTTGTTCCATTTTGAGTTAGAACACACAGGGCTGATCTAGACTGGCAAAAAGAGGTGTGTTCATGCCTGCATGAAAGTGTAGCCTTTAGATGACCCACACTGAAAGTTTGGCATGAACACACTTCTTTTGCATTTTAGTGGGGAAAAAGCAGCTTTAAAAAGGAGCTGCTTTTCCCAGCTTCTTTTTTAAAAGGGTGTAACTGCACAACTGTGTCTAAATGCTGCAGTGCAACTGTGCAGTATTTTAAAGCTCCCAAACCCTAGCTCCAGTCCTAATCTGAACCCTAGACATGTGCAGTAGGGACTCTGGGATGCTGTAACTGTTATGCAACTGCTCATAAAATGTCAATTCATTCATATGATAAAGAAGTTTATTCATAAACTTAAATTGTAACAGATTTAATATCTTTTTAAGAGGAGGGAGGGATGCAGTTTGTTTTATTGATGTAATAGTATTTTAATGTGTAAGCCACCTTGATTGATCTCAAAGGGGTGGGGGTAATAATAATAATATAAAGGGGTTCATTCATGGTGCACCGATGCAACTGCGCACTTTAAAAAGGGAAGCGAAACCACAATGGTAATTTGACAGATCTTCATAAGTGCACAGTTCATGTGTGATGTACCTGCGCAAGTGTGCTGTACGCAGCTGGCAATACAATTGCCTGTATGATGTACCGCTGCAACTGCACAGTTCACAGACAACAACAACAACAACAACAACATATTAAAGGTTCAGTGTAGCCAAAAGCCCCATTCATTGCCACCCGTGCAGCTGCTTCGCCTGTGTTTCTAGCATCCTGACAGCTTCCAGTGTAGTTGCTGAGCAACAGAAAAGACTTCAGATAAGTCGTCCCCACACCTCCTCAGTGTAGCTGCCCTATGCCTTTTTATTACACACCTGGGACTTCCATTGTAGCTGCTAAGTATTAAGGAAAAGGCAACTTGATATCACCCTTTCCTGCCAATCTCGAAAGCCCCACAGTCTTCATATTTATGCTCTCCCATTGAATATGCCTGACTGTAGGACAGAGAGGAACCAAAAGAGAAGGATACTGCCTGTCACATACATTGTCTCTATTGGTTTTTCCATCACTGTATGCTGTGCCTTCTTTGCCCTTTAGATTTTATTAGATTTAGATTTTAAATTTCCCAGTTCTCCCTTGTACAATCATCATTGGCAAGCTAATAAGCTGTAGGAGAATTAATACCTTGGTAGCCAGGATCCAAGTTTCAAACCTTGTGGAAATGATGAGAGAAACGCATCCTATTTTCCAGTGGGTGAGCTTTGCCCACCTTCAGCTTGTTTTCCATCTCAAAGGAAAAGTCATGGTGATCAGCACTGACTCATTCCACCCATTAGCTCCCTGTCTATATTGCTTCCTTCCCAGTGCTCCCTTGTTTTAAAGCCCCCTATGAGTATGTTTTTTTTTTAAAAAAAATGCCTAAGCCTTTCCTTCTAGAATATCTGCTATCCTGTTTGCCTGTCCCTCCCTCTTTACCTAAAAGACCAGAACCAAGGCTCCAAAATCATTTTAAGGTGGTCACTGCCAGACAGCTTATTATTAATTTTGCCTACATGCAGGAACTTTTTACCAAACAATGAAAACACAGAATATATTGCATTAAAACAACAGAAGAAGAAGAAGAACAAGAAGAAGAAGAAGAAGAAGAAGAAGAAGAAGAAGAAGAAGAAGAAATAATAATAATAATAATAATAATAATACATACAAACAGCTTCATTTATATACCACTTCATACTGAACTATCAGTGTCTATGTGGTTTACAACTATAAGCTAATTGCTCCCAACAATCTGGGTACTCATTTTAGAAACCTCAGAAGGATGCAAGCCTGAGTTGAGCTTGGGCCCTATTGCTAGTATTGAACTCGCAACCTTATGGCTTTGAGTGAGTGGCTGCAGTACAGGCATTTAACCACTGCACCACCAGGGCTCTTGAAAGCCATGGTAAAAATACCATGGACTCTTACAAAACAGAGTAAATAATAAATAATTAAATATTTGAATATATAAAGGTAAAGGTAAAGGATTTCGTTTTGATATAATTTGTTGTGTCGAACTCTAGGGGGCGGTGCTCATTTCTGTTATTAAGCTGAAGGAACCAGCATTGTCAAAGATGACTCTGGGGTCATGTGGCCAACATGACTAAATCCTGAGGTGCATGGAAGTCTGTTACTTTCCCAAGAAGTTGGTACCTATTTATCTACTTGCACTTTTTACATGTTTTGGAACTGCTAGGTTGGCAGAAGCTGAAATAAGTGACAGGAGATCACAGCATCATGCAACACTTGGTTCTTGAACTGCTGATAGAGTCAGTATCTTTTTAAAAAATGTTTTATTCACACAATTAAAAATACAAGCTAAATATATTACAGACAGACAAAACATACAAACAAACAAAAGTTCCTAATGCTAAATATGCACAATCATTTAGACCTACCTACCTCACTTCCTGAGCTGTACAAATAAGTTGTGTAAACCAATATACCATTACTAACTCTTAGTATAATTTTCCCATGTTTTCCATGCCAGACTAATTTTATACAATTAGACTTAAAGATCTAAAGGTAAGACCATATGAAAAACCAAAACAACAACAACAACAGAGCAGAGCCCTCCTGGTTCTGCTAACCAATTCCTTTCAGACTTTGAGTCATGGCTCACCTTTTTTCTCTCAGACTCAGTTCCCTTTTTAATTCTAGGTGACTTTAATATTCATCTTGATGATCCTAAGAATCCTTCAACATCTCGCTTTAGCTCCCTCTTAGCTTCTTTCGATCTTCAACCTCATTCCACCTCTCCTACCCATTCTCCTGGTCACTGCCTTGACCTAGTTCTCGCTTCTAAATGTGTCATCTCTGACTACTTGGCATCTGACTATCCATTGTCAGATCATCATCTAATTTATTTTACTCTTACTTACATCCCACCTCCTCGTAATGTTGTTCAACGCACTTTTCGTAATCTTCAATCTGTTAATTCTGATCATCTCAGTCAGACCTTGGGTTCTTCTCTCTCTTCTCTAAATCTTGGGGACTCCGCTGACTCAGCAATGTCTTTATTCAACTCCACTCTCTCTTCCACCCTTGACAGCTTTGCCCCTGTATCTGTTCGCACGTCCTCCTCTGTGTCTAGGCCTCAGCCCTGGCTCTCTCCTGTAGTTATGTTTCTCCGGTCCTGCTCTTGATCAGCTGAACGCCTTTGGAAAAAGTCCAGGGACTGGGCCGATTTTATTCATTATAAATTTGTTCTTTCATCCTTCTCATGCGCCTTGTCTATGGCAAAACAGAATTACTATAAATCATTGATCTCTGCCAACGAGAGGCACCCGCAGCGCTTGTTCTCATGCTTCAATTCACTGATAAAACCTTCTTCTCCCCCTGTCTTTTCATCACTTTCCCCCACTGACTTCGCCAACTACTTCCTCACAAAAGTCAGTACTATTCGATCTGAAATTGTTCCTCCTGATTTGCCCCCTACCACTACTTTCCTGGTACCTTCTACTAATAAACTCTCTGTGTTTCCACCTGTATCTCTGGATGAACTCTCTACACTGCTAAATTCTTCCAAACCTACAACTTGTTCTCTTGATCCTATCCCCTCCCATCTTCTAATCTCTATAACCCTGTCTTTTCTGCCCTCGCTCCTCTATATCTTTAATCTCTCTCTCTCTTCGGGATCATTTCCTTCAGATTTCAAACATGCTCTCGTTTCCCCAATTCTGAAGAAACCCTCTCTTGACACCTCTTCTCTGTCTAGCTACCGCCCGATCTCTCTTCTTCCTTTTCTCTCTAAGGTTCTGGAACGGATAGTTTGTTCTCGCTGTCTTGAGTTTCTTGAAGCCAATTCCATCCTGGACCCGTTTCAGTCTGGTTTCCGCCCACGGCACTCTACAGAGACAGCCCTTACCAAAATCTCAAATGATCTCTTGCAGGCCAAGGCAAATGGCCTCTACTCTATTCTCATTCTTCTAGATCTGTCTGTGGCCTTTGACACCGTGGACCACTGTCTCTTGCTTGACTTACTTTCTGACCTCGGGTTCTCCTACTCTGTTCTCAACTGGTTCAAATCTTACTTGTCAGACAGATCCTTTGCTGTGGTCACAGGTGGTCAGACTTCCTCCTCTGTCCCCTTATCTGTTGGAGTTCCTCAGGGCTCTGTCTTGGGTCCCCTTCTGTTCTCTCTTTACACACTGTCCCTTGGTAAACTCATCAGTTCTTTTGGTTTCTCCTATCATCTGTATGCCGATGACACTCAGCTGTATCTTTCAACCCCTGACCTTTCGCTGGGGCTCGAACAGCAAGTCTCCTCTTGTCTGGCTGCCATCTCTCAGTGGATGCGGCATCGGTGCTTGAAGCTCAACATGTCTAAGACAGAGCTTCTCGTCTTCCCACCTAAGCCCACCCTTCAATACTCCTTTTCTGTTTCTGTTGACAGCATTTCTATTCAACCAGTTCAGCAAGCCCGCAGTCTTGGCTTCATTTTTGATCCCTCGCTTTCATTTACTCCCCAGATTCAGGCCACTGCCAAGACCTGTAGATTCTTTCTTTACAACATTGCTAAAATCCGTCCTTTCCTCTCAGCCTCCACCGCCAAGACTCTGGATTATTGTAACCTCCTTCTGACAGGGCTTCCTCTCTCTCATCTCCATCCTTTAATCTCTGTCCAGAACTCAGCTGCACATATTATCACATCTGCTCACCGCTTTGACCATGTTTCTCCTCTTTTATCCTCCCTTCACTGGCTCCCCCTCCCCTTCCGCATCCAGTACAAGCTTTTGTTATTGACTTTCAAAGCCCTCCACGGACTGGCCCCTCCTTACTTGTCTGAACTTCTTTCTCCTCACACTCCTTCTCGTACCCTCCGTTCTGGTAGTCAAGGTCTCCTGTCCCAGCCGAGGATTTCCACTGCCCCATCCCAGATTCGTCCCTTCTCACTTGCTGCCCCTCACTCCTGGAACCTTCTTCCCCCACATGCACGCCTCATCACTTCCCTAACCAGGTTCAAAACTGAGTTAAAGACTATATTATTTAGGGAAGCTTTCCCAGGACTGTGCCATCCGCCCCAGGATGCCTCCTTTTAACTTTGTGTTAAGAAGCCATGCCCTCCCTCCAGTCCATCTGCCTTGGTCCTGGCCCCAGAGGGAGAGAAGAACCACCAGACCTCACCCCCTTTCCCATCACCTTCCCCTCTTCCTTTTGTGTTGTCTCTTTTAGACTGTAAGCCTGAGGGCAGGGATCCGTCTAATTTAAGATTGTATGTACAGCACTGTGTAAATTTACAGCGCTATATAAATAAAGGTTAATAATAATAATAATAATAATAACAACAACAACAACAACAGAAAATTAACCAATTTCAGAGTAGGAGTCAGCATCTTAACCACTGAACTACCATGGCCCTTTTGAATATATAGATGAAATTAATATACATGGCACGGGAAAACATGTAAGGCCCTATTAGATGAATGCAAAAGCATCAATAAAGTTTCCTGACATACCTTTCCTTTCCTACACTACTTTCAAAGCAAGAACTGGTTAGGTTAGGTTAGGTTAGGTTAGGGTGAAGTGGAGCATGAGGTTTAGAGACTTTCATAATGCAAAACCTGGAGTTAGAGGTATATTATGAGGTGATCTTGTTTGTTATGACAATCAATTATTCAGGGTAGTGGTGAGCACAAAAAAGAGATTGTAAACAGTTCCAATATGATCTCTTTAAACTGGGAGAGTGACCTTTTATATGGTAAATAATAATTCAGTGATAAGAAGTATAATTGTAAAGTGATACATGCTAATCCCAAATTCACATGTACAATAAGTGGATAAGGCCTTTGAGTAACTGCCTGAAGGATCTGGGAGTCACAATCAATCTCTCTATGGAAATGCAAATCAATATGTAGCTGTTGAGGGGAGAAAAGGCAAAATCCAAGTTGAGCATAATTAGAAATAGGATCAAAAATAGCACTGCCAATGTCAATGCCATACTGACCTCAGACAAATTCATGATATAATCACATCTGGAATATTTGGACAGTTTCTAGATGTGTCTCTGAACTTAAAAAAGGATGTTGTAGAGTTTGAATAGATCCAGAAAAGGTCAACCAAAATGACAAAAGGAAAGGAACAACACCCTTATGAGGACAAATCACAGTATTTGTGGCTGCATAGTTGAGAAGAAATGAGAATACAGAAAGATAAGGTCTATCTCACACACAATCCTAGAAACTAAATTTATCCACTTAAAAATGAATGGGTCAAGATTCAGGACAGATCATTTGCATCCATAGGGCATAGTTGAAGTCTGGACCTACCTGCCATGAGATTTAGTGATGATTGGCAACTTGTGTGACTTTAATAGGGTTGGATAAATTCATGAAGGATGTGCCCATCAATGGCTGCTATTCAGGATAGCAGTATGTCAGGTCCGGTATTAAGGTAGTGGGACATTGTATATCAGTTTCTGGAGAGTGTAAGATGAAGGGTTTGGTTACTGTTATGTTCTGCTGTTGGACTTCCCATAGACAACTGGTTGGCCATTGTGTGGACAGAATGTTGGTCTAGATAGTTCCTCTGTCCAACGCAGCAGGGGTCTTTTAATATTCTGCTATCAGCTTAAAGTTTGAAGAATCAAGAATATTTCGATGAGGTTCTGAAAGATTTATTAACCCCCCCCCCAAAAAAAGTGGGGGAGAATATAGAAAAAAAACTATAGTTGTCCAAGGACTTCCTTGGTGAATAATAGTTTTTTTTTTTCCATTAGAGAATTCTAAGCAGAATTTGTATAATCATCTCTCAGGAATGCTTTACTATGGATTCTTGTATTGCCAAGGAGTTGGACTACATGACACTTGGAATCCACACTGACTTTGGGATCTCAGCCAGTCTCCCAGGCACTACTGTCTTGAGAAAAAAACTAGCTCCAGAGGATATGCAGGATGCTACTCATTTGTCACAATGATATTGTGGCCTTTTTCCTTTAGATTTTTCTTTAACATACAAACTAAAAAAATGTCTGCTGCAATTCTCCATTCCCATTCTTTTACTCCAGGAGCTAAGTCCCCTCTTGGCTCAGTGATACAGCTAAAGAGCATAGATGTTTCCAAGCACCACTGAAAGCAGTACAGGCTAGATCTTTCTGTGATTTGGAATCTCAGGTCAGGCTATCACAACAGCTATCATAGATCCTGAGGGGAAGATGCAAATTTCTCTGGGTCAAAAGCTTACATGAGATCCTCTGTATGTGCAATCAGACACTCAAACCAACAAGTTCACATGAACAATCTTGGAAGATCTTTAGTGTTCATCCCATTGCTCTACTTGGATTTTCCTTCCTGCAGACCAGGAAATAACTGAATTAATAATTAATCAATGAATTAACTGAAATTAATTAATAATTATTTTAAATTAAATATTATTATAGCCAATAATATTATTCGCAGATGGAACTATGGCCCATCCCCTCTCTCTGACCCTGCAGAAACTCAGTGTCTTTCTGAAGCCCCTTCAACATGGCCATGGGTGGATGGGGGTCACCTGACTGTTGACCAGCAATGGACTTTATCACATGGGAGGAAATCGAGGTTTTAAAAAGACACATGATTGTGGCAAAGATTTTCACACACATCACGCTTAGAGAGGACTTATCCTAGAAGAACCAGGAATGCTCCTGTAACAAATGATTCATGAAATTTCCCTGTAAATGATTTGTTCATACTCTGAAACCTCTGTAGGGCCCTTGCAATTTCTCAAGGAAAGCTAGCATTTCAATGGAATTTCAAAGGGGTTGCCTAATTTCACAGCAAGTCTCTGCAGTCTCCGGTCCTATGGAGCCGACGTGCAGCAGTTCCTATGGTGCAATACCATCATGTGAAGGCTTTCCATATACATCCTTATATAATATGAACATTGTATGTGTGTGCTTCTTTTTGGTAGGGTTGCTAATGTTTTGGTTGATGCACACACCACTATCATAAATTGAGTGTCAACAAAACAAAACAAAAAATGGTACAGTCTTAGAAAGAGAAACTTGGAAATCCAGGGAACTCATTTAACCACTCACTAAACAAATTACAAGCTGGGGGGTGGGGGGAGGGAGAGGGTCTTCTCATGATCATTAATCCAATTTATTACTTCCTTTAAAATATAGGCAGGGCAACAACTCAGAGAAAAATTTCCTTTTTGGGAGCTATTGCCCTAAAGACAGCTTGTTTCAATTCTCTTTTGATTTTGACAGTTACAGTTCTGGCACCAGCCAGACATGGATCTCTACGGCGTGTTGTTTCATCACAGTAGCTTTCTTTGCAGAGGAGGGATTTATTTGCTGCAGTTCCTCTTCATTGGAGTATTCTGCTCATCCATTCTGGAAACTTTCATCTCTAACTACAGTTATCAGAAGGTTCTGCTTCCTCCTTTTTAAATATGTTATTATGCTGTTTGGTTGAAACCAGGTTTCTCCCCATCCCTTTTACTTCTTCACATTAAAAAAGAAAAAAAACCATAATATTTAACTTTGAAAACAATATGCCAAATGCATACAGCAATGATTTCCCCACAAACTCTGAATGAGAACTATAAGCACACTGGCTTAGTACAGTTTCAGTGGCTGGACTGCAATGACAAACCATAATAGCTCCAGAGGAACTGTTACAATCTACCTAGTCAATGATCCATAAACTAAGAAGGCTTTACACAGTTTACAGGCGGTTGTTTTGGACATGTTTTTTTTAAAAACAACAATCCAGCAACCCCACATTTCCTAATCAATCACCTTGGCTCATGTAGTGAGCAGTAATGTGGTGAAGCTGGGGCAGGATTGGAACAACAGGACTTTTTCTTTAGCCGGGATGATCCCATCAATCTGCTTTAGGCTTCCCTGTTTCTTCTAATTTAGCTGCTAACTTTACAGCATCTGAAGTAAAGACAGGAAGAGATTAATTTTCTCAAGAATAAAATATTGTGAATTGCCCCTTTGCAATGCGAATCACTTGACAGTGAATACAGCTCAGCTAAAGAATATTAGTTTCAAATACATGGGCAGCCAATTCAGAATAGAATTGTTCTAGAGTCATATGTGAATATCAAAAAATCTCATGTAAAATGAAGATACTGTTAACCTTGGTTTATTGGTATAAATTTAACACACTTGGTTGGATCTAGGCTCTGTCTTTTGTTGGCAGAAGGGCTTAATAGACAGAATATACCTCAATCTGTTTGGGGGGGGGGGTATATTTCCTCCAATCTATACCACAAACTCTTTTTATTCCTCTTGATCCTCCCTGTGGTATCTAGGGGAAAGGACCTATAGGGGAAGAGGGAATAAGGAGGTACTCATCTGGTATCCTATTTGCATGTGGATGAAATGTGGAACCAATCCATTATATGAAAAGACCATATTTTGGAATTAGATGGAAATCTTTCAGTTTGATGGCCTGATCTATTTCATTTTGCTTTTACTATCAGTTTTTCTTTCTCCATTGGATTCACCTGCCCCTCAATTGTTTCCAACCAGTCTATGAAGAAATTTGTAAATTTTTGTAAATTGTTACCAAAAATCCAATTGGAATGAAATCTTAGTCGACCCAGGGACAATGTATCAAAATGAAGGATGTGGGAAACAAAATCAGTAATACTTCACTTGCAAGGCTGAACAGAGCTTTGAAAATCTTCCTAAGCACTCAACAGATGCTACTAAGTGTTAAGAAAGAGCCTGTAAACATTATAACAGCATGAAGTGCAGTCTGTTCTTCAGTATCATAAAACAAATTCAGCCCTTGGAATTTAAATGATTTTGTCTTCCTGACTTCTTTCTTGTTTTAGGTAAAATTTATATATTATGAAACCATAAAGACCACCGTTTAGACTGGAGATTGTTCCGCAGTTTTTACAAGGCAGGAAAAAAAAAAGGGTTTTGTTTCTGTTGTGTTGCTTGAAGACATTTCTGACTCATGGTGACCCTAAAGTGAACCTATCATGGGGGTTTCTTGACAACATTTATCCAGAGGGGGCTTGCGTTCGCCTCCCTCTGAGACTGAGTGTGTATGATTTGTCCAAGGTCACACAGTTGGTTTCCATGGCTGATCAGGGATTCTCCAGAATCATAATCCAATGTTTAAACTGCTACATCATGCTGAATCTCTAGGAAGACACTAGCATGGTACAAGAGCACACCGTTCTAAGAATGTTTGTTATTATAAAGAGAAATTCACTGCAAAGAATACGTATGGGCAAACAGGTCTGCAGCAGCTATAACAGCAATAGGATTGAAGAAGGACAGATGGAACAATCCGTCAAAGATTTTACTCATGCAAGCCAAGCAGAAGAAAGAATCTGAAGATAGATCTACAACAGAGAATTAATGCAAAGCTTAGTCCATATTTAGAATGACACATGATGTCCACTCTGTTCTGGAGTGGAACTTAATTTTTTCACCGAGTCTTGATTGGTTTTATCCTTTCTTTAATGTACATTAAAATCAACACCTTTTTACACTGGAATTTAAACAACAACAACAACAACAACAACCCAGTTCATCCCTTGCCTTTCATCCCTGGAGTTGCAATCAGTTCCCAATCTTTCAGCTTTTGGGAAAGTTAAAGAACTGTGATTTATTGTTGCTCACAACTTTGTTCTTCCTGGCTTTTGTGCAATTTTGTCTTATAGATTTATTTATATTCTTGGTCTTTGGACTGGCAATCAGGGTAAAAAAGAGGATCTGA
The DNA here is from genome assembly GCA_034509955.1 of Urosaurus nigricauda. NCBI lineage: Eukaryota > Metazoa > Chordata > Lepidosauria > Squamata > Phrynosomatidae > Urosaurus > Urosaurus nigricauda. The sequence continues at coordinate 252,817,215 of JAOEGL010000001.1, read as the reverse complement.
ACAATTATCATCCAGTTAGTCTGACATCAATGCCAGGAAAAATTCTGGAGTAGATCATTAAACAGAGAGGCTAGAAGGCAATTCCATATTCACGAAAAGTCAACATGGGTTTCCTAGAAAAGAGTCATGCCAGACAAATCTGATCTCTCTTTTTTTTTTTGATAAAATTACCAGCTTGGTAGATGAAGGGAATGCTATGGATATAGTATATCCTGATTTCAGTAAGGCCTTTGACAAGGTTCCCCATGACATTCTTGCAAACAAGCTTGTAAAATGTGGGTTAGACAAGGTAACCGTTACATGGATTTGTAATTGGTTGACTGGCCGAACCCAAAGGGTGCTCCACAATAGCTCCTTTTCATCCTGGAAAGAAGTGACCAGTGGGGTCCCACAGGGCTCTGTCCTGGGCCCAGTGCTATTCAACATCTTTATTAACGATTTGGATGACAGAATTGGGGGCATACTTATCAAATTTGCAGATGACACTAAACTGGGAGGAGTAGCTAATACCCCAGAGGACAGGATGAAAATTCAAAATGACCTGAATAGACTAGAAAGCTAGGCCAAAGCTAACAAAATGAAATTCAACATGGAGAAATGTAAGATATTCCACTTAGGGTGGAAAAATGAAATGTGCGGACATATGATGGGGGGAAACCTGGCTGAATGAAACTATATGTGAAAGAGATCTAGGAGTCCAAGTAGACCACAAGTTGAAAATGACTCAAAATTGCAATGTGGTAGCTAAAAAGGCCAATGCAATTTTAGGCTGGATCAATAAAAGCATAGTGGCCCGATCTAGATGAGCCTGAAGAGGTGCCATCGCGGTGCCATTAGCGTTTGGGAGTGTGCATTGTATGCACGCTCCCAAACCCTAGTATGTAATCACACCACCGCAACTGCGCAGCTTTCACATGGAACTGCACAGTTGCAGAGGTGCAAAGGTGCCAAATGGCTCCTTTTAAAAAAATCACGCTGCAACTGCACACCTAAAAAGGAGCGTGGTTTCCCCACTTGTTTTTATGTGTGCAAATGCTCCGCAGCATCTAGCTGCGGCGGAGCAGTTACAGCACTAAAAGGGGGGCGCCAGACTGCCCTTTTTGGGAGGTCTGTACCACCCCAGTGTCTAGATCAATGGAAGTAATAGTGCCACTCTCTTCTGCTTTGGTCAGGCCCCATCTGGAATATTGTATCCAGTTCTGGGCACCACAGTTCAAAAAAGATGTGGTGGGCGACTAAAATGGTGAAGGGTCTGGAAACCATGCCTTATGAGGAATGCCTTTGGGAGCTGGGGATGTTTAGCCTGGAGAAGAGAAGGTTAAGAGGTGATATGATAGCCCTGTTTAAATACTTGAAGGGATGTCACACTGAAGAGGGAGCAAGCTTGTTTTCTGCTGCTCCAGAGACTAGGGCCTGGAATGCAAGCTACAGGCAGAGATTCCACCTCAACATTAGGAGGAACTTCCTGACAGTAAGGGCTATTCAACAGTGGAACATACTCCCTCAGAGAGCGGTGGAGTCTCCTTCCTTGGAGGTCTTTAAGCAGAGGCTGGATGGCCCTCTGTTGGGGATGCTTTGATTGAGAGTTCCTGCATGACAGGGGGTTGGATTGGATGGCCCTTGTGATCTCTTGCAACTCCATGATTCTATGATTCTAGTATCTCAGTATATCATCTTGTCTTGCCTTTGTAGCTTTGGTTATTGTGACTGGTGGCTTCTTGTGATAAATTCTGGAACAACTGAGACCTTGCTATGACACCTCCCTTCAGTTTTGCAAACACATTTGATTACCTGTATGTGACACAGACAGACTTAATTCACCCATAAATTCTTCTCCCTGCCTCTTCTGGAACATGCTGGTCACAGGAGAATGTCATTACTAGTGGATGGTCAATATTTAGCAACCACTAAGGGTAAGGAAGGAATTCAATCTGTTTGCACCATTGGACAGGTGCATTAGCGGCATTTGATTTCATGGTAACAATACTTTTTGAAGTTGTCCTCTTCTCTTTACACTTAATGTAGTAACTTGTTGTGAGAAGTGTTGGAGGCATTGGGTCATATCAAAGCATTGAATGAGACCCCTTCATAAGGGCTCTTCAAATAGGACTTCAAGCCCCCAGCCCATTGGTGTTGTTGCACAAATCAAGATTTATCACTGAGTTACCATTATCTCAATCATAGGGTCATCTGTTACTCTCTGACTTGTAACAGGAGAATGAAACAGGTAAGGAAAGCCTCAAAGAGTGCTTTAACTACCTGCATTGAAAAGTGACACCAAAGGCCTGTGGGCAGGATTCTGGTGACTTGATATGCTTTGATATTGCTTTATTGTGATTTTATAAATGTGTTTCAGTTTTACCTCTCAGATGTTTTAAAAAGGATTTTATCACTGATGTTGACATTCAAATGAATTTAAATGAGTTTAATAAATAAATAATAATATGCAACCCTCAGAATTTTGGATAAATGAAGCAATACACAAATATGTCTCTTCTTGGCAGCCACAAAACCTAATGCTGTTGCTCTTTATTTATATAGCACCATCAATGTGCATGGGAACTTTGCAACTAAAGCAACAACAAAATCCTCACACACACACATACAGAGAGAGGAAAGAAGGATGAACCCAAACAATGCAACAGAGTTTCAGGTGTATGGAGCAGTGGGAGAGCGAGGATGAAGCAGAGCCAAGGAGATGGATCCTTGGTTGAGTGAGAATCCTAGAGTTCCTAGACAGCAGATCCCAAGCAGGATGATAAAAGAAGTGAGGGCTGAAAGACAGAAAACATTAGGTCACACAGAGCTTTGAAAATTTTGATACCAATAAGAATGGAACATTATATTTGTTTTCATAGAATCATAGTATCAGAGAATTATAGAGCTGGAAGAGGCTTTATGGGCCATTGAGTCCAACATCCTGCTCACTGCAAGATTTCCCAGCAGGTAGCTTTGAATGTGTTAATGCTTCTGAAAGGTCTGTTTTGGAACTAGTGTCAAGCAGTCACCCAGTCACCCTAGCTTACTTCCTATGTGACCATGCACTATAGCACTACTGGATGAGGCTTGCATACAGCAGTTTTCTCCATAAGAATACAGTGACAGTTTTTTTTAATGCTTCTCTTTCTTACTAGTGTTAAATGGGTTATCTAAAACCACATCTTTTCCCCTTCCACTAATAGGCATTAGAAAGGCAAGCAGAGTCAATTAGACCTTAAATCATACATCTTAAAAAAATTCCCTTCACTTTGCTGTTCTCTTTTGCTCCTTCCTCATTGTCTGGATTTTCTTTGTGGTATTTGGTAGAAAAGCAGACATTTCAAATGAAGAAAGACCAGTCTTTACCTTTTCATGGAAAATCAATATCTTTTGTGGTTTCTTTAGTTTACTTAGACTCTGTCAAATGTTGAATATGCCCCCAAAAGCCCTTCCGGTGTCCATCAATTATTGTTTTACTCAAAGCATGCAAAGGAATAAAATATGCTTTTTACTTGAAAAATGAAGAACGAATACTTAGACACTTTATTACGATGCACTTAAGATGTGAATGGTTTGGGAATGAGGAGGGAGAGGGAGGTTTGTCAGCATTTTTTGTAAAGCATCACATGTTTGCACAGATTCAATGTCCATTTGGAAGCAGACGAGTGGAGAAAACAGTATTGATTTCTTAACTATGCAATCCTGTGTTGCTAGTGTAAAAGCTTCTACAGTGAGGTGACATTTCATTTAGAACACCACTTAGTTGGTAAATAATTTCTCATCATCAGAAGACTGCAGTTCTTCCACAACCATGCTATGAGAATAAGCCGCTCTGAACTCATTGAGACTCAGAGTGTAATGCCATCCTAAGAACAGTTACACAAAATAAGCACTTAGGGTTTGTTTTTAAACAAAAAAAGTACTTAGGTTTTAAACAAACAAACAAACAAGTATAAATTAGGTCTACACTAGACAGCAAAGGTAGTAGTCTCCTAACAGTCTACTTTTCTAGCCCCTTTTGTAACAAAAAGCAGCTGTAGAACATTGGAATAAAGAGTGAAGAATACTAGACTATTGGACCCTGAGTGCTTTATAGATACAGTATCAGTTCTCACATATAAGGATGGAATTTCTTTCACACAAAGGTGGAGGGCAGCTATAAGGTGAGTGGTGAATTGTACTGTTTAATTTTACTGTTTTAATTATACTGTTTTAAGACCTTTTATCTTTTTTAATGGAATTTTAATATTTTAATTTGTGATGTGATTTATATTGCAATAACTTCTATTTTAATACTCAATTGTTGTATACTTTTAATTGTATTGTTCATTTAAATTGTGGGCTGCTTTGAGTCCCAATTTTTGAGCAGAATTTCATGAAATCAGCAAGTTCATGCTGAAACAACGGCCCCCCAAAATTAATGTGGAGATGTCTGCTACTGTTTCTTTAGTGGTTTCTTATGAATACACTTGAGAGAGGATATTTTATAAGAGTTTAGCCATCTCCTTCTCAGTTTTGATTTTGGACTTAGTGATTTGTGAGAGGAGAGAGGAGGTATGTGGCTGATGACTCATAGCTGTGATATTTTCTCCTGTGACAGAAAATAAATCTGAGCTCAAACTCCAGGTTTTTGTCACTCAGTCTACTTTTAATGAGCACATTTCAACTTTATTGAATTTTAGCCTGCTGTAGCTCTGTGTAAACACTTGAGAGCTAATGAATACAGAAAGCAGAAGAAGTTACTTTCGCTTGAAAGGGTAGCCGGGATATAACATTTGCCATGCCATTTGCCATTCTTTCTTTCTTTCTTTCTTTCTTTCTTTCTTTTTTAAAAGGGATACCTGTTCAATAAGTATTAATGTAATTTTATCATAATTTATAAAATAGTATTTAACTTTTTCAAACTAAGCACTTCAGGTGAACACAAAATAATGAACATATAGCAGCCAATAGTTTAGAATAGAGGATAACTTTGTTAGCTTGCTATATCAGTGTCAGAAATTTTTCTCTGTTGTATTACCTCTACTGAGGGCAATAGAAAAAAAAATCAATGTGACTCTTATGGGCTAATCCTAGATGGATTTACTGAAGTCCCATTGATTTCAGAAGACCTTACTCACAAGTGTCACATAGAGCCTAAGGCTGCCCTTCTCTTTAGCCACAAGTCCAACTGAAAACAATGAGAATACTTAGTTAAGAGGCAACTATCAGAAATACCACACCATCTCAGTGCTGTTCTTTAACCATATGTAAATACTTTGCATTCTACCAAATATGAAATAGAAACAAACAGAAACTGGAAAAATTAGGTGTTGTGACTCCCAGACTGCCTCAGTCAGTGCCTCTGCTGTCAGGGGAAGCCAGGGAGTAGTCTTCCAAAAAAACTTTTCCAGGCTTTGGAAACCGGATTCTCACATATAGCTTTCAGGATATGAGAGGAATAACAACTGGGAACAAAATGAGGAGAGAAGTGCAATATTGGAATGTCTTGAGTTTACCCTAATTTCATACTCTGATGCCATGTCTGCATGGACCAAAAGACCCACTCCCCATTCTGGCATTGCCTTGTTCGGATAATTCATGGCCCAAACCCTGGTTCAGTACCAGAATCAAGGTATAACATCCTTAAAATGAGTTGGTTTAAAAAAACAAACAAACCCCCCCACAACAACACCATCTTTCTCTGGATTGGAATCCTTCTACACTTCAGTGTCTCCTACTGAGCTGGCAGGTGTGTCTGTCATTGTATCCAGTCACCAACTCTAAGGTTAGATCAAAGTGCCCAACCATGTGTTCATCACTGGGCACCTCGTTCATCACTGGGCACCTCAGAAGTGAGCAATCCACAGCAGTGGCAGATGCACTGGAAAGTTCAGTGGGACACCCAGACAGACAGCCACACCGGTGAATGAACGGAGGAGATCAGGACAGCTTTAAGGCCACAATACTCTGCGCTGCCCCTGGAAAATTCTAACCCAAGCAGAAAAGGCCTTAGAAACCATAAAAATTATTTTTTCTCTCCTTTTCTATTTGCATGTGCATGAGTATGCATCTTTTTATCCACCCCCATCCATGCCACTCTTGTTTCTTATCACAAATCTTCACTGGAAAACTAGCTATTCTAAATGTGCATATATTTCAACATGCAAACGCTAATGAGGAGTAATTTTTCCATACCTTGGGAAAGAATCAGCTCTGCAAATAGGCCAAGGACTAGATCAAAATCAAAGCCATTATTCATTGCAGCACTGGATTGCACGTAATTTTTTGCCTACTTTGGTCATAATCCAAGTAGCCCTGTGCACGTTACTTGTGCACTTGCCTGGCTTTTTTCAACATCTTTCCCTCTTTGCTTTTTGAAAAGATGCTAAAGTTCCGAGCAAGTGTTTTTAAATTCCATGAGAAGAGCTACAGCTCAGTGCTGAAACTCCCATCTTCAGTGCCTTCCATATCTAGAAAGAAGAGAAAGTCCAGAGTCAAGGCTGGTTTGTGGTCAAAAAGAGTGTAGCCTTCCTAAGGTCCACAGAGTGACAAGAATGAAACAAAAAGACCTCTGACTGAAGCAGCCAATTGCTTATAGCTAAAATTGCATTTTAAAATGACTATCTATGATTGCTATTCGGGGTCAGACTAGATAGTTATATGAGACCTCAGAAAAGCAAAAAATGATGATGTTAAGTTCCCTTTTGCCCATCTTTCATCAAAGCTTATGAACATGCAGCGTTGTTGCCATTTCCCATAGGTAGTAAATTATCTTGGGCCAAACCTTCAAGAAGGGGTAAAAATAACTCAATTTATTGAAATCACTCTCCTTTGTTTTTTGGATTTGCTTTTAAAAAACAATTAACAGTAAAACAGTAACACCTACAACAATTATAGATTCATCATCAAACACAATTACCAATTCATATTTAGAAGGGATTTCTCCAAAATTTAATCTGTATCTCAGGAGTTCATCAGCTGTTTCAAATAGCCAAGTTAAGAAGGTAATACCAATTTGTCAAAAAGCCAGGGGTGGTATTAATTCCTTTTATTTTCTGTAAACAAATGGTTAGTTTTTTCTGCTAATATAATTTCTCTTCTGCTTTTATATATATATTTTTATAAAACGTGGATCCTTCCCTTCCCTGCCTCATTGGCAAAATCCATCTCTCCTTTTGATTCTTGAAATCTTTTTTCTGGTTCTTTGCTCTCCTTGTATGTATAAAGAACTCTGTTTCCCAAGTCTTTTTGTAACTTAGTTAATGATTATAATTCAAGATTATAATTATTCATTATAACCCAATCATGATTATAACCCAATCATGATTATAATCCACTGCAACATACCTTAAATCCACATATTTGTGGATTTTTTAAAAGCCTAAGGTATTGTACCATGGGGTGGGCATGGTGTAGATTTCCAAATGTCATTGGATTAGAACTCTTGGCATTCACTGCCATTAATAATAATAATAATAATAATAAATTTTATTTCTATATCGCCCTTCCAAAGATCAGGGCAGTGTACAACATATGCAAACAATTAAAAATATCATAAAACAGCATGGATAAAAACAGTCCAGTATACGGTAAAAATGATAAAAACAATAAAAACAATAACACCCGATTCTATATGCACTAATGATAAGGTAAGCGGCATTACATGACAAGGCAAATGATGGGAGAGGCCCGTTCAGGAGTATGCCTGCTTAAATAGGTAAGTCTTCAGGTCCTTCTTAAATTGGGAAAGGGAGGGAGACAAGCGGAGCTCGGTGGGCAGTGAGTTCCAGAGGCTAGGGGCGGAGATGGAAAACGTCCTCTTCATTGTATTCACTAATCTAGCCTCTGGAACTCTTAAGAACTGTTGCCCAGTAGATCTTAGTGTGCGGGGCGGATTATGTGGGGAGAGACGGTCCTTCAGGTACCCTGGGCCCAAGCCATATAGGGCTTTATAGGTGATAACCAGCACTTTGTACTGAGCCCAGAAGCGAATCGGCTGCCAATGAAGATCTTTCAATATTGGTGTTATGTGGGAGGCCCTGGGAGCACCAGTGACCACCCGTGCTGCCATATTTTGCACTAATTGCAGCTTCCGAGTGTGATACAAAGGCTGCCCCATGTAGAGCGCGTTGCAGAAATCCAACCGAGAGGTTACCAGAGCATGTACTACCGCTTCAAGGTCCCTCCGGTCCAAATCGTTTCCTCATTCCTGCCCTTCCTCCACCAGGAAATGATCCGTCCATGACAGGGCAGAGATATTAGTAATCTCTGCCCACGGAATTTCCATGTCCGTGCAGAAGACCATATCAAGTGTATTTCCCGCAGAATGCGTAGGACCCATAACTAGCTGAGACAGGCCCATGGCTGTCATGGTATCCATGAATTCCCGAGCTGCACCTGATGGAAGCTTGTTGGCCGAGTAGGGGATGTTGAAATCTCCCAGGATTAAAAGCCTGGCTAGAGCTCCTGCCAATATCTCGAGATACACAGTATTCTTATCCTTGTTTTGGTTTTATTGCCCCGTCCTTATTTCCCTTTCCTTCTTCTGTTGTCCCCTGTTCCAAACTGTAGTTTTTTTTTTTTTAACCTTTGTGGCAAAATCCATCTCCTTTTGCATCTGTGAATTTCTGTCTGCACTGATAGTATTATATAAATAATAATTATTAAATACCGGTAGGATCTGCAAAAAAAAAAAATTAAAAAATAACTATGGAGTCATAGAAGCAGAGTTGGAAGAGGCCCCAAGGGCCATCAAGTCCAATCCCCTGCTATGCAGGAACAAAGAATCAAAGCATCCTTGACAGATGGCCATCCAGCCTCTGTTTAAAAATCTCCAAAGATAGAGCTTCCATCATCCTTCAAGGGAATGTTTTCCACTGTCAAACAGCTCTTACTGTCAGGAAGTTCTTTCTAATGCTGTGGTGGAATCTTTTTTCATGTAGTTTGAACCTACTGCTCTATGTCCTAGTCTTTGACCAGCAGAAAATTTAGATTGCTCCAGCTCCAATATGACATCCCTTCAAATATTTAAACAGGGCTGTCATACCACATCTTAACCTTCTCTTCTCCATGCTAAACATACCCAGCTTCTTAAGCTGTTCATCCTTAAATATGGTTTTCAGATCTTTCACCATTTTGGTCATCCTTCTCTGGACATGTTCATGATTAGGCTTCCAGTTAAACATGACTTCAAGATATCCCAAACTGTTTCTCTCCCTTTTCCTCATTCCTGCCCTTCCTACTTTCTGCCAGCTTCTTGTGGTCACTCAAGATTCTCAGTCCTTATTGGGCCACTTTGTTACTGTTGTTGTTATTGTCCCACATACTTTGTTTCTGAAAGACTTGTAAGATTGTACCTTTGCACATCTTGGATGGCTCGTATTCTGTTGATACCTATCTCTTGCTGGGGGCGGGGGGGGGAGCCATAATTTTGGCTACATAACCCTCTGAATTCTAAGGACTTTATCACATGAGGTAATAAACTGTAACAACAGCTGGGACTGATCACACAATATTGCATCCTTTATGTTGTTATCTTGATTGGAGAGTGTTTGGCAGGTATTTCTTTTCAATCACACAAAAATGCTGTGAATGACCCCCTTTCCTGCTTCTGTGGTGATAACATTTGCAAAGCAATTAATAAGTTCTGCTTTAATCATGATTGTGGGTGTCTGTAGATGAGCTTAAGTGTTGCTTGTCCTTTGCTTGTGATCAGAGATGAAGGTCCATATACAAATTCAGCCTAGACAATGAAGAAACAGAAATAGTAAGAGAGATCTCATACCTGGTATCAGACATTGATAGGAACATGGACTGCAGCCAGGAAATCAGAAGAAGATTAAGAATGTGGGAGAGTGGCTATGAAAGAACTAGAAAAGATCCTGAAATGCAAAAAATATACAACTAAGAACAAAAGTTAGAATCATACAAGCAATTGTACTCTCTATTACCATGTATGGATGAGAGAGCTGGACAGTTAGGAAAGAAGATATGAGATGTGGTGATGGAGAATAGTGTTGAGGATTCTGTGGACAGCCAAAAAACCAAACAAGTGGGGTCCTAGAGCAGATCAAGTCAGATATCTCCCTGGTAGCCAATATGACAAAACTGAGGCTATTGTATTTCAGACACATCATGAGAAGGCACGATATTGGAAAAAACAATCATGCCAGGAAAGGTGGAGGGAAACAGAGAGGAAAACCACATGCTAGATGGATGGACTCTATTATGGAGGTCATGTGTATGGGTTTGCAGGAACTAAGCACAGCAGTGGAGGTCAGGGAGTCTTGGAGACGTCTCATCCACAGGATGACTATTGTTGAGATAGACTCAAGGGCAGTTAACAAAAACCACAAAAAGTGATGAAGGCATTCTAGAGCCAAGTAGACAGGATGAACCAGTTGCAGATTACTTGCTTTCATATGCCAGTAGTTAGTCTTTCCTGAATCAGGAAGTCTCTCCCCCACCTTGGAAAAAAGTCCTTTTAAAAGGTAACACTTTTTAATATTGATTTTTTGGGGGGCATCAAGCTGGGTGTGCCAAGCTGGGTGGTACTGGGTGGGCTGCGTCAAATGTTGTGCATGATAAGGTATTAAATTATGAAGGTGTGATAAAGGAGAGTAGTCCTGATTATAGAACACTTTTGTAAAGAACATGATTTCAGAGGGAGTGGTGTGCTAGTCCTTAGAATGAGTTCACTATTAGTATATACAGTCAATAAATACATTTGTGCAAAGATACTTATTTTCCACTGAGAAGCTAAGAAGATGCAGCCCCCCCCCTCCATTGTTTTTAATGCTTAGATCTGCTATGGGAGCATACACTCATGCAAAAGCAGCTTTCAATCTTAAGGTTTCCTTGCTGGATCAAAAAATCACTTGTGCAGCCAAGCTGCAGAAGTACCCTAAAATGCAAGCATCCAATCCTTCCCATTATCATGTGAATAAATACACATTATGGGTGTATTTATATATTTGAATTGCAGTGAAGAGGGAATGGCAGATCCTCAGCTTGCTATTTTGGGCTGCATATCCAGTGTTACATGCAACCATATCTGGACTGAGGCCATTAGCAATGATTTACTCAAAGCTTCCTCTTAAACCAGAAGGATGAAACACAGCTTGCTTACCCTAATTTCATTTGAGTGTTTCTGGAACATTCAAAGATAACAGGCTGTAGGAAAAGAAGGTAATGAAAAGTAAGGTCCCTTTCTTTCTGATGAATATGCCAAAAGTTTGGCTTTTATAACAATAGAAATGTCTTACATTTCTTAAGGAAGACTCTGCCATTTGACATTTTGCTTTTATTTTGACTTCTCATCTCTACTACTGTAACATCTTCCTCCTTTGTTATTGAGTCAAACAATAGATAAATAAAGGAGGACACTGCCTGGCTTCTGTGTTAAAATTCATTACATTGAAGTCAAGAGAACCATTTCTATGTTGCTATTTATTTTGGGGTGAACCCCTCTGCCCCAAAAAGCCAAGTTCAAACCAAGGACAAATAGTTCTTGGCAAAATATGGAGAGTGGAGTGGGAGCTTAATTTTGGTTAAATTATACATTTAAGATGTGGAAAGTCATATGTAAATTCTGAGAATTAATTATCTTATTAAAACCAAGAATTTCATAGAACTGTAGCACCTTTGTATAGGAAGCAGCCACAAGAGCTATGTCATCCAACCCCCTGTCATGCAGACATTCACAACTAAAGCACTTCTAAAAGATGCTGATCTAAACTCTGTTTAAAGACCTCTACCACCCTCTGAGGCAGTTTATTCTACTGTCAAAGAGTTTTTTTTAATATACAAACATTCTTCCTAATGCTAAGGAAAAATCTCTTTTTTTGCAATTTGAATTCATTGGTTCTTGTTCTACTCCCTGGAGCAGCAGAAAACAAGCATGCTCCATCTTCCACATGACATGCCTTCATATGTTTTTGATGCCCAGAACTGGAAACAGTATTCCATTGGTTTGAGCAAAGCAGAATAGAGTAGTGCTATTGTTTCCCTTGATCTGGATACTGTATTCATGTTGATGCAGCCTTGTAATTAAATTAGATTTTTTGGCCACTATATCACATTGTTGAAGTATATTTAGCTTGTGGGCTTTAAGAACCTCTAATTCTTGAATGTGTACTGCATTCAAGATAGGTATCACCTACCCTATATATGTGCATTTCATTTTTACTTCTTGCATAGATGTAGTACCTTACATTTTTCCCTGTTAAAAAGACAATTCTGGCCAAGATCTCCAATCTGTAGTTATTTTGAACCCTGATCTTGACCTTTGGACTACTACTCCCAATTTATTGATATCGTTATTGATATCAAGCTGACTGGTTGGTAGTTGCTCAGATCCCCCTTTTTTGCCTTTTTTTTTTTTTTTTTTGGAAGATGGTGACAATATTTGGTGTATCTGTAGATGAGTTTTAGGTGTTGCTTGCCCTTTGCTTGTGATCAGGGATGATGACCCATATAAAAATTCAACCTAGACCATGAAGAAAAAAGAAATAGTAAAAGATGGTGACCAAATATTTCAATCTGCCGAGACCTCTCCTATTCTCCAGGAATTTTCAAAGATTATTGACAGTAGCTTTGAAATTATACCTGCAAGTTCCTTTACTACCCTTTGATACAATGAATCTGGCCCTGGAAACTTGAATTCACTAAATGTAGCTAGATATTCCTTTACTGTTTATTTACCTGCTTTTAGCTATAGTTCACTTACTACATCATCTCTTCTACTTTAACAATTTTCCTTTTGGAAGAAAGTGCAAGCATAGAAGGTATTGAACTGTATGGCCTTCTCCCTGTGTTTTTAAAAACTTCTTAGCTTCTTCTCTACACAATAACCCAACCATTTCCTTGCTCTAAACACAGCCAAAATCTCCTTTTATTATTTTTTTACAACTTTTTTGTAGGATTTGCATAGCTGTTAATATACAATAAAGTCATTTTCATCAATAGATGCAGATCAATTTCCAGTGCAGAATGAATTATAGATAACAGCAACAAAAAAGAGTCATGGGTATGATAATACAATAAAAGATATGATATAGTTTTATTGTTTAAACATATTATCAAGGATTCAGAAGTACTGAGGAGAGTATCATTTCAGTTCCTCAAGTGATAGGCTGGAGGCTTCAAGAGCTGTATATCGTTATGTATATGTTTTATGAGAATATACCAATATTCCACAAATAGTTTTTGGCTGGTGGGTCTTATAGTAGGTGACACTTTAGGTGATAGTTTCTCCAGTAATTATACATTTCATACTCTATTACACCAGTTTGCAAAGGAGAGATTCCCTAGTTTCCAGTTTTTTCCCCCCATTTCAAGTCTAGTAATTGCTAGGAAGAAGCAGATTTGATCTTTATATTTTAAGATTTTGTTTCCCCCTTTTGCCCTTTTTTATTTCCCTTTTTTATTTTTATTTTATTTCCCCTTTATTATTTTTAACCTCTCTAGGAAGCTAGAACTTATTCTGAACTTTAGTTTCCTGATTTACCTTCTGCAGTTGGCCCTTCATACCTATCAATTCTGCAACCACTGTTTCAACCATCCATGGCTTGAAAATATTCCATAGATAGATAGATAGAGATATGCAGTTGTCCCTTGACATTTGCAGCTTTATTACTCACGGTTTTGATTATTCGCAAGGTCAAGGCCACTGCACACATACTTCTCCTCCTAATTCTTCCCGGGCTTTTCCTTTGGGGAGGGAAAATTTTCCATTTTACATAATGGGCACAATTTTACTACACCTTTGTATATAAAGGGATTTGAGCATCCAATGTTGGTATGCATGGTGTATTTTCGCATTCTTTAAAAGGTCCAAGAGACGCCTGGGTCACGTTCAAGTTGACTACTGCCTGGGGATGGAGCTGTGCATTTGTCCCTGTGCATTTACATCCCGCGCCTAGCATGGGATTAAAGGCCTGTGTGATGATTAATAATAATAATAATAATAATAATAATGTTTATTTATAACCTGCTTCTGTAGCAAAGTAATCGGAGTGGAGTACAACAAGGTTAAAAAATACAGACTAAAACAACTCCTAGGTTAGGCCTCCCCTTTCCTCTGTGTAACAATTTACGAGAGGATAGCCAGTAATTTAAACTCTGCTTTGACTGCTGGATCTCATATTTCATATTTCAATGGTGCCTTTGTAATTAAACAGCAAAAAAAATCTGCATTTTTTTAAAAAAAATTAAAAATTTTAATCCTGGAATTTTTAAGTTGCCAAATCTAGTTTAAACATTACACTTGCAAATCAAATATATAAAATGTTTCAATGCACAATTATTCTGCAACCTATTATTTCCCTGAAAGTGAATCTCAGGCTTACTGAAGAGGTCTTATTTGTGAGCAGATGCTGATAAGATTGCACTATCAGTTTGTAAACTGAATGATTTGTCTCATCATTGGAGTTTTTCTCCCCAGATATTGCAGGGAAAAAGTAAGATTCTATCCGCATTAAAGCACTAGACTCTTATAGTGCTGCTCTTCCACTTTTACTGCTCTGGTTGCCTCCTCTTGCATTCTGAGGTTTATAGTTCAGTGAGGCCCAAGAGCTCTCTGGCTGAGAATTTCCCTCCTTCAACTACAAATCCGAGAATGCAACAGGAGGCAGCCAGAGCAGTGAAAGAAGAACAGTAAAAAGAAAGCAGCACTATTAGAGCAGTGTGGTAATCTAGTCAGAAAACGGATCCACATTCTTCTAAGGAAGAGCAATTCATGCCTGCGTGTCCCATTCCTTATCCTCCTTTTCTAGCAGACTCCTCCTTAGCAGTGCCCAGTGCCAATGCAAGCAAGCAAGCAAGCAAGCAAGCAAACCTAAATATATGGTGGGAGCTCTTACCATCTACTCATTTGTGTTCTTGCTCACATTATTCTAGAAAAAGAGGAGGGAATAGAATCTCCATACACTAGTCACTCTTCAGAGTGCTTTCAGGTGGAGGAAAAAAAATCTCTGAATGTACCAAGGCTTTCCAATTCTTTTTGCTTTGAATGTACTTTCATGTTAATGGATTTGCATCCAATCACTTTCTTGAAATATTCTGGGGGGGTTTTTTTCCTGCTCTCTCTCCTCCCTCCATCTGCTTCCCCCACTACATGACCCTGAATCACATCAATTCTCATGCAGCATTACAGAAATTGATTTCACCTGTTACCTCCGAACCTTAAAAAAAACAAAACAAAAAAAACTCAGAAGTTATAGTGAAAGTGTTAACTGTGTTACCAATAAAAAAATAATAGTTAAGCATTGGGATCCTTTTGTTTTAGTGTCAAAATTCCTATTTTCCTTACCTGCTCTAGTTTTAATCTGCCTCCTGGAAATGTTTACTTGGTGGTGGTCATCTTTACTGGCTCCCAAGAGAGTTCAAACACACAGGTGTATATCTATATTTACACGATATCTTTCTTCTGGAGTGGGACCCAAGGAAGCTCACAGATAAAACCTGTTATAAACTTACCAGTACAAATTTTTAAAATAATTCAGATCGTTTCATTGAATAGGATAAAATTTCAAAAGTTAAAAACAAACACAACACACCCACCAATAAGAAGCCCCCTTGTGAGTGAGTACATATTGAAAGCCTGCATGAACGGAAACTTCTTTGTTGACAAAAGGAGAACAGGGAGGGGGCACTTCTGGCAAAGGATGGGAGCAGCCACTGAGAAGGATCTCTCTCATGTCCTCACCAAGTGAGCCTGGGATGGTGGTGAGGCTGAAAGAAAGCCTTTCCCTAATTATCTTAAAGCTCTGGCAAGTGCATATGGGGAGATACAGTCTTTTAGAAAAGTACACACACATTTCATTTGGGGATGTACAGTACTCAGTCAATTTAAACTGACTTGAAGATTGAGAATAAGAAGTCCTTGGTAATTCCAGGACCTCCCAGGAAGCACTGCAGAAGGATAAAGAAAATGTCATGAAGATCTCCAAAAGACTGGGAACTTTCAGATAAACGCACACACACACACACACACACACACACATATTTGGTTAGGAAGCACAGAGTAGCAACACTAAAATATTCAAAAGCAGAAGAGTTTGTTACATAAAGGAAACAATGATGTGTGTCAAATTGCTTTCTTGCACTCCCTCTTCCTCTTGCTGAGAGAACCCAGAGATAAACTAGCAGTGATTCTGTAAGGGAGTTCACTGGAAGAACATCTTGGGTAGAATATTGTTATCACTGGATATCATTTAGTATTTGACCCTTTGATAATGGAACTGGGATTTGTTAAGTACACTGTAGAAGGAAATGACTTCATTCATTTACTAGTTGCATTTAAAAATAAAATTTCCCTCTAAACGGAGATGGATACATGCTGATTTAGCTCATGACTGGATTATCACATTTTAAATATGTCAGAAATAGTTAAATTAACAAACATATGGTTTCATCATGTTTCACTAAAAACATGCTAAATAGAAGTTTGTTATTGTTATTATGTGCCGTCAGGTCAACTTTGATATAGAGTGATCCTATGAACTTTGAACTGGAGATAAAGATACCCTGGTCACAATCCTATTAAGTAGTTCATATGCATGATTGTTACATAGACCCTCATTTATTGAATACATACAGACATTCTTCATTGTGGTGTCTCAGTTACAATGTTGCCACAGCTGAATTAAATGCATAACTTCTTAGGTTATAACCCCCCAGTCAAAACAAGG
The DNA here is from genome assembly GCA_034509955.1 of Urosaurus nigricauda. Lineage (NCBI taxonomy): Eukaryota > Metazoa > Chordata > Lepidosauria > Squamata > Phrynosomatidae > Urosaurus > Urosaurus nigricauda. Next base: position 252,800,563 of record JAOEGL010000001.1, on the reverse strand, counting down.
CTCACTTTCTCAAAACAAACAAGTCCCCTTTTGTTTTTTAATCCAACTTCAGTTGCAAAGTGTATGCAAAAACAACCAAATTTCCAACCCCATCCCCAATGCTCTCAGCATTTCAGATTTCTGTATCACATATCCATTCAAAAGGCTTACTTCTCCCCCCACACCTTTTCACGTAATTTTATAAGCCTTTCTACTCCAGTCCATGATTTTAATGTTACATAGGGGCTGTACAAACAGTCCTGAAGGGGCAGCCACCAGCCATCCCTTCTTCAGCCAGATTGGGGCCATGGCAACTGTGCACTGTGGCCCTGATCCAGCCTTTCTAAGGACCTTATTGCATTCACTTTTTTTACCGCTTTGGGGACGGAAACGGGAATCTCGAGGGCGTCCATGAATGGATTTTACCGCACATGCAAGTGTCCACAAAACGTACTTTTCTGGCATCCATCCCTGTTCAGTGCCGAGGAGTGATAAATGTTCTGGTCGGAAGACTTCCATCCAGCCAAAATGGCACCCGCCAGCTCTGAACAGGGATGGCTTGGGTACAGGTGTCAGAATGGGACCTTTTTGTGGACGCTTGCATGTGCAGTAAAATCTGTTCACGAGCGCCCCTGAGAGTCCCGTTTCCTCCCCCAAATGATAAAAAAGTGAATGTGATAAGGCCCCAAGGTGCAAAAAGGAGTCGCAAAAAGTAGCTCCTTTTTGTGCCCTGGAAAGGGTGGGATAGCCACACCGCCACGGCTGTATGGTGCTCCTTTGGTGCTACACTGTGCAGAAGTGACACCGTGCACCATATGGAAAGGCATGCAGCATCAAGGTGCCCTGGGGCAGAGTTGGGGTGTGTGTCACATGGACATGACACCCCGACTCCACACCCAGCCTGGCCTTAATGGCAGGACTGAAGAGCCCCTTAAAAATTATTTCTCAACAGCTCTCAGATTATTCTGAAAGGCAGAAGAGCTAATGGAGCATTGAATGACCACTGACTCAAAGATTCTTTTTTACTCTCGAATCCAGATATTACTGTTGACAAAACGATAATTGACAATGGGAGTGTTCTTTTGACTTAGTGACCCTTAGGTCTAGCATGCAGGAGGAAGAATTCATGACTTGTTAGCTGGTCTCCCCAACCTTGTTCTCAGTCAGCAGCAACAGCCCCTTAGCAGGACTGTACAGATACTCATGGGCACATTTTCAGCTTCCCTCTTATCTGGGGGGAGCTCTGCTCAGACTTGCCCCCTGACTGGTGCCTATTGTTGCTGCTGCAGAACCCTGTTGAGAAGCTGTCAGTCATCCATTTCCTGCATCCACTCCTAAATTGTAGGATAGTTTACTTCTTGCTGTCCTTCCACCAGGATGGAGGAATATATCTAGATCTCTGTAAATTCAAGCAGTCAAGTGAGTCACATGAAGGTGCTGGATTTTAAGTCTTATAAGATTATTATTATAATAATAATTAGTAGTAGTAGTAGATTATGACATATTTATATTAAAGTTGTATTTTAAAGTGCTTTCATTGATGTTTTAAAATAATGTGTAATTTCATATATACATTTTATTTTGTTTTATCAAGATATTGCAATATGTTCTATACCTTTTTGCATCTGAGCCTTGATAGAAAAGCAATGTATATGAATGTATGGTATGTATGTATGTCCAAGAGCCAGCATGTTATAGTGGTTTGAACACTGGACTATGGCTCTGGGGACCAGGGATCGAATTCTAGCTTGGCCAAGTCACACTCTTTCAGCCTCAATGGCAAACCCCCTCTGAAAAAAAAATTTGTCAAGAAAAACCCAGGATAGGTTCATAAGTCAGAAAAATTTGAGGGCACACAGCAGCAGTAACAACATGCATGTATAAATAAATAAATTGGAAAAGTTATGATGAAACGAAGACTACAGCAAGCTAGTATGCTTACTCTTTTTCCAGACACTAGTTTCAAGCATGCCCTCTCCCTAGGTATACTTTTCAATGGCATAAAATATGCTATTGCCTTCCAGGCTCTCATATAGAAATCTCTGTCATCCTTCATTTCTTTAAGGGCAGAAAATGTCTGAAGTCAGGACACTTGAAGTGCTTCAATAAGTCACACTTCTAAAAAGCAACAGTAATTTCTGAGGTAGTTGTGAACAGGTTAAAAGTGGCAAATCGTTAGCCAAACCTCTGACCCAAAATCTCTGGATGTACAGTATATATCAAATGCCCATAAGAAGAAAACTGTGGCAAAGAATCTGCTCTCAATCATATAACTTTGGGACTGCACAAACAGGCCCATGCAGCTGCCCCTTTCCTGGACAGATTGGGGCCGTGGCAACCTCACACTGTGGCCCGAATCCAGCCTCTGGATGCAGCACCAGAGTCATGCCATGATGCCGCACACTGTCTGGAATGGCATGTGGCATCATGACACCCTGGGGATGGAGTCAGAGCATGTTAGGACACTGTGCCCTGACTTTGCCCACAGGCCTGCACAAAGTGCTGGTCTGTACAGGGCCTTAGTTTTCTTAGTGCAGGGTGTTGTGACACCCCCCCCCCCGCATGTCACTTTCAGCTCTTTTAAATCTTTCTGCAAATGAGCATTTTGCTGGCAAGAAGACAGGAGCTCAACTTTTTACAGTTAACTCTATTCCTTCTTTCCATGTGTGGGGATCTTTGGCTATCAAAAAAGAAAAAAAAAAAAAAAAAAACAACACTCTCTCTCGAGAGCTGATCCTGGTTTAGATAATGAACACTTCTGTAGGCCCATCACTAAGCTTAGAAGAGCCAGAGGCTTCAAGACACTGTGGTGAAGGCTTTTGAAATCACTGTAAACTCAACTGGTACAGCAGCTGAGCAGTACACGACTCGGTGCCAGCATTCAAAATCAGGAGACTAAAGGCATTAAAAAATGAAATTCCCAATACAAATCGTACTCATCAAGAAGCTGACAACACAACATAATAAAATATAACACATACATACATACATACATATCTGGGATACTGAAAAAGAAAGAAAGAAAGGATATCCCCTGCTAATATCTAGCCCCCCTTCTAAGTTACTGAGGAACACAGTACGGGGATGGAAATCTTCTTTTAAAAAAAATCCTTACATGAAAGACCAATAATTTCATGTATTTTTTTCCCCTGCTGGGTGAGATTAAAAGAATTTCTGCATGTTTTTAATTATTTGTTTGCACTTCAGTCCTTCCTCTTCTTTTCTTTAAAAACAAACAAACCAAAACTAGTTGAAAACACATGCTTTTTTGTGCAGCATTTTTTAATAGATGACATTGGCTGTCCTCTTATGATAGTAGTTATGAGAACATAAATTAGATGTACAATCTTGTAACTCGTGGGATTCACATTTATGGATTTTAATGATTTAGCATGACCACCACAGCCTACTTTTTTTGCCTCTCAGCACTCCTACTAACAGATTTCTGATGTGCTGCATTGGAAAGTGATGCCTACAGTGGTCACAGGGTGCATTGAGGCAAGCAGTTGGAGAAAGACCCTCCAGATGTCTGTTCTCAATATGTCCTATAACTAGGAGATGACATTTCCCAGCACCCTAATCAGTGCCTTGGAAACCCTTTGGTTAAGGCACTGCCAGGCTGAAAAGTTAGGTTTGGAAGGATGTCATTATTGGGCATAGGTATGATGACAGAGCTCCATTGTCAAAGTTATGTCTGATGATCTAACCCAGTGTCTTTTGCATAAAATACAATGTTTTCTGCATCAAATTTTATTTTTTTTATTTTTTGCAAAAAGAAAAGAGGTGTGGTTTTTTTGCTCAAAATTTTCATCAAAACATCCCAAAATGCAAAAAAAGAAGTCAACTATTTTCCAAACTGGATGTCTCAGTGTGTCTGCATGTTTTTTCTCAGTGAGGACAAGCAAAACTGTAAGTATTCTTTAAACTGCTAGCAAAACAGCAGTACTTGCATGCATGGAGATGCCTCTAAAACTTTATCCTCAACTAAATTACTCCAGGAAACATATTCAGGGGTAGCTGTGTTGGCCATGCAGCAAAATTCAACAAAATCCACAAAACAGAGATTGTGCTTTGGGGTTGGCCCAATAAAGGGATCACTAATTTGTTGATTTTATTTTGAATTTTCTTCCCATCTTTAGTCTGATACATAACTTTTTAAAAAGGCATTAGTTACAATTACAGGTCAAGTGCCCCAAAAGGAGCCAGTTGCCTGTACAGTGAAAAGTATGACTTTGTTTTCCCATTTCTTGCATGTTACTGACAATTACTTCTAGGGGTTTCCTCATTTCTTAAAAAAAAATGATACAAGCATTCACTGTAGGGTAAAGGCTTTTGGTGCTCATTCCAACGATATCTTGGGAAACTTCTCTGCCCAAATACCAGCTTGGGTTTCTAAACCTAGATTTAAAATAAAAACTTCAAGAAGCCAGTAAAGAATGATTAACCTGAAAGCTTCATTCAAGTTCAGCATGAACACAGCTGAACTGAAAGAAAGAACAAGTTGCTAGTGTACTGGACCTTTTGAATAGCTGCATAAATGAGATGGACAAGTTGTAATTTCATTCTTTTTCTGAACCTAAATGTTAATGGTCCATTTGGGACTTCAACTAAGGCACAGAGTGACTTGTTTAAGGAGTGGTTATGGCTTTTAGAAGTGATAAGTGCTGCTTTTCTAGCTTTTTAAAAAAAATAGTCTGATGTATCCTTCTCTGATCTATTCAGAGCTGGTACTCAAGGTTACCTAAACTATGTAACTCCTCTACCTCTCCCCAGGTCTAACGTTAATCTCTGTTTGCAGGGATTTCAACATTTTTCTGCTAAGTTATTGGCTGAAAGCAGTACTTTCCTTTAGGGACGAATCGGATCACCAGTGTCTTCTCTACCAGATTTTAGAAAGGAAATTTTTATTTCCCCAGACATTTTTGATAATCTGCCAGTTAGGCTTTGCTATTTCCCTGTGACTGTGAGCAAGCAATAGACTTTGGCTAACTTCTGCTAATTAACCCTTGCACTCTCTGTTTCAAGAGTCCCAAGCCAAGATCACATTCAGAACTCAGTAGCAATAATGAAGCAACTAAATGCTGGCATTAGAACCCCAAATTATATGGAGATTTACTGCTGTAGGCTATATTTTTTAGAGGAAAGAACTGATAAAACCAGCTCTGAGTATTCATTAACTAGGAAAACCCTATGAAATCCACGGAGTCACCATAAGTTAACAAATGTCTTGAAGGTACACACATCTTCAAGTTGTAAATAAATAACACAGGGAGATAAAGACTACCAACAGAGCAATTAAAGAACAATTAGAAACCACAAACACATTCAGGAATAGACAGAAGAGGGGAAGGTAAGATAGCTCAATATTCTAGCTCTACATGCATAAACATGAAGTTTCCACCAAAGTCAAATTGAAAGCCAAGGATGGAAATTATGTGGCCTTCCAGATGTCATTAAATTGCAAATTCCATCATTCCTCTACATTGGCTGTTCTGGCAAAGCTGGGAGCTGTAGTTTAGCAACATCGGGAAAAACACCCTATACTCAGTTTTATGGTAGGGAGGGATGACCATAACAGGTGAGCTCCGTTAACCAATCACAGGTCCTCATAGCTCAAAATATTATTCCATCTTGGCATCCAAATGTCTTTGCAAAAACAGATGCAATTACTTTCTCACTAATGGCCAATATCTTTGAATGCATTTCAGCCACTTGCAAACAAGAGGGAACACAGGTGTTTTAGACAATAGGCAATCTTGATGAACCTTCCCAATGGCTCCATGCAGGCTGGTACAAACTGGAAATTACAGAAATACACAAAAATAAGATAGGATTTCTTTACTGTCTCCACTCTATCTACAGTTTCCAAAGGGGTTGCCATATTAACTTCCTGCTGCTAAAACAACAAAGAATTGCACAGCACCTTTAATATGAATTCATTGTAATGTTCATTGGTCATAGTCAGTACTTCCAGCATTTGTTTTCTGTCTGCCCTCAGTCTCTAGAGACCCACTCCTCTCCCCTCATGTAATTCTGGACAATACTTCCTAATGTTGTAGGCCAAGTGGCATATTTTTTATCCATGGCTTGCCATTTTCAAGGCCTGACATGGGTAACAGAAGAATGCTAATATGAACGTGATTGTACTGCCCCTGAAATAATGCACTTTAAGTTTAATAAGGTATATGTCTGAGTAAAAGGCCTGTAAAAGATTAAAATGTGTGTGTTGAAGTACTGCTAGCCAGCCAATGGGTAAACAAAAGATAAAATGGTAATTGAGACAGGCTCAGCTTAGCTGGACAGGTAAGGTGCTCCATAACAAAAGCAAGGGTTACCAAATAAAGAAACCTAGGAAAAGAACCAGAATTTGTAAGTCAGTGGTCTCAAATATTTTTCCTTCTTTATGTACACTGTAATAATAAAGTCAGCCCTTGATATCCATAGATTCCTTATCCATGGATTCAATCACCCATTGTTTTAAAATATTATATATGTGTATGTGTGTATTCCAAAAAGCAAATCTTGATTTTATCATTTTACATAAGGGGCCCTAGTTCTATGCCACTGTAATTAATGGGACTTAAACATCCATGAATTTTGGTATCCATGGGGGGGGGGGGGTCCTGGAATCAAAGCCCAGTGGCTACAAAGAGCCCACTGTAGGATATATATACACACACACACACACACACACACACATATACATACAAAAACTGGCATCCTGCATTACAGTTATGGATTCAAAACTTAGAGTTATGTATCCATAACTGGTCTGTATTCACAATTATGCAGGTATTCCTCCCAGAACCCTCCTTAAACTCAATGGAGCCAATTTATGAAATGTGGGTCTGCAGAGTGGGCAAGTAAGGCATTTCAGAGTGATGCAGGTAACTTCTTCCCACCCCATAAAGCAGTGCAATGAGAAAAAGCATCTGTTTATTGCACCATGGCTCAGTAACAGGACAGGGCTCATTGTGTTGGCTAGCTGCCTCATTCTGAAATATCCCATTTGTCTGAGCCGTGTATCTCCATTGCTTGGAGTGGCTCCCTAGAGCTTCAAGTGGTGTCTTCTCCCCAGTTTGAAGACCAGATTCAGAGTGGGATAGAGGTTGCTGTTGTGTGCCTTCAAGTCATTTTTTACTTATGGCAACCTCAAGGCAAACCTATCACAGCTTTCTTGGCAAGTATCTTCAGAGGGGGGTTGTCATTGCCACCCTCTGAAGCTGAGAGAGTGTGACTTGCCCAAGGTCACCCAGTGGGTTTCCATGGCTGAGCCAGGATTAGTGTCAAGAGCCATGTTCCAAGCTCAAACCACTACACGACAGTTGGCTCACAGTGGGACAGATATCATGGACAGACAGACAAATAGATGCATGTTTCTTATGGAATATTTATTTGTTTATATATACTTAGTGGGAAAAAGATATGTAAGTAAAAAAAAAATGCAATAGGAATCAGAAAGCTTTTTTGGATTGACCAAAGTTCAAGAGCAATATACATGACGCTCTTTGATTTTTAAATTTGACAATCTCTGGTTGGAAACTTTGACTTTGATGCTGAGCACTCTAAGGCAACTCTATTAAAACCTCCTGCTCGTATCCTACTTACTCCTGGTTTCATTATCCATTTCTCTTCCTTTTCAACCTAGAAATGTCTTTACTACTTACTTATTTCCTCTGAACTTCTCTCAGTTTTTAAAGAAATCACTGATATGCATTTCTACAGAGCATTCATATGCAAAATTGTGCTTCTGAATCTATTTTAGGCTGTGCACCAACATCCATCTGCATAATGTTTAAGTGCCTATTATTTAGATTGAGAGATGTGACAAATAGGAGCATGCATAAAGCCTGATGGTAGGAATATGCTCTGTTCAAATTAGTGGAGCATGTGAGCATGTTATTATTTGGGCATTGCAATTCATAGGGAGATACCTGGTGTCCTTATCAAGGACAACAATCTCTTTAACTCCGAATTGGGGCTGGCCTTTAAAGCCCTAAACATCATTGAATACGAGTACCTTATTTGACCCTTAGATTGTCTCCACACAGTCTCTTTTAGATATCTTCACCCAAAGGAAATTAGATGGGGGGATCCTCAAGAGATGGTGTCCTACTTCTAGACTGTATACTCATTATTCATTCATAGAATCAAAGTGTTGGAAAGGACCACAAGGGACACCTAGTCTTACCTCTGACTTTTAATAAATTAATTTGTTCATCCATGTGTTAAATTGCATAAATAATGCATTGACCTCTATTATTACTTATTACTTACCTTTATGATTGTTGTTGCTTCTAACTTATGGCAACCCTAAGGAGAATGTATCATGGGGTTTTTTTGGCAAGATTTGTCCAGAGGATGTTTGCCATTGCCTTCCCCTGAGGCTGAGAGCATGTGACTTGCACAAAGTCACCCAGTGAATTTCATGGCAGAGCTGGGAATCAAAACTTGGTCTCCAGAGTTACAGTCCAACACTCAAATCACTACGCCATGCTGGCTCTGCCTTTGTGAGATGATTAAATAATCTGAATGAGAAAATAATGACTATGTGCTACCAGTGTAGAAACTTGAATCTCCCCCTCTCTCTTTTTAAACCTGTAAATCAGAAAGTCAAATATTTCATTCAAGTTAATTTACTCTTTAGGACTATTTGATTTAGTGATGTCTACAGTGGCATCTGCACTCTAGAATTAATACAGTTTGATACTGCTTTAACTGGCATGGCCTGATGTTACGGAATCCTGGGAACTGTAGTTTCTTATGGCAGCAGAGCTCTCTGACAGAGAAGGCTAAATAACTCACAAAACTACAGATCCCAATATTCCATAGCATTTAGCCAGGGCTGTTAAAGTTAAAGCAGTGTCAAACTGCATTATTTCTGCAGGGCAGGTGCAGCCTAAGTATATATACAGATCTTCTTGTATCACTTCTATGTTTAATGTATTCATGTTTGGTAATGATCATTATGATTTTTTAGAAGAAGAAAAAAGGGGAATCCATCAATAAAATTCCAGATTAGCACTTGTCCTAGCTCCAAGTGGAAGTTATAAAGGGGAACAGAAATGCATTGGATGCAGCCAAAGTGTGGGATGGGCAAAAGCTACCAGACGACTTCCATCACTAATTCAATTTTTCTATCCTCTATCTCTCCCTAGCAATGGATTTTTGCAGAAAATCTGTTTCCAAAATTAAAGAGAATGCCTAGGAGAAAAAGAACAGTCCCTAAAAACACAATCCTATGAATACTTATAGAGAAGACCCACTAAATTCCATGGGGCTTAACTGTGAGTTTGTGAGCATAGAATTAATGCCTGAAATAGTTACTGGAGAAAGAATCTCTGAAAAAGCAAGGGAATAGCATTAAGAAGCCCTATTATTTTATTTTAATGTGTTCAAGAACAACATAATGTGGCTGAAATTGGAACAGAAGCCACATTTTCTTTTGAAGGAACTATATTTGAATTACAAGTATTTTAAAGAGGGGGGTTGACATTAGCATCATCTCTGGATTTAGGCCTATTGGAAATGTGCTGACAGCATGGGGGTGAGAGGAGTGGGATTTGTTAGCATCCAAGGTTAATGTGAGGTTGTGATTGACCACAGAACTGTCACACATTTACATGCAAACACCACACAGAAAGCAGTTTTCAAATCAAAGCATTCCATATGAGCTGCAAGGAATTGTTCAAAGGCTAATACATCCTCCTCATTTGGTAGGTGCTACGATTTATGCAACAGCTTCCTAAGCTGTCATTATTGCCTTATATAAAACCTGGCAGAAGCATATAGAGCATCTGGTTGTTGATTCTATAAAGCCAAAGGCACATTGCACCTCTAGGAAGGGGGGGGGGAATTAACTTAGGACAACAAGATGCTTAGCATCCAAGCTGCGTGGAAGGTTGTGGTGAAAATTAAGGCAATCTGCAACTGACCACCCACACAGGAAAAGTAACAGATGAGGCCTTCCTTATGATTCACAAGACATTACGGAAAATGTGTTCGTTCCACTTTTACACCCACATCGGCTCTCTTCTGACAGACACATTAAAGCAAAAATAAACCAAATAAAAGCACTGTAGAATGAACTGTGACAAGCTACCCCCCTCCCTCTGCGGCTGCCTCTTTTCAGACATGAGGAAAAATTATGCTCAGCAATGGTACTTAGGAGGAATAGAGTTTAATTTGCTATTCTCTTGTAGAGGCTTCCAACAATACACACTAGTGCGGTGTGAAGTACACTGGATGAAATACATGAGCATCTAGCTGAATTTAGAGTACTTAGAGGTGCTACAAAGCTGCTAGAAACAACAAAAATGCCTGCTGCAGTAGTTTCACCATAAACAGAGCCTTACAAATGTCATTTTGGAAAGGGCGATTTACTGTGATAAATTATCATAGTTAATTTGGGAATATACCACGAAAGCCAGACACTTGAATTTGATAGGATTTTATTAATTCTAAATATGGTTGTTTCAAAATGTGAAAACAAATCTATCAAAGGATATCAGTGCTTTCACCCATCCTCCCCAATGCTTTGTCTTATTAGCCTAAGCTGTATAAAAGTAACTGACTTTTGTATGTTTATGCATGTGAGAGAGAAAGAGGATAGAGCTATATAAAGATTTCTATTTCATTTCGAAAATATTCTTTAGGGGGTTGTGTAGACTTTGCTGCTGTCTAGTTTAAGAGACCTCCGAGGAAGCTTGTTTGCTAGCTGGAAATAAACAAAACATGTTCATACAGTCTTCCACTTAAATTTTATTCTGCTTTAAGATGTATGTTATTTGTCTTTTATGGCAAGTGCTGTTATCTTGAAGTGTTCAGTAGCTGGGGATGGGGAGGGGGGAGGTATGGGGAAACAGGAGGAGGAGAAGGAGAAAAAGAAAAGAAGTTGGTTGGAGAAGAAAGAAAACAAGTTTGATCACAGAGTCTTCCAGCAGATGTCATACAGATCCAAGAAGCATTTACTGAAGGGTTCTAAAATAAGCTTTAGATTTCAAATATCTTTGTTTCTCTTTTAAAAAGGAAAAAAGAAAACAAGTAGTAAGAAGCCAAGATTTTATACACTTTTAATGTTGCATAAATATATGTAGCCCTTGAGCCATATACAGGGCTGGGTCTAGCATCTTTATTTCTTTCAGACTCAGACTCAAGCTTCTCCCACCCAAAAAGCCAAAGATTCCAATGTGGAATCTATTCTAGTTGACAGCTAACAGAAGATACAGAACAGTGAGAAACTACAAAAAGTGCTTGTTATACCTGGTTTCCCTCACCCTATTCTCAAGTCATCTTTCCTTACAGTTATTCCAGGGTTGCCTCCAACACATACGTCCCTCTATTAGGGTATAGTTTCAGAAAATAACAACAGGTTCATCTTCATCTCTATTTACTTCCCAGCCTCCTCCTTTCTTCACATCTACAATTCCTGTTCTCCCAGGATGACATAGCAAAAGGTCTGTCCAGACTAGCCACATTTAACCAAGTTTCTCAGTGGGTGTTAAAATGCCCCACTTTCCCCCTCTCAAGCTTTGTTGACATTCTTTCATGTCAACTACTGAGAATGGCCACTAAGGATTGCAGCTACAATCCTTTCCCCTAGGTGGTAGCCACACCCCCATACCCTCCCAATCATGAAGAGAGGAGGAGAAGGGCAGTGGGAGCAGCTTCTCTAGTGCTCGTTCATAGAATCATAGTTAGAAGAGACCACAAGGCTATCCAGTCCAACTCCTTGCCATCAAGGAACTCACAATCAAAGCATCCCCAACAGATGGCCATCCAGCCTCTGCTTAAAGACCTCTAAGGAAGGAGACTCTACTACACTCCGAGGAAGGAGTGTGTTCTACTGTTGAACAGCAATTAATGTCAGGAAGTTCCTCCTAATATTAAGGTAGAATCTCTTTTCCTGTAGCTTGCATCCATTGTTCCATATCTCTGGAGCAGCAGAAAACAAGCTTGCTGCATCCTCAATGTGACATCCCTTCAAATACTTAAACAGGGCTATGATATCACCTTTTAACCATCTCTTTTCCAGGCTAATCATCCCCAGCTCCCTAAGTCTCTCCTCTTAACACAGGGTTTCTAGGCCCTTCACCATTTTGGTGGCCCACCTTTGGCATGCTCAAATTTGTCAACATCCTTTTAGAATTGTGGTGCCCAGAACTGGACACAGTATTCCAGGTGAGGCCTGACAGAGGCAGAATAGAGTGGTACTATTACTTCCCTTGATCTGGACACTATACTTCTATTGATGCAGCCTAAAATAGCATTAGCCTTTTTAGCTGGCCCATCACACTGTTGATTATGCTCAACTTGTGGTCTACTAGGACTCCTAGATCCCTTTCACATGTAGTCTCCTTAAGCCAGGTGTCCCCCATCCTGTATCTATGTATTTCATTTTTGATACCTAAGTGCAGTACCTTGCATTTCTCCCTGTTGACATTCATTTTGTTAGTTTTGGCCCAGCTTTCTCATCTATTCAAGTCATTTTGAATTTTGAGTCTGTCCTATGTGGTATTAGCTACTCCTCCTAATTTGGCATCGTCTGCAAATTTGATAAGCATGCCCCTTAGTCTTTCATCCCTCTGTGTGATAATCTCCAATGTGACTATGAACACTTGCATACATTACAATTATAATTCACATCCCCCAGGTTGCACCCTGGCTGGGAATGTGCATTTGCTGATCTCTTGAATGGAAGCCAGAAAATAATTGGACCAGCGCTAGGCACCACGTCCAGGGAAGAGGGCGGGGCAAGCTGGGGCTATTTAATATGGCAACAGCCCACCTCATTTCTCTCTTTGAATCACTGTATCACTCTCATGCCTCTTCTTCAATATGGCTTTAGTGGTCGTTTCTGGGCCAGATAAGAATTTTCTCCCCTTTTGAAAGGTGTTTTTTTTTTTTTTTTTTGCCTACCACACACTGTTGTTTGGGGACTTGACAATTGGCCTGGATGTGGACTTGAATAGTCGGCCACTTGTGGTTGATGGAGGATAATTAGCTGTCTAGTGAACACCTTGGCACCCTCTTTGGGTGAAGGTTAGGCCTCTTAAATGTGTGAATGGGGAGATGGTGAAAGAGACCTTCCTTCGGGATAGGGTGGAATATAATCCTCAAGTCATGTGAGTTGAGGGAAGAAGTCTCAGCTTGGCATTCCAGATGCAAGCTGGCCCAGGAAAAATCTGATTATGGGTTTTTTCCCCCTCAGAGTTCAGGTGTTTCACCCTGGGGAAGCTGAGGAAGAGGTCTGAGGAATAGACTGCTTGCCTCGGCTGCTGCCGTACCAGTTTAATCCCTTCAAATTTTGCAGATTTTGAAAAACAGTCAAATATTTTAATTCAAATAAAAGTGGCCCATTTTTACAAGCCATATTATGTGTCTGGTCTCATTATTTCAAGTTGGTCAACAGCACTGTGATTCCACGTTAACTGACATGGCTCAATCTTTTCAAATCCTGGAATTACCATTTTAGTTGGGGTGTTCAGAATTCTCGCTCAGGCAGCTCTTCTATCTCACCAAACTACAACTCCCAGGATTTCATAGGATGCTGAATTAAAGAGGAATCATAGTGGTGTAATTCCCTAGAGTGAAAAGGCCCCAGGACATATTGAAAAATATCTATCTAGATATTGAAAAAATCTGGAAGTTTTTGACATATACCCCTCCTTCATATGACATTGGATGTGGCATTGAAAGGATTCCATGCAACTTTTAAATTGATTAGTTTGTGGTCAATTTTCTGCTTGTTCTGTGTGCGCGCATACACTCAGCTGCAGAAAGGGAAAAATATTGGCTTTGCACAAAGATTTTGGTGTAAATGGCAAACACAAAGGGCAGAAGAAGGTTTGAGGCTTATCCCATAGGCTTGAGGGAATTGAAGACTGCTTGATAGGCTGTCTCACTTTGTCCAAATGGCTTGTCTTGACCAAATTCTTGCCCATTACCATTTTTGACTGATCTTGGGCAGTTGGACACTGACAATATCTTATAATAAATAATAAATATTCATTTATATCCCGCCCCTCTGGGTAAGCAATCGGGGTGCAGTACAACATTTAAAAACAGTTACAATTAAAATGAGACAGTCCAATCCCCCCTCCCACCCCTTAAGAATTGATTAAACTATTTCAAATTTAAAAACAATATCAGTAAGATCGCATGACAATAATACTCTACTAAAGAATATATGGGCGGCTTCAGGGATGTCTGAAGTCTTGATGGGTAGGGCTGGATAGGCAGATTAGAAATTGTAGGCATTAATCGCTGTCTAGGAAGGCCTGCCGGAAGAGATGCGTCTTGGTGGCTCTCTTGAAACCGTCCAAGGTTGTGATAAGGCACATCTCATCCAGCAGGCCATTCCACAGCATGGGGGCGATAGCAGAAAAGGCCCTCTGGGAGGTCTGCACCAGCCTCGTTTTCATAGGCTGTAGCAGGTTCCTCCCAGAAGACCGAAGTATGAGAGGGGGCTCATATGGGGAGAGGCAGCCCCTAAGATAGGATGGACCCAAGCCATGTAGGGCTTTAAAAGTCAAAACCAGCACCTTGTACTGTGCCCAGAAACTAATCGGCAGCCAGTAGAGAGATTTAAGCACAGGTGTTATGTGCTCTCTCCTAGATGTCCCAGTAACTAACCTGGCTGTCATATTTTGGTATATATATCTTGTGTTATATTTCAAGCTGGAAAAGAAACTTTGTGGAGGAAATGGTACTCAGTTCACCAACCAAGAGGGATTTGTGCCTCTTTATCTTGAGGTGATCAAATTGCTTTCAGGACCAAGTATTTATGGTAAGATGACTTTTTTAAAAGTAGGAGGTATTGAGTTTCTGAATTATTGGGTAGAATTACACATACACCCTTTTATTGGATTTAATGTACAGGGACTGAGAGAGGCTGTAATGAACAGTTTATCCTATGGTGTAGAAAGATCCCAGTTATTTTATAAGTGACAAGTCTGCATTGTGTCTATGAAAGAAAATGACCCCAGGTAACCAAACATTAGTTGTGCTGAAAGTGTATAAAGAGCCAAATAATAAAATGTAAGCCACAATGCACAAAATCCCAATGCACAAGGGATTTTTTTTCTGATGGCAAGAAATTTCCCAGATCTATGGTACACAAGAAAAGATATTGCTTCTGATACCAAGGAATAGAAATATTCAAGCTGCATCCATAGCATATGTTAGTGTATAAGGTAAAATGATTTGTTCAAGGACATTGTCTACAAGTGACATAATAATAATAATAATAATAATAATAATAATAAATTTCTAAACCCCCCCCCTCTGAACAAGCAATTGGGGAGGGGTAAAACAATTAAAAACATATACAGTTAAAAATTACAGTCTATACAATCCATACCCACCTCCCACCCCTTATCATACATCATAGCAGATTTGAAGACATCTGGTATTCCTCTGATTTTATTTTATTTTTTATTTTTATTTTTATTTATTTATTTATTTTTATTTTTTTCCCCTCTGATAATTTCCACCTCAGGTCTTTTAAAAATGTACAGTACAGTTTATGGAGTGTTGAAGTGGGGAGTCTGGGTAGCCATGTGTGTGAGCTCCATCCACTCTTTCAGGTGCCATCAGTGGCTTGGTGTCTCCCAGTGTAGTAAAGCATGGTAAACCTCCTGGTATGGGAATAATGAAACTAAAACTAAAACTAATACTATCATAATCTTACTTATTTTGTATTGATGAGGAGGATGGTCTCATCCTGGGCACCCCAGCATTCTGCAAGTTGATACAGCAAAGATGGGACACCCAATATTTTAATTACAATAATAATAATAATATAATAATACATTTTATTTCTAGCCTGCCCCTCTGAATGAGCAATCGGGGTGGGGTACAAAAGAGAATAACAATTAACAAAGCAAAAATACATAGCAGTTATAGCGACAACAAAAATACTTAGTAATTATAACAAAAAATAAAATTAACAAAGCAAAATTCATAACAATTACATATCAAAACAAGTAAAAAGAAAATCTCCATTCTCAACCCCCATCCCAATCCTAAAACAATGTGAACTATACACAATCTAAAAAGAAAAGAAAAGAAAAGAAAAAAGTGGGTGGGGGGGAGGCAAGACTCCTCCTTAAGTCCAGGAGCCAAGACATAGGAGGAACCCAGGTAGAAGGAGGGCAAACAAACACTCTCTCAGCCAAGTCCTCTTCATTGGCAGATGTTGGAGAGGAGGGAAAAAGGCCTATTCCTCCTCCTTAAGTCCAGGAGCCAAGGCATGGGAGCAGCCCAGGTGGAGGTAGGGCAAACAAACACTCTCTCAGCTGAGTCTTCTTCACTGGCAGATGTTGGGGAGGAGGGAAAAAGACTTCCACCCTCAAGAAAAGAGGAAATCACAGTAAGCGGCCCCCCGCCCCATCAGAGAACAATGACAGAAAGAAGGAAGGAAGCAGCAGGAGTGAGGAGAAGAGAGCATCCTCACCTCCCCAAAGGGGAGTGGCATGCCAAGAAGAGCTCCCCTTTCTTTCCAGGGGATGGCCCTGGGGATATCTTACTACTGCCTGGTGTCAATCCTCTAACGGTATCACCTAATGAGATCTGCATCTTCCCCCATCCCATAGTGCCCTAGCAGTGTAACCCACTGCTAATTCCTTGTTTTCCATGGTTCTAAATCACACACAGAGATAGAAGTGAGCTGTTGCTACAGCCAGGCACCTTCTCTGGGTGTGGAAGGAAATAAGGACATTATCAGGATGAAGGCAGACAGTCTTGTTCCCAGCGTGCATGTGACCTAGGAATTTTAAATAGTCAGGACCTCAGCCTAAATATGACAAGAAGCAATGGAATCTTCTCACCTTCGTGCCTTACTTGTCCAGACCAAGAAGGCAAAGAAGGATTCAGTCACACAATGACTGAGGATGGCTATGGGCTATCTGCTACTTCTTCTTACCCACCTCACTCCTGCAAAGTCAAGAGAGAACACTAAAATCCTCCTGATGCTAGATGTAGAAAACAATTCCTTGCCCAGCCCTCCCCCCCCCATGGATTGTGGCAGCAGTCCTCACCCAAGAAGGTTGCAAGGGCAGCAGTGACCACCCCCTGTTCCCACAAAGGAGGTATAGGATAAGGTGGTAATGGCAGTGGTGCCCACAAATGCCAACTGCCTGAGAAGGCCACAGGAATTGTTGCATACCTAGCCTCACACCTTTTTATCCACAATAATACCACCCCCAAATGGGGCAATGATGCAATAGCAGTGTTACTCCTATCTCCTCCCCACTCCCAGCCCACAAGGAAAAAGAATAACACCCCATCAACCAAAAATAAGGGCAAGAGGTGGAGGCACCTTAAGGAGCTGCTTCTAGAGAAAGCAAATCAAGAGCAGCTCTCCAGTGGCAGGGCCCCTGATCAACTTTGGTCAACTTTGTCATTTCCAGCACCTGCTACCTAGATGACTGATTCTCTGAGCCTAATGGCAGGGCTAGCTTTGATAGTCAAAGAGAACTGTTGCTTTTCGGTAATCAGACAAATTGATAAATTATTATATGCTCTTTACTATAGGAAGGATGCTTGCCTAGGTGGAGATCAAAGCAGGACAAACTGCTGAAATCACAGTGTGGTTCACCTGGGCTCACCCAGGCTCTCATGGGTGTCACAAGGGTGGGGATTATTTGCTTTTACTCTTCTTGTAGAGGATGGTTTTCTGACGTGTAGAGGATGATTTTCTGCCAAATAGAGTAGTCACATTAAAAAAAGTTAGAGTTTCTTAAAAGGTGGGCAAAAGAGGGAATTTCAGCAGGAAGAACTTACATGTTAAGTTACACCTGCTGTAAGCATTCTTTCATATCATTACTAAAAGGACAGGGACTCCTTTTTTATATGGCTACTGTTTGGTCGAGCAAATTAGATTTTTTTTTTCTTTATAAAAACAGAAAGTGAGCTAGAACATAGCATATAATTGTACATGTGCAAACTCATTGCACTTATAAAGCTAGGATGGATGGCTGACTTTTTCACTGGCTTTTTTGTGGATCTGCTTGTGATTTTCTAACAGTTTTAGTATGGGATCCCAAGACTACTTCATTATCCTACTGATTGACACAAAACCCTTCCCCATAAACCTGGGTGTTTGTCACCCTAACCCTACACATACAAAGACAGTTTTTGTTACATGTCTTTATACATGGTCAGTGTTCATTATGTCATATTTTGGAACCCAGCCAGGGATAATCTCTTGAAGAGTTTCACTCATATTAAACACTATAGTTCTTTAGATGACTACTACATAATCAGTTCTTTCATTTCCATGGAAAAATATCTTTGGGTTTCAAGAACTTGATTTTTTAAAAATGGATGCAGTCCAAAATAAATATGACCTGGCAGTTTTAAAATACTTGATCTATGTTCTGTTTACGAGGGTTTAGCAATGGGCCACAGACTCTGAGGTCATTTGGTGACATCCCTTAAGCACATCTCACAGCCTTCTGGATTCTGAAGTAGGGTTAGAAAAAATATTCCTCAAATTTCTCATCATTGACAAGAAAGGACTGTATATTCCCTGGATTACTACATATTCTATAGGTTTATTCACTGCTTTCCTATTAAAACAAAATTTCCATGGCTTACAGTATTATAATCTAGTTGGTGTATCTTCATAACCTTAGTGAAGAGTGTCTTATAATATTAAACAACAATAATCATTTGAAAAATTTTATACTGAGCAAAACAAGAATCCATCTATTGATTATGGTTTAGCAGTTGATTCTCAAACTACTTTTTTAAATACCTTAGATTTAAAAAAGCAGTTTAAGGCTTCGCTTGAGAAGAGATTAAATTTAAAATAAGAATCTTAATTCCCATAGACACTACAATCAGTCTTGAGCTTAAATCAAAGCAAAGAAATATATTGGGTTATACGTGTTTCTAAGAAACTTTGTGTACTTAGTAAGCCAACTGTCAAGGCAATTACAGAGAGCCTAAGTTTTAAAAATAGTTTGTTCCCAGTGAAATGATATTCTTATTTTCCTTATCATGTCAATCCATTTGTATATTCATGGTTGTAGCAAGACAATTTTCATTGGAGGGGTAAAACTGGGGAGAAGGCAGAAAAGTTTATATAAAAGAGAAATTTGAGAAAATATCAATGATGCATAAAGTGACAAAGAACATAGGCAATGACATTTTTTTTTTTGCATTTAATTAGTAACCATTAAGAAGAGAGCAATGTAGCTATTTGTGTATGTTCATTCAGAAACAAACCCCATTTCCACTGAATGGGATCTACAACTGTTAAAATGGAAATGACCAAAAACAACTTTATTTCCATGTGTTCTAGGAGAAACTAGAAGCTGTGGCTTGCTATCAAAGAGTAAAGTGCCCAGCAGCAGCAGCAGCAGCAGCAGCAGCAGCATAGGTGTAGGAGTAGAGGTCCTTTGAAACCTCACCCTCAAACACCATCTCTCCAGCAGGGGGAGGAGGAGCAGCAGCAGCAGCAGCAGTGTGGGCGTAAGGGCTGAGCTCCTTTAAGACCTTGCCCCCAAACATAATCTCTCCAGCATCATCAGCAGCAGCAGTAGAGTGGGTGTATGCACAGGGGATCCTTTAAAACCTCACCCCCAAACAACATCTCTTCAGCAGCAGTAGCAGCAGCAGCAACAGTAGCAGCAACAGCAGCGTGGGTGTAGGAGCAAAGGTCCTTTAAAACCTTTCCCCTTCACCAGCAGTGGCAGAGAATGCTTGAGAGGTGGCAGATTTAAAAACCACCCCTCCACCCCAACACCAGTGCCAGCAACAACAGAACAATTGCAAGTGAACTCCTGGTGGTGAATGGAGATGTGATGGGCAACATTTTGTGTGATATATGAAACCAAGCCACAGAAACTGGGATAGAACCTGGATAGTCCTTTTCTAAAGGGGTAAACCATCATTACAACAGGGCAGGTACCTCCTTGAAGGAAAGGAGGTCTGGAGAACCCCAACAAAAGTCCATATTCAGACCCTAATGCCAAAGAGAGGAGAAGAAAATAGGAATGGATTGGACTGAAAAACAGAAAGGGAGTCAAGCCTGGTTTCAATGGGGCTTTACAGACTACCCCATCAGGGGCAGCCTGAACCCACCCCTCTTTGTTGTACAGCATTGCCGCAGCAACGAAATTGAGTGGCATTGCTGCACAGCAAGGAAGGAGCGTTTCTGAGTGCTCCTTCTTTTCTGTGCCAGATTGGGGCCAGGGCAGCCTCACCAGCAGCCCCTGCGGCCCCCATACTGGCTTTCTCCAGCTCAAAAAGAAGCGGTAAATTGCCACTTCTGTTTGGGCTGGAAAAGGGGTGCCTGTGGAACTTCATAACCCTGGAAACCCTGGGAGCCTGAGGTGAAAGGGGTGGCCCCTTTTCTCCTCAGGATACTTCCCATGCCACTGTGGGTGCCATGGGAACAAGCCACTCCCAAGAAATGGAGCTCTGTTTCAGAGCTCCTTCTGGAGAGATCTCCCTGAGGAGCTCTGAAAGGCAGCTCCCAAAGGCCTCCCTGGAAACAGAGCTCCGCAGAGGCCTGGGGGAGTTCCCTTTTGGAGCTCCTTGGGGAGATTTCCCCAGAAGTAGCTGCAAAATAGAGCCTTGGGGAGCTCCCTTTCAGAGTGGAGCTCCTCAAAGAGCTCTGAAAGGGAGCTCCCCCAGGCCTTCCTGGTTTTCCCAGACCATGGAGAAGTGGCAAAATGCTGCTTCTCATGGTCCGGGAAAGGGGTGTCTTTGGGGCTTCAACAGCAACAAGAGGAATATTATAAAGCAAATCTAGAATTAAGGTTACTAGGGAAAGCACTGAAAATAAGAGGATCAGAAGAACTATCAAATGAAAATCTTAATACAAGTATTATTCCACCATTGTCACAATATATTGACTGGTCAGGAGAACTACGAGATCTAGAAATAGATAAACTTTATAAGGTTAACTCTTGGACAGCTAAGAACTGAAATGTGCCAAGAGACATAATGATATTTTTCGTAAGGGAGAGAGTAAGAGACTTAATTCTAGAAACAAACTATAATAAAAAGTTAGACATTGAAGGACAGCAGGTAAAAAAAATTAAGGCAATTAGAACACAATTACTGAAAAAAAGAAAAGATAATATGATGTTGACAGAACATTTAAGACTAAAAAAAATTAAATATAAATGGGAGCAGAAAGAAGGAATTTCTTTTACGATAAAGCATAATAGATATGTGATAAATATAGAAGCAAAAGTAAAAGATTTCCTAATATATCATAAAGAAGCATGGGGATTGCTGACAGCAAGAAAAATTACAGAAAGTGTTACAGAAAGGCAAAGTAAGAATACAAGGATGACAACAAGATCAGAAAGAGAAAACAAACCTGATGAATTGGATGAAGAAAAAGAAAGCCTAGAAGACTCAGAAAGACAAACACCTCAAGAAGAAGGAGAGAGTCAGAACAAGAAGGGGAAATCAGGAAATCAGATAAAGAAGAGGAAGAAGAAGTAAGAGGAAAAGGAATACCAGAGCAGACAAACCAGGGGAAAAAATGGGAAAGAAGTGTAGAAGAAACAAACAACAAACAAAAATCAAATGCAGAAATAAAAGAATGTCAATTAAACTATTCTCTAGGAATGTAAATGGCATAAGCTCAAAATATAAAAGAATGAAAATATTCCATTATTTAGAAAAACGGAAGATGGATATAATTTGCCTCCAAGAAATGCATATTAAGCACAACAATATTCACGTATTAGAAAATAAGAAATTAGAAAAATTATTTGTGGCAGCAAATTAACAAAGGAGTGACAATTTCTATCAAAGAAAAAAGGAAAACTAAAGAGATATTCAAGGATAAAGATGGCCATTACATAACAATAGAAACATAGCTCCAAGGAGAGAAGATATTAACAATAAATATATATGCACCTCAAGATAATTTTATTTAAAAACAAACACCAAGAGGCATTATGACTGTCATTTATGTCATGTTACTAGTATACATATATTTCCCTTATGCCTGTATATGTCTTTGGTTTGGCCATGAAAAGCCCCTCCTCCCAGACTTAATGTACAGCTTTTGAAACCCTCCTGCATGGCCATTCTGTTCTTCAAGGGGATTGAGGAGAATCAGAAAAGCACCTCGTTGTGTCCCTGTAGCCAGGTGCAAAAAGGTAAAAACAGTTATTAGACCTGCAGAGTACCCTGGTGGGTCTCAACTTTGATGTAATCATTTTATTTCTCGCTACAGGGACATAGCCAGACACATCTTGGCTACTACCCTCTCCTCATGGGGTGGTGGTGGTGGTGGTGGTGGTGTGTGGGAATTTTAGATGTCTCGGTAAAAGGGGGGAGAGAAGAAAACTTATTGTGGCTATCAAATGTTATCTGCAACCTAGTGCACCCAGCAAGTTGCTCTTACCACTATCTCACTCTAGCATAGTCTACTATGCTACTGAGCATAGCTGGCATTGTTGTTGCAGCCTTAGAGACCTAGCATGGCACATAAGCTTCTACCACTGGTGCCACACCCTCATGTGGCCTATGCAGCTGCCATCATGCCTGCAGCATTGCTAGTACCATTGCTGCAGTCCTAGAGGCCCTGTAAAACAACTACCACAGCCTAGCATGGTCTTATCTTTAATAAGCAGTGCTAGGCTGCAGTTTCAGCAGCAACCCAAGGATCGTAGTAGGATTCTATGGCCACAGCAGCTACTGGCAACATTTGGATGAGGCACCTCATCCAAATGTTGCCAGTAGCTGTTATGGCCACAGAATCCTACTATGATCCTTGGGCTGCTGCTGCAACTGCAGCCTAGCACTGCCTAGTAAAGATGCCTAGCCCACTTTCAAACCTGGGGTAGCCATTTATTAGCAATATCACTGAAACAACCATGGAAATGAGAATCCAATGCTTCTGGCACCACCTGTCTTGTTCCACCGTTCACCTGAGCATTGGTGAGAAAGAGGAGGTGGATGGAATTAATAAAACCTCCAATCTCTGACCTTAAAGTCTCTTTCAGTGCAATCTTCATCCTGATGCAAGCTGATCTCTGTCCAGTCAGACTTTACAATCATTTTCCTCTGTTTACATTTCTGCCCCAAGGCTGGCTACATATATCAATTTTATTTTTCTAAACATACTAATTCCTACTGGTACTTAAGTTTGTTTACTTACATGTACTTTTCATTATACTATGTTGTAACTAAAGATGATCTGATATACAAGCACTAAATATTTCTTATGTTGTCACCTGTCTTGTTATCACACTGGCACAGGTGCACCATAAGGGTGCTAATGGCAGTTAATAAACATTCACAGTAGATGGTGTTGTGGCAAATCAGCAGTATTTTTACTCGGCAATTTACAAATTCTAGAATTCTTCCTTACTTGCTCAGGACAGTGGACATGGAATGGAATTCCTCTGCTTTGCAAAGTGAAACACTGAACAATATTCATACTTTTAACTTTCTTTGCTTTCTTTGCTTTCCCTTGGTAACTTTGCCCCACGTCCTCTCTTTGGATGCCCACACTATGCCTTAATAAAAAGTTTATGTGACAGGCCCGTAGCTAGGCTGGGCAACCAGGGCACCGTCCCATGACCCCCAGACAAAGGAGGCCCCAAAGGAGCTGTGAAATGCAGCTCCTTTGTCTGCCGCAACAAAGGTGCCGTAAGCACCCTGGAGCAGCGCTAAATGGCGGTGCACCACGATAGTGCCTGTGGCACGTGGTAGGACTCAGAACATTAGGGCCCCAAGTGTACTCCTTGCCCTAGGGCTCCTAAAGGCCTAGCTACGGGCCTGTTCTGTGATACATGTAATTTTGGGATGGAAGAAAAAGTTTATTGTCCTCATTCTCTCTCCCTGTCACTGCACAACTGAATGTACTACTAGATGCATCCCTTAGTGTTATCTTATGAAATCTAGGTTGGGACAGTTTGGGTAGAAATGTGATTGTTTAGAAATCGATGGCTGATCAATAAGGTAGGTCTCTAATGCTATTATAACTCATACGTTGATTTTTCTTTTTTTAAGTTTTAAGGTTTGCTTAAAAAGACATTACTTTTGTAGACTCTTTAAGGGCACATGATGTCTGTTGGGAAATATGTGACATAATAGTTGATCTCTCAAGAAAAGTAATCAACTTTCAAGGCAAAAGCTAAACTGACTCCAGCCCATCCATACACACAGGATCTAGCAGAGAAAAGGTATATGCTGAGTCTTCTCTTAAAGGAACATAAAATAAGTTTTATCTGTAAAAATGTGTGCATAATCAAACACATGGCCTTATGGAGGAGAGTGAAGGAAGAGAAAAAATGGCTGTAGGTTGTACAATATCAATAAAGTGAAAAATAAAACAAAACAATGGATGCAGGTTAAAGCAATCCAGGAAGAGTGATAGAGAATGTGTGTGTGTGTGTGTGTGCACATCGGGGGTACATTATGTGTCAAAATTCCTATAGAGTAAAATAATAATAATAATAATAATAATAATAATAATATTTATTTATATGCCGGCCCTTTGAGATCAATCGGGGTGGCTAAACATGTAAAGAAGGAGTTAGTAAATGTAGGAATGCAAAGTCTGCTAATTCTAACAATGCCAGAAGGCGAAACTGTGATCCATTTACACTGTAGGGTCAGAAAATGTCAGTACTAGATACTGTCAGATATTTTCTATCTTTGCTTTTGGACTGCAGGGAGCCACATCTGTTAGCACAGTGTGTGAAATAGACAAACGCTAAACAAGAGGAAAAGAGGCTGCATGTGAGTCAGACTATCGTGGAACCATGATATCAACATAGTAAATTTTAAGCTACTTAAAAAGAAGAAGAAATATCTGAATGCCACAAGCTGCTGGCCTTTGGTACAAAATAGTGTCCTCTCATCCATCTTGTCATCACCTTAACACCCACAACAATTCATTAACAGATTATTAAGGTACAACATAAGCCAAATCATGAACCAGCACTTGCACCATTCCATACTCCTCCTTCAACATCTTTGTAACTTTGTAAGTTACTAAAAGGTTATAGTTGTACAACAAACTGAGTAATGTTATCCTTTGCTGGTTATAGTGGCAATGTAATGGTTTTATGTAATCTTCACTGGGGATGGCAGAAATGAGAGACAAGTTCTAATTCCTCTTCACTGATACCTCAGTAATCTTTATTTTGTAATGACTGGCACTTAGACATTCCATCCTAATTTTATAGGAAACCATTCACTCTATGGCTCCCCTTTCCATAAATCAAACAGTGGGAAGTGTTGTACAAGCTGCCTCCATCCATTATTGACTCTTTCTTCTCTCAGTGGCCTGGATGAGCTCAAGCTGAATCCAGACAAAATGGAGGTACTCACAGTAGGGGCCCCTAAACTAGGCATCAGATTGCAACCTCCAGTCCTAGACGGGTTCACACTCTGCTCAAAGGACTGTGTTCGCAGTCTGGGGGTGCTTCTTGATCCATCATTTCCCATGAGAAATCAGGTGAATGCGACGGTCAAGAGCACCTGTTATCAGCTTCGGTTGATACGCCAGCTGTGCCCTTTCCTGGAACCGGGAAACCTCGAAACTGTAGTACACACACTAGTAACCTCAAGACTTGATTTTTACAATGCGCTCTACATGGGGCTACCCTTGTGCCTAGTCCAGAAACTCCAACTGGTACAGAGCATGATAGCCAGGTTGATAACCGGAACAACTAGGAGTGACCATATAACACCAATATTAAAGTCACTCCACTGGCTGCCTATTAGTTTCTGGGCACAGTACAAGTTGTTGGTTATCACTTTTAAAGCCCTACATGGGTTGGGCCCAACTTATCTAAGGGATTGCCTTCTTCCATACAATCCTCCCTGTGCACTCAGGTCCTCTGGGGGGAATTTATTGCAACCCTTAAAGAGCAGATTGATTACAGCTTCCTAGACAACATTCTCTGCAACCGCTCCCAGCCTGTGGAATGGCCTGCTGGACGAGATCCATCAAATTACCAACTTAGACAGGTTCAAGAAAGCTGTCAAGACAGAGCTCTTCTGACAGGTCTTCCCGGAATAGTACTGAGCCAAGATGATCTCTCCCACATATGCTATGATTTCGCCCACCATCTTTGATTTCAATGATTTTATGTTTATGTAATTTTAATCCATAACTGTTTAATTCTTTTTTAAGGATGGGGGTATATTGTGTATATATTGTTGTACTATTTTAATGATGTACACCATTTTGATTGTCTTAACAAAAGCAGGATATAAATAAAAGTTTTATTTTACTTTATCAGTGGAGCCCCCAATTCTATATCATTTGATCTTTTGTGAAAATCTAATTGGTGTAACTCCAATTTATGCTATCATTAGTAACTTTGTTGTTGTTGTTGTTGTTGTTGAAGTTGAAATTTCGAACTGAGCTCATGCAATGATCAAATCCTCACTTTCCAATTAACCTCATATTTTACCTGAAGGAGCCACCACTCCACGGCCACCTAGTGAGCAGCGGGTATGTCAGAAGTGTTTGGCTATAGCCAGATGCAGAACAGTGACATCATTTGCCAAGGCTATGGCAAGAGGGGAAGATCTTCCAGACATCTTGGCAGATGGTGCCATTTTTCTGGGTCTCCAATACCCCCTGCTTTCAAATGGCTATGGAATGAGGAATGATAAGCATCTAAACACCCCCTACTGTTATTTATTAATCCAACTATAGTTTGATGCAACATTAGGCACCAGCATGAGTCGACATAATTGTGATGGGATAAATAACAGTCAAATAGATGGTATGAATGACATGTAGACCCAACAATGTGGAAAGGTGTGGGGATGGAGGAACTGCTGGAAGAGCACCACCACTCCCCTGCCTACTCTGCATTTCTGACAGAAACCAAAAGCCAAAATATGAGTTCTGCCAGATCAGACAAGACTGGAATCGCCCCTTTCATCTCTTGTGTATTCCTAAACACCCCTCCTTGCCCTCTCATTTCTGAGGAATCCAGATCTTGTCTAAGTGTTGTAAAGTCCATGAAGCAATATCAATCAAAATCATCTACCTAATATCAAAACAGACGCTTTACCTTATCAGGTTCTGTTGAGAAGCAATCAAGCTTTAGGTTTCTCATGGAACCTCTATGGGTTAGGGGTATATATATAGGATATAAATCGGACCCCAAAATGTAACCTTTTCGCTTCGGTGCTCCCCCTGCATTTACAGTTACTGTTGCCCTCAGGCCTCAGTCTTTGTCTGCTTTTGGTACATTGCAAAACCTGCATTCTCAAGAGTCATGGCTTGGGTCTACATACTTCCTAGCTTTCCTTCAACTCTTTCTTCAAGACAGGTAGTTATTACCACATCTGACCCTAAAACTCTGTTATTCCATTCCATTTTTCTATTTTAGCTAGCTCTATATGCTGATTATTTGAATGAATTATCTTTGTGTGTGTGTCCTTTTATATTTCCTCTAATAGAAGTTCATATAGTTCCCCATGCCTGGAATCTCTTAGTTATTGCCTGTATAGCTGGTGTTTAGTTCCAGTACACATTACCCCCTCTTCCAAAAGTAAGCTACATATTCTCCAAATTAGTTAAAGATAGATTGCAACTTTCTGGAGGGGGAGGGCTATACAAGGTCCACACATTTAGAGTAACAGTGCTCCTGTAGCTAAAAGATGGGTATGAGGTGAGAGGAGAAACATAGCATAGTTCTGCATTTTGTCAGTCTGATGTTGGAACATGGCCTATGCATTTACAATTTTAAAATCTTGTGTTTCTTATTTGATAATATTTATTATAAATATAAATTATAAATATAAATTATTCCTATTTGGTGTTCAAGCCTGTGAGGGTGGAGGCTGATATGCCTTATTCTAGATAGCTGAAGGTGACCATTGTGTTGTGTGATGTGAATTATTCTACCATGCAATAATGGGGGGAAATCATGTGTTTTCTCCTCACTGGGTGACATGTTTTTGTGATTTTCAAAAATTGTTTTGGTTTGTTTTCCATTTAAAGATATTTTATAATGTTTTTACTTTTTTTTTCTTTTTTCAGTAAGGAAAGGGGGGAATCACAGGAAGTGATGCTTCTCATAAGAGCTCCAATTCACTGGAGAAACTGTTGCTCATTTTTAACCTTTCACACTGTCAAGATGCCATGTTCCTGATCTCAGGACTATTGCTAATGTTAGCCTGCATACTGCCTCTAAAACTGCATTGGAGCAATCATATTCTATCACCACACTATTTTCCTGAAGCAGCATGCAACCTTGCCCCATGATTATCTATATGCTGAAAGTATTGCTTGTGAGGAGGGAATTCAGATTTTTTAGAGTTTGTGTTACATGCAAAATTCTCTGCTCCTTAGAAAATGTTTCACACCTCAGCAAGTTCAGACATGGCTAGGCCAGCCAGGGAAGGAATTGATATCTTAATCTGTTTATCTAGCCTTCTCCACACTCATGTTTGCTTCCGCATCTGCAGTCTTCAATTATTGATGAAGAAGTTCAGCCCCCTAAAATGGTGATTATGGCAGATTGGTCCAAGCCTGGGGTTACCTCAGAAATACCACATGGGATTGGCTTGGTTTTATTAATTTATTTTGTCAAGAAAACTTAACGATTCTAACATTGTTTACTGTGCCAGGTGTCATGTCCAATCAGTGTCAAAGAGAATCTTAGAGCTGGTGCTGGAGAAAGAAAGATTGCTTACACAGTCCATCCCTTTGTAGCTGCTAGCAACAAGCTTAGTTTAGTACCTTATAAATAACTAGTCGCACTGTACTTGGAATTTCGTCATAAAACAACACACCCCCCCCCAAAAAAGGGGGGGAGGAAATGTGACCTACTTTTAACTTTTAAGGCAATGTATAATCTTTGAAAATACTAAAGTACTACTACAGTATTTGTCCCCCGACAAACAGCTATTCTTAAACTTTAGCCTACCTTGTATTGTTTGTTGTACTTCAGACGCCTTTTAAAGTGTATTGCCATAAAAGTTCAAATGAGATCAAACACATGGGTCCCTGCTTGCTTCTGGTGAGTAAGATGGTGAGTAAGATGTAGATGAGCTGCCACTACCCACTGATTTTAACACACACAGCCCTTTTATAGTAATTCACTAGGATGTTACTGAGGGAACTTGACTTGTGCTTTCCACCCAACTCTGTAGGGCACACACACTGAGCAAAAGGTACATGAACAGTAATCTACATAGAAAAACAATATCTCACATGAAAGGCGCCTGCCTTCAGGGATACTTAGAAAAAATTGCAAAGTTACACAATAGTCTAGGTCATATTCAGCCAATATCACAAAAAATAAACATAAGATCTAATGCATCCATTAGATGCAGTTAGTTTTGTCTTATTCCTCTCATAATTCAACTCACAATCAGATATCTTTGAATCTTGGATGTTCCTTGGACAAGCTGGTAGTCTGAACAGCATGGCTCAGGCTTAACCAATGTATGGCAGGCACCCAATACCTTTGTTTGGTGGAAAGCACAATTCAGATTCCCTCAGTAATATCCCACTGAGTTACTGCAAAGGGGGCTAAAATCAGTGGATGATGGCAACTTGTCTGGATAACCTCAAAAGTTCCCATCCTACTCACAGAAGCACGAAGGGATCCATGAGTGCATAGCATAAAATAATAATAATAATAATAATAATAATAATAATAAATTATAAAAGACAGAGTTTCCTTTATTTCTTTTTTTTTTTTGAGAAATTGTGTAAGTAACTTTTTATGCTTCTGCTTTGATTACACAACTTCAGTTATGGCTGTAAGCAATAAATATGATGATTAATTACAATAAAAGTAACATTTATTGGCTAATTATAAAAACATTTCTGTGTGGGAGCAACCAACTGCCTCAATCAGCACAATCAGCTTTCACTTTGGTAATCCTGGAAATCAATACTGCTGAGTTTCCCGATTCTTTGCATTTTTGTTTGGATTTTATGAAGTTAAAATGTTTTGCTAAGACCCATTTTCAATGCAGGTTGTGCATTATTCTCCAAATAAATGTAAAACAATAATTATTTCCAAACAGAAACATCTACATTTTGAAAGACAATTTTGAGAAGAGTAACTGTCCATGTTAAACAAACTGCATTAAGCAGATAGGCTGACATCTTATTAGTGGTATGTGTGTGTTTGTATGTTTTCAAGTTACCTTTGACTTATAGTGAACCCATGATTTTCATATGGTTTTCTTAGGAAAGGATTATGCAGAGGTGGTTTGTAGAGGAGTCAGAGAAGGTAGCCAGATTAAAAGTGAGTGGCCTCTTGTTTTTGGCTTTTATAAAGCACACTTTGCTCATCTCCTTATTGGATGATAACCAGATGAGCCAGTTTCAGTCAAAGTAATAAAAACCGTATCCAGTTGGAGTGGCAGAGGAGAAGTGCTATGGACTATCCACAGTCAGACAACTAGACTGTTCACCATACTCTAAAATGCTGGTTAACACAGAGATGCATTCCTTTCTGAACAGATGACTATGACAATGCTGAAGTAATATAATCTATGCAAATATACTGTAATGCTGATCCCACCACCTTTCCCTTCTCCTTTTGTGTTGTCTCTTTTAGACTGTAAGCCTGAGGGCAGGGAACCGTCTAAATATAAGATTGTATGTACAGCACTGTGTAAATTTACAGCGCTATATAAATAAAGGTTAATAATAATAATAATCTGATACAATATTTTGGAAATATTGAAATTATGTTAATATTAATGTCTATGGCTGATTCTGCACTAAAGAAATAACATAGGAGTTTATCACACGGGAGGAATTTCTCTCAATTTCGAAAGAAATGGAAGTGAGGCCAGTTCGGAATTGAATAAATTAGCTAGTTCAGCGAATTTATGTGATTGCGTATTGATGCTGCATTGTGTTCAGAACTGCCTGAAATTGCCTCCCAGTGCCCGAAATTGCATGTGATAGTTTCTCACACAATAACGTGAAACCCCACAATTGCGTTCGGAAGGACTTCCCATTGCCCCAAAATGTGTGTGATCAGCTTTCTCGCAATCAAGAGAAACCCCATGATTGCATTCAGATTGCCATTGGATTATACTTCCAATTCTCTTTGTGTGATAAACTCCATAGTTTGACACATTTTAGCTGCCATGACTCAATGCAATGAAATCCTGGGTTTTGTAGTCTGTGGACAGAGAAGGCTAAATATCACACATAACTAAAAATACCAGAATTCCATAGCATGGGTCCATGGCAGTCAAAGTAGTGTCAAACTGCATGATTTCTGTAATGCAGATGCAGATTCAGCCAATGAAGACTTATGTGCATAACTGAAAATATCTATGCAATATGATGACTTTCCTCTATGATGTCTCCAGACATGCATCTGAAGAAGTAGGATCATCTACAAAAGCTCATGCTACCAGCTTCTTTATTTCAGTTAGTCTTAAAGGTCCTGCAAGATTCCTTTGCATATTGATTTTCCAGACTAACATGGTTATGTCTTTGAATTCTTCCAAAATGGTATAACTACATAAACTATTTGCTTTATTACAATAAATAGCTAGAATTTTTATAAAGCTGGTTAGATTTTCCTGGCAAAAGTTCATGCCACAGTAAATGTATCCAACTTTAATGTGCCATGGGAGTTTATTGTTTTTTTGTTTTCAAAAATATCACTGTGGGTCAGACCCAGAAAATAGTTAATGTTGTTGTTTTCACAAGCATTACTGTTGATCAGTCACAGAAAATACTTACAATGTGCTTATTTTCCCCAAGGTATTTTGCTGTGGTTTCAATTTAGTTCCTAAACTCTACACCATTGGAACACTCTGCAAGTGTCACACACAGTCATAAAGTGCCTGATACCAGTGGTTCCCAGCAGCTGCACTCTCTCTAATAGCATTCATTACCTCAGGACAGCATGCCTGTTGCTTACAAATCTGAGACTTGCTTTCATTTCTTCTCCCCTGAAAATCCTACAGATTACGCTGAAAGGGCATCTGCTCACTCACTCACATACCTGGAGAAAAGATTGCAGTTAGCATCTGCACATACAGACATAATTTTCCTGACTTGGAGCATTTTTAAACTCTTGTCCTCTTACCTCGATACTCAATTTTCGGCACCATTTTGACCCTGTGAAGCCTTTTGCCTCAACTGACTCAAATGAGTTATCATAGCCACAGAAGTCAGATAAATCATTTGCAAAGCTTTTGAACTCAGAGTTCTTTCCATAGTTAGAAATTCTCCATACTCATACATCCTCACACTACCCACACAGGGATTTTAAGCTCAATCATGCCATCTCCTAAATTGTTAATTAATATACATTGTATTAGAGAGTCATTCCATGGCAAAACAAACAGGAAAAAAAACCCACAACAAAAGCAAAGCATTACCATCTATGAACCATTTCCAAAACTGTTGCTAAATCTTCCAATTATCCATCAACAGCCATAACAGTAATGATAAAAATAAACACTGTAGCTTTGATGTCTTCTGCCACATGGCTGATGCTTGGGAATCCATCAGATCTGAAAAACCTGGAGTAGTTAAATTTATATTTCATAGCAGATTTTATCCCCTTGTTGAGTTACAGCCTGCAAGAAGGGTTTTCCTCTCTCACTTTTGCTATTTATTTTGGCACTGGAGGCCCTATTGAGAGGTACTGGACAAGATGGCACACAAGCTTTCATGGATGAACATGTTATAATGTCACAAATGACCATACTCAATGAAGCTCTTTTGGAGAAAATGTTAAGATGTTTGGGACATGCTCCACATTTAAAGTGAATTGTGACAAAACAAAATTGCTGACTAAACATGACTTGAGAAGAAGACAGTGAACTAACTGTTCGATCAAATTTTGAAGTGGAAAAGGCATTATGAGTTATTAATTCAAAACCACTATGAAAAATCTGGAAAGAAATGAAAAAGAACAAAAATGGGGGAAATTAAATTTATCCCTTTTGGGTGTAGAACTGAAGTAATAAAAACAAATGTTTTGCCAAGACATTTTTTTTTGTCTTTCAAATGATCCATATTATAAGAAATGAAATACCTTTTGTGCCATAGCAGAAATAGATTTCTAAATTTGTCAGGCAAGCAAAGAAACCCAGTATAAATGAAAACAAAAACAACAACAACTGCAGGACACTAAGAAAAGTTGTGGCTGAGGACCCCCTAATTTAAATTTGTATTACAAGGCCTGTTTTGTATAGTTGGAAGAATGGGTAATACTTAGAGATGTGAGACTCTTGGAACATGGAGACCATAATTTAGGATTTGGTTAGCATAGTTTTCCATGATAGATAATACAAATGCTAAATTTAAAAATCTTTGTATTAGAAGGGCTCTCTTATGTGTTTGTAAAACAATAAACAGAGACTTTCCCCCTAAAATAATAATTAGCTGCCACACCACAGGAAGCCTTTTGTAAGGGAAAGAATGGGCTACAAATGGAACATGTTTGTGCTATAATGATCTTTTCTATTATGAGTAAGATAGCTGTAAACTTAAATCAAGAAAAATGAATCTTAAGGAAGCCAAAAATCATAATTGTTTTTGTTCTAATCAGCTTAATCAAGACAAGAGAAATGTAGCCATAGAGGTTAGAAATTTTGTTTTTATTCAGAGATGTGCAGAAACAATGTCCATATAATTTAAAAAAGTGTATAAATGGCTTAAGAAAGTAGAGACAGAAGATGAGCCTGTAAAAGACTACATGATAAAGTGGTACCAAAATAATGGACATAATATCCATAGTATGCGGAAAATGTGGTGCAAAGGTTAAATTTTACTTTGCGCAGTAATTTAAAACAAAACCATTATGAGATGACATAAAGATGGCAACTAATCCCAAATAAACTTTCAAAAAAGCCCAGAATGTTTGAAATCAATTTTGGGGATGTAAAGATAAGGAGGAATACTTTTTTTCCCCCATGTGTGGTGTAAGGAGGCAAAAATTTGCTGGTTTAAGAATTATATGTAAATCCAAAACAATTTAAAGCTAGATTTAGTAATGTTACCGGAAATATTTTTGTTGGGCATTATGGATAAAGATTATGGATAGTAAATATGGATCACTTCTTCAATATAAGACAACAGAAGCAAGAATATTGTTTGATTAAACTTGGAAATAGACTGAAGGACTTACAATGGAAGAATGGATTGTTAAGGTTGCTGACTTAGTCCAAATGGCCAAACTTTTTGAGCAATAAAGAGTCTAATGAGGTAATAATCTGTGGCTATGGTTATTACTAAATTTAGCAGGATTATTTAGTTAGATCTGTAATGGTACAAAATGTTTTTATCTCTTTTTATTTTTTAAACATTTTCATTACAGTCAGGATTATAGCCAAGCCAGAGCCTTAGTGAGTATTAGATGGGGGCCATTTTCTCTGGTCTCTTTCTCCACTCCCCCAAAAAGTTTCTTTATCTTATTTAAATTGTATTGTTTGTGATAAAAATTAATCTCAACCCCCTGGGGAAAAACTAGAAGAGGATGAAGGGGACCCTGCTGTTTGGATTAAGTGCCAGTCACTCTTCCTTTATAGTGACCTGAATTTTCTTAAAGTAAGTGGCCTACCCTCTCAGTCATCTGCAATTTTATTAATCCCCCCCTTGCTCTTCACTCCAGCCCTTCTTTCCACTCTCTTCTCTGCCCCTTCCCAGTCAGATGTCTCTTTTCATCTAAATCCTCTACCAAAGGACCATCAGATTCCGTGTCCCTCTCCTCTACTGCCTCCAACCCCATAGCTATCTCTTGCTCTCTGCCACTGACCCTCTCAGCTCCACACCATCTTAACTTTTCTTCTGTTAGGTCTTCTATTCCCCTTTGTCCAAGACTTCATCCTTCAGTGTCCTCTGTTCCCCACCGCCTCAACTCTTCTCTTGGTCAGCGTCTATGTCCTCTGCCTCTCTTTGTCATTCTCTTTCTGCATCCACCTCCCATGACCCTTTCCCTCACATCTTGTCCCTCTCACACTGAAGATTTTCATACCAGCTCTTAAGCCCTGGCAAATCACCTCTAAAACATTGAGGAAGTGTGTGTGTGTGTGTGTGTGTAAGCCTGGCATGCTTCCTCATCATCAGGGAACCATTGGCTCCCTAGCATCACTGAATCATTCAGGCAGAGGGAATTTCCTCTGAATGGAAACTTTGCATTCAGAGGAAATCCCCCCTCCAAGAATGATTCAGTAATGCTTGAGGGAGCCAATGATTCCCTGACTATGAGGAAGAGTGCCAGACTTTCTTTCACACACACACTCTTCCTCATTGTTTTAGAGGTGATTTACCAGCACTTAAGAGCTGGTATGTTGCCTCATCCTTGCCTTCCCCTCCATAAGTTCTAGCCATTCCTTCCACTTTCCTCCCTCCCTCCTCTCCCTCCCCCTCTTCTCTCTCTCTCTCTCTCTTTCTGTCCCTCTTGCTGCCTGTTCTTCCTCCATTTTGAACCCTCATTATTTTTAACCCCCATTGCAGAGGATTTGCGTTCTCTGGTGGATGTTTACCCCCGTCAGTAAGGAAAAGGCTGGCAACTATCAACCAGAGAACTTTTTCTTCAGCTGCCCCTAGGCTGTGCAATGACCTCCCAGAACCACTTCAACACTGAATACACTGTTTCAGTTTGTTCATACGTATTTCAAATGCACCTGAATAAGGGGTTTTGTGTGTGTGTGTGTGGGGGGGGGGTGTCTGCCAAAAACTCCATTTCATCTGGGATAATCAATCTCAGGCCCTTTTCCAAATTTTCCTAAAAGACTCGCATTGTTGGCTATGTGAATAACCGATGCGAATACACCCAGGTTAAACCAGGATTAAACTCTGCATGCTTTGAATGTGTTTTAAATACATCTGCACCATCAACTCCAGCTTTATATGCAGTGGTGACATCATGTGTGAGCAACAGAACATGCAGAGATGCACAGAGATGCAGTTCTTTTAAAAAATATCATGAATGACAAAACCAGAACGCATGAGTGAAGTTATTTGCATATTAATGCCCCCCCCCCAAATCTGAATAACCCCTCACCACCCTTGTTGTCCTTCCCTGATCTTGCCCCAACTTGTCTATAACCTTTTTAAAATTAGGGCACCCAGGAATGAACACAGTAGTCCAGATGAGGCCTGAACAACACAGAATATAGTGGTCTATTGCTTCTCTTGGCTTTGAAACTTTGCTTGTACTAGTGTCTTCTTACTTTAGAACAAGAGATACTTCTTCATGCTTGTGAGCTCCAGTATACAAAATGTTACAAAAATGTCATATCGTTTCCACACACCAAAAAATGGACCCACAAAAGCCTCACTCTGGAATGCAAAACATTCTTAGCTTGGTTCTGAAGTGTTGCCCAGGCAGCCTGTAATCTAGCACTGACCTCACCCCAGTTTCCCACACATTCCAGTCCTCCTCTTTTGCTGTAGAAGTAAGGGGAGACAAACAGATTCTGGGGACTTGGAGAACCAAAAATAAATGCAAGTCTGTATACTCCTTTCTAGGTGGACAGCAATCTTGTCAGCAGATGAGCCATTAACTAGAATTGTGCCTATAGATTCAGTCCCCAGAAAGCTCTTCCTGCCAGGCCACAAGCCCAGCTGCCAAAATCACCTGCATGTCACAAAAGTTAAGTGTTTATAAATCCCAGGTATCTTCTTTCTGAAAGTCTTGCCTGTGGATGAGGTATCAAGTGAAATTAGATGGTAATGTCTGCTGATTAGACATCGGTAATTATTTTTGACTGGATGGGTAATCATTCTGAGTGGCATTAATGTGTTGTCACATTACACATTGTCTAGGGGATGGGTTTGCCTTTCGAGTAGCCAAATAGTTCTCACTCACTGATTAGTTGCTGGTGCTTTGTGGGTGGAGAGGTACGGGGGCAGATATATTATTGCTGTATACCCACATGACAAAATAACATTTCTAATCAAATGATGGCCTTATTTATTTATGCCATTAACCTACTTAAAACAGACGTAGGTTTACTTAACACATTTACTTGTGATGCTCTGCAGAAAAGCTGTATAACCTTTCAGATTTGAATAAATGTTTTCAAAACATTTTAGAGCAAGTAGGTGGAAATAAGGTGAGGATCAGGAGAATGTGTCATAAAATAATAAGGCCAAGATTCTAGATAAAGATGGATAATCAGTAACTTTGGGGGGGGGGAAGAGGGGAGGCAAATCTGTGCTCAGGTGCCACCCAAGAGCTGTACCACCAAGGAGGTATAGGATATACCTCATTACACGATGCTATAGTTCCTCTATCATAACAC
Organism: Urosaurus nigricauda; assembly: GCA_034509955.1. NCBI lineage: Eukaryota > Metazoa > Chordata > Lepidosauria > Squamata > Phrynosomatidae > Urosaurus > Urosaurus nigricauda. Next base: position 252,763,378 of record JAOEGL010000001.1, on the reverse strand, counting down.
TCCTAGAGTATATCTCCAAAGAAATGGAAACTATCATAGTCATCAAATGCTTGGGAAATTTTCCAGTATATACTTCTGCATGATATTTTCTTATTCCTTTCAATCAAGATGAGGCTCAGCATCAGCTCCAACTCCTGCAGCACTGATGAAATGAATGAGGAGATGGGACTGAGAAGAGTCCATGCATACACAAAAAGAGGAACTAAAGCTTAAAGAAGTTGACAAAACCAATCACTATGCTTCTGCCTAAATAAGAGAGTGAAGCAGGTAATAACAGATAATTTGCCTGACTTTCATGGGAGGGAAAGACACTTAGCTGCTTTGTCTGTCTTGTTAGGATGTGCTTATTTTCCATTTAGAAACATGATTTTATAAAAATCAAAAATCTCAGACAAGCAATACAAACTAAAATGGGGAGGGAGCATAAACATTAACCATCAGAAATAAAAACACAACTCTTTCCTTGTTGCTTCAAAAGCTCAAGAAAAAAGAAGAAGAAATGATGCCTCTTGAATCTTATGGGCCAATCAACATTGTGTAAATTAATTTCTACATTTAAAAAAAAAATATTTACAGTCAAAAGGCATCTCAGTTGCATATGCTAATGTTTGAGTATAACAAAAATAGGAAAATAAAAAAGCAAAAGGAGAGAAAAAAACACATTACTGATAAATTTGTATAAAAGCTGACCAAGGCTGCATTCTCATTGCACAAATAATCCTGTTTGACACCACTTTAACTGCCATTGCTCAATGCTGTGGGATTCTGGGAACTGTAATTTTGTGAGACATTTAGCCTTCTTTGTCAGAGAGCTCTGATGTCACAACAAATTATCCATAGGCCTGATACAGACAGCCCAAAAGGGCTGTCTGTGCGGGCCAATTAGGTTTAGGGAGGGCGCAGCATGTACACCCTCCATAACCCTAGCATATATGGAGGAATCATTTTAAAATGGCGCCATCCACACGTGCACGCTATGATAACGCCATGATGTGCGCCACATTTACACAACGCGGTGCATGCCTGACGTCATGGCTCCGCTGGAGGACGCCTATGGCGCCCTTTCAGGGGCATCAAAAGGACCTCCAACATGGAGCTCCTTTTTGTGGCTGGTCCTTGGCACAGCCTTTACACAGGCATGCCAGGGACTCCTAGGGAAAGGGGCCACAGCGGCGGTCCCTTTCTCCCCTTGGAAACATCAGGGATTGGGGGTTCTCCTTGGCCTAAAGAAGCACCGGGATGGGTCCTCTGGGGCTGCCCGTGAAGCAGCCCTGGCCCCATCCCGGCACTTCTTTGGGCACTGACAGACTGCCTCTTTTGGGCAGCCTGTACAGCCCCATAGACACACAGAGTCAATTGGCTCAACATATGTAAGCCTCATTTTCTATTATTATTATAATTATTGTTTGTTATTACTATTGCTATTGCTATTGTTATAATATTTGAAAATGTCTCGCTATTTCCAGTTAAATTTTAACATCATGAACACAATCAAAAGCTAAGATACAATTACACTATAAACAAAATTACAAGCAATTCGAAAGTGTGCCCACAAAAAACAGCAACAGCAATATAGGCCCAAAAGAGACAGGCTGAATAGAGCAGATTCCAGCTGCTTCAGGAGCGTGGCATTTAGACAATGGATGCTTCCGACATGGCTGGAAGATCCCATGAGACCATCTAAGGTGGCCCAAAGCCACTGGCAAAAGAAGCATCTGGGATCACGGGAGCATCTGGGATCACATCCCGTAGACAATATCACACTAAAAAAAACCTCTTTCCCTATTAGTTGTTCATTCTCATAGGCCTGTCAAAACAAAATAATCAAACATTTTTTTGTCCTGCTTTCAGAAGGACACCATGGAGGTTATAGCCAAGCCTACTGGTATGAGTCTAAGCACTCTCACACAGGTATAAATATCACTAAATTCAATGGGGTGTACCTCTGAATAAATGTAAACAAAGTTGGCAATGTAATCCTACATGTGTGTATTGAAGAAAACATGGAATTGAATTCAGTGAGGGGGGGGGCAGTCCATTGGTGTTTCCTTTTTGACTGAATGTATTGCAGCATTGTATTTTGTATTAGCATAAGCATATACCATAGGCACTTTAAACACACTGCAGGAATAATCCAGTTTGAGACCACTTTAACTGCCCTGGATTAGTGCTAGGGATTTCTGGGAATTTAGTTTTGTGAGACATTTAACTTTCTCTATCAGAGAGCTCTGTTGTTGCAATATACTACAGTTCCCAGGATTCCCTAGCACTAACCCAGGGCAATTAAAACTGTCTCAAATGGGATTATTTCTGCAGTGTTTTTAAAAACCTATCTTCTAACCTGAAACGTAACTGAAATCAGTGAGATTGGTTCCTGTGTGCCCTTGCTTGAGTAGGCCTGAATCCAATTGCCAGTCCCAGCTAGTCTGGACTGATTGAATCAAAGGGAATTTATAAATAAAAACTTATGTAAATTCTATTAATTCAACAGGCCTACTATTCCATGCCTAAGAAAACCCTTGGAAATTCATAGGGGCGCTATAAGTTGACAGGTAACTTGAAGGCATACAGATACACTCACAGAGTAGGATTTAGACTTCATACTCCAAAGCTGGAAGGAGAAATAATTTCCCATCCAATGATCAGAGGATCTTAACTTCAAACAGATATTTCCAAATATATGTTTTTAGACATATGGTCAGGTTATATTGATATGTATGCCTAGCCCATGATCAAAACCTGTGCATTCTCCTTCCCCATCCTTTCCCACTGTTTTTTTTTTTTTTAAATTGTACCTTATAAATTCTAGAGGCTCTACATTTCCAGGAGTATGTCTTTATTAAATTAATCTCAGAGGAATTTACAGAAATCTGTTAAATGAATAAAGTATGTATATGTGAAAAAGTGTGAGTGTGTGTCTCTCACACATGGTTGTGATAAAGTACTGGATGCTGGAAGAATCATATACTATCAAAGCTTGATGATAAGAGACTATTTTGAAACTAGAACCTCTATGCTTGTAAGATGGACTAGAAATTGCTTCTCATATGTATCATTTCTTTTGGGAGCTTTAGACAGAAGTGATATATACTGGTGAGGAAAAGTTACAAATTGCACTGCATTAATATGGAGATAGAGAGTAGCTCAGTACCAGTGTCAATTTAAATCTAATTTTACTTGCACTGCAGTTTACATTCACTTCCTGTCATTCACTAAAAATTATCTGGTATAGAAGTAAGGGTGTGTTCACTTTCCCTCCTATATTGCAATGCCTGCTAGGATGCCAGTGAAATGCCATGCATGTTGGTTTTAAGGTATAGTGGACACTTACCTGAGGGTAAATCAGGTGGAAATTAATGGTATTTTCTTCAGTGTAAATATGGGCAGTTTCAGGTTGTGTTACTTCATAGAGTGGAATTCATTCTCTGATGTCTGCTGAATTTAAAAAAGAGGAAGGAAGAGGGAGAAAAAAGGCAGAACCTTTAGGACTAACTGGTTTTTATTTTTACATGAACTTTCATGACTATAAACCTAGTTCTCCAGTTACTGTACAGTATAATGACGACGATGACAATGACGATGACGATGATGATGTTTATGCATATCTCACCCTTCTCCAAAGACTGGGACTCAGGACAGCTTACAACATTAAAAAACAATACAATTAAAAACATACAAAAATAGTACATTAAAATAGAATTAAATTACTACAATAATTAAAACAAATTACATATTAAAATATCAAATACTTCAACAAAAGATAAAAATGTTTAAAATACTTTAAAACGATATAACACCCCAGGCCATTCTTTAAAGGCGCTCTATTTTGAAAGCCTGTGTGAAGAGGAAGGTCTTCACCTGTTGGCGGAAGGTCATCAAGGAAGGGGCCATTCTGATCTCCCTGGGCAGGTTGTTCCAAAGTCTAGGGGCAGCCATGAAAAAGGCCCTCTCTCATGTCCCCATCAACCATGCTTGTGATAGTGGTAAGTGGGAGAAAAGGGCATCCCTGGAGGATCTCAGAGCCCAGGCTAGCTTGTATAGGAAGATATGGTCTGTCAAATAGCCTGGACCTGAGTCATATAAGGCTTTATAGATCATCACCAGCACTTTGAATTGTACTCAGAAACAAACTTGCAGCCAGTGGTGGTGTTTCAACAGGTACATTGTGTGGTTTCCATAACCTGCCCTGTAACAGCCTGGTTGCAGCTTTTTGGACCAGGTGAAGTTTCCAAACATTCTTCAAAGGCAGTCCCAAGGAGAGCATGTTACAGTAGTCCAAATGGGATGTAACCAAGGCATATACCACTCAGGTCAGATCTGGCATCTCAAGGAGTGAGCACAGTTGGCAAACAAGTTTTAAATGTGCAAAAGCACTCCTGATCACTGCAGAGAACTGGGCCTCCAGGTTCAAAGCTCAGTCCAAAAGTACCACCAGACTATGAACCTGTGTCTTCAGGGGGAGTGTGACCCCATCTAACACAGGCTGGATCCCTGTTCCCTGATCTGCCTTCCAACTGACCAGGAGCACCTCTGTCTTATCTGGATTAAGTTTCAACTTGTTTGCCCTCATCCAGTCCATTACTGATGGCAGACATAGGATTAGGACCAGGAGAGCCTCCTTGGATTGGTGTGGAAAGGAGTAGTAGAGTGTCATCAGCATATTGATGAAATCGGACCCCAAAACTCCGGACGACCTCTCTCAGCAGCTTCATGTATGTATTAAATAGCATAGGGGCCAACACAGAACCCTGAGGGACCCCACAGGCCAATGGCCAGTGGGTTGAGCAGGAGTCCCATAGCACCACCTTCCGGGTTCACCCCTCTAGGAAGGAACGGAGCCACTGTAAAACAGTACCTCCAAGAGAGGCAGCCCAGAAGGATACCATGGTCAATGATATTGAAAGCCACTGAGAAGTCCAGCCGAACTAACAGGGATATATTTCCCCTGTCTAGTCCCCTGCGTAAATCATCCACCAAGGCAACCAAAGCTGTTTCTGTTCCATAGCCAGGCCTGAAACCAGATTGAAAGGGATCTAGATAACCCATTTAATCCAGAAACCCCTGGAGTTGGGAAGCAACCAAACATTCCAAAACCTTGCCCAAAAATCATAGGTTGGATACTGGTCGATAATAATTCACTATTGTGAGATTCAAGGATGGTTTTTACAACAAACTGCCTCCTTTAGGCAAGATGGAACTCTGCCTTGTTGTAGGGAGGCATTGACTATTTCCATTACACATATCACTCTGTACTGCCTCTGAAGGAATGATTTTATATCCACAAAAGTTTGGGCAAAAATAAAAACTAGTTACTGTATGTACTCATGTTATAAACCTAGAAATTTAGGTTAAAAATTGACCCAAAAAAGTACTGTACTTCAACACTTATTTTAAATAAGAAACTATCCCCTGGTGAAAGGCAGGAGTGTAAATCTGTCTTGGAAATACTGGTCCTGCTCTGCTCTCTCGTCCATGCAACCTTTAGCATGAGCACAAGCAGTTACACCTGCTGGAATTTTGTTCTTTGGCACTGTTTTATGTTGCTTTATTCTTTACATCCGTTGTTACATGCCCCTGAGTTTTACCCTCGACTTATCCATGAATCATATCAAAACCTGTCATTTAGGCCCCAAAATCTGCCCTCAACCTACACATGAGGTCGACTTATAGTTGAATATATATGGTAAGTGCTGCTACATCCTTTCACCCTCATCTCCATCCCTTCATTTTTAGACTAATACAGTTAGATCTTTGAAAATTAGGTCCTCAGGTTATAAAGCATATTTATACAGTTGTGGGAGTGGGATAGAACAAAATATAGAATCTAGAAAGGTGAAAACCATGTCTTTTGTCCTTAATTTTCAAAGGACAGGGCAAAGTGAAATGTATTTCCTTACCAAGTCAGTCCCCCCTGGATTAAAAACTATCTTTTTGAGAAGATTGCTTTTGTTATCTGTGAAGTAGCAAGGACATGTAGTGTGCCATGAACACATGTAGTGTACCATGAAACCATTGTATTTGTTCATAATTCTGTTAGTGGATTTCTTATTTGTGAATACAGGTTGAGTCTCCCTTATCCAGGATTCCAAAATCTGGAATACTCAAATATCTAAAACACTTTTCATGGGTGGTTTAGAGAGTGTCACCTTTACTTTCTGATGGATCGATGTACACAATCTTTGTTTCATACATAAAATTATTTTATAATATTGTATAAAATTACCTTCAGGCTATCTGTATAGGGTGTATATGTAACATAAATTAATTTTAAGAGATAGCAGTGTCAGTCTGCAAAATCAGTATGCAAAGGGATTTTGTAGGACCTTTGAGACTAATTGAAAGAAAGAATCAGATAGAAAATGACTTTTCTGTTTAGACTTGAATTCCATCTCAAAGATTATGTACATATATGCAAATACAGATATTCCAGTATCCAGACAAATCTGAAGTAACAAACACTTCTGTTCCCAAGCATTTCAGACAATGGAGACCTATACCTGACTGTATGAGTCAATTCAGCTGTTTCTCTTTCTAGTTTTCCATTGCAGTTTCCTTCAACTTATTTTTGTCAGATTGTTTATAAAGAGAGGCATCTCTCTTTTATTGGTTAGCTGTTGTTTTATGTAATACATGTCCTAAAATGAATCAGATCTTCATTCTCTTTACTGATCAGTCTGTCTACTGTCTTCGGTTTGAAGCATTTCTCTAAATATTAATCAATATCAATATTATATTTTTTGTGGAGCTTTCGGACTATGTGGCCATGTTCAAGAAGAGTTCCTTTCTGACGTTTTGCCAGCATCTGTGGCTGGCATCTTCAGAGAATGATAGCCTGGAAAAGGATTGGATATATATATCCTGTGTGGCCCTGGGAAGGGAGGAGTGATTTGCAAGTGTATTGTTCTGTTGCTAATGGCAGTCCTCAGGGTGGGAGGATATGCAAACAAGGATTAATGTCTGCTAACTGGTGCTCATTGTCTGCTGGGAATCCTCTGACCCCAGGCTGTTTCTCATTTGCATAGGTTGAATCTTAACCTTGCCGTTCTTCAGGACTGGTAGCCAAGCCTTGTTTACTGGTAGCCAAGCTCAGTGCTATGGAATTCTAGGAATTTCAGTTTTGTGAGTTATTTATCCTTCTCTGTCAGAGAGCTCTTATGCCACAACAAACTACAATTCCCAGAAGTCTATAGCATTGAGCCATGGCAGGTAAAGTTGTGTCCACCTGCATTATTTCTGCAGTGCAGATGCAGCCTCTGACAACTAGTTTTCCTTGTTCATATTTGTTTAAAAAAGAAATCCTATTGAGGGATATTCAATCATATTTCTCCTTGCATGAAATAAACAGTGGCTCAAGGCACATGCAAATTCCCTTCTTGGAAAGAAATAGACCCTACGCATTCTGTCTGGTGGAATGTGCTTTGGAAACAATGCCTCTAATTCTAATCAGTTCTTTCAATGGGAAAAGAAGAGACTTTAGCAGTTCGGTCAACATGCCCTGAAAGCTTGTCATATGACTCATGTGGCAGTCCAGATGTTGGACCACAACTCCCAGAAGCCTTAGCCAGCATAGCCAATGTTAAGACACACTGGGAGTTGCAGTCCAACAACATCTGGAGGATCATATGATTTCTACCTCCAGTTTAGACAATTTAGATACAGAATTTGTTTTGCTTTGCCTTTTGTGGGCATTGTTAATTATGAGGAACTATTGGCCAACAGGCAGAAAGAAACATTTCTTATTGTGACATAAAGAAGCCACTTTTCTAGAACATCATTATTGCTTCTAAAACCAGCTGAATGTAAAAAGTTTTTTTAAAAAATATTCTGAGCAATTAGCCTTACTTTTTAACTTGAGTGTTTTAGTGCAGATTGTTAGCTAATCAAGCTGGGGAATTGAAAAAGAGTATGTAAAAAATTGTTTATGACTAATATTATAAACAAATGGTGTGGTTACTACTGTACCTGTTTTAGTGCTATAATAAAATAAGCAGTGAAATCAGCATTGCATCCATTTAGGTGTAATTGTACAAATTGCTAGCTAATCAGACTGGGAAAATTGAACAGAGCTTGAAGAACAATGCTATGGATGTGCTATTAACTTAGTGCACTTAGCTAAGCATTTAATGCATTTTTGTTAGATAACACCATTGAATGTATTTTTTTTAAAAAAAAAGATATATTTGTGTCTTATATTTAAAGAGGGGGCTAAGCATTCTGTTTTATTTAACCAGTGTAAACCTGGAACTACACAGTCAAATGTCATGAAATTACAAAGAATGGAGAATTGCTCAAGATATGGATGAATAAAGCCCATTGTGTTTACTGCTGTCTGCTGGTTTGAGCCATGGGCATTTCATTAAAAATGTAAAACTGGACAAATACATAAAGCTCACAGAAATAAATAGCTCAGTTTATCAAGCTGGTTGCAGTCAGCAGCTCGATGTATTTTGACATCCTCAACACAGCAGGGACTTAACTAGAGCTGTGCTAGCCTGGCTCAAAGGCTTGTGAACTTTTCAAGAAGTTCAAAACAAAATAGCTTGAAAATTCATAAGACGAGGAGATTGACTCATTGCTTCTCTTCTACAAATTCTGTTTTGGTGAAGATTTTATGTGCAGCGATGCAGTGCACTGATGTGTAAAATATCCAGCCCATAAACACACACAGTATATATATGCGCGCTTGATGGATTTGGAGGTGGTCCCCCCCCTCCAACAAAGATATGGAACAAAACATTTCCCAAGATGAAGCAGTAGGGTGGCCAGATGCAATAGTAACCAAAAAGAATGTTGTAGAAGTAAAGGGATCACTGATAATGTGAGATGGATAGCCTTTCTGTAGGAAGAGGAAGCCCCAAGAACATCTGCAAAGGAGAAACAATGAGAGGCACCATTTTGCTACTGCTGCTGTCACTGCTGGTCGCCTTATCTGTTGCTGCACCTATGCAATGGCTGGATACATGCAGACTTAGTCCCATAAAGCTGACTTGCAGGCAGTTGCCACCCACCCCATTTGTAGTGATTGAAAGAGCTGGCAGATAAAGGCTGGACTCCAATTGGGGAAAATGTACTGCTGGTGGGTGGTGGTGGGGACACTAAAGGGAGATGGGGTATTTATATCCATTTCAGCCTGGTTTCAGTCCTGGTTATGAGACAGAGACAGCTTTGGTCACCTTGGTAGAAGACCTATGCTGGGACCTGGACAAATGGATTATGTCCCTTTTGATTCTGCTGGGCTTCTCAGCAGCTTTTGATAACACTGATTATGGTATCCTCCTGGGCTTCCTTACTGGAATGATATTTAGAGGTATTGTGGTTTCATTCTGCTGGGAAACTCCTATTGAGTCTCTTGACTGTTGGCCTGTTGAGAAATTATGTCTTAAACAAAAGAAAAATATTTTGGGTGACATATGGCATGGAATGACATGTATTCTATCTGACAGCCACAGACAGCTGAGTCATGGCACATGGCATGAAGCAAAGTTGCAGCATCATGCTATGTGATGCAGAGTTATGACCCAAAACCACCCTGCTATGTAAGTGGGCCAAGAAACTGGTTATGTGTTGGGTTACTGAGGAGTTATAGTTGGAGTTGTGGCTGGAGTAACAGTTGGTTGGAAGTTGATGGAGAGAAGTTAGAGTGCATATATATGATATATTGTACACATCATAACTGAACATAAAGCCTTGAGAACTTTGGATGAAACACTATGGGTCTTTGCAGACCGCCCAAAAGGGGCAGTCTGTAGCCACTTTTTTTTTTGCTGCGGAGCTTCACTGCAGCAGCTAGACGCCATGATGAAGCTCCGCAGCAAAAAAGGAGTGGGAAAAATGTGCTCCTTTTTTGCGCCGCAGTTGCAGCGCGATTTTTAAAAGAGGCCATTTGCCTTTGTGCCACTGCAACTGTGCAGCTCCATGCAGAAGCTGCACAGTTGTGGCATCACCATTACATACGCCATCTAAACGACGTTACGCAATGGCACCGGCGCCATTACGTGATAGAGTTCGTGAGCATGCAAATGCTGCGTGCTCTTGAAACCTTATGGCGCCGCCCAGGCGCCTCTTAGTGCCCATCTAGATCGGGCCTATGAGACTTATTTTGTGTGTGAAAAGTGTTTCAGAGTATTGCCAGTATCGACAGCTGGTATTTTGCTTTTGTGTTTTTTTCTTTTTCCACTGCTACAACATTTGGCTGCATCTGGGTTGGTTTGTCCCCAGACTGTGCTGGTGGTTGGCTTTCCTCTTCAGGATTTGGTTCTGTTTCCATTGCAATTTAACATCAACAGTACATGAAACCACTGAGGAAGATCCTCCATGGTTTAGGGGCTCAGTATCATCAGTATGCAAGTGATTCCCAGCTCTATTACTCCTTTCCATCATAGTCCAAAAAAAGTTGTTTTAGTCCCAGAGTGGTGCCTGTTATCAATAATGACTGGATCAGGATGAATAAACTGAAACTGAATCCAGATAAGATAGAAGTGCTCCTTGTCAGCTGAAAGGCAGATGAGGGTATAGAAATTTAGCCTGTGCTGGATGGGGTTACAATCCCCTTGAAGATGCTGGTTCAGAGGATGGATGTACTCCTGGGGATTCAATCCTGAGCCTGGAAGCTCAAGTTTTAGCTGTGTCCAAGAGTGTTTACCTAGTTAAGTTTTGTGCATGAGCTGTTTCATGAGAGTCCAGATCTAGCCATGGTGACACATGTGTTAGTTACAGCTTATTTGGATAACTGTAATGCATTCTACATTACAATCTTTTAAGATTGTTCAGAAGCTTCTGCAAGTCCAAAGATCTGCAGCCAGATTGATAACTGGGGCTGGCTACAGGGAACATACGTGTTCCTTGCGGCCACATTTCCAATGGCTGCTGTTTCATTTCCAAGTACAATTCAAAGTGCTGGTTATGATCTTTAAACCCATTGCTAAAGTCTAAGTTATCTGAAAAACCATATTCTATCATATGACTGTGCCTGTGTTTGATATCTTTTGGGAAGGCCCTTCTCTTTATCTTCTCACCTTCAGAGAGGAAGGCCTTCTTGGTGACTGCTCCCAGGATATAGAACTCCCTTCTCAAAAAGGTTAGACTGGTAGTCTTCCCACTCTCTTTCTGCATGCCCTGAAGACTTTTTTGTTTTGGCAGGTCTGATTGCTCAACGGGAAATGTGCTGGATTTTCTATTTGCTATTGTCCTATAAATGGTTTATGGTAGACTTTTTATGTTGCCAATTTTAGCTAGGTTGTAACTGTTGTAAGCTGCCATGAGTCCTGAACTGGGGGAAAATGGCACATGAATAAAGTAGTAGTAGTATTAAATTTCAGTCTGTCAGTCTGAAAGCTCTCAAGACAGTGTAAGATGATGTGATTAATGGGTCCTAATGGGTAGGTAATTTAAATACAAATGAATGAAACTTAGCCAGGAATCTGAAAAGGCTAAAGCATTTTTGAGAAGAAAGATAGGGGAAGGGAATTCAGATGAAAGGATATCTAGGGATGAGGTTAAAAACAAACCTGAAGAACTGGGCATGCTGGGATATTAAATCTTTAATGAGCATGAAGGCAGGAGAAAGGGAATGGAGGTCACTAGGCTGGAGAGAAGTACAGGCAATGTTGTAGTGCAGCCACATTCTCACAAGAGGGCCCTTTCACACTACATAATTATAGCACTATGATCCCATGTTAAATGGCAATGATTGCATCTCATGGTATCCTGGGCTCTGAAGTTTGGCTGAGAAGTCTAAATGCCCCTCCCTAAACTGCAAAATCCAGGATTCCACAGGGTGTTGTCATGGCATTTAAGGTGGCATCATAGTGCTAAAACTGTGTAGTGTGAAAGGTCTTTGGGGTCAGTGTGCCAGGACATATTAATTAGCAGAAATAATGATGACATCTGCCAGCCCCCTTTGCTACCTCTGAGCTTACCAATTATACTTGACTATAAGTATAAATCGAGGGCAGGTTTTGGGGCCAGAATTATGGATTTTGATATGACCTCTGGATAAGTCGAGGGTAAAACTTAGCAGCATGTAATAAAGGATGTAAAGAATGAAGTAAAGGAAAATGATGATAAAGCTCTTTAACATTTTTGACAGGCATAGTTGTTTGTGCTCACCCTAAAGTCTGGATGAATGAGATAGTAGATGGGGTTGATGCTTCTTTTAGGTTCCCCGAGAAGAGATTAAGCTCTCACCTTTCACCAAGGCATGGCTCCTTTTTTTTGATAAAAGTTAAAGTACAGTACTTACCTTGACCCATGGATAAGTCAACCCAGGTTTTTTGAGTCAATTTTTGGACTAAAATTTCTAGACTTACACGTGAGTATATACAGTAACTGTAATCTTCAAAGTAGCTGGGAGGAAAGTGAATTTTCATAGCAACAATATTATATAGTTGTGTGCTGCCTCAGTTCTAATGCAAAATATTTTATGGTAGGTTCATCTTGCATGGACGATTGAAACTTACTGGATTTATAAAGACCTGTTCCTTCCTGGCTTGGGGAAGCAGATCAACACAACTACCTGCATGTTTGGATTCTGGGGGTGGGGTAATAGGGATGGTCATGATTAGCTCCTTCCCATTAAAATATATCATTGTCCTAGTGAGTACGGGAAAGGGACTAACCTCCAACTTAACTTCCCATCTTTCTTAATATTGAGAAGATCCAAGGGGGAAAGCAGTTGCTTTCCCTTCTCCAGGGGTTGGGTGGGTGGGTGCTGTTCACTTTTTATCATACCTTTTGCTGTTTCATGTTTCAGCCTCACATTCTTCACTACCTATACTACATGTTGGCTGATTCCACTGAGCAGATTTCAACATAATTGCTCTGCTGTTTTTTCCCCCAATGAGTCTACTGATATCCTTTGCAGTGCCAATAATTAGTACTCAAATGGATATGTTGCCTATTCATCCAGAAAATGAAACTTTAGGCTGTAATCCTAATGACATTAAGTAGGCAGTAAATTCTAGTGAACACAGAAGCACTACCTTCCAAGTACATATGTACACTTAGGATAGGGGTCGTATTCAGAACTTGATGCCAGAGTTATTGCAGTGTCTCTGGAGGTGTCCATTGCACCATCTGGACAATTTTCTTAGGAATTAATTTCAGTTATTGCAGTGTGATAATGTAGATAAGACACTTGAATTGGTCCATCCCACCACATGTAGTCTTGAACCATCTTGGCTCAAAAGATCTAACAGATATGGATGTAATGGATGACTCCAGGGGTGCTAACGTCTTTCTATGTCAGAGGAGGTACCTACTGCCTTAAAGGATGCTGTTGCAAACCCTTTCCTGAAGAGGATCTCCCCGGACCCCCAGAGCTATATATGATAGCTACTTTGGAAATTACAATTAAGATCAGAGGGAACAGGGCAACATGAAGGGGGCTGGCAGAGGTCATCATTATTCCTGCTTATTAAAATGTCTTGGTACTTTGACTCTGAAATCCTATCACTAATATCCCATATTTGGGCAATGTGTTTGAGCATGTGTGGTAGCTGGACAACTTGGAGAAAACAGATAATCTAGACCCATTTCAGTTTGGTTTTAGGTGGGGGTACCATATCGAGACAGTCTTGGTTACTGGCTACTTACTGGAGGAAATTCTGGATCTCTCTCAGCAGCTTTTGATACCATTGATGATGGTGTTTCACTGGATTGGCTTTGGCAGATGGGAACATGAAGCACTATTTTACAGTGGTTCTGCTCCTGTCTGCAAGGATCTGTTCTAGACAGTGGCACTGGGGGACTCCTGATCAGCCCTATGGCCATTGTGCTTTGGGGTGCCACAGGGTCCAATCTTATCCCCCATGCTGTTCAACTTCTATATGAGGCCATTGGGAGAAGTCATTAGGAGTTTTGGGATTGGGTATCATCAGTATGCTGATGACACTCAGCTCTACTACTTCTTGCCATTAGAGTTGGCAGGGGTTGTGGACATGTTGGAGCACTGCTTGGATGGTATAACAGGGTGGATGAAAGTGAATACACTGAAGCTGAATCCCAATAAGTCAGAGACTCTGTGGACTGATGGGTCTCCGATACAGAATTGGATTGGTTGCCTGTCCTGGACTGGGATGCACTCCCCCAGAGGAGCAGGTATGTAGTCTGTGAGTATTCCTAGATCCACCATTGTCACTGGAAACTCAGATAAACTTGATAGCTTGGAGTGTTTGGGGCCAGCTTTGACTGGTGCACCAGATACTGCCTTTCCTGGACAGAGATAACTTAGCCACAGTAGTCCATGCACTGGTAACTCCCCAGTTAGACTAGTGCAGTGCTCTCTACATGGGGCTGCCCTTGAAGATGACTTGGAAATGCAGCCAGTGTAAAATACAGCCACTAGACTGATCAATGGGATTCCTTTCAGATAGCATATAACACCTGTTATAGCACTGGGTCCCAATATGTTTCTATTCTGAATTCAAGGTGCTGATAATGGCTTGGAACCTTGTTTCTTGAGGGAACACTTCTCTATGTATATGTTTGCTCAAGAATTGAGATCTGTTGGAAGGGCCTGCCTTAATGTATCATGTAGAAGAAATCTTGTGGTCTTCCAACTGAAGCACTGGAAAACAGAGTGGGGAAACCTAAATGAGAGCATCACTCTAATCTTCCGAATTGAAAATGTTAATGTGATTCTAGAGTTCTCAGGTGTAAACTTCATTTCACTTCAGAGGTATTTGGCATCATTGGGTAAGCATCCTATTCAATTACCAGGTCATCCAGTTGTTTCTACCTGTACTCTTCTACTACCTCTCCCTTGCAGTCCCCTGTATATACTCAAATCTTCTCCAAATGGCTGGGAACTCCTTCATAAGTGATTGAGGGACATGATTGCTATAAGGGGAGAGAGAAGAAAGCAAGGCCCAGTTGGAGAAGTGGAAGACCTTTTACACAACTCAGCACACCAGAATAGATGCAAAATCCTATGGCTAAAGGAGGGATAACGGTACATTTACTTTATGTTTAGTGTGTTCTGATTTCATACTTTGGCTTGAAGGTAATGGGCAATCCTTTTTCCCCCCCTTGGCTGTAAGCATTTCATTCTGATTATTTCTAAATTATAATTCAGGAAATACTGCAAAGGGAAGAGGATGGAAAGGCATGTTAAATATTAAAATAGGGCAGAGTAGCCCCTGCAAGGCTGCAAACCATCTGACTAGAGCGTGAACTCAAGGAAAGTCACCTTCTCATTTAGGACTTATTAGCATTTGGTCTTGCCCCAGCTATTGTACTGGGTAATTGAATGGTTTAATTTGCAAGCAAGCTTGTTTTAGCTGTTGTTTCCATCTCTCAATATTGAATGATACTTAACTCCCATACAAGTAATTTGAAGTGAAAGTTTATCTTTCCTTTGCATAGAGCATGAGCCCAGCCACCTTCTAATGAGTAAATAAACCACTCAACACTTTAATCATTGTTGCTGTGCACCTTGAAGCTGCTATGTAAACTACATAAACACTTCTATGCTCTGCTACATATGTCACTTTCATTTGCTACAGTAGCCACTTACTTAGATTGGCACCGAGAAACAAAACAAAACATCCATTTCCTTTCAGCTAGCATGAAGAAACTGTTAAAATTACATTTCTCTGATTACTACAAAGTTTGCATAATTATGAGTTCCCACGACCACCAAAAAACCCAGCCCAAACCCAAACAAACAAACAAACAAACAACACAGGAAAAGTACGATTCCAATGTAACCTGGTTACTACAGGGAAGGTTGAGAGCAGTAATCCTGGTGGAATACAACCCAGCATGCTGCATTAGTAGCATTGACAACCATGGGATTATATCGGGTTTCTTCTTCTTTTTCTTTTTACATTCAGACCATTTTATGACTTCTGTGTAGCTGCCATATGTGATTTTATTTCTACAACCTCGAGCCAAAGCTGATTAATGGCTTTCTAAAGGTGTGTTATTAAGTGAAGAGCAAAGATAAAACACCCAGTAAAAAAAGCACTAATTAGTACTCATTAGGAGACAACAATGATGGACTGGACACATAATAGCTAAAGAAAAAAAATTACGACGTGCCACTCTTTGATTAACAAAGACACTGTCAAAGGTTAAGCTATTGCATGTTTATTTTACACTTTTCTTTATTTTTACCTAGATTGTATTTTCCCTGGAGATGTGGCATCTTGCAAATTAAGTAGCCACACTTATTCTGCACCCTTGCGATGCAATTCAACTATAGCAGCTTGTCAAGTTCCTTGCATACTGCCAAGAAGAGGCTGAAATGATAATAAAATGTCTAAGATGCAATTAAATGAATCATAGTACATCATGACAGATTGGGAAATCATCAATTTTATTTGGAAAACTATAGGTACAAGATTAGGTACAAGATTAACTTCCAAAAATCGGGTGTTTTCTTCTTTTTCTTAAGGAAGGATATCCTTGTTCATGTCTTTTCATGGTCATGTAACACAAGCTGTCTGAACACGATTGCATGAAAGGATGCAGGCCATTCATATCTGTGGTTGAAATCCTGTTAGTTAATCCCAGCTAGAAAAGATTCAGTGAATGATGAGTCCACATGTAAGTAAATCCAACCGATTCAATAGACAGTCAGCATGAACAACAGACTTTAGGCCAACATTTATGTTAACATTGTCAATGTCATCATGATGCCATCACCATCATACCTTCCTGAACATCTGTGGACTATCTCTTGCTATTTTTAAATCTAACTTAAAGACTTGCTTATTCTTTAAAGCATATGGAACTGTATTTTAATATTTTATAATTTTATATTTGATTATATGTATTACAGTTGGCCCTCTTTATCCACAGATTTTTTATCCACAGATACAAGCATACATGGCTTTAAAATATTCAAAAAAAGTATAAATTCCAAATAGCAGACCTTGATTTTCCATTTTATATAAGGGACACCATTTTGGTCTGCCATTATATTTAATGAGACTTGAGCACCCACAGATTTTGTTATCCATGAAGGGTCCTAGAACCAAACTCTAGCAAATAACAAGGTCCCACTGTAGTTGTTTTTACAGTTTGTATTTGAACTGCATAACCTGCTTAATTGTGTATAGTTTATATTTTATGACTTTTATATTGCATGCCATTGGCAGGTTATATGCTTTTTTGATGATGCCTGTAAAGTGCCTTACAAATTTATGGCACTATATAAATAAACAAATCATTATCATGATCTTCATCATGATCACCATGATTATGTTACTGTTTTCTTTGTTAGTGCTACTGCTCTTACAACTTATAAAATGTGCTTATAGCCATTAATGGGGAAATGTGATTCTTACTAAGGGTGTGGTCCTATAACACATTCACTTGAAAGTCTGAAATACATAGAATTGTTCTACAATTAATTTAGGATATGATTCTACAATTTATGATGTGGTTCTACAATTAATTTATAATATGACCACCCAGGGATTTCAATGGCTTAACCTTCTCCCACTGAAATAAAATAATTTAATAGGTGCCCATTAGAGGGAGAAATTATTTACATTCTGCATTATAAATTGTAGAATCATTCTCAATATCTCTCACAAAAATGTTTAGAATTTGAGCTGTGCTGACAACGGTAGATGAGTATGATGGGCTGACCATGACCTAGGAGTGTTTACAGCATTGGCAAGCTTTGATGCCTAACATGCATCAAATGGCAATGTGAATATGTCCTAACTCATATATATATATTTCAAAACCGTGCCTGGAATATAAAACAATTTAAAATCCCATTTTGCAAATTCAGATGTAATTGTGTATTTCTTTCTTTTTGCATGATTATTGTGCAAATTTTATTGCAACATCAGGACAATTTTATCTTTATGACACCACAACAGTCATTCTTTGGTAGTCAATTGCTATGGAAACCCGGCCACAGAAAGAACTAAAGGGTTTCTGTCACAAATGTAATGGCCAAGCTCTCCAGCTGCATATGGCAGCATAAGATTTTATTACACTTGGCTGAAAGGCTCTCCTCCATGAAGGCTGCTTGGACATCAGCAAGAAGTTGTGAGATTCTGCAGAAAGAGCCTGCAATGAGCAACAATGTGGTGTAGTATCTGAATTCTTTACAGTCAGGGTGTAGTCACAACAACTTTTGTTGTGGGATTAAATAATTCTGAGTTTTAACTGAATACATTTAATATGTAAAGGAGAAGCCACTGATTCTGAGAATTTAGTCCCACTGATATGATTCCTTGAGTAGGTCTGTGAACCAGTGCATCTGTCTTTCTTAAAACTTCTAGAATAAGAAAGATGAGCAGGAGAGAACAAATACATCTCTTGACTGTGGGTGGGACCCAGACTGTGCAACTAGGCCAGTGCAAGTGAATTAGTCTGCCCCTTGCCACCCCAACACCTCCAGTCCCCTGAAAATGCTACACAGAGTGATGTGGACTGCCTGGATGGGGTAAGCATGGGTGCAGGGAAAGAAGAGCTAATCCCCTAAAATTGAGCAGAGGCTTGTATCATGTACAAAGCCTCCTGAAGACAGATAAAACATTTTCTGTCCACAGCAGGCATTTTCTGGATCCATTCTGTGTCATTTCCAATTAAGTGTATAAAATCAAAACTGAGGCTGGCATCAAATTATCTTTCAAGCTTTCTATGAAAAAGACCTGTAGATTTTCACTGTAACGGAGCTTAGAAATGCACAGCGTACAGATGGGCAATTCAGTGTCAAAGAGCTTTATATATTGCCTAATTTTTCTTTGGTTTTTTTAATGATGTTTGTTAGCTGCCCTGAGCATTATTTTTTCCAAGGTGGGATAAAATGTAATAAAAATGGTCTGTGAAATTTCAGCAACTTGATAGTGAAAAATGCAAGATCTACACAGAGGTCCTGTAAACTCTCACCAGCAATTAAAATGGACTTAAATCAGAGCACAAATTGTTCCACTGCTTTTTTTAAAGTAATATTTGCAATGAAAAGAGCATGAGAGAATAAAGGACATTAGTGTGTGTTTCCATTCTCTGTTAATGTTAATATCCTTTTGTTGTTGTTGATGATGATTGTAATATTTATTATGATGATTGTAATATTTATTATGTCATCCTCTTCCTCCTGCTCCTTGGACCAATTTTTCCAAGCTTTGATGACATTTTTTTAGTTGATTAGTAATTACAAAAATACAAAAGGATGTGTCTTTTCCCATTTTGTCCAATAATTTCTTTCTTTCTTTCTTTATGCTTTGAATTACAGAGGGTACACCCCAAGAAAATAGAAAAATATATAGATGTAATTGGAGGAAGGGCAAAGAAGAGAAAGTGTATATCAGCAGAGTGATGACATCCAACATACAAAGATCACTGTTGTATCTGAAAGACTGTAACCTGCAAGAGCCCTAGGATCTACAGGGGAAGGCTTTCCCTCAATCCCACCATCATCACAGGTTTGCTTGGTGAGACACAAGAAAGGGCTGCCTCTGGAACTCCCTTCCATAGGAGGCTAGGCTGACCTCCTCTTTCTTTTCCTTTTGCCAGCAGGCAAATACATTTTTGTGCAAGCAGGCTTTTTATACACAATCATTCCAAGGGTGACTTTTATATGGGATGTGTGCTCTATTTCTATTTTTAAAATTTGTATGTTTTGCTTGGTTTTATCAATTTTAGCAAGATTATTTTAATTGTTTTAAAAAATTTTATTGCAAAGTTTTAAAAACTGTTTTATCTGTGAGATGCCTTGCATCCCTTTCTGGGGAAAAGGCAGAATATAACATAAATAAAAATAAATTTCTCCTATTTTTTCTGACTAAGAATAAGAATAATTGTCTGTCTAGGTGGTTGTTTCTTTAAAATAATAGCTATAAATCATGGTTGTAAGACTAATTTTTATTGGGAGGTAATGCTGATGGCAGGTGGAGTGAATCTGGCTTATTGTTTATATTTATAAAGGCTTTTGATTCCTACATCCTTCTAAGTGTGTGCCTTTCTTTTTAACCTCACTCATTTATTTTCAGTTGGTGGATGTGTGCAAAATACTTTTCCAAGATTCATGCAATTGTTTTCTTCATTCAAAAGCTCAAAAAAGGGTCAGGGGATGAGTGAAATCATGAATAGGAGCTTTCATCTTCCTTCTGGTGAACTTTTTAGTGCAGTAATATAACGTTGATTTAAAAACCAAGTTAGAATTAAAGTCTGCCTCCTTTTAAAATGTAAACATAATAGTCCCCTTCGTTTTGTGTAAATGTACAAAATAGTCAAGCTTTATAACTTAACTTTCAACTGCACAGCTAGGGAACTTGAATTCAAACCCTTCCACAAACAAATCCTAGCACATAGAAAATGAGAAAATAATGGGGGAATAGGCTGGAACTTACCCACATATCTCTGTAACATCTATAATGAGAACAATGAAACTAGACCTTAGTTGCGACCAAGGTGCTACAATCACAAAGTACAATTACAGTTGGCCCTCTGTATCCAAGGAACACTATTTTACTATCTCAATGTATATAACCGGACTTGAACATTCACAGATTTCATTATCCAAATCTCACCAAAATCCCACTGTTATATATAAGTTCATTCATCAGTACGTCTAGTCAATAAGGCTGACTTGTTAGCTTGTGTGTGTTTAGGGTTGCAGCCACAGGCATTTTTTTTTTAAATACCAATACATACATAAGTGTGTTGCATAGACATATTAGGAAGAAAACAAATGAGCATTTAGATAGAATTTTAGATGGTTCTAGGATCCATCTTAAACCCAATGAACATTTAAGACACATAACTTTGCTCTTACCCCCTGAAGCCTTTCTAAGCCCTCCACAGCAGACTTTTAGATTGCATGTGAGTTAACAGTGGAGACTGCCATTGATTTGCCCTCTGCTGATTCCACTGATAGAAGTAGTTCCATAGTGAAAGTCCTTAGCTGGATTCTGGTCTAACGCTGTATATATTGCCTGCTGCTTAGTTCTGAGCAGACATGGATTGCAATGGCTTGATAGGCTTGTTCAATAGGGATGTCATGGGGAGAAGGGCAAAAGCGGCATTTGAATTTTACTCAAGCTGATGAGGTATCAAAATATTACATCCATTGCCAAACAATTGGTTAATATTGGATAAATGTTAGCTAAATAAACATGCAGCAAGCAGATATAGAGGCAGATTCACAGACAATATTAATGGTATTCAGTTTTACCTCTGGATACTGTGATACTGCATTGAACTTGACAAATTAAGCAAGGTCAGATTAGGTCTGTCTGTGGATTGGCTACCTTTAGAAACCAAAAAATGGCTACAGACTGTTGTGATAGTAACTTCTAGGCGACCTCTCAAACTGCCCTTTTCTTCCCCCAAAAATTTGGTAACAGAAAACCACTTTGAAAAGGTTTCTCACAAATGGACTTTTTAAAACATGTGCATTACAAAAGCACAGAATCTCCTGCAGTTCCCATTGTACCTTCTCTGAGAAGAGCTACAAACCAAACCAGGGCTCTAGGTGAAAAGGGGTTGACTCTGATAATGCTGACTACTGAACCCAATTTAACACCTTGAATAAGATGCTGTTAAATTGTGAAACAGCAGAAACAACTCAGAGCAGAGCAGATTAAAATACTACAGATTTTTTAAAATGCTTCTGGATATATTCCTACTGGAGCTTATGATCTTCGGTGTCAAACTATACCACCATATTGTTCAAAATAACAAAAGATTCACAGTTGTATCTGCTAATATATTACAACCTTCCTACCTGCCTCATAATGTGTGCGTATGTGTGTGTGTGTGGGGGGGGGGTTGCTTTCTTGAGACTGTGTAAAGTTGCCAGAGTAGAAATTGGTGAGGGCTTTGCAGCTTTAATTATTGCATAGAAGATGGAATTTCAGCACCTGTTGCATGTTGCCAGTTTGTGTAACAAGTAACCTCTGTTAAACTACTCTCTGCTACACAACCATTAAATATACAGGAAATCTCACTAGTTTGGCCATCACTTCCATAGTCTGCATCAATGTCTAACTCCTCCCATGCCAAATTCTATTAAGTCATCTGGATGTCCCTACAATCAACCTGGGAAGACATAGGAGTTCATCACACAGAGGTACTTCCATTTGATAAATATCATCTATACTCACCCCAAATGTCATGAAAGTGCCATGGGTGTGATCTCCCATGGCGCTACAGAAATCGAACTGAGGCTCCCGCTCGGTTCCTGTCATGTAATCATAACTGGCAGAGCCTCCTGGAGCCCTTTTCTTATTAAGTGTATGTAACTTTTGTGGACTTTGCTTCAGCATTTGACCTAACAGACCACACCTTTGGGGAAAATTGTCACATATGAACATATGGCCGCTGTTTTGTGATAGTAACTCCATTCACACTGATTTAAGAGTGTGGGTAGGTCTAACAGGTACTCTTTCTGGCAAAGTTAACATCAGAAGAGGTGTCTTGAGCTTGAACTTTAAAGGAGCTATTGAATGAGCTGAGCACAACCCCCAAAATAAGTCTAGCTCTTACTATAGCTCCTTTGAAATCTGGACTAAAAGCTGTATTTGCTTGCCTACTACAGTGGAAACCTTTGGCCATTACTGGCAGCTATAGTGCACAGATGGTCATTTCATGGCTAGTGTGAACAGGTGCAAAGGTCCACAGAATTCTCATATTTTAAATAACTGTGTTAATCACAGAAAATCAGCTGGTGGAGATACTGAAAAATACTATACACTGTTCTGTTACTATTAAGGTAGAAGGGGCAAGCTTTCTTTCATATCTGGTTATTGTATTTATGTTGGAGGAAGAGAAAGAGATGATGATGATACTTTGTCAGTGTTTCCAATGCACCTTGTATCAACAGATCTCAAGGAAGAGTAAAACCAATAGCATATTTGTTGCTTTAAAAAACAAAACTTAAAATATTTAAAATGTCTTTAAATTATTTATTGATTATATTCTATCCTAGGAACTCTTGATACAAAATGTACTGGAAAAACTAGCTATCTAAATTTTAATTGTTTTCTATGGTTTCACAAACAAACAAATTGATAGCCTGGAGCCCATACCATGATAAAGGCAACATCATTGTTATTAGGCACCTTCAAGTCATGTTAGACTTATGGGAACCCTAAAGCTACCCTATCATGGGGTTTTCTTGGCAGAATTTGCTGGCAGAAGGGGTTTGCCCTGCCCTTCCTCTGAGACTGAGAGTGACTTGCACAAGGTCACCCAGTTGGTTTCTATGGCCAAGCAGGGACTCAAACCCTGGTCTCCCTGTGACTGGGTCCAACACTCAAACTATTGCTCCATGATGGCTCTCATCAGCCAACGTCAAATCAGTGACTATCAAATGCCTAGAAATCAGAATATTTTTTCAAAATCCTCTTTATTCTTTGGTGCATATATGTGGGTTAAAAATTAAAATGTCAGTGTGTTGGCTGGATAAGGCCTAAATATTGTGTAAAAGGCACATGTATGCACACAGGTGCTCACAGATACACCATTCATGATTAAGTGGCATATTGTATGTTTATTTTGCCTATAAACCATTTCATTTGTTAAGAATATACAACATACACTATATTTGCTAGATGTACATAAATATTCAAATTACTCCATCCCCAAAATGAAACAATAAGAAATTACAAATGCTAACTATTTCCAGAGAAAATACATTTTTTTCCAGTTGTCCTTTCTCTCCCCATAACTATATGTGTATGTAACAAGGAGTAGCCTTAATGGATTACAAGTAAACATGCATAGCATTGAACTACACATGCAGAAAAGCATTGAGGTGAATTATCTAAATCCTGCCAGATATTGAAAATCAGGACTCTGCTGGAGCTTTAGAAGAGTAGATCAGCTCAAATTGACAGGTTTGATGTTTCCCCCTTTGTTTGAGCCAATTTGTGAAACCTAGCAACAGCCAGTATTAAGTAAAGGAGAGAAATGTACATAAATATTCCATGATAGACCTTGACATTTTTAGTATTTATAGCTTACGAATGGGTAGTGGATTTTTAAAACCCCTGATCATGTGATGAGTTCAGCTCATAAAATAAATTAGCCTAGAATCTGAAATTCTTTTTAATCCTACAAAAGTAGTGGGCATTGATCAATGGAAGCAATAATGTTTTCATAGAGAGCAAAGAATGTTGGTTAGAATAGCATGCCATTTCTCCCTTAGTTGAAAGGCATAAAACACCAAAGTAAGACTGGGATTTTGTGTTGCCTCTAGTTAAAACTATTTTTTTCCTTTAAGGGATGGTTTAGAAAGCTGCTTTTTAGCAGCCCAGCACAAGAAATTGAGAGCCCGTATGATGCAAGGGGGGGGGGATGTCAGGTTAGGTTCAGATATCTCCACTGAGTCATAAAGATGACAGGCATTCACACAAAAAACTGGTGTACCTGAACTTCTGATTTTTTTCTGATTTCTTACCAAAGTTTTCCTTGCTCTAAGTCAGTGATAGTGAACTTTTTAGACACTGAGGGGCTGTATAGATTGCCCTAAGGGGTGGTGGGATTTCCTAGTCAGATTGGGGCCACAGCAACTTCATGACAAAGCCCCAATCCAGCCTGTGGAGGGTGCAAAAAGGAGTGCAAAAAGTGGCATTTGGACGCAGAGGCAAAGGTGCTACATGATGGTGCACGCCATCGTAGCATCATGGGGGCAAGGTTAGGGCAAGCATCATCAGGACACTGAGCTCTGACTCTGCCCATAGACCGGCACAAAGTGCAGGTTTGTATAGGCCCTCAGTGTCCAAACTCAGTGGCATTAATGCACAGGGTGTGACCAGGTGCTGGGAGCAGGACTTCCAGGGGGAAAACCCAAGCCACACTCTCTCAGCATCAGGCTGGCAATAGGAAAGCCATCTCTGACTAAACTTACCAAGGAAACTCTATGATTGTTTCATGTTAGGGTTGCCATAAGTTGGAAATGACTTGAAGGCACCACACACACACAAGCCACACTTCCTCACTCTCAGAGGATAGGAATGGGAATCCCCCTTTGACAAAGCTTGCCCCAGGATAGTTTCACCTTAGGGTTGCCAGGAACTGACACGCGGAAGGGAGGGGGGTGCTCTCGAAATGACTTGAAGGCACACAAGAACAACAAGCATAATAAAGCACAGAAACTTTATACCAATATCAAGAACAAAGAGAGCCAGGGGTTTGAGCATGCAACTCTTGAAACCAGGACTTGAATGCCAGCTTGGCCATGAAACCCACTGGGAAGCCTTGGGCAAGTCACACTGTCTCAGCCTCAGAGGAAGGCAATAGCAAAAATCCACTCTGAAGGAATCTTGCCAAGAAAACCCCATGATAGGTTTGCCTTAAGGTCGTCGTAAGTTGGAAATAACGAAAGCATACAACACACACACACACACACACCAAGTCACACTCTCTCAGCCTCAAAGGAAGGCAACGGAAATTCCCCTCTGATGAAACTTACTAAGAAAACCCCATGATAGGGCCAACTTAGGGTCACCAGAAATGAAGGCATACAACACACAAAAACCCGTCTGGGAGGAGGAGGAGGAGTCTTGGGGGTGGGACTTCCAGCTGGACGGGCTGAGCTTCTGGCAGGAAGGAGTGGCTGAGTGGGGCTTCCACCCAGAAGGTTCACACACCGCCCCCTCCCTTGTCATGGCTCAGTTTTCAATGGGAGAACCAGACCACAGTAAAGAACCAGGCCGGCCACGCATGCCCTTCCTTGCTGTGGCTGCCGTGTGCCCTCCAAGATGTCTTTGCATGCAGAGAGGGCACATGTGCCATGGGTTCACCAACACAGCTGTAAGTCATCAATCAAAGAATTGAGGGATATGCAGATCCTTTCTCTGAATCCCCCTCACTGTAAAGGCAGTTCTTGCACAAAATGTCCTGCACCTCTTTATCTTTTTCTCCCTATTTTTATTTTAAAAATATCCAACACAATCAAAATACAACAGTAGGAACATCCATTAAGATTTCGTATCAGTTAGCATCTTGACTACATGTTGAAGTGCTTACCCGGGGTCTTGGGTGAGATGTTGAAAATTTTGATGATACTGTGATGTATTGTTGATGCAAAAGAGACTCAATTTATCTTCAAAAGAGTTGTGTGTGATATATACTCCATCTATTCATCTGACGCATGACAGCCTTGATTCCATCATAAGGGACCCCTGTAAAGTTCATCCAATTCTGCAAATATTTCATTTTTTTTTAAAAAAAGTGATTGACACTTAAAAAATTAAAAATTTGAAGGTGCCCTGCATAGCTTCCCCACAGGTTTAATATTCTATAAGAGGATACTGTGCTTGCCCATTTCATCAGTTCTGACAAACAGAAGAAAGTTAAATCCATGTATTGATTTCTAATGATAGAAAGTGAGAGTCACAAAGTTTAAGAGTTCTGAATTGACATTCACATTTGGATCTGAATCAAATCAGGCAGCTTCTGTGCTGTTCTAAGCTGAATAGGTCTGTTTTATAAATTGCTGAAATCAGAGTCTGAACCAAATTTTCTGAACAGGGCAAATCTCTACCATGTACCATCAAACCTTATTATAAACCCACAAATTAAAAATTCTTGGGGAAAGCACTGTGCTTTCCCCAAAATCCAATGTATCCGTGAAGAGGGATTCACAGATGCTTTCATACATAAAATCAGTGGGCTTCTAGTGCCAGTAAGAAAGCAAAATTTTCAATGGATAAAATCTATGAATCTCAGTTTAGGCATCACAAAGGAACAGAAAACAAAGAAATGCAACACACTCATCTGGATCCCTTGCTTCTTCATTAAAAAAAAAAAAAAAACACTGGAGAAGCTTTAAGATATTTCTGGATACTGACATTCACAGAAGAATTAATAAGAGGAGGACTCATGCTTGATATAGATATACTGTAAAGATTTACCATTCCATTCTGTGACTAATTCAGCTAAATCCAGAATAATGCAATGAATCTGGCTGATTTGGAACAAATTGTACTTGTTCCAGATTGAAATAGAACAGGGTAGTTCAGTTCCACAGTCGAATATCACAGTCTCAGAGCATGTTGGATGATGACCTGGACATTATGGATTGTCCAAAGACCTGGACACCTGGAATGTCAAAAGACCTGGACTCATTAAAAATGAGTGTGGGGGGGGGGGGAGGCAGGAATTGTGCTTCCAACATAACCATGTAAGGAAGACTCCAAGGCATTGTGATGCAAAGGGTGAGGATGTGAGTTGAACTGTGCTCATAGTGAGACTTTTTATTACTGTTGGGACAAGGGTATCACCAGCACTAACCAATCCCATTGTTCATGGGGAGTGATTATTTGAAATGACCTGAAGTTGTATTATCTTCTCCAGTGTTTGCCACAGATAGTGAAAAAGCTATGATGAGGTGTGAGTGGTTGTTGACTTTTTTTGTTTTGTTTGTATTTTGATATTCACATGTTTGCAGCCAGTCATCTCTCTTGAAATGTGTCAGGCTTCCTTGCTTACGTTTTGGCCTTGGATCCTTCCCCTTCCCACTGCCATGAATCATGTGTTAATCATCTACTCTCCTGCAACATTTCAGAATCTGATTTTCACCAATTTCCACTGAACCTTTAGAAAATAGATATAAAATCAGAAATTATAGTCAAGGTGCTAAAGTGCTCTGGTAATATTATACTAGTTAAGCATATTTTGTTGCTCATGTTTCATTTCCCTTGCTTGATCTCTGCTGAAATTATTATTATTATTATTATTATTATTATTATTATTATTTTATATAGCGTAAGTTTGCACAGTGCTCTACATACAATCTTATAGTTAGATGGATCCCTGCCCTCAATCTATGTCCTGGAATCAATAGGTGTGTTTAATTGGTGGCCATCTTTATTAGGTTTGAGACAGTAGACAGTAGAAAGTATTGGGGGCTGTTTAGCATAGGAAAGAAGTAGGTATGACATGAGTGTATAAAATTATGCATGATGTGGAGGAACTGAACAAGACGATGTTTTCTTCCCTTTCTCATAATCCAAGAACCCCAGGTTTCCAATTAAGCTAAATGGTGGGATATTTAGAACAGATAAAAGGATGTCTTTGTATGAAGAACATACTCTGAACTAAGAAGTTTTTGCTATGTACTTCGGTTGCTTTCTGTCACAATAACTGTCTATTATCTAAACGTTGTATCTCTGAATACCATCTACTTCTGAATGCAAGCAGGGAGTGCTGAGATGCTTGTATCCTTGTTGTTATGTGCATGGCTTTGTTATGGCCTTCTCATAGGCATCTAGGTAACCAATGTATGAACAGAATGTTGAACTAAATAAATCTTTGGTCTGATATGTCATGACTCTTCTTATGTTCTTAGCAGCTTGAAAATCAAAGTCATTTACTAAACTGGATCAATTCCATGTAGTGGGAGAAGCAGTGTCATGCCTGTCCCTCATGCTCTTTGCAGTAATTGAAGTAACATCTAAAGGGAATATATCCATGGAGAGTTCAACACACCTACACACACGCTCAGTATGGATGGTTTGTACCATTTGCTGCGCAGGTCAGCCCCCCCCCCCCCCAATAAATACAGAAACCTGGTTGGAGGAAAAAAGGCCACAACTTTATTAACTGTTCCACACATGCAGAACAACACAAAACCATAGGGTTGGCCCAAAGCATAAGGTCTGGATCTGGCCATCAGCAACACCCTGGTTGGTTGATGTACCCTTGGTAGCAGGGGCAAACATCGGGATGACGTAGGTGCCAAGCTCCGCCCTGTTGCGCAGTTAGGCAACTGCGCTGCTTCACATCGAATTGCGAGACATCCTAGTCACCGGGTATTAATCGACTGTGGCCCCCGCAATGGCCACAGCAAACCGCTCCTTACCCGGGTCATGAGGACTCCCGATCCAGTGCCAGCGGGCCCTGGAAACCCCTACCCCAGATCCAGGCCTATGCTGCCACCCAGAACAGAAGTTGTGACAATCAACTCCCTAAACAGGGAGGGAGGGTGGGAGAGCAGAACTGGCAATGGTGCCGACGCTCACCTTACACGGCCTTAAATAGGCCCAACAGCCAATGAGGGCTCAGGAACGATGGAGGCACCACCCTCTCCGAGCTCTCCACCAATAGGAGGGCACGCCATACCCTGCTGTGGCCAATCAGACAGGTTCCTTTCCTGCTCCTCCCAGTGGCCAATCAGCATCGAGCCCACGCTCGCACCGGCCACTGGGGCGTCCAAGCCTGGCGCGCGGGAAGGGGAGAGGCCTTCCTTCATGCGGCAACAGCGCCGGCCCGTTAATTCGGGCGGCGCCATTTGCCGCGCAGGTCAGGCCCCCCCCCCCAATAAATACAGAAACCTGGTTGGAGGAAAAAAGGCCACAACTTTATTAACTGTTCCACACATGCAGAACAACACAAAACCATAGGGTTGGCCCAAAGCATAAGGTCTGGATCTGGCCATCAGCAACACCCTGGTTGGTTGATGTACCCTTGATAGCAGGGGCAAACATCGGGATGACGTAGGTGCCAAGCTCCTCCCTGTTGCGCAGTTAGGCAACTGCGCTGCTTCACATCGAATTGCGAGACATCCTAGTCACCGGGTATTAATCGACTGTGGCCCCCACAATGGCCACAGCGAACCGCTCCTTACCCGGGTCATGAGGACTCCCGATCCAGTGCCAGCGGGCCGGGGAGAGGCCTTCCTTCATGCGGCAACAGCGCCGGCCCGTTAATTCGGGCGGCGCCATATTTTGGGGAAACAATGCAAATTAGGCTACAGAAATAAAGCTATGCATGTTTAGCCCAAATGTATAATTCCAGAAGGATGGAATTTCATAATCAAACTACATATTGACTATAACAAACATGCAAATGTGCATATGGACCATAACCAATGCTTTGATAGAGTTCAGGAACCAACGTTATGATCCTCTGCATGTTTATTGAAAAGGAAACCTCACATAATTGAATGGGCCTGATTTCTAGCTAAGCCCTCACAGGGTTTCAACCCAACATAGTCAAGAGAGGAAAGTCAGCCTTAAGATAGGATTGATGGGTGCTACATACTTCTTCATGAGTAACGTTGTTCCCTGTCTTCTTCATCTTCTTCCCAAACTGTAACAACCTTTGCTTCCCATGATGATGTTCTTCATTACAATCTGGATATAAAAAACGCCTCAATAAATGGTGACCTTATCTTAATGAAAAGACCATTAAAAATAAATCCTTCTCAGGTGCTTTCTGTAGGACATAATTAGCAACGTAAAAGGGTTTTTACTTTGAAGTGTCCTGGAGCCCAAATGTGCAGTATCCACTGAATGGAGGTGCCTTTGTCCACAGATATAATTTCTACAATGAATTCTGTAAATGCATTCATGCTGTTCCCCCAAGGACTGTTCAAAAAATTGCAGATTTCTCACCATGCTAACATATTATGAATGTTTCTAATTCAGGAGCAGAATAAGTATTGTATTCTATTGATGTCTCCAACATCTACCAGTGAAGACCGGCTGAGAGAGTGTTTGTTTGCCCTACTTCCACCTGGGCTCCTCCCATGCCTTGGCTCCTGGACTTAAGGAGAAGTTTTGTCTCCCCCCCCCCTTTTTTTTTTTTTTAAAAAAAAAAGATTGTGTATAGTTCACATTGTTTCTAGGATTGGGATGTGTGGTTGAGAACGGGGATTATTTTCTCCTTACTTGTTTTTGTATGTTAATTGTTATGTACTTTGCTCTGTTAATTTTATTTTTTGTTATACAGTGGTCCCCCGGCTTATGAATCCCCCGGGTTACGAAAACCTCGGGATTCGAAACCGGTGGGACTGCTACAATATCCCCCGGGATCCAAAAGATCCCCCGGGATACGGAAAAAAACAACAACGTGCGGCCCCTTTAAATCGGACGCGCGGTCCGTTCGTTAAAGCGGTCTCCCGGGAAACGAAAGCTTCCGGGTTACGAAGGTAATCCCGGAACGGATTACCTTCGTAACCCAGGGGACGACTTTAATTACTATGTATTTTTTGTTGTTGCTATAACTGTTATGTATTTTTGCTTTGTTGATGGTTATGTATTTTGCTTTGCTAATTTTACTGTTACTAACATTGCTATGTATTTTCTTGCTATAATTATTTTGTTAGTTATTGTTTTTGTTAGTTATTTTGTTAGTTATTGTTAATTGCTATCTGATTTTATTGTTATTGCTTAAGGCATTGCCGTTTGTTTTTTAATTCATGTATATTACTATTGTATGTATAATCCCCTCTGTTGTAAACCACCCGGATTCCCAGTTGATTGGGCGGCATAATAATAATAATAATAATAATAATAATAATAATAATAATATGTGTATCCCCTTGAAGCTTGGGCTTGGCTAGGAGGAGAGGATGAGAAGGAAGAGTCAAGTGCTGATAAATCCCTTACTCACTCACTGGTGGTATAAGAGGGGTGATGTGAATGCCACTCTGGAGAAAAGGAAGGGAAAGATAATGACTTCCTCTGTCTTTTTTCCTCCTTGTAGAAAGAGTGTATTAACTTACATGAAAACCTATAAATTTGATGTGAACACAAGGGATTAAAGGACTGGCATGTTTTTGAAGCCAAGATGACTAAACTGAGGCTGTTGTACTTTGGCCATATCATGAGAACATATGACTCTAGACAAAATACAATAATGTTTGGTTAGGCAGAAGGCAGTAGGACAAGAGGAAGACCATATTCCAAATGGACAGACTCAATCAAGGAAGCCACAGCCCTGAGTCTGTAAGACTTGAGCAGGGAAGTTGACGATAGATTGACCTGGACATCTCTCATTCATGGGGTTGCCATAAGTCAAAATTGACTTGACAGTAGTGAAAAACAATGAACTAACAATGATCTTAATGATACAGTGGAACTTGTTTTCACCAGAAAAAAAAAAATCACCTTTAATCTTGTATCACAATACCACCAATGAAAGATTTAGACACAAGGGTGGAGCAAATTACAATGGACTCTAAAATCATGGGTAGACTTATCTACAGGGCAACAAGGTCATACTGCTTGAAAATTTCCTGTAAGAAGTGCCCACCTTCCTCTGTAGCCAGGGATTTTTAAGGAGGTTCCCATTTCAGTCCCCCACTGCTCCCCAGCACACTCTCCTCTCTTCCTGTGTGAATGTGTGTGTGTGTGTGTGAGAGAGAGAGAGAGAGAGAGAGAGAGAGAGATCCCTCCATTCCTCAGTCCCCTTGCAGCCAGAGCTAACAAGGAGCTGTTCAGGAAAGGGGGAAAGAGAGTATGCCCAGGCTGGGACCCTGTTCTGCAAGCCATGAGAAAGGTCTGTCCCCCTTTTGCAAGCCATGAGCCTTAGGAATCCTGGGGGTTCTGTGCAGAGAAAGAGAGAGAGAGATCTGTCCCCCCTTTTGTAAGCCACGAGCCTTGGGAATCTGGGGTGAAGGGCAGAAACAGAGGATGGTTCACCTCATTTTACAAGCCATAAGCCTTGGGAATGCTTTTGGTAAAGGAAAAGAGAGTGTGTATATGTGTCGAGGTTTGTTTCCCCTTTTTCATGCTGAAACTATGACCCTTGGAAAAAGTTCAAAGAGAGAGATGTAGGGAGGGAAGTGGCAATTTGTTTTCCCCTTTAAATCTTTTGTGACATGCCCCAATGTTTGACCCTCGACTTATCCATGGGTCATATCAAAATCCATAATTTTGGCCCCCAAAACTTCCCTCGACTTATCGACTTATACATGGGTCATATCAAAATCCATAATTTTGGCCCCCAAAACTTCCCTCGACTTATACATGAGGTCGACTTATACATGAATGTATACTGTATTTAACCAGCTTCAAAAAGATGCTGGTTTTTTCTGGGTCTTTTGGGCTGAATCAATTTATTTGGAAATAAATCGATTCAGCCCAAGTGGGAACCATGCAGATTCGAATCCGCTCCCTGTGACAGGGGCAGCTGCAATGGCCCTGGCCATCTCCCATCACCGGCCTCTTCTTCCTTGCCTCTCCATCTTCCCTGGCATCCTCAATCCTCCCCATCCTCCCTGTCCTGCTCCATCCTCCTCGTCATCCTCCATCTTCCCTGGCCTGCTCCATCCTACCTGGCATCCTCCACCCTTCCCGAACTGCCTCCTTGCTCTGTCCCCGGCATCCTCTGTCCTCCCCAGCGATCCTCCTTGTTCCATTCCTGGTATCATCCGCCCTTCATGGCCTGCCTCCTTGCTCTGTCCCTGGCACCCTCCACATCCTAGAATTCCATGGCAGTTAAAGCAGTGTTAAACTGCATTACTTCTGCAGTGCAGATGTAGCCTTAGACTCTTTAGGTCCAGGTAAGCAGCATCCTGAAAAAAAAAAAAAAATCACAGGATATCCTTTGAAATGGGGAGCAGTTACCAGGGTAAATCCATTAACTGGACACATACATCAGCCAGCAACATCTGTTATAATAAAAAAACACCGGCTGGAATTCAACTGGGTAGTTAGGAATGTGTAACCCAGAATTATGCATTCATGACAGTTTTACATTCATGAACCCTACATAGGGACTGCATAGGGACCATGAAAGTCATTCAATCCTCACTTTCTGGGCAGCAGTCACTGCAGTCAATGGGTGTCTGTTCCTCTCTTGATTGGGAAGCAGAAGGCCTACCTTCCCCTGCCCACATGAGTGATCTTTAGCTCATGGATAATTATATCATGGACCTGCTTCTGCCTGTGGCAATGCAAAAGGATTATGGGAGGGGTGGGAACGTCAATTAGCTGCTCCCTGAATGACATTGATCACAGCAGCTGCTGTGAAGTAAGTAAGGGTGGGAAGGGGTGAGACTGGGAGTTACTGTGTAGCTACATGGTTGCATATTTGTAACTGCAGATTTGAATTCTGACTAGAGTCAGGCACTCATTTCTCTTCAAGGAGTGAGGTGGGTGAAGCAAGGATGAAAAGTATCACTTTGATTCAGCAGATAAGAAGGGATATATACACTTTGTACTTCTTGTACACAATCAGCTGCCTATCTATCCATATTACATGCACACTGATCAAGTAGCAGGGTGGTATATGAAATTAAATGCATGGAAGAGGATGAGATTAACTATGAATGAATATATGGAGTGAGATTTTTCATGCAACTGGCTGGCTGCAGTAAGGAACAAATGGGGACAGATTCATATATTCCTTATGGCCTTTCAAATCCCTCCCCCCCCCCCCCGCAGTTTAATTGATTTTACTTGGAGCCCTGTTAGTGGGTATGGTGGAAAAATGTGTCCACTCTAACTTTCTAGATGTCTTTTGTAATTACTATTTGGACAAGGCATATCCTATTTTTTTAAAAAAATGAATACTTCCTCTTTCCTGACCATCCCTTTCCTTCTTGCATTTTTCTTGCCATTTCTCTTATCACCTATCCAAAGTCAAATAGAGGATGTCCCACTGAGAATAATCTTTGATTAATTTTTGATGTAAAGTAGAATTTTTGGGCCTCAGGCATGAAGCAATGTCAAAAGGTATGATGTGGCAAGGAAAATCTCCAGAAAAACAGGGAGTGGTATGCAGGAAGTCACAGTATTAACAGATCTCTATCCTCCATCTTTCTCTTATCTATCTGTCTGTCTCAAACTCTAGCTCTAACCTTTCACTGTGGCTACCATGCAGCAATGAAGGTGGTAAAAAGAATTTATTATGGTTACGCTATTCTATCCTCAGATCATTGTCCACAGAGCTTTCATGAGTGGTGAAATGCTATTGTGGTCAGATTCAGAGAGGCCAGGATTAGAATCCTCAGTTACTTGCTGTGATACATTTGCCAGGCACATTGAGCAAAAAGTTGTTTGTACTCCTTCAGAACATCATGCCACAGTTGTTGGAGGGTCTAGGGAGGTGTTCAGTGCACCATTTGGTCAATTTTCTCAGGATCAGTTTCAGTTGCTGCAGTCTGGTGATGTGTACAAGAGGCTTGAATTGGTCCATCCTACCTACCACATGTTGTCATGACCCTTGCCTCTTAAGATCCAGCAGACATGGGTTGATTGGATTGATCAAAAGAATGGTAAATGCATCACTGAATTGGGGAGGGGTGCTTGCTGTGTTGAAGGAGGTTGTAGTGTGCCTTCTCCTGAAGAGGACCTCTCTGGACCCAGAGATAGCAGAGAAATACCTTCCTATCACTAATACTTTGTATTTGTGCAAAGCGCTTGAATGCATAGTTACTGGGAATGTTCAGGGTTTTTTTGGAAGAAACATATTATCTAGGCCCACTTCAGTCTGGTTTCAGGCCAAGAAACAATGCCAAAACATGCTTGGTTTCTCTGACTGATGAAATAATCCAGGGGAGTACTCCCCCGTTGACCTTCCTGGATTTCTCAGTGGCTTTTGATACCATTGACCAGGATATCTTACTAGACCACTTTTGGTAGATGGAAGTAAGAGGCATAATGGTTCCGCTAATATCTTGAAAGTCAGTTCTGAAAAGTGACATTGGGGACTCCTGCTCAGTCCCATGGCCATTGTGTTGTGGGATACCTTACTGTGAGTATTCTTTGACCAATCATTATTACTGTAGGCCCAGATAGACTCAGTGACTCAGAGTACTTGGGGCCAGCTTTGACTGGTCCACCAGCTACAACCTTTCCTGGACAGCCCCAGATAACCTAGCCAAAGTAGTCCATGCACTGGTAATCTCGATTAGACAACTGTAATACACTTTACATAGGACTGCCCTTAAGATGACTTGAAAAATGCAGCTAGCACAAAATGCAACATAGTTTTTTGTGAAGCTTTCGGGCTATGTGGCCATGTTCTAGAAGAGTTCCTTTCTGATGTTTCGCCAGCATCTGTGGCTGGCATCTTCAGAGAATGATAGCCTGGAAAAGGATTAGATATATATATCCTGTGTGACCCTGGGAAGGAAGGAGTAATTTGCAAATGTATTGTCCTGTTGCTAATGGCAGTCCTCAGTGTGGGAGGATATGCAAACAAGGATTAATATCTGCTAACTGGTGCTCATTGTCTGCTGGGAATCCCCTGGCCTTAGGCTGTTTCTCATTTGCATTGGTTGAGTCTTGACCCTGCTATTCTTCAGGATTGGTAGCCAAGCCTTGTTTACCCTCAGGGTTTCCTCTTTCCTGTTGAAATTGTCCAGGTGTTTATGGTTTTCAATGGCTTACCTGTGCATTCTGATATGGTAGTTGTTGGCATGGTCCAGAATTTCAGTGCTTTCAAACAGAATTTTATGCCCAGGATGGTTTATAGCATGTTCTGCTACTGCTGATTTTTCCAGCTGACCCAGTCTGCAGTGTCTCTCATGTTCCTTGATTCTTGTTTGCACACTGTGTTTGGTAGTCCCTATGTAGACCTGTCTGCAGCTGCATGGAATGCGGTAGACTCCTGCAGCTGTGAGAGGGTCTCTCTTGTCCTTGGCTGAGTGAAGCATTTGCTGGGTTTTCTTTGTCGGTTTGTAAACCTTTGAAAGTTGTGTTTCTTCACCACTTTCCCTATTCTGTCTGTGACTCCTTGGATGTATGGTAAAAATATCTTCCCTTTGGGTGGTTGTTTGTCTTCCCTTCTCTGGGTTTTTCTGGGCCTGGTAGCCCTTCTGATGTCTGTGCTGGAGTAACCATTGGCCTGTAGAGCCCAGTCCAGGTGTTTCAGTTCATCTTCCAAGAAGTGGGGTTCACAGATCCATTTTGCCCTATCTACTAGTGTTTTTATAGTGCTTCTTTTTTGCCTTGGGTGATGGTTGGAGTTCTTGTGCAGGTATCTGTCCGTATGTGTAGGTTTTCTGTATACTGTATGGCTCAAATGTTGGTTTGGTTTGCGAATGACTAGGACATCCAACAATGGTAGTATTCCATCCTTTTCTTTTTCCATTGTGAATTGGATGTTAGGATGGATGTTGTTCAAATGGTTCGGAAATACAGCCAGATCTTCTTTAGCCATGAGAAGCATAGTTAAGAGAGGGAACAAAAGAAAATGCAATGGCACAAGCAGCCCCAATTGCGCAATTGACAAGACATGTGATAATAATACTATCTGTAAGCCGCTCTGAGAGTCTTTTGGGCTGAAGAGCGGGGTATAAATACCATAAAATAAATAAATAAAGGCTGATCATAAACTGGTATTTTTCCATTTTCTTTAACTTGTGCAATTGCCTCAAGAATGGGGCTCATGTGATAATGTACTAAAAAGTGGATACAATAAAATCAGAATATATCAAGTACAATGATCAAAGTACAGTGATCAGAGCACTGCTCCAAAACAGTATGGAACATATTGGGGTTCTTTTCTTCTCACTCCTTCTAATTCTGAACGGACTCTTTGGGGTTCCCTTTTTCTCTCTATTTTGTGATGGAAGAAAATCAGGAATATGGGAACAGAATAATAATTAAAGAGTAATTAAGCCACTATCATTGCCTTGGCTAGATCAGATTTTGTTTCACAAATTTTCATTGTAATGCTTCCTTAGGCAATTTATTAAATAACTGAAAATAAACCAAGCAACTCTTGCTCCCAGAAAATGGCTGTTCTTTCAGATTCTTCCTCAGGGCAAAAACATCAACATGGCATAATACATAGCAATACCTTATCGGTCAGCAAATAGTATATAGTGTTAACCATTTGAAGAGGAAGTATTTCTTGTCTTAGAACTGTTGATAGGTTAGAAAGATTCTAATACATAAAATACACATCAAAGCATTTTGAAGACAGGGAGCATTTGGTTGAAAAACCGGTATATACTTATTAGATTTTACACTCTCTTGGCCTTCATGTTTTTAGAGGAGTACACAGACCCTTCTACAGTGCTTTGTGTTATTATGTCAAGGTTTGCAGTCTCAACTGAATATCTCTAGGTTTTATAATTTATTAACCTCTTGCTTCTGAAGGCATATACCTTCAGGCAGCTAGTTGTATTTCTGTGAGCCTTTTGGCCAAATGCATAGTGGCTTTCCCCACTGGAAAAGGTTCTGACTGGCTGCTCACAGACTGGTATTTTTCCATTTTCTTTAACTTGTGCATTTTCAGAAAATGGTACCTTCTCAGCCATGAGTGCAGAACAGTTTCAGTATCATTTCTAAGTCAAGCCTTCACTGAAGAATTTGTATACATGGAATCTGGTTCTGGACAGTGATGGCATGCATTTTGCTTCACCATAGTTCACCACAGAAATTATGGCCTCTACCTGTTTTTTCTTTGCTGCATTTTGCTTTTCTTATAGTTGTTTTACCATGATTGCTTCCAGAGGAAATGTAAAGCAATCGGAATCAATCATAGTGTGGTTATACTTGACAGGTATCATATATTTTGAAAAATTACTTCTTCAGTCTGACCCCACCCTAACCATGAATGAGAATGCAAGGCCAATGCATCACCAACAAGGAAACCCATAGGTATCCAAAATACTGTGGCTAAATCTAGAGTGCATCCACACTGCAGAATTAAAACAGTTTGAATCCACTTTAGCTAATATGTCTGTATGCTACAAAATCCTGGAATTTGTAGATTGGTGAGGGACTAGAGCTCTTTTACAGACCAGGAAACTACAAACCCCAGGATTCTGTAGGATAGGGTCATGGCAGTTAAAGTGGTGTCAAACTGCTTTAATTCTGCACTATGAATGCACCCTTGGATGCAGACAAAAATTTGCTTGACAATGCCCAATCGTTATATAAAGAAAAAATGCTTCACAGACTGCGTTTGAATGATGTATTCCCTCCTTCACCTGCCAAAAAAAATTATCTTCATTCAAAATAAATGTAAATATAAGAACAAGTTGTAACATTAGTTGGTAATTTAATTCTCCTTCACTGTGTCCTTGAAACTTCTCACAAAGCACTACAACCCTTTAGAGTGACTTAATGCATACAAAATCAAAGCAGAGAGAAATTTCTATAGTGTCCCCCCCCCCCCCCCCCCAAAATTAGATGGGCATTGATTTTAACTGTTTTCTTCCTTTCCTATATTAACATCTTCCTCTGTATAAAAATGAAATTAGATGTAAGACAGATGTCTGATTGAGGTGTTTGTTGTTAAATACTTGGCATTGCTCTTTGCTGTATACTTAAGGAGGGCAGAACTATTACACTCCATTACCACAGAAAATAAAGAATAAAACAGGCTAATTTAGATTCCATTAGTATGGGTGGGGGAAAACGAATTTAACTTCCTGCACCATTGAAAATGAATGCAGCCAAGATCTCTCACTACAGAAACGCTTCAGATGAAATATTCTGAGATATATTGAAAATATATGGCTAGCCAACTGGATTTGCTACAATCGGCTTTTTCAATCCATGACACTTACATCATATGAAATGAGCTTGATGCCAAATTTATTACACAGGCAGAACAGGATTTTGTTTTAGTGGGTTTTGTATCTCAGTAAGCACTGAAAGGTTTGACCCAAATGTGATGCAACATTTATGAGAAGAAAAGGGTACATCTTCCCTGCCATACTGGTTATGAATACATGGTGGATGTAATGACCATGTTTCATTTCTATAGAGAAGGTCACAGGGTTCTTCAATAAATAATGTAATATATTATAGGGTTGCTGTGTTATTAAGTTCAGGCGTCACACTGTATCTGGTACATTAATATTCTTTTTCTTTCGTTCTAAAGAAAATGGAGGTATTGGCTGCAGGTTTCTCTTTCTTCCTCTCCACTTGCAGTCAGTCAGGATTTGGAGACAAATGCACTTGCGTAGTCGGGGGGGGGGGGGACAGAATAGGGAGAGGCAAATCTGTAGTCTTAAGGTGATACCTGGTGGCCCTGCCACCCTAAACATCCCTCTGGCCTCTTCCCCAAAGCAGGGACAGATGGACCATTTGGTATCACCTATATGCCTGTATACAGGTGGCCCTCCATATCCATTTTGCATCCCCAGATTTAACCATCCATGGCTTGAAAATATTTTTTTTAAAAGATATAAATTCCAAAAAGCAATGCTTGATTTTGCTATTGTATATAAGGGAACAGCATCTTACTATACCATTGTATATAAAATGAGACTTATCCATGGAATTTGGTATCCGCAGGGTCCTGAAACAAAACACCAGTGGATACCAAGGGCCCACTGTATTTATTTCCTGGTGGTGATGTGGAGATTAATCCACTGACTGGACATAATAAATTTACATACTTATAAATACCACCCCTCATCTACCTTTCATGTAGCTAGGGCCACTTCAGCTCTAAATTTCT
The DNA here is from genome assembly GCA_034509955.1 of Urosaurus nigricauda. Taxonomy (NCBI): domain Eukaryota; kingdom Metazoa; phylum Chordata; class Lepidosauria; order Squamata; family Phrynosomatidae; genus Urosaurus; species Urosaurus nigricauda. The sequence goes on along the minus strand of JAOEGL010000001.1, from coordinate 252,723,307 downwards.
GGCTTATAGTCTGGCCAGTAGACTGAGAAACATAAACCTATTGGAAAAGTAACTAGGTGCTTCATGAACCATCCGATAAGATTGTCCCCCAAAGTCAGCTGTTCCCTTACCATAGTGAGTTTGAATTATCTGCTGTAATATTCTTGTAGAGAACAAATACCATGTTAAGTTATTGTATAATGCTAGATATCAATTTTATTTCAGGGCTTTTTATGGCTTTATTTCGTGGATTTATAACCTGCCTTTCTCTGACAATGGGATTCAAGGCATATCAATAGTATCATTCCTCTTCATGTTGGTGTACATGCAAATAGCAAAGAACCGAAAAAGATTCCTTTCATTATATTCATTATGTCCTTGTCAGTGTTGATCCCCCTCTGAATTTTTGCCACTGCAGTTTCAATATTGGTTTCTTATACTGAGCGTGCTCACTGTGAGCATTTCTGCATGCTGAAACAGCTTAGCTGGGCTTTATATTCCATGTTCCTCTTTGCTGCAGTTTGTAATGAAACATTCATTTTGACACCCCTCCCCCCATGACACTTACCCTTGTGGGCACTGAAATGGCAGAACGAGTGGCCCTGACTTTTGGCAGGTGAGAGGTTGGCTGAAGTGTTGGGGGGAGGGGGAAGCAAGCATCTGATATCAGTCAAAGAAACACTGCATCCCACATGTAGCTATAAATGTGAATCTCAATTGGGAAAGAAACTGAGAACAGGTTTATTGGCAGGCTTTTATTTCAACTGGCACAGAAATCTGCTCTTAACACGCTCCACAAATGCATGGCAGCAGCACGACAGATACTTTTTTATATATATATCAAGGTTACACTTTTATGTCTTGTATAATTCCTGATTGTTTTTCTGTCTCATTGATAGTCACTTACACTAGGCCTTAAGGAATCACAATAGGCTATCCTACAAAAACAAAACCTCCCTGAGAACATTTTTTTCCCTAGTCTTACATTTTCCCTCTCTCTCAAGATTGTTTCAGATGTGTGGCCTGAGCAGGCATTTACAAACTTCCTTCCTTCCTTCCTTCCTTCCTTCCTTCCTTCCCTTCCTTCCTTCTGTCTTTCTCTCTCTGTGCTGGATCCTAAGCTGGTTCATAATATGATTAAAAACAGATATAGATAACAACTCAGTGCGTTATATTATCAGGGTTAAAACATCAACTAAATTAAAAACAAATTAAAAACACAGTAGGGAAAAAACAACATATTCTCCCCCTCTTTCAAAAGCCTTTTCATCAGCAATCATTCAGTTGTCATAAGCCTGTCGGAACAAAAAGATATTTGTCTGCTGCTGGAAAAACAACAGGAGATTGTCCAGGCTGGCCTCCCTTGGGAGCAGGTACTGATACAGTGATTTTCTTTTCTTTTCTTTTATCTGCAATTGAAAGTGCTAACAAAGCTAAAGGTATTTAATTTGTATGCCACCTTACTTCCAGAGGTCAAGGCAGCCCCCAAAGGGAATAAATTAAAAGACCTTAACAATAAATTTTTTAAAAACAATTAAAAATCATCACATTAAAGAGTATAAAATCATTTAAAAGACATGTTGAAGTTTAAAAAGTTACTTTTTGTGCCTCATATAGGAAGAAGAAGAGTGCCCTGTATATTAATATGTTGTGCTTTTGGAGGTTTTTGGATTTTGGATTTCCAGAAACTGGGGCACTGTATGCTGAGCTAGGGAATGCCTCAGTCTAATCCACATGGCTGTTCTTACATTGTTAAATTAGCGTAAAGGTAAAGATAAAGGTTTGCCCTTGACAAGACTGTCTAGTCATGTCTGATTGTAAGGGGTGGTGCTCACTTCTGTCCCTAGGCTGAGGGAGCCAGAATTGCCCAAAACGATCCCATGGTCATGTGGCCAACATGACTGCATAGAATGTTATTACCTTCCCACCAGAGTAGTACTTATTTATCTACTTGCACTTTTACATGCTTTTGAACTGCTAGGTTGGCAGAAGCTGGGACTAATGACAGGAGTTCACTCCATCATATGGCACTTGGTTCTCAAATTGCCGGTCTGCTAATCTATGCAACCGTCAGAGTCAACTGCTCAGCCACCTCATCCCTAGTTTACCTTAAAGGATGAATAATCAAGAAAATTTAAGTGACATTCTAAAAGAGCTCTCAAAGCTATTTAGAAAATATAGCATATAGAAAAATATATAGATTATACAGAAACACATTTTTGAATAAAAAGTGAGGGGCAAGCAGCTGCAAAAAAGTGATCTAGACAAGCAGCTGCAAAAATGGACCTTACGCCAAACACACATTAACTAAAAGCAGGGGAATATCTGCTGGAATATTGGGGACAGGGAAAGGAAGGGAAAAAAGTACTCCTATATTTTAGTTTCATGTTAATATAAACCCTCTATACCATTCAAACATTTCCTTCAATCCCTTTGATTTTTTGTTACTGGTGGTGTTAGAGAAATTTGTCCTAGATGAAAGATTTTTCTCCATTGTTTAATCAGGTTATTGCTATGAATACAAAACCAAAAATGAATTTTTAATTTTAAGAGACTTCCCTAAATACACCAAAGGCACCAAATCTTACCTGCTCTTGGAAGCTAAACCCACTAGCAGGTCATAAGTATAAGTGCTCTCTATTTTGCAATCTCTAGCAACTGATACATGGAGACGTATTGTCTTAGATACTGAAGATGACACATAGGTAGCCCGGCTAGTAGCCGATGATGAAACCATTCTCCATTAATTTGTCCAATCTTCTTTTAAAGCCATTCAAATTGACATCTATCACTTCTTGTAACATTGAGTTCCACACACTTTAAGTGTGCTCAGTATACTTACCTTAATAGCCTACCATTCAGTTTCAGCAGATGACCTTGGATTCTGGGATTATGAGAGATATATAATTTTATACATCTCTATTATGTCTCCCCTTAGTTGCCTTTTTTTGTAGCTAAACAGCCCCAAACAATGCAGTCTGAGCTTACAGGTGAATTGCTCTAGCTCCCTGGACATTTTAGTTGTCCTGTTCTTTACCATTTCCATCATTGCAATATCATTTTTAGTGGAGTGGCCAGTACATTTACAATATTCCAGATATGGTCACACCATGATTTGTAAAAGGGCAATATGATATTATAATATTGTGAGTTTCATTTTTTCTTCTTTTTCTAATTATGCCTAAACTGGAATTCACCTTTGGTTTACAGCAGTCACACATTGAGCAGATATTTTCACAGAGGTATCAACCATGAGTCCTTGGACATTTTCTGCCGGTTTGCGTCCATCACTGAATTTAGGATCATTTACGTACTTACTTACCTACTTATATTTTGCCTCAATATCTACCACTTTACAATTGCTCTCACTGAATTTCATTTTACTATTTTAAAGCTCATTCTCTTAATTTACAGGCTTCTGTTTGGAACACTTTACAGTCACCTTAAATACTTTAATGTCATCAGCAAATGTGATCACCTAACCATATACCTTTAAATTCTGGATTTTACATCACATGGTTCTCTATACCTCAAGGTTAGCAGATATATATATTTTATATTTTCTTTTGAGTTTTTATACAATCCTATATCTTCTTACTCATCTGTACCACTTTTGCATTTTTTCTGCCTAAATGTAGAACCTTATATTTCTCCATGTTGAAACTCATTTAGTCTTTTTGTCATTTTGAATTCTAATCCTATCCTCTAGGATATTATCTACCCTCCTAATTTGGTGTTATTTGCCTATCTAATCATTTCTGTTTGCCTGATGATCCTCTTTTGCATGATGACCCTTTTCACTGATGACCCTCTTTCATTTTCACTTTCACTTGTACTTAGTTCATGGCTTCTCTGGTCATTCAGTCCAATGTATATTTTATATATTTACATTATATATGTTGTGTTATACATTTATGCTATTTATATTTTATATAGTATTTACAGTACCCCCAGGTCTGGTTTTTCTGATGTTTGTTTAGGTAGTTCAGAAATATTTTTATTATTGATATTATGCATCAAAGGAAGAGGTTTTGAACTAATATAGTAAACATTACAAATGTAATAAGATGGTAAATAATGGCATTAGGTTATCACCAGATTCAGCAACAAGATACAGCTTTTTATTTATTCAGCTTCTTTACCTAGTCTTATCAAAGAGAAGCACTTAAACCTAGGATGCTTGAAGACAAAGGAAGGAGCAGATTAAATCAAAAGTACAGTTGGCTGGGCCAACTGCTGGTGTTTAGATGGTTGCAATGAGAATGAGAATCCAAAAGCAGAATATGGAGTGGGGTACAAGCTGAGAAACAGATGTCTCAGTGAAGAAATTGTGGCACGAGCTTTCCTTTGATAGAGACTGACTGGTGATGACCTACTAGAAGGCACTTAGTTTCATCATAATGTAGGCTTTGAACTCTGAGCTTGTTGGTATTGGACTGAGAATGTATATTTGTGGTTCCTCCTGTTGGCCAATGAAGCCTGCTTGGAGGTGTAAACAGAGACTAAGGGCTTTACTGCATAACTCTTATTACTGCAATCAACTCAGTTTCTATTGTGATTTTTCATCTAGTTGATGTTCTGTTATCTGAAACTTTGCTAATACACTCAGCCTTCTTGTGCTTGGTACCAACTTGATATGCCAACTGTACCCCTACTTGGCCCAGAAGTACCTAGAAGCAGTGGTACATGCATTAGTAACCTCCCACTTAGATTTCTGTAATGCACTCTACATGGGACTACCTTTGTATTAGGTTCAGAAGCTTCAATTGATCCAAAACGCAGCAGCTAGATTGGTCACAGGAACATCTAGATCTGACCTTATTACCCCAATATTGAAATCTCTACATTGGCTGCCAAACAGCTTCCGGGCACAATACAAAGTGTTGGTTATGACCTATAAAGCCCTATAGCGCTTGGGCCCGAGTTACTTGAGAGAACGCCTCTCCCTACATAATCCGCCCCGCATTCTCAGGACATCAGGGAAGAAATTATTAGAATCTAAAAAAAAAAGTTTGACTAAAACTTCCCAGAAAGCGTTCACTGCCGCAGCCCCTAGGTTATGGAATGACCTCCCGGAAGAGATCCATCTTAGTACCTCCTTGGAATCTTTTAAGAGGACACTTAAGACAGATCTCTTCTGGCAAGCCTTCCCACCAGATCTCCCATGAGAATATAAGAACTACGATGCCATGGATGCAAAAAATGATGGTCATTTTAGAGAGTAGTAATTTAATGATTTTATTGCTTGGTTTTTTATACTGTTGTTTTTATTGTCACATTTTATATTGTTCCTTTTTATGTTGTAATCCCACCTCGATCCGCAGGGAGAGGTGGGAAATAAAAATAAAATTATTATTATTATTTATTATTATTATTATTATTATTATTATTATTCTGAATCAACGAGGTTTCTGTTCTGCATCCCTCTGCTGGATATTAACAAGTGCAGTACCTGAGGTCCGATTATTGTCAATGGATATGCAACATGTGTGTGACCGTGTTTGTGCAGCCACATGCACAGACCACCATTGATGATAATGGGGTGGGGCCATCCATGAAGGTAGCCCACCAATACAGAGGGCTGACTGTAATGTTTCACTTTATTCTTAGTAGCTGATTATAAATATAATGTGTGTCATTAAAACTGTATTTACATATACATGTATTGATTACTCTCTATAATATTTTAAGCAAAGAGAACAATCTGATGTGCTCTTTCACTGAGAAAATGAAATTGATTTATTCTGGTGGTGGAAGCAACGTCTTCCCATTATTTTTGCATTTTTGTTTTCTAAAGGTATATAATCAAAAAGGCAAATGCAATGGTTTAATATAAACTTTAACCACTCTGATCATTACAAGTTTATAATCTTCTGAGAAAAGAGAATATGAAATAGTAGTTGCCAATTTTTCTTTTTCTTTTTCTTTTAAGTATTTCAGCAAGTATTACCAAAATTAAAATCCTGCCTCTGTGTGTGACATCACTGTGAGAAAAATGAAAACATCAAACTGCCTGCTGACTCAAGGTAGCACAAAACTATATAAATGCAGATTTCATTCTATTCAGAACTGCTTTGTTTCCTATGTGAATTGTGAGACAAATCCAGAAAGCATTTGAGAATTTTCTTGCTTTGTCTCTCTGACATTGCCCTGATTTGTAAATTCAATTGGGCAAAATTTGTATGTATGTGGAAAAAAAACCCATTGCTTTCAGCTTGCTTCATCTAGTAAAGGAAGATAATGATGATAATCTACCTCAGAAGCAGCACACAGAGAACACCTTGTACCCTGAACAGTGAACAGTGGCAGTGATCACAAGCACAATCAGGTTTCCACTAACAGATAGTTATTCCTTAAAAAGAGGATTTGGAAAAACCAACTAGGAAAGAGTGAAGAGTAGGAGGAAACATGAACTTGGTTCCTATACTTCCTTGTATAACAGGATTAATAGACACATCTAAAATTGGTGGAATAGGAGTGAAGAAACTCCAGATGTACCCTCTTTTCTCTCTCCCAATATTAGACGAGTTTGTCAGTCATCAGTTACATGAGAAGAGTGTCTCCTTTTTGCAACTCAAGTTGTAAATGTGTGTTTGCCCACTCTTCCCAGTCTCTGCCATGTGCCATTTAATCAACACCATGAGAAGTTGCTGTTCTCTATGCCTGAGCTTCCTGTGACAATGTGAGACTTTCTATTTCAGTCTCTAGGCTGGAGAACTTTCTGTAAAACAGAAATGATACATCTTGTAAAGATTTTTCATTGGCATGGGTAGGACATGGCCAAAGAAGCCACTGAAAGCTCAAAGGAATCCATGCATGTACCATGCTAAGGCAACAATCAACCCATTGTCCCTTCTCGATCTTTCCGTCTCCCACATTCACAAATGTTTGTTATATTTGATCAGTATTTGACACAATCTCATACCTTTTTCAAAAAACCTCTAACCATATATGCCATCATTTAATTTATATTTTAGACTCCTGCATATTTAAATCTTTCTGTAAGATCAATTTCTGTCATGCTGCCAACAATATATCAATAAATACTGTCTCTGCCATTCATTTACTGTGAGATTATTAAAACAGTGATAGTTCTTCTGGGTATTTCAGAATTCTAAGCATTCAATAATGAAATACTACCAGTCCTGATATCAATAATAAGTCACATTTAATTGACTTGGGAAAGAAAACTAGTAGTTTTTGTCAGTGTTACCGGTAGTCATAGAAAGTCTAGGAAAGAGACATTTACATCATAATTCACCAGATTCATGGTTGAAACAACAACAGCACAGGATGATAAATCTCAGCACACTCAGAAAGAGGCACAATGAATTAGCCATAACTATGACAATCATGTATATCTATTCCATTGACTAGATATATAGTATTAGGCTATGAAAGTGGCTGTTGCTTTTCTAAATGTTAGTGTCCTTTTTATATAACAGTCCCTAAAAGTACACAATTTCAGAGAGCTGGAAGGACCTTGGAGGTCATCTACTTCAATTCCCTGCTCAAAGCAGCATCTGCAGTGCAGAAGGCAACTACAGCATCCGTGAGAGATGGCCATCCAGCCTCTGTACAACTATTTCAAAAGAAGGGAGCATACAACTTCCTGAGGCAGCCTGTTCTACTGTTGAACAGTGCTATTAGGAAGTTTGTCTTAATGTTTAGTGACAAGCTGCTGCCCTGTAGTTTCTATCCATTGGTTCTAGTCCTGCCCTCTGGAGCAAATGAGGGAAACTATGTTCCTTCTTCTGCATGACAACGCTTCATATATTTGAAGATAATTTTTATGCCCCCTTAATTTTTTCTTCTTCAGGCCAGACATATCCAGCTCTTTCGACCATTTCTCATAAGATTTGATTTCCTGATCCCACATTATTCTGGTCTGCCTCCTTTGGATATGCTCCAATTTGTTGATACTCTAATTTAAAATATGGCACCCAGGACTGGACACAGTGCTCTAGATGCAATGTGTGTAACACAGAATAGAGGGGAGCTTTCACTTTTCTCAACTGGGTTGGCATTTTAAACAATCACAACACTTTTAAAATGTATTTAGTGTCTCTATTCTGCCTTTGTCCCAATATGAGACACAAGGTGGCTTACAGCATAGGTTAAAGAAAATACCATTAAAACAATGCATAATACATAAGTTTAAAAAGCAGTTAAATAATCACACTGGTGACTCAGGCTCTGCATGTAAAGGCCAAAAGGCCCATCCTCCCTACCTTTCTGATGTTATCCTGTTCAGACAACACACGCCCCAAACTCCTGTTCCGGTGTGAGTGATCCGGATTACATCCAGCATGCTCTGCATCAGACCTGGGGTATACCACATTTAAAATGGTTTTTAAAATATAGCTGTTGCTTCAGATCTTCTGGGAGCCCCCCATTCCCACACTGTGGTGGCTGCCTGCAGGGGCATCCTGCTGAATTGTCTTGTGTGTTTACCACTACCATGGGTAGCTCCTTCTGGAGCCAGAAGGAGGTGCCCATCATGTGATTGTTGCTGGGCACCTCATTCCAATCTCAGAAGCAAGCGACCAACAGAGCAGCAGACACAATGGTTGGCTTAGTGGGATGCCCAAGCAGACAGCTATGTCAGCACAGGAATGGAGGACCAAGTAACAGGGGAGATTTGGGCAGTTGTGGAGCTCGGAATATCCTGGTTTACACAAACAGGGCCTAATTTTCAGAATAGGATTACAAAATGTTTGCCTAGGTCCTTTGATAAATCATATTGTCAATGCATATTCGGATTACACACTCTTTGAGTGTCCCAATTTGGCAGGGACAGATCCAGTTAATATTTTGTCATCCTACTATTTATGCTGCTTTTAAAGAGTTTCTCTCTCCTTCTCCCCTTCCTATTTTCCCCATTCGTCCTCTGGTAACTTCCATTGCTGGAAACTGAGTAGGCTCAGGCAAAAGCAGAGTGTCACAGCTTCTCCTAGATTGTTTTTTTCACATACTCACTTTTGCCATCTTGATCACACTCTGATGTTACTTGCCCTGGTTTTCATGTGTGAAATGTTAGAGGGTCTTCCCTTTCTTATAAGTGAGTCTTTCGCCTTTTTAAACCTAAATACAAAAAACAAAAAACAAAAAAACACAACAACAACAACAACAACAACAACAACAACAAACACCAATATAAGTGAAAACATCTAGTAAGAACATCTTACATTTTGTACATTTTACCTTAATATGTCCTAATACCAATCTAGTGATTTGAAGTTTTGATTTACTGTTTTACTATCCAGTGGCAATGGCAATTATAATATATAACCTTAACATCTTTAAATACTTGAATCAGATCAATAAAACTCAGTGCTGCCAAAATTGTAATCTTAACAAAACAATCAACACGAAAGCCCTTTTGGAGGGATTTGTACTATTACTTACAGTAATTCATTACCATAATTATTTCTTATTAGCTTCACTTCCTAACCCTCAACCCATGAAATATTCTGTACTAATAATATACTTCATGTTGCTCAGTGGTGCTATTTTCATTTTCCAAGTCCCCTCAAAGGATACAAATCAAGTTTCTTTATAGTCAAGTGAAGACTTGTGTTCATGGAAGCTGGGTTTGCAGGTGGAAGAGAAGAAAATAAAAAGACAAGATTCAATATTTGAGCTAAATGAGGGCCATATTTATTGAAATCAAGCCAAACCCTATGGAGGGGTGAGAGCACGGTTATAATTAACACTGGGCTACACCTAATAGTGGTTGGATCCAGAGAAGTGGTGTAGCTATTTCCATCATGCCTCTGAGTCAACTTTACTGGTGCAACAGGCCTTTTCTGTGTGACCCCCCCCCCAAGCCTCACAACTCCTCAAAAATGAGCAGATATCCAAAGGTAATCCATAACTTGCTCATGGATCTCATAAACCTCAGTGGGAAGTTTCAGGACTCTCCAATTACCTCAAAGGGATTGTCTCCTCTTACTGTCTCTTACTTCAGCTTCCATGTATCTAGGTGTATCCATGTATCACACAGAAATCGCCACTGAATCTCTGCCTGGGTCCATCACGGATACAGTCTGGGTCATCTAAGCCACTTTGGTGGCCATTTTTAAAAGTCTTTTTCAACACAGAAGCTTCTGATTCGACAGTGATTTCTGTGTGACAGGACACAGCTGCCTCCTGAATTAGCACTGAATTCGGGAAAGGTAAGCCGCTGTTTTAACCCCATGCAATGGGGTCCCAAGACTGTTTTTCCTGTCATTTTCATATCTACATTAGTAATGTGGAAATGATTATTTATTTACTTATTTGTTTATTGAATTTATATCCTGCTTTTTCCCCAAAATGGGGTTAAGGAACATGAACACACTGAAATAATTGAGAACTATACAATTAAATATCAAGATTTGTTTTTAATGAAGCAGTGAAGAAATCTAATGTGCTTGTTAATTTCAGAAAGAAGAATTCACAAACTCCATACCCAAGGAGAAATATGGGTAAAATACATACACACATATACAAAAGTACCTTACCTTTTAGCGTATATACAATTTCCTTCAGAAACTTGGTCAATCTTCCTATGAAATATATGTGATGTACTTAATATTATACAGCAGCTCTCCTTGTGAAACCACAAACACTCACATACATATACACACATTGAGATTATACACTGAGATTGATACTCATTAAAAAAAAATCCAAAGGTAATTCTTCATTTATGCTGCTTTTCTCAAACACTGGGGCTTTACAGTCCACCCAAAAAGGGTGGTCTGGCACCACCTTTTTCTACTGCAGACATTCGCCACAGCAGCTAGATGCTGCAGCGAAGGCGCAGAGTAAAAAAGAGCACCTCTTCCCCGCATCACAGTTGCAAAGGGAAAAGGGAAAAGGTGTCATTGGGTGCCTCTAGTGCGTTGCAACTGGACAGCTCCATCTAAAAGCTGCGCAGCTGGGACGGCGTCATTATGTATGCTGTTTAAACGGCACTACATAATGATGATGCCCTCATCATGTGCTAGGGTTGTGGGGCATATGGCAGCTATGCCCTGAGGCAACCATAGCATGTGACGAGGGCACCTCATAGCGCCCACCTGGAATGGGCCACTGAGACTCAAACAAACAAATATCAAATTGTTTGCCTTTTTCATTGTGCACATCTATAACTTATAGCAGTGCAGTTGCTGTAATCTATAGTGTATTAGCAGATATCACTTAGCATGTCTTTAACCAGATGATTAGTTTTAGTTAGATTTTTAAATTGTGAATTTTAAACTATGGATTGATCATTTTAATGTGTACTGGTTTTATTTGTTCTTTTAAATTGATATGTACTTTTAACTGATGTGTTTTTAATATGTTGTTGTTCCCCACCTTGATCCATGGGGACAAATGGATTAGACATGTACAACACTGTCTAGGTTTGTCCAGTTGGATATGCCCCTGTTCTCCCTTCAGACTTACATGACGAATGCACTAAGATAAAAAATGGACAGAGTAGTAGCAACCCATGCAAACATGCTGGGGCTGGCCAGTATGAATGTATGTATGCATGTATTTAATGAATTTACATAAATTATATCACAGCTTCTTCCTAAATGGCACCCAGTATTTGTGCCTCCACAATATATGTGGCACATATATGGGCACACATATCCAGCCCAATATCCACATAAAAAGAAAGTACTAAAAGTAGCTTTACCTATCAACAAGAATTGGTGTGCTTTTATTAAACTGAATAGCAACTCTCAGAATAATTATTTTCTTAATAATTTTCACATACAAGCACAAAAGATAGTGATGGCATTTACTGGGGAGCGTAAGTGAGAAGTTGCTATTGCACTCCTACTTATGTGCTTCCTATAGGAAAATGGTTGGGCCTCATAGGAGCAGAATACAGATGACCTATGCCTTTTTTTTTTTTTTTGATCCAGTATGGTTCTTATATTATTATGATGCTTACCTTTAGCTCCAAAATCCACAGAGAAGGCCTGAGGGGACACAAAAAAAAAGAAAAAAAAGAAAGAAATTTCAGAGCAGAGTAGGAAAAGAAGGGGTTGTAGAATCAGCAACTGGAGTCAATGATATCTCCTCCATGTTCATGTTTCGCACGGCACTGCTGACAAGAATTCAGCCTTTCTCAATGGCTCTATTGAGTCAACAGCTGCTTCTTCAAGGCATGTCATTTCCGAGCACTACTTTTGGTTCTAACAAAGACAACCACATTAAAATGCAGCCACAGTGAATATGCTGCAACCTCATTTCATAAGCATTTTGTGAATTAATGGCCTAGAATAGTACATATGTAAAAGAGAGTGTCTTCAATCTGTCACCATCAGCCCTGGTGGTGCAGTGGTTAAATGCCTGTACTGCAGCCACTCACTCAAAACCATAAGGTGGCGAGTTCAAGACCAGCAAAGGGCTGAAGCTCGACTCAGGCTTGCATCCTTCCGAGGTCACTAAAATGAGTACCCAGATTGTTGGGGGGCAAATAGCTTACAATTGTAAACCACTTAGACACTCCTTAAGGGTATGAAGCGGTATATAAATGAAGCTGTTTGTTTGTTTGTTTTGTTTCAAGGCTGGTTGAGCTGTTGACATTCTTCATTGATACTAATCTTTTTCTTACAACTCTTGAAGAAGTAAGGTGAGAATGAACAGATCCAACTGAATCTATTTCCTGGTTGCTGGTGTATGGTTACCTAGAAAATTGACAGGGTAAGTAGAATGAAATGTATTTTCCCAGCATCAGAACCTAACATTAGAAATCATGGTAAAAGCCAGTCCAGAAAGACACAAACCAAGCCTATAACATTCTGGATCAAGGAAAATCAATTAGATATTTGGGTATTTGGAAGAGGGACTGGTTCCAGGACTGAAGCAGTTTGCAACATAAGACTTGTTGGCCTTCAAAAATTAGTGAGTTTGCCACCACTGGCTACTCAGTGGGTTTAGGTTTTCTGAAAAAAGGAAGAATAACATGCAGTATACAGTGGTCCCCCGGTTTATGAATCCCCCGAGGAACGAAATCCCCAGGATCCGAAACCGGCAGGACCAAAAAATATCCCCCGGGATCCGAACGATCTCCTGGGATACAAACAAGAAAAACCGCGCGGCCCCTTTAAATCGGCCGCGCGGTCCGGCAGAATTAGCGGTCCCCCAGGAAATGAATACTTCCGGGTTACAAAGGTAATCCGGAATGGATTACCTTCGTAACCCGGGGGACCACTGTATAGCATGAGAATTGAGGGCTTCCATTGTTACTGTCCACAGTATCATGCCCCTTGTGGGCATTGTGGCAATTACTTGATACTTGCTTATTTCTAAATATCAGTTGCTAGGGGACAATGCTAGGATTGGTGCCCTATTATTCTTTGTTTGGGCTTTCGTTAAGCGTCTGGGTGGCCAATGTGTGAAACAGGTTGTTGGATTATGCTTTTGGGTTGACCTGACAGGGATCCTTTTGACTTACATCCCTGACTGGCTCCCTATGAGAGAAAACAGAACACATTGACAGAAGATGTTTTCTTGTTCTTACTCTGGTGGTTCCTGACATCTGGTGGTTCCCGACACTGTAGCTGGCTGCATCTTCAAAACTGTTTGATCTATTCAGAGTAGCATAACATAATATTTCATATTCTAATTTACATGATCCGGATTTTATATTTGCAAGTGTGCATTTCTGGATTTTTATTCATTTTATAGTCTGTGATATGTGCCATGCCCCCAAAATAACTATTCTCATTATTTGTTCTACAAAGAAAAAATGGAAAGTAAACAGCTGAATTAAAATATACACAAACCAAAACCCATCAACAGTGGGCTGAACAGAGAAAATGGCTTCCTGGTACATAGCACATTTTATAACATTGGGCACTCTTAGCCAGGTTAGCCTATCTCCTTTCTGGCTCCCAGCCTGCACACACCACATTCCAAAACTCCTCCATTATTCATATTGGTTATCCACCCTACCCTGGCCTTAGGCAGCATCTTTCTCCTGCCTTTGTCCCTCAATGACCATTGTTAAAACTGAACTTGTCACCTCATCACCATACCCACAAATTTTGCATTTTTATGGCTTCATACAGAATGATAATAAAGTCTTTCCTGGGTACCAGGATGTACTCCATGAATCTAAGAAGCAGACCAAGTCTAAGAAAGCCTATGCTACAAATTCTGTCACACAGTCTCAGGTGCTACAAGATCCCTTTGCATATTTGTTCCAGTTATTTAAACCATCAGACCCCTTTCACCACTAAACAATTATAGACAAACTAGTAAATATACAAGTAAAAAGTGTTTGTTTGTTCATACTATGAACATGACAATATTCTGCTCCCAGCACAATAGGGCACACATATCTTTCTCAGCTGTACACAACAGTTCTTTTGACTGGAACTTCAACTGTATGTCGTACCTAATGGATTTATGGATGGATACAATGGATGTGTGGGATATTTTGACATAGTAGCCTATGAAGTGGGAAAACACTTTATTTGATCTGGAATATATTTCTAGATTCATGTGTCAGGATTTCATGAACTAGTTACAGGCAGTGCATAGGGACTTTTTTTGGTGTTGAGGGCAGAGGCAGAGGCCAGAGTATTAATGAATGGAGTGAAAATTATGATGGATAGTTTGCCTGGAAAGAAATAGAATTGCAAGGCTTATATATCTGAGGTAACAATTTGTTTCTCCATTTCCTCATTTATTTTTGGTCCTACACTTAGACACCCAGAAAAATCTGGCACTTGTTTTTCAAAGTTGTAAATTGAATTCAAAATATGAAGACTCAAGTGAAGAAATCTGTAACTGCATTCACAAATAAAAATGTAGGAGCAAATAACTATGACATATCCATGGGCAAAGAAATACTGAAGTCTAAGAAATTCACAACTGGTGATGGCAATAATTCATAGTGATGAATCACTCCTCAAACACATGTGGAGTTCTCATTGCTAGCAGTGGAAACCCTAAGCTCTAAATGGAATTGCAGCAAAGATGGACAAAGGTGTCTGTTATTACTCCACTATTCCATGTTTCTCCCCATAACACAATACCATTTCCACATTAATCTGCAAAACCATTTTAATTGCATATTTACTTGGATATTGCACATTACAATACACTAGCTTTTTTCTTAGAAGTATTTTAAATGTAATGCCTAAATTGTCAAAAACTGTTTTGTAGGATGCTGCCTAGATGGAAATCTGGTAGAGCTGGAAAAACACAGAACTGGGTGGCTAGAAGAAGGGAAGGGAAGCATATCTGAAGGCCAAATGACACTGGGAATTTACCTGCTTCAACCTGCCAGGAAAAAAAACAACATATCAAGAATAGTCTAACCTAATCCCATCCATTGTTCAGTCAGGAAACAACTTCCCTTACCTTATTTTCCTCTTTTCTTGCATTCCTTTTTCCTTTAATATCTTGTGTCTAACACATGTAGATACTGTCCTTTCTTTCCATATCTGTGTGCAGTACACTTGTCCCTCCATATTTGAGGCTTTGACTTTTGTGGCTTTGATTATTCACTGATTTTATCAATATGTTCTCTCTAGGAATATCTAGGTACTCCAGCACAACTCTCTGGTCAACCTTAAATAAAAGTTGCACGAAAGGACCTAGAAGTTCCTAGAGAGAACAATCCACTAGGCATTTGTCGCTCCTCCAAAGCAATTCTATGGTCAATGTCTGACAGATGTTGACCACAAAGTTGCACTGGAGGACCCAGCGATTCCTAGAGAGGTGTTCTCTCAGGTAAAAACATAGGGTTTTTGTTATTTGCAGTTTTTCCACATTCAAAGGGGTTCTGTGCCCCTAACCCCAGCAAATGTGGGGGACGAGTGTATTACTGCATGTTTTCAGTATTCAATATATGTGTATAATATCTATGGACAATGTTTATGAATTTCATACCTGTATGGTGCTGCTTGAGGAGGCAATGATGATGATGATGATGATGATGACAGTCTGAGAGGATTCAGTTATTTTGTATAGTAAATGGCAAAGCTAAAATTCCTACATTTCACTAAATATCAAATTCCAAAATATCCCTAAACAAAGCACTGTAACTTCTATAGCCTGCAAAACAGAAGGTACAGTTGCATATGTGGTTCTCTTAGATCTCTATGTAATTTTAGTTAATTTCAATATATTTCCTCCCACTGGAGTATGTGACAACATGAGGAAGATATTGCCTTTTATTTTGTTCTTCTATTCCTCATGCTGCATGAAGAATTAAAATGTTCCATCTAGATGTCTTGGTCCAAGTGAAAGTTCTACTATACAACAAAGAAGATAATTAGGCTAAACATTCTGAAATTAAATAAATGGAGGCTACTCTGACTACACATTCAAAAGAAAACAAAAAAGCAGGAACATTCTCCAAGTCTGGCTGCCATGTTTTACATTTCCCTAATTCAGTGGTTCTCAACCTACGGGTCGCAACCCCTTTGGGGGGTCAAATAACCCTTTCACAGGGGTCTCCTAAGACCATCAGAAAACAGTAGCAAAAATACAGTTATGAAGTAGCAACGAAAATAATTTTATGGTTGGGGATCACCACAACACGAGGAACTGTATTAAAAGGTCACGGCATTAGGAAGGTTGAGAACCACTGCCCTAATTCTTTCCGCTGCTACCAGTTGCCATTACATGTCTGTATACTAGCTTCTTTAATAATAATTGACACATGAGGTAGGGCATGGCATTGCAAACATAACATGGTAATTATGGAGAGAACCTGTGAATTATTTATTTTGAAAGCAAACAGTAGGTGGTTAGTTTTGCTGTGAAAACCCAATAGTAAATAGTGCTTATAATGAATAGCTAGCAGTCATTAGTTATGGTACATAAGCAGTAATTATATCTTTAATACAGCCTTCTCCATGGGCTTATAAAATCAGGCAGAGTCTTTGGGTGCTGTTTTCACTCACACTGTTCCTTTGACTTTTTTTAAAAAAATGACAAACCCCTCCCTCATATTTTCTGTCACATTTTTTTGTTTTGGTGAAATATCATTAGTCTACAATATCATCCTTGTAATCTATTGATATGAAATTTCAGACTTTTTCATAGTGAATCTTTTAGAATAGTTTGCTGTTATCATCTGAGTTTAGTTCTTATTTCTGTCCCCCAGTCTCTCTCCCCCATGTTTTCCACATTAATTGAAAATTGGGGCTGATAACTTTTTACGAGTCTCTGTGCTAATGGGTGAATACTTAGCAAATGTGGGCTCAGGCCTAGGGATGTGCATGGGAAAATATGTAAGATTCCAATTCAAAATTCCCTTTAAAAACCTTATCCTACCCAGTTAATGACATGTCCTTCAGCTTACGAAGAAGTAGCTGCTATGATCAATAGGGATCTATTCTCCTGTCACTTGGCAAGCAGCTAACTGACATCTCCATCCATAAGCGATCTCCAATGCAACAGGCAGAAACAGGGTCCCTATTGCAATTCCACCCTCCATCCCTGGACATCACTTGCACAAAGGGGTAAGTGGAAACACCAGTCAGCTGCTTTCTGAGCAACAGGAGAATGGACCCCTGTTGATCCCAGTGGAGATTGGTGATTTTTGCAGTCCCCACCTGTCTCCTAAACTAGGGGATATATAGCATTTTTGACTCCAGCTATACCCATTTGTAATTCCCCAGCAAGATTATCATCATCATCATCATCATCATCATCATCATCATCATCATCATCTTGCCTGTCCCCCCAGTTTGGTAGTTAAGGTGGCTTACACCAGTTAAACCAAACATAGTTAAAACTTAACAGCATACAAAAGTTAAAAAGCAATTAAACCATCTTAACATTTGGGACCCTGTTGTACCAGAAAAGAAAGTAGAAGTTTAGCCAGACAGTAGTGCCTCTCTACATGCCTTAATACATAGTGGCAGATGGTCATAACAGTGAGACTTCTTTTCTCATTGGAAAAATCAGTTTCACAAAAGACTCACTTTTATGACAATTTCCCATGGGAAGACAACTATGTGGTAAGGCACATAGCAAGCTGCTGCTGTTGGGATGAATTTCCACTTTCTTTCTTCATGTGATAAGCTATAATAATAATAATAATAATAATAATAATAATAATAATTAGTAGTAGTAGTAGTAGTAGTAGTTTATTTATTTTCTACCTGTCCTGAAGCCTCAAGGCAGGGAACAGTATATGAAAATATAAACAATTAAAAAGAAAACACATAAAACCAACAGTTACAACACAATACTATAAAACCATTAAAGTACATTGATATGGGTACATTGTTTAAAATATACAGATTTTAAAAGTCATGTTTTAAAATTGACCGGGTAGGCCTCCTGGAAAAGATGCATCTTTAATGTTGTTTTAAATTCCATCATATCTCTCCCAGCAGGTCATTCCACAGTCTGGGGGCATCAGATGAAAAGGCCCTTTGGGAAACAGTCTAGTCCTGGCCAGTTGGAGCAAACATTTCCTAGAGGACCTGAGTGTAGGGGGCAGATTGTATGGAAGAAGCCAATCCTGTAGGTAACCTGGACCTAAACCAAGTAGAGCTTTGAAGATAATAACCAACACTTTGCACTTTGCTCAGAAACTAATTGGCAACCAGCGCAGTGATTTTAAGATCGGTGTGACATCCTTCCTGGATGTACCCTTAATCTGTCTGGCTGCCATATTGTGGACTAGTTGGAGTTTCTGGACTTGGTACAAAGGTAGCCCAATGTAGAGCACATTGCAGAAGTCCAGCCTTGAGGATACCAGCGTGTACACTTTCATCTTTAGGTCCTCTTCTAGGAAGTAACAAGCAGCAGCAGATTCTAGGAAGCACTAGCAGATTCTAATAAATAACAGCAGCAGCAGAAACAACAACAACAGCAACAACAACAACAAATAAATAAATAAATGTAGACATTAGCACAAACTATTTTATTCTAGAGAAAATCAGTATGAAGGAATGCTGCACTCTGATATCATTAGAGTGCCTGATTGTTTTCAATATGGTTGTAATCAGATTAGCAGGAAATGTATGCATAATATTAAAAATAAAATAAAATAAAAGGGTCATTGTGAGTTAAAACAATTCAAAGGGGATCTCTCTCATTCTGTAAACCATGTAAGAGTTGATCCAATAAGCCTAATAAGGCCCCCTTCCCAAAAACACACAAACTAAAGAAGGCTGCTTATTTTAGTCAAGTGTTAATTTTCATAGCTACCCTGTTAATTGCCTGCCTGCGCAATGATATTTTTGTAACTGAGTTAAGTGGCAGTTTAGTTCATTGTTCCCATGTCTTTTCTTTTATTCCATTGCCCCAAACCTGCTGAGATTGTGTTTTACTAAGTCTGAAGCTTTTCACCATCACCAGGATTTTAGGGTGCATCCTGTATAGCACTGTCCTTTGAAGACAATGCAGCATCATTTTGTTTTGTTTATGCCCTTTGGGCATATCTCTTGCCAATAGCCTTTATCTGTTTTTGTTTAGACATTACTGGCCAGAAGGGACTTTGATTTGTTTCAGAGAACTCAGAAGAACATCTGTAGGGAAACTGTAGGGAAACCCCAGCCTTGCACTTTTATGTTTAATATCCCTGAATGTCTGCAAGAGGAGATGTTGGCTTTATTTCTTGTTAATAATCTCCTAGTTTTTCACTGTAAATAGCACAGACATTTTATGAGAATGGTATTTTTAACCCAAATGTTTGTCTTATTATCTATAACTCCCATAACTCCTTGAATTTGTGCAGCACAGTCAGTCCATAAATGGCTTTCCTTTGTAGTAATGAAATACACACTTAAAATTTTAATACATCCCAAGAGTCAGTCTGTGGTTGTACTATTGAATGAAGTACTGTTTATACACAAAAAAATCACCATAAGTGGACTAAAAAAAGCAAGCAATTAAAAAACAAATATGCCAGATAGCTGTCCAATATACCTATCACATGGCTTTAGAACAATTTTTTTTTTTAAAAAAAATAATCCACTGTATTTTTTTAGAGGGGCAGGGTTTTCATTGCTGTCTTAATATACAGACAAAGCTTAAGGAATAATTCAGAGAAACATTGAATTGTCAAACAGAGCCTCATTCCTACACAATAACTTTCTTACTGACATTTTTATTTTCATGAACTTGCAGCAGACCAATATGGTGTTTGGCAAAGATAGTATAAGTTTTTTTAAAAAGGGCAATAAGTGCAAGAGCAGATACAGTATAATTCATCCTAAAAAAAAAATATTTTCAGTGAAGATGAAACATTTTAAGCCTCCCTCTCTTTGGAATAGTTTTTCATATCCACAGCTCAGTAGTACCTGTTTTGTATGCAGCAGCCCCTAGGTTTAATCCTTGGCTTTTTAAGGTACAACCAGAAAGATGGGTGTCTGAAACTCTAGAGAGTCATTGCCAGTCACTGTAGTGCAGCCAACAGACAACCCTCTGCCCATGAAATGTATTGGTTTATAATTAATCATTCCCAGCCAGTATGGTCAATGGCTATGGGTAATGAGAATACTGTGCTAGAGAACCTAGGAAAATTAGCTCACTAGATGGATGATAAAGTAATGAGCCCACAACTCCAAACTCTAGTGTTTAATAACAGTAGGCCAAATGGCCTCTTATCCATTCATTGTTGAATGATAACCCGGTGAGGAATGGAGCCTTGGTAGTAGGGTGGTTAAATGCGGTACTACAGCCACAACATTGTCAGTTCAGTTCCAGGATTCCAAGGTTGACTCAGCTTTCCATCCTTTCATAGATCAATAAAATGAGTACCCAGCTTGTTGGGGGCAATTGGCTTACAGATTGTAAACTGCTTAGCAAGCGGTATAGAAATGTAAATGCTATTGCTATTGTTGTTGTTGCTACTGCTGTTACTGTTGCTGTGTGTCTTCAAGTCATTTCCAACATGGCAAATGTAAGGTGAACCTGTCTTGGGGTTTTCTTGGCAAGATTTGTTCAGAGGAGGTTTGCCATTGCCTTCTCCTGAGGCTGAGAGCATGTGATTTACTCAAGGTCACCCAGTGAGGTTCATGGCTGAGTGAGGAATCGAACCCTGGTTTTCAGAGTCATAGTCCAGCATTCAAACTACTATGCTACTCTGGCTTATTATTGCCAGCTATTTAATTTTCTATGTTCTTATATGGAAAAGTGGAAACCCCTGGTCATCCAGATGATTTTTGACGACAGATGTCATAATCTGTGAAGACTGACCCTTTGAAGATCTGCCAGAGAACTGGAATCCTACAACCTCTGGAGTACTACAGATTCCTCTTACCAAGCCACTCTCCCTCATGGTATATCTTAAGAAGGTATCCAGCTATATCTCATCTTAAACAGCTGAGCTGCAAGTAGGAACTATTCAATTTTAAGTCTCATGATATCTTAAGAAGCTATGACTTAGCTGAAGAAATGTTTAATTAACCCCTTTTATATTTTAATACACTCAGATCAGTAGCTTCTATAATGCCTCTAACTGGCCCTTCACAATCCAAATTCAGACAGCCACTGAACTGAGGTATATATAAACAGTATAATTGTTTATTTCCTTTGCTACCCATATTTCAAGTTAGCTACATTGGACTACAACTCTGGATATTAGGGTTCGATTCCTGCTCATCTATGAAACCTACTGAGAGCCAAAACAGACTGGTCCTAAAGGGCAGCATGACGCCACCCCTGAAAGAGCCAGTTAGGCTCTGTGGCAACTGCACACCACGGTCCCACCATGGCTTTTTTCTGACACACAAAAAAAGAGGCGGTAAAATGGCACTTCTTTTTGCACCCGAAAAAGGTGGATTTTCTGCTGCAGCTGTGCCTTTTCAGCTCTCCTGTGGTGTGCAGTATATGAACCCCATGCTGCCAAAGCGGCACAATGCTGCCCCCCATCTCATTGGGTGGGCAGCATGACGGTGGCTTCGGAGTGATGTTGGGGTGTGCATCATTTGTATGCACATATTGTGCCGGACTGAACCAGTCTTGGGTGACCTTGGGCAAATCACATGCCCTCAGCCTCAGCAGAAGGCAATGACAAACCACCTCTAAACAAATCATACCAAGAAAACCCCATGATAGGACGGCAGTAAGTCAGAAACGAAGGCACACAACACATACTTATACAGGGAGTAATGGTGTTGAGGTAAGGGATTAAAATCAATCTCCTCACTCCTGTAACCTGATGTTTTCATAAATAGCTCTGACTGCATTGTTCACAATGAAGTTGTAAAGTTATTTTTATTTCATTTGAGGTAGAGAAAGAAGGAGTTAAACTCTTGTTTCTCCTGCAAGCACCTAGGATTTGGTTGGCCTTCTGGCCTGGTTCCTATTTATCTTGCTGCTAATGGTAGTCACACAATTAACATCACATCTAGTTTTGCCCTGATTTAACTCTTCTAATTGTTTCACACATTTCCTTGCATTTTTGGTGTTTTCTTCAGGGAGAAGGAATCTTTATCCATTGCTGAGCTCTATTAATAGGGTCAAAAAAATGATACTAAGTGTTCCAACTCAAAGCAGCAGCTTAGTTAACTTATCAGCAGATTTTTGGGGGAGCCTGAAATTGCAGGGAAAGTGGTGATAAATAGTAAATCTGGGTCACAGGATAGATTGACCAATTATATAAAAAGTGCAAATGCAAGTAAATTACAAAGATATTGCATGTAGGGCTGGCTGTTCGAAGGAGCACCAGTTCCTCTGCAGTGCTTTAAATAATCCACCTATACTTTCCTCTTGATAGCTCTACCAGCTTCTGGGGGGTGAGCTGTCTTTGTGGGCTCACAGAAAAAGATGCCTGGGAAGATGCCATGATGCAACACTTGAGGTGAGAAAGAGCCAAGAGGGCATATAAGGGTACCCACACATACACCATCAACTTCACCCTCTGTTTCTGCTCTGTGGATAAGTACAGGGTTTGGCTGGTTGCCTATGGGGACAGGTAGGCATTTTTTGACCTAGTTTCCTGATTGGCAAAGTTAGAAAAAGTTAGCTGGGATTTCCCTCCTGCACTTTTCACTGGTGGCCCTCAGGACACAAGAGACGTTTAACTGTGACAAATAGGTCACTTTGGTAGAAAGTTGTGGAAACTGGAAAGGATTAGTGGATTGGTTAGCACCTATTTGGGCACCTGTAATGAAAGGTCAGATTGGCATCTAGAGCAGTATGGGGCCTGGGTGTTAGGAAGGAAACTGGGCTTTGGGATCATTTCTGCCTCCATTCTCGTCTACAGTTTAGGGTTTAACTGAATAGGTCTGGTCTCCTTGCATGGTTATACCAGCCTCTGGCAAGCTGTCAAGCAACATGGGAGGTTGCCTGTGCCATAGTCTACCCTAGGAAAGGTCCCACTGCAGGCTGGAGATGGTTCCACCTGGTGTGGGGGGCTGGGTTTCAGAGGTGGAAGGGGTGGAGCTTCAGGATGGAAGGGGTGGGGCTTCTGCAAGGATGTGCGGGCACAGGCTCAGTCAGGCCAAGCGCATGCCCACACCCACACCCCTCCCTGCCACGCCCCCATCCTTGCTGTCACTTCCTTCTCCTCAGGGTAGAAGAAGGTGGCAACAAAGAGCTGGGAGAAGAGTGTGCGCCTCCCTGCTGTCCTTGCAGCCGCCTCCTTCTCCTCAGGGGAGAAGAGGGCAATGGCAAGGAGCTGAGAAAAGCGTGCGTGCCTCCCTGCCACCCCTGCAGCTGCCTCCTTCTCTTCAGGGAAGAAGGAGGCAGTGACAAGGAGGTGCCAGAGGCACACACATGCTCAGCCTGGCACCTTGCCACCAGCCTGTTCTCCCGAGGAGAACAGGGCTGTGGCAAGGATGGGTAGGAGCAGGAGAGCCAACTCGGTGTCACCCCTCTCTGGGGTTTCACCCAGTGCAGTCCACATCTCCCCCCACCCCCATGACACTACTGGGCTAGAGGGTTATAAATAGTTTCTAGTAAAGAGTGGCCCAGGTTTATACCCCGTTACTGATATCTTGCCTCTTTATTCCAGTGAATGCACAATAACAGTGCTCACATAGGATGCCTCCACCCAGTTTTGGAGTATTTTCTTTTACATTGATACTATAAACTGTAAGGCTTCTTTTCCTTCCCTGTAGCATATGGGGTGTGAGTGTGTGTGTGTGTGTGTGAGAGGGGGGGGGTGGCTTTTCAGGGGAGGAGCCAGGAAAGTCCAATTCTAGAATGCAATTGGAAGCAATCCTATGTTTAAAAGAGCTAACATTTTGGATTTAAAATTTGCTGTCTACGCAGAATTTAATGCTCTATTTTTGAAATCCATCACTCTTTTCTCATTGCTTGTCTTGGTACAACACTGTACAGCAATGCCATAGTAGATTCGAAAGTGTTTGCCTGAAGCACACAGTCTTCTTTTTAGATCCCTCCCTCCCTCTCATTCTCTTTGGAAAATATAAAACAGGTTGAACTGCTTCATTGGTTCAATTGCCTTGTTAAGTCTTTTAGAGTAAAGAGGAAGTGAATTTAAACCTTGGAAGAAGAAACACTCAGAATATAGGACTCTGTGTGTGTGTTTATAGCATAGATCAAATGCATTTAAAGAAACTACTGAGGTTAGGGAATGAATTAGGGATTTGTGATGATATACTAGTACAGTATAGTTACATACTTTAATTATAGACTAGTAATACATAACTGTATACATTCTAGCAGTTCAGTGTCCATCCAGAATACTGCTTGGGACAAATAAGGAGATTAGTGCACTCTCTTTTAATGTGCCTTATCTCTGATGGGATAAAGGCACATTTATTTTTAAAATGGGTTTTATTGCATTCACCCATGGGCAGGTGAATGCATCCTGTTTACAAACTGGATGCCAGCCGGGCTTATCCTGTGCTCAAGAATTGGAAAATCATGTTCTTGAAAAGCCACAAAATAAGCCTGGCTAGCATCTCGGTTGCATCCAGGCTGCATTCGCCCAGTGTCGGGCAAATGCCATAAAACCCGTTTTAAAAATAAATGTGCCTTTATCTTGTTGGGGATAAGATGTGTTAAAAGAGAGTTCGTCGATCTCCTGTGGCATTGTGATTTTGTGAAAAGTTAGGTTAGAGACACATCTTTCCTTCCTTTCCCCAGTTTTGATAGGCTTCACCAGTAATAACAATAGGTTCAAAAGTGCTGAACAGTGTTTCCCCCCAATACTTCTCTCTATGGGAGCATTGTTTTTACCTTCTACTTGCTAAATCAGTATAAATCACAGAAGCCATTTCAGCTTCTGTGATCCAGTTTGTGCAGAGAGGAATAATAACTCAGAACCCAATGGAGTGGAACTGGGCAGGTCCACTGATCCTTAAAACAGCAATGCCAAATGCAGCATTTCAATGTTTTTTGAGCTATGCCACTATCTCTTTCATCATGCCAAAGTGCCTGAAAACCTTTCCTTTCTCTAGAAGGTAGAGAGCAAAAATGTGAACAGGATACAGAAAGGGTGGCGGGGGGGGGGGGGAGGAGGGATATTGCACATTAAGACAGCTCCATTACTTTCTTCAGCTACCCAAAAATACAAAAGGAGTCCTCTCAATTGTGCGTGGGAAATCTGTCTGGGGAAATAGGTTTCTGCACATGTAAGTGATACAGACTGAGATGTGGAGCAAGATGCACACAACAACCCCCCCCCCCCTTCAGTAAAATAGTAGGGAAAACATCTTTTGGTGAATATAGGAATGTACAACAAGATTGATGGCTATTAGTTTTACTGAG
Source organism: Urosaurus nigricauda (assembly GCA_034509955.1). Lineage (NCBI taxonomy): Eukaryota > Metazoa > Chordata > Lepidosauria > Squamata > Phrynosomatidae > Urosaurus > Urosaurus nigricauda. The sequence goes on along the minus strand of JAOEGL010000001.1, from coordinate 252,697,678 downwards.
CTGGTTAAGGTCTCCACCACAGGTGGATCAGAGTTTGGTTTTATGCTGTTGTTGAACATATCCAGTTACAAGTGATTGGTTTCACATATATTTAGAGGTTAGGCTCTGCCCTGGAGCCAAGATCTTTGATGGTGTAGGGAGGGGATGAGTGGTAAGTTGGTCTTTAATTACAATTGATTTACAGGTTAATAATAATAAAAATAATAACAATAATGATAATAATAATAATAAAATTTAATTATATCCCACCTCTCTGCACTCAGGTACTCAGGCTGAGAAACTCCCTCCCACAGGAAGCTTGGTTGGTTCTCTTGCTGGTCTCTTTCTGTTGGCAGACAAAGACCTTTTTATATAGGCACACTTTAAAGTCTTAAACTAGTGAGGTGTGTCTTTTACCAAGGTATGGTGTGTTATGCTTGTCGTCGTCGTCGCCGTCACCATCATCATTATCATAATCATGCTATAAATGTGCATTTTAAATTGTTCTAATTTTGAACTTTTAATATAATTGGTTTAATTGTTTTTTAAAATGTAAAGTAGCAATAGCATTTACATTTCTATATAATTTAATAGTGAACTCAGCACTCTCTAAGCAGTTTACAATCTGTAAGCCATTTCCCTCAACATGCTGGGTCCTCATTTTACCAGTATACGAAAGGATGGAAGACTGAGTCAACCTTGGAGCCCTGGGATCCAACTCATAAGCTGTGGTTGCGGTACCGGCATTTAATCACTGAGCCACCAGATTTTAAAAGCTAGTTTGGGTCCTGTGTCAAGAGAATGGTGGGATATTAGATAGGGAGATGGATGGATGGATAGATGGATAGATGGATAAATAGATAGGTAGATAAGATAGATAGTAATTTCTCTTCCATAATGGGATACATCCTTTAACAACTTTTTTGAGAGCCTAGGGCCAACAGTCAACATTATTAGAATCCTACCAAATAGTCTAGTTGCTGAATTTCCCCAGAAATTTTCTGGCCTCCTCCTCCTCCTCTTCCTTGATACTTGTCCGCCCTCTCTGAACAAAAAGTCAAAGAGATGAGAAGGAGAAAGCACAATAACCTCTACATATCCTGTCCTGTTTAGTCCTATCCTCTGGGAGATGGTGCAGATTGGAGACAGAAGGAGAGGCAAGCCAATGAACAGTGGCAAGTTGCAGTGGGGATGATTTTGTTGAGGTCAGCACACTCTGGAATGCTGACAGCATCATGCCCACATGTGCCTAAATCAGAGAATTAACATTTCTTTTACACTACCTGAAGCATCAATCTGTGTGGCCCTGCTGTGTGAACAAGAGTCTCTGGCAAAGCCCTAATCTCACCCTGTGTGATTGGCACATACTATGGAAGTTGATAACAGCATTTCTTGAAAAGACATGCTGGCTGTTCACTGAGGAACGTCTTGCTTTGTACCACTTTTCCAATCAATCTGATCCACGCACACCTCTTTCAGCCACTACATATTTAGCAAAATAGCATTAAATCAACATGTAAAGAGTTTGCAAAAGATGGGGTGCCATATCACACCCACCATCCACTTGGTCTTGGTCTTTGTCCTCCTTACTAATTAATCTTAATTAGTCTAAATTTGATTATATCATTTCAGTACAATTTCTTTCTGCTCACTTTCCTTCTTACAGTAATTGCAGAAGAGAGCAAGAGAGAGAATAGCTTAGTCACTGCAGCATATTTCTCAGCTCCCCTGCCACTTAACCATTTGCAAAGTTGGCTACAATTTATAGACTGATGTTGTGGACAACATTATTTTCATGGTGAGAATTGCTTTATGCCACCTCAAGAGAATGCAGTTAATAATTCAAAGCTTAGTTGAATAATTTCAACTGTGGAATAAATTCAACACTTAACAGAGAAGACTCCCTTATAAGACTGTCTTTATAGCTCTTGCCATAAAATAATTACATACCACTTTAACAGATCCATTCATTTGGGGTTGTGTGAGGAAAAACAACTTGTTTTTCGCTTGTAAATATAATTGCATCATTGTTGTGCAAATCCCATAAGAGAAATCCTGAGAGTCATCATTTTGTCCATGGTTCAAGTGAAACATCCAGTTGCTTGTTTGAATGATGCCAATTCCATTTATGTTGCCATTTCTTCATTATTGTTTTGGGGCAAACAAAGGTTGATGGTAGTGTTTCATGTCACATGGTTAATCTACATTCACGTGGAAAACAAAAATAATAAAATCTATGGACAGTATCACAAACGGCAAAGCTCTGGAGGTGGACGACTGGATATTAAAAGCTTTGGATGTTATAAAAAATGGACAAATTAACATATGAATTAAGAGACGAAGGAAAAGAAGATTTGCAAATCTGGGATACACTGTTTCAATATTGTGAAAAGAGAAATAAGGGAAAGGGAATATGAATATGAGAAAATGTATTAGTAATGGGTGGTGGACTAATATATATTTGTTTAATGACTTGCCGTAAGATTAATGTATATAAATACTATAAAGCAAAACATAGGTTTTTGGAATTTATAGACTGTAAGAAGTGAAAAATATAAATAATAGGATGAATAATAGAAAATAACATACACTCTTTTAATAATTTGAAACAGAAGCGATAAAAGGGGAGAAAGGAGGATGAGGTTAAATGATACTAAATGAGGAAAAAAAGAATATAATGGACAAGATGACATGAGAAGTTTTATGAAAACATAAGTATATATTGTATGTCAAGATTTTATAATAATAATAATTAAAAAAAACATATCCCCTTCAAAGTGATGAGGATGACCATGCTTGAATGCAAGCCAAGGAGAGAAAGGGTTCAAATTAGAGTTCAGAACCTGGTAGCAGTTCAGGCCTGAGCAGGAGGTCTGTTCTGAACAGAAGGTCAAGCAAAAACAGGACCTTGGACACCCACCAAATAGCATTCAAGCTGGATGCTGACACAGGAGCCCTCAAATATTGCTTCAGCAGCAATCTGGAGTAAACTAAGCCTTCAGAATAGGCTGTCACTCATTCTAAGTGGCTAGCTCCCATCTTGTTGGGAAGACAGTGGAATTCTATACAGTAGACCCACTGTATCCATGGATTCTTTATCTACAGATTCAACCATCCACAGCTTGAAATTGTTTTTAAAATATATACATCCCAAAAAGCAAATGTTTTGCCATTTTACTGTGCTACTGCATTTAATGGGACTTGAGAATCCATGGATTTTGGTATTCACCTGGGGGTGGGTGGAGGGATCCAGGAACCAAACCTCAGTAAATACCAAGGGCCTATTGTATTCCAGAGGTGGGTGATATGCACACATCCTGACTACTTTGGGAGCCTTCTGACCCCTCATTGCCACTGGTGATTATGTTAAAAGGCTCTTCCATTTAACAGTAAAACAAGATGCATTGGAACAAGAGGGAAAAGCCTGTGCTTCCATCAGCCTTGTTTTAGGAAGTGGAAATATTTCAATTTGTTTGATGGCACCCAGGTGTGTGTGGCCTGTGGCAGGATCCAAGGACTGAAACTGACAATAGTCCCTGATGTCCTGACAATTTTTGTATGTGTTCTTTCTAATATGGGAGAAAATCAATGTATCAGCTATGATTCTCAGACAGACTCCTTAAAATCTGAGGATGAAGTCCACACATGTGAATGATCTGAGGGATTTTTCAGCTGATGGGTCTGGCAATTCAGCTGAAGCTTTGACTTCACTGTGGAATGGTGAGAAAGAAAGGTCCATCAGTGTAATTGCTCCTAGGCACCCAATCCAGTGCTGTGGAGCCTGCAATTCACCTAGGCTTGCAGAAGATCTAGGTGAATAAAACAGGATGGATGCTGTAGGTGATGCAGATCACAAAGATAATTCATCCAGAAATGGCTGAAGATTATTTGTGTTTCCTATTGTAAAGTGGAGAAGTCAGCAAAATAAATAAATACATAAATTCAAATATTCAAATGAAAAATAAAATCTTACTCTGCCTTGGCTATAGTATCCTCAACATAATGCCCAGTAGAGTTATTCTGAGTGGTAAGAAGCTTATTGAGATGAGGATCAGCAAGGCAAGAATATGAATAACTATATAAAGATATCTATACAAAGCCACTGAAAAGGACATAAGGAAGTTTGGCTGGGGTGCCATCAGAATGCTTATGCTATCCAGCTCTGCTTCTCTTTTCATCTGAATCATCTGTGCCTGTGTAAGTGTACGATCAATGTTTGAATGCTGTAATGGGCTGAGTAAGGCCCAATAAAATCATGCTGAATCTTGATAAAATGAAGGCTCTGTGGAATGGTAATTCTCAGGTCTGGGAATTGGACTTGCTACTTGCTCTGGATGGGGTTGTACCATTTCTGAAGGAACAGGTGTATAGGCTAGGAGTCCTCTCAGATGTCTCTTTGTCACTGGAGACTGAAATAGATACTGTGGCTTGAACTGCTTGGGAGCAGCTTTGAGTGGTATATCACCTCTAGCCTTTTTAGGATATGGATAATTTAGCTACAATAGTCCATGTAATGGTAACTTCTGAATTATACTACAGTGAACACTTTACCCTGCCCATAATGCTACCTGTCCACAGTGGTAGTATTGTGTGCTCCTATGAGGCAAGAAGCTATGATGATGACAGTAGGATGCTGGTAAGGTCTCCCATGTCACACTGGATTTTTATCCAAATGCATAACCTGTAGTCAGGACAAGATGCTACTGTTAGGACAGAATAAGGAGAAACAGAAATGGTTTCCAGTTGGCAAGGTAGTCAAGCAAGTCTGCATTTTATCACCCTATCTGTTTAAGTTGAATGCTAAAAATGTCATACACAACACAAGAGTAGACTTGAAGGAAGTAGGTATGAAAACTGGAGGAAGGAACACCTACAATTTAAGATATGCAGATGACACTGTACTACTTGCAGTAAATAGCAAAGACTAGGAAGAAACTGCAAAGGCAGGTTTACAATTAACATTAAGAAAACAAAATGACCACACATGATTTATATAACTTTAAAGTAGACAATGTAGACAATGATACAGTGAAAGATTCCTTCTACCTTGACTGAGTCATTAATCAAAAATTAGTCAATGATTGCAGTAAAGAAATCAGAAGAAGATTAGGACTTGTAAGGGCACTTACAAAGGAATTAGGCAAAATCTTGAAGTGCAGAGATAGATAATTGAATACCAAAGTCAGGATGTCCATACCATTGGAGTTCCAACTTCTATATATATTGTTGTGAAAGCTGGATGTGAAAATGGCTTATATGAAAAGAATCAACTGAACTGAGATGTAGTGCTGGAGGTGAGTTCTGCATATACCCTGGACTGCAAAACAAATAGATTAATGCATCCTAGAGCAAATCAAGCCTGAACTCTCCCTAGAAGCCAAGATGATGAAAATGAGACTGTTGTATTTTCAACATATCATGAGAAGACATAACTCACTAGTAAATACAACAGTATTTGGCAAGGTAGAATGCAGTAGGAAAAGAGGAAGACTGCATTCCAGAGGGATAGACTCAACTCAAGGAAGCCATAGCCCTGAGTCAGCAAAACCTGAACAGCGTTGTTGATGACACAGTGACTTGGTGGTCTCTTATTCAGAGGGTTGCCATAAATTAAAGTCAACGTGTCCGCAGTTAACAACAAAGAGTCACCAACATGATCTTGGCCTGTTTATTACATATATATATTTCCCCTTCTTCCAGTGGTTTGCTGAGGCTCATATGTTTTTTGGTTTTGGGTTTTGTTTTTTATCTGAAATGAATCACACCAGCCTTAGTAGCCAGACCAAATGTCTCATGTGTCCAATATTTTGACACTAGAGCCTTGTTAAGTAAAGGTGTTCACCTTTTTTTTTTTAAAGTACAATCAATACCATGAGGTCAGTATGATCACAGCTTCCTTCCAAAAACAAAACAGAACACCTTTGATGTGAGGAAGAATGAAAGAATAAGATCCCAGAAAAGTTTTCTTCCCTGGATATGCTCATTTAGTAAGTTAGTAATTTCCTTGATAGGTTTGTTTTCTGTTTTCAGCAGATATGGTTGCTTTTTATTCACACAGTCTAGTGAACTTGATTCCAGTTTTATTTCCTGACTCTGCATTTTAGATAGAACCTATCGATGTAGAGTTGTTGTTTTTTTAAATTGAAGTGGGTGATGTGCATATTGCTTTTGTCTAGGATGACAGCAATATCCTCTTAAGAATCCCAATGAATTACTGAGCCTTTACTTCCTTTGCCTCTCCTTAGGTCTCTTTTTTTTTTAAATGGCATTATGCTGGCTACTCTCCAATCCTCACAGATTTCTCTTGATCTGTTTTGAAGTATATGAACATATTTGTCAAAGTATCTTCAGTTTCTGTTTATACTTACTTAACCCTTCTTGGACAGAAATTGGTTTGGTCATAGCCCTATCAATGTTAAGAGCCATTTACCTTTGGATAACCATCTGTAGTGCATGCTTTCCATTGCATTTTGTAGCAATCCATCTCCATAAATCTGATTTCTGATGTAGTCAAATATCTGTTCTAATCTTTTAAAAGGACATGGCAAACAATTATTCAGTGTGCCTCCTTTATCTTCCTCCTTTCTATGGGTTAGAAAGTGACATTAATACATGCATCAGTGGTCTGCCCTGGAGCAGGAATTAACTTTCCATTTAATGGCCATGATCCAAATGACAATTCTACTAAAAAGAAGCCAAGAAATGTTCCTCACTTCAAGGTGAATGCTTCCTCTTCTCCCATTTATATTAACTCATTTTATTTACTGAAGCCTTAATCTTTAAGGAAGGTCTTCGACAAAGGAGTTAAATATATACACAATTAGAAAAAGTGATGTGATCTGTGAGTAGTCACTAAACTGTGGGTAACAATGCTAGGAAATGTGAGTCCTTTCAGATGATTTTATTAAGGGCAGTGAGTGAGTACAGTGAGGCTGTTCAGTACAGATCTAGGACCCCCCCCCCCCCCCGATACCAATATCCATGGATGCTCAAGTCCTATTAAATCTAATGACATAGTAAAATGGTGTTCCCCCTATATAAAATGCAAAAAATCAAGATTTGTTTTGGGGAATTTATATTATTTTGAATATTTTCAAGCAGTAGATGGTTGAATCCATGAGTAAAGAATCTGTATATATGGAGAGCCAATTGTATTTTAATAATGGTAACTCAAAAAGGGTGGGGGGACGAAGATAATTAGAGTCTAAACTCTTTTCTTAGTCCTAGGTTAGAGTAGACCCATGTATAAATGAAATCTGGTAAGTGAGCTGCTGTTCTTTGGGGTCAAAACAGTTTAAGTCCCCTTCCACTGGCAAGTTATTGGCTGTTTACGTCTATTCAGTCCTAGAGGTCTTTTTCAGACCTTGTCTACATAGGCCAAATAAAATCAGCCTTCCCTGTCCTCTCAGTGGGAGTCTGGATGATAAAGGGCCCATCCCTAAGTCAGGCCCATTCAGTGCCAAGCCCAGGGTATACACCTCTTAAAATACATTTTATAAACTCCATTTGCTCCCGATCTTCCCAGAAGAGCTTTCATTCCAACACCAGGTGGTTATTTGAAGTATGTCCCACTGTGCTGCTCCACACAGCTACCATGGTGGCTGATCATTCACTGTGAGGTTAGAATAAGATTCTGAGCCATGTGGTCATGCTGGTCACCTTATTCTAACCTCAGAAGCAAGTGACCTACTGTGCTTTTGGGATATGTGTGTCAGCAGCCACCTGCTGTCACAATGGAGCTCCTGAGGTAATGGGGGGAGGTTGAAGGCAACTTCTGGAGTATATGGGCCAGTGTAGACAGGACCTTCCATCTCTAGCTCTTGTAGCTCTTCCCCCTTTTTGAGGCCTAGTCTTGCCATGGTGAAAGCTGAAATGATTTTGGCTGAGGAGACATCCTGCAGCAGTCGCTCTAACTGGCTCTCCAACTAGGAAGCATATAGCACCCACACTATAAGAAATCTATTCATCAGTTTTGGCCTCTTTTTCCAAACTAAGGGTCTCCTAGCTTGTTTGTGTGAATCTTGTTTGTAAGGTCTTCTTTTTGCCATAATCCTGCAAATGTGGTAGGACCAAGAGCTCCTGGTGTTCATAATTGGCAATGAAGAAAACATGCCAGTGAATACCAAAAGTCCATTATCATATGCAATTGGTTGGCCAGATGCCTTTTATCTTCAACTGCCCCCCCCCAAAAAAAAACCTGTGCAGCAGAGTACCTAAAACACAGAATCCAGAATGAGCAAAGTAAGACTGGAACTGGGAATTTAGCAACAGAACCAGGTGCCCTGCTCTTTGTGTTGATATTTTCTCTTTGATGCAGGAGAGAGCTACCAGTCTGCTTTCTGCTATGTTTCAGTGTTACTGCCTGATATGACTCAAAGATCATATTGCAGCAAAGTGCTCCATTGGAGTTAGGTGACATGAGGCACCAGTATAGTTTTGTATAGTCAGGTAAGACAGCTGACACAGGTAAGAATTTTTCTTCCAGTGGCTATCTGGCTGCTTCTTTGTTCAGTTACTGGTCTTCCCTGAAACCACTTGTCTGACAAATATCTAGGCAGGAAATTCTGAAATATTCTTTTGTAATACACACATTAATAATAATTATACAATATCATACACGCTGCTTCTTCTTCTTCACATGAGCTGCCAAACATATTATAATTTTAAACTTGACTTTAGACTTCCACTGATATTACAAAGAAATTGACTACTATATCTTATGATATAAAAACTGAATCTTTTCTCAACAAATGCAAAGGTGTGATAAATTTATTTGCATTATTCAGAGGGAAAATGTCCTAAGAGAGCGGATTTGACCCTTTAAAATTTCATACTGAACAGAAAAGATGGGGAACAGGACTTGTTTTGAAGTAGAAATATAGACTACCACTTTTTAACAATTATCTAACAATGCCCTGCATTTTATTCTGTCTCTAACTCCTGCTAAGAAGAAGTGTGTTTGATTTGTTCCTATTACATTTGTGGACAGTATAGGAAAAATGTCAGATTTACAAAAGGTAAAATTCATTTCGTCGGATATACAATCATTCATCTTAATTATGTTGGACATGTTCACTATTATATAATCAACTTCCCAGGAGTACGAAAAAAAGCAGCCTGTCTTCTATAAGAACATTTCACTGAAAGAGAGTGGCTAGTGCAGCCTTCCAAGGTAGCTAATGGTATATTCAAACCATCACGAAAAATAAAGAATAATGCCCTGTATACACCAAGAGCAGGAAAATAACATACCATCGTGTCAAGTAACCACAGCTCTTAACACCATTTTTCCTGAAGGCTTTGCAAGTAGTGCAGAATTTAGGAGACATCTATACAAAGATGTACAGCTGAAGTGAAGGCAGATGATCATGGACCTGCTTTTTCACTACTGAAGTGTATTGGAGTTTGTCATTGAATAATGGAGAAGCTGAATTGTGGTACTGTATCCCGTTATTTCTAGTGACGGGCAAACTTTCCTACATCTCAAAAAGAATTTGAGGCTTTCTTGGTGCTTGTAAAGGAACAGGAGAAAAACAAGTATTTCAGTTTGATCTCTGATATGAACACCTATTCTTCCTTCATCTCTTTCTGTTCTCATACACATAATATGTTGAGAGGAAGTGGACTGGAGTAATGCACGCAAAGCCTCTCATATGCCCTCTCTTTTTCCCTCTTTCCGGTATATAGAATGCAATAGATGGGTTCCAGGAGGGAAGAATAATTGTCATAATAAATTTTATTTTTAGTACAAGCCTGTTTGAATTTTAAGATTGTCAAAGAAGGGCTTTAGAGTACCCTCTCTTGGAGAGCAGGGTATGTGCTCAAGGAAAATTTCAATTACACACCCACAAAAAAACAAGACACAGGGCCTGTGCAAACTGACCATTAGGGCCAGCCTGGGAGAGGAGTCTAGCCATGGCATCCACACGATGCACACCCTGACTCTGCCCCAGGTTGCTGTGATACTGTGTGCTGCTCCACATGGTGTGCAGCATCATGGTGCTCTTGTGGTGTTGCATCCACATCACGCAGTGCCAAAGGAATGCCTTAAAGCTGTGGTGCTGAGGCTATCACACACTTTTCAGGGCACAAAAAGGACTTGCTTTCTGTGGCTCCTTTTTGTACCCTGAAAAGGCCAGATCGGGACAGCAGCGTGTGGTTGCCATGGCCCCGATCTGGCGCAGCTGGTGGTGTCTGCAGGCCACTCCTTAAGAGTGGTCTGAACAGCCCCAAAATTAATTAATTCTATCTTGAAGATAGTGTGTGTATTATATTTGAAAAATATGCTAAGATTTGTTGTTCTTAAAAGTTCAAAAGGCTTCCACACTTTGCATCACACAGGAAAGTTGTTACTTATTTATTACAATATCAATGAACAGTCAGCCTGTCAGGTATTTTTCTTCCCAACCTTTCTGTTCCTTCATAATCTGGTCTTTCACTGATACTGGCATTTTGACCAGCACACAGTTCATTGTATTGGCACATTCTGAATACCAGTGTTTTAAATGTCTGAAGTGATCCATGCTTATGCATACTTATGAGTCCACTGTTGGGATGGGAATACTGTCACACCCCTGTTTCTCATGTAATGTGGGAGGCATCTCTGACATCCCTTTTAGTTAGAAGAAGAGCTGAATTTGGGTGGTAAATTCAGTTACCTACACTTAGAACAAAGAGGGAAAGACTCCTGTCACTGTGTTAATTCCGGCTCACAACGTTCTGTAATTTGTAACATGAGAAGGAGAACTCCAGCAGTTACTCATAACATATGGGTACACCATCCAGGGCAGTGATTGATAATTTTCGAGTGCCATGGGATTTTGATCTACAATGCTCACCCCCCTCCCCCAAATCCAGGATAGCTAATGATGAAGTAAATTAGAAGTTGCGTTCCAAAGCATCTGAAGGCTTAGAGGTTCCTTAAATCTGACCTAGGGCAGGCTATTCCTTATGGTCTCACTGTTAAGTAAAGTAAACATGATCTGATCCTGAAATGGAAAGCATGTCTTGCTACCATGCCTGGTCAGGGCAGTCCTTTATTCATTTATCAGCCCTGGTGGCGCAGTGGTTAAATGCCTGTACTGCAGCCACTCACTCAAAACCATAAGGTGGCGAGTTCAAGACCAGCAAAAGGGGCTGAAGCTTGACTCAGGCTTGCATCCTTCCGAGGTCGCTAAAATGAGTACCCAGATTGTTGGGGGGCAAATAGCTTACAATTGTAAACCGCTTAAATACTCCTTAAGGGTATGAAGCGGTATATAAATGAAGCTGTTTGTTTGTTTGTTTTGATTTGTACTTTCACTTTTATTTTTCAACTAGTTCTAGCAAGTATACCATTGCTGCTCTGCAATCCCCCTTTCCCTGTCAGTCATGTGGTTCTACATCCCTTCATCCCAACTGCCATTGCCCTGGCTGTGGAGGAAGAGAAGAAGAGGCGAGCACAGTTCCATTGTGCCGAGGCCCAGAAGCAGATGAATGATCCTTCCCCATTCCAACTGCCACTGACTTTGCATCAGAGAGCAAGAAGAAGAGGCAACATGTGCTGGACTTAATCCCGTCCCCCACTGCCATCCCCTTCTCTTTGTGTGTCTTGTTTTATTAAGACTGTTAATCTGAGGTCAGAGAATTGTCAAATTATCAATATGTGAGCTGCTGTAAGAGCCTTTGTAGTTGAACAGTGGGGTATAAATGCAATAAATGAATAAATAAATAAACAAATAAATAAATACTTCAGGACTACCTCTGTTCCCCTACAATACTTTCTTCCACTTAGAAATGATGAGTTGGGTTCCTGCTATATAGAGTCAGCCCTCCATATCCCTGGATTGTACATCTACAGATTCAATCATCCATGGTTTGAAAATATACTCTCCTCACTGGAAAAAAAAATCCAAAAACAGACCTTGATTCTTGCCATTTTACATAAGGAACACCATTTTACTATGTCACTGTATATAACCTATGGATTTTGATATAAAAGGGGAGATCCTGGAATTAAACTCCAGTGGTTACCACGGGCTCACTGTAATTTCACATTACTATTGTATTTGCTTCCACCACAAATGCAATTGTATCTCTACACCTTATACCAATTAGCATAGCCACTCAAAAGGTGTGTGGGTATATGAAACAATAACTTTATCATTTGTTGTTGCTGTTGTGTGTGCCTTCCAAGTCATTTCTGACTTATGGTGACCCAAAGAAACTTAAGGGGTTTTCTTGGCAGGATTTGTTCAGAGGAGGTTTGCCATTGCTTTCTTCTGAGGCTGAGAGGGTGTGACTTGCCCGAGTAGAATTAAATAAGCCTGAAGAACATGGTGGTCCCCCTGTTCCTCTTCTTGTAGAGAGATTTTTTAAAAACTGAAAAAAAACCTCTTTAATATTTCAATATTCATAGTATCAGAGGGCTTGTAGAACCCTGAATAGGATTGCACCTTAACACAGCCTCTGTGACAGTCCAACTGCTTTCATGGCAGCACAAAAGCCACAATGGGATTCCAGTCCCTATGTTTACCTAAATAGAAGAAATGACCTGTTCCTAAAATATTATCTATCATTTCAAGAAAGAAAAGAGAACTTTTCTTTCTTGTTCATTCTTATTCTGTCAGACTTGGTTTGCCCTTGACAAAAATTATTTAAGTTTCCTAAGACATTTGCAGCAGCAAAGTATATGTGGCTATATCTGATCAAGTGTGAGATGGTTCTTTGAGTCCAAGTTCTCCCCATTGTAAAATAAAATAAAAAATGATCCTATACTTACTTAGCTGTTCTTCACAAAAATGTTGAGAAGACTAATGTGTTAATATTTGTATTGTGCCTTGGAGACATATATTGTTAATAAAGGAATACCAGAACAATAGACATGGTCATATTTTAATTATGCATATCACATTACCTGCAAAACAAAGTGCAATGCATTGTGTTTAAGAGTAAAATATAATTAAAAGGTTTAAACACTAAAGGAGGAAAGGCAGAAAGGGAGCTGTTCAAGGTTATCTAGGGGGTATAACTAGGAACGATGGGATTAATCAGAGAAAAAGAAAATCTTGATGGTCCACGAGAGTTTTTAAAAAATATAACCTATTAAAAAGTGGTTATCAGGAGATATTAAAGAAAGCTTGGAATATGTTTTTAAAAATAGACAAAGCAAGAGAGGATTGCACTGTGGAGAAAAATTTAGTCCCTTCCTCATTCAAGTAGAAGAGTTGATATGGAATACATACCAGTAGCCTACATTTCATTTAGCCATAATGGCCCTTAAGCCAACTTCAGACTAACTGCTAACCTGGCAGAATATTCTCCTGTCCTCCTGCATTCCCATGGGCTGCCCACAGTTTGCCTCTGGTTGATTTTCCAGTGCTCTGAAGTTGATTTTAAAGGTAGAAATGAAGTCATAGAGAGTACTACTCCTCTTCCAGTTTGAGTGAAATAAGATGCTCTATTAGCAGAATAACCATAGTGGATACTGGTACACAAACCAAACAAAAATATATGATGTCACTAACAATGCAATTATGGGGTGAGGTGGGGGTTAGAAGGTAACAAAAATAACATTTTGGGGGGGAAAAAAATGAGAGATCGGGTGACATCCAGAAAGGCCTTTTGGCCTAATATCTGTCCTTGATATTTTCTTCTTCTTCTCCCTTTTCTTTTCTGCTCCTTAAATATGTAGTTATTTAATTTATAGGCTGCCTTTCTTCCAAATTGGACCCAAGGCAGGTCACTGTCTGTCTGTCTGTCTGTCTATCTATAAATTTAAATGCAGAATTAAAAACATCAATTCAATAGAGCAAGTTAGAAATACAAAATTATTAAAAACATGCTAAACTAAAAGTATAAAACTATTTAAAACATACAAAAGCCAACATCAGAATAAAAACCTCCCTGGGTATAATTACATATTAAAAGCCTGCTTGAAAAGAAAAGTGTTTGTCTGTTGGCTGATGGACAGCACAGAGAAGGCCAGCCCAGTGATGTCACTAGGGTTAGTGTCAACCAGTGCAATAACTCATGGTGCTATACTCATCCCCATTGATCTCCTCCCATACCACACCCTACAGAAACCTTAGTCATGTTTGTTTGTACCATTGTTACTCACAAATCATCATTCTCATATATCACTGAATGTAACGGTGACATTTGTAACATAAACAACTGGCACACTTTTAAAGATGTACTTTTATATTACAATATAAAATGTAAGATGTTGTGAAAGAGAAAGTTTGGTAAAATGTGATGTTTTTTATGTTAAAATGTTAAAAGAATATATTTTTTTAAAAAAAATTGAAGAAAACTTGGAGCCTCTTCTTTCTCCTTCCACTGAACCTCACCCCACTCATACCATCTTTTCAGCATTTTAAAGGGGCATAGGCAAATGCCACAACCTATTTCTGCCAAAAGGTATATGTTTGAGGAGCAGTGGTTTCATCCTATCTCAGGGTACCACCCAGTGCAGTCCACAACCCCCACATTCCCCTATTGATGCCACTAGACCAGTGTAGCCTCACATGGAAAGGCGTTATAGAGGGTGGGAGCAGCCACCAAGAAGGCTTTCTCTTGTGTCCTCACCAAGTGAGCCTACGATGGTGGTGGGACTGAGTGAAACCCTTCACATGTAGATCTTAGGGTCCTTGTATGGAGAGATATGCTCTTTCAAATAATCTGGACTGAATCTATATAGAGCTTTATAGGTCAAAACCAGCTCCTTGAATTGTGCCCATAAACAGTGACATTCCTAGGGTTGGTTTTACCTAGTGTGGCAACTCATGGTGTCATCCCCCCATTGACCTCCACCCATTTCTCACCATACAGAATCCTTAGTAAAAAAAAAAATTTTGCACGAATGTTACTTGTTAGTTATAATGCCCATATACCACTGAATGTAATGTTAATAGGTGTGACATAAACAACTAGCAAAACTAAAATTATACCTTCAAACCGCAATATCATATGCATAACCTAAATGTATTTACATATACACAGTGAAAATTTGGTTAAAATGTAATATTTTTAAAGAAAACTTTAAAAGAATATTTTTAATAATAATAATAATAATAATATATTTTTTAAAAAAATTAAATTTGAAATTTTAATTTTAAAAAATTCTGAGGCCCCTCCTTTCTTCTCTGACTGGGCTTCCTCTCACTTCTACCATCTCTTAAAGCATGTTAAATAGATACAGGAAAATGCCACAACATTTCTACCAAAATACAGGTGTTTGAGGGGCAGTAGTGTCACACACTCCCACCTTAGGGTGTTACCTGGTGTGGTCCACTCTCCCTGCACCCCCCTAGTGAGGCCACTTCCAGAAACAAACTGGAAGCCAGTGAAATTGTTTTCACAAGTGAGTTCTATGCTCCCTATAATTGGCCCTGCTCAGCATTCTGGCCACGGCACTCTGAACCTACTGAAGTTTCCAAAGGAAGACCTATATAGAGTAGTAGTAGTAGTAGTAGTAATTTATTTCTAGCCCACCCCTCTGAATGAGCAATCGGGGTGGGTTACAACAAAGTTAAAAAACTGTACAATTAAAATATCCCATCCCATCACCCAACTCCCCCCCCCCTTAAAACAGGATTAAATCACAGCAAAATTAAAATCAGTAAAATGAGCAAATAAAAATAAAATAAAACAGCAACAAAAGTTCCAACCTGGAGACCTTAGCTGTATACAGGTGAAAGAATGCAGGAGAGAAAGATGGAAAAACTCAGAGCTGTAATTCATGGCTGGGAGATGTTACACTTCTTCTGGGAAGGCCGGACGGAGTGTGTAACGATAATTCAATTGGCATGTAAACAAGGCATGTAGCCAGTATCTGATGTCCCAAGGAATGGATGCAACTTACACACTAGTTTAAAAAATGTAAATGCATTCCTGGCCACTTCTGAAACCTGGGCATCCAGGCTCAGTGTTGAATCCAGGAGAACACCCGAGCTGTGAGCATGAGATTTCATGGGGAATGTAACCTCATTCATCACAGGTTACATTAAGTTTAGACAGCTTTACAGGTGATTAAATGGATGCATGGATATTAGGTCACTCAATACTTAACCAGGTATAATACCTCCAGCTTTTAGATATAAGAATGGGCTCAAGGAGAGCCAGTGTGGTTTATGGTTTGAATCTTGGATTAGGAATCTGGGAGACCATGGCCACCTGGCCATGGAAACCCACTGGGTGACCTTCGACAAGTCACACTCTCTTAAAGAGAAGTAGAGAGGTACCCCCACTGTTGACCTTCCTTTTCCAAATGATGTAGAAGCTGGTAAATCATTAATAAAATAGCCATTGTCCAATTTGGTCACACACCATGTCTCTTGAAGAAGAATTGTAGCAAACTCACCCATTTAATCTGTAACACCACCATCTCTAGACCCAACTGGCTTTATTGCATGACATAATTACAAATGAAGATTTAATTCGGTGAGGGGGTAGTTTCGAATTATTGGAAGCTGGGGGCAGAAGAGCATGACATAACACCCCTAGTAGCATGATAGAACATCATCATCATTAATGAGCTACAACCAGTTCTGGAGAATAATACAGCCCTCTCACAAAGGCATGTCTTTATTGGCCTACAGATAGCATGGATGGTAAAACAGGGACCCAACCCTGCCATAAACTCAGATGCCAACTCTATCTTCACATCTACTCTGGAAACAATATTACAGACAGCGATGACATAGCCCACAACATCAAAGGTATGTTTACATGTCCTTCCTTCAATGTGATCCAAAAGTCCATGCTACTGCACATGTAACAATGGAACAATGAATCTTCTCAGAGAGACTTTTGAACTGGGAAACTGATTTTTGTTAAACAGATCACTGTAAAGATCTGAATGAGCTGTATTGAATGTGATACAAGTCATTCATAGTCCTTTGTAAATTTAGGGCAAGGATCATGATTTGCATCTTTCAGGATCCTGTTCCATTCCACTCCCTCTCCTGTGTAAATATGCTTTATATCTGAGCATTTTTAATCATGTTGTACTGCATCCAAAAAACTGGGTTTATATCCATGAAAGGTCATGCACACATAAAACC
Organism: Urosaurus nigricauda; assembly: GCA_034509955.1. Classification (NCBI taxonomy): domain Eukaryota; kingdom Metazoa; phylum Chordata; class Lepidosauria; order Squamata; family Phrynosomatidae; genus Urosaurus; species Urosaurus nigricauda. Next base: position 252,680,654 of record JAOEGL010000001.1, on the reverse strand, counting down.
CAGTTAGTCCTAAAGCTGCTCCACCACTACTAGTAGTAGCTGCTCTCCTCCTCCTCCTCCTCCTCCTCCTCCTCCTCCTCCTCCTCCTCCTCCTCCTCCTTTCTGACTCCTTTTAATTGTGCATATCAAGTAATAATAATGCTATCATTTAAGCTCATTTCTCATTCTAACACAGCAAAATATGGGAAAGTCCAAGGGGTGAATACTTCTGCAAGTGTAAACTGTCCCTTCTAGTATGTAATACTGGGAAACAGATTTGAAAACATATATATGATACTGCTGCGTGCTTTGAATGAAAATAACACTCAGAGCTGCTATAAATTTGGTGAATATCCAGCATAAATTGAATTTGCCAGACAATGCTCATTACATTCTTTGTTTAAAGTATGCATGAGCTTGAACTACATAATCTAGTGTCAGATCATGAATTCTGTGACGTGAAACATGACAAAATCACAGAGCTTATAATTTAAATTATGCACAAACCAACCACCATGGCATTGTTTTCTTTGTGTACCAAGTCATCTAATTTTCTACCCCACAGAAATAATGACACTCTTCCTCTAATTTTATTTTTGTCATCTAGCAATGTTATAGACCATGCAAGGATTGTCTTCATGATCTTGTCTTCCATCTAGATCAATGAATGAATTTATTGGATATGTTTTGAATGTCAAAGATTTTAGGACAACAAAAGTCTTTCAAAAGTAGATGTAAACATCTGTAAAGTCTATCTTTGCAAAATTGCTCCCCTTTTCACAACCACATCCAATCTACACCTGGTTTAGCTGTCTCCCTGCCATTTTTACAAGGTGAAATCCATCTTCTAGTAATGGGAGTAATATAAATCCACTGCCGCCCTACCCTGAGATTCTGTGAAAACTTTGGTTGTTTGGGGACCAGGTAAGTCTTTTTGGCCCATTTCATCTGATTTGATTTTTTTAAATGAAAAGGCCGTGTTGGCCATTTAGCAAATTCTATCAAATATCCACCAAACAGTGATAGTTTATTGGCCAACCAAAATGCAAATATACACATTGCAAGCTTCACTCTTAAGAGTGAAGGAGCCATTCTGAGTGGAACAAACCTGGCCTCAACATATGCTTGCAAAAAGGGAAGAGGAGAAGTACCTTTCAGGTTCTGATAATGGCTGTTAAGTGATCTGAATATGTAGAGACAATGGCTTTCTATACACAGGGTAAAATAAATATTTAGCTCACAATGGAAGAATATATCAGTCTGAGCCAGTCTGGCAGTTTTCCATTCAGTGGAAGTGGACACGACAGTTAAGTACTGATTGATCTCCATCAGTGAAACCATTGCCTTGCCAGCAAAGCATGGAGGGAAGGGGTTTGAGGGAATTTTGCAGTTTAAAATGAGGCTTGGGTTTTTCCAAGATGGACAAAAGGTCCAGTCCATAGTGCTATCTTTTCCATTATGATATTTTAACAGTTTCTGCAGACTTTGGACACAGACCGCTTTCCTGGCTCATGCAACAAAGTCTAATATTCATATTTATTGAGCATACCTTGTAAAACATTGTGACCCATAACAATTACAGCTTCCAGCATTTTTGAGCTTGAATGGACTATTCTGCTTTATTGAAATCTCATCTAAAATACCTTGACCAGTTTCTTAGATCTCTAGGTTATATTTCTACACACCCCAACTGGTCAAAGTTTTAGAACCAAAATTAATTCATTGAAAACAAATGAGTACAAATATCACTGTATCACTGGCATTAGTCTTGCAATACAAAGAAAGAGATTTAAGTACATAAGTATCAAGGTAAGATGGGTGGAGAGAATAGTGAATTTTTAAAAGGTATATGTACATAAACTAGAAATGCCACAAAATGAATTTTGTATACTTGGCTCCTGCATGCAAAACATGTCCTGTACCACTTTTCATTGATTGGCAGTATGGATGCAGAAAGGATTAAGTGGCACAGAAAAGTGATTATGCTCAAAGATGCTCAAACCATTTTTGATTAGGATTTATCCACCCTTGTTTCTCTGACTGATTTTTGTAACCATCCACTTACTGGTATACTTACAGTGGATCAGTGTCTTCCAATTGAAATGAGTATTATACTTTTACAAACAAGACATTTGAAATGTAAGTGAAGTGTACTTATTGTTGAGGGCAGGGGGAAAAAAGAGAGATGCAGATGAGTGACAAATGGAATTGAAGAGGTTGTAATATGAGATGCCATGCTTTGGAACAGCCTTTTGTAACCCAGCAGTTCACAGATGTATAGGACTCCCATGATTCCCAGACAACACTATTATGTGCTTTGCAGTCTATGTTTGAGAGAAAATTCAGGTTGGAGGCAGACAGCTTTAAAATAACTATTTTAAAATCACAGTTTGTGCTCCCATAAAGTTAACAGTGGCAACTTCCATTCCATTCTCTGTAAATCCCATGATCTGGCCCCACACCACTGTTTTGATCAATGAGTTCATTAATGATAAATCAGTGAACTGAATTGTCTCAGTTATTAGTTTTTATGGCAGTGAATTAATCTTCCAATTTCTAACATTTAACTTTATCAAATTAAATTTCAAACTTAATGTTCCAAGCTTGGGGCTGATATAACCTTTCCCTATCATCCTTTTTTATAATATGCAAATCTCATATATTTCATCAAAACATAATTATATTTATGGCTGCTTGATAGCTATTTTATGCATGTATTGTCCATAAATAGCTTTGTTTCCCTCCCCTTTTTTGTATTTTCATGAGTTTAGCTTTGAATGAAGATTTTATATGCTACTTTTGCCCCAAAGTATCAGTAATCTAGGTTAGTTGTAAATAAAAGAAGAAGAAAGCAAATTGGTTTAATATAATAGTGCTGAGCTTTATGCTGTTCAGTCAACACACCTTTCAAATTACTTATCTCAATGCCTTCAATGAAAATATTGTATTTGTTTGTAGGCATGTGTTTGGATTGTGTATCTTGTCTTGCTTGTTCAGGAATGCAAGTTTCATTGCTGCTGCTGCTGATGATGATGCTGTTGTTGTTGTTGTTGTTGTTTGTTGTGTGCCTTCAAGTTGACTTATGATGACTTTAAGGTGAATTTCGCATGGTTTTCTGAGGCTGAGAGTATGACCCACCCCAGCTCATCCAGTTGTTTCTATATCTGATTCAAACCCTGGTCTCCAGAGTTGTCAATCCAATGCTCAAACCAGTATTCCATGCTGGCTCCTTAGTGTAAGTGGCGCTTGCACTATTGTGTAAGCAATTTTGATTGTAATTATCCACCTGTGAATCATGACAGGAATCTTACTTTAACCAGCTTCACAATTCTTGGAAAATGTCGAAAGAAAGAAAGAAAGAAAGAAAGAGCCAACCATGCCTATACTGCCTACAAATGCAATCACCTGCTATTTCACCCAAACGTGGCAAATATTTGGTGACCCAGTTGAATATAATTCTCAGAGATTGCCATCATCCATAATAACCTTGACTGTCCAAAGTTAAATTAAACTATTGATTGTGTAGTGCATTTTTTCAAAAATAAGCTTAGCAAATCTACTACCAAATTCAGAGTTCTGGTGCATCCCAATATTTCCTAACTGTACTAGAAGTGTCCTGAATAGGGAGGACAAATTTTTGTATGTGTTCTTTTACCATTGCCTTCTTGTTTGCACTGACAATTTGCAAGTGGGTGACAGAAATATGATCCAATAAATTTATCTTTAAAAAATGAAAGGGTGATAATTTAAGATGGTGTATACTTGGTAATAAAGAAGCTCAAAATTCTTAAGCAGTTAAATGATCTTCCAAGAGAAGAAATGACCTTTGATAGATAACAGGATTCCTGGTGTAATTCAGAAATAGTTGTAAAGATAGGTTTGCTAGCTGTGATTAACAGTGCATGTGGATTCTAAGCAGCTCTGTATACAGCTCTATACAGACATGTCCTCAATATGTAGACAAGGTGATGTAACATATAATCACCCCTATCTGAAGACATGCCTCTCACATACAATTGTAAATGGGTAGAGCTGTATTTTGGGGGCTCTCTTCAGATGTTTCAGGACAAATAGGCCCTTCTTTTCTTTCCCCATCACATACCCTTATTATTCTTTCCAATGACCACCAGAAAAAAGTTACACATTTCCTAGAATTCCTGGCTTATTTTAAGAAATACAAAATAAAAAGGAATACTGAGAAATACAGTTGGCCCTCGGTATCTGTGGGGAATCCGTTCTTGACCCCTTCTCCCACAGAGAACAAAATTCACAGATGCTCAAGTCCCATTGTCCCTAATGGCAGAGTGGCCACGTGCCACCATTAGGGACAAATGCACTGAAGCCTGTTTGCCTCCCTCCCTCCCTCCCCTCCTGTCCTCTCTCCCCCTCCCTCCAATGCTCCTTCCTTTGGCTTGGCTTCGGGGTCGTTCAGAGGTGGAGACAAGTAAGTTTACTGCACAAGGATCCTTGGAACGGCCGAAGAACAGTCCAAAGGGGCCCAGGAACAAGTGGGAAATGAGTGGGGGATGCATTTGACTGCACACAAGAAGTCCCTCACTTTTTCTGTTCCCTTCCCTTCTGTTCCCAATCCATCCCAGAGAACTGTTCAAAACAGTTCTCAAAAATCACATCCTTTGGGACAGTTTGGGAACAGAAGGGGAGGGGACGGAATGAGTGAGGGACTTTTTATGTGTAGTAAAATGCATCCCCACTCATTCCATCTCCATCCCGGCCCCTTTTCAACCATTCTCCTTCCATGTCAGGAGCCCTGTACAGTAAACTTAAAGAACCCCATTGGGCGGAGGAAGCCAGAGCCAGTCTCCATCCCGAGTGTTGGGCCTGGGACAGGGGAGGGCTCTGAGGCTCAATCCTTGGTCCCAGCTCTAACTCTGGCTCTGGCTTCCTCTGGCTTATGGGCTCCTTCCTCCGCCTCTCAAGTGTCCCTGAAGCCTCAGAGAGGGAAGAGAGGAAGGAAGGAAGGAAGGAAGGGGGAGGGAGGGAGGGAGGACTTCAGTGCAGTTTTCTCTAATAGGGGCATGGCTGTGTGCACGCACCACCATTGGGGACAGCACAGGCTTGCTGTCCATGGATGCTCAAATCCATGGGTCTGTGGATACTGTGGTCCCACTGTACATATGTCTATTAATGGGCATCACCCCAACATACTGTACATATTGGCTGAGATTTTAGATAGCACTGGTAGACATAAAGCTCCATCTGTTTCCTCCCTCCTTGTTTACTTACTATTTTTTCATTCAGGTCAGCCTCTCATGGGACAGAAGCCATCCAAACATCAGGATACATGGCTTCATCTTCTGGGACCTCCCAGAAGTCCTTTAAGGACCTCTAGAGGTCAGAGAAGATGACTGTTTATGTATCTAATTGTAGAAACACAGCTGGTTTCTACTTAGATGTTTCTCGTCCTCTCCCAGCCATGGGAGTCAAGGTAACACCACATGATTCAGGACAGGGCTTGGGGTTCAGCATGGATGGCAGAGCTGAATTCTGTGATCGACACTGATCATCCGAATATATACACAGGTATCAGTTGCTAACTGGGCACCAGCCATTAAGTTGGTCATTCTCCTAAAATTGTCTGCTCAGTTCTGTGAGTGAAGTAAGACATCAATCTAGGCAGATCATTTATCTTCACAGAGGGAAATGCTGCACATAAATTGGGTGTTCACAGTAAGTTTGTGATTGGGGTGTTGGAAGTTTTTAGTTAGCATTTTCATGGAAAACACCAGAGGGCACAAATCTGGCACAAGCAGCGTTGGCTTATAGTTGCAGGAAAAAAATAATAGCTTAAAATTAAAACACTCATTTCTAATGAATAATAACAGTTTTTTAAAAAGTTGTTTTCCATCTGGATTGACAAGCTGTTATGTCAAATCACCGCCCAAGGTATAGCCAGTCACAGCCAAGAGGAAATGTTTGAAATGATGATCTTACAGTGGAAATGCTGGCATACTCTTATGAATAAATCCCAGGAGAACAAATGAGATTTTTTTAAAGGTTCAACTAGGTCCCCACCTTTCTTTTTGTAGTTCTACAATTACTGGGGATGGGTAGTCAGTAAATTTTTGATTATACACAGATAGTCAAGTTTGCATACTGAATTTCTGGGAGAAGATTGGTCCTGATCACAAATAGCAATATCAATGCCACATACATTTCTATACTGTTAATCAATTAATTCAGTACTCTCTAAGCAGTTTACAATCTGTAAGCATATTGTCTCCAATAAACTGGGTACTTATTTTAACAACCTATGAAAGGATGGAAGGCTGAGTCAACCTTGGAATCCCTGGGAATGAACTCACAACCTTGTGGCTGCAGTACTGGCATTTAACCACTGTGCCACCAGGACTCCCTAAAGCTGCACATCTAGATAAACTATAATTTTGTAGACATAAATGTTCTTAAAATTAATTTGCAAGGATAATTCTAGGAAGAGAGATGTGGCTGATGGGTGGGAATTAAAGTGGCTTCTAAACCAACACTCCAAGCAAATTTATACTGAGAATTCATCACATGAAACAAGTCCAAATCTGTTTTGTTATATTTTTTTAAAGCAACTATAATTTCTTCCATATTTCCAAACTGAAATTAGTTTAGCTTCCAGGAATCCAAACAAATTAAAAAAAAAAATTATGGGTTAGGAAAGATTTTGTTCACCCATTAAAAGAATGTAATTGGAGTCTATATTGGATTTAAAAGTAATTTGCAGAATAACTTTGCAGTGCATTTATGCATATTTACTCAGAAGTAAGCTCCACTGATAGCCAGAAGTAAGCTCGACAGACTGGCCATAAAGGCTGGCATTGGAGTGGAGTGGGAGCATGGTGTCTGCACAATGCATGCCCCAACTCTGCATCCATGCTGGCATGATGCTGTGCACCCCATTGCAAAATGGACAACGTCATGGCGCTCCTCTGGTGCTGTGTCCAGATGATGCAGCACCAAAGGAGTGCCAAAAAACCACAGCACTGGTGGCTATCGCTCCCTTACAGTGGCGCAAAAAGGACCCACTTTTTGTGGCTCCTTTTTGTGCTGCAGAAAGGTCAGATCGGGGGTGTGGCATGTAGTTGGCAGCACTGAAAGGGATGGGCTGTTCAGCCCCCGTGTTTCAAAGGACTCCTATCACTGAAATACTAAGGAGAAACCAGGAAAATGCTGCTTTGGAGGAGTAAAGCCATGGCATGACATTATGATAATTTGCAAGGATAATTGGCAACACCACCAACATATTTCATCAGCATTACAAGTCAAAATACAGACAAAGTCTTTTCAAGATGCTTATCTAGAATGCCATTTTACTATAATATTTATTTCAAATCACTAGTCTCTACTTTGGGAGTATTTCTGGTACAGCATTTAGGATATTTCTCCATTTGTTAGTTGGTAGCATTCATAGCTACAGTGCCACACCTGATGTGTACTTATTTTCTGATAAATGAAAAGGCTGAATTGTTGTTATACTGTTGTGCTGATGAGACTTTTAAAAATTTGATATTTATTGCTGGAATTGTGGTTCTGCAGTAGAAGAAAGCATTCCCCACTGATAAAGAAAACATTGATTTTTAACAGGGGGAATACACCTTTAAAAATCTCATATAATCCTCTTATTAATAGACACACTCACTCTTAGTGTTATGCAAAGGTTCATTTAAAATCATAGATAGATCATTAGCTTTTACTCTACATTCCTAATTGTAGTCATATTTGGACACTTTAAATGGTTACAAGGCATAAGTAGCCCAATAAATGTGTCCAGCCATCTAGTGAATAAGAGTCATGTTGCTTACTTACAAAGACCCAAAACAAAAGCTACAGGAAGCAGAATTAGAGGGAATGTGAAGGTGTACATACACATTGCAATACAAGGAGCAAAGAAAGAAGGAAATTGCTTCAGACATGCACTTAAGATGCATATTATTTTCTGAAGTAACACAGAAATATTGATGTCTTTCTGTCTACCTACCTACCTACCTGGAAAGGGTATTTTTGGTTGTGACACTCCATCCCCTGAAGTTTCCCCTCAGGGCAGTTTTCTTAGTGTCTATACTGTTAAACCTTTTTATTGGATTTTTAGATTTTATTTTTTAAAAACCTGCAGGTTTGTTTCTCTTTTTATACTGGTGTAAGTTTTAAAAATTATTTTAGCAGATACCACCCCAAAACATTTTCAAAAACACAATCAGTGTAACAAGTAAGTCCACAGATCAGCTTACTTCCTCATACAAATGCTTTATCACTTCAGCCTTTCCACTAAATCCCACACTCTACAAGTGGACTGCCTTTTATTGCTCCCCTTTCTCCCTCTTCAGCATCCTCTACAACCTCTCAAATCCAGATTGTATTTGGGGATGCACATTTATAGGTGAGAGGAGAATTACTCCTTCAACCGTGCAGTTCCACTGGTAGAAGGATATTGTTGCATACAACCATTTGTTTCAGAGAAGCCTTTTATTAACTGATGGCCCCCAGAATGTCTGCTTACCTATGCAGCTCTGCTATGCACTTAAAAAGAAAAAACAAAACATCTTGTCCTTTAAAAAAAAAAAAAAAAAAAACGTTTTCATATCATCCAATAACCAGAGTTTTCTGGATAGTGTTTGAAGTTTTTAAAAGATAAATAAAATATGAACAATGAAACCAGGTTTAAAAATATAAAAATGATGCTTTAAAAATATAAAACATGAACAATGAAACCATTATGTGAGACTGCACATAATGAAACCAAGAGAAAACCAGCACAAAAGAGTAAAAAACAAAATCTGAATCTAAAAACTTCAAAGAAAACCAGCAGCAATATAGAGGAGCATTAATATATAAAAGTGCTAATACCAATTTTTAAAATGCCTTGGAAAACTTTTTTTCCTAAAGAGTCTTCACTTGGTACCACAAAAGCATAAGGTAGTGCCACTATGTAAGCTTTTCAGGCAAAGGCCTCCAAGTCATTATTAAGTTATGATGACCCTAAAGCACCCTGGCATAGAGTTTTCTTGGCAGGTTTCTTCAGAGGGGGGTTGTCATTACCATTCTCTGAAGCTGAGAGAATATGAGTTGCCCAAGGTCTCCCAGTGGGTTTTTATGCCCAAGCGGGGAATTGAACTCTGATCTCCAGAGTTATAGTCCAATGTGCAAACTACTACTCTACACTGGCTTTTTACATATGAATAGTTGCTGAAAAGCATGTTTTTTGGTTATTCCTCATTAGTGCTGAAGTTTCTTCAGAGCGGGTTTGCCATTGCCATCATCTGAAACTGAGAGCATGTGACTGATCACTCCTAGTCCAATGCTCAAACCATTATAAAACTCATTTTCCCAATACCAACAAGAACAATAACAGCTATTGTTGTTGTTGTTGTTGTTATTATTATTATTATTATTATTATTATTATTTTCTTACTTGTCTCTCCATATGGATTGAATCAAGGAAGAACAACAGATTAAAATACATCCAGGAATCAAACCATTACAAAACACTGGCTCTATATTTAATAATAAATTCAAGTAAATACATGCCACATGCATAAAGGTAGATTTTGGAGGCTCTTAAAATATGTGTCTATGACCTGATATAGAAGGGAAAAATGGCGCCTTTCCGGTGCAATTAGGGTTAGGGAGGGCACAGCGTTTGCCCCCTCCCTAACCCTAAAGCATATGGATGCCTCCATTTTTAAATGGCGACATCCATATGGATGCACCATGATGTTGTCATGGCGCATGCAGTGTTTAAACCATGCTGCGTGTGCCTGATGTCATGGCACCACAGGAGGGTGCTAAGGGTGCCCTTTCTGCAGCGCCAAAAGGAGTTTGGAAATCGAGCTCCTTTTTGGTGCCTGGTCCTTGGTGCAACCTTTAGACGGCCACGCCAAGGACCCTGAGGGAAAAGGTTTCTCCCCTCTGTAAAGCGGCAGTTAGCCACTTCTCTGTGGCCTGGAGAAGTGGCAAAATGCGGCCTCTGGGGCTGCCCCCCATCTCGCCGCTTCTTTAGGCGGTTCCAGACCGCCCCTATTGTCTATGGTCACTCTTCAAGAATCTTATACAATTCTTTTACTTTTGAATAGGTATGAATAAATTGGATTTTGTTCTTTACCCCTGTTTACTGTTACTTATGAGTCCAGTGGGCATGCAAAAAAATAAAAAAAATAAATAAAAGGAAAAAAAAAGTTGATCAATTCCTCCTCAGTCTTGTGCTTTTTACTCAAAGTTGGTCTTCTGAGTCAGGAGAAGGTCAGCATTATAAAATCAGCATTTAGGTGTAGTATTTAATGTTTTATTATATATATATCCATGTGTTGTTTTGGGGTGTCATTGCTGGGGAGATGAGGGATGAATTTGGGCATGTTTATATGTCATCCTCTCAATTTTATGATGATTCTTCTCCCCCTGCCCTTTAAAACATGCTGTCCTCTCATGGCATATTTATTTTTAATATTCTCAGGCATATTTTTTTTACCACAGATCATTGGCTTGCACTGCTAAATGGGAATTTAAACATCCTAGTTAAAGAATTCCTCCGATATTTATTTGTTTGTTTATGATATGATATGAGATATGACAAAATAGTTATTTTTAAAATATAACCATAGTTAACTATTGGGGAAGGGGCTTGGAACTATGGCTGGAATCCTGCTGCTTAGTCCCAACTAGAGTAGAGTAGAATAGAATAGAGGGAGTTTTTAAATGTTAAGTAAATGCACAGATAAATTTCATTGATTCAAAGAATCTGCTTTAGGTGGAACTACCTACAGAATTCAGGCTTATAATTGTAAATTAGACTGTACAAAAGTTCCTCAAAAATCATTCCTCAAAAAGGCACATGAGTGAAAAATCCTTCAAATAACCTCTTTTGTTCATATAGAGCTTCACAGATGCTAATAACATTTGCAAAACTGTTAGTATAACTTTTAAGAGACAGAAACAAAGGGGAAGGAAGGGCAAGCTTAGAATCAGTCCCAACCAGTGGTTTCCAACAAGTGGTTCTCAGCTAGTAAAATGAGTCCCAGCAAATTAGTCCCAGATACTGTTTCTTTTTTGGATTTCATTATGGACTTTAAAAGTGCTTTTCAAGGTTCTCAATGCCATTTGGATGCAGGGTCCAGCATCTTGGACAGATCATTTAAAATACAAACTGAATTTCACAGCATATTCATTGCCCCCCTGCTATGGAAAGTTGTGAATGATCCCTGATATCACCTCTCTCTAGCAAACAGCTGATCAATATGACTGCTAGTTTTCCAAAAGAGCTACATTTGTAATTATTTAAAATAAACTCTACTTCTCATGCAATTATTAAGATCCCAAAGACAAGGAGGAACAAAGAACCTTATTAATTCCTGCAATAACATGGTAAGTTCTGGGAGAGAAAGCATTTTTTATGTGAGTGAAATGATGAAATAAAAGTAAAATTCATAATGAATGTGGAACTCAATATGTAGGCTGTAATGTGATTACAAAGCTTGCTGCTGGTGCACACCGTTTAGCATAACTGTCAGTCATTGTTAAACTGAGATTCACAAATTGAAAAGTAGTTCTGCCCAGGTCAGGCACACGCAGGGAAGACTCTACAAAGCTGAGCTCATTATGAGCTCCATTTCTCAATATCTCATTTCTTCAAACATACAGTGATTTCTTGCAGTTTTACTTCCCCTTAGCAGATGAATGAATTCATGGCACAAAATATTGATCACACTGCACTTTAGAATATGTGCTGGCACTGTAAGAGTCTGCTGACTTCATATACTACATGATGATCTGCCTATGTATTTTTGATCATGAATAGGACTGCACCAGCTTGGTCTGAAACATGTGCAAGACAGATTTTTTGTTGTTTTTTGTAGGGTTTTGGGGCTATGAAGCCATGTTGTGGAAGAGTTTATTCCTGACATTTCACCAGCAGCTTCCTTGTTTGAAACAAGTAGTGGGGTCTCCCTTTTTTCTTACTGCCTTTCACTTCATAAGCATTATCTCCCCCCCCCCCCCATAAGTCACTTCATCTCATATGTTCAAGTACAACAGCCTTAAGTTAGACTCATCTGCTTCTTGTAAGACTTGTTCTTGAGACCTATCACTTGTCCATGATATCACAGATTCTTCTCAAGCACCACTTTTCAAATGATGAGGGGTTTTAATTATTACCTTTAAAAAATTGATAGAAAGTTTGTTTTGATTTGTAATTGTTAACTTATTTCTATGTAGTCACCATTCAGATTTGCACCAGGCAGATTTTCCCCAGTGTTTCTCGACCCTCCGGATACCTGATATTGTAGAAGTTTGCAGATTGTGCCTTATGAGGGAATATCGTAAAGTAATAATTAACACCCAGAAGATATTATGATATATAGATGAAATTTTGTCAGTGTCACAATTGGTCCCTAAGTGCATGATATTGAGAAAATCAGCTCATTGCATCCTTTATTTTTGTGACAGGCTGCGCCAGAAGTGACTAAAGTGTAAATCCCTGTAAGGCTCAATCTGCAGATTTCTACAATAATGGTATTCAGAGGGTCGAGAAACACTGGGAAAAATGTGTCAATCTGGATGGTGACTACATAGAGATAAATCAACAATTACAAATCAAGACAAACCTTCCATCAATTTTTTTTAAGGTGATAATTAAAACTTTAGGATACCCCCTTGGAATTGATTATCTTTCTGTCATTTTTCTTCATTGTCCAGCCTTCATATTCAGATCAGAAATACTATGGCCTGGGTTATTCTAAGTTTGGTATTTAATGAACAAATAAATGTAGCAGGGAATTCTCTGTATTGTGTTACATTTAGTGGGGAATTCTCTGTATTGTGGAAGATGAAATTGATATAGTACATGATGTCTGGAAATGATGCCCAGGTTCTGCTTTTTCCTGTCACACCAAAAATCTCTCACAGGAAGGGTTGGTAATGTGCATCAATGGCTTCCCAAGTAACAGGGGAACAAAATTCCATCAATCACAGTCATTACTGTCCAGTAAGTGAGGTATTTGGGGGGGGGGGGGGGAATCAGGACAGATTAAGTGCATAGCACTGTAACTACAGTGCATTTGTAACTTACCAACAGGATTTCAGCTGATATTAATAGTGTTATTTATTATAATAATTCCTCAGCTAAGAACAACTTGGAGTGTCGAAGTACAACAAATAATAAAAAATAAAATAAAAAACCTAACAGCAGAGATCCAACATAGCTCTGTTTCCTCTTTCTTTCCCTGTGCATGCAGCCTCCCTCCCTGATGCTTAATTGCTCCCCCAACAGCCATGTAATGACCAGGGGAGTGTGGAGATGTCCAGAAAACATCTGGCCATGTCCCTGCAATGGGCACACAATCATGGTATCACCTCCTCAGACCTCTTGAGACCTCTGGAGGATCCTTAGGGAGGTCTATGGGAATACTGACACCTTCAAAGGTCTGCTGGATGCTGCCTGGTTGTCTCTGTGTCTGTGGTGGACATGCTGGCAACAAAGAGGTACAGTTGGCCCTCCTTATCCATTGTTTTTTTTATCCACGGATTTGAGCATACATGGCATGAAAATATTCCCCAAAAGTATAAATTCCATTTTCCGTTTTACATATGGAACACCATTTTGTTATGCCATTATATTTAATGGGACTTGTTATCCACAGAGAGTCTTGGAACCAAACCCCAGTGGATAACAAGGGCTCATTGTAGTTATTGTGGGCAAGAAGTTGATATATGTCTCCTTCTGCATCAACCATAGAAAGGCATATGGGGTCACCAGCAGGATTCTAACCATTAAATACATGTTACATAAACCATATTAAAATACATATTGATAATTAATAAAACAGTAAATAATGATTTTAAATATTTTAAAGTAGAAATTCCAAACATAATTCTATATCTGGGAAACACAGTTGGTTCAGATATTATTGTTTTTAATCTGTAATAATTTAATTCTTTTTTAAGGGGTGGGAGGTAGGGATCGGGGTGTAAGAACTCATAATTGTAATCGTTTTTAACTTTGTTGTACCCTGCTCCGATTGCTTGTTCAGAGGGACGGGTTATAAATAAATCATCATCATCATCATCATCATCATCATCATCATCATTATGGAAGGCTGGGATGAAAATGCTAGTCTTTACGAGATGCCAAAGCATGCCACAGTGGATGCCTAACAAACATCATATGAGTCCAGTGACTCCAAAATGTGGGGAAAATCATGGAGAAGTTTGTTTCTGGGTTGCTGTCAGATGAAAATCTGCAAGTTACAAAAGAAGCAGCAAGTCCTCCTGTGATGACATGAGTGTAGTGTAGTGTAGTGTGGTACAGTGGTTTAAGAGTTGGGCTAGATTATGGTGACCAGAGTTCTAATCCTCACTTGGCCTCTGGCTGACCTTGGGTGAATCATGTACTCCTGGCCTCAGAAAAGCCTGTGATAGGTTCACCTTAGGGCTGCCATAACCATTGAATGCACACAACAACAACAAGAATAGTGGAGAAAGTGTCTGATAGCTTATTCTAAAGTTGTTCAAGGGCTTATACTGCATCTCAACAATAAGACCTTGAACTAGATGTCTTATATGTTTTCTTTACCAAAACTCCTCAACAAAAACATAACAAATAGTAATGGTGTATTTAATTTAATGAAGTTTTTCAGTGGGTCAGTGCTGGTGGAAGACCATAGCTCATACTGAATGCACTGCAGTAGAACCTGGAGTTGATTTTTAAGAAAGAATTGGTACAATCCTTTGCCTTGCTTATTTTACATTTGTTAAGGACTGCCCACAGGAAGGAAAGCAGATAAAAATCCTCTCTTCCCTCTCTCTACTTATAATACTTATAAGAGTTTAAATCTTTATTTCATAGGCGTCATTACCTCTATGAGTATGAAAGCAATAGAATTTAAGAATGTTAACATATATTTATTAATAATTTTGTAAAGTTTTAGCCAGCTGTCACCATGTATTCCCATGCCTTTTATTGTCCCTAGCAACCCACTCTATATGTTTCTGCTGCCTGGCAGACTTTTTCTTTTATCTACTGGCACATTCATCTGGTGGGTCCCTGGCAATCCTCCATGCACTCTCCACTGTTATTGTAGTTACTAGAAAAGGCCTTGTTCATTCTCATAGGAGCACCAGACTGCTTCAGACAAAACAGGTTGCTTGATTTATGGCAGATGGTGACAGGTCTATTGTTTCTTTCACTGTTGTTGTTATTGTTATGTTACTGTGTGGAAACATCACTTCTCCAACATAAATTGCCATCTTGGGAGAACACAGACCTCCTCCCCCCATTCCATATCTCATAATATTGCAATCTTTCTTGGTTATGTCTGAGGAGAAGAGAAGATATTACAGGCATATTAACTGATAGCACAATTGTCTTGACATATGGAGTTGCCTGGCCTAATTCACGTGGGTTCACTTTGGACAATGACTTAACTGATGTGTCATTCAATTTTAGTCACTGCTAAGCACCAGGCATTATCCATCCTTTCTCCCATAGGCATGGAAAGTGCCAGTTGTTATTTGCCTTGTTCACAAGGTTGGGTTACTCTATTGTATGCAGAAATGGAATTTGAAGTGAGGACACTGAACTGTGAAATTGGGCCGAGGTGTCAGTGCACAAAGTATAGCAAATGTGGAAAGCAGTGATTGTCCAGTGCTGGACAACCCAAGATACATATATTGTTAATCCTTGTTTTTCCTGCATGTCTTCATGCCATATGAAACTTTCTATGTCATGTGACCATGTTCTTCTTCATCTTTTATAACGTGTCAGGTGGGGGGGAGAACCAGAAATGTATGTCTATATTAAAAGACTTCACCATTAAATGCTATAGAAAGGGGAAGATTTAATAAGCATGGGTAGCTTTATAGTGAAATATATTGTTGTTTCTTATGGGTGGGAAACAATCTGAGAAAAACCATCAAATGACCCCTAAAGGGGAATACCACTGGGTCACTGGCTGCCAAATTAGATGCAAGAGGGGCTTGAGAAAAGAGTGAAAATGGCATGCCTTGCCTGGAGGGAGCCTCCTTGGATGAAGAAGGGGAAGATGAACACCAGGAGGATGACCCCAGCCAGAACCAGAGGAGACTGAAAGCCCTGTTGAAAGAGAAGCAGAACATGATCCACCCCAGGCAACACCTACAGGGCTGGAGGAGTTTCTTCATCCTGTTACATGCTGACACTTCAAATACTAAGGCTGCATGACACTGCAAAGGTAAAGCAGTTTAACATCATTTTAACTGGCATGGCTCAAGGTGATGGAATTCTGGGATTTGTAGTTTTATGAACTATTTAGCCTTCTCTATCAGAGCACTCTGGTGCAACAACAAACAACAAATCCCAGGATTCCATAGCAATGAGGATGTCAGCAATGTCAAAGCAATGTCAATTTGCATTATATCTGCAGTGCAGATGCAGTCTGATGAGCAGAATCATTCGAAACACTCTTTTCTTTAAGCTAACTTTGCTGGTTCATGAGGTCATCTGTGTTAATTTACTGATTACTTTAAATTAGCTTGGGCAAGGTCATTCTGGTGCAGTGAACAATAGATTGAAAACCTCTGCTGAAAACCTCACCTTTAAGGGGTGGCCTGCAGTTGCCCCTTTTACAGCCAGATCAGGGGTGCATCAACAGCATGCCATGACACTTATCTGGCCTTTGAAGGGTGCAAAAAGGAGCTGCAAAAAGCTGCTCCTTTTTGCACCCTGCAAAGAGCATGATAGCTACATTGCCGCAGCTTGGCGGCATTCCTTCAGCACTGTGTCGTGCGGGTGCAGCACCAAAGGAGTGCCATGATGCTGCACACCATGTGGTGTGGCATGTGGCATCACACTGCCCAGGGGCCGCAGCTGTGGCATGCATCACATGGACGCTATGCCCCAACTGCACCCCCAGGTTTGCCTTTACTGCCAGTGTGCACAGCCTCTTACTTGGCTTTTGTCTGGGAAAGCGGCCAAATGGCTGATAAGACCAGCTCAGTTCCCAAACAAACAAATGGCTTGCAGACGCAGTGCGAGGCAGCAGACAAAGTTTCTGATTTAAAGTCCAGAGTCACAAGTAAAGAGGTTTTATCAGGAGATTTGTCAATAAGTCCAAGGTCCAGGGTATCAGATAGTCAGGTCAATAAGGCAGTCCAAAGGTCAAGTGTTTCAGAAAGTCAAGGTGGGTCAGCAGTCCAAGAAGCAAGGTTTCAGTCCAAAGAGCAATGGGAGCCAGAGACAGAGTACTTTCCCCAAGAAAGTCAGATAAACTGGCAACAAGGAAGGCATCCTGCAGCTGCTTAAATGAGCATGCTGCAGGCATTCACGTGTGTCTGATTGCCAGCATGTTTCTGCTAAACCTCTGCAACTTTTGATGGCATTCCCTTTCAGCTCAATGCTGACTGAAGGTAGGCACAGTCCTCCTCTATGTCCAAAGACTTTGCCACCAGCAGACTTGGCTGCTGAGCCTCCTGAGAGGCCACAGACTCTGCTGGAGCGAGCCCTGCAGAGCAAGGGCCAGGCTCAGGCTCCATTGCTGCAGGCTCAGTTCCCAGGGGAGGCTCTAGCTCATCCTCTGAGCCCTCCAAGTCATTCTCCAGGCTGGGGTTGATAGCTTCCTGTAACTCTGACTCTTGACTTGAATTTGGATTAATTTCCCTTGCAACTCCCTTCTTGGTTTTGGATTCAGTTCAGGACTGTTTTCTTCTATTGACTTGAAACTGTTTGGACTACACTTCTGCTTCTGTGGACACAGTTATCACCCTGGGTTCCTGAACATATCAAGCCCAAACTACCCCTGGAAACCAGGATGATTAAACTGAATCTGTCATGTTTTGGTCACATCATGAGAAGGCATGAATGATTAGAGAAAAAAAATGCTAAGGCAGAAGGAAGCAGAAAGAAAGGGAGACTACATTCTAGATGGATGGACTCAATGAAAGAGGAGATGGGCCTGAGCCCACAAGAGCTGAGTAGAACAGTGGAAGACAGGGAGTCTTGGAGGAGTCTCATCCACAGGGTCAGTATGAATCGAGGTTGACTCAAGGGCAGTTAACAACACAACAATCACCTTGGGACTAGAGTGGCTACACCCTCTGTGGGTGTAGACTCTTTGTCCACTTTAAAATAGGACAGACAGCAATAGAAACAGAACTCATGGGCACTGGAGAAGAAGAGTATTAGTCTGCTATCTATTATCCACAATGGACTTTCTGCAAAACTAGTAGATGACTAGCAGCCTATATGATGTATACTTTATTGCCAAGAAAACAACTGTCTCTAGTGAAATGGTGTTTGATGGGGTGGTTCAATAAGACAAATTATAAGGTGGTACTGTGCAGCACTTGATGGGGTAGAGGACAAAATGCTCAGTGCCCTTAATATATTTTCAGCAAAGTATTTGGGAAGCAGAACCTATGAACATTTTTTTTGTAATGACAAAAGAAATTGTCTGTACCAGATCGTCAGTATTTATTTATTTATTTATTGTTCTTCCATTGGTACTTCTACATCAATGGGTTCTTCCAGAGGCTACCCCTACCTCCAAGCTGAAAACTTGCAAGACTCATGTTGTACCATGTGAAAATCATTCCCCTTATTGTGGACAGATTGAATTTTTTTTTGAAAACATAAGGACCTACAATTTATGATTGTCTATGTGACTGGATCACAGAAGTCAGCAGAAAGCTGAACCACAGAGGTCAATATAAAAGCCAGTGGCATGGATCCACTGCAAAACAGCAAACATACCAGGCTGCATGTATTCACATAAAGATTAGCAGTAGTTATTTTAATTTTTTTTTAAAAAAAAAAAGCACATTTTTATATGTGGTTTAATTATCTTTCAACTTAGGTTGTGTTTTGCTTTGTTTTTTATCTTTACTGTGCCTTAAAATGGTGTAAGCCACCATCCCATGTAAGGAGAAAGACAGAATACTAAATAAATAAATAAATAAATTTAGGTAAGTTAGAGTACTACAGTACTTGCTATCCAGCTAGTGTCCCACAATGGAGGAAAACGCTCTTTCATACAGGAGATGCTTCTGAAGGGTTTTGTAACCCTCTGAATCAGGTTTATAGGGACACAGATAGCAGTATAGGAAAAGAAGGGTTATTGAAAATCATCTCCCTTCCCATTCCATTAACAGATGCTTCTGCTGAATCAAAGAGGTGAAACAGATAGGTAGGAAAAAGTGGCTTGAATCTGCCTTTTCCAAAACCACACTGAAACCCCACCAGCTACACCACCAGATCCCAAGAGAGCTGGGGTGCTCATGTCTTGACCACATGACCACATGCCAAGCCAGGAAGAAGAAAAAAAAATGCTTATTTTTGAAATGTTTTTTCTCTGCATAAGGCACCTAGAGGGCACTTTCCTGCTGGCTTTAAGGCATGTGTCATCTAAATGCCACATCTACAGGCCAGCCTAAAAGCACTTCTTTTTGCAGAAATCAACCAACCAACCCTATATTCAGTTATGCTATTTCAGAGTTTATGAGTTTTAGAATAATTATGGCATCCTACAAAACCAGGAATCCAGTTCCATGAGCCAGGATAGCATCATCCAGGTGGCAACAAAGAGATGCTGCTGGACATTTCTTGAGGTTAGGTGATGTCAACACATACTCAATGTATTAATTGTTCATCTTATTACAGATCCATTCATTTCATCATTAAGTAAATAAAAGTTGGACATTTTACTCAAATTAATTGTCTGGTGCCCTTTTTTGTGGTGGTGCAAGCAATTGCTACTGCATGAAAATTGCAGAAATTCCGGCCCTAGGAATCTATGTAAAATCATCTTAACTTTTCTACATGACCTTTCATAGTCAAACATGTCATTAAATATATCAGTGATCATTATTAGCACTGGAAGTCAGAAGTTTTCTGCAACCAAGCTAATGTATACCAGTTATGCTTTTAGCTGGGAATCATTCATAACAGTTTAATGTACTGTTTGAAATAACAGCTTTGGGATACAGAGTACATTAGGATTAAAAGGCCTTTTCCATATTGTGGTTCTAGAGGACACTTATTAACATTGCCAAAAGCGGATAACCTGTTAAATCACCTTATCCCTTCCACATCAACAATTTTAAAGTGGAAATTATTGTCGCTGACAATGAAGCTACTGGACTGTGTGCTCTAGATAAATGATGACTGCCATGGATACAATCTTTGCTTAATGTGGCCATATTGATGAATTCCTATGAGGACGTTTCTCTTAAGGAAAGTTTAGAAGTAAGCAGAATTGATTCAGACTCTTTTCTTTTCTTTTCTTTTTTTAAAGAAAAATAACATCAGGCCTCTAGGTTCCTATTAAATGAATCCACAGTTTTCCACAGCCCCAGAAAATATGGCTTCATGCCCAACATTTTCCAATTCTGAATTAACCATTGCTGCTGGAGGGAATGGTTAATGACTATAATTATGGTAGCATCTGAACATTACACTGCATCAGTGAGAGCAATCCAGACAGTAAATGATTTGAAGAGTGTAGTTGGAAAATTGCACCTTTGACCTTGAGATTTCCTAATTCTGCAGTTTTTAAGGAATGAAATGTATATGATCCCCCGAAATATGATAAAATATCAACCAAGGTAATTTCCTCAGTACTGGCTGTACAAAAATTTGAATTCCTAACTTAATGTCATTTCCTTCCATCCATCCTTTAAATATCTGCACTGTAAACTTACAAAGGAATTTCAGCATGAGTCATCAGTATTTTTGAGTATATTTTCATACATTCTGAAGCCCAATCCCAGCGATGAATTCATTTATAATGATTGATTTATTGTATAACCAGCAAGGAACCAGTAAAGGTGTCAGTACAAGCTTTTATTATGTTTTACAAACTTCTTAGATAGTGAAAACCAATATGTAGCTCCAAAAGATGCCACGAGCAATTGTCTGTCTAGTATATGTTAAAAGAGAGAAAGTTTTGAAATTCAGTTATTTTGATCCATTGTCTATCTCTGCAAAGTTTGCTTTTGTCAGCCCAAAAGCTAAGGCTGTTTTCTATTGCTTTAGTTTACATGGAGTAACCAGAACAACAGATCAACAGATCAAGCCCAAACTCTCCCTGTAAGCCAGGATGACTAAACTGACATTGTCATACTTGGGGCACATCATGAGAAGGCATGAATATTGGACAAGACAATGATGTTAGGAAAGATAGAGGGCAGAGAGGATGACCACATGCAGAATGGTTGGATACATTGTGAGAGGACAGAGGCCTCAGCCTGTAGGACCTGAGCAGAGCAGTGAAAAACAAGGGGTCTTGGAGATGACAAATAGGACACTTTCACTCTTTCCCTATTCAAATTATTTTAATTTAGAGTAAATGAAGAGAATTGTGGGTTCAGCAAAAACAGAGTGAAAAAGAAATCCAAATGTAACAGGTAGAGATATTCTCAGCATGAAGAAGACCATGTTCTAGCTTTACAGATTGGTAGCCTGAGAAGACAAGGCAGCCCTAATTCAGTGCCACAAACATATATGAAAACACAGGGTTTAAATCTAGACTTTAAAAGTGCTAAGTACTCCAAGCCCTCTGCCAAGGCAGGGAAACTTTCTTTACTCTTATATGGATTTTTTTTCTTTCAAAAAGAGTTCAAGTTCTTTTCTAAAAGTTTGTGGAAAAATGGCAATTGTTAGAACTGTGCAAAACAAACAGATTTCTCACCCAAATGTAGTTACAAAACCTATCAAATTTTGGATTGTTGTTTATATAAGATTTTAAACATGAACAACAATATTTATCAAGTGTGGGCTTCTTAATGGCACTTTCCTCAATTATATTTATTCACAGGTGACACAGGAAGAGTTTATTGGCATTCTTGGTTGTGACATAATATCATGGCTTAAGTGAGCCATTTTCTCTCATTTCTAATGTTTGGGGTCATCAGTCTGGGGCATCAGGAATTTTCAAGAAAGCTGAAGGGATTCCCATATATTTTATTGTATAAAACATTTATTAGCTACTTCCCTATTAAAAAACCCTGCATTTTATAGTTTAAACATAATCTTTCTATAAGAAGAATACTTTAAAAAAAAAGTGGATCAGTATCATTCAGGAAAATCTAAAATCAACCATATTCAGAAACATGCTAGTAAAAGCAGGAAGCATTAAACTCTTTGAAACATAAAGATGGCTGAACCCATCTTCTAAATGCTACAAGAAGTAGCAGCCACTGAGTTTGCCTGGGAAGAGAACTGGGGTCTCAACGCTGAAAGGAAAAACTTCCCTGACACCACTCAACTGTCATTTGAAGAGTAAGTTCAGTATAGATCTTCTTTCTTAGGTGGTTGATATGGGAGAAGGTGGTCCTATAAGTAGAGATGTAAAAAATAGTAAAAATTGCATGCTAAATCCAACAAGGCCATGAAAGATTCACCTCAGCTCCATTTGAAGGTACAGTCTAGCTGGCCGTTCACCACTATGTGTATATGTATGTGTTTTCAAATTACTTGTCAATTTATGGTGACCCTGTGAGTTTCATAGGGTTTTCCTAGGCAAGGAATACTCATTTTCTTCCCCTGAAATATAGCCTACCACACCAGATATTCTCCCATCCAAGTACTAAGCAGAGCTGACCCTGCTTAGCTTCCAGGATCTGATGGGATCTGGTGCCTATAGAGTATTTAAACCATTCACTATATAACCCCAAATAACAACAGCCCATCAGTGTTATCACCACACCATACATCACATTCCATTCTCCACAATCTCTCCAAATGGATCACCTTGCGATTCAAAATCATGAATGATTTATGACACCATTTGAATGAAAAGTCAGAAGTAAGTTTTTAAATTATTATTATTATTATTATTATTATTATTATTATTAGTGCATGCACCTCTTGGGGATGTGATGTGTTAAATGCCATGTGTCATGAATAATGCAGTATTCACTAGCTAATCTCACATGTGTTTTGTTCTCAAACTGAACACTGACATGGGGTAATTAAGAGGCTAGAGTAAGCAATATCCAAGCATATACAATGATGGCAAATAAACATCATTAGATTTTGGCTGCTTTGTTTTATCAGATGTGCAGATCATGCAGGTTAAAAAAAAGAGAGACAAATTGTCTCATAATCTCATTTTTAATTGTAAACATGACAATTCTGGAACATCAGAATCAGGGTTCATTACGCACAAGAGAATTACAAACAGGCTAGATTCATGTAATGGCCTAGGCAATTATCAATTCAACATCACTATTCTAGACATGAAAATTGCCTTCTGAACACACACATGCACACTCACAAATCTTGGTTAGTTGAAATATAATTTTAAACTGGTGCTACCAGTAAATCTCACTGTTACCATAGTTACTTTTGTTTCAAATAATGGAAGTCTATGTTTTGTCACTTCTGCACCACTGCTAGCATTTAACAAATGAATAAACATTATAACCACGACAAATGACTGGGAAACAAATGAAGGCTGACAGAAAATATGGTTTGTAATCCTGTCGATGACATAAGCAGGCATTACTTTCTGTGGCCTTTGTGGAAGGAGGAATCCAGCACCTCTTTCATGCAATGAAGTCTTGCAAGTACAGTTTACCTCCCTGCTACCATTATCCTCCCCTGCCCCTACACTCACCATTTCATTACCAGGCTGAGTATTTTAAATCAACTACCTAGTTAAGTATAACTAATTATACTTAACTATGACTAACTAAGTATATTTCAGAGGAATTACAATTGTAACTACATAAGTAGCTATTGTGACTATGAAAGAGTTAAAAAAGAGTAAATCTAGGTAACTGTTCCATATTAATGATTGATACTTAGTGATGATTTTGACACTGTTGCCATAGACTACTGGACCAGTTCTGCAGTCAAATGCATGAAACTATGGTATGTAGAGAGATCTGGTAGCACCTTTCAGACAAACTGAACAAAAGAAGTTATATCATAAGCTTTTGTGGACTTGGTATACTTCCTCAGATGCATGACACATTCATCTGAGGATGTAAACTGAGGAGTGAAGCAGATGTACCAACAGGAGCACACAGCCCACTGCCAAAGTGGGCTGCCACCACAGTCCCAAGCTATCTGCCACTGGGAGCTGGGTTATTCTAGCTCCTTTTTGATCTGGTCCAAAGGACCAGATCATGGTGCCAGAGTGACTTATGGCCACTTTGGTGGTGTGCATCATCTGAACCAGAAGCCGCATCTTTTGGCCCATGCATTTTGGGCCATAGCCTACAAAAGCTCATGCAACCACTTCTTTTTGCAGTCAGGGGTGATACAGACCGCCCTAAAGGTCTGGCACCACTTTTTTTTGCTGCAGAGCTTCACCGCAGCAGCTAAATGCCGCAGTGAAGCTCCACAGCAAAAGGAGTGAACAAACTGCCCTCTTTTTTTGCGCTACAGTTGCAGCACGATTTATGAAAAAGGCACCATTGGGTGCCTTTCCACCAGCACAGTTGCGCAGCAGCATCTAGCAGTTCCACAGCTGCGCCACCGCCATTACGAACTGTCTAAATGGCGTTCGGGAATGGTGGCAGTGCCATTACATGCTGCACGCTCATGAACCCTAATGGCGCTGCCCAGGCGCTTCTTCAGGCCCATCTAGATCAGGCCTTAGTCTCAAGAGTGCTTTTGTGCAGTTAGTCTCAAGAAGCCCTGGTGGCACAGTGGTTAAATGCCTGTACTGCAGCCACTCACTCACAAACCATAAGGTTGTGAGTTCAATCCCAGCTAGGAGGCTCAAGCTTGATTCAGGTTTGCATCCTTCTGAGGTCGCTAAAATGAGTACCCAGATTGTTGGGGGAAATTAGCTTACACTTTGTAAACCATTTAGGGAGTGCTTAAGTGCACTGACAAGCAGTATAGAAATGTACTTGCTATTACTATTGCTACAAGATCCCTTCGCATAATGATTTTCTAGATGAGTACAGCTCTGACACTTAATGAATCCATAGTGTCTTCCTGGACTATCTGGGAATCAGAAAGGGAGTTTCTATGAAGGGGAGGTAGTGGAGAGATGCTGGATCTCAGCCAAAGACTGATGATGCTAGTGATAATAATAAATATTGAAACAACATGAAGAGAATTATATTTAAAAAAATGAAGAGAACATTGGACTCATCAGTGCTAATACTAGTTCCATTCCAGCATGAAATCAAGGTGTAGCTTTTTAATTAAAGTGTTTGGGGCCTAATTTCCTAAATGGTTTTAATAGGTGTAGCCTTTTAAATGTTTTCTTGGGTTTATGGTAATATGTCCCTCCTTCTTGTTTAAGCCATGTTATTCTTTTACTTGGAATTGTTATAAAAATTTGCTCATTGTTATAGCAGTTAGGCATCCTGAAATCGTATTTTAAAAGGTGAGAAATAAATATTTTATCAAATGAATAAGGTACACAGAATTTAAACCTAGTAATATTATTCATATTATTTCTGTGAACTCTGGATTTACTCCATTATCTAGTCAAACTTTTTTTCTGAAAAAGTATATTTTGATTAATAGTGATAGGCAGTGATACATATTTGGCTTATTAATTAAATTTAGAGGAGGAATAGAAGGGGAAGAAGGAACTGAATGTTATAATAAATCTATAAAAATATTTGTAATGAGAAATGTTTTTGAAGGCTTTGCTATAGTCTAAAAAACACCTGCTGAATTTTATCTGGAATTCCTTAGTACATTCCATTAGCCATCATATGTTTGCTACATGTTCCCTAGTACCTTTTTCTTTCCGAACCTCGCTTGCACCTCTGGGATTTCCCTCTCCATATATGATTGGAGTCTGTGTTGAAGAATTTTAAACATAATTTTGCTTGCATGTGTCTTATAATTGCAGCAGTCTTTTGTGTTTCGTTTTTTGTGGATGGGGATGAATATAGAACATTTCCAATCTGTTGGGCACTATCCTGTTTTTCCTATTTGTTAGCATGTTTTAGTTAACATTGGAGATGACACTGCCTGTCATCTATTCACCTATTCATCTATCATCTATTCCTGGTGATTTATTCTTCCCAATTTCTCTTATTGCAGTTTTCATCCCTCTTTCTAGAATTTGGGGTTCATCTTCGTATGGTTCTTCATTCTGTATGTCATTCATTTTTTCATCTCTTTTATATCGCTCTTCTGTATATTGCAACCAACTTTTTTAAAAAAAATTCTTCTTGGTCTTGTAGTGTTTTTCTTCTTATCGTAGAACACCCTGGCCTTTGGTTTGAACTTTCTTTGAGTCCCCTTATCCTGTGGAAGAGATCTCTCCTTCTTCCTTTTTTGTTATTGTTTTTCATTTCTCTATATTGATTATAATAGCAGTCCTCTTTATCCTTGTGCATTAGTCATTGAATATTAGTCATTGAGTCCTTCCTGAATCTTCGTTAGTGAAGAAAAGCCAGAGAGAGTCATTGAACAGATGCATTCATTGTTTTGGTTTTGTTCCTTTTGTTTTGTTTCTCTCCTTTTCTTTTGTGCTTGAAGCTTTTCCTGTGTTATCTATTGTGTCTTTCTTTTTGGTCACTGGAAAGTGTCTTCTTGCATTCTTCTTTGATTGTATCACTGGCTTCAGACCATAGTTCTTCTGGCTCCCAGTTGATTATACCTAACAGCCCAAATCTCTTTCCTACATTTTCTGAAAATTCTGTTGAATATTGTTCACAGCATATTTTGGTATGATGACCATTTTTGCTTTCTTCTTCAGTTTTACTCTAATTTTTGTTATAAGTAGTTCATGTTCTGTACCATAGTCTGCACCTGGTCAAATTTTGGCTTCAAGAATAGAATTTCTCCATTTTTTGCTTCTAATTAAATATTCTATCTGATTTTGCATTAACTATCTGGTGATGCCCATGTGTATAGTCTCCTTTCTTGTTGTCATTTGCAATGACAATGAGCACCAGTTAGCAGACATTAATCCTTGTTTGCATATCCTCCCACCCTGAGGACTGCAATTAGCAACAGAGCAATAAATTTGCAAATTACTCCTTCCTTCCCAGGGTCACACAGGATATATATATTTATATCTCCAATCCTTTTCCAGGCTATCATTCTCTGAAGATGCCAGCCACAGATGCTGGCAAAATATCAAAAAGGAACTCTTCTAGAACATGGCCACATAGCCCGAAAGCTCCACAAAAAACTATGGGTGCCGGCCATGAAAGCCTTCAATGCCACCACTGTTATACTTCCATAGCTGATAGAAAGATAGGCCAAGATTTAGAAAGGGTTGTATGTGTATGTAAAGTGACCCACTGCACATTTTCAAGCTGCCCCTGAACCAGTCCATCACACTTCATGGTTTGCTGTTCCAAAAGACCTTCATGGGCAGGTACATTTTAGAGGGCATGGGAAGGATTAGCAGAAATAACCTGTGTTCACCTATAGCATCAGACAAGGTCCTTTGTATCCCAACCACAGCCTACTTTATGCAAGTATCATCCCCTGTAAAGTTGAAAGGCATTTTTTTTACTTAGCTGAATTTGTCCAAATGGCTGCAATAGAGATGTGCAGTTAGAAAGCACCATTAGAGAGTGCAATTAAAGAACACTTTCTCTGGAAGTCTTATTTCTTCTGTGAGATAATGGCAAACAAAAGATTGGATTAGCCTCCATAAGCAAGTACTGATAGAGCATCCTCTAAAGAAATGTTTGACCCCTTGCAATGAATACATCTAAACTTTGTCAGATGACATATTAAAATGGGAAAGGAACAAGCAGGACATTCTGATCTATAGGGCTTTTAAATTTTAAAAACTGCAAAATGCTCTCAGAGATTTAAGAAGGTCAAAAGGAAAAAAAATATCTAATCTTGGCAAAGAAAAAGGAAATGGAGTATCATCACAATTATGTGAGAGCAAAACTTTGCTCAGTATTGTAAGAAGCAGATTACTTTTTTAATTCAACACATTCCCAAGTATTTATTTCTAAGTATTAACATTACTAAATTAAAAGCAATTCATCCATAATTTTGGCTTCAGAACAGAACATCACTGATAAAATCATGATTCCTGAAAATGAAGAAATGTCATCAAGACTGAGATCTATGCGTCAATCTCTGTGTAATTGAAAATGCATCTGAATGGCTCTTCATTGTCTTTTCAGATCTTGGTCCCCATAGATAACAAAACTGATGGTTGTACTTTATGGAGACAACCAGTGGAGTGCAAATGTGGAAAATTTGACTTGGGAGTCCCTTATTCCAAAGTCTTGACCATAAAGTCAGTTGGTAGCCTTTGGCAAGCTGCTATCACTATCAGGTCCAAATATATTTCTTGGAAGGGACCAAATTTTAGGGGGATAGGGGGAAGATGGTCTATCACAGTATAACTAAGAAGATTATCTCCCACCCAAATACTAACCAGGCCTGACCTTGCTTAGCTTCTGAGATCAGACAAGATTGGGCATGTTCAGGGTGGTATAGCCATAATCCATTATATCCCTTTCAGTTGTTATCGCTAGATTAACCATTGCCAGAAACTGGAAAACAGGTAATCTGTCCATTGATCAACAATGGATGAAATTCTAGGAAGGATGGTTAATGGAGAAGCTTACAGACAATGTTAAGAGAACTTCTGAGGCAAGGAACTGCAACCAGTTCAAAGAAAAGTGGTTACATCTTTATACTTTATACATTATCTTCAATTCTCATGCCTACAGTATGTTCCACCACAGCACCACAGAGATTTTGGTTTGGAGTTTTGAATGAGACCTTAGTTTTGTAAGTCAGTGTTTAAGCTTGTGTTTTTAAAGTAGAATGGTGATGTAATTGCGTTTTACCCTTTGTAAACAATATAATTAAAAAAAGTAATTTCATTAAAACATCATCATCAACAACAACAACAAACTAAGGAGATTATCACACCCGAGCTAACCGTGGTTAAACCACTGGTAAACTACTCCAGAAGCATGAAGGTGTGATAGCCGGTCACGATTCTGAAGTGTCACTGAAGTGTCTCCCCTCCTTTCCTGTCAGCAAAGCATTTGTGGAGCAGCCATTTCTTCAATAACAGGAACTTTCATTATGAAGAAATGGCTATGCCACAAATGCTTTCCTGACAGGAGAGGAGAGATGATTCAGTTACACTTCAGAAGCATGATTGGCTATCACACCTTCACACTTCTGGAGTATTTTACAAGTGTTTTACCCATAGTAAGCCTGTGTGATAATCCCCTATGTTTAATGTTAGATGTTTAAGAGTTGATGAGGTTACAGCCCTTTTTTTACTTTTTTCTCTGTCCAATCACTAAATACATGGAATGGGTAACTATGGTCAGATCTAGACTGGCAAAAAGGGGTGTGTTCATGCCTGCATAAAAGTGTAGCCTTTAGATGACCCACACTGAAAATTTGGCATGAACGTACTTCTTTTGCATTTTAGTGGGGAAAAAGCAGATTTAAAAAGGACCTGCTTTTCCCAGCTTCTTTTTAAAAAGGGTGTAACTGCACAGCTGTGTCTAAATGCTGCAGTGCAACTGTGCAGTTTTTTAAAGCTCCCAAACCCTAGCTCCAGCCCTAATCTGAACCCTAGACATGTGCAGTAGGGACTGTGGGATGCTGTAACTGCTATGCAACTGCACATAAAATGTCAATTCACTCATATGATAAAGAACTTTATTCATAAACTTAAATTGTAACAGATTTAATATCTTTTTAAGAGGAGGGAGGGATGAAGTTTGTTTTATTGATGTAGTAGTATTTTAATGTGTAAGCCGATCTCAAAGGGGTGGGGTATAATTTATTATTATTATTATTATTATTATTATAAAATAAAGGGGTTCATTCATGGTGCACCGATGCAACTGCACACTTTAAAAAGGGAAGCGAAACCACAATGGTAATTTGACAGATCTTCATAACTGCACAGTTCATGTGTGATGTACCTGCACAACTGCACAGTTCGCAGCTGGCAATACAACTGCCTGTATGATGTAGCGGTGCAACTGCACAGTTCGCAGCCGGCAACAACAACAATAATATTAAAGGTTCAGTGCAGCCAAAAGCCCCATTCATTGCCACCCATGCAGCTGCTCCGCCTGTGTTTCTAGCATCCTGACAGCTTCCAATGTAGTTGCTGAGCAACAGAAAAGATTTCAGATAAGTCGTCCCCACACTTCCTCAGTGTAGCCGCCCTATGCCTTTTTATTACACACCTGGGACTTGCAGTGCAGCTGCTAAGTATTAAGGAAAAGGCAACTTCATGTCGCCCTTTCCTGCCAATCTAGAAAGCCCCAGAGTCTTCTGACAGTATTGTGTCCCCATGGCCATACCACTGACATTTCCATGCTGATTAGGACATACCTGAAAAAGGGTGTCTATGTGTACATGGTTGTATATAATATAGGCATTGGCCATGGGTTCCAACAGAGGGAGTGTATATGTACCTAGAGCTGGGCACATAGAGATGTCTCTTTTCATATGTCCCAGTGAATATATCTGTCAGAGAAAGAGGTAGTTGGTAGGGTAGCAATGGGGATGGATGGGAGAGGAGTGAGATAGAGTTCCATCCCCTCAACGTACAAGTTTCCAGGTGAGCCAATTACCCTCTGATATTTATCTTAGCTTGTAATTAGTTGCACTAAAATTCCTGGCTGAGCATTTCTCCCCTGCTTTCACAAGTTCAGCCTTCCACAAGAGAGGAGAGAGGTTGAGGGATATTCTTCTCAAAAATTTCTATTAAACTTCTCTATCGTGCCATACTTGTTTTCCTTTTTAAAAAGTCTCTCTCTATGTGTGTTTGTGCATGAGCTTTTATTTAAGTCACACTTGAAGTTATATGATGTAGCTGTGCAAACTGTCCTATTTTCAATGTGGAGTCATAAACATTAAACATTGCTCAAGCCTAACCAACTATCCGTCTTTGACCAACATCAGACTTAGATGCAAGTTCCAATATTGGATAGAGATCTCCAGTTCCATCAGAGCCATGACAGGATTCAAAGGGCTAGAAATAGGTTTACTAAAGTGTGAGGAAAGTGATCAAAGATTGGAGCAAGGCAAGGAAAAATTAGGTTACTATTACTTCTCTAGTTACTACTGGAAGTGATATGACTTCATATGATGGAAACTGATGCTTAAAATATAATGATTGCAGCAGGAAGAATTTATCTTGCAGCTGCTTTTTGATGTCTAAGAAGTTGAAAGAATAGTTAGCTGGGTGTTTAGTCACAGTGGCTTTTGAGGTGGGAACTATAGGGAGAAGGGATCCTGCTCTTCAGAACTGAGGCCTTTGATTCCACATACATCTTTTATATCTTAATTCCTAGAATATTGCAAAAGGTGTTTTTTGTTTTGTTTTTTTTTAAAAAAAATAAAGTTGGCAAAGTTTCAAAGAACAGCTGTTGCATTCAGATGGTGCTGTAGGAAACTGGAATACATGTTTAATTTGATTCTGGTAGACTAGAAAAATGTTGATTACAAAAAAGAAATCCTAACAAGGTTAACAGTGAAATAGTTTGGGACAGATTCAATTCAGATATATCAAGTAGACACATATGCACATTTTACATGAAGCTGTTAGCTTTAATTACTTACTAGTTGTTAGCATCTTTATAATCTTCATTAGTCTTACAGGGAGGTGGGATGTACTCTTTGGAAATCTGATCAAAAACCTGGCACTTCCACTGTGCATTGAAGTGGAGACATTCTGGCACGTTGCTGGTGGGTTTCCATTTTCGTTGTCAACTTCAGTAGCACAGCTTTCAGCCATTTCACCCATGAAAGTGTGATGGCACATACTGCTAGCAATCTTAAGAGAGAGGGAGAGCAGAATTCATTTCCTGGTATCTGATGCAAGACACCATCACATGCAGGTTTGGATCCTGAGACATAGAAGATTTTCAGACCAGTGTTTACCATGGGGTAAGTGCTGGCAAAATGCTGCTAAAACGTTTAGCAAGTGTGTGTGTCTGAAAGCCTGACACACTTCCTAAATGTCAGGGAATTGTTCCCTCACCTCCAGTGTCCCTGAATTGTTTGGGGAGCAGCAATTTCCTATGAATGGAAACTTCATAGGAAATTGGTGAAATATAGGCCACAATTTTGTTGAAGTTTATGACACTTCAAGTATAAAGTTTGGTTTGTATACAGGTATGTTGCTTGTAATTATACACACCATACATCTCACATTCTGAAAAACAAAATGTTGTATTGATTAATCTAACACCATAAATGAATATGTAGCTGACAGTTCATTTAAATGCCAGGGAATGGCCTTATCATATATCAGACCTGTGATTAATGCTCCTTTAGTTGAGAAAACAAACAAACAAACAAACCACTTTCCTTCCTATGTCTAGAATAATGATGCCTGTTTTTTTAAAAAAAAAATACTTAAAAATCATTATAAACAACAAATACAGGAGAATGTATCAAAGAATTTATGTAAATCCAATGCGTGCTGCTTACTTCAAGTGGAGAAATGGCAAAGTGACAAGAATGACAATGATGATGATGATGATGATGATGATGATGATGATGACTATTATTAGTTCAGCCCTTGGTCTTATTAGATGAACATTAAAGTCTGTTCCTCAATGCATTGAGTACTTTGGTTTAAGAGTTCATTATTGGTGTCTCAGTGATATTCTTTTGAGATTATCCTCAGATCATACATCATATTTGTATATGTTATACATTATATACATAGGCTTGCCCTTCTTATATTTATTATGTTTAAAACAAAGTGCTGTTCTTATTTCCAGATTTTATTTTTTTAAAAGTCTTAATTAGTTTGTTGTTTCCAGTCACCATTTTGTCATATTACAAGAACCGATTTGTAATGAGTAGGTCAAATCTGTCAAGGGTATTTCATCATGTGCTTTATTTTGGGCACTTAATGCTTTCAGTAATATTTGCTACAGAAGTTTGTGCCCCATTTATCATTTTGCAAATTGCCTATAAGTAGTTGCAGATTTTCAGATTAAATGCATTTCTTGTTTGAAGAGTTTAAAGGTACTTTTAAAAGGAGCATTCTAAATTAAATGAAACTCAGATTGCACCAATTCATCCAACAAAACGGTGTGGCTGCTATACGAAGTGTCACTTAATAGCTCAGTAACTTGCACTCCATTTCCAAAAATGGAGGCTGCTGTCTCCCATTCTAACAACATCCTTTTATTTGGAAAGAATCCCTGGATTCCTTCTGCATCCCGCTCATGAAGCTGGAGACTCTTGTGTGAATAGGAGACAGCACCTTCCAGCTTCAGGATTTAGGAAGATGAAAAAGTTGTTTAGGAGTTGTTTATTTCACAACTGTTGCCATTGCATTCAGTGATATATAGAATTAGTGTGTAATATTAGTACAGTTTTTTAAACTAAGGATTCTATATGGTCTGG
This sequence comes from Urosaurus nigricauda, assembly GCA_034509955.1. Classification (NCBI taxonomy): domain Eukaryota; kingdom Metazoa; phylum Chordata; class Lepidosauria; order Squamata; family Phrynosomatidae; genus Urosaurus; species Urosaurus nigricauda. The sequence continues at coordinate 252,647,398 of JAOEGL010000001.1, read as the reverse complement.
CAGAGAAGAAGGTCAATGAAGGTGACACCATGAGTTATCACACCAGGTGACACCAATCCTAGTGATGCCACTGCTTTGCAACCAAGTCCAGTGTAGGCAAGAAGCCTCTTGGTTGCAGTTCAGTTGCTGCTCAGTTGCTGCTCCCAAGGTGACACCGTGCCAAGGAAGAAGCTCCTCCCTGGTGAGGAAGGACTCTCAATCCTTCTTCATTTGTTGGAGTGGACAAGGGCACAACTGGTGTGTTCATAGGGGGTTTACAGAGGCCACATGCTCTGAACTCGAGAGTGGCATGGATGGGGAAAGGGGAAAAAAATTAACTACTGGAACTTCTCCAAGGCAAGGGACTCATCTTGAAAGTTGACCTCAGATACCCTTCTTCTTGCTTTGCAATTGCCAGAGATGTGCCTTCCTGCCCACACCTTAAAGTATCACCCCAGCCGAAAAAGTGGTTTCTTCTGCTACTTCTTTTATCAGCCTCTTCCAAAAAAAAAAAAAAAAAAAAAACAGAAAGAAAGAAAGAAAGAAATCAGAAGCAGCAATGCAACTCCAACCTGCCTGCCAAGTCCTGGCAAAGCTCACAAAGCTTAAGCAGGATCCCAAATTTGAAAACTCTTTTTGCTTGCCACTTCTCCTTCATTGCCACATGCTTTGACACCTCAGTCCAGCCAGTCCCAAAACCATATCACTTCAAGCCACAGCAGTGATGCCTTGCACCCAAACTTTGCGAGAATTTCCCAGTTGCCACTACTAATGAAAGATGCAGCTAAGGTAGTGAGCTTGCACTAGGAGATGAAGAGCGGGAGACACCACCAAAGGAAGCAATCAGCAAGGCTGCACAGTCAAAAGAAGTTTCATGGAACCCTAATCCCCACCATGGTCTTAAAGAGCACAGGTTTCCCATGTCTGTCTTGCACACAGTACTGTGACTGAAAGCCCCCCTACCACCTCATTTTTTCCTCAACCTCACCCCTGCTGGATCTTTCCCTCACCCACTTTGGGAACCACTGACTTAGTAATTTGATATCCTCAACTAGAATGGTCAGTTACAAGTGAGATGGAAAAATATGTTTGAGGTCCTGAGGCAGTTTTACTGAAAAAGCGTAGACAGTACTGACCTTAGTAAGTGGTCAAAACAGCTCACTTTGCTAAAGGGTGCATTTATACTGTAGAAATAATGCCAATTGACACAACTTTAAATGCTGCAGCTCCATCCTATGGAATCCTAGGATTTGTAGTTTCACAAAGTCTTTCACCTTCTCTGTCACACAATTGTGATGCCTCACAAAACTACATCCAAGGATTCTGCATGATGGAGCCATGGCAGTTAAAGTGGTGTCAGATTGCATTATTTCTACAATGTAGATGCATCCTGAGATGTGGCATACATAATGTCAGAGACTGTCATGTCTCTACTATCATAATTAGTACCATCAGCAGAGTGGGTTTCCTTGTTTCCAGTTCCTCTCCAGCCTGTCTTCCAGGCATGATTCCAATCTTTTGGGTACTGATCAGGCATGAAGCTATGCCTGAGTGCATTCAACAGGCTTTTTCACACCACAAAGAAAAAGTGCAGCCTCCACCCTCAGAATACAGTTAGTCATCCTTCACTAGGTACTCAGGTGTACCCCAGCACAGGGTCATTCCTAATCAAAACAGAGGCTGTCCTGGAAACTCATTGCTGTTCCAGTGCACTGGAGAATGCAAACATATCTTTTTCATACTGTCATTCATAGTACGTATATACACCAGAGTTACTATGGGTTACACCAGTGTACATCACCAACAAGAACTTGGCTTATGATTCCATTTTTTAAATGATGTAAGAATGGCATTTAGAAACTTCATGAGACAGCATGCTTATTGGGGGAAAATAATCCTTAGTAAAATTAAAATTAGTAGAAAAAGAGGACTGCTGTATTAATGGGTGGGTTGACATAAGGACAAAACAAACAGCCTGAAGTAATGGGATGCTGCTACTTTGATCACTGGATTGGGGCTGAGCAACTGCACACCATGGCCCCAACCCGGTTTTTTGCCACTTCTTTTTGGGCTGGAAAAAAGCTGCCTTTTCTGCCACGGCAGTGGCTTTTCCCCATTTCTGTGGTGCGTTGTGTGTAAATGCTGCACCACAGAAACACCATGACACCACCCACTGTGTGGTTAGCGGGGCAGCGTGATGCTGGCTTGGGGGCGGCATTGGGGGCTCTGGCATGTGGATGCCGTGCCCTCAAGCCACCAGGAAGCTGGCTCTTTTTGCTGGTGAGTTTAGCCCTTCAGCCAAGAATACCATCCAAATGTGGGCCAATGGATTTAACAAACGCATGAAAGATGACAAAGTTGATACCAAGGAAGGTTTTTTGGGGGAGAGCATTCTATAAATTAGTTCATTTTCTTGTCACCACCACGTCTTTCTCGGGGTACAAAAAGAAGAGTCTTGGATGGATCTAGGAGGCATCATATAGGAAATGGGAATCCTTGAGAATCTGGAGTCCTGTGCCATGCAAGCCTTTAAAGGCTAAAGGTAGCAACCTACTTTGGGCTTGGAGACATTTTGGTAGCCAGTGACAGCAAGAGTTATATGTTTAGAATGCCCCATTTAGGCCAAAAAATTGGCTATCACATTCTGTACTTGATGCACTTTCTAGATTCTCTTCAAAGGCAGTACCACATGAAGTGAATTGTAGCAATCTGCACTGGAGGTTTTCAAGCTACAGCCAGGCTATCCCTGTCAAGACAGTCATAGTTGGGCCACCATTTGAAATTAGTAAAAGGCATACTGTGACATAAAGAGGCCATCCACACTGCAGAAATATTCCAGTTTGACACTACTTTATCTGCCATGGCTCAATGCTATGGAATTATCGGAATTTTAGTTTGTTGTGGCAACAGAGTTCTCTGACAGCAAAGGCTAAATGCCTCATCAAACTACAATTCACAGAATTCCCAAGTACTGAGCCATGGCAGTTAAAGCAATGTCAAACTGAATTATTTTTTGCAGTGTGGATGCAGCCAAAGAGAATTTATGTCTCCAACGATAATGTTATTATAATAAAAGCATCCCCAAGCTGTCTGCCCTTTGACTGAGGGATATAGTGAACCTATCTAGAATGGGTTGCATCCAACCCATCTGGACAAAGAAAATACCTATTAAGGGTAGCCATATTTGGCCATTCTGTAACAGGGCGTACTATACAGGAAGCAAGGATGAAGTGTGTCAGACCTGCCCATCCTTCACTATACCACTCCTTCTCCTAATATGCAGAGTAGAGACTAACCCATGCACCAAGACTCTCCACATTATTCAGAATGCTAATTTTCCAGTCTTTTGGAAAGTGTGCATGTAGAAGAATCTATCTGTAGAGGGATCTCTTCTCTTCAAAAAGTCTATATATGAGATGAGTGACTAAAATAGTAGAGAAGGCAAGTCAGCCACACTTCTCCTCATGGTATTTATTAAGCTAAATTACAAACACTAGTGTTAGTGTCTTTGTCTTATCCAGATTGATATAGTACATATTTTAAGCAGGACTTAAATTTAATGCAAACCAGAAAGTCCATTTTTTGTGTTTTGTTTTTTGTTTTTTGAAAAATAAATTGTTCTGAGATCTCAGTGAGTTAAAGGCAAACTTTAACAAGTATTTTAAAAAATCAGAAGAAATGGATAGCTTCACTGTAATGAGGGAGGGTTAATGCAATTAGGAAGAAGAGAGGGAAATGTTTAAATTTTGGCACAGAATATATTTGTCTTTGAAGTAAAGAAAGTGTTAATGTGACACAGTGAGTTTCTTTTCTAAAATAAAGACCCTGCTTGAACAAAGAATTTGTGTCACAACATTTTAGTTCATAAAACATTCAGCACAGGTGAAACAAGAAGCAAAATATTGATAAAAAGAATGCAGGGATTATGAAGAAGAAGGAAGTGAGTAATTGCTGTCTTAAAAAAGAAGAGATGTAAAAGGTGATATGCTGCACATTATAATTCATAACTCAACTTTATTTAATTTACTAATGCACAGCAATTATTTTGTCTATTCAGAATGCTTATGTTGCGTTACATGATCATTTTCTCTCTTATCTGTCCTGACTCAAGAATGTGAATGCAATTTTGCAAAATAAAGTGTATTTCTGACTTGTATAAAAGTGATCTATGAGGTGCTTCACTCATTGTCCTTGTGTTCATGACCTTGCTCAAGGTCAGAATCTATTCTCACATTCTTACTATTTGTGTCCAAGGAACATGATAAGTAACAGTCAATTTTTTCCAGATAGTAGACTATCTACAGTTTTCTTTATGAGGCTCAGCATTGGTGGCTAAGGTTAATGATTTTACAAAAAAAGGGAAATAAAGAGGAGACACAACTCGAATCCAATTATAGAACTCATTTTAGGATAGGCTCCAGATGTAACAAGGGGGGGAAAGACTGCTGAAAAGTCTGTAGCACAAGGTGGCCAGGTCTTTGCAGTGGAAACAATATTCAAACAGATCACCACCACAAGCCTTTCTGGTGAGTTTGCACATTGACCTGTGCGCAAAGAATATGGCAGCACTTAAACATAACAATGGTTTTACACTACCAAATAATTTATTTATTTTTCTCTCATTGTTGAATTAGGAAAAAATCAATTCCCTCAACATCTTTTAGCTGTGAACAATTTTTTTCCCAATGAGATGATTCATACACAAGTTCCTGGAGATGCTAGGGAAAAGCAAGTTTTTCTGAATGCTTGCAATCTTCATTTGAGACCTTGATTAGTCCAGCCTTAGCTCTTGAGATGGAGTAGACAGCAACCAGAGGCAGAGGCTTCTCAGTTGTGGCGTCTCTGTCCCATTTCACTTGCTCAGCACTGCCCTGAGTGGTTTTAAAAAAGAATAGCATTGACGGAGATGTCTTCAATAGGCTGTCGAATCCTGTTTATACTACTATAACACACTCTACTTGGGGCTGCCTTTGAATAGGGTTCACAAACTTCAGCTGGTCCAGTGGCACTTCCAGGCTTGGTTCACCTGATGCAGGAGAGGTGCTGGGGGTGGCTGGGCAAGTGAGGGAGACTCACCTCTCTTTTACCTCCACACAGTTCCATCTTCATGATGAAGCTGCATGGAGGTGAAAGGCCCCCTCCTCCTTTGCTTCTTTATGGCTCCCTCCATTCAAGGAAGACATGTGGAGATGCAAGGAGGACTAGGCTTGCCCATCCTTTGCCTTTGTGGGGCTCCCACAGTCAGGTGCAGGTGAAGCCATGAGGGCCAGGCCTGCCCCTTCTTCACCTTGGTGAAACATCCTCATGAGGAGGGAGCCAGGCAGAGATGATGCCAAGAGGACTAGGTTCACTCTTCTCCTCTTCCACCACCTTGGCCTCGTCCTCAAGGAGAAAGCCACAGCATTAAAGAAGAAGAGATGGGTACTGGCAGCAGTACTGCAACTCCCACAGCAGCAGGAGGGCCCCATTGGGTGTCACCCCTCTTCTGCGTGTCACATGGAGTGGCTCACACCTGCACACCCTTTAGTGATGCCACTGAATTGGTCCAAAGATCTACAGCCAGACTGTTAACTGGGTCAGGTTACAGAGAACACACAACTCACCTGTTGAAACAGCTCCACTGGCTGCCAGTTTGTTTCTGGGCACAATTCAAAGTGCTGGTTCATAGAATCATAGAAATTTAGAGTTGGAAGAGACCACAAGGGCCATCCAGTCCAACCCCCTGCCGTGCAGGAACTCCCAATCAAAGCATACCCGACAGATGGCCATCCAGCCTCTGCTTAAAAACCTCCAAGGAAGGAGACTCCACCACCCTCCGAGGGAGTGTGTTCCACTGTCGAACAGCTCTTACTGTCAGGAAGTTCCTCCTAATGTTGAGGTGGAATCTTTTTTCCTGCAGTTTGCATCCATTGTTCCGAGTTCTGTTCTCTGGAGCAGCAGAAAACAAGCTTGCTCCCTTCTCAATGTGACATCCCTTCAAGTATTTAAACAGGGCGATCATATCATGGTTATGACCTATAAAACCCTAGATGGCTATTTAGAAGAGAGTATCACCCTGTACGAGCTGTCCTAGGCTCTTAGATCCTCAGGAATGGCCCTCTCTCAGTCCCAGCACTATCACAAGCACAGTTAGTGGAGATGTGAGAGAGGGCCTTCTCAGTGGCTGCCCCTAAAGTCTAAAACTCCCTTCCCAGGGAGACCATGGCCTTGTTATTCTTGCATTGTCAGACTAAGACCTTTTTATTTAGTCAGGCTTTTTGAACAGAAAGCACCTTTTTCTGTTTGTAAGTGCTTTTTTTCCTTTATAATTTCATTTTATCCTTTTATTTTGTGATTTGTTTTAATATTGTAATAATTTAATTCTGTTTTGATGATCATTTTTTGTATGTTTTTAATTTTATTGGGGAAAAGTGGATAATAATAATAATAATAATAATAATAATAGTTTTAAATGTGTTTTTAAAGGATTTGATGACTGCATACTTAAACCTTTTAGAGTTTTTTTAAAAAATATGTATCACATAAAATGGTACAAACTATCTTGAAAATTAAGACTGAGATGAGATATATAGAAAAGACATTCTTGGTATCTGTTACTTGACTCAGTAGGAAATTCATATTTTGAAGTAGTGGGTAACCCCAAGACTAAGCAAGGGCATGGTTTTGAGTTTCAGCATGAGACAACTGGGGCCAAAGATCTAATCCTGCAGTTTCATTGTGAGAAAGTATTGAATTCCCTCTTAGGAATTCAAACTCATTAACACAGCTCAAATGTTTGAAAGCATAAATATATGCCTTTGGCATTATACCTGGTGGAAAGACCTATGCAATTTAATATTACACTGATCACTGAATGTATAGAACAGAGAGCAGCCTAGTAATACATGTGCACTTGAGGAATAATGAAATGTCACAGGAAACAAAGGATAGAAGTCTGAGCAATCTCCCCCTTTTCCTTGTAGGGAAATTACATGTTAAATGTAAACTAGCAGTCTAATTCCCCTCCCACTTCAGATTAGGGCTGAATTAAGTGATTTTGACCTAGGACTCGTTCAGTCCAGATCAATGTGGACCCAAATCGACTTGGACCTTGAATCCAAATAAATACCCACAAATATTGATTCCCAGTTATAACACATTGACTTGTATTGGAAAACCCAAATGGCTGTAGCATGTTTTGCGTTGACTGGGTTTTTGTTTTGTTTTTTGTCACACATCTACATACAATTTGAGGCCATAATAAGCTGGAGAATGGGAGTAACTCCACCAGATAGCTCTTAGGATGGGGGGGGGAATGGCAACTGTAAAGTCATTTGTTTTCAAATTTTCAGCACTTTTTAAAATGTGCCAATTGTCCAGTCCTAGCAATTTCTTTTAAAATGGTTCCCACAGTATGGAAGAACCCTGCCTAAAGGATCACCAGAATCTACTACTGAATAATTGCACCAATGGATGGTGGTGGGATACCAGGCAAACAGGCAATACCACTTGGTAGAGGTAGGCAGAAAGGCAGAAAGATCTGGGTACTTCCAATCTAAGACTAACTAGTTTTTATTTTCACATGAGCTTTTGAGAATATAAACCCACTTCTTCAGATGCAATACAGAATGCAATTAAAGTCTCAGGTTATAAAGTAGATTAAAACAGTGTGGGAGTGGGATGGAATGTAATAAGATCTAGAAAGATGCAAATCATGCCACATGCCTTAAATTTTCAAAGGTCTGCATAATCTAATACAGGTATTTCAGATACTTACAGTTGTCATTTAGTGTTCATGTGTAAAAGTAATAAATTTGCTAAGAAACTTAGCAAATTAGTAATAGTTTAGTAATTGAGATGAGCACTGCCTACAGTTGGACAGACTAGACAAACCTTTACTTTTACCTTTACATAATGAGATATCTTGGAGATGGGACTCAAGTGAAAACAAAAATTTTTTATGTTTCATATACATCTTATACACATAGCCTGAAGTAATTGTATACAATATTTATAATAATTTGGTGTATGAAACAATGTTTGTGTACACTGATTGATCAGCAGGCAAAGTTGTCACTGTCTCAGCCACCCATGAAAAACGTTTTTGATTCTGGAATATTTCAGATTTTGGAATTCCAGATAACAGATTCTGTCCCAAGTCAGATCATCCTGTGGAATTGAAGTGGCATTCCTTGGATCTGAAAAGAGCAGTAAGACTTTACTTGAAAAGGACTAAACAGTTCATGAGAACAGAAGCTCTGTTTGTATCCTTCAATCCAAGGTCATTGAAGCTAAAAACACCCAATCCACTGCTATCTGTATGTGTAGTAGTGAGGGCATTTGTATTACTACACATAATGTGCCATTAAGCTATTGTTTTTGTACATGCCCTGATTCCTTGTGATTGGGCTGGATATAAATAAATTGTTGTTGTTGTTGTTGTGCTTCTGCCAATAGACTGGAATTTAGCATTATTATTATTATTTATATAGCACTGTAAATTTACACAGTGCTGTACATACAATCTTAAATTAGACAGATCCCTGCCCTCAGGCTTACAGTCTAAAAGAGACAACACAAAAAGAACAGGGGAAGGTGGTGGGAAGGGGATGAGGTCCAGTGGTTCTTCTTTCCCACTAGGGCCAGGACCAAGGCAGATGGACTGGAGGGAGGGCACGGCTTCTTAAAACAATATAATTCAGTCCAGCTGTTTCTCTTTTTAGTCTTGCTTTGCAATTTCCTTCTTCAAGTACTACAGCCTGAAAATCCCTTACTGTGTGTCCAGGAAGGTTGAAATGTTCTTCAACTGTTTTAGGATATTGCCATTTCTAATGTCTAATGTATGTTACAGCTGTCAATATTCAAAGCCCAGAACCTTTCTTTTCCCTCTTTCTCCACCACACCACATCACTTTGGCATTTTCCTCATATGTTAATATGCTGGGACTTCTTTAAAAAAGTCTGAACCTCTGGATTAGTCTGACACACTTTGATGTCTGTCTTTCTGTCTGGAAACCAAATTGTGCAAGTATGGAGTTGGTATAAATTGAACTGGACTCTAGCATGAAGATGGTGCAATTTGCTGCAGTTCATTACATAATTTAGAATAACACAGAATTGGTTGCACAGCTTTCAATGATATGAATGGCTACAAAATGTAAATAAACTGAACAAATATTTAGACCAGCTCTAAAGCAGTGTGTTCAGACTCTGGGATGAAACTATTATCTGTATTTTGAATGTCCTTGTGTCAACTATATAAGTGTTAAATCTCACTTTATGAAACACAAAAATCAACTTGAAAGTCTACCCCCCCCCCCCCCCACATTTATGAACCCACATCAGTGGACTGGGCTCATATGTCACCCCAAAGGTTTTATATCACCAAAAAGAGGAGAAAAGAGGACAGTGTTTGAATATATGTACATCCAAATTCTATGGAAATATAACTGTGCTTCCACACACTTAATAGAATTGAAATAGAAATACAATATAGTTCAACATGGTGGTGAAGGCCATGTGTCTGTTTAATTTGTATGAAGCAGTATTTGAAATATTTTTTGCTTACATCCCCTCTTCATCTCTCTCCCCCTCTCCCCCCTCTCCCCCCCTCTCAATATCTCTCTTTCTCTCACACATACAATTGCAGAGGTGAGAGATTTGAGAGTCTTCGTGCCACTTAATATTTGGCAAAGAGGTAGAAAAGGAAATGATCCTCCATGCAGCCTGTGGGGGAGAGTCGACACTGTGGCTGCCCTCTGAGCCCTTTCCAAAGAGAAATAACAAAAGGGCAGGCAGCCAAGATGCTCAGTGTGTAATCTAATCAAATAGTTATTAGGCTTCCTGACCTTGCAGTCCCTTGCAGCCCCCCAAGGGTGAATAATTAGAGCACACCACTTTTTGACCAATTACACCTGCCTTATCTCCAGCTCTGGCTGTTGATTTTATTTTGTTTTGTTGTTTTTGTAAAGGCAACTAGCAAGGGGGAATGCTGCTGAGGAGGCCCAAGAGAAACTAGTTTGTTAAAGCATCAACAGCTCACTGTGACTGCCATGTGATAAATCCAAGCCTTGTGCCCCCCCCCCCGTCCTCTTTTATTATTCCACGTGGGGAGGAAATGGTACCCTTCACTTACTCACTCAGTCTCATCTTCCCTCCCTCTTTTTTGCCCCTCTTCCTCCTTCCCAATGGCTACAGGGCAAAAGCAAAGTCTTTCAGCCAATGTGGCAGCCACTCAGTCCTTCCCCTCCCAAACTAGAGGAATGTGGCACCAACTGCTGTTTGCACACAAATTAAAAAAACAAAAGTAGTCCTGTGGCCTGTGGACATATCTGGCCACCCCATGCATCAGATCGGTGAAGATAAATAATCAAATTGCTCTATTTGTGTTGAAAAATCTGATTTTATTAGAATGTATGAAATTATCTGGAGCACCTTAGTCCATTTGCCACATCCTGGCACATGTACAGTTGGCCTTCTCTATCTATGGATTCTTTATCTACAGACACTCAGCCATCCACAGCTTGATAATATTTTTTTAAAAATTCAAAAAGCAAACCCTGATTTTCCATTTTATATAAGGGACACCATTTTACTGCACTGTTGTATTATAACAGTACTTGAGCATCCATGGATTTTGGTATACATGGGAGATCCTGGAACCAAACCACAGCAGCTACCAAGGTCCTACTATACAATGCTGCTATTGCCTCTAAAACTATAAAAGACTTAGGAGTAATGCCCACGATTGTATACTTGTTCAATTTTATGCCTACTTAGTGTTGTGTTGTACAACTTTATGCATACTTAAATATGTCACAGAGGCTCTAAGAAAGCTTCCTAGAGAGATGTGACAATGGGTATCAGGGAACCAGCAAGAGTATTCAAATGTTCATTAGGTTCTACCAATATGCATTGGCACTGCTTAGCTGGTGCCCCAATATATATCGGTCACAATGTGCATCCCATCCTATTGTGTGTTCAGATCTGATACACAACAGTGACTTTGTTTTCTCTTTTGAATAGTAATGTAACTGTAGCCTCTTGCTGAATCAAGAAATTGTGAAACTGCTCAATTCTATTTTCCACTGACATAAGTCCCCAAGTGAATTCTGGCCAAGGTGCTGAAAATATATTACTCTTCTCTTAAGATGCTGTCTAAGTGTCCTTTTGCTCTCATCTGAGGAAATGCAATGGGAAAAGTCCTACTTGGTGTTTTCATCTAGACAGCAGTGTAGGGATGCACAATGGGCTCTTACATTATGCAGGGATCCATTCTGGACCACCAGCACCCCTCCGTGTAAGGCAAAAAACACATATGCTTGGCCCAGGATGTGCAGCATGGGTGTGTGTTCCATTCTTTCTATTAGCAGTGGGTTCAGTGTGAGCCGAAAGCCATATATGACATGCCCACGTATGGCATGGGCATACTGTAATTCTTTCATTAATATTCTTCTCAAAGGAAGCAAAAAGTAATTTTAGCAGTTTTCTTCCCACTGTGAGAAAATTCTTGAAAACCACAGTTTTTGAAGCTTATTTGCAATTTGCATTGTTTCTACATAAAATTTGCATATGGTTGTTGTGCAGCTACTCCCCCACATTTTCTATGCAGGAAAAACACTTTGTGTTCAGAAAATGCTGCTTCCCAAACAGAATATGCTGTTTTCTGTGCAAATACACAATGTGTAAATTTGTGCAAGAAGGCCCTGTGAAGGTTCCCATCAGTCCATGATTCTTCTTGGTAGTTTTTGTCTGGACTAGAAAACATGTTTTTTTAAAAAAACAATACACACACACACATATTCAGAGGACTGTGCCTTGAAAACCAGCTCAGCCCTCTGTTTGAATTTATTAAGTAGTTGACTTTGGGGGCTTTTATCTTTTTCTGAAGTCACAAAGCAACAATAGAAACTTAAATACCAGAACAGAAGATACATTCGGTATGCAGAGTGCACTTGGCTTCTTTGCTTTCCTGGCAGAATGTGCTCTACCTATAAAATTTATGTATTATCCTATCAACTGCCAAATATGACCTCAGTACAGATTTGCTTGATAGATTGCTTTGATAAAACACATATGAAGCTACTTCGAATGGCACAAACCTATGCTTCCCAAGCTATTTCATGGGTGGTGGTGGTGGTGACATATTTCCCCCAATATGCACTATATTTGTGCCCATGGACAACAATTGTTTCTTTCTTTTCTGGAAAACTAGCAGGGACTGGCAGCCAATGTACTGGCACAAGTGGTTGGAACAAGTTCATGGATCACCATTTTGAGTAATATAAGCAACTGAAAGAGGAAGCAAATGTTAAACTAAAATATTTAATTTGTTATGTACCAAAGTCAGAGAAGTAGATGACTGGCAGCAATTGGTATGGCTGTTAAAACCTAATGCTGAGCCAGATTTATCCTTCCCTCCCTTTCTTGTTTATTTATTTTTAATCTTTGGAGAAGGGGTTCAAAGAAAAATGCTAGCAAATAATGACTTTATTTCTAGGGAGTTAGAAAACTATTTTCTGATTCCATCCATGATTCCCCTTGGACCAGTTTGGAGAGGAGAACACTATTACAACATTCAACCGTGGACTGCAGATAAACCACAATATAGTGTTTCTTGTTTTTAAAGAAAGTTTCTGGTACCTTCTGTCACCTCCTATTATATGGATAAGATCATGTCCCTCAAAATAAGTAGATGTTAACCTCTCCCAGCAGAACTGGTAAAAAAGAGGCCAGCCATTTATGTATTACCCATAGTTGCTATACATAAAAATGAAGATGGTTTCTTGACCTACTGCTTGGTTGGACAGTATAGTACTTTATTCTCTCTAACATTTATTCTAAATTAAGCTTGCAGCCCAGACCTGTATGTTTTGCTGGTGATGTGTGGGGGATGAATGGCCCTCCAAGAATTATCTAGCCTTATTTGTTATAAGAGTCTATACAAAGGTAAACGACACCAGCAACAATGTCCCTGTAATCTGCCATGTGCTGTCCTTGTTATTTTTGTTTGAAATCTTGACAATACTGAGTGAAGAAGTAGGACTGTACTAACAGGGAAGCCTCACATTTTGACCATTTATCTATAGATTGTACATTTATCAAGATGTAGATCTTGCTTTCTAGGTTTATGTGGCAGTAGTGGACTCAGGAGTCAGGATATGCTTCAGCACTCCTAAATTTTTGAAGCTGTCTTGGATCATATCCCACTGCCTTCCTAATGGGCACACCCCAGCATTAAATGGGATCACAAAAGAAAAACAAGAACCTATTTATGGCCCTAGTACTTCCAGTTCTTAAGGGGAGACAGAGTATGTTGACAGTCCTTCTATGACCACTAACTGGGAGTGATGCTCTACTTAGGAGTCTTAACACACGGCCATGATGACTGGTCCCACTCTTCAGACTCAATAGGATCAGTATCAGGAAACTGACGCTGGCAGCAGCATGTCTAGACAGAGACTTGGGGGCTGTGCAGACCTGCCATTAAGGCTGGCCTGGGGGTGGAGTTGGGATGTGGCATCCATACGACACATGCCCCGCATCTGCCCCAATGGCAGTGTAATGCTGCGTGCCGCTCCACATGGTGTGCCGCATCATGGTGCTCCTCTGGCACTGCATCCACATGACACAGCACCAAAGGAGCACATTAAAGCCATGTGCAGCTCCACTTTTTGCAGCTCCTTTTTTGCCTTGGAAAGGCCAGATTGGGGCCACAGTGTGTGGTTAACGCAACCCCAATCTGGCAAAGATGGAGACAGCTGCAGGCCACCCCTTAGGGGCAGTCTGCATGGCCTGTTGGAGTCAGACTCCTGAGCCTCACATATCAGGAGAACACATGGTCCAGATCAGAAACCTGGTAACTATCCAGGAAAGAGTAGGGCAGCCATCTTGCCTATGAAGGAGCTGAAATGGAACCTAGTGATTACTGAAATAACCTCTTCCTTCCTGTGTTTCTAACTACATTGTTAACTTGAATTGCTTTCTTCTTGACCGATTAGAGTACGGAGCTTATCCCATGAACCAATAAGCCAGCTGACCTCTTCTGGCTTGAGTTCAGGATGTGGGATGCCCCCGGATGTTATAAATCACCACCTATCTAGCTAGGATGCCACTGCCTGGATGCAACCTGGGTTGAAGCCTAGCTCAACCAGCCAATTTTTGAAAAAGTGCTGGCTGAGCAAGGCTTCAACCTAGGATACATCTGAGTCGTGGCATCCTGGCTAGAAAACATCCAGGGGCATCCTGGATCCTGAATTCAAGCCAGGAGAAGTAAGCCAGTTTATTTGTTCATAGGATAAGCTCCTACACTTCTTAAGGCAGGATTTGATCTACATGGCAGGACTAGCAGGAACAGGACATTTCAAAGGATGCAATCCCACCCTCCTATGGTACTTCTCTGTTACAGGCAAAGCATATAATAAGAATGAGCAAGAGAGAGATGCTCCCTTGTTATTTTGGGAAACATGCAAAGCAACCCTGAGATGTTAGCTACCCAAATCTAGTACTCATTAATGAAATATCAATTACTCAGTTTGACATTTCAGCTAAGGATAGCTCCTAGCAATACTAGTCAAAAGGGCTTGCATAGTTATTCTGTCTTTCTGCTCTTAACATTTTTTTTCTGGCAAGAAGAGGGAATTAAAAAAATGAGATGAAAGACACCATCATTTGAAACCCCTTTTCCATCTAAATTTCTGAGAATAATGGAGAACATCAGGCTATGCAGATGAGACATTTTCAATAATATGGGGCAAGTGATACCCTCACTAAATACATACACCTTTTTGTGCTGATACAGGATCCAATCAATCTAGTTTTAGGAGGCATCAATATGCTTTCAATTAGTCCTTCAAAAAATACAAGGGAAAAATAATCTAAATGCCCTAAGGGCACCAGATTCTTTCTGATCTTGAAAGCTAAGTAGGATTAGCCCTATTTAGTATTTGGATACTGTTGCAAATACTGGGTGTTTTAGGCTATATTTCAGTGGAAGGAACTTGCAAAACCACCTCTGAGCATTCCTTAATAAGGGCCTTAATAAGGGCCATCACAGGTGCGCCATGCCATTTGGATGCAGCACACATGCAATGTCACCAATGTGTGCAACGTGGGGGGGGGGTTGTGCAATAATGGCAGCCCCCACACATACTAGTGGTTGGTGCCCTCTCCCTCTCCCTAGTATTACTGCCACTACACCCCTTTTGGGCCATCTGTCTTGTCCCTAAGAAAGCCTTATGAAATTCAAGGGGTCATCATAAGTTGACAGGAGATTTGAAGGCAGATACACACACAAATAGATTGTGCATACAGCAGTTTCTAGTTTCCATGGTCTATCTCCTGTGATGTTATAAGAACCAGAGAAAACATGACCACTCACTTCCCAGGGTAAAGAAAGCCCAATGGGTGAAAAATATTTATTAAGAATAACAAATTTACACACATGAAAACATGTTTATTATGCAGGGCTTCCTACACTGCAGTGTTTCATCACTTCCAAGATAATGCTATTTTTTTTCTTCAAAATAGGTTTTCCACTAAACAGTGACACAGTGTATCTTTGTATAACACACACACACACAAATAACTGGCTTTAATGTCTCTTTTAACAGGGCAAATAAGTGTTTTCTTCCTTCACAATAAGGCTGTTGGCGATTCCCTTCTCCTTCCTTACATCTGTGTGGTTAACAAGCAACTAAAAAGGAGACTAAAGTCATCACAGTGCTGAGGAAGAAATCATACTGTTATTTGTGTCTGAACAGTCTGAATGAGTACATGGACATTGACAAGTGTTTAGGGTTAAAACTACAATTGAAACACAACCTCATTATCAATATCCGAAAGGCTAGTCACTTCCTCTCCCCCCAAGTAATATATATCATTAAGAAAGTATTCTTAGCCTGCTATCACTAATAGATATTACACTGCAGTGTACTACTCATGCTTTTTTGGAACTTGTTTAAGAAGACAGGAAAAGAGAAAAGAGAACTTCTGCAACTTACCCAAGAACAAATTCTTTCCAAAGTAATTCTTCCTTGCAATTTTCATTTGTTCCAAGCTTCCAATTAGCATTGACATCAGAAGAACCTCTACTGTCCCCCTGACATCTGGAAAATGGATGTCCCCCTGGCACTGACTGAAATTACGCATGCAGATTGACTGCAGACTATGCACTATGGCAAACCTAAAGTGTAGGGATGGGATGCAGGCTGCATCACAAATGAGGCTATTGTGAGGAGTGTAAAAGCCCCTAGTTTTCAATAGAGATGCTTTAGCAACATCCCACTGGTTCTAGAATCCAAATCCAGCTACAGGCCACCTGTGTTATACCAGAAACATAGATGCCATTATTGTGCTTGGCAGAATTCAAACAGAACCAACATAAAAATAGAATTCAGTAACATCTGAAGAAAAACAACGGACCATACATTGAGGAGACAGCAAGTTTGTTTTCTGCTGCTCCAGAGAACAGGACTTGGAACAATGGATGCAAGCTCCAGGAAAAGAGATTCCACGTCAACATTAGGAGGAACCTCCTGACAGTAAGGGCTGTTTGACAGTGGAACACACTCCCTCGGAGAGTGGTGTAGTCTCCTTACTTGGAGGTCTTTAAGCAGAGGCTGGATGGCCATCTGTCGGGGATGCTTTGACTGGGAGTTCCTGCATGGCAGGGGGTTAGACTGGATGGCCCTTGTGGTCTCTTCCAACTCTAAGATTCTATGATTCTAGTTATTAACACAGGTAACAACACCCTGTAATCCATTTCTTCAGCTGAAATAGCAAAGCTATGTAGTGGTTTGAGTGTTGGACTGTGACAGCTCAGCCATGAAACGCACTGGGTGACCTTGGTAAAGTCACACTCTTTCAGGCTCAGGGGAAAGCAAACCTCCTCTGAACAAATCTTGCCAAGAAAATCCTATGATAGGTTCACAAATGACTTGAAGGTATACAACACACACACACAGCAGAAGTCTAGATGGATAATAAGGTGACATGGACTGTACAATTGGACCATCCTATTGACTATCCATTGACTGTCCTATTTTTATTTTAGCAATCCTTTTAATGATTTTAATTGTATTTTATTATAGTTATTGTTATGTTGTATTGTTGTTGATTTGGGGTTAAGGAGGGAGGGGGGTTGTGGGATTTTATTCTGTTGTATTGTATGGATTTTAGTGATGTAAACCTCCTCAATCTTGTTGGAGAGGTGGGATAGAAATAAATTTTATTATTACTATTATTATTACAATACATTTATTCATTCATTGAAGCCCATTACATTTGTATCCTAGATTTTCTCCAATGAGGTCAAGGTAATATATATGGCTCTCCCTCATCCCATTTTATCCATACCAGTGAATGAGGTCAGACTGCAGACATGATTCACTTAATGTTGCCTGTGAGTTCTGACACATCATCAAGCTTTCATATAGATGTGGTCTTGAAAATAAAATGTTATGAAGACGTTATGTCCATAGTAAAAAGCAACAGGACATTCATTTGCCCTATTGTCCATGAGCACTACCAATGGGCACCAGCCACTGAGTTACACCCACTAATACAATTTCCTCTTCCTCCACTCATCCCTCATTGCTCTGCATCTCTAAAAAAGAAAGATATACAATGTTAGTTTTTGATCTAAATTTTGTTTGATAGGACAACCTTTTTTTTTTTTTTAAAAAAAAAAATAAGGCCAACAACTTAAACTTATTGTTATGTAACAATCTGATGTTTGCTTCCCTGAGAATGTCACACTGAAATCAACAAGACATACCGTCGATTGGATTGTTAGCAGCTTTAAAAGTATGAGTTGTTTTATACAAGTCTTATAAAACTCTTTGTGTTTAAAAACCACTCAGAAACAAGATAAGTTGATAAATTGACAACAAATGAAACAGAGCTATACCTCAGTTAATAAAGCCTCTGAGAAAGAAGCTTCTTTTTACAGTCTTTTTATGGACCCTAGGCCTGTGTTTCCTCCTTTTCTTCTGTCTAACTGGAAGTCTTTTTAGCATCATCAGCACTGGAAGGATGGTGAAAGAGGACTGGAGAAACACAGACTTTCAGTGTCAGGTTGCAGCAATACATCTGAAGTAATATAAAAGCTTGAGCTGGGAAAGAATGGGATTCAGCTGATCCTTCCTTAACTGTGTGTGCCTTCCTACAGCAAATAAGTTAAACAGCAGCTGCCTCTAGAGTCTCTTACTGAGTATGTATGAGCAGAGCATGATCAGAGAGAAAAATGGAAAACAGATAACCCTGCCTCACCAGCTTCCCACAGCATCCTAAAGAAGCATAGATCTATATATTTAGTCACCAAAATAAAAATTATAAGAAAGGTGGAGGCTAGTAAAGGAAGGCATTTTGGAATGAAGTTTTGGATAAAATGTTTGCTGAAACATGTGGAACAGCTCTTCTTTTTTGTGGTGTAGGAACCTAACCTTATTCTTTCCACGCTATTTCTGCCTTTGGTATCAGATTTTCTATTAAAATACTCATGTACAGGAACATATCAGCTGCCATGGCACCATGCTGTGGAATCCTGGGATTTTTAGTTTGTAGAGCTCTCTGACAGAAAAGGCTCACAAAACTACAAATCCCAGAACTCCATCACATTGAACTATGGCAGTTAAAGCATTGTCAAATAGCATGATTTCCGCAGTACAGATTAGACTGGAGAGCTAAGAGCAGAACAAAGGCATTCAGGTAATAGTTCTTGAAATTTAAGGAACTCATCTTAATAAAGATATTCTAGGTGTAACTCTTAGAATTACAGCCTCTGGTTGTGCATTATCTCTGGCATCACGATGGAAGTTATCAGATGACAGATATTGGAAGTATAATCTAATGGCAATCCGAATGCAATCATGAGGTTTCATGTAATTGCATATTAGAGTATCTCATGCAATTTCGGGCAAAAGGGAAGTAATTCTGAATGCAATCATGGGTTTAACTTTATTTTGTATTAAAGCATCTCATGCAATTAGGAACAATGAGGTGTCATTTTTGGGCAACGGGAAGTCATTCTGAACTCATTCCGAATGCAATTAGAATTCATGTAAATTTGCTAAACTAGTGAATTTACGTGAATTCGAATTGGCTCCCTTTGAAATAGAGAGAAATTCCTCCTGTCTCATAAACTTATAGGAAAGGGATTGTGTTTATGTGTGCTCATTTCCCATTGCCTTTGTGAATTGTAGACCTTGCATGCTTCTTGCTTTCAAACAAATGCACAATGGAGCTGAAATGGGAGAGGACATTTCATATATAAAAGATCTTTTTCCTCCTTGAAAAGTGCAAACATGTCTATTTGTCAATGTCTCCGTATATAAAATATTTTGTTTCCATTGCCAAGAGGAATTCAAATTGGAGCCACAATCCTTTTCCTGTGTTGGAAAGCATTTTGCCAAAAGAAAGGTTACATACTCCCAACTGTTCATCTCCTTTCAACTGGCTGCTTGAAGGAGGTAACCTTCAGTTGGATTGCACCCCACAACCTACAGTTCACATACTAAGATCATTTTAGATATAAAATAATGACCTCATCTTTCATAACTTTGTCCTTTCCTGAGAATAATTTTACTTTTTAAAAAGTTCTCTTTTTAAAGAAATAAATATTTTAACACATAAAAAAACCAACAACAAGAGTCAAAAGCATATATTACTTGTGTATATATTTCCTTTAGAAGCATATGCAGTAAACTCTGCATGGATTCCACAAAACACTAACCATTTTTATTATGTCAGTTCCTTCACTTTCACTCATTTCTGTGATGTATTATCAAAGATAATTAAGCCAAATACCTTGAATTTACCCATTTTCCTTGCCAAATTAATTTGGGTTGCTGTCAATAAAATATCCAAAAGCAAATGACATAGATTGAACAGGGCCTAGTAAATAGCCTAAGGGTGCATCCAGACTGATTAAAATGTACCAGATTTTGTTCCTGTTCCTTTCAATTTTACACTGGATTAAAATAAACCAACTTGGAGAGCTGTATAAAAAGACTCTGATCATACCGGAAGCTGACAGAAAATGTTCTGGGATAAACCAGGAATACATGGATTTCCAAAATAAAATTGGAAAGGACAGGGACAAATCTAGGAGTTTCTGAACTTCTTTATCAGCCTGTATGCAACCTAAAATAATATCTTAAGGCTCCATGTTTCATATCTGTTACTTAGACTAGTAAAATATTATCTGTCTGCAGCAGCAGAAATATATGAGTAAAATTTACACTTTTGTTATAACACCACTAAGAAAGGAATGGACAGAAATTTCATTGCATGTGAACATATCAACCAAAATAGCAAATTTACACTACTTGAGCACCTGGTCTTAAGCACACATAAACACACATCCACATTTGTGAATTGCATAGGTCATTTCTTTTCTGAAAAATAAAATGCATGGTTTGAAAAATAGAACAGAATAAAATACACATAAATGGAAAAAATATATTGAAGAAATGTTGCACAAATAAGATAAAATGCAGAGAAAGTATGAAAATTAGGGAAAATATGAACATTTGGACACATTTTAGTATGGGAAGAAAACACAAAAACTTCACAATCTAAGACAGTATCTAATAACGGCAGGGAAGAAATGCAATGGAATTTGGAGAAATTCAATAAAATTCAGACTTGACAGATTTTAACATACTGTCTCCAATATATATTTAAATTAGTGTGATACCTTCCCCCCATAGGTTTTAATTGCTTGTGAGTGTATATATGTGTGTACACACACTTTATAATCAGTGTGCACATATGTGTGTGTGTCAGTCTTCCCTTGCCTTAGGTCCAAAATGGTGCTACCTAGACAATTGAAACTTTGTGTGCATATGGAGGGTATTCACACCATTTTGCAATGGTTTGCATATCACAGTTATTTCCTTTTTTTAATAGCTTGATTTTGATTAAAATCTACATCTACTCTATGGTATCGCACTGACATACTGGTTGACATTAAGCCACTGGGCCCCTAGTTAGCAGACATTAAATTTCTATTAACTAGGAACCCTGAAGTTTGGCTCAAAAGCTTGCAGTTAGTTGAGGGTGAGACATCAGAAAATTAGATTATTTAAGTTAAGTGCTAGGGTAACAAAAGTCCTACTTCTATGCAACCTAGGTGCTGGGTGACTTTTGCCTGTTCTTGAGTACAACTGTGCAAACACATGTATACAGTATACACAAATATACAGAGAAAAAGAGAGAGAAATTGAGGTAGATAATTCCCCTTGATTGATATGTAGGGACAGGAAAGTAGAGTGAGAAAATGTGTGAGTGACCAGTGAAGATGAAGAGAGATAAAGCAGTTAGTTAGAAAGATTAGAAAGTGCAATTGCCATTAGCACAGTTGTCTGCATTTTTTTTTACAGTTTTACAGTTGCCATGTTGTTCAGAAAAAATGTAGCAACGGATCTTCTTCCATCTCTCTGTTTGAGATATAGTCCTGAAACAGATGATGTGGTTTCCTGCCATGTTTCTGGTGTAGCATTTAGATGATGCATGCCCTGAACATGGCAGGAAACTGTGCCAACACCACATTTTCACAAAAATAAAAAAAAAAAATCAGGCCCAAAAGGAGCAGAACAAAAAGCTCCTTTTCAGTGCCCTGGTTTAAGACAATGGCAGCAGCCCAGATTGGGGCCAGCCATGTGTGGTTGTTGCGGCCCCAACATGATCCTTTTGGCCCATTTGTTTTGGGCCATAGATATCTTACTGAAAGAAACTATCTCAGCCCCTGACAGGAGAGAGAGAAGAAAATAGGGTTCTGAAGCTGTACGTGCACTACAGAAATAATGGTGTTTGGCATGGCTTTAATTGCTATGGCTACATAATCCTGGGATTTGAGTTTGTTGTGGTACCCGGGCTCTCTGTCAGAGAATGCTAAAACTACAAATCCCAATTCCATAGCATTGACCTATGGCAGTTAAAGCAGAGTCAAACTGCATTAATTCTGCAGTGCAAATGCAAACCTAGTCAATCTTCCCTTCTCCCTTCACACAAAATTTTGAGTGTACAGCTGGAGCATGTATGAATCATCCCAATGGTTTACAGAACTCCAAAGCAAATGAGTTGATTCACATCACCAAGAACAGATTTTAGATACTTAGAATATAAGTGGTTATGCTTCTAAAATACAATAACTTGGAAATACTTTACATTACACTTGTTCAGATTTTCCCAAACATCGCACATACCAAACTGAGTTGACAGGTAATCTCTCCTTTCCTCCCTCCTTCTCTCTTTTTGCAAATCAGCTAATGGGTACTTTTCTTCCCATGGGACAGGCAAATGAGAATGAATTCACATTCTTTGGTACAACTCTAGGTTGCTAATGTATGTGTGACATATTTTTTTTTAAATGTAATCGTTAAATCTAAGTAGTATTAGAGACTTAATTCATTTCTCATTATCTCTATAATTTTGAACTTTTATCTCTCTTCTTTGATTACTCTCTTCTGTTCCACCCACCTCTCAATTTCATCCATGCCATTAAAACAACTCTCATCATTTCATCTCCCACAATTCTTTTCTCATTGCACAAAATTTGTCCTTTCCTCCCTTCATGCACTATCATATCTTGAGATGATCTCTATTACCTTTAATTAGCATGTCCTGATCTTTCTCATGCTTCTTCTTCCTCCCAGCTAACTAAAAACTGAGTCCTAATGGCATCTTTGTCCTTTCTGAATTTCTTTCAAATCCACCACTGGAGAATGTCAGTAATTATTCTGTGGGCATCTTAATACAACTATAGTACATTTGACCATGGAATAAAACTATATTAAAAATTATAAGATGCTGTTTAGGAGGGGGAAATGGCTCTAGGGAGTGTATAAATGAAATTGTTAGTGCTCAAGGACACATAAATGGAATAGCAAACATATAATTTTTAGCGTACTTTTAAATTCCAATGCATATTGAAAATTATAGTTAATAGCAGGAAGCTAGTTCACAGCTGATGGGCACAGTTACAAAAAGTCTCAACTCCTACTGTTTCAAGTTCTACATAATTATATTCTGGGCATATTGAACAGGCAGTCAAATCATAGCATTGTTGTCCTTAGGAACAAAGGAGTATCTTCAGAAAAAAGCTTGATGCAAGGTATATAATGGCATGATCTTGTGTGGCATCCAGACATCATGGATCATACATAAACTGTAACCCAGAAGAAAAAAAAAGGATGTTCAGGAATGAGGTGAATATACTGACCTCACAAAGTAAGGGATGAGCATCAGGAAATCCAGAAGATGAATCAGAGATGAAAAACTATGTGAACCATGGAGACATGAAATTGAGTATATAGTTGATACTAAATCTTCTGAGAAAATAACAGTCGTCTAAATGAAGATAAAATTGTGAGTTCCTCTTCCAGATTAGAGACACAGTCATGAGAGCTGACCAATAGGAAATCCAGGTTGGGCCATAAGAAGTCTAGAGAAAAATTAAATAAAGAAATCCTGTGTAATGGGATACAGAAAGTGTAAATGAAGCACTTTCTGAAAGAAGAGTTAGGTTAATGATTTGGCAATGAACAGCTACATCCTATACACCAACCATCCTGAGACCACTTCAAATGAATAACTACATTCAAAATGTTGTTTTCTCCTTTGCAGGTTTGGTCTAGCTTCATCTTCTCTCAGCCAAATCTGATTCCCCTGCCCATTCCTCCATAACCTTTTTGAGAAATAGGTCTCTCTGTCTAAGCATGGATTACCTCTCCCCATATGTGGCTGAAACTAACCAGATCCTACTCTTCAAATGCAATGGAATCCTTATTTGTTCATTGCACTGCCATCTTCATTCTCCCCAGATCCAAAATAAAGGACAGAAAATGGGCAGAAAATAGAGGAACACAAACTGGAAGTAGATTTCTAGGACCTTCAGATTGTACTGTTGCTGAAAAATGTGATCTTAACGCACTAATAGTGAGTGTGTGGGGGAGGATCATATTGCCAGGTTTTCAAAATTGCAATAAGGGACAGTCGAAATTAATGACCTGCAGACTTGGTAATCAGGAAGTAGATCCTAACAAGCTTGTGTTCTACCTAAATGAAAATTTTAATTCTTGTTGATTTAGCCATGTGTTTCCCTCTAAAATTAACATACTGTCCATATTCATACATTACATGATCCACACATATCTGTCTTTATGAAGGGCACACACATCAAAATACAGGATTAGTTTAGCACCACTTTCAGTCTATGTAAAAGGAAAAGCTTTCCAACCCACAAATAGGGAAGATCTCTTCTGTTAAGGCACATCTGCCAGCCCTATAAGGGACAAGGTTTCTGACACTCAAATAAGAGACATCTGTTATAATAAGGGGCACCTGACAACCCTAGTGGGGGGGATGAAAATTGGCCTCTGTTGAGCATTTTTCAAGTAAGTGCCTAATGCTATACCTCTCCAGGTCCCACAGACTTCACCAGAACAGTTTCTACTACTGGAAAAGAGACACAACAAAGAACGCTGGACCAGTATGATATTTTCTCCAACTAAAAATATGGAGAGGCTGGGGTGAATTTTATTTATTTTTGGAAGGAAAAATAGCATCCTTTCAAATCCTTAATAAATCTTCAGAAGGAATATGACAAATTCAAACTGGAACTATTCAAAGAAGTCCCAATCCTATTCATGAAACTTTCAAGTCTTTCCAAACCCTATTAATTAGATTTATGTAAATCTGAAACAGATCCCTTTAGCTAAGGCACTTGTTTCTATAGTTTTTTGTGGGGCTTTTGGGCTATGTGGCCATGTTCTAGAAGAGTTCCTTTCTGATGTTTCACCAACATCTGTGGCTGGTATCTTCAGAGAATGATAGCGTGGAAAAGGATTGGATATATATATATCCTGTGTGACCCTGGGAAGGAAGGAGTAATTTGCAAATGTATTGTTCTGTTGCTAATGGCAGTCCTCAGGGTGGGAGGATGTGCAAAAGAGGATTGATGTCTGCTAATTGGTGCTTATTGTCTGCTGGGAATCCCCTGACCCCAGGCTTTTTTTCATTTGCATTGGTTGAGTTTTATCTTGTTGTTCTTCAGAACTGGTAGCCAAGCCTTGTTTACCCTCAGGGTTTCCTCATTCCTGTTGAAACTGTCCAGGTGTTTGTGGATTTCAATGGCTTCCCTGTGCATGTGCATTCTGACATGATAGTTGTTGGCATGGTCCAGAATTTCAGTGCTTTCAAACAGCATTTTATGCCCAGGATGGTTTATAGCATGTTCTGCTACTGCTGATTTTTTCCGGCTGACCCAGTCTGCAGTGTATCTCATATTCCTTGACTCTTGTCTGCACACTGCATTTGGTGGTCCCTATGTAGACCTGTCCACAGCTGCATGGAATGTGGTAGACTCCTGCGGCGGTGAGAGGGTCTCTCTTGTCCTTGGCTGAGTGAAGCATTTGCTGGGTTTTCTTCGTCGGTTTGTAAACCATTTGCAGGTTGTGTTTCTTCACCACTTTCCCTATTCTGTCTGTGACTCCTTGGATGTATGGTAACTTGTTTCTGTTTCCTGAAACAGAAAATCATATATAATATTGTACACTAAAGACTGTGGTGAGTCTTGTTTGCAGTGTTGGACTAGGAAATTATGGTTCTAACTCCCCACTTAACCATGGAAGCCCACTGGGTGAGCCTGAGCAAGTCCTTTTCCCTCAGCTTTAGAAAAAGGCAATGTCAAATGTCTTCTGAAAAACCTTGCTAAGAAAACCCTATGATAGACTCACCATAAATCAGAGCTGACTTGAAGGGTCATAACAACACCAAATTGTGTGTGAAGTTGCATAGTGTTGCTTAGACACTTCACTACTGAATCCAAACTTTCTCAGGAAAGTAACTTTTGATTGTATTAAAAATAAGATTTTTGTATTCAAAAAGTAATTGGATTGTACATATGGCTAAGTAATACTTCTGTAGCTGCTACATTATTGTTCAGTCAGCGGGTCACAATGAGAGATTTTTTGGATGGAAGAAAATTACCATCCAGAAATTTCAATAATGCCACTAGCACAACAAGATCTGGAGACGTGAACACAAACATGTTGTTCTGGAAGACAGTGTGGCATTTTGGCAGGTTTTCTTACATCAGCACAAAGATTTGAAGCTGAAAATACTTAGAATGGTTGAGTAGATTTAAATGATACAATGTTCTATATTATTAATACAAGAAAGTTATCTGCTGAAATAATTGTCTGTATGAAGCAGACCAAAACAGGGACATATTATTTTGTCTGTAATTGTGGGACTCAGTGGGGTGGGTTTAAGAAGAGAAACACAATCTGAACAGCTTTATTTCTGAGCAGCCAGATTCCTACTTTCTAGTAGAAGGAAATTCAGGTGATCATTTCTGAAGCTTTTATTAGTCTCCTGGGAAGAAAGAAAACATTTTCAAAAGGCACAGCAAGAGCTATTACTGTAATCAACAAATAATGGGCATAATGGAGCATCTTGTCAACAATAACCTGATGTTGGAGGAGGGGATGGGAAGAGATGTGACAAGTTCTTTTTTCATAATATTCTGTTCCCATAAGTAGGATATCATTAATATTCAAAGAAAGGTCTATGTCCATCTTGGCAGATGTAACCTGGGAAGTGACACCCAGCTATTTAGAATCATCGCAGCTGAAAACCAGTTTAAATTATAAACTCCTGCCATAATAACAGTGCATTTGCTTGCAGGCAGAAGGACAACAGAGAGGGAGTGAACGCAGCCTCCCCTTGCCGGAGAGTTGCAAACAAACAAACAGCTTCATTTATATACCACTTCATACCACGTAAGGAGTGTCTAAGCGGTTTACAACTGTAAGCTACTTGCCCCCAACAATCTGGGTACTCATTTTAGCAACCTCAGAAGGATGCAAGCCTGAGTCAAGCTTGAGCCCTTTTGTTGGTCTTGAACTCGCAACCTTATGGTTTTGAGTGAGTGGCTGCAGTACAGGCATTCAACCACTGCACCACCAGGGCAAAGCCTGAAAGCCATCACAAGGAAGGTTCTCCATCACATTTCCTTCAGATATATCTCTGATAGTAGTCAGGACCAAAGTCCCCCCTTCCAAGAATATAATCAAGCTAATGTAGAGAACATAGTCTTTCAAACAGCCAACATCCATCAGTTTATGTGCACAGTATTTAGCCTGCACATATTTTCAGCATTTTACACAGATGAAGTGTGTTTGCACTTGGGCATCACTCTTTCAGAACAAAGTTATTTGGGCCATGTGAATGGTACATAGTTTAGGAGGCTGAAAAAAATTGTTTCTATGGTACAACATGTTAGGCTTTGAGGCCTGAGTATGAAATGTACAGATGTGCACAAAAAGGAAAAACAGGAAAAAAAATTATGGCTAGAATTGTTTTTCAGCTGAAGGCTGGAAAACAAGACACTGCTCAAGGTCAGTATGTGCTTGATTGCACGTAAACCTAATGTAAACATCAAGAGTCTTCCTGACTGAGGGGACAACAAATGCAAGCAACAAACAGAAGGAGAATCATCAGATGAGGTTGGGTTTGTGACCACATGACACAAGTCTATAAACAGCCTACACACCTCAGTGAGGATTGTTGGGTAATTGTTCTGTAGTGGATGGTTGGAGAGATTTGTCGGACGAGCGTGTGTATATTTGTGTATATATCTGAGGAGAGAGTTTTGGCTCCAGTCTATTTTCATCAACAACTGGGAGGAGGATTCCTGATAAAGCCGAAGCTCCAGGGTTGCCGGTATTGGAGGCATCAGAGATTGCTTGAACTGTGCACTTCTGCTTATTTACAACAACCAGAAGATCTCCTGGTATGGAGTTTTCCACGCAGGAAAACACAAGACCAGTATTCTGTCCAACTCTTTTAATTGGGAGATAATGTGAAAATTTTTAATATTGCTGGCTCTCCCTTTAGAAATTTATGATTTTGAGCTGAACTTCAACGTGCTGGGGAGAGGGGGAATTGCTTCTTACAGTGTAATTAGAGGGGTAAAAGTTATGCCACCCTCCAGCATTCTACACCATTCTCTTTGCTGGCTAAGGCTGCTTGAACTTCTAATATAAAAACATCTGAAGGACCAAACAGTGCCCATACCTGGTATAGTATATAGCCCTGGAAAAACTATGAGGTAAACATTTCACAATTCTTACAGGAGGATATGATGTTGTTGATTTCAAGTTCCACTCTTTCTTGTATTGGAGAGTAATGATCAAGATCCTCACCTCTGTTCTTGTATGTAAGGATGAATAATCATGCCAGGGTTTTTTTCCTCGAGTGGGAGAAAACAAATATTCCTGTGCAGAAATGTTTCTTCCCGTATGAAAAAATCCCAAAGAGAACTTAATTCTGCAGAGAAGCAAAACATCATATGGAATTATTCTGGGGGAGAAAATTCTGTTTTCTCTACAGAATATAATATTTTCTGTACAGAAAACCAATTTTCTGCTCAAATAACAAGGGGAGATATTATGCTACAGCACCACATCTTTTCCTCTGTAGAGTAATTTCTCTGCAAGATTTTAGTATATAAAATACAAGGAGAAACATCTGCAAAATTCTCACTGGTATGTTCTGTTATTCTTCCTGACAGGCTTTTTCAGTTGCTGGAAAATATGGGGTTTTTTTCCACCTGGAGATAAATAACTATCAGTATTATTTCCATCCCTACCAGGGAGTTATATATTCATATAGCAAGTATATGTATGTGTGTGTATATATATATATATATATATGCCAAGAAGAACACTAGATAATGGCTATTCTTGGGTGAGTATGACTGTAATGTGGTCAATGAAGCAGACACCTAGGTTCTTGCAAAACCTGAGCTACCCTTGGTTCCATGCTAGACCCTTTTAATGGCAAGAGGTGAAAGACCATCAACGTAGAGACCATCTATGTAGGGATAAATATCCACCACCCTACTCCTCTTGCAGGAATTTCTAGAACATTCTATGTTTCAAAGTAAGGTCTAATATCAGAGACTAATGTAGTTACTATTGATTTCCTTAACTGATGTGAAGGATTCTCCTGGTGGCTTTGCATTATGTGATACAAAGGCAAGATGTTGTGAAGTCAATAATGGTCAAAGGATTGTTCTGGCATAGAAAGATGAAAGGTGACAAGGTTCATCTTGAAATACCTCTTTGTTGGCCTTTGTGAAATGGGCAGGTGCATATGGTGTTCCTAGAAAAAAAATTGGTAGAAAAGGAAAGTGGATACTCTCAAGTAAACTGTTCAGAAAAGTAAGTACAGTGGTCCTTGGTACCTGTTGGGGTTTGGTTCTAGGAACCCATGTGGATACCAAAATCCATGGATACTCAAGTCCTATTAAATACAATGACTTAGTAAAATGGTGCCCCTTATATAAAATGGCATACTGGGCTGCTGAAAAGGAGCAGATTTTTCTGCTCCTTTTTGGCCCAGTTCTTTTGGGAAGGTGCTGTGTCATTGCAGTTTCCCAGCACATTTGGGGCATGCTTCATCTAAGTGCTACACCCCAAACGGGCTGGTAAACCACATCATTTGGCACATCTGTTTCAGCCTTAATGTCTTGTTGAGCTAATTTCTACATTTGAAAGTGATTCCTAAAAGGTAAAATTCAGGTGTCCTAGTTACCCTTACTGGCGAGGAAGGACATCCTTGTCCATAATGTGAGGGATGCCTTTCAGTGGAGGTCCCCAAGTTACACACTTCCCCTTTCCCCCTGACACTTAAGATATGGCAAAGGAACATGCTGTCCACATTTTTACAAGTTGCATTGCTCCTAGAAGAAGCTTTGGAAACACTCCAGCATCTTTAACTCAGTGCTGGATAAAAAATTAGGACACATGGATCTAGGGGAGATGATCTGCCACCCCTCAGGAAGTTTGTTAGTCCTTCACTTGATTGGAGCAATCAATAAGTTTGCTTTCTGATTCTGCTCAAGCACAGATTTACATTTTCCTGAATTGTTGTAGCATTGTGCTATCATTAGCTCTGTGTCATCCCCTGCTTTTTCTTGCTTCCAAGAATTTCCAGATGGGAGTCTTAAGAAACAGTTATTCCAAGTGACCTTCTGTGCTTGTAGCTTCATCTGGGGCCACTGTGTTTACAAAAGCTAAAGCAAAGTTCCACCTCAATACATTTCTTTCCTGCAGTGCTTATCTGTTGGGGTAATGTGTTTGGCAAGATGGAAAACAAAAATAAAAACCCATGAGGTTTATCAGAAGTGACAGCTTCCTCCATAAACAATACTGCAGATGCAAAGCAGGGTCATCTAGTTTCAAAACTACACATCATTATAGACATGTAAGAGTTTGTTGCTCCTAGCTGGGAGCAAGTTGGTTCTGCTCCTATCCTATGGAGTAGACTTATTTATTTGAACACAATATAAGAAGCAGGCTGAGCATACACCATAGTTCTATGGATTATGACTCTACATGACACATTATTTCTCACTTTGTTTGATATAAACAACAGTGAGGAAATGCTTCAACAATATTAATGGAGGAGCACTCAAGCACATCCCATGTTTCAAATTGGTTAGGAGCCATATCACACTAGGTTCTCCTCCCCCTAAACAGCACTCTTTTCAAAGGTGCATTGCAATCGGGACTGCTCTCTTCCTTATAACACATTTAGTCTCTTCCTGACATTGCAACCTTCCTTGGCACTAAAAACATTATTGCACACAGTATTTGGAACTGCTTACCATGTACTGCCCCTTTCCCTAGTTTGGCACACACACACATCCTCCCCCTCCCCCCCCCACACACAATATACCCCAACAGGAATCTGATATTTTAAAAGGACTCCCCCCCCTTCCATTTCCAGGTCTATCTCTCTGTCTCTGTCCATCTCCCATCCCAATTGGGATGGATCAGACTTCAACAATCTAAACTAATGAATGGCATATGAATGTTAGCAGCTACTGTTCTGTCTATTGGATAGAGCAATTTATATATCCATGCAGTGATTTGCATGTCTGATGGAAGAACTATAGGAGACATAGGACATATATTATTTTATTAATCTGTAAGACTGTTTTGGCTTTTCCTTATATTTTCAGGCATTGGTCTCTCTCTCTCTCTCTGTGTGTAAGAGAGAGAGAGAGAGAGAGAGAGAGAGAGAGAGAATATGAAGACACTGGTGCATCATAACATTATAGGAGATTATCAGATGGGGGAAAAAACCGGGTGAAATGCATACTCCCAGCATTATTGTGCAATTGCGCTAAAGATTTTCAGAAGATGTGCTTATCCAGGACTTATCCCATGAAGATCCTGGAATGCTCTAGCAATAAACTATTCATTGGGAAGTCCCAGGAATCGTTTACTTGCAGGAGCATTCCTGGATCTTCATGGGATAAGTCCTGGATGTGCATGATGTGTTTGAAAATTTTCAGCAAGCTCTCACAATTGCCCTCTGTCTGATAATCGCTGTAGTGTTGCAACAATGGTATGGGGCTGAAAAAGGATATACAAGGGAGTAGAGAGCAAAATTTCAGCTTTTGACAAGCCCTGGGGGAGAGGGGAGCAGTCATTTGGAAATGATTTTTTTTCATTAGAGGGAAAAACCATTTAAAAGTTTATTTCAGTTACTTTACCAAATGAAAAGAAAACAAATTGAAATGTGTACTCCTTTTCCTACTTCTCCCCTGATCAGATTTCCCCACCCAGAGCAAGCCCACTAACCACCCTGACCACCCAAAATTGCCATTAATTTTTGGACTGCAAATCATAAAAGGATAGTGGGAGAAAAGCAGGTAATTAACATATGTTTTGTGACAATGAAAAGAAATGTGTTCAAGACAGTCTCAGACAGGAGAATAACAGGAGAACATAGTGTGGATGACAATGGTGTCACCTGAAAAGCCTCAACTATAGGCACAATTAGCTTGCTCTACTTCCAGTTTGCTTGCTTTGTGCAATACAGCTTGAAGTACAGGGCATTAGAAGGAAGTTAAAATCATAAAGGACAACCTTCAGTAAAGTTCATATGCTTAAAAAATTGTTAAAAGCTATGAACAAAAAACCTAAAATCCAAAGAAACAGTGGTATTATCTTTTAAAAGTAGCAGTTGTCAAACTTGCCTCCCTCCCACCCTTAATAAAATGCTGGATTTCATCTGCTAATTAGCATGATTTATTGTGAGAGATTCTGGGAGTCATACCCCAACAACAAATGCATATCCAAGTGTGGGGATTATTATTTTAATATGTACTGATTCCAATATTTTAAATCCTAAGTATTGCTTGATTGACACTGATTTTAGTAGGAAGTAGGGAATACACATATTGGTCAACTAGAAGCTTAAAGGTTTGTTTGAAGGCAATAGTGAGATGACACCAAAAACAAAGCCAGAAGCCCCAAATCAACAGATAGCTCAAATTAGAATACTGTACAGTCATTGAACCAATGAGATGTATGTTAAATGTTGAGCTCCCTAGTTTCTAGTGATTTAGTGAATCTACCTTAGTTGAGGCCATAACATCCAACATAGATACTGTAGCAAATATTTTTGTACCCTATAATTGGTACAGGTTCCCCTGTGGTAGCCTACATTTTGGCTCAAATACTGGAACAACAAGCCATATCCTTTTCATTGTTCAACACAGTCACACCTCAGAATACAACTGGAGGTGGATGCTGGATCGCCACCATTACTAAGTCTGGAAAACTAAGCAATTTGGAACGGATGATTAGGAAGTCCACACTATGCTGCTTCTGTCAAGTCTAACACTCTGCAGATTACTGTTATATTCTATGCATGATCCTGATTTCATTTATTTGTACTTATTTGCAAGAGGCATTGGAGTGAGTGAAAAAGTGGTGGCTGGGAGGAGCTGGTGGCAGAGCAGCTGCCTTGGTGGACCCATCCATGCTGGAGGTTGGGCTCCTTTCCTCACCACCACCACTACACCCCTTTTCTTCCTGATGGGTGGAAGAAATCAGGTGTCACACCTCTTCTGGGGTGTCACCCAATGCAGGCTGCACCACCACACCCCTCAAGTGATGCTGCTACCCTAATGGAGATCCCGAACTCATGATTCTACCTATCTGTGAGTAGAACAGGAGAATGTATTATGTATGACTAATGTATTATTAGTCATGTCAGGGACTTTTCATGGCCTTCTGGACCTCCAGAATTCCCAAACCAATCCAAGAGAGAGAAAGAGGCTGAATTCTGTTTCCAGAAGGCTTTGGGTGCAACAGTTTACTTTTAAATAGCTTGGAAAGCTTCCTTGTACTATATCCAATTCCAGTTCTCAAAAATGTGTGTTCATATAGTGGTGTGTGTGTGTGTGTGTGTGTCACATTATTTATATATAATGAACACCATATACATATATAGAATTATAGAATCATAAAATTGTAGAGTTGGAAGAGACCACAAGGGCCAACTCCCTGCCATGCAGGAAATCACAATCATAGCATTTACTGCCATGCAGGAAATCACAATAAAAATATCATATTTTTGAGAACTAGAAGTGGACTTTCAACCACTTTTGTTTTACTTTTCTGTTGTCCATACAATGCACAAAGAATCTCAATACATAAAAGTGGCCCCTGGACTTGCTGCAATTGCCCACCATGGCTTAAAAGCCTTGCCTTGGACAAATAGTTCCACCTCTGTTTCTTGTCTCTGTCTCTCTAAAAGATAGATAGGTAGATAAATAAATAATTAGAGAGAGAACTGAAGCAAAATCCTTACCCATCTTTACCATGAAGCATGGCATTTCTATTTTATTCAAGTGTTCTAAAACTGGATACACATCTCTTCTCAACCCACTAAATGATTCCATCCTGCAAAAACTTCATAGCCCCCAGGAGTCCAGAAAATGATGTTGTAATTAGTGTCACCATGAGTCAGGAGTGATTAGAAAGCACAAAACAACAACATCAATCATGGAGAATTATTACAAGATAAGCAACTTAAAAGATGCATCCTTCCAAAACTAGAGTCTTCTTTTTCTTGATGATTAGGAGGAGACTCCCCATCTGGGCTCACTAGTTGTGGGTGACAAAAGATGCATCAGTCACAATGTTTTATTAAGACCCTTGAATTCTGAAACCTTCCCACGACTTAGGTGTTATTGAATTGATTCAGTTCAGTCCATGCTCATCAGACTTTTTTCCTTAATGCATTGGTAAACTATAACTACAGTAAACATATCCAGAGCCATAAATATAGCTGTTTAAACAAATGTTTATAAAACCTATTAATACATAACCTATCCAAATTTAAACTTGAAAGAAATCTTCCAGACAAATTATGAACTCTGCAAAATACACTATTTTATTATGGAAATGCTGGAAGAGTTTTGAATGCTGTAGTGGTAATTGGCACCCAGGTAGTGATGATGGTAAATTAATATATCACAAAATACTGTGATAAACTGTATTATTTTGTTAAGTCTGTAACATTCTGCTGTGTACATAGCAATTTTATTGATTAACATGGAGCCTCACTTCTGACTGACTGTTTCTCAGGAAATCGTTTTTGTTTTTGCCTTATCCATATACCTGCTTGATAGAAATTCCTAAGAATATACCGAACACGAACTGAAATGCAGGATAAAATTAAGCCACCACAAAAGAGAAAAGATGAGTTATAGCAAGGTTGCAATGAACTAAATAGGCCATTTATTTAAAGGAAGTATAACATGAAACATGCACAGACCTAAACTTACCCTAAATGGAAAATATACTAAGACTACTGAGATATATGGAGCCTATATTTTGTAAAGTGGGAAGCTTCTTTGGAAGAATACTGAGTTGGACTTCTATTTCTGAATCCACCTTAGATTCACCCACTTTTAGAGTATTTGGGATCAACTGTATCTAAAAATGACTCGTACATTAATTGAAATGTCTCCACAATTTTTTTTTGAAAAAACCTGGGGTGTTTTGACAACAGTTCTCTTGAAAAACTGGTAAATGTTAATAACAAAAGTGTGGTTCAAACATTGGAAAATAGTAATATGTTTAAATGTAATTTCCTTTGATGAATACAGTGAAGTTTTTTATTTAGACAATGTGTTACATTGTTTTGAGAACTAAGAAGAAGTAGAGAGGCAATAGCAACGTTGATAAAATTATATATATTGATCCCTATGTGGTGACCATTCCATTCAAGCATTCAATATAGATATTGGGAAAACAAAGAAATGACAAAACAATTGTAAGAATATAGTAGTTTAATAGGAAACTGGTGTAAACAGGAAGTTTGTTTTTATTTATTGCTTCTCAATGCTCCCGAAGTGATAGTGAGTTGCCTAGATGTGTATTTTCTGTGTTTTTTTGTTCTTGTTTTTGGTCCTGTCAAGATGTTGTATAGTGAGTTGCGTAGATATGTATTTAGTGTGTTTTTTGTTCTTGTTTTTGGTTCTGTCAAGATGTTGTATGTTGTATGTCGAAATTTTATACGAAAATAAAACTATTTAAAGAAAAAAAAGAAATGTTTCAGCAATTTCACTGTAGTGTTGGTTTCTGTCCCACTGCAAAGTGGATTTTTTTGTTTGTTTTTGCAGTGTGTGTGTGTGGGGGGGGAGAAATGAATTGTTTTGTGGAGTCTGTATCACTTAGCTTGCCTTCTAAAAACAATCCCTTTGTGTGTGTATGTGTGTGTGGCCACATACAAGCATACATGCAGGCTGCTGACAATTTCCCAGGAATCACAGCAATAATGTGTACCTGCCACCATTTTCTATTATGTGCATGTGTAGGAAACAGATGGTTCTTTGCCAAGAGATTGCAGTCAGATGGGGGGGGGTTGTAATCTGGTTATTTCAAAGGGCTTGGCTATTTTATCCGTTATTTGGTTATTTCTAAAAGCAAGATAAGTAGTGCAATTGCTCCAAATAAGTTTGCCATTCTTCAGTTCATCCCTGCAAAATAACTAAAATGGCTTTCCCTCCTTCACCATCACTCCATAGGGTTGTAAGGTGGAGAGCCATTTTGATCCAGACCCAAATGGGGCCAAGACTCAATCATCAAAGGAGAGTCCAAACAGAAACTGAAGTCAATGTGAAAGGCATTTTCAATTTCATTGATTAAATCATGTTTGCTTGTTTAGGTAATGGACTGAACATGACTGGAATCCTGTTGGTGCAGTATAGCAGTGGTTGTCCTTTCCCCAGGATCATCCAGTGATTGAGAGGAAAGGCAGAAACAACCTATCAGACCTAAGATTCTTCTGTTTCTGTTTTTTGCTTTACAGCTGCTGCACTCATGGCCTTTTCCCTTCCTGCCATGATTACATACTCTGGAATAGACTAGGCCCTTGGTATCTACTGGGGTTTGGTTCCATGACCCCCCCCCCATGGACAACAAAATCTGTGGATGCTCAAGTCCCATAAGATACAATGGAACAGTAAAATAGTGTCCCTTGCATAAAAGGGCAACATCCAGGTTTGCTTTTTGGAATTCATATATTTTAAAAATATTTTCAAGCCATGGATGCTTGAATGGATATGGAGGGCTGACTGTAGTTATGGTGGCATAGGTCACCAATGGTATTCTAGCCAATATCTACAATTTCATAGGAAAAGTACAGTGGACAAATTGATGTTGGGAAGATACACTATTTGGACACGGACAGTATTCTTGCTCCAGAAAAAGCAATCAAAGCTGAAAGCTTGAAACAAGTCATGTAATAAGGACAGCTGCAAGGATGGCAAAGCCAACATTCCCAGATACCCTTTCCTGGACACAGTAGAAGTGGCAGAACCAACTCAGGAAGGAAGATGTCAGTTGGATGTGGCTGAAATAACTCACCATGGACCGAGCCAAAGCAGCAGCTGCAGATTTGTGCAGGTTAATGAGAGTGGTTAGAACATTCTTGCTGATTTTCCAAGGCAGTAACACAATTTACTCCAGCATGATCCTTACATACAACAAAACAATTAAATCTGGATTGAAGAGAAAGACAAAGACATTGGGATTTCTGATTGAGAAATGACACACACATACAAACATGTGTTGCTTTTTTTTTTTTTAAAAAAAATAAAGATAATTGTTTTTGCTATTTAAAACTGTGTTACATTTGAAACATTTTTTATTCTCAAGTTTAAAAATCATGAAGTGGTTTCTAAGCTTGGTTAAACAAGCAATATATGTATTTAATACTTTCTAAGTCATTTCCCCCTTGTCCAGAGAGTTATGGTGACATTTCTAAATGCTTCACAAAACACCAGAGGTCAAACTGGCACAGCAACATTGGCTTGAGAAGACAGATATTCTACTCCCTAGATCCTTGTTAAAGTTTATTGTGGGCACAATACTTTGTTGGTGTAAATCCATTAACTGTGGTAAAGTTATGCCATCAGGAAACTGAGCCCAATTTTAGCATTTATATATGTGTCCAGAGCCAGTATATTCTGGATAGCTGAAGGCCATTTTGAAAAAGGCAAAAAAATAAAAAAAATAAGGAAAAAAAATCCCAAACCCAAACTTATAATTACTTTGCAGATTCTCTTTACTTGCTTGTATAAATGCTTCCACTTAATAGGCTTATCTGTTACTTTCAGTTAATTACTGTGAAACAGTTATTATGTTTTTTGTGGAGCTTTCGGGCTATGTGGCCATGTTCTAGAAGAGTTCCATGAGAACATGGCCACATAGCCCAAAAGCTCCACAAAAAACTATAGATGCTGGACATGAAAGCCTTTGACTCCATAGTTATTATGTTGCTATTGCAGCTCCTTTTTGCACTCTCCAGAGGCTGGATTGGGGCCATAACATGAGGTTGCCGCGGCCCCGATCTGGCCAGGAAAGGGGCAGCTCCATGCCACCGCTTAGGAGCAGTCTGTATAGCCCCTCAGCCTGCATCCACACTGCAGAAATAGTCCTGGTCAAACCCACTTTAACAATTCATGGCTCAATGCTATGAAATTGTGAAATTTGTAGATCTGTGAGATGTGTAGCCTTCTCTGTCAGAGAGAAATGGGTCCTCAACAAATTACAATTCCAAGAATGCCACAGCACTTAGCCATGGCAGTTAAAGTGGTGTCAAACTGGATTATTTCTGCAGTATGGATACAGCCTAAGGACTTTATCACATCGCTCTGGTACTCGATTTATCTCTTCCGAATTTGAGCCAAAATCGGAAGTTATGCTGATTTTATTGCATAGACCTTTTCTTTTAAAAAAAAAAATCCTGTTGCCTCTAGAGTTGAGTTCGGGCCCCAAGTTGCTTTTTTTCCAGTTCTGAAGCTTCCAATTTGGAAAAAGAAATAGCTGCCGAAGTGACTTACGGGGCCCAAATTCAACACTGGAGGCAACAGGAAGCCATTTTGAGGGAAAAGTCCATGCGATAAAATCAGCGTAACGTCCAAATGTGGCTCAAATTTGCAAGAGGTAAGTCAGACACTGGAGATGGGGCAATAAAGTCCTACGATAAATATCACAAGGAATCCTCTGGGAAATGTCAGGATTGGACAATGGCCATAATGCTAACCTATTGAACAGATAGAGTAGTATTGTTCATCTGTAAAATCAGTCTATGTGTTTCTGAAGGAAACACATGCATGCCACTTTAGTAGTTGTGTTTGATTAAGAATAAATAGCAAATAAGCAAGTGGAAGCTACTTTCATAAAATGACAGCTAAGACTCATCAGTTCAGCCATTTTTTTAAAAAGTACTCTTCTAATTTTGAAATCATGTTGGCAACACATGTTGCACTGAAGGCTCAGTAACATGAATAGGAATTATGTATGTTCCTCAAAAGGGGAGTCTGGGATCTTTGGGGAGTCAAGAGAGAGCCTGTTTGAGCAATCGTTCCTTGATTGATCTGTGCACGGTGCAGTGTGTCAACTATCAAAGCAAGACTGGGATCAAAAACAAGATAAGAGATTTATCACCATTAAAGCCTTCCTTGACTAAGCCACACTCTTTAAAAAAATGGCATACAGCTGACATCCTTTTTGAAGTTATGAAACACACATTCCTTGAGTGGATCAGCAAACAAAGCTATTTATAATAGCATGTTAATTCAAGTTGTTAACATCACTTTTCATAGTGTTGTAGAGGTGTTGTTTCTGCACATTTTTTTTAAAGGTAAGCTCTGTTCTTTTTGACTTTCTAACTTTGCTGTAAATGCTTGCAGATGATACATCACAGAGAATTTAGGATTGGCCAGACTTTTCACTTAGTGTTCCATCCAAAGTAAACAGCTAACACTGAGAAAATAGAAGAAAATGAGAGTGTTTTACTGGCTGACCTCTGGGGCTTGGGCCAGGTTATTGGATCACGGAGTTAATGAATAGAATTCCATATCTTTCAGAGGTCTTGTTCTGAAATGTTTTCTAAGTTGAATGTTTCTATCCAAACACAAAGGGACACACAGGACCCAGATTAGGATATTTACCAGATAGCAAGCCACTTGTGTGGGATTTATTGAATGGGGAGAATATAGGGTGTAGATCTCTCCCCTCTAGCACACAACGAAAGCACAGATAAGCCAGAGTTGACTTGAAAGCCCAAAGGGGCATAGGTTAGTAATTGGGGAGGTTTAAGGAGTTTGATCATTGGAAATTGCAATGTACCTTGCCCTGTTCCTAGACCCCGACATATGTGCCAACTAGAATTTAACCACTAGCTTTCACAATTCATTGAATTATCTTTCTTATTTATTTATTTATTTATTTATTTCATTTAAATGCCTACTTTCTCTTGGAGTGGGAACAAAGGTGTGCACAAAAATAATTTGCTTAAACAAAACACACCTGACAATAGCATTTAAAACATAATTTTAAAATCTTTACATTAAAACCACAACTATAAACTGTATGAAAACATTCAGAATCATACAAAAGTTAAAGACAGAACACACACACCCCACACACAAACAAATATAAGAACCAAATACTCACTAAAGTCCTGTTTGAACCAAAAGGTCTCTGCTTAACATTCAAATGGGAGCACAGAAGGAGCAAGCCAAGCCTTCCATAAAAGAGAATTCCACTTTAGTAGGTTTATATATGAGAGCCAGTATGGTGTAGTGAGTTGAGAATTGGACTCTGGCAACCAGGGTTCGATTACCAGCTCAGCTATGAAATCCACTGGGTGACCTTTGGCAGGTCACACTTTCTCAACCTCAGGTAAAAGCAATGGCAAACCTTCTCTGAACTAACCTTGCTGAGAAAATGCTATGATAGGTTCACCTTAGGGTCACCATAAGTCAGAAATGACTTGAAGGCACACAACAATGACAACAACAACAAGAACATAACCAGCACTTTGAATTGTGCCTAGAAATAAACTGGTAGCCAATGAAGCTGTTTTATGAAGGGAGTTCTGTACTTTCAGTAACTGGCCCAAGTCAGCATTCTGATGCATGTTTTGATGCACTTTTTTGCTCAAAGATATACAAAATTAAACTAAATTTTAAATGCATATTTGGAAATAGCTGATGTTCATAAAAGTAATTTTGTGCTAAAATGTTTTTTCTGTAGTTAAATACAATTTTGTTGTGCATCTTTTTGTTAAAAAGAACTAAAAAAACATTTATGCAGAAACATGACAAATGTAAGGGATGTTGATAATGACATGATGATGATTATGTTTTGTGTTTTGTACTCCCTTCTTGGAGGTTTCTTATTCATAGGATTGCCTAAGTCAAATCTGACTAGACAACAATAAACAAAATAAGCAACCCCCCCCCCCCCCCATTTTGGAAATAAACTGGTTTGTCAACTCTGAACAGCAGAGGTTTATTGTGATCAATCTATATGATGTATGATAGAATCTGCTTTGTATTTCTCTCTGTCTTTCCTATGCTGTACTTCAAATGCTCTGTATAAACTGGAAACCTACCAGACAGAAGAATGCTTAGATATTGTAGCACATTGCTACCCAAAGTGGTGGTCTATGGACCAGTGTCAGTCCATGAACCATCAGTTGTCACTCTCTAGCAAATTACCAGGAAAAATAGAAACAATTGCAGGAGATTATTGCACTCCTTTTAAACCAACTTATCTCCAACAGGATAAAGTCAAATTTAAATTTGAAAGGGGGTGTTACCACACTTAGCCGGGGCTGGGCGAGTGCAACCCATCTGCAGCCCAGACCCCAGCAGTGCTTATCCAGAGACTTTTCAAAAATGAGAGGTTGCAATAATCTCTGCAGTCACTGAGCAAAAATATGTTACTGGGCCCTGTCACATTAGGTAAAAAATGTGAGTCTCCTTCATCAGACAACTTGAGAAACTCTGCTGTAGCAAACAGGAGACATCCTCCTGTGTCTCAGACTTAACTTGGGACATATATTTCAAAAGCATGATCTCCATTGTTGTTGTTGTTGTTGTTGTTGCTGCTGCTGCTAAAACATACATAAGGTGAACATTAAGACAGAATGAAACAATTCACAGCATTAAATTGATGCTTAAAAAATAAGATGCAGTTAAAAAGATATAAAGCAATTATAACAGTTCAGTTTATAACAATACAGCACCCCTTAATCCATCCATATATTTGTTCTAAATGCTTTTTGGAATAAAAAGGGTTTTGGACAGTATTCTGGTGTTTATTTTGCATGTTTTAAAATGATTTTATATTTTTAATGTGTAGATTTTTAACTTTTTTTTTAAATTTTTTTTTAAAGTTTACTTTCTTTGGGAGCGGCCTTGGGTCCTGCTCTGCTAAAAAGGCAGCATAAAAATATGATAAAATAAAAGAGTTCTACAGTGCTGGGCAGCTGACAAGAAGTCTCCGTCTCATGTGCCCAGTAGCGATGGTTATGTTGATGGTAGGACTGAAGCTGCATCCACACTGCATAAACAATCCAATTTGACACTACTTTAATGTATCATACTCAGTGCTACAGAATTCTGTGATTTCTAGTTTGTTGTGGCACCAGAGCTCACTGACAGAGAAGGCTAAATGTTTCACAAAACTACAGTTCCCAGAATTCCATAGTGTTGAGCCACAATAGTTAAAGTATTATCAAATTGGATTATTTCTGCAATGCAGCCTGAAAGATGGACCTCTCCTGATCTCATGTTCAAGGCAGACTCAT
This sequence comes from Urosaurus nigricauda, assembly GCA_034509955.1. Classification (NCBI taxonomy): domain Eukaryota; kingdom Metazoa; phylum Chordata; class Lepidosauria; order Squamata; family Phrynosomatidae; genus Urosaurus; species Urosaurus nigricauda. The sequence continues at coordinate 252,605,456 of JAOEGL010000001.1, read as the reverse complement.
CTGAGGATATATGGTCTGCATGATAGTGTGTACCTGAGCCATACATTGCTTTATAGGCCTTCACTAGTGCTTTGAACTGTGCTTTGAAACAAACTGACAGTCAGTGAAGCTTTTGTAACAGTGGAGTAGTATGGTCCCTTGGTTTGCACTACCCTGAAGTAGCATGCCATGTGGGCTCTCCATATGGAGAGGTTAAATTATTGTGGCTTATTTGTTTAAAATGTGTCATAAATTGTGGACTTTCTAAAACACAAAGGTAAATTATCCAATAAAATGATGCGTGAACTGGTCCCAAGAGTCTTCTCTCTCTTTCTCTATGTTCTGTTCTCATTATATATTTATTCCTGTCTCTCATCACTGTTTCTACACTTGACAAAGGAGTTTATCAGACAACAGAAATTGGGAGTATAATCCAATGGCAATCCGAATGCATAGGGTTTCACGTTATTGCGTATTAGAGTATCTCATGCAATTTCGGGCAATAAGAAGTCATTTTCAGGCAATGGGAAGTCATTCTGAACACATTCCGAATGCAATTAGAATTCATGTGAATTCTAATTGGCTCCATTCGAAATAGAGAGAAATTCCTCCCGTCTGATAAATTCCATACTTGGTTTCCTCGCTCTGGAGTTTATCACACGGGAGGAATTTCTCTCAATTTCGAAAGAAATGGAAGTGAGGCCAGTTTGGAATTGAGTAAATTTGCTAGTTCAGCGAATTTACGTGATTGCGTATTGACACTGTATTGCATTCAAAACTGCCCGAAATTGCCTTCCAGTGCCCGAAATTGCGTATGATAGTTTCTCACGCAATCATGTGAAACCCCATGATTGCATTCGGAAGGACTTCCCTTTGCCCGAAAATGTGTGTGATCAGTTTTCACGTAATCACGCGAAACCCCATGATTGCATTCAGATTGCCATTGGATTATACTTCCAATTCCCTTTGTGTGATAAACTCTGTTTGTATCTGCGGTTCCTTCCACTAACTTCCATAATCTATGTTGAAGGGAAAAATTGAATTGGACACTAGTGTTGGTGATTAAAGTATCAGCTATAACTAGCAAGATATTCTAAGCAAAAAGATAGCTGCTGGTGTTTTCCTTTCTTGTCTTCAAGATCTGTGCACAGATTGCTGAACTTTAAGACAATTCCTGTTTCTTCTTTTCCTAGGCTGCATCTGCTCTGGGCCTACAACAAACTCAAATTCCCAGAATTCCATAGCCTTGAGCCAAGGCAATTAAAGCGATGCCAAACCAGGTTATCTCCCCAGTGTGGATGCAGCCCTAGTTAGAGAGAGGCTGGTATTACACAGAGTCACCATAATGGCTTTCTGAGCAAATGTGCAGATGTGAAAGCCAACTTTAGGGGCTTATGTAACCAAAATTATGGCTTCTGGACTATCCTTAAATTTATTTCACACACACACACAAAACACACAAACACCAATATTTTTCTTTTTACTGTGTTGTGGCAATTGAGTAATTTTCCTGTTTTGTAACCATAAATTCATACCAGTAGCCCACTGAACAGTATTGTAGAAATAGCAAAGAGTCTTACAAGAAAGGTAACTGATCTTATATTGATCATAGCCTAAATGCTGTAGTTAAGCATCTCTGAGGGTGTAGAAATAATGCAATTTGATACCACTTTAAAGTGCTATGGTATTGTGGGATTTGTGATTTTAAAACGTGTTTAGTTTTCTCTGCCAAAGATTGTTGGTGCTTTACCAAATTACACATCTCAGGATTCTGTTATATGGTGCCCATGGCATTTAAAGTTGTATCAAAATGCATTATTTCCATCTTAGATGAACCCTGAATCTGGTAGTGACCTAGATAGAAGGTTACATAGGAGTCCCAGGCATTCTGCTTTAAGTTCCAGGATGCAAGAAAGATGCAACAGGAGCAACAAAAAACAGCAGCAGCAATGTAATAATGATGGCATCTACTGGAGAATTTTAAACTCCAAGTCCCTTGTTTCTTGAGATGACAGAAACAAACATCCATCCAATATGCAATATGAATCAGAGAAGGAATGGATCTAACTGGAATCAAAAAAGGAATACATGACATTAGACCAGGACAGAATACATATGACTGGCTCTTCAGATGATGTAGTACGGCAATTCCTTTTATCCTTTTATCATTATTTATGCAGGCTAGGGCTGATGATAAGTTGCATAGTCAATGGAGATTACTTCCAAATCTGTATGTTTAAGACTGCGGCCTAAGTTATTAACACATGAGTGAGACAAATGTAATAGCAATAAAGAGAAAAAGTAAAATATTTTCTTATTTTTAGTGTTCAAAATCTCATAATGTCAGTCATTTCTGTCACAATTAACCAAAAAGCAGTAAGCAAAAGGCAAAGTTGATTTTGAGATTTTATTAAGCAATCTAGTACTTTAGAGCCTAAAAGCTGAAGCAACTAAGGCTGAAAATATTTGGATTTATAATTCAGGAAAGCTCCACAACGTTTACATTTCTGAAGGAGCGATAAAGATGCAAAACAAGTAGTATTATGGAAATGAATAAAACTTCCACGAGGGTCATTGCCAAGTACTCTTAGCTCAGTGATTGCTATTCCACATGGCAAGGCACAAATGAGGTAGCACAAATATTTAGTTTGGAGTTACACAGAGTAAAATGCACAGGCTACCTATTATGGTTAAGCTCCAATTGGCACAAGGTGTAGAACATAATAAGAGAATTCAATCTTTCTTTGGCTGCAGAAATGGCAGTGGGTGTGGGTGGATAGAAAGAAAGACAGACATCAAGGAGAATTAGGTCAGATATACGTTAGCAAAATAATTTGTTATCACCTTGTTCCCAGTATTGTTGGAACACATAACCTTCAACTATTTTAGAAGTGAAAGATGTTATTTTAGATGTTAATGTGATTTAAAATAACCTCCTACTTACACTGTGGTTTTAGTGGAAAACAGCTTATTTCTATATGTTCATCCTGTGCAAATCAGGATCAGGATGGAATTGGGGTGGGGGGAGCTGGAGGATAACATAGGTTATTGGGTGATTAACTAGGTCTGGAAAGTGTGGTGTTGCCATTTCATTTTGTTTTGTTTTTCGTTTAGTGAAAACTGAGGCTGTTGTACTTTGCCCATATGACGAGATGGCATGACTCACTGGAAAAGACAATAATGCTAGGAAAAGCATCTAGAGGGCACCAGAAAGAGAAGAAGACTGCATATCAGATGGATAGACTCAATCAGGGAGGTCAGAAGCCTGAATCTATGAGACTTAAGTAGAGCAGTAGAGGACAGGGGTTTTTGGAGGTATCCCAGCCACAGGGTTTCCATGAATCATGATCAACTTGAGGGCAATTAAGAGCAACAATGTATGTATGCACGCAGATCCCAAATATTCGAAGAAATCCCTCCATTCCCCCCACCCTGCTCCCTCCATTTTCCCCAAGACCTGTGCACCACGCACCCTTCACCCCATGTGTGTGTATATGTGTGTTCTGTCTCTCAGGAGAAATAAATGCCCCCTTGTTTAGGGCACACTATTTAAAGTTTAAAGTACCCTTGCTTGCTTATTCAGTCACTCAGGTGAAAGTGGAAGAAGGAGCATAACAGGGACATAAGTGTCATTTCTGAGCCCAGAGCCACTCAGGCCATGCATGTATGTGCATTCCCACATTCACTTCCATCCCCTTCCCCAGCTTAAGGGCTTATTAGAGATGGAACGTCTCAGGGGTGGATGGAGGGAGGCGGACAGTGGGAGGGGAGGAGGAGACAACCACTTCTATAGCTTTTTTCCCCCTTCCCTTGTACCTTATATAGTCCTTTTCAAGGCCAGTGCTACAAAGAAGTGGGAAGAGGCTGTGGTGCTTATTCACATAGCTTTAATGTAGACAAGGAATAAACTGAATCCAAACAATGATACCTTTATTGGACCAACCAAAATGCACAATTACATGTTGCAAGCTTTCAAAGTCACACTGGCTTCTTCATCAGGCAAACAGGCGGCAAAAAATGAAGCTTCATAGGCCTATATTTTCTGTTTCTGTGCTTAGTTCAGATGGTAGGAAAGGCTACCTGCAGGCTGGCACCTCCGCCTTTGGCCATGTGATCACTGCTAGATTTTCAAAGTCAAAGAAATTTAATGTCCATTTGCAATTCAAAGAGGACATTTCCTTGGAATCCGGCCTGTCTCTTTCCTTTGTGAATCCATAGGCTCCTATGTAGGTAGAGAACACTGAATTTCTCAAGAAGTCTTCATGTTTTGCATCAGGAAAACTTTAGGCGGCAAGTTTAAGACATTGGTTAGTTTAAGATTTACCAAGCCTTGGCTCAGTCAGAATGGAGACTATGGTCAAGAAATCTGAAGAAGACAGGAATTAGAAGGATAGCTATGAAGGATCTAGACAAGATCTTCAAATGTAAAGATATATAACTAAATACTAAAGTTGTGATTATCTATGCCATTGCTTTTCCAGTTTCTATGTATGCTTGTGAAAGCTGGACTGTGAAGACAGCTGACAGGAGGAAAACCAACTCATTTGGAATGTGTTGCTGGAGAAGAGTTCTAAGGATACCATGGAGTGTTAAAAACAAAGCATACCTGAACTTTCCCTAGAAGCCAAGTCATTTAAACTGAGGCTGTTATATTTTGGACCATATTATGAGAAGGCATGAATCACAAGAAAAGACAACAATGCTTGTTAAGGCAGAAGGCTCCATAAGCTGAAGGTGACTTGACAGTAGTTAACAAAAGCATATATATATATATAGTGTAGATACATTACAAAAGTAGCCTGCTGTTCCAGGACAACAACCCAGTAAGGGTACTATTTTCTTAATTAAAGTAAACAAGTTAAAAAAAAAAAAAGGTGGCTGGGAAGCTGTGTACTCCTCAAAGAATTAAACAACAACATTTATTTGGATGTGCTGAAGACAGCAAGCCAGCTACTGCAATACCTGGCTGCTTGGCTGTTGGAAATGTCTGAGGCCAGGTCTTCATTCCTTCCCTCCATTTCCCACTTAGAAGTGGCACAGTACTCAGCAAGACACCCTGCCTTGGCATACTTGCACAAGGTAGGAAAAGCTGAACTGGAGGGGTGAGGGGTCTATACTTATCTTTAAGAGCTTCCGTTAGTTTGGCAGCATGGTGCAGTGCAGAGATCAAGAGCACACTGCCTGGGTTAAGGGGTCTTGAAGAACTTGAAAGCCTGCCAAGGAATGGAAAGCAAGATTATTTTTTCTCCTTCTGTCTGTGATTCATTCTCTTTCCAACACTTGAGTGTCTTGAAGTCATTTTCTGGCTTATAGTGACCCTAAGGCAACCTTACAGAGTTTTCTTAGCAAGATTTATTCAGAGGGGGTTTGTCACTGCCTTCTTCTGAGGCTGTGAGAGCGTGACTTGTCCAAGGTCACTCAGTGGGTTTCCATGGCTGAGCTGAGATTCATACTCTCATCCCCCAGAGTCCTTGTCCAACACTCATACCACAACATCATGCTGACTCCAACACTCTCGAGGTTTAATGCTTAGTGTTTTCCTGGGCTTTTTCTTCATCTTTGCAGAGACAGCAGATGAAATATGCTGTTTTGACTGCAGTGGGAGGGAGAGTTCAAGAACTTTGCTGGGTACATCTCTGCAACTTTGCTCTGAAATAACTCAGCAGACAGTTCAGTACCTAGGTCTGACATTCCATCACACATGTCATGGACTACCCACAGATCTGCTGCCTATCAGAAAGCACAAGTTAGTCTGCCATTCTGTTTTCCCTCCTGCCAGTAGAGTCTTTAATGCCAAAACAGTTTCACAATTGCTGTATGCCTCTGCTGTTTGGGTGGGGGGAATAACTTCAGAGTTAATCTTCAGGCTAAATTTTTGAGGGCTCTTCTCCAAAACTCCAGATATCTTGCTAATACGGTTTTGCTGTTAGAAACAGGGAAATGTCCTCTACTGACAATGACTTGGTTGTTAGCTTTAACTTTTTAGCTTCCAGTTAATATTTTTAAAAATATTTTCAAAATATTTTAACATTTTTAAATTGCAGATTTTTCTATTGGGTTTACTTTTCTGTCTGCCTCAGGATGAATACATAAACCACTGTTGAAAACTTGTCACCCAAAAATCTGCTTCAGTTGGTCTGTCATCAGCCTTTTACAGTTCTCTGAAATCAGTAAAACAAAGACCTTGGAATATTGTTCTGAGTGACCTTCAGGCTCATTCATACTCATCCTGCTGTCAGGTCTTTTCATCTAGCTAGGTATTTTTTTAAAAATGACTGTTGTTAATTATCTTAGACTTTTTATCAAGGCAAGATGGAATAGTTTTTCATCTATAATGCTCTGAGGAAGATTTGCTGGTGTTCCTTAAACCACAAGATCATGTCCCTGCAGTAGCATATTCTTTTGTTCTATGGATTCTACAAACAGACTCAACAATATATGATTGATCCATTAGTGGCAAAATTACCAGGAAAATTGACCCAATTTTATGTCAAATTCTTATTAGAAGGTAAGGTTCCTAGGCTGCATCCACATAGCAGAAATAATCCAGTTTGACACCTTTTTAACTGCCATAGATCAGTCCTATGGAATTCTGGGAACTGTAGTTTGTTGTGGCACCAGAGTTCTCTGACAGAGAAGGCTAAATGGTCCAGAAAACTACAGTTCCCAAAATTCCATCCACGAGGAGTTAAAGTGCTGTCAAACTGGATTATTTCTGCCATTCAGACCCCCAGACCAAGGTTTGCTAGGGTGGTTGTTGCCTAGTTTTTCTCTGAGGTGGTCAGGATCAGAGAACAACAAATGCCTGTATTAGGGGAAATGTCTGAAAAAAAAGGTGTTTGCATGACTTTACCAAATTTCCTTATGCTCTTGATTTATTTTGTATGAGGTGACCTTGATTTTGCTTAGTTTTTCAAGTTTTGTAAAAAGGAGTTGTTGCTGCTGTTGCTGCTGCTGCTGCTACTGATTATCAGAAGAAAGTTTTAGTTGTCTTTAATTTAATCTGCTGATTTCCTACAGTTACAAGCTGTTGAAGTGGAACTCCTGTACTACTGAATATCCGCAACAACAACAACAACATAGCTTTACAAAACAGATTTGGATCTCACAGACTTACTATGGTATATGGTTGTGTAAATGGATGGGATCAGTGGGAATGACTTCCCCTTTTCAGCTGCTTTAGTTTCCCCCCTCCTCTCTTTTCCCTAAGAGTAAAAATTGGAAGAACCTCTTTCTTTTTTTTATTTTTCTGAAATTGAACTTTTTCAGGATTTTTTGAGAGCAAAATAAGCAACAGAAGAAGGGAGAAGTCTAATCTGGAAAGTTCTTAAACACCACTTCCTCCACACTATCAAAGCCTGCATGTTTGATTTGTGTGTGGCGAGGATATTGATCAATGAAGGTGTGCAAAGAAGAGGGTAATTTCATATTAAACTCCTAACAAAGGACTTGAAAACTGTCTCTTACACATGCACACACTATGTTTGTGTGTAGGGTGAGACAAGAAATTCTGATATATGTTGTCAAGGTGTTTCATTTTATACAGAAGACAAATTCCCCTTCCTCCTTCCTTTTACCTTAGCTCCCAATCATGGAATCTGTGAGTAAAGTCAAGGCTGGATCATCCACTCATTGCTCTGCTTACTTTGATTGCTTGCACCAAACATTTTGTATTTTTATGAGGGGAATGTTTTTCCCTTGCACACTCTTGAGTTCCTTTTGCAAATGAATTGAACTTACATAAGTTTCACATGAAAAGTGAGTAGAACAGGTTTTTTTTTTTTTTTTTAGAATATGAAAGAAAGTTGGGGGGCTGGGGGAGGCCTCTGTTTTAAATATTGGGGATCTGCTTAAGTCAAAGAAGCTTGCAAGAGCCTGGATAGCCTAAGGATTGTTTCCACCTGTTTATACCAGCATAACTTAGAATGACTCCCAGTTAGGGTAAATAAGATTTTGTATTTTAAAATATGCAAGTGTGCAATCAAACACACAATAGTAATTCAAAAAGACAAACCATTCAGAACTAACTGAAATAGAGGTGTGGAAATTAGTGGAGTTTTAGGGGTGCAGGGAGGGTTACATTTACCTGTCCTGGAGAGGTGACCACAGAAAGTGAGATGTGGCTCAGACAGTGTCTGCAGGTGACACTGCATGTACTCTGTTTCTACAGAGCATAGATTGGGGTCCACCTGTGTGAGAGAAGGCTACGTTCAGGACTGATATTTATATCTGAGATCCTACCCTCAAGGGGTAGGCTATCTTACACTGCAACAAAGACCTGATGGTCTTGCAAGGAACTGACAGTGGGATTATGGAACAAGTGATGGCTTTAACTTTACAGTAACAAAAGAGCTATTGGATGCAGGAGAGCCCCAAAATAAATAGATGGAAGGTTGGCTGGGAACACAACAGTGGGTAGGTAGGAAGCATTGGATGAGAGATTAGAGGAGGCCAGTGCTTCACATAGTGTACTCTTGCTTTTCTCCAGGAGAAATAAGAGTTGAGATACTATACTTACATTGACCCAGGGATAAGTCAACTCAGTTTTTTGGGGCCACTTTTTAACCTAATTTCTAGACGTATACATGAGTATATACAGTAGGTTAAATTCTTCAGTCCAGATAGATTTTAATTATAAATAAAGAAATTTTATTAATTAACAATAATTAATATTATTAATTGTGGCGGGGCCGCAAGGGACTCCTCCCACTCGATGCTTCTTGGATGTATCCATCAGGACAGAAGAAAGTGTAGACCACTAGGTTTTTCAGAGGCGAGTACAGCTCGGCCAGAAGCCCTTCCTCTGGGCTGAGCCTGCCAGAGTCAATTACCTCCCCTTCTGCCAGGGCCTCTCTCTCAGCTAGAGCTGCAGACTTTCTTGCGTTTTCTTCTCTTTCCCTTCCAGCGTCCGCCTCACCGATCATTCTTCCGTGTCCCTCCCTCCCCACGAATGCCTCACCCTTTCCCCTTTTATCCACGGGCCCCTCCCTCCTTAGGCCCTCCCTCTTAGGCATTGCCTCTCTTTCTTCTTTCCCAGGGGCTACTGGATCTTGTAGTTCCCATCTCTGGCTCTCTGCTTTTTTCTTCATTGGCCCTTTCTTTCCAGAACAACCCTCTTCAGTGGGCCACCCATCCTTTGCCTTGCCACATTAATATTAATTCTACCCTCTCTCTCCTCTGCCTGGCCCTGTCTACAGGAGAAAGCAAAGTGGCGGAGGAGCTTTGCCCATCTTCCTCCTCCACCACCACCCAGACTTCTTTTCAGGAGAAGGCCAAGAAATGGAGGAGCATTGAGGGGTGAGCATTTGCTGGCCTCCTCCTCGTCCAGCTGCCCTTCTCCTCAGGAGAAAGCTGAGCAGCTGAGAAGTCTTGCAGGGCAAGTGTTCACCCTTCATCCTGCTTCTCTGCATGACCCTTTCCTTAGACCCAAATCAAGAGATGGAGGAGCCTTGAAGTCATTCCACATCCTCACGGGCCACCCAAAATCCTTTGGTGAGGATGCATGTAGCCCCTATGTTGTGCAGGCCTGCTCTGGAGTGATTGAAACAATCGCTGGATAGTTGGTTAGGAAGGGGTCTTTTATAACATACTGTACACAGCCTAGGGGAGGTAGAAGGCATGATCTTTAACTGCTTTGTGACGTGACTCTGTAGTCTTCATCATAAGAGAATATGCTGAAGGCCTGAGGGAAGTTGAAGTATTTAACTTTATTGTGGTACTATCTAAGCCTTCCACATGTCTTTGGACCAGTGTCTTTCCCATGTGAAATGTCCTAGTGTTCCAAAGATCAGTATGATCTCCTAAAAATATCCCTGTCCATAGATATCAGCTATGAAAATTTTAAATCCTGTATTTCAGCAAGAGGGATGTAGGATATACCAACAGTGTGTAAACTACAGGATGGAAATAATTTATTTAATGACATCATCATAGCTCACACCCTCCTCTTCCAAATTGCAGTGCATAGAATTCTCCTGACTTGGGACCATAATGAGACTATACAAGGGTTCCTGCTTAATTCAGAAGATGCAAACAATTAAAAGAAATACTGGTGTGTTTTGTTTTGTTTTAAATCTTGGATTGGGTAGGAAGTTTGTTACTTTCTCAGAAATTTCAGTGTCTAAATAATGGCTCACCACAATTATGTACTACTCTTTAGTAAGAGGAACATGGAAAAAATATATATCCTCTAGTTCTTCTTTTACATATAGCAGAACGTTGTCATTTGTTCATTGAAGAACAGTACAGAATGAAGAACTGCATGAGGGCTACATAAAATGAAACCATAATAACAAGGCAGATAAAATACAAGAAGAGAGCTTGTTATAAAACAACTTTCTTTCTTTGGTGTGAACATGATCAAGCAATAATATTCAAAGTATAATCACGTTACATTTCAGTTTGGGTTATTTGGTTTTTAAGACTCTTACCTACACAGAGAGGGGAGGGGGTACTTCAATTTAAATTGAAGTTTAAAAAATCCAAAGCAATATATTATGTTCTTTCATTTCAAAGCATTACTCACAAAAGGTGAATGATGCACACATGAGAAGATTCATTTTTTATTTTAGTTTATTTAAAGCAGAATCCCCAGCTTATCTGCCCACATAATGGCTCACAATAGCAGATGTTGTAATTACAATATCTCAAGCAATCATAATTACCTTCACAGCCATTCTTCAAGGTAGGTTAAGCTGAAAGCAAATTACTTGGCCAATCAGAAAATTGCTTGTTTGTTTGTTTGCTTGTTTGTTTGATGACTAGAGGCAGAAATCTGGGTTTCACTATTCCACACTGTGAGCATAGTTATGGAGCCCTGATGCCTCAGTGGTTAAATGCTGGTGCTGCAGCTATTCATAGCCACAAGGTGGTGAGTTCAATCCCAGGCAGGGCTCCATGGCCCACTCAGCCTTGCATCCTTCCGTAGGTTGCTAAAATGAGTAGCCAGCTTTTTGAGATCAATTAACTTACTCAATGTAAACCACTTAGATAGTGCTTAAGTGTACTGATAAGTGGTGTAGAAACATACTTGCTATTACTTTTTGGGGGAGCTTTCAGGCTATATGGCCATGTTCCTTTCTGACGTTTCGCCAGCATCTGTGGCTGGCATCTTCAGAGAATGATAGCCTGGAAAAGGATTGGAGATATATATCCTGTGTGACCCTGGGAAGGAAGGGGTAATTTGCAAATGTATTGTTCTGTTGCTTCTGACGTTTCACCAGCATCTGTCAGAAAGGAACTCTTCTAGAACATGGCCACATAGCCCAAAAGCTCCACAAAAAACTATGGATGCCGTCCATGAAAGCCTTCAACTCCACATACTTGCTATTGCTGTTATGGGGCTTCTATTCTTCTCCACCAGCCCACAAAAGTAGTTTTTCAGTGCAAGTGTAGACCCACATGGCAAATACACTGGAGATCTGAAAGGGAAACTGGTGTCCTTTTCTTTTGGATGCAGAACTGGGCATAGATGTTGCTTGAATGCCCTCTTGGCTACTAAATGGCTGCTGTACACTAGGCACCAAATAAATATCTCTTTGTGCAACAAAAGGTCCAAAACACACTGCAGAAATAACCCAGTTTCAGATAGCTATAACTGCCCTGGCTCAGTGCTAGGGAATTCTGGGAACTGTAAGTTTGTGAGACATTTTGCCTTCTGTGTCAGAGATCTCTAGTGCCACAATACACTACAGTTCCTAGGTTCTGCCTTAGGACTGATTAGGAGCATCTTTGTTTTGTCTGGATTACTGTATATATTCTTGTATAAGTAGAAAATTTAGGCAGAAAATTGACCCCAAAATTTGGGTCAACTTATCCATGGGTCAATGTCAGTACTTTACTTTAACTCTTATTTTATAAAGCAACCATACCCTGGTAAAAGGCAAAAGCATAATCTGTCCTGGAAGCACTGACCCCCCTCTATTCTTGCATCCATCCATACTCTAGTATGAGCACAAACAGTTATGCCTGCTGGAATTTTAAAAACTTCTTTGGCATTGTTTTCCTTTGCTTCCTCCTTTAGTTCCTTTGTTACATGCCCCTAGGTTTTACCCTCAATTTATCCACGGGTCATGAGGTTGACATAGTCGAGTATATACAATAGGTTTCTATTTGTTTGCCCTCATCCAGTCCATTACTGACATTAGACACTAGTTCAGCACAGAGACAGTTCCTTGGAATTAGATGGAAAGGAGGGGTTGGGTGCCATCTGTATACTGGTGACACCACACCCCAGATGACCTCTCCCATATAGTATAGATGTTAAATAACATGAGGGACAGAACACAACCTGCGAGACCCCACAGGACAAAAGCCAGGGGGTTGAATAGGAGTCCCCCCCAACACCACCTTCTAGGCACTCCCTTTCAGGGAAGACTGGAACCACTGCATAGCAGTGATTTCATGTCCCATCCCAGAAAGGTGGCTTAGAAGGATATCATGGTTGAAGGTCTAGCAGGACCAACAGGGACACACTCCCCTTGTCCACTTCCCTGTGTAGGTTATCCACGTGCTATAGCCAGGTCCGAAGACAGATTGAAATAGATCTAGATAATCCATTTCATCCAGAAACCATTGGAGCTGGAAGGCCACCACTCACTCCAGAACCTTGTCCAAGAATGGAATATTAGAGACTGGCCAATAGTTATCCAGAATGGTAGAATCCAGGGATATCTTTTTCAGTAATGGCCTCACCACAGCCTCCCTTAGGCAAGATGGAAATCTACCTTGCTGAAGGGAGGCACAGGGGGGAGATATCAGCTTCTAGAATAATAATAATAATAATAATAATAATAATAATAATAATAATTTCTATTTCCCGCTTCTCCATCCAATCGAAGCGGGATTACAACATATTAATAAAACAGAGTTATAAAACAATACAAAAAAAAATTAAAATTCCACATAAAAACATTATATGAGACATCAGCAGCAACTATTGCAGTAATTAGGAGTGAACAATCAAACAGACTTCAGTGCGATAAGTTGTAATTGTTCCTTCAATATTGGTAACAATCCATGATTTATCACAAAATATCAGGTGGATAAGCCCACTGGAAGAGATCCGTCTTAAGTGCCTTTTTAAAAGCATCCAACGTGGTAATTAGACGGATCTCTTGAACTTGTGGCTTCCAAGGAGATTTCAGGCTTGATCTGTTCAAGGACCCATTTGTTTGTCTTCTTGGCTGTCCACAGTATCCTCAGCACTCTTGTCCAGTACCACATCTCAGATGAGCTGATAGAAGTTGTTACTCAGTGCTGGTAGTCTGGATAGACAAGCCAAAAGGGGAGAGACAAGGGGTCATTAAAAGTAACAGATCAGAGATCAAGAATTCCAGGAAATATAGGAACACAAAGGCCTAATTCCCACTTACCTTATAGTCTGGTTCCAGATCCGAATTTTTCATTTAGTTCCGGTCCTAACGTGGTTCCCACTATGTTTGTGCCAGGTTCCGTCACAGCAGAGGAGGCCTCAGAGAAAGAGAGTCACACAGAAACTAGGGACTGGGAAGGAGGTCACACAGAAAGGAGGCCGAGGAGATAAATTGACCTGTAGCTTCTCCTTTCTCTCTTTGGACACTTGCTGCTCATGTGACAGTATCACCTATAATAGAAGTAGCAGTCTGACCTGGCAGTGCCACTCCTCTAACACTGGGAATTTGTCATGCCTACACCTATATGAATAATAGCTTTTTTTCTTGTGAACACTCACTGGATGTTTATTATGAACGGAAGACACAGCCCCCTCTATGTATGTTTTCCTATTAAAGAGGGATCAAATGGTTTTCTGTGGTCATAAAATTTCTAATGCTAGATGCCAGACCTAAAGACAACCTCTTCCACATTTCTCCAATCCAAAAATCAGGAAGAGATGTGGCATTAAACAAGGACTTTTGAGAAGACCTCACTGAGTAAGCAGGATGGTATGAGAACAGATGGCCCTTTAGGTATCCTGCTCCCTGGCCATTTAGCTCTTGAAAGGTGATTAGGAGCACTTTGAACTCCAGGTGCCAACAGATGGCCAGCAATTGCAATTAGAGTAAAAGAGGAATGGCATGCTCCAAAAAACCCCACCCAGACTTAACCACTAGAAACTCCAGGGAGGGAGCTGAAGCATGAAGAATGACAATTCCAGCAATTCTCACTAACAACATTTTAACCAGGTATCCCCTAAATGCAAAGAAAGAACACAACAGGAACAACAATTTATTAGTCAGAGCCTGATAAATCATGATTGTTCTGGTATAGTGGGAAGATGGCATATATGATGAACTGTTGGAAACAAGTATCCTCAGCTGTTTGGATTATTGCGTAAACTATACTGAAAAATGACTAAATACCTCATTTATATTCCTACTGTTCATGTTCTACATGCTCAGTAGTCTCAATCTCAAATTTCTATCCCCATGAATGGAACATCTTCCATAATTGTGTATAAAATCTTGTATAATCTTAAATTATCTAAACATGAGGATAATACAAACAGAATAAGCCTCTTTCAGAAGATTCATTCCCCTTTGTTTGTATTTGTTGTTATTGTTGTTGTTAACTGCACTAGAGTCAATCTCCACTCATGATGACCCTATGGATGAGACATCTCCAAGACCTCCTGTCTTCCACTGCTCTGCCTAAGTCTTGTAGATTCATACTCATGATCTCCCTGATTGAGACTGTCCATACGATGTGCAGTCTTCCTCTTTTTCTGCTACCTTCTACCTTTCCTAGCATGATTGACTTTTCTAATGAGTCATGCCTTCTCATGATGTGACCAAAGTATGACAGCCTCAGTTTGATCATTGTGGCTTCCAAGGAGATTTCAGGCTTGATCTGTTCAAGGACCCATTTGTTTGTCTTCTTGGCTGTCCACACTATTCTCAGCACTCTTGTCCAGTACCACATCTCATATGAGCTGATATTCTTCTTATCTGCTTTCTTCACTGTCCATTTCTCACATCCATACATGGTGATGGAGAATACAATGGCCTGGACAATTCTAACGTTTGTGCTCAGTTGTGTATCTTTCCTCTTTAAGATCTTGTTTAGTACTTTCATTACTGCCCTTCCCATTCCTAGCCTTCTTTTTATTTCTTGACTGCAGTCTCTGTTCTGATCATTGTTTGTTTAAGGTATGAAGAATCTTTAACTATGGAGCTATACAGACTGCCCCTTCAGGGGCGACTTGCACCCACCTCTTTTCTCAGAGGATTGGGGCCAGGGCAGCCTCACCAGCAGCCCAGAGGCCCCAATCCAGTACTATTCCAGGCCACGGAGAAGCAGCAAAACACCGCTTCTCTGTAGCTTGGAAAGGGATGTTCTTGGGGCTTCATGCCCCCAGATACCATGACAGCTGCAGACATGGGATAAAGGGGCCACCTGGCCCCTTTCTCGCATGGCTTCATTCCTGCGGCTGTTTGGTTGCTGCAGGAATGAAGTTTGCGGCGCCACAAAACAGAAAAGGTGCTGCCTAGACCAGCTCCTTTGCTGTGGCATCACAATGAGGAAGTGGCACTGTTATGATGCCACTTCCTGTGTGCCATGTTTGGGCACTCGGCAGTGGCACCAGTGTCATGGCAGCCCCCGTGTGGACGGGAGGCTGCCATGACACCAGTGCCATGACGTACTAGAGTTAGGGACCGTGTGGTTGGTGTGCAATCTCTAACCCTAGTTCCACCGTGCCCACGCCACTCAGTGGCCATCTGTATTGGCCCTATTTTGATTTCCTCATTGTCTAGATTGAATTTATGTAGGTCTTCCATGGTTGTTATTTTTATTTTCTTTATGTTTAGGATTAAGCCTGCCTTTGAAATTTCTTCCTTGACCTCAGTAGTTTTACCACGTCCATGATGTTTTCTGCTAGTAATATGATACCGTCTGCATATCTTAGATTGTTGATCTTCCTTTCTCCTATCTTCGTTCCTCCATCTTCTAAGTCTAAGCTCGCTCTTTGTATGATGTTTTCTCTGTACAAATTGAACAAGTAGAGTTATAGAATGCAAACTTGCCTGACCCCCTTTCCAAATAGGAATCATTATGTTTCTCCATATTCTAACAATCGCCTCCTGTCTTGAGTATAGGTTTCTTATCAGAACTATCAAATGCAGTGGGACTCCCATGTCTCTGAGAGTATTAGATAACTTTTTGTGATCAATACAATGAAAGGCTTTGCTATAGTCTATAAAGCTTTGTCTATATCATCTATTTTGTCTGAATAGTCTCTAAAGTCTGTATAACATGAGCTAAACCTAATAAAGGTCCAAAACAGATCGGTCAAGAAACACAGTTTCCTGCCACACTCAGGGCATAGCATTTAGATGACACATACCCTGAATGCAGAAGGAAACCATGCCAGAACCACATCTTCCCCAAAGAACTGGGTCAAAAATAGGTGGTAAAATACTGCTCCTTTTGCTGGCCTGGTTCAAAACTGTGGCAGTGGCTTGGATTGGGGCTGGAAATATGCAATTGCCACAGCCCTGATGTGAATTGCTTTGGCGCTGCCGAAGATCACATTTTTGGCCTGTCCATTTTGGGTCAATATACAAATTAGTTTACAAATGGATCTTGTAGGATCTTTCACAATATCTGTGTAAGATAAGTTGTAACATAAGCTTTCATATGGTTCTTCATCAGATGCATGGAGTGAACTGGCTCTACAGCATGCAGATTTGCCTGCGAGGGACTTTGGCGACCACTCATTCACATTGATGCCACTACAGTAGCAGCGGAATGCTGCATTCCAGAGGACTTGATTAATAAGATTGGCAGGTGGAAATCTGGGGCTTTCACCCACAAAAGGACCATTGCGGGGGAGTCAATGGTGGGGGGCATGGAGCCACACATACTTATTGGTAATCTCAGTAGGCGAAGGTTGGCGGAAGGCAGACCCATGAGGGCCCCTTCCTTTTGTGGCAGTAGCATAGGTCTTGGATCTGATGGGTATGGTTTCCCATGCTGCGAAGCACTGGATTTGGAGTCCAACCTGGGGGTGCTGAGGGAGTAGTGATGTCACCAGTGTGAGGGCAACATAAATTCAATGTTACCTGTTGACAAGGGATGGAGATGTGCATATGCGCATAACTGGCTCCTGAAGTGGCGAACACATGATAAATTGGTTACCCCTCTGTCATCCCAAAGCCTGCTGTGACCAGGCAATTTGGTTCATTGACCAACACAGGTTGGTGGATGACAGATCCAGACTTTATGCATTTTGGGCCAACTTTCTCATTCGCTTGCTGTATTCAATAAAGTTGTGGCCTTTTCCTGGCAATTGGGTGTGTGTTATTGTTATTGCACCTCTCCCCTGCGACAGCAAAGACCTTTAAAATCAGACTTTACTTAAGAATTCAGAAAAAGACTAGGACTTGTAAGAGTAGCTATGAAGGAACTAGACAGGATCCTGAAGTGTAAAAATATATCATTAAATACCAAAGTTAGGATTGTCCATGGCACCATATTTCTCTTTTCCATGTATGGTTGTGGAAGCTGGACAGTGAATAAAGCTGATAAGAAGAAACTCCACTCATTTGAGATGAGAGATGGAGTTATGAGAACATTATAGACTGCCAAAAAGACCAATGGATGAGTCCTAGAGCAGATCAGGTCCACTCCTAAGTCTCCCTGGAAGCAAAGATGACTAAACTGAAGTTGTGGTAGTTTGGTCATATCATGAGAAGAAAGGACTGAGTAGAAAAGACTATGATGCTTGGTAAAGCAGAAGGCAGTAAGAAAAGAGGAAGACCACATTCCAGATGGTTAGATTCAATCAGAGAACTCACAACCATGAATCTTCAGAAGCTGAACAGGGCAGTTGAGGACAGGATGACTTGGAAGTCTCTTACTCATAGGGTCACCATAGGTTGATGTCAACTTGAAAATTAACAATAATTGAATAGCCATAGAAATGCAAAACTTGTGGGCATGGTGATGAGGTGGCAAGTTCAATTTTAATGATAGTCATTGAGTATTAAAGGCAGGAGGAAGTATGGTGCCTAAGGCCAGGATGTGGTTGAATGTCCATATGAATGGTAGAGGGAGTTTTGAAATGTAGTGTGTACAGGCTGGGAACCAGAAAGAAGATAGGATAAACTGGCTAAGAACAGCCTTGTGAAGTTGGAGTGTTATAATATGTGTGGTGTACCAAGAAGCTATTGTCTCTGCTCAGCATAAAAATATTGTATGGGATGAACTCAACTAAGCAAAAAAATTCCACCAACAAGACTGGGAATTGTGTTGCCCTCCAGATGCATGTTCCCTCATTCAACACTATTGACTATGACTAGGTCTCAGATCTGATGGGCATGGCTAGGGCAGCTGAGAGTTGTTGTTCAACAACACTGGTGGGGTGCATGATTCCCACACTTATGTCAACTTTGGTTCACTGTGAAGTTTAAATATGTAAAGAGTCTGTGCACAAACTTCAGGTTTTTGTGCACTATTGACTGTTCATTGCACACCAAAAAGTAATATATGAATCAGCTCTCAGTAGAAATGGAAGATGATTTCAGTGATTGCAAGACTGTCATGCTTTGCAGCTCATGAGCTGAAGCATAAAGAGTACTTGGCTTCAAAAATTCACACATTTGCAAGGCTTCCAGAATATGTCATATACATGAAGTCATCTTTACATTTTCAAAATGTGAAATGGGTAGAAATGTGCACAATATAAAAATACACTCAAGGTTCAGTCAGTGTTGAAAATGTGTACATTGAAGTATTAGGAAAAAATGTATAAATAAATCTGTAAATTATCCCACAGTCCCACAATTTTATATGACTAAATAATGAAAGAAAATAGTAGTAGTAACAACAACAACAACAACAACAACAACAACATAAACTTTTATTTATATCCCAACTACTCTGACTAGGACCAAGAATAGATTTGGAGAAATGTGACAAAAATGAGATTCAAAACAGAGAAATACTGACATGTGGGTTACCTGGTATTTTGTTGAACCTTTTCAGAATTAGTACTTTCTTTACAAGTATTTGTCAGTGCTTTTCTTTTAAACATCTGACACTGACCTAAGAAGATGAAAGATGATTATATATATATAATCATATATATTTTTAAAAAATGGCAGTCAGGATAAGGATTTTACAAATGTGTTAGTGAAGTAATCAGAAAGATTGCTTTCCTTCAGTAGAAGACAGACTGATCTCAGAATATGCAAGCAATGTTCGCCAATCCAAAACGTATAGGAATCTGGGGAAATGAGGTACATAAATTCAGTCAGCCCCCAGGTTTCCTCATCTTGCACAAGCAGTTTTTATGCAGCAAATATCCATTGATCATTTTAACCTTGGCAGCTTTACAGAACTCATATTTTCCTGTAGAACCAACTGTTCTTGAACAATTCTTTCAACATATTTTTTTTTAACTTTTCTTACATTGCAAGAAGATGAACAGCACAATGAAGATGATCTTAGAGGTCAACAAGTATGCCTTTTACCAGGGCTCTAGCACAGTAGTTTGTTGTCTCTAATCCAATTTCATTCAAAATAGATGCTTTAAACATAATTCAGACAGTGGAATAAATTACCACTTTTCCAAGTATGGTTTAGGGCTGCAAAATTCTGTCATGTTTATTTTCTACCACAGTTTAACACTTACTAAATTCTTCAAACAAACAAACTCTAACACATAAAATTATCTTCAATTTGCATTGAACAAAATAATTATGTGAAGCTGATTCCAAAGTGGGGAGAACCATGTTTTACCTTCCCACCAAGTACGTCTTAAGGATGTGAAGCTTTTCAGAAAAAAAGATGCAGCAACTTGAGGTCAAGGTTAGATACAGAAAATTTTAAACTAAGATTTTTAAGAATTAAGCCCTTAAAACCCATAAATCTGTCAGTTTTAATTCCTATCAAACATGATGTTGTTTTTTTTTTAAAAAAGTTCATGTTCTTTCCACCTTAGATATGAATTTGTAAGGTTTAGTATATTATTATCAAAATTCAATGAAAGCAAAATCTCCTTACCCCCATAAGTGCCATCACAATTTTCAAATTGGTAATAAGTGTTCTTCTAATAAATGATAGGGCTCTTTCATTATCTGATAATAGGACTCTTCCAGACTGATATGAATTCTCACCTGTCTCCTTGTGTTTTGCCCAGTTTTGCTGACTATTTTCTCCTCTTCCTCCACTCATTCTGTTTTTTTGTGTGGAGTCTTTGTAGCAATTTCTCAGGGCATAGTTTCCTGCAGTGATTTCCAGCAGACAAACTTTCTCTTTTGAATTTGTTTTAAAAGATTTTTCTTACAGCGTTGTTGTAGAAATATTCCACTTCACTCATGCACCAATGCACTGTAGGACCATGACGCTTCAGACAAAAATTAAAAGACAAGAGAAGAAATCTTAAAATTTCCAATATTTCTCAGAATTAAAAAGAGTCCCACTTGAGCCCCCAGCCCCCAATGAATATTGCAATAGGTGCCTGGAATTTCCTGAAATTTTTTCAAACAATAGAAACATTTAACCCTTCAGGCATGTCCTGCTCCAGCTATGAGTAAAAATATCATGCACCCCAGTTTTTTCTCTTTTATTTATTTTTATTTTTTTGGTGTGTGAGTGTGGTTTAGTTTATTTTAGTTAAGCTTAGCTGCATCATTTACACATTGACTACTTGACAAAAAAAAAGTCCTCAGGATTTGGAACAAAAGCTAAATGCTATTTAAAATACAATCAAGGCAGTCCTAATAACAGAATGAAACCAGCTGAAGTAGAGGCTCAATAAACAAAACTAACTGCTTAAAAAGATTGATATAGCAAAGCTAAACAGATCAAATAGAGCAGATCATTAAACAGACAGTCTGTAAGCATTTAGAAAGGAAAGCCATAATCATTAAAAATCAACATGCGTTTCTCAAAAACAAGTCATGTCAGACTAATCTGATCTCTTTTTTTAATAGAGTCAGAAGCTTGATAGATGAAGGGAATGTTGCGGATGTAGCATATCTTGAATTCTGTAAGGCCTTTGACAAGATCCCCATAACATTCTTGCAAACAAGCTACTAAAATGTTAGCTAGACAATGCTGCTGTTAGGTGGATTTGTAATTGATTGACCAGCCAAACCCAAAGGGTACTCAGCAATGGCTCCTATTCACCCTGGAGAGAAGTAACCAGTGGGGTGCCATAGGGATCTGTCCTTCATCATCTTTATCAATGGCTTGGATCAAATAATAGAGGGTATCCCTATGAAAACTGGAGATGACACCAAATTAAGAGGGGCAGCTAATATTCCAGAGGACAGGATCAGAATTCAAAATGACTTTAACTGATTAGAAAGCTGGGCCAAATCTAACAAAATTAGTTTCAATAGGGAGAAATTTTACTTGGGCAGTAAAAATGAAATGCATAGTTATAGTATGGGGGACATATGATTTTATAAAAGTGCATGTGAAAGAGATTTAGGAGTCCTAGTATATCACAAGCTAAGCATGAGTCAACAGTGTGATGCGACAGATTTTTAAAAAAAGCCAATGCAATTTTAGGCTGAATCAATAGAAGTATAGTGTCTAGATCAGTGTTTCCCAACTTTGGTACTCCAGATGTTTTGGACTTTGTCTCCCAGAATTACTGAATGTGGGCCATGGTGCCTAGGTCTTCTGGGAAATGAAGTCCAAAACTCCCGAAGTTTGGGAACTGCTGGTCTAGATCAAGGGAAGTAATAATACCATTCTATTCTGCTTTGGAAAGACCTCATCTGGAATACTGTTTTGGGCACCAAAATTCAAAAAAGATCTTGACAAGCTGCAACGTGTCCAGAGGAGGGTGACTAAAATGGTGAAATGCCTGGAGTCCCAGGATTCCACAGGATGGAGTGATCCTGTGAAATCCTGGGACTCCAGGCATTTCACCATTTTAGTGAAATGTTAAAGTGGTGTCAAGCTGCTTTAATTCTACAGTGTGGCTGCACCCTTAGGTATGGTCCCTCATGATGTCATTAAACATTATGCATTAAATATCAACCAATTACAGCTTGTTATTCACACACACATATGTATACACATTGGGTGCCATTTTTTCTCTGCAGTCATTTGCTTCTTCTATGCTCTTAGGCTCAACCAGTGAGGCTTTGAATATTGCCTTCCCTTTTCACACAGGAATAAAAGTATAGTCATCACTTTTTTTTCATACTGAAGAGCTTATTCCTTGAAGGGAAGGAGAGTTTGCAACCAAACTCTCTAAGGTGGTCCATAATCTTCTCTATTCAAAGGGATCTTGTAGCACCTTGGGGACTTTGTAAGTAGCACTGAGACATTTACAGACAGCCCCAAAAAGCAATCCCCATGCTGGAAGTAGGGCTGGGGAATATGCAGCAACTGCACGCTCCCCAGCCCTAGCACGTATGGACAGTGCCATTGTAAAATCGCACCATACATACGCATGCACAACAGAGCCACGTCCACATAGAGCAACCTTGCTGCTGGAGGGCACCTAGCGCACTCTTTCTGTGGCGCAGAAAGGAGCTCCTTTTGCACGAGCACTTCATTCCCACGGCAACCAGATTGCTGTGGGAACAAAGGGAGGGAGAAAGGGGCCAGGTGGCCTCTTTTTCCCATGGCTCCACTGATCGGGGTTTCCTTGGGGCATGAAGCTCCAAGAACACCCCTTTCCAGGCCACAGAGAAGGGCCTTTTTGCCGCTTCTCCATGGCCTGGAAAAACAGTGGATTGAGGCTTCTGGGGCTGTCAGTGAGGCTGCCCTGGCCCCAGTTCGGCACTCAAAGGGGAGTCCACAGACCACCCTTTTTGGTCAGTCTGTAAAGCCCTTTGGTCTACTTCCTCAGATGCATCAAAGGTGCTAAAGGATCCCTTTGTATGCTGATATTCCAAACTAACATGGCTATAGGCCTGAACAGACAGGCCAAAATAAAGCTTCTTCAGGTCACTTTGGAGATGTGCTGTTTAAATGATACATGCATCTTAAGAGGCCAGGAGCTGCACCAAAGCTATGCTGGCATGGCTTCCAGCCTCTTAAGACACATGCATATTTAAACAGCATACCTCCAAAGTGACCCGAAGCAGCTTTATTTTGGCCTGTCTGTTTGGGCCCAAAGTCTCTGAATAATATTTTCTAGTGATCCAAAACATGTGATGCCTCAAAAGTAGCTCAGAACTTAGAAGAAACATGGCCAATGTTTTCCAAGCTCTATATTAGCCATACAAAAGTTGACAGAAGTTATATTAATAAAATATTCTTTAAATCATCTCCAAATGTTTTGCAATTGTCAACAAGGGTTTCAGGTATACCAATGTGCCCTATTCATTGGTTGAAATGAGGCATAAAGAACATACTTAAAAAAAAAAACCCTCAGCAGTAATAGAAATGAGCATTTCTATGGTCTGTTTCCCACTATGTAATTATAGCAATGGGACACCACTTTAGCTGCCATGAATCTATCCTATGGAAACCTGGGATTTGTAGTTTCTAAAATATTTAGAATTCCCTACCAGAGACCTTTAGTGCCTCACTCAAATTATAGACCTTTGGATTCCATAGGATGCAGTTATGGTGGTCAAGGTAATTACAAAGTGCTATTGTTTTGTTATGGGGGAAAACCCTGTTTAAATAAAGATGCTGAAGTGGGGACCACTTAAGTTAACCAGGATCTGAGTATGAGCTCAGTTTAATTCTGGTAATGAAAACAAATCCCTAAGATTAGATTCACATAATTCCTTTATTCTAAGGCAGGTTCTTTTTCACAATAGCCAATATATTTCCATTAATAGCCAATATATTTCCATTTGGATCTGCATTCTGGTAGAGTCTGGTGTTCTTCTGTGTCTTCAAGTTATTTCCAGCTTATGGGGATTTTAATGTGAACCTATCACAGAGTTTTCTTGGCAAGTGCTAGGTGGGGGCACTATTTCCAACAACCCTGAATATTCAAAATTCATTTTTTTTTTAAAAAAAAATGCCCTATATTGACATTACTGTAGATATGTATATTGAAACAAGAATCTAATGCTAGCAAAACTGGCTCAGCATCCTAAATATCCATGTACAGTTTAAACTAAATATTGTGGGTTGCATCCAGATCTGTTTACTCTTTATGTAGAGCTATTGAAACAATGACTATTATAAGTCTCATTGATTTCATTGAGCCTGTTCTAAGTAGTTTGGATCCAATTGTATTGGGTGCAGTGCAAATATTTTAATAAGTGGTTCCTATTGACATTTTTACATTAAACGTAGCTATCGACGTATGTGCTAATTAAGTTTCTAATAACTATTATTAGGAAGAAGAAAAAAGGCATCCTCCTTTGTCAAGTAAATTTCTTTTCTTCTGGTGTTTCATGCTGATAGCATTTTATTGCTTTTACTTAGAGGTGTATATTCAATAAATTGGTAATGCAGTTCCCGTAGATTACAGATATCATGTTGCCTTCAGTTTGCAGTGCAGAGGCAGACAATATGAACCAGCCATTGGTGAATGATCTGCTCTATATCAAAATCTTAATATGTGCTACTAGTTGTAAGTTAACCTCTCACTGGGCTGAGTGGGAATCTTCTAGAGCCATGATGGCCCCAAAAATATACAGAAGCATGTTGCTGCTTCTTTCTATCCCTCCTGACAGAATCTTAGCAAATGCTTCAGTTTGTCACTGCAGTTGTGCATCAAGTCCTTTTACATAGTGGTGCATCTCTGAAATTGCATTTTGAATTCAGTTTCATTTCCGCTGATGGACTGAAGGAAGGCTGAGAGTGAAATCCTGACCTCAATAAAGTGAATGGAAATTTGCCATGGCAAGGCTTCCTCTTACCTATGCAGAACATCAACAGAGGGAGGGTTGATAATGCTCATAAAATAGGCACATGCATGCCACAACACTATCACTCTATTTAGTCGGTACATGTGTTAATCTCACTGGTTGAAGCAAGAGTACTTTTGCCTCCTGTCACAAAAACTGTGTTTTATAATTGCTTATATTCTTTGTTATCATGAAATGGTAAAAGATTGAGGAGAAGTCCAGCCAAAACACTGAAATTAATCTGATATGTGTTCCAATCTCTGACTAAACTTGGATGGTCAGGTAATTGATAGAACTGGGTGCTCAATCACTGGACCTTTTCTATTTAACTGATGTAGGTAAGAGTTATGCATATATATCAGCAATGGCTTCATCACTTTAATTACTCTGATAATATTAATCTACTAACAAATGGCATCACCAATAATTTAAAACGAAGAATAATATCGCATTTACATTAATTACAAAGGAAATTACTGTTTCAGAAGCAAATGTCAATTGTTACAGCAATACTTAATTCCATTTTAATTAGCCCTGAGCAATTTTAAAAAAAAGACCTTCAAGACTGCAAAAATATTGTTGTCTAACTCAATTTTAGATTTCTTATCTAGAGTTCAGCTATATCATTTAATTAGTCTTTTGCCCAGTATTTGATTAAAAACTTCAATTGATCCTTGGAGTTTTCAAACTAATTTTGTGTGTATTTTTCCTTGCAAGAACTCAGAAACTTTGGAGCACAGGGCTATAAGGAAGCATTGCAAACAGAGGATGAATCTTTTATTTTGAAAAATCTGCAGAGAATCTGCTAGAAATAAAGTTCCAATCTACAATAGTGAAGCTATTGATCAAGCTGCATGCGAATTTCAATTTACACAAAGGATAAGATAGTAGTTGTGGGTGAGAGTAGGCCAGTATCCATCATACGGATTGCATGTGCAAGGTGTTCTTCTTTATAGAAAAAAAGAGTTTGAGTGTGAATTGTTGGAAAGAAGCAGATCAGATAGTCCATGACAGTTTTGTGTTTCTTTATTTGTAAGTCTGTCCTGACCCATTCCTATATTATGTCATTTTTTTAAAATTATGTCATATTTAAAAGCTTTTTAAAGAATCAGCACAAATATTCATATTTAATACATGCATATTTTAATGCATGTTGTCACAAGACACATAACTAGCATATATATTTCTAAACATACAGGGTGACTGAAAAATATATATATATAATTTTCTGACATCTTGTATTTTATTCTGAGATAGATATTTCTAGTGCATCCCATTGCATTTTTTGAAGTTCAGCTTGTAGAAGTGCACAATTTAAAGCTCAAACATATCCTGATTATTTCATTTGTCTAACAGATGCACTTGGGTAAATTCATACCAGAACTGATGAAGATTCCTTTTATTAAGTTTGTAAATATGAACTCATTGATTGAAACCACCTCCACATCACATCAGTCTCTGGCAAGATGTCTCACATGCTGACAGGTTCACATTTGCTATGGACAACTCTGTTTCTTCTTTGGACCCTGATTGTTACAATGCACAGATGGCTGAATTCAAAGATATAGCCATGTTAGTCTGGAAAATCAGTATGCTAAGGGATTTCGTGACACCTTTGAGACTAACTGAAAGAAATAAGTTGGTAGCATAAGATTTTGCAGACTTAAGTCTACTTCCTCAAATGCATGCTTTTAAAGGAAGTAGGCTGAAGCTCATGCTACTAACTTCTTTCTTTCTGTTAGTCTCAAAGGTGCTATAAGATCCCTTTGCATACAGATAGCTGAGACATAGTTGCTCTGTTTTGGCTGTATCTATTTTGTAGCCTCAATAATGAATTTTATTAACTTAAATTGACTAATATCATTAAAATATTCTAAAATGGGGCAGGGACAAATCACACAGATCAAAATCTTCAGGCATTCATATCCACACCTGTTTCCTTGTTACTTCCATCCTTTGGAAGAATGACTGTACGAGATTTTTACAGCTTTTGCAGCATGTAATGCTTAGTTAAAGAGAATTACAATGTACATGGTTCCATCAGTCTTTTTGTTACACAATCCTGTCCTATTTGGTTGTGATTTTTGTTCAGTTTTGTACTCAGATCTTTCCATAAAAATACAGAAGTATTCATCATCAGTTTTTATGACCTGTAGGTACTTTCAGCCAAAAATTAATACTATACATTTCATTTCATTTTACCAACTATCATTTTCATTCAGTCTTTGAAAAAGCAACTATTCCAGGTTTGGTTACTTCCATAGAGCAAATCTGTAGTGTGTCTACAAAAGGTAAGAAGTACAACCACATAAAAAAGATTTGGTCACTCTTGTTAATTTTAGAGTGAGCAACCATTGCATGCCTATATTTATTAATTGCTAGTTTTCATGTTTTGCAGACTTTCTGTTTGTTTGCTTTTCCACGTCCACCATCTTCCTGATTCATTCTAAAGAGCAGCCATTTTTCTCTTCTCCGCCTCTCACATCCATGAGACAATGTGTTTTATTGTGAGCACGTAAAGTGTAACTACTGGGAAATCTGAAGGACAGTAAAGGCTCTCTTAAACCATAAGGTCAACAAAAACTGGTCCCATGTTTGCCCACCTACACAATGTCTTTCACAGACACAGATGAAAGCATAGTCTTATATGTAAATCCTATAAGTTTTTGTTGACTTTATGCTTTAAGAGAGCCTTTACTGTCCTTCAGATTTCCCAGTAGTTACATGGGAAACTGCTTTAACCTTTGGAAAGAAAATATAAGTTGCTGGATGATATATGTATTTCTGGGACACTGTGTAGCCAAAGAACCCAAAGTGTGTGACTAAGGATGTATCTACACTGCAGAAGTAGAGCAGTTTGACACCACTTTAACTGTCATGGCTCCATCCTGTGGAATCCTGGGATTTGTAGTTCATCAAACATCATCAAACTACAATCCCAGGGTTTCAATAGGATAGTATCATGGGAGTTGAAGTAGTGTCAAATTGCTTTATTTCTTCACTGTGGAAACACCTTAAGGGAAAATAATACCAAGGGGATAACTGTTGTATTCTGCTTATATCAGTAATAATTCCCACCACCACTCCATCATAGCCCTATATTCTTGAATATCAAACAGAACAGTCTCAACTTTGGGGGCTCATAGCTAAAGAATAAGATCTAAAAATAAAGACAGTCTCTCAGTGTCAGAGCATTAAAAATTGTGTTTTGCGAGTGTCTGCCAACTAAAAGCCTAATGTTTTACAGTAACAGTACAGTTACTGTAACTGTACTTTGTCCCTGCACTAACAAAACACACACACACAGATACACAGGGTGACTTCCATTTACTTATTTATTTTTACGTAGAATAAAATTACCAGCGTTATTTCTTTGATAATTTGTCTCTTTCTTCTACTCTTGTGATAAATGGCAGGAGCATTTTTTAAAATAATCATGTTTACATGCTTTGATTAAACAAATGCTGAATAGGCACCAAAGAATGTTTTAGCAGAGTATTACTTTGATATATTTGCCAGCTGGTGGTTGTGCTCAGCAGTTTTCTAATTTTTCTTTGTTCTTTGCTTTCAGTTAGAAACAAATAAACTCAAATTTACACAGGAAGGTTTATATTTACATTTGCCCTAGACTTTTAACTATGAAAATTAATTCTCTAAAACAATAATCCCCAGATATGTGTGAGTGACCCAATTCCTGTGAGATCTTTTGAGAGAAATAACTGGATGGGTATTGCCTGATATGATCTGTGACCTGTTGGCAAATCACGAAAAATCTATTACAAGCACGGCTTCCACATGAGCCACCCCAAAATCTGCTGTAAATTTCAAATGTTAGCCTGCAGTGATACATTATTGTATCAACTTTTGTTTTTGTCCTTTGTTTCCTATCTTTTATGTTATTCCTTTGTCACACAGAAGGAAATGTTTTAGTTGCTTTAAACTTGTTTTAGCAGGTATATTGTATTAACATAGTGTTTTTCAATGGAAATTGTGCCATGGACAATTAGTCCCCAGACATATCTAAACCAGTAAGTAGATGGTTCTTGGTGGCTGTAACTATACTTGGCCAGCATGCAATGGACTGTTCATTAATATGAAAAAATAACAGTTCTTTCTGCTTCTCCACAAGTTCACTTAGATTTTTTAAAGGTTTATCTGAGAGGTCCTATGCTGATTCCCACCACCATCAACAGTGGGTTAGGTGTAAGCCAAAACAGGATCTTTTAGGAAATCACTCTCTTCAGAGGTTAACCTACTGGACGTTATAGGCAATGATCAAAAGCCAGAGGATGATATCTTCTTTGCACTTCTGGCTACAGAAACATAAGCTTCAGACACTGAAACACAAAAGCTGAAATTACAGAAACACAAGCTTCAGACACTGCCTGGCCAGCTTCTTCCAGCCACTAAATTGCCATTGTAAGTGACCAGATGACAAGCAGGAAAATGACATGTACAGAGAGGGAGGTTGGACTTATTTTGGGTGAAAAAAATGTTAAAGTTTAGCAGAGGTTATAGACAGTAGCTAAAACAGGATAGTGCAATCTGTAAAAGCAGAGAATAATATTAATTCAGATACATGCTTAGTTGGCCAGCCATGGCTTTTCTGGATCTCCACCACATCCTCAGTGGAGATCTAGGAAAGCATTTATCTCCTTTCCTTGCCCCACTGCAAGCCTGCTTGGGGACCTCCCTGCAACCTCCTGTGATCATGTTTGCCCAACAGGATGCTATCTTCTGGATCAGAAGGCAGTATGACTCAATTGTGTGGCACAGCATTATGATCCATTATCTTGGATAGTATTTCTTGGAACAAACTTGGGTCCTGTATTGGGATGAAGGTGGGATAAAAATGAAATTATTAAATAAAATGTGGAGGCTTGAGGAACTCTGTCTTTGAAAGCTCTAATGACCAGGTAGTTATCCTCTGAGATAGCGGGCCAATTGGAAATCAGTAATGTAACATTTCAGAGATATTCTGACACAATCCTTAGTTCAAAAAGTATCAAAATGTATTAAACCAATGTATATATTGACAGCAAAATGCAATTAGATCTGCCTGTTGAAACATATTATTTTTATTTAACACAACAATAGTGTGACTTAATGTGAAAGTGGGTAGAAATGGACTTATAGGTGATCATGTACTGAAATGGCATGGGCCACAAACAGATGACAGCTATGGTCAATGTTTAGAGTTGCCATAATTCCCTTCCACAAAACCAGGACAAAGTGTAGGAAAAATATAGGACGTGATGTAGTACAAAATATAGGACAACTTGTAGGATGGTCAAGAAAAATGGAGGACAAAAACATTATTAAAAAAGCAATATAAATTCATGCTTCTCACTCATGCTAAAAATGGAGGACATTTTGACATTCTTCCTGGATAGAAGGTTGGGATGTAGCTTTGGACTCTTTCATACGAGGCTAAATTGGAAGTATAATTTAAGGTCAATTCGAATGCAATCATGGGTTTTATGTTATTGCAAATTAACTCTTCGCACGCAAATTCAGGCAAGAGGGAAGCCAATTCGAATGCAATCATGGGTTTTACCTTATTGCGAATTAAAGCTTCGCATGCAAATTCGGGCAGGAGGGGGTTATTTTCGGGTAATGGGAAGTAATTCCGAACGGAGCAGGGGTTCATGTAAATTCGCTAAACAAGCGAATTTACATAAATCCGCATTGGCTCCATTCAGAGTTGGGAGAAATTCCTCCCCGTTTGAAAGAGTGTTCAGTGTGGTTTGTGTGTTGGACTAGGACTCTGGAGACCAGGATTCGATTCCCTGTCTATTGAGAGACCTCAAGCAAGTCACACTCTTTCAACCTCCTCTGCAGAAAGCCATGACAAACCTCCTCTGAACAAATCTTGCCAAACAAGGATAGGTTTGTTTTAGGGTCTCCATAAGGCAGAAAACAAATTGAAGGTACACAATAACAAATAATAACTGAGTAATGTAATTTTAAGTGTAGAGGAGCATCTAGCATGGTGTAGTGGGCTGAGTATTGGAAGACCAGGGTTCAAATCCCAGCTCAGTCATGCAAACCCACCAGGTGACTTTGGGCAGCAAGTCACATTCTCTCAGCCTTTCAGGGGAAGGTAAAGGAAACTCCCCCCTAAAGAAACTTGCCAAGGAAACTCTTCAGGGTCACCATAAGTTGGAAAGG
This sequence comes from Urosaurus nigricauda, assembly GCA_034509955.1. Lineage (NCBI taxonomy): Eukaryota > Metazoa > Chordata > Lepidosauria > Squamata > Phrynosomatidae > Urosaurus > Urosaurus nigricauda. The sequence goes on along the minus strand of JAOEGL010000001.1, from coordinate 252,574,545 downwards.
AGTAGAAGAGGAGGAGGAGGAGGAGGAGGAGGAGGAGGAGGAGGAGGAGGAAAAGAAGATGAGGAGAAATAAGAGGAAGAGAGGAAGAAGAGGAGGAGGAAAAGAAGATGAGGAGAAATAAGAGGAAGAGAGGAAGAAGAGGAGGAGGAGGAGGAGGAGGAGGAGGAGGAGGAAGAAGAGGGGAAGAAAAGAAGAGGAGGAGGTGGAAGAAGAAGAGGAGAAATAAGAAGAGGAAGAGGTGAAGAAGGGGAGGGGAGGAAGAAGAAGAGTAAGAGTAGGAGGAAGAGGAAGAGAGGAAGAAAAAGAAGAAGAGGAGGAGAAATAAGAAGGGCTCAGCCGGCCAGCAGAGGCACCATGTGGCTCCTCTGCCTCTGGAGAAGGCCTTGCCGTCCACCTGGGCCCCAAGGAAAGAGGCCATGGTGGCAAGGCCTTCTCTGAGGTGGAGGAGCCATGAGGAGCCTCAGGCGCCAGCTGGGCCCCAAGGAGAGAGACCCCCACAGCAAGTCCTCTCCTCCACCACCACCCACCATGTGGCACAGAGCCTCAGGCAGCCAGTTGGCCCCCGTGCAGCTCTGCTGCCTCTGGAGGAGAGGCCTTGCCTTGGAGGCCTTGCTCCTCGGGGCCCAGGTGGCTGGCTGAGGCCCTGCCCTGCATGGCAGGTGGCGACATAAGCCCTGACCTGAGCCTCACATGCCACCACTGCCACACAAAGATAATGGCTGAGGAGGTGGCGGCGGAAGAGAAGGCAGGAGCCGGGACTGGCTCTAAACCTGGGCCGGGACATTCAAATGCCCCAAAACCATGTATGTCCCATCAGAATCTGGGATATGGCCACCCTATCAATGTTCATTGCACATCTGATTTTTATTTTCTTATAATAACCAGAGTTTGTGAGGAGATATACTGTTAGTCGCTATATATAGCTTTTTATGTATGCAGAGTACCCTAAAAATCAATATATTGACACACACAGTTTTTAAAATATAAATTAGTCAAATCTAAAATACTTTTAATTATTGTACCAACTAATTGTTACAGGGATACAGAAAAAAGTAATATATTGCTCACATCAATGAATGGTTTAAAATAACATGTGGATATTATCTTTTATGTTATGCATTGATTAATTCCATAAACACTATACTGTGGGTTTACCTCTTTCATCTTGTTCCTTATGGGTCCCACATTGATAATGGACAACCACATAGGGGCTTTCTGGACCGCCCAAAATGGGCAGTCTGTACTTGCCCCTTTAAGCGGCAAGATGGGGCCAAGGCTGCTGCACCGGCAGCCTCCGAGACCCCATCTCACCACTTCTGGAGGCCGTGGGGAAGCGGCAAACTGCTACCTCCCCGTGGCCTCAAAGCGGGGTACAGCAGGTGCCCTGGCTGCCTGCTGCACCCCACTTCCCTCAGGGCTGGCGAGGGGAGAAAGGGGCCGCTGCTGCAGTCTCTTTCTCCCTTGGGTCCTTTCCGTGGCCGTTTAAAGGAACTTTTTTGCGCCGCAGGAAGGGCATGCTTGGCGCCGTCCCATGGCGCCATGGCATCATGGCGCACACAGCATTTCTAAACGCTGTGCATGCCATGATGACAGATGCTTTAGGGTTAGGGAGGGTGTGGAAGCTGCGCCCTCCCTAACCCTAAAAACGCCCCATCTAGCCCTAATTGCGCCTCTTTAGGTGCGTCTAGATTGGGCCATAGTCTCAAATGAATCATTGTCTGTTCCTTCACCTATCTAATTTGATATGTCAGTTTCTTTAAGACGAACATGTCCTAAACTGTATTGTACCAGTTATCTATATAGACATCACTGATTTCTTGTTCAAGTTGCCCACAATGACCTGTCTTGATGCCGCCAAGGGTAAAAAGAGAGTATTCTTGTTCAAAATGTAAAATTGTTCAAAATGTTTGTACTGCTATCATGATTTAAACTTGATGGAGCTATCTCACGCTTCAGAGAGATATTTTGAGAGATAGAAAGGATATTCAAATATATTTGAAAAATGGTTGAAAAATATGTATTTATTAATGCTGGGAAATCTTGACAAAATGAAGAAGCTTTTCATAGGTATTATTCAACCAGCTTATCTCTAGCTGGTTTAAGGGTTAATTCGGGTGGCACCCTGATCTTATCACACACTTTTTACTGTCTAAATTGCCACCCAAATACATCCTAGGACCATCCCCTCATGCAAAGGCACTCCTCCCAGCTTTTTTCAAATCCAGGAATTTTCCAATTTCATAAAATGGCCACCGGAGTGGCTCTGCAAGTAGAGATGGACCCAGGATGTATTCAGGCAGCGACTTCGGCAGTAAAAAGCATGTGATAAGCTCAGGGTGCCACCCAAATTAACCCTTAAACCGGATAGAGGTAAGCTGGTTTAATAATACATGCAATAAGCTCCAAAATCTGGACTGATGAGAATTTTTGCAGTACAGAATATATTGTATGCATAAATTCACCCATGTTGGTTTTTACAGAAAGCAGCATTTCCTGCCTAGGAACTATACAGTACACACTTAATTGTACTTCACAGAAAATAATGCTGTTTTGTGTAGGCTAAGTCCAAAATTATGAATAGTGCTCAAAATGTTGTTTTCCATGGGTTTCTTGCAGCAGGAAGAATATTGTTAAAATTACTCATTGTTTCCTGTGAGAAAAAAACATAAGAGAAAAATTACATCCCTGGATTACAATGACTACATGATTAAGACTTTAATAATCATGAACATTGTATGCTACTGAAGAACTGACCCAAAATAATTCTATATGGGGTCTAGATCCAAATAATTCAAATAAGAGGTTCTTTGTGCTTTATGGGTTTTGCTGTTGCTTTTTTAAAGTAGTAGCTTTTTATACCACACACAAGTCACTTCTGAATTGAGTGGGGGGGGGGGGGAGTCCAGGGTTTGGTATGATATGACAGAGGATTCCTCTGACCTAGGAAGAAAAAAAGTAACTTCATGCCATTTGATATATTCCTATTTTCCGTGGTGTTCATAGTAGCATTGAGGGTGTCATATATGGTTCCCCTGGTAAGTCACACACAGAATAATAGAACCATTTCTAATTTTGTTTCCTACCTCAGAACTAATGATGTGACTCATTCTATTTTTATTAAGCAGTTCCATGAATTTCAACTAGTTAAGGTTGAGACAGAAAGTCATGGAGAGTTGCCAAATTTCTCAGTACTTAAGAAAGTACTTGCAAATGTAACATATTAAGTCCCATCACCATCAACTGTTCATTTTCTTGTTTCAATTCACCACAATGACATTTTAATGCATTTGTTTCTATTAAAAGCATTATTGAGTAAAGCACAGCTCTTTCCTAAAATATCAGTAAATAAATGAAATCGACTGTCAAGAGTTAATGCCTTCTCACTTCACATCCTTGTGTTATTAATTATATGAAATGAAGAATAAATTAGAACCTATGTTGTTTATGTGTATAATAAAATGAAAAGATTGACTATAACAGACAGATAAAACTATTTTTCAGAGCCTTGAGCCTTGTACAATTTTTTTTTTTAAAAAAAGGAAAAGGAAAAAAAGACAAATTTTTCATCAAAGACAGCTATGGTCTCAGTAAGATAAGGCGACAGTTTATATCTGTATGTAGAAACAGTTCTTAAAAACTTTTGTGTGAATACATCAGAGGTAAAATGCAGCTATATATTGTGAATATGTAGCTGCTTTGGCACACTCCATTTTTTCTCAGTAATATATGAAATAAAATTTATTTTTATTAAGCAAATTTCCATTGGTAGAAATTGGTATAAATAACCCCTCACTCTCTCCCCACATCCAAATAAAAAAAATCTTTCATGTCTCTGCTGCCTTTTCTATCTATAAAGTTGTGTGTGTGTATGTGTGTGTGTGTGTTCTTTCAGCTTTGGGGGTAGGGAAAGAAAGGAAAAAGAGACAGAGAAAGAAACTTGGAACTTTTTTTTAAAGGAAAAAAAAACTGCTTTCAACTGTACAACCACATTATTTATTGACTGAATTATTTCCATCCCGTTATTTGTCCAAACACCTCTGGATACCATATAATCAATAAAAACAATCTCAAAACAATTTCAAAAAAGTTTTAGACCATTGTTTCATAGACTATCTGTATTCCCCCTGCCTATCCAGTGTACTAGGGACCAGCACTAAACTTGTGCCCGTTGGTTACTGTTGTGTCTTACATTCCCAGAAACTTGCAAGGGACCAGTAGGCAATATGTACCTAGACCTGCATGGCGAATGGTGTACAGGGGAATGTATGTGTTTCATGGCCTCTAGGAATGGAGACCAGAAATTGTTGTGTTTGGCATTGCATGCCAAAATGCTACACTTGACGGATTGGAGCCAGAGGCTATTTAAAGCCCACGCACCCTCTTTGGGTTTTGCTTTAAGGCCCACCCTCACACCTCCAGTGCAGTATGATTTTTTTCTTGTTGTTTCAGGGCTGGAAAGGAGTTTTCTTCCTTTTCTCTGGATGATGATGATGATGATGATTATTATTATTATTATTATTATTAATTTGTCTACCCAATACTGTACCTGGGGGACTTTGGGGAAAGACAGACCAGCAGTAAGCACTGGTTTGTGGACAGGGTGGGGCAATTTGCTGCTTCTTTTTGGCCTGGAAAAACACCAGATTGGGGTCATGGCATGCTACAGTTCCGATCCAATGCTCAAAGGGGTGGTGGCAAGATGCTTCTTTGGGGCAGCCTGTTTCGCCCCTTTGACCATTAGCTAAGGATGATGCCTGTAATCAGGCAGTAAAAGGCAGGTAGCAGTAGTGGGGATAATATATGGGTTTGGTGTACATTGGTGTACATACACCTTGGCAAAATTTTGGTGATGAATGGGGCTCTGGAATGACCCCCCACAGGTCCTAGGATTTGTGATGAAGGAGTTTACCTTTGAGTTTGACCTGGGGATTTGCTCTCACTTATGAAGTCCTGCAACTGGGGTGGGAGAGCTCTGGCTTTACCTTCCAGTAAATGGCTGGCTAGGAGCTACCCAACGATTGGATTGGCCTTGGGGTTTAAAGTTTTGTCCAAGGATGTTTGTCCAAGATTGACACTTGGCATCAGCTGGACCCACATCAGTTTGCTTCTGCCTTGCTCCTTCCCAGTTTCGATGCAAATTAAATAGGTTATAGGTCAAATAAAGTGGTCCCTATTCAACCCAAATTTCTGTGTCTGGTCTTGTTATTCCATGGTTGGTCATCAATGGGTCAGGGGCTGACAATAGTCCAGGGAGTGAGGAGTTTCAAAAACTTAAGCACAATTAAAAAATGAATGGGGAAAACAATTAAAACAGAAGACAACATCCTAAAGCTATAGATCAAAAACCAAGCTGGGGTCACAGTTAACATATCCTCCAGTGTTTCACAGATGAAGCATGAGACAGATATGGCTGAACAACATCAGGTTGCGGACAAAAGAGTGTATCCAGGAACAAGAATGAAAAATGATTAATGAAGAAGAACCCACAAAACTATTATTTTAATGAGAGAAACCTTGCAATTTATGGACCGAGTGTTTTTAAAGCCAAACCAATAAATACAATACTCTGAGTGAATGTGTACATGACAAATAAAAAAAAGGTTTTTCATCAAATCCAGCTCAGAATTACAGCTTTCTCTCAGATCCACAGCCATTGCGTGAGCCCTGTGTCCACCCTTTCTGCCCAATACACATTGTAAAGGAGGCCAAATCTCAGCATCTTCATAAAACTGGTGTTGTTGCCTTCAGTTTATGATAGACTTTCAGCCTAACCTATTTCACAGGGTAGTCGTTATGATAAAAATGAAGGTACGCAGGGAAGAATAGCATACAATACTTTTACCTGCAGGGGTTAAGGAGAATGAGATGAGTTAAGAAAGATATAGTTGGGGGGGAAACCACCAGTCATATAGAAATCCTCTTCTTCTTCTTCTTCTTCTTCTTCTTCTTCTTCTTCTTCTTCTTCTGGGTCTTCAAATAATTTCTGACTTATGGCAGCCCTAAGGTGGACCTATCATGGGGTTTTCTTGACAAGTTTCATTAGAGGGGGTTGCCATTGCCATCTTCTGAGGCTGATAGAGTGTGACTTGCCCAAGGTCACCCAATAGGGTTCCATGGCTGAGTGCAGATTCAAACCCTGATCTCCAGAGTCATAGTCTAACACTCAAACCACTACACTACTGTACACATTTACCCAGGGGCTTACTTCGGAATAGATATGTGTATGATTGCATGTAAATGCAACACTGCTTTGCAGAAAAGAAAAGAAAAACCCACTTCCAAAGTTAGTAGAAAGTAAAATCTCTCCAAAAACTGGACCACATGATAGAATTTATTTCCTATAACACTGTACAGTCACATGGGGTGCGGGGGGGGGGGGAGGTTAGTAAATGAAAAGGAAGAGAAATGAAGATAACCAACAAAATGTAAGCCTTAAAGTATAAAGTTTATGAAATCTCAAAAACAGATCTACAGACCAAACTGAAAGGGGATTTTTTTTCCAAATCAGGAAGGCTTCACTGTGCCTTTCATCCCATTTGGGGGAAATTAGGGATAAAGGGGTAATCTAAAAACCATCAAAGGGAGAATGTATGTGCCTGTGTCCCGGAGAAAGGCTGAGACAGACTATTCTGATACTGTGGTAATTCAGAAGAGATCCCTTTAAGAACTGATTGCTGTATGTATTTTGCTTACCAAAAGAACCAGATGGCTGTGATGCATTATTATTTAGGTCTTGCAAAGCAGCCCTACTGTCAGGAGCAAGACTTGGCCTCTCCTCTCCTCTCTTCCCTAGGGGAAGGGAGGCAATTGAATGCTAAGTTTTTCATTGTGAGCTTGCTTTGAAATCACTTGCTTAGACACTTCATAGCTTTTGTTTGGGGAACAAAAGATGGGGAAATCCAGTACTCTTTAAAATAATCTGAAAAACGGACAATACAGATGACCACTTGTGCCTTTCCTGGTTAGTGTGTGGCTATTGGAGGCTATGAGTCAAAGCCTCTCACAGTTTCAGTTTCATTTACTTGAAACAAGACAAAAGATGGGAGTGGTTTTTTTTTAAAATTTATTTGTATTTTGTATGGATGAGGATGATGCAAAAAAAGTTGTATGGTATGTAATCTTAGATAACTTTCATATATTCTGAAGATGCAGAAGGTATGTTCCACTGTTCTTGGTGGGAGATGACATTTTAAAAAATGTGCTCTGGGTCTGACTGCATAACATATTACTGCCAGACAGACTGGGAATGAATAGCAACAATATCAATTCCCTAGTCCTGCCATACAATATTCTTCAACCGGGAGAACAAGTGCTTTTTGGTAAAATAACATAAAGCTGAAAGCAAGCCCTAATTTTCTATGGCAGGAAAAATCGAATTGTTTTTAATGAGACCATCACAAGACAGATTGTTTTCTAATTAAGGACAAATATTTCTTGATCAAAAGATTCCTAGTTTACACTTTTTTCCCTAGTTACAGAGCCATCTTTTGACACCCTTTTAGCCCTCTTATTACAACAATACCAAAGCAGATGGAGTTCATCTGGCTAACCTTGCCCCCATGTGTGGTACTGAATTACCTCTAAGCTATCCATATGCACTCAAAAACTAGTCAGAGTTCGCTTGGGTGAGCTAAGCCGTTGGGGCTGCCACAGGTTTTTCTTGCAAGGTTTTTCTTCTTAATACTGTTATTGCTTGCCTCTTTTGCATTTACTCATTTTCCTAGAAGGCATTTTCAATTGTAAGATGCACCTGGCTTGCAGTCCCCAAGAGGGAAATAGGAGCATGCTAGTATTTAAAAGGATTCTCTTTCTCCGTGTGTGTGTGTGTGTACTTTTCACTGAAGCAATGCTGTGGTACTGAAGCTACTCACATAGCCAATATATGCTATTACTACTTGCAATAGCTAATATGTGCAAAAATAAACAAACACCCCACTTTCAGGCCGTGGAGAAGTGGCAGTTCGCTGCTTCTCTGCAGCAAGCAGAATCACCAGGATGGGTCCTTAGAGGTTGCTGGTGAGGCAGCTCTGGCCCCATCCCGGCACTTCTTTGGGCAAGTACAGACCGCCCCTTTTAGGCAGTCTGTACTGCCCCTTACTCTTTCTCAAAGGGTTAACTGTAGTTGAAAAAAAAAATACCCTTTATATTATAGCTGATCTAATATGGGGCACATCATGGAATTTCTGGAACTCTTCATTTCACTTAAGAATGGTATTGTCTCTGCCTGTATCAGAATGTGGGAAAGTTGCTTTTTTGAATGACACTACTCAGAATCCCTCTGCCAATGATGCATACCTATGCCCATATCCAAACTGCTACTGTATTAGTAAGCAAACATTATGTCCTCATGAGATAGGGCTTCCAAAGTGATATTTCTAACACAAGGGTGGAGAACCTTTGGCCTCCCAGTTATTTTGACTCACAACAACTCCAATCAGCCACACCCTGTATGGTCAGAATATTGTAGACAAAACTCTCTAGAAGGCTAATAGTTCTCCATCCCTGCACTAACAATTTGACTTTCTGGTGGGCAGAGATATGGGGAGCAAAAATGTTTACAACTACCTCCTCCAGCCTTTAGATGGTTTTTAGGAGTCCTCTGTCTTTGAATCTCTGGGCTATAGCAGATCTCAGAAGAAGGAAACTCACACTACAAATGGCTACCAGAGTAGACAGATGTTTATTTCTTACAGAGTTTTGCCCAAAACACACTGCAGAAGTAATCCACTTTGAGACCACTTTAACTGCCCTGACTCAGTGCTAGGAAATTGTGGAAACTGTTAGCCTTCTTTGGCAGAGAGCTCTGGTGCTGCAATAAACTATGGTTCCCAGGATTCCACCAACATTGAGTCAGGGAAGGTAAAGCAGTCTCAAACTGAATTATTTCTGCAGTGTGTTTTGGATCTAAGGGGTGAAGTAGACCACCAAAAAAAGATGAATCAGAGATTGCCCCAGAGACTTTCACACCAGAGCTGCGGCCTCAACACATGTGTGGTCCCAATCCACCCTGCCATCACAGTATCCACTCCTTTTCAGGGTGCCTTTTCTGGATTGTGGTGACTTGGTGGCAGCTTCCAGGCAACTTGGGCACATGCCACGTGATCACCACACCCCCAAGCTGTCCAGAAGTGGGCTTTTTTCACCCGTCTGTTTCGGGTGAAACTTCTCAGCTTCTCGTATACTAAATTTGGAAATATGTGGCCCTTCACATATTGCTGGAGTGTAAAACCCTTCAGCAATATCCTGTGAAGAGTATAGAGGAATGATGAGAGCTGAAGTCTAAGAAGTTTTTAAGGTCTCAGTTTCACCTTCTTTGCCATATACCATGGTGGATATAAACAGAGAAGTTAACAATTTAGACCATTAAATGTATGCATAGCTATGTGGATGGGGAAACATTCTTTGCTAATTTCATTCTTGGGGAAACATCAAACCTGAGGAATTTTTCCCTTCTGTGAGAAAATGTTCATAAATGGTGTAGCTTTTGCAGACACTTCATAGTTTAGGACATATTCTGCAAAATATTTGCACATGGTGTTATTTTATTTTTTTATTTTTATTTTTTTCAGGAAATCGCACAATGAAAGAAACAACAGCAGCAACAACAAAATCATTCCAGAAAATTCTCTTTCATTTATAGAAAATGCTGTAGTTGGAACTTGGCTGTTTGGGACTTGTTCTGTGCAAATGTCACACTGTGGTACTTTTGCAGAGATAACATTATTTTTCTGCACAAAAAAAAATGCATTAATGTAGTACAGAATATGTCATGTCTTGTGAAGATTCTTGTCAGTTCAGGATTCATCTTGTTAATGCTTCCCAATATTCAAGATAAAAAAATACAAACCATTTCTGGAATATTTTTGAATATTCTTTTCATTCCTAGTGTCTAAGAAGGTAAAAGGGAAGGAGCACGGGTGAATGAATGCCCTTCATTTACATAGACATATGCATGCCACGTGGAAATGAAAATACCACAGGATGAGAATAAAAGTATGGACTGTCTTCTTCATTCTCTTGTTCTGGAGTCTGAATCTAGTCTATTATACCGAATGGAGTAAAAGGAAATTAAATTGATTTTCTTCACAATGTGAGATGCCAATCATATTGTACTCCAGAAAGGCAAATAATATAATGTGGGGGAAGGGACACAATTTCTTTTCTTTTCCCCCCTATACAATAGAGCATATGAAGGAGGCAAAAACCTCAATATTCTGTACAACCCAGTGACATAATATCATGGCAGCTACTCCAGAAGATGCCAGTTACTTGCAAATGACAGAGCAAAGAAGCCCCAGGGATCTATGACTATAAGTATATTAAAATAGTTTTGAACCAATGCAGTCATCATACATGGAGTTCCTCCCTGTCTGAAAGGATGACTGAACTCTATGCCTAATACAATCCCATTTAATGGAGGGGGCTTTCCCCCCACCATGGGGCTATAGGACTGAAGCTTTATGAAGCAACGGCAGCAGAGGTGAGTGAATCTATTCAGTTGCATTTGTATATGGATTTGGATAGCTAGAACATTTTTGTGTCTGAATGTTATTAATGGAAATGAATTTATTCTCTCTTTAAGGGTGATTTATCAACTCTTCCATGTTTCTTGAAAAAGGCACATCTTACATCCCCATCTGCATTCAGTGTTCACCATTAAAAGCTATATCTTTCTTAATTCATTGGCTGAGTCATGTAAACTGGCTTAAAGTCTGTAGAGAAGATGCAGGCTATACATGTATCAAATAAAAATAAATAAGCATAAGGAATTTTGTGGTGAGCAGTTACACTCTTATGACAAGTCACGCTAGCTATTAAGAATGGCCTATGAGTAAACTCAACTGAAGGTAGAAGGATAAGGTACATATATATGCATACATTAGGGTTATAGGTTTCCTGCTTGACTGTTTAATCCTGCACCCTACTGCAACATGAGCCTTGTAATATTAGGTAAATTATTGAAAATATTGAGAGAAATGATTTGAGATAAAAATTTAAAGTGTGACAGGAAAGCATTTTGTTTGGTGAAAGCAATGCAGTATCGAAGGAGCAAAGGTTTCAAGCAGTTGCAAGGATGCTTGATGCTAGCTAATGACTACAATCCCTTCTCTAGGACAGAAATGTGCTGAATTCATCAAACATGGCATATAGCTTTCAGAACAGAATTATATTCAGAAGTGTTGGAACTACAAAATAAAGCCCAAATTCTTTAAGATGGAATAGTGTTTTGAAATAAAGCTTAAAATACAGCCAAGAACATGAAACAAAATCATCTTATGAGTGTATGTATTTCAGAAGCCAGTCCATTTATACAAAACCTCAGAAAAAACAGCCTGCACACAAAAGTCTTACTCTTTCAGAAAAATCTATTTTTTCTTTACTTTTCCTTTAAAAATTCTAGTTGTAAAAGGGGAAAAAATACATGAAAGTATAGTACAATATGGTTGTTTGTAGAAGTGAAAAAAGTAACCTTGCAGAATTAAAACTAAATAGATAAACTAATAATTGCTTTTTTAAAAATAGAACAGTAAGCTTAACAATAGCATAGGTTGCATAGGATGCAATGTATAGTTGCATCATAGATCTTAAAAACAAAGAAAAAAGAGAAGGGAGTACTAATGAGGCATTCATGAACAAACATACATGTCTTCCTTTGTATTGATGCATTAGATTTGTAATGACAAGTTCCATATATGGAACTGTCTCCTATTTGGGTACAGAACATCATTACATAAAACATGATTTACAAGCAGCAACAAAGAGTCCATAATTATAATTAATAAATGCAAGACATATGGTATTACAATTATCAACTATTTGTCATTCTTGTACTCCTAAACTTAGTTTACCTATCAGAGCTGAACACCAGGCTCTTTTCAACCAACAAAAGGTAAAGCAGTCATGTTCTTCCAATGCTGTGCCAAGTGAAACCTGGCTGCCAAGCAGAGTAATGCAATTAAGTTGTTGTGATTCAATGCTCTCCTTGCCTTTAACAACAGGAGATGTAAACCAATTTCTGGGGATGTTCTAATGGCTTGGTTTATTATTTCTTTTTTGTAGTAAAACTTGTTTCCCTGAACAATGTATATTTAGGACGTTCCCACCAAAAGTATTTGCCTTTCCATATTTTCTCCAGTATTTACTGCTGGGTTTTTTATTGATATAACTCAGTTGCTTAAGTAGAAATGGTAAATTAGTTTATCGCTATGCTATAATTTGCAAAGAAATTTATTTTCCTGGTAAGTGTATCTTCCAATTCCAAGCTGCCTTGGATGAAGCTGATTATCTAGACCCATTTCAAACCTGCTTCAGGAGGGGATATGGAGTCGAGACAGCCATGGTCGCCTTGGTCGATGATCTCCGTCTGGCCACCGACAGGGGAAGTGTGACCCTGTTGGTGCTCTTTGACATCTCAGTGGCATTTGATACCGTAGACCACGGTTTCCTTCTGGAATGCCTGAAGAGGATAGGAATCGGAGGCACTGTTCTGCAGTGGTTTCATTCCTATCTCTCAGGCAGGTTCCAGATGGTGAAGCTGGGAGACAGCTACTCTTGTAAAAGAGAGCTGACATCCGGCATTCCTCAGGGCACAATTCTGTCTCCCATGTTATTTAACATTTACATGAAGCCGCTGGGAGAGATCATCTGGAGACATGGGGTGCAGTGTCATCAATATGCTGATGACACTCAAATATATCTCTCCATGTCTCTGACTGGTGCAGTGACCAAGGATGGCATCTCTTGTCTAAATGCCTGCCTGGAGTTGGTAATGGGATGAATGAGAGAAAACAAACTTAAGTTGAATCCAGAGAAAACAGAGGTACTTATGATAGGCTCTCCTAGCCCAGGGATGGAGATTTTCCAACCTGTCCTGAATGGTGTCACACTTCCCCTAAAGGACAAAGTACGCAGTTTGGGCGTACTCCTGGACTTGTCGCTCCAGCTGACACCTCAGGTGGAGGCGACAGCCAGGAGTGTGTGGTATCACCTATGAGTGATACGCCAATTGCGTCCCTACCTGGGCAGAGAGGACCTTGAAACATTGAGACATGCACTGGTAACCTCTCATCTGGATTTCTGCAATGTGCTTTACATGGGACTACCTTTGTACCAAGTCCGGAAGCTTCAACTAGTCAAAAATGCTGCTGCCAGATTGCTGACTGGGGCATTAAGAACAGATCACATCACCCTGATATTAAAATCTTTACACTGGCTACCAATTAGCTTCTGGGCACAATACAAAGTGTTGGTCGTTACCTTTAAAGCCAAATATGGCTTAGGCCTGAGTTACTTGAAGGAACGCCTCTCCCTACATAATCCGCCCTGCACCCTCAGGGGAAAATCTACTGGAAGCCACCAATAATAAATTGGTGGCAACATCTAAGGGAGCATTCTATGCCGTGGCTCAGAAATTCTGGGACAACTTGCCGGAGGAGATCCGTCTTATCACTACTCTAGATGCTTTTAAAAAAGCACTAAAGACAGATCTCTTTTGGCGGGCCTATCCACCTGACCTGATATGACAGTTGAATGGTCAAGGAACGATAGTAGCTAATTAGGTAAAAAGTGATAATAGTATGGATAATTATTAAAGTTATGTGGTCCTTAGATTTTAATTGTATGTAATAATGTATGTACATTTTTATGATGATTTTGTAATGTTTTTAATCTGTTGGAATCCTGCCTCGATCCATGGGGAGAGGCGGGAAATATAAATAATAATAATAATAATAATAATAATAATTATTATATTATTCCAATTCTTTTCTCATATATCTATAATCAGATGTTTAGCCCATTGTAATTGAATCTCTTGCTCATAATATTATTTTTGAGGTGTTTTTTTTACAGTGTATTAAATTTACTTTAAGGCCTTATTATTTAATTTTTAATGTCCTTCAGAGAGATTCTTGCAAAGCCTCATGTATTTGAGACCAACTATAACCAACTTCACCTCAACAAAAGATTTATTCTATACAGATCCATTATCTTTCACACTTTACATGTAGAAAACTTGTTCTTATAATAGAAAAAGAACTGGCATGGCAGGGACCTCAACAGATATGGAAATATCATACTCCCCCCACCCCCCTTTCCTTTTCTATTTATTTTTCCAAATCTGGAACAAATTTTTGTAAGAAGGGGTTCCTAATCATGTTGATATGCTTAAGATGATAGTTCCAAAAGGGGAAACCTTAAACCCAAGCTATATTTAAATCATTACAGTAAATGGCTAACTGAGAATTCACATTGGTATTATGTGTCCGTTAGATTTGTTTGCACAATTGGATGCCTTCACAATATGCTAATAAGATTACTTTATAAAATACTCTCTATATTTTCCTTCAATTTATAAAATTAATGAAGAATCATAGGAATAGAAATTTGTGTTTCTAGAACTTGGAACAAATAATTGATGTCTGGGCAGTAATGACATTTTAAATGTAGCATTCTTACTAAGACAAGAAAGTCTCAAGTTAGATCAGGAGATAGTTTTGTCTTTCATTTCATTAATAAGAGCATCACAATTAAGTTGAACATTTTATTTTATTTTATTGGCATTTGTACTCCCAAATATTTAATTGATAATTCAGATATGGGAATTTTTGTGAGCTCTGAAATCCCCCCCTTTTCCCAGTTGGTAACATATTCAAATAGAATATAGAAAAATATGGGGATTCTGTGGGTTCTAATTAAATGGTAATATATATGAAAAACTGTGGATTGCTCTTAAAGAAATGAATGTACCACATCTGATTATGGTGATGTGTAACATGTACTCAGGACAAGAGGCTACTGTCAGGATGGAATATGGACAAATGAAATGGTTTCCAGTTCCCAGGGGGTCAGGCAAGGCTGCATATTATCATCCTGTTTACCTTGTATGCTGAACATATATAAAGCAGGATTAAACTGAAGAAGGAGTTGTGAAAGCTGGAGGAAGGAACATCAACAATTTAAGATACACAGATGACACCATATTATAGTGTGCCCATGCCATACATGGGCTTGCCGTACGTGGATTTGAGCTTACATGTGCAACAAACTGCAAAGGATGAAATGGCACGGGTACTGCAGGGAACACACAGCCATAGCATATAAAGGGATTTAACCTTATGTGTTTTTTCCCCATATGTGCATGGGGGGAGGTCCAGAAGGGATTCCCCTTGTATAGGAAGGGGCCACTGTACTAGCAGAAAATAGCAAAGCCTTGGAATGATTACTGAAGAAAGTTGAGGAAAAGAATGCAAAGGCAGGCTTACAGGTGAAGAAAGCAAAAATAATGACCACATCCACATTGAAAGAGTTCAAAATTTCCCATACCTTGGCTTAGCCATTAATCAAAATGGAGGCTGCAGTTAAGAAATCAGAAGAAAACTAGAACTTGGAAGGGCAGCTATGAAAAAACTGGGGAGATCCTTAAGAGTAAAATTATTCAACTGAACACTAATGTTAGAATTGTTCATGCCATTATACAGTGGTCCCCCGGGTTACGAAAGTAATCCGTTCCGGATTACCTTTCGTAACCCGGAAGTCTTTGAAACCCGGGGGACTGCTTTGTTTGCCAGACCACGCGGCAAATTTAAAGGGGCTGCACGGTTTTTTTCTTCGGGACCCGGGTTTTTTTTTGTAAGCCGGGGCCGTTTTTGCGGCCCCGGCTCTTTCGTACCCCGGGGTTTTCGTACCCCGGGGGATTTGTAACCCGGGGGACCACTGTATTTCCCATTTCTATGTAAGCTTGTGAAAGCTGGATAATGATGAAAATTGATAGGAAGGAAATCAACTCACTTGAAATGTACTGCTGAAGAAGAGTTCTGCGGATACTGTGGCCTGCTAAAAAGACAAATACAGTGGTCCCCCGGGTTACGAAAGTAATCCGTTCCGGATTACCTTTCGTAACCCGGAAGTCTTCGCAACCTGGGGGACAGCTTTGTTTGCCGGACCGCGCGGCAAATTTAAAGGGGCCGCACAGTTTTTTTCTTCAGAACCCGGGTTTGTTTCGTAAGCCGGGGCCATTTTTGCAGCCCCAGCTCTTTCGTACCCCGGGGTTTTTGTACCCCGGGGGATTCGTAACCCGGGGGACCACTGTAAATAGATCCTAGAGCAAATCAAGCATGAACTTTCTCTAGAGGCCAAGGTGACTAAACTAAGAATATCACAATTGGGACATATCGTGAGAAGACGTGATTCCAAAGAAAAGACAAAAATGCTTGGTTAGTTAGAAGACAGTAGGAAAAAAGGAAAACCACATCCCACATGTGGATAGACTCAAGAAAACCACAGTTCTAAGGGGCAGTACAGACTGCCCAAAAGGGGTGGTCTGCACTCGACCAAAGAAACGGCGAGATGGGGCCAAGGCTGCCTCACCAGCAGCCCTAGAGGCCCCATCCAACCTGCTGCACCCCACTCTCCCTGGTGCTGCCGAGGGAAGAAAGGGTCTGCCACTGCGGCCCCTTTTCCCTCGGGGTTCTTGGTGCAGCCGTCTAAAGGCCGCACAAAGGACCAGTCACAAAAAAGGAGCTCTGTTTCGGAGCTCCTTTTGGTACCATGGAAAGGGCACCCTAGGCACCCTCCCGTGGCCCCATTACGTCAGCCGTGCACAGCATTATGTAAACGCGTTGTGTGCCGTGACATTTTTATAGCGCGCCCGTATGGACACCACCATTTTAAAATGGCAGCATTCATATGTGTTAGGGTTAGGGAGGGTGCAATCACTGCACCCTCCCTAACCCTAATCACGCCAGAAAGATGCCCCATCAAGCCCGTCTGTATTGGGCCTAAGTCTGCAAAATCAGAGTAGAGCTGTTGATGATGGGGTTGCCATAAATTGCAGTCAACTTGATAGCAATTAACAGCAACAAAGACCGCTGCTACAGAAACATTGAAGAAGATTCTGAGAGCAGTGGAAGGATTTCAGGATGGGAAATAAATAAAACTGAGTCAATACAGTTGGCCCTCTGTATCCATGGATTTTTTATTCATGGATTCAGCTATCCATGGATTGAAAAATATTTAAAAATATATATAAATTCCAAATATATATAAGGGACACCATTTTACTTACGTTGTATTAAATGAGACTTGGAACCAAATCCCAGCAGATACCATTGGCCTGCTGTACTTCTTTGTCTGAATGTGTTTCCTTTGCTTAAAAAAAAATCAAGCCAAATTTTAAATTTGACAAGGCAGCTTAGATGATGACATCTCCATAAGAATACACACCCTTTTAAGGATGGGTTTTTGATAGAAATAAGAAGGATTTTGTTTTTGTCTTAGGACTTTATCACACTACCTCTGGTGCCTGACTTACGCCTTCCAAATTTGAGCCAAATGCAGAAGTTAGGTTGATTTTATCACACAGACCTTTCCTTCAACATGACTTCCTGTTGCCTCCAGTGTTGAATTTTGGGCCCCATAATTGCTTTACAAAATAAAATTGGAAAGAACAAGAACAAAATGGAGAACTTTCTAAATTAGTTTCGATGCACCCTGAGTTAAGTTACCCAAGTAAGGGTTAAGTAGATAGTGTAAAATAGATTGTGGGGAAAGGACATATAATTGTGGCAATAGGGTCACAATTGTGACTAAGTAGCAATCATTACTATGGAACAGTTACTGATCTTTAACCATTCTAAATTAATGATCACTACTTAATCATAATGTTTGTATTCATGATCAATTTAATCACAATTGTGACACTACTGCTATGATCATAATTCCTGCCATCTAATTTATTGGGCATCAGCTGCATAGGGAGGGTCATTCTGGTAGCAGTTGGAGCACAGGGGAGTGACATTTCTGTTAGGTTTGGGTGGGATGGTCCAGGAGAGGTTACACAGTTAAATACACTTAACTAAACAGGCGATGTAAAATACTGGCTGATGTTATTAAAGTTGTTGACATTTCTGGCCCTTTTTTAATATAAGACACCTTGGCTAAAAGGATACACAGGGGCAAAACAGATGGTCAGAATAAGCAGGTTTCCAGTCAGCTTCAAAGTGAAATGAAATGCTATGCATATAAGATGGGAGACACCTGGCTGAATGAGACTACATGCGAAAGGGATGTAGGAGTCCAAGTAGACCACAAGTTGAACATGAGTCAACAGTGTGATGCAGCAGCTAAAAAGGCCAATGCTATTTTAGGCTGCATCAATAGAAGTATAGTGTCTAGATCAAGGGAAGTAATAGTGCCTCTCTATTCTGCTTTGATCACGCCCCATCTGGAATACTGTGTCCAATTCTGGGCACCACAATTCAAAAAGGATGTGGAGAAACTGGAGCGGGTCCAAAGGAGGGCAACTAAAATGGTGAAGGGTCTGGAAACCATGCCCTATGAGGAACGCCTTAGGGAACTGGGGATGTTTAGCCTGGAGAAGGGAAGGTTAAGAGGGGATATGATCGCCCTGTTTAAATACTTGAAGGGATGTCACATTGAGGAGGGAGCAAGCTTGTTTTCAGCTGCTCCAGAGAACAGGACCGGGAACAATGGATGCAAGTTCCAGGAAAAGAGATTTCACCTCAACATTAGGAGGAACTTCCTGACAGTAAGGGCTGTTTGACGGTGGAACACACTCCCTCGGAGAGTGGTGCAGTCTCCTTACTTGGAGGTCTTTAAGCAGAGGCTGGATGGCCATCTGTTGGGGATGCTTTGATTGGGAGATTGGATGGCCCTTGTGGTCTCTTCCAACTCTGTGATTATATGATTCTATGATTCTATAGGGCATTTAGACATGCATGGCTTGATGACTGCCGGAAGGTGCACCCAAGCTATACTGCATGGAGAAAAGCAGGATTAAAAAGGAGCTGGATTTTTCTGCTTCTTCCCAGAAAGTGCACACCTTTGCATGTATGTATAAATGCACCAATAACAGTGTGGCTCTAAGGGGCCACTCTTTCCAAACTGTAGCCCTAATCGTGCATGCCAATGCCCCATCACAGGAGTGCATTTAAAAAGGATGGAGCTGCTGTACCCAAGCAGTGAGGGTGGCAATGCCCAAAGGATGGGGGGGGGGGGGGGCAGAAAAAAAAGGACCTTGGAAGTGGGCAGTGTGGTTGATAGGGTTTCAGTGCAGCATCAGCAAAGGTAGCTTCAAGCCACTTTTTCCTGCCCGTCTGTTTCGCCCCATACTTGGCTGCATCTAGCTCTAACATAACATTCAATGTGTGAGCTCTGTTTTTAATCTCAAATTTTAAAAATTTCTTTCATTATTTTTTGTTGAACATTCCTGTCATGTTCTACTTTCCTGACATTTCTTTTAAAGAAACAGAGCCTAGTCCAGCAAATTACAATTCAGGATGACAAACATTAAAAATCTAATTATTAATAGCTCTCTGCCTTGGTGGGCAAATTTCTAAGTTTTGTTGTCTTCAATATTCAGTCAATAAAATAAAATAAAATAAAATAAAATAAACCACATTCTTTCTGTCAAATGTATGAATACAGTTGTGAATTTAGGAAGCCCCAATTATTTAAAAAATGAAGCAAACAACTGTCTTACTACCAGATACATGCTTCCTTTTGGCTCTTAGATATAGTCCTTTTGATACTCAACAACAAGTAGTGAGGCTGTGACTTGTGTTCATTCACACTTGTGTTTTGTTCAGCTGAGGGGAAAAAACTTTCATGGATAAAATAAAGTTTTAAACCCAAGCCTTACCTTTACTTGGGGAGGTCACCATATTAAAAGTAAATGACAGAAGTGACCTAATGAAAAGAATATTGGCACCCCATCTAATAAGGTTATTTAATGAACCATGGACAAATAAATGTGGATGACAAAGGACAGTATTAGGGCAGAAAGCCTATAACACATAAAAAGGTTCTTTACATTTCATGTAATTTGTCCCAATAAAAAAAATAAATAAGGACAAACAGATTTTGCATTACTTTGAATATCTAAACAATCTTCTCACAATTTCAGGCAGGCATGTGAGGCATCAAGAACACACTGTGAAGTTGAAATGCTTGCAATATATGCAAAGTTAAAAGCAAAAAGCAGAATAAAGTTTATACGGATCAAAATTACATTGAACAATGTAAAATGTTATTTTAGTTATACAGGTTGAGTTTCCCTTTCTGGAATTTTGAAATCCAAAATATTCCAAAATCTCAAATTGTTCATGTGGGTGGCTGAGATAAACACACACACACACACACACACACGGCTCTTCAATGTATTGGATGCTGTATACATATTTAGTGGGGCAGGAGATACACAAACATAGCTATGAACTTGAAGTTGGACACATAAAAAATTCATTCTATACTGTAAAAAAAACCCAAAACCCCTAAACCCAGCATGATGCTTGCGATATCCCTCTCCCTGTTTAAGCTCTCTGTGGTTTCCAATTGCTCTGGAACAAGATGTTGAGGTGCATTCGGGTGGTGCAAGATGAACAGGGTCCCACCCCATTTTGTTAGTGCAAGCAGCTTTTGCCAACAGAAGGGTACCATTAGGCACTGCCCCTTGAGTTTATTCAGATAATGATATTAAGTAAAATTAAGATCTCATGTTGTCATATACAGGAACTGTTTAGTTCAGAAATCCAGGCTTCAGTAGTGAAAACACAGAAAACCTTTATTCAGAAAACTATAGGTATTCTCCATAGTCGTTTGTTGTCAGAACTAACCAGCAAGTGTGAAGTCAAAGGCTTTCATGGCTGGCATCCAAATAGGTTTTTTTTTGGGGGGGGGGGGGTTTTGGGCTATGGCCAGACTGGGCTAGTCAGAAAAAATAGGCAGTAGCAGAACATATTATAAACTACCCTGGTCATAAAATGCTATTTGAAAACACTGAAATTCTGGACCTGCCAACAACTATCAGGTTGAATGCACAGGGAAGCTATTGAAATCCACAAACACCTAGACAACTTCAACAGAAAAGAAGAAACCCTCAAAGTAAACAAAGCTTGGCTACCAATCCTGAAAAACACCCAAATCAAGACACAGCAAGGGTAAATGAAAACCACCCAGGGTGTGGGGGGGTTTCCCAGCAGACAATGGATCACTAATTAAACAGACACTCTGAGGCCTTGCCATTCAACAACAGACCAACACAGTGATTAACATGTATATCACTTCCTCTCAACCAAGGGTCACACAGTATATATACCCCACACACTTCCATGCCACCATTCTCTGAAGATGTCAGCCACAGGAAACAACAGGAATAAATTCTTCTAGAACACAGCCATATGGCCTGAAAAACCCATAAAAACTTTGTTAACACTTAACAAAGCACAGTTAAAGCACGTTGTTGAAGCGGAGCCCTCCCTCCAGTCCATCTGCCTTGGTCCAGGCCTCAGAGGGAGTGAAGAACTGCTGGACCTGATCGCCATCACCATTCCCTTCTCCTTATGGGTCGTGTCTTTCTAGATTGTAAACCTGAGGGCAGGGAACCATGTAAATAATAATAATAATAATAATAATAATAATAATAATTGTAAGCCGCTCTGAGAGCCTTTAGGGCTGAAGGGTCAGGTGTAAATACCGTAAATAAAGAAGTAAAGTTGTTGTTATTGTTGTTGTGTGCCTCGAGGCACCCTATCATATGGGGTCTTTTTGACAGGATTTGTTCAGAGGAGGTTTGCCATTGCCTTCCCCTGAGGCTGAGAGCATGTGACTTGACCAAGGTCACCCAGTGGGTTTCACAGCTGAGCTAGGAATTTAACCCTGGTCGACAGAGTCATAGTCCAACACTCAAACCACCACACAATACTGGCTCGCAGTCGAAGCATACACAGTTTCAAATCTTAGAGGGGCTACTTTCTCATTTGACACAAAAGCAAGACTTTTTGTCCTTCCCTTTTCTCATGGGAGCCCACCTTCTTTCACACCAGCTATTCTCAAGAGACTGACCTTGGATCTTCCTAGCGCAGCCTCAACTCCCTTTCTACCTGCTTGTTAACTACAGGGGAATGTGGTCAACAGTTTTACCAATTAATGCATTACTAAATGTACCATCATTTACCAGCAGTACTGTATAATAGAATATAATATATTGTAAGCAAGCAAATAACAAGTAAATGTAGCTGTACTCAACTAACCTAACATTTCAGCTCATAGCAGGCCAGCTGAAAGATCAGTTCCTGGCACATATACTGAGTAGAATTGCTCTCATTTCATTCTTTCCTACTTCATTTGGTACATGGGTGTTTAACTATTTTGGTTTGCACAGTAAAGGTATACTTATCTCCACTATTGTCTCCAATAGTAATAATTTGCCATGGTTTGTTGTTTTATTTCATTTACTTCTAAAATTTCTCCATTGCTGTTCTGCCTTTGAATCATCATAGTGGAAAATCAGAACAGGGTGGGGGAATACAATTTAAAAATAGATATATTCAGCTAAAGGACAAAAACAACAAATGTGTAGCAATGGATACATAAAAACAGAAGACAGTAAAAACAGTAAAAACTGTATAAAATTGTATAAATAGTACTTATTGAGATACATCTTCTAAAATGAAAACATTTAAACATATCTCCCAAATTCCAGCGAGGTAGCTAGGTACAGCTCTGACAAAGAAAAAACCCACCCTGTGTCCTAGACATTTTTTTTCCAACGAAAGGAGGGCAGGTTTTCATGAAATGAAACATGAAAAATGAAAAAAAATCCAAAAAGTTATTTTCTTGGACTTCACTTCTCAGACTACTGCAACCAACATGGCCAACAATTTTTCCATGTTCTAGTAAAAGACAAGTTGCTTCCTAGTACAATGAACCCTTCCCATCTACAGGGGTTCAGTTATCCCCCTCCCCAGTGGATGGCAAAAATTATGGATGGTTTTGCCCCTTTTACTCAATGGTAACAACATGTGTGCAGATGCATCATCATATCCAAGCCACCATTGAATAATACGGATTATGGGGATCCATGGGCAATCAAATCTGCAGATCACCAGCTCATAGATACAAAGCGTTCATTGAACACTTATTTGTAGAGGTGCCCAAGTTATAGGCCTGATCTAGACTGGCAAAAAGGGGTGTGTTCATGCCTGCATGAAAGTGTAGCCTTTAGATGACCCACACTGAAAGTTTGGCATGAACGCAGTGCTTTTGCATTTTAGTGGGGAAAAAGCAGATTTAAAAAGGACCTGCTTTTCCCAGCTTCTTTTTAAAAAGGGTGTAACTGTGTAGCTGCATCTAAATGCTACAGTGCAACTGTGCAGTTTTTTAAAGCTTCCAAACCCTAGCTCCAGCCCTAACCCCAACCCTAGACATGCACAGTAGGGACTCTGGGATGCTGTAACTGTTATGCAACTGTGTATAAAATGACAATTCATTCATAAAATAAAGAAGTTTACTCATAAACTTAAATTGTAACAGATTTAATAACTTTTTAAGGAGGGGGAGGGATGCAGTTTGTTTTATTGATGTAATAGTATTTTAATATGTAAGCCACCTCGATTGATCTCAAAGGGGTGGGGTAATAATAATAATAATAGGGTTCATTCTTGGTGCACCGATACAACTGCACATTTTAAAATGGGAAGCGAAACCACAATGGTAATTTGACAGATCTTCATAACTGCACAGTTCATGTGTGAAGTTCCGGTGCAACTACCCAGTTCGCATCCGGCAACAACAATAAAAAAATATTAAAGGTTTAGTGCGGCCAAAAGCCTCATTCATTGCCACCCGTGCAGTTACTCCGCCTGTGTTTCTAGCATCCTGACAGCTTCCAATATAGTTGCTGAGCAACAGAAAAGACTTCAGATAAGTTGTCTTCACACTTCCTCAGTGTAGCTGCCCTATGCCTTTTTATTACACACCTGGGACTTGCAGTGCAGCTGCTAAGTATTAAGGAAAAGGCAACTTCATGTTGCTCTTTCCTGCCAATCTAGAAAGCCCCATAGAACACAGATCTTAGGGCTTTGTTCTAAGTCCTATGACCTGTTCCATCTCTCCCAGGTTGAAGGGATCATTTATTATCCCCCCCCCCAACTGCTGTTGGTTGTCTTAAACCTTCTGGGAGATTTATTCATCTGGCCATTTCCTCCCTTCCATCCCAAAATTCTCAAAAATGTCATAAAGGCTCAGTGCCAAGGAGAAGTCAATGTGGGGGAAGTTTTTCTCTATATTTGCTGCCTCAAGAGTCACTCCGTGTCAGATTGCTGTTCTGTGGTTTTTCCTATCTGCTTGTTAATGTCACTATTTCTGTTCCTACCTTTCTTACTTTAACCTAATTCTTTAAAATCACAGGGCAGTTTCCTTTCATTTCCTTTCCCCTGTCCTGCTCCATCTCTCCATCCCAGAGACCCATACACAATCAATCCTTCATCCCATATATATGTGTATGTAAACATTTGACGTTCCCTTGATTACTCATGATCATTCACTGGGGTGTGAAGGGAGGAAGGGGATTCAATACGGGAAACCTTCCAATGAGATTGAAAAGTGAATGGTAAGACTGACAGAAAAACAGGAAAGGTCATTGGTTGATAGGTTTAATGCTTACTCAGAAGGGGGAAAGGTGCAAGGGAAGAAACTCCCTTTTGTATTGATTTTAATTCACTTGGGGAAAATGTGTACAATTTGAATCCTGGTTTTTATGAGTCAGTGTGGTACAAACAGGGTGAAATGTAGGGAAAATACTGCACATTGGATCTAGATTATTTTGCTGGTGTGTGTTCAGCACTGGTCCCAAGCATATGTGGGATGCACCATTATCACTCTCCCCCCCCCCAAAGAAAAGATGCATTGTACAAAGCTCTTCCTAATTCAATTTTGATTAGACCTTTTGATTCTTGAGTCTTGATTTCACTTCTCTCTCATTCTCTGTTTCTGTAACTCCTAGCTAAACTTCTTTCCTCTTTTTTATCTTTCATCCTTTTCTCCTTCTTCCCCCAGAACTCCTGTCTATATACATCTTCTACCTCATTCCCTGCTCCTTCTCTTTCATTCCTTGTTGACTTTTCTCCTCTTCTTTCCACAACTCTTGCCTAACATTTTCTTCCCTCCCTGCTCCCAAACACACTAGCTTAAAGTCTTCCTTCCCTTTCCCTTCCCACATCTTCTAGTCTGCTTCTTTCTCCCTTATTGTCTTTCTCCTTTCTCCTTCCTCTCAAATTCTGACTACATTTGTCATCAATTTTCTACCTTATCCCTTTGTTGTTTTTTCATACATGGTTGCCTTCTTTCATCTTTCCATATCTTCCTCCCCAATTCATATGGTTGCATCTTTCTTATTTCTATCCTCACCAAAGCAATTCTCAGATAAGGCCTTATCAGACGGGAGGAATTTCTCTTTATTGCGAATGGAGCCAATTGGAGCCAATTCAAATTCATGTGAATTCGCTAGTTTAGTGAATTTACATGAATTCCAATTGTGTTCAGAATGCATTCAGAATGACTTTCCATTACCCAACAATGACTGCCCATTACCCAAAATTGCATGAGATACTTTAATTTGCAATAATGGGAAACCCCATGATTGCATCGGATTGCCATTAGATTATACTTCCAATTTCCAACGTCTGATAAGGTCTATAGTGGCAATGGTGAGATGGTGAGATTCCATGACAAAGAAAGCACTGCTTCCTAAGCCATGCCATCAGCTCCAAGGCTCTCTGTTGCCAGAATGTCGAGTTTATATCCAACAGAACACTAGAAGTTATAGAGACAATGTTTGAGCTTTCTGCTGTGGCACCAAGGTAACGTCCAGTGTTTGGTCTTGCACGCCACTTGAGAAAAGGAAGGTCCACAGCAATCAACAACATTTTGGATGAATTTTCTGGGAGTTTAGGAAAACTAAAAACGAAATAGTAGTAGTAGTAGTCCTTACAACAACAACAAGTCCGTGCTATTGTTTCAAATATATCATCAAGGTAATTACATGTTGGTTATTTCCACTGAATGCATGTTGTGATGGCTTCGATCTCTTGTCTTACCTTGGAGGAACATTCAGCAAAGTATTTACATAGTGGTGAATCTTTCAAGATTTGAATTTGTTAACCATTTCTTTTAAGAGTGTATCAGAGGACACAAGAGGAGCTTCTGAGCACTTTGATCATAAATTCTGTATATCTATTTCAGATTTGAAATAAACACCTTAAGGAATATCACAGATATATATCAAAATGAAAGATTTCCAGCTGGGAAGTGTATATATTTATCTATGCACACATATATTACGTATGCGCTTTTTCCCTGTTTGTTTTTATTATATTCTGGTCAGGTTCACATTATTGGAATCTCTAAAACTGACATCTCTAACAGCAAAATAAGATGCATAGCTCTGTGAATGATTTTTTTTCTTCAAGATTTCTCAGTGAAGGTTTGTTGATCTCCAGGCAGCTCTGCATAGTCTCCTCAGTGGAATTTTTTACTCAGTTTCTCAGCATTATTATTTAATATAACTGAAGATAATGTATTAATTTACCTCCCTCCACAAAAGAGCCTGCACACACATTAAAATCAATATAATCTCAGCAGAACCCCATAAATGTCTACACAGAAGTCAATCCTATTGAGTCCAATGGGACTTGATACCTCCAGGAAAGTAGACGTAGGATTGCAGTCTTAAATGAAATGCTTAATGGAGAGCTGCCTGGCCATATGGAATAAAAAATAAATAAATTATTTCTCATTAAAAACAGCACATTTGGGGATAAAACATGCTGAGCTCTAGCAGTGTAAAAGGGTGTGTGTGCATGTTATATCAAATACTTAAAGCAATACAATTTAAGCAAAACAGCAAGACAAAAAAATGGAAGGGAAAAAATGAACCATAGATAAACTCTGTTTGGAGCATATAATATCTTAAAATGGATGCTAAATTTTGGTCTTTTAAACAACTAATAATTAAATCAAGCAATTACACTTAGGCTCACTATATTCTCTGGCTTTTCTTCGTTAACGAAGATTCACGAAGGACTCATCCCACGCTTACTACAAGCACGTTGATGACTAAAAAGGCCGATCTGAGATAAACAAGTCCGGTTACAGAAAGCGCAGCAGAAAGTCTCCTTGGGTGATATTTCCAAGTTGTGGTTCTTTCTGCATTGTCGTTTCTCTTCAAGACTTGTTCGGTGTGAGTTCTCGAACGAGGCTGCAGCATTGTGGATAGTGTGTCTCCATGCCTCCCGATGTGAGGCCAAGGCAGACCGTTGATGGTGATCAATTTGGCCAAGTTTGAGATATTGTTTCAGGGAGTCCTTGTATCTCTTCTCTGGGGTGCCCCTCTTACACTGACCCATGGCGAGTTCACCGTAGAGTACTATTTTGGGAAGGCGGTGGTCCTCCATCCTGGAAACATGCCCTGCCCAGCGCAGCTGCGTTTTCAGTAGCATGGCCTCAATGCTGGTGATCTCTGCTTGCTCCAGGACAGCAACATTTGTCACATAGTCAGTCCAGTGTATGTTTAGGATTGTGCGTAGACAGCACTGATGAAAGCATTCAAGGAGTCTTAGATGTTGGCGATAGGTGACCCATGATTCAGACCCATAGAAGAGAATGGACAGTACAATGGCTCTGTACACACTGATTTTGGTGCTTCGCCTCAGGTGTTTGTTACTCCAGACTCTTTTGTGAAGCCTTCCGAATGCACTATATATCTTTGCTAATCTGTGATCGATCTCTTTGTCAATCTTGGCATCTGAGGAGATGATACTTCCCAGGTAGGTGAACTCCTGTATGGACTTAAGTACAGATTTGCCGAGGGTGACATGGGGGTGATAGTGCTCTCCCTGTGGTGCAGGCTGGTAGAGGACTTCCCTTTTTTTCAAGCTGACTTCCAGCCCAAACAGCTCTGCAGCTGTTACAAAGCAGGATGTTAGGCGCTGCAGAGCTGCTTCTGTATGGGCAACAAGGGCAGCATTGTCAGCAAAAAGCAGCTCACGTACTAGATAGTTTAAAGTCTTTGTGCGAGCCTTCAAACAGCTTAAGTTAAACAAGCTACCATCAGTACAATAATGTATATAGATGCCGTCTTCTTCTTTGAGATCTGCTGTAGCCCTTTGGAGCATCATGCTGAAGAAGACTGTAAATAGTGTTGGAGCGAGAACACAGCCTTGTTTCACACCATTAGTTATTAGAAAGGGCTCTGAGAGAGCATCACCATATCTGACTTGTCCTTGTTGGCCCTCATGCAGCAAGATAATCATTTTGAGGAATTTGGGAGGACATCCTAGTCGTTCCAGGATCTTCCACAGACCTTTTCTACTCACAGTGTCAAAGGCTTTGGTAAGGTCGACAAATGTTACATAGAGTCCTTTGTTTTTGCTCTCTACATTTCTCTTGCAGTTGGCTAAGAGCAAATACCATATCTGTAGCGCTCCTATTAGCTCTGAAGCCGCACTGGCTTTCAGGAAGAAGTTCTTCTGCAATAGCAGGAACTAATCTGCTAAGGAACTAATCCTTGCAAGGATTTTTCCAGCAATGGAGAGCAGTGTTATACCTCGATAGTTTGAGCAATCAGATTTTGCTCCTTTTTTCTTATACAAGGTGATGATAACTGTATCTCAGAGATCTGATGGCAGTTCCCCTTTTCCCCAACAACTCACAAGGAGCTTGTGGAATTTAGCATGGAGTACATGACCTCTGTGTTTCCAAGCTTCAGGTGGGATTCCATCAATCCCGTCTGCCTTGCCGTTTTTCATCTGCTGTATGGCCTTAATGGTTTCTTCCAAAGTGGGAGCCATGTCCAGTTCATTTTTCATCGGTTGTTGTATCATATGTTGAATAGCTGAGCCTTGGACTTCTCAGCTGGCACTGAAGAGATTATGGAAATATTCAGCCCATCGATTCAGGATGGAGGCTTTGTCTGTGATTAGTGTTTGACCATCCGTATTATATAAGGAGCTTTGGACCTGGTAAGTATGTCCAAACACTGCTTTAAGAGCTTCGTTGAATCCTCTGGAATCTCCCAGATCTGCACAACGTTGTGTCTTTTCTGCTAAATTGATACCACTTGTTCTAAATGTCTTGGGGGTTTTGTTGGAGTTTATTGCATGTAAGACGGAAGACTGTTTTTCTTACATGGCAAGATGGCTGAGCGAGGTGTGATGAGCAGTTCTCTTCTTTGCCAACAGCTCCTGGATCTCTTGGTTGTTTTTATCAAACCAATCTTGGTTTTTCTTACGGGAGAACCCAAGGGATTCTTCCACAGACCTCAGGATACTGTTTTTGATATGTTGCCAAAGCACTGTAGGAGAGGAATCTAAAGGATGGTCTTCAAGTTTTGATTGCAGATTTGCCTGGAAGTTATCTCTCATGGCAGCTTGTTGAAGATTGTTGACTTGGAGTCTCCTCTTTAAGATGCCACTCCTCTTAGATTTGAGCTTAAGATGAATATTTAGTTTGCATTTTACGAGGTGATGATCTGTTTGACATTCTGCACTGGACATCACTCAAGTATGAAGGACATTGTGAATGTCTCTCTGGCGTACCAGAACATAGTCAATGAGGAGCCAGTGTTTGGATCGGGGATGCATCCAGGTTGTCTTCAAACTATCTTTCTGCTGAAAGATAGTGTTTGTAATAGTCAGCTGCTGTTCTGCACAAAACTCTAGCAGGAGGCGTCTGTTATCATTACAGTTTCCAACTCCATGCTTGCCTAGAACACCTTTCCAGGCTTCGAAGTTCTTACCTACTCTGACATTGAAGTCACCAAGAATAATGATTTTATCTTCTGCAGGGACTTTTTGTATGAGGTGGTGTAGGTCTGAGTAGAATTTGTCTTTCTCCACAGGGTCGGCTTGCGTAGTTGGGGCATATATACTAAAGAGAACAACATGAGGGAGGCGTAAGGAGATAATGTGATCAGAGTGACCTGTTGGCAGGGTTTCGAGTTTGGAGGCAATGGAGTTTTTAATCCTAAAACCTACTCCTGAGAGATGTTTTTCAGCTTTTGGTTTGCCAAACCAGTAGAGTGTACAGCCGGCACCGTGTTCTTTAAGGCTGCCTTCCTCATGGAGATGAACTTCACTAAGAGCATTGATGTCTTTATTAAGTCGTGATAATTCATGGGCTATTAGAGCAGAATGATGCTCAGGATGTCCACTATCTGCAGAATCTTGCATGGTTCTGATGTTCCAGCATGCAAGTGTCAGTCTGTTTGCACCTTTGGAGGCTGGTGCGTGCCTTTGTACCTTTGTTTTTGTTTGACCACATCAGAAGATGCCTATTGACCGCGGCTCGCCAACTGGGTGGATGGAGATGAGCTTTCTTTAGGCCACCTTTTTTAGGCCCCTCTCCATACGGAGCAAGCAGTGCTCTCCTTAAAAGGCTGCGTGGTCATTCAGGATGCTGCCAAACAAGACTGAACTGCCTGCATGTAGGGTTGGATCTGCGGCTTCCAGTGCTTCTTTCACCTGCCATTTTGTCCCTCACCTATCACTACAGGACTTTTTTTTGGAGGGGGGGGGGATCAGATCGCATGTATCCTTTGAGCCTGTGCAATGGATTTTTCTGGTGAAGCACAGAGTGCACAGAACTGGCCTCACCCTTTAAACCAGAGGTTCGTTTGCTGAGGCCTAGCAAGCAAGGACAGTGGCAGCGAGATCCTCGGATCGTAGGTTTGATTAGAATTTCCTTCTCTTAGATGGTTTACTTTACAGGGTTAGACAAGCACCATCTGCCCAGGATTGGGATTGGAGTTTTCCTTCTCCTAGGATGGTTGCCATAAGGCTAAAGAGCCCATCCTGCCCTTTGACGCTTTTAGTCAGACCCTTCAGTTGTGACTTGTCTGGCATGTGAGGCCCTACCAGTAGCTGTTTATACACCGCCAGCATAGCTCACAGCTTCATTAGGTTACACAAGCCTCTTTCCCACAACAAGGGGGTGTCAATGGAGAGGACTATATTATAGTGATAGCACAATAATATACTGCATTTTATTTATCAAAAAATCACCTCTACACTGCTTTCTAAGCTGTTATGAAGCTGATTAAAATTATCAGCACTAGACTGCAAATTCGTTGGGCACTGGGTAATTTAATCTACCAGTTTTCTCTGTTGTGCATCCCTTCAAGTCACGTCCAACTGATGGTGACCCTAAGTTGAACCTATCACAGAGTATTCTTGGCAAGATTTGTTCAAAGGGGAGTTTGCCTCTGTCTTCCTCTGGGGCTCAAGGTTACCAAGTGATTTCCATGGCTGGTCTCCAAGGTTGTAGCCCAATGCTCAAACCACTACCCCATAATGACTTTTATTTATCAGTTTACCATTCTGCCCTTCCCTTCAGATGCAAGGTGACATCCCAAGCAATCTCAGGTGGTCTCCCATCCAAATATTATCAGATATGATCAGCTTAACAGCTTACGTAGAGTTCCTATTTCATATGCCTTCAGATCAGAGCTTTGAAAAGTTACCTTTTTGACTACATC
Organism: Urosaurus nigricauda; assembly: GCA_034509955.1. NCBI lineage: Eukaryota > Metazoa > Chordata > Lepidosauria > Squamata > Phrynosomatidae > Urosaurus > Urosaurus nigricauda. The sequence goes on along the minus strand of JAOEGL010000001.1, from coordinate 252,543,215 downwards.
TCTAACTCCCTAGCAGAATGGCCCTGGTCTTCCTGGGAGGTGCATAGTGGGAGGTGTAGTCTTAAAGAGTCTGTATAGCCCCTGAATCTACAAAATGCCATGAAAATTCTTCACAGCAGGCCTCCAAGTGGTTTACATTTTCTACTTGAGCATAAGTGTGTAAAAGGCCCCTGACCACTTGGAACAGCTTGGCTGGATGACTCCTTGCAGATGCAATGCTTGGCAGCAAAAAAATAAAATAAAATAAAATAAAATAAATCTTTGCTGCTCGCATTGCCACAGAGTAGGCTTTCAAATAATCTTCAACTCATGTTCAGTCAGATTCACCCGAGTCTTCCACAAACATCGCTCTAGTCTCTGTCTCATTTGCTTCATCACCATCAACTCCTTGGAGAGTCAGAGGGATGTTTTGGCTCCACTTTGTGAGAGGGGACGCTCAGGAGTGATTGTGTCCTGAGCCCTGGCCATTTTCTTATACCTAAGAAATGGGCTTCAACAGAATCACCTGCCTCAGCCTCCACCTCCTTTTTTTGCTTCTTCATTTTGTCACAGTATGCTAGATGCTTATTTGAGTCTGAGCAAACAAATGAAGGCTAACATAAATGCCAAAAGCACCTGAGGAATAATTGTCTAACAGGAAGTTACTTCTAACAGCAGGGTGAAGTCATTATCACCATTTTGAATTCCCAGTATTTATCAAATTTTCAATTATGCATGAAATTCCAACCTAATTTTTGCACTATTTGCATAATTCACTGAAGTTTCCCCTATCCATCTGTGAGGTTTTGATCAAGCACATAGTATGAACTCTTCCAGTTCTTAAGGCATGTAGCAAGGCTTTGCATCTGTTGGTTTTTTAAAAAATCCCCAAGCCATTTAATCAGTGTCAGTGTAGTAAATGTAGCAAGCAGAGGTTTCCTCCCAGCTGTGAAGGCAGTTGAAAATTCACCCAATTGAAAGACTAATCAACCTTTACAAATGCAGAGATGCACATGCCTTCATCTTCAACATGCTGACAGTCAAATCATTAGTAACTTAAGCATTTCTACATATTGAAAGAAAAATAGTACTACGGTGGCAAAAGTGCATACTTGCTAGACACACATATATGTTTGCCAGTGGAATGGACTGTAAACAACAGACTAACTAAATCCCAAAACAGCATATGTAATGTCATCTAATTTCCAAAGCTCAATAGGATGAGGTTTGGTTAGTACTTGGACTGAGGATCACAATGAGTCTCCAAGGAGAGACAGGAAAAAAATTCTGCTAAATTCCTGAAGAGCTGCTGCCAATGAGAATTGACAATATTTGGCTAGACTTAAAAATCATCTCAGAGAACTTATATATCTGCAACCAGCAGCAGTTTCAATCAATGTGCAGTCAATAGGTTCCCAGACATCAAACAATGGGATCCAATAAACACCAATAAAACCCATACTTCATAAATACACCTCACCATTTTGTTGGATTGTTCCTGTTGCATAAGCTTGCAAATTTATTTATTTATTGGATTCATATTCCATTTTTCTCTCAAAATGGGATTAACATAAGTCACATTTCTGTGGGGTGGTGAAAGTCAAAATAAGGTAAGATTTGAGTTAACCTTTGTTTTGGATACCTTGGGAATCACCTTCTTCCTGATGAACCTATTTGAACTTTAAGATTTCCTCATAAGCTTTCTGGTGTATAGTGGTGGTCCAAAATATTTGTTTCTGGCTGAAGTGAAGGACAAAATGCCCCTCCTTGTAGAGGAGCCAAATAGACTAACAGTTGGATTTTACTTCATTAATTAATGGAGATGGAACAGTATCATATATCACAACTCAGTTGTAGCATATTAAAATTGGGAGTTTAGGACTGGTCAGGAAAAGAGTGCATGATAGTGTGGCATAAAGTGGCTCAAGGGGGATTTCTGATCCCAAGTTGTCCCCCAGCATTCTGCTACCAGAAATGGTTACCTCATTTTATCATATCATTCAGCTGGCCTTGGCATCATACCAAAGATCAACTTGTCCAAGACTGTAGTGAATTTGATGAGTTGTATTTAGGAGATGAGAAACAAACTCATTGAACAATTATGGACCTCTAGACCTCTCAGTCCATACCTTTAGAATTTATGATTCACTCTATCTCCCCCCTTGTTCTGACCAAGCCCACTGCTTAAATGTGGACTGTGACAGATTTTGATTTTGATAGAGATTTTGATAGAGGTGTTGTGAACCTCTACAGGAAAGCAGGGCTAGAAATCACTACCTCTTATTTTTGACTATCAAAGTGTTATGCTCTCATGAATTGTGGCTTGTGGTTTCCATGTCAGTGGGGGAATAACTAGGTAAGTATGGATACAATTTGGAGGGTATTTATTAAAAAGGTTTTTTTATTATTACAATATATATCTCATAGGGGCTTGCACACATACTTTTCAGGCATGATATAAGGTATATGAGGACCAACCACTTACCTACAGTGATGGGATGCTCCCACATATCACATGATATACCTTACAAGGCGGCTATATTAGGTATTTATGTATTATATGTTTTTATCTATATGGTCTTCTTCTTATATGTTGTTGTATGTAACCCATATCTATTTTATTTTCACAGTTTTTCATGACCACTGACGAAGACGCTCTAGTCGAAATGTGTTTGGTCTCTGTTTTCTATTTTTTCCTGTAATGGGCATACTGTGTTATCCCTTTTAATTTGGCCTCTGTTATACACTTTCCAACTGTATGGATACATTGTGTTTTCTCTTTTAATTCCATGCAGAAAGGCACAGAGGAATTTTTATTTGTGTGTTTGATATCTCCATAAGGGATTTGCAATTCCCTAGCCCAGTACTGACGGGTTAAACTAGGCTTGTGCATGTTTGGACGTGGCCCACAGGCCAGAAAAAGCCTTTTTGTGTTTAGGATGGCATATAGTCTATGCTCTGTAATTTCTTTCAAAATTTTTTAGCATTCTAGTGCAACATATTGGGGCTTTATAGACCGCCCAAAAGGGGCGGTCTGTACTCACCCCCTTTAGCGGCGGGATGATGCTGAAGCTGCTGCATGGGCAGCACCAGAGGCCTCATCCCGCCACTTTTGGAAGCCGTGGGGAAGCGGCAAACTGCCGGTTCCCCGTGGCCTCCAAGAGGGGTGCAGCAGGCACTCTGGGCACCCGCTACACCCCACTTCCCTCGGCGGGCTGAAGGGAGAAAGGGGCCACTGTCGTGGCCCCTTTCTCCCTGGGTCTTTGCCACGGCCGTTTAAAGGCCACGGCAAAAACCTGCCACAAAAAAGGAGCTTCCTTTGGAGCTCTTTTTTTGCACCGCAGGAAGGGTGCGATTGGCGCCCTCCCGCGGCGCAAAAGTGTCATTATGTACGCAACTAATCTAAACGCTGCACACATGATGACGCTGTCATAACGTGTCCGTATGGACACTGCCATTTAAAAATGGCGGCTCCCATACGCTTTAGCGTTAGGGAGGGTGTAAACGCTGGGCCCTCCCTAACCCTAAAAATGCCCTTTTAAACCCTAGAGGCGCTGCTTTTGGCACGTCTAGATCAGCCCATTGTTTTAATAAAACTATGGTGTTTTCCATTTTCATTCCCCCTAAATTTTTTGTCTACTCACTTGCATGTTTTAGTTTAGCGGACCAACTCCCAGTTTTTTGTTAATACCTTCTGAAGCCATTAAAAATAATTTGGAATTCTGGGCCCCTATTCTGGTGTCTAGCAGAGATCTCTGCTTTATTGACTTCCTTGCCCAATATTATATTCTTCTGATGCAAGAAACATAGGCAATCAAAGATCTGGAACTAAACAGCTTTCATGCATTTTTGGTTGCAGTGGAGCCTGGGAAAAAGCATGGAAGAGCAAGAGGAGGTCTGGAAATCCTGGTTTCCACCACCCTACATGACATAACAAACCTGTTTCTCACATTTAAAACATATGCCATGAAAGTGTTAATCTAATTTAAGCACTTCACTCTGCTGATAATAAATGTCTACATGCCCCTAGAATCATAGAATCATAGAATCATAGAGTTGGAAGAGACCACAAGGGCCATCCAGTCCAACCCCCTGCCATGCAGGAACTCCAAGTCAAAGCATCCCTGACAGATGGCCATCCAGCCTCTGCTTAAAGACCCCTAAGGAAGGAGACTCCACTACACTCCGAGGGAGTGTGTTCCACTGTCGAACAGCCCTTACTGTCAGGAAGTTCCTCCTAATGTTGAGGTGGAATCTCTTTTCCTGCAGTTTGCATCCATTGTTCCGCGTTCTAGTCTCTGCAGCAGCAGAAAACAAGCTTGCTCCCTCCTCAACATGACATCCCTTCAAATATTTAAACAGGGCTATCATATCACCTCTTAACCTTCTCTTCTCCAGGCTAAACATCCCCAGCTCCCTAAGGCGTTCTTCATAGGGCAAGGTTTCCAGACCCTTCACCATCTTAGTTGCCCTCCTTTGGACATGCTCCAGTTTCTCCACATCTTTTTTGAAATGTGGTGCCCAGAACTGGACACAGTATTCCAGGTGGGGCCTGACCAAAGCAGAATAGAGTGGCACTATAACTTCCCTTGATCTAGAAACTATACTTCTATTGATGCAGCCTAAAATTGCATTGGCTTTTTTAGCTGCCGCATCACACTGTTGACTCATGTTCAGCTTATGGTCTACTTGGACTCCTAGATCCCTTTCACATGTGGTCTCATTCAGCCAGGTGTCCCCCATCCTATATCTGTGCATTTCATTTTTCCACCCTAAGTGCAGAACCTTACATTTCTCCGCATTGAATTTCATTTTGTTAGCACTGGCCCAGCTTTCTAGTCTATTCAGGTCATTTTGAATTTTGATCCTGTCCTCTGGGGTATTAGCTACTCCTCCCAGTTTAGTGTCATCTGCAAATTTGATAAGTATGCTCCCAATTCTGTCATCCAAATCGTTAATAAAGATGTTAAATAGCACTGGGCCCAGGACAGAACCCTGTGGCACCCCACTGGTCACTTCTCTCCAGGATGAAAAGGAGCCATTGTTGAGCACCCTTTGAGTTCGGCCAGTCAACCAATTACAAATCCATGTAACTGTTAACTTGTCTATCCCACATTTTGCAAGCTTGTTTGCAAGAATGTCATGGGGAACCTTGTCAAAGGCCTTACTGAAATCGAGGTATACTATATCCACAGCATTCCCTTCATCTACCAAGCTGGTAATTTTATCAAAAAAAGAGATCAGGTTCGTTTGGCATGACTTGTTTCTCTGAAACCCATGTTGGCTTTTTGTGATTATGGCATTGGCTTCTAAATGTTCACAGACTCTCTGCTTAATGATCTGCTCTAGAACCTTTCCTGGAATTGATGTCAGACTAACTGGACGATAATTGTTGGGATCCTCTTTTTTTCCCTTTTTGAAGATGGGGACAACGTTTGCCCTCCTCCAGTCTGCTGGGACTTCTCCTGTTCTCCAAGAGTTCTCAAAGATTATTGCCAATGGCTCTGATATTACATTTGCCAGTTCTTTTAATACTCTAGGATGTAGTTCATCTGGTCCTGGAGATTTATGTTCATTTAGGTTAACCAGGTATTCCTGTACTACCTCTTTACTTATTCTGTGCTGAATTTCCTCTATTCTGTCTCCTGTTCCATTATCCTTAGGTTGAGCACCCTTTGCCTTTTCTGAGAAGACTGAAGCAAAGAAGGTGTTGAGTAATTCTGCCTTTTCTCTGTCCCCTGTTAGCATTTTGCCATCTTCTGCACGCAGTGGCCCCACTGTTTCCTTCTTCTTCCTTTTGCTGCGGACATATCCAAAAAAGCCCTTTTTATTGTTCTTAACCTCTCTAGCAAGCCTGAGTTCATTCTGCGCTTTAGCTTTTCTGACTTTATCCCTACAAGTGCTGGCTATTTGTTTGAATTCCTCTGTCGTGATTTCTCCATTTTTCCATTTCTTATACATGTTCCGTTTAAAACTTAGCTCATTTGAAAGTTCCTTAGTCATCCATCCTGGCTTCTTGAGACATCTTCCATTTTTTTTCCTCATTGGAACTGTTTGAAATTGTGCCTTCAATATCTCCCTTTTGAGAAACTCCCATCCGTCTTGAACTCCCTTTTCTTTTAGTATTCCTGACCATGGGATCACTCCCAGTATTTCTCTAAGTTTATTGAAATTAGCTCTCCTAAAGTCTAGAGTGCGTGTCTGACTATGCCTAGCTTCTCCCTTCCACTGTATTACAAACTCCAGGAGAACATGGTCACTTCCACCTAAGGATCCAACCACTTGCACCCCATCAACTAGGTCTTCCCTGTTGGTTAAGATCAGATCTAAAATGGCTGATCCCCTTGTTGCCTCTTCCACCTTTTGGACAATGAAATTGTCTTCCAGGCAAGTGAGGAATTTGCTAGACTTTGAGGATTTGGCTGAGTTTGACTTCCAGCAAATATCAGGATAGTTGAAGTCACCCATCACTACTACATCTCTCTTTTCTGAGTATGTGATTATCTGTTCTAGAAAGGCATCATCCAATTCCTCTGCCTGAGTCGGGGGTCTGTAGTAGACTCCCACAGTAACATCCCTGTTATTTCCCTCTCCTTTAATTTTTATCCAGATGCTCTCCACCTGGCTTCCAGTATTGACTTCCTGGATCTCTTCACTGGTGTAAATATCCCTGACATATAATGCTATTCCTCCTCCTTTCCTGTTTGGCCTGTTTCTCTTAAAAAGGTTATATCCCTCTATTTCTACATTCCAATCATGAGACTCATCCCACCAGGTTTCAGTGATGCCTATTATATCATATTTCCCTTGTTGTGCTAGGAGTTCAAGTTCATCCTGCTTATTTCCCATACTCTGTGCATTAGTGTAGAGACATCTAAGAACATGTGTTCCCTTTACTTGCTGCCTGTGCAAATTTTTTTGCTTCCCACTGTTGGGCCCTTGCACTGTTTGCCTTGTTCCCTCTATGCCACTTGGACTATTCTCTCCATCCCTTTTGCCTTCCAGTATAATGTCTCCCTCCCCCACATAACTCAGTTTAAAGCCCTCCTGATCAGATTCTTCAGACTGTTGGCAAAAACGTTTTTGCCAACTGGCGTGAGATGCAGTCCATCCCTTGCCAGAAGTCCCTCCTCATGGAACCGCAGCCCATGATCCAAGAATCCAAACTGTTCTTGGCGGCACCATCTACGGAGCCAGTTATTCACCTCTGCTATTTTCCTCTCCCTTCCTGGACCATGCCCTTCTACCGGGAGAAGAGATGAGATGACAACCTGTGCATCCATCTCTTTCAGCTTCCTTCCCAGAGCCTCATAATCCCTTTTGATATTCTGAAGGCTGTGCCTTGCAGTATCATTGGTTCCCACATGAACCAAAAGAAGGGGGTAATGGTCAGTAGGCTTGACAAGTCTTGTCAGCCTCTCTGTCACATGATGGATCTTTGCCCCAGGGAGACAACACACCTCCCGAGACATCTTGTCAGGCCCACAAACCACTGCTTCTGTACCCCTCAGCAAGGAGTCCCCCACCACGACCACGCGCCTCCTCCGAGGCTTAGCAGTGGCTGTTCCTTTTCGTGATACTCTCAGGCTCCCCTGCTCTGTCCCTGATGTCTGTCCCTGCTGCTTTTCCTCATCATCTCTGACAACAGAGAGAGATTCAAAGCGATTCTGTAGCTGCAAGCCGCTCACAGAACGTTCCCTGGTTTCCTTACTTCTGTGTGTGACCTTCCTCCAAGCATCTACCTCTGTTGTATGTGGAGTGACCTCCTCCGCCCCAACAACTTCCTCTGTCTGTTTCCCACCCAAGACATTCTGGTCTGATCTGTTCAGGAGAATCTCCTGCTCTCTATGATGCTGGAGTGCAGATATCTGCTCCTCTAGCTGCTGTACTTTCTCTTCCAAGAGGGCTACCAACTTGCACTTGTGGCAGGTGTAGTTCGCCACCTCTGTAGGCAAGAAGACAAACATCCCACAGGTGTTACAGGTGACTGCTGCAGGGCCTTCAGTGTCCATACTGAGAAGTCTTAAGGAGGCACTGAAACAAGACTGTGGGCTTCCCTTGCTAGACTTGGCCTTTATTCCCAAGCTCTGTCACTGAATTCAAGTCACAGGGCCTATAGTTATGTAGAGAGCTCCTGGCTAAAAGCTCCTTCCAAAGGCAAGTCTCTGATTCACTTCCTCTGATGCTTCAGGCCGGCTCCTCTTCTATTCTCTAAACACCTCCTTGACTAGATAAAAAAATCAAAATTCGGCGCGCGCTTCTGCTAGCCTTGAGTAGCCTTAAGTAGTCTCCCAGCACTGGCTCCCAGAATGCAATGGCTCAAGTGTAAATTAGATTAGATCTCACCCAAGCACATGGACTAGAACCTCCTCCTTTTCTTTCTCCTCCTTAAAGGAAATGAAGCTTCTGCTAGCCTTGAGTAGCCTTAAGTAGTCTCCCAGCACTGGCTCCCAGAATGCAATGGCTCAAGTGTAAATTAGATTAGATCTCACCCAAGCACATGGACTAGAACATCCTCCTTTTCTTTCTCCTCCTTAAAGAAAATGATTCTCCCCTAATGAAGAAGAAATCTCAAATCAGTAACCTGTGGGCTGAACTAGAAATATAGGGGCTTTCTAGATTGGCAGGAAAGTGTGAAATGAAGTTGCCTTTTCCTTAATGCTTAGCAGCTGCACCACAGCCTTTAGATGGAGCTGCGCTGTTCCGCAGTTTTTAAAAAAGAAGCTGGGAAAACCAGCACCTTTTTAAAGGCGCTTCTTCTCCCCTAAAACGCAAAAAAAGCGTTTTCATGGCACACTTTCCCTTTTTCTCATCTAAAGGCTAGACTTTCATGCAGCCATGAACACATTTCTTTTTGCCAATCTAGAAAGCCCCATAGATTGCTAATCTCATATTCCAGAATCCAAATGCATTTGTAGTCCTGGGGGGATATTTGAATGACTGGGCCCCACCATTAAGCTCTATACACCCAGCACAAAAATGCCCTCCTCATAACCTTGAAGATGATGGAACCCACCTAATCTGATGCGCGAAAGACAAAAAATCAAATTTTGCAGGCCTAGGTTTTGCTCAATCAGGCCCTGTAAAGACCAGCATTTTGGGCTGGCCTGGGGGGGGGGTGTCAGGGTATTGCGTCCACATGACACATGCCTGACACCACCCCCCAGGGAACCATGACACCGTGTGCTGTTCCACACAGTGTGTGGTGTCATGGTGCTCCTCCAACGCTGTGTCCATATTACAGTGGAAACTCATGGTCTGATTCGAAGAAGAAAACATACTTGCAGAAGAACAAACTGGCTTCAGGGAAGGCCATTCCCCCATACATCAGTGCCTGCAACACAGTCTCTCTCTATGTTGCCTTTATAGACTTTAAAGCAACTTTTGACTCTGTATCTCAAATCAAACTATGGGAAAAACTGGAGACTTCCTCTATTGACCAGTGTCTACTATACTTAATTCATATGCTGCATGAAAGGATCTCACTCAAAGTAAGATGCAATCCACAAGGTCATCTCACCAACACCATTGCCACCAAGAAGGGCATCAAGCCAGGTTGCATTCTTGCTCCACTCTTGTTCAACTTTTACATAAATGAAAAGGTGGGTCATCTCGACAGCACAAATTTCCATCCTCCAAAACTAGAGGTAAGTCATATCTCTGCTCTGCTTTATGCAAACGATGCAGCAGTCATTTCAAGAACACCTACTGGTCTAAAAAAAGCACTAAGACACTAACAAAGTATTTCAAAGAGGATCAGCTAGAACTTAACTATCAAAAAACTATGATAATGACATTTGCTAAAAGGCCCAAGAACCGGAACAGGATTTTAGATGGTCACAAAATTGAACAGGTCTTGTGATTCAAATATCTGGGGGTAATCTTTCATTCTACTGGAAGCAGGAAAGCACATGGCAACTATACAGCCAGTAATGTGCAGAGGAGCTCAACAGCCATCCTCAATTTTTTTATGATAAGAGGAGGCCATTATATTCCAGCAGCACTCAAACTCTTCAAAGCCAAATTGGTTGCACAACTGCTTTATGGATCCCAGCTGGGACCCCTTGTGCAATCCAAATTTCTAAGATGAGCATTCCAAGGTCCAAAGTGTGTCTCTAATGCAATTCTGAGACTGGAACCAGGCTTTATAAAAATGGAGGTTAGCGTGTGGGTGACTATACTCAGTTACTGACTCAGACTATCCTTCTTTTCCACCAGCCTTGTTCCACTTCCTCTGACTGATGAATTCCAGTCTAAGTGGAAACAGACAGCTCCTTTTTGCACTGCAGAAAGAGTGCCATAGCCATTGGACCAACAGCTTTTCGGGGCTTATTTGCCACTGCATCATCTGGATGCAGCACCAGAGGATCACTGTGATGCCGCCCACAGTGTGGTGGGCCACATTAGGTCATGCTGGCATGGGGGTGGAATCAGGGCATGCTTTGTGCAGATGCCATGCTCCCCACTCCACCCCATACCCGTTTGTACAGCACAAAAGTCCCTGTGTACAGAGACAGCAGAGCATGTACTACTCTAGTGCTCATACTACAGGGACATCTGCCTCAGCCTTATTTCACTTCTACTGTATAAACATCATGGAGACACCAGTCAATTTTACACTTCTCTCCTGCTTTCACACACCAGTTCGGATATAATATATAATGTTGCCAGATTCTGTGTTGCTGCAGTTAAAATCTGACAGGCAATGACCTCCACGGTAGGCTAGTGTTAATCTTGCCCTACCACACTGGTTTTTAATATGATATTTTAAATACTATTCTTAACCCATGTTTTTACCTTGTTTTTACCAAGTTTTTACCTTCTTTTACTATTACCTTCTTTTATGCTGTATTATCTTTTTATCTGTGCTGGTCTATTATAATAAAGATGAACTAAACTGATTATTTAAAGCTTGGACTAAAATCTGGAACAGATTAAATGCTCCACTGACATGAAAACTAATCAACTTCATTAACTCTAATCATTGATAGCACTTCAACAGAGGCAGGTCAAGAAGAGGGACACAGAAGGTGAGGGGGAGAAGTCTTGCCTTATGAGACCATTTCACAAACAGCTCATACTTTAAAAGGCCATAGAAGGGAGGAATGACAAGGAGGGCAATGGAAGGTGCCAAGGTGGTTTTGTTGTGGGAAGACAAAGATCTTAAGTTGTTATTATTATTATTTTTGAATCTCTGCGACCTTATTGGTTAGCAGGGGTGGTATGGGTTTTGCCATCATTTTAACTAAGATTCTCCAAACTCCCTTTGTTTGCATCCAACTCTGAATGACATGAACTCTCATATTACCCTAGATGTGTTCTCTAACCTATTCTGTATCAGTTATGCATGCTTTGAATCTGCTTTCCTTTATTATTCTGAATATATTTTCCTACAAAAATAATGATGTCTTCTGCAGAACTGCAGGAATTTAAATAAAGCAATGTAATGTTAAGCTTTTGAACTAAATCATAACAAACCTTCTTTATGCCACCGTTTTATAAAACATGCTAGTAGTTCTAAACACAATGATGTCAAATAATACAAGGCAGAACTGTGACTTTGATTTAAATTCATCTTACTTCGAAGGTGAAAGGAGCAATTTATTAAGCTCAAACTACAAAGCTGTTAGGGATTTGAGTTAGAAAATGACACATCTTAAGAATGAGTTGATTACGCTGGACACCTTAGATGATGAATAAATTGGAACTTGGAATTATCAATTTGTTCTGACATTGCTCCTAAAAGCTCTAGAACACATGTTTATAGCTTTTGATCTTGTTAGGAGGTAAATAATTTCTGGAACAATTTGCCAGACAAAATGGTTTTCAGGTTTTAAAAGCAAGAGAACATGTTCATTGTTGTTTTTTCTATATATGCCAGGCAATGCAAACTTGACATGCAGTCTGTTTCAGGAATGGGAGAGATATAAATTCTATTGGACTTTTTTTGACAGTTTTTATGCTCAGATATACAAAACCTTAAAGGAAAATGCTATAGCCCCCTACCTTTATTGACAGAACTCCTTTTCAAAAAGATAAATAAAAATAAAAATGAATATTTCATAGAGTATTCCATGATACTCGGACAGAATGGTTTCAGTCAACAAAAGCATGTAGAACATTTTTACCTTATTCTTAAAATATAAATAAAATCTTTCTATACCTGCTGGCAGTTTGAGCCATTGTTCATTTTATAACTGAATGTAGATAGGAAGGGGGTATAAGGGTATTGTCCACCAAAATAAGAATTATATCCTCTTCCCTATTGAAATGTTCCTTCAGTTTCCATATATCTAGTATCACAGTAACTAAATGTTGAGGATTTAGAAACACAGTTCAGACATTGAAAGAAAAGGGACAGGCAAAGATAACAAGGAAATGGGGACACAGAAAATAGGTGTGATCAATTATCAGTGTTTGACTCTCTGCAATATTAGAAATTTGGATACTGGGGAGGACAGATTTCTGTGGTGAATGCTTTCATCCCCTCCCCCCCCCCCTGACAAGCTACTACTAAGTGGTAGCCAAATAGTACTGATAATTTAAATTGATGATTTATGACATCTTCAAGGAACTGGGGGAATCATCTCTAGGGATTCATTCAGAGGTAGACAGTACCCAACCAGCTGGACTCACAATAGGCTGGGTAATCCCTAGAAGTTTGGAAGCATTATCACTCAGCAAAGGCTTGTTACCCAAAATCCTTCAAGGTTTTTCATGAGTCCTGGAACAATCCAAATTGCAGAGGCCACTATGCCATTGCCAACCTTCCAGTTGGCAATCTCTCTCCCTTTCTCTTTCCCAAAAGGGTGGCCAGAGAAGGACCTGGCTGCCCATGCAAACCTGAAGAAACCCAAACAAAGCAGCCATCTCTCTGGCTCCAGCACTAGTGTAGGTATGCATCAGCAGATATTTTATATTCTGCCAGTGGGCCAATAGGATCTTCATCATAATTTTATTTTATTTTAAAAAAAATTACCAAATGAACCATCTAAAATTTAATCCCCGGCATCACTTATATAAGAACAGTGATCTTTTAGAGGAACCTATGTGTTTTGCCTGAGGCAAATCTACTTGGGTTGCCCCCAGACTAGCCCTCCCTCCCCCCTTATCTCAGTATGCACTGGTAACTGTAACATCATATCCAAGGATCTGTCATCCACTCATTTAGGATGCATTTTCATTTTGGGATTGAGTTTGACCATACTCCTCATGATTATAATATCTAGCCAGATGTGTGGGCTTCCCATTTTCTTTTCTCACCCCATAATGGAAAAGATATTGCCCAACTGGAGTGGCCATTCCCTCTAATTTTGGAATGGCATTTTCCCCTCAAGAAAGTTGAGATAGAAATACAAATTTATGATGGAGAAATTCAGAGCAAATACAGACCCAACAAGATTAAAATGCAATGCAAAGCCAACAATAAAGCTGAGAGGCTGAAACCATTTTTTTTTTCAAAAAATGTATTTTTCATAGACATCAAAGTATGTTCAAAAGGATTCATTGCTGAGTGAAAAGAGAACAGTATTCAACTCAGATATACTGAAAGTAGGGTTCCCCACCCCATTGCACCTGATAAATGAGTTCATGGCTTTAGTCTCATCTGCTATCTTCCACCTCCTCACAACTTGATAATTTGGAGAATGTGTGGGAAGGAAGTGGCGGGAGAACTGGCAGAAAAGAAGGCTGGTGCCAAGCCATATAAGCCAAGGTGACATTTGTGGGCAAGGGGGGATAGTTTGACTTATAATGGCCCAGTTTCACTTCAGGTTCCAAATTTTTTCTTTCTCATCTGTTCTGGACATGCTGCCTGGGAGTGATAGGAGTTGTCTTCCAACATATCCGAAGGCAACAATATTGGGGAAAGCTGTTCTACCATTAAAGGAATATGTGCAGTCACTTGAGACAGGTATTTTTGTGTGCCAGTGGTAGACACAGAGAGGAAATAAATGTCAAATATTAGCTGGATATGCAAAAATTTGGCAAATATTTTATATTTGACATCCAAAGATTCTGCAGAAGCCATCAACATTTGGCAGTAGCTGACAGCTGGCATGCAAGTGAAGTGAATATCTGACAATATCTGACACATAAGCCATCATTACTTAGCAATATATCACAACTGACATGCAGTTAGAGATGGGAAAGAAATTTGTTGAGTTCACATTTCTATTGCACACACTCAAAGTCTGGCAATGGAATGCAGCCCCATCTTGCCACAAAAATTTCCTCATAAGGAAGGGGAAATGCACACCAAATTCAGTATACGTTTGAAAAATGAAAATGACTACAAATGTGCAAACTTGAAGCTTTAAAAATGTCCATAAATGTATTTTAGGGATTGGGGGTAATGAGTACAAAAATCTGCATGTAAGAAAAAAAATATGTACCAAAAATATTTATGGAGGAGAAGTACACAAAAAATGTTTGTGAATTTCTGTGCAGGAATGGGATACATTTTTACAACCTGATACATAACTTAGACAGAGCAAGAATGCCAATGGAATTATGAGATAAGCAATAAGAACAGGGCTAACATATTTTTCCTGTGTCTACATTCAGTAGCATAAGGTTACTTAACAGTATGTTAAAAGTTATATTCAAACCTATTCCTCAGATTGAAGGTCCAGAGATGATTCTTTCTTGTTCCCTCTATAAGCCCGGGGAGGGGGGGGGAGAGAAACCATGTGGAAATCTGAGAGTCTCATGAGACTTTCTGCTCTCATGAGAGCTTTCACCCCTAGGTCTGTCTAAGGCCAGATAGCATTTTACAAAGCCTCTTTGCTTCGGTGTGGCAAAGTCAATCCATCCACCTTACACAGACATATGACTTAAAGGCTAGTTCCCTTTTGTGGGACTGAGTAGGAATTCAGATATTTATTCCTGATTTTCCCTGCCATGGAAACCCACTGGGTGACTTTGGGCAAATCACACTCTCTCAGCCTCAGAGGATGGCTGTGGCAAACCCCCTTTCAAGAAACTTGTCACCATAAGTCAGAAACTACTTGAAGACACACAACAACAAAACAACAACAACAACATGATTTCCTAGAAGTCTCTGCTTGAAATGGGTGTGAGAATTTTGTTTGATTCACATAATGTGCAGATTGAAGGCAGGAATAATCAGGATTATGGGTCTCTAAATTTTGCACTGTTCTTTCAAGTTATTTTTT
The DNA here is from genome assembly GCA_034509955.1 of Urosaurus nigricauda. Classification (NCBI taxonomy): domain Eukaryota; kingdom Metazoa; phylum Chordata; class Lepidosauria; order Squamata; family Phrynosomatidae; genus Urosaurus; species Urosaurus nigricauda. The sequence goes on along the minus strand of JAOEGL010000001.1, from coordinate 252,528,060 downwards.
TTTAATAAGAATCTGTATATATTTGGGGAAACTGTGTACACCAATGTAGAGATTAGGAAAGTTACATACAAAATGAGCAAGTTAAAGCAGAGTGTATATGAGAATCAGTGCAAATATTTGTTTAATTTTTTTAGACACTCAGACTGATGTGGAAACTGTGTAGAAGTGAGTTATGACTGAATACATGCAAAACTAGCATGAACTGAAAACAGAGTAATTGTTTATCCCTCATTTGAAGTAATAGATTTATGCAGATATTTGTACTTCTGTAGGGGTACTGGACAGTGGTGTTAGGCTAATTGTATAAAGATTGTGAATAATTGCATAAAAGATGAAAACATTTGTTTGGAATGAAATTTGTACTTTGTAATAGAAGTTAGTATAATAATGTTATTTCTGTGCTCTACTTCTTTGTTGACTGATAGTCTTTGCTGAGTTATTGTTTGTTTGTTTGTTTGTTTAAAAAGTGTGTGTGTGTGTGTGTGTCATTATTAGATTGAATGGCCTGTAATTAGAAATGTCCTATTTATCTTTTCTGACTATGAATAGAATAAGTGTACTCTTCCACTTGACTAGAATTTATTTGGTTATATTATTAAACTATTTTCTTTTAATCATCCCTGAAGACAATGATAGTGGTACTTTTCCTATGAAAGTCCTATGAAATTCTTGGCATTACCATAAATAGAGGATTTGAAAGCAGGCATTTCATTGTTAAAAAACTGAATATTAAGAATGTACATTCATTTAATGGGGAAAATACAATAGTTGATGTTTCAGTTATATGCAATCACTAGTTGTTGTTGTTAATAACCTCGGGTAGACATTGACTATGGCAACCCTAATGATGAGACATCTCCAATATCTCTTGTAATCAACTGCTCAGCAAGTCCTGTGGTCTTAGGCCTTTGGCTTCCCTTATTAAGTCCAACCATCTGGCATGTGATCTTCCTCTCTTTCTACTGCCCCCCTGCCTTTCCTATCGTTGTCTTTTCTATGGAATCATGCCATGATGTGACTAAAGTATGTCAGTCTCAGTTTAGTCATCCTGGCTTCCAGAGAGGGTTCAGGCTTGATCTGTTCTAGAACCCATTTGTTGTGTTGTTGGCTTTCAACAGTATCCTTGGCAATCTTCTCCAGCACCACACTTCAAATGAGTTTATTTTCTTTTTATCAGCTTTCTTCAGCTCTTACATCACATGTTGATAGGGAAGACAATCCTCATGTTAATATTCAATCTTTGCATTTTAGAATCTTGTCAAGTACTTTCATAGCTGCCCTGATTTCTTGACTGCAGCCTCTGTTCTGGTTAATATTTGATCTGAGGTATGAAAACTCTTTAATTATTTTAATTTTATCATTATCTAGGATGAATTCTTGAAGATCTTTCATGATCATTATTTTTGTTTTCTTAAAATTCACCACTAGGCCTGCCTCGGTGCTTTCCTCCTTAACCTTCTTCAGCAATTGCTCAAGCTCCTTGTTAGTGTCTGCTAATAGTATTTTGTCTGCATATCTTAGGTTATTAATGTTCTCTCTTCTGATCTTCACTTCTCCTGCCTCTATGTCTAAATCTGCTCTGCATATGATATTTTCTGCACATATGTAGAATAAATAGGGTGATTAAAAAGCCAACACCATATCCACATATGTTATTTTATCCATGGATTCAACCATCCACTGCTTGAAAATAATTTTAAAAACATATAAATGCCAAAAGCAAACCTTCATTTTGCCATTTTATGTAAGGGACACCATTCTACTATGCCATTGTATTTAATGGGACTTGAATATTCATGGATTTTGTTATCTTTGGGAGGTCCTGACACCAAACCCCATGGGATACCAAGGGCCCACTGTAGCACATAGCCTTGCCTGACCCTTTGCTGACTAGGGACCATTCCTCTTCTCTATATTCTGTTCTGTAATCATTATGAAATTACAATTAATATGAACTAACTAAATACAAAATAAAAATTAATTCTTTCATATTTCTCTTTCAGATTTTTTTTTAAAACCTGGCTTCATTTCACTTGAAAATGATTCATATTTTTCAGGATGCTGCATTGTTTGCTCTTTGGCAATTGGAAAATTTGACATTATGTCTCCAAATTTAAAATGGAAAGAGGAAGACATAGCCAGCTTTTAAAATGGACAGAGGTCTCCTCATCACACTTTTTCTGGATCTCTTCCAATCACCATAGTTAAGAAGTAAATTAAACATGTGAAATGTCTGAGTATCTATGTGTTATGCTTTCTGATGTCTTGTAATTTACTGTTTGCAGGATGTAGATTATTTTCAATGCATGTGGACTGTAGTGAGAAAAGAAAGAGTTGTTGTTTTCCTCTTTTACTCTTAGTGTCATAGAGCAGCTACCCAAGGCCATACCAGCTGTTTTTAACACTTGATATGCTTTTTAGAGGTATATTCAGTTTATTCATTCACACACACACACATGTGCATGCATGCATGCGCGCGTGCACACACACGTGTTTAAAAATATATATATTTCACCTTTCAGGTGCTTATGCACCTCTCAGGACAGCTAAGAGCAATTAAAAATCAATCATAAAATGCATTCAAAATTTGAAACAACAACAGTGCAACAAAAGCACAGGTGCAGCAAATAAAACAAAGGCATTACAGAAAACATACCCATCTCATAAAACAAATATGTGCTTACTCCTGAAAGTCTTTCCCCCTATGTAAGGATACCAACCTAGCTTGTGTAGAGAATTCCACAGTGTCAAGGTGTACATTGAGGAGGCCTTGTCACTTGATGCCATCAACCATATCTGTTCCATGAACAGGGGGAAGGGGAGGAGGAGGAAGAAAATTTCTGAAAAAGGAAAACTACATGAGCTTTAGGAATGGGTGGGAAACAAAAGAGTATGGCCAGTAGGGAAGTTGACTGATGGAGAAAGCAGAGTGTGGGGAACAGGAATGAGAAAAGACATAGGGGGAGAACCTAAGCTGATACTGGATGAACGAGTGCTAGAATAGAAAAATAGTAGTGGTGCATCTATGACCGGATAGCTTTGAACCAAAGTGGAGCTGGGTACATTTTAATATTGGGCATGATGGAATGCTTCAAACTGGATATGACAGAAGAGAGTTACCCATACTTACTTACCTCTCCCTTAAGACCCATTTCCCCACATATTTAGGCAGATGTGATGTTAGGAGAGAGTGATAAAAAGCCAACACATATCGTGCCATTCATGTTTAAAATGTAAGCATTATAGATGGACAGAATGGGTTCAGGTGCTGAACAGGGGGCAAAACCTAGTTTGCTTTTGGAGTTTCCAGAATCAGGGGGACCTTCTGCTGTTTGTCTGACCCATTCCCATAATGAGCTGAATATCAATGGGCAGTCCTCGTCATCCCCTCCCAATGCTAAAACAGAGCCACCAAAATGGAGTGATAGCAGTGTAAAGTCGATCTACTCCATTATTATTTTTGTGTGCCTTCCCAGATGCATGTGCACAATCATATGAATGCACTATCTGTGACTACCAATCATCTCTTCCTTCCTGACCAGCCTCCTGCTGATTGGATGCCACATAACCAGCCACTCAGTTGCACGATCGCACAATCATCCATCAACACATTGCTGTACCCACTGACAGTTTGTATATCCTAATCATGAAGCGCCCCCTTCCCCTTACTGGTCTGAGTGGCAGTGGCAGTCATGCTGCAATCTGCTGGCATGGTTTCCCAGGTGCAGAACATGTGATGACACCTATGACATGTGTTACGACAACCACTGCCAGTTACACCAGAAGCTACAGAGACTGGGGAACCAGTGCAATATTGTGAAGGTGAGGAGATTCCTTAATTTCTAGTTCTTTAGATGCTAATTTTATTGATTTTTGTCCCTTCTACTTTCTGAATTCTTTGACAGGTAGCTGCTTATTGTTACCCAATTTAACCATATTTTATGTGCAATATAGGTCCTTGGGATCATCTAAAAATCAATTAAATAATTTATGTTTTGCTACCATGTACTTGTATGAGTTGAAAAACATCCCCAATTAATTTTACTCATGATTACCTATGTGGATATGAGAATTGAAACATATTCTCTGTTTTGTTTTCCTTCCTTGTGGCATTTCCCAGTGTCTCTTAGAAGAACAAGGAAGTTCTGAGACAAAGCATAATGGTAAAACTTCAGTTGATTTTAACCAGTTCAGTAATTATGGCCGTATTGTAAAATATTGCATGACTCAATGAGCCAGAACATACTTTTAACATGGAGTACACATTTCTGCAATAGACAAGGCATCACCTTAGGGGTTTGAATTGGCTGAATGAACTCTGTCAGTTGACTGAAATACTGACCAAAAGAATAAATGAAAATTCTAAAGAAAATAGTATTTTAAAGAGGAAGAAAATGCCCTTAGTCTGCAACAGACAAGATTTGGAAATGAAGAACCAAAGGAAAAGGTAGCTGTATGGAAGCTCGGAGGTGATTAAGTACAATATGTCCTCTGCAGTCTTTAGATAATGCTATAACTAACATATTCATCTTCAAGTTCTGAGTGATTCCTTTTATTGACTATAATATATTGATTATCAAACTTATTCACATGGCATAAAGGTTTAGGTGGTAGGCCTACTTTACAATACTCATACTTTATGGAATATGAGTGAAATTTTAAATGCCACCTATCTCTTAACCCATATATGCCCCCCTTGAAATGAAAGGTACATGTATATTTTTAAAGAAAACAAAGTTTAAAGAAAACTGCACTGGAACATCAAAGAATGAGGGGGACAATGCTAGCAACATCAACAGCAATCAGGAGATAATTGTACAAAGCTTCCCTTCTGATGCTGTGCTGCATTTTAAATACCCTGAACATCAATGATTCTTTTTACATTACCACGTAACTGTGAATTTATAATAGGTTGGTCATGCATCTTATGGCACTATTGTTCTATTTACTGGTCAGCTGTCTGAGATTAAGCAAGTAAATAAGTAGTCCTGCCTTCATTGGGAAGTTGGGGGGTGTGTGCAGTGAAACCTATTTAAATCCCCTTCTCTTTGGAGTACCCCAAAACCATGTATTGCACATACTTCAATAACAGGTTAACTGCAAGACTGATAGCTATTCAAGGGATTTTTTCCATTTATTAGCAGAAGCATGGATTGACTACAGGGTACCTACTGCCTACCCACAATATGTGCGATAAGATCCAAAGACTACAGTTTCAATCCTACTCCTATTCCATTATTTAGGAACAGTGTGATAATCTCCTCAGTGTTTCCATGCAAACTGGACAAGTCAGAGTTTTTGAGATGGAAGAGGGAAGGGGTGGGAGAGAAATAACTTCTTTTTTTTTCCTTTGCCCAGTCCAAGGGCTTGGAAAATTTACCACAATGCATCTGTTAGTCATTCTCATCACCAAGAGAGTCTCTTTCATCCCCTGCTCCCAAAAACTGTGCTCCCCTACCCCCCTTTCTTATTTGGAAGTTTTTGTTTGATAAATGCTTTTTTCTCTTCTCCTTTTTTGCTTTGATGTGCTGTCTAATGGCATGTCACCTAACTCATAGATTTTTCCCCTCTGGTCCTTTCTCTTTTCAAACCAGTATGCAACTTTCCTGTTTTCCTTAAACTTTGGGAATCAGTTATCTGTTTTATGATTTTATGTATATTTCTTCTGGCTGGTTTAAATTGAAGGTGTGTTTAGTTTCGACACCCACCCACCCCATTCACAGTGCAATTTTGTACCTGTCCACTTGTAGGTAAGTCCCATTGATTTTAATAAAGTATCCTCCCTTGTAAGTGGCTTCACTGTTGAAGTCCAAGTCTTTTAGATGCTTTGTTGGTGTATGCAAACGGCAAGGTGGGATTGGAAGGAAGGAATGAAGGGAGAAGTGAGTCAGTAGCATTATGAAAAAAAAACATGGGTAGCAGTGGGTGATAATTTTATTGGCATGTTTTGACAAGAACTTTGAAAAATTTGAAAACATCTTTGTAAGAGTGAAGGAAAAACTTGAGAGTTGTGAGGGAAATGTGTATGTGAAAAAATCAGCAAAACTAAGATATTTACTATTCTGGTAGAGGTTTTAGCTTTTAAAAGACTGGCTTTGAAGCTGTGCATTTAACTATGGATGTTATCACATGGGAGGAATATCTCTCAATTTTGAAAGAAATGAAAGTGGGGCCAGTTCGGAATTGAGTGAATTCGCTAGTTCAGCTAATTTACGTGATTGCGTATTGATGCCGCATCATGTTCGGAACTGCCCAAAATTGCCTCCCAGTGCCTGAAATTGTGTGTGATAGTTTCTCACGCAATAATGTGAAACCCCACAATTACATTTGGAAGGACTTCCCATTGCCCAAAAATGTGCGTGATCGGCTTTCATGCAAAACACGAAACCCCATGATTGTGTTCAGATTGCATAGGATTATACTTCCAATTCCCGTTGTGTGATTAAACTCCCTATGTTTGTTCTCAGTTAAGGTTTCCGCTTCTTTTCTTAACAGACACATTATCTTTAAAGCTGCATGGCACACATATACAAGTCTTCTTCATGCTAGGGACAGCTATGCCTACTGAATTTAGGAAGCTCAAATGGTTGCATATTTCCTTTTTTGGATACAAACCAAATTACCAAAATCTACACATTTATTCCTAAACAAGTTGGAAAGAATTTGAGATTAAAAGGTTCAAATGTAGAAGAAAGTGAAATGGACAGATTCATATATCCCCAATGACCAGACTCTTTTTTGTCTCTTTGTTAAGATTAGACTTGTCATGATGTTTAAACAGAACAATATATAAAAATTAAAATGTGCTACAGCTTCAAGTTCTTTCAGACAAATCTCCATTTAGTTTCTACTTTCAGAAATATCCCTACTTATTTTATATTTTATAAAAATATACAAATTCAATTTTGACTTATAACTTAACTAAATATTTTATTTATTGTATTTATTTTCCCCCATAAACCCTACCTATACTCATCTTCTACCTCATTTTGAATTTCTGCTGGAAGAAATGGCTTGCACCAAATTTTGTGTGCCACATAAGTGCATCTTTGAGTCAGGACTACACTGTTAGTCTTCACGTATAGCAGGCCTTTTGGATATTAGGACACACTTCCCAGGCAGCTCCCCATTAGCTTCTCCTAAACTGTAAAAAATCAGGACCACCTTTCCTTAATTGAAAGATTTATGGCCGTCTTTCAGCAAGAGTAATAAATTTCATCAAGCTAAGAATAAATCACACTGGCGAACAACCAGAAATAGCAAGAAAGGGAAAACGGAGATAAGTGGACAGAGTCATTAAAGAACATGGCAACTGCTGCTTCTCACTGTCTATGTATAACTGACAAAGACAGTAGCAGAGAAAAATTGAAAGCACAGTCCAATACAGTTGACTCTCTGTATCCACAGATTCTGCACCCACAGATTTAACCATCCACTCCTTGGAAATATATATATATATATATATATATATATATGCCCAAATGCAAACCTTGATTTTGCCACTTTATATAAGGAACACCATTTTACTACCCCCACTATACAGAGTGGGACTTGAGTATCCACGGATTTTGGTATCCATAAATGCTCCTGGAACCAGTGGATACCCAAGGCCCACTGTATTTTCTACTCAGAACTAAGTACTATTTAGCCTACGAGCTGCAATCATGTACCGCGTTTCCCCGAAAATAAGACAGGTAGGTCTTATTTTCAGGGGACGTCTTATTTGTCCATGAGGAAGAATTCACATTTATTGCTGGAAAAAAAAAACATGTATTATATACATACTATACATTTATATACAAAAACTTTGCTAGGTCTTACTTTCAGGGGAGACGTTATATTTAGCAATTCAGAAAAACCTGTACTAGGTCTTATTGTATGGGGATGTTTTATTTTCAGGGAAACATGGTACATACCCATTTGGGAGTAAGTGCTATCATATTTTGGGGGTATATTTGCTTCTGGAATAGATGGGATTGTAGTGTAAACCACAACTTAAAGGGACATAAATCCCACTAAACAAAGTGGAACTAAAGCTGCATAGATTTGCGTTGCATGAACATCATCAAATTTAATAGCATACAAGACTTAGGAGTTTATCAGACGGGAGGAATTTCTCTCTATTTTGAATGGAACCAATTTGAATTCACGTAAATTTGCTAGTTTAGCGAATTTACATGAATTCTACTTGCATTCGGAATGCATTCAGAATGACTTCCCATTGCCCAAACATGACTTCCCATTGCCCGATATTGTGTGAGATACTCTAATATGCAATAACGTAAAACCCATGACTTCCCTTTTTCCTGAAATTGTGTGAGATACTCTAATATGCAATAACGTGAAACCCCATGAATGTGTTTGGATTGCCATTGGATTATTCTTCCAATTTCTGTCGTCTGATAATGTCCTAAGAGACTGTACTTACAAGGACAATCTGCTGGCCAGATCAGGGCTGTGGCAACAGCATTTCTAGGGTGCAAAAAGGAACCACAAAAAGTGGCTCATTTTTGCACCCAGGAAAGGGCACCATAGCCATGTTGCTGTGGGCTGCTTCATATGGATGCAGTGTTGGAGAAGTACCATGATGCCATGCTCTGTGTGAAGTGTTGCCTGGTGTCATGGTGCCCTGGGGGAAGAGCTGGGGCATGCATTATGGAGATGCTACACCACAACCGCACCCCCCAGCTGGCCATTCAGGCCAGTCTGAAGAGCCCCTAAATCCCTATTGCAGAGAGTGGTTCTGCCACTCTTCCTCCAGTTCCTTCACTCTCTTCAGATGGAGAATGATGAATGTGAATAGGAGAGCTTGTGGCCCATTTTACATTGGCAAAAAGAGGTGTGTTGATGGCTGCATGAAAGCCCAGTCTTTAGATGAGAAAAAGGGAAAGTGTGCCATGAAAACTCTATTTTGGCATTTTAAGGGAGAAGAAGTGCTTTAAAAAGGAGCTGGCCCATTTTACATTGGCAAAAAGAGGTGTGTTGATGACTGCATGAAAGCCCAGCCTTTAGATGAGAAAAAGGGAAAGTGTGCCATGAAAACACTATTTTGGAGTTTTAAGGGAGAAGAAGTGCCTTTAAAAAGTAGCTTGATTTCCCCACTACTTTTTTTAAAAGGGCGCAACATTGCTATTGCATCTAAAGGCTAAGGTGTAGTTGCACGGTTAAATGGGGCTCTGTCTCTTTAAAGCGCCCATTTAAAGGCAGCGATACAGGTGCAGATCATAATGGATTGTGGGTTGGGAGCATGCGTGGTGTGGACTTCACTTCTAATTAAAACGCTCAATGCCCTGCAGGTGTAAAAGCTGGGGTTTATCCACAAAGTTTTTTAAAGCTCCCAAATCCTAGCTCCACTCCTAATCCGAACCCTAGACATGCGCAGTAGGGACTCTGGGATGCCGTTACTGTTATTCTACTGTGGATAATATGTCAATTCATTCACAAAAAAAGGGGTTCATTCATGATGCACCAGTGCAACGGCACAGTTTAAAAAGGTGGAGGAAACCAATGATAATTTGACGGATCTTCATAAGTATACATTTGTCCTGCGCAACTGCGCAGGTTTGCCGGCTGCCGGCTGCGAACTGCACAATTGTGCAGTTCCCAGCCGGCAATGATAATTTGACTGTATGGTGTAACTGCGTTTGCGCAGTTCGCAAACCTGCGCAGTTGCGCAGCACAAATGTATACTTATGAGGATCCGTGAAATTATCATTGCGGCTCCTCTGCCTTTTTAAACTGTGCCGTTGCACTGGTGCATCATTTTGTGAATGAATTGACATGTTATCCACAGTAGAATAACAGTAACGGCATCCCAGAGTCCCTAATGCGCATGTCTAGGGTTCGGATTAGGGGTGGAGCTAGGGTTTGGGAGCTTTAAAAAACTTCACGGATAAACCCCAGCTTTTACACCTGCAGGGCATTGAGGAATTGCGCAGTTTGCAGCCGGCAAGGAAAAAAAAATTTAAAGGTTCACCGCGGCTAAAAGCCGCGTTCCTTGCCGCCCATGTAGCTGCTCCGCCTGTGTTTGTAGCGTTTTGACAGCTTCCAATGTAGCTGCTGAGCCACAGAAAAGACCTCAGATAAGTCGTTCCCAAACCCCTCAGTCTAGCAGCCCTGTACCTTTTAAACGCACACCTGGGGCTTGCAGTCTAGCTGCTAAGCATTAAGGAAAGTGCAACTTCATGTCACACTTTCCTGCCAATCTAAAAAGCCCCTTTGTGATGTTTGGAAGCACTCCAAGTAAATGAGAATCCTGATATTTTTTTTGTGTGAAATGTTTAATGGGGAAATACTTGAGAGCAAGGGTGATGTGTGCAAGAGGTATGTGTGTCGGACTATGACTCTGGAGACTGGGGTTCAAATTTCTGCTCACCCATGGAAACTCCCTGGGTGACTTTGGGCAAGTCACACTCTCTCAGCCTCAGGGGACAGCAATGGTGAGCCCTATCTGAACAAGTCTTGCCAAGAAAAACCATGATAAGGCCATCTTAGGGTCTCCATAAGCCAGAAATGACTTGAAGACATACAACAACAATGTCAGGGGTGCATGATTGGAGACACTTTTGGAAGGTGTATTCTTCACTGGATTGGATTTTGATCCAAATTGGAGATAAATTGGTTTGTAAAGAATTACTTTTATGATAAATGAATATATCAAGAGACTGAAGCCATCCATAACTGAACATTGGTAAGATGATGCTCTGTGTAACTTTCCAATCTCTGATCTGCGAGTTTTAACAGCTTTCCTTGCTTACCTTTCATTTGAACTGGGTTGCTTCAAGTTCTCACTTGAATCTGTCTCAAGAGAAATATGTGTGGCATCGCTAGTAAATAGCTAAAGCAGGATCACTAAACCTGAATAAAAAGGCAGAAGCCACTGAATTACTCATAAGCATCATCAGCAGGTAAAGCCCTCAGAGAGGTGTCCCAGAATCAAGGCACCACAAGAGACCGTTCTTTATTACTTACCTATCTCAGTGCATGGAAGTAATCAAAGAAGTGCCTCTTTATATGATATTAAAGAGCAGCTGGCCATTAAAATGCACTATTAAAGAGGGAAAATTTGTAAACTAACACCATCTTTTTGAAGTGGATCTGGAACAACCCTTGCTGGAAATCAGGCAGAATGGGACTAGCCTATTTTTCCCCTGTGTGAGGTTTTCTGTAGGGCAATGGTTGGTTTAAAACATTCATTTCCAAGAATATCACAGTGGCTTCTGTGGTTTGTGTCTGCATATTCAGTGGTTTTCAATTTTTTTTTCAAAAATGTTTTTAAAACAAGAAGTAGTTTAGCCATGAACCAATTTTAACATACTGTGAGCTGTTTATTTAGATAAATAGGTTGTGTGATGGCTACAACTAAAGAGGATGATTCTGTTTGGCAGTAGAAAAGAAAAAGGTGAAATGTAAATAAATGGAGGGGCATTTCTAAAATGTGTACAACACATTCCTGTTAGGACCCAATGAGGCATTTATTGTAAATTATAGTATTTTAAATCATGTGCAGTGGAATAATGATAAAATGTAGTCTCAATAACTCATCTCATCAAGAAGAGATTTAACTGCTTCCTGTAGGATCTGTAACTACACTCAACTGAAGCACTGGAATAATAATAATAATAATAATAATAATGAAAATGTGACTTGTGCACTGTGACTGCTCAGCAGTTTGAAAAATGGGTGACTTAGACTGATTTACAGCTAGTTCTTTTTTACTTTAATCTTGAATCCAATATGAAATATGGAAATCCAAACTCTTGTGCCATTTACCAACTATGGAAGATAACCCAACTCTTTCAAGGTCTTTGGCTGCATCTACATCACATAATTAATGCACCACTGTAACAGCCATGGTCCAATGCTATGGAATTTGGAGGTTTCTAGTATTGTGAGATATTTAGCCATCTTTGTCCGAGAGCTCTGGTGCCACAATAAACTACAAATCCCAGGATTCCATTGAATGGAGCCATGACAGTTAAAGAGGCATCAAACTGTATCAGTTCTGCAGTCTAGACGCAGTATGTCAGAATGTGTATGTGTGTGAGCTTGTGTATGTATTATAATGCTCTGCAACACAAATTTAAAAGAAATGTTCATAGTTATGCTTCAGGAGAATAGGTACAAGAAATTTCATACTAGAGCAGCATTTCATTTGCAGACTATAGAAAAAGGGCACACCAATCACTTGTGGCACTTTCCTTGCCCCCCCCCCCCCGAACATAGCAAACTATAAATTTTTTTCATTTTATATATCTACGTGGTTGGATCATACTACATCAACCCTGTATCCAATGCACCAGTTACTAGGCCTGGTGCAAAATGTTTGCTTTGATGTTTAAATCCTTTCTGTATTTGTTTTTTTTTAAAAAACAAACAAACAAACAAACAATCACCTTGTGTTTTAAAGTTATTTTCAGAGGTTATATCTGTTGGCCCATAGTCAAAATCAGTAGCTTTGCTGAGCACTAAACACAGGATCTTCTTACTAGTTACTCCTTATCCTGTGAAATTTTCACTTTAGAAACCTGAGTGACCTCATCTGTAGTCACTTTGATAAAACATTTTTTTAAAAAACTCATTTGTTTCTCTTGGCTTTTAAGCTAAAAAATTCAAACCATCTGTTGCTGATAGGCATTATGAAATTGTGTTTTATTGAAAATGGTATTATTTATCATTCTTTTTATTTGACATGATTTTATTAACAGGTCTTTATTCTGTCAATGGTATCAGTCACCTTGCACAGCCTTGAAAGTTAAAGTGGAATGAATTAATACAGTTTGCATGCAGACAGAACTGCTTCTGTTCAAACATTCAGTTAAATGAATGGAGGACAAAATGAGTGAGCCACTAGGAGGATCAGATTCCCTATCTATGCTTCCACTGAATATAAGGTTGCCATCTGAATAGGGCCACTCTAAATCCCATTATGATTTGCATAGATTGCTAAATGATGGAAATCCATCAAGCTCAAAAGATTTTATGTCTTTTTTGCAATATTCTTTTTCTCCACATTATGGCTCTTTCGATATACCTCTTTAAAATAGCCTCTTTTATGAGTTTACATAAAGTTTTTTCTCTGTGTGTAAATTCTTTATAATATTTCTACTGACAGTTTTTGAAGATTCCCATGATTTTTGAAGTAATGATCTTACTATAAACAAATAAAACCCACAATGGCCATCAGTATATGGTATCAAGGAATAACTCTGAAATTGTATTACTTGGTAATAGATGGATGATGAATTAATAACATTTCTTCTCTTGAAGATCCACAAGAAAGTGTGATGCTTTTTTATACAACTTCTAAAACATCAAGCTGGGCAAATTATTGAGTCCCAGAGCTATACTGCTTTGCCCAATTTTCTATATCGAAAAAGTTCTATTTTTATCCTTTGCTTCACAGTATTACTTCAAGATACAACTTTCTTTCTAATAAATTTCAACATTCCTCAACAAATCAAGGTGGCAGTTTATGAAATACAGTGTACGTATTGGTGTGCTGTGTGGTGTAGTGCTTACAGCTGCAAGGATAGGTAGTATGATCATTTTAATCTGTACACATGAGAGTTAAGAACAGACACATTGAGACTTATTGCATAAGAAAAGGAAGCCAAAAAGTGGCAGTCAAAAGGGGGCAGTCATAAAAATGTGCCTTTCTTCAAATGGAGTTTTCCAGCATGACAAAAGGCATGCTTTTACTACTTAAGTTTATTTCACAGCATTGTGGCAACATTCTGGGTACTAAATGAGAACGGAATGGAACACACTTTATTGCACAGCTGGGTTCCCATCCAGGTACCATTTGCTGCTCAAAGAGAGAACTGTTTAAAAGGGTTCTCAGCCAGTAGGAACATTTTCAGACCATTCCAGGTGATGTCAATGTGACAATCCAACCAATTCCCGACCCGTCCTTGTGTTCTGATTGGCTAGGACAATTTCCTGCCCTCTTGTCCTAGAACATCTGCAATCTCTACTGTTCTTCTGGGTATGAAGTGAGGAGGGTGCCACAAGTAATGTTTAAATTTAATTATATTTTTATTCATGTAATACTTTTTCTCTGAGAAAAAGAATGATCATGATGTAAACATCTCCATAGCATGTTTTTGGATGGAGAATTCCCCCCCCCCCCCACTCGTATACTGACTGCCTAATAGACAAGAGAGAAGCCAGGGAAAGGGAGCATCCCTCACGGCAAGCAGGTGTGTCTCTGTGTGTGTGAGACCTGGGCAAGGATGCCTCTATGTCTGTGTGTATGTGTGTCGGACATGCAGAGATGCCTCTATGTGTGTGTGTATGTGTGTCAGGCACGCAGGGATTCTCTCCTTGGGCTTCCCATAGAAAGGATGGGGGAGGCAAAGGGTCTCGGAAGAGCCTTCTCCTCCCCATCATCTCCTTGGGTTTCCCATAGAAAGGATCAGGGAGGAGAAGGGTCTTGGAGGAGCCAAGACATCTCTTGCCTTCTCCTCCCCAATCCTCTCCTTGGGATGCCCATAGAAAGGATGGGGAGGCAAAGGGTGTGTGTGTAAGACAGAGATGTGTGTGTGTATGTGTGTGTGTCAGGGAGGCAGGGATGCCTCTTTGTGTGTGTGTCAGGCAGGGGTGTGTATGTAAGACAGGCATGTTTATGTGTGTCAGGCAGGGATGCCTTTGTGTGTGTGTGTAGCAGGCAGGGATGCCTCTGCCTGTGTGCTTTTTCCCTGCAGCCTCCCACTTTCCAAACTGCAGCTCTTCTCTCCTTCTGACCTCGGCACCTTGGACCAGCCCCCTCCAAAAGCAGGGTGGGCAAAGTTCCCCCCAAAAACAGAGGTGTCCTCTGGCCGGCTCTCTTCCTTCTCCACCTTTCCTTTGGCTCTGTCTTGCCTTCCTCTCCCAGCCTTTCAGTCTTTATGTATGGCTCCAACACGTCAGGCAGGGTGTCCAACTCATGAAGTGATAAGATCATAGAGTAATGATGTCACTTACTTCTGCGGTACTAAAATCCTTGCAGCAACAGTACACATGCACAAAATAAAGACTGCTTAGGAACGATCTCGGCTATAGTACTGATGAAACAGTACATGCAGTGCAATAAAATACAGTTACCATCACATTATAAATTATCAAATGCAGTAACACCAGTTGCCATATTGTTATCCCAAGGAACGTTTCCAGGACTCTATGGGAACGTTACAGGTTCTGGTGCAATAAACTTAACTGTCTTCCTCAGGAAGAGAACAGAAGTGCTATGATGGCATACTGAGAAGCATGGAGAAATGCACTACTCTCCTGGTCCATTTCGGCTTTCTTTTCTCATGAAATAGGGCTCACTGTCTCTTTGAGGCTGAAATCCAATGTACACATATCCAGGAATAAGTTCAACTGAAGTCAGTGATATTTATTTCTAAGTAAACTTATACAGTGTTACACTGAACAGTATTTTTTTTCTTATACTTTCTCACCCTATGTTGTTAGAATAGTACTTATTAGTGCTGTGGAAGGAAAGGGTCATACAGTTTTCACCTTGAAGGATGACTCTCTTGCCAGAGTTTATAATATTGGCCCAAATTTTACATCACCTACTTGGTGCATACAGTAACTAGATAGTATTTTCTGTATTCACACACACACACACACACCAGCAAATTTACCAGGGATCAGCTGCATCAAGAGGAAGTCTGTTTTGTTGGTGTTTGGGGTGTGGGTGGATGACATTTTTACTCCCTCCTATCAACAAGTGAGACTGCGGAGAGGAATTGCAACAGGGACCCTGCTTTTGATTATTGCAGCCTTGCTTGCTAGTAGAAGACGTCTGGCAACAATGACCTGTGGAATAGACTTCTTTCTCTCAGTGCAGCTGATGCCTGGTAAAGTAGGTTTGAGAGGACAGTTTTGATACTGACAATAGTGCCACAATCATGACCACAGGGGGATCTTGAATATGGATATGATAGACTTGATAGCTTAGAATGGACAAGTGACCTTGAAAATCTCATACAATTTCTCCAAGAAACAAACAAACACTTTTGTTGTTTGATGAAAATCAAAATGTAAAGTTTTGTAGCACAAAAAACATCCAAATCTCTTTGTGCAAAATTGGGGAGGGGCAGTTGCATCCTAAGAGTTTACTATGCCTACAAATCTAATTATGACCAAAAAAAAAAAAAAGGTTATATATACATTAATGGATCTCTCATGTTAGTCAATTGGTGACATGAACCTTCAAATTTCCATATCTCAAATCAGATTTGGGATACAAATAGAAGTAGACTGATTATGAATTGATACAAGATAAAGTGGGACAATTTATGAACCAGATATTGGGGTTGGCACACAAACTATTTATGAGTGCAGAAAAGAGAGAAAAGTCTTGACCTTCCTTACTCAGATTTATCTGAATATGTAAAATAGGCTAGTGATTCAGTTCTTTGTTGTAGACATCTTAAAACATTAGAATTCAATTTCCAAAACACAGTTTTAGACAATAAATTCAATGACTGAGCTTTATTGTTGCTAGTTTTCTCTTGCCCTCCTTTGTCCTTATGCCCAGGAGTACATTACTGGGCTTTGCCATAAAAGATAAGAGAGGTGGTGACTAAGAGCACAGTGAGCCCTATTCACTAGTCTGACTACCTGTTCATCTCCTATACAGTTTCAGTGTAGCTTATAGAAGGACTAAGGTCTAAAACACACAGAAACAATCCAGTTTGAGACCACTTTAACTGACCTGGCTCAGTGCTAGGGAATCCTGGAAACTGTAGTCTATTTTGACACCAGAGCTCTCTGACAGAGAAGGCTAAATGTCTCACAAAACTACAGTCTCTAAGAATGACCCCATTCTTCAGGTAATCACATGCAACAGTAGCCCTGTCCACTCATTCCTCATGTCTAGGAGAAATGCAGAGAGACAGGGGAGTGCAGGCATACCACTGACCCCAACCTGTAAGTACCCAGTCATCAGCAAGATGTTTGCAAAGGGTACCTGTTTTAAGTCAACTGAATATGCATAGGCCTTCCAAACAATTGGAACTCTGAATAGGGATTTAAATGTTTGCTTGCTTCATTTTCACATACAGGACCAAACATTGCCAAATGTTTAGTCCTAAATGTGTTTTGCACAAAATACAATGTTTCATATAAACAAAAACAAAAACTTAATGTGGACAATGAACAAAAACTGTTGACACGTTGAGGTGTGTCAACACATCTTTTCTAATCAAGCATGAAAATAATTTGAAAATTATTATGTAAATCTCTAAAGCTAAACATTGGCTGGAATCCTACTGTGTAGTTATGAATGTGTGCTTTGTATTCATGATCCTTACATATCATCTTGTTTAGGGAGGTTCATAGGGACCACGAAAGTCCCTCAAACCCCACTTACAAATCAGCAGCCACTTGTTAAGAGATTTTCTCCTTCGGCAAAGGGTATGCTTTGATGACCATCTTCCCTTGGGAAGAGAATGGAAATGCTACAAGGGCATGTAGGGTGGCATGGAGAAAGCTGCTACTTTTCCAATCCATTTTGCCTTTCTTTTCTCATGCACTATAGTCCTTAGCAACACAGTGAACAGAGAAGATTCCAGGTATGGATTATTATTTTTTTACTGACCTGTGTAAAATTGCACAGAACATGGTAATGGTATGCTATGGAACACGGTAGGCTCCAAGGCTATAGATTGGGAAAGACAATAGAATTTCAAAGTAATCTCCCTTCCCTCAGTAATACTTTGATGGCACTTTGGAAATACTTGGCTGAATTCCTAATTTAGTCAGTTAAAAACACATTATAATCATCTATGAATTATTGGTTTTGCATTGTATAGATCAATTTCAAAAACTGTTAGCATTTTAAAATGTGTGATATACTGTAATGACTTTTAAATATAAGTGGTTGGTTGACCTTTCCCACTATCTCATTAGCCAGTAAACAAATCACTCATCCAAAATGCTATAGAATTCTTTACACGGATTATACTCAGAGCATTTGGTTTTGTTGGATTTTTTTTATTCTAATAACTATAGAACCAAGTATTTTTTTAAACATTTAGAATGTGACATTCACTGACTCTACTCCTTTCTGAGGGTGAGCCATAATATCTAATCTACCATTTGAACATCATATCAGTCTGTTGTGTTATAGAAATCCATATGCTTGAACAGAGTCACCAGACTTGGTGTATTATCTGCTGGGGTCAAAATGAAGGCTATAGGATTAGTACCTGAGCTTTCAAGATCTAATTTGATAGTACCTTTGATACTACTTTTGATATACTTTGATAGTACTTTTGACACTTCATGAACAAAAACAGATATTTCTAATTTTTTTGTTGTTGTTGTTCTAGAATGCACATTTATGGGATCATGTTGACCATGCTTGATATTTAGATGTATGCTGATATCCTAAATGTTTTCCTGCAAACTTGGGATTGATCAACACTTTAAAAAAAAGGCTGCTTTTTTAAACATAGTTCCTAGTGTGAAACAGATTTTAGATGGTACTTGGTATGAAATAGATTTTATGGGCCACAGATGCTATCTGTCAAACTTAGGGGCTCTCCAGTCCATCCCGAAAGGGTGGGCTGGAGGTGCCTGTTTTCCTCTGGAGGGACACTGCAGCAGCTCAACCATGCAGAGGAGTATAGGTTGAGTATCCCTTAACTAAAATGCTTGAGACCAGAAGTGTGCTCCATATTTTGGATTCCCCACCCCCCAGATTTTGGAATACCTGATTTTTCATAATGAGACTTTAAAGAAACGGATGTTCTTTGAAAATCTGTGATTCTCACACTTTCACAGATCCTCACATCTCTCTCTAGCATCTTTTCAGCTCCACAAATACAGTATAAGTATGTATTACACTACTTGCATTGTAGCTCAAAATGTTTTTGATTTTGGAATACTTCAGATTTTGGAATTCCAAATGAAGGCACTCAACCTATATTATCAAAGTCTCACCCTGACTTTGCTTTCCTAGGGCTACTGTCACTGGATTATGATTTATGAATCAAGGACAAATTTTCATCTTATTTTTATCACTCAAAAAACATGAGATAGAATATCTAGAATATCATGTAAGATATAGCTGTATATCTTACAGCTTTGGATCAGAAACTTTGCCATTCCTGCTCAGCACAGCAGCATTTGCAATTTGAAAAGCAACTGATAATCATTGTGAATAGTTGAAAGATCACAAATGGTTATAAGGCTTCAAATATCATTCTTCTCTAAGATCATCTGAGTGAAAAAAAGAATTAAATTGGCCTTTGGTAATTCTGATAAGCTGGTATCACTGACCTTTTCAACATATCTTGTTTGGAAGCAAAGGGGGAAAACAGGACCCTGAATGTTCAAGAACTGGCATATTATGACATTTAATATCTGATCAGAACATAATATACAAGGTTAATTGTAATAAAATGTAAAGAAATGATGTCTAAGGATGTCCATATTGGACTATTTATCCTCACAAGTGAGGATGAATAATTTCCACAGTTTTCTCCCCAGTGTGAAGAAAAAGAAAGGAAAAGTAACACTGAGATGGTATCTGCAGAGGATGGGAACAGAAACGAACACTGGGGTTTGGGAGAGGTAAATAGTCTCTCCTCTATGCTGATTTGCTTTGTTTGATAGACTGTATACAAGGCAGCTCTAGATAAAATTTGAGATTGATAATCCCAGATATTGAGATAATTGGCATTAGGAAAGAATACCATTGCCTGGTCCCAAATGAAAAAAAAATCCTAAGAACAATGGGGGGAGCAATCCAATATATTAATCTTATATTGCTTACAGGATTCACCTTGGATAGCTTCTTTAAAGTTCAGACACAAACAAGAGTGCATTCACTACTCCACTGAAATGGAAGCCAAAAGCTGCCACTGTAGACACTATTCATTTTAGTGAAGAGAACTACCTAGTGGATTGAGCCATTATTGTATTTTTCTTCTTGCTTCCATTTTACTATTTGGTAATTTGGAGAGTTATCTGGAAATGTTCATGTTCTTAAAAGAAAATAAGCTATAATTTGTTATAAAAACCCTGGATAAAACTGGTTATATAGATCCATTTCAATCTGGTTTTAGGCCTGGCTATGGAACAGAGACAGCTTTGTCCCCTTGGTGGATGACCTACGGCAAGAACTGGACAGGGGGAGTGTGTTCCTGTTGGTTCTCCTGGACCTCTCAACAGCTTTTGATACCATCGATCATGGTATCCTTCTGGATCGCCTCTCTGGGATGGGGCTTGGGGATACTGTTCTACAGTGGCTCTGTTCCTTCCTGGTGGTGCTGTGGGATTCGTGTTCAGCCCCTGGCCATTGGCCTGTGGGGTTCCTCAGGGTTCTGTGCTATCCCCTATGCTATTTAACAAATACATGAAACTGCTGGGAGACGATGTCTGGAGTTTTGTGGTGTGGTGTCATCAATATGCAGATGACACTCTACTACTCCTTTCAACCTCGATCCAAGGAAGGTGTCCTGGTTCTAAACCAGTATCTGTCATCAGTAATTGACTGGATGAAGGCTAAGACGTTGAAACTTAAACCAAACAAGACAGAGGTGCTCTTGGTCAGTTGGAAGGCAGATCAGGGAATAGGGATCCATCCTGTGTTAGATGGGGTCACACTCCCCCTGAAGACACAGGTCTGCAGTTTGGGGGTACTCTGGAATCAACTTTGAACCTGGAGGCCCAGGGCTCTGCTGTGACCAGGAGTGCTTTCACACATTTAAAACTTGTGCATCAGCTGCACCCATTCCTTGTGATGCCGGATCTGGCCATGGTGGTACATGCCTTGGTTGCATCCCTTTTGGACTACTGTAATGGGTTCTACATGGGGCTGCCTTTGACAAGTGTTTGGAGAATTCAGCTGGTTCAAAGAGCTGCTGCCAGGCTGCTAACAGGGGCAGATTACAGAGCCCACACAATGCCCCTGTTGAAACAGCTTCATTGGCTCCCATTTTGTTTCCAGGTATAATTCAAGGTGCAGGTTATAACCTATAAAGCCCTACATAGCTCAGGTCCACACTGTTTGGCAGACCATATCTCCTTGCATGAACTGGCTCAGACTCAGACATCCCCTGAAGAAGCCCTTCTCTCTGTCCCAACACCACCACAAGCACAGTTGGTGGGGATGTGTGAGAGAGAGCCTTCTCAGTGGCTGCCCCTCGACTCTGGAACTTCCTGCCCAGGGAGATCAGAATGGATCTCTCCTTGATGACCTTTTGCCAGCAGGTTAAAACCTACCTGTTCACACATGCTTTTAAGGAATTGTTATAAGGACAGGCTTGAATGTTGTACTATTTAAAATTTTTGATTGTGCGTGTCTCTCTCTCTCTCTTTTAATAACTATCTATTTTAATACTGTAATAATTTAATTCCGTTTTAATGTACTTTTTTGTATGTTTTTAATTGTACTATTTTTAATGTTGTGAAGCTGCTCTGAGTCTCACTTCTGGGAAAAGAGTGGGATACAAATAGATAATAATAATAATAATAATAATAATAATACCCAAGCATCTTCTTTTTAAACAGAATTTCTTTGCCTTTCTTCTAGTCATACCTAGAGCAGAAAGACACACAGTTTTCAACTCCCCAATGCTGAACCATCTGATAGTATATAATTAATTTGCTTAATAGGTGACACTGTATCTGAGAGAAGGCTGTAAAAGGGAAATGGATACTGCAAAATCAATGAACACAGAAATGTGCAGTACAGCCAACAGACTGTTGACATTTAACTGTAGGCATGTGAGATTACTTCAGGTATTTGTTGTTTGCTCAAGACTGATCAACAGCCAGTGATCACTCCAGTGTTAGTTTAGGAAAAGAATAGAAGGACAGTGGAAACTAGAGCTTTGAATTAACTCATAAATCAACTCCTCAAATTGTTAATTAACTGGTTTTTTTTTTCTCCCTAGTAATTTCCATAGCTCACTAGATCCCCCAATTAGCACTGAAGAAAATGCTTTGCATGCTTTATTGTTAGGCTAACTAATCTCTGTGATTTTTTTTAGGAAGACAGCAGGAAGTGGTAGGAGGAGAGAAAACTTTCTGGGCCCTAGAATGGAGAGAACATCTGGACTTGGAAAAGAAGAAAAAAAGTGGAATGAGTCTGGACAGAAATTCATTTTCGTAGTAGGAAACCAAGGCCCTCATTCATCCAGGCCCCTTTTGGATACCTTCTTTTGAATATCTCTCCACACCCCAGGGGACCAGTATAGAATAAAAGTCTTTGAAGTATTTCTAGGATGTATGTGTGACATCTCTTGGGAGGGATAGCTCGCACCCCTCTGCCATTTGTTCTTCCCCTCAGAAGAAAAATCGATTCTGATCTGGTGTTCCCACTGTTGGGAATCGCATCTGAACCAATTCTTGGCAAAAGAACCTCAAAATAACTACTGTCAAAAAATCCTGCTCTGTTTGTTTGTTTGCATTTGCTCTGCTTTTTCCCCCTGGAATCGATCAAATGAGGATCAGAATCTATTTCCAGTGGGAACTAGGGGCATATAACTTGAATGAGGATTCAGAGCTTATTGTAGTGGAAATGACCCCTTAGAATCATCCATTGTATTCCCCATCACCATGTATGGATGTGAGAGCTGGACAGTGAAGAAAGTGAAAAAAAGAAAATAATTTGAGATGTGACACTGGAGAAGAGTGATGAAAATACCATGGACAACCAAAAAGAAAAACAAATAGGTCCTTGAACAGATCAAGCCTGAACTCTCCCTGAAAGCCAAGATAATTAAATCGAGCCTGTCATACTTTGGCCACATTAGAAGAAGGCATGAATCATAGGAAAAGACAATAATGCTAGGAAAAGTTGAAGGCAGTAGAAAGAGAGGAAAACCATATGCCAGATGGATGGGCTCAATCAGGGAGGTCACTGGTCTGAATCTAGAAGACCTAAGCAGAGCAGTGGAGGATGGGTGAAGGGGGTTGGAGATGCCTCATACACAGGGTCACCATGAGTTGAAGTGGACTCAAGAACAACTAATAACAACAACTAATAATATTATTTGAGATGAGCCACAATAACCTGGCTCACATGTACCTGGATAATGCACAGTTTTCCTTGTTCAATCCCCTTCTCTCTTGTCCTCTCTCTTTTTTTTCACTCTCCTATTCTGCTTTTTATCCCGTCTGCTCCTTGTTACCCACTCCTTCTGGCAAACAAGCAATTGAGATAACTGACTCAACCCGAGAAGGAACTAATCATCAAGCAAAAGTCTGGTTTCTAATATCTTGTCCTTTTGAGTTTGTAGAATCCTAGAGAGCCAGAACCCAGTATTATGCTAATATTTTCATTGTGCATGCCATGCAAGATGGGATCCTCATGAGACCATCTAGCTGAGCTTCCACCACCCACCGATTTAAACCCATCTGAGCCAAAAACTCAGAGGGATGTTATTAAGGAACTTGACTGGCCTTTTTTTCCCCCCACCTCTCACTCTGTGGAGGGTTTTCCTCCCCTCTCCTCATAGAGTGATGAAAATCCTATGCAAACATGAATACACTCCAATCAAAATATACATGAAAGAGTGTGATAAAAAAGGAGATCTTTAAAAGAAGGTTTTATTCTGAGCAAGCAACCTACATAGCAAAAGGGTATCTCAACATTAATATCCCTTTCCTTCAGATAGTTACTTAAAGGTTTCAAAGTTATGATAGCCTAGTTCAGCTGAGCTTAAAAGGAAACATAATTTCTCTAATTTATCTATCTACATATTTCATATTCTACTCACTAAACCAATGAAGTCTGAGTCTTGGAAGTTCATGGGGAAGGCTGGAAGTCTAGGCCTGTATATTCCTGGCTACAATCAGAAATTTCCCCTAGGTGCAGCAGGCTCTTCAGCTCCAAAGTCTATCTTTTTCTCTCTTCTTTTCTCAACTGGCTGCCTTGTCACCCCTCAGGGTTTATACGCCTCCCTGGGAAAGTGTCTTGAAGTTGCAAGTGGCTGTTCAACTGGCCATTCTCTTTGGGCAGTTGACTCTCCTGATCTTTATGACTCCTCTGTGAGACTGACCCTCAATAAATATAATTTAGGACATTAATACATGGCTTTTAAACCACAATTACACCAGGAAAGAAGTGGCATTGGCCGTTGTTACTGCACAATGCTGTCTCTGATCCATAGCTGTGACATCTTCAATCTGTCCCTTTTCACTGATAGGGAAAACCCTTCAATGACCTGGCAAAGGTGCAAGTCCTCAGTTGTGAAACCTCACTCCCTGGGAACTTGTGTGATTGTGAGTCAAGTACCTGTGTCCCCTCTTCCCACTATCCACCTCCTCCTTGCTACTTTACATTATCTTTTATGTATTTATTTTCCGCCCATGACTCTTTTCTTCTTTCTTTCTTTCTTTCTTTCTTTCTTTCTTTCTTTTGAATTCAATCAGTTACAGTGCTCCAGAATAGTGCAAAAAGTGGTAGAAAATAAGATAAAAACTCTAATGGCATGCTAGGTTGAGCATAAGGCAGGGAGGTGTGGTTAAGGGAGAGTCAAGAAGAGAATGCAATGAGAGCAGTAGCCCCAGTCACATTAATAAGAGGTGTGATGACGGCTGCCTTGAGGACATGTATATCCCATTTTATTTTTCGTAGTGTGAGTGCTATGACAGTGGGGCTGGTTCAAAAGACTCCTTCACCCAACACACCATTAACCATTTGTTTATCTGTAGGGGAGCTGCATTGCCCAGATAATGGGTGTGCCAGTTTTAATAGCACACTGTTTTAACGGTTTTAGCAACATATTATTATATTGTTGTGATCTTGCTGTGAAAAGAAGGGTCTCTATTCAGAGAAGAGAATTTGATCTGGTGGAAGGTAAGAAGCAATTTTTGCCCTTTCCCTCTTCCTTCTGCTGTCCTTAGTGCTAGCTGATATGCTGTTTTGGAAGCTACCCCAGTTGTCTGGAAAATATATATATATATATATATATATATATATATATATAGGCTGCAGAGAAATTTGATCTTCCACATAGTGAAAACACTTAGGACCTACACAAAAGAACTGAATCTACAAGAAACAAAACAATTTCACTAATTTTCTTAAGCTTTGCACCATACATTGGGGAAACAGTGTTTATGATCAGGCACGAGTTTTTGTTTTTGTTTTTGTTTTGTTTTTTAAAAAAAATCACGTTCCAAAGCTCCAACATTTTAGATACCCAAATGACTGGTATTTAAAAAAAATCCTTTTCCTTCCAGCACAAAGTTCTAATTAAGAAAAAAATACAGTAATAAAATAGAATGATGAATCATTTGGATTGATTGATGTCAGAACAAATTAATTACTATAATTAGGGCACCAGTAACAAACAAAAAATCTGAGAAACTTACAGTGGAAGTTAGAAAAAAAACCCAACAACACACATCAAATGATAAAATAATAGAATGTGACACAATATAAAAGCAGCAACAGAATTGTCAGTATACCAAAATGACAACAATGCTAGATTTACTGAACTTAAACAGTCAATAAATGGCCATAATTGTGGTGGTTAGTCTCAATGAGAGTAGACCTGTCCAATCAATTATTCAATGATGAGTTAACATGTAGATTAATCCAATTGATGCAATGGTTCTACTGTAACTGGGACAAACAATAGGATTGAGGTTCAAATGTGTTATCACTAAAATAGTTGCTTTGAAGAAGTGAAGTTATCATGGCTTCACTCCAGAGTCTTTATGTGTAAACTGATGCACACACTGTTTGACATATATAAAATAATACCCCCAGGTCCATTCCATCCATGGAGATGATAGGGAAGTCTTGAAGAGAAGTCTTGAAGAGAAATGGCAACGCAATGTGAAATTTCTCATTCATTATTGAAGGGGCATGATATGTCTCTCTCTCTCTCTCTCTCTGGCTTTTCTTCGCTAACGAAGATTCAGGAAGGACTCATTCCACGCTTTCTACAAGCGCGTTGATGACTAAAAAGGCTGATCCAAGATAAACAAGTCCGGTTACAGAAAGCACAGCAGAAAGTCTCCTTGGGTGATGTTTCCAAGTTGTGGTTCTTTCTGCGTTGCCGTTTCTCTTCAAGACTTGTTCGGTGTGAGTTCTTGAAATAGGCTGCAGCATTATGGATAGTGTGTCTCCATGCCTCCCGGTGTGAGGCCAGGGCAGACCATTGTTGGTGATCAATTTGGCCAAGTTTGAGATGTTGTTTCAGGGAGTTCTTGTATCTCTTCTTTGGGGCGCCCCTCTTACACTGACCCATGTGAAATTTCTCATTCATTATTGAAGGGGCATGATATGACTACTGGGGAATACAGCCATGCACCTGGCCACATTCCTGTGTCCCCAGTGTCCATATGGTTCCCTGCAGTGAAGTCAATTCTGATTGTGTAGAGTAACAACCACAAAAGATTCTTCTGAATATACTCAAGACTTGATTTGATGGAAATCTGAATTACAGTATCTGTATCATGTCAGCACATTGAAATCTATAGGTGGAACCTAGCATAATGGACAAATGCTAAAGAAGGGGTCAAAAGCGTGATCCTTTTCTCTAGCAATCACATAATGTTGTTTCCTATAAGTAATGTGTGAGGTAATATTGCATCAGAATTCCCAAAATGAGCAGAGTGTTACAGTATAGACTATGAAGAAGCTTTCTCCCTCCCCACACTCTTTTCTAAAGACATATTGATAAACCTCCATAGTCTAATGTAAATCAGCAGTACCACCATGCTACAACAAGGAACCCCAAGTCTGCAAATTTCTAGCTGAATAAACAATCAGAAATGTGTTGATATGTTCAGAGTTACTAGCTAAGTTCAGAGTTAATTTTACCAGTGAATTTTAAAATCTTGTGGAAGATGTCTCTTGTTATTTCATTTTTGTTTTCTTCTATTTCTTTCCATTGATTATTACAATTGTTGTGAACAAGCCACAGAACAATTCTGTTCAGAATTCTAATCCTGTTTCTATCACATTTTACATTACTTCACCTGTCCTTAACAATTTGAAGAGTTTCATCCAATGATGTTGTACTGTTTTTAATGCTGTGAAAGCGCTCTGAGTCCCAGTCCTGGGAAAAGAGCGGGATAGAAATAAATATAGTAAATATTTTGTTTCTTGTTGTCTTCACAAGGTGTCTTTTTGAAATATTCCACAGCCTCTTGCCTCATGGGGATATACAGTCCCACCAAGTGCCAACCTAGGGACAAAACAATAATAAATCTTTATTGAGAAGGTGGACTTCAGTGGACTCGGGGTCTCATAAACATGTGAAACATCAGTATACTTGTAAGCAGTGATTTTCAGGGCTGAATATGGGTTTTAACACACACACGCGCGCGCGCACACACACACACACCCATCTCAATTAAACTACATCAATGCTCCTGTAGTCAAAATATCCCCATATTCAGCAACCTAGGTTAGGTAATAGAATCAAATGTTGTATGTTCATTGGAAGAAGTATGCTTTATCGCATAGTATAGCATACAAAAAGCCTAGTATATGTGGGCATATTTTCTCTCCTTGCAAAATTGAAATTTGTTCTGTTGTCATAAAGGCCACATTACTCATGCCTCAGGTAAGTTTTTGATTTAGTGTGAGCCAGTTAATTTTCAATCACCCTCACAAATCTTCTGTAATATTCTTTGTGAAACTCAGGTGTGAATATTTCCAGCACAAGCAATTAGTACCTTGCCTGACTCCTTCTTCTCACTCTTGTCCTTCTCATTATAATGAATGCCATGTAAATGGAGTGTTGTATTAAAATCTTAACACATAGGTACCAGTAATGCAGAGAAAGAAAAGCAATCTAGAATTCAAAGAGTTTGCATTAGAACTCAGAAAAAGTTACTTTGGTTGGAATTTGGGTAAGGACATCCACACACATAAGTGTTTTTATGTGTGCAGACAATTTGTTGTTGGTGGTGGTGGTGCTGTGGGTTGGCATTCTGTTCCGCTCCATTCAACACCTAAAGCCTCCCTCCAGATTTACTATAAAGCCCCCAAGCTCTCTTGTATGGCCATTCTGTGCTTCACAGCAAACAGAAAGGTTTGAAGAAGTGTCTGACAATACCACCACCACCCCAAATATGTTTGCCTAACTTAGCTAACTGCTGGATTTCTTCTTTTTTCATTTCATTTTGTTTTAATACACTCAAAGGTTTGCATCTTACACATCACATCAGCCAGGAAGCCTTCACAAGATAAGTACAAAAAAGATGTTTAGGGGAGAGAGGTGGGAAAATAAATGGTGAACCTTTTGTTCTCCTTCACACTATTTATGACATTTGCCCATCCAAGGCTGACCCCACAGTTCCTAGCCTTGAAAGTCTTCCATTCTCATCCTACCCTTCAGACATATTTTCAAATTCCTTTTTAGATTATTAACCTTTATTTATATAGCGCTGTAAATTTGCACAGTGCTGTACATACAATCTTATAGCTAGATGGTTCCCTGCTCTCAGGCTTACAGTCTAAAAGAGACAACACAAAAGAAGGGAAAGGTGGTGGGAAAAGGATGAGGTCCAGTGGTTCTTCTCTCCCTCTGGAGCCTGGACCAAGGCGGATGGACTGGAGGGAGGGCTCTGCTTCTTAATACATAGTTAAAAGGAGGCATCCTGGGGCAGACAGCACAATCCTGGGAACACTTCCCTAAACAATATAGTCTTTAACTTAATTTAGATCTGGGTCCTGGGCTTCCAGGTGACCTCATTGTGGGCCCATTTGTTTAAAAATGCTTTCATCAGTGGTAAGCATGACCACCCCTTGAATTCAGGGTGAGGAAAGCTAGCTGGAGACAGGGTTAACAAATTAACAAGGAGTTCCACTTTATCATATGATGCAGACTATGTAATGCTTTAAAATGAATTCCAGTGCTTAATTCCAAACAGATAACAAAATTCCAGCAAGATATTAAGGGACCTCCTTTCCTTCATTCATTCAACAGCATCCGGATACATCCACTCCTCGCTGTCTTTCTCATCTGTCTCTCTCAGCTTCTGTCTCAATCTCCTAAGAGGCTCTCTCTTTTGATATATTCTGTTTTTCCTTTAGCCCTCCCACTTCACAGCCTTCTTGAGATGTGACTGGCAGCCTTGAATCCAGTTTTGCCTATCACCTCCTTCACACTACAGTAGGCCCTCAGTATCCTCTGGGGTTTGGTTCCAGGACCACCATCACTTTGGGAAGAAAAATCAGTGGATGTTCATGTCCTGTTAAATGCAATGGCATAGAAATGGTGCCCCTTATATAAAATGACAAAATCAAGGTTTTCTTTTTGGAAATTACATATTTTTAAAAATATAATTTTTAAACTCTAGATGCTTGAACCCATGCATAATATGCTGTCTGCATAATATGCTGTCCCAATTTAAAGCAACATTGAAGACTAATATCTTCTGGCAGGCCTGTCCAGATGATATCTTAAAACTGTAAATTTTAAATGATGAATTTTAAACATAGATTGTTTTAATATGTATATGTCTTATTTCTTTTAAATTGATATATGTTTTAACTGATGTTGTGTTCTTAACTGATGCATATTTGTTGGTCTGTTGTTGGTCCCTGTTCCATTATTATTATTATTATTATTAATTATTCAATGGATACAGAAGGCTGACTGTATTGCTTTATCTACACTGGGCAGAATGCTCAATTCTCCTCCCAGAATATTCTGGCCACAGACCTTCCCTGAATTCCCTCCATTACCTCTGCATTCTGCAGTGATGCCAGGTGACTGTCTACACAGAATCCTTATGTGCCTCTGAATGCCACCACTACTGGCAGAAGTAACTCTTCCTGGGGTAAATAATAATAATAATAATAATAATAATAATAATAAGGTACACAGCATCAATAACATGGCTGGGTGTGACTTTAGAGGGAGCAACGCGCACCAGCTGTGGTGGCACCAGGTGGCACAGCAGGATGATGTTTGAACAGAAAAATGGCATTGCTCTAGACTGCTCTGGATTTTCCTGGAAAATCTGGAGCAAAAGATAAGTCTTTTTAATGCTGTTTAAGCAGGGATGGCCTGAATTTGATACAGAACTGGCCTCACATTGTGAAGACAGTCCACCATCAAACTGAGATTTTGGCCTTGTGTTGTAAAGTCAGGTTGTGATGAGGGTGGAAGGAAACTGGTTCCTTTGGCCCATTTAGACATACCCACAAACACCAAAGACTTTTGTCAAGATCAAGCTAAGGAGGTAAGATCGTTATCCAAAGGTAATTCCCACAATAACTAATGGGATAAGTCCAAGAAGGTTACCTTTCTAATTAGACTTCCTTGTTGTAAACAATGAAGATTATCACACTAGGACTTACCATCTGCCAATCGTCCCTGGATCGTTGGGGAAGCATGCGTGTATGAATGCCTGAGGCACTTTCTTAGCATCATGGGATCATTAGCTCCCTCTAGTGTCATGGAATCATTCAGGAAGATTGACTTTCCTCTTAACTGAAATTTTGCATTAAGAGGAAAGACACTCTCCTTGAATGATTCCATGATGCTAGAGGGAGCTGATGATTCCATGACGCTAAGGAAGTGTGCCAGGCATTCAAACATGTGTGCTTCCCCAACGATCCAGGGACAATTGGCAGATGGTAAGCCCTAGTGTGATGATATTCATAATGGGATTTAATCTCTAAACCATATATCAGTTTTGCAGGAAGTGAGCTCCATTGAATGAAAAGGATGTTACCACTAACTAAACAAGCAATGAATTGCATTGTTAGCCATATTGCCACTACCTATGCAAAACTGTTTCTTTTTGTTAAACATGAAATACATTCATAGGTTGTGGAGCCTTCAATATTATTACTGTATATTTCATTAATCTCTCCAACTGAGATTACAAAGAAAAACATATTTTAACTTAAAAAAACCTTCACAGCTTTCATTATTTGTATATTTATCTACCATTCTATCTCTCATGATCACAGATTCTAACTAGTTTTGATTTTTTTTTATTAAAATACCATATATACACAACTACAAGTCAGCCTCATGTATAAGTTGAGGACAGCTTTTGGGTCAAAATTATGGATTTTGCCATGACCTGTGGGTAAAATTTGGAAGCTCCTTTAGTGTGTGTATATGTAGGCACAGCAAGGGGGACTTTAATTGAGGCTTTTTGCTTCAGTGTGGGCAGGAGAGGGATTCTGTTTGTTTGTTTGTTTTACCTGGGACTCTTTCTGCTTGGTTCAAAAGAACAAGCAACTATCTCCCGACCACATAGGGAAATCTGAAAGAGCTGCTATCTCATTACCATACTGACTCATACATAAGTCAACCTGCCATTTTAGGGTCAAATTTTAAGCATAAATTTTTAGATTTAAAGATAGGTATATGTGGTATTATTTGTTTCCAAACATCAGCATTAAGTTATAATGTTTCCAAACATAAAATATTATATAAAAGTGAATGCTCTTAAAGTCTTTAATTAGCCTAAATTTTAATAAACCATCAACAACAAAATCCTATATCCTTCTCTGATGTCACAGAGGCTCATTTATTGAGGGTAAATCATTATTATAAGCAAATAGTTTGGGTTAGATTGAGGATCTGCTTTCCATTTGTGGATGTGATCTACTTATGCAAGCTATCTGCACCTTATTTTTGATTCCCTCCTTTCCCTGAACCACAGCTCAGTCCCTTCAGGAGGGTCTCTTGACTATTTGTTTAACATTTTCCTTAGGCTTTAAATAATACTTTGGGGAAGAAAGGCAGGTAAACCCTCTTCTTCAGCCTAATGGCATCCATCTAAATATGTATTTATACAAAAACAGTCTAAACATTTAAAGGCAGCTGTTACTAAGGTAAGGGAAACACTAAATATCTGTAATACCATATGAGTTTATCAAGGTGTCAGGTTGTTCACCTTGTAAGTGTCAAGAGAACAACTATAAGGTTTCTTTTTGACTTGCCTCTTGCTGGTTGATAAAATTGGTAGAAGTGACTTTCCTTTTTAATCTGATTATCCTCCCAGCTTGTGCATACTTGGTCAAGCATTTTCGGGTTTAAATATATATCAACATTCGGTCTCCAACTTTTTCTCCCACTTTTCCCCCTCACATACTCACATGGACACACCCATTTGAAACTTCAGACATATAAAACCGACAAATCCCCCTCCCTATTTAAGAAAGCCACAGTGACTGCACAAAATTTTATGAATGCAGTTGTATTTCATTCCCTTTATTTTAGGAAGGTTTATTTGTGTATTATGTTGTGTTGTATTTCTATTGCCAGTAATTTAATTTTAAACTTAACTAGTTTAATCCTATTTTTTTTTGGGGGGGGGGGGAAGGTTGGGATGGAATTCTTGAATTATTTTAATCTGTAATCTGTATTTTAACCACGTTGTACCCCACCTCAATTGTTTTACAGAGGGGTGGGTAAGAAATAAACATTATTATTATTATTATTATTATTATTAACATTAATGCATTGATTTTGCATCCCATGTGTGGAAAAAAGAACATGAAGAAAAACTCACATTCTGAGAGTTTTGACCTTTGCATAAGATCACCACCATCACTACCATCACCACCTCCTCCTCCTTCAAAATCTATTGCATTTTGTGCAAAACCAGTAACTTGTAGGTACATCTGTTGATTCCCCCTTCCCCACAAAATCTCTTAGACTGGGAAGCATCCCAAATGAAGAGTTTTCAAGGTATTGGCACTAGGAAATTATGGCTGTGGTCTTCTTGTAGTCATACGGTGTGTTGAAACATCAGCTGCAGTAGGACCCTGAGAGGCATCCTCAGTTGCCTATCTCAACATGGCCTCAGACTGGGAGAGCGCTGCAATTGTCATTTCCCAGCATCTCAATCTGCAACTCCTAGGAAATCATTCAGTGAGGATTCTATCTGCCTTACGAGGTGTGTCTTTCAGTGCACATTCAGTAATTAATGACAATAAACATGAATCCAAAAAGTAACAAGATCATATGTCTGACTTACAATATCATAAATACCCAAAAGAATACCAGCATAATGTTTTTCATGCATAAAAATTGGCAAACTTTTCTCAAAAATGTTCAAATGCATTTAAAATCTCACTCAGCAGAGAGAAAACATCTGGGATGTTTTCTTATTTGGCTTAAGAATGATTTTTGTTTTAAAAATGATTTGTATCACTCTTTGCTGTACAGATCATGAAAAACTGAAATTAGGCAAACATTTCTCATTCTGCATGTCATCTTATATAGAAGTTGTGTGAGATCCTGCATGTTGTAGTGGTATGACCACTGGACTAAAAGCGTGGGAATCGGGGTTTATAACACTCACTCATCCATGAAATCCATTGGGTGGACGTGGGCAAGTCACACTCACTCAGACCCAGAGGAAGGCAAAGGCAAACTCCATCTAAACAAATTTTGCAAAGAAAATGCTGTGACAGGTTAATCAGCTTGCTCATAAAAATATTATGGGGGATTGTATCAAATGGTTTGCTGAAATCTACATAAATTACACTCAAAGCACTCTAGGGATGGAAAAATATTCAAAAATATTTTTAAAAGGTAAAAAAAACACGTGTTTTTGAGGGTTGGGAAACTGTGATGAGAAGAATTCTAGAGTGGTGAGAATCTTTATAGTTCAGGAGTTATTGTTTGCAAAATTTGCATGAAATTATTTTATACAGAAATAAGCCTTTTCTGCACAGGAAGGATCTTTTTCTGTGTGGATAATAATAGTTCAGTGCTGAAATATTAGTGTTAGTGCAGAAAATGCTGGTTTCTATGAAAATCAAGCATGTGTAAATTTTATGCAGAATAAATCCCAAAAGCATTTTCAGCACAGAAAAGAGCATTCTCTGATCACAAGACGATGCTAGATTATTCTTGATTTATTCTTGACAAACTCATGCTGTCATACTGATCACTAAATTGTT
The DNA here is from genome assembly GCA_034509955.1 of Urosaurus nigricauda. Classification (NCBI taxonomy): domain Eukaryota; kingdom Metazoa; phylum Chordata; class Lepidosauria; order Squamata; family Phrynosomatidae; genus Urosaurus; species Urosaurus nigricauda. The sequence goes on along the minus strand of JAOEGL010000001.1, from coordinate 252,494,210 downwards.
ATCAGAATTGCAAACAGACTCCTGTATAATCCATTCTAATATATATATATTTCTGGTATTATGGTCAGGCAGACTGGTCGTAGTTTTCTTTTTTGCCTTTTTTGAAGAGAGAACAATGTTTATTTATCTCCAGATCCCTGGCACCTCACTGGTTAACCAAGATTTTTTTAAAAAACAAACAAACATGGCAAGTGGTTCTGAGAGTACATCAGCAAGTTCTATCAGTACTCTGGGATGCAGTTCATCTGCCCCTGCTTTTGTCTAGAGAGTTGATCATTTGGCTATTAAAACTGGCTTACTGCTATCCGGTTTAAAGCTTAAATTGAATGGCATCCTGATCTTATCAGAAGGTTTTTGCTGCCAAATTTGTGACTTGTATACAGCCCAGGTCCATCCCTGCTTCCAAGAGTGCTCCATGCAGCTCTTTTGGGATCCAGAAGTTTTCTGACTTAAGAAAATGGCCAGTGGAGCGCTCCTGGAAGCTAGGATGGACCCAGGCTGTATTCAGGTGGCAAATTTGGTGGCAAAAACTTTCTGATAAAATCAGGGTGCTGCCTGAATTAAGCTTTAAACCAGATAGAGGTAAACCGGTTTTAATAACTAAGTGATAAGCTCATAGGTTAGCTAGGTTATTCATGACATTCAATCAATCTCGATTTGCAGGTCAGATCCCTTGCTAATGTTTCTGCTGCTGTATGGAAGCACACACTTCTTTTTGAAAAAGAAATCCAAAGCAAACTAGGTGAGTAATTCTGCCTCCTCTTTTGCTCCGTTAGCATTTTACCATCCTTACTGAATAGCAGCCCACTGTCTCTGTTGCCTCAAATGTATCTGAAAATCCCCTTGATGTTGTATCTTGCTTGCCAACCCAGTCCCCACTAATTTTGAGCTTTAGCTTTCCTTATGTTATTCTTGAAAGCTTGAGCTACACGTATGTACTCTTCATATGTGATTCATCCTTCTTTTCATTTTTTTTAATATATCTTTTTTTTTTCCCTTTTCACTTCCTCATCAAGTTTACCTTGCAATGACATTGCCTTTTTTCAGATCTTTTCAGTTTTTCTTCTTTCATAGGATTGTTTGTGGCTGTGCTTTTTGCTACTCCTACTTCAAGAACTCCCACCCTTGCTGGATGTCTTTTCCCTTTAGCTATTCAAGCCATGGCATTCCACCCAGCATTTTCCTTATCTTGTTAAAACCAGCTTTCCTGAAATCCAAAATCAGTATTTGACTACACTCTTCATTGCCCTGTCCCACAATAGTTATGTCATAACATAACCACATGTGGAGTCCAAGTAGACCACAAGTAAAACGTGAGTCAACAGTGCAATGCAGAAGCTAAAAAGGCCAATTAAATTTTAGGTTGCATCAATAGAAATATAGTGTCTAGATCAAGGGAAGTAATAGTGCCACTCTATTCTGCTTTGGTCAGGCCCCACCTGGAATACTGTGTCCAATTCTGGGCACCACAATTCAAAAAGGATATGGAAAAACTGGAGCGTGTCCAAAGGAAGGCAACTAAAATGGTGAAGGGTCTGGAAACCATGCCCTATGAAGAATGCCTTAGGGAGCTGGGGATGTTTAGCCTAGAGAAAAGAAGGTTAAGAGGTGATATGATAGTCCTGTTTAAATATCTGAAGGGTTGTTACATTGAGGAGGGAGCAAGTTTGTTTTCTGCTGCTCCAGAGAACAGAACTCGGAACAATGGATGCAAGCTATAGGAAAAGAGGTTCCACCTAGACATTAGAAGGAACTTCCTGACAGTGAGGGCTCAGAGTGTAGTGGAGTCTCCTTCCTTAGAAGTCTTTAAACAGAGGCTGGATGGCCATCTGTCAGGGATGCTTTGATGGAGAGTTCCTGCATGGCAGGATGGCCCTTGTGGTCTCTTCAAACTCTATGATTCTATGAACATTGTAATTACGATTACCAACCACAGCATATGTGATGTGCTGCCATACCTGACTTTCATTCAGCTTGGTAGGCTGCTATTGTGTACTGGGTGACTTCAATTGAGAAGCACACACTCCAGCAGTTCAGACAGCTTTATTCAGAAAATTAAAATAGTTCACAGCATAACAATTATTTCAGGACAGAGGCAATTTTGGTTACAGAAAATGTTAAAATCACATAGCAATTTAAATGGTTTTGTATGCTTACCCTCCATTTTTTCTTCTCTATACCAAGCTCAGATATAAAATGGGGGACACCTGGCTGAATGAGACCACATGTGAAAGGGATCTAGGAGTCCAAGTAGACCATAAGCTGAACATGAGTCAACAGTGCGATGCGGCAGCTAAAAAGGCCAATGCAATTTTAGGCTGCATCAATAGAAGTATAGTGTCTAGATCAAGGGAAGTAATAGTGCCACTCTATTCTGCTTTGGTCAGGCCCCACCTGGAATACTGTGTCCAGTTCTGGGCACCACAATTCAAAAAGGATGTTGAGAAACTGGAGCAGGTCCAAAGGAGGGCAACTAAGATGGTGAAGGGACTGGAAACCATGCCCTATGAGGAACGCCTTAGGGAACTGGGGATGTTCAGCCTGGAGAAGAGAAGGTTAAGAGGTGATATGATAGCCCTGTTTAAATATTTGAAGGGATGTCATATTGAGGAGGGAGCAAGCTTGTTTTCTGCTGCTGCAGAGACTAGGACACGGAATAATGGATATAAATTGCAGGAAAAGAGATTCCACCTCAACATTAGGAGGAACTTCCTGACAGTAAGGGCTGTTCGACAGTGGAACACACTCCCTCGGAGCGTAGTGGAGTCTCCTTCCTTGGAGGCCTTTAAACAGAGGCTGGATGGTCATCTGTCAGGGATGCTTTGACTTGGAGGTCCTGCATGGCAGGGGGTTGGACTAGATGGCCCTTGTGGTCTCTTCCAACTCTATGATTCTATGATTCTATGATTCTATAAGCTTTCACAGCGAACTGACTTTGACAGTTCAAAGCACATTCTTCCTTCTCCAACACCTGTTCATTATCTGTCCTCAGGAAAGATAAACATTATTTCCACCCAGCGTCACCATTTGGTTAGCATAGCCCATCATCCAGTATTATATGTATAATATTTGGCTAGCAAGCATGGAAGGAGCTAAAATCCTGACAGCTGCAAACTGTGCAGGCCTATATTGTAGATTACATATGGAGTTTTCAGAAGTGACAGCCATGGAATAAGCAATCTTCTGTTTGAGTTGAATCAGATTCTCAAACCATGTTTGATCATAATTTCCATTGGCACTTAATACTCTCCATGTTATGACTGGCTTGCTGTTGGAAGCATCTGTTCCAGCAATGACAACAGCTTATCATCTAATGGGAGAAAATGGGTGATGATTTTATTCTTGATTGTTCTTTCAAAATGTGTTTCTTGTGGATCTCCAGTCTAAATCTGGTCAAACTAAAACAACTGGCATATGGAGTGGTCTGCAGATGGCTCAATAGAGTCACAAATGGTTGTGCATATCTGGCAAAGACTTCCTTCATTTTGGTTTTGTTATGTAGCCAAGTTTCATATGTTGCAGGCAGAAACCAGGAATATAGAAGGCATATCTACTGACAATAATTGCCATTCTTGTCGATAAGAGGCCATTTTATGGAGCCAAATTTGCCTCTTTTACTTTCTGTTTCATGATATGGAATCACAATTGTATTTCTTCACATTATCAACAACTGGAAACTCTTAGGGAAAGATTATTTTGGATGGAAGCTGATGTACACAGATGGTACCACCAGCTGTGTGCACTCTATTTCTTCTTGGTCATCTAATATGATGTGTATCTTTTTCTGTTTTTGAATAATGATACAAAGGGAGAAGTAGAAACAGGAAAAAAGTACTTTATTAGGTGGAAAACCACCTACCGATACATCTTGAAGTATGATCAGTAGTATAATTACAACCACCACTACATTCTGTAAATGTTTATGCAGATCATGAATTAAATGTAGTTTAACACTGATGGTGGGACAGTATCCTCCACCTCACTTGAGGAAAGCAGGGTAAATTAAAATATGGAGGATTGGTTGTCCAGAATATACAACCCTTTGACTGAATGGGAACAGCCACAGGTGTGTTCTCTCCTCCTTGTGATCTCAACCTGCTACTTGAAGTGATTGCTTCACTTTGGCTAATGGCAGGAGTGATCCTGAGAAAGATTATTGAGTAGTTCTGGATCCTAGCCCAAGTAGGAGTGTAGCACACTATATTTGCACAATTCTGTGCTTTCCTGGGAAGAGAGGGAGGACACAATTCAGATTATGAAGAAACTGCTGGTCTTGGCTTGAAGGGGGAAGAAATGAAGGTGCAGTCACTCAGTCACTTTGAACTGTCAATATACCCATATTTTCCTTTCTCTGTGAACCCAAAACAGCTAGATCTTCATTATCTGAATTGCCTAACCTCTTCTTTTCCTCCCTATCAGGAAGGAGCAGTAGCAGTGACGGCAGCAGCCACTCTTTGGGTTTAATCGTTGCTGGGATTATTTTGGATGGGTCACAAACGGTTAGAAAACAGGGCTCTGCACCCTGCCCAAAAGATTCATACATGTGCATAAACCATACTTACACAAGTGTATGCCACTAACAGGATAGCAGCCCATCAAGTAGTAAAATAAGATATATCTGCCAGAAGAATATTGGTGGGATCACATTGGTGAAGGTAGGGGTTGACAGTGAGAGCAGGAGGAATTGTGAGCATGAAAGAAATATAACATTAGAGAGATAGGCTACTCACTGGTGGTAGTTTTTGGAAACCTACCAACAACCTAGTCATGCCCAAGACAGATGTAAGTATACCAGTATGGGAGATGATGGCAGAAGAAAAAAAGGCACAGGTGAAGTGGCTGTGAAGTACTGGACTGGAGAAGTAAGATGCTTGCAGCTGCCAGATTTTTCCTCTGCCTACTTTTTCCACTGCAGGAAAAAATGTAACCACACTGGTACAGAACACTATCAGAAAGGTGGCCTATCTATTTAGTTACTACCATATCTATATCTATATTAGTGTAATCAATGCATTTTTGCAACATTTTATTCAAAATCTATAAGACAGACTTAGAGTTCATTGAAGTAACCCTCTGGATGGTCAGGGGGTCTTTACCATGTTAGATGTATCTATATTACCTTCAGAGTCCAAATTTAAATTGCAGTGTATGAAAGGAAGAAAAGGTTGAGAGCAACTGAACCATGACTCTTAGGCTGGAATTTGAGAATAACCCCATCTCATTCATATTGTTTCATCTCTGAAATGTGTGTGAGGATCACCTGGCATGGACTTTGATGTCATCTTGGTGCTAGACAAAGACATTTTTCTTTGCCTGAGAATCAAACCCTATCTTATAGGCCATCTTGATTATAGGTTTATCTGTTCTTCTGAGTGTTGTGGCCTTGTGTTGGTTTCAGTTGATCCCCTTTTATTTTCATTTCTGTCATGTGCGTATTATATATATATATATATATATATATATAAAATTTTTATTCTGTTGCATGCTGCCCAGAGGATTTCTAGTGAAGGACAACATGGGCATTATCTCAATAAATCAAAGAAAGAAATATGAAAACATCTCTAAGCAATTTTAGAAAAGACACCAGGCTTTGCAGTGTAATTCTTGTGGCAAAGAATGCTTGCAGGGGAAAGTGAACAGTGGATAGATAACTGTTAAGTTTTGAGGGAACATTGAGTATACAGTTGTAAGGGAGTGCTGGAATAGCCTTCTGGCTTTAGAGGACATGGTAAAATAAGAGTTTCAGGCTACTTACACACTTTGTGTATAGTCCACCCTTGACATTATGCTTTTAAACTCTGTGTCTCCCAAGTCTTTCCTTTCCTGCATTTTCCTTCCCTACTTTTTCCCTTCCTTCTTTTTCCTTTCTATTATTGAACCTTTTGATGTTTCTTTTCAATTTGCTCTTTCTCTGCTATGTATATCTCTGTGTTGTGTGATAAGATGAATTATAGAAGGACGAAAAGATGGTGGAGGGGCACTCGGATACCGAGTATTAAAAAATGTTAATAAAATTTAAACAAAAGATTTAATTAAAAATTAAATATTTGCTTTCAGTCCTGTAGTTGGGCTATCACTCTTGTGAATCTGTTTAATTTCCCCCTCCTTTTAATTTTAAGCACATCACTTCTCTCCTAATGTTTCTATGCAAGACTCAATAAGTAGTATCATGGACATCTTTTATTCTACCTGAGCAGCAAATGAGTACTTAATAGCAGTGGATTTAAAAAAAAATAATACAGCCATAGTGAGCTATTATCATATTTGCATGCATTTTAAAAAGCAAGTGAAAGTGATGTTGATTATATTAAGAGCATTGGAAGCAAGTGTGCTTAGCTTTCATCCACAGATTTGATTTTACAGAATTTCCTTTGCATATTAAAACACACAGCTGAAGTGAATAATGCTTCTTAAAATGGCACTGGTGCTTTACCAACTAGCTGTCTGTTGACAGTATTTAGTACAACTCAAGAGCATTAATGGTTATTTGTATTATTTTGTAGTAATGTAAATTTTACAATGGATTAGATGCCTTGGAAACAGAACAACAGTTCCATGGAAGCTGCTTTTCTGTGGGTTTCTGTGTCATGATACACGTTTATTTATATTTATTTATTTATTCTATGTCATGATACATTTTTATTGTGTAAAGGATGATGTCTGCGTGGGAAGGGGCCCTGGTGGCACAGCGGTTAAATGCAGATACTGCAACCATAATGTTGTGAGTTTGATCCCAGGTGCTCCAAGGTTGGTTCAGCTTCCCATCCTTTTGTAGGTCAGTTCCCTGTCAGTCTCTCATCCAAGTACTATCCAGGGCTGATATTGCTTAGCTTTCAAGATCCAATGGACCTCTTTCTTTCTTTCTTTCTTTCTTTCTAGGTTATTTAGGTCATTTCTCAATTCTTTCCTTAATTCTAAATGGATTTTTTGTGTGGGAACTCTTTCCTAACTGGGCATAAGGATAGTCAAGGAATTTGATTTTGTGTGCAGAAATAATCCAGGTTGGTACCACCTTAATTGTCATGGCTCAGTGCTATGGGAATTGTAGGTTCTAGTAGCAACAGAGCTCTCTGACAGAAAAGGCTAAATATCTTAAAATTGCAAATCTCAGAATTCCATAGCATTGAACCAAAGTGGTGTCAACCTGGATTATTTCTGCAATGTGGATGCAGCTTTGGTTTTTCCTGTGGGTCTTTACCATGAAACTGTTCACTCCTCCATCTAGATAGATGAGTTGTTGTTGTTAAAGATGACATGACTGTGGATATATGATTGCTCAAGGAATTTATTTGCTAATTCCTATGTGGATTTCCTGTAAGGAACGAGTATCCTTGGAACTTGTCTATACACAAGAGTTTTCAAATATCTGAAAGTTGTGATGCTAAAAAAATAAGTAGTGAAAGTTGTCAGCTAGGAAAACATGTTAACATGTATATTTCAATACATATATTGAAGAAAAACAGTCTTTGAAATGCATATTTCAATCCATTGCTAACTCAGAAATTGGAAAGTTACTTTAAAAAAATTCTCCATTTATACTTCTACTCAAATAGTTAGATAGTGCTATAGTTCAAAATAACTTTTTCCCCATTTCTCCCAAAAACATGCACTACAAAAATCATGTACAAACTCCCCAGCACAAAATCTTGCACAAAATCATGCACATGCTTTTGTTTTACATGATTGCTTTTTTCTGTGCTAGGTTTTCTGTGCAGATTTTTTGCAAGATTTTTGTTGTGCAAGATCACTTTTTTTATTTTTTTTTATTTTTTTATTTTTTATTTTTTTGCATAGAGAACAGCAATCTTAGAATCATAGGGCCTGAACAGACAGGCCATAATAAAGCTGCTTCGGGTCACTTTGGAAATATGCTGTTTAAAGGACAAACACATCTTAAAAGGTCAAAAGCTGTGCCAAAGCTGTGCTCTAGTCCTTAGGACTGGAGTGTGGCATTGGTACATTTTCAAGCCTCTTTGGATGCATGCAGCATTTAAACAGCATACCTCCAAAGTTACCCAAAACAGCTTTATTTTGGCTTATAGAATCAGAGTTGGAATGCAACACAAAGGCTATCTAGTCTAACCACATTCTTCCATGCAGGGTGTCACAATCAAATCACTCCCAGCAGATGACCATCCAACCTCTTTTTAAAAACCTCCAGACAAGGAGATGCCACTACATTCTGAGACGTTGTATTCTGCTGACCTATACCTCTTACTATCAGGAATTCCTTCCTAATGTCTCTTTTCCTGGGGTTTGAATCCATTTAACCATGCCCTAGACCTTGGAGGAAAAAAAAAGCCTGCTCCTTCTTTAGTATGATACTCTTTCAAATATTTAAACCATGGCAAAATAATTTTGCAGAATACTTCAGCATGTGTGACTACTGGGCAAGAACTGTAAAAAAAGTATTTGTCCTCACAAGAAGGAAAGACAAGACTATTTAACTTCCTTGTTAACTAGGTATTTCCAAGTAAATCAGAGACAGCTTGTACCTTCTTTGTTTCTCCTTCCATCTCTTCAGATTCAGAAAGCCTCAGCTAGAGAGGGAGATCCTTCTAAACAACAGGATAAGGGGAAAATATACAAAATCACACAGTGTTATCTGGCACCAGCAGAATTCCCACTTGCTCAGTTCTCTTTGTTTAAGTTAGGGCCTCTGCTCCCCTCATATTGCAGTTTCATGTAATGCATCCCATCTTCTAAAGAGATGTATAACATAAGAGAACATGTGGATTGCAATGGAGGGGGATACAGTGAATAGAAATATTGATTAGATGGCTATGATATGTTTGTACAGCATATTCATATTCAGATTTGTCTTTTGAGAAGAATTCAGGAGAAGTAAACTATGGATTTTAAAAAAATTCAAAAATACCACAAACCAGGAAAAAAAAACCCTTCCCTAATTGTCCCTGATTGCATATTTGCACATCTTTAAAGGTACATCAGTGTTGTGGGTTGAATCCAATAGATGGATATAATATCTAAGTAATTCCGAACTTTGTCCTCCCATGTGTTTTGGACTTCAGCTCCCAGAATCCCACACCATCAGCCAAGACAGCTGAGGGTATTGGGAGCTAAAGTCCAAAACACAGAGTTTGGGAATCACTGATGTAAAAGATACTTCAGCGAAAGCCTGTTTTGCTTTGGTTTCTCTAACCAAATTTCTCTTCTGTCCATCACTGGGGCATTCCCAGCAATACTGATTTTGTTTTATCACTCTATTAAAAGCCTCATCCTCATGTTTTTTATTCTTTCCCCTTTAAAACAAAACAAAAGGGGGAAAAAAGAAAGAAAGTCTCTTGCCCTTTAAACATATCACCTCCAGCCCAAATCATTCTGGGTGAAGAGTTTCTTTCTGAGAAATAGTCTTTAAATTCACAGGCATGAGCCAGTGTGGCATGAGGGACAAAATGTTCAAACTGTTCTGTACTGGCTTTAGATGGTGGGAGCAATGGGCACTAAATGCTTGGCAGGAAGGTGTGGTGACATTCTCTGTATGAACGCTGATAATCAAAGCATTGTATGGAGTGAATGCCACTTCAGTTTTACTAGCTTTTTATGTGACGTGGCATATCAAATCTGCCAAGCCGGAGACCATCTGGAAACAGGTCAGCAGAATGGACTCTGACACTGTTTGACAGACAACAGCAAAGACAAAGGACCAAAAAGGGAACAGAACTGGCCTACATACCAAGAGATTAGCTGAAACAAACACATTTTCATTTCGTGGGCTGCAATTATCTGTAACCTAATAAATGCTGTCAATAGCTGCCTTGAGGAATCTGAAATTCATTTGAAAGTGTACTCTCTCACCCCTCCCCATTGCTAAAATTTTCCCATGTGCAAATTCCATGTGCAGTGGAAAGCACAAAACTGTTCTTTCAAGCAACTTTCTGTATTGCTCCAATTTTCTTCTTATTTGCAACAAAAAGATGGTTGTATATTTTTAACCAGTACCCTCCTCCTTCTCTTCTATTACACAAAAGCATATTTACAATTGTTATTGTTAACCGTCCTTAAGTCAACTTCAACTCATGGTGACCCCATGAGTGAGATGCCTCCTAGACCCCCCGGTCCTTGACTTCTCTGCTCAAGTCCTACAGTCCCAGGACCTTCTTTGATTGAGGAGTTTATCCCATTAACAAATAAGCTGGTTTACCTCTTCCAGCTTGAATTCAGGACCTAAGATGCCCCCAGAGGTTATCATACCTAAATCACCACTTATCTAGCTGGGATACTGTTTCCCAGATGCATCTTGGATTGAAGCCTTGCTCAGCAGGCCAATTTTTGAAGTCAGAATCTCCTCCAACTTCAAAAAAGTGCTGGCTGAGTGAGGCTTCAATTCGGGATGCATCCAGACAGTGGCATCCCAGCTAGATAGGTGGCAGTTTAGGCATGGTAACATCCGGGGGCATCTCTGTTGCTCACATGTGTCAGCTCTTGAATAAAAACTGAGTTGATGAGGCGGATGTATTTGAAATGCATTCAAGGCATGCAGAGTTTTATCCCAGTTTCTCCTGGGTCTATTTGCATTGGTTATTCACACAGCCAACAATACAAATCTTTTAGGAAAACTTGGAGGGGGGGGTACCCAGAGATTGATTATCTCTGGTTAACTGGGGTTTTTGGCAGCCCCCTCCCCACCTCTACTTACTTGGGTGCATTTGAAATGCACATGAACAACAAAGTTTCCATGCACATTCTACTGAGATTATTTTCACTATCTGAATAACCTCTAGGACCTGCTTGTTTGTCTTTTTAGCTATTTGTGGTATCCTCAGCACTCTTCTACAGCACCACATCTTGTATGAACTGATTCTCCATCTGTAAGCCTTTTTCAGTGTTCACCTTTCACTTCCATACATGATGATGGGGAATACCATGGTTTGGACTATCCTAACTTTAGCATTCAATTTTATGTCTTTGCACTTTAGAATCTTTTCTAGTTCCTTTATCACTGCACTTCCCAGTCCTAATCTTCTGATTTCTTGACTGCAATCTCTGTTCTGATCAATGACTGATCAAAGGTAGGGAAACTCCTTTACTATTACTATTTCTTCATCATATAAATTGAATTTATGTAAATTTTCCATAGTCATTAATGTTCAACATTAAACCTGCATTAGCTCTTTCTTCTTTGACTTTCTTTAATAATTGTTTCAAGCCTTTGTTTTCTGCTAGTAGTACAGTGTCATCTGCATATTTTAGACTGCTGATATTCCTGCCTCTGTTCTTGACTCAACTTCCTCCTATGTCCTTCCACCTGTGTACGTAAAATAAATATAATTAAATGAGCTCTGCTGGGTTTATTTTTTTTTTTAAGACTAATCTTTGGTTTTGCCTTGTGAAAACACCACACAGACATTTTTGTTCACTGTCATATAAATATATGTGTAATATACATTTCCATATGTGCTATATGTCATCCTGTTGTTTACATACCATAGTTGCTGATGTTTTGACCTAAGGTGTAAATCATGAACCTCAATGTTGTTTTGTTGTTGTTGGTTAGCTTTGAACACTATTATTATCAACTTTTATTTATATAGCACTGTAAATTTACACAGCACTTTACATAAAATCTTGTTAATTAGATGGTTCCCTGCCCTCAGGCTTACAATATAAAAAGACACAACACAAAAGGAGAAGGGAAAGGTGATGGGGAAGGGGATCATGTCCAGCAGTTCTCATCCTCTGAGGCCTGGACCAAGGCAGATGGACTGGAGGGAGGGTTCAGCTTTTGAATACATAAATAAAACAAGGCATTTTGGGGTGAACAAGGGCACACATCTGGGAACGCTTCCCTAAACAATATAGTCTTTAACTGAATTTTGAAACTGGTTTGAGAAGTGATGTGGTGCGCACGTGGGGAAAAAGGTTCCAGAAGTGGGTGGCAGCAAGTGAGAAGGGATGAATCTGTGATGGAGCAGTGGAAGTCCTACGCTGGGACAGGAAACCTTGACTACCAGAATGTAAGGAGAAAGAAGTTGAGATAAATACAGAGGGGCCAGTCCATGGAGGGCTTTGAAAGTCAACAACAAAAGCTTATACTGGATGCAGAAGGGGAAGGGGAGCCAGTGAAGTGAGGATAAGAGAGGAGAAACATGGTCAAAGGAGGGAGCAGATGTGATAATATGTGCAGCTGAGTTCTGGACAGACATTAAAGGATGGAGGTGAGAGAGAGGAAGCCCTGTCAGAAGAAGGTTACAGTAATCTAGTCACAATACCACTAGAGCATGGACCAGAGTCTTGGCAGTGGAGGCTGAGAGGAATGGACGGATTTTCGCAATGTGGTAAAGAAAGAATCTACAGGCCTTTAACATAGGATTCCCAATAGTGTGGAAATCATGATATACATAAGTCATTAGTTACATTTTATTTTGGGACCCTTTTTGTTTGGCTTAGAAAACAAGAGTTGGGGGGGCCAAATGGGCCATTTAGTCCAACCCCCTGCCATGTAGGAAGACATAATGAAAGCATTCCTGACAGATGGCCACCCTGCCTGGGTTTAAAAACCTCCTGATAAAGAGAATCCACCACTCCCCTAGGCAACATACTCTGCTGTTGAATAGCTCTTACCATCAGGAAATGCTTCTAACAGGAGCCTGGTGGCATGGTGGTTAAATGCCAGTACTGCAGCCACAACATTGTAAGTTCAATCCTGCAGTGCCCCTGATTGATCCAGCCTCCCATCATTTCTTACATGTAAAGTGATATTGCTATTGCTGTGGAAATCTCTTTTTCTATAGTTTGAATCTAATAATACAATATAATACAGCAACAGTTCGACAATACTGTACAAGATATCCAACAATCCAACAACATTACAAATTAATACATTCATGAATAAACAATTCAAAATGAAATGCTGTACATATGTATTAACAAAATCAAAAATAGTGTCCAGTTGAAGGGATGGAATCGTACCACTCTGTTCTGGGAACAACAATTCAAAAATTATGTTGACGAGGCAGAATATCTCCATAGGGGGACAACTAAGATAGTCAATTATTGAAGAGCAATTGGGAGAACAAAACATGTCTAGTTTGGAAAAGATAAGACAAAGAGGTAATAGTCATCTTTAAATACTTTTAGAGATGCCATGTAGAAGATGGAATAAGCTTGCTTTCTGTTGCTCCAGAGGTCAGAATATGGACCAATGGATTGTGATTACAATAAAAAAGATGCCACCTTAACATTAGGCAGCAGCATCCTGCACCAGAGTATCACCTGCTGTGGGAAGTGGGGCTTTGGAATGGAGCCAAAAGGGCCCTCTCCTAACTCCTTCTCCCACATGGCTTTCCTCTAAAGTTCCTAGTGTCCCTACTGACATTAGGAAGAAATTATTGATGGTAAAGAACAGTTTGACAGTGGAATAGATTACTCTGGGGGTTAACTTCCTGTCCTTGGAAGTCTTCAAACAGAGGTTGGACAGCCATTTTTGGGGCATGTTTCAACCGTGTATTTTTATATGGCAAAGAGCTGGATGAGATGGCCCTTGTGGTCTCTTCCACTTTTATGATTCTATGGCCTGATACACTATGAGGCACGATTAGGGTTAGTTAAAGTGCCTTTAACATGGCGGTGTCCATATGGATGTACCATGATGTTGTCATGGCACGCACAGTGTTTAGACAACACTGCGTGCACCAGACAACATTGTGCCATGGGAGGGTGCCAAGCGTACCCTTCCTGCAGTACAAAAAAGAGCTCCAAAATGGGTGCACCAAGGACCTGGAAGAGAAAGGGGCTGCGGTGGCAGCCCCTTTCTCCTCTCGGCACTGCTTTCAGGTCACCAGGAAGCGGCAATTTGCCGCTTCCCCACAGCCTTCAGAAGCAGTGGGATGGGTCCTCTTGCGCTGCTGGTGAGACAGCCCTGGCTCCATCTCACTGCTTCTTGGGGTGGCTTCAGACCACCCCTTTTGGGCGATCTGTACCACCTCTATGAGTCTAACATAGTTGCTGTATTTTTCACTAGCTGCAGCTTCCAAATTGTCTTGAAAGGCAGATCCACTTATTGTGCATCATGGTAGTCTACTTGGAAGGTTACCAGCACATGAACTACTGTGGTCACCTTAAAACTGAAATGGTCTACTCTTGTAGGGATTAGAAATTGGATTTTGGCCATTAAAATCAATAGATTTTACTATAGGATAAATTAATGTAGGAATGTGCCTGAAATATGATGGAAGCACGTTATTTCTAAAAAGCCTTTTAAATAAGACGGAGAGGGGAAAATAATTTGTAGACGTGAATAGTAAATTAAGTGATTTCAGTTATTAGGACTGTACTGGAAATAAGTAAAGAGAAAGCATTAAAATTGAGATAAATTTTGCCAGATGTAGCAAACACATAGAATCAACACAGCTGAAAGGAGAAGATGAGAAAGGAGGAGGGAGGCAGAAGGAGAAAACAAGAGGGGTAAATGGCCAGGAATGGAGATGGGTAGTAAGCATAGAAAACAAAAACGTCAACACCAACTTTGAATCAATTTGACAAGGAGATCTTGCTTTTCTGAACACTTATTGTTTATTGCTGGAGCTAAGAAAACCTAATGGGTGACTCTCATTTTTTTATATGTATAATCCAACAACTTCTCCTAAAGGCAAGATTACAAACCTCAGGCATCTGAAACACCTTTGTACTTTATAATTTGGGTTGGTCCAGAGTACAGTTTGTGCCTCTGATTTATTTAGATGCACTGGCACTGAAAAGTAGGACAAAATATAATTGTATTCATATTAGTAACTTCAAGCATGTTCTTCTTCCCCTGTTCTTTTTTTAAAGAAGAAAAGCAAGCAAGCAAGAATGAAAGGATTCAGTGGTTTGCCAACTATCCTATGCACTACACCATAGCATTTTTAATTATCTAATTTTCTGGAAGCAAATGCTTCAGCTACAAACCACTTAATTTATTTACTAAATAATGGCAAATTAAAGGTATAATAAGGAGTGATTTCTTTCTCCATATATTCCTGTAAAGTAGCTTAGCAGCAAAGGCCAAATGTCAGGAGCAATTTGCAAAATGTCAGAAGTGCAAATTCCATTGAAAATAATTTCACTCTTTTGAAGTATTCCCAGAAGGTATTTTAAAAATATTGGGCAATAAACACATTTTCTTTTTCTCATTAGCAAAAGAATGTTTACTGGATTGCTTTTGCTTCAGTTTATTTTCATTGTTTTTACAGTTTCAGAAATTAAGTTAACTGCACTTATGTCCCCTTGAACCCAATGGGAGTGAAGGTAGTCATGATTGATTTTTCACATTGATTTGAAAGGGAGGCAAATGCAAGTAAGTCAGTATGGATCCAAATAAAAATTATTATCTTCAGAAAAGAAAAGAAAAAAAGAAAATAAAACAAAAGGTGAATGCCTTGTTCTTGGTACTTTGATTGGTAAGATACACCGAGGTCCTATAGAGGGGCAGGATTCCATGGGCCAGCCCCATGGTATGCTGCCCATGATTCTGACCTGGTTCCAGACCTGGGCTGGTGCTATGATGGACAGGTGTTCACATGCCTGCTTACTGCCCCACCATGGAGCCAATGTCACCACAAACCACTGCAAAATGTGCCCACTCTGGAGGCCCCTACTGTAGCCATAACCATGGAAATGGGCTCCCATGTCACCAAGTACTGCCTTCCAATGTCACAAGCTGCAGTGGGGGCCTTCTGAGCATATGCAACAGCAGTGGCAGGTAAGGGACATTCAGGGCTGTGTGGTCTGCCAGCTATCAATGTAGGAGTTTGTGGAAAACACCATAAACAGCCAGTCTTTTTAGATTGTGCTAAGGGCCTTTGGGGCTAGGCTTGGTCTGGAACCACTGGATCAGCATCTGGTCTGGCCAGTCCCACAGGCTATTGGCCTGTGTTATTTGTATTGATGATGCCAGATTGGATGGAAGCATGGGGCTTTTGGCCCATGTATTCAGTCTCTAATAAGGACATGGCTCAAAATATTATGAGATATTTTTTTTAGCTTTATCTGTACTTCTGGACTTTCTGTTATAAAGTTTGCAGTACATCTGAAAAAAAATCATACTGAAACTGGGAGTGGTACTCAATCTCTTAGGGAAGCCTTTTTTTGTCCTGCCAATGAAATTCAACAGTGTATACACACACACACACACACACACACACACAGTGGAGATAAGAACATTTTTCTCCCTCATACACTGCCCCTTTTGTTCTGGCTCTGGATCATGGGGCAGTAGGCACACTAATCCACTCAAATCTGGCAAGGTGACATGTCTCTGTGTTTGTACCTTCTAATCACCTGTTGTCTTATGGCAGCCCACTGAATTTCAGACATACACATCTGGAGAGGTGGGAAATATAAATAAATTTTATCTTCAGAAAAGAAAGATAATCTCTCCATCGGGAGAGGCGGGAAATATAAATAATTTATTATTATTATCATTATTATTATTATTAAATATTTTAATCCTATTTTTTTCCTCATAAAACAAAATTTAGAATGAATGTTCAGTGATGAGTATTGCAAGAGAACTGTGAAAGGCAAGATTTAGTTCTGGTCAAATAATGTTATTTCAGCAGCACAAATGGGATTTTATGGGGCTAAACAGACAGGCAAAAAGAGGTGCTTTCAGGCTGGCTTGAAAGTGTGGCATTTTGATGACCCATGCCTTGAAGCCAGCAGGAAAGTGCCCTCTAGGCGCCTTATACAGAGAAAAGCCGTTTCAAAAAGAATCAATTTTTCCACGCTTCTTCCTGGCTTGAAGCCATGTCATGTGGTCATGATATGAACACTCCAGCAGCAATGGGAGTCGGCAGTGCAGTTGGTGGGGTTTCAATGTGGTTTTAGAAAAGGCAGCTTCAAACCAATTTTTCCCACCCATCTGTTTTGCCCCTATGTTATCATAAAAATAATCATAGCAGCATGGTAATATCACACTGGTGGACTTGTAGAAAAAAAAGGAAGGAAGACTTTGTGACTCTGGGCATATCTTCACAGGCCAAATCACCTGGTTTCCCCCCACAGTCTTATCACCCAGACAATGCAAGGCCAAAGGTTCTATTCACCTGATGACATTCAAGCTATCCCTCCTTTAATGCACATTTAAAAACCTTCATTTTGCTCCAGTTCTTTCCAGAAAATCCAGAGCACTCCAGAGCCATGCTGGGCAGTCGTCTATACACCATCCCGCTGTACCACCCACCACTGCTGTGAGTTGATCCTCTGAGGTCTGAATGAGGCACCCAGTCTCTTTTCTGGCCTCAGAGGGAGTGATTTGCAATGGTGGTGGCAGCAGAGGGCACACTGTGTAGACAGCTGCCATGCATCACTCCAGAACTCCAAGGTAATGGGGGAATTTGGGCAGCTTTGGGACCAGAATACCGCAGGGCAACCTGGAATATTCTGACCAGTGTAAGCTTGCACTCCCTTGGTCCCTTTAAGTCTTTGATTATGGAGAATAAAGGTTTTGATAACAATTTAGAGTGAGAAATCAGGGAGTGAGAAAGAAATAATCAATGATTATTTCAAATGATAGAAAATACATTTTCCTAATATAGAAAAGAAGAATGAGGTGGATAAAAGATCAGGATTCCAGCAGCACCTTTAAACTAATTTTTTTAACCCGAGTTTTATGTATATCAAACCACTCCTTCATATGTAACTTCAGTCTTCTGAGTATTCTAAATTATACTCCATTTCAGTTATAATTTAGAAGACCACAGTCTTGATATGAGGTCTCTAATGATCGACAAGTATATCCTCCATTAAGTTTTTTTTCACATGGTATATTTACATTTTCCTATAAATGTGAATCTGGATCCTGTAAAAAAAAAAAATTGCCAAGAATATTCTATATTCTGATGACATGTATCCCATGAATAGATACAATTTTAACAGTTTTATAACGGGAGTTGATATCCAAGTGGTTTTGTTTCAGAAACAGGTATACATGAGTATTTGTAGCTTCCCTAGATGGACATTATAGAAGCATCATCATCTCTCTTCCAAAATCTTATAATGCTTGTGTGCACTCTTTTTGTCTTCTCATTGACAAGGATAAAATGAACATATGGAGGAAGGGTGCTCTTCCAATAAAATATGGAAGTGTGATATAGAAGTAGCTTTGTGATATATTATTTTGTAACAGCACAATGTTTCCTCAGCAGCTCAATGTACCAGGAAGAAATAGTTGCAAAAGTAATGTAATGTAATTGTAATGTTGTTTACCAACTTTTAAAGGGATTAGCAAGTGCTGTCATATGGCATGAAATGTATCCAAACATGTAAATTCATCTGGTAAATTTGGTTAACAAGTTATGAGCATAAGGATGCATTATATATACTGGAATTAAGTACATTGAGCATTTCTAATGAAGCCCCCCCCCACACTCACAGGATTTTTGAAAAAGTTTTTCAACATTTCATTTTTAAAAAAATTAAAATGTCCCATGCCCACTCATTCCTGGGCGGAAAATTTTATCATGAAAAGGAAACTGGACAGTTTAAAACAGGAAGTAAACTAAGAGATTGTGTGGGGCAATTTTAGTATTTATTTTCAAAAAAGTTGATTGTTGGCCACTCAGGGCTCCAGAAATATCAGATTGAGTTTTCCATATCTAATAAAATAAAGCCTTTATTATGACCAACTCCTCCCCCCCCCCACCCTACCAAGAATCAATGATCTCTGGGATAGCATAATATTTTTGAAAATGTTTAAGTAAAGAAGCATACAGACATCTGGGGCACTAACTGGATGCCACTGGGTGTCTAAAGTTTGTTTGCCAGTTGATATCCCTAGGGTTGGTCTTCTGTGCCACTTTTTGAGGCCCATGGCATCTGGTTAAGTAGGACTATGGAAAAGAACCTACAGTTTGGCTTTAGGGTTTTTTGTGGAGCTTTTGGGCTATGTGGCCATGTTCTAGAAGAGTTCCTTTCTGACATTTCGCCAGCATCTGTGGCTGGCATCTTCAGAGAATGATAGCCTGGGAAAAGGATTGGAGATATATATCCTTTGTGACCCTGGGAAGGAAGGAGTAATTTGCAAATGTATTGTTCTGTTGCTAATGGCAGTCCTCAGGGTGGGAGGATATGCAAACGAGGATTAATGTCTGCTAACTGGCGCTCATTGTCTGCTGGGAGTCCCCTGGCCTTAGGCTGTTTCTCATTTGCATAGGTTGAGTCTTGACCTTGCAGTCCTTCAGGACTGGTAGCCAAGCCTTGTTTACTTTGACTCCACTGTCTGACTTTCTTTCTTGTCCAGTTTTAATGACGTCTCCTTCTAGCATGAGCCCCTGGAAGACAGTCTCACCATCCAAAGAAAAATTGATGCAGTGGACAACATTGATTTGGAAGTTTATTACAAAGGTTCCTGAGGAACTCACGTGGCAGTGGCTATTGACCATGCAGATCCCTTTCACTTCCATTCACTTCCTAGCAATAGGGATGGTGAATGGGACCATCAATTGACATGTGGATCAACCGGTACTTGGGTCCAGTACCCTGAGCTAAGTTCAAATAGTTGATATCAATAAAGCTGTACCTTTTTAACTCCTTTATGATTTATTAGTGTTCTTTTGGTTTCCCCTTGCTGCCACTCTCCATCTCACAGATAAGTATTAACAATCTCACAGCAGCCGCCAACAAAAAGTAAAATTTTGACACAAGTAAAAGGGAAAGCAACAAATAAGCAATAAAAGGACCTTCTCCTTTATTTTTATTTTTTAAATTAGCAGATTAAAAGTTAAAGCCTCATATATCACAGTTAAGTGTGTGGATGGGTGAACCCAATTAAAAAATATGCCATTTATGCACTTTAGAATGCTCCCCAAACTGAACAGTTAAAACAGCGAATTACAGTTGACTGTCATTTCACAATTAACCCACTTTGTAACCTGGATCGAAAGAACTGCATGACTAGATCTGCATGCCCAAGAGAGTTTTAAATTCTGAGCAGTGGATTCCACTCCAACCACATCCTAAAACTATGCTGCCCAGTAACCTCTTTGAAAGTAGGAAATGGTACAACAAACTCCTGTTGCGATGAAAAAGTCAAACATTTCATTGGCCATATCCAGACTCTTTGTTCTGTCTACTCTTTCTGGTCATTTGGATTCAGGTTATTGGTAATTATAGTTTTTATACAGTCCATATTTCAAGGCTAAGCAACCTTATACACACACCTTAGGCTGAAAATCAATATCCTTCAGTTTTTCTACTTCCCTGAAGTTTGTGATGTCTTGACTCAGAGAACTGAACCAAAAGTGCATATATGGAATAAAATATATTTGAAAATATCCACTTTGAGAAGAAATGTTTAGAAATGCATATTTTATATGAATATGAAATTTAGTACAAATTTTGAATTTGTATTTTATGTCATTTTTAACATTAATTTGAATGTCAATTAATTCTGAAATGGGATGGAGTGTATTTAAAATGAACAAATATGACTTTGACAGGGTTATGTCTGTCTCTAACTCAGTCATATTTGTTTAATCAATGGGGTAACCAATAAAATGCTGTAGGGTAGAATTAGAATTTCTTCAGTCCAAGTCCTACACATCTAAGTAACTATTCACTTTAATCCTTTTAAGGTGTGCTCAACTATATAGGGTAAAATATGAGGTTTTGAAATTTCCATGTAGAATATTCATGTAAGTCTTAATTTACATGGTTGAACAAAGCCCATATAATTATATGGAATATATAACCCTGTTTCCTCGAAAAAAAGACATTCCCACAAAATAAGACCTAGTAGAGGTTTTGCTGAATTGCTAAATATAAGGCCTCCCCTGAAAGTAAGACCTAGTAAAGTTTTTGTATATAAATATATATACAGTATATAATAAATGTTCATTTTTTTGTTTTGTTTTGTTTGTGAATTCTTCTTCATGGAAAAATAAGACATCCCCTAAAATAAGACCTAGTGCATCTCTGGGAGCAAAAATTAATATAAGACACTATTTTATTTTGGGAAAAACACGGTATATAATATAACTTCAGTAATTAATCTCTGGATGACTGGTTTGTGTTTATGCACCCAGTTACACTTTTTAAAGCATCTCACCATTGTTACTGTAGATAATGACCACTTATACTTATTGCT
Organism: Urosaurus nigricauda; assembly: GCA_034509955.1. NCBI lineage: Eukaryota > Metazoa > Chordata > Lepidosauria > Squamata > Phrynosomatidae > Urosaurus > Urosaurus nigricauda. Next base: position 252,473,122 of record JAOEGL010000001.1, on the reverse strand, counting down.
GCTACAGATGCTCAGTAAGAGGAAAAACCCACTCCCACACTATAGGCACTAAATGCTTATTCACAGCTGGTAGGTCAACACAAATTACCTGCAAAATTCCATGGTAAGTTATTTATTTCACAAAATTACACAGGCAAAGATAATGTGCACTGTTGGAAAATAAGCAAAGAGCTGTGAAACAATTCCTTTGAGTGCTCATGTGCTCTTTTGCTATGTTATGCCTTAATTTCATTGTAATAACTATTCATAATATTAGGGTCTACCTTTAGAATTTATGCTAATGACTAGGAGGCCAATGGTTCACATACCAGGTGGTCTACTGAAGACCTGAACAACTAATTTACTGATATATGACGAGAGAAAGAACTATAAATATAAGATCGCTAATTACATTCATTTAGCACAATGAGAGACTACTAAGTATCTCTAGTTAAAGAGTTGCCTGATCAGCTCAACTCTATATCAAAAAGTGAAGTTATCCCTAGAATTCTCTTCCCTAGGTGATAATTACCCACTCTTCAAAGCCTCTCTTATCAGCCCAGGTCCGCCCTGCTAAACCCAATCCTTAGATCTTTTGTGAAATTTTGCCCCACATATCATCCCACACTGAACACTGTCTCCCTTAACTTCTTATTTTCTGACTTCCAGATTCATTGGCTTTAGGGGTGTTTTAAGAGACATGAAGATACAAAAAAGTGGGTGGAAACAAGATCATCTCCACTACAACCTCTTTTTTTTTTTTTTTTTTTTTTACAAAATTACAAATTCAGCATCTTTTGTATGGATCCATTTGTATGGATCCTGGGTCAATTCTGGACCATCCTCCTTAACAGAGGTAAAAAAGAACGACTGCTCTCAGAAATTCCAAGAGTAGCAATTCTCCATCAGAACAAGATTAAGTCACACAGATGCCTTCCCTTGAGCAACTTGGGTCCTACTAAAGATATCCAGAAGGCAGGCCTTTCCATCCTCAGTTACCCTACCAGTAAACAGCCATAAACCTATATAGTATATCAAATGGAGTAAATGGGTTTCAATGAAAGATGGATTATTCTTCAGGCCTCTTTGAAGTGTCGAGCCTTTCCTTAAGACCTCACAGTGTACAGGGAAAAAGAGTATGCTAGGTTTTTCAGAAAGAGTGGTGAGTTATTAAGAATTCTTGTGTAATGTGCATCTGTGTTATACTGTTTATACTTAATTTTCTTGAAATTGTATTCATATGGTCATTGTTTCAGGAGCTTCTAATTTGAATTTGTGTCCCTGATTCATTGATTAAATTGTATTTTTTTCCATTAGTCTACACTGGGTTTCCAATGACTGGGACTGCATTTGTCTACCTTGTTGATGAGAGGCTGATGAGAGTTTAATTTGTTTTGATTAAGATTTAGATTTCTTTATTTATTTATGGCTGCATTTGCACTGCAAAAATAATGTAGCTCAACACTTCCTTAATTGTCATGTCTTAACGCTGTGGAATCTGGCCATGGCTAAAGTTAAAGTGGTGTAAAACTGCATTCTTTCTGCAGTGCAGATACAGTCTGGATTTATATTCTGCCTTTCTCCCTAAAATAGAACTGAAAAGTAATTGACTGAGAGATTTTTTTTAATGCTAAATATTTTTTTTTACACATTAAACTAATTCAAATCTTTAAAGATATTGTCTATGATTTTGCATTATTTACTTTTTCTATAGGAATGTAGTGGCTCAAGTGGTTAAGACACTGACTCTCTTGATTGCAAGATTGACAGGTTGGCAGTTCGAGGCCGAGTGCTGCATGATGGGGTGAGCTCCTGTCACTAGTCCCAGCTTCTGCCAACTTAAAGTTCGAAAGCATGCAAATACAAGTAGATAAATAAGTACTACTTCTCAGTTGGAAGGTAACAGCATTTGGTGGAGCCATGCTGGCTACATGACTACCAGAGCAGTCCTCAGACAACACTGGCTCTTTGGTTTAGAAATGGAGATGAGCACTGCCCCCTACAGTCAGTTACAACTAGACATTCATATCAAGGGTCTGCCTTTACTGTTACCTTTTACTTACTGTATGTCACCATCTTAGTTATGTATTTAAGCAGTATCTCCCAGCCCAACCCTCTGTCCCAATCCACACTTACTGGGCAGCCACATTGTTTCCACCATCTCCCATAAGAGATCTCACGTATAATGGTTAGAATGATCCCTGTCACAATTCCTCCTCTCACCAGTGATCATTCACAAGAGGATGGTGAGGAGAAATATCAGTCAGCTAATTCTTGAGCTACAAAGGAATAGACCCTTCTTGCTCAGTGGCTGCTGCCCAATAAGTGAGGACTAGAGTTGTTCATGGTACTTACATATTCTCTAAACTAGTTAATATGTAGGGAACATGAATATGAACTAGTCATAGATGTTTCATAGGCTATGCATTTGTACCTGCCTTAGTGAAGTCCATCCAAAGAAATGTAAAAATACAATGTAAAAGTTCATTGGAAAATTAATGATAGTGACCACCCTGTGCAAAGCAGTCAATCAGCTGCCAAAAGGCTGACAGAAAAAAAAGTGTTTTTGCCTGCCTTCGGAAGGACAAAAAAGGTAGGGCCTGGCTAAACTCCTTGATACCCTTAACAAGATTCCTGTTTCACTTCCCTAGAAAGAAGGAGAGTCTGAGAAATTAGTTTGAACCTGTGGATGAAGTAATGCATGTTATGAGTACACATAATAGTATCTGAAAGCATTTACCCATACATTTTAGATGCTCCCTTATTGCTGAAATTAGAATGAATCATGCTGTTCCTTAAATTATTTTCTTGATATAATGATGGGAAAAGAAATTCAGTTTCCACCATGTAATTGCATTCATTGTGAACTACCTGCAAAAGTTTGTTCTGTTTCAACACAAAGCTAACTATGGGGTTTGAGTACATTTGAAAATGAACATACAGCTCAGTACATTGGATATTTGAGCAGACGAGATAAGATTTAAGTTATGCCTCAATTTGTGAAGGATAGGAAGAAGTCAACTAGTGAACCTCAGTTCTGTATAGTGCTTCTTTATAGAGCTTTAGATATAGGGATATATTAAGGAAATTTGCCCACCTCATTTTGCTATGACTCATAATATTTGCACTTTTGAAGTATAATTGCAGTATAATCTATGTTGTTTGTAAGTGCATTAAAACAGCAAGAACTAACAGTGATTTCATTTGGAGAAATGTAATTTGGGAAAGGTATGAAAAGGTCAAGTCTCAGGTATGTATGTTCTGATTTGTTTTCTTACCCACAGCTTTTTTGCTGAAATTACCCTTTTCAAATCCATCCCCTGAGCTCCATAGGGTTCCAGACTCTTGCAGACACTTATCTAGAACCCTGGAGAGGAAATGATGTGGGAAGACAGAATGAGAGTGGACAAGTAGTAAGTAAGGCAAGGGTTAGACATTCTTTTCTACATTTCTGCTTCTCTGTTCCAATCAACACCTCCCACCCCCAGCTGATATTCCTTAAATAGGTTTGGAGAACATTTGATTCTCTAATTATTCTTTAGTTCCCATCAGTCCTAGTAAAACTGGAGAATAATGCAGTGTGACGGTGTGATGGGAGCAGCAGTCTCTCAATATACAGAGTGCTTGATGTTTCCCCACCTGTCCCTTAGATGAATAGGGTGTCAGGATCTGACATGCAAGGTATAACCCAGCTATTCAGTGTAAGATTTATACAGTTATACAAGTTATATTTGTTCTCCTCAATTAAAGCAGAGGTATTAAATGTACATTTGGCGTCTCTTGACATTTGGTTTAGCAAAAGTTAAAATAATACAATGGGGCCTCAATATCCATGGGAGATCTGTTCCAGTCTGGACCCCCCTGCAGAAACCAGAATGCTCAGGACCTCAGGTTCCATTGTCCCCAATGGCAGCATTTGCATGTGGCTGCGCCACCTTTAGGGATGATGAGACCACATGTGTCACCACTGGGTTCAATAGGGGTTGTCGCTAATGGTGGTGCAGCCACGTGCACAAGCCACCATTGGGGACAATAGGGGCTTGCAATCTGCAGGTGCTTAAATCCATGAATGTCAAGTCCATGGATACTAAGGTCCCACTGTAATATTAAAATAAATCATAATAATCACCATCATTGTAATCATCTTTTAAAATTAAGAACTTCCACATCAATAAAACTCAACAAAAATTGAAGAGAGAAATGCAATTTGCACTTTGTCAGTTAAAATGAAGTCAAATATAACACCAGATGCACATACCTCTGTTTCTCATAGAATCCTGAATTGGGAGCTTGACTGGGGTGGGAGTGGGGTGGCCAGAATGTACAGGGTTGTCAGAAACAAAGTTATCAGAGGGACAGTTGTAGCCTTCAGATGACTCACTTCAGAAACATTCAGGATTCAAGGGAACAATGATCTGCTCTGGTGAGCTGTCACATATCATTAAGTGTTCTCTAATAGGTGGCCATTGTGTACTCTGATATGAGTACCAGAATAATATTGACAGTCCTGCAGTCCCCTCTAGTCGCTAAAGAACAGTGATTGCGGTTCCAGCATAGCCTTAGCTAGGCTATCTGTGAATGAAAGAGAATGTTTTTGACATATATTATTCCATCCCAATAAGCCTCTAGTTTCTTTTCTGTACAGTCTTCAATATACAGGGGATATTTTGGCAAAGAGAAGTGTGGTGTCTAAACTAGCAGTACTGCCTTCTACTCTCCATTTTCCATTTAATTATAAATAAAACAATCAATTAAATCTTGCCTTTTTTGTCCCTTGTAATAAATTTGTACTTAAATAATATGACAGAATGTTATGTTGCTGTGTCATTTCAGGCCATCAGATTGTTTTGAGCAGGAAATCATTTGCAGCTATTATATGGATGAATTGCATCAGTGACATGACGAGAAAAAGAAAGAGCCTTGTGTGGATCTTCATTTGTTTGTGGAAAGCATTTCCAGCTTTCTCTCTTAATAAAACAAGAATTAAGGGCTTGTCAAAACTTTCTTAGATAGTCTCATTGTTCTTTTCCTTTTGTGTGTGTGTGTGAAGGCGGGAAGGTGCTTCCCTTATTTTCCTTATGTTTTTCACTTGAAGAGGAATTGTTGTTATGTCCATTCAAGCTGACTTTGAATTATGGTGCCCTTCTCACAAGGTTTCTTGACAAGATTTTTTTCTTCTTCACAGGCTTGTCATTACTTTCCCCTTCACAGAGTTTGGCTTGCCAATGGGCACTAAATGGGGTGTCAAAACCTAGATGTAGTCCACTGCTCAAATCACTACAAACTAGGATGTAAAATCTGCAGGAACATAAGATTTTCTGTGCTTTTTTTTTTTTAAAAAAACTGGAGTTTTAAAAGGATGATTACAATAAAGGGGAGAAGAAAATGAAAAAAGAGGGGAGAATACATAGAATATAGACATTGGCTAGGCCTATGCATTAGTATGGCACCCCCGTGTTATATGCAGGTACGCCATACATGGCTTTAAGGATATGTCAAAAGTCATGTGCCAGAAGAGGCAATGGTGCATGTGCCTGTGGTGCGCACTCCATGCTGTGGGCCTGAACCCCATTGTTTTTCATGTAGCTCGACCATACACTGTATTTCCCTTACACTGGGGGGGGGGGGGGTGGTCTGGCATAGATCCCCTGTGTAAGGGAAGGGCACACTGTATTTCCAAAAACACAATGACTTGAAATTGACCGAGCAGGTTTTGGTTTCATCTAAGATTAGTTAAATTTCATGTCTCAAGGATATAATTTAAAAGAGCATGGGTGTTTATAACTGACAATATCCAACCAAAAAGAGATAACCACTAAATAGTCTCACATCATAAGCCATAAGGAAGCATTTATAAGTATTGTATCACCAGCATTTCACTGAATTAGACCATTTTTCTCTAAATAGGTGTAATGCTGTCCAAAATACCAAAAATATGACATTTTGCTGAACCGAACAAAGATTGAAACCTAAAGATATGTTAGATATTGAAGTGAAAGCAGTTTTCTATTGACTGTTTGTACAGAGTGATCCAACCCTGCATTCCACTCCACTCCAACTTCATTATCATCAAATTTAATACTTTCCAACTTGCATCTATAAGCTTGATGTGTTCAGTGTCTCTGAAATTTTAAATAATCCTTCCAGAACAGCAGGAATTGCTGAAACTCTCAAAGATATATAAAAATACCAAAATGTTCACATTTGTAAATATTGCCACAGTACACTTCCCCATGAAATGGTCTCAAAATCTTCAGTTTAGGATCATTCGATATAATTAATTTAGCATGTCCTTATAGATGAAATTGCAGTTGACATGAAATTGTACATCACACCACCCTAGAAGCACAAATCAAAGGTGGACCCATCCCTCCCTCCCTCCCTCCCTCCCTCAAATTAACAGAACCAAAGGCATTCCATTTAAAAAGAGGTCCCGGATAAGTTGATTCCAAAATACCATGTTCACATTTTCTTGAGTGTAAGCATGTATTTGTGCATATCTTTCTTCTCCGGCACATGTTGCAAACCAATATACACATTCCCATGTGATTATACAGGTCTGTTGCTTTCCACTGTTTCCCCAGCCCTTCTTCAGTAATAATAATAATAATAATAATAATAATAATAATACCACCTTATTTATATCCAACCTTTCTGTCAATGACAATCGAGGCGACTTACAAGTTAAAAATTACATATAATCCCATGTCCCAATATCCCACCCTTCCCTAAAACATCAATTAAACAATTAATAATTTAAAATCATACATTAAAATAATAAATCAAGCTAATTGACTATAGCAAATTCAAGGGATGGTAAATTCAGATTGGTGGCCAGGGTATCTGTTCAGGAAAGGTCTGCCAGAAGAGATTCATCTTGAGAGCCTTTTTGAAGCTGTCTAAAATGGTAATATGACTGATCTCTTCCGGCAGGCCATTCGATAATCTGGGTGGTTGCAGTCAGCCTAGTTTTTATAGGCTGCAATTAATTCCTACCAGAGGACCTGAGTGCGTGGATTATTCAGAAGGAGGCAGTCCCAAAGATAGGTTGGACCCAAGCCATTTAGGTTCATTCCTGTAACAGATCAATAACATCCCATTAATATGCCAAATCCACAGACAGCAATACCTTAATGAGGCCAACCAAAATACACAATAGACATGTTGTAATCTTTTGAATTTCCATTGGCTTCTTCACAAGGCAAAGGTATTAAGAATCATAAAGGAGGGAAACATTTTTTGATGATGTTACTCACAGGCCTGCACTTTGTCAAGATTTGTAGGGTGTTGCTTTGATCCCCTTCCCCACTAGCAATCCCATCTCCTTTTTATGTCACATGTTTTTAGATTACAAACCTGAGGACAGAGAACTGTCAAATTAGCAATCTGTAAACCACTCTGAGAGCCTTTGTTGCTTAAGAGTGGGGTATATATCATCATCATCATCATCATCATCATCATCATCTCATTTATGCACATGTATTGTGCCTCAATGAACATCACACTTTCTTGCCAATCTCCCATTATGCATATTCACAATTCGGTAAAAGGGCTTCTTAATGTGTCTGCTAAAGTTACATACACTGCTAAAGTTATAACAGGTCATATAGGATTTCAGTGATTGTCTTTATTGAACCAATGCAAATAATTGCAAGAAGCACAGAACAGAGTACAGCTATTACCAGACCACCAACAATTAGTACAGCATATGTCATTTCCTTTGAAGGCAATACCACTTGGTCTCAAAGTCCAGTTCCAGAGGCAAATGCTGGACCAAGGTGATTGTTTTGGGAAATGTGAGATCTCTAGATAAGTACTGGATCACTCAAGCAAAGTAAGCAAACTGGAAAGGCAAAAGCTGAACAACAATCAATCCCATGTCCCCCCCCCCCCAAGGTCTAGCAAAGATAATAATCCAATGTAACCTTCTTTTAAAACATATAAAAGTAGTTTTTGTTACAAATACTTGTGCATAACCATGGTTCAGTGAAGGACTACATGGTTCAATGAGGGGAAGAGAGAAGATTAAAAAAAATCTCTACAGATTATTTGTTGCAGGAAGTGAGTGGGTGTAGCAAAGCAAACTAGAAGACTTCAGATTTGCAAATAAGCAATAGGCAGGCAAAAGTTCCTAACTCAAACAATTTTTGTCACCATTGTATCAAGGCAGGTGCAATGGAGCCCTGCCCTCTCTTCAATCCCATTAGGTACCGTAGCATTTGGAAGAAGGATGGTGCAGGACCCTTCTACCTGGACCATATATAAGATGGGTGGGATGGCAACTATTTCCAAACAAAGGTGATATGAAGCACTCATGAGAGTTTGTTGTATATTAGCATCTTTCTCACCCCACACATTGAACCATATGCAATCACAAAATAACAGTATGGAGTAGTAAAAAACACTGAGCTCAAAATTCCTACTGAGCTCCCAAAGAAACAAGATCACAGCAATATAGTTAAAAAAATGTGAGTGGGTGGATGTGGAGAGGAAAGAAGTAATAAAGATGCCACATCAAGCTTATCTCTGCAACAGCAAGATCTGGAACTTCATCACAGTCTGTACAGAGTGGGGGAAACATGCCCGTGAGGAGATTATCACAATCTATTTAAATTGATGTATCATCAATGGGATAAGGTTGAATGGGTATTACTGCACTCAGCTGTGGCTGGGTGAGTGCAACCCATCTGCAATCCAGACCCCAGCTGCACCTATTCAGCACCTTTTGAAAAACAGGAGCTTGCCATTTTTGAAAAGCTGCTGGATAAGCACAGCTGGGATCTGGGCTGCAGATGGGTTGCACTCGCCCAGCTGCGGCTGAGTGGGATAACACCCACTTTTAAATTTAAATTTGGCTTTATCCTGTCAGGGATAAATCAGTTTAAACAGAACGTGATATTCTCCTGGTTTAGCATTACCAGGTTGAATATGAGACAGGGCTCCTGATCTTCAGTCATGAACATTTTCCACACATACCTGTCAGGAGGAATTATGGTACCTCCTCTGTCATTTTCCCCCAATAAATAAATAAATATCCACTTTTATCTGGTGCAGAGTCCCCAACATACAGTACTATTTACTGACTGATGAGAAGTGGGAGGGGAAATGCCAACTAAGAAGCATCCCTTTTCCTGCATGTCACTGGACACACAGTGACAGACATCTTCTGTGGACTTTGAACAGTCCTCAGGAGGTCCCAGAAGATAATATAACTGATATGAGTCTATTTACAGGAACACAGGAGGATGCTTCTCCATCCCTGTCCCCTGCTTTCCACTAGCAAGTAAATAATTTTGTTGAGGTGGCTGTATCAACTAAAATTTGGGCTTTGGGTTGTGTGAGGAAGGAGAGATGCTGCAGATCCTCCAGATAGAACTTTATGGTACACCTTCCTGATCAAGAATTGACTAAATATTAACGTAACAGGACCTCTTTCCCATATACAACCTGGCAACCAGACTCTTGTCAGGGTCAGAAGAATACACTTCCATTCACAATGGAATATGGACAAATGTCCATTTTTTATTTTTATTTTTGGTGCCAGTTTAGTTGTTGCACGTTTAGGACTTTATTCCCCTTATTATTGAAATAAAGCTTCCTGGAAAAAGGTCCAAATTTTTGTCAGTAAGGTACTACCTGACTCGCCATTGCCAGATTATAGTCCACCTCCTGTTGTGCTTTAGTGGTCCAAAACCGCAGGCCACAGGCCATAAAAAAGAACAAATATACAAATACACAGACTGGCTTGTCACTGTTTGCAAATGTTTCATTAAGTATGTGACTTGGTGAATTGACATCAAATATTTTTGTCAGCTGAACTTTAATAAAATCAGCAGGAGCTTGGGAATGAATTTTAGGGGAGAGAGTTGCATATGTTAAAAAGAACGCTTTTGTTTAAAGCTTCTGTTTCCTATTCTTTTACACAAAAGTCATTCTACAGCATTTTCCATTGTTATACATCACAGGGCACTTTACAGACAGAGCTATAAAAAATATTAGATTGTCTAATCTTGATATGTGATATGGTAGCAGGACTTTAATGCAAGCATAATACAAAGATTGTGAGGTTTTAACCTTTATTTCTTAACAGTTAGAAAGTTGCATTTCATGAAGAAAATCGTCCATCCAAGATTGTTTCATTGACTAGTAGAATATCAGTTAAATCTATTACCACTTAAAGCTAAGAGGCAAACCTTGGGAAAGCCAATAGATTTGCTTCTACAGGCCCCAGAGACATTAAATAGTCAATACATTATGAAAGATGAAGGCCACACAGTACTTACAGGTTAATACATTGGACTTACTTTAGCAAGATGAACACTGAATAAGCAGATACATTTCTTACAGTAGTCCTTGAGACAAATGTGTTAATGGGATAAATAATGGCATATAAAACATTGTGTATAACTGCAATTACCAATTACCCAGCTACTCTGACTTTGCCAGATACAAAGAAGTACTAGCAGATTTGAGCATCAGAAAAATAAATTAAATAATTTGCATGCTTCCCTCCACCCCATCACATAAATATCAAAGTAGGAAAGATGTTTCTGATGCCATTGCTGTAAAAGGGATCGCTGAAAGAAGACTAAACTTTTTTCCAGGTAATGAGCTTTTACCTGAGATCAATGAACTGTGCTTTTAAGCCCAGAGACCATAACATTTTAATCAGACATGATTTCACAGAAGGTCTACTAAAGCATTCTAAACAAGAGCTTCAAATTTTACTTAAAAAAAATAATTTAGTTACCTATTCCAAACTTCCCCCTATAGTATGTATTGTATGTATGTATTTGTCTCTCTGTTTGTCTGTATGTCTGTATGTGTGTGTGTGTGTATACATCTATATGTGTAAAACACAACTCTTTATTTTCCTGTTTCCCATGGGTACTTTAAAAACATCTGAATGCAACAGTGCAAACTGCTAACCTGTGGTTAAACAAACAATTCCACCTGCCCACTTCATCATTGTCTAAACACAGGGAGGAAGTGCAATTCTTGGTTAATTTCATTCTTGAATGAAGGAATAATTTTAGCAATTTTCTTCCTGCTTTGATAAAGTTTTTGAAAACTCCATTGTTTTTGAAGAGATGTTCCAAAATGTGGAACATATTTTGGATAATATTTGCACATGGGCTTTTTGTGTAAAAAACAAGCATTTTGTGTTCCAGAAGGAACTTGGGGTGGGTGGGGTGGGGAAAATAATATTTCTGCACAGAAAATGCTGACCCCTTTGTAGAAACTGCTGTTTTCTGCACAAAACACCACACCCAAATTTTGCTCAGAGTAAATTCAGACATGTGAGATTCTTGCGAATCCAGGAATCTCCTTACCAGGGTTTCTAAGCACCCTAGAAACAGGGTTTTCAAGCTTTTTAAATTTTTTAACTTAATTATTAAATTTATTAAAATATTTATCAATTGGGTGTATGAGTTTTAATACACTAAACAGAAATTCAGTGAATGCAAATGTAAAGTGATGCATTCTGGGGGCAAAAGACATCCCCAAATTCAGATATACACTGATGGAATGTGAATTGGCAGCAAACTGATGATGGAATCTGGGACACTGTGGTTGTTATCCCTACAAAAATATCAACTCATTGGCTGCTGTTAAAATAAAAAAGGCATGTTCCAAGTTGGTCATAATTAGAAAGGCAATGGGAAATAAAACCAAGCTTATATAAACTTGTGGTATAACCACATCTGGGATACTGAGTATAGTTTTGGTCACTAGAATTGAAAAATAGTTTGGAAAGCTGTAAATGGTGCAGGGAAAGGCAATCAGAATGACCAAAGCACTGGAACAGTTCACCTATCAGGGAAGATTGCAATATCTCAAGTTGTTTAGATTAAGAAAAGTCAAGAAAGTGGAGTCATAATAGAGATGTATAAATTATGCATAATCCTGAATCCCAGGGTCATCCAGTGAAACTGAATGCTGGGAGATAAAAGTAAGAACATTGAGCATAGTTAAAAGCATAGAATTCACTGCTGCAGTATATAGTGATGGTTGCCAACCTGGATGACTGGATAAATTCAAGGATTTGCCCATCAGTGCCTACTAGTCAGGACAGGTTCATCTCCTGAAGCAGAGACAGTATGCCTCTGTATACCAGCTGCAGCAGAACAGGGATAATAAAACAAGTCAAACAGTTGAAAAAACAAAAACAAAAAATACAAAGAGGGGCTTCTTGAACACTCTGAAACCCTGATAAGAAAAATCCTCTTCAGTTCTCTTTCTCTTTTCCCCACAATCCTCAAGCAGACTAAAGTAGTATATCTGCCCCCCCCCCCCGAATCTTTTTCCTGATCCCCTGTATGCCCATGTCATTGCTGGTAGGAGAGTGTGGGCAAATGAGTGGGGAGGACCACAACTAATGTTGCCTTCTCACCAAGATGGTATCATTCTTGCAGATACTCTGTAGGACTCCAGGGGGGTCCTGGAAAATGCCTAAATCTGCAATGACAGGCATTTTTTTCTTACTGGGCAGTCCCTATCCCATCACTGCATCTGCACTACAGAAATAATGTCATTTGATACCATTTTAACATCCATAGCTCAATGCAGGGGGTGAGGGCAAGAAAAGGTTGAGTCTGGGATGTCCCGGGGGGGGGGGGCACAGTAGTCTTTGTGTGTCTCTTTCTGTCGAATTAATTAACCATTTGTAATTAGTACACTTCAATAAAGCTACCAAAGACACCAAGCTGAAGAATTAACCAGATAGAAACCTAGCTCCTGTTCCCGTGGATAAGAATTACTTCTTTGGATAAGACTATGGAAGGCCTAAACTATTGCAATAAAACAATCCTCCTCCTATAGACTACATTCACAATACCATTTACTTCAGTTTCACAGTGATTGATCCATAATAACTTCACAATGATTATCTTTAATTATTAGACTCCTAGACAGATGAATCAGACCATTTCCTGGTCATACCATTCTTACATGTGTCTTCATGTAAAGGAGTTCTAAAATTCCATTCCAAAAAAACTCCAAACTACTTCTGAATAATTTAACAAATGCTTGTGTCTATGTGTTCTGCTTTATCAAACAAGTAAGCCTCAGAAGAAGGCAATGGATAAGATTTCCTTACATGATCAGGGGAGACAAATCCTTCCATCTGCAGAATGAATGGGAATCAGAATGCTTTGTATTCACATGAAATGAACTCTCTTCTTCCAGTTTTCCTGGCCTTTTTCTCAGAAAAGCCCATACACTGTCAAATTAATACAACAGTAGTAGATTATAAAAATAAAATCTTTTTTAGGCACAGAAAGAGAATGATAGGACTTTGGAGGGGGGTAAATTATGTAGATAGAAGGTAGGAAGTATGTAGAAAGGGAAATAGGAGAGTAGAAAGAGAAAGGGTGGAAGTGGAGAAGTTGGTTCAATGGAAAGACAATAAAGATGAAGGAGTTATGGTAAGGAAGGGTCAAAGAAGAGAAGGAATAAGGGAAGTAAAACAGAGGTAGAGACAGAGAAAAGTGATAGAAGAGAGAAGGTGACAGAGAAAGCTTGCGGACTTGTAGGGATGTTTTGTTTTAAAAAAATCCAAATGAGAAGAAACTTTAGGTAAAGAATTAGATTTTAGAAGGATTGAAAATGGGGTATGGTATTGTTGAAGAATTGTTTAAGGGGTAAATATTATCAGGTGTGTGTGTGTTATAAAGAAGGTTTATATTGATGTCTCATGTCTATATATGTTTGTTTGTAAAATTTAGATTTTTTTATTGTTGTTTCTATAAATTGTATAGCTCAATAAACATTAAAAAAAAACAGTAGTAGATTATATTAATAACATCTTTTTAGGCACAGAAAGAGAATGATAGGACTTTGGAAATTCCTGTCTTTTGTAAGCAACCATATGTAAGCCAGTGCAATTGCCAGGACTTTTACTGTCAATGCTGTGAACAATTCATGTGGTAGCTTCCAGAGGCAGCTTGACATAACCTTCAAAAGCACAAAGCAAACATTCTTTTGTCATAGACAACATGGGTCAACTACACACTTTAAAAGCGCAAAAGGTGAAGGGCTCAGAACATCTTGTGAAGACAATAACAAAAAATAAAACAGAAATAGAAAAAAATGAATCAAATAAAATTACTGCAAATATCCTACCTCCTAAGTGCACTTGTGATATTATAGGTTCTTGAATAGATGACATGAGAAAGTCCTAGTAACAGAGTAGCAACACCTAGATTGTTGTTCACAAGATAACTAAAGTGGATTGCTTTCCAGGCTGCATCTGCAATGCAGCAATTATTCAGTTTCACTCCACTTTAATTGCTATGGCTCAATACTATGTAATTCTGGAGACTGTAGTTTGTTGTCACATCAAGGCTCTCTGACAGAGAAGGCTAAATGTTTCACAAAACTACAGTTCCCAGAATTCCATGGCATTGAGTCATGACAGTTAAAGTGGTGTCAAACTCAACTATTTTTGCAGTGTGAATGCACCCTCAGTCTCAAAAGCAAAAGCAATAATAGAGTGGTGATGATGGTGGACAAAAATAATCCATGGACTTCCTGACAAACAGAATCCATGGACTTCAATTGAAACAACACTGATGTCCTTACTGATGTAATTTGTTCAAGAAATACACTGAAATATACTAAAGGTAAGAATTTTTGTGAGATAATGAACTAGTTACTTACCTGACTGATATACATCTGAGTCTTTACTAGAGCGTGCCTGCACTGTACACTGGCTTGCCATATGCGGAATTGAGATCATGCGGACACCGAGCCCTAATATGGTGAATGGGGTATGCTCCCGTAGCCCGCACGGTGTGCTGCAGGGGAATGACCCATTTAAATGAATGGGGCTTGAACATAGGCTGAACAGATCTCCCACGTAAGGCGAGGACACACATTATATTTCAGGCTTGCGTAAGGCTGGGGCTGAACTGAATTTAATCAAATAAACAGCATGATTTAACAAACTGTGTTCCAGTCATGGCATGTACAGTCCCTTTTCCTTGATTTTTGCAAGACATTTTTGAGAATGTACTCTTCAAAGATAAGCACAAGCACCTTTCTAATTTCCATGATTTCAGAGATAAACCTGCAACTCATAATGGAAAATCTTTTTAAAACTAGGGATATGAACAACTCTTGGGGAAGAACCCTATTGGTGGCTTATGTGTATGTAAGTGTGGCTTATGCATATGCATGTCTCTCTTTGAAGGGGGCACAAGATATTATTACCTTGTTCTTTGTGTCCCATCTGGGATGTGCTGCTGGTGTTCCTTCTTACCAGTGAAAAGAGAAGCAAGGGGTAGGCAATTCAAATGAGGAAGACACTGTCAGTCTCCATTCTTTGGACGGGGGTGGGTGGGAAGATAATGCACTCCATCTGGGAGTGCACCCTCATTTCTTCTCCATCGGACTCTTTCACACAGGAGGCAAGTGTCATTAAAACTTGATTAAATTGTGCTAATAGCATGATCAGGGAGAAGATTATCGCACACCCCTGCGCTTCTCCCATTTGTGTCCCATGCATAAACTGTAATGAACGCGTCATTGGTTAATAATGGAACCTCCCGTTATTACCCAATGATGCATCCATTACAGTTTACGCATGGGACACAGATGTGAAAAGCGCATGGGGGTGTGACAATCTTCTCCCTGATCATGCTGTTACCACAATTTAAAAACATTTTAATGATGCTTGTCTCCTCCGTGTGAATGAGCTCTTTATGAACTCATGCGAGCTGTACCATGTTCTGGATCGCCGTCCCATCTCCATTGGTAAGTAGCAGCTACTGTGGTCCCTGCTAGGACTTGACAGCTAATAGGGGAAGATAGGAACTGTGGGGTGGAGAATTACACTTGTAGGATATCAGCTTCAGTCTCAACTTTGACACTTATCTCCAAGCCCCATCTGTGTTCTATCACATATCTTCCACTTTTATACACATGTTATATTGATTGCCACATGCTTTTCCTAATATACTCTTTTCTATGCATTCCACCCCCACCAAGTCTGTTTGTATATTTTTTTTTTCAGATGTAGGAGTTTTAGTCATTCACACTTTTAAAATGTATGCATGATTTCATGTGTCTTTTCTTGGATTTGTGCTACAAGCTCTGCAAAATCTCAGGCAAGTTGTCTTTATTTTTTCAATGAACCTTGGGAAATGTGGAATAGATTATTTTCTCACAATTTTTATATCAGTAATGGGATGCCTGTAAGACATCAAGGAAGCCTGATCTGAGGACTGAAAAGTGGAGGAAAAAGTTAAAATAAGTTATATATGAATGGATTTAAGCTACATTTTAAGCACTTACTTGGGAGAGAAATCTATGGAACTGAAGAGACAGGATTGCACTGTCAAACTCTCACAAAAAGAAAGCAGCTAAAAGCAAAAAAAAATCTTCAGTATATTAATTTTGAAAAGATAACTACTGTGGAAAAAAAATCAGATAATGAATTCTTTGAGTCGAGAACTCCTTCTACAATCTCTCTGTGCCTATCCCTGATCTAGTTCCCCAGGCCTTTAGAACAGATCTGGGGGGTGCTAATGGAAGAATTTGATATTGTCTAACCCTCTGGTGGATGGGCAAAATCGAAAAGCATTCTTTATATTAAGAAACATGCTAAAATTAGGACTCATATACCTCATGAATGTTGCTATTGATAATATATGGAAATTCCATGCTTATGAAGTAATAGCAGATAATATAAACATCTCCAATTCATTATCACAAAGCCTACTTCTGCTTCACTAAATTTGGTAAATGGATATTCTACGATTTTTGTTAGCTGAACATCACAGTAATGAGCAGTAATTGGAAAGAATTTTATTTAATTAGTGTCAGAAAACATCTTTTTTGTTAATCAAGACTAATTCTTTCCTTTATTAACAGCATTTAAAAGAACACAAATTGAATTATTTTGCAGTATTTGCTTACATTTTCCTTTTGGTTCTTTCCTCTTCCCTTTCCTTCCTTTCTCTCTCCTCTGTTCCACACCATTAATTGAAATTAAATGGGGCACAGAAAATAAATAAGTAAATAAACAAAAATAAAATGTAAACAGAAATTTTAAAAAGAAAAGAGAGCAAGAAAATAATGAAAAGAAAAGGAAGAAAATAATGGAAGCATAATTTATGTGAGGTGTCCTTATTTTTGCTATTCAGCATGATCGTGAAGTACAGCAATGTCCTAGATGTAGATTCATATGGTGAGGAATTAATGTAGCAACTTAAGAGATACTGTGATTGATACCACTGCAGAATCAGAGATATTTGAGCTTGAGGTGCTGGAGACACCAAAACCTTTTGAATATGGACCAGGCAAGCTCTAATACTGAGCCAGTAAACTTATATCCAAGAGCACCATAATTCATGAAGCAGATGCAGTGGTTCTGTAAATGTGACCAGTATGAATTTTTGTACAGCCATCTGTTCTTTCAGAGTTTTCCACTTTGTAAGAAAGGTTCAGCTCTGAAATGTAAAAAGTTCCAATCTGATTCTAGGTGTTTCTACAATCCTAGAAATCCTTCACAGAGCTGCTTTACTTGTTTATGTTCCACCTCTGGAATGGCTTACAGTGTGGCAGTCCTTCCCTTAGTCTTGCAGTCCAATCAGCACATGGAAAAGGCATAGAAAGGGAGAAGACCGTTGAAATGACACATTTACAGGGTTCAGTTTGGAACCTATTTTTGTTTATAGTAAAACACACACACACACACACTCACAAACTCTATACAGTATACATTTTTTAAACCTTTCCAGCAATAAATACCATCCTTTGGTAGTAATACCAATAATGATGAATCATTGATTGTGGCAAAAGGGCTACAGTTCAAATACTAGTCTTATGGCTGAGTGATGGAGGAGTCTGCTCACTTGCAAAGCTAGAAGGGATCACACCAGTCATGGCCAAGTGAGTACTGCATCTGAAGTAAAAGGATATCTTTTGATGTCTGAGTGGAAGCCATGGTGCACTGAAAGTTCTTCATTGAGAGGAAATTAAGCAGACAAAAAGCAGGCTAATGACAGCCAATTAGCTGACAGAACTCTCTCTGGATAAGGAAGAGACTGTGAGATTGCCTACTGGTGCTCAGGATTGCTGCTCCTCATGAGGAGACACTAAGGGGCTTGACAGATAGAGAGAAAGGGGTGGCAAGATACCACCCCTTTCTGCCCCAGATGGAGACTGCGCCAACCAAACAATGTGGCCTCCTGGAGGCCTAAAAAGAACCTGCTCCCAGCAAGTTCTTTTTAGGGTGTGTGTGGGGCACCATTGGTGTGCTCATACATGATGATGACTTCCGCATGGCATGGCGCAGTGCTGTTTGGGTGCTGCACCACATGGACATCATTGTGGTGTGCCTTGTCTGTACAGGGGCATGCCAAGATGGTGCCTGGGTGTGCAGTAGGGATGCTGAGTGTGTAAATGTTCAGCCCCTGCATACCCCTAGTTTGGGCCGAGGCCAGCACAAAGCGCCAGTCTGTATTGGCCGTGAATTTGCAGCAACTGGCAGTCAGTCTTGAACAGCAGGGATTCCAGGGAGAAACATGAAACTCTGACTACTAAGTGAACCCTAAAAAGACATTAAACCCACACATTCTCCACTTTCTTAATCAGCTTTAATGATTTCTCTTATAAATTAAGAGAGTTCTTCCTTCTGGCGTGAAATAAAGCTTTGCTGAATTTCCTTCTTTTTGTATCAAGATCTGAAGGGGAAAAAGCCTATTTACAAGAGTCAAGATTAAAAAGCAAAAGCAAAAGTTAAACATGTCACTGAAGAAAATTATGCAATGCTTAGTGGGAACAAAAGTTTAAAAGTCAAAAGGTTTTTTATTTCACCATTTAATTTTATATTTCACCATTCAATTTGTCTTGAGAATGCTGTATATAATTGAGTAATGAGCTCATTTATTGTGTAGAAATGGATGGCTTACTTTAAAGAAGATAAGACTGGGAGCAACTAGCACCTGGCCATAAAATTCCAGAGAGTTGTCTTCAACTTCTAACTCTGTAATTGTTGGAAGTACAGAAGATGGAGCCTTCTTCAGAAATTTTTATAGATGTTGTTGGAAGAGATACGGTTTTTGAGAAATCCATTTATGTATTTTCCAGAGGTGGGATAAAGGAAGATTAATAAAATGAAGTTTGGAAATATCATTAAAAAGATCCCCCTCTCCCCCTGCTCCCAATATGTGGTGGACCTGTTGAAGAGCTGAAAGCATTTGGGCTTGAATCCATAATTTAATGGAGGACGTTTTTAACTTTAAACTTCAGTTGGACCCTGCATTATTCTTATCTTTTAGATGATCCTTTGGAGTAAACCTATGGAAGAATACTGCAATATATGACAACTATGGCTAGAATTATCTATGCACAAAGATGGAAAGAGCCATTTTTCTGGTTTCACAGGAGGCCCATTTTGGGATTACCCGATATATATATATATATATATATATATTTATTCTGCACCAATGGTCAATGGGACCATACAAATAGCACCTGCATTGGGTTGGCCTTTTAACTGCAGTCAGAGGCTTTAAAAGCCATTCAGCTTTTTTAAACCTTTAAAGACTTTTCTTGGAACAGGAAGTGACTAGGCATCCTATTTTTTTTTATTAAAATGTTTATCTTCCACCTGATATCTAAGGGTCTTCGGCCAGCATATGCTAAAATATGGGGCAATATAAAACAACAACCACAACAATAAAAATATTAAAATGGTAAACACAAAATCATTTATCACTCAGAACAAGGCAATTTAAAAACACTTTAAACCTTTTATATTGACCATTTGGGAGCAAAACATTCAGGACCTCTATTTTTCTGGAGTGGGTGTATGTGGGTATGAAAATGGGGAGTGGGAGTGTAGAAAAGGGCAGTCTTGCAAGATCCCCTTGCACACCAGCTCCTATCCATTGTTCACTTCTGCATTAATGTAATGCTGACACCTGTTTGAGCCTTAGAGAAGGACAGAGATGGTCTAGCCACCATCCAAAGTAGGTTTTTAAAGGGGGGCAAAGGAGGTAGTGAATGAAGTAAAAATGTCAGGAGTAAAGATTGTGATGATTTCATATTTTGACTATCAGCTTTGGATAGAAACTATGAAAAAAAATGAGGAAGGTATTGGCTGAGATATTAAGGGACAATCAAATGACATTCATTGCTGGTGAAAACGTAAACATAAAGGGGGGCATTCTACATTGGGGGTGATTTTTTACTTCAAGAACCTTATATCCTTCCTGCTTTGAGGAAATGCTGTATGTCATCCTACAACTGTCACATCACTTTTACTGTCCAGAACACTGTATGCATTCAAATTGCAAATTACAAAAGGACAAGGACAAGGAGGAAATTAAAGGGGTTTTCCAAGATACATGCATGAAACAGGGGATGGTGGGGATAGTTAAGGAAACCCTGGTGCTACAGTGGCTAAATGTTGGTCCTGCAGCCACTCACTTATAGTCATAAGGTTGTGAATTCAATACCAGCCAGGGGCTCCAGGGTCGACTCAGCCTGGCATCCTTCTAAGGTTGCTAAAATGAGTGGCCAGCTTGTTGGGGGAAATTAGTTTACATGTTGTAAACTGCTTAGAGACTGCTTATTCAGTATGAAGCGGTATAAAAATGTAGCTGCTAATGCTATTGCTGTTAAGGAATTTGTTCTACATAGATTTGAAAATAAATTGACTTGATCCCAGACTAATGTGCAGATTGGGAAACCATTTTGCTTCTTTATCCAACATAGCATAACTTTAAAGAGGAGCTTCTATATATGCTTTGCAAAATAAATGTCTGCGGATAATTGTGCATTTTCATTCCCGACTGATAACAATAAGCATATAAGTTATTTAGAGCATTGTAAAACGTACTGTATTTATGATGAACATCACTTCTCATTCAGTGGCATTAAACAGCTCCAGTAAGTCCAGTAATTATGAAATACATGTTATAATAATGACTGTATTTGATGGGATTTATTTGAGTGGTAGCTGAAAATATTGGCATTAGGTCAAATGATTATCTCTATCATTTGTTCCTGGGATGAGATTTTATTTTAAAATGAATGAAATAAATGAATGGATTTAAAATGAATTATTTAAAGTGTCAGTCATTATCATCAACATCATCATCTGCTCAATATATAAATAAAGCAAAAGAAATTTGTACACTGCATTCTATATCATTCTGGATGTATTATTCTACTGCTAAAAGTTGTGACTTTGCTTTAGATATAAACTTGTATTGAAAGTCAATTATGGATCATTTCCTAACCATTCTATCCTGCTAGGACATTTTATTTTTCAGACAGAATTCTCAAATGTGATTCAGAACTGCAGGGACTTGAATATGAATGCTTTTAACTTTAAGGCAAGATATCAGAGGAATTTAGGTTGAAAATGTTACCTAAAAAACTCTGGTGTTTTACTAATGGTCTGATGAAAAAGATTCAAAAATTCTAAAGGATAAAAGAGAATATCTTTTATATCTTTCCTCAAACTGGAGTATATTTTGAAAGCACTTTTGGGGTATGTAAAGGAGTAGATTTCTTTCCTTTTTTCCTTTTCAAAAGTACTAAATGTACTGTTTCATTGAAAATGATAGTTTGTGAAGTATTTGTCATACTTTCCTCTTTTCTCTGTTGTGCACTCTTTCCAATACATACACACAGCTCTGATGTCTTCCATGAAGCATCACATTAATCAATGATAAATTCTTCCCTGTAGTTTCATTTTTCAACAACCCCAGTTAACCACCACTTCACTTCTATACTCCTGAGTCTGTACTCCTTATTTCAGGGAAGAAAGAGGAAAGGATGGATTTGGAAACAGATGGTGATGATGATGACAAAGATGATAATTCTGTTAGAAGCATATGTAGGCTTTCATAGGGCTCTTATTGGTTTCTCATCTCTGCACTCATCATTCCTTCTTAGCTTCAAAAGTGGTATATAAATTGATTAGGTGCAACTATTCTATCTCAGCTGTTCAGTGGATTATTAAAGTTTGTTTCTCTTTGGTGGGATTGTTACTGAAAACCATTTCATGAATATAATGTTCAGACTATGCAACGGATCATGACATGTCTAACACCAGTCAGAGTGAGCTGTCAGAAGGAGTATAATAATCAGTTCTTCTTTCCTTTATCGTACTTTTCTTCTTTTATCTTCTCTGAATAAAAGAAATAACAAGTTCACACTGGAGCAAAGGGGAGATCTGACAAGTCCTTACTTTTCACTTAAGGTTCTGCCTACAGAACCCTTAGCAGAGTGTGTATATTAATCCATACTGATTAGTTTAGTGGGACAGTCCATTGATCCAATTGTCAAAGATAAGGAAAATGGTTTAACCCCAAGTTCAAAAAGACAATTGAATCTACATCCCCCTTTAACTAAAAGATCAATCATCAAGCGACACAGGTAAGTTTCCAAATATGATGATCTTGATGTAGTCATATTATTCTGCTGTTAAGGTGAGGTCAGACACTGATTTGGAAGGTCACATAAACACATGTAAAAGAGCAGAAACAGAGATAATGCTAGACAAACAGTCTAGGCTACTGTATCTTAACATAAAAGGGTAATCAGTGGTCCTTTGTTTTGTTTTGTTGTTGCTTTTTGTTTTGTTTTGTTTTGTTTAGCAGTATCTCTTTTACAAGAGACAAAGAAATACCTTGTTCCAAAATCTGGCTATAGGGCTTGGCTCAGATTCCATATTGAGAGATTGCTCAACATTTTTCCACAAGTGAGTGACAATGTCATTTTCCCCTTAGCTTCTTTTTCATTAGGAACAATACAAATGGACTAAGCCACCTGCGGATCAGAATCCACAAATAAAAGAACTAGAACTAATGATCTATGGGAATTTTTCTTCCCACTTTTTTTTTAAATTTTATTTTCATTTTAAAACAATTACACAATAATAATAATAATAATGATAATAATAATAAAATTTATTTCTATACTGCCCTTCCGGTGATCAGGGCAGTGTACAACATATGCAAACATTAAAACATCATAAAACAATATAGATTAAATCAATCCAAGTACAATAAAAACAATATCACCCATGCTATGTACAGTGGCAAACAATAAGCGGCTTACATAACAAGGCAGATAATGGAAGAGGCCCATTCAAGAGTATGCCTGCTTAAATAGGTAAGTCTTCAGGTCCTTCTTAAATTGGGTGAGAGAGGGAGACAAGCGGAGCTCGGTGGGCAGTGAATTCCAGAGGCTAGGGGCAGAGATGGAAAATGTCCTCTTCGTTGTGTTCACTAATCTAGCCTCTGGGACAATCCTTAGTGTCATTGCAAAACACCCCACAGAATAGGGAAGGACAATGTGCAGTCCTCTAGATGTTGTTGGACTGCAGCTCCAAATAAATTCTAGGTAGTATAGCCAATAGTGAGGAATGCAATAGTGGTGAATTGCATTCTACCATCTGGAGAACTGAATGTTGCCCATCCTTGCCATAGAATGGCTCCATATGTTTAATCAAAGTCTATAGTCAGCCACTTGGAATTCTGTCAGCCACTAGTGGGAATTCACAGAAGGTTAGTCAGTTTCCCTCTCTGCTCTCTTTCTGACAGCAGCAAATACACACTCAATTTTTAATTAGTTTTTGAAGAAGGATCTTTTAATGGGAAGTATTGAACAATGGCCCACATATTGGGAATGATCACTGTCACCCAAAAAGAAGACACAAAAGTTGGCAGCATCTTCAGGACAATTGGACTGATTTCCCATGCAGGCAAAGCCATGTTCAAAAATTCTCCAGCAAAAAAAAAACCTTTCATATATGGAGCGAGACATTCCAGAGGTACAAGCTGGATTCAGGAAAGGAAGAGGCACTAGGACTTTCATTGCAAATATACAATGGATAATAGTGTGTGCCAGGAAATTCCAGAAGCAAATCAGCAAATGTTTCATAGACAACAACAAAGCCTTAACTGTATAAATCATGAAAAACTATGGACTGATCTTAAATAAATTGGTGTACTATTACATTTTATTTTCCTGATGAATAAGCTGTACTCCAGATAGACTTCCATCAGAACATAATATAGAAAAACAGAATACTTCCCAATTGGAAAAGGGGCCAGATAAGGCTGTATTCTATCACCCTATCTATCCAACCTGTATGCAGAAAATGTCTTACACAGATCAGATTTAGAAGTGGAGGAAGGAAGACTGATGTTCAGAGGAAGGAATACCAACTAAGATAGGAAGATGACATTATACTAGTGGGAGAAAACATCTAAGAATTGAAGCAATTATTACAGAAAGTCAGAAAGGAAAGTGTCAAGGCAGGATTACTGTTGAACATTAAGAAAACAAAAATAATAAACACAGAGAAGTTATAGAAATTCAATCTAGACAATGAAGAAATTGAAATAGTTAAGATTTTATATACTTTGGATCAATAATCGATCAAAATCGGGATAGCATTCAAAATATCAAAAGAAGACTAGGATTGGGAAAGGCAGCTTTGACGGAACTAGATGAGATCTTAAAGTGCAAATATAAAAAAAAAAAAAAGAATAGCAAATTTAGGATTGCCCAAGCCATATTTCCTGACACCATGTCTAGATATGAGAACTGGATAGTGAAGGAACCTGATAGAAAATGAATTCATTTGGGATGTTCTGCTAGAGAAAAGTGCTGAGGATACCACAGATGGCCAAAAAGAACAAATTGGTGCTAGAACAGATCAAGCCTGAACTCACTTGGGAAGCCAAGGTGACTAAATTGAGGCAGTCTTATGTTGGCCACATCATAAGAAGACAGGACTCACTAGAAAACACAATAATGTTAGGAAAGTTGGAGGATGATAGAAAGAGAGGAAGACCCCTGATGGATGGATAGAAGCAATCAAGGAAGCCATGGACCTGAGCCTAAAGTACCTGAAAAGAGTGGTTGAGAACAGAGGGAGATGTCGCGTTCATGGGGTTGCCATGAGCTGAAGTCAACTTGAACTCAGTTAACAACAAAAAACTTCCCTTTTATAATTATTGTTATTTTTAATTGCTTTTTAATTGTTTTAAAATTCAATAGGTTTTTTTTAAAAAAAACTTTTTAAAATTGTATGTGTTTTAGTTGTATTTTGTTATAATTTGTATTGTTAGCTACCTTGGGTCCATATTAGGAGAGAGATGAGATATAAACTGATGTAACAAATATCCAGTGCAATCATTGTGCTCACAGAATCAGCTTGCCTGAGCAGGGCAAGGAAACTCTCTGAAACATGTCTTCAGTGGCAGAGAGAACTGGAGGAAGAAGTGGTTGAAAAAACTGACACTGTTGTTTCATCTGAAAGAAAAGGACACTATATTAGATGGGAATTATTCACTGTGTGTTGTGAAACCATGTCAAGCTCTCAGGGTTGCATCTGTCACATGTTACAATCTGTGAGGATACTGACGATGGGTGGTAATTTTGTATGGATTTGTTTTGTTTTGTCTTTTATTTGGGAAACATTTATCAACATTTTCAGATGTCTTTATTAATAGGATTTAAGCTTGTTTTTTTTTTAAAAGACGCTTGAGACTGAATACACACACTCAAGCACACACCAAACAGAACATGAGAGAACATCAATCTGACAGAGCCATCTAGAAATTATAACATTTAAAAGCTATATCCTTGGAGGTAAAGTCCTCTGTTTTCCATCACATACATGTTATTGAATTGAGCAGTTATCACCATTTGTTTTCCTGGCAGGTTCCTAATCTTTAACAGTTGTATGACAAGCAAATGTAATATACTACAGTCCTTTCCATGCCAGACATGTTGAATTGACTGGCAGAGAAAGCTGAAGATTCATTTGACTGATTTTATGTAAGAGCTTAACAAACTTTGAAAATGTATTCATAAACAGGAAGAAAAGATGTCTGTGTATTTGTGTGTGTGTGTGTGTGTGTGTGTGTAGTAATTAGGGGAGAAAATGAAACTGGTAGGTCTGCTGAGTCCTAGATTATACTGATAAATCAGATATAATCCACAAAGAGAAAAGTAAAATTGAAAAAAAAATATATGGATGCCATCTGCAAAATTATAAGACATGGTGTTGCTAGCACTGCAGTACTTCATGATTGTTATTTGATGAGGAAATGGTGAGCCATTATGATCTTTTCCAGGCAGTACTACGCAAAGAAACTGAATTAACAACTGTTTGAACTCAATAATGAAATCAAAGAACAATCTCTAATTTGATTTCGTGTTAATTTATGTTGCTTCACCAGCATTAAGGAAGCAGCTTTCACATTTTACTTTGATTTAGTTTACTTCCAGAGAAATATTTTAATGGTAATTTAAAGTTTTTATCTTCATTTGTCCTATGGGAGGAAAAGATTCATCTTGGTACAACCCTGACCTTACAATTTTTTCCCTCCTCAGCCTGAGGTAAGGAAGTTTCTAATGAGATGGGTACTTAGTCTGATGCTGGCTGTGCTAACAAGAGAAAGAGAGAAAATGCACTCCAGTTAGAAACCACAGAGATTGGGGCTGACTTCAATTTGCTTGCTGCCCCCAAGTGACACAAGTTCAGATTCTTCAAAGCAAGAAGCTCTTAATTTGCATTGATTGTTGAACAATCTTTGTCATGAAAAAAATTATCTGTTTTAATTTAAGAAAACCAGATGGGTTAGTGGGCTTTTGTGACAGGAAAAATTGGCTACAAAAGGAGACTGTGCCTGACTATAGCATGTAAGAGTAATTTGAATATTCACATGTGCAAACTTTGGTTTCAGAAACTCAAAATGTACTTATTGGTACCATTTTGATTCTTTTAAAATAATTCTTGCTGCTTGAATTAGTGCCATTCTACCTACGTGTCCTCATTTTCTAAATGTTCAGAGAAAAGGGTGTGTGTGTGTGTGTATGATGTGTTGTCATGATGTCACAAAGGTTATCAGAGTTGGTTATGGGATCATATAATAATGCAAAAATAAAGTCATGAAAGGAAACAGTGTCCTTGCTCTGAATTGGCTTCATGTTTCAATTAGACAAATCTCTTGTTTTTGTGACATTGACATGAGACCAAAGTCAAAGTCAAGGGGAATGTCATGGAAGGAACAACAATGAACATTTCAGTCCTACTTTGCATCCTCATGCACTTGTAAATTAGTATTTGTAAATTTGCTAAAACATAGATCATTTTACATGATCAGCTACATTCCTGAACTGTGCTTTTCTCATTACATTTCAGCTCTGACTGCCATGGCATTGTTCCGCCAAAGATCCTACTTCTTTTCATGATCCATTTTACTGTTATATTCAGGACACCCTTTGTCTATAGGTTTGTCAAAGATAATGACTGGATAAGGCCAATGATTCTTGAGGAACAAGCAGATGTGGAGTCGAAGGCTTTCATGGCTGGCATCCATAGTTTTTTGTAGGGCTTTTGGGCTATGTGGCCATATTCTAGAAGATTCTAGCCACAGATGCTGGTGAAATGTCAGAAAGGAACTCTTCCAAAACATGGCCACATACCCTGAAAGCCCCACAAAAAAGTATGAACAAGCAGATATTTACATTCCCAGTGATGCTCTAACTGAGGGGCTAAAGAGATTACCCCATTGGAGTGGCATTCAGATGCCCCTTTCATCACTGGATTGGGGCCATAGCAACTGCATGCCACAGCCCTGATCAGGTGCTTAAAGCATTAAAAAGAATGGCAAAATGCCTCTCCTTTTAGCGCCAGCAAAAAGCGCCCTTTCCACCATGGCTTTTCAGGGTTTCTTTGGTGCAGCGCATCTTAACACTGCCAAAGAAACGGCATGATGCCACTCACCATCTGAGCAGGTGAGCAGCATGACACCAGCACTGGGTGAAGTTGGGATTTGCAGCATGTAGTTGTTATGCCCCCACTCCACCCTGATGTTGGCATTTATCACCAGTCTGTTTATCCCCTGAATCCTCTTTTTAAATCCCCTACCAAATGTCCACTCCTCTGATAACAATCTCAAACTCCAGGTGCTCAGATGATCTAGCTTTCTTTGAAATGGAGCCTAATTCAGCCCAATCATCCAGGCACATACACCCTTGGTTGGCTAGCTGGCTGGCTGGTAGAATTTTTAAATGAAACCTTCTAATCTAAAATGGTGAAAGATCTGGAAACTATGCCGATTATGAGTTGTTAGGGAGCTGGATATGTTTAACCTGTGGAAGAGAAGGTTAAGGGATGAGATAATAGCCATGTTTTAAAATGTGAAGGCTCTTGCTCCAAAGATTAGGGGCAAGGGATTAAAACTACAGGAAAAGAGAGTCCATCTAAACATTAGAAAGAATTTCCCAATGGTAAGAGCTGTTTGACAATGGAATATGCTGCCTTGGGGAATGGTGGATTGTCCTTCTTTGAGGATGTTAAACAGAGGTTGGATGACCATCTATTGGTAATGTTTGATTGTGTATTCCTGCATGGCTGGACTGGATGGCCATTGGGGTCTCTTCCAATTCTAGTATTCTATAATTCTATAATTGTCTACAGAAACTGCTGGGAGAAGCTTGGTAGAATTATAAAACTGTGGCAGTCTTGCAATGGTGCACAGTTCTACAAGTCCAAGGAGAAGGCCCAGAAAACAGTGTCTCATCTCCCATTACAAATTCTTATTATGTTCACATTTTGTCATGGGAGATGAGAAGTACATAGGTTGGATAAGCACCCGCACAATGTCAGAAATAGAACAAGGAGGTCAGGTCAGCCAATTCTTCCTTTTTTTTTTTTTTAAAAAAAAAAACTTAATATGATATTTCCAAATTGTTTTTAAGTTCAGTGCAAGCATGCCTTTTGATCTTGATTGTCCTGGATAACCTGGCATTATGACATTTTAGATACCTCTCCTTCCCCCACATGAACCTGTCTGTGAACCCTTTAGGAGATCCTTCTCTGGTCCTGGATACTGTGGTCTTTCAATTTTGACACCCAGAATTTGGAATAGCATCCCAAGAAAGGTATCCCTTCTGCAATTATGGTTTATTTGTACATAAAGCTAGTTTTAGTTTAGCTGACCTCTACACCAAGCTTTTTAAAATAAGACTAACTAAACATTTTTATCCCATTTATATAGATGATAACTTGTTGTTGCATTGCTTATTTGTAAGCATTATTTAGGGAGGTCTTAAACCTATCAGTTCATCAAATGATTATTATAAAATACACAATGAAAAAAACAACAGTGTCCAAGATTCCAGATCAGCTATTTAACTAAGAGGCAAAGCAGATGGGCCTGGGACCATGGGGACTGTATGGCCAGCTCCTGAAGCGAGCCACCGCCACAGTCCCAAAGAACCCACTGGCATTCTTTTTCTGCTCCTTTTGCCAGAGTCTTTGGGCTGCCTAAGGGGGCCTCAGAGGGGTTTCCGGCCATGTTGGGAGCATGTGTTGTCTGCACACTAAGCCCCCAACTGGAAACTGCATTTGGCCAGAGGCCATCTGTCTGTTTCAAGCCTTGCTATATTTACTGGCCCAACACCCTCCCACAACCCTGACTTACTAGGCTGCAGATACTGCACGTGATGGAGATCTGTTCTCTTGTCGATTAAGAATGTAACAGACTGGCATTAGCATTCCTCTCCCAGCAGCAAGAAGGTTTTGCAATAAGGATTCTGCTTTTGAATGTCCTACCAGAAAATGAAATCACCACACATTTGTTTAATATTTGGAACCCACAAAATAGGGGGAACTCTGGTCATAATTAATGAACATTGTTTTCTTCAGGACTGTAGATAACACTATGATATGTCACTTCAACAATTGACTACATAAAATTTAAAGATCCCCTGTGGCTTCTCCATATTTAGAAATCTTTCCATTTGCATAGCTATTTGGTATAGAAGTCAACACATTATTTAATTGGATATGACAAGTTAGCAAAAGCCTGGAGATATAACAAACAGGATATAAATACCAACACTTCCACTCATTGCTATTAGGATATTTCAATTATGTCCAGTGGTTTTCTCATGCAACTCAATGAATTCCTGATGACAGTATGTAATGGACAGATTCTTGTTGCTCAGAGGCAAAGGGAAAAACAATCCCCAGTGAACCAAATGATTTCTCTGTCATTAGTGGCACTTACGAAATTCTCACACAATCACAATTACTTTAAGGTAGTAACCGGATATAAGCAGAATGTTTCTGCCTCCAGGAATGTATGTAGTCAGACCACAATGTTACTTCCAGTCATTTATATTTATTTATGTTTATTTATTTATTTATTTATTTATATTTAAGGGTTGTGGTGGCTTAGTGCTTAAGACAGCAGTTCTGATGATTGGAAGATAGGAAGGTAAGCAGTTCAAGGCCTGAGTGCTGCATGATGGAGTGAGCTCCTGTCATTAGTCCCAGTTTCTACCAACCTAGCAGTTTGAAAGTATGCAGTGTAAGTAAATAAATAGGTACCAATTCAGTGAGAAGGTAACAGCATTCGGTGCAGTCATGCTGGCCACATGACCACCAGAGTAGTCCTCAGACAACACAGCTGGCCCTTCAGCTTAGAAACGGTGATGAGCATTACCTCCTACAGTCAGTTATGACTATACATTCATGTCAAGGGACTTCCTTTACCTTTATGTTAGGCAACCGACTCATCTGGGTTTGAGCCCCATTGAATCCAGTGGGCTTGCTTGTGAACAGATATGTATATCATTTCACTGTAAAATGTATGCATATTTGCAGTTTTCCCTTAAAATACTAAAGGCAATTTCCATTTGGCTGTCATTCACTTGTAACTACTGTCATTACTTAGCTACATAGCTGCTTAGCTACACATTACTTAGCTAAACAGAGGGGCCAAAAGAAGTAGTTTCAGGCTGCTCTGGGGGTGGGAGTGGGGGTGGCATTTAGATGACACATGCCCCTGAAGTGGACAGAAAGTGTTCCATGGACAGAAAATGCTCTCTAAGGGGAGAAAAGCCAGACGTAAAAGAAGCAGAAATAAACCTCTCTAGCCCAGGAAGTGTGAACCTTCGACTGTGCATATAAACACCCAAAGGAGCACTCCATCCTAACACTAACCCTAAGCTGCATATAAATGCATCACTGCAGGTGTGCATTTAAAAAGAACGGCGCTGCTTTATCCATGTGTTCAGGATGGCAATGTAAAAAAGTGAAAGTGCGACACCTCCAATTGATATAAGTACAACATACACAAAACAGATAGTCCAAGATGGGAGATGGGATGAAGGGGTGGTTAAGGGGCCATGTAGGGGTCATGATTGTGCATTGCCAGTATCCTGGTGGAGGTTCACAGGTATGACTGCGTGCACGATCAAAGGGAGAGGCCATCCAATGGGAGGGCATCTAGGTAGCAGTCAGTCACTAGTAGTGTGTTTGTGTGTCAGTGTGCATGGATGGTGGTGGTGGTGGGGATTCTAAAAGAAAAAGAAATACTTAGTAGTGCAGCTTGACACCACACCATGTGGCTATGGTGTGTGCATGTGGGCCATCTTGGGAACAGGTGTTGCAATTAGCAGGGTATCAGTCTGCTCTTGGAAGAAGCAGCTTTAAGCTGCTTTTTCCTTCCCATCTGCTTGACCCCAATGACTTCTGGCCCAACCCCCTCTTAACACTTACAAGAGAAGTAGCCACTGCAATTAATAGGGGTCTATTCCCCTTTCAGTTGGAAAACTGCTGACTGATGTTTCTATCCCTTCCTTGGCGTTGTGACAGGCAGACACCAGAGATTGCTTGCAGGAAAGAGTGGAACAGGTGCTGGATCTCTGAAGGTAAATGGTCTGGCACTAGACCCTGTTCAATACAGACCAGTTTCAGAAGCTGAAGTCTACAGTGGATTCTATTACTTCCCAAGAGCTAAATGGATGTGGCAGCTGAATGAAAGTAAAATGTTATGGCAATTATAATCACTCATTTAGTTTTTAATATATACTTTTAAATAGATAACTATGATGGAACATTTTTTACTGAGATGATTACGTATAGTTAGATTATGCATATACAGGAGGTTCCTAATAAGATAAATTCAAATTACAGAATAGCTGCTCCCACAAAGCTGTAGCTAAAAATCCTACAGCAGGAGCACTGCAGCTGTGGGCAAGGATGGCGATTTTTTTTAAAAAAAAATCCAATGTTTTAAGTCACACAAAATGTGGATTCAATTACAGTGTCAATTTTTTTCAAAAAATTAAAGAATTTTATTAACTATTTCAATTATAAAATTCTCCATTACTTTTCAAATACAACACAATGTGCCAGACAAATTCTTTCCCCTTCCTTCCCTTTTAATTTAGTAAAGCAAAATGTATATCACTGTGGGTGTAATCCCTATAGTCTCTGTTTATTATCCATATTGTTCATATTGTTTAAAATGCACGTTGTCAGAAAGATATTTGATCAAGTGGTGGTTCAAGTCCAGAGTTTGTACACAAAAGTAGCATAAACACTCAAAAGGTTTCAAAGTTTCTTCTAATGTGTCTTAATTTATCCTCTTGCTTATCTGACTTTATGTATTAACTTTTTTGGTAATGAACCACACAGTAGAGGACCTTGGGTTCCTTTCTCCTGGGGTAGGCAATTTCTAAATATTCCAGACTGGCATGTCCCGTATTACCTGTCCACCATGCATAATTAAGTATAAAGGAAATGAAAATAAAAATGAAGTCATTGGTTCATTGATGGCCTTTTAAACCTTTGAGCTGTCACTTCATCAGTTTCCTTAATTGCCCCCAAGCTATTGCAGAAGCGTTTTCCACAAAGAATAGGTATTCAAAGAGATAAGTGTGTTTGTCTGTTTCAGCATAAACTGACATAATCAAGTAGCCCCATTAAAACTAACTGGGGAAAAAGAAATTTCTAATATAAATTTCTATAGATTACAGTCTGCTTCATCAGATGCATGAAACAAAGCCTCTGTGGGCATATACAGGTATACACATAGATACAAAAGGGTTTGTGAAATATAATGGAAATACAAAACTTTGGAGATTATCACACCAGGGCCAATGCAGCAATAACCATGGTACTGAAAAAAGAAATAATGGTGCTATAGCCCTCAATATTTCCACATAGTTGCCTTCTTGTGCAGAAATGAGAGCCAAAACCCATAGAATTCCACAATTGCTTTCTGCACATATCAGATAATGATTCAATATTACATTGGAATTGATTGTTGTGTGCATGAGTGATTTAAATTTTAAATTTCCCGGCTGCTTTTTGCAACCCTTTGAATTTATATCTCCCTGGCTGCTGCCCACAGCCCCTTTAAAAATGAACAATCCCTGCCCGGTTCTCTTTAAAATGTAAAGATACCTGGCTGGTGCTCCCCCTTTAAAATTACTGGATTGTTTCCCCAATGTCAATGTTGAAGCATGATTGATTTTCACACCCTGGCAATAATGCTTCAATTGTGGTATTGGAAAGCTTATTCATGGGATGTCCCATGAATAGTTTGTTCCCATTTAATTGCTGTTTCTTTCTGGGAGAAGTCCTGATTGAGTGGGACTGCATATGAAAATCTGACATGTGATCATGCGGTCATCTAGGGAGTACGCCTTTTCCTCCCCCCTCCCCCCATGTGATTATCTCCTTAGTAAGGTGATAATTATCAATTTTATAATTGTTTTAAAGAATAGTTTAAAAGACAGTGATGGAAGACAGTTTTGCATACAAGAACAGATAAGCAAGTAAACACATGTGTAATTTTTTTTAAAAAAAAATCTTTGTCTTGTGCATTGGTATGAATACAGGACCACTAAAACATTGTTGTAAAGCTGGCATTAAGATAATCCTTTTGTGTGTGTGGCTTTGATGGAAATCACTGACACACACGCAGACACACAGCACCAAGAAACCATTGTCTTTGTCCAAACCACTGATAATGAATTGGAATTTGCAGATATATGCTAATTCATCTGTGTCTCATTCCAAACACCTTTTAAATATCTTTTGTTCAAGGACTGCTACTCTGAGGTCCAATATGGAATTTCTTGGAATATGTAGCACTGAAAAATAACATTGACATTCTTCTGGAACAGAGATATGGTGAAGGGAGTGCATATACTTGTACTGATGAAATGAACATGTAGAGAATTGTTTCAGTACTTGTTTCAAAAAATCTCTTTTGCTTTCTTTAAAGTGTTTCCCACATTTTTAAACTTTCCCCATATTACCCTAATGAGAGGCCTGAACAAGGACCATATGATTTATGAATGAACTAGAGAGAAGTGGTGGGAATAATTGTTTCATATTGAATTCTTTTGAAATAGAAGCATCTATGAAAATCCACAAAGCATGCAACTAAAAGCATGTTCAATAGATTTTTCTATATTTACCAGGGGGTCACATATACAGCAGTCTCCACAAGTGAACAGCGTCTGAAATATGCAGACTAATGATCTGTCCAGACTTTGTGGAACTCTTGGTATTACAAAAGTCAATGAGTATTTTTTATTTCTAGAGACCTTAAGAGATGGATCACTGGCCCCATCATGATGGAAAAGACTCTTGGGACAAATGCACAAGTTAAACACCATTACCCTCCTATTGACAACATAAGTTCTTTCCAGATAAACATACTGAATGCCTGTAGATGCTGAGCTAGCCTTTTTATAAATAGACCAAAACTTTTAGAACTGTAAAAAGATCACACACAGAATAAAAAGGAAAGCTGAGTGGGGAATCTGTGACCTTCTATATTGTGCACTCACATAAATCCCAGCCTTCATAGTCAATGCAAAAGGATGGCAGATGTTATAGTCCAGATGCATCTGCAAGGCTCCATATTCCCCACCCCTGCTTTAAAAACTAGAGTAGTGTCTATCACCAAGCATTTAATGACAGCTAAAAGCTTGTAGTCAAAGGCCTAGCTATGCCTCTCTGACACTGTGAACTATGAATTATGAACACCAGAGAGATGTTCAAGTATCATGCTCAAACCCATTGAAATTAGATTATCTATATATATATACCTCTTTCCCTCAGCTTGCAAATCACATATGCAAGTCAAGCTGCTCTAAAATACATATGAATTCAAAAATACAATCCCATATTAGCCCCGCCATAAAATATAGAGACACATCTTTTTAAATAAGAATACACACACATATGCACACACACACTAACTGCATGTAATACATACATACATATATTTTTATTTATATTTTGCCTCTCTGTCAGAGACAACTGGGGCAGCTTACAAGTTAAAATTGTACAACCTGAAATCCCAGTATCCCACTCTCCCTTAAAATAACAATAAAACAATTAATTTTAAAACATACCTTAAAATAAACAAATCAGACAGTGGGTATCGCAGATTCAGAGGGGTAACGGGTTCCTATTTTAGTGGCCGGTTATCTATTCGGGAAAGGCCTGCCGGAAGAGATCCGTCTCTTTTTAAATAGAGGCTTGTCTAATTGTTAAAGGGCTGATCTAAGACTTTGGAAATCCACTGATTCATGAAATTCATTGAATTCTGTTGAGTCATGACATTCCTTGGATCATTTGCTCTTTCTCAACCTTGTGTATTTATTGGATTACTGTGTGGATAAAGTGGGAAACTGGATAGTCATGTCAATCACCTTGAGCTCCTTGGAGGAAAGACAAGTTATTAAATGTAACTAATGAAACCAACAGAAATACTATAAAAATAAACTTGTCTATTGTTGTCACTTTTATGTTTTTACTCATATTTTTAACAGTCTGGTTATAGTCACATTTTACTTCCTTTCATTCTTCCTCTCTTAGATTAATATCTTGTCCCATAGGAAACAGAGATAATTCAATCTTCTATCCCATGTTCAGCTTTATAGCTGCCTGTTTAGGGGGAAATGGTCCTAAAGTGAACTATTGCCTATGAATCTCAAAGCACCATATTGGATGTGTTGCAAAAATTCTCTAGAAACGTTCTGCCCATTATTACTCACTTCAGAAGAATTTTCTGAAAAAGTCAAAGAACATAAAAGAAACACTAGAAACAGGTTTGCTTCTAACCAAGGGATTTATTTCTAGATCTTAGCCAAGTAGCTACTGGCCTGAATGCTGAATGTTGATTTTCCATTCTCATGATTGGAATGTAGAAACCTTTTTAAGAGAAACAGGTCAAACAGGAAAGGAGGAGGAATAGCATTATATGTCAGGGATATTTACACCAGTGAAGAGATCCAGGAAGTCAATACTGGAAGCCAGCTGGAGAGCATCTGATAAAAATTAAAGGAGACAGAAACAACAGGGATGTTACTGTGGATGTCTACTACAGACCCCCAACTCAGGCACAGGAATTGGATGATGGCTTTCTAGAACAGATGAGCACACACTCAGAAAGGAGAAATATAGTAGTGATGGGTGACTTCAACTATTCTGATATTTGCTGGAATTCAAACTCAGCAAAATCCTCAATGTTTAGCAAATTCCTCACTTGCCTCGAAGACAATTTCATTGTCGAAAAGGTGGAAGAAGCAACAAAGGAGTCAGCTATTTTGGATCTGATCTTAACCAACAGGGATGACCTAGTTAATGGAGTGCAAGTGGTTGGATCCTTAGATGGGAGTGACCATGTTCTCCTGGAGTTTCTTATACAATGGAAAGGAGAAGCCAGGCATACTCAGACACACATTCTAGACTTTAGGAAAGCTGATTTTAGTAAACTTAGAGAAATATTGGGGGTGATCCCATGGTCAGGAATACTAAAAGAGAAGGGAGTTCAAGATGGATGGGAGTTCCTCAGAAACTACGTGTGAAAGGGATCTAGGAGTCCAAGTAGACCATAAGTTGAACATGAGTCAACAGTGCGATGCAGCAGCTAAAAAAGCCAATGCTATTTTAGGCTGAATCAATAGTATAGCGTCTAGATCAAGGGAAGTAATAGTGCCACTCTATTCTGCTTTGGTCAGGCCCCACCTGGAATACTGTGTCCAGTTCTGGGCACCACAATTCAAAAAAGATGTGGAGAAACTGGAGCGAGTCCAAAGGAGGGCAACTAAAATGGTGAAGGGTCTAGAAACCATGCCCTATGAGGAACGACTCAGGGAGCTGGGGATGTTTAGCCTGGAGAAGAGAAAGTTAAGAGGTGATATGATAGCCCTGTTCAAATATTTGAAGGGATGTCATATTGAGGAGGGAGTAAGCTTGTTTTCTGCTGCTGCAGAGACTAGAATGCGGAACAATGGATGCAAACTGCAGGAAAAAAGATTCCACCCAATAGGAAGAATTTCCTGACAGTAAGGGCTGTTCGACAGTGGAACACACTCCCTCGGAGTGTGGTGGAGTCTCCTTCCTTGGAGGTCTTTAAGCAGGGGCTGGATGGCCATCTTTCGGGGATGCTTTGATTTGGAGTTCCTGCATGGCAGGGGGTTGGACTGGATGGCCCTTGTGGTCTCTTCCAACTCTATGATTATATGATTCTATGATTCTAAACAGTTCCATTGAGGAAGAAAAATGGGAGATATTTGAAGAAACCAGTATGGATGACTAAGGAACTTTCAACTGAGCTATGTTTTAAATGGAAGGTCTTTAAACAGAGGCAGGATACCCATCTGTCAGGGATGCTTTGATTGGGATTTACTGCATGGCAGGGGGTTGGACTGGATGGCCCTTTTGGTCTCTTTCAACTATAGGGCCTGGTATAGATGGCCAAGAAAGAAAGAAAGAAAGAGAGAGAGAAACTTGGCATTGTTCCCCAAAGTATAAAGTGCCTCATAGCATTGTGCTAAGTGTAGTGACATCAGTGCAGCAAAACTAGAATGCCACAAGTGAAAATCCCTTGAGGTTTACTCCCCATATTCTTTTTTTGTAAATCTACTGTAAAAACATGACACAGTGTTATTTCTGTCAAGCTCAACATAACTGGCTTCCTTATAGGGTGAAAGGTTTCACAAGGAGAAGCACCATTTTCAGTTCTGCTCCTTTCCCAAGATATGGTTCAATAACCCCTTTCCCCTTTCTTCATTATAAAAGGAGAAATATCCCAATTTAAAGGGTTTTTTTTCTTTGTATGGGCTTCATTCTATGTATCATTCATTTTTTTATAATCTCTTTTATTTAGCTCTTCTGTATATTGCAACCATTTTTAAAAATTTCTTCTTGATCTTGTGGTATGTTCTTTTTCTTGTCATAGAGCATCCAGGCCCTTGGTATGGACTTCTCTTTGAGTTCCTGGACCTTGGCACTCCATTGTAGTGGAAGGTTGGTCTAGAACTTCCTCGGCAGGATAACCAACTGGGAGATATGGGAAGAAGACTGTGCTTGGGGCTGATCTGGGGTTTACTCCAGCTTACAAAGTTTAGTGATGGGGGGGGGGGGAGATCTCCAGGTTTTGGCCTTCTAAAGGTGACTGGCTGAGGTAACAACCAATCTCCTGGTGTTTCACTCAAGAGAGAGCTAGGGATATGTTGTAGGTTGACATCTGGGTCTCAACTGAACCTGCACCAGGTTGCCCCCCCCCCCCATCCTATTTACCAGTTTGCTTATTCCCAGGCCTCAAACAGTTAAATAGATTTTTAGGTCAATAAAATTGCCCTTGCTTAATTCACTTATTTGTCTCTTGTCTTGTTATTTCATGGCTCCTCAACAGTAGTAGTCTCTTTTATCCTTGAGAACTAGTCATTGAACAGTTGCATGCATGGTTCTGGTTTTGATCCTATCTTTTTTTCATCTCTTCTTTCCTTAAATGCTTGAAGTGTTTCATCTGTTATCCATTGTTTTTCTCTTTCTTTTTGGCTATCAATAGTGTCCTCCTGCATTCCTCCTTGATTATAGCCTTTGTTAGTGGTGGTATATCTTCTGGTTCCCAGTCAACTATACGAGAATAGCACAAATTCTTACATTGTCTGTAAATTCTGTTGAGATATTGTTCAGATCATATTTTGCTGTAATGGCTGATTTTGCTTTTTTTCATAGCTTTACTCTAATTTTTAATTTAAATAGTTCATGATCTGTACCACAGTCATACCTGATTTAATTTTGGCCACAAAAATAGAGATTCTCCATCTTCTGTTATCTGATTTTTGTATTGACCATTTGGTGATATCCATGTGTATAGTCTCCTCTCTCTCAGCCCTTCTTACATGGAGTTCATTTTCCTCCGGGTCTTTTCAAAGGACCATATGTCAGCATTTAATATTTTCTGTAGAGGGTTCCTCCAGGGAAAAATAGTAGAGAAAGACTGGCTGAGAAAAGTTGAGAAAGTTAGAAAAGTTGAGGAAGATAGAGCCTAGCATATACAAACAGGACATTTGTGTGAACATAAATCTAGTGTAGACAAACCTTTCATTTTGATTGGAATTGGTCTTTGGTAAATTGAGTTATTCATAGAAAGTGAGGGAAAGAAAGAAATTGTAATGTTTGTTGTTGTGTGCTTTCAAGTCATTTCTGACTTTTGGCAATGGTAAGGCAAACCTATCATTGGGTTTTCTTGGCAAGATTTGTTCAGCAGAGATTTGGCATTGCTTTCCTCTGAGGCCGAGAGCAAGTGACGTGTCCAAGGTCACCCAGTGGTTTTCATGGCCAATTGGGGAATTGAACCCTAGTCTCCATAGTCATAGGCCAACACTCAAACCACTGCATCACACTGGTTGTCTACAGTGTAATATATCCCCTCTTTTTTCTTGAGCCCTATAGCAAAATCTGGAAGCATTAATCCTTTGATTACATCATTGGGATCAAAATAGCATCATATCGTCACCTTCCTACCTCCACATATTTTTCCTCAGACTTTGCACTCTATCCACATACATGAACTCTTAATACATAATTATCTTTTGTATGGTTTCTAATCATACACAGAATGTATGTCCAATTTATACATACATAGGTGCTTGATTCACACCTACAGCAGAATGAACAGCAGCTGAGAGATGAGGGCATTGGGTATTAAACCATGCCTCCCGCCTAGCAGCACTCCACATTCAATGACAATATATTGGGCCTTTGGCATCTGCTGGGGTTTGTTTCCAAAAGCCCCCGTGGATACCAAAATCTGTGGATGCTGATATTCCATTATATACAGTGGCATAGTAAAATGGTGTGCCTTATATAAAATGGCAAAATCAAGGTTTGCTCTTTGCATATATTTTTTAAAAAAAATATATTTTCAAGCAGTGGATGGTTAAGACTATGGATGCAGAATTTGTGGATGTGGAGGGCTGACTGTATAATGAAAGAGCTTCTTATATTCTGTATATGTTATAGAAGGGATACCATTTATGGCAGTCATAAGAACAAAAGGTATTCTTTTTTGTATGACAAATTTCATATAATGCCTCTTGTTTAACAAAGGAATTGTATGAAGGAGTTAACCATCAGCAGCACATGGTGGCCTACAAGTGAATCATACGCTGTCATTTTGCACCACGAATATGATAAATTACTTGCTAAAATGAGGGGGAAATGAAGGTGATTGCTTGTTGAGTCTTAGGCAGTGTAGTCCAGGGACTGTAAGTTCTCCAGGCAAGAATGAAAAGTGTAAGTTAAGCAACCCCTTTGGAAGTACAGAAAGCTATTAATAATTTGGAATTTCCAGAAGGCCTCCAAGTGTAGGTTAAAATACTAATGGGATGTGTGACCTTAAAAAAAAAAAAAAGAAACCCACACAACAACATCAGAATATGCTTTTTACTTTTTAATACATTCTAAAGGTTGTATTGGGCTGGTTTTTGAAAAAGGAAAGGCAGTGCTGCAGACAGAAGGGAAAAAATATCCTTGATCCCCAATGCTTGATCCTCTCCTCAGCCTAACCAGGATAATAGTATGACACCTTTTCCCTCTGGCATCTTTTTCATGACTGTTGAAAAACAATATTTGGCTGCCCACTTCTTTTAAAGG
The DNA here is from genome assembly GCA_034509955.1 of Urosaurus nigricauda. Taxonomy (NCBI): domain Eukaryota; kingdom Metazoa; phylum Chordata; class Lepidosauria; order Squamata; family Phrynosomatidae; genus Urosaurus; species Urosaurus nigricauda. The sequence continues at coordinate 252,432,390 of JAOEGL010000001.1, read as the reverse complement.
CTTCTGTTATTACACAAAAGGACTATGAATACTGCAAAATTATTCAAGTACTTGCTTTGAAAATGCTAATTAAAATAAATTACTAGGTGCTTTATACATAGAAAGCCAACATTGTGCAATGGTTTGATTGTTGGTCTACGACACAGGAGGACTGAGGTCTGAATCCTTGCTTGGTTATAAAAACTCCTCACCTTGGACAAGGCACATTTTGTCAGCCTCAGAAAAAGGCAATTGCAACCTTCTGCAGGATAGGTTCACCTTAGGGTAACTGTAAAACACACAACACAAAAAAGCATTCACATTCAGACATTCCTACATTCAATATTGTTTTAATACAAGACAATATTACTTTAAGGAAGTAATTTCCCAAGAAGCCTCCTTTTTATTTTTATTTTTTGTTTCTTCAACTGGAGAAAATCAGAAAATAGCATGGGGAAGCACTATTATGAATTATGTCATACAATACAGTTAGAAGTGGCTGGTGGTGAATCTGCTCTGAATTATTGTCTGAAACAAAAAAGATCTATCCAAGTGGAAAACACATGGTTGGACACTCCTATCTTTATACTAAGGGTCCTTTGGTATTTGTCAGCTAATATATTTCTGTCTGGGTTCCTCTTATTACTTTTTGGCCACTGGTATATGCAACTGGTGATGGTGGTAAAATCAATACAGCCAGAGTTAATATCAGCACACCATATAAGCATTCTTAAACATTGGAATTTCAAGGTATTTATATGGGAGAATGAGCAGACTCAGTAGTAATCTTTTAGACTATTTATTAGAGGCAATCATAAATATGCAAACATATACACTCCCCTTAGGGAGAAACACAGTCAGGCTGATATCTAGGTTCCTCTTTTCATTACATTTAATTATATTGCATGAAAGGTATAATATATTCATTACATTCCAATAGACGGTAAGTAAAATGTTACTTATAACAAATGTTTTATAACAGTCCTTATTTCTCCATCTCCCTGGCAGGCCTGTTGTTGTTGTTAATTGCTTTCGAGTCAACCCTGACAAATGACAATTCTATGGATGAGACATCTCCAAGATCCCCTATCCTCCACTGTTCTGCTTAGTTCCTACAAATTCATTCCTGTGACTTCTCTGATTGTGTATATCCACCTGGCATGTGGTCTTCCTTTTTTTCTACTACCTTCCACTTTTCCTAGCATTATTGTCTTTACTAGTGATCCATGCCTTCTCCTTATGTGGACAAAATACAGCAGCCTCAGTTTGATTGTCTTGGCTTCCAAGGAGATTTCAGGCTTGATCTGTTCAAGGACCCATTTGTTTGTCTTTTTGGCTATCCATGGTACCTTCAGCATTCTTCTCCAGCACCACATCTCAAATGAGTTGATTTTCTTTCTGTCTGCTTTCTTTACTGTCCAGGTCTTGCATCCATACACAGGGAATACAATGACTTGGATGATTCTGACTTTAGTGCTCAGATGTATACTTTTACTCATCAATTTTTTTCTAGTTCTTTTATAGATGTCATTCCCATTCCTAGTCTTGTTTTTATTTCTTGACCGCAGCCACCATTCTGAATATGTATGTATGTATGTATATTGTGGTGGTGGTGGTGTGCCTTTAAGTCATTTCTGACTTATGGTGACCCTATGACAACTTATCATGGGGTGTTCTTGGCATGTTTCTTCAGAGGAGCATTGCCATCACCATCCTCTGAGGCTGAGAGAGTGTGATTTACCCAAGGTCACCCAGTGGGCTTACATGGTTGAACTGGGATTTGAATCTTGGTCTCCAGAGTCATAGTGCAACACTCAAACCACTACACCAAGCTGTATGTGTGTGAGAGAACAAAAGAGAGGAAGGTAGGAAACTTCTCTAAACTATAGCTGTAGATGAACATTAGCATCTTAAACAACACAGCTTAGCTATTAAGAAATTATGTCTCACCTGCTGATGAAATAAACATCTCTAAACAGACATCTGTGAACATGTAAATTTCCAATAGTTAATATCCATAGTCATTGCTATATCTGGCAGCATCCATTGCATATAGTTGTCCATAACAGGCATACATTACAATCATAATGGGAAATATATTTAAAATAGCTGAATTGTTTCTCATGCCAGCAGTATCTATTTGTATTAGCTCAGAACTTCACAGGTGTTATCAAAACAAGCCTCTTCATACACTGCACAAAGCAGTCTAACTTCTGTTTCTACTTGGTTTGTTTCCTATTCTTTCCAGTCTAGCCTATTAGCTATCCTACCCAGTCCAATGAGATAAGAGATCTAGTGAACTCTGTTTATGTCAACAATTTAATCTCCTCCAATCAGCTTCTTGGAAATAGCATAAACAAACCTGGGTATAGTTAGCTCTTGGCTTTTGGCTGAATCAGTCATTGTGGCACCTGCAATGAGTTTATTTTCAGTCAAGTCTGCTAATATCATTGTTTACAACTAGTAGGCATTCTGCCTGGAATTAGCTATCTCTATGTTCTCAATAACACAGAGACAAAGAGACAAAGAGAGAGAGAGAGAGAGAGAGAGAGAGAGAGAGAGAAACACACATTCAAATTCTGAGCTTTCTGGTTTGTATTTTCTATACTGTTTTTATATTTACAGTATTTTTATACACACAGTATTTTCTATACTGTTATGTTTCCAGAGCTTAAATTTAGCAAACTGCAACCCAAATCAGCACACAAAGTTCAGACTTCTGTATCCAAAATAGGCATTGGATAGCTCCCTTAAAGTTAAGATTAAAATGAACCCATGAAAACAGTAGAGCGCTGCAGTCCAGGCAGTGATCAGGTCAGTTACATTTTCTATAACTACTTAATGGTCACTTTGGCCTAATTTGCACTGCAGAAATAATCCAGTTTGGCTTTAACTGTCATGGCACAATGCTACAGAATTCTGGGATTTGTAGTAGTGGATACTAAGATGATCAAACTGAGACTGTCATACTTTGGCTACATCATGATAAGGCATTACTCATGGGTAAAGACAATAATACTAGGGAGTTTATCACATGAGAGGAATTTCTCCCAATTTCGAATGGAGCCAATTCGAATTCAAGTACATTCACTAGTTTAGTGAATTTACGTGAAATCTAATTGCATTCGGAATGCATTCCGAATGACTTCCCGTTGCCTGAAAATGACCCCCCATTGCCCAAAATTGTGTGAGCTACTTTAATACGCAAACATGTGAAACCTCATGATTGCTTATGAATGAGTTCCTGTTGCCCGAAATTGCATGAGTTACACTCATATGCAATAATGGGCAACCCCATGATTGTGTTCAGTTTGCCATTGCATTATACCCCCAAATTCTGTTGTATGATAAACTTCTAGGAAAGGTAGAAGGTAGTAGAAAGAGAGGAAAATCCTATGCTAGATGGATAGATTCAATTATGAAGGTCATGGGTATGTATCTACAGGACCTGAGCTGAGAAGTGGAGGATAAAGGACTTAAAGAGAACTGCCATGAGTTGGGCTTGACTCAAGGGTAATTAACAACAACAACAACAACAACAACTACCAGATATTTAGTTTTCTCTATCAGAAAGCTCTAGTGCCCCAACAAACTACACATCCCAAGATTCTATTGCACTGAGTCAAACTACCTTATTTCTGAAGCATATGTTAGACCTTTTATTGCTCAGAGAGCTCTAAATGAAGCTCTTCTCATGTGTGTCATCTTCATTTGCCAAAGTGCTGAGATGCACATGAAGACCAGAGGCATTCTAGGAACTGTCTATGGTGGGTGTGACTGACTTGAGATTTGCTTTGCATGCCTATGTTAAAATAAAAATAAAGACAATGTGTTGACTATTGTCACTGCCAGTCATTGGTAAGAGAAGAGTGAAGAAGTGAAACTAGAGGTTACACGAGTTGGTTCCACAGCCACCCACCCACCCGTTTTATTTTTTGTAAGCTTTTGGAAGGTTCCCTGTAGGCTAAGCACCAAAAACCTCTCTAAAAACTTTTTAAATAAGAAAGAATTGTAAACACCCCCCGCCCCCTGCCCCCCAATTTCCAGGTAGATGGAAGAGTAGGAAAAGATAGAGCAGGGCATTCTTTCCATCATAGCATCTGGTAAGTGGCAGAGCTTTGGAAGTTATTTTAAGGAAGAACATATATAGTAAAATGCTGAGGCCTTCTAGAACTGATACGTGGCAAGATGATATTCTGGCACTCTGAGCATCATCCTTACATCCTCACACTGGCCAGTTCTGGATTGATCCAGTATGTCCCTTATCCATCCTCATAAAAAGTAGCATTCCAAATTTAGTAGCAGGGGAGAATATGGTGCAGCAATATGAGGTGAAGCAGAGAATATTTTACCCAAGGCAAACTTGGTTGCTGAGAAGCTGAGGGATTTTCTCACTTTTTTCAGGGAAAAAACAAAACAAAACAATCAGCACATATAGACAATAGGAAAGTGAAATGTTTTTATAGCAACTGCAGATCACATTGCTGACCTAGCCATAAAATCAAGAAAACATAAGATGATGTATTTTTATGAAGTGGGATGTAATGTTTGATATGCCATATTTTGCATATGGATTCAATAATGCTGTATGAAGTAACACAAAGCCAGTTGATCTCCTGCTGTGAGACAACCAAAGTAAAGCTGCTCTTGTAGTACATAGTGTGTCTTTTTTGCAAGTCTGCACTGAAGTATGCCACAGCCTTTAATTACTGCAGTCCCTGCATTAGTCTTTGACAAAACTCTTGCCAGCTTTTAGTGCTGGGCACTGAACAATGAACAAAGCAGCTGTCTAATCTTCATATTTTACATTCCTTCCACAATATGTGTGCCCCTCTTCCTGTTCATTCAGTTGTGTACCACCTTGCCCAAACACTCAAGGATGCTGAGGAGATTAGAAATGTATGGCTTAACTTTAGATCAGTTAACTTCTGAAATATTACAACCAGCCACCTTCTGTCCATTGGCTTTGATTTCATCACTTAACTCCTTTGCTTTTAGAAATGAGAGATGCTTGTAAGGATGATCTGCAGGGGGAAATGTTTATAAGGGTGTTCTCTCCCACCCCACATCAAGCCTGCTATCCTGCTCATTATTCATTGCAGCAAGCTGACTCTTAGATCCTAAGAGAATGGCTAAACTATGTTTGTTAAAAGAAATGTGATGGCAGGTGCAAAATGATAAAGTTTTGGTCTAGTAGGCAACGTAGTATGCAGCTGCATCTGCCAACATGTGCTTGGATTCTATCAATAAAATACATGGACTACTGTAAAATAAATATGTATATAACAAAGAAGTATGATTAAGCAAGCAATGGGGACACTGTAACCTGGAGAGAATGCATATTAGCTGAGATGTTTAAGAGATAAATAGAGATGATAAAATTGGAGTACCTATTAAAAACAAAGAATGGGGTATATCTATAATCCCTAGGCTACAGCATGCATTTCTGATAAGAGAGGAGCTATTAATGAATCAATAATAAATTTAGGGGGCAATTCACTAAACTCCACCTGTCCTCCACAGGACAAAATGGGGCTAAACAATTTTGCTTGCCAAATATTTAGGAACCTTCATCACAGAAGCAAGTGTGGATTTTTTCATGACCAAATCACAAAGGTTCAGATTATAAAAGCCAGTTTGCTGCTTGGGATATTTTGTTAGGTAGCATGACCCAGTTAAAAACTTATCAAGGAAGTCAGATTTCTTTTCTACCATTATCATCTAATCATAGCCTCTTTTAAGTTGTGTCTCTCCTGTGCTTCCTAATAAGACTCAGCTGTTCTTCTACTTGCATTCTAGCCATCATCTATACACTTTTAGCTTCATCTCTCTGTAAACTAAAGGGAGAGAGTATTCAGACAGAAGGAATCCATATCACAAATTATCCAACCATTGTAATGAAGAGTCAGGTAATTCTCTTCAAGCATTCTGGAAACTTCTTTTACTATGATGATATCCCATCATGGAACATTGTCTGTTTCTTACTCTTCTAAGACTTGTAAACTTGTGTTGCATCCATGTTTGCCAAGTAAATATTATTGTTTAATGAGGGACCATGATTAATTGCTAGTGAACCTCCCTCAGCAGCTCCCTCAGAATCATCACATATTGTCCAAAAGTGCTTTTTGACCCACTGGAGAAGATCTGAAGGATGATTTCAGAGTTCAGGGCAAATGAAAAGGTAAACTTTCCTCATATGAACCTACTTAAGTTACAATAATTGATCTTGGGTTTTAAGAAAAAATTTCATCTGTTGTATGGCAGCTAGTACGGAATATGCTGGACATAGTTATCTTGTAATTTTTTCAAGAGTGGCTCAAAATGTACAGTGAGTATCTTTTGCTTTCTACCAGTATAATTGTCACACCATCAATTCTGCTCAGGGGGAGAGAAATCACTCTTCATTCATTTATAATACATTGTGAAAGTAAGCTCTAAAAAAATCTATACTACTTTTTCATGATCCTTTTCAATACAAGTAATTTTAGAAAGAAGAGCTAACATAAAATGTCCTATTACAACACAGTATACTAGAATCTGCTTAATTGGCACACCCTAGTGCAAAAAGAATGTGCCAATTAAATGATCATTCCAATTATCAGAGACTCACGGGAATACATTGTGCTGGCAAGGTTTATAATCGCTTTCATTTTATGGATTGCCTTAAAACTAGGCAATGGTATCAAACTTCACATCTTAATTATCCAACCAGAGTGATATTTCTTCATTGATTTAATAGACATAAAGACAGCTTCTTTTTTTATGACAAAAGAAGAAACAATCCCTAGACAATCCATCAGGCCTCATATTGAGACAAGAATGTACTGCTCAGATGTAGGGCAACCAGAACAATAACAAACAGATTCTCATTTAATCAGGTAACTCATATGTTTCTGAGGACTATATTTTCACATATTAGTAATCATTTAATTGTGGTACAAAATACAGACACATTCTCCAAACAACACACCATAGTATCTATAGTTATTTATTACTTACTTTTTTATTCTAGAATTTAAAAATATAGCCTGTAGAATCAATATGTAGAGTGATCTTGTAGTGCCTTTGAGACTAACTGAAGGGAAGAAGTTGGCAGTATGAGCTTTTGTAGATTTAAGTCTACTTACTTGAAGTAGACTTAAGTCCACAAAAGCTCATGCTGCCAACTTCTTTCTTTCAATTAGTCTCAAAGGTGCTACAAGATCTCTCTACCTACTTTTTTTGTCCTGTGTTTCCATCCATGAGCTCAAGGTTTCAACATATAAAGAAAGGTGAGAGAATCTGGAACTAATAATTTCATCCCTCCAGGCTCACCTTTTTTCCCAAAGTATATTCAGTGACAGCAATAGCAATAGCATTTACATTTCTACCCTGCTTTATAGTGAACTCAGCACTCTCTAAGCAGTTTACAATCTGTAAGCAAATTGCCCCCAACAAGCTGGATACTCATTTTTCTGCCCTGCAAAAAGATGTATGGCTGAGTCAACCTGGACCCCTCTGGGATCAAGCTCACAATACCAGCATTTTACCACTGTTCCACCAGGGCTTCATGATCTATGCTAACTCATGTCAGTGCTCAGTTAGGGTTGTCACCCCTTTTATAATAAAGTTTCATCAGTGTTAACATCTTTATGACAGATAGGTACAAGAGCTTCTCTTTTCATTTAAGGTGATTTTTGAAGCATTTAAGATAATATGGCAAGCATGTTGCAGCACCTTTGAGACTAACTGAAAGAAAAAAGCTGGTAGCATGAACTTTCTTTGACTTGAGCCTACTTCCTTAGATGCATGGGAAAGCTATGAAACCTCATGCTACCAGCTTCTTTCTTTCAGTTAGTATCAAGGATACTACAATATCTCTTTGCACACCAATTTTCCAGACAAACACAGCTATGTCTTTGAATTCTATAATATGGCAAGTTTGTATTCAGGACAACAAGAGCTTGAGGCTTAAAAATTTAAAATGTGGAAGGAAATAGAAAAAGTAAAATGGTCAAATTCTCTCCCCCACTCCTGCTCACTGTTTTCCAGGAACAATTTTTGTGAGCTTGGCCCATTTGCTTTCATGGATCACTGCCAGGAAAGCTATACAGTGCCACCTGCTCACAGAATTCTTTTCCACGTGTCTACAAACACAGGGCTACTCTGCATTGGGTCTACATTATTATACATTGTTTCACATTGGTACATCTGACCACACAGATTCACAAACTGGAATGTTTCCTCACTGGAGAAGTACAGAAAAAGGATACCTTAAGATGAGTCTCTCTAAAAAATGTGTACTCTAAGAGTATGTCAGCCATGTGAATATTTTTCCTGACACATTGTCTCCTCTTAATTTGACTTTTAATCAAATCAGCTCTGGTATGCTGTAGTTACATTGGAAGTTGATTTTCTCACAGGAACAGGTAATTCTGATAAGGACAAACAACCTGAAGGGAAAGAGATAAGTGCCTCTCTCCCAAACATGTCAATGATTCAAATTGTAGCTTTCAGCAAAAGAACTTGGGGAAAACTTTCATGCATGTGTACTTTGACCCTAAATGTCCATCATTATGAATAAACCATCACTTGATAGAATTGAGCAGTGGCCTTGATTTCTCCTGCTAGAAGGAACAAGTCCCAGTCTCAGCTGTATTCTTTCTCCCCCCCCCCCCTCCCCCATGGCAACAGCTACTTTTGTCAACTGGCAGGAGGATAAGCAGAGCAAAAGACAAATGAATAAACATACAGGGTATAGAAGCTCGTCTTTGACTTCCTTCCCCAACCAAGAAGCTATAATAGTAGCTAAGGGCTGAAACACATGACTGTTAAGGGGCAGCTTGATGCTGCCCCTTAGAGCGCTGGAATGGAGCTGTAGCAACCGCAAGCTGAACCCCAATCCGGCTTTTTGCCAGCTCAAAAATTGTGGTGTCTCTTTCCTATTTCAGAGTATGCAGCAAAATAATAATAATAATAATAATAATAATAATTTATAACCTGCCTCTTCAATGAGATTGAGGTGGTTTACGACAGTATTAAAAACCATTAAAATACAATAAAATACAATGAAGTACAACAACCCATAAACCCACCTACCCATCATATCCAATTAATCAAAACAATAAACAACAACAATAAAACAATACAGTTAAGATTATTAATACCACCAAGACAGGGTGATCAGTGGGAGGCAACTGCGATGCTAGTCTGGGAAAGCCTGTGGAAACAGATCCATTTTGAGTGCCTTTTTAAAAATGTCAAGATTAGTAATATAGTGGGTCTCCTTCGGCAGGCCATTTCATAACTTGGGAGCTGTAGATAGCAAGGCAAGTATTTGGGGGCTTCTATAAATGTAGAACCTATTAAGGAACTGGATATTAGAATGAGGCAATCTCGTATATGTGTTCCTTCATATCCTTTCCGAATTATAGTGATTTTAATTCACTTGAGGCCTGTGCAGACCAGCTATTAAGGCTGGCCTGGGGGCGGAGTCAAGGCATGGCATCCACATGACGCAAGCCCCATCTCCACCTCCATGGCATCATGACACCACATACCACACCACACCACACGGCACACAGCATCATGGCACTCCTCTGGAGCACTGTAAAAACGTGGAGTGGTGGCTATGGCACCCTTTCTAGGGTGCAAAAAGGAGCTGCTTTTTGCACCTCCTTTTTGCACTACAGAAAGGTGAGATCAGGGCTACTGCATGTGGTTGCTGCAGCCCCGATCTGCCTCTAAAATGGGTGGCCTGAACAGCCCCTTGGAGTCTTCATTAGTCAGTACTGCTATAGTCCGTGTTTTCATTCCTAATGTTACACCCCTCTCATAAGCCAGACTAAATTTCCCCAACTTATTAAGGATACACTGTGACTAGTGGTGTGAATAATATGCCTAACAAATGCATGGCCTATGGCAGACATAGCCACAAGGCACTCCATGGTAGTGGTGAGGGTAGCTCACCTGGACCTCACAAACCCCTCTCATATTCTTTGAAATTGTCTGAACCTGGGAACATTGTTGAAAAGTAGAACATAAAAGCATTTTCCCAAACCTGGCAAAGATCCATTTCTTTATTATTCACTTTCAAAGTATGATTTCAAACGACTATTTCTGGTTTAAAAGATTGCTGCCAGTCTTCCTATGAGCAGGGAAATAATTCAGACCCAACGATTGCCCTGCCCCCCATTACATTTTCAAGTATGAACATTGATCACAAAAATGCCTTAACCATCTTGCAGAACACTACAAGTGAAATAGAGGGAGTAAATCTTAGTTTATTTCCTTCCTATACAGAGAATGAATAATTTCAACACTTTCCTCCATGCTCTGTAAGAATGTGAAGATTTCTGTACAATGTTTGAGCACTGTTCATATTCCAGGACATTGTTGGGGAAAATTCATTGGCATATGCATGCACATCAAGGCCTGGATACAAACGCAACCATCCAGTTGGTGACATATGCAAACATAACTTTGTATGCATTGTTATGGTCTGTGCGGATGCTGCCATTTGGTTTCACTCTCACTTCTGATTCCCTCCCCTGCATTCTTATCTGGCTTCCATAGTGCTGTTCCCCCATGGCTGTTAATTGCCAGGGGATGATGGCAAGTAACCAAGTAACATCTGGCTATTCTTCAACAGCTGGCTGCAGATAATCCAGGCATCATTCCAGATGTGCCAGGGGGCCTCCATGGGTGTGGGAGAAGAACAGTGTTTTTCCAAGGGGCTCTCCAAGTGGCCAAATTTGTTTGTAGTTTGGTCCTAATGCACAACTATGGGATGGTACTCAAAGGGAACAAAGCCCAATCTGGACTCGGTATAATAGAATCTCAATAAGGTCCCCCACAGCTCGTCACAAACTCCAAATGATTTTTAAGCCTTCATGGGTGATGATCCATATGCAACTTGATCTCTCTAAACACAATGTGGCCAGCAGAAAGAGTAACTTACACAGTTCATGGTTAGAATTTCAACAACATGTTGGAAATCTGCATGAATTTTTACCCTCAGAATAGTAATCATAATTTGTGTGCTTCTAACAAGAATACCTTTTCTCTAGCTCGGTCCAATATGCATTTATTCCCATTGCTGTTTCATAGGCTCTACATTAGGCAGATGGCCATTAAAAATACTGTTAAAAATATGCAGGAAAAGTTTAACATTTTGTCTTATAAGCAATGCATGGAATTGGTCCTGCTGGAAATATCCATTATTAGGATTCTGAAATTGTCCAGAAAGGATAACCATCCCAAGGTACACACTAATTACAAACAGCCAATACAGAGAGCAAAGCCAATGAAATGTCTGCCAATTCATCTGGCTGTGACTCCGAAACAACCTGCACTTCTCTCTGTTTTCTCTTGACTGTATCTGAGCCAGCCAGCTCTCATCCATGACAGGCTTAGAAGCTACGGATGAAATCCTGGCTGTGTCAGCCCCAACGGCAAAATTCCCATGGACTTCAATGAAGCCACAGTTCCTCCCTAGGCTTTTTGTGTTCCATTGTTTCTGCCAAGTCAGAGATTATAGAGACATAAAATGTGTGAAGCCCACTGTATCTTGTGCATTACTATGATCCTGGCATTGAAAGCTTGTGATGCTCCTTAACACAGCTGCATGATCCAAATGGTTTCTCCTAACTTTAAACCGAGTGTTAAGCCAATAAAGGATCCCTAGCAAGACCTGACAAGCCTGGCCAATATTAACAAATTACTAAATTCATTAATGTGGACATTTTGCCAGTCTTTGCTTACTATACAGCAGCAGCAGCAGCAGCAGCTGTGTTTTCAGTTCTTCCCATCTATGTGAATTCTCCTGGAGACATCCAAATACATGGTCAGAAGGTCTTGCATAGTCTCATGCTCCAGAATTTGCTGTTGTTACTTGAAATGAAGAAAATATTGCCAGGTGTCTGAGAATCAAGGATCTTTTTATGGCAGAGTGGAAACATCTGAATCTTCAGATTTTGCAGATAACAAATCTGACAGTTCCTTATCATTGGCAGTGATGGCAGGGGCAAGAAGGAATTCACATCCAAAGCATCAAGAGGTCCAAAATTAGTCAAATCTACTCTATACAATATGAGATATTCCTTTCATATGCAAATATCTGAAACTTCAGAGCAAAACTACCCATTACAAGACACAAAGGAATGACTAACCCTATGTTTGCCTCAAAGGAAATGAGACATTTGGAGGGGGGGAAACAGTCGTTTGTGGAAAGGAGCCTGATTACAGATCTGAAACTGAAAGTAAGCTCACCTGAAGAAATAATGAATGGAACTATTTCAGCAGAAACATGGTTAGTGCAGAAAGCATTAAGCTGCCTCTCTTACTCACTTGGTTTTTCCTAGTTATTCATCCACCAATATATTTGATTGAATGTTGCAAACACGGATTTGGCAATATACATTTTTCCAAGTACAGTTTTGCCTACCATGGCAGCAGTAACTGGACATGCCAATAATCATTTTTGGTGTGGCCAACAAGTTTCAGGCAGTATTATGACTAGGGCTTTGTCTGCACAGCCCAGATAAACTGGCCTGTCCCATCCTCTCCATGCAGAATTTGAATGACACACATCCCAGACATCAAGTCTGGTGCAAATAGAACATATTATGTCCAGCACATTCAGCAACAAACCCAGAGTATGCCCCTCTTAATACAGACTAAAAAACAAACAAACAAAAAACCTCTCCTTGTTTGTCCAGATCTTCCCAAAAGACCAGAGCCCATTGTTGAGATGCTAGGTGGCTATTCAAAATGTGTCCTACTGTGCCACCTGGCACCACTGCAGCTGCCACACATCTCTTGCTCTGAGGTCAGATGGTTGAGGGTAGGCACCTTGTTCTGATCTGCGGAGAAAGCAACTCACTATCGTGGCATCTGTGATGAGTGGCACAGTGGGACACATATGTGGACCACAATTGGAACGGAAGGCCTAAGGTAACGCAGGAGGTTTGGGGCAATCTCTTGCCAATTGCTCAAAGTCAGAGGAGGAGGAGCTGAAATGAGAATAAAAGGCTACTTCACCTATTCATCAGAAAGACAGGTGATGGCTCCTCACTCAGTGTTCACCACAGCAGCCATTATAGCAAGCCACAGCAGAAGAACTTCCTACTTTGTTTTCAATGCTTCCCATTTCATCTGGTTTCAAAAGCTAAGTAGGATCATGGTATTTAGCACTTGGATAAATACCATCAGAAATCTCTAGGTAGGGTTACGCTATCAATATCATAAAGTATTATAACATTTCTGCCTCTATGTACTTTCTGCCTCTATGTAGGAGGGGGAAAAAGACATACTGTCACCCTGCCACATCCATGGATTTTTTATCTGCAGATTCAATCATCCATGGCTTGAAAATATTCTAACCACAACAACAATAACCACAACCACCACAACAATGATCCAAAAGGCAAACCTTGATTTTATGAAAAGAACACTGTTTCACTATGCCACTGCATATACAGTAATGGGACTTGAGCAGATTTTGGTATCCATGGGGGGGGGGGGGGAACATGTACCAAGGGCCTACTATATGCCTATATGTTGTCATAGTTATATAACATGACTCCTGAGATGCATCTCTGACAATTGCTAATTGTTTCTGCCATCATTGTGTTGTCAACAAAGTTACATTTTCCCCAGAAGGTAATATGTTAATTAACACCTCCCTCCATTTTTCTTGCTGCTCCTCTTTCAACTTGATCCTCTTTCAACTAGAGCCTGCCCTATTTTGGTAGCATAGTGGTGGTGGTTGTGGCTCCAGTAAGCTGGTGTGTGGGGATATAGCTCCGCAAACCCTGTTCTAATATCTTTGCAGTGAGTCCAATATGGCATCAAAAATGTTTTCCTTGGGCTAGAAACCTCTTATCTAGAGTAACCTCAGCTATAAGATTATTTTAGATAGCCATCTGGAAATTAGAAAGTTGTGCTGCTCATCTGAACCTTTTGTCTAGACCATTCTTGCTGGACTGCTTTTTCACAGATGTGAGAGACTGGAGCAGAGCAAGCAGTTAAGGAAGCAAACAATGGCAAGTCTCTTCAGCAGCAAGCTATTTCTTTAACAATTTCTTCTAGAATTTCATCTAGAAAAAATTGTCATTTTTCCTTTTTTCCCCTCTTTTTCTTTCTTTCTCCAGTTCATCCAAAAAACCCAGCAAAATTTTATTTCTGGTCTGGATGATCAGGTTTTTTTCCCCATCTCCAGTTATAGTCAATCAGAACTGAAATGAATGAACCAGTTTACTATTTACAACCATGAAATGTTTGAGAGGTCTGCTGATCTCAGTAATGCAGTTTTGCCAATCTGGTTGTGGCACAAAGAATGTAATGTTCAAACCTTTATTTATTTTGGCCTGTTTGACAAAGGACTCTGCAAACTCTGTTAACTATAAACATTATTAAGTATTAAAGGTTTGCAATGTTTTTTTTGTACACAGATGCAAGAAACCATATAAAAATGTAGAAAAACTGTTGTGTCACATTGAGATGTTTATGTTTATGAATAAATGTTTATGAATATTCTCTACGTCCATGGAATAATTGGAGTCAGCAAGAAAATAACTGAAATCAAGCTAGTGAAAAAATAGCTGAATATACCTCTTCTGTATGCCAAGGTTGTTATTTCATGAGATTTTAGTATTATCACCCTAGTTAAATAAACTTCAGAGAAATGGGCTATTGAGTAATGATGGATGAATTTTGGACAATCAGGGAAGGGGAGAAAGTGTGGCTGCAGAAGTTATACAGCCAAGATAGGACATAGTGGGGCTTTAAAGACCACCCAAAAAAGGGTGCTCCGTGGGCACCCCTTTAAGGCTTGGATTGGGGCCAGGGAAGCTTCACCAGCAGCCCCAGAGGTCCCAAGGCTGCGGAAAAGGGGAAAAACACTCCTTCTCTGTGGCCTGGAAAGGGTTGTCCTCGGGGCTTCATGCAGAGGCATTCCTCCTGCCCCCCTTTTCCCTGCCTTCATTCCTGTGGCAATCTGTTTGCCATGAGAATGAAGCACTTCTGCAAAAGGAGCTCCATTTTGGAGCTCCTTTCTGCACTGCAGAAAGGGCCCCCTAGGCACCCTCAAGTGGCACAATGATGTCAGGCGCGTGCTTGGCCATCTGGATGCGGCACATGCCATGATGTCATCAACGCACACGCATATGGATGGTATGATTTAAAAATGGTGCCATCCATACATGCTAGGGCTGGGGACCATGCTCCCCAGCCCTATTTACACCGCGGGGATGGCCTTTTTGGTCCATCTGTACCAGGCCAGTGGCACTTTGTGCAGCCTATCCCAAAGTGACAGAACCTTTGATTTGGTCAGTAAAAAGAGAGTACTGCTGTTAAAAATTTTTGGAAAATATTTGTATTACATATCAGTTCAGCTTCAATTTGTTTTCCCTCATCCAGTCCATTACTGCCTTAAGATAATAACTGAGAGGAGAGATGCCATCTGAAGTCAGAGCTGATGACTGAGCCATGGAGAAATACATCTGGGTGTCATCAGCGTACTGATAACAACCTGCCCCATGCCTCCAGATGATCTGTCCCAGCGGCTTTATCTATATGTTGAAACTTGTTAGATTCCACAATTAAGCTCCTTCCTTGCCGAGCAACTGTTCCCAAAAACCACCCTCTGGAATCTGCCCAAGAGGAAGGAACGGAACCACTGGAGTGCAGTGCCTCCTATTCCTAACCTTCTCAGGCGATTCAAGAGGATGTCATGATCTATAGCAGTGATGGCGAAACTTTCTGAGAATGAGTGCCCAAACTCGGAGGCATTCCTTCACTGGAGGGCACTGGGTGCCACGGGTGGGACTTCCCCATCTAGGGGCGGGACTTCCTCCCTCTGGGGGAGGGATTTCTGGGGAGGGACGTCTCTCTGGAGAGCATTATGGATGGCTGCCTTCTGGGGAGTGGTACTTCCAGGGAAACCCCCAAGGAAGGCAATCTCTCTCAGCCTCAGACTAGCAATAACAACACCCCCCCCCCCGATGAAACTTACCAGGAAAATCCCATAATATTTTCTGCTTAGGCCGGGTCACTGTAGTTTGGAAGGTACCACACACCCAAGTCACACTGTCTCAGCCTTCAGCAGACCTCATCTGAAGAAAATTAGGGTCACCCTAAGTTGGGAAATACCTGAAAGCACACAAAAATAGAGGCAAGTCACACTCTCTCGGCCTCAGAGGATGCCACAGCAAAAAGAAAAAAAATGATAAAACCTTGTCAAGAAAACCCTTGGGTCACAGAAGTCAGAAGCAACCACAATCTTGCTCAAAATGGAGGATCTTTTGGACAGCCTCCTGGACAGAAAAGCCACATATAAACCAAATCAAATAAATAAAATACAATACCCCACCTAAGGAAGACACATTCATTCAATTGCTGAACATTGAATGAACATGGATTCCATTGATTCAGTGGCTTTACTCTGGCTGCATCTACTGTAGCACTAATGTAGCTTCAGACGACAGAATCTTGGGATTGGTAGTTCTATGTGGCACCAGCACTCTTTTGCAGAGAAGACTGAAGTAAAACTACAAATCTATGACAGGCTAAAAACATCAGCTTCCAGCCACTTTGGGGGTATGGTGTTTAGATGATGCATGCCCCCTGAAGCAGCTGGAAGCTGATCCAAGGCTGTCTAAGGCAGCCGAAAGCCACTGGCAAAAGAAGCGGATTTAATCTACTTCTGCCAGTGGCTTGTTTGGGATTGCAGTGGTGGCCCAGGCCATTTGCTTCCTTCCAGGCTGTCTGCTTTGGCCCATAGACTGACATGTGTGATGAGCATAAAATAGTAGTAGGGGTTGCCTAACTGATTCAAAGGGAAACAAGGTCATTCACTATTCTCTTGACTTCCTTTTTTGATGACTGAACATCCAAACAGCTGCAATAACAACACAAAGAAGTCTATTACCTGAATATAAATTATCATGCAATATCTTAATGAAGAGTATAGAAAACTGTGATTAATAACCTTACATTGATTTGTTTTCTTGCTAA
Source organism: Urosaurus nigricauda (assembly GCA_034509955.1). Classification (NCBI taxonomy): domain Eukaryota; kingdom Metazoa; phylum Chordata; class Lepidosauria; order Squamata; family Phrynosomatidae; genus Urosaurus; species Urosaurus nigricauda. The sequence goes on along the minus strand of JAOEGL010000001.1, from coordinate 252,415,416 downwards.
TCCTTGCAAGTACTCTCATTAGTGGTGCAAAGTACTTCTATCCACAGCTGTTTTTACTTCCACATGAACTGCTTCTCCTTTTAGCCTCACTGTACCCCCCAGTGATGACATTCCCACCAATTAAAGAATTGAGGAAATTGTTATAACTGTGCACCACAGTAGCCAGGTTACATAACTGTAATTAAGGGTTTAGCACTGGTGTTCTTGAGAGGATTTAGTCTTATGACCCAGCACATATTCAATATGCTGCAACAAACTAGGTATTTGGCGAAAAAGCTGCATTAAGTATTTTTAGCAGTGGTTATCCTAAGTACACCAAATCTTAAAACAGATAAATACATTGTATCACCTCAACACTGATTAAATGAAACACCCAAGTGTTATTTTCCCTACATATATTCAGCACACATTTTGCAGTAAAGGAGTAGGATGGCCACCCCAGTTTCACTGTACGTGATGAGGAAAACATTATCACACACACATTTGAAAAAGTTTTTTTATACATTTTTAAAATCATTAATTCCAGCTCTGGGGATTTTAATGTAAGCCTCATAGTTAACATTTCCAAGATTTGGATTTCTTTATCCAGCTAAACCCAAATACTCTACACAGCTATCTAAATGAAGAGAAAAAAAAAAAAACCTGGCAGAATTGCCAAGAGGGTGTTAAGAAAAGAAACAAGAACTAAAGACTAGGATCCAAGACATCATAATGTGTGAGTATGAGGGGAGGGGATTGGTGCATGAGTGCAACCAGAATTTTATTTGTTATTTTGGATAAAAATAGGTTCCAAAGCCAAAGAGTCATGATTCTGTCTAGACAAGAACCGAAACATTAAAAAATGAATGAACCTTCAAGTATACATGCAGACTTCTTGGGTAAAATGACCCTCAGCTGGTTCACCTCATCTGATATATTACTAAAATTTTCACTGTTTGATCACTGACCACCAATTGCTCATGGATGTGCTGACTCTGCCCAAAACAATTTTGTGTCTATAAGGTGATTTGAGAAAGCCACTATGGTGTAATGGTTTGAATGTTGGACAAGGATTCTGGATGAAAAAAAAGTATGCCTTCAAATCATTTCCAGCTTATGGTGGCTCTAAGCTGACCTTATTGCAGAGTTTCCTAGGCGGGTTTTATTCAAAGAGAGTGTGCCATTGCTTTCCTCTGAGGCTGACACAGTGTGACTCGCCCAAGATTTTTGAACTGAACCAATATAACCCTATGGTTATCTGCGGCTGAGTGGGGATTTGACCCCTAGTTGCTCAGAGTCCTGGTCCAATATTCAAAACACTATAACATATTAACACTTAGGACTCTGGGAGGCCAGTGCTCACATCCACAGACACCCAATGGATGATATTGGGCAACTCACAATCGCTCAGTCTGCAAAAGCCTTAGGGAAGGCAGTGGCAAACCTCGTCTGAACAATTCTTGCAAAGAAAACATTATTTTAGTATCAACACAAGTCAGAGTTTATTTCAAGGAACACAAAACAAAAGCAACAACAAGGGTGATATGATATCCATTTTATCTACAGTGTCTGATCTCTGTTCTTTCAGTCCTACTTGTGATGCATCATGTGCTGTTGCAGTTGTGTGTGTGTGGCCCAGATCTTTGGTCTTGGTCACTGGCTTAAACACCTCATAACAACTCTTGCATAAATTATATTCAATTTAGTGTTATGTACAGTACATTCATGTAATTTATGCCAGAATAATGCCACTGAAAGATAAGAATGAATATTCCCTGCATTTGAGCTGTTTTGGAACATTTAATCAGCTACAGGTACAAGAATGGAACATAAATAACTTGTCGCTTTTTCGTTCAAGGCAAAGTCTGATATTCTGCCTACCCACGGCTGTTTTGCCCCCACAAAACATCATTTTATCATCACAAAGATTCTCCTCAACTGCCGCACACACCTTCTTTTAGCTCAAAACCATTAAAAACAACCTTCTGGAAGTGACCTTCCAATCATTTCTAGTTTCACTGAGAGAGGCTGGTGCAGTCTGTGACAGGTCTATTGGGGTGGAAAATGTCCCCAGTCTCTCCACTCTTACTCAACCACTCTTCAAGGCATACAAACAAGGGGTAAAAGTGATGGTGAAGTCTCTGATGTGTAACATGGTATTGTTACATCAAGCAAATGCATGGTGGAAGGGAAGGAAAATATCAGTTCTCCTCACACAAAGTTCTAGGTTATGTATGAATCAAGATAATGATATAAATTATCATCAGATAATCCTGTGGGGAACTTTCTGAGGACATGTCTACATGGACTATTTTTCATTCCACCCCACCCTTGTGACGCCATGTACACACAAAGCAAGCCTAAAAGCCCAATTCTACTGAGGGTGATCTTCACAATGTGACACCAGTTCTGCACTGAATCAGGCCCATGCCTCTCTTAAATCAGATTAAAAAGATTTACCCTTTAATCCAGAACACTCTGGAATGATTCCAGGCATCTATTTACACACATATCCCACTGTGCAACCTGCCATCACCATGACTGGCACAAGATGCTCTCTCTGAAGTAACAGTGAGGTGCCCAGCCATGTGATTAATGCTGAATGCCTGGTGTTCCATCCTAGAGGGAGGGACTCATGGCAGTGGTGACAGGTGGCACAATGAGATGTGTTCATAAACACCCACTTGGCATCACTCCAGAGTGCCCAGGTATTGGGAGAAACTCAGAGCAGCTTGGGGTCCAGAATGGTTCAGGAACTCCCTGAAGTATTCTAATCAGTGTAGACCTGCCCTGAGTTTCTTGGTTAAAAAAATAAAATAAAAAATGAATAAAACAAGCAAGTTTCAATAAAATAAAGCAAAAGATTCCAAAGGGTACTTTCTTTTCTTTTCTTTTCTTTCTTTCCTTTCCTTTTCTTTTTCTTTTTCTTTTTCTGGCTGTGCTGGGCTTTATACATAACCCAGAACTGTTACCACTCTAATTAGCTTATCTGCTGAAATTATGGACCAAACTGGGATAAAAACCTCATGCCAAAATAAAATTACCATTTCTAACATGCAAACACCTTTGATTTAAAAGCAACTCTATAGCAGCTCTAGTGGATTGAGATGAATCTCCTGACCTGGCAGTCATCACTTGGCAGTAACATATCTAGTCTAGCCAGTGCCTTTGTTTTCCACAATGAATATCCATTTCCACAGGAACTGAAATAAAGCAGAATGTGCCAATAGTATTGCTTTCTCTCATTCATATAAATGTGGTGAATGTGCCCTCTTCTGCCAATTTCAGAATTATAAGCACTCATTAACCTCTTGTCTCTATTCTAAGGGAATAACATGGCTGATAGATTACAAATTTGTGTTAAGTCACTGGCTTCAAAGATGTGACACAGCATTAAAAAAGTTCTAGTACAGATCTATATCATGCCACATAGCAGTTTATTGCTGCAAAGGAGACAAGAAAGAAGGCAAGGGAGGTTAATGATTTTTTTAATGATTCTGATCCTTAGAGAAAAGGACAAATTCCTCAACTTTATCAGGAGAAACAATCTAAAATGTCTCTTTTAAAATGATTTGATGTAAACTGATCAAATGATTTTGGGGCATTTATACTCCTCCTCCTGCTCTGAATAGAAATCACCCCCTGTTAACTAAGGTTCAGCATTAATAGCATGGCTGTTTCTGAGATATATAAGTAAATGTACTGAGATGACTGCAAGTGGCATACATCAGTACAGTCAGTAAGTCATGATGCAGACACACCCATCTATACACATATAGGCCTTCTTTGGATGCATTTAAACTGTAGAATTAAAGCAATTTGAAGCCACTTTAAGTGATGCAGCTCCATCTTATGGAGTTCTGGGACTTGTAGTGTTACAAGGTCTTTAGCCTTCTTTTCCAAAGAGTACTGGAGCCTCATAAAACTTCAAATCCCAGGATTCTGTAGGCTGAAGCCATGCCAGTCAAAATGTGCAAAACTGCATACAGTGTAGATGCACCCAAAGTCTCATTTGTGAGGATAATTAAGGCTTCTTTTGATAGTGTCCAGGTTAGGGGCACAGAGGCTAGATCTACCTAGAGCGTGCCCACTGCATCCGTTATTGTACAGTAAGTGCCATTAATTCCATGAACTATCCTAGTAGGAAGAAGCAATTGGATTTGGACCAGAAACTGCTGTAGCATGTGCTTCCCCTCCACTTCTCTATAGTGAGGGAATCTACAATCTAGCTACTTACCACTCTATTGCTTTCCCAGTTCCCATATGTGGGCAGCACTGGCATGGGAGGAACCCGCATTTTTTTTTCATAGAAAAAGACTATGCTTCATCTTATCCTGTTACCCCTCTGTGAACAGTTTAGGATGACTCATAATAGAAATAAGATGCAGTAAAAAGGATCACCTTGTGCCTGTCCTAAAGATGTAAATACTGGTAATGGTTTTAGGATTGTGGTCTAACTTCTAAATAACTTCTACTAACTTCTAAATAACTTCAATATCTAAATGCTAATTCACAGTACTTCATGCTTTCAGATAGTCTAGCCCTTGTGTTTTGTGAGACATCTGATATTCTAATATCTTGGCCACCTGTTCAGCTGTGATCTTACTTTTCCTTTGTTTCTTTTTCCTACTCTTGGGAAATGTTAAGTCTATTTCCATCATCTGTTTTCTGTCCTTTTAAAAGAACAGAGAAATAAGGCATGTGTTCAGCCTTTCTCTAAAGTGTACATCTGATGTCAATAAATTAATGTTGTCACTTCGCAAAGACCCTGTTGTTCTTTCTACTGACCCTTTGTTCTCTTTGCTATCGTTCTGCCATCTATCTTTCTGTATATTGTATTGCGCTTGTGATGGTGAAATATCTGACAGTGCTGGTTTGAGCTGAGGCACTAACACAGAAGCTAAATAACTTGAAACACAGATCTTGTGTGAGAGAAGAGAAATTGTCAGTTTATCGGGGAATAAAAAACTCATGCATAGTCAAACTGACAACTAGGAATAGGAGATAGAAGACTGTTCGCTATAGGGAGGAAGGAAGTCAACAAACAAAGGATATCTGGAAGGCTGAGACACTGTTGTTTGAGAAATCAAGGGGTCTGGGAAATCAACGGCATTAAGAGTTGTGTTAATGCCATCATGCCACTGTGACCTGGCACTCTTGAGGGTGCAACATGGACAATAAGTGGGAACGGGGGCTGAATTTCTAATATTGATTTGATTTTAGTTACCAGTCAGTCGTTGGCTTGTCACCTTCTAGTTTATTATTATGTATCCTTTCAATATTATTTTCATTCTATGACACTATTTTTCTCCTTGTTCATGTTTGATGTTGTCTAACTACAGTATCTTACTGTGGCATGGATTTAGAAATCAGCTTGGAAAACTGTGCTTACCATAGGATAAGAAAGGAATGGTTTCAGTTATTTGTGACCCATGTCTTGAACAACTATAGAACATAGGCTATTGCTTCTATTGGTCTATGACCGTAAATAAATATCTTCCTATTGTTTCTTAAACTGGGTTTTGACAGGTAGAAACCATGAATGAATAATGTGCCATGCTATTTTCTCATGTGGATGGAGCACAACAAGGTCTTGCAGTCAAGACCACAAACTTTATAGGACACATTTTCTGCCCATTATGGGCACTGTAAGGGGCCACTTGAGGCCACGCAAGACTGAGAACACACACCAAAGTGTTCTCAAATTGGCCCCATTTTGGTGCCTGGTGCCAGGGCATTTCCATTCAGTGCTGAGGCATGTTAAATGTTTGGGTTGAAAGACTTCTCTTCAAGACAAAGGACATGCCTCGGCACTGAATGAAAATGGCTTGGCACCAGGCACCAAAATGGGCCATTTTGAGGACAATTCAGTGTGCAGTAAAATCTGTTTTTTCTCAGTCTTGCTCAGCACCAAGCGTCCCTTTCCAGTGCCCATAATGGGGGGGGGGGATGTGTCCAATAAAGTTCCACGTGAGGTGCTCTGTATTTACTGTCTATTGCTGCTGTGTGGGTTCCAGACACTTCTGATATAGTGATCCTATCATAGAGTTTTCTTTACAGAATTTGTTCAGACTCCCCCCCCCCCCCACTTCCTCTGAGGCCAAGAAAGTATGACTTCAGGATTCAAACCCTTGTCTCTCAGTGGCCAATCCAATGCTCAAACCACTATACCAGGCTGTTTCTCTGTATTTACTGTACCACATTCCATTTCTCTCCTGATCTCATATACCACTTACCTAGAGTACTAGTTACAGCTTTATACCATTTTCAAGCAAAATACCTGAGGAGGTAACAATAAAAATAGTGTGGCAATAGCTGCTTCCCAGAGTATTTTTTAATAATTAATATTGGTAAAAATTATGATCTGCTTTTTTCAGGGGAAAATAAAATGCTTGCCCAAGTTACAGAATTCTAATGGACATTCTCTCAATAGCCAGGGAATAGCTGGATCTATGCTGGATATTTTGAATGGTAGTCATAAGAAGTAAATTGAAATGACACACTGGCCTCTAACCAGCTACAGATGATATAACCCAGGTTTCTTTCTCTTGAAGTTCAGACCAGATCAATAGCATGCTTTAAGTTTTGCAATATATTGAGTTGCTTGATAAGCACTCTAATGTTGAGAACTGGAATGGCTACTTGTTGATGTGCTTAAATTTACAATATCCACCTATGTTCAACTTGTATATTTGTAAACAAGCTATTGTAACAGTGCCATGTGTTCTGAGCTAGAAATGATTACAATTCCAGGGCCTCCCAGACTTTGTTTGGAACTGAAAACTGATATAAATCATTTTTATAAGATCAGTTGTTATGTTCAAATTGACTCTGACATATGGCAACCCTATTATAAGGCTTTCTTGGCAAGATTTATAGCTTTCCTCTTAGAATGAGAGGGCATGACTTCCCCACGGTCACAGTGGGCTTCCATGACTGAATGGGAATTTGAAACCCAGTCTCCCAGAATCCTAATCCACCAAACTCAACATCATACTGTCTCAAGATAAATTTTATTAGTGTTACATTACACAGCAGGAGGTATACAGCAAAATAACATCTGTCAGGATCTTGGGTCCTGCCATGCTTGTTAAACATACTTTTGTATCGTCTATGCTTTGTAATACTGGATGATAGGATATACTATATCACTTGTGATGCAGAGTAGAAAGACTATGTAGCATTCAAGGTTCTGGGTAATAAGCAGATCTGTGTGAAAGAGGAACCAAGTTGCAAGCTGCCAAGTTCTGTCCTGTGAGAAAGGCTGGTATGACAAAGAAGGCAGGACATCTCTGGGAAAATATAATGTTAGACTGATGGACTACAAGCCCATGGAAATGGTTTAATTGTTATGTACTTTTAATACACTGTGTAACTGAAAATGCTTCAGTCCTGACATTATGCTGCCATCAACCCAGGTTGCATCTACAATGCAGAATTAATGAAATTTGACGCCATTTTAACTACCATGGAATTCTGGGAATTGTAGTTAGAAAAGATATTTAGCCTTTTCTGCAGGAAAGCTCTGGTGTCACAACAAATTACAAATTCCAGGAATCCACAGGATGGAGCCATGGCAGCACCCCAGGTTTTCTGAATAAAGATTTCTGACTCTGCAGAGGCTTGTCTTCCTGAATGTAAGTTAGCCAGTATATGACAACATCACAGCATTTCCTTCTATCAAATGGGAAAATTGACCCTCTAAATAGCTAACTTTACCCAGACTACTCCACGATCAATACTCCAAATACCAATGGCTAATGAATTCCCTTGTCTGGGGTGAACCTATCCACAAGGACTTCCTGGAAAATGCAGAATTAAACAAAGAAAATAGAAGTGTGCAGGTGTCACCTATCTCCATCTCTTAATAGAAATCAGAACTGTATCAGCTGATTGTTAGTAGGAAAATATAGTGTCCCAGTCCATTCCTTGCCTTTGAAGTGATCCCCCCCCCTTCACGATTTAAAACTTCAGGCTAAAGTGAAACTATATAGTAGGACCTACCAGTATGTAATGGAGATTAACACTGCCCATGCTGTTACTGTTTGTCCATGATACTAATAAGGATTCCAAAGCCTGGTGGCAGAGGCCATGCCCATTGGACCTTGCATTTCCAACAATCCCTTCTAAGCAAGCATTGCCCCTGGAACCTCTTGCCACTTGGACAAATGAGGGTAGTGATGCAACAGCACACTTGTTAATAATCTCCCATTCTGTACATTCCTTACAGTATCTTCACAGTTTACACCTCATCTGTAGATGATTGTCTTTGAAGCAGAGATAAATCCTGCTGCCAATGAATCTTATATCATGATTTCCTTTATTCCTCCTTCCTCTCTTCCACAATAATTCTGTGGGGGGGGGATGAGGTATATAAGAGAGGAGGGAGGGAAGGATATACAACAAAGTGAAAATGAAGGAAGAAAAATATGGCAAAATGTACATCAGTACAAAATCACTCTTTGGTTTGCTGTATTTAGGGAGACAGGAATCTATTTAGGGATAAATTCTCCCTTTAAAAAGATCAGGGCATCATCTTTATCATGGTATCTGTCAATGGACATTAAATTTATATCCATACAATAATAGAACAGTAGAACAGCAGGGTGTTGATCAAAAATAGAACTTAACATACTTTCTTTTCTTTCCCACTTCTTTATTATACCATCATAGCTTCTCTTTGACACCCATTCCACTCCTTCTGATTTATGGCTTAACTAGAAGAATTTGAAAAACTAATTCTGGAACTGAAAAATCCAGTTTGTGTAGTCTTCTGTTCCCTTAGCATATCTGAATATTCCATCCTCACTGTGTATAATTTATTATTTTTCACATGCTCACTGATGTAAACACTGCTTAAAAGCACTGTACCTTAAAATTGCATTGTTTTTTCTTGTTGTTTTGTGCCTCCAAACATAGGGTTTTCCTGGCAAGTTTCATCAGAGGGCTTTTGCCATTGCCATCCTCTGAAGCTGAGAGAGTGTGACAAGCCCAAGGTTACCCAGTGGATTTCTATGCTCAAGCAGGGAATCAAACCCTGTTCTCTAGAGTTGTAGTCCAATGCTCAAACCACTGCACCAAATAAAACTCATTGATAAACTAAAACACACACTTTCTATGTTTTTTTTATATATTTTTACCCAGGAATTGTGCCACAAAATCTGGAACTATCCAAATACCAAAGACAAACTAATGTTCTTGACTACATAATATTTAGTTAATTTCCTTTAAAATGCAGGTCAAATAAAACCCTCATACATCTTTTTCTCCCCACTTTTTTTCCTTTTTTCTCCTGTCTCAACAACTCTTTTCTCCCTTCTCAACAACTCTTGTGAAATTCCTGAGGATCTCTTAGGGAGGGACAACAGCCAAGTGATAAAATGCATGCTTTGCATGCAGAAGGCCAAGGTTTCAGCCTCTGCTATCTCCAGTCTTGAAAAAGGTCAGGTAGCAGGAAATGTGAAAGAGCTTTTCTTCACCCTGAAGTACTGCTGCCAGTCAGAGCACACATCACTGGGCTAGATGACCTGACAGTCTGATAGTTTTCTATGTCTTAAATAATTCCAGTCTAAAAGTGTTGATTTAGTTAGAAAAGTTTCTCTTTTGTAATCTTAACTCCAAGAACCCTCAGACTGAGAGATCGTGAAAAATGCAATCCAAAAAGGGGGAATTTAATAAAATCCAGTGTGTGTGTGTGTATGTGTGTGTGTACTGCAAAATCTTCATATTTTATTTCCTCCTGTCTAGTCTTCTCTGACCCTAGTTCTCTTGCCTCTAGCAGTAAAACCTTTCAATATCCTTTCCCCCACACTTCATACTGTTGACTGTTTCTGTAGATATTGGCTTCTCATTGCCTTCTCTGTCAAAAGCCTAGCAGCTGGCATTTGCCCTGTTCTGCCCTGCCCTGCCCGTGGTCTTGGGCTCACACAGATAATATTTCTGCCAAGCTCTTGACAGCTATTTCTTCTGAAATATTCCTGGAAAAACAATACCTATCTCTCCAGGCAGCTCCATCAATAATACACAAAGTAACTGAAGACCTAACCTGGCATTTCCCAGTGTCATGCCAAGAAGTGTAAACGGGGCCCTCACAGCAACATAATGTAAAGGAGGAGTTTCTGAGCATCTGGTGCTCTGTTCAACACCAAATATGAGAACTGTTTGGAAAACTCAATTGATCCTTTAGCCTGTACAGGCATTTCATCTGTTTAGTTTTAGAGTACCAATTCATTCAATATTGGTCTTGACATAACCCTGCTGAAAGAGTGGACTGGCAAAGGCTAAGATATAGGTGTGATTAAATTATTCTATCCCTGCAGTCTCCTGTTTCCGGTAACAGAGTATTCTCACATAGTGTGTTAATGAATCAGATTGATCCCTCAGACTGGTTAAACAGACTCCAGCTTTCTTTGTAACTGCCTTTCAAAAATGTTCCTGACTATAGAATCTAGTTGTCCATCACCTATCTAAACTCTAATAAATTTCTTCTTTTCTTATTAATTTGGGTTTATTGTGGTCAACCTCACTTTATGTTCACATCAATGCTAGCAAAAACTGAGAAGTCAAAATTTTCAAATGTTGGTGCTTGCTCCTAATGTTTGCTTTATCAACCACCTAGGTGACTGAGAAATCCTGTTAGCAAACTGTGTATGGTTCTCAGACAATGTGTTGGTTGAACCTGTATTTTTGATTGGAGGTCCCCTTTTACAATCCTGCTCTTTTTATGTTTGACCTCATTAAGAGGCTGTCCCTCAGGGCTTGAAGCCTGATGGTCACAAAAAATAGCAGATAGACGTCCAGTTCCCAGGAGATAGACACAAAATCATACTGCTTTATCACACTAGGGGGCAAACAGGATTTAAACAAGAGTTAAACAAGAAATGGCCTATGTTTATCACAGGACATTTCCAGTTTAACTCTTGTTTAACTCTCATTTAAATCCTGTTTGCCCCCAGTGTGATAAAGCAGAGAGAATGATAGAGTCATAGAGACAGAAGAGACCACAAAGGCTATCCAGTCCAACCTCCTGCTATGCAGGAATACACATTCAAACCACTCCCAACAAATGACCATCCAGCGTTTGTTTAAAGACCTCCAAAGAAGGAGATTTCACCATTCTCTGAGGGAATGTGTTTCACTGTCAAATAGCTCTTACTGTTAGGAAGTTCTTCCTAATATTGAAGTGGAATTTCTTTTCTTGTAGTTTGAATCCATTACTCCATTTCTTAGTCTCTACAGCAGCAGAAAACAAGCTTTCTTCTTTCTCAAAATGACATTACTTCAAACATTTAAATGTGGCTATCATGTCACCCCTTAGGCTTCTCTTCTCCAGGCTAAACATACTCAGCTCCCTAAACTGCTTCTCATAGAGCATGCTTTCCAGATCTTTCACCATTGTGGTTGCTCTGGTCTGGACACACTCCAGCTTGTCTACATCCTTCTTGAATTGTGGGGCCCAGAACAGGAAACAGTATTCCAGGTGGGGCCTGGCCAAAGCAGAACAGAGTGGTGATATTACTTCCCTTGATCTAGACACTATACTCCTATTGATGCAGCCTAGAATGGCATTGACTTTCTTAGCAGTCACATCACATTGCTGGCTCATGCTCAGCCTGTGGTCCACTAAGACTTAGATCTTTTTCACTTGCACTGCTGTCAAGCCAGGTGCCACCCATCCTGTATCTGTGAATTTCATTTCTACTGCCCAAGTGAAGCATCCTACATTTCTCCCTGTTGAAAGTCATTTTGTTAGGTTTGTCCCAGCTTTCTAAACCTGTTAAGGTCATTTTGAATTCTGATCCTATCCTCTGGGGTATTACCTACCCCTCCTAATTTGGTGTCATCTGCATCCCATCCCATTACATCCATGGAACTTTAACAATGGCAGCTGCTGTCTTTCATGCCAGTGGAAGATTAATACCTTTTCTGGGTTTTAATGTCACTCTTAAATTAATTCTTCACAATATCAGACAATACCATCAAAATATGTTCAGCAACTGGGACAAGTTGTGCAGTTGTAATGCAGAATAACAAATAAATTGACACCACTTTAACTGTCATGTCTGCTTCCTTTGAAATTCTGGGATCTGTAGTTTGGTGAGGTCTTTAGCCTTCTCTGGCAGAGAACTCTGGTGTCAAAACAAACTACAAATCCCAGGCTTTCATAGGATAGCATCATGGCAGTAAATGTGGTGTCAAGCTTCTTTTCTGCAGTGTGGCAAAAGTATTTTGTGGGGGGGAAAACTATTTTCCTCAGAAAATATGTAAAAAAAATCTGTCTTTGGTCATTGATGGGAGAAATTCTAAATCAAATCATTAATGGATTTTAAGTTTTAAGGCTGTAACCCACAAAGCTTGAAAACACAGGGCAAGAAAAATTGTCTAAAGGGTTTAAGGAAGAGCAGAACAAGTATTTTCCCTCTATTAGCTATCATCCCAGAGCGTACAGTATTGACAAGGCTATTGCGTCCCAAATCCCAGTGGTATTACTTGTGCCACATTTGAAACTCATTCCCTCAATTCAGATCTTTAATTTGCTAGGTGATAATTCTTGAAATCTCTGGATATTATATTAATATAATATATTAAACTGTTAAACATTGACAAACTCAAAACAATTATTTAACTGACCTCTAACTGGCAGTGGGGAGAGATTCTTATTTCCCCTGTCAACTTCATTCTGCTACAGTGCAGAGACTGAGATTGTACCAGCCATCATCCTATTTGATGATGTGTGGGAAAGAGGAATCTCATTAATGTAAAATATATTAAGTTCAGCTTAATTTTAAAAAAGCCAAAGTACATTTTACTAAAAATTTATATAATTTTTTCAGTGCTGACTTTCCATTTAAAAACCCCTGTTATGGTGAGTTCTACATTTATGTTATACAAAATGATGACTCCAAGTCACTTAGAAAGGTATATTTCTTTGCATTTCTTCCCAAGAATACTTTTTGCCTTGTGCTTGTGATAACAATTTACAAGACTGTAAGACTGCTGTCCCCAATTCATTTCATCTACTAATGATCATATTCATCAATGGAAGAACTCAGGTGAATACAATCACAGGGATGTTGGGTGGTACAGAGTGCACCAGGTGCACTCAGAGGTGGGTGTCACCTAGTGGGACAGCCACCACCCATCCCAAGACTCCCCCTGGCCTCTGCAATTGTTGGTGGTACAATTGGTGGTGGTGTGCTGCCGCCATCTGAAAGTTCCTTCTGCCTGGACTGAGAAAGGGACGCCACCTGCCATCTGATCAGGCAGGTGGTGTGGGGGCAGAGTTGGGGAGGCTGGCATGTGTACACCACGACCCCATGCCAGTTCTTTGTGTGTGTCTATAGAGGGCCCAAGTTACTTTACAGGAAGCAATAGTCTACTCAATTCTTCTTTGGTCAGCCATCACCTGGAACACTGTGTCCAGTTCAGGGCACCACAATTCAGAAAGGATATTGACAATCTGGATCATGTCCAGAGGAGGGTGACCAAAATGGTGAAGGGTCAGGAAGCCATACTCTATGAGGTGAGACTTAGGGATCAGGGTATGTTTAATCTGGAGAAGAGAAAGTTAAAAGGTGACATGACAGCTATGTTTAAATATTGGAAGGGATGGCATATTGAAGATGGAGCAAGCTTGTTTGCTGCTGCTCCAGAGACCAGACCCCAGAGCAATGAAAGCAAACTACAGGAAAAGAGATTCCACTTCATCATTAGAAAGAATTTGACAGTAAGAGCTGTTTGACAGTGGAAGACACTCCCTCAGAGTGTGGTGGAATCTCCTTCTTTGGAGGTTTTTAAACAGAGGCTGGATGGCCATCTGTCATGAGTGGTTTGATTGTGTATTCCTGCATGGCAGGGGGTTCGATTGGATGGCCCTTGAGGTTTCTTCCAACTTTATGTTCTTGGATTCTATGGTGTAAAATGTTAGTTGAGGGACATTGTTAACTGTTTTTATGTTTTGTTTTGTTTTGTTTTGTGTTTGTTTGTTTTGCTATCTGAGAGAGCACTTCTGGAAAAAAATAATGTAACAAGTAATTGGCAATAAATAATACATCATTTTTATTGTAACAACAAATGCTAACATATTCTTTTTGAAAATGTTCAAGATTCTGAAAATAATAATCTAGACTATTCATGCAAAATTAAGGAAACAATTTGGGTCAGTGTTTAGGTTTAATCTGAGGCAAACAATGCCAATATATGTCATATGTACTCTTCACTTTTTCTAATTCACTTTTTTTCTATTTCAGATGAAATGACAGAACCAAACACAACAGAACTGCATTTCCCTTTCTTTTTGCATGAAAGAATGACAGTTGTTCTTAAAATCACCATTTATAATAGCAACAACTATTGCCATTGAAATTATTTTTGGTGAAATTCTGCATCTCCAGGAAAATATCAGCAGACTTGAATGAACTTTGAGATTTACAGAACTACAATATATATATATATATATATATATATAGATAGATAGATAGATGGGGGGGGACAGAACAACTCAGGAAAATAGCCAAATAAGTTTAGGACATGTTCAGTGGGCATAAAAATGCTGATTAGTTGTCCTTTGTTGTGGGATGGGAATGATAAACATGAAGTGGAATGAGGTTGCTGAAATCTGAACATTAGCAGTCAATGGTGAACACTTTGTAACTGGCTGGTCCATCTTCTTGTCACAACTCAGGTCTCTCATACAGGATTTTAATAAATTGGCTCGTATAAGAAAGAAGATGCTGTGAGGTCAGTTGAAGGAATATTGAATCCACTAGCATATTTCAGTTTGGATGGCACTGGCAGCAACAATAAGATAATAGCCAAAAATTTTAAATTACTTCCTGAGGTCTGGATCCATTATATGATTTAAAATTGGATGGCTACACCTTTTCTTCTGACAGGTTTCCAAATGACTTCCCCACCCACAAAATCAATTCAGATCCCAACCAGCTCCTCTGCTTGCTGCACCCAAAGAAGCTATTTCATAATATACAATGCTGAGAAAGGTTAATAAAATCTAGTTCTGTAAAAGAAGGAAAGGAATCTTGTATTATGTTTCTGCATGATAAATAGCTACATAATTATTAAGCACTGGGTTTCTGAAAATATTGTTTCCATTGTGATGAAGGCAGTTGACATCCTGAATTCCATTCACATATCCCTACTCCTTTCAGATTGCACCTGCATTATCTTCAAAGATGACTGTGTTTCAGAGAACTGAAAGCTTCAGGTAAAAATCCTTAGCTTGGCAGAAAATTCTGTATGAAGCACTTTTGGATCACTTCCCAGATCTGCTGTATCTCTTTCATGCTACATGGTGACATCAGCATTTTATACTTCAATATTTATTCTAAGGAGGAAATAATTCTCAAACAAAAGTAAACAATGATTCCATTAAAATGGCAGCTAGGTGGAAGGAGACAAATAAACAGTCCCAAGTCCCTCCATACTTTCCATAATGGCCTGGATCTCAAATACAACAGTGAAAGTGACCTTTCTCTCCAAACCAGTGCTTGATGGAGGTGACGGTGGTGGGATGAAGTTTTTAAAATTTGGGGAATAGATGATGATGATGATGATGATAATAATAATAATAATAATAATAATAATAATATTTATTTCTAGCCCGCGCCTCTGAGATTCTATAATTACACACAAAATTGGAGAATTTTAAGGCTATGACCTCTGATCCTCAACAAGCTTGCTCTTGGCTGTTTGCTTTTTAGTCATTAGCTATGAAAAAAGAAAATAGCAACATTAAGCAAACAGAGAAAAAGCAACAATTTTCTTGGTCCCTCACAGTCAATGAGAATATAAGATGAAACCTAGTTTTGTTACAGATGCAAGATAAGTTTCCAAAGACACCATTACTGCTGGGTAAGACCTATAAAAGAGGACTGCATTATAGCCAGAATACAACTGTGAAAGCAACATGAAGAATGCAGTCCTGGAATGGAATCCAGTAGCATAAATCTCTATAGCTGGATTCAAGGGAGCCTTCCAGATATTGTTGGATTGCAGCTCCCAGAAATTGTCACTATTGGCTGTGCAAACTATGGCTGCTGGAAGCTGCAGCCCCACAATATTTGACAAGTAGCACAGTTTCCAGCCCTGATATAAGAAGCAGGGCCCAAACAAGGAAAAGCTCTCCTGCTGCTTAACTCCCCAAAAAGAAAGTGGACACCATATCAAATCAACCACATTCTTGAAATTAAAAAATGAACACAAATCTCTCATAGTTTGCCAAAGGAGATTATCACACATGCTTTATCCTGTTGTTTTCCCAACAAGATACACACATTTACGTTCAAAGACGGGTCTTACCACATTCTCGCATCAGCAGCCCATATGCAGCTCAGGCTTATCCTGCAATTTTTCAAGAATGGGAAAATTCAATTCTTGAAATGCTGCAGGATAAGCCCGGGTTGTATATTGCCAGCTGATGGGAGAATGCAGTAAGACCTGTCTTTGAACTTAAATAAGTGTGTATATATCCCATCAGGAAAACAAAGGGATAAGGTGCATACAACAATTTTCTTAGTTACAGTCACAAACTCTTAGGTTGAAAAATCAAGTCAGTGGTGCTAGAAGCACTTTATCATGTATGTATGAAAACATTCATGCAAATCTTCTGCCATGGATAATTTATTTTCATTTTCCAGGCCAATACATGATAAGAATGATACTTTTGAGGCATTCAGGGTATGATAATATGAACAGGCAAGCCAGCATAGGGTAGCCAGTTTTGATTTCAGGATAACTAAGTGATGTTAACAAGTACACAAACACACAGATTTCTGGTGCGAGTGGTTTTGCCTTTCCCAAACTATTAGTCAAATGGGGTGTGTTGGGTTATTTAAGGCAGTGTTTCCCTGACTCAGTGTCTTCGCCATGTCTACTCTATGCCTACGTGTCTCTATGTAGTGCAAAAATTTCCATACCTTTTGGGGGCTGAGTAGAATTTTTCTAAAATCATGCTACAATTAGTTGGTGGAACTTTTTTTCAGTTCAGAAAAGGTATTATTTGGACTACAGTTTCCAATATTCTAGGAAATATAGTCCAAAGGATAGCTTTTTCAAACTCTGCATGGACTTTTATGCAGACATTAGGTTGGGAATGAATCTTCACTGACTAGCTATAGCCAAGTGCCTCTTGGTGGTTAATTTGTTTAAGATTGTAACAGCCAAATTTCAACAACACAGCCTTGTTTAGAATTTGCCTGTACTGCACAAGAACAGTAGAAAGCTTAGGGCCCTTACAGACTGGCCTGAAAGGCTGGCCTGGGGGCAGAGTTGGGGCACAGTGTCCTGATGACACATGCCTGACTCCACCTCCCAGGGCACCCTGATGCCACGCACCACTCCAGACAGCATGCAGCATCATGGCATACCTCCAGCGATGCATCCAGAAGATGGCAGCGCCGAAGGGGTGCCGTATAGCCCTGATGCTGCAGCTATGGCACCCTTTTGAGGGTTTTTGCAACTCCTTTTTGAATCTTCAAAAGGCCGGATTGGTGCCATGGCATGAGGTTGCCTCAGCCCCAATCCAGTGTGAAAAGAGATGGCTGTAGGGGGGTACAGAAAAGTTATATGACACAGAGTTCTAATATGTTCTCTTGACTTCCCTAGTCTTCAGTATTTTTCACCTTGCATAACAGCAGAGCCATCTCTAATAGCTACCTCACAAACCACCTTGGTATATTTAATAATAATAATAATAATAATAATGTTTTATTTATACCCCACTCTTCAGCCAAGACTATCAGAGCGGCTTACAATTTGTTAAACAAACAGCTTCATTTACAATTGTAAGCTATTTGCCCCTAACAATCTGGGTACTCATTTTAGCGACCTCGGAAGGATGCAAGCCTGAGTCAAGCTTCAGCCCTTTGCTGGTCTTGAACTCACCACCTTCTGGTTTTGAGTGAGTGGCTGCAGTACAGGCATTTAACCACTGCACCACCAGGGCAGATTTCTGTGAATTATGGGGGTGTTCTTAAACTCCTGGCAGATGGCATGGAGATAGATACAGTAAGAAGCTGCATGAACCTTTCCTAGGCTGAATATCCTAGCCCAACTATTTTCTAGCACCTCTTCCACAGTGCAGAAATAAAGCAGTTTGACACTACTTTTAACTGCCATAGCTTAACACTATGCAATCCTGTGATTTGCGAACTTGCACGTCTGTCTTTTGACTAGTTGGTGATTAGAAGTTTGTTGAGGTATTCAGTCTGGCCTGTCAGACTGCTCTGATGCCTCACCAAACTACAAATCCCAGGATTCTGTAGGATGCAGTCATGACAGTTAAAGTGGTGTTAAATTGCTCTATTTCTGCAGTGTGGATACACCCTTGGATGAAAAATCAGCCACGTATTCATCATGGGAATCAAGTGTTGGTTTAAAATGTCAGGAAAATCATTACATCTAGCAAAAATTATTTGAGAAACAAAAATAAAGCTTGCATTTCACATATTAGTAAGAATTGAAAGCAAATGACCAAGTCATCTTAAAAATGACCATTTTAAAATGTAATAGGAAAAAAGTTAAAATATTTAACATATTCTTTGGGGTTGTGCTCCAAAAGAGGCCTTCCTTGATGATGTTAAGCACATCTTCTTACTGTTTAGACTAGAAATAACTACAGACAGGCCTATTTCTGGATATATCAGAACTCTATTTCCGATTCCTGACTGAAGCAGGAAGCAAAGCAGTGCTTAAAAATTAAAAACAGCAGGGGTCAAAAAGTTCCAGGCACCTAATTTTAATTCTTATAAAGGAGAGAGAGAGAAAGATCACATTTTCATTTTGGGTAAAGCACATGAATCACAGCACCCAAAGAAGGGCAGCTGTCACCCTTGCTTAGGGACCATTTGTCCCTGGCATTATAATGAAAGAAAATCTACAATGCAAAGTAGATCTACAGATCTACAATGCAAAGTGGCATAGGACTCTTTCACACAGGAGGAATTTCTCCCAACTTCGAATGCAGCCAATGCGAATTCATGTGAATTCGCTTGTTTAGCGAATTTACATGAATCCCCATTGCATTCGGAAGGCGTTCGGAATGACTTCCCATTACCCGAAAATGACCCCTCCTTGCCTGAAATTGCATAAGAAGCTTTAATTCGCAATAACGTGAAACCTATGATTGCATTTGGAGTGACTTCCCTTTTGCCCGAAATTGCATGAGAAGCTCTAATTCGCAATAACGTGAAACCCCATGATTGCGTTTGGATTGCCCTTGGATTATACTTCCAATTTCCCACGTCTGAAAGAGTCCATTGTAATTCTTGAATACTCTTCACAGAAAATAAATTCCTATCCTGGTTACTCCACACTCCACTGGTGTTGCTACATTGTTGGAGACCAGACGTACACTGGAATAAGGGGCCCAGACAACAAAAGGAGATGAGTCCTGTCATGTTTTGCTATGGACAGTCTAGAATGTATTTGTTCTTTTTATCTTATAAGAAACAAGGTGGAACAGCCTGTGGCATTCAGGTCCAGCCTTAACTGTTCTGAATGTTACTGGACTCTAAGTGTGTGTGTTGAGGCAATACAGCCCATGGGTCTAATCAGGCTTGTGGATGATTAAAATCCAGTTGGAGAGATTGCTGGGGTACTTTTCACAGAAGTCTCTCCCTATAGGCTATGGAGGGAAAAGGAATTCTCCCATCAATGACCAAAGACAGATATTCTCAGCTAAATGTTTGCATTTGTTAGTTAAACTCTGACCTGAAGACCCAGGTGCCTTCCAACACTGACTAAGATTTTTTTTCCCCTTTCCACCTCTATGATTACATCTTTCAGCAACTAGCTGTTACTTCTTTTAGGAACGGAATGATATCAGAGCATAGGGCCCACAGTCTGATATCATCCAGTCTATGGTATGGTAGAGGAAAAATGGCCCATTTTAGATGGGCACTTTGCGGCGTGATTAGGGTTAGAAAGGGCATCTTTAGGGTTAGGGAGGGCGTAGCTTTTACACCCTCCCTAACCCTAAAGCGTATGGACGCCGCCATTTAAAGATGGCGGCGTCCATACAGAGGCGCCGCAAAGGCGTCATCACGTGGGCAGCATTTTGACACGCTGCGCACGTTGTGATGCTTTTGCGGCGCGGGAGAGCGCCAATCGCGCCCTTCCCGCACCGCAAAAAAAGAGCTCCAACGCGGAGCTTTTTTTTTGCGGCGGGTCTTTGCCGCGGCCTTTAAATGGCCGCGGCAAAGACCCAGGGAGAAAGGGGCCGCGGCGGCAGCCCCTTTCACCCTTCAGCCCCGCCGAGGGAAGCGGGGTGTAGCGGGCACCCAGAGCGCCTGCTGCACCCCGCTTGGAGGCCACGGGGAACCGGCAGTTTGCCAGTTCCCTGCGGCCTCCAAAAGTGGCGAGATGAGGCCTCGGGGCTGCCCGTGTGGCAGCCTCGGCCTCATCTCGCCGCTTGAAGGGGCGAGTATGGACCGCCCCTTTTGGGCGGTCTAAAAAGCCCCAATATGTCCCTTTTCCATCAAAAGTCCCTAGTTTAAAAGTTACATCCTTTCCTCCAAAGACAGCAAAGGTCAACTTGAATGACTGTATGTTGCACAGTGCTTATCATGACAGACCAAGTGGCCTTGATGCTTCAACATCAGGCTGCTGCCTTCTTAATGGAGAACTTTTGTGAAAGATTGTTCTTCAATGATATTTTAGCCTGTTTGTTTAATTATGTTGGTATATTCATTTTGCTTATGGTTTCCTTCTCCCACTGCTGAGAGAAAGGATGCTGAATGGATGATGGAAAGATGCCAGCCACAAAGTTGGAATATTCATACCTGATGTCTGTGTGTGTCTTACAGAAGTAATAACATGGGTACCTGAATTCTGGGATAATCAGGGGAGAATCACTGCTTTTTTTCCTTATTAACTATGGAGGCTTGAGACTCTGTTGATCGCAAGATGTTATATGTCACTGGAAATCCATAAGGAACTATCTCCTTCTGCACTTATCCATTTGCTAGCAACTTCTGTAGGACTCAAGGAGAAGAGATGCAAGCAAAAGAAACAGAGATTTCCCTGAACCCTTCTATTCCCAACTGTCAATGTTAGAATGGAAAAACTGGAAATTGAAATTTAATATGTCATTTAATACTGTATGAAATGGCAAAGTTACAGTTATCTTACTAAATTTGTTCTAATTTGAAAAAACCTCAAACCCCTGAAGGGGACTACAAACAAACAAGCATTTTTATTTATTTAAAATGCTACTTTTTTAAAAAAAAAAAAAAAAAACCACACATAGAAGTTGAAATTAGTAATACATATTGTATGTCGATAACAGATTTCTCTAAGAGATCAACCATAATGTAGACAGAGTGAAATGTAATAAGCGTAGTTATAATGTATGCATACTCACACACAGAATGAGGAAGAAGCAATAAGCAAAAAGGAAGAAAAAAAACTGCTATTGCAAACAAATTAAAGTGATATCTAATGGACCCCTAACATTGCACCCCCATGAGGATTTTCATCACATCCTTGACATCAAAAATAATCCACATTGCCTGATGAAGTAACCTGGTATAAAATTGGTTAGGTAGGACATGAGTTGATTAAGTAGGTCATAACACTATGCCCATCTTCCTTTATAGGCATGGTTAAAGGGCCAAAGGTTGGCTCTCATTCTTTATCTATCAGGCATATATATATATATATATATATATATGACAGAAAGCACTGGGAACAGACTGTAAGAACAATAAACTAAATATATTATTTCCCGTTAAAGTTAAGGACCTATACCTGCCAAAGTGCACAGAATCCTTTTTTGCATCCTGCATATAACACCAACAGTGCAAAAATGAAATTACATCAATGTTACTTCTGCTTTTTGTGCCACAATCCTTTGTTGCATCCTGCATATAGTACCCACAGTGCAAAAATGAAATTTCACCAATGTTACTTATGGCTTTTGTGCAAAAAAAAAAAAAAAAAAAAAGATAGTCAGCTACATTCACATTCACTTGTCCTTAGCATGCAGTCTATAGCAAAGGGGATAGGGCACACTGGGCTCCAAACCAACACATTCTCAAGCAGGGCATTAAGCAATAGGAAAGCATGAGGAAAACTGTCCATCTGAGGAAAGGCATTTGGAAAAGGCATAAACTGCAGCTTAGCTTTTCCTTTCACCAACTATCCAGCAGACTTAAGGCTTCCCTCTTCCCAGTTTAAATTGTGCACAATGTCCTCTTTTCTCTTTCATACCCACCACAGCACAGGGCCAGCCTAGCTTGCCAGTCATCCCTGCTCACGGGTCCTGTGAATGAATTACAATAACTGGTGTGTTAGTAAGTCAAAAGAGAGTTCACAACCCTCTGAGGAGAGGCATACACCATCACCTCTGTACAGATATGCCAAGTTAACACATATGCTCAAATAGGAGATGTTTAACATGGTGCTGGGCTGTGTCAATGGCTGAGTTACTGCAAACATCATGCCAAATCTGTCTAGACAGCATCTTAGCCCATACCATGTGAACACCTGGGAATAGATGCCAGAATCTATGAAGCCCTGCCATTACCATGCCCATGACTTGAAGGGCAAATATCTTGGCTAGACTGTTCTTACACAGATGAAGAACGATGATGCAAGGCAGTGTTTTGGTTGCAGCCAATTCCATGGGACAAAGGAACAGAGCACCCTACTGCATTTCTCCTTGGTCCCACCATTTGTTGTCAGCCATGTGTGCCATTCCAGATCACAGTTCCTGCCTGAATATACCGCATACCACTCTGCCCAGAAAACCAGGCTATGCCCCACTATCTGGACTGTAATGGGGGAACCTGCCCTCAAAGTGCATGGATAGCTGCTTCCCAGCTGAGTCCTTATTTAACAGCTGAACATCCTAACACACCAGCATCTCACCCTGCACATTTTTTACAGCTGCACATTTTTTGCAGCTGCAGATTTTTTTTATTTTTTTATTTTTTTGCAGCTGCAGTAGCATTGACAATGGGGAAAGGATGGGCGTAAAACTGGTGAAAACTCAGAGAAGCACAAAGTATCCCTGTTCTGTCAAAACTAAGGAAAGGACAAGTAAAATGATTTTTAAAAATTCTGAACAGCAATGATGCATCTGTGACATCAATGAATTAATGCAAAGTAGTATGTATATACACAATTGCAAAAACACAAACTTTTGTGTTTAATTCAAAGTAGTATGTATATACACAATTGCAAAAACACAAACTTTTTCTGAAAATGCAGTCATACCTGTTCTTTAACATCAATGTCTCCATTTGTAACATATCTTTATCATGAATAACACAATATGTTAATACTGGAGATACTGATATGAAATAAACAGGTATGATTGCAATTTCATAGAATATTTGTGTGTGTGTGTGTGTGTGTTGCAATTGAGTATCTATATACTACATTGGATTAATTCATTGATGTCATAGATCCATTATTGGTGTTGAGGATTTTTTAAAATCAGTTCACACCTGTCATTTTCCTGGAAAACTGTTGAGGCAGGAGACCAGTTTCTGAGGTGGCTCATTTCAGAAGAGATTCAGACTGGTTTTGAGTGACAGGGAGGATGGAAGTGTGTACAAATAAAGTTTCTAGTACCTGTGGGCATAGGTCAATCTGAAAATGGCTGACCACTATTCCTTCAGGCCTATATATAGGTCTGCCTGCCAGGAATCCCAAAAATTCTTATGAGATTTGAAGCCCTATAAGACTTCATACGCAACCTGCCTCCATCCATAAAGGCATGGGAAGTAAGCTTTCACTTTAGTTTTGTATTAGAATTTTTTTTAAAAAAGCCCCTCCTAGTTTTAAAGAAGACATAGTTTTTGTGGGTTCATGGGCTATGAGGCCATGTTCTAGAAGAGTTTATTCCTGACATTTTGCCAGTGGCTGTGGCTCAGACAGTTCTGTTGTAGTGTACCTAAAGGGTTAAACACTGAACCATGGATCTTTTAGAAATTTTCCAATCCTCTTTGAAGAATGGAAACATCTAGGCTAAGAAGTCAGAACCCTGATCCTGGTGAAGCTTATTACAGTCAACTAGATTGTGCCAAAACACATGATACCAAATCCCCCAATTTAGCCAATATGTGTTATTCAATTATTTATGGCTATGGACTTGGAACAATTACTAAGGAAGGTCAAGAAAGAAAGTGGAAAGGCAGGTTTGTTGCTGAACATAAATAAAACAAAAATAATGACCACAGAGGAGCTACATAAATTCAATCTTGAAAATGAGAAAATCAAAATAAAGATTTCCAGTATCTTGGATCAAAAAATGATCACAAAGGGTACTGAAATCGAGAAATCAGAAGAAAACTAGGAATGGTAAGGGCAGAGATGAAAGAACTAGACCATATCTTAAAGAACAAAAATATAAACCTGAGCTCAAAAGTTAGACATGACCAATCCATTGTATTCACCATCACCATGTAGGGATATGAGAGCTTGACAGTGAAGAATGTGGATAAAAAGAAAATCAACTAATTTGAAATGTGGTGCAGGAGAAGAGTGCTGAGAATACCATGGACAAACAAATGTCAAAAAGACAAACAAATGTGTCCTTGAACAGATGAAGCTTGAACTTTCCCTGGATGCCAGGATGATTAAATAGAAATTGTCATACTTTGGCCATATCATGAAAAGGTATGACTCATTAGAAAAGGCAATAAAGCAAATGAAGGTAGAAGGCAGCAGAAAGAGAGATCAACCAGATACCAGATGGATGAACAGTTAGGGAGATCATGGGCCTGAAGAGTGCAAGACCTCATCAGAGCAGTGGAGGACAGGTGGGCTTGGACATATCTCATACACAGGGTCACCATGAGTTGAGTTCATCTCAAAGGGACCTAACAATCAATCAATCAATAAATCATGATTATGTAGGTGTTGATCTGTAGTAAAAACAACTCCTTCCCATAATATTCTATAGATGTGCTTCATCTGTGGCACTCTTTTGAAAAGTCCCAAATCAAGTTAGAGTGAGGAAAACTCATTTTGCTTGAACTCAAACTGCCAACAGCTGGACCTGGCATGCAGTTCCTACCTATGGTTGTGCCAGACTAGGGAAGACTGCTTGATTTCCTTCAGGCTAAATGAAACACATCACTACAGATTGTTGAGTTGGGAGCAAAGGTGACTAAGCAGTAATTAAAATAACTTCATCTCTGCCACAGATGAAGCACACAATAGTAAAACACTGTGGATTTTATGCATGATTAATATAGAATGTGCAAAATGTTACATATAATAGCTTTACCTGTGTCATGTTACTTTTTTACCTAGCTGGAAGAGGAGATTTCTTGTGCTTTAATTTTAACACCTTGGGGCTTTTTAGACCGCCCAAAAGGGGCGGTCCATTGTCACCCCTTCTGGCAGCGGGATGACGCCGAGGCTGCCGCACGGGCAGCCCCAAAGGCTTCATCCCGCTGCTTTTGGAGGCTGCGGGGAACCAGCAAACTGCCGGTTCCCCGCGGCCTCCAAGCGGGGTGCAGCGGGCGCTCTGGGCGCCCGCTGCACCCTGCTTCCCTCGGCAGGGCTGAAGGGAGGAAGGGGCCGCCGCCACGGCCCCTTTCTCCCTGGGTTTTTGCCGCGGCCATTTAAAGGCCACGGCAAAGACTTGCCGCAAGAAAAGAGCTCCGAGATGGAGCTCTTTTTTTGCGGCGCGGGAAGGGCACGATTGGCGCCCTCCCGCGCCGCAAAAACGTCATAACGTGTGCAGCGCGTCAAAACGCTGCGCACGTGATGACGCCTTTGCGCGCCACCGTATGGATGCCGCCATCTTTAAATGGCGGCGTCCATGCGCTTTAGGGTTAGGGAAGGTGTAAACGCTACGCTCTCCCTAACCCTAAAGGCGGGCTTTTTAGCCCTTAAAACGCCCCTTTTTGCCCGTCTAAAACGGGCCATAGGCTCCATCTAGACAGGCACTATGAGGTGCCTTAAGGGCTTAAAAAGGTGTGAGTAGGGCTGAAGACGGTGCAACGTTTAGACCCTCCCTAGCCCTACCATGTATGGGCGCTGCCATTTTAAAATGGCGGCATCCATACGGGTGTGCCATGATAGTGTCATGGTGCACATAGCATTTAGAAATGCTGTGAATGCCATGACACACTGGTGCTGTGGGAGGGCGCCAAGCACACTGCTCCCACAGTGCAAAAAAGGAGCTCGAAGACCAAGCTCCTTTTTTGCACTGGGTCCTTGGCTGGGCCCTTTAAACGGCCACGCCAAAGACTCAAGGGGCAAAGGGGCCATGGCAGTGGCCCCTTTCTCCCCTCAGCACTGCCGAGGGATGTGGGGTGCAGCAGGCGCCCAGGGCGCCTGCTGCATCCCACTTTGAGGCTGCATCAAAGTGGCAGTTTGACACTTCCCCATGGCCTTCAGAAGTGGCGGGATGGGGCCTCTGAGGCTGCCATTGCGGCAGCCTTGGCCCCATCTCCTGCTTAAAGGGGCGGCTACAGACCATCCCTTTTGGGTGGTCTGTACTGCCCCATTATGTCTTTGGACATAATTAGTCATGGAATCTCAGAGATACTTGTTTTAATGGGTAATTTAGGGGACCTGAAGGGCATTTCTGGCAAAAAAAAGTTGTCAACACTTTTTTTTTAAAAAAAAAAATTATAATGTGTCACCACCCAAATACAGATTATCTTTTGATTATTATATGATTAAATAATAGTACATTAGTCATATTCAGTAGTGCAGATTAGTAAATGTACGTAAAGGATACAAACTCACAGTGGGTTTTGGACTGAGTGAACTTTTTCTTGCAGCTAGAATTGTTTCATGCATGTATAACTCTCAGATGTATCAAGGCAGAATTATTCTGTGGTCAGTGACAGCTATTTTATGGTCTTTATGATTGCTAATAGTAGTAATATAAGGGAGTGCTGAAAAGTTCCTGGCTCAACCAGGAATGGAATGACCTGAAGACATGAAACTTGCATGCTATTCCACATATTCACCCTGACATTTGATGAATTTAGGACATCCTTTCTCAAGTTTATTTAATCCTTCCCAAGAAAATTCTAATGTCTGGCCACTGGAATAATTCTCAGCTTCTGCTATCACCTCTGAATCATTCAAAAATTCCCCTCATTTCAAACTTTTTTTAAGGATTGGAAACGGAGTACTCAAACCCCTATTCCCCTCCCCCCCAAAAAAATCCATCCTTCATTAACCCTGTGAGCAGAATAATAATGATGATGATGATGATGATGATGATGATGATGATGATGATGTTTATTTATAACCCTCTCCTCTAATGAAATACTTGGAGCGGGGTACAACAAAATTAAAAAATACAAGGTAAAACAGCAGTCATATCTCTTCCCAACCTCCCCCCCTTAAGACTAGATTAAACCAAGACTAGTTAAAATTGACATCAGTTGAAATTCGTTAAAATAATAAAAACAAGGTGCAGTTTCATGGACAGTGTGAGTGCAATCCCCAATGGGTGGAATCAGAAGATTTAAACAGGGGGACAGCTAAGTTCCATTTACATTTTCATTTGCATTTTTCAGGGTCGGGGGTTAGTGTTATATTTATTCCCTCCTCAGGGGAAGGCCTGCCGGAAGAGATGTGTCTTTAAGGCCTTTTTAAAGCTGGCCAAAGATGTAATGAGACACATCTCGTCCGGCAGGCCATTCCAAAGCTTAGGGGCGGTAGCTGAAAAAGTCCTCTAGGAGGTCTGCGACAGCCTGGTTTTCATAGGCTTCAGCAGATTCCTCCCAGAGGACCGAAGTGTGTGGGGCGGTTCATATGGGAAGAGGCGGTTCCTAAGGTAAGACGGGCCTGAGCCATGCAGGGCTTTGAAGGTTAATACCAACACCTTGTACTGTGCCCAGAAACTAATGGGCAGCCAGCGGAGAGCTTTAAGCACAGGTGTTATGTGCTCTCTCCTTGATGTTCCTGTGATAAGCCTGGCTGCCATGTTCTGAACTAATTGAAGTTTCCGGGTTAGGCACAAGGTTAGCCCCATGTAGAGCATGTTACAGAAATCCAGATGTGAGGTTACTAGAGCATGTACCACAGATTCCAGGTCTTTCGTATCCAGGAAAGGGCGCAGCTGGCATATCAGCCGAAGCTGATAGCAGGCGCTCCTGACTACCGCATTCACCTGACTAGTCATGTGAAGCGATGAGTCGAGGAGTACCCCCAAACTGCGAACAGAGTCCTTAGAGGAGAGTGTGACGCCACCCAGGACTGGAGGCTGTATTCCCAAGCCTGGTTTCGGACCGGTAACTGTTAGTACCTCCGTTTTGTCTGGATTTAGCTTCAATCTGTTTTCCCTCATCCAATCCATTACCGCTGCAAGGCAGTCATTAAGAGGAGAGACGCCATCTGAAGTCTGAGCCGATGATCTGGTCATGGAGAGATATATCTGAGTGTCATCAGTGTACTGAAGACAGTGAACTCCATGCCTCCAAATGATCTCACCCAGCGGCTTCATGTAGATATTAAATAGCATCAGGGACAGGATGGCGCCCCGAGGGACGCCACAATTAAGCTCGTTTTTGGAGGAGCAACTGCCCCCAAGCCTCACCCTTTGGGATCTGTCAGAGAGAAAGGATCAGAACCACTGAAGAGCAGTGCCCCCGATTCCCAACTCCCTCAACCGACCCAAAAGGATGGAGTGATCTACAGTATCAAAAGCTGCTGAGAGATCCAAGAGCACTAACAGGGTCACACTATCCCTGTCAATGCTCAAGCAGAGGTCATCGGTCAGAGCGACCATGGGAGTCTCCACTCCATGTCCTGTCCTGAAACTGGTTTGGAATGAATCAAGATAATCGGCTTCATCCAAGACTGCCTGGAGTTGGGTGGCGACTGCCCTCTCCATCACCTTGCTTAAAAATGGGAGCAAGGACACTGGTCTGTAGTTGTTTCTACCCAGGGGGATCAAGGGAGAGCTTTTTCAGGAGGGGCTTAACCACCACCTCCTTGAGGCAAGATGGTAGGATGCCCTCCCTTGGGGACGCATTGATCGTATTTCGAAGAAACGTTCTCAGTGCGTCCCCTCCCTGGACGACCAGCCAAGATGGACAAGGATCAAGAGGGTTCATCTTTTCGTAGCATTCCTTTAATAGCTCCTTTAATCTGCAAAGCAAGTTAGATTAGTATTCTGCATTAACTGTTTGGCCCTTCTGAAGATAGTTATCAAAATATCTTCCTTACCTCCCAGACATCTGTAGCCATGACTTTTCCTGCTTACCTTTGAGTCTTGGCCATTAAAAACCCAAATGCCTCCACTGCAAGGGCTATTGTTTGCCCTCTGTATCATTGTGGGGCTTTTTAGACTGCTCAAAAGGGGCGGTCCATTCTCGCCCCTTTCAGCGGCGGGATGACGCCGAGGCTGCCGCACGGGCAGCCTCGAGGCCTCATCCCGCTGCTTTTGGAGGCCGTGGGGAACCGGCAAACTGCCGGTTCCCCGCGGCCTCCAAGCGGGGTGCAGCAGGTGCTCTGGGCACCCGCTGCACCCCGCTTCCCTCGACGGGGCTGAAGGGAGGAAGGGGCCGCCGCCGCGGCCCCTTTCTCCCTGGGTCTTTGCCGCAGCCATTTAAAGGCCGCGGCAAAGACCCGCCACAAGAAAAGAGCTCCGAGATGGAGCTCTTTTTTTGCGGTGCGGGAAGGGTGCGATTGGCGCCCTCCCGCACAGCAAAAACGTCATAACGTGCGCAGCGCGTCAAAACGCTGCGCACGTGATGATGCCTTTGCGGCGTCACCGTATGGACGCTGCCATCTTTAAATGGCGGCGTCCATGCGCTTTAGGCCTAGGGAGGGTGTAAACGCTACGCCCTCCCTAACCCTAAAGGCGGGCTTTTTAGCCCTTAAAACGCCCCTTTTTGCCCGTCTAAAACGGGCCAATGATGTCACCATGTTTCATCAAAAATGATGAGTTGTTGTTGTTGTTATTGTTGTTGTGTGTATCACTAGATCACTCAAAATGCTACAAAATTGACTTGGAGGTATCCACTTGGTTTTGTTTCTGGTCAGCATTCAAACATTTTGTCACCCACATGGCTGACACCTTCTGAATGGCCAACTGTTCATGAATTATGACCCCACTGTGTTCCTGGGATATCACTAGTGTCTTAGCAATTATTTGCTGTGATTCTCTGATGTGCCAGAATCAGGTCACAAACATGCTCAACAATTTTATGAGTTGGCCCTGTAGAAGGCATCTCAGACCTTGCTTCATCTTTGGTCTCAAGATCTCCACTGAAAATTGGCACACCTCTTCACAGCTGAGTATGACAGGAATCTGAGTTATTAGTTATTCAGTTATGCACTTAAGTTATTAAATGTTTGCATCCTACATTCATAGATTTCCTTAGGAGTTTTCTTCTGCAGGAACTGGGACTTCATAAAAGCCCAAAGTTCAGCAATTGAAAATTCCAGACTTTTTGTTGACATGCTCCTATCATTGATCTGAAGAAAATAAAATAAAGTCCAAACATTAGAGCCATGATCCTAGAAATTGGGTATTTACATTACAAAATTACACTCTTTCAAGCTGCAGTGACAAAATTATGCTAAGATTTTGGGATGTGTGTTGGGCTAAGAACTTTTCAGAACCTTCTCATAGTATTAATTTGGAAATATTTATTTACTCCCTCTCTCTGTGTGTGTATATATGTGTATGCATGCATGTGTGTACAGATACACAGACACATACTCATGTTTCCCCGAAAATAAGACAGTGTCTTATATTAATTTTTGCTCCCAAAGATGCCCTAGATCTTATTTTCAGGGGATGTCTTATTTTTCCATGAAGAAGAATTCACGTTTATTGTTGAACCAAAATAAAAAAAATAAAAAAATGGGCATGCTTCCAAACAAAAACTTTGCTAGGTCTTACTTTTGGGGCAGGCCTTATATTTAGCAATTCAGCAAAACCTCTACTAGGTCTTACTTTCAGAGGATGTCGTATTTTAGGGGAAACAGGGTATATACACAGCTGTGGTATGCATCAATATAAAAACTCTGTCTCTTACATTTAATCTGTGAAATGTCTGTGGAACATGTGTAAATCATAATTCAGTATTTCAGGCCCTGAAGTTATTAAAGTGCTTTTGTGAAAATGTCCCAAGAACACCTAATTGTTTTTGGCACATTCCCTTAGGAACTGGAAATGCTTAGTCTGAGTTCCAAGTTTTCTTCCCTTTCTGTGTTCCATCTTACATTAACTGTGAATAGATTTGTAATAAATTTTCTGATATTTAGCAGCAGCTCAATATTGTTTTATAGCTGGGATAATTCCTGTGTACCTTGCACATTTACTGGCTGGTTAACTTCTTGACAATTCTTTTATTTATTTGGATTCCTAAAAAAGAAAAAGAAGAAAATATTCAATAAAGAGATAAACAGATACAATTTCATATGTGTTAGAGGTGTGTGTGGTACTTATTACAGGACAAGGTTTTATCTCACCCAGAGCTTGGAATTAACTAGTTAACATGTTAAGATATTAATTTGGTACTACTCTTATGACTTTACCTAACTCACTAGATCCCCCAATTAACAGTGAAGTTTAAAATATGCTTTAGTGAATGAGGTTGCTAGAATTCATTATGGTAGATGTCTCTCCCTCTATGGAGTTCATTAAAACAGCAAGGCTTGCTGCATTAGAAGAAAAAGTATTAGGAATGGAGAAATGCATCATAAGGTTGTGTTGTCAGGCAGGCTTGAAAGGGGGAAAAATTTTTTAGAGCTCATGGCAGAGCACCAGAAGAAACAACTATTAAAGAAGGAGAAAGAAAGGGAAAAGCGACTCTTAGAATGGAAGGGGGGTTGATTTGTTTGTAGACAAAGGCAACCAGGCCTTTTTAAAATGCCAAGATTTTTAGGCCTAAAATTCATGCCCCACCCCCTTAATTAGGGGCTATATTTGAGTTTTTTGAAGGCTGGGTGTACATTGTGACTCTAGCAACTTTTCCTCTTCTATCAGTTCTGTTCTGGATTGCTTTCTGTTGTATACGTAATGCACACTTGTATATAATATTATTTGGGCTGATCTGCCATACATCACTTTCGGCCCTATACCATCATGTCACTATTGTTCCATAGCGCCCCACCATTATGTTGTATTTTCATGTCCTGGTGTTGTTCTGTTGTAGCACCATTGCAAGTGTGCATTTTTTAAACGCTGGAAATAATCTACTAATGGTCCCCTTTCTTGATATCAAACAGTAACCTTTTGTGCTTCAGAACACCTATTCCTCTTCCTTCTGTGAAAACTCCAGTAGTAGGTGGGATGTGAGTGGGATGTGAATGTGGCCAGTTTATTCCTCTCTCAACAATTCCCTAGGAGATCTGTGCAGGGAATCCGCAGACCACTTCTGATACTTGAGTGGCAAAGATAACTTTTATGCATACGTAATTTAATGTAATTGAATTTTATTTTTAAACCCTCCTTCTGTTGTTCCCTTGCAACATGACATTATTATAGTGTCTTAACATTTTAGCATAACAGTAAGCTTCATGGAGCTTTCCACCAGGACAATGTGTGCCTACTTTATTGCCGCCCGCCTCCCAAGCATGCATGCCAGGGCAATGGCAGAGGTAGTTTGGAGGATGCAAAAGGATCCTGCAACACAAAAGGCAAAACCCAATCACACATTTAAGAGAAAAAATTGTCACAACTAAAAATTCAAGGAAGTTTCATCTATACAGAATGAAAAGAAATGGGAGGAGGCAATTTGTCCACCTTCCTTTCCTGTCTGCCTTTTGGCTAGAAAAGTCTCATCTGACACTAGGTGTTATCATGGTGTCATGCTATCATGACACCATCATGGCAAAAATAAAAATAAAAATGGATCAATCATGAAGTGGGGGTGGGGGAAAATGGGGGGAGACTATGACATCAGTATTGTGTAATCAAAATCCATTTGTGGAGTATACTAATGATGAAATTATGAAAGAAAGGTGGCAGAGTGCAGTACAATTCATCTACAATCCGGAACCTTACGAGGAATAGCTGGTGAGGGTTAAGGCAGTATAAAGGAGAAGTGTGGTAAGGCCCTTTGTTTGCTTATTGTTGCCCACACAATGATATGCACTTAGATGATTACGGTATGTTTTCCTCTGCATCTCCATTCCTCCTCCTCCTCCTCCTCCTCCTCCTCCTCCTCCTTCTTCTTCTTCTTCTTCTTCTTCTTCTTCTTTTTTAGTTTGCTTTCATTTTGCTTTTGATCCCTCCTTTTTCTTGGTAACCACCATTTTTAATGATACAGTTAAGGCAAGAACAGAGAATATGCTTAAACTGAAGATGTCACGATTGAATTTGGCTACTATGTGAAAAACACATGCTCTACTAATGATCTTTGAAGATCACATTTATTTATTTACATTGGCTTGGGATTGGAGAAGCTCAAAGGATGCAGAGATTCACTTTCATGCAGTGGTCTGCATATGCTTATAAGGTAAAAAGAAATCCTCTCTACCCTTCATATGCTGACTAATCCTTGTAACTGTCTACTTATTGCTGCACTTGTAGTGGATTAGAGTCATTTAAATTAAATACAGTTTCCTTTACTAACATTTAACAAATAAGGTATATGAAAAGAAATAATGGAAAGAATATTCAAAAATATTCAAAAATTTATCAAAACATGTTTTTTGAAGAAAATAATCCTCAACTGATGAGAATTTCTGCATTTTGGGGTTTATTCTGCACAAAATTTGCATGTGGTTGTTTTGCACACAAGAAGGAAATAGTGAAGAGCAACCAACACAATCCAGAAGACATCTCTAAGTGTTCAATTGAAGGTTGCTTTTATTTTTTATTTTGGAAAACCCCCAATTTGCTTTGACCTCTATATGTATTGCAATCTGCTTCTTCAGGTGCTATATAAAAACAAAAATACTAATGTAAATGGAAAGTTAAAAATCAAAAGGACAGCACAGTAGAGTGGATTAAAACCTTTGGTTCCTGGAAGATAAAATGAAGAACTTTATCTACTCCCACTTTTGTAAATTCACTCAGAATGTTTTCTAGCCTGGTTGCATGATATGTTCTTGAGGACTATCTCATCCCTTTGCTCTCCTTTCCTCACTATATGCTAAAATAAAAACCTAAAATCTGGAGCCTGGTTCACATGTTTCTTTTTGGTCCAGCGAAAGATATAAGATTTTATATAGACTTTAAGCACTTCCTCCCCCACCCTACCCATATTATTTTGCACAGAAAGCAGCATTTTCATCACTGATTTTTGCACACAGAAAATATTTCCACTCAAAAATAATATTTGTTGTACCGAAAAAGCTGTCTCCTGCACAGAAAGTGTTTTCTGGGTAAAATAACCATGTACAAATTTTGCAAAAAATAAGTCCAGAAATTTAAAAAGGCCTCAGAAAGTCTGTGTTTTTTCTTTCTTTTTTTACAGTAAGTCTTCCTCTCTGCAGGAAGAAAATTGCTAAAATTACTTGTTGCTTGCTTTGAAAAGCAAATTAGTGGTGAATTACATCCTTATGAAGAGTGAATGAAAAATTATGTTGCTGAAGATAGAAAGAAAAGAAAGAGGCACATAAGTATCAGGCTTCTAAGAGTTTTTAGTTTTGGTTCCATTATTTTTCATTATTTTTCCCAACGTGATAGCTACCAGAAGTATTTTACTCCCATCATTTTGAAGTATGGATCCCATGCCCCTCTCTTTTAAATCCTGTGGAGTGCCCCAATTGAACAATTTGAATAATGAACTAACTAAGGATAACCAATCAAACTATTCCATTTGTCAATGCTGGTGACAATTAATGCATTTCCCAACTTCTGTCATTAAACATTGTTGGATTAATTTTCACATCCAACATGCAAGGCTCTAATCATGTGAAACATGGGACACCACACTACATGATAATCTACTTTAAATTATTTCATACCTTGATGATTAATGTAAATTACCCAAAAAGAACAGACCAAATACTCATGTATGTTTAGCTGGTAAAAATGTGGTAAATAAATACATCCCATGGGCATACATTTGAACAAGAAACAGAATTGACTCAAAGCCAGTGTCTTTGAATAGACAGGGTACAGATTAATCTTGATAAAGAAATACACTGGGTGACATTCAAATAGCTATGACATTTCGTTGTGCACAAAGAATTCCTGATCCAGGAATTCATCTTAATATGCAGAGTTTTATTTTACCAACCAACAATGTTGCTCAGCTTTTCAAAAAGTTATCATGAAGATTTGGTACACCAGTCTGTTCTATTTCAGAAGAGTTAATATATAACATTTAAAATGGAATTTTAAAATTTAAAATTAAAAACACATGGAATGCACCATATTAACTAATCAGACTCTCTCTCTCTCTCTCTCTCTCTCTATATATATATATATATATATATATAATTTTAAAAAAAAGCCCATACAAATCTCCTGTGGATGCTGTAAATGCGAGGAAGGATACAATTTTAAAGATTGTTCATAACATCCTTGAATATTAATATGTTCTTTATGCAGTGGGATGGGAAAGATTTGATCTGTTCCCAATGAGTTGATTAAGTATTGATGCTCTGACCTGGAAGAATTGGTTTGAGATCATAAAAATTTGTGCAGTCTGGGCTATTAGGGTAATGTGAGGAGTATTAGACAAAGGAAAGATATCTTATACTGCAGCTTTTCCCAAATACAATCACCCAATCTAGATGGGCACTTTGTGGCACGTTTAGGACTGTAAATGCCATCTTTAGGGTTAGGGAGGGCATAGCATCTACACCATCCCTAGGCCTACAGCATATGGACGCCGCCATTTAAAGATGGTGGCGTCCATACAGACGTGCCGCAAGAGCGTCATCATGTGCGCAGCATCTAGATTCACTGCACATAGGATGACTCTCTAGCGCTGCGGGAGGGCGCCAATCGCGCCCTTTCCGCGGCGCCAAAAAGGAGCTCCGAACGGCGCTCCTTTTTGAAGGCAGGTCTTTGCTGCGGCTTTTAGACAGCCACGGGAAAGACCAAGGGAGGGAGGGGCTGCTGTGGCCCCTTCCTCCCTTCCGCCCTGCTTCCGCAAGCAGGGTGCAGCAGGCGCCCAGGGCACCCAATGAACCCCGCTTAGAGGCCGTGGGGAACCAGCACTTTGCCGCTTCCCCATGGCCTCTAAAAGCACGGCCTCCATTTTACTCAAGATTAAACACAAATCCATCAGTCTGGATTAGGACCATACCATGGGGCTAAGGACTTTATAATGTCTATGCCAGCTGTATTTCCAAGACAAATGGACCCCCATCAGGTGGATGAGTTAAAGTCTTTTATGAGTGTATCCTAATCTGACCTCCCTTGTAGATTGCTGGCTTCTTGTTCTGTTTACTCTAATGTAAGTTACACAAGAGTAAACAGAACAAAAATCCAGCAACATACTTTAAGCAAGTTCTGATTTCGCCCTGATATATTTGTTAAATGGAAATATCACCTGTAGGAGGTCCACAATGAACACACAGCCTGGTTCCAAAGTGGGCTAATGCCCCAGCTCCAAAACAGCATCACCAGGAGTCAGATTTAATCTGTTCCTTTTTTATCAAAACCAAAGGACCGGATCGTAGCTCCAAATTGACTGGGAAGCTGTCTTATTTGGCCCATGCATTTCAGGCCATTGTTGTATTTTCTGTGAGTAACCAGTGTGTAACTTGAAGGCAAATTTGTTTCTGACTTATGGAAATCCTAAGGAGACACTATTGTGGGTTTTTCTTTGCAAGATTTGTTCAGAGGGATTTGCCTTTGTCTTCCTCTGAGACTGAAAGAGGGTGACTTGCCCATGGTTACCCAATGGGTTTCTATGGCTGATTGGAGATTCAAACCTTGGTCTCCAGAGCTCAATGCTCAAACCTCTACATCAGGTGAGGTGTGTGTGTGCTGGCACTGGTTAAATCCATATTAGGATAGAGAAGTAGTATTGTGGTGGGATAGTGAGTTTGAACCAAGGCATAATAAATTTGTTTACCATAGGTGAATATGCCTCTTTCTTGAAACTCCTATTGAAGATAATGGACAGGGTTGGGCATCAAGTAAGACCCACTATTCCTCTATTAAAACTTGTTGTTAGGTTAAGAGAAAGAACAGAATATTTGTGATTCACCTCTGCAATAGATAAGGAGTAGAGTTTCAAACAGCTGGGGGGCGGGGGACCTGGTATGAGCAGCTCTTTGGGCTAGTTAGCTTTCATTGAAACATAGGGGCTGGAAATACTGGCAAAAAAGGGCTGCGAGATGCCACCCCTTCCTGTCCCGGATGGAGCCAGTGGCAACCAAATGGTGCAGCTTCCAGGAGGCCTAAAAAGAACCTGCTTCCTGGCGGGTTCTTTTTAGGTCATACATGGGGTGCCATAGTCATGTCCACATTCCATGATGACATCTGCACCGTACGGTGCTGTTTGGGTGCTGTCCTACACAGATGTCATCATGGCATGCCCATTTGGACTGGCCCATAATTAACCTACTTACATCTTGAAATAAAAGGCACTCTTTGTGAGGTCCATTTGTGAAAAGAAGAGTGTAAGACAGAAAGTTCCAGGTGTTGATATAACCTGGGTTGGGGTTCACCTACATAAAGATGAAATATTTTTCTCCCACTTCACCCAAAATAGTTCACACTAAATTACAGCTAAAATCTCATTACTTGAAAGTAAAACAAAACTCATCCAAATAAAAGCCCAGGGTTAAAATAATTTAAAACACAGTTAAAACATAACAGAAAGATAAAAGCAAAGCACAGCCTGTTAAAACACATTTACAGTGAGTTAAATGGTAGTGGGACTGAAATAAAGATTTTGTCTGAAATTCTTAAAACTTGGGTAAGATTGCATACAGAGATAACAAGAAACGGAGCTGGAACAAACGTTGGAATCCATTGCACAATGGTCAAGTTCCTGGCTTACATGGATACTTTTTTTAGTCTAATAGTCTGAAATGATCTAATGTCGACAGAGTGCAGCATAAGCAAAATGATTTTGCAAGGGAAAGTCCAAGGAGATTGTCTGATTAAACAGAACTTTCTCCCCCCCCCTCCCCATTTCCATTAATCAAATTGTTAAAGCATTGTCTGCTAGTGCCTGAGTAGGTAGAAGAATTATAAAGAAAACTAGAGAGGATTTCAGAGTTAGATATATTCTGAGTTGTATTGCAATTCCAGATAAATCATGTGTAATCCACAGAATGGGGGAAAAACAAAACAAAACAGTGCTGACATAAATTTCAGGCATAACAGACCAGAGAAACAACTGTTCAAGAAGCACTGAATGGTGCTGAAAAATATAATAAACACAAAAATCAGAAAGCTTCTGTGTTATAATTGGACATGTCAGTATTTTTTTAAAAAAATAACCTATTGACAGTCTTTGCCTGTGAATATAGGTATTCATCAGCTGAAAATTTAATGACAACAGATTCCTTATTTCTAAAATTATTTGATCAAGATGTTCATCCATGAAATTGATGAGGCAGAACCTGTACACCAACCAGTCCCACACCCATCCACACATACACAGCCTTTAGAAAAGAAAAGAAGCAAGAATGTTCTCATCAAGGAACTCGAGTTAGTCATTCTGCATGCCTATGCTTATTGACTGTTTATTTGCATTTTACTTTATTGAACTTGGCCATACTATATATATTTATGACAATTTCATGATTATTAGGTTTCACCATAACCTTTCTTCCCTGGCATAACTCTAACTTGCCACAATTTTTTCTGTTTCCTCTCTTCCATGTACTTGATTATGGACAAGTAGGGGAGAACAATGGCAAACTCCCTCTGAACAAAACCTGCCAATAAAAATTTGAGATAGATTTGCCTTAGAAGGCACACACAGTAACACTGATTAGTAAGGCTATTGATATATAGTTCACAAGGAAAACAAAGTCTGTTTATTTTCTTTGCTAACAGCTGTGTGTGTATGGGTGGATGTGGGACTGGTAGGTATACAGGTTCTGCCTCATCAATTTCATAGTCTACTGGAAGGATCCAGTAGTATCTTTCACATTTCCCAGCAGGAATAGAAGAAAGAATATTACTATCAAATTTGGAAAAGGCCCCATACCCATACCCTAGCAACTTTTTTTATAACATATGAAAACATTAATCAATTAAATGGTAACTTTTTAAAATCCAGAATGAGTAAAGGAGTTTTTCTTGGCAAAGGGTTTTCATTATCCAAAATTAAATGAGGGGAGAGGAGAGAAAAAAGAAATCCTCTGTTTAAATTTATGTGTAATTATTTGAAGAAAAATGTTGGCAGGAGGAAGGAGAACACACAGTTACCTAGATAATCAGATATTTTGTAGACCTTTATGAGAATACCTGCCCCCCCCCCCAATCTAACGTTCTCTCCCTTTTGGCAGATTGAATGTGCTTAGGAAAGCAATCAAAAGAACAGGATCTGGAATTTAAGAAATCACCAATCTGCTCTTTTCCATTTCTCCTGTCAATTATAACATTTTAGAGCCTAGTCATGCCTTGAAGCATGACCTAGACATCAAAGGATTGCTTTTCAGTGCAGAGTGTGCAGGATACCATGCCATGATTCCCATTAACAATAATAGGAGTGCTCATCTAATTCCCCATTCACCACACTGCAAATTTTCCCCTTCAGAGTCATGAAAGCCATGAAACTTACCATGAGAGCGAAACTCTAGTAATAGACTACTTAACTAGATTTTGATACCTGGAGAGAAAAGGAAAATGAAAATTTCAGGGACTGTATTTTAGAGATACTCTACCACATTGCAAAGCAGACTGTGAGAATAATGTCAGAAATAAGGCTAGAAGTAGGAGTTCATGGAGATAAGAACATTTTTTAAAAAGCACTAAAAGAAGAGGTTGTCCACAACCCTTGCCCTAGCAGAGGAAAGCAAAAGAAACAACTACAAGCTGAATGACAATTTGGCTGTTCCTGCACTACCTTGGCACTGAACATTTTCTAAAGTTTCTCTTGAAAAAACAGATATGAGATAACCATTTAGGAAAGGTGACATAGGATAGAGTGTCTCATGTACCACTTTCAATGAACTGTGTAAAATAGAGCATAGTAAAATGTATAGACAGAACGAAGAATATTGCTTACAATATTCTACTTGCTTCAGTTAACCAAATAGATGAGATCCTGGGCATGGCATCTTTAACAGAAACTATGGAAAGAATTGGTGAAGTTTCCTACACCACAAAAATGAAGGTTCCACATGTTTCAGCAAACTTTTCATTTAGAACTAACATTATGCACATATGAAATGAAACAACCAGGTCAGGTAACTATTATGAATTTTCTAGAGACCACTTAAAAGCTTTTCCAAAACATTTCCTAAGATTATTGTTTTCTTTCACCAGCCTCCAGTTTTCTTATGATCTCCATTTTGGTGATGAAATCCATGCTTTTCCAACATGCCAAGGTAGCTTGTGAGATGGGAGGTAATACACAAACATTAATTTCTATTTATAAGAATTGTAAGTTGGAGCATACGTACACAGGAATTGAAAGTTGTGCCATTCATTTTATATACAAAGCTAACTCTTTTCTTTCTTTCTTTGGTGAAAATTATATGCAATTTATAGGTATAGTATTCCCTTATAAGAAAGTTATTACTGACAAATCATGTGAAAACAGGAAGAGGGTTTTTGTGTTTTGTGTCTTTGAATTTCCACACAACCACACACACATACAGTACTTCACAAATATATGTGATTGTATATTTCAGTGTTAAAGGAACTATGCATAAGATTATTTTTATTACTTGGCAAAAGTGGAATAAATGTCTACTAACTAATTAATCAATGTGAGAGTATGGCTTTACTTCTTAATTCACCTGAGTGGGGATTCAAACCTTGGTCTACAC
Source organism: Urosaurus nigricauda (assembly GCA_034509955.1). Taxonomy (NCBI): domain Eukaryota; kingdom Metazoa; phylum Chordata; class Lepidosauria; order Squamata; family Phrynosomatidae; genus Urosaurus; species Urosaurus nigricauda. The sequence goes on along the minus strand of JAOEGL010000001.1, from coordinate 252,374,616 downwards.
GAAGCATGCTCACACCAAGTTAGCAGACCTACTTTCATTTTAGCAATCCAGTTCTACAAGTGAAATTTGAAGGTTCACTTTGCATGATATACAGAAACTTCCATTGATCAATTGTCAACATTTTATACCAAACTTCTCAATAATAATGGCAATATATATTATTTCAATAATTCAATTATCACTTATTCTCTTGTTTTTCAGTAGTCTTTTTTTTCTTTCTAAATTTAACTGATTTAACATCATTGTAGTCATTTTCATCACCATGTATCTGAATGTGGTAAGATTTTCAGGTAAGATTAATAATGTTGTATCTAATTTTTATTTCACTGCTACCATTTAGGCCTTGGCCCTGCTAAAGTTAGTAAGGACAACTAAGCGCCACTGAAACACTGGATAATTTAAATATTGTTACCTTTTTACATTTATGTCAATAAGTCTTAATCATAATTGTGCTTAGCTGCAGCTGATACTTTTTAAGAACAGTGTATGAGGCCCAATTGCCACGCAGGTCAGCCCCCCCCCCCCCCAATAAACACAGGAAACTGGTTGGAGGAAAAAAGGCCACAACTTTTTAAACTGTTCTACATAGCCAGAACAACAAAAAACCATAGGGTTGGCCCAAAGTATAAGGTCTGGATATGGACATCAGCAACACCGTGGTTGTTGATGTACGCTTGGTAGCAGGGGCAAACATTTGGGATGACATAGGTGCCAAGCTCTGCCCTGTTGCACAGTTAGGCAACTGTGCTGCTTCACATTGAATTGCGAAGTATCCTTAGTCACCGGGTATTAATCGACTGTGGCCCCTGCAATGGCCACAGTGAATCGTTCCTTACCCAGGTCACAAGGACTCCCGATCCAGTGCCAGAAGGCCCTGGAAGCCCCTACCCCAGATCCAGGCCTATGCTTCCACCACACAGGAAGGTCTGAAATAGCACTTGCCCGAGCAAGAGTCCAAATCGGGGCACACATAGCCCGCAAACACCCTAGACTTCCATCGACCAATTCAGTTGATGATGTCAGTAGAGAGTCCAGCACGGGCTGCAGATGTGGCCGCTCCAATGCAGAATGAATGGCCCCCAAATTCATCCGGAGGAAGACCCAGCACCTGAAGGGCCAGCTTTAACACAGCAACAAATTGAAAGCGTGTGACAGATGATCCATCAGCATGACAAAATAGGGATCCCCGACACACAGGCTGGTGCCTAATAAACCTTTTTAGAACCCAAACAGGGCAGAGGTGCAAGTCTTTTAGGCGCCCCAGTGTGATCGATGAGCCTTGGCCCAGCTGATCACATTTTGACCTGCAAACCGTCAAACATACAATATCAACATTGAACAAAACATCAGTGATGCACAAGTATCTTTCTGAGCAATCGATCTTTGAAGATAGGACCAACTCCCTTACCCTCAGGGCCCTGAAAAATGCAGTCACAAATGCCGCCTGAAAAAGTTCTGCTTCAAAGAGAGAGGAACAAATAGTGGGAAGCTGGGACACAATATCCCGAAGCAGTGTAAAACAGATAGGGTGCCTGGCATCTTTTTTGTCCGTATGCATGCGTCTCCAACCCTCCAGAGTGTGATGCACTTGGAAACAAGCACATGGATCAACCAGGCCAGAGGCTTTTGCGAAGAACGAAATACCTGCAAAGTGAACAGAAATAGAGTGCGGGGAAATCCCACTGTACTTTAATCACGCTATGAAGCATAAAACAGTTGCTGAATCCATAGGCCAAAGTGCTGGAATGCCTAGGGCACCCCAAAAGGAGGATAATTTATAAGAAAAAACCCTATTATAGGCCCTGAGAGTGGAGGGAGCCACCGAAGACAAAATGCCCTGGGTCACAGTGGAAGTCCAATTTTCCAGAGGTCCTCTGGAAACGGCACGGGAAGGGGGTTTGCCTCTGGAGTCAGCTGTCAAAACCTGTCTTCCTGGAATCGAGAAAGAGCATCAGCTAAATTATTTTGCAAACCAGGAACAAACCGAGCTGTGAAATAAATGTTAAACATTAAATAAGTAAGTACAAGCCACAGCACCAACACCATGACTCTTTCTGATTTGGAAGACAGGCTATTAGCAACAGCAAGTACGGCTTGATTATCACACCAGAACAGAACACGTTTGTTGGATAACTCATGTTTCCAAATAATGACAGCCACCACAATGGGAAATAATTCCAAAAAAGTTAAATCATTAACAACATCCCGTTGAGCCCAATCCTCTGGCCATTTTTGAGCACACCAGTGTCCTTGAAAAAACAGCCCAAATCCCAATCTTCAGATCCTCTCTAATACCCTTGGTGATGTGCACATGGTGACGAGGCCTGGAAATACCTGCAGTAGCTCTGGCCAGCCTAGCACAAAAGGGGCGACCAGGAGAAACCACACAGCACGCAAAGTTCAGGTGACCCAGGAGGGATTGCACCTGTCTCACAGTAACTTTTTGGGATGCAAGAAATTTTGAAATAAGTTTTTTTTAGAGCACTCAATTTGTCAGGAAGGGGATGGGAAACTCCTTCAACCGATTCCAATTGGACACCCAAAAATGTGAGGGACATAGCTGGCCCTTCAGTGTTATCCGGCACTAAAGGAACCCCGATCTCAGATGCCAAAGCAGAAAAGGTATTAAGGAGCATCTGGCAATGGTCTGAGCCAGACCGTCCAGTGAAGAGGAAATCATCCAGGTAATGAGTCACAAGTGGGGAGCAAGCCCTGCATTTTACCTCCCACTTCAAGAAATTATTGAAGGCCTCAAAGGCTGCGCAGCTAATTGAACAGCTCATCGGTATATCCTTATCGAAATACTATCAGCCTTGTACCTTAAACCATAGCAGGTGGAGATCAGGGTTTGAATCTCCACTTGGCCATGAAAAACCATTGGGTGACTTTGAGCAAGTCATACTCTCAGCTTCAGAAGAAACCAAAGGCAAACCCCCTTTAAACAAGTTTTACCAAGAAAACCCCATGAGAGGTTTGCCTTAGGCTCACCCTAAGTGAGAAATGACTTTAAGCCACACAGCACCACAAAACAACCTAACATACATATATTACATATTTGGAAATAATATGTCTCCTGTTCTGATCTTTTTATAGTATTCAGGGAAAGATATTAGATAATTTAGCTTCAAAGTTGGCTTGTATGTGAAGTATGGTTCACTTCTGAGTACTGGTAACCTATGTTCAGTTATCCATGGTTTCTGAAAGTTATACTGAAATGTAATAATAATTTTGCCATAAAGAACCTATGTTAAGTCCAAGTAAATTCCATTTTTAAAGATAAGACTGCAAAAATAAGATCTAATTATTATTATTTTTAAGAAGGTATAGGTCCTTCTATACATGGTGTAGGGGTTTGAGTGCTAGACTACAATTCTCGATACCAGAGTTTGATTCCCAGCTTGGCCATGAAACACACTGGGTTTCCTTGGGCAAATCACACCCTTTCAGCCTCAGGGGAGGGCAATGGGAAACCTCCTCTGGACAAATGTTGTCAAGAAAACCCCATGATAGATTTACCTTAGGGTCACCATAAGTCGGGAATGATTTGAAGGCAAACACCAACAACAAATTGTTCTTTCTACAATGAAAATCACATTGGATCACACCAAATTAATTTAATTCTTATGCTTTCCTCTAAAATTTCAGAGAAGAAATGTATTTTAACTAAATGAATAGTTTTGTTTGATTCTTTTCAGCTCTATTGATAATTAGTTCTTTCTTGTGAAATATAACTTTTTTCTTTCTTTGCAGTAGAACATACTTTGTGACCATTTGATATATACACACACACCTAAAGGTAGCACTGGGGCAGAAATAATTTAAAAGACTTTTGGCAACGTAAAGTTATAAATGCATAGCATCACTTCAGGACAAGCTGATTCTCTGCATTAATTTGCACTTCTGAACCTTCTGACAACCCAAGTACATAGGCCCAGTCACCTAGGTCAGATTTACATGTAGTGTGAAATTCAACTCATCAGCATAATGCTTGAGTAATTAGACTTCACACAAATGAAAGTCAAGGAGGTTGCAAAGGTGAAGTTCCAATTTGGTGACAAAGTAAAACTGCAGAACTGTCTCTCTCTCACACACAAACTCACTGTCTCATGCACACACACACACACACTTCCTTGTTCTAGCTGGGCTTGTGAGATTTTAAAGGGCCTGTGCTGACACTCTCTGTTGCTTGCTTCCATTGTTGGACTGCATTGTAATATAACTATCAGACAGGAAAGTGGGATTGGACAAATACCAAATAAATAAAACTAGCTTTCTTTTCATTTACAGCACTCTCCGTGAATTTCAGTGTTTCATGCCTCTGATTATAAAGAAATGGAGGGACCAAAGTTAAAGAGATTCATGGCATGAGTCCTCAAAAAGATTGCTGAAAGGCAATGCATTAAGTATGGGATGCACCTTCTTACTTACTTACTTACTTACTTACTGGGCCCTGGATGTAAAACAGATGTAAAAAGAAGAGCCCACACATTCAGTAGACCTATTTTAAGTTATTGCCTAAAATATTTTGAAGTAGTAATGATTAGCTTTTGACAGTACTCTTGATGGAAAGAATTCCACAATGATTCAACAGTTCAGATCGTCTGTCTTTATTGTGCCTCCACTATACAGGCATTAGGTAAGGAATTAATATATCTTATTACACGACACATAACTTACAATCTTCTCATGCCACCTCACTAGAATATTCAACATTAGAATATTCTGTCTCTACCTTGCTACTGGGGGAGATGTGGATTCTTCCATGCCCTTTCTACCAGCCTGCTGAGGATCAATTAGGTAGAACACCAGCATTTTTCTTTTTGTTGGCTAATGATGAGGATGGTTTCCTTTTTGTTACTATGTGCCTTCAAGTCAATTTTGACTTATATCAACCCAATCAAAGGATTTTCTTGGCAATATTTATATTTATTTATTTATTTATTTATTTATAGGAGTTTTGCTGTTGCCTTTCTCTACAGATGTAAGTTGGCCAAGGTCATCTAGCAGGTTTCCATGGCTAAGTGGGGGTCTGAATCCTGATTCCCCAGAATCCTAGTTCAACACTCAGGCTTGCATGACTTCCTATTCCTTTCCACTTTTTGTTATTGAGTGCCCCAAAACAACACATGCATGTTAATATTGTCCTGGTACAATCACAGTTATTTCATATAACTCTACATGAAAGTGATGGGCTTTAAACTGGCTGGATCATGACCTAAACAAATGGTGTAATAATTTATCTGCTTTAAAAACAAAACAAAACATGCACACAGATCCACAGGCACATATATAGAAAACCCAGTACTTTAAGTCTTCCATTTCATTCTGAGGTTAAAGTTTGAGAGGTAATTTTAAATGTACACATTCAGACATTTATCGTCCTATTTTTAATTTACTTCTGCAAAGTTCACGTGCTTCCTTTTGCATTTGATAAAGCTGTTGAGCTAACACACCAAATAGTCCTCCCAATTAAACCTCTTGGTTGGAGAATTCATTAATTAGTCTTATCTTGTTCCCATCAGAGTATTCCTGCCCTTTTCCACTGGTCTGCTGCTAGGGTTTTGGACTTGTGCCCTTGCGTGTCCTGCATATAACTAGTAGAGCAAGAAACATCTCAGGGCATTGTATTTTAGTACAGGATAGCATAATCCTCCAGGAAATCTTACTCTGAACCCTCAGGCAGAACTAGCATTAAATATCATCTTCACTTGACCTCTTCAAAGTACATGCTTTTACCAAGCAGGGTTTGTATTTTTAGCTTGCTTAGTTTTGAAATCCAAGGCTCATTCTTCTATTATTCACATAGTTCCTATTTCTGTTCACAGTTTATTGTTGATGTTTCTGGAGATGAATTTTTTCCTTTCCGCTGTGCTTAGAGTGGATGTTGTTGTTTTCTTCTTCAGTTCCACACCATCTGCTGAGATCTGGTGTTCTATTAAAGCACACCCCTAAGAAGCTGCTGGCGTTGCCAATTTATTGCTAATGGTGAAGTAGAAAAGAAGCCAGTATTCCAAATCAGAATGTACCTTGGGAGGTTGTCATCCTTCAGGACTCTGCTGTTGTGTTTCTGGGCTGAATGCCCTACAAGTAAACCGAGATGCATGAGTGATATGGCCATGCCCCACTATGTGGGAATGTTACTCTTATATGTATGATTATAATTATAGAAAATGGGTGCAGAATGTGACCCTGAATGTCTGTATGGTGCTGTTGTAGACCTGGGCTGTTGTAGACCTAGATTTAGCTTTTTCAAAACTTGAAGACTTCCACTTTACTTTCTGGTTTCAAGAAGGCCTCTCTTGAAGTAAAATGGAGTAAGGGGTATAAGAAAATTGCATCATATCCCATAGAGGTTTCAGAGGGCCATACTGAGTTAAAAAGTAAGGGAAGAAGAAAGAAAACAAAAGCCAGAGGTTAGGCAACATGGCTCTACAGTACCTGATGGGCATCATGTGCAGTCCCCATACTTCAGATAATTGTCCATCCCTATAACAGGCCACTGTTGCATCCATACAAGCTAGCAATGTTGGTGTCAGAAAGAGAGGGTTCTTGTACAGCCCTGGTAAACATGCTAAAGCTTAATGTTAGAGCTTTTATTTCATTTACAAGAAATTCTACTGGCATAGACACCCCTGACTGTGTGCTGTACTATCAGAACAAGATTAGGTGTAGTAGACTGAATAGGGACCTTTTCATATAACACCATTAGAGCATTATTTGATACCTTTTCAACTGAGGCTTGTAGTTGGTGAGGAACTGGAGCTTTCTGGCTGAGCATCCTAAATACTCCTCCTTAAACTGCAAATCCCAGGATTCCATAGGATGTTGTCATGGGATGATAATACTATAATTGTGTAGTATGAAAGGGTCATAGACATCCAGGCTCTACTTTTCTTTCAGTGAATTGTCTTGATGATACATAAATGTAAGCCAGGAGACGAGTCACTATATCTCCCATTCACAATATTTATGATTCAAAGTACTGACTCTTACCTTCTCTCATAAATGTACCTGATAGATTTTAAATTAAGCCTATGTTTCAGCAGATTTTATCTGCATTGCCTTGCATTGCCAATGACAGCTAGCTCTGATAATAAAACTCAAGAAGTGGTCGGGGAGGGGGAGCAAGGATAGGGAACATTTGATTCATCAGACATCAGATTACAATTGCCACATCTCTAATCAGCATATCAGAGTAAGAGATGGTCTTGGGAGTTGTAATCCAAAAAAGTAACCTTTTTAGGGTTTGCTTGCAAATGGCATTGCAAATTCTGGGACTGTTCATATTGGCTAGGAAATTATCAGACGTCTCATCCCAAAACTTTTCCAAGTTCTCATTCCAGTCTACATTGCACATAGGAATTAAGTGGGATACTTGGCATGACTCTCGTCTTTTCTATTCATCTCTCTAAATACATATGAGAGGGAATCCAAAAGTTTTAATGATCTTCTTTTTAAAAAATTGGCAGAAAGTTTGTTTTGATTTGTAGTTGTTAACTTATCTCTATGTAGTCACTATCTAGATTTGAACATTTTTCCCAGGGTATCTTGACCCTCTGAATATCTGATATTGTAGAAGTCTGCAGATTGCACCTTATGAGAAGGTATTGTAAAGTAATAATTATCACCTGGAATAATTATGTCATATTGATGAAATTTTGTCAGTGTCATCATTGGTCCCTAAGTACACATTGCTGAGAAAATCAACTCATTGCATCCTTTATTTTTGTGACTGGCTCTGCCAGAAGTGACTAAAGTGTAAAATCCTCATCAGGCACAATCTGCAGGCTTCTACAATAATGGTATTTGGAGGGTCAAGAAATGCTGGGGAAAATGTGTAAATCTAGATAGTGACTACATAGAGATAAATTAACAATTACAAATCAAAACAAACTTTATGTCAATTTTTTTTAAAGGTGATAATTAAAACTTTTGGATACGCCCTCGTATCATTCAGATATAGAGGAGACAAAATGTGGTACTGAAACTTGGCATTTCCTGATACCACCACCTAGACAGATAGATACCTTGTCTGTCTGTCTGTCTGTCTGTCTAGTCATCCATCTATCATCTATCTATTTTAGCAACTAAGAGTAGAAATGAAAATGTTGCACCTAGTTTAAAAAGGATAATTCTTTCCCCCTGAATTTATTTATAAACAAGTATTTCTACCCTGGCAGTGCTATAAATTTTTCATAAGCAAGCCTTGTGGAACATTCCTTATTTAAATAACTCTGGAGCACAAAACCCCAAGGTTGCCTAGTTTTAAAAAAAATATTGAGGAGAAAGTATTGAGAGTCCTAAACCTAGGCATGGACTAAGATGAGTCTGCTGACATCAGAAAAGTTGCATCTGATTTACTTAGCTTTCAGATCAGAATTAAAACCATACATCTTCCACATTTCTATATACAATAGAAAACAAATGAACTTTTTAGAAGGAAGTATGACTCCTTTTCTTTAAAGAGGAATTATTTCAGAATTCTTTTTTTTTTTTTTAAACTGCTCTTGTTCACACAATTTACTGGAAGGACCTCCAAAACACACTTTTTTCTTGATAGCAATATTGTTGTCAGAGTGTGAAAAGTTATTTTCTAAATGTAGTTTACTTCTATTACTTAATAATAATAATAATAATAAATCTTTATTTCTAGCCCGCTCCTCTGTAGAGCACAATCAGTGGTGTTTAAAATATTTATATTATATTATTTAAATTATATACAAATTAAATTCAAATAATGTTGCATTATGTATTACTTGTTCTTTTCTTTCTTAGTTTATCTTTTACTTTTTCCTTACTTTTTTAAAAAGCTAAGTTTTTAGATATCCACTCATGATATTTACACACTGTTAAAATGATCTAGAAATGGTTAGCGCATGCGCGCACACACATACTTGTGATTATGTTCTCAATTGTAACATTATTTTTGGAAGGCAACCCCAAAAGAACCAGTTACAGATAATTATTTTACTTGTAATGTATAACTTGTTAATTGTGATTGAACCTTTAGTAGCAGCCAGGCACACCTCTACATTATACTATAATAGCCTATTTGACTATTATATATTCATCCTGGGATTTTTAGTTTAGTGAGGTGCTTAGAATTATCCTCTTGACAGCTCCAGTACTGTTGTTCAAAAGCTCTCTAATTGTTCAAGTACCTGATTAAACTACAAATCCCAGGGTTATGCAGGAATGAGAAATGGCAGTTAAAGTGTTTTAGTTGTATAGTATAGGCACACTCACACGTACTTAGCAAGTAAAGGATTTTCTGCCTATGGATATAAATTGAAGGGGAAAGCAAAGCAACTACAGCTTTACATATCATGCTGCTGTTGCATGCATAGATATAGGGCAAGTAAAAGGTGGAAAAATAACAACCCTAATTAGGTAGTTTCATGCATTCCAAAACTTCATATATTTCATGTATTCATGTATTCAGAACCTCCTTTTTACAATGACCCTCTGCCTATATGACCTACATATGGTATACTTGGTGGGATTTGCCCTAGATCTAAGAATTAGCTTTGCCAGTTAGTTCAATATTTTCTTGCCTAATTCCTCATTTGCTTTTTAATGAGTAATCTGGTAATTATTAATTAGTAATTGGTTAGTTAGAGTCATAGAGTTGGAAGAGACCACAAGGGGCGTCCAGTGCAACCCCCTGCCATGCAGGAATACATGTTTACATAACAACAGAGCAGCAACCTCTGAGATAACTCATGACATGCAAGGCTATCAATCACTGTGGGAGTATGTGCTTTAAAACTTTCTGTTCAAATTATGGTGACCAGATCAATTTCATAGACAAGATATACTCAGAGGTGGTTTGCCATTATTCCCCTGAAATATTGCCAATAGCTCCTGGTATTCCTTGGCTATGACAATGGAAATCCAATATACAAAAACACTGCATTTTGAAGACCTGAAGGGATAAAATCATAGAATCATAGAAATGGAAGGGCCATTCAGTCCAACTCCCTGCTCTCCAAAAAAACATAATGAAAATATACCCAATAGATAACCATCTAGCCTCTATTTAAAAGCCTCCAAAGAAACCTCCACTACACTCTGAAGGAACATATTCCATTGTCAAACAGCTCTTACTGTCAGAAAGTTCTTCCTATTGTTCAATTGGAACTCCTTTCCTGTAGTTTCAATCTGTTGTTCCAGGTCCTATTCTCTGGAGCTGAAGAAAAGAAGTTTGCTCCATCCTCAGTCTGACACCCATTCAAATATTTAAACAGGGTTATCATATCAGCTCTTAACATACCCAATTTCTTAAGTCTCTCCTCACAGGGCTTGGTTTGTGATGCCCGAAACTGGGCATGATATTCTAGGTAAGCCCTGACTAAAGTAGAATAGAATGGTAATAATAATAATAATAATAATAATAATAAAAATTATTTATACCCCGCCCCTTTGAGATCAATCGGGGCGGCTAACAACATTAAAATACAATTACATCGAATAAAACAGCAACATCCCTCTCCCCCTTAAAACGATATTAAACCTATTACAGATTAAAACCGAAAATTTAAACAACATTAATACAAATTACAAAATAAACAGGACAACGTGGCAACATCCTAATTGATTTTTACATAGACATTGGGGATTCTACCGAAAAGGGAGTCCCTGAGGCCAGGGTATCTATCCTGGAAAGGCCTGCTGGAAGAGATCCATCTTGACAACCTTTTTAAAGCTGTCTAAAGATGTCGATTGATGGATCTCATCCGGCAGGCCGTTCCACAATTTGGGGGCGACAATGGAAAAAGCCCTCTGGGAGGTAGCCGAAAGCCTAGATTTTTGAGGCTGCAGCAAATTCCTCCCAGAGGACCGGAGTGAGCAGGGAGGATTATATGGGAGAAGGCAGTCCCGGAGATAGCTTGGACCCAAGCCATTTAGGGCTTTAAAGGTGATGACCAACACCTTGTACGGGGCCTGGAAACTAATAGGCAGCCAGTGGAGGGACCTTAATACCGGAGTAGTATGGTCCCTCCTAGATGTTACTGATACTAATCTGGCTGCCATGTTTTGTACTAGCTGCAGTTTCCGAACCAAGCATGAGGGTAGCTTTTTCTTCCTTTGATCTAGACACACTATACTTTTATTGATGCAGCCTAAATACACACACACACACACAAGGCTGCTGTCATATCTGTGACCTCAGAAACTGACTGTTGCTAGAAATAAAATATGCTTCATTTCAAGTACAGGAAATTGGCTGCTCTCAAATGTTTGTCAGACTGAGACAGCATGGCCAGTGTTGGTGGGAATTATAATCCTGCAACCTCTAGAAGTTTCAAGACTAATGGTTTCACCCAGCAAGGCAATTCTTATTGTTTTATATTCTCATGTTATAATGTAATATTACGTAATCTAATATTGTTTGTCTAAAATAATTGTCATCAAAATTATCATGAGAAACAAGTAATACAATGTAATAAACAAGAGGTACTTTCTAAAAGTCATCATTAAAAGATTTCTCATCTCTTTTAGACTCTGAAGCACAGTCTGTATTACAGGAGCTATAATGGTAAAAATATAAATGTCTAATTCCAATCAACCTTTCACAAGAAAGTGTTTTAAAAAGCATACTTCGTAGGATTTCACTGATCGCAATATGCTTCAGTTCTTATTACTAGAAAAGGGAGTTTTGCTGCTCATCCCAATCCCTCTAAATTCTATATTTTGTAGCCTTAAAATTATATGAAATCAGAGTTATAAAAAATAAGGTTATTGAAGATGTAGTGGAAAAAACGTGGCAGTGAGTAGAACAGTTAACATCAAGTAGAAGATTGTTTAGACATTAGGCTTCAAATAAGCACAGATATAATTAAATAAGTACAGATTGAGTCTTCCTTATCTGGAGTGCTTGGGACCAGAAGTGTTTGGGGTTTCAGAGTTCTTTGGATTTTGGAATACTTGCATATAGACAATAAGATATTTTGGAGATGATTCCCAAGTCTAAACATGAAATTCATTTATGTTTCATCTATACCTTATAGACATAGCCTGAAGGTAATTCTCTACACAATACTTTTAATAATTTTGTGCATGAAACAAAGTTTGCATACCTTGAACCATCAGAAAGCAAAGGTGTTACTATCTCAGCCACCCATGTAAATTTTGGATTTTGGAATATCTTAGATTTTGGCATTATGGATAAGGGAGACTCAGCTTGTACAGAAAAGCTAGATCATGAAACCTAGTGAGAACAGTCAGCAACTAAAGAAGAATAAAGGAATCGTATGCGGTGAACCATGTTTGCTAACTCATTTTCAGGCTTTGTCAACTTTTCAGATGATGTGGTCAGAAGAAAAACAAAATGATAGTTCAGCAACAAAGCACATCAACAAAGCACATAACTGCCACAAGGCACAGAAGTGGCCTCTTAGCTGTTCCTCCTGAACTTTTCAGCTGTTTCTCTTTGTCTGAAAGTGGAATTGTGTATGCTACACAACCTGTGCTGGTTTTTCTAAAATAGCTTTCTTAATCAGATGTGGTGGAAGACACTGTCCCATGACAAATATTGCAATAAAATTCTGGTCACATCTTTGCACACTGGAAAGGGGACAGCATCTTGTCCAGCTTTTGGTAGGCCTGCAGGTGTCTGAAATGCCTGTCCCTTTTTGCAATTCCAGGCAGGCACTGAAAGAAGGAGTTTAATGAACATATATGATAAGTTGATGCCAGATGAGGACTAACAGGGACAGCTATGTGAAAGAAAGGAATATAGTAATACTATTTAGGATTCTAGTTGTTTAATGAGGAGCAATTACGTGTTCATAAAAAGCATCTCAATAAAACGTTCGATTAAAAAAAATAATCATGTATCAATTTTATTGTTCAGAAATTTCTTTTTTGTGAAGCATCCTTGTCCCTCCAGAAAGTAGCTGTCAGTCACAACTGGCAGTCAAAATACCACTCCTAGAACCAGTTTCAGTGTCCAGTAGACATAACTGCCATGGATCTTGCCCAAAGGCGATTGTGTTTGAAAGGCTGTGTTAAAAAAAAAAATCAGGTGGTAGTATATAAGTGTATATGTTATCACACTATAATATTGCCATCAATCAGTTCCTACTTTTTAATAGCAATGGCAAGTACATTTCTATACCACTTATCAGTGAACTAGCATTCCTTAAGCAGTTTACAATGTGTAAGCCAATTGCCCCCAACAAACTGGTTACTCATTTTACTGAATGACAAAAGGATAGAAAGTTGAGTGGATCCTGGAGCCCTGCATGGGATGAAACTCATAACCTTGTGGCTGCAGGACTGGCATTTAACCAGGGCTCCTATCTGATTTTGTATACAGTGGTCCCCCGGGTTACGAAGGTAATCCGTTCCGGGATTACCTTCGTAACCCGGAAGCTGTTCGTAACCCAGGGGACCTCTTTCGCCAATGCACAGCGCGCCGGAAGTGCACTGTTTTAAAGCTTCTGGGTTGCGAATTTTTTTCGCAACCCGGGGTTTTTTTCGTTGGCCGGGGCCGTTTTTCCGGCCCCGGCGGTTTCGGGTCCCGGGGATTTCAGATCCTGAGGGATTCGTATCCCGGGGGACCACTGTACTTTATTCGCTGTGGTACCCCAGTTGTATTGTTGCACAGGGCTCTCCCTTTGGAGAATGGATTGGTGCTACACCAAATTAAACAAGTATTTTTATCCAAGACTTTTAGATTCTAATGATTTTATCTGAATCTGTATATACACAATTTTTAAAAATAACTGTTCAAACATGTTCAATTGTTTCAAGTGTTTTTATTTTCTTTAAGTTATTTTTTTATTGTTTTAAGTTTTAAAATTCTTTTTATTTGTATCCTTCCCTGAGATCTATAATATAGGGCAGGATATAAATATTCTAATAAAATAAAAACAAAAACCAATAAAACAAACTCTGTTATCATTTCCTTTTACATTAATCCCATCTTTATTCCTTTTAATCAAAGTTTTCTTTGGAGTCCATTGCAGTACTGAGACTCACTACTATTGTTCCACCTTTGTTTATTTGACGCTGTTAAGTATATTAAGCATATTATTTGGCGCTGTTACACATATTGGATAATTTAAACATACCCTCCTACAATGGGGTGGGAATGATATAATGGAATAGTGTGCATGTTATATTATGTTATTTCAATAGGAAAATGAGAACTGGGATAAGGAAAGGCTTTGCCCATCTTACCTTTCTATGTTCCATCTCTCAAGTATCAGCAGCTCAGAGAAAACCACCTGAACTGACACACCAGTGGTGACAGCAGTATGCTGAAGCTACATCATTACCTAACATTTTTTCTGAAGCCAATTAGACTTCCTGCCTTTTCTTGGGAAGAAAAAGAAAAAAAGATGTCCAGCAGCCAGTAGGAGTCCCATGAGTATCCACATCATTGGAAAACCTACCATCAGGTTTGTCTGTTTTCCTCAGCCTCAGCTCTTCAAATTACTTTCACATTTTTTTATCGATGCATATCCTTTCATGTTAGAATCGGACCACTGGTATTTGCCTTATATAACAGAAAAGCAGAGACATGAACATTTCCATGTGACTCTCCCTATTATGTCTCATCTAGTGAATGCAGATAACAAATGACATGGAACAGAGGTGGGTTTCCTTGTGGCTGCCAACAATCAGACCTTAAATCCAAATAGGAATGGGGGGGGGGATGCAAAAAGTAGGTGTGGTTTGGATTCACTCGGGATGTAAATCTGCACATTCCATTCTTACACACAAGAAAGCTTTTGCACATTTTCCAGTGATGTATGATATTTGGTAAACTTTTTGTGAAAACTTAATTTGTGCAATTTTTAAAAAAACTTTTAAAAACAACCCCCCCCCCCCAAAATGCATGGTGAAATGCATGGAAAACCTAGAACAATGTGCATATTTCCACCCCCACCCCCAGACTGGGTGTCTCTAAAATAATCCAGTTTCACACAATTTTAACTGGCATGGCTCAGTGCTATGAAATTCTGGGAACTGGGAGATACCTAGCTTTCCCTGACAGTGAGCTCTGGTGTCGCAACAAACTACAATTCACAGAATTTCATAGCAGTGAGCTATGCCCATTAAAGTGGTGTCAAACTGGATTTTCTGCAGGGCGGATGAAACCTAAATATCAGCACACCCTTTCTTAATTAAAATTTGCAAAAATTCTTTTTTTATATAAATCCATAGTATTCACTACAAAGAAATGCAACCTTATTTTATCTGTTACCCTGTATACCTTTTTGCCATAGCACTTTACATCTCGATGTACAGATTCTTTATTGATGTTGAACTGACTTATTTATGTAGTTCTAATGCTTTTAATGTTTTAGTGTATTTTTAGTTCATTGAATAGATTTATTTCTTGACAAGATTCACTTAATTTTTTTATTGCAAACAAAGAACTGGAAGTTTATGCTTAACAAATTTATTGCACTAAAGGGATTTATTCTTAAATCAGATATTTATTTACATGAAGCTCACTGGCTATAGAACAATCATGACTCTCCTACTCTAAATCAATATTAATTGATATTTCGTTAACGGTGCTCATTAATACAGGTGGGAGAGAAATTCATAATTTATTGAGAGTTTCTGATCTCTTTGAAGGTCAGAAATATAAGGGTTTTTATTAAAAGGAAATCTTCAGGCATGCAATTTCCCTTCACTAAACTACTGTTCCTTAGTGTTGCACTTTATTCTTAGTACAGCTGTATCACAGAAATGGATTTCAGTGATTGGACTTCATTTCCTAACAGAGCTGAATAAATGAGCATGCACCTACAACAGGAGGAAAATGAAATAAAAGACCTGACGGGTGAAAGGTTTCAATCACTTTTCACTGACACTGGGAAAATTTTTGATTTGATTTTCCATTCCTGGTCAGCACTCCCTATGTTGCTCCATATATCACAAGCTTTAAAAACCCACAAGGAATAGAATGGAGGTAGTAAATCGATGCTATGATTACTGAGAGACTTAAAGAGTAACTTCTGCAATAAGAAAGCTACTGTGCAGAGGTAGATTCATTCTCCCACCCTTTTCCCACCAAAATTATTGATGGGTAACATTTGGGTTTTTAGAAAGGAGATCCCAATTATCTGATTGCACCCCTCATTTGAGTGGTGTCAAGTCAGACCCATTCTTCTAGAGGGGCTACTGTGAAACAATACCCATGTTAGTCCTTGAAAGTAATTAGTTACAGAGAACAAATTGCTTATAGTTAGTTATGTTTTACAGTGACAAAGGTAGAACTACAGTACATTAAGACAATAATTTAATGAGGAATAATTAGGTATTTCTGTAATTTTTCAAATTACTTTTATAGTTGTAAGGGTCTGGACTCACTAAATGGCAAACAAGGAATATCATATGATGACCTTACGCTTTAAGGTGCTACTTTCTGCTCTGTTGTGGATGTTAACATGGATATGAGATAAAAATAAATTCTGTGTTGTTGTTCTCACTGGTCAGCAGTTTCTCGAATTTTGATGTACCTAAATGCAAGTAAAAAACAGTAACTGAGACATGTGTTACAAACAGTCTTAATGCAAAATTCAATCTAGATATGATATTAAACACATATATGCCTAAGATATAATCCTTTTGACGTTTTGGTGCTTAAAAAAAAACAACAGCAGCCAGAAGAACATCCAGCATTGACCACAGCAGATGGGGAAAGACACATTAATTTCTCCACCATGCAGTGTTTCTATATAAAATGAAAATGGGGGTAGCAGGGAGGGAGCCATATTTAGGTGGTTTGGGCTAGTAATGATGTTCCAGTAAAGTTAGTTCTTATTATTGTTGTTGCTTTAAAATACAAACAAGCCACAAAGCAAAAACATTTTAAAAGTTATTAACTGCTCAGTCTTTACAATCCATGCTGCTTTTGTCCCAGTGAAATCCTACTAAAGCATTAATTGTTTAAGTCGTTCAATTTTAACTAAGATCAGATATGATAATGATGATGAAATTACAGTTTATTTGCGGAGAGGGTATTTTCTACCAGCAGTCAACCTGATGGGATTCAGTCATGTAGTCTAAGGAAGTAGAGGGACAAGAAGAGAATGCTTTACTAGTGAGTCCAACGAGTGAGATCCTCTGAATAGTTTCTGATGTCACACACATCCCACCTCCAGAGTTACTTGCCAAAACATCAGGGGCGCAGGGGAGGAGGAGGAGGTGGAGGGAAAGATAGAGAATTGCTACTTTCAGGAAATTCAAAACACTTTGTTCCTGTTCTATGAGATTTGTTCCTTCTGCCTGGCAGCTAATACTTTTATGCTTCTACATTAAGCAGAACTTCTTGGCACTACTTTTTAAGGATCTTGTAGAGGTTTCTAGTGTTTTAATGTCTTGGCTATTTATGTGCCCATTTGGTGCCTACAGCAAAAGGAGATAGAAATCCTGGGTTCATTCACATCTCAAAGTGGTCCCCAACAATGCTCTGTTTTTGCTATGGTAACTCAGACTGTGTTCCTTCCATTTAACACCCAACAAGAACAAATTAGGACAACTGGCATGAAGGTATATAGGTATATATATACTACCTAAGTAGTGTCTAAGCGGTTTACAACTTTAAGCTACTTGCCCCTAACAATCTGGGTACTCATTTTAGCAACATCAGAAAGATGCAAGCCTGAGTCGAGCTTGAGCCCTTTTGCTGGTCTTCAACTCGCAACCTTATGGTTTTGAGTGAGTGGCTGCAGTACAGGCATTTAACCACTGCGCCACCAGAATCAAAGTTCTATTCAAAATCTTCCCACTGGTGGAAGGGAATTTTACTACTACTTCCTCCTTCTACATCCCCCAGTACTATCTTTTGCACTGTCCCAGAACTTCACCTAACCACTCTTAAGGGAGTGGAGAATCAATGAAAATTATATTCCCTCCTTCCACAAGTGAGATTTCCCTTCCAGACAGGAAGCCTAAGGCAAGTGGAAGATATCCTTCACTCCATGGAAGATTTATGAATGAGCCAACCTAGTCCTTATAGGCTTTTAAAATAATTGTGTTGAAATGGAAAGAAACCCACACACACACACACACACACGGGGGGATCTTCAGCTGGGTTGAGGCAGAGTTTTGTTCCCAATGGAATCTCAGACAAGAACCTTGGCTTCCAGGAGGGAGTAAAGTATATTTTCGATATTGGCCTTGGAACTAGTGATTTCCAATGTATTTTAAGCCCATTTGGGAAGAGTTCTTTTAGCCAGCTTTCCTCACCCTAGTGTCCTCTGAAATACCCCTGGAGGGACTTTTGTTTAACCTACTGCACTCTGAATTGGAGATGCACTCTCCTGAGGTGGCTAGAGCTCTGTACATAACATGAAAGAAGGCTTACTGCTCAGTCCAAGGATGCCAATCTACAACTTCTTTGCTCCATTGCTGCAGAGCTAACAGTAGACCCCTATCTTATATTCTGAGGACACTCTCTTCAGGAAAACATTACACTAAACTGACATGCTTGTTTCCATAATTCAATTCAGAATTTTTGCAGAGCATAATGATTTCATTTGTCTCTCCACCCAACTGAGTAGTTCTGCTCATCCCACCTGATATTGCAGAGATGCAGGTTTAACTATCAGAATTTATGATCTCATGTATGTTCCTATAATTAGTATACCAATAAAAAGAATTGAAGAAATCATAAACAAATTAATGAGATAGATGAGCAAACCAAATGAGATATATCATAATGGATAACTGCACACTGACTCTCTCCACACACACACACACACACACACACACTAGTAATGCTGTCTAAATAGGTTCAGTGAATTATGAGCAAAAATACCAGAAAACTACATTATGATAAACTGCTTCTAAATTTTTTAAAAATAAGCTACCATTATTTTGATCAGTAGCAATCCTTAATCTTCATTAATTGCATTCTCCACATCTAATCCTCTAGAGACCAACAAATGTGATTCTATTAAAATGTAATTGTAATTGTGTGCTTTAAATGTATTTTGTGTTGGCTGGAAATCTGTTGGAGTGGGAGGAAAATAAAGCATCCAAAGATAAACTTTCAGAAATCCAAGTACTCATTTGTAAAATTGGTTGAGACAAGCCATTCAATCAAGAACTCACCTTATTTATTTATTTTTTAATATTTATGCATCACTCTATATCACAGGATCTTAAGAAATTGTACTTAAGAAATTTAAAACTTTTTCAGATTTGAAACAATAAAAATAATTTAAACAGACTATAAGCAACTTAATTAACAATTAAATCAGGCTTTTAAAAAATGTTTCCACAAATCTATGGTTTTGTAAAGATTCTGTCGTACACAATGCTGTTTTATATTTGTCTTGTGTTAAAGTATAAATTTTGAACATACTTAACCTAAAATTAAAATACAATTCTAATATGTATTGTGAGCCAACCTATACCACAAAATTCAGAGAAGCAGAAAACAAACAAACAAACAAACCAAGGATAATGGTGTTCTTGTACTAATCTGGAATATGTGGGTTAAATCAGTTCACTTAAAAATTTGGACCAAATGAAATCCTTGAGCACCCTTCATGCATTCTTCGGTTCAATTGGAAATCATGTATCTCTTGGACATACTAAACTGTGATTGAAGGGACATTCATGCAGTATGCACACACATTTGTTAAGCAAATTTATGAGTGTGAGTACAATTGTGCTTGCCAGTCATATATCTTAGTGTAGCCAGTAGCTACATTCTGAACAGTGACACGTATATTTTCTATATGTACAGGTCAATTATGGTTCTGTATGGCATGAAGGAGATATGCTATGGAGATATGTTGGTATCAAGACTACCAGCCACACTCTCATACCTCTCTCTCACACGTTCATTCCAACCATGAGTATCTGATTTGTACAAGTTGGTATGTATGGGACCATGGGGAAAATGTCAAGAATTGCATTTGTGCAACTATCAGAAAGGAGTGGTTTTACCTTCCCTGCCGATTGGTGGGAGGGCAATGTGAGAGAGTGTAAGTTTGCATGCAACTCCCCCTTTTCCAAGCATCTCAGACCTTAATTCAATCTCTTTTGTTGGCAATCTGCTCCCTACCCTGAAGCATGGGCTTCGGCTAGTCTCCTTTGAGGCTAAGCAGTTGTTTTTTTAATCATTCCCTGAGTAGTGGTGGACCTGTTTTTTTTTTTTTTCTTCACCTTTTCCATGCTGTATAGGATTCATAGATCTGGACTGCATGTTATGCTGCTGCTTTGTCACAACTGGAAGGATGAAGGCCCTTGGATAGTGAATTTGTATCAATGAGTTTCCCCCAGAGGCCCTGATAAGTGGTGGAGACTTGCCCACAACCCACTTAGTGCCTTGAGAAGTAAACTGAGATTTGTGTGTGTGTGTGTGTGTGTGTGTGTGTGTGTGGAACTTTCAGGCTATGTGGCCATGTTCTATAAGAGTTCCTTTCTGATGTTTCACCAGCATCTGTGGCTGGCACCTTGAGAGAAAATTGAGATGGTTCCTTGACTGAGGCTTGAAGAGTGTTGATCAGCACCATTTGAGGGGATCACCTAGATTTCTACTTTCCCTTAGGTTCAAGGCTGGGGAGTTTATACCTTTGGAGAGCTTGGCTTAACCAGCCTCTCCCTCCCAAGTGCCTGTTTATCACATTTGCTTCTGTATAGTAGATTCCTATTTGCTAATGAGGTTGTGGCCAGTTTTATCCCAATACTGTTGCCCTATGTCATCATTCCTAGTGTAAGGGCAAGTGGTATTTACATAAAGAAAAAATGTATTCTGCATCAGCTAGAATGACTCATTGTAACTGTTCCACAGTCATGCCTGCTACTGCCATGATTGTGACTCCTATTGTCACAATTGTAATGCCTCCTACCCAGTTTACTAGGCCTCAGCTGCATGGAGAAAAGGAGGTCCATTCTTCTGGTGACTGGAGCACAGGTGAATTACATTTCCATCATGCTTCTTTTTTTTTTGGGGGGGGGGGGTGGTCCAGGAGAGTTTTCTTAGCTAAGTCTACTTAACTAAGTAGCTGATGTAGATTTCTAGTTCAGTGCAATCCTGTGGTCCCAGGTGACCATATGTTAGGAACTCCTCTTCTTGGAAGAGGAG
Source organism: Urosaurus nigricauda (assembly GCA_034509955.1). NCBI lineage: Eukaryota > Metazoa > Chordata > Lepidosauria > Squamata > Phrynosomatidae > Urosaurus > Urosaurus nigricauda. The sequence goes on along the minus strand of JAOEGL010000001.1, from coordinate 252,353,549 downwards.
GTCCAATCCCAATTCTACCTACTTGTCTGCACAGAAAGATCTGTAATTAAATAAATCACAGTACTCTCACCATAGAATATTCTAATTCAGTGGAGGGGTTGCTCTATTTTAGTCCCGTTGATTTCAATGGAAGACTTAAGCACATATTAATTGAAATGAATAGCACATATAGGTACTTAGCTTTGACCTGGATATTGCCCTAAGATGTTTGTTTCTTTTAAAAAATGTTATGTTATACAGTGGTCCCCCGGGTTACGAAATTAATTCGTTCCAGCACCTTTTTCGTAAGCCGAAAATTTCGTAACCCGGGGCCTATTTCCCATTGAAAATAACTAATATGTTCCATGACCCCAGATTGACCCTGCAAGTCAATGGAAGGTTACAATAGAGGCCTATTTCCTTAAGTACACTACAATACACTCTAATAGAAACTTGCCTAAGGCACTAAAGAACGTAAGAATGACTTGCAGGTCCAATCTAAAGAATAATAATAAAAAAATTTCTTACCTTTGCTGGTCATGGCAAACCTGAGTGAGACAGGAGGAGGAGGAGGCCACCCAAAACACCCAAATTTAAACCCAGTCAATCAATTCAAACAATTTGAACCAATTCAACCAATTTTAACCAATTCAACAAATTTAACAAAGCTAACCATTTTAACAAATTTTTTTATCATATATTTATCAATATTTATCAATATCAGCCCTGGTGGCGCAGTGGTTAAATGCCTGCACTGCAGCCACTCACTCAAAACCATAAGGAGGCGAGTTCAAGACCAGCAAAGGGCTGAAGCTCAACTCAGGCTTGCATCCTTCCAAGGTTGCTAAAATGAGTACCCAGATTGTTGGGGGGCAAATAGCTTACAATTGTAAACCGCTTAGACACTCCTTAAGGGTATGAAGCGGTATATAAATGAAGCTGTGTTTTTTTTTGTTTGTTTAAAAAAAATTTTGGGGGCTTTTTAAGAGTCACCAGCACCTTTGCCCTTGGATGGCGGTTCTCCGAGTTTCAGGAAGAACCGGTCCAAGGATGTCTGCTTTTGCCGGCTCTTAACCAGGTTCCTAAAATGGCTAAGGCAGACATCATCAAAATGCACAATTGCGTGGCTGGTGAACACCTTCTCAGGGTGATGCTTCTCCACAAAATCAGCAACAGTCTGGAAGTGCTGCAAAATGTCTTTGATCTTCGAAGTCGGAATTGATGCGGCCGCCTCCCCCTCCTCCTGGGCTGTCTCCGACCCGAACAATTCCTCCTCCATGGCCAAGTGCTGCATGGCTGCCAACGCCTTCAGGTCCTCCGTCGAGAGCTCCTTGTTGTGTTCCTCGATGAGTTCGTCGATGTCCTCCTCGTCGACGACCAGTCCCATGCTGTTTGCCAGGGAGACGATTTCGGCAACCTCTGCCTCACCGGGATCTTAACCTTCGGCCTCTGACCCTTCTGACGCAACAGCAGCAGGCCAAAGCTTCTTCCAGGCTGCATTGAGGGTGCGCCTGGTGACCTCCTGCCAGGCCAAGTCCACCATCCACAAGCACACGGCGATGTCAAAGTGCTGTCTCCAGAACTCTCGCAGGGTCAGCTGGGTGTTCTCTGTCACGTCAAAGCACCTCTTGAACAGGTGCTTTGTGTAGAGTTTTTTGAAGTTGGCAATGACTTGCTGGTCCATGGGCTGAAGGATGGAGGTTGTGTTGGGAGGCAGGAACAAGACCTTGATGAAGGAGAACTCGTCCAAGATGTCTTCTTCCAGGCCGGGCGGGTGCGCAGGAGCATTATCCAAGATGAGGAGGCACTTCCGGGGGAGATCGTTGTCCTCCAGATAACGCTTGACAGCAGGGCCAAAGACACCATTGACCCACTCCACGAAAAAGAGGCGTGTGACCCATGCTCGGGCAGCCTGTCCTTCTGCACCTTGTGTGCCTTGAAGGCTCTGGGGTTCTCGGAGTGGTAAATCAGCAGGGGCTTGACCTTGCAGTCCCCGCTGGCATTGGCACACAGCACAAGAGTGAATCTGTCCTTCATCGGCTTGTGGCCTGGCAATTTCTTCTCCTCGTGGGTGATGTAGGTGCAGCGAGGCATCTTCTTCCAGAACAGGCCCGTCTCGTCGCAGTTGAAGACTTGTTCTGAGACGTAGCCTTCCTCCACCACCATGTCCTTGAACCTCTGGACAAATTCTTCAGCGGCCTGGAGGTCTGCGCTGGACACCTCCCCGTGACGGACGACAGAGTGGATGCCGGTCCTCTTCTTGAAGCGGTCAAACCACCCATGCGAGGACTTGAATTCCAGGGTGGCTTGCTGCTCCTGCAAAGAACTTCCTTCACCTCCCTCCTTGCTGGCCAAGTCCTCAAAGATGGCTGTGGCCTTCTCACAAATCACAGATGTGCTGACAGTGTCCCCAGCTCTTTCCTTCTCTTTAATCCAGAGGAGCAGCAGGCGCTCCATCTCGTCATGCACAGGTGTCCTCTGCTTGGCAATGGTGGTGGTGCCTTTTGCCGGAGCTGCAACGCCTTTGATGACCTCCTTTTGCTTGAGGACAGTGCCGATGGTTGAAGGGTTCCTGCTGTACTCCTTCGCAATGTCCACCAAGCTCACTCCCCTCTCATGTTTGGCGATGATATCCTTCTTGTCCTCCAAGGACAAGGGAAGCCTCTTCTTCTCTTCCCCACTTTTATCCATGGCTTTCTTGGGGGCCATAGTCCAAGCTTAAAAAGGGCAAAAGAAACAGGCACTGAGCAAAACCCATTCACAGGCCACCCTTTCCCACCCAACCCCCTCGATGCCCTAAATTCCTAAATTAAAACTGCAAGGCAATGCACTCTGATCACTCTCTCAGCCCAATGTGCACAAAACCAAAAAAATCAAAGAAACCAAAGTTGCAAAAGCCATTCACTGCACAGGCCTTTCCAAGGCCCATGGACACATTAGAAGCAGAAGAGACCCCAGAAACATTTGAAACTGCAAGGCAATGCACTGTGATCACTCTCTCGGCCCAATGTGCAAAGAACCAAAAAAGCCAAAGTTGCAAAAGCCATTCACTGCACAGGCCTTTCCAAGGCCCATGGACACATTGGAAGCAGAAGACCCCCCTCCCCCGAAACATTTGAAACTGCAAGGCAATGCACTCTGATCACTCTCTCAGCCCAATGTGCAAAGAACCAAAAAACCAAAGTTTCAAAAGCCATTCAATGCACAGGCCAATGTGCACAAAACCAAAAAACCAAAGTTGCAAAAGCCATTCAATGCACAGGCCAATGTGCACAAAACCAAAAAACCAAAATTGCAAAAGCCATTCAATGCACAGGCCAATGTGCACAAAACCAAAAAAACCAAAATTGCAAAAGCCATTCACTGCACAAGGCCAAATCATCCACATCATTCACCCACAAGAAGAAGTAAAAAAATCCATACTGTACCTGCACTTCCAGGGATTCACCGGAGGGCTTGATCCAAAGAGCAGGCGTAGATGCACAGGTAAAGTGCCAGGCAGAAGTCAGCCAGGCAGATCCAGTCAAAGAAGTTCAGACCTTCACTGGAGCCAAGAGTTCAGAAGCAACTCTATCTCACCAGTTCACAAAGGCCGAACAAGGGGTCCCAGCACTGGAACCTGGCTTTTATTTCTGAAGGCACCACCCCCCCCCCCATTCGTTAGCCAATCAGCTTGCTTTCGCAAGCCAATCAGATTGCTAACCAAGTTCAAAATTCGCGCCAAAGCTGAACGTTAACGAATCCCCTTAAACCAGCCCCTTAGCCAATAGCAGCACTTTGCAACTTTTAAATTTCCCGCCACTTTCATTTCGTAACCCGGGGATATTTTTGCAAGCCGGGGCCAGTTTTTCGGCCCCGGCTCTTTCGTATCCCGGGGTTTTCGTTAGCCGGGGGATTCATAACCCGGGGGACCACTGTAGAAAACCAGGTCAAACTGCTTTAAACCCCTCAAAGTGGAACCCAAAGAACAGGTTTATGAACTGGCCCAGACTCTGAGATCATCTGGAGAAGCCTTTCTCTCTGTCCCAATACCATCACAAACATGATTGGTTGGAGAGAAGGTCTTCTCGGTGGCTGCCCCTAGACTCTGGAACTCCCTGCCCAGAGAGATCAGAATAGCTCCCTCCTTGATGGCCTTCCTCTGGAAGGTGAAGACCTACCTATTAACACAGGCATTTAAGGAATTATTATAAGGATAGGCTGGGATGTTGGAGCAATTTTTTTAAAAAAAGTTTTAATTGTACTGTTTTTAATGCTGTGAAACTGCTCTCAGTCCTGGGAAAAGTACGGGATACAAATAAAATAAATAAATAAATAAATAAATAAACCTTGAATTTACCCAGGCTGAAATTCTTTCTTTTCAGAAGGCATTATAAAATTAATATTGCTTTATTACTGTTCTAGTGCATACCAAATTGTATGGGAAAATCCACTAGCTGCCAATCCCAGCCAAACTGTGGTAAATTTCTAGGGAGGGTGAAGGATATGAATACATTCATACAATTTATGAAAGTCCCTGCCATTGCCACTGCAACTGCTGTGGCCTCTAGAGGGAGAGAAGAAGAGGCAGGCACAGCTCCATTATGCCTAGACCTAGAGATTGGGATGCAGAGATTGAGATGCCTTGGCATTGGAAGGAGAAAAAAAAAAGGATGCAGGCATAGCTCCATTATGCCTAGGCCCAGTGGCTGAGGAAAGGCCCTCCCTCCATCCCTATTGTCACAGTTGTGGTGAAATGAGATCGTTGGATGGAGAGAAGCAGAGGCAGGCACAGCTCCATTGTGCCTTGGCCCAGCAATGGAAGAAAGGCCCTCCTTCCATTCCAGCTGTAACTACTGCGGCCATCAAACAGCATCTGCTAGACTTAATCACTGCCATGTCCTTTTCCTTATGTGTTGCATCTATTTAGATCATAAGCCTAGAGGCAGGAAATTGTCAAATTAGCCATTGTAAACCACTCGTGTAAAGTGCCAAGTACACTGATGTTGCTATATAAATAAATGATAACAACAACAACAACAACAACAACACTGGTTGTACTGTATGCTGTGTTATTCAGAAAAGGAGACCTTTTGGTTTTCTAATTCTGCATGCAAAATGTTGCATGTACATAATGTATAAATCATATGTTTCTGTTTAGAATAAGCATAGGTAAGTTCTTGTTTATTGCTGTAAAAAGGGTTTATGAAGACAAAGATCAGTAGCCAGTTTCATTTTTTCCTGATTATTTGATTATCTAGGGTTTTTTTTTACTTTTGATAAAGTGCTGCAAAAATTAAATGTGATGCATGATAATTTGATTCTTTATTAGACTTTGTACTTTCCTCATTGTATGTTGTAGAGTTATGCAGATTAAAATGATCTCACCACTTATAGAAATAACTACTGATTCATGTTCATGTTCTGAATGGTGGTGCCTATCATTACCACATTACTTTTGGAATATCAGATCAGAATACCAACTTGCTTGTGGTTTGGGGGTTATAAAACAATGCAGGCATTGGAGTTTGGTTAAGGCAGCCTTGTAATAGGCTTTTAATTTGGTATTTATTTTGTTCAGCTTTTAGAAAATACATTCCTATACTTATTTATTTAGGGCAAGTTCCAGTATGTTCAGCAAAACTTATACCAAGATAATCTTGTATAGGATTGCAGACTACCATGATTCTACTATAGTATAAAGCTTTTTAATAATGAATTCTCTACTCCAGGTGATGTACACTAATAAAAATGGAAGATATTTTGACACATTTCTTTGTGCTTGTGATCTACTGTTGTGTTATTGTTTCTTACTTCTAAAGGTGCATTATATATCCAGACAGAATGAGCAGTACAATTTATGAAATACTGGAGGTATTAGTAAAGGATGCCAGAACTACTATGCATTTCGAAAGTTAATGTGTGCTTGGCAAGATTATAAAAAAAAATGGTGTATTTTTAATAATATAGGGTGTTGGCGAAACCTCTGCTTTCAGAAAAAAACCCCAGTTTTTTTGTTTGTTTGTTTGTTTTGCTTATTTGCACACAAACTATTAAAAATAAGGGGAACAGATGGAAAATGTTGCTCTTTTTGCTCTGGCTGAAGGATGAAAAATCTTGTGGTGGATGATTTGTGTGTGCGTGTGTGTATTTGTTCCCTGCAGTTAATTTCCATGCCATTCTATCAATGGTTGCTTCATGAGGTTGCTTCATGAGGATGTTTTAATTGTTTTAATCATGTTTAGTTTTAATTCATTGCTTGTTTAATCTAATTTTAAGGGGTGGAAGGTTGGGTAATGGGTTATTGAATTCTTTTATCCTGTGTTTTTTTAACTTTGTTGTACCCCGCTCCGATTGCCTGGACAGAGGAGTGGGCTATAAATAAATAAATAAATAAATAAATGGCGCCGCCCGACTCAGCGGGCCGGCGCTTTTGCCGCGCGCGGGAAGCGCCATGCTGGCCTCCCGCTGCGCGGTCTTCCCGGCAGCCATTGCGGGGGCGGGCTCCCCCGTGATTGGCTGGCCGGGAGGATAGCGCGGGAACGCAGCCCGCCTTTTTCTGGGACGGACTACATGTCCCAGAATGCAAGGCGGGCGAGGCGGGCGGCCTGATTGGCTCCCGGCGGCCCGCCTCTCGCCCTCATTGGCCCAGCCAGATTAGGGGCGGGGCTGCTGTGACGGGGCAGCCCCTGATTGGCCATTGGGCCTATAAATTCAGGCTGCGGGCGCGGAGGAACGCCTGAATCTGGGCATCAGCCAAACCCCCGTTGGCTAATGAATGGTTGCTTATATCCAAGCATCGGGATGACGTAGGTGCCAAGCCCCGCCCTAAAGCACAGTCGGGCAACTGTGCTCCACCCACCGATTTGCAAGGCACTCTAGTCACCGGGTGTCAACTGACTGTAGCCCCCGCACTGGCCACATCAGCACGCTCCAAACACCCGGGTCACGAAGACTCCCGATCCAGAGCCATCGAGCCCTGGAAACCCCTAACCCCAGATCCAGGCCTATGCTGCCGCCCCCGCACAAGTTGTGACTAACAACTCCCAGGGAGGGAGGGTGGGAGAGCCGAAAATCGCAATGGCGTTCCTCCGCGCCCGCAGCCTGAATTTATAGGCCCAATGGCCAATCAGGGGCTGCCCCGTCACAGCAGCCCCGCCCCTAATCTGGCTGGGCCAATGAGGGCGAGAGGCGGGCCGCCGGGAGCCAATCAGGCCGCCCGCCTCGCCCGCCTTGCATTCTGGGACATGTAGTCCGTCCCAGAAAAAGGCGGGCTGCGTTCCCGCGCTATCCTCCCGGCCAGCCAATCACGGGGGAGCCCGCCCCCGCAATGGCTGCCGGGAAGACCGCGCAGCGGGAGGCCAGCATGGCGCTTCCCGCGCGCGGCAAAAGCGCCGGCCCGCTGAGTCGGGCGGCGCCATTTGCCTCGCAGGTCAGCTGCCATGAAAGAACACAACTACACAAGTTTTGGAGTGAACATGGCCACAACTTTATTAATTCCAACATGAACAATAGGGTTGGCCCAAAGCATAAGGTCTGAATCTGGGCATCAGCCAAACCCCCGTTGGCTAATGAATGGTTGCTTATATCCAAGCATCGGGATGACGTAGGTGCCAAGCCCCGCCCTAAAGCACAGTCGGGCAACTGTGCTCCACCCACCGATTTGCAAGGCACTCTAGTCACCGGGTGTCAACTGACTGTAGCCCCCGCACTGGCCACATCAGCACGCTCCAAACACCCGGGTCACGAAGACTCCCGATCCAGAGCCATCGAGCCCTGGAAACCCCTAACCCCAGATCCAGGCCTATGCTGCCGCCAAACAGACGGTGAGGAACGAACCGCCTGCCGCCAACCCTATCAAACGCATTCAGGCTGAACACAAACCAATAGAGCAACCATACCCTCAATGACCCTCAGCCAGGTCCCGGTCCGGGCGGATATAACCCAGGAAAGCCCTGGATTTCCAGCGTCCCAAATGTTTAATAGAGTCAGAAGCCAAACCGCTTTGAGCAGCCGAAGTAGCCGCCCCGATCCGGAAGGAATGTCCCCCAAAGTCTTTCACTGGCAGACCCAAATGTCTGAGGGCCAAACGCAACACTGCCACCAGCTGGTAACGCGTAACTGGAACTCCATTATAGTGGCAGAACAAGGAACCAGGACCAACCGGGCGAACATCCATGAAGGCGTGCAAGGTACGGACAGGGCACACCAGCGAACCCTTAAAGCGGTTCAAAGTAATAATGGACCCCTTCCCCAGTTGGTCGCATTTTGACCTCCGAACCAATAATGAAACAGAACTCGTAGTGAAAGAAACATCCCCAACTTGAAGAGAACGCTCGGAGGTATCATTGGCAGAATTAGGAACGAGCTCCCCCAACCTCAGGGCCCCGAAAAAGGCAGTAACGAAAGCAGCCCGAAACAGACCGGCCTCATATTGAGAAGAGCAAATCACAGGTAAGGCAGCAGAAAGCTGCTCGAGCAGCGGCAGCGTGATGGGACGTCTGGCATCCAAAGACGGACCCTGGGATCGCCTCCAACCCTCCAGAGTCCGCCTGACTTGGAAGGAGGCACAGGGGTCACCCAGACCAGAGGCTTTAGAAAAGAACGATATGCCCGCCAGCAAAACTGAAATGGCCCGAGGGGAGGACCCGTTAGAATATAACCAGGCCATGAAGCCGAGGACAGTAGGGGACTGGACGGGCCAATGAGCCGGTATATTGCAAACTCGAAAATAAGCAGATAGCTTAGGAAAAACCCTCGTATAAGCCTTCTGAGTGGAAGGAGCAATAGACGCCAAAATGCCCTTCATAATGATAGAGGTCCAAGGTCCCACAAGTCCTGAGGAAACTGAACAGGGGAGGGGTCCGCTTCCGGAGCCAAACGACGGAATCGTTCCTCCTGGAAGCGAGAGAGAGCATCAGCGATGTTATTTTCAAGTCCAGGCACGAACCGTGCGGAAAAAGAAATGTTATTAATTAAGCAATCGAGTACCATTCTCCTAACTAAAAACATGACTCTCTCAGAGGAAGAAGACATACTGTTGACCACGTTGACAACCGCCTGGTTATCACACCAAAACGTGATCTTCTTGTTGGCAAAATCCTCCCGCCAAATGCGAATGGAAACCACAATTGGAAATAATTCCAGGAAAGTTAGGTCCCTCAACACATTTCCTTGAGCCCACTCCTGTGGCCACCGTTGAGCGCACCAATGGCCTTGAAAATAAATCCCAAAACCAATGCTCCCGGCTGCATCGGAATGCACTTGTAAACGGTCGCCCAACTGCCAGGACTTCTGCCAAATGGCAATACCGTTAAAATTGGAAAGAAAAGACTCCCAGACTCTGAGATCATCCTTAACACCCTTGGAGATCCTAACCCGATGATGGGGAAGGCGAGCGCCAACTGTTGCTCTGGCCAGCCTAAAGCAAAAGGCCCGTCCAGGCGCCACCACACGACATGCGAAATTAAGGTGCCCTAGTAGGGATTGAACTTGCTTCAACGTAGCTTTTTTGGCAACCAGGAAATCCGCTAAAAGGGCCCTTAACGCTAACAATTTTGCCTGGGGCAAGGATGAGGTGCCACGGACAGAGTCCAGTTGGATGCCCAAGAAAGTGAGAGAAGAAGCAGGACCCTCAGTTTTTTCCTTCGCTAATGGGACCCCAATCTCTCGGGCCAGGGCAGAGAAAGTGTCTAAGAGTTTCTTACACTCATCGGTGCCAGCCCTCCCAACAAACAAAAAATCATCCAAATAATGAGTCACCAACGGGGAGCATGCACGCCGTTTGAGCTCCCATTCAAGAAACGTACTAAAGGTCTCAAACGCTGCACAACTAAAAGAGCACCCCATTGGCATGGCCTTATCAAAATACCACCCTTCCCCAACTTTGAAACCTAGCAAACGAAAATCACTAGGGTGAACAGGTAACAATCGAAAGGCAGATTGAATATCACATTTGGCCATCAACGCCCCTTTACCACAGGAGCGAACCAAACGGACTGCATGGTCAAAAGAGGCATACTTCACGGAACACAACTCATCGGGAATGGCATCATTCACCGAGGCCCCAGGTGGGTGAGACAGGTGGTGAATGAGTCTGAACTCCCCTGGTGCCTTCTTGGGAACAACCCCAAGCGGAGAAACATGCAGATCAGCAAATGGGGGGGAACTGAAAGGCCCTTCAATACGACCAGCCTCGATTTCTTTATTAATCTTACTGAGGAGGACGTCAGGCATATCCCGAGCCGATTTCAAATTTCTTGCCACCGCAGGAGGAGGAGGGGCCACCACGGGAATACGAAAACCAGACGAAAACCCATCAGCCAGCAAACGAGCAGCCTCCTTATGAGGATAAACCTCCAAAAGAGGCAAAAGGGCTCCCACATTAACCGGCGATCGAGCCATAGCGAACCCCCGAGAAGGAGGAGAAGGCACCTCATTTCTGGCTCCCTGACCCACCGGCGTCAGAGACAGGGGCCCCGTCACGTTTGCCGGCTGCCGAATGGGCAGGGCGCCCTTGTCGAAAGGGCTGAGAACTATTACGAGAGCAGGAGATCTTGGGGTGAGAACCTCTGCATAACTCACAGCAATGCTCATATCTGCAATGAGCCCGCGTGCAGCGGCCCGCGTTGAAATCCCAGCAAGCAAGCCTGCGCTCCCGCTTACCGGGCGCCTTGAAGGCCCCCTTGGACTTAGCTAACGGGCCTACTTCTAAGAGCCAAATCTCGCTGTGGAGTTGATCCCACCGCTCGCGAGAGCTAAGCGACGCCTGCTGCCTAAAAGCAGCGTCGTACGCAATGGCTGCTGCCTCCCCTGCCACCGACCTAGCCCGAAGGACGTGCAACAAGTGGCAGTCGAGATGCCAGGCCCTCTCCGGGAAAGCCATGGACACGACCGCTTTGAACACTGTATATCCCTCCAGCCAATTAGAGAAATTGTGCTCAGCAGGGGGAACTTTAGGGTGCCTCTTGGCACGTTTCGGAGAAGTGACTGCCCAAGCCTCCTGACCTTTCGGCTGAAGGAGGGTGAAAACATCAACATAACAGCCCCGCAAAATAAGTTTTCGAACTTTCTTGGACAAGTGTGAGCCCGGGGGGCGATCTCCGGGAGCAGAAGCTGGGATGGATGAAGCCTGAGCGTCGACCCAAACCCCCTGCAAACCCGGTCTCCAGGCCCTCCTCCTAATAGCCCACAAAGGCAAACCAGGAGCCCAAGCGTGCTCTACCCAGTATCCATCCCTGCCATCAGGGACGCCCGAGGACGTACCCTCCTGCCCCACCACAGTCCCAGGAGCACTAGAGGCGGAACGCCTCGACTTCTTCTTCCTCTTCTTCGACTTCTTCTTGTGTTTCCGCTTCTTTCTGGACGAATCAGCCGCTGTCGCCACTTCCAACACTTCATCGTCGGAACTGGTTGAATCCGACGAAGAGCTGGAACTGGAAGACGAGCTGGAACTCGAAACCGCCAAGTGCCCAGCCACGTGACGATCCTGGGCCCCAGGAGCAGAACTGGACGCCGAACCGGACGCCTGAACCGGACCCGTCGCCCCGACCGAAGCTTGAGCACTCCCCTCAATCTCAGATGATGTCGCACCTGCTACCGATGGAGAACCGCTCGCTGCAAGAGCCTTAGAGATGATATCAGAAAAGGACCGCGCCAGCTCCGCCGCCATCAATTGAGAAATAACTGACGACGCTTGCGAAGCAGGCCCTTCACCCGATACCGCGCCTGTTCCGGATGGACCGCCCGGCGACGCGATACTTCGAGATTCCGCGCTCGAAGATGCCACCGCACACGAAGCATTGCGACCACGAGATGTTGCCGTGCGCCCGATGCGAGTCGACGGTGCTTTCAGTTGCTGGTTAGCACCTTTTGACTTAGACGGCATGATGAACCCAATTCTAAAAGCTGCAAAAGTACTGGACTTCCGACAAAGTTAATCACGGATGGAGGGGCGGGCTCAGCAGGGACGCATCCGCGATCACCGCCCCCTAAAAGCAAACAAATTTATTGAAGGCAGGCTCAGCAGGGCCGCAGCCGCGATCACTGCCCTCACGTGAATGCCCAAAGGCGACGTAGACCAAATCAGGAGACAGGGAGAAGCAGTCTAAACCCCCACAAAGAAGAACCCTTAAAAACAAGGGGAGGGGGTAAGAAGGAAAAAAGAGAGCGGGCTCAGCAGGGCAACAGCCGCGATCACCGCCTCAAATAAGAACACGAAGGAGGAGTGAAAATAACCCCTTCTCCGCACTGTGGCTTATGCTGAGATGTTATGGAAAATATCCCTAACCGGGGCTCAAACTTGTGTCTTCCAGCGTCCCAGTCCCACGCTCAAACCAGCAAGCCACGCTGAATAAAGACCCAATGCAGCAAAAAACCCCCCAGAAGAAAAAAGGCCCCGGCTAAAACAACCGCAGGGGGGGGGAACACACCCGCACGCCCCCGAGAACCGCGGTTTAAAATTGTACCGCGTGATGAGAGGGGGGGGGCGAAGGCCACCAAATGCGCCCACAGCAGCGTGGCGCAACCGCGGTAAAAGCCGCGGAAAAGGAGGGGTGGACACGGCCACCCAAAGCGCCCACAGCCGCGTGTGGCGCACTCCACAATGGCCACCTGGGCCCCCGACTGCCCGGGCCAACTCACCCGGAGCTCTACGTTCGGCTCTGAACTCCTCAGAGCCGAAAATCGCAATGGCGTTCCTCCGCGCCCGCAGCCTGAATTTATAGGCCCAATGGCCAATCAGGGGCTGCCCCGTCACAGCAGCCCCGCCCCTAATCTGGCTGGGCCAATGAGGGCGAGAGGCGGGCCGCCGGGAGCCAATCAGGCCGCCCGCCTCGCCCGCCTTGCATTCTGGGACATGTAGTCCGTCCCAGAAAAAGGCGGGCTGCGTTCCCGCGCTATCCTCCCGGCCAGCCAATCACGGGGGAGCCCGCCCCCGCAATGGCTGCCGGGAAGACCGCGCAGCGGGAGGCCAGCATGGCGCTTCCCGCGCGCGGCAAAAGCGCCGGCCCGCTGAGTCGGGCGGCGCCATAAATAAATAAATAAATAAATAAATATTATTATTGGGAGGGATGTTTGATTTCTTTACCCTCATGGATGAGAAGATTTGTGAACACATTTTATATGTCTGCCATGCATGGGCATAAGCCAGAATAAAATGTCAGACCTTGAACATGTCAACAAAGGCTTTAAAATGTGGTGTTCCTTTAAAATGGAATGTAAAGCCTGATACCTCAAAGGTTCTGGATATCTAGTAGATCTCATTCCAGTTGTCTAGATGACTTTAAACTGAACAAAATGGCTCCACTTCAGTAAGTTTTCTTCACACATGTGCACAAAGTTTCAGGGCTGTCTACTTTCATTTATACCACAAGAACTACTAGGATTCTGCAAATATCACTGGACTGAGACCAGCAAATAAACTAGAAGTTAACACATATCCCATTCCAGGACCAGTCATACAGTTAGGTAATCTGGGGTAGGTATCAAATACTAGTAGGTACCCGCAAAAGGTTATTGGAGATACCTTTTTTGCCTCCACAGTTGCTCTGCTCTGTCCAAAGAGCTTGGCAACAAATAACTGCAGAGAGCTGCATACATTTCCTCTCTTTCTGCAGGAATTTTGGGTAAACACGATAATGCAGTTTGGCACCAGTTTAACTGCCATGGCTCTATCCTACAGGAGCTTACTGGGATTTGTAATTTTGTGAGGCACCCACACTCTTTAGCAGAGAAGGCTAAGGACCTTGTAAAACTGAAGATTCCAGTCGTGTCAAACTGCATTATTTCTACACTACAGAAGCACACTTTGCTATCTTAAAATTCAATTTTAATGTAATGCAAAGAGTAATGATATAATTCCTTTTGTGGTATAACTGTTACTTTAGTATCAGGGTGCATATGGCCTCATTGTTTAGGTGTGTTTTATACTATACACCTATGGCTTTTGGCATCTACTGGTTTTTTTAAAAAAAGGTAGAAAAAAATCAGTGTTTCAGATGTTTTGTTTTTGTTTTTAAAATAATGAGGAATCTATTACTGTTTAAACAATGTTAACTGTAAGAGAAACTATGTTGGGACCTTAGAACTATATATAAAACCAACTGTTCTTTTCTTCTTCTCAAAGTAGATTTCCCAGCTTGTCTTCAGCATGCTGGAAGATGTCCTCTCATAGGAGATTATCACACAGAGACAGGATGAAGAAGGGATTGCTCCCCCGTTCTTATCCCGTCTTTTACTGCAATCCTGCAAAAGGCTTTTAGTTCACAGCACTATTGTCCCATCATTGAAGCAACATTGCATTAATGCAAACTCCTGTTAAAACAAAATGTTGGGCAATTCTGTTCAATAATGGGACAATGACGGGATTTGCATGATGTTGTTTGAAAGCCTTTCATGTGATTGCAGTCAGTTGCACTTTCTGGAGGGCTAATGATGGGATAGGAGCGATGTCATATGAAAATCTTCTTATGATTGTGCTGTAAGAATGGGAAAAAGACAAGACAAGGATGTTTCATCCCCGTGTGATAATCTCAATAGTCATTTTTGTAGATATGAAAAGACCGCTATTCTAGTTAACTTTTATAAATGGAATGCGAGAATGCACCATGTTGTTCTTTATCTCATCTCGAAATGTGTTTGATCTACTGTGTTCTCACTAATATTTTCAGGATAACAAATTTAGAATGATCTTTGACTATCTTTTCATTTTATTTTTCTTCCATTTTACTTTTTCTTTGATAAATATTTGTGTTAAGGAAACCTGCACATATTTGGTGACATGAGATGTTGTCTCTTTAATATACCAACATGCCTATTTCAATCTTTTTCTATGTTTCCATTTTATACTTTGTCAGAATCCCAGGCACATCACATCATTAATGGGTGGAAGATTTTTGCCTTGCCTTTCCCGTTCTTTAGATAGATAGGGATTTCCTGCATGCAAAGTCATCTTTTTCTCTCTCATTCAAACTAACAATGTGACTTAGGTCACTCCCCCCTTTGGGACTAAAATTTTCTCTCAAAGATTATCACTTGAACTGTTGGCCCTCCATTTCCTCCATTCCTAATTTTCTTTGGAAAGATGGTGAGAAAAAGATTTCATTTTATCTGAAGTATTCACTGGCTAGATCAGGATATAGCATTTTATGTAAATATAGATAAAAGTCATTAGTAAACTTTTGTTTTGAACTACAGGCTACTTGTGTTGTTGTGTGTGTTTTTTTGGAGTCAGTCTCAGTTCTGAGGGGAAGTGTAGTTAGACAAAAGCACATTTCTTCTACTCTGCTGATTTAAAGGTAGACCCTAACAGGCTTGTCTTTGATATTTTCGATATTTAAATATTTTTGTTTCCTTAGCAAAGGCTGAGGCCTTAGGAAACTTAAATTTCTTGACATAAACCCCAGAAATCTGGAATCTGTGAGACATAGGCCTAAAAATTGACATAAGAATGTGAGAAACAACTGAACACTTGAGGAATTCTAGGATATAGATATCCTCTGTTGTTGTCTACCTCTAGTCACCCCTGAACACAGTAAAATATAGTGGTGTGAGTGTTGGACCAGGACAGTGTGAGATCAGAGTTAGAATGCTCAGTGAGCCATGGAGACCCACTAGATTATCTTGGGCAAGCCACACTCTCTCAGCCTCAGAGGAAGGCTCACTTTAAGGTCACCATAAGTCAGAAATGACTTTCAAGGGACAACAACTAGTCTCCCTTTTCTAAAAGATTTTAAAATTGGAAGTAAGTTTACTGTGACCAGCTTTCTCGTATATTCTTGTAATTTTAAGCTTCAATCATGCTGCCAAAAATTATACTTGCTGGAGACTGGTGAGGAGTTTGCAACTGGGCTTCTCATCTGTTTGTTCACATGCACAAATATTAGCTTGCTTTAGGACCACTTTAACTGTTGTACCTTTATCAGGTTTACACACTCAGTAAAGTGGCCTGAAATATAAATATCTAGGGTAATTGTGCCAACTACGTGGAAAAAATGAAACTGATGAGAATTGTCACATTTTGCAACCTATTTTGCTCAAAAGTGGCACATTGGTTTTTTGCCCAGAAAATAGCATTTTCTGCACAGAAAACATGCAGAAATGTTATTTTCTGTACTTGAAAAGCAGTTTCCTGCACAGGGAAAGAGTGTTGTTTTTTAATGCAAATCAGCCATTTCTGTGTGAATTTTGCTTAGAAAAATTGTGAACTGGTTCTGAAAACTAGTTTTTGAAATCTTTTTCATAGAGAAAAGCAAACTGCTAAAATTAGTTGTTGAATGTACCAGATGGAGTGTGATTTGTCTAACCACCAGTGGCCAACCGTCTTTGATAAAGTATTCCCATCCAGTTCAGAGTGTAGGCTGCTAGCGTGACTAACAGTGGATGGAGAAAAGTGGAGAGACTTGTACATTCCATTAAGTCCTCCTCTACCTTTTCTCCTATGAATTGAGCACTGAATTAAGTAGCTCTCTTGAAAGACAATTCTTATTGCCTCGCAGTTGCTAAGCTCTGAAGGTGTTAGGGCATACAGTGTTATAGAATTAAACAGCAGGGATGAAGCGCTGCCTAAACTAATCTGCTGAAATGAACCAACAATCACGACATTTAAACCGCCCTAAAGAAATTAATATCTCACCTCTTTTGAAACTCAAGCAACAATGGAGGTTTGACCACTTCCCCAGACGTTTTGTCTGGTTTCTTCTAGCACTTAGGAAGCTTTTCCTTGTAATTAACCTAATTCCACCTTCCTGCCTCTTAAATCCTCTTTGTATTTAATTCTTACTGAAATAACTATTATTTATATTCTTTGTGACAGCTTTTTAAAATAGGTGAAAATGTATCATGATCCCTTTTAATCTTTCAATCTCTGGCCCTGAACATGCCCACCTCTTTCAACCTTTATTCGTGTAGTTTTATTTTTCCACTAGTTTCAGTTACACTCAAGATCTCATTACCTTGACCATTGTCTTTGCCTACTAGGGGATTAGCAGTATAGAATTATTAAGATTCTTTTCCTTAACAAGCAGAGGCTTTAAGGACAGATAAATAATTATGCAGAAAATAATTCAGTGAACCTGTCTTACTAGTCTCTCAGCAACATTCCCCCAGATAAAGATTGTCTGAGACAGGTCTATAATTGGAAACTATAAGGAGCAGAAGCTTGGTTTTCCACACACCCCTCTTCATCATATACAATATAAAATGGCATAGGCCTTCCTGTAGCAGCATACAGCTCTAGTCATTGAATTAATCTTCCAGATATATGTTCTTTTTTCTTTCTTTCTGCAACAAAGAAGAGATTTTAAAGGCTTTGCCATAATAAAATGTTTAGTCCTTTAATTCTTTCTTTATGACATTCCCCTTACAACATCTTTCCTAAGAATTCTCCATGGCTGTTCTTAACAAACATTTAAGATTTACACACCTAATTCTGTTCATTCTTCTATGTTGCACATTTCATGAACCTCTAAGTTTGATTTTGACTCTTTCTATGGTCATGCTGAGAGGAAGATTCTAGAAAAGGTCTTCCAAAAAGGAGGAAGGGAAGAGGTGGTAAAGAAATGAAAATGGCAGCACTTGAAGGAATTGCTTTTTTATTTTAGCATGGGCTTTCATGGATAAAAGCCCACTTCTTTAGATGCAAGGGACATAATTTACATCTTGCTAGATCTTATTACATTCTATCCCAATCCCAAAATTGTATAAACATGCTTTATATTTTAATATCACTCTGTACTGTAATATCACTCTGTACTGTATCTGAAGAAGTGGGCTTATACCCATGAAATATCATGTTGAAATAAAAACCAGTTAGCCTTAAAAGGGCTGCCATGTTCATTTTCTTGCTCCTTCCTTTCCTCCTTTTATGTTGCAAGAGACTATGGCTGCTTCTTTGAAAACTCATCCAAAAAAATAACATTTCTACATCCTTCATCTAGTTCTTTTATCATTTCATGATGAAAGCAGGGAAATATTTCTGAAACAAAAAAAAACTGTCTTAACTAGATCTAGTACAACCTTTATTTATTTATTTATTTATTTATTAAAAAAGAAGATCTATCACAAAACATAGTTTTAAAAAGTGGTGGGCCATGGTAACCACCTTTTAAAAACCACCTAAAGAGAAAAATATGGAAAATAAATGTTAAGTTTGTGGAATTCTGAACAATAATCAGGACCTTTCCTAGATCATTAGCACATCTGAAATAAAACCACAAGTGGTACTCAGGGCAATTAAGGCTATATATGCAAAACCCCAGATGTGTCAATTTATAGACAGGCTTTTGTAACACTCAGTTCCTCTACAGAGTCTCAGCTGGCAAATATAGTAGTTCATATTCATTCCAAATTATACTATTTCAATCTAGAAATAATGTTGGGTCTGCTTTGGTAACTACATCAGTGCTATAGCTTTATGTCACTTTTTAACCCAGTTTTTCCTAGGATGGATAGCATTTCTTGCTTCAGTGGTCTGACATCAGGCTGATAATGGAAGCATAGCAGACCATCTTCTTTCCACAGAAGATTCTTGACAGGAGAAATCTTGGAAAGTTAAGACTTTCTGTCTGTGGGAGTGTAGCAGTACAACTCTTTCTCCTTTTCTCTCACACATTGAGTTTTTAAAGCAGAACTCTACCACCACCACCCCAACCCCTGTATGCCTGTTCAGTTGACTAAGGAGAGGTGTCTTTACCCTATGCTTATCAGGCCCTGTAAATTATAGATTCTTGTCTGTCCTATCCAGGGACAGGAAAAATTTCATTAATTGACTGAGTAGACACACACACACAGATATGCACATATATACACATATGATATTAATGAAAACATACACGTATCTTTCAGTTTCCTCTGACTGTAAGAAAATTACACATGCCTGATTCCATGGATGATCTTGAAACCATGAAGCCTTTTTCTGTGGTGTTAAAGGTGTTTCTCCCACCAAATCCTGAACTTCTGTAAATCATGTGTGGCTAAATCACATTGCTAACCAACTCAATGAATAACGATACCAGACACAGAGAACTGGGTTATAAAATGGGCAACTTTAACTCAACTTATTTAAAATTATTTTTTTGAGAGCTGCAAAAGGGGGGGGGGAGAGAACGTAGGGCGGAACAGCTGATGGATGGTCTGATCCTCAACCAATTCTCCAGCTTCCCCTGAGCAGAAACACCTGAGCCTCAAGGGCAATCCATAAGTGGGTTGCTCCCTGGCCAGCCTGCATCAAGAAGGCCAACCCAAGACTTCCCCATTTAACTCGCAAGACTTGAGTGAGGATTTAAATCTCAAGCCAGCCCAAAGGCAAGTCTCTTTCCCTTTGTGTTTTGTTGCCAGACCTAATTGTGTAGACTGGGCCATTGTTGTAGAGGTTCTGGAATCAAGGATTCAGATAATTTTTCATGATCTACACCACCAAATGCTTCTCTGTATTCTGTAAACCACAGGCTGATTTTCTTTTGAAATTCTTTGGTGTATTTTATTATCCAACATATGTTTGCAATATGATCCCCAGGGCCTATTCCTTTCCTGAACCCATCTTAGGCATCTGGCATTTCTCACTACATATTTAGTAAAAGTCTTTCTTATAGAATTTTCAGCATAATTTTGCTTGGATGGGAAATTAATGCAAAGTTCCTGTGATTACTGAAATTCTTGGTGTCCCCTTTCTTGGGGACTGGGATGTATATTGTATATTTCCAATCTGTGAGATATTGTTATGTCTTTTATATATGTTGACAGGTTTTGGTTAGAACTAGAGTAGATTCTGTCTCTGACAACTGAAGCGAGTGTATTGGTATGCAGTCTCTTCCTGGTGATTTGTTTCTCTTAAGTGCTCTGAGTGCAGCTTCCATTTATTTCAAAAATTTAAGCTTTATGTTCATATGGTTCTTCTTTTAATGTGTCCTCTATTCATCTCTTTTATATAGTTCTTCAATGTATTGTTTCCATCTTTCTTTCAATTCTGCTTGGTCAAGTAATGTCTTTTCTTATTGGTAACAGAGCAGTGAACCTCTTAATTTAAATTTCCCTTTGATGTCTCAAATATGAAAGAGGTCTTTTGATCTTCATTTTTTTTGTTGGTTTCTATTTCTCTGCATTGATTATTAGATGATTTCTCTTTGTCTCCATACAAAAGTCATTGAACATTTGCATTCAGGGTTCTCTCAACTTTTGCTTTTGCTTCTCATTCATCCTGAACTGTTTGGAAAGTTTCATCTGTCATCTAGCTTCTCCATTTGCTGCTTTCAAATATGTAGTCTATTTGATTTTTAATTAGGTAGTGTATTTGACATTGGCCATCAGGTGATGTCCATGTATACAGTTGCTTCTTAGTTGATTTAAGAATATGTTTGTGATGAATAAGCTGTTGGCCTTGCAAAATTCTGTCAATTAGTAGGTTCATTTCTTGATTCTATCCCAAATTTTCCTGCAGACTTTGATTCTCCTCTATTTTTTTTTGTTTTTGTTTTTGCATTCAAATTTCCTGTGATTAATAAGAAATCCTGTTTGAGTGTGTGATTAATTTCCTCCTGGACTCTTCCTGTAGTATCTTTCAATTTCTTCTTCAGCCTCTCTAGTTGGAGCATAAATCTGGATTATGGTTATGTTGATGGGATCTTCCTCTGGTACTATTAATATGATACAGTCAGACTTTTCATTATGTCCTTAGACTGCTTTTGCTACATCTTTCCTCATTATAAATCCCTGCTTCTTCTCAGAGCTTCATTTCCTGAGTAAAATACTGTAATTATCTGGCTCAAAATGTTCCTGTCCACTTTAACTCACTCACTGCAAATATTACAATGTTTATATGTTCCATTATTTTTACGTGTTTGCCTACACCTATCTTAAGGAATGGGAAAGAACACAGAGAAAGAGGATATGTTTTAGATTGTACTAGAACCATTTGGTTGATGCAGTTGGACTCTGCCAAGCTAAGCTTGTTCAATAGTGTTGAACTTATTAAATTAATTAATCTTATACCTTTTACTATCAGAGGCAATAAGGGATTTCGGAAAGGATGTCCTGAGGAACCTACAGAGCATTGCATAACTCCAACTCCAAAGTCAGCTTTAGATTGGCAGTACTAACCATGTTCAAGCTGAGTGGTACAAATGGACCTAGATTCATAGGCTAAAAATAAAATAAAACAAAATGGAGAAATTAGTGTTGTGCATATGGAGTTTTTCTCTTTAAAGGAATAGGATCTTTAACCAACCATATGTCAGTGAATAAGGGGGAAGTAAGGATGTATTGATTCTGTGTACTTAGTTCTCAACAATGATTGGGCTGACACCATTCGGTGCCTTGCTAGAGGACATGAGATGGTTATGCATTTTCTGGTCACTTCCATTAATTGGAAGTGAAGCTTTCGGGTTTAGGGATAATTAAATCCAAATTCAAAATATAAAATCTAAATAATTTTTCCACTCTAATTTTTTAGATATTTACTCCAAAATCTGAGAAAGACTAATATTGTCCTGCTAGTACTGCTAATGGAATTCCAGAATGATTCAAACATAAAACTGAAAGAACCAAGTCACTGAGATCACATTTTATGATGATGACAATCTCATAATGAATAACCCGGAGACATCAGATTAATGTGACTGTTAAACCATTGGAAATATGGCCTTAATAGGAATAAATCAGAAGTACTTTGTGTGTAGGGTGTACAAAACCACTCCTGACAGCTGCCTATTCAAATTTTTGTAGAACTGGATGAGCCTATCCAAGGCATCTTGAGAACCACATAATATGGAGCCTTGGAAAGCCTAATTGCAACCTTCTTTTGCAACCGCCTTCCCCTTGATCATGGCAAATAGTCAATGGAAAAGTGTCCAGCATTTGGTGGTGCTACTTTTAGATATTTAAATATCTGCATTGCTATTTTTATGTCAGCCTCAGCACAATTTGTTTAAAGATACCATTTCTGTGTGAAGGAATCATTTTAGCTGATCAAAAATTTAAACCATTCAGCCATTCATTAATCAGTTGGGCCAGGATCCAGTTGGAGAATTATGAATGTGTAAGCATTATAGTTACAGTGCTACATAATGTATTCCAGCCTGATTTCCCTAACCCCCATTTATTTCACAATAGCCACTGTGATTGTCAGGGATCTGTTCCCCTGTTAATCAGGAAGCAGCTAACTGAAGGTCTCATTCTTTTCTACGGATGATGCCTGGTGTACCAAGAAGAAATTGAACCCCTGAGACCATCAGACAGCTGGTTCCCAATTGATAGTGAAGCAGAACCCCATCAGTTACAAGCACAGTTGGGGACATAAGAGAGGTCCTTCTTGGTGCCTGCCCCTAGACTCTGGAACTTTCTTCCCAAGGGGACCAGAATATCTCACTCCTGGTTGTCCTTCTGTCAGCAGGCTAAAACCTTTTTATTCAAATAGGCTTTTAGACAGAAAGTTTGTAGGTAACAGGCTACATGGTGCTGTACTCTTTTAATTGTGCTATTTTTAAGAGCTCCTATCTTTTTTTAAAAATGCCATGTTATTATTTTAATGTGGGATGTGTTTTAATATTGTAACAGTTTAATTCTATTTTAATTTTCATTTTTTAAATTTTAAATTATATTTACTATAAAAACTATTTTCACAGTAAACTGGAAGAGGCTTACATCATTCTTGCTAAATCCTGTCTAGATCTGGTTTTCTGGAAATATGTCCTGGCCAAGCTAAAATAATGGATCTTGGTTTCTAAAGTGTGCAAGATAGGTCTCAGATGTAGATCAGGTTCTGTGGTATTCAGAACAGCTCCAGATTGTTGTTGTTGGTTAGTGAAAGAGTGAAAGGAGACTACATTGTGACTGTCTGGATTAATAATGTCTCCTTCCCCACCCCCAATTAGAATCTTAGTTGGATAGCTCATAAAAATTAGGGTAGAGTGGACATTGATGCACTCCCCTTAGACTCTTCCAGCATAACCCCTAGGCTTGCGATCTTGTTTATCTCCCTGATGTTTTCAGATAAACATTAACACATTTGTGACAATGATTAAATAGATCATGATAGATCAGAAATTACACTGCATGGTTGTGCAATTCTTCAATGCTAACTTTATGCATGTTTTTAATTGCATTGTTCTTTTAAATTGTGAGTCACTTTGAGTACCAGTTTTTTTGGGGAAAGTGGAGTATAAATCATCATCATCATCATCATCATCATCATCATCATCATCGCAGCTGCTGCCTGATAAGAGGAAACTGAGGGACTTCTACAGTCCCTATGTACTGGCTAAACTAGGTACTAGGTGTGTAAGTATTATAAATATGAACTAGTCACAAGTGTGTAACTCTAGGCTACAACATTTGCTGACCAATCCCAGAAACAATGAGACAAGACACAATAATGAAAGAGGTACCAAAATATGGGTTGAAATTGGGCCATTTTATTAACTTGACCTGTTTATTGATTTCTTAAGAGAACTAAAACTAAGGGGGGAGTAGTGTAATGTGGGAGCACTTGCAGTTGGTGGTCTTTTCATCCAGAACACCACTGCAGCTTCCCCTGGGCATTCACACCTGAACCCCGATGAGAACCCAAAAGCTGGGTTGCTCTCCAGCCAACCCGAACCAGGAAAACTAAACAGAAAGTCCCTTTCCCAGTCCAAAAAGATTATAGAGAGGGTTTACCATTTAGGCCAACCTCAAGGGCTATCTTTTTCCCCACGTCCCAGGTTGCAAGGCCTAAAAAGGTAGTTTCAGAGACCTCCCTTCTACCAAAATGGTGACCTGGGTGCTCACTGAATTCTAAATCTCACTGCATTTCTGCCAGTGCTAGCCTATTTAGACACCACCCTAGCCAATTGTTCAAGTCTGACTGGGGACAGTATGGGGTAGATGAAAATGCCCGTGGAAAAGGGGAAAAATTTCTACTCAGTCCAGAAGCAACCAAGAAACTTCATACTGCACCAGTGTTGGGAGGGTGGGTTGATTGCCTGGTCGAGAATGGAGAGCTTAATGACATTTTTGTGTAACTTAACAATAGACTAATCCCAGATCTTTATAACGTCCTTGCACCACATTGTTATCTGAACTTTGAGGAGGCTTCAAATGACACACTCTAAGGGGCTTTACAGACTGCCCCTAAGAGGTGGCTTCCAACCACTCCTTTTAGTGCCAGATGAGGGCCATGGCAACTACATACCGTGCCCTGATCTCAACTTTCCAAGGCACGAAAAAGAGCCACAAAAGCAGGCCAATGTGATGCTCCTTTTTGCACCCCAGAAAGGGTGCTACAGCTGCTGGCGCACAGCTTTTCTGCACTCCTTTGGAACTGCATCATGTAGAAGCAGTGTCAGAGAAGTGCTGTGACACACAGTGTGGAGCAGTGTGCGGCATCACATTGGCCTGCGGGCAGAGTCGGGGCATGTGTCATGTGGATGCCACATCTCGATTCTGCCCCCAGGCCAGCCTTAATGGCCGGTCTGTTGAGCCCCTAACTATCCTAACATCTCTTTATTTTTAATCCCAATTCTTCCTTTTTGTTTTGTTTTCTTTTTATTATTATTATTCCTATATTTTTCCTTCCAGCAGAAAAACAGTTTTGGAGGGACTGACAGAGGAAGTGCATAGTGCTTACACATTTAAAATTCTTCCAAACATTCCTGTTTTAATAATTTTATATATAAGGGCTTTTTAACCAATGTTGATCATATGACTACTGCATTAATTTTTTTGGTAATTTAACAATATTTGAAATTTGAAGATATCCATGTGTATCTATTCATATCTATTTAGCTAAAGATTTATGACCTGACTATGAAATAGATAACACACAGTTGGGTCAGAATTACTGAACTTTGAAACTGATAAGTGACAAGTGGTTCATGCTAATAATTGCCATCATTTTTATTGGTTAGTATTTAAAAACACGGGTAGATTAAACTCTAAGGCACAACTGTAGATAATTCATGTGTGCTAGCAAAAAAGAAGGAGAATATTTCACAACAGAAGTTTCTGGCATAGATATTAGTTATATAATTATCAAACAAGTTCCAAAGTATGTCATATAGTATTCTATATATTGCAGATAAATAAAGCTGAAAAAATGTTTATAACTCACAGTGAAATCCTATGTGCTTAGTCATATGTTACCAGTAGTGCTATCGTGATCTTCCTGGAGCAGTTTGGGAGACACTGAGTTGTACCCATGTTGGGAAACGTCTCCTTTTCTGTTGGCCTTTGTCTTCATTTCACCTGGCTCAATCCAATCTATGTGCACACTGCCATCAATTACAACAGCAGAATCTTCACCACATGAAGCCATCAAATAGATCTTTAGTATGGCCAGCTCTGACATCACCACTAGTTTAATGGACAGTGAACTGGATTCATTCCTTCATATCTAAACACATACACTACAGCTCTCAATGCTAGGGACACAAAAACCACATTTGTCTCATTTTCAAATATGAGGCTAAGAAAGTACTTTTTAAAAAATAATCTACACCTACAAGATGGAAAAGATATTTCCTGTCAGCCTCACTAGAGTTTTTGCAAATGCAGTTTGTTTGTTTTTACAAATTGCCTAAACTGAGCATATTGCACCAATTCTGAAACTTGTGTTGTTATGCAGTGATAGGTGTCGCCTTGTTGCATGGAATATGGGGAATTATGAGTAGTAGGTGGTGTGTCAGCAGGTAGTGTGTTTGCTTCTTTCTGACCAAATAACTAATCATTCTTTGCTTTCTCATCCTGCTTTAAGTTGAACTTATTCCCCAAAAGTATTCATGATGTTACAGGCTTTGCTAATTTTATTTTATTTATTACTTCATTCATGCAGTTTATACTATCCATTAAAATAACCTTTAAATTGCTTTATATGTTGCACTTTTTATATTATTAAATATTCTTTCTTTGGTTTATTGATACTTGCATCAATTTCAATATGCATAGCTAACATCTACAATGGAGGTAGTGATTGTATTCTAATTAGACTGAAGATCTTGGAGAGATGACTAGACTAACAGCCTTGCTTTAGCTGTGTCAGTGTAACAGCACTAAGCCAAGTTTGCAGCAGCAAGAAGAATTTAAGTATATATTTAAAAGTGTGGTTCCACTGCCCTCTTAAGAGCTTTCATAAATTTAGGCCTGACAGCTCCATTCCAACTGCCATCATCAATACCAAGGAGAACTTTATTTAGGAGTGTCAGACATCTTTATAATTTCACTTTTTGATATACTGAGGATTTCCCAAAGATTTCCACAGAAAATTATTGACTCATCATATCCATTTCTAGGAACTGACAAATCACAAGCTGTACAAATAAAATAGATAAATAAGGCTGAAAAAAGCACTTTATTTGAGATACATGCCTAGTCTCTCTCTCTCTCTCTTTCCCAATCTCTCTCTCTCTTAAAAATAAAGCTATTCA
The DNA here is from genome assembly GCA_034509955.1 of Urosaurus nigricauda. NCBI lineage: Eukaryota > Metazoa > Chordata > Lepidosauria > Squamata > Phrynosomatidae > Urosaurus > Urosaurus nigricauda. Next base: position 252,327,198 of record JAOEGL010000001.1, on the reverse strand, counting down.
TTTCTACAGAGCTGTTAAATGAACATGCTCTTGCTTGCTCTTCTCCCTGTGTCTTGCCGCAAAGATATTTCTCCACCAAAGGCGGAGCTGTTAAAATATTGTAGTTATCCAGTTTGCCTTACAGCTATGTAAATTATTCAGTAGCTTCACATTTTATTTGCTCACCTGCAAGTTATATCATATATTCAAATTAATTTCTATATTAGCATATTTTCATGGAGTAGGGCAACTACCTTTGTCAGTGGATGGTTATTGCTTTTTGAAAAAAAATGGAGATGTGCAACAACCTCTGAAAAGGTCTGCTACAAATTCTTGAAAGGTAATGCTTGGGCATAAACTGGCCTAATCTGTACCTCCCTATTAATGTCAGTTTGACAGGATATTAAAGGGAATGGGTTGGTCTCTGGCTGCAGCTGTGCTGCAGAATTAATGCAGGTTGGCACTTTTTAAACTGCCAGGGCAACTTCCTATGGTATCCTGGGATTTATATTTTTTGTAGCTCCAGAGCTCTCTGGTGGAGAATGATAAATACTTCAGAAAACTACAAATCCCACAATCCCATAGCATTGAGTCATGGCAGCTAAAGTGAGGTCGAACTGCTTTAAATCTGGTGTATAGATGCAGCCTCTGATACCCCCACACACCCCTCATTCTCTCTCTCTCTCTCTCTCTCTCTCTCTCTGTCTCTCTCTCCAGTGAAAAGGTGGGCAAAATGTTTATATGAAGGCAACCTTTATTTAAGTGTATTCTGGTTGGAGCCACATGCCTTCATTGTGCTAGGATGAAGCCACCAATGGCTTCTGTCCTTTTCTCTCTCTTTCTCTTCCTTCTCACCTTATGAGTTGTTGGGGAAGAGATAGACTCTTCCAGAAGCAGAATATGGAGTATTAGGTTTTAAAATTAATTTTATAAAGTTAAACCTTTGAAGCCAGAAAGCTAATTCATGCTGCCAAGATGCTAGTGTGTGATCATAGCATGGAATTTACTGAAAAGGACACAGAGGTTGTCCTTGTTCACCTTAGGAGAGTATATTTTGTTATAGGCCCCTTGAAAATGTGTGTATGTTTTAAAAATTGACTCCCTTCCAGAGCATGGGACCTCATCTTTCAGTGTCTTCAGTGCAATTTGTCACTCATCTGCCAATCTCTTTTCTTTCTGCCCACACTAACATTGTACGTCACTTTCACCTTGTTTCTTAAAGATTAATAATGAACATTTTTTTTCAGTTTGGCCTTGTCTCCACCGATTATGATACTTTAGGGGCAACCCAAAGTATCCTGGCCCCAGATCTGTCCCCAATTACTGTGTCTCTCCATTCTGACATGCAACTGTTTGCATTTGTGCCCCACCTGCTGCATCCACCGTTGTGTCAATTTGCTTTGCTCTGAGGTCAAAATTATTATGGAAATTTTCCATAAAGTTCACAAAGATGGAAAATCATGTGGTTGGGTGCCTTGTTCTGATCTCAGAGAGTGATCCACTGTGATGGCAAACTTGTTGGGTGACACAGCAGAATAAATTTCAAACAACCTTCCAGTGCTGGAACAGAGGGATCTGGATTTTCCAGGAAGATCTGGAGCAAACAGGAAGATATTTTAATGCATATTAAGAGAGATACACCCTGGTTTTGGTGCTGAACAGGCTGGACATCATCAGTCTGTTGACACCAGAACCAAGGTTTGGGGCATGTGTCATGTCTCCCTGGAGAGAGGGCAGAGGAGGTCATTTTATTTGGTCCATGTAGACAGGACCTTAGAGGATGCTGATCCACTGCCATAAGTAGATAACTACCCTGGTTCCCCGAAAATAAGACATCCCCCCCAAAATAAGACCAAGTAAAGGTTTTGCTGAATTGCTAAATATAAAGCCTCCCCCAAAAGTAAATGTAGCAAAGTTTTTGTATATAAATATATATATACAGTATATAATAAATGTTCATTTTTTGTTCAACAATAAATGGAAAAATAAGACCTAGCACATCTTTGGAAGCAAAAATTAATATGAGACACTGTCTTATTTTTTGGGAAACACGGTAGCTGCACAACATTCTCTTGTGCAATATAATGGCTTTCTGTCTCCACACACCTAATGAAGGAACATGGGTTCAATGCTATGGAATTTTGGGAGTTGTAGTTTGCTGTGCAGTGGGAAACCACTGGTCAACTACAATGGGAAACCACTTCTCTGACAGAGAAGGCTAAAATCTCATAAAACTACAAATCCCAGAATTCCATAGTATTGAGCCAGTCAGTCGGAGAGGAGAGTTATAAATAAAATAAGATGATGATGATGATGATAGTAAGTGTGGTGTCAAACTAGATTATTTCTGTTATGCAGATGCCTCCCAGACCAAACGAAGGAGGAGATGGGTAAAAAGCAGAATGGAAAAGTTCAGAAGAAAGGGGGAGGGCAAAACCAAAAATGAAAGTAAGCGAGAAGTATAAGAAAAACTCTATTTAATTATTCAAGAACCTAACACTGTGTAGGTAACACACTAAAGAATTGCAAAGATGTCCACTGCAGCTCACCTCAATAATGAATGAATTAGTTAATTAGTCACTTTATTAATTAGTTCATTTACTGATCACTAGGGCTTCAGAAATGAAAGGTGCAGAACACATTAAGCGCATTAGCCAGAGCCAAGTCTTGCTGCCAATATACTGCTACCTGTAGTAACACTTCACCGGCCTTTTGTTCATGGTGGTGGGCAGGAAAGGAGAGATAGAAAGAGACTAAAAAGAGTCTAGGGGAGGTATTTATTATTTGTTTTCATTATTTATGATGAAGTATTAAGGGATGGATTATTTCAAGTAGGTAATGAATAAGGAGCTGCCTTGGAGGCAAAAAAAATGCTGAAAGAGTTGGGGATGTGAAATTTTCCAACCCTCAAAACTCCAGGGGGGAGGGAGACACTGAGACAATCTTTTGTCCCCTACAAATAATCATCATCACCACCGCCCAGTTGGGGAACTGTAGGGGCTCATTCTCACTTGAACTTTAAAGCAATTTCCAATTCAGATTCACTCCGTGTGGGTAATTGATACTAAGGGGTCCCCCGTTCCCACTATGAAACCAAATCTTTTCAGGACATCAACAGTTCTGCTCAGGTTTTACAAACTCAGGATGGTGGCTTCCTTGGCTAAATCACTGCATCTTTAATGTGGTGTTCCTTTTTCTCCTACTGCCTTTCATTTTGATGACCACAATAGTCTTTTCACTTTGCCTAAATACTCTAAAGGCACCAAATCCTGACTGATCTTGGAAGCTAAGTAGGGTCAGTCCTAGTTAGTACTACTACAATGGGAAACCATTAATCAATATCTGGTGCTGGAGGCTATATTTCAGAGGAAGGAACTGGCAAAACTACCTCTGAGTATTTTCCTCATCGAAGAAAACTCTATGAAATTCATGTGGTTGCCATAGCTTGACAGATGACTTAAAGGTGTGCATGTGCATACCCACATACGTATGCATGCATGCACGCACGCGGACACACACACACACAGAGAACCTTTTAAGTCAATCCTGTCAGTTCATAATGTATGCAAAGTAGCCTCAGTTTAATCATTTTGGCTTCTAGGGATTGTTCAGGCTTCATTCATTCTAGAACCTATTTATTTGTCTTTTTTCAGTCCATGGTGTCTGTAGAACTCTCCTGCTACACTCTCTCTGACTTTTCTTCGCTAACTAAGATTCAGGAAGGACTTATCCCACGCTTACTACAAGCGCGTTGATGACTAAAAAGGCCAATCCGAGATAAGCAAGTCCAGTTACAGAAAGCACAGCAGAAAGTCTCCTTGGGTGATGTTTCCAAGTTGTGGTTCTTTCTGTGTTGTCATTTCTCTTCGAGACTCATTCGGCGTGAGTTCTCAAAAGAGGCTGCAGCATTGTGGATAGTGCATCTCCATGCCTCCCGATGTGAGGCCAGGGAAGACCATTGTTGGTGATCAATTTGGCCAAACTTGAGATGTTGTTTCAGGGAGTCCTTGTATCTCTTCTTTGGGGCACCTCTCTTTCGCTGACCCGTGGCGAGTTCACCGTAGAGTACTATTTTGGGGAGGCGGTGGTCCTCCATCCTGGAAACATGCCCTGCCCAGCACAGCTGTGTTTTCAGTAGCATGGCCTCAATGCTGGTGATCTCTGCTTGCTCCAGGACAGCAACATTTGTCACATAGTCAGTCCAATGTATGTTTAGGATTGTGCGTAGACAGCGCTGATGAAAGCGTTCAAGGACTCGTAGATGTTGGCGATAGGTGACCCATGATTCAGACCCATAGAGGAGAATGGACAGTACAATGGCTGTGTACACACTGATTTTGGTGCTTCGCCTCAGGTGTTTGTTACTCCAGACTCTTTTGTGAAGTCTTCTGAATACACTATATGCCTTTGCTAATCTGTGATTGATCTCTTTGTCAATCTTGGCATCTGAGGAGATGATACTTCCCAGGTAGGTGAACTCCTGTACGGACTTAAGTACAGATTTGCCGAGGGTGACATGGGGGTGATAGTGCTCTTCCTGTGGTGCAGGCTGGTAGAGGACTTCCGTTTTCTTCAGGCTGACTTCCAGCCCAAGCAGCTCTGCAGCTGTTGCAAAGCAGGATGTTAGGCGCTGCAGAGCTGCTTCTGTATGGGCAACAAGGGCAGCATCGTCAGCGAAAAGCAGCTCACATACTAGATAATTTAGAGTCTTTGTGTGATCCTTCAAACGGCTTAAGTTAAACAAGCTACCATCAGTACGGTAACGTATATAGATGCCGTCTGCTTCTTTGAGATCTGCTGTAGCCCTTTGGAGCATCATGCTGAAGAAGATTGTAAATAGAGTTGGAGTGAGAACACAGCCTTGTTTAACACCATTAGTTATTAGAAAGGGCTCTGAGAGAGCATCACCATATCTGACTTGTCCTTGCTGGCCCTCATGTAGCAAGATGATTATTTTGAGGAATTTGGGGGGACATCCTAGTCGTTCCAGGATCTGCCACAGTCCTTTTCTACTCACAGTGTCAAAGGCTTTGGTAAGGTCGACAAATGTTACATAGAGTCCTTTGTTTTGCTCTCTATATTTCTCTTGGAGTTGTCTAAGAGCAAATACCATATCTGTAGTGCTCCTATTAGCTCTGAAGCCGCACTGACTTTCAGGGAGAAGTTCTTCTGCAATAGCAGGAACTAATCTGTTCAGGAGTATCCTTGCAAGGATTTTTCCAGCAATGGAGAGCAGTGTTATACCTCAATAGTTTGAGCAATCAGATTTTGTTCCTTTTTTCTTATACAGAGTGATGATAACTGCATCTTGGAGATCTGATGGCAGTTCACCTTTTTCCCAGCAACTCACAAGGAGCTCATGGAATTTGGCATGGAGTACATGACCTCCATGTTTCCCAGCTTCAGGTGGGATTCCATCAATCCCGGCTGCCTTGCCGTTTTTCATCATCTGTATGGCCTTAATGGTTTCTTCCAAAGTGGGAGCCACGTCCAGTTCGTATTTCATCGGTTGTTGTATCATATGTTGAATAGCTGAGCCTTGGACTTCTCAGTTGGCACTGAAGAGATTTTGGAAATGTTCAGCCCATCGATTCAGGATGGAGGCTTTGTCTGTGATTAGTGTTTGACCATCCGTATTATATAAGGAGCTTTGGACCTGGTAAGTAGGTCCAAACACTGCTTTAAGAGCTTCGTTGAATCCTCTGGAATCTCCCAGATCTGCACAACATTGTGTCTTTTCTGCTAAATTGATCCTCCACTTGTTCTGAATGTCTCTGAGTTTTTGTTGGAGTTTACCGCATGTGAGATGGAAGGCTGTTTTTCTTACATGGCAAGATGGCTGAGCGAGGTGTGCTTGATGAGCAGTTCTCTTCTTTGCTAACAGCTCCTGGATCTCTTGATTGTTTTCATCAAACCAATCTTGGTTTTTCTTGCGAGAGAACCCGAGGGATTCTTCCGCAGACTGCAGGATACTGTTTTTAATATGTTGCCAAAGCACTGTAGGAGAAGCATCTAGAGGATGGTCTTCAAGTTTTGATTGCAGACTTGCATGGAAGTTATCTCTCATGGCAGCTTGTTGAAGATTGTTGACTTGGAGTCTCCTCTTTAAGATGCCACCCCTTTTAGGTTTGAGCTTAAGATGAAGATTTAATTTGCATCTTACAAGGTGATGATCTGTTTGACATTCTGCACTGGGCATCACTCGAGTATGATGGACATCGCGAATGTCTCTCTGGCGCACCAGAACATAGTCAATGAGGTGCCAGTGTTTGGATCGGGGATGCATCCAGGTTGTCTTCAAACTATCTTTCTGCTGAAAGATAGTGTTTGTAATAGTCAGTTGCTGTTCTGCACAAAATTCTAGCAGGAGGCGTCCATTATCATTACAGTTTCCAACTCCATGCTTGCCTAGAACACCTTTCCAGGCTTCGAAGTTCTTACCTACTCTGGCATTGAAGTCACCAAGGATAATGACTTTATCTTCTGCAAGGACTTTTTGTATGAGGTGGCGTAGGTCTGAGTAGAATTTGTTTTTCTCCACAGGGTCGGCTTGCATAGTTGGGGCATATATACTAAAGAGCACAACATGAGGGAGGCGTAAGGAGATAATGCGATCAGAGTGACCTGTTGGCCGGGTTTCGAGTTTGGAGGCAATGGAGTTTTTCAGTTTTTGGTTTGCCAGACCAGTAGAGTGTATAGCCGGCACCGTGTTCTTTAAGGCTGCCTTCCTCATGGAGACAAACTTCACTAAGAGCAACGATGTCTATATTAAGTCGTGATAGTTCATGGGCTATTAGAGCAGAATGATGCTCAGGATGTCCACTATCTGCAGAATCTTGCATGGTTCTGATGTTCCAGCATGCAAGCGTCAGTCTGTTTGCACCTTTGGAGGCCGGTGCGTGCCTTTCTACCTTTGTTTTTGTTTGACCGCATCAGAAGATGCCCGTTGACTGGGGCTCGCCAACTGGGTGGATGTAGATGAGCTTTCTTTAGGCCACCTTTTCTAGGCCCCTCTCCGTATGGAGCAAGCAGTGCTCTCCTTAAAAGGCTGCTTGGTCATTCAGGATGCTGCCGAACAAGACTGTCATCTCCCGGTCAGTCTCGAGCGACCAATGTCCTGAACCGCCTGCATGCAGGGTTGGGTCCGTGGCTTCCAGTGCTTCTTTCACCTGCTGTTTCGTCCCTCACCTATCGCTACAGGACTTTTTTTGGGGGGGGGATCAGATCGGATGTATCCTTCGAGCCTGTGCAATGGATTTTTCTGGTCAAGCGCAGCGTGCACAGAACTGGCCTCACCCTTTAAACCAGAGGTTCGTCTGCTGGGCCAAACAAGCAAGGACGGTGGCAGCGAGATCCTCAGGTCGTAGGTTTGATTAGAGTTTCCTTCTCTTAGATGGTTTACCTTCCAGGGTTAGACAAGCACCATCTACCCGGGTTTGGGATTGGAGTTTTCCTTCTCCTAGGATGGTTGCCATAAGGCTAAAGAGCCTATCCTGCCCTTTGACGCTCTTAGTCTGACCCTTCAGTTGTGACCTGTCTGGCATGGGAGGCCCTACCAGTGGCTATTTGTGCCACCGCCAGCATAGCTCACAGCTTCATTAGGGTATGCAAGCCTCTCCCCCACGACAAAGGGGCATCAATGGAGAGGCTCTGCTACACTATACCTCAAATAAATAATCTTTTGTTGTGAGCCTCCTTCAATGTTCAGCTTTTACAATAATATTCAAAAACTGAAAATACTGTGTTATGGATTATTGTTACTTTAGTATTTGATGGATGCACAAGACAGTGAAGCCAGCCAGCAGAGCATCATGGATAGTATTCTGATGCAACAGATACTGGGTATGAAGCCAGCCAGGTTTCATTGGGGGCATGGCTGTCACGTTACTTCCAGGAAGACCACCTATATAAGGAAGAAGGTGACTATCTCCATTATTGGGTTGTTGTGGTCGGTGGTTGGCAAAGCACTTTATTAGTCTGCATAGTGGTGAGCATCCAAGATTGCTGTTTGGTATTCTGTATAATCTTTGTATATAGTTTGTAACAAAGATTAAAAAGCCCTCGTGCTGAGTGAAGTCTCGCTGCCTGGAGAGTCATTCCTGCAAGCCAGGAGCTCAAAGCTGCATTCTGTGTGCAGGAGGAATATTCCTGTGCAAGTGGAGCCTTTGCAGAGCTTTTGTACTTTACAAAGACCTTCGTCTAGGTATCCTGCCTATGTGCATCTACTCTGTGTGTGTGCATAAGGGACACAGCTCGTCTCTCTACACATTTGCTTGGTTTAATGTGGGACCCTAGTCTTTAATGATGATTTTATGTATTTGTTCTCCTCTCTTCACAACATTTTCACATATTTAGGTGCTTTTTACTAGGAATGGGAAAGTATTCCATTCTTGTTTTTCTGTTTTTCTCTCCCTTGTCCCTTCTTAAATTCACCTTATTCCAAATAAATGAGCATTCTTCCAGTCTAAACTTCACTCCACCACAAACTTTCAACATTATTTTACAGGCTGCACAAAAATGTGTGCACTTCTCTCCCAATACATAGGGCTTAATCCAACATAACTTCTACCTAGCATAGACCCACTAAAATCAAAGGAATTTATGTTAATTTCAATGAGCCCATTGCATCCATTGCAATGATTTTATTCAGGAAGTACTAACATTGGATTTCACACATGACTTTTTTTTCAGTTTTGCCTTAACAAGTTTTCCAAGCATTTTTTGTGTCATAATGCACTTTTAATTTGTTTCCTCTCTAATATATAACACAATAACATTCTTTTGTTGACATTTTCAAAATATGAACATTTTGCACACATTTTGATAGGATTTCTCTATTCAGATAATTCCAATAAGCATGAATTTTGAAGAATAATCCAGTTTTCATTTATGTGTTAGTTCAAAAGTGCAAAATTAGGTAAATTGGGATTAATATGTGAACCACATCACTGTTGATTTACTCTGTTCAGTTGCTAATGTAACTTGGACTTATGTAATCATTCTTGATATCATTGTATCTAGTTATTTTCACTATATATGGGAACACTATTCAGGCATAAGCCTATATGAAGAGGTTTAAAACAGATGTACCAAAATACATTTTCACCTTGACTGAAGTAATTTCCAAAGTGAGTCATTTGCAGGATCAGAAACATTTGGCTAGCCTTCTGATTATATAGTGCTTTCCATTTTCACATGCTTATGTGCTTCTTGATCCCAGCAAGGGCAGAGGTAGAAGTGTCAAAATAGCATGAAAGTCTGTTATCATTGCTATTTACCAACCCAAATGGGATGTTAAATTGCAGGTACCTAAGACATCTCATTGGAACATATGGTCATTTCTGACATCCAGGGCCAGAAGGAAATAGTTTTACTAACTTTTGACAAAGTGTAAACTGTGTATCTTGGGCACAAAGAGTAGCACCCAAAGCTCCTGGAAAGACAAAAGTAGCTAAGTTTGGCCTGTTCTGTAGAACCACAGCAGTCATGGAGCAAAATGTTTTTTGGTGCAATATGTCAAATCTGAAATATATGTTCTGATATTAACTAAATGTTCAGTAAAGATTAGTTCAAGATTCTGAAAGTATTTCAGAAAAAGAAAGATATGCATGGAATGTTGTCAACTAGCAATAACATGATAAGAAAATAAAGACATTAGTGGTGTTTGGGGATAACTGTAGCTATTCCAAAGCATGAAACGAACAGCAAATGATCTGAGAAAACCTAGATATGTGTTCATGTAGAAGAAAATAAGAGCCTTAGGATTTTGGTCTAATCCAGTATAGTTCTTCTATCTAGTCCATTATTATGTTCATACACTTGCCTATGGGAGGCCCATAAGCAAGAAGTGAGTGCCACAGCATTCTCATAGCACTTATTAATTCATAATACAATTCACGTACCACTAATAAAAAAATCTGTTTACAACTTCCTTGAGGCACCATGCACAATACCAAGCTTTAGTTGTCTGAGAGCTACATGAAAATTACAACTATACTCATTTGTAACAGCAGTTGGGGGCTTAGTATGACATTATCTTTGTTGAAATTTGATAATGGAATCAGAAAGATGTTTTGGTCTTGTTAAAAAAAATCATATGAATTTCAGTGTCTCTGATTGACAAAGAACATTTATTTTTGTTTTCTAGTTTGTTAGACCCCAATCCAATTAGTTGTGTGTGCCTGTGTGTTGTGGCTTTAACAAAAGACAAAACTTTGCCATAATCAATGAAACAGGAAAACATTTTAATAAGTCACATCAAACCACTAGAAGTTTTCCTAAGCAAGCATGTTAATAATATTTGCATTTGTTAGGACTGAGACAGAAAATTCTTCACTGTTTCAGCTATAAATGTCTTTCCATTTAAACAGTATTATCCATATGAGGGCCTTTTACTATTTGAAGTAGTTTACTAATTGATATTCCAAAATGGCTTTATTGCACTGGACACAAATGGTACTTTGGCTTAGTCTGCCAATATAGTTGTGGCTTTGACAATTCATCTATGAGACAGGTTGTAATTATTTCCTGACAAAAAGTTCTGTGCCCTAATAATGAAGAACTTGTTAAAAGTGAGCTACAGTGGTCAAATGTCATGGTCAAAAGCATCTATTTTAGAAACAACACACAAGCATTACACCACTTCAAACCTGCATTTTCATTGTTTTGATTTCTCATTCTCCACGTCTCATCTTGATCGTACAACCTGTGAGAATGGAGGTCTTTCAAATGAACAGTGTTGAAGAAGCATATTTAAAATTCTGTTTGAGAGAGCCCTAATCCATTCCCCTGAACTAGTGCACTCAAGCATAGAATTCAAAGTAAGTCCACCAAACTACAAATCTCAAGGTTCCATGAAATAGAACTCAGACTATTTAAGCTGGATGAAACTGCTATAACTGTGTGGCGTAGTGAAACACTTTGTGGCGTGCCTGTTGCCTTCCATGTTGTGTTAACTAATAAAAGTCTCGGGGGAGGTCAGAGTTTACCCACTACACAGGGACTCAGACCTAGAATGTTAAGGATTAATTGGACAAAATCCTGAGTCTGAGCTTGGAGTTTGATTCCAGTCTTGGTGAAATAGATTTGTCATTGTTTCTTCCACTTTTATAAAAAAAAAAAAAAGGAATTTTCATGCCAGTTATGAAGAATTTTTATAGAAAAATGAACTGGAACAATATCTTAACACAAGTCTACTGAAGACTGGCAAGTGAAGGTGTAAACTGCGTAAACTGAAAACCATCAAATTTATTGGTGGTAAAAATTCTAGCTCTGTTGTTAAATCTATGATGATTCAAACAAGCAAACCATCACCTGATGATATTCTTCAGATGATGAACATACAGAGATTAACTTTGTCTTAGACTTTGTAGTATACTGCAGGGAGGGGTGGACCTGTTGTTCTCCAAATATTGATGCTACTATTTCCATTGCAACACTTTTATCCAGGCTCATTGGGGCTTTTGGGTACTGAAGTCCAACAACATCGGGGGGGGGGGGGAGGATCAGAGATTACCCAGCCTTCCTCTAGATACTAGATGTTAACCAGATAATCAGGCTAATGCACTTTTAAAGAGTCCATATTTACTGCTTCATCCTTGCAGGCATTATTTATGATAATTTTTGCTCAAGACGGTGTTTAAAGCTGAAAAATCTGGCTAAGCATTAATCTATGCCTGCTTTCTCCCTCATGATCAGCTCTACTGAAAAGATGTTCTAAGGGATGCTAGAGAGTCTTTAGCTAATTCATGCTCCCTTAATCCTTTAAAAAAATTCCCAGATATAAACCTTGCAAATATAATAGAAATTGTGTTACGTGTGTGCTGCTCAGACAGGGATAAAGAACCAAGATCTCAGAGCTAAGCATAGTTGAGGGAATAAACAGCAATCTGTTACATGAGAGGTGCTTAAGTGTAATAAATGTCCGAAGACAGTGAGGTTTCTTGTTAATTCACTTCAAAAGGGACTTGTGTTTGAGGAAGAGACTCATGGAATCAGAGTCTATACCAGTCTTCCCATCCACATTGTGTGCTTTACTGTAGTGGTTAACAGCCATCAGGTTGGATCTGACTCGTGGCAACCCTGTGGATGAGAACTCTTCAAGGCCCCATCCACCACTGTTCTGCCTGTAGCCTTGTAGTCTTCTAGATTCATGTTTGTGTTCTTCCTGATTGAGTCTAGCCATCCTCCACCTTTACTGCCCTCCACCTTTCCAAACATTATTGTCTATTGTGAAAATCCAGCGAAAAGAATCATTCTAGAGCTTCCCCTTTTGTACTTAATTCTAAGTCTTCACCTTTCCCCCAGCAATCCCAACACAGCCATGTAGTATCCACCAGGAGGGCAGTGGGCAGCTAAGGAGTTGCTCGATATGTTCTCATGCTCAGTTGTTACACATTTGTTGTGTAGGAGAATGTGGATGTTTTAGTGATACTTCCTTTTTGACATCGTCCTCTTGGACCTCTGGATTATTCCAAACATCTTGAAGGATGTTTTGGTGATACTTCCTTTTTGATATCATCCCCTGGGACCTCTGGGTTATTCCAAACATCCTTCAGGTAATACTTTTGTACCACTATATGGACAGAAGAAATGTCATGGTAGTAACATAGCATCAGTAGCAACCCCCAGAAGAGGCTTCAAGATCTTCTTTCTAGTATGGAGGAAGCACCTAACTGGGGGACACTTTGGCTTGACCTTTATTGCTAGTTGTGAACCGAGCAGACCTATTGAAACAATAGGATATATATCTTTATTCACCATTCAATAGCTGATTCAATGATTTTACTCTAGTTGGGACTATCAATGGATCTGATGCCCTAGAACCCATTGTTGTCCAATGATCCATATTATTTTTAACTTCATATCCCCCATACACCTTTTTCTTTAAAGAAAAAAATAAAAGAAAAAGAAAAAAATACCAAAGATGTTTTACAATTAAAATACACAGAAGTTAAATCAGTAAAACAATGAGTGACAATAAACAACGCATACTTTCAAGTCATTCCTGAAGATTATCACATGGGGCTTTTTCCATTTTTGTAGCATTACTCTATCGTTATTGAGCAAGAATGATACAACTGTGATATTAAAACATTTACTTTCACACATGGGTTGCAATAACACTTCATTAACAATTCAAGTGCAGCAAATAGTGCAGTTGATTTCCACATGCCAGCAGGCTTTAGCGTTTATATATCGTTCTTGAGAGATCTTGCACCTACGCAGATAGAACAAGAGTGAACCCATGAAATATTGTGAAATTAGCAAGCTATCTCTGTGCTGTTTTGAGCTTCTGGTCTAGTGGTATGAGATTTGGCAATTTGTTAGTTTTGGCAGACTATATATCACTATTGAATCGTAATTGCTTTTGTATTGTTAATGGGTTATTCTAGTAGCATGATGCTTTGAGGATGTTAAAGAACGATAGGAAAACAATGTTGTGTGAAAATTTCCCCCTCAATTGCACAAGAATGATGGTAACAATACACTTCCTTAACACCTTTTATTCCTTGTGACAATCTTCTAGGTATGCTTTACTAGATAACTATTCCATAAGTGAGAAGCCACAACTGAAAAGACCTTTTCTTTTTTAGACTGATGGCAAACTAGATTTTTTGTAGCAGCAGAACTGGGAGCAGTGATTTTTCCATTCAACTGCAGCACCTTAAGTGACCCTGTTTCAGGGCTGCCTTCCTCCAAAGATAGTTTTTAGTTAGCTTCATGAATGCAAGGGAGAAAAGAAGTAACGCCCATTCTGTCACACTGCCATTTGAGCCCCAGTGTGACATTGGATTTAGACTTTTTTGTCTGTGAAATCTGCTGTTAACAAAGAGTGATATGCATAACAATTTCTGTAGAAGGTTGTTTTGAGCATAGGTGCTCAGATAACAAATAAGTATAGCAGCACTATAATATTGCATGGTATTTAATAAGGTGGGCAGCAAGCCAAGCTTACAGATTTATAACTAGGACTAGAACAAAACCTTTAGCTTGGCAACAGATGGAGATAATGTTAAAATATGATTTATAGTTTTCAGGCACACGTGGGAGAAAATCCCTTGGAGGCTATGCAGATTTTATTTTGTTAAAAAAGCCATAGAGATGTGCGTATGTATGTGAAATTTAAACTCTCTGAATCTGGATGGACTGAAATTACAGCTATTTGATTTGCATTTTAAATTCCTTTACAAGATTAGAACAAATAAAAATATCTTAGATCAAAGTTATTTCCAAAGTACCTATTTTAAAATCATTTTAAGATGGTTGCATTTTAAAGCCTTGTTTAGTAAACAAACACACACACACACACACACACACACAAACTATGTAAATAACTTTTCTTTTCAAGTGTTTGACAGAGTAGAGATGTTGGAAATAATAATTGCTGTATGTGGGAACTAAGTAGCATGATATTCTTTGAAAAACAAAGTTGCAATGTCAGAATAAATCACTCCTCTGTTCTGATAATTATATCTTTAGATCTGGTTACTCTGATTAGTGCCTTGGATTATCCAAATTGTACAATTAGGATACAACATCTGATTGAGCTCCAGTGTTGGTCAATCTTTATTTGATACAATGTGTTACTGTTCATCTTTCAGATTTTTTTTTCTCTTATAAAGACAGAAATGTGATTTATTTATTTTTAAAGAAAAATCTGTTGATACGGATCACAATTAAGTGTGAAATATGCAGCAGATGGCTAGACTTATAATCATTCTATCAGACTAATAGTATACTGTCTGTATTTCAAAATTTGCTTTTCCCCAAAGATGCTGTTGGGCTGAAGCCATATTGACAGCTGGTATGTTTCTAACATAGTTAGTTTGATATACCTCATCTATTAAATTCTGTACAATTTCCAGAATAACAGCTGACAAGAACAATTGACCACCTGGGAAATAGAATCTTCTGTCTAAAGCTTAAATTGAGCTTTCTTTTGTTTTGAAATAGAAAAGGTGTGTACTGCTTTGGGTGACATTACAGACTTTTGGCATACTCTTTGTATCCCCAAAGAAGAGGATAATCTGCAGAAAATGCTTCTTTTTAGTCCATCTCAGAATACACCACATGACCATAATTTTAGAGAATCAAAGCAGGCTTTACAGCAAATTCTTTATTTATTTAAATATTTAATTTTGTCTTGTAGCCAAGGACTTCAATAGGAGCAGCAAACTAATCTGTTTTTTAAAAAAATTATTTTACTTGCTACTACTCAGTTAGAAATTGCTAAAAACTGGAAGACAGAAATTTACTTATAAAAAAATTGGTGGCTCAGAATATGAGATGACTTATTAATGGGGAAAAAACTATCAAACCAATCAAACAGGTTGAAGAACAATATGGTACATGATTGTTTTAGAGAGAAATTGCTTCCATTCATAGATTACATCAACAATAATTATCAGTTGGTGAGACTACTGTCCCAACATCTAGGACTCTGGAAAGATGTTATAGGAAACCTTATAACAACTTGAAATGCTCATGTGGTTTACTGATGATGATTTCAGTTCAATCATTCTCCCCATCAATGTCATATTTTATTTTAATGAAGTTTGTCTATTATGTGTCTATGTTCAATTTGTTAAATTAACTCTTACATCCATAATATCATATATGAAATCAATAAAACATGAATAAAAAAACCCAATTTTAAAAAAGTAAGATTTTTAAAAAATTGCATAATGTTTACAAAACATGTAAAGATATAAAGTATATTTTTCTAGTCTTTGTTACGGAGTGGGTGAAAATCTCTGGCCCTTCAGATGTTTCCTTTTGGAAGATCAGTCAGCCCAACCTAACATCAATAATAGGAAGGGATACTAAGAGTTATTGGCCAAATTTCTGGAAGGCCAACATCCTTCCTGCCTTTCTGTGCATTATAAGAAATTCAACATATAATTTACATATGATGTTTTAACCTTATAGTGGCCCATAATTTATCAACATTAGTAAAGGAGCTGACATATGTTCACAGCCTAGATAAGTTAGAGAAGATACTGGAGACAGGAGCTCCTTTCACACTAGGCTATTAAACTATTATGATTCTACTTTAATTTCCATTACTACTACTACTTCTTCTACTACTACTACTACAGTACTACTATTTTCTTATATCCCACCTTTCTCCCAACATAGGAACTCAAGGCGGCAAGCAACAAGCATAAAACAATACAATTTAAAAACAGAATAACAATATTGAAATACATAAATATAAAATTTAAAAACCAATTCAACAATTTTAAGAGTTAAAACAGGATAAAATACAACCATATATAGTACAACATTAGACAATATTATAACATTTAAAAAACCAGGCCACAACAATATAAGCTGTGGGGACTCCTACACCACCCCCGTGACCACCCTGGATAACGCAGACAAGGAGACTGTTGAGCAGTGGGGTGGACAGTACACCAACAGAATTCCTACTCTGTCCCAGCTGCCCACCTTTAAATAAACACACTCAAACCCTGTAGACTGAAGCAGTCGAGTGAAGCAGAGGACACCTGGTCAGGGAAATAGTATCCCGATAGACCACTGCAACTCCACCTCCCCATACCCCAGATCTTGACTGCTGTGGTGCAAAGACTCCTGGTGGGCAAGGTTGAGAGAGATTAACACCACTACCACCCCGGCCTCATCCAACCAGGTGTCTGTAATATAGGTCAGGTCATCTTCTTCATCCAGGATCAGATCCTGGATGGCAGCTGTTTTACCATTCACAGCAACAACAAATTTTAGGGGGTAACTAATACCCTATCTTAAACTCTACCCCTAGGGTGATGTAACTGTCTCCCATTTTTGTATCTCCCAATACCCTGTATCACTTCAATAGTTGCTCTCGTGATTACCATTATCTCCCTCCCTTGGTTGGTGGTGCATCTCTCCTCCATGTATAAAATTAATTTTAGTTAAACAGTATTGTAGGCAGGTGGAAGTCTCTTTACTGCCACCAGCCATAGGTGACACTCTCAACCCTCCAATGTTGCAGTCACACCACCGCAGTATCCCCCAGACCAATGAGCTAGCCCAATCCAGCTGGTGAGATTTGTAGCAAATAATATATATATATAATAATAAATAAAACTTTTATTTATATCCTGCTTTTTGCATACGCAATCAAAGCAGCATACAACAGTTAAAAATACAATTATATACATATAAAAATCCCCTTAAAACAAGATTAAACAATTATAATATTAAAATTTCAACATTAATTAAAAACTCTTATTTGCACTATTAAAAACAAAATTAACAGTATGCCAGGTCATCGCAGCCAGAGCTATCAGGAGAGATATGGGGGGGAGGGTCTTTACATGGCCGGGGGCTGTTCTGGGAAGGCCTGCCGGAAGAGATTCATCTTGATAGCTTTCTTGAAGCTATCTAAGTTGGATACATGACAGATCTCATCAGGGAGGCCATTCCATAAGGTGGGAGAAACAGCAGAAAAAGACCTCTGGGAGGTCACAACCAGTCTAGTCCAGACCGGTTGTAATAGATTCCTCTCCAAGGATCTCAGTGTACAGGGCGAATTATATGAAGACAGGTGATTCCTCAGATAGGTTGGGCTTAAGCCATGTAGGGCTTTAAAGGTGATCACCAACACCTTGTACTGTGCCTGGAAACAGGCAGCCAGTGGAGTGACTTCAATATTGGTGTAATATGGTCACTCCTAGTTGTTCCTGTAATCAGCCTGGCTGCCATATTCTGTACCATTTGGAGTTTCCAGACTAGGCACAAGGGTATCTTCATGTAGAGCACATTACAAAAATCAAGTCATGAAGTTAACAGTGCATGCACTACAGTTTCGATGACTCCCGGTTCCAGGAAAGGGCACAGTTGGCATATCAGCCAAAGCTGATAACAGGCACTCTTGACTGTCACATTCACTTGATTCCTCATGTGAAGCGATAGATCAAGAAGCACCCCCAAACTGCGAACACAGTCCTTCGAAGGGAGCGTAAATCCCCTCTAGGACAGGAGGTTGCAACCCAATACCTGGTTTAGGAGCTCCTACCGTAAGTACCTCCGTTTTGTCTGGACTCAACTTGAGCTTGTTTTCCCTCATCCAGTCCATTACTGCCACAAGACACTGATTGAGGGGAGAAATGTCATCTGCCGTCATCGCTGATGACTGAGACATGGGGAAGTATATTTGGGTGTCATCAGCATACTGATAACACCCCTCCCCATGTCTACGGATGAATTCTTCCAGCGGCTTCATATAAATGTTGAATAGCATTGGGGGCAGGATGGCTCCCTGAGGGATGCCACAGTTAAGCTCTATTTTTGAAGAGTGACTGTCCCCGAGCATCACCCTCTGGAACCTGCCTGAGAGGAAGCCACCTTTGCCTTTAATGTGTGACAGCCTTGGAAAGTAAAACAGTTTTAACTGTCCACCAAAAATTCAAAAGGGATGGAGAGATTTGCCTTCAAATGAGTAATAAAAACCCATTTGTTTCAGAGTGGGGTTGGATTAGGGTTTTTATTCTCCTTCTCCTTGTGGTTGGAGCTTTATTGTAAATTTGATTAATATTTTATTGTACACCACCAGGGCCAATTGGTAGGCAAAGAGTGCAGTTTATAAATTTAATGATAAATTAGTATGAGCTTTAATAAAGAATGGAATGATTAACACTTCATCTAATTATGAACTGGGAATATCCCTTCTTAATTCCTAGTTATTCATTCTGAGTGCTATAGCAGACAGTGGGGATGCAGTTCATTCTCACTGAAAAAACAAAAGAAAAAACAGCTATTTCCCCCATTGCACAAGAATATAAGGGTTGCTATGCAACTTCCAATGACAATGTGTATTTTAGGACTCTTCTGTTTGTGCAGAAATGTCATTTTCATGCACAGAAAATATATTTGTACAGAAAATGAGCACATCTTTTCTCCCTCTCTTACAATGCGAGCAGATTTGTTTGTTTGTTTTGTTGTTTGCACTGTGCCCCATGTGACAATGTTGCCTTTTGTACAGAAAACAACTTTCTGCACAAATAAATTGCATGTTCTCTGCATGCAAAACATGTGTATTTCTATGCAAACATTTTACCCCTGAAAAGACTCCCAAAATACAAAGAACTTTCAGTTGTTCCAGAATGCATGCTCTCATTGCAAGAGAATAAGAAGCAAGGAGGAGCTCATTGGCTTGGGCCTCTTTTTAATATTCTCAGTGCTCTACACTTGCAGCCCTCTATATATCGGGGATGCATTGTGAAGTAGGGAGACAGTTGTATTTCATGTGTAAGTGCTCCATGGGTTTTAGAATGCTGTGTAAGTACAGTAACTTCTTTGTTGCAGAATCCAATCCCTCCCAGCAAAGGACTGGATGACCAGAAGAACAATCAAATGAAGAACACACATGTGCATCTTCACTATCCCACCCTCCTCAGCATAAATCCCTACACTGGCTGCCTATTAGCTTCCAGGCACAGTATAAGGTGTTGATTATTACCTATAAAGCCCTACATGGCTTGGGTCCAGCATATCTGAGGGAACGCCTCTTCCCATACAATCCTTCCCACACACTCAGGTCCTCTTGGAGGAACCTACTGCAGCCAAGGTAAACCATGCTGGTGGCGACCTCCCAGAGGACCTTTTCAGCTGCCGCTCCAAAAAATATGGAATGACCTGCTGGATGAGGGCTTAAGACAGACCTGCAGAACTTATGATGTCTCCCCAAAAGCCAGACACAACCCATCAGTGACTCAGAAAACATTGTTTTATTGTCTGGCTGCATGGGGGGGGGGAGAGGGGGGGAGGTGAATCAAGACTAAGAAGCAATATATGGGGGGGGGGTTAACAGTACACATTCATTGGCATACATAATCTGTCTATCTGTCTGTCTGTCTGGCTGTCTGTTTGTTTGTTTGTTTACTAAAAAGAGTCCCAAAAAGAAATTTGCAGTTGTTCCCTGGACACAGATAAATCTCTTATGTTGACTACCACTGTATGCCAGCTATAAAATGTTTAGTTAGTCTTATTTTAACTACACCCTGATTTACCCACTTACCTGAGAATAAATTCCCCTGAAATCTATGGAGTTTACATCTGACACCTGAAAAATGAACTCTCACATAATGCAGAATTTTAAGGACAAGATTTTTACTGATAGATTGACTGATTGATTTCATTTATATGCTGCCTTTCTCCCCGAAGGGACGCAAGGCGGATCACAGATTATTATTTTTTTTAAAAAAAAAGATTACAATAAATTTTAAAACAGTTAAAATAATCTAAAAACATTTTAAAATTACATTAAAAACAGACTGGTAGCCAGTGAAGATGTTCCAACAAGGGAGTTATGTGCTCCCTATAACCTGGCTCCAGTCAGCATGTGATCTGTTTTATAGATATTAGTAATCTTTCTGTCACGATCATAATATGAAGCAATCACAGTCTCCAGACACTCACCAATATATAGCTTCATAAGCATTTCAGTTGTCTAACCAAAATATAAATGGCACAGCCAAACATACTGCTCTGTTCAAGTCAGCTCAAATTTTGTCCTATATTGGATACTGCAAGTAAGCTATTGTGTAACTGTAAAAGATTCAGCTCAGCTCTTTCCAAATCTCTGGATGTTAAGTGATTCCTAACCTCCAAAGAATATTTGTCAATCTTATAGAAGGAATATCTGCCATCAAACTTCTGAAGGGATATTTTTGCGTGTGTGGTGATGGAGATAGGAATACATTTATTTCAGGTCCAGAATTCTGATAAACTGTGAGTTCTAATGCTAAATGAAGAAAGGAAACATCTTAAAATACTACTTGACAGAATAAACACCTATTTGTGTGGCATATTCCATTTTGTTTAGCTTCACCTTAGTTTGTGAGCTTGCGAAAGAATAAATCCCTAAACAATAATCCTATGAAAGTCATATGAGGCAAAATCATTGCTTTTGTTGTTTGCTTTCTGAGATATGTTTTGACAGAAAGAATAAAAAGTATGCCAACAAATAATAATGAACAAGAGACAAGGCTTTGTTCTTGTAACTCGTGAGATTCAGCATGCAAAATTGTGTAAAGTATCAGGAAAAATACTGGAAGGAAACAAAGTGTATGTGAAGCCTGAAAAGTATACAAGTTAGAGAACTGGGAGGCAACTTGAGTAGTTGCTATCAGTAAAATCAATTCATTCGTGGAAGACAATTAATACCCTTGTTTTCCTAAATTTAAATCTTAACTGGTTTAGTCATCTGAACAGCCAATATTGTTTAACTGAGCTTACAACTATAATGAGCTTACAACAAGTAGATATGTGTAACCTATTACTTTTAGCAAAAGCTAGGGATAGTACAGTACTTTGCATCATGATTGAAATCTGATGAATGATAGCATCTCTTTTGTAACTGTAACTTTTACAGCAAATATTTTAGTTAAATTTAATAATCTGTAGTTTTTGTAAAAAGAAAGAAAGAAAGAAAGAAAGAAAGGCAAGGTCAATAGCTGTTGCTGTTGATGTTATGTGCCTTCAAGTCCTTTCTGACTTATGGCAAAGCTAAGGTGAGCCCTTAGGATTTTTCTTGGCAAGATTTGTTCATAGGTATGCCAGTGTCTGAAGAATGAAAGAGTGTGACTTGCTGAACATCACCGGATGGATTTCCAGGATCAAGTGAAGATATAAATCCTACCTTCCCAGAGTCCTGTTCAAACCATTACATCATGTATTCTCTCTACAAGGCCTGTAGCATTTCCACACTCTGGGCACATATTGTGTTTTGTTGAAATTAAAGTCAGGGATGGAGGGAAGCAGGGATGCAGGTGAGTCTACTTTAATGGCATCCAGACCAACAACCCACCATGATTTCTACATATTGTATTGCATTATATTTAGATGCAAGCTATGAATCTGAAACAGAGTTCATGAAACAGAGAAGTCTGTAATTACTTGGTTTGGGTTCTAAGTATGAATGACAAGTCAAGCATCAATTTCAGGAGAAATCCTCTGACTCAGAGTCTAAAATTAGTTTTCAATAGCAATGGGGCAGTAGCTCAAGGCTGTAGAAGTCTAGATGTGTGTATATACTTAGGAGGAAGCTCAAATACCAAGTGTTTTGCTTCCCAAACCAAGTGGGAGGTATTTGGTACTCCTTCCAAGCAAAAAAATCCTTTCCCAAAGCTCTGAGGTGAAGCAGACTCATCCCCAAATGCAGGACCTTGTTGAGGTCTTCTTGGGATTTTAGAGAAGCTGCCCGAGCCTTGATGACTGCCTTCAGGGCAGTCCCTGCTCTTAGAGTTAGAAATGTCTTCTTTGAAGGGAAAGCGCTGGGTTTCTGACAGCTGTTTGAAGTCAGCACTTCAAACTTCCTCCCTGTGCATTTCAGTGGAGTCAGCTAAGACGTATGTTCATGGGAGTTCATCTCCACCTTCCTGCATGTTCTGAGACAGATATGGACTATTGCTACAGGGTGGGAGCTGAACTGGGACACTGAGATGAATTCCAAGCATCCCAGTATTTCAGTTTAAACCATATCATGACTAGGTTCAGTTACATCTCAAATATTTAATAAACCATTTGTGGTGGTGATGGGAAGGGATGATACCACATACTAGAGCACATTGCAAATTTACTGTACTATAGTACATTATACATAATAGCTATTTATAAGCTTATTCATAAGTTTTCTTAACCTATTTGTGAAGCCTAAATTGTTAATTTTAGACATGTCTGAAAGATATGCAGTCAATCATTTCTGCCCTTTCTCTGACAAGATGATGTACTGGAAAAAAATGTCCAGAAGGTGTCAAAATTTACCACTGGCTTCAGAAAAAGAAAGCATAAGTCACTGGTTTACAATATCAGGTATATTGGTAAATACCAGGTGCCCAATTTATTGATACTGTTGTTGCAGCAGTAATGCTACTAACAATGGGTTTTTATCATCCTTTGTCTGTGATTGTGAAACTAAAATCCTTTTTGAGAAGCAAATGTGTCAGGCTCCTAGCAGTAATGCGCTATAATGTTACTGTAATAGTCCAAGTTTTGTCAATTTCCAGAAAAAGAAAGTAAATAGAGCAGCATTATTATCCCCATTTTACAGATGGGGAATAGAGTTACATTTAATGGGTAGTTCAAAACTGTCATTTTTTTCTAAGGACACGAGAATAAATCCCAATTTTACACTATGTTGTTTGAAATATTTTTCTCGCTTATCTTCTTTTTTTCTCAATGTTCTTGTTATTTGGAAGGGAAGATCCATTCTGAGGAGTTACAATTCATTTTTGCGTTTGTTGTCCTGCATGCCACAAATGACTACATGGTGCCAACAACCATAGAATTTCTTGGTAATAGTAATGTGGGCAAATGAAGAAAAGTACTTTGAGGTCCGAGATGAAAAAGGAGAATGGGGATGAAACAAAGGAACATTCAACAGAACAAGAGGAACTGGGAAAGTGCTGAAAGAAATTGGATTGTCGTTCTTTTTGAATTTGTACATAGGAATATAAGTCTTCACTAAATTTCTTTTTGAAGGAACAACGAGTAATTTCAGCAATTTTCTTTTCACTGCAAGGAAGTATTTGAAAACTTCATGGTTTTTAAATCCTATTAGCAACTTGGTTCTTTGTCTCTGTAAAATTTGCACATAGTTGTTTTGCACAACCACATAAAAACCCAAACAAAAGACAACAATTTATTCAGAGGCAATAGGTTTTTTTTCTGCACAGAAAATTATATCACTGGATATAAATATCTTTTTTTTTTGCACCAGAAAAGTATTTCCTCCACAAACATTACTGTTTTCTATGCAAAATAATCCTGTACACATTTTGTGCAGAATATCTCGCAAATTTCAAAGATTCCTGTCAGTCCAAGATGCTTCTCATGAGGGCTCCTTGATTCTTGAAAAAGCATGGTTTTCAACAATTTGACAGTTTTTTTAAATTTTTTAAAAAATATTCTTTCTATCCCTACTTGTTCATTTAATGTAGAGACTAGCTCTGGAGAGAAATCTAGTTTTTAGTGTATTTCAGGTAATATTCTGGATTTTTTTTTTTTTTAAAAAAAAATACAACCCATTTGAAAAAGCAAAGTTCAAAAAGTTTGAAAGGTTGTGTAATTAAAGAAAATTTATGCTTTGTTCTCAGTATATATATTTTTAACTAATATTGTTAAAATTAGTAAAGGATGAGATTTGGGACAATGATGTACAGTCATGGCAAAACCAAATAAATTGCAAATGAAACGATATATATTGATTATTTCTTTCTGCCAATATGAAATGCATAAATAATTAAACAGCCCTTCCAGTGTTTGTGGAGAAGCTAATAATGTTCAAATTAGAAATTCAAGAGAACAACACCTCTTATTACAGCTTCCATTCTAACCTCTTGGGTGTGCATCTCTACAATTATGTAGTACTCAGCATTAGGCAGACAGGAAGGACAATTAAGTGTGAATTATGGTGATGGTTTCTGACAGAAGAACAGCAACAGCATGTGTTTATTTATTTAATACATTCACCTATAACCGCTCAACCTTTCAGAATCCTTGAAGTGATTTACAATGCATAACAACATTTAAAACATTAAAAATACATTTTTAAAAAATCAACTGAAACTACTTTTTAAAAATAACTTTGAAAAAAAACAGACAGTTCAGACAGCCCAAGTCTGTTTTAAAATCTGAAGACCATGCAAATTATCACAGTTTTAACTGCCCACTTACTTTTGGAATGAGTGCCAGAATTGGAGTGTTGCTACAGAAAATGTCTTGAATTTGTGGGCTGGTAAGAGATGCAACATGGTGTTTGTTGAGGACCTCAAATGTGAGATGATCCTGGTATCACAGCCCCAAGCGGTTTAAACTTTATAAGTCAAAACCAGAATTACAAACTGAGCTCAAAACAATTTGGAAATTGGTACACTTCTTGAAAGTCGAACGATATGCTGTCTGTAAAATGCATACCTAAAAATACTCTGGCCATCATATTTTCCACTAGATGTAGCTTCTGAAGCTTAAGACAGTGTCATATAGAGTGCATTGCTATAGCCTAATCTGGAGGTAATTGAGATATTTAATATTTATTTTGCTATTCTTGTTATTTGCCATTAAGTTGACTTCAACATACAGTGACCCTATAAATGAGCGACCTTTATGATCCATGGTTATCAAAGGCCCCCCTCAGGTCTTGCAAACTCAAGGCTGTGGCTTCCTTGGCTGAATGAATCACCTGTAGTGTGGTTTTCTTCTTTCCTTCTTTCCCTCTCTCCTCTTTGAAGGAAGATCACAATCATATTACTTGGTTTTGTCTGATTCCATGAGAATCCATGAGAGTTCTATTGTTGTGGATGTACTGCAGTCACACAATGTGCAATGGGTATAGCTAAAACCTACATGTATACATGTACAGAAGTGATGTGGGAAATAGATAACAAAAACAACATTCTAGTCTAATATCACCACCACCACACTGCCAAGCAGTAACTCCTATCTCTAAAGGTGGAGTTTCCACAACTGATGCTTTGATGTGATCCATGACCTTTGGCAACCCAATGATATCCCTAGAGATCACTCCTTCCAGAAACATCTGAATTAAAAAAAAACCCTCCTGGAGATGACTAGATGACATTTACTTGCATATGGATTAAAACAATAATTACAGACTTCTCAGGTTTTTCATCACTTTTAATTCATCTATCTTTGTCTTCATCTCACTATCATGGCAATAGTATTTTTTTTTTTTAAAAAAAAAAAGTTTTCCTGCTTATGGAAATTAGAAAGTGGGATAAATCAGAATAAATTGAAGGTACCAATTTTTACAGGTGTCTGGCTTGCAGGCTTTTTAGAGGATGAAAGCAAGAGCATGAAAGCAGAAGGAAAAGCAAAGTGGAAAATGCTGCAGCCAAAGTCCTAGTTAGTGGGAAGTTCGTAGAAATTAAATCTGGATTTTGTACAACTTTTTTTATGTAAGAAACTAAGCCAAAGCTTCTAGAAGCAGATTAACTTTTAGGCTGGATGGAAGTGGGGATTTCAAGCTTTTGCTTATCTTTACAAGGAAACATTTCACTGAACATCGAAAGCATATTTCTAGCTGCATGGTATCAGTTTTTTAAATCAAGGCTGTATATTTCATAAATTTTGTAACAAAAAATATGCTTTATTTAACAAAAAAAAAATCTGAGAGGAAGATTGTTCTGTGTCTACAAAGTTCCATGTGTGTCTGTGGTCTTAAATAATAAAATAGACTTTGTTTCATGTTAAAGCAAAGAACAACCATATAATACTGTATTTAATGTAAAGTATTGCAAGGCAGTAGTACCTCCATGAAATGTAGTTATCGGAAGCACCAGAAGTACACTCTGAATATATGTGTGCAAGTGTTATCTCAGGGATAATGGAGAAATAGTAATCTTTTTTTAAGTACCTTTTTTAGTTTCTTGAACTGCTCTTATATTGCTCGTGACTCATTTAAAAATAGACATCACCAAGGCTACCATTTTCAGCTTGCTGTTGTATATGTTGCCAGTGACAGAAGACACTATTGCTGAAAGGGGGGGGGGGGAGATAAAATGTGATTAATGAACTAGGAAGTTGTGCAGAGCTTTCGTGGCAAAACTGTAAACCTTCTGTATTGCAATATTAAACAGATCTTTAGCAAAGGCTAAAAACTGTCCAGGGCTGAGCAGAAAGAGTAAATTTACTTTAGGGCAAGACTTTGGGGAACCACTAGGAACATGGACTTCCATACACATACACCCTCATGCTCTGTGGGCCACATGTCAGTGGCTACGGTCACTGGATCCCTGGAAAAGGGATCAGGTGCACATATCTGACCTAGTATTTCACACAGGAACTTTCCTTCAATCCTCCTTTCTTCACACAGGAACGCAGAAGGAAGCGTGCAGGAGCCAACCAAGTCTTTAGCTAAAACCTACAAACAGTGGCTCCAAAGCATTTGGCTTCACTCCTTTTTCCTCAATGGGTAGGGGAAGAGGAAGTGAACACTTTTAGTCAGTATCTGTTAATAGGGCAAATTGGTGAGCTTTGTGCATTATTCCTCTTCCCAACTGTCAAATGGTTGAACCTTTCTAATGCCAATGCCACAGTCCCAAACCACATCAGGTTCATTGGGGGGGGGGGGGCACTGAAGCAGCTACATGGAGTGCATTGAAGATAAAAGCTAACTACACAGGGTAACTATTAATGGTACAATGGCTTTTTGACTCAGGTTCTACCAACTCATTACAGAATGATCCATGCAAGAAGTGTCTGCAAGAAATGTGCCCTTAAGTAGCTTGTTGACTTATGGCATATTGTTTTCTTAGGCAAGGAATAAGAGGTTGTTTTACCAGTCCATTCCTTTGAAATATAGCCTACTTGGTATTCGTCGGCAGTCTCCCATCCAAGTAGTTACCAGGGCTGACCCTGCCTAGCTAAAATAACAACAACAGCAACAGTAAACGCAACAACAACAGAGAGAGTCAGCACATTGTAGTGGTGCTTGGATGTTGTACTACAATTCTGGAGACCCTCGGAGCATGGTGGAGTCCTTAGAGGTATTTAAGCAGAGGCTGGATGGCCATCTGTCGGGGATGCTTTGATGGAGAGTTCCTGCATGGCAGGGAGTTGGACTGGATGGCCCTTGTGGTCATCTATTCTATGATTCTATCATTCTAATGTATGAATCCAGGCTCAGCCATGTAAACCCACTGGCTTTTTTCTCAGCCTTAGAGGATGGCAATGGCAAATCTACTCTGAAGAAATTTGCCAATAAATAAATAAATAAATAAATAAATAATCAATCCTATGATATGTGCTTAGGATGGTCATAAATCAGAAACAATTTGAAAGTGCACAACAACAACAAATCATTTATGCACACACCCATACCCACCTACATACAGATACACAACTTCAAGTGCTGAGGTCCCAAGCCATGTAGGTCTTGAATGTCATTATCAGCACCTTGAATTCAGGCTGAAAGCATATTGGCAGCCAATCTATCTATTTATATATATATATTTTCTTTGCATTCATCAATGTCGTGTCTATATGGTACTCCAGTCAGGCATTTCCCTTTTACATTTAGCTCTGAGCCATGAAGTCTATTTAGGCCTTCAGCAAAAATAATTAATCTAGGTATATTCCCAAGCTATGCACCTGTACCTTCAGAGAAGTTCATCTCCATCCAGGACACAATATGTGTTCAATTCCCAGATCTCAGAAACACCAACCTGTTATATTTTGATGCAATCTCAGTTTATTGTCCTTCATCCAGTCCACTGCAATATTCAGGCACTGGTCCAGCACCTACACAGCCCCACCTAACTACAATACTAGGACGAAATATGGCCATAAATAGATCATCAGTGTCCAGGAATGCTGCCAGCACCCACACACAAACAAATGCTGACAGGAATGGCTCAGCAAGGGAAGCCAAGTAGGCAGCTGGCAGTCTACAGACCTTTCCAGAGTCTGAGAGTAGCAAACCACAAATGAAAGCCAGGGTCAGGATACCAGAAGTCACGGAGGTCAGAACAAGCCAAGGTCAGCGGAGCCAGAAGGTTTAGAGTAGTCAAGTCCATTCCAGAGTCATAGGTTTATGTCCAAAAAAGGTTCAAGAAGAACAGAATTCCAAGAGCCAGTGCTGACAGCATCCAATATAATGGATCTGCAATAAACTCTGGCAAAGAATCAGCGTTCTCCAGGCGCCTTAAATCAACAAAGACCTCCCTTATCCCAGCTGTTCCTTATCTGCAGCATGCTTGCCTGCCAGTCTCTTAGATCTCAGCAAGCAAGCCTTTTCAGCCCTCCTTTGGCTGAAGGAAGGGACCTGCATGCTTGGTTCTTCCTTTGGAGCAACCCTAGGCTGCTGAGCCTCTGGAGGAGACCTCATAAACCTCAGGTCTTGCTGATCTTCAAACACTGGGGCTGGAGGAACAGAGCTGGGATCTGGCAGGGCAGAACTGGGACCTGGCATGGCCTAGCCATGACCTCCTCCTCGTCCTCCTCATCCTCCACTGAGCTGGTCATGGAAATCAGCATCCTGATGGCACTCATTTAGACCTCCCCATAATGTTATCCAGCAGCTTCATATGAACAGCATGGGAGATATGATAGAATCCTGTGGCATCCCATTACTTAATGGTCATGGGACTGAATTGGAATCTCCCAGTTATTAAATTATTTTAAGCACACAGGGCAAATCAGCATGGCTATTGCAAAGAAGAAGGTCTCATTTCACTGACTCAAACCATTTCTTTGAGAAGGTCAACAAGCATGTCACTAAATGAGATTTTGACAAACTCCTTCATAGAAGGAACATAATAATAGTTACAGTGTCACACATGTAAGGTATTACTGTGGAAGAGTAACAAGTGGATAACAACATTCCTGTTGCAAAGTAACATATTGACCACTATGTTATAAGCAATGCTGATAAACTGTCTCATAGTGATATAAATGGAGCTCACAAACTATTAACATTAACTGAATTCTGACTTGATATTTTTGCCACTTTTTTTAAAAAAAAAGCTTTGATTTTATTGCACACTCACTAAATTTCCAGTCAGCTCTCCTTATTGGCTCAGCAAGAATCTACTTGTCATCTTTGAAATAAATGTGGAAACATGGTTTGCAATCATTGCTGTGCCATCAAAGTCAGGCACTGCTTTTTGGCATAATGTGTAGAGCCAGAAACTCTCTGACCTCATAATTTGTTTGCAAGAGGAACATCAGCATCTGCCATCTGGTTTGTAGCCAGGTTTTTTTTTTATCAGCTGCTTGCTGCTCACAGTTTGAAACACAGAGAAGGAATGCAGGCAGCCATAGTTTATGGTGTGCAAACTGTGGAAAGGCAAACTATTAAGATGGCAGGACTATTGTAAATGGAGTCCTAAATATGAGAAATGATCATAACATGATCAGGATTAGAATATCCTGCAAGCCTTCCATCTGCCTAGAAATTGTACTGACTCTACACATGTCCATAATGTTCTGAACAACAATACCTCTAAAGTCACTACATGGGTTTTTATCTCATTCAGTGATGCTTTTTTAAAATGGACCATTATATATGATGGTGTGATACTTGTAAGATCCAAAACATATGTGCAAATGAACATTAGAAAAGCTCTCCAAAGGTAATATGCTTGTTTCATGGGTCTAATCATTTATTTAGTAGTGATGCATTAAAGATAAACTGGTAACACAGCATCTTGATTTCTTGCAGTTAATGAGAAAATTAATCACAGAATTTGTTTGATTAAAGTTGCTTTTTCAGTTTAAGATTCCATCACAAAATGCCTATCTGGCCCTCCAAATATATGGTGACTGTCAATCACCTGATGAGGCCATGATATATGATTGATAGACTGTGTTTGGTTTTGTGGGTCAGAAATATTTAAAGATGAGTGAGCTGTTCAGACTTTATCTGAAGACTTCTCACTCTTTCTTTAGTACATTGCTTAAGGTCAGGAACATACCCTTTTGCTTTTCATTCTAACAGTTGTGAAACAGCATGCATAACTGTCAGGACTGACCTGAACTAGAAGGATGGCTAACTAAGCTGGAGGTAATGCAAGAGAGAATGAATTACACAGTGGCAAATCAGAAGAGGTGTCTTAGCAGGGTTATTCTTATTTCTGCCTTCCTAATATGGTACCAGATTTAAGGCCTTGCTAGTGCACTGAACACGACAAACACCCAACACTTTCTTCTTTGGCTCGAGCAGGGATGGAGTTCCAGTTCTCCAATTCCCCATTATCCAGTTCACTGCTGTTTCATCCCAGCTTGGCTGCTTCACAGTCACAAGGGACTGTGGAGTTATTGAAGAAGTATAGAAGCCATTGACATCTTAGAATAACTACAGATAGATTTATAGTGTGTTTTGTGTGTGTTTGAAGAGTTGTACTTCACTGGAGCATCACATAACCCAAGGGAGGAGCCAGATTTTGTAGTGTCATCAAAGGATGGCAGACATATCAATTATTATTATTATTATTATTATTATTATTATTTACTTTTTTACCTTCTACTGCAAGGATAATTAGCCAACAATTATTATTACCTCAGATATCAAAATATTTTGTTTTGTCTCTGGCTCAGTTGCATTCCTTATCTAAAATTAGTGCAATTCATTCCATTTATTTCCTTTCCTTTCCTTTCTTTTCTTTCTAGTGTTATGTCAACTATAAAACATTATAGTAAATAAAACTAATATTATGTCAGGTGACAGGAGGACATATTTTCAAGGACTCTTTAGAAAATGGGTTACCTTACATGTTGAGACTACCAGAGAAAGTGCCGATTAATGCTACCCGTGTTGATCCACCTGTCATACAAAATAGAGTTCAGAAAATGAGGTGTTAGTCCTTCCTTATCAGACCTATGGGTGACAGCAAGCAAGGTGGACAGCTTGTGGCTGGGCAGCATTAATACATTCAAGAGGGCAGCTGAGTGCTGCTGTCTACCTGCATGCTGTCATTTACAAAGCTTGGGCTCAGTTTTCCAGTCCCAGCAAATGAATCTCCAAGCATCTCATTTTTCATTGTTTCATCTGAAAGCCAGTCTTCCCAGGTGTTCTACATGTGGGTTCACATTCATTCTTTTATTATGCATGAAAGTCATACTGTACAGCAGTAGCTATTTTTTAACTACTATTTAACTTACCTTTTTGGGCTACATTCTGTCCCAAGCCTTCAGCATCGGACTCCCCCCATCCCTTTGCAGAAAACATAAAAGCATATTCTTTACACTCTCATGCTCTGAACAATAGTTAATGACATTCTGATTTACTCTTACATTTGAATAAGCTTAATTGTGTTCTTATTTTATTTAAGCTAGTTGCAGTATCAAGGAGACTCATTAAGGTTGTACTTGCTTC
The DNA here is from genome assembly GCA_034509955.1 of Urosaurus nigricauda. NCBI lineage: Eukaryota > Metazoa > Chordata > Lepidosauria > Squamata > Phrynosomatidae > Urosaurus > Urosaurus nigricauda. The sequence goes on along the minus strand of JAOEGL010000001.1, from coordinate 252,295,379 downwards.
TTCCTTAGGCAAGGCTCAGGCATATTTCTCCAATTACATTAATCAGCATGACAGAAATACTAAAGATCTACTTCACATGGAGTCATTGTTTTCCTGTAAAATGGGTCACAGAAACTGGAAGCTATTTTCTGGGTATTTACCTTCTGTTTGTGGAAGTGCTGAATTTCCATTTTAATTAGCACATTTAGTGTTTGTGTATGGCACTAGATTGACAGATCTGAAATTGGAAATCTTACGCCTGGACCACAGATGTTTGACACCTTGATTAGGGATTGCTTATCCACCAATTCCACATCTATTTATTTATTTATTTATTTATTTATTTCATGTGTATGTTACCCTTCTCTGGGAGTGCAACCCAAGACAGCTCATAGAAGGAAGAAGTCTCTTGACTTCTTCTTTCTTCCATGTACACATCCTGTCTGAGTTTTCATCCATTTTTGTTTTTGTTTTCTTCACAGGACTAAATCTCTACCTCTCCTTTCCCATTTAAAAATATGTACATATTGTGTGTGTGTGTGTGTGTGTGCGTGCGCGCATGCATATTTTGGATCATTCACATCACTTGCATGCATTCACATCACTATTGTGCATCTTTCTATGCCCCTTTTATATAACTGTATTTTCCCACATATATACCCTTTTGTTAGCTCATATGAGATTCCAGAATGCAAAATGGATTCAGTCTGTGCAGGGAAACTAAGGCCTGATACATACGGGCATGAAAGGGTGCCCTGATTATGTGCTAGGGTTGCCTCGGTGCGGTACATCCACACCACAGACTAACCCTAGCACGTATGGATGATGCCATTTTGGATGACGCTATCCACACGCATGGTGTGCCAGGGCTGTAAGGTGCACACCGTGTCCACATGGACCGGGGCATGCCTTATGCCTCCGTGCCACAGGAGGGTGCCTATGGCTCCCTTTCTGTGGTGCAAGGAGCTCCAAAATGGAGCTCCTTCCTGGCTTCCATGTCCTTGGCGTGGCCTTCACATGGCCACACCAAGGAGGCTGAGGGGAAAAGGGCTACAGCAGCAGCCTCTTTCTCCCCTTGGGAGTGCCGCACATGGTGTGGCACAGTGGGTGCCCAGGAAGCCCGCTGCACCCTGCTTCAGGCCGTGGAAAAGCAGCATTTTGCTGCTTCTTCGTGGCCTGAAGAAGTGGTGGATTGGGGCCTCAAGGACTGCCGGTGAGGCAGCCTAGGGCCCATTTTGGCACTTCCCTAGCCACCTATGGGCAGCCCCTTTTGGGCAGTCTGTAAAGGGCCTAAGTTAAGTCTGCATTCAAGTCTAAAGCATCAGATTCCTCACTAACTCCCTCACTATACAAGAAAAAGGCCTAATATCCCTACAGAGATGTGCTGGGCTGTAGGCAGCCTCAAGAGGAAATGGGAGACCCAGATATCTGGGAACTGGGTTGAGAGGAAACCATACATATTGATGCTTAAGTCATTCAGGCATTACTTGCCACACCTTCCTGAACAAAATAAGGGAGTACCTGGCCTTCCCCTCCCCACGTTTGCCTTTTATTACATGTCTGAAAATAAGTTCTTGATCATAAGACATTTCAGCACACAAGCAAAAACCTGGGAATATCTGGTGGATTCATGCCAACACATGCATCCTCTCATCAGAAACATGACTTTCCAACTGAGGAAAATGTTGGTAGCATTATCCAAGTAATGCTTGAAAAGGGCCATCACCTACAGGGGATTTGCCAAATACATTTTCACTTATTTATTACCCATAATACCCAAACAGTATTATGCCTAGTTGGTGCATTATATTCATTTTCCATTGAATCCAATGAGCCACTTAGATGGCTGGAGTTAGTGAACAGCCTGAGAGCAGTTTGGAGATTAAACCTATTTGAAGAAGGCCTGCCATATAACACAGAAAATTCAGAGCCTTAAAAACTTACCTTTGGTCTACATCTCTCATATCCACCTGCTTGTATAACCAGTAGCCAGCTGGGGCATTCTTGGAATTCTACCCCAAAAAGGAACTTTATCAAGTTTTAATCAGAACAGATACTTTTAATGAAGCAGCTAAAAGTGGTAGATTTTGTACAAACATAAGAAATCATGTTATCCCTTCCTTCAGGCCTGCAAATGAAAGGCAGACATGATGCAGGGGAAAGTTGTGGCAGGTAAAGCTGGTAGAGAAAGAATTGTGGAAAGCTTGGTAAATAGCCAGTCATCAAAAAAGAAACAAACAAACGATCAATATGGCACGGTTATCTTTTCTATGGAAAATTGGGGGTAAATCAACACTTCAACAACCATTATATTCGTGCCTCTTTGTTGCAAACCTGGAACAAATATAAAGATAGAATCTGCCCTAAAATTCCTGAATGGGTCTCTCCCCACGAGGCCCTGTATGGTATAGACCCGAAAAGAAACGAAATATGGCTAAGGTACAGTGATATACTAGATGCCGAAGGGAAAATGAAATCTGTTGAGAGACTAACAGAAGAAGGATGGCAGATAGGTTGGTTCTTACACAGACAGTTAGATCAAAGGTTTAAAATAGACAAAAAACAGAGGGGCATTTCCTATACTAAATCAGAATTGGAAGAGGTCTTATGGAAACCGGACTGTAAAACGCTGTCAAAAATTTACAAAATCTTACTGAAATGGTATACAGAGGACGAGCTTATAAAAGAATCAATGGTCAAATGGGCACAGAACTGTGGGAAAGAACTATATCTAGATCAATGGGAGAAATCTTGGAGTACCAGAATGAAATACTCTCCATCCCAATATGTAAAAGAGAATTATTATAAAATTTTGTTTAGGTGGCATTTATCCCCTGACAAAATAGCAAAAATGTACAAAACCGGAAATAATATCTGTTGGAACTGTCACAAAGAAATTGGATCTTATTTTCATTTATGGTGGTTGTGTGAGAAAGCTAAAACTTTTTGGAAGTATGTGCATGATGAAATTCTACAAATGTTAAAAATTAATCTGAAATTCAATGCAGAAACTATGTTATTATGCATGTTGGACGAGGAGGTAGAAAAAAGGTACGGGAAGACAATATTCTATATGTTAACTGCAGCGAGATTGGTCTTTGCAAAATATTGGAAATCTAATAAAACAATACATATTGATGAATGGAGATGTAAATTATATCAAATGATGGAAATAGATCTATTATCATACAAAGGTGACAATAAGGATAGTGCAAAATGGAAGGAAAACTGGGAGAAAGTCTTGCAATTCTTGAGGGGCAAATGGGGACAAATGGCCAATTGGGCCTCCAATATGGATTTAATAGTTTAAATACAAAGCCTCTTCAAAGGAACTTATATATTATGTTTTGATGTCATACGTAGAAAATAATTCAATTATAAGTTAAGTTCATTAAGATAGAAAGAGTTAAGCCAGAACACGGGAATAAGAAAGCACAGCAAATTAACTTGAAATTTCTGTGGTATTTCCACAGTTCTGAGACTATAAATTTATACTAACCTCCAAAGCAAATACGATAGAATTTGCAACATATTTTTGGAGGTTTAAGTTCATTTCTTATACTATAAAAAGGGATACTCAAAGATTGATGACTGATGCGTGGAGGACAAATGAGTCTACTGGTATTTTTTGTTGGTTTCTTTTTTTTTTTTTTTAGTTTTTGGAGAGTCACAACAAAGTATAATATATACACTACTTTTCTGTATAATTCATTCCATGCTATTTGGGAGAATATGGAAGTGTAAAATATTACGGAACTGTCATATCATCTTCTCAATATATTAAGATGTGATATATGATTGTTAAGAAGCATACTATTTGGTTTGAATCATAACTTTATGTATAGTATTAAAAGTGAATGCAATAAAAATTATTAAAAAAAAAAGAAACAAACAAAAAGGCTAACAGAAGCCCAGCTGCCCTCACTCAACTTTCCTTCCCATCTTGTATTGTTCCTAGCCATTACATTGTCCCTTAATATTTAGCCTTGGGCACATTTCCTTTAATAAACTGTATGCCCCTTTTAACTTCATACTTCCCTCTACAGACTTCTAGAAATATTTTAAGATGCTAACATACAGAGAACAAAACAAGTAGCCTTTCTTAAGCTGAGATTGATTTTGCGGAGTATGTTTCCCTTGCCCGCTAATTCAGTTACTTTATTGAAGAAGAAAATGAAATTGATCTTCACTGGCTTCTCTCTTTAAAAAAAACCACACATTTCAATCATAATAATTTTACTGTGCTCTAGGAGCTCCTAATAAGATTGTTTTATTACCAATCCTAATATCCAGATACAGAAATCAAGCTAACAGTTCTATAATCTGTAGGGACAGCATGTTTTCTCTCACCCCTCTTTTTTAAAAAAAATAAATTAAAAGGAAGTGTATTTTCTCTTTTCCTTTAAGAAAGACTATATATAAGTTTTCAACTATGGCAGCTGGTGGTTCAGTGATATGTCCAGTGAGCTTCAGGGCTTTGGATGAATGTCAGGAGTCCTCAATGACTTTAATTCATTCAGAATGCCCAGGTATTCTTTGGCTTTCTCTTTAACTATCCCTGACCCTTGGCCTTTCCCCCTCCTTGCTTCTGTCAGTGTTACTATGAATCTTCATTCCTGATTTTCTTCATCATAAAGAATGAATCAAAATAGATTATGTCTTCTTTCTTCCATGACTATCTCTTTCTTGAGCTGATCACCAGTTGAAACATTCATTCTCTACTTTTTCCTCTCCAGTGGGGTTTTTTTTTTTTTTGTTAATCCCTTGTTTCCCTTAATCAAGGTAGATAAAAATGGATTATTTTTAAATCAAATTTTAAAACATTTAAAATGAATTGTTTAAAATGGTAATATGGGTTTCTCTTTACCTAGTTTGATAGGAAATATGCTGTTTAAAGTCTGTTTATTTTACATTTAATCTCTCAAGTCAATTTTATATTTTCTCCATGGGAATTTGTTTTATTGACTTTATAAAGCTATCAAATTTGAAGGCCTGAAGTGTGACAGTGTTGCTACTCTCAATATGGTGCTTGCTGAGAAGTTGCTTCTGTGGAAAGAGGTACAGTTTTAAAAGTAACTTCACCCATCATCAAGGTGATCATCATGGATGCTTACCTTATGTCCAGTTGATGATATGCTAGAATTATTATAGTAAATTTATATAATTTCAGCCCTACACCTGTGCAAAGGTTTTTGGCAAATGGAGTTAGAGAAAGAGACTCAGGCCTGAGACAGACAGGCAAAAAAGGGTGTGGTTGCGGCGATACTAGGGTTCTGGAACTCTAATATGTAATGTTGGCAGCCTTATGTAGGTGCCCCACCCACACGGGCACCGTCATGATGGCGTCACACATGTGCCATGTCCAAACAGTGCACCGTGCATGTGATGAGTCCGTGCCACCTCAGGCAACTTATGGCGGCCTGGCTGCAGTGCAGAAAGGAGCTCTGAAACTGAGCTCCTTTTTGAGATCAGATCATTCCTGCAGTAAACACGTGACTGCAGGAATGATCCTGAGGAGAAAGGGACCACCCCTTTCTCCTCCTGGCTGTCCGGGTGTCTGGGGGCATGAAGCCCTTTTCTGGGCTGCAGAGAAGTGGCTGCCAGTGAGGCTGCCCTGGCCCCAATCCAGCACAAAAAGGGGCCATATAGACCTGCCCCTTTGGGGATAATCTGTACCAGACCTAAATGTAAGAAAGTTTTTAGCACCTCAGATTGATTGTATGAATTCAGCCTGAGAAATTCTCCTGCTTCCTTTCAAAGGTTAACTAACACTGTAATTTCTGGGATGCTGGCGAAACATCAGAAAGGAACTCTTCTAGAACATGGCCACATAGCCCAAAAGCCCTACAAAAACCTATCAATGAAAGCCAGTTTGAATAGCAAGAAGTAAGATTATAGAGCAGATAATTAAACAGAGAGTCTGTGAACATTTAGAAGGCAATGCCATAATCACAAAAAAGCCAACATGTGTTTCAGAGAAACAAATCTTGCCAGACAAATCTGATCTCTTTTTTTGATAAAATTACCAGTTTGGTAGATGAAGGGAATGCTGTGGATATAGTATATCTTGATTTCAGTAAGGCCTTTGACAAGGTTCCCCATGACATTCTTGCAAACAAGCTTGTAAAATGTGGGATAGACAAGGTAACTGTTACATGGATTTGTAACTGGTTGACTGGCCAAACTCAAAGGGTGCTCAACAATGGCTCCTTTTCAACCTGGAAAGACGTGACCAGTGAGGTCCCACAGGGTTCTGTCCTGGGCCCAGTGCTATTCAATATCTTTATTAATGACTTGGATGACAGAATTGGGGGCATATTTATCAAATTTGCAGATGACACCAAATTAGGAGGAGTAGCCAATACTCCAGAAGACATGATTGAAATTCAAAATGACCTGAATGGACTAGAAACCTGGGCCAATGCTAACAAAATCAAATTCAACACGGAGAAATGTAAGGTACTGCACTTAGGGCGCAAAAATGAAATGCACAGATATATGATGGGGGACATCTGGCTGAATGAAACTATGTGTGAAAGGGATCTAGGAGTCCAAGTAGACCATAAGTTGAACATGAGTCAACAGTGCGATGCGGCAGCTAAAAAGAACAATGCTATTTTAGGCTGCATCAATAGAAGTATAGTGTCTAGATCAAAGGAAGTAATAGTGCCGCTCTATTCTGCTTTGGTGAGGCCCCACCTGGAATACTGTGTCCAGTTCTGGGCACCACAATTGAAAAAGGATGTGGAGAAACTGGAACGTGTCCAAAGGAGGGCAACTAAGATGGTGAAGGGTCTAGAAACCATGCCCTATGAGGACCGCCTTAGGGAACTGGGGATGTTTAGCCTGGAGAAGAGAAGGTTAAGAGGTGATATGATAGCCCTGTTCACATATTTGAAGGGATGTCACATTGAGGAGGGAGCAAGCTTGTTTTCTGCTGCTGCAGAGACTAGAACGTGGAACAATGGATGCAAGCTGCAGGAAAAGAGATTCCACCTCAACATTAGGAGGAACTTCCTGACAGTAAGGGCTGTTCGGCGGTAATGGATTGGATCATAGAATCATAGAATCATAGAAATTTAGAGTTGGAAGAGACCACAAGGGCCATCCAGTCCAACCCCCTGCCGTGCAGGAACTCCCAATCAAAGCATACCTGACAGATGGCCATCCAGCCTCTGCTTAAAAACCTCCAAGGAAGGAGACTCCACCACCCTCCGAGGGAGTGTATTCCACTGTCGAACAGCTCTTACTGTCAGGAAGTTCCTCCTAATGTTGAGGTGGAATCTTTTTTCCTGCAGTTTGCGTCCGTTGTTCCGAGTCCTGTTCTCTGGAGCAGCAGAAAACAAGCTTGCTCCCTCCTCAATGTGACATCCTTTCAAATATTTAAACAGAGCTATCATATCACCTCTTAACCTTCTCTTCTCCAGGCTAAACATCCCCAGCTCCCTAAGGCGTTCCTCATAGGGCATGGTTTCCAGACCCTTCACCATTTTAGTTGCCCTCCTTTGGACATGCTCCAGTTTCTCCACATCCTTTTTGAATTGTGGTGCCCAGAAATGGACACAGTATTCCAGGTGAGGCCTGACCAAAGCAGAATAGAGCGGCACTATTACTTCCCTTGATCTAGACACTATACTTCTATTGATGCAACCTAAAATTGCATTGGCCTTTTTAGCAGCCGCATCACACTGTTGACTCATGTTCAACTTGTGGTCTACTTGGACACCTAGATCCCTTTCACATGTTGTCTCATTCAGCCAGGTGTCCGCCATCCTATATCTGTGCATTTCATTTTTCCGCCCTACGTGTAGGACCTTACATTTCTCTGTGTTAAATTTCATTTTGTTAGCTTTGGCCCAGCTTTCTAGTCTATTCAGGTCATTTTGAATTTCGATCCTGTCCTTTGGGGTATTAGCTACTCCTCCCAATTTGGTGTCATCTGCAAATTTGATAACTAGGCTCTCAATACTGTCATCCAAGTCATTAATAAAGATGTTGAATAGCACTGGGCCCAGGACAGAACCCTGAGGGATGAGGGAAAACAGATTGAAACTAAATCCAGACAAAACGGAGGTACTAACAGTTACCGGTCTGAAACCAGGATTGGGAATACAGTCCCCAGTCCTAGACGGAGTCACACTCTCCCCTAAGGACTCAGTTCGCAGTCTGGGGGTACTCCTTGACTCTTCGCTTCACATGACTAGCCAGGTGAATGCGGTAGTCAGGAGCGCCTGCTATCAGCTTCGGCTGATACGCCAGCTGCGCCCTTTCCTGGATACGAAAGACCTGGAGACTGTGGTACATGCTCTAGTAACCTCACGTATGGATTTCTGTAACGCGCTCTACATGGGGCTACCCTTGTGCCTAACCCGGAAACTTCAATTGGTTCAGAATATGGCAGCCAGGCTTATCACAGTAACATCTAGAAGAGAGCATATAACGCCAGTGCTCAAAGCTCTCCACTGGCTGCCCATTAGTTTCCGGGCACAGTACAAGGTGTTGGTACTAACCTTTAAAGCCCTGCATGGCTCAGGCCCATCCTACCTTAAGGACCGCCTCTTCCCGTATGAACCGCCCCGCACACTTCGGTCCTCTGGGAGGAACCTACTGCAGCCGATGAAAACCAGGCTGTCCCAGATCTCTCAGAGGGCCTTTTCAGCTACTGCCCCTAAGCTCTGGAACGGCCTGCCGGACGAGATGTGTCTAATTACATCACTGGCTAGTTTCAAAAAGGCTTTAAAGACGCATCTTTTCCAGCAGGCCTTTCCCTGAAGGAGAGAATAAGTGAAACCCTTGCTCCCTGCTCTGAAAATATAAACAGCACTGGAAATTATTAGCGATCCTTTTACTTAATACTTACTTGAATCGATTTAATGCGGCCTTGCACACGGATTGTTCATGAAAATGCACTTTGTTTTAATAACTGCCGACCAATTTTAACTATGTTAATTTTAAACTGTCTAGATTTAATTCAGTTTTAAAGGGGGTGGTAGGGGTGGGATGTGATTGTTGTTTTTACTCTGTATCTTTTTATTCTGCTGTACCCCGCTCCGAGTATTTATTAGAGGAGTGGGCTATAAATAAACTATTATTATTATTATTATTATTCGACAGTGGAACACACTCCCTCGGAGTGTAGTGGAGTCTCCGTCTTTGGAGGTCTTTAAGCAGAGGCTGGATGGCCATCTGTCGGGGGTGCTTTGTCTGGGAGTTCCTGCATGGCAGCAGATTGGACTGGATGGCCCTTGTGGTCTCTTCGAACTCTATGATTCTATGATTCTACCTGGGACATATACTGGGCAGTGGTAAGATTGTACCATTATGGAACAAAATAGCAGCTATAAAGACTAGCCAGCTCCAAAAACAAAAAGACAAGCATTTGCCTTTCCAGGAATGACAAGATATTACAGGCATTTCATTAAAAGACTGGTGGCAGTGGTTGGGATAACAGAAACATATCTCGTATAAACACAGCTCCATTTTTTCCTTCTTGTTGAATCAAAAATTCACCAATTTAATTGTCTGTTTTCAGACCCATCAGTACAACTTCCTTGCTTGGTAGTCTCAAATCTAAAATAGCTAAGCCCTTCTTTATTGTTTAGCTTTCCACAACGGAAAAGTGGGAGAAATGTAGTCTAAACTTTTGATACCATCTAGAGTATGTACAATGTGTTGTCCTAGTCTTTAAACAGATTTCAGAATGTTTAAATTATACAGGAGATCTCTTTAAATGCACAGAATTAGAAGGGTATGATATGGCAGTGAAATGTGTGTTTTAAATACACACAAAATTGAATACCATAAAACCAGGAGCCTCATGCAGACATTGAAAAATATGGGTGTAGAGAGGTGGGGAAGACCTGTATGATGGCTCTGGCCTTTTCAAACACGCCTTCTAGATTTCCTGTACTGAGTGGGAAAAAATGAAGGGACATTACAACCATGGGTACCATCTTTCATGTGATAGGAAAATTTGGATGATCTTCAGTCAAGTAAGATTGCTGTTTTGTTTCAGACATTCCTCCTCCAAACAGGAAGGTGAGGAAATTTAAGGCATAAATTGGAATGTTAGGTTTGAAAATTAATTTGACAATGTTAGAAACTGAGCAATTAATTTATCAATATCACCAAAAATAATGGAAATAGCTTAGTTAGGCTCTGTGCACACCTGCCATTAAAGCTGGCCTGGGGGGGGAGTCGGGAGGTGGCGTCCAAATGACGCATACCCTGACTCTGCCCCCAGGGCACCGTGATACCACACACTGCTCCACGTGGCATGTGGCATCACAGCATTCCTCTGACACTGCATCTACATGACACAGCACCAAAGGAGCACTTCAATGCTGTGACTATGTCAATCGTGCCTTTTCCAAAGTGCAAAATGGAGCCACTTTTTGCAGCTCCTTTTTGCACCCTGGAAAGGCCAAATTGAGGCTGCGGCAGCTGAAGCGCAGCTGAAGGCGGCTCCAGGCCGCCCCTTGGGAGCAGTCTGCACAGCCCCTTAGATGAGTTGTTAACTGACTCATTATTTAACATGTTAGTTTAAAAACTGGCTATGGGGTTTAAAGAGAATAGCATGAAAGTTGTTATTCATACCTTGTCTTTTAAAGTTGCTTCCTCCAACCTGGAATTTTCCCCTGACAGATTACAAAGTTCACAATATAATTATTGTTTGCAAGGTGTGGGATGCCTGGAAATTGTCAGGATGAAAAAGGTTGTTCTACAGTATGCGATTTCGTCTTACAACCAGTTAAATTAAGTTTTCTCAGTGATCTATATCTCTCCTCTTTTTTCCTACCCTTCCTAGCATTGCCAACTTGTTCAAACACCTTGCTTATTAATGGTTGATAGGGGGTGTCGACAAAGCAGGGATGGGAATAAAATGGACCTCCAAAGGCTGATTAACTGCAGTTCCCAGCAGGGACATCACTAAGGGTTGTGGTATGTGTTGACACCTCAATTGGGGTGTCACCAGGTACCATGGTGAAAACGGGCTCCTTTCCACGCCTGGTGGCTCTGCTGTCCAGGTGGGAAAGTACATCTCCTTCTTCTCCCACGTGGTCAGCAACCTAGGCAGCAGAAACAACCAACTCCCATCAATGGTTGCTTATGGGACTAAGCTGCTTTCTTGATCTGGTGGGTCTAATGGCTGGGCAAGAAAGTGAGACTCCTCCCTTTCCTGTTCATCCAGCAGCAGCACCAGGATGCTGGAAAGAGCAATCTAATCACATCTGGAGAGCCACATGGCTCCCCCCTCTCTTACTCACTCACCGGACTACACTGCGACATTTTCTTACAAGACTCAACTTGAATATGTACACACAACTGCATCAACAAACTTCCTCTAATGCTGAGAGAATGTAACTTGTCCAAGGTTACCCAGTGGGTTTCTGTGGCTGGGTGGGTATTAAAACCCTGGTTTCCAGAGTAGTAGTCCAATATGCAAACCACTACACCAGACTGCCAATATACTTGAACATTCATGTGCATCTGTAAGCCTGTTTAATTTTCTATCAACCTATGTATTTATGTAGGCCATTGACTGATTTCTGATTTCTAATGTAGAGCCAAATAAACTACCCAGTTTATGAGCCCAATAAGAAGGGATGAGAAATGGTGAAAACTACACTTTGATCAGTTTATTCTACCAAGGTTACAATCATCTGACCCAGAACTGCAATAATTCCTCTAGCTACTTGTCAAAGAACTAGAACAAGATGACATGAATGCCGAATCAGTAACTGCCACTACTAGGTTTTTTAAAAATATGACAAAAACTCATATAATCTCAAATTTAAACAAAGGATAATCTACTTAGATGGAAAAATAATTGCAGCATTATCTAAAGAGCAGTTAAATATGCATGTAAAGGTCAGAATGAACCTTTTAAAAGCCTTGAAGTTTTACATAAATACAATCAAACTTTCTACTCTTGTTACATAATCTTGACAAATTCTATTATTTTCTTGGTTTTGTATGCGCACGCACACTACCATGTCAAGGCAAAACAGTTGTGGCATGTGCTAATGTTCCTATTATTATTTTTTAAATTGTTCTATAAATTGCCTCTTGGAATAGGAATATATTCTGCAGGACAAAAGAAGACATTTTTATTGGTTTGTGTGTGACACAGTAAATTTAAATAGGAGGGTAACTTTCTGCCAATGGAAGACATTTATTACCCTGTCTGTGTATATTACTGAGAACCATCATAATGTAATGGTTTGAGTGTTCAGCTAAGACTCTGAAAGACCAGGATTCATATTGCTGCTCAGCCATTGAAATCTCTGGGTGACCTTGGGAAAGTCACACTCTCTCAGCTTCCAATAAAGGCAAAGGAAAACTGTCTCTGACCCAATCTTGCCAAGGCAACCCCATGATTGTGTTGCCTTAGGATCACCACAAGTTGGAAGTGACACACAACAACAAATGTGAATATTACATTTGAAATGAATAACCCTTCCTTGTTCTCTGGCTCCAGAAAGTGGAGGCAAGAATCAACTGTGTTTCCACGGAAAGCTCCCTAGAGGAGTTGAGCATTTGATCATAGGCAAACAACAATAAGGACTCTTTTGAACAGAAAAAGGTGTATGGACCTCTTTTAATAGAGTGTTTTTTACATGTTCCTCACCTCAGAAGCCTTTGGGCCTGTCTGCATAGGCCAAATAACACATCTTTTTCCATTCTCATAGTGATGGGTCTGGACAATGTACAACCCAAACCATGGTTTTAGTTATTTTTATGAGCATATCCAGATTCCCCAGGTTGCTCCTTTTCTGACAAAAGAGAGAGAGAGAGAGAGAGAGAGAGAGAGAAGGTGAAGCCTCCTGAGTTTGCACACATGGAATTGTATGCCATCAGCATTTCACAGATGGAAACCAGAACATGTGTGGCTAAGCAACACATGAGTGTGGCCAGGAAGGCAAAAGTAATTAATGAAGAAGAACAGGTAAGCTAGGAGAAGCTGCAGTAGTTTGCTTTCACCCAAGCATACTGAGAAAGACCAGTTTCTACTTCCTATCCCCTCTCCTCTATCCCCTGTTGAGTGAACTGGGTGCAAATTAAAAGTCTCTCTGTTGGAGATTCGTGGACCTCTCTTGTTAGCCTCCTCCCCCTCTGTAATATATTTAAAAATATATTATTTATGTGTGGGTGTGTCAGCATGGGGAAAACTGCACTGGGAAGGCTTGCTAGCTGGTTTATTTGTAAGATAGGTAATCATTGAGCCTGCCTGTCTGTACTTGGCTTGAAACAATACTCCTAAGCAAAACCATTTAGGGGCTTTTTCACCTCATGCAAGCTACCATACTAGATGTAACAAACTCTGGCACATACCAGGCATGGGGAAAATTCATCATTATTTATTTCTTGGGTAGTAGTAGTAATTTTCTCACACTTGGGAAATCCAGATGGGGAGAATAATATAGTGTTGAGAATTTTCCAGTTTTCACACATTATTTGAATATTTAAAAGTGTTCAGGGAAATTATCCTGCACATATTTTTGCATGATAATTATGGAATTTGTGCATAAAACACAAATTGGAAACTCTGGCAAAAACTAGGAATGGGGAAAAATTCATCCCACCATAACTACTTCTTAAGCAAAGTAGCACTGCAACAAAGGGTTTCCAATACATTGTGGATTGGACTGCTGGAAAATGATGATTGCAGTTCTCCTTCAGTTATGAGGTGCATTGAGATGGGCAACTAGAGAGGCCTCTGCTTTAGCTGCTGGTCAATATGCTCTGAAACTAAGAGTGTGATGCAGCCATTATTTCCCAGAACCTCATTCTGCACTGCATCACAATCCCTTTATTTGGAGTGCTTCTTGGCTCAACAGGTAAGTTTTTGGTGTCATGCTTGGCTATTAATGACCATCCACATGAACCCCAAAAGTTATGAGATCTTTATTCCATCTTACGATGATATATATTTTAAACAGGATACTAGTCTATGTGTATTTCTGGACATAATAATTTCCCCAAACACTTATGGGTGAGAAGTGTGCAGAATTTTTCATTTTCTCTACAGCAAAAAGAAAAAAGGTGAAAATTAGTCATCCTCGCCTGTGTGGATTAACTAACTGCATATTAACTTCCTTTTGTTGCTTGTGTCTTCAAGTAGTTTCCAATTTATGGTGACCCTAAGGAGAGTCTATCTCAGAGTTTTAGCAATAGCAATAACATTTGTATACTGCTTATCAGTGCACTTAAGCACTCCCTAAGTGGTTTACAATTGTAAGCTAATTGCCCCCAACAAGCTGGGTACCACAGAAAGATGCCAGGCTGAGTTGACCCTGAGCCTCAACTGGTACTGAACTCACAACCTTGTCTTTTATGACTGAGTGGCTGCAGTACAGGCATTTAACCACTGAGCGTGTATGACTCACCCAAGGGATTTCAAAGGCTGATTTGAGTCCAGAGCTCAAACACTAGACCAAACTGGCTCTATTAACTTCCTTATCATAATCTATCTGTATCCATTCTGTGTTAAAAGGGATGATGGTGGATAAGTAATTTGCTTAATTATTTGCTATAAATGAATTACTTTGAGAGCCGTCATGGTGTAGGGGTTTGACCATTGGATTAGGATTTTAGAGACCTGGATTTGAATCCTGGCTCAGCCATGTAAACTCACTGGGTAACCTTGGGCAAGTCACGCAGTCTCAGCTTCAGAGGATGGCAATGGCAACACCCCCCCCCCAAGAAACTTGCCAAGAAAACCCCATGAAAGCTTCACCTTAGGGGCATGATAAACTGGAAACCACTTGAAAGCACAGAAGAAAACAACAAGAAACAAATGACTTTACTCATTTGTTGAGGCCAAGAGAATATTTCATCCTACCTTGATCATACTGGGCCTCACAGAATAGCATTGAATTCTGTTGCTTATTGGTTACTACTTTTTTCCAAAGAAAATTAGCTGTAAGTGGCAAATGCCAAATGCTAAAAGCTGAAAGTGGCAAATGCCAGATTCCAAAGAAAATTAGCTGAAAGTGGCAACTGCCAGATGCTACTGGAGTAACAGCAGGTGGGGCATAATGCTGATTAGTTACTCAATGATGTGAAGCCAGCCAGCCATACCTCCTGATAATGGCATCACTAGGGGGTGTGGGATGGTACAAACTGCACCAGGTGATATCCTAAGGGGAGGTAAAACCACTGCTTCTCCAACATCTGCATTTTGGCATAAAGGGCAGTGGCATTAAAGGGCCGAAGAGATGGAGTGAATGAGTGAGGATCAGTGGGAGCACAAAGGAGAGTCACCAGGTTGTATTTTTTAAAAAACTAAAATTTCAAATTTCAAAATTTATTTTTAATTTTTAAAAACATATATTTTTATTTTTAATTTGTTTAAAAAAATCACACTTTACCAAATTTTCACGTTAACCACATGAAAATGTGTATATGGAAACACATTTTTTCTCTACATGTGATATTGTAATTTAAAAGCATAATTTTAATGTTGCTGGTTGTTGATATTGCAACATCAGTGATATATGGGAATTAAGATTTATGTATAAATTGGTACAGAAAACATTGCTAAGGTTTCTGTTTGGCTGTGGTATAAGATAAAGTCAATTACACCAACTGTAACAATAATATATAATAATATCTTTATTTTTATATCCCGCCTTTCTGCCTGGGCAATCAAGGCGGCTTACATAGAATAAATAAAACATTGCCTGGGTAAAAAATAGACCCCCACTTTAAAAAGAATTAAATATAATGCTATTTAAAATGGAAAACTTACCAATTAAAAACATATCATGATATTACAACATCGATTTTCTGGTAATGTTGGATGGAGTGGGGAGAGCTCAGAATTGATTGGATTGCTCTATTCAGGGAAGGCCTGCCATTGCCTCCTGATGCAGTACTCCCAGCTAATTTTTGCTAGGTACCTCTACTGCCCAGTAGTGTAGGACCCATTTTTAAAAAATTAAAAAACAGAAAAAAGCCCTCTGGCTACTAGATAAATGATTAAGGTGGGGGAACACCTCCTGTCAAAACTGTCCAAAAACCAAATAACATGTAAAGTTAGTATAAAACATATATTAACACCTCAACATTTTTAAATTTGTGCAAGCTGTGGATTCTGAGGGACAGTCAAACAGGTAGCTGAACTTCACTGTTGTCATTTATACATTATATTTAAGACAGGAGAATGGTAGGGTGATCAGTGAACCATATTTTTAAGTCAAATCTAAATTTGAATGGGTCAGCATCCATTCTTCTTTAGAATACTCATATTGACATGCTGTTCAAGTGTAAAATTGAACCATGTCATTTATAGAGAAACCTCAGGATGAAATACTATTGGACCGCTATTGGTTTTGTGAAAGGATGTGGATGGCCCTGACTAAGATCCTATGGATGTATCCACAGTGCAGAATTATACCAGTTTGACACTACTTTAACTACCATGAATTAACTGCCATGGGTTTTGTAGTTTTGAGAGGCACCAGAGCTCTCTGAAAGACCAGCCTAAATCCCACAAACTACAAATACCAGGATTCTGTAGAATAGAGTTTTGGCAATTAAAGTGGTGTCAAACTGTTTTAACTCTGTAGTGTGGCTCTCCACTGTATCAGAGAATAGCATAGGTCTCCATATTTGAAGTTACACTATGATGATGTTGCACAATCCTTGGGGGGAATGGCAATATTTCACAACTGAATGAACCCCAAATGAATATCCAGATGTTGATCCCCTATCTACTTTTGCATTCACAGCTCTTTTGCTGCAACCTCAATCTGGAAAACTTGCATTTCAAATAAAATTTGCAACTGCTTCCAACAGGACTATAGCATTTATCTTTCAACTTTGGTTTGGAATTATAAGGACACAGATCTATGAGAGAGGCTTGCTGTGCAGTATCTCTTGATTCAAAGAGACCATCCTCTACACTGGCCATAATTTTCAGAAAATCAGATAATATCAAAGGTATAACTATTTGTATCATAGACTGGCAATTGCTATTGAATGTAATTTTTATTTCTGCACCTTTGATCCCCTTCCCCACTGCCATTCCCTTCTCCTTTTGTGTCATGTCTTTTTAGATTCTCTGAGGGAAGGAAATGTCTAATTAACAACTTGTAAGCTGTTCTGAGAACCATTGTGGCTGAAGAGTGGGGTGTAAATACTCTAAATAAATAAATAAATAAATGTCCTATAAAATGGAATATAGGCCAGTATAAGCTATACATAACTATGGCGTTTACATAGCAAAGTAGTAAATCTTGGCCTGACTTCCCTGATCCCCACTTACTAGTCAGCAGCTACTGTGATTGATGTGTGTCTATTCCCCTGTTACTCAGGAAGCAGCTAATTAATGGTCCCATCCACTTGTATGAATGATCTCCATTGTGACAGGCAGAAACAGGGTCCCTGTCTCAATTTTCCTTCTTGGGGGTTGCTCACATGAAGGGGAGGGCATCAGTCAGCCTTTTTTGATCAATAGGAGAACAGATTCCCATGTTCACAGCAGATGCTGACCATCAGGTGGGGATGGGAGATTTTCATGGTCCCTATGTATCCCTTGAGAGCCAGCATGGCATAGTGGTTTGAATGTTAGACTATGGAGTTTATCACATGAGGACAGGATAGGGATGTGATCACTCCTCTGTCCTTATCCCATCTGTGACCTGTCCGTACTCCTAGTGAAAGTGATCACACAAATCACTTTCACATGAAAGCAGTCTGAAAGCTGCTTTCAGCCATTGTGGTATTAATGGGCTCTTCTGTTAATATAAATGACTGTGAATGACAGGAGAAAAGGATTTCAGCTGATGGCTGAAAGAGCTTTTCAGCACGCTTACATGTGAAAGTGATTCGTATGATCACTTTCACTGTCACTTCCCTGCTTGGTCAATGACAGGTCATGTGTGAAAGTCCTTCCCATGATCGGGCGGGAAGCACAGGACAAGGATGGGACAATAATGCCTTGTCCCTCATGTGATAAACTTCTATGACTCTGGAAACCAGGTTTTGATTTCCAGTTCAGCCATGAAACCCTCTAGGTGACCTTGATCCATTCACATACTGTTAGCCTCAGAGGAAAACAATGGCAAACCTCCTCTGACCAAATCTATAATAAGAAAATGCCATCACAGGTTCACCTTAGGGTTTCCATAAGTCAGAAACAACTTGAAGACACATAACAACATACAAAATGTATCCTGTAAACTAGAGCATAAGGATCATGAATTTGAAGCAGTCACAAATGCACACCTCTTGATTATTCATTTATAACTACCTAATAAGATTCTGGCTATACATTTTATCATTCAGTAATATATTATAAAATGATGTTCCAATTTTTCATCTTAATTATTTTTCCTTACATTTTCCTATTTGGAAAAGAAACCCAAGAATTTGCAGGTTTGTCTTTTTACAAATCAATATCCCTATGAATGCTACTTTCCTAGCAGAGTTATAACTAGGACTAAATGAAGGTGCTCTGCAGAGTTTTCTGCTGTGTTTTGTTTCCACTTCTAACCCCAACTGTCTTTGAATTACATTCAATAATTAGTGTGGTAAATGTTTAATACCTTTTACTGATAACTTCTGTGAGAAGCCTGTAATAAAAGACTGCCATGTAATCTGTCTGCTCTTTTACTCTCCCCTCCCCAAGTCTGGGAGCTGATAACTCACTAATTTGCCAATTAGTTGTGCAGCAAATTTGGTTCTTGAAGAAAGCTACATAGTGTTATCGAGCCAACTAATTTTTCCCCTGAGACTGTGTTTTGTTGTGTGATATCTTAAATTATGTAAGACTTAATTTGTGACACTTCAAAGTAAACTTGGTTGCATTCCAGAGCTTGAAAAACACATGTGCTTCATTGACAACTAAGGCACAGTCTTACTTTTTTTTGGAAGGAGATGGGATTGTTTTCTCTCCCACAGCTGGAACAGAAGTCATGCTTATATGTAAATCCGCCTCTCTGGGTTACATACTATGGATGTAATCCTGATGTTTGTTGACAAGCCGGCAATGGTTCAAAATAAAAGATCAAAATTACTCTCTATCAGGTACTTTGAATTGTAAGAATTAGCCAGCATGGTATAGTGATTTGAGTGTTGAACTGTGATTCTGGAGAGCAGGGTTCAATTCTCTGGTTGGCCATGGAACCCACTTGGGTGACCTTGGACAAGTCAAATCTTTCAGTCTCAGAGGATGGGAATGGCAAATCTCCTCTGAACAAATCTTACCAAGAAAACCCTGTGATAGATTTACCTTAAGGTTGCCCTAAGTTGGATACAACTTGAAGACACTTAACAAAAACAATGTAGTCAATAGCAATATCAGGACGTTACACAAACATATTTCCACATCTGCAATAGATCTGTTTTCTACTTCCAGTACAATGTGCATCTTTAATAGGAAAGCTATTAAAAAACAAAAGCTTGGATCTAGATTTAGGCATGTACAGTCAACCCTCCTCATCTGTCTAACTGTCCATGGATGGACTCACCCAATCTGGTCAATAGCAGTGCATGGAAACAGATGTATCAAGTGAGATATTTGTTCTGTAAACATTTTTTTCCACAAGGCATCTAATTTCTACTGGTAGCAGACTGATCTGTGTCCGTTTGTTGATCCATGGCAGGGCTGGTAGAAAGGCTGTCCTGTTTCACAGTAGGAGGTTGCACACTGGCCTCTTGGTCCCTTCAGACTCTATATTACTAATCTTGCTAAATTCAACAGCTCACTTAGAATGTGATTATTACTATTACAGCTATGCCTGATTTCTCTTGGCTTCCAGTCAGACTTGATTAGGAAATGAGAATTTGATTACGTTCTATTTCTTGCAGTTCCAGCATGCTTTGAAAAGAGCAGGCCAGGCTGATATGTCTGTACTTTGCACATCACCAGCAACAGAATAGACTGACATTTATGTCAGTAATAAAATATATGGATTTACCTTGACAAATTGTAAACAAAATATTTAGCAATTGTAAGATTGGTAATATGAGCATAATCTGACAAATAATCAAGGTTTGTCCAAAAATCCATGCTCTAGGGGATTATTTTAATGAAATACTTCAATAAGATGGGGAACCATGAAAAGCTTTCACAGATCTTTGACATATCTCGAAATGTTCCACACATTTTTTTAAAGTCACAGGATTAGCTATGTATCATCTATAATGCAATTTACACTGCAGAATTAGAATACTTCTTCCTAGATATTTTCAGAGGCATTTGGATGTCCCTAATAAGTGTAACAGTAATATCAGTAAGAACTGGTTTCTTGGCTAAGGGTCCAAATTGTAAGCACACACACATCTCATTAAGCCAATACAATTTTCAGCCATTCTTATCCTTGTTGTTGTTATGTCTTCAAGTTATTTCCTGTTTCCAACTTATGGCGACCCTAAGGTGAACCTATCCTGAGGTCTTTTGACAAGATTTGTTCAGAGAAAGTCTGCCTTTACCTTCCTCTTATCCTGCTCCCATTATAATTTTTACAAAAAGTTGAGATAAAATAACCACACATTATAAAAAAAGAAAGTGGCAGGGAGGGACAGAGAGAAGAAAAATGGATAAATATTGGTAGAAGGTCTACAGTTTCCTGCAGACCTCTATTTGTTACCAAGAAAGACTTCAGGTTTCTCCACAATCCATGCTTGGATTATATGTGACCACTTTTTATTTTTTGCACAATGAGGGTAATGCCAGTAAAACATCATAATGCAAACACACACTAGGAATACTTAGATCTGTCCAGCAAAAAGCAAATATATATATATATATATATATATATATATATATGGATAGAGGGTGGAATACTCATCATTATCTTTTTGCAGGGTTGCCACATCTAACCATTAAGGAGGTGCGAAGACAAGGAACACTACCAAGATATTTTGCGCTCTTAAGTTTTCCAACAGAAATACAACTTCAATGTGAAAACAAAAACAAATCCTCCAAGCCTTTGTAGCTTGCTCCTTTACTATTTCATTCTCCTGTCTTTCCACAGTCTTAGCACAGTTCTTGGTCAAACATTTTTATGTGGTGCAGGACAGCAGGTGCACTTCCTCCCCTCCCCTCATTACCAATAATGTTATATACATCAGGAGTGTTTCATATAAATGTGGAGTGTCCACACAGATGTACAATTTACTCAAACAAAGAAACAAACAAAGAAATGGCTCAGTACCCTGTCATATGCTGACTGATTAGATATATATGTAGGACTTTCACATATCTCATAAAATGTCATGTACTGCCTGAACTCTTCACATATGTGTTTCAGTTTATTTAGTTGATATAACCAGTGTTCAGCCAGTGTGCTTAATGCTTCCTGAAAATAAATCAAGAAAGATGTTGGTCCATGTACATAAAAATGAGGGAAATTATTCATGGTTCCCAAAATGGAATACAGTAACATATCAATGTATATACTTCCTGTTAATTATATCTCTTTGACCAAATATGTTGGAGAGAAATGTGTAAGCATTTCATGAAACTGACATTATTCTTTTGAGGAATACTCACAGTATTGTGAATATTACTCAAAGTAGAACTATCCACAGAAGTATTTTGAAATCTCATTGAATTCCATAAGATTTAAATAGCCCTTTGTATGTAGCATTGCACTTCAGAAGGTAAAGAAAAGTCAGTGTGCCATATGTTATGAACAAAGGGATGAATGATCTTTCAGTGAACTATGCTTTCAAGATTTTAAGCACTATCATTCACTTGTACAGAAATATGCTTGAGCTGTGTTAAGAGAAACAACTGCTGAAGTAGAGAGTTTAAATACATACACAAAATTTATGAGATGTTCATTATCTAGCATTTCCAGCAACCTTTCTGCCATTTCAAGTGTTGATCATAAATTTAGTTTTACATGCACACCTAATCCTATTAACTAGATTGAGACAAAATACTTAATAACATTCCTATATTTATGAAAAATATTTTTGTTCTTTCAATGACCAGCATAACTAAGATAATAACCCTTTTAATTCTTACCAAATGTATAAAAACCACAAGTTATATAGAAATTATTTTTTTTTTAAAAAAATGGGTTAGAATTCACTAAGGCAATTAGGAAAACTTAACATAGAGTTATACATTTGTGACCGGTTCTGGTTCATGATCACTATATACCTGCTATAAGTACATATTCACTATATTACATATTTGTAATACACAGGGACTGTGAAAATACCCTAATCTTCACTCACCAGAAATCAGCTGCTGTGGAGAACAGGGGCCTATTCCCCTGTCAGTTGGAAAAAAGCTGAATGATGGGAAAATAAAGACAATAAAAATGTTTAAAGATGCTGCTAGTTTCTGACCATGAGTTGATTCCAGGATCTACCTTTTGCTGCCAAAGAGAGTCCACTTATACCCACCTCTGATTTTCAGATTTCCTGTCTCTCCTGCACAACACCTCAACCCACTCAACAAGGTTGTAGAATACTATGTAGCATTTTAATAGGGTTTTAGGGCTTGACATGTGGAGTAAGGACTGGGGAAGACCAATTCCACCACTCCAGTTGCATATGCCTAAACCTCTAGCTACTCCATAGTTGTTGCTTTTGTTGTTGTGCCTTCAAGACATTATTGACTTATGGCAACCCAAAGGTGACTCTTTCATGCAGTCTGGAGCTGAGAGTGTGTGACTCACTCATTGGGTTTCCATGGGTGGAAGGGAAATCAAATGCTGGCCCCACAGTTACCAAAGGCCAATCAGAAAAATATTAGGTTTTGAAATGTTATCAGATTTTTCATGGTGCTGAACATGGACCTCTTTAGCTATCCAAAACTAGAAGAGAGAGAGAGAGAGACAGATATAAAATGCACAGATATAAGATGGGGGACACTTGGCTGAACGAGACCACACATGAAAGGGATCTAGGAGTCCAAGTAGACCACAAGTTGAACATGAGTCAACAGTGTGATGCAGCAGCTAAAAAGGCCAATGCAATTTTAGGCTGCATCAATAGAAGTATAGTGTCTAGATCAAGGGAAGTAATAGTACCACTCTATTCTGCTTTGGTCAGGCCCCACCTGGAATATTGTGTCCAGTTCTGGGCACCACAATTTAAAAAGGATGCGGAGAAACTGGAGTGGGTCCAAAGGAGGGTGACTAAAATGGTTAAGGGTCTGGAAACCATGCCCTATGAGGTACGACTTAGGGAGCTGGGGATGTTTAGCCTGGAGAAGAGAAGATTAAGAGGTGATATGATAGCTTTGTTTAAATATTTGAAGGGATGTCATATTGAGGAGGGAGCAAACTTGTTTTCTGCTCTCCAGAGAACAGGACCTGGAACAATGGATGCAAGTTCCAGGAAAAGAGATTTCACCTCAACATTAGGAGGAACTTCCTGACAGTAAGGGCTGTTCAACAGTGGAACACACTCCCTCGGAGAGTGGTGGAGTCTCCTTCTTTGGAGGTCTTTAAGCAGAGGCTGGATGGCCATCTGTCGGGGATGCTTTGATGGAGAATTCCTGTATGGCAGGGGGTTGGACTGGATGACCCTTGTGGTCTCATCCAAATCTAAGATTCTATGGGGCTTTCTAGATTGGCAGGAAAGTGTGACATGAAGTTGCCTTTTCCTTCATGCTTAGCAGCTGCACCACAGCCTTTAGATGGAGCTGCGCTGTTCCACAGTTTTTAAAAAAGAACCTGGGGAAACCAGCACCTTTTAAAAGGCACTTCTTCTCCCCTAAAATGCAAAAAAAGCATTTTCATGGCACACTTTCCCTTTTTCTCATCTTTTTCTCATCTTTTTGCCAATCTAGATCAGGCCTATGATTCTAAAAAGGCTCTGTTGCATACTAAAAAAAGTGTTAATGATCAGATCAGTACCCTCTTTCCCACAGCAGCCATCTAGATGCATCTGGAAATTTGTTATGAAAAAAGCATGTATATAAGAAGGAGTGGATCGTTCAGATTTAATTACTATCACTGCCTATTGAAAACAGGTGCAAAACTGTTATGGATTCATATAAGGTGCATCTACACTGCCATGGCCCCATTCTACAGAATGCTGGAATGTGTAGTTTTGTAAGGCACCAGCACTCTTGGGTAGAGAAGGCTGAAAACCTTGTGAAACTCCAAATCAGAGGATTCCATAGGAGGGAGCTACAACACCTAAAGTGGTGTAAAACAGCATTATTTCTACAATGTAGACACATCCATATTTGCATTTTGAAACTGTATTCTTAAGTTGAAGAAATAAGAGTTGTAGTAACTCTGCAGAATGGACAAATTGTGAAAATTGCCATGAGTGAAGTCTGGCAATAAGGAAAACACCATTGGTGGATTTCCACTAGACTCTGGTGATTAAAGGAACTGGTAGAATCAAGCAAAATGAGGAGAAAGTGGTCTTCCCTTTGCCAAAGAAGCCCTTTTGCACTACCATTAAAAAGGAAGGAAGGTGGGGGGAAAGGGTGGCTAGGAAGCTGTCAAAATTTGCACTCAGCTTCTGGGAAGTATAAAGGGCTTCAGATAAAAGAGAAAAGATCTTCCAACAGAACATTGTAATTTACCTATTGTCTGAAAAAAAAACTAATTAAGTTTGAATCACAACATCACAGAGGCATTTGAGATATCATTACTACCATTGTGTGCCTCCAACTTATGGAAGCCATACCCTAGAGGTGTTTTGGGGTTTGTTTGTTTGTTTGTTTGTTTGTTTTTTGATAAAATTTGTTCAAAGGAGGTTTGCCATTGCCTTTGTTTAGGGCTGGAGAGTGTGACTTGCCCAAGTTGACCAACTGGGTTTCCATGGTAGAGCAGGGATTCAGACCCTGGTCTGCCAGTGTTCTAATCTAGCACTACACACAACACTGGCTCTTGAGATAAATACCACACTGATAATATTCTAAAAATGCATTTCAAACCATGTCTGACAGTTTCAACTTTTTTAGCTTTAGCAAATTCAGTAGATAAACAACCGTCCTGACAGAATGGAGACTTGTTTGTCTGATTATCCCCTTTGAGTACTGAGGGAAAGAAAATCACTCTGACCTTCACATTTGTTGCAAATGTTGTCAGCTTTTTCACCATGTAGGTTTAACATGGATTTTGTATATGTCATTGAAGAAAACACTGATGATGGTCGTTTATCCTTGAAAGCTTGAAGTGCTTTCCATTTCTCCTGGTTAATGAATGTGGTGGTCAGTCAAATAAGATCTAGTTGTAAAAGCCAGAGCTAAATGAAGCTCACTCATAGCCTTTCATGCTTGCAGGAAGGGTAGATTTGTTGGTTTGTTTTACATGTTTTGAAACATGGAGCTTGACCACAACAATGTTGTTATCCACGTTGTTGAAAAAGAAAAACATTACAAAAGAATACACTGAAAAGCCATACAACATCACCATTTGTAGAAACAATAGACCTTCTCAGCTGTTCTACAAACCTTGGCTCTCAGCCTGTGCCATACTGCAGAATTAATGCAGTTTGACATTGCTTTAACTGTCATGGCTCCACTCTGTGGAATATTGGGATGTGGAGTTTTTGTGGTACTAGAGCTCTCTGAGAGCGAATGCTAAATATCTCACAAAACTACAAATCCAAGAATTCCATAGCACTGAGCCATGGCAATTAAAGCAGCATCAAACTACAGTAATTCTACAATGTAGATGCAGTCCTTGTCTTGAGGAAAAGATGGAATATAAATAAAGTGATTGATTGTTTGACGTCCATATTTTAAAACAGAAAAGAGAGAGTGAGTGTTTATGCTCTACTCTGTATTATTATTATTATTATTGTTAATTTATACAACACTGTAAAGTTTGCATAGCGCTTTACATAGTAAACAACAATAAAAGTAAAAGTAAAACCTGCCAAATGACATACAATCTAAAAACATTTAAACTTATAAAATTAAAAACACCTTTGAAAATGATTCAGGATAGTATACAATGAAAAAAACACATTAAATACATTAATATTTCATCCGTATGTCCCTGTGTTGTTATGGAAAGCTTTTAGTGAAAGTGCAAGGTTCCTGATTTTGCAAAGGACTATAACTATGTTCCAGTACACTTTCCCCACAGGGAGGTAAGGAAGGAGGGGTGAAACTAAAAAATATAATCCCCTGAAGAAGAGTTTATCAATCATCTATTTTCTATTAAAATATCTACTTCAGTGCTACACTGTCATATTCTTCACCACCTTGGGCCTGTTTTCCAAAATAAGAAGTTGCCTATCAATACAATTAATATCACATCTGAATATATACAATAATTTTCCTCTAAAGACTTTCAGAAATATTTAGCAACCTAAGAAGGCAGAAATACTTTCAGAAATACTTAACTACCTTCTCAGGCTCTTCTCAAGAGCAATGGT
This sequence comes from Urosaurus nigricauda, assembly GCA_034509955.1. Taxonomy (NCBI): domain Eukaryota; kingdom Metazoa; phylum Chordata; class Lepidosauria; order Squamata; family Phrynosomatidae; genus Urosaurus; species Urosaurus nigricauda. Next base: position 252,269,081 of record JAOEGL010000001.1, on the reverse strand, counting down.
TTTCAGACTGGAGGCTCCGGATGCTGCTGGATTGCCTCTCCCAAAATCTCAGACCATTAGCCATACTGACTGATGTCAGTTTCTGGGAGTTGTTCAGCACATCTATGGACCTATGCCTGAGAAGCACATTTCTAAAGGATATTGACATGAACCAATGTGATCCTATACATGTCTACTCAAATGTGGGCTTCATTGAGTTTAAATGGAATTTTCCTCAGCCTAATGGTATAATCGAGATACTATTAAACATGTTTAAGACTCTACTGATTTAACTGCAAGTGTATTTAAGCCTCTGCAAGTGACTCCACAGGGACTTAAACAAGTATTATTTTTATTATACAATAGTCTTTATATGGTATTGGAAGTTGAATGGGGGACAAATGACCCAAGGGAAAAAGGTGAACTTTTAAAATCTGATTTAGGCATGGATATTGTAGATTTGGTGAGGAACTAGCCTTCAGTTGTGAAGACCGTCTGCACTCGAATTGGGGATTTGGCCCAGAGTCTTGAAGAATGTTCACAGTGAGGTGGGAGGAAAAACAGCATAATTGGCTCATGTAGACATGTCCAGAAATACAAGAGTAAGAGTTTAACAGATTATCCTCAAAAACTTTTCTTATTTGTGCAGTTATAGGGTTTCCCTCCCTCTATATATATTCTTACTTGCTTTTAAAAAATTATAATAAAGAAAATACTCTTTGATTGTCTAATATATGCATAACACATTCAAGACAGTGGTTGGTTCCAGAGTGGAAAAGTGAAAATGTGTTTTCTCAAAAGTTCTTTCACGGCATCTCCCCACTCCCATGTCTAATGCCATGTCAAAAGTGTTTTCATATATGCTTACAAAGGACCTTGTTGTAATAAAATTTTTGGAAAGGTGAAGATTGATGCTGAAGATTTGTAAAATGTTTTGTTAAAAGTCTTTTTAAATGTTTAAAGGGATTGTCATGCTTTGTGAATGTACTGCAAATCTGCCTTGTGATGATACTGGACAGACAAACATGAAAATTCCCTCCCTTTTCTGCCCTTCTGCCTCTGTTTACTCTGCCTCTAGTTCATGAAAATTAACTTAAAATATTATAACAATAATTTTTACAGAGCAATCATATGCATGTTTGGAAACAAGACACTTCAGAAGTGAGCTTAGTGAGGCTTACTCCCAAGTTACTAGAGAAGGCATAGAAGTGTTTGGCTGAAGTAGACATACACAGTTTTGCTTAGAATTGTTTTTGAAGCTAGAACAGCCAAGTGTGGTTTTAATATGATTATTGACTTTCTTTAAAAAATGATGCTTCCTGACTCAGTGGGCCTGTGTTGTTGCTGGGGCAGACAGGCGCTCTACTTCCACATTTGTGGAATCCTTGCTCTGCCCCAGCAGCCTTTGCACCAGCGGGAAGGCCCGCCATTGGCTGCTGGGGTGGAAGGTGCTGGTCCTCTGGGTCAGGCATGGAGACTACATGTCCCAGCCTGCTTTGAGACCAGGAAGAGGCCTCTCATTGGCTGGCCTGGACCTCTGGACACAGCCATTGGCTTAGGGGGCCTGGGAGGTGGGCCCTTCGCTTGAACTAGGCCCCCTATTGGTTGATGGGCCTATTTAAGGCTGTGTTGGGTGCTCCTCAGTGCAATTTTAGCTCAGCTCTCCCACCCTCCCTCCCTTTGCTAGGGTGTTTTTTGTCACAATTTTTTTTTCGGGTGGTGGCAGCATAGGTCCTGGATCTGGTCGGTGTGGTTTCCAGGGTTCTGTAGCACTGGATACGGAGTCCTTTGGACCCGGGAGAACTGAGGGCATGCGGTGTAGACATTTTGGGGACCACATTGCGTTCATCTCCCACTGACTAGGAACTTATTATATTTTTGACTGTCCAGTTGCGCAAAATTGCGAGAGGGGTTTCTGTTGCTCCAACATCATCCCAAAGCTTGGCGGTTACCAAGCGGTTACCAGCCAGGGTGTTGATCGATGTGACCAGATCCAGACCTTATGCTTTGGGGCCAACCCTATCCTTGGTGCTGTTTGTTAATAAAGTTGTGGCCTTCTCCTCCAACTCCGTATTATTGTCTTATTGGGCACCTTCCCTCCCACAGCAAATGACTTTGCAACTTAACTGTCTAACATTTTTGTACATTGCTCTGAATGCTATGTCAGTAGATATCTTTTAACAATGCATAAATAGTGTGTGTGTGTGTGTGTGTGTGTGAGAGAGAGAGAGAGAGAGAGAGAGAGAAATTATGGTTATGTATATATCATGGAGACACACACACATATAAAATACACAAGGCAATACTTGAAGAAGGAAAATGACCTTGCAATATCTGAATATTTTGAATGGGCGAATCATTCAAGAGGAAAGCTTAAATGATGGCCCTCAAAGTCTGCCAGAAATCAGCCCTTTAAAATAATACATGTTTATCAGGTCAGGAAGCCATTGGGCACCTTTTTGATGAGGAACAGCTGAAGGACAGGACAAGACAAGAACAAAAATATTTTTGGTAATGATTTAAAATGCAGATGAACAAAGAGATGGAAGAAGCCCTGGTGACACAGTGGTTAAATGCCTATACTGCAGCTACTCACTCAAAACTATAAGATTGCAAGTTCAGTACTAGCCAGGGCTCAAGCTCAACTCAGGGTTACATCCTTAGCTTACGGTTGTAAACTGTCTAGAGACTGCTTAGTTCAATATGAAGCAGTATATAAATGAAACTACTCTTGGCTAAGAAGGAACCCTGCTGAAAATGAAAATCGTTTGACTGGGAACTTTTTTAAACAGATGCAAAAACTTATTTCTCATCCTGTCAGCAAATAAACCATTTCAGTGGGCCTGGAGTTTTTACAAGCTTGAAGAGCCATACACTTGTGACTTATATAAAGATAGCTTCCCCTGGAGACCAAGTAAACTCAGTTGATTTGGAACATTTCATTGGAAGTTGAATTAGTCAATTACAATAAAGCTGTTTTATTACATTACATTCCTTTGCCTTTTCCTCCTGGTGTAGAAGTGGAAAACGCTTCTGCATGGATCAGAAGGGATTATAATATTTTCCCCTAGTGGCAGCCTTTTGGAGCACCATTGCGGAGGGTCCCAGAAGTGGTGGGAGGGGGGTGGTGGTGAAGAAAGTGTATTTCTGCTTCAATGTGTACACTTCTGTTCTACTTCAAAAATACTGTTCTGCTTCAGAAATACACTTCAGAAAGTGTATTTCTGCTAACCCTAATACTGTTTGCTATATAATCTCATTTGCAGTGGATTATCCCCCCCCCCATGGTTCTGGTGGACTGTTCCTTTTCATACTATGAGCATCAGAAACCACACTGGTTAATGTGCTGTCTTCTCCCAGGAAGCTGGGTAGCATAGGCAAAAGCCCTGTTTACCATGACCAATTATGTCAGCAAGTAAAATGGAGGGTGGGGCATATGCTGCTCACCTCAAGCAGATTCTTCATCCACCATTGTGGTCCTTCAGCAAAAGACGTCCAGGAGTGGGGAGTGTTGGTTTACATAGGTGGATGTGATGCAACACCTCCTTGGAGAATTACAGTTCCATATGTCACCCTATATACCTTATTTAGTTGTCGGTACAAAGCCACATGCTTCCAGGAGTTTGTTATATATCCTACTTCTTCTCTGATTCCATTGAAAGTTATTGCGTGATTGAGTAGATACTGAGGAGACTGTGCTGGGCCATTTTATATGAGATGGATAATATTGTTTAGAATGTCTATATCATCTTTCATTTCATTGAAATTATTCCACTGTCCTGTTCCAGAGTCATATAGGCTTTAGTGGCAAGGTCTCACTGGAGTAGTCTTCCAATAAGGGCATGACCCTACAAGATATTGTGTTACAGTACATATCCATCTAATTTCTATACATTTGGAAAGTGCAGGGATTTGGATAATCTTAACATGAAGAGTCACCCTTTGTGCCCTGACCTCTGACATTCGTTTTAAAAGACATGTATTTAAAACTCTCCATCAGTATAAAATCTTTCAAATGACCATGGAAAGGAAGGATAAGAGGGAAGAATGTGTTTCTCAGAACCAATACAATGAATATCAATATGCTGCCAATTCCATTTGTTTGCATCACTCTTTGCACTGCATTCTATAAAACTTCAAATTCTTGCAGGGCTGTGATTGCCACACATGTGGCTCCTCTCTATTTCTTTTCTTCATGTTCATCTATATAGTAATGGCACAAACTGGGGAAAAATATACTAATGTTTGGAATGTCTTTAATTTGATGTGAATGGTCACAAAGAAAGCTGAGGACACCCAATACGAAAAATGGGTATCTGAAATAATTGACTTTTTGTGCATTTTTATCATCCTGCTCCTTCAGTTGCATTAACCTCAATGATCTTGGACTATTTTTGACAATGCCAGTATCAGAGATCTCTCTTTAGTGACTTATCCATGCTTGATATTGACTTAGGACTTTACTACATGAGAAAAGAAAGATGAAAACAATCTCCATGCTTTCTCCATGCCACTTTGCATGACTTCATAACATTTCTGATCTATGCCATCAGAGCATCCCTTTTGCTAAATGAGAAAAATGCATTCATTAGAAGGAATGCTTTGATGACCATCTCCCCATGGGAAGAAAATGGAAGTGTTACGAGAGCATGTGGAACAGCACAGAGAAAGCCACCACTCTCCTGATTGGTTTCATCTTTCTTTTCTATGTTGACTTATCCCCACCACCACCACCATACAAAAACTTTATATTATGGCTATAGTTCATAAGAGGCTTTCTCTTCTTGCCAGTTGTCTTTAGCTACCTCTCTTCATGGCAGCCAATCGTCACCAGCAGTTGGGAGGGGAAGGAGAAGAAAATACCTCATCTTTCTTTCTCTGTAGGCCTGAAGTTCTGAATAGGCAGAGCCATGCTATTTTTCATGTGTTAAATGTGCTGTGTAGCTATCCTCCCAGACTATTATTTGGCTACTATTAGGATAGTGTTATTTCACCTCCTAACATCTGGTAAATTTATAATGACCATGGAGATCTTTTTTTCAATAAGCCAGAGACCTTATACATCCTACAGGTTTTTAAAATTTATTTTATGGTTGCTGCCTGTATCTATTTGCCTTAAAATATCTAGTATTTTTCTGCAATGATTGATATGTTCTTTGCTATAATTCAATACTTTATTCATCTCTCTATTACCATAGTGACCTAGCCAGTTGACATTGCAAATAAATGTATTATTAGCCTGATATAGCAATGCTTGAATAGTATAAAGAAAATGTAATCTAACAGAGAAGCAAGTAGAAAAACAGATGCCCAGTGCCTGCCATTGTCTGATAAAGTCATTCTACTTTATGCTCTTCCAAACGTTTTTCTCTTGCATTACTACAAATGCTAATTCTTTTCTGTTTTATTTTTAAAAATACCTTATGACTAATGTTTTGAAAATTGTAATGGTTTCAATGCAATGACAGTTTCCTTGAAATATAAACAAAGGTGTCTGGCTAAGAGATGAAACAGGTCCTCTGTGAAATATTGAGCTACTCACAACAACATCTGAGAAAAATCATTGCAATTATTTTTGATTATGGCAGCCATTATTTTCTGTGTCAAAACAGAGACTGGGATTTGCAATGATTTTACAGTTTATGAGGTGTTAAGCAGAGACCCATTACTCAGTACACACTGCCTCTAGAATTCTGGAATTGTTTTCAAAATCTAAAGGCACAAATTTTAAAATGTCTGCATACATATAAGAAACTGTAAAGTAATTTTTGTATAGAACATTGACTGGAATTCACTAAGACAGTTAAAATGGACAACCTAGAGCTTAAGTGATAGGTGACAAAGGTGAAAGCTCCTTAATCCTCACTTTTTGAGCAGCCTCCATTGTGAGAGATGGGAGTCTGTTCACCTGTCAGATGGAAAGCAGCTGATTGATGTTCCGACTCATCATCATTCACATGAGCAATCTCCAGAGCAACAGAAAATTGTGACAAAAGCTGCATCCACAATGCAGAAATAATCCAGGTTGATTCCATTTTAACCCCCATGGCTCAATGCTACCGGTATGAAATTCTTGGAACTGTAGTTTTGTGAGACAGTTAGCCTTCTCTGCCACAACAAAAATGCAAATCACAAGATCTCACAACATTAAGCCTTGACAGTTAAAGTGGTGTTAAACTGGATTATTTCTGCAGTGCAGATGCAGCCAAGGACTCTGCTTCTAGCTGTTATATTGGAGATCACTGTTCCGTTCAACCATTGCATTCAGAATTCACTTGTCAAAGCTTCTCACAGTGAGATATATTAATTTTTTTAAATAAAGAATTTTTTTTCTTTTTTTTATGTACAAGAATATTTTACTTGACTTATTTATTTGCGTGAATATTTTCATGTCATGGAAATGTATCTTGGTAGCTCATCGACATTGCACAATTACAGCTTTTAAAGAAAAAAAAAAGGAGGCTTAGGAAAGGCTACCACTTTTGAGAAATGAGCTAAATACTTCTCTTCTCATGCACTGGAAGTAGAATGGCTATGGATGGTCAAGGGCAGGGAATAGGAGAGAAGGGAGTAATGCCAGATCACATCAATCTCTGAAGTACCTTGGGATGACCTATCACACACATCCTCAATAACAGGTTAACTACAGAACTGACAACTATTCCTTGGATTTTCCTGTTCATTAAAAGTTACAGTAGAAGCATAGATTGGCTACAGGATAGCTACTGCCCTGCTATGAGCCTGTGTGATAGGATCCTGTCATTAGACTGAACATTGCACTTCTATTTCACTGTTAAAGAACAGTGTGATAATCTCCTAAAATGGTTACACTACCTTAGTGAGTTGCAGCCCCGTTTTGTAAAGAAATGAAATGTTATTGTAGAGAAATGAATTGTTCAGGGTAAGTTTCTTCTTTATGGTGGCACCCATTTCCCCTCCAGCCCCAAACAATTCACTGAGCACCTTGATTTCAACACCAAAGGCGAAGTTGGTGTTTTCATTTTTTTCAGGGTTTAAAAATACTTCTATTTTAAAGTTTTGAATTGTAACCTACTGTTAACTATGCGTTGGAAGTAACTTGCCCCTTTCGTCTGCTGACCATATTTATACAGCAATTTGTTATTTTAAAGATTTATGAACCTCCAGAGAATAGAAAATATCATTTGGTGACCTATATAAATGCCACAAATACATAAATATGATAAATATGATTAGACAAATATATATTTTATCTGTACTTTGCTATGCTGATATTTCCTTACTACTATTATGTGTGTGTGTGTGTGTGCATACACCCACACACCTGTACACATATATATTCTACTTTAAATTTTCATCACTGCAAAAAGGTAGATAAAGACACATTTAAGGCTTTGAAGCAGCAACAGAACACACTTTCTTGTATGGTGCTGTGACAAGACGCTCAAAAATATATTAAATAAAGAAGAATAAAAAAGTTTCCTGCGTTTAGCTTCTCCCAGGTTCCTATGACATTCAAAGGCTTTACTGTCACATAAGAGCTCATAGGCCTGTAGCCTGAACTGAATTGAGAATTTAAATAATTATCACATGAGACATTGTGGTGGTCTACACAGGACTTTATAGGTTATATCAACACTTTGAATTACACACAGAAACAAATAGATATCTAGTGGAGCTGTTTTTAAAAGGGCACAATGTTCATTTAATATTGTAGTTGCACCTTCATGCATGGTATAAACTCATGAGCCATTTGTGAATATAGTGTATCCTAAATGGCAGGCAGAATGCATAGCATTCTGTGCAATTGTGATGAACACATGATCACAGAGTAGTCTCTGACAACACTGGCTCTTTAGCTTAGTAAAGGAGATGAGCACTGCCTGCTATGGTCAGACACTACTTGACAACCTTGTCAACAGGGGATACCTTTACCTTTAAATGGCAGGCTTAGATCTTTTAAATAAATAAATATCTCAATACATAATCCATACACATTTTTTCTCCAAAAAAATGGCAGATTAGTACAGAATTCCAAAAGAATCTCTTTATGAATAAATGCATGTGAAATTGACATAGAAGCCCACTGACCTGTATTTCATCTGTATTTCTCAGCCCAGTTATAAGCCCGATCATGACTTTTCATATTTACATATCTATCCACTATCCGGCTGCATCCTGGGTACCAAGCATGCTTTGGAAGCCACTTTTCCAATTCAGAAAGCTCCTGGCTTTGAAAAGCGGCTTCCAAAGCATGCCTGGCACCCGGGATGCAGCCGGGCTGTACTCGTCTGGTGGAATCAGTGGTGAATTAATGTGATAATTCCCATCTGCATCCAGCCTGGTCAGGTTAAATGTATGCATGATAAGCTCCTTGGACATTGGTCTTGTTTTCATGAAATTGTGTGGTTGTTTATTAATTAATTCCATGAACATTAGACTCCAGATATAAAGCAGCTATTTCTTAATTTATTAAACATCAGAGTGTTTATACTCCAGGTTCAAGGAAATGATGTTCCTTCAAAGAATTCTCCCCTCTCTTAATATAGTCTACTGCAGGAGAATGCATTCAAAAAATATTTAGCATGTAACTAGTTGCTGCAGTTTTGTGACATAGATTTGTATATATTATCATGTGCCTAACCAGTCAAAACAATAACAGACATGGAAATGCATGGGTAAACTAAGAGCTGCTTTATTAACTATGGTTGGAATCATTTTGGTTAGTTATAAAAGCATAACTTCTGTAGTTATGAAGCTATATAGTGACTGTTGGCCTGACCTCTACCATCCCCACTTACCAGGCAGCAGCTGATGTGTTTAATGGAAGCCTGTTTCATTATAGATTGGGAAGCAGTTGATTGATAGTCCCACCATCTCCCATTAGCCATCTCGAGGTATGATAACCAAAAGAAGAGTCCCTATTGCACTCCCTCCTTGCACCAGAGATCTAGCAATGAGGTGGTGGGAGCTTCCTGATACACAAGCGAACAGATCTTCTTTAATCGCAGTGGTTGCTGCCCAGTAAATGGGGGTTACAAGTTTTTTACAGTCCCTATCCCCTTAACTAGAGTATATGTAGGGATCAACAATATTGAACAGTCGCTAATGTGTAACTTTAGGTTATACATTCATAACAGCCCAATCAGATTCTGGTCAAATTAAACTGATATGCAGCAGGTCTGTATAATGTAGTGTATGTTGAAGCAAGTGTATATTTACTTCCTCGTAGATCAGTATATCTACTGTATTTCAAGATAGACCAAGGGCAAGCAACCCCAGACCATAGAGTCAAGCCAATAAATCTCCAGCCTGTCCATTTCAGGAACTCTAAACCTTTGAAGTCCCCCTCTTTCCTTTTCTCATTACTGTCTCCAAAGACCCAATGGAGAAGTCTGGAGAATTTCCTTTCACAAAATGTATCCATGGGTGCTCAAGGATTACTGAACAAGATTTCTCCTTCCTGCACTAACTGTCCAAGATTCCACTCTGTAATCAAAAGTGACCAGTACACTAATTATTTACAATCAAATGTCAGTTTTATTGATAAATAGTTTAATATAATGAGTATTGCAAAGTTTAATGAGGCCAATTAAACTACATTAATGTTCCACTCAAAGCTGATTGTCCCATATTATCATGGAGAGTCTATACAAGAAAGGGGAAACCACTTCCCCTATGTCAAAAAGCAAAATTCAGACAAGAAGCAAAATTCCTTTCCAGCCCCAAAAGACAACCAACCAAAGGCCTGTTCTAAACTCCAAGATAGTTCAATTGGTTGGCTAAGAACTGTCAGAGATACCAGAAGAAGGTGTTGCTGGACCATATACCCACTCAGTTTGTCCCTTCTCCCATCCTGCGTTGTGCTGCACAGCACCACGAGGCTGCTTGCTTTTATTTCCTCCCTCCAGAAGGGCAAATGGTGAAGAAATTACAAGATCAGTTTAAACACTGGTCATTGAGGGACAAAGTTGGGAGGAAATATGTTGCCTAAAGCCAAGATAAGTACATTCATATGGTTCATTGGTTAGATATATGAATGTTGGAGGGAGTTCTTCAAATATAGTAAGGTGCTGGCTGCGAAACAAAAAATTGTGATAAAATCGACAAGAGATCCCTCATGTGGTTGGGCTGTTTTATCATAATTCCTTTCTGGTTCCCAGCCAACATCATACTACATTCCAAGAACTCCCTCCATTATTCATATATCTACCTATCTTGGCTTTAGGAAATGTTTTTCCTCCCACCTTTATCCCCAAATTACTAGCATTCAAACTGAATTTACCACCTCATCACCATACCTGTACATTTGGCATGTGTTTGCATTTTCATTTACTATTCAGACTTACACCTGCTCATTCAGGGGCATAAATGTTTGACCACAGACACTTTAGTCTATGCATCTTATGCTACCAATGTTTTTCTCTCACATGGGTCCTAAACACACTGCAGAAATAATCCAGAAATAATAATTGCTTTAATTGCCCTGGCTCAGTGCTAGGGAATCATGGGATTTATAGTTGATAGTGGCACCAGAGCTCTCTGACAGAGAAAGCTAAATATCTCACAAAACTACAGAAAACCCCAAATTCCCTAGCATTGACCCACAGAAGTTAAAATGGTCTCAAACTGGATTATTTCTGCAGTGTGTTTTGGACCTTAGTCTCAAAGCTGTACTTTGTATTCTGATCCAGACTAACATGGCTATGTCTTTCAATTCTAGCCTGCATTTAGTCATAAGTTAATTTCAAAGTTCATTTATTTTTTAAAAATTTTTTTTTCTTTCATATATGGTTTTCCATGACATGCACTTTACACAGAATTTCCTCAAAATGGACATGTTAATATTGAAATATAACATTTCCATAAAGTTTGGAGCCAAGAAATGAATCACAAAATTTGGAGAAGCATGCAATGTGTTTTCTTACATGATTTCCCATTGTGAATGTATTCTGCATGGAGCTTCCCACAACACATTTTAATATTTTAAAGTGTGTGCGCGCACACACACAAACACAGAGACACAGACACAAAGTGCATCATAAAATTTGGGGCATTGAAAAGAGTCCAGGAGATCAATATTCTGAAGGTAACCTTTGTGATTGTAGAGCTTGTAGACATGACCAAACTGAACTACAACAATCACTTTTATAAATAGTATTTATCTCTAACAAAACCCCATAGCATTTGAGGTCAAGATAGCCCAAACAGCTTCCTGTCATTTCCTTTGGGAACAGAAAAGATATTTAAATAATACTCTTCCACATTCTTCTGTTCTTCCCTACCAGCAATTATTGACCTTCATTGTTCTCTGTCAGCCAAAGTTAACTTGATTCTACCTGCATTGCCTCTAGCTTCTGGATCAGAATTCAGAAAATCTGTGCCTTTTGTAGCAAAACATGAGCAGTCTCCATTTACTGGTGTGCTATTTGTATTGCTGATAGATTATTAAATTACACATGTAGCAATTTGCTGATAGATTATTAAATTACCCACGTAGCAATTTTCAGAAACTTGTGCTTGATCTCTGGCATTAATTTTGGATTTTTAATAGCAAATAGATTTTCCATGACCATTATTATGTGTTTTCTAACAAAAATCCCCATCATTAGTTTTAAACAATCTCTCAAACATTTTTTTTAAATGTATGTGTTCTGTTTTAAAATGTACCTAGGGAAAAAGTCTCTGGGAAAACCATTCATTCTAACGGATACTTACCTCATTTTAAAAACCCACATCTGTTTCATATATTTATTCTGTTCTGATGTTTCTAATTCTCAGCAAGAAGCCTACACTCACAACATGTTGGCTTACAGAGAAAGCACCCCTGAAGTGCTCTTTTTTCAGGTGGCAAAGTATAAAATCTTGTGCTTATATACTGTGAGGGAAGAACAGAAAAATTACAACTTGCAAAAATAGCAGAACTGGTATTTCATGTTTTTCAAAAAGTGACTATAATACATTTTACACATCACATCCACCTGTGAATATCAATGATAAATATTAATTAGACTAATTAAAGGAAACATGTAATGCTAACTTGGCTACCAGAAAGAGAAATAATAATCTTATCTAGCTGTGAGTGAAGAGAGGATTTTGATAAGCAAAAGAATCTACCGATATTAACATTATTTTGAGGTTTCCTTTTCTCTTATTTTGCCCTCCACATTTTCCATTTTCTCTCCTATTTCGGCTACAGGTCAATTCTCTAAGAAGGATCTTCCTTCAGTTAACAATGTCCTTTCTAAAATGTTAATAATGTCCTTTTTAATCACAGCATATTGAAGAAAGAAAGAAAAAAGATAAAACTTTGTTTTCACCAACATGACTAGAATTCCCCAGTTAGTATAACTAGTGCAAGATGTGTGTGTGTGTTGGAACTAAACAGACAGGCAAAAAGAGGTGCTTTCAGGCTGGCTTGAAGGCATGGCATTTAGATGATACATGCCTTGAAGCCAGCAGAAAAGTGTCCTTAAGCAGAGAAAAGCTGTTTCAAAAAGAAGCAGCTTTTTTCCACTTCTTCCTGGCTTGAAGCTATGTCATGTGGTCATGACATGTGCACTCAAGCTGCCTTAGCAGCCGACGGTGCGGTTGGTGGGGTTTCAATGTGGGTTCAGAAAAGGCAGCTTTAAGCCACTTTTTCCTGCCCATCTGTTTTGCCCTATAGGCTTAGTGCGTGCTGTCATTGGGTTACTGTCCTCAGAATCTGTTCTATAGTTCATGCCTGGTATTTGTCTACATTACATGAACCACAGAGTAGGTAGTTAGCTTTCTTAGAACCAGAACACATGATGGTATGGGGGGATGCTTCTTAGGGGCAGATATCTTTCCTTGCAGTCTCTGTCTGTGAGCAGAAGATCTTCTTTCCACCCTCTGAGCCTGTCTATAAGGCATGAGGGTGGGTGGGATGCAGCTCAAGAGGTGAGAGCAATCCCAGCCTGCAGAGAGATGCTGTCCTCACTCATAGTCAGTGAGAGGGAGAACATCTCTCTGCCAACTGAGCATGTTTGGGGAGCAATGGTGTCACCTGACTTTGGGTATAACCTGCTGCAATCCACTTCCCCACAACCCCATAGCAATGCCTCTACATTTATTTGGGGTTCAGTGTAGGATTTTTATAAGCACTTATATATTAAGTGCTTTAAAAGCCAGAGTAGTTTAGTTGTTTGAGTGTTGGACTATGATTCTGGAGACCAGAATTCAATTCTCCACTTGGCCATGGAAATCCACCAGGTCATCTTGGATGGTTACAGTTACACACTCTCAGCCCAAGAAAACCCCGTGATAGGTTCACTTTAGGGTCACTATAAATAGGCAAGGACTACAAGGTAAACAACAACAACAACAACAACAACATAATTAATCTGGACTCTTTGGAGATTATTGCATTAATTTTAAAGTGACTTATTTCTGATGGAATAAAGTCGAGTTTAAATTTAAAAGCGGGTGTTGTCACACTCAGCCACAGCAAGATGAGTGCAACCCGCATGCAGCCCGAATCCCAACTGCACTTATCCAGTGGCTTTTCAAAAATAGCAAGCTCCTGTTTTTGAAAAGCTTCTGGATAAGTGAGGCTGGGGTCAGGGCTGCATATGGGTTGCACTCACCAGGCCACAGCTGAGTGCGATAACACCTGCTTTTAAAATTTAAATGTGACTTTGTTCCATCTGGATAAGTTGCTTTAAAATGAATGTGATAATCTCTTTAGTTTTTCATTCTTTCCTGTGCCTTTTGGTTTATGTTATGATAAAATGTAAACTTAAAGCAATACAGTTCTTTTTTTAAAAAAATATTTCCATATACAAATATCTCCTACTTTCTATTACATTCTATTACATTTTGACAAATTATGTTATATACCCCTCAGTGCTCCCCTTCCCCAGAGCCATCTTCATCCTTATATTCTGTCCAAAATTTCAATTCACCTTCTGGAGGTAGTCTTCTGTCTTCTTTTCTCAATACTTTCTTGACAAATTCTTTCCAAATACCCTCAAAATCATTTCTTTTCAATGGACCTTTTTTAACTTTCAGTTCACATGTCAATTTATCATTAATAGCTAATTTCCATACCTCTTTATACCTATCCTCCACTTCTATATCTATTTTCTTTTCCCAACAAATCTTTTTTTTTCTTTTTCCATTTCTCAGAATTATATAATGATAACAAAACTATACTCGGTCTTCTATCTATTTTTATATTCATAACATTTTCTATTTCTAATAGGACTTTTTCCCAGAAATTTTGTACATATTTACATTTCCACCACATATGCATGTATGATCCTACTTCTTGGCATCCTTTCCAACAGACCAGGATCGTCTGGCCTATCATAGGCCCTAGCGCTTGTCCCCTTGGCCCAGCGGTGCAGCAGCAGCAAGAGGGAGGAGGCCAGGTCACCTGGGCCTATTTAAGGCCCTCAGCCAGACTTCCCAGTCCAGCGGCATGGAGGAGAGGGAGACCAGGACCATCTGGCCTATCATAGGCCCCAGCATTTGTCCCCTTAGTGGTGGTGGCGGCGCAGAGGAGAGGGAGACCTTTCCTCTTTCCCCATAGCAGCGCAGCACAGGGAGGAGACAAGACATTGTTAAACCTTATATAGGTCCCAGTGTTTCCTCCCACTCCCCTTCCCTCTGCGGTGGCCAGCGGCGGTACTCAGGATGCAAAAGGACTCTTGCCTCCCCACTCTAGCCCCCACCATCTGGGCCTTGGGAGTGACGACCGGGGGATAAAAAACCCCATAACACCTCAGTCCCCCCCTTTCCTTTCACAGTGGCCAACAGCGACCCCTAGGTCATGTAAAGTCTCTTGTCCTAGCTGCTATTTTATTTCATCTTTGGTCCCAAATAAGGGCGTGACTGGACAGCATTTAGAACCTAGCTTCCTTTGATATTTAAGAGCTGTATCCCCGTTTGAATCCTTTATGACTATTGAAATCATTGGTTACTCTATCTGACAACCTGTTGTTTTCATCGGGTAATGGAGCCAGGAGTGAGTCATATGCGGGTATTGAAGTTGTGTGGGGCCAGGGAAGGTACGGTGGCAACAGAGTGGAAAAATGTTGCAAAAGAAGTAGGGATTGATGGTTGACATCTATCCCTTCTTCAGTCCAGTCTGTTTCCCAGGTTAAGGCGGACAGCATACCAACCGTTCCACAATCCCTTAATATGTTCCTCTGCAATGTCAGGTTGGCTAAAGCAAAAACTCATATCATCTACGACCTCTTGGAGGACGAACAGGCCGACCTGGCATGCTTTACCAAGACCCGGCTGGGAGATGCCAGCGCTGCAACATGGGCGCAGACTCTCCCAGCTGGTTATACGGTCAGTGAGCAGATAAAGGAAAGTGGGCGGGGGCAGCGGCGGCATTGCTATAGTCCATAAAACCAACCTAACCTTGATCAGGAAGCCTGTCCGGAAAACAGCCCACATCGAATGTGTGTACCTTAGCCTGAAGACCAGGGATAGTTTGGGGATTCTGTTAGTATACCGGCCACCCCGTTGCCTAAGAGACTCCCTAACCAAGCTGACTCAGCTGGTCTCTGAGCTGCTGTTGGAGACACCCAGGCTTTTGGTCCTGGGTGACTTCAACATCCCTCTCGAGACCAGCCCTTCCGATCTATCTGGAGCAGCTTGGGAGTTCATGGAATCCATGACAGGCATGAACCTATCCCAACTGGTCGACAGGCTGAACCATTGCACGGGTCACACACTCTATGGGGTTTTTAGTATGGAACAGGAGTATCCTTGGGCGGAGGTAACCAAAACCTCCGCTCTGTCATGGACGGATCACTTTCTGATCAAGGTGGAACTAAAAGCAGCGTTTTTTCCCCCCGGGGGTGGTGGACCCATTAGAATGGTCCGCCCTCGAAGGCTCATGGGACCAATCAGTTTCCAGAAGGCCCTAGAGGGTTTAATGGTTGGCAATGCTGGTGATTGTGTTGAAGCCTTGGTAAACACCTGGAACACCGATATCCCCAAGGCTATTGATGTAATCGCCCCTGAGCGTCCTCTCCAGCCTGCTCCTAACCATAAAACCTGGTACACAGAAGAACTCAGGGAGATGAAGCGGGTTGGACGACAACTAGAGCGCAAGTGGCAGAAGGCTTGACTCCTATCCGACAAGACTCGCCATTAGGCAGCATCTTCGCACCTATCGGGAGGCTTTGCGTGCAGTGCAGAAATCTTTCTGCTCTGCACACATTGCGTCTGCAGAGTCTCGCCCAGCGGAACTGTTTAGGGTGGTGGGGAAGCTGACACAGGTTCCCCCTGCGCCAAATCCCCTTCTTAACCCTACGACGTCCTGCTGCGATGCGTTTAACACCTTCTTCGCAGATAAAATCTCTCGGATAAGAGCTGACTTGGACGCCACCTTTTCTCCAGATCCTATAAGTGAGGTATCTAGCGACTCCGTTGCTGTCACATTACTGGATGAGTTTCAATTTGTAAGTACCAATGACGTGGACAAGCTACTTAGAAGTATGCGGAAGACGACTTGCCCTCTCAATCCTTGTCCATCTTGGCTGGTCATCCAGGGAGGGAACGCAATGAGAGCGTTTCTTCAAAACACGATCAATGTGTCCCTCAGGGAGGGCATCTTAACATCTTGCCTCAAGGAGGTGGCGGTTAAGCCCCTCCTGAAAAAGCCCTCCCTTGACCCCCTGGATAGAAACAACTATAGACCAGTGTGTTTGCTCCCATTTTTAAGCAAGGTGATTGAGAGGGAGGTCGCCACCCAACTCCAGGCAGTCTTGGACAAAGCCGATTATCTTGATCCATTCCAAACCGGCTTCAGGACAGGACATGGAGTGGAGACTGCCATGGTTGCTCTGACCGATGGCCTCCGCTTGAGCATTGACAAGGGTAGTGTGACTTTGATACTGTAGATCACTCCATCCTTTTGGGTTGGTTGAGGGAGTTGGGAATCAGAGGCACTTCTCTTCAGTGGTTCCGATCCTTTCTCTCTGACAGATCCCAAAGGGTGAGGCTCGGGGGCAGTTGCTCCTCCAAACTCGGGCTTAATTGTGGCGTCCCTCAGGGCGTCATCCTTTCCCCGATGCTATTTAATATCTACATGAAGCCGCTGGGTGAGATCATTTGGAGGCATGGAGCTCAGTGTCTTCAGTACGCTGATGACACTCAGATATATCTCTCCATGACCAGATCGTCGGCTCTGACTTCAGATGGTGTATCTCCGTTTAACGACTGCCTTGCAGCAGTAATGGATTGGATGAGGGAAAACAGTTTGAAGCTAAATCCAGACAAAACGGAGGTACTAACAGTTACCGGTCCGAAACCAGGCTTGGGAATACAGCCTCCAGTCCTGGGTGGAGTCACACTCTCCTCTAAGGACTCTGTTCGCAGTCTGGGGGTACTCCTCGACTCATCGCTTCACATGACTAGTCAGGTGAATGCGTTAGTCAGGAGTGCCTGTTATCAGCGCCCTTTCCTGGATACGAAAGACCTGGAATCTATGGCACACGCTCTAGTAACCTCACGTCTGGATTTCTGTAACACGCTCTACATGGGGCTAACCTTGTGCCTAACCCAGAAACTTCAATTAGTTCAGAACATGGCAGCCGGGCTTATCACGGAAACATCAAGGAGAGAGCACATAACACCTGTGCTTAAAGTTCTCCACTGGCTGCCCATTAGTTTCCGGGCACAGTACAAGGTGTTGGTATTAACCTTTTAAAACCCTACATGGCCTAGGCCCGTCTTACCTTAAGGACCGCCTCTTCCCATATGAACCACCCCGCACACTTCGGTCCTCTGAGAGGAATATGCTGAAGCCTATGAAAACCAGGCTGTCGCAAACCTCCCAGAGGACTTTCTCAGCTACCGCCCCTATGCTTTGGAACAGCCTGCCAGATGAGATGTGTCTCATTACATCTTTGGCCAGCTTTAAAAAAGCCTTAAAGACGCATCTCTTTCGGCAGGCCTCCTCCTGAAGAGGGAACAAATGTAACACCAACCCCCGACCCTGAAAAATGCAAATGAAAATGTAAATGGAACTGGAGGATTAACCTTAGTTGTCCCCCTGTTTAAATCTTTTGATTCCACCCCTTGGGGATTGCACTCGCACTGTCCATGAAACTGCACCTTGTTTTTACTGTTTTGACGAATTGTAACTGATGTCAATTTTAACTAGTTTTGGTATAATCTAGTCTTAAGGGGGGGGGAGATTGGGAAGGGATATGACTCCTGTTTTACCTTGTATTTTATAACCTTGTTGTACCCCGCTCCAAGTATTCTATTAGAGGAGCGGGTTATTAATAAACTTTATTATTATTATTATTATTATTAACAATTTTTTGAATAAAGCAATACAGTTCTAGAGCACAGTTGTCTGTTAGATTTTACAATACATATTTACAAACTGACAAGGTGATACATTGTTGAAAATACTGCATTCAAAAATAGTAATCATTTCTATTTTTGTTAGTATTTCATATTGTTTTTCTGTTGGTTATTAGGGTTTTTTGTTGTTGTTGTTGTCTGTTATTTCAGCTACCAAGAATCACCTGAGCCTCTCTAGCTAGCTCAAGAAGGGAAACTGTTGAGCAGCTGGAAGGAGTCATCCGTTCACTAAAACAATCCTATTCTGGGCCAGCCACTTCGAATATACACATTAGTGTCCCAAATGGGGAGACTGATGGTAACTATATCCATGTGCATAGAACCTGTATGACTGAATAGACTGTGTATTTATTACATATAGACTACTGATTGTTTGATAGACCTACTGTGAATTTGAGACATACAGACATACACATACACACACAGAGAGACAAAATTCACAGTAGGAGACCTACAAAAATATGTTATATTTTATATATCAGAACAATACTAATACTAATAATCCACTTCTCCCCATAAATTGAGGCACAGAAGAGCAACAGATTAAAATATAACACATAACATCAGTTAAAAACACATAAACTAGTTAAAACATATACACCAGTTAAAACATATAGCATCCATTTGAAAGAACATATAAGACCAATACTTTTTAAAACAATCAGTGCATAGTTTAAAATTCATAATTTAAAATTCATGATTTTTTTTAAAAAAAACAGTTGGATAGCTTGCTTGAAGAGATTGGTTAATGCTCTTTAGGTGATTAAGAAATAGAACTTGAAAATATATATCAAGAGCAAAACACTGAGCAATTTCTTCAGTTGTCAAAGATCAAATTTTAATTTACTTATTTCCTGAATCTGGTTGTTTGCTAATTGCTGATCTTGAGAGTCAGTTTCTATATCTCTTTTTTATTGTGCATATATCCATATATCATAGACCCTCCTTCAGGCTGACACAGAACAGGTATTGCTTGCAGATATAGCATTATAATGTAAAGGATGGAATATACCAGCTGTGGCTCCATCTTGGACAGTTCCCTACTTCCATGTTCTTGATACAGCTAAATAGGGATTCTGTTTAGTATTTCATGTGGCAGAGGAAAAAGGGGTAGAGTGCAATGCACTTCCCTAATGCTTATGGATGTGGGCAACTTTTATTGAGATGTGTGATAGCAATGAATTAAACTACTATGTATACTCAACAATAAGTCGACTTTCATGTATAAGTCGAGGGCAGGTTTTGGGGCCAAAATTATGGATTTTGATATGACCTGTGGATAAGTCAGGGGTGAAACTTTGGGGCATGTAACAAAGCAAAGTTTCCAGAAGAAAAGCAAACAATGCCAAAAAACTTACAAAATTCATCAGACATAACTGTTGGTGCTTATAGTAAAGGCAGGATGGATGAGAGAATAGAGAACAGTGTTTCCAAGATAGATTATGTTATTGCCTTTCACCAGGAGATGGTTCCTTTTTTGAAAAAAATAAGAGTTAAAGTACAGTGTTTACATTGACCCATGGATAAGTTGACTCAGTTTTTGGGGGGTTAATTTTTTTCACTAAAAAGTTTAGACTTATATATGTGTATATACAGTAGTACAGAAAGGGGAAGACATTTGCATAAAAATGTTCTTGACTGAAAATGCAAGCTGTTAGCTGAAAATCAGCTTTTTTTTGGTGGTTTCTTTAAACACACACACCAGATTCTGCTTGCCTACCCCCACCTGCCACCTTTATCCTATTTAAGCACATAAAGTGCTTCACATAATAATTGAATTTTTCATCTGCTGGAACATAAAAGCTTCTAGGTAAATACAAACAGAGAAAACCATGATGAATACATTATGGGAGTTGGCCTTTTCCCAACTCCTTCTGTATTAGGCAAGTGAAATCACAGACTCCCTGCTGTCCATTGTTAGGTCAGGTGAGCCCAGTTCCCTGCTGTGATTCATATGCATGCAGGGAAAGCTTTTCTGATGCTCCATTGAATGCTTTTCCAAACAAGCATTGGTTCTCACCAGTTAAATGACATTTTATGAAATTGCAAAATGTGCCTTAAACAGCATAATGGCTTTAAAGCATTTTAATTAGCTATTTGGCAAATCAACAGATGTAGACTATCATTGAGCATGCATAATTTATCTACTAACAATAGTGTCAGTACTTTTTAAGAGCTCGTAACATGCCTCTGTACTGGTGCTTTAATATACACATTGATTGTGTTCCTAACTCAATTAGCAATCACTTGCAAAGTGCCAAACTTTCAGAAACCATGACAATTGTAAGCAAATTATTCCTTTCAGTTCCTTCTTCATAGTTATCACTGTAGACTACAGTGAAATAACAGCTTACAAACAGTTTGCTCCATCTACAGTTTAAACTAGAGTGCCGTAGTTTTGTGTACATGGAGTCATTTGTGCTGCATTTGAAGTATACATTTTTAATTGGAAGGGCAGAAAACTGAAAAGCTGTCTTTTCACTCAGACACTGAAATAAGCCATTGAAAAAAATCTTTTAGTATAGTGATAGTCAAGTCAGAAGTTATCACTGGAATAGTTGATCCTTGTTGTGAATCTAATAAATAATAGTAGTTGGTGTTAAGAAGAGTGGATGAAGTGAATTCCATGTGTAGGAAGGTAAACACTTGAGAATTTTATGTTGTTATTATTATTAGCTGGAATTCTGAGTGGAATTTACATATGTATATAGCACTATACATTGAATTTCTCCCAATCCCCCTCCCCCAACTTCCACCTATCAAGAAGCTACCTCTGCAATCAATAGGAACCCATTTTTTGTCACTCAGGGAGAAGGTGACTTATATTTCCACTTCTTCTGTGAGTGATCTTGGGTGTAACAGGCAGAAGCAGCACCTCGGTTGCAATTCTCCTTCACATCAGAGATTGCTCGCATGATGCGGAATGCAAATGTTGCTTCCTGGGTAACAAAAGAACAGATCTTCATCCATCATAGAGGCTGCTTCCCAGTAAGCGGGGTTTGGGGACTTTCACATTTCCTCTGTAGCCCACAATTGGGGGCTACCTAGGGATTGTAAATATAACTATAGGTGATGCATTCATAACTGCCACAGGGGATTCCAGTTATTGTTACTACTATTACTATTTTGCACTTGGTATTTTGAATTATGATAATATCCTGAACATTTTCATGAAAACTTTGCACACATACCACCATCCCCACCCCCAAAATTATATTAGTTTGTGTTCCGTTTACATGGAATGTAGTGTGAATAAATTTTAAGGACTTTAGGGGTGCTAGTCAAAACATTTGTTTCATTGAAATCATTTTTAAAAATGGTCAAATTATAGAATTTGTGTATACACTGATGAAAAAAGCACTGGTCATTTCACTGTATGGGTGAAAAATGTTATGGAACATAACATATTTTTAAGGATGATTAAATCTGTGGATATTCTTTATTTCATTAATGGAGATGTAAGCTGTGCACTTTGCAAGGTGCTACATGGAACTGACATATGCATTTTTTACAGGCTTTTGCATGAAATTGAAATGAACCTTTGCAAGCTGTTTCATGGAGCTAAGATCTATACTTTTGCAAATGGTGAACTTTTCACAGCTGTTAGGGAAATGTCCAAATGTGGTAAGAATTGTACCTGCTTTGCTGCTTTATTTTGTCTGCATCCATTCTCTTCTTGGTCACTTGGTATTTTTCAGTGCTTTGAATGTAGTCCCTTCCCAAATTGTAATTTAGATCCTGGTCTACAGTAGCTTTCTGCCATTATTCTATAATTAACTTTCTGAGTTGCTGGAAAAGATAACTAAAGTGATAGATAAATGCATTATTTTCTGGCTATTTAGGACACAATAAAGAGGATGGGAAAGGGAAGCACGTACTATTGTAAATGCTTACCTTTCTCGAGTTAAACATAGTGGGGACTAATCCAGGAGCAGAGTAATTTCCAGATATGCTCATCACCAGTGTACCTATTATATATAGAGCACATCAGAGTATTTCTTAGGAGTTCCATTGACATCTGTTTCACAAATGACTGGAAGCATAGTGCTTTTAAATTAAAGGCTTAAAGAAGTGGGTGAGCATGGGAAATGTGGATGTACAAAAAGTTAGTCTTTTCTAAAAGGAAAAAATTGAAGTATAATTCTTCAAATAATCCTCTTTTTAAAGCTGAGATTCTATATGAACATACCTAGGAGTAAGTCTATCTAAATACAATTCAATTTACTTCTTAGTAGACATATATGGCGACACACTTCCAAAAACTGTGTGGGATCAGTTAGTGTGTTTTGTTTTACTTCTTTAAAATCATCTAGCGAATGCCATGCAATGTCAAGATTTTCTGAAAACATATTATTATACAGGAAATTAAAGCCTGTGTTTTTGTGTGGGTGTACTAGTGTGTCATGTTTCCAAGGCCTGAAAAAGATAATTCCTTGTATTATTTTAGCCAAGGGTGTCCATATGTCCTAATGTACAGAAATCTGTCCCACCACAGCACTACCTTTTAGTGGTGATGAGACTGCATGCTCCCATAAGGCAAGAGGCTATGCTAATGGGAGCACTTCTGATTGTAGGGTCTCCCTTGTCAGACAGGCTTTTGCTGAGGAGCTAGACTAAATGTGCCAAACATCAGCAGCAGGAGTCGGGGGGGTGGGGGTGGAATAGAATGACATTGGTGGAGGATCAGAAACATGAGAAGTAGCATTATAGGAAGAAACATCAACAATTTAAGTTATGCTGACAGCACCATACAACTTGGCTCAATCGTAAATCAGAATGTAGACTTTAGTCAAGAAAGCAGAATACTAGGACTTGGAAGAGGAGTTATGAAGGAACAATACAAGATCCTCAGGTGTAAAGACATACCATTAAACACCAAAGTCAGGATTGCCCAGGCTATCAGGTGAGAATAAGGTACCCAGCATGTAGACAACAGATTGAGTGGGCAAAGAGGTTACTTAACCATAGTCTTCTCCTCCATGCTGAAATGCTGTGCATATTTAGAGATGTAATTATTCACTAAGGGGCAAAACAGACCACCATAATACACTGGCTTGAGGGTGGTGTGGGGGCATAGCGTTTAGATTACTCACATCCTGATGCTGCCCCCAAGCCAGTGTCACATCTCCATTTTGCCATTTCTTTTTGGGTGGAAAAATGCCAAGTCAGGGCCGTGGCCCCAATCCAGTGATCAAAGGGGCAGCATCAAGCTGCCCCTTTAGGGCTGTCTGTACCCTAAAACACAGATGTACTATAGTACTCGGTGCTAATAATTTCAGAAATGTTATTCCTGCTGCCAAAAAAAAGTATTTGCAAATTTTTTGATGGATATTTGAAATTAGCATCTTGTTCTGTGAAAAATAACTCCCATATTTTGTGCAGCAATCAACATTTTCTGTACAGGGATTAACATTTCTGCATTGAAATATTTTTCAGGCAGAAAAGCTTGAATTCTACCCAGAAAATGTTTTGTTGTTGTGTGCCTTGAAGTTATTTCTGATCTATAGCAATCTTAAAACAAACCTCTCACAGGATATTCTTGACAAGATTTGTTCAGAGGCAGTTTGCCTTTGCCTTACTCTGAGGCTATCAGAGGCTGTCAGAGTGGGCATTCATATCCTGGTCTCCAGGATCTTAGTCCAGTGCTCAGCCCATTAAACCACACTGGCTCTTTTTCCATTCCTATGTTGATTTATTTCTAATTCCTTCCTTTTTGGTGTTGTATAAAATCATTATCATTCTCTGAGGTAGGAATCCACAACTTGCAACCCAACAGGTTCTGAACTAGGGCTCAGTACATTTCTTGTTTTTGTTCTCCTTTTTTGTGGCTCTAAAACCAGAGAGTTTTGTCAACTTATCTGTGCATCTGGATTCTGAGTTTCTCAGTCACCTATGGGCTAAAAGATGTTCAGTGTTGATATTAATTACCACAATGCTATAATTAGTTCCCAGATGTCTGTTTGCTTATTTCCTCCACTTTACTTCTTAAGAGCTTCAAGATATAAAGGGGAGATGGGACACTCATACAAACTCAGGCTTGCCCAATCAAATGGTCTCCTCTCCCATCTAAATATTTTTTCCCCTGATATCCATTTGCCATGGAATGGAACCTTTATTTTTACATGTGTTGTCAAATGTTTCATCCTATGTTAATTAGTTCAATGCAGAATGACAGCTTCTACTTATGAATAATGAGTCAGCTGACCTTTCACTGTAACTTGAGAGTTCTCAAAGCAACAAAGGGCTTCAAGCAATTTGGCCTTGAAATTCAGGGTATGAATTCTTATGCACTCAACCATGTTTGTGGTGCTGAATTTGAGTTGCCACTTTAGAAGCTCCTCATCTTTTAGATTTATATGGCAAGGAGTTTACACAATATAGTCGTCTTCCTGCTACAAAATAGCTGTACCTATTGAATCTAGCCAATGGAGATGAAGGAGAATTTTGCTTCAATTCATTTTAAAGACATTACCAAAATTGTTCCTATTCAATACGAAAAGCACTTGAAGAGTAAATTAGCGCCGCCCGACTCACCGGGCCGGCGCAGTTGCAGAGCGCGGGAAGCGCCATCTTGGGCGCCCGCCGCGCTCTCCTTCCCGGCAGCCTTTGCGAGGGCGGGCTCCCTCGCGATTGGCTGCCGTGGTGGAGAGCGCGGGAAGGCAGCCCGCCTTTTTCCTCTGGGACTGACTCCAAGTCCCAGAATGCATTTCGGTGAGGCGGGCTGCCTGATTGGCCCGTGGCGGCCCGCCTCTCGATTTGATTGGCTCAGGCCAGCTTGGGGGCGGGGCTGCATTGACGTGGCAGCCCCGGATTGGCCCATTGGCCTATAAATTGGGCCGCGGGCTCGGAGCATTCGCCATTGCCTCGCTCGGCTCTGAGGTGTGCAGAGCCGAGCCCAGTAGCTCCGGGTGAGTCGGCCCGGGTTGTTTCGCTGCCATTTTTTCCCTGCCCTGGCAGGCAGCTGGGGTCAGGGTGGCCATTGCGAGAGTGCGCCACACAAGGCTGTGGGCCCATTGGGTGGCCTCCGCCCCCCCCCGGTGGTATCAATAACCGCGATTGCGCCACACGAGGCTGTGGGCGCTTTGGGGTGGCCTCTGCCTCCCCCCCTCCGCGGTTAAAAAGTAAAACCGCGGATCTCTGGGGTGTGCGGGGCAGTTTTATTCCCCCCCTGCGGTTTTCTTAACCGTGGTTTTTTTTTGTGGGGGTTTTTTGCTGGCATGCGAGCTGTGGTAGGCCTAAGCCACAGTTCGGCTGGAGGGTAGTCCCTACTCCTCCTTTTGTTATTTTTATTTAGGGCGGTGATCGCGGCTGTCGCCCTGCTGAGCCCGCCCTCTTTGCCCTCCCCCTTTTTTCCTGGTTCAATTTGTGGGGTGAGGAGCATTTATCCAGCCTCCTGTTTCGGTCTGCATTGCTTTCGGGCATTTTCGCGAGGGCAGTGATCGCGGCTGCGGCCCTGCTGAGCCTGCCCTCTTGACTTTTGTCGCCTGTGGGGGCGGTGATCGCGGATTCATCCCTGCTGAGCCCGCCCCCTTCCTCCTTTTATTGACTTTGTCTGGAAGTCCAGTTTATTCTGCAGATTGCCCTTTAAACTTTGGGCCACGATGCCTTCTAGGTCAAAAGGTGCTAACAAGCAGCAGGCGGCCCCGTCGGCTCGCACTGGGCGCACTTCAACGTCTCGTGGTCGGATTGCTTCGGGGACAGCGGCCCATCTGAACGTGGAACCTCAAAGTATCGTGCCGACGGGCAGTCCAGCTGGAGTAGGCTCTTCGTCAGGCGACGGGCCTTCCTCGCAAGCGTTGTCGGTTATCTCTCAAAAGATGGCGGCGGAGCTGGCGCGGTCTTTCTCCGATATTATCTCCACTCGCAGCTGGTGGTTCTCCGTCGGTGGCTGGTGTGTCACCATCGGTGACTGATGGGAGCAATCAAGCTTCGGTCGGGGCGACAGGTTCGGTTCAGGCGTCCAGCTCTACTCCAGGGACCCAGGATTCCGGGGTCGCTGCGCAGTTGGCGGATTCGAGTTCCAGCTCGTCTTCCAGCTCCAGCTCTTCGTCGGATTCGTCCAGTTCCGACGATGAAGTTTTGGCATTGGCGTCAGCAGCTGATTCGTCCAGGAAGAAGCGAAAGCACAAGAAGAAGTCAAAGAAGAAGAAGAAGAAGAAGTCGAGGCGTTCCGCCTCGCGTGCAACTGGGACTGTAGTGGGGCAGGAGGGTATGTCCTCGGGCGCCCCTGATGGTCGGGATGGATACTGGGTTGAACACGCCTGGGCTCCCGGTTTACCTTTGTGGGCCATCAGGAGGCGGGCTTGGAGGCCTGGTCTGCAAGGGGTATGGGTCGATGCTCAGGCCTCCTCTATCCCTGTTTCTGCTCCTGGAGACCGCCCTCCGGGCTCACACCTTTCCAAGAAAGTGCGGAAGCTCATTCTGCGGGGGTGTTATGTTGATGTCTTCACCCTCCTCCAGCCAAAGGGTCAGGAGGCGTGGGCCGTCACTTCTCCAAAACGTGCCAAGAGGCACCCTAAAGTTCCACCTGCTGAGCCTAATTTTTCTAACTGGCTGGAGGGTTATACCGTGTTTAAGGCGGTGGTTGCTATGGCTTTCCCTGAGAGGGCCTGGCATCTCGATTGCCACTTATTGCATGTCCTTCGGGCAAGATCTGTAGCAGGGGAGGCAGCAGCCATTGCGTACGACGCAGCGTTTAGGCAGCAGGTGTCCCTTAGCTCTCGCGAGCGGTGGGATCAACTCCACAGCGAGATTTGGCTTCTAGAAGTTGGCCCTCTAGCCAAGTCCAAGGGTGCCTTTAAGGCATCTGGTAAGCGGGATCGTAGGCTCGCTTGCTGGGATTTCAATGCGGGCCGCTGCACGCGGGCACATTGTAGGTACGAACATTGCTGCGAATTATGCAGAGGTTCTCACCCCAAGATCTCCTGCTCTCGCAATAGTTCTCAGCCCTTTCGACAGGGGCGCCCTGCCCATTCGGCAGCCGGCAAACGTGACGGGGCCCCTGCCTCTGATGCCGGTGGGTCAGGGAGCCAAAAATGAGATGCCTTCAATTCCTCCACAGGGGTTCGGTATGGCTCGATCGCCTGTTAATGTGGGAGCCCTTTTACCTCTTTTGGAGGTTTATCCTCATAAAGAAGCTGCTCGTATGCTGGCTGAGGGGTTCTCATCCGGTTTTCGTATTCCAGTGGTGGCCCCTCCTCCTCCTTCGGTAGCAAAAAATTTAAGATCGGCCCGAGATATGCCTGACGTCCTGCTTAGCAAGATTAAAAAAGAAATTGAGGCTGGACGGATTGAAGGGCCTTTCAGTTCCCCCCCATTTGTTGATCTGCATGTTTCTCCGCTTGGGGTTGTTCCTAAGAAGGCACCAGGGGAGTTCAGACTCATTCACCACCTGTCTCACCCACCTGGGGCTTCGGTGAATGACGCCATTCCCGATGAGTTGTGTTCGGTGAAGTATGCCTCTTTTGACCATGCGGTCCGGTTGGTTCGCTCCTGCGGAAAAGGGGCGTTAATGGCCAAATGTGATATTCAATCGGCCTTTCGTCTGTTACCGGTTCACCCTAATGATTTTCGTTTGCTAGGTGTCAAAGTAGGAGAAGGGTGGTATTTTGATAAGGCCACGCCAATGGGGTGCTCCTTTAGTTGTGCAGCGTTTGAGACCTTTAGTACTTTTCTTGAATGGGAGCTCAAACGGCGGGCATGCTCCCCGTTGGTGACACATTATTTGGATGATTTTTTGTTTGTAGGAAGGGCGGGCACCGATGAGTGTAAGAAGCTCTTGGACACTTTCTCTGCCTTGGCCCTGGAGATTGGGGTACCTTTAGCTAAGGAAAAAACTGAGGGTCCTGCGTCATCTCTCACGTTTTTGGGCATTCAATTGGACTCCGTCCGTGGCACCTCATCCTTGCCCCAGACTAAACTGTTAGCGCTCAGGGCCCTTTTGGCGGATTTCCTGGTTGCCAAAAAAGCCACTTTAAAGCAAGTCCAATCCTTACTGGGGCACCTTAATTTTGCATGCCGGGTGGTGGCGCCGGGGCGGGCATTTTGTTTTAGGTTGGCCAGGGCGACAGTTGGCGCTCGCCTCCCCCACCATAGGGTTAGGATCTCAAAAGGTGTAAAAGACGATCTCAGAGTTTGGGAATCTTTTCTTTCCAATTTTAACGGTGTGGCCATTTGGCAAAAGTCCTGGCAGATAGGTGACCGTTTGCAAGTTCATTCCGATGCAGCCGGGAGTATAGGTTTTGGCATTTATTTTCAAGGCCATTGGTGCGCACAAAGGTGGCCGCAGGAATGGGCTCAGGGCAATGTGTTGAAGGACCTGACCTTTCTGGAATTGTTTCCGATTGTGGTTGCGATTCGCATTTGGTGGGAAGATTTTGCCAACAAGAAGATCACGTTTTGATGTGATAACCAGGCGGTTGTCAACGTGGTCAACAGTATGTCTTCTTCATCTGAGAGAGTCATGTTATTGGTCAGGAAGCTGGTTCTTGATTGCTTAATTTATAACATTTCTTTTTCTGCTCAGTTCGTGCCTGGACTTGAGAATAACATCGCTGATGCTCTCTCTCGCTTCCAGGAGGAACGCTTTCGTCGTTTGGCTCCGGAGGCGGACCCCTCCCCTGTTCCGTTTCCTCAGGAGTTGTGGGACCCTGGACCTCTATCATTATGAAGGGCATTTTGTCGTCTATTGCTCCTTCCACTCAAAAGGCTTATAGGAGGGTTTTTCCCAAGTTATCTGCATATTTTAGAGCCTGTAATATCCCGGCTCATTGGCCAATTCAGCCCCCTATTGTCCTTGGCTTCATGGCCTGGTTATTTGCTAATGGGTCCTCCCCCCGGGCCATCTCGGTTTTGCTGGCGGGCATTTCCTTCTTTGCAAAAGCCTCCGGCCTTGGTGATCCTTGTGCTTCCTTTCAAGTCAGGCGGACCCTGGAAGGTTGGAGGCGATCCCAGGGTCCTTCTTTGGATGCCAGACGTCCCATCACGCTGTCGCTGCTCGAGCAGCTTGTTGCTGCTTTACCTGTTATTTGCTCTTCCCATTATGAGGCCAGCCTTTTTCGTGCTGTTTTCGTTACTGCTTTTTTCGGGGCCCTGAGGTTGGGGGAGCTTGTTCCTAATTCCGCCAATGACACCTCCGAGCGTTCTCTTCAGGTTGGGGATGTTTGTTTCACTACGAGTTCTGTTTCCTTATTGGTTCGGAGGTCCAAATGCGACCAATTGGGGAAGGGGTCCACTATCACTTTGAACCGCTTTAGGGGATCGCTGGTGTGCCCTGTCCGTACCTTGCACGCCTTCCTGGATGTACGCCTGGCTGGCACAAGTTCCTTATTCTGCCACTCTAACGGAGTTCCAGTTACGCGTTATCAGCTGGTGGCAGTGCTGCGTTTGGCCCTCAGACATTTGGGTTTGCCAGCGAAGGAATTTGGGGGACATTCTTTCCGGATTGGAGCAGCTACTTCGGCTGCTCAAATTGGACTGTCATCTGACTCTATCAAACAATTGGGACGTTGGAAATCCAGGGCTTATCTGGGTTATATCCGACCGGACCGGGACCTTGCTGGGGGTCATTGAGTGTTTTGTTGTTCTATTGGTTTTGTGCGGAGCCCGAATGCGTTGTGATAGGGTTGGCGGCAGGCGGTTCGTTCCTCACCGTCTGTTTGGCGGCAGCATAGGCCTGGATCTGGGGTGAGGGGTTTCCAGGGCTCGATGGCTCTGGATCGGGAGTCCTCGCGACCCGGGTGTATGGAGCGTGCTGATGTGGCCAGTGCGGGGGCCACAATCACTTGACACCCGGTGACTAGAGTGCCTTGCAAATCGATGGGGTGGAGCACAGTTGCCCGACTGTGCTTTAGGGCGGGGCTTGGCACCTAAGTCATCCCGATGCTTGGCAACAAGCAACCATTCATTAGCCAACGGGGGTTTGGCTGATGTCCAGATCCAGACCTTATGCTTTGGGCCAACCCTATTGTTTGTGCTGATTAAAATAAAGTTGTGGACATGTTCACTCCAGCCTTGTGTATCTGTGCTTCATTGTGGCGCCTGACCTGCGAGGCAAATATTCACATACAGGAAAAAGTGAAACTAACAGATTTCTCCATCCTCTGCTTGTACCCTTCAGATGTTTTGCATGATAACTCTCACCATTTGCAGCCACTTTGGGTAACCTTCAGGGATGAAGACAATTATACTCCAAAACATCTGAATGAACCAAAGTTCCATCCAAACTGCAGAAATAATGCAGTTTGACACCATTTTGACTGCCATGGCTCAATTCTATGGACACCTTGGAATTAAAGTTTGTTGTAGCACCAGAGCTCTCTGACAGGGAAGGCTGAATATCTCACAAAACCACAAATCCCAGAATTCCATAGCATACAGTTAGCATGGCAGTTAAAGCAGTGTCAAATTGCATTATTTCTGCAGTGCAAATGCAGCCCTAGATTGAGATTTAGAGGCTTAAGGGCCGAAACAGACTGGCCCAAAGAAGAAGTGTGACACCACCCCTGAAAGAGCCGGGTGGATGCTGTGGCAACTGCAGTGTTTTGTCACAACAAAAAAAGGGCTAGCAAATTGCTGCTCCATTACAGTGTCCTTTCCACCTCTGCTGCTGCTTTTCTGTGTTCCTGTGGTGCAGCGTAGTGCGTGTAAGTGCCACGCCACTGGAACACCATGGTGCCTGCACACATGTGGTCAGCCATGCAGCTTCCCAGTGGCATGGGGGCATGAGCTGTCTGAACACCATGCCCCCTTGCCACCGGGAAGCTGGTGTTTACTGCCCGTCTATTTCAGCACTATGTTGCAGATGCAAGTTGCAGTCCTAAAAACTTCACCCGGAACTAATTCCCGTTTAAATAATTGAGATTTTGTTTTTTCCTGAAGAGAGATTTAGAGATTTCTGCTGCAGGTGACTTTAGGCAAGTCACTGTTCATTCAGTCTCCCAGCCTTTAATCAGTCATATGGGAGTTATTAGAATATTGGCTACCTTTACAGAGTTTTTCTAATGGTTACTGCCACAACTTATTTGAAAGTGCTCTGAACATTTGAAATATGTTATGGAACTGCCAAGTAGTTATATTAGTTCAGTTTATATAGTCACAGAGTTCCTATTTTATTCATTAGCTTATATTAATATTATAAGCATGGGGACTGAAAAAAAAAAGTTCTTCACCTGCCAGCATTCTACAGGTTTTGCACACTAATCAGAGTAGTAGAAATACAGAGTTATAAAACTTAGGTTCTAAAACATTTTACTAAACTTTAAGCCTTTATGCATGTGCTAAATTATTTACAGAACACAAGATAGCTATATGTGCTGTTGGAGAGAATTTGGGGGTAGTCATTACCTACAAGTCTGTACAGCTTGAAGAGTTCATCTTTTATGAACTGAAATTCCTATATCTTGTTTATGAAATATTCAAACATGCTTTCCTGTAAGCCACTTAGTAATGCAAATGAATTCCCGGGCTTTTCACTTTCCCTGCAGTAAAACATAATGTATAATAAAAATTAAAAATATATCATTTGCCTACAAGTGCCCTCAGATGTCTTATATTTGGATTTAAAACATTGACAGCTGGATCACATGTGTTAAATCACTTGACCATAGAATACGATACTTTCAGCCTCTTCCTTGCAAGAATTCTGGATGTACTGTAGACATCACTGTCATTTCTGTTTTGATGATTAGAACATAACTAAATGATTAGAACATAACTAAAACTATACTTCTCTAAGAACTTTATGCATGCCATATAGCTGAACTTCCTTTCTATGGCAAAACAGCATGAAGCCTTCTTGCTATATAAACATTTGGATGCCAAGTTTGGCCTTTTAAATTTCTCATTAAATTGGACATAATTAGTCATGGCTTCTTTCAGGAACCTATGTTTAAGTATAATGTCCTCACATGCAAGGATAAATAATTTCTATAGTTTTGAGAAACAGATGTGGCAGGACTCTGAGAAGTTGTGTTGACTTTTTGGTAATGAGTCTTTTTCACTGTCTTTTGCGCACTCTATGTTAACAGCTCTTATGAAAATTACAGATGATCTTCTTTGGGCCAAGTCAAAAGGTAAATATTCAGTCCTTACTCTCCTTGATCTTCATTGTTGCTTAAAACACAGATGTCAAAGACAAAACTATTTATTTTTTCTCCAAAACCTTCTTTGCAACACACATTCTCCATCATGAATAACCTTCCATACCATCTGAATTGAGGACAACAACCACAACAACTTCACCAAGTGCAGGGCTATGACTAAAATAATCATGTTTTTCATTTCTTTTTCCTATAACATCTTTGCCTGATGAAGAAGCCAGTGAAGCTTTGAAAGCTTACAACATGTATAATGCGTATTTTGGTTGGCCCAACAAAAGTATCACTGTTTTGTGGGTTTTGGGTGATATTATACTTTGGTATTTGGCCAACATGGCTACTCCTGGATATATATTATCCACCACTGTTCATATTGTTCCCATTTATCATTTGAAGGAAGCATGTAATCTTGGTTTTATTTTATTTTTTTATCCTTCTTTATCATTTGTTCCTCTCATTGCGGCTGTAGCATAGTCATGTTGTTGTTTTCTTTATAACATTTATAACGTCAGAATCAGACTTTTTCTTTTTACTTCCTCTTCTAAGACTTTAGTTCATTCCTTGGTCATTCCCTGCCTTGATTATTTTAATCTTCTTTTGACTGGTCTTCCATTATCTCACCTTAGTTCTCTTGTTTTTATTCAACATTCTGCTGCTAAGATGTCACATCATTTTGATGATGTTACCCCACATTTGAGATTTCTTCATTGGTTAACCATTCATTCTGGAATCCAACAAAAGTTTGTGTTGAGTGAGGGACATCTAAAAGAAATATTAAGTAGAAGAATGGGGGCAGGAAACCTAAAATGGGGTTAGGATAACTAATCTGTTGGAGTTCCGCAGGGCTCTGTTTTGGGTCCCCTATTGTTCTCTCTTTACACACTGTCCTTAGACAAATTCATTAGTTCTTTTGGCTTTTCTTATCATCTATATGCCAATGACACTCAGTTGTATCCTTCCACCCCTGATCTTTCTCTGGGTCTCAAAGAAGCAAGTTTCATCTTGTCTTTCAGGTGTTTCTCAGTGGATGCAGCATTGGCATTTGAATCTCAATACATCCCAAACCAAGCCTCTTGTTTTTCCACCAAAGCCTACCATGCAATATTCCTTTTCTATTCTTGTTGATGATATCTGTATTTGACCTATGCAGGAAGCCTGCAGTCTTGGTTCATTTTTTATTCTTCCCTATCGTGTATCCCACCGATTCAGGCCATAGCCAAAGCATGCAGATTCTTTCTCTAGAATATTGCTAAAATCTGACTGTTTCTTTCAGCCTCAACTGCCAAGATTCTCCTCCATGCTCTAGTAGTCTCATAACTGGATTTTTGTAATCATGACAGTCAGGATTTCCAAGCACCTGTCCTTTCTAGGCATACTTCATCATTACATAGGTCTCTACATGTAGAAATGGAGTCATCTTTCTTATCCAGTGGGAGAATCATCAATGACTCCATTCCTGCTGATCTGTGTTCTGTACATGGTTCTGCAATCCAGGTGCCAATCCAGTTGACTTAAATCTTGCATCAAGATTGGGTTGTAAAATTATGCTCACCCAGAGCTAGAAGATATGCACTTTTGATTTTTGGAGTCTACTGACTTTAGCTGATGCATTTTTTCAATGACATAATTAGAAACAACTCATGGAAACATCTTTACCACTGTTTTGCATCAATCTCTATCTGTATTTTAAATATGTGTCACTTGTTCATTTAATCAGTAGTGTCCATTCAGTAGTAAAACAGATATCACTGGTGGAACAGATTTCTCCAGATCTTTAAAGTCTCTGAATGCAGAAAAAGATGCAGGGTGGGCAGTGGGGGTGAGGAGAAGAAAGTTCCCACTGTTTCAGCAGAAGTCTGTTTGTTTGGTGTTTCATAGTGCCCAAAGTTATACTTCATATTTTACATTCCAGAATCAGAGTCCAACAAGTAAGAACACTTTTAGATCACAGAAAATCATTGAAATAGATGGTGATACATTAGTATCGACTCCTACATCTAAACTGCATGATTAGAGTGTACCTAATGCTTCTTTAATAACCAGCAATTCTACTTATTATTATTTTGGCTTCAATGATTCCTGGGAGTATGAGGAAGCAAGCAGTCTAATTACTATATGTCTTTGAACCATGACATTGTGGCTGAAGCCACAACATCTTTACAGAAAGAAAGAAAAAGACTGACAGAGAAATTAGAAGTTCCAAAGATATTTAATATGTAGATGAATAATGTAATTTAGCATACTAAATGTTAGAATACTTTTAAGTAGAACTACATTTGTATAAACTGTCAAAAGTTGTTAAGTTCATTTTTATAACTCTTGTTTTGATTTTTGATACAAAACAGTGCATCATTTATATGCCACATGCCACAGGAGTGCCACAAAACCACGATGGTGGTGGAAAAGCCAGCTTTTTTCTAGCCTGAAAAGGAGCAGCATTTTGCCACCTCTTTTGGGGCTGGCAAAACACCAGCTGTGGCATGAGGTTGCTTCTGCCTCACTCAGGCATTCTGTGGGGCGGCTTGAAGCTGCCATTCAGGGCCATCTGTTTCAGCCCTAAGTGTAGAAAGACAACATCTCCATTATTTCTCATCCAATAGCAAAATGTTCTCTAGAAGACTGGTCACCTCTTCTGAACATATTCTATGAGATAAGGAAGCCTGCTGAAGAGAGGACAGGACAAGTGACTTTCCTCCTGTGGACACAGTTAGGTAAGATACAGCCCAATCACCAGTTTGGGTGAGCATTTCCTTCTCCTACAGAGAATTCCATACTGTTCTAGAGCAGACCTGCACAACTTAGTGGTAGGTAGGGGCCTAAATTAAAATGGGTTAATTCTTAAGATAAGTTGTAGGGGGATGTCTTTCAATAAGTTGTGGGGGGATGTCTTTCGAGCCCTGAGTAGCAGCTGCCCCATGGGACTTGGAAGGCATGGGGGGCAGAGGTGCGTTTTGGGGGGGGGTGCCCTCTGAGCCCTGTGGGGCAGCCACCTTGCAGGCCTCAGAAAAACTTGGGAAAGGATGCAGAGGGCATTGAAGGGAATGCCCTCTAAGCTCCACATGGCAGCTGCCTCACAGGACTCAGAAAGCATGGAGGGTGGCACTCTGGATTTGGAGGGCCTTGGGGGAGTAAGGTGGTCAGAGGGGTGGTCAGAGGGCATTGCGGGCAGTGCCCTTCAACATCCACATGGCAGCTGCCTTACAGCACTTGGAGGGCATTGGGGGGAGGCGGTCTGGATCTGGAGGGCCTTGGGGGAGGGAAGGGGTGCAGAGGGGAGTGCAGAGGGCATTGGAGTGGTGGTGGTAATGCCCTCCCAGCCCTACGAGGCTACCTTCTCACAGGAATGTGAGGGCATAGGGGGCTTAAGGTGGTGCCCTCCCAGCCCCATGAGACTTGGAGGACATGGGGGATTTGAGATGGTGCCCTTTTAGGGTAAGAGGGTATGAAGGGAGGTTGAGCTTCTGTCCCTCCAGCTGTATGAGGCTGCCATGTCATGGGGAAGGGGGGACTGCAATGCAGTTCACTGCACACACACACCCCCCCAGCTGATACCAACTTGTGATGCCCATGCTCCACAGCCCAGCTTTGTCCAGGAGACAGCACTGGGCTGTGGAGGAGAGGAGTGGATGAATGCTTGGAGTGGAGGTGAGGGTGCAGAGGCAGCTTGTGAGGGAGCATTGCCTCTTCCTCCTCCCTGTGTCCTATCCTCTACTTGTGAATAAAGGCCAGGTTGCAGAGGAGACTTGGGGAAGTTGCCCCACATCATCAAGGTCCACCAAAAATCCTCCAGTGGGCCACATGTGGGCCCCTCCGGGCCATAGGTTGTACAAGCTTGTTCTACAGAGTGCTTTTCAGGGTCAAATGGCTGTATAAAGAATTTTAGACAGGAGCCATTTGTTCTGTAAAAAATCATTAGCTTATCTTTGGTTCCAAACTCTTTAGCTCCTGTATTTTTAGTTTGGATGAAAACTCTACTGTTAAGACAGGTCTGGTAGTTATACAGTGCTAGTGATTTTTTTTTAACATTGTCAGGTTGTCTGTTAGATAGGAAAATCTATGGGTGATGTCCATATTGTTCCAATGATTTACCAGTTCTCCCCTATGAATTTATACAACTGCAACCTGGAAAGTAAATGAGCAAACAATTGGATTGGACCCAGAAAATCTAACAATGTTGGTTTCAAAACTCATATGAGGGATCCAAGAAATAGAAATAAATAAATAACCTGAAAGTACCTCTAAAAGCAGAGCGTGAAGGCCAGGAATAGAGTGTAATTTTCAGCAATTTGGTATAATCATATAAATAAGCAGCAGGTGCTTTCTGACTGTCTCTTTTCACAGAAAGCGTTCGGAAGTGCTCAAATGATCTACACTGGGAAGACATTATTTTTCAACCAATAAGCAGAAAAACATTTTTTTCAGACACAAGCAGGTTAATTTACCAAGCATTTTTTGTAGACCTGGAGTTCAAAGT
This sequence comes from Urosaurus nigricauda, assembly GCA_034509955.1. Taxonomy (NCBI): domain Eukaryota; kingdom Metazoa; phylum Chordata; class Lepidosauria; order Squamata; family Phrynosomatidae; genus Urosaurus; species Urosaurus nigricauda. The sequence continues at coordinate 252,232,196 of JAOEGL010000001.1, read as the reverse complement.
CTCTCCTACCTCCTGCAGCACACAGCTAGCCTGGCTGATATTGCTCAAGCTGAAGGTGGTACCTGAGCAGATGAATCAGAAGAATAAACAAGAGCAACATTGGATAAATCTAAAGGCTGATCTAGTCCAGCATTTTATTCACACAGCATCAAGAATATTGCCCACGGGAAACTGACAGGCAGGTCATAAGTGCCACTGCATTCTTTTGTTTGTGCCCCCTACCAACTGATACATGGAGGCATACAGGTCTACCTCAGCTAACAAAGTAGATGTATTCTTGGGTATTATCTCTTTAACAGAAACACTGGTACCAAAGGCAGAAATGACATGGAGAGGATAGAAGGAGTTTCCTCCATCCCTGAAAAAGAAGAATAGTTCAACATATTCCAGCAAACTTTTTATTCAAAACTAACATAACACACATACAAAGTGAAACAACCAGGTCAGATAAGCCTTGCATGAATAAATAAAAACATTTGGAATCTTCTGAAGACTACTTAAAGGCTTCTTCCAAATTGTATCCAGAGATGACTTATTTCTTTCACCAACTTCCACTTTTCTTACAGCTTTCAGTTTGTGTGGCAAAACTAACAGAGCTATGTGTTGTTGTTGTTGTTGTTGTTGTTTTAATGTTTGGGGCAACTGCTGAGAAGGAATTTCCGTGCTCCCCCTTTCCCTGTTTTGCGGTTCCTGCTCAGCAAGAGAATTTTTGGGAGCCTCTGGATACAATTTGGAACAAGCCTTTAAGTAGTCTTCAGAAGATTCCAAATGCTTGAAGCCACCCCTTCCAAAGATAGATTGGGGCTATGGCAGCCCCAATCCACCTCCAATCCATCTGGAAAAGGAGTGTATAAGATCCATTCCTTTTTTGGCTGGGGAAAAGCCAGCTTTGTGGGCCCTGTCATGGCCCCATGATGGCTTCATGACACTTCGGCAGCATGCAGCATGTAAATGCCATGCTGCTGGAGCATCAAGAAGCTGTCCACGTCTGGACAACCACCTCACTTTCAGGCAGCTTCAGGGTACCTTAATGACATGTGGAGTCGAAACACTGTGCTCTGAAACCGCCTAGATGGTGACTTAAAGGGGCCATCTGTTCGGGCCCTATGTTAGGATCAACTAGAGTAGAATCCTCTTCTTTCTCAGCTCAAGCTTTATTTATTGCATGGGTTACTGCACCATGCTTCTGAAACCTGATTTTCCTTCCCATTTCCCTTCCCTCTCTGGAGTATGTGTGAGTGTGCACTTTTGGAAATGATAGTTTGGAACATGTGCAAAAAAGATATTTCCAAGCTAGCAATGGGATTTGTCCTCATCTGTCTGAAACCCACATTCACTTTCGACCAACTTTCTTGCCTAGTAATGTGCTTTTAACCCCTTATTGTGCTCTGTGTGTGATAAGCATTAGCAAATTTGCTTGCTTTTCCAGGATGCCAACACTTCAACCATTTTAAGGATGGAAGCACATAAGTCCCTGTGTGAAAAAGCCCTAAAATAATTTAAAGAAATTAAAAGGATACAGGAGAACATTTGTGAGATAAAAATGTATCCCATAAAGTTCTGTGAGGTCTGAGACATATTATTGACTTGTCCAAGACTAGACTTTGAAACTGAAGGTTAATGTGAAATTTCTATCCTGTTCTCCCTGATCTGTTTAGAACAATGGTACCTAAAATTTTCAAATGTCAAAGCTTCATCCCTTTGTAAGAAAATGGTAGAGGATGGCACACTGATAGTGTCCAGCCCCAAATCAAAAGGTGGGATGAACTACATAGAACTGTCTATAGGAATATTGTTTCTGTCTGTCTTTCAGTCATACCCTCTTCATTCTCATCCCTGACACACTCACACACATTAGCCTAGTTCATCCATTAACCATCCATTTGTCTTTCTATCTATCAATTACTATGTTGTTCTTCATACTGTCTTGTCAATCTCAATTCGTGTCCATTTCAGCAATGATCTCAAACAATGATCTGTTCCTGCCTTTTCATTCACAAACACACTGCACACTATTCTCCATAATTTGATCAATTTTCCTTCTCTAGTTCTAAATTCAGTGATCACCCTGCCTTTGGAACACTCTGGCATTTTTCTTCCATCCCTGCTATGATAACACATCTCCACACCACCACCTGATACTCCTGTCAGGATAGAAACCTTTTGTGAGCCTTCTGATCTTCATGTTGCCACTGCTGCCATAATCAAAAGAAAAGAACCAGTAGGCAGTATTGCCTTCTTCTACAAAGCCCCACAATCCCCACCAGGTTTTCATGCTGCTTTCCTTTGAGAGAGAAAAAAGAACCAGCAAGCAGGCAGGTATGTGATTCAACTCTAGCGTGTGATGGCTAGAACAGTTGAGCTCCCATCAGAATGGACTTGCTATAGGTGGCACTGCTGTAAGTGGTTGGGTTACACGTGCAACATGACTATTGGCCATTTCGGTCTCTTTATTTTATTCTGTTAAATGGCGCCGCCCGATTAACGGGCCGGTGCTGTTGCCGCGTGAAGGAAGGCCTCTCCCCTTCCCTCGCGCCAGGCTTGGGTGCCCCAGCGGCCGGTGTGAGCTCGGGCTCGATGCTGATTGGCCACTGGGAGGAGCAGGAAAGGAACCTGTCTGGCCACAGCAGGGTATGGCGTGCCCTCCTATTGGTGGATAGCTCGGAGAGGGTGGTGCCTCCATCGTTCCTGAGCCCTCATTGGCTGTTGGGCCTATTTAAGGCCGTGTAAGGTGAGCGTCGGCACCATTGCCAGTTCTGCTCTGGGGGCCAGCAGATCAGAGGCTTCACTGCCTATTTCGCAGCACGGTAGGGGGCGGGGCTTTGGGTCTGACAGCCTTCCTCGCTGCCTAATAGGTGGGGCATTTTGTTGGTGAGGGCATCCTTACCACCTCCCCACTTCTTGGTAACAATCACCCGCTCCCTCAGGTTTGTTGCTAAGGGACTGGCAGACAGGGTTCATGTTTTTTGAGAAGGCCTTTTGTTTTGTTTTGTCCTCCTTTTTAGACTTAATAATTAATAATTGTTGCACCTGCGGCCTTGGCCCCTGCTGATCACACATCCAGTGTTCGGAATTTTGGCTTCAACTGTTTTTTCAACTGCACAGTGCTCCCGGTGGTGTTTGGAATTTTGGCTTCAACTGTTTTTTCAACTACACAGTGCTCCCGGCGGTGTTCGGAATTTTAGCTTCAACTGTTTTTTCAACTGCACGGTGCTCCTGGTGGTGTTCGGAATTTTGGCTTTAACTGTTTTTTCAACTGCACGGTGCTCCTGGTGGTGTTTGGAATTTTGGCTTTAACTGTTTTTTCAACTGCACGGTGCTCCTGGTGGTGTTTGGAATTTTGGCTTCAACTGTTTTTTCAACTGCACAGTGCTCCCGGTGGTGTTTGGAATTTTGGCTTCAACTGTTTTTTCAACTACACAGTGCTCCCGGTGGTGTTTGGAATTTTGACTTCAACTGTTTTTTCAACTGCACAGTGCTCCCGGTGGTGTTTGGAATTTTGGCTTCAACTGTTTTTTTCAACTGCACGGTGCTCCTGGTGGTGTTCGGAATTTTGGCTTCAACTGTTTTTTCAACTGCACAGTGCTCCCGGTGGTGTTTGGAATTTTGGCTTCAACTGTTTTTTTCAACTGCACAGTGCTCCCGGTGGTGTTCGGAATTTTGGCTTCAACTGTTTTTTCAACTGCACAGTGCTCCTGGTGGTGTTCGGAATTTTGGCTTCAACTGTTTTTTCAACTGCACTGTGCTCCCGGTGGTGTTCGGAATTTTGGCTTCAACTGTTTTTTCAACTGCACGGTGCTCCCGGTGGTGTTCGGAATTTTGGCTTCAACTGTTTTTTCAACTGCACAGTGCTCCCGGTGGTGTTTGGAATTTTGGCTTCAACTGTTTTTTCAACTACACAGTGCTCCTGGTGGTGTTCGGAATTTTGGCTTCAACTGTTTTTTCAACTGCACAGTGCTCCCGGTGGTGTTTGGAATTTTGGCTTTAACTGTTTTTTCAACTGCACGGTGCTCCCGGCGGTGTTCGGAATTTTGGCTTCAACTGTTTTTTCAACTACACAGTGCTCCCGGTGGTGTTTGGAATTTTGGCTTCAACTGTTTTTTCAACTACACAGTGCTCCCGGCGGTGTTCGGAATTTTAGCTTCAACTGTTTTTTCAACTGCACGGTGCTCCTGGTGGTGTTCGGAATTTTGGCTTTAACTGTTTTTTCACATGCACGGTGCTCCTGGTGGTGTTCGGAATTTTGGCTTTAACTGTTTTTTCACATGCACGGTGCTCCTGGTGGTGTTCGGAATTTTGGCTTCAACTGTTTTTTCAACTGCACGGTGCTCCTGGTGGTGTTTGGAATTTTGGCTTCAACTGTTTTTTCAACTGCACAGTGCTCCCGGTGGTGTTTGGAATTTTGGCTTCAACTGTTTTTTCAACAGCACGGTGCTCCTGGTGGTGTTCGGAATTTTGGCTTCAACTGTTTTTTCAACTGCACGGTGCTCCCGGCGGTGTTCAGAATTTTGGCTTCAACTGTTTTTTCAACTGCACAGTGCTCCTGGTGGTGTTTGGAATTTTGGCTTCAACTGTTTTTTCAACTACACAGTGCTCCCGGCGGTGTTTGGAATTTTAGCTTCAACTGTTTTTTCAACTGCACGATGCTCCTGGTGGTGTTCGGAATTTTGGCTTTAACTGTTTTTTCAACTGCACGGTGCTCCTGGTGGTGTTCGGAATTTTGGCTTCAACTGTTTTTTCAACTGCACGGTGCTCCCGGTGGTGTTCGGAATTTTGGCTTCAACTGTTTTTTCAACTGCACAGTGCTCCCGGTGGTGTTTGGAATTTTGGCTTCAACTGTTTTTTCAACTGCACGGTGCTCCTGGTGGTGTTCGGAATTTTGGCTTCAACTGTTTTTTCAACTACACGGTGCTCCTGGTGGTGTTCGGAATTTTGGCTTCAACTGTTTTTTCAACTGCACAGTGCTCCCGGTGGTGTTTGGAATTTTGGCTTCAACTGTTTTTTCAACTACACAGTGCTCCTGGTGGTGTTCGGAATTTTGGCTTCAACTGTTTTTTCAACTACACTGTGCTCCTGGTGGTGTTCGGAATTTTGCCTTCAAACTGTTTTTTGTTTTGGTTTGGTTTGTTTTTTGTTTTAACTGCACAGTGCTCCCAGCTTCAACCATGCTGGGCACGTGCAAACAATCGTCTTGATGACTTTGTGACTGCAAACTGTTCTTCGGCACGGTGCTCGCGGCTTCGGCCCTGCTGGGCATGTGTTTCCCTTCACCTATAAGCAGCTTTGCAATACTTTTTTCTTGCTGACTACAGTCACAATCTTAGTGTTGTCAGACCAACCGATTTCAACATGTCACCAAAATCAAGGAAGTCAAGTGGTGCTGCACAAGTTGCCAGTTCTTTGTGAAAACAAATTGTAGGTCCTGGGAAGAGCTAGCCCCAGGGACTAGGAGGTGCCCAGCACGTACGTATGCCTGTAGACAGGGGAGTTCGACAGTTGTGGTGGATCCTGCGACAACAGTCATGGTCCAGGCCCATCCTCCCCCATTGCAGGCGTCTTTGATCATTAGCCAAGAGATGGCTGCAAAACTGATGTGGTCCTTCTCAGAAATCATTGCTAAGGCCATGGCAGCCTCCCAAGTATTGACATCTGCTGGTGTTGCAATGTCTGGATCTGGATCCCGGGAAGGCGACAGGGAACAACAGTTGGCGGATGATGTCCTCAGCTTGGGACCCAGCTCTTTGGCTTGGACCTCCGTTGATCGGGTGGATGTCTCCAGCTCAAGTTCTTCATCCGGCTCTAGCTCTACATCTTCGAGTTCGGAGGACGATGAGCTTATTGCGGGAACCTCTGTGGCCGTTGACAAAAGGAAGAAATGCAAGGGAAAAAAGAGTAAATGGAACAGGACTGCATCTGTGTCTCGTTTGGGACATGTTGGGGCAGGGGTGTTTCACAGGTTGTGCCTACAGGTAGAGGAGAGTTCTCGGTGGATCATGCTTTGGTCCCTGGGTTTCCCCGCTGGGCTATCCGGTGCAGGTCCTGGCATCCTGGCCTGCAAGGTGTGTGGGCCTTGGGCCTTGGGCATCCCTCCCTCAGCTCCTGGTGAGCGTCCTCCTGGGTCTCACCTTTCAAAAAAATGTGCAAAATTGAATTTTAACAGGTTGTTTCATTGACATTTTCACACTATTGCAACCAAAAGGGCATGATGCCCTTGCTGTTACATCCACCAAATGGGCAAAACAAACAAACAAACAAACAAAACACCCTAAGGTCCCCTCAGCAGAGCATACATTCTCCAAAGGGCTGTTATCTCAATGGCATTCCTCAAGAGAGCTTGGCACTTAGATTGCCACATGCTTCATGTTCTTAGAGTCACAGCTGTACCTGGTGAGGCAGCTGCTATCACCTATGATGCAGCCTTTTGTCAGCAGGCTTCTCAGAGCTCTAGAGAGCGCTGGGATCTTATTCACAATGAAATTTGGTTGCTTGAGGTGGTCCCTCTGACCAGGTCCAAAGGGGCCACCAGACCGGATGGTAAGAGGGACATAAATTGGTCTGCTGGGAATATAATGCAGGAAGGTGCTCCAGGTCTCACTGCAGATATGACCACATCTTTGAACTTTGTCGGGGGCCCCATAGTAAGGCAGCTTGCCCAAAATCAGGCCACCATCCCTTTCAGCATGGGGCCCTGCCCAAGGTGACTTGTTCCCCTCCTCCTTCAGAGTCTAAGAATCTTAAATCAGCTTGAGATATGCCGGAGGTTCTTATGAAAAAGATTCAAAAAGAAATAGATGCTGGCTGCATTGAAAGGCCTTTTGATTCTCCGCCTTTCCCAAACATTCAGGTGTCTCCCTTAAGAGTCGTCCCCAAGAAGGCTCTGGGGGAATTCCGACTCATTCACCACCTGTCTCACCTCCCAGGAGCATCGGTTAATGATGCTAGTCTCAAGAGCTTTGCTCAGTTAGCTATGCTTTGTTCGACCATGTGGTCCAGCTAGTGCAGGCATGTGGCCGCGGAGCCCAAATGGCCAAATGTGACATTCAGTCTGCTTTCTGCCTTTTGCCTGTTCACTCTGATGATTTCCACCTGATAGGGCTTAAGGTACAAGGCCGATGGTATTTCGATAAGGCTATACTGATGGGCTGTTCAATTAGCTGCACAGCCTTTGAGGCCTTCAGTACTTTCCTGGAATGGGAGGTAAAGCGCAGGGCTTGCTCCCCGCTTGTGACTCATTAACTGGATGATTTCCTTTTCACTGGACGGTCTGGCTCAGACCATTGCCAGATGCTCCTAAATACCTTTTCTGCTTTGGCATCTGAGATCGGGGTCCCTTCAGCAGCTGATAACACTGAAGGGGCCAGCTATGTCCCTCACATTTTTGGGTGTCCAATTGGACTCGGTTGAAGGAGTTTCCCGTCTCCCTCCTGACAAATTGAGTGCTCTAAAAAAACTTATTTCAGAATTTCTTGCATCCCAAAAAGTTACTATGAGACAGGTGCAATCCCTCCTGGGTCACCTGAACTTTGCGTGCTGTGTGGTTTCTCCTGGTCGCCCCTTTTGTGCCAGGCTGGCCAGAGCTACTGCAGGTATTTCCAGGCCTCATTACCATGTGAGCATTACCAAGGGTATTAGAGAGGATCTGAAGATTGTGATTTGGGCTGTTTTTTCAAGGACACTGGTGTGCTCAAAAATAACCAAAGGGTTGGGCTTAAGAGGATGTTGTTAATAATTTATTTATTTATTTATTTATTTTGGAATTATTTCCCATTGTGACGGCTGTCATTATTTGGAAACATGAGTTCTCCACCAAACGTGTTCTGTTCTGCTGCGATAATCAAGCCATAGTTGCTGTTGTTAATAGCCTGTCTTTCAAATCAGAAAGAGTCATGGTGTTGGTGCTGTGGCTCGTACTCACTTGTTTAATTTTAACATTTCTATCACAGCTCGGTTTGTTCCTGGTTTGCAAAATAATTTAGCTGATGCTCTTTCTCAATTCCAGGAAGACAGGTTTCAATGGCTGGCTCCAAAGGCAGACCCCCTTCCCATGCCATTTCCAGAGTTCCTCAGGAAGATTGGACTTCCAATGTGACCCAGGGCATTTTGTCTTCGGTGGCCCCCTCCACTCTCAGGGCCTATAATAAGGTTTTTTCTAAATTGTCCTCCTTTTGGGGTGCCCTAGGCATTCCGGCACTTTGGCCTATGGATTCTACAACTGTTTTATGCTTCATGGCATGGTTAAAGTATAGTGGGGTTTTCCGCGCTCTATTTCTGTTCACCTTGCAGGTATTTCGTTCTTTGCAAAAGCCTCCAGCCTGGTTGATCCATGTGCTTGTTTCCAAGTGCGTTGCACTCTGGAGGGTTGGAGATGCATGCATATGGACAAAAATGATGCCAGGCACCCTATCTGTTTTTACACTGCTTCAGGATATTGTTTCCCAGCTTCCCGCCATTTGGGGCCCTGAGGGTAGGGGAGCTGGTCCAGTCTTCGAAGACCTATTGCTCAAAAAGATACTTGTGCATCACTGATGTTTTGTTCAATGTTGATGCTGTATGTTTGACAGTTCTCAGGTAAAAATGTGATCAACTGGGCTGAGCCTCATCGATCACATTGGGGCGCCTAAAAGACTTGCACCTCTGTCCTGTTCAGGTTCTAAAAAGGTTTATTAGGCACCAGCCTTCATGTCGAGGATCCCTATTTTGTCATGCTGATGGCTCACCTGTCACATGCTTTCAATTTGTTGCTGTGTAAAGCTGGCCCTTCAGGCGATGGGTCTTCTTTTGGTTGAATTTAGGGGCCATTCATTCCGCATTGGAGCGGCCACATCTACAGCCTGTGCTGGACTCTCTACTGATGTCATCAAGTAAATTGGTCGATGGAAGTCTAGGGTGTTTGCGGGCTATGTGCACCCCGATTTGGACTCTTGCTCAAGCCAATGCTATTAATGTTATTTGTGGAGGGGTTTTTTTTCCGGTTCTTAGGGTTGGCGGCAGGCGCTCTTTCAGACTTGCCTGTGTGGCGGTAGCATAGGCCTGGATCTGGGGTAGGGGTTTCCAGGGCCCGCTGGCACTGGATCGGGAGTCCTCATGACCCGGGTAAGGAGCGGTTCGCTGTGGCCATTGCGGGGGCCACAGTCGATTAATACCCGGTGACTAGGATGTCTCGCAATTCGATGTGAAGCAGCACAGTTGCCTAACTGCGCAACAGGGCGGAGCTTGGCATCTACGTCATCCCGATGTTTGCCCCTGCTACCAAGGGTACATCAACCAACCAGGGTGTTGCTGATGGCCAGATCCAGACCTTATGCTTTGGCCCAACTCTATGGTTTTGTGTTGTTCTGCATGTGTGGAACAGTTAATAAAGTTGTGGCCTTTTTTTCCTCCAACCAGGTTTCTGTATTTATTGGAGGGGGGCCTGACCTGCGTGGCAACTGGAATGGCATGAAGAGTTAGAGGGGAACAGCAGAAACATAGAGGAAGAAACATTCCTGGCTGGTGGATCTTCTCTTTTTCTACCAGCAGTGGCATGAAAGAGCAAAGTTGATGGATATCACAAAGAGGGGGTATGGGAGGACAGATGCTTCCTCTAGCATGGGGATTATCCAATCTTCTATGTTGTGCTATCTTCTAATCTTCATATCTATCTAAAGATCTTCCATTTCATGTTTCCAGAAGTACCACTAGCATCATATATGTGATATTTGCACCATAGGCATAATTATCACCTTCAGATCTACAGAATTCTGAACAGGAAAATATTGCACAATAAAATATGCAACCTTTAAGTAGTCCTCAGACCAAGTTTCTAAACTGATTTATGTGGGTATTTTATGCCTGCATGTACTCAAGGAATCTTCTCTTTTTCTTCTGGAATGCTCTAAAAATAATCACAACAAATGTTTCCAGTTAAGGTGTGAATAGTATGCCTACATGCACTGACTACTGGGATTTCATTTTATGGTTCTCCTTTCCAGCTTTACAGCTAACCCATCAATGAGCCAGTTCTTGGCTCATTCCTGTCATTTCTGTTTATTGTAAACCAGTGCATCTCACATTATGAACCCTGAGCAATACTGATACTACAAAAATGATGCATCACAGTAGTAGTAGAAAGGAGAATGAAACATCTACTCAACCCTTAAAGTGTAGACATTCCTACAAGCAATATCTAATCTCAAACTAAATCTCTTATTTTCAGGAGGATGGTCTGTACCTATGTGTTTCCGCTGTTTGTCTTTGAGTGATCTTAACACAATGTTAGACTACCCTAGGTGCTGTCATTAAAATGCTGTACAAAAAAGATAGCTCCCTTTTGTTGAAAGAGAAATTACTGTGGTAATGTGATTCATATCTTTCTTGAAAACTGTCTAATAATGGCTTCATACTGACTACAGAGAAGTGACATGGTGTGTAAGTCAACAGAACATTTGGCTTATGTACCCAAGCAATGGAAATTCTAACTCTCCTCAATGTGGAGTGTTCACATGTCGAATCTTTTCACCATTACAATACAATCAAAGAGAAGTACAATGACAACCCTTGAATATTTGAAGTAGAGAACATAAAAACGAATCCCTGTACTTGCTGGGTTAGCACTGTTATTCAATGGAAAATAAGTATTTCAGGAAACAGCTTCATTTAATTAAACCAGGACTTCTCAAAACTTTGTCACAGCAAGGATCTCTAATCTTTTCAAAAAGGAACTTTTTAAAAGCTCCCATCTATGCAGTGAAGGGTAAAGCTAAAGCAGATGGCTTGGTAGCATTTTTTCTTCATCAACATGAGATGAAACAAATCAAAAGGAAAAACAAGGAATTGGCCATATGGACCAAAGAAGGAACCTGGCCTTAAGGACACACAGGAGATGCTTTCAGCAAAATATTGGGACAGCGAAAAAGAGAAGTGGCTGTCTTTTGGCCCCTAGCAATGGTAGACAATACAGAGCTTGAGCCTCTTTTTTAAACATATATTGCATCGGGTGTAACATCCCTTCAGAACATGTTTGAGCTTTATGGGCATCTCTGTATTCAGAATCCTTCTGTTAATTAAATGAACATAATTAGTAATAATAGATCTCTTTTTAACTATGTATATTCCTTTTTGACTTATAGACATTTTCACATTGTGCAGACAGTTACTGCTATTCTTCACCTCTAATGCCTTTCTATGGACTGGGGAACTGGTTGTAAAGCACGCATGGCAAGAAATCCATCAGAATGCTCTGTTCTTTGTTGAAAAGAACAGGGTGGCAGAAATGGCTGGCAAATTCGTTTCATATTTTTTCCAGACTCCCACCCCTCAAAATAGGAATTTACCAAATTTTGCAAGTGTCTTTATAACTGGGAACAGAACAGTAGTGTCTGAGTTTTTAAAAAATGTAATGCAGAAGCTAACACTATTTTTTAACTGTCTGGTCCTTTGGTTTTAAATGCATGATTCCTCTGCCACCCAAAAATAATCTTGTCTTGAGTCTTTGTGTGTTTATTCCTGTTGGTGCTGAATTCAGTTCGCATCTCTTCTGTCTCTCTCCTGAATTTGACTGGGAAAATTTCATTTGTTTATTTTTGAAGAATTTGCACAACTCACAAACCTTCTTGTCAAAGCATTTGAGTTTTTGTTTTTTTTTAATGCCAGAGAAAACTGCAGAATGGAGAGATTTTCTGCATTCCTACAGGATAGATTCCTTGAAATCCATGCCACACAGCTGTTTCTACTTGGTTTCTTCATGTGGCAAGGTGACATGGTGAAGCTTTTTCTAGCAGGCCAGTTAGGAAAAGAGAAGTTTTTCTCTACCCCTTCCTAGAGCAACCATTATATCTGGATTTGCATATTTTATTTCCCACTGCATGTTCCTTTTCCTTTTTTGTATCATCTCTGCTAGACTTCAAATCATTATTTTACATCTTCTGTTGATTGACAGAAGGATGACAGGAAAATATAGTTAATAAAATTGAATTGTGTCCAAATGAAAGCACATTTCTATGTTCAGTGAAATTACTGATGCCTAATATAGAATGCTGAAGACAGCCTTTCCATGCAGGCTTGCTTGAGAAAAAAAATTCCACTGAACACCATGGGACATCTAAGTCAACATCCATACGCCTTCTCTGTTTAACTATTTTATAACATTTTGATTTACCAAAGCAGAAAACACAAGAGGACAGATGGGTTACAGAGTACCCTGGAAATCAAATTAGCCTCAGACTCTTCTGCTTAATCATGTGTACTGCAAACACTTTTTCTCCTGTATGAGCTGTGTTACTACTATTGACAAGATACAGGCATCTTTAGTTCTCTCTAGAGTATTTTCTTAGCAGTAGGGAACCTCTCTCTGCCTCATTACAGCCGTATTCTGCTTTTTAACTCCACATCACAAAGAGAGCTTCAGATCGCAAACAGATCTTACATCTGTAGAGATCATCACCAGTTTGGAATGCCATCTTCAGCCACAGTGAGTCAAACTTCTCAATAGGATGTGAAAGAATGAACTAAAAGCCCCAATGTTCAGCACAAGAAAAGTTAACCTAGAAAATAAGGGGAAATTACCATATTGTGAAGCAAGCCATAGAAGATTTATTTATCCATGTAATGAAATTATAGGACAAGCCACCTTGCCTTGTAGAGTCCCAAGTTTATTCTGAGGAAGACTTCTATAGTTTGGAGAAGGTATCTATGTTTGTAAAGGGACATAACTGGCAGGCTTTAAAATAAAGATCTGTGCTGCTGGAAAGATCCAAAGGCTCTATCCAAAACCAGTCTGACAGGCACATCAGCTTCTTTAAAGAAAGAAAACATCTCTTCTGGTTGTTGACTACCTCTCCTGAATGCCATTTCCAAATTGCTGAGAGCAGAAGAGAAGATGCCTTACAAAAAGGCCTTGGGAAACCTCCATATTTTTAATGGTCATATTAACATGCCCAGGACAGTATAAAATATGGCAATAAATTGTTGCGCTCAAGCTCTTATTTCAAGAAGAAGTACAGACACTAAAACACAATTTACATTCAATCATTTCTGTTACATCTACAGCCAAGATAGGACCTGATCAAGACATATGGGATGCAATAAAATCACAACTCACCTATTTCCTTCTCCTTCCTTTTTTTCTACATCCATACAGCTCTATGTAGCTTTGTAATAGAGTGTTTGATGAATACATATGTGTAGCAGCCCTCCAAAGAAGCAATATCAGAAGTCTACTGAACACCTGCCACCCTGTCTCCCTTAGTTCTTAGTTTTGTCTGAAGTCTGACTCTGGGATATCATAAGACCACTGAAAACTAAATGATAGGAAACAAAGCAGAATTGATATCCAGAGTTAAAAGAAAACAAAACAAAAAACCCTGAAATCTTTATATACATTTAAGATTTATAATAAAATCAAATAAAATAAAAATAAATGGTTGTTTCCTAACAAAAAATGCAATTAAACATGGAACACTGTTCTAATTTGATGAGATAAGGCCTCCTTTTCCATTATATATTTAAATATCAAGTGATGTCACTTATGTTCATTTAATACGCATGATCATAGTCTTTTCTCTTACAGCCAGAAGGAAATTGTGATTAATTTGGTTTTGTTAAGATACTTTGACAAAGAATAACATCTCAACACTATCATATGGTTCATATTACAAAAATTAAAACAATGCCACACACCATTAAAAGCCTTTCTTCATAAACCACCCATTTCTCAAAATCCTGCCAAAATAATGATGAAAAAAAGTCTTCACTTGTCAACAATTGAACAATAAGGATGGCAGGAATTTAGCCAGTGACAAATGGAAATTCCTGGAAGCAGCTACAGAGAAGGACCTTTTGATGACCAAATCAAAGATATCTGTGAAGGTGATGAGGTGAAGCAAAGTGCTTGCCCTCAAGATCTGAAAACCTGGAGAAGTTCAGATGAGAGAATATGGTCCTTAAAATAGTGTGATTTCTTGGACCCACTTTTGATCAATTTTAAATAACTTGTCTTACTGTCTATTTTCCAGTCATGTATCAGGTAGGCTGCTGGTGGGGAAGGGTATTGTTTGGTTTTCTTAAAGCAATCATTTGGAAGTGGTTTTTCCTTGTTTTATAGTAGTGATCTCTTTCTCTTCCTTTTTCACATACACCAGACGAAACATAATCACCACTCACGTGAAACATTGGCTGTGTGGCTCAACAAATCTCCTGTTTAAGCCAGTCCTAAGTGCTCAAAGGATATACTGTGGTAGACACAGCCCAATACCACAGTTGTTCCTTTGTCATCCTCTCACATCAATAGGTAGATGAATGCCTGTATAATTATTTATCATGGTAGCCATCTGCCTCTAACAGTCTTAGCAAAATTCCTATCCACTTTTCTTGTAAGAGATCTAAACAATAAAGGGAATAGCAAAACTGCTCTTATCCACATTCCGTCTCAACCTCACTCTCTGTGCCCTTATGTAATTGGTGCAGTAATGATTTTTAGCTTTACTTTTATAACATTTTCCTTTAACAAGGTAAGCACAAAATAGGAATGTAATGAGAAGTTCTACACTATTAAAAAAACACCATTCCGCTGAATGGGTTGCTGAGAAAAGAGGATTTTTGGCCTTGCCATTCAACTACAGAGAGACCCCAGTTTTTTTTAAGGGACTGCAGTGTCATTTGAAGCCTTGTTCAGGAGAATATATTAAAGCCTCTAGGGGGAATGAAAACCTTAAAAGTTGCACAATACAGCTAATAAATGATCTATAATTTTAAAATTCATCATGAATAATTCACACTCTTTTACCTGCCAAGTGTTTTGGACCAGAAGCTGGCTGTTCATAGCAATAGAACATATTCAAATTGTGTTTTATGGAATGTGCCTGACATATATTATTGCACCACATTATATTCCATTAATTTGGCAGAAGCAATAATGTGGAGTGATATGACATGCTCAGATGATGGTTCAAAACTATGATGCCTCCAATCAATTAGATAGCAAATATGCAACCTTATGCACAAGTAGTGGACAGAAGTGAAAGGTAACAGCAAGCAACTGCCATACTTGTATGATTTAATTGTGTGACTGGCCAAGCAGTTGAATTTGTTTTGGCTGCTCTGTGGATCCTTTTTCCCTCCTCTGCTAATGAATACAAATTCACCGTGCAATTCCAAATGCAGCAAATTGCCCTGTAAGTGGCTGATGCTGTCAGTGACACACTAGGCTGGACTCTGATAACCAGGATCTGACACTTAGCCGAACAGCAGATTTGGAACTGCATCAGCCATGCTGAAAAATGAACATGATGCCCAGCTGAAGGTTCTTGTCATCTTTAGAAAGGAAAGTTGGCAGAAATAGTGGTCAGGAGACATGCTGATATCACAACATTAGCCAGGGAGGTATGCTTGCCTGACAGGCTTAATAGATTGTAATCAATCCTGTTACATAAAAGTCACAGCTATCTTAAATACCACACTGGGCATAATGTTGTAGTGTCTGTGGAAGTGAAAAACACGGTTATATTCCTCAAATGTTATTCACACTGCACTGTGCTTTTTCAGGAACAATTACAGTGGCAAAATTCAGACTAACAGCATCCTCAGTACAAGTAGGGTTGAGTGGAGCTGCTGTTAGGCTTGGATCTTGCAATACATATGTAGAGGTACTGTTTGTAAAGACTGGCACCTATACATGTTAGTTGGACACATAAATTAGCATTGTTTGCATAATTTTGACAGAGAGCAGAAGAAAGCCCTTGGAATTGTTAATTACAAAGTCTGGGAGATGTGCTAGACTGCTCCACATGAAGCTCTTGGGCCTTCCAAAAACTTGCATGGCATCCTGTATTAGCCTAAAGTAAGTCACTTCCTTTTAGAAGTATAAATAGCTCAAGAGGACAATAGCTCATTACATTAAAGTGGCCCTTTGGACAAGACCTCATATATTTCATGGGAAGAGGGACTGTGCTAGCTAGCTCTCTCCCAATGTTGGCACACCACTCTGACCCTGTTTACAGATATTTATGTGTAGAATTGTTTCTACACATTTATGGATGTATATGCATAGGGGGTCCACACATGTTCGAGTGAACATGTGGAAATCAAGGGTACAGGCCAATAGGCAAGGCATTATGAAAGTGTTTAGAAGATCTGGCCTGATGCCCTTTATGCATTACATGTGCATCTTGGAAGTCCTCCTTCTCTTCCACAAGAATAGCAAGTGGATAACTGTTAGCATGTACAAAATAACATTATTGGTGGTGATGAGGGTTTGGGCAGAAGAACTTGTAGGTTTCTAGCCATTTCAGAGGCCATTCTGGAGATTATTCCATTTTTGAGGAGAAAAGACAGAATGGAGCCCATGTGTCATTGTGTTTCAGGTGAATTGAAAAATGGCTTGCAAAATGGGTACAGAATGTTTCCTTTTACAAGTATCTAAATAGTGCAATTGCCAGCATAACCAAAAGTTACACTGGCACAATAGCTCAGTCTATTTATCTGCAGATTGGTAAAGTTCTAGCCCATATATTGCTAACATTTTTCATTCTTCAGTTTGTTGTACCTATTTTCCCTGACCAGAAGGAGAGGTCAGAATACGCTAGCCTTTTGCTATCTACTTCCAGGAAAACCATTTGATGTGTACAATGCTACTCTATGGTGGGAAACCATTATTTTCCCCATGTTATAGAAATTAAGTAGCAGTTGTACCAAGATTAATATTGTGTGGTATAGTGGTTTGATAATTGGATCAGGCTTTGGAGATCAGGGTTTAAATTCCTACTCAGCCATGGAAACCTACTGGGTCACCTTGGGTAAGTCACACACTCTCAGCCCCAGGACGCCCTATGATAGGGTCAGATTAGGGTTGCCATGAATCAGAAATTATAAAACATAAGTCAGATATGAAGATACATAACAAATATTTTGCTGATATACAGGAACAAATGTGTGCAACTCTCAAACACTGCACTAACAGAATGGTGATAAAATAATT
Organism: Urosaurus nigricauda; assembly: GCA_034509955.1. Lineage (NCBI taxonomy): Eukaryota > Metazoa > Chordata > Lepidosauria > Squamata > Phrynosomatidae > Urosaurus > Urosaurus nigricauda. The sequence continues at coordinate 252,215,245 of JAOEGL010000001.1, read as the reverse complement.
TTTGCATTCAAATTCTTGGCACATCTGCATGGAGGGGGAGACATGAAAAATGTGTCAAAAATGTACATGTTTCAAATGAAGAATTAACTGTGGACAAAATAGTTAAAATTTAGTTCAATTAGTTAAAAAGAAATTCAGGAGCACTGGGAGAGCAAAGTAAAGGAATGGAAGAATGGTAAGCCCTAAAGGTTAAAATCACATAGGCTATTGGTGAATATCCAAAAATTCAGCAAGTACCAGAATTTAGACTTCTTAATATAAGCAGTCAGCAACCCTCCTCCCTCACACAGTCACACATTATGAAGCTTTATACAATTCAGCTGGGGCATAGGGCATTCATATTTTAGAAAAGATGGGCCTCTGGAGTTTTGATTTGTTTATTAAGAGAACTGGACAACAAATGTTGCTCCGCTGTTTGGCTACACCCCAGTGATCTGACAGCAGATATATAGCAGCTCTTTCACTGTTAGAAAAGAAAAATCTATAAATATTCTGAGGGAAAACAGAAAGTATATTCACATTTTATAGATATCTTGTGATAATTTATTTTCTATTTCCCCTCTCAGATTATTTATTGATTTTTCTTCTTTTCTAACTGTTTCTATCTGCAGCTGGATTATTGTGGTGGAGACAAATTTTGATTATGATGTGGCCTCTGAACTGGCATATGTCTCTTTAACGGTAGAAAGGACTTAAACACCTGTCACATCTTTAGTATCATGTCTGCATCGGCTCTTTCTAGATGGAGCAATGGTGACAAATTAATTTGAAACGTATTTGGATGCATAGCAGTAATGATGATACACAAAAGGTTCTACTTCTTCTAAGCTGAATGCCTTTTATTATGGTGCAGAAAGGACATTTGTTTTCTAAGAACCTGGAAAATTATATTAGTGGGCTTATCAAGCTATTAGAAAAATAAATAACTTGGGAGAAGAACACACATGCAGGTTCACATTTAATTAAAGGCAATTTCTTATGAAATCAAACACACATTTCATCCTACACTATTTTCCCTTCTTCCCTTTGTCTTCGTGGTTTTAAATGTATGCAGCCAATTATGTCCTACTTTTTGTGTGCCTTCAAGTCATTTCTGATTCTAAGTCATTTATGATGATTCTAAGACAAACCTATCATAGGGGCTTATTGGCAGAATTTATTCAGAGGGGTTTTTCCCTTGTCCTGCTTCGAGGGAGAAAGTGTCCTAGTCCAACACTTAAACCACTACACTGCACTGGCTCTCTACATAGTTCTACTTTTATGTGACCTTTATTAATTCAACAAAATTATGATAGGTGTTTTTGCAATGCACACACACACACATTTTAACAAATCATGTCTTGTGTCATATTCCATGTTTGGTGAGCTCATTTTTGTAAAACAGTTAGACTCTTACATAGTACAGTACATAAAGGTTAAATTGCATAATCTGACCTTTATTCATTTCAGTAATGTCTTTTTAAATGCTTAAACAAAGTGTAAGCAACCATTCCTAAATGCAATAATGTGCCAGGAAAAACATTATAACTCTGATTATACTGAAGTGACTGACAATTTACCCTCACCTCTCATAAACATAAACGGGAAAGAGGAGATATAAATAGAAAGGATTGTTCTTATTTATTCTATGGCCATGACAATGGGTACTGGAGATTTAAAAAAATCTTTCAGCATAAAAGGCCTATCCAGGAAGCAAAACAAAAGACATAACATTTTCAATTTCTTGTTAAGAGATGTTGACCAAAAGCCTCTGTGTTCCCAACAGGAGTCTTTCATTGTGTTAAGAAGACCCCTCCACAATCTACAACAGTCAGCCATCCATATCCATGGACTCTGCAACCATAGATTTAACCATCCACAAACTGAAAAATCAAAAAAGCAAACCTGATTTTGCCATTTTATGCAAGGGACACCATTTTGCAACATTTACACATGGTTCTTTTGTGCATTTTCTCTTCAGGAAACAATATTTTCTGTGTACAACATACATAAAAATAATTTTCAGTTAAGAAAATGTTGATATCTGAACAGAAAATGTTGTATTCTTTGGGGAAAAAACCCTACTTACCATAAACAAACCCAGAAGTCATGAAATATGAATATTCTTTGAAATAGGCAGTTTTCAAAGTCTTTCTGACAACATCACTGATTCCTTCAAGAAGAAAATTAGCAAAGAATCACTTCCCTGCACCCTTGTCATCTCAATGCTATACAACTTTAAAGATCAAGTAATTATCTCCACTACTCCCACCTTCCTCCTGCCTGTCTTTTTCTAACATCCTCAGCTAGCAAAGCAACTTGAAGGTCTTGAAAGTTTGTGAGCTTTCTTGGGGATTGACCTAATAATTATTAGTCTACACTGAAACATAAGAGAATGGCCCATTCTGGTCCAAAACACACTGCAGAAATAATCCAGTTTGAGACCACTTTAACTGCCCTGGCTCAGTGCTAATAAATCCTTGGAATTGTAGTTTCTTATGGCACCAGTGCTCTCTGGCAGAGAAAGCTAAATGTTTCACAAAACTATGGTTCCCAGGATTTATTAGCACTGAGTCAGGGCGATTAAAGTGGTTTCAAACTAGATTATTTCTGCAGTGTGTTTTGGACCTTTGTCTTGTAATTGAAGCAATAATAGCTTCCCTCTAATGGTTTTTAAAGGTGCTGTTCTGAGAAGACTTCAGAAATGCCCTTTCTACACTATTCATTACATCCAATTATTACTTTGAATTTTCCAGAACTGAATCATAGCATTACCCCAACCGTAGCAATCAGCTATTAATGTCATCAATTAATTTATACTGTTACTAATAATTTGTTATAGGAGATTATTGCACCTGCAAATCCTGCTGGGATATATGCAGGACTGAAAAATAAAAAACGGGTGTTGTCACATACAGCCGAGGCTGGGCAAATGCAACCTGTCTGCAGCTCAGACCCAAGCTGTGTTTATCCAGCTGTTTTTCAAAAACTGGAGCTTGCCATTTTTGAAACGCTGCTGGATAAATGCAATAAACTCCATAATTACAGCATAGTGCTATGACTATTTACTTGAAATAAAATACAGTGGGACTTATTTCCCAGAATATCTGCATACATTTATCACCTTATTTAGTCAACAGCATGATCCTGTGCAAAATGAAATACACTTGTGCCCACTGACATCAATTGAACTTGGTAAGACTGCAGCCCAGTGCTGTGCATGTTTAGATGCTCTCTGTCTCAAGGAAAGACAATGGCAAACCTCCTCTGAACAAATCTTGCCAAGAAATCAAATGCATTTATGCCCACTGACATCAATTGAACTTGATAAGACTGCAACCCAGAGCTGTTTCTACTCAGTTAACTTGTCAGGACAGCTAGTAAGCACAAGGAAAATGCAGCCATACAAATGGGATTTTTTTTTCTGTTGTTTTCAATTAGATATGTATTGCACCTACTGTATCTAGGATATAATTAATTAAAATAGACCTCATTTAAGACAACTGAAGTCATTTGGTACTATGCTGAAGTCATTCGATGCTATATTTAAAAATATGCTAATAGGATTTTTTTCTCATTGTAATCCTACAAATAGAGTCCTAAATACTAGAAAAATGCCTTGTTGAGGTAGTAAGCAAAGTGCTTTAAGACTGCAATGAACCAGAATGGAGAAAAAGTGGTAAATTATCAGAGTTTCACATTCTTTTAAATTAACATTCATTCTTTATTTCTTCCTGCCCCCCATTGAACTCTAATATATGTCAGAATATTTTTTGCTCTCATGAATTTTAGAACAGGGATTATAAGTGCATGTTTAGAAATAGATGGAAATAAACATGATAGTAAATCATGTGGAATGGGAGGAAATAGCATATTTCCTAGGAAAGCAATTCATAATGTATAATACAGTGCAGGAGAACAGAAGACAATTCTGAGCAAGCAGTACTAGCTCATAGATTAAACACAGACTCCAGGCTGCTGGCCACAAAACTAACTGCAAGTCACATATCTTATTGATTTCCATGAAATCTGAATGCAGCCAATATTCTCTAGATGTAGGCCGAGATGAAGGAAGAAACTACTGATTTTTATCCAAAATTTTTATTATCCATGTTTTTCTTCTGCTGTTAAAGTCTGATACTAATTGTTACTCTTTCTAAAGTGTAACCAAGGTGTAGAAAGAAAGATTCATTGTAACAACAACAACAACAACAACAATAATAATAACTGTCCTCATAATGTGAAGAGAAATGGAAAACATTTTTAGATAATTTATTCATGTTTGAGAGACTATAGAACAAGCAAAAATTTACATCCATGATATGTGTTTGGAATTAAATCTTCTACTGCTTTATCACACTAGGGGGCAAACTGGATTTAAACGAGAGTTAAACGAGAGTTAAATAGGAAATGTCCTATGATAAAAATAGGGCATTTCCTATTTAACTCTCATTTAACTCTTGTTTAAATCCTGTTTGCCTTCTAGTATGATAAAGCAGCTACTGAAACCAATGAGCCTTAATTTTCATTAAGTATACATAGGATTGCACTGTTCATTTGTCAGACACACACCCCAGCAAGGATGGCATGGGACATTTTATAAATAGATGTATTTTTGTGAATAAAGAATATTTGGCTTTCCCCCCCCCCCCTTTTTTTTTTTTTTTTTTTGCAATACATAAAATAGGAAAATAAATCCAAACATCTGTAAGTTTTTCCAAACAGTGTAGGTTTAAAAATAGGGTTGCATAGGAGAGAACCCAATGCCTTTCTATTTTTAATTATTCTGCTTTAATCACTGCCCTTTCTTTGATATTGCTCCTCTTGACTAAAATGATCTGTTAGAGAAATAATCTACCCCCTCTGTTAAACTGCAGATTTATCTATAGATTGCTAGTAGCTATAAGTTATGCAAGGCTGCAAAAGTGAGGATCATAAAAACTGTTTTTTTTTTACAAAAATGTATGCTGATTTTACAGGAATCTAGCATTCTAAATAATAATAAAAAAATACCCCAGGTCCCTCATATACAGGTTTTTTTCACAATTTGCTATAATGTTTCTATGTTGTAATGTGTGATTGAACAAAATGATCCTGCAAAAGTCTTCTAATAGACCTTTAAAAAGTTTAATTTACTGATGCAAAACACAAATTTTCATTGAAAAGCACTATAAAAACTCACCTGTGGCTGCACCTAGTGTGATAACAAGTGACAAATGGATTGATGAAAGCATCAGATTTGTGAAAGAACTGGGAATGGTATGACATTTTTATTTATTTATTTATTTTAAAAAATTCAGTACCAAAAATAAATTAAAAACATCTACAATATTGGGGGGAAAGTTTTTTTTTCATCACAGCCTTGTATTATAATAGTAACCCACAGTGAGTGGTAAAGGACACAGACATATCTTTTTTGATAGTAGCCATCTTATAAGAGTCAGCATGGTAGTGGTTTGAGCATTGGACTATGACTCTGGAGACCAAGGATATGATTTCTGAACAAAGCAGGGATAATGGAAGCTTGAATAATGTGTAGCTGTAGTGGCCCAATGCCTCAAAGAGAGCCAGCTGTCCAAGTGCCCCAAGCAGACCAAAAAGAGAGGAAGATTTTCTTCATTTTCATTCCCGCTCTTCTACAGACCAAGGGAAACAGTTCATGTCTGTTGCAGCTTTTAAAACAGTTGGAATCAAAGTAGGAATAAGTTTTCCCTTAATAAAGTACACTCCATCTGCACATACAGCTTTTAATAAAATGGGTTAAAAAAAGAAAAAAAGAAAGAAAATGAAGTGTGGGGAAGCAATATGCTCATCTACAATAATATGCATAGCAATGAACTAAGGAGCTTGTAACTGAAAGGATTTCTTAATCCTGGAAAAACCATCAATATTTGGGAACCTATGGTGTAATGTATGAAATGCATCCATTAATACACCTACATGAATTGTGTTCAGAAACCCTTTATAATATTATTTGATCCAACCATTCATATTCATGCAAAGCTCCCACTGAGGCCGTATTACTAAAGAATCACAGGCTTAATAAACACATTTAGAAAGGAATCTCAGCCATGTGTGGAATCTACCATTGAATATGTTTGAAATGCAATCTTCCATATGCACCTGACAGTACAGAATGAATTCTAATTGAGAACAAAGGTGTGTAACATCATAAATCACAATTCGGCTCTGAAACTTAACTGCCCCTGGAGCTCCAAAAACAAGATTGTATGTACCATGGACAAAGGAGGGGGGGGGAAATAACCCACTCATACCTCCCAGTGGCAAAATTAAAAAGTAGGAGATTTTTGGCATCTTTTGGTGAGCAAAAGCAGTTGACCTTCAAAATCCTATACTATCCTATATGAATAGTTTTGAGACTGTATAAATAGGTTGTTGAAAGTCAACTTTAATTCTGCACTCTGTTTCCAGACACCAATTTGTTCCCAGCCTTGAACTGCCAGGATAAAATGATAGTACCTAGCACTGACTATTAAAGACAAATCAAACCTGCCAATGCCACTGGACAACTATTCTCACTTGGCTGAGACATTGACAAGGACTCCATGACCCACCTGCCTATTGACAGATTCCATACTCACTACAAGATTCAAAACAGGAGGAACTTCCTGACAGTAAGGGCTCTTCGACAGTGGAACACACTCCCTCGGAGGGTGGTGGAGTCTCCTTCCTTGGAGGTTTTTAAGCAGAGGCTGGATGGCCATCTGTCGGGTATGCTTTGATTGGGAGTTCCTGCACGGCAGGGGGTTGGACTGGATGGCCCTTGTGGTCTCTTCCAACTCTAAATTTCTATGATTCTATGATTCTATGATCCAGAAGTCTGTGAAACTCTCTAGAGGCAATTATGGATTGCAATGGAAGCTTCAGGAGGGGTGTGTGTGCTGCACTGACACAGCAGCACCAGTGCAACACTAGACTAACATGAGGGTTTCAATTTCAAATCATATGAATTGGAATTTGATTATTACTTGATTATTATAACTATTTTAATAGTCAATTCCTATCAAAAACACAGCAGAATGAAATTTTCCTCCAGCCCCAGTCTTTGGATATATTAGGGAAATATAATTCACTTTCAGAAGCCATTAAATGCATTCATCTCATCATTAAATGCTTTCATCTCTGTCAATTGTGTAAGGGAATTTTGAGACTGTCATTTTGTGGATTTTAGTTTAAAAGCTCTGAACAAGAAAGTACAAATAGCTTCTCACCTCATATCAGGAAAAATTAGTGGTGATAAATTAATGCGGGAGTGTCTACTGTATTATCAATTTGGTTTCAGTTGTCATCCATGTTTATAGCACTGATGCAACAAAGGGGACATAAAAAGAGACATGGGGATAAATCCACTGGGTTTGTATTGCTTCAAATTACCCAGAAGCAGCTAATTCCAGTGAGTGAAAAGAACTTAATCTGCAAATATGAAAATTTGACCCAAATTAAATATGGCACTCACTCCTATAGCCCTTTCTGACAATATTCTCTGTGCACCTTTCCAGCCAATATTTGTGGGATGCTCAGGGGGCTGCAATGTGAAAGGGAAATCACACTCTCATGTCCACTGGATTCTGTTGGTAGCATGGAAAGGTACTTAATTCGGCTACAGATTACAGAATGCCCAAACCAGTACAGCTTCTGCTAAGGGATCATGGGTGTTTTGGCACAAGAAATTAACTTCTCAAAGTTTTAGGATAGAAGTAGTAAACCATCCAGTCCCACTTGGATGGTGAATGAAATATATATGAATATTTGTCTTTGAACAAAGTTTTAAGAGAAATGATATAGCATCTAGTGACATCTTTAAAGTAATAATTAATCTGGTTTTTGGCTTCCATCACACAAAGAGCCACTCTACATCTATTTTAGGTTGTTCAGATCTACATAACCCCTGTACTTTGTCAACAGGTGAGGGAAAGATGTGGCCTCATACATGTGTGTGGCCACACATCCAGTCTCAGCAATAAGGGTGTGGCTGGGGAGAATACAAATAGCATAAGATCAAACAGAAACACTCTCTCTCTCTCTCTCTCTCTCTCTCTATATATATATATATATATATATATATATATAAGAGACATGTCTCAAAATGCTGTCTGATGCTTTATTATTAATAAGCTTGATGTGTTTCAGGTTGTTAATATTTTAAGGCCTTCATCAGGGGGTCCAAGAGAAAAAAAACTCTTCAGAAATTTCCGATGAAACAGCCTCTAATAAAAATTTCTTGGCAAGAGAGAACAAATGAATGGAAAGCTCTGGATTTTATTCCATCAGAAATGTAATGATGATAATCATTAAATGCTGTTATGATAATTAGAAATGCTATTATCATTCCTACTAAAGAATCTGCCAAAGTTGACCAAGCGACACCTTATAAGCCTCATAAATGTGCCTGTTCTCCAGGAAAGGTGTACATTTTCTCCTCTTGGGAAGTACGACAATTCTATTTAAACTGAGGCTGTTGAGTCCAGTCAGTTCATCCAAATGATGGATTTGTTTGTTTGTTTTAGCAATCTGTACTGAATTGCTTCCTTTTTGCCATATATATTTTCTGGAGAAAGGGAGGATTTGTGTTCCTCAATATAGACGAGGATTTGTGCTCTTGTTTCCATAGCCTTGGATACTCAAAATAATAACCTAAGAGTAGGATGTTGTTAAATGGTAGTACAGGAATAAACTGTTCTGTAAACAAACAGCTCTGTTTGCTGGCTACTCTAGTGAAAAATCAGAACAATAGGGTTGAATATATAACCACACAATAAATGGATCCTGCAGAATTGCTCAACCTGCAGGTTATCTTCACAAGCTTCAGCTGAATGACTGTTCTATTGTTTCTAATACAGGAGTGATATTGTACTTTATGTTTCTTGGAGCCTGCTGAGAGTGAGGGAGTATTATCAAGAGGAACTGATTCAAACCAGTCTGTTAGAGTAGTACACTGAAGGGAAGAAAAGATTATAAATGTAGACAAAACCTCAGAAAATGACCATGAACAACTGAAAGCTTGACTGTCCTTGTGTATGATTTGTTTGCTTTTTTCTTATTAAATGTTAACTACATCTTCGGTGGTGTCATTGATTATATATATTAAAAAACCTTACAGCACTAACAAGTGATGGGGTTAGAGAGGACCATGTTTTTCTTAACAGTTGTGGTATGTTTCACAAAACTGGATTTTATTTTATTTTATTCATTTTTTTTTTTTTGTACAAATGTATTTTTGAGAAGCAGCAGTAATACCAAATAAAAATGATGGAAGCAATGGTGAAAAAGGCTAAGTGTAGCTTTGAAATAAACCTGTACGGTATTAGGATGTATCTCACCCATATATCAAGCAGAGGATACTACACAAGGAAATGGGAAAATCTGGGTAAGGGTCATACTCAGCCATGGCACTCTATGGGTGACCATATGCCAGTCCTTGTTTGGGATGTAAATCTTTGTTATTTTTGTTGTCACTGGCTAAAACAAATAGAACAAAAAGAACTCACAGGGGTTGTCCACATTGGCCAAATAAAATGTCTTCACCCCATTGTCTAGTGGGGAGTCTGGATGATACAGGGCCCAATACCCAATTTATTTATTTATGGAGTGCTGTAAATTTATGCATCCTAGCACTGTGATTGATTGAAGAACTTCTCAAAATGTCAGCTGAGCTGACCACTTTTTTCAGCCCTCTCATGCTGATCAGGGACAGATAATGGCAGAGACAGCAATACAGTCTGAGGGAAGGTGGAGATCTGGGGAGCAGTAGGCCCTCACTTGAAAATGCTGTGTGTCAAATGGGATAGTCAACTCTACCAAGCAGAATGAAGCCATCACCTCAGGCAACAGGTGGTGGTAGGGACTGATGTAAAGTGCTGGGAAACAAAGCTCTATGTGTTACAAGGCCTCCCAGGTGATTTCCAAGTTAATTTATTGCTCTCTTCCTGTGAGACATCTGGTGTGTCAAATAAGGAATGTGAATTGCAGGCAGCCAAATGTCTTGGTCAAGATCGCATCCAAATAGGACTAACTAAATAACAGAGTCCCTATGCTGTCTTTGATAATCTCCACACTACTCCCACACACCATACATTCTAAAATTCTAACCCTTCTTCTTCTTGGTGTCAAGAAAAGAGTGACCTGTTCCAAACAGCTCAGATCTTTCTAATATGAGAAAACAACTTCACTTCATTGCAGTCATGTTTGACAAGCAGCATTTTCTGTGATGAAAGGCCAATGGCTGATCTAACAGAATATGTAAAGAGGAATGCACTAGGAAAGTGGCTCCTCAGTCACTAAAAGTATTGAGTAACTTGTGTTCAACAGAAGAAAATGGAATGATATTTTTGCTATAATAAGATTGGGAATTGCAGCCCTCCATATATTTATGCATAACCCATAATCCCTTGCCAATGGTTCTGCTAGGTGTGATGGAATTTGTTAGCCAGGAACACCAGGTGGAGGCACGGTTATCCATCCAAGGTCTAGAAGTTCTCTTAATTTTACTTTTTTCCTTTAATTTCCCATGGAAAGAAAATCAAGAAGAATTCCCTAGGCATGTTGTCTCTGGCAGGATTATGGATATACAGTCATATTTGATTCTGGCTATGAATCTGGAACTCATATATAAAAGATTTGAAATTAATCCCTTCTCTGAATTATAAATAAATAAATGCCCCATCTCTTTATTACCATTTGAGTCACACACAAGAGACAAGGGTACAAATGGAAAGGTCTGAAACAACAGTTTATTTGTCCATGCTTGAAAAAGTCAGATTTAATGTAGGTTGCGCTATTAGTTTTCTGCTACTTCACAACATGGTTAATCATGCTATTTAACCCAAGGTTTTGTCCTCTGGATTTCTCTTTGCCAAGATTGCTTTCCTGGATGCTCTATTAAGTAGCATTTTTCCTGAGTGGACAGTTTTTTCACTTACAGAAGTCATGAACCCAGTGCTCACTGTTTCCCTCATCTGTTCAAGTCTTGTGCTCCATCCTTCCAAAAAGTCAGTGTGGCAGGTCCAGTATGCTGTTTATGGCTGTTGGTTACAATTTTTCCTTTATTCCTTGGAAACTTCCCAGGAATTTGTAGCTGGATCAGCACCAGTCCATGATTTTGAGAAGCATAGGAGGGGATGCAGTAAGTAGGGAGGAATCAGAGAGCACTGTTTTTAAGGCAAACTCAACATCAGATACCACCCCATTCTTCTCCAGCTTGTGCAAGATGCTACTCTTTAAAAAAAATTGCAAGATTTGCATAATTTGTTGATGTGATGATCTCTTTTGGGTGCAATTTAATAAATAGCAGTAGATCCACCAGAAAACAATGGTACAAAATAAGGTATAAAGATAGAATAACTGAAACAAATAGAGTGCAATATAAGGACTGGCCATCTGGTGCTGTCATCATGTGCAATGCATGTAGTGCAGAATACATGGACCTCTGAGTTAGAAAAATGGTGCCTCCAAGATGATGGGTTTCAGACATGAGAACATTAGTTTTAGTGGCATTACTATACCAATCAGTGCCTACTGTTTGTGGTGTTGGTGTTGTTGTTGGTGGTGATGATGATGATTTGCCCCAGTTGATTTAGGCTGATTTGGGTTTAGTTTGTGAAATTTAAGCATTGAAAATGTAAATACTGGGTTTATAAAGGAGAAAGCTCTGTGTATGGTGGAATGTGTTTGCATTACTAAGGCCAATTCCAGGCATGAAGCTAAACTAACTATAAACAATGATAAGAAAATATCAACAGTGACTTGACTGATAATTAAACCAAGACAGGTACTGTATTAGAGAGTATTGACTGATGCAATCAGACAGCTGATGTAATTTGATGAAAAGCAGCCAAGTGTACCCAGTGTTGCAGCACCTCTAGAGACTAATTATTTATATAAGCAGAGTATTGCATAGTGAGTATATTTTATCTTATTGGACAATATCTGTCAGCTGATAGGCTAGGAAAGACATAAAACACACCAAGAGGAGACAGATGGGAGGTGACCATCTGTTCACCTCATACACAAATGTGGCTGGTCTGCAGCCCATGTTGATTTCCTAGCTGATGACTGACCAGAACATGCTTTTAAAGACAGAATATGCTGATAAAAGACAGTCCCTGCTCTCAAATAGACTAGATATGATTTCAATCTGGACAGATATATGCCCATTATAAATAAATATAAATAATGGATGCTTGTTATATATATTTATAGATATATAACAAACACTGCTGTAGATATAGAAGCCTGTTTAGTTCCTCAACAGACAATATGGTATTCCTTAGTGAATAGATGTGTGAGAGACAAAACTCCTGACAAATAAGGCCTTTATGAAGTATATGTGTAACATCTTAACAGATAATATGTAATGTAATGAAAATAATGTGCCTAGACATTCAAATATTTAAATTTCTCCCTAAGGTGGGTGTGTATGTTTGTGTATCCATGACTGCACATAATAAATAGCCTAAAAGACTAACAGAGAATTTACTGTTGTTGTCATATAAATATCCTGAGATTGCAATATTTAAGAAAGCTTAAGTGAAATGTTGATGCTAACTCTGCTGTCTAAATTTTACTGTTGGCCACAAGATTCTAAGTAAGTGATAACAGGGACCCCTGGACAGATACAGATTTACTAACAAAAGGCAAATGGTTCCCAATCTCAGTCTAAAAAGACATAAGTGGGGAAGAATGACAGTTTCAACATGGTTATTATATGATAGATGTGTATAATATATTTGCGCATATAGTACATAATACCCAACATAACCATGCTACTTTTTAAAAAGGGTAGTACATATCATGGTAAGAGCACTACATGATTTTTTTCCACAGGCAGCCTAAAGCCAAACAAACAAACCTGAGGGGTAAACCAATGTGGAAATTTTATATATGCATTAGAATTAATGTGCATGCTTTTTTAAAAAAATGAACCAAAGTAACTCTATAGTGCTGTATTAATATGCACAATATTGTCCTCAAGTGTTCAGTTACTGCTGAAAAATGCCTTTGATGGATTCACTGACCTACACATCTTACTTAAGTAAAAAAACAAAACAAAACAAAACAAAAAAACCAAAATGGTTTCTGCTGGCCCAATTGCCACTGTTGGAGCTTACATTTCTGGAGGGAAATATGAACAAGTGGATTGCCACTGAGTCTTCATCAGTGGTTCCCAAACTTTCATCCTCCAGATGTGTTGGACTTCAGCTCCCAGAATCTCTGACCATTGGCCAACCTGACCAGTGCTTCTGGGAATTGAAGACTCAAATTTCTGGAGGAACAAAGTTTGGAAACTATGGGGCTTTACAGACCGCCCAAAAAGAGTGGTCTGTAGCCACCTTTTTTTGCTGCAGAACTTTGCAGCAGCAGCTAGCTGCTGCAGCAAAGCTGCGCAGCAAAAAAGGAGTGGGAAAACCCTGCTCCACAGTTGCGGCGCAATAAACAGAAAAGGAGCCATTGAGTGCCTTTGCGCCACTGCAACTGCGCAGCTCTGTCTAGAACCTGCACAGTTGTGGCGTCATCATTGCATACACCATCTAAATGGCATTACGTAATGACGCAGGCATCATTACGTGCTAGGGTTCGGGAGTGTGCAAATGCTGCATGCTCCCTAGCCCATATCACGGTGTGAGGACGGCCCTTTTGGGCCGTATGTATTGCACCTAAATTTTACCTCTATTATCAGAGATTGTATGACTTCCCATAGAAAACAGGCCTTCAGTCTGATCAGACATTACTTTTTATATATTCTCATTTGTTGAATCTTATCCTGAAGATAGGGATGTGGTGGCTCAGTGTTTGAGATGCTGACTCTGATGGTTGAAGGTCAGCAGGTCGGCAGTTTGAGGCCCAAGTGCCGTTGGACAGAGTGAACTCCTGTCACTGGTCCCAGCTTCTGCCAACCTAGCAGTTCAAAAGCATGTAAAAGTGCAAGTATATAAATAGGTATCACTTTCGTGGGAAGGTAACAGTGTTCTTTGTAGTCATGCTGGCTACCTGATCATATCTTTGACAATGCTGGCTCTTTGGTTTAGTAATGGCCCGCTACAGTCAGACATGATGACAACTTAGTCAAAGGGGAAACCTTTACATTTATCATGAAGATTCAAACCAAATCAAGTCAAATTCTAATTTGAACAGAATCAACAAAAATAGCATAAGATGATTCTGGTGAGCCACACCATGCAATTTAAGAAATTGTAAATAAATAAATAAATAAATAAATAAATAAAAATTAAAAAAATGATACAGTTTAAGGAATAGTATGGTATAGTATGATATCCATAGTATTCTTTATTCTTTTGTTTTGTCAATAGTTACAATTTTAAATTACAATCAACTAAACAAATAGCTGGATAATATCAACAATTAAAAAGATAGAAGGAAAGGACAAAATAGCACACTCTGTAACTTCTAATGGTGACTCAGTATTATTGAATCAATGATTATGATACACGCTAATAAGAAATAGTTAACACAAGTATTCTAGAACTTACTTTGAGATTGGGTGGGAGGTACGAGTGGAGGCTTTGAGCCCTGAGTTAGTGGGTGGGTGTTTAATGAAGCCTGGACTGGCTTAGAAAATATTTCTGATACTTTAAAAATAGCTAATTCCCTGAGTCAATCTGAGGTGAGCGGTGAGTATACAGAACTTCACCAACTATGTATAATCTCATAGTTCTCCACTATAATGAATCTGACTCCCACACAGTACCCCACGGTTTTATAACAGCATGATGTATACATTCAGAAATGTCAGCAAAAATAACATGTGAACTATCCTAAAGTTTTCTTTCCACCACAGATCGCCAATATATGCTATCACCAAAGCTTTTCACTAGGATGCCTTCTGAAAGGCGCCCTCTAAGATCACATGATAAAAGAAGTTGACTATGGAAAAAAAACTCAAGAAAACAAGGGATTTTGCCTTCTTATAGTCTAGCCCTCCCCACAACATCCAAATCAAGAGGTATGGTATCAATCTATAGTAGTTGCAAATTCTGAATTGTTTCCTTTGCAGGTACTTGTTTTTGTTTGTATTAAACTGGGATTCTATGCCTTTTTAATTCAAAGAGGTTGCTATCTAGAGTCCATTATACAATAGTGTTTTTTTTTTCTCACAGCATTTTTTTTAAATTTACTGCTATGATTTATTTTAGCTAAAACATTAATCTGAAAGTTATCCTTTCTTCATGTGACCAAGTATTTTAAAAAGAGTCATTATAAAGTGCAGGATGGAATGACATGGATGGTATTAAAGAACAAAGAGTCCATGGGGCGAACATAATGAAACTCTACAAATACTTCAGCATCTGAAGTCTAAGGAATAAAACATGGCATCCTTTCTCATTGTCAACAACAACTTTATACTCTTTGAATAGGAACTGGAGTGAGAGGTTGAGTAGATGGAGGGAGTGGGAAAATGTAAAATCAATGAAAACTCTTTAATAAAATATGTGTGTGTGTGTGTGTGTTTAAAACAGAGAGCCTTTAGTCTAACAGTAAAATTGCAAATATTCATTCCACAATGGACACCCCCCCCACACACACACACCAGAAAGATATTCATTGCCTTTTCCAGTTCCAGTCATGAAGTATTAACACTGTGCATGATACTTCAATTCCCGTCATGATATTAATAACAATATATGTTATTGAAAAGTAACATTATCTTAATTTGCTTCACTCTTAAATTAGACACAGTAATGCAGCATATCTGATTGTTTGGGCAAGCCCTTCATGGTCACACAAATAATTCTGAGGGCATCACAAAGCCATAAAGGCAGGCATAATCCTGCTGCCAACAAATATGAATACCAGGTCCATCCTTGATCAGGTGCTAATTTGACCTGCATGACAAGGGATTTATATGCATATAGCGCTCTTTCAATCATGGAAGGATTCCTAGATTAATGAGGATACCTTGTGTGGAAAACTTCTCTTCCCCTTCATCAGTATAAGTGCAGGGCCACTTTTCACATGTGCAGAACCCACTGCTATTGGTATGTGTAAACCTGATGTTTATACACCAAGTCAGTCAGCAGCTGGGACCAGGCCTAGATGATATCTTCCCCTTTTTGATCTCAGAGTCAATCTGTCAAGATTAGTCAAAAATCTTGCCTTTGTGACAAAGCCAGAATGGGTGAGAGGCTTTTCAGTCATTATTTGACTGACTGCTTGGTTGCTACTCCTTTGCACCTTGTCACCGTCCTAGCAACAACCATGTGCCTGGTTGAGCAGTGACAGAGAAGCCTGTCACCCATTCTGCCTTTGTCACAAAAGCCACTGCAGGATAGAGGCTTCTCAGTCACTGCTCAACCAGCTACTTGAAGATTTTCATACCTGGCATAAATGTCACTCCAATGTGGCTCACTTGTCCTGAAAAGGTGGAGGAAGTGTGTGTGTTGGAATGCCTGGTGTGCTTCCTCAGTCATCATGCAATTGTCACTCCCTCTAGCATCCATGAATCATTCCTGGGGAGCGGATTTCCTATGAATGAAAAATTTGCGTTCATAGGAAATCTGCTCCCCAGAAATGATTCAGGGACGCAGAGGAGGGAGTGACAATTCCTTGATGACTGAGAAAGTGTGCCAGGTGTTCAGACACACATGCTTCCTCCACCTTTTCAGGATGATTGAGCCATTTTGAAGTGACCTTTATGCTAGGTATGAAAATTGTCCTTGATTGCTGCTGAAAACAAAGTGGAAAAGGAGAATCTTCTCTCCAGCAATGAAGGATGCTCAATCCTTCTTTTTCAGGGAAGTGTATGGCACAGCCCCTGTATGCACAGTAGGTTTACAGAGGTTACATGCTATAGATTGGAGACCTCTTCTCTCAGCCTGTTGGATGAAAGAAAACAAAAGCAGGCTGGAGCCCACAAAGCTTCAGCAGGATCTCAAACTTGAAAGCTGCATTTTACTGCATGCTCTAGCTCCTTGTGCAAATCAGTCAGTCTGTCCCAAAATGGTGCTGCTACAAGCAATAGAAATGGTGCCTGGCACCCAACCCTTGCAAGAGTCTTCTTACTAGTGAATGATGTGGCTAAGAGAGTGAGCTCATATAAACAGGTGAAGAGCAGGAGATACTACCACAAAAAGTGAGGCTTCATGGTTGCTTTAAGGGATCGTGAAAAGAAGTTTCATGCAACCCTCATCCCCACCATGGTCCTAAAGCCTGCTGGTTCCCCTTGTCTTTCTTGTGCACCAATACTTTAACTGAAGCCCCCCTTGATGCCCCCCTTTTCACTCACTGCTCCCCTGCTGTCCTCTTTTCCCCTCACCACCCTGTGGATCTTTCCATCACACTGGGGGGGGGGTCCACCTAGTTCATGAATCACTGTACCTAGACTATTTTAAAACCCCTATGACAACTATACCAGCCAGTGTGGTGTAATAATCTGAGAGTTTACTGACATTAGGAGACCAGAGGTTGAATCCCTTATCAGTTGCGGAAAGCCAATGGGTGACATTGGGCAAGTCACATTCTCTCAGCCTTAGAGGAAGACAATGGAAAACTTCATCTGAACAAAAAACCAAAAAAAAAAACAAACAAACAAACAAACAAACAAACCCCAAAATACCTTGTGTGACTCATTTCGCCATGTGACTTATTTTCCCATGAGTCAGAAATGACATGAAAGTCTACACAACAACAATTACAACAATAGGTAGCTTTGATTACCAAGTCATAGATTTTAGATGTTAAGCCGTGAAAAACATTTCATCATACAATAATAAAGTCCTCAATAGGGGATAATGCTCTTGTTCCATACCCTACATATGGAACTATTATTTTTTCTCAGTGGCAAAATTAGAACTACCATTCCATAGAAAAAAAACACAATAAATTTGTCTCTTCCTGGTTGGAAAAAGAGACTCTAATCTCTAGCCCTCATAGAAAAGCTGAAAAAGAAGAAGAAAATAACTAACAACATAATTTATTCTATGCAATATGGGACTCATTTATCAGTTATTGAAACTGTAATAGCAGACAGTATTGCCCACGTGTTTTAATGGAGGAAATTAGGGAAACATTTCCCTGCTAAGTATCTAATATTGTAAGTAATCTAAGTGATATTGAAAGGCATTGTTTTTCTGTGGTTCTTTCTGTGCTGCCTTTATACATCTTTTTATTAACTTTTAATGCCAAATATTCAGACAGAAGTGAGTTCAAGACAAAGGTAAGAGTCCATCTAAATCTAAGGAGCATTTTGCTATCAGTATTCAGTGTGATTCTGCATCCAATCCCTCAAAAGTGAGTCTTGTGGAAATTTCAGTCATTTCATGAAGTTGGAAGAGAATTCATACTTTGGCAACAACCATAAAAGAAAAAAGAAAAAAAACTTCTGACAGCATTATGTTGAACTTGTGTATCATATTTCACTAACAGCATGCCAGTCATTTTCACCAACATCACAAAATAGTTAATGAGGCAGATATCAGATTTCACATTAAGTTAATGTGGCATATATAACATTGCACAGGATGCTCTGAGAATGGTGGCCAAAGATATTAAATAAGGTAATGCAATCAAATGCTATGAGAGCGTCTACACGTTTAAGCACACTTGAATCCACACTGTATTAGCAACCAGACTGCAGATCTTTACATAAATTCAGATTATTTTCCTGGGGATAAAAGGGCCATTTATGTTGGTTAAGATCTGACACGTTAAAATGCAGGAACTACGAGGGGGTATCCAAAAGTTTTAATGATCACCTTTTTAAAAAAAAATGACAAAGTTTGTTTTGATTTGTAGTTGTTAACTTATCTCTATGTAGTCACTATCTAGATTTATACATTTTCCCCAGTATATCTTGACCCTCCAAATACCTGTTATTGTAGAAGCCTGCAGATTGCGCCTGATGAGGATTTTACACTTTAGTCACTTTTGACACAGCCAGTCACAAAAATAAAGGGCACAATGAGCTGTTTTTCTTAGCAACATGCACTTAGGCACCAATGATGACACTGACAAAATTTCATCAATATGCCATAATAACTTCCGGGTCATAATTATTACTTTACGATACCCCTCTGATGATTTTTAAAAAGGTGATCATTAAAACTTTTGGATACCCCTTAACTATGACAGTGTCTTGGAATTTCTCAATTCAAATGAAACTTCAAAAAATATACTTCTTTCTCCTTTGTTTTGCTTTTTTTCCCTGAAAAAAACGTGGGTTTGCTTTGTTTCCAGTTCTAAAGGGACATGCAATATATGCCCAGTTTCACAGTGAGAATGCTTCCTTTAGGCATAAATATGAAGTTGAAAAACCTATTTTTATTCTGCACCTTTTCTGAATATTTTAAAGCCATGGTTAGTTGAATCTATGGATGAAGAATCTGTAACTATGGAAGGCCAAGTGTATTATATAAACTTTTCTTACGTGCAGTCAACTCTCCATTCCTCATAATGTGTGCACTCCCTTACTCATTCATTAGTTTGCTCGCTCAGGTGGGGCAAGATAGAGGAAAGGGATAGCCTGATCTATCATCATCATCATCATCATCTGTAGCATCCCACTTACCCCCCCCCCCAAAAAAAACCTGGGGGACTCAGGGTGGCCTACAATTTAAAATTCATTTAAAAATTCAATTTAATATTTACATATCATTCACTCCATTCGATTTGATACACTGGCTACCAATTAGTTTCCAGGTGCAGTACAAGGTGTTGGTTTTAACCTTTAAAGCCCTACAAAGGCCGGGTCCATCTTATCTTAGGGACCGCCTCTCCCCGTACAATCCCCCCCCCGCACACTCCGGTCCTACTACAGCCTATGAAAACGAGGCTGTCACGGACTTCCTGGGGGACTTTCTCTGCTGCCGCTCCCAGGCTATGGAACAACCTGCCGGATGAGATGTTTCTTATTACATCCCTTGAGAGCTTTAAAAAAGCCTTAAAGATGCATCTCTTCCAGCAGGCCTTTCCAGAAACACCTTAACTCCTGGCCTTGACACTGGTTCACAACATTGGGTTGCGTTCTTCTACCAGCTCCCAGCACTTTATCTACAAAGTTTACATCTACAGTGTCCACAGAATGACTAGCTGCCTTTTATGTTGTATGTTGTAATTGTTCTTGGATTTTAATCTGATATTGGTTTAATTTAATTTTAAGGGGTGGGAGGTGGGGCTGTGGGTTATTGGAATTGTTTAATCTTGATGTTTTTTAATCAGTGTAACCCACTCCAATTGGTGACAGAGTAGCGGGATATAAATAAACATTATTATTATTATTATTATTATTACTACTACTACTACTACTACTGTGGGGAATAAAGGTGCCCATCTCCCTCAATGTGATTGTCCACAAGGGAGTGCTTTACCCTGGTTGCTGCAGCCTTCTCCCCAGCCGTGCCCAGCCATGATATCAATGGTGAGGGGTTAGATCAGGCTACTCCCTCATTGTTGTTTGACTTTGGACTGTCTTTGCCAGTGGGGAGAAGGCATCAGCAACAAAGATGAAGCACTTCATTGCTGGCACTCACAATAAAAGAGATGGGCAGCTTCCATCCTGCATGTGTGTGTGTATATACATCAAGTTTTTCAGAAACACATTTTAAAATAAATAAATAAATCCATAGATAGTTGGAGGGTGGAGGAGACCTTTAGACACCTCTTCTTTACTCATGGTCAGTCACTGGGGTGCGAAAGCAGG
Source organism: Urosaurus nigricauda (assembly GCA_034509955.1). Classification (NCBI taxonomy): domain Eukaryota; kingdom Metazoa; phylum Chordata; class Lepidosauria; order Squamata; family Phrynosomatidae; genus Urosaurus; species Urosaurus nigricauda. Next base: position 252,194,595 of record JAOEGL010000001.1, on the reverse strand, counting down.
GGAAAGATTTAACAACAACAACAACAACAACAACAACATGATTGGGTGGGGGAGACAACCAGTGAAAGGGCAAGATGGCAAGATTGACAGGTAAACAATAAAGCTACAGGTTGATAGACTTTGGCATGCTGGGAAGGAAAAAACATATCCCTTTTGTATTGATTTGAGTTTGGGCACATAAAATGTGTGGGAGTAAGTACAACTTGAATTCAGTTTATTTTGAATACATGTGGCAATAACACAGTAACTGAGATCACGGCAGAAAAGGAAAATGTGAGGTGAAGCTCATTTTTTCCATCCATGTAGACTAACCTCTAGTCAGATTTTCCAGATAAAGGTAGACAAAATATTATTACAAGTATTTCCCTGCAGAACATTATGCAATATGTCAGGTGATATATTGTGGTCCACCAGGTATCTGATAAAAACCCAGGAAGCTGGCAAAGCCAATTTTTATGTGGGATGAAATGAAAACAAGATGACAGTTTCAAGGTACAATAAACATCTTAAGATCTGATTGTTGGATCAGGGAGCATAATTAACAACAATAAAAGCGTACATGGCTTAAGCTGAAGAGAATTGCCAAAGGGTTAACAATGAACATGGGGGGGGGGGAGTCAAAGTCACTAGGAGGAACACATTAATATATATTTGGAGTTCAAATGAGTGGGAAGATGCAGACATTGCAATATTGCTAAAAAGGAGATTGCTTTACCAGGGCAATTTTACATCCTCTTGGTGCAAGATATGCTTGTAAAAAAGAGTCAGTAGAATAACAGCAACAAAAAAGTGAATAAAATACATGGCTTGTGACTGAAAAGCTCTAAACCCTCCCCTGCTGAAAGAGCAATGGTACTTTGGACCACTGAGTCCCATAAAAAAATAAGGATGAAGGGTTGAAAGAGACAGTCATAAAACCCTCAGATTATGAAGAAAATTAATGGCCAATTTTCCAATAAAGCTTTCATTTTATAAATAAACTGTCTATAGTACTCAAAACAGTTTCTTCATAGTAAACAAGCCATTTGATCTAAGTTTGCAGTACTTGAGATTGCTTCTCTTCTCTTCTTCTGTTTTAGAATATTGTGACCTTCATCAGAAAGCCTGAATTACTTATTTATTTAATCTTTGGGCTACTGAAATGACACCTATTACTTTGGGGCTTCACGTAGCTGGCTGGCTTACGCCTACCATGACAAGGTTTAAGATGATGTGTGTATTAGGCACACCGATGTCTCCACAGCTGTGGAGTATGCTTATATGTGCTGCCTACTGTAAACACTAGTCTTTAGTCTTCCGGTCTTTGTCCCAAACAATTCACCTGCACCAAAACCTTTCAAACTATGCAATTATAGCACCATGATTCCACTTTAATTGTAATGGCTTCAGCATCCTATGGAATCCTGGACTTTGTTCTTTAGTGAAGCACTAGAATTCTGTGGCTGAGAAGCCTAAAAGTTGCTTCCAAACTACAATCTCAAGGATTTCATTGGATGGTGTCATAGCAATTAAAGTGGATTTGCAGTGTTATATTTATGTAATATGAAAAGGTCTTGAGTCCCAGGTGTGGCTTGTCATGTCAAATCTCTGTGTGTGTGGTGTGGGGAGCATGGAATTGACTAGTAGTCCCAGAATATATTCTATAAATGCATGACTTATGGCACTTTAATGTGTGAACTACCCACAATTTTTACCCTTTCTTTTCTCTGAGCTAAAGTATCTTGCAGTGCCTTTGAGACTAATGGGATTAAAGATGGTATAACATGAACTTTTGTAGATGCATCTGAGGAAGTAGACCAAGTCTACGAATGCTTATGGTACAACTTCTTTTTCTCAGTTAGTCTCCCAGATGCTACAAGATCCCTTTGCATACTGATATTCCAAACTATGATGGCTATGTCTCTGAATTCTGTCCCCAAAACTGAATTGATGCTTTAAATCAAAGTGTTGAAAAAGTGTGGCCCTGAGGGCACAGCATGGTTATGTCTCTGAATCCTAACATCTAAGGTATATGCATGACCAACGAGACTGGAGGGGTTGGCTTACCTAAAGCTGTCCTATATGTGCAAACTCATTCATTCATTCATTCATTCATCCTTTTCTAGCCTGCCTTTCCTCGCCTTAAAAAGCATTCAAAGTGACTAACAATATCAATACAGATTCAGAGCAAAATTTGACCAAATATATAACAAATAAATACAGTGTATTAATTTAAAACAATTTGTGGCCCAATATCCCCATTCAGATGACAAATGATTTATAATAATTAGAATATTACATAGGCTCTATTTAGACATCTGGCTGAATCAAGGTTTACTTTACAGAAATGGATAGAAAGGGACTGGCCCCCTCCCATTGAGGGTAGGAATCATGTGGCCCTCCATATGTTACTGAGCAGCAACTTTTATTACCCCAAGCAGACTCAAAAGTGAAGAACACTGGGTTCTTTAGCCCAACAACATCAAGAAATCTGCTTGATTTTCATCCCTATTTTGGGGAGATTATAGAGGGTTATGTTATAGTTAAAATTAAGTGAAGTGAGAGAAAGCATGGTGCTGTGGTTTGGGCATTGGACTACAATTCTGGAGACCAGGGTCCAGTTCCTTTCTGGGCCATGGAAACTTACTGAGTGAGTCACACTTTCTAGGGGGAAGTAATGACAACATCTCTTCCATTGGAGTCTTAACAAGACTCCATGTTAGGTTTGCCATAAGTAGGAAATGACCCGAAGGTACACAGCAACAGCACAACAGAGACTGGACTACTTTCTGATTCTGGAATTAACATGGAGAGACCTTCTAATCCCCTCCCATATGTTAGGTGTACTCTATTCATCACCTGGACATGGCTACTTCTGAATATCTATCTATATTATATGCTTGTCCTACGCCTTGCTTTGCCCAGGTTAGGACAGCCCATGCTTGATTTGAGCTTTCCAAACACAGCAGAGTGGCCTGAGAGAGCTGGAATAAGTTGGCTGCCTTTGTAAAATCTGAAAAAGAAGTGAGAGTCAAGGGCAGATTGAAAATTCATTTAATAAAAGGATAATAAAAGGCTATGGAATTAAAAAGGGAGTTTTAGATCGAGTGAACTGAACTGGAGGAGGAAAGAAAGAAAAATGTTGAAGCGTTTGTACTTCACAAAGATGAATGCTGCCGGTTATAAAGTCAAGAGGGTTAAATACTTAGAGCAAATGTCTTGTCCTTGCTATTTTGTGAAGAAAATATATGAACCTCATACTTCTTCTTAAACTGACTTTATTGGAAGCTAACATTGGGGTTTTGTTGCAAATAAAAGATAATTTCCTTTCACCTGGTGGGATCATCTAGAGTGAAAGATCAATTCCCCATTCTCACACCTGAACCAGACTCTGTTCCAGGGAAGGGAGATTTACAGTAGCAGCTGAGAAGTTAACGTTTTTAAAATGACAAAGGCCACCCTTCCTCCTCTACACAATTTTAATAATTTTGGAGTTAGAGTAAGGTGGGGTGGGCAAGATTAAGAATGAGCTGACATTTCAGTTCCATTTATTTTCCATGAGAACCAACCAAAACATATGCATCTCTTCCTATTCAGGATAGAAAGCATGTACAATTTTTCAGATACATATCGTTTGCTATTCATAAAGGTTCCACCACTCAGTTCTGTACTTTTGCGGGGGGGGGGGGGGGGGGGAATAGAAGGACAAATTTACATATATTAACATGGTACTTCAGACATCACCTACTGAAGCTAAATTTGATCCAGCTATTAAATGTTACTACCAGATATCTCATTCCTCATAATAAATTTTTACCCAGAACATGATGCCTTAGTTTCATTTAACTCTCATTAAGAAGTTTAGTTGCTTTCACAATAAATTGAAAACAATAGCGCGTCTTTATTTTTGATCTTTAATAGGCAATCTTTCCAACTTTTGAAAAACTGAAAGAAGTGTATATTTCTATTCAGCTGTAATAAGAGGGAAATTCTGTAAAAATTTTAGGTGATTAACCAATGAAACAAAAAACAACAAACTTTTCTCAGATTGGGAAGGATATATGCCCTGCGTTTTGATATTTTCCTGTATTTATATCTATTGGATAATATAATGGTTGTCATGTAAATATCAGTGAAAAAGTCAAGTTAGATTCTCTCTGTGTGTCTTTGTTCTCTCTCTCTCTCTTAGAAATAACAAGCAACATTTTGCCAACCTTCTTTCTATAGCTGGAACTAAATAATTATGAAACCAAAGGGAGTTTTGATGGTACTTCTTAAACAGAAGCTCTCCATGAGGTGCTGAGACGAAAGACTAAAAAAAACATTTTGTGATAAGCCAGGTGAGTCTACCATTGAAAAGAAATGAGGTCACATCCACAGAGTGGGCTGAAAAATACAGCCACACACCTAAATGATTGCTGTTTGAACATTTGAAATAATTATTGATCATGCATCACCAGCTTATATTTTTCTGTTACTAGTTTATTCTGTATGGTACACAGAAAAGAAAAAGCAATTATGAAGAAACTTCTTAAAATGATAGGTTTATGATCATCCCTCAATGTTGTTGTTAACCACCTTTGAGTCAAATCTCAACTCATGACAACCCTGTGGATGAGACCCCTCATCCTCCACTGCTCTACTTAGGTCCTGTTAATTCATACTTGTGCCCTCTTTAATAGAGTCCATCCATCTAGCATGCAGTCTTCCTCTCTTTCTACTTCCCTCTGCCTTCCCTAGCATTCTTGTCTTTTCTATTAAATCATGCCTTCTCAGGTGGGCAAATTACAACAGCCTCAGTTTAGTCATCTTGGCTTCCAGTGAGATTTCTTGCTTGGTCTTTTATAGGACCCATTTGTTTGTGTTTTGGGCTGTCCACAAGATCCTTAGCACTCTTCTCCAACACTACATCTCAAATGAATTAATTTTCTTCTTATCCGCTTCCTTTGCTGTCCAGCTTTCACATCCATTCATGGTAACAGGGAATACAATGACTTGTATTCAAATATTCAAATATTCAAATATTCAAAAGCCTTCAAATACAAGGACTTATTTCCTCGCCAAGGTTTTTAAAATAGTCAGGTCTGATGTGGATGTTTTTGTTAGATTTATCATTATCCATATAACTGTCTAATCTTCATTGTGAATCCTTACTAATCTCATGGCCTCAATTATTTCTTGTGGTAAAGTGTGCAAAGGTTAATTATGCAATGCACAAAGAGGTTTTTTTTGGCTTAGCTGACTGAAATTTCCTCCCTTTTCCTCAGAAAGGCTACAGACTATTTCCAGTGAAATGGTTCCTCCACGACATTCCTCCAGTAATACTTTAATGACTCCGAAGGAACAATGGAGATTATTGGACAAAGGAAGCTCAGTTTTAAGTGTTGTAGAGACAAATGCGTTCTGCTTCCCTCACTCTTCCTGGCTGCCATATGCCATGCATAATAATTGTAGTGACCTTTATGGCTGTAGTAAATGACATATTGCAAAAGTGTATTTAACATAAATGGTTACAAAATGCTTGAAATCCCATTGGCATCCATATCAGTATTGTGGAAGGGTCAGATTTAAAGGCATAGGAACGCTAAATTGCAACTGAGCACTATCGGCCATAGCTGAAGGCTGTGATTTAGTAACAGAAGGAAAACCATAGAGACAGTTCACATTTAAAGTGCACATTTCTTGAAAATATTCTGAGAAGAATCTACCCTGCAAAGCCTCCTCTGGGCTTGAATTCCTGCTTTTGCACCCTCATATCCTTTTTCCTGCTATCTGGCTGTCAAAGCTTTGCTGTAGTGCCAAAAGATTGCCTTCTAGACTCTAAACATTTACCGTATCACACCTTAAAGGATCTCCACTTCCTCTTCCTCTAATGTGTTTCAGAAATATCACAAGGAAAGGAAAGAAAGACAGAAATACAATTGCTGCATTCCAGTGTTTATTAACCCTCCTGATTTATCCCCTGTCCAAAGTTATCTAGTTTCCATTCCTTCTTCTCTTTTCATTGCAGTCTTCTCTCTCAGTCACTGGTGGTGGTGGGTACTTTTGGAGCAAACTCTCAGTAATAAGCCTTACACTTTGCCTTTATTATTAATAAAGCCTCCTCTCTCTCACACACACACACAAAAACGTGGCCTCTTCCCTGTTACTCCCTTCTGAGCATTTTACAAAAGACACTTTGGTACTTATAGCAATGTTCTCCTCGTTTATATATGATTTCAAAGGACTTTGGCCATGTACACACTGGCCTGAAAGACCAGCAGGGGGCAGAGTCAGGGTGTAGTATCCTCATGACGCATGCCTGACTCTGCCCCCATGGTGTGTGGTATCATGGTGTGCCTCTGGCACTGCATCCATACACAGCCCGGGGGCACAAAAAGGAGCCATTCCTTTGTGGCTCCTTTTTGTGCTGTCAAAAGGCCAGATCAGGGCAGTGGCATGAGGTTTCCACAGCCTCAATCTGCACAGCCCCTTAATCTCTGAACTTGGAAAAACATGGCTTCAGGCTTGCATAGAAATGACCATGTTTTGACCAAGCATGTTTACGTGGCTGATATGCTTTTGAAAATTATTGTGTTCATTTGTAAATAATATGCATAGGATATACAGCAATAATGTTGCTCCATTTTATTAACAATTATGTCCCATGTATGTGATGCTAATATTCAGAATGTATGCAAAGGGATCTTGTTGCACCTTTGAGACTAAATGAAAGAAAGAAGTTGGTAGCATGACCTTTGATAGACTTCATCCTACTTCCTCAAACTAAAATGGCTACATCTTAGTATTCAGAATGTTTGCTTGACATTATAATGGTGCTTTTGTTGCTACTGCTTGATTTTACAGTTCATCTTTATGCTGTGTTTTGTAGCTTGTAACTTTAATAAATGCTTGGAGTGCCTGTTATCAGCTTTGGCTGATATGCCAGCTGCATCCTTTCCTGGAACCGGGGGATCTAGAAATGGTGATCCATGTGCTGGTAACCTCATTACTCGACTTCTGCAATGCACTCTACATGGGGCTACTCTTGTGCCTAGTCTGGAAACATCAATTAGTTCAAAATATGGCAGCCAGGTTAGTCACCAGAACAGCGAGAAGTGACCACATAATTCCTATCTTAAAAGCTCTTCACTGATTGCCTATCAGTTTCTGGGCACAGTACAAGGTGTTGGTTATGACCTATAAAGCCGTTCATGGTTCTGGTCCAACCTATTTGCGGGATTGCCTTCTTTCATACAATAGACACCGCACACTCAGGTCCTCGGGGAAAAGCCTATTACAACCAACAAGGCTAGGTTAGCCACAGTTACCCAGAGGATCTTTTGATCTGCCACTCCCAAACTATGGAATGGCCTGTTGGATGAGATCCAAAACATTAATAATCTTGACAGCTTTAAGAAGGCTGTCAAGATGGATCTCTTCTGACAGGTCTTCCCTGATTAACCCACTTGGTCTCAAGGATGCAGATTATTATGTAGAACACCCAAAAATGATCCATCTCTCTATCATTGTATTCATTGTTTGACTGTCTGATTGTTTTAATTGGTAGTTTTATGGTATGGTGGGAGGGAAGGAGAGAATAATGTGATATATTTTACAATTTTATGATGTATTTTATACAGTATTTTATTCTGATGGGAAGCTGCCTCGATCCGGTGGAAGAGGTGGGGTAAAAATAAAATTTAGTGTTGTTGTTGTTATTATTATTTGAAAAAAGAAACTTAGAAAGATATAAGACACAAAAGCTTAAGTTTGATAGAATTACCTTTAATAATTATATGCCTCTCTGGAAAGGCCCAGTAAATACACACACACACACACACACACACACAAACACAGAGAGAGGGAGAGAAAGAGAGGGAGGGAGGGAGAGAGAAAGAGATAATATAATAACTACTGAAAGACAGAAAGGCAGTTGTATTAGCTGTGTATATATCCTTTCACATTTCATGCAGCATTGACTTTTTTGCACTTTGAAAGGTAAGGCATGTCATTGTGCATGTCATCAAGAGTCATAGCAATGTGACACATCTTACTGACAAACCCCTGGCTCCATACCGAGTACTTAAAAGTGGTGGATACAGTTACTTCACCTGGGGGAGCAGGAAAGAAGTCAGCAGAAGTTGGTAGATATGTCAGGCTTGCCTTCAGAATTAGAAGCTGGTGATGGAGCAGAATCTATATTCTAGGCAGGTTTTCCCCAGCAACTATTCTTAATAACTGCTTTAAAAACCAACTTTTAGTGGTGGACTTTTTCAACTGAAATATTTTTAAGGAGGAAAAGAATGACAGAAATATATGGTAGTGAGGCAGAGAATCATTTTAGAATTGAGGATTTTCATTATTTTCCTTCCCTCAGACCACCATCCCCCCTGACCTGAGCTCACACATATTAAATAGGCATCCTATAAAACTAGAATGCATATGCAATGTAGATCTTGATTTAAAAAAAAAAACTTACCATACTATTTGATCACCATGAGTGACTTGAAATTAAGATATTACATAAAAATATTGTAAACCTTGACAACATCCACTGCATGTAATTCTTTGTGATATATGTGAAAGAATACACAGTGCCATTGTGAAGCTTCATATGTTTCATATTTCATACTTAGAGGGGTCATTCATACAGCAGGTAAGGATAGGCATCATCATCATCATCATCATCATCATCATCATCATCATCATCATTTCTTACCTCTCCTCAAGGCTTAAAAAGTTAGAACACATAACCATAGGACCTATTAAAATCATCCAGCATAAAATTAAAATATCCCTATTTAAAAATAATAGGTAACATTTCTAGTCTGTGCTCTTTTGGCTTCCATTCCATTACCTTGCTGCATTAATCTGCAAGACTCAAAATTTAATTTATATTTTCTCATAGCAAATGTAACAAAACACACGTTTTCATACATTTGCACCATCAAGAATTATATCCCAACATGCAAAGAAGTGGTAAATCCTGTTGATATGCAATGTCTAGTCCAAGAGGTAGGAAACTGGTAATTCCAAATACAGTGCTATGGTTTCATGATTTCAGGCTTTAGAAAACAAATTTTGGACACTTGGGAGTGACCAATGCCAGATCCTACTGAAAGATAGTTAGTCTCTTGTCTTTTGTTTCTGACCTACACAGCTCCAGTAACATTTCCCTTTTCATAACATGTTGAATATTTGTATAAAATTTTATCAAAGGAGTTATCAAAAGAAAATGCAAAATATCAGACAAGCAGTCACTGACCTCAGGAGGCTGGATTTGAGAAATGAAAAAGAAACAAAAGTAAAACCAAATTAAACAGTTTTGCCAGGGGAAAATCCTGCACTTTATTGTGGACATGCTTGACATTTTAATTGTACACTAATTTATCACACATTATTAGACTATTGTGAGGCTGTCTCCTTGACACCATAGTTTTCCTCTTTAGGAGCATTTATTTATTTATGTGAAAGATAGATAAGTTCATCCTCACATCTCAGTCTGGATGGTTTCAGCTAAAATATATTTTTCCCCTTTAAATAACTAGAAAAGAAGCTACTTTTTCTGAGTCTGTTCCAAAGCCTGGACCCATGATATAGCCAACGGGAATATACACACACCCCCTTACATTAAATCAGATAGTTCATCCAGTGTTGTCTTCACTGCCTGGCCACATCTCTTTATAGCTTCAGAAAGTGGATTTTTCTGAGCTCTGATTGGAGATGTCAGACTTTCAACATGGAACTTTCTAAATTTTAAACATGTGCTTTAAAAAAATAAATAAATAAAAATAAAATAAAATAAAAATAAAAACTGTAATGCATTCTCATCATCAATGATGGGGCATAGAATGCTTCCACTTCCCACCCTTCAAATCTCCTTACCCCATTTTATTTTCCTGAAAGTGTCTAGAAGCAGTGACATCAGTCTGACACAACCTCAGAAAGAGATGCTGGTGCTTCAATTTTGAACATCATTGAGAACACTGCTAGTTCCAACAGTGGTACACAATGGCTCTGAGAAATGTAGTTCCTAAAACTCATGACGCCCAGAATTTTTTTCCCCTTCATCTCAATTTCCAGTGTATAGAGGCTGGGATTCTATAAAGCATGGAATTCTATGCTAGATGACTTATTTTCTGACACACACAAACATACACATGAATACAGAGAGTGGGCGAGAGTGATCCAAACTTCAGTCCTATAACTAATTCAGGCATACAGTCCTTTCTTCAAAGGGAGTTTAACATGGTGTGATAAAGTCCAATTTAATTGTAATTGCAATTTTAATTGTAATTCCATTTTCAAGATAATAGTCTGCATTTTTGTAAAAAAAAAAAAAAAATCCTGTTCACGAATGATTTCCCACTAAGGAGAGCAAAGTCTAAGTGGAAACATGACCTCTAAACATGGACAGTTCAAGTTGTAGAAGTTGGCTTTCTTGCAAAAATGACTATTCAAAATTGCAAAACAAGCCACCACTTTTAAAATACACACGTCTACAAAGAAATCTATTTGAATGAAGATGTTTTGTGTATCTTTAAATTCGCCTTCTCCCCAATTGTTAAGATCTTTCTTTCTTATTTCCATTTTACTCAAATCAACATTAAAAAGCCTTTATTCATTATGTAATACCAATACCCAATATAGGTTCACTTGCACAGTAACTTTATTGTATTGCAAGTTATTTGTCTTGTCTTGTCTTGTCTTGTCTATTCTGAATGTCGGGGGGCTTCTCAGGGTCTCAGCTGGAACTCCCTCTTATTGACTGCGCATGGCACATTTAGGTGGAAATACCTCAGACTGAGAGCCTGTGTGGTGTAGTGGTTTGTCCATTGCAGCATGACTCTCAAGATCAGGGTTTGATTTTCAACTCAGCCCTAAGGTGAACCACCGGATGAACTTTGCCAGGCAAGATACTTTTAGCTCCAGAAAACCTTGTGATATGTTCAACTTTTATTATGTGCTTTCAATTAATTTCTGAGGGGGTTTTCTTGGCAAGGTTCATTCAGAGGTGGTTTGCCATTGCCTTATCCTGAGGCTGTGAGAGTGTGACTTGCCCATGGTCATCCAGTGGTTCACCTTAGGGTTGGCATAATTCAGAAATGACTTGAAGGCAGACAATAAGATCCTGTGACTGAAATTGAGCTTACCTGAAGCATGTGCTCCAGCCCAGAGCTATGACGTTTAGCATAGAGTGCACATTTGTGAGGTCATAGCAGCTAGTTTTGTCTATTTCTTGAATGTAACCTATGAGATTGCCTCCAAAGATGTGTTTGTTTCATTATAGAGTAAACAAAAATATATTAGGTGCATGCCTTATAAACTGAACGTGCAATGAGAACATGCAGAGAGTTTGGGATGGCAAATGTAGGAAGAAAAGAATTTAATTTTTCAAATACAATGGTCCCCCGGTTTACGAATCCCCCGGGGAACGAAATCCCCGGGATCCGAAACCGGCGGGACCAAAAAATATCCCCCGGGATCCGAAGGATCCCCCGGGATACGAACAAAAAAAACCACGCGGCCCCTTTAAATCGGCCGCGCGGTCCGTTGGAAATAGTGGTCCCCCGGGAAACGAATACTTCCGGGTTACGAAAGGTAATCCGGAACGGATTACCTTCGTAACCCGGGGGACCACTGTACATGAAAACAGACATGAAAAAGCCTTTTATCATAAATTCTTAATGTATGTAGTCATCTCACCACATTAATTCCCTGTTTTTCCCCAATAGTAATTATTAAGTCTTGGATTAGAATGCCACAAACTGCTGAGATTTCTTAGAACACAAAGACATACAAAAATCCTGACCATTTATACACTGCTATTAAAGTTTGTGAGTTGGAAAAAGAGAGAGAGCGAGAAATACTGGGTAATTTATTGTGGAGTGACAGAGTCTGGAAGAGGCAATAAGCAAAGTGAATGATTCATATGCAAGTTTACAATAAAGCATCTACTTTGCAGCTGTTGTGCTCTGCTGTTTGGAGCTGATAGTGACTTAATGTATTATCAATACTGAATGCTGAGATATAGGGATCAGTCATCTGAAACAGAACAGATCTGTTGTGATCAATGGGAATGCCATTGATCATTGTAAACAGGGGGATACATTATGCTTAGTGCTGGGCCATTCTAGATGAGAGTTACTCTGGCACTCAACCATACCTCATCATTAGAAGACAGATTAGCTTAATAGAAAATATATTAACCCTTCCACATAGAGGCTCTGTTCAACTCCGTCAGTACTGTAAGAAGCTAAAGTGAAATAAGAGACAGACCTGGATTATACTTTCTATTTGAGTTATAGAAGAATATGTCTAACCTTGGAATGTCTTCAATGGAAGATATATATGTGTGTATTACTGTAACACATGACATTTATTGCTGAGCCTCTTTTTCAGCTAATGATTTCTTTCTCTGGGTACTGCATTTTTTACAAAATTAAAACGCATGCAATGATTGACTCTCTAACAGAGAGTCACCTGCCATCAAATAGCTTAATGGTCACTTGGGCCCAATAATACATTAAACCACACATCCACACGTTTTCCTTGTCAGTGCACTAGCATATACTATAAATAACATTATGCGGTTCACTCTTGTATACTTGAACAGTCTATCTAAACCAGAAAGCCAGCTTAAGACGAATGAGATTTCATCAAAAGATGATTGCCTGCGTTGGGAATTTATAACAGTACACTGTCTGGCTATGTTAAACACCACATCTCTCAGTCCCTCAAACAAAAACTCTTTGAGCTTCAGAAATTAATCAGCCTGAAAGCCAAATGAACCCTCTAGTTCACATTCCTCCCATGTTGAAGATCCTCAGTTTGGTTCAAGTCAGATTTTCATTTAACGGTTTGAACAAATGAAAGAAAGAGGTGTTCAAGACAATGGATATCACTCCTTTCTTTGACAAGTTTAATTCCTAAAATGAATAAACAGCTTAGATTCTGAAGCTTTGCAAACCTATATTGTCATTGTACAGTTGTCCAAAGGTTGAATGGAATTTTAAACGCAAAACAAAATGTGTGTGTGTGTGTGTGTGTGTGTGTAGGAGGTTCACTGAAAAGATATTTTTTTACATTAGCAAAACATCCACCATGGCATTAGCTAATTCTATAATGTTTCTTAGTCAAGCACCAGCACCAGAAATATACAATGCACTCTTCTCTTACATGGGGGATCCATTCTGGACCCCCCCCCCCCCCTTTAAGGCAAATACTGTGTATGCTTCAGCCCCATTGATGATGAAAGTCGAATGTAGCACACCTCCGTATGATGCGGGCGCACTGTATATATGAAACATTAATTTTGAGTTTAGAATACTTTTGCCTTGTTACAGCTACTGTAGTGTAAACCCATTGAACTAATTGTTCAATAGTAAGTCAACATATAGGTAAATCCAGTTGATTCTATGGTTCTACTCTAGTTGGGACTAAGAATAGAAGTTAGGCAATCATTCTGTTCAGCAGATTTCTATCATTTGCAAATTATTTACATATTCTTTCTGACTGACACCTTGCAGAAATCTAAAACATAAAATGCATCTACAATATTATTTGATTTGGACAACTGATAACAGAATAGTGTGCTTTTTGCCTCTGGTTGAAGTGAAACTGAAACATTTGAGCTTCCTATTTGTCAAGTTAGGCTTTATTTAGGTTAACTTCTGGCCCTGTAATTAACATTAAGCTTTATATAATTGTTTCAGATTTACTGAGAACAATTCCTTTTCCTTTGCTCTACAACAAAATTACTTCTTTTCTTCTACTTTAGATTTTTAAATTTGTTGGAAGAAAGGCATGCTAGAAAGAAAGAAAGAAAGAAAGAAAGAAAGAAAGATCACTGAACTCAGAAGCTGAAATATAAACAACGTGATCCTCAGAGTTCCATCTGATATTTACATCAATAAGGAACCTAGTTCACAAGGGAGCTTGTAGTATGTATTGAAGTGCGCATGGAGCATTGCTTCAAAATCTTTAGATGTTTTATTTGACCACATTCTGTTGCTATTCAGTACCACTTCTTCAATCCAAATATCAAACTGTGTGTGTGTTTGTTGATGTGCCTTCAAATCGCCTGTCGACTTATGGTGACCCCATGAATTTCATAGTGTTTTCTTAGGCAAAGAATGCCCAGAGGAGTTTTTGCCTGTTCCTGCCTCCAAAATATAGTCTACAGCACCTACTAGTACATAAAGGTTCATGATTCCAAAGACTGAAGAATCTATTGTCAATAATAAAATTCATTCATTTAATGATAGACCATATTACATTCATTGGATTTCTAAAACTGAATACACAATTTTACAAAAATGTGTTTCATACCGTGTTTCCCCAAAAATTATATTATTTTTTGCTCCCAAAGATGCACTAGGTCTTATTTTCAGAGGATGTCTTATTTTTCCATGAAGAATAATTTGAATTTATTGTTGAACAACCCCCCCCAAAAAAAACACATTTATTATATACTGTATATATATATTTATATACAAAAACTTTACTAGTCATACTTTTGGGGGAGGCCTTATATTTAGCAATTCAGAAAAACCTCTACTAGGTCTTATTTTCTGAGGATGTCTTATTTTCAGGGAAACAGGGTAAAATATCTGATTAAGTGGCTTGTCATTTCCTCTAGTTCTCCAGAGAGACATTGCTAATCCCTAGTGTCTGGAAATATTGCTTGTGGACTACACACTCCAGAATTTTCCCAATGGCCTTGTTGGCTGGGGAATTCTTGGGGTTTGTAGTGAAAAAGGAACTTTTCTAGGTGCTGTTATAGATGCTTTAAAGGGATAGAGCACAATGCTGGTAGCATACCTAGCTTCGTGCTGTCAGACTAAAGACAATGGCAAGCATGCCCATTCATCTTTAATCTCCTTCTTCCCTGACAAGCCACAGTTCTTGCAGGCCACTCACCCAACAAGACAGGACTAGATAACTGTCCGTGGACCCAATTTAGACTTTTGGGCCCGATACATACAGGCATGAAGAGGCACCCATGTGGTGCGCTTAGGGTTTTCCGGAGGGTGCAGCATTTAGTCCCTCCTGAACCCTAGCACATATGGACGGCACCATCTTGTTTCTGCACTGTCCATACACGCACACCACAATTATGTCATGGCACATGCTGCATTTAGATGTGTAGCATGCACCATGATGAAATGGCGACACAGGAGGGCACCAAGGGTGCCCTTGCTGCAGTGCTAAAAGGACCTCAAAAACTGAACTTCTTTTTTGGACCTGGTCCTTGGCATGGCCTTTAGATGGCCACGCCAAGGACCCCAAGGCGAAAGGTGCCGTGGCAGTGGGCCCTTTCTCCCTTTGGAACTGCCATCAGTTGTGGGGTGCAGCAGAGAAACGGCAGTTTGCCACTTCTCTGTGGCCTGCAGAAGTGGCAAAATAGGGCCTCTGGGGCTGCCAGTGAGGCAGCCCTGGCCCCAACCCACTGCTTAAAAGGGCAGCTGCAGACCACCCCAAAAGGGCGGTCTGTAAAGCCCCTTGGTTTCCTTTCCCAGATTGATTGCCAGAAGGCAGAATTTTTAGGATTTACTTTGCTGTCATGTTTGCTGTTACTCATTGGTTTCATACAGTTTTACATCTTTATTATACAGATGTAAATCCAACTTATTTTTCATTGCAGCTCTCTTCGTAATATATAACAGAAAGAAATGGTCTAGAGGGGAATGTAAAGCACATTGAGACAGTGAGGCAATGGTGGAGAGACACCTAGCTAATTCTTTTACATGAGGGTAAGACACTGAGGATGGAACAAGCTTGTTTTCTGCTTCTGCAGACGATAGGACCTGGAACAATGGGTGCAAGCTACAGGAAAAGAGATTCCACCTCAACATTAGGAGGAACTTCCTGACAGTAGGAGCTGTTAGACAGTGGAACACGCTCCCTCGAAAGGGTGGTAGAGTCTCCTTCTTGGAGGACTCTAAACAGAGGCTGGATGGCCATATGTCAGGAATGCTTTGATTGTGAGTTCCTGCATGGCAGAATGGCATTGGACTGGATGGCCCTTGTGGTCTTTTCCAACTCTATGAAGTTTATCACACACCTTGCCTTCTGCAATGCTCCTGTCACCCAAACGTCACCGATCTGCGACGGGAGCCTCCTGGTGGGATCACTCATGGTGCTTTGCTTCTGTTTTGATCATGGAAGTGTTAGCGTAATTGTTAGAAAAAGGGCCCTTATTTAATAATGATTTGATCCATTATTTAAAAAGGGCCCTTTTTCTAACAATTATGCTAATGCTTCCATGATGAAAATAGAAGCGTAGCTCTATGAGCAATCCCACCAGGGGGTTCAGGGTGTGTGTGATAAACTCCTATGACTCTTATCAGACTTCTATAGCTTCACAGACTTGCTAAATGGCTGATCATTTGTTGATTATAGGTTGTATTCAGCACACATTTAAGATACTGGAGTAATAATTGCCAAAGGATAGTTGATCTTATACTCAGTGCTTCAGCGAGGTGTTGCCAATAAAACCTGGCCATCAAGAGATGTCATGTCTTAGATATTAATGGTAGCATACGTATTTGCATGAACACATAGAAAGTTAGTTTTAATTAACATAGAAAGTTGCTTTTCAAAAATATAAATTACTAAAGTTGTGGTCCATAGTTCAACCCATTTGCTATGTCTCAAATTTTCAACAGGAGTTCAAAGGAAAATTATTTATATCACAGTTCTGTCATTATTTTATAATTCTTTGTGGATCTTCATCTTTCTGCTTTGACCTATCAACTTTCTTTTGAATTTCTGACCTGACCAACTGTATTGTTTGAAGTTCATCTCAAGGTGGGTCATTAAAAAAAAAAAAATCTGATTTGCATTTTTCCACTGAGTTAATCAAATCATTAATAAATTAAAGGCTCTTAAATAAGACTGGACCTAAGAATGACCCTTGTCGAGCACCACAAGCATTGCCTTTCCAAACTGACAAGGTACCATTAATAATAACTATAGAAGGAACCTTCTTTGCTAATTGCAGACCACTTTAGAGTGTAGGACCCAGCCTATATATTTCTAGCTGAAAAAGAAGAATATGAAATGAGCACGACAGTTTTGTTAAAAATGAAACCAATGGGAGAAATACAAATCTGTCCTATTGTAACAAGTGCTGAATTAATACATATTCACAAATATAACTGCCAGAACTTCTAGATTATCCAGTTCCTTAGCTAGGCATCCCTTACAACAGAATTAAATCAAGGGCTATCCAGCCCATTATGATACATTTTGAAGCTATTAAATTAGGTGCAGTGGAAACAAGGCATAGTTTAGACTAACTACTACAAGCTTACCCCAGTTAATGAAGTAGAAGTTTACTGGATCGTTACTTCTTTAACAGAAAAATTGATACCAGAAGCAGTAACCACATGGAAAGAATAGAGATAGGTGCCTACACCACAACAAAGATCAGATTTACATATTTCTGTAAACTCTTTATCCAGAACTAACTATAAATGCATGTAAAACAAAACAACATCAGGTAAGCTAATATTTTGAACCTTTGAGAGGGCCCCTGGAAGCTTCTTCTAAAATGCAGCTAGGAATAACTTTCTTTCACCAGCTTTCACTTTCCTCATGATTTCAATTTTGGTGATTCAACCTGTAGATCAGTGGTTCTCAAGCTTTTTGCCCTTGTGACCCTCTTTTACATTTACATGTGGATGTCATGGTCTGCTCACATTTAATGTAGTAAATGAGTAAAATGTTTTGTTTGTTTAGTGTGCATATTTTTGTTTGCACATTCATGTGTATTCTTGAATATAAAGAAATGTAGCATCTTGTCCTGAGAACTGAGGCATTGATGGAACAGCTGTGGGAAGAAGAAGTGGTGGCCATGATCCAGTGAACTTTTTCACTCTCCACCTCCTTTTCTACAAACTCCTCCTCTTCCTCTTCCCTCAGGGAGAGGTGGCTGCTCCATGTAACCTCCTTGTTCTTCTCTTCTACTCCAGGAGACGAAACATTTGGGAAGTGGAGGAAAAGGAGGGGAAAGGGTCTCCAAGTATCACACCTCCCTTGAGCAACTTTTGAACACACACCCCAGGGTCCCACCCCACTGTTTGAGAAACCGCTACTATAGACAGCCAAAAAGACAAACAAATGAGTCCTTGAGCAGAGCAAGCCTGAAATACCCCTAGAAACCAATATGATCAAATTGGAGTTGTTGTATGTTGACCACTTCATGTCAAGGTGTGACTCATTATACTTTAATTAGTCTTTATTTAGTTTTTCCAAACTAAAATAAACAAAAACAATTAGATGAGCATAGTATAACCACTCATTATAAAAGGCAATGATAGTGGGAAAGGTTGAGAAAGAGAAAGAAGACAGCATGCCAGGTGGCTAGACTCAACTAAGGAAATCACAGGCACAATATTGCAAAAGTTAAACAGAGTTATGGAAGACAGGGAGTCTTGGAGATGTCTCACCCACAGGGTTGGCACAATTGACAACAATCTATAGATCAATATGTGTTTTTTTTTTCCCCTTCTTCAACCAACCAAAAGCAAAAACATGTTGGGATAGCTGACGAGACAGACTCATCAGGTTTTCCATTTTGGATCTTCTCTCTCTCTCTCTCTCTCTCTCTCTCTCTCTCTCTCTCGTGCTGCTTATGCATACTTAGTAAGGAATTCCAGAAGTTTACCATGCTTCTTGTAGGCTGCCACACACTGTTATAGCAGGATCAGCTAGAGCGGGATTTTATTCTTTCCCAGCTCAAGCTTTATTGCATGGTTTACTGAGGACTTGTTGCTGTAACCCAAGAACAAAACTTTGTGTTTCTCCAGCCTTCTTTCACCATCTTCTCAACACTGATGTTGCTAAAATAAAATAATAAAATAAAGTAAAACCCTGCTAGATAGACTATGAAGAGGAAAAAATGGAGACTGGGCAAGTATTTAAAAAAATACTCTAAAAAGACCTTTCTTTGTCAGAGGCTTTGTCACCTCTGAGGTATGCCTGTACTTTAGACTTAAATATGTTCCTGTTGGAAGACCTTAGCAAGGTATTCACAAGGAGGTATCTGAGTGCATCTAGACCTTGGAAAAATTGTCACTTTGATTACAATCCAATTTGGCAGGACTATTATTCAAACAGGGTTCTGGGAGTTCCATTCTTGGAGAAGGCAAGACCTGGTAACACATTCATTGGTTACATCCTGTTGGAATTGCTTTCATGTGCTCAATGTGGAACTGTGTTTGAAAAATGGCATTTAAAGTGTTGCAGGGCAAAGAAGGGATGGGGAAGGCTACTTCTGTATAATTGTGGAGATATTGCAATTATACAAGAACAGACCATGGTGTACTCACAATAATGAGAGGTATGCTTACATGATGGTGGAATTCCCTTTTCCTTCTCGATAATATTGGTTCTTTATAGGGATGGAGAAGCATACTACTTTTCAATAACATTTTGCTTTATTCTGTATACCTATTATGAACCTGAAAAAGAGATACTGATTCTTTTGGAGAATGGACCTTGAGTGTCAGATTAGCTCTAGAAAGTTGTCCCAGAGTTAACAGCAACACTGTTACATCTACTTTCAAACACTGGTGGTGTATTTGATGGAAAGCTAATCTCTGGTCAGCTATACCCTTCATTTATAAGTGAAGTCAGATTTCAAGTCATGTTAGAGCACTGGCTTCCTGAGTAAATGCTGTTTCATTACTTTTACACTACATTTCACTGAAAGTAACCGATGGCATGCCACTGAAGCCAGAGGTGCTTAGGGCATATGCTTAAACTAGATGCCTAAGTGTCTTCCTTGAACAAACATAGCTTGCTGAAGGGCCATTTATACAACTAAAATATTATATAATGTGCACACTCATTGTTAGGTTATATAATATTTTGTGCATTATATAACTGCTCAGGCATTTCATTTTAATTTGCTGTGAGTAGGCTGGAGTTGATTTTGTATTGCGACTGCAGGCGTCCCTATGATCTGGTAATATTATATCAATATTGGGGAAAGTGATAAAGTCATCGAGTTCTTTAAAATCACTGTGGGTTTTTATGGTAATGCTACATGGGAAATGAATTGTGGATGGAACAGATTAGTTCTCCCTTCTCCAATGCCTGAAGGGAGAAAGAAAAGAAACAAAGAAGCAGAAAGAGAAAAATTCTAATAGTCCTTAAAAGTTTGCAGTTCTTATTACTTCTTTCCTTTTCTTCCTCTTCTCCTACATTCAAAATTCTTAGACCCACACACCTTTGTTGAAGAGCTTATTCCCTCCAACTGTCCTGATTTGTCAAGGATAGTCCCATTTAATCCTCTGTCACACCACTTTTGGGCTGTTTTTTAAATGCCTCAGTTTCTCTCTCTTCCTCCCATTTTCCCCTTTGTACTTGGGTTATTTCCATTGCTTCAAACTGGTTTCAAAGTGCAAAAATAATTTGCACTCAATTAATTCAGTGAAAGAAAAAAAAGAGGAGGGGTGGAATCTTGCCCTCCCTAGTAGGCTCAGGCAAAAGCAAACTGCTGTAGTCTTTCCTAGCTTGTGTCTTCTTCTTCATCAATAACATTTGTGTTATCGATCACACTTAGATATTGCTTGGCCATATGTGTCCCTCTTTTCTGTTGTGAGATGTTGGAGGGTATGAGAGCCACATTGTAGCATTGAAACTGTGTTGACACTGACATCATTTAGATCCAGGGGGAAGACATTTCACAATTGTTGATTCTTAACATAGATGCCTTGCGGTCAGAAAGACTATTCTAACTTATGTAAAAAGGCCAAGCCTGGCAAACAGTGACTTGAGTGATCAGTTTCCTGCCTTCCTTCCTATATCTCCCATGGGAACTTCTAAAATGCAGATAATCAGTTTCTTCTCTTTCTCACTAGACTGATCTGCTGACTGCTTTCTGACCCATAAATCCATCCCTGCCTAGAATGTTTTTGGATAGTACATTTTTAAATCATATGGATGGATGCTGGCAAAGATGTTTAAAGGCACTGATAATGTATTGCATATATACCATGGTGCCCAGAGGGAAATCGTAGTATATATGCAATACTTTTAGACATCATAGTGGATGTGAGTAAACAGATTCTGCATGCATCTGATGGAACAAGGTATGAAGAGGGAGAGAGAAATAGAGTTTTCCTTTTCATAGGAAAAGCAACCAAACGCCATTCAGGATGCACTTGCACTATAGAAATAATCTAGACTGACCCCACTTAAACTACCATGGCTCAGTGCTATAGAATTATGGGAATTATAGTTTTGTGAGACATTTAGTATTCTCTGTCAGAGACCTGTGGTTCCACAACAAACTACAAACCCCAGGATTCCATAGCATGGAGCTTGGCAGTTATAGTGGCATCAACCTGGTTTATTTCTACATTGTGGATGCAGTCTTTTACATAGCAATCTAAAATTAGGCAAAAATGGTTGATATTTTATTTTGTATCCCTGGAAAATAGTTGTATGAACAATATGGGACAAGCACAGAATCCAACAGAATCACTCTTTTAGAAGAACCCACTCTTGTTTTAACACACTCTAAAGGGGCCATTAGATTTAATGGGTGTGGTAAGAAAGGAGAATTTTAAACCTTTGTTCAGTTTCACTGCCTGTCTACATGCAGCACCCTGACAGCTACCCTGTTTCCCCCAAAATAAGACATTCCCCCCAAAATAAGACCTAGTAAAGGTTTTGCTGAATTGCTAAATAGAAGGCCTCCCCTGAAAGTAAGACCTAGCAAAGTTTTTGTACATAAGTATATATACAGTATATAATATATGTTCATTTAACAATAAATATGAATTCTTCTTCATGGAAAGGCATCCTCTGAAAATAAGACCTAGTGCATCTTTGGGAGCAAAAATTAATATAAGACACTGTCTTATTTTCAGGGAAACATGGTACTTCTGGTACATTTGTGGACCATATATTATGGTCAGGCCTAGCAAGCCCCCTTTTAGAAACTACTGTCCATTCTGTACTCATGCTCCATAGGTTACCTGGATATTTTCCTTATTCCTCCTAGCAGAAGCTGTGCTCTGGAATTTCCAAAATATAAAATGTCTTCCATAGTTGTTGTCCATGTATATGTATCTGTAACACTGAATAAAACTAAGGACTAAGGGACTCAAGCAACATCTGTTTTGAAGGGGATATCTTCCTCATATAATTGATGGAAACATCAGAAGAGCAACCATCATTTTGAGAGAAAATATCCACAAAAGACAGGAGTCAAGTAATAGCACATTTCATCTGTGGTAGATTTCCACCTATCCAACATCTCCTAGCTAAAGTTAGAGAAAGCTGCCCATTGCTAATAAATTCTGAACATCTTGCTAGAGACATCAGCCAGTCCTCTTGTTAAAGCTTTCCACCCGCTCCCAAATCTACAGAGACTGATGGTAAAAGCTTTTTTAAAAACACTGGTCAGCAATCCAGGATCACACTCTTGTGATTCAAAGCACAGCATCACCTGTACTCAGAGCAAATCATCTGCTAGTGTTGCAATCTTATTTATGTGACAGAATGCAAGCACACAGGATGCCATCTGCAGTACAAGGGGGAAACAACCACAGACCTGATGAATGCTTGGGGAGCCACAAGTCTGCAATCGTAAGCAGGAAGCTGGAGCAACCGGCAGTCAGGCATTTCACCTCCCAATATCACAATCTCCCTCATTTGTCCCTGTTCAGTATTTAGGAGCCATCCCCTTCAGGCATTTTGGACAAAGTAGAATTTATGGATTTGCAAAATAAAGACCCTAACACCACATAGGGTACGTCTGTAGAAAAATGCAGTTTGACATCACTTTAACTGCCATGGATGTATCCTACAGAATCCAGGGATTTGTAGTTTTGTGAAACACCAGCACTCTTTTGGCAGAGGAAACTAAAAACCTCATAAAAGTACACATCCCAGGATTCCATAGGATGGAATTATAACACTTAATGCTTTATTTTTACAGTGTAGATGCACCCACAGTCTCAACCCACAGGAAGCCAAAACGTTTTTCTCATTTTATGTTGCTTTTAGTTCTATTTGTTAATCCCCTGCCCCTTGATTAACTCCATAGAAGACATACCTGAGATAAGAGGGTTTTGTTTTTATTTTTGTTTTTGTTTTGCTTTTCCATCATTGTGTGTGTTGGTATACGCAGACATTTTATGTTTTATTATGAGGTCACTGTCATTGTCATATATTCAAATTGTTGTTTCTTTCTTTCTTTCGTTGTTTCCTGCCTCTCCTCAAGACAGGATAGAGCATAATAGAATATACAACACAATTAAAAGCACATAAAACTAACAGTGAAAAACAAGACCATAAAACCATTAAGATGCACTCCTAAGAATGTGCAAATTAAAAAGTCCTCTGATTTAAAATTGACTGGATGGGGCACTACCTTGTACATTTTATCCTAAAAAACAGACAATAACAACAACCACAAATCAGCAAAGTGGATTGTGAACCTGGCAGATGAGATCTTTTTGAAAATGTTCCATGCAATTTTGACAGAGAAAGAAAAGAAATGGTTCATGTATAAATAATGATAAATGACCTCCAGCAGTTTGGCAGGTACTGTCTGTTGCCACTCCCCAGACTTTGTTAGGCTTGGATTTACCATCTCATAGCTCTGTTTTTACAGTTGGCCCTTTCACACTACAAAATAATAGTGCTAGCCTTCAACTTTAACTGCCATAGCAGTACCGTATGGAATCTGAGAGTTTGCATTCAAGCAGGAATATTTGTCATTCTCAGTCAGAGAGCTTTAGTGCCTCCCAAACCTCAAATCCTACAGTATTCCATAGGATGCAGCCATGACAGTTTAAGTGGAAGTATAGTGGTATAACTGTGTAGTGTGAAAGGGTCATGTGGTTCTTAGAAAGCAGTTTGCTGCATTATACCATAAAGAAGCCCTAATATGTGCTATGCCCTAGTAATACTATAAGGTGTTTCTAGTTTGTTAAAAAAAAATAAGAATAAAAATAAAAATGAAGTGTTCAGACAGGGAGGGGGAGGCTATCCTTTGGATTTAATAAGTTCAGTTCTGAATATGCTCAGCAGGAGCCATCCATAATTGAGTTGTGTTAGGCTGATGTGCTGTGACCCACTTCCAGGCTCAGTTATGGATGGCTTTAGCATATCATTACATTCATTTCTCTTACAAGTAATCTTCCAAACTCTGGCAGAGAATGGAGCGAGTGTAGCTGGTTACCTCAGTGACAGGAGAGGATGCAGGGGAGAAGTCCCAAGCTGTTCTATTTCAGAGACAGTATACAGAAAATTTCAGAAAATATCAGGAGTAAATTGAAATCACCCCCCATCCACAGAAAAGGGCAAATATCTTGAAAATAAGGGGCAGACTACATACCTGGATAACTAATTTATGCAGTTGAGATACTGAATTATCTTTTCATAATTATATTTTTGATCTAGATATTATTATTATTTTTTTAAAAAATCAGAAACCCTCCATTCTTGTTCTTGACAAAAGTCCTAAAGTCTGTTCATTTGTTTGTTTGTTTTTAAGAGAACATCTGCATTAGTAGCATTTTGGCACTTACTGAGATTGTGCCCACATACACTCACACATGCAGAGATATGAAAATGTTATCATTAGAACACCAGAGTCATTATTTGGGTCTAAAGTGAAAAAAGTTGAATTGTGGAAGTCACTGGTACAAGAAACTTTCTGTAGCAAAGAATTTAGACATTTTCAAAAAGAGCTGAAGCAGCTCTTCAGCGCTACTTTGGCACAGTGTGTCTAAATGCTGTGCCAAACAAGCACTGTGATGCCCATCGTCATGTGGTCAGGTGCATGATGTGACACTGACATTGGGGTGTGTGGTGTGCAGATGACACCGCCCCCACTCCACCCTAAGACCAGCATGAAATGTCAATTGGTTTAGCCTCTAATATAAATTTAAAATTAAATCAGTAATTTCCCACTGATAATATGATACTCTACCACCATTAACCCACCAGATTTTGTCTGGATCTGTACCTGTATTACCATTTAATGCAGTTTCAGTCACTTGTAGCTCATTTGGTGAGGGGCTCACTTGAGGGGTGGTGCTGTTGAGGACAGGAAGTGTGAGAACCCTGGTACAAAGTTTAGTGTTAATAATGCTGAATTTACAATTTCAATTCCCCTACATAACAAGGCCTAAAGTTAACTAAAGTAGATTAAGGGGGAATACAGACTGGCAGTTTCCACCAGCCTCCGTGCATGGTAGGGCTCAAGAAGGGCCATCCACATGCCCCCATCCCTTCTTCCTTCCCTGGGCACTATTTTGGCACGCACCAGTTTACATGGGGTGTGCCATGATGATGTCCCTTGTGTGCAGTGTCCAAACGGTGATACACACAAGGGGCATTATCGTGGCACATGAGCACGCTAATAGCACCCCTTACACAGCGCAAAAAGAAGCTCCCTTTCAGGGCTTCTTTTTGTGCCTTGTGCAGGCTGTGATGTGTGGTTGCTGCAGCCTGCTTTCAGGGAAGAAAGGGGCAGCATCTCGCTGCCCCTTTCTGCCAATCTGTCCAGCCCCTAAGTTGCATTGTTTCAGTGGATTTACTCAAGTGTGAACTAGCAACTGGTCTTACACCAAAAAGTGACTTTTTCGATATCTGTTTTTCTTCCTCTTTCCTTTCTAACTAACAGTTTCAAATTGCTTTTCATAATTCTCTAATGCACAATTGATGACCATCCATGAAATAACAAGATCAGACACAAATACATAAACTGAATAAAGGCCACTTTGTTGACCTACAACACATTTAACTGGATTTGATCCTGGGGGGAAGCAAAGCAGTGGAGCAACCCAATATGGGTCTATTTGAGGCCCAAGTATCAACCTTTGACCAGACTCCTCAGCCTTCCCTTGGGTGAAAAACCAGACCCCAGGGGCAATAAAAAAAATTGGTTGCCACCAGGACAGCCATTTATTGGAAGGCAACCTAGGTAGCTCCCCCCACAAGTGGCAAGACTTTGTAAAAGAGACTAAACCCTTAGGTCGACCCTAAAGCAGACCCCTTCTCCATCTCCCAGGTCCAGAACATGAGAAACATATCTAGTCTGAACTAAGGATCCTGCAAAGATTTGAACTGTAGCCCTTTTAATAGAGTGTTTGCAACCACACCTTCCAAAAGGCTCAAATCACAGTTAAAGCCCAAACACATTGCAGAAATAATCCAGTTTGAGACCAATTTAACTGCCTTGGCTCAGTGGCTTAATTCTGGGGACTGTAGTTTAGCCTTCTCTATAAGAGTGCTCTGGTGCCATAATAATTTACAATTCCCAGGATTTCCTAGCATTGGGCTAGGACAGTTAAAGCAGTCTTGGGGCCCATTCCCACTTGCGGAAAAATCCGCATTGGGACCGGGCTGTGCTCCGCTTAGGAAAGCGATTCGAAAAGGCCCCTTGTTCACACTATGAAAAGGGACCTTGTTTGGAACCACTTTCTTAGCTGGGAACTCTTGTCATTCCCACTGGAGCTGCCATGTAAGGTGACAGCCCTTAACCCCCCAACCTCTTCCCACAGGGGATTTTTTTTTAATTGGGGGGATATTGATTGCAAAATCAATCTTGTGCATTTGCAATCTTGTGCATTTTCAATCAGCATATCTCCTGAATGGAGAAGACAGGCTTTCGTTTCCGGCAGCTGATGGGCCAATGCTGCTCCTGGGGCTGATGGGCCTGGCAGCGGCAGCAGCAGCCCTGCCAGAAACGAAAGCCCATTCTCTGTGGCCAGGAGTAGCACAGGCCTGGTGGAGGCAGCAGCGGTGGCCTTTCTCTCTGCACCGCTGCTGTGGCTCCTGAATTGGAGGGGCCTTCCCTTCCCCGTCGGAAGGCCCCTGAGGCCTGGAAGCAGTGGCAAAGGTGGCAAGCAGCAAGAATGGTAGGGAGGGAGGGAGGGAGGGAGGGAAAAAAGGAAGGAAGGACCCCCCAGGAGTAAGTGTGTGTGTGTGTGTGTGCGCGCGCATGTTTACTTTTTCTTCATTATACTGATCACAAATGCTCAAGATTGCAAATGCACAAGATTGATTTTGTGATCAGTACCCCCCCCCCCCCCAAAAAAAAATCTGATCAGTGTTCCCACTTACTGGAAACACTTCAGAATCGTGTTTTCCCAAAAAAAACATCACTTTAAAACTAGTGTCAGGAAAGCCTGGGCTATTTGCTTTCAACCCGGTCCTTTCCTCCACTAATCAAATCCGATGAGGATTGGAAGTTGATTCAAGTGTGAATGAGGGTCATATAGCCCGCGTCACACTTCAAATCAAAATGTAGTGGGAATGGGGCCTTGAACTGGATTATTAAACCGTGTGTTTTGGACTTCAGAAACTCATTTTCACTTATTTACGTTCTTATCTGTATGCCATCTTTCTGTATAATGTTTGTACACCTATGTTAAAGGAGATGAGGTCCCACGTGCTGCTGATGGTCCACAAATACTATTATCTTTAAAAGATCATAAGGTTTGTGGAACATCAACAGCATGTGAGACCTCGTTTCCTTGAACTCTTCTACTGTGAATATGTGCTTTCCAGGTTTTTTGTTCTGTACACCTATGTTTTCATGTAAAGTTGTTGTTGTTGTAGTTATGGTGTGCCTTCCCATGGCTTCCGATTTATGGTGACCCTATCATGTAGTTTTCTTGGCAAAATTTGTTTTCCCCTGAGGCTGAGAGCATGGAATTTGCCCAAGGTCACCCAGTGGGTTTCATGACCAAGCAGGGAATTGAACCTTGGTGTCCAGATGGTAGTCCAATACTCAAACCACTATGCCACACTGGCTTTCCTGTCATGTATAGCTTTTTTATATATAAAGCAAGTAGAGAAGGCATTTATGCTAAAGGGCATGATTTCTTTCTGATTTGAAAGGATTCTTTTCAGTTTTCAGAATTTAGAATGAGATGGCCTTGCATCACATCCTCTGAGGCATGAACAAACTTAGTTCTCTACAAGTGTACTAACATCCAAGGAAGTCTTGTTCTATTAAATTGGTCCTCTGTTGCTGTGTTCCAGGAGGTTATAATAAATAACTGGTCATTGAAGACATCTATATGTAGTGCTGTTTCCAATATTCAACTACATTATTGTCACAGGAATATGCATTTTAAATATTTTTTGTCTCATTTGAAAGAGCATCTCAGAATATTGAACATATATTTTATATTACAATAGATAGTATGTTTTGTGGTATGATAGAACACCAGTCAATTCTATTTCAAATATCCATATCCCTGTTGTTTGGTACATCATTTCCCCCTCCTAAATATCATGTCAGAGGCTGAAAGCTAACAGGAAAATTCAGTCTAATTCAGTAATTGAAAATTAAATAGCAAAAGAGGATTTTGGCATCAGATGTTTCTATGACTCCCAATTGCACAGACCTCTTCAGTTCCTTCTGAATTTTCAAAGAATGCCTGAGTTATCGAGAATGTATATAGGTTCTGTTCCATCAAACAGGCATGGTTTTCCCATCCCTATCTCTTAGGCATGTTGAGAGTCCTTGCTATTTATCAGCAAATTCTGTGTTCTGTTAATGGGAACTTGGTAAGTCCACACTAATGTAAGTTCCATTATTGGTGGATTTACCAAGTGGGAACAGTCAATTAGATTTAGGGGCTTGGCAGTCTGAATCGGCAGTCTGGATTGGCCCTGATCCTTTTTGCACCCTGCATAGAGTGCCATACCCTGTATATGGTGCCATAGCTTGGCAGCACTCCTTCAGCACTGCATTGTATGGATGCATCTCAAGAGGACCACCATGACACCACGTGCATTGTGGAGCAGTGCATGGCATCATGCCACCCTGGGATGGAGTCACTGTGTGCATCATTTGGATACGATGCCCTGACTCCACCCCCAGGCCAACCTTAATGACTGGTCTGAAGAGGGCCCCAGTCTCAAGAGTGACTTTTTTCAATGTCTATTTTTCTTCCTCCTTCTTTCCTTACAGTTTCAAACTGCAGTCTCACTAATGCACATTTCATAACCAACCATAAAATAACAAAAATAGACACAAATAACTGAGTTTAATACAACTCTTAACAGGTTTCTGTGCAGCACAGGCATGGGTTAAACCGTGAGCAATTCTCTGGTAAATCTTAATTGCATTAATTATATATAAGCATATATATGTCATAACCTTATGAGTATCAGCATGTAGGGCAGAATATCAGTGCTTATGGGCTCATTCCCTCAGAATGTCAGTGCTTATGTGCTCATTCCCAGTTTGGGATTTGCCTTCACTCCATGTTGGTAACTCACTTCCAAAACTGAGGTCCGCTGTTCCCGCTATGAAAGCGGATCTTTTCATTATCCCCTTGTAATCGCTTCTTTTTTGGTATAATTTTCATCCCCACATGCAAAATGCACATTAATCATCTGTGCATCATCAGTGACATAAGCGGCAGCCTGGGTAGCTCGGCTTGGGAACTCTCTCTCTCTCTCTCTCTCTCTCTGTGATAGAAGAATTGATTCATTAGTTTTGCAACTACGTGCCACATTATGAGCTGCTTTCGGATCGCCTGGGCAATTGCAAATAGTTGAAAAATGAAAGAATCAAATCTCCTATTCATTTTTTTAAAAAAAAAACATTGAAGACTTGATTCATTGGTTTTGCAATTACTTGTCTCACTGATTGCAACTAGTTCAAAACCAGTGAATCAAATCTTCTATCAATTTTTTTTAAAAAATCATGTGTCCATAGGTCACACCATAAGCACAAAGGCAGCACTGAGGGGGTGGTAAACATCCCTCTGCCATTAGTCCCTCCCCTTCAGAATGATACGATTCAGATCCATCCTTCCCACTTATTGAACACACATCAGAACTTATTCTTTTCAAAAAGAACCACCAAAGAACTAGTGTCAGGAAAGAAATTTTTTTTTGCATTTGTCTTGCTTCATCACGAGTGAAACAGATCACAAGAGGATCGGAATCACTTTCAAACGGGAACAGCGGTTATGTAACCTGATCAGCAATTCAATTTAAATCACAGTGGGAACTGGCCTATGAAAAACTTTTCTTGGGAAAGCTACATGTAGCCTTCTTGTCTCATGGTGGAGGCACGCCGAATAGGAGCCTATTTATATGGTTCTAATTTAGCTCTTTTATTCTGTCATGATGGATAAGCAGTATATCAGTTATCCAATGAGAAGTTTGCACCTTATCTTTTTGTTCAGGACATTAGAGTCTAGGGCATACTCCACTTTTACAACACACCATACTACTTGTTGTTGAGTGCATATAATTGTGTATACACATACCGAGTACCGGTACTTAATAATAATAATAATAATAATGTTTTATTTATAGCCCGCTCCTCTGTATCCAATCGGAGCGGGTTACATCAATTAAAAAATGCAAGATAAAATATACATGACCCATACCCAACCACCCGCCCCTTAAAATTAAATTAAACTAACATCAATTAAAATGACATAATAAAAATTTCAATTTAAAACGGCAACCCATTGCATAGAGATCAGGGTCAAGATGTTAAAATGCTAATGGGAGAGCTTAACCCAAACAGAGCCGGGAGGTTAAGAACTTTCTGGGAAGGCCTGCCGGAAGAGATGCGTCTTCAAGGCTTTTTTAAAGCAATCAGAAGATGTAATAAGACGCATCTCGTCTGGCAGGCCATTCCATAGCCTGGGAGCGACAGCCGAGAAGGCCCTCTGGGAGGTCTGCGTCAGTCTAGTCTTCATAGGCTGCAATAAGTTCCTCCCAGAAGACCGGAGTGTGCGGAGGGGTTCGTATGGGAGGAGGCGGTCCCTCAGATAAGATGGACCCAAGCCATGTAGGGCTTTAAAGGTTAAAACCAACACCTTGTACTGCGCTCGGAAACTAATCGGCAGCCAGTGGAGAGATTTGAGCACTGGTGTTATGTGCTCTCTCCTTGATGTTCCCGTGACAAGCCTGGCTGCCATATTCTGAACTAATTGAAGTTTCCGAGTTAGGCACAAGGGTAGCCCCATGTAGAGCGCATTACAGAAGTCCAATCGTGAGGTTACCAAAGCATGTACCACTGACTCCAGGTCCTTTGGCTCCAGGAAAGGGCGCAGCTGGCGGATCAGCCGAAGCTGATAACAGGCACTCCTGACCACCGCATTCACCTGACTAGTCATGTGAAGCGACGAATCAAGGAGTACCCCCAGACTGCGAACAGGGTCCTTCGAGGAGAGTGTGACCCCATCTAGGACCGGGAGGTGTATTCCCAATCCTGGCTTCGGTCCTGTGACAGTTAGCACCTCCGTTTTGTCCGGATTGAGCTTCAACCTGTTTTCCCTCATCCAATCCATTACTGCTGTAAGACAGTCATTGAGAGGAGAGACGCCATCTGAAGTCTGAGCCGACGATCTTGTCATGGAGAGGTAAATCTGAGTGTCGTCAGCGTACTGAAGACACTGAGCTCCATGCCTCCGAATGATCTCACCCAGCGGCTTCATGTAGATGTTAAACAGCATCGGGGACAGGATGGCGCCTTGAGGGACGCCACAATTAAGCTCTATCTTAGAAGAGCAACTGTCCCCGAGCCTCACCCTTTGGGATCTCCCGGAGAGAAAGGACCGGAACCACCGAAGTGCAGTGCCTCCGATCCCCAACTCTCTCAGTCGACCCAAAAGGATGGAATGATCTACCGTGTCAAAGGCCGCTGAGAGATCCAAGAGCACGAGCAGGGTCACACTACCCCTGTCAATGCTCAAGAGAAGGTCGTCGGCCAGAGCGACCATGGCAGTCTCAACTCCATGTCCTGTCCTGAAGCCCGTTTGAAATGGATTCAAACTTGCTAACTTAAATCTACCTGTAGCATGATCTATGCTTTATAACACTAAAGGATTCACCTCAACTGCCACTGCTATGGCCTCGGCAGGAAAGAAGAACAGACAGACACAGCTCCATTGTGCTTTGGACCAGTAACTGGCCAAAGGCTCTTCTTCTATCTCAGCTGCCACTGTTGTGGTCTTGTAGGCACAGAAGAGCAGCCAGCATCTGCTGGACTAAACCCCCTCCCCTAGTGCCATCCCCTTTTCCTTGTGTGTGGTGTCTAAACAGCTGGCATAAGATATTCACAGCATATTACTAAACACTAGCTAAAATCCATGATTGTTTCTCCCTATTGTGAAAGAAAGAAATAGCCTTCAGAGCATGCTACTATGCTCAATTTTTTCAGCAACAGATGAAATTTCCATCAGATTTGCCTGCAAGACTACAAATTAGGTTACAAAACTTATTGCACACATTAATGTTTGTCTGCATCCTCTCTTATAATATTTAATCTATTTTATTCTCTAAATTATGTGTCCTTTAAAAATAAATTCAATAAATGGCTTTTTTTTCTGAAAAAGGAGAATGTGCCAAATACAGGTTTCATTTCAGGGTAACAACTTTATTTTGGCCTTTTGTAAACTACAACGGGTTCATGTATCTTCCAATTGTCTTCATATTTATTCATATTTTTAAGATGAAATTTAATTATTATTCAGGTTGTTTTATTATGTTATATGCTTTTGATTTCATAACTCTTTACTATGCAAGAGCCACTGTATAAATTTGAATGAGCTGGAAAGTGTAAAACAAGTAATGTAACATATGAACTTTGCAATATGTTACAAGAAAGTATGAAGGGAACGTTACAGTTGATTACTAAGAAAACAAAAAATAATGACCACAGATTAATTATATAACTTAAAAATAGGTGATGAAGACATAGGAATTGTTGAATATTTTCTATACCTTGCATAAATCATTTGGTGGCAAGAACAACAAATGGATTCAACTAATGTCATCCAGTGCAGGTACCTGAGGAAGCATACTTTGTCTTCTTTTTTCATTTCTAGCAATCAATTAATTCAGAAATGTTCTGGCAGAAGGAAAGGTTCATAGTTTATTTGCTTTCCCCCATGAAACTGTTGTTGTTGCAATGAAATAAAATAGATAAATTCCACATCACTAAATTTGGACAGTTGATTTCACTGAATTTTTTTAATGCTCATGTCTTACTCATTCTACCCATCACAACAGGATGGATCAGTTCCATAGTTCTAATCCAGCAGATCTTTTATTTCTTTTAGTTGTGGTAGTTCTCTACGCAAGAGGCTACTAATCATCCTATCAGGAAGAAAAGATTGGAAAAAAACAAAAGATAAGAAGGAATAAACTGGACCCATCCTTCACTTAGGCATGACAGTTGATTAAGCCTTGTACTTGGAACAATGATCCTCATTTGCCATGTAATATAAGGGACACATTTTACTATGCCATTGTATATAATGGGCTGGAACATTCACATGTTTTGGAATCCATGGAAGGTCCTGAAAGCAAACCTCAGCCAATACTGAAGATCCACTATAAAGAAAATTTTACCAGCCACAGAAGAATGATTACAGACAATGTTAAACATGGTTATTATTTTTATTATATATATTGGCTTGGAGTGTTACTAAAGCTCCATCAGTGGAGTTATCTCATATAATATTATCATGGGATGTGCCTGGTGGGAAAAGAAGGAAGCACCATTGACTGACTACTCCCTGCCTTACATCTTTTACATCCCAACTCTTTTTCAGAGGATTTGGTTGCAGATGATATGTGTATATTAGTGAATATAACCTTCCTTATCTCTTCCTCCAGTGGAAACCACTGCAGATTTGAAATTTCTTTCTGTAGATAGATTTGAGGAAGAGAATTCAAGATTGATACCATAGTTTCTATTCATTTGTTACGTCAGTACAGAATCTTCTTCCATTCAGCCACTTAGAATTCACAAAATCTCTTTCATACACTGCATTTATATAGAAATATCCTCAGGAACATCTTCTGTTATGTCAGCCTCCCAATGATTTTAAAGAAAGTAATAATCTTTTGCAAGTAATTCTAATACACTATATGTCAGCAAAGGGGAAATGCCCATCCACATTGTAACATCTCAGTTATGGGAGCCTTCCTATGACATACATAGTATGTAGACTGAAATTTTGAACACATCAAAAAAATCTGATCTGAGACTATCAATTAAATCTATCATCTAATAAGACCATTTCTTTCATAAAAAGGATTGTCTCACAATTTTCAAATCAGGATTGCCCCATAGAGTTAGCTTGTCATGAGCATTTCAATCAAATTGTTTCTGACAAAAGACCATGAGCCTCATTTCATGAGAAAATAAGGCCAAAATACAGCCAGAGAGTAACAGCTTTCTCCATGCCTCTCCACATGCCATTGAAGCTTTTCTGAGGGAGATGATTGTAGAAGCATATATTTTGTTGTATTGTAAAAATCCATTTGGCGAAAAATACACTTTTATGACTGCCTCCCTCAGGAAGGGGAATGGAAGTGCTACAGCAGCATGTGGAGAGGCAAAGAGAAAGACATATTCGGGTATAAAGCATATTGACACAATTATGGAAGGAGATAGAATGTAATAGGATCCAGAAAGATGAAAATCATATCCCTTGCCCTAAATTTTTTGAAGAGCTGCATGAGATGATAAGGTTTTCCAAATCCTTACAGTGGTCAGTTATAAAAAGCAATGTATAAATGCATGTTTTGGAACAGGTAGTTTATTCTCGCTGTCTGAGTTTCTCAAAGCCAGTTCCATCCTGGACCCGTTTCAGTCTGGTTTCCACCCACGACACTCTACAGAGACGGCAGATTCACCAAAATCTCAAATGATCTTTTGCAGGCCAAGGCGAATGGCCTCTACTCTATTCTCATTCTTCTTGATTTGTCTGCAGGCTTTGACACTGTGGACCACTGTCTCTTGCTTGACTTGCTTTCTGACCTCGGGTTATCCGACTCTGTTCTCAACTGGTTTAAATCTTACTTGTCAGACTGATCTTTTGCAGTGGTCACAGGTGGTCAGACTTCCTCCTCTGTTCCCTTATCTGTAGGAGTTCCTCAGGGCCCTGTCCTGGGTCCCCTTTTGTTCTCTCTATACACATTATCCCTTGGTAAACTCATCAGTTCTTTTGGTTTCTTCTATCATCTGTATGCCGATGAATCCAGCTGTATCTTTCCACCCCTGACCATTCGCTGGGGCTTGAACAGCAAGTTTCATCTTGTCTGGCTGCCATCTCTCAGTGGATGCGGCATCAGCGCTTGAAGCTCAACATGTCTAAACAGAGCTTCTCGTCTTCCCACCTAAGCCCACCCTTCAATACTCCTTTTCTGTT
Organism: Urosaurus nigricauda; assembly: GCA_034509955.1. Taxonomy (NCBI): domain Eukaryota; kingdom Metazoa; phylum Chordata; class Lepidosauria; order Squamata; family Phrynosomatidae; genus Urosaurus; species Urosaurus nigricauda. The sequence goes on along the minus strand of JAOEGL010000001.1, from coordinate 252,159,454 downwards.
TCTGTTGATGGCATTTCTATTCAACCAGTTCAGCAAGCCCACAGTCTTGGTTTCATTTTCAATTCCTCTCTGTCATTTACTCCCCAGATTCAGGCCACCGCCAAGGCCTATAGATTCTCTCTTTACAACATTGCTAAAATCTGTCCTTTCCTCTCAGCCTCCACTGCCAAGACTCTGGTCCATGCCCTAGTGGTATTGTGACTAGATTATTGTAACCTTCTTCTGACAGAGCTTCCTCTCTCTCACCTCCATCCTCTAATTTCTGTCCAGAACTCAGCTGCATGTATTATCACATCCGCTCACTGCTTTGACCATGTTTCTCCTCTTTTATCCTCCCTTCATTGGCTCCCCTTCCCCTTCCGCATCCAGTACAAGCTTTTGTTGTTGACTTTCAAAGTCCTCCACAGACTGGCCCTTCCTTACTTGTCTGAACTTCTTTCTCCTCACACTCCTTCTCGTACCCTCCGCTCTGGTAGTCAAGGTCTCCTGTCCCAGCCAAGGATTTCCACTGCCCTGTCCTGCACTTGTCCCTTTTCACTTGCTGCCCCTCACTCCTGGAACCTTCTTTCCCCACATGCACTCCTCATCACTTCTCTAACCAGGTTCAAAACTGAGTTAAAGACTATATTGTTTAGGGAAGTGTTCCCAGAATTGTGCCATCTTCTCCAGAATGCCTCCTTTTAACTATGTATTAAGAACCTTAGCCCTCCCTGCAGTCATCTGCTTTGGTCCAGGCCCCAGAGGGAGAGAAGAACCACTGGACCTCATTCCCCTTTCCCACCACCTTTCCCTTCTCTTTTTTGTTGTCTCTCTTAGATTGTAAGCCTGAGGGCAGGGAACCGTCTAATTTATAAGATTGTATGTACAGCAGTATATAAATAAAGGTTAATAATAATAATAATAATAATAATAGTATAAAGGCAATAAAGCACCATAAAGATCTGATCAGCATGATCATAAACTCATGAAGAAATATAAACACCCTCCCAAATTGCTCAGAACAATTACATGACTATCTGTTTCCTGTTTACTGTGTAGCAAAATATCAACTCATGAGTTTACTTAGTTTACTTGCTTACAAATAAACACACAATTTAAGATTGTGTTGAAATGTGATAACAACTTTACTTTAAAGGATTGGTCATTAATCATAGATTAAGAACTGGTGTTCATCTGATGTGCCATTTCACTGGTTTGTCAAGTGTTGATTTTTTTTTCTCCCAGCTGTTTCTCCTTGGATGCTTTCAGAGTGGGTCATTTAGTGATGCTTCATACCTTGCATTTTTCCTCTTAGAGGATTGCTAATACACACACACACACACACATATATGGGAAGATTTATACACAGACATAAGTAGACTGAGTGGTTTGTATTACCTGGTGTATGTTGGAATTCAGGGTGTGACAACTATTTGGCTATTTTCTAATCATCAGAGAGAGAGAGAGAGAGAGAGAGAGAGAGAGAGAGAGAGAAAGGAGTGGTGGGAAGGTGTCTCAACTGTTAGAACTTCCCACCAAGAAAATTTAAATGCAGTGAGATTCTCTTCATTTTGTGCCTTCCTCACATAAGCTTGTCCAAGCAGAATAATTTTCCCTCCACAGAAAAATTTTATGTGGCTGCATGTGGATACGGGTGTGAAAGCGTGCAGAAAATCCTACCTTTTTGGAACTAACTTGAAAAACCAAAGATGTGGGTACATAGAGCTTAAGTTGTAAAGAAAAATAATTTGTGACTTTGATGACCAACCACAAAATAACAAGACAAGACACAAGGCATTGAGTTAAACAATCTCTGCCTTATTTGACCTAAAACCTATTTAAACTGAACCTAGCGATAAACAACAACAGAGGGGGAGCAACCTGATGTAGATCCAGCTGAGGCCATGTGTCAGTCTGTGACCACCTCCTTAGATTTCCTTTGGGTGAAACACCTGATCCTGAGGGCAATAAATATGAAATGCAAACTGAAGACACTGCCCCCAAGTCTGTGATCTTTACAGGCGAGAGCAACCACCCCAGTCATCTCTTCCACAGCCCATGGAGGTGATTCTGGAGCCCAAACCTTCATCAAAGGGATGCCAAGGTATTCACTGATCTCTGATGTTCTCCTCTATAACTTGCCAATGACAACCTATTTACAGACTCCACCCAATTGACAGTGTCTTCCAGATGCATTCTCCCAGGGAATGACAGAAGCATGTAAAGGAGCCACTTACTTCACACTGCAATAAGGATGGGATTATGGGTCCAAGAAGGAAATACAAAAGGGGTTTGTGAAGTGGGGGCAGGGCCATAAAATACCTCTGGCTCTGCCAACCTCATGAGCTAGAGCCTGGTACCCAAGTGCCAGGCCAATGAAGTCTGGCCTTTGTTTGTGGAGGCCATCAAATTGTGTCCTCTCCAGAGCATCTATGCAACATTATTCACATTCAGTACTCATAATATCCTCTGTCTTCAGAAACCAAGCTAAATTAGACCTATCTTCCTGGAATGGAAGATTTTCAGGGAATAGCACAGATAGGACTGGGTACAAAGTACAAAATACCTTCCAGCTATGAGACTAATCTGACTAAAGAGTCGGACAGCAGTGTGGACAAGTGGGATGGAGAGAAAGTAAAAATGATAGGGATGGTTCCTTTTCTTTCATATAAGGGAGTGGGAAGAAGTCACTCATAGCATGTAACTGCATTATTTTTTTCTGGGCATCTATTAACGATGCATGCTATTGCCACAACCAAAAGTCATAAAAATAGACTCCATGCACTCTCAAATATTGATAACAGTGCTGCAAGATTTACTCTACTTTCTTGCATCACACCTCATTCACTTTGATGGACCCATTGCTTTGTCTTTCAAGGAGCTCTTTTGCTAGACTTCCTCTTGCACAAAGCTATATCTACATCAATAGCCATATCCATATCTATACCTATATCTAGATAGATAGATATTTGCAGAAATGGCACATTGAAACAGAAAACTAGAAATTGGTTTAGACAATGAGTCATATCTACCTCTGCAACTCTATCCTTGATGTCAGTCATGGCATGAGAGCTCATTCCATGGTGAAATACACCAAAAAGACAGGAATGGGCTTGATCCCCACAAAACAATTGAATGATAATAATAATGATGATGATAATAAGATTTATTTCTATTCCACCTTTTCCAGGTGGGGAATCAAAGCGGATTACAACAAGTATTAAAATAGTATACTATAAAATCACAATGAAATTAAAATCCCCTTCCCCTCCCTCCTCCCCCCGAGACATAAAATTTAAAACATTCTCTAAAAGAGAATTAAACAATAGGATTAAAATATCTAATACAAAAGATTTAAATAGAAATAAATCTATGTAGAACTCCTAATGTGGGGGGAAGAAGTATATTATCCTAGGGGGGAGAAGCGAAGAGGGTCATCGGGACGAGGGAGGGGAAAACTGAATAAGGCTAATCTGGAAAGACCTACAGGAAGAGATCCATCTTAATGGCCTTTTTGAAGGCTTCTAGAGTTGTAATATGACAGATCTCATCTGGCAGGTCATTCCAGAGCCTAGGAGCGGCAGCCAAGAAGGTCCTCTGGGTCACTACTGATAATCTGGTCTTTTTTACTTGTAGTAACTTCTTCCCAGAGGACCTAAGAGTGTGGGGTGGATTGTATAGGAGGAGGCATTCCCTTAAGTAGCCAGGACCCAAGCCATGTAGGACTTTAAATACAAGAGGGAGTTAACATTTTGCTCCCAACTTTAATCCCAGAAGAGCTAGAGACATGCTTTTTTAAAAAATGAAAATTTGGAAACCATCCAGATCATGATCCCAATGGGCACCATATGATAGCATGCCTAGAAACCAGATGAAAACCAACTGACAACCCTAAATGTATGAGAAATCCAAAAGTAAAAGAAGGCAAGGTAATACTATCCTTTTCAAATTATTCTCTAGAATACTCTCTTGTTCATTTTGAGTTATATTCAGACTTAGGTCCAAGACACACTGCAAAAGTAATCCAGCTCACTTTAACTGTCCTAGCTCAATATGGGGGAATTATAAGAAGTGTAATTTTGTGAGACATTTAGCTTTGTCTGCCAGAGACCTCAAATGCCACAATAAACTATCATTCCCAGGATCCCCTAGCACTGTGCCAGGGCAATTAAAGTGGCCTCAAACTGGATTATTTCTACACTGTGTTTTGGAACTAATTGTTCATATTCTTTTAAATTAAGGGGGAAAGTTAGGAAGAACTGAGTTTAAGTCCCTCTGATTCCAGAGGGTCTTATATCAACTAAATTACAAGATATATATATATATATATATATATATATATTACATCAGAGTTAGACTGTTACGTTCAATCTCCCTAATGCCTATCTAGCACCAGGAGATTAAACAATATGAAGATCTACATAAGGAATAGCCAGTGCTTTCCCAGACTTGTTTCTGCTTTGATTGGAAATAGATTTCATTATACTTAGGTCTAATCTGAACTGCAGGAATAAGTCAGTTTGACATTGCTTTAATTGCCATGAGTCACGGATCCTGGGATTTATAGTTCTGTGAGATATTTATTTTTCTTTGTAAGAGAGCTCTGGTGTCACAACAAACTACAAACCTCAAAATTCCATTGAGCCATGGCAGTAAAAGCAGTGTCAAACTGCATTAATTCTGCGGTGCAAATTAGACCTTAGTTTTGATAAAATTAGCAATTTTACATGCTGTCAGAAAATGGACAACTGAGCTCTAGTACCTGGACATTTGTGAGATTTATGGAGTGTTTCGAAGAAAGAAAGAAAGAAAGAAAGAAAGAAAGAAAGTTCACAAATAATGAACCTAATATGTAAATAACTAAATGATTTTAAACCATTCAAATGATTTTAAATAAATACACAGTAACAAAACTAAGATATATGAATGTGTGGAATTGTGCAAATAAATGTACAGATTATCAACAATACATATTGTAAATTGCATAAAATTCAATATAGGAAGGAAACATTGATTCTTGAAAACTGATAAGAAACAAGGATGGGAAGAAATTCTGGTGATATTTGGTAAAATATGTGGAAATTAAGACTCAGAGGTCTTCCCATCTCTAGTTTCTATCACCTTTCTGTCCTAAAATAGAATGTTTTTCAGTGGATATTTCATATATCATCAACACTTCATTATTTTAATGCTCAAGAAACAAGGTACAGGAGCAAAGAAACTCCGTTCAGTGATGTGAAAGAGATACGGAACCTTTATTCATATTGTGGTTCCAAATTTTCATAACTAAGTATAGATAGACCATTCTAATGTCAGTTTTGCATGTCTTCCTTAATAAATCTATTTTGTCTCAATTCTAAATCAACCTGCAAATTAATTTACTTGAAATAAAACTGCAATAAAATATACTTAAATACATAAACATGCATTTTTGGTAGGCATTCAATTTTAAAATATAAATTTGCTATACACCTTTATATTAAATATACATATTTACACAGTAGCCAAGATACAGGTTTTTGTATGCATTTATCCTAAAATGTGCATTTCGTACACATTTTGATACAGTGAGATGCAGTGGCTGAGTGGTTAAGATGCCAGTTCTGATGATTGGAAGATCGGAAGGTTGGCAGTTTGAGTCCTGGGTTCTTCATGATGGGGTGAGCTCCTTTCACTAGTCCTAGCTTCTGCCAACCTAGCAGTGTGAAAGCATGCAGATGCAAGTAGATAGACAGGTACCACTTCTCAGTGCAAAGGTAACAGTGTTTGGTGCAATCATGCTGGCCTCATGACCACCAGAGGAGTCCTCGGATAATGCTGGCTCTTCAGCTTAGAAATAGAGATGAGAACCGCCTCCTACAGTCAGTTACGACTAGACATTCACGTCAAGGGACTGTCTTTACCTTCAGGTAGCTATATATTAAACTAAGGAGATTATCACAGATAGGATAGGGATGGGATCGTTCCCCTGTTTTTATTCCAGTCATGACAGTGATCATGTGAAAGCCTTTCATAACATAGCACTGATCCTGACATTATCCTGTCATTGAAGCAGCATTGCATTAACACAAACTCCTATTAATACAAAATGCTGGGCAATGCCACTTCAGTGATGGGACAATGATAGGACAATGGCAGGATCAGTACAGCTTCATATGAAAGTCTTTCACATGATCTCTATCACTTGTGCTTTCCAGATGGGATAATGTGTAGATAAGAGCAACATCATCTGAAAGTCCTTCCCACACAATCACACAAAGGGACAGAGATGGGACAAAGACGTCCTGCCACCTATATGATAATTTCTTAGGAAGCATAATGAGACCAGTTCACTTTACATTTCAGAATTACAGAAATCCATGAGCATCCCCAATCAACTTTTTAGAGACTGCAGTGGTGGTCTGAATAGTACATTTTGGCAACAATAGTGTGCAAAGAGTGCTTGAAAGGAGTTATTTGAAATTATTGATAACAAGATAGATGAGCTAGGCAAAGGATGATGTTGGAGAAAGAGACCAATGAAATGTAAAGAGCATTTCACTGTTGGAGAATTAATGGGGGTTGGTTGGGAAACCTCTAATATTATATATATCCTGTTTGTGTCATCCATCACCCCTTATGCCGACCTCTGAACCATGTAATATTCTCACTGACTTTTATACGTTCCCCTTACCTTATGCTTATCTCACTAAAGATGTGTTTATTTGTTTTTTTGTTTTTGTTTTGTTGTTGTTGTTTAAAATCTGCTCCAAATATTCACACAAATCCTAACACATGGAAAGAGAAGGGGATAATACCACAGAAGTGTGGGTCATTCCTGCACATCTTCCTCTACTTGGAGGTGATGGGGTATAGAAATAGGGATGGAGTCATCACTGTTTGTTTGTTTTTCTTGTTTGGGCCTGCTGGAAATGAATTCTTTCAAATTACTATAGGATGTCTCAAAGGATGAGACATTTTTTTCTCCTTCCAGTTTTGTGCTGCATTTGTCCATGTAGTAGGAGGAGATGCCATGTTACATATTAATCTCTGAGAGTCCTTAGCACAATTTAGAGGTTTTCTCCATGGCAACAATATCTCTGAGATGATGAGACCAATCCAGTAGAGAGACTGCCTTGGGGTATTTCCATTTTGGGATGATAGCATCCTTAGTACTTATTAGCAGATAGGAACATGTTCCTTGTGTTGTCTGACTTCAGATGAAATTGGGAAACAGCCCAAGAGCCTCATTACTTAGACTTAACAGGAAATTCACCCTAATAAACCAGGATCTTTATTTTCTTTTACTCTCTTGCACTAGGTTTTTTCTTTTAAAAAACAAAACAATTTATATTGAGGTAGTTTTTGGCCCCAGTGAGACTTCGAATGCACTGTGCTGCATTTATATATATTTTTAAAAATCCATGTGAAAAGGGATAGTTGCATCTGAATAATCAAGTTTGTTCTATCCAAATACTTACAGACAGAAAACATAAAGTGGAATAAAAGTAAAATAAAATCAGATAAAATGAAATGAAACTTTTTATCCTGATGAATCACCCTCACACCACTGAAAATCACCATGGTGTGATGATTTGACTGTTGGGAAAGGACTGCAAGAGACTGGAGTTTGAATCCCAACAGGGTCATGAAAATGGCTGGGTGATCTTGGGTAAGTCACATTCTCTCAGCCTCAGAGGAGGATGATGGAAAATGCCTTCTGAATAAATCTTGTACAAAACAAAAACAAAAAACACCTTGCCATGTTGATTTTTTTCACTCATGTCTTGATTGTTGATTTGTTATTGTTGTTTTTACTTCATATGGGTATTGTAGCTTGAGGAATGCCTGCTGTAATTCCATGAGTTTGGCATCTCTGTCTTGTGGATCAGAGCAGATGTGATTGTATCAGAGAGTTTGGCTGTGAACTATGGATTTGCCCAATTTTGTCCAACTGTTAAATGGATTTGTAATTCGTTGACCAGCCGAACCCAAAGGGTGCTCAGCAATGCTTCCTCTTCATTATGGAGAGACGTGAGCAGTGGGATGCCACAGGGCTCTGTCCTGGGCCCAGTGCTATTCAACATCTTGATCAATGACTTGGATGAAAGAATAGAGGACATGCTTATCAAATCTGCAGATGACACCAAATTAGGAGGAGTAGCTAATACTCCAGAAGAGAGGATCAAAATTCAAAATGACTTTCATCTACTAGAAAGCTGGGCCAAAGCTAACAAAATGGATTTCAACATGGAGAAATGTAAGGTATTACACTTAGGGCAGAGAAATGAAATGAAAAGATATAGGATAGGGAACACCTGGCTTAAAGAGACTATGTGTGAAAGGGATCTAGGACTCCTAGTAGACCACAGGTTGAACATGAGTCAACAGTGTGCTAAGATCAGCTAAAAAGGCCTATGTGATTCCAGCCTGCATCAACAGAAGCTTAGTGTGTAGATCAAGAGAAGTACAGTGCCACTCTATTCTGCCTTGGTCAGGCCTTACCTAGAATACTGTGTCCAGTTCTGGGCACCACAATACAAGAAATATGTTAAGAAACTGGAGCGTTTCCAAAGGAGAGTGACCAAAATGGTGAAAGGTCTGGAAACCATGCCTTATGAAGAGAGACTTTGGGAGCTGGTTATGCTTAGCCTAGAGAAGAGAAGGTTAAGAGGTGATATGTTGACCCTGTTCAAGTATTTGAAGGGATGCCATATTGTGGATGGAGCAAGCTTGTTTTCTGCTGCTCCAGAGAATAGGACAATGGATGCAAGCTACAGGAAAAGAGATTCCACCTAAACAATAGGAGGAACTTCCTGACGGTAAGAGCTGTTCAAAAGTGGTGAAGTTTCCTTCTTTGGAGGTCTTTAAACATAGGCTGGATTTCTATTTGTCAGGGGTGATTTGATTGTGATTTCTGACTTTGGATCTCTTCCAACTCTATGATTCTAATGATTCTATGATTCCACTGCTTTTCCATTACTCCACAAGAGCAAAATTTTGCTTCTGAGGCAGCTCCAATATTATTAGCCACATGGCATCTTCTCTCCCTCTACTCCCTTGCTCTTGCTATTACCAAGCAAGCTACTTTCATTTCTTTTTTTTTTTTCCTATTTCTCTTCTCCCCCCCCCCTTTTCTTTTTAATTAAATCCTGTCAGCGCAACTCCAGGTTTGCATTAAAACTAAAATCAAAATAAAAAACCCTGAAAGGCACACTTGGTAGGGCCTAGGACAGGAAGGCAGGTTTTAAGGAGGAGTTTGAAAAAGAGCATGAGGGATCATCAATGTCAAAAAAAATCCCAGTCATGCTATTGGAGGGACACATCATAATGAATGCTCCAAAACTGGTATGTTTCCCCTTTCTTTTACTAACACAGTTGCAGCGAGGCTCATGCAATAATGTCCTTAGTGTCTGAGAGCTTCATGTGCTGCACATGAGACACCCCTGGCAGCACAAGGGAGACTCTGAATTTCTACTCTTTCCAAGTGAAAGCTTAGATGAAATATTTCCTAGTTTCCAAACTGTTGATGAGAGAGAGCAAAATCAAATCCCCTAATCCACCCCTAGCTGATCCTAAGAGTATTTTTTTCACTTCATGATCAATATCTCCATGGAACTGAGGTTAAGGACAATAGGTTCCAGGGGGAAACTGTTTCTAAGCGTTTTCTTTTGCTTGCAATGCTCATTGTCATTTTAACAGCTAGTTGGAGGCTAAGCTGTCACTGAACACTTTTATTCATGATTTAAACAGGGTGGCAGCAGAGGAACTCTGGTCTTTCCAAAATATAGTCACTGAAAGCTTGACATCATAAGCCATAGTTTGAAGATGCCTGCCTGTCTAGTTCACAGAGTAAATGAAAGAAAAAGTTCAAGTTGTATAGAGAGCTGAAAAAATATATTCAGTATATCGAATATATTGGCCAGCTTGGCCATGAAACCCACTAGGTGACCCAGGGCAAGTCAGATTCTCTCAGCTTCAAAGGTTGTCAATAGCAAACCTCCTCTGAAGAAACTTGCCAAGCAAACCTTTCGAGTTCACCTTAGGGGCACCATGGAACTTTCTAGACCACCTAAAAGGGGTAGTGCGTTCTCACCCCAAGAAGTGGCGAGATGGGGCCAAGGCTGCCACACCGGCAGCCTCAGAGGCCCCATCCCACCACTTCCGAAGGCCGCGGGGAAGCGGCAAACTGCTGCTTCCCCATGGCTTCAAAGCGGGGTGCAGCAGGTGCTCTGGGTGTCCACTGCACCCCACTTTCCTTGGCAGTGCCAAGAAGAGAAAGGAACCACTGCTGCGGCTCCTTTCTCTCCCAGGTCCTTGGCAAGGCTGTTTAAAGGCTAATCACCTAGAAGCAAAAAGGAGCTCCTTGAAGTAGCTCCTTTTTTGCACCGCAGAAAGGGTACAGTTGGCACCCTCTTGCAGCACCAGTGTGTCATGTTGCGCGCAGTGTACATAAATGCTGTGCGCGCCATGACACTACCATGGCTCACCCATATGGATGCCACCATTTTAAAATGGTGGTGTCCATACTGTTTAGGGTTAGGAAGGGTGAGGAAGCTGCACCCTCCCTAGCCCTAAACATGCCTTTTTGAGCCCTATTTGTGCCTCTTCAGGTGCATCTAGATCGGGCCCATAATACAGAAATGACTTGAAGGCACACAACAACAACACCACACACACACACATACAAAGAGAGGGAGAGAAAGAGAGAGAGAGAGAGAGAATTTATACGAATATCAAATCTGCATGTTTACACTAAATTGGAATTGGGTGATCTTTTCAGTTAGGGCAAAAGTCAAGGAACAGAAGGATATCAATCAAAAGAAAATATCAATATCTATCCCAATCCCTCTTAATCCTTTCAAAGTTCTGGACACTGATGATAACAGAAATGATAAGATTCACCTCATTAGAATCATTTGGAGTTTCCTGGGTTTTCAAGCAAATTTTGTGCAATTGTGTCTGATTATTCTTTGATATGTGCTTTAAATGTCACACAGCTATTTCTTTGCAGTGTTGGAATGAAGCGTGCATGTGTGGGAAGACTAAAATGAAACTGGCATAAATAATCATTATTTCAGAAATTAATTATTATTTTTTTCTCCAGAATAAATCTGAAAGTCAGGAAGAACAAAATGCAAAACAGAATGGACAGATAGGGGGAAAAAACCCTAAATAAAATGGAGAATTGAGTCATCCAAAGTATTTTCCTCTGGATTTTCTCCTCAGCATGACTACATCTGCATAGCTGTTCTACAATAAGAACTGTTGGGAATAGTAACAGCAATGAAAAGTCATGAAATTAGGGAAAAAAGAAGAAACACAGTGCTTTCATATGTTTTAATTCACCAGTTTCTTCTGTGTCATTTTCTCAAATGCTCAGATTAGGTCTATTGATAAAACATGTCAGTGTCTCTTACATTTATTTATAGTATGTGCTTCACTGGGTTTACCTGACAATTTTATTCTTCACAACTATTCTGATTATTTTGCCTCAGTTCTTAAGTTCTTCAGTGTCATCAGAGAGCAGCTTTTATGAGAACATTAGAAAACCAAAGCAGCAGAAAATCAAAAACAACAATAAGAACAACAACAACCAGTAATTTGTCCTTCCCTTTCCTACATCATTGACAGCCAAAGTGGTACAATGGTTGAAGCATTGGACTAAAATTTTAGGAGACCAGGGGTGTATCCACACTGCAGAAAGAAAGCAGTTTGACACCACTTTAATTGTCATGGCTACAGACTGTGGAATCCTGGAATCTGTAGTCTGTAGTCCATGGGTGGGAGCTATGACAGTTTAAGTGGGGTCAAACTGCTTTCTTTCTGCAGTGTGGCAATAGCTCTGGGTTTGCATCCCTCTTCAGCAATGAAAACCCACTAGATGTCCTTGGACAAGTCACACTCTCTCAGCCTCAGATGAAGACAGTGGTAAATCTCTGAATAAATTTGGCCAAGAAAACCCCATGAAAGGTTCAATGACTTGACGATGACTTGAAGGCACACAAAAACAACTTAAATTATAATTTGTGAGGCTTCCTGCCCACCAGCCACTGTTTTAGTGTTTGATTGTGGATGACAGAATTACCATTCTTTAACTAAACATATTATGCAAAAATGTGAACATGTTTCTCTCCGCTTTCATTCTAGTTCATGACAGAAATCACCATTTTCCTTTATTTCAGGGTCCAATCAAAACCCTACCAAAGAGTGATATCTTTATTGGCCAACCAAAATGCACAATATATACATTGCAAGCTTTCGAAGTTTCACCGACTTCTTCAACAGGTAAAGTGTTACAAACAGAACAGGAGAAAAAAAATTCTGGAATTAAATATCTTGAAGGACTGCTTTCCCTATTTCCTGGGGAAGCCTAAACTCAAAGAAGTAGTGCTACTGTAGAACTACTAAAACCAGATTGCTGAAAAAGAAGGAAAACAAACTAAAGTGGTCAGTCAGTGTTGTGGTCCAATCTTGGTGGGTGTGTCCACACTGATGAATAAAAGCAATTTTACTTCACATTAACTGCCATGATTTTACCCTATAGAATCCTGGGATATGTAGTTTAGTCAGGCACCAGAGCTTTCTGAAAGGCCAGGATGAATACCACACCAACCTGCAGATCCTGGGATTCATAGAATCATAGAATCATAGAGTTGGAAGAGACCACAAGGGCCATCCAGTCCAACCTCCTGCCATGCAGGAACTCTCCATCAAAGCATACCCAACAGATGGCCATCCAGCCTCTGCTTAAAGACCACCAAGGAAGGAGACTCCACTTCACTGTCGAACAGCCCTTACTGTCAGGAAATTCCTCCTAATGTTGAGGTGGAATCTCTTTTCCTGGAGCTTGCATCCATTGTTCCGGGTCCTGTTCTCTGGAGCTGCAGAAAACAAGCTTCTTCCCTCCTCAATATGACATCCCTTCAAATATTTAAACAGGGCTATCATATCACCTCTTAACCTTCTCTTCTCCAGGCTAAACATCCCCAGTTCCCTAAGGCAGTCCTCCTTCACCATTGTAGTTGTCCTCCTTTGGACATGCTCCAGTTTCTCCACATCTTTTTTAAATGGTGGTGCCCAGAACTGGACACAGTATTCCAGGTGGGGCCTGACCAAAGCAGAATAGAGTGGCACTATCACTTCCCTTGATCTAGACACTGTACTTCTATTGATGCAGCCTAAAATTGCATTGGCCTTTTTAGCTGTCGCATTGCACTGTTGACTCACGTTCAACTTATGGTCTACTTGGACTCCTAGATCCCTTTCACACATAGTTTCATTCTGTAAAATAGAATTATGGCAATTAAAGTGGAGTCAAACTGGTTTAATCTGCAGTGTGGACACACCTTTAAATAATTCACTAGGGATGGGAAGAATATTTTAAAAATATTCAAACAATGGTTAGAGATTGGGAAATCCTGATGAGAAGAATCCTGGATGGACAAGAATCTTCACAGATCAAGATTCATTCTGTGTGGAAAACGTACATGGAGTGTGTGTGTTTACTGCAGAAGCAATATTTTTTTTAACAGAAACCGCATTTTCTGTGCTGAAAACATCATTTTGGTAAATAAAAATAATAATAGGAACAATAACAACAATGTATGGCAGAATTTACCATTAAATCATTGATTACTAAAAGAAATTTTTCCAAGCCAAAACTCTCAACATTATATCTCTTGAAGATATAGTGGTTTCTAAGAACAGGGATGTAAGTCTTTGTGCTTTATTTTCTTCAATAAGAAAAAATAATAATTCTGTTGCCCCCCCCCCCCCCCCCTTGCTGGGTGAGATGAAAATATTCATTGCTCTTTCTTTCTTTCTTTCTTTCTTTCTTTTTTTTTCTTTCTTTCTTTTTTTTTTTGGACTTTGGGACTTCTTGAAGAAAATTTCATTTTCTGAAAAAAATATTGTTGTTGCATCAGCCACCACCCTCACACTATTATGCATATGAAACTGTCCACTTTGCTTCAAAACAATGTTTTCTACTAAAAAAAGTAATAATAATAAATGTGTTTATCATTGTTGTGTGGCAGGTGATGAAAACCAAATATTGCTTCTCCCAGGAAAGATAGATAAACTGCAACTTTTCTGTGATCTTTGTCCAGCAAGGTAGGGAACATTGGAGCACTGGTCTAGTAAAAATGTGTAATGGATATAAATGTAATTCTTTTTAATTAACAGATATTTCCATTAGCATCAACCTTGTGAACTGTGGATGAGTTCTTCCCTCCATTTCAGCACTTTATGATATTTTTGCTTTATCATTTGCTATTATTAGTTTAGTAATTCTTTTTTAAAAAAATAAATAAAAATCATAGTTTATCTCTTCTGTTATGGCACTTGACAAAGAGAACAACCTGCATAAAGATAAAAGGTTAATATAATCATCTCTGAACAGCTGCTTTTTCGCACTTTGGGGAATAACTAAGTGTTTAGCAACAGCACAAAGCATTAACTTTCCCACACCTCGAACCTTTCATGCCATCATGCCAACACTCTGATTCCTTTTAATGTTTTGTTAAAAGCCATGACCTTCATATGTCTAGAGTGAAGCCCATATTCTACTGGCCCTCTCTTTGTTCTCTGTCTTCTTGTAAGCAAAGACACTTTTATTTAGACAAGCTTTTGGCCATTAACTCATTGTTTTAGTTAGTGTTCTGTACTTTCCTCCTCCTTCCCCCCCCCCCCAAGTTTTAAAAGGCTACTAAATTATTTTAGTGGAGTATCTGGCTTACAATGAGATAAGTTATCCCATTATTTCAAATTGCTCTTTAATATTATCATTGATTGGTATGTTTTTTTTATTTATGTCAGTTTTCATGCACAATGACAAAAGGCTTGGTTCCTTTATAGGTAGAAAGGCAGGATAGTCAGAAAATCAATCAATCATATGATTTTATCACATAGCCAAAAGTGATGGGAGCATAACAGGATGCTCCCACCACTATTGTGCAATTGTGCAAAGATTATCAAATGACATCACGTGATGTTGCCATAATTCCCTTATTATCCTGCAAATAAAGAGTAATTCTATTGCCACTTTTCATTCATGGGCTTTTCTGTGAATAAAAAGTGGCACTAGAATTACTCTTTATTCAAGGGATAATGACAGGATTATGGCAATGTCATGAGATGTCATCTGATCATCTTTGCACAATTGCATCATAGTGATGGGAGCATCCCGCTATGGTCCCTCACTTTTGGCCATGTGAAAAAGTGCATAGTTATGAAGCCAAGCAAAGCGACTTCATGTTGAACTTGTGTAGGGAAAAAATAATGGTCCTTAGAACTGTCCCAAATGTGTGTTTAAGGACTTTATCACACCAGCCTTATCTCCCATTGAAATAGTGTTGTTGTTGTTTTTTAAAAAACCTATATAATACAATTGGGATTCCTCTCTTCCCTATTTTACCTTCAGAAAGTTCCCAACCTTGCAACCTTCATTTCCCCACTATCAGTTTACCACACACAGCATTTGGGTCTAAAGAACCACTAATTCTCCAAGCCAAACCTCCACTATCCCCACCCTTTTCCTAGGAGATTATCACATTGACAAATAAAGTGACCGCTCCCCAACGGGATACATCACAATCCAGGTTGTGACCAGGAATTATCACACATAATTTGCCACCATTCAGGCTGCATCCTAGGTCCCAGGTACAATTCGGAGACTGCTTTTCAAAGCCGGTAGCTTTCCGACTTCAAAAAGCAGCCTCTGAAGTGTGCCTGGGACCCAGGATGTGGCTGAGATGCAGCGGCCCAGTGACAGTGGCAGTTAATTATGTGCAATAATTCCTGGTAGCAACCTGAATTGTGACTATATTTATTTGTCAAAGTGATAATCTCCTTAGTTTGGTTCACGTGCAGATATATCCAGATCCCCCCCCCTCCAAAATATAAGATGAAATGGAAGCAGTGTTATATTTTCCCCCTTGTTGGGGGACATAGTCAGGATAGACTTGATTAATCACTGGTAGATAAAAGCTGGCAATTAATCTTCCAGCAATTAGTCAAATTGGAAGCAGAGCAATAAGAAAAGCAGAACAGAGGTAATGAAATAAATGTTTTTAAAACTGTAAGGTTCTTTACATTTACATTTACAGGCATGTGTGTGTTTGTGTGTGTGTGTGTGTGAGAGAGAGAGAGATTGAGAGAGAGAGAAAGAGAGAGAGAGAGAGAGAGAGAGAGAGAATGAATCCAGAATTGGGCTACTGTGTAGGATTGGGGGGCAGTGAGTAAAAATTTGCCTTTTCTGCTTCACTGATAAGCCCCCGTTTGATGAGGGTCAGACATTTGTCACTGGATGTTTTCCTATAGAGAAAAAAGTTAATAGATTTCTCAGTTACTTTGCCTATTGAAATGAAATGAAAATGTCCACCTCTTCTCTTTCTCTCCTGATTGCTGGTAACTGGTAAGCAAAGGGCACCTAAGCCCAGCCCCTGGACTATCCCCTGACTCTGCCAAATTGGCATTAGAACTGAATTATCACACAGAACTGGAGTGGAATAGGAGTCTATTGATGGAGTTTTTGTGTTAATTAAAACAAACACTTTCCAAACAGAACAGAAGAAGGTGATGTCATGTGCAAGCCCCATGCTTCAATTTTGATTTACTGCCTCGTGTGATAAAGTCCTGAGAACCTTCTTCAGCACCTTGTAAGTTTATCTCACAGGGCTGGCTGGAACAGTACAAAAGGGGCTGGGAAGGGAATGGAACAAGTGAGGGATGAGTGAGCAATGCATTTTACCACACATAGAATGCCGCAACTGCTGGAAGTCCCTGTTCCATTCCCCATCTGTTCCTCATCCATCCCAGAGGAGGAGATTTTTGAGAACGGTTCAGAATAGTTCTCAAAAATCTCCTCCTCTGGGATGGGTGGGGAACAGAATGAAACAGGGACTTCCTGTGTGAGATAAAATGTGTCCATCACTCATTCCGTTCCCTTCCCGGCCCCTTTTATACCACTTCAGGAGTCCTGTGCAATAAACTATCTTGATGGATGGAATAAGAGTTGGCTACATGTTGGGGAACTTAGGATCTTTAAAAGTTATGATCCCCTTAAAAGCCATATTTCTGCACTTAAAAAAAAAAAAACATGATCAGGAACATCTCTATTTAAATCTTCAGAATATTTCAGTTTCTCATAAATTCTCCTGCCTGGTGACAGAACAGTAACAACTTTCCTAGATGTGTTATGAGGGTCATTTTCTTTGAAGAAACTAGTTCCCAGTCGCATAATGCTCTCTTATGACCTAAAGCTCACTCCTGTCTTGATAGTAAGGGCTGATCCTCACATCATAAGCTTGGAGACTAGCATTTTGGATTGGGGAAGAAGCATTTATAATATAATAGAGAATAACTGTGAAAATAATGTTTTCATAATCATCACTTTGAAGGTGGTGTTCTAGAAAAGTCTGAGTTTCTAATGATTAGTTAAATGGGTTATGGTCTCTGTGGAGAAGTAGGGTAGCTGATACTGTTTCAGTCATATGTACCGTGATGGGAAAATGCATTGAACGACTAATCTTTTTATCTTCTTTAAATGGGAGAGGAAACCAGTTACATAATTCCAAATACCACTTTCTATGATGTACCATTTTTTTTTAGTATTTTGCACCACTTTGGTTAATGACTTGTTTCTTACTTTTGCATAATTGAAAGTGGCATCTCACAAATGGGACACAGCACACAACTATGTTATAAATGGAATGTGCCATGTGGGGTGGTAGAAAAAGAAAGTAATTCCCCCACCCCCACACAAACAAATTTCTGTCCTTTAGGAGATAATGCCTTGTTATTATAGAACTATCTGGAGTTTTGGAGTAAGGTGTCACCTCTATGTGATGATACCCAGTTCTATCACTCAACCTAATTCCAAGGAAGCTGTTCCTGCCCTAAACCGCTGTCTAGCCCCTGTAATAGACTGGATGAGGGAAAACAAATTGAAGCTTAATACAGACAAGACAGAGGTGCACCTGGTCAGTCAAAAGACAGATACAGGAATAGGGATTCAACCTATGTTAAAAAGGGTTACACTGCCCCTGAAAACTCAGGTTTGTAATTTGGGGATACTTCTGGATTTATTGCTGAGCCTGGAAGCCCAGGTATCAGTGGTGACCAGGAGTGCTTTTGCACACCTAAAACTAATGTGCCAAATGGACCTGTTTTGGGGGAAGTCAGGTCTGGCCACAGTGGTACATGCCTTGGTTACATCACGCCTGGATTACTGTAATATGCTCTACATGGGGCTGCCTTTGAAAAGTGCTCAGAAACTTCAGCTGGTCCAAAGAGCTGCAGCCAGGCTGTGAACTGGAGCTGGCTACAGGGAGCATACAACTTCCTTATTACAACAGCTCCATTGGGTCCAGGCTATTTGAAGGACTGTATCTCCCTGTATGAACCCCCACAGTATTGAGATCATCTAGAGAGGCCCTTCTCTCTATACCACCACCCTCTCAGGTGTGTTTGGTGAGAACAAGAGAGAGGGCCTTCTCAGTGGCTGCTCCCAAGATTTGGCACTCCTTCCCTAGAGAGGCCAGGATGGCTCCATCCCTGCTGTCCTTCCTGCCTCAGGTAAAGACATTCTTGTGCTGGCAGGCTTTTGCAAACTGATAAGGGCTGGAAATTGTTGTTAATTAAATTTTAAGCTTTGTATTTTTAACATAATCGATTTTAACTCATAACTGTTTTTTTAAATGGTTAAATGGTTTTTTAAATGGGAACTATTAAGATCATCTCCAAAAGGAAAAAAAAAAATGTGTCGATACACTGGCACAACAATAGCACCACTTATCATGTTATCTACTGCCTCTGTGAACTCTAACAACCCAAAAGAAGCTGAGGTCCAAAAATACACTTCAGAAATAATTCAGTTTGAGACTGCTTTAACTGCCCTTGCTCGATGCTAGATAATCCTGGAAATTGTAGTTTACTGTGGCACCAGAGCTCCTTGACAGAAGGTTAAATGTCTGACAAAACTGCAGTTCCCAGAATTCCCTGGCATTGAGCTCGGGCAATTAAAATACTCTCAAACTGGATTGTTTCTGCAGTGTGTTTTGTATCTGAGAATCCAGGCAAAGTACACATAATAAAAATAAAGAAGAATACATGAAACACATCCCATAAGCAAATGAGGGAGACTCTGGTATGTTTTATAGCAGTAAATCAGGAATTAGAGACAATGACAAAGTCGAAATAACTGTATGAGACCTATATGACAATTCCCTGCTCCAGTGTAACAATCAAACAATAATTCTTTGTGCTTTTGGCTAGTCATCTCATTTCCACCTGATTAAGACAGAGAGTGATCTACACTGGCCCTGCTTAATCTGGAGCATTATGCTCTGGAGCTGGCTAACATGACACGGGCTAAATGTTTCCAAATGGGCCACCAATTTCCACCGCATCATCCACATTCACCTATCACCCTCAGTTCCAATGCCGCCACCACTGCTGTGGCCTCACCAGCAGGGGAGCTTTCTGGAAAAAACTGATCATAAAATCATCGAATAATAGAATTGTAAGAGACCTCAAGGGCCATCCAGTCCAACCCTGTCATGCACAAACATAGAGGGGGGGGGGGGAACCAACAACACTCCTGACTGTTTTTCATCAAGCCACTGTTTAAAAACCTCCAAAGAATGAGATTCCACCATTCTCTGAGGGAGTGAGTTACACTGTAGAACAACTCTTACTGTCAGGAAGTTTTTCCTAATGTTGATGTGAAATCTCTTTTTATCTAATTTGCATTTCTAGCCATCACTTCTGCTGAGGTCAGTACAGGGCACCTGTGAGATCAACAAAGGAAAGGGTGCAATGAATTTTCCTGGAAACATCAGATTCAGTAGAGTTTTCTGTTAAAACAGATTAACAGTTTAAAGAAACAGATCCACTCTGTGTGTCATTTATCATTCTGGATACAAGGTGAGTCCCAGCTTTTTGGACAGTGTAGACAAGTCTTTTGTCAGGACAAAGTTTAACACTTGCACAAGCAACACAAATTTCCCGAGTGAAAGCTACTCCCACACTGTTACCTCTTTTTTCTCTTTTGTGAAATATTTAGCATGAAGCATTACACTGCAAACTAACTCTCTAGAGGGGCTCTGAGACTAGGCTTTTTTAATTGTGCAATAAGCCTGCCCCTTTCCCAGATTTTTACCAATGTTTGAGGAGGGAGAGTCATTGATATTTTTCCTTTGTAACCCTTCTTTGTTTTCCCACTGCTTCTTCTATCCCCCCCCCTTTAGCGCAAAGAGTCTGTTAGAGAGATAAACATAGAATAGCTGAACAATGCTGTTTGTGTGACAGCACTAGGAACATGTGGAAGTACCTCAAAGAATCAATTCAAGTTGTTTTTAAAAAATGAATTCTATTTTTGATTGCATTCAGAAAGAGTGTAATGTATGCTTATTCTAAACTAGTTCTGAGTTTAATATTCATGAGATTCAGGTTTGATTTAGGACTGCTGTGATTGATACTGAAGATCTGTTTGGCGACTAGTTAAGAAATCAAAGAAATAAAAAAACAAAAAGAAGGAGCATCCCTTTTTCAATCTCTTTAACAGTCCAGTTATATGGAGAGAGATTTTTTGACAACTCCAGAAATTTCTGCTGTTGATATATTGAATGTTTAGACCCTGAAGAATGCCTTTCAGTGCAATATAAAGGCTAATATGTGTTGGGCTTTTTTACAAAATAGGATATTCACCACTGGTTTTTGAAGAATAAAATATAGACCATCAATAAATGTGTGGAGATGCTTCTCTTTCTTTGCCTGTGGGTTATAATATGTGTTTCTCAGTACCTGTTCATAATTACATTTTACATCATCACTTCTATTAACATTATCTGTGTGTGTTTCAGTGTGTATGTGTGCACGTGCATGTATAATTATCTCTAGTTTTCTGACATAAAAACGGTTGAGATCATACCAAGGGCAACATCTGCACTGCAGGAACAATACAGTTTGATACCACTTTAATTGCCATGGATCAATGCACTGAAGTATGTGATTTGTAGTTTTGTGAAATACTTAGCCTTCTCCATCAGAGAACTCTGGTGCCATAACAAACTAGCTACAAATAGCATAGATCTATGGCAATTAAAGAGGTGTCAAATGGTATTATTTCTGCAGTGCAGATGCAATCTACATCTGTTTTCTGCCCATCTGCCCATTTAAGGGGCTAAACAGACCATCTTGAAGCGCTGGTGTGGGGGCGATGTAGAGGCATGGCACTTTGATGCTGTCATGCTGCACATCCAACTGCATAGTGGCGACTGTCACAGCACTCCATTGGTAAAAATGGTACAATGCCAAAGTAGCGATGAAACGCTGCTGCTGTGGCAGCAAGGATGCCTTTTTGCCAGGGCTTTAAAAAGCAGTATTTTGCTGTTCTTTTTAGCTCCAGCAAAGCACTGGATCAGGGCCACAGCATGTGGTTGCCACAGCCCCAATACAGTGCTGAAAGGTGTGGCTGTTCTATCAGGGCATTCTGTTTTGCTTTTAAGTCTGTTTTCTGTGTTTCTCCCAACAGGTAGTAACAGGTAGACTTCTTTCTTTCTTTGGCTAGATCAACCATTGCTCACTCCCAGTAATTCTAGGAGCAGTCCAAAATGCAATCAGGAATAATAGTATCACCTGATCGAGCCTGATTTGATATTGATTCTAAAAATAAGTGGCAAAAAAAGGAACATGACCACTAGTCATGCTGGGTGGGGGTTCTGGAATTGTGCTCCAAAAGAGCTGGAATTGTGTTCCATTCTGTGTCTCTTTTATTTCAGCAAAATATCAGTTATTGTGAGCTTTTAAAAGAAATAAATATATGTTTGCTTGATATTCTGTCTCAGAAAGAGAGAGAGAGACTAGAGGAATCTGCAAGTGGTGTTAAAATTTCTGTAACTTTGGCTATGGCTCTTTAATTACAAGCACATTCAGCTACAGAAGCTCTGTGAAGTATTCTCCATTTCAATGACTTTGGGGTGTCTATTTCTCATCACCTCTGTGGAGATCAGGACAGTTTAGGAAGAGCTGAATCTTAAATCTATAAATATAATAATAATAATAATAATAATAATAATAATATAATAACTTTATTTTTGTATCCCGCCTTTCTGCCTGGGCAATCAAAGGCTTCTCCTTTGACATGTTTTCTTTTTCCTATGTCTTTGAAGAACGAGAGAGAATTATATATTTTGCTGGCTTCATCACAGAATACATACATGGATCATTCCTGTAAAACAACAACTGCAGGAAACATTGTTGTCAATGTTAAAAGAGAAGGAACATACGGATACTTTAAATGAAATAATACTATGTTATTTTGCTATTTTCATTATTTTATTCCCAGAGGGCATACATTAGGGCCTCTATCAAACTTTTATATTAGTGGATAAGATAAATTCATTAGTCTAATTGCTTTTGAATCTGCTTCCATATTAATTCTTGTAATTGGATTGCATGTGAAGTACAAGAGACAATTATTCATACAGCAGTATAACATGAGAACCAGCGTAGGGTAGTGGTTTGAGCACTGGACTATGACTTTGCAGATCAAGATTCAGTTCCCTGCTTAGCCATGGAAACCCACTAAGAGACCTTGGCTAAGCCACACACTTTCAGATCCAGAAAAACCCATAACAGGTTTGCTTTAGGATCTTCATAAGTTGGGAAGAACTTGAAGGCACACAACAACAACAAAGTATAACCATGCTCAGCGTGTAGCAAGATGTTCATGTGAAGCACATGTATCACATGTTGTTGGGTGAAATGTCTCAACATGTCAAGACACACTGTTCAAAAAACTGTCTACAGCTATGATAGTTTTTGTTCTTTAGTGAGAGCAAAAAATAAAAATAAAAAAAAATACTACCAGCAGTTTATCTAATTCCCCTGCCTAATACTTACCACTTCCCCAAATGTCCACTGACATTTGGTCCCTCTGCAACACCCTTGGATTGCCATCATCACCCTCCCCTTTGTGCTCGTCTATAGGCTTATTTGGTGATGGCTGTTATCTTGCTGATACTATAGTGGGTAAACCTATGTGTGATATGCTGCTGCCAAGCAAGCACCTTTTCAGTGGGAAAGTGAGGGGTTGGGGCAAGGGCTAGCACCAGCATCTCTATTCCTATTTCTAGACAGACCAACAAGCTATTGTGTGATTTCCTGCAGGGAGGCTGGTGATTGCTAGCGGTCTTGCTAGGGATGGGTTGATGAAAAAGGATAGTGGGTGTCACAGATATGCATGGATTCTAGAATAATGTGGCTGTGAAGGGCTGATATCAGGCCTGGTATATTATAAACTATATGATTGGATGTCCTTTTTATTTATACTGCAGGTCTTGTTCCATATCTAGACTTAAAGTGGGTAACAACACAGTGATGGAGAAGCATCTATATGGATTGACCCAGTTTGTGAGAATAATGTACCAAGGGGCAGAGAAATTGATGCAAAATATTGCTACCATCCCCAAGTATTTCCCCCTAAAAGCCAATTTTCAAGATTATTTTAAGTGATATGGGATTGGCTGAATCATTCTGTTCCATTCAGTAATGTATTTCTCAGGTTAAGTGAGGAGATACTAATTCCATGTATCCTTTTCACTTTTCCATTATCCTTCCAAGGAGCCATGTCAGTTAGAAATGAGTCATGCTCTTACTTTCTATATTCTGGTGCTAGACATTCCCAAATAAAAGAGCTTTCCACATGCAAGAAATAGCTCCCACTAAACCATCCTCCAAATATACTTTTTGTATGTGATTACATATTTTTACTGTTTGGTTTCCCAAAGATCAGTTTGCTGTCATTAAAATAAATATTTCAGAGTAGTAAAATGAACTTAATCAAATATTAAAGTGCAATTGAACACAAAACACACTGAAGCAGCCCAATATTTTTCTTCCATTTCCTACTGGACTTTGCAATCAGAAAAATCCTTCAACCACATTTTGGACAAATCATATCTTAAAGATGATAGTAGTTCACCCTTCATGGCTCATTTAGCATCTAGCCTCTTGATGGCTCTACAACAAGGGTATAAAAACTATAATGGAGAGAACTATATGGGGTGAATTGGAAATTTAGGCAATGCTACTGTATGTAGGCCAATGAAGCAGTTTCACTAGGGGTCAGAAACCAATTCACATTTATTTTTAAATCTCATATTGATGAAAAGCTAGGGTCACAAAACAAGAACACCAGAGTTTTCAGGAATCTAAAAATGATGAAGCTTAACTGAACTCAGTTCAGTGTTCAATAAACCAAGGACAATGTTGCTTAGTAGTAGTTCTTTTGTCTGCCTTTAGGTGTTTATTTATTTGCTGACAGATGCAACACTGGATGTCATCTGAGTCAGTTTTCTTCTAAAGAAGCTTTTGTCCTATTAACAAAAGAGTTGGACACATGATTTTCCAAGCTTTTAGAGTCCCATTTTGTTCATTTTGATGTCACTGAGAGAACATTCCTTTGCAACGGCAGCATCAGCTGCTATGCTTGCAGTACTATGGCTGATACTCTGTTGACTTGTAGTGTGGACAACAAGATTTGTATCATTTGTTATTGTTGTTCTGTACTCTCAGGTCATTTTGGACTTACGGCGACCTTAAAGTGAACCTGCCATGGAGTTTTCTGAAGCCAAGAGTATGTGGCTCACCCAAAGTCACCCAGCTGGTTTCAATGGCTGAGTGGGAGTCAATCCCTGATGTCCAGAGTTGTAGTCCAGTGCTCAAACCACCACACCATGCTGGCTCTGTAGATATCATATTATAATGTTCTGCAAAGGGAACTTGAGGCACCTTTGAGACTAACTGAAAGAAAGAAGCTGGTATTATGACTTTTTGTAGACTTGAGCCTACTTCCTCAGATGCCTGTTTGCATTGGAGAGTCTGGAGACAGACCTATATAAACTGCTTGTGTGTGAGAATGTCAGTTGAAATTCAGAACCTTGGGTATGGAGATGAGGTGGCAAGTTCATTTTTAATGATGGTCATTGAGGGGACAAAGGTAGGAGGAAGGATGTAGCCTAAAGTCAAGGCAAATAGGTAATCATATGGATGAGTACTAGATAGTGTGACATCCAGAGAGGAGGTGGGATGAAATGGCTAAGGGTGCCCTCATTGGGAAGTGGGAGGGGGGTGTTGGGAGGTGTGTGGTGTGCCAGAAAACCCATTGCTGATGGACAGAATTTGTAGATTCATTCCAATTCTGCAATTCTCCAATTCTTCATTTTCAAATCTTCCTATGTAGTTCTTTTGTTCGAGGACCAATATTCTGAGGTCTGAGATGGAATGCCCAGGAAGACTGAAGTTGTGCAACTCTTTTTTGTGTATTCCCATCCCTAATGTCTGATTTATGTCCATTTATCCTCTGGCACAGGAACCATCCTATTTGCCCAATGCAGAGACCTGAAAGGCACTGGTGATATATTATAACATAAATTACATTGGAGGATGAGCAAGTAAAAATCTATCCAATAGTGTGAGTGATGTCATTAGGTCTTTCAATGACATTTCCTGAATAAATGTGTGGGCAGAGTTGGCATCTATTTTTGTGGCAAGGCGTTGTACCACTGTTCATATCTTTGTTGTCTGTCATCTTGTAGATAAGGAACTCTCTGAGGTTTGGAGGCTGTCTGTAGGTAAGGGAGGAACCAACTGTGAAAAGAGAATTTCCTTCCCCAAAACACACCAACTCTAGAGTGCACTGTTGCTGTTGTTTTTGTTTTGTTTTGTTTTGTTTTGTTTTAAGGTTTAGAAGGTAGCTTTGCCTGTGGTTCAGTCCCACTCCTTACTCCAGCTTTGTAACACACTCTCTGTGTTTCGTCAAGAAAAGGCATAGTGTTTGGTGCCAGATGGACTGCATGTCTGAAACCAGTGCTTCAGTAGGCTTTCACCTGGGTTCTACTCAGACTCTTACCTTTATGGAGAAAGCCCCCAAACCAATCAAAAGCAGTTAACTGTTGCTGAAAGTTCAAACTTTAGAAAAATCTGAATTATATCCTTACCTACCGCCTGTTGAAGGATGGCATCAATGCTTGTGGCTATAGAATTGGGAGAAAGGGGAGTTGTCTTCCTCATAGCTGCATTATCTCTATGGTCATTGGTCATTTGGTTAGTAGACACTTTCTATCTGCTCTCACTTTGCTAGAGGTTAAGAGTTTTACAACTCTTTGTTCTGAGTCCTCTCTCCACCATCGTCCAAGATGAATGCAGCCATAAGGCTGTTACTCTGAGGATGTTTTTTCTTTCTTCCTTGCACGCATGCATGAGGCTCATCAATAAGTGTTAAGTATAGTTTTCTTTTACTGATTACATGTTTTGAACCTACATGAATATTTTGTAACAATAAAGTAAGTCTTATTTTTACCTTACTTATGCATTCTGTTTATTTACCAAAAACTCAAATACAGTAGAGTCTCGATTATCCAGCCTTCTGTTATCCAAC
Organism: Urosaurus nigricauda; assembly: GCA_034509955.1. Classification (NCBI taxonomy): domain Eukaryota; kingdom Metazoa; phylum Chordata; class Lepidosauria; order Squamata; family Phrynosomatidae; genus Urosaurus; species Urosaurus nigricauda. Next base: position 252,133,050 of record JAOEGL010000001.1, on the reverse strand, counting down.
ATTCTGGATTATCCATCAGGGCTGCTGTGATTTCTTTAAATTTTCTGTGATTTCTTTAAATCTTTGGAGGACTGAACTGTTTATACTGTACATCACAATGTTGATCAGTGATTTCTTTACATTTACTTTTACTGTTATTGCAATAAAACTTCAATACATTTGCAATTCATAGTGATTTCAAGGCTTTCCTTGGAGATTCTGGATTATCCAACATTTTTGGTTATCCATCTATAAGCCAGTCCAGTTTATGTCAGATAATCGAGACTCTACTGTATATACTACTGGAATACATGCTACTGCTGCTGTGCCTAATATATGAACACCATTTTTTTCTTATATAACCATCCAATACTACCCCCTTAAGTCTTTGGTCACTCTATGCTTCCCCCCCCCCCCCATTTTATTGATGTCTCACATATTTCTCACAGCTGGGACTCAAGGTGGCCTACAGAAATTAAAGTGTATAGACATAAAAAGACATATATGCCTGATCTAGATTGGCAAAAAGAAGTGTGTTCATGGCTGCATGAAAGTCTAGCCTTTAGATGAGAAAAAGGGAAAGTGTGCCATGAAAACGCTTTTTTTGTGTGTTTTAGGGGAGAAGTGCCTTTAAAAAGGTCCTGGTTTTCCCAGCTTCTTTTTTAAAAACTGCGGAACATCGCAGCTCCATCTAAAGGCTGTGGTGCAGCTGCTAAGCATTAAGGAAAAGGCAACTTCATGTCACACTTTCCTGCCAATCTAGAAAGCCCCATAGATAACAGTATAAAATGGTTATTCTTAAAATGTAATTAAGATTTTTTTATAGAATTAAAAACACTTTAAATTTTATAAAGCAATCAACAATATAGTACAGTGTGCTGTTAAAAAGACTTTCCTTGTAAACAGTTCTGAAAAGCCTGTCAGAAAAAAATGACTAAGAACATCTGGAAGCCATTTTATTAAATGTTGAACATTCTTTATCTAACTTGAATAGGTGGTTAATCTGCCCTTATGCACTTCTTGCACACCCAGGCATGCTTATTGAGACTGAGATTAGTAGTTTTGGAATTCTGGCTCTTGTGTGATGAAGAAACCACTGATGCTGCAAAGAGAAGAGCACAAATTAAAGCTTTTATCCCCCTTTTTCTTTGAGGGAGAATCTTTCTATTAGAAAAAGTGAAGTGGCTCTCAGTATTTGCCCACAATTTGAAGATGGGTTTCACATGAGCTGATTAATAATCCTCAGTCTATAAAGGAGAAATTGAGTTAATCGGCTGGCCATGGAGGATATATTTATTTGTATTTACTTCAGTTACAGTGCAAAAAATTTGTCTGCAAAAGCCTGCAGGGAACCCAAAAATGTAAAACCAATTAAAATCCATACCCAGAAATACTGAAGTATATTTAAAATGTCAACAAAATCCTTATACTGTATAACAATACTCACAGCTAGTGCTACTGCTGCACCAACAACCATCTACTGGCAAGGTTTTCTTCTAAAGGCATCTTTCTCATTTGTGTGATTCAGTGTCCCTCAGCTCATTCTAATACCTTAAGTTGCAGAGACAGTCAGGAGTACTTGGCCATTAATTTTATCTTACAAGTCGGCTTTCCTCTTGCACAGTTCATTCAGACCTTCTGACCCACATTCTGGCCTTCATGACCTTGAGCCTAGACTAACAGTGTCTTAACTATATCTCTTTGTGTAATAGCAAACTATGTAGGCATATATTAGTTGGCATGCACTATTCAGAAGCTTCATCTAACAGGAATGTGATGGTTGCCCTCCTTAATGGTTTTTTGGATGTAATGACCATCTACATGACAGCATTCTTCTTCTTCTTCTTCTTTGTAAAACCGTAATTAACCTATTTTTATCAGGTTATAAAGCTGACTGGTCTCTATATTAATCAACTAGGCCAATTTTATCTCTCTTTTGTCATGATCTCTGTGCATTAATCACATATCCAGAAAAAGCATGTGTGGTGCAGCCCTTGCATGTTTTTATCATTTAGAAAGTGGGAAAAAGTAATTAATGTGCTACCATCTCAATCATTGTAAACAGAAAGGTAGCACCATAGAAAATGCAGCATAGAAAATGAACTATGGTAAACACATTTGTGTTCATCTTTTAAGAAAAAAAAAGATCTTTCAATGTGGAAAATATTCAAATACAAAACCTCTGACCACCATTTTCAGTACTTGGAAAAGTTCCTTTTTGGACTTCAGCTCCCAGAATCCTCCAACAAGCATGGCAACAGCATGATCCAAACAAGAACATTTCCAAACTTAGAGCATTCCGAAGTGATATTTATCTATATAAAAAGTTCCAAAATTTATTTTGGACCTTAAAGGATCATGCACTGTCATGTAGAAGACACCCAAGAAATGTCATAGCCCAATCTTCTTGGGCTCCAGAACATCTGCTTTTTATTAGGACCAACTTTCCTGCATAGACCTGAATAGAATTGCACTGTAAAGCATTGGTCCTACAGACACTTATCTGGGGTCAAGATCAACAGAATGTCATAGGACTTACCTCTGCATAGGCATGCACAAGATTGCATGACTAAGAATTGGTCACCATTCCATGCTGATATGACAATAAGTATTTTCTTTGAAAGCCTTAGTGGGAAAAACAAGTCAAACCAAACAACATATGAAACAGATTCTGCTACTTTTCTATTTCTGTCTTGCTGGTGAAAGCAAGCATTAACTCCACTTTTTTCAAGGTCACCCTACGTGCATATAAGTATGCATGTGTGTCTGACACCTTACTGAGTAGCTAAATCCTCACTGGATTCCATACCACAGAGGTTTTCAATGAGGCATAGCTCTTCCCAGCTCTTATTCCATAAAGATAATGTCCTCATGGAGCTATACATTTCATCAGAACCTGTAGGCTCATTACCTTCCCTCATCCTGAATTTTTAACATGTTGGTTGCTGGTGCATATGGTTCTTTATAGATTGTGTTTAAAAGGGCTTATTCCTGTAGAACTGCAGCATAGAAATTAAGTTTTCTTTATTGAAGAAAAAAATAAATAAATCAGGATTTCCAAGATGGCAAGTCATTACCCCCCTTTCCCCCTCCTTTTTGGGGCATGCAAGATTTTAAAATGGCAATGTTGTCTGCCTTACTAGTGTTTCTGCATCCCCCACCTACTCATAGAATAACAGTATCATATAATCAAAATGGCACACCTACTTTCTCAGCTTCCAAATAGAACTGCCAAACAGAGTTGAGCCCCAAGAGATGTAACTGAAAAGGATTTCTAGTGGATGGAGGAAGGCTTCAATGTCTTGCAAAACTCCTTGTCTATATCTGTAACCATCAAATATTTAATAGGTGTTACAAAGTGAGATTAATTATTGCAAATATGATGTACAGATATTGGACACAGAATTTTTTTTTCTTGATTCAGAAACCAGATTCCTTGGTCAACATTGTGGATTTCTGATCTGGTATATGATGATTAGCCAGAGACAAATATCAGGACAGAGCTATCTCCATCCTATGTTTGTTATACTGTACACATTTCCCCCATATTTTTCATTATTGTCAGAGGAGCAAGGGTACTAAGAGAGATAAAACTTTCATCTGATCCAGAAAGTGGATTTTTACAATATGAGGAGAAGATGTTAGAATTAATGTTGCAGTGATAGAGCTGTTTAGTCCTTCAATACGTATTTGCTATAGATTAAATGGGGGGGGGGGAGAGATGCCAGTCCTCTGCGTTTTGCCAGAACATGTGCTTTTCTCTCTTCAATTGTATTATAGTTTTTTGTACGTTAACAATGTTATTCATTTGTGGGCTAGATACAAAGTCATTGTAATGTAAGTATCTGTGCAAGTGCAATTATAAAAATATTTGGAAATATAACTTAATCAAATCCAGTATTGCATACTAACAGGGATGGCTGGCCATTAAGGGGGAAAGTGAGTGGGCAAACCACGACCCTCCAGATACTGCTGAACTCTGTTGAAACCTAGACAGGTTAGCCAATGATAAGGAATGTTGGGACCTTCCAGAAACATCTGAAAGGTCATTATTTGTCCAGTCCTGAAGCAGAGCAAGAAAAGCACTTCAGATGAAAGATGCTGAGTGGGGAAGGGTGACAAAGGAAGCAGCTGAACTCTGACCATATCTTCTAAATCTCCATATTCCCTTCTGCTGGAGAGAGAAAAAAGTTGTATGTGCCACCTGCCCTGCCCTGTAGCTCATCAGCTGGCCTGTTGTCTTCAATTGTATTAGAAGAAACACTGCCATCGTGATTCATGAAATGTACATCTGTCAGTCTACTGAGCTTCTGTATGTGAAACTGGTGGTGCCAGAGGAGGAGCATAATCCTTTACCTCAGGCAACTAAGCAATTTGGGATAAAACAGATTAACACTTATAGCACTTGCCAACAATTGCCAAGTATAATATACTTAAAATTAATACCAAGTGGCATTTCTGATAGAAAATCTTTATATAACAATTGATCCTTGTTTATTCAAGAGCAAGACCTACTGATTTCAGTAACAGCTTACCTGAAGTACAGCCTGTCTATCTATATCCAAGCTCAATCCCAGAGGGCACCAAGTTAAATCAGCCTTCTATCCTTTCATATGTCAGTACAGAGAGTACCCAGCTTGTTGGGGACAATTGGTTTACAGATTGCAAACCACCTATTAGAGAGTGCTGAGTTCACTATGAAACAGTATAGAAATGTAAATGCTATTTCTGTTGCATCTATCTATCTACATACACACACAAATGATTTTGGGTGATATTGAAATGAGTCTTCTTCAAATTTATATTTATTAATGGAAACAATATTATGTTTATCTCTTCTGGCTTTTCATATCATTTTAAATTTCTCAGATTATGTGCTTTCTACTATCAATTGTCATCCCACTTAACACAAACAAAAGATCTACAGAACACCTGGGTGTCAATTCAGAAGTAACCCCATTAAATCCTATGGGACTTACTCCATCCCAAATAAGTGTGTATAAGATTGCAGTCTAGATATTTGCAAACAATTTTCATTCCCATCCTTCTTGAACAGTTGTATAATGTTACATTGAGTTTCAGGGCTGAGTAGTCTCTAAAAGAGGAAAGGAACTTTGTTTATAACATCCATAAGTGATTATTTGGCACAATGAAATTTACAATAAAGTGAGAGAAAGAAGAACAGCAAAACAATACTCCCAAAGGTTTATTGTCTTTACTAGTTGATTTTCCACTCATCTTTAAGTCATCAAGTCTATCAACTGTAGAAAATGGAATAAATTCCTATCCTATGGGGTCCTGTCAGATACAGTAACAAGTACTGAGTGTTAAAAAATAGGGACATATCAGTATCAAACCTTCCTGAGGAGGTTTTCCCTCTTCTGAGATATCAGAAATTCCAATAGAATACAGAATAGATTGTTCCTAAAAGGAAAACCAAACACTGTCTGTAGGGAATGAGAAAAGCCCGTTGTTAGAGGGAGATTGACTAGGCCAATGGTCCATCTAATCCAGTATCTCATTTCTCAAACAAACCAATCAGATGCCTATGGAAGCCCATAATCAAGACATGAAGTAATAGTCTTCTCCCATAGCTTGCCACACCCTGTGCCAAGTGACTGGAATCTAGAGGGGAATTGCTTTGGATCCTAGTGTTTACATGTGTCATAATGACTCCCTGATAGATGGATCTTCTGTGCATTTGAATAATATCTTCTAAAAATCTTTAGTTAGTGGTAATACTTATTTCTTACCATTGGCAATACTGGATAAAACTAATGGGAGTTGGGGTGCTATAAGAATATTGGATGTTGGCTCCCATCTCAGTGTGACAGTGACTCCACTCAAGGTTCTAATTTGAACTTTAAAGGAGCTATCCATAGAGCTGAATCCACTTAGGGGATAGGGTTCAGAAATATGGATAGCTCCCTCCTGCAACTTTCTTACAGAGTTTGTGTGGCCTTGGGAGAGAATTGCATGTGACATGTTGAAGTGTAGTGAATCCAGGAGGCAGACACTTTTAGGGGAGAATCAGTGAGGCAAGAAGGGAGTTATAATCCGTCCCATGTTTTCTGATCAAGTGTTGAAAATGCCCACACAGAACAGTTTCACCCCAGTCAGACTTACTTTCATTCTCAAGGATGTGGCTGGAGGGAAATGGTATTAAAACTGCATGTTCAAACAGTACAGTGGTCCCTTGGTATCTTCTGGGATTTGGTTCCAGGTTCCCTGTGGATACCAAAATCCATGGATACTCAAGTCCCATTAAATACAATGGCAGAGTAAGATGGTTCCCCTTATATAAAATGGCAAAATCAAGGCATGTTTTTGGAATGTATATGTTTTAAACATATTTTCAAACTGTGGATGTTTGAATATGTGGATAAAAAAAACTTTGAATAAAGAGGGCTGACTGCACTTTGGAATGGACAAGACAGATTCTTCATAACTCATCTACACCTTTCAAAAAAGGTTTTTCCAAAAGACACTGCTAAGATGGGGGCTTTAAATAACCCTCCCTCCCCCACTGCAAGACATCAGCTCAGGAAACATTCTCATATCTAATAACAATATTACAAAATCTTTTTTGACTTAATCCAGTCCCAATCCGGGGCCAATCAAAAAGTTTTCTTTGCTTTAGTGTCTTTAATGAGGCATGACAAAAAGAGAATACAATTTTTCTAAGAATAAATATGTGTTTATGGTAGAGAGGCAAATTTTTGCTTATTTTCTTCTTGGGTAAAAGAATGAAGAATATGAATTTTTTTTTCTCTTCACTGGCAAGATTATGAGCACTTTTTAATTCTCTCTCTCTCTCTCTCTATATATATATATATATATATATACACACATATATCACAAACATTTTTGTAAAAAAATATTAATTTCTGTGCAAAATGCCACATTTACAAAAAATGCAGAAATGTGTTTTGCATAAAACATCAAAAAAATTCATACAATTTCACAACAGCAGCAGCAGCAACAACTGCAAAGTCAAAAATCTTGAAATTTTTATGTATGTCTCAATGTGCCTGAAGGATGAGAAAAAAGAGGAGCAATCTTTATATTCCTAGTTTCTGGATGCTACTTGAAGCACTCCATTCCCAAATCTAAACCTTAACAAGGAATAAACTTCAGGCACCAGAATATTCTACCTCACTCCCCATGTATCTTCAGTTGTCCTGTATTATAATGATGGTATCTAATAGGAAACAAATTCCAGACCTGAGATGTTGGCTCTATTTTCCAGTCTTGTTAGATCAATGAGTCACTGGACTATATACATATATTTCACATTATTTCTTGGAATGTTTTACAAATAAGTAATTTCATGGTCCTCTCCTTTGAACAATGTTTGATTTTCCTTTCAGTGAGAATTCATTCCACTATGTATCCTGTTGCCATTTCTGGGGAAATTGCATATAAATATGAGTAGCTTCCTTTCAGACATTTGTACATTGGCTTATAAATAGGATCTTGTAATCAGAATGACTAAACTGAAACTGTTGCCATATCATTAGAAGAGTTGACTCAATAGAAAAGAAGATCACATTCCAGATAGATAGACTCAGTCAAGAAGGCCACAGCCCTGATTGTCTGCAATTCATAGGGTTGCCATAAATTGAAGTCAACTTGATGGTAGTTGACAACAACAACAACAACTAAGAACTGTACTAAAGACATATCTTTGCAGGTAATAGTAAAAAAAATCTTATAAAGTTAATGGCGAAATCCATGAATGGTAGTCCCATTCATTCAGACATTTTAGAAATGGAAACCAAACTTCTTTGAATTCATCTTGTTTTTGCAGTGCCTCATCAATTTCCTATACTCTGCTATTGACCTGATGTTTTTCAGAACAATATTTGCTCTGTTTTCGCAAATCAGTCCAATTGAGTTGTCCAGATGTGGCAGTTGTAAAGAAGGACTGAAAAACACAAGATAAGAAATTCTTAAATGGTTGACCTCAAAGTTAGGAAAAACCTGGATCCAATCTCCTTTGAGGCATAAATTCAGAAGAATTCCTTCCTTCACCAATTATTTGGTAAGTGCATTTTCTGCAAGTACATTGCCTGTATATAAGCTAACAGCAAATAAGCAATTCTATTACTACCTAAGAGAAATAATACAGGTGTCCTCAATAAATCTGTTTGGACATTTATATGCATCTTTTCATTTTTGCTATGGAAAACATGGGATACTGATGGAAACCATGACTGCACACAAAGTGTGAAGCTGCCTTTATTAAATAGCCGTAGAGCAGCTTCACTCTCTCAGCCTCAGCACTCCAGTTTCCCCTGCAATAAAACTACATCTCTGCTGTTCAGAATTGTTGCAAGGATTGCATGTGTGCCTCTTTCTAAATGCTAGAAATATAATCATCCATCATGTAAATCAATGTGAGCTAGTGGAGTTTTAAGGTCAGACTGCTGGACTGGAATGTTGGAGATCTAGTTAAATCTTGTAAAAGTTAGCTTTTTGGATTATAACTTCCAGAATCCCTCAACTATAATGGTCACTAGCTAAGAAGGGTGAGTGACTTTGGGAGTTATTGTCCAAAAAATGAACTTTTTCATGCTTTGGTTCATATATTACTGAATTCGAGAGTGCATCCACACTGCAGAGTTAATGCAGTTTGACACCGCTTCAACATTTTGTAGATTGGTGAGGTATTCAACTGGGTCTGGTGCCTTAATAAACTAGAAATCCCAGGATTCTGTAGGATAGAGTCATGGCAGTTAAAGTGATGTCAAAATGCTTTAATTCTGCAGTGCAGATACATCCTCTGTCAGCATAAACCACTTACCTTCTCTGGCTTACGCAAACATATGAGACTAAAGTTGGGGTGTGGGAGGCCTTATACACCACCCTAAGCTCATCAGAGGACAAGTTTGATAGAAATGTAAGTGACAAATATATAAAATTTAAAAAATTAGTTAACTTTTAAATATCTTAATGCCAATGCAACTTAAAGAGTACTATTATCCACAAATATTTTAATTCTTTGATCGTTTTGGGCTGTATCTACAGTGTGGTCTTTCCCGGTTGTGTGATTTTGATTTATGTTTTTGTTACTTTGCCAGGTCTTTCCAGTATTTCATATGCAATTAGTGCAAGGCTTCTGTCTCCTCACAATGTGTTGAGTTGTAAATTGTGACAATGAAATTTAATACATCTTCAATTGTAAACTCCCCCTCCCTTTCTGCATGGTGACTGATTACACCCATTCTGAACTGCAGAAAGATCAGGGAGATACAAAAGTAATATGTCCTCCACTCTGGCAAAAATGTTTAGTGGTGTTTTGTTTTTTAAAAAAGAAAGAAAGAGAAACAAAGAAAGAGAGAGAGAGAAAGAAAGAAAGAAAGAAAGAAAGAAAGAAAGATTTTTTTTGTTTTTTCAAAGGTGTCTGTTATGTATCTAGCCTGTTTTTTTCCTGGCAATTATATGTGCTATTTTGATTATTGATCATGCCATTCTATGCCTGCTTATGGAGAAATTAGTCCAGCTGTGTAAGGCTTATCTCCTAATAAGTCTATTCAGTATGTGTTTTGTTTCCAGAAACTTCATTCTGGGGAGAGGGCATTAATTCATGTGTTTTGCAAGCAGGTTCACGCCTTGATATTTTGAATTTGAAGGGATTCCATAGATGTACAAGACTAAATAATATCAAGCAAGTAGGAAGAAAACTCTGAAATCCCTGGAAAACCTATAGGGTAGTACTTCTCTACGGGTGGGAAAGGCAATTATGAAAGTATTAGACAAGATCCTAAAGAGTAAAGATAAACAACTGAACACTAAAGTTGAAATTGCCCAAGCCATTGTATTTCCTATCACCATGTATGGTTGTGAGAACTGGACAGTGAAGAATGTGGATAGAAAGAAAATCAGCTTATTTCAGATGTGGTGCAGTAGATGAATGCTGAGGATACCGTGGACAGCCACAGAGATAAGCAAATGGGTCCTTAAATAGAACAAGCCTGAACTCTTCCTGGAGGCCAAGATGGTCAAAGTTGAGGCTGTTGTACTTTGACCACATCATGAGAAAGCATGACACACTAGAAAAGACAATAGTGCTGGATAAAGTAGAGCACAGAGGATACACATAGTCATAGAAAGAGAGGAAGATCACATGCCAGATGGATAGGCTCAATCAGGGAAACCACAGGCCTGGGTCTGCAAGACCAGAGGAAAGAGGTAGAGGATAGGCTTGGAGCTGTCTCATCCACAGGATCGCTATGAGTCAGGGTCAGCTCAAGGGCAATTAACAACAGTAACAACAAAGAACTTGTGTTTTCCTACAGTACCTATAGAAATAGTACTTCCACTGTGTTATGGAAATACAGTCCATCCTTGCCATATGTGGGTATCTGTTTCGCATCCCCCCCTCCCCCCCACTCTGGGTAAAGCCAAAAAAAAAAAAAAAAAAATGAAGGACATGGTAAATGGGATATGCTCCGATGTGCTGCATGGTGCAGCTCTGCACCCATTCATCCTATGGGGTCTTTCCTCTGTGTGAACTTGAGTCTGCGTATGGTAAACTCACTTATGACCTGGGCACACAGTATGATATAATACTGACTATAATGTAATATTAACTATAACTGATCATATAATCTTAGCAACATTCCAAATGACTAGAGTTATAAATATAGAAAATGTGCATTTCTAATAAGGAAGGGTCCACCCAGCGTTGGGTGGGTTCCACAAAGGAACAACACATTTCGTTGGGAGAAATTCCACAACATTATTGGTTACATTCCAATGTAATATTGGCATCACTAATAGGGGGGTGTAGCTACTGTCAAAAATGATTGATGGCTTTTTGATGGTTGTTAAAAAAAAAAAGATTTATGACCTGTCAAGAATGATTGATGACCTGTCAAAATTGATTGAATGATGACCTTTCAAAATGTTGGGCGTGTTCCTCACCCAGAAATGCTGGTGTGGGAAATCCAAGTCATGTAACCCACCCTGATCAATAGATGGTGGTATGGCCATGTGACCTCCCTGTAAGACCACGACTCACCACTGCCTGAACAATGGGTGCTGATTTTGGGACCCTCCAAACCATGTGTTATTAGTCAATTGTGCTAGATTTACCATGTTTTCCAATTGGCTCTTGAGCTCATGCAACCCCTGACCAAGGGTTTTGTCCCCACAATAATCATCTGGTCTGCACTAGCCAACCGGAAGGCTAGCTGCAGAGAGCTTTATCCTGTAGTGAGCAGCTGCCATTTAATGCATACCCAGACATGTTCTGTGGAGGTGTCAAGCACACCTTAGAGGTTTGCAGATTCTTCTATTACCAGGAGAATAAAACCCATAAAAATAACATCCTGGCCAAATTATAACAGGCTTGTGGCATGCCCAACACCCATGAACACCCCCTTGGCCTCAAGGGGGTTAATGGGAACACCTGGGGCTATGAAGGAGGGGGTCAAACCACCACCTATTGATCAGGGTGGGTCACATGACCTGGGTGTTCCACCCTAGCATTTCCAAAAGAGGGACATGTCCATCATTTTGACAAGTCATCAATCATTCTTAGAATCATACAATCACATAGAATTACAGAGTTGGAAGAGACCACAAGGGTCATCCAGTCCAACCCCCTGCCATGCATAAATCTTGACGGGTCATAAATAATTCTTTGACAGCCATCAAAAAGCCATCAGTCATTTTTCACAGGAGCTACACCCCACTACTACTGGCATCATATGGGAACAAGACCCATGCTATTGGTTGATCAGCTTGCCAACTTCTCTGTGGTGGCAATTCAGGAGAAATTCAAAAGAAAAGCCATCATCCTCTTACAATGAATATCTGGAGAAGTCCAAGAACATACTAGATCAGGGATGAATGGCACTTCTCTCCATATACCAGACAGCAGATCACAGTGAAGGCTTCCACTTCTGATGTCTACTGCCCCTGAACCATTCCCTTAAGGTGGTCAAGTAATCTGATTGACCATCTTAAATGGGACCGTTCTCAAAGCTCACACAATTGTACAACCAGCAGAAGAAAGAGGGAGCCATCAATGGCAGCAGAGCCAAACTTTTTCACCTTTGTTTCTTTGTCTGCAGGATGCAAAAGAAACTTATTTGTTGTTTTCAATATAATCAGATTTTCCAGTCAAGTGAGAATCTGCAAATTCATTTTAATAACAATTTAGGCAAACTGTAGCAGCAACTCTGTTGTTGTTGTTTTTTCCTTAACCCATTCTAGTTGTGTGTGTGTGTGTGTGTGTGTGTGTGTATGAATTTATGAATAGGAAAGAGAGGGGGGCAGAGGAGAGTGGGAGAACTGGCAATATTCTTCATGCCCCAGTTAATATTCCATTTGGCAACTGATTCTGATTTAAATAAGCTCGTTTTATCAAGGTTAGACATTTCTGCCACATTACTGTCATAGCCAAAAATTAAGGTTATTAGATCCCAAGTCAGATTCAGCTCAAAAATTAAAATAACCTTTCAGCCAAAAATTCATCCAGAAGCTGGCACTATCACTTTGCATTTACACTAATGCACAATTCATTTCCTTGTTCTTCCAAATTTTATTTAGGCAGCCATTTTCCACTTTTTTGTCTTATCCAAGACATAAAAAATAGACATTTAACGAGTCCTGAGTGAATTTAACAATGCAAATAAATGAACAATAAAATATGCACATTCCTACCCAGTATCCTCAGGCAGAACTCTATGGATGCAATATTTAAAACTCTTTCAAATGTTTCCCATTACCAGGTGAGCACATTTCACACACTTGGGGTGACAGTGAATAGCAACTCACCACATATCTCACTAGGGATTGTGGAGAGTCCCACACTAATTAAATTCACAGCAAGATATGGTAGGGCAGGGAAGGAACCTAGGAACCTAGGAAAAGTTTGTGATGCTTATTTTCATTTTTTTTTTCAAGAGAAAATTGAAAATATTCAAGAACACATGAATAAACACCTCATCCTTCTTTTTGAATGACCAATATGTTATTTAAGACAAGAAATTAAGGACTTCCTCACACTAGTCTTCTGTCTTCCAACAACTGGGCTAGTTTAAGAATGGAAGCATACGAGTTTGGCATAGTTTGTTATCACATTTTCCCCCATGATACCACATTGGCAATCCATGGTAGTGTGGTATGTTTTCCACACTGCCAACCCCCACCTGTGTGAATGTGTTCCCTCCTAAAGCATGGGGCTGCTGCATTCACATTAACACAGCAGCCAGTGGACAAGCCATCCTGGCTGCCAACCACCTTCCAAAACTAGCTGCTATATGAACACAGCAGCTAGCTTTAGGAAGCTGTTAGTGACGCAATCACTGTGATGGAGACTGCTTGAGAAAAGGGAATGCCAACAGAAGAGATCTATCTCACAAAGGCAGTAATGGAACCGTAGTGAGATTGAAAGCCTATTGACAAGTTTTGCCCATCAATGAAAAGGTGTGCTACAAATGGAATGTGTGGCAGTAGCAAGACGGACACAATGTAATGTGATAAGTACTGGCCCAAAATACTTTTATCCTGTTAAAAACCACTTTTTAGTCTCATGCGGTAAAATTCAAAATCTAGTTTCCATTCTATTCAATTAAATCAACGGTTGTAAATTAGTTGTTACTGAATATGCCCATCCATTTCAATGGACATAATTGACTAATGGTCATAATTGACATAATTAGTGGGATTAATGTTGGATATATTTTAGACATAGGCTGAATCTGCACTGCACAAATAATGCAGTTTGACACCTCTTTTAATTGCCATAGCTCAGTGCTATGGAATCTTGGGATTTGTAGTTTGTGGTGGTACCAGATATATCTGACACAGAAAGCTAAATGTCTCACAAAACTACAAATCCCTGAATTTCATGTCAATGAGCCATGACAGTTCAAGTGGTGATGTTAAGGTGGAAATTGATAAAGCCATTGATAACCAACTGATAACCAATAATCTCTGCCATTAATGATCAATAATGAACAGGTCAGCCATAGTAAGAAACAGAGCTAAAGGAAAAACTTGTCCTTTTGAATCTGGCTTGTAGCCCCCACCTTAGAAGGGAGGAGGGAAGAACTAAAGCGTGAAATCCTCTTCACTGAGAAGCTAGTGAGCCTCCTTCAAGGCCACAGCAAAGCTGATAAGGTTTCTCTTCTGTAAGGCATTCATTGATGTTACAAATTAGGCTAGCTTGAGAGCCAGCCCAGAGATAATACATATAATACATTCTTATCAGGAATGTGGCCACCCCAGACTTTTTCTGGTGCCTGTTAAGCTGGAGACCGCTGGAGAAGCCCACATATTAGCAAAGTGACCTTTGAGGGATTCAGTTCCAAACAGCCTTAGAATCCAGCGCTGGAGAAAGGGGGGGAAAAAGAAAAAGAAAAAAAAGGGGAAAAAAGAAAAAAGCACGTGCTGGTGAGTAGGAGGGAAAAGGGGTTCTCTTTCTGTACTCTTAATAGGTTGTTGCCCAGTTCAGTGAACTGAAGAGAAGGTCTGATCAACCTTCTAGGAAAAATTCTGTTTCCTCTGTCGGGGAGGCATATTGGTTGGGGGGTTTCTTGTCATGTTCCCCCTTCTCCTTGATTCAAGGATTGGCTCCCCCAGTTCCCATAGCCAATCTGATATCCCCTGTCGATCCCTCTTTGTCCGTTTTCTATCCTTGTTAGCAATTAGGATAGGCAGGTAGGAAGGAAGGATGGTGGGAGGTTTCCTCTCTTTTTACCTTTTTGAATTTAAGGGTGCAACGCCATAGAAATCTGTAGAATCCAGAAGAAAATGGCGACGGTGCACAAAACCCTTCCCTTTGGCAGAGAGCCAAGAAGTCTGAAACAGGGCTTTGAAGATGGCTCAACTCTAGTTCCCCGCCACCTCCCACCTCAGGAATGTGATGATAAGAAAGCTTGAAGAAGTAAGCCACGCTTCCAAAAAGAAGCCCACAAGCTAAGAAAAATAAAAAAAAAAAAAGGAAAAAGAAATAAAAAAAGAAATAAAAAGGGAACATTAATATTTGGAGTGAATGTACACAGCACATGACCTGCTGAGAGGATAGAACAATGAACAAGGAAACTTTAGCCAGCTGAGGCCCTCTACTATCTGGCTCAGCTTTGAAGCCAAGGAAGGCCCAGACTTGATACATTGCAACTGATTATTACCACTGAACATGTGTGGATGCAAGCCAATCTAAAAGCAACCCTGAAAGCAAATAATAATAGTAATAGAAAGACTGAAAGAAGAAGTGGGCAGCATATGCTTCCTAGACTGAAGTCCACTTCCTCAGATGCATTTGGATATGAAGATAATAATAATAATAATAATAATAATAATAATAATAATATGATAAATGATAATAATAATAATAGCTGGACATACATGTTACCTGGTCAGATATGTCCAGATGCCCTGCAGGAGACCAAGATGGTTTCACTCAGGAAATAAAGAAGGGATAGAGACACCAAATAAACCTGGAAAAGGCCCGAGATGTGAACCCTGAAGACCCAAGACAGATGTTTCCCAAAATGCCCTTGATGTTAAAGGAACCACAAAAGACAGAAGGCTTTAGAAGAGAATGTTTTCAGTCCAGTTGAGGGCCCTGACAAGTAGATACAAGGAGAGAGATGAAGCAAGTGAGAATGAAGGACATAAAGCAAGTTTACTGGCTGCAGTAGGGAAAAGTGGCCAGAGAAAGGTGTTATGGGAAGAAGAAATAGATGTGGATATAGATGGAAAAGTTGGAAGAGAACTAGAACTCCCAGGCGCCACCTTTCCAGCAAAGCCTGCAGGAGAGATGTTAATGAAGCAAGAGAGATGTTAATGAAGGAAATGCTATACAGAGGACTGAAGATGTGGATGGCAGAGACAAAGAGATAGTTAACCCCAGTTGCCTATGCTATAGAAGGGGAAAAGGTGCATTTTGAATTCAGCTTCAGAAAGGAGGGGCCGCAGCCCACCATTTCAGATGGGAGGGGGAGTGCTTCCCTCCAGTAAAACAAAGGGAAACATTTCATCCAGTGGGCCCCTTTCTCAAGGACATTTCTAGCCAGCCGCTTCTTGATAAAAAAACATACAGTGTTCCCAGGCTGAAACTGCAAATTGGTAACTGTAAAATACAGTTCAAACAGGACATGAGTTCATTTTAATTCCAATTTGCCTATGCTATTGAGTAATAAAGACTCATTTTGCAAAGTGCAAGCAATCCTGCCCTTTCATCCTGAAGGCACCGCCTCAAGCACTGCAGGTGGACAAACTACATCCATCACCTGCCCTTGAGAGAAGCTTGGAGAATAAGGCCAGCAATAAGATGAAGCAAGCTTAATACCCCTTACCCATGACTGCATGGCAAACTGAAGCCCAACACAGATACTTGTCCTTGATTTCACCTGAGACAACCCTTATAATGGAAGGAGAAGATAGTTCTCATAAGCATGCTTGCCTCGGGGACTGAGGGGTTCTCCCACTCTGTTTGAGGCAAGAACTATCCTAAAGATTTGCAATAGTTCCAAGAAGAAATACAGTTTGTGCTACAGTATGTGAATAATCTACTTTAGTTATGCAAAACAAGAGAGAAATGCCTAAGTGATGCCAGTGAAAAGCCAGAGGTACCAAGGAGGAATTGTGAGTGTCCTTAGGAATGGCTGGATACAGCAAGAATCAGATCCCAGACTTTGCTTCCATAGTCAAACCCTTATATGATACCTACCCCATTTGAATGGACTGGTGAAGATAGGGCAACCCTAAGACAACTGGAAAGAGCCTTTAGCAGCTTGCCAGCCCAGGGACTACCAGATGTGAGCAAACCCTTCCAAACAGTAGTGGGCGTGCTCACCCAGAAGCTTGGAACATGAAATTGTCCAGCAAGAGTACAGACTTAGCCTGGTTGTCTCATATGCATTGCTGCTACATCCTTCCTATTAGAGGAAGCAATCAAATTCACCTATGGACAAGATTAGAGACCCAAGGAGCTGTGTGAAAACCTTAATGTGATTACCTTAAATCCAGTCCCGGTTGGTCCAGCACCTGAGTGTGAAAAGAGTATAATCCAAGAGAATCCACAAGCTGGATGTGCTGTGGGTTCAGGAAGATGAGGTCATCAGAGCTGGTCCCCTTCCAGGAAGGACCTCAATCCAAAACCATTGAGCTAATTGCCTTAATGAAAGCATTGCAGTAAGATCTATACTGATTCCAAGTAGGCCTCATTGATATGGGCTATCTACAAAGAAAAGGAACTTCAATATGTAAAGTGCTCCTGGGTGCTAGTACTCTTTGAAAAGAAATTGACTTAAATCAGAGACTTGAGATGAGAAATTTGGAAATGCCTATGTGTGTTTGCTCCAAAGACTGTGTTTCAAAATTAGAAAAGGGAGCTACGCGAAGATTGAGAAGGAAAAGGAAGAGAAATAAAAGCCTGGAATATTTAAAGGGCAGAGAATTAAGGAATGGGTGTTAGAGTGATTCAGTATCACCCAAATAGACTGTGTGTAACATGTGGAAGATCATGATAAAGAAAAAAACAGAATCACAGCTTGTGTGAGACAATAACAACAGTAACGAGTGCAAAATGACATCAACTTAACTGCTGAAGTAAATGAAAATAAGAACAGAGAAAAATAGAGCCTGGCAAATATGAACTGCAGTGGCTAGTGAAAATCAGATACTAATAGCCCTCATCAGAGCATTAAAATGGGCTACAAAAAAGAGAGGTGACACATGAAGCAAAGGTCAAACTTCTACTTAAAGCAAGTGGAAACTGGCAAAGGCAACAGACTATTTCAAGTAATCCAAGTAGACTTTATCCACATACCACCTGCTGATGGCTAAAAGACTGTTTTAGCAGCCATATGTACCCTTTTCAGATGAGTGGAAGCATGGCCAGAGAAAACTGAAGGTTCCAGAGAAGTAGTCAAGCATCCCTTGGAGACATCATCTCCACATATGGATTACCCCAGCAGACTAATAGTAGCCACAGTGCCTCATTCCAAATTCACAGAGAGATGGGGTGCAGCATTCAAGTTTAACTGAAAACCCCATTGGACCTAGAGAGACATTCCTGGAGCCAAGAGTCCAACTCCTTGTAAAAAATCCTTGCTATTTTGCCTGTCATAGTAGAGACTCTGATATTAAAGAAGTAAACAAATTGACCAAATAATACCTGCTTAAGAGTTCAGCCCTGAAGAAGTAGTTTAGATTAAAAGCTACAAAGAAGACATGGAAAAAGACTCTTTGCTGTTTTGTTGACTACTCCCACTTCCTTGAAAGTTAATGGGAATCCTGTTTGCATCCACTGAAGCAGCCAACTGCAGAGTCGATTCCAGTAACCTGATTGGTTACCAACCAGAGAGTTCCAGATGGCCCTGGAGACGAAGGCCAACGCCAGTCGCCCATCGAAGCCTCCTTGAATCTGGGTTCAAGGCAGCGAAGCCAACGGACGCGATCGGGAGAAGACTAACTTGGGACCGGAAAACCAAGTTAGCGAAGTTCTGGAGGGTGCTGCAACCACTCCCTACCTGGAGAGAGGAGTGGTCACCACCTGAAGACTAACCTACTTTAGCCAGAAGGCTTTGTTTTAAACTGTTTCATTTGGTCATAATATTGTTGTTGATTATAGTTACTGTGGGGGTTTTGGTTTACTATCTGAGATGGGAAAAGGTAATCCATGTCAAGATTGCATCAAAACAGTGAGAACAGGAAACAAATTTGGGCAAACATGGGTTTATCAGAGTATGCACTAGTATACAATTGGCCTTTCACAACATCACATAACTCAACATGTTAAGAACTAGAGAGAAAACACTTGCTATGATCCTGCAGAAAAACCAGTCCAAGGTATTTGCAGGCACATATGTTCATGGCAATGGAATCTCATTGTCAAGAGTTAAGGTGGGGTTCCCCATGCCAGAGCAACCATTGAAGCACTGAGAATTTGCAAAATGGCCAAACTGAGGAACTTTGGAGTGGCAAAGAGCCTATTCACTTAAAAACAAATACACATGCTATGGGACACCCAGAAGGCTCAATACTGATTGTGTCAGTCCACAGAATTCACATTGTTAAAACTTGGGAGCTAAGTTACACAGAGTTCCAATACACACAGATAGTGAGACCAAATAGTGAAGTGTGAAATGGGAATTGATGGTAAGATCTTGTTAAGTGACTGTTTGGGATTATTCTGTCTCAGAAGTACCAGATACACCTCCTTCTCTGAGTTTTGGAAAAAGAAGAAAACCTTTCCAGTTCCTGATGTTGGTAAGAACTTGTGTTTCACTTTTGCAGAGAAGTGACAGTGGAAGAAGGAGCTGCAAGTCCACACAGCCAGTGGATGCCAAGAGACCTGTTGGTTTTACAATATTCATTAATCTTTTGTGGCCAAGTCCCTAAGAGGAAGAGGAAAATGGACTTAGCCAATGGAATGTGCTGAAATTGTGTTGAAATTCTTATTCCCAGCTATCAAAAGACTTATTCATGGTTCAATTGGGTTTGGGGGACAAAAAAAATGAAATGATGAAAAGAATCAATTGCTGTTATTGATACATAAACTGTTTGCATCATAATGTATGTCATCTATGGTAATCAATGGCTTTATTGAATTAAATGCAGACAAATCAAAGACTTGATTTGTCAGCAGAAGAAAAGGGAGGAATGTTAAGGTGGAAATTGATAAAGCCATTGATAACCAACTGATAACCAATAATCTCTGCCATTAATGATCAATAATGAACAGGTCAGCCATAGTAAGAAACAGAGCTAAAGGAAAAACTTGTCCTTTTGAATCTGGCTTGTAGCCCCCACCTTAGAAGGGAGGAGGGAAGAACTAAAGCGTGAAATCCTCTTCACTGAGAAGCTAGTGAGCCTCCTTCAAGGCCACAGCAAAGCTGATAAGGTTTCTCTTCTGTAAGGCATTCATTGATGTTACAAATTAGGCTAGCTTGAGAGCCAGCCCAGAGATAATACATATATATATGGATGAATGTTAAACTACGCATGCTCAATGAATATTTTGTGGGTTAATAAAAACTGTTTACGCCATTTTTAGAGGCATTCGATCATGGGAAGCCCGTGATTGAACCTCTGCATGCAGACAAGACTGTTTGGAATTAATAAATCTGATTGGAAATCTTTACAAATGCCTGATTTGCATAATTGGTTGTGGATGGGTTAATTGACCCTTTGTTTACCTTAACAGTGACAAACTGAATTAATTCTGCAATGCAGTTGCAGCCATAGCCAACGTGGAAATATACTTCTTCATCTAGAGCAGTGATTCCCAAATTTTGGCCCTCCCGATGATTTGGGACTTCAGTTCCCAGAATTCCTGACAGTTGGCCAATCTGGCTGGGACTTCCAGAAGCTGAAGTCCTAAACACCCAAAAGAACAAAGTTTGGGAACCACTCATCTGTCATTTTCGTGACAGGAGAATATATAGCCTCTAATTGAGATAAATAAATAAATAGCATGCTCCTCAATTCAGCTGTCTTTTTGAACTTTCACCTCCCTCTTAAAGCAAACTGTTACAGAGACACACTGTGACAACAATTCAAATAAATTTGTGGAGGTGAGTAAAACAACAATACCTTCACCATTTTAAAGCCCGGCTTGGCTTATGCCACACAATGCAGGTGCTGCATGAACTGGGTTGCATCAATCAAGGCCCCATTATTCCTTTTTTGAACTCCCCCATTAATGCACAGGAGGGAGAAGTGGACACCAATTCCTGGCCAATGACCAAAATGTTCAAAAGGACTTTGGATCCTGTGGATTCAAGGATGCACCTGTCCAATTCCTGGGACTCTGCTTTGGAGCCTCCTTGCAGCTACAGGAGCTAGTGCTTTACTAGTGCTTTAAAACACATGCATACATGCACATATAACAACAGAGGAGAAATATTTTCTTCACCATTCTAATCTTTGGGCTTCAACATTTTGGGAAATGTTACTTCATCATCATTATCAGCATTATCGTCCTGCCTTACTCCCGTTGCAGGGATTCAAGGCAGATAGCAATAAATTTCAAAGAGTACAAATTTAAAACAATACAAAATCATTAAAAAGTGTAAATATAAAGTTTTAAAAATCAAACAATTTAAAAAGTTTAAAACATTACATGTTTAGCTCAGTAAAAATATTAACATTGTTTAAAAACTCCCTTGACACTTCTCTCATGGACTACTCTGGTACAACCTGGAATATTTTCAATCCAGGCCTAATATTGCTTAATGTTAGGTTCCACTTTTGCCTTCAAGATACAGTGCAAAATGATCATGTAGGCAGGAAACACTCCTTAACTTTGAAAATAAATCTTTAATAGAGATTTTAAAAGAATTTTCCTCCTGCCTTTAAGAATCTTCAACTTTATTCCAGAACGTTTCAGTTTCTTTTCCAGATATTGCATATGCATTTTGTTTACTATATGTTGGGCATATATAGGCAATACAAAAACATCTCAATGCTTTGATTAGGTAGAACTTTTTGATTACAGAAAGCAATTCTTCTCAACATAATGTTTGTTCCCTAAAAATGTTCTCGGAAGAAAAATGGATTATTATTGCTTTTAAGCACATCACAGCCGTTTTCAGAGAGAGCAGAATAAAAGACCATCTGAATGAAATACAACAAAACATTTTTTTCTTTGGGATAATAGTATAACTGCAGTTCTTCTCACTAAAATGGATGGTATTGTATCACTGCAGAAAAAGGATCTGTATTTTTCTTTTCTTTTCTTTCTCTTTCTTTCTTTCTTTTTTCTTTTCTTTTTTTGGATAGGCACTGTAAAAACTTGCATTACTCTGTTCCAAATTGAATCATTTAGGGAATCTGTTACTGCGAGATCACACCAATTTCTAGTAAAAATCTAAGCCTCTGAAATATCTTTGGGACTATTATTGAAGGTGATAAAATATACTATTGTAGCTTCAGTGAAGGTTGAGATGGCTATATTCTCGTAAGTTAAAGAAGACAATCAGCATGATAATTAGAGCGTGCTAATTACTCTCTACTTGCAACAAAAATGCAAATGATATACAGCAGGAAATTAACAGCAGTTACTGCTCAATATTGCATGACTTTTCCATTAAGTATGATATAAGAAGTTCTTAAATTATTAGAAAATGAAGCAAGAATATTAAAGAACCTTAGGTTTGGGATCAAGCCATTGATGGAATCATTAGGAAAGAGGATATGCTAGGTTAGGAATATTGGTGCAATACAAAGTGGAGCTCAGCTGTAAATGTATTATTTGGTTCACAATGAATAGAACTAGTCTGAGAAGCCCTGTTCAGCTGGAAGCGTTTCTGCAGCTTTTGTTTCAGTAATTCATTGGCAGACGGTGTGGAAATTATTAATATAATACAATCTCATCCCTCTCTTTAAAAACCGAAGGCATTAAATAAGTGACAGACATGATGATACCTTTCAGAAATATGAAAAAAGACAAAAGAAATAGAGATAAGAAAGCTAGTAGCTCTATTCAGAAATCACTCCACACTGCCGACAGTTAGAAATTTGTGAGTAGGAAATGAGAGAGGAGCTCATTGGTTCCACCCTTCTGTTGTTTCCACACTGCCTGTCACCCCACACTTTTGAGTAGTGGAACAGATAACTTTGGCCAGTGGAGCAAGTAACTTCTGTAGCACACATCTTTCTGTACTTGTATAGAGTCTTTTCATCACTTGTACAGTCAAGGTAGGGTGGATCCACTGAGTTTGTTTCCAGGACCCCCCTAGGATACCAAAAGTCATGGATGCTCAGGTCCTATTAAATAAAATGGCATAGTAAAATGGTGTCCCTTATGTAAACTGGCAAAGTCAAGGTTTGCCTTTTGGAATATATATATATATATATAGAGAGAGAGAGAGAGAGAGAGAGAATATTTGCAAACTGTGGATGCTTGAATCCATGGATACAAAGGGCTAACAGTAGTTGAAAGTATTTGAAAAATGCTGAAAAAATAGGTTTCCTGAGTGTCAGGGAAAAGTGGCAAAAAGAATTTGTTGTTGTTGTTGTTGTTGTGTCTTCAAGTTGTTTCCAACTTATGACAACCCTAAAGGGACCCTATCATGGGGTTTTCATGGCAAGATTTGTTCACAGAAGATTGTCATCCCCAGAGGCTGAGAGCATGTGTTTTGCCCAAGGTCAACCAGTAGGTTTCATGGCTGAGTGGGGAATTGAACCCTGGTTTCCAGAGTCCTAGTCCAACACTCAAACCACTACTATACAGGTGAAAATCATCACAATGCAAGATTTATTCTGTGCAAAACAGAATTTGTTGGGTAGAAAACAGGTTTCCTGCACAGTAAAAGAGCATTTCTAAAAAGAAAGTGTTTTCTGTACTGAGAACTTGTTTTCTGTGCATAAATGTTAGTCTCTATGAAGAATATGCTGTTTTCCCCTAAAGGAAATTTATTTTTTGCACAAGCACAAAATAAGTCAAAATTTCAAATGGTTTAATGGTAAAATTGTTCTTACCTGCAAAGATGAAATTGACAAAGATCTGCTACCCTCAGTCTTGGGAGATTAGCACACCAGTTTTTATTCCTGCTCTAGACATGGGATATAAATGTACAGAGACAGATTCTATCACATAGTCCCTTCCCCGGGCAATACTCATCCCTTACCTGACCTGGGCTTTTCCCAGACCTTTTAAAAATGGGTAAATCCCTTTCTTTAAAAGCCCAGGTTGGGTACAGGAGGACTAATGCCAAGGGATGGAGCTGTGTGACAGAATCTGTCCCTTTGTGTTACATCCCATGCATAGCACAGGAATAAAAGCTGATGCACTAACCTCCTTGTTTTAAAAGGTTTAAGGAAACATCCCTAATAGAGAAAAATCCCTTCTACAGATATATCCACCCAAGATGCATCTACACTGTAAAAATATTGCAGTTCAACACTTTAATTGCTGTAGTTCCATCCCATGGAATCCTGGGATTTGTGATATTACAAGATCTATAACCTTCTTTGCCAAAGAGTGCTGGTACCTCACCAAACTACAAATCCCAGGATAGAGCCGTGGCATTTCAAGTGATGTCAAATTGCATTATTTCTACAGTGTAGATGCACCACCAGTGTGTAAGGGGACAAGACTAGTGGGTTCATCTCTGCTTTCTCCTTCACATCTTTCAAATTGTGCAGATAGAGAAACTGAAAGCAAAACAACTGTGTCTCTTCAACTGTGTCTCATGTTCTCTGACTGCTTTAGGACAAGACTGGCATTTATGAGGAAAGGATTATTCAGCCAAAACAGAGCAAGATATCTTTTCATTGTGGACACCTTTATAAATGAATCAACCCAGTGATGCTTCTTTTAAAATTTGAAAAAGAAAAAAGAAAAAAAAAGACACAAGTATTGCATGGAAGAGTGTTATTGCATTCAGGAGCAGTTTCGAGAGTCCCATCGGCATCTAACTGAACTATTTGCTGGACTAGATAGACCTTTTGTCTAATCTTCCATGGCTCTACATAGGAAGAATTCTGTGCAGTGGGAAACACAAAGGGTTACATGCACATTTAACACAACAACATTAGACTGAGATTTAAAGAAAAAGAAAAAAAAGAAAAAAAAAACACTCACCTTGTATTATGTGCTTATACTCTCTTCTACATGATTTAGCTGAAAAGCCCTTTAGTTCAATCTTTCTTGTTATCTAGGTTTGATATGATTAAGATAGGTATTAAGGTGTTAAACTATAATTTTGTTCAGGGCCAGTAACTCTTAGGAACTAATTTGCAAGGCATATAGAATTCTAGTACCACTGGAGGTTAGACAGATAGTTAACAAGCAGATGGCCTATCTGTCTATCTCAAATCTATCTGATTCCACTGTTTCTGCTGTTTAAATAGAAACACATTTTCTCAGTTTTTTAATTAAACCAAAGAGGCTTTATTACCTTCTTTGGATACATTGGTTTAACATGTGATGTTGCTTTGCTCTTGTTTTAGTGTAATTTATTGTGAGGTTGTTACTTATTTTAAAGATGTTTACATAAATAAGTGTGATACAGATCTTATTAATAAAGAGGTACATATATGTTTTAAGGAAATGGATGAATGTTCCTGTGTTTAAACAATAGCATTCATATTAAATTAGAATACACTATAGTACATTGTGTTATTGATTAATTCTCATTAACATTAACATTCATCTTACAAAAGCAGGCATCTTTCTAATATATGTATATTTAAGTAGAAACCTCTTGGTTTCTCTTTGTTGTGCATGAGAAAATGGATAGTTTTCTTATCCCTCCCCCTCCATGGTTTCTGGTGTGCAGTAGTTCAGAGGTTCATCAGGTACATATTGCTGTGAAATAGCCAGATTTCATCTGATTTTAATGAAATGTGCATGCCAATCCCTTCTTCCTCCCCTTCTCTGGAATCTTTTGTGTGCTTTCTAAAACAGACTATAATAGACCAGAGCAGATTGCAAGCAGTCCATGTTAACAGTGCACAATGGAAATTATTTCATCACAGAATTACCGAGACATATCAAAATAGTCTCAGCTCAATTCAAGCTGTTCCTGGCTACATGACAGAAATCACAACAATAGGTAACATGGCATACCAGATAGTCAATACGAGTGGAAAATATCATAACACACCTGAGATGCAGCTTGCCTTCTGAACACTGCATCCTGACTCACCTTGAGTAGGATGGGATTTTGCTCCTGCTGTTAAGTGAACGCAGTTGCCCACTCATGGAGATGCTGGTGTAGTTACCAAAAACTGGCCTGCCCACCCATACTTTGGATGAGCAAATCTTTGGCTGAGTCACCAGTGGGAATAAGTAGAAATTTATGGTTTACCATTCCTGTATTGATTTCAGGATGGAAAACTTTTTAATCTTCTCTGATCTATTGGTTTTTCTTCTCACAGTGTCAGAAGAGTGAGGGGGATTTTTCATGTTCTCAGGGCAGGGGAACTGAGGCCACTTATTATTTCCCAAGGTCAAAGCTCTTTCTCTTACTTTAGATGGGAGATACAATCATGGCTCTCAAAGGAAGTATTTTTGTTGATGTTGCGAATTGAATTTAAATTTTTATTTCCCAGACCTTAAGATCTTTTTCTCCCAGAACTCACATGGTCATAAGGAGCAGTGGACTTCCTGCATGAATAACCCTCCATACCTTGACTGAGAGCAATAACAACAACAATATCTTCACAAAATGCTGTCCTAAGACTATCATCATTATATTTTCCCCTCCTGTATGATTCTTACCATCTTTATCTGGTGAAGAATTCAGTAGAGTTTTGAAAGCTTGCAACTTATAATTTGTGAATTTTGGTTGACCCAATAAAGAGGTTCTGTTTGGTGGGTTTTGGATGTTATTCTAATAAGCACAATAGTTATGGTGAAAGCAACTTATGAATGCCACCATGGGCCTGCCACACCCACTTATTGGGAAGCAGTGATTGCAGTCCATGAAGATATGTCCCCTGTCCACATGGAAAGTACCTGACAGCCATTTCTGCTACCTTCTGTGAGCAATCTCAGGTGTGACAGGACCCCTGTTGCAATTCCCCTTGCACCAGAGATTGCTTGAATGGGTGGATGTGTATGAATGTTTGTAATAAAGGAATTCATCAATTGCAGTGGGGATGGGAGAGATTTTCATGGTCCCTTAATATTCCCCAAACATTTCTCCTAAACTATTCAAGGTATACTCTGATGGTTTCCCTTCCAAATACTGACCAAACCTGACCCTTCTTAGCTTTTGGAATAAGATAGGTAATTCTTGTCTCTTACACCTCCAGAGCCTCTAAAAAGTCACTTTAGAGGATTAGAGAGCCTGCCAATGTAGCAAGGGCATTTGAGGAGTGGTTGTGAAAAAAATGGCTTGGCAAAAAATATACTCTGCCTTTCTGCAGTTGGAGAGACTGCTGGTATCCATTCCCTTCAATGAATAGAAGGAAACTTTCTGTTTCTGAAAGTGCAAGTCCAGATCCAACCCCACTTGATAGGAGTAAAAAAGCTCTGCCCTTCACATATTTTTTACTGCAATTACAGTGTGCCCACATCATATGTGGGTGTGCCATACGTGGCTTTCAGCTTATGCTGAAAGCTGCACGCTGTAAGAGGCAATGGCATATGTGTCTGTGGTGTGCACGTCACCCTGCAGGCACAAGCCTCATTGTTTTCGATGGGGCTCCAGCATACTCAGTATTTCTCTTACGTGGTGGGGGCGGGCAGAACGGATCCCCCACGTAAAAGGAAGGCACACTGTACCATAGGCTGCAGCCAGCATAGCCAAGGTTCCAAGATTATGGGAGTTGTAGTTCTAAACATTAGAGAGGCAATCATGTTGCCCAGAAATGGATTGGGGAAGAATTTTCTCTTATTTGCTTACATCACACAGGAATATTCTTCTCTTAGATTTTTCTCACTTATAATCAGAAATGGTTTTCTCATTTGGAATCTGAATTGGCTTGGCCAATGGCTAGTATGGGAAACTCATGTGGGAAACATACACAAATAGAATTTTGAAAAGGCAATTGTTTTGGAAAAGTTTATTTGGTTTGACTACAATCTTATTTTAAAATGAGTGCTTGCAAAAGTATTAAAAGCAGAGCTGGGAAAAGCTGGGGGGTTTCACTTCAAAGCATTGCTCAGAAAACTGTCTTTTGCCAGACTACAATTTCCATATATTGTTAGGGTTTGAAAAATTGTTAAAAACACAACTGGGAAAAGTTTTTTGCCCCTTGTGATGTTGACAACATGGCAATGCTGAAACTTCTTTATTTCCCCCTTTAAAATCCTTTTACTCCTTTGTCAACTTGTTCCACAGCTGCCACCAATCTGTGACGAAGACTTGCTTTTTCCCCAAACTGCTCAAGGAGACGTAATACCAAAATATTTTCCTCAATGTTGGTAGCTTGTAATGGTATATTTGAAAGCACTCCAAACAATCATTTACTGAAACAGTGTTATAAGTTCATTTGCAGGTTAACTTAAGTACAGTATCACTTGTGTGGGATGTTCACATTTGATATGTTATTGGCATACTTTATTTGTTATGCTGTGGTACATTTGTGGTTTCTTGTCCTTATACTTATCTGTTACATTAACCCAAAACCATTCAAAATCTTTATTATGCTCTTGTTTCTTAAACATTTATTAACTGTTTGTGCTTCACTTTTCACTATCTACTATTCTCCTCAGAGACTAACACTTCACTTCGCCAGGACACTCTTACGGCCGGTACAGAAGGGTACTTTGTGCAAGACTGGACCTGAAAGTAGGGCAAGGTAGGGCTCAGCATTTACATGCTGCAAGCCCTACTATTGGCGCCCATGCACCATCTTGGTGCGCGCATACGGGGCGCGCCTTGACGATGCACAGGTGTCAGAGTGCCCAAATGGCTCTGGCTGGAAGGCATGTCATGATGCCGTGCTGTGGCAGTTACGATGGCCCTAAAAAGAAGCTGCCTAGATCTACTTCTTGTAGGGAGTGCATTCGTGCCGCAGTGTGCAGCTGCTGCAGCACTGACCAGGGGCACAGATGGGTGGTTTCAGCATGTTTGTCGAGCCCCTAGGTCCTCTTTTGAGTGCTTTTAAAAACTTTTAACTGCCTTTCTCTGCAGTATAACCTTGCCTCTCAGCTCTTCAACCTCTCAGATTGTACTAAAACAGTAACTCTCACTGTGAGTTCTGTCCCTAGTCAGCCAACTAACAACACCAACCTCAACAACAACCATCTATTGCCTCCTCTGCTCTATTTATACCTACTCCTAACTCCATTCTCATTGGCTGGTGCTTGACCCAACCTGCTGTTGCCAGGGCTTCCCTCTGGCTGCTCAAATCTGCCTTATTTCCACATCCCTGTTCAAAGCAGAGCTTGCAAAATTTTCTTTTGGTAGTCTGCATTTCCCCAGTATTGATAAAATCTGTATAAAGGTGTTAAAAACAATTGTGGGACACTATTTACTGGCTTTTCAGTTCAAGGAAGAATTTGGAAAATTTATTTTCTGAACAGATAAATGTTCTCTTATTTGTTAGATTTTCCATCTTCAAAAATGTGCAGTGACATGCTCTGAGCAAATGTGGTTGATGCGTAGTGTATCATGTCTAATGACATCAACATGAGTGGTTCCTAAGTCTTAGGTTTTGGCCTTCAAATCTCAGGGACAGGAATGTTCAGACTCTGGTTACCAAATCAGAGAACAGTTTTATGAAGTAATTTATTGTTTGTATAAACTGTGGGAGCATTTGGGTTTAAGAGAATTAGATTCCACTGAAGATACTGAGGCTTCAATGCATCTTCTTTGACCCAGTCAGGTTGTTTTGATCAGTCTCTCAGTGATCAACCTAAAGGGAGATGTTCATGCTAAGTCACTTTAAGTGTTCTGGAGGGCTACGTAATTAAACAAGCCTTGTTTTCTCCCTTTGTTTTCCTGTAAACTGGAGCTCATGATGTGATTCACAATCATGGTCTAATAGGCAATGAACACAGCAATCAGCTCTAAATAAATTGTTTTCCCCCCTCCACATTTCATTCCTTCTCATCCCTTCCATTTAATAATTCAGAGTCCAAACTTTATAGCTGCAGATTACACATAACATGTTTTTGAGTTTCTCTTCTTCTGTATTTGAATGCTGCCTGATCCTTGTTTATTTTCCAGCAATTACACTATTTAAATTAAAATGGTCGGTGGAAAATTAATTAGGGTTAGAAGCAACCAGAGGCTTGCACATCTATAAATCTATAAAACTGGAATATGAGAAATAGAAAAGACAACACAATTCTATTCACATCTACAGATGCCCTCTGTATTCTGTGGGGCTTACTCCTTAGCAGTACTGCAACCCTCTGCACATTTTTGCATCAACGGCACTAGATTGTGTTGTTGCCAACAGGGATGCAGTAGCCACACATCAAATAGAAAAGGTTATGAAAAGCTTTTATTGGCTACAGTTCACAGGGATGGGGTGGCTTACAACAAGGATATCACCATCAGGCAGGCCAATTCATCACCCCAGCTAGATATGGGAAATCTCTCACATTTAGTTTTGATACATTTATCTGAATACCATCTGCCCTTTTCCATGCCAGGTTGGGCAACTTTGGAGTGGACATTTTTGACCAGAGGAGTGTCATGATACCACATGCCATGTGGAGCGGTGTGTGGCATCACGGTACCCTGGGGAGCAGAGTCGGGGTGTGCATCATGTGGATGCGATGCCCTAACTCTGCCCCCAGGGGGAACTTAATAGTTGGTTTGAAGAGCCTCTAATATAACTAAGGAAAGAATCTAATGGGTTTTAAATTTGGTTGTTTGTTTCCTCACTGGGATTTATCTGTGAGTCTCCGTGGCTCCCTGGAGTGAGAAAGGCAGTAAATAAATAAATAAATGGACAAAGAAATAATTATTTGTTTCATTGGTATTACTGCAACTAACTACTGCTACTGCTATTACCACTACTACTAGGTACTTTATGAATTAAATAAATATGCTTGTTTTACAGACAGATACACAGAAGAGCTAGAGACTACCTCAGATTATGTGTTAGAACTGTCAGTGAGCAACTGCCCCCACCCCCCAGTATCTGAATCACACCGCCTTGATATTTTCCATATTGGGCCATGTAAGAGACACATAGGGGCTTTAAAGACTGCCCTTTTGGTCGGGATGGGGCCCGAGCTACCTCAATGCAGTCCCAGAGGCCCCATTCCACCACTTCTCCAGGCCACAGAGAAGTGGCAAACTGCCACTTCTCCGTGGCCTCAAAGCGGGGTGCACAAGATGGTGCCGTCCATACATGCTAGGGTTTGGGAGGGTCTAAATGCTGCACCCTCCCGAACCCTAAACACACCGCAAGGGCGCCTCTTCATGCCCGTCTGTTTTGGGCCATGGTCTGGCCCTTCCTCATTTATTTTTGACATTCAGATATCTGAATCTGTCTAAATTATTTTTGACTTCAACCAAACCAGACAAATCTGGTTTGATACAGAGCTAGTCTGCATTGTCCCAGTTCACTTTAGGATTCAGCCAAATCAGTTGTGTAACCAATGTAGTTAGTTCCTTTTCCCAATAATATAACACATAGTTTTACTTAAATAAAAACACTCCCGTGGTATGCTGTATTTTTAAAAACTCATTTTAAATTAGATAGAGTATTTACTTATTTTTTTATAATAATGATTTTAAAGCTATATTTTGTTTTATTGGTATTGCAGGCTGCTTGAATTCCACCTTGACAGAAAAATAGGATATAACAAACATATAAGAATTCTTCCTCTGTGAATTATTAAATGACAATGTTGATAACCAACTGATTGTTTTGGCTACTGTGTTAATTTCTACCTCACTTTTTAAATACTTTTATTAAAATTTCGCAAATTCATTAACTAAAATCAGTGAAAAGAACAATGAAATAATCAAACAGTACAACAGGTGGGATGCAATCAAGTAATTCAGTTCCTCAGTGAAAAGTTAAGTATAATATGGTTCTCACCATAAAATGATTTTAAATTGATGATAAATGCTCCCCAAAAGGCAGTTGATGTGAAGGTGGGGGGAAGCAATCCTCAAATTTGTTGACATATTCTATGAAAGGGGACCAGTCCTGAATAAATGGTTTCTCTCATGTTTATACATTCTACCGTTTCCAAAAGATGTGTACAGGCTCTTTAGAATTATTTGACCAGGAAGCCTATCCATGGAACTATCCACATCAAGTCTATTTACCTGACTCTGAAGGCGAGAGACAGTTTAGGGATTCTGTTGGTCTACTGTCCACCCCGTTGCCTAACAGACTCCCTGACTGAGCTGACACAGCTAGTCTCAGAGCTGATGCTGGAGTCCCCCAGGCTTCTAGTCCTGGGGGACCTCAACATCCCCTTCGAGGCTGGTGTATCACATCTGACAGATGCGGCTCGGGAGTTCATGGTTACCATGACTATCATGGGCCTGTCCCAATTGGTCTTGGGGCCAACACATTATGCAGGTAACACACTCGATGTGGCCTTTTGCACGGATCAGGATAACCCATGGGCAGAAGTCATTGGGAGAACTGCCTTGTCACGGACAGACCACTTCCTGGTCAAACTAAGACTAAAGGCCACTACCCATATCGCCCCCAAGGGTGGAGGACCTATTAAGATGGTCCGCCCTCGAAGGCTGATGACACTCAAATATATTTCTCTATGTCTCCAACTGATGCAGTGACCAAGGATGGCATCTCGGGTCTAAATGCCTGTCTAGAGTTGGTAATGGGCTGGATGAGGGAAAATAGACTCAAAGTGAATCCAGAGAAAACGGAGGTACTTGTGATAGGTTCCCCTGACCCTGATAGAGAATTACATCACCTTGTCCTTGACGGGGTCACACCTCCCCTAAAGAACAGGGTTTGTAGTCTGGGTGTACTCCTGGATTCGTCCCTCTGCTTGACTTCTCAGGTAGAGGTGACAGCCAGGAGTGCATGGTATCAACTACGGCTGATATGCCAGCTGCTCCCCTACCTGGGAAAAGAGGACCTTGAAGCATTGATACACACACGGGTAACCTCTCGGTTAGATTTCTGTAATGCGCTCTACATGGGACTACCTTTGTATCAAGTCCAGAAGCTTCAACTAGTCCAGAATGTGGCAGCCAGGTTATTAACGGGGACTCCAAGAACGGAGCATATCACCCCCATATTAAAATCATTACACTGGCTACCGATCAGCTTCCGGGCACAGTACAAAGTGTTGGTTGTTACCTTTAAAGCCCTATATGGCTTGGGCCCGAGTTACTTAAAGGAATGCCTCTCCCTATACAATCCACCCCCCACACTTAGGACAACAGGGAAGAACCTATTAGAGGTCAAAAGGACTGATTTAGTAACAACTGCTCAGAGGGCTTATTCTGCTATACCCCCAAAACTATGGAACTGCTTGCCAGAGGAGATCCATCTCACGACCACCCTAGAGGCTTTTAAGAAAGCACTTAAGACGGATCTCTTCCGGAGGGCTTATCCACCAGATCTCCTCTAGCAGAGTATTAAGAAGTATTAGAACTGAAATTGCATATCCTCGGCTAATTAGGATGTTTGTTATACTGATATAATGATGGCTAGTGACATTGCTGTGTTTATAATAATTGTTATATTATGATGTTTTTAATTGTATTATAAACTGTATTTTATTGCTGTTGGAATCCCGCCTCAATCAGATGGAGAGGCGGAAAATAGAAATAAATTTTATTGTTGTTGTTGCTGTTATTATTATTACAATACTTTCTATGGGTGCTCCATTTTTTATTTTGATTTTTTGAAAATCTTCACATGGTCTCTGTGTCAAAGACACTGGCTTTTGTTTTGTGCAGGATTTGCTCTTATCTTAAAAATCTTTTGACCAGTGGCACTTTCTGCCAAAGTTAAATAGAAAGTATAGAGGGGATGAAAATGATCTAGTTTCCCCAGCTATAGGAAAACACTTTCCTCAAAGAAGTCAGGTAAAATATGCCATTATTTCTGATGGCTGTGGTCATGATTGCATCCATTCCTTTCACTACTGGCAGGGGATCAGATGGCTACAAGAAGAGTCTTCTTATACCCTGAGGGAAGCCGTAGTTCTGCCACAACTGCTGCAAGTCAAACACTTGAACAGCTCTGTAAATCACAGTAATGTAAGAGAACATAACTGCACTCTGTATACCTTCAATACAAGTTACATCTGTGCAGAGTATTCAAGCCATGACATGTTAGAGGGTTAACGGAAGGCAATCTATAAACACAGACACAAACTCAGGTGAGGATATTCATTCTTTCCACTTTATATTTCTTCTGCTTCCTACTATTAAAAGGAAATGCCCAACACAATTATTTAACCAGATGGTTTTGGGAGTTCTCCAAAAAATTCAGGTAATTACTGGTCCGCAAGGCTGTGATTGATGCAGTGAGTAGCTTGCACGGATGTTACTGTAGTTGTCTCCTGGCAGGATGGCCACCTATGCATTACCAAGAAAAAAAATGTCGGGGGGGGGGGAACAAAAGAAAATACAGCTTTCACATAATATACATTAAATAATGAATATATATAAGAACATTTAGAAACAATTAGTTTAATTTAAGTAGGAATGCCATACATCTCAGTGTAATGGGAAAGACTATAATCACCTCAGTCAATTGCCCAGTTGCATTTCACCAGTATAGGTTGTGTCTAGGTAAAGGTATGAGGTTGAGATGTTTATTGGATTTTGTTTGCATATACAAAATGGGATCTCTCAAAGATAGGACCCTGGTCTAAACATGAAATTCATTTTTGTTTCATGTGCACTTTTTGTACACATTACCTGAAGGTAATTTTATACAATATATATATATATATATATATATTCTTTTTAAATTGTTCATGAAGCAAAGTTTGTGTACATTAAACCATCAGAAAGCAAAAGTGTCACTATCTCAAGAACCAATGTGGGAAATTTGGATTTTAGAATATTTTGAATTTTGGAATCCTTGATAAGTGATATTCAACTTATAGTAAGTAGTCAGTTCCCAAAAACCTGTGTCTATACCTCATTTCTCCCTATATGTGACTGTCCTAGGCTTACAATGGGGCTTGACAAATCACCTGGGAAAGGCGGGCTGGAGCCGCCACTCTTTGCTGCGCAGCATTGCCACAGCAACCAAATGGTGCAATACCACTGCACAGCAAAAAAGGAGCTGCCTAGAGCAGCTCCTTTTTTGCAATTTCATAATAGCTGTGTCGCAGCCCTTATGACACCACTTCCTCTAAGAGACGTGGGTGCTGAAGATGCCCATACGTCATCAATACGTCCCCCGTGTGGGTGGTGCTGCTCAAAAACAGCACCGCCTGCACATACTAGGGCTCAGGAGCGTGTGGTTGGTGTGCACTCCCAAACCTCGCCATGCCACAAAGCACCCGTGTGTATCGGACCAATGTTTGGGAGAGGGCTTTTTTCTTTGTGCCACTTCCCTCATAGGCTTGTTTGGTGAGGACATGGGGGAAGCTTTCCATACTCCTAGGGTATGGCACTTCCTCCCAATAGAGGCCGGGCCTTTCCTTGTTCATTTTGCCACCGGGCAAAGGCCTTTCTTTTTAAACAGGCATCCATCTTTTAACCGGTTAGGGTAAAAAGAGTTTCACTGTACTGTAACTGCACTGTAACTTTTATTATGAGTTGAATATAATTGTAATTATTTTAATTGGTTTGATTTTTATTGCTTTTAATTGTTGTTACTCGTCTTGATCTAATACAGGCAGAGGCAGGATAAAAATTATTATTATTATTATTATTAGTAGTAGTAGTAGTAGTGTGCTTTGTAGAAAAAAATGTTTATTATTTTTTTGCCTCAAATCTGCTAGTGTGGAAACAAAATCAAGAAAGAACACTCTGTGGACTTCCAAATCATACACCACTATTTGGCTTGGTAACAATGTGGCCATAACAGTAATCTTCTGTTGATGTTTTTTCAAATGATTTTTTCAGGATTACAATTGCCAGGTTATTGATTTTGAATCCTCTGAATCTTTGGATTTTGTCCAAAAGTCTAATGTATTTGCACATAAGAGGGTAGCCCATCCTTAGGCTTTTTGTATACACTTGCCATTTCTCTCACAACAGCACTATTTACTACTTCACTTCAAAAAAATATTCTGGAAATAGCATGGTTGAACAATACTCCTTAGTGTATTTCGCTATCAGCTGCCCTTTCCTTAATCTAGTGTGGATGAATGTGGGGTTTTCCCTCCTTGCTGTCTTCCCTTTGCTTCCAAGCCAAACTGAAAAGTATTCTGATCCTAAAATTGAGAGACACTTCCCTACCAAGTTTTGCACTAGGGAGAAAGCAATTACAAAATAAACCCTTTCTAGAAATTGATAGTAGCAGAGACAACGACAAGTTATTGCCCCTCATTTGTCTTTTGATTCTTATTGAAAGATACAATCAGGGAATAGTATCAGAAGCACTAAATGGGAAAATACTAACAGTATAATGCTGTGCAAGTTTTCCAGAAGTCTGTCCATGTCCAATAAAATATATACCCATTTAGCAGAGCACATGACTTCAGGGATTTGGGGGCGCGTGGGCAGGTGGAGTCTTTCAAAAAAGAGGAGGATGGGAAACCCATTGAATTATCACAAAGAAGAACCTTTGGATGTTTTTGCAGATATACAGCCATTGTTCAACTACTATGAAGACTTGAAAACCAAACAAGAATATATTGCAGCCCCCATTCAGCCTGCAGCTAAGATCACAGAGAATTGCTAAAGATTCTGATTTGAAAGGTATCTAGCAGCACCAGAGACTGAGGGGGAAAGGGACAAAATTAAGCTATCAATTTCCTTGCATGTTGTGAGGAAAGAGGCTTCAGGTGTGTATGAACAATGTCAAGTTCTCTGATGGTGAAAATACACAAGTGAGTGATTAACTGCATAGGAAGAGTACAGCTGGCCAGTGTTGAATAAGACAGTTGTTTGCCAAAAGTTAGAAAAGGAAATCTCTGAGACACTCGTAAAAGCGGATGAATAAACCTGTGGGCTGCCAACATTTTCATAAATATTGGGGATGGCAGAATGTCTTACATTTATAATTGGCAGTAATCCAGGCTTCTCTTTGTTTCTTTCATTGAGATTTGCCACCATGGAAATAGGTAATTTATTATTTGGTGACCTGTATTGCTGGTGAATTTTCAAATAAAAACATGGCTGACCCTATGCTTTTCCTACCCTACGAATGCATTGTAGAAAGCTCTTGTGTTGTGAGAGAACATTACAATATAGATCCAATACCTGCAGAATCACAGTTGAGCAAAATGGCCCCACAGTGTATATGAAATGTTGGTTCTGGCTGTTTTTGCATAGTGGCAAAACTGGGAAAGAAAGGATGAAAAAAATTCACTGATTATTACAAATTTAAGTCTCCCCTACAAAGAATGCATGAGACTTTGGGCATCCCTGCATGGAACATGTAGAAGATCATTTGAAAAGACTGGGAGGGACTTTCAGTCCATTGAAGGAATAACCTATACACACACACACACACACACATATTGTTCAAAGGCTATTGCTTCAGTGGATGGAAAGCCTCTTCCAGTCATTTCTACAACATGAATGTGTGTGTGTGTGTGTGTGTGTATACACACATACAGATGTGCATAAAATGTTGGTGAAACTGTGGCTGCATCTACACTGCTGAATTAATGCAGTTTGACAAGGTTTTAATTGTTATGTCTCAATATTATGGAATTCTGGGATTCAGAGTTTTGTAAGAGATTTAGGAGGGTCACGGTGTCTTAGTGGTTAAGACGCTGACTGAAAATCACAAGGTCAGCAGTTCAAGACCCAAGTGTCTCATGACGGAGTGAATTCCTGTCACTAGTCCCAGCTTGGGCCAACCTAGCAGTTCAAAAGCATGTAAAAAGTAAAAGTAGATAAATAGGTACCACTTCAGTGGGAAGGTAACAATGCTCTATATAGTCATGTTGGCCACATGACCACCAAGTCATCTTTGATATCACTAGCTCTTCGGCTTAGTAACACAGATGAGCACTGCCCCCTACAGTCAGACATGACTTGACAATCATGTCAAAGGGAAAACCTTTATCTTTTAAAGAGATTAAGCCTCATATGTCAGAGAGATCTGGTGCCACAACCAATTACAAATTCTAGGATTCCATAGGATGGAACCCTGACAGTTAAAGCTGTGTGCCATTAATGCCACAGCCTTTGAAACAGTATGTGACAGTTTCAAATCTTCACTTGGGAAGATTTTCAGAGACTATGGTTAGAGACAGAACTATTTGTGGGATTGCAAATGATGTGTTACTAAGAAAACTTTCTTCTGGAACTAGATAACTGTGGAAACAACACACCAGATCTTCAGAAGAGCAGAAAGAGTGAACGTGAAGGCTAAAAAAATGAATGTATCTGAAAAGAATGCTCCATGAAGTAAACAGAGAGGAAAACAGTCAAGTGCCAGTTTTAAAGTATTATGCCCCATCACAGTTTTAGTGGAGGCATCACAGTTTGGATTTGGAGCTCTAAGTTTTCAGGAAGATGGTGACTACTGAAAACCAATAGCCCGTGTCTTAAATATATGACTGATACCAATGCTGAAACAAAATATGCTTGTGAGTGGCTTCAACAATATATGCATGGCCAGACAATTCAAGAGGGAAAAGATCACAGCACCCTCATATTTTTGTCTATAAAGTGATGGAGCACTAAATTTTGAGGATTCAGAGAATGATGACCCAACTATAAATGTATGATTTGATTGTCACCTACATGCTAGATCAATTTATGTTTACTGTAGATGCCCATTTCCAGAGCTATAAAACAAACTATGAACATGCATACACACACACATATTTTGAGGCAGGAATAGGAAAGAAATGTATACTGTCATATTTCAGTTCAAATATATTGAACTCCCACTTTCTGAAACTCAACATGTACTTGAACACATTCAGACCCTTAAATCTACAATATTCTAAAATTTTGAGTTCATACAAACAACTGTGCTCATTTGAAAAAGTATACAGTTTGAGTCACCCTTATCCAGAATTCCAAAACATGAAATAATCAAAAATCACCTGCATGGGTGACTGAAATAGTGATACATTTGCTTCTGGTGGTACAGTGTACAATAACTTTGCTTTATGCACAAATTTATTTAAAACCATTGTGTATAAAATTGCCTTCAGGTTAGGAGTATAAGGTGTATATAAAACATAAAAAATGAATTTCATGTTTAGACTTGGGTTCCTTCTCCATGATATCTCCTTACGTACATTCAAACAATCCAAAATCTAAAGAAAATCCAAACTCCAACATATTTCTGGTCCCAAGCATTTCAGATGAGGAAGACACACATATAAAAAAATTATTCATTTGAAATGGTACAGTATATGAACACTCTTTATTCAATGTGTAAATTGTGAACACAGAATTTGTATATTAAATTGTAGAAAATGAATATGTTTTGTAAAGTTGTACATATATGTGTACATATGATGTGAACTGGAGGGGGGAGTGAGGCATATTCCATATTGGACCACCAAAAGACTTCAATAGGATATAGGATGCATTGAGGGTAGCTACCATGCAGGAGTGTTGTACATACTCCTGGATTGCTTGAAAGTAATAGAGTTCATGTGGTTATCCTGATGTTCAAATGATTGCCAGAAATCATTTTCCAGTCCAAATGTTTTCTGCTGTACAAAATCTGGACAAAATATAAGATAGGACTACATTGATTTTCTTTGCTTTGATGTTTGATTCAAGGTATTGGATATTTCCTTAGGATATTACCCTTTAGTCCAAAAGTAAGCATCTTGTGGATGCACCTGCACTGCAGGGATAATGCAGTTTGATGCCACTTTAACTGCCATTGCTCAATACTATGCAATTCTAGGAATTGTAGTTTTGTGAAAGATTTAGCCTTCTCTGTCAGAAACCTCTGGTGCCACAACAAACTACAATTCCCAGAATTCCATAGCATTGAGCCATTGCCCCTAAAGTGGTATGAAACAGCAGTGCAGATACAGCATTTGAGGGGCAAAGAGCCTTTTTCCATGTGCTTAGATTCTCTATGGGTTACACCATCTTTTTCTATTCATTAGCAGGACAACCCTTGTTTTAGAAGAAAATCATGGCCTTTGAGCCTTCTGGAAACATGATTCTACCTCCCCCAGTGCATATTTATTTCGGGGAGTTATGAGGGGGAGTCTGAGAGGTTCAAAGAGTCACAGTAAATGCCCTTGTGGCCTGTTGCAGATGGTAAGATTCATCATTTTGCTCTGTCTGGTTCCATGTTGTGTATTTCAGCAATTTTATTAAGGCTGCTAAAATATCAAGGACTGAAATTTATGCCTACTTAGCAAGCAGGAAGAAACAGCATTTCCCCCATTCACCATATCATCTTTATACATCTTTATTAAATGTCTGAGATTATCAGTTTACGTCTTCAAATACTTGTAAGAAGAAAAGGCAAATACCTTTTTCAGTGCTCTGCAGCACATCAAGATAGCATCACTGTGAGTACCAGAAAGAATTATCTACCCTTTTTCTATCGTAAGTATTCATCACACTTTCTTTCCCTTTGCAGACTTTGCTGAATACATAGATAAACACCCAAAATTGTTAAACTGGAGCAAGTATGCTGAAAGGAAAGAATCCCATAAAAATATGCAAGTGTTTACATAGAAAACTATGTAAACTGTCGGTGTCCACAGTGTTATCTTCTCCCAAATGTGAACTGATGAAAATGGTTCCAAGCATTCCTTCATTTAAAAACAATGTGTTTTGTTTTTAACATTGTCCTCCTAGATGGGAAGCCATCAATGAATAGCAGGTGCTGTAGGCTCCCTATTTTAGAGGACGGAATTAGGAAAGTCACCTCTGAATATATATTTTTTGTCTAAGAAGACCCATGAAATTCATAGGATCATCATAAATTGACAGGTGACTTGAAGACACACACATCTGATTACTAAATGAGAAGGAACAGGGGAAGTACAGTAGGCAGGCAGGTCAAGATACAAAGAAAGCACATTCAGAGCCAAGAAAGTTCAGAGAAGAGGTTGTGCAAAGGAAGAAAAAAAAAACAGCTGAGAAATAGTGGCAAGAGAAAAGCAGCCTTGATGGGGATAAAGCAAATTAGCAGGGATGAGAACGAATGGGGGAATCAGATTAGGCAGGCAAGTCAAAGAGGGAGAGGAGAATGGATTCAGAACCCAGAGAGTCCATTGTCTGGGGTTCTTTAGACTAGTATATCATACACTTTATTAATTCCTAGTATCGAATCCATCCAGTCATGTACTGTCTTATCCCCTTTTCTCTAAAATGTTGGGCAAAACAAAATAGTTATGGCCAGAGACAGATCTACAACTTCCTAGTTGTTCTTCAGACAGTTGCACAGCTCTTAGTAAAACTGTGAGAGTTTCTTGAAAATGTGCAGTTTTTAAACATATTAAGGTGAGTTTTCATCTTTTACGAGAATATATATATATATATATATATATACCAAAATACGAATGCCGTTTCCTTGAATTTTATCATTTCCTATCGAGAAATGGTAAAATTCAGAATATCCATCCCTAGATCCAGATTTTGCTGTGTGCAACAGGCTTAGCTAAAGTGGACCTTCAGAACCTATCCCACATTCACCCAATAGCAACCATTCTAGCCCCCTAACATGGAAAAAAAATATTGTTGGCCCCTGCTGTAAAAGATGCAGAGAGGAAAGAATTATCCCTGAATATCTGGTGAAGGCAGCCTTGTTGAGGAGAGGTCTTCTGTCCATAGAAGACAGATCCTTGATGAAATCCACTCTCTTCTCAACTGCTATTTCACTTCTCTTGCTATGCATTGTAGGGGAAAATATTTTTCTTCACTATTAAAAGGTCTCTTTGATTCATTTCACATTACCAGCTTAAAAGGTCACTGGGGGACATTTCTGCTTATTTACTGTAAGTGTGAAAGTGGCCCTCACTTGTCAGACTACAGGCATTCCCCTTAAAACCAAGCTGTTTGTAGTGGAATATAACTTGTAATTTGAGATTTTACTGCATGGTAATGATTTCACAGAACCACTCTGTCAAATTAAAACTGAAAAGAAAAGTCACCTTGTGGTGATTGCTCCTTTTTTAAAAAAAAAAAATGGTTGTGTGAAGTAACTCAATGTCATAACTAATTCTAGAGCAGGAAGAAACAAAGACAAATTTTAAAGGCTTTGCCAAGTGGAATAGAGTGAGATTCAGCTTCATTTTCTTTCCTCGTGAACAAAAATGAGATTTGCCATGGAATTATTTGTCAATAAATATGGGAGGCCTGTGGCTCAGATACAGAAGCCTCTGTAGACTTCTGTAAATAGCACTGTCAGTATCTTAATCACGATGTTATAATTTTCGGCACATGATACTAAAAGACATGGTATTGGTAATAATGTAGCTTATCATCAAAATCAATATTGGCAGATGTTGTTAGTAAGATCTATAGTAGATTCTATCTAACTTCTAAGGATGGCTTTCATCTCTTATTTTTAACCTCACTGTTTGCATGTTGAAATATAATTATGAGACAAACAGCTTTATGGAGATGCCACAAGAGAAAAAAACCCAAGGGAGGCCATCAAAACTGTAGAAAGTCATACATCAGAGAGACAGACTTAATAAGCTCCTGGTCTCATGGGACCATCTGCTATAAACTGCTGTAATCCCACTGCTCTCAGTGGAACTATGCCAATTTACAAGATGCTGGGATCTGGCCCATAATTAGATATCAAATCTGTGATGCAGAAGTCAGCAGGATAACAGTGTTCTCTTTGTGCCTTACCTCATTTATGGTATAGTGCACGGACGCAGCAAAGAGGTAAAAGATAAGGACTGCATATAACTAAGCATGAAGGTTGTGGAAAAGGGCAGCCATCAGAGCAAGAGTGTCATTGCTCCAGGAAGGAAATGCTTTAATGCTCTGATAAAATAGAAAATCAGTTAGGGAAGCTGCAATTTGCATTGGTGAGAGTACTCAAGAAAATGAGAGAGAGATAGACTCTCCCAAATCTTTTTGAAGACCAGAAACAAGTCAGAGGAAAGGCATTTGCCCCCAGCTTGTGGCAAAAAATAAATTTCAGCAAAATATCCATCAGGAGTATCTGTATTGTGCTTAGTTGAGTGCAAGCCACATGATTTGGAGAGAAGTTTATCGCATTCATTTTCCTCCCTGTTATGGGGACGGGAAGAGGACACTCATGTGCATGTGCAACCGGGAAAGAACAGATTTTATCGCATACCAAAACATCCACAAACTAGCCTCATTCCATTCCGTGCTGCAAAATGTCCCCATTCAGTGCTGAGGTGCATCATTTTTTGTCCAATGGAAGTTTTCTGTTGGACAAAAAATGACATGCCTCAGCATTGAATTGTAAATGGCCTCGGCACTGAATGGGAATGCTTCACGGCACGGAATGGAAGGAGGCCCTTTTGGAGACATTTTGGTGTGCAATAAAATCTGTTCTTTCCCAGTCGCACCCACACATGAGTGTCCTCTTCCTGTCCCCATAACGTGGAGAAAAATGAATGTGATAGACTTCAGAGACTGCTTCTGTAAGTCTAATAGCAGGTGGGAAAAGAGAAAGAGCAGAATTTCTGGCCTAAAGAAATAAAGTCCATTCCAAAATTGACTACAGTGTTAGGTAGATGTACTGCTCCTGATTACACCTGACTTTTCCTAAAGAGCAAGGTGACATTAATCCCAAGAAAGTCAAATTTGCACAGATTCCAAGAGGGTGACTGGGATAACAATGAACAAACAATTAAAGGGACAGTAGGTAAGGTATTTGTTTCAGTATGTTTTATTAAAGAAATTATTAAAATTCACAAATTTCTTCATATTCAAGATGAAAAAAAGAAACTTGGTTATTTTCTGAAAGATCAAATGTGGGAGTAACAAGAACTAACAGATTTGTCAAACCAGACTAAAGGTTTTAAG
Organism: Urosaurus nigricauda; assembly: GCA_034509955.1. Taxonomy (NCBI): domain Eukaryota; kingdom Metazoa; phylum Chordata; class Lepidosauria; order Squamata; family Phrynosomatidae; genus Urosaurus; species Urosaurus nigricauda. Next base: position 252,089,659 of record JAOEGL010000001.1, on the reverse strand, counting down.
GGTGAAACTCTTAAATCTTCTTTGAATAAGGCTGGAAGAACACTTACACATTTTCTCTCCCTTGACAAGGAAGGGTGTTAAGACACCCACTGAGTAAAAAATGAATTGCTCTGAGATTTCCACAGTCCAGAACTTTTATTGTTTTTGTTTTTTGGTGTGGTGAAAGTTTCCACAAAATAATGTTGTTCACAGAAAACATAGCTTCCACAAAATGCACTGCTTTCCATGTAGAATGATTTTGGTGTAAAAAATATTTTAGCAAACAAAGTACTTATGACAAAAAATTGAAGTTTGAAAAATAATTTACAATATGCAAATATTCTTATCATCTTGCTAATTGGGAGGCAAACGTTTCAGATTATTTATTTTCATATACCAGAAGGCAAAAACAAAACAAAACAAAACAAAACAAAAGCAAAGATTTACATCATGGTTTTGAACCATTCAACTTAGTGGTAAATAAGGTTTGCCACTCCCTTTACAGAGAGGACCCTTATCTTTCACAAATCTATGGAAGGCAGGTTCTGTATGCTATATGCATATTCTCCATCATTTCACAGATGAAAACTGGATTGTATGTGACCAACCAAAATTGGAGTGTGGTCCAGATGGCAGAAGATATTAATGAGGACACTCAAACTAGTAAAGTTTGCTTTTGCTTGAGCCTACTGGGAAGGACAAGATTGTATCTTTCCTATCCTATCCTTTCCCCCCTGCTGAGCTAAATGAGTGCAAACCACATTTGTCCTTTATACTCAATTTTTAGCAATTGAAGTAAGCTGGAAATGAGGACAGAAAGTGGGAGAAGAGAACACAGACATTTGAAAGGCAGATGAAAAAGTGGAATAACAAAGGATTAATTGGGACTGTCCTTGCCAAATGAGGACAGTTGGAGGGTATGCATATGATGGGAGACATTGCAACTACTGAATTTGTAGGTGGGAGACTTCCTTTGCAGTTCATTTTTGAAAGGTATATATGAAATGTGTGTGTTGGAAGCACTTTGATTCCTGCATGGCAGGGAGTTGAACTGGATGGCCCTTGTGGTCTATTCCAAGTCTATGGTTCTAGGATTTCCTTCTTTTCAGTATAGTAAGAAGCCCAGTTTTAAAACAAAAACAAATATGAGGAAATTTGATACTAGTCCTAGCACTAGTAATAAACCTAACAGTGCAATTGTAGGCATGTTCACTCAGAGAGATAAATACTGCCATCTTCACTAAGGCTCATTTACAGGCAGAGCATATAAGAAGTTACTTTGAAGAACCATGAAAACTATGGCTTGGTGAATTCATCCATAACTGAGCAGTGGCACAATATTTCTGTGGGACCCAGGCCATCATGATAACAGAATGGTTTTAGCATGTTATTAAACTTTTTAAAGGCTGCCAGGTACTTTTATATTATCCGGTTTGAATAATATATTTTCAGTGTTGAAAACGATTGTTAGTCTTGAAACCCTGGCCAGCCATGAAACTGAAAGAGCAAGGTTGTTATTATCTCGGTGCATAACTTACTTCAGTTGTAAGGAAAAGATGGGATGCCCTTAAGTGAGCTGCTTCAGTGAAGAGTGGAGTATGAACAGAATTAATAAAGAGCCTAGACTAGTTTCTTCACAGAAATGCAGCCATAATTTCAGTGTGTTTTGTGGAGCTTCAGAATTTTGTAATGCCAACAGGTCTTCAGGGGGGAAAAATGCCCCTTCTCTCCTTGGGTGCATCCACACTGCAGAAATAATGCACTTTAACTGCCAAGGCTCAATTGCATGGGATTCTGGGATTTTACCTTTTGAGAGACATTTACCCTTCGCTGTCAGAGAGCTGTGGTGTTCTTCAATGAAAGTTGTCTTATTTACTTTTGAGTAAAAGAGGGTGGCCAATGGGGAGAGATGGCAGAAACAGGACAAAAACCTCTCTGTGTTCTCCTTTCATATAGTTATTTGAAGCAATGCCCCTCACTTCAGAATAAGACTTAAGCTCAAGATGTATAAAATTTGTCCATTTAACTATAGGGAAAGGGTGTACGTGATCTTCCCCATTTCCCATACACACTTCTGCGTAATGAGCAAGGCTGTCCCTAGAAACTCATAGTGTACTTGGGTGGAGGTAGAGGACTGAGGTGAATTGTGCCTATTCCCCTTCTTCTTGTTAACTACCACAAAATGGGGGCTGCATCAGCACTGCAGAAATAATCTGGTTTTAAGCCACCTTAACTGCCATGGCTCAATGCTATGAAATATGGAATTCTGGAAATTGTAGTTTGTTGTGCAATTACAAAAAATCCATAGCATTGAGCCATTACAGGTAAAAAGGTGTCAAACTGGATCTTTTCTCTAGTGTGCATACAGCCAAAGAGTGGGGGAGAATGAAATCAGTTTGGCTCAGGCAAGTAGGTCTTTTGTATAAACGTCTGACCTCTCTGTTACACTATATTTTGAGGACCTAAAAACTATGGTACACACTCTGGTAATCTCACTACTTGGTTTCTGCAATGCACTCTACATAGGGCTACCCTTGCACCTAGTCTGGAAACTTCAATTAATTCAAAATATGGCAGCCAGATTGCTCACTGGAAAATCTAGGAATTATCACATAACATCTATATTACTGGGGCTTGACAGACTGCCTGGGAAAGATGGGCTGAAGCCTCTCCTCTTTGCTGTGCAGCAGCATCCACATGCCACTGCACAGATGTGCACTAAAAAGGAACTGCTTCTGTGGAGTGCCATCTGTACACTTTTCCCCCTGTGTGGCATGTAGTAGGGCTGGGGAGCGTGCAGTTGGTGTGCTCCTGAGTCCTACTATCACCGCCAGGACGGCCATGTCCTGGCAGTTTGTACTGGCCCAAAGTCCCTTCACTGGCTGCATATTAACATCCGGGCATATTACAAGGTGTTGGTTATAACCTTTAAAGCCCTTCATGGCTTGAGTCCAAGTTACTTACAGGATCGCCTTCTCCGATATAATCCGCAATACACACTTAGGTTCTCTAGCAAAGACACACTTCAGCCAACGAGAACTAGGGTGGCTGCATTTACCCAGAAGACCTTCTCTTCTGCTGCCTCCAAATTATAGAACAGTCTGCCAGAGGAGATCCGATATATGAACAGTCTTTGATGTTTTAAAAAAGGCAATCGAGACATATCTGTTCCAGCAGGCCTTCCCTTTCTATTAATTCCTTCAAGCATTCACTACTGTCCAGAGCTGCTTCTGCTTTGTGTTAACAATTGTTCATATTTAATTGTATTTTATTGTGGAGTTTGGGAGGGTTGGGATTTAATGAGGATAACTTTTAATGTGTTTTAAGGATGTTTTATTATTGTTAGCTGCCTCAATCTGCTTGGAGAGGCGGGATACAAATAAGTATTATTATTATTATTATTATATTTATTCTTGAAACAAAAGCTATTAGCATAGGCTTGAAAGAAATGAAGATTAAAATTTTACCATGTCTTAAAAAAAAAAACATCAAACACAGAGAAGCTTTTCAGTTTGTTACCAGGCACAGCTATTACCTGCCATTTCACCATCAAGCAACACTGGGCCCTTCATCCTTTGTCTTGCTCTCTCTGTCACAGATATCCTTTGCACTTACAGCCAGAATTATCTGGTGTGGGAAAATGGGGTAGGGAACTCCTTCTGTTCATGTCATTCACTTGTCCAGGCTGTTGCACTCAACTGTATTCTTCTGTTACCATTTTTGTACATGTTTTTCTTCTCAGGAGACCAAGGCTGCATCTGCACTGCACATATAATTTAATTTGAGACCTTTTTTTAACTGCCATGGGTCAATGTAGTTTCTACAATTCCCAAACTATATTTTCGCAGAATTCTGCAGCATTGAGCCTTGGCAGTTTAAGTGGTGTCAGATCAGATTATTTCTGCAGTACGGATGCAGCCATAGATAGCCTCATCACCACACAGTACTTGAAATATGGGAAAGAGGAGGAGTTTCCTACTACCTTCTGTGATGGTGCTCTTGGCATGCAGCACATTTTCCTTCTCTTCATCTACATCTCTTCTAGTGCTTCTCTGCCAAACTCATCCTAGGATGCATCTACACAGTAGAAATAATGCAGTTTGACACCATTTCAACTGTTATGGCTCCATCCCATGGAATCCTGGGATGTGTATGGTTGTGAGGCATCAGCACTCTGGCAGAAAAGGCTAAAGACCTTGTAAAACTTTACATCCCAGGATTCCACAGAATTGAGCTACAGAACTTAGAGTAGTGCCAAACTACATTATTTATTCAGTGTACCTGCACCCCTAGATTTTGGATCTTCTCAGAATATACTGCTTAATTCTAAATAATCCTTTCATTTCCACTTTAACTGGGTTTTGCATTAAATAGGTTTTCTTTTCGTTTACTGTGGTGCTTTTCACTCAATGTTTTTTTTCTTCTTCTAAATATAGTAGGTAAGCAGAGCTGTTGTATTAGGAATGATATCTCTTTTCTGTGCTATGATTTAACAATCAGGCAAAATTAACAAGGGTTCAAATAATCCAACCTAATTTAAAAAAACCTTTTTTTCCCCCTTTTTTTCTTTTTTTTCTTTTTTTTTTCTTTTTTTGGTAGACCTGCATATTTAACTAAACCACGAACATTTTCAGGAACCATGTTTTTCAGATATAGGACAGTTCTGCATTTTAAAAGAACCATTTTAATGTCAAATAACATGTTTTTAAAAATTTGTGTGCCTCGGGCAATATGCTAGATGGTGGCAGGGGGTCTGAGGATTATAGAAAGTCAGATTTTGGAGCTCTGTGTTTTTACATATAGCTTTATCAACATCTTCTCATTTTATTTTGTAATTTTTAAAACAACAACAACAACAAATATCTCCTGCATTAAATTTATTGAGGTGCAGGGCAAATGTTCTCTTCTCTGTAGCAGTGGTCTGTTTTATTGGCAGAGAGGAGAAGTGGCGTAATATGGTATAGTGATTTGAGTGCTAAATACAACCCTGGAGACCAGGGTTTGAGTTCCAACTTATCCATGAAACCCACTGGGTAACCTTGGGCAAGTCACATGCTCTCAGCCTCAGGGGAACAAATCTTGCCAAGTAAACGCCATGATAGGTTCACCTTGAAACTGCTGTAAGTTGGAAATGATTTGCTTTCCACTATTAATGTTCCTGTTTCTCAGGCTGGTGCTTGGATGTTTTTCAATATGGAGCTAGATATTTTCACTTTGGATGTCATTTCAGTTCACTGTGTGGTCATTTTCAAGAAGCAGTTTGGCTGTTAATGACTGAAAGCACCATTTTGTGATTCTGGCCACCATTTCAAGTCCCATGGCCACCACTTCAGTCAACAGCTGACAATGTATTGACCGTTGGAGTGAGTTACACAGTGTACAGCTTTAGAAACTGAATCAGGCGGAACTATTTTACATATTTTATTTATCCATATTTATCTATTCTGTCATATAGTTAATAATTTACATTTAGTTTATAGTATTTAATATTTCTTATTTATCTAATATTTATATCATGTTTATAAGGGATATTTTTACCTGCTTCAGCATATACCACACTATGCAACACTGCTGCATATCAAGTTAAATAGTGAAAATAATTTCCCTTAGATGACCCCATACTTTATGTGTGAAAGAGACACTTTCTTCTGATTTGGTAAGCAATATTCTCAGCATAATATGTAGTTGTGTTCTGGCCTTGACATGTTTGCTATCTCTCTGTCCAAATAGCCAACTTGCATCCAACCAATGAGGTAAACAAAAATTGAACTTTAAAGTGGAACTAAATAATAGTAATTTTAGAAAGAAGATAAAGAATGGAAGGATATTGAGTGGAGGAATGATGAGAGAGAGAGAGAGAGAGAGAGAGAGAGAGAGAGAGATGAACAAGGCCTTTCAGATGCCAGAAAAAAGCTGAGGAGAACAAAGGAGAGGGAGGAGACATTTAAAGAACAAACAAATATTTTAATAGCAAAAATGTGCATTTTTGGCAAATATTTCTGGTATCTGAGAGGCCTTGTTTATACACCTCTCTTTCTCTCTCTCTTTTAGCCTTATTCCTCCATTTATTCCACCACTTTTCAATCACTCATGCATTCATTTTTATCTTAAAAATTATTGTTATTTAGTTCCACATTAAAGTTCAGTTTTGTTTTCCCCATTGGTTGGGTGTGAGTTTGGCCTGAGAGATGACTACACAGACATACAGAAGCCAGAACACCACAACATATTATGCTAAGAATATTGCCTACCAAATACCAAAGAGGAAAGATGATTCAGAAGAAAGATACTAGAGAAAATGTACACAGAGCTGCGCAAATAGGGTGGTGGCTCAGGAAAAAAAGAGATCTCCCCAGAAGATCTCAAAACACAAGCAGGTTTGTTTGAGAATCCACATCCCTTCAAATAACCTAGAACCAAGCCAATAGGCTTCGTAGGTCATTGCCAGCACTTTGAATTGTGCCTGTAAATGGACAGCCAGATAGTGGGATTGTTGCAACATGGGACTTGTTAACAATCAGGCTGTAATTATTTGGACAAGCTGGATTTTCTGAACAGTCTAGAAAGGGAGACCTACACTGAGTATGTTACTGTGATTCAAACAGGACGTAACTAGGGCATGTGTCACTATGACTAAGTCTGATTTCTGAAGGAAGAGGCACAGCTGGAATTCCTTGGGGCTTTCTAGATTGGCAGGAAAGTGTGACATGAAGTTGCCTTTTCCTTAATGCAGCTGCACCACAGCCTTTAGATGGAGCTGCGCTGTTCCGCAGTTTTTAAAAAAGAAGCTGGGAAAACCAGCACCTTTTAAAAGGCACTTCTTCTCCTCTAAAACGCAAAAAAGCGTTTTCATGGCACACTTTCCCTTTTTCTCATCTAAAGGCTGGGCTTTCATGCAGCCTTCATCACACCTCTTTTTGCCAATCTAAAATGGGCCTAGAAAGCCCCCTTGTTAAGTCCAGTGACTCCCATAGTTCAGAAAATCCAGGCTTCAATAGTAAAACTGAGAAAAAATTTTTCAGTAACTAGAGATCTACACCATATATGTTCATTGTGAGAATTAAACAAGTGGTAGCAAAGCTTAATTAAACCACACAAAATTTCAAATCATTGGTGGACTATTTTTTTTTAAATTTGAAGTTGAAGGTCTTTCACAGCCAGCATCCATTGTTTTTTGTGAATTTTTGGGGCTATGTGGCCATGTTCTGGAAGAGTTTATTACTGACATTTCACCAGCATCTGTGGCTGGCATCTTCAGAGATATTTTCTAATTTGTAAAAAAGGAAGAACCACCTTCTTCCTCTTGGTTCCCATAATGATACCCTTCTTATTTCTTCTGCCTGCATTCCCAGGGAATTGATCTTGGGTAGTCTCAAACCAGTCGTAACTGCTTTTGCTTCATTTTTTAGTGGAATGTGATCCAAATGTTTAAAGAGATGTGATCAACAATACTTTACAGTAAACACCCCACTGCATGTCCCATCATATTTCTTCAGTATGCCACTATCCATTAGCCCTGGCTACCTTTCATAATTCTATATCAGCACCTAAATTCAAGGTAGGCAAGATGCTTATGCAACTCCTGTTATCCCTCGGGGGATGGATTCTCAGGTGGACTGAATTGCAATGGAGGTTACCTGTCTGTTGCTACCTCTCCTATAGAGCTTCCTGTCCCTTTGGTTATAACCCACACAATGATTCATATCAATAGGCTTACCAAATACTTAGCAATGCATGCATAAGTCATACAAATAAGATATTTTACCTGTCTATATGACTACACCAAGCCAAAATGTCAGCTGGCCAGCTTCCAGGAAGCTAGAAGTCAGCAGTCAATGTACTTTAATAAAGAGGGGGTAGGGAGCAAAGGGGCACATAAACAGATGTCAAGAGTTCCCTGGCATTGTCTCTAATGTAAATGTCTATTGCCCTTTTGGCCTTGGAATGATGGTAATATGTGACAACAGAACATTTTTCTTATTATTTGTTCTGGATATGAATTTAAAAAATGAACATTGGTTCACAACAACTGTGCCTATCAGAAGTGGAAATGTTGTAAAAACAAAACAAAACAAAACAACAACATGCCTTTCATCCTGCTGAATGCTCTTCATCCAAAAACAACAGCAACAAAAATGCTTTCAGACTGATAACTCAAGGCAATCTATTTTTAGATCTGAATTGTATCACAGTATTTCCAGAGTGCATTGGCTACTCTTTCTAAAATGTTAGTCATATACACATAGAGAATATTTTACTTGATATTTTATTTTTCTCTTGTGTGTCTAGTTTACAATGCTTTGATCATAAAAGGTTGAATCTGCATCTTCATAAGACAATATTACATCTGAAATTGAATAAAACTGTCATATCCAGTTTGTCCACTTAATGTACATAACACTAAAAACCAGTGAACAAGAGATTTGAAATATTTGGAAAATTAAAACAACAACAACAACAACAACAACAACAGGTTTCTTGAGTGTCGGGAAATCCTGATTATGAGACTTCTAAAAAGGAAAGAGTTTTCACAGTTTGGGAAGTATTCTGCATACTTAATTTTTAAAAAATGTTATACTTTTTAAAAATTTCTTTTAAAAACATCACACCTTTCAAAATTTTTACTTTAACTGCATGAAACCATGTTGGGCAAGACTTCTGACTTGCAGATATTTTAGACTATTGACTTCATCACACGACCCCCATTTCCAATGTAATCACATTAATGAAGGGAAATAATGACTCCATGACATGACAAATGTAAATATTTGATGAAAGGAAGCATTTTAAGGCAATTCCATCCCTTTATGTCCCATGATAATAGGATTTGAAATGATAATCTTGTAGCCAAATAACTTGGTAGAAAGAGAAAGAATTGGCTGTAAGAAACCAGCATTTCCATCTGAAGCCTGAAATCAATAGAGCTACTGTCTACTCTGCAATGATGTTGCCATTGGGCTGATCTAGATTGGCAAAAAGAAGTGTGTTCATGGCTGCATGAAACTCTAGCCTTTAGATGAGTAAAAGGGAAAGTGTGCCATGAAAACGCTTTTTTTGCATTTTAGGGGAGAAGACACGCCTTTAAAAAGGTGCTGGTTTTCCAGCTTCTTTTTTAAAAACTGCAGAACAGTGCAGCTCCATCTAAAGGCTGTGGTGCAGCTGCTAAGCATTAAGGAAAAGGCAACTTCATGTCACACTTTCCTGCCAATCTAGAAAGCCCCTGAGTTTATTATAATTTTAGTCCCATTATACATAAATGCTACTCCTTCCGTTCTTTCCCATCTGTATTTAATATGATTCTGTCTCAAAAATTCTGTTAACATCATGTAGTCTTTCCTTTTCCTCAATATTTGGGCAGGAATTGCTTTATATACCTTTACTTCTTTTCCATCAATTACTAGTTTATTGTACAGATTAGTTTCCAAGATAAGATCTTTTACTCATTCTCTAACAAAGAAAATCATAATGTCTCTAGGGAGGTTATAAATTTTTGCAGTCCACAACTCTATTCTATACAATTTGTCAATCTCTGGATCCATTCGATCTTCTGACCAGTCTATAAATTGTAATAGGGCTGGTATAATTTTAGCAATAAGATTTTCCCCTGCTTATTCCTCTACTTCTCTTATTTTCAACGCCTTCCTTTGAGGTCTTAGCTCCAAATTGGCTTTGTAATAATCTTCTTGGCTTTGTTTAGCCTCTATTCTATTTGTTTTGTTTTCTATTGCTTCTGTTTTAGTTTGTATTTCTATTATTTTATTTGATAAGGATTTCACATCGCCTGTGACATTTGATAAGCTTTCTTTGAATAATATCAATTCTTTTTGTAGGTCCCTTTTAATTTCCTCCCTTAAACCAGCTATTTCTTCCTTGATCTTTGCTGAGATTTCCATTTTTATTTCATTTCCTATTTTCTTCAGCTCTTGTAAGAGGGAGTTATGATTAGCCATTTCATTCTGTAGCCCTTGGTTCATTAGGATATTGTCACCTGTTATTTCTAATAGACCTTCTTGTTCTCTCCTCAAACTACCACTTGCCATACTGTCAGCTTTCATTGAATCCCACCTATATAACAAACTCTGCCACTCTTAAATCCTCAAATACAAAACTTATATATCTATCTGCTCAGCGTATGTAACCAATTAAAAAAAAAATAGAAAAAAAAGAGTGAGGAAAGAAGGGGATAGCAAAGGGGAAAAATGGTACACACTGCGTACACAATGCAAGAAATGTCACAAATCATGAGCTAAAGTTCTTACCTTTCCCTTATTTGGGGACTACTTAATACTAAGGACTACTCTTGAGGTGCTGTGCTTTTTATTTGGTAGTAAATGCGAAGTTTTGGTGAATGGGGGGGGGATTTATTTTCCACTCCCCAATCAACTCAAAATAGGTCACCTTCTGCTACTGCTACTGCCACTGCCACTGCCACTGCTGCTGTGCTGCTTCTGCTGCCAGGTCGGGAAGGAGCATTGAAGCCTTTGTAGGCCCAGGTGGAGCCTCCTCCTTCTTCCCTCTGCTGCTACCGCTGCTGCTGCTGCTTCTGCTGCTGCTGTTTCTGTTGCGCTGCCACCACTGCTGGGTTTATCCAGGGGGGGGATGGCTTGGGGCCTGTGCAGGCCCAGGTGTGCCAGCCTTCCTCCTCCCGCCGCTACTGCCACACCGCCTGAAGGAGGTGAGCTTGGGGCCTTTGTAGGCCCAGCAGTGTCCCAGCTCTGCTGCCTCTCCACTGCTGCCACTCTGCTGCTTGAGGGGGATGGCTTAGGGCCTGTGCAGGTTCAGGTGTGCCGGCCTTCCTCCTCCCACCACTACTGCCATGCCGCCGCCTGAGGGAGGTGAGCTTGGGGCCTTTTTCACAAAAATGTTTTCTGAGTAAGAAAACTCAATAATTTTTTTGCACAGAATAAATACTCACTTGAGAATAGGCTTTGAAATGTGCCTGGTTTTTGAAAAATTACTCACAGCAGAAAGACAATTACTTAAATTACCTATTACTTTCTTCAAGAAGAAAATTAATGGAGAATTACATCCCTTAACTACACACACACAACACAAAGAGGCATGCCTAAAGGAACAAAAGGAACAAAATGGGAATGAAGAGATGAGCAAGAGTTAAATTCCAAGTCTTTGTTATATAACTATGATGTACCCATTAGTGTTGACTGGACTCAAATTGCCCAGCATATTTTATCTCATTAGATTTGCCTATTTTTAGCAAAGTAAAAAATTGCCATTTCAATTAACTGGACCTATTGCCAAGAGCACAATTTGACTTGAAAGCTAATAGTTTATGTGACTTTGCACTCAGGTGACTACACAAGATCATGACATGCCTGACAGTCTGAAGAAGGTGACATGAATGGATAAAAAAAAAAAGAATGTGCATTGGTTCCCATTTACATTACAGACTTTGACATAGAAATGGATTAATGTTGTGCTATTTTCTGTCCTCATTAAGTTCTTTGTCAAAAAATGAGGCATTGGAATGTTAATATCTTGCCAGTTTTAAAGCTTAATGTGCTATGGGGTCCCTGGCAAAATGTTGCTCCACTTTAGCTTTCCCCAGTATTCAAGAATTTGACTGCTTGAGTGTCTTTCAGAAGGTAACATAATAAAACTATATGCTTCTAGGAAACAGATGTAGCTGAAAAGCCTATGCAGAATGAACATTTGACTATTCTGAAATGCCACTCTTGAATACAGTAGACTAGAGGCCAACAGTGTTGCTGCTATGCTTTATTATTGAAATTTTCACTGTGAATTTTCCTCACATAGAGTTGAACTTTCACAAATTCTACTTGGGTCTTATGTAATTTTCCTTTTCTTTTTGATCCCAAACCTCTCCCCGGTAGACTGTCGCCACACTTTGCTTAAAAACAAAGAAAGCCTGTGTCTTATGAACCTTTGTAGGAACCTAATGGCGTGATAGGAGTTATAAATCTAAATCCCATCGTTAGTCTCAAATATAGCAGATCTGTTGAAATAATGGGGTCACTATTCAACAGTTTAGATTCAGTGAGTAATCTCTCATTTGGACTAACCAATAGTATTCAAGTTATAATCTCTTGTATTTCACTTAACTATTTTATGCTAAAAATTAACTTCATACTTAAAAAGTAATTTGGTGTAAAACATTACATACTTAAAAAGCCAGAAGATATGCCCATGATCCCCTCAGAGTGTGGTAGAGTCTCCTTCTTTGGAGGTCTTTAAACAGAGGCTGGATAGCCATCTGTCAGGGATGCTTTGATGGAGAGTTCCTGCGTGGCAGGGGATTGGACTGGATGGCTCTTGCAGTCTCTTCCAACTCTATGATTCTATGATTTCAGGAGATTAATTCTCCTAAGGTTACATTCTGTGGTCTAGAGGTAAATGGGGAAATAAATTTTCTTGCTTTGAGTGGTCTCTGGTTCAAGTTTAGCAAGTGTAATGATCCATTCCCTGAAGAGGCATTGCCATGTCCTAATACTTTTAAACACCTGTGTCTGACACTGCTGTGTAATCCTACGAATTCACATGCTGATGCTGAGCGCAAAGAAACTAATTCCCTGTAAGTGTATACAAAATTGCAGCCTTAAATTCTTACATTGGATTTAAAAAAAATGTGTGTGATTGGTTGTTATATTGGCTATTGCAAATGAATAAAAATAAATAAATAAAGGATTAGTATCCACTGAAGACGCGGGTTTGATGTCATAAATGGGGAACAGGAACTCATAATTAGCTATTCTCTTCACTTGGTGCTGTTGTTCAAGAGTCAATGTGGTCACTATGGAATATCTTCATCTACCTTCATGATGCAGTGCATTACTTGTATTCTGTGCATGTGTCAGTTGAATTGGACTGTCCCATGAAAGAAGCAAACCTTCATTTAGAGATCAGGAATGGTGAATCACGTGTGTCACTGTAGTCCATTTAGAGAACACGTGCAGAGAACACGTGCAGATTTCTATTGCATATAATCACATCTTGGATCCACGTATGAATGTTATATATGCAAACATGTATTATGCATGTAGGTTATGTATGCCTTAATAGCAGTCCTAAAATTAGTTTCCACGGAAACTACCAAGATGAAATACAATCTTTTAAAATTCAGTAACAATAAAAACAGTAATAACAATGAAAGCAACAATAAATATTCAATGCACTATAGAAAAGCAAAAGCTACAGTCTGCTTCCAGATGACCCTTTTAGCCTATTGTCACCTTGCCACAAATACAGACATCAGGACGCTCAGACATCATCATCTTCCATTTTTATTTTCCTGCTGCATTTTGCAACTGTGTCTTCCAACTTCATTTTCTTTGCCAAAAACAAATGTTAAGAGAAAAGATGGAATTTATGCATATTGCTGCTTGATTAGTAGCACCAGAAGGTGGGAATGTGGTGATTTCAAAAACATACTTAAAGCCACCCTGTTTCCCCAAAATTAAGATGTCCGTTAAAAATAAGACCTAGTAGAGGTTTTGCTGAATTGCTGAATATAAGTCCTCCCCCAAAAGTAAGACCTAGCAAAGTTTTTGCATATAAATATATATACAGTATATAATGTTCATTTTTTTGTTCAACAATAAATGTGAATTCTTCATGGAAAAACTAGACATCTCCTGAAAATAAGACCTAGTGCATCTTTGGGAGCAAAAAAATTAATATAAGACGCTGTCTTATTTTCGGGGAAACATGGTAAAACAAAGGACCCCACGACTGAAAGGGTCTTCTCTTTCAAATTTCTTCTCTCTGCCCTCATCACATTGTTCATGGAGAATTAGACTATTAAAGACTATCCATAACAAGGTCTGTTTATCACCTTCATTATCAGCAGTATTTTTCCTTTGAATACCAAATTCTGAAGAACATGAGCAGAAGGATGTTTCTGAACTCATGCCCTGTGGGAACACACATCTAAACTTGCTAGGTCTTTGGTTTGTTCCAGCAAAGCTCTTACATTTTGTTCTTACTGGTTTACTTATCAGAAACACCCAAAGAAAGGTCTTTAAAAGGTAGCTATGTGTGTATAGAAAGACTTAAAATAACCTGGTCCTAAAAGCATTAATGTTTAGATCAAGACAGTGGCCCAGAAATGAAATGGGAACATGAGAAGATGGCAAAATACTGACCTGATATGCTTATATTACACAGTCCAAGGTAGCAGTCTTGCAGTTGTATTATGAACTAACTGAATTTTGCAAAGGTGTCTCCTGTAAAACTTATTGTGGTTCTCAAAACCTATTACAGTTATCAAGACTTCTGTATCTGTACAGTTAATACCACTATGGTACTGGTATGAATGATGAAGAAGAAAATGAAAGAAGGGAAATAGCAGTTAAAGAGGGACAAGAAAGCAGAAGAGGGTGAGTGAATGGAGTATAAGTATGGAATGTTTCAAAGAAGGTTGTAGAGATGAGAGTAGAAAGAAAGTTGAGAAGAGGACAGATGTAAAGAAGTAAGGAGAACGTTAGAGTGGGAAAATAGGGAGAAGGATTTTATAAGAGGAACTACAGTAAGGAAAGTATAAAAAGAAAGTATAAAAAGAAGATAAAGTTCAAAAGAGAAAGTAGGAATAAGAATTGTGGTCAGTTACAATATTAAGAAGGTTAATAGCTGGAATGCATGAATTTAAGAAATTTAACAAACTCCTGTCATCCGGAAAGCGACATCACTAGTGTTATATTTGTTTGCTTTTGTCTGTATAAATATAGATGCATACACACATATACATATAGTATATGTATATGGACACATTTTTGTCTTTCTTTTATGTTGATATTATGGTATTGTATTTGATGTATAATTGACTTAATATTTGACTGGATGTAAATTTTCAAAGTTGATCTGTTTAATAATTTTATTATTATAATAATAATAATAATAATAAGAAGAAGAAGAAGAAGAAGACTTCTGTATCTGAACAAAGTATGTCCTTGTCCTGAAAAGATTACGGCCATTTTATCATTCTAAATTTATAAAATGCCCTTGATGTTGGGGTGTGTGTGTCATGAAGTGATGAAGAAGAACCAAACATTTTTTTTCTAAAATCCTAAGTCAGAATTGTCCCAGCTACATAGCTAAATAGCCAATACACTTACATAACTATTAATTTATTTATTGCACATACAGTATATCCCACCTTTCTCCCAATTGGGTTCCAAGGTGGCTTACAATAATTTAAATGTAGCTATATAGTAATCCCCAGACTGACTCCCTCCATTCCCACTTAGTGGGCAGGGTATGATCTGTTGATCAGGAAGCAGCTGATTGACATTCAAACACACAGATATGCACAATTTCTTATGCTGCTTGTCACAAGGGAGATCACTCAAGGAGGATGTGGGAACATCAGGAAGCTGCTTCCCAACCAACAGAGAAACAGACCCCCATTGATAGCAGTGGCAGACCAGTAAGTGGGGACTGGGGAACTTTCAAGGTTCCTTTATATTCTCTGAGGTAGTGAATATGTAGGGATTGTGATTAGAAACCAGTCATGACTGTGTAACTCTAGGTCACATAGTTTTTTTGTGGATTTTTCAGGCTATGTGGCTGGCATGTTCAGAAGAAAGTGTAAATGTAAGCATCTGGTACACATCTCAGTTTGCTTCACTGCCAGCCACAGAGGCCAGCCACAGATGCTGGCAAAATGTCAGGAAGAAACTCTTCTAGAACATGGCCACATAGCCCCCTCCCAAAAAAAATACACAAAAAACTATGGATACCAGCCATGAAAGTCTTTGGCTCATCTAGGTCCCATATTCATAACTGTTTTAATGAATACTGGTCCTATTGCTTTAGGCAGGAATGCAAAATGCTCTAGAACAGATTGGTTGGACACATGAAACACACATCAACAGAACTTCCATCACTTCTGAAATGCTTCTCAATTTACTCACCCCCATCATGGATTAGCACAAACCATGCTTCAAGAATCACAGCAAACGGACATACACACACCTCGAGTTTTGGGAATCTTTTTGCATGAAAATTCTGAGGCTTATGCAAGAAATCTGTTTGTCAAGGGACAAAAATCCAGTCCTGTTTCCACAGATATTTGGATGATTTGTTTTTTTAATGCAAAATTGGAGGGATTTTGCTCCCCAAGCAGCAATATTCCTCAAAAAGTATGTCTCTGGAAATATAGTTTTTTCCCCCATAGAAAACATGTATTTCTTCATAGAATAATTTACCAAAACACTTCAGTAGGTGAGAACAGCTGATGGAAACTGTACAGAAGTATTTTCCCACAGTGTTTTTTTTCTCACAATATTTATGTCTGTACTCAGTACTTGTGTGTGTGTGTGTGTGTGTGTGTATATATATAAAACTTACATATACATATATATGTAAATGTATATATTTTCTCATCTCTCAACTAATCTCAGAAGCAGAAGCATATTTTCTAATTTGCTGTTGTTATTTTCAATTTATGGTGACCCTAAAGGGCATCACAGGGTCATCTTTGCAAGATTTGTTCAGAGGGGTTTTACCTTTGCCTTCCTCTGAGGCTGAGAAAGTATGCCTTACCCAAAGTTGCCCAGGGGATCTCCATGGCTCAGTGAGGATTGAAACCCTGGTCTCCAGATTCATAGCCCACACCACTACACAGTGCTGGTTCTTCATCTTTCATAATATAATTCCTGAAACCAGTCATTGGCCCGTTACAGATGGGCAAAAAGAGGTGTGGTGGTGGTGATACTAGGATTAGGAAACATGCACCAGACACACGCTCCCTAACCCTAATACGTGTGGGTGGCGTTATTGTGATGCAGTGCTACCCACACATTGTGTGCATCGGTGACAACATGCAAGCACCGTGTCCAAACAGCACGGTGCACATGTGACGTCTCCACTCCACTGGAAGCTGCCCTTGGGGAGCGGATTGTTCCCACGCCAACCACATGGTCGCAGGAACGATACTGAGGAGAAAGGGGTTGGCCCTTTCTCCTCATAGCTCCTGGGGTGTCCGAGAGCATGAAGCCCACAGACACCCCTTTTCCAGGCCATGGAGAATTGGCATTTTGCTGCTTCTATTCAGGAAAGCAGCCAAATGGCTGATAAACCAGCTAGTTCTTAAACAAACAGACCCCCAGATAGCAGAGTCAGTGAAAACAATGCAATATTGGTGACTAAAGGCAGTATCAGCATAAGGATTACGAAAAGGGTGATCAGACAGTCTGAGATTCAAAGTATCAGACAGGCAGGTTGATCAGGCAGTCCAAGGTCAAGGGTTCCAGATAATCAAGATAGCAGTCAAAGAAGCAAGATTTGTTCCAAGAAGCCACGGGAGCCAGAAAATAAGTTTTTCCTCCAGGAAAGTCAGATAATCACTGGCAAGGAGCCACACCTGCTCCAGCTGCCTAAATAGGCAGGCAGTGGGCATTCAGGTGTGTCTGATTATGAACTTGTCTCTGATAAAGTCTCAGTGATCTGCAAGGGTCCTCCTTTTCAGTTCAACTCTCAGTGAAGGTAGGGGCACTTCCCAGATCCTCCTCTATGTCCACAACCTAAGCCCCAGGCAAACCTGGCTGCTGAACCTCTGGAGAGGCTGTAGACTTTGCTACAGCAGAGCTAGGGCCAGCCTCAGGCTCCCTAATTACAGTTTCAGGTCCCAGAGACTCTGGCTCATCCTCTGATTCCTCCGAGTTGTCCTCCAGACTGGGCATGACAGCTTCTCTGTAGCCTAGAAAAACACCAGATTGGGGTCGCTGGACTTCCACTGAGGCTGCCCTGCACCCAATCTGGCGGGAAAAGGTGTGGCAGAGACCCACCCTTTGGGGGCCGTCTGTATCAGCCCATTGTTATCTAGTTCTTATTTCCCTCTTTCTTCTCCTCCTGCTGTCATAGAGCTAACTCTTGAACTACACCATCTGTCTCTAAGCCATGAAAAGGTTCACCTGTTGCTTGAGACACACTAAACAGCTGTTAAAGGCATATGAAATGGCCAGCTGAGGAATTTTTGTTTTGATACTTTTTTGGCACCTTTACAGAATGGACAAAATATCTGTGGTACCCAAATTTTACAAGAGGTGGGGGGTAGGCAGAAAAAAGAATGAAGAGCTAAATAAATAGCTCAGAAGTAACTTCATTTCAGTACTATAATTTTTAGGTGTCACTAATAATGCCAGAACATATTGCAGATGTTCAGATCAGCTTACAGTAGGAGAAATGATCTGTGTTTATATATTTGAGGAGTCAGAGAAGCACAAAGGCAGTGAAGTGAACTGAGAAGTGTACCAGATGCTTACATTTACACTTCCCTTTGAAGGTTAAGAATATGTTGCTGCTCCCCTCCCCCTATATACTTATATGTGCATATGTATCCATGTACAGAAAACATCTGCTTACTATGAATCAATGGTTTGTACTCTCAGAGCAGATTAAATCAAATTACACAGTCCAGTGTTAATGTACTTTAAAAAAAAGCCCAGCATGCTTCTGCGTGTTTGCCACAAAATAGAATATTAACATAAAACCTTATTCTCTACCAGCTAGTATTTCATTTTGCCCTTTTATTGGTAGATGTCAAGTTCCAAACTGGCAAAGATTTGAGATTTTATAACCAGAGGTAAAAAGCAAATGTTGCCAAGGCAATAAAAATAAAATAAATCTCAATAAGTATTTGCCATGTGTTGTATAATGGATCATTTTTTCCATACAAGAAAAGAACAAGGGAATTGTTAGACCTAAGAATGACAAATAAAATTCACCTTAACAGATGCAGATTTGTTTTAATGTGGTGTGTGAGGATAATAAAGATGACTTGTGAAATATTAAAGAAGCAAAGTGTATCTTTGGTGGATGATAACACTGCAAAACTTTTTTTGCATTAGATCAGCTGAGTCTTTTAACTTGGCCACAATTCCTTTTTATTCACGCTAATAAAATCTAGAGCTAAAATGGCAAGAGAATTAAGACACTTTTTTTTTCATTTATGCATAGATCTCATTATTATAGATCCCATTAACAGAGGCCACTAAATAACAAAGTCATTAGCATTATTATCATTTTGAAAGTTATAAAAAGTCTTTCGAGGAAATTTATATCATTACATCATAGGACATGTTGGTGTTTAATTGCCAAGGGAAGAAAAAAAAGTGATTGTGCCATTTTTTTCTCTTTTACAGTTTAGGAAGATGTGACTGACTCATCTGTGTGTTTTCTATTCTATAATGTATTTGTTCATATAAGATAATATTGATAAGGAAGAGCCCCTGGTGTTTTATATTGACTTAAAAAGAGATGCTGTGATCTCCCCAAGATTATTATGCAGTGGTTTTTTTAAGCATGTCTTATAGCATTAGTCAGAATTATTCTGAGCTGTTTGGAATAACCATCATCTAGGAATATTACTATTATGCAAATCCAGACTTTCCATTGACATGAATAATTCAGGTTTGTCTTGAAGGACACTTGTCAGGTTTTTTGGTTCATCCCAAATCACTTACTGCTAAAATTGCGTGGATAGGTCTATGGTAGTGGTATGGATTTTCCTTTTATCCACTTTTAATAACATTTAAGGGGCTGTCATACAGCCCCTAAGAGGCAGCGGGATGCCATCCCTTTCCTAGTCACAGCGACTGCATGAGACACCCTCAACTGTGAAAAGGAGCCACAACAAGTAACTCCCTTTTGTGCCCTTGAAAGGTTGCCATAGCCACAGTGGCGTGGCTATATGGTGCTCCTTCGGTGCTGTGTCACCCTGTGTCATGACACCCTGGAGCAGAGTTGGGGTGTGCTTCATCTGGACACGATGCTCCGACTCCACCCCCAGGCCAGCCTCTTTACAGAGCCTAGGTTACTAGATGTAGTGGCACATGACTATGGCTCTTACTGCAAATCAAGACAGCTTGTGGAGTTATGGGCAAGGACTAAAATTGTCAACAGATAATTTGTTATAGGCAAATGAGTTGTCCCAGGTAAGGTTGGAAATGTACCCATCTACCCCAGCTGTTTTCTTATTCATGTCTGGAAATCCATGATAGAAAACCAATGTCACAATAGACTACAGCATCTGAAATAGGATGTTCCTCCTCTGTTACTCACTGCAGCTTTTTGCTTCAGCCAAAACTGTCTTTGGAGGGTATGGCAAGTGGAATACATGGTCATTTTCATCACTTTGAATCTGGCCCATTATCTCTGTTACAGTGAAATCAGTAAGGTGACTTTGTAAACTTGATTAAAATGTTTTCTTCTTAAGTCCCTTATAAGAGATTATTCATTTAGCATGTTGACATTGGGGGGAAACAACCACAAGAACAACCTGATTCTGAATATCTGCTGTGAGGAAGAGAAGGGAAGCAGTTAACAGCTCCATCTGTGTGAGATACAAAGAAATTCATAACCAAGAAATTACAAGCACAGGATTCTACGGATTAGTAAGTATATATGTATAAATAAAAATAACTCATGGAAATTGGCTGAGTACCTAAGCAACTGATTCAGCAGAAAATAACCCTGCCCTTGGAATTCCTTTTCCTTAACTTTAAAAATGCTGTTCTATCAATTTTCAAACGCAAATAAGGATTTATTTATTTTAAAAAACTGATTTGGACTGCTGCCATAGGGGAGCCTTCCCCCTTTGCTTGAGGGCTTTGTGTTCTTGGATCTCCTTTCCTCTTTCTCTTTTTGGCTCATTTGACCCATATATAACATTAAATGACTCTCTGGCTGACAGACAAGGCCATCACATCATATGGCAAATGGTAATACACTCCATTACACAGTAACTTTACAATCAAAGCCCCACTGAGGAAGCTGCACAAAGAACTTTAAGAGCTCTCCTGGCAGGCATCAGTTGGAAACTGTGGATACTAGCAGGGGAGAGCCCACCTACCAGAGCGAGGATACCCTGTGGGGATGTCTTGTACATGAACCATGGAGTATTCTCTCTCATTAGCTAAGTTTTAAATAACCTTGAGGAGCTCCTAGTGATGGAATCTGCCTTTCTTTCCTCCATCTTTTCACCCTTTGTTATTTACACAATGACTTATTCTGGAACTGCAGTTTACTTTCTGCCCACATCCTGGAAGAGTTACTGTTTTAGACCACAGATTCCAGAATCCCCATCAAGCATAGTCATGGAGATTTTGGGAACTATAGTCCAGTGTAGTAACTCTTCTGAGCTCTGCTTTTGCCTCTGAGAAAACGGAAGAAAACAAGTCCACACTGGGAAAAGAGAACCCCTTTGCAAAATAATTCTCTTTTACACTGTACATGTTTTCATCATTCTTAACAACTTAGTGGAGGCCAGGAGACAATTTACTCCCCACACCTCCATGGACCACAACACACACACACACACACACACACACACACACCAAGCCCAAATACATGTATTCCTCTGCAGTGCCTCTGAAAATGGAGAAATAAAGTGTCTCCATTTTGAGAGGAACTGCAGAGGAATACAAAGATATTAGGGCATAGTTTGATATTCCAGGGGGTTTATGGGGATGGGCTAGGGATATATTTGCATGTTTTCATACTTTGGAGGTATTTTACATATGGTTTTGAGGCCAGAATTGCATGTATTAAATAATTAAATAAATCACTGAGAGGATGGGGAATTGATGGGAGGTTTCTATGGCCACACAAATAGTTTCCATGGCCAGAACGCAGCCCATAGCCTGCATCATGCCCCCTTGCTTTGCAGCTCCTGAAAATGCAGCCTCACACAAAGAGCTTCACTATTTATACTAAGGAGAAAATTCTGAATTAAGGTATCAAACAGCACAAGGTTTACTCTGAGTGGCAGTAGCTTTCCAGAGCCTCAGGCAGAAATCTCTCACTGCCTATTGTCTGGCCTTAAAAAATATTTGGAAATGCCAAGAATTAAACAGGCCAATCATATGTCCTATTACTTAGTTATAGTGCCTCTAAATCTGAGTTACTTCTTTCTCTGGCTCTCACCATGAGAAGTCCACCTCCACCTGCTTTTGAGATTCTGCTGTACATTTCATTCCCGGTCAAAGTCTCTTTACAACAAAACGGGGAGGAAAAAGGGTTTCCAAAATGTATACTATGATTCATTCTGTGCCCAGGTCTAAATCACATCTTTGCATTGCATCTCCGTGGAGTACAAGCAGCCCTGCACACATGTATTTATTTTAAATGTTCTGTGTAAAGCCCAGAGTAAGATGGCCATTATTTTTGACTTCAAAAAGGTTCACAAGTTCAGCAAACTACTCAGACAGACTGAAGTGTACAATTTGTCAAAAAGAAATGTCTACCATTGGAAAAAATAACACCATAGTGCAAAAGCATAGTATGCCTCCGTGTTTTATAGGTCATGCTGAAGCACACATGGAATGACAACTTGCCCCTGTGATAATTAAAGTGGATATAAATGTCATACATTAAATCATACATTGCTGTCTGACTTAGAAGTATTTTCTTATTACAATTTGCTGTGATTTGTGTTGATGACACCAGAGGTGACTTAGAGTAATTTGAAGTAGAACACACATACTATGTTTAGCACAAGAGGGCTCATGGGGGAGAGGGATGACTTAAAAATCTGAAGTTACTAAACACACACACACATTTTGATACTCATTCTAGCAAGAGCATTTGGGCTTCATGCTTCTGGCTACTATTGGCATAACTACGTCACTGACAAAAGTTAATGACTGAATTAAGTCAGTACAGGTTAACACTGATAATGTTTTGTAGAGTCATTTTGTAAATTCATCCTGAGAACTTCAATTTCTTCATGAATAAGATTTCTAGGTTTTCAAAACATCAATAAGGGACAGCCTAAATTAAGGAGGTGTGGTGGCAATGGATAGGGGTCAATAATTAGGAAGTAGCTATTAAGCTGATTATATCATTGGCTATATTATTATAATATTATTATTTATATGATTGTTTGTTCCTTCCTTTCTTCATTGAACTTTGTACTTGCAATCTACCCTACCATCAGCTGCTTGCTCTCAGAAAATACAAACTTTAAACTATTTGTCCTTTCTGCATCCAAATCCCAACCAGCTCAAAACTGGTTGAAGACACATAAAGCAGATGTATACAATACGATTGCCTTGAATCTCACAGAAAGAATAGCTTGTGGCAGCCCAGAGCTTTCCCAGGATTTCATATCTTGTGGAAACTTTAAACACCGTGCAGATTTCTAAATGGCAGGCAACTGTTACAATGATGCTCTGCCCAGCTGACTAGAAGATGAGAAGAAAAAGCAGTGTTGTGCTAGCTGTGAATCCCAACTATGGACCCCTGGCATTTGGTACATGTGGCTTGACTGTTGTGTATGAAATACTTAGAAGTTCATCTACTAGGAGTAGAGTTATCACCTGTTCTTAACATCAAATGATTTGAGATTTAGGGTGGCATGTACAGTCCCAATATGTTACCAGACTTCAACCTCCCAAATATGGAATGTTCCATATAAAATGGAAACCCTGGAAAACCTGTGCATGAACAACCACTAACTATTGGTTATGGTATGACAGCTCAAAGTCATTGCTATTGAATATTTAAATGAAGTCCACACATAGGCAGGTAGTTGGTATGTAGTTTGTTGTTGTTTGTTGTTGCTGTTAATGACTGTTAAGTCAGGTTCAACACATGATGACTCTATGAATGAGAGACCTAATTTGCTCCAAAACCCACTTATTGGCCTCTTCAGCAATCCATAGAATTTGTAAAACTCTTCTCAGCACTACATTTCACTTGAGTTGATTATCTTCATATCAGCTTTCTTCACTGTCCTGCTTTCACAATCTTACATAGACATGGGAGGTATGATAGCATGGACAATCCTATCTTTAGTAGTCAATAATGTATACACTACAGGATCTTGTCTAGTTCCTTTACAGCTGTCTTTCCAAGTCCTAGTCTTCTGATTTTTTCTTTTTTTTAGTGCAGTCTCCATTCTGATGAATGACTGAGCTAAGATATGGAAAATCTTGAACCATTTCAATGTCTTCATCATCTGCTTTAAAAATATATAAATCATCTGTGGCCATTATTTTTGTTTTCTTAATGTTCCAAAGTCCGCCTTTGCAATTTCTTCCTTAATAGTTGCTCCAAGCCTTTGTAATTTTCTGCTAGTAGTATGGTGTCATCTGCATATCTTAAATGTTTGATATTACTTCCTCAAATTTTCATGCTTTCTTCTTCTGAATCTAATTCTGTTTTAGCTATGATATGAGAAATCAGCAACAAAACCTGGGTTAAAAAACTACAAAGTATTTGGTGTAGCTATGTATGAAACCTAATGGAGCAAATCAATGGAGTAAAATAAAATCATTATTATTGTTTGACACAATAGAGACTAAGAACAATAATTACATTTGTTATATTTTTGTTCTCACCGCTAGAACTTGGCTACACATGTTATAACACTAATGTATGCCTTTCTTAATTAGTGTTATAACATGTGTAGTCAAGTTCTAGTGGTGAAAGGGCCATAAAATGAAAAAGCCATAAATCTGAATTCTTAATGGAAAGGTTAAATGAAACAGGAAACAGCTAATAAGTCTGTGTATCTACTTATAAGAAAGTTTTGGAGGTGTTAATATTGACAATGGAGTTATCTCATACTGTTAATTTTTTTGGTTGTAATCCTGCCTCAATCTGCAGAATCTGCAGGTGGGAAATATAAATTTATTATTTATTTATTTATTTATTTATTTATTTATTTATTTTCTGTTTTTACTGCAAGGTACCACTTGACTCAAACCAACTGATGCATGGATGACAATACTATGTAGTTATAGTCCATGAAAATGTTGACAAACCCAGTCAGTGTGATGTTTAAGATGCCATCACAGATAACATTCACTCCCATCCAGTATTAATTTGTAACTTTAATTTTCTATCTAGCTCAATAGTAGACTTCACAACCAAGTAGATCACAACAAAATGACTAGCCCAGGAATATCAAGACCTTTTGTGGTGTCTTCTTCAGTTGTAGTCAACTGTGCCTAAACTTTGACATTATATGATGAAGTAGATAAGGAAACTCCATTAAGTTTCATAGGAGCCGTGGTGGCACAGAGGTTTAATGCTGGTACTGCAGCCAAAACATTTTGCTTCCATGGTTGACTCAGCCTTCTATCCTTTTGTAGGTTGGTAAAAGAATTACCCAGCTTCTTGTGGTCAATTGGCTTACAGATTATAAACTGCATAGAGAGTGCTGAGTTCACTATTAGGCGGTATAGAAATGTAAACACTATTTCTAAGGATAATGGATTTAATTATTAATAAAACACTCATATAACAAACTAATTTTGTTATCAAATTGGTCATTCAGGTTAGGCACTACAATCCCACATGGTCTCAAAGAACAATTAAATCTCAACTGCTTTCTATAAGGTCCTCTGCTGAACCATCCAATTTCTTGGGTTACTTCAATTCCTTTTTGTCAGTGTTTCAAGAATGCCTCTGTGATTCTAAGTATGCAAACAATTGTTAATGTTTTTTGTTATATGAATTACGTTTTAGTTTGAACTCATGTATATTCTGCCTTTGTAGCTTTGAGTTCTGTACTTCTCCCAGTTTCTCTGAGTGCAGCTTCCATTTCACTCTCTAAAACTGGAGGATCATCTTCATATGGTTCTTCCTTGGATGAAATACACTTTTATCTCTTTTACCTCAACTGGGTATTTCTTTTCCTACTGAGTTACTAGGGAAAAGGGGATGTCAATTCAGTAGGTGCTGACAGCTTAGTTCATTTAGGTGGTCTCAAGGAGATCAACCAAGAGATCCTCACACAGGAATCAGTCTTTCTGGCACCGTGATCCATGCTATCTCACAAAATTGTGATTATGTTCATGATCATGGTATTCTTTCCATTTTGAGTATGATTAATTAAAGAATGTTGTAAGAAGTGGGATTAGATCCACAATTAGTCATAAAATAGATCTATTGAAATCAATGTGTTACATGTAAATTATATTTGTATAATTTGAGATCCAGCACAATGTAGTGGTTTGAATGTAGTACTAGGACCCAGAAAACAGGGTTCAAATCCATGATCAGCCATGGAAACACATTGGGTGATCTTGGGCAAGTCACATATCTTCTTGCAAACTCTCTGAACAAATCTTGCAAATTTTTGTTTAATTGCTACTTAGCACTTGACATGTTCTTTCTCTGCAGATAGCCTTGGAAGATTGCTCACGATTCCACTCCTTTGATGTTTTTTTAAAAAATTCTAATCTAGGGGCTAAATGTATCCATGGAGCAAATTCCCATTTGCTCATTTCTGTGTGTGTGTGTGTGTGTGTGTGTGTACAGTTATTTCCTGCCTCTGATCTTTACTGTTCTAATATATTCATAAAGCATAATCATTTATGCTTTCAGCTAGGGTTTTCCAAAGCTTTTCAGGATGAACTCTTAAACCTCTTTGCAGAACATAAATTCTGTTTTTTCATCATTCTAGTAACTATTCTTTACAAGGATCTCTATGTTTTGGGAGAGGTAACCTGTGTGTACTTTACTACTCATGCTTACTTATGGTGGTGGTGGTGGGCAATCTCCCCCTTTCCATGTGTGTATATATATATATATATATATATATATATAAAACTCTCCTTCCTTCATTAGAAAGATTAGGATAGCACCTTTTGTGTTTCACTAATGTAATTTTCAACAGGGGCTTACTTCTACAGAGATTTCACAGCTGTGCCTACAGTAATGTTGTGTGGCAGCCCGGAAGTGGTAATGCATGCTAGTTAAACTAAACAGCAACATGTTCAGTCTCTGGCCTAACTCCAGTTCATAGTTCCAACTACAGTAGTACTAATGAATCAATGGAAGTTGATGTGACAACACTTTTGTGAACTGAATTGATTCAATGTGTCTGCTCTAGTTAGTACCAAGAATTTAGACTTCTGTTTGCATATCCACCACCTCACTATTTTATTACAAGGAAATGCTGGTTGTTGTTGTTGTTATTATTATTATTATTATTATTATTATTATTATTATTACCAGAGAATAAAACAAACCAACTGTACCTCTCTATGCACAGTCATTGAAATTACTACCTAAATTGCTCTTCTCTGACCTTCTACCTTCTGAAATTGTGGTATCTGTAATTTTGGACTGATATCCTAAAGGCACTAGATTCCATCTGATCTTGGAAGCTAAGCAGGATTGGCCCTGGTAAGTTCTTGGATGGGAGATCACTGATGAATACCAGGTCGTATAGGCTATATATAAGAGGAAAGACCTGACAAAACCACCTGTTAGCATTCCTTGCCTAAGAAAACCCTATGAAAAACCTGTACCAGGAGGAAGGTGGGATAATAATAATAATAATAATAATAATAATAGGAGAACACACAGAGAATAACCACTCCAGTCAAAATAGATAATGGTCAGGGATGGTGGGTGTTGTAGTCCCAAACATCTTGAGAGTGGGGAGGGGGGAATATAGGAATAGATGAAAATGAAGAAATCCAATAATATTAGCATATTAGATGGGAAAACGTCCAGGAAATTCTAATTTTGTTTTTTAGTATGTTGTTAGTATTGTTAGTATAGTTATGTATTTCCGTACTGTTATGTATTTTATTGTTTAGATTTAACTGAGGGTATATTGTGTTAATTTATGTGACAATGCATTCGTTAAGTTTTATTTATCATGTTTTGTTTTTGTCTATTAATGTTTCTTCATGATGAAAAGGAAGTTAAATAATTTTTTTAAAAAAATTAAAAATGTTTTTGACATAAATCATATTTGTTATACACCAAGGTCTAAGAATGTTACTAGTTAAATGTCCATTTCTGAAATACATTCATTGGCCCTTTCTTCTATTTGCCCTGAAGTAACACATTAAAACAACAGTGTTTTTCCATGTTACTTCGAAGCTCTGGTCTGTGACAAAATGTCTATATCCAGTGTCCTTAAAGTAGAGGCCAGTGCTACTCTGGGAAGCACTATGGTCTGTACCAGGAATAATACTCTTTTCTAATTTGTACTGTATGTACATTAACATTTAAAAAACATGAAACCACTTGCCAAATTCAAATAACAACTGTGCTGTGCCTTTACTATGAAAACTTTCACAAAAACAATTACTGTGCTTTCCTGTTGGCATACAATAGCCCCAACCATAAATGATGGGGGAGAGATGTTGCCTTGTCAGTCAAAGTGCTGGGGCCCTCGTGAAAGGTAGTACAGTTCTGTGCAGACCGTAGACTGGACAACATAGTTGCTTTTAGAACAGGGAAGGAGAGCATTTGGCCCTCCAGGGTGGGTCTACACCAGCCAGAATACCATGAGTCAATCCCTCTGAGGTTGAAAAGAAGGCACCCAACATTGATCATACAGCTGAGCACCTCATTATGATCTCCAAGTTACTTGCACCCACAATAGTGGGGCTGGGTGGCACAGTGGAACACAGTGGGACATCTGGCATTGTTCTAAAAGGCTCTGTTTTTTCCTGGAAAATTTTCTTAAAATCTTTTAATATGATTTGAGGCAGAGATATCACAGATCTGAAGTCAAACTGGCCTCATGACATGAAGACAGTCTACAGCTGAATGAGGCTTTGGCCCTGCATCATGAAGACAGGGCACAGTGAGGGCAGGGGAAAACTGGTTTGTTTGGCCCATATAGACAATGCCCCAAATTAGAGCTTGGAAAGTTACTTTTAAGAAGAATAGGCATGATGGTATTCAGAAGCAATCCATATACAAGGGCATTTCCAATATTTTTAATAATCATCTTTTTAAAAATTGAGTGAAAGTTTGTTTTGATTTGTAGTTGTTGAAATTTTGTCAGTGTCATCATTGGTCCCTAAGTGCATGTTGCTGAGAAAATCAGCTCATTGTATCCTTTATTTTTGTGACTGGCTAGTGACAGAAGTGACTAAAGTGTAAAATCCTCATCAGGCACAATCTGCAGGCTTCTACAATATCAGGTACTCAGAGGGTCAAGATACGCTGGGAAAAATGTATAAATCTAGATAGTGACTACATAGAGATAAGTTAACAACTACAAATCAAAATAAACTTTCTCTCAGTTTTTTAAAAAGATGATCATTAAAACTTTTGGATACCCTCTCATATGTGCTTATCTGAACACACACAAGACGATGATGTGGAAACCAACTTGTCAATGCTTGATTATGAATGGCTCCAGCACACCGTTACAGTCATTGGCCTTAAAAGCAGCTTTCTAAGATTCAGTACAGAAGTTGTAGAACTATTGACTATTCTGGTTAAGGCTGTTGAGGATTGTAGGTCTGGCGGGCCATACCTTTCCCACATGCTGCAATAGAATTTGATGTCTGATACTGGTTGCTGCCCAAGAAATGGGGCTTTTAAACACAAGTTGAAAAGGAGAAAGCTACACAAATTAAATGACTGGTAGAAAATTAAGCTAACAAAGCTTTTCGTCCCTCATGATCATGCCTTCCTAATTAACCTAGTTGCAAAGTGTCTCTGCAAGTGATAACATAAAAAAGTGAAAAGTTGTTTTAGTTAATTTAATTTCTTAAGATAATGGCATTGGCCTGTAATAGGCTCACCGTAGAAACCCGAACTTCTAAGGCTTTTTTGTTGAATTTATCTGCTTTGTTTAATAGGCCCATGTAGTGATTATTGGTAAAACTGCTTAGCTCTGAGTCAGATTCATTTTTCCACATCCTTTTTTCTAAAATGTTACCTTAAATATTATCCACATTGCTAAAAAAACAACCAAAAAAAAAAAAAACACAAAAAAACAAAAGAATTTCTTCGGTAACTTAGTTATGCTTGTCAAAGTTATATTTTCATAATAGTAAATGAGATGGAATTAGCAGATATGATGTTCAGTTGTAAGAGATATGTACAGTTTATTTTAATCCAAGGGATGGATTAGTGAGAGAATCTCCACCACCTACATCTAATATAAGATCTTGTTGTGTCAGAGAAAGCACCTCTTTACAATCTTGTGTATGGCCACGTGTGTGTGTGTGTGTGTGTGTGTGTGTGAAGAGATAGAAATATTAATAGAAGAGGAATAGTGTGTTCAGTTAATCTTTAATAAGCTAGGAAATCTAGTTCAATTAAATTTATGTTTCAACTTTCAGGGATGGGAATTAATTATTAATTAAAAACCTTCTCACAATGAAGCTAAAATTTTTTCCCCATTATTTTATTCCCCCTTACCCACATATCTGTTATGAGTTTGGGAAAGAAAGAAACAGCTGGATGGATTTTCCAAACCATATTTTTCATCTAGTCCACCTCATCACACTTCTCTTTTTCTCCTCTCCCTCCCTCCCTCCCTCCCTCCCTCCCTCCCTCCCATCTCATTTTCTTACACCCTTCCTTTCTTTAATTTAGAAAAGTCCCAGGATTAAGAAATTCAACATTCAAATATGTGGAGTAGATGAGAGGTCTGTGGTATCTGATGGAGGGCATGGGAGGATTATATGGATGCAAAACATACCTTCTTCCAAGCTGTCCTAATATGTGTTCATTCAAAATCTTTTAACCTTGGAACTAACAAAACGATCATACACTAAGTATGAGCTAAAAGAAGTGGCTTGGATCTTGTGACCTAAACTTCTCCAACTCTGAGCAGTTAACAAAAAATGAGAAACAGATTTGAAAAAATCCAAGAGAAGTGCACTTTCGGAAATGTAAAATCGGTCAACTCTTTAACTCTTTTACCATTTAATTAATATATAATTTAACTAATTATTATTCTATTATTATTCTGTGTTTTTATCATATCCAACCCTCCTCACACTACAGGAACCCAATAACTTAGTGGTGAAATTAAGTTCACAATGAAATTGCAAGTAAAGATTATCAATTGGGTCATAAACAAATTCAATTAAATCAATTATTTTCATTAGAAAAGGGGCTCTTTCCCAGGACCAAATTACAGCATTATATTTCCATTTTAACTACCATGGCTCTATGAAATCCTGGGGTTTGCAGTCAAGAGAGAGGTATTTAGAATTTTCTGTCAGGTTGCTCTGGGGTCCTCACCAGATTACAAAACCCAGGATTCTATAGCATGCAGCCGTGGAAGTTAAAGTGGAATCACCATAGTGCTATAATTGTGTAGTGTAAAAGGACCTTTTATCTATCTAAATTATCCACCATTTTTAATGTGTTTGTTTTGTCTCAGTTTCTGTCTTGTTGAGTTGGGACACCCTAAACTCTCAAAGAAAGAAAGAAAGAAAGAAAGAAAGAAAGAGCCTTGACAGACTGGCGGAATGGGCGTGTGTGGCATCCACAGGAGACATGCCCCAACTCCACCCCCATGCCAGTGTGATGCTGCGTGCCCCACTACACAGAGGGTGGTGTCACAGCATTCCTCTGGCACTGCATCCAGAAAAGGAGTACAGTGGTCCCCCGGCTTACGAATCCCCCGGGTTGCGAAAACCCCAGGATCCGAAACCGGCGGGACCGCTACTGTATCCCCCGGGATCCGAAAGATCCCCCGGGATACGAAATAAAAAAACCGTGCGGCCCCTTTAAATCGGCCGCGCGGTCCGTTCGCAATAGCGGTCCCCCGGGAAATGAAAGCTTCCGGGTTACGAAGGTAATCCCGGAACGGATTACCTTCGTAACCCGGGGGAACGACTGTACTGAAAAGCTGTGGCATCAGTGGCTATGGTGCCCTTTCCATGGTGCAAAAAGAAGCCACTTTTTGTGGCTTCTTTTTGTGCCACAGAAAGGCCAGATTGGGGCCATGGTATGTAGTTGTCGCAGGCCTGATCTGTGGCTAAAAGGGGCAGCTGCAGGCTTCTTAGGGGCAGTCTGTTCAGCCCCTAAGTGACTATTATGTTTGTTTCTTATATCACAACAGAAGACTGGTGTGAACACAAGAAATATCTTTGCTCCCTCTATCTGTTTTGGATTGTATCACTTATCATCATGTGTCAATGTCCATTCTAGTTGAGGCTGATGGTAGCTGAGAGCTAAGAGACTTATGCTGAAAAAAGGACCCAGCCAAGGAATTTATTTTGAGAAAGACAGTCATGGTGACAGTCCAGATCTTATTGAACTATATCTCCAATCAGTCATAGCAACATAGCCAATGCTGAGGGATGATAGGTCATGTAGTTCAACAATGTCTGAAGAATGACACATTCCTAATCCCGGAACAGGAACAGGAGGTAAATTCTGCAAGTGTGCTGAAACAACAAGCCTTGGCTATCAGGAATTTTCCCACATAACCTAAACTTCTATATTTCAGCTTTCATTTCCCTTGAGATACATTATGAAGTAAAAGAGACATTTCTGTTTAGATATCTACAGGGTCACACCAGGTTCACATGCTATAGCATAGGATGACTCCACTTTGTGACAATACCATCTTACAGAAGGATTCTTCATCTGTACTTTGTTCACACATTCAAGGTCTGTGAAACGGCTGCTTACTATTGTGCTTTTAATGATCTGAGGCATCAAATATTCATTTCTTTATTATTATGTGCATTACTTTACTTCCTTATTATGCTGGACCTCTGATGCACACAGTCTCTACTGGAGAGGAGCACTTATGTACCAAATGCAGAGGGTCTCCATGAGATTCTAATATCTGGAAAATCAGGTTACAGAATTAGTCACTTTATGCTTTCTGACATTACTTGTGTCTAGTGCCCTTCCCTTCCCATGTCCTTACATATATATATATATATATATATATATAATCCTCTAGTAGGGCTTAGATATTTCTGATCATAATATTACTCTTCCCCTACACTTGTGCAGTAAAGGTCTTCAGAGTTATTATGAACTTTGTTTAATACGAACATCTAATCTAATATAACAGCCATTACCTTGGTATACTGATAGCTAGGACTGCATCATGCAACTAATGAGAGACAAATAATTGGGCTTTGTGATCAGTGATTTGAGGTTAATTCCAATTGTTTTCAAGAATGGATGGACAGATGATTAGAACTAGTACTTTACAATGGGTTCAACTAAATTTCACTTTGATTACTCAAGTGGGCATTTATATTTGCCAGTGATTTATTCAGCCGAAGTTTTCTTTTTTCTTTGCCAAAAGACCTTCTGAATATCTTTAGCAATTTTGAGGGAGAATGGTATAAAATATAGATGAGTAACATCAGCCCATCACTTCAAAACTCCATCTCTCATACCTTGGTAGTAATCTTACGTACCGCTGACATACATATTCTGCAACAAATCCAGTGCTTACAAACACCCAGACAGCACATTCATTTTATAAAACATTAGCCTGCAAAACCTAGGACAGGTATTCCTAAGAGAAGAAATACTTTGCTTCCCCTATCACATGAATTTCTTCTTTTTTTCTCATTAATCTTATAAATAAGATGTTCATCTGAAGCAATTTCTGCCATGTCAACATACAAATCTTTAAAAGTAGGACACAGAGTCAGAGCTTTTTCCATCTTCTGGGGATCAATCTCTCTCCACAACTAGGGCAAATGTAATTCTTTCACTAAAAGACTTTGTAGCCATATATATCATGCAAGGCAGAGGGATGGTAACAACAAAAATAGTTCTGACTTATCTGAAAATTCATCATATTATATCTCTACTTACATGGAACACTGTCAAGCAATATGGTGATTAGTACTCTATAAAGGTATCATTTTTCAGTCAAATTTTAACAAGTTTAGAGGATTATTTGAATTCATGCTTTGAATTCTAACTATGCTGTTTTGGGTTACTGACAAATCCATAGGGTGATAATGTTGGGCCTTGCAGCCCCATAATTAGCCGGCATTAGCACAGTTTCAGAATCCAAATGTTTTCCTCTGTCATCATGTGAGAACCTAAGATCAGGTTAATAATCAATAAGCAAAAATACAAGGAAGACCACAGGGGTGAAAGGCCACTTTTCCTTTCATTTTATGCATTTCTGAAGCCTAATTCAATGTGTTACCTGCTGTGAAACATGGAGAGGAATTCTGCATATGTGCATTTTCCACATTCCAGCCACCCCACACCCATGTTTCTTAAAGGTTGATGCGAAGTTATACGCTGTCTGTGGAAGTGTTTAGATATTAACCAGACCAGTGTGAATATATGGATGTCTGGATCCTACCATGGTCAAAAGTCAGGGAAAGTCTATTGTTGTTTGGGCTAATGTGTCTACTACATTGTATGATGGAATTGCTTGTGACTTTATTAACTCAATAGATCACTTGTGGCTAGAATAAAGTGTCATCAAAATATCCACCCATTTTTACTTTGTCTTAATATTTTTAAACAAAGTTCATCATCTATTCTGCAAAAGTCAGCAGGGAGAACCTTGAGCTCCTATTCCAATTTCCCAGCTTCTCCTGGGTGAAAACACCTGAGCCCCGAGGGCAGTCCAGAAGTGGGTTGCTCCCCAGCCAGCCCACATCCAGAAGGCCAACCCAAGACTCCCCCACTTAACTCACAAGACTTAGGCAAGCCCCAAAGCAAGTCTCTTTCTCTTCCTGTTTAGTCACAAGACCTAAAAGTCAGTTCCAGAGACTTACTTTCACCCTGTAGGAGGGTGCCGAGGTGTTCACCTGGACCTCTATCTCCCCACACCTATGCCACAGATATAGGGCAAGTGTCTGCTTAGCTTCTATGCCCCACTAGGCTGGCTAAACAGGCCCAACACTTCTGATTGCAAGTCATGAAGAAATATCTGATTCCCCTCTTCAGAAAGGTGGATGCTGTCTGCCCTGTAGAGATCAGGTCTGAGAAGCATGACATCATTGTGTGCAAAAGTAAAAATCCAGTTCTCCCAACATAACCTTTCAGATTTAATTGTTTGCCCTCCAGTGGGTCTACTGAGGATCCCCTCCACAGCTCCAAACTTGGCGTGGCAACATTGCCAACCACAAGAGTGTAACAAAAGGCCACTTCTCACATATGTACCTCATGTCATGGATGGCCTGCAGAACCAGGGCCTTGCCCTTTAACAAACCTAAACTATTGCCCCTCAAATGTGTAACCAACCCATGGGGGGCAGAACCTGGCTTTCACCAAACAGCATAGGCATGAGCCCATGCCACCATATGCCATGTTTAGCCTTCCACTCAACAATAGACTTATCTGACAGCCCCAGCTAGCTTCTGAAATGGCTCCTCCTGGCTTGGCGGGCCACCCAGAACACCATGTTGTGTCTACAGATCCAACCACAGTGTCTCCTCACAGGACATATTGCATCTGAAATAAATCAAACAAAACATTCTCAATAAGTCAAAGGGCACAAATATAACTGATAAGTGTGAGATTTCCATCAGCCAATCCTCTGAATATCCTGTTGACCCATGCTTAGGGCAGCCACTATGAACACAGCTCCAATGTGGAAAGAGTGTGGCAAACTTGACCCATGAAGACCCAAATAGTCTAGTGCATTTTACATGACTGACCAAAACTGAAACTTTGTGAGTGGAAGCCCATTGGGATGGCAGAAGAGGAGGCCAGGGGTTTTATCTCTTGCTGCTAAGAATTGATCGAAAGCCCTAATTGGACAAAGTGATTTCTCACTGTACAATAGGAGCTGCAGTTATCTACCTTTTCCTAAGTGATCTGTCTTGGAGGAGCTGACATAGTATATATATCCCACTCACTTTCATGCCAGCATTGTCTGAAGATGCCAGTCACAGATGCTGGCAAAATGTCAGAAATAAACTCTTCCAGAACACGGTCACATCGCCTGAAAAACCCACCAAAAAAAAAAAAAAACTATGGATGCTGGCTGTGAAAGCCTTCGACTTCACAATATCAGAAAAAATTCTAGAGTAGAGTATTAAACAGATAGTCTGTAAGCACCTAGAAAGGAATGCTGTGATCACTAAATGTCAACATGGGTTTCTGACAAATAATTAATAGAGGACTAATTTTATTTCTATTTTTCATAGAGTTACAAGCTTGCTAAATAAAAGAAATATTGGTGATGTAGTATATCTTGATTCCAGTAAGGTCCTCAACAAGATCTCCCCTGATTTTATTGCAAAAATCCTAGTAAAAAATGGGCTAGATATGCAGCCAATAGGAGGATTCTCAGTTGGTTGACTGAACAAACCCAAGGATCTTTACCAATGACTACTCCTCCGTTTTGAGAGAAGTAATGAGCAGGGTGCCACAGGGTTTTGTCCTGGGCCCAGTGCCACTGATAACATCTTTATCAGTGACATGCATGAAGGAATAGAGGGCATGCTTATCAAATTTATTTATTTATTTATTTATTTATTTATTTATTTATGGTATTTGTACCCCAAGCTTCAGCCCTAAAGGCTATCAGAGCAGCTTACAATTGTTATTTTTAATTAGACAGTTCCCTGCCCTCTGGCTTACAATCTAAAAAGACCTGACACAAAAGTAGAAAGGAATGGTGGTGGGAAAAGGGAGGAGGTCCAGTGGTTCTTCTATCCCTCTGAGGCCTGGACCAAGGCAGATGGACTGGAGGGAGGGCTCTTTTTCTTCAGGCAAGGTATGATGGAGCTGGGCATGCCTCTTCACACCCTTGCAGGCTGGAAGATGACAGTTGGCATGGATGGAGGGCTCTCTTTCTTCAGGCTAGCCCTGATGGAGCTGGGCCTGCCTGTTCACTTCCTCACAGGCTGGAGGATGACAACATGATGCCAAATTAGGAGGGGAGCTAATGTTAGGCTTTGAGGCCTGAGTATGAAATGTACAAATGTGCACAAAAGGTAAAACCAGAAATTATGGGTAGAATTGGCTGCAGCTGAAGGCTGGAACAGCAGACTAGTTCTCAAGGTCAGTATGTGCTTGCTTGCACGTAGGCCTAATGTAAACATCAAGAGTCTTCCTGACTGAGGGAACAGTAATGCAGGTAACACAAGGAAGAAGAGTCACCAGAAGAGGCTGGGTTTGTGGCCACATGGCACAAGTCTATAAATAGCCTGTACACCACAGTGTGGATTGTTGGGTAATTGTTGTGGAGTGGATGGTTGGTTGGAAAGATTTGTCAAGCGTGTATATATTTGTAAATATAGCAACTTAAGAATAAAACCTCTGAGGAGAGAGTTTTGGCTACAGGCTCATAGAATCATAGAATCATAGAGTTGGAAGAGACCACAAGGGCCATCCAGTCCAACCCCCTGCGATGGAGGACCTCCAAATCAAAGCATCCCTGACAGATGGCCATCCAGCCTCTGCTTAAAGACCTCCAAGGAAGGAGACTCCACTACGCTCCGAGGGAGTGTGTTCCACTGTCGAACAGCTCTTACTGTCAGGAAGTTCCTCCTAATGTTGAGGTGGAATCTCTTTTCCTGCAATTTATATCCATTGTTCTGCGTCCTAGTCTCTGCAGCAGCAGAAAACAAGCTTGCTCCCTCCTCAATATGACATCCCTTCAAATATTAAAACAGGGCTATCATATCACCTCTTAACCTTCTCTTCTCCAGGCTGAACATCCCCAGTTCCCTAAGGCGGTCCTCATAGGGCATGGTTTCCAGACCCTTCACCATCTTAGTTGCCCTCCTTTGGACCCGCTCCAGTTTCTCCACATCCTTTTTGAATTGTGGTGCCCAGAACTGGACACAGTATTCCAGGTGGGGCCTGACCAAAGCAGAATAGAGTGGCACTATTACTTCCCTTGATCTAGACACTATACTTCTATTGATGCAGCCTAAAATTGCATTGGCCTTTTTAGCTGCCGCATCGCACTGTTGACTCATGTTCAGCTTATGGTCTACTTGGACTCCTAGATCCCTTTCACATGTGGTCTCGTTCAGCCAGGTGTCCCCCATTTTATATCTATGCATTTCATTTTTCCTCCCTAAGTGCAGAACCTTACATTTCTCCGCATTGAATTTCATCTTGTTAGCATTGGCCCAGCTTTCTAGTATATTCAGGTCATTTTGAATTTTGATCCTGTCCTCTGGGGTATTAGCTACTCCTCCTAGTTTAGTGTCATCTTCAGATTTGATAAGTATGCCCCCAATTCTGTCATCCAAGTCATTAATAAAGATATTGAATAGCACTGGGCCCAGGACAGAACCCTGTGGGACCCCACTGGTCACTTCTCTCCAGGATGAAAAGGAGCCATTGTTGAGCACCCTTTGAGTTCAGCCACTCAAGCAATTACAAATCCATGTAACAGTTAACTTGTCTATCCCACATTTTGCAAGCTTGTTTGCAAGAATGTCATGGGGAACCTTGTCAAAGGCCTTACTGAAATCGAGGTAAACTATATCCACAGCATTCCTTTCATCTACCAAGCTGGTAATTTTATCAAAAAAAGAGATCAGGTTCGTTTGGCATGACTTGTTTCTCTGAAACCCATGTTGGCTTTTTGTGATTATGGCATTGGCTTCTAAATGTTCGCAGACTCTCTGCTTAATGATCTGCTCTAGAATCTTTCCTGGTATTGATGTCAGACTAACTGGACGATAATTGTTGGGATCCTCTTTTTTTCCTTTTTTGAAGATGGGGACAACGTTTGCCCTCCTCCAGTCTGCTGGGACTTCTCCTGTTCTCCAGGAGTTCTCAAAGATTATTGCCAATGGCTCCGATATCACCTTTGCCAGTTCTTTTAATACCCTTGGATGTAGTTCATCTGGTCCTGGAGATTTGTATTCATTTAGATTAACCAGATATTCCTGTACTGTCTCTTTACTTAATCTGTGCTCAAATTCCCCCACTCTGTCCCCTTCTTCACTGTCCTCAGGTTGAGCACCTTTTGCCTTTTCTGAGAATACTGAAGCAAAGAAGGTGTTGAGTAATTCTGCCTTTTCTCTGTTCCCTGTTAGTATTTTGCCATCTTCTGCATGCAGTGGTCCTACCATTTCCTTCTTCTTCCTTTTGCTGCGGACATATCCAAAAAAGCCCTTTTTATTGTTCTTAACCTCTCTGGCAAGCCTGAGTTCATTTTGCACTTTAGCTTTTCTGACTTTATCCCTACATGTGCTGGATATTTGTTTGAATTCCTCTTTGGTGATTTCCCCATTTTTCCATTTTTTATACATGTTCCATTTAAAACTTAGCTCAGTTGTAAGTTTCTTAGTCATCCATACCGGTTTCTTGAGACATCTCCCATTTTTCTTCCTCATTGGAACTGTCTGAAATTGTGCTTTCAGTATCTCCCTTTTGAGGAACTCCCATCCATCTTGAACTCCCTTCTCTTTTAGTATTCCTGACCATGGGATCACCCCCAGTATTTCTCTAAGTTTATTGAAATCAGCTCTCCTAAAGTCTAGAATTCGAGTCTGACTATGCCTAGCTTCATCTTTCCACTGTATAGCAAACTCCAGGAGGACATGGTCACTTCCACCTAAGGATCCCACCACTTGCACCCCATCAACTAGGTCTTCCCTGTTGGTTAAGATAAGATCTAAAATGGCTGGTCCCCTTGTTGCCTCTTCCACCTTTTGGACAATGAAATTGTCTTCCAGGCAAGCGAGGAATTTGCTAGACCTTGAGGATTTGGCTGAGTTTGACTTCCAGCAAATATCAGGATAGTTGAAGTCACCCATCACTACTACATCTCTCCTTTCTGAGTATGTGATTATCTGTTCTAGAAAGGCATCATCCAATTCCTCTGCCTGAGTCGGGGGTCTGTAGTAGACTCCCACAGTAACATCCCTGTTATTTCCCTCTCCTTTAATTTTTATCCAGATGCTCTCCACCTGACTTCCAGTATTGACTTCCTGGATCTCTTCACTGGTGTAAATATCCCTGACATATAATGCTATTCCTCCTCCTTTCCTATTTGGCCTGTTTCTCTTAAAAAGGTTATATCCCTCTATTTCTACATTCCAGTCATGAGACTCATCCCACCAGGTTTCAGTGATGCCTATTATATCATATTTCCCTTGTTGTGCTAGGAGTTCAAGTTCACCCTGCTTATTTCCCATACTTTGTGCATTAGTGTAGAG
This sequence comes from Urosaurus nigricauda, assembly GCA_034509955.1. Lineage (NCBI taxonomy): Eukaryota > Metazoa > Chordata > Lepidosauria > Squamata > Phrynosomatidae > Urosaurus > Urosaurus nigricauda. The sequence goes on along the minus strand of JAOEGL010000001.1, from coordinate 252,049,901 downwards.
ACATCTAAGACCATGTGTCCTCTTTACTTGCTGCTTTTGCATGGTTTTTTGCCTCCTACTCTTGGGTCCTTTCACTGTTTGCCTTGTTCCCTCTATGCCACTTTGACTATTCTCTCCATCCCTTTTGCCTTCCAGTATAATGTCTCCCTCCCCCACAACACTCAGTTTAAAGCCCTCCTGATCAGATTCTTCAGACTGTTGGCAAAAATGTTTTTGCCAACTGGCATGAGATGAAGCCCATCCCTTGCCAGAAGTCCCTCCTCATGGAACCGCAGCCCATGATCCAAGAATCCAAACTGTTCTTGGCGGCACCATCTACGGAGCCAGTTATTTACCTCTGCTATTTTCCTCTCCCTTCCTGGACCATGCCCTTCCACCGGGAGAAGAGATGAGATGACAACCTGTGCATTCATCCCTTTCAGCTTCCTTCCCAGAGCCTCATAATCCCTTTTGATATTCTGAAGGCTGTGCCTTGCAGTATCATTGGTTCCCACATGAACCAAAAGGAAGGGGTATTGATCAGTAGGCTTGACAAGTCTTGTCAGCCTCTCCGCCATATCACGGATCTTTGCCCCAGGGAGACAACACACCTCCCGGGACATCTTGTCAGGCCCACAAACCACTGCTTCGGTACCCCTCAGCAAAGAGTCCCCCACCACCACCATGCGCCTCCTCCGAGGCTTAGCAGTGGCCGTTCCCTTTGGTGCTATTCTCAGGCTCCCCTGCTCTGTCCCTGACGTCTGTCCCTGCTGCTTTTCCTCATCATCTCTGACAACAGAGAGAGATTCAAAGCGATTCTGCAGCTGCAAGCAGCTCACAGAACGTTCCCTGGTTTCCTTACTTCTGTGTGTGACCTTCCTCCAAGCATCTACCTCTGTTTTATGTGCAATGACCTCCTCCACCCCAGCAACTTCCTCTGTGTGTTTCCCACCCAAGACAATCTGGCCTGTTCTGTTCAGGAGAATCTCCTGCTCTCTATGATGCTGGAGTGCAGATATCTGCTCCTCTAGCTGCTGTACTTTCTCTTCTAAGAGGGCTACCAACTTGCACTTAGGGCAGGTGTAGTTCCCCACATCTGTAGGCAAGAAGACAAACATCCCACAGGTGTTGCAGGTGACTGCTGCAGGGCCTTTTCAGTCTGTTTCATCAACAACTGGGAGGAGGATTCCTGATAAAGCTGAAGCTCCAGGGTCGCCGATAATTCCGAAGGCATCGGAGATTGCTTGAACTGTGCACATCTGCTTCTTTACATCAACAGCTAATATCTCCTACGGGAGGACCAGAATTCAGAATAACCTTAACTGATTAGAAAGCTGGGTTTCAACAGGGATAAGTGTAAAGTCCTACACTTTGGCAGAAAAAAAGGAAATGCACAATTATAGGATGAGGGACACCTGTTGCATTGCAGTGTGCTAGGCCCCCCAAGAGTGTGACAGGACAATTATGGGCAAAAAAAAAAAAAAAGCCACAACTTTATTAAAACATCAACACAACACACCTGTAGGGTTTTCACAAGGTAGAGGTCTGGATCTGGAACATCACCAACACCAAGGCTGATTGATGTTAGGTTGCTTAACCAAGCATCAGGATGACTAGAGGCACTTAATCGCAATTCTGCCATTGCCCATCTATCTGAGCTGCTGCATCAGCCCCTAGTCACCAGGATATAAATAAGGCATGACCCCCACAATGGCCACTCATGCACTCAGCATTCTCCTGGGTCCAAAGGACTCCCAAACCAGGGCCATAGAGCCTTGGAACCCCTCAGCCAAATCCAGAATCTCTGCTGCCATACACAAAGTTATTACAAACACCCAACCCCAGGGAGGGAGGGCGGGGAGCCAAACTTCAAACGGCTCTGATGAGTGCTGAATGTGGCTTTAAATAGGCCAGGGAGCCAATGGGCAGGCGAGGGACAGAACAGAGCCCGCCCCCTTTGCGATCCCATCCAATGAGGGGCAACTGCAGCAGCAAAGCACCCTGGCAGTTGTAGTCAGGAGAAGGGATCCCTGACTTCCGCCCCAATGGCTGCCGACAGGCTTCCCACCAACGCGAAAACCACTGGAGCAGCAAAGGAGGCCTGGAAGGGGCCAGACGCAGCTGCTGCAACAGCACTGACCCGATAATTCATTTTTGACAGCAGTGCATGTAAAAGGGATCTGGAGAGCTAAAAGTGGGATGGAGGAGCCTTCAGAGTTCTGCGTGGCAGCTGCTATGAGGGACTCTGAAGGCCAGGGGGTCAGTGTTCTGGCTGATGGGGAGAGACAGTTTACCCCACCCCCCACCCCCACACCAGGTGACACCAACCTTAGTGACACCACTGGTTATACTCAGCAGCCTATTTCCACTGCATGTCAGAGGACCCATCTGAAGCTTTTTCAAAAGCTTTAGAAGATTCCTTCTGCTTTGAGCTTATTGCTTAACGTGTTTGGTGTTCCCCTCTGAGCTATTGTTTACCTAACTCTGTGAACATATTCTTTATTTTTCTAGTTGCTGAAACTCCACCCCCCCACACACACACCATTGCTACCCTTTTGTTTTTCAAATTTGAGACTCAACATCAGATCTGAGACTTAATTTGACACTTAGAGTAAAAGACTTGAATATATCACTGCATGATAGCCATGTTTGAGCATTTTAAAGAATCTCATATTGAGGATGGAGCAAGCTTGTTTTGTGCTGCTCGAGAGACTAGGGGGTTGTCCACACCCAGAGACTAGGGGGTTGTCCACACTGGTAAAATTAAGCATCTTCAAACTAGCCTAAATGTTTAGATGACATATGAGACAAACATAGGTGGAAATTGACATGATGCTGTGCTCTGGGCTAAAAAAACCAAAAAAAAAAACAGAAAAACAAAAAACAGAGAGCAAAAGAAGCTCAGATATTGACTTAATGAAAAAAATGTCCTCCATCACACCAGCATATAAATAACACAGCACAAATGCAGGAATCCAGGAATGCAAAACCTGAAAGTAGGACAAACATGGTAGATCATCAATAATGCAATGGATGTAATTACATCATACACAAACCAGACAGTCTAACATGGGGGACATCAGGAGAAGGAGGGAAAGGGGGAGTCTCCATAATTGTGCTTTGCCAGTGTATCACTGAGCACAGTGATGTACTGTACTGGTGGTGCATGGCAATGTGACTATGTGGTTGGGCACAGGTCAAGAGGGGCATTCAACAGGACAGTGTCTGGGCAGGGCAAGAAAGGTAACTGGCGGTGTTCATGCAGTGGTGCTCATGCATTGTGTAGAAAGCAAATAATAATAATGATCATGAAATGTGGCTTGATGCAGCATGGTGCAGACTGCCCATGGGTGTTCAGGCTGCATTGGGAGTGGACCATGTGGACAACAGTGTTTCAAAACTGTTTGGGGGGGGGGACAGTATCAAGATGCTTTTTCCTGCCCATCTGCTCCAGCCCCAAGAGGCAGACTAGAGGGAGAGATCTCACATAAACATTAGGAAGAATATCCTGACAGTAAGAGCTGTTCGACATTGGAGTACGCTGCCTTCCAGTGTGGTGGAGTCTTCTTCTTTGAAGGTTTTTAAACAGAAACTAGATGGCCCTAAGTCAGGAGTGCTTTGAGTTCCATGGCAGAGATTGGACAGCCCAAGGGGTCTATAATTCTATGATTTTCTTATTTGTTTCCTATGCTGTTTTTTGCTGATGAGTTAAATACTGAGATTCCAGTCCTTCGTAGTATTAGATTTGCTTTAACCAACTGCATACATAAATATGTGGACATTCAAAAATGTATGTATGAGAAAGAAATTCTATGAAAAGGGGGGAGGGGGAGAAGCATAGTGGAAACAACTCATTGTCTGATTTTTTTTTTTTTAAAAAAAGGGAAAAAAGCCTGAGTCAGCCAACTCAGGGTATGTAGCTGTTGAAGCCCTGATTCACTTCTTTCCATTAGTTTCTCTACCAAAAAAGCTGAAGTTTAAATTGCCATCTTAAAAGTGTAATTTATTTTTGCTAGACAAGCAATTGGCCATATTTTATGTAGACCACCCTCTAGCTGAGAGAGAGAAAAAGATGCTGAGAGCGGCACTGATGGAAGGGTGGCAAACAGATGAAATTACATTTAACTAACTGATAGAGGCACTTTTAAAGTGATCTGAAATAACTTTGATGCACCATTAATTACTAGTACTTCTTTTAGACAAATTAACCCCCTTTAAACTTAAAACCAATTAGGGATGGACCGTTTGGGGAAGATATGCATTAACTTCTCTTTAAGACACATATAGTCTGGATTAATTGTTTTTATGAGTCCATATCAGTCTCACATCTATCCAACCATGAATTTATTCTATCTAATTTGTGCATCAGCCTGTGATTCAAAGAAATATATGATAAATTTTGTTTATTTTCATTTGTAACTTTCCTTAACGTACTGAGTTTTATACTTAACTTGCTCTAGTGTATACATTTTAATTCACCCTTTTTTCTAATGCACAATTTTTTTACATGTAAGTTTGCATCTTTATACAATTTTTCAGCAAAGGACTAGATTGTTAAATTTGGAGAACTGGATAGTACAAAGAAAACCTTTGTTTTAATCTGCACATTACTCTTGGAAACAAACATAGCCAATCTCAGCCTAGCTACAGGAAGGTCTGTTCCATCTACCATCAGATAAAGCAAGGACACTCCTTGTTGAAGCCAATTATGGTTGTTTAATTTGTTACTGTTGAAATTTTACTACTAGAGTATGGGACTTTGTATTTCAGATGTCAAAAATTCACCATCTATGCATGTTAACTTTGGAGGAGGTAGATTAGAAAGATAGACAGAGGGGTGGTACAGACCGCCCAAAAGGGGCAGTCTGGCCCCACCTTTTTTTGCAGCGCAACTTCACTGTAGCAGCTAGACACTGCAGTGAAGCTGAGCAGCAAAAAAAGAGCAGGGTTTCCCCGCTCCTTTTTTGCACCACAGTTGTGGCACAATTGAGGGAAAAGGCACCATTGGGCGCCTTTCCGGTGCCGCAACTGCACAGCTGCATCTAGCAGCTGCGCAGTTGCGGTGGTGCCATTATGTACGCCATTTAAACTGTGTTATGTAATGGCGCCTGTGCCATTACATAGTAGGGATTGGGAGCGTGCGAATGCTGCGTGCTCCCGAACCCTAGTGGCACCACTCAGGCTCCTCTTACTGCCCGTCTGTTTCGGGCCAGACAGACAGAATTTAGTCAATAGATGTTAGAAAGAATTTTGCCTATAGATGCTAGAAAGTTTTCATTTTTTCTTTGAAACAAGCTGTAAAATGTATGTTTAAATTATTTTTAAATGGGAATGGTAGCAAATCTAGATTTTGACAGTGAAGTTCCAATGTGGAGGTATGCAGCCTAACAACTTCAAAGCCTCACTTTGAAATGGCAATTAAAGAGTAGGTTTCTCCCTGATATATTGTAGCTGCTGGCATCTTCTAAATACAGAGGTGTACAGTTTTTTATCTTATACACTCATGTTTGTCTCTTGCAATGACCTCTTGTATAAAGGGAATTTGATATATTGTCCCTTTTAAAGCTTTACTCTTTTTTATTTTATTTTATATGAGCAGTTCAGAATCAGTGCCACAATCTGCTCTAGGTCCTGCTTTTGTAGAGAGAATGGACCCTCTCCATCTTCTGCTTCCAGTTACAATGGGCCCATCATATCTGCTGGGGTTTGATTCCAGGACCCCTCCTCCCCCTTGGATATCAAATGGTGTGAATGCTCAACTCCCATTAAATACAATAATGTTGTCCCTTATATAAAAGGTTGTCATATAAAATGGTGAAATCAAGGTTTTGTTTTTGTAATACGCACACACATATTCTACACACACAGAGAGAGAGAATCCATGGATACAGAGGGCTGTTTATATGTAGTCTATCTGATGATGTTCAAGTATACTGTCCTTTCTTTGGTTGCTTGAAAAATGAGTTTTTGATTAATAAACTCATAAAATTCAATCAGTCACTCTCCTGCTTGATTTCTTGATTCTTGGTGAATTTTGCTATAATTTTTGATTCTGCTTTGTTCACTATAGCCGTTCCAATCACCTATTTTTAATAAGTCTTGTTCTGGTGTATGGACAATTTCTTTCTAGACTCCAGCATAGAATTGTTCATCTTTTTCTGCCTCTGTAGTTGGAGCATAAACTTGGATTATAATTATATTGATGAGTTTTTCCAGAAGTTTTATTGATATTATATAAATCTCCAGGAATAGATGACAGAGTAATAGAGCTGCTTCAAACTACAAAGATGGCAACTACTCTAGTTCTAACTAAAATCTGTGAACAAATGTGAAAAACAAAAGACTGGCCCACCAATTTGAAATACTCAGTATTCATTCCAGCAGCCTGGCACATGGAAGAAGAGTAGGACCGAACTAGACAAGTTTCTCATGAGTAAAGATATATCACTGAATAGCAAGTCAGGATTGTCTGTGCCATTATATTTTCATCTTGTATACATGGTTGTGAAAGCTGATATGAATTGAAATGTAGTACATGCAAAGAGCTATGCAGATACCCTGGACTGCCAAAAAGATAGAAAAATACAGTGGGCTCTTGTTATCCATTGGAGTTTGATTCCAGGATCTCCCATGAATAACAAAATCCATGGATGATCAAATCCCTTTAAATATAATGGCATAGCAAAATGGTGTCCCTTTTGGAAAATGAAATGGAAAATCAAGGTTTGCTATCTAGAATTTATACTTTAAAAAAAAAAAATTCAAACTGTAGGTGTTTGAATATGTGGATAAAAACCTGTGTATAAGAAGGGCTGACTGTATGACCTAAATCAAATAAAGCCTGAACTCTCCCCAGAAGCCAAGATTAACATAAACTGAGACTGACATACTTTGGACAAAACATGAGAAGACACGATTCACTAGAACAGACAATAATGCTTCATAAGGTAAAGGGAGAAGGCAGTAGGAAAGGGGGAAGATTGAATAACAGATGGATAGATTCAGTCAAGGAAACCATAACTCTGTGTCTGCAAGACCTGATCAGCACTGTTGATGATAGGGTGTCTTAGAGGTCTCTCATTAATAGGTTCACTGTAAGTCAAAAGAGATTATCTCACAGCCCCTTGGGACAATCCTGGTGCAGAACAAAAGGGAGTGGGATGGGAAAGAATGGGCACTATCACCCATTTTATCACATGCTGGAACACTCCCAACGCCGCCAGAAGTTCCCATTCCATTTCTGATCCATCCCAGAGGAGGTGATTTTCAGGAACTGTTCAGAAGCGTTCCTGAAAACCACCTCCTCTGGGACAGATTGGGAATGGAATGGGAACTTCCAGCAGCATCTACAGTGTTCCAGTGTGTGATAAAATGGATGATAGCCCCCATTCTGTTCCCATCCTTCCCCCTTTTGTTCTGAGCCGGGAGCATCCCAAGGGGTTGTGCAATAAACTCCAAAGTTGACCTGGTGGCTGTTAACAACAAAAAACTAATAGAGAAAGGAAAGAACCTGTGGATTCCATTATCTTTGTCTTTTTCATGTTATATCTGAAGAAAACAAAAATCTGATTTTTAAAAGGCAATTTGTTTGGTTATTATGAGCATTATGATGATGATGTCATAAAGAAAGCATTGTGGTTCCATTCTGGGAATAAACAATTGCAGCAGATGGACTCTTGAAAAGGAGGAATTCTTTTTCTGTGCATATGTTGTTCATAATAAAGAGCAACAGAAGAGGGAAACAGAAAAAAATACAGAAAATATAAACATCATTTTTTTATAAACAGAGGGTTTTTGAACATCATTTGCTCTATAAGCCAGCTAAAATAAAGTGTCTTTGGAGAGGAACCACATGGTAATTACCAGAGTGTAATTACTGATCAGCTAAACCCAATCTGGATATGTGCATTAGCACAATTCAAAGGGGGATGGAGATGTCTGCACTCAGGAAAATACTGAGATAGGTTTTTCTGAACAACATGCACAATTCACAGTCATATGTGATCGAGGCCCTGTACATACCGGTCATTAACGTCAACGTAGAGGCAGAGTCAAGCGTGCGTCTTGAGCATGCTACGCCCCAGGTGTCCTGATGCCACACACCACTCCACACAGCATGCAACATCATGGTGCACCTCTGGCACTGTATCCATACAACACAGCACCAAAGGAGTGCTATATAGCTGTGGCAACGCAACTATGACACCCTTTTGAGGGGGCAAAAAGGAGCATGAGGTTGTACAGCCCCTGAGACTAGTGGTAATGGCTGTGGATGAAGATGTTCATTCCTATTTTTATTGCAAGAGAGATATGAAGACACATTTATTTACTCCATTTTAATCTGAACTGTGAGAATGTTTCCCAGGGCACCAAGGGAATTCATATGTGGCAATCTACTTAGAAAGTTGCCTTATAACAAACTTTGCTTATATTTGGTTAAACTTTCTGCTTAGCACAGTGTTGTCTGGCTGACAAAGGCTCTCCAGGTTCCAAGGCAGAAGTACTGGAGATGTTAGGGACTGGAATTAAGCACTTTTACATCTTCTTCTGCAACAAACATACTTTGCTTGATTGAATCAGATATTTTCAGGAGAGTTTGAAAAGTCTTTTATGCCCTTTTCTTTATTTAGTGGCACCAACTGTGGTCATTGTGAACTGTAGATTACTCAGTATCTCCATACATACCATGAATGCCATTATAATAGGGATGTGCTAAAGATTTTGTCTAGTCACAAATTGAATCCAACTGATTACACTTATTTTGTGGCTTTCTTGTCAACAGAGCAAAAGTCTGGCGCCTGCACGTCTTCTTCTGACATTATGCCGATTTCTTATGTATGGAACTTCTGTGATACCAGAAAGGGTGCATGAGGCTGCAGGGCCAATTTTTCAACTTCCCAACCACCTAAAGGCCTCACCCCAACATGGGCATGTCTTGTTTTCCCGGTGTTTTCTTATGAATGGCAACTGGAAGTAATATGTCACATCTTGTCACCATTTTAAAGTAGAAATGGAGGAGAAATGAGATATTTGAGAGGGGAAGTGGGCTCCTGGAGGAGTGTTAAGGGGGTTGAGGAGAGGTCTTTTGTGTGAGAATGGAGGAGGCTCGGTGTAATTTCTAGATTATTCTCTTTCTTTCTTTCTTTCTTTCTTTCTTTCTTTCTTTCTTGATTCAATGAGCTTTGAGAGACTGATAAGTGCTTCAGAATCCAATGTTGGGTTCAGAGACCACAGTTAGTTTGCAGGCCAAATTTTCTCTCCTATAATCTAGGACATATTTTTATAAAAGCTGTTCCCCTCCAAAAAACAAACAAACAAGCAAACAAACAAAACTCTCTTGCACAAAACTCCCTTCACTTATTTTTCTAAGCCTGGACAGCTTCTACTGCCACTGCCACGTCTGTGCAAATGAGGAGAGAGAGGCAGGCTGGGATGATGGAGGCACACATGCCTGCCAGGTCAGGTGCTGGAGAAGGTGTCCTCCATCCTCCTGACCTGCCTCTCTCCATCTAAGGTAGGCCTACAAGGGTGAAGAAAGGGAAGGGGGCCAAGCAGCAGAGAAGGATCCATGGCAAGGATACCATGGAAAAGGAGGAGGACCGGAGGAGAGGGCCACACTGAGCCCTGATGGCCGCTGCTGCCACTGCTGTCAGACCCCGCAAAGCCACCAGCAGTGAGGCAGGCAAATAGACAGGTGGAGGGAAGGAGAGAGGAGGAGGAGGAGGAGGAGGAGGAGGAGAAAGAAGGAAGGAGGGAAGGAAAGAAGGAATGAAAGAAGGAAGGAGGGAGGGAGGGAGGGAGGGAGGGAGGGAGAAGGAAAGAAGAGAGGAGGTATGGCCAGGAGGATGGAGGGAACCATTGATAGGATGATAGGAGGTAGGATGCCAGGGTGGATTCAAATCTGCCCAGGTTCCCACTGAGCTGAATTGATTTATTCTCTAATAAATTGATTCAGCCCAAAAAGAAGTGGAAAAACTCATAGTCTTTTTCTGTGGGTTAAATGGGGGGGAAACATGGTCCCCCTTGCTGAATTGGTTCCAAATCGATTCCCAAGTGGGAAGCATAGTGGTTTAAACCGGATCGTGATTTGACACGATCCGGTTTAAACCATAGTGGGCATGAGCCCTTAGGCAATTCTGTTATGAAGTTTTCTTAGCAAGATTTGTTTAGAGGGCTATTGTCATTGTCTTTCTCTAAGAGAGTGTGGCTTGCCCAAGCTTACCAAATAATTTTTGATGACTGAAACAAGATTTGAACACTACTTTCCTGGAGTATTAGTCCAATATGGAAACCACTACCCTGTATTAGCTGTCACTTATGTACCTTCACTAGTAGTTTTGTCACTCTAAGCCACTGTCAACAAAGTGAGGATTTCAGAGTTTCCATGAGATTTGGGTGTCCAGGCATTGTAGGGCCAGGGCCAGTGTGGTGTGCTTCCATTTCAATTCTGGGTGGATTTGTGACCCACTAGTATTATAGTCACACATTTGCCTTGCCTTTTCTTTCTAGTAAAATAACTAAGCACATGATCAAATATCCCTCACATAGTTGCTACAATTGCAAAATGGATGCCCATTCAAAATACATCAAGGGGAACACAGGTCTGAAAGATTACAACCTATAAATGTCTCTTTTACCAAGAAGCAGATGCATACTCTAGGTACTTGTTTAATACAGCTACTGGGCTGTGTATCTGGCTTAACTAATGATAGGAACTTCATTCCCCAGATGAATTGTTGGTAGAAAATAAGCTTATACTATTATTCTGGAAGGCTTTCTCTATAATTGCAATTCTATACAATTTGGCTACTTCCTTGCAAAACTCTTTTATTCCCACAAGCCTTTATTGATTGTCTCTCAATCAATTGACCACAGCCTTATACAAAGACGCAAATAGTTGACATGCTAATGAGGATTCCTGACCCCTTTTGAATTGAATACTTGACCATGTCAATGTGAACATTCAACACATCTACATCTTCATCACTAGCAGTAATTACAATCAATAAAACAGGCTATTCCTTAATGCACTTTGAAGGACTAAGACAAGAGAGATTGCTTAGAGGATTAGAATAGGGAGGGACAGGTGAAAACTGCATATGAGCTAGAGACAGACACAAGATTGGTCTATTGTGGTGACCCCTGAAATGTTACAGCTAGACTCTATCTCCCTCTCCCTCACTCTCATTCTCTCTCTCACGTACACCAGTGTATAATTCCGAGAATGTATAAGCAACTCAGAACAATACTACATTCAAAATAGTATTTTAAAACCCTTAAAATACATTCATTAAACAGCATTCAAATAATAATAATAATAATAATAATAATATAACTTGGAGATAAAGATTAAAACAAACAGGTATAAAATTAAAACCCTGAAAACTGAAGAGTCTGAGCATTCATCTACCTTGTAGAAGTAATGCAGTTGGGCATCCATATAAGTACTATAGCTGAAGTCTATGGAATCCTGGGATTTGTAGTTTTATAAGGCCTTTAGCCTTCTCTGCCAAAGAGTGCTGGTATCTCACAAAATAACAAATCCCAGGATTCTGTAGGATGGAGCCATAGCAGTCAAACTAGTGTCAAACTTCAGTCAGGTACCAATTGAGTTGTTCAGGGGAAGACCATACTAGAGTTGTAAGGAGATCCATACAGTGTCCATTCCTTTGTAGTTCCATTGATTCATCCCTGATGGTGAGGAAAACTGGATAAAGCATGTGGCTTCAAACCTAACATAATAAAAAAAAATCATATTTTGAATAAGAGTGCTTGAGTATAAAAAATGCAAGAGGCAAAATATGGTTTAGTTGTTTTCTGAAACTATTTCTCCTGAGTGTATAAATGGTCACACAACTAGCTGTACAAGTGGAAATCTCATTGGATCCCCCCTCCCCCACCGCCCCTGTGTATTCTGCAGAACTTTGTGTTTGCCTGCATAATGTAATTTAGGGTAGCAGAAAGAGACAATTGGCTTCTGGAAACTGAACTGCTTGTAAGAGAGATGCATAGAGTAGCAGTGATGTAGACTTTATTTGATTGACTTGGACTCAAGTCAGACTTGACTCACTTGGCTGACATGATTTGGCAATAAATGGTACACTGACTTGACTTGACTCATGACTTGTATATTTTTGGTGGTTGATATGCTGGTGTTGTTCACTTTGAGCAGTAGACAAGGCACATCCCCAAAGCATGGGGCACATTTCTTGCAGGGGAAGAGGAAATGTCTTAGGCAATGGGCTTGAAGTGGAAAAACACTTCTAATGCTTTTCAAAAGCTTTAGAAGGCTCATCTGATGTGCATCATGGACATGCTGGCAAATAGAGATCAACTCCCACCTCAAGCCCATTGCTTAATATCTTTGTTGTTCCCATCAAAACAAACAAACAAACAACCCAAAAACACACACATAAAACCTCAATTCTTCTGTTAAAGCTGGCTCCCAGCCTTGAGACTTGACATGAAGCTTGATTTTGTAACATGACTTGAAAGTTTCTTGCAAGGACTTGAGATTTGACTAGAGACTTGGAGTAAGTCACATCTCCAGGGCCGCACCTGAATGGAGGCCAGCAAAATGATTGGCCATGGTGTTTTGCATCACATCTGGGGAAAAAACAGGGTGGCATCAAGGCTATTAAAGCCAGCGACACCCTACCCAGAACCTCTTTGGTTGTTGTCCCACCCTCCCATCTCTTCTTCCTTGTGACTTTTGTGGTTGCCTTCTGGGCTGGGTAGAATTTTTCTCCCCTTTCCAAGGGTTATTTTTGAGGGCTTTGACAATTGTGTCGGGTGTGAACTTAAATAGGAGGTTGATGGAGTTAATTAGCTGTATGGTGAACACCTTGGCATCAGTTTGGTGTGAAGGCTAGGCCTCTCGAACTTTCTCCTTAGGTCATGAGACTAAGGAGATAGGGAAAGAGACCTTCCTTAAGGCTAATCTGGGATATAATCCTCACTCAAGGCCTGTGAATTGAGTGAGAAAATCTCATCTTGGTGTTTCAGATGCAAGATAGCTGATTTCAACACCACTTAAATAGGTTAATTTAAATAAAGTGGCCCTTGTTACAACCGATGTTATGTATCTGGTCTCTTTATTTCAAGTTGGTCAGCAAAAGGTTTGAATATATCACTGTAGGATTGTGCCATAACTGTGGCTAATGGCCTCAATTCAGAGCCTTTCATAAATTCACATGTTAAAATGGTGTAGGTTCAGAGGTGATGTAAAACCATGGTTTGCTTTAGAAAGTGTTGTTTGATGTTAATTACTGATTGCAGCCAACATCTCTTCTTGCAACATCTAACCCTTTCCTCAATAATAATGGTGATAAAAATAAGCCAGAAGAGATGCACCAGTGCTTGACTCAGGCACACATTTGTTTTAGCCTTTGTTCTCCAACTTGTTGAACCAAGTGCAAAAAGGCATGCCTGCTCAGGTTCTGAGCTTCATAAACATGCAGCTCATTCCTTGATTAGTCACAAAGAGAGTGTAGGAAGGTTTAAAACACATACAGCACACTGATTTTTCCCCTTCACATATTCTCTTTATACTTTCCTCACTAGATAACTTTAATAGCCTGATGAATAAATATTATATGGTGTCCTGGCAGACACTTAATGGGGGCTAAAACATTACATCTGTGAAGAAATGATGAAGGAATGGATGGCAAATCACTTTTTTGAAGAAGACAGAAGTAAATGATCTGTCAATGTATCCATGCTTAGTTTTTAGGGTTTTTTTCCCCCTCCTGGAAAAGCATCCAAATGTGTAACTGCAGGAATACAGTCTTCCCCAGGGAGCATTTATAGTAGACAATGACACACAACACAATAATCTTCATAAATATATATCACATTCTTTCAAGGCATTTTAGCAGACACAAGCCTTCTCAATCAAGGCAAACATTATTTATCCTATCCATGTCCATTCTGTTCACTCAATAGAGCTTACTCCTAGGTAATTGGATATAGGATTGCAGCCTTACCCAGTTTTGGAAAGAAAGGTTAGTGATCTGACATATCAGAATCTGTTTACTCTCCACTGCTTTATTTCTGCATATAAGCAAAAGCTCTTCATCAGGGTGGGAAACACATTGTCCTCCAGATCTGTTGGACTGCAACATCCATCGCTTCTACTAAGCTATGGCCAATGGTCATACATGATGGCAGTTTCAATTTAGCAATATTTGCGGGGAATTCCCTGGCCCAGCTCTAATTAATAAGAAATGGTGAATGGTAAAACATTTCCTAATTTTGTCTTGACTACTTTAATGCTAAATTACATCTTTAGATGGAAAAAGATTATTGTTTGATGGGCCAGTCTAAATGAAATAACATTTGCACCTTTCAGAGACTTGTACTTCTGAGAATTAAAGTGTGAACTAGGGATACAACACATCCGTTCCTCTCATTTCTGGCAGTGATTGAGGAAACTAATCCAATTTATTCATCTGCACCATATAAGAAAATGAATTACTACTTCTTCTTCTTCTTCTTCTTCTTCTTCTTCTTCTTCTTCTAAAAATCATTTTTTGATTTAAAATTGTTTAGTTTATTGGAGAGAGAAAAAAGCGCAGAAAATCAGGAGACAGAAAGCAAACCCTGCACAGATATGTCCCTTCACCAAAATAAGGCTTTCTGCGAACTTTTCATTTCTCACTGCAAGCTTGATAAAAGTAGCACTTCATCAGCAAGAGGAAGGGACCAGAGGCAGTGCAATCATACATGATTCATTAGGTTTTGAACACTCTTCTGTTTATGGCAAAGTGGAAGAGGAGGAGGAGGAAAAATCTGGACCTCCTCCCCCCTCCAAACAAAGTCTTGTATTTCTATTCTCATGGTTGTAACAGGAAATGTAGGTTTGCTCCCTGAGGTTAATCACAACATCAAGAAGTCAAAATTCATCCAGGATGGATATTATTATTTTTAGTAATCATATCCTTTTATTTTATAAGGAATTAAATGCACTTTAAAATGACTATCCAGTCTCTTTTTTCAATTTACTTTTAGGTGGTTGAAAATAGAGGACAGGTGCAATTAATTACAGTTAAAGTTATTTAAAACTAATTAAGAAAACACACATTAAATGGGGGAAAATATACTTTCCCCCATTTAATGTGTGTTTTCTTAATTAATTCTTAGCTAAACAAAGCACACTCTGGTTGAGATAGAAAGAAAGGTGCATCTTGTAGAAATAATGGAGTTTGACACCACGCTAACCACTATGACTCCATCCTACAGAATCCTGGAATCTGTAGCTTTTTGAGACACCAGCATTCTTTGGCAGAGAAGGCTAAAGATCTTGTAAAACTACAAATTCCAGGATTACCTAGGATGAAGCAACAGCACTTATCATGGTGTCAAACTTCATTATTTCAGCACTGTATATGCACCTGAAGAAAACAAAAGATGGAAGTTTTGTTTTATCCCTTAAAAAAAGAAATTAAAATGCACTGTAATATAAGAAGCAGATTTCTTTCCACAGAACCATTGCCAGCTTCACATATATATTTTTTACAAAGTCTTCGGGTTCTACTTGCTGTTCTCATCTTTGCTTATTCTAATAAGGGAACTAAATCAGTGTGAATGAATGAAATACAGTAAGTATGATTGGTTTCTCTTATTTAAATGAGATTTGTAATGAATATAAGGAACAACTACTATTTAATCATGAATTAAAAGCAAACTCATCTTCAAGTAATGATTCTTAGTTGGCAGCAGTAGAAATAGATGGCTTGATACTCAGTTTATTTATTTTAATGAAATTTTTGAACACACACAATGAAATATAATAAAATAAATAATATAATAAATTAATCTCATCTAATCATACTATATTTTACATATATGGACCTTTTGTGTATGTTTAACATTAAAAAACACTGGGGCTTTCTAGATTGGCAAAAAGAAGTGTGTTCATGGCTGCATGAAACTCTAGCCTTTAGATGAGAAAAAGGGAAAGTGTGCCATGAAAAAGCTTTTTTTGCGTTTTAGGGGAGAAGACACGCCTTTAAAAAGGTGCTGGTTTTCCCAGCTTCTTTTTTAAAAACTGTGGAACAGCGCAGCTCCATCTAAAGGCTGTGGTGCAGCTGCTAAGCATTAAGGAAAAGGCAACTTCATGTCACACTTTCCTGCCAATCTAAAAAGCCCCACTGAAAGCAAAAAGGAAGAAAAGAAAGGAGAGAAGGAAAGGGATGAGAAGAGTGTGTCTCTTAAAAAGTGGCCCACAGATTATGCAACATTTACCCATCTCATTCAATACCTGATGGTAATTTGTTTACATTTGGCACTGTTGGGCCAAACAAATAATAATAATAAATATTTATTTATATCCCGCCCCTCTGGGTGAGCAATCGGGGCGGGGTACAACATATAAAATACAGATACAATTAAAATATAGCAACCCAATCCCTCCTCCCACCCCTTAAGATAGAATTAAGCTGAGGTAAAATTAAAAACAGTAGATAAAACCATAGAACATTAATGTGGCTCTCATTAAAATGATAGGCGGCCTCGAAGTGACTAATGTCTCTGAGGGTGAGTCTAGATGGACAATAGCAGAATAGATTTAATCATTGTTGGGGAAGGCCTTCCGGAAGACATACGTCTTGACAGATCTCTTGAAATTGTCCAAAGTTGTAATAAGGCACATCTCATCCGGCAGGCCATTCCACAGACTGGGAGAAACAGTGGAAAAGGCCCTCTGGGAGGTCTGCACCATCCTAGTTTTCTTAGGCTGTAGCAGATTCCTCCCAGAGGGGGCTTGTATGGGAAGAGGCGATCCCTTAGATAGGATGGACCTGAGCCATGTAGGGCTTTAAAGGTCAAAACCAGTACCTTGTACTGTGCCCGGAAACTAATCGACAGCCAGTGGAGAGATTTTAGCACAGGTGTTATGTGCCCTCTCCTTAATGCCCGAGTGACTAATCTGGCTGCCATATTTTGAACCAATTGGAGTTTCCAGGTTAAGCACAAGGGCAGCCCCATGTAGAGCGCATTGCAGTAATCTAAACGTGAGGTGACCAAGGCATGTACCACAGTCTCCAGATCCCTCATCTCCAGGAAAGGGCACAGCTTGCGTATCAGCTGAAGCTGATAACAGGCACTTCTGACCGTCACATTCACCTGACTAGTCATGTGAAGCGATGAGTCTAGAAGTCCCCCCAGACTGCGAACAGAGTCCTTCGAGGAGAGTGTGACTCCATCTAGGACCGGGAGTTGTATTTCCAGACCTGGTTTTGGGCCGGTAACTGTCAGTACCTCCGTTATGTCTGGATTAAGCCTCAATCTGTTTTCCCTCATCCAATCCATTACCGCTGCCAGGCAGTCATTAAGAGAAGAGATGCCATCTGAGGTCTGAGCAGATGATCTGGTCATGGAGAAGTATATCTGAGTGTCATCAGTGCCCTGATGGATATGGATCGAGAGAGCAGATCATCTTCCTCACACTTCCAAGGAGCTTGTCCACGTCATCAGTACTTACAGATTGAAATTCATCCAGTAAAGTGACTACAATGGAGTTGCTAGGTGCCTCATTTACAGATACTGCTAAAACACTGGCATCTAAGTCGGCTCTTATCCAAAAGATTTTGTCTCCAAAGTGAGTGTTAAATGCGTCACAGCAGGCCATCGTGGGGTCGAGCAGGGGATTTGGCGCAGGAGGAACCTGCGTCAGCTCCCCCACCACCTTAAACAGCTGTGCTGAATGGGACTTTGCAGACTTTGCAGACGCAATGCATGCAGAGCAGAAGGATCTCCGCGCTGCAGGCAAAGCCTCCCAATAGGCGCAAAGGTTCTGCCTATGGTGAGTTCTGTCGGATAAGAGATGAGTCTTCCGCCGTCTGTGCTCTAGTCGTCGTCCCGCCCACTTCATCTCCCTGAGTTCTTCCGTGAACCAGGGCTTACGGTTAGGAGTGGGTTGGAGAGGACGCTCAGGGGCGATTGAGTCAAGAGCCTTAGGAAGGTCGGTGTTGCTCAGTGAAGCAAGCCAGGTCAGCCTTTTCATCCACAAGGAGATCGTGGATGATATGGGTTTTACCTTTGGCCAACCTGACATTGCAGAGGAGCAGATTAAGGGATTGTGGAATGGTTGGTACGCTCTCCAACCTATCTTGGGAAACAGAGTGAACTGATGAGGGAATAGATATTAAACATCGATCCCTACTTCTTTTGTAACAAACTCCTTTTAAAACTTAATTTTCTGTATGGTTGACTCTCTGTATCCAATATTCTGTTCTGTATCCATGGATTCAACCATTCACCACTTTGATTTTGCTATTGTATATACAGGATACCCTTTTACTACCCCATTATAAATAATGTGACTTGAGCATCCACGGATTTTGGTATCCACGAGGGGTCCTGGAATTAAACCCCAATGGATACCAAGAACCCTGTGCGTTTAAACTTTTAAATTGGGATTATATTTGTCAAAGTCTCATCATGGAACATTTAAAAGGTTTCACACCATATGATATTTTAAAACAGGGGTATGAAGTTGGTACAACAAACTGTCAACTCAATCTCTGACTCATTTATTTTTCTACTGTCAGACTCTGAGTCCTATTCCTTCAGAAATGTCAAATGCATATGAAACATTAATAACAAAATTTATTGTAGTAAAATAGCACAAGGCATTTCATCACACCATGTGAATGGTCAGCATGCTTACACTGATAGAAAATAAAATATATTTTATTTGATTAAGTCTAAAATTAAGTATAAAATGATACCGTATATACTTGACTATAAGTTGACCTCATGTATAAGTTGAGGGCAAGTTTTGAAGCCAAAATTATGGATTTTGCTATGACCCGTGGATAAGTTGAGGGTAAAATTTAGGGGCATATAGGAAAGGATCTAAAGGATGAAGCAAAGCAAATCAATGTCAAATAACTTCCAAAAGTCCATCAGACATAACTCTTTGTGGTTATTCTTAAGACTGGATGGATGAGAGAGTAAAGAGGCGTCAGTGCTTCCAGGACAGATTGTACTCTTGCTTTTCACCAGGTGATGGATCCTTCTTTTAAATAAGAGTTAAGTTACAGTGCTTACATTGACCCGTGGATAAGTCACCTCAGTTTTTTTGGGTCAATTTTTAACCTAAATTTCTAGACTTATACATGAGTATATACAGTATGTTTAACATTATTTTGAAGCAAGAGTCAGACTTGATATACTTCTATTTACACCAGCTTCACTCAAATTTGCTTCTAAATCTGACTCTAAATCTGACTCTAAATGACAATGTGTGATGCTATTTTTTCTAGAATCTTTCACATTAACAGAGTATTGTTCAAAGTGCATATGGCACCTACATGATTGGAGAGTCAGGGCAGTGGCATTGGCAATGAGGTAATATCTATCAGTGATTTGAACTTGTGTCAATTGACTTAGACTTGCCACTTCATTGTCTCAGCCTGGACTTCACTCAATGAGAAATGATTAAATGACTCGACCTGACTCATGACTTGTATATTTTTAGTGACTGACTTGATGGCAACGTTTGCTTTGAGCAGCAGGGAAGACCCACCTCCAATGCCTTGTGCACATTTCTTGGAGGGGAACAGCACATGTGTTAGGCAATGGGATTGAGGTGGAAGGATCCTTCTAAAGCTCTTGAAAAAAATTTTGGAAGACTCCTCTGATGTGCAGTGGGAACAGGCTGCTGAGCAGACCTCACCCCCACCTCAACTCCATTGCTTAATATGCTTGTTATTCCCCTCCAAGAAATCCTCCCTGCTTCCTTTTTTTTTTCTTCCGGTTAACAGGTGGCTCCCAGACTTGAGACTTGACTTGAAAGTGCCTTGCAAGGATTTGAGACTCAAGACTTGAGACTTGAAGGTTGAGACTATAGACATGACTTGAGAATTGGAGTAAAAGACATGAATTCATCACTGTTGCCTATCACTGAAATATTCTATTAGGGGATATATATGGATATAGCTGTCAATTTCATCTTCTCCCACATTTGATTTTGGGAATGGATGCCCAGTTTTGGTCTTGGATCACCATGCCCTTTATACCATTCTTAAGCCTGTCATCTAAGGATCATGAGTAGAGAGGGTGTGGCTACAAACTGATGTCAAATGTTGTTCTGAGTTTCTTTCTCACACTTTACAAGCAAAGAAGGATGGGAAAAGAGCCTGAGGATAAATGAAAACTTAATGGAAAAAGACAATCCTCTCTCTCAGGATTGATGACAATGAAATTACCCAGAAACTGGAGGATATTTGTTTTTAAAATAATACAATGCTGTGTGAAACCTCCCAGGGCACATTGTGTCTTAAATATATAACTTTCATTTGGGGCAGATTTTTATTTGAACAAATATAATTTCTTTAGAGAAACAATTTTAGGATTTTATTTATTTATTTATTTATTTACAGAGACTTCATATTTTTCGGGGGGACAATAAGAGATGCTGGAAATAAACACTACATTCAGAAGAGAAATGTTCATGCTTTTCTCAGTGTTGTGAAGAAGAGGATGTACAACGTGATCCTATCTGAAGTAGCATCGAGTCCAGTGGAGATAACTTCCAGGTAAGTCTGAATTTCATTACATTACATGTGAATATGCACATAACTGAGAAAGAAGTCAATAAATTTTTGGCTAACAGTTTCAATGCACTACACAACTAAAGAAAAGAAAAGGAACATACTATTTTCTAAATCTGCCACACAGGATGGGAGAATAGGACTCCAATGCAATTATTTTACTGTTCTGTGCATGTGTGTGTGTGTGTGTTAGTGTCTACTGGATTAGACCCATATCAACAGGACTTAACTAAGGGTTGTCTCACAATGCAACAATTGATGCAATGGATATAGCTGGGATCCAAACATCTGCAGGAGTAGGAATCAGTCCCATGGTCCTTCAGATATTCTGGACCCATGCCATTTAGGGCTTTAATGGTCAAAAACAGCACCTTGAATTCTGCCCAGAAGTAGACTGATAGCCAATGCCACTGTTTCAGCAATGGTGTGACATGAACCCTTTAGCCAGCCCCAGTCAACAGCCTGGCCACAACATTTTGGACCTTCTGAATGGTTTCCAAAGGCAGCCTATGTAGATCACATCACAGTAGTCCAAATGGGATGTAATCAAGGCATGAATAGATGTTATTTGTGGGGGATGGAGCTCTACATTTGTACACAAGGTTCATCTGTTTTGTTGCACTAAATCCAACATTAAATCAAACAGATTAAATCAAACGAAGAGTCGAAACGGCTAAATCCAACATTACCAGTTTGATAGGTAGCTTCTATGCCAGTTAGGTGGAGTCTGCCCTTTCCTCCTTTCTCAGAGAATGTTTGAGGAAAGTCTCCAGAATTCCAGAGGGTAGCCATCTAAATTCTCTTCTCTTTCATTTTTCCCTGTTGGTACTTGGTGGCTTCCATGTCAATGGAATAGTAAATCCTTGCCAGTTTTTAGATAGCCCTTGAAAAGATGAGAGGGAGTGGATTCAACACCTTGGGCAGTTACTTTAAACTGTGAATTAAAACCTGAAAAGGATTCACTGCCTATGGGTATGAAAGCAACCAGTCACCATTGATCATTACAGATTTTTGCATTTCACTTGCATCAAGTAAATTTATTCCAGGATATATATTCGACCTTCATCTTATCCTGTGGATGCTGACACCCAGCAAACAAATATTCAGCCTTCTGGCAAAAACAAGCTCACCCTGTCATTCAAATATGTTGCCCGGAAGATCACTTGACAGTTGTGTCCTTTATATCAAATATTTTCTATGCATGTACTACTTTTTTCTCTCCCCAGGAAGAGTAAAATATTTCATGCTTTTCTTTTGCATTTCTGAAAGTTTATCACCACAATAAATAATAAACTTTGTCCTATTCCTATCGGGATTTGAACTTGAAGACATTGGGTGAAATCCAGTTAGTCTTAGGCAGAATAGACCCATTGTCATAAAGAAAATTGCATAAGTACTGATTTACCAGGTTCCCGATAAAAGATTACAGCCATTCTAGCAGGGACTGGCTGGTGGATTTAGGCCACAATCTTTGAATTAAAAAAATACAAGGCAATCTAGAAAAGTTACTTTTTAAAACTAAAAGTCCGCACATTTACCCAATCATCATGGTCAGTGGCCATGCTGTCTGAGGGATTACCGGAACTGTGCAATCCAAAAAAGTCACTTTTCCAAGCTTTAGCAGGTGGAGCTTCACTCATAATTACCTAATGTAAACACTTCCAGTTAAAGACCAAATGCAAAAGTGGCATGCTTGCTACCGTAGGTGTTTATGCAGAAGCTTCTTTCCTTTCATGCATATATACCACTGTACGCTGATATGACTTCATAAACATAAATGAATATCCCTATTACTTTTGAAAATAAAGATTTACCTAGTGTTTCATTAAAAAAAAGAAAAGAAAAGAAACACCTTTCAGCCATCAACATATTTTCTGGCTGACCAGATGACACTACCTACAATGCCAGACTGTACTCTTATAGTGCTGCTATTCCACTTTTATTGCTCTGTTTGCCTCCTGTTGCATTTTGAGGTTTGTAGTTCAGTGAGGCCTAAAAGCTCTCTAGTTGAGAATTCTAAATGCTCCTCCTTAAACTGCAAATCCCAGAATGTAACAGGAGGCAGAAAGAGCAGTTAAATAGAATATCAGCACAAATACATTAAAAGGACATAAGTGTCAGAGAATATGCACACCACATGCAGTTTAAAGGTCCAGGATCTATTTACATTAATAGAATGTGAAAGTGCTTATCTTTGTTTGGATTGGGCCTGAAAAATACACTCTTGACAAGGATTTTACATTAATTAAGGAAATCAGGAGTGTTTGTGTAGTCAAGCTATCCTTACACATAGTAACTTTTAATTAATATGTATCTATATGTGGCAAGAAAGAATGGGGTTTCAAAGAAGAGTGTTCAAGTCATGTCAGAGTTTGGAAAAATCAGAGCATAACATAATGGCTAGAGCCTTACAATAGGTGATGTTGGTGGCACATAATCTCTGTAGCTCTATCTCTTGGTGCCACCCCTCCAAAAACCACCTTTTAAGCAACACTCCATTCCCAACATACTATTTTTGTGTTGTTGAATAGAGGGATGAGCTGAGACATGTCCAGCTCTTTTCCTGTTGGCTAGACATGTTGCAAACTGGTATTCACAGGGACTTCTAGTGGTCCTTGGAAGGTCCTTGAAGATTGTGTCCTTACAGCTTCTCCAAGTATAGGACAAGAACTGGACATGTCCCCACTCTCTCTCTCACACACACACCCGCTTCCAACAACAGAAGGGGCTAATGTTGGAAGGAGGCTGCATCAGTCAAAAGGTAGGTTTAGGGATATTGTTGTTGCTGCACAGTTGATAAAAATTTCCAACTCCTGCAACAACCAAAAAAGCAAGTTGTAATGGCATCAGCCCAAGTTATGTCATTGTACTTCATCAGCCAATGTTTAAACACACCTTAAATGTCATTGTGGGAGAAAGGTGGGATCTACACAAAATGAAATTTAAAGTGCCATTATACATCACTTGAAAGAACATGAACAAAATTGTCACTCCTAGATAACCCAATAGAGTACCAAAATTTGAAATATAAATAATTCCTCGGACTACTACAAAATATGGTAGCATAGGAGCATGAAATATTAAGGCCAGCAACCTGTAAGGGCACTGCACTAGTGTAAACATAGTTGTGTGCAAGTATGGAAAGGGAGGTGCTTATACCTTGTTTCTCATCACTTCGGTCTGAAGTCATTTTTGTGGTTCATTCAAATCCACTCAAACTAGAGAGAGAATTCACGGAAGGAAAGCCTCCCATTCTCAACCCAGCCTTTGTTGCCTTGTTTGCACTTGCCCCTAACAAATCTGAAGACCAGGGTTCAATTCCTGCTTGGCCATGGAAACCCAATGGGTGAGCTTGGACAAGTCACACTCTCTCAGTTTCAGAGGAAGGCAATGGCAAACCCCCTCTCAACAAATCTTCCCCAGAAAACCATGTGATGAGTTCACCATAAGTCACTATAAGTTGAAAATAACTTGAAAGCACACAAAACAATAAGGGTGGGCCAAGATGATACAAATTAAGTAGTTATTTACCAACAAGAAACACACTACCATAAAATCTACTAGATATAGAAAAAATGTGGAAAAATTAAATTCTATTGCTCCTTCATTCAACATATTCCCTCTCCCAAAAATCTACCAGTCATCATTCTCCAATAAATCTTTCCCCTCTTGTGCAGTACTTTCTTGCTTGTCACTGCAAAACAATCTAAATCCTGTAATGTTAAGCCAGAGGTTATTTCCATTCCCTGGTCCAGTTTTGATAATGTTTTCCAAATCTATCTTTCCTCCATTTCTATTTTTAAATATCATCACTTATCAACTGTGCTATTCCATTTTCCATTATGTTCTGCATGCAATGTAGTGTTGCTGAATAGCCATAATGTGCTGATTTTGGACCACTCAGCTTGCCACCCTTGGTTACTTGGCCAGCAGAGACAGACAAACAGAATTGTTTCCATTATACCTCTATGGAGGGTTTTTGTAGTGGTAGGCACATAATTTCTGATTATATAATCTGCAAAGTCTATTCAGGTACATTCTGAATAACCCTTGTATTCCAGTAGGGCGTCTCTTAATGTTTCAGAAGGGCAGAAAGTTCAAATAATTCTCAGCCAAGAAAAGTCAGTTTTAGGCCAGGAACTTCAAACCAACCATAGCTGTCCTGGATAAGTAAAATATATAATGGGTTGGTAAAACAAGAACACCGTGTTTGTTCTGAATGTAGGAATCTCACAGGTGGCTAGTATGGATAAACATCAATGCACAGAAGCTGAAGCAATGTCTCCTGGAATAATGTTTTCAAGGCAGATTTCTTGACTATGTTAGCAGTTTTTCAGACAGTGAAAACAATGCAGGATGAATCTGGGTTAAATCTTCATTGTTCACACACATCCTGAATGCACTTGATTAAGTTGGGGGGGGGGCTGCCAAAAAACCCCACTTAATCTGGGATAATTGATATCAGATCTTGGACATTTTTTTTTAAAAAAAAGATTCACATCATCAGCAGTGTGAATAACTCATGTGAAAAGACCCAAATAGACACAGGTTAAAACCTTGCATGCCTAGAATGTGTTCTCAAAGCATTTGCATCAACAACTTCATCTTTTTATGTGAGTGCTTGCTCCTATGAGCAATGGAAATTGCAGAGATGTACATCCATGAGGTTCCATAATGTGAATAACAACCCCAGAATGCATGAGTGAGATGATTTGTATTGTTGTGAGATTATATATATATATATGAATGACCCTCCATTTCGAGGGGTGGTGAGGACATCTGTCAGATGCTTCTGGAGTGATAGGGGAACAGACCCCTATAGATCACAGCATCTGCTTCCTGGTAAGTGGGGACTGGGTGTCTTTCATGGTCCCTAATTGTATCCTAAACTAGGAGCTTTGTAGGGATCATAAATACCACAGAATTACAAATGCATAACTCCAGGATTCTGTCCATAAATAGTAGTTACTTATTACACCAGATGTATTTCATGACTTCTAAAATGTGATTTGTATGTCCCTTTTATTGGGAGCTCATTATAAGCTAGTGTTTTATTTAGTGACCTTAGTTCCCACCTTTGGAGATTCTGGAATGTGTGGAGAACCTTCATCCATGCTGGAGACTCCTTTCAGAGTGACTTGAGAGTAATGAAAACACAGAATGATGATAGAGCTAACTGTCCTTTCTAAAGTGTTTACTTTATATTGGTTGGTTGAGGTAATCAAGCCAAACTATGAATATATCTAGCTTTGTTTTACCATAGCTTTCCAGTGTTTCTGACAAAAGTATTTTCCAGACTTCCCTCCCCAGCAACCTTCATTATGTGAACCTCTGCTACTGAAAAACCAGAGGTATAGCCTCTTCACTTTAAAAGTCTGCTTCTGAAGAACTTATCCCAAGAGATCAACTATTTTTCCTGAACTTGAGCTGCAGGAGAAGTATTTTTTTAATGATGATCTTATCACTGTAGTTTTGCGATGAAAGCAAATTCGTATTCCAACAGTCTTTATCAACAGAAGTGGAGATGTCATATTTCCTAAAATATGGTGACATTTTCAAAGACTAGGTGACTCCATTTTTCAGCAACACCAGTGAAAATAATATCAGTGACTCGCTTACACACAGATATAGCCATAAATCCACTGACAATATATCTAGCTATCTAGATAAAGAATGTGTGATGGAACAAGGAGATATTAATTAAAATGCCACATCTTAATTGCACTTTGTTTGAGCAGATAAAAGACAGAGGAAGAGTACCTCAGGGCAGCAGGAAGATTTTATTTACAATTTGCTTGTGGACAGGTGCCCAGATTTTAGCTTATCTGTCATTTGCTACATGCTGGGTTTGTTGCCTACAAGCTGCCTTCACTAATGGTTTGGGATTGTGCCATATATTTCCAGTAGTGTCTGTCTCAGGTCAGGGTTAAATCTAGTTACTGTGCCACAAATTCCCACCACCAGCATTTAGTTGTTTAATAAAAGGTTCTTCAAACAAACTGAAATGTAGTCTATATATGTATATATTTTCTTTTATGCAATTCTTTCTACCACTCTGTGTATATTAAGCACATTACAAATCAATTCTGCTATGCAGAAAGACATGCCTTACTTGAAAATATTTTTGTTCTACTTCTCTTAGATTTGACAGTTTCTCAGCAATCCAAGAGGTGATCCATACATGCATTTCCCTTACATGACAACTGTGCAATCACACTCCTCAAGAAGAGTTTTCATCCCGCCACCTCACGCATAACATTTTCAATTGAATTGGATACATTCAGCTGCCAATAATCCAGTCCAAGGTAGTAAATGTAACTGTGAAAGAATGTAGAAACCCTTATAAAGGTTTAGTCCCAAAATGGAAATCCATGGTAATTCAAATTGTTGTTGTGGTTCTTTTCCTTCAAGTCTTATAGTGACCCTAAGGTGAAGCTATCCTGGGGTTTTCTGGGGCTGAGAGAGTGTAACTCACTCAAAGTCACCCAGTGGATCTCCATGGCCAAGCAGGGAACTGAACCCTGATCAGTCTTACATGCAAACCACTTCACAGTTCCAGCTCTTCAAGAATGGATGGAAAAATGTCCCATGTGAAACCTCAGAAAGTCAATGACAATCATTGTCAATCCAATCATATACCTAGGCTTCCATGCACAGCTATGGGTGGCTTTGCTGTCTTGGATGGGATGTGGCTAGTGGAAGTGCATCATGGTCTCAAAAATATTTTAACTTGCTGCAAGAAAGGCAGCAAGGACAGGCCACCCTGGTCTGTCTGGGGAGGAAGAAGTCTTGGAGCAGTCACCAAGAAGGCCCTCTCCCTTGTTCCCACCAATCGAACCTGAGAAGGTGGTGGGATAGAGAGGAGGGCCTCTCTGGGTGATCTTAAAAACTGAATATGGGGGTTACATGATTTATTGTAAAAGATGATAATGCTTGGTAAAGTGAAAAACAGTGTGTGGGGAGAGGGAGACCATATTATGCGTGATTCAATCAATTAGGGAAGCCACTGTCCGGAGTATGCAAGACCTGATATGGGCAGTTGATGACGTGATCTCTTGCAGATCTCTCCTTCATAGGGTAACCATAAGTCAAAGTTGACATGAGAGAAAATAACAACGTTGATTTGTTTTCCAACATAAGCATCATTGATATTGATCAATATACATTTGTCACATAATATGAATTCTCTTACTGTGGTAGGATTGTGTTTGATAATTTTTTGCAAAAAAATAAAAATAAATGTAGCACTATGCACTTGGGACCATTTCTGTAATGTAAATGTAAGGTTATGTTTTTCTCTGTATTATATTTTATAAGTAGATGTGCTGGTACTAGGTGCTTGTTCCCCTAATGCTTGTCAGCAATTAAATTTGACTTGACATCAAAACAAAATGCAGCCTCACAAAGTAAAGCAAACAACATGTATTTGTTTATTACATAAGCTAGTAAAATGAGACTTAATTACAACACATCTCCAATCTGTATCCTATACTTTACAAAAAACACTTTAACAAAGTAGCAAGTAGGACTAGGTACCATAATCATTGTTTCCCCCCCCCCCAAGTGACATAGTTAATGTCCAATTCAACTCAAAGTTCAATGACCTACTATGTTGTTTTCCAAAGGAAAAAAATAGCTTTACAATTTTATTTCAGTTTACAGAGATGGGGCTAAATCCAGTCCATACATGACAAGATTTTTCACCTCCCTCTTTTGGAGCTACCCCCAAAACAGCTTTGGGTAGTTTTAGAGCCCTCTTGAACACATTTTTGGAACTGGGGGGATGTAGTAAGAAGGCAAGATTGCCCTCTCCTTGGATTATGCTGTTGCAGAAGTGGATATCTGTTGCTGGACACATATACAGGTGTGTTTTGTTTTCTTTTTAATTGACAATGTACATCCCATAGCATTGACCTATGGCAATTGGGGTGGTGTCAAACTGTGCTATTTCTACAGTGTAGAATAGTCTAGAAACTCATTAAAAAGACAAATGAACATAAAAAAGACAAAGAGAAGAGTAAGCCCAACTATTCAGCACACTATAAATACATTGAAAGAAATAGTGAGATTAGCTCAGTCTAACCACAGATCTTTCAAGCTCTGCTACTGACATAGAATGAAGAGACACCAGTAAGAGATAATTAACAGTATAGTTTTCATCAATACACTCAATCCCTCCTTATGAAGACTGTGATTGGCCCAGTTTGTGTGATACAGGTGTCGACAAGGAAGCCCATATCCCTTACTCACATACACACACATCCAAGCGCATCAAACTTGTCATTATATGGGCATGTTAGAGACATACATTCTGATTTTTTTCTTAATTATTTTTATTGTTCAGATCACCAGATCAGTCTGATATGCTTCTAACTGTGTCATTCTGGTTCAAAAACTATTCTAATCCAGAGCTCATAGAAATTTTTTTTCCAATCAATCCCATTATTTGGGACTCAGTTATATCAGCTGCCCATCCCTGATGTTGTCACATTCTGACAACAAATTCAAAAAAGCAATGGGAAAAAATCCAGCTAGGAAAGGCAAAATTGGCACAAAAGCACCAAATATATTACATGTAATCAATCACAAAAGAGTCAGTGTGGAATAGTGGTTTGAGTGTTGGACTATGACTCTGAAGACCAGGTTTGAAAACTCTGCTCCCACATGGAAATCCATTAGGTGACCTTGGGCAAGTAACACTCTCTCAGTTCCAAAACACTGCAGAAATAATCCAATCTCAGACTGGTTTAACTACAATGGCTCAGTGCTATGGAATCCTAGAACTATAGTTTTGTGAGACATTGAATCTTCTATGTCAGAGTGTTCTGGTGCCACAATAAACTACAATTCTCAGGATTCCCTAACATTGAGCCAAAGTGGTCTCAAACTGCAATATGTTTTGGAACTCAGTCTCAGAAAAAGGCAAAAGCAACCCTCCGCCAAATAAATCTGGCCAACCCCGCCTCTAAAACATGTGGCCCAATTGATAGGGACACCTTGTGGTCACTATAAGTGTGTCTTCTAAACGCCACGCCCCTAAGCTGCCCAAGCCAGTGCTTACTCCCAGTCTGCCTGGGACCTAAGAAAAAAAAATATTTTCTTTTGCTAAAACAGCATTTAATATTTTTTATTATACTAATGGAGAAAATGTTTCCAAAGGTAAGTGTGTTGGTAGATAAATAAATCCCTATGTTAAAATTGAATGAACTGAATAATTACTCTATTGAATAATTACTGTTAATTTCAGTAATTGAATAACTGGATATCTACTTTATGGTCTTCACAAAATAATGCTATTAACTTGTCGTTACTAACAGATTGTGTTCACAGAGTATAAGATAGTCCCACAGTATACACTCAAGAAAAACTGCATCAGCTCCATCAGCATCCCTTACATTTTCACTTTCATACTAAGATGCTGTCAAAGGAATCCTTACATAAAATGAGATTTTCCATCCACCTGGCTAACAGAAAAAGGCCTTGTGAAATCAGTATCTAGAAAAGTCAATAAAGGCCATATTTCAAAATGTTTGAGAGTTTCCTGTGTCTAGATCAGATCTATGCTACTTATTCTACAGTACTGTAAGCTTATGATACTGCGTGAATGGATGAGAAAGGGAGAATCCACACTTGTCTGTTTATCAACATCAATATCTAACTATGACCTGTATGCATGAAGCAGTTGCTCTGCAAGCAACCTGACTATGCATCAAATACATTCTGCTAGTAATCATCCATTGAATCCACTGTTAATTAGATTAGTCATTGATCTACACTGTGCTAATGGTTAAGGGAATTCCTAATAGTTACTGTCAACAACTGCATCCCAAACATTTGCACAATCAGCACAAAAGGCTGAAAGGCCATTCTAAGCCTCAGCTTAAAATGTGACAGTTGGATGAGAAATATGTGGCTGGCATATATGGAACAAAGAGGCATACCTTCTTCATCTACAATTTCTAGATGGCCAAGCCTCTCTCATGTAAATTGTACTGTGCTCTACACATGGAAAATGACAGACCAAAAAGGAGCCTCTGCTATATATGGTGGCTTTCCAACTGTAAAATCAGGGTTCCAGCTTTGATGCAGATCCTCCATGGATAGCAGAGGCCTTCCAATTCACAGTTTATCTCAAAGTTGTAGAAGGTTGAAGGAACTTGGAAGAAATGTTGGTAAAGCTAGTTCACATCTTCTCACATATTGAATAAACACTCATTCTGAATACCTGAACAGTGCTTAAATCACACAGGGATTTGCATAAGTGCAGCAGGCTCTCAATGCAAACTTTCATCTTTCAGCACATGAGGGGTGATAGGACCAAGGAGAAAGAACTATCCAACACTTGCCTGATCATTCTGTTAAGGTTCTAAATCTGCAAGGAATTTTAACTCCCGAAACAAGACCCATTTTGTAAGCTCATCCTTGATTTGAAAGCACTTGAGATTGTGTGTGTGTGTGAGAGAGAGGGAGGTGTTGAGGACAGGAAGGGAGTGAAGAAGAAAGTTTCTATCTCAGCTGTTTGGGGTGTTTGGATTCAATATTTTTCTTCCGGTAACAGGCTAACTCTTATCCAATATCCTTGGGATTTCAGATTATTGTTGTTTTGTTATTGTTGTTGTTGTTATTAAAAATCTCAGAATCCCTGTCTTTGCATATATGTACATAATGAGATATTGAAAATGAGACTCGAGTCTAAACACAACATTCATTTATATGTCATATACACATTATACACATAGTCTGAAGCTACTTTTATTCACCATATTTTTAAATAATTTTATGCAAACCTAGTTTGTGTACATTGTGTACATTGAACCAGAACAAAGCAAAAGTGTTACTATGAAACTGAGAAAAAAGTTTTAGCTTTTCAAATATTTTGGATTTTGGAATTCTGGATAAGGGAGACTGAATCCATTCAAGTATCTTGTATAAACATCTTACAACCTTTCCATAGTTCTGATAGAGGGAAGAAAGAAATCCAAACTACCAAGAAGACCCCACTTTCCTCTGAAAAAGAGTGCTTTTTACTTGCTTCTTTATGAAGAAAGACTTTTAAGTCCCAGTACACTCACCCTCTGAAAAGAAATGTGCTTTGTACACTTATAAAAATAACTTTCTACTTTCATCTGACAGTAAATACACAGACAGACAGTCATACTGTCAGTGAGTCAGACACAAAGACATACATTCTCTGGGGGTCCAATACATATGTTATCATGGTTAGAAGAGAGAGAGAGATCCTCAAACCAATGGTCCCAATCTGCATTGGTAAGAAATAGCAAGTTGAATTTACATGGGTCAGGAAAATGAGTTTCCATAGCATGGGGGGAGCATTGCCCTTGGGGTGCTACTTCAGGGATATTGGAGAAAGATGGAATCAAAGAGAATTTGTTCTTTTTAGCTGTATGTATTTTTCAAATGTGCAGTTTTGTGTGCATTGTTTTCTTTGGTAAAACACACTACAAGCCCTGAAAATATACAAAATTATGAAGGAAGATGCACTTTATCCCTTTTGCATTCATATTTTAATAGGGAGATATGAAACCAACATGTTTCTTTTGGATCTCCAACTTTGAATGTGAGCATTACGCATGGAAATAATAATCTCTTTATTTTCCTGATTGAAAAATTGGGTTCTCAACAGTCAGGAAACCCCATCAGGAATAATAATAATAATAATAATAATAATAATGTTTTATTTATAGCCCGCTCCTCTGTATCCAATCGGAGCGGGTTACATCAATTAAAAAATGCAAGATAAAATATACATGACCCATACCCAACCACCCGCCCCTTAAAATTAAATTAAACTAACATCAATTAAAATGACATAATAAAAATTTCAATTTAAAACGGCAACCCATTGCATAGAGATCAGGGTCAAGATGTTAAAATGCTAATGGGAGAGCTTAACCCAAACAGAGCCGGGAGGTTAAGAACTTTCTGGGAAGGCCTGCCGGAAGAGATGCGTCTTCAAGGCTTTTTTAAAGCAATCAGAAGATGTAATAAGACACATCTCGTCTGGCAGGCCATTCCATAGCCTGGGAGCGACAGCCGAGAAGGCCCTCTGGGAGGTCTGCGTCAGTCTAGTCTTCATAGGCTGCAATAAGTTCCTCCCAGAAGACCGGATTGTGAGGAGGGGTTCATATGGGAGGAGGCGGTCCCTCAGATAAGATGGACCCAAGCCATGTAGGGCTTTAAAGGTTAAAACCAACACCTTGTACTGCGCTCGGAAACTAATCGGCAGCCAGTGGAGAGATTTGAGCACTGGTGTTATGTGCTCTCTCCTTGATGTTCCCGTGACAAGCCTGGCTGCCATATTCTGAACTAATTGAAGTTTCAGAGTTAGGCACAAGGGTAGCCCCATGTAGAGCGCATTACAGAAGTCCAATCGTGAGGTTACCAAAGCATGTACCACTGACTCCAGGTCCTTTGGCTCCAGGAAAGGGCGCAGCTGGCGGATCAGCCGGAGCTGATAACAGGCACTCCTGACCACCGCATTCACCTAACTAGTCATGTGAAGCGACGAATCAAGGAGTACCCCCAGACTGCGAACAGGGTCCGTCGAGGAGAGTGTGACCCCATCTAGGACCGGGAGGTGTATTCCCAATCCTGGCTTCGGTCCTGTGACAGTTAGTACCTCCGTTTTGTCCGGATTGAGCTTCAACCTGTTTTCCCTCATCCAATCCATTACTGCCGTAAGACAGTCATTGAGAGGAGAGACGCCATCTGAAGTCTGAGCCTACGATCTTGTCATGGAGAGGTAAATCTGAGTGTCGTCAGCGTACTGAAGACACTGAGCTCCATGCCTCCGAATGATCTCACCCAGCGGCTTCCTGTAGATGTTAAACAGCATCGGGGACAGGATGGCGCCTTGAGGGACGCCACAATTAAGCTCTATCTTAGAAGAGCAACTGTCCCCGAGCCTCACCCTTTGGGATCTCCCAGAGAGAAAGGACCGGAACCACCGGAGCGCAGTGCCTCCGATCCCCAACTCTCTCAGTCGACCCAAAAGGATGGAATGATCTACCGTGTCAAAGGCCGCTGAGAGATCCAAGAGCACGAGCAGGGTCACACTACCCCTGTCAATGCTCAAGCGAAGGTCGTCGGCCAGAGTGGCCATGGCAGTCTCAACTCCATGTCCTGTCCTGAAGCCCGTTTGAAATGGATTCAGATAATCAGTTTCATCCAAGACAGCTTGGAGTTGGGAGGCGACTGCTCTCTCGATGACCTTGCTCAAAAATGGGAGCAAGGAGACTGGCCTGTAGTTGTTTTTATCCAAGGGATTAAGGGAGGGTTTCTTCAGGAGGGGTCTAACGGCCGCCTCCTTTAGACAAGATGGTAAAGAACCCTCACTGAGGGACGCATTGATCACATCCCGAAGGAATGTTCTCACTGTGTCCCCTCCCTGGGCGACCAGCCAAGATGGACAAGCATCGAGAGGGCAAGTCGTCTTTCTCAAACTTCCAAGGAGCTTGTCCACGTCCTCGGTACTTGCAGGTTGAAATTCATCCAGTAAAGAAACAGCAACGGAGTTATCGGACACCTCACCTATGGGCTCTGACAAAACATTGACATTCAAATCGGCCCTTATCCGAGAGATTTTGTCTGCAAAGAAGGTGTTAAACTCATCACAGCAGGCTGTTGTTGGGTCCAGTAGGGGATTTGGCACAGGGGGCACCCGCGTCAGCTCCCCCACAACCCTAAACAGCTCTGCTGAGCGGGACTCTGCAGACGCGATGCGTGCAGAGCAGAAGGATCTCCGCGCTGCACGCAAAGCCTCCCGATAGGCGCAAAGATGCTGCCTATGGCGAGTTCTGTCGGAGAAGAGTCGAGTCTTCCGCCATTTGCGCTCTAGTCGTCGTCCAACCCGCCTCATCTCCCTGAGTTCCTCCGAGAACCAGGGTTTGCGATTTGGAGCGGGTTGGAGAGGACGCTTGGGGGCGATTGCGTCGAGAGCCTTGGGAAGATTGGTGTTCCAGGTATTCACCAAAGCTTTGACGGAGTCACCGGCGTTGCCAACCATTAAACCCTCTATGGCCTTCTGGAAACCAATTGGTTCCATTAGTCTTCGAGGGCAGACCATTCTAATGGGTCCACCACCCCCGGGGGGGGGGACAGAAGTGGCTTTTAGTTCCAACTTGATCAGGATATGATCCGTCCATGACAGTGCGGAGGTTTTGGTTACCTCCGCCCACGGATATTCCTGTTCCGTACTAAAGATTCCATCAAGTGTGTGACCCGCGCAATGGGTAGGCCCATTGACCAATTGGGATAGGTTCATGCCTGTCATGGATTCCATGAACTCCCGAGCTGCTCCAGATAGATCAGAAGAGCTGGTCTCAAGAGGAATGTTGAAGTCACCCAATACAAGAAGTCTGGGAGACTCCAACAACAACTCAGAGACCAGCTGAGTCAGCTCAGTCAGGGAATCTGTTAGACAACGGGGTGGCCTGTATACTAACAGAATCCCCAAACTATCCCTGGTCTTCAGGCCAAGGTACACACACTCGATGTGGATCGTTTTCCGGACAGGTTTCCTGATCAAAGTTAGGTTAGTTTTGTGAACTATTGCCACACCGCCCCCCCCCCCCCGCCCACTTTCCCTTATCTGCTCACTAACCGTGTAGCCGGCTGGGAGGGCCTGCGCCCATGTAGCAGAGCTGGCATCTCCCAGCCAAGTCTCGGCGAAGCATGCCAGGTCGGCCTGTTCATCCACTAGAAGATCGTGGATGATATGAGTCTTACCTTTGGCCGACCTGACATTGCAAAGGAGCAGATTAAGGGATTGTGGAATGGTTGGTGCGCTCTCCATGTTATCTTGGGAAACAGGGTGAACTGAAGAAGGGATGGATATCAGACATCGATCCCTTCTTCTTTTGTAACATTTGTTCACTCTGTTGCCGCCATACCTTCCCTGCCCCCACACAACCTCAATTCCAAGAATAAATTGAGTAGGAAGACATTTGTGGCTCTGTACCTGTATTCAAAATATTATTTGCTAAAGCACCTGAAGAATATGTGGCCCACTACCAGCTACCCATAGACAAACACAATTATGCCAGAAGTGGCAACAAAGCGTGCTTCAGCAGAAGAAAAGTTACAAAAAACTGCTGGCCTACAAGAAGAAAGAAGCCATTGGGCACAATTTATTCAAGCAGGCAAAACCAACAACTCAGCTTAATTCTGGCATATTACACCAAGCTTCCAAAGCAATGCACCAGTTACAGTGGATTGCTGCATCCTCCCAGGGAGGAAAATTTCCAAGCACTTTATAAGAACTCTTATGTTGAAATTGGATCTGCAAGCCAAAATATAGTTGACACTGGTGACAGAGGCAAAGATCAAGAACCCTAGATACCATCTGAGAATGGGGAAGGCTCCAGGGGAAGATTTAATACTCTCAGAAAACATCAAAAATAATTTAGAATTTTGAACCCCTATTTTGGCATCTCTCTTCACCTGCATTGACAACTATGGCTGAGCACCTAAGGACTGGGGGCTTGCTATCATTGTCCCCATATTTTAAAAAAGGAAAAAATGATCCTGACAATTATAGACCACTTAGTCTCAACACAGTCAGCAAGCTATACACAAGACAGTTAACAGTGGAAACTTGAAGATTGGCTGGAACAAGAAAACACTTGCAGAGGAACAAGCTGGTTTTAGGGAAGGCCGACCCCCCATAGACCAGCGTTTTGTACTCCAACACCTCATCAAAAAATATGCCCCCTGTAACACCATGTTGCCTTCATAGAAACTTTTGACTCTGTATCTAGAACCAAACTATGGGGAAAACTGGAGGCTTTCTTGATTGACTGGTGTCTTCTATACCTAATTCATATGTTGCATGAAGGGGCCTCGCTCAAAGTAAGGTGCAATCCCCAGGGTCATCTCACCAATAACATTGCCACTGAGAAGGGCATCAAGCAAAGCTGCATTCTAGCTCTAAACCTGTTTAATTTTTACATCAATAAAATGATGGGTTGTCTCAACAACACAAATTTCCATCCCCCCAAATTAGTGGGAAGGCATATTTCAGCTCTGCTTTATGAGGTGATGATGCAGCCATAATCTCAAGAACACCTATTTGTCTAAAAAGAGCATCCAGAATACTAACACAGTATTGCAGAGAGGAACAGCTAGAACTTAACTACCAAAAAACCTAAAATCATGGTATTAGTTAAAATGCCCAAGAACCGAAACTGGAATATAGATGGCCAAAAGACTGAACTGGTCTCCTGCTTCAAATATATGGGCGTAATCTTTCACAGTAGTGGTAGCAGGAAAGTACATGGAACTCAACAACCATCCTTAAATTTCTTATGACAAGAGGAGGCTATTATATACTGGCAGCACTCAAACTTTTCGAAGCCAAATCAGTTGCACAGCTGCTTTATGGATCTCAACTGGGACCCCTCTCCAGCTCTGCACCATTAGAACTTATACAATCCAAATTTCTAAGATCGGCATTCCAAGCTCCAAAATATGTTTCTAATGCAACTCGGAGACTGGAGTCAGGCTTTATGAAAATGGTGGCAAGAGTTTGGGACACCATACTAAACTTCTGGCTCACACGATCTTCCTTTCCCACTGGCCTTATTTCACTTACCCTGACTGATGAATTCCAGTCTATGTGGAAACAGACAGTTTAGACTTAAAATCTCATTGCTGTGCTTCTCTCCAGACCTCTTGCTCAGCATGTCATATGAAAAAGCTAAAGCAACCATCGAACAATGTATAATATAGATAGACAACTAGACTTAGCTAACACCCCAACTTTTATTGTTAGTGACTCCAAAAGATATTTAGCTTTGCCTATGACATACCTAGCAAAACCTGAAATTCTTAAACACCGGAGTGCCTTATGGAGTGCCTTTACTTTGGCACAATGCTATACCCTTCCTTCAGCTATCCTTGGAGGCCGATACAAGAAGATCCCCTTCTCAGACAGGTTATGCCCTTGTGACTCTGCCCAAATAGACACAACAGAGCATGTTTTACTCCAGTGCTCGTACCACAGGGACATCTATCTCAGATTTATTTCATCTCTGTTGTATAAACATCAAGAACATACCAGTCGATTTTATGCTTCTTTGCTGCTTTCTGACACCAATCCGGATATAACATATAATGTCAGATTCTGTATAGTTCCAGTTAAAATCTATCAGGCAATGACCTCTGCAATAGGCGTATACCAATTTTGCCCTAACATACTGGATTTTAAAAGGATATTTTAAATATTTTTAAACTGTATTTTAACCTTGTTTTTATCTTGTTTTTATCTTCTTTTATCTTTTATTCTGTATCCCCTATTTACCTGTGCTGGTCTACAACTGTAATAAAGATGAACTGATCTGACAAACACAATACTGTTCCTCTTGAGTTCACACAACAATGGCTGG
Organism: Urosaurus nigricauda; assembly: GCA_034509955.1. Taxonomy (NCBI): domain Eukaryota; kingdom Metazoa; phylum Chordata; class Lepidosauria; order Squamata; family Phrynosomatidae; genus Urosaurus; species Urosaurus nigricauda. The sequence continues at coordinate 252,011,959 of JAOEGL010000001.1, read as the reverse complement.
GAACACACGAAGCAGGCCTGTATTTCACAGCCTCAAAGATCTTGTGAGAGGAGTGCCTGTTATAAGATCTATGAGCTTCCAAAACAGATCTCATAGGAACCCCAAAATTCATGCAAATGTCATGATAGTGGGTCAGCCATTCAGAGATAAGGTTTACTTAATGCCTGTACTGTTCCTTCACTGAGAAGGAGCTTGGACTCAATGGCCTATGGTTCCCCTTCCAGCTCTATGATTCTATGATACTTTGATGAACAATTGGCTATGAAAATGAGACAAAAATGTTTGGAAAAAATGTAAATAATTTTTAATATAAACATACATTCATACAAAGGTCTAGAAATCATGCTATATAAGGGGTGCATTAGGGAGCTGGGTATGTTTAGCCTAGAGGGAAAAAAAAAAGAAGGTGAAGAGGTGACTTGATAGCCATGAAAGGATGTCATATTGAGGTTGGAGGAGGCATGTTTTCTTCTCCTGTAGAAATCAGGACATGGAGCAATAGATTCAAACTAAAGGAAAACAGATCCTACCTAAACATTTCAGAAGAACTTCCTGACAGTAAGAACTGTTTGACAGTGGGATACACTGCCTTGGAGTGTGGTGGAATTAATGATGATGATGATGATGATGATGATGATGATGATGTTTTATTTATAACCCACCCCTCTGAATGAACAATCAGGGCAGGGTACAACAAAGTTAAAAACGATTACAATTAAAAGTTCTTACACCCCGATCCCCACCTCCCACCCCTTAAAACAGAATTAAATTATCACAGATTAAAAACAACAATAATAAAACAGAACAGTATTTAAAATCAATCATTCTTTGGCAGTATGGAAAAGGTGTCTGATGTGTGGCTGGGGAAAGCTGGGGGGAGTTCTAGGTTTAGTTTTACTTCTTTGGAGGTTTTAAAAAGAGACTAAGGTCCAAAACACACTGCAGAAATAATCCAGTTTGAGACTGCTTTAACTGCCCTAACTCAATGCTAGGGAATGTTGGGATTTGTAGTGTTGAGACATTTAGTCTTCTCTATTAGAGAGCTTTGGTGCCACAATAAACTACAGTTACCAAGATTCCCTAGCACTGAGCCAAGGCAGTTAAAGTGGTCTCAAACTGGATTATTTCTGTGTGTGTTTTGGACCTAAATGTCCATCTGTCAGAAGGGCTTTGTGTAGTCTGACATGGCAGAGACCTGAATTGGATGGCCCTTGTTGTCTCTTCTAACTCTGCGATTCTGTGCATATACATATCTCCAAAGGAATATGAGATCAAAGAGAAAGTCTAGTGGTAGGTCAATCTAAAGCTGGGGGGATAATGCCAAAAAAGAAGAAACTAAACTCTTCAAAGAGACAAATACATTTATTTTAATATATTTTACCATTTTATTTTGAGAGGTCTAAGTATATTTCCCCCCTCCAATCCAGCTATCCTCATCTGTTTCTTATTTTAGTCCTGCAGTTTTATTCAAACAACATGTCTTTTTTTTTTACATCCCCACTAAGAAGCACTTTACAGTCATTTAATTTGTCTGTATTGCCTCACTCATTCAGCTGCCTCCTCACTCCACAGATCCAATTTAAAATAAAAATAAAACCGTAGTCCAGCAACTTGTGCAGTTTGGTAAATGACTTGTTTCTTTTGCTCCACTTTATTCTACATTGGGGAAAAAAATATGTACTGGATTAGAAGTACCAGGCAGTATGAAGCAAGCAATCTTCTATATAAATACATTTAGATTCAAGCCTTCGGGCATTTACGTCAGTCTCTCTTGTACTTACAGGATGGCATACAAGGCTTTCCTCCCTTTATTTTAACAAGAGCAAACAGGGTGTTTTATTTATTCATCCCAATTAGGATAGATCATGTCAATCAAACAGACATAGTCCTTAGAAATATAGCATTTCCAGACATAATTCAGTGTTGCTTCTATTAGCTAACCAAACCTCCAACTGGCATAAAATAACATATGAGGAAAACAAGTTGCAGTGAGTCAGATTCACTTCATCAGACCCACAGGCTTGAAGCTGCTTTTATAATCACATATATTAAGTCAACTTGTCTTACTGAAAAACCAGATTCATTTATACTTAACAGCCAAAAGACAGATGTAAACTAAAGGCCTCGACTAAAAACTGGGAAGCTTTTTGAAGTACTTTGTACTATTCATCATAGAGACAACTACAAGCCCTAAATAACTTCAGTAAAGACTATCTGAAAGACTATCTCCCAAAGACTTCTGAAAAACTATCTCCCTAGATGAGCTTACATGAATTTTAAGATTCTTGGGGAGGGATTTCTCTTTCTTGCACCAAAATCCCACATGAGGACAGGTTGCTCCACTCTTTTTACCACCTCTTTCCACTGGCAGACAAATAACTTCTTCTTAACCTACAAGATCTTTTAACGTAGATATGCTGCATTTTTGTTACCATTATTACATTTTAATTGTTTTTGAAGTGTTGTAAATTTATATTTTTGATGTAATTATTCCCTTTTGTTCACTTTTTATTTTATTCTGTTTTAAATTACATTATAAGTCACTTTGGGCTCCCATATTGAGAGGAAAGTGGGATTAAAAGGGAATGAAAGTGGCTGTATCCTGGGTAGCAACTAGTGATGTAAAGAATATTTGTCAAAATTCAGTCAACAGAAGAATTTTCTGTTATTAGAAGATTTCAAAAGCTTTTTAAAGAGAAAAAAATCATGAGCACTTCCCAATGAAAATTCTCAATCAAAAGAATTTTGGTTTTTAATTTGATGGCCAGGATTTGAGTATTTTGCATAAGCAAAGCTACCATTCATATTGGGTTTTTCTAGCATAGGAATGTTCTTTAAACTTCTGCCAAACTTCTTTTTGACATGCTAATTGAGTTTGAAATGTCATGTAACTAGTGTAAATGTTTGCCTCCCTTATCTTTTATTTCCATTTGAGTAATTTGTGAAAAATACTTCTCGACAAGGAGAGAAAAATAACCTTTTGAAAGTGGGACTTTAGAAAGGAATATATATATTTTTTTAAAAAATCGCATCTAGTTCTCAATGGGAGAGAAGAAAAAAAAATTGGTTTGTCACAACACTAGTAGCAACCCATGAGTTGGTGTCTGGATCAATTAGACCGTCTAGTTGGTCTGTGTCGAAAGACCCTTTGTAGACACAAAACCATTTTAGCCACATGGCTGCAGCCATTCTCTTGGTGATGGGATCTATGCATTAGAGGTTTGGTGAGAACACATGATCAGGAAAGAAGCCTGGAAAATGGGCTGTAGGGAATTCATTGGTTTCTAGAGCCATTCTAGAGGTATTTGGTACTGGCAGAGTAGAGAAAAGTGAACAAGGCAGTGACGGCAAAGAAGCATGAGCCTCACCACAAACCTTTTGAGGATTTGAACCATTGTTGCCAGGGCATGTACAACAAGAAGACTCTAGAATTTCACCTACTGCTTGATTTCAAATGGCATGAGCTGTCTAAATCAATGCAAGCAATGTTCCTCTCCTCATCCCCTTTGGTCACTCCTTGCTTTTTTTGTACATTGCTCTTGCATAATCACATATACAAATATCAAGAATATCTGCCATCCAATGAGAAGGGATAGAGATGGATACCTATGCTTTAAGGTCATCTCACACAGATAAAACATGTTTTGTCTCACACCTGACTTTTTTTCCCCCATGCCTGAAATTTGCCTGAAGATTGAGAGGCATTGCAGTTTCCTGAGACTTCAGGCAGTGGCAGGAGTCATGTTTAGTGACCTGGGTCCATTCACATTAAAGAATTATTGCACTGTTATTCCACTTTAACTGCTATGGTTCCATCCTATTGCATCCTGGGACTGGCTGTTTTGGGAGGAGTATTTAAAATTGCATTGTGTTGATTTCTCATGTAAGCAAAGTTATGCTCAAAGTTCATCAGTAGAGACTCCTACCATATATAGAGCAGTAAATCTCAGCAGAACAAGCAGAGGTCAGGAAAGGAAGAGGTACTAGAGATCTCACTGCAAATATACCATGTATAATGGAATGCTTCAGAGAATTTCAGAAGAAAATCAGCACGTGCTTTAATTTACTGAATATAGATTGTGCCTTAGGACAATCAAATATATTGACACCCCAGCTCTTTAAGTACAACCCTTTAAGTACAACATTTTTATATAACTGCTAGGAGAGGCTTCTGGCCATACCTTCCTCAAGGTAAACCTGTGCTTCTCTGTGTGCCTTTTGATTGGGTAAGACCTTAAAATTTGAATTTGTGAGCCATTTCATTGGTTCATTGGGGAGGAGGAAAGAGAAATCTCATTTTATATAACTGCTAGGAGAGGCTTCTGGCCATACCTTCCTCAAGGTAAACCTGTGCTTCTCTGTGTGCCTTTTGATTGGGTAAGACCTTAAAATTTGAATTTGTGAGCCATTTCATTGGTTCATTGGGGAGGAGGAAAGAGAAATCTCATTTTATATAACTGCTAGGAGAGGCTTCTGGCCATACCTTCCTCAAGGTAAACCTGTGCTTCTCTGTGTGCCTTTTGATTGGGTAAGACCTTAAAATTTGAATTTGTGAGCCATTTCATTGGTTCATTGGGGAGGAGGAAAGAGAAATCTCATTTTATATAACTGCTAGGAGAGGCTTCTGGCCATACCTTCCTCAAGGTAAACCTGTGCTTCTCTGTGTGCCTTTTGATTGGGTAAGACCTTAAAATTTGAATTTGTGAGCCATTTCATTGGTTCATTGGGGAGGAGGAATCTCATTTTATATAACTGCTAGGAGAGGCTTCTGGCCATACCTTCCTCAAGGTAAACCTGTGCTTCTCTGTGTGCCTTTTGATTGGGTAAGACCTTAAAATTTGAATTTGTGAGCCATTTCATTGGTTCATTGGGGAGGAGGAAAGAGAAATCTCATTTTATATAACTGCTAGGAGAGGCTTCTGGCCATACCTTCCTCAAGGTAAACCTGTGCTTCTCTGTGTGCCTTTTGATTGGGTAAGACCTTAAAATTTGAATTTGTGAGCCATTTCATTGGTTCATTGGGGAGGAGGAATCTCATTTTATATAACTGCTAGGAGAGGCTTCTGGCCATACCTTCCTCAAGGTAAACCTGTGCTTCTCTGTGTGCCTTTTGATTGGGTAAGACCTTAAAATTTGAATTTGTGAGCCATTTCATTGGTTCATTGGGGAGGAGGAAAGAGAAATCTCATTTTATATAACTGCTAGGAGAGGCTTCTGGCCATACCTTCCTCAAGGTAAACCTGTGCTTCTCTGTGTGCCTTTTGATTGGGTAAGACCTTAAAATTTGAATTTGTGAGCCATTTCATTGGTTCATTGGGGAGGAGGAAAGAGAAATCTCATTTTATATAACTGCTAGGAGAGGCTTCTGGCCATACCTTCCTCAAGGTAAACCTGTGCTTCTCTGTGTGCCTTTTGATTGGGTAAGACCTTAAAATTTGAATTTGTGAGCCATTTCATTGGTTCATTGGGGAGGAGGAATCTCATTTTATATAACTGCTAGGAGAGGCTTCTGGCCATACCTTCCTCAAGGTAAACCTGTGCTTCTCTGTGTGCCTTTTGATTGGGTAAGACCTTAAAATTTGAATTTGTGAGCCATTTCATTGGTTCATTGGGGAGGAGGAAAGAGAAATCTCATTTTATATAACTGCTAGGAGAGGCTTCTGGCCATACCTTCCTCAAGGTAAACCTGTGCTTCTCTGTGTGCCTTTTGATTGGGTAAGACCTTAAAATTTGAATTTGTGAGCCATTTCATTGGTTCATTGGGGAGGAGGAAAGAGAAATCTCATTTTATATAACTGCTAGGAGAGGCTTCTGGCCATACCTTCCTCAAGGTAAACCTGTGCTTCTCTGTGTGCCTTTTGATTGGGTAAGACCTTAAAATTTGAATTTGTGAGCCATTTCATTGGTTCATTGGGGAGGAGGAATCTCATTTTATATAACTGCTAGGAGAGGCTTCTGGCCATACCTTCCTCAAGGTAAACCTGTGCTTCTCTGTGTGCCTTTTGATTGGGTAAGACCTTAAAATTTGAATTTGTGAGCCATTTCATTGGTTCATTGGGGAGGAGGAAAGAGAAATCTCATTTTATATAACTGCTAGGAGAGGCTTCTGGCCATACCTTCCTCAAGGTAAACCTGTGCTTCTCTGTGTGCCTTTTGATTGGGTAAGACCTTAAAATTTGAATTTGTGAGCCATTTCATTGGTTCATTGGGGAGGAGGAAAGAGAAATCTCATTTTAGGAGAGGCGCGCGCCTAACGGCGCGCGAATTTTTTCTTTTCATACTCATTTTTATATTTGATAGCCAAGGAAGGGGGGAAGTACAGAGGAGAAGATAGCCTGAACACAGTGAGGACAAACTCATTCAATATTTATACTTTTCTTCCCACTATTCCCTTAAGGGGCTGTGGGGATTCAGAGGAAGTGAATCAGGGACTTGCCTCTAGAAGGAGCTAGCAGCCAGGAACTTTCTAGATACCTATAGGCCCAGTTGATTGAGCTCACTAACAGAGCTTGGGGACAAAGGCCAGCCACACAGGGATTTTTTACACTGGTGTTTTACAGGAGAAGCCCACAGTCTTGTTTCATTGCCTCCTTAAGACTTCTCACTATGGACACTGAGGGACCTGCAGCAGTCACCTGCAACACCTGTGGGATGTTTGTCTTCTTGCCTATAGATGTGGGGAACTTCACCTGCACCAAGTGCAAGTTGGTAGCCCTCTTAGAAGGAAGAGTTCAGCAGTTGGAGGCCCAGGTGTCAACACTTCAGCATCACAGAGAGCAGGAGGTTCTCTTGAACAGAAAGGACCAGATGGTCCTGGACAGGAAACACACAGAGAAAGTTGCTGAGGAAGAAGAGGTCACTTCACACACAAAAGAAGGAGATGGTTGGAGGAAAGTTACACGCAGAAGTAGGGAAACCACGGTTCGTTCTGTGAGCTTGCAGCTACAGAATCACTTTGAATCTCTCTCTGTTATCAGAGATGATGAGGAAAAGCAGCAGGGACAGACATCAGGGACAGAGCAGGGGAGACTGAGAGTACCACGAAAGGGAACAGCCGCTGCTAAGCCTCGGAGGAGGCGTGTGGTGGTTGTGGGGGACTCCTTGCTGAGGGGTACAGAAGCAGTGGTTTGTGGGCCTGACAAGATGTCTCGGGAGGTGTGTTGTCTCCCTGGGGCAAAGATCCATCATGTAACTGAGAGGCTGACAAGACTTGTCAAGCCTACTGATCAACACCCCTTTCTTCTGGTTCATGTGGGAACCAATGATACTGCAAGGCACAGCCTTCAGAATATCATAAGGGATTATGAGGCTCTAGGAAGGAAGCTGAAAGAGATGGATGCACAGGTTGTCATATCATCTCTTCTCCCAGTAGAAAGGCATGGTCCAGGAAGGGAGAAGAAAATAGCAGAGGTGAATAACTGGCTCCGTAGATGGTGCCGCCAAGAACAGTTTGGATTCTTGGATCATGGGCTGCGGTTCCATGAGGAGGGACTTCTGGCAAGGGATGGGCTGCATCTCACACCAGTTGGCAAAAACATTTTTGCCAAAAGTCTCAAAAATCTGATCAGGAGGGCTTTAAACTGAGTTATATGGGGGAGGGAAACATTATTTTGGAAGGCAAAAGGGCTGGAGAAAATAATCAAACTGACATAGAGGGAACAAGGCAAACAGTGCAAGGACCCAACAGTGGGAAGCAAAAAAATTTGCACAGGCAGCAAGTAAAGGGAACACATGTTCTTAGATGTCTCTACACTAATGCACAGAGTATGGGAAATAAACAGGATGAACTCGAACTCCTAGCACAACAGAGCAAATATGATATAATAGGCATCACTGAAACCTGGTGGGATGAGTCTCATGACTGGAATGTAGAAATAGAGGGATATAACCTTTTTAAGAGAAACAGGCCAAACAGGAAAGGAGGAGGAATAGCATTGTATGTCAGGGATATTTACACCAGTGAAGAGATCCAGGAAGTCAGTACAGGAAGCCAGGTGGAGAGCATCTGGATAAACATTAAAGGAGAGGGAAACAACAGGGATGTTACTGTGGGAGTCTACTACAGACCCCCGACTCAGGCAGAGGAATTGGATGATGCCTTTCTAGAACAGATGAGCACACACTCAGAAAGGAGAGATGTAGTAGTGATGGGGGACTTCAACTATCCGGATATTTGCTGGAAGTCAAACTCAGCCAAATCCTCAAGGTCTAGCAAATTCCTCACTTGCCTGGAAGACAATTTCATTGTCCAAAAGGTGGAAGAGACAACAAGGGGATCAACTATTTTAGATCTGATCTTAACCAACAGGGATGACCTAGTCAATGGGGTGCAAGTGGTTGGATCCTTAGGGGGAAGCGACCATGTTCTCCTGGAGTTTGTTATACAGCGGAAAGGGGAAGCCAGGCATAGTCAGACACGCATTCTAGACTTTAGGAGAGCTGATTTCAATAAACTTAGAGAAATACTGGGGGAGATCCCATGGTCAAGAAAACTAAAAGAGAAGGGAGTTCAAGACGGATGGGAGTTTCTCAAAAAGGAGATACTGAAGGCGCAATTTCAAACAGTTCCAATGAGGAAGAAAAATGGGAGGTGTCTCAAGAAGCCAGGATGGATGACTAAGGAACTTTCAACTGAGATAAGCCTTAAACAGAACATGTATAAGAAATGGAAAAATGGGGAAATCACGAAAGAGGAATTCAAACAAATAGCCAGCACATGTAGGGGTAAAGTCAGAAAAGCTAAAGCACAGAATGAACTCAGGCTGGCTAGAGAGGTTAAGAACAACAAAAAGGGCTTTTTTGGGTATGTCCGAAGCAAAAGGAAGAAGAAGGAAACAGTAGGGCCACTGCGTGCAGAAGATGGCAAAATGCTCAAAGATGACAAAGAAAAGGCAGAATTACTCAACACCTTCTTTGCTTCAGTCTTCTCAGAAAAGGCAAAGGGTGGTCAACCTAAGGATAATGGAGCAGAAGACAGAATAGGGGAATCTCAGCACAGAATAAGTAAAGAGATAGTACAGGAATACCTGGTTAACCTAAATGAATATAAATCTCCAGGACCAGATGAACTACATCCTAGAGTATTAAAAGAACTGGCGAATGTAATATCGGAACCATTGGCAATAATCTTTGAGAACTCCTGGAGAACAGGAGAAGTCCCAGCAGACTGGAGGAGGGCAAACGTTGTGCCCATCTTCAAAAGGGGGAAAAAAGAGGATCCCAACAATTATCGTCCAGTTAGTCTGACATCAATTCCAGGAAAGATTCTAGAGCAGATCATTAAGCAGAGAGTCTGTGAACATTTAGAGGCCAATGCCATAATCACAAAAAGCCAACATGGGTTTCAGAGAAACAAGTCTTGCCAGACAAATCTGATCTCTTTTTTTGATAAAATTACCAGTTTGGTAGATGAAGGGAATGCTGTGGATATAGTATATCTTGATTTCAGTAAGGCCTTTGACAAGGTTCCCCATGACATTCTTGCAAACAAGCTCGTAAAATGTGGGCTAGACAAGGTAACCATTACATGGATTTGTAACTGGTTGACTGACCGAACTCAAAGGGTGCTCAACAATGGCTCCCTTTCATCCTGGAAAGAAGTGACCAGTGGGGTCCCACAGGGTTCTGTCCTGGGCCCAGTGCTATTCAATATCTTTATTAATGACTTGGATGACAGAATTGGGGGCATACTTATCAAATTTGCAGATGACACCAAATTAGGAGGAGTAGCCAATACTCCAGAAGACAGGATTGAAATTCAGAATGACCTGAATAGACTAGAAAGCTGGGCCAACGCTAACAAAATCAAATTCAATGCGGAGAAATGTAAGGTTCTGCACCTAGGGAGGAAAAATGAAATGCACAGATATAGGATGGGGGACATCTGGCTGAATGAAACTATGTGTGAAAGGGATCTAGGAGTCCAAGTAGACCATAAGTTGAACATGAGTCAGCAGTGTGATGCAGCAGCTAAAAAGGCCAATGCTATTTTAGGTTGCATCAATAGAAGTATAGTGTCTAGATCAAAGGAAGTAATAGTGCCTCTCTATTCTGCTTTGGTGAGGCCCCACCTGGAATACTGTGTCCAGTTCTGGGCACCACAATTGAAAAAGGATGTGGAGAAACTGGAGCGGGTCCAAAGGAGGGCAACTAAGATGGTGAAGGGTCTGGAAACCATGCCCTATGAGGAACGACTTAGAGAGCTGGGGATGTTTAGCCTAGAGAAGAGAAGGTTAAGAGGTGATATGATAGCCCTGTTCAAATATTTGAAGGGATGTCATATTGAGGAGGGAGCAGGCTTGTTTTCTGCTGCTCCAGAGACCAGAACGCGGAGCAATGGATGCAAGCTGCAGGAAAAGAGATTCCACCTCAACATTAGGAGGAACTTCCTGACAGTAAGGGCTGTTCGACGGTGGAACACACTCCCTCGGAGTGTGGTAGAGTCTCCATCCTTGGAGGTCTTTAAGCAGAGGCTGGATAGCCATCTGTCGGGGATGCTTTGACTGGGAGTTCCTGCATGGCAGGGGGTTGGACTGGATGGCCCTTGTGGTCTCTTCCAACTCTATGATTCTATGATTCTATGATTCTATGAACCCAATAGCTTTTTGTGGTCTATGCAGTCAAAGGCTGTGCCTATCAAAAATTCAAGAGAATGTTATTAGTTAAGCGGCAAATTGAATACCAATCTATTCGTGATGGCTTCAGGGGTGAGGTCGAAGAATCAGATGCAAGGGCAATACCCAGGAATAAGAAGGGATTCTGTAGAGTACACTAGCAAACAAGATGTCAGCATTATTATCCTCGAGGAATTAAGGGAATTTAAAAAGGCCTTTAAAAAAGAAATCAGAGAAGAACTGAAAGATTCTAGGGAAGAAATAAGATCGGACATGCACAAAGAAATTGAAAGCCTAGCTAGTAAAATTGATAAAATTACGGGAGAATTTAAAGATTTGAGGGCAGAGGTGGATCAGCTGGTGACCCAATCAAAAGATCTGGATAAAAGAACATCTATTATAATGAATGAACAGCAGAATGTTAAGTGTACTAGCGCAAGAAATCAGATATAGAGAAAGATGCTTGAAGTTGCGAGGTTTGCCAGAGGTCGAAAAAGAACAATTGTTGAATCGTGTAATTCCTGTGCTTGCAGAATATATAGACATACCGGAAGAAGTTCTAGATTCTCAAATTGAAAAAATTTTCAGAATCAACTCGAGATTGGCTAAAGAAAAAAATTTGGATAGAGATATAGCAATCTGTTTTACCAATGTAAGGACTAGAAATAAGATCTGTTTACAAAACCTGGAGGAAAAGTTGTTAATAGAAGGGAAGGAGATTGAAATCTATAAAGACATTCCGGTACAGATCCTGAGGAAAAGACAGGAATACAAATTCCTCACGCAAGCTCTGCAAAAACACAACATTAAATTCAGGTGGGATAAATTTGAGGGGGTGTTATTTACATACAAACAAAAAAGATATAAAATAGACTCTGTTGACAAAGCTAAAGAATTTTATAGAAGAATCTTGGATAAAAGAAAAAAGACAGAAGGAACTAAAGAGAGAGGTGAAACAGAGGATTTAGGAGGGACAGATAGAAAAGAGCAAGATAAAAATACCAGAGAAGAGGAGGAAAGAATAAAGAAAACAGAAGGGGCTCCGGGGCTTTAAAGAAGCTGAAGCAAATGTTTAGAATAGGTTCTCTAAATGTTAGAGGTCTTAATAAAGCTCATAAGAGAAGAATTTTATTTCACTATTTGGGGAAACTTAAATGGGATATAGTGTGTCTGCAAGAAACAAAAATAAGAGAAAATGAAATAAAGTTTTTGAGAAATAACAGTTTAGGTTATCTTTTCTGCTCCTCTGACAAAAATAAGAGGCGTAGGGGTGTCGCTGTATACATAAACAAAAAATATGAAGCTAAAGAGCTGTTTAAAGATGACGAGGGCAGGTACGTTGCAATTCGGATAGCCTTACAAAATCAAAAATGCGATATTGTATGTATATATGCTCCATTAGAAAAAAAAGATGCTTTCTTTAAAAAACTTAATCAAGATCTAACTAAAGCTGATGGTGACTCTTTGATTGTGGTGGGAGATTTTAATGGGGTTTTTAAACCCAGGAGAGATCGGAGTTCAAAAAAGAAGGTCCAAAATAATCAAGGGAAGCTCCCCCGTAGCTGTACCGAATTGTTAGAAGAGTATGACCTGATTGACGTATGGCCACATCTTTATAAAGGAAAAAAAGGATTTACATTTCATTCAGACTCTAACAAGGCATATTCTAGAATTGACATGTTTCTGGTTTCAAGGAGATTAATACCACTAATTCAGAGAATGGAGATTGCTCCAAGAGAGCTCTCAGACCATAATATGATTGAACTTAATCTGACAATAACACAAGAAAGACCCTGTTATGTATGGAGATTGAATGAAGATTTATTGAATGACGAATTGGTGGTGCAAGATTTGAGAAATGAAATAAGTCTCTTTTTGAAGGAAAATTGGACACAAGATATAAAAGACAAGGTTGTGTGGGACACTTGCAAGGCAGTGGTTAGGGGTATTTTAATAAAAAAAACAGCCGAACAAAAAAAACGAAGACAGGAAAATGAGAAAAAAATTAACTTAGAATTGAAACACCTAGAGGAAGAACTATACAGGGATCCCAATAATAAAAACATAAAAACAAAATATGAAACTTTAAGGAGGAAAAAACAGGAGATTAACACTGAGGAAATGGCAAAAAAATTGAAATTGATCAAGCAAAAACATTTTGAACAGGCGAATAAACCTGGTCGCTGGTTGGCCTATAAATTAAGGAAAGAAAAAGATAAAAGACTGATCACAGAAATAAAGCATAAGGGAAAAAAAATTACAAACACAATCAGAAATTAAAAAAGCCTTTAAGGAGTATTATACCGAGTTGTTTAATGAAAAAGATGACAAAACAGCTATACAACAACGGGTAATAGAGTATCTCAAAAAAAAAACCATGAGTGTATAAATAAAATTTCTGATTATCAAAAAGACATTATGGAAAAGCCAATCACTGTAGAGGAAATAATAGACGCCATAGACTCCCTAAAAATGGGCAAAGCACCAGGCCCGGATGGCTACTCTGCCAAATTTTATAAAGTTTTCAAAAAAGAGATTGTGAATATCCTATGTAACTCTTTCAACAAAGTGAAACTTGAAGGAAAACCATCAACTTGGAACTTCGCAGAGGTAGCATTAATCCCTAAAGAAGGGAAAGATAGAAGTGATGTAAAAAACTATAGACCAATAGCTCTATTGAATTTGGACTACAAGATCTTTGCAGGGATACTAGGAAAAAGACTGAAAGCACTCTTAGCGGAAATAACTCACAAAGACCAAAACGGTTTCTTACCGAATAGACAAATAAGAAACAATATCAGATACCTACTGAATATCATCGAACATTATAATGCTCATAATGAAACTAAAGCTGCACTTATCTTTTTAGACGCCGAAAAGGCTTTTGATAACGTTAATTGGCAGTTCCTGTTTGAAGTACTTAAAAGAATGAATTTTGGGGTTAATTTTTGCGCAAATATCGAACAAATCTACGCACAACAAGAAATACAAATTAAAGTGAATGGGGATAAGACGGACAGCATTGTAGTAAATAAAGGTACTAGACAAGGCTGCCCTCTATCACCGTTACTGTTCATCATTATTTTGGAGATTCTAAATAACTCCATAAGAGCAAATAAGCGAATAAGGGGGACAAAAATAAAGAAACACGAAATCAAGCTAAAAGCTTACGCAGACGACATTGTGATTTGTTTGGAAGATCCGGTAAGGAACATCGAATATTTATTTGGGGAACTTAATGAGTTCGGTAGGGTCTCAGGATTTAAAGTCAATAAAAGTAAGACACAAATTATGACAAAAAACCTAAAAGATACAGACAAAATAGAATTATCTAACAAGATAGGTATTAAAATAGAAAGGAAGGTTAGATATTTAGGAGTCTGGTTAACGGAGAAAAATATGAGATTATTTGAGAATAATTACATTCCGGTATGGAAACAAATAGAAAAGGATCTGAAACTTTGGAATAATTATAATTTATCACTGCTGGGAAGAATATCGGTAATTAAGATGAGCATTCTTCCCAGATTAATGTTTCTATTTTTAAACCTCCCTACTGTACCAAATGAAAAAATATTTATGGATTGGGAAAAATCAATCTCCAAATTTGTCTGGAGAGGTAAAAAAGCCAGAACACAAGGGAAAATTTTAAAAAGAGATCGAGCTTTGGGTGGTGCTGCACTGCCAGACTTGAGAATATATTATAGAGCGTGTAATTTACTGTGGGTACAGGAATGGATAACTTTAGCAGACAAAGACATGTTGGACATAGAAGCCTCAAACTTAAGATTTGGATGGCATGCATACCTCTGGTATAGCAAACATTCAGTAAATAGAGACTTTAACAACCATGTGATAAGAAAAACATTATTAAAATCCTGGCAAACTGTAAAAAGCAAATTCTATTGTGGGTTACCCTTGTGGGTCTCAGGACAGGAGGCATTCTTCGGAAGGTGGGAGGAAGGTAAAAGATGGATTACTTATCAAGATTTATTAAAAACTAATTCAAAAGGAGAATACGTAATGAGATCTATAGAGGAATTAATAGAAAATGGTATAGAAATTAATTGGTTTAGATATACTCAATTGACTCAACGATTTATAGAAGACAGAAAAAATTTAAATTTTGTAAAAGGTCCTAACGAATTAGACAAACTGTTCTGGGAAAAAGATAAGGGTAAGATCGCAAAACTCTACAGAATATTATTAAGTAGAGAATTGGACCAAGAGACGGTTACTCCGTACATGGTGAAATGGGCTCAAGAGCTCGGTCACACTATCTCAATGGACAACTGGGAGGATTCCTGGAAGAAGTCAAGCAAATTTACTGCATCCTATTCACTGAAAGAAAATTACTTTAAAGTAATTAACAGATGGTACTACACACCACATAGAATCGCAAAAATCTATGGATCTAATGAACAATGTTGGAAATGTCTTAAAAGCAGGGGAAGTTACCTTCATATGTGGTGGGCGTGTCCAAAAATTAAAAAATTTTGGTGTAAAATACACGTGAAGATCCAGGAGTTATTAAAAATTAGTTTCCCGTGTGTTCCGGAATTGTATTTATTAAATATGACATCTTTTTTGGGAGTATCGGCAGATAAAAAATATTGGAGAATCACCCTATATTTGATTACTACAGCCAGAATCCTTCTTGCAAAAAAATGGAAATCAAAAACAGTGCCTACTATTAATGAGTGGTTCCAAAAAATTATGGAAATAAAAGAAATGGACACTTTAACGGCATTGATTAATAATAAATCTGATATAAAGGCTAAGAAAGAATGGGAACCAATAGTTAAATATTGGTTTAAAAAATGTAATGTGGATATTAAGTTGTTGTAAATTTATTTTAGGTTGTGAAAGGGATACAGTTGTTAGGGAATATATTGGGGCAGAACAACATGTGACTTTATACTATAATATAATAAGGTTATTGCAAAACTGAGGTACTATTACAGCGAATATCGATAGTTATTTCAGTGGTTTTAGTGGTTACGGGATCACATTTTTTAGTTAAATGCGAAGGATGGATAAAAAATAATATTAATAATAACAATAATAAAATAAAATAAGGCTTAGTACCTTACCATTTTGTAGGAGATACAAACAACATTGTTAATATGATTGCAGGAAGTTTTTTTGTTCTGGTTGTACGCGGAAAATTTATCTCGATGCATTTATCATAGTGTTTATTATATTATTCATTTATTTCTCTTGATTATGATATGTATGGTATAACATTGCAATAAAGGAAAAAAAAAATTCAAGAGAATGTTAATCTCTATTTTTTTTCCTGGTTAATGAAGCCAAGGACACTAAACTAGAAAAGCCATTCCCGTTCTATTCTCACCTTTTATTTTCTATTCTGAAATCCATAATTCTCTGAAGATGCTACATGAACTCCATCCCCCTCCTTCTCTATCCCCACCACACCCTTTATTCCCTAAAATGTTCATTTCTTATCCGTGCTCATGAGCTCCTGCTTGATTTATGCCTTTTATCTTGGTACCATTGCTTCCTGTCCTGCAATGAAGCTCAAGTGAAGCACCCTCTTCTTTTCTAAACTTTTCTCCTATTTCAATCTTCTCATTCATTTCTCTCACTCTTTCAACTCCTTCTTGCCATCTCTCAGATTTCTGATAATACTTTATAACTAACCAGTTATACTTTATTAATATTTGATATTTTTTTTCTTGAAAAAGCTTTCACTTGGGTCTATTGCTCTCTGTTGTTCTACCTTATGAGAGCATTGCTCTAACCAGACTAAATAATTTGAACTTTTTGGCTCTGTAGCATTTTGGATAGTGCTGTAATTAAGCTATACCAAAAAAGATACCATACTGTATAGCTTAACAAGACCAAAAACACCAAGAAGACTTTTCTCCAGCACACCATCTGAGTAATTTTTCATTCAGTACTCATATTTCATAAAAGCTTATTCACTGAACACAGAGAAATTGTATACAAACATGTTTAGAAAGTCACGTCCTGAGCAAGTAATAGATTTTGACATGCTAAATGACTAATAGAAGCAGTAATTACAAGGACCTATAGAAGCTTAATATGCATGGAAAGGGCACGCAAATCCATTCACTTAAGATTAAGGAATGGCTATTTATAATTTATTATAATGCATAAAAAAATAACCACAACAAATGTATTGCTCTTGAATTTGTCCTGAAGAAATTCATGGTGAACTTTTCCATGAATCTCTCTCTCTCTCTCTCTCTCTCTCTCTCTCTCTCACACACACACACACACACACACACCCCTTCAGATTGATTCTCTTGTGTCCAACCATTTTGTCTGGTAATAATTTTAATTGGTAACAATTATTTTGCAGTAATAAAGGTATGATTAACTTAAATTATGACCCTATCATAACAAGGTATAATATGTGGCTTGACCTTAATTGTAGTGGTAAACCTGTACCATCTTAGTTATTTTTATAACTATGTTGTGGTCTGACAAAATAGTTGAGGACAAAAAAAATGCATATGGTTCAAACACTGACATATACTCTGCCTTGTGCTCTGTTGTGGATATTGAGGGAACAATGTGTGTTTTGTACCACAGGCCACTCTTGTAAGCATTCATTTTTCAAAAAGTGATAGAAAGTTACTTTTAAAATGTAACCATAACAGTACCTATCTACTGCCTGTAATATAACTATAGCAATTACCTTTGAGAATCATTTATCTGATCACAAGGCAAATTGTTGTATAGGTTGAGTCTCCCTTATCCAAAATGCTTGAGACCAGAAATATTTTGGATCTGTTTTTTTCCCAATTTTGTAATACCTGTATTAGCAAATACTGTATGTACATAATGAGATATTTTGGATATAGGATATCTAGTCATATGCATTTCATATAACCTTATACACATAGCCTGAAGGTAATTTTATACCACATTTTTAATAATTGTTTGTATAAAGCAAAGTTTATGTAAACTGAACTATCAGAAAGCAAAGGTGTTGCTATCTCAGCTACTCATGAAAAAAGTTTTGGTTTTTGGAGCTTTTTTTTTTATTTTATTTTGCAATTCCAGATAAGGGAAGCTCAACCTATATTCCATTTATTCCTAAATCCAATATTAAGAACATGTATTTTAGAAATATAGTCAGCTTATATGATGTATATGTCCACCCCTTACTCATATCCTATATATAATCTTTTTTTTTCTTGTTTCCTATCCCACCTTTCCTTGTAATTGTACTTGTAAGACCCTGTGTGTGTGTGTGTGTCCATTCAGTGGCTGAACTACATGAAACCTTGCTTCTTGGTATTCTTAGAAAAAAATCCTTACCCATTATATCATCTATGTTATAAAAAAGATGGGCCTTGATGTGCAGTAAACCTGCAGCACATTTGTGAGTAGAACACAAGTATCCACACCAGGTTCCTGTTTCTTAGCTTTCACATACACACTTTTATGTTCTTATTGAATGAAATTTTTGTAACTTTGTTCCTTCTATTGTGACATTACAATGCACTGGTTTTATCTCTAACTGCAATGACATTCTAAGAATAAACAGACTGCAATCTGTCATCAACACCATAGTAATAGAAGGTTTGTTTCTAATCTTCAGGATACCACAATTAAATTGTATTTCATGAAGTGACAGAAAGAAACAATTCATCTTCCAGTGCTCTGCGCTGAACATGTTTTGCTTGTATGCATGCAATCTTTGATTCTATGTCCGAGCTCATTCCTGATCTGCCTGTACAATTTCAATGTTACGCACAGAAAATCTAACTTGTATTCTTCTTGTGTCAGGTGTACCCAAACTAATAATAGGAGGCATTCAGTATTTCCTTTAGTATTCACTTGAGTGACTTCATTTTCAGTGTTTTCAGTAATTCTCTCCCTCTGCGTTTCTATTTTAAATGTTCAGCTCTCATCCTTTTCTTTTCTTTTTTTCTTTTTTTCTTTTTCTTTTTGGTTATTTTTAGGTTGCAGATTGCTAAGCTGTTCCCTTGAGAAACAGATCACATTTCTGTATATAGGGAAAGAATTTCTCCCAAATACTCTGGCCAGAGGTCCTGACACCTTGATTTTGTTCTTCTTCTGGGAAGAAAGGGGATGGGGTCATCAGAGTCTTTTATATTCATATATCCAAGAGATTGAAGATCATAAAATGAAAAGGCTCTCCTACTGAGAGAGTTAAGAACAGTAAGAGGATTTCCATTTATAGCCCTGAGCTATGAGGGATTTTTTTATATATATTTTCCCTGAGAATGACTCCAACCTTGCAATACAATTTCGAAAGTAATAAGCAGTGTGAGTCGTATAAGGATCTCTTGTGGGGAATTAAAGAAAACAACAAGCACATCCCTTATAGTGATAAAGAATGGTAAATGAGTTGTGCAATGAAAAATAATAATTATAATCATGCTTGAACATGGTCAGTTGCAGTAAACTTGACAAAATGAAATGTAATTAAGCAAGGTCACTAACTACAGAATCCTCTGTATCCATGGATTCTGCACTCATAGATTCAATCCTACAGTTTGATTTTTTTTTAAATTCCAAAAAATTGCCAATCTGTAATGTTTCTAGAAGCCTAAAAAGATTGGCCCTGGGTATGGGTGTATGAGGCAACCAGCATGGTATAGTGGTTTGAGTGTTGGACTGCAACTCTGGAACTCAGGGTTCGATTTCCAGCTTGGTCATGAAACCCACTGGGTGACATTTGGGCAAGTCACACTCTTTCAGCCTCAGGGAAGGCAATGGCAAACCTTCTCTGAAACAATCTTGCCAAGAAAATCCCATGGTAGTCAAATTAGGGTCATCATGGGCTGGTACAGACCAGCCCTTTGAGGCTCCCCCGTCACATGCTAGGGTTGCCTCAGGGCAGAACTTCCACACTGCCCTGCAAACCTAGCATGTGACAGGGTTGTCATCACTGCGGAGTGCCATTTACATGGCGCATGCAGCAATGACATCGCAGCCGCACAGCATCTATACAGCGCTGCACAGCTGCGATGTCGCAAAGGCACCCTATGGCGTCGTTTACCTTTATAACGTCGCAACTGCGATGCAAAAAAGGAGCTGGGTTTCCCCACTCCTTTTTCAACTGTACACCTTCACCGCTCCATCTAGTTGCTGTGGCAAAGGTGTGCAGTTAAAAAAGGTGGTGTCAGACCACCCTTTTTGGGTGGTCTGTAAAGCCGACATTATTTTTTAAAAAATTGAATGCACACAACTACAATGCAAACATTATTTCCCCATAGGAATCCTGCCTTCCATATTAAACTTTCACCCAGACCCTAAATTTGTAGCATTTCAGAGAGTGAGACACTGAAGACTCTAATACTTGTCATGTTCACTTTCCTTTGGAACTTTGCTTGTTTTTTCTTTTTCTTTTAATGACTAAACCCTATTTCTCAGAGCTCTCTTGAAGATTTACAAGAGGGTATCCAAAATTTTTAATGATCACTCTTTTAAAAAATTGACAGAAAATTTGTTTTGATTTGTAGTTGTTAACTTATCTCTATGTAGTCACTATCTAGATTTATACATTTTCCCAGTGTATCTTGACCCTCTGAATACCTGGTATTGTAGAAGCCTGCAGATTGCGTCTGATGAGGATTTTACACTTTAGTCACTTTTGGCACAGCCAGTCACAAAAATAAAGGATGCAATGAGCTGATTTTCTCAGCAACGTGCACTTAGGGGCCAATGATGACACTAACAAAATTACATCAATATGCCATAATAACTTCGGGGTGATAATTATTACTTTATGATACCCCCCTCATAAGGCGCAATCTGCAGACTTCTACAATATCAGGTACTCGGGGGGGGGGGGGTCAAGATACACTGGGAAAAATGTATAAATCTAGATAGTGACTACATAGAGATAAGTTAACAACTACAAATCAAAACAAACTTTCTGTCAATTTTTAAAAAAGGTGATCATTAAAACTTTTGGATACCCCCTCGTGAATTACTACAATACTAGAAATTTGGGGACTGAAGAAAGACTTTAATTCCTCACCTTTTAGCTATACTCCTAGCCCCCGCCATCATTCACCCATGCTTTGATTGCCATCAGAATTGATCTTTTCCTCATATAAGCTAAATCCAGTAAAATAGGTTGTGGGGAGATGTTCTGATTATGGCAATCGTATCAAAATTGTGATTGAGAAGTTATTGTGAATACAGAATAGTCAATACCCTTTACTGTGCCATTTTTAAAACTCCATTGGGCCTGTCCTAGAT
The DNA here is from genome assembly GCA_034509955.1 of Urosaurus nigricauda. Classification (NCBI taxonomy): domain Eukaryota; kingdom Metazoa; phylum Chordata; class Lepidosauria; order Squamata; family Phrynosomatidae; genus Urosaurus; species Urosaurus nigricauda. The sequence continues at coordinate 251,991,113 of JAOEGL010000001.1, read as the reverse complement.
TAAGAAGCAGAGCCCTCGCTCCATGCCATCTGCCTTGGTCCAGGCATCAGAGGGAGAGAAGAACTTTTGGACCGGATCCCCTTCCCCACCACCATTCCCTTCTCCTTTTGTGTCGTGTCTTCTTAGATTGTAAGCCTGAGGGCATGGAACCGTCTAATTAAAATAATAATTGTAAGCCACTTTGATAGCCTTTAGGGCTGAATAGCAGGGTAATAATAATAATAATAATAATAATTTTTCTGTAAATTCACTAGTTGTATAGAAGAGAGAAAAGCCAGCGTGGCATAGTGGCTTAAGTGTTGGATTAGGAGCCTAGAGACCAAACTTCTAAACTGAGGTTTCTGCTCAGCCACAGAAATCCACTGGATGACCTTGGGCTAGTCGTACACTCTCAGCCGCATGTCAAGGCAATGTCAAACCCACTCTGAACAAATCTTGCCAGAAAACCCCATGATAGATTTGCCTTAGGATTAAGGTAAGTTGGAAATGACTTCAATTATTTGATGGCACACAGCAAAACAATAATAAATGAATGAATGAATAAATAAATAAGCAATTTCAGTAGGTGTGACTGGCATATAAAACAACACATTCTAAAACTTCCTTTTCTATACAGCTACAGGTGTCCCCCACTTTCCAACAACCTACTTTCCAATGACTCACCATTTTAACCATTCTAAATTATACCGAGAACTTGTACATTTAATGCATGGTCCACTGTTTTGATGACACATCAAATTAATGAATTCTGGTTATAATTTAGAATGAAACAGTGGGTTGTCAAACACGGTCAAAACAGTGGCACAGAAAAGACAGGACCTTAAAGAGAGAAGATGTGGGGCTAATAGCCTACAGTACCACCCTCATTCCTCTTAGAGACTTTAAGCCTGAGTTAAAATTAACAGATGTAGTTCTGGAAGGGGACTCATCACCTGACATGATTTCCCCACCTTCTTTTTTCCCTTAAAGAGTGGCTGTGCTTACTGCTGTTTCTTCTGCTGGTTCTGCTGCTCGCTCCCTCTCTCTCTCTTGCCTCATCCCATCTTCCCTCATCCTTCATGCTGGCAAAACATGTTGTCACTGTTATATGCCTTCAAGTCATTTCCAACTTATGGCAACCCTATGGCAAACCTATCATGGGGTTTTCTTGGCAAGATTTGTTCAAGGGAGGTTTGTCATTATCTTTCCCTGAGGCTGAGAGCATGTGACTTACCCAGGGTTACCAAGTGGGTTTTACACCTGAGCAGGTCTCCAGAGTCATAGTCCAACACTCAAACCATTATGCCACGTATTGTCCCAGCACTGCTCACCCTACCTGTGCATGTCTGTGTGTGCCTGTGTACCTCCACTGGTCTTGTCAGCCTCTCCAGTTCCACCTTGACGGAGGTACAAACACATGTGTGTGCATGCAAGCACACACACAAAGGTACAGTGAATTGAGCTGGGATGGTAATTCCTCCTCCCTGCCCAGCCAACACAAGGCTAGGGTGAGAAGTCAACCTGTACCATTGGGAAGAATAGAGGGGAAGATGGAGAAAGGAAAATGCAACCTCCTGGGTTCAAGGGATAGATCTCTGTGTGTGTGCATGTGTGGTAAGGATTGATTACCTTCCTTTCTTTTTGAACTTTTTCTTTGGGTACCCCACTGATTTGACAGGTTAGGAACCAGAGCACACACTGATTCCACATTCCAATGATTTCTGTTTTTGAAAATTGCTCTGTTCCCTAACCTGTCAAATAAGTGGGGGCTTCCTGTATTAAAGATACAGGAGCTCAATTCTCTTTTCCATTTGGCCACTCTACCCTTACATTCCCTTCACACTGAGCAAAGTCTATCTGAAATGAAGGCACCAGTGAAATGACAAAATGAAAATAAATCACGAGCTTGCCCGGCAAGGCCTAAAAGCAGGTTAAAAATAAAAACAGCCCATAGCAGTTTGAATTTGGACTCAGATTCTGCTAAGAGTTCTGTGAGAAGCAGTGTTTTGAATTTCAGGGTCTGATATGGCTCTGGGAGTAGAATTTTCTGCCTGCCTGTCTGTTGTGTTTTGATTTTTGCACCCCCATGATAGCTATTCAGTGGCCCATCTGTAAGTAAACAGGTTATCACAAAAGGACCCTGTCTCTGTAAATACCAACCCAGTTATTTTGATCATTTTCCTTAATGATGGAATCTCTCTGTGTATAATGGGCATCATCTCTCTGTTCCCCAGGCCAACAGAGACTTTCAGTGGAGAATATTCATGCTTGTAAAGCTCTTTTGCCTTGTGAGGATACATTTACATAAGCATTAACCGCAAAGGAACCACAAAGATGCTGATGCTCAGGGACAGCAAATCTCCTTAAAAAGAATATGTGAACTCAGCCATACACCCTTATTGTGTGAGGCAAAATTATGAATTGATTTTTCCTAGACAAAATGCATATTGTGGCAATTAGCAACCCACTCAATGTGTTGTCCCTAGTTATGTTGGAAGTATCTCCATGGTCTCCTGAAAGAATTGCTAAAAGACACCATGGGGCTTTTTAGACCGCCCCAAAAGGGGCAGTCCATTCTCGCCCCTTCTGGCGGCGGGATGACGCCGAGGCTGCCGCACGGGCAGCATCTAGGCCTCATCCCACCGCTTTTGGAGGCCGCGGGGAACCGGCAAACTGCCGGTTCCCCACGGCCTCCAAGCGGGGTGCAGCAGGTGCTCTGGGCACCCGCTGCACCCCGCTTCCCTCGGCGGGGCTGGAGGGGGAAAGGGGCCGCCGCCGCGGCCCCTTTCTCCCTGGGTCTTTGCCGCGGCCATTTAAAGGCCGCGGCAAAGACCCGCCGCAAGAAAAGAGCTCCGAGAAGGAGCTCTTTTTTTGCGCCGCGGGAAGGGTGCGATTGGTGCCCTCCCGCGACACAAAAGCATCATAACGTGCGCAGCGCATCAAAATGCTGTGCACGTGATGACGCCTTTGCGGCGCCACCGTATGGATGCTGCCATCTTTAAATGGTGGCGTCCATGCGCTTTAGGCCTAGGGAGGGTGTAAACGCTACACCCTCCCTAACCCTAAAGGCGGGCTTTTTAGCCCTTAAAATGCCCCTTTTTGCCCGTCTAAAATGGGCCCATGTAAGGAGGCTTCTACATTGCATTTTGAGTGGTTTTCAATAGGTGGGGAATTAGTGTAGAATAGGTGGTCAGAATACAGTCAACTGAAAGTTTACAGGTATTTAATTATATTACTTCTAACAAACCTGGTGATCAAATCCTTGTACAGGGGATGAGGGAGAAGCACCTAGATTGTAATTCACTATAACAATATCTCTTGTGCACACTGCCAATATTGGCAATGGGATAAAACTCAGACATGTGTACATTTCCAAGGCAAAAGATACATTTCAGCAAAAGTTTTTAAAATGTACATAGGACCTTGCATACATACCCTGTTTCCTCGAAAATAAGACATCCCCAGAAAATAAGTCCTAGTAGAGGTTTTGCTGAATTGCTAAATAATAAGGCCTTCCCCAAAAATAGGACCTAGCAAAGTTTTTGTATATAAACATATAAACACTATATAATAAATGTTCATTTTTATGTTCAGCTTCATGGAAATATATGACATCCCCTGAAAATAAGACCTAGCACATCTTTGGGAGCAGAAATCAATATAAGACACTGTCTTATTTTTGGGGAAACACTGTACATACCTTTAAACAAAGTACCCAGCTAAAAATGCAAATCACATTCATTTTTCTTCAGCTGTCCCTAAACTGTGGAATGACCTGCCAGAAGAGACAAGACAGATTAATACATATGTACCTGAGAAAGTATACTTTAGTCTCCAAAAGCTCATGCTGCCAACTTCTTTCTTTCAGTTAGTCTCAAAGGTGCTACAAGATTGCTCTACATACTGATTCTACAGACTAACATGGGTATATATTTGAATACTACCAGATGAATACACTGTTCAGATTTTTAAAAGTATTAAAGTATTAAAGGCCAGATATGGGTAATTCATTATCTGTGTCAAGTGTGGTATAATGGTTTGAAAATTGAACTGTGACATTGGGAGTCCACTGTTCAAATCCTGGCTTGTCCATGGAAAACTACTGATTGACATGGGCAGGTCACACTCTCTCAGCCTCAGAGGATGGAAATGGCAAACCCACTCTGAAAAAAACTTGCCAAGAAAACTCTATAATAGGTTTGCTTTAGGGTCATCATACACTGGAAACAACTTGAAGGCACATAACAACAATATTAATAAATGTGAAAATGATTATTGGATTGGTACAAATATACATCTTGGCTGTTAGGTGCGCTCTACACCTTAAGTCCTTTTATACTTTCTTTCACTAAATGTGTAATGCATCAAAATGGTCTTTGTTGTATTATTAATACCGTGATATATTTGCTGAACATGGTAGGTCCATATATTAGCTTTTTCCTTGCCTTTTTCCCAGTTTGTTCTTCATTTGAGTACACAAAGTACATGGTTCACCTTTGCCTTTGCTGTGGAAGTACTGCAACTACCATAAAACTAAATTTAATTCCAATCAAATTGCTCTCATTAGAGCAAATGGAGAGTTAAATGATGCCACCATGGAATGAAATTTACATTACACTGCAAAGGGAACAGTGTTGATGACCTCCTCTCCACAGTCACATGGTGTAATTGCCAAAGTGGCAGAAAGAATTAAATTCCACATACCCTCTTCCCCAATTCAGTTGCTTCTCGATATTACAGACCAGTTTGTGGTATTATAATAAAATTGGCATAGGTGGTTCCTTCTGTAAAATGCTGAATTTCCCTCCACCCTTTCTTTCCGAATCAATGACATTGACTCATTGTCCTTTGGAACTTTTTAGGTAAATATAGGAGGCAGCACATCAGTGGTGTTACTAGGGGCCTGGGAGTGTGGACTACACTGGATGACATCCAGTGGGGTGATATATCTGGTGGCATGGACATAGTTGCTAGGCAAGTGAGAGAGAGCATTGCCTCGCTGGACCGCCATACCAAACCTGGAACAGGCTTCTGGGAGGCCATATGCATGCCCAGTCTGGCTTCTCCACTGCTTTCTGTTAAGGGTGCCAAGGTGGTGGATAAGCCCAAATGAAAAAAAGCCCTACACTCTTCTGTCTCCTGTCATTGCCTCACTTATTCAGCTGTCCCTCAACAGCCCTTTCTGGGCTTGCTGGGTGGCAGGTTACTGGCCAGGGGCAGACAAGCAGGAGAGGAGAGAGGGAGAGGCAGCCCATCACTCCCTCCCCCAGCAGCCCTTTCTAGACACCAGAACCAGGTGACACCAACCCTAAAGACATCGCTGAAGCACATTCGGTATGGGACCACCTAAATAACTTATATGCAAGCTCATGGTTCACTCTTTAAACATGCAATAAACTTTTTAATAACCTGAACATATGCAAAGGGAATATAATCTGCTTTTTGGAATCAGATTGTAAATTCAGACACACTCCCTAAGAAATACATTTAAAAAAAACAAAAACCATGAGACTTTCTCCAGAGCTTTAAAATGAACTAAGTCTGACATCCCTATTTATAGCTCACTGCCTGACACTCACTCTATTTCCCTCTCTCCACCTCATGATGACCCTTTCCTAGGGTTTTCTTACCAATATTTACTCAGAGTTTGCCTTTGGCCTCCATTAAACATTGAGAGAGTTTGACTTGTCCAAGGTCCTCCAGTCGGTTTCCATGGCTGACCAGGATTTCTACCCAGGGCCTCACAGTGTCCTAGTCCAACACTCAAAGCACTACAGTGCAATGGATCTAGAGATATAGCGGCCAGAATCCTTTTGGGTAGTTATGAATTCATGATCGAATGTTACACATTTGTGAAAATTGTTCACTCCCCACTTACCAGTCAGCAGCCACTGCAACTGATGGAAGCCTATACTCCTATCACTGTAGCACATGAAGCAGCTGACTGATTTTTTCACTTCATGTGAGTGATCTCTGGCATAAAATGGAATTGCAACCAGACCCTGTTTCTGTGGGCCACAGAAAACAATTGCTTGCATAACAGGCTGGGAATGTTAGCCAGTAACTTCCTGAGTGAACGGGGAACAGATTCCCATCTGTCACAATGGCTGCTGACCAGAAATTGAGGATTGAATGGATGGGTGGGTAGGTCAGGCTGGAATTCCCTAATAAGAAGCTAATTGATTTTTTTATTTATAAAAATATTTCCAACACATGGATGGTTGAATCCAAGGATGCAGAATTCATGAATATGGAGGATTGAGCAGACTTTGCTCCATCCTGACCCTATTCGCATTGCCACCACGATGTCCTCCACCAAGTCCTCCTTTTCACAGGCAGAGAAAGGAGGCAAAGGGATATCCTAACCTGAAAAAGAGAATTTCCATTCCTTGCTGAGAAAGGAATATAAAGTACAAATCCTAGGGGAGATAACTGCTGCCATTTGCTTCATTTTCCTCAAGGAGAAAGATCACACCCATATTTGTTTTTTACCTTTCAGGTTATTTTCTGGGTTCTTGGGCAACTAGGAGCAGCAGAGTGTTTTGTGAGCTCTCTTTAAAACTGCTCCAAAAGGATTCATTTTGGAGTAACAAGTGAAATGCTCAAGTATCCACAGTTACATGTCTCTAATTCAGAATTGCTGCAGCTTTTATTCCACTCTTCCCTTACAACAGTTTCACCTGAATAGAGGATATATAGATGCTTTAAACTATTTTTAATGCCAACAATACTTGGTGTGTCTTATACCGACTCCAGAAATCTTTGTTTTCTTAACAAAGTTATGGATGTTTATATACACATACAGGCACACACACATACACACATATACATGGTTGCTACTTCTCCACAGAGAGATTGGACGAAAAAGTAATCCAATCACAATATGACAGTTAGGAGAGTACTGGTTTTTGAGGATATATATTTTTTTATCTTTTGTCATACATCCCTTCCTTAGAATCAATTGCTAGTGACAACTTTTCTTTCTTTCTTTCTTACAAAAATAATACAAAAAGCCACTTCAGTTGCCAGTGGTGGGCTAAGGGGGGAAAAAAAGCCTTCCAGATTACTGCTTTTTCCCCATCGTCTTGTCACCTTGCCTTTGTGTTTAATGCAAGTAATTCAATCCATCAGTTCAGGCGAGCACATAGTGTTTATCACTAATAGGCACTGATGCTTTTTGTATGTCAAACATCACAGCCATGTTTATCTTCTGCAATGCCAGGAACAACTCTTCAAATTTAAGCAGAAAGGGTACCTCACAGTTAGAAAGTGCATAACTGAAGGATGGGAGGGGGAGAGTTTAAAATGTCATTTAGCTTCCCTATGAAATATACAATAGGGCAGTTAATCAATATCTTTCCAGCACTGAATGTTTCTCAGATATTCAACAAACAAAGAAAGGTTGCAAACGTAATACAAAAATATTCCCTGTGTGTATGTACATATGGATAAATCTAATTTTGATTTAAAACTGGATTAATCACACTGTACGTAATACTAAGTTCACATGAATAAAGAACTGTCATGCAAACAGAACAGAGAAGAGAAAATAAACCACAAAAACATAGCTGCCTTATGCAGCCATCTGTGCAGAAAATGATTTCCACTGAGCCTCCTTTATTATTATCCAGGAGTTATAGTAAAAGCGCTAAAATGCTTAACGATACTGGACTAGTTAAACATCAGGATCATTTTGTTTTGACTCCAGCTTCCCTCTTTCCATTGCTCTGTGGAATCTTTGCATTGGAAACTATAGCTGTGTTTATTGATGGCAGCCATCTTAGCTACTTTCAGGATAATAAAAACAGCCAAGTAGGGATAAAGTGCCTCAGCAGGCACTGCTTTCATCCAGCTCAGCTGCCTTGCTTGGCTGAGGTATAAAACCAGGACTTCTGCTGGAGGCCCACCATGCAACATCCAGATGTCCTTTCCCTGGCAAAGACAAGGCCCTGTTACCTACGTTGAGCACTCCTGGTTTTATTATCTATCTATCTGTTTGTTCTACTGTTTTAATAGCCTCTGTCCTGTTGTCCTAATATAGGAACGATGTGTTTTACAGAGGACAGAAGGGGTACACAGGTTCAGGGAGCATCCATTGGAGTCATACAGGGCAGAGGGAGATATGGAGGGAGGAGAAAATTCAACTATTGTGGAAGAGGGGAGCACAAGAGGATGTTTGTGGTCCCCAAACTGTATCCCAAATAGTATGGATAACCTTGGTGACAGCCCCCCCCCGTCCCCAGGGTTGAAAATACTGCTGCTAAATGCCAGCTGCCATTCAGGACCTGATCCTGGGTGAACATGCTGACCTGGAATGTACTACAGAGACCTGGTTGGATGAAGCTGTGGTGGATGGTTTTGGGGGGGGGGGGAGTGTTAATCCCTTTCAGACGTATGAAGTTATAAGCAAGCAATAAAACTCATGCAACACAATTTTGATGATGTCAGGTTTAATTTTTAAAAAAAAAAGAAAGAAAGAAAGAAAGAAAGAAAGAGAAATGTCAGAACAGTCCGTCAGCTCTTGGGTCAATCAATGAGTCAGGTTTGAGATAAACAAACACCACTTTATTGAATACTCCAAAGACAGCACTTGTGACTTATTCAGCTTCTAAGCTGAGACTGCCCATCTCCAGCAATTACAATACATAAAATCCGCCCCCAACATTTCTCCCTCTCTCTTCCCATCTACAAAATCCTCCTTGCTCCCCCCTTTTGTACACTTAACTAACAGTTTCTAACACCACATTCCACTGTACTGACACTTAAGGGCTCTTTTGCAACTGATAACAAAGTATCAAAGTAAGTACCTCCCCCTAAGTCTATCCAGTCTACAGCTAAACTAAATATTCTCAGCCTACAACTATTATATCTCCTAGCCTATTATCCCCAACCTTTCTAATATCTATTTATTTCTGATAGAATCCAAGGATTCTAACAATTTTGGAAGTTGGCCATTAGAAGCAGAGTCTAGAAAGGGACATCTCAGAAAGTTGTCTGGATTATATTTTAATGGAAGATCACTTAATTTCAGGCATTCAGAAACATGTAGAAACAAAATGAAACCATCTCATTATTCTTCAGAACCCACACTGCAATTTGCAGTTTGTTGCTGTTCTATGCCTTCAAGATGATGACTCTGGAATGAACCTATCATAGCTCTTTCTTGAAAGGATTTAAGAGAGGGTTTGCCTTTGCCTTCCTCTGAGGCTTAAGGAATGTGACTTCCCAAGATCACCCAGTGGATTTTCATGGCCAAGTAAGGATTCAGTCCCTGTCCTCCAGAGTTGTAGTCCAATGTTCAAGCCACTGTACCTTGCCAGATCTCAAGTTTTACAATAGCTCTATCCAATTAAAATTGTGTGTAGAGAAATGAATATGCTATTTAAAAATGCATATCAAAATGGATGCATCAGTGAAATTATGTTAAAAATGCACTGTATCAGGAATATTTCTTGTACAGATATAACAAAGTTGTGTCCCAAAATGTGTGAATTATGGGAGAGAGGAAGCACACAACACTGTATAGGAATTAAAATTTTAACTTTTTTTAAAATGATGACTGAAAACATTCTAAAAGCTGGTGAAAAATTAGATTTAGGATTAGAAAGAGCTGGGAGAACTTTGTATAATGTGTATCGAGAGACACCACTGAGACACATACACACCCCTATATTCTCACTCCATCAGCCTTATCCATGAGAAACGAAAGCTGAAAAAGATTGGGAGAGTAGCGGCTTTCTTCATGCCTCCCCACATGCTATTAAAGCATTTCTGTTCTCTTTCCAAGGGACACAATAATAACAGGATACCTTTTGTCATGCTGGAAAAATCCATCTGGAAAAAAGCATGCTTTGATGATCATCTCCCTCTGGAATGAGAACAGAAGTGCTACAATGGCATGTGGAAAGGCATGGAGAAAGCTGCTTGTCTACGGCTCAATTTTGGCTTTCTTTTCTCATGCAATAAGGCTCTAAGTCCCTGGACTTTTTACTTCTCCTGGCATTAGAGCACTGGCATCAAGGATGAAACAGCTAATGTTGTTTCTTAAGAGATAGGAGGGAGGAGATGTAAAATCAAAAGGAGATCTCTCTCTCTCTCTCTTTTTCTCTCTCAATTCAAATGAGAAGAGATCATCTGACCTTTGATCCATGGCATGCCACCACTGGGAGACTGGTTTTGCATGGATTAGGGAAATTAGTGGAATTTTACCCCAGAATCCAATGTCATATTGCTGCATTGCTATATCTCTCTGCTGTAAAATATTTCTTCAGTTTTACCATGTGAGTATATCTTCTGATGCAACATGAAATGTTGCTTTTTTAAAAAAAAAAAAAATCCATGAATAAGCTTCTGGAGATAATGCTCTCAGCACTTGGTAAATTTATTATTTCTGCTATATATCCTTATGTAAAATAGCAAACCTCCAGGATTTTAACCAGTCAATGGTAGCACTACAAATATTTTATAACTAAATCACTGTATTTTTCACTCATGTTATTAATAGATGTCACCCAAAGCACATTTTATGGTACAAATGAAAAAAAAAATCCTTGTATGTCTTCAGGAAATTAATCATTATCTCATTAACTTCTGCTGAAGGGAAACATCCATGCTTTTTGTAATGCATCTGATTTTTTAGAAAGACACACCAATATTATAATAGGAAAAAAACATGTCTTTGTTGTTAATTCTTCCAGCCATAAAATCTGTCAAATTCATTTTTATATCAATAATACAGCAAAAAAAGACGACAATCTCTGGGCTTTCCCCAACAGTTGTCAACAGTTGCATTATCAATTATCAAGCCATTTTCTGAAATGACAATAATGTGTGGGTCCAGGACACGTGAAGAGCTTATGTCATTTGTATCCATGCTTATTTAATTCCTCCAGGAAGACAGAAAAATAGTGTGCGAAGATAGGTACACTATGCACACTTTTTCTGTCTCAAGAGTTTCTTATCCATCCTCTTCTGGAAAACAGAATACTGCAGAGGGGAAAGAGAGGCAGGGAAACAATACAAAACTCATACTATACCTTTTGTTGCGGTTATGTTCTAGACCAGTGGTTTCCAAGTTTGGCCCTCCATTTGGTTTGGACTTCAGATCCCAGAATCACCAGCCAACTTGGTCAACAGTAAGGAATAATGGGAGCTGAAGTCCATAATAATAATAATAACAACAACAACAACAACAACAACAACTTTATATACTGCCCTTCCATTGATCAGGGCGGTGCACAATTACACAAGTTAAAAACATATACACAAGTTAAAAAACATTCAGTAAACACAGTAACAGGATCCAAGGTTGGAAACCACTGTTCTAGATTATGGTACCCATGGTTATAAATCAAAGTGAAGCAAAGATGTGCCTTCTTTTGTCCTGCGACGTGAACATAGTCTAGGGATGGGAGAGCTCACCCAAACTTGCTTCAGGCTGGATAGGATGTGAGTTTCAGAATTACTCTGAAAAGAAATTTTGTAAAGTTTCAGTATGTTTTCTAAACCAATCCATCACCAACCAAACTCACCATTATCAATCACACAGATGTTTTCAATGGATCTTTGAACTAGCACAATGCTTCCATGATGATACAAAAATGATATTGTTGTGTGAAAAATTTTGCCCCAGTCGTGCGATAAAGATGGTAACAATGCTCTTCTCTAACGCTTTGTCCCCATGTGATAATCTTGTTTAGTTTTTTTAAAAAAATAAAAAATCAGGTTTTCAGTTCTACCTTGTAGCAACCTTCTTGAAAACCAACTTAGACATATGTAAGAAGAAAAACAGGATATAAATTAAATAAATGAATGCATAAATAAATACACTTCTGGGAGAACATAAAAGAAATAGAGTATAGATCTCTAGTCTAGATAGTCCCTCCAAATGACTCTCTGGGAGCATTCTTATGTATACCTAATTTGGAAGTCCCACACATCGCTGGTAAAGCAAATGGGGGAAGGAAATCTTAATCCATTTTCCTCCAGCTAATTAGCATGAAATCTATCAACTGTAAAGAAATACTTCATTGCTAGTCATAGATACAGTTCAACAGTATACTCTTTCTTAGAGTCTAAGGGGCTGTGCAGACTGGCCATTAAGGCTGGCCTCGGGGCAGAGTTGGGGCATCCATACAACACATGCCCTGATTCCACCCCATGGTGGCGTGATGCTGCGCACTGCTCCACACAGCACGTGGCATCACAGCGCTACTCTGGTGCTGCATTTACACGATGCAGTGTCAAAGGAGTGCCTTATAGCTATGACACCATGGCTATCGTATCCTTTCCAGGGCACAAAAAGAACCTTTTGGGGGCTCCTTTTTGCACCCTGGAAAGGCCAGATCAGGGCTGCAGCCTCTGAGATAATGGTGCCTTCACACTCTACTAGTTCCGAACAGATTTTACAGTTCACATTCTTTGTAGCCCTAGAAGAATAGTAATAGAAATCTGATGTCAGACTTTGCCATCTGAACACCCCTACTAATGTTGTGAGATGAGAGAGAGAGAGAGAGAGAGAGAGAGAGAGAGAGAGAGATACAATAGACAGATAATTTAGGGATACTTTTTGTGGGGGTGTCTGTAGCAAATTCTTTTTTCTTTTTTTTCACAAAAAGCATTTTTGTTTCTAACTATATGTGAGAAATGTTCACAAAAAGTTCTCAAATGCAACAAAACAAAAATCTCTGAAAACATGCAAAACATTCAATAAACTTATCCAACACTGAAAAATCATTTTATATTTTTCATTTTTGTACGTCTACGCTGGTCAATGACTGAATAAAATTTTACTACTTCTTGTATGTGAGGTCAAAATAAGCAAACATTTACAACCCTTCATACCTTTACTATTACAGCACACCCAAAATTAATACATAAACAGAAAAACAATATTTTATTCCATAACATACTTCCTTTGGTTTAATTTTCAGTGTGACATATTCATTCTTTCTAGAATTAATTGCCTGATTTCAACAGAAGGGAAAATGATATTGTTACAGACATTCAAATGTCAGACATTTTGCTGAATATAATTGCCTATGTGAAAGGAGTAGAAAGAAGAAAAACTATTAACATTGCCTGACAACACAATCTCCCAATGCCACTTGTCAGTTTACAAAGTAAGGAGGTGTTATAAATCTGAATGAGAAGATGATATTCCCCGATGCATCAAATGTTAACAAAATCATAGTCACCAACTGTGGCATTTGGTATATCAAGTTCAACATCATATTAATCTTCCTCAGACCTCCTTTAACCTGATCCCTTGAGAAATCCCAAAATTCTAGTAAAATGTTGGTATCCAATGAAAGGACTTCAGAACTGATGTTATACTTTCATGACTCCTGCTACCATCAATCTATTATTGCAATTTTCATAATATTTCATGTAGTCCAGACCTTAATATTGATGTGTGCAGATGGGAATTCATAGGGATCCATTCTCTATGAACAAAATCTGTGTAATCATTTTCAGTGACCATAGTTCATTTCTGCACATTTTCAAACATATGTATGCTCAGCCATCTAGTTTCTTTGAAACACGTGTATCATTTTGTTCACATTCTCCCCTCCAAAAAACATCACAAAATCATCAGCCATTATGGCTGGCAGCCATTGGTGTCTTAAATTTGTGGCTTAAGCAGGTGTTTGTTCAACATAATCTTTTTTTTTTCTCTTCTTTTTGATCAATGAGGAGGTCAGAATTCTGTACCAGCCTTGCACAATCACCAAACTCTTCCCCTGGAAAAAAAATGTTGCAGCCCCACATACATGCCAAGTTGATATTCAGTGGAGAGTGGTGGTGACAATGATGGATAAGCCTCTTGCTGTGTGCCTATAGATGGACACAAAACACTTAATCGTTATCTGGAACTCCTAGAGTTCCTTAGGAGGTCATGGAGGATATCTTGTTGTGTATCCACTTATAGGAACATAGCTGGATACTAATCCCCCCCCCCATTTCCATTGGAAACTACACAAGCAATGGATATATGTCTGTGGTTCTATTTCTAGGTAAACAGCATGCAAAAGTCATTCACAAGGTACGATATGACACATAATATAGTTCCCAACATTCAGTGTGGAAATGTGCATGCACAAATTTGCGGCTATGTGGACTGTAACTCTAGTATTACAAGCATTAAAAAAAATCAATGGTTTGCCAATCATGATTCATTAGCACTATTATAAATGTGTGAAAGGCAATCATGTTTCAATAGCACTATTGATATTTCTTCATTAAAACTTCTAGAGACTAGATCATCACACTACACTACACTATTCCTCTGCCTAGGGAGGGAGAGAAGAGGCAGGCCCAGCTCCATCAGGGCTTGCCTGAGGAAAGAGAACCCTTGTTTATCCACTTTTGTAAACCGCTTTGATCTTTTTTGGAAAGGCGGTATATAAATAAAATAAAATAAAATAAAATAAATAAAACAGAGCTAATCTACTTTTACTGCCCTGGCTGCCTCCTGGTGCATTTTGGGGTTTGTAGTTCAGTGAGTTTAAGAGCTCTCTGGCTGAATATTCAAAAGGGCCCTTCCTAAATTACAAGTTCCAGAATGCAACAGGAGGATAATCTCCTAAACTGAATCCCCGAGTGTCCCAGTGTTCGTGTGTCACACTTGTGAGGAGAGTCCCTCAGCAACGAGAAAACAGCCACTTTTCTCTCTGCTAACTTCTCCCGACGTGTGGAATGTAAAAGTGCTTTTGCACTTTATACTGCTTGTGAATCATTAATGCCTTGTTATTGCGACCAGTGTGAAAGTGTTTTAATATCACCTTTGAATCATTCTTTCTTAATAATGTTAGAATAGCATTTTAAAACTGCAAAATAGCTCTTGTGTGATAATCTTATAAATAAGTGTCCCTTTATTTTTAAGGACATGGGTTAATCCTAGTGACTTTTGCCTCCTGTGTTTTATGATTTCAAACTGTTTGGGGATGGACCCCACCCCCTCCACACACACACAAACACAAAACAGCAATTAAATCACAAAACATGTCTCCTAAGAGTCTCTGAATGCATGGTTTGGGGAGATTTCTAAAATAAATAAATACTGGAGATGTCAGGACCCTGAAAATGCAGCAGGCTCACCAATCCCTGTGTCTATGACTTGTCAGCTGAACAGGACTAAACTCTCTCTCTGATCTTCAAGCAGCAATGAGACAAACTAGAGAACCTTTAAATAAACAAACATCACCAAGCCAGCTCCCATGAATTCCCTTTTAGCTTAGAATGATTGTGTTGTATACTTTGAAACTCTTTCCTTATGTGGCACATTCAAGGGAGTTGCAACTGATTCCGTAAATTGCCTTTCAGTGGAAGTTAATGATGCAAGGTCATCCTGAGATATTTGGATGTACTGGCATTTAAACAAAATTATACAGAAAATGGGTTTGTTTCAGCCAGTCAGCATGCAGGATGTTATACAGCTACTGAAGCATAACTAAATCTTTTCCTCCCTTATGCAATTCCCTGCACGTTGATAGGTTCTGAGCATTTAATTAGCATAACCACCATAAGGTTATTCTACTCCCCATGCCCTAGCTTTCTTCCTCAGAGGCCCTCAAGTTTCTCATCTCCACTGCAATGAGTATTTGTTCTCCATCATTTTGGCAAAAGACATATGTTTGATGTCTCAAATTCGGGAATTTAAATACATTATTCCAGTGTTTGCTTTTAAAATGGAAATGGACCATTTTGTTGAAGTTGGGCACAGTTTCAGAATCAAAAGCCAGAGCAGTTCAGGAGAATGATCTTTTAAGGTGAATGAAACTAAAGAAATAAGTGCACTTTGTTTTCATCACTGAGACCCAGTGTGGTGTCATGGTTTTTGCATTGCACTAGGACTCTGGAGCTGGACTAGTGTGCTGGAGTAGGACCGGGTTTAAATTCCCACTCAGCTATTGAAACTCACTGGGTTACCTTGCGCAAGTCACACTTTCGCAGCCTCAGAGGAAGGCAAAGGAAGCCCCCTCTGAACAAATCTTGCCAAGAACAAATCCTGTCAAAAAAACAAAAAAGAAACCTATAAGTAGGAAATGTCTTGAAGGCTCACAACAACAACAAATTGCCACTGCTATGATTGAAGTCTAAATACTCTAAAGGCAACAGGTCCCATCTGATCTTGAAAGCTAAACAGGGGTTAGTACTTGGATGGGAGACCACCATTAAAAAACACAGGTGCTATAATCTATATTTTAGAAGAAGGAACTGGCAAAACTACCTCTGAATATTCCTTGCCTAAGGAAATCATGAAATTTATGGGGTCACCAGAAATCAACAGGTGACTTGAAAGTGCACACACACACATACATGCCAGCTTCAGAGGTAGAAAGCAGTATATGTCTTCTAGTCATCACAATGAAAGTTATTTAGTTTTCTACTGAATCTTCTACTGAGTTCATCCATGCAATGAAATTTCCATGATCACTTAGGAAAATAACAGCTAACTTCTTTAGCTGAGGTTACTAGAATTTCCTCTGTAAGCACTACACATGTGGTCAGTTAATAACTGTTCAATTACTTTTGTCTCACCTTTCAGAATAAAACAACAATAAACCAAGAATCTGTGCCAGTGCCATCTGTTGAACAGTATAAAATGCATTATGTACAAATAGGACAGGCAACAGAGGGCTTTCGCCATTGTATTTCCTGCTTAGGAATAAATACCCATCCATCTAAAGGATGGCAAAACTGTGCAGAAGAGTGCTCTGACAATTTAGTGTGCTCTCTGGTGGCTTCTTTCTATTGTGGCATTCCAATTCCTGAAAGTTGCTAGCCCCTCGTATACAAAAAAACAAAACAAAACAAACAAACAAACACAACGAACTTGCATTTCAGACTTCCTTTGGTCAATGCGCCAAGAAAGGCTAGCATGTCTGAATATTTCTCCTCTTCACATCTCCAGTGTGTTGCAATATTCACTGTAGCCTGTGCATTAGCCCTTTCTAGAATAGGCCTACAGAATCAATTGTGGAACATACAGTATAGGCAAACTGATTAAACAGATCTGATCTTGCTCAGACTAGGGTAGGGTTTAGGCCTCAGTCTCTCATACATGTGGAGAGTTATTCATACACAAAAAGGAAAGCTTGAAGTCAAATCCAGGCAACTGTAGAATTTTCTCTTAGAAGAGTGCAGGATGCCCCCTTCTATTTTTATATGCAAGTCAAATATTCTTATTCAACTACACTGGCAATTTGTTGTTTTCATCTGGGACAGTCAGAAACTGCTGCATAAGCAGAGTGCTGCCAAAGTACTAAACTATACCTAATATGCCAAAGCAGAGGTATCATCTATACGAGCAACCAGGCAAATAAATGGATCCTAGAGCAAATCAATCCTGAATTTCCCCAAGAACTCAAGATGACTAAATTGAGACTTCTGTACTTTGGACATATTGGGGCAGTACAGACCATCCAAAAGAGGCAGTCTGTACTCACCCCAAGAAGTGGCGAGATGGGGCCAAGGCTGCCTCACTGCCAGCCCCATAGGCTCCATTTCACCGCTTCTGCAGGTATGTTTGTATTTCTGGGTGGAATCTCTTAATGTTTAGTTACTAGATAGAACTTCCTGAAAAAATAACACAGATGCCAATGCTCCCAGACCAATTTTGGGAGAAAATTTCTCAATGGTAGCCCTGACAAATAAAAAATATTAATTAGAATAAAACAGACAAGGAAAAATTGGATAGTACAGGTACACTTAGGGGCTGTCAACATGGCCCATGTTACTCCCAACCCTGTCTTGTCCTACTTAGATGAAGTAGGCGAATACCCCAGGGCCGGATCCTGACAGACTAGAGGTGAATGTGGTGGATTCAGCGAGATCCCAGGGTAAACAGTGCTTACCATGGGCCAAATTGACCCCCAGTTTGAGAAACTCCACAGGAAATCCTGACAGTTTAAATGACCCCTCATGCTCCCTACCTTACTCTCCCATTACTGCTACTAAAAAGGCCCCTATCTCCATGTCTGACATGGACACATGACACCTGACCATGTGGGTGCAGCCAGGTGCCTTGTTTTCACATCAGATGCAGCAACAGGGGTCTTTTCAGTAGTGGCAACAGGAGAATAAGATAAAGGGTGCATGGTGGTACTGGGTCTAAGATGCAGGGACAATTGGGTGTGTAAACACCCACACATCCCCACACCAGCCTGGGTACCTAGCAGGAGTTAGCACCTGGGCCAAGAAGGCATGGGCTGAGCCCATACATTCCTGGCCCATCTGCTCAGGGCCTAAGATATGCATTCTGAAGCAAGGAAGAAGTCTGAGATCTTGCTGGGCAGAAAATACCTAAGAGGGATAGATGTTAATTATTTAGGCATCCAAAAAGGACAATTCAGAAGTTAGTGGCTCATGTATCCAGCTTTGTTAATCAATTCCTCTCTCCATCCCCCTTCATCTCTTTTCAGTTATGTTTAGTATGACTGCCACATACCAGAACCCCTGAGTGGAAATTTAGAATATGTTCCAATTTCCTTTCTCCAGCGATACCATGGTAGCAATATGCTCTTCTAAAATATCACCCTGATGTGTCTTGGTTAATAAAGATGAGAATGAAATTTTGAAAGTATACCACAGTCATTTCTTACGGTGTTATTCTGGCTGAGCTAGCTTTTGGAACATCACTTTGTATTTTGTTTCAGTGCAAGCTGTAAAACCCTTTAGCTAAATATTTGCAAAGGCATTGAGAAAACTTAAACAATTTGAAATGACATGTTCATCTTTTCAAGGTGATAATACTCTGAAAAGGGCAAAATATATTCTTTCCTAAAGTCAGTAAAAACCAAATATAACATGAGTCCCGAGAATGGTATAGTAGGAATCCTGTTAGTGTCATACACATCTTACACATGCAGTTGTTATGTTTTCACTATTTTGTAACAGACATAGTCAATTCATGTTTCCACAAGTGGAGTTCCACAAGCGTAAACATTTCCTATGGTGTAAATCCTATTGTTATTTCCAAATACTTCCATTGAGTCAATTGGGTTTACCTACAAGTTGTCTCCCCAACTGATTGAATGGGTGTACTCCTCTGTCTAGGTGGATGAAGCCAGGAGGGGTTCCTCTCTCTCAGTTTAGAGAGGTGGCTGGGAAAGAACAGGGATCCTGTTGGTGTACTGCCCACCTCACTATTCAGCAATGTCCTTTCTAAGCTGATAGTCTTGTTGGTGGTGTTTTGTTTTGCTGAGGGATTTCAATATTCATACTGAGATCACTCTGTCAGGAGCAGACCAGGCTTACATGTTGATGATATCTGATGCCACCCATACTGAAGGACACACTCTGCCCATTCCTTATAACATGTTCCTACTTACTCACATTCATGGTTGGTTTCTCTGTTGCAGTTATAACCTAAAGTTACCGATCTGAAACTGTTAGATATCTCCCTTCGCTACATATCCACGTTTGTTGCCACAATTGTAAATGACTCCCACCTTAACTGGCAGGGAACTGCTCTCAGTGATGAAGCTCTGTTCTACTGCTAATAGGGACGCAGCTGGTTGACATTTTATTTTATATTTTAGCCTTATCTTTTCAACAAACTAAGAATACACAGCCCTGGTGGCGCAGTGGTTAAATGCTGTAGTGCAGCCACTCACTCAAAACCATAAGGTTTGCGAGTTCAAGACCAGCATAAGGGCTGAAGCTCGACTCAGGCTTGCATCCTTCCGAGGTCGCTAAAGTGAGTACCCAGATTGTTGGGGGGCAAATAGCTTACAGTTGTAAACTGCTTAGACACTCCTTAAGGGTATGAAGCGGTATATAAATGAAGCTTTTTTTCTTGTGAAACTTTAAAGGCTAATATTTTTCCCCCTGACAAAGCTTATCTTGATTAGGTACAACTGAATCACAAATGCTTAGGTCAATTAAAACATATTAGTCTTTAAAGTTCTACCCAACTCTTTATTGTTTTTTTCAGAGAACTAATTTGCATATCCCCCCCCCCAAAAAAAATCTGACCATTATCGCCACCATCACCACTACCAACACTTTATATTTGTATCATAGAGAAAACTTCAGACATAGAAGACACTGAACTACAAACATTGTTGGTGTTGATTCTACCAGTTGGTTCAACCTCAAAGGAATATCTGTTCTGTGAACAAATCTCTAGATATTAGCTGAAAGCACTGAGGATGAATTTTAATGAATTTCTTCACTGCAATAGTTAACAATATATTCTGCAATGGTGAAATGTATTTTGTTTATTTTAATCATTTCAGAAAAGAAATAATCCAAATTATTTTCTTTTCAATTCTCTGTGATATCCAGATACTAGGAATATATGGCATAAACAACCTGGGAAATGAGAAATTTATCATTGATCTTTTATTTAAAAATAAAGGGAATAGTAGGTATATCAGCAATAATGCTCCCATCACAAATCATACTATTCCCTTACTTTCATGACTAGCTTGCGTGATCTATTTTAATTAAAACTCAAAGGGATGCTTTTTAAAAACATGAATATATCAAGATTGAACACCACCTAGTAGTCCTGGTTACTATAACTAGATACCAATAGGATAATGATGCTTTACACACTATGAACTCTCACATTACAAATAATTGCTGCAATATTAAATATTGTATTTTTTTAAAAAAAATAACATGAATATACGATATCTTGTCATAAGACAGGCAATAAAACTCATTGTCTCAAGTTTAATAGATCACTTCTGTGTACTGATTCACACACACTTTTTACATTGGTTGAGAAGTGATGTAAATCAGATGCTGAAATGAATGTTTGAACACACCACATTTATCTAATAGTACAGGTAGAAATTTCACACTATCACACATAATGTCAAATCCAATGACTTTTAGTGGAGTTAGTTCTCACTTTTAGCCCTTGATGAATCTGCCTTTGATGACAGGAGCTGAATTTGTGAGAAATGTCAACCCAATAACACTGCATGTTGAGGTGGTATGAAAATTTGATGAGTGCTATTGGATCTGTGATGACCCCATTCACACAAAGCTATTACAGTTACTCAAGTGTTTAACCTTGTGTACAAATCAACCCTCCACATCCCTATGGTTCTTCTCTTCCATATCTTGTTTGAGGACCACCCAGGTAAAGGCAGTTACTAACATATCACCCATAGTTGGATTTAAATAGTTCCCAATAGCACAAGGTTACTACAGAGAGAGAAAATGTGAGAAAATGACTAAATAATATGTTTATCTAGCAAAGCCAGCATGTGTTTTCACATCATTTTGTACTTCAGCCACCTCCACATGTCATCCACATATTCCTCATCACCTCTTGGATGATAGGATTTGGCTCAAAAGAAGAGAAATTTTTCACTTGCCACCTTTGAAAGCACTGTAATTTTGTTCTTTTTAAGAATATCTATCTATCTGTCTGTCTGTCTGTCTGTCTGTCTGTCTATCTATCTATCTATCTATCTATCTATCTATCTATCTAAATGTTAATTAAAATATCTTCCTCTATTTGGCATATTACTCGGTTTTTAGGATTTCAATGTTCATTCCAAATGTTTATCTTGGTGCAATATATCATCTCTCACCTTATGTATCCACTTATGAACAGGGGTGGGTGATGAGTTCAAGTACTTACTTGAGACCAGACTCAATGAATCCAGATATGCATAGAATTGTCCTGACAATGAACTAGTCAATCAGAGAACCTATCAATGAACCACAAATCCTCCTTGTGACCCATAGAAAGAAGATGGTCTAATCTCAATGCTAAATCTCATTCCAAAACACTATAGTTTGTTGTATATGAAATGTTATGTTTGAACCCAGCTAGGCTTTGATCGACCTCCTTCTGCATTGCTGTGGTGGGAGACTGCATTGCATTACCTTTATGGAGATTGTTATCCTTTATCACATTCATGTCATTGTTAGTTGTTTAGAAGAAAGCCATTTGGTGTTCAGCTGCTCTAAACTGAATTGACATAAGGGAAGATGTAGTGGTATATTAGATTTCCCCTTTGCTGAATGGTACAGTCTTTAACTATAAAACTGGGAGTTTAATAAGAGGTAAATTAAAGTGTAAGCAAGTTGAATGGCTCTGAGGAATTGCAGCATCCAACAGTTGTTACCAATTAAAGCCTGCATTTGTGCAATCACTCTGACTCCAACTTTGCACAGTTTTTCAGCAGGAACCTAATCCTACAGAGGACATAGGTAATCCTACTGAAATAAATGACACTACTTATGTTCTTCTTGAGATTAGGCACCTGCATTTTAGTAAATGAAAATGTTTATATTTTTGAAATCAAACACTTGATGAACTTCAGAGCACAACTGCTAAGATTAAAATCCAGGGTAAAGAAAGAAAATGTGATCCACAGTATGGTCGCTGACAGCATCTGCGACCTGAAGGTTTGGAGTGCAGATTACAGAAGGCAACAAGATTTCCACATGAGAGAATATTCCCACCCTGCCCCATTCCTCCATTTACAAAGGCAAATCAAGTGAGCACATTGCTTTCTCCCTGGAATGAAGACATGGGATATAATGCATACATTCAGCAATAAGTTACAGTGTTATTTATGTACAAGTCTGCTTTGCATTTGAGACAAATCCCATCCCTTCACTGTGAGCATTCTGTCTACCAATGTCTTTGTTGAAAACTCACATTCCAGGTCTGTGAACAAAAATAAGCAGATCTCTGAAGCCCAGTTTTACTGAAATGCTCATCTGCCCACTGCCAGACAATTTAAGGAGGGTTTTGTTTGTTTCAAAGAAATGGAAATACATGTTTATTCATATTTCATTTTTTACAATTGTGTACATTTCTGCTGCATGTATCCATTGGCTAAAGTTTAGTTGTGCAAAATTTTTAAAATGTATGCTTTTTCTTGATGAAATTTTAAAATGTGTAGATACTGCTGAGAATATATTACTATTACTAAAACTACTACTACGTCTACTGCTACTATTTCTTTTTCACACTCTGACTGGCATTTGAACCATCAGTTATTCAGATTCCATGAATTTAGGAATCAATGATGTATCAGAAACATCAGAGGTGCTGGAGTTGTCCCTGCTATTATTATTATTATTATTATTATTCACATTATAAACCCAGAAAACCTATTTTTAAAACATTCTTTGGAAGAAATTCTGCCACTACTGGAGGTCTCAAAAAAAGGAAAAAAAAAGAAAGGAAAAAAAAGAGAGAAAAAAAGAACTAGGGTTTTCTCTTTCTCTTTCTCTTTCTTTTCTCTTTCTCTTTTTACATCTTTTCTTTCTTTTGTCATTTGAGGCTAATTTTTCAGTTCGTCCTTACATTTGGGAGCTTGTGGAAACTGGCTGGGCTAGGTGTTAGAGGGAACAAAATGTTGACTGTATGCCATGATTTCTACATTCCTCTCATAAAGTATTGCATTTGAAAATTGCAGACAAATAGCTACTGGAGTTTCTGGGCAATTGGAGAGATAAGTACAGTTGCCTCTTCTAGAGTGCTCAAGTCTCCAAAGTTTCAGAGAGAAAGGAGAGAGAAGCTTTATGATCCTCTGTGATTCGTTGCCCTAAAACTGACAGAAAGCACAGAGGTAGTCCTAATGACAAACCTGCAAAGGGCTTGCTATTTCAGCTGGCTGGGTGTATTGGAGTCAGACAGTGATTAATTTGTCTTTCCCTTCCTGTGGTTTTGGGGAAAATTTGTACAAAAGGCTTGCACACCATAGAAGCGTTCTCAAGCATGAACACTGCAAAGTTTCAGAAGAATATGAGTAGAGGCAGGTGCATTATTATGCTTGAAAAATAATTTAAGCCATTAAAACAGTGAAGCATTGCAGTTTTGGAAAAATGGCAGTTAGTTGCTGACGATCAGTCTCATTTGGAAAGAGATCAGAGAACACACAGTCCTTTATATAAGATGCCCTAAGGTTAAAAAGTTAACCTCCTTAATGACAACCCCGATTCCCTCTGTGCAAGCCATTTTCACAAAAATGAAACCTAGGTCACTCTTTCCCCAACCTTTCTAAAGCCCAAAGCCTGTATGAAATTTTGGATGGGCCTAGCTAGGGTTATAAAGAATACTCGCTAATATTGGTCAAAATCCTACATTACCTACTTAGTTTTGAATGCTGAGAACACCTCATCATGGCATGTGACATTGGGTGTTGATGGCTGGCATCCCATCTTTGCTTTTATGGGATGTGAGAGGAGTCTTCTTAGCAACCACAACAGTGGAGACAGGTATGGGGTGTGTAGTGGTAGTGGATCCATGATATGATGACATGATGCCTGACGCTGCACTAGCCTGGGAACTAACCCATGGCAAGATCTGGGGCAGGATCCAGGGCAGAATAGCATGGACCTGGCCAACAGCTTAACCAGGTCTGCTCTGATGTCAATCATTGTGCATCAGAATGATGTTTTCAGCCACTAGTGAGTGAGATGTTGATGGGGAATAATGATAAGGATAATATTTCTGATTTTGTTGCAGCCTCTCTCACTAGCAGGAGGTTGCTGGAAACATCATCATGTGTTCTCTGACTGCCAGCACAGCAGGCTTCCATCTTTTGGGGCACCTAAGTATATAGGTTTGGGGGACATGATCATCGATACATCATATTAGTATTAGTATTAATTAATACAGAGACAGATCTGTAATGCTAGGTTATAAATCCATAAATTAAGTAAAAGATGTCATCCATTCTCAGCTTTAATGAGAAAATGTCTCTCAACATATTGAGACACTCTGAAGAAATAGTAAATAGATATGATTTTCCCTCTACATTTTAAACATTCTGTGAAAACACATAATTTTTTGTGTGTGAAACACTGTTTATTGATGTCAGGGACAGCCAGGTGGAGGACATGGAGGGCTCTGAGGAATAATATGCTGAGTCAGGTCCTAGCATAGTGCTGCCAGATCCTAGAGACTTAGGTGAACCTGGACCTAGTTCTATAGGACACAGTGAGGCACAGCCCCTACCTCAGCAGCCTAGGGTTTCCTCAGAAGAAAGCCTTTCCCCAGCAGAGGTTGCAGGCCTGGAAGAGACACAGGAGCAAGAGACAGAAATCCCTTCCTTTGCTCAAAGAGGAGCAGATCGGGCGGGGCTGAGACGCTCTCTGAGATTGCTAGAGAAAGCCAAGTTGAAACAGCTGTGAGGGGAGGAGCTGGGGCTATATAAGAGATCAGGGAAGACAAACTTTTGTCAAAGCTTATCTTGGTTTACCGGTGAAAGCTTTTGACTCTCAGCTTGACTTTGGACTTCTCATACCTGTGACCTTTGGAACGGCTTTGGAATCTCCATCTGTGAAAACCTTAGACCTCAGAACGCTCATTGGACTTGCCTTTTGCCTTGTGGACTTTCTATTTAACAATGGCCAGCAATTACTGGTATTTTGGTTTCTATTATAATTGTGTTTTGTCTAGGACTCATTATCTTATCAGCCACGTGTTGGCAGCTTTCCCGGACAATTGGGCAAATATATTTTTCTCGAAACAGTCTCAAAATGGGAAAAGTCACTGAATTCAAAAGCTCTCATAGTATCACTCAGATGAGAAAAAGAAGCCCTTTGAACTTCTTTGTTCTTGCACACAAGAAAGAAAGAAGCAAAGATTTACATCCCTTGGTACAGCATTAGTCATTTTAGCTTCAAAAGGCAGCTTGCTTTGCCTCAGAAAATACTCCAACTAACGTGACAGTAATGCTCCCAGTACAAGGACTCAAGGCGGCTTACAAATCTAAAACAGTCCAAGTTAAAACACTATAAATAGCCAAAATACAAGTTTAAAAAAACAATTAAACAATACAAACAATTAAAAGTATTCCATTATTAAAATTTAAAACTCTTTAAAACAAAAACAAAACAGAATCCCTGTCATGCAGTTGGAGTGAGAGAGAGAAGAAGGAAGAGCAGCTTTTTGGCAGCCATTTTAAGTGGTAAGTGTGTGGATTTTTAAAATCTCTTGGGGGAGTGTGTCTGTTGCAGAGGAGGAGGAGCTTCTGTGAGTCACATCAGTGAGTCACAAGTGGGAGGAGCTAGGAGACTAGCTATACAGAACTGCTCAGAGAGCCGCGAGCGAATTCTCCCCCCCCAAACAGGGTAAAGCACAACATTAGGATCAGAGGAGCTGTAAACTTTTTTTTAGAGGTTCTCCTTTAGATCTCCCCCTTTTTAAAAGTGCCTTTGAGGGGTTCCCCACCACCTCAGAAGAAGTGAATACAAGTTAGAAATCAGGGCATCTGTATAAAGTAACATTCCCAGTAGGTTGAAATCACTGACAGAGATTGGTGAAATAGGCCAGGACATCAGGGGCCTTTGACATTGGTGTTTACCCGGGGATATTCTTCAAGGAGGAAGCCCACAGTCCTCTTTTAGTGATTCCTTAATACTTCTCGATATGGGCACTGAGGGAGCGGCTGCAGTCACTTGCAACACTTGTGGAATGTTTGTCTTCTTGCCTACAGATGTGGGGAACTTCACATGCCCCAAGTGCAAGTTGGTAGCCCTCTTGGAGGAGAAAGTACAGCAGCTGGAATCTAGGGTAGCGACACTTCAGCATGTCAGAGAGCAAGAGGTTTTCCTGGACACAACGGAAGGAACGATCTTAGAAGGGGACCACACAGAGAAAGTCGCTGGGGGTGCGAAGGTCACTTCATGTACGCAGAAGGCAGACAGCTGGAGGAATGTCACACAGAGGAGCAGAGAAATCAGGGATAGCTGTAGGAGCTTGCAGCTACAGAATCATTTCGAAGCCCTTTCATTTATCAAGGAGGATCAGGAAGAGCAGCATGGACAGACTTCAAGGACACAGCAGGGGAGCCTGGGAATTCCATCGCAGGGAAGAGTTGCTGCTAAGCCTCAGAGGAGGCGCGTGGTTGTGGTGGGGGACTCCTTGCTGAGGGGTACAGAAGCAGTGATTTGTGGGACCGACAAGATGTCTCGGGAGGTGTGTTGTCTCCCTGGGGCAAAGATCCGTGATGTGACGGAGAGGCTGACAAACTGGTCAAATCTACTGACAAATACCTCTTCCTTTTGGTCCACGTGGGAATGAATGACACAGCAAGACACAGCCTTCAGAATATCAGAAGGGATTACAAGGCTCTGGGGAAGAAGCTGAAGGAAATGGACGCACAGATTGTTATCTTGTCTCTTCTGCCAGTAGAAGGGCATGGTCCAGGAAGAGAGAGGAAAATAGCAGATGTCAACAACTGGCTCCGCAGATGGTGTCGCCGAGAACAATTTGGATTCTTGGATCATGGGCTGCGGTTCCATGAGGAGGGACTTCTAGCAAGGGATGGGCTACATCTCATGCCGGTTGGAAGAAACGTTTTTGCCAACAGTCTGAAGAATCTGATCAGGAGGGCTTTAAACTAAGTGATCTGGGGAAGGGAGACAGCAGTCTGGAAGGCAAAACGGCTAGAAAAAATAGTCAAACTAACATAGAGGGAACGAGGCAAACAGTGCAAGGACCCAACAATAAGAGCCAAAAAAACATGCACAGGCATCAAGTAAAGCGGACACATGGTCCTAGATGTCTCTACACTAATGCACAGAGCATGGGAAATAAGCAAGATGAACTTGCATTCCTAGCACAACAAGGGAAATATGATATAATAGGCATCACTGAAACCTGGTGGGATGAGTCTCACAATTGGAATATAGAAATAGAGGGGTATAACCTTTTTAAGAGAAACAGGCCAAACAAGAAAGGAGGAGGAATAGCATTATATGTCAGGGATATTTACACCAGTGAAGAGATCCAGGACATCAATACTGGAAGCCAGGTGGAGAGCATCTGGATAAAAATTAAAGGAGAGGGAAACAACAGGGATGTTACTGTGGGAGTCTACTACAGACCCCCAAGTCAGACAGAGGAAATAGATGATGCCTTTCTAGAACAGATGACCACGCAATCAGGAAGGAGAGATGTAGTAGTGATGGGGGACTTCAACTACCTGGATATTTGCTGGAAGTCAAACTCAGCACTATCCTCAAGATCTAGAAAATTCCTCACTTGCCTCGAAGACAATTTCATTGTCCAAAAGGTGGAAGAGGCAACAAGAGGATCAGCTATTTTGGATCTGATCTTAACCAACAGAGAAGACCTAGTTGATGGGGTGCAAGTGGTGGGATCCTTAGGTGGGAGTGACCATGTTCTCCTGGGGTTTGTTATACAGTGGAAAGGTGAAGCTAGGCATAGTCAGACACACATTCTAGACTTTAGGAAAGCTGATTTCAATAAACTTAGAGAAATACTGGGGGTGATCCCTTGGTCAAGAATACTAAAAGAGAAGGGAGTTCAAGATGGATGGGAGTTCCTCAAATGGGAGATACTAAAGGGACAATTTCAGACAGTTCCAACGAGGAAGAAAAATGGGAGATGTCTCAAGAAACCGGTATGGATGACTAAGGAACTTACAATTGTGCTAAGTTTTAAACGGAACATGTATAAAAAATGGAAAAATGGGGAAATCACCAAAGAGGAATTCAAACAAATAACCAGCACGTGTAGGGAAAAAATTAAGAAAAGCTAAAGCGCAAAATGAACTCAGGCTTGCTAGAGACGTTAAGAACAATAAAAAGGGCTTTTTTGGATATGTCCGCAGCAAAAGGAAGAAGAAAGAAACGGTTGTGCCACTGCGTGCAGAAGATGGCAAAATGCTCACAGGAGACAGAAAAAAGGCAGAATTGCTCAACACCTTCTTTGCTTCAGTTTTCTCAGGAAAGGCAAAGGGTGCCTAACCTAAGGATAATAGGGCAGAGGACAGAATAGGGGAATTTCAGCACAGAATAAGTAAAGAGACAGTACAGGAATACCTGGTTAATCTAAATGAATATAAGTCTTCAGGACCAGATGAACTACATCCTAGGGTATTAAAAGAACTGGCAAATGTAATATCGGAACCAATGGCAATCATCTTTGAGAACTCCTGGAGAACAGGAGAAGTCCCAGCAGACTGGAGGAGGGCAAATGTTGTCCCAATCTTCAAAAAGGGGAAAAAAGAGGATCCCAACAATTATCGTCTGGTTAGTCTGACATTAATACCAGGAAAGATTCTGGAGCAGATCATTAAACAGAGAGTCTGTGAATATCTGGAAGATAATTCCATAATCACAAAAAGCCAACATGGGTTTCAGAGAAACAAGTCATGCCAGACAAATCTGATCTCTTTTTTTGATAAAATTACCAGCTTGGTAGATGAAGGGAATGCTGTGGATATAGTATATCTTGACTTCAGTAAAGCATTTGACAAGGTTCCCCATGACATTCTTGCAAACAAGCTTGTAAAATGTGGACTAGACAAGGTAACTGTTACATGGATTTGTAACTGGTTGACTGACCGAACCCAAAGGGTGCTCAACAATGGTTCCTTTTCATCCTGGAAAGAAGTGACAAGTGGGGTGCCACAGGGTTCTGTCCTGGGCCCAATGCTATTCAACATCTTTATTAATGACTTGGATGACAGTATTGAGAGCCTAGTTATCAAATTTGCAGATGACACCAAATTAGGAGGAGTAGCTAATACCCCAAAGGACAGGATCAAAATTCAAAATGACCTGAATAGACTAGAAAGCTGGGCCAAAGCTAACAAAATGAAATTTAACACAGAGAAATGTAAGGTCCTACACGTAGGGAGGAAAAATGAAATGCACAGATATAGGATGGGGGACACCTGGCTGAATGAGACAACATGTGAAAGGGATCTAGGAGTTGAAGTAGACCACAAGTTGAACATGAGTCAACAGTGTGATGCAGCAGCTAAAAAGGCCAATGCAATTTTAGGTTGCATCAATAGAAGTATAGTGTCTAGATCAAGGGAAGTAATAGTGCCACTCTATTCTGCTTTGGTCAGGCCCCACCTGGAATACTGTGTCCAGTTCTGGGCACCACAATTCAAAAAGGACGTGGAGAAACTGGAGCGTGTCCAAAGGAGGGCGACTAAAATGGTGAAGGGTCTGGAAACCATGCCCTATGAAGAACGCCTTAGGGAGCTGGGGATGTTTAGCCTGGAGAAGAGAAGGTTAAGAGGTGATATGATCGCCCTGTTTAAATACTTGAAGGGATGTCACATTGAGAAGGGAGCAAGCTTGTTTTCTGCTGCTCCAGAGAAAAAGGACTCGGAACAATGGATGCAAACTGCAGGAAAAAAAGATTCCACCTCAACATTAGGAAGAACTTCCTGACAGTAAGGGCTGTTCGACAGTGGAACACACTCCCTCGGAGGGTGGTGGAGTCTCCTTCCTTGGAGGTTTTTAAGCAGAGGCTGGATGGCCATCTGTCGGAAATGCTTTGATTGGGAGTTCCTGCACGGCAGGGGGTTGGACTGGATGGCCCTTGTGGTCTCTTCCAACTCTAAATTTCTATGATTCTATGCCAAAGCCTGACATCATAGAACCATATTTACCTGCCACTGGAAGGACAGCAGGGATGGAGTTCCAGAGCTTGGGAGCAGCCACTGAAAAGGCCCTTTCTCTTGTTTCCACCAAATGCACCTGAGAGGGTAGTGGGACAGAGAGAAGGCCCTCTCTCGATGACCTCAATATTCTCAGGGGCTCGTACAGGGAGATACGGTCCTTCAAATGGTCTGGACCCAAGCCATATACAGCTTTAGAGGTCAAAACCAGCACTTTGAATTGAGCCTGGAAATAGATGAGCAGCCAATGGAGCTGTTGCAACAAATGAGTTGTATGCTTCCTGTAGCCAGCTCCAGTCAACAATCTGTCAGCAGCTCTTTGGACCAGCTGAAGTTTCTGAGCACTTTTCAAAGACAGCCCCATGTAGAACAGGGATGTAACCAAGGCATGTACCATTGTGGTCAGATCTGACTTCTCCAGGAACGGGCGCAGTTGGTGCACAAGTTTTAGCTGTGCAAAGGCATTTCTGGGCATCGCCAAAAACTGGGCTACCAGGTTCAAAGCTGAATCCAAATGTACCCACAAACTACAAACCTGAGTTTTCAGAGGAAGTGTAACCCCATCTAGCATAGGCTAAATCCCTATTCTCAGATCTCTTTTTCGACTTACCAGGATCACCTCTGTCTTGTCTGGATTAGGCTTCAATTTGTTTGTCCTCATTTAGTCCATTACAGCAGCCAGACACGGGTTTAGGACAGAAACAGCTTCCTTGGAATTAAGTGAAAAGGATTGATAGAGCTGGGTATCATCCGCATACAAGTGATAACTTATTTCAGGATTGTGGATGACCCCTCCCAGTGGTTTCATGTAGATATTAAAAAGCATAGAGGACAGGACTGAGCCCTGAGGAACCCCACAGGCCAAAGGCCAATGAGTCGAAGAGGTATCCCTCAGCACCACCTTTTGAGAGCACCCTCCAGAAAAGAGCAAGCCACTGTAGAACAGTACCCCCAAGCCCTATCCCAGAGAGGAGGCTCAGAAGGATACCATAGCCGATAGTATTGAAAGGAGAGAGGTCCAGCAAAACCACCAGGGACACACTTCCCCCTGTCCAGTTCTCTGCATAGGTCAACCACCAAAGTGACTAAAGCTGTTTTTGTCCCATAACCAGGCCTAAAACCAGACTGACATGGATGTAGATAATCTGTCTCATCCAGGAATGTTTGGATTTGGGAAGCTACCACACACCTTGCCCCAAAATAGAAATTTGGAGACTGGCCTGCAATTATCTAGTACAGTCGGATCCAAGGAAGTTTTATTTTTCAAAAGAGATCTTACCACAGCCTCTTTTAGGCATGTTGGAACCCTGCCTTGCTGTAGAGAGGCATTAATCATTTCCCTTACCCACTCCACCAGTCTTCCTATGACCTGTTCAATAAGCCAAGAAGGTCAAGGGTCTAGTATACATGTGGTGGCTCTCACTTCTCAGAACCCAATGAAAGTATCACAAGTGTGTGTGTGTGTGTGTGTGTGCTGGGAGCTTCTTCATCCCTTCTGGAAAATATACATAGATGAAAAAACAATAAAGGGCATGGGGGTAAGGGGAAATATAAGGAGTTTATCAGACAGGGGCTTATCAGACAGGGGCTAATTTTAGCATTAAAGAGAGATTAAAGCACCTTTAAAGCATCCTACAAATAAAGCTAAAATAACAATTAATTGGGCAAATGATTATCACACGCAATTGCACAAATAAAGTGATATCAGAAATGCACTGTCACTGAAATCTCAAAAGTAAAAAGATGGCCATTAATGCTTCTTTGTGACTACTTTAATGGCAGGTTTTGTGCGAAGCTGTGTGAAATTGTTTTGTGTAATTACATGATTTTTCTGTGATATTCATGGGGTAAGCTCCTGATCCCCTTCATGGGATAAGCTCTTGATCTCCTTCGTGTAAACTCCTAAAGAGAATAATTAAACTCCTAAGAGAATAATGCTAACATATATACAGTATTCTGAGCTGAACCTTTGTATAGAACAATTGGGAGGGGGGAATCTTTGACTTACCCTGAAACCCTGTCTTTTTCCATAATATCTTTGAAATATCTTCTTTCCTATTCTCCTAGTCATAAATTTCCAAAGGGAATAATATTCATAAGAATCATACATATCATTGTGACTTAAGTAGCCATATTCCTTTGAAGATATTGCAACAATATGTGGAAAAAATGGAGAGGATATTGTTCTTGATGAAATACTAAACTGTCTGCAAATAGGTACTGGTCATAGAAAGGACTGGGGGGAAATCACAGACATGATAGTTGGTTCAGACATAGTTATCTCAGTTTAATAAATGTGGCTTAGCTTATTAGATATTATGGCTCCATGTTGCCTCCTCCTCTCTCCTACTTTTTCTAGCATACCAACATTGAACTTTTTTGGGGGGGGGGGTGTTATTCTGGTTAACTGTGATTGAATACATTTTGTAAAAAGAAAAAAATGGTATCTTGTTTTCATTTTCTGGTCTGAGGGCTGAATTTTAACTGTAATTTCTCAGTTTGGACATGATGAATGCTTCCTCTAGCCAGGAGCATTATGACCATTGAATGGCTGGGGAAAGGGAAGACATTTGCACATGACTCTGATAAGGAGGACTTTATTATCTCACATGAAAGGACATGGACAGATTAATATAAAGGGATTGTCTGCTAGGTCCCTGAATGGCATCCACCTGGCACCCACAAGTGCCTGGCACCCACCTATCCAACTCCCATTATCAGGGTAGGTTCAGCTGGTTGCTTTGGAGCTAGGTAGGTTTTTAGTTCAAAAAATATCTTGCCATGTTTGAGACTTGGAGGCACCTTTCACCATCACCACCCCAATGGTGCAGTGACTAATGAGACATATGAGAGATGGGCTAGGGAGTGTACATTTCAGATAGGCTACTCACAATGGAGGGCAGTGCAAGAGAAGATGGCCATCTTTTGTGTGTCATGTTTATGGGGAATGGTGGTTTTCCCAGATTGCTTTTTGGGTTTTAGGGACTGAGGATGGGGGGGGGGGGGACAGACTTTGAGCCTTTCCTGTGACACTTCCTTGAAGTCTCAGGATTTGGGGACTATGAGATGCAAAGTCCTTTTTCAGCAAGAAATAGTCAACTGGTCTCAAACCTTAAGCTAGAAGATTGTCCATACAAATTAGCTACAGCTTCACTGCGGATACAGCTCCACAGTAAAAAATCTTACTACAGGTACAGCTATTCCAATAAAAGAGGAACACAGTGGTTTGAGTGTTGGACTGTGATTCTGGAGATCAGGATTCAATTTCCCTCTTAGACATGGAACCCATTGGGTCACCTTAGACAAGCAAGTCATATGTTCTCAGCCTCAGGGGAAGGCAATAGCAAACCTCATCTGAACAAATCTTGCCAAGAAAACTCCATGATAGGTTCACCATACGTTGGAAATGACTGGAAGACACACAACAACAGACAGCAACATATTATACCTGACTGCCATATAAAACAAGGTGTCCTTGAGTGGGGAAGGGAAGAGCGGGCAACCCTAACAGTGCTACAAACATGGCTCAATAAGAGGAATTTAAACCCAGGCTTTTAAGAATTAAGTGTTCAGTGTTTAGATAAACTCATGTTTATGTTTCAGGTTCCCCCTTCACATACATGCACACACAAACACATATGCTTTTTAAAACTGATGTTCTTTCCATCCCAAATGTGGAGAAAAAAAAATGTATTTTTGTACATTCCTATAAAAAACAAAGTGAAATGAAATTCTCCCGATCCCTGTCTTAATCACACCTTGATCATCACATTCTCAAAACAGAATGTTTAAAATGTGACATTTGCTCACCCAAGCCATGCTTACTTATGCATGCACTAATTATTCTAATATGTGTTTAAACACTGAGGACAGAGCCAAAGGATGATATTTACCCCAAATTAATTAATCAGTCCAGTGAAAGAGTCTGTGATCAGGGGAACATCCCCATAGAGACCTCTGTTTATAGAAACTGTTGAATTTTCATGTGAGTTCCTGTGAATAATTTATATGTTTTGGAAAGCTGTGTTTGTTATTCTATAAGGGTAGCCATATCATATTCATAGATGAAGGTTTGATGCAGTTACAATTAGAGGCCTGATTTTGTTTTATGCATATTTCTGCAACAGAAATAAGAACACTAGATATGCTGCAATATTCATATACCTTCCTGTAAATGTTTTAACTTGTAAATACTTATATAGGAAGAAAAACACAGAGTACTAAAACTGAGAAGATATTTTGGTTATTTTTGTACTGACTGATTGGATATAATTCAGGATTATGTTAAAATACAAGTAAAAACTCAATATTTCCCATTTCTCAAGGATAAGTAATATAATAATTATTTTGAATGCCTTTTGAAATAGATCTGAATGTGATAAGTGGTCTGTAGTACACAAAAGACTCTTCTCATAGGCTGCATCCACACTGTAGAAATAATCCAATTTGATACCACATTAACTGCCTTGACTCAGTGCTATGGAATTCTTGGAACTGCAGTCTTGTGATACATTACATCTTCTCTGTCTGAGAGCTCTGGTGCCAAAACAAACCACAGCTCCCAAGATTCCATAGCACCAAGCCATGGAAGTTAAAGTGGGGTCAAACTGGGTTATTTATGCAGTATGAATGCAGCCTATGAAAAGAGTACATTGTATACTACAGGCCACTTATCACATTCAGATCTATGCAGTATGAATGCAGCCATAGTCATCTTGATATCACTTCAGAATCCACACCAGAATGCATGATACAGCCAGCTTTCAGATCATTTAATATAAGCCACATGTTCCTCCTCCAGTATTATGTGAAGCCACAAACCCCATAACTGTTGATGTAACTTAACAGTTACATTTGCACTGTGAAAGGAGTGACATTCACCCTTGTTAAAATAAAACTTCAACGTTGCACAGTAATACCTTCTTTATTGAGAAAAAGAACTACTGTTTATACTCATGTATAAGTCTAGAAATTTTGGTCACAAAATTGACCCAAAAACATGGGTCAACTTATCCATGGGTCAATGTAAATCCTGTACACATACATACACACACACACACACACACACACACACACACACATATGGTCACCTTCTTTTTCTGAGTAGAGAGGCAAAATGCAAGTTCCTTTTCCATCCTGGGAGCACCTAAAAAGAAGCACCAACAATCTCTACTTTCACAAGCATCCAGCCTTTATACAATATTTTAAAAACAATATTATGGATGAAACAAAGTCTGTATACACTGAACCATCAGAAAGCAAAGGTGCCACTATATCAGCAGTTATGTCTGCCAGAATTTTGTAAGGGCTTTGGCATCGATTTGCTTTGCTTCAACTTTTACATCCTTTGTTACATGGCCCTAAGTTTTACCCTCGACTTATCCATGGGTCATATCAAAATCCATAATTTTGGTCCCAAAACCCTCCCTCGACTTATACGTGAGGTCGACTTATAGTCGAGTATATATGGTAATTAAAAGTAACTTTGTTGTTGTTGCATGACTTCATGTTATGGTGACCATAAGGTGAACCTATTACAGGGTATTCTTGGCAGATTTTGCTCAAATCATTCCTCTGCGGCCAAGTGGGACTCACCCAGTGGGTTTCCATGGCCAAGCAGGATTTTAAACTTTGGTCTCCCAGTTTCCTGGTCCAGCACTACTACACCATGCTGGCTAACTAGTTTCTAACTAGTTACTACTTAGTTAGGAACTAGTAAGTCATAAATAGTTACTTCTAAGCTCCATTTAGCGCTAATGAGAAAAAGCACTTTCTCCGTTGGAAATCAGTACATTTCTGACATCTTGATAAATATGAACAGGAAAAAAAAGAAGAAAAAAGTGCATTTGAAACATTCACTTCTGGGTACAATTTAAGGTGCTAATGATAAGCTTTAAAACTCTAAATTGCTTAAGGCTAAATGACTTTTAAGTGATATTTTTAATGTGGCAAGGATTTTAAATTGGCAAGGTAGAATTAGACCTCAGTCTCTTTGTTTCTTTTAATTAGTTAACAAAAAAATTTTTTTTAAAAAAGCAGTGCTGTTTTTAAATTTGCATATACTCTTTCATTAAATCTTAATGTTGTTAGTATTTAATTCTTAAAATTTATAAATTGTTCAAGTGCTTTTAAAATAACTCTTATATTTATATAATTTTATTAATACATTTGAATAGTTTTTAATTTGTATTGTATTTAAATATATTGTTGTCCTGAGTCCCATTATTAGGAAGAAGGCATCATATAAATGAAATCAATTAATTATTCAACTAATTAAATTTATTAAAATATGTATAGCTTGTGCTATAGTTATACATTTCAGAGTAGTATACAATAAAATCAACTGGGTAAATTTAAAACAATGTAAAATTAAAAAATAATAATTTAAACAGATTAGAATTCAACAAGTTAAATTTAGTTCAAAGCTATTTAAAACAGCAATACTACTCCTAGTATTCTTCTGAAT
This sequence comes from Urosaurus nigricauda, assembly GCA_034509955.1. Classification (NCBI taxonomy): domain Eukaryota; kingdom Metazoa; phylum Chordata; class Lepidosauria; order Squamata; family Phrynosomatidae; genus Urosaurus; species Urosaurus nigricauda. Next base: position 251,954,288 of record JAOEGL010000001.1, on the reverse strand, counting down.
TTTTTGTAACCGATATCATTCCTGTGGGATCTGAAGTTACACATGAACATGATCATCAATCAAACAAATGATTCAATTTCAGACTGGGATGAGTTTTAAAGATACAAGAAAATGATATGTCAAAATATTGGAAAAATGTAGATCAGTAAAACTCATTTTAAGCAATGCACATCTTAAATAACACTCCACTATCTTTGATTGTTATGGTGCATGCTTTCAACCTTTGCTGCATTTGAGATCTGTACGTATTAAAGGTCTGACTGAAACCAACAAATTTTACTTCAACAGAAACTAGTTATTTCACTACATTTGGTTTTACATTTAAGCATATTAAACTCTTCCTATGTCCATAGTAAACGATCATGCTGTATTTAAATGGCCATACTAGCAGTGACCCATAGAAAAACAGCAATGAGTTCAATGAGCTGTGAGTCAATATTATTTTTTATGCATAACCATGCAGCCATTTAGTGACATCTAATACAAAGCACTAAACTGTGCAATGACACTGTAATAACCTGTAACTTAAAAGACTCAATTTGTCCTAAAGGAAAAGCCACTCAGCTTCTTAGAGCACATTGTTGAATCAAATTGCAAGAAACTAACCTTACACATAAAAACTAAGTGTATTGGTTCTTATACTAATGGGCTTTGCTAAAGATCACTAAGTCCACAATGTATCAGCCAAGCAATCAAAGAAAAAATAAATAAATCTTGGCACCAGCTATGCAGACAGATGACAGAGCTATGTTACAGTCACAGAAACTCTACTAGTCATTATTTTGAAGAACATAATAGAATCTTATCCCAATTGGGTTGGATCAAAGTGTTCTTCCTTAAAGTACAGCACCTCCTGAAGAGAATTCCACACAGAATATTTTCAGCATCAAAACATATATTGTGCCAATTTCTCCCTCTCTAAAGTTCCCAATGCTTCCTCTTATTTTGTTTCAGAGAATTTTCCAACCCCAAAACAGATTTTCTGGGGACATTGGAAAGAAGAGACAAGTCCAGAACTTCATCACCTACCAAAATAAATAAAATAAAAATTAAAAAAACAAATAAAAATCTGCTATATATTTTCTCCAAACAATGAAATGATGTTTATGTCTTACAAGAGGTCTAAAATATTTTTTTAAAAAAATATTAAACATTTTAAAAATAAATTGTACAGCAATATTCTTTATAAAGTGCTCAGGTTTTCTTTGTAACCAAAGTAGGTTTTGACAATATCATTTGAAGATCCTTGTCTCCCAGTGGGCAAAATATCATTCCATCGTAAGGAAAGAAATAAAATTATGAAATATAATTTATGAAAGAAATTATGAAAGAAATTTCTGCTTTTGGATGTGATAATATTGACAGATCATTTTAAAGGTGGAAGACCTGTTGGAAAAATAGAGACTGGTGTACAAAATATAATCAAACCTGATAATTACAACTTGGAAATTTCATGACAGCATTGATAAATATTCAAGAATGAGCGTATTTTTTTAAAAAACAAAAGAAAAGGAATGAGTTTGAGGAATAGTTTGCTGTCTCTAGTCAAGACTCATACCGGTAAGTATGGACCCATAGGGCTGGATATGTGTAGAGAAGACACACTGAAATAAATCTCTACTGTAAATAATTATATGTAAATTCATCTCATTGATAATTATATGTAAATTCATCTCATTAATTTTGTCTATACAAAATTAAAAGAATGATTACTATAACGGGTGGCTGATGAATTAATTTCCTTGTACTCTTGGTTCAATAGGAGAGAATCCTGTTGGTCTTAATATGAAATATATAGGCCCAGTGCAGAAGGAAACACTCTCTTTTTATTTTTAACAGAGTCCAAGAAAGACTACTACATTGTGAGTTAAAGAGGAAATTAAGAAAAAAAGATGTCCCCATAGCCACTTTATGAATTATTGCAAGCAGTAGTTTGGAAAAACCCTTGGGCTAAAGTAAGCAACAAGACAGGACAAGTGACAAATCTTAACTATGTTCCCCCAAGAAAAAAAGGCCAAAATAAAATTAGTCTTTGATAAGCCAGAAATGGTCCCTGGGGCGGGGGGGGGGGGGGAGCATATACCATATTATAAGACACTGGGAATGTACTAGGAGGAACCTTTTTGTTTAACAAAGTAACAATAGCTGTAAGCATACAGTACAGTAAAATCCCAATTTAAAGATGCTTTGTCTGTAGGATGTAAGATTAGGCATAAATGTCTTCTAACAGATATTATCTCAAAGATCTTTCAGCAGATCAATCTGTCAGCAGAACTGCAGAGGAAAGATGTGCTGACAGAAAAGGCAAAAAAGGGAAGGAAAGGGATGGAATGAAGAAGAAGCTGGGTTAAATTAAACCTCTAAACTGCCTCCAGTACACGGATGCAGCCACAATGTTATCACAAAGTTGGATCAGGTACTTCCCAACATTCCTGTGTTGGTCTAGTGTCAACACAAATAGGGTATCAAGCAGACAGTGCAAAAGGAGAGGCCGGCGGCTACACCTGTCCCAAACACTGCAGGACTATGGAGACCAGATATCACAGTCCTGAAGCTGACCACTGCTGTGTTCTCATTGGGCTGCAGCAAGGAGCGGAAAAAATCTGCTCCTTTGGCGGCTAGATTTGGGCTGCCTTAGGCTTCCACATGGTTTGGAAGCATGTGTTATCTTACTGCCGTAACCCCAAACCATATGGAAGGTACCTTTTTTTGCCCGTCTGTTTTGGGCCAAGATGTTGGTCATCTTTTTCGGTTAGGATTGCATTCACAGTTGGAAAAGGGGAGCACTTCAAGCTTATCTGTATTGTTTTATGAAATGTTGTAAGAACATAGTCTATTGGTAGCCTTCAACATAAATACAGTACTGCAGAATAGTGAATACCAGGACTTGTCAGGTTGAGGTAATTAGGATGTGAGGGTGATCTGGCTGTGACATCTGTCACCCCATTGATTGCCAGGAGTTGATTTGGCTGATCTGGCTGGCTAGATCATCCCTCATTGCTCCATGTGCATCCCTCTTGAAGCTGCATGCTCAGTCAAATAGGATGACCATCCCATATAGAAGGAGTGTGCCCTTTTTTGGTCAAGGGTATACAAAACCTGCGCTTCCCTGCTAAAACCTCCAGACCTTTCCCCTTTGACACAGTGAAAGACTATGTGCTTACAGCTGTGAAATGTGCTCCTTAAATGCCATCTGGAATGTGAGTGTTGCCTGAGCTGGCTGTCTAAAAGCAGAGAGCCTACTCTATTTGAACTACTGGAAGGAACTTTCAATCCACCTCTCTGCCTGAGATACTGTGAGTATGTGATACATGACCCTTGGACTCTTCACTAATTCTTATACCTCACCTGTTTAGACTGTTCTAAATTACAGCTGCTGACCTTGGACTGTTTGACATTGGATGCCTCTTGTTGTTCTGGCTTCTTGAATTTTGAGTGCTTGGCATTCTAGTGCAGTGTGAGAGCAAGACACTGGTTCTAAACTGGTGTCTGGCAGCTGTAATGGTCTGGATGAGGGCAAACAAATTGAAGCTGAATGCAGACAAGACAGAGGTGGTCCTGATCGGTCAAAAGCAGATGTGGGAATAGTGATTCAGCCAGTGTTAGATGGTGTCACGTGTCCCTGAAAATGCAGGTTCACAGTTTGAATTCAGGTCTGAGGCTGGAAGCCTTAGTTTCAGCAGTAACCAAGAATGCCTTTGCACAATTAAAGGTAATGTACCAATTGCATCCCTTCCTGGAGAAGTAAGATCTGGCCACAGGGGTACATGCCTTGGTTACATCCCATTTGGATTACTGGTAAAGTACTTTGCATGGGTCTCCCTTTGAAACTGCTCAGAAATTGCCAAAATAGCTGCAGGCAAGTTGTTAACTGAAGCTGGCTACTTGCTACCCAATCCTGGAATAATGAGACCAGACACAAGAGATGGGATAAAACAGGGCCATTTATTGACCTATTTATTAAATTCTTAACAGAACTGCAACTAATTCCTAGCAAAACCAAGTGTGGGAGAAGCTGCATCCGGTGTCTTACCCCAGACCACCTCTGCAGCTTATCAAGGACGATAACACCTGAGCCCTTAACAACCCAAAATCTGGGTTGTTCGCTGGCCACCTGCATAAGGAAGTCTAACCAGAAAGTCCCCTTCCCAATACGCAAAGATTAAAGTCAGGGGTTTTCTTTCAAGCCAGACCTAAGGGCAATTTCTTTCTGCCATCCCCCAGGTTGCAAGGCCTAAAGAAGTGATTCCAGAAATGTTCTTTCCACCCAAACAGTGTCCAAGGTGCTTGCCGAAATATAACTCAAATATTCATGTCAATGGATAATTAAATAACCAATCAGAATTCAACATTTTAAGTTGAATCAAATATTATGCTGTTTCCACCTTAGCCAGTTTCCCATATGCCACTGAAAACAGTATGGGATAGGCAAAAAACCAGTGGAAAAGGAAAAAAATTCCTACCTGGCCCCGAGATGACCAAGTAAACTTCACACTATACCAGTGGTAGAGGGGTGGGTCAATTCAACTCTTGGAATGAAACCAACTGGGCAAAGCATGCCCCTAGCCATGCCCCCAGCAATCCCATGCCATGGCAACCCTGCCATGGTGTGATTTCCTGGTCTCAATCCAATGGGAAAGCAGCAAACAACCACACTCCAATGTTGTGGAGAGGGGGGGTGGCCATTGTTGTAATAGGTCCATTGGCTGCTAGTCCATTTCCAAGCACAATTCAAAATGCTGGTTTTGACCCATTTAGCCCCACATGGCTTGGCTTTAAGTTATTTGAAGGACTGTTTCTCCCTTTAAGGGCCCATTAAAGCACTAAGATCAACTGGAGAGGCCCTTGTCTCTGTCCCACTACATTCTCAGGCTTGCTTTGTGGAAACAAGGGAGAGGGCCTTCTCAGTGGCTTCTCCCAGACTCTGAGCCTTCCTCCCTAGAGAACCCAGGATGGCCCCATCCCTGCTGTCCCTTCAGTGGCAGATTAAAGAAAGGTTTGTGCCATTAGGCTTTTTCAAACTGATGGGCTTTTTAAAATGCTGTGCAAGTCAGCTGTTATGGTTTGTATATAGCTTTCAATAATTTAATATTTTTAATGTGTACTATTTTCAACTTGATAAACTGTTTGTTAAATTTTATACCTTTTCAGTGCTTTTGCATTATTTTTTAGTTTATATTATTTAAAATTTGTTGTTAGCCACCTTGAGTTCCTATATTGGGTGAAAGGTAAGATATAGATAAATGAAATAATAATAACATAAATACAGTCAATATTATCGAATCCAATTATTCATTACTTGTATTGAAATTCTTTCCTGTTTCAAGTCTCTCTCTCTCTCTCTTCATGTGACTTCAAATCAGTTGTCAAGTTATGTAGCACCATAAATCTCATAGGGCTTGCTTAGGTAAGAGGTGGTTTGCCATTTACTTCCCTTTAATATAGCCTACGGCACCTGGTATTCCCTGGTGCTCTCCTTTCCAAATACTAACCAAATCTGAACCTGCTTAGCTCCAAGATCAAAGAAGATCTAGTGCCTTTAGCATATTTAGACTGTCAGTAGTTTTACCAGGAATACTAAATTATTGCAAAAAAGGTAAACATTTGTACCAGTGTTTGTCAGTCCAGTGTTAATGGATACTTTTGAGCTTGTGCAGCCTGATGATGTGGGCATGATTCTTGGAGAGGTAAAAGCAACCACATGTATCTTGGACCCTTGTCCTTCTTGGCTTATTAAACAGGCCAGAGGGGGACTGGCTGAGTGGGTAAAGGAAGTAGTCAATTCCTCCAGCACCGAGACCAGTTGTGTCAGCTTGGCTAGGGAATCTTTTAAACTGTGGGGTGGTCAGTATACCAATGGAATCCCCAGACTATCCCGTGTCTTCAAGTGGAGTTAAATACTCTCGGTGTTGTCAGTTATACGGATAGGTATACCAAGACTAACTTTAAATGCTACAGAGACCAATTTGATGCTACATAGGGAGCAAATGTATGTCCATAGTATTTTGGAGATGACAGAAGATTTGCATTTTTAATGATAAGGTTTGTTTTGGCCTTAAGAAAACAAACATGTCAAAGCCCACCAATATGCTTTTTGAATTTCTCATTGCTCTGACATACAGTGGACTCTTGGAATCCACTGGGGTTTGGTTCCAGGACCCCCCCATGGATAGCAAAACCTGTGGATGCTCAAGCCCATTAGATACAATGACATAGTAATATGTAAAATGGCAATATCATGGTTTGTGGATAACAAAATCCATGGATATGGAGGGCTGACTGTATTTGAAATCTCTCACTGAGTTTCTTTCCCTTTCCCATGTACTACTCTCCCTGTGTGTCTCTCTTATACACACACATGAACACAGAGAGTTATTTTTTAACAACTTCAAATAAGAATCTTTGAGCATATGTGTGCCTGAGGGAATAATAAAAGGTTTACCACTGAGTATCAATGCAGTGATAAAATAACAGAGTTAGTTTACAAAAAGAAAGATAATTTTATTTATCCTTTCCTTTGAATTTGGATGATAACATGACAATAAATGCAGCATTTAAAGTCAGTGCTTTTCAGTCAGAAGTTTTACAAAGCAGCTTTGTTGTTGTTCGGATAGGGGAGAGAATGAGAGATCGCCTGCCTTCACTGGATGAAATCTTTGATTAACTTGCTATTGGACTTGCACAACAGAGGAAATCTGAGAGCTGCAGCAAGTTACTCAAAAACTCTACATTATTAAAATAAAAATCATTATGTAGAAAATGACCTAAAATAGTGAACCACAATCCCTGTATAACAATATTTCTATTGTGGAAATAATTACTGAATTTTATCACAACTTTTAAGCTCTCCTTGTGCATCCTATAATATACATTGCAAGAAAAAACAAACAAAAATATCTGTGCAACCCATCACAGAAGGGTATTTTATTGATCAGAATAAAGCTACTGTAACGTCCTACATTGGATTTTCTATTGCTAGTGTTTTCTATTGCTACTGGAAATACCATAGCTAGCCCCTAATGGCATGTTCTTTGGTCCCCTAAAAGAGGTTTTTCCACCATCTCATGGAGACTGCACCTCAGTGACAATTCCCCATCCTTCCAACTTCTGGGTAAAAATTCCAGTTTTAATCTAGAGCCCCTTTAGATGTGAAAAAAGTCTGCCAAAATTCCAGGTTTTATTCCTGTACAAACTGATTTTACTTTGGAGATTATTGTGACATTTTCTTAATCTCAAAGTACTTCCTGGGACTTCTGCCATTACCAAGAAGTTCTCATTCTTACTTCCAACATCAGTTTAAATTAACCCAGTATTTTCCAAATGAAATGTACCCCTACTTGGCTGTCTGTCTGTATTATCCTAGAATTAGCTAAGATGGTCACCACCAGTAACACAATAACTTCCCAACAGTGATACCTTTATTGGACCAACCAAAATGCACAATAAGTTGCAAGCTTTTGAAGCTCCACTGACTTCTTCATCAGACAAGGTGTTAAAAACCATACTGGAGAAAAAAATGAAGATTTTAGTCATAGGCTTGCATTTTGCTTTGTTCTTAGATGGTATGGAGAGGTATTACTTGCAGGCTGGCACCTCCTCCTTCTGTTCATGTGGGAACTGGGCGATTCTCAAAGTCCAGGAAATTTAGCATCCATATGCAGCACAAAAAATACTTAGTTTGGAATGCAATATGTTTCTATCCTTTGTAAGGCCACAGGCCCCTTTGTAGGCAGAGGACAGTAAATGCAGTTATTTATTTCCAGAACACAAATTCAATAGAGATCAAGTGAGGGAAAGAGGAATGTTTGCCCCAAAACAAAATGGTCTTAATATTGAGCTAGTCTAATATTGCTAAAGCACTTCAGCACTTTAACTGTTACTCTGAACAAAAATAATAAAGGCTCAGTGGAAACTGGTGAAAATCAATTTCTGAAATGTTATATGAGTCTGGATGTGATAGGTGATCAGTGGGAGATGGAGGAAAAAGAATACATGTTAAAGGAAAGTGAGGAAAACCTGGGATATTCCAAGAAGGACTTTGCGTGCAAACCTGGCAAAATATGGGTAAGATCAAAAACAGAACTGGAAACTTTAAATACTTCCAGTGACTGTTTTCTGGGTAAACCATCTATAAATTTTCTTTCCAAATGCAACACCAAAATTTAAATGCCAGCATTGTTTATGTAAAGTCACTCATGTTTATCTATATTTCTCACCTGAGACAATTCAAGGGATCTGTGTGTCCTGGATCAATATGGGGTTCCCATTTCTTATTGGGGTGAAGGGGTCTGCAAATGGCAAAGTAGTGTAAATACACACCTCAATGTTCCTCTGAGGTTCAGCAGTCATCATTTTGGACATCAGCCTGCTCCCAGACATAAAGTCAGCAACACCTTGCTAGTTTTTTTTTTTTTTTAAAGGAGATTATCACATGGGAGGCAAGTGTCCTTTTCCCATCATTAAACCATCTCATTAATGTGATCGGGTTGGTGAACATTATCACACCCCCACATGCTTATCCCATTCTTCCCCTATAGGTAAACAGTAATGGATATGTCATTTTGTATTAAAAGAAACTCCCTTTAATACCAAATGATGGGTCCATTACCATTTACAGATGGGAGAAAAATGGGATAAGTGCATGGGGGTGTGATAATCTTCTCCCCAGTTGCACAAATGAGATGGTTTAATGACAGCGAAAGATGCTTAAGAGCTCCATGCAATAATTTCCTATGTCTCTTCCCTCCCCACTTTTTCTTTCATTCTTTATTCCCTGAATATTGAATTATCCAGTCAGAAGACCTCTGGAGTACCCAAAGTTTCACTCCTTCCTTCCTTCCTTCCTTCCTCCTCCTTCTCTTCCTCCTCCTCCTCCTCCTCCTCCTCCTCCTCCTCCTCCTAGACTTTTTAGTGTTCTAACAAAAGTACTGAAAGATCAAATAATATCCTTTGATTCATGAGTAATGAAGGGAGGAATCCTAGACATATTAGCTGTAACTTGATTGCTCTATTTCAAAGAATAAAAGGCAGACAGGTAGCTAGGTAGACAGACAGATGTCTTATTGCTTCTCCTTTTTAGAACGGAAAAAAGATGCCCTTGCCATGGTGGCAGAGGCTTTTTGGCATTTCTTTGGCACAGTGCATCTAAACACTGCATCCCCCCCCCCCAAAAAAAAAACCCAACAACAACAGTATGATACTGCCTACCATCTGGTGCATGCAGTGTGACACTAGCAACAGGGCAGAATTGGGGCATATGGTGTGTGGTCGCCATGCCCCCCACTTGACTCCAATGCCAGCCTTTCTTGCCAGTCTCTTCAGGCAGTTAGTGTGTATACTCCTACAGATATCCCTAACTGGTATTAACTCCATTTTGTAGGCTGTAGCCAGTCTGACCTTTAGAAAAGTTTCAAAGAACATAGCCTGACACTTCTTCAGTGATATTCCGAAAGTATATTTAGAACTTGTGTTATCCTTTGTGCATCTGAGTGTTACTAACAAGGATCAACAAGAACTACTACTGACAAGAATAGCTGGTTCTCATTTAACTCAATGGGTAGCTTGACCAATTTCTCATTGCAGCTGTTCCAGTTCAACATATTGGCAGTCTTAAATTTACCTCATATGTGACAGCATCTTTCATTTGATATCTGTCAACATAGATATTTATCAGCTTCTCTCTTTTTTCCACATTGTTCTACAATGCCAGCCTTTTCTTCTTTTTATTTATGCCCCATAGCTCTTTCTATTTTGATTATGCTGTCAGTTTTGCAGAGAGAACTCTAGCAAATTTCATGCAGGAAAACATCTATATGAGAAATTGCACTGAACTGCATGTTCAGTATCCATTTTTTGACATTTTAACAGGAAGACCCATGGAACTTTGTACTATGAAACAAACAATTGAAGTTTAGTCACAGTATCACACAATTTTTTCTTTACCATATGACTATAGATAGACAGGAGGAACAAAATGTCCACCATCCTTTTCTAGTTGTATGCAGCAATGTACATTTGTTGCAAAGAGCATGGGATATATATGCAGATAATCTCACACATTTTGATTAGAAAGATTTCCACATACAAATCTCCCTTAACCATTGTTGTGGGTGGAGGAACCATTGTGAATCAGAAAGCTCCATGTGACTATCAGCCGTACAAAAGATCTCTGGGCTGGAGAGAATATTTAACTGATCATGGATTATTTATCATAGGATTTGAATTGTCATTTACACAGTTTAAGTGAATAACAAAATTAATTTAAGAGAATAAAAAAAAGAATTACAGACAATAAACATCTAATGTTCCTATGGTATTAGCAAGTATTTGTTCTCTTTCTTTTTAGAAAAAAAAAAAAGTTAGAATGAAAATTTTGTTTATTTTTTATTTGGTGGTTTTCATTTTTATAAGTAGCAGACATTCCTTTATTAATATTAATACTTAATTATAAGCGTGTCTCACTGAACAAAGCACTGCACACACGATCCCGGAAGAATATCTGAATTATCCCTGTATATCTTTCAATAACCTACCCTCTAATATAATTCAGTATTATTAACCCAGAATTAATTTAGTGCCAATTGTTCTGTTAGTTATTGCAAATGATTTTATAGTCTCTGGTCAAAAATGCTAGTAGACAATCCAGGCAACAATGGCAGGCAAATTATCGAACTTAGGAAATGTAGCTGTTTTATATGTTTGCATATTATAGTTTAAACCCGAACATTAATATTCACATCTAGAATGATTTTCATTATTTTGTTGAGTCATAGAATGATTTGATACTCAGGTAATAAAATATTAAATATTGAATCCATCATGAACTGTTTTAATCTATGGTGGTGGTGGTGCTGAGGGAATGGCCAAAATCTGTGTGTGTGTGTGTGCGCATGTGTGTGTTGTGTTGTGTTGTATGACTTTAAGTCATTTCTGATTTATAGTAACTTTATCATGGGGTTTTCTTGGCAAGATTTGTTCAGTGAGGGTTTGCCTGGGATCAGAGGATTTCCATGGCCAAGCAGGACTTAAAGCCTGTTCTCTAGAGTCTTAATCAGGAAAATCCGTGGGCAGAGGTTATCACCACCTCTGCCCTGTCATGGACGGACCATTTCCTGGTCAAACTGGAGTTAAAAGCTTCTACCTATTCCCCCCTCGGGGGTGGAGGACGTATTAGGATGGTACGCCCTCGAAGGCTCATGGAACCCAAAAGGTTCCGAGAAGCCCTAGAGGATTATATGTTGGAGTAGACGGCGATTCTGTTGAAACCCTGGTTGATACATGGAACCATGGCCTCACCAGGGCTATAAACAGTATCGCTCCCGAGCGTCCTCTCCAGCTCGCTCCAAATAGAAAGGCCTGGTACACCCAAGATTTAAGAAGAACGAAGCAAGCTGTGAGACGACTAGAGCGCCGTTTGCGGAAACACCAACGTTTATACGACAAGACACTCCTTGGGGACCTTCTTAGTCCCTACGGAGTGGCAATCGATACAGCAAAGAATTTGTTCTATGCTGTTCGTATTGCATCGTCGGAGTCTCGTCCAGCAGAGCTTTTCAGGGTGGTCAGAGAGTTAACACATTCTTCCCCCACCCCGAATCTACTGTCAAAACCAACAAATGCCTGCTGTGATGCATTTAATGACTTTTTTGCCGATAAAATCTCTCGGATAAGGGCTGATCTGGATGCCAACATTGTAACAGAAACAGTGAGAGAGGTGTTCAGTGACTCCGTGGACTTGGTTAGACTGGATCACTTTGAGCTTGTAAGTACCGAGGAAGTGGACAAGCTGCTTGGATCCATTAGGAGGACAACATGCCCTCTCGATCCCTGCACATTTTGGTTGACCGTGCAGGGAGGGGATGCAGTGGTGACACTACTTCAACGTGTCATCAATGTGTCCCTTAGGGAAGGGAAATTTCCATCCCAACTCAAGTAGGCTGTGATTAAGCCTCTATTGAAGAAACCCTCCCTAGACCCCCTGTTAAGAGACACTACAGACCGGTCTCTCTATTACCATTCTTGAGCAAGGTGAGAGAGGGCAGTTGCCCACCAGCTCCAGGCAGTTTTGGAAGAAGCTGATTATCTAGACTCATTTCAAACTGGGTTCAGCGCGGGCTACGGAGTTGAGATGGCCATAGTCGCCTTAGTCGATAACCTCCATCTGGGCATGGACAGGGGAAGGGTGACCCTGTTAGTGCTCTTGGACATCTCAGCGGCTTTTGATACCACTGACCACGGTATCCTTCTGGAACACCTGGGGGAGTTAGTTATCGGAGGCACTGCGCTCCAGTGGTTCTGATCCTATCTCTCAGGTAGGTTCCAGATGGTGAAGCTGGGAGACAGTTGCCCTCGTAAAAGAGAGCTGACATCTGGCGTCCCTCAAGGCGCCATTCTGTCTCCCATGCTATTTAACATTTACATGAAACCGCTGGGAGAGGTCATCCGGAGACATGGAACATGGTGTTATCAGTATGCTGATGACACCCAAATCCATTTCTCTATGTTCCCGACTGCTACAGTGACTGAGGATGGCATCTCTCCTCTGAACACCTGCCTTGACTCGGTAATGGGCTGGATGAGGAAAAACAAGCTCAGGTTGAATCCAGAGAAAACGGAGGTGCTCGTAATAGGTTCCCCTGGCCCAGGGATGGACGGGGGTCACACTTCCCCTAAAGGACGAGGTTCATAGTTTGGTGGTGCTCCTGGACTTGTCTCTACAATTAACACCACAGGTGGAGGCAATCGCCAGGAGTGCCTGGTATCAGCTTCGGCTGATACGTCAGCTACGTCCCTACCTGGGCAAGGAGAACCTAGAAACAGTAGTACATGCACTGATAACCTCTCGTTTAGATTTCTGTAATGCACTCTACATGGGGCTACCTTTGTACCAGGTTCGGAAGCTTCAATTGATCCAAAATGCAGCGGCCAGATTGTTAACAGGGGCTTCAAGGATGGAACATATCACCCTCATCCTGAAATCCTTACACTGGCTTCCAATTTGCTTCTGGGTGCAATACAAAGTGTTGGTCGTTACCTTTAAAGTCCTATATGGCTTGGGCCAAGGTTACTTGAGAGAACGCCTCTCCCTACATAATCTGCCCTGCACCCTAAGGACAACCGACAAGAAATTGTTGAATTACAAGCACATGAGACTAACATTTACGTCTCATTTAGCATTCTCAGCTGTGGCTCCAAAGTTATGGAACGACCTGCCGGAAGAGATCCGTCTGATATCTACATTGGAGGCATTCAAAAAAGCATTGAAGATGGATCTCTTCTGGCGGGCATATCCACCTGATCTTATCTAACTCCCCACTGAATCAGAGCTACCCCCCAGTTATTGTGATGTACCAGTTATTGTGATGTACCTGTTGTCAATGTAGTTGTTTTTAAATTGTGATAATGATATGTTGATTTTATTGATTTTATTGCTTTGTATTTTTATCATGTTGTAATCCCACCTCGATCTGTAGGGAGAGGCCGGAGATATAAATAAATTTTATTATTATTTATTATTAATCCAAAGCTCAAACCACTACACCACACTGTCTTCTAAGTCTATAGAGTTGTAAAAATCAGTCCATTGCACTTTTTAAAACACTGTTTACAGATGCTTCTAGTGTAATCCTACATTTCTCTCCCAGCAGATCAATTCAAATTCACAAATCAACTCATATGATGGAGGCTGGATGGAGCATAATGACTTGCAGGGAGAGGGGTCTTACTTCAGTGTGTTGGGGTATTGGGGTATCTCCACCATAGAGATACCAAATAAAAATGAAGAAAGCTCCTTGGATATACATCTGCAGTCAGCCACAAACATTCCCCTGAGTGTCTCAGGATTAGTCCCTTCATTTGGGATGGAGAAAAGTAAAGAACCATCAGTGAGGTGGTTAATGGTAACTCCCATTGGCCCAAACAATTTTCGTTCCGGATTGCTGACCTAAGGATCTAATATCAAGCATCTTTGTGCTATGTTCACAATCAGAAACTAAACCTTAGCACAAAGATTCTATTGTTACACGAACTGAACCTTCTTTTCTTCCTCTTCTTTGACCCAACCTGAAGATCACTCAGGAATACATCACAGTTCTATCAAACAGGAGTTTGAGGTGCAGAGAAGCTACAGTGGGAAGTAAGATAGCCTCAAGACAAATTCTGTAGATGGAAACAGTCCCATCAGTGGACTAACCACATTGGATTCTGGCAAAATTCTTGCTTCATTCCCATCCCTCCCCATTCAGAAGTTGTCTTCTTGTCTTCCACTATTTATTCTCCCTCATTCTCCTTCATAGAGGGTCCTAGGAACACATATTTCAGGAAACAAAGCAACAAAAAAACTGGAGAGAAACTATAGCTATAAGAAATGCAATGGGGGAGGAGGCTTTTGCATGGATTACCCATCTTTCCTCTGAAATTGGTAAAATATCTGTTGAAAAAGAAAATATGCAACATGCATAATTTGCATACTTAATTCATCTGCAATTGATAACAGGTTTTTACCCTCCCTGGGGAAATCCTCCCAGGGGACTTTTAAAAGCTGCCAGGAATTTATTGGCTGGGCTGTTTGCTTCTGTAAAAGTGTCAACAATCAAACAAATCCAAGAATTGGGTTGTATTGAGTATTTATCCACACATATTATGGACCAAATTGTGACTGATTTTTTTCTATACTTGATTATTTATTCATGCTGAAGAAGTAATTTAAAAAGCAATGTTTGTCCAGACTGTGTTCTTAATGATATATGATGAGTTTTTCCTAAAACACACCACTTGCGACAGCTGTAGCTGAAAGCAGGATTAACAATCATTATTATTTCAGATCTTCCATCATTTCCTGCTTAAAACCAGCAGCTTATTTGATATTTCTAACTCAAGAGCATTACTAGATCTGTAGTAAAGACTATTGTATGGCAATCTATGCCAAAAGCTATTTACAGCAAAGAAAGAAACGATAATAGTAGATGTAACTTCTGCATGTAGTTGTAAACATGTGAACATCAGCATTGTTCTCAAAATTATGGCAAATAACCAGGCAACCCTGCAAACAGGACAACTTCTGGGTCAGCATGTCATTCATCTAGGTCAATACTGTCTGCACTGACTGGCAACATCTTCCTAACATTTCAGAGGAGTCTTTATAAGCCCTGCTTGGAAAATAAAGCATGCTTATTGGTATTTAAAATTTTATATTTTAGAAAAACACTCAATTGCCTGGTGATCACCCACAGTTTTTTGGTTTTAAACATGGGGATGCCTGGAGGCTGGGTGGGTGGCTTCAGGGGACTTCAGGTGCAGTGAAATGGGGCACTGAGGGCTGTATGTGTTATGTGCACTCAATACTTTTTGGAGTGGCCCTTTGTTTATTAGCAGAGAAATTCAAGCCAGAATCTATTGGATTAGATTGCCTGTAGTCCTTGAACCAGTGCCAGCACAGTATAATGTGTTCAGTGTTTTGGACTAGGACTCTTGAAGGGTGGTGTCCAAATCCCTGTTCAGCCACTGAAAACCTTTGGGTGACTTTAGGGAAGTCACACAGTCTCAGCATCAGAGGAAGGCTATGACACACCACCACTAAACAAATGTTCTCAAGAAAACCCCATGTTTTTGTTTCTCCTTATGGCCACCATTGGTCTCTATCCTGAATGTATGCATTCCAGGTTTTCTGGTAACTTGGCATAGCCAGAAACAAGTCTGGATGGAGCCTGACAGATAGCAGCTCTATATCTCTTTCTCTTGATACTCCAAATTAAACATTGGAGGAGGGATGACATGCTACATTCCTTCTGGATATTTAACACTTCAGAATGACAACATGCTTGCATGGCCAAAAGTACCAGCACAATAAAGAGTCTCTTTGTAGAGAAGGCCAGAAGAACACCAGATAGAAAACTAAGATGACACATTCGCTTTCCAAGGCCAGAAAGTGATGACTTGATGGAAACTGGGATATTGCTGATGTAAAATTTTAATGAGCATATATTAAAGAGGCTTGATGGTTTGTTTTGTTTTTATCCTTTGAGAAATACAGCATCATGAAATGGCAAGACTGTCAGTTCATCTTAACAGTCATTTTATTATTCTATTTACCCCAAGTTATCCAGTTCTTCTCATTTTATTTTGGTGGGGTGCAATTTGAGTTTCCCATGGTGTTATCCCTTTTAAAGGGAAACAAAAATAAGCAAATTTGAAAGTCAAACCTATCAGTGTCTAGCTTTCACTAGCAGTACAGCAGAAGTGTGGGCCAGATTATATTTTAAGACTATCTCAAAGAAACAACAAACATGTAGTTTGTAGCTTAAAAACAAATAATCATGGCTTTAATAAATATATACATAACAAAACTAAAACCTATACTAACTAAAGATAGGCCCTGTACAGATCGACACTTTGTGCCAGCCTGTAGGCAGAGTTAGGACACAGCATCTTGATGGTGGATGCCCTGACTCTGCCCTCAGGGCATCAGGATGTTGTGCGCCATTCCAGATGACATGCAGCATCATGCCATGCCTCCGGCACTGCATCCTGATGATGAAACACCATACAGCCACACTGTTTCAGTTATGGCACCCTTTGGAAGTTGCAAAAAAGGAATCTTATCAGATGGGAGGAATTTCTCTTTAGTGAATGGAGCCAATTGGAGCCAATTCGAATTCACGTGAATTCGCTAGTTTAGTGAATTTACATGAATTCCAATTGCGTTCGGAATGCGTTCAGAACTACTTCCCATTACCCAAAAATGACCCCCCTCCATTGCCCAAAATTGCGTGAGATGCTTTGATTCACAATAATGTAAAACCCATGATTGTGTTCGAAATGACTTCCCTTTTGTCCAAAATTGTGTGAGATGCGTTAATTCGCGATAACGTGAAACCCCATGATTGCGTTCAGATTGCCATTAGATTATACTTCCAATTTCCAAAGTCTGATAAGGCCCTCTTTTTTGTGGCTCCTTTATGCGCCCTCCAGAGAGGTCATGACGTGAAGTTGCCATGGTTTATGCAAATAGATCCTATAGTTCATAGAACCAACCTGACCTTGATCAGGAGACCTGTCCGGAAAACAGCCCACATCGAGTGTATGTACCTCACCCTGAAAACCAGGGATAGTCTGGGGATTCTGTTAGTATACAGGCCACCCCGTTGTCTAACAGACTCCCTAGCCGAGCTGACCCAGCTGGTCTCTGAGCTATTGTTGGAGTCCCCTAGACTTCTTGTCTTAGGTAACTTCAACATCCCTCTTGAGGCCAGCTTTTCGGATTTACCTGGAGCAGCTCGGGAGTTCATGGAATCCATGACAGGCATGAACCTATCTCAATTGGTCAACGGGTCCACTCATTGTGCGGGCCATACACTCGATGGGGTTTTCAGTACGGAACAGGAGTATCCGTGGGCGGAGGTAACCAAGACCTCCGCACTGTCATGGACGGACCACTTCCTGATCAAGCTGGAGCTAAAGACCACGTTCCGTCCCCCCGGGGGTGGCGGACCCATTCAAATGGTCCGCCCTCGAAGGCTCATGGAACCAATTGGTTTCCAGAAAGCCCTAGAGGGTTTATTGGTTGGGAATGCCGGCGATTCTGTTGAGACCCTGGTAGACACTTGGAATACCGACGTCGCCAGGGCCATCAACACAATCGCTCCCGAGCGTCCTTTCCAGCCTGCTCCCAACAGGAAGCCCTGGTATACGAAAGAGCTCAGGGAAATGAAGCGGGCTGGACAACGACTAGAGTGTGAATGGCGAAGGACTCGGCTCTCATCCGACAGAACTCTCTATAGATTGCATCTTCGCATCTATGGAGAGGCTTTGCGTGCAGCGCGGAGATCTCGCTGCTCTGCACGCATTGCGTCTGCAGAGTCCCGCCCGGCAGAGCTGTTTAAGGTGGTGAGGGAATTGACGCAGGTCCCCCCTGCGCCAAACCCCTTGCTAGATCCTACAACAGCCTGCTGTGAGGCATTTAATATCCACTTTGCAGATAAAATCTCTCGGATAAGAGCCGACTTGGACGCCAACCTTCGTTCAGAGTCCATGAGTGAGGTATCCAGCAACTCCGTTGCTGTCAGTTTACTGGATGAGTTCCAATCGGTGAGTACCGATGACGTGGACAAGCTCCTTGGAAGCGTGAGGAAGACAACCTGCTCTCTCGACCCAGGTCCATCCTGGCTGGTCATCCAGGGAGGGGATGCATTGAGAACATTCCTTCGGGATGTGATCAATGCATCTCTCAGGGAAGGCAATGTTCCATCTAGTCTGAAGGAGGCGGCTGTTAAGCCCCTCCTGAAGAAGCCTTCCCTTGATCCCCTGGACAGGAACAACTACAGACCAGTTTCCTTGCTGCCTTTCTTAAGCAAGGTGGTCGAGAAAGCGGTTGCCTCCCAACTCCAAGCTGTCTTGGATGAAACCGATTATCTCGATCCATTTCAAACCGGCTTCAGGGCAGGTTATGGAGTGGAGACAGCCATGGTTGCTCTGACTGACGACCTCCGCCTGAGCATCGACAGGGGTAGTGTGACCCTGTTAGTGCTCTTGGATCTCTCCGCGGCTTTTGATACAATCAATCATTCCATCCTTTTAGATCGGCTGAGAGAGTTGGGGATCGGCGGCACCGCGCTCCGGTGGTTCCGTTCCTTCCTCTCCGGCAGATCTCAAAGGGTGAGACTCGGGGACAGCTGCTCTTCTAAAATCGAGCTTAGCTGTGGAGTTCCACAGGGCGCTATTCTGTCCCCGATGTTATTCAATATTTATATGAAGCCGTTGGGCGAGATCATTCGGAGGCACAGAGCTCAGTGTCATCAGTACGCTGATGACACTCAGATCTATTTCTCCGTGACCAGATCGTCTGCTCAGACCTCAGATGGCGTCTCCCCTCTCAATGACTGCCTTGCGGCGGTAATGGATTGGATGAGGAAAAACCGATTGAAGCTTAATCCAGACAAAACAGAGGTGCTCACAGTCACAGGCCCGAAACCAGGTTTGGGAATACAACTTCCAGTCCTCGATGGAGTCACACTCTCCTCGAAGGACTCTGTTCGCAGTCTGGGGGTACTCCTTGATCCGTCGCTTCACATGACAAGTCAGGTGAATGCGACGGTCAGGAGCGCTTGTTACCAGCTTCGGCTGATACGCCAGCTGCGCCCTTTCCTGGAGAGGAGGGATCTGGAAACTGTGATACACGCGCTGGTAACCTCACGTTTGGACTACTGCAATGCACTCTACATGGGGCTACCCTTGTGCCTAACCCGGAAACTACAAATGGTCCAAAATATGGCAGCCAGACTTCTGGCTGGAACATCCAGGAGAGAGCATATCACTCCTGTGCTAAAAGCCCTCCACTGGCTGCCGATCAGTTTCCGGGCACAGTACAAGGTGTTGGTTTTAACCTTTAAAGCCCGTCATGGCTTGGGCCCATCTTATCTAAGGGACCGCCTCCTCCCATATGAACCCCCCCCCCGCACACTCCGGTCCTCTGGGAGGAACCTGCTTCAACCCATGAAGACCAAGCTGGTACAGACCTCCCAGAGGGCTTTTTCGGCTGTCGCCCCCAAGTTGTGGAATGACCTGCCGGACGAGATGCGTCTCATTACATCTTTAGAAGGCTTTAAAAGAGCCCTAAAGACGCATCTCTTCCGGCAAGCCTTTCCAGAGAATGTGAATATCCCCAGCTCCATACCTAGGTTTTAAGGGCTTTTTAAATCTTTTCCTGCATTTTTCTCCATACAACCTAAGCTGGGTCCACTCCCTACTATTGTGTATTGCTGTTTTAATCTATTATGTTTTTTAACTCCATTGTGATTTAATTCTTTTTTAAGGGAGGGTGGTAAGGGTAAGGAAGGGGTATTTTAACTTGATATTGTTTTAACCTCTGCTGTACTCCGCCCCGATTGCTTGTTCAGAGGGGCGGAATAGAAATAAATATTATTATTATTATTATTATTATTATTATTAGATCCTCAATTTATACATGAACACACAACATACACTCACAACACATTTAATGGTGAAAATATGCAAAGTTCTTCTTCTTGTTGTTCGCTGCCATTGATTGATCTTCATTGTGACCCTGTGAATGAGTCACCTCCAAGACCCCTTTACCCCCCTGCCTAGATGTTGCAAGCTCAAGACCATGGTCTCCCTGATTGAAACTAGCAATCTGGTCTTCCTCTCTTTCTGCTGCCTTCCACTTTCCCCAGCATTATTGCCTTTTCTAGTGAGTCTTTCCTTCTTGTGATGTGTCCAAAGTCTGAAAACCCCAATTTAGTCATCCTGGTTTCCTGCGAGAGTTCAGGCTTTAATTGTTTTGGGACCCATTTATTTGTGTTTTTGGCCATCCATAGTATCCTCAGCACTCCTCTCCACAACCACATCTCAAATGAGTTGACTTTCTGCATACCTGCTTTATTTACTGTCGAGCTCTCATATCCATACATGGTGATGGGGAGTACAATGGTTTGGACAATTCCAATTTTAGTATTCAGTATTATGTCTTTGCACTTATCTAGTTCTTTCATAGCTGCCCTTTCCAGTCCTAGTCTTCTTGTTTCCTGATTGTGGTCTCCACTCTGATCAATGTTGGATCCCATGAAGTAAAAACAGTGGGAAATTTATCACCATGCATTTTGGGAAACTTTTTTTTTTTTTTGCTAAGAAATTAATACAAATTTATATTCTTCCCTTCCTAGCTAAGACTGATATGCTGATAGTGGCTAGTTTTGGACGGCAAAAGTGCAGCTGGTAACATCAAGTCATATTGGAAACTTTAGTTAGTTCAGAAAGCAGCTACTAAACTACTGATGAAGACTACAACCTGGGATTACATACAGCCATTTTTGTGGAGAAACTTAATTGTCTTCTTCTCAGTTTTCAGATACCAAGGAGATTATTGTATATGAAATCCGAGCCAGGTTATATGTGGGTTGCCCCATGCCCATATCCAATGCCAGCTTCTACTGCAGATTTTCAAGAATGGGAAAATCTCATTCTTGAAAAGCTGTGGGCTGCCTACTAACTGGGCCTGGGCAATGCAATAAGATCAGTCACTGATGGTTACAGATTTCATGGGGAATAATCTCAGCTTCTTGATGAGGCTCTTCTCCAGGTTCACCTGCATCTGAGGTAAGGTGGTTGGTTATATGTAAACTGTCCCCCCCACCCATGAGTGTTGCACCTTTCTTTTGTGATAGCTTCCTGAGACTTGCCTGGCATTAACCCAACCACTCTGATGTTTTTTTCAGATCAATATGAAACAGTGTGTTTGTTTCCCATATTTTTTAAAAAATAAAATTTAACTTTTTTTAAGGCTGAAATTGTATGTGTATTTAGCTGGCTGAAAGCTCCACTAAACTCAATCAAATTTACTTTAGGTTTGAGTAGCTATATAAAAGATTGCACTGTAAACCATTCAGGTCTCTTTTTTATTAGAATTGTATGCTGCGCCATTGCCCCTCCTCCTTTTTGTTGTGTTTATGGTTGGATTTTTATTTTTCCTGGAAGCTGCCCTGGGAATGCCAAAGGTGAAAATGAGACTGTCTGTTTGTCCCAGTGGGAAAAAGCAATATAACCAGAAATGACCTCAAGCTTTTTTGTTGGTGAAATAAATTTTAAAAATCTATTTATAACTCAAAGCAAGAAGAAAAAAAGTGAATGCTCTTTGAATTATTAAAAATGAAAAACATTGCAAATATGGGGAAAAATAATTTAAGTGGTTTATGGAGGAATGCAGATGAAAAAGAACATTACAGGTAGGAATAAAACATGAAACATGCAATGACTACACAGAATAATACAATTGCAATGAAACACCACAAGGCAAAATGACTGTTATAGGGAAAAATTACAAGATACAAAGTAGTCTGTGAACTGGTCCTTCCTGAAGCCTGATAAAATGAATACAGTATAAAATAAACCATATTGCAGCTTAAATGAAATAATAATGGTGTGCAGAATGATAGCAGACAAAAGCCAGTGGCAGTTTGGAAAGTTACTTAACTACCCTCAAATCCTAGCAGTCAAGATGGGTTAAAAATAGCCTTTAAAATTATCAACTATATATCACGGTAATCTATGCATTAAAAAGAAGAAACAGTATTATGGATAACATCCTGTTCAGAAGTTGTGCAGGATAAATGTATGCCAAGATAGCCACATTGAAGTTATGCTGATTTGCTCTTTTGTACAGCTGATCACACAACAGACAGCAAAGCCTTGTGCTCATCTTTTACACAATTATGCAATTATTCCACAACCCACTGATTGAAATCGACCTAACTGGCAGGTGGAATGACTTGTATTTGTACTTGTGTAAGTTACCAACAAATTTATTTCTTATGCTGTCAGTAAATTTTGTTGAGATATTATTTAGATCATATTTTCATATAATCACTGGTTTTGTTTTCTTCTTATTTTTGATATGAATAATTCATGATCTGTGCCACAGTTGGTGCCTGATCTAGTCTTGGCCACCAATATAGAGTTCCATCAGTTTCTACTTCCAATTATATAATCTATTTGATTTTTGTGTTGACCATCTGGTGATGTCTGGTGATGACCAAACCAAGGCTGTCATACTTTGGACACGTCATGAGAAGGAAGGACTCATTGGAAAAGACAATGGGTCAATTATATATATGGGTCAATACAGTAATAGTACTTAGAAAGGTCCTGAAAGAAGCATCACCATATGCCTCAGCAGTGTTTACTGAAACAGCTGCTGGCAGAAAGTGTGTGTGTGTGTGTGTGTGTGTGTGTGTGTGTGTAAGAGGTGATTCCTTTCCCAATCCAATGTTAAAGACTTCTCTCCCTACCAAACCCTGCATTTAAATTTACTTCTTTCCCTTCCCCAGCCAATGTTAAAACCCTCTCCTCCAGCACCAGGGAAGTGCTGTTAGATGTTTGGGAAAGGTCTGGAGAAGGAGAAGGAGGGAAGGAAGTGGTGTTTTCCCCTTTACAGCCTTTGTTATAGTCCCCTACATTTTACCCTCAATTTATCCATGGGTCATATCAAAATCCATGATTTTGGATTGACTTATACATGAGGTAGACTTGTACACAAAGAATATATACAATATTATTTATTTAATTTATATTTAGTTTATTCCCCAAAATTCCATGCAAAAATAAAAACAAAAATAAAACCCTCAGTACTTGAAACAAACAGAAAATTGAAAAGGCCAGCAATATCATTTGAACACATATGGTCGTCAACATCATCATCATCTTCTTCTTCTATTAAATGAGAGATAGAGGAAGATATGTGAAACCTGAGCTGTCTCCCAGATGATCCTAAAAATATGAAATCTAAAGACTGGACTTGTGTAGGCTTTACCTTGTATGATAAGGTAAGATGGAAAATAAATCAGTGGGAGGCACTGGAAGCTGTAAGTTATACAAAACCAGCCATATTAAAAACGAAAAAGCAAAAATCCAGGAACCCAGATAACTATAAATGAAGCTCTAGCTCTCTATGTTTAAATTATTCAGCAGTGAATCTTACATAGAAGCATTAGAGGTAAACTTTTATTACATTTTGACATTTACTGCTCTGAATTTTCTCTGCGATAGCAAAGTTTGACAGTGGGCTATGCATAGTACAAAGGAATCACAGCATACCTTACTTGTATCTTTTTCTGTTAAAAGGAGCTGTTTAATATCTTAATTATAAATTAGAGCCACAGATCTAAACTGCAAGGTATGAATCTTTAAAATGTTACAAATAATTGAAAATGCTGGAGGCTGTTTAGGACTTCAGCTCCCCTTAAAAGTGTCTAGTTCTTGTTTTATTTTTGAAAAACCCTATTCCTAAACACAAAGGAATAATCTTTCTTTCCCCTGGTCAGGACTGTCATGATTCCTTATAGGTAAGTTTTTTAAAAGTTGTTGACTGATAAACTGCCAATGAAATTCACATGGACCACATGTATACATTACTCAGAATTGTCCCACCTCTCCCTTGCTCTCTTACCTTGTTTTGCCAATTTAGGTTAATAATAATGAGTCCAACTCTGCTTCTCCAGAGCTTTGTCTTTACACAGGGCAATTACTTGTGATTTGCTACCCAATATTATTTCTGTATTACTCAGAATTCATATTTTCTGTTTTCTTGGGAAACTGCAAGCTCAATATCACAATACCAGCATGGTGCATCAGCTGGAATTTCACTCATGGGATCTGTTACAATACATGCATTTGTGCACTGGGGTACTTTGAGTGAATTTCAGGAAGAAAAAAATGGAGTGCCAAAATTTTATTAATTTATCCTTCTGTGGACACACGAAAATAGCTTCTCCTGCTTTGCTTCTTTTCTTAATTCAGTCCCATTAAACTGAATGAGACTGATTCCCAAGTCAACGAGTACAAGATTGCTGCCTTTATCTTCTGAGTAAACATATACAGGATTGCATTGCATATATTATTTGCCATCCCTGAACTTTATAACTGTTACAGGCACTTACAAGCACAGCCAGAACTTAAACCTCCCCCCCCCCCACACACACAAACACATTCACAAACACATCTAGAGAAACAAGTTTTTTTTCTTAGAATAATATGTTGTGCAGTGGTGAAGGATAAAACTGAGTTGGAAATGGCTGGAAATGCCATTGTACAATGGCTAGGAATGCCATCGTACAGTAGCCCTACAAATAAAATGAATCTCCTACACATGGTCCCAATGAATAGTCAGTTGGCTATCCATGGCGAGGCCGAAGTTATGAAAGAATACTTGTTGAGAATTCTGGAGTTTATTACACCAGTACTGAAAAGTGGAATTAGAGCTGGATAGCAGAGCCTATGGATGTACTTTATTACATGAGCTGTGTCTGTCCAATAGCTGGTCTGTAGTCCATCCACTGCTGACTGCAACTTTTAATTGATGGGCAATACCTGTCAATGCCTTCTAATCATGCTGCTTTTTCACTCTTGAGAAAGTGTGATGAGTTCCTCCTGGAGCAGTTCCAGTATACAAGCAGCCACATGGTATGAATCAGCTTGGTTATGCTCTTCTCCCCCTTTCCCTTTACTGGAGGCTGTTTTTCTTTTCATTTTGTAGTTTCTTTTCTTTCTTCTTTTTAACCTAATGGGCTCCAACGATTGTGCAATTGTGCTAAAAAATAAAGATAAAAATAAGTACAGACCAAAATGCATACTGGAAATGCAGGGTGGTGGAGCTGTAGACACTGACCCTACAAAGGCAGAGGACAGGATAGAAGCAGCATCATTACAGTTTTGAAGAGCTGTGTGATAATGGTTGTCCCCATAGTAAATGTTTGCATTTGCTAGTGTAACAGAATTGTGGCACATTATGAGCCTTGTGTGATATAGTCTTTCCTCTAGGCTTTTGCCTCGTGTGATTGTAATCTATGCTCAATGGATAAATTGGCCTTGAGATAGGGACTATTCACACTGAAGAATTATAGTCCTATTATTCCACTTCCAAGGTTCTATTCCATGGAATCCTAGAACTGACAGTTTGAGGAGGGGTAATTTGAATTTGAGCCAGAGAGCTCCTCAGCAAACTACAAATTCCATGATTTCATAAGATGTAGCCTTGGCAGTTAAAGTGGAATCATAGCACTATAACTATGGAGTATGAATGGTCCCATAGGCCTGGTACAGACAGGCAAAAAGAGGTGCTTTCAGGTTGGCTTGAAGGCATGGCATTTAGATGACACATGCATTGAAGCCAGCAGAAAGTGCCCTTATGCAGAGAAACGCCGTTTCAAAAAGAAGCAGCTTTTTCCGCTTCTTCCTGGCTTGAAGCCATGTCATGTGGTCCTGACACGAGCACTCCAGTTGCCTTGGGAGCCGGCAATGTGGTTGGTGGGGTTTCAACGTGGCTTCAGAAAAGGCAGCTTCAAGCCACTTTCTCCTGCCCATCTGTTTTTCCCCATAGTTTCCCAAGGTGCTTCCTTGAACTACTTTTGATTCAATGTATCACCTTTGAAGCTTCTGATGAAGTGGATTCATGAATTCAGAAGAATGTATGTTTTGAAGCATTTTCACTATAATATTAATAACTCTTACTCTTGTACAATCAAAGTAGGTTTCTGTCATCTTTTTGTTTCTTCTCTCACAGAGGCATCAGAGAATGTGTTCATGAAAAACAAATGAAACCCTGTGGAAGAGGAGAGGGAAGGAAAGATGCTGTAGGGGATGAACTTTTGTTAAGGATCAACCTCATGCTGTGTCACAGCCTACCTGACAGACCCATACAGGAAGGTTTATAGAAAGCAGACAGTATAATACAATTATACAGACTGTATAATTCAAATAAAGACAATAGTTTGGTACATGAGCCAATGCCTGCTGAGGTTAGAAATGTTTTCATTAAGTCCTTATCTATCAACTGTTATTTCATGAAATTAAAATACTTGATTCAAACCAGTTGTTTCCTTCTACAAACTGAAGGAAGAAAGGAAGCTATTTTCAAAGATCTCCCCTTCTCCTGCAATTTTTGAATAGTTTGACTTCCTTATCCATGGATTCAAGCATTCACAGCTTGAAAATATATATTAAAAATCCCAAATGCAAACCTTGATTTGCCATTTTATAAAAGGGACACCATTTTACTGTGCCATTGTATATCATGGGACTTGTGCATCCATGGATTTTGGCATCCACAAGGATCCTGGAACCAAACCCCAGGGGATACCAAGGGACCACTGCTCCTCCTTCACTGCTTGGGTGGGCCACTTGGGTGTGTTGGGACACACTGGGAAAGTATTTTTGTGGAGGCTTGCAGGAGCTGCAGGTGCAAAAATTAATAAGCAAAAATCATCTCTTTCATTACACCAAAAGACAATGGTTGTTATCCTTTGCCAGCATATCTGTTCCAGCATCACTGGTGATAGTGTGTAGTGAGCAATACAGATTGGCCACAAGCACTTGGACAAGTTGGGGTGAAGGGAGAACAGAAGTCATCTCTCTCAGGAGATAAAGCTTCCGTGCCTTATCCCCAGCTGCATAGGAGATGGCAAAACAGATTTGTCTGATGGCAAGGATGGCCTTCCTCATTATCACACAGTGGTTGCTACACACTATTCCAAAGAATGTCAGAATAGCTGATTGCTTGTTGTTGTTAACTGCTCTTGAGTCAATCATGACCTGTGGTGACCCTATGGATAAGATATCTCCAAGACCCTCTGCCCTCCACTGCTCTGATTAATTCCTGCAAGCTCATAGCCATGTCCTTTTTAATAGAATCCATCCATCTAGGATGTGGCCTACCTATTTTTCTGCTTCCCTCCACCTTTCATAACATTATTGGTTTTTTTCCCAATGAGTCTTCCCTTCTCATGATGTGTCTGAAGTATGACAGCCACAGTTTGGTCATCTTGGCTTCCAGGTAAATTTACAGCTTGATCTGCTCTAGGAGCCATTTGTTTGTCTTTTTTGCCATCTGCAGCACACCTGTCTGGTACCACATCTCAAATGAATTGATTTTCTTCCTATCATCTTGCTTAACTGTCCAGTTCTCACAGCTATACATGGTAATAGGGAATACGATGACATGTATCATTCTAACTTTTTTGCTCAGTTGTATATCTTTGCATTTTTTCTTTATGTTCAACAGTAGGCCTGTCTTTACACTTTCTTCCTTGATTTTCCTTAGTAGGTGTTCTAGGTCTATGAGGTTTTCTGTTAGAAGTATGGTGTCATCACTTATCTTAGATTTTTGATATTCCTTCCTCCTATTTTCACTCCTTGTTCTTCTGTGTCCAAGCCTGCTTTTCTTATAATATGTTCTGCATATAAGTTGAACAGGTGAGGTGAAAGGATGTCTGAGCCCTTTGCCAATTGGGAACCATTCTGTTTCTCTGTATTCTGTTCTGACAGTAGCCTCTTGTCCTGAGTACAGATTCCTCATCAAGACTATCAGATGTGTTGGCACTCCCATGTCTTTAAGGGTGTTTCATAGCCTTTCATGATCTATGCGGTCCAAGGCTTTGCTATAGTCTATAAAGTACATGCTGGTTTACTTTTGGAATTCCATGGTGCACACCATTATCCATTTTATATTGGCAATGTGGTCCCTAGTGCCTCTTCCTTTCCTGAATCCCACTTAGACCTCTGGGATTTCTCTCTTCATGTATAGTTGAAGCCTATGTTGCAGAATTTTGAGAATAATTTTGCTTGCATGGGAGATTAGTGCTGTGGGCCTTTAGCTGTTGCAGTCTTTTCCATCTCCTTTTTTGTGAATGGGGATGTATTGTTTTCCATATCTGTTGACATATGTTGGTTAGCACTAGAATTGATTCTGTCAGTCTATTGATTGCTATATGAGCATAAAGCCCTTACAGGATTCAGGCCAATACAATATTTGTCCAATGGCTCTGTTAATTTTATTTTAAAATATATAGCTTTAAAATTTCCTATTGAAAAGTTGTGCTTTCTGAAAACCATTGCTTGAAATAAAGACTGTTAGCAGGGAGAACACCTGTTGGGGCCTGCAGTTCAAAGATCCAAATGTGTACCTCTCAGGAGCTTGTCCATCAGGATAAACAACATTCCTGGGAAACAGCAGGACAGAAAAAACTCTATTTACAAGCAAAACAAATAAAGAGGAAAAGGAAAAGCACAATGAATAAGAGAGGTTTTGTCCCCTGGATAGTCTTCAGTTATGGCCAGTACCGTGCACTGTTTGTAGAGTGATTAGATGATAGTGGTGGGGGTGATACATAGGATGGGTTGATAATAATGGGGGGAAATTAATTGAATAGAATTAAACTGAAGCTGAATATAGGTTGGAAAGAAGGATGGAACTAATTTTAGAAAACAGGATGTGTGCCTCCTCTTACTTGATCCCAAAAAGAAAAAAAACTGAAGCACCAAAATGGTGTCAGAGACATCTTTGGAGGTTTTTTGTTTGTTTGTTTGTTTGTTTTTTGAGGGGAGGAGATACTGGGGGAGGGGGTTCTTCTTGGTCTTTCCTGTTTATTCACATGTTTGCTTTGTTTGCAAAGCTGCTTGAATTCACATCACTACCACCTCCTCCCCCATCTCTCCTCATCTTTTCCATGAAGAAAGGGAGGGTGTATATTTCTGAACATAAAAAACAGCCCCATCCAGAGATATCTAAGTGACCATAACTAGAAAGTTAAATAAGATCAGAAGCCCTCGCTTACCAGAATTTCCATTTCCATGGAACTCTACAATTGTGACAACCTGCACACAGCAACAGCTCCTTTTTAGACCACAAGCATCAGGAGAGTAGAAATTGAAGAGCTGAGGCTGGAGCGCATGCTCCTGGATCCTTTTATTTGTGTACAACAATGGATACCTGAAAAGGACTGGTGCTGTGGGTGCCTACAGATGGTGGCAATGAGATCACAGCATTAGTTTAGGAATTGGGAATGGATCATTTAATGGGGTCAACTCCCACTCCAAAAAACCCCAAAGGAGTTCACAATTTGCCAGCATTTTTCTTCAATGCTCAGAATGGTTTCTGTAACTGCTCTGCAGCATGGCATGCTTAACTTCAAGCCAATACATTTTTCCCTGATACTTTGAATGACCTTTAAAAATCATATTATGTGGTCACTGCTCCCATTAACTGGGGTCTATCTTGTGAAAATACTCAGTGTATTCTTTGCTAGTTTCTTCACCTCTATCCTGACCCTTAAAATTCCAGCTATTCTGTGATGCATTCTTCTTGAAGCATCGACATTTGGAACAGCAAAAAATAAAATGGTACTATGTGTCATATTGCAATTGTTACAGGTCCAGGTTTACAGACAACTGAAGTCTGTAAAAATGGAAGGTGGAAGGAGAGATAGGAGAACAATGTTGTTCTAGAGTTTCGTTTCAAAGAAAGAAAGAAAGAAAGAAAGGGCTTAATACTATTTCACTTGCTTCACCTGTTTCGTTCTCTAAGAACAGCCTCATTGTAAGAACACATATTCAGTTCTAGAAACCATTCAGAGATGGTAGTATTATGGTGTTATTGAGAACATACTTTTCATCACTTTTTTTGATGCTTGAATCACAAACAGGCACCACAGTGACTTGATTAGCGGTAATCAAATAAGAACAGTGTCTGCATGGGTTTTCTTATTCTCAAGCATATGCTCACCCTTTTTGTGCCTTCACTTTACATTAAACACAACCCAAGTGGGGATTTTAAAAAATTAACAAAGTGATTGCCAGAATTGGTCTTCCACCCTATCATCCTAGGAACAGACAATAACTCGAAGTTGCTTTTTTTGCAGCATATGACAGCTTGTCATCTCACATCAGTTTGCAGATAACCTGAAATTAATATCTATGGAAATAAGTCAGGCAATTTTGCTATCGAGAGTAAAGCGCACCATACTATAATATACTAGTGTGTTACTTCCTGCTTAGATTTAGCCCTTCATGCTTGAGTTTAGAGGCTGAAGGCTTTTTCTAAATAGAAAATATTGCAGGAGTATATATTGTACTACTGTGTGTGCTGCTTTAGTAAGATATAAGCTATAAGGATATAAGCTTTTATATTAAAAGCTGGTTTCAAAGCTATGATGAAACTATATAAGATGCCAAGATGTTTTCCCCCTTCTGTTTATTCTAGTTGATGAATGTATGGCAAAAAAAAAAAAAAGAAAGAAAGAAAGAAAGAGAAAAGAAAAAGAAAAAGAAAAAAAAAAGAAAAGTCTTACTTGGTACTACATCTCAAGAGCTTTGCTCTGTATTTTATTACATTTCTTCCTATTACTATTTGCCTGAACCACAGTGTCATTCAGTTCATATATATTTGCTTCTCATGACTTTTCTTAGCCTTATACACTGAGGCAGAAATGTGTAAGAACTGCCTTGTGAGTTCTGGCCAGGCAGAAACATGAAGAGCTATATAGGATGGAAGGGGCATGTACCCTATTGCATGTACCCTATCAAGTTTCCAAAAATGTACCTTCCCCCTTCCCGAGGCTGCTTCCGCAACCCAAAGACTTCTGCCATATCATTTGGCAACTTCTCCATGCTGCTTGCCTTCCCTCCTTTTCATTCATGACAACGTCATTCAACCCCAACAATGGTAAATATTTTCACCAGGGCTGTTCTCCCTCATAAGTGTCAGAGGGAACAAAAAAGAAACTGGTTGATATAGTCCAGGAAATGGTGGCGAAGAAGAAGAAGAAGAAGAAGAAGAAGAAGAAGAAGAAGAAGAAGAAGAAGTAGTAGTAGTCACCATTTATACTTTTCCTCACTTTTGCCTTGCCTGGAAAACAATCATGAACACTGGCATTTTTAATTGTAATACTGTTGGTGTCTTATACACTAGTGTTTCCCAGACTGGTCAATCAGATATTTTGGATTTCAATTCCCAGAAATCTTGGCTAGAATGGCTAATGATAAAAGGTTCTGGAAGATCATGTCTCAAACATCAGAAGGACCAAGTTCTGAGAACCACAGTTATGATGTTTAAATTCTCCTTTTGGTGAATTTTGGCATTTTTTCTGATGTGGAAAGCCCAAGACTTCAGAACCAAAGTTGTGCATCGATGTGCGTGAACATTTGGTTGTGCATTCAATTCCATATTTAGTGTCTTGGGTTACTGGTGTCATGTTGCCATTGAACATGAGGGCTGCATAGAGAATCAGTGTATTGTTCTGCATGCAGAGATTTATGAAACACAACCCTAGTTGTGTTGGCCTTATTTTGTTTGAAGGTTTCATTATTGTTTTTATTGTGTGTGTCAACAATTTGTTGCATAGCACTTTATGCTGTTTTGTTTGGTTGCTGTTGTTGCAAAAAAAAATCAGCTTATATATCATCAAAATTAAATAAACTTGCAGTATGCAGTATAACTGAGCTGTGGCAGTTTTCATCCATCTACCATCCCGCATAGCACATGAATTTTTCCCCCTTTCACAACCCCAGGGGAGGGGTTGACAATCAAAGAGCTGACATTATCATGACTCAGCTAATAATCATCTGAGTCTATTCCATTTGTATAACGTATGATTTCAAAATAGCTACTACTCGCCTTGTATCAAACAGCATGGGACAAATTAGACCATTTCATTTGCTACAGGTCATTGCCCACTTGTCTCTATATGTACACTCCAGTAAAGGCTTTCCACAGTTTAAACTGACAATTTCATTTCCAATTTGATTGTAGCTATTGCTAGGTGGTATAAAATTGTATTTTCATGACTGACATACATATTCATTCCAATTGCAACTTGCAGGTTTCCTATGTATAGTCAAGAGAGCCTCAATTATCTAAAATTCTTGGTTGTCCACACTAATTGATACATAAGATTAAGCGACATAGAAGATATGCAATGTGGCCTATATAGCACTGATGAATATTCATCAGCTATGAAGAATTGCTTGGATTATGGCATATTAACTATGCTCATCTTACTGGTATGTGGTAACCCACAACAGAAGGAAAACTGGACTCATCTTCACCTTGCTTCTTAAAGAGTAAAAAATGCAAAAAGGATGGAATTGCACCTGCATTTAGACACATCGTTCCTGTGTACAGTGAGGCAGTCTTTCCTGAAATGTAGAGAAGAGACAGGTATAGTGTGTCTTCAGACCACAATTGCCCTTAGAATGCCACTTTCCTGGCTCTGAAGCCCCTGATCAATCCTTCCAATGCCCCCCCCCCCCCAACTCATCAAAATACATAAATAAATAGGTTCATTGTGATTTTCAGGCAATTTAGTTCTGCAAAGCCATGCAGAAAGGCCCCTACACATTTGAAAATACACAAAATACCCCCATCTGCACAAACATCCCAGGATCCTGTAGCACTAGAAATCCTTCAATTTTCCTCTGCACTCTCTCTCAAAATATTGATCGGAAGAGATGCAACATCATCATTTCCTGTTGCCATGTTGAAAGGGACTGGAAAGGCATATGAAAGTATTTGAGCTTATTTTGTGAATGTGTGCAGCCCATGGAAATTGTCCCTTGGTCTCCTGCAGTACCCCAAACATGATGTAAACCATCAGAAGTACCTATAAATCCCACACTAACAGAACAGTCAGAGGAGGGCAGGAATGGTATATCACCATCAGTATTATCTTATCTATCCCATCTGCTGATGTCACCAATGATTAAATATCTAACTAGGAAAAGTGAATGGTGGCTAATTTATGTATTTGTTTATGTATCATAGTTGTATATCTCTTTTTAAGATGAAGTGTCCCCGTGCAGTTTACAAAGTAAAACACTAAAACATACTAAAATGCAGCTAATTAAAACAGCATAAAACATTTAAAACAGCCAATTAAAAATGATACTAGCAAAAAAGGGCCTATAATATGCTATAGAACAAACCAGCATCCAACATATGCCAGATACCATGACAACTCAATTCTTTTCAGTATATCTAGCCAGAACTGGGTCACCATGGTATCTTAGCACAACATAGTTTCAATCTTATCTCTCTTTTCCCCTCACATGATGGTGTTCCACTCTACTGTTTCTTTATCATAAACTAAAAATATTTTTTTTCTATTCCACTAGCCACAGGCTCTTGTATGGATTTGAGAAAAGATAATACATGGCAAAACACCAAAGGCAAAACAGAGAATTATCAAATAAAAGAATGATTTATTAAGGAAAACAGAGCACATATCTAGATGTACAGAAAGAAAAAGGAAACAATATTA
Organism: Urosaurus nigricauda; assembly: GCA_034509955.1. Taxonomy (NCBI): domain Eukaryota; kingdom Metazoa; phylum Chordata; class Lepidosauria; order Squamata; family Phrynosomatidae; genus Urosaurus; species Urosaurus nigricauda. Next base: position 251,920,692 of record JAOEGL010000001.1, on the reverse strand, counting down.
TTTCTAAGCCATGGAGACTTAACTTAAAAATCAATCCTATACCTACCTGCAGTCCTTTACCTAGTTACCCCAACATAGAAAGTATACAATTACACTGGAAATATGATTTTAAAAGAATATATTATAATCTGTGACTTTATAGGAAAAATAACTTGAGATTTATAAAAAAAAACCCAAAGTCCTTTACAGCCCTAGGCAAGGATTCAGATGTGTGCAATAATTACATCTAGCAAAACTGTGCCTACTGTACATACTTACCAAACCAAACCTCTTATTAAAAGCTACAATCTCATGACAAAAAGGTAGGTGTTCTGTCACATCCCATATAGTACAGAAACTTAGTTCATAATACTCTCATCTACTTCTGGAACATTCTAAATGCATAAGCAGGAAAGATGCTGAATGCAGTTGAAAACTGGTGGATGAAAATGAATTACAACAAGTATTGGCAAGAATGCAAGGCATTGGCAGGAAAGAGAAGCTATACCACATGAAGTACAGTCAGTCCTTGGTATTCATTGGGGTTTGGTTCCAGGAAACCCCATGAATACCAAAATCCATGGATGCTCGTCCCATTATATATACAATGGGGTAGTAAAATGGTGCCCCTTATATAAAATGGCAAAAACCAAGGTTTGCTTTTTGGATTTTTTTTAATTTCCAAACCATGAATGATTGAATCTGAGGAAGAAGAATCTGTGGATATGGAGGGCCAATTGTACTTATTTTAAACTCATACCAAAGACTAAAAATAGTCTAGCTTAACCTAGGACATGTAGTTCCAAATCGTATTTGTTAGTTCCCAACTGGAGCAGACCCATTTGGATTTGACTGAGTATTGACTCAGATTGATAGGTATACTCTTGCTGGGCAGCTAGCCAGTAGGATTCGTAGTCTTTTAATTTCCTATAATTGATCTTTCACATTGATGCGATATACAGAACTGAAATGAATTTCTGTGTCTCCAAATAAATCAATTGTTGTTGTGTGTCTTAAAGTCAGCTATTGCTCATGGCAACTCTATCATAGGAGTTTCTTTGCAAGATTTACTCAGAGGACGGTTACAATTGACTGACTGAGCGAGTCCAAAGGAGGGCGACTAAAATGGTGAAGGGTCTGGAGACCTTGCCCTATGAAGAACGCCTTAGGGAGCTGGGAATGTTTAGCCTGGAGAAGAGAAGGTTAAGAGGTGATATGATCGCCCTGTTTAAATACTTGAAGGGATGTCACATTGAGGAGGGAGCAAGCTTGTTTTCTGCTGCTCCAGAGAACAGAACTCGGAACAATGGATGCAAACTGCAGGAAAAAAGATTCCACCTCAACATTAGGAGGAACTTCCTGACAGTAAGAGCTGTTCGACAGTGGAACACACTCCCTCGGAGGGTGGTGGAGTCTCCTTCCTTGGAGGTTTTTAAGCAGAGGCTGGATGGCCATCTGTCAGGGATGCTTTGATTGGGAGTTCCTGCACGGCAGGGGGTTGGACTGGATGGCCCTTGTGGTCTCTTCCAACTCTAAATTTCTATGATTCTATGATTCTATGATTCTATGATTCTAATTACTATCCTTTGAGATATTTCCTGACAATCTCTCTTCTAAATACTATCCAAGCCTGACTGCTTACCTTCCTAGAGCAGAAAGGATGTGGTGTCTTCAGCATATTTAGGTATGTATGAAAAATCATATATACATTGAAATGGGATATGACCAGTGTAACTTGTAACCAGTAACTATGAGAAAGAGGAGAATTCAGAAACATAGCTGTGTAGTCTGGAATATTACTATGCAAAGAGGTCTTGTTTTGCATACTATAGCAACTTGCTATTCCTATACTTAGTCTCAATGGCGCGACAAGATCCCTTTGCATATAGTAATGGGTATCTCACATTACATTCATTTGAATGTATTCATTCACTTCACCCTTGTTTCCCTTCGTGCATATAAACCTGCCACCTCAATTGTAATCTATTGAAACACCCCCCATGCAAAGAGGTTTCATGTGCATTTTTGAGCACACTGAGGGCTTTGGAAAGAACCACATACTGTAATTGAAGCATACAGTTAAGTTGATATCAACAGCAACAAAAATTATTGTAGAGTTTTGTTTTGTTTTTGTTTCATGTTTGATACTACTCTAATTTAAAAGTCTCATGAGAGGGGATGCTCACTACTCTCCTGAAACATTTAATATATTCCACAGATTTTAAGTGTGAACTGTAAATGTTCTATTTTAAAATGCATCCTGTTACTAGTTGTTCCTGCAGGTAATGTGATAAATCATTAATAATAATGAAAATATTAATAATTAATTATTGCTAACAGCCCTCGAGTATTTGTAGATTATTATGACCTACTTTGTTGTCACATAGCCAAGCACTAATATCTTCTTAAATAATTTCCTATCTCCCTCTGATCATATCAAACCTGCTTCTTCTTTCTTTTTCTTTTTTTTAACCTGCAGCTCTGTGACAGACACAGAAAGGATTCCAGGTTTGCTTTTCATAGATAATGAACTCATGATGATATCTCAGCTCCAGAGTTTGGAAATATTCCCTTTGAGACTACAAGTTTCCAGAATGGAAGTTGTAGTCATGCAAGTAATTTTTCCAAGTTCCCCTCACACCATGAATGGGTATTTACCATTTCACATGCATCAGTTTAAAAAAAAATTACTAATTTTATTTCATATTTCCATCTAAGATGCTATGATTCTTCTTTCTATAAAATCCTGGATCCAAACTCAGCATGGCCATATAAGTGTCTTGGCCTACAAGGCCAAGGAATTTCACCACAAATGATTTGAGCTTTGCCACTTCTTCTCTCCCTTCTTTTTCATTACCACCGTGCAAAGAGAAGCATAAGGCCATATGGTGCTAATTTCCTTATCTCTGATACTGACTAATGGGGATGCTTTGGAGGAAGTCAAAGTGAAGATGTTTGAGGCAGGTTTTATTTGGAAAAAAAAAAAAGAACTTCCATTATTAACTATAATGGCACAGATGTCTTCTTTATGCTATCTTTTTGTTTTGTAGCTGGGTTTGTTTTAACATCATTCTTGTTGCTGTGACTACATTTAGCAGTGCTCTCCATCTCCTCTTCTGACTACTCTCGATCCCCATGTGTTCCAGGTGTCCTGCTATAACTGCAGGAGCAGTGAAGTGCAATAAGGCAGAACCTGTGAGTCGTGGTTGGAGGAAAGTCAAGTTTTGTTATCAAGAGGAAAGCTGCTGCCACACTGCAGAATTCATGCAGTTTGACACCACTTTGCTGTCTTGGGCCTATTCTATGGAAACCTGGATTTGTTGTAGCACTAGAGCTCTCTGATAGAGAAGGCTAAATATCTCACAAAACTACAAATCTCAGATTTCCATAGCATTGAGCCATGGCAGTTAAAGTGGTGTCAAATTGCATGACTTCTGTAATGCAGATGCAGTGTTGTCAGGAGCAAGAGGGCGGGGGGGGGGGGGGGGGAGGGAACAGATGCCATATGGTTTGCGGTCAGAGTTATAAATCAGTTGATCCACCAGGAGTTCAGTTGCTTTCAAGAAATAGGTGGCATTCTCATCTGACTTAAATTGATAGATATACATTTACACTGTAGAAATAATGCAGCTGGACACCACTTTAAGTGCTATAGCACCATCCTATGGAATCCTGAGGTTTGTAGTTTTACAAGGTCTTTAGCCTTCTCTGCCAAAGAGTGCTGGTGCCTGACAAAAGTACCAATTCAATCATTCTGTAGGATGGAGTCATGCCAGTTAAAACTTCATCAAAATGGATTATTTCTCCAGTATAGATGCACCCCAGTCAACACTCGGTTCTCTGGCTGTATTTAAGTACAATGTAATTGTCTAATATGCTAATTCCAAGACTCTGCAGCATCATGCTCTTTCTTGGGGAACAGACTGGGCCAGATGATGAAGCCTCCACCTTTCCCTGGGGTGGTCTCTCCTCTTCCTTCAATCTTGAACTGACTTGTTGAACAGAAGGGAGGCTTGGTTGTTTTTCAGGCATCTGCTCTCTTCCATTCACTGAAAAGGTAAGTCTGTTTCCTCTGTTTCAGAAGAAGAAGAGCTTTCAAAGAAGCATGACACCAGGCAATTTATAAGGAGCCCTGTGGCACAGTGGTTAAATGCCAGTACTGCAACCACAACATTGCAAGCTCTCCCCAAATGTTGAACAGCAATTGTCATCATGTTTCTGTGTGGATGACTCACCAGGGTTTAAAACTCAACATGGACAAAACAGAGGTGCTTGTTTTCCCACCCAATCCATTTCTCCTTTATTTTTTTTCAATTACAGTGGACGACATTTCTGTTCAAACTGTTAATGAGGCCCTTCGTTTGGGCATTCTCTTTGATTCCTCTCTATTGTCCCCCCCCCCAATAGATCTAGGCCACTGTCAAGTCATGAAGTTTTTTTTCTCTCTAGAATCTTGCCAGAATTAGGCCTTTTCTTTCTGTTTCAACTGTAGTGCATGCACTGGTGGTCTCATGCTTGGACTATTCTAACTCACTTCTGGTGCATCTTCCTCTTTTCCACCTGGGCCCTTTCATTTCTGCACAACACTCTGTGGCCAGGATCATTTTTTCTGCCCATAGTTTTGACCATATCACCCCATTATTAATATCTCTCCATTGACTCCCCGTTCCTTTCACAATATGCTACAGACTCCTTCCATTGACTTTTAAAGCTCTTCATCAACTATCTCCCTCCTATTTGTCAGTGTTCCTTTCTCCCTATCACCCTCCTTCCTCATTAAGATCTTATGATACCGGTCTCCTGACTCAGCCAAAGTTCTCCTCCTCCCCTACTTTAATTTGTCCCTTCTCCCAAGCTTCTCCCTATGCTTGGAATCTCCTCCCTACCCAATTAATAACTAATGCTTCCTTGTCCAATTTCAAGACCAAGCTGAAGACAATTTTATTTAGGAATGCATTTCATATCACTGGTTGCTAATCCATTCTGATGCCTATATGCTCACTTTATTTTTGTTGTACTATTTTAGAGATGCTTTTATTTTTTGGTGTTGATGTTTTAGATTATACATCGAATTGTAGGTTTTATTACTATTTTATTCTTTTATTTATTTATTTATTTACAGTATTTGTACCCTCTTCAGCCCTAAAGGCACTCAGAGTGGCTATCTTGATCTCTGTCATATAAAGCTCTGTGAAAACTTTACAATGCTCTATAAATAAATGTTAATAATAATAATAATAATAATAATAATGCCTTTCCTCAGTAGCAAAAAATAGCATTTGGAGGCCTCCATGTCAGACAGTGGTGAATTCACTCCAGGGTATATTCCAAACTTTAAAAGATCTATCTTTTGGGATAGATCAAAGAATCTATCCTTTGGGATCAGTGTTCAGCACCTTGAACAGCTCATTTCCAAGCTACAGATAATTTCATAAAGGAATTCACAAAGAACAAATTCCTGTGAAACATTTTAACTTGTAGCTAAAATAGTCCACACTGTACCAGCTGCTGTCAAAGTCTGTAGTACATGTATCAAAGGTGTGTTGTTTCTAGTTCGTGAATTATAGAAGGGAGAAGTCATTTGCTCTTGTTCTATTCCTTAAATACAGGATATTCTTTAAAAACAGCTATATTTCTTCAGAGAAAGTATTCCCAGTTGACTTCTACTACAGGTAGAGCAGAATCTTATACCTTACATGTGTGAAATGAATCCCATTTATGTTTCACGTTGCTACTTTTATGTTAAAACATTAGCAGCTAGAAAGGGATTCATTACCAAAATTCCTCTGGTCCAGTAATCCAATTACAAACAATGGTACAAATCAGATAAAAGTCTGTCTACATAAAATTTCTAGGAAAGGGTACTGTTAGGGAAGGTAAAACAATGAACACAGTCTGAATTTAAGACAGATCCAAAGGGAAGGGAGAATCACTTTGCTTTGTTTGATGACTATTGTGATAAAAATATTTCTAGACTACTTCACAAATTCTGTTTCTGAAGTGCATATATATGTGAACAATATAAAAATAAAATAAAATACAATAGGACTGTACACAAGAGTTTTCAGTATCTGAGGTCTCAAGATATCAGAGGGAAATGAAAGGCCATGTTGAGAACATTGGGATTACTAGGCAAGATATAGCCCTAAAATATCATCATTGGGACCATCAGCAGCTTTGGGACTTTTTAGAAGTCTTAATATTTTTCCTTCCTTAGTCACACATACACATGCATACATATCTACTTGAACAACAGTTTTTTGAGGTCTTGGATCTGAAGTGATGTATTTGTGATTCCCAAACTTGCTTCCAGATCCTGTTGGACTCCAGCTCCTAGGAGACTAAGCCACCGTAGTTAATGGTCATGGCCAGTGAAACAACATCTAGAGGCACAGGTTTGGGAATTTAAAACAGGGTGTGGAGCACAAAGTGTGACTTCCATCTTGTTGAACCACAACTCCCACAAGCTTTCTAAAACAAAAAGCAAACAGCTTCATTTATATACCACTTCATACTACCTAAGCAGTGTCTAAGCAGTTTACAACTGTAAGCTACTTGCCCCCAACAATCTGGGTACTCATTTTAGCAACCTTGGAAGGATGCAAGCCTGAGTCAAGCTTGAGCCCTTTTGTTGGTCTTGAACTCGCAACCTTATGGTTTTGAGTGAGTGGCTGCAGTTCAGTCATTTAACCACTGCGCCACAATGGCTTCATTCTAGAGCCAATGAGAACTGTAGTTGAATCTTATTTGGCTCACTGCTGAATCTGTGTGCCACGTCATGATCTATGTTTATACAGTAGGTCCTTAGTATCTGTTGGAGTTTTGTATACCAAAATACATGGATGCTCAAGTCACATTAAATACAATGGATAGTAAAATGGTGTCCTGTATATCAAATAGCAAAATTAAGGTTTGGTTTTTGGAATATATATATATATATATACACACACATATATAAAGTATTTTCCAAGCTGTGGATGGTTGAATCCGTGGATAAAGAATCCATGGATACGAATAATAATAATAATAATAATAATAATACATTTTATTTCTAACCTGAAGGCCTGGGGCTAATGGGAGCAATGTGTCATAGAGAAACTTGCTGAAATCCTAGGTCAACTACTTAGGTATGGAGACATAATCAGATAATGTTTGCTGGCCCAATCCAACCCCTGGAGAAGTTTTTATACATCTTTAAAACATCTGCATGCTGTTATAAGGTGAACAACCTGGAGAGGAAACATAAGCCATTGGATTCATTTGAAGTACTCAGAGAAAGCAAATAAATAATAAAATGAAGATGCATGGAAAAATAACTGAGGGAACATCATAGGAAGAAAAGGAAAGCTGGCTAATTTATGCACTTGTGTTTCTTGTAGGTTTTTTCTTTTTATTGGGGTGGGATGGGGAGAGGATTTGCCTTAGGCCAGTACTTCTTAGGCTACCTGATGTCAGAAAGTGGCATCCCCCTCGCCCCCCAAAAAGTGCCAGAAAGCACTATCATATTTGTGCCCATTGGCTACAATTCATTCGTCCTTTCCTAGAAATTTTCTGGGACTGGTAGCTGATGGCTCACGGACTGGCACCCATCCAGGGACCACCACTTTGAGTAGTATTGTCCTAGACTACCAAACTCTCACTATACAAAGAGCAATCACAGCAGTTTATAAAATGGCAGCAACCACACTGACGAAATTATCCAGTTTGACACCCCTTTAACTGCCATGGCTCAGTGCTATGGAATTTGGAGAACTGCAGTGTGTTTTGGCACCAGAGCTCACAAAGAGAAGGGTAAATATCTCACAAAATTACAATTCCCAGAATTCCATAGCACTGAGTAATGGAAGTTAAAGTGGTGTGAAACTGGATTATTTTTGCAGTGCATATGCAGGCCATGAGGGCACACTGTAAAATAAATACAATAAATATCTATAGGTGATCTTGCTTATATTATTTCTCAAGAGTCCACCTGAATCTGTTTTCTTTGTGGGGAGGAAATATTTCTTTTTATATTTTCTTTTTCTTTTTAGACTCAAGTTGGCTGGAGCATACTTAAAATTCAGAATCTTAGTAAGAGAAGAGTCTAAATCATTGTACAGATTTGATCTGTACTTGAAACTTCACTTCAACTTTGGAGGGAGGTTGGGGATTTGAATTTGGGGCTTCATTTGGAAGGCCCAGGGGTGTCCAGGAGACGCAATATGCTGTATGATTGAATGATATCCAGACTAATTTAGCCTGCTAAACTGAAAAATAGCAAATCTCATTTTACAAGCCTGCATGGTGTAGAGGTTTGAGCATTGGACTACTGGATTCCAGAGTTCAAACCTCTGCTCAGCCATGGAATGCCACTCGGGGGTATTGGGCAAGTCACAATCTCTCAGCCTAAAATAATCATCTGCTTCCTCTTCTATTTTAGAAGCATTCTGAGCAGGGGTTCATGTTAAGATTATAACAGTTGGGCCAGTTCAAATGCTTACGAAATTATGACAGTTGGGTATACCATAAAAATGAAGATGACATTGGCCATTTTTTAAAACACACACACACATACACACACATCTAAGTAAAAATGTGTATTGTTACTAAATCTCAGCTAAAGTGTGACTTGTTATCAAACTGAAATGATACCCTATACAAGTGTCTCCCTTATATGGCATTCTGGAGTGCAAAATATTCCAAAAACTAAAACATTTTTCATGAGTAGCTGGGATAGCGACACCTTTGCTTTCTGATGGTTTCATGCACAAAGTTATTTAAAACAATGTATAAAATTACCTTCAGGCTATGTGTATAACATGCATATGAAACAAATGAATGTTGTGTTTACACTTGAGTCACGTCTCCAACATATTTCAGTATGTACATATATGCAAATATAGGTATGCCAAAATCAATCAATCAATCAGTCCAAAATCCAAAATATTCCAGGTCCCAAGCATTTTGGATAAGGGAGATTCCGCCTCTACAGTATTTCAGCATTTGTTTGTTTGTTGTTTTGTTCAAACACCAATATTAAAAAATCATTCAAAGGAAATTATCTTGATTTTGATGCTCCAATGTGTTTGGGTGGAGGAGACTGAAAGATATGAACATTTTTGTGTGTGCATTCAGGAATAACAAGCCATGTTGTAGAAATTAAATGAAAGGAGAAAATCAATAGTATGTGAAACAATGAAAGTAATTTCTTAAATTATAAAGCAGTGCTGCTTGTTTTAATCTAACTTTATAATACAGAAAAAAATCACCATGCCAGCATAATCATTTAAAATAAATTGCATATAAATAAGCAACCAAGAATGCTCACAAAATCAACTGGTCCTAATTCAGAGAGATAATCATAATAGTTTACATACATGCTACTTCTTCTAAATGAAGGGGCTCCGTGTTTCCCCACCTCCACTAAGTAGGTGATCAATACTGTAAATATGGACTGAGTTGAATACTATGCTACACTGTTATAGTGCTATTATTCCACTTTAATTGTTATGGCTGCTTCCTGTGGAATTCTGGGATTTGCAGTTTAGGGAAGGGCATTTAGAATTCTAAGCCAGATAGCTCTTGCCTCACTAAACCACAGAGTTCAGAATCCTACAGGATGCAGCCATAGCAGTTAAAGAGGAATAATAGTGCTATAACATTGTAGTGTGATATTGACCTAGAAAGTATGGAAAATAGTACAACACCCTTCACCTAGCTGATGAGGAAGACTAATTTAGACTATGCAAAAAAAACTCATGTAACAACTGTTTTCCCATATCACCTCTGGCATTACAATCATAGAATCTAATATGGGCATCCCCAGAAACCTTTCCAATGGACTTTGAAAGGGAAGGAGATGGTGGAAAACACAGTAATTTCAAACAGCTCTGTTGAAAGACTGCTGGCTCTCTCCTCCGTATCCCCTTTTTTGTGTATATTGTGTTTTCTTAAATTACAAGACTTTGAGCGATACATGTTGATTGAATGTACACCATTCCAGGTATAAGCCTCACCCTCTCTCTTTTGGGGGTGGGGGGTGGGGGCTACTCAGGTAGATAAAATACATTAAATAATAAATGCACATATATATTTATGCTAATGGAATATCTTATACAAATGTGAATTTTCCTTCGCTTTTTATAGTTGTAGACTGATGTGGAAATTGGGCAGAATTATGACTCAGTGCATGGAAAACTGACACGGCTTAGAAATAAACTGATGCAACCCTGTATAAATGGATTGCTCTACCCTTTGCAATAATAAAATCCTTAGTCTTTCTGATGCCACAATGCTTTTTTTCTCCATTTAGAATTATGTGATACATCAGCAGTCAAGCCTGGAAACATCTCAAATTTAGAGCTACCTCATAAGAGGCGTATTGCCATCACTAGCAGCCAGACCTCTATGACAGTCCCCCTGCCTTACTTCAGAGCAACCAGGAAGGTCAGGTACAGAACAATACTACTAACATCTATTAACCAAGGATAGCATATGTTTACTGTGATATTACTAGGATATACAAAAACGATTAAACAGTAACTGCTAAGTATAACAAATCACCAAATGTACAATCAGAAATAAAAAAATGTTCATAACAAAGTCCATTCACAGTTTATAAAACCAGAATCCTGACCATAAAGGATATGAAGTGTGGAATCCTTTAACTTGTAGTGAACTCAAGGTTCAAAGGTAATAAGACTGGAAAATCTTGAAGATGACTATATAGAAGATAAAATTGAAATGTATGGCATTAGGGAACTAAAGATTATTTTTTCTATGAACCAAGAATAGCAAATTAGATGTGAGTGGCATCCCCATTGTCACAGAGGACAGATTCAGGATCCAAACCACACTATATAAATTGTAAATTTTATTATCATAAATAATTATCATGCAAAAATAAAAGGAAAGCAGAAATCCCATTGCCCTTCAGCGCCATGTTCCAAAGATACTCATTCTTAATGTGCCTTTCTAAATGTCATGGCCTTAGAGCCCAAGTTTCTTTCTCTCCCCCCCCCCACCAAAAAATATAATTTAAATCACAAAAATACAGAGGAAAGGTAAATCTTACCAGAACATAACAGAAATTTTAAGAAAAATTAAATACAGAAATCTATATATTTCATCAGAAGCTAATGTAGTGTAGTGATTTGGACTAGGGAGACTAGAGCTCAGATCCCAACTTGGCCATGGAAACCCACTGGTTGACCTTAGACAAGTCACACTCTTTCAGCCTTGGAGGAAGGCAAAAGCAAACCCCCTCTGAACAAATCTTGGCAAGAACACACCATGATAGGATTGGAATAAATTAGAAATGAAGGCACTCACCACCACCACCAGCAGCAGTAGCAACAACAACAACAACAACAACATATAGTTCATTGCACAGAACTCATATGAAACTACAACCCACATATTTAGCCAAACAAAAGATTCCCCCTCCCCCAGAAACTGCAATGTATAGTTTAAGGGTGGTAAACATTACTATTATTATTGCAATAGTCAATGAAAGCACAACAGGTAGCTTTGATCCAGCAAAGGTCCCTGCAAGTGGAAGAGGGGAAGCAGTTTTCCTCTCCCTTGACACCCTTCCACCAGAAAGTACCCTTCCACCAGAAAGATTTGTAGAGCTTGAGGGAAAGGGGAAGCTGGTAGATGTCAGCACTGTACATTTTTACACCTTTTCTTGTTCTATTGTGTGACCTGTAAGCAGAAATGGTGCTCGTGGGATGCCTGGGAAATATAGGGGCTGTACAGACTGTCCTTAAGGGGTGGCCTGCAGCCGCCTCTTTTAGCACCAGATTGGGGGCTTAGCAACTGCATGCCATGACCCCGATCTGGCCTTTATGTAGTGCAAAAAGGAGCCACAAAAAGTGGTTCCTTTCTGCACTGTGAAAAGGGTGCCTTAGCCCCAGTGCCATGGCTTTTTTGCACTCCTTTGATGTTGCTTCATTTGGATGTAGCACCAGAGGTGTGCTGTGAGACCGCCCACCATGTGGTGTGGCGCACAGCTGGCATGGGGGCACAGTTGGGGCGTGCATTGTGCAGATGACATGTCCCCACTCTGCCCCAATGCCAGCCAAAGACGCTGGTCTGTACACTCTGTTACTATTTAGACTACAATTTACAGAATTTCCCAGGAGCTAGGGATTCTGGAACCTCTAATTCAAAATGTCTCTTTTCCAAGCTTTCCTCACTAGAAGATGGGTACTTGGGATTCAAGCTAATATATTTCTAATTTCAATAATGCTTTGTATTACATGTGAATGCTAAAATGTCTAATGTGAAAATTTATCCCTGAAAGCTTTATTGTGATTTTATTAGTTTTGATTTATTTAGAAAGCAAATAAATCAATCATTAAAAAGCTGTTGATTCTGACATTCCTGGAATGAATGAATCAATTATGTTGAAAAGGCTAGTTGTTTGTTTGTTTCCTTTTATTTGAAGAATAATGAAATGGGAGGTGGTTCGCTTGCATGTGGGAGAATTCTTCAAGGAGAAGGCTGCACAAAACAGATGTAGAACATCTTTTGTAATATCAATTTTGGCTAGCAAGAAGTTGATGATGCAAGTGATTATTCATCTGTTTCATAAGGTTTACATTGTACCTGCCATCTGTTATTTAAAGTTATGGTTTGCAGTGTTCATATCATATAATTCTATACTACATATTGTTTAAACACAAAATATGGCCACAAATGTGACATAGACAAATATTGATGTGAAACTAGAGGTATGCAACAACAACAACAACAAAAACTCTTTCCTGAAAAATCCAATTATCTTGAATATTTCCCTGATAAATTTCTCATAATTACCAGTTGTTCCATGGCTAGGCAGGATGATGGCTGCCTTACTGAAAGAATCATAGCAAAAAGCTATATTGAAAAAGACATATTGACAACTGTTCTGTTTGATCCAATTACAGATGGCTTATGTCATGCTATGATTTTAGAGGATAGCAGTATTGCTTAACATTTTCCAAGATTAAAAAAAAATAACAACAACAAAAAGAAAGAATCCCAGAGGCAAAATGTTAGCCAATAATTTTAGGGACAAATTATACAGAAAGGTATGGTTATGAAGATAGGGGCTTTAGCAAATATATTTATACTGGCTTTTCCATTACCCAGTACTAGTGAAGAGACTATCAAAGGCTGCAGAAGTGTGGATACAGCTGTACAGCCCAGTTTGCAAGCAGGACATTTTAACCCTTTTACACTGCAAAATTATTGGACTATGATTCTGCTTTAACTGCTCAGGATACATCCACTGGAATCCTGAGGTTTACAGTTTGAGAAAGAGGACTAAGAATTCTCAGTTGTAGTATCTCACCAAATGACATAGAGAGAGAGAGAGAGAGAGAGAGAGAGAGAGAGAGACTCCTATTCAGCCTAGAAGTTTGAAAAATTTCTTTATTAGACAATTGGCTGAGGTATTCTAGGGGTTTTATTTATTTATTTGTCTATCTACCTATCTACTCCCCACCTTTCTCTTGGCATAGGGACTCAAGGCAACTGCTAACTAATTTTAAACAGTATGAATTAAAAACAACACAAAAGCCTTGCAAAGTATGAATATATTTTTTTTTAAAAAACAAACCATTTAAAAAGTTAAAAACATTACACACATTACACATATTAAAATGTATTAAAATTATATGAAAGCCTTGACATCTGAGTTGTGCATCATTTTAAAATCCCAAAGAAAAGCAGGGATGGGGCCATCCTGGCCTTTCTAGGAAGGGAGTTCCAGATCCTTAGAGCAGCCACTGAGAAGGCCCTACCTATAGTTCCCACCAAACAAGCATGAGAGGGTGGTGGGACTGAGAGAAGAGCCTTTCTTTTGAAGATTTTAGTATCTTTTCTAAACTCTGATTATTCATACTTTATTGAAAGTAACCAGCCAATCACTGTTTCAGCCAGTAACTCTTGACCTTTTAGAAATGAGTGGCTCCTGCAAGGATGTTTTGTTTTGTATTTGGAGCTTTTCTTATTATTGGCTATTTACACTTGTGTTCCATGAACTACAAAAATCAGAAATGTGAATCCAATAAACATACAATGTTCCATATTTAATAACACATTGTATGTCATACAAACTTCTTTTAAGATTTATCGGCATAGGCCTAGCATAGAGACAAGATGTTTCAGATCCAATTGGCAAAATAGCAATGATATTTAGAATTGCAAAACCAAATTTATTGATCTTAAATGTCAGATGACCCAATACTGGGGGTTTGGGTTAACTTTCAGGAAGCAAAGAAAGTTACAAGTCTCAGGTAGTGTCTGCACAGCCCAGAATACACCAGGGGTATACTGGCCCTCAAGCTCTCCAGATGTTCTCCCATTACTTGGGCACTCTGCAGAGATGCAAGGTGGCTGTTTACAGTACATCCTGATGTCCTATCCACTGCTACCACCGCCATTTCCTCTGAGATAAAAAAAAGAGGTGCCCCGTGTCCATCACATGGCTAGGCACCTCATTCTGACAAAGGAGCAAATCATGCCAGTGGCAGGCAGCACGATGGGGATGCTTTGTAATCCACTGCTTGGTATCACTTCGGAGGATTCTGGATCTTCAGAAAAGATCTGGAAAAATGTGAGCCTATTTAATCTTTGTTGGGAGGGGGTATACCACAGGTTTGGTTTTGAACTGACATGACATTATCTGAGTAATTTGCACCAAAGCCAGGAACTGGGCCATGTATCCAGGCTGATTGCCATGGAGAAGGAAGGAAGCTGTGCTATTTGGCCCATATAGACATGACCTCTATACACTGGAAATGCTTTTTTTTTTCCTTTAAAGCTACCACTTCTTTATTTGCTCCTCTCCAGGCTTTAGCTGCTGCCTGTGACTTTGCTGCTGCTTTCAGCATGGAATTGAGTCAGCCTCAGTCTGACCTCTCTGTATGGAAGAAGCATGATTTTTGGTTTCTGGGCAACCTAGAATATCAGCTTATGATCTCTGTGATTGTTGGGCACTAAGTGACTACAAAAATGAACACAAGGGTCTTTGGGAACAGTTATAGGATCCTGTAACTGTTCTCAAGGAACTATGTGTTCATTTTTGTAGCCCAACAGACATTGGATCTGCCAGAGACTAACTCAAGAGTATTGTAACACATTTTGAGGGATTATCTCTTTCTGACCCCTCAGAGACACCCATAGTGCTGATTTTACACTACCATGTGTGGCAATCCAAATCAATTAATTCAGCTTTAAGACTCTTAATACCATTACTGTTCTTTGCTGGTTGGGATTTAGTATCCTTGTGGTTGCCTCCTCACTCAGAAATCCTGTGTTCTGCTTCACAATGCATGTCAATAGGTCTTGCAGGATAGTCTGATAATCAGAAAAGAGTGAACTGAAAACCAGAAGCACGCAGACATGCACATGGAACAGGCAGAAATAGTGAAAGTTAGGTGGGGAAAAACTAGAGACAACTCATAGGCCCAATCTATTATCATTGCTGTGTGTGTAGATTTATTATGTACCAAAGTCAATCATAGCTGAGATTGCAGAGTTTTAGATAAAGTTCAACACATCCTGACATACATCAAAAGAATTTCTTTTCTTTCCCAAAGTCTAGGATAACACCAAAAGATAAATCACTATGCTATGTCCCCATCTTATGTTAAGATCCCACTCATCCTGGATAATACCTAGGATATGATAGGTAGAAGAATTTAATAAATCTAAAGAAGTTGCTAGGGACAAGGGATTGTAGTATTTCATTAAATAACTTGCATAAGAAGTAAGTAAAAGGATCTTTTTTTAAAAAAAAATGTTTGTATGTTCGAAGTTTATATTCTCTGTTCTCTGCCAAACAAATAGCTCCATTAGTAAGAAGCAGTCACAATCGAAAAAAACTGAATGGACACCAATAAAAGGAAAACCTCACACTTCCACATTATTAGGTCCAGTTGATAAATCTATCTGTCTTATCAGACATTTTGCTGGGAATAACATTCAGTGTTCTACAGTTCATAATACTAGGTGAGTGTGAGATATCTGGAGGTTTCCCAGATGGTTGTGACCTATGGAAGTAAGTAATTCCAACCTTTCCTTGGGCTGCCCCAAAACATCAGCTGCCACCACTTACTAATTTGTAATAATAATAATAATAATATGATTGATTTATATTCTGCTTTTTCCTCATGGAATCAAAGCAGATTACAAAAGAAAGATATCAAATGCAAGAAAATATAGCCTCCCCACCAATTGTAGCACAACAAACATAATAACAATAAAATAATTATACAAAAAGCAGAAATAAAAAATAATACAACAAACATAATACCTAATAAAAATACAAATTACAAAATCCAAAATACATAACATGGTAATATACATAGCATAGCATCTAGATGGCAGTTCCCAACAGTCCCCTGGAAGAAAAATAACAGAAATGCAATACAATAATGCAATACAGCAGTAATAATAGCAAATGCAACTCTAATGGAATGCAATACAATAATACAATACAACTCTAATATAATACAACACAATACACATAATCCCCTTCCTACCTCTTCACATATACAACAAAAACTCCAACTGTAACAATGAGAAAACATAAAATAAATCATTAAAACTATTAGTAAAAAAAAATCAAATTTATAGTAGTATGAATCTCCTCATAGTACCCTGTTAGTATAGTCTGAAGCCAGGATTTGGGGAGACAGATGTCAACCTTCAAATCCATCCAGAACCAATTACAACTCTACACATATTGATCTGTATTGCAAGTTAACATCCAGAACAAGTAATCAATCCTCTCCTGAACAGTAAGAACAATAATTTCTAGTAGCCTAACACAATACTTGTGTTTTAAATAGAGACACTGTGAACTCTATGGTGGCTAATAGCCCATAACTTTTCTCTGATTGATTGATTGATTGATTGACTATATTTACTTCACTTATATGCTGCCTTTCTCTCAAAGTGAGACCCAAGGCGGCTTCCAAAAAGAAGTGATCCTATTCCATCATTGTCGTTTCTGACTATCATTAACTCCAAAGCAATATGGGAGCAAGCTGAAAGTGGTGACATTTTCTCTAATCAAAACAAACCAACCAATTTTTTTTTAACATAAAATTATGGAGTTGGAAAAGACCACAAGGGTCATCCAGCCCAACCCTCTGTCATGCAGGAACACACAGTCAAAGCACCCCTGACAAATGGCCATCCAGCCTCTGTTTAAAAATCTTCAAAGAAGGAGACTTCATCACTTCCTGAGGGAGTGTGTTTCACTGTCAAACAGGTCATACTGTCAGGAAGTTCTTCCTAATGTTGAGGTAGAATCTCTTTTCCTGTAACTTGTGTCCTTTGTTCTGAGTCCTATTCTCTGAAGCAGCAGAAAACAAGCTTGTGCCATCCTCAATATGAAACCCTTTCAAAAACTTACACAGGGCTATCATATCACCTCCAAACTCTCTAAGTAAGTAAAACATGGTTTCCAGACCTTTCACCAATTTAGTCACCCTTCTTTGGACACACTACAGGTTGTCAACATCTTTTTTGAACTGTGATACCCAGAACTGGACACAGTATTCCAGATGAGGCCTGACCAAAGCAGAATAAAGTAGCACTATTACTTCCCTAGGTCTAGACACTTTACCTTTTATTGATGCAGTCTAGAATCACATTTTGATTCTCTGATTTACATTACTTTTCATTACATTTAAAACAAAATTGTGCTATTTAAAACACACACACACACACACTTTTTCTCTTATGTTAAATTTAAAACAAAAGTGCAGTTTAAAAAATGTTTAAATTAATACTAATAAGTTGAAGAAGACTTCTGCTATAGTTTAAAAGTGTATGTGATGTGTGTCTTTGTAGTATGCCTTCTGGACTTTAGCATCCTTTCTGTGCTACAGTGGGTTCTTCCCTTATGCAGGGGATCCGTTCCGGACCCCTCCACGTAAGGGAAATTCCACACATGCTCAAGCCCCATAGGAAGTAATGGGTCTCGTGCATGGGTCTCAGTCACGTGCCACATTATTTCCTATGGGTTTTGTCTGCTTGACTTCTGGGTATGGCAATGGCTGACTTGGGCCCTATCTGCACACATTGAAAGATTCATGTTTCCTGCTTTCAGGTATCATTATGTTCAGATGATGCACTTCCCGAACCCTAACTTTGTTGTGAGCAGTCAAGATGATGCCCAGAAAGTTCCACACAAGAACTGGGTTATAACAGCCCCAAACCACATTTTGAAAACTTACCGGTTATTCCATATGTCCCCTGGGTTGGTCAGAAAGCTGTAATATTGATGGTTTTTGAGAAAAATTGGATTAATAGTGTGTGACAGATTTGTTTTGAGAAAATAGAATTGTTTTGGCTGGAAGAGAGTTCTCATTGAAAACCGTCTCAGTAACATGAGAGCTTAACTAGCAGGTTGTGTTGCTGTTATTGTAGCAAAGGAGTCACTATGAAGAGAGAGAGGTTAACCCCTGATATTGCAAGATTTGGTGTAACAGAAGAAGGCAAGAATGCATGTTTAGAAAGAGGAGAAAAGAAAAAAGAATATGAGGGACCATGCAGGAGTTGAGAGGGACAAATAAAGAAAGGGTTTTTTTTTGGGGGGGGGGTTGGGGGGAACGGTTGTATGTTTTTTATGGAGAAATATTTTTCTATCAACAACTGTATAATTAGATGAATGGTGCCCATTTTGTTCAGCTGATGAGACCTGATAAAATGCCAAGGATGAAAATTAAGTAGGACCCGGGAGGGAGCTCTTTGGGATTTAACATGTTATCAAGGGTTTTGTCACAGGATGTAAGATTTCTGTAAGATTTCAATAAAAATTTAGCTATTTGTGGTTGATGTACTGCAAAAGACCAGGTTAAAAACAGTTTGTTGGTTTAAGAACAAAGTTACAGAGATCATTAAGAATGATTTTTATGGTTCATAGGATTAGATTCCTAGAAGAGATATGAACATCAATGGGATTATATAAAGAAGTAATCAAAGAAAGGCATACTGTTAAGAACAGCGTACTGCTTTTTTTTTGGGGGGGGGGGAGATTTTCCAGGTACTAACTCTCTGCAGGACCTTACAGACTGAAGGTTTTAAAAAATGGACAATTAACCAAAGTGAATCCAAGTAAAAATGAGCAAGAAGGACAAACTGATTTTGCAGAAAAAAAACACAGTTATCCATATATTAGCAATAACAATAGCATGTTTATTTTATATTATTTATCAGTGACCTCAGCACTTTCAAAGTGGTTTACAATCTGTAAACTAATTGTCCCAACAAACTGGGTACTAATTTTACCGAACTACAAAAGGATGGAATGCTGAATCAACATGGAGCCTTCTGGGATCGAACTCACATTGGACTTTATCAGACGTCGGAAATTGGAAGTATAATCTAATTACAATCTGAACACAATCATGGGGTTTCACATTATTGCGAATTAAGGTATCTCACGCAATTTCGGGCAAAAGGGAAGTCATTCCGAACGCAATCATGGGTTTTACGTTATTGCAAATTAAAGCATCTCACGCAATTTTGGACAATGGACAGTCATTTTCAGGTAATGGGAAGTCATTCTGAATGCATTCCTAATGCAATTGGAGTTCACGTGACTTTGCTAAACTAGCGAATTCATGTGAAATCAAATTGGCTCCAATCGGAATAAAGAGAAATTCCTCCCATCTGATCAGGTCCATTGTTTTGGCTGTAGTACTGGCATTTAACCACTGCACCATAAAACAGATAACAGCAGAAACCACTAGAACAGCCAGTACTCAATACAAGCTGTTTCTCAAAATAAAATAGGTAATAGAGATCGTGGAAGCTATAAACCCTTCTCCTAACAAATTTAAGGGGGCTTGAGCTAAACATTGAGTACCATAGGCTAAAACACACACATGGATTTTCTCACCCTCCAGTGTGAAGAAGATGGCTGGAGCAGGAAAGCAGGCCTCAGAGAGAGAGGGAAACAGGTCTAAGAGAGAAAAGCAGGCCAAAAAGTGAGGAATAGGTCAAAGATAGCAGAGCAAATCAAAGAGATCGACTTGGGGACTAGTCTCCTAAAAGCAAAGAGAACATTTCTGGTGGGTGGGTGGGTGGGAGTTCAAAAGATGCTGTCAATATTATTCTAAAAATCTTGCAAAGTGCAGAAGTGAACATGTCCCTTCAGTTTTTTTAGAATAATATTGACATCATATTTTGGATGACCCCCACCCCCCATGAAAAGTTTTCTCTTTGCTTGGCCTTCTCCAAAACAGACAAGGGATCCATCATCAACTCTACTTATCTATTATGCTTTCTTAACAATTTGTGCCGACTCTTTTAAGAGACAGCTTTCCTGTCTTATGCACCAAAGTCTAATATTCATATTTATTGAGCATAACTCATAACAATACTTATGGCTGGGAGACACAGCTGTTGTTATGTTGTGATAAAATGGAAACTGAAAAGATAAACTGTGTGCTTGTTTTGTTGCTTTAGCCATGTTAGGTTTCACTGTTTAGAACTCAGACAGAAGAGGACTGGTTCCAAATCCAAAAAGTACTAGGCTGAGTGTCATTGTTTTCTGGAGTACTGAATTTGTATCCACATTAAATCTTGTAGGTACTCTTTACTAAGGGGTCTTTTCTTCTATGTAGTGTTTACATTTTATACGGTCATCACAGAGTTGGGAGTAAGACTGAGCTATCCATGGAAGCTGGACAGGTTACAAATTTTGACTACTTATTTGACAGTTATATTGGGATGTAAATGGAAATGTAAAGTGAGATCAAACCTACTTTGAAGTTTGGAGATGCTTTTTTTTTAAAAAAAAAAACACTTCCACCAAAACTACAAAGGCTATGAGAACAGCATTTCTTGTAGTAATGATAATGATCATACATTAATGGAGAGCCTTTCATCCCAAAATGCTTTATACATTTATTAATTGCTACATGAACTCACTTCACCCCACACTGCAATACAGTCCCCCGAGACGAGAAAAAATATCTTAGGCTTCATAAGAGTGTGCTTGCCTGCATTCTTGGCTGATTTGAATCATATTCTATCCAAGGGAATTAAGTGGAATTAGTGTATACCTCATGTACCTGAACAACAGTAAATACTTCTCCATGTTCTAATTTCAGCTTGTACTTCTTTATTATTTTTTACCAAAGCATTTAATCAGAAACTGATTTTGGTCATTGATTTAATCCAATACCGACACTCAGATTAAATTTTATGTGCTAATCTTTTACATACTATGGCCAGAATCCCATTGCACAGTTATTCATAACTGCTTTGTACTCATCATGCAGCCCCTAGTTTAGGGAAATAGGGGTACATAGGGACCAGGAAAGTTCCTCAATCCCCAACTACAGGGTAGCAGCTACTGTGATCGAGATCAGGAAGCAGTTGGTGGATGGTCACACCACCCCTCATGTGAATGGTCTCTAGCACGAGAAAATTGCAACAGGGACCCTATTTTTGCCTGCCACAAAGGAGATTGCTTATGGAAAGGGGTGGGAATGTTGTAGTGGCTGCTGTGAAAGTGGGAATCAAGGGGATCAGGATGGGATTCAATGCATAGCACTGAAATTATGGTGATTATCAGTGGCATCACTAGGGGTGTGTGAGGTGTGTGGACCGCACCAGGTGACACCTTAAGGGTGGAGGTGACAACCACTGCTGCTAAAACACCAACTTTTTGGCAAATACAGGCTGTGGCATTCATCTGCTTCCATTTAAAATGCTTTAAAAGATGGTGGGAGTGGGGTGAAGCTCAGTGGGAGGAGAAAGAGGAGGCCCAATAATTTTTTTAAAAAAATTCAAATTTCAATTTTTTTTAATTTTTAAAATTTTTGAAATTTTTTTATTCTTTTTATTTCTTTCCTTAGAAACATCACATTTTAACCAAATCACATGTTAACCAAATACATTTAGGTTGTGCATATGATATTGTAATTTCTGAAGGTACAATTTTAATTGTGCTAGTTGTTTGAGTGTTACACTCAATGCTATATGGGAATCACAATTTATGGGTAATATTAGCGCAAAAAAAGCATTAATAAGGATTCTGTATTGTGTGAAACAGGAGGAGGTCAATGGAGGGGGAGGCGACACCATGAGTTACTTCACCAGGTGACACCAATCCTAGGGATGCCTCTGGTGTTTATACATGCAAATCTCCCAACACGATTGTAATCCTCATTCTCTTTGTTGGAACCATCCATATAATTATTTATGTATGAAAAAGGCCACCGTGTAATGACAAATGAGCAGTTTTTTGGCTTGCTAAGTCACAGGTCATTCAGGAACTCTCTCCAAGGGGAGCAGATAAAATTTTACTGCAAACTTTGGTTCAATAATGAAGTAAAAATCCACAGAAACAAAACAGTGAGTAATGGGAAGATGGAGGGCAGGGAATAAAGAGTTCCCTGATGTACCACCAAGCCTTCTACCAAGAAATCTACTTTTACAGGATATGGGGAATTTGTACAGGAATCTCCTTGGAGCCCAGGCCAACTCACCCAACTAAAGCAGCTGAAGTCTTCTTCAACCAAGATTAGACAAGTAAGATTCAAGTACAATCAAGTGTTGAATTTCTGTTGGTATCTATAATAGTATATTTGGAAAAATGGAGTTCAAAATATCAGAATCTTGATTTCAAAGACCCATGTCTAGACATTTTTAAAATAAGTAGAAATGTCTCTTTTCTGTTTCTTTGTGGGAAAGGGGAGAGTTGAAGGGGAGAAAGCACTGTGAAATAATGGAAAATTAGAGATGTACTCCAGTGTTTTTATGTTGTTAAAAAGGGCTTTTGTTTGTCCCACAGACATGTTTTGGGTAAGCCCTTCTTCACGATTCTTCTGTTTCTCTTTTGCTATAGCTAGAGTTTCTAGTGCTAGAAACTCTGGCTATAGAAAAAAGAGAAATTGAAGAATTAGCTCATGGAGAAGGGTTTTCCTGAAATGCATCAGCTGGACAAATAAAAGTATTTTTTAACAATAGCATGGTTGAACAAATCTTTGTAGCAAAATCAAATGGAAATGGAGTGAGGTTTTTTAAAACATTTTTTTAAATTAACACATGCACAAAATTCTGTCATTCATAAGCCCTTCTGGAATTCAACAGGAGCAGAACCAAAGGGATGTTCAAATCTCAAAACAATTACGGCATAATACTGGTGGGATCTACTCATTCTTAGCTTTGAAGGATCCCAAATAAAATGACGGTGGAGTTATCCAAACAAAGATAAGGATGGGGGTAGAGAGATTCTTCTTCTCCTGGATAATTCAAACTCTAGAGCTGGAAGTCACTAAACATATTACAGATGAATTTCACAAAATAAAGTAATGGACATTAACCCAATTCATACAGGCATTGTATCTCTTCTGTGGTGTTTTTTGGATGTAATTGACTCTTTTCCTTGGTCTATAATAATTATACAAAATGCAGAAATAAACATAGAATCAACAAAGATGGTTTGAGGGTTAGTGAAATATCTCTGTCTCAAATATATCTCAAATGACAGGATAAATGCCCCTCTTGCTTTCACCACAAATCAACAGAAAAAAATCAATATGATGGTGAAAATGATTTTTTTGTTTGTTTATGATTTGCCCTCTGCTTTCACTACAACAATTCTGAACAAACATATTTTGCCATAGTCTAATAGGGATGATTTTTAAAAAAAAATTCAAAGAAATTATTTTTTGTTTGTTTGTTTAAAAAAAAAAACATGTTTCTTGCTGGAAAACCCTGACAAGAATCCTGGACTAACAAGACCTTTTCAGCTGTTGGCCTATAAATTTTCTCTTTTTGTGCAGAAAATAGTAGAAAACAGTGGTGAGAATGAGGGGAAAGCTTTTTCTTCACAGAAAATCACATTTCTGTGCAGAAAATGTCATTTCCTGTGGAGGAAATGCTGTAGTTGGATACTTTATTCTGTGAAAAAAGTGTGTGTGTGTGTGTGTGTGTGTGTAGAAACAGCATTTTCTGATTAGAGAAATAATAATGTGTGAACTTTCCACATTTTGCAGAGATCACAAACTACAAATTGACTACTGTGAATACTGCACAGTTTTAAAAGACTTTCCCCCAGATGGAAGAACATTGCTAAAATTACTGGTTGTTCCTCCAAAATCTAATATAATGGATAATTACTTCTTTACTGTTTCTTAATTTTTTTCTTCATGCATTTATATAACTTCACACCAGGATGATAGCCAGAGCCTTGGAGGGAGGGTGTGGCTTTGATACCCTCTATAATATTAGATGAGATAATTTAAAAATAAGCAATGCCCAATGGGCAAAGCTTGGGCATATGATGGGGATGGGGGAATCAGTATTTAAGGGCAAACCACCTTTAAGATTTTATTTTAATTTGAGCCACTTTCGTCACTGTCCAGCTCTTACATCTATACATGGTGATGGGGGATACAATGGATTGGACAATTCTGACTTTAGTGCTCTCTTATATATGTGCTGTGGCAAATAATTTGCAGAGCACAATTTACACACATGTGATTCACTAACAATATGCTAACTCTATTTGGATAAGTAACTTTTTAGTATATTTTAATAAGTAACTTTTTAATATATTTTAACAAAATGCAAAGGGATCCAGTTTTTAAAAGCATGGACATAGTATTCTATTAGATTATATGTAAAATTTGTTCTTTCTTTCTTTCTTTCTCTTTCTCTCACCACTCTTTTGTTTCAGATTCTAGCTACAGTTCAGATTCTACATACAGTTACTTTTCCCCATAGTGAAAAATGTAAAATAAAGCAGCCAACATGTGCCCGAATGTGGGACAAACTTTTAATCCAGACACTGCAAGGCCTCAGGTGTCACTCAAGATTCAAACTAAATTATATTTTTATGAGAGGAATCTCTTTTTGGTTCAATTATGTGTCATTTAACCTTCAAAGTTGTCAGCTCCTTTAATGGAAATGTCAACTGTGTTGGAAGTTCAACAGGTCCCACAGCACTGCCACAGCAGCTAAATTTATACAAACATGAGACACAACTCATAAGGACATTTAGAATAGTTGGACAAGATAAGGTCAGTTGGGCTGGTATGCAAGTGTACTTTAAATGTGCCTGAATATCAAATCTGTTCCTTAAAAATAAGGAACAGGTTATTAGTTTTCAATTGTCACCTATGCCCTGAAAGACAAATCTTGAGCAATTCAGATGGTTCTAATTAATACATAACATAAAAACAGAGCTGAGTGAGACTTTCATTCCATTCATATTTTAATAAAACATTACCAATTTGTACTTTCCAGTGCAATGTGTGAACCGGAACACAGCCATCACTCAGTATTTAAGATTTTTCAGGATTCTGTAATGCAACTCCTGGAAATAAGAAAACACACACAAATTTGTATATTAAGGGAAAATTGATTAGTAGGGGTGAACATCTCAAGGCCATTATATTCAGTTTTAGCAGAAAAAAATGTGCACAATCAGGTATCCGAATCCATGGATACAAACATCCATGTCTTGAAAATATTCTAATAATAATAATAATAATAATAATTCAAAAAGCAAACCTTGATTTTGCCATTTTATATTAAAAGATACAATTTCACAACACCATCATATGTAATGGAACCTGAGCATCCACAGATTGTGGGATCCACAGGGGGTTCTGAAACCAAACTTCAATGGATACCGAGGGCCCACTTTATCAGACAAACCCATATACAAAGTTTGTCAGAGATATATTAGGCACAGATATGTATAAGGAGAAGAATAAATAAATAAATGGAGGAATTTTAACCAACAGTTGAAATAATCAGAAACTGGTGGAGAAATGAGATAGAATGAACTGAAGAAGGTGATTTTTAAAAGATTTGGCAGATCTGGTCCACACCATCACAAGCAAATTGCTAAAATGATCCTTGATTTATTTTCATTCAAGGACTTGTACTGCATATCTCAATAACAATATTAGAAGAAGTGGATGTCAAGAAGGAAGGAAGGAAGGAAGGAAGGAAGGAAGGAAGGTGGGTGGGCGGATAGGGATTACATTAAGAATGTAAAGAATATTCAGTAAAATTTGTGCCCTCAGAGAGAAAGTTTGAATCAATACAGTGAGACTCCTTGATGAAAAACCAGAACTGTAGAGAGATTTCTCACGTCCTGCACTAGAGTGAAATGATGGCAATTTCCGCACAATTTGTGCATGAAGCCGCTGCACAAACCAGGCTGTACTATATCACACTTGGGACTGGAAGTTTATGGAAGGGTATTTAAAATTTTCAGCCAGAAAGCTCAAGGGGATCTCTAAATTACAAACCCCAGAATTCCACAGGATGTTGCCATGGCAGTTAAAGTAGAATATATAGCACTACAACACTGTAGTGTAATAAGACTTTTATTTCCTCTATGCATCTACCCATGTCCTATGATCTCTGGGGGAGGGCTTTATCTCTGCCCCTCCAGCCTCACAGGAGAAGCCTTCTTGGTGGCTGCTGCCTGGCTAAGACCACATTTTTTTGTTATCTTATTCACCAACAGGCAAAGAGATATTTACTTAACCAAACCTTTAACTTATGTTTATATATAGCACTCATAAATAAATAAATAAATAAATTCATTGCATTGTATATTATAATATATTATAATATATTTGTATTTTATCTTTGTAAGCCGCTTTGATCATTCCCACAAAAAGCGGGATATAAATTAAAGTTTTATTTTATTTTATTGTTTTATATTTTAACTTATATCATAAACTGTTTGAGGTGTCATATTGGTAGAAAGACAGGATAGGAAGTAAATAGATGACAGATGAGGCTAAGAGGTATTTTTAATAGGCTAAAAAAGGAAGGGTTTCTGCAGAAATAATCCAGTTTGATATTGCTTTAACTGCCATGGTTCTATACTATGGAATTATGGGAATTGACATTTTGTGAGATAGTTACCCTTCCCTCTCTCACAGCCTTGGTGCCACTACAAACAACACTTCCTTTAATTCCATAGCATTTAGCCATGATGCTTAAAGTGGTGTCAAGGTGGATTTTTTCTGTAGTGCAGACACAGCTTGAGAAACCACAGACCTTTGCTTTGTTGAGTTTTTAATCTAAGTAGTTTTAAGTATTTTATTTATTTATTTATTTATTTATTTATATCCCACCATTCTCCTGAAGTGGGACCCAAGGCGGCTAAAAACACATAGAAAATATATTATTATTATTATTATTATTATTATTATTATTATTACACTGTGAATTTACACAGTGCTGTACATACAATCTTATGTACAGATCCCTGCCCACAGGCATACAGTCTAAAAGACAACACAAAAGGAAAAGGGGGGTGATGGGGAGGGGATGAGGTCCAGTGGTTCTTCTCTCCCTCTGGGGCCAGGACCAAGGCAGATGGACTGGAGGGAGGGCACGGCTTCTTAATACATAGTTATAAAGGAGGCATCCTGGGGCAGATGGCACAATCCTGGGAACGCTTCCCTAAACAATATAGTCTTTAACTTAATTTTGAATCTGTGTAGAGAAGTGATGAGGCGTGCATGTGGGGCAGCAAGTGTGAAGGGATGAATCCGGGACGGGGCAGTGGAAATCCTTGGCTGGGACAGGAGACCTTGACTACCTGAACAGAGGGTACGTGAAGGAGTGTGAGGAGAAAGAAGTTCAGTAAGGAGGACTTTGAAAGTCAATAACAAAAGCTTGTCCTGGATGCAGAAGGGGAAGGGGAGCCAATGAAGGGAGGAGAAAAGAGGAGAAACATGGTCAAAGTGGTGAGCGGATGTGATAATGAGTGCAGCTGAGTTCTGGACAGAGATTAAAAGATGGAGGTGAGAGAGAGGAAGCCCTGTCAGAAGAAGGTTACAGTAAACTAGTCATGAAACCACTAGGGCATGGACCAGAGCCTTGGCAGTGGAGGCTGAGAGGAATGGACGGATTTTAGCAATGTTGTAGAGAGAGAATCTACAGGTCTTGGTGGTGTCCTGAATCTGGGGAATAAACAACAAAGAGGAGTCAAAGATGAAACCAAGACTGCGGGCTTGCTGGACCGGTTGACTAGAAGTGCCGTCAACAGAAACAGAAAAGGAGTATTGAAGGGTGGGCTTTGGTGGGAAGATGAGAAACATTAAAACAACAATTAAACTCGTAAAAATATAAAAAAATTACAAACATAAAATTTGAGAACATACAAAGTTAAAAATAATAATCTAAAACCAACACCTTCATCCCCCAATAAAATCAAGCCTGCAAGATCTTAAAAGGACTGTTTTTTTTTAATAATTTTTATTAATTTTACTACATAGACATACAATTGACAGTTGATAAATACACTTAACACTAGTGAAACATTACAAACAAAAAACAAAGGGAAAAAGAAAAAAAAAGGGGGGGAATACAATGAGTTTAAAAAACATAAATTACAATTTAACTTCCCTCATTACCTGGGGATCTGATCCTTTGTTAATTTCTATTGTCTTATCTTTCCATTTAACTTTTTGCTTTTTTTTTTTTTTTGCATTTCTTCTCTACCAAAATTATTTCGTACTTCTCTTCTCTTTAATTAGATAAAGAATCTCTTAATATGCTTTGCATTGTTATTTACAATTTTTTTCCCCTCGTTTTATTTCATACATAAACAACGTATATGTTAACCTTCTTCTAATACATTGTCTGGATTGATCATGCCATAAAGGGTCAATAAGCCCGCTTAATTAAACAATTACATAAGTTTTTAAACAGTTACAAAAACTTTTTCCCTAGATCAGTAATTTCTAATATCGATAACCAAACATTCCTAACTTACACTAGAAGCTTTTTCCAGTGAGTCTGTAAATAAACATAAAATGGCGACCACTCTTTCTTTGCCGTTTCTTCTGTGTTATCTTTTCTCCAACAGTTCATCACTTCCATTTCAGCTACTTCATAGGATTTTATCAACCATTCTTCAGTATTGGGGATGTCTGGTGATTTCCATAACTTTGCATACAATATTCTCGCATTTGCTAACAACAAAAATACCATCTTGTCCTGCTTTCTCTCAACTTGCATGTCTGATAACCCTAATAGAAATGTCTCTGGTGTAAAGGAGATGTTTATTCCCAAATCAGTTTTTATAATTTTATAAATTTTCCTCCAATATTTTTTTGCTTTGGGACATAGCCACCAAATGTGGTAAAACGTACCTATGTTGGAGGAACATTTCCAGCAATTTGGGTTTGCATTTTTGGACATCAAAGCAATCTTTTGAGGTGATAAATGCCACCTGTAAAACATTTTATAAACATTTTCTCTTAAATTTTGCGATATTGAAAATTTTATTCTCTTACCCCATAAATTTTCCCATCTTTGATATTCTATGTTATGGCCTACATTTTGGGCCCATTTTATCATACATTCTTTAATTGTTTCTTCTTCAGTGTCCCATCTTAATAATAAATCATAACATTTTGAAATCATTTTTTTTGTCCCCGTTTCTATTATCTCATCCCATTCAGAGTTTGACAGTTGTAGTCCACTAGTTTTCACATCCATTTTATAGCGTTCTTTCAATTGTCTGTAGAGATACCAGTGGCAATCAATACCCATACCTTTAATGTCCTCTTGGGATTTAAACTCACTCCCCTCTTGTGTAATATTAACAAGGTCTTTGTATGTTAGCCATTTATTTAACCTGATCCCTTCCCTGCTGTACAATGCCTCATGTGGAGAGCACCATAGAGGTATTTTCGGACATAATCTATCTTTATACTTAAACCACACTTTAAACAGGTCTCTTCTTAGTACATGATTCATGCAATCTCTATTGGCTTTGTCTTTCCCGTATAGCAGATAACTATGCCAGCCATACCATAAGTTGTCTCCTTCTATTTTAAGCAATTCCTTGTTGTCTAAAACAATCCATTCTCTGATCCAGGTTAGGCAGCAGGCTGAAAAGTAAAGTTTCAAGTTTGGCAGTCCCAAACCTCCTCTGCTTCTATCGTCACACATGTTTTTGGCTTTTATTCTTGCTTTTTTGTTCTCCCAAACGAATTTAGAGATTTCTTTCTGCCATTGTTCTATTGGTTTGTCGTTGTGAATTACTGGAATGGATTGAAATAAGAAGAGGAGTTTTGGGAGTACACTCATTTGGATAACTGCTATCCTGCCCAAAAAAGACAACTTAAGTTTACTCCATACAATCAAGTTCTTTTTTATCTCTCGCCATGTTGTTACATAATTATTTTGGAATAGATCTGAGTTTTTGTCAGTTATACAAATGCCAAGGTATTGTACCTTTTTATCTATTCTCCAACCCGTTGTTTCCCTTAATATTAGTTGTTCTTCTTTTCTCATATTTTTAGTTAATACCGTTGTTTTTTCCCTGTTGATTTTTAAACCTGAGACAGCTTCAAATTCCGAAAGGATATTTAGTAGTAGAGTGATGCTGTCCTCAGGGTTTTCCAACGTAAAAACAATGTCGTCCGCGAATTGTTTTGTTTTCGATTCCACTTGTTTTATTAAGACACCTTTAATGCCTCTCTCTTCTCTTATTCTATTATTAAGGAATTCTAATGCTAAAATGAACAAGAGGGGTGATAGAGGACAGCCCTGTCTCGTACCTTTAGTTATCTTAACTTCCTGTGTTTTCTCTTGATTTACTATGACTTTGGCTTTCTGGTCTCTATAAATAGCCTTTATCCAATTAGAAAATTTGGGTCCTGTTTCAATTTTCTCTAGTGTTTTAAAAATCATCTCCCAGCTGAGGTTGTCGAAAGCCTTTTCTAAATCAATGAAGATTAACGCTAATTTTTTTCGTTATGCCGTTCGAAATATTCCAAGATGTTTATTAAATTCCGTATATTATCATAGAGATGTCTCTGGGGGAGAAACCCTGCTTGATCCTTATGTATCCAATCACCCAACACTTTCTTTAATCTTTCAGAAATAATGGTAGCGAATAATTTGTAATCTGTGTTTAATAAAGATATTGGCCTGTAATTTTTAATTTCCGTCGGGTCTTTCTTCTCTTTTAATATAAGTGTAATGTCCGCTTGTCGCCAGGTTTCAGGATAATTATCAAGGCTAATAGTATCGATTACTGCTTTTAAGGGCATTAATAGTTGGTCCTCAAATGTCTTATAATAATTAGCCCCAAAGCCATCTGGACCCGGTGTTTTTCCTTTTTTGCTTTTTCTTATGGCTTCGACTATCTCTGCTATAGTTACCGGTTTGTCCAATAACTCTCTTTGTGTTTCTGATAGAGGTGGGAGATTTGATTTTTCCAAAAATGATTCTATTTTAGGCGTAGGAATATGTTTTTTACTATAAAGATTAGTGTAAAACTCTTGAAATGCTTTCTTTATTTTGTTCTGGTTTGGTGTAATCGTAAGTCCATGTCTTATTTCAGTAATAGTCTTTCTTTCCCTACTTTTCTTTATTTTGTGTACTAGCCATTTACTGGGTCTATTGGCTTGCTCATAGTATTTATATTTGGAATTTTTAATTTTATTTTGCATCTCTCTAAATTCTTCTATTTCTATTTGATTTTTAAGTAGCTTTATTTCCTTAATTACTTTGTCTCTGGAGATGTTTTTATGTAATTCCTTCTCCTTCTCTAAAAGCAAAGTGTGTAATCTTTCCATCTTTTCTTTCTTAAATTTAGACAAAATAATGCTCTGTTGAATAAAAAAGCCTCGCATAACTGCCTTGGATGCCTCCCATACCGTCACTATATTCATATTTTCTTTTATGTTTTCTTCAAAGTATAATTTTAAAGTATTCCTACCTTTCTCAACAATTTCTTCTTTTTGTAACAACATGTCATTCAATTTCCAAGATATTTCATTAGGTCTTCCTTTCAATGTTAAAACTATGGGGTTGTGATCCGAAAATATTCTCGCTTTAATTTCCATATCGACAATTTCTTTACAAAGGGTCTTTGAGGCAAGGAACATGTCAATCCTTGACAATGATTGGTGTCTCTCCGAAAAATATGTGAAGTCTCTGGCTTTTTTGTATTTAAGTCTCCAAACATCAACTAATTGTTGTATTTCCATCAATTGGCTAAATGATTTTGGGAGTTTGCCCTGGGATTTTTTAATTTGTTTTTTTGATTTCCTGTCTAGTTCTGGAGTAATCACCCCATTCCAATCTCCTAACATAAGGGTTTTCCCATAGTTGTATTCACACATTTTAATGTTCAATTTTTCATAAAAAAAGTCTTTTTTTCCCTGTGGGCCATATACCCCAACTAAAAAGTATGGTTTACCCAATATTTTGATTTCTAAACCTAAAAATCTACCATCTTTATCGTTAAATAAGATCTTTACATCGTATTTTTTACTAACATAAAAAACTATTCCTCTTTTTCTCTTATGTGATGAGGAAACAAATTCGTGACCCAATTTTTCATTTTTTAGTAATCTAATATCCTTGTCCCTTATATGTGTCTCTTGGAGACAAATAATATCAGCTTTTTGTTTTGATAAGTAGTGGTAGATCTTTTTCCTTTTTTGTGGGGAGTTCATCCCTCTAACGTTCCAAGAAATTATTTTTAATTTCCTCATTTTAACCACGAAATCAAATACAAAACAATTACCAACCTATTCAGTCTTCTACTTCTGTCTCTTCCTCTTTTCCTTCCGCTTTGTTTTCCCTTTCTTCTTCTCCTCTGTCCTCTTCTTCTTCTTCTGACTCTTCTGGATTCTTTAACTCAGGTTGGTCTTTCTTTGACATTTGATCTACTTTTCCATTCTCCATCTTTCCTTTTTCTTTATCTTTTGCTTCATTGTGTATTGAGTCTCCTCTTTTTTCAAGCTCTTTTCTATGTTTTTTTAAAAAATCATTCATTTTCATTATCGAGTTAATCCTGTAGATTTCCCACTTATATTTGAAGGTCACCCCTTCAAGCCTTTCCCACCTGTAATTAATGTTGTTAAGTTTTAACAAAGAAATCAGGGGTTTATATTCGTTTCTTTTCTTCAATAGTCTCATTGGAATGTCCTTGTAAATTATAATTTCCTCACCGTCGACTTCTAGTTTTTCTTCGTAATTTAGTTGAATAATTTCATCCCTTATTTTCTTCCTTGTGAAATAAATTACTATGTCCCTTGGTAATTTCCTTTGCTTAGCAATTTTGGAGTTAATTCTGTACATTTTATTAATTTCGTGCTGAAATTGATTTGCTTCCGCGCCTAGATAATCTGCCAAAATTGGTGACAAATATTCGTATAAATCTTCGTTCTCTTTTTCTTTCAACCCTCTGATTTTTATACAGTTTTCCCTTTGTTTCATATCTTGCAATGCCCTTTCATCCAATTCTTTTTCATATGTATCTTCTATTTGTGTTACTTTTTTATTTATCAGCTCTGTGGTTTCTTCCATCTTATTTATCCTTTTGTCAAATTTCTTTATGTCTTCCGTAGCCTTGTTCAATGTTTCCTTTATTCCTTTCAACTCTGTTCTGATTTCCTGTCTTATTTCTTGTTTAATTTCCTTTCTCATCGAATTCATGTCCAATTTTAGTTCCTTAATATCGTCCTTCATTTCTATGTATAATGACCTTAATTCTTCCAAAATATTTTGTTGGTCGGGAGGTTTCGGTGTTGAATCAAAGGAGGGTCTTCTTTGTTGTACAGTTGTTTGAAATTGCTTTGTCTTCCTTGTATTCATTTTTTTTTCCTTTTCTTTTTTTTGTTACTTAACTGGTCTCCTTCTGGTATTCCTTCCTCGTCCACTTCTTTCCTCCTCTCACTACCGCTTTACTCTTTCCTCTTTGAATCTTCCTTCACGCTACGTGCTTTCTCTTCCTTGCACGCCTCCTTGCCTGGTCTCTTTGACTAATCCTTCCCCGATTCCTTTCTCTTGTCACGTCCGCCTTTCTCCTTCCTCTCCTTAGTTCCTCCTTTCCACCACTGACTCTCTCCTCCTTGTACGTCTCCTTGTCTGATCTGTTTGGCTGCTACTTCTTCCACTGCTCCTTTCTCCTGGCGCGTCCTCCTTTCGCCTACCTCTCCTTGGATCTGCCTTCTCGCCGCCGACTTTCTCCTCCCTGCACGCCTCCTTGCCTGGTCTCTTTGGCTGCTCCTTCTTCCTCGGCTCCTGTCGCGTCTGTCTTCACCCTTCCTTGCCTCGGTTCTTCCTACTCGCCGCCGGCTTTCTCCTCCCTGCACGCCCCCTTGCCTGGTCTCTTTGGCTGTTCCTTCTTCCTCGGCTCCTGTCGCGTCCGTCTTTCACCTTCCTTGCCTCGGATCTTCCTACCCGCCGCCGGCTTTCTCCTCCCTGCACGCCCCCTTGCCTGGTCTCTTTGGCTGCTCCTTCTTCCACAGCTCCTGTCGTGTCCGTCTTTAACCTTCCTTTCCCCGTTTCTTCCTACCTGCCGCCGGCTTTCTCCTCCCTGCACGCCCCCTTGCCTGGTCTCTTTGGCTGCTCCTTCTTCCTCGGTTCCTGTCGCGTCCGTCTTTCACCTTCCTTGCCTCGGTTCTTCCTACTCGCTGCCGGCTTTCTCCTCCCTGCACGCCTCCTTGCCTGGTCTTTTTGGATGCTCCTTATTCCTTGGCTTCTTTCTTCTGTCACGTCCGCCTTTCGCCTTCCTCCCCCTGAATCTTGGCGTCTCCTTCTTTCCGGCTCTCTCCTTTCGTTTTTCGTAACTTCGACTCGTGTCCGCCTTGTCCTTTTTTTTCGCCTCAACACTCCTCCACTTTTTCCTTCCTTTTTCTCGACTTCACCCCAACTTTCCCCTCTGTCCTGATCTTTTTAGTTCTGCTTCTTACTTCTGTTTAATTACAGTCTTTCCTTCCTTCTCTCAATTGTCTCTCAATCGCCTCTCCAGCTGTAGTTAGTTATTCCCGAATACTTTAGTTTCACTTTAATTTCACCGCAGCTGGGGCTGTTCCTTATGAATAGCGTTCAGTGTTCTCTTCTAATTTTAACTTAAATCTATTTTAAAGCTTTGTTTACAGTCTATAATCAAAATCAAAGTACAATTACAGTCCTTTGGTGTTGTTTATGTTATTATGTTTTTCTGACCGTTCTTTTTAAACCAATATTTCCAGCGTTTCTCATTTACATAGGTCTGCTTTAAATCCAGTCCTCTTCCTTTTGCTCTATATTTATTTTGTTCCGAGAAATTAAAGTGCAGATAAGTTTCTCCGCAGATTTCCCAGGTAATTATAATGTCTTATTTTCTTGTTTTCTTTTTGTGAATTTAAAAAGTTGGTGGCAGCCTAGGTTCCATAGGTTTCCCACTAAGGGTGCAGGGACGCTTCGACCTCCTCTGCCTCTCCCCAAAAGAGACCTGGACTGGAAGGGAAACCCCCAGACCCGGCTTCAATAGGGATAGAGGACAGGCAATAGGTTTAGGAAGCCCCTTCGCCCACCTTATACCTAAGTGTGGGTTTTTTCCAATTCGCGTTGGAGAAAACGAAAGGAAATTCACCTTTAGTGGAGGACGTTCCTCAGAGCCTCCTGGAGAGACGTCCGGCTGGCTGTTTAAATAAAAATGTGTTCACCTTCCAGCAAAAGGCCAGCAAGGAGGGGACCAGCCTAACCTCCCATGGAAGAGAGGTCCACAGGGTGGGAGCAGCCACTGAGAAGGCTCTCTCTCTCGTATCCTTACCAGGCGAGCCTGGGATGGTGGTGAGACCAAGAGAAAGCTCTATCTTCTAACCCAGGATTATTATTATTATTTTACTTTTTTTTTGGTCTGTTAGTAAATTTGAGTCATGTTTAATAATTAGTTTTGCTAGGAGATTATGACACCCCAGGGGTGGCAAGCAAGTGATAACTATCAGGAAATTGATCTTCTGACTTTGTAGACAGGATATGTTTTCCCCACTTCATTTCAGGTTCCAGCTTCCAGCCCCTCTATCTTCTAACCCGGGATGATTATGTTAGGTTCCCTGAACTGGAGAACTCATCTTTCTGATTCAAATATAGGTATGGCCACACATAAACAGAGCCAGAAATCTGCTTACTACATGTCTTTCTATTGCAAATGCACCAAAGGAATATGGGCCAGAATCCATTGACAATTGACTGGTAGGTAGATTTCTTATTTGGAGGGAACTGTCCTAATTTTCTCCTGTATATGTGTACCCAATTGTTTCATAGTGATTAACAACATAATCAGAAAGTTCAAGGTATTTTATGAAAAAATAATATGAATGCTATATGAAGACATTTAAAGATTACTCACAGACAGGGTCTGCAGGGAGAAGAAGGCTGACAGGGTTTTTGATCACATCAACAGAATCTCATTGAATACAACTCTACATATTGGGATAACACAACTGTTCACAGTGCCAAAAGGATCCTATGGTGTTGCCTGTTCTGATGATGCAGGCCATGAGCCCTGGGCAGGGATTGGGCCTGGATCCAGCAGACTAGTTGCAGATCCAGGAGATACAACCTGATCCCAGAGAAAAGGGACCTTAGCATGGATCTAAATGACCCATGGCTTGCCACCAAGTTTTGTGGAAATTCTGTGGTAAACCTTGACAAAACAGGCAGCTCTATACAACTCTTACTTTACTCAGCTGTGGCCACTAGTGAGAAGCCCCCTATTGCCATGTCTGATGTGGAAATGGTGAACCTGGCTGCAACCACATAGCCAGCTGCCACATTTCCCTGTCAGATAAAGTAATGGGGGCTTCTAATTCACAGCAATTAAGGTAAGAGGTGTGTGGCAGTAGCGGGTCCATGGCACAGGGATGGGCAGCCATGTAAACAACCACCTATTCCTGTACTAGCCTGGGGAGCAATCCACGTTGTGACAGTGTCAGAATAGGATGGGCTTGGCCCATGCTTTCCTGGCCTGTCTGTTCAAGCTTTCAACAGCAGGTTTTTAAAAGAACTTACTCTTTTTAGGTTTTAATCCCCCTCCCCTATTATGGATGGGAGGAGTGAGTTTCTCATAAAAATGACAAAATAAAAGAAGCAAACTATTATTGTTGAGCTCAAGAGCAACTTGTGAGTGCCCAATTTGGACAATTAAATGTGGTTAACTTCAATAAAATTGACAAGAACATCCTTATATTCTTCTGCACACCCAATGTTAATTATTAATGATAACACCTTCTTTGCAAATCCATTTTATTCCTCAGTCAAAGAAGAAATATATAGTGATATGCATTTTAGAATGTTATTTAATGCAATTTTGAATATTTCTCCTTTTCTTTCAAGAAATGCATTCATATTCTAATGCAGGTTACCTTCAGGCTGGTTATCTGTTGGCTTTGGTAGCCTTTTCCCTCCAACTCTGAGACTATATTCTCTACATTGTATGCACCATGGTGATGATAAAAAGGAAGAGGAAAACATACAGTAATGAACTAAATTAAATTGTGTTTCATTTGCAAGTATGTTTTTTCCTGTACTTATAAACTTTACAATATAAATCTTTAATAACAATGCATCTGAAAAGCATGTGTTCTGCTGTTTTCCCTTTGCAGGAAACAGTCATTGAAATTACAGGTCAAGAACTCTTCTGATGAACCATAATTGTATCAATTAACCATAACCTATAAATCTTTCTAATTAGAGCTAAATAATTTTTGTATATACTCCTTCTTGTCACCATCTATGTTGTTGATGCATTTATTTGCATCTTGCTCTTCCTTTTCTTGTGCCTATGGGATTTGATCTCATTTGATCCCCACAACAAGCAATGCCTAGTCAAAAGCCCACCTGTAGGTTCTCTCTCACACGCACATAACAAGAAGCAAATTCTATAGCTCCTTAGAAGGTGCTTTATATTTTTTTAGAAATTTTCAGGATTGGGAGCTGACTTAGCTTGTCCTGATATGAAAAGTCCACCATGTGATTGATACTTCTCTATATCTATGAGAAATCTTTACTTCTCTGCCATAGATCTAGGGGCTGGGAAATGGTGGGGTAGATTGAACTTAGCAGTCTTTACCAAAAAAACAAAAAACAAAACAAAACTTGATAATGTTCATGCCTCCCAAGTCTTGTTGCAAGAAAATGTGTACCTCATTTCAACCTTTCACTCATTTGTTCATATTATAGGTCTTTTCTGGGAAATAAAGTGTGCACAAAACAACATGTGTATTTTAAAATGAAAGTGGCTATAAATGTGCATAATAGAGGGGAAAACGATCAGAAATACATTTTAGCCAATGGGAGAAAGTTGTGTAAGTAAGTAAATTGGTCAAAAAATGCACAAATTAGGGGAAAATGTATTAAGAATTGTGTGGACTGTACTGTGAGAAGAAACCAAACTTGATAATGTTATATAAACCAATACCAAAAAGAAAGATAGGTAGAAAAGGTATGTGAGATTTAGCAAAATTCCATAAAATGGAGGCCAGGGGAATTTAATATCCTACATAAAGGTTCAGCATATGTGTTATAACTTTTAAAAAAAGCCCCATGTATCATTCTGTTGCCGCTGCATCATTATATTGGGATGCATCTGAGAAAGTAGAACAAGTCTACAAAAGTTTATGCTACAGCATATTTAGCTCAGTTCGTCTCAAAGAGATATCTTTACATACTATCTAGCCATTTTGTAATAAAATAAGGGTAATGTGAAACCTCCAAATGGCTCCTTCTCTTTTCAGGTTTTTGTCTGCAATATCTTTTTGCCTTCTCTATCCCCACCATGAACAGATGAAAAACTATCAACTAAAATGTTTGGAACAACATTGTCAGTAGCCATACTTAATGTGCTAGACTGAGAACCAGTATGTTCATTACTCAACAGAGGTTTGAACTTGAACACATCCAAACCCAAATCCAAGCCATACTGACTAGAGCAACAATAAAAGGGCATTGCTGTTGTGTGCCTGCAAGGCAAACATATCACAGGCTTTGCTTACAGGATTTGTTCAGAGTGGGTCCACTTTTGCCTTCCTTTGAGGCTGAGAGAATGTCTCTTGCTCATGATCACCCAATGGATTTACATGGCTGAGCAGGGATTCAAACCCTGGTCACAGTCATTTGTTTAGACTTTATTTTATTTTATTACTTCTTTTTTATTAAATCTTAGACTGTATCTTTCTCTGACTTGGGTTATTTTATGGCTTTCCTGAATGAAACTTGTTGTTGCTGGGGTTGTGGAATTACTTTTATTGTTTTTGTTTTCATGTTATGTTTATCTTTTGAGTGATTATAATCTGTCATGCCAGTTGTTTAGCCAGAAGCTTGGCTAAAATTGTTTAATCAACAATGTAGCAAAACAAGATACTTAACTAAGGATTCATTGAATGATCTTTGCATTTGGGCTTAATCAATCACATCAATATGCAAGTAATGTTTTGGCTTTCATAATCTAAAGGACTAACTTATTTTGGTCTCCATCCAAAACATCTGGCAGGAGAAAAAAAATAAGTCCACACTACCCACAGGTGAACATTTTGTATCATAACTGATATTGGATTCAGAGGAACTGATAGACTTGGTAAAGAGGATGCTTTGTGTGTCACCTTCATTCTTTCTTGGATAAACAGGAGTATGGATCATTTTGGAAGAAAACTATGTAGTATTTCTATGCCATGTTTCAGCTAGCATTCATGTTTTATGAATACTGTCACCACAACATATGGGTAGAATATGCCTCTTGTATGGTGCTGGCAAAGTAAGCATGGGAGTGGGGTCTCTATCATAATGTTATCGTCTAGTGTTGACTGTAATATTTTCATTAAATCAAAAGTGATACTGTAATTAGGTCAAAAAGTGAAGTGCTGAGAGTAGCTTATAGTGTTCATCTTCATAATATTCAGCATTGATACAATTATATAATTTCCCTTCTGTTCTCTTAATTTTGAATGTTACATTCTTTAGTAATGCTTGGTTTATACCTTTAGCTCTTTGTGTGTGTGTGTGTGTGGAACCCAAATGCAACATTTTTTAATAATTAAGTCCTCAAAGAGTTGTTGCCTCTTTATTATTGTAATGGGAGGCCAGATGGCTGAAAACAAGGGTCTCAATCTTGGCTGTTTTTCATTGATGCAGAAGAGAGAGAAGAAAGTGGTAAGTACTAGCAGCCGGGTCCCCTCGAGCAAAAACAACTGTGAAAAGAATGAGTCATAGCACTGGAGGGACATGAACAGAATGTCCACTGTTTCCTGATCTCATTCCTTACATGGAAGGTTGAACACAGATGGAAAACATTTTTTGAAAAATCATGCCTCTCCTTGAGGCTAGGACTGGAGAAGTGGGATTATTTTGTGCATCATCTAACTTTATGATGGGGCTGACAATTGTTTTGAGCTCCCATCTCACAGAGTAAGGAAAGCATGAAGAAGTGAACAGATGTACTTTAATACATCTCTCTCCTTTGCACTTATTTCTGAAGATAATTGGCAAATCCAGACACCCATAGGTTGAGGTGCACACTATAGAATGAAACCAGAAAAAGAGGGACTTCCAAAGTTTATATACCACACACAATCCATTCTCAGAACAAAGTGGCATATTGGCACCCCCTATGCAGAAACAAGCTGCAGAGATTGTCTTGAACTTCCCTGAGCCCTGTGGGGCTTTTTTAAAAGTTCAGAAATGAAGGCAAAACACCATGGGCAACTTACAAGGCTGGGTAGGAAACACAGTAATATTCTACCAAAATTGACAGGGAATCACTTTACACTTTCACAGGAGGAAAATATTTGTGTGTGAGAGAGAGGGGGGGGGGGAGAGAGAGAGATACTGAAGCAGGAAAGGAGATATTGGACAAATCTTAACTATTTTCTTTATTAGACTGTCCAGCTGTGGACCTGGTACCTTAAATCTATCTGTCTTCTATTCATATCGTACTGGTAGGTATCATATGTAGTATGTTGCACTCATCTGAAAAAAAAGCCTGAGTCACCTGAAAGGTGAAGAGGCATGAGGCCAGCTTACATCTCATTGCCAGCTAATTCAAGATGTAGGAAGGTTATTCATTTGGGGTTTAGATCTTTTATTCCTCTGAACTCTCACCAGTGCAAGTAGGATGCAAGTTCCTTCACTGCATTACTTAAATGAGCAGGCGAGAAATCCATGGATCTGCTAACTGAGCTACAGTGGTGCGACTCACATAGAGAAAGCACTTGCTGACTTGGGGCTTCTGCATCTTTTGCAATACATTTGTCAAACTGGAACAAACTCCCAGGATCACCTTTGTTGATGCTGTTGTTGTTTCGTTGTTGTTGTTGTTGTTGTTTTAAAAAATCACTGTTCACAAAATATATTGCCAAAATTTTATCCATCAAGAGCAACTGAGAGAGAAGCATGCCTGTTCGTAAGCACCATAGTTCTCGCTTTTCATCATATCACAGACATCAGAGATGTGCAATTTTTAGATAATATTTGACTCAAAATGCTGGCTGTACATGACAAGAAAGACACTTGTTTGAAATGGTAATATCAAACACATCCAACATCCCTACATAAATAAATGAATATTTTATTGTTAAATTTCACACAATTGATTTATGTATATTTTAGTTCCTTAGAAAACAGATCTGTTTGCCTATGTGTTCATGCAAGTCAACAGGGCCAATTATAATCCAGCTAAAAGATTTCTCAGTTTTCCAGTATACAATCTGAACAAATAAATTTTCATTTAAATAACTAAATATTTAATTGTATATTACTATTCTCACAGAAACAGAAAGGCTTATCAAAGGCAAATCAAACATGACAGATGCAAATTATATCATAACAGAGAAGAACTTTTATGAGCTTGTATTTGT
Source organism: Urosaurus nigricauda (assembly GCA_034509955.1). Classification (NCBI taxonomy): domain Eukaryota; kingdom Metazoa; phylum Chordata; class Lepidosauria; order Squamata; family Phrynosomatidae; genus Urosaurus; species Urosaurus nigricauda. The sequence continues at coordinate 251,879,089 of JAOEGL010000001.1, read as the reverse complement.
ACCTCATAGGATTGTGAGTCACCCTTGATCTTATTGAGTTTCTGAATTTGTCTTGCATGCTTTTCTTTCCTGTTTCTGTCCAAAATTGTAAGATTTGAGGGGCCCCCTGAAAGTCATGCAGGGTCTCATTGAATTTTTTCCCCCAATAAGTATGCATTGTTGTACACATTTGTCTTACACACCAATTTTGTCATGCATTGATCACAAATATATTGCAGCTGATACATTTTCTACTACATGAAGCAAATGTGTACACCTTTATCAAATGCACACACTTTGACATGCACGTTTTTGACATATACACTAATATAGTGCACTTTCTCTGTCTCTGAAATACATTGTAAGCCCACCGTGGTATCGATTCCCAAGGCAAGGTGCATTACATTCAGTTGGCAGCTCCCTGAGATGCAAAAATAGATACGTTTGTACAAAAATAGGAATCCAACGCGTTTCTTTCTCATCTGAAGCATCCCTCTCATACAGTATCAGAGACGTCACATACAGTTAAGGATATTTTTAGAATTCAATCTGTTGCAGTGCTCAGGCTGTTGAATACCCTCCCTTTAGAGACCCAAATGGCACCAAAGCTGGTGTCATTCAAGTACCAAATAAAAACACAGCTCTTCACTAAAGCCATAGGGATTTCATCCAGATCTTCACAGGTGCATGGTTTTAAATTGGCTGCAACTATTTTTTACTGGTTTTAAACTTTCTTGTCAATGTTTAAAGGTGGGAAGTTATGAATGTGTAACCTAGAGTTACACACTTGTGATTGTTTCATATTCATGATCTCTATGTAACCCCTAGTTTAGAGAATTGACATCAGGGTCACAAATAAAGGATTGATCAGTTTTCTTTTGATGGGGCTCCCTCAAGATAAAGCTCTCTCAGGAAGAACACAAACAATTATTTAAGGTGGATCTGGGAAATGCACCTCATTTTGTATTCCAAGCTGTAGAATAATTTTTAAAGAAAATAGTGGTGCAGGAGTATTTAATCTGATCATTGCAGACTTGGAAAATGTATATTCAAGCACTATAAAGTTAAGAAGCATCACTAAAAGGGACCTTCCAAAGCTGGTAATGAGTCATTAAAACAGACCTGTATTTTGATAAAGATTTCAAAGGCCATGGGGAAAAGAAATATGGAAACTGAAGGTATTATATTCTACTTTCTGGATAATACAACTGGGCAACAAAAATATGAAAAAAATAACATTTCAAACATTTCAGTCTTTACATAGGTGATCACAGGGTTCAGCAAGGTACTCTTTCACATCAAAGTCTTTCCTTTTAAAGCTGTGCAGGATATCATCTTTTTAAGTGCTATGATTAGCTTCTTCCTACTCCTCCTAGATTTCAAGTATGCAATTCATGTATACATTTCTTTAGAAAATTTGTAGGCCATTACTCAGACATCTGAAGGATGAGTAGCATAGCTGTCATGGGTGAAAAAAGTCAATTTCCATGAACAGTAATTTCAAGATCAGTATACAACAGAACCAGACTAAATTATTCACACTTTAACTCAATTGAACTCATAGAAATAAGTCCTTGGGAATTAAGCTATACAAGATGAACATGCCCCAAGGATTTCAATGAGGCTAAAGGATGAGTATACCATTCACTATCAGTTAGGCACTGGGCACCAGTTTATCACATCATGGCCAGTATCCTCTTGAGAGGTTATGAACTCATAAAACCTATAGACACATGACTATGCAGTGACTCTTGACCTGACCCTCCCATTCCCATTTACTGAGTTCACTGGTTGGTCAAGAAGTAGTTGATAGGTGTTCTCACCCCCTTGTGAGTGATCTCCATTGCAAAGAGGCAGGAGCTCTGTCACAATTCCCCTTCTCACCAGAGATTGCTTGCATGAACAGGGGTGGGAACATCAGACTTCTGCTTCCCAAGTGACAGGGGAATGGATCCCTGTTGATTATGGCAGCTTCTCAGTAAATGGGAATTTTCACAGTCTCTAGATGTCCACTTAACCAGAGAATATATAGATGTCATGAATGCTAGGTCAAAACTTGCATAATTCCCCATCAGGAATCTTGGCCTAACTGAAATTTGCCAGCCTTCTTTAGCATGGCCACCTCTGTTCTGTATATCATTTTAAAGAGTTTCCCACAAAAGCATAGACAGATAGGATCCTCCTTCTGCTCCTCCTCCTCCTTTTCCTTTTTTTTGGGGGGGGGGGAGATCTCAAAATGGAAAATACTATTATTGTATAAAACTAATTGAAAGTTCAAAGTCTGAGCCTCTAGGAAAAGACCAGTGTCTGAAAATTTCACCAATTTTCTAGAAAAATTAAAAGTAGCTATATGCAGATTTATTTTTTATCTGGAAAGCATGACAAAGGGGAAAGTTTATAGTCATATCCCAAAGAGATTTACTTTCTCTATCAAGATTGTCTGTCTACTCACACCCAAGTTAAACTGACTAGTCTCTAAATAAATCCAAATAGAATCAGATTTATTTTCTGACTTACAGTATCAACACTCAGACTGGGCAAAGCCCAATAAATATGTAAAGCAGAAGGAAAGTATTGACAGCACCTACTGCTAGTCTCCTACCCCCCTCCTTCTGCTATGAAGTAGGGGTTCTGCTGTTCCAAAAAGCAATCTGTTCTACAGCTCTGTATGTATATTTTTGCATCAATTAAATGTTATAAAGCACCATGTATCCATTACCATCTTCTGAAAACAGGACCTGAATTCTGAACACACTGCCACTAGAATATCTATCTCTCAGGGAACTGGGAGGCACATGGACATGTCTATGGGGGGGGGGGACATTTTCCCTCCAAATAAGAATGGTGGCTCCAAATTATTTCTCCTCTTCATTCCGCAAATGTCAAGCATTGCACAGAGTAGGACATTGGAAATTGTTCACATGTAGAATTCTTATGTTTTCCCTATTTATGTGGACCCCAGGTGGCGCAATGGTTAAATACTTGTACTGCAGCCACTGGTTGTGAGTTCAATACCAGCTCAGCCTGGCATCCTTCCTTAGATCACTAAAATGAGTGACCAACTTGTTGGGGGCAATTAACTTACACTTTGTAAACCACTTAGTGTCATAGTACAGAGCACTCTGGACAGAAATTGTCAGAGATGTGGCTATAGCCTGGAGTAATAAGGTAAGGTGGCAGACATGAGGACTCAAGATCTGGATAGTCTTGAGTCACAGGAAGCTGATGATAGTGGAGCAGGAGGTGAAACCAGCAGTGTCACAATTCTGCAGAGTCACAGCTATCAGGTGACAAGAAACTGGGTGACATCCCAGGAGGAGAAGGCACTCAAAACCCCAGGAGAAGACGTGTATATAAGAGAGTGAGCTGATGTTCTGTGTGGTGGTGTTTGCATATAGGAGTCTGGCGAAGTACTTTGATAGTCTGTTTGTACATATCAGAACCAAATATTAAAATCTTCTTTGTGAGTATGTGGCAGTTCAGCAATTCTTTATCCAGAGGGCAGCTTCTGCATGGGAGGATTTTTCCTTTGCAACCCACGCAGAGCTAAACAGCAGAGACCTTCCAGTGGCATTCCTGTTCCATGTGCACGTCTTCTGTGTGTTTGCATGTTTAATCCTGATTCTACATGCCCAACACTTAGTACATCAGTAAGTGGTATAGAAAGGTACTTATTAATATAATATTTAATATTTATTTATTCATACCCTGCTCTTCAGCCCTAAAGGCTATCAGAGTGGCTTACAATTATTATTTTTAATTAGACAGTTCCTTGCCACCAGGTTTACAATCTAAAAAGACACAACACAAAAGGAGAAGGGAATGGTTTTGGGAAAGGGGATCAGGTCCAGCAGTTCTTCTCTCCCTCTGACACCTGGACCAAGGCAGATGGCATGGAGGGAGGGCTCTGCTTCATGATCTAGGGCAAGCCCAATGGAATTTGGCCTGTCCTTTCACTCCCTCCTAGGCCAGATGGTGTTGTCAGGAAGGAGGGCTCTTCAACCGTTGCTACTTAGTAATTTTATGTGCCCCTTTTCTTTGGAAGCCTAAAATGTATTTTTAAACGCTCAGCTTCAGAAACTGAAGGAAGAAGGGGAATGTAATTCTTACTTGGTGAGCAATGTCCTTATTTTGCCTAGTCTATGGCTACATCCCTAGGTTGTTAATAAAGATGATACTGGCACCCTGTTAGTTATTTTAAGTTAGATCTAGGACATGGAAACTCCTTTTTATGCTCAGTTGTGATAATAGTGCTATTGCCGTAACTGCAAATGAACCTGGAACCCACCTTAAAAGCCAGTCAGCCATCCACAATGATGAAGGCCTATTCAGTTGTTAAGTGAATCACAACAAGATACATTTGGCCCTTGGGATCTACAGGGGATCCATTTCGGACCCCCCTCCCCCGATACAAAAATCTGTGAATGTTCAAGTTCCCATTGACTCCATGTGGCCACACAGCCACACCACCATTAGGGACAATGGAACTGAATTCATCCATCCATCCTTCCTTGCTTCCTTACTTCCTCCCTGCCCCCAGAGGCTTCAGCCCAAGACCTAGCTTTGGGGGTGGAGGCATGAGCCCCATCAGCTGGAGGGAGCCAGAACCAGTGCCAGGACTTGGGACCCATAGCCTGGAGGTTCTATCCTGAGTGTTGGGCCTGGGTGGGGGTTATGAAACCCAAGGCCCAGCCCTGGCTCCATCTTCCTCCAGTCAATGGGACTCCAGCCTCCACCTCTGATTTTCTTCCAAAGCCAAGCCCTGGAGGAGGAGGGAGGAGGAGGGAAGGAAAGAAGGAAGGAAGGAAGGAAGGAAGGTAGGTGGGTGGCCAGGCAGGCTTCAGCCCCATTGTCCCCAGTAATGGCATGGCTGCATGCACACACCACCATTGGGGACAGTGCAGGTTTGCCATCCACGGACACTCAAATCCATGGATGGCAAGCCGTGGATACCAAGGTCCCATTGTATTGTGATCAATCCTCTCCCGCCAATGAGCATGGCTGTGAGAAGCAGAATCAGGGACTTCTGTGGGGACTTGTCACAACTCTTCACTGCAGTCTTGCCCACTGGCAGAAGAAGACTGGTCACATTATCCTGTAGAAACCTGCTAACCAGCAGAAGAGACCTCCAGTGGTGCACCTAGTATATTTGACACATAGTGTGTATCAGTTTTTAATATCTCTTCTCCTCTCTTCAATAGCTTCTTTTTCTTTTTCTTTTCTTTGGGTCTGGTGAAGTTGCTGGTCAGGTGGGAAAGGGAGGACACTTACTTTCCCACCCAACCAGCAGAGCTTCCTGAGCAGGAAGGCAGTCTCACCTTCCCACCACACTGGTTGTTGCCCTCTCCACCCCTCCAGAGTAGTCTGCATCCCCCATGCCCTCTAATGATGTCCCTGGAAATCTCCATCACTCTGGATAGCTAACTGGCTTTTAAGGTGGATTCCATGGGTTAGATTGGGATTTAAAGCAGACAGTAGCAATGGCACTGTAGCAACGTGTTTGATACAGGATCTTGAGCTGCATTTAAAACACATTCAGTTTGCAAGGGAAAATATTGTCCTTATGTGAACAGCACAACCCCCTACGCTGAACATGTTTACAGACTGATAATTATTGTGTGATGATTGAGAGAATCACAAAGTATAAATACCAACTGCCATTTCAGGGGGAAAAAAGCAGAGGCTAATATGTAAATCTGCAAATGTACTTAGAAAAGTCTGCTGTTTCTTTCTCCCAGTAGATGTGCTAATACTTGGCAATGTTGCCACTTAAGTGACTTGTTTAAATTCTCTAAACGCTGATGGTGCTAAAGAAGTAACTAAGTCAGCATTTGCATATTATTTTAATTCAGTACTGCCATTCTAATCCTGACTTTCAACATCTGGTTTCTTTCCCTTAAATCAATACTGTCCCTTAGGACAGCAACTTGCTGCAAATTGAAACATTTGTGCTAAAATATATTTAGCTTTGGTGAATTTGTTACATGGGACCAATGGATCATTTGTGTTTCAATACTAATATTTAAAATAATAAATTAATCATGATGATGCAATTTTAACCCAACTTCTTACCATGAGTAAAGTAAGAAAAGGCTCATCCTTGACATAAGGTTCCTTCATATATTGAATGCTAAGGTCTGAAGGGATAATTATAACCAAATTAAACTGGGAGTACATCTACAATGTAGAAGTAATGCTCTTTGACACCACTGTAAGTGCTATAGCACCATCCTATGGAATCCTGGGATTTGTAGTTTTACAGTCTTTAGCCTTCTCTGCCAAAGAGTGATGGTGCCTCACAGAACTACAAAACCCAGGATTCTATCAGATGGAGGCATGGCAGTTAAAGTGTATCAAACTGCATTAGTTCTACAGTGTAGATGTAGAATGCATTTACAAGGCACCATGAGCAGGCAGTCTAGTAAGTTTGGGTTTCAGTTCATGGGACCAGCTAAATGGACTTGCAATGCTGTGTTCAGCATGTGGACATTTAACTTACAGGATGTGGAAGATAAAGCAGATCTGTACCCTCACAACCCTTTCCCCAGTTTGAGGTCATGTCTAAGCAGAGCTTATGCCATTAACTAAGCAAAGCAAAGGTTCTAAATCCCCAATTACTGTGTAATCTTTCAGACAGGCATTAGTCAGCTTCCATTCTCAAACTGATGGAATACCACCATATCATTTCTTCTGGCTTTATTAATGGGACTTCTATGGCAGTGTTTAAAATTTCTTGGCATGGCAGTGTCTACTCTGTTTAATAGTTGGTGAATTCTCTTTGGCTTAAAGTTTACATTGGCTCAAGATATTTTTCATTCAATAACAACGGGTTTTCCTATTTTCCAAGATATCTTAGCTGGCTTAGACAGTTGGCACATTCATGTTGATGGTGTGATTTATAACTATCAGTGACAACTGAACTGAACTGAAGAGGCTAATATTGCTTATCTGTTGTTCTTGTAAAGCTTGATCAGCCTAAGCATGCAGGATCTCATTTGATACTCTCGCTGGAACAGCCTAACTTTATGTACAGTCTGGACAATCATATTCTCAATTGGGTGAATATGAAAGTGACATCTTTAATTTTATCTCCACAGAGATTTGGAGTTAAAGGATTTAGTTGTCTTTGCAAAGAAAAAGCTTTGCTAGTGAGACAATAAAGTTGCTGGATTTGCAGCAATTTTAGGTATTCTGCTTAAACCCCATGAAGACACATCCCCAGTTTCCAACTTCCTGAACACAGTCTGTAATGATAAAGAATTCTTTTGCTAATACTGACCCCATTTGAGTAGGTGCCTGCTTTATTTCATAATAATCCCCTTAATGATGTAACAAATAAAATGGACGATGAGCATATAAGACCTTAAAACCTCTAGTCGCCTATATATTCCTATAATGAGTTGTAATGTAAGTTGGATTGGGCTGGATGTGACTGATGGATTGACCTTATGTGTACATCATAAAATCAGAAGTCATTTATTTTGTATTTGTAAAATCTCACAACAGAGTCTTTTTTCATCTTTTCTCACTCTGTAAGAAGGATTGTGCATATGAAAAAAGAAATAAAGCACATCTAGGCAGTCACTTTGTGTCAAATGAAGAAAGAGAAGAAACCAAAGGATGAAAAGGACTGTCCCTTTAAAAGTTGTGTACTGAATTGATAAAGATGGAACGAAGACAGAATGATGTTAATATGTACAATACTGTATGTGTACTATTTTATTATTTGAAAAAGTAATAAAAAGTATTAAACCCAAAAGTTGTGTAGGAATTTTGGTACCAGAAGCCTGTTTTAATCCAGTCATGTATCTGTTCTTATCGTTCATCTCTCTATATCACTTTGTTTTGGATCATCACATTTATTTGGACCACTTCATCAGAATCAAAGGACAATACTTTGTCCTTTTCCCTCTAGGACAGGAACACTATATACTGTAATGTTTTGAGGGTAATTTTCTCACATTATAAAGAACTCTTTAGGAAACCTTTTTAAAAAATTAAAAACATTTTGGCAACTACACATTTATCAAATCCACTTTCAGAGACATTCTTGCTTCCTACAAATTCCACTCTCAGTTGCACAGTTTGTTTGTTTTAGATAAGATGAGGTTTTGCTTTGTTTTTTATTAATTTTTTTTTTAAATTCAAGTACATGAATATTTGGGTATATGCATATATTTCTTGAATACAGTATTTCCACTGTTGAAATAGTATTAAGGTATGCATTTGAAAGGTTTACATTTTTCTTTGCACACTTTTTACATATTTGCATATAAAGGGGACTCATCCATCGCCATCCATTTACATCAGGATTTTGGATTATAAATGGTCAATCCTTTGGACAATCGGAAAAGTGAAGACTGAGACAAGCCACTTAAATCTTGGACTGAAAAGTCCCAGTAACATTCCTAACACATCTCTAATGCTGATATAATATGCTCCTAAATCATACAGAGAGAGACAGTGAGCACTGAGTTTGCGAATTGGAGTATGACTCTGGAGACCAGGGTTAGAATCATTGCTTGGTCATGAAAACCCATTGGGTGACCAAGGGAAAATCACATACTCTCAGCTTCTGCAAAAGGCAGCGTCTCCCTGAACAAATCTTTCTAAGAAAACATTGTGATAGGCTCTCCTTAGGGTGGTCATAAGTCACACAACAACACAACAACAGTAACAATAACCACAGCAAATCCTATAGCCTTCAGCATCAGTTACCAGATAAAATAGACTGAATCTACAAAAGGTTCTGCTACAAACTTTTTTCCTCTCACTTGGTGTCAAAGGTGCTACAAATTCCCTTTGCATGCTTAACATTGTCATTTGAGATATGAAGCTAACACTGTGCTATAAAATCCGTTTGGGTATCTTGAATTCCACCATCAATACACTAGTCGTCATTACATTATAAATGGATTATGACTGTCATCCAAAATAATGGCAATGCACTTATTCTGCCCATCATTATGCACAATACATTCTATATAGCAAAGGGTTTTATGTAAATGGAGTAGGGAAACAACGAACTCATAAAACAGCATAAATACATAGAATAAAATCTTAATGTATTGATAGGTCACATATAAAAAGAAAAGGTGAGATACGGCAAGTAAATTTACATATGAGATTATTCACTTACTGTTTTTAAGAGACGCATCCAAAGGCTTTTTTTGGGGGGGGGGGGGGTATTCTTGTAGGACCTTTCAGAGTGCCAGGCAACTGCTTATAGGAAAGCAGCAATTATTGTTTTTATTGTACATTCTTCTTGTATGATTTTTGCCTTCCTTATTGTTTTCTTTGAATTTCCTGGAAGATAGGAACAAAACTAAAGTGTTAAAGGCACTGAATCCTTACACTAAATTCCTTCCATATTGTCTGAAAATAACAACATAACCCGAGGGAGAAGGATTGCTTCAGTCCATGCACAGAAGCTGAAATTTCTGCAATTTGCATTCATTTCACCTACAAACCGCTTCTCCTATATTCTCAAATTAGAGGAAATAACTGATAATAAATAATGTGCACATCTATAATTCACTCGTATGTCACTGAGAACATTGTTTTTCTGAAGAACAAGGATTATCTGAAATTATGTGGTTTTTTTAATGCTGTGTTACAAGCCTTATGTCTTTTTGCTCATCTGTAATGGTGAGAAATTATGCCATTAAAATATTTATATTTTGGATTAACAGTTGTACGCTCACTAAACAAGCACCATCAATAATTTTCACTTTGATGCTTTTTATGATAATACACTGTAATTGGATTCAGCAGAAAATCCAAATACAACTCTAAGTAATGAAACAGCAGCTTGATGAGGCATATCACAAAATGATTTTAAAACCTGCTTATTGAGAAGTAGATGCCAGGAAGTTGGTATATTTCTTTCTTAAGAAAATGCAGATGGAGACATGCATATAGTTTGGACTAAATTGAAGCCATACTGGTATAGATCACTTTATGCTGATTACTAGGTAGATATAGGTCCGTTTTACATTAGCAAAAAGAGGTGTTGTGAAGGCTGCTTGAAAACCCAGCTTTTACATTAGAAAATGGGAAAGTGTGCCATGAAAACGCCATTTTGGCGTTTTAAGGGAAAAAACGTGCCTTTAAAAAGTAGTTCGGTTGACCCACTACTTTTTTAAAAAGTGCGTTACAGCGCTAGTACATCTAAAGGCTAAGGTGTAGTTGCTCAGTTAAATGGGGCTCTGTTTCCTTAAGGCGCCCATTTAAAGGCTGCGCTGCAGGTGCGAATCAGAATGGATCTTGGGTTGGGAGCATGCGTGGTGTGGACTTCACTCCTAATTAAAACGTTCTATGCCCTCCAGGTGTAAAAGCTGGGGTTTAACCGCGCAGTTTTTTAAAGCTCCCAAACCCCCTTTAAATCATTTAAAACTGCGTAATTCGCAGCCGCAAACAGCGCAATAGCGCAGTTCAAGCCTCGACCATCGCAATAGCGCTGTTCGCGGCGGCACGAACAGCGCAACAGCGCAATTCGCAGCCGGCAAGGAAAAAAAAATTAAATCCGCCTGTATTTGTAGCGTTCTGACAGCTTCCCATGTAACTGCTGAGCCACAGAAAAGACCACTCAGATAAGTCGTTCCCACACCCCTCAGTGTAGCAGCTCTGCACTTTTTTAATGCACACCTGGGGCTTGCTATGTAGCTGCTAAGCATTAAGATAAAGGCGACTTCGGGTCACACTTTCTTGCCAATGTAAAAAGCCCCATAATGTCCACTGTTTTCTGTGGTACATGAATAAGGTGTTGTTTAGTGTGAGCAATAAGCACAAGTGTTATAAATAAAGCAGTTCAGCCTAATCAGTTTCTCTAGTTTTCAAATGTAATTTATACAAACAGGTTATTCACCTGATATATTTCAGTACTCCCTGCACTCCTGATTTTGTTGATCTAGTCATTAGCTTTAATGGATTTTTAATCTGCAAAGATTAAAAATATCACTCAGGGCACTAAAGGTAAGTACCTTCAAGACCCATGAACCATGGGAGAAATTTGGGGACATCCTCAAGGTGCTTCATAGAAATCCAGTAAATTTAACAGGTGTACTTTGCTGATTTGATTATGCTCATACTTTGTAATGCTTTTACTTCTCCAATTTGAATTTTTCTCATGATAATACAAAGGTATCCTTGTGGTGATATGGAGGTTTTTGCAGATAGTCACCAATCAAACGGAAAGTATAAAGATAGTACATAGTATTGGTGAGTCGCATAGCTGATTTTCAACTGTGGATTGATTGTTTCAATGAGTACCGGCTTTATTTGTTCTTTTAAACTGAGATGTGCTTTTAACTGATACTTTGTGTTGTATGTAGTATGTTAATTTGTTGTTATTTTATGAGATATATGTGTGAAATTACATGGACTGGGACTTAAAGAAAGAGTAGTTTTCTATGTTGATTAGGATTCGCTCAACAGAACTTGTAAGTATCAGTATCAGGTTTTTGTTTCTTGTAGTAGAGTCAAAAGAAGTTTGAAGATACACTTGTAGTAGAGTCAAAAGAAGTCTGGAGTCCCAGTAGATTCTATCTTTTGCCTTTTTATTCAAGAGGGCCTCAAAGCTGATAGCCCATGGACAGTGATAGAAAAGGAATAGGCAGTGCTCTATGAGGAAGCCAAAACAGAAGAAGATATCCACATCTGCACCCCAAACAAAGGATTCTGGTTATTCAACATTTGTATTACATAATCCATTTTCCAGTCCTTCTGCCCAACTAGCTGGGGCTTCCAAAAGGGTCTACATGCCTCACAAGAACATGACTACCGCATACTGTCCAATAGTAGTAGGATATGGAGGAAAGTGGCCTTTGATGTCAGTGGACATCGACAGTGGAACAAACTCCCTCGGAGTGTGGTGGAATCTCTGTCCTTGGAGGTCTTTAAACAGAGGCTGGATGGCCATCTGTCGGGGATGCTTTGATTGGGAGTTCCTGCATGGCAGGGGGTTGGACTGAATGGCCCTTGTGGTATCTTCCAACTCTATGATTCTATGATTCTATGATTCAGTCAAACAGAAATATGGGGTTGATTCACTGCCCCATTGACATGGAAGCCACTAGCAATCACTGAAGAAAGCTCCACCCTACGCTCCTCTTCCTGCTCTCCCTCTTCTTTTCTTTTTTTCTCCTGGCCCCCTACAGCTATCTTTCACACTACTACCCATTCAAGCAGATCTCGAAAATCATTCCTACATGGCTTACAGATACTTTTATCTTGATCTTTATCAAGGGCCATCCAGGCCAACCCCCTGCCATGCAGGAACTCTCAATCAAAGCATACCCGACAGATAGCCATCCAGCTTCTGCTTAAACACCTCCAATGAAGGAGACTCCACTACACTCCGAGGGAGTGTATTCCATTGCAAACAGTGCTTACTGTCAGGAAGTTCCTCCTAATGTTGAGGTGGAATCTCTTTTCCTGAAGTTTGCATCCATTGTTCTGCATTCTAGTTTCTGGAGCAGGAGAAAAAAGGCTTGCTCCATCCTCAATATGACATCCCTTCAAATATTTTAACAGGGCTATCATATCACCTCTTAATCTTCTCTTCTCTAAGCTAAACATTCCAAGCTCCCTAAGTTGTTCCTCATAGGGCATGGTTTCCAGACTCTTCACCATTTTAGTTGCCCTCCTTTGGACACGCTCCACTTTCTCCAGGTGAGGCCTGACCAAAGCAGAATAGAGTGGTACTATTACTTCCTTTGATCTAGACACTATACTTCTATTGATGCAGCATAAAATCATATTGGACTTTTTAGCTGCCACATCACACTGTTGACTCATGTTCAACTTGTAGTCTACTTGGACTCCTAGATCCCTTTCACATGTGGTCTCGTTCAACCAGGTGTTCTCCATCCTATATCTATGCATTACTTTTTCCACCGTAAGTGCAGTACCTTACATTTCTCCGCACTGAATTACATTTTATTAACTTTGGCCCAGCTTTCTAGTCTATTCAGGTCATTTTGAATTTTGATCCTGTCCTCTGGGGTATTAGCTACTCCTCCTAATTTGGTGTCATCTGCAAATTTGAAAAGTATGCCTGTCATTCAAGTCATTGAGAAAGATGTTGAATAGCACTTGGCCCAGGACAGAACCCTGTCGCACCCCACTTGTCACTTTTTTCCAGATTGAAAAGGAGCCATTGTTGAGCATTCTTTGACACTCAACCAGTCAACCAGTTACAAATTCAGGTAACAGTTACTTCATCTAGCCCACATGTTTCCAGCTTGTTGGCAAGAATATCATGGGGAACCTTGTCAAAGGCATTACTGAAATCAAGATATACTATATCCACAGCATTCCCTTCATCTGCCAAGCTGGTGATTTTATTTTAAAAATGATCAGATTAGTCTAGCATGACTTGTTTTTCTGAAACCTGTGTTGACTTTTTGTGATTATGGAATTATCTTATAGATATTCACAGACTCTCTGTTTAATAATCTGCTCCAGAATCTTTCCTGGTATTGATGTCAAACTAACCGGACGATAATTGTTGGTATCCTCTTTTTTTCCCTTTTTGAAGATGGGGGCAACATTTGCCTTCCTCCAGTCTGCTGGGACTTCTCCTGTTCTCCAGGAGTTCTCAAAGATTATTGTCAGTGGCTCCAGTATTACATTTGCCAGTTCTTTTAATACTCTTGGATGTAGTTCATCAGGCCTTGGAGACTTATATTCATTTAGATTAACCAGGTATTCCTGTACTGTCTGTTTCCCCTATTCTGCCCTCTCCTCCATTATCCTCAGTTTGAGCACCTTTTTCCTTTTCTGAAAACACTGAGGCAAAGAAGGTGTTGAGTAATTTTGCCTTTTCTCTGTCCCCTGTTAGCATTTTGCCATCTTCTCAACACAGTAGGCCCTATCATTTCCTTATTCTTCCTTTTGCTGCGGACATACCCAAAAAGCCCTTTTTGTTGTTCTTAACCTCTCTAGCAAGCCTGAGTTCATTTTGTGTTTTAGCTTTTCTGACTTTATCCCTACACATGCTAGCTATTTGATTGAATTCCTCTTTGGTGATTTCCCCCTTTTCCATTTCTTATACATGTTCCATTTAAAACTTAGCTCAGTTGAAAGTTCCTTAGTCATCCATCCTGGTTTCTTGAGACACATCCCATTTTTCTTCCTCATTGAAACCGTTTGAAATTGTGCCTTCAGTATCTCCCTTTTGAGAAACTCCCATCCATCCTGAACTCCCCACTCTTTTAGAATTCGTGACCACAGGATCACCCCAATATTTCTCTAAGTATACTGGAATCAGCTCTCCTAAAGTCTAGAGTGCGTGTCTGACTATGCCTGGCTTCTCCTTTCCACTGTATAACAAACTCCAGGATAACATGGTCACTGCCACCTAAGGATCCCACCACTTGCACCCCATTAACCAAGTCATCCCTGTTGGTTAGGATCAGATCTAAAACAGCTGACTCCCTTGTTGCCTCTTTCACCTTTTGGACAATGAAATTGTCTTTGAGGCAAGTGAGGAATTTGCTAGACCTTGAGGATTTGGCTGAGTTTGACTTCCAGCAAATATCCGGGTAGTTGAAATCACCCATCACTACTACATCTATCCTTTCTGAGTGTGTGGTCATCTGTTCTAGAAAAGCATAATCCAATTCCTCAGTCTGACTTGGGTATCTGTATTTGACTCCCACAATAACATCCTTGTTGCTTCCTTCCCCTTTAATTTTTATCCAGGTGCTCTCCACCTGGCTTAAAGTATTGATGTCCTTGATAATGCTATGGAATCCTGGGAATTGTAGTTTGTTGTGTCACTAGAACTCTCTGACACAAAAGGCTAAATGTCTAGTAAATCTAAAAATCCCAGAATTCCATAGCATTGAAGCCATGACAGTTAAAGTGGTGTCAAACTGGATTATTTCAAAGAACTGATTTCACTGTGGCCAGTGGTAGTTAAGATGCATGCTCTTGATGAGGGTAGCCCTGCAGAATACATCCCATGAACAACATAGCCATTTTTTTAAAATAAAAATTGCTAAGCTAAAAACAATTTCATAGAATCTTAGAATCCTAGGATTGGAAGAGACCACAAGGGCCATCCAGTCCAACCCCCTGCCATGCAGGAACACACAATAAAAACACATCTGACAGATGGCCATCCAGCCTCTGTTTAAAAACCTCCAAAGAAGGAGACTCCACCACATTCCAAGGCAGCATATGTCACTATCAGACAGCTTTTATGGACAGGATGTCCTAATGTCTAAGGAGAATCTGTTTTCCTATGGCATGTGGAAAAAAACACACTAAAAATGTTAGCAAAAAAGCTAAAACACAAGAGACACAATAGTATATTGGGAATTACCTTGAAAAAAAAAATGAAATTCTTAGCATATTTATTCCTCCCTATCAGTATCATTGTGTATAGATTCAGTTCAAATATATCTGTAATCAGAGACTGTATATTTGTTTTTAGTAAAAAGAAAAAGAAAGCCCTCAGTAATCAAACTTTCCCCCCATTTATTATGTATATTTCCCTCCTAATAGTTTGTGTCTCCTAATCATCTTAGTTGGACATAAATTCCATTGAGTTCAGTGGCATTTTCTTTCAAGTATCTAAAGATCATGGTTTGAGATTGTTTTTTATTTGATTAAGTCAGTTCTTTTCCAGTAAATTCTGTTTCTTACTTGATTTTTCTGTTTATATCCTATGTGCTGTTGATCTAAAGATTTTTTTTCTCTCTCTTTAGAAGACAGTCTTTTGAAAGGATCTCAAGAAGAGTTTTGTTTTATTTGAATGGCAAAGCAACATTATTTATTGCCCATAACAAATAACTTCTTTGATATGTGGCATTTGGGGGAATAAATCTTTCTTTGGGTGACCTTTTGAGCATTCCAGCTTCTCTAGACCACTATTCTTTCTCCTAGTCTTTATTGTATACCACCACAACTTCTTCTAGAACAATCAAGCATTTGGTTGCTACCATCAGTAGGAAAATATGGCTGAAATGAAAGGAGGTATTGTCTCTTCTTTTGTATTGCTTAATACTTTAATTCACACATTTTAAATATGCTTTGCTGCTGTTTACATTATTCCTCATTGTTTTAAATTTAAATTGTTCTAAAATGTTAGGAGCCATGTGGTGTTGTGTTTTAAGTGTTGGATGATGACTTTTGAGATAAGGGTTCATATCCTTCCTCAACCATGGAAACCCATTGGGGGTAAATCACACTCTTTCAGACATAGAAAAAAATTTTGGACAAGAAATAGGGTCACCATAAGCTGGAAATGACTTGAAGGCACACAACAAGAAGAAACTTGTTTTCAGTTTATTTTGTCTGCGTACTACTCAGAAATCCTGTGATATAGGGATTGTTTTACTATGCAATATACAGATGAGTAAGAGAATGGGTACACCATTCAAACCATTCAGATGACATGCAATTGCAAATCCCATGATTAGGAAAAATACAGATTATCTAAATAAGACATTGTGGTTGCACAAGGAGTTCTCCATGAAAGCATACTAAAAAGGAACATGTATAGAAGATGGAAAAGAGGACATATAATCAAGTAGGAAGACAATAGAATGTCCTGGTTCTTTAAGAATTAGATTATTTTTAAAAGGCTTTGGTCATGATTAGAATAAGAACAAACATTAAGTAAGTCTCCTTGAGAAAGATGGTATCATTTTAGCAAGTGATCAAGAGAAAATGGAGTTTGATGTTGTTGGTTTTAATTTTGTGTTGTTGTGTCTTCAGGTGGTTTCCAATTTATGGTGACCCTGAGGACAGCCTACTTTGGGATTTGTCATTGCCTTCCTCAGGCTCAGAGAGTGTGACTTGCCTAGTGGGATTCCATGGCCCTACTTGGCACCTTTTTATGAGTTTACTCATTTTTATGAATCAGGAAGAAAACTTCTGGTTTTCCACAGAACAACTGTACCCAACAAATGCTTAGAAATAGTTTTGTGTCATCTGGTGGAAAGTTTCAAAAGATGTGCAAGAGGGCTATTAAAAAAAAAAGTGAAGTCATGGCTGGAATCACTCAATGTGCTGATGATGCAAAGCTGAGAAAAACAGCTAACAACACTGAAGACACAATCAAGATTCAAAATATATTGATAGGCTGGAACGTTGGGCTGAAACAAATGAGGGCAAACTCAGTGGCAATAAATCTAAAATCTTGCACTAAGGTACAAAAACTAGGACCTAAATCAAGTATTTGAGTGGTGCAGACATGGTCTGACAGTGGTACATACAAATATTATCTAGGTGCCTCAATAGATCATAAGGTGAATATGAGACACTTATGTGATAAGAATGCTTAAACAGCTGAATGCTATCAGGTTGCATTAACAGAAGCATTGTACTTGGATCACATAATAATTCTGTCCTGCACTGGTTAGGTGACATTGGAAGTATAGTGTGCATTTCTGAAGATCACATTTTGGGAGGGACATAAAACCAAATGAAACACACTCAGAGAAGGAACTTGAGACTGTGGGTTTTGGAAACCAAATCCTATGAGTAACAGTTCAATGTACATTTAGCCACAGTAAGGGGAAAAATTGTATTCACCTTGATTCCTGTGCTGTTGGAACACACAATGTACTACTGTTTTCACAGTGAAATCACTTTTTTAAAAGCTCCAGTATGATTTAGAAAAACTCACTTTTTACTCTGCAGTTTTTGGGGAAAACAGGTGTTTCTTGTTTTTTTGCAACATGTGTCCTGCCAGGTTGGTGCAGCATTGGGGAAGTAGTATAGTGGAGATGTGGGATAGATTCTATCCAGTGAGTCTGTTGTCACCATTTTATTTTTTTAACAGTCAATATGAGGTATCACTGTTGTGAGGAGTGTGTTATGATATGATTTTTGCCCACCCTAACTTTGATTCCTAGTCATGGGGAATGTCTCCATCATCAGTAGTGGAATGGGAAGAGAGGCTCAAGGAATGATTTGTTTCCATGTCCTGTCTAAGCCTGGGGGTTGCTTTCCCTACTTCTGAAAAGTCTGGGCCATCAAAGTTCTTGAAGGGGGCAGGAACAAAGGAGGAGAAGCAGCACCAGCCAAACATCACACCAAGAAGAAGGTGTTTGTTCTGTAGACACCAATCTTAATCCAGTTAAGGATTCAGAGTGGAAAGGGAAGCAAAGGAAGAAACATTTTAGTTTTTCTTTCTTCTCTTTCAGGCTGTCTCTGTCAAGATACATTTAAAGTTCTCCCACTTACTCACTGGGACACAAATGGGAAAGGGGACTGGATGGGAGAGCCATCCAATGAGAGTGAAAGGTGGGTGGCAAACAAGTAAGGCTATTGGTTGATAGATTTAATGTATATGGGGAAGTGGGGAAGCACAGACAATAATTCAATACAGCAAGCATGTAGAAAAGATAGGGGACTCCAAAGTGTTGCCCAAAACTAAAGTGTATTTGAATTATAAAGGGCATATGTGACACCAAGACAGAATGCTGCAAAGGTGAATTATTTTCCTGGTGTGGATATGACCTAAGAAGAAAAATTGCAATACTTTACAAATATTTGAAAGTGCATTGATGATTCAGACTAGAATCAGTGTGTGGAAACTGCAACAAAGCAGGTTTAGGCTAAATAGTAGGAGAAACTTAGAAACAGTGATAACTGTTTGACACAGCATCCTTTTAGTAATATTGGGTTTTATTTCACTAGAGGTGTTTAAGCATAGGAAAACTATCTGTCAGTAATTCTGAATTTGCATCTTGGACTAGGGATGAAAATAATTCCTTTGGATTTGATGGTTTCAGTAAATGCCATCTCTCAAATTTATTAAGAGGGGGGGAAAGTACTTTGCCTCAATAACTGGTACATTTTTGAGGCTTTGGAGGATTAAAATATTCACAAAAAATGTTTAGTTTTTTTTAAAAAAATGAATGGCTAAAATGATCCTTTGGATCATTGGGCCATTAGAGAGGAAATGCAGAAAGGAATGTTCATATCAGGGTAAAATGTATAAAAATGTGCGTGAATTTCTAGTACAAAACAAGTATTGGAAGAAGATGCAGTTGGGATCTGAAGTTAGATTGAAATATTTTCACATATCTAGATTGGAACCAGTGATCTCCAAAATACCTGCCTGCTCTCTGATGCTAAACTTCTAGGTGAGCTTTGGAGAGGAATGGCTTACAGAGAGTATATAAAATAGTCAGTTAATAATCTTTGCCTTGAACTAGGACCTCTACTAAGAGCATATCTGTATTTTTTTTTGTGGGGCTTTCGGGCTATGTGGCCATATTCTAGAAGAGTTCCTATGTGACCACGTTCTAGAACATGGCCACATAGCCCGAAAGCCCCACAAAAAAAAAAAAAAACTATGGATGTCGGCCATAAAAGCCCACATCTCTGTATTATTTGAGATATTTACATGAGCACTTATTAGGGGAAGAGTGAGTTCCAAAAGAAGTATGAAGTTGTGAAATGAGTAACTGCTATAATTGACCATTCTTTATGAAGAGCAAGTAAGCTCCATAAAGTTAAATGTGCAGAGATGTTCTCCTTTTATTAAACAAGAAATCCATGAAAATGCATTAGCTCTGTGTGCATGTTATGTGTTGCACGTGGCAGGGGATGCTAGATAGAGCTTGCAGGGGGGATCTTTTGGGAGGAGACTAGAAAACACCAAATGATGGTTGAGGGATGCTAGGATATGTAGTCCAAAAAGTGAAGCTGTCCCAAAGACTCAGTGCAAGGGGATATCTCTGATTATAGACAATGTCCTTATTTTGTTTGTGGCTTCACTGAAAGAAAGATCCCAGAATGACAAAATATACAGTATAACTTGACAAATTCTGATTTCACTTTATACTCATTCACTGGTAGACAGAATTTTCCATTTGAAGGTGTTACCATTATGTTTTATTAAACTTACAAAAACTAATGATGTGTACAGTATAAGATGATCATATCACTGAGAGACCATTTCATCATTTGGCAGAATAACAGTGAGGAGGGGAAATATATCCATGCTAATCAGGATCTCACTACAGAGGAAACCTGCAGCACATACAAATTGCAATGGGGAAGCTTGCCTATGATGGATCATCTGATCAGCAAATCTTAAAAATAAGCTGTGCTGTAATTGGAAGAAAATTTAAGTATTCCATCTTGACCATCAGCCTATCTCACCCAGCTTTTCATTATTCAGACAAAGCATTGTCAATGAAATGAATTCATCAGTGTAACAGAGATAAATGATCCAACATGGAACAGACAGAACTATCTCCCTGCTCTTATGAAGAAAATTGTCTCTTTGTACCATTATATCAGTGACAAAGACGTCTGGACTTTATAAGCATCTCTTTCCATTTAGTGTGCCTTAAATATTAATGACACTGCAATTTAACCTCCTACAGGAGGTTCCAAAAATGCTTAAAAGTATTATAGACTATGAGGACTGCAAGAAGAAGGAAGAGTGAAGATCTCAGATTAATTTACAGCTCTGGTACTATGGTGTAAATTATAAATTGTTCTTCACTTTGCATGTAAAGGCAAAAACATAGATAACCATCTTGATGCAATATGCCTTGTCCTCCTTTCTGTACAACAATAAGCACTGAACATTTTTGAAGAAATTACGTTTTAATATAAAGAGTGGGATTCAACCAAAGATAAGAACTTTGAAGTCCCATTGATCATAACTTTACTTAACTTGCTTCCTTTAAATTCAAAAGACTTTAAAAGTGTTTAATTTTCATTGGATCTCATTTTCATAACTTAAAAGTCTAAGATGTCTTCTCCCCTGGAAAAAAAATAATAATTCAGCTACATTAATATTATTAGACACATTCTTCTCTCATCTCTGTGGAGGCTATCTGTGGTATAAGATCAAAGCCCTGATTCCTTTATGATAAACATTCAACTACTTTGTTTGGTAGAACAAAGAATGTGATGATTGTCAAAATGTGAGAAGGAAAGGTGATCTTTTCAGACTTTTTTTTAATTGGGTGATGGATTTCATTATTGAAGTGCAGATGGTTATCTGATGCTGGAAGCAAGCTTGTCAACATGTCTCAGTTCAGTGACAGCAGTGGTCATTTTCCACCTCATAATTGCCCTCTTGGAACCATGTTACAGGTAGACAGTCACCATTTTCTCTTCACAATAGCTCTTACTAAAGTCAATAGGGAGGGAAATAAGTGGCCCTGGGGTCATATATGACTCTTGGTCTTATTTGAGGTAAGCCTTGGCTTAGTTTCAAAAGTCTTCTGCAACTGACCAGTTCATTTCTCTGCAGAAAGGTTTGCCATTGCCTTCTCCTGAGGCTGAGAGAGTGTTATTTGCCCAGTGATTTTCATGGCTGAGCAGGGAATCAAAACCTGGTCCCCATGGTCATAGTCCAATGCTGACACACTATGCCACACTAGCTGCTAAAAAATAAAAATAAATACAAACTGAAAGTCATGCCAGGATAGGGAGGCAGGGATATGGATGCCAGGGTGAGGAAAGCAGAGGACAAAACAGGAGCAGCACCAACACTTTAAAGAGATGTGTGATAATAATTGTCTCTAACCTGGTATGTTTGTGTTTTATGACACTGATGGGATTGTGGTACCTTATGATCCTTGTGTAACAAAGTGCTCCAACATTAGTGCTAAGAACAATGTAGGAAACACTATACATCTTTAAATAAAATAGACACTCATGGGGAGAATAAGAATCATCAACAGTTAGAAATCCATGTACAGCTTTTCTTCAGATACTACATTTCAGTGTAAGCTTTTAAAGAGTCAGATAATGCTTTGTCTCCATCACAACACAAGGTTGGGGAAAAGAGAGTGAAAAGCATGCCCTATGCATCAAAGTAAAAGGCCTATAGTCTACAGATTGCCATCGAGAACCTATTTGCTAACTAACACCACTTTTACCCGATCTATCTTAGCAGTTTGCTAAAAGACTTAGCCAGCTCTCTGATTCAAGAATAGTTCAAATTGTACAACATCCAGACTATGCCTTCAAAAAGTAATCCTGCTGTGAATGACAAAGGTGACATTTTAAGATTACGTTCTATCTTTTCTTCATGAACATTTATTTTAAATGACACTATCTGGCTTCATGTGTGTGGAATAGACCATAGTTTGATACACTGGAGTTCTTCAAGCAAAATTATGCCATTGTAAGAGTTGGGCATATTGTCTGTGCCTTGTCTTAGGGAGGCCATGACATTTTAGTATGCCTACATGGGTCTCCTGCCATGATCCACCCAGACAGACGCACAGGGGAGATGTTTGGCTACTACATGCTCATGAGTGAGGGATATGCCATAATGGGGAAGGAAAAACTCTCAAACAGCATTCCATCTACTTCTCCCTGGCGTCAAATGGTACAAAGTCAGACTGTGGGGAAATCTTCCACCTAATAAGTGTAGATGTCACTATTGGATTCAAACACAGGAGGACGATATACTTGCTTACTTACTTGCATGCATATATATATATATATAATCCATAGGAGCTATGTCTGTACACACATGCATTTATTGTATTTCATATAGCTGCACATCCATAATCTTACAGGCTGGGCACTGTTTGAGCATATATTTTGCAAAATGTAAAGCTCTGAAGGCTAAATATTAAGAAGCAATCACTCTCAGCTGATTGGTCCAGCAAGTGGCCTCATTTAAATTTCACTTCCCATTGGTGGAGGAAATGATTGTTGATATTAATGATTTTAGCTAGATCTGTTTCTGATTAGAAAGACAGAGGCTGGATAAAATATACAAGCAACCTCTTTAAGAGGAAAAAAAAGCTGGGATGATGCACAGCTTCCAACAAAACTATTCTGATGATGTCCTTAGCTGATAAGTATTCTTGAAATGCTGGTAAGAGATAGGGGAGAGAGAACATCTCCTCATAATATTAAATAGGCTATATTAAACAGACACCACTTATCTGAAGATTGTAATGCCTGTAGAAGAATATTATTTCTCAATGGATGCCTGTACACATATCTGTGTATTCACCACACACAGAAGACATATAAAGATTCAAATCTTTATAAGGGCTTCTCTAAAGGGCTGTTCCTATAGATGATGAAAATGCTAATAGGATACAAGATATATGATGACTTACATGTAAAGTCAATATGAGTGATATGTGCCTAGATGATGAGAAAGCTATATTCCTCTAACTAGTTTATCAGACGGGAGGAATTTCTCTTTATTTCGAATGGAGCCAACTGGAGCCAATTTGAATTCACATGAATTCGCTAGTTTAGCGAATTTACCTGAATTCCAATTGCATTCGGAATGTGTTCAGAATGACTTCCCATTACCCAAAAATGACTGCCCATTGCCCAAAATTGCATGAGATGCTTTAATACGCAATAACGTAAAACCCATGATTGTGTTCGGAATGACTTCCCTTTTGCCTGAAATTGCGTGAGACATTTTAATATGCAATAACATGAAACCCCATGATTGCTTTTGGATTGCCATTAGATTATACTTCCAATTTCCATCGTCCAATAAACTCCTATGACAGGAGTTTTATATATGTGTATATGAGCCTGTTCCTTCAAATCACCTGTTCACTTATGGTGACTCAAACATTCATAGGGCTTTTTTTTTTTTGGCAGTGAATACTCAGAGGTGGTTTCTCTGGTTCCTTTCTCTGAAATGTAGCCTACAGTAGTTGATATTCATTAGTGCTCTTACATAAATACTAACCAGAACTGACTCTGCTTAGCTTCCAAGATCAGATGGGATCTGGTGCCTTTAAGATGGTTAGGCCTCTAGTGTATATATGTATAGTTACTATTTCATCCTTTTTAATTAAATAGCCTAAAAGAATAATAAAGAGCCTGCTCATTCTCCCATGTACAAATCATGAAATTTCAATACATAAGAGTGCTTAAGTAGAGCCTTGATGCTAACTCTTCCTGTTTGGGCTATACTTTAAGAGTTCTTAAGTAGAGGCTTGATGCTAACTCTGCCTGGTTGGACTTCTTTTTAAAAAGGGTGTAACAGTGCAGCTGTATCTAAATGCTACAGTGCAACTGTGCAGTTTTTTTAAAGCTCCCAAACCCTAGCTCCAGCTCTAATCTGAACCCTAGACATGTGCAGTAGGGACTCTGGGATGCTATAACTGTTATGCAACTGTGCATAAAATGTCAATTCATTCATAAAATTAAAAAGTTTATTCATAAACTTAAATTGTAACGGATTTAATCTCTTTTTAAGGGGGGGAGGGATGCAGTTTGTTTTATTGATGTAATAGTATTTTAATGTGTAAGCCACCTCGATTGATCTCAAAGGGGTGGGGTATAAATAATAATAATAATTAATATTATTATTATTATTATAAAATAAAGGGGTTCATTCATGGTGCACCGATGCAACTGCACACTTAAAAAAGGGAAGTGAAACCACAATTATAATTTGACAGATCTTCATAACTGCACAGTTCATGTGTGATGTATCTGCGCAACTGCGCAGTTCGCAGCTGGCAATACAATTGCCTGTATGATGTACTGGTGCAACTGCTCAGTTCGCAGCCAGCAACAACAAAAAAATTAAAGGTTCAGTGAAGCCAAAAGCCCTGTTCATTGCCACCCATGCAGCTGCTCCACCTGTGTTTCTAGCATCCTGACAGCTTCCAATGTAGTTGCTGAGCAACAGAAAAGACTTCAGATAAGTCATCCCCACACCTCCTCAGTGTAGCTGCCCTATGCCTTTTTATTATACACCTGGGACTTGCAGTGCAGCTGCTAAGCATTAAGGAAAAGGCAACTTCATGTCGTTCTTTCCTGCCAATCTAGAAAACCCCTATGTGTTTCATGCTCTTGGGTTTCATGCTCTTGGGAGTATAGGTCTGAGAAACATAGGCCTCAATCAGGAAGCCCAAAAGGGCCACTATCAGTCCAATCTGGTGGTGAGGCATGCACATGACGCACATTCCTGGATTGCATAGAAGCTGTTCTGAGGCTGTGCTGGAGCCACCAAACATAGCCTAAAACTGGCTCAAAAGCAGTTTCTTATTGCTCCTTTTCACAGCCTATTGAGACCCATAGCAGCAGGCACCCTTGGGACTGCAGCATTTGGTTGCTGTAGTCCCATAGCATTCCCAGGGCTATTGCAGTGGAAGCAGCCTCTGGATATGTCTATAGTCTCACATTCTATTTTATTATACTTTCAACAAGAAATTTATTTCTTCTTTGCCATATAATAGTTAGCTGCCTGTAGTTGGCTAGATTTCAAGAACACAAATATAGCTGTTTCAAATTACAATGAAGTATACATTACCACAACCCCCAACCTAAGTATCAGCCAACAAATACCAAAACAAAGAAACACATGCATACACAAAATAACCAAGGGGAGTAATTAGTCTGCTTCAGTCCCTCAAATGTTATAACAGCTTTCCCCAACTTGCTTCCCTCCAGATTTCAATGGACACCATTTTCGGCAGACAAATCTGTCATGGTATTTGGATCACTTGGATGGAATCCTGAACAAGAGCATTCTTTTTCAGGTGTAAACACTGCAATATTTTCTTCCACATCACATTTGTATACTTTAGTGTAAAGGTCTGACAAGAAGAGGTTAAAATTTGTTAGGCTAGATCTATGCAGCCTGATCTACATATATGGGAGAATGAGTAGATATAATCCTTATCTGGCAAATGCCACCTCAGGATGCAGGTAGGAGGTACCATTTGTCAGTGTTTTCTTTGTAAAAATGACAACAAAACAGAACAAAAACCCTATCTACTGTTAGCAGGAGGAACATCAGGAAGAATAAAGCTCACATTACCAGTCCCCAGGTATCCTAACTTTCTATTATTTGTAAATGTTTTCTGTTTATTTGCTTAACTGCCCATGTATCCATCCATCCATGGGAGACATCTAAATGATTTTTTTTTCTATACTGTGCACAATCTGAAGGGTCGCAGTCTGTTCTGTTCTCTAATTCTCACATCATTCTGCTACACTTTGTGCATATCACACCTCATAGTTTTTGCCTAAGGAGAAACCAGTGAACTGTCTTGCCTTGGATTTTGCTTTAGGAGAAAACTAATCATAAACTTAGGGGTGTGGGGCTCTCCCTCCCACTGAGAAAGTTTACCAATCTGATCTAAATTATTTTGGCTTCCCTCCATTTCCATCCAGTACTTCAAATGTTTTGCCTGAAGAGGGATCTCTAAATAAACGTCAAATTGTACTTAAGGTGAAATTTCAGAAACAATAATTCTGGCAACATAATGAAAGGTTCTAAGTACAAAGGCCACTTTACAAAATCACTATTGGGTCTTGTTTTGGTGCTTTGGATGTGTGTGTGTGTGTGTGAAGGGAACCTATCTGATGAATCGTTCCTGTATAGGGGACCCAAAATCACACACATAACTTGTACTGTAAGATAGCCATATACAATATATTCCCTGTGCATGTGTGGAGGGCTATATAAGCCTACAGATTACCTAGCCAGCTGTCTTTAATTCATTCTCTTTGACTATTTGCCAGTATAGAGTATCCTTTCATGGCCTCTTCCTTGAAGCTGGCCACAAACATGTTTAGCAGATCTACTCCACAGGCCTGGGCAAAACAAAAGTAAAAAAAATTTGGAAGACTGCAAAGTTGATTTGGTTTGATTTGGTAGCAGTGTCTATTCTGCTGGCAGAAACTCAGTTTAGGATTCAGCCCTATTCTAGAAGCATGTTCTCAAACGAAGTCACTAGTAGATTAATGCATACATTAAAAATATCTACATTTTAGACCTCATCCACACTGTAATCCAGTTTGATATCACTTCAACTGCCATGGCTCAAAGATATGGGATTTGGGGAATTGTGGTTTGTTGTGGCACCAGAAATCTCTGACAGAGAAGGCCAAATGTCTCACAAAATTACCATTCTAAGAAGTCCATAGCATTGAGCCATGACAGTTGGAGTGGTGTCAAACTGGATTATTTCTGCAGTGTGGCAGCAGCCTCTGTGGGCTCATCTACTCTTGTTTGCCTATGAGTTAATTCAATTTCCTCCTTTCTATTCACTATTACAGTTAAAGAAAATAAAGAATTGTCACCCTACGTGCTTACAGCACAATTCCCACTGACCCCACAAAATAAATTTAAAAATTAAAAACAAAAACATTACAGAAGAAGTGAACTGTGTTTATATTTTTGTATCTTGTATATATTTTTATTTTCCACTGCAGCAGTTTCATTGCTGACCAGACAATCACCCATTCCATCCTCCCTTTTAAAAGAATTCAATACAAATCCCTTGGAGATGAGACAAGATGTGAAACTTCGAGCTGTTCTTGAGTGGCAGAATAAATAGGCATATTAATGAACAACAGATATGGATTATTCAAGGCAATGTCCTGATATCAGTAAGAATCCTTTATGTATACAAGGGACATGACAGCACATTAAGAAATATGCTGTGATCTATCATAATACATAACTGAAACAAAATTAAGTTTGTCAAAATAAATTAGTGAAAGGCATTCTGCAGCACAATTCCCTTGATTATTTACCTTATTTGCTTGCTCATTAATTGAACTGCTATGCTAACCATTATAGATTTCCCAGTTATTAAGTGTAAATTATTGACAGGCTCTTAGAACATTAGAGATTAGAAATAAAAGAATAATTAAAGTTCTGCACTGACTGTGATCACCAAGTACTGTCTTGATGGGGAATCGTAATGGATCTGGATAATTTTAATTATAAAGACACATCAGAATAAAATGAGAATCTTCCTGAGAATCCCAACTGGGTTTTTTTTCCCTTCCAATATTTTCTTGTAAAAAAGGCAAATTTCCAGTGTCAATGGATTTATCCATTGGGACTGATGAATCTGTTAATTTGCTTAATTTCAGTTTCTTTTTTCTTTTTTTTCTTTTTCTTTCTTTTTCTTTTTTTGGTTGTAAGTTTTCTTGACCAAGAATTTTGCAAATTATTCCAAGCTTATGTTCAGCTCAGTTTTAATGCATCTTTTTGTGCATTTCTCTTCACAGATATTTGAAGCATATTTTAGGGAAAATGCACATGCAAATGTACCTAAAGTTGGCAATACACTTTTTTGCCTGCAATAGTTTAACTGGAGAACCCCATTGCAAATTCTAAATTCTAAAACAATTTTAAATTTTAAATTAATTTAAAAATAACTGCTAGCCTATGTAAACAATTATTTAAAAAAATCAGCTTGACATCTCCAACAAGCAGCTAGGACTGTATGGCCCCATTCATACTAGCCCATTTGCCCTGGTAAGATCCCGATGAGATCGTGCATGCCATTACCAAATCTCTCCAGAAAGAAGTTCACACTACCTTTTGCCCCCATTAGTGCATTTTACCCCATGTAAGTTCATACATGAAAAAGTAATGATTAAAGATGGAGCCTCTTGGTTGTCAATCAAATGATGTCATGGTGACGTCTGATGCAGCCATTGGCCGTGCAAGCTGCTTCTTTTTTTAAAAAAATATACTTTTATATATTTAACAGATTATGCGCATGGAGCGGTGCAGCTTGTAGGGATGTTTTCCCCACCTCCCCTCCTCCTCCTTTCATCGGGCACTGTTGTATTTTTTTATTTTTTTAGTTATTTATTATTTATTATTTTATTTTAATTTATTCTAATTATTATTTATTTCATTTCATTTATTATTGTATTGTATTTTTATTATTATTTCTATTGTATTTTATTTTGTTTATTATTATTTTTATTGTATTTTTTTTTAAATTTGACAGCTCATGCGCATTCTACAGGAGGCCCTTTAAACTGGAATTTGCCTTTCTATTTGGAGGCCCATTCATTTCAACCGGAGGGGACACCCCCTATCCACATATGGATAGTTTCCCTCCAGTTTGAAAATCCCCATTCATAAACTCACTGGGGCTTATGAATGGGGATTTTCAAACTGGAGGGAAACTATCCATATATGGATTGGGGGTTTCCCCTCCTGTTGAAATGAATGGACCTCCGAATAAAAAGGCAAATTCCAGTTTAAAGGGCCTCCTGTAGAATGTGCATGAGCTGTCAAATTGAAAAAAATACAATAAAAAATAATAAAAAATAAAATACATTACAATAATAAATGAAATGAAATGAAATAATAATTAGACTAAATTAAATTAAAATAATTAATAATAAATAAAAATGCAGGACTGCTCGATTTTGCTGGGAGAGGAGGAATGTTCCGCCCCCTGGCCTTTTCCCCTCCCCTGAACTTTACCCAGTCATGATCGGAGCCATGTTCACATTCCCTGCGAACCAGTTTTTCCCAAAAGAAACGGTATATATACTGCTTTGGGAGAAACCGGGTTTAGGGGGATTTGCCCCGCAACGGGTGTGCAAGATCCGAATTCGATAGTGTTAAATCCGCTTTCAATATGAACTTCTTGATTTTAAACCGGTTTGCAAACCGGTTCTTATGACAGTCTGAACGGCCCCTATGTTTGGTAGGTAAGGCAAGGGACCCTTTCACATTACATACTTATAGGACTAGTCTACACGTCAGTATACTATATGAATTATTTTAGATTTTCACACATTTGCATTGAAGTTTTTCACTTTCTTGCACATATTTGCATGTATTCTCCCTCCCTCTGGGCAAAATCCACAGCCTCATTTTCGATAGTGTGCACCCTTGCTAATGCTCCCTGATACTCTGATAAAAAGCATGAAGGTTTTCTCTGGGGTTTTAGCAGTTTTTTTGCACACACCCCACACTGTAGAATTCCCAAACACCTGTGAATTGTCCGGGAACAACAGATTTAAATCCAAAAGATGGACACTCGCTAAAAGCACAGAACATTCATTAAAATACATAACTAGTTAAAAGAGCATATCATCAGTTTAAAAAACATACATATGAAAACAATCAATTCATAATTTCAAAATAATATAGATAGCCTGCTGGAAGAGATTTGTCTTCAGTGCTATTTTCAGCTCAGCATATCTAGCTGCTGAGTCTCATCATTCACTATTTGGGGCAGGGGGGAACTGAAGAAAAAAATCCTTTGGGTGACAGTTGTCAGCTTAGTTCTAGCCTACTGAAGAAAATGTCCTCCAGAGGACCTGATTGTATTGGATAGATTATATGGGAGAATGCGATCCCACAGGTAATCTGTACCCACACCATATCAGGCTTTAAAGGTAGCAACCATCACTTTGCAACTTGCCCAGAAACTAATTGGCCACCAGTCTAGTGATTTCCATATAGGTATAATAGGAGTAAAATTTCTCCTATGCACACAAGTAGCCAATATAATTTGAATTAACATTTCCAAACTTGGTGCAGAAATAGCCCAATGTACATCACATTGCAAATGTCCAGCCTTGAGCTTACCAGATCAGGAACTACCATCTTTTGCTCCTCCAGATCTAGAAAGGGGAAAAGCTGGCATAAGAGCCAAAGCTGGTAGTAAGAACTCCTGGACATTGCATCTATCTCAGCTGTTATTTGGAGAGATGGCTTCAGGAGCTTGCCCAAGCTGTAAAAACTGTATTTTAAGGGAAGTGTAACCCCACCCAGATCATTAGTTGACACACCTTCAAACTTAGTTTAGGATTCTAGACAGGAAGCACCTCCATCTTGTCCAGATTCAGTTTCTTCCTGTTTTCCATCCTGCAGTTCCTCCAGCTATTCATTCAGAGGAGGCACACTATTTGGGTATTATCTGCATGCTGATAGCACCCTACCCAATGCCTCCAGATAATAATAATAATAATAATAATAATAATAATAATAAATTTATATACTGCCTTTCCAAAAAAGATCAAAGCGGTTTACAAAAGTGCATAACAAATACACAAAATACATAAATGATTTACATAAGCAATAAATTAAATTTCTAAATAATATCCTTCAGGCAAGCCCTGATGGAGCTGGGCTTGCCTCTTCTCTCCCTCCCAAGCTGGAGGATGGCAGTTGGCATGGAGGGAGGGTCCTTGATCATCCTGGGAGATGATCTCTCCCAGTGGTTTCATGTAGATTTTAAAGAGCATTGGGGATAGGATGGCACCTTATAGTATGCCATAACAGTTCCTTTTTTGAGGAACAACTATCTCCAAACACAACCATCTGGAACCTACCCAAGAGATAGGACCAGGCCACTGAAGCATGGTACCTTTCATTCCCAGATCCCTCAGGCATTCCAAAAGGTTACCATGGTTGATGGTATTCAATGTCTCTCAGACGTCCAGAAGCATCAAATGGGTCACAATCTCCCATTAATGCTCAAAGGAAGCTCATCCATTAAGACAACCATAGTGGTCTCAACTCTTTATCCTTCTCTGAAGCCAGATTGAAATGGGTCTATAAACCTGTATCATCTGAGACTGCCTAGACTTGGATGGCAACTAACTAACTTCTCAGTCACCTTGCCCAAAAAAGGAATATTTGGTCCAAAATGCACTGCAGAAATAATCCAATCCAATCTGAGACAGCTTTAACTGCCCTGACTCAGTGCTAGGAAATCCTTGGAATTTTACCAAGGCTCTCTGACAGAGAAGGCTAAATGTCTCACAAAACTACAGTTCCCAGAACTTCCTAGCACTGAGCCAGGGCACCTAAAGCTGTCTCAAGCTAGATTATTTCTGCAGTGTGTTTTGGACCTTTGTTACTGGTCTATAATTGTTAAAGTCCAGGGAGTTCAGGGAGGGCTTTCTCTCTCTCTCTCTCTCTCTCTCTCTCTCTCTCTCTCTTCTTTCTTTCTTTCGTTCTCTTTTTTAAAGAAGCAGCCATGCCACTATTGTAGTATGCAATGTGTAAACAGACTCCAAAGTTCACCAGCCATGAACTGTAGTAAAGCTTTGAAAATTGCTTCCTGATTCAGGTAGAGAAACACTCTGACTAAACTTCACTTTCTAAGCTGTGATCATTAATTCCCAGTTGTTTCTCCTCTTTAATTAATTGTTTTCCCTCTGTAATGAATTGACCTCCCCACCACCACCTTTCTCCTACTGGCAAATAGTTGACTAAACAGAACCATCACTGTTTTACAGAGCTTTTATTTTTCAGACTTGGGTGATGCCTTTTTCATCTCAGACTTTGTGATCTTATCTCTTACAAGTTTTCCTCCTCATCAGGAGGTGCTGAAGGCTCCAGGTGGACTGGGGAAAGGGGCAGATCTCCCTTTCTAGGTATGTAATTTTCAAAAAAATAGCCACTGCTCAAAATGGGTTAGAACCTTTACTGTACGGTTTCCCAAACAATAAGAATGGGAAGTTTGAGAATTCCAGAGGGCCTTTGGAGAGGGACTGGCTCTGCAGTCATATATCTCTGGTAGCAGAACTTTAAACTGTTCAAAGTAATTTTGAGTCTTTGAGTCCGCTGCAGAAGCAGTGTTTCCCTGAATTTCAGAAAAGTTGACTGCATTTAAGCATTGGTGGATTTTTTAATCATCTGAGGGTATAACAAATTCAGAAGGTTGGAAGCCCCACAAAGCAGGCCTCTCACTTTCCTTGCTCCTGGTCTACATAGTGATTGCTGAAATTTCAGAAACTAGAGAGATGACTAAATGACATTTCCATGCTTGGGAGATGGATGAGAATGCCTTTCAGGTTTCTTCCCATGCACAGTCAGAGATCCTGCTTCACTTCAGCATAGCATAAATGTCTACCAGCAGAGTTATATTTGCAACGACTATGCTGAATACCTCTTAGAACAATGTCTGGGGATCAGTGCACATGGCTTGACAACTTATTGAGCAACGACAATGCACAATGGCAACGTACAGAGGCAATGTTCATTTTCATACTACTCTGTATACACTGATGTGCTACTGCATGTATAATTGCCCCACATGAACAACTCTGGGTATGCCACCATCAACTGGATGTCACCATTGCTCATTGGAGAAAGGAGAAGCCACAGTTTAAGATATGCATTTGACACCCTACCACTAGCAGAAAATAAAAAGGACTTGAATTGATAACTGGAGAATGTCAAGGAAGAAAATACAAAGGCAGGTTTGCAACTAAACATTGTATGTGTGTATGTGTGTGTGTGACTACAGAAGATTTACCTCACTTTAAAGTAGATGATGAAGATAGTTAAATAAAGATTTTCCCTATCTTGGCTCAGTCATTATCAGAATGGAAACTTGAAAGGGCAGCTATGAAGGAACTCAACAATATCAGGTATAAAAATATATAATTGACTACTGAAGTTGGGAAGGTCCATACCATCGTATTTCTAGTTTCTATGTATAGTTGTGAAATCTGGACAGTAAAGACACCTTACAGGGGGGGAAAAGGCAAATCATTTGAAATGAGGTGCTGCAGAAAAGTTTTATGGATACTGTGGACAGATAGAAAGAAAAAGAAATGGGTCCTAGAGCAAATCAGGCCAGAACTTTTCCAGCAGGCAAAATGACTAAACTGAGACAGTTGTACTTTGGCCATATTATGAGAAGACATGACTCATTAGAAACGACAACAATGCTTGGCAAGGTAGAAGGCAGGAGAAGAAAAAGACTGCATTCCAGATGGATGGACTCAGTCAAGGAAGACATGGCCCTGAATTTGCAAGATCCTAGATGGGCTGTTGATACAAGGTGACTAGCTAGATTACCACACTACACTCTCATAGCACTGCTATTCTACTATATCTGCTCTGGCTGCCTACTGTTACATTCTGGGATTTGCAGTTTAAGGAAGGGCAATTAGAATTTTCAGCCAGAGAGTTATTAGGCCTCACTGTATTATAAACCTTAAAATGCAACAGGAGGCAGCCAGAGCTGTAAAAGTGGAATAGCCACACTGTAAGAGTATAGTGCCGTAATGTCTCCCATTCATAGGGTCACCATAAGTCAAAGTTGCTCTGATTGTAGTTAACAACAAATTTGGTCGCATTTAGTCCGACTTGTTTTTGTGGGAAGTTTGTAGAAGAATTTTGTTGTTGGCAAATTCCTTGTTTACCTTTTTGGTGGTTGGTGGTTTTCTGAAGCTTGTTACTTCATATTCTAGAACCCAAGGGTTGGACAAGGGTCATCTGATCAGAGTTTTGAGACACTGAGAAGGGGTGACATGGAAAAGTCCTCATGCATGAAGCACCTGTGGTGGGACAAAAAAATAAATCCTCATGACTGTGTGGAATTACTCATCTATACTGTCAGGCTGGTTTAGTCTTTAATTTCCCACAGTTTTCTCCTATTTCCAGGAGGCTGTTGTGAATAAATGTGTCCCAAGTAAAAATCCATAACCTGTGTCATGCCTCTTTATTTCCTTCTCTATTTGCAACTGTCTGTCATTAGTAAAAAAAAAAAAAACCTCAGAATAAACTATTCAATGTAAGATAAAGTATCTCATTCTGCTTGTTTTGCACAATTTGTGTCAGTAAAAGAGTGGAGCTATTTTTCTTGAGGATTTGAATTACTTGAGGATTTTATTTCATTTTTAAGAGCAAAGAATGTGTGGCCATGGAAGCAGTTTTGTTCAAGACACACCAATTTAAATGTTCCTTCATGCAATTCATAGTTTGGATAGGAAATTCATTTTAATAATACAGACATTCAAGGACTGGTCAGTAAATGGCAACAATCTATTTGATTTCTATTTGCATTCAAACCCCAGCTTACACAGTTCTAATTAACAGATTAACAAACAAACAAGAACTGAATAAATAGAAAGAAATCCCAGGAACAATTTGAAAATAGCATGTGTAAGGGAAGCCATAGGAATGCTTAAGTAGGCAGTAATTTTCCTTGCACCACACAAATTACCACAAGATATAACCACTTGGCAACACAGTAACAAGCACTTAGCCTAAAATACAGCTGATAAAATCTTGGGTGTTGCAGCAATTTTGCTTTTCCCAGCATGGACTTTCTCTATTTTTTCTCTTTGTTAGTTTGCTATATCCTGATGATGCTACATATGTAAGCTTCCAAGAGAGTCCATTTCTGCATGGGGTTTCTGTTGTTTATGAACTGAGGTTTCTACTCAAACGTAGAGCATGGAAATATTACTAAAAATAAAAATAAAAATAATGCATCACTGAATTCATTTTAATTTTTTTTGAATGTCTTGTTACTTGTTAAGTACAAGTAACAATTTTAAAATTCCTTTCTGTCAACTTTTCTTGTAAAATATTATTCAAAAATGACAAAAAATAGCTCCAAATACAATACTCCCCAGTAACATTTTTTAACAACAAGTACAGTACATGTCATTTCTTATGTGAAAATGGTTATGTTTCTTCTCTTCCTGGTAAAAACAGTGTTAAAATTTAATGTACTAGACCAATGGTCCCCAACCTTTCGTCTTCCATTTGTTTTAGAATTCAGATCCCAGAAAGGTTTCCAACTTGACCAACAGTCAAAATTTATGTGAGCTGAAATCTAAACAATTTGAAGGACCACTGTACTAAACTGTACTAAACAACTAACCCTTTGGATTAGGTTGGTCAATCAATTAAAAATCCACCTATCAGTTGCATTTTCTAGCCCATGTTTTAGTATTTTGTTTTCAAGAATATCATGAGGGATCTTGTCAAAGATACACTATATCCACAACATTCCCTTCATCTACCAAGTTTATAACTCCATCAAAGAGATCAGATGACCTTGGTGGGAGGAATTTCTCACCCTGGCTCTGGCCCTGGTGGCACAGTGGTTAAATGCCTGTACTGCAGCCACTCACAACTTTGTGGTTTGTGAGTTCAATACCAGCCAGAGGCTCAGGTTGACTCAGCTTTGCATCATTCTGTAGATCACTAAAATGAGTACTCAGCTTGTTGGAGGCAATTAGCTTACACATTGTAAACCACGTAGGGAGTGCTTAAGTGCACTGATAAGTGGCATAGAAATATAGTTGTTATTGCTGTTTTTTTTTTTAATTTTGTTTCTTTAAACAGGCATGAATATGCTGTTCCCCCTCTATTTGTCTTGTATTTATGTACAAGGAATATTTGAGATATGAACAATGGACCAGTGTATCAGCATCAAAAAGATCTTCATAAGAATTAAATTAGAATCATAGAATCATAGAACTGGAAGAGACAACAAGGGCCATCCAATCAAACCCCCTGCCATGCAGGAATTCACAATCAAAGCACCCCCGACAGATGGCCATCCAGCCTCTGTTTAAAGACCTCCAAGGAAGGAGATTCCACCACACTCTGAGGGAGTGTGTTCCACTGTCTAACAAGTTCTTACTTATTTCAATTATTTCAACACAATTACTGTTTCAAAACAAAATTATTTCAAAACAATGCTTTTCCCCTATTGAAGAAGTGTTGTTGCTTTCTGTAACACATTATATTTTCCCCTTTCATCTCTGCATAAGAATAACATATTTCTGCAATCCATCTATTTACTATGATAATACCGAAATAGCTTACAGTCTAAAGTCTGTCACTTCTTCCACATTTCTTTCTTCAGTCTCCTAGACATGTCTCCTTTTGCTTTCATGATTGCCAGAGCTTCCAGCACAAGAGAATTAATTTATAACTTATCTACAACATCATGCCATGGTACA
Source organism: Urosaurus nigricauda (assembly GCA_034509955.1). Classification (NCBI taxonomy): domain Eukaryota; kingdom Metazoa; phylum Chordata; class Lepidosauria; order Squamata; family Phrynosomatidae; genus Urosaurus; species Urosaurus nigricauda. The sequence goes on along the minus strand of JAOEGL010000001.1, from coordinate 251,842,681 downwards.
CAGATGACAGGCTTGTGGCTACTTGTACAGAAACCACATTGTATTAAGAAAAAAAAACACCAATCTGACAATCCCACTCTCTGCCAGAATGTGTTTTCTGTGATGATGAAAAATAAAATGCAAACCATATTTGCACAAATAGCCTGCATAAGAAGTATATTAAATGAATGAAATTCATTTGAGCCTTATAGCTTAACAGCATGCAAAAGGCTGAACTATCATTTCTGGTCTCACAAAAAATAAATAAATACACAAATAACACAGTGGAGCCAAAGGACAGGGTTTTATTTTAGTTTAAACTGAAATATGCAGATACAATTTCTTGAAAGATGCACATGTATCAAAACCACAGAAACTAGACTCATTGCCCAACTTCCAACTCAGACTCTGCTGAAGGGATAGTGTTATGGTGAACACTGCTGCCAAAAAAACATGCAAAGACAGGTGTCCATATTAGATGTTTATATGCCTTTTCAAATGCTCACGAAGAGGTATTTTCTCTTTTGCCCACATTGAAGGATACAGTGGAGGTGGAGACCTATGAATAGATCATCCAACAGGAAAAAGTATCATGGGAAGAATGAATGTGCTCCACTATAAAAATATCTAAGATTCATGTGCCAGGATGACTAAATCACCCATCATGTCTTCTCAAATTAAGATATTATGTCACAGACCAAAGAGCAGTTATTTTTCTCTGAGGAGCATGAAGTGTGGTATCCTGGTAGAGTTCATTCGGTTCAGATATTTTCTTTCAAGCATTCTGTCTACAACACTGAGAAGTCCAATTGTTGTAAAGCATGTCATGGTAGAAGATACTATTATAAAAGAGATTTTTTTTTTTCAAGAAGGAAAAAAATACACTATGGGCATCATGGGAGAACAGAAGTAAAGTAAAGAAAAGAGAAATGTTAACAGATACTGTTTTCATTTGCCCATCAAGATATACTTGCAAAGTCTGTCAAACTCATTAACATTCTATAACTTGCTATAGCAATTCAATGAGTTTATTGTGCTACTTGCTACGTGTTTTAGAAGAAATAGCTGTGTTAATCTGTCACAGTGTAAAAAGCAAAAGGGAAAAACTTTGTATTTTATATCATTCTATCAGGGTATATGAAGAAGTGAACTGATACCCACAAAAGTGCATGCTAAAATAGATCAGTTTTTGCTATATACTGTGATTCAGTTAACTTGTACAGTATGGATTCAAATTTGTATGCTCTTCATTAGGCTGCAATCTGTAAACTCTCACCTCAAGCATACCTGGAGTTTACATCTGAATGGACACATACAGTATTATATTTTCATCCTCTTCCTTCTCTTCCCAATCTCCTCTCCTTCCCACTCTATCACATAAGTGTTTCTGCTCCATTGAGCTCCAGGTGGATACTGACAGAATTGATTTTTCACTCTCCAAAGGAAGGGAAAAGCTAAAAGTATGTCACAGAAAACATTACCATCATAACATCGATGCAGTGTAGGTGTGGGTCTTGAATAAATATATAAGCTCTAACACTGGTTTTCTCACCTATGGTTCATCCCCTCTTACTTATCTGGTGTTTAGTACAAGGTTTGGCTGATTTCAGGACTTGCTTAGGATGGGTTGTCTTCCATGTTAATGGAACTTCCATGTCAGTGGTGTGATGAATTTCTTCGGGATTTTATCCTAGCTTTTAAAGGAGAAGTTAACATTGCTGAAACCAGTCCCCAAAATAGATCCAGCTCTTGGAAGAGTTCTTTTTAAAACTAGAATAAAATGCAAAGTAGATTCACTGCATCATTGGCATGAAAGATTCCAGCCCCTTGGCACAAGAAAACACTAGCATGAGGCTAGCTCCAGCTTGGAAGATACAATGGTGCTGAATTTCCTGTACTGTTCAACCCAGTGTGAATTGTGTTTCTCTATTGACTCCTAATTAACCCTTTTGGAATGAAGATACCATCAGGAACAAAGCAATTTTATGTGTGCAGCAACTTTGAAGTACTACCGGCAAACAAAATGATAGTTTGTGTAGATCTGTCAAACGGAATATTTTCCATCAGCTTCACTTATGGAAGAAAAAAGTGTTTTGTAATTTAAATGAAAGATGTAATGTTTTTAATATATTTCACAGTGGTTATGTTATGTCCCTGTGTCTCTAGACAGGTTAAAGCTGCTATACTGTAAGTGACCTTAGAGATGGATGAATTGTTCCCTGTTATTTTCACCCAATTGTACTTTTTAATTAAAATAAAGTCTCATGTCTTTCTCATCCTGCTTATGAAAAGATTTTAAAAGTGAACAAATCAAATAATATTTACAACCATATGCATTGTCCAAATTAATTTCGTATAGCTATTCCCTAGATGGAAAACATAATCTTGTGCCTGACTGCCTTTATTTATTTATAAAATAGCTAGAATGACTTTTACCTAATACAACTTAGCATATATCTAAATGAGCTGGATGCACACTGGCTATTTTTGGTTGAGCAAATGGAATAAGATTTTCAGCTCCAGAAATTTATGCAGTTAGATTTCATATTGACCCTGAAGACGTTTGAAATGTATACATAGGACAAAATGTTTTGGACGTTTTCCAAAATAAATAAACAAAATTGCCATCCACTGAATGGAGAGGCATCTCCCTTTTTTTCCCTGTGGATTCCTCTTGCTGCTCTCCAGCATTTGCATCCAATGCTAATTGGGATCAATGTGGTATGCATCAGGACTGGTGCAATGTGCATTGGCTCAGTTGTGCATTGGAAACCAATGGGTATAGAACATTTTACCACTGTACTGGGTGAATTTTATAATTCAATATTTAGTTAATGCTATACTTATGCAGAGCGAACTAAAATGGTTGCTGAACCAAAGTTTAAAATGGCTGAAATTGGGGCTAAGTGAAGTTTTTCAAAAAATGCTGAACAAGCAGGAGAAAACAAGAAATTGTTTAGGCACAAGGTGCCCTGTTACGTTGAGTAGAGGCACCACAGTGAAGTCAAAACATAAACACCAGATAAGTAGAGCTGCAACTGTGAAATTATGTATAAAGGTTACAGGGAAAAGTAACTTTTTGTAAAGTGTCCTGATGAGTCATAAGTGGGTTTTAATTATTAATACGTTCATTTGCCTGTTTGGTAGAGATTCATTTGTTTAGAGTTAAGATTGGCCAATAGAAAGCATTTTTGGAAATCCTTTGTGTAAAAACTATAAATCCCATCATCTTCTTTTTTTCTGGGCCTCAGTCTTGGAAAACTGGATTTTCCACTGGGGACATTTTTATTCTATGCCGGCTGAATAAATCTGGAACTTTTAACCAACTCTGGGTCCTCTTACTTTTACTTCACTATGTCATGCTGAGGATTGTGTAAACAGTCCTAGCTGAACCCATTTTTCCCATTACACCCCCTCTCCTACATAGTAACATAAAAGCAGCACTCTACAAGATGTGGACATTTTAAAACTGTACAATTATAATTCCCATAGATGTAAGTCCACTTAGCAAGATGTACCTCATCAAGGTACATGTACAAGCACTGCAAACCTATTAAAATCATTTAAAAAACAATTTAAGTAGGCCAAAAAGATATCAGGCATGATTAATATTATGATTAATGTTAAAAATGGGTTTTAAAGATTGGTATAATTTTAAAATAATCTGTGTTAGTATTTTGAGATAACTCTAAATTAACTAAATAGCCATGTTTATTTGGCACCTAAATGAAAATCAGCGGGAGTTGTTCTGAAGGCACACAACAACAGTAACAAGGCCTCCCCAGTGGGGAGATGAGGAGCCTGTTGTGGTGGGTGGGGGTGGCATTCTACATTGCACAGTTGCACCTAGGTATTCAATACACATACTTTTGACAGTTAAGCCCCCAGAACTACTGGCTGAGTGGCTGAATTTGTCTAATTCAGTTCCATAATTCATTTCTATTTTTTTTTTGGGGGGGGGGGGGAATCAAAATTTTCTCCATTGTGTTTTTGAAAAAAATAATATTTTTGATTTTTTTTTATGAATCACAAACTAAACCAAACAAATTTTTTACTCATGCTAAAACAATGTGATTATTTTTGTTTGTTTTGTTTTTGGGCATTTGTCCTAGGAAATATAAATATCTTCTTATATTGTTCAGACTTTCTTTCAATTAGTCCCCTTTGCATTTTTTTTCTTTATATGTTTTAAGTCTTGCTCTCATTAATTCCCCATACTATTGAACTGGATTGTGCCAATGGCTTGCACTGCATATGATTTGTCTTGATTGGTCTCTGTCATATATATTCCTGATGTCATTGGTCTTTGAAATGTGTTTGGAGTTTTTCGCACAGCTAAAAAACTTGGCTTACTTTTCCCGGTTTGAATCCTCTTCTAGGATACAGCTGGGTATTATGCTCACATTTTGCCACCAATGCTGCCTCCCACCTAAAATCCATCTAAAACCCACCTCCCAGCCACACTTAGCCAGCTGATTTGCAAAGCCAGGATTCAAACTGGGAAAGGTGAGGTGTTTTTTTTAGCTGTGCAAAAAACTCATTTGTCTCGAGGTGAAAGTGTAGAAATTAAGACAAACCAACAGAAACACAGACATACTTAGGAAGATAGAACATTATCTGGGATAAAGATGTTAAGGTATTAAGAGAACACAGCTGAATTGAGAAATGGTAGGAAGAAGATTTCAGTATATTGACGAAGCTATAAATTTAGCATTAATTAAGGATTGATTGGGTCAGTTTCTTAGAATAGAGAGAGAGAGAGAGAGAGAGAGAGAGGTGCAGTTCTAGGTTAGAGGTAGATTGGTAATTGCCTATTCTTGATGCAAGAGCAAACTTGTTCCTTTTCTGGGTTGCATTATTAGAAAAAAACAAAGCAAAAACTACTGTGTAAGGATGTGTGAGACCTTCATGATTTTTTATCAGAATTTACCAAAATCCACAACATGGATGAAATCTGCAATAACAGGTGAGGTTATGGTTTTGCTTTTTTAAAAAATAAGAATCCATCCAAAAGTAAAATCGAGGATGGGAGAAAGCAACCTTGGGAGATCTGCCCATTTCAAGTTGCATATTTCCCATGAACAAATTAGATCATACAAAATAAATGATTTGGTGAGTCAGGAAAAAATAAAGGAAAGAAAACAAATGCCCTGATTGATATTGTTCAGCTAACTGTTAAACAGTTTTTTATGATTAAGGTTCAGAGGAGGGACACTTTGGAAAAAAAATCCTCCCTTGTTTTGTATGCTTGCAGCTGGTAGAGAGCAACAGAGATACATGTCCCACAGTACACTCCTTGCCTTGATTAGGTGGAACCTAGATAGAGGGAGTCAAGTTGTTTAGCTCCACTGGCTAAGAACCTACTTGGTACATTCTACATTACTAGTTGCAGAAACTTCAGTGGTTTGAGTATTGGACTATGACTCTAGAGACCAAGTTTGATTCTCTGATCGGCCATGAAAACCCACTGGGTCACCCAGGTAAGCCACACACTGACAGCCCCAGAAAATCCCATGATAGGCTTGCCTTAGGGTCACCCATAAATTGGAAATGACTTGAAGGCACACAACAATAGCAGCAATAACCTCCTATTATAAACTTATCTGAGGTGGCAAGGGGAGAAAGAAGAATGGGTGAATATCAGAGATTAGAAAAGACTGGTAAAGCCTTTTAGCAAAGTATTAAACTGTATCTGTTAAAATTCAGGACAGAAAACTCTGCAAATACTGTCCTCCTTCACAATTTCTTTTAACGCAAACCTGCCCATCCAGTCAATTTGCTGAGGAAAATCAGTTTCCCTTACCATCACCTGTGGAATCTAGTTGAGAGTCACTCAAGTAGAGGAGCAATTGTTGCAAATTTATGAGAAAGAGCTTTCTAGGGATGAGAGAGAATTTCATCAAATTAGGTTTTTTAAATATATATGTGTGTGTGTGTGTGTGTGCGTGTGTGTTTCAGAAACCCCACATGAACACATTTCTTTATAAAGATAGAAAAGATTTGAGCGTCAGGAGCACTGTAAATGGGACAAAATGGAAGTGATAGATTATTTTTTCCAGCCAAATGGCATGGGTACTTAGCTGTTAAGAGTCTGTGTCTGAATTCCTTTGCCCCTGAAGGGTCTGTGTTGGAAGGTTGGAATTGTTTTCTTTTTCTTTTTTGAGGCTCTTCATCTTCAACAGATACATGACAATCAGGAAGAATGTGATCTTCTCTATAGTGGAAATAGCTGTACCTATTGAATGTGATCATCTCAAATTACAGAGAATTTTGTTAGGCTTGCTTTTTGGTTAAAAACATACCAAAATAATTGTTCATAAAAGGGATTAGATATATTTAAAAGACAATATGAATGTGGGAAGAAGCAAAACCTGTTCCTCCCATAGCTCAAATATGACATTCTGGTTGTGAAATGCCTTCTCCTTGGAAACCCACTTGCTGCCAAATTTGTTTTCATTCTAGCAGAGAGTTAAGCCTTGGCATCTTATAAAAGCCTCTTTATAATAAACATTTTATAGTAGTCTATTGATTTCATCCCAGTCTGCATATATAGGTGATTTTAGATTGTTTAAACTTTTATAATAATTGAATAGATTGATTTGATGTTTTTAAAAGATTGTTTAACTTATTTTCATTGTTTTATTTTTTTTTTACTGTAAGCTGCCCAGATTTCATAAGATATGGAGCCAGATATAAATATTTAAAATATGTAAATTAATATATCCTTATTAAGAATGAACTGAAACTGAAATTCCATCCCTAGAAAGGAGCGACATAAAAGGGTAGAAGTACATTCTTGCCCCCAGAGGCATTATAGGATCTCAAAACATGGCCAGATTTCAGTGTTGAACTTCCATTAGATCCCATGGTTGTTTTTGTTTTGTTTTGTTTCAGAATTATGATCTCCCTCCTTGCAGTCCCCCTTCCTCATATATCCTGAAAATCTCTTTCAGGCATTGTGAAGGGCTACAGAAGAAAAAGAAACAATTCTCAGTTTCACATCAATGTGCCCCCCCCCCCAAAAAAAAACCACACACACCCGCCACACACACTCCTTTTTAAAAATTAGACCAACAAAAGCATGCTGAAACCTTTGCACTATCTGCTGCATAGGCCAAACTAAACAGAAGTCCACCTATGGATAGTTGTGGACATCTGTATTGGAATGCAAGGCAGAGGAATGTACTCTGTCCAGGGAGAACAGAACAGTCAGCACAGCAAAGATGACAGCAATAGCAAATCAAATTGGGCTAAGAAAAGGAAGCTGGAAGAGAATTTGATTTCTTGCAGTTTTGCAACACAGTGTCACAGTGATTGTATGCCCAGTCCTGCAAACAGGGCTCAGACTTAATATTTAGTTTGGTGTAAGTTTTTGCAACATGTTTTATGCAAACACTGGGAGAAATGTCTCTCAAATATTATGCATAATATATATAAAACATTGTATAAGGTATGAATAGCTGTAGAAGAAATTTAAGACACAAGGGAACTGAAGTACGTGGTGTCAGTTAACACTGAAAATAAACCTGTAGACATTACAGGACTCTCAGAGTATATTAGATGCAAAAGAGGAGGCATGCCTCATGTTTGGGAAATATATTTTTCCTAGACATGCTATTACTCAGGTACTATTGGAGGAGGGGCTTCTAGTATATTGGGAACAAGGATTATGAAACAAATCTTTGGTTTAGTTCATATACGGAACGACTGACTGCTACTGGAAAAGAGGACAGAGATTTCTCATCCTGGATGTTTTGAATTTGGGAGTGAGGAAAAAGAGAAATGTGGTGGTGGTGACTATATCTGGCTAAGCTACAGGGCAACAGAACACTATGTCTAGCTGACTCCCCAGAGTTAGTTTGTGGCCCTTAGAGTCCACAGGAGAACAAAAACAATTTAATCCCCCAATTTGTTGGCCCCAGTTGACAGATGTTTTGGGTGCACATTTAGGGGGAAAATTGATTTTGTAAGGGTGGAGTGGAAATGAAGCCCTCCACAGTGTCCAGGGGAGATAAATTGGCCTCCTACCTTACAACAATTGCCCACAGTGGTCCCCCCGGGTTATGAATCCCCCGGGATACATAATCCCCAGGATCCGAAAGAGCTGGGGCCGGAAAAACGGCCCCAGTTTCTGAAAAAATCCCCGGGTTGCGAAAAAAAAAGCAACCCGGCCCCTTTAAATCAGCGCGCTCCGCTGCACTGTGCACCAAAAAAATCGGTCCCCCGGGTTACGAAGACTTCCGGGTTACGAAAGAGATCCCGGAACGGATTACTTTTGTAACCCGGGGGACCACTGTAGATGCTTTCAGTGGTTCTGTGACTAGAATGTATCCTAATAAGACTCTAATATCACATTATTTGTCCTAAGATCAAGGGGTGCTGTTTCTGAGCAATTTTTTTTCTAAAAAAACCTGTTACAATGCATATTTCCTCTGTGTATATGAGTAGACTTGCCGAACAGATCAGTTTGTAAGACAGGGAAATTTACCTGTGTTGGCAAAAGGGGGGCAAAGACAGTTGCATCCCAGGACAGGCATCCTTTCCTTTCTCATTTTCTTTTTAATTTTAATTTTACTTTTTTCCTGATTTTTGCATGTCCTGGAGGTTTGTTGTCCTGGTTTTCAAAAATGGTTCAAGTTTATTTATTTGTTTGCTTTTACAAAGAGTGAAATTTTCTAGTGTGGATTCTTCTCCAGACTCTTAAATAGTTCTACTTATTGCTTCATTAAGGTGTAGGCTTCACTTATTAATTTTACCTCTTTGCTCCATCATTTCCTCTTGGGCTGATTTTCCCAATTTGAATTTTCTGGCATCAGTCTTCTTCAACCTTCATCTGATCTTTTAGAAAGCAACCTTTTGGAATAAGTAGATAAAAAGTTCCGTCATGGGAGACCCAGAATAGTTTTCTGCCTTCCTTCCCATTTGACTCACCTTCCTCGGCATTCCTTCCCCTCCATGATGATTTATTGACTGGTGGAGACTGGAAGGTGTCTGAGAAGCTTCTGGCTATGTGGCCATAGGCAAATACACAACAACAACAACAAAAGGATCTTCCAAAATATCTGGAGTAGGAAAAGGGCTTATTTCACTTTTCTTCCCTCTTCCTGTCAATCAAAGTGTACATTTGCAACTCTGATTTAATCCAACCTTTGGCAATCTAATGTCTGGCACATCATAAGAACCATGGCATATACCATGGCATATCTTTTGAAAACAATCAAGTTCCCTGGTATGCATGGTATGACGTTTAACATCCTTTCCACCTGCTCATGAGACCATCACTATGGCAATACTGGAGAAAACTAAGCAAAATGAGTAAGATGTTTTAGCTAAAGGTCAGTACAAACACCTGCTTGCTCGTCTTGTTCTCATCTGCCAACAATGCTAATACGCACATGGCAGATGAAACCACTTGAGCTTGCAAGACACAGCAGTAAGCAGAGTTTGAACAAGTTGGAGCCACCTGCTTCATTTGCTGCGTTTCTGCTAGTTATTTACTCTACCAACAGTTACCTATTTGTTAGTTTGTTGCTAATAAGAAAGATTAGGCATGAAAGACCTGGGAGTCCTATCCATTCAATTGGATCAGGTCTTGTTTCAGTCTCTTATCGTATGGATTTTGAACTATATTGCTTAGTAGTCCCATAAATGCTGGAATCATGATCCCTATATGTGTGAGGAGGTGTGAAGCTGTTTCTACCTGTCACAATGGAGATCGCCTACATGAAGGGGGTGGAAGCTTTACTCATCCACTTCCCAAGCAAAATAAGAATAGATCCATGTCAATTACAGAGTCATAACTAACATGGCTATGTAGCAACATAGTGCATAGAGGATATCAGCCTTTAATAATAAAAGCAGCTAACTATCTTTTTTAGAAAAGGAGTAGTAGTGCATATGTAGACGATATGTTCTCAGGCAAGATAAGGATTCATATCTCAGAGTTATACACTAACCTTTATTGTTGTTGCTAATCACCCTCGAATCAAACTCAACCCATGGTGATCCCATGGATGAGACATATCCAAGAATCCCTGTCCTCCACTGCCATGCTTAGTTCCTGTAAATCATACCTGTGTACTCTTTAATAGAGTCCATCTATCTAACATGTTGCCTTCCTTTCCTTCTACTTTTCTCCCCCTTTTCCTAGCACATTTGTTTTTTTCCAATGAGATGTGCCTGCTCATGATGTGACTGATGTATAACAGCCTCAGTTTAGTCAACTTGACTTCCAGGGAGATTTCTGACTTGACCTGTTCTAGGAGCCATTTGTTTGTTTGTCTTTGTGGCTGTCCACAGAATCCTTAGCACTCTTCTCCAGCACCACATCTCAAGTGAATTTATTTTCTTCCTATCTGCTTTCTAAACTGTCCAGTTCTCACATCTGTAATAGAGAATACAATGGCTGTACAATTCTAACTTTTGTGCTAACTTTTGAATTTGTGTAAATTCACCATAGTCATTATTTATTTTTTCTTTATGTTCAACAGTAAGCCTTCCTTTGAACTTTCATCCTTGATCTTCCTTAGTAGTTGTTCTATGTCTTTGATGTTTTCAACTAGTAGTATTGTGTCATCTGCATATTGTTGATATAGTGTTGATATTCCACCCTCCTATTTTCACTCCTCCTTCGGTGTCCAAATCTGCTTTTTTAATAATATGTTCTGCATACAAGTTGAACAGATAGGGTGCAAGGATGCAGCTATTGCTTAGTTACATTAGCCTACTGAGAGAGAGAGAGAATGAGATAACAATAGGTCATCCTTTAGTAAAGAGATGCCATCCTAAGGTACTTGCTGGGTCATGAAACACACCATTCCCATTCTGAGAGTTTTAATGCACTTTATTTTTATGGCATGGTGATCCACTGCAGAGATTCACAGAAACAAATTGAACTGCACCTTGCTTCATTTCTGCAGTAATCTTGCAATTAAAATACTCCACACATGGATCTGTCTTCTGGAGTATAGGCACAGTACAGCATCTCAGTCTCCACCCATATCCTGCCCCTTAGCTTCATGACTGGTCCTCCCCCGACTGTTTTTTTCCTTCTTTGCTTTCTTGCCAGCATGAGATGTTTCATCACAAGAAATGAATAGGAAAAGAAGGTGGCCACACTGTCCCCCTTCTTTATTTTGTGTGTGGATGAAACATCTTGTCATCATCTTTTCATTTGAATGCCCCATATATATATATATATATATATATATATTACATTACAGTGTTTCAGGGAGTGCTTGGCTGTCATGCTGTAATGGTGTTATAGTGTTTCAACATTGTGGGGGTTTAAACATACTGATGTGATCTTCCTGGAACAATCACTGGTAGTAGTCTGTGTATCACCAACTCAAATTTCCTGGGGAATTCTGAGGGAAGTACGAGCTAGCCACATGCCTCAACCTGTCCACATTCCACACAGTCATAGGATTCTTATGGAAAAAAAGCAGGATCAGAGTTCTGCATCCAAAAAACTACTGTTTTGAAGCGCAAGAGGTAGCCATTAATGTATTATTTGTGGCAGATTTGCCACAACAGTATGACAATATGACATCAGGACACATAATGGGGTTGGTGTTGGTGCTGTTGCACCAGCATACCATCATACTGTTGTAATGCAATAAAGCTCTGAGTTAAACTTCTGGATTTATGCACCTGCAGAAAAGTAATATCAGCACGAGCAATATGTGCCTACTTTCAATAAATACTTGTCCAGTGACTGAACTATTACAAATTCTTACCAAGAAATACAGCCAAGATCTATGCAGAAATTCACTTTTAGCTCATATAATGCTACCATGGTGACTTATTTATTTGTTTAAATTTATATCTCACCTTCTTCCCACTATGAGATCCAAAATGACCCAAACGTGGGTGTACAAATGCCTTGTTCTCAAGCACCCATGTCCCTAGCCTGCTAATATACTGTATCACTGCACATTGAGTGCATAAATCTGGAAATTTTCTTCCAAATATATTTGCCAGAACATGTTTATGGAGCATCATGATTGGGACAAGATTACAAAATGGTAGTGGGTGCATCAGTGAATAGCAAGTAGTAGGCATGCCTTTTCCTTCTTTGTTCAATGGGAATGATTGTCAGCTGTTTTCAAAGAATAAACATACATGCTGTCTAAAGGAGGTAATTTTGTGGTTACCACCACCAGAATCCCACTTGAAGAAATAATTGTCCATGTTGAATCCACATTCCACCATCTTCCAGAGGAGAAAGCAGAAGAGATAAGAGGAGAAACAGCAAGGATTCTGTGTAAAGCAAAACCACGACAGATCAACATAACCAAAAAAAGAAAGAAAAGCCATTTAGGATCTCAATTTGGATCCCAAAAAATTCATCATTCTCCCAGCAGACAAAGCAATGTCATGGTAATCATGGAAGCAGAACAAAACAAACAAACAAAAATCAAGAAACTCCTATATATATATATACATATATATTTTAAAAAAACTGAAAAAAAGACCCAACCAACAAAATCACCAGGAAAACGAACATCTTGATCAAGAATTCAATTCAGCCAACAACATGCCAAAGTCTATGCAAACCTGAGGCTCTCCCACCAAGACTGTATGGATTTCCCAAGATCCACAAGGATTCCATTTCACTCCGACCCATAGTGAGTGCCATTGGATCTCCCATGTATGACGTGGTCATGTTTCTGGCCACACAATTACAAACCCAAATAGGGCACCCCCCCCACACACACACACATTAAGGACTTAGTTCACTTCATATAAAAAATCAACAATCTTGAACTCAAATCCAGAGACAGACTAACCAGCTTTGATGTAGTCTCCCTATTCACCGAAGTCCCCATAATGGACATTATGACACTTACCCAACTAATTTTTCTGGAAGAAATCACAGCTGTGTTTGAATATTGCCTCATGACAAGCTACTTCCAGTAGGACAATGGATTCTGTGAGCAGAGAGATGGGGTAGCCATGGGAAGCCCCTTGAACCCTGTGATAGCAAACTTTTACATGGAACACTTTGAAAAGCAAGCCCTGGAAACAGCACCAAAAAAAGCTCACAACATGGTTCCTATATTTGGAGCCACAGAGAAGAAGATCTGACTGTGTTTTTGGACCATCTGAACAATGTCTACCCAAACATCCAATTCACAATGGAAAAAGAAAAGGAAGGAACATTACCATTCTTGGATGTCCTGGTCATCTGCAAACTGAACCAAGAATTGGGCCACATGGTATAAAGTAAACCTACACACATATAGGTTCACAGATACCTACACAAGAACTCCAACTATCACACAGAACAAAAAATAAGCACAATTAAAACACTGGTAGACCATTTAAAAGGATCTGTGAACCCCACTTCCTAGAAGATGAACTGAAGGACTTAAAATGGGCTCTACAGGCTTATGGTTACTCCACCCGAGACATCAGAAGGGCTGCCAGACCAAAATAAATAAAATAAAAATAAAAAATAAAACCCATAAGGAAAGGTATTTTTTTACCATACATTAAAAGAGTCACAGACAGAATAGGGAAACTGATGAGGAAACACAACCTCCAGATGATCTACAAACCGACTAAGAAAATTCTGCAAATACTGCACTCAGCGAAGAACAGAAGAAACCTTCTCATGGCCACAGGAGTTTACTGCATACCATGCAGCTGTGGACAAATCTACACAGGGACCACCAAACACAGTGCTCAAAGGCAAATCAAGGAACACAAGAGATACTGTGGACTGAGACCACAAGAAAAATCAGCACAATAAATCAACCTGGGCATAAAATGCTATTTGAAAACACTGAATTTTGGGGCCATTCCAACAACTATCAGATCAAAATGCACAGAAAAGCCATTGAAATCCACAAACACCTGGACAACTTCAATAGTAAAGAAGAAACCCTGAAAGTAAACAAAGGGCTTTCTAGATTGGCAGGAAAGTGTGACATGAAGTTGCCTTTTCCTTAATGCTTAGCAGCTACACCGCAGCCTTTAGATGCAGCTGCACTGTTTTGCCGTTTTTAAAAAAAGAAGCTGGGAAAAGCAGCACCTTTTTAAAGGCGCTTCTTCTCCCCTAAAACGCAAAAAAAAAAAAAAAAAAGCATTTTCATGGCACACTTTCCCTTTTTCTCATCTAAAGGCTACACTTTCATGCAGCCATGAACACACTTCTTTTTGCCAATCTAGATCAGGCCTAAGTTTGGCTATAAGTCCTGAAAAACACCAAAATCAAGACTCAGCACATGCAAATGAACATCACCCAGGGTCGGGGGCGGGGGCAGCAGACAAAAGATCACTAATTAAATAGACATCCTCAGGCTGTTCCATTCACTGACAGACCAACACAAAGATTAACATGTAAACCATTTCTTCTCAACCAAGGGCCACACAGTATATTTACCCCACACACCTCCATGCCACCATTCTCTGAAGATGCCAGCCACAGATGCAGGCAAAATGTCAGGGATAAATTCTTCCAGAACATGGCCACATAGCCAAAAAAAAAAAAAAAAAAAAAAAACCTCACAAAAAACTATGGATATGGGCTGTAAAACCCTTTGACTTCACAACTAACAGTCTTCTTTTTTCCCTGTTCACCTATACTTTGATATATATATAGACAGCCTAACATGGCTATTTCTTTCAAAATCACCATTTCAATGTTTGTGAGAGATAGAAATGTGAAGTACAGTACATCACTCACTGAAATCTTTCTCATTTTCAGGCCAATTTTTTTTTTTAAACCTTCAAACCTCCTGGTCAGGGGGACAAATGAATCAATCATATATCAATTTACTTAAAAGCTTGTTGTTAGGTGAAGAAGATTGAATGAATTCATACTGGTCGTTGATGAAATTACTTTTGTTTGTACTCAGATGCAAGAGGGTTAAATCTAAAGTTGATGAATTGTGTCTGGTATTACTTGATGAAAAAGCAATAAAGAATCATTGAATCACATAACTGGAAAGTGTTGCAAGCTACATATTCTAATTCCTTTTTGCACATGATAAATAGTATCTGAAGTGGAAGAGGAGTAGGCAGAACTGGAGAAGATTATGCATAAACATTGTGCCCATGGTTTGTCCTTGCCTTTTGCATAAAAATGGCTTGGCAGACCACAAATGGGGTGGGGTGCAGGTGGTGACAAAAAAACATTGGGACTGGTTCACTATTCATTTTTTTAAAGTGGTTCTTCACTGCCAAAGCCATGCCAAACTGTACAAGGCTGACTACGCATTGTGCATGTTGACATATTCTGAAGTCTACATTCAAACAGTTTGCACTTAGTCTATACTGGGTCTCCTGGTAGAAAACTAAGACTTTGTACCTTAGTGGCCATGACAAAGAGGTGTATACCCTCCGTCTCAATTTTACTAAAGACCGTCCAGACTGTTATTTATTTTTTATGTGACGACAAAGGCTTTCACAGTGGGCATCCATAGTTTTTTGTGGGTTTTTCAGGCTATGAGGCTGTGTTTTAGAAGATTTTATTCCTGAAGTTTCACCAGCAGCTGTGGCTGGCATCTTCAAAGAATGCAGGAATAGAAGAGAGTGAGGTATATATACTGTTGGTTGAGAGGAGATGATTTGCATGTTAATCTGTGTATTCTCCTGCTGTTAAATGGTAGGGCCTACAGGGGTCTATTTACTTAATGATCCATTGTCTGCTGGGAATCCCCTTCACCCTGGGTGGTTTTTCATTTGCATTTTCTGGGTCCTGATTTTGGTGTTTTTCAGGACTGGCAAACTTTGTTTACTTTAAGAGTTTCTTCTTTCCTGTTAAAATTGTCCAGGTGTTTATGGATTTCTATGGCTTCCCTGTTAATTCTGACCTGATAGTTGTTGGCAGAGGCCAGAATTTCAGTGTTTTCAAACAGCATTTTATGCTCACTTCATTTTATGCCTGCTGCAGTGTCTATCATGTTCCTTGATTCATGTTTGAACACTGCATTTGGTGGTCCCTATGTAGACTTGTCCACAGCAGCACGGAATGCGGCAAACTCCTGCGGCTGTGAAAGGGTCTCCTCTGTTGTTCGCTGAGTGCAGCATTTGCTGGATTTTCTTGGATGATTTGTAGACCATTTGGAGGTTGTGTTTCCTCACCAGTTTCCCTATTCTGTGTGTGACTCCTCTGATGTATGGTAAAAATACCTTCCCTTTGAGTGGTTGTTTGTCTTCACCCCTCTGGGTTTTTCTGGGTCTGGCAGCCCTTATGGAGTAACCATTACATTAACCTGCAGAGCCCAGTCTAAATGCTTCAATTCCAGGAAGTGGGGTTCACAGATCCTTTCTGCCCAGTCTACTGTGCTTTTTTATTATTATTATTTTATTTTATTTTTTGTCTTGGGTGATAGTTGGAATTCTTTGATAGATATGTGTCCCTGGGTGTAGGTTTTATGTATACTGTGTGGCCCAACTGTTGGTTCAGTTAGCGGATAACCAGGACATCCAAGAATAGCAATGCCCTTTCCTTTTCTTTTTTCACCGTTAATTGGATGTTTGGGTGGATGTTGTTAAAATATTTTTTATTTTATTTTTTAAAAACAGATCTTCTTCTCTTTGGTTCCAGATAGTTATTGGCCTGATCTAGATTGGCAAAAAGAAGTGTGTTCATGGCTGCATGAAACTCTAGCCTTTAGATGAGAAAAAGGGAAAGTGTGCCATGAAAACGCTTTTTTTGCGTTTTAGGGGAGAAGAAGCGCCTTTAAAAAGGTGTTGCTTTTCCCAGCTTTTTTAAAAAAGACTGCAGAACAGCGCAGCTCCATCTAAAGGCTGCGGTGCAGCTGCTAAGCATTAAGGAAAAGGCAACTTCATGTCACACTTTTCTGCCAATCTAGAAACCCTATTTATTTATTTAAAGGATTTATATGCCACCTTTCCCCCACAATGAGATTCCTCCTCCATATAACTTTTTCTTCTGCTTTTAAAATATCTTTGTTTCTCTCACCTCGTTCCACTCCATCCCTTTGTAATCAGCTTATTTTATTTGCTGCAATCATGAGATGGAACACATGAGGCAGAAAAAGTGTCTTGAACCTATTTTTCCAAAAGCTGTTTGAACCCCTGTTGACTGCACATGTGGGTCCTTAGGAGGTCTTAATGTGCATGGCCTGACCGCTTGATGCGGCGTCAATCTGTGCCACTGAGTATTTTTTTTGTCACCTCCCCACCATTTAATGTTCACTGTCACACAAACACACCACTGGTGACCACCTGCTGCCTAGACGCCATCCCATGGGATACCCTGCCCTTGAATGGTGACCAAGTTGTACATGTGATCCTCCATTGGTACAGGGCCATGGTAAGCTCAGTAAAACACTGCCAAAGCGCAGTCATGGAGACCTCCACACACATGCCACCTTTACCCTCCCTTCACCCCACGCCTCCTTTTGGACTATCTGATTTGGGCTTGTTGTAATTACATCTATTGGAGAGGACAGACTTTCACTTTTTTTCATTGCCGCTTTGACTGCTTGGGTACAGGTCTGATCTTTGATATGAGACCAAACTTTAGGACCCCAGTATGCCATGCACCATACAACATGGGACACTTGAAAACCCTAGGTAGGTGAGGAACTCTCAGTGCCCTTTGTATTGAATTTTTGCAGACCTCCTCCCCCGACTTCCCGTGTCACCTGTTGTTGATATCTTCCTGCAAGAGTTTTTCTTTCTTTCTTCATGTATAGAAATTGGTATGTATGTTGCATACATTTTTCTCTCTGATGTACACATTTATTTACACAATCTTCCTAATGTAAGTAGTTTTGTTTGCATTTTCTTAAAACATGATGTGCATATTTTTTTTCCAATTAGAATTTTTAGCTGTTCAAATTTTTAAAAATATATACCTGGCATTGTGTGCATTTTATTTCTCCAAAATGCACAGCTAACCATCCAAATGTTCAGATTGCCCTAAGGCACAGTGCACTTTCTATCAGAATAGTTCTTGTGTGTTGCAAAATGTGTCACTGGATGAAAGAAACCACTGATATTATTCTCTACCCGTACTACTAGCAAGAGCATCACTGTATGAAAAGCCAAGTCTTCAGCTTTAAATCTTTGTAATTATTTGTTAATGCCAACAAGAATGAGTATTACCACATTGCTTCAAGAAACGTCTACAAAATGGTATAGCCTTTGAGGAGTATTTGCAGATCTAGGTTTACTGTATGCCAAATAAATAAATAAACAAACAAATAAATCCCCAAATGTGTAGGTTTTTACATGAAAAAAAATTTTTGCACAAGAAAATTTCCTCTGCAGAAAATCCAATTTTTCTGTAAAAATGCCTACAGAGTCTCAGATGAGATACATTTTAAGTGCTTTTATCTTTATTAATAGTATTTTATTCTCTTAACAAGTGATCTGTTTTAGTATTGTAACAGTTTAATGCTATCTTAATTTTATTAATTTTATTTTATTATTATTAATGCTCACTTTTTAATTGTACTGCTTTTAACTGTTTACTTTTTATTGTACTGTTCTTTTACATTCTAACCTGCTTTGAGCCCCAATTCTTTTTTTTTGGGGGGGGGGGGGGGGAAGGGAATGGGATATAAATAAATATAATAATAATAATTCTAGACTACACTCATGTACTCCCTGCCCACTGCTTCCCTTTTTTTCCTTCCTCCTCCTTAGCTGACACATTATCTGTTCTTTGAGACAGACAGGTCAGCAAAGAGTCAGGTTGCTAGTGTTTACTATAGCAGAGAGTTTTTTGGAAGACTATATAGTTGGAGACATGCAACTATTTTCATT
Source organism: Urosaurus nigricauda (assembly GCA_034509955.1). Classification (NCBI taxonomy): domain Eukaryota; kingdom Metazoa; phylum Chordata; class Lepidosauria; order Squamata; family Phrynosomatidae; genus Urosaurus; species Urosaurus nigricauda. Next base: position 251,823,952 of record JAOEGL010000001.1, on the reverse strand, counting down.
TAAACCAGCTCCTGCACCACAAGGATAGCAGCATCCTCAGCCAAAGAGACTCCACATTTAGAGACCCATGGCTAATGATGGTGACAAGAGGTCAGAGAAGTGGCTTCTGGTGATTGGTCAGTTGAAATTATGCTACCACTCCAATTATGACACAAAATTATTTCTGTTAAAATTAAGGATGGAAAAGTTGGGGCAAAACAGATGGGCAGGAAAAAGTGGCTTGAAGCAGCCTTTTCTGAAGCCACATTGAAACCCCACCAACTGCACCTCCAGCTCCCAAGGCAGCAGGAGTGCTCATGTCATGACCACATGACATGGCTTCAAGCCAGGAAGAAGTGGGGAAAAGCTGCTTCTATTTGAAACGGCTTTTCTCTGCATAAGGACACTTTTCTTCTGGCTTCAAGGCATGTGTCATATAAGCGCCACACCTTCAAGCCAGTTTGAAAACACCTCTTTTTGCCTGTCTGTTTAGCCCCAATGATACAATATGGTTCACAATCATGGAGGAAAGAAAGATATATTCTCTCTCTCTCTCTCTCTCTCTCTCTCTCTCTCTCTCTGTGTGTGTATGATTCTGCTTCTGCACTTCTTTCAGGACTTTGCTTTCATGGTTGTTTGTTGATCTCAGATGTGTTACATCTGCACTGTGGGAACTGTTCAATGAGATCAAATGCTACTACTTAAATTATATGGCGTAAAAATCACTTATAACCTAAATAGATTTGGGGAGTGGATTAAAGGCGGGAAAAACACACACCTAAATTCTCACATTTTGTATTTGCATATAATTAGCTGCATTTCACACCTTAAAATTTACTTTGCAAAATTGCAATTGCATTTCAGTTGTAAATGAAACTTCTATTTTGAGCAAATATTCCCAGGTTTTACATTGCAATTATAAGTATCTTCCTCCTGAGTTCTACACAGCCACAATAAACTACAATTCAGGATTCCCTAGCACTTAGCTAGGACAGTTAAAGCGGTCTCAAACTAGAGTGTGTTTTGGACCCAGGTGAATCAGTGTGATTTACATGAATGTTGAGTTGTTCTTATTGTTGTTCAAGTCATTTCCAGCTTATGGCAACCCTAAGATGGACCTATTGTGGGGTTTTACCTTTGAGTAGTTGATTCTAGATGGTACTATTCTAGTTAGGTTTTAGATACAGGTAGCTAGGTATCATATTAGTGAGTGAAGAGAAAGGAATAAGGTGGTCCAGTGTCCATCCTCATTACTCTCTTTTACTCATTTTTACATCCAACATTGCAATATAAGACTAGCTGATCACTTATGAGCTGATTGGGAATGTCTTAACTACCAACCATATTGGCCCAGGGTGATTGTGAAGATTGTCTGGGTCCCAATCCCTTCTCCTGTCTGACCTGGATAGGACTCATTGAGACCACATTTTTATCTAAAGAACTTACTGCCACCACCTGATTAAGTTTATCACGCAGGGTTGGCTGGAATGGTACAAAAGGAGCCGGGAAGGGAATGGAGCAAGTGTGGGCCGAGTGAGGGATGAGTGAGGGACACATTTTTACCACACACAGAATACTGCTGCCACCGCCGGATGTCCCTGTTCCTTTCCCCATCCGTTCCACATCTGTCCCAGAGGAGGAGATTTTTGAGAACTGTTCCGAACACTTCTCAAAAATCTCCTCCTCTGGGATGTATTGGGAATGGTACGGAACAGAATGGGGACTTCCTGTGTGTCTCACTCTTACATCCTGTGTCTCTCACTCATTCTGTTCCCTTCCCTTTTGTAGGGTTCTAGGAGCCCTGTGCGATAAACTTAGATGATTTTCTCTTCCCTTTTTAGCAATGCATTGGGACATTGCTGGGAATTCCACCAGCACTTCCTTTTCCACATGTAGGGAGGAACTGGGCCAAGTCAAGGCACATGAAAAGGAGTATTTTTCATGATAGGCAGAGTACTTTTAATGAATGTCTTCTAAGTAGAGAAATTGTATAGCAAAAGGGTATCTGGTACATAAAGGAAATCTTCCTTCAGGCAAAGATTACAAATTGCAAGGTACTGAGTAGATCATTTCAGCCAAATCAAGAAAGAATTTAAAAAACCTAAAATGACTGGTTAGTATAGTTTCCTAATCTTACTCATAGATCAGATAGGATTTGTAGTCCTTGATGTTCATGGGATCATTGGGAGCCTATACTATGTCCAGCTTCCACCAGTCTTCCCAGAATCTGAGACCCTGCTCAAGATATTCCTTTTTTTCTGTTCCCCATGGGCAAGAGACTTAAAACCTCATGGTGGTTTAGTTGGTACAGACTTTGGCTGTTTGTATTTTGGGGCTGGATAAGAATTTTGTTTCTACTTTTGCTTTGACAAAGGGGGAGGTGTTTTACTAGCCTTCTGCTGGTTCTCCATTTCTCTGTTGTTTGTTGTTGCTGCTGCTGCTGCTGTTATTCTGTGCCTTGAAGTCATTTCTGACTTATGACAACCTATTATGGGGTTTTCTTGGCAAGATTTATTTAAAATAAGATGAGACAATAATATAATTAGCTTCATTAATTAATTGTTAATTCTTATTACACTGAATGTTATTTATGTGTTAAATTGTCATTTAATTATAAATAATTAACTTAGTTATTTTGGCAGGTTAGTCTGGAAAGAGTGGAACCTTGGGCAATTATTTGTGAGCATCTGTGGGCACATTTTGTGAAATGTAGTTCTCTCGGCTTGTCTTTGGAGTCCTTAGACTTGGGAATGACAATGGTCATAAGTATTAAGACTATTAAGACTTGACTTGACTGGAAGTCTCCTTTAGCAGTTTGGGTTTGAGAAAAAGGTCAGCATACTCAATTCTTTCTGTCCTGAAATGAAAAGGTTGGTTTGTGTCTGGGGTTGCTCACCCTTTACACATTGAAGAGAGAGTAAATATATGCCTGCCTGAGCCCTGCAGGCCCCTGCTGCAGGTCTATATAAATAACTTTAAAAGGAACCCTTAGTTTACTCATACATTTGTGTGTCTATCTCTTCCGATTGAGAGGGCAATGCTGTTTTCTGCATGTGTGCGTTTTGTGCAAAATAAACTATGCATCATCTTTCTTCCTTCAAAAAGAAAAGATAAATATCTGTAGTTAAAACTGTAGATGAATTCTACAAAATAGTTCAAAATTAGCAACATTACAATCTTCCCATAGCCTTTTAAATCATAGCTGAAGGGGTAGCAGGGAAAGAATAATGAAAGTTGGTCCCTCCTTCCTGAATCCTAAGTAATTTGTGTATAGCATTTGGCCCTGCATTTCAATTGTCAGTTTCAAACTCTGACTGTTCCTGGCTGATGACACTCAACTCTATCTCTCATTTCCATCTGATTCCAAGGAAGCTGTCTCTGTACTGAACCAGTGTCTGCTGTCAGTAATGGTCTGGATGAGGGCAAACAAATTGAAGCTTAATTCAGACAAGACAGAGGTGCTCCTGGTCAGTCATAAGTCAGATAACAGAATAGGGACCTTGCCTGTGCTGGATGTGGTTACACTCCCCCTGAAATCTCAGGCCGGCAGCTTGGATGTCCTTCTGGATTCAACTCTGAGCCTGGATGCCCAGGTTTCAGCAATGGCCAGGAATGCATTTGTACAGCTAAAACTATGTGCCAGCTACACCCATGACACATGCCTCAATTACATCCCATTTGGACTACTGTAACACACTTGATGTGGGGTTGCCTGTGGACACTGTTCAGAAATTTCAGCGGGTTCAAAATGCTGCAGCAGGAATGCTGACCGGGGCCAGTTCAGGGATCATGTAACTCCCTTGTTGAAATAGCTTCATTGGCTACTGGTTCATTTACAGGAACAATTCAACATGCTGTTTATGACCTATAAAGCCCTACAGAGATTAGGTTCAGACTATTTGGGAGACTGTACCTCCCTGTACAAACCTGCAATAGCCCTAAGATCTTCAGGAGAATGCTTTCTCTTGACCACACCAAGATCACAGGCTCACTTGGTGAGGACACAAGTGAGAACCTTCTCAGTGGCTGCTTCCACCCTCTGGAACTCCCTTCCATGGGAGGTTAGGATGGCCCCCTCCCTTTTGGCCTTTCACTGGCAAGTCAAAACATTTTTATTCAAGCGGGCTTTTAAAATTCATGGCAGGGTGGCTTTTATATGGGGTAGCCATATTAGATTATGTGTTTTTGTATGTTTTTTAATCTTAATTTTATACTGTTTTAACTGTGTTATTTTTACTTTTTAAATTTTTTTAAAGGTGTTGTATCTTGTGAGCCACCTTAAGTCCCTTGTTTGGAGAAAGGTGGCATAAAAATGAAATAAATGAATACATAAAATAATTGTTTCCTGCTCCACATTCCTGGAAAAGTCCATCGGTCCATTTTTCTTATAGAACTACTATCTACCTGGAATCACACTTGAAATTTTGATCCAACCAGTATTTCTCCTTAACTTGTTGGATCTTGGCAAGATCACTCAGCCAACTTCATATGTTATGGATTTGATTATTGTGAAGAACCTCAAGCACCTCTCTGTGTGGTAAGCGGCCTATACACCTTCCAACCACATCCCTCTAACAAAAACATTGTCTAGAACCATAACCTAAGCATGCTACCTTCAGCCCACTTTTTATTTAAGAAACTGAAGTGTAGTTCCCATAGTGGCAATGCTAAGAAGGGTAATGATGTTGGAAATAACCAAGCTTCTAAGGAAGTACCAGTTCCTTTCCAGTCAAGGGGCTGCTGAAGAGTAAGTATGACCCAGTACAGACAGGTGCTTTGTGCTGGCCTGGGCCTGAACTAGGGATGTTTGGGGGGCTGAGTGTTCACATGCTCAGAAATACTACCATGCACCATGGGCACCATCATGGCTCACCCCTGTCCATATGGGGGCTGCCATGATGACGTATGCATGACACAGTGTCCAAACAGTGCTGCACTGTGCATACATCACTGGTGTGTGCAAGGGTGACAATGGCACCCCTGGCACATCCCAGAAAGAAGCTGGAAGCAGGTTCTTTTATGCTTTGCAGAGGTAGCACCATTTCATTGATGCGGCCTCCATCCACAGCAAAAATGGGTGGCTGCAGGCCATCCTTTCAGGGCAGTCTGTACAACCCCTATATCTTTATCTCTATGAGTTTAGACCACCCTTACTCTGTTATGGCTCAACAGTGCCATCTAGAGTGTCTGATACATAGATACCCCTGTAGAGAATGGAAATATTTGAGTTTAGACTGTATCCACTTTCCTGCTTTTATGCCATTTTTACAAGGTTCTGGTTTGAACTGACTGGTTCCTTTGTAATGGAAGTTTAACTAGTTAGGAAGACAGAAATCCTTCTAAGTAATGCTGCTTGGCTACTTAAACCATTACATCACAAGCAGAGCTTATTTCAGCATATTGAATGACAAGTCAATCTTAAAAAAGGGTCTGACTCCCTTCAGATTTCCACAAATATTTTTATTATACTCTTATGTAATATAATAATATGTTTATTATACATACATATATACATACATGTTCATTATATATTCATTTTCTGAAAATCTTATAGGCAATGACAGGTACTGAAATACACACCATATGGAGAACAATTATTGAAGGCTTATATTGTTATCTACTGACTTAGAGTTTGTCTACATGAAATCATGTCTACATTAAATCATTATGTTTTAATAGACTGCAGTCCATCCAAATACAAGTGAGAAGAATTCAGGCTTTTTGGGAGGAGGGGGGACTATATAAACTTTGCTGGGAAAGGATATGAAGCTTTTACCAGAGTATTAATGAGTATCTGTGAAAATGCACATTATCAAACATGTGTCCATCTGTCCACTTTGCATGGACTCACATAGATTCACATAGCTGTGTATTTTTGGCAGAAGCAGGGCAAATAGATGTAAATATGTATATGAAAGTGAAGACAATTAAGCGCCGATGCAAATTGTGTGAAAATCCACAGCATTTTGCACAATATACTTACATGTAGACTAACCATTAGCAGTGTATCTTTTATGACCCTCTTAAGCATCATGGCTGATAAAAAGGGGAGACAGTTTGAATTCAAGGGTTATCCATGTGGAAAACCACTTGATTTCATTGGTTCACTTGAGAAGAGGTGAGAAGCTTTTCAAATTTGTGGACATGGTTGTGGCATTGTGCATGATATTATGCTTTTCCATTGTTATTATTACCATTTATCTATGTTAATAAATGTTGGTTGTTGTTGATTTCTGCCTTAAGATTAGAGGGACAGCTACCAAGACATCTAAAATGGTTTTCCTGGTCTGGGGCCTCAGAAGGAACTTACCTCCCAGGCCCTGTTTTGAGATATGTGAGTTCCTATGTGTAGATCCTCAATTTCTGTAAGTGATTTTTCCCCCCAAATTCAACTGCTTATGCTCTTCTCACTTTTTTTCTGTTGAGCAGATAGAAATGTTTGTGCCCAAGTTACCATACACCACACAGACCTGTTAATCCGTAGTGCGTGGGACTTGGCCAATATATTTGAGTGGAACTGCACTTCTAATGCAAGTATTTCAGCATGTGTATATTCAGCTGAAGTGCCTATCAGTTCACAATTCTCTCATACTCCACTGCATTGCTATTTTGCTATTTTCTTTTAAAAGGCTGCATCATGGTAACAGGATTGGATTGCTAGAATGTGGAATTCTCAGAACATGTCTCTCCACTCTCCCTCCTTCATCTAAGTTACCATTCTAAGCATTTGCACTCTTGGCACTAACAAAGCCTGCCTTTCCTGAAAGTCCCCATTCAGTCCTTCCACTGGACCTTTGCCAGAATGAGCCTAATTCTTCTCCTTTAAATGCTTCCGCTCTTAGACATGCATGTGCGTAATCGGTAATAGATCTGAATTTAACTTTACATGCCAATGAGCTCGGCATATCTGTCTTCCTGATCCATTAGGCACTGGAGAGCACAAAGCAGTGTTGCAGACACGCTCGGTTGATGCTTTCCCCCATTCTCCTAATACCCTGCTTTTAACTGACATCAGCATCACAGGATAAAATTATTTCCAGCCTCATTTAAAACAGTTGCACATTTGAGCAGACTCAAAATGATGGGCTCTAGTAATTTGTTGAAGCGTAGGTTTGAGTCTGCATAAATTAACCTGGCTACAAGCCAGTTTTCCAGAAAGCTGTCCTGGTTATGCTGCCTATCAAAAGTGGATAGTTTGTCCTTATCACAAAGTTTGTCCCTACTGCAAAGGTGCTCTGACTGGGCATTCTGTTGAACTACACCATTTTTGTGTCAAAGGTAGTGGCATATAAGCACTGACCTACCTGGAGCTGACAATCGTCCAGCTTTACTTTCTTCAGTGGTCATTTCATTATTATTTTTAAACATTTGTAAAACAGTTGTCTCTTTTTCAGACTCATCCAACAGCAGTAAAAAAAAAAAATCCACAAATGCTTCCCTTCTGTTTAATTTAATCTTTTATCCCCTATCCCCTCCTTCTTTTACATTCTGCTCCTTCATTGTCCTTTTGTTTTGTGTGTCTTACAGAACATTAGTCTCCTCCTGCAGAGGAGGTTAAGCTTCCTGATACTTAAAAATGCAATGCCAAGAATACCAATCCATGTGACATCATCAACAGCACTGTAAAATCAGGGGAAGAGGGAGAAACAAAAGTGGTCTCTGCCTCTGTTTTAAAGAACTGGAATTCTCTCCTACACAGTCAATGGAATCATCTCTCAGACTTCATTCTGAAGAATTGTTGTGGTGAGAAACCCTGTTTTTTAAAAAACCTACTTTTTTAAGGGAGAAAAAAAAAAGAGAGAACATACTTAAATGGAATTTATGGAAAGTAAACTTGCTTGTTATTAATTTTAGCAATGATAAATGCTCCATCTAGTGGCCTCACAGATCTCTCTGTTGAAAACTATTACATGTAAGGTAGTGTTATTACCATCAATACATGAATGCTTTGTTTATCTAAAATGATATTCATTCAGGTAAAAAAACAGGCTGCCTTCTGTATATGTTATCTATAACTTTAGGCAATGATTACTGTATCATAAGGCATTCCAGAGCATTATTCCTCTTGCTAGATAATACAGTTATTCAGATAGTTCTTTGTTGCCATGGCAATATGTCATAAATATCTATCAACTACCAAAAATAGCTTCAGATCACAAGGTAATAGGGAGATTTTTCATGGGTTTTTAGAGACTTTTTTTTCTTTTTTGCCTTCCAAAAGGAATAAATCAATCCCTATTTTGTAAACAGTCAAGAATCGCTATGAAATTATGATTACCAAAACATTCTTTATAGCAATCTCTTTTCCTTCCTCACCAAGTGATATATTTGCTTTACTTTCTACAGTTTCTTATCAAACTGCCTTCAGATTTACATATTGCTTCATTGTGATAATCAGGGCTATTTTTTTATATAAAAAAGCTTAGCTGGCTTTCAGGTTTATTGGGAACCACACTGTGCCAGAGAGGGACAATGAAGAGCTGTGACATGGCCTGTGAATCTTAATTGTCATCCCGCTTGTGGATAACATCACACTGCTTCATCCTGCTTGGTGTAGCAGAGGTGCAGATGAATATGATGCAGCCATTCCCAGTGAAATAAAATAAATGCAAATGGGAACCTGATAGCGAGGTAACCTTTTAACTGTTTGCACAGCAGAGTCCCTTTAGTGTAAGACCACCTTTCCTCATGCATAGTGCCATCTAATTATTATTAAAGGTTTCTTCTTTTTCTTCTTCAGCAACATGATTTTCTGTGACAGGAATTTTAGCAAGAACTGACAGCTCATTCTTAAAATAGTGTCATAATGTGAGTGGGAAATTGGAGGCAGCAGGAAATTATTGTCTAGGAGGGCATGCATATTTTAAAGGATGGTGCTTTATGGGATGGGGGGAGAAACTTACCATTGGTAACCTTTTTTCTCCCCTCCTAGTTGAAGTAGAAACATGTTGTTATCATTATTAATTTGCTTTCCACCTAAACCTCCATTTTTCAGCCTCATTCAGTCTCATCCATGCCTTTTGTGCCAGGGAATATATTTGTGCTAAATCAAAGCATGTGTGTTGTTATGTATTCACTGGAAATCATTTTATCTTGTGATTGCAAAACAGCATGACTGTGGCTTTATCGTTTAAATTCAGCTTTGAGACATATTTATGACAAGCGGGAAGAAGCACAACAGTGGCTTATCAGGAACGGCTGGGTTTTTGTGAGGTAACTTAAAATTTGTAGTGCTATTAATATTCTCCTGATGTTCTGTGTACATGATGCTGCAGGCTTTATGGATACTGATACTTAAGACATTAACAGGCTTTCATATCCTCAAGGGAACCCAAGCCTTGGGGGCATTGATGATGGCTCCCATCATTTATTTAATTAGCTTTGTTTGTGGAACATGAGATGTACCCAAATAATGGGGAGAACTGAACTGATGGTGAGACTGAGATATCTGTTCCTTCCCTCTTAATTGCAACCATTTCTAGATTTCATTTCAGATTTCATTCTAGATTTCTTCTTTTTCATCCCTCCAGATTATACATTCACTAGTACAATTAGAACCATGAGCCCTTTCACATTACATAGTTATAGTACTATGATTCCACATTAACTGCCATGGAGACATTCTAGAGAATCCTGGGATTTGAAAATTAACGATCAGCCAGAGCTCCTCTAGTGCCTCACCAAACTACAAACCCCAAGATCCCATAGGAAGCCACAATAATGGGTTAATCTACACATTAAAGTATTATGGAAATTGCTGCAGATTTCACACATTTGCATTGATGCTTAATTGTCTTCACTTTTCTGTTCAATTTTTCATCTATTCACCACCACCCCCTGCCAAAAATGTGCATCCACTCAAATTTATACACGGCGGATAAACGGCCACACTTTCAATAACGTGCATCCTCATGGATACTCCTGTAAAAACTGCAAAAAAAAGTTTATGGAGCCCCCCCCCCCCAGCAAAAAAAAGCAAGTATTCCTCCAACTCACATGTGTATTCAATTGGAATGAGGATCACAGTCTATTCAACAGGAATGAGAATTATTTCAATAATGTAGACAAAGCTGCATGGAAGGGTGGAATCATAGTGATATAACTGTGTAGTGTAAAAAGACACCAGATTTATCTAATGTGTTCAATGGGACTTCACTAAGTGCAAATAGGATTAGAGATATATTTTGAACCACTTTTTATGAGTTTCCTTGAAGAAAACCCATTCAGTTCCAGAATATCCATAGCTGAATTCTTTAAAAGAAAATTAAATTATATTTCAACTCCAGAAATGGGAAATTAAACATATTTAAAACTAATCTTAATTTACCAGGCCTTTGAAAAAATTAAGTAGTCAACAAACTGCTTTCATTAAAACAAAATCCAAAACAACACAAAAAGAAACCCAGTGCAGACATTTTACAGTTTGATACTCTTAGCAAGTAAGAGTTTCAAATTCTTCCTCAATGTCTAAAGATGTGAGAGATGGCAGTAAATTAAGTATAATCACACATATTTACTTTATTGGAAATGAGGGGAGCTTAATTTAAAACTGCATGTGACCTGCAATTTTAACCTGCCCTTAAAGAGCTGAGACAGTCCTTATTTTCCAAAAACTGACAAATAACTATTGGTATTTTTGTCCTTAGTTTTATTTCTTGGGAGTGCCTTGTTAAAAAGAATTGTTATCGCAGACAACAAACAGAGCAGATGGAGTATAGCCTTCAGCAGTGTATAGGAGGGGGGAATTTGGATGATAATCCTTAGTGTGAGAAAAAGAGTGTTACAAATATGTCCCTCTTTTTAAGCTATGAATTGTTGGAGGGCATGGAATTTGAGGGCTTTTTAAAAGACATTGCTTAATGAATGGAAAATTTCATGCATATATTTACAAGTGTAACAAAACAGCAGCAGGAATCAGTGAGATGCTTCTAGCATACCAGGGAAAGGCTGTTGGAGTGGAATCCTGCTTTCCAGATTTGGAAAACAAGGTCCCTTTCCTTTCAGGAAACCAAGGAGCATGGGCAGGAAGAAAGCTAATTGACACTTCTCTTATTCTCCATAATCCTCACCTTGCCACTTGTTTCCTCATATGCCACAGTGAACAAGCAACTATGAATCCTTGATACTGCAAGCATCCTCCTATTTAAACACTGTCATTTGGCCCACTTACACTATGACCTAACTAAGAAGAGTTGCTACAAAGAAGAAGGTTGCAAAGCAAAATCCACCATTGTCCAATATGTTATTGCAGCAATTGCTAACAGAAAAGTATTAATTCAGGAGCTTTGGTTGTTTGTGCCTGGAACATTACAACATTCGACTGACATATGTGCCCATTAAAAGTGACTTAGCACTTCATAACATAGCATGAAAGGAAGCTGGTAGACTTTAATCACAATGAAATCTTGCACAGCGGACACATATTTGGTACTGCATCTCAGTCCCTTTGAGCCAAGAAGAACAGCTACAATTATTAATGCTGCTTTAATATGAAACCAAACAACCTCATATAGCTGAAAGGCCTTGAGGGACATTTAAACAGAGGTTGGGATAAACTAGAATTATATTTACATAGTATTATGGTAACTTGGAGGCACAGTGAATTCAGACAGTAAGACATTTAACGATGGCCTTCAATTCTTCTCAATACTACTGGCATATGGGGAGTTACTAAGCATATTTAAGAGAAATGTAACTTTTCTCGCCTGATTACACACAAGTCTATACTTCAATAACCAAAAATCACGTAAAGCTCCAGACTTAATTTATATCTTGTATTATATTGCCATGAGCCTTATTTCTCACTAAATAATCATATTTCCACCCAATTGCTCAACATATCCTCTTTGGATACATTTCTTGTACTGTTCTTCAAAATATCAAAGCACAATCTTCAGTTATGTTACAGAAATATAAAGTAGTGTTAGTGATGGGTGGTCTTTCCCTCACATGTCTCTACCATGTGATTTGTCAGTGATTACAAGAACTCCGTATATTTGGCCAGATGTCCTATAGGCCAATGCTATTCAAATTGGTGGTCTGTGAGCTTATGCTGGTCTGTAAGCCATCATTTGATGCTCCACAAAAATATTCCAGAAAACTAGGTAAATATGATAATAAGGCACAAATATGGCCTGTCCCTTGGTATATTGGAGGAAAAAAAATAGTTAATCTACCATATTACCCAGCTTAAGAACTACCACTATAGACAAATTGAATACTTTCAATTCAGCCAATTATCCAACCTCCACATTAGGTTGTGGAAGAATCAGGGCCCTACATCAGTGCTAGGAAAGTAAAACCATGTTTGTTTCACACTACTCTTTCATACGAGGCTAAATTGGAAGTATAATTTAAGGTCAATTCGAATGCAATCATGGGTTTTACGTTATTGTGAATTAACTCTTCGCATGCAAATTCGGGCAAGAGGGAAGCCAATTCGAATGCAATCATGGGTTTTACGTTATTGCGAATTAAAGCTTCGCATGCAAATTCGGGCAGGAGGGGGTTATTTTCGGGTAATGGGAAGTAATTCTGAACGGAGCAGGGGTTCATGTAAATTCGCTAAACAAGCGAATTTACATAAATCCGCATTGGCTCCATTCGGAGTTGGGAGAAATTCCTCCCCGTTTGAAAGAGTCCACAGTTAAATATCAAAATGAGGAAGTGTATGTTTTAAATTGCCTGTGAGATGAGGAAATAGTTTCTGTTGGTCTGGAGTGAGTTTTCATATTTATAACAATTTTTGCACAATTTGCATACATTTTGCAAAGTGCTTAGCCAAACTGTGTTATCTTCTGTTTTACTGCATGACCTTGTAATAGTTAAATCCAGGGAATGATTTGTTTTCATTGTGGTCAATTAACTAGGCCTCGTCTACTTGCTCTTTGTATTATTTATTTACTTATTTATATAATTTCTATCCCATGTTTCTCAACCAATGTTTTAAAAACATAATTAAAAGTATTTTAGTACAAAAGTTAGATGAAAACACAATCAAACTAAATATATATTTAGAAAACACAGATTAAAACCAAGTTGAAAATCTGAGGCCTTAATACAACTTGGTACTGTATCTTTGGCATTGTGGTTTGATCATTAGACTGTGACTATGGAGATGGGTTCAAATCCCCAATTGGCCATGGCAACCCACTGGGTAACCTCGGGCAAATCACAATCACTCAGACCCACCATGGCAAACCTCCTTTGAACAAATCCTGCCAAGAAAGCTCTGTAATACGATTGCCATATGTGAAGGCACACAATAACAACATCATCAGAAGAAATGGGGTCATATCAACAAAAGTTCGTGCTGAAATAAAAACCAGTTAGTCTTAAAAGTACTGCCACATTTTTCCTTCCCACACCCTTCCTCCTACTTTGGAAGCATACTTTGGGGAATAAATAGTAGTTTTGTACATTGAAATTGTTGGGCAAATTACAGGAACCTTGTTGAATCTTTTCTGCATAGTCTTCATATCACTAGTAATTGTCTTCCATGAATCCTCTCCATAGTGTATAGAGTATTTTTCCAAAATAGGACAGAGAGGTGTATGTATATATGTATGTATGTATGTGTGTGTGTATATATATCACTTGTATATATCACTTGCCAAAGAAGACCTCCCTTCATATTTAAATGCCATGAATACATTCAGAAATCTCCAGAAAAGCCATGCACCATGGAAATACCATTTTACATGGCTTCCAGTATCTCTTGCTCAGCTTGAATTGTTGAAAGCATAAAGAAGGTACCATTGTAGCACCTCAAAAGAATTGTATTTGCTTCTTCCTCTCTAATAGATTGAAAGGAAAATACTCTGAAAACACTGCGAGAGGAATAAGTTGGAAAAAGAACTAATGAAGCTCAGGCCTGGAAACAAAATTAGGTTAGGAGATCAGGAATCCCATACCCACCTCCCTCTTTCAGATTCCTTCCAATTACCATTGCCTACAGAAAGGAATGAAAAGGAAAGTTCCATATAAAAGTGAGAAACATTTTTCCAGGAATGCCGTTAGTTCTTCTACAGAAGTGGTTGGACATTTTTGTCCAATGTGCAACATGTGTTCGTTTTAAGGATGTGGAAGTTGAATTGCTCGATCTTATATTGCTTTAGATAGGGATGTAATTCGCTAAAGCTGCATCTACTCTGCAGAAATAATGTAGTCTGACAACACTTTTACTGGCATCGCTCAATGCTATGAAATCCTGGGATTTGTAGTTTTGTGAGCCATTTAGCCATTGCTGTCAGAGAGATCTGATGCCACAATAAACTATAAGTCCTAGGATTCCATAGGATGGAGCCCTGATGATTAGTGGTGTCAAACTGCATTAATTCCTCACTGCAGATGCAGCCCAGGTTTCTGCTTGAAGGTAGCAATGAGTAATTTCTGTGCATAACAACCATTTGAAAATTTTGCTCAGAATAACTCAAGAACTGTGAAGATTCTCACATTTGGGTTTCTTGACCCTTAAAAAAATTCCCTTACTTTTCAAGGATTTTTTTGGAATATTTTCAACATACTTTCCTATTTGCAGATGTTTATGCACATGAAATGACCATTTGGTTTTGCATTCAGTCAAACATTCAGTTGTGCATTCAGCTGCATAACACTGCTGTTCAACACAAGCATTGCACAGTATAATGAATGAGAAATTCCACATGAGTTATGATATGGAACTCCAACACATAATCTAGCCTTTATTGCTTGTATATCTCATTGCTGCTATTGAAAAACTCTGAAAAGGAAAATGAAGGGAAGGGAATAGTGAGAACCATCTTATGTATCGGAAAAGGGACACATGGAACATGGCCTGTCATTCAAGAGAATGTTTTGTATAAGTAGGAAATAGGCATAGCAGAAAACGACACCAGCTCTACAGTTACTCCTTTGCTATTTCTCCAAACCTATTAGTGAAGAACTTCAGGACAGGTAGCCTTGTATAGCCTCAAAAGGAAGGCAGTGTAATGCCTTCCACAGCCATCTGTCAATCAGGCAGCTTTTCAGATAAAGACCAAATAGCATTACTTTGGAGTGCCTGACTTCTGCCATGTGCTACTGTACTGGGAACTGCCATGATAACTAAAACAACTTTAAAAGTGTCTCATTCCAGTGGTGACAGTGATTTCCAAAGGTAGCAGTATTAAAAAAATATTCAGAAAAAACAGCATTCACAAGAGCCAGCAAGAAAGCTTTTTGAACCTCTTAATCCTAGCAGAAAGTAGTGTTGATCTGAGGCAAAGAAACATATTAAACCAAGTTTCAAAGGATATCCATGTTTATCTTCTAATTACAAATCACAAAACAAAACACCCTAAATGCAATATATATATATATATATATATCTGAGGAAAATCACATACCTTGACAAACAGACATGTTGAACAATTTGGGGAAATACAGGGCTAAACAGACTGACCCTAAACGCCAGCATTGGGCTGGAGTGTGGGCATGGTGACCACATACTAGCTGCCCTAATTCCTCACCAATGTTGGCATCACTCCACACATCTGACTGCATGGCAGGTGGTGTCACAACATTTCTTTGCTGCCCCAAAAAATCAGTGAAAAGCCATCCCCACAGTGGTGAAGGTGGTTTTTTGCCACTCTAAAAAAGAGTGGCATTTTGTTGGTTCTTTTTAGAGTGGCAAACTGCTAGATTAGGGCCGCAGCATGCAGTTGCTGCTGCCTCAATCTGGTGCTGAGAGGGGTTCCAGGACACCACTTTATTGGGGCAGTCTGTTTTGCCTCTACCTTTCAAAAACACATTAAATATATTATCTAGTTTGATCCTGTTAAAATATAAGTTCTCTATTATTAATGGATGTTAATTATATTTTTGTTGCTTTTGTTGTGTTCCTTCAAGCTGTTTTTAATTTGTGGTGACCCTAAGGAGAACCTATCACAGGATGATGATGATGATGATGATGATGATGATGATGATTTGCAAAATTTGTTCACAGTGGGTTTCTCTTTTATTTCTTCTGAGGGTGAGAGAATGTGGCTTTTCCAAGGTCATTCAGTGGGTTTCTATAGCTGAGTGTGGGTTCAAATCCTGATTTCCAGAACTATAGTCCAATGCTCAAACCATTGCACTATACTGGTTCTATTTACATTTATATTTGCATTATCAAATGTTTATACAGCACTCTATATCACAAGGTAAAATCACTTTAAAACAAATTTTGAACAATTAAATCATTTAAAACAATCTGGAATAATTTAAACAACTAAAAATACGTTGAATAATTTAATTTAGACAAAAACATGGTTTTGCCAACATAGTGAGATCCTGAAGGCTTGGATAAAAATCAAGGAAAATTAACTAAACCATGGTTTAGTTTGGTGCCTGAATAAAGCCAGTAGCAAAGGGGAGAACAATCAACATTCTTTGTAGTACCTCTGATTTTTAAAAAAATTTCTTTAAAAATTAGCAAAAGTGAATTATCACAATGCATCTTGGAAACATGCATAATATGGTATGTTTTTCTCCCCTATCACTTGCAACATCATGTGTCACTGTGTGTCCTTCTCTGATAATTTGTTTTCACCAGTAGTGTAAAGAATACCTGAATTTTTTATCATCTTCAATGAAAAATGGTGTCTTGACAATCTCTAGTCTGGAAGAGTGAGACAAATGAAGATGTGCCTCACTAGTTGTCACATGTTTTCTTTAAACATTAAGTTGCAGGCAGGAATTGCCCTCCCCACCACAACAAGAATAACATTACTCACTTCTAATTAAGTAGCAAGTGAACAAACAACTGAATATACAAAATTAAGCATTGCCTTGCCATTATCTTTGCCAGTCTGAATGTTTAATTACTCCCCCCGACCCCCCACCCCCGGTCATCCAGATATAATTTTACCCAAAGGTGCCCACTCAATGCTCACCTAGGAGGGCCTGCTTTCCTCTTTTCCACACTATTCCCTTTCAGCATGAGATATTTAAGAGGCACTACCTAAGCCAGTGTGGTGTAGTGGTTTGAACGTTCGACTAGGACTCTGGAGAGCAGGGTTTGAATCCTGGCCCAGCCATGCACACCCACTAGGTGACCTTTTGCCTGTCACATGCTCTCAGTCTCAGAGGATGACAATGGCAAATGCCTTCTGAAGAAACTTTCCAATAAACCCCCCATGATAGGTTCACTTTAGGGTTGCCATAAGTTGGAAATGATTTGAAGACACACCACCAAAATAAATAACATCAACAACCCTACGCTAATCGTTCCACAAGTTCAGGGAAACCAGTTCAGGGAAAGACAGAAAAATCTCTTAAACCTATCAGTGGGTCAGACATTCCTACTTCCAGAGCCAACTGGCTAAAGCTTCCACTAATTTATGCTGAGCTAGTGTAATGCAGTGGTTTGAGTATTGGACTAAGGCTCTGGAGATCAGGGTTCGAATTTCCACTCATCAATGGAAACCCATTAGGTGATCTTGGGCAAGCTGTGGTCTATCAGCATCACAGGAATACATCACAGGACAAATACACACCCTCTGGACAAATCTTGCCAAAAAAAAATCTCTAGTGATAGTTCGTTTTAGGGTTGCCATACATCAGAAATGACTTAAAGACACATAAGAACAACAACATGCTAACAGGTTGATTCTGGGATAAGACAGAACATTATATTTCTGCTATAGCTCTCCCCCAATGCCAAGTGTGTGATGACCATTCCACCCATCTTCTCTCTTTGCTCACAAAGACCACTTTAGCAACCCAAATATCTACTGGAGAAGTAGAGCTTCATTCCTGCTATGCATGCAAAGATACAAATTAGTATGACACATGTATAGGCTGTTTATGGAGTGATACCTGTTATCAGTCTGATCACTAATGTAGTCACTCCGCTATTTTTGAAAGGAGAACATTTTAAAAAACAAAAAAAAAACAAAAACAAAACAGTTTTATATTTCTCTGAGGGTCATTTTTTAGATTTTCATATATAGGCCTTTCCATCTGACCTGTTCCTTCTGCCATAAAGTCACTGCATGGAGGCTCTGCCACATCAAAAGATGTTTAGGAAATCAGGAAACACGTATTGAACATTACATATGAAATTGGTCCACTTGGCAATAGCCAAGCACTCTGTCACAAGCAATGATGCACCAAGCAAATCAGGTGATTTTTCTTTCATATGCAGTACTGTGGAGAGGTAAGTCTGTGGCAATTTTAATGAACAAATTGCTATAGTTCAAGCATTTCAACACAACCATCCCCCTCATTCTCAGGAACCAACATTTTATGTGAATAGGACTGTACATGAAGATTTCTGTACACAGTCCTGCTACGAGGTTGTGAGATCAATCCCAGCCAGAAGTTCAGGGTGAACTCAGCCTTGGATCCTACCAAGGTCACTAAAATGAGGACCCAGCTTTTGGGGGGAAATTAGCTTACAGTTGTAAACTGCTTAGTGCTGTATGAAGCAGTATATAAATGAAGCTGCTATTGCTACTGCTATTGCTGGTTTCTTTCTTTCTTTCCTCCTCCTTTCTCTCTCTCATCTCTCTCATTCTCTCTTTCTCTCTTTCTATTTCATGGATGTCATAAGGAAATAATAATGGAGGAAAGGTGGGAGACAACAGACTCTGAGATGAGAAGAGAAAGAAGATTTAATTTTGTGAAACCTTGCTAGAGGGCTAGGTATTTGAAAGTGCAAGTTCAGTGAAAATTAATTTTCACACATTGTTTTCAAAGGGATTTTATTTTATCTTGAATATGTGTCGCCTGCAATTATTTCAGTGTGGAAAATAATGGCAGCTAATGAGTTCCAGTTTACTCTAGTCTGTCTATTACTGAAGAATTAAAAGAACTTTACAAAATTTGAACACCAGATTATTCTTGTTCTAAAGTCTTTTTGGAACTTATAATTGTATGATACTTTTTTCACAATACAAACTTTCTTGCAAAGAAAAAAAAGGGTTCAGAATGACAATGAAAATAAAAATAGCAACAATAACAGCTATTTTACAAGTGCAAGCTAATTTACAACTACAAGGCAAAGCACATAGAATTCCTACTGTATATAGAAATATTGGGGAATCAATCCCCAGTTAAAATCAGTGAGGCCCCTTTTGTACATATGAAAAAGATGGTGCTGTTAAAGTAAAATATACATTATTTTTACTGTCTGCAACACACTTTGTACTTCTTAAGTTTAAACACTTTTATTTTTCAGTGTTATGATCCACTCAAGGCTTGTACCCCTTTTTGATGGCATTGACTTGGACCATAGCAACACCCCCATATTTATGTCCCTGTGGTATAATTATTCAAGCCTGAGCATTCTTCCATAACTGGAATATGTAGAATGTAGGTAAGGAACAGAACTGTATTCAAAGAAGACTATAAACCCTGAAGGCCACTCAGTCCAGGAAGAGGAAGAAATAAATGATGTGGGACATGAATGTTCTTCTGAGAACATCTGTTTTTGGAAGAGATCCTGGATTTGGAGACTCAGAAGCCTGATGAAAATAGATGACATGTTCTTATTGTTCTGAAACAGCTAAGTATTGTCTGTTTGAAAAGGAACTGAGGTGATTTTACAGATGCATCTGAGTACTGAACTGTTCTATGAGAAAGAAACATGGCACTGTTCTTTTGTTACTTACAACTCTGTTCCCCAATTTATCAAGGACATTTTGCTTTTTTAGATTTGAAGCCTGTTCTCTACTGGCTTGGCAGTTTGTTCCACTTTTTGTGTCATCTGCAAATCTGATGAGAGTTTTCTCCACAATGTCATCCAGATAATTAACAAAGGTGTTGAACAGCAAAAGATGAATGCCAGTTAGAACATTCCTTTTGTTCAATATGATTCATTAATAGAATCCTTTAGATGTGGATTTTTAGTCATACTACTAACCTAGTGTTGCCTTTTTTTTTAAACTGACTAAAGCAAATGTTAGGTGGAAGTACATTGATATAAGATTTTTTGTGTGCCAGATTTAAGGAAATGCTAAGTAAGATACAGTTTAGAAAAGGGATGAAATTTATATAGCCATTTAAATGTTGGATTGCAGCTCCCTGAACCTCTTCCTCACCATTGGCTATGCTGGGAGTTATAATCACAAATTTCTAGAGGGATGCATGATTCCCACCCCTCATTTCAGACATCAGATTTTGAGACATTTTTACATACAAGAAAATAAATACAAATAGTTACAACAGTACATATTTCTTTTGTTATTCTACAGGATATAGGAGCCAGCATGGTATGGTGGTTTGCATGCTGGACTAGGACTCCAGGACACCAGAGTTAAATCTCTGTTCATCCATGGAAATGCACACTCTCTCAACCCTAGAGGGAGTTAATGGCCATGGTCACACCCTCTCAACCCTAGAGGGAGTTAATGGCTATCCTCTGAAGAAATGTTCACCACGGTAGAGTTGTGACGGATCAGGGCTGACCACACAACAGGAAGAAAATTCAACAGGGCCTCTGAAAATACAGGCTCTCCTTCTAAATTATCAGCACAATGTTGTTATATTAATATAGTAAAACATACAAATATACATAACCCAGGGACAAGCAACACCTACTACATAACAGGACTGGATTAATACAAACAAAAATCCATCAGTGATACCTTTATTGGCCAACCGGAATGCACAATGGGCTAATCTAGATTGGCGCAAAGAGCCGTAATAAGGGCTCTTTGTCCCACCTTTAGGGTTAGGGAGGACGTAGCTTCTACACCCTCCCTAGACCTAAAGTGTATGGACGCCACCATTTTAAAGTGCTGGCGTCCAAATGGACGCACTTTGAAAGCGTCGTCATGTGCGCAGCTGCTGGACGCACTGTGCACATGATGATGCCTTTGCGCCATGGGAGGGTGAAAATTGCGCCCTTTCCGCAGTGCAAAAAAGGGTGGGTGGGTCTTTGCCGCAGCTTTTATACAGCCGCAGCAAAGACCCAGGGTAGAAGAGGCCATGGCAGTGGCCCCTTCCTCCCTTCAGCCCCGCTGAGGGAAGCGGGGTGCAGTGGGTGCCCAGGGCGCCCGCTGCACCCCACTTAGAGGCTGTGGGGAACTGGCACTTCCCCGCAGCCTCTGGAAGCTTTGGGATGGGGCCGGGGAGGCTGCCAGTATGGCAGCCTCGGCCCCATCCCGCTGCTTCCTGGGGCAGTCATGGACTGCCCCTTTTGGGCAGTCTAGATTGCCCCAATATGCTTCTTGAAAGCTTTTGAAGCTCCCTGGGTTTCTTCATCAAGCAAGATGTTACAAACCAAAAAGGAGAAAAACAAACAAACCACAATTGGAGATGTTAGTCAGATGTTTTACTAATGACTGAAACAACATGCAGGCGTCTGACTAACATTTCCATTTGTTTTGCCCCTCCTGTTTGGTTTGTAAAATCTTGCCTGATGAAGAAGTCCATGGAGCTTTGAAAGCTTGCAACAAGTATATTGTGCATTTCAGTTGGCCAATAAAGGTATCACTGATGGATTTTTGTTTGTATTTGTTAAATGGCCAACACAGCTACCCCTGAATGTTATCAAGACTGGATTAAGACACGGTGAAGTATTAAACTTAAATAAAAACTTAAATCCTCTTCCATGCTAGACTCCAATTATGCCTAATTATTTTTACAGTATTCATGCAGTAGATACCAGAAGTAGCTGACCAGAAAGGTTTCTTTATACAGTGGTCCCCTGGGTTACGAAAGTAATCCGTTCCGGATTACCTTTCGTAACTCGGAAATGTTCGTAACCCGGGGGAACGCTTTGTTTGCTGCGCCGCGCGGCAAATTTAAAGGGATCGCACTTTTTTTTTCATACCCCGGTTTTTTTTTTCACAAGCCGGGGCCGTTTTTGCGGCCCCGGCTCTTTCGTACCCCGGGGTTTTCGTACCCCGGGAGATTCGTAACCCGGGGTACCACTGTATGTTGTTGCTGCTGTGTGCCTTCAAGTAATTTCTAACCTGAGGCAAATCTATCAAAGGGTTTTCTGGGGCTGAGAGTGTGTGACTCATTCAAGACCACACAATGGTTTTCCATGGCTGAGTGCGTAATTGAATCCTGGTCTCTAGCCATAGTCCAACACTCAGACCACTATACCACGCTTCCTCTTTTGGATCATATACATAAAAAATAAAATACAAATTATAATTGTGAGAAAGCAATTGGTAAATGAAGTCAAATTTAACAAGATTATAATTTTTTTAAAAAAATTAAAGTGATAACCTAGTAATGATGACAATCCTATACAGAACCCTGATCTGTCAAACTCATAGACAGGTGCTTATATGGAAAACATCCAGTGATAACTCACACATTAAGCTGGCAAGCTATAGATAAAGAGATGAGGGACAGCAATAAACATACAATCATTACTTTCAATAAATGAAAATGCTACACTGATGGCAGCTTTATGGCCTGGGTAATAATTATGTTTACTGTCATAATTTTTACAGCACGTTTGATGCTTAAAAGAAGCATAAAACTAGTGATAAAACTTCCTTTGGCCTACAGAAATGTTAGTGCAAATATGCTGAATATATCACAGCCTGTGAAGAGAGGGAAATGGAAATCAAAAATACATCTTCACTATATAAGAAAAAAAAGGTTGATGATACAGTCTACTCTAAACTCTTGTGGCTTTATGTATATGGTAATACCACAAATGTATAATGTACCTTTATAATCTTTAAAATCAGCTGAGAACATCTTTTGGAATAAAGCATGCCACATGGTTTTAGTAAATCAGCAGAGGAAAGAAATGAAAGTCTGGGAAAGTATTTTTAATACCTCTGCTGGAAGAAGGAACCAGGAAATTATAGGTCCATTAGCTTTACTTCTGTCCCTGGAAAAAATGTTAAAACAGCCTATAAAACAATTGATTTGTATGCATCTAAAACAGACTGATTGTTGAGCAGGAATAGAGCTTTTTTTTATGAACATAAAATATCAAACCAGTTTAACATTTTGATAGGATAGCTGTTATGAGAGTAACCCTCTACATGTCTACTCAGAAATAAACTCCAATGAATAAACTGTTATACCCAATTGTACCCTCATCTATTTAGAAGAAGGTAATGTTGCAATTAATAGGGCTTTGGTCTGAGTAAAACAGAATACAGGCAGGAGGTTCTTCATGGGGCAGAATAAAATGAGGGCATTTCCCCCCATCAAAAAATAAAAAAAATATTTTTCACCAAAGGAGATTTTTCCTTCAGTCTCAAGACAGCTAGGACTGCAGAGAATGAACATGGTTCACATCTGGTGCTCTCCAATTTGCTGCGTTCACAGTTGCCTGTCCCTTTTTGCCTAAACTGTATTTCTAAATGCTCAACGATAGTTTTATATTATTGTAACATTAGAAATCTGGGGACTGAAGGAAAATTCCATGTGGGGAGCAGAATTTTTATGGGAGCTGTACACTAATTTCTCCCCCCAGCAGCTATACTCCTATTTGTCACCATATGTGCCTATATATAGACAATAACAATATGCCTTCTAAATGTAAATGAAGTCCTGTAGACAAAATGGATGTTCTTTGAAGCTGCAGTCTATGGTCCTGTGCTATTGTCATTGCTCCCTGCTCAATTTTTACAAATAATGGAAAAGGATATTGAATTAGTGTCAAATAGTCCTCATGCATTTTACACTGAGATTTGCTAGTACTTGCTAATGATGAATGAATGGCAATGCAGTTGTCTCTCCCTTTCATTTCTTTGTGTACTGAAAAAGTTAAGCAAAAAACATTAGCAATTAAAAAAAATGCTATTCTGCATTTTTGGCAAAAGCAGAAGTCAATGTGATTGAGTGATAACAGATAGGATAAATAAACTGCATGCACTTGAAAATGCTGAGGAAGATAACAATGTATTGATCTATAACATTTAATAAAGAAAATTTGCAGACCGAGGCTGGTTATGCACTTGATATAAGTAGCCATCATAATGGAATTTTAGTAGCTAGGGTAATGATGTACCATTTTTGTAAGGTTAATGTCATAGTCAGAAATAATGCAAGATAACATACATTACAGTTTAAACATTTCCTTTCTATTCTACAACCATTTTGCCTTTTCAATTTTCTGCCTCTGTGACTGTTTCCTTATATTAGATTAATTTTGTTTTTTATCCTGATTTCTCAGTGTCTGGGATTCCTTTCCTCCTGCACCCTTCTCTCCAGCTAACTATATTATGCCCTGACATTGCTGTCCCAGCACAACCATGCGTAAACTGCAGGGCTCATTAAAGGTTTGTTAGCAGAAGCAATAATGAGTCATGCACTAGGTCAGATTATGTGCTTTGTCCAAAAAAAAAAAAAAAAGACTTATTTTTGAAACTCAAATTGTTCCTCTGAAGTGCGATCAGAATAACAAATATAATATTTTTAGAGCTATTTGCAGAGAAAGTCTAATTCAAAGTTTATCTTTCCATCTTTTCTTCAACTTCAATGAATGCTCATTACAGATCCCAAATGTTAACATGTTAAATTGATTCTGCACTAAAATGATATGAAGCTTTACAAAGTTAATGAAACGGCCCCATATTGTTGAGATTTTAGGAAGCATTAGCATGGTAGCATAATTAAAATGGAACGTAGTTCCTAGTCTGTTTTATTTGTTTTTCCAACTTGTAGGGAAAATGCACTGGTGGGTTTTTTTGGGAGGGAGAGGGGGCTTTTCTGTATGTAGTAGTAGTCTTGTACTGTAGATGATAATCTGGATCTCAATAGCAAAGTGGAAAATGAACGTTGATACAACTAATGTTCCATTGCTATTAAGAGAATGGTTCTCTTCAGGGATGGATGATTTTTGACTAACCATGAAATAATGAAACCAGACACAATATTTGGGGTTTAAACAAGAACCACTTTATAGACCTAGAATGTATTTAATAAATGTTTGAGGCCTGGGGCTGAACAAATGAAGAGAGGGGCAACCTGGGTGCTGGTTTAACTGAGGCAGATGTCCACCTATGGCATGTCCCCAGACCACAAGGACATCTAGGATGGTAACCTGGGGTGCTCCTTCCCAAGCCCTAACTTTATAAGAGAGAATAAGACCCCAACCGTCCACCACAAGGGAAAGCTAAGATGTATACTGATCTCATATACTGTTCCCCCACTACCTGTCACGAACAAGGGACAAGTGCTTGCATAGTCTCTTTCCCTCACCAGGCCTGCCAAAAGGGCAATCACCTCCTTTTGCAAGTCCTCTAGGAAAATCAAGTTACTTTCTTCTGACAAGAGAATACCCTTTATTTAGATGCACAAACATGGATAAATAAGCAGGGGTATCAACTGGATGTTGTTCTAAGCAGTTGTCAGTTTCATTTTCTTTCACATTCATTTTTTTTAAAAAATCTCTCATATTGATTTTTTTTTAAAAAAAAAATGCAAACATGGGAATCTATTTATGGCCAATTTGGGAACTATTTAGGGAGGGAGGGAATATTTCCCCCCAGTTCCTAGTTATCATTGATCAAATCTCAGGAGATTATTACATTGGCAAATAAAGCGACTGCTCCCCAATGGGATACAATCGCAATTCAGGTCACTACTAGGAACTATAGCATATAATTCACTGCCACTGCTGCTGGGTGGCTGCATCCCAGCTGCATCTGGGGTACCAGGGTTGCTTTGGAGGCCACTTTGTGAAGCCAGAAACTTTCAGACTTGGAAAAGCAGCCTCCGAAACATATCTGGGACCTGAGATGTAGTCAGGATCCAGATGCCCAGTGGCAATGACAAAGAATTATGTGTAATAATTCCCGGTAGCAACCCCAGTTGTGACTGTATCCCATTGGGGAGCAGTTGCTTTATTTGTCAATGTGATAATCACCTCACATTAATTATTCATTTACTAAGTAACCTTTGACACTGTCACTGTGAATGTAATTGCAACTCTTTTTTTTTTCTTTTTTGGATCAGTAGATGTGGTTTGTGTAGAGAAAGCCATGGTGTAGCTCTTCTCTGCAACACTCAGCTCTCCTAGAAAATGAAACAATGTTCAAGTGGGGAAGAGATAAAGCTGGACCACATGGGTAATATAGGAAGAACATCCATATGAGCATGTGAGAAGAAGACTTTATTACTATGGACCTACTGTACAGGGCTATCCAATTTAGGAAGTAGTTTATGAAGTATGGTATTAAAGCTAAGGAAGAGTGAATTGATGGAAAGTATCATCTAGGAGTTAGAGACAGTACAGGAAATTAAGTTCTCTATCAGTGAAAGAAAGACATTTCTCTTTCCTCATTGTCGATTCTACCTGATACAAGTGACCAATATTATTCTTCTCAAACAGGAAAAGATCACTTCCTCCACTGACAGCTGAGAACTTTTCCATTCTGGAGGGGAATAAACCATACCTAGAAGCAATGTCTCTCCAGTGACAGTGTGCAGAATTTCTGCGCTGGGCACTGAGAAACAAACAACCATTTCTCAGTGCTCAGGACATAATTTCTACAGGTTCCTGATAGAGAAGGGCATGACTGTACCTGTGCCATATCTAGGGATTGTTTCAGTTCTTTTCTGTGATAATTTACCAAAATTAGGAAACATTTTGATATTTGGGGTGGAAAAGACAGATCTGGGAATAGGGATCTGAAAAGTGCTCAGAAACTTCAGCATGACGTGGATGCTGTTTTGTTTTTGTTTTTGTTTTAAAGAGTTTTTAGCTTTAAATTTTAATAATGTAATGTTTTAAATTGTTTGAATTGTTTAATTGTTTTTAACTAACTTGTATTTTGTATGTTTTATAGTGTTTTAACTTGGAATGTTTTAGATTTGTTAGCTGCCTTGAGTCCCTGTACTGAGAAGGCGGGATATAAATAAACACAACAACAACAACAACAACAACAACAATGCTTTTAAAAAAATGTAGGAATTCCCCGCCCCCTCGCCTTTGAAGAAGCTTCCTGAGAAAACTCCACAAGCTGGAACTGACTTAAAGACACTGGACAATAGAAGAGAAACTAAACCTGAAAATATGTCCATCTAGACAATGAGCTTTGAGTGCTTAAGTTTTTAAAAGGCTGTATATTCATCCATGCTTGTGGCACTTAATTCAGCATGCCACTTCATTTTTTTTCCTCAACAGACTCCTCAGTTTTAAGACACATGTGGCAGACAACTTAGTAACAGCATTTGAAGCTAGCTGTTGCAAACAGGGAAAATGTGCAAATTGCATATTTTGGTTGGATTCTTTAAGGTTTAAGACATTCAAATACATGATAAATTTGACACATTTTTCTATCCCTAGTCTCACCTAATATGTCGAGTGATTCTGAGTTAGAACGTTTTCTACACTTCATAATTCTTTGATATCAGCACTTGATACCTGTACAACCTTCAGGACTGAACAACCATGTTCAGCAATCTCCCTGTTGAATATTTCCAGTCAATCTGCACCGTTTTTGCTGTGAACAAGTGAAACATTTCTAAACCATAAATTTGATTGTGTTTTGAAAATCTTTTAAACACCTAAGCATCATCCTATATCATCTACTACGTACATTGTATTCCATTTTTTAAACAAATACAATTATCATTCAAAAGTGGGACAATGGCATCATTATGGCTGCACAGGTAGACCTACCAGAACAAATGTTTTGAATACTTCCATTAAAATTTAATTAATGGACCAGTTAAAAAAAAATGGCAGGGAAACTCAGATTAATGTGAGCTGTCTATACCATATGCAGTAACCAATGCCTAGTATGTCCATACAATCATCACACTCAAATCTTGCATTTCAGCATCAGAGTAGGTGCATGTGCAGCATTCCTCTGAAAAATGAAAGCCTGCTACCCCTTATAAATAAATGCAAAAATTAATACATACATCAAGAAACAGGAGCATGCTAGAGGGATTGCATGTGAAGGCAGCTGTTTGTTGTTGCTGTGGAGAGAGCACAGGTAACAGGAAATTTGGAGGGAAATTTGGGCCACAATACTCTGGACAAACTGTGACACTTGGGTTACCATTTGTCCTGGAAAGCTTGGAAAATCCCAAATTGAAAGGACTAAAAAATATTCCAGCTGGCTGGGCCATCTGAAGCAGTAAATCCAGAATTTTTCCTTAGCTGCAAGTGTAGCATTGCCACCTTATTCTTCCACTCCCTCTCCGTTTGCTCTTAAAGGCCCAGAAGGTAGAAAAGGAAAGGAAGCAAGCAGAGATGGTTGTGTTGTTTGGTGACTGTGTTGGTGGTTTGAGCCTAGGATTAGGAAGCACGGTCAAACTTTGCTTCCAAACTTCATTGAGAGAGAAGTGTTTGTGTTGCTTGGTAGCCTCCCTCTCTTCACATCAGCTGTGGGGAAAAATAACATAAAAGAGCTCTTAGCCTGTACTATATTCAGGGGTGCCCTGTTGCCATATAAGAAAATTTGCAGTTAAGCAAAGTACAGTAACATCCAAATCCCACAAAACAGAGATACCTTTATTCAGACAACCAACATGCACAAAATACATACGGATATTGACACATAATGGTAGAAAAAGTGCTTAATGTGTTGAATTTGCATAATCAGAAAAGAAATTGATAATATGCTTAATTATAATTATAATTATTTCCATAATATGCAAATTAAATGTTGATATGGAATATGGCAACCCTATGTGAGAGTACCTATCTCCACATCCCAGTGACTGCTGGTACACTGAGTGTATCATACCTGCTGTAATAGTAAAAACATGGAGTCAATGAACATATATCAATCAAGGCTACCTTTAAAATTAGCAAATTTTTAAAGATAGCTTGTACTCACCCTGGATAGGAGTGGGATGTACATATAAATAATAAGACAAGATGTTATATTCTCTTTTTATACTGGATAGATAAGAATTCAATTAACCTGCTGCTTCTCAGTCATGTATCTTTAAACTATGTCACAAAATAGCATATGCTGCTGACAAGCAATCTTGTGTAAGCTGCATGGCAAAAGCAGACAGATTATCTGAAGAATATATATACCATGATTTTTCCTTGTCATTTATGGGGGGAGGTGGTATTGTGAGAAATGAAAGCTGTTTATGAATAGAACTTTAATTAAACTTAGCTGTAGGCAAACTTGATAAGATGACTAGGCTGCTAACTAAGGAGATGGAAATGCTACCTCACTAATCCTTCTATATGACATTTGTGAAAGTGTAGTATTAGACAGTATGCTGGCAAACTAATAAAATATTAAGGAGCAGATCATGCCAGTGTATTAATGGACTTTCAGAAAATTATATATTAATAAAAATCAAAACCTTGAAAAGATTTATCAGGGAAGGTGATATCAGAAGAAAATATGAGATACAGAACATGGATAGAACATCGATATGACAACTAATGAAACAAGGCTAGTACCAAAGCTAGGATGAAATCTTAAATACACCTATTTGAGGGGCTTTAAATATGTTGGTAAGCTTAACTCACCTCCCTGTGGGTACCTCAGAGGTAATCTTTATCACCTGCCCTCAACTGAGGCCAAAACACACTGCAGAAATAATCCAGTTTGAGATTGCTTTACAGTCCTGGCTTAATGCTAGAGAATTCTGGAAACTGTACTTTAGTAAGACATTTAGCCTTCTCTGTCAGAGAGCTCTGGTGCCAAAGTAAACTGGTCTCAAATTGGATTATTTCTGCAACGTGTTTTGGACCTCATAAGTTGAACATGAGTCAACAGTGCGATGCGGCAGCTAAAAAGGCCAATGCTATTTTAGGCTGTATCAATAGAAGTATAGTGTCTAGATCAAAGGAATTAATAGTGCCACTCTATTCTGCTTTGGTCAGGCCCCACCTGGAATACTGTGTCCAGTTCTGGGCACCACAATTCAAAAAGGATGTGGAGAAACTGGAGCGGGACCAAAGGAGGGCAACTAAGATGCCGAAGGGTCTGGAAACCATGCCCTATGAGGAACGACTTAGAGAGCTGGGGATGTTTAGCCTGGAGAAGAGAAGGTTAAGAGGTGATATGATAGCCCTGTTTAAATATTTGAAGGGATGTCATATTGAGGAGGGAGCAAGCTTGTTTTCTGCTGCTGCAGAGACTAGAACGTGGAACAATGGATGCAAGCTGCAGGAAAAGAGATTCCACCTCAACATTAGGAGGCACTTCCTGACAGTAAGGGCTGTTCGACGGTGGAACACACTCCCTCGGAGTGTGGTGGAGTCTCTGTCCTTGGAGGTCTTTAAGCAGAGGCCGGATGGCCATCTGTCGTGTATGCTTTGACTGGGAGTTCCTGCATGGCAGGGGGTTGGACTGGATAGCCCTTGTGGTCTCTTCCAACTCTATGATTCTATGATTCTATGGTGAAGGAGGCAAAGTCAGTGGGCTATCACAACTCACTTTTCTGATTATTGCATACCCTGAAATTGCTTGCATTTTAACCCAAATCTACCCTAAATCTACCTTTTAATCAACACAGGCCCACAACATAGCCATTACCATGTCATTCTGGAGTGGAGGGCATCAGCAGAGATGTGTCCAGCTAGTTTTCAGTAGCTGACTGTGTTACAAGAAGGTCATCGCCCTGATCTATGGAAGGGCGGTATAGAAATAAATCTTATTATTATTATTATTATTATTATTATCGTGAGGATGCTTAGAGGTCTGATACCACTATGTTGTGTGTGTGTGTGAGAGGGAGGTGGTTACTTGAAAGCTAGTTTTTTTTTATTTTTTTTTTATTTTTTTATTTTTTTATTTTTTTTTGTTAGGCAGACTGAGAGACATAATGTCAGGCATACCTCTCTCAATGTGCTAGTCTAGCCAATGTTAAGTTTTGCAGTTAGCTTTGAAAAATTTGCCTCGCCATCTTAACTGAACACACCACTTTTCCACAAATCTTTTTTGTGTCTATGCCTGAGAACATCTCCACAGTCAAAACCTCCACCTCTTTAATTGACCCTCCTCTCCAAAATTATCTTGTCAAAAAAGCTAGCCCACATCGTAAATCTAACACATGCCCCTAGGTTGCTTAGAAGGGGGGGGGGTGTTTAATTAAAAGAAAAGAGTTTAGGAACTCTGTAGCCAAGAACAAACAGGACAAAAGAAGAGGCTTCCAGCCCCTTCAGGGCAGGGTGTTTACATGACACATGCCTTCAAAGCAACCCAAAGCTACTCCAACACCACAGTCCAGTCCTTTGGACCAGAGCCAATAATAATCCAGGTTAATTTGGTTCCTGGCAGCACAGCTTGGGTCTCCACAGATCTGACCTGGTTGTGGCCAGAGTGGCCTTGGGCCGCTCCTTCCAGCCCATCTGCTCTGGGGAGAGAGATGAAGTTAAAATGCTGTGACTTGAGATTATTATTATTGTTAGCTTTATTTATAAAGTGCCGTAAATGTACATGGCGCTGTATAAAAACCAAATAAAATCAAGGATATGTAAAAACCCTACCTATGGCTTACAGTCTACAGGTTAAAACAACAAATTAAAAACATCATAAGAAAACAAGTTAAAACAGCAGATATCAAATATTGAATCAAGAGAGAGAGGAAGTTTTGGACTGAAGTGGAAGAAAGTGGAATCATCTAGCCTGCACAACATACGGCTCAGGGGCTGCATGCTGCTCACCAAAGGATTTCAGGTGGTCCATGAGGATGTGCAATCACTTCAAGGGTCCTCTTCTACCTGGCCTTCTCCTGAGGCAAAGGCCAGGCAGAGGAATAGGAGGATAGGCAAAAGTTTGCCCTGCAAGACTCCTCCACTGCTCCACTTTTTCCTGAAGAGAAGGCTGGGTGATGGAGGAGGAGGATGGGCAAACACTACCCTGTAAGGGTCCTCTGCTGCTCGGCTTTCTCCCAAGGTGGAGGACGGGCAAAGACTTGTCCTACAAGGCTCCTCCTCTGCCTGGCTTTCTCCTGAGAAGGCCAGGCAGTGGAGGAGAAAGGGAGAAATATTAGCTCTTCAAGGCTCCTCCATCGCTTGGCCTTCTCCCAAGGAAAGGTCCGGGCAGATGAGGTGCAAGACAGACAAGGCTCCTCCGTCATCTGGCTTTCTCCTGAGAAAAGAGGGCCAGGCACAGGATGAGGAGGACAGAATTAATAATAATTAATATTATTAATTAGTATTAATAATAAATATTTAATTGAAATCTATCTGCAGCCGTAAGAAGTTTAGCCTAATTTAATTTTGGCCCCTACCTTCGTCCAAGTTGTGCAGGCCTGATCTTGACACCTACTAGTTCAGGTAAGGAAATAAAAGATTGGGCAAGATAAGAAAGGACAGTTAAAGTAAATATTGCAGTGTTCCGCTAATGGTACTGACCCAAACTGAATTACTATTAGATCCTGTTGTCACATGGACCTTTGCTCAATCGTTAGTGACAGAAATAATGACATATAGTACTGTTGCTAGTCTGAGAGAGTATTTATGATTTTTGAAGCCAATTTTCATGCTGGAATATAATTCTTCACTAGTTTTATTCCTGAAGAGAAGAAAAAGTAATTTAAATCATTTTCTTCCAACCATCAGAAAGTCTTTAAAAACTGCACAGTTTTTGAAGAGAGCCTGGAGCTTTTTCTGCTCAAAATTTTCACATGATAGTTTGTGTGGAAATCATCACTTTCTGTTCAGGATTTTTTTTTATTTTTATTTTTATTTTATTTTTTTGCTCAGTAAAGTATATTTATGGAAAAATTGTTTCTGTGCAGAAAGTAATGTTTCCCATTCAGAAAAAATTGTTTTCTATACAAAACAATTACATGTAAATTCTGCATAGAGATGTAGGCTATACAGTGGGTCCTTGGTATCTGCTGGGGTTTGGTTCCAGGACTCTCCATAAATATCAAAATCCGTGGATGCTCAAGTCCCATTAAATACAATAGCATAATAAAATAGTGTCCCTTATATAAAATGGCAAAATCAAGGTTTGCTTATTAGAATTTATATATTTTTTCTTAATATTTTCAAGCCATGGATTGTTAAATCCATAAATAAAAAATCCATGGATATGGAGGGCTGATTGTATTTTGGAGGAAGCAACTGGCAAAACCACCTCTGAGTATTCCTTCTCTAAGAAAACCCTATGAAATTCAGAGGGTCACCACATGATTTGAAGTCTCAAAATGTGAAGATTCTCATCCAAGGGTCTCCTTATTAATACTCAATAAATACATTTTGAGCATTTTTAATATTCTCTCCATCCCTATTTTATACATTTTTGCAAATGCACTAAATTTAGATCTACAACTTATGCATTGCTGCATGGACTATTAAAATGTAGAGAGACTGAGTGAGTCATTTCTGGTTTTTGTTTTTATTTTGTTTTTGTTTGTTTGTTTGTTTGTTTTGAGCAATCAGTCCTTTCTTTTGTTGCTGATACTATGCATATGCATAATTTCTTGAAGGGTAAAGACGCTAAGGACTTTTTTTAACAGTTTTTCCTATCACTTCAAGGGAAGTTACTTTTCTGTTGCTAACTGGGTTGAAATTGCATCACTGGTCTTTTATTGCTCTTTGTCACTGGTGCTCGCATGACCTCTGTACTGAAATCCCTAAGTACCTTCTTAACTGACAATAGAGTGACATCTAAGTCAAAATGGTAACTCTATTTTCCCCACTTTTCCCCCCTGTAAGATCTTCAACATCTTTGTCTTCCTAAGAAATCAGTGAAGGTTCAAAAGCTTGCATGATCTGCTTTCTGTATTTTGGATGGCTAATCAAAGAATCACTCTTTTGTGGATTTTCTATTTTGTTGTATTTTGCTGTTGTAATTTGCTGGCCAACATGGCTATGTATGTATATATTCCCTTACATATAGACAGTGACAATCTGAAGAAGAGAGACTCCCATGTCCATGAAGGCCTGTGATAGATATTTCAAATTATCCTCTTTAGAGCTTTGGCCTTCTTATGTAGAGGGTGATAGAATTATTACTAGGGAGTGGACCTAGCATACTTCTCCTCATCAGATATTTACTGAACCCAGATAGAGAATATATGGAGAACAAGTTCATGCAGTAGTAACTTTTGATAGGCCAGCAGCTTTGATCTATTGAAGGCATTGATTCCTGAATCTGAAAATGGTTCAGTAACATCTGGAATGTGGTAGGAGTGATGCAGCTGCAGGCCACACAGAGAGCCACCCTGGAGACTTCATGGATCCCTCGGATTTATGGTTGGTAGCTTTATGTTAAGGATCCTATTTCTTAATCCAGCCCTTCTTTAAAATGAATTGTTTCATTTTCTTTATATTCACGCTCCCAAACACTTAAAGGATATAAGATTACTTGTGTACAAAATCCACAGGCCTCTTGCTGCTTACCACCCACATTTTCACATTTTATTTTAGATGTCTAAGCTTTCCCACAGTTCTCCAAACAATTGAAGGAAAAGACAGATAATTAACTTCTCCATGAATATTCATAGACACACTTCTGTTATTCAAGGATAATTTTAATGGAGCAGCAGGCTATTGTACTGTATAGAGCAATTGAAAAACAAAACAACATGTAGTTTTTCTGGAAACAAAAGAACATTAAAATTCAGGATTGTGTGGTGGTAAGTTGGGGTGGCAGTTTCATCATTTCAGGATAGAATGTCCTGAAAATTGTTTGTAACTGGGGCTTATTGGTGAGCTTTTCACTTAGAAACCTTTTCAAATTAAAGTATTAAATACACTTGTACTTATAAAGCATTTGTTGGAAAAGCTTTTGTTGTTTTCTGCCTTCAAGTCATTTCCAACTGAAGGAGACTCTAAGAGAAAACTATCATAGGGTTTTCTTGGTAAGATTAATGGAGAATTTATAACAAATGGAATGGTGAGAAATTATGAGAATACAGATAATGATAAAATGTGCAACTTAACTGGTAGTTGCTCATCTATCTATAAGAGAGAGAGAGATTAAGTTTTTGGAAAGGATTGTTAGGAATCTGAAAGTATCTTCAATAGTTTTAAAAATACCTACAGTCCACCTTTACATCTTAATATATCAGTAAAATTGTGTATTCCTATGTATTGTTTCTGGATTTAAAGCACTATGTTTGGTGAGTGTCAAAAGTGCAGGAACATATAGTAACAGAATACACATATTTTTTTCAGATGCTTTGGTGTTAGAATCTGTCCTTGAAGTCCAATTTGCACTACCTGGTTCAATGAATATTTTCTCTGCAGAGGACATTTCTTGTGAATCAGGAAAGAGTGGAAGGGGGATTAGTTTCGGGAAACTGACTTCAGAGGTTGTAGTTTCACAGATATAGTCTTGCATGACTCTACTGTTCTGGGATTGTAAACTCACTGAAGCTAGGAGCTGTGTTCACCTCTGTCTTTGTAAAGTAGTTCTTAGGGCCAGTCAACACCAAAAAGGTTGAGGCCCACTTAAGGTTAAATAAATACATTTTTAGCAGGTGAAGTATTAAAGATCCACAGAACAGATCAAGAGCTGGAGAATATCAGACCACAAATTGGCATCAAGATAGCCTGCTTTAACCGCAGATATTACCTATATGACAAACACTACCACATATGACAATACCTACCATCAGTGTAACTCCTAGAGAAATCTGAGATTTCCTTCTACGCACAAATAAGACTAGGATAAGCCTGGTTAAGTCAGTCAGATTACATGCTTGTGAAGAACTCTTACAAAACTTGTAATGGCTTGCTTACTTGTTTATTTGTTATTGTTGTGTGCCTTCAGGTTGTTTCTGAATTATCACTATCTATGCAGTACCTATCATGGAGTTATCTTGGCAAGATTTGTTCACAGAAGTTTGCCTTTGAATTTGTCTGAAGCTGAGAGAGTGTGATTATGGCAGCTGTCACACTACAGATATAAAGCAGTTTAACACTACTTTAACTCTGATTGAGTGCTATGGATTTCTGGGATTTGTAGTTTCTTTCTTTCTTTTTAGATACTTAGACTTCTCTGCTAGATAGGTCTAGTGCATCACCAAACTACAATCCCAGGATTCCATAGCACTGATTCATAAGAGTTAAAGTGGTGTTAAACTGCTTTATTTCTACAGTGTGGCAGCAGCCTCTGACTCTCCAGAGCCACAATCCAAACTACTATGCCATGCTGGCCCTAATTTATTCACTTAATTATTTATGTCTAAGTAAACATGAATAAGACTAGGTTGAACAATGGAATTATTTCAGAGATTGGAGCAGCTCTCTGAACCAAAGAAGGAGAATTGTGCAGTTGTGAACATTTTTTTAATATAGGAGATAAATCTGGGAAGATAGAAACCAACTCAGTCTGATTGCCTAAATATTTAAGTAATTTAAATAATGTGACTATTGATGGCAATTTAAATGAAACAGATG
Organism: Urosaurus nigricauda; assembly: GCA_034509955.1. Lineage (NCBI taxonomy): Eukaryota > Metazoa > Chordata > Lepidosauria > Squamata > Phrynosomatidae > Urosaurus > Urosaurus nigricauda. Next base: position 251,787,759 of record JAOEGL010000001.1, on the reverse strand, counting down.
CATTACATGTCTGCATTGCTCTTCCCTTTACATATTTTAAATTAATAGGAGTTCTGCCTGGATAAAGAACCGAAGCAATGGCTCCTCTGTGTTTCCACTGCTCATTATGGTGCAGTGTTGGCTTTGTATAACAGATTGGGTATAAGCTGAAAGTGATGTGTTGGATGGCTCATTGGTTAGAGTTGCTTCAGAAGGAGCAATATTGTTAGTCTATACTGAATGAAAGTCAGATTTCAGATTCAGAGAAAAAGAAAATGAGAAGGCAGAGTATTCAAAATGGTCTATGACAATAATGAGAAAGTCAAAAAAGTTAATAGCTGCTTCCTCTCTTTGCTAGCAAGTTCCTCCTCACCAAAGCTACACCAAGATGAATGCGATAAAAGAGCAAGAAAATCTGAATTTTTCACCCTTTTATTCCTAAAGGATAATTAAAAATAATCAGAAATAAGTAAACAAAATACCCAAACTGTGATTCTATAAAGATCAACCTAGCTTCAAGAACATTACAGAATCTTAAGGGCAAAATAAAGGGTATGCTTTGTACATATTTACCAGGGGTGATCCCTCAAGGGGTAAAAAACATCTTCTTGTCCAAGCATGTGGTTGTCACCAAATGCATATCTTGCACATAGAAGTTGAACACCTTTTCTTAAAGGAGCCCTGGTGGTGCAGTGGTTAAATGCCAATACTACAGCCACTCAAAGCCACAAGATTGTGAGTTCAATCCCAGGCAGGGCTCCAGGGTCGACTCAGCCTTCCATCCTTTCGTAGGTCAGTAAAATGAGTACCCAGCTTGTTGGGGGGCAATTGGTTTACACATTGTAAACAGCTTAGGAAGTCTTGAGTGGTATAGAAATATACTTGCTATTGCTATTGTTTTGTTATTGGTTACTGGTATGTAAACATAGGTTTCATTTACCTTTCTTCCTACTGAAGTCCATATCGTTGAGGAAACCCAACTGCAAGAGCAAAAACAATAGCTGTGCAAAATATGTATTGTCCTTAATGTCTATTTTGATCATCACAAAAATTTGAAACAAATTCAGTGGACTCCAGTTAGTACAAAGTCATTCAAAAAGAATTGTGCAAGACTGTATAAGAACAAGTTTCCTCTGCACCATTCTTTTTGTATCACTCTCAGAAATCACTGGGGCTTTCTAGATTGGCAGGAAAGTATGACATGAAGTTGCCTTTTCCTTAATGCTTAGCAGCTGCACCACAGCCTTTAGATGGAGCTGCGCTGTTCCGCAGTTTTTAAAAAAGAAGCTGGGAAAACCAGCACCTTTTTAAAGGCACTTCTTCTCCCCTAAAACACACACACACACACACACACACACACAAAAGCGTTTTCATGGCACACTTTCCCTTTTTCTCATCTAAAGGCTAGAGTTTCATGCAGACATGAACACACTTCTTTTTGCCAATCTAGAAAGCCCCATTTGTGTTGTTAGAAAGTGCTAACTGCTATTATCTATTCATTTTTAGTTAGTTGACATTAACCTGAGATATGTAACATTGAAAAAGAGAGAGTGGAGGCTCCTTTCAAGGTGGTGAGTGCCTTGGAGATATACCAATGATTTAGGAGAGCAAGCAAAGTAGAACCAAACCATATCAGGGTCAAATGCAGAGTGCCAATAACAAGAGAAATGTGGCCAATTCAGGCCAATGTCTGAGTACCAAAAGCAGTCAAGGGAAGGTTTTTTTCAGAAACAGTTTGATCACCGCTTCTTTCATGTAGAACATGACACTTCTTTCAAGTAGAACAAGACACCTCACTGGGAAAGGTCCCTGCTTCATTATCTAAACTTGGTCTTACGTAAACCTCTTGGAAATATGTTAGCATTTAATTCTCATTCATTTTTGGTATCTCAGTAGTATTTACAGAAGTATGCACACACATACATATGTGCTGGGGGTTTGAAAGATAATAAGAAGCAATATCATGGATTGGAAGAAGAAGAAGAAGAAGAAGAAGAAGGCGGCAAATAAATGAGTTCTAGAGCAAATCAAGCCTGAACTTTCCTTAAAAGACAAGATGACTAAACTGATACTGTCACACTTTAGCTATGTGAGAAGATTTGACTTAATAGAAAAGACAATAATCCTTCATAAGGTAGAAGGCTATAGGAAATGAGGAAGACCACAATCCAGATGGATAAACTCAATCAAGGAAGCCATGGCCCTGTGTGCAAGACCCGAATAGCGCTGTTGATGATAGGTGACTGGAAGGTCTTTCATTCATGGGGTTGCCATGTCAAAATCAATTGGATGGAAATTAACAACATAAGGTGTATGGGCAATACAGAAGAAGTAGCTAATGAAGGTTGATGCCAAAGCAGCAGGAATATCCCCCACAAATGCTATTACCTTCCCCCCCACCCCTGTATATATCTATGAAGAATAACACTGAGATGCTTGAATGACAGAAGCTGCAGGTCAATGTCTAAAAATGCGCCCTCCTTTGTGGGTTATCTTGAAAGTCAATTTGAATTAATTATGCTCCCCTGCAAAGAATAGAACAAGTTCTTCTTTAGTAAGGGCTTAATGAGGTGTATATTTTATCTATCTCTTGACTGCTATACACAAACATTTGAACTCTTGTAGTCATTTCGAAAGAGTTAGATCTGTCATTATACATTACAGTGCACATGAACTAAGCTTGATAGAGATGTTTCCTAACTAATTCTGTGGAACACTTTAGAAAACAATAGAAGAAAATTTTTTAAAAGTATTCTGCATTTCATTAGATGTGTGTCACATTTGATGAAGACAACATGCCTTGGCTTACATTGCATACATTGAAAGGATTTCAGTAATCTATCTATTTCATACATGCAGAGACTTCATGAGATTTCTCAAAACCTCTATGCATATTTCACAAAATACCATAATGTAAGTTGCGGGGATATGGTGGTTCACACATATGGAAAACTTATAGCTTGATACTACTGTACTCAAATGAGAAGCATAAACATATGAACGGGCCTATACTATATTGCAATTTACAAATGGTTGGCAGCATACAATTTAGGGCAGTGTTGTTCCATACAGTGATTTCCCATAAGAATAGAAACTTGGAGGAAACTAATTGAACTAGAAGACAGAGAGATCCTGGACTGAACTACAGCAGCATAATATTTTGATTCGTTATATAGATATAATTGATGGAGATATATAAATATATGGTTGGTCTCGGAGCTGGTGTTGGAGTCCCCCAGACTTCTTGTCTTGGGGGACCTCAACATCCCCTTCGAATCCAACCCATTAGATCTGAAAGGTGTGGCTTGGGAGTTCATGGATTCCATGACAGCCATGGGCCTGTCTCAACTGGTCTCAGGACCAACACATTCTGCGGGTAATACACTCGACGTGGTCTTCTGCACAGATCAGGGAAATCCGTGGGCAGAAGTTACTACCACCACTGCCCTGTCATAGATGGACCATTTCCTGGTCAAAGTAGAGTTATAGGTGTCTACCTATATCCCTCTTGGGGGTGGAGGACCTATTAAGATGGTCTGCCCTCGAAGGCTGATGGAACCCAAAAGGTTCCAAGAGGCCCTAGAGGGTCAGATGGTTGGGGCAGACGACGATCCTGTTGAAGCCCTGGTTGAAATATGGAACAACGGCCTTACCAGGGCCATAAACAACATCGATCCCGAGCATCCTCTCCATCTCGCTCCAAATAGAAAGGCCTGGTACACCCGAGAATTAAGAAATATGAAGCAAGCTGTGAGATGACTAGAGTGCCGTTGGTAGAAACACCAACGTTTATACAACAAGACACTCCTTGGGGACCTTCTTAGTCCCTAGGGAGTGGCAATCGATACAGCAAAGAAATCCTTCTATGCTGTTCGTATTGCATCAGCAGAGTCTTGTCCGGCAGTGCTTTTCAGGGTGGTTAGAGAGTTAACACATCCTTCTCCCACCCTGAATCCATTATTAGAACCATCTAATGCCTGCTGTGATGCTTTTAATGACTTTTTGCTGATAAAATCTCTCGGATAAGGGCTGATCTGGACGCCAACATTGAAACAGAAACTGTGAGAGAGGTGTTCAGTGACTCCGTGGACTTGGTTAGACTGGATCACTTCGAGCTTGTAATTACCGAGGAAGCAGACGAGCTACTTGGATCCGTTAGGAGGACAACGTGCCCTCTCAATCCCTGCCCATCATGGCTGACTGCGCAGGGAGGGGATACAGTGGTGACACTACTTCAACATGTCAACAATGCATCCCTCAGGGAGGGAAAATTTTCATCTCAACTTAAGCAGGCTATTGTTAAGCCTCTATTGAAGAAACCCTCCCTAGATCCCCTGCTAAAAGACAACTATAGACCGGTCTCCCTATTACAAGGTGGGCAAGGTGATCGAGAGGGCAGCTGCCCACCAGCTCCAAGCAGTCTTGGAAGAAGCCGATTATCTAGACCCATTTCAAACCAGGTTTAGGATGGGCTACGGAGTTGAGACAGCCATGGTCGCCTTAGTCGATGACCTCCGTCTGGGTATGGACAAGGGAAGTGTGACCCTGTTAGTGCTCTTGGACATCTCAGCAGTCTTCGATACCATCGACCATGGTATCCTTCTGGAACACCTGGGGGAGTTAGGTATCGGAGGCACTGTGTTTCAGTGGTTCCATTCCTACTTCTCAGGTAGGTTCCAGATGGTGAAGCTGGGAGACAGTAGCTCTCGCAAAAGAGAGCTGACATCGGGCGTCCCTCAAGGCACCATTCTGTCTCCCATGCTATTTAACATTTACATGAAGCCGCTGGGAGACGTCATCCGGAGACATGGAGCGTGGTGTTATCAGTACGCTGATGACACCCAAATCCATTTCTCTATGTCCCTGACTGCTGCAGTGACTGAGGATGGCATCTCTCCTCTGAATGCCTGCCTTGACTCGGTAATGGGCTGGATGAGGAAAAACAAGCTCAGGTTGAATCCAGAGAAAACTGAGGTGCTAGTAATAGGTTCCCCAGGTCCAGGGATGGAGATTCATCAACCAGTCCTTGACAGGGTCACACTTCCCCTGGAGGTGCTCCTGGACTCGTCTCTACAACTGACATTGCAGGTGGAGGCGATCACCAGGAGTGCCTGGCATCAGCTTCGGCTGATACGCCAGCTACGTCCCTACTTGGGCAAGGGGGACCTGGAAACAGTAGTACATGCACTGATAACCTCTCATTTAGATTTCTGTAATGCGCTCTACATGGGGCTACCTTTGTACCAAGTTCGGAAGCTTCAAATGTTTCAAAATGCAGTGGCCAGATTGGTAACAGGGGTGTCAAGGATGGAACATATCACCCCCAACCTAAAATCTCTGCACTGGCTGCCAATTTGCTTCCGGGCCCAATACAAAGTGTTGGTCATTACCTTTAAAGCCCTATATGGCTTGGGCCCAGGTTACTTGAGGGAACACCTCTCCCAACATAATCCGCCCTGCACCCTAAGAACGAGTGACAAAAAACTGCTAAATCATATACATACGAGATTAACATCTACATCTCGTACAACATTCTCAGCTGTGGCTCCAAAGTTATGGAATGACCTGCCGGGAGAGATCCGTCTGATACCTACATTGGAAGCGTTCTAAAAAGCGCTGAAGATGGATCTCTTCTGGCAGGCATATCCATCTGACCTTACTTAATGCCCCACTGAACCAGATTACCCTATGGATATATTATTGATGTAGCCACTGATTCTAATCTGTCATAATTTATGATATTGATTGTATTGTATTGCATTATGTTTTTTAATATGTTGTAATCCCACCTCAATCCATAGGGAGAGGCGGGAAATATAAATAAAATTTTATTATTATATTATTATTATTATAATCTTGTTGTATAGTTACAAATGCATAACTGAGAGTTATGCATGCATGATTGCTACATATTCACAATCCCTATATACCTCCTTGTTTAGGGAATACACAGAGACTGTGAAAGTCCCCCAGTCCCCACTTAGCAGTCAGCAATCACTGTAGTTGATGGAGGTTTGTTTCCCTGTCTTTCAGGAAGCAACTGATTGATGTTCTCTACTTTGCGGGGGGGGGGGGGGGGGAAATTGCAACAGGGCCCTTGTTTCTGTCTTCTACAATGGAGATTGCTTGCAGGAGGGGGTGAGAACATTAATCAGCAGCTTCCCAATGGGGAACAGAACCCCATTGATCACTGAAACTGCTAACTAGTAAGTAGGCATGGAGTGTCCGGCCAGGAATCACTATACACCAAGCAAATCCCATGGTTATGTAACCATGTAATGCACAGAGCATTTCAGCCATAATGTGAATTGGGCTAGAATCCGATTGGTGATATATGCATGAGTATACATATTACCCCTTGATGTATATTTTTGTGTTCGTTGTGGATAGATGTATCCAGCACTTACATTTCTCTGATCCCTGGTCATACAGTTTACCTTTCTGCTTTCCAGGCTTTCCAGGCTTTTTCCCCCCACAATCAATTAATGCAGCTGGACACAGAGGTAAGCAATTATCTCCTGGATTTCCCATGAGGTCCTTTGGAGATCTAAAAAACTATTCTCATCTTCATATAGCCATTTGAAGAAACATAGCAAGATTCCCTCCAGCCATCCCAAATTTTCTCCAAACACTAAATGGTTGTAGAATCCAAAAGATGAGCTGGGGAGAGAGTGGTACTATGGTTGGTGGAGTTTTATTCTTTATCAGGTCAATGAAAGATCTCAGATTTTCTGTTACATAGCTAGTTTAGGAGCCAGGGTATTTCGTTGGCAATGTTTGTGAAAGATAAACAGGATTGAAGACATTTATCATTAAGCTAACTCACACCCATCCTCTCAAACACATATTATAGACCAATAATTGAAAATATGGCCCTCCGGATGTTTTTGGCCTACAAATCCGAATAGCCCTAGCAAACACAGCCAAAGGTGAAGGATGGTGGTAGTTGCAATCTCAAGAAATTTGAAAGAACTGATTGGGAATGAAAATTATACTGACAGGTGTTCTTGTCTTTGACAAAAAGGGTGCTTCAGCACATTGAAAGATCAGAAGATGAACTGTTTTGGGGATCATCTTTGACTCTTTGTCCTGAAACAGATGGGCAGTAACAGGTACCTGGGTGGTGCCATTAGAGTTTGGGAGCGCGTAGCATTTGCACGCTCCTGAACCCCACTATGTAATGGTGCCTGTGCCATTACTTAACACTGTTTAGACAGCGTACGTAATGGTGCTGCTGCAACTGCGCAGCTGCTAGATGCAGCTGCGCAGTTGCAGTGGTGGAAAGGTGCCCAATGGCGCCTTTTCTCTCAATTGTGCCACAACTGTGGCACAAAAAAGGAGCAGGGAAACCCCACTCCTTTTTTGCTGTGCAGCTTCACCTCAGCATCTAGCTGCTGCGGTGAAGGTGTGCTGCAAAAAAAAAAAAAAAAAAAAAAAAATGGCGCCAGACCGCCCCTTTTGGGCAGTATGTACTGCCCCTTTGATTAGATCCCCCCAAGGCTTGTGTGTAAGATTTCCTTTGCTTTAGTTCCTGTTCTCTCCCAGTCTAGCACATGGTCTATGGGGTGAGTCTTCTGCTGGGTCACTCACACTCTTGGGGGCAGAGCGAGCAGCCACCAGCTCCAAAGAACTGCTGTTTCAATCTTTGGAGCTCAGTCTCTGAGGACAGAGCAAAAAGTAAGCTATGGTCTTGGGAGGTGTGGTCATTCTTGCTTCTTTGTGCATTCTTTAAAGACTTTTGTGGGGCCTTTTGTTTGTTTTGGCTGTGTGCACCTGGTCTAAGGTGGTGAGGCTCCTCCTGGATCACCTCCTGCTTGGGGTTCGTACTAGAAGCCACTGGCACTGTATAGCTGCTGCACCAGTCTTTGGAACTCAGTCTCTGTGGGCTAGCAATCTACACCTTGCAGTGCACACAATCATATCACTAAGAATTATTACAGTCTGAAAGGAGTGAAAAAATAACTGCAGGGATGGAGGCAGAAGGATTTGTCACTGTCTACTGCAATGTATATGCAATGTTTCTCTTCTTCCCAGAAAACTTTACTGACTATGCTTGCAGCAAGTGCAAACTGGTGGCTTTCTTGGAAGAAGGTCAGCACAGTGCAGCTACATGTTGAGACTCTTCAGCACATCAGAACATAGAAGAACTTCCCAGACATAACTGAGGGGGAATTGCTCCTACAGAACCAACAGGAAGAAACTAACAATCAAAATGAAGCAGGGGTTGCCATTCAGAAATTGTGTACGTGTGCAAAACAGTGTATTTTTGTGTGAAGTGTTTTTGTGCAAGTTTGCTACACAAGCTTCTTTTTTGGGGAAAAAAAGGGCAGGAAGTGAAAACTGTTGGAGAAATGTGCATAAACTTCTTATAATATTGCCCAGCAGAGAGAAAATGTTTGAAATTATGTGATGTTTCATCTAAGAAAAACATATTCTTTAATCTTGCTGGGGATGTACAGGCTCTGTAACCACCCCTTTTAGCACCAGACTGGGGCTGCAGCAACTGCACATTGTGGCCCGGAACTGGCCTTTCCATGGCTCAAAAAAGAGCTGCAGAAAGTGGCTTCTTTCTGCACCTTGGAAAGGGCGCCATAGCCACCAGTGCTACACCTTTTCTGCGCTCCTTTGCCAGAGGAGAACCATGATGCTGCCTGCTGTGTGGTGTGGCATCATTCTGGCATGGTGGCAGAATCAGGGCATGTGTTGTGTGAATGCCACGCTCCCACTCTGCCCTGATGCTGGCCAAAAATTCCAGAATATACTCCCTGTGAGTTCTTGGGCATGATATTTTCTGCAAAGAAAAATATATCAGATTTATTTTTTCTACACTGTTCCTTTTTTTAAAAATAAGTATTGCCATTGTCCAGGGTCAGTCTTAAACCACTGTAATAAAAGTGAGAGGAACAAGGGACTAATTGAAGTGACCAGTAGAATAACTAGGGGTAAAGTGAATATTCATAAATATTCATTCTCAGGTCAAACTCTTCCAGGTTTCCTTTTTTAAAAATAATATAAATTTTACAAAGTACCATATTTAAAATAGCTTTCCTCACAAATGGAAAATTCTGTTGGAAAAAATAATAGAACACAAAGTCTCCCCCCCTCCCTTTCTTTCTCTTTCTTTCTTTCTTTCTTTCTTTATTTATTTTTGCACAATTATCTCCTGGTATTTGAATATCCCAAAGTATTGCAGAAGAATTATTCGAGGGGGGGGGGGAGAGGGAACCTGCATCTCTTGGAACGTTTGAATATAGAGATAATAGTGCACAGGATATGCAAAAAGGTTCAATATATTTGCAGAACTTCATTCATATAATTGGTGGTGCAGTGGTTAAATGCCTGTACTGCAGCCACTCACTCAAAACCATAAGGTTGCGAATTCAATACCAGCAAAAAGGGCTCAAGCTTGACTCAGGCTTGCATCCTTCCGAGGTTGTTAAAATGAGTACCCAGACTGTTGGGGGCAAGTAGCTTACAGTTTTAAAACCTCTTAGACACTGCTTAGGCGGTGTGAAGTAGTATATAAATGAAGCTGTTTGTTGTTGTCTGGTTTGTTCATATTATTTTGTCATTCCCTGAGTCCCAGTTCCCACAGTCCAAATCTCCAAGGTGATCAGTCCAGATGACGCAGGGCCTAAACCCTGGTTCTGGCACAAATTTTCCAGATGATACCTAGCCAGTTCAGCACCAAATCTGAGGTATTCACACACACCCAATACAGTTGTTTTAAAAATCACGTTTTGATCTCGAACTTCCTGGAGGATATGGAGCCTTTCATTGTAATATTTGGAAACTGTTTGCATGGACATCCCACTGTGCCATTGGCACCAGAACCACTGGCACAGGTGGCTCACTCTGAGGTCAGAATGAGTCACCCAGCCATGTAATTGACACTGGTTGCCTTGTTCTGATGTAAGAGCAAGCAATTTGCCAGGTGGCATAGTGGGATGTGCATACGAACAGCTGTCTAGTGTTGCAACAGAGAGGCTGTGCAGACCAGCAAGAGAAGCCAGCCTGGGGATGGAGTCGGGGAGTAGCGTCCATATGATGAATGCCCCAGCTCCGCCCCCAGGCTGGTGTGATGCTGGGCACTGCACCACATGGCACACAGCATCACAGTGCTTCTCTGGCACTGCTCCCACATGACACAGTGCTGAAGGAGCACCATAAAGCTCTGGTGCTGTGGCTATCATGCCCTTTGCAGGGTGCAAAAAGGAGCCACTTTTTGCAGCTCCTTTTGGAGCCATGGCATGCAGTTGCCACAGCCCCGATCTGGCTGTAAAAGGGGTAGCTGGAGGCCGCCCCTTAGAGGTGGTCTGCATAGCCCTGGAATGCCCAAGGTAATAGCAACTTCAAGGTTAGAATACTCTGGGCTGCTCCTGGAGTATTCTGGCTTATGCAGACCCATTCCAAGCTTTTTCTCCACTTAAATTATGAGGATCCTCTTCCTGGTAGGCATTAACTAAAGCCTTATGCACACACAGTGATTTCCCTCACTAGGTAAGCAAGCTAATGGATACTTTCTCTCTATAAATAGTGACATTGCATAAATAACTTTTTTATTTTCATTATAATGAGACCTTATTTATTTATAACAATACAGACATGTAACATCACCACATGTTCACTATATATTTTTAGAGGATAGGCCATTTCAAATCAATTATCTTGTCTTTTCACTATATGAATCTGAATATTTTTCTCGTTCAGCTGCATGTCCACTCTCTCCTACTGTTTCCAGTTCTTCATGCTGCAATTGATGTCTGTTCAGTAGATCATGACAGGTGGCTGGTTTCAAGTATTAAGTTTTTCAAGTAGAAAAGCCATCTTGCCATCAATAAGCATTTGAATCAGCTCCCAAAGCAGCAGGGCTACCTAAAAGAAACTATTGAATGAGAAGTTGTTTCTTTTTTTTTTCTTTTCTTTCTTCTCTGAAACCCCCTCAGTACCTACCAAACTCCTAGAGCTCTTTCTTAATACTTCACATCTTGATTCTTTGCAGGGTATTTTTTTTTTTTTGGTCTTTTAGAGTAGTGCTATTGTAGGCATTAACTAATGTCAGATTCATTCTTGAAGGGAACAGAAAGGGAATGCTTAATACTACCTGCAAAAATAATACAAAACAAGAACAAAAAATCCCAACAGCACAAAGTTATAGGAGTTTTGCAGAACCACTAGTTGATGTGTGATCAGTGGGGTACTAAGAAACTTTGGCATGGAGGCACACATCAAGGCAGATGCCATAGACATACCTCAAAGGAGACTCCAAAATAGAGATAGCTGTTTTGATGCATATCAACAAAGCAGTTCTAGATCTTTTCCCTCTCCAATAGCAGCAAGCTTTAATTGGTCATTCAAGATGAAGAGATCCCAAAATACTTTTCATTACAACAAAGGTAGTTTGCAACCATATATTGTCACTGTGAGAATCTGTTTCCTTGCATCACTGTGATGATTCCCCCCTAAACTCAGGGGAAGCAAGGAAGCCTGAGTGAGGTAACATCATAACCTACTAATTTTTTTTTCTCCAAATGTCTCTGATGCTGCTATTCTTGGTTTCTTTACACCAGTGGGCATGAAAGTAAAATATGGAACCTTGAATGAATGCGCACAAAGGTAGTATTCTTTAGGTTGTTAGAATTTGAAGGAATAGGTAGTAGAATTTTGAGAAAAGCAGGAGTGATTGTCTGAGAAACCCATACATGTCCCTGTAAGCCCTGTTGGGAAGGCATCAGCACCATGAAATTGAAACAAACCATTTTATTTCACCTTCAGGCTGATGAAGTCTTCTGGGGAAGTTTAAAATTTTCTCATTGCTTTGTGACATTTTGATTGTCAGCACAGTGAACTGAATTACTGTTCTGTGACTAAGGGCACATCTAAATAGGCCAAACAAAACAGCCTCACCTCATGTTCACAGCAAGCTGTCCAAACAAAGTTTGGGATGACTGGGGCTGAATCAGGACCTTTCCATCACCCAGGGCCCTCATCCAGAGGTATGAAAGTGGGTTATTTATCCCAGTTTTGATTTGAAAATCCAGGTATTTGCATTTGTGTGGACTATACTCCATAGTGACATTGGTGTAAAACCAGGAGAAGGATTTCAGAAATACATATATTCACATGCTGGAGGAGGACAGAGGAAAATACCAGGAATGACCATGGCCATGCATACTGCGATTTATCAAACTGGGATGTGTTTGAAAGAACTCGGAGAGTGGTGGAGTCTCCTTCCTTAGAGGTCTTTAAGCAGAGGCTGGATGGCCATCTGTCGGGGATGCTTTGATGGAGAGTTTCTGCATGGCAGGGGGTTGGGCTGGATGGCCCTTGTGGTCTCTTCCAACTCTGTGATTCTATGATTCTATGATTAACTGTGTAGATGGTGTGTATAAAAGCCTGTGCTCGCTGCCGATCAGGGTAACCCAAAAGAAAGCTGGATTTTCCTGTCAGTGTAGACACATCCTCAATGACATTTTCCACATCTGTCCTTATTTTAAAAATGTTTAAAAGTTTACAAGTGTGCTGTAAACCAACTGAAATGAAACCCATTAATGTGAAAAGAGTGAAATTAATTAAATGAAGGGGGGGGAGGAATCCTACCATACTGAAAATAACTCCCACCACATTCCCAAAGGGTTTGGGGCCATGGTTGTACAATTGTCCTCTGAGAAAGATGAACACACATACAATTTCATTCTACTTTATGTGTTTTTCTTTTAGAAACATAAAACAGTAGATAGGTAGATAGATAGATAGATAGATAGATGATAGATAGATAGATACCTATTTAACAATATTATATTTAAACCAAAAATAGGAGAGGATGCTTACAAAAGAAAAAAAAATCGTTGTAATCCTAGCATTGGGTGATCTCTAAGGCAAATAGAAAACCTGTTATAATCTGAACAATGATTTATACATATAAATAAAATCAAATTCCACCTTGAATAGCTCTAATGATACCAGGTTTTCAAACCAAAATCTATAATAATAGGTATGATGTTAAGATTTTTATTCCTTTTCTATGAAAAGCGAGTTTTTCTATTCATGTTCAGTTGTTTTATTCTGTAGTTTGAAGGCAATCTGGCCCTTGTTTACCAACTTTTTTGCTAGTTTGACAGTCCTCTGATGGCAATTTCCCCCTTCTTCATTGCCATAGCCCTGTCAAATCTTCTTTTTTGTAAAAAAATAAAATAAAATAAATAGCAGCATTCAAGCTTACAATAATGGAAGACAGCATTTTGGATGCAACTTTTCGTTCCTGGCTTTGTTTTCTCTGTAGAACATAGGGACAATTAGTTCTCTAATCTTGATAGGGTTTTAAAAAAAATAGATATGTAATGATAACCTCCTGCCTGAGTTACTCCATTCTTTTATATGTGGGGCTACCTGCTGAAAGGTGATTAGCAGAGAATGATCTCAAAGGCAGTAGCCTTTTGTCTTGTTAAGGAAATTCAAGGTTTATTTCATAGACTTTCTGAATCTCCCAGTACCCTACATGGCCAGAAGCAGGAGAGGCCTACTTGCATGAATACCCTTCTATACCATATGAACTAAGGACAACAAACACAATTTCTTGACATACTTTAGGCCTATGACTAAATGTATGATTTTTAACATCTTTGCTTGATGAAGAAGCCAGTGGAGCTTTGACAGCTTGTGACATATATTTTATGCATTTTGTTTGGCCCAATAAACGTATCACTGTTTTGTGGATTTTGGATAATATTGGAGCGGTACAGACAGCCCAAAAGGGGCAGTCTGTAACCGCCCAGAGAAGTGGAGAGATGGGGCCAGGGCTGTCTCATTGGCAGCCCCAGAGGCCCCATTTCCCTGCTTCTCTGTGGCTTAAAAGTGGGTGGCAGCGGGCACCCTGGGCGCCCGCTGCACCCCGCAACCCCCAGCTTTATGGAGGGGAGAAAGGGGCTGCCACCGTGGCCCTTTTCCCCTCGGGGTCCTTGGCCCGGCTGTCTAAAGGCTGCACCAAGGACCAGGCACCAAAAAGGAGCTCGATTTCTGAGCTCCTTTTGGTGCTGCGGAAAAGGGTGCCCTTGGTGCCCTCCTATAGTGCCATTATATCAGGCATTGTTTAAACACTGCACTCACCGTGACCACATCATGGTGTGTCTATATGGGCGCCACCATGTTAAAATGGTGGCGTCCATATGCTTTAGGGTTAGAGAAGGTGCAAACACTTGTGACATATATTTTATGCATTTTGGTTGGCCTAATAAACTTACCACTGTTTTGTGGATTTTGGATGATATTGGGGTGGTACAGATCCTAATCCTAATCGCACTGTATAAGTGGCCTTTTTTGGCCGTCTGTACCGGGCCATCATATTCCTCAGGTAGAAGTATCCCATCAATGGTATGCCTTCATTAATGACAGTTAGATCCCAGACTATGTCCTTCATCTTCCCCTCAACTCAGATCTTGACTGTCTTTTTTTCTTTTCTTTTTTTCTTTTTAAAAATAAAATTTTAAGATTTTATTTTTATTTATATATTTATTTTTTGCTGAATATTAAAATCCAAATGTTTAACATTTGGATACTGGTCTCACAGATTTCTTGGCTTCCATTGTGAAGCCTCTCCTGTGGAAGAGGCAGGATAAAAATAAATTGTTGTTGTTGTTGTTGTTGTACCATTGTTTGGGGTGCTTTTTAAATCTCTAAACCATCCAAAGGAGCATTTGTCAATTGTGTGAATTTTTGAAATGTACAGTTTGAAATATTGGGGTGCTGGGATTCAGAAATGTGAATTAAGGGACAGGTTGTTTAGTAGAATGTCCAGACTAGAAACATTTTGTTTCAAAAGGCAGTAAAGCCCTCCAGAAGTAGAACTGGGAGTGTGTACCACATATGTAAAATGCACAATGCATGTAATTACCAGGAAACCTGAAGTATAATCACAGCAAGGAGTGACAGCTTGACTTACCACATATGCTAAAGTGACTTTATTCAAACTGGAAAACAGCCTGTTGTATCATGATTTATTATTATACAATCAAGAAAGCAGGTGCACCAATAGGCTGCTGAGTTTATTTAGTATCTTGCCTACTTTTTTCTTTATTTGTTTTCTCCCACTCTGTCTTCTTCCATTATGCTTCCATTCTGCAATGCACTAAAACTCTCATGGAAATTTGTGAGGCTGCTTAGGCCTGATTCCCATGTATAGTATTTTCGCTTTTATGTTTCCCCTTCACTGAGGCCTTCAGAGAGAGAAAAGGGATGGGGCCGGGGGTCAATGCATAAATTATCATCGCAGTCTCTTTTAAGTCAGAGAGGTATAAAATGCTTTATTTTAAATGAGGAATGGACTGTAAAATATTAGCATGTGTTTGTCTGCAGTCACACAGCAACTGCCCCTTCTGTGTACACAAAGTGGGGAAGAATGTATAAGATACAGCATCTGCAGCTTTTCCATCACTTTTAAGCCTGGAAGCACCCACCATTTATACTGAGGCAGACTAGTTTTCAACAGATATTAAATGCTACAGGGTTGTTTACAGGGCTTGCTGTAAAGATTTTGTTAAGGTGTGAAATGTGCACATTATGTGTGTTTGTGGGCGGGGGGAGCTTGAAAACATGTTCTGCCTCTCCATCTTTCACTCCTTTCAAGTTCCTTCTCAAACATGTATACTTTCATTTAGTGTATTATAAATATTTTGTGATTAAACAACAGAGTTGTTTATTCTTATTATTATTATTATTAACTTTTATATAGTGCTGTAAATTTACACAGCGCTGTACAGACGGCCTTTTAGTTAGACAGTTCCCTGCCCTCAGACTTACAATCTAAAAAGACACGACACAAAAGGAGAAGGGAAAGGTGGTGGGAAAGGGGATCAGGTCCAGCAGTTCTTCTCTCCCTCTGGGGCCTGGACCAAGGCAGATGGACTGGAGGGAGGGCTAGGCTTCTGAATACATGGTTTGGATATATGTCGGGTGTTTGCCTACAGCAGGAGTGGCAATTATGGAGCCAACCAGATGGAGCCAACCATTGTTATTGGACGTGAGGGTGATCTGTCACCCTATTGATCACCAGGGTTTATTCAGAGGCTCTGTTGTTGTTTATCAAAGATATAGCTGTGTTAGTCTCTATAATCAGTATGTAAAGCACCTGTGAGACTAACAGAAAGCAAGAGGTTGGCAGCATGAACTTTCACAGAGTCATTGCTTCTGAGGAAGCAATCTTAAGTTTATGAAAGCTCATGATGTCAAGTTCTTTCTTTCAGTCAGTCTCAAAGGTGCTACAAGAACTCTCTACATGTGTAGTGACTGGGATCCACCAGTCACATGGGGTCTTCCTCAGACCACAAAGGGTTAACCTGGGGGTGGTACATGCTAATGAGAGCTTGCATCACATGTTAATGAATAGTTATCACAGCTGACCTAAAGCCCAGTTAGCCAATCAGTGAAAGGGACCGGGAATTTCGAGAACTTTCCACGGAAGATCTTTAAAAGCCTCTGGAGGCCATGAGCTCTGGCTCTCTTCCCTTTGCTTGGCTGGCTGGTCACAGGCCAGGAGGCTTGCCTCCAATGGGAGGCCATGTGCCCATTGTCTTCTTCTTTGTTTGGGAAGTCCAGCTGTTGAACCTCTGCCAACAGGGCAGGCTGGGATGTGGTCTGAGCTAGCCAAAAGGGGGCCGGCTCCCACATCCAGACTCCCCAAGGACTGCAATTCCATATCTCTATGTGAGTGACTTAGAGTTATGTTAGCTAGTGTGATTTAGGCCTTTTATTATGTTTCTTATGGCTTGCTTGAAATGAACATTTGTGTAACTATGCACCTGTACCTGCAAGGCAAGGAGGTCTTGCATGAATGATATACCTCTCTGCTCTATTCTTGTATAATTAGAATAAATCCATTTTCTTGAAACACATCTGTTTGCTCTCTATTCCTACAACACGTGCCTTAGCTCGGTGGTTGCTTGCTAGTAGCAAGTGGGAAGAGGAAAAGAACTATAACTCCCTTTAGCAAGCCCTAGCGTGTGCTAAACAGGGGAATTCAGTTGTAATTCACTAGGTTGTGGCAGCAATAGATTTGGAGGACCGCAGGGGTGCCCATTCCACTCAGCAGGGAGTGGAAACAGGGATCCAGGGGACTCTAAGGGGGAAACCCAAAAGAAGATCCCTTGGGAATAAGGTCCAGGAGCAGGGTGTTGCTGAGTTGCTTAACCCCTGGGATCATTACAACATGTTGTTGTTTATTGGTGTTCCTCCTCCTCTTCCATTTCTTTCTAAGCACACAGAGATGCATTCTAAGCATTCATTGACAGGATGAAGCCAGAAATGAAAAGTCAGAAATGAAAAGTGGGAAACTTTATGAACCTAAAGCTTTATATAAAATTAAGGTGTGTGTGTTCATGAGTGTTTGTGTGTAGAATGAGAGAGAGAAATGGAGGAGAGAGAGAGAGAGAGAGAGAGAGTTTTAATGGATCAGAGGAAAATCCATTTCATTCTGGCCAAGATGCTCGGTCTGGAGGTAATATAATTCCTGGGATCCAAAGCATTGTGAACCTAATTTTGAGTACTCAGAGAATTGTGTTTCCCAGATAACACCACTCCATGACACATGGCAAATTACCTTTGAAACCAACTTGAAAAAGAAGTGCATGATGCAAGATGCAGCTCATAGAAAATCTCTCCAGGCTTACCTCATCCTGCAGGTTTTCCTTAAAGTTTTTCATTGGATCTACGCCTATTTCTCTGACTCTTCCGTCAACATATATTAAATTTTAAAAGTGTTCTTGCTGTGATTGTTTGAATTGCAAACATGTTTGTCTTTCATCAGTATTGTAGGGGAGTGCAGCTCTATAGATGAATTCAGTCCTGATGTTATAACAAGGAATAGGAGGGAACTGTGGGTGGGAAGTCTAGGGCAGAAAAACCAAACCAAAATACCAAAACAGATCAAGATGAAACATTAAGCCTGGTTTAGGGACAAAGACAGGTTTGGTTGCCTTAGTGGATGACCTACATGAGAAACTAGACAACACCTTTCTATATAAACAGGACTTCAGTTTGGTTGGGGTAGTGCAGTGTGTAAGTTTGTAAGTGTGATTTCAAATAATAATAAATAATAATAATAATAATAATTTATAACTCGCTCCTCTAGCAAAGTAATCAGAGCGGGTTACAACAAGGTTAAATAATACAGACTAAAACAACTATCATGCCCCTTCCCGACGCCCCCCCCCCCCTTAAAATTAGATTAAACCAGCAAATATTAAAATTGACAACAGTTAAAACCAAAGTGCAATCCCATGAACAATTCTTGTGCAAATAAGCAATAGATCAAATCAAGAAAGCTAAATAAAGGGGACAACCGAGATTATCTACTCAATTTCCGTTTCATAGCCAGGAATTGATGACAAATTTTAAGGGGTTTGCAGTTAATGCTTTCCTAATTTTTGTATTTTAGAATGGTTTTAGCTGTATTGTTTTAGTGTAGGGTGTGAGCCACTTTGGGTACCTTATGGAAGAATAGTGGGATATAAATTGAATAAATGAATGAACAAATAAATAAGCTGGCAGTGCAGTAGAGTTTGGAGTTTATCATACGACGGAATTTGGGGGTATAATGCAATGGCAATCTGAACACAATCATGGGGTTTCACATAATTGCATATGAGTGTATCTCACACAATTTGGGGCAAAAGGGAAGTCATTCCAAACGCAATCATAGGTTTTACATTATTGCGTATAAGAGTATCTCATATGATTTCGGGAAATGGGAAGTCATTTTCGGGAAATGGAAAGTCATTCTGAACGCATTCCAAATGCAATTAGATTTCAGGTAAATTCGCTAAATTAGAGAATTTACATGAATTTGAATTGGCTCAATTCAAAATTGGGAGAAATTCCTCCCATGTGATAAACTCCTTTGTTTGGAGGATGGCCTGTACTGATTTTGAGGTAGAAACAACAAGGTATTGCTTATTTAGTTGTTACACTGTTATTTTGTTGTTTGCCTTCAATTCATTTCCTCCTTATGATAACCATAAAGTGAACCTATTATGGGATTTTCTTGGCAAGACATATTCAGATGAGGTTTGCCGTTGCCTTCCTCTAAAGCTGAGAGTGTGATTTGCCCCATGGCTTCCAGGGGGCTTTCCATGGCTGAACAAGAATTCAAACCCAGGTCTCCTGCACCCCAAGTGCAGTATTCAAATCTAAATCGCACTGGCTTATTTATAAAAGCTTTATATTGCAGTCTTCTTTCCTGTCTACCTAATCTAATGCACCTTTTTCTTTGAAAATTGCTTTGAGAAGAGATTCTTCCTAAGTACCAGCACAGTGACCTTCTGCTGTATCCAGATAGAGGGTCCTGCAAAGTGTTGAGCACCAATACCCTCTGCTTTATTTAAGTATTCATTTATTTCATTTCATTTATATGCCGCCTTCTCCCCAAAGGTACCAAAGGTGGCTCAAAGATTACACTTTATTCCTCAGCATCAGCATCCTATCCAGAAAATGAACAAAATTCCTTCCTTCCCTTTTAAACAGCAACAACATCTCATTCCCAACCATGTATGCTATATAACACACCTTTCTTTTCATTTTGCAAATACTTGCCTTATCTTCTGGGCTCTCTCCATTGGATCTCCTATTCAGTTCTGGATATAGATGGAGAAATTATCTGCCTGGGACAGAATGGCTGTCCCAACCCCTTAAAAACAGGGAATATTTTATGGAATATAATGTAAATTAATGTTAAAGAGGAAGACCATGTGCATGATGCCTTTTTCCTATTACCACAGAGTTACTGCAGTGTTTGCTGCAACTGGGTAACTTTGAGAATTAAAACAATTTGGGAAAGCATACTTTAGATTGTGTTCAGATATTCTAGCTGGCATATTCTAGGAGTTGTAGTCCAAAACAAGATTTCCAATCTCAGCAAATAAATAAATAAAATGCTGGATTTTTTTTCCTGATATGTGTATGCTTATGGCTATGGATGTGTGTCTTTTTTATACACACTGCAGAAGTTACTCACTAGCCCCTAACATGTCCAAACAATCTCCCAAGACAGTTTTCAAGCCCTGTGACTGTCACAACTGAAGAGACATGTAGTTGCTCTAGTGGGGCTGCTACCACACTGCAGAATAAATACAGTTTGACACCATTTTAATTTTCATGTCTCCATCCTATGGAATCCTGGGATTTGTAGTTTATTTTGACACCAGACCTCTCTGACAGACAATATCTCACAAATTACAAACCCCAGAATCCCATAGCATGGAGCCATGGCAGTTAAAGCAGTATCAAACTGCATTCATTCCACTGTGGAGATGCAGCCTGAATCTCTAGAAACAGAGCATCTCAGCATTGTTTCCAGTGAGAATTGGGAAAACCATTTTTTGCTGCTACATTTACTGGTCCCATGAGTAAATAAATTGTGCATAATTTGCATGTTTTAAGCCTGTTGGAAACACATACCAGCAGAGTGTTGAACATTTATAGAATAGTGCTAAATTTTCTACAATACAAATTTCACTTCATATTAGATACATTCATCACAATTTGCATTTATTACAGGAAATGTATGCTTTTAATTCCTTCACTAATCACATGTTTCCAGTTCTACAGAAAACTGCAACCCGTCTGATGCAAATGCTATATGAAGCAACTATGGTAATGTGGAAAATTGGTGTAGGCTCCTGAGTCCCAGGTGATGATAGTAATAATAATAAATAAATAAATAAAAACTTTATTTATATACCACCCTTCCGGTGATCAGGGCGGTGTACATCGTGTTCACACATTAAAACAATCTAAATACAATAAAACAATATCAACCCAATGCAAATGTACAATGGTAATACTCCAAGCGGCTTGTATAACAGGGCGGATATCAGAAGAAGACCCATTCAAGCCTGCTTGAATAGATATGTTTTCAGCTCCTTTTTAAATTGGGTGAGAGAGGCAGCCAAGCAGAGCTCAATGGGCAATGAGTTCCAGAGGCTTGGGGCTGAGATAGAAAACGCCCTCTTAGCTGTAGTTGATAATCTGGCCTCAGGAACTCTTAATAATTGTTGCCCAGTAGATCTAAGTGTGTGGGGCGGATTATGTGGGGAGAGACGGTCCTTCAGGTACTCTGGGCCCAAGCCATTTAGGGCTTTATAGGTGATAACCAGCACTTTGTACTGGGCCCAGAAGCGAATAGGCAGCCAATGGAGGTCTTTCAAAATCGGTGTTATATGCTGGGTCCTGGGAACGCCAGTGACCAACCATGCTGCCATATTCTGCACTAATTGCAGCTTCTGAGTGTGATACAAAGGCTGCCCCATGTAGAGCGCATTGCAGAAATCCACCCGAGAGGTTATCAGACCATGTACTACAGTTTTAAGGTCCCTCCGGTCCAGGTAGGGGCACAGCTGGCGTAACAGCTGAAGCTGAAAACAGGTGCCCCTGACCGTCGCATCCACCTGAGAAGTAAGATGGAGTGACGAGTCAAGGAGCACCCCCAGACTGCGTACAGTGTCCTTAACGGGAAGCATGAGCCTGCTCAGGACAGGTGGAACCACTTCCATACCTGGGCCGGGGGAACCTATCACAAGTACTTCCGTTTTCTCTGGATTCAGGCTGAGTCTGTTTTCCCTCATCCAGTCCATTACCGATTCCAGACAGGCCACGAGAGGAGCGACGCCATCCCTGGTCACTGCATCAGTCGGAGACATGGAGAAGACTATTTGGGTGTCATCAGCTTACTGATAACCCAGCGCCCCATGCCTCCGGATGATCTCTCCCAGCGGTTTCATGTAAATGTTGAAAAGCATGGGGGACAGAATAGCTCCTTGAGGGACCACAGATTTAAGGGCCCTCTTATCAGAGCAAACGTCCCCCAGCTGCACCATCTGGAACCTCCCAGAGAGGTAGGATCGGAACCACTGGAGCGCAGTGCCTCCGATTCCCACCTCTGCCAGGCGCTCCAGAAGGATACCATGGTCGATGGTATCGAAAGCCGCTGAGATGTCCAAGAGCACCAACAAGGACATGCTACCCCTGTCGATACCCAGACGGAGATCATCAACCAGGGCGACCATGGCAGTCTCAACCCCGTAGCCTGCCCGAAAACCGGTTTGAAATGGATCTAGAAAATCCGTTTCGTCCAAGATTGATTGAAGTTGGATCGCAACCGCCCTCTTGATCACCTTCCCCAAAAATGGCAGTAGTGAAACTGGCCGATAATTATTATAAACCAGGGGGTCAAGGGAGGGCTTCTTCAATATTGGTTTTACCATGGCCAATTTAAGATGATCAGGAAACTGTCCCTCCCTCAAAGATGTATTGATAATCTGGTGTAATAATGATATTACAACCGGGCCCCCCTGTGCCACTAGCCATGAGGGACAGGGATCGAGGGAGCAAGTTGTTTTCCTAACACTTCTAAGGATCTTGTCCACATCCTCGGTACTGACAGACTCAAACTGATCCAGTACAACTGAGTCCACGGAAACTCTGGACGCCTCTATTCTGGATTCTGCTTTAACACTAGCATCCAGACCTTCATTTATCCAAGAGATTTTATCCGCGAAGAAGTTATTAAATTGGTCACAGCAGGCCTTAGTAGGTTCAAGGATCTGGAGCAGAGCAGGAGGGAGCTGAGTTAGCTCCCTCACTACCCTGAACAACTCTTGGATGCGACTCCGCGGACGCGACACGAGCAGCATAGAACGAATTCTTAGCTTCTCGTATCGCCTCTCCATAGTCCTTCAAGAGGTGGTCTAGGAGAGCCTTGTCGGATAAACGCTGGTGTTTCCACCAGGTGCATTCTAGCTGTCGCAGAACCCGCTTCCTGGCCCGGAGATCTTCCGTATACCAGGGCTGATATGTCTTCAGGGTTTATTGGTATACATGAATGATTTCCAACAGCTGTCTTTTCCTTTAGTCGGTCAGTTAGTTGAAGACCCAGTCATTTTCATGCCATAGATGTTGTGCAAAGCAAGGATGTGAATGAAATACATGGGTTTCTTGGTTGCCACTCTAATCGTTCTTGTGAAACATCTACTGTATGAGATAGTGGAGAGATAAAAAATAAAATCTCCAAGAGATTATTCTCTTTGCCATTATTGAAAGTATGCCCCATAAGTAAAAAGACATGCCTTGAATGCAGAGTATCTGACATTCAGTCTGTATCATCTTCAGGGTGATTTGGGAAAGACTTCAGTTTAATAGCCAGTGCAGTCAGTGCAGATAATACAGATCCAGGTGGATTATCTGACTAAGTAGATTACTGACTACACTCTTATTGTGCTGCTATTCCAGTTCTAATGCTCTGGCTGCTTCCTGTTGCATTTTAGGGTTTGTGAGGCCAAAGAGTTCTCTAGCTAAAAATTCTAAATGCCCTTCCCTAAACTGCAAATCCCAGAATGCAACAGGAGGCAGCCAGAGCATTAGAACTGGAATAGCAGCACTATAAGAGTGCCATGTGCGGTATATCCTTATGACACAGCTCTTGTCATTCCTAAGGAACTGTTAGGCATAAGCAATGCAGAACTAATTTGAAATGCAGATAGCATGCTGATGATGCATGAGCCAAATATATTTTCTAAAAGTGTGTGGGGGAGTGGCACAATGGTTAAATGCCTGTTCTGCAGCCATTTACAGCCACAAGGTTGTGAGTTGGATCCCAGGGCTCCATGGTTGACTCAGCCTGGAATCCTTCCATAGGTCACAAAAATGAGTACCCAGTTTGTTGAGGGCAATTAGCCTAAACATTGTAAATTGCTTAGAAAGTGTTTAAATACACTGATAAGTGTATAGAAATGTTATTGCTATTGTGTGTGTGTGTGTGTTGTGTGCCTTCAAGTCATTCCCAATTTATGGTGGCCCTAAGGTGAACTTATTAAGAGGTTTTCTTGGCAGGATTTGTTCAGAGCATGTTTGCCATTGCCTTCTTCAGAGTCTGAGAGCATGTGACTTCCCCAAGGTCACCCAGCAGTGTGTTTCATGGCCGAGCTGGGAATTGAACACTGGCCTGCAGAGTCATAGGGACAGTACAGCTAGAAGCTGCCCCCATAAGTCCCATGCCTGTGCTGCAGCATCTGCATGCTGCAGCACAGACGCACCGCCAAAAAGAAGCTGCCCAGAGTGGCTTCTTTTTTGCAGCATTGCTAGCAGGAAGGGGCGCCACCATGAGTACAGACTAGGGTTCCAAAGCGTGCTGTTGCTGCGTGCTCTAGGACCCTAGAATCAGTGCCAGCACACCACAAAGTGTCCACACATACTGGGCCTAAGTCCAGCACTCAAACCACTATGACTCTCTCTTTTAAAAATATAAATCAATTTGTGTAAAATATCTTGGGTAGGAACTGCTATCTTTTCCAGAGTAAGTTCTTGTTGGAAGTAAAGAGACATCAACACTTGTTTAAAGTGATTAGGGAGAGAAGAGACTCTAAATAATGCCTGCCCTTTGTTTTTCACCACTCTATATTTTTCTTTGGCCTTTGTGCTCAAGCCTTTTGCTTCCTACTTACCTGCAGATGCTACTTCCTCTTTCTCTCAAAAAATCAGGTGGGGATTCTGCACACCAGCCTTAAAGGCTGGCCTGGGGGCAGAGTTGAGGCTCCATGTCCACATGACACATGCCCCAACTCCACCCCCATGGCAGCGTGATGCCACATGTTTCTCCATATGGTGCACAGAGTCACAGCGCTCCTCTGGACTGTGTCCGCATGACACAGCACTGAAAGAGCACTGTAAAGCCACGGCATCATGGCCATTGTGCTCTTTGCAGGGGACAAAAATGAGCCACTTTTTGCAGCTCCTTTTTGTGCCTTGCAAAGGCCAGACAGAGCTGCGGTGTGCGGTTGCCGCAGTCCCGATCTGGATGTAAAAAGGGTGGC
Source organism: Urosaurus nigricauda (assembly GCA_034509955.1). Classification (NCBI taxonomy): domain Eukaryota; kingdom Metazoa; phylum Chordata; class Lepidosauria; order Squamata; family Phrynosomatidae; genus Urosaurus; species Urosaurus nigricauda. The sequence continues at coordinate 251,762,926 of JAOEGL010000001.1, read as the reverse complement.
TGCAGATCACCCCTTAGGGACTGTCTGCAGAGCCCCTTAGTGTGTTTATTTTTCCTTTGTCTTGGGAGCCATTCACACTCAGTTATTTTGTAGCAGAACAATGTGAATAACCTCAGTAATGCTTTTTGGATTTGTTATTCACACTATGGAATGGCATTGATCTGCATCTCTCCAAGTTCAGAGCAGGCACCTGCAGCTGAGGCGGGGGAAGGGTCCCCAATTGCTGGGCCTAGGCTTGTCCTCCACATCTGTGGGGGGATGCTGCTGCTTTCCTCCCAGGAAGCCCCCAGAAGCTAGCCTAGAGCAATGGATTTGGAGGGAAAGAGGAAGAGGAGGAGAGTCTCCTCATAAAGCTGGAGGAGGAGCCTCATCCCCAAAAGAATGACAATGATGCAAATGTATTCGAAACACATTCAAAGTATGAAGAGTTTAATCCAGGTCTGTTTGCATCAGCTACTCACACTGCCTGTGATGCAAATATTTTTTTTAAAATACCACCCAATATTGATTATCCAAGATTAAGTTGATGTTTGTACCCCACCCCTGAAACTAATTGGGTGCATTCAGGATGTGTGTGTGTGAACAACTGTGAATAACCTCTTCAAAGAGCATCCAAGCAGCTCCAGCTCCAGCTTGCATCCACACTTGACACCCAGAGTTTATGGGCCTTTGTAACCAATTGTAAGTCAACTGCTATTCTCTATTTCCTTTGCTATCCTCCTAAAATGGATTTCCTGAGGCAATAACTGTAATTTTTTCTTGTTATTTTTCAACAACAGCCAGTGCCATTTCTCCTCTTTCTACCACAGGCTTATACTGCATTAGCCCTGCTGCACTCTGCTTAATACAGATACCAATATTCCTATCTTTCTCTTGGTAGTAAGAAGTTCTGGGTCCACGCAGTTAAACAAATTACTTCCTGGGATGAGCTTGGTGGGATGAGGTGCTGTAATGAAGGAAGTTTCCTAATGGAGAGTAACGTCTGTACTTCTTGAACTCAAGCAACGTCCTATTTATGCCACTTGATATTTAGCTTTAAGAAAGAAGTTCAAAGAAAGATGAGCAGTCAGACAAGTGACCTTTTGACATATTGCTTAATTAGAATAAATTAGCAGAAAATATTGTTTTAACAGGAAAGAATCACTAGAGTTGACTTTAACAAGGCACTTAATTATATACATCAAGGGGAATTTCTTTGGGGACCTCACTTTTCTTCATCTAAGTAACTCACTTAATGTAGTTTCTCATTTGCAAATGTGATTGGGGAAAATGATCTAACAAGATAAATTAGATCCAATTCCACCAACTATACAAACTTTGCAGAACTTCTAGCTAACAGGAAAAGTGTCAAGGATGAACACAGTGTTGTTTGGGGGAGGGGTGTTATTTTGTTATTTGCTAACCTTGATTTGCAATTCTTTTGCAATGTGAAGCAGCTTTATTTTGACCTGTCTGCTCAGGCCCTTAATGTTGTTTCTCATTTGCAAAATGTTCAACCCCCACCTCCTCCAACAGCTTTGAAACCCCTGGGATGCTGACATGACACATTTACTGGTTGGGGTGGAATCGAGAGGTGACCAGTCACTGTCCATATGGATTCTGAGAAAAATTCTAGAGGGAAGGGGAGAATATTGAGGTTATTCTTCCAGATCCCAAGAGAGTTACTGGAGATAGAGAGCAGTAACCACCACTCCCCCTGGTCGTCTCCTGCTGGCAGGGTCTGTAGGGATTACAAACTGCCATCTGATGGCAAGAATACTTCTATTACTACTACTATTATCCCACTTTTTTCCAAAATTGGGACTCAAAGTGGTTTATAATTAAAAACTTTAAAAAGTGACAATTAAAATGGAATTAAACTAGTACAATATTTAAAATGTATTATTGTTTAAAAATAGAATATAATTTAAAAAGATAAAAGCACTAAAAAACATATACTTTAAAACAGTACAACACCTCCAGGACATTCATTAAAACCTTTCTGTTTTAAAAGTCTGTCTGAACAAAAAGTCTTAGCCTGCCAGCTGAAGGACAATAAAGAGGGGGCATTCTGGTCTTCCTGGGTAGGGAGTTCCAGAGTCCTGGGCAGCTACCAAGAAGGCTCTCTCTCACATCCCCACCAACTGTGCTTGCGATGGTGGTGGGACTAAGAGAAGGGCCATGGAGCTCTCCTTGTAGCATCCTACTTCTGCACATTCGGATTCAGGATCTCATCCAAAGATTTGGATTCAGTTGCTAGTTCCATTCAGAGTAGATTCATTGGATCAATGGGATTTACATAAACATTGAGTTCTCCATCAGCAACTAATTCAGTGAGTCTATTGTAGTTGGGAATAGCATTTGGATTTAGGCCAAAGTAGAAAAGGTGTTTTGCTTAGAAAATTATTTTTAAAAGGAGGAAGGAACTTTTTCCTGGTTAGCTTTTCCCCTGAACTGGGGGACCTGGATCTCATAGCTACTGCTTCTAAGCTTAGCAGCCCTCATGCTTTGAAAGTGATAAAGATTTTTCTTAATTAGGCAATCACATTATAGATGAAATAGCATTTTTACAAAATCTGACATTTGTATGCATTTCTACATTGGTTTGCTTCAGAAGAAAACGAAACTTTCACCTCCCTCAAAAATGCATAGAATAATGATGCCATTCCTGGTGCATCAGATCCCCCTCAGAAAAAAAGACCAGGCAACTCTGTACTCCAAAAACGGCTGGAGAAAGTCAAGCAAGCAGAAATGTATTAGCATTATCCTGCTTTTTTGTTCCAATCTTCTTTTACTGTCTGCATTTTCCTAATCCCATGCAACTCAAAAGAGCTCATGGAAACAATAAAAAGATTCCATTATACATGTTTTGCTCCATTAAATGTGTAACCTTATATGGGTCAAATGTCTGATGCCAAATGTACTTACCCCCCCTCCAAAACAAAACAAAACAAAACAAAAAATCTCTGAAGCCAAGGGTCTACATGAAACCGCCATTTATAATGATCTGCATCTACTTTAGTAGAATAGGATTATATTTCATTGTTGAACATTGCATCTTCAAAGTATAAATATACTCCACCCCCATTAGGAAGTAGACAGGCAATTGTTAAATATCAGCTCTCACTTCTCTGTCCCTTGATTAAGCTAAGATGCAGATTACTGATTTGTCTCCTAACCTAGCTGAGTAGTTTCTTTTGTTTGGTGACTAATGGGTCTGCAGCCTAATACTAATTTGTTCATGCTTGGGCTTTTCTGCTAGTTAAGATTTAAGATAGCATTCTTCCCCCTCTCCACACTTAACTTTCTTTCCAGAATGTAGAATAAGGTGAGGTTGTCCATCTGCACGACCTCCGTGATGCCGCAAACAGTCCCAATATTTCATTTGATTTAGGTTGCCAGTGGGAAAGCTGTCCACCTTTAGTTTCTGAACTGAAATTCCCATCATTCCTAACAATTAACTATATTGACTTGGGCTGAAGAGAGTTGCAGTTCAATAACATGTGGAAGGCCATGGGTTCACCAGCATTGATTTGTAAGATTTTTTTTAATGGAGATATTTGGGGTTCCTTGCTGTACTGGAAACTATGGTACATGCTCTGGATTTCTGTAATGCGCTCTACATGGGGCTACCCTTGTGCTTAACCCGGAAACTTTAATTGGTCCAAAATATGGCAGCCAGGCTTGTAACTGGAACATCAAGGAGAGAGCACATAACACCAGTACTCAAGGCTCTCCACTGGCTGCCGATTAGTTTCCGGGCGCAGTACAAGGTGTTGGTTTTAACCTTTAAAGCCCTACATGGCTTGGGTCCACCTTATCTCAGGGACTGCCTCTCCTCGTATGACCCCCCCCCCCGCACACTCCGATCCTCTGGGAGGAACCTGCTACAGCCTGTGAAAACTAGGCTGTTGCAGACCTCCCAGAGGACTTTTTCTGCGACTCTCCCAAACTTTGGAATGGTCTGCCGGATGAGATGCGCCTTATAACATCTCTTGATTGCTTTAAAGAAGCTCTGAAGATGCATCTCTTCCGGCAGGCCTTCCCTGACACCTCTTAGATCCCAGCTCCGAACGGGACCTATAAATTGAATTTGACCCCTTGCCTGGTGCTATTTTTCTCCTCAATCTAAGAACTATGGAGGATGAATTATGTTTTTAATGTTGTTGGTTTTAAATTATTGTTAATTTAATTTATTTTTAAGGGGAGGGTGGCTGGAAATGGGTCAATGAAGGGTTTTAATTTGTATGTTTCAATCTTGTTGTACCCCGCTCCGATTCTACTCACAGAGGAACGGGCTAGAAATAAAGATGATGATGATGATGATGATGATGATGATGATGATTACTGTCTGAAGTTATGACTCAGGGAGAAAAAATACCTTATAGAAATTCATCTAAAATGTGAGCTCTTCGTATATCTTGATTGAAAAGATGTTCCTGTGTCTATAAATTTTAAAATTGTAGCATTAATAACTCAAAATCACAAAATAAACTTAATTATTGGTTTGATTTGTATTTATCTTCTCTATTGTGCAAATTTGAAGAATACTGGGATCAATTTACTGTTATATTTAAGTTTTTAGAGTAGATATACTGCAATTTTGTATCAGCCTACACTTTTGCATAGATTTTTTTATAATGTCTCTGTACACTGCAAACTGCCTTACAAGCAGTACTTATTTTTCAAGGGAATCCCTAAATCTCTTTTGGTGATTATATTGCTCGTAATATATATTCTGGTTTTTTATGTTCTCTAGTTCAGATCAGGCACAGTGAGTTATGGTATGAGACTGACAAGAAAGTGAATGCCAACATAAATAATGGAAAGGCCACTTTGTGGAAAAGGATAGTGCCACAACACCTTCCAGCTCCATTGCCTGTGACACCATTCACCCAAGAAGAAAAATGTGTTTTGATTTAGTCATACTGAGATTAGATACATTAATAGAATGTAAGTTAGTAATGAATAGTGTAAGTCACATTTATTTAAGTGGTTCTTAGTATGACTATGTCTTGATTCCACAAAAGATTCCAGTTCATGTAAAAAAAGGTGTTACTTTATTTTATTTTATTTTATTACATTTATATCTTTTTTTCCTTCCATTAAATTATTCAAGCTAGTTTTCATTTGCCTTCCACTGGGAATATCCCATGTTCTATCCTCCCACTAAGCAGAGCATGAATTGCTTAAATATGGGTTGTGGATCATTGTTTTCCTGAGCACACAATGAGACAGTGCTACACATATGAAAATTGTTTTTGCTTTCCTTAAATTTACAGTGCAGCATGCCAGAGGGAAACTTCCAAATTGGCTTTTAGTGTAGGAGTCTTATCACAAAAGAAAAGCCAAAACAGATCAGAAGAGTATCAGCTTTCTCCATGCCTCTCTGCCATCAAAGCACTTCTATTCACTTCTCAAGGGAGACAATAATTTAACCATGTCTTTCATTGCACTTGAAAAAATGATTTGTCAACAGGCACACATTTATGATCATCTCCCTCAGCAAGGAAAATGGAAAAGCTACAACAGCTTGTGGAGAGGCAAGGAGAAAGCCCAACTACTCTCCCAAACCAAAGGCTTTCCTTTCTCCAGGCCTGAAACTTTTCAGAGAAGTGTTGCAAGGCTTCGTGAAACTCTTTTAGTTAGATATGTTTTGGTTTGATATGATATACATAAAGATGGTTCAGAAGGTGTAGTTTAGAAGAAATAGTTGGTTTAGGAGATTAACTTGTCTAGCTTATAATACATAGGTACCTTGTGAATTGTATTGTATTGTGGTTTATTTAATATCTGTATAGCAATGTGGAAACTTCATTTAACATACCTATTAGGAATAATGGATGCTGACATAGATACTAGAAAAGAAAGACTTATGTTTTACACAACAGCAGCTGCAATAATACTCTTCACTTAACACTGGAAAAGCAATATAATTCCACCGATAAAAGACTGGATAATGAAATTATTAGAAATGGATTTACTAGATAAACTGACATATCTTTTAAAAGGAAAAAAAGTATTGATAAATGTGTCAAAGATTGGGGATATGTAATTATTTACTTAAGTAATAGATGGTGAAATGAAACTGAGATTCTTCATGATTTCATTCCAAGATATTGAAAGGACTGGCCACATCTGTATGTTCCTGTCATTCTGTAATTTTAATGAGAAATTTCTAGTATTTCCCAGAAGTAGAGTTAATTGGGACCAGGAAATCAGCATATTTTCTACAGCTGAACCTTTCTTTCTCTACCTAGACTCTATAACTTCCTTTAGTGAGAGACTCAACTTAGTCCATCTTTAATAGCCCCCTATGAAGTCTGCAGGACTGAGTGAGCTCCTGTCACTAGTCCCAGATTCTCTCAAACAAGCAGTTCAAAAACATGCAAATGCAAGTAGATATATAGGTACCGCTTTAGTGGAAAGATAACACGGTTCTGTGAGTCGTGCTGACCAAATGACCATGGAGTCATCTTTGGACAATGCTGGCTCTTTGGCTTAGTAACGGAGACGAATATCTCCTCCTACAGTAGGTTACCACTACACATTCATGTCAAGGGGAAACCTTTACATTTACCTTTATCTGGTTATTAAAACCTTCCTTTTCCTTTGGACAATTATGGTTGATTTGAACTAAATTAAATTAATATGCAAATTGCTGAGTTTTAAAAAATGTCCTAGAAATGGCTAGGTTAAATTAGTGGTTTTTGTACTGCTGAAATTTTATTTTACTATTCTATTTTTCATTCATGTTGCATTGTTATTTTCACAATATTAAAAGTCATTTTTAATGTATAGCTATTATTTGCCTTGATGTTAATTAAGGAAAATAGGATAGGATAGGATAGGATAGGATAGGAGGAAGGAGGGAGGGAGGGAAATCTCATTTTTGTCTTGTATTTCCTATCCACTTTCAGCTAAAGAAAGAAAGACAAGGAAATGTCATTGAACTTCTTCTCTGCTGCAGAGGGAAAAAGGAATCCTCTTCTTATCTACTGAGAATATGATCATATTAATTTCATTATGCCCTCTTGTCTGATCTTCAAGAAGCTCAAAATAGTAGCTCCAACTGATACCATCTCAGCTTTGGAAGATTTCATAAATGTCTATTATATCTCTCCCCCACTCCCCCCCCCCCGGGTTATATAGATGCAGACTATTCAGAGCATGTGTTTGCCTTCGAGATTCAAATGCAAAATCCTATTGCACAGTCTCATACAGTTCCCAAGTGTTAGCATCATATCTCTTTGACATCACATAACACAAACTATTGTAGCAGACTAAGTGGGTTCTTATCAAAAATCTGTATAATCTTCTTATCTCCTTCTTAGATGTCTGCTTCTGTCACTTTTCTTTATGCTAACATCCAGAGATTTCTACACCAGTTTGTGTCAGGTACCTGCTGAATATTGTATTTCTCTACACTGTACACATACCTGCAGTGTACATTAAAATGCACTATATACTATTATAATTGTTATATTCAGTGAGTTCAGGTCTATTCACTATTATTTATCATAACCACTTGTGCTGGTTTTGTCTTATTGGATGCAACTCACATTCCATAAAAGTTACTTCAATATTGTTAGAATTTTAAAATGGCTCTGACCAGCACTCCATGACATGTCTTTTTCATTGGCAAGAGCTTACTCATTCCCTTTAGTAGAGGTACTCAAAATAAATATGTAAATGTATATACATGGATTGACTCCCTTTATGTACAAAAAAATTCTGAGAACATGGGTCTCATGGATCTCTGGATAGATTGGGTGGCTGAGTGTCAATATAAGTACACAATGTGGAGCTAGCAAACCGCTGGCCATCAACATCTTGGACTGTAACTCCTATAATCCAACTTGCTGTTCTAGATGGAATTTCTTTGTGCTGAAGTCCAGAACATTTGCAAGGCACAGGATTCCTCTGATAAAGGAATTCGCGCCGCCCGACTCACCGGGCCGGCGCAGTTGCCGCGCGCGGGAAGCGCCATGCTGGGCTCCCGCCGCGCGGTTCTTCCCGGCAGCCATCGCGGGGGCGGGCTCCCCCGTGATTGGCTGGCTGGGAAGAGAGCACGGGAACGCAGCCCGCCTTTTTCTGGGACGGACTACGTGTCCCAGAATGCAAGGCGGGCGAGGCGGGCTGCCTGATTGGCCCCTGGAGGCCCGCCTCTCGCCCTCATTGGCCAGGACAACCGCGGGGCGGGGCTGTTATGACGTGGCAGCCCCGGATTGGCCCTCTGGCTTATAAATTCAGGCTGCGGGCTCGGAGGAACGCCATTGCCATTTTCGGCTCTCCCACCCTCCCTCCCTGGGAGTTGTTAGTCACAACTGGTGCGGGGGCGGCAGCATAGGCCTGGATCTGGGGTTAGGGGTTTCCAGGGCTCGATGGCTCTGGATCGGGAGTCCTCGCGACCCGGGTGTATGGAGCGTGCTGATGTGGCCAGTGCGGGGGCTACAGTCAGTTGACACCCGGTGACTAGAGTGCCTTGCAAATCGGTGGGTGGAGCACAGTTGCCCGACTGTGCTTTAGGGCGGGGCTTGGCACCTACGTCATCCCGATGCTTGGCTACAAGCAACCATTCATTAGCCAACGGGGGTTTGGCTGATGTCCAGATCCAGACCTTATGCTTTGGGCCAACCCTATTGTTTATGCTGGTATTAATAAAGTTGTGGCCATGTTCACTCCAACCTTGTGTATTGGTGCTTTATTGTGGCGACTGACCTGCGAGGCAATGGCCCCTACAACCACAATATCATTTCTGGTAAGATTACTTCAAAGAATCTCTGCTTTGGATTCATCTCATTCATGTAATGGTTTGCATCTAAAATTAATATTGCTATTTTCATCAATAGGAGAGGTATACGGATAATGTAATTACCTGCATTCTTTGCCAAGTGCCAAGCCATGCTGATATGCCTAAAAGAGCTTTGCTGCTACAAATGAGCTCTGCCGAAGGATCATCCCCTTGCACCTCAGACTCATAATGGGATTACTACAGTAGTACCCACTCTGCCCCTGTGCTTGGAGATAACTAAATCTTTATGGATGAGACAAGACATTTTAAATAATTAGTAATACAGTATGCCAGCAGCTGAACAGCACTCAAGATTGTGTGTGTGTGTCTAAGTTTAATTTTACTCATTCCATACTCTTTGGGTCAAAATGCTTTCTAAATCTTCAGCCATCAACAAATGTACAAGTTTACCATTAGTCTTTCCCTAGATTATTAAATTCAAGATGCAGAACACAAAGGACAGAGAGCGTAGTTTATGAGATGCACTGAAAAACCAAACACCACAATTCTCTTTATCGGCTCTAATCTCCCTTCTCTAGTCCCACTCAAGGTTTTCTGCTGCTCATCTCAGCAAAAACACCTGCATGAGTGTTTTGTTTCTTTGTTAACTTGTTTTGTTAGGCAACAGAGATGAAAAATATCCTATATTTGACCTTGAAGTCAAATTTCAGGGTTGTATTGGCACTAGAATGAATGCTGTTGTTGTTCAGGTCTGATACCACTAAAATAAAGACAAGAGATGTTTGACCTACAGTCCATACCTGTACTAATATATACATCTGATCTGCAATTTTCTTAATTAGGATGCATCTCTACTATAGAAATAATGCAGTATGATACTACTTTAACTATTATTGCTTCATCCTGTGTAATCATGAGATTTGTAGTTTTTCAAGGCTTTTAGCCTTCTCTTCTGAAGAGAAGAGGATTCTGTAGGGTGAAGCCATGACAGTTAAAAGTGGTGTCAAACTGCATTATTACTACAGTGTAAATGCATGCTTAGTAAAAGCCAAGATCCTCAGATTTTATATAGGGATACATACCACCAAGGATTTAAACATCTAGGCCTGGGCAACCTGCTAGTGCTGAATTTGGTTGCTACCTGTTTTTGCCTCAGGGGGCTCATTATACTTTACCCCTATATGTCAGGCAGGTTCAGCATAGTATTCTCCATGTTATGAATAGCTGGGCCTACTCAATTTGCAAATATGTAATTAAATAAATATGCAAATAGATGGAAACAAACAAACAAACAAACAAAAAACACAGTCCCCCAAAAAGGTCAGTTTGATTTTGAAGAATTTGTTAATTTTTTTTCAAATTTCTTTATGTTTGAAATAGAATGCACTTGAAATTTATTTTTTAAACGTGAGGGTCAGTACAGTTGACAGATTTCCCCAGCCCTTGCTAACTCACAATGAAAGAAAGAGAAAATGAAAAGCAAGGATGTTCTGTGGCAGAAGACTTATACCTCTTCTGCAAATGTTTGGGGCAAAGCGCCAATGACTGTTTTCATTCATGGCTCCAACTTCATGCATAAAAGTGCAGAGAGTATTTAAAAATTCAGTCTCTCACCTGCAATCAAAGTAGTACAATCCAGGGGAAGCACTACTGCTTGATTTTGATGATTTTATGAACTACCCTTGAGATTTGATTAGTTACAGTACTCAGCAGCTACTGTTTTGATTCCACTGTATTGTGTGATGATGCTTCAATGGCCACTGTTTTTGCTTTCTGCTCCAACACAAAGCTTTCATTCCACAACAGAATGTAGTGCCCAGAACATTTTAGCTGTGCATCTTTTTACTATCAAGAGACAAACAGACAGCCGTATGGAGTCAAAAGCCCTCCAGCACTGCAATCTGGTTGCCCAGCTTTTGTAGAAAGTTGCTAATGCATTATAAACACAGGCATTATTTTGACAGTGTATCAGTCTCAGATAAGCTGTCAACCAATGTATAACAAGAGGTAACAGTTCTCCTAGAGTTTTATGGAGTGCAAGCACTTGGCTAACTTATCCCTTTCCCTTCCTATTCCACCACATTTTAAATGGGAATGGGGAAATATATAACTCATTTAATATTTTATGGGACAATTAGCATTTTAAACATCTTATTTATTTTGCTATGTAGCGTAGTAGGTAGGTGAGTCTCACTCATGACTAAAAATTATTTAGATTGTAAAGCATATATTGTTGAAATGCAGTGGTTCATGAATTGACCAAAGATGAATTGCTATTTGTACATAAAAGAGGTATGGGAAAGCCACCTAGGAATTGATTCCTTGGGAGTTGCTTGGTTTTTTGGACTACATGGGCCAAATGAAACAGTTTTTCCCCACCCTTGCCACAACCTGTCTTCATGACACAGGGTCAAAGATCCAATTTGACTGCTATCTGTCTTCACTACGAGGCCAGTTCTGCATCAAATCAATGTCATCCCTGTCTTAAAATGCATCAGTAAGACTTAATTTTTGCTCCGATTTTCCTGCACTCCAGAGCCACATGGGGCCATTGTTTACACAGCATCCAGATGTGCCACCTGACCCTGGCATTGCTGTCATGAATTGCTCCCACTGAGGTCACAACAAGGGGCCCAGACAAGTTATCAATTCTGGGCACCTCATTTTCAACCTCAAAGGGAGTGATTTGCACCTGTGGTGGCAGTGGCAGGCAGCACAGTGAGATGCATGTGTAGACAATAGCCTGGCATCACTCCCGAATGCAGAGGCAATGGGAGGAATTTGGGGCAGTTCTGGGGACAAAATATTCTGGGAGCAGCCTGGAGTTTTCTGGGTGGGGTAGACCCACTCCTTGACAGCTGTGCTTGATTTGTTTGATTTAAATATGTTTATCGTGCTTTTATAATAATATCTCAGGACAGAAAACTGTTAAAAGAATATAGACCATTTAAACAATGACAGAAATAATTTAAACATCACAAAAATATATCGAACAAATCAAAAAAGTTTAAACAGTTTAAAAAGGCTAGTTTTTTTTTTAAAAAAAAAACCATGGGCACAGTTACAAGTAAATTAGTTCCCAAAGGCTTTAATCAAAAGGCATATCTTGTATTGGCACTGAAAACAAACCAACATTGGCATCGATCATGCTTCCAAGAGAAGGGCGTTCCACATGTGAAGCATTGCATCTGAGAAGACACTCTCCTGTGTCTTCCCAAATTGTTTTTCTCTCACTGCTGGGACAGAGAGGAGAGCCTTTCTGGCAGATCTTAATCCTCAAGTCAGTTTATATATGGAGAAGTGTTCTTCCCACTGTTGAGGCCAGGTTTTGAAACCCTGAATTCAGAGTGGAAGTGAACAGTCTGTTTAGTTCCTTTCAGGATAGTTTATATGTTGTGTGTTATGCATTTTGTGTTAACTGTAGCTTCTAAGTGAAGTTACAGACTTAACTCCTTCCTGTTGTTGTGTGCCTTCCATTTGTTTCCAACTTATGGCAACCCTAAGGTGAAGTTATCATGTGTGGGGTTTTTTTTTATATAAGATTTGTGCAGACAGGGGATGCCTTTGCCTTTCTCTGAGGCTCTGAATGTGACTTGCCCAAGGTCAACCCATTGGTTTCCAAGGCTGAGCAGAGATTCCAACCCTGGTCTCTAGAGTCACAGCCTAACACTCAAACCACTGTTCCATGCTGGCTCTCTACTTAACTCCTAGAGATCAATATATCATTGAGCCCCTCCAGATTAAAAAATAATCTCTGAAAGTCCCAGGTTTTCTTCCTGTAGATCCAAATATTTTTCTTCATTTCCTGAAGTACTTCTTGGAAAAAGGTGGCATTAACAAAGATTTCTCATTCCTACTTTTTAGATCAGTTTAAATTGAACCAGCATTTTCCAAAATGAAATGCATCTCTGCTTACTCTGTTTGCATTATCCTAGAAATAGATAGGATGGCTGCCACCAGTAAACACAGATATTGATTCCAGGGGGTGGGGGGGGAATCAAGATCAGGCAAGGGGAAAAGAAAAAAATTGCACCATAACAAAAAGATCGTAAATGTAATCTTGCAAAAAGATTTTTGCACTTCAGCTATAACTCCTGGATAATCATAAGGAAAGATCAGTCGGAATTGAGGAAAACACATTTATGAAATGTTGCATGAGTCTAGATGTGGCATGTGATCAGTGGGAGGGAGTGACATAAACCTGTGATAATTCAAGAAAGAGTTTGAATGCAAACCTGAAAACTGGAAACTCTCAGTAATTCCAGAGATATTCCCACCCACCCCATTCTGAATGACCCCATTCTTGTTCAACATAGGTAGATATGATGTATTACTAGAACTGAACTCAAATTTCTTAGGCTGTGGTTTAGCTGGGTTCTTTTGGGTCATAACTATTCCATTAGAGCTAAAGGTGTCAGTGGCAGCAGAGTCATGATGGGAGAGGTCACAGATGATATGGAAATGAATACAAGGCAACAAGTCCATTTCTACAGACACAGGAGGAGGCCTTTCTAGCTCTAGCTGACTTATTTCCAAAAACTGGTGTAGGTAGTCTCTTAGGGCTAAAGGCATTTTGCAAAGAGCAGCATCAAAAATTACCTATCCTATTGACATTGACAATTGTCTGACTCACTCTTCCCAGAGTACCTTTAGCCCTAAGGATACCTCTTTGAAGAATTCAAACATTTGGTGATATGTCACAGAGACCAAGAAGCTTCTTCCTACTGTGCCTGCTGCCATTGCTATCACCTCCGTCTTGAGCAAGTTCTGAGAAAGAACACCACACTAGCATAACAGATCAATATGCTAGCATAGTGTGCCGATAGTATCCCAGTCTCAGAAGAAATTATTGAAGAAATGTCTGGGATTTTAAATATTTTTCTCATACTTCTCTCCCCCTCCCATATATATTACTTTCCAGAACATTCCCGGTTTAACCTCTGCCCCAGAATTTGGAAATGTCACTTTTTTAGATTAGATCTCCCGTGATCTTGAAACGTTCTGGCACATTTTGGGGATTTCAGACCCAAAATTCTTCCAAGGTCTGTTCTGACCCTATAGTATTACTCTCATCATGTCTTAGCACTGACCGGGCAGGATGAGTTGTTGTTAACTGCCCTCAAGTCAATCTCAGCCCATGGCAACCCTATGGATGAGACATCTTGAAGACCATCTGTCCTCCACTGCTCTGCTTAATTCCTGAAAGCCCATACCTGTGACCTCCTTAATAGAGTCCATCCATCTGGCATGTGGCCTTCCTCTCGTCCTACTTCCCCCCCACCTTTCCCAGCACTATTATCTTTTCCAATGAATCCTCCCTTCTCAAGATGTGTCCAAAGTACAAAAGCCTCAGTTTGGTCATCTTGGCTTCCAGGGAGGTTTCCAGCTTGATCTGTGGTAGGGCCCATTTGTTTCTCCTTTTGGCTATCCATAGAATCCTCAGCACTCTTCTCTGACACCACATCTGAAATGAATTGATTTTCTTCCTATCATCTTTCTTAACTGAGCAGCTCTCACATCCTTACATAGTAATATGGATTACAAGGGCTTGTATAAGTCTAACTTTTCCACTCATTTGTATATCTTTGCATTTCAGAATCTTTTCTTGTTTTTTTATGGCAGCCCTTCCCATTCTTAATCTTCTTCTGATTTCCTGCCTGCAGTCTGCACTTCTATCAATGTTTGATCCCAGGTATGAGAATTCTTTTACTATTTCTATTTCTTCATTGTCTAGGTTGAATTTGTGAAAGTCCTCAGTGGTCAGTATTTTTGTTTTCTTTATGTTCAACATTAAGCCTCCCTTTGCACTTTGGTACTCCCATGTCTTTAAGGGTGTTCCATAGCCTTTCACGATCCATGCAGTCAAAGGCTTTGCTATAAAGCACAAGCTGATTTTCTTTTGGGATTCTCTGGTGTGCTCCATTAGCCATCTTATGTTTGCAATGTGGTCCCTAGTGCCTCTACTTTTCCTGAACCCTGAACTCTGAGATTTCTCTCTCCATGTAAGGTTGGAGTCTATGTTGCAGAATTTTGAGCATAATTTTGCTTACATGGGAGATCAATGCTATGGTCCTATAGTTGCTGCAGTCTTTTGTGTCTTTTTTGTGGATAGTAATGTGTTGTTTCCTATATCTGTTAAGATATGTTGGTTAGCACTACAGTTGACTCTGTCAATGTGGATTTCAGCAGTTCAATTGGGATATCATCTGTTCCTGCTGATTTGTTTTTTGCTATTTCTATTATTGCAGCTTCCACCTTGCTTTTTAGAATTTGGGCTTCATGGGGCTTTTTGTTCCATGTGTCCTTCATATTGTCATCTCTTTTGTATAATTCTTCTATGTATTGCATCCAACGTCTTTTTATTCCTTCCTGGTTTTGAATTATGTTATTTTAATTATCATAGAGCATTCCAGTCTTTGGTTTGAATTTTACTTTGATTTCCAGGATTTGGTGAAATAGATCTCCTTTTCTTCCCTTTTTGTTGTTGTCTTCTATTTTTTTTTTTTTTGCATTAATCATTGTAGCTTTTTTCTTTATATTTCCACACAAGGCCTTGTACAGTTGTATTCATGATTCTTTATCTGTACCTATCTCCCTTTTGTTTTTCTTCTCTTCTTTTCTTTATTGCTTGTAATGTTGTATCTGTCATCCATGTTTTTTTCCTCTTTCTTTTTGTTTATTGAAAGTGTTTGTTCACTTTCTTCTTTTATTATGTACCTGCCTTCAGCCACAGTTCTTCTAGTTCTCAATCTATTATGTTTAGTAATGTACATCTATTTCTTATGTTGTCAATATATTCTGTTAAGACATTATTTAGATAATACTTTGGTATAATCACTGGTTTGGTTTGGTATAATCACTAGTTTTGCAGGATGAGACTTGTGGGAAATGAAAAGTATGAAAATATCCTGCCATACTTCCCCAAATCTTGTGTGTGGCACACAAATAGGCAAGGTAGTTTGGTATTTTATTTTATGCCTTTCATAGATATTCAGTGCCAAGAGGTTGGAAAGAAGAGCATAAAATATGCAGCACTTTTCCCCAAAGTTCCAGAAGTTCTTTAAGAAGAGAAAAAAATGTAGGTAACAACTTTCCTGTGAATTAATTTTTTAAATAATCCCCCCCCCCCAAATAACCTTGAAAAATGTACCTTTGTGTGGGTATGCAGATTACAGCATTCTGTGTTACAAGTTTTAACACCGTCACCTGTGGTCAGCATCTCTGGGAAAAAGGCGAAGTTCAAATTCAATGGACCTTTAATTTGCTTCAGCAAAGCCCTTGTATTCTTAGAATGATCATTTGTTTGTTTGGAAAATGTGGCATTGTAGCAGAGATATTCCTTGAGGGATATCACCCCATGGGTTTTGTTTGCTTCTGGCTAGCCAACCTAAGACTATTAAGTTAACTCCATTCGCATTGTTCCTTATTGATCCATTTCAGCTTCTACAAATGCATACAGGGCATGTTTAGCATAAATCAATTTGGCAATCCCCAAATCACAGATATAGGAATGTAAGAAAAATGTCTGCTGCTTCTAAGTTCACCTCTTCCATGAAATTCCAACTTAATTCTATTCAGAATCCCAAGGACCCACTCTTAAACTTTCTGCATCTCCAAGATAACCATTGGCCAAAGTTCAATTGTTAGTCCTGTCTAGATCAGAGAGTACTGATTTGATCTGATTTACATGTTGGTTTGCCATTCGATATTTGATTCAGTGGCTCTACTCTAATTGAAAAAGACAAAAACTGTAGAACACCGAATAGAATCAACAGGAGAAAACTGGAGACACGTCTCAAAATGCTCAATAGGTGGCTGCTTTATTTTAGAAAAAAAGGCCATTGTATTTTGATGTGTCTGTATTTTAAGGACTTCTTCATGGGGTACATAAAACATAACTATTAATATAAAATTTAAAAGGACAACACATAATTATAATAAGACATACATAATATATCACAGCATACGTCACTAATTTTTGTACATTTCTTAAATCCTTCCAATCAATATGAAACCTTATGCAGAAGGATCTGAAGCTAAGACTTTCATTCTGTTTGCTCAACAAAAAAGGAACACAGAAACTAGACAAGTTTTTTTTTTAATGTTATTAGATGATCAGGGCAAAGGGGGACAGTTTACTGAGTTTCATTAAGGACCAAAAAACAAAAAAAAAAAAAAAAAGAGAGAGAGAGAGAGAGAGAGAAGATTGAATTTGGAGGGAAGTGACAATATTTATGGTTGGCATGGTTACCTTTTTTATGATAAAGTAAAGATGCATAGTGATTTCAAAGATCATTATATAAGAAAACCATTATTACAAATATGGCACAAAGTGCAACAGAGAATATGTAATGGGATTCCGAAATGGGTTTCAATAAATGAAGCTTTATTTAACAAAACACCTTTGGACACTCAAGGATGGGTGACTTATGAAAATTTACTGGGAAAAAACTCAACTAATTTGACCTTAAAACCGTTAGATAAATTAAGAGAAGAATGTTACAATTGCACTTGGTATACATATTACCAAATCAAACAGTGCTTTCTAGCTGATTTATGAACCAACAACATTAAAGAGGCAGAGCCAAATTTTGAAAAAATTCTGAAATCCTCCCGAAACCACCGAATAAGAAAATATTATAACTATGAAATGGAGGAAGAAATTGTGAAACCACAAATGATCACAAGAAATTGTGAAACCACAAATGGGCCCAAGATTTAAAACAAAATATCCAACTAGTTCAATGGGGAAAAAAAACCTGGTCTAAAACATTAAAATGCACATTAAGCTACAGCATCAGAGAAAACTACTATAAAATGTTTTATAGGTGGTACATCATTCCAGCAAAACTAGCCAAAATCTTTTATCATCTGTGGTGGGAATGTAGATATGCCAAGCAATACTGGAGAAGTATCCATGAAACTATGGAGAAAATACTAGATACATCTTTCCGTTTTGATCCTAAAAGATATCTATTGTGTATAAATGAGGAAGAAGTGTTGGAAAAAGATCATGGAAGACTTATATTTTACTTAACATCTGCAGCCCGAATTATATACGCTTCAAAATGGAAAGAGTAGGGAATCCCAGGAGTTAAAGACTGGGTGAATAAAGCATATGATTTTATGCAATCTACTAGATTGACACAATTGCTACAAAATAGAGAAATTGAAGTATTTTACAATGACTGGCAACCACTTATTAAATATCTGAAAGAAACTTGGGGAGGAAAGTTCGTAATGAGCCTGTATGAAAAGTAATAATAAGATTGGTCAAAGGGGAGAGAGGATGTTATTTCAAAGGTTAAATGATATGGGGCAACATTAGACTCTCAAGGTATTATTGATTTTAATTGCAGAACAGGGGAAGAAAACGGTGACAACAACATATATAAGATATGGAGTCTTGATAGGAAGGACTATGTTTATTTGTAGGATATGTTTGTTTTATGTGTGTTTGTTTGTTTGTATGTTTTTAAAAATAAATAAATAAATAAATAAATACTACCATGTTATCAAGAAAAGTCCCAGATTGATTTCAAGGAAACCAATAACATTAGAGGTATTTTGGTGAATAGCAGTATCGGGGAACATAAACAATCATCAAAGAATACATTGATGGGTACAACAAGACTCACAGGATACCACCTCTGCAACCATTGTGTCTATGAAGGTATACTTCCAAAATGAATGCGCTCAGAGATCACACTAACAGAGGTACACTTTACCATTTGCAATAGCAGTTTTCTTATCTATGGCCATACAATGCAAATGTCTATAGATGTATGTGGGAAAGACAAACATATAAGAGAACACCATTCAAATATAGGAAACAATAAAACAGGTGTTTCCTTTGTACATAATTTCTTAGAATACCATCATCCTACAACAGACCTCAGATTTTATACTATTAGAAAAAGTAAATAATACATTGTCAAGATAATATTAAAGGTGAAAGTGAATTTTAAAATAGAAATACTTGGTTCCTGGAGAACTAAATGAAGAACTTGATCTCCTCACATTCTTGTAAATTCACTCAAAACCTTTTTCCAGCCCTATTGCATGGATACCTCCTTGAAGGCTATCTTACTGCCCTTTTTTTTCTTTTTCACTCCTAAAACAAAACAAAATCTTTAGCCTAGTCCACATGTTTCTCTTCTGTCCAGCAAACGGAATCAGAGTCTCACCTTCAGAAATTTGTGCAGTTAGATATCATATCAATATATATAGGCTTTAAGCAGTTTACAAATATTAGAATGATATATGCTATGATATATTATGTAGGTCTTATTATATGATTATGTGTTGTCTTTTTAAATGTTATAATTATATTTATGTTTTTATGTTGCCCTGAAAAAAAAGCCATAGAAATATTGGGTGAAAGGTTTGGGGCTTTATCTAAAAGAAAAGAGCCACCTATTGAGCACTTTGAAACATGTCTCTTGTTTTTTTCTTGCGGATTCTGCTCTAACTGAGACTAACCAACAAGATTTTAGCTCATTGTTTGTCGGTATTTTAAATTGTCAGTTTAAAGTGTCATTATGCTATTCATTCAAAGGGTTATGATCAGCAGTGTAGTGGTAAATTTTGATGTTCAGACACTAAGGATATAAATCCTCACTTATCTCTTTCTCATACATGAAAAAATGAAACTATCTCCTCCTCCAAATTGCCTGGTTGATAGATGAAATATTATTTTCTGTTGGTTCGCAGAGTTTTTGCATTCCCCCAAACTGTATGACTTGTACAAATTGCATACCTAAGCTACAGTAACATCTGCATTGTTGCACAGACTTTTAATAATTTAAAACATGGGTAGGTTGCTTCTATCTATTTAGTTTATCACATGGGAGCCAAAGTGCCCAAATCTCATGCATAAACAGAGTTAAAATCCCGGGAAAATCTCGCAAAAGCAGGATTTGGCTACTTCCTTCCCATGTGATAAACTAATCAGCCTGTCCTTCTATGCTTAACACATGCATATGCTTTGCTGCACAAAGGAAGAAGACACTAGTTTTGCACAGAACCATTTTCACACAAATTATGGCTACCTCATAGAAAAGCAGAGTGCTGCTTCTCTCATTCATTTACTGAAGCTGAGAACTCGTACAAAGCCTGGTGATTTCTCAGCAGGCTGTCACAGTGTGTTGAAACAACTTCTGTCATCAGGAAGAAGAAATTTCTTCACATCCCTATCAGGTGCTTATCATCAATCAAACAATAGTGCAAAATCTACAGGCAGGTATATTGACCCTTACTGTCATTTTCAGGGAATCCCTTCCAAAAAACATGTTTAGTAACATCAAAAATCCACCCAACAGTGATTCCTTTATTGGCCAGTCAAAATGCACAATATACAAGCTTTTGAATCTCAACTGGTGCAGGAAATTTAACATATTTGTCCATGTGGAGATGGACTAGTAGAGTCTCTATCCCATGTATTGTTCTTTTGTAATGTTTACAATAATGAGAGTTCAAGATTTACATTTATTTTAAACGAATTTCTTGGAAGACCTTCTGAATGGCAGTAGGTTTACTAGAAAATACTAAAATAAATTGGAATAGAAACTGTTGCAAAGTTCCTTTTCCCTGATGCTAAGACTTATAAAACAATGATTCAGACACATACACAGAATACTTAGTGTCCATCTCCTTTTAATCACATCTAATGATACTGAATGCCTTCTTAAAATATTTTAAACAACTCTTGATACTACCCTGGTCTGTTTTATACTGCTTAGCTTTTTATCAGTTTTGTATGATGGATTTTTTGTGTTTTAGTGTTCTGTGACTGAACAATAAAGATCGATTGATTATTGACCCTTACCAGTTCTAACAATTTTCATTTCTCCAAGAAACCAGAAGGGGTGTCATAAGCGCTGTGGCATGGTGTCATGATGCAGTGCTGTTTGGGTGTTGCACCCAGCATGCATCATCATGGTGTGTGCTGTATGGACAGGTGTGCACCATAATGGCAGCCAGGCAGTACAATAAGGGCTCTGAGCATGCAGATGCTCAGCCCTCACCAAAAGTACAGGCCCTTACTTGCTCATTCAGATCAAGACTTTCCCAAATACTTAATATTCAAGTAGAGATGGTTTACAACATCCTTGATGGGAAAATGCATCTTCCTGCCCAGTGACTCTCAGGAATGCAGCTGATTTCAGGAACAGGAAGTCTTTGAGAAGTGGCAAATGAGATCATCATCCATGAAGCTAGTCCAAAAATCTTGGTGTTTCAACCCTGTCCTGTATGTCCTGCTTATGATCATGGAATGTTATATCTTATCTTTCAAATATTATGCATTTTTTAAAGGGATGGGAGGAATATGTTCCAGGTGAGATATTGCTATTTTTATATTTTGTTGAATGCTTTTTAAAGTGTGGATAAATATATCTTGATCAAGCTGATAAATTTATTGCCTGAGTGGACTGCTAAATTTAGAAGACAGCATGCTTCAGTGTTCTGGCTTTATGCCCAGGATTCCAAGATATTATGGGCTTTGATCAAAATCTTGAAAAAAAGAAGAAGGGAAAGCTGAAGGATTCTTTTACTCTAACAGCATTACTTAATGCTGTTATTTCTAGCCTCCTGAGTCTTTATTTGAGGAAATCTTTACAAAATATTCATTGGTTTTTTCCAGCTGCTTGAGGTTTTAAACAGTGACATTACCTTGGTACAGGTAAGAATAGATGAATGAGTAAATAAGTAAATAAACAGCAACAATATCTTACTGTCCAATTTATTTCACTGCAACTAAAGGCAAGCTTCATTTCTAAAGTAAAAAATACAGAGCGCATCAACTGCAGAACTTTAAAACATTCAGAATAAATGAATACAGCAGAGATACGATGCATAACCTATTAATCAGAGAAAGAATGTGGAATCAAGAGAGCATATTCTCATTTCATGCGCTGGGAATGAGACACCCAATCTCCCTTAAGTGTCAATTAGAGATGAGACTATTGCCCTTAGTTGCTGCTATTAGATCACAATGGACAGAAGAGCTAATGCATTACACTGCTATTGTCCATCAGTGATGGTATTAAAGCATTGGGTGGAATGAAGTGAGGAGTGGGGGAGAGCAAACAGCATTCTATAGGGAAAACAAAAGATTGAAAATAGGAAGTTTACATTGCCCTCTTCCATAAAGCCATAGGTTAAAAATAGAAGAAGAAACGAAGCTGCAATTCCAGTACAGGTTTTAGAAAAGCTTGCAAAATCATTGAATGCAGAGCACTGTGCCTTTGAAATGTTGATGTAGGGGAAAGGTTCACAGATGATTGAAGATATTAGCTGTGCTCAGAGTGGGGAAAGAAAGAAGGAAAGGCAATCTGTAATAAATGTAAATGGTGTATCACCACCACCCCCCGCCCCACTTTTGCTGTTTGATTTTATGTGAAGTAGTTACCACTAGTAGAAATTTAAAATCAACATATACTCAGACCCATCAGACTATTTTTAATTTCTAAATGAGCACACCTAATAAGCAACATTTTTGCCCCAAGGAGATTCAGATTGCCATGCTGATTCAATACTGGATAGTTGCTCCCATTGCGTTTTGGGTTTGTGGATCTCTCTGAGGCATTTTAACCCTGAGGAGATTATCACACGAGGGATGTCCTGTCCCTCTCTCATCATTATCTCATCCTTCCAGCTCAATCATGGGAAGAATGTGTCATTTGCACTTATCCCATCTGGGAAGCATGAATGATACCAATGGCACCAAAGGCTTTCACATGAAGTCATGCCAGTCCTGTCAATAACCCATCATTAACCTGTCATTAAAGCGACATTGGCGGGCATTTTGTCATAATGGAATTTCTCATTATCATAATGCCACTTTAATGGATCAGCACTGCTGACATGAAAGCCTTTTGCGCCAGCTGTCATTTGAACTGTCAAGGATGGTGCAGTGATCCTGTCCCTATCCTGTCCTCTTGTGATAATCTCTTGTGTGTTATTCACACATGCCTGGGCAAACCCTTCATCTTGGTAACTGCCTGTAACTCCCAGCTCATCCCGGTCAGAGAGCAGCTGGCAGCCTCAGGAGCACTTCCCAGTCCTCCTCCTCCTCCTCCTCCTCCTCCTCCTCCTCCTCCTCCTTCTCCTCCTCCCACTATCCCGTTAAAGGCTCAGAGGAGCCGGAGGGGGGTTGGGTGGGCAATCTGGATTGATTCACTAGCATATTCACACTACCGAAGATATGGAACCTGCACACATCTGCAGGAATGATAAGAAATGCATAATACACTTGGATTTGCCTTGTCCTCCAAAATTTAGATGATAATGCTAATTCAGAAAGAACATGAAGTCAGGAGTGGTAAGGGAATGAATAAGAGAGTAAGTGCCACTGAGTAGACTGAAACTTAGTACCTGAGTAAAGACTGTATTCCTGCTTAGGACTGTAAAGATATTAATATAAGGCTAATAAAGTGTGTGTGTGTGTGTGTGTGTGTGTGTGTGTGTTGCCTAGCTAGATTCTTAGTGTCTTCACTATTAGAGCATTGCAGTTCTCTTTAGGATCAATTAAATGGTGTGGAGGTTTTTAAAAAAAATAGTAATAATAAGTTTTATTGATTTCTTAAAGAATATCTGCATTCTTATATTTTGTTTCTTCCCACCTCTGGAGCATGTCTACTCTCTTCAACTGTGTTTCATTCCTGAACTAAGCCACCAGCAGAAACCTACAACTCAATCCCTTTCTCCAATTTTGTATCAACAGAGACGTCTGCTGTAATATCTGCCCAGAGATGGGATATTAGTTTTACTCTCACATTTGTTCAACAAACCTTTTTTTGGACAATTTTCTTAAAGGAACCATTCTTATGCAAGAGCTTCACAGAGGCCATCTACGTGATGCATAAAATGACTCATTTTGAAATCAGTCAGCAAACAGCTAAAGCTTTTGCAAAGCTTTTATATGGAAACACAGCAATATTCTACTGATTAAAATGGAAAGCCCGAGGGGAGCAACAAGCTCAATTGACTTGATAAGTTACTTGTTTTGGCACAGAACTGGAAGTGGTAAGACAAGTACCCACAGTCTGAAAAGGTTCCTATGTTTAATTTTACTGTGGTTTTCCTTGTTTCCAGGAAAGATTTTGCAGGCATAAGGTGGTTCCATTCACAATCAAGGAAGGTGCTCCAGAGATGCTTGAGTGGTTACTAATAAAATGATGTAATACCCCTCCTGAAAATCTGTAGCAATACTCTCTGCATTTTTTTAAAAAAAGAATTTTTAATTGTTGATCATCTGATCCATAGCACAGAAAGATTAATTTAAGTTTTCCAAAGTCAAACATGGTACTTGCTTCTATTCTTTGTCTTATTTCTGCCAAACTTGCACACATCTGCTGTAAGCAGCACTCCTGTGGATTTACAGGTAGGTATTATATATAATTTGCAGCTAGTTGGTTGTTCATTTTAAAGTTATTTTGAGTGTTTCTTCTAGGTGGTTTTTTTTTTTTTTTTTTTTTTTTTTAGCTTTAATGAATATGACCCCTCCCCCCAAAACCCTGGTTGTGTTTGTTTAATCTAATTTCCTCTCTATATTCTGCATTCATACATTTATTATTTATATGGTCAATTGACTGTAAATAAAAGTTATCTATTTAGCCACTACATACAAGTTCAGATAACCTATTTTGGGATAGTTCCTAATTTCGCTAGAGAAGGGGTAGGAATTTGGTGTAGTTTTAAGAGGAGACAGAAAAGCTGTCCGCACAAGTGATATGATGTAGTTTCACCCCATTTTCAAACCTACCTATTTAAACAACACATGTGGCCAACACAGGAGGGATCCAAGATGGAGCTGTGCTCCAGGACTAAACATCAGAGCAAAATAACCCCCCAGTTTACTCCAAGCCAGAAAGTGCAGACTACCGAACCAGTGTGGCATCTGTATGATGATATGGAGATGGGGGAAGGGACTAGTGCACCAATGGGGGGGGGGGGGAGGGGAATAGGGGAAGTGGGGAAAGGAGACATGTATGGCAGTGCCCATGATCATGCTGTGCTAATGCGTCACTGGATCCATACAAACAGTCCATAGATTGTGTGATTGACTGGCCAGTCACATAGTTGGTTGTGTGGTGCATCAAATGGGCTGGCAGATGGGTAGGATGAGAGTGGCAATTAGTGGTTGCTAGTTATGCATCTGTGTGCTTGTGTGAATCCATTTGTAGAAGGACAATAAAAATAATAATGTGCTACACAGCTTGTACCTGCAAATGCCCCATTTTGGTAGATCTGTCCTTCAGTTGAAGGGGACAGTGTGGGCTGCCCATCAGTGTTTGGCCCACTCTGGTGGCATTATCAGTGGGTTCTTCCTGCTAATTGGAAAACATTGAATTAAGCTGGTTTTTCCCCTCTGTTTGTTCAACCCTGTAGCTCCAATTCCCAATTTAATATGTAGATTACTTCAGGATTCAGGCTTTCACCAAATCAATGACTAGGAGATCAGAGTGTTCACTACCTGCCACTGCCACTACCACTACTCTCTTCCTCCTCCTGATGTGGGGGTACTGTTGTCACATCTTATAGCACACAGGGGAATATGTAGCTTTAAAAATAGACAGCTGGAAGATGATATTTGGTTGATTCTTCAGCAGTTAAAAAAGAAATTAAAGTGGAAATCCCATGAACCAACTTGTAAGTACCATTTTAAAATAATATGCATATGTGTTATATGCACATTTCCCAGGGAGAAAAACATGGAAAGGAGATGTGAAAACCTAATAGTTACCAAACACAACCCCCCCCCCCCCCCAAAGGAAGAAAACACATGTATTTCTCTGCAGAAAGTAAGTTTTCTGCAAGGAAAATATGGTGGGCAGATTACTAAAATAATAAATAAATGTGTATTTCTGTTCAGAATATGTGTTTCTCAGTCAGAAATAAAATTCTGTATTTTCTCACAAATACTTCCTGAAGCTTGGATAGCAATTGAGAATTGTGCATCCATCCTTATGTTCTCAGCCAGGGGAGAAAATACTGCAGGAATTATTTATTCTTGCTCACAATGTACAGCGCTGAGTATATTTACAGCGCTTTAGAAATAAAGTTTAATAATAATAATAATAAGGACAAGAAAGTATATCCAAAGGTAATATTGTTTGATATAGGGCCGAGTCTTTCCATAATAGAGGAAAGGTCAGAAAAAGTTCCAGATGAACTCCAGACCTGACTGATGGTGAAGATATAAACCCACAGAAACAGTTCACTGTCAGTCTACAGACTTTCCAGATCTTTTCAACCTGGATGACACAGTCAAGGTTTAAGCTGTTTCTGATGGGGATCTTCAAGTTGCCTGAAGATCCTGAAACCTAATGCAGGTTATTCTAAACTCTTCAGGGAGAAACAACCTGGCAAAGTGTGATAAATAATAAATCCAGACATCATATATTTATTTCATAGTGGAAATAAGAAAAAGCTGACATTGGAGAGGTTTTTGGTGTCTGCAAGTCTGGAAATTTACACCGATGACAAAGAATTTATAATTTCTCTCTCTTTTTCTTCTTTGGTCTGAATATTGTTGATTGACTAGGACTTTAATATTAGCTGAAAGCTCCCTTTCTACATTCTTGGCATTATAGTTAAGCACGCAAGGAGTCTTGCTGAGTTAATGAAGGAATCAAGCCCATCTGTCATGTGAAGTTTTTGTTGTTGTTTGCCTCTACGTCATTTCTGACTTATGCTGACCTGAAGGCAAACCTATCATGGGGGTTGTGTCGTAAGATTGGTTCAGGGGAGGTTTTTATAGCCTTCCCCTGAGGCTGAGAGCATGTGACTTACCTAAGGTGCATCAATGGATTTCATTAATCCTGATCTCCAAAGTCACAGTCCAATGTTCAAACACTGCACCACACTGGCTCGTAAAAACTTAATCTGAACACATCTCATTTCAGCATTTATATGAATAAAAATGTACACTCCAATATAAAGAGTTTTGCTGTATAGTAAGATTACATGCAAGTATACGCAGATCTTGCATGCTACCTTGATGCCATTCTTCTTTTGGCTCTTCCAGCCATGAATAAAAATGATAACTCCTACTGATAAATATGATTTATCAGTGGACAGATATAAGATGAAATATTATAGTGCTTTAACAAGCTGAAAGTTGGGCTTTTCCCTCCCTGTGAGTAATTCTTCATCTAGAAATGCATATTAAAAATGCATTAAAAGGAATATTTGCATTTTCTCACATTTGTATCAATCCATCAATATTGCATAGGAAATATTGGACTGAGGCCTAATCAAAGCATACAGAAAAATTGCACAAAACGACAAATTCTCATTATTAAAGACATGAAGTTTCTTTTTAAAATAAGTCTAAGGCAATTATAAACTTTATTGCTTATCATCAAAGACCAATACAGTCCTCTAGTGCAATTAATGACAAATGACCTAATGGTTAATAAAAAATTATAAGCCAATGAAGATCAAATCAGACTTTTAAAAAATGGTGATTTCTAACAGCCATCCAGAAAAGGTGAAAAATGTTTAAACAAAAGTGGTTTTAATAGTTTCTCTTTGGTTGATTCACCACAAGCGTAAAAATGACGACTGTTCATAAACCAGGAGCTAGAGGTACCCATGACTACATCAAATTAATAGTGGAAACACTGGAAGTAAGTTTATTAGGGAAAAGGGACTAAAACTTTCCAAATATACGAAAAAGAAAAATGAATGACTGTAACTGGACATCATTCTTAACATCATAGTTAAGCATGACATAAACTACCATGTCACCACAATGAAGAAGTGAGAGAAAGAAGAGTAAGGAAAGATTTAGGGGCTAAACACACTGGCAAAAAGAACTGGCTTCCTGGAAGCATGGGGCCATGGCACCTGCCTTCTTGACGCCCCAACACTGTCCCAAACTGGTGTCATGGCATTTGTGTGGTGAGGTGTTTACACGCACCATGCCACAGAAATGCCGTGATGCTGGCTTGGGGGTGGCATTGGGGTGTCTGTTGTGTGGATGCCATACCCCTAAGCTGCCAGGAAGCTGGCTCTTTTTTCCAATGTGTTTAACCCCTAAATCTTGCCTTACTCTTCTTTCTTTCACTTCTTCATAGTGGTCACATGGTGTTTACACGCAACATCTTGCAGAAATGGGGAAAAGCTGCTGCCGCCAATAAAGGTTGGGTTTTTTCCAGCCCAAAAAGGAGTGGCATTTTGCCATTTCTTTTTGTGCTAGAAATATGCTGGATGGGGTTGCGGCATGCAGTTGCCACAGCCCTGATTCGTCAGTCAAAGGGGCAGCCAGAAGCAGCTCCTTCATGCAGTCTGTTTCACTCCTTAGTCCCTTTTCTTTAATAAAAGTCCAAAACACACTGCAGAAATAATCCAGTTTGAGACCACTTTGACTGCCCTGACTCAGTGCTAGGGTTTCCTGAGAATTGTAGTTTATTGGGGCACCAGAGCTCTCTGAAAAAGAAGGCTAAATGTTTCACAAAACTACAGATCCCAGAATTCCCTAGCATCGAACCAGTGCAGTTAAAGCAATCTCAAACTGGATTATTTCTTCAGTGTGCTTTGGGCCAGAGTTAATTGTAGTGTTTCCACTATTAATTTGAAGTAGTCATTGATACATCTAACTCTCAGGTTCATGAAATACTGTTTTACACTTACAGCTGATAAACAAAGGAGCAGCTATTAAATCCACATTTTTAAAGCAATTTTCAACATAACTAAGTGGCTTCTAGAAGCAATCTTTCTTTAAAGTCCAGTGATCTTCATTGGCTTGGCATATTTTTATTAACTGCTATGTTGTTTGTTACTGATTACCTTTGCGCCTTTAAGTAATAAAGTTTATAACAAAATAATTTACTTAGAACTGTTTTTTTTTTAAATTTAACATGCTGCTACTTATGTGAAAAATCCCTAGTATCCAGGAAATATAACATGTTTAGTTCATTAGTAAGCCTTTCATGTCTTTGTATGGTACAACTCTAGCCTTGATGACAGTGTAGCTGAAAGACACATTGCTGGCAAGACTTGTATTGCACTGTGCTGTCCAAGGCTGAAAAGTTACTTTTGAGAAAAATTGATAAAATCGCCTGCTAAAGCCACCTTCAACGGAACATTGGTAGGATGATGTTATCAGTCCCATAACTTCTTAGCTATGGGTGATTTCAAAGCATCATTATAACCTTTCTTTTCAAAGGTAACTTAGTTATGTTTACTGTTGCTACCAAGCATCAATCATGCCATAGAAGCTGGTGTCTTCTATATGTGAGTGAATCCACATTGGGTTTTAATTTTTAAATTATCCACAAAACAGTTTAACTGACTTGGATACTTCCTTTAAAGTTTAGACTAAAGCAAAAGTAGAGAAAACACTCCACCAACTTGGGACACACTGCTTGCCACTAGCTTTAGAACAGACATGTTGTTTTGCTGTTGTGGATTGAGAGAGAGAGAGAGAGAGAGAGAGAGAGAGAGAGATTTATATATAAATATCCAATTATATCTAATTATATATAATATAGCACACACTGACACTGTTCAAACCTTGGCCCAGAAATTTGATCTGTTCAGCCCACCACATTCTCTGACTTGCTAATTTTGACATACCTGCTAGTTTTTCATCTGTTTATTAGTATTAACTGCCATCCTGTTGGGTTGGACCTATAGCAACCCTATGAATGAGACACCTCCCAGATACCCTCTTCTCAAAAGCATAGTTCAGGTTGCAACGGAAAAACGGGTTTGGCTAGGACTGCTTACCCAGTCCTCAGCATTGACAGACTGGAGTAAGACAAGGGGACCCAGAGTCAGTTAAAAGTTCCAGATTTATTCAGCCAGCATAGAATAAAAATGTCCTCAGTGGAAAATTCAGATTTCCAAAGACTGAGACTCAGAAAATAACAAGAAGATGGAATTTATAGTTTTTACACAAAGGATTTCCAAAAATGCTTTCTATTGGCCAATCTTAACTCTAAACAAATGAATCTCAAGCAATTAGACAAATGAACACATGAATAATTAAAGCCCACTTATGACTCAATCAGGACACTTTACAAAAAGTTACTTTCCTTGTAACCTTTACACATTATTTCACAGTTGCAACTCTACTTATCCGGTGTTTATGTTTTGACTTCACTATGGTGCCTCTACTCAATGTAACAGGGCACCTTGTACCTAAGCAATTTATTGTTTTCTCCTGTTTGTTAAGCATTTCTCTAAAGACCTTCACTTAGCCCAAATTTCAGCTATCTTAAACTGTGGTTCAGCAACCATCTTAATTCATTCTGCATAATTAAAGCATTAACTAAATATTAAATATAAAATTTCTACTACAAGGTCCTGCAAACTCAGTGCAATGGCTTCCTTAATTGATTCTATCCACTTTTAAGGCAGTCTTCTTCTTTTCCTACTGCCTTCCATTTTACCACTTCCTATTTTCAAATATGTCATATTTTTTCAAGTAAGTATGATAGCCTCAGTTTGGCC
Source organism: Urosaurus nigricauda (assembly GCA_034509955.1). Taxonomy (NCBI): domain Eukaryota; kingdom Metazoa; phylum Chordata; class Lepidosauria; order Squamata; family Phrynosomatidae; genus Urosaurus; species Urosaurus nigricauda. Next base: position 251,732,727 of record JAOEGL010000001.1, on the reverse strand, counting down.
GTTTTGGCTTCTAGGGAGAGTTCAGTCTATTGGTCTTTTGGGCCAAGAAACTCTCCTCCATCATCACATTTCCAATGAAGTGATTCTCTTCCTATCAGCTTTCTTCAGTGTCCAGCTTCACAACCATAGATCAAAATAGGAAATATGATGGTATGGATGATCCTGACTTTGGTATTCATTGATATAGCTTGACACTTGCTTCTGTTTCTACCTTTTGTCAAAATCAGAATTTAGGATCAGTCAGAGATACGCTTTTATCCACAGAAGGCAGGTCCAGAATTTAGCCCACCCACTCAAGATTTACTGCATGTACTCTTAGGAAAACATGTGCATTAACATTCATGGTTCAGCAGGAGTAACGTTCACCAGGAAAACAAAATATGTTTGAGAAAAGCCACCTGCAGACTTAGTTCTGACAAAGGTAATATACAATTCATGTTCTTAGTCTTGTTCATGGGTGTCAGAGGGATTTCTCATAGTGTTCTATTCTGAAATAAGCTATAATTTATTGACTGATGAAGATAATATTTCTAGGGGGGAGTTAGGCTTAAATTCAGTTTGATACTGGTAGAATAAAAGCCTCCAAGCCATATTTAGCTTGTATTTCATTGTTGCAAACATGGTAATTGCCATCGAGAAAACATGTAAACCATATATATGAAATGATGTATTGGATTCCTTCTTTGAATCAGTTTTAAAAATGTGAAATTGCTTGTCTGAAGGAAATTGGGCATGTGTAATGATGGAATTAGGTCTAGCCCCTGTCTCTCTGCCACGTGGTGACGGGTTGTCTACATATTCATTCATATTCATTTGGCAAGACACTTAGTGATACCTAGTACTCAATTTAACAATACTTTAATTGCATGGTAAGCAGCCATGGGCCCTTTCACGTGTGACATTTATACTACTATGACACCACTTTAACTGTCATGCTATGAAATTCTCGGATTTGTGCTTTAAGGAGGAGTATTGAGAATTCTCAGAGATAGAGCTCTAGTGTCTCACCATACTAGAAACCCTAGGCTCTCATTGGATGTAGCCATGCCAGTTAAAGTGAGAGCATAGTGCTACAACTGTATAATAGGAAATGATTCCAAGTGTAATTTTCCCAGGGCACGGAAGGCATTGATTTTCAACATTGACTATAAGGTGACTGAAAATCTCTTTGGATAATCATTATTTGAAAGGTTTGACACCAATAGGACCCCACCCCCCTCCCCATTAACTCCTGTGCATGGTGAGGTGGTTCATTTTTTGCAATGGATTGTGGTTGGGAATGGAATAGTAACACTTCACTTCCTTGCACATTATGCTCCTAAGTAAAAGCTCTCCCCCCAAACTTCATAACTGCTCTTTAGAAATCCCCAGAAATGGTTGCAAACCATACAATTAGTAAGATTAATCCCAAAGCATCACTGTTTTTGACAAGATCTTTGTTTCTCATGAGTGCATCGAAATACTAGAACAAATCTTGTAGATGTCTCCCTGCATAAGCATGTGACTTTTAAATTAGATTACCTGCTTTAAAACAAACCTTTTTTTCTACCACACATATCAAACACAAGATATTTGCAGAGCTTGGAAAATTACTTTAAAGTACTTACATTTACAATTTCAAAACAAAATCAGTTAACATTATGTTGATAGATTTTTTTAAAAAAGTAGCCATTTGTTTTTCTGTATCTCAAGAGTGTCTAAAATAATTGCCTTTAGTTATTTTTTTAAAAAAATCAGCAGACCGCAAAAAGTTATAGGTCTGTAATACTAAATGAATATCACCACTTGCCACCACATAATATTTTTAGTGGGAAAGAAAATGCTTGTTTGGTCCTGCCAAAGGAAATCTAAAATACTGTAAAGGAAAAAAAAAATCAGAGAGATTACAGTAACACTCAATAGCTGGCATTCTGTTAGTGATATACGTCTGTGTAAGTTGGGTACACATGAGGGGCTGACAATTTGCCATTGTTCAATGGATGCTTTTTGCTGACCCCAGAGGAAGCAGAGTTGCACAAACAGCATTGTTGCACATATGAACACACAAGGGGTTCATCATACATTGCATGATGGGATCCAGTTGTCGGTGTGTGTTCTGAACTGCCACAATACAGTATAGAAATTGCATGATGCTGGTGTAGCATTTCACTACAAGCGAATATATATTCTTCACTTAAAGAATACTGGATTATATTTGGTTGCAATAGTGCTCAGATCAATAGCGAAAAGCCTCATCGGGGGAGAAGGAAAGAAGACTCTTCTGCTACTATATTCAAAAGACAAGGTGTCTTCTTGTTTCATGTTTAACTATACTCCAGAAATATCAAGTTCCTGATTATTCTATGTATAATGAAGACAGTTATTCACATCCTACTTCATTTTTATGATGGTTTTTTTTTAAAAAAAGTTACTTTCATCAGACCCTGAACTTTCTTCAGCCATCATTATAATAACTTAAAGTAATCTACAAGCGATTAGATTTGCTTTCCCTGAAATAATCTGGGTGGAATGAATTTTGCCCCCCATGCTTGCTGTCTTACAGCCCACAGAGCAGTCCCCATTATATGTTCTATGAGAAAGGAATATTCTGCAGCATCTGTGGGAAGGCCAGCTCTCCTTTCAAGGATGATCAATCAACATGCCTGTATAGAAGCTCAGCCACTGTGGTGTGCCCTCTATTCAGAAAGACTATTCAGAAGGTAGCCTTCTGTCTGAAATAACCACCAGACACCTTTTCACAGGGAGAAGCCATTAGTACCTGCCCATTTTCCCTTTCTCATCAATCTCTTCAGAAACCTGTTTGAAAACCACTGTCCCAGCATGGATAAAGAAAAGAGAGAACATTTTTTTGGTTGCAATCCTCACCCTGCTGTGGTAATTGCTGTGCTATTAGCCACCTTTGTAGCCTTTTCTTAGCCCCAAGCCAACATTCATTAAGCTTGGGGCCTACCCTGTGGAGCAACACAGTGCATCGTTTTAAGTACTTACAGTTTTGTTGGCTATCAACAATCCGTCTAAGCAGTTAATACAGTAACTGGACAAATACCAGGATTTCTTTTAGCTCTTGCAGTGTGTGTGCATGCATGTGTGTGTGTGTATGTGTGTGAACATTATCCTAAATCTTAGTTCCACACTTTGCATTAGGAAGCTATTGGACTGGTAGAGTTACATGGAGACATGCTGTGAGGAATCTGCACTTAAAGAATTGATATTAGACAAAGAAACTTTGGCAGTAGGGAAAAAATGTTTGTCCTACCTCAAAGTAGGGATGCAAATGTTTGCTTGGTTCATTCTTGTGTGTGTGTGATAATAAGAATATACAAAACTTTTATCCTCACCGATTAGACAGGCAACATCTTTCCTACTGGTCTCAAAATAATAAATTTTGTAAAAAGTAAACATCATAAAAACAACTTGTTCAGATTGTATGACTAAGCTGTGATAGATCTTGACTTGTTAGATGGACCTTTCAAAATTAGAACCAAATGCATAAGATGGGTTGTTTATGCCTTCTGTGCTTCCTGTCCTTGTGTGTGGGGAGGCTTTTTTTTTTTTTTTTGCTTTAAAAAGCAAAAATGCAATAATCATTTTGCAATTTTTTGCCAATTATAGAAGCAGTGATGAAAAGCAAAATGCCCCCTGTCTTGTTCTTAAGCTCTAGATGGAACTCTTATTTCTCAGTAGGTTATACCATTGAGAATAATATTTCTTTGCATTTTTCCACATTCTTATCATAAGAGAGGTCATATGGCTTGCAGAAAGAGAATAAAAGGCTTACAAGAAACCACAACATGTATTCACACACCACCTCAGAGATGTTGAGCTAGATTGAATGTGGTGTCTGCATCTGATAGAATACTCTAGAAGAAGCCCAGAGTAATCTGGCTCTGAGTATTCTAACCAACAATTTGCCATTGCATAATGAATGTTTTCTGCTGACCACAAAGGAAACAGCATTTCAAAACTGCATTGTAGCACATGATGAGACATAAAGGGTTTGTGTGACATTCTTGAACAACTGGTGCTGCTGTTTGCATGTGCATCCCATTGTGCCACCTGGGGATACTGTCACCATGAGGCACTTAATCTGAGGTCAGCACAAGGTGCTCAGTATTGATAACATGGCTAGGCACCTTTTTCTGAACTCAGAGGGAGCAACTTTTGACAGCACCAGGACATAGCCTGACAACTTTGAGAATTAAGCTGAGGAACTGGAATGGGGTGGAGATAAATGATATCAGTAGACCAGATGATATTGGCTTGTATGGCCATGCTGATTCCATGTGATTCCTGGAAGATGCAAGTATAACTTTTTCACTTGGTACTTCTTATGAGAACCAGATTTCACTCTTCTATCCTCCTCCCTATCTAGAGAAGATTACAGTATAGAGGAGATATTCAGATGTCCCAGGGATCTCCTACACCTGCCAGTTGAGAGGCTGAAGTATCACACTTCTCCTAATTCCTCAAATGGGATCACCAGCTAATAGCAGCTTGCTTTTGTCTTTGTTCACATGCAAGCCATAGTTGGCACTTCTCTCCCACTACACACTAGACAAATATCCACCATTAAGTATTTAGTAGTAATGTTCTAAGCCTATTTGTAGGGAAGAAATGTTCTTACCTTCAAGAAGAAAAGATGGCTCAAAATATATGGAGATACCACACTGATGATAAAGTATCAAGCACTATGAGAGTCAGTATCTTTACACAAGAGCAAAAAGACCAGTACTGTTTGTTTGTTTGTTTGTTCTGTCCCTTTTTTTGCACAAAATATTGGAGTTTAAACAGAAAATATGCATTGATCATTTGGCTACGGACCTCATTCTGATCTCAGAGGGGGCAGCTTCCAGTGGTGCCAGAAACAATGGGGAGCACAATGGGGCACGCATGTGGACAACCACCCAGCATCACTCAGGAGGTCTCCAGATTTTCTTGGAAGATCCAGAGGAAACAGTGAGTTTATTGAAGCCATTTTAAAGGGGCATATCACAGGTTTGGTGGTGCTGCACTGGCTGTATATAATCCAGACAGTTTGCACCAGAAACAGGGATTGGACCTTGCATCGTCTGGACTGATCGCTGCAAAGACATGATATTTCTTCCATGTAGACATGGCCTATGTTAATTCAGACTACCTGTTTCCTCATGTCTAAAGGAAAGAAGGCAAATGAGCCATTCCATTCATGAGTCAATATTATCATGCACCAATATTGGTGGCTTTGTGGGAAAGGACACAAGGATTATCTGGACAATGTGGTAGGAATTAGTCTGAAATGTAAGCAGTAAATATAAATGTGTTACATTGGCACAGAAATAAGACCTTAATGTGCATGATGTAACAATGCAACCCAAATCTTTAAAATACCCAGGAACATAGATAGTGCATGAGGTGAAGGCATGTGACACTCAAGAGCCTCTTAACAAAATCCAAAATTCATAAAACAATGATACTTTTATTGGGATACAAAATGCAAAAACAAACAAACAAAAAAAACCCATCATGTAGGCTCTCAAAACTTTACCAGCTTATTCAAGGGAAGAAAATTGATGATGTTAGAGTCACATGCCTCAGTTAAGGTGGTCTGGAGGGATCTCAATACAGGCAGGGAAAATTTGCCTTCTTGGCCATGTGAAGACCGGGGCAAAGGGCAATAAAATTTCAAATCCATTAGCAACAGAAACATAACATTTTCTGGCTTTTGTTTCTCTAACATGGCCTCTTATGGGAGCTGAAGGGTTCTCTTAACATTTTAAAATTAAAATAGTGATGAAACAGAGGACACGTCCTTTTTAAAAACTCATTGTTTGCTGATACACTGGCTGGGCTAGCTAAAAGTTAGGACATTTTCTCTCTCTCTCTCTCTCTGTGTATTTGTGTTTCTCTTGAACAGACAATTTTCCTTCAGAGAACAATGCTCTACAAAGAGGTATTAAGATCAGTCGGGGGAATATAAATAGTTTGAAATTTTGAACAAAGACAAAATGAATTCCATCTTTCTTCCTATTTATGTTCTCACTACCATAAATGAAACTCAAGACTATTTATATATTCATTTAATTATTAATTCAGATTGGTTTTCAGTTGCAGAAATCTTTATTTTTTTATCTAATTTTTTATTCACCTCATACAATCATGCCTAAACAAAAATAAAATTTATTTAATCTTACAAATTATGTCAAGAGTCAATCATCATAATTGTGTGGCTTATAGTGAATGTTTCTTTAACATACTATAGAAATGCTTCACTGTACTTCTTATCTTGTTTTTGTTGAATATCCCTTTCATTTCTATGACCTTCAAGTCTGTTTACATTTTTAAAATATGTTGTCTTAAATATATATGTGTGTGTGTTTAGGGTACATATATAATTAAAATGGAGAATTAATAAGAACAGAAATGCAAAACATATTTTTTTAAAAAAGTACAAGGCAGAAAAATAGGAAGCACTCATCCAGTGAGAAGTTACTTCTGCAGCAAGGAAGGCCAATGGCCAGAAGCAATAGATGTTCTTAACCTGAGAGCTGAACAGGAATGGAAGCAGCAATTTCACTGTGGCTTTTGGGATTCTGTTTCAGAATGAGCTGAGGAGATTCCCCCCTGTTCCAAATGTTTTTAGTAGTCTGTTTGTTGCACCATGCACTGCTTGGTACTTTTTTGTAAATAAAAAGCAGATGTTACAAAGAGACTTTCCAATGTTCTCTCATCCAAAAGAAGCTAAATGCTTCAGTGGTGCCCCTGGACTTTTCATTCAATAAGGGACTGCTTCACAACAGATAAAACTGATCCTTTGGTATTTATCAGCAAACACATTTTGTAAAACTGGATGCTTGTTTTGTTTTTGTTTTTTCCCACCTCTCTGCAACTTTGTGAAATGAATATAAGATAGTCTGTTCTTTTGGTCACTTGAGACATCATCAAAGTAAGACACTTGGATGAAAAACAAAAAATAGGCAGGTTATGAATTTTAATGTGTGCATTGGACATGCTGCAGGCTTCCAGGATTGATTTGCCCCAAATCCTAACTTTTTTACACCTCTAAAATTACTTATCTTCATGTAGTTCCCTAACCAGACCATCATAGAATTGACAAAGACAACAAATGGTTGGTTAGACAATGGCCCTAAGAATATTAATCTCCCTGGTCCAGAGCAAAGACTATACAGAAAACATACCTTCCACAGATCACTTTGACTGCTGCCGCACTGTGGGATTAATGTAGTTTGACACCACTTTAACTGTCATGGCTCCATCCCATGGAATTCTGGGATTTCTAGTCTGTTGTAGCACCAGAGCTGTCTGACAGATATTTGCAATATATTGCAAAACTACAAATCCTAGAATTCCATAGCACTGCGCCATAGCAGTTAAAACTGTATCAATCTGCATTAATTCTGCAATTAAGATGCAGAACTAGTCTCTAAAAGTCCTAACCAAATCATGAGGCAAAGACTCAATAAAATTGTTGCCTTTTCTGTTTGTTTTAGGATGTAAAAAAGAGGGCTATTGAGAAGTTCCACTGAGTGGGCTACAAGCTCTTTACATCCTGGTCTGTTAGAAGGCAAGCAAGATGCACCGTAAGATATTCACAGACATAACAATTCTACCATAGACTGCACAAGAATGGGAACAAACCATGTTCTGCAGGGGAAGATAATCAGTGTTGTCAATCTTGGAAGGGTGGGGAGTTCACTTCCGAATACAGAGGTAGTGATCATTAAGACTAAAAGAAGGACCCTTTCTTTAAGGATTTCTAAAGAAGGTTTTGGGCACATGTCCATACTAGTCATAGAATCATAGAATCCTGATCCTTTTCTAAGCATAGACTTTGGTCACCCAGAAGATACCAAAAATCCTCAATGTAATGGGAAAGAATGGTATCTTCTTGCTAGTGTCAGGTCATGGCTGAGTTATTACAATGGAAATGATGAAGTGTTCTGTGCTGATGTCCCCTCTTCCTTCATCTGCTCTATAAACTCACAAGTTAACAAAGGGGCTGTATAGACCACCCAAAGGGGTCTGTCTGTAGGTGCCCAGAGAAGCGGCGGAATGGGGCCAGGGCTACCTCATTGGCAGCCTCAGAGGCTCCATTCCGCTGCTTCTCCAGGCCACGGAGAAGTGGCAAACTGTCACTTCTCTGTGGCCTGAAAGCGGGGTGCAGTGGGCATCCTAGGTGCCCGCTGCACCCTGCCATCCCCGGCACTCCTGAGAGGAGAAAGGACCCCTCGGGGTCCTTGGCGCAGCCATGTAAAGGCCATGCCAAGGACAAGCAGCAAAAAGGAGCTCCATTTTGGAGCTCCTTTTGGCTCTGCAGAAAGGGCGCCCTAGGCGCCCTCCTACAGCGCCATGATGTCAGGAATGCGCTGCATTGTATAAACGCGGCACATGCCATGACACCATCATGGCATGTGCATATGGACTGTGCCATTTTAAAATGGCACCGGCCATATGCGCTAGGGTTAGGGAGCATGCGGATGCTGTGTGATCCCTAACCCTAAGCATGCCCCACGGATGGCCCTTTTGGGCTCTCTGTATTGGGCCACAGTTTTACAATGTGATACATGTCTATTCAGAGATAAACCCCATTTAATTCAGTGGGCCTTGGAACCTTATCACACAAGGTTGTTCTTCCACCACCATGCCATCAATCAGTGCTATGCAATCAGAATTGCTCTCTTTCCGTGTGCACTTTCAGAACTATTCTGGGATTACAGAATCTGTTTGCACAAATACCTTATTCACACACAGCATTCGGGACTGTTTATTTACTCCCTTCCTTATCCCTTCCCCCTTTTCATTATTTCACACATTGGGACATACACCTGGCACCCACATTTGGACAGATACCTCGCACCCACAAAAATATAAATGAAAAGTCTTACCTTTAGAAAGGATTATTTTTCTCTTGTGCTAGGGACAGTTTCTGATTGGGAGCCCTGGTGGCACAGTGGTTAAATGCTGTACTGCAGCCACTCACTCAAAACCATAAGGTGGCGAGTTCAAGACCAGCAAAAGGGCTCAAGCTTGACTCAGGCATGCATCCTCCGGGGTCGCTAAAATGAGTATCCAGATTGTTGGGGGCAAATAGCTTACAGTTGTAAACTGCTTATACACTCTTTAGGTGGTATGAAACAGTATATAAATGAAGCTGTTTCTTTTGTTTGTTTGAATTATCAGACTTCCCAAACTAAACTAACCAATGACAGCAACTACTGATCTATATGTCTGATCTATCTCTGTCTTTCATATGGCAGTGAAAGAAGAGGGAGAAGTTTATGCTGCCCCCCCCCCCCCCCGTGACACTAGCAGGAAGAGGCAGAGCTGTTGAGGAGAGAGGCATGGTTTGCCAGCCTCCTGTGACCATGAGACCAGGATTCAAATGTAAATAACACCCCTGAAAAGGGGTGAAGCCGAAGAGATGTTGATGATGGTGATGGTGATGATGTTTATTTATATCCCACCTTCCTCCCAGTACAGGGATTCAAGGCGGCTTACAAATGTAAAACATTACAAGTTAAAACACTGTAAATATGCAAAATACAAGTTTAAAAACAATTAAACAATACAAACAATTAAAAACATTACATTATTAAAATTTTAAATTTAAAACTCTTTTTTTAAAAAAACCCAAAACAAAACAGCATCCCTGTCATGCAAAAGCCTGGTGGCATAGAAACATCCTTACCTGCCACTGGAAGGACAGCAGGGATGGAGCCATCCTGGCCTCCTTAGGGAGGGAGGTCCAGAGCTTGGGAGCAGCCACACTGTAAAGGCTCTTTCTCTTGTTCCTACCAAATGCACCTGAGTTGATGGTGGGACAGAGAGAAGGGCTTCTCTCAAAGACCTCAATATTCTTGGCTGAGTTGCTGCCTCTGGCTCTGCCCCTTTTGATCCTCGTTTGAAGGAGCCGGTCAACTGAAAGCTAAGCTGCCCTTTCTGGGCCTTTTTTCACTCTTTTCTTTACTTTGGGGGAAACTCCTGGTTGGGTGGGGCCATTACTATAGAGGGCTTACCTTACCCTTCGGAGTGGCGACTCACATAGTTTAATTTTGTTTACTGACCAGCTGGGCTTTGTGGAGCCTTTCAGTGGCCTGCTCTGGCTTGGTTGGCTATCTCCCTTTTCTTGCTTGCTTTTGAGGCCTGGTTTCCGAGGTGTCAATTCAGTCAGGTGAGACCAGATTCTCAGACAGTTCCACAAAATGGTTATAATTGGCAGTGGGGCAATGGTAATATATATGGGCCTCCTGGTACTTTACATGGCAGGCCCCCAACTCCCAACACTTTATTTTCCCCGCATTTGCCTTGGGTTTAAACCCACAGGCTTTTGTGCCTTGATTAATACACCCCCTTTTTCAGATTGGGATCCTGCATCTTTTAGTTCCCCAAGTGTCTTGTCTTATGCATTGGCACCTCCTTCAGATAATCCCTTTGAAGAGCAAACACTTCCATTGGGGAATCATTTGTTGCAGTCTACCAAAGACAAGATACTTTGCAGGGAATATGTGGATGTGTTTACATTGCTATATAGGGAGCTTGAAAAGAAGGAACAAGATGAGCTAGATGAAAAGGAGAAAGAGAAAATAAAGAAGATGAAAGTGGATCAGAACAGGATGAATTGGCTTTTTGGTTATTGCATTTATGCTGGAGTTGTTTCTGAGGCCAGTCCAATGCAGGGACCTGCTATGATTCAATATTTAGAAATTATTCACAGGGTGTATATGGACTATGCGGGCCTGACTTGGCTTCCTTATGATGAGCCCTTCAAGATGTGTGCTGCCCTCTACCCAAATATCACGTGGGATATGCTGCATTCACAGTTGTGGATGTAGCTTATGAAACCAGCTCACTCACTTCAGGGGGAGTAATCTCACAGTGGATACTTGGTTCAGAAAGTGTCCAGTTTCACCTCATGATCTCAAGGGTCTCAAGGTCAGCATCAGAAGTTGCTATAATGGGAGTATAGCTTTCAAGCAGTGTGTAATCACAAAGCATGCAAGTGCAATCATGAATGTCCAGTTTGCAAGGGGTCTCACTCCTTTCATACCTGTACCAAAGAGAGAGGTTCACAAGGAGCTAATAGCAGAAACGGAGGGGACGCCCCCTCCACCTCCAAAAGGGGCCCAGTCTATTTAAGTTTTGGTTCACCTTTTAGAGAATATTTACCTGATGGTTTTCTTTATGACTGCTGGATTCCTTTTAAAAGGTATCAGACACCCTTTTTGGGCTAGCAGCTTTAAGTCAGTGTGGGGATGGAGCAGGTGGTCAGGGACAAAATTGCCAAAGAATTTAACGAAGGCAAAATTCTGGGCCCATTTGATGGGGCTCCACTCCTAAACTTTAGAGTTTTATTTATTTATTTATTTATTTATTTACAGTATTTCTAACCTGCTCTTCTCAACCCCCGAGGGGGGACTCAGAGCGGCTTACAAGGCAATCATTAGATGCTGGCAGTATACAATTTAAAACATAAATACAGCAAGTTAAAACAAGCACAATCAACAATAATTAACAATCAAACAGTTTAAAATCTCAATATATGATCCCAAAGCGGTAATCTGTGTTCTTATGACCGTCAACGTTAGCCAGTCTCAGCGAAGTGCTGCATTAATGTGCAAAAGCCTGGTCCCACAACCATGATTTTACTTTCTTCCTAAAGGCCAGGAGGGATGGGGTTGATCGTATCTCACTCGGAAGTGCGTTCCACAGGTGGGGGGCCACTGCCGAGAAGGCCCTGTTTCTCGTCCCTACCAGCCGCAATTGCGAAGCTGGCGGGAGCAAGAGCAGGGCCTCCCCGGAAGATCTTAAGTTATGAGGCGGGACGTAGGGGCAGATGTGTTCGGACAAGTAAGCCGGGCCAGAACCATATAGAGCTTTAAAGTCAAAACCAGCACTTTGAATTGAGCTTGGAAATAGACCGGTAGCCAGTGGAGCTGACATAACAGGGGGGTAGTATGCTCCCTGTATGAAGCTCCAGTTAGTAGTCTGTCTGCCGTCCGTTGGACTAGTTGAAGTTTCCGAACCATCTTCAAAGGCAGCCCCACGTAGAGTGCATTGCAGTAATCTATTCGAGATGTGACCAGGGCGTGGACCACCGTCGCCAAATCAGACTTCCCAAGGTACGGGCGCAGCTGGCACACGAGTTTTAACTGTGCAAAAGCTCCCCTAGCCACCACTGAAACCTGGGGTTCCAGGCTTAGCAATGAGTCCCAAACTGCGAACCTGTGCCTTCAGGGGGAGTGTGATCCCATCAGGGGGGAGTTTTCCCCCTTGAGGTTCTTCCTAAAAAAGCAGAAAGTGAGTTTCGCACCATTCACCATTTGTCCTATCCTAAGGGTCAGTCAGTGAATGATGATATCCCTCCAGAGTTTTCTTCCATTTGCTATATCATAGAATCATTGAGCTGGAAGAGACCATAAAGGCCATCCAGCCCAACACCCTGCTATGCAGAAACTCACAATCAAAGCATCTCTATCATTTGATAGTGCGGTTAGGTACACGAACATCCACCTATTCGACATTTTAAGGCATTGCCAAAGACACCTCTAACCAATCTGGCCAGTTGCCCTTGGATAAGCTTCGGGACCTACAGGAATGCCTTCAAGTTTTTTATTGAATGAGTTACAGGTTTTGATTGGGCATTTAAATTTTGCTTGAAAGGTGGTTACACCTGGGTGTGCCTTTTTGAGGTACATTTGTGATGTTTTATCAGGCGTGTCCCAGCCACATCAAAGGATTCGTCTCACTTATGGAATCAAAGAAGATTTACATGTTTGGTTGCGGGTTTTGGAAAGTTTTAATGGTATTTCATTATGGAGGGAGGAGCTTAAGCTCAAGGATGCCTTGTAGGTCTCTTCTGATGCTTCAGGTTCTATAGATGTTGGGGTCTTTTTTTAGGGGGAATTGGTGTGCTCAGCATTGGTGTCCAGAGTAGAGTGGTTTAGGAATAACAGCGGACTTGACATTTTAAGAGTCTCCCCCCACCCCCCCCACCCCTATTTTGGTAGCAGTCACTATATGAGAGAGGAACTTGCCAGCTCTTCTATCCATTTTTGGTGTAACAATTTGTCCATGGTGCATGTTATTAATTCTTTTTTTTAATAATTTTTTTAAAAAATAATCAAACAAACAAACAACCTACAAACAAACAATTTACAAACACACAAACATCCATATCTCAATGAGTGGATTTTCCACATACTTTCAAATTTGAGTTTATATTTGAAGGGTAAATCTGTACAATCAAGGAAGAATAAGTGCATGGTGTACTGTACTGTATACCTTCACTTTATGTAATTTCCTTGTATAATGTTTCATATACAGCCCCTCCCCCCCACACACACTTTCGGAGAGAGCCCTTTTCTCTTTACATTCCATTTATCATTTCTTTTCCTTTACATCTAATCCTTACGTCTCTTTCATCATCTAGAATTCCATCTATATTTCCCTTTTCTCTTCACCTTCTTTTATTCTCTTCCCTTAGCCTTTCCTTTCTATCCCTTCCTCTTGTTTCACCTCCACTCTTCCATTTCTTCTACCTCCTCATACCTTCATCTACTTGCTTACTCCATCCATACTAAAATCTTCCATCAATCTTTCATTCTTCTCACTTTTTCTTGACTTCTCTCTCCTAATTGTTGGGTATAGTCAGTAATCTTAACAGACTTTTTTGATACTCTTATATAAAACCTCTCTATGCTCTTAATCCTCAATCTTCTTTGTATTTTCTCAAACAAGATTTTCATAGTGTTGTCTATTTTGATTGGCTATTCATCTGCATTAATTATTTTTGTCTTGTTTTAGATGGATTAATGTTTCTTTTGCAATCTTTGCAAAGTTACTAACAAAGTTGACAAAAGTTACCAACAATATTTCCTTTGATTGGAATTTTCTAAACCAGTTAATACTTAAACTATTCCTTATATTCTCTTAACTTTTATATTTTAACTCTATATTTTCAGGTTTACTTTCCCCCTTATTTTGTCTACCCTCCATTTACTTTTATTATATCGATTATCTTTATTTTAATCGAGACTACATTTGAAACGTATTGAAAATTTTAATTTTCTATTTATTACTTTTATCAAAACTTATAGTAGCTCTCTTTCCCCATTCTTTATTTAAGTATTCTAGCACTATATTCCACTTTTTCACTATCCTTTAATGTCTGATTCCTCAGAAGAATGGTTAACACATCCATTCTAATGGCATCATATAATTTGATCATCCATTCCCTAAGACTTGGCACCTTTTTACTCTTCCACTTCTGAATTAACATTATTCTTGCTGTCGAGATCAAATAATAGAGTATCTTTCCATATTTTTTTATCTAGTTCCTCTTCCCACATATTTAGTAAGAAGGTTTCAGGCAAAAATTTCATTTTATCCGGAAGAATTAAGTTAATTATTTCCCCTACTTTAATCCAATAATTTCTGACCATCTTACATGTCCATAAGAAATGGTATAAGGTCCCTGGTTCTTGTTTACATTTCCAGCATAAATTGTTACTTGACTTGTATATTTTGGATAACCTATCTGGTGTCAAGTACCATCTATAGAATACTTTATAAAAATTTTCTTTCAGGTTTTGGGATGCTGAGTATTTTACCCTTTTTTTTCCATACCCCCTCCCATCTTTCTAAATTTATTGGGTAGCCAAAATTCTTGGCCCATTGTATCATGTTTTCTTTTACTGTCTCTTCTTCTTGGTACCAACTTAATAGCATCTTATACAATTCTTTAATCCCTTTAATATTCTCTCCAAACATTATTTTCCCAAATGTGTTTAATTTCTCACATGTTATTAATTCTTTGACATCTAAGTCTCCATGAGTGATGAGGCTACTCTGGGCCTTTACCATCCAGTGTTTGAAATTTAATATACTGTTCACTGCTTTCCATGTGGCAGGCCCAGAAAATTCTGTTGCTTGTGCTCTCTCTTCTATGCAGATGGAACACTTCAGAAAATTGGTACCAGACTCAGCTCTAGCACCAGAGCCAATACAAATAGGCCTATAGAGAGAGACTTGGCAGCACAAGCCCTTAGAATTTCTATAGCTGCAAGTATGCAACGAGGCTATCATAAGGCAATCAAGGATTTTAGGGTGTTTTGTTCACACAACAAGCTTCCTACTTCTGTGCCTGTCCCTGTTCCTTTGCTATTATGGTATTGTGTCTTTTTTCATAGTGAAGGTTTATCTCCACAGTTCTTCAGGTGAAGATTGTCTGCATTAGCCTTCTTTATGAAA
Source organism: Urosaurus nigricauda (assembly GCA_034509955.1). Lineage (NCBI taxonomy): Eukaryota > Metazoa > Chordata > Lepidosauria > Squamata > Phrynosomatidae > Urosaurus > Urosaurus nigricauda. Next base: position 251,717,481 of record JAOEGL010000001.1, on the reverse strand, counting down.
GCACAGAGTGCTCCTGACAACACAAGTGATTTTAGGATTAGGAAGGTGATAAAGGGCTGGTCCAGAGAAAGGGAATGTGCTTCTTATTCTCATCACCCATTGATACCAGCCACTTTGAGAGGGTTAGCTAAGGCCTGGGAGGCCATTTGCAAGACACCATTTGAGGCTTTGTTGTTTCATGCAGCTGCCTTGACTGCCTTTTTGGGGGCTTTCTGAATTGTTGAGTTGGTGGCTGCATCTAAGAATGATCAGTCCTACAGGGCGTTACAGCTCAGTGACTTGTTATTTCATGATGGGTTGGTTTCCCTTACTATTAGATCATCCAAGATGGACCAGTGTTACAAGGGAACTCAACTAGTGCTTCAGGCTTCCAGCAAGAGTGAATTGTTCCCAGTCAAGGCTCTTTGCAAATATTTGTAGGCCAGAGGTGCTAGGTCTGCTACTTTGTTTGTTCATGCTGATTTTTCTTCACTCACTAAGCATCAATTTTGGGCAGTCACTTCTAAGGCTCTCTTGGCCTTGGGTCTGGGCAATGTTAAATTTGCTACTCATGCCTTTCATATAGGTGCTGTATCTACTGCCACTGCTGCTGATTTTAATGTGGCCACCATCAACTCTGCTTAGAATCATTGAATCATAGAGATGAAAGAGACCACAAGGGCCATCCATTCCAACCCCCTGCCATGCAGGAACTCCCAATTAAAGCTTATCAGCATCATGTCTGACAGTTGATTCATTGGCTTGTTTCTTTTGTTTTACAGATACTAGGTTGTTGTAGGTGAGGCATCATGTGATGATTTGTGGCTACAATGTGGCTTATTGGGCAGCCCATCAGGTCCGCATGGGCCACTTTGGAATATACCTTGGATTGGGGAAAAAATGCTTTCTTTGAGTGGAATGGAAGGAGAGGCCTCTGTTGGCATGGCTTGTTGCCATTTTTATTTGAGGAATGAAGTGGGCCTCCTCCACATTTTCTTGTTCTACATTTAGGTGGAAATGATTTATGCTTGCTCAAGGGCAAATTATTGATTATTTAAGCTATTCACGACATGAAGCTTATTAAGGCCCATTGGCCTTTGGTTGAAATTATGTGGATAGCAATGCTTCCCAGACAAGTTTGGAGGGGTGGAGGGAACCCCCGCTTGTTCAACAGGGCAAGGAGGAGAATTAATAGAGAGATTTGCAATGCTCTCCTGAAGGGTTAGTGCCACTACTTACCTCATCCAGACTGTTTTTGGGCGGCCTGAGCACTACAGAATAGATGCCGTCCATCTATCTGCTCTTGGAAATGAGTTTTTCTTGGGAGACATGAAAAGAGATATCAGGGAAGTTCTTTTTGGCCTGGTGGGGAATAGGAGCTAAGCAGACACTTGCCCCTTATCCATGGCAGATAATGGAGGGAGATTTTGAGTATAGTGAGCACCTAGGTCACCATTTTGGTGGAAGGGAGGTCACTGGAATCACATATTTTAGTCTAGGGACTGGAGAGGCAGTGAAAGGGGCTTCCTTTGAGGCTGGCCTGAAGGATAAACCCTCTCTTTGAGTCTCAGGACTTGAGGGAGGAACTTTCAGGTTGGCTTTCCTGATTAGGGCTGGCCAAAGATTAACCCAGTGTTGGTAATCCTTGGGGCTCATCGCCCTGAGGAAGCTGCAGAGGAGGTCTATGGAAAGGACCACCTGCTGGAGCTGCTTCCACACTATGCTACTGCCCCTTTAGTTGCAGTTCTTCCAAGAAATATTAAATAGGTAACTTAATAAAGTGGCCCTTTTAAAGCCCATTCCTGTGTCTGATTTATTTATTCACTGGTTGTTTCAACAAATGAAATAAATGCTTTTTACAAACAAACTGTAAGGCTCCTTTGCTTTTTGCTCTTAAAATTCTCTCTCTCTCTCTCTCTCTCTCTCTCTCTCTCTGTGTGTATGTGTGTGTGTTTACTTGTGTGCAATCATAGTACTGTAGTGACAGATGGACTCCTGAATGGAAGTGGAGGGTTGTAAGGATTGTTTTTTGGTATATTAACCATCCAGTACCTCATACTGTACCCCTCTCCATCAGTTCTAGTCTATATCTTTCTGAATCCTTCAGAATAACCTATTCAGATGGTTAATCCATAGATGGGCTGCAACACTTTTACCTAGAGTTGCAGAGTGGTTCTTACCACCATATTTTCTCCTACACAAAATTCCCTCCATTTAGATTATGAAGAAGATGAGATGTCTCTCCACTCCCCACTGAATTATTACTAATAGCATTAGTACTGAAAATTCAGTCCTGTGATCAACCGCAGTCTGAAATAGTGCAGTCAATATACAGGTTTACAATACACACACACCAGTCTGAACAAGCCTGAGGTTAGCAAAAGTACATAATGTGCCATCAAACGGCACACTGGGTCTGGTTCTCTGCTTTGCATTTCCTCCAGAAATGGGCACATATTTGATCCTTTGTCTTTGGCCAGCAAATTGGACAACCCATCCATAATTTTCATTGGAAGCAATTCATGTCTCAAATGAAAGCCAGCCTTTCATTAGGAAGTGTTGCATTCATTAATGTTCTCTTCCAGCAATGAAATACTGATGAAATGAATGCATTCTGAAAGCATGAAGCATACAGGAACTGCAATAACCCCTAAATATTTTATCCTTGGCACTTTTTGCTCCCCTTCACTGAACGGTCCATAGCCACCTGATTGCCCATTAGCTTTTCACAACAGAGTAGACAATCTAATGATTCTGCATGAGGATGGGATGTGACATCCATACTTGGCCTTCCTTTGACTTGGAAACAAACAAAACAAAACAAAACTGTAACTAAACTAAGATCATTAAGCTTTATTATTCTATTTTTTTAAATCACTGTTTATTGTGCAAATGTTACCATCATTTACCATCAGAGTTTTATACTATTACAATTTTTCCTGGGACTGAAATGATGCATTAACCCTCTATTACATCAAGTAAATTAAGAGACTCACTCTCTGAGGGAAAAAAAAATATAACCAGTTATTATTCATGCAGTATTCTTTATCATAACTTCTGAATTCTAACATGAGAACCCCATCTAGGCCTGTTTATGCAATCATTTCCATCACCTCGTTTCCATATTAAGGAATTCTTGTGTTTATATTTAATCAAAGAAAAACACTCTCGCATAAGCATTTCTTGAAAGCTGTCAAGTTCATTATTTTACCCCAAGGAACGATTGTGAAATGGCCCAAAACATTAATTATAATAAATCTCTAATTCAAAACCCATGCTACACATTAAATACAATAACTTATGTTTAGCCTATTCCCTCCTTTATTGTTTTACCTTGGAGCAGGCTATCATTTATATGAAGTGGTGTGCTGTTCATCTTTCTTTAAAAAAAATGAAGAAGGAAAACACAGCTTTTGATTGCTATGATGTTTATTTTCCTTGGATTAATTTCTGTGTATATGGTAATGCAAAAGCTGCCAGCTTGTTGGATGGACCCATATGCTGATGTGGAGCATGCAGCATAGTAGAAGAAAACAGGATGGGAGTGGATAATTTCCAGTATATGTGACATAACCTTTGAAATGAGGGAAACTAAAGAAGCCACAAGAATGTTGAACCAAAATGTTCATCCAGAGATTATGGAGTTTATCACACAGGCCCTGGAACAGGCCTGTTATGTTACAAAAGGGGGTGTGATGGGAACAGAAGGTGGCACAGCACGCAGTTTACTGCACAGGAGAACGCTGATGCCGAAAGTTCTCATTGCGCTTCAAATGAATTCCCCCGGAGGCGATTTTCAGGAACTGTTTAGAAGTGTTCCTGAGAATCACCCCTTCTGGGATGCATACAGAATGCAATGAAAACTTCCAGTGTCAGCATTGGCATTCTCTTGTGCAGTAAACTGTGTTCTATGCCGCCTTCTGTTCCCATCACGCCCCCTTTTGTAACACGACAGGACTGTTAGAACGCCTGTGCGATACACTCCTATTAATTCTATAAAATGAAAAGAAATTAATCATTTCCCATATTTTTGCAACAACAATATCTGGTAAATCCATAAAGTAAAATTTTCTCACATACTAGAATTTTGGAGAAATAGTTTTCAAATGCAAACACGAAGACTGAGGCATTCCCCTATATGTGGCATATGCACATGTAAATTTTATGATCAAACTGCATAGGAGGGCTACACAACTTCTCTAAACAAATTCCACAGTGAATTGGGCCGACTGAGACAAATTTTGGATCTCATCCAAAACATATCAGATCATCCTAATTTAGATCCAGAATTGACTTGGCCAAGCCAAAATTACTCTATTCAATGTGATTCAAATTAATTGGGATGGCCTGAGGATCAGGCAATATGTTTCCAGTAGCAGCATATAAGAAAATACCATTGATTGATGAGGTATAGAGATGGATTTTGCTCTGTGAAAGCTCTAACTTATTGCACATGTCTTCAGCCATGGGACTGGGGCTGTTGTTGCCATCAAGAATTCAACACTCTCTTTCTCATACTGCTCCTTAACCCCATCTCCCTGCCCTATTGCTCTACCCAGTATGCCTTGTATTTTATTTTTTTATTTCTCTTAACAATTATGACAATGTGATGTGGAGGGAGAGAGACAAGAAAAGAAAACGTGGAAAGAAGAAAACCAACCTGCTCAGGAACCAGGGGGAGAGAAAGAAGGTGACTGAGACCACGTGACTAAGCAATCCCAGAACTGCAGCTGGAAGATTTTTTGCACAGGAAGGCTTACAGCATGATTGGCAGCCATCGATGGGCTTTGCCTGACAATGAAAAGGTGTGCCTGCCATAGATGCTACTATCCTGCTTCTATTTGACTTTTTGAGATTTATCTGATAATCTTCAGAGTGTTTGTAGAGAAGACTGATTTGAGGTTACTGAATGTATATATGAAATTATCTCCTGAAGGTCTGTGCAGTTTTTCTAGATCTAGATGGTAGCAGATCTCTGCCTGGCTGCTTGCCCACCAGCCAACCTACCCATCTGCTTGAACCATCTGCTGCCCATCTAGTGCCCAGCATGCTGCCTATCAGTGCTGTACATTGCTTCTTATCTTTGCCTGCCCTCTTTAGTGGATCTGTACTTGAAGTCTGAATCTTGGTGACGCCCTTAAGGACTCCAGTACCGGAGGTGGGGAGGAAAGACTGTATCCACCAGACTTAGAATGGGTCCACATCAGTCCAAATCAGTAGTTAGAAATTAGGAGGAATGCTATGAAATCTAAAAAAGCCAGAAAAGCATGGCAAGAGGATTCTCCCCCTCCTTTTACCATTCCTTTAGTGAACTAAGTAACCTCTTATTTAGAAGGGTGGACACGGGGTATAGGGCATGATGGCAATCTGACCAGCAAACAGGCAGTTAAACCTGGTGATATAGCATTCTTACAAAACTATTGAGCAACCACAATTAGCCACTCGAAAGGTTATGACACTAATGTAAGCTTATAAATAATAAGCAAGAAGTGTTTCCAGACTACATCTCAACTTGATCCTCACAATACAATTGATTTGATCTTTGTAACTTTTGGCTAAGATCAAGTGCCAAAAGGCCAAGAAGCAATGTTCTAAATAGTATTTTTATTAGTAGAGCCCATAAAGATGTTCAAAGCTATGCTTCAGAATGCCTAGTTCAAGTTTAACTTGCTTTAAAAAATTCTTAAGACCTTACAGAATTTTCCATAACTAGCAAATTTTCCTCCAGCATGGATCTACTTTACGTTGGCCTTCTGGTCATTTTCTGACTTTCCTCTTCAATCTATCTTTTGACCCTTCAAAAGAAGGGTCTTTTTTTTTTTTTTTTTTTGCCACTGCATACTATTTTTAATTTGTCCCCTCCCCCCACCCCCATTTGTTCTTTCAGCTTTCTGTATATTTCAGCAATGTTTGTAGCTGATTTTTTTTAGCAGTCTTTCTCATATGCACCTTAAAAGCCTATTTTTAGGTCCAGTAGGCATATAGGTAAGTTATAAACAGAGCTACTGGCACATCAAGAATCAGAAATAACACAATTCTGATACAAATATAGAGCCACTTTTCTTGGCAAGTCATTCTGTGCAAACAACTAATTTCAGGGAGGGAAATATAGTGAGCAATATGTTAAATATAAACTACTCTAAGATTGTGTAGTCTGAACTTTATCAGCAGTATCATGCTATTTTATGAATCTTAGTAGAGCACTATAGGCAATACTACATTAAATGTGTTTTGCTTGAAATATAGCATGCTGTGATTGGAACTGTTGGTCAACAGTTCCAGTGGCTGCTCAGTGTGCTGGTGATGACTTATGAAGCCTATATGGCTTTGGTTCAGGTTATTTGAGGGACCATATCCTCCCATGTGAACCTACCTGTGTTCTGAGATCTTCTGTGGAGTCTCTGGTCTCTGTACCACCACTTTTAAGGTTATATTGGATGGAAATACAGAAGTGGGCCTTCTCAGTGGCTGCTCTGTCTTTGGAACGCCCTTCCCCGAAAGGCTAGACTTACATCTTTCTGAATACATTTCTGCAAGTAGGGAAATCCTTTTTATTCCAGCAAGCCTTTGAGAATTTATTTCTTAGGGGGAAAAGGCTTTGCATAAATTGCTGTATTTTTAATTGTTTAATAGTTTATTTTTAAAGAGGTTTTAATTTTATGATGGTTTGTATACACTAAATGTTTAACTATGTTTGTTTTAACTATTGTAAAGCAGTCTGGGTTCCAGACTAGAGAAAAGGTGGAAGAAGAAGAATTGCTGGGGAGGGGGAGTAACAGAGGTTTTTTGGATTATTATGTGGGGGAACAAATGGTGTGGAGAACACATCATTGATATGTATAAAAATTATTAGTGTGGACACATTAAATAGAACTAGATCATTTCCTCACTCCCACAACAACAAAAGTCAGTTTAACCAATTTTAAATGATTATCAATAGATTCAGAATAGACAAGAGGAAATAGGGTTTTTTTAAATATACTTCCCATAATTAACATGGAATGTAGGCTCATGCAATCACACAGAGAGAACAAGGATGGTGTAGTGGTTTGAGCGTTGAATTCTGGAGACGAGGGTTCAGTTCCTTGCTCGGCCATGGAAACCTACTGGGTAACCTTGGACAAATCACACACTCTCACCAATAAGTTGAAAATGAATTGAAGGCACATAACAACAACAAAGTCACACAGAACTATTGTGCAAATCATTTTAGACAACCATCTGGGAAGTAATATCTATTGCTAATACCAATTTCAGTGGAATCACCATTTTCAGAGATAAATGGTGCCACCTGAATTAATGGGCCGGCGCTATGGGCCTCTCCCCTTCCCACGCACCAGGCTTAGGCGCCCCAGCGGCCGGCGCAAGCGTGGGCTCGACGCTGATCGACCGCCAGGAGGAAGGGGAAAAGGTACCTGCCTGATTGGCCAAGGCAGGGTATGGCGTGCCCTCCTATTGGTGGAGGGCTCGGGGAGGGTGGTGCCTCTGTCCTTCCTGAGCCCTCATTGGCTGTTGGGCCTATTTAAGGCCCTGTAAGGAGTGTGTCAGCGCCATTGCCAGTTCCGCTCTCCCACCCTCCCTCCCTGCCTTGGGAGTTGATTGTCACAACTTCCATTCTGGGCAGCAGCATAGGCCTAGATCTGGGGTAGGGGTTTCCAGGGCCCGCTGGCACTGGGTCGGGACGCCTCGTGACCCAGGTAAGGAGCGATTTGCTGTGGCCATTGCGGGGGTCACAGTCGATTAATACTAGGATGCCTCACAATTCGATGTGAAACAGCGCAGTTGCCTAACTGGTCATCATCTCCATGTTTGCCCCTGCTACCAAGCGTACACCAACCAACCAGGGTGTTGCTGATGTCCAAATCCAGACCTTATACTTTGGGCCAATCCTATGGTTTTTTGTTGTTCTTGCTATGTGGAACAGTTAATAAAGTTGTGGTCTTTTTTCCTCCAACCAGTTTTCTGTGTTTATTGGGGGGCCTGACCTGCGCGGCAATGTACATCTGATTACTAGGTACTCAGGAAACAGAAAATGCACTGATGGATAGCTCACTAAAGAGCAATCACAGATTAGAATGGAATTCCATTGATCAAATTATTTTCAATAACAAGGAAAATAAATTTATATTGGGTTGGATCCACTTGCATAACACTGCTTCCATCAGATGGGCAATTCCTTCAACAATATCCCCACACACAAATCCCCAAATATCTGGAGAGCCAGGATTCTCTTAGGAACAGATTTCCAGGTAACACAAAAAACTAAAAGAGGAGAAAAGAAAGGGAGAAAGAAATGCCATGCAGTATTTTCCCTTATTTTTTCAGTATGTAGCATGTACCTTGTATAATTTCTGAGCCCATTCAGAAAAAATCATTGGGGGGGGGGTATAATTTACCAGTGTTTAATGAACTATATATGTCTGATGCTGGTTAAAACTTATTATTGTGAGGAGAAAATGTAGTGTAAGTTCATGTCAGTTCATGTTCATGTCTGACCATCATTTGTTGGAGAAACAGTCTTAGGGCAGAAGAGTATGCAACATCTACCATATAATACCCAGGAGTAGTTCTTCTTTTCAGTTACATCACTCCACCACCCAGCTAGCTACCTTCACCCACCTCCCATCACCTGTGACCTCCCAAACCACAATGTAAGTAGACTGTCAAAATGAAACTTTAGGAGTTGCCAAATTTAGATAGGATGTAAGCCAGGTAAATTTGCACTTTTCCATGTGACGTGTTCTTTCTAGTCCTGAGTTCTTCTGCCTGGGCAAGAAAGAAGGATCTGGGTGGAAATATTAACTTTTTAAAAACTAGAAGGGAGAAACTACACACACACACATTTCAAAGGTGGCATATCAACCTAAACTTCTCAAAGTATCTAGCATGTCTGGTTGAACAGAAGACCTGGAAGTCTTCTTAAATAAATTCAGTATTTTCTTTCAGCCCATAATGATATTCATATCTGCTACATGAAAGCAAATGAATGGAGTGTTATAATTAAAGCTCACTTCTGCTGGTTGTTGCCCTTCCTCTCCTCTTTCAGAAGCAATCACCCCTATACTGGTATCAAATCAAATTGGGTATTATCTCAAATGCAAATGCATCTTTTATGAAACACAGGCCACACCACCAAATTAATTACTACTGAGAAGAAAAACCATTGCCCCACACATATATGTCATTTAAACTGTGAGGTGAAAGTTCAGACTTCAGCCCTATAGGCCTGACATTTTGAAATGACCATGACTGTCTGAGGGTCTTGCATTGAAAAATCAAGTCATCTCCCATTCCCACACCATTCCTCCAAGGCCTTACAAGAACCAAAGATGTATGACCTCAAATTGTATTCCTTCTTCTTTTGAGGCCTTTCTGTATAATTAATTTGAATATCATACAGACACAGACACCCCACCCTAATGGATTATAATAATGTAAATTAATTTTTTAAACTGTAGAATTAATGTCAGTATCAGTCAGGAAATATGGGGTTCATCAATGCTAGGGGAAAATAATGAATCAATAATTTAACAATGTGAATTTTATCTATGATCTGACACTATGTTAAACAAGTGAAATATCTTATAAAGCAATGATCTCTGATATACAACCAGACAGGAGCAAATAAAAGTAAATAATAATATTAATAATAATATCCTTATGATGAAAATCAGAGGCCTGCTTAACACAGTAACTGTTTTGTACTATCTTTCTTATATTTATGGTTCTCTCAAATATCGCATTTTAGCCAAGTGCAGGATAAGTATATTTTTCTACTAATTGGAATGTCTCTTTTATGTGATGACTCATAAGTCCTGCTTCAATGGCTACTCATATTCTTATTTGTTAGGCAATCAACCCACTTAATGACAGGACTATTTTGCATATTGCATAGACGTAGCAGTTTCCACACTACTGGGTCTTATGCAAGGAGAAATAATGCTCCAAGGAGGATCCATGAGCTGTACAGCATCAGGAACACATTGTGCTTTTCCCCTTTGCATGAGTCATTTATGTATCCCTATTTTTTTCCTTTTCTGGAACATGCACAGATAGTGGCTGTGATTTAAGAAAACCTGTTTTCTCTGTACTAAAGTTTATAACCATCAAATTTGTGGTCATAAGTATCTGAGTCATCTACTTTGCTCTAGATTAACCATGCATTATATGAAACTGCAGAGACACAATAAGGTTTCTCTGGAGATAATAACAATGTTCCATACCTTAAAGTATGCATAATTTTGTTTTAAAAAGTAAAATGAAATTATACCATATATGACAACTGTATAAGACAGCTAACTAAAGTCTATTATGTCACTACAAGTTAGCTCATTAAAAAAAAGGAAACAAATATTTGTAATAGCATTGCTTTGAGACTAAAATGCTAAGAGTGAAAGAATATTTTTTTTAATTTATTGGTGAGAAAGCTGAATCTTCAAGTGAAGAACTCATTTTTCTTTCTCAAAAGAATTGTCTCATCATTTCCTATTTGTTAGATCCTTAGCAATCTGATGCTACATTAAAATGAATGTAACATATGTAAACTAAAAGCTTTCATTAAAATTTTCACAAAACCATATAATGCTACTGAAGAAATGCAGTTTAATGTACAAAATTCGCTCATTTGAGACATGGCTGCAAATCTTCAGTTGCCCTACAGTGCCATCTTACATATATGCCAATTTGCAACTTATATAATAAAACATGTTCATAACATGGCATGTATTCAATAAACATATTATGCTGTGTCTTCTCCACTTGAATGCAGTTATTGGACATGTTCTGTAGCACAGCTAAATAGAAGTTTGGAAGTACAGTCCCCATAAGCAATGGGAGTAGGATGAAATGTTATTAAAGAGAAAAAAATATTATGGTATGAGATACTATAAAACTGTGTTCTTTGTCTGCCATACTGATGATCAATCCAGAGTAGCACATTTTAAACTAATCACAAATTCTGTCAGTAACACACATCATTAAGGTACTAAGTTATAACTAACACCAGTACTACTTAAAATTGCTATAGGTATACACTGTGTGGCATTGAAAGGCAAAGGCTTCATTGGACATTTAAACTGACCAGTCTATTTTCACTGAGCTTTTAAAGACTTTAACCATTTGCATAAATTTTAAATGAAAAAAGTTTGGTAACTCTATGTGCATGTGAGTGGACAGAAAAACATTTTAATTATAGTATAGATTGGTCAGTAGCAATCACTCCCACTGAAAGTGCCAACAGAGAAACATACCTTCCATCCATTGTATGGTTAGAAGAATTCTGGTTAGTCTCTCCCCAAAAATGCCAGAGAAACAACCTGTGATTTCTTTTTGAATTAATTTTTTGGCTTCATTGATAAGGAAAGGTGGTGAGTTCATGTGTCACGAGAAGAAGACCATGGTTTGTTTAGACATTTGCCTTGCAGTGGCAGCAATAAACAGGATGCTCAAGCAAACCTGCTTATTGTTGCCACTGTAAGGCAAATGTCTAAACAAACCATGGTCCTCTTCTCGTGACACCTGAACTTACCACCTTGCCTTATCTTCATCTCCTTGCATATATGACAAAACCATCCTACTAAAACCAACCATCCTCTAACTTGCTAATTTTTTTTCTGTTTTAGACTTTGATATGTTTCGGAATCCTTCCACTTTGTCAGATCTACAAACATACACACACACACACACACACACCATGATAGCAATTGCAAGTACATTTCTATACTGCTTACCAATGTACTAAGTGGTTTACAAAGTGTAAGCTAATTGCCCCCAATAAGCTGGGTACTCATTCTAGTGACCTTGGAAGGATGCCAGGCTGAGTCAACCATGAGCCCTTGGCTGGGATTGAACTCACAATCTTGTGGTTTGTGAGTAAGTGGCTGCAGTACAGGCATTTTACCACTGCACCACCAGGGCTTTAATGATGACAATAGACTTTTGAAGTGTTGAACATTATCAAACATAAGAGACACTGCAAAAATAATCCAGTTTGAGACCTCTTTGGATGCCCTGGCTCAGTGTTATGGAATCCTGGGAATTGTAGTTTATTGTAGTACCAGAGCATTTTGACAGAGAAGGCTAAATGTCTCACAAAACTACAGTCATCAGAATTCCCTAACCAATTTAGGGCAATCTCAAACTGCATTATTTCTGTAGTGTGGTTTGGACCACAGTTTCAAACTGAAAGTACAGAAGTCATTGCAGTTGGCGGTTTGGATGCTTGTTCTCATACATAGAAATGTATGAAATTCCCTCCTGTCAAACAGATTATGTATAGTTGTATTTTTTTTAAGGCAACAGAAAAAGGAAAATTCAGTGAATGGATGAATAACAGTTCTCAGGTTTTCAGTATGCAATATAATTGAGTGTTGTTTTCAATTTTGAATGGGAGGTCAACCATGAAATCAACAGCAGCCTATTTTTTTTTTTAAAAAAAAAAACAAAAAAAAAAAACCAGCCCTTAAAATCTCTTCACCTCTTCAGCTCTGTCCCATATAACACACTGATTCGATTTTTTTTGACAGATATGTAATATTGGCCAACCAAAACAGGAAATTATTAAATCTTTGCTAGCACTTCACTTTCTTTTTCATGCATAACTTGTGTAACACACCAAAGAGTATTATGATGGGGTATTATGATAAGGATATGAGGGGCAAAGGGCAGGGAGAGAATTATTTCACAATCTGTTTATTTGCTTTTTGTCTGAGATATAGACCACTATTCTGTTGGTGACATACTGTTCACAGGCATTCACGTTATGCCAGTGTATGTTCTTTTACGACCATCGAGGAAGGAGGCATACACCCCCCCTCAGCCAACACAATTTCATTTTTTGTTACCAGGGTGCACCTGCACAGCCAAAAGACAAGGAGGACAGGGAGGTCTCAGGCAAAAATCCAGACACAGTTCTGCTTAAGAACAAAGGAAGAGATATTGTCTTCCCAAACTTCATGAGTACAGTGGGGTCTTGGTATCCACTGGGAGTTAGTTCCAAGACTCCCATGGATAGCAAAATCTGTGGATGCCAAATCCCATTATATACAGTGGCTAGTAAAATTGTGTTCCTTATGTAAAATGTCAAAATCAAGGTTTGCTTTTGGGATTTTTTTTAAAAAAATCTTGTCATGGATCACTGAATGTGTGGATGTAGAATCTGTTGATACAGAGGGTACTTGCTGGAGATCCAAGAGGGTGATGGCTCTTCACTAAGGATGATTTTTTTTTTTTTTTGCTAATTTTGTTCTCCGAGCAAGCAATATATTATTTTAGCAATTTTCTTCCTGCTGTGAGATAGTCTTTAAAACTGCACAGTTTTTGAAGACTATTGGCAGTTCAGTACTTATTCTGCACTATTGGTTTGTCAGTTAGTTCGTTCGTTAATTTTAATTCATTTATATTTTCCCAGCGCAGGATTCCTGCCAGCTTACAACCACCATGCAACTAAAAAAACTATTAATACAAAAGTTAAGATGCAATTAACCCAAACCCCTTTTAACAAAAAAATTAAAATGCAAGCTGAAACATGTCTATAAACACATTTTTAAAAATGAAACAGAAACATATCATTTTGTGCAGAAAAGAGCAAGTATAAACAGAACTATTACATTCTGGAAAAAGAAGATCTTTTCTGTGCAAAAAAAAAAAAAAAAAAAGTCACTTGTAAATTTGCCACAGAATAAGTTCAGGATTCTCCTCATCTGAGTGTTTCAACATTCAAGAAACATATTTTTTTTCAATAATTTTTGAAATGTTTTCTAACATTCTCTTCATTCCTACTTTTCCCCAGTTGCAAAATTAAAGTCAGGAACTCCCACCTTCACCAGACATCATAATGAGCAGTGAAAGAGGAATCCCAGTGTAAAAAGACTGGTGGATATTTATGCAGCACCCCAGTTATACAGGAACTTGGACATGGTTATGTTTTGTGGTAAAACAACAACAACAGCAACAACTGAATTTTACTTTCTTTTTCTTTTGATTACCCTGACCCAGTGTGGGGATCCACACATCTGTTGATATAGTATCTACTGCTTATATATTAGAAAATGAATATAGCTCCATCTTGCAACCTTGCATGAACATAAACCCCTTCTATTTCTGAGAAAATATGCATAGAGTACACTGTGAAGCAACAGAATGGCGTTCCAATCAGCTGTATGATAATGTCACAGCATACACTATTGTTTCTTACAGTAATAAAACTAGATTAATATGCAAAGATGGCATTATTAAGATGTGAAGGAATAGTGAAAGGAGAAAAATGCATTTGTTCCTAAATCAAGAGAACATCTGGCCATGCATTAGAAAGTGTATCAGAAAGATGAATATCAAAACAGATGCAAATTTGATCTTATTTACAATTACCTTTTACCTGAATAGGATAAATGACAAAAAGATCTCTATGCTCTGATCTGGTAACTGTTGTAAAATGCAATTTTATGTTTGCCTTTAGGAAAAGGATTTGTCAGGATGGTGAGATGTTGCCTTATTTCACCTGAGCCTAGAGAACAGTAGCATTTGGGATTTGCACATGAAAGCTTTTCTGAGTAGGTTACCCATGATGGCTGTGACGTATTAAATCAGACCTGCTGCTAGTCTAGACAGTCAATATGACACATCATACATGCAAAAGCGGGAGTAAAAAGCACCTTGCAAAATATTCTCCAAAAGCCAAGTGAACCAAATTCCCAATACTGGTTCCTGTTTTCACAAACAAACATGAAACGCAGTTCATCATGTAAGTGCAAAGAACACATTTTTGGAGGGAAGGGCATTAAGAAATGGAGACCAATTTTTGGATTAAACGTATTGGTATTCAAAGGGATTTTGCAACACCTTTGGGATTAACTGTGAAAGAAGAAACAAAAGCACACTGGTATTCCAGACTAACACACCTATGTCTCTGAATATAATAGTTGGGCTAGGAGAAACTAGCATGATATTTCTCATGATTAAGACCACTATGGAATGGATATGCACTGCCCATTTAGACCAGCATGAAGAATCAGCCATCATGTTTTCATAGTTGAACTCAAAATTTACCCACTTCCCTTGCAAAGCGAGGTACACATAAGGTGGGTTCCTCATTGGAAATCCCTGCAACATTATTTTCTGAGTGCCTGAGGGTCATAAGATCAAATTTATCCTAGTCCTTTTAGTGAAAGTTAGTGAGCTGCTCTCCAGCTTTTATGGTCATTGTTATTTGAGGGCATTTGGGCCAGGGTAAATCCCTCCACCCACATAATGTTCCCCCATTCATTTGGAAGTCCAAATCTGGATACAAGACAAATGTTTGTTTCCTATTAACTGTCCACACACTCTCCATTTTAGGTTGCCTGGGAGTTTTTCTGCATGTGCCCCCATCACCCTCATATCCTTTTCATTTAAGCAGTGTAGCTATGAACCTCTCTAGGAGAATTTTAATTAGCTTAATTAATGGGTTGAGCTACAAACAGCCCTTTCTGGAATCATTCCCACTTGTATACTGAGATGCTAGGATGAGGAATTCACACAGGAAGAAGTCTTTCTTTTAACCATATTTTATTCAGGGGAAAACACACATCAGTGCAAGTGTACACATGCACATGCATGCACACAAGAGCAAAGGAATAAAGTGATGAGTGTTGGAATAGATCGGAGGCTCCGCTAATGGTGATACTTGCGACTCCAGATGATCCAACTGAATGGTATGGTGCTGGACATGGCTGTTTGGGAAAGTGGAGGCGAACAGCAGAGTGTCGGAACTAGTCAGAATCCAAAGTGATGTGAAGCCACCATGAATTCTAGCCAGTCTGAGGAAACAAAAGAAATTTGGGTCCTTATATAGGCCACAAATAGCCTGAGGCAAAGATACATCAACGGGCCAAATCTATATGTGAAATATCACTTGAGACAGGGGTATCAAAGATGGGAATGGGATTGCTAAAGGTATCTCTCTGGTCTGGGTGCAAAACATCCTGCTGTAAATCGCCTGGTCTTCCTGTATTAGAAGCATGAATGGCAACTCCCAAATTATCTGTTTATTTGAATGCCCTGGGTACATGACCTGCCACTTTTAGGCTCATGGCTGACAGGGTCCATTTGGGGCCATACAAGGGAGTACATACACACCACAAAATTGGAAGACATTTGGTGGTCATAACCAGGCTCCAAATCTCAGCCAGGGAAAATTCTTATACAATGGGGATATCAACTTCATCTTATGATTAAATGTGAACTCTTTTTGTGCATTCAGACCTTATCTAAGTAGAGGTCATATATTTTCCTAAATTGTATTTGTTACTATCTTAGTTTTGCCTTATAATGTCTTTTATCTCCCATTTAAACCTCCCTCTTCAGATTGGTCTGAACCTGTAATGACAGCATCATATATAGACCTAAGAGAGTGAAAATAACTAGGTATTTGTCTCATTAAACTGATACCTCTTGGGTATGGTTTGACTCATTGGATTTCTTTCTTAACACTGGAGTTATTCCTGCATTTTAATGTATTTATTATTTTAAGTCATTAGAATTTCTTAGATCTGGGGTAAGTCCACACTGTAGAAATAATGCAGTTTGATACCACCAAGTGCTGTGGTTCCAGCCTATGGAATACTGATATTTGTAGTTTTGTGAGGCCTTCACTGTCAAAGTGTACTGGTGCAAAATTACAATCCCACAGTTTTGTAGGATGGTGCCATGGCAATTTAAGCGGTGTCAAATTGCTTTTATTTTACAGTTTTAATGCACCTTCTGTGGAAAAAAAGAGTGGGATTAAAGAAAATGTGTCATATGAATCTTTATTGACTAGTATGCTCTAATCTGCTTGCCGCCTAGAAAAAAAGTGAAACCTTGCCTGAGAAAGAGAAGGGGGAGGAAGAGGTGGTGTTTTCTTTTCTTTTTTTTTTCTTTTCCCTGGGTAGAAATCCCCCAACCAGCCACTGCCTTTTAAGAATATTATGCCGTTAGGCATGTAAGAGTGATGTCCCCTCCCTGGCATGTTGGGATGTTGGAGAGATCTTTCTGGATTTTTCCAGCCTCAATGCTAGGGAATTCAGGGAATTGTAGTTCACTGTGGCACCAGAGCTCTCTTACAGAGTAGTCTAAATGTCTCACAAAACTACGGTTGTCAGAATTCCTTAACAATGATGTTTTTGTTTTCTTCTGCACTTTGTTATCTACATCATATCCCCTTTGCACTCCTTTATTGTGTTTATTATTGTTAACGCAGTGCTATGTGTTCTGGAAGATTGAAGGTACCACTGGAGAAAAAACTGGCATACAGGTGGTACAAAAAGAAGGAGAACAGAGAAGTCCTAGTCTACAATCCCAAAGCTGTCGCTGAAGGGATTCTATGGATATTCCACATATTCTTTTTCCAATGATAAGTCTAAGAAGCACATTGATACTCTTCTGTACACTTCTGAAATATAGCATAGAGGGAAATACTCCCTACGCACATGTAGGCCCAACTTCTGGCACACCTGGGAGAGCCCCGCTCTCAGTTGTCATGCGTATGAATACAAGCATCTCTAGAGAAACAATATGTTAGAGCAAGTGTTCATACATAGATCTTCCATTGGGATCGTCTTTACATTGGCATCCTACTCATGTGAAGAATATATGAGCAAACAATACAACTGGACAAGTGGAAATCTTAGTCTTGTATCCAAAGACATACTTCAAGAATGCCAAAGCTCTTGGGCATGCTAAGTAAGAGGCTTGACAGACCACCCCTTTAAGCAGTGGATCGGGACTGCAGCAACTACACACGGCATGACCCCGATCTGGCCTTTCCATGGCACAAAATGGAGTTGCAAAAATTGTCTCTTTTTTGTGCCACATTAAAGGGTGCTGTAGCCACTGGTGCCATGGCTTTAGATGCAGTGTCAGAGGAACGCTGTGATGCCACCTACTGTGTGGTGCAGTGTGCAGCATCACACGTCATGAGGCGAAGTCAGGGCATGCATTGTGCAGATGCCACATCCCCACTTCACCCCCAGACCAGCCTTTATTGCCAATCTGTATACCTTCTAAAACTTTTTCTTTGCTTCCTTTATTGGTAGACCTGCATACCAAATGACAAACTGCTTTTGAATTTTCCATCAATCTCAAAGGATATTTGTCACAGAGTATGAGACACTGCTGTTCAAAAGACAAAAAATAAAACATTTTTGTATTGCGTTATTCTTTGAATGCAGGCCATAAGACCTGGATGGCACCAAAAGAAATGCCAACTCTAGAAGGATGCTTCATCTCTTGATGTAAAGATTAAAATTGTGAAGTGACATTTTTGCAAAATAAGATCAGCCCAGGTGTACTTCTGATTTCTTTGGTTTATTCAAAAAACATATTAAGGAGCATTAAGGAGCGCACTATTTTATTTTTTTTAATTTAAATAGATTTGCAACAATCAACTATCTTCCATCATATGTTTACATGGAACTCAAGAAACTGCTCATTGGTTTCATTTCCAATTGTAAATCATTATGTCAAAAAAGGAAATGTTCCAAAACTCTAGTTGTCTAGTCCACATGTAGGACTTCTCTTAATGAAGAGAAGAAAGGGTGGTCACATTTCTGTGAAGCTATATTCCTTTATCTCCCGCTTCCTTTTCATAGATAGTAAATTAATTTTTCAAATTTCCATCAAGGCAGCTTCCAGCAATATAGAAATAAGATTTTTATGGAAAAGTTTTTCACTGTTACCACCAAAGATTGAGAAGAGAACTGTGTCTCTCACACCTGGATGGCTTGGTAATTCATTCAACTCAACCACTCAGCTCAACCACAAAAGAAGTCTCTGTTCTGATAAATATTTGATCCAAGGTATAGGAACTCTTTGCCTACGGATGGCCCTCGGTATCCACAGGGGATCCGTTTTGGAACCCATTCAACTACCCCCATGGTTACCAAAATGCTCAAGTTCCCTTGATGGGTGTTAAATCCTTGAATCCTTGATGGGAGTTAAATCCTCCCTCCCTCCTCTCCCTTTCCTTCCAGGGCTTCTGCCCCAGGCTTCATTTCAGGAGCAGTTTGGAGATGGAGGTTGGAACCTCTTGGCCAGAGCCTGTCATTGTCCTTGCAGCCAGGCCCATCAGGCAGCTTCACATCAATTAAAACATCAGATGTGATTGAGAATAATATTTTAAAATGGCACTGTGGTAAGATCCAGCCCCCCCCCCCAAAGCTTGTTATCACTTTGCAGGCATTCAGTCCATTGTAGGACTAGAAATATTATTTTTCTCTGCAGAGTTAGTCAGTCATTCTACATGTAGGCTGTCTATCCATAGTCCATCCATAAAATGGCCTGCATCTCTAGATGTAAAGGATGAGAGTGTGTGCTATAAACTTTGGCTCAAATCTTATGGTAGCCATGTATCCACTGTATTATACTACACCAAACAATCTTCTCTGTTAAGGTGATATATACAAATATGACATTGGTTGCGTGCTTGAAGTATATAGTAAAACAAAAGTTTCATTTATATACCGCTTCATACCACCTAAGCAGTGTCTAAGCACTTTACAAATGTAAGCTAATTTGCCCCCCAAAATCTGGGTGCTCATTTTAGTGACCTTGGAGGGATGCAACCCTGAGTCAAGCTTGAATCCTTTTGCTGGTCTTGAACACACAACCTTATAGTTTTGAGTGTGTGGCTGCAGTACAGGCATTTAACCACTGCACCACCAGGGCTCCTTTTATAAATGATATTAGGATAAATGATAAGCATGTTACATGTTTAAGATTTTTTAAAAAATAACAACAATAATACCTGAACATTATGTTTGTTTAATTGTCAAAAAGTGATGTTGGCTAGTCAGTAATTTAGCTAAGAATAATTAATCTAGATGTAGAGTAAGTACATCATACCACAATCACATATTTTAGCATAATGAATGCAATTTTTTTCTCCAAAACATATAGTACTATAGTATTGTTAACTTATTACCAGTGTCCCCAGAGTGAAATCATTTGTTATGCCAAGACATATGCCCTCTACTAATTTACTAAAAATTCATTTTAGAGAAACTACAGATTTACAAAAAAGCCAATTCCTAAATTAATTTTACTTTCCTTCTGTTAATTGTCCTTATTTACTTTTTATATTCTCAGGTCATACAGAAATTAACTATGTTTTCATTTTTTTAATGGCAGGTACTAATTCAATTAACTTATTCACTCAGAAGATACAAAGAGATGCGATTTGAACATTCCCAATCTATGGAATTGTGCAGACTTATCTAATATGCACAAAGACTGATGTTTCATAGTTCTATGAATGCATTTTTTCTATTGTCATATGTATGGTGTGAAATTTAAAATGAAAAGCTGAATAATTTGTAGCTACTTTGTTCTTTAATTAATTTGTTCAGCCTTCACAATCAGCATTTTAATTTTCTATTTGGTGACAGTGGAAGGAATTCTATTAGAGATAACCAACCCTCTCTTTTGAATTCTGCTGGAATTTATATCCCATATATTGAGGGTGGGGAGAATGTTACTCCCAAATCAGAATTACAATCTTACAAGAATAATTGTTTGGCTAGCTACTGGGGGGCGGGGGAGGATATATAACCTGCTGATTTAAAAACACCACCTTCCTTGTTCCTTTAAGTCTGTCACAATTCAGTACAGCCAAACTAGACACTGCATAAAAACATTGAATTGATATCAGTAATATAATAATCATAACTAGTAGCAATGTGATTCATGTGCACATCATGCTACAACTTCCCTTGCTTTTTATCTATATCAGTGATTTTCAATTGATCCTCCAGATGTTTTGTATTTCAGTTTCCAGATTTCTTAATCATTGCCCATTCTGGATGAGACATCTGGGGGCTGATATTTGGAGAACCAAATATTTAGAAACATATTCTACATCACCAGCTCTCACAGTTTTAGGAAATATGATGTTGTGCCATTAATGGCTATTATAAAGCATGACAGGAAGAACTAGAAACAGAGCCACTGATTTCTTCAGCCACATCACATTTTAGAACATTAAAGCTGTCCTCATCTAGTATACAGAATAACAAGGGGTGTCATCATTGGAGACAATGGGTTGGATCCCAATGTAATCATACTTACAGTAGGCTCATTGAAATTAAGAGGGTTTAAAGCTGGGTCTGCAGAAAACTCTGGGAGCAAGCCAGTGTATTTTAGCCCCAAAGCTACCCCAGCATCCCCTTATTACCTTGAGCTTTTGATTGTGACGCTGGCTGGCTGTTTGCACTTGCATCCCACTGAGCTGCCCAGCAGTATTCTCTCTGGTGCAGGTTGCTCATTCTAAGGTCAGAAGAAGGTGCCCAGTATCAATCACATGGATGGGCACCTTGTTCTGACTCAGAGTGAGCTACTTGCACCAGCGGAAGTGACAACAGGTGGCACAGTGGGATGTAATGTAAACAGGCACCTACTATCACAAAAGAAGACCCCAGATCTTTCAGGAAGGTCCAGAACATAAGGTGAATTATTTAAAAATGTAAAGAGAGTATATAGTGGGTTTAATGCTGAACTGGTCAGATTTCATCTGGACAGTTTGTGCCAGTACTGTCAATTGAGTCCTGTGTTCTTCAAATTTTCACCAGGAAAACAGGGGGAAGGATTTTTTTTCTTTTTGCCTGTGCGGACAACATCCAGGTCAGTCATGATTAAGTTCGTTGGGCCAAGATTTGGTTGAATGGATTAGATATAGTTTAGTCTCATTAAAATGAAGTGCATGTTATTGTACCATAAGCAGCCTGTCATGTTCTTGTGGGATAATTTAAATGGGGTTAAAGAAGTTAGGCTAGCATTGTATAGCTCTAACCCAATAAGGATAAAAGTATAGAAACCCCAAATTGACCATTGCTGCTGTGCTGAGATGGCTTTTACATATTAGTCTTCTATGGAATATAAGACAGTATTGTGCATCCACTATGAGCGATAACCATTATTTGTCAGCTTTATGAATCCTTAACCTTTAGATATTTTGTTTCCTGAAAGCTTATGTATACAGAAGCCAGACATGCTCAAGAATTTATTCTAATATTCTCAGTAAGTCGGAATTCTCTCTTTTCGCAAATCTAAATATTTAGACCCAGCCAATCTTCCAAAGAATAAGAACAGGTGGGTTTCATTCCTTGACTGCAATCAAGTGATCTGTATATACAGCAGTACAAATACAAAGGTATTTGTTTCCTGTACGTGGTTTCTCCCATTCATTTCAGTGGAAGAAGAGCTTCATGTACTTATAATATTAATTTATTTGGAAGAACTCCTTTTGTCTACGAAAAGCTTTGTTTCCAGAAAAGCTTGTCAGATCAGGACATATTACTGTCAACATACAACATAGTTTTATGCAGAAACCATGCATTTTATAATGTGTGATCTGAAAATAATGACAACAAACTGGGCAGCTTGTTCTACTATACTAACTGTGATGAATAACTAACAGAAAGTTCAGTGGCCTTAACTCACTTTGGCTTGTCACTTTTTATAGTTAATTACTGCAGAAGCACGACAACACTGTGAATGTATTGATCACCAGTATAATTACAGGCAGCATCACCTTATTTTAAGTGGGATTCTTTTTCAGAGTTTAGCTCATGGATCAGTCTGACTATATCTAAATTTTGGTGCATAATTCAAACAATATATGTAAGTACATGAAACTAATTATGCTCTAGTAGTAAGAAAGCAGTTTTTCTTGGCCCAGCATAATTGCACTTTCATTATCTCCCTGGATTTATTATTGTTTCTTTTCTCTTATCTTCTGCCAATCCAGGTTGAGCTGATGAGCTCAAATGCCTTCATTCTTTCTTTTGACAGATTTTCCGAGGTGCTTCTGTTCTTTGCTGTTTCTGTATTTGGTTGGCAATCCTGTATGCACTTGCATTGAAATAAGTCCCAATGAAGCTAATGAGGATTACGTCTGAATAGACATTGCTGGGATTTTGTTGTTAAATACTTCCAAAGTGCTTCATAGTATTTTAGAGTTTCTAAAGGCTGGTAAATCCAGTCTTCTGAATAAATGTGAAATAATCCATACTTATTCACACTGAATTTGCCCATTTAATCTAGATTATACTGTGCCATGGGGGGGGGGGGGAAATAAAATAAAAAGAGAGTTATAGGGACCATATCAAAGGTGCCTGTGTACAAAGAGTGCACTCAGAAATAAACTAGATTAAGTAGTAGATATTATTGTTGATGCTTACATTTTACAGCTCTCTAAAAAAAAATTCCAAAAAGCTACTGTTGAGGGCTAGGTGAAATTAACATTTTGCTGTGCCATTTCCCCAAGGCTCTCTGCTCCCTGTTGCATTTGCATGGTGAGGAAAAACAGCTGGATAGATAGATGTTTTCCCTTACAGAGGAAACAAACAAAATCTGGGGACTTATTTCAATGTCCTCATGCTATGGGAGTACTTCAAATAACATCTTTTCCCATATTTCTGAAGTTACAGTTACTTGTTTCTTGTATGATAAAGTGCCTGATGGGGTGTGTATATCTAGATTAACTGTGGTTTCAAGGGGTAAAATAGATTGGTTCACATGCTTAAAAAAACAAAATTCAATTTACTGGTTTAAAGGAAGTGTGGCCTTGGGCAAAATTCATTGTTGGTCCTATCTGCTGAAGAACAGATTAACTGAAATGAATGGGAATTGTTAGTCAAAACTAACTCAAGTCCTATTTATTTCAGTGAGTATACTTGAGATACAACTAGCAATGGACTCATTCTTTTTCTCTAAGAAAGATGACTCCAAATAGAAGATAACTTTTTATTGAAAACTCTGAAAGAATGCTCTTACCTTTAAGATTATAAGAACACATTAACCACCTACCTCCTTAAAAACAGAACAAGGAATTAGTGACAAAACACTGCAGCAATCTATGTGGCAAAAATTGTTACTCCAAGTAACGATACCCAAACCTTGGCCTTCCAAGTGTTGTGGACTTCAGCTCCCAGAAGCCCTACCCAGCTTGGACATCAGCGAGGAATTCTGGGAACTGAATCCTAAAACCCCTGAAGCACTAAAGTTTGAGAATCACTGCTCCACAGCACTAGAACATGTGAGTTCTAGAGACAGCATACACATGACTACTACAAAACCAGTCACTTTAATTTGTTTTGGTGTAAATTGTAAATTGCCATTTAAAAACCAGGAAAATATTCTCGCAGGTGCTATATGTTAAGTGATTTATTTGCATCCACCCTCAGTCTTGCATGGTTTTTCTGTTAAGACTAGAGAAACAGTAGCCATCATTCCCTTTTCTGAGCTGAAAATAGTATGGAAAACACACACATAGCCTGCTGTCATCTCTAGTCGAAAGTGTTTCCCTTAATTGCAGGGCTTCAAAAACTGGAACAATAGCAGGTCATGAGGAATTTCCATATACCACACAGAAAATGTTTCTGTCTTACATTAAAGTCTTGAAAATTATTTGCTGCTGACACTGTGAAGAAAAAATAAAATGGCGCAAATGAGTTGTGCTGGATTAGAGATCAGCCAGGCCATCTGACATGCAGGTTATTAAGGACACATTTCTCTCTCGCTTCATTTGCATGTGTGACAATAGGAAACTACACATGCAAAGTGCATAAAAATACACTAGCTGCTGCCTTTTTGTGTGACGTCTTACAAATTATAAATATTGCATAGCTTGTTTGCAGCTCTGTGTGTGGGCGTGTGTGTGTACTTTGCTTCACAAAAGGAAAAATGATCATTAGTTTCATGCAGAGACTTTCAGTGGAAATTATGAAAGCGTTCAAGAAAAACACACACCCTGTTCCTGTCTCATTCTCATGGTGGAGGTGAGAACTCCCATGGAGGCTATCAGTATCTCAACAAGTTGTCTTGATGCACTGAAGTCATGCCTTTCACTGGGAATTAGACATTATGTGAATATTCTCCACATCCCTGTACATACAAATTTATTCTGAGCCTCCAGTGGTGATCCATTAGATGCAGATTTTTCATAAGGCAGGACAGTTTATTCAAGATCAATACAAGATCACTGGGCATTCTAACTGGAAATGTCCATAAGTGGTATGGTAGAAGATACTCTATTTCTGGAAATTTATTCCATTCATTACATTCATAGGGCATAAATCAGTGTGTGAGAGGTTTTAGGCAGTTTTCTATCTAGGCATTGACCGAACCCAGACATGATCAATTTCAGCAAGGCTGCCACATCATGTGACTTCATAACATGATGAAAAAACTTAAGAAATTTTGGTTCCGCTGGGATGAACAGTTATGACAGTCATTTAAAACAAACAAACAAAACAACAACAACAAAATTATATATATATATATATATATATATATATATTCTCAATACAGTAAACATTCATTTGTTTTCTTCACAGGCTTACCATTTTCACTCATAGCAGGTGGGTAGTCTCTTGTCTTGCAAGCAATTCCTTATCGGCATTTAATGAAATCCATGGATACCTATTAAGGATTTTCTCCTTGCAATTACACACTGATCTGTGTTTATTTCCACATCAGCATATATCCTTTTCTATTAATGTTTCCATCTGCCACATGTAAGCAGCTTTCATTTCTATGTTATTTGGTCAAAACTAGAGTTTTCACCTTTAAATAATAATAGTCCAAGATGGAAGTGCATTTTTTTAATCATTCCAATCAAAAATGTTAGCATTTTTTTAAAAACAACAACAAAAAAATTCTGTCTCGACCTAGAAGTTAGGCTGCTTAACCTATCTGCTAGAAAGTGTCAATAGCTCAAGAATTTTAAAAAAATGGGATAAAAGAAAAGGAGGAAAAAGAGAAGGGGGAAAAACAGCAGCAGCAGATAGAAAGTAGGTGCTTTATATATATTTCAGAGGTGCTAGGAAAAGTGAAAGGAAAGAATTTCACAGAGAACTCCTAGGCTTCCTCCTACTGACAAACTTTCCTCAGTTCAATTTGGAGATGGATCACCAATTATGAGGGCTTTTAAAAAGAGAACACTGTCATAATTCCTAGGTCCTCATTCAGAGTAAGTGGGGGAGAGTGCAATTATATTTCACTCCCCTTCAATCTCCAGACGTATTTATTCTGATTTGCCCTGCCAGTACTCTCAAAATATTTGACCTCCTTAAAGGAGTTCAGACTCAGTTATCCACTGCCTGGGAATAAATGTTTCATGTCTTTCTTCATGTTTATTTCAGTGCATGTTGGCTGAGATTTTTATAGGATGTAGCAAGCAAATAAAAAACTGAACTTTGTCCTCTGTTAGATAACGATGTGGCAGAATCCTATCCTTGTTACAATTTCTCAAACTGGCCACTCAGCATAATGAGCCTGGACTTCATATCCGCCTTGCCTCTGAGAGCTGTTTGGAAGGAAAACTCAAGGCAGCTGGGCACTTCCTGATGGTACTGGAAAATACAAAATGCATAAATGGCAGAATGCATAGCCTTCTGGACACAATTAAAGGCACTGGAATTTACTCTGACAGCTCTTAAGGGCTTGGACCATGCATCCCCATGCTTGAGGTTTTTCATACCGGTCTAAAATTCTTGTTACAGAGTCCCTGAACTATCACGTCCTTGGAGGTAACAGAAAGAGATCAACTAGAGCAACCAAATCCTACCTGCTGTACTAAATTGTCATGGGGTATTTCACATCAGTCTTTCAAGTCGCAGAAGACTTTGCTGGAATGTGTGATGGGAATGGCTAATGGTGTAGTTCCTTTTGTTATGAGTGATGGTGACACTGAAATAAAAACTGGTTTTACAGGAGTCAAGAGGAAGCCCTTTACATTAATATTAAACTCATTCTTTTTGCATGTAACTAAAAGGGCAACTTCCATGCACAAAAGGGAAGTATCACCAGGCTTGGAAATTCTGAAAAAGTGGAAGATTTTTTTAAAAAGGAGGTGGTAGAAAAAGTCTACATGAGGGATATCCCAGGCACCACAACAAAGATTGTGCATGTTCATGGTCCATGTAGTACTGAATGACTGCTAGGGACAAGGCAGGGAGAAGTAGGTGGAACAGATTATCCTGGAAAATACAGAGCTGGCTGGCTGTTACTCAGACAGAATACTCCATATTTAATATTTTCTTGCAGCTCCAATTTGTACAACCTACTGCAGTTCTTTGAATATTCAGCCAAGGGAACTGAAGCTGCTCTTCTAATGAATGAAATCATATGGGGAAAAAGCCATGGAGATGTAAAGTTAGATAAATAGACATTTTTTGTTACTTTCACCTAACTATTGTTGCATTTGCTCCTACATCATACATTCCAGATTCTGCCATTCCCAGAACTGTCCATTCTATTTCTAACAGATATGGGAAAATGACAAAGAGCAATGATGATGATGATGATGATGATAAACAATTTATATCCTGCCTCTCTGTACAACACAACCAGGGCATCTTACACATAGAATCATAGAATCTTTGGGGCTTTCTAGATTGGCAGGAAAGTGTGACATGAAGTTGCCTTTTCCTTAATGCTTAGCAGCTGCACCGCAGCCTTTAGATGGAGCTGCGCTGCTCTGCAGTTTTTAAAAAAGAAGCTGGGAAAACCAGCACCTTTTTAAAGGCGCTTCTTCTCCCCTAAAATGCAAAAAAAAAAAAAAAAAAAAAAGCATTTTCATGGCACACTTTCCCTTTTTCTCATCTAAAGGCTAGACTTTCATGCAGCCATGAACACACTTCTTTTTGCCAATCTAGAATCATAGAGTTGGAAGAGACCACAAGGGCCATCCAGTCCAACCCCCTGCCATGCAGGAACTCCAGATCAAAGCATCCCCAACAGATGGCCATCCAGCCTCTGCTTAAAGACCTCTAAGGAAGGAGACTCCACCACACTCCAAGGGAGTGTGTTCCACTGTCGAACAGCCCTTACTCTCAGGAAGTTCCTCCTAATGTTGAAGTGGAATCTCTTTTCCTGCAATTTGTATCCATTGTTCCGCATCCTAGTCTCTGGAGCAGCAGAAAACAAGCTTGCTCCCTCCTCAATATGACATCCCTTCAAATATTTAAACAGGGCGATCATATCATATCTTAACCTTCTCTTCTCCTTAACCCCACTTTATCCAAGATTACAAGATATAGATTACATTAAACTATATAATCCCGTATCCCAGTACCACCCAAAAAGACAATTAAACAGTTTACAGATTAAAAAATACCTTAAAAATAATAAACAAATCAACAATGGCTGTAGCAGAAATCAGGGAAGAACAGGTTCAACTTATTTGGTGGCACAAACACCTATAAAACTGACAAGTTTTCTCTCAGATTTGCAATATCCCCTCACCACAAAGGTGAAATCAACAGAGGGTTGTTTTTTAAAGCCCTGTCATTTCACCACTGAATTTTGAAGTGAATTCTGCCTTTGAAAGGTGTGGCTATCATATAGCCATGAAGGAGGGAACACCCAAAAAAACAAAAAACAGCTTCATTTATATACCGCTTCATACCCTTAAGGAGTGTCTAAGCGGTTTACAATTGTAAGCTATTTGCCCCCCAACAATCTGGGTACTCATTTTAGCGACCTCGGAAGGATGCAAGCCTGAGTCGAGCTTCAGCCCTTTGCTGGTCTTGAACTCGCCACCTTATGGTTTTTGAGTGAGTGGCTGCAGTACAGGCATTTAACCACTGCGTCACCAGGGCTGAATAGATAGACTAAGTTCTGGGAACTCACAAAGTTTTGTGCTCCTTGCCCTCACTGTACAACCCTAGAAAAGTGAAATAGCTAGCATAATAGAACAACAGGAATCTGGCCTTAAGAGTTAAGGATTCAAAGCTTTGGTCCTGTATGGAAAGGTTGTTACTCTTTCTTTTGAAGGGATTTGAAGCGTAAGCATGTACACCCCAAGAAAAACATGAAGCAGGTTGGCACTGGAAAAGGCCACAACTTTATTTCAGCAAAACCAAAGGTAGGGTTGGCCCAAAGCACCAGGTATGGATATGCACACCACCAACACCGAGGCTGGACTGATGTGAGGTTGCTTGTACGCCAAGCATCGGGATGACATTTGAGGCAACGAAACGCCTAATCTGTTCAATGACCCATTTGTTTTCATTTTTACTCTACTATTTATGCTTTTTTCTCAAAGATTTATGGTACAGCTTTCTGAGATGTAGAATAAGTTAGTTCATGTCCTCAGATGCCGAAGCTAACGCAAAAATGAACAGAGGTTAGACCAGGATAGTCTGAAAGATCATTAGGGGATCTGAAGGGGATCTGCAAGCATTTATAACTCCCACTTGGTTAACGACAGTTATGTAGTCATCCACACAAACATACACACTAAACTGTGCTTCAGAAATGGAGAAAACGTGGGAACAGTAATGGATTTTTGTATGATTATACTGCAATTTTAGTTCTTGGACTGAAACCAACTGATTGGGCTGAACAATCTGCTCAGAGGTACACAATTCTTTAATCCAACATTAAGAACCAGCCTGGTTTGCTTTAGGGTCACCATAAGGTGGAAATGACTTGAAGAAACACAACAACATCACCAGCCCCTCCCCAGACAGCATTTCCAACCCAGCTAAAGTTGGTGGAATTGAAGGTACATTTTTTAAAATGTTTTTTTTTAAAAGAAAGAAATAGATCTCAGAAGATGGGTCTGCCCACTCCAGTTCTTAAAAACAAACATAACATAACATAACATAACAAAAGTGAAGTGGGAAAAAGATGGAAAGCAACACAATTCAGGCACTAGCTCTTACTTACAATTTCTTAAGGGGGGATGGAAAGAATATTTTAAAATGTATTTAAAAATGAGTTTGAATACTGAGAAACACTGATGAGGAGAATCCTGGAGAGACTCTTCATTGTTTGGGACTAATTCTGTGAAAAAGTAACACTTGAATGTTTTGGGCAGAAAAGCAGCATTTATTCTGCAGGAAACTATGGCCTGGAACAGATAGCCCAAAAGGGCTCCCAGCCCTAGTGCATATGGACGGCGCCATCTTTACAGTGCACCATCCATATGCACATGCTGCCATGACATCATGGCACATGCTGTGTTTACATGGCACAGCACGTGCCTGACATCATGATGCCACTGGAGGGCACCTAGGGCACCCTTTCTGTGGTGCTGAAAGGAGCTCCGAAACGAAGCTCCTTTTCAAAAAGCATTTTGTTCCCGTGGCAACCATTTTGCCATGGGAACAAAGTGAGAGAGAAAGGGGCCAGGAGATCCCTTTCTCCCTTGCCTCTGCCAGTCGGGCTGTCCTTGGGGCATGAAGCCCCAGATACAGCCCTTTCCAGGCAGCAGAGAAGGGGTGTTTGCCCCCTGGAAAAGCGTTGGATTGGGGCCTCTGTGGCAGCCAGTGAGGCTGCCTTGGCCTCAATCCACCGCTCAAAGGGGCAGCTACAGGCCGCCCCTTTTGGGTGGTCTGTAAAGGCCCTCTATTTCTACACAGAAATATTATTTTCTGGAAAAAAATGTTGTTTTCTATGCAGAAAATCCTGTAATTGGAGACTTTTGCTATACAAAATTCACTCATGGGTTATTTGCATAGAAAACAGCTACATGTTCTTTTTCCATCTGTAATTTAGAATCAGAGGCATCATGAATCCAGTGAGAAAAGATTTAGAAAGCATCATTTTGAGAACTCCCAACTCTGTCCTGATTTGTCAGGGACAGTCCCAATTAGTCCTCCGTTGTCCCACTTTTTTAGATTATTTTAAAATGTCCCAGTTTCTTTCTCCTTCATCTTTGATTCACTGCAATTGCAATTGAGGGTATGTCATTTCCTGCTCTGACCTCAGCAGATGCACCTGAATAAGAGACTGTTGCACTTCTCAAAGTTGTGTAAGAAAAGGTTGACTCGTTAGACATGCATAAAATATTTAATAAACAAAGGAGCTATCTTTGAATAGCTTAGTGAACACATAGCACAGCTTCACTGTTATATCAACGACTGTCAGATGGGATGCTGCACAAGAAGTCCATGTAAGCTGCTGTGAGACAGGAGAGAAAAAAGAAATAAAATATGTGCTTTGTATGGAAGTAGATTTTCAGTGAATCTTTCTGGAAACAACTCAGGGCTTCTTTCTTTCTTTCTTTCTTTCTTTCTTTCTTTCTTTTCCTGAAGATACCCTGACATGCCATCATTCCTTGGGGACATAACAAAATGGATCACCCAAGAAGAGGCTAATGGGGGCAATTGTTCAAATAAATTGTTCTGTTAGAGAGCAGGGAATATTTGTTTCTAAATAATAAGCACTTAGCAGAACAGTGACCATCTCATTCCCCAGAGAGTGTGCTAGACAGGCCTGCTGGTCTTTGGAAAGCAGACAAAAGGTCTTTGCATTTTTGCAGAAGTCTGCAAGTTGCCATCTTACTAAGTATAGGCTGTTCCATCCAAGACTGCTAAATGCACTTTTGTTTTTGGGTTTATTCCAAGCTTCTTCTTTTTTAAATTGTTATTATTCCTTGGTCTTCTGTAGATCAATTTTAGGCAAAATGAGGCCAAATTCTCCATGGACTAGAAGAAAACTATTCATTCATACACAAAGTGCTGAGCTAATAACAGTGAACCTTCCAGCAAAAGAACAATTAGGTTGTAATTGATAAATAGGGGTTTACTTAGCAGTTGAACAGAGCCAAGTTGAGAAAGGTAACACACACAGACACACAAAATAGATAATGTCATATTTAAATGTTTCTAGCAAATGGTATGTACATTAATTACATCGGTGGATCAATAATGATCATGCAAATTTGCATCTTTCATGGGTGTCAATTTCTTTGTCCTGATTCCATGTAGGATTTCTTCAGGAACTTCTTGACATTATTTTAAATATCTCTTTTACTTTGTACATGCATAGTGATAATGTCCACTTTTCAGTGGGAAAAATAGATATTCTCTCGTTAAATACATTCAGAATTAAAATGCAAAGGTATGGATGCCTGCCAGCAGTAAACAACTATTTCTGCTTATTATCCTTTTCTGTTTGTCAAGGGAACACAAACATTAGGATACCCAAGCTGCCCCACAAACTGAGTGAATTAATTTTTTTCTCTGTCTTCAGGGTTCCTATAAAACAGAAGAATTTGTTCAGCAGAAACGGCTGGACAGAAGATATGGTAATGTGTAAGAAAAAAGAAAATAACTGAGTAGAAATAACACCAGTCTTTTTTGGGAAAAAAAATTAAAAAGAGACTGTCTCCAAGGAGAATTGAGTGGCAAGAAGAGAGATGACAGGTGAATTCTAAGAGAGATGAAATTATCCAGGGTGCAAAGTTACAGTCAAACAGACAGACTTGAAAGTTCTTAGAAATAGCACAATTTCACCTAGGGACTTGTTATACATCCCCCTGAGAATCTTGTAGATAGAATGAAAAAACCCACACTAAATCAGTGTGTAAAAAAGATTGTAGATATCTAGGTGTGAATGTTTGTTTTTTTCATGTCAGTGTTAGGTGACAAATAATTAAAATGGACTGTGTTTATCTTGCTTTAAAAATGTTATTTCTTTATCCTGTTACAGAGTACCTTCTATATCAAACTCAATATACTTTTTATTCAGTTTATTCTTGTTTATTATATTTAGATTCAATCTTCCTCCCAATAAGGGCAGCTCAGAGTTGCATTAAAAAAAAGGTAGCCTTAAAACAGAAAACAAATTCAACTGTTAATGCGATATTAAATAGTTAATTGAATAGTTACAGTAGTTAAAAACACAATGTTAGAAACAGCTATCTGTGAGATGTGAAATACTGAAATGGTAACATACCCAATCCTCTGTAGTGGTTCAATAGCCCAAAGCCTGCCTAAATAACAACAACAACAACAACAACAACAACAACAAATTCATCATCATCATCATCATCATCATCATCATCTGCCAGCACGGTGGAGGTCAGCTCCATCTCCTTTGTCAATTATGAGAGAAAAATTGATAGAATAATAAAACCATGCATCATTTTATGCCTTTCTGTTGTAGGCTCTCACTGTTAACCTCTCCGTCCCCAAAGTGAATAACCACAAAAGCTGTAACCTTCTAGTTTAAGAAAGTTGCTGTAGTCTCAGGGTAGAACCCACATGGTAGAAATAATCCAGTTTGACTGTCATAACTCAGTGCTGTGGAATTCTGGGATTTGGAGTTTTGTGACCTATTTAGTCTTCCCTGTCAGAAACCCCTGGTGGGCCCCAACTACAAATCTCAGAATGCCATAGCATTGAGCCATGAAAATTAAAGTGGTCCCAAAATGCTTTATTTCTGCAGTGTGGCAGAAGGGATTTGATTTCCTCTGGATTCCCTCTTGACACTTGCTTTACATCTAGAGGGAATCAGCTCCCTTCATTCCTGGTGTCACAGTGGTTAAATGCCTGTACAGCAGCCACTCACTCAAAACTGTAAGGTGGCAAGTTCAATACCAGCAAAAAGGCTCAAGCTTGACTCAGGCTTTCATCCTCCCAAGGTCACTAAAATGAGTTCCCAGATTGTTGGGGACAAGTAGCTTACAGTTGTAAACCGCTTAGACACTGCTTAAGCGGTATGAAGTGGTATATAAATGAAGCTGTTTGCTTGACTGCTGTAATCCGCTTTGATTCCCCACCGGAAAAGGCGGAATAGAAATAAATCCTATTACTATATATTATTATTATTGAAATGATTCAGCCTCACAAAGAGGCAGCTTCCATTTCCATGACAATAGAGGAGTGATTTGGGGAAGCACTCCAGACTTTCAGACACTCCCCCTGCCTGAGTCTTTTAAGGACGCTTCAGGCACCTTTCGGCAGCATTTTAGCCAGGTATGAAAATCTTTTGCATTTCATATGGGTAGACACTGCTTTGAAACTAATCAAATACTGATTCAATGAATGCTTGAATCAGTATCTTTCAGTATCTTTCTTTGCCCCAAGGCCAAAGTTTATCTTGGAGGTATGAATGGAGCAAGAACATATGATGAGTGTGCTCTGGGCAATGTTACCCTAAATGGTGGGGCCTTGTAGAGCCTTCAGTGATAGCAGCAATATATCTTTGATTAATTTTGGGATCATTTAGCTTGGCTTTGCAAGAGGGAGTAATGTATATAAGAACTAAGTACCAGATATACCTGTGATAATTGATAGAGATTCCAGGCATGGGGATCTGCATGAGCTTTTATTAGAGAAAATATAAAAGAACACACACATGAACATAACCCATTCAAACAACTAGCTAACTGAAACAGAAAAATGAAGGGGATAGATAGCTAACTTTTAGAGTTGGATAAGGTAATAGCTACCTATCTTGAAGAAAAGAGTCCACAGAAAGCAAATATGAAGACTCAAGCTGGAAGGCTTGAGGTTTTGTGAGGCAGATGGAAACAGAAAAAGAAATCAGACTGAACTGAGGATAACAGTCATTGTGCATATGGGGGAGTAGGACTACATCGGAAAGGTTACATTGGGATACTATTACACCCTTAAAGCTACCCGCAATCCACAGAGATTTCATGGGAAACAAAAGGCTTGACTGACCCCCAATGGAACCTAAAAAGGTTTCAAAGTGGAATGTTTGTTTTGCTATCTGGAAGATGAGAGAGGTTTGATTTTGACCACTGACGTTTCATGGACTTTACAACACCCAGACAAGATCTGGAGTCCCCAGAAATGAGAGGGCCAAATGTGGTATTTAAGAATACACAAGAGATGAAAGGGAGATTCTGGAATTGTTTGATCTTCTGGCTTTTGGTTTCTGTCAGAAATGCAGAGTGGCACTCTCCCAGAAAACCCCTCCATCCCCACGTCTTTCCACATGGCTGGGTCTATATGGCACCTCCTGCCCTGAGAGGGCAGGAGCAGTTGCTGCAGTTCCGGGGGACCCCCAAGCTGGCTGTTGACGGCACGCTGCGCTTCCCGCTGGCAGGAAGCCTAAGGTGTGCTTGCTTCCCACTGGCGGGAAGGTAGGAGTGTGTGCACGTTGTTGGGTGCATGCCTGCTCAGCCCTGGTCCCCAGGTGCATGAGCGGGCACAGCAGGGTCGGCCTGACTGTCCCTCCTCCTCCTCCCTTGGAGGCTTGCCTCAGAAGGAGGAACATCACTGGTGGGCCTCCACAGTGGAGGCAGTCTGGGACGGCACGGTGAGTGTGGGCCCCAGTCATTGCTCAGCTCCCCACCCTCCCTCCCTGGGATTGGTGTTTCTTGTCACAACTTGTGTGTTGAAGCGGCAGCTCAGGT
Organism: Urosaurus nigricauda; assembly: GCA_034509955.1. Taxonomy (NCBI): domain Eukaryota; kingdom Metazoa; phylum Chordata; class Lepidosauria; order Squamata; family Phrynosomatidae; genus Urosaurus; species Urosaurus nigricauda. Next base: position 251,682,371 of record JAOEGL010000001.1, on the reverse strand, counting down.
ACTGGATCTGGCGGGCTGGTTTCCGTGCTCAGTAGCACTGGATCGGGAGTCCCTTGGGACCCGGGAAACATCACGGTGTGATGTGGCCAATGGTGGGTCACATGGAGTTTATCCTGGTGACGAGAGGCTTTCCTCTGGTAGCTGCATAATTGCATAATTGCGCAATGGCGTTTTGTTGCCTCAAACATCATCCCGATGCTTGGCATACAAGCAACCTCACATCAGTCCAACCTTGGTGTTGGTGATGTGCAGATCCAGACCTGGTGCTTTGGGCCAACCCTACCTTTGGTTTTGCTGAAATAAAGTTTTGGCCTTTTCTAATGCCAACCTGCTTCATGTTTTTCTTGGGGCGTACCCGCTAACGCTGCAAGTGTCATCCACACTACCTATTCTGGTGCTATGTATGCCATGACAACTGCATCCGCTAATGCTGGCATCTAATGTTATATCAGACTATAGCTGGATGTCAGGATATTTAAAGCCATAGCAAAACTGTAATTGCTTGCCAGAACTGGGACTGTCAGTTCTAGAACTCATGGTAAAAAATTGATGCACCATCCCTCTAATTCCCACCAGCGAGTGTTGGGTTGGCAGTTCCAATATCAAGCAAGAAATGCATGAAGAATGCCTACCACCACTTTTGCTAAGGCTGCAGGATAGCACTCAGGTTAGATTTCCATGGAATGAATACTAGAGAGGAATTCTAGGTGCGTATGACTAAAGGCTTTTCCCAGGGTAAATTAGAAGCTCTATTTCTCTATTGACCCTTATACTGATCTCTTGCTTGTAATAATGATAATGATAATGATAATAATAATAATAATAATAAGGTTTATTTATAACCCGCTCCTCTAATAGAATACTCGAAGAGGGGTACAGCAAATTAAAAAATACAAGAATAATACAGCAGTCAAATCCCATTCCCAACCTCCCTCCCTTAACACTAGATTAAATCAAAACTAGTTAAAATTGACATCAGTTAAAAAAATTTAAAATAATAAAAATAAAGTGCAGTTGATGGGCAGTATGAGTGCAATCCCCAGTGGGTAGGATCAGAAGTTTTGAACAGAGGGACAGCTAGAGTTAATCCCCCGGTACCATTTACATTTTCGTTTGCATTATTAGGGTCGGGGGTTGGTGATATATTATTCCCTCTTCAAGGGAAGGCCTGCTGGAAGAGATGCATCTTTAAGGCCTTTTTTAAAGCTGGTCAAAGATGTAATGAGATGCATCTCGTCCGGCAGGTCGTTCCAAAGTTTAGGGGCGGTAGCTGAGAAAGTCCTCTAGGAGGTTTGCGACAGCCTGGTTTTCATATGCTTCAGCAGATTCCTCCCAGAGGACCAAAGTGTGCAGGGCGGTTCGTATGGGAAGAGGCGGTCCCTAAGGTAAGACGGGCCTGAGCCATGTAGGGCTTTGAAGGTTAATACCAACACCTTGTACTGTGCCCAGAAACTAATGGGCAGCCAGTGGAGAGCTTTAAGCACAGGTGTTATGTGATCTCTCCTAGATGTTCCTGTGATAAGCCTGGCTGCCATGTTCTGAACTAATTGAAGTTTCCGGGTTAGGCACAAGGGTAGCCCCATGTAGAGCATATTACAGAAATCCAGACGTGAGGTTACTTGGGCATGTACCACAGATTCCAGGTCTTTCGTATCCAGGAAAGGGCACAGCTGGCGAATCAGCCGAAGCTGATAGCAGGCACTCCTGACTACTGCGTTCACCTGACTGGTCATATGAAGTGATGGGTCAAGGAGTACCCCCAGACTGCGAACAGAGTCCTTAGAGGAGAGTGTGACTCCACCTAGGACTGGAAGGTGTATTCCCAAGCCAAGGTTCGGACCGGTAACTGTTAGTACCTCTGTTTTGTCTGGATTTAGCTTCAATCTGTTTTCCCTCATCCAGTCGATTACCGCTGCAAGGCAGTCATTAAGAGGAGAGAAAATGCAAAAAGAAACTGCTGTTAATTATAATTTGGAGATTTCTAGTTACATCAGGAGCAATGAATCTGATTTCTCCAACACATACACATTTTGGCTTAAAGAAGACTGAACAGCAGAAGTGGATGCTGTAGATTAAGTGCACACCGTACTAAATCAACAATTCTCTTTGTTTTGACACCTTTTCTTCCCCTTAGTCCTTTTGATGTGGCTTGTCAAAGCTCTGTGACACAGAGGTGTCCACATGAATATATATCCAAGGCTTCTCTTCTGGCTAGTTATTTAAGATAATTTTTCACAAGGATCATCTGAGTCTCCATTTCCAATGGCCTCTTCCCTTCCCCTTTGCTAGGCCAGGGATTTCATTATTTATTACTCTTCTGCATGACTGTCAAGGCATCTAAACTCCTCTAGAATGATGGATGACTGCAGACAGTGGTATTTAAGATTCTCAACACGCTCCCTTCCTTGAGCTTGTTTGATATAATGTTATTGTTTTTCTTTTCTCTTTCTTTCCTGCATTTATTGTGGAATACCTCCTATATTTCAGTTCACTAATTGTCAGGGCATGCTAGCACTGCATAGTCTAGCTTTGACTGAATGATAATATTTGGCACAAAGAAACAAACCAGGCAAGGGGAAAAAATGGGTCCTGAATGTATCAGGCATTGTTTAATTTGGCTCTCTGGGGCCTACTGCAAATCCTCCTCATTCTATGCTATTGTAAAGATTACCAGCCTAGAAACAAGCCAGCAGAGAAACAAAATTTCATTTCAAGTTATTTAGCTCTTTACACAAAGGATGACATGCACTTTCCGGAGCATCTGCCTTTGCTTGGTTAGGTAGCTGTTAAGTCGCTGGCTTTATCTAAGCTCCTTTGATCTGATGGCTTCATAATATTGATTATATTAAAAAACACACCTGTGAGGGCCATCCATGCTTTCATGTGGGCAGAATCAAAGAGCAGAAGAAAACAATGCCGCTACTCATTAAACTGAAAGGTGAAATGAAATTAGCGGATGGTCTTTCACTACCAGTTTTGTCATCTAGCTGTCACATGAAGGAGTGCAATTTTGCTTTCCTCTCTGGGCTCTAGTGTTTGAATTTTAGACTCATTTGTATTGATTCAAAAATATATTACCTTTCTATGGTATGATGTTGGCTTTTAACAGATTCGGTTCATCCTTTTGGGTTACAGTTTCCTCTTGATAAAATAATTTAAGCAGATTATTGATGAGTATGTTCACATGGCCATCTTCTTTGTTTCAGTGGAAAGTTAGTGTGATTATTTTTGTCTGAAAGATGTTTTGGTGCTTTGAACTGAAAGGCATAAAGAGGAGGATGAAAATCTGATTTTTTTAAAAATGTGTCTAGGCTAATGCTGGTAGGGAGCAAATAATGGAAGACTAAAACTTTTGCTCCTCAGCAGTTTTATTGGCTGATAACTGGTTCTTTCACACTGAGTGGATCAACACTATACAGTTACAGCAGTTTGATACCAAATCAGCTATCATAGCTCCAGTCCATGCTTCAAAATCCTGGGAATTTGTATTTTTGTGACATGCTTCTCTAGAGAGATCTTGTCCAGCCCACCAAACTACAGCAGTAATGCTCTAGCAGGGACCTAATCAAACTAAACACATCCTCACAGTTCCATAGGACTAAGCAGTTAAAATGATATCAAACTACTATTACTGTGTAGTAACAGCAAGGGAGGTGCTCCTCTGTGTCCTACCAACCAGTGAGAACAATACAAAGTAGAAAAACATGGGAGAGAGTCTGCTCAGTTGTGATGCCTTCATTGTGGATTGTGGAAAGCCTGTCCCTTGGAGGTCTAGCTGGTGCCAAGATTGAATTTTTAAAACTATGTTTAGTTTTGTTTTGTTTTAATTAAAGCCTATGGGGTGAACCATGTCTATATGTTCATGGTCTTAAATTATTGTAGTTTTTAAGGTGGCTTTACTTCATAATTTAATTAATTATTATGTTTATAATAATATTATTATTATATTTGCCTTTTCAAATTATCTGGGATTTTTTACTGGAAATTTTAAATGGTTTGTTTTGTATTGTTCCTCTTCTTCCTGCTACTGCTGCTGCTGCTATTGTATGCCTTCAAGTCAGTTTCAATTTATGGCAACCCTATCACAGAGGTTCTACGTCTACGAATGTGTGACTCACCCATGGCCACTCAGATGGTTTCCATGACTGAGTGAAGAATTGAAATCCAATCTCCAGAGTCCTAGTCCTAGTCCTATGCTCAAACTACCACACCACACTGTCTCTCTTTTTTCCTTACTGCCCTGAAATCCTGTAAAAAGGGTGGGAGAAGCTTGAATGAATGAATGAATAATACATTTAATACATAGTTAACAACATTGTTGAAATCAATGGAAAGGGATAATTTCTGACAGGTGTCTTGTGTATTTCTGATTGATCTAAAGGCATGCCCAGAGGACAGAGATGTCTCAGACCACCCCATCACCTCATTTCCCCCTCTGCAGTGCGGAAAAAAAGGCTTCAAGAACTGGCTTTTCTAAAAGGGGTTGCAAGGGAAATCTGAGCTCACAAGGCCCATATCCTATGGTCCCTGGGACATCGCCTAAGCAAATAATTGGATAATTATCCAAATGGATGGATAGATAGATAGATAATTTTTGAGGTAATGAAAATTGGACACATTCATAACATCTGTAACCAGCAAATTACATTTTTGACAACATGATTAAAATACTTATCTTTAGGTTTTTTGTGGCTTTTTGGGCTATACATGTTCTAGAAGAGTTTGTTCCTAACATTTTGACAGCATCTTTATTTATTGGAAAATATAGTTCATATACAGTGAGTCCTTGGTATCTGCTGAGGTTTAATTCCAGGACCCTCCATGGATACCAACATTTGTGGATATTCAACTTCCATTAAATACAGTGCTGTAATAATATTGTGTCCCTTATATAAAATGGCAAAATTAAGGTTTTCTTTTGGGAATTTATATATATATATTTGGAATATTTTCATACTATGAATGATTCAATCTGTAGATAAAGAGTTTGTGAATACATAGGAATGATTGTATACTGAATAGCTGTGTGCAGCAGGATTTCCAAAAGTGGCCATCTGGGCCCACACTAAGTGTGCTCAAGGCATTTTAAGTTTATGTCTTAATTTACATGGGACAGTCCTGTCTTGGAAGGTCAGTGTAAGTGCAGATCTCTATTCAACGGTGTCCTGTATTTGAAGGGCAATCAAATCCATTTTAAAAATTAAGAACTATAAAAAGGGAGATCAGGGGCTTAGCAGCAGTAGGACAACAGATTGAGAAGGTCACAGATTTCCCCATCTGGATGAGATGCACTGTGTTTCTATGTCAATGGTAGTAATTGTTTACAAATTTATATCTCTCTATATAAGAATCAGGGATGCGGTGGCTCAAGTGGTTAAGATGCTGACTCTATTGATTGCAAGATAAGCAGGTTGATAGTTCAAGGCCCTGGTGCCCCATGATGGGGTGAGCTCCCATCACTAATCCCAGCTTCTGCCAACCTAGCAGTTCAGAAGCATGCAAGTGCAGGTAGATAAACAGGTACAACTTCAGTGGGAAGGTATTTTGTGCAATCATGCTGGTCACATGATCACAGAGTAGCCTCTGACAATGCTGGATCTTCAGCTTAGTAATGGAGATGAGCACCGTCCCCTATGGTTGGACATGACTTGACAATGTTGTCAATGGAGAATACCTTTTACCTTAATGTAAGAATCAATATATGCATGTATGGTGTGAATCTCTGCCCTCTTTTGGCCATTTTATAGATCATGCTTTCCTGCTGCAAGGTGGCTGAAATCTTCCATGTTAGTGGTGAAAAAACAACAACAAAACTTTGAATTTTATTCCAAACTTTAAAGCAGCAGCCCAAGGCACTGAATCAGGAGGGGGATGAGTATCTACCCCCATATCCACTTTGTTAAGCAACTTGGGTAGCTTCTTTACAGTCTTGAATTAAACCTAGAGTAGATTGATTCTGGGGCTGAATAGATGGCCCCTTTGGAGCAACTTGCTGCCACCCCTTTGAGTGCAGGATTGGGGTCACAGCAGCTGCACGCCATGGCCCCAATCCAGTGGTTTGCCAGATCAAAAAGAAACAGCAAAATGTCACTCTTTTCTGAGCTGGCAAAAAGCCGCCCTTGCTGCCGCCACAGCAGTTTCCCCCATTTCTTCGGTGCAGTGTGTGTAAATGTTGAACCACAGGACCATGCCCATGCCTGCCATCTGGGCAGGCAGGCATGCATGCAGCATGACAGAGGCTTGGGGATGGTGTTGGGGAATGCAGTGTGTGGTCGCCATGCCCCACTCCACCCTGACACTGGCCTTTTTGGCCGGTCTATACAGCCCCTCCACCTCTGGCATTGAAATTGGTAGACATGCTATGCTTCTCTTCCCCCCTCCCTTTCTTTTTAAATATATTTACCAATAGTTCACATGCTTAGTGCAAGGCCCATTCAGATAAAGATTCATAGTTCTGAGCTAGAAAGGTTTGCTGAAAATACCTTCACTGTAGAAATCAGTACAAATGTGCACATCACCAAAACTCTTGTTCCTAATAGTAGGAGATGATCTTGCCAATCACAGTGTTTTTGTGACACTAAGGTAATGAATCAAAGTTGCTGTAATCTGGTCCACATGAAGCTTTAGCTGGGGACCAACATCAGTTCTCATAGCTTCAAGAGGAAGCCCACCTCACCTCCAAAATCAACACAAGTAGTATGAAGTAGCATGAATCATTCCAGGATTCAGAGCTGGCTTGAATCCAATGCACACTCTTAATACCCATAATTTTTTTTAATATAGTGAGATACTTAAAATTGAACATAGCCTTTGTATATGGAGTGTTCATTGACTTACATAGGAGCCCTGGTGGCACAGTGGTTAAATGCCTGTTCTGCAGCCACTCACTCTCAAAGCACAAAATTGGGAGTTCAATACCAGCCAGAGGCTCAGGCTTGACTCAGCCTAGCATCCTTCCGTAGGTTGCTAAAATGAGTACCCGGCTTGTTGGGGGCAATTAGCTTACACATTGTAAACCACTTAGAGAGTGATTATGTTCACTGATAAGCAGTATTGAATTGTACTTGCTATTGCTATTTTGCTATTCCTATCCTCCCCTGGGCTGGCACAGTTGGGAACTCCCTGGTAAAAGAAACAATTGGATGCTTTCTCACCTTTTGATTAGGCCAGCCAATAGGAAAAGTGGGGATGAGAATCATCTGTTTTACACCACAGATCCCTCTTTCAAATGTAAACACTCCTCCTGAGGTGACTACTAGGTTACCAATATCTGAGGTTAGTAGTGCTGGCAGTTTTATTTTTGCTGATTGATTTAACTTATGCAGAAGTGAAGCCTTGGTATCCAGATTTAATTTGGGAAAGAAGGGCCAAGCTTCTTGCTTTGCTGTAGAAGAAGCTTTCAGCAAAGTAAACATCAATTTTCTTGGTGAAAGGTATCTTTAAACCTTAATGATAGAAACTTTGTAAGCTAGCTTGTGTCATATTCTGCTTATCCCCAGGGGGTTGCAACCTATACTCTTCATGTTTGGTAATGAAAGAAATCAGACACTGAGCCAAATTTAATGAGTTGCTAGAAACTGCCTATCTACATGGGTGTGCAGAGCAAAAAGCATCAAGATACTATAAGTGTTCGTGCATATCTCTCATCTCTAACAAGGGAAATTGTTAACATGCTCTGTGAATTTCACTTTTAAATTGCCAAAGAGTAGAAAGAAAGTAATTAACTTGGCCTGAAGCATACTTGTTTTTCCCCCTTGGGAACTAGATTGGGAGAAAAGATACTGTAAATCACATACCTATGTGGTCTTATTTGTTTGAATGCTGTGCTTGTATGCACATGATTGTTTACTTATGTGTGCGACATTTTGACACAAAATCTAGCAGTCTCCATACTGTCACCTTCAGGCTGGAGTGCCTCAATATTGACCAAATGTGAATAGCATAGATAATATGTACTGATTGTATTAACTGACATTTCAACTTTGGATTTAGAAAGGAACAATAAAGGAACAACAAAACAGTGGGGATCCTCACCTCCTTGCCAGGAATGACATTAAATGAAAACTAGAAGGACCTATGCATTAATGATACAAGGAACATGTTAGGGGATGTTCTCAGCCCAATGAAGAAGTGAATGACCTAGAGGCATGAAACTTACATATTATTCTACATATTCACTCTGAAGTTCAACACACTTGCCACATCATTTCTCAAGTTTCTTTTAAACACACACACACACACACACCCCTGAGGTCTGGTCACTGAAATACTGCTTTGCTGGTCCCTACTTATCCCCTAAATTAGGGGCTATGTAAGGATCATGAAAGCAAAATAGTCACAAGTGCATAACTCCAGGGAGTTTATTGCATGCCGTTTAAATTTTGCATTTAATTTTGAAGCCGGACTTTATCTCATGTGCCAGGGGCCAGGAGAGTGCAACTCGGCTGCAGTGTGGGTCCCCGCTGCACTTATCCAGCATTTTTTCAAAACTAGGAGTCTGCCGTTTTTTTTAAAAAAAAATGTTGGGTAAGTGCAGCTGGGACTCGGGATGCAGCTGGGTTCCACTCACCCAGCCCCTGGCGTCTGCAATAAAATCCAGCTTCAAAATTAAACGTGAATGGGGTAAGTCACTTTAAATGGTGTGTGAGAAACTCCCAAGTTACACATTTTTAACTACCCAACAGGATTTGGGCCATTAATGTTTCAAATGTGATGTAATAAGTAAAGTTTAATAGGCATTGCACAGAAATGTTTCAAGTTTAATGTCATTCTCTTATTAATACTAAGGGTTTCCATCTCTTAAAAACATAACAGAAAGTAGTGAGAAAGTAAAGAATAGGTAATAGAACAAGTTACTGTTTTTTGTTTCCACAATGAGTAATAGCAATGGCTTAGTTTTTAAAACACTATAACAAGTAACAAAACAGATTACTTCTGACAAGTAACTTTCCAAGTAAATACTTAATGTTCATGTTTGCACAAAAAGCCAGTTTTCCAGACAGGATAAACAGAACACTCCATGTAAACAACTACATTGAATTCCAGATGCAATTCCTGCATGCATATATTCTCTCAGTGATTCAAAGGGGCTCAAATGTTGTATGTACTGTTGCAAATTGTTTTGGATGCAAGAAGAAGAGGTGGAGGGATGCAAATTCAGCAATGAACTGAATACAAATTCTATTTAATAAACTGTTTCACAATATTGGAGTGTTCAGGTACCTGCTATATATCTTTCTAGCCACGAACATCATATAAGAGGTTAAATTTGTTCTAGTTAGATATTGACAGAAACACTGATGCCTGTTACTAAACTAATACAAAACAATTTCCAGCCAGATATAAGCTCCCTGGGCTTTCCAGTGAAAAGAAAAAAAGTGACGGGTAGCCAGAGTGAAACACTGGGACAGGAAACTATTTGTAAATATTTGTAAATGGTTATTTTCTATTTCTGTACTTTCTGAAATTGTGGAATCAGATATAAACCTTCTGTGTTCACGAAATAGCACATGCTTTTAACAGAGATGGTAAGGAAGTGTCATGCAGTTTTGGTTGACTAGTGCCTTTTTTATCTCAGACAGCACATCCTCTTGTGACTTCTATTAACAACTGGTTGGCCTAAATATTATTACCTACATCCTCTCCATGTCTCTCCTGCTAAGGCTCAAGGCAGTGCATGTGAGTCTCTAGCCTTCAGGTTGGCAATTGGTCCAAGGATCACTGGTTCCAGTAAGCTTCATGGCTGACAGTATCCAGAGCCCTACAACAATATTCTTACCACTGAATTGCAAAGGGTTTGATTTGTGCACTATTCCAATTAGGAATTACTTTTCATGACTCACTTGTGAGTCATTACTGAATGTCAATTGTCTTCAGTACAGAGCAATCCTATGCTTTTTAAAATACAGATATACATCCCACTGTATTCAGTCAGAACTAGGGTGCATTCACATTGTAGAAATAATCCAGCTGCAGCAGTAGCAAAATAGCTGGAGCAGACATTCCTAATTTTATGATCCAAAGGCCATGGTACTATATTAATGTTTTATATGATTTGAATGTTGCATTACATACAACTCTGAAATTCCCTGCATGGCCATGGAAACCCACTGAATGATCTTGGGCAAGCCACACTCAACCCCAGAAAACTCTGTGATAGGTTCACCTTAAGGTTGCCATAAGATGGAAACAACTTGAATGTACACAATACACAACATGAGGTGGGTGGACAAAGTGTAGTCTTCCAAATGTTGGACTGACCCCATGAATTCCTTATCTTTGGCTATGGCAGTTCAATTCCACTGGGAGTTTTTGAAGTCTAACAGCTGAAAGGTCATATTTTCCTTATTGTTTTCTCATGTGGATCCTATGGATGCTTTCTTATTGTTTTCTCATGTGGATCCTATGGATGCTTTCAAGTTGCTTATGAAGACGAATGATAAATCTCTTGCATTGCCCTTAAGTATACAAAATGTTCATTCAAGATTTCAACTGTTGGCTCCAGGTGCATCCTGTATAATGGGGGTGAGAATAGAGTTGTTCTGTAGATGTTGCAACTCCAAGGAATCCTGACCAGTATAGCTAATGGTAAAGAATGTTGGGAGCTACAGTTCAACAACATCTGGAGCTCCTACATCTGCTTTATGAACAAGAGCCAGTTCACATAGACAGTCTAGAAGCATGTTTACTGTAGAAATGCTGGGCTGCTGACACAACCGATATTACCTCTTCCCCTGCCTGGATTCATCCTTTTTCCTGGGCTGCTCCCTCTTCCTGGAACCTCCTTCACTTACATCTCTGGACTGCCAGCAATTTAACCAGCTTTAAGGCTGTACTAAAGACATTTTGGTTTAGGGAAGAGTTCCATCTCATAACTTGAATTATTATTGTTGTTGTTGTTGTTGTATCTGTGTCTGTCATATTTTATGATATGTTTTAATGTTATTATGTTTGTTTCCTTAGATTGTACGCCTAAGGCAGGTTTTTAATTTTTGTTTTAATTTTGTACACTCAGCATGTACAGTGCAGTGCAAATTTACAACACTTTATAAATAAAATATCATCATCATCATCATCATCAATCATCATCTCCTCCTCCTCCTCACACACTTGTGTTCTTGGATGAATATCCTTTATAAACAGGGTAACTCAGACATGCATAAACCTGAATGAAAGTATCCATCAATCAAAGTTTAAGTAGTGTGACATCATACTGTGAAGTAAAGAACTTATTGTATTGAGATACTCTGTAGTATACTCTGGTGTTGCTTCAGATTCACAAAGCAATTAGCCAATAATGTTTAAAAGTTATGGCTAATTTAACTAATGGTTAATAGAGCTTAGTAAAACTGTCAGAGTTGATGAGCCCTGTGAGATTTTGTGCAAGAACACACATTAAACCTAGGATCCTCATCTCATTCTGGCAGTTTAATCAGCATCCTGAATTATAGCCTGTCGAGTGATACGAAATAAATATGCTTTTTGAAAAATTCTCTTTGCTATTTAAGTGCATACCATTACAATAGGTTTTTATTTAGGGCAACAATCTAGGTTGTTTCTAAGAGACAGTTCTTGTGTTATCTTGGCCCACTTTTCCCTCATTGAAATTGTCTTCATAAGTAATGCAGTTGGGATGTATAAGAAAGTGGATTTTTCAGGTGTCAGTTTAAGAGACTTGTAGCAATTTTCAGGGTTTATTTTAAATATATTTACATACAATTCATGTGAAACCATTATATTCCATTTAACATTTCATTCATTCAGTGCAATAAGAAACAAATACTATAAAATAATCAAAGCTGCTAAAATAATAAAAATAATGTATAATTTATTTCTTACAATAATTTAGAAATGCTTCCAGGAAAGAAAAGTGTACTTATATCTGCTAAATTCCTAAATCAATGTCTTTTGTCAGTTCCCCAACTTCAGGGTTAAGACAAAGAAAGTCCTGTTTGGTATGTATATCATGAATACTTATATAGTAGTCTGAGCATTAGACTACGATTCTGGAGACTAAGGTTCAAATCCCAGCTCAGCAACAGAAACCCACTGTGTGACCTTGAGGAAGCCACAGTTTCTCAGCCTCAACTGAGCACAATTCCTTATTATTTAACAATTCTTTGAAAGTGAGCACTTCCAGCCAATAAGATTTTAAACCCAGATGGGGAGTGTCTCATGGATAGCGATTATAAACCCAAATGTTCTACATCCAATTTTTCAGAGATAATTGGATGCATCACTTCCCCAACCCACCTTCATCTACCCACCAACCTTGATGATTGATCTCAAAGGGGCGGGGTATAATTATTACTATTAACTTTTGAGCCATCAGCAATGTTTCAGTAATTAAAAAAAAATCCAAATAATTCTGCTGGGAAAAGTGTCATGTTATGAGCTTTTGCTTTGTTTCCTCTTCTGTCCTTGGCAGAGCAGAAGAAGCTGGTCTTTCCAAAGTCTTTATCCAAAGGTAAATTTGTTTGAGAAAAAGAATAATTGATTTAGCCAACAACTTAACAGAGAAAACACTCAAACATTAGTAACAATATCCTGGCAGTTGTTTAAACCAGAACTGTTCAAAGTGGTGGTTCATGGAGCAGTGGCAATCCAAAAGCTATTGGCTGCTAGTCCACCAATGAGTTTCCAGGAAAGAAAGAAAAACTTGTGATCAATGGACACAAATATAGTTCTAGTCCCTGTCACATTGGAATACCTGGTTTAAATAATAATAACAACAACAACAACAATAAATTTTATTTGTATTTCCTGCCGCTCCTTGCGGATCGAGGTGAGATTCCAACAAGATTCAAACAACAGTACAATCAATATTATAAAATTACAGTATAAACCAAAAATTATAACATTAAAACATTCTAAAACAACATTTAACAGAGAGAGGGACATTGCTAGTATACTGTTGAGAAAATGGCAACATATACGTATGAAGTGGCAGTTGAGAGAAGGACAAGAAATATGTGTACTGATTCTTTTTATACCCAACAAGCCATATTGCGGCAACAGCCCAACATAATGCTTAAAGCACCACTAGGGCATAGTTTAAAGTACAGAAATGTGAAAAATAAAATGGAATATTATCCCTGCCTTTAGACCAACTGCTATTGAAAGAATTTATTATTATATTCAGAGGCGTCTGGAACCATTATCCTGCAATTGATCTTGATGCATTGCATAAATAACTGCAGGATATTTATTGCATAAATCATTGGAAGATACTAATAATAATAATTTTTAAAAAAAAACCCTCTGATGATTTAAAAAATGGGAATTGTGGGAAAGTAATCCAAACCTCAATTCCCACACAAAAAGCAATAAAACAACAACAATAGCATACGAGCAGCACATTGGGTGCCCCTTGTCGGGAGGAAATGAGCCTTTTTGAATGGGCTTCATGTTTTATTCAGTATGTGTTGTGAGCTTTTACAAGCTGCTATGCCTTCCACAAAACTTGTGTGACAGAATAGATTCCCTTACCTTCAGAAAGCTCAGCACCCCACTGTGAGAAGTTCACTAGCTTCCAAGCCTACAAATAGAAAGTATAGAAATGCACCAGATAACTCTAGCTGTATGAAGAAAAACTTTTTATGATTTAAAAAGCAAAGGGGGGAAAACACCCTTCTAAAGAGAAGACAGAGAATTCTCTCTAAAGAATCTTCCAATTAGGATATGTGATGAAATTTTGATGAAATTATGGACATTTTCTATGCTGTTTGGAGGGAGGAGGAAGGAAAGAACAATCAAGCTCGTGTCTTCACCTTTCTACAGGAATTTGGGGTTTAAGAGTCAAATGATCTACATATTATTTTGTGTTTAAAGATATGGCCCGGGGGGGGGGGATTCCAACAATTCACAATTAAATAATGTAATTAGTAGTGCAATTCTACATGAATCTCTTCAGGTGTAATTCCCTGGTGAGATGTATGGAACTGTGTCAGGGATAGCTGGAAGGTCCTATTCTAGTGAGGAATCTGATCTCGGTTTTAGTTAGAACTTTGAAAGTGCAATCTAAAGGGCTGGACTTCTGTTGGGGATAGAATTCAGCACCTTGAATAGCTCCTTGAAATTTTGGACTAGGGCTGCATCTGCATTGCAGAAATAATCCAGGCTGACACCACTTTAATTGCTGTGCTTCAATGATATGGAATTCTAGCAATTGTAGTTTTTTGAGACAATTAGCCTTCTCTGTCAGAGAGCTCTGGTGCCACAACCAACTACAGTTCCCAGAATCCCATAGCACTGAGCCATTTCTGCAGTGCGGATGCAGCCTGAGGTGTTTATCACACAAGCACTGTTCTCACCTCAATCACTTTAGAGGAAGAAATCTTATCACACCATCCCTGTGTTAATGCTACTAATGCTGTCTGTGTCAAGGATTCTCTTTCCTAGACTTTAATCCTGGTTCCCTGCCCAGCACGCCTTACATTTGTTTTTAATTTTGTTCTTTATTTCTCTTTTTAATTGGTTTTAGCCATTATGACTCTGTGATTGGAGGCAGGAGAGGTGGAGAAAAAAAAAAAATTGGGGGTGGGGGGGAATTGCCGGTAAACCATCCTGCTTGAACTAGGTAGGGTAGAGGAAAAGAGGAGACATTGAGAACATGTGACTCCCCAATGCTGGGTCTGCATTATTGCATGGGCAGGGCAGGGCTAATAGAATACACACTAGAATACACACACAATTGGGAGCCTGTTCACAGGGCTTTCCCATCAATGAGGAAGGATGCCCTAACCATGCTTCAGAGACAAGGCAGCCATGCTTTGGAGGCAACATCCTGTGATATGTATCTCCAAAGGCACTTTTCTTCTGCTTTCATCACACTTTTAAGTTTTAAGACCAACAGTGGATTCACCACTCCACTAACATGGAAGCCACTACTTGCTACAGAGCCTGATAATAGCAAGAGATGATGATGATGATGATGATGATGATGATGATGCATTTTATTAAGCACATAAGAACATCTTAACTCAATAATAATACACAAACATTCATTTTACTTACAATTAAGTACCTACCTCCACCTGGGCTACTCCCATGCCTTGGCTCCTGGACTTAAGGAGGAGGAATGGGCCTTTTCCCCCTCCTCTCCAACATCTGCCAGTGAAGAAGACTTGGCTGAAAGAGTGTTTGTTTGCCCTACCTCCACCTGGGCTACTCCCCCCCCCACTTTTTTTCATTTCTTTTATTTTCTTTTTAGATTGTGTATTGTTCACATTGTTTTAGGATTGGGATGGGGGTTGAGAATGGAGACTTTCTTTTTACTTGTTTTGATATGTTAATTGTTATGTATTTTGCTTTGTTAATTTTATTTTTGTTATAATTACCATGTATTTTTGTTGTTGCTATAACTGCTATGTATTTTTGCTTTGTTAATTGTTTTTCTCTTTTGTACCCCATCCTGATTGCTCATTCAGAGGGGCGGACTAGAAATAAAACACATTATTATTTTATTACCAGCACTAACACCTCTTCCATTTCATTTTCATTTCTCAATCTGATACTTTCCAAACCCATTTATCTACATTTCTTTATACCTTCTACCTTTTAATAATTACTGTATATGCTTGACTATAAATATATATATATATATATGCCCCAAAATTGACCCGGAAATCCTGGGTCAACTAATATGCAAGTCAATAACTAGTACTGCTCTACTCTTGATGCCTCAAGGCATCTCTCTCTCTCTCTCTCTCTCTCTCTCTCTCTCTGTGAAGGATGTTCCCAGTCTAATTTGCAAGCCTTTTCTTCCCATGGAAGAAACTCCCCATTTAACACCACTTGCCTCTGTCTCCAGTCTGATTTGCAAGCCCCCTCTTCCCATGGGAAAAAAACCCACCTCATTTAACACTACTTGCTTCCCTCTCCAGTCCGATGTGCACGCCTCCTCTTCCCATGGAAGAAACTCCACATTTAACACCACTTGCTTCCCTTCTTAATCTGACATTAAAACCTCTTGGGCACTAAAAGCACTTGGGAATCAGTGTTAGGTGGTTGGGAGAGGTCCAGAGAAGGAGAAGGAGGGATGGAAGTGGTATTTTCCCCTTTCCATCCTTCATTATAGCTCCCTAAGTTTTACCCTAGATTTATTTACAGGTCATATCAAAATCCATTATTTTGACCCTGAAACCTTCCCTTGACTTATACATGAGGTCAACTTGTACATATGGTAGTTTCTTCCATCTGAAAAAACAAAACAAAACAAAACAAAAACCCTTTCTGATTTCAACCTTTACTATTTTATATTAAAGTAGAGCTTCTAGTTTTTGAATCTATTTGACTATACATATTACTTTTTGCAAGAAAGTGGCAGTGGTGATGGGGGACTGTTGAAAGTGTAGATAGATCTGGTATTATTATGCCCTGCTGTTAAGGAATCTCATTGCAGCACAGGAACTATTTTGTTTTACACTTGTGACAGATGATTTACCTCCTAAAGTGTACTGAAGCTCTACAGTTTTCCACATAAAGACCAAATATTTCCAGAGAAATTAAAGAAATGCACACCATGAGCTGTGAAAAAAAAAATGCAAGAGCAAATTATTACTAGATGCCTGTGAGGAGAAAATGTTTTTAAATATTGTCATTGTTTTTAATGTATTTGGGGGTGCTGAATTTGAAGAGAGAAAAAAACAGTAAAAAAATCATATCACACAGTTCCTGTGTTTGATATTTTTTATCAATTCACTTAGTTTTAAGTGCAGATGCTGGTGCCACTGTGAATTCTTTTAGTGATTTTGAAGAGTTTTGTGTTTCATATCAGTGAATTAAAGTGTTTTCAAAGTCTGTTAGGAGACTTTAACATTTTTCTTACAGTTTGCAGGATAAATTTTGGCAGGATCATTTAATTCAGTCATATATTACATAGATGCATCTACACTGCCCACTCAATTCGGGACCAGCCCGTAGCATTATGACCCAGGCTGGCCACAGACCAACCATGATGGTAACCACATGCTCCAGGCTGAAATTGGTATGATCCTATGTCATCCAAATGGGCCAGCTGGGCTGATCTCTCTTGTCACTGTTGCTCCTGTAGCCTCACTAGACAAGCAGTTTCCTGTGAGTGCCTGTCAGGGGCACCATCATTTTTGTCAAGGTCAGAATGATGTACACAGCCATGTGATCAACAAGGAGGGGATCACTCTACTCCCTCCTCATTGCTTGCATGTGTACCCTATTTTGACTTCAGCAAAAGCAATGAAATGCCAGGCAGGCTCTTGCAGAGAGCTTCTTCCTGTGAGGAAGCAGTGTTGGAGGTCTATTTTTGGAGATTCCACCACTGCTTACTTGCAAGAGCTTCATGTAAAGCCTACCTGGCACACAGCCCTTCTGCTGTGCATAGACTTCATTGTGCAGTGCACAGTGCACATACCCAGGCACCTGTTTCAGTCCTCAGAAGTAGTAATGACACACTGGGCAAGCTTTATACAGAGCTGCTGCTCACAAGTCTCTGATCACTGAGAGATACAGTACCCTCCTACAATTGGTGCATTTAGTTGGGCTCACTTATGAATAAAAGCAGCAGATTTCCCTGTAACAAAATAACCCCACACATGTTTACTTCCCTGTGTTCAGTGACATTTGCACACAGATAAATGTGGACAAACAAATTCTGTATGCTATTTGTAATCTGCCAAAAATGGCACCAAAAAAATAAACGGGTGCATTTATTACTTACTGGAGTTAGCCTGCAAGTGGCAGTTCTATACATATCTCCTAAGCAATAAGGCGTCTGTCGCACACTTCTATGGTGCTAAGTCCCATTGAACTCTGAAAACACTTCTGAGTAGACAAGTAAGGAATGTGCTGTAAGTTTCAATGAATTCATGGGGAATTTTTCACAGATTTGTCACTCATTGGCCAATTTGGCCTTATAGTACAGTCGGCTCTCCACATTCACGGGGGTTAGGGGACCAAGTCCCTAGCTAATGTGGAAAAACCATGAATAGACCACCCCCAAGTGGCAGACGTTTGAAGGGTGGAAGGGGCACAAGGAACAGGAGCACTCCATTCCTCTGGCCTTTCCCACCCTGGAAATGCCTCAGAGAAGCATTCCCAGGGTTGGAGGTATTCCGGGACTGGAATGCCCTCCCATGCCGTTCCTCCTTCTCTTCCCCTCCCGTGCCTTTAACTGGCTCTGGGGAACCAGTTATGAAGAGAAGAGAAGGCTAAATATCTTTCAAAACTACAAATCCCTGAATTCCATAGCACTGAGCCATGGCAATTAAAGTGATGCCAAAATGCATTAATTCTGCAGTGCAGATTCAGCCTTGGATCACTTTAAATTTTGATAGTTTTCTGTCTTGCTTGTTTGGGGAGCTAACCTCATTTACTGTTCTGAGACTTACTCTCAGTGTGATCAAGTCAGAAGTCCCTGCATTTGTAATCCTAATTCCAGCTGCTTGATATGGAAGATCAATAAGCATTTCAGAGTTAGGACATGTTAAGGTTTTGTATGAGAGTTTTGATGCTGAGAACTGCTGCCCTGTGGGTTTCTCAATAGATTCTCATTTAAGCAACTCAGTCAGTAACAATGTTCTAAAGAGCCTTCTGGATCCAATTCCATATTTGCCCAGCCAAGATCCAGCAGCAAAAAATCTCTCTAAGTCAATGAGTTAAATATGTACTGGGAAAGTGGGAGAGTATGGGCCATTTTGAGATTTCCTAAGTGGATTCTTAATTTCAGGATCTCATTCAAATCATGCACAGTTCTCTCTCAGCTCCTCTTACTCCCAGCTTCCATTTCCCCTCCTTTAAAAAAAGAGAGGGGGAGATTAAGGCCCTATACAGACTCACATTTTGGGCTGCTCTGTGAGCAGAGTTAGGGTGCAGAGTCCGCACTCTGGATGCCTTAACGCCACCTCCATGGTGCCATTTTGGTGTGCACCGATCCACACAGTGTGCACCATCATGACACTCCTCTGGTACTGCATCCCCATGATGCAGCACTGAAGGGGCATCATAAAGCAACATCGCAGCAGCTATGGTGCCCCTTGGAGGGCACAAAAAGGAGATTTTTTTTGCAGCTCCTTTTTGCGCTTTCCAGAGACCAGATCAGGGCTGTGGCATGAGGTTGCTGTGGCCCCTATATGGCCAGTAAAGGGGCAGCTGCAGACTGCCCCTTTGGGGCAGTGTGTATAGCCCCTGAGACTGCTACCACAGTGCAGAATTAACAGTTTGACATCACATTAGCTGCCATGACTCAATGCTATGGAATGCTGGGATTTGTAACCTGTTATGGCATTATAGCTCTCTGACTGAATACTATATATCTCACCAACCTACAGATCCCAAAAGTCCATAGCATTCAGCCATGGCAGTTAAAGCAGTGTAAAACTGCATTACTTCTGCAGTGCAGATGCAGCCTAAGTGTGTGAGAGAAAAAGGCACAAAAAAGGAAGGGAGAATGAGAGTTTAAAAGCACCTTTGAGGGCTCATTCCCACTTACATTTAAATTGGTTTGCAATTTGCTTTCACTCCGGGTCAGTGAATTGATTCCAGTTGATGCATCATTTCCACTATGGAAGTGGATCTTTTCTCTATTCACTTCCTTTTGGGGACATTTGTCATTCCCACTAGTTTGTGCCACTTCAAAATGACTGTCAATCATCTATGCATCATCAGTCATGCAACCAGCAAAACACGGGAGGCAGTAAAAAAAACATGGAAAGGAATCATGGGTGCTGTGGCCAGAATTCTCCCCTGGGATGCATGGATACATGGGTGTCATGGAGGACTCTCCCCAGGGATGCATGCTTCCATGGGTGTCATGGAGGAATCTCCTCTGGAATGCATGCATCAATGGGTGTCATAGAGGACATTCCCCTGGGATGCATGCCTCCATGGGTGTCATGGGGGACTCTCCTCTGAGATGCATGTGTCCATGGGTGTCATGGAGGACTTTCCTCTAAGACGCATGCATCCATGCGTGTCATGCAGGACTCCCCCCAGGGATGCATGCATCCATGGGTGTCCCATTGCCACTGTGCCATCCACTGCCACCACTGCTGATGCAAGTCTCTCCCTCTGAGGTCACAATGAGGTGCCCAGCCATGATTAATATTGGGCACTTCATTTTAGACTTCAGAGGAAGCAACTCACACCATCACCACTGTTGGTGGGCAGCACAGCAGGACATGTGTGTAGACAGCCTCCTGGCATTGCTCCAAAGTGTCCAGGTAATGGAGAGAATTTGAGGCAGCTTTGGGACCAGAATCACTCCAGGACGAGCCAGGAGTATTCCATTCAGTACATACCTGCTGTAAGGCATTTTAAAATAAGGCAAAGCTGGCACTGGCTAAATAAGTACTACGGTGGAAGAAAAAGAAGAACAAAAGAATAGGAGAAAAAAATTAACTTGGGTAAGGTTGGGGTGATACAATGGCAAACCTATGTGTTTCTCCCAGTTTAAAATATTTCCACCCAGCTAATATTCAGTCAAACAATAATAACAATAATATAGTTTAAAATTCTCTGGTAATATGAGTATTGATGGGGGGAAAAAACCTTGTAATGGGAACTGACAAGATGTCAAATTTGAGGCATTATTCCAAATATATGGCAAAGAATGGGGAAACATTTCACTCATATAGTCAATAAAGTTCTCTAGCCACCACATTATATTTGATTTGGGAAAGAACTATGGGAAAGAAAGAAAAAAAATACCAATAATTCTTTTCCTACTCCAATCAGAATAGACTTCTAATTGAGCCAACAGCTTAGCTTGGCTTCTGCTAGTTTAAAAGGCGGGCTACAGGGAGGGAGAAATCAAATTATACAGTGTAAGGTTTACTCTTTTCCTCTCATTAAACAAGAAATGGCAAATACAAGGCAATCCCGCTTTTGTTTACAGAAATCAGTCAGTAGGATTTGCAGTTTGTATAATGTAATATGAATTAATATATCACACACCTTTCCTCCCTAATATTGTTGTATACGAACATCCTGTTACTCCTGAATAACTCTCCTGTTTAAACACACGCATACACACACAAATTGCAATCCAGCAGCTTGTTTAACTAACTTCAATGTGAGGTCGACTGGAAAGCTCATTTGTAAATGGCCCAATAATGACAGATTTGCATGCCAGCTTTTGGGATCCTTTGCCATGGGTTTAACTCTGAAATGGGTGATTGAGGATGGGGATTTGTAAAGTCCCTAATCACTAGTGATATGCTGACTAAAGATTTTTCTTTCATTCCTTTGCTGTCTGTGCAGCTGCCATTGAAATGAATGATCTTATTAATTTTAGGGGAACTTTTAGAATATTAACACTAAGCACATACACAATAGTGATTTTCCCCATTTGCCTACATGAAGAGTAGGATACTATTTTCAGCTCAGAGAAATATGAGCTTAGGTCAAGTGTGAGGAATTTTCTTTTTTAAAAAAATTAAAAGACATTTACTCATAGTCTATTTGGGGTGCAGAGACCAAAGGGGGGGGGGGTCAGAATAAAAAATGATCTCTCTCTCTTCATCCTCCTCCTCCTCTCTGCTCAACGTTCTATATTAGGAATGAACAACAACAAAAAAATCATTTCAATTTATCTTTGCCCAAAATTCATCCAATTCGCTCCTCACAGAACCTAATCCAAACCTGAATGCAAATAGTGGTTGAAAGTCTTTACCTTTCCAGGTCTACCTTGTAATTTAAGAAACAAAGTAACTTAGAAGAATGAGTAAAGTTGGAAAATACACATAGAAGAATTTGGGCATTTTAAAAATTCTCTAATGTCTTGGTTAGAGAAAAATGTTTACCATGGCAAATGTGCTGAAATATGTACATCCTTCCGGAAAACTATTAAGGTGGTCATGGGTAGAAATTTACAAGTGGAGTTTAGAGAATCTTGGAGATGTCTCATCCACAGGGGGCGCTTTCACACAAAGGAGGCACGGGTCATTAAAATGTGATTAAAACATGGTAGTAGCATGATTGGGGGGAAGATTATCACATCCCTGCACTCTTCTCCCATTTGTGTCCCATGTGTAATCTGTAATGGATGTGTCATTGGGTAATAATGGGAGTTTCCATTATTAACCAATGACATATCCATTATGGATATGTGTGCGGGTGTGTGTGTGTGATAATCTTGCCCCAATCATGCTTTAATCATGTTTTAATGATGCTTGTGTATGAAAGCGTCCAAGGTCACCATGAATTGAAACCAACTTGAGGGCATTTAATAGCAACAACCAAGTTCAAACCTGTTTTCCCCTTCTACTTAATGGAAAGGGATCAGTTTGTCAGTTAATCACTCCAGAGGGATCTAGGCTGAAATAACCTGTCCTAAGTACATTCAGTTCATAGCTCTTACACAGAGATGATTGGTGTGCAATCCACTTAAATCACTGAAATTCATTTGAGGATATACCATTGTCAAAGTAACCTTTGTAACCTCCATAGAGACAATATTTAATAACTGGCTAGTATTTGCTAACATTCCTGCAATTCTTGCAAATGTAAACTTGCACTTTCATTGCTTCATTCATTGCTTTATTCCTGGAAATAAAAAGTTTCTGGGATCATATGGTTCTATTCAGAATTTTTTTTTTCTCCAGTCATATCTAGCCATTTGCATCTCCTGGGTATTTTTGAGAACTATCTCTGGCATCAAGAATATCAATGCTAGAACATCAATATTCTTGCCTATTCATTGATGGCCACCTATTGGCTTCTTAATTTAGTATGCTGTTGATGTCAGCATCATGGCATGTTTTGCTTCAGCTGCTGGGCTTCAGGTTTCTTACAAGATGGAAATGGAGTCCCACTATGGAACTGAGCAGCTGTGGGGTTACTAGTAATGCTTATCTCTGACGTTGATTGGTTAGCCTACTGAGAAGTGCTGCTGAGCTGCCAAAATGACATGCAGTTTGGATGGTTTGGGGGATAAGTAGCACAAAAAGCCTAGCGACTGCCATGCTATTATAGGCTAATGAGAGAAAAATAGTTCTAATTTAAGCATACCAAGATGAATATTGGAAGTTTTTCACTGAATCTGCCTCTTTCTTTGGCAGAATCTATATATATATATATATATATATATATATATATATATGTGTGTGTGTGTGTGTGTACACACACACACAACACATATATAAATATATATATAGAGAGAGGTAATTACTTTTTTAAAAAAAGTAATGGAGACAATGGTTTGAACAAATCTCTGTCTTGTTGGATATTAGTTATAGTTGTGAAGGACCTTATCTAGACATTTATTTTAATTTTAAGAGACTTTAAAAATATTTTTTTCTTCAAAAGCACATTTTTTCTTTTTCTTTCTTTCTTTCTTTTTTTTAAATACAATATAGAAAAGAATTTTCACAGTTTTAAGTATGACTCCATGAAGTGCAAGAAACCATTTTGTAGGACAATAGCTGATAAAGTGACAAATTATTGGACTTGGACATGCTGGAGGGGCCGTTCTAGGTCTGTGGCTTGAAGGTCATTAGAGAGGGAAGCCTCAATTATTTACCTGAAATTGTGGTGTGACACTAGCCTGAATTATATTCTGCCCAGCAGTCATGATAAATCATCTCGAAGTCTGGGTAAGTAAGCAATACCTCTTAATTCTTCTCAGATGAAAGTCAGCAAGAATACTCCCCCTCCCCATATGTAGATTACTGAGTTGTGATTCATGAAATTTCTGTACACTCAAAAGATATGTTCACTTATTGACTTGAGCATGTGCAAGGATAAAACTAGGGACAAGGAGGCAGATGGTATGTAATCCCTGCCCCCAATCTTCCCAAGCATCCAAAAGTAAATTAGATGATCACACATTGAGCACAAAGCTCTGAAGTGAACTCCATAAACATTATTGATGTTTTTGCTCATAGGACCTTTGTAACCAGGCTCAGAGTCTTCTTCAGACTTTTGCACTCAGCTGATGAATTTTAATTCTAGGTGCTCAGGAGATTGTGAATGGGTATTGAATGCACAGTTATGTGCCTGTCCCTGGTTTTATCTCTCTATATATGCAGGGGAATGCCTGAACAGAGTTCTATAGGTATAACTATGCAATAGTGCATAGTTGACTTCTAAATTCCCAACTGGGAAATATTTACCTTGTCACAGTAGGCCATGTGGTAAATAATTGGGAAAGTCTTCATTTTCACTGTCCTAAAGAGGATTATGGAGGGACTGCCTAATTCAGTGGCTGAAAACACTATTTACATTTTGAATATATATAGTCATTCACTGACATTCCCTGCCAAAAAGTAGGAGGGCTGAATTATCCTCCACTAGGAAGATAGGGGTCAAAAGGACAACCCAGAAAAGCCAGCTTCTGGGAGGCTTGGGGGTCTGGCATTTTGAAGCCACCCTGGGGTTGTGGCGGGGACAACTAAGGCAGCCTTTTACTAGCCAAATAGGAGCAGATCTTTTCCATTCCTATTTAGGCTGGTGTTGGGATAGATTGAGGCCATGGTATGTGCTTGCCACGGCTCTGGGGTGAGCAGTTCCAGGGTGGCCGCAATCAGTCCTTTCAGTGCAGTCTGTTTTGCCATAATCTGTTACTAATTTTCCTCTTTCAGCAATTTTATTCTCATTGCAAGAAAGTCTTCAACAACTGCAGAGTTTTCAAAGGTCTTGTCTGCACAAGTTAACCTCTCCCCCCCCCCCCCAATATCCTCATCCTGAGGCCAGTGCTGCCTGTTTGCACAATGCATGGCGACATCTGGTAGAATATTTCAGGCTTTCTCCATTAACTCAACATTGCTCCAAAGTTGGCTAAATTAGGGAAAACTCCATCTCTCCCCCCCCCCAAAAAAAAACAACAACCTCAGAGAGAATATGGGGTTTTTATGGTATAAGAATGAGCTCGCCTGCACAACCAATGAAAAGAAAGGGTAGACGGGCCCTCTGATCATATGGCCTGGGCCTCAGAGAATTACTGATTTACATACAGTGCAGACAGGAACAAAAACTATTTACAGTTCAGTTACATGTTATTTGTGCCTTTTTCTGCATGTGAAACAGTGCAAGTGTGTGTGTGTGTGTGTGTGTGGTTTTCCATGCCAAATAACCATGTGCAAATTTTGTGAAGAATAAGTTCTGAACTGTGAAGCTTTTTGTCAGTCTGGGATTGTTACCAAAAGGGTCTCTCTATGTTCAAGAAACATGGTGGGGGGTTTTCCAACGATCTATCTATCTATCTATCTATCTATCTTTCTCATTCACATCATTTACTTGAGAGCTTGCAGATATGGTCAGTGACTCAAAGCACACTGCACTAGCCTTGATGAGTCAAGTATTACTTACTTTGTAAATAGCAGGTTCATGTGTCCATAATATTATATAAGTCACCCATGCTCATAGATAAGCACAATATTTTTCTGTTTGCCATTGTGCATACACTTTCACCATGGAGTGGAACTTCAACTCTCTCTCGCCCCCCCTCCATATATATATATATATATATATATATATGCAATAAATGCAAAACAAATCCACTTGAAATATTATTATGTGAAAACAACAATGAATCAAACAATTTTTAAAATTGCATCATTTTTGAAAGCATAGCATCAATGATAAAAGCCCTTTCCCTGGATGCCATGAATATGTTCGATTTAAGAGATCTTTATCTTTTGCTATAAGTCTAGTTTCTTCTTGATAGGAGTTCCAGAACTGTGAAGCAGCCACTGAAGAGGTCATCTCTTTTATTGCTATCAAATCCATGTTGGAAGTAAAGGAGGTGAGTCTGAGAGGGGAGACTTCCTTCTCAGAGCCCAGTCAAGTTCTTATGAGGAAAAATAGTGCCCCTGATAGCCTGGACTCATGCCATATCAGGCTTTACAGCACTCTGAAATACAGTAACACTGGAAAGAAACCATTTACCAGTGGAGTTGCTACCACAAGGAAACTCCCCATTACTAGCCCCAGTTAGCAGTCTGGCTGCAGCTATTTGGATCAGCTGAAGTTTCTGAATACTGAGTCCAGGGAGTGGGCCGATTTTATTCATTATAAATTTGTTCTTTTATCCTTCTCTCGCGCCTCGTCTATGGCAAAACAGAATTACTATAAATCATTGATCTGCGCCAACGAGAGGTGCCCGCAGCATTTGTTCTCCTGCTTCAACACACTGCTAAAACCTTCCTCTCCCCCTGTCTTCTCATCATTTCCCCCAACTTCGCCAACTATTTCCTCACAAAAGTCACTACTATTCGATCTGAAATTGTTCCTCCTGATCTGCTCCCTACCGCTAATCTCCTGGTACCATCTACTAATAAACTCTCTGTGTTTCCACTTGTTTCTCTGGATGAACTCTCTACGCTGCTAAATTCTTCGAAACCTACAACTTGTTCTCTCGATCCTATCCCCTCCCATCTTCTAATCTCTATAACCCCTTCTTTTCTGCCCTCGCTCATCTACATCTTTGATCTCTCTCTCTCTCTCTGAAGGTTCCTTCCCTTCAGATTTTAAACATGCTCTCGTTTCCCCAATTCTGAAAAAACCCTCTCTCGACCCCTCTTCTTTGTCTAGCTATTGTCCAATCTCTCTTCTTCCTTTTCTTTCTAAGGTTCTGGAACGGGTAGTTTATTCTCTCTGTCTTGAGTTTCTTGAAGCCAACTCCATCCTGGACCCTTTTCAATCTGGTTTTCACCCACAGCATTCTACAGAGACAGCCCTCACCAAGATCTCAAACGATCTCTTGCGGACCAAGATGAATGGCCTCTACTCTATTCTCTTTCTTCTCGATTTGTCTGTGGCCTTTGACACCGTGGATCACTGTCTCTTTCTTGACTTACTTTTTGACCTCGGGTTCTCTGACTCAACTAGTTTAAATCTTACTTGTCAGACAGATCTTTTGCAGTGGTCACAGGTGGTCAGACTTCTTCCCTTATCTGTTGGAGTTCCTCAGGGCTCTGTCCTCCTGGGTCCCCTTTTGTTCTCTCTATATACATTGCCCCTTGGTAAACTCATCAGTTCTTTTGGTTTCTTCTATCATCTGTATGCTGATGACACTCAGCTGTATCTTTCCACCCCTGACCTTTTGTCGGGGCTTGGACAGCAAGCTTCATCTTGTCTGGCTAGCATCTCTCAGTGGATGTGGCATCAGCGCTTGAAGCTCAACATATCTAAGATAGAGTTTCTTGTCTTCCCACCTAACCCGACCCTTCAATACTCCTTTTCTGTTTCTGTTGACAGCACTTCTATTCAACTGGTTCAGCAAGCCCACAGTCTTGATTTCATTTTTGATTCCTGTCTGTTGTTTATTCCCCAGATTCAGTCCACTGTCAAGACCTGTAGATTCTCTCTTTACAACATTGCTAAAAAACCGTCCATTCCTCTCAGTCTCTACTGCCAAGACTCTGGTCCATGCCCTAGTGGTTTCATGACTAGATTATTGTAACCTTCTAACAGGGCTTCCTCTCTCTCACCTCCATCCTTCAATTTCTGTTCAGAACTCAGCTGCACGTATTATCATATCCACTCAGTGCTTTGATCATATTTCTCCTCTCTTATCCTCCCTTCATCGGCTCCCCCTCCCCTTCTGCATCCCGTACAAGCTTTTGTTGTTGACTTTCAAAGCCCTCCACAGACAGGCCCCTCCTTACTTGTCTGAATTTCTTTCTCTTCACACTCCTTCTCGTACCCTCCATTCTGGTAGTCAGGGTCTCCTGTCCAAGCCGAGGATTTCCACTGCCCTATCCCAGATTTGTCCTTTCTCACTTGCTGCCCTCACTTCTGGAACCTTTTCCACCCACACGCACACCTCATCACTTCTCTAACTAGTTTCAAAACTGAGTTAAAGACTATATTGTTTAGGGAAGCATTCCCAGGATTGTGCCACCTGCCCCAGGATGCCTCATTTTAACTATGTATTAAGAAGCTGAGCCCTCCCTCCAGTCCATCTGCCTTGGTCCAGGCCCCAGAGAGAGAGAAGAACCACTGGACCTCATCCCTTTTCCTACCACGTTTCCCTTCTCCTTTTGTGTTGTGTCTTTTAGATTGTAAACCTGAGGGCAGGGAACCATCTAATTATAAGTTTGTATGTACAGCACTGTGTAAACTTACAGTGCTATATAAATAAAGGATGATGATGATGATGATGATGATGATGATGATAATTTCCAAAGGGAACATCAGATAGAGCATGTTAACAGTAATGTAAATGAGGCATGCATCCCCATGGACAGAATAAAAACAGGACAAGAACCTGCTAGATTTGAGTAGAGAATGCCTCATTCTATTCAATGAACAGAGAAAGGCTAGGTCTGCACAATAATTAAGTCCATGTTTTTTGGATACAGTCCACTTCTCCTTAAACCAGTTATCAGTGGTTTTAAATGATGAGAATAAAGCCTATTAATATCAGTTTGAAGGATGAAACAATCGTTCTCAACTTGCATTGGCATTTTTTGGAATATGGGCACTGGTATATTATTATTACAAAAGTGAATTTAATTTTAAATGTTGCAGTTTTGTGATAACACACAAATTTCTCTCTGTGTATGTGATATCTAGTTCTAGTATAAACAAATACAGATTATGAGTATGACACAAATAAGTCAATTATCATTAAAAGGCATGTAAGCCATTTATCATTATATTGCATTTAACAAATGCCTTCCATTAATGGAAGCACACTACTGTATGAGATGCTTTAGATCCAGCAGAAATTTTCTGTTGACCAAAGTAGAGGTGATTTTTGTTGATTCCCCCATTCGGCAATCCTTTCTCTCCATTGAAAAGCTAGTGTGGAAGGCTGAACAAGTAGGGGAGGTGATGCTTAGCAGTGTAAAGAATATTTGTCAAAATTTGATAAATATAAGAAATATCTGTTATTCAAAGGTTCCGAAAGCTTTTAAAGAGAAGAAATTATTAGCACTTCTCGATCGAGTAAGAATCAGTTGAAGCTTCGATGGCCAGGATTTGAACTCCTCTTTATGCCAAGAAAACCCTGTTTTTATAAGCAGAGGAATGTTCTTTAAACCTCTGCCAAACTTCCTCTTCACATGCTAATTGAGTTCGAAATGCCAGGAATTAGTGTAAATTTTCGCCTTGTGTTTTATTGTCATTCAAGAAATCTGTGAAAAATACTTCTTGATAGGGAGAGACAAAATAACATTTTGAAAGTGCAACTTTTGAAAAGATTTTTTTTTAAAAAAAAAAATCACATCTAGTTCTCGATGGGAGAAAATAAAAAAGTTGGTTTGTCACAATGGCTCCTGAAGGAGAAGAGAATCAATACAAGTTACTTCTGCCTCTCTTTTAGAGTTTTGAAAGATTATTTAAAAAGAATGCACATGAAGAAGCACTGAACTAGAAGCACTAGTTGGAGAGTACAATGGGTGCACTATAGCAGCAGGATAGCTATCCACAGATTAGAGTGTCTGTGGCTTAACATGCCTCATAGTATTCAATGAAATGACATGTTCATGGATGTGCTGATGGAGGTGTTCACATGTCACTGCCCATTGAATAATATGGGGCTTGAGTGTCCATGTCTACCCATCCACAGGGAGCCCAGAACCAGATGGAAGTGTCCACTGTACTCTGGTCTTACAGTGCCATTCTACCATGGATTAGCTTTGAATGGCTTCAGCAAGTTTTTATAGACATTCTTCTTAAGATACAATTAGCTCTCCATGTCAATGGATTTTTTATCCACAGATTCAACCATCCACAGCTTGTAGTACATATAGTTTTTGTTGAAGAGGAAGCTGGGGAGGAGGTCTGGGTGACTCATCCACCTCAAAGCAAGGTTGCTTCCCTTTTGCATTTCTCAGGGGTTAAATGTTAAGTAGGTTAATAATTAAAATAAAGTGGCCCTTATTAAACTGAATCTAGTCTCTTGACTTGGGTAGCAAAGTATTGATCTAAAATAGGAGGCGAGTGTACTGTCATTTTCTAAAAAGTCTAGACTTTAGATTCATATGAACTGAAAACTAGACTGAAAATAATTAATAATAATAATAATAATAATAATAAAATTTATTTCTAGCCCGCCCCTCTGAACGGGCAATCGGGGCAGGGTACAAGAAAAGTTTAAAAATATCACAATTAAAATATCCAATCCCATTCCCAACTCCCCCCCCCCTTAAAAAAGGATTAAACCAAAGACAAGTTAAAAACAGTTACAAATAAACAAAATCCACAATGTCATACCAAAAGACTTCCTGAGCTGTTCAAACAGATGGGAACTAAGAACTAGCAATAGATAGAGCCGGGGAATGTTAGACATTTTGCCTTTCCTGAGCATATTTATTCACTTTTTAGAAGTCTACATTCTCCCTGAAGACAGGGAACATAAACTGACTTGGAACTCTAGAGACAGAAGTGTGGGAACTGGTGTATTATGTAGATGCCCAGCCGTGAATTAGCAATTTTACTCATTAACTTGTTCATGCTCAGATAACTTCATTTAATACAATCAGCACTGAAAGGGATCTCAAGAGGTCATCTTTCCCAAACCCCAGATTCCCGCATCAAGGCAGGATTAATTCACACTAAATTATTCCTGACAGATGTTTATCTGATTTCTTTTTAAATACTTCCAGAGTTGGAGATCCCTGTGGCAATTTGTTCCACTACCCGATCACACTTGAAACTAGACCTCCTTATTATGTGTAGCTTTCATCAATCGTTCTACACTTTAACACCATTGCTTTTTCTTCTTTAAACAAAACACTTTACCATGGTAAATATCAAATTTCAATAAAGAACCCACTACTTTCCTTCCTTCCTTTTATTTGTACTCTCTCTCTCTCTCTCTCTCTCTCTATCTATCTTTCTCTCTCTCTCTGGCTTTTCTTCACTAGCGAAGATTCAGGAAGGACTCATCCCACGTTTTCTACAAGCGCGTTGATGACTAAAAATGCCGATCCAAGATAAACAAGTCTAGTTTGTTGTATTAATTTATTGTACTAAATAACCAATGATCTCATTTTCAATTATATATCTCTTCTTTTAATACATGTTACTTGTGTTTCCAACTCTTGTATTTGTTCCTTGGTGAAAGCTAGTTTCATCAGATGATGTAGTTGGTTGATTAAAAGAAAACATTCAGTTGAAGGAATGAACCTGAGAGTGAATAACTGGATCCAGTAGAAATAAAGAGAAGACAGAGATAAGGTACAAGAAAATGGTCCTAAAGACGGGACTTGTTCATATAGAACTTGTTATACTGTAATAACCAATACCACAGATGTCTGCAAGATATCAATGTTCAGATTCTTCTTTTGCAGAACAATATTAGTAGAACATTTCAGAAAATGGCTTGTCCATTTGATAGTCTCAGATAGAAGAGACCCATAACATTGATGAGAAATGCATAAGTCAACAGTTACGTGATGTTTACTCTTGTTATTAACAATATCCCATTTCAAGATTATATTTGATCATATTTCAGTTAATAAGGTGCATTCTTCTGGATTGGGAGCCTAACTGCAAGTCATACTATGCATTCATGTTTCATAACGGGAGCCATGGTGTGCTTTCCAACAGGAAGTATGATGATGTTGTAAAGTGATGATTGCTAGTAATATATAGGCCAGAACATTCCACAGGCAAGGAGCTGTCAATGAAAAAGACATGGTTGTGACCAAAGTCCCAAGAAGGTAGCAATATATCTTTTTTGCTTTGTGCCACATAGCTCAATAGCCCCAAAAGAGAAGTAATGGCCAGAATTTTATTAAGAACATATGCATAAGTGTCTATTATTGCTCATGCTCCTTTTTGGGGTGTTGTGGAGGTTGGTATTCTCTTCCTCCTTCCACAGTGCTCAATGTCCCCTCCCTGACTGTAAAGCCCTTCATGCTACCACACAGAACCAATCCAATCCATGCTCCACAGCTAATAGGCAAGATTAGTGATGCATCTAGCTATGTCCCCATAGCCAGACAAATAATTACATCAGCTCTGAGTTCTCTGAGGCTCCTCCAGAGTCTGAATACTGTTGTAATCCTTATACTTCTAATTAGGAGAATGTAGCTAGACACTTCTCCAATTCTGTCTGCTTGCCAGGAAGCATGAAATGGCTCTGAGAGGTGGCTTGAAGAGCTTTATAGATTGTTGGTCTGAAAGTGTATGGCTCAGGATAGCATAGATCTGCATGCCAATATTTACAATATGGCTAGGGAATTGAGGCCTATAATGACAGTCTTGTGATGGGTAAAAAACTTTGATTGTATGGATTTTTAGGGCCAAATCTTCTGATACATGTCCTCACCACAGCCAACCAGCAGGGAATGCATCACACCCATCATTTTTAAACGTACAATTATTTTAGCTATTTGTTATTTATTGGGAGATATATTTGACTCCTACCATATTGACAAAAAGGAGCTGTATTTTCCCCCAAGACACATACAAACAATTAATGAAATCTTTATACAGTGGGACTTTGGTATCTGTGGACTTGCCACCCATGGATTTGAGCATCTGCAGACGGCAAACCCATACTGTCCCCAATCGTGGTGCGTGCATGCAGACGTGCTACCACTGGGGATAATGGGACTGAAGTCCATCTTCCTCCCTCCCTCCCTCCCTCCCTCCCTCTCTCCCTCCCTGCTGAGATTTCTGCCCTGGGCTTGGCTTCAGTGGCAGAGGCTGGAGCCCTATCAGCCAGATGGAGCCAACACTGGGGCTGGGTCTCGGGTCTCAGAGCACCTTGCCCACAGGCCCAACACCAGGGACCAAACCTCCAGGGTATGAGATCCAGGCCCCGCTACTGTCTGTGGCTCACTCTGGCTGACAGGGCTCCAGCCTCCACCACTAAAGCCAAGCCCAGGGCAGAAGCTTGAGACCTGTTCAGGTGCTGAGTTCTCTACTTGGGCAGAAGGAGCCAGAGATGTGTCCTTGTATTGCCAAGGAAAGTCTGTAAAACAGATGTTACAGCATTTGTTTCTGGCTATAGACTTTGGAGATTATCACATGGGGAAAAGGGGGGGGGGGGAGATAAAGGCATAATCCTGGTTAAATCATGTGATTGCATGGAAGATTTTCACACAACATCACACTTATTGTGGACTTCACCCTTGAATAACCCGGCATGCTCCTGCAATAAACTATTCACGGGGAACTCCCTTGAATAGTTTCTTAATACCGTTATTGAAGCATGATTGCAAGAGTGTGAAAGTCAATCATGCTTCATTAGTGCTATTTCAGAAGCAACTAGATATCCGGAATGCATTGCAGTGGAGACAATCTGTTCTCATTACCAGGATTTGTTTTGCAGTAGATTTCACTCTTCTTTCAAGGTGTGGGCAAACTTTTGACTACACTGAATGAAAACAGTGTGCTGAAGTAATAAATTTTATTTTGCTGTCTTTATTCTGTGCAGCCCAGGAAAATGATTTGCAGACATGCACTGTTGTGCCAAAATGATGCATGCATGAAACAATTACAACAACAACAACAATTTTTATTTATATTTTCCCACTTGTCCCTGCGGATTGAGGCGGGATTACATTAATAAAATAGTAAAATACAAGTATAGAAATATAGATAATAAAACACTAACAATATAATTGTAAACGAAAACATCATCTAAACATCCAGAAACTTCCAAAAACATATCGTTATAACCAGAGTAAAGTGTTTTTTTTATTTTATTTATTTTATTTATTTATAGTATTTATACCCCACTCTTCAGCCTTAATGGCTATCAGAGCGGCTTACAATTATTAATTTTCATTAGACAGTTCCCTGCCCACAGGCTTACATTCTAAAAAGACACGACACAAAAGGAGAAGGAGATAGTGGTGGGGAAGGGGATCAGGTCCAGTGGTTCCTCTCTCCCTCTGAGGCCTGGACCAAGGCAGATGGCATGGAGGGAGGGCTCTCTTTCTTCAGGCAAGCCCTGATGGAGCTGGGCCTGCTTCTTCTTTCCCTCCCAAGTCGGAGGATGGCAGTTGGTATGGAGGGAGGGCTCGCTTTCTTTTTTTCCTTAAGATCTCCTATAAGAGGTCAGATGGGTAAGCCTGCCAGAAGATATCCATCTTAAGAGCCTTCTTAAAGGCATCTAAGGTGGTAATAAGACGACTCTCTTCCGGTAGGCTATTCCATAATTTTGGGGGCTGCAGCTGTACATGATCTATGAGAAGTTGTTGTTAGCCTGGACTTATGGTGTTCTAATAAATTCTTCCCTGATATTCTGAGAGTGTGGGGCGGATTGTGTAGGGAGACGCGTTCCTTCATGTAACTCCTGCCCAAGCCATGTAGGGCTTTAAAGGTAATAACTGTCCCGGACTGCGGCCAGCACTCACCAACAATAGCTGATAAGTCAGTTCCACAGCCTAAACATTGATCCAAAGAATAGTCCAAAAGCCAGAGCCAAGGTCAGCATTGGGGAAATCACAGAAGTCAGTCCGGTCCGAGGTCAGGGCAAGGAGAAAGCAGCGAAAGTCCAAATCGTTCCAAGGTAAGGCAAACCAGAGTTCCAAACACATGAAGCCAGCACACAGTCATACCAAGAGACTTACAATAAGTTCTGGCAAAGGGATGGCCTCTCACAGGTGTTTACCCTGCTTGGTATCAGCTGAGCCTTATTAAGAGCTTGTTTCTCAGCCAGCCTGCGAGATCAACAGACACAAGCACTTTCAGCCCTTCGCTCCTTAAAGGAGGGAACCTCCAAGCCAGATTCCTCCCTGAAGCCCACACTCATCTGCTGAGCCCCTGAAGGGAGCTCCACAGTGCCAGAGCCTGGCTGTGCTTCCACTCCTGGGGCTGAACTGTCAGGGCTAGGGTCTGGCATGGCAGAACTGGGACCTGGCCTAGCCTCTAATTCCTCTTGCTCCTGAGGAGCCATGTCCTCCTCCTCATCCTCCGACTCCAACTCTTGGCTGGCCATGACAATAACCAACACTTTGTACTGTGCCCAGAAGCTAATCAGCAGCCAGTGAAGTGATTTCAATACTGGTGTTATATGGTCCATCCTTGGTGTTCCGGTGACCAGTCTGGCTGCCGCATTTTGAACCAATTGAAGCTTCCGAACTTCCAAACAGTGTACTGATAACACTGCACCCCCTGTCTCCAGATTATCTCTCCCAGAGGCTTCAAGTAAGTGTTAAACAGCATTGGAGACAGAATCACACCTTGAGGGATGCCTGATTTGAGTTCCCTTTTGGACAAATAACTGTCTCCAAGTGACACCATCTGGAATGTAGGACCTGAGCCACTGCAAAGCAGTGTCCCGGATACCTAACTCCCTAAGGCGTTCCAGAAGGATACCCGTTGTATCAATGGTCAATGGTATCGAAGGCCGCTGAAATGTCCAAGAGCACCAACAACAATCAATTACAATGTACTAACTATTAATTTATTGTGATTGCAATATTAAATGCTAATTGTGCAAATGTGAAACTGAGCAAAACTATTGAGTGCAATAGCACTAGTGTTGTTTTTTCTTCACAGTGTCACAATTATTGCTGAATTGGCTGTGGTGTGATAAACTCCTTCCTGTTCTCAGGAATGCAGATAAGGCAGGACATTCTGTCATGTGGCATTCTAGAACATGATTATAGCTCCTTTTCAAAACTTTTCTGGCAAAATGGGGAGACTGGAAGTAGATGGGCTGGTGATGGAGTTTTTCCCTGGTTCCACTTAATCATGTAGAAAGAGTCCCATAGTTCTTTGTGTTCCTTTCTCTAGTTCCCTATATTCCTGAATAGGGCTCCAGATTAGGACTTCTCTTTGACTCTTTTAATAGATCTTTGAGTGGCCCTCATAATGCCCCTCTGAATGGGAAATTACATGTTAATTTGGATAAAGATATTCATCTGCCTACAGTGCAATTAACTTCATGTGTTTCCATGGTTTGGGGGTGCATCGCATTTGGGTACAGATGTGGATATACATCTACTAACTTTAACCATGCCAGTTAATATTTGGGGGTGCACGTATCATCCAATCTGTCTTGAAGCATGCATAGGAATATGTACTCCAAAATGTGAGCTCATTTCCATAGCTGCAGATATATGGAATGCGGATGTTGTGTGTTCCACCTATTACAAGTGTGCTTGAAAGCAAATCCTATTTACATTGCTAAAATAGATGTATATAAGATTGCTCCTATAATGTAAAAGTTTCAGACATTTATATGTTGTTGGAACTTACATGTATTCTTTTGTGGCATTTTCTTTACAAAATAATCAGGGCTCCATTCCTTTTCTTTTTTTAAAAAAAATTGATTATTTTACTATATATTCAGTAAGTAAGGATGAGATGCCATCAATATCATTGAGAAAGATATCATTGCTCTATTGTAGTTGAACAGACCATCCTTTCAAAGAAGTACAAAAAGAAACCCATCCATTACTGGTTAGTGTATTTCAAATGACAATAGACTTCTTACATCTTTATTTTCTCAATGTATGTCTTGTCTTTCCCCCTCCTGGCTATATTAATAACAAGAGCATTTTATTTCTTCTTTGCTACTAGAATGCTGCACATACTTCAGATTTGTCCTTTTTTATTACCGTTTCTTCAATATTGGAATAGATGTCTGACCCTATTCCATAGAAGCAGCAAATGTCAAACTGCTTAGCTGTTTGCTGTATCCAATTTGCTGTTAAGCTTTTGATGTGGTACATATTTTATGGGCATCACTCTCTGTCTTGGCCCTAAATATAATGCTACAGCTTCAGATCTGTTATTTCACTATGTGCTATAGGTGCCACACCTCCAACCGTACTTTTAGAACAGAAGTATCTTTTTAGATTCAATACTGTTAGAATATAATGAACAATGTTGTTCTAATTTGTGAGATTCTGACTACTTACCTTTGTTTTGAACCCAAGTGCTGATTAGGCATACTTATTTATGGTGATTTTTTTTTTCTTCTAGAAAACACTTATGTCATTCTTGCAAATATTATGTTATTCTTACCGCTTTTCCAGTTCTAAATCTCTTTCTCTTGTTATCAGGTGTATTTGTTTTCAGAGGAGCATGGCTGAATTTTCCATTGTCTCTTGACCAATACTACTGTTGGCAACAACTATTCCCAGATATCAATACAACAGGCTTCCTCTGGATGGTGTTAAGTTGACATCTTTTATATCTGTGGTGGATAACACATGGCCCTTCTGCCTCAAGCATCCCCTTTTGTGTTTTGTGTCCCACAAAACTAATTCTAAGCTTAGTGGCAACCCACTAAAAGCCCTTTGGAACAAACATTTCTTCTTTGTTTTAATGGATTTTTAAATCTTGCTTGCTGACAAAGGGATTAAGCCCTTGATGGGTCCCAGAGGAGCTCAATTAGTCCCCAGATCATTGTGTAGCTGTTGCACATGATGCTACAAAACAGGTTGTACTAAATGCATGAACTACAGTTTATTGGGAAAAGTTGAACAGGGTTAAACACGTTACAGTATCTGAAGGGTGTGGGACTAACCAACCTAACAGCAGAACATATTGAATTTCTTCTGTGTTGTTGTTGTTTTGCATGAACACATTACTTCTTGACAATTGGTCTTTTTCTAATAGGTGGTGATGGGGAAATTAAATTTCAGACTGGAGCGTAAGTCAGAAAATGTTACTTTTTAGGACTACCATTCTAGAATCCTTCAACCTGCAAGAATATTGATCCCTATCTGTTACCTTGTGATTATGGTGTCTCTGATGGCATTATCAAACAAAACTTTTAAATCAGAATTAAAACTAGATAAATAGCATATGCATCCATATTTATCACATGACACCATCTCTCTCCTGTTGCTGCTTTAGATTTCAAGCATTGCTAGAGACCACCTTTCCATTCATGGGAGAAAACCCAACAATGATTCCCAATGTCACTAGTATGCCTTTAAGTCCTCCTGGTGGGACAGATCCCTTCTGATTCAGTGCCAATATGCTGAAAGTCATAAGGCATAAGTGGGCATGACTCTCCTCCTCTTCCCCTCCTCCTCAATATTTCCAAGCAGGCTGTTTTCCTGTTAACAAAATTGGAGTACAATTACTTTAGAAATGAATGATGACTAGAAATCAGGAGCCTATGATGAGATAATGGAAGATGAATCAAGAGAATATTACAATAATCAAAAGTCAGACATGTTGGGGAAGGGAAGGAAATTAAGATGAAATGGCCAACTGGCAGCAATATGTGTGATTGGATGTTTAGAGCTGTTTGCCCTATTGTCTTCCAATAGGAGGGGCATGCAGAAGGTTGGATAGGGTATGACATCTGAGGTTCTGGTGTAATCCATTCCTTGGTGCTCTGGAGATTGACTGCCCCTGTTTTATGTGATCACGGAATTACTGAAAACTGAATGTTGATTAATGTTATTTCTAAAATGTCTCTCTTGAAGGATATATGCCATCTTCATTCATTCACTGAATGAAGGGAGTCACTTTAGAGAGTGGCAGATGGAGCATGCCACTCTCCCGGAAGACTTGTGGCTTTCTTGTTCCATCCAAAAAAGGAATGTGTTGAGCATGAATATGTACAGTATGGCAGGATATGCCAAGAAAAGCCTACATTTTGCAGATGTTTACCTGTCCTCCTTCAATATATTCCCATTTACAGTAATTTGTAGCCACTGAATTTGCATGTGTGTCTTTCTCTCCCTCCCCCTCTCCCTCCCTCCCCCTTCCCTCTTTGTATGTAGTTAGTATTAGACCTTGGGAAAAGGGCCTGCTGTGTACACACACTTCCCAATCAATCCCATGATCCCCATTAATGTGATTACTGTATGGTATTGGGGTACTGACTCATAAATTAACCTTGAACGTTTTTTTAGTATAATGTCTTGGATTCTAAATTCTAACTTTAATATGAATGTTTTTTTTTTTTCTTCCTTTTTTTTGGGGGGGGGGATTTTTGTGGATTTTGCTATATTTGTGGATTTTGCCTCTTTTCTGTATATGCACAGCTGACAAGCCCTTCACATACCAAATGATTTGACACCCACAAGAAATACTACAGGTACATGTAGCTGCTTTCAAAATTTGTGACACTGAAATATTCTCACTTGTCTCATTTAGCCTGTGTAGAGAATGTTTGGAATGTGAGTGCTTTGTTAAACCACCTGCTAATTAAGTCCCATTTTGTTCAACATCCTTGTTGTTGATTCATTAAAGCTATCACCTAGATTGTCCATCACATGCACAGTCTCTTAATAATTTTCCAGTCTCTCTCCTAGTTTCCCTGCATGATCTGTAGTTTAAGGTCAAGGGGAAGGTAGTGGTTCTTCAGTCTTGATATTATCTACTTGACATTGATTTATATGAAACGCTTCATTCTAAAATTAGACTGTGTCATGCTGTTGGGGCTGCACATTAACAAGTAGCTGTGGTGCTTTACTTGCTGACAATATCAGGATAGTTGAATTAATACTTCATCCCTCTCTGTTTGGAGAAGAGTTTATAACAGATCCTTATAATGAATCCTTGAAGTTTCCTGGTTAAGTCACAAAGTGGTGAGTTTCAAATATTTCATTGTAAATCAAGGCAATGTGGACTCTATATTTGTTGTTCAGGATTACCATCAACCCTATGGTTTAAAGGAGAAGTGGACAGATGTGGACAAGGGATATAAATATTCATCTGTTCTGTTCTCATAAATTGACACTGAATAATTTCCACACTTTTTGCATTGCCCCCTCTGGAGCTTTCCCCCAGTATTCACACATCCCTGTTTTGGGGAATTATTCTATGCAGAAAAATGTGCCCTCAAAATCATTATTTTTCTTCTAAAAATGTGTTTGGTTTTTGTTTTTGTTTTTGGTAAAAAAAACCTCCATTTCCAGACAGCCCCATACAAATCATTTGGCCAAAAGTTGATATCTGGAAAGGAGCCCTGGTGCTGCAGTGGTTAAATACCAATACTGCGGCTACTCACTCAAAACCATAAGGTTGCAAGCTCAATACCAGCCAGGGGCTCAAACTCGACTCAGGCTTTCATCCTTCTGAGGTTGCTAAACTGAGTATACAGCTTGTTGGGGGCAATTAGCTTACAATTGTAAACTGCTTAGAGACTGCTTAGGTGGTATGAAGCTGCTATTGATATTGCTAATTTTTAGGTGAAATATCTGTTGTTGTTTTCCATACCTGTAATATTCTCCCCATACCAAAACAGCAATTTTGTGCAAAAACACCATTTGAAAACTTTTTTTTTTTTGGCATTATCCACCCTCTTTTTGGCACAAACCCCCCTTAAAAAATCTACACCAAAAATGTGTTTTTTGTACAGAATAATATCCCAAGATACTGTTTAGGTTGTATGAAGTGGTATATAAATGAAACTGCTATTGCTATCGCTATTGCTATTGCCTTCCTTCAGTCTGCATAGGTGTCTCTTCAAAATAATAAATGAGAGGGAGGAGATAGAGAGAGAGAGAGAGAGAGATCTGTACAGGACTTTAAAAAAAGTTAAAGAAGGACTATGGCAACTTTGACCTTAAACATACCGGCACTTTGTGTTGGCCTGGGCATGAAAGTAGCACTAGGTAGGGCTGGGTGGTTGCATGCACCCAGCCCTGCTTTTGTTGCCCTTGTGCCATCATGGTGTGAGACCATCCATACAGGGTACACCATGATGATGCACGGGCGTCCAAGTGCCCAAACGGCACTGGCTGGAAGGGGCATCATTATGGAATGCAGGTGCGCCTGTGACACCCCTTTAAAGAATGGGGATTATTTTCTTCTTGCTTGTTTTGGTCTGTTCTTATGTATTTTGCTTTGTTAATTTTATTTTTTTGTTATAATTACTATGTATTTTCTGTTGTTGCTATAACTGCTATGTATTTTTTACTTTGTTAATTGTTATGTACTTTGCTTTGCTAATTTTACTGTTATAATTACTATGTATTTTTGTCGCTATAATTGTTATATATTTTTGTTAGTTATTGTTATTGTTATCTTCTTTTTAGGGAGTGGGTTGGTGCCACAGCGTGTGGCTGCTGCGGCACCTACTAGGAGAAAAGACGGGTGGCTTTTAGATGCCTGTCTGTGTAGCCCCTTTGATTTTTTAAAAAACTTCTTCAGATCCATCCCCTGCAATTTGGAAGAGGGGACACCAGGAACACACTAAATTTGGGTGAAGGATAAGTCAAGGAGGGAAGGAAATCACATTGGGACCAGAGCCACAATCATGTTGGGACCAAAGCGACCACATGCCCTTCTTCAAAGTATGCCACCACCACAGTCCCAACTGGGCCACCGCCAAAAGCTGGATTATTCCTGCTCCATTGTGGTGTCAGAGCAGCTTCTGATCACTTTGGGGGTGTACATCATTTGAATACTGTGCCCCCACAGTGGCTGAAAACTGCTTTATTTGGTCTGCATGTTTTAGGCCTAAGGTCAAGATCTCACTACAGTGATAGAGTCCTGTCTAGGCTGAACAACTTCATAGTTCAGGAATTGGTTCACAAGGTTGAATGGCACATAGGAGCTCTACTAGATCTGTGAAAGAGTCATATTAGTGAGATGTCTCTTAAGGTCTGGGAAACTGTTGCATTACAGGAACAGGTTGAATATCTCTTATCAGAAAAGCGTTGGACCAGAAATGTTGTGCTTTCCACTCCTCCCCCCCCCCCCCCCAGATTTTGGATTGCCTGTATTTTCATATACATAATGAGACATAATGAGGTAGGAAAGAGACGGAGGACCTGTGAATTGAAAAGAGGTGTGGATTCCCACTAATTGTCAGATCCTGGTGTCTGTCTCCAGCCACAGTTCTCTTCAGCCTCTCAAATACAGTACAGGTATGTGCTACATTACTTGTGTTGCAACTCATAAAGTTTTGGATTTTGCAGTACTTTAGATTTTAGAAATCTGGATAAAGAATACTCAACCTATTTTGACTATAAGAAATCATTAGATCAAATTTCAAGAAGTATTTGCATTTGAATCACACAAAACATAAATCATTTAGAATGTCAAGCTTTATCATTACAAATAGGTGAATTGTCACCATGGATATGTCTGAATTCTCACACAGCTAACCAATTCATAAGATGTACAGGAATTTTTCATTACTGAGTAAACAAATGTTTGTGCTCAGTATAGGATAATTAATTTAAGTCTACAATTAATTATGTAACTGAAATTTCAAATGGGTTTTCATTACACAAACAATGATGCATGTTCCTCTATATTAACAGGTTGTACAGTAGCTCCCTCAAGGGAAATATTAAGCCAATGGTGTCCTGTTCTTGTGACCACCCTCAAAAATAAAGAAGTGAGTCATGAGAAGGACAAAAGAAATCCACAATGTTAGTAACAGGATATTTTTTAATTATTTTCTAGAAATGGCAAACCTGGTCTAGTTATTGAGTGTGGAGACAGTACAAATGCCCCCTCAGGGAGAAGAGGGTACTCTCCTGAGCTATAGCCACAGATATTTCATGATACTACATGTGTCGCCCAGGCACCTAATGAGTTCCTTCCCCTGACCATGAACCTTGGAGCGCTGGGTGGAAGTTATTGGCACATCCATTTACCTGTGGTGCCTAGAAACTCAGCAGTGATGCATGTCAGTTTATGGTGATTTGTGAAGGAAGTCAGCAATATGGTAGTGGGGCAATGAATAATTTCTTTGTGTTCTGCATTCTGCTGCTTTTTGCTCCCCCCCCCCACTTGTTTCTTGTCTGCATCGACACATCAGCAGTGTAACCAAATCTCACTTATCTGAAAACACTGTCATCCATAAACAGCTGATTACCACCAGGTATTGTGTCCATTAAAGATGGTAATATAAATGGCAAAAATACACAGCTGTCTAATCCAGGTCCTCAATGCACAAGTAAATCCTATTTGTCCCTCCAATGACCACAAAAGGGTGGACATTAACCAAATAGCAAATGAAGAAAAAGCAGATCTTGGAAAGAGAGGAACTACTTTAAATAACTAATGTGGTTCTGTCCTCTGACACTTAGAGAGCACTCATATGTGTGGCAGTAAAAACCAATTCCTTCTACAGGTATTGGTCTTCTTCCTCCTCTTTCTCCTCCCATGATGGAAGCTGAAGTGACAGTGTGCTTGGTAGTTCAATCCATGGAGGAGCAGGACTAGGGACATTATGGATACATTAAAATGTTGGCTTATTGGAACATCCGCTGCATGCCTTAATTTTTCATAGAATCATAGAATCATAGAATCATAGAGTTGGAAGAGACCACAAGGGCCATCCAGTCCAACCCCCTGCCATGCAGGAACTCCCAGTCAAAGCATCCCCGACAGATGGCTATCCAGCCTCTGCTTAAAGACCTCCAAGGATGGAGACTCTACCACACTCCGAGGGAGTGTGTTCCACCGTCGAACAGCCCTTACTGTCAGGAAGTTCCTCCTAATGTTGAGGTGGAATCTCTTTTCCTGCAGCTTGCATCCATTGCTCCGCGTTCTGGTCTCTGGAGCAGCAGAAAACAAGCCTGCTCCCTCCTCAATATGACATCCCTTCAAATATTTGAACAGGGCTATCATATCACCTCTTAACCTTCTCTTCTCCAGGCTAAACATCCCCAGCTCTCTAAGTCGTTCCTCATAGGGCATGGTTTCCAGACCCTTCACCATCTTAGTTGCCCTCCTTTGGACCCGCTCCAGTTTCTCCACATCCTTTTTGAATTGTGGTGCCCAGAACTGGACACAGTATTCCAGGTGGGGCCTCACCAAAGCAGAATAGAGAGGCACTATTACTTCCTTTGATCTAGACACTATACTTCTATTGATGCAACCTAAAATAGCATTGGCCTTTTTAGCTGCTGCATCACACTGCTGACTCATGTTCAACTTATGGTCTACTTGGACTCCTAGATCCCTTTCACACATAGTTTCATTCAGCCAGATGTCCCCCATCCTATATCTGTGCATTTCATTTTTCCTCCCTAGGTGCAGAACCTTACATTTCTCCGCATTGAATTTCATTTTGTTAGCGTTGGCCCAGCTTTCTAGTCTATTCAGGTCATTCTGAATTTCAATCCTGTCTTCTGGAGTATTGGCTACTCCTCCTAATTTGGTGTCATCTGCAAATTTGATAAGTATGCCCCCAATTCTGTCATCCAAGTCATTAATAAAGATATTGAATAGCACTGGGCCCAGGACA
Source organism: Urosaurus nigricauda (assembly GCA_034509955.1). NCBI lineage: Eukaryota > Metazoa > Chordata > Lepidosauria > Squamata > Phrynosomatidae > Urosaurus > Urosaurus nigricauda. The sequence continues at coordinate 251,638,366 of JAOEGL010000001.1, read as the reverse complement.
GAACCCTGTGGGACCCCACTGGTCACTTCTTTCCAGGATGAAAGGGAGCCATTGTTGAGCACCCTTTGAGTTCGGTCAGTCAACCAGTTACAAATCCATGTAATGGTTACCTTGTCTAGCCCACATTTTACGAGCTTGTTTGCAAGAATGTCATGGGGAACCTTGTCAAAGGCCTTACTGAAATCAAGATATACTATATCCACAGCATTCCCTTCATCTACCAAACTGGTAATTTTATCAAAAAAAGAGATCAGATTTGTCTGGCAAGACTTGTTTCTCTGAAACCCATGTTGGCTTTTTGTGATTATGGCATTGGCCTCTAAATGTTCACAGACTCTCTGCTTAATGATCTGCTCTAGAATCTTTCCTGGAATTGATGTCAGACTAACTGGACGATAATTGTTGGGATCCTCTTTTTTCCCCTTTTTGAAGATGGGCACAACGTTTGCCCTCCTCCAGTCTGCTGGGACTTCTCCTGTTCTCCAGGAGTTCTCAAAGATTATTGCCAATGGTTCCGATATTACATTCGCCAGTTCTTTTAATACTCTAGGATGTAGTTCATCTGGTCCTGGAGATTTATATTCATTTAGGTTAACCAGGTATTCCTGTACTATCTCTTTACTTATTCTGTGCTGAGATTCCCCTATTCTGTCTTCTGCTCCATTATCCTTAGGTTGACCACCCTTTGCCTTTTCTGAGAAGACTGAAGCAAAGAAGGTGTTGAGTAATTCTGCCTTTTCTTTGTCATCTTTGAGCATTTTGCCATCTTCTGCACGCAGTGGCCCTACTGTTTCCTTCTTCTTCCTTTTGCTTCGGACATACCCAAAAAAGCCCTTTTTGTTGTTCTTAACCTCTCTAGCCAGCCTGAGTTCATTCTGTGCTTTAGCTTTTCTGACTTTACCCCTACATGTGCTGGCTATTTGTTTGAATTCCTCTTTCGTGATTTCCCCATTTTTCCATTTCTTATACATGTTCTGTTTAAGGCTTATCTCAGTTGAAAGTTCCTTAGTCATCCATCCTGGCTTCTTGAGACACCTCCCATTTTTCTTCCTCATTGGAACTGTTTGAAATTGCGCCTTCAGTATCTCCTTTTTGAGAAACTCCCATCCGTCTTGAACTCCCTTCTCTTTTAGTTTTCTTGACCATGGGATCTCCCCCAGTATTTCTCTAAGTTTATTGAAATCAGCTCTCCTAAAGTCTAGAATGCGTGTCTGACTATGCCTGGCTTCCCCTTTCCGCTGTATAACAAACTCCAGGAGAACATGGTCGCTTCCCCCTAAGGATCCAACCACTTGCACCCCATTGACTAGGTCATCCCTGTTGGTTAAGATCAGATCTAAAATAGTTGATCCCCTTGTTGTCTCTTCCACCTTTTGGACAATGAAATTGTCTTCCAGGCAAGTGAGGAATTTGCTAGACCTTGAGGATTTGGCTGAGTTTGACTTCCAGCAAATATCCGGATAGTTGAAGTCCCCCATCACTACTACATCTCTCCTTTCTGAGTGTGTGCTCATCTGTTCTAGAAAGGCATCATCCAATTCCTCTGCCTGAGTCGGGGGTCTGTAGTAGACTCCCACAGTAACATCCCTGTTGTTTCCCTCTCCTTTAATGTTTATCCAGATGCTCTCCACCTGGCTTCCAGTACTGACTTCCTGGATCTCTTCACTGGTGTAAATATCCCTGACATATAATGCTATTCCTCCTCCTTTCCTGTTTGGCCTGTTTCTCTTAAAAAGGTTATATCCCTCTATTTCTACATTCCAGTCATGAGACTCATCCCACCAGGTTTCAGTGATGCCTATTATATCATATTTGCTCTGTTGTGCTAGGAGTTCGAGTTCATCCTGTTTATTTCCCATACTCTGTGCATTAGTGTAGAGACATCTAAGACCATGTGTTCCCTTTACTTGCTGCCTGTGCAAATTTTTTTGCTTCCCACTGTTGGGTCCTTGCACTGTTTGCCTTGTTCCCTCTATGTCAGTTTGATTATTTTCTCCAGCCCTTTTGCCTTCCAAAATAATGTCTCCCTCCCCCATATAACTCAGTTTAAAGCCCTCCTGATCAGATTTTTGAGACTTTTGGCAAAAATGTTTTTGCCAACTGGTGTGAGATGCAGCCCATCCCTTGCCAGAAGTCCCTCCTCATGGAACCGCAGCCCATGATCCAAGAATCCAAACTGTTCTTGGCGGCACCATCTACGGAGCCAGTTATTCACCTCTGCTATTTTCTTCTCCCTTCCTGGACCATGCCTTTCTACTGGGAGAAGAGATGATATGACAACCTGTGCATCCATCTCTTTCAGCTTCCTTCCTAGAGCCTCATAATCCCTTATGATATTCTGAAGGCTGTGCCTTGCAGTATCATTGGTTCCCACATGAACCAGAAGAAAGGGGTGTTGATCAGTAGGCTTGACAAGTCTTGTCAGCCTCTCAGTTACATGATGGATCTTTGCCCCAGGGAGACAACACACTTCCCGAGACATCTTGTCAGGCCCACAAACCACTGCTTCTGTACCCCTCAGCAAGGAGTCCCCACAACCACCACACGCCTCCTCCGAGGCTTAGCAGCGGCTGTTCCCTTTCGTGGTACTCTCAGTCTCCCCTGCTCTGTCCCTGATGTCTGTCCCTGCTGCTTTTCCTCATCATCTCTGATAACAGAGAGAGATTCAAAGTGATTCTGTAGCTGCAAGCTCACAGAACGAACCGTGGTTTCCCTACTTCTGCGTGTAACTTTCCTCCAACCATCTCTTTCTTTTGTGTGTGAAGTGACCTCTTCTTCCTCAGCAACTTTCTCTGTGTGTTTCCTGTCCAGGACCATCTGGTCCTTTCTGTTCAAGAGAACCTCCTGCTCTCTGTGATGCTGAAGTGTTGACACCTGGGCCTCCAACTGCTGAACTCTTCCTTCTAAGAGGGCTACCAACTTGCACTTGGTGCAGGTGAAGTTCCCCACATCTATAGGCAAGAAGACAAACATCCCACAGGTGTTGCAGGTGACTGCTGCAGGTCCCTCAGTGTCCATAGTGAGAAGTCTTAAGGAGGCAATGAAACAAGACTGTGGGCTTCTCCTGTAAAACACCAGTGTAAAAAATCCCTGTGTGGCTGGCCTTTGTCCCCAAGCTCTGTTAGTGAGCTCAATCAACTGGGCCTATAGGTATCTAGAAAGTTCCTGGCTGCTAGCTCCTTCTAGAGGCAAGTCCCTGATTCACTTCCTCTGAATCCCCACAGCCCCTTAAGGGAATAGTGGGAAGAAAAGTATAAATATTGAATGAGTTTGTCCTCACTGTGTTCAGGCTACCTTCTCCTCTGTACTTCCCCCCTGCCTTGGCTATCAAATATAAAAATGAGTATGAAAAGAAAAAATTCTCCTAAAATGAGATTTCTCTTTCCTCCTCCCCAATGAACCAATGAAATGGCTCACAAATTCAAATTTTAAGGTCTTACCCAATCAAAAGGCACACAGAGAAGCACAGGTTTACCTTGAGGAAGGTATGGCCAGAAGCCTCTCCTAGCAGTTATATAAAATGAGATTTCTCTTTCCTCCTCCCCAATGAACCAATGAAATGGCTCACAAATTCAAATTTTAAGGTCTTACCCAATCAAAAGGCACACAGAGAAGCACAGGTTTACCTTGAGGAAGGTATGGCCAGAAGCCTCTCCTAGCAGTTATATAAAATGAGATTTCTCTTTCCTCCTCCCCAATGAACCAATGAAATGGCTCACAAATTCAAATTTTAAGGTCTTACCCAATCAAAAGGCACACAGAGAAGCACAGGTTTACCTTGAGGAAGGTATGGCCAGAAGCCTCTCCTAGCAGTTATATAAAATGAGATTTCTCTTTCCTCCTCCCCAATGAACCAATGAAATGGCTCACAAATTCAAATTTTAAGGTCTTACCCAATCAAAAGGCACACAGAGAAGCACAGGTTTACCTTGAGGAAGGTATGGCCAGAAGCCTCTCCTAGCAGTTATATAAAATGAGATTTCTCTTTCCTCCTCCCCAATGAACCAATGAAATGGCTCACAAATTCAAATTTTAAGGTCTTACCCAATCAAAAGGCACACAGAGAAGCACAGGTTTACCTTGAGGAAGGTATGGCCAGAAGCCTCTCCTAGCAGTTATATAAAATGAGATTTCTCTTTCCTCCTCCCCAATGAACCAATGAAATGGCTCACAAATTCAAATTTTAAGGTCTTACCCAATCAAAAGGCACACAGAGAAGCACAGGTTTACCTTGAGGAAGGTATGGCCAGAAGCCTCTCCTAGCAGTTATATAAAATGAGATTTCTCTTTCCTCCTCCCCAATGAACCAATGAAATGGCTCACAAATTCAAATTTTAAGGTCTTACCCAATCAAAAGGCACACAGAGAAGCACAGGTTTACCTTGAGGAAGGCATCTTCTTAGCTCTGTGTGTCCTCCTGCTTCCTCTCTCAAAAATAATGCCTCATAGAAATTAATTAATTGGATGGGTGGAGTTGAGGGAAGCATGAAAGGAGCAATTTAGCAGAAAGAATGAACACCATATGGCACATGCACCTTTAGACTGCAATTGCCACTGCAAAGGATGTGAAAATCTCTCATATGAATTTCCAGGGGGCTCATCAAAACTCTTGAGTTTGTTCCCAGAATTCTTCAATAAAAAGTGGAAAAGCCTCTGTGTACTGTTTTAGAGGCTCCTACAAAGTCCTACATTTTTGTGTCAGAGAACACTTCCTTTCCAGATTTCAGACCATTACACCAACTTCAAGATAGTATCTAAGTGTTATACTTATATTATGGAAACTTAAACATAAATATGTTGGCACAGGAAATTTTAAGACTAAGCTGTGAGAGTAATGGAACAACTTGATATTTGACAGGTAAATTACAACTAAAGCAATTTTGCAAGAAAGTTTCAAGGACACAGCAAAATTAAAAAAATATCCCTGTTTAAAAGTTAGACATCAGCTTTCTGTCAATTCTGTATATGTACTTTTGTAATCTGAGTCAAGCTGTTCTCATTACATGGGCATTTTACTTTGTTTTTATAGGTGAACTTGCAAAAAGAAATTGCAATCTTACCATACTGTGATCATTCACATTGAGAAATATTATTTTTCACAGTATTTTTTGTCACAATTGTGCTCTAAAAATGGCTATCATACAGTGTTTTTTGTTTCATTTTTTTTACTGTTATTACATTCTTCATTTTAAGTACTTTAAAAAACAATTTTTTTGTGATTGATGTTTGAAATGGAACTCAAACTCTTGCCTGGATAAAACACTTGAAACCAGCACAGTTGAGTGACTTTGCTGATTTCAAGTCCAGCTACCCTCAACATCTGAGTTTACTGATTTCAAGTCCAACTACCCTCAGTATAGGATATAGGTTACTTTATTGGACAAGTGGTTTTTGTTGTTGTTTTTGCTTGCTTGCTTTGTACCCCCCCCCCCCCACAACTCACTTGCTATTTAAACAAGTGTGAAACTCCTTCTGAACCCTTTGACTAGCATACATCAGCCAAGCAGACAATGGCCATGGACAAAATCCATTTACAAAACCTCTGGAAAATAAATCTTATGACAATGATTCTGAAATGAGAAAGTGCTTTTGGCTTACTGACTGAGAAGTGTTAGAGGATAGAGAATTAAAAGTTTACACTTTATCTTAGCCAAAAACTCTTCCAGATAACTTTGTCGTGTCCATTAGAATACACCTACTTTATAAACCCAGTTGATTTTCCATAATAATAGCCATATAAGTCTGAAACATACAGTATAGGCCCCTGTTCATGTTATGCATATTTGATCACAAGGGTCTTCACAACTCTTTATAAGGACATACCCAGATGCTTCTGTAATCCCTCCTACCATTTCTCACTGAATGGCTCTGGATGGGAGTGCTGTCACAATAAAATAGTGAGGCCTCATAGTGGTGAGAGGAAGCCTACCTGGACAGGTATAGTTCAGTTTGTAGTTGAGTGTTAGGAGATGGAATACATCTGGGCTCTATGAGAAAAGGGAGTGAATGTTCACTGAGAATGCTTCTGGGGTCCTGAGAAGCCTACTTTGAACATTGTGCCCTGGAGAGCAGAGTCACCACACAAAGGGAAGGAGGGAAAAGAGATAACTAAAGAAAAGAAAAAAGCAGAAAAATAGGAAAAGGACAAAAAACAGATTGAGAGAGGAGCTTCATTAGACACACACAGAGAGAGAGAGAGAGAGAGAGAGAGAGAGAGAGAGAGACATTGATGCAAAACATGGAGAAAAGTCAGTTCATGCTGGATGCTCCTGTGGGGCACATTATTTGCATACACAATAACTCAATAACCCATAAACACTCCCCCAATGATTGAAAAATATTAGGATATAATTATTCACAGACTGGTGAAAAGCACCGGCCTGTCGGCAGGGCAATTGCTGAGTGTCCTCATGCTCCAAACCCTAACCATGCTGGCAGGGCGCCATTTTGGCATGCACCCGTTCACATGGGGCACATCATGGTGATGCACCTCTGGAACAGCACCCATACGGTGCAGCACTGAAGGGGCGTCATTATGGTGCACCAGTGTGACCTTGGAGAGAGCAAAAAAAGCCACTTTTCGCAGCCTCTTTTTGCTCCCTCCAGGGTTTGGATTGGTGCTGTTGCATGTGGTTGCCATGGCACTGATCTGTGGCAGAAAGGGGTGGCGTCTCACCACCTATTCCTGCCAATCTGTACAGCCTCTAAGTTTCTTCTTCAAGGTAGCAAAGAATAATTTCAGGAATTTCCTGTCTGACCCCACTTCCTTCATATCTTCCTCCCTGTTCTTTTTTTTCTCCCTAACAAATCTACATTTCACTTTAATAAAGCTTTTGTCTTCACTGAAGTAAAGTCCAAAACATACTGCAGAAATAATCCAGTTTGAGACTGCATTAACTGCCCTGGCTCAGTGCTAGGGAACCTTGAGAACTGTAGTTGTGTGAGACATTCAGCCTTCTCTGTCAGAGAGCTCTGGTGCCACAATAATCTACAATTCCCAGAATTCCCTAGCATTGAGCCAGGGCAGTTAAAGTGGTCTCAACCTAGATTATTTCTGCAGTATGTTTTGGACCTAAGCTTTTAATGATGATTCCAAACATGAGCTTCCTAAGGAATAACCATTAGTGGCTTGTGTGATGGAATCTTAACTAGGTCCTTCTATTTAATCACATACCTCTTTTTATTCCTTCAAATAGGAATGGTGAGAGCTGGAATTTTTTCCTTGCACCAGTGCCATCTTATCATCAGGGCTGCTTTCACGTCAGACATAGATAAGAGAGATTTGGGTTCAAACTCACTACTCAGCCAAATCTTTACACCTTTCAGAGGATTGTTATGAGAATACTTTGGGAAAATGGCTCATGCATGCTATCCTTGTGGTAAGTATTTAAAAGGAGGTCACATACAATGGATCCCTCTCCTATCTGAATATATATGGTTGTTGATTCATTTCTTTGTTAAACATAAAATGACAACTTGAGGTAATTCTTAAAAAAATATGGGGGAACCTGGTAGCAAAATTTTCAACTGCTTCTATTCAACATAAGATATTGTATTCTTGTTTTTTTACACACAAAGAACAAAATATGTTTTTTTCCCCTTCAAGAAGCTCTGTCTTCAAACTCCTTCAGGCTCTCTTCAACTTCTAAGCTATTTCTTACAACAACAAGAACAACAAAATGTGTCAACAGCACAGATTACTTAGGGAAAGTAGATATTTTATTTATTGAGCTTTTCAAAAATACTATAAAATGCATATATCCATCCTCTATGTATAGCAGCTATAATTTCAAATACAACCACTACACAAACCTGCCTTACAACAAACAGCACAATTATCAGTTTGCCACCTGTCTAAAATCCTTCTCAGCCCTGAAAGACAGCAACACAGTTTTATTTAATTTTGGCTAACACACATCAGGGAGAAGAGCTTATATTGCTGTGGGGAAAATGCTCTGTACATTAGCTTTTGATCACTTTGTACTATTTAGAAATTAGGGGACACTTGGGGAATAAGCACATCTTATTGATATGTATAGGAATGTTACCGTTTTCTGCTTATTGCAGTGACAGCATTATGGCATAGTTATATATCCAAATATCTCATGTGTATTTCAGATTTTCTTCAGTGTCCTTCTCCATTCTGCAGAGGCAACCCTCCTGGAAAGTTACTAATGGAGTGAAGAAGTCCTTTGTCTATAGAGTGCCCCAAAGGCATTCAACATGGCAATGAGACCAGGTATTCAATTCCTAAAGCAACTGTGATCTGTAGGCTTTCAGTGAACCATGGAGCACTTTTTTGATTTGCAACAGGAAGCTGCTGGTCTCATGATACAACTTGTCTTTTTCATTCCAGCTAGCATGTAGACTTGAGACAGCTCTAAACACACTGTATACTTCTCTTAGCTCTTTTCATATATTCAAAGTTTGTTTACTTCCTCAAGGGAAGCTTTGAGGTAGCCTCTAATGTTATAGGAAATAGTTGAACATGAGGAGAGAGAGAGAGATGAATAAAAACTTAGGACTTTATCACATGACCCCTACTCTTGTTGCAATTGCATTAACAGAAAGAAGTGCATACATACCAGTTTGGGAGCCCTCCCTACCATAAATTCCTTCAACAGCTCAACTGGACTGTTGCTGCTCCTGCACACTTTCTTCCAATCTCATGCTTAACTCTGCCTACCTGCCCTATGCCATACCCACTATGCCTTTACTTTGTGTTTGTGTGCTGTTTTTTAATGCAATTCTAGAGTTATGCTAATGTGGTTCAACAAACAAACAAACAAAAATAATAGGAGCAAGAAAAACAAAACCAGGCTTTTCTGGAATAGTGAAGGGAAGGAGGGCAGAGAAGAGGAGGAGGCACTGGCACCACATGACTGCCAGAATTGCCACAGGAGTAATTTACCACAATTGGGAGCTTATTGACAAGTTTTCACTGTCAATGGCAAGATGTGGGCTAACCACTCTTGGTAGACAAGGCAGCAATGAGAGAGAGATGGAATCATGCAACAGATATCAGCAAAGGTGCCATTATCCAACTTTTGTAGCAGTTTAAAAGCGGAATGTGGGAATGTCCATAGAATCAGTAGTAACATGACATGAATTTCTTAATTCATCTCTGTGAGAGTGTATGTCTAAACAACTGCAAAGAAAGCTCCATTAAAGCCATTGGGACTTGCCCCCAGTCAAAGATTAATGAGTACAGGATTTTAGTCTATATTTTGGAGAAATACAGTGTTATTGGATCAGATACTGTATTTTTGTGGCTCTTATTTATTTAATATGTAGTAGAATTCTTTGATGGAGATTGCATTCAGTATTAAAAATATGAATTATTGTGTTGGATTGATTAAAGGTCTCCCATGTTGGGGAGGGGACTGGCAAAAATAATTTCCTCCCTTTTTGTCACCAGAAGCATTTTGATTCCGAGTGTAATTCCTCTCTGGATGTTTCCAATGGAAGGAAGGGCAGAACCCTCACTGTATATAGTTAAGTAAAAAAGACATAGAGACATAATCATGAATATTCAGGATCAGTATTGATCCCACTATTAATTTCCATGTGGGTTTTCACAGTCTTGTGGCATACATTCTACATTTAGCACTGCTTTTTTTAAATTTTAAACATAAGTGCTGGAACACTGTTGAGCAGTTTCAAATATGTAACTTACAATTACACATTCATAACTGCTGCATAGTCATGACCACTGTGTAGCCCCTAGTTTATATATCCAGTCCACCCTCCATATTGACAGATTTTGCATCCATTGATTCAACCGTCCACAACTTGGAAATATTTTGAAACAAAATGAAACACACCCTCCCCCGCAAACAAACCTTCCTTTTGCCATTTTATATGCGAGATGCCATTTCACTATGCCATTCTCTATAATGGAACTTCGGCATCCTCAAATGTTGGTATCCAGGAGGGTCCTGGAAACAAATCCCAGTGGATACCAAGGTCTCACTATATATAATAGAAACAATATATATTATATAAACTTACGGACCATGAAGGTACAACAACCCCAATTACTGCTAAACAACCATTGGGATCAGTAGGGATCCATCCATATTTGATTAAAAAGTGTCTGCTGGTGTTTCCACCTCTCTATCATTTCCTAACTTAAGGGGTTTTGCAATGTCATACAGGCTTCCATCAAAATACTTCAAGTGGTTGATTTTTAAAAAAATAGTTTTAAAGGAAACCTCTCCTTATAATTCCTACGCCATCCTAAAGCATCTATTATAATGAAAAACTTTAATATTGATTTCACTATCTTTTATTATGAGATGGAAGATAAATTTATTTGGTTCACATTTCTATGGGGAACTATTCGTTTTTACAAGACTGAAAATTAGCATTAGGAGAGAACACATTTTAACTCAGAAATTCATGGTTTCTGATACATTGGGAAGAACACAGAAAACCATTCATACATTTGAAGAGGATGCACAATTTTAAAAAGTGTACAGTTTTTAAAATGTATACAAGTACAGTTTTGTCAATCTAAAAATATCCTCAAGGAGGTGAATTTCTCTCCATCCCACCACCATCACAGGCATATTTGGTGAGGACATCAGAGACAGCCTTCTTGTTGCCTACTACCATACCATGCAATTCCTTCACATGAGAGGTTTCCTTGGTCTCCTTTTTGTTACCTACTGCTGGCCAGGACAGATCTTCTCATTTAGGCAAGCCTTTGGTCCATAATTCATCCAGCAGAAGACTTTTTAAATGGGGTTTGTTGTGCCGTTATCTTTTTATTGTACTTTAATGGTTTTAAACTTTACTAACTTGGTGATTTTAACAGATTTATTTGTCTTTGTATTACAGTGGACCCTTAGTATGGACAGATTCAATCATCCATGGCTTGAAATTATTTATTTATTTAATTCCCAAAAAGCAAAGTCTGATTTTACCCCTTTATATAAAGGCCACCATTTTACTGCCCAATTGTTTATAATGGAACCTGAGCATCCATAGCTGTTGGTATCCATGGGGACTGGAACCACACCAAATTGGATATCAAAGGCCCACTATACTTTGGTATAATACATCCAACAAATAACAAGATTTTATTTGTGCTTCGTTTTAGTATGTTGTAAGTCATCTTGGGTCCCATGGCCTGAAACAGGTGGGCAAGAAAGATCAGATTCTGGTTGAATAATAATAATAATAATAATAATAATAATAATATTTTTTATTATTTCTAACCCGCTCCTCTGTAAAGAAACAATCGGAGCGGGGCACAACAGGATTAAAACATACAATTTAAAACAATTCAGCGACCCAATCCCAACCACCAACCCCTTAAAAATAAATTAAATTAACAATAGTTTAAAACCATAAACAAATTAAAAACATAGTGATCTGGGGGCGGGTTGTGCAGATGACACATGTGGGCTCCATGCTGCATGGAGAGTGCACCCATCCAGGAAAAGCTGGCCAGAAAAAAAAAATCAGAGAAAGTCCATTCTTTGCCGGCATCTCATTTGGGACCATTGTAGTGGCTCGTATCCAGACTGGGACATGCTATCACTGTGGTCTCATGGCAATCAGGCCTCAGGCCACTCCAAGCTGCCAGTTGGCATGACCACAAAATTAACTCCCTTGAGCTGATCTCAACCCATAGCTGTCCTGTGGATGAGACATCTCCAATACTCCCTATCCTACATTACTGTCCTTAGTTCTTGCAGATTCATGCCCATGGCCTCTCTGATGGAGTCCATCCATCTACTGTGCAGTCTTCCTCTTTTTCTCTGTCCTTCTACCTTTCCTATCATTATATTTTTTTCTGTTGTTGTGTCTTCTCATGATATGGACAAAGTATGACAGTCTCAGTTTAGCGATCTTGGATTCCAGGGCGCTCTCAGGCCTAATCTGTTCTATGATCCATTTGTTTTTCTTTTTGGCTATCCATGTTATCCTCAACACTCTTCTCCAGCACCACATCTCAAATGAATTTATTTTCTTTCTATCAATTTTCTTAATTGTCCAATTCTCTCATGCATATGTGGCAATGGGGAACATAATTGGTTGTACAATTCTGCCTTTTGTGTTTAGTTGTATGTCTTTGCTCTTGAGGACCTTTTCTAATTCTTTCATTGCTGTTCTCCCTGTTCTTAGTTTTCTTCTGATTTCTTAATGTAGTCCCCATTTTGATCAATGTTTGATCCATTTATTTACATGAATGAATATGTATACATAAATGTTACTAAGAAAATATAAAAAGAAAAATATGTCCAAAAATGCTTATATTTAAAATCATTCATATGTGTTCCTAATTGGACTATATTAGCAAAGATATTGCCAGTGGATGCACCTTTGGCCTCTCTTTGTTCAGTGATAATGTATATATTTCCATTTGGTAGCACAAATGGTGTCTCCATATCTTCCTAGAAAGACCAAATCAGAAGATGGACCTGGGGAATATTCATTTGATGACTTGTCTATTGGCCTCTGAAGTCTCTCAGAATTCCATTTCCTCTCTTTAACTATACACAAAGCCCCTGGGAGAGGTTGTTTATAGATTTGGAGTTAAGAGCTACCATTATACTGATGGCAGGAGTCATCAACTCTGCTTCTCCTTTCCACTGAATTCTGAGGAAGCTGTGTTGCTTCAGATCAGTGCCATCTGTAATGGGCTGGATGAGGGTGAACAAAGCTTAATTCAGATCAGACAGATGTTCTCCTGGACAGCCAGAAGACCAATAACTGGAATTGTGGCTTTGTTGGGTGGGTTATGATGCCCCTGAATTGGTTCCAGGTACTCCCAAATACAATACTACATGAGAGGTACTGTGTCAACTCTGGCCATTCCTGGAGATGTCATATCTGATGCATGCCTTTGCTATGCCATGTTCAGTTTCCTGCAATACATTCTACATGAGTTTACATTCAAAAACATAAGCCAGTTCAAACAGCTCATTCAGACAGCTAACAGGGGCTGGTTATAAGGAGCACACAACACCCTTATTAAAGCATCTGCACAGGCTACCAGTATGTTTTCAGGCACAATTAAAAGAGCTGGTTTCAACATAAAATCCTGCATGGTTTTGATCTAGGCTAGGTATATGTGTGTGATTTTTCAACATGGCTTTAGTTGTTACAAACCACAACATGTCCCTCCTCCAATTGCCACTGAGTTGGACCATCTAGTGAGAACAGAACATGTTTATTTAATTTATCAAGGCTTAACAGCTTGGGAAAGTACCTTTTATGTGTGTCCTATATATTATCTTTATTAAAATGTTCAGAAGAGAGAAGACACAAAAATCTTCCACCAATGTAGCTTAACAATTATCTAGCCATATTATTTCTGAAACCCTCAGTTCCCTTCTGTCACTGTTACAATTAACCTAATAACCTCTAATTTATGGTTTTGATCATGTTATATCTTTTCCATTTCTCCCAGAACACAGCTGTTATATCTGACTGCATATATGTGTGGGAGACCTATCAGATGAAGAACAAAGGGAACACCTAATATTGCATAGTAGATTTTTAAAAAGCTGTCAGTGGGCCAAATTAGCTGAAATGCAGGACACAGTTAATAGACTCCCATTATTTCTCTTTTGCTAAATGTCGATCATGGGGTGTACAGGGAGGGCTTAGAATTTGATCGAATGAAATGGTGTGGTGTGTGTGTGGATAATATGGAAAAAGCTGTTTGGTAGTGGTCCCTAATATGTGGTACAAGAAATTCAGTTGTCTCAAGAAAATTAATTTGGCTTCTCTCTACTTTTAAACAACAGATAAAAGACAAACAAAAAACCCTGCTTGTTCAAATATGCATTTAGACCAGGCTACTTCAGTGGTTTGAATGCTGAACTAGGACTCAAGGAGACCAGGATTTAAACATCCACTCAGCCATGGGAACCAAGGGCAGTGATGTTTGGCTACTCACAATCTTTTAGCTGTAGAGTAAGGCAAGGACAAATCTCTGTTAGGCTTACCAAAAGTCAGTATCAATTTGAAAACACAAGAATAACTTTATGAGACTGCAGTTGCCTAACTTCATCCACTGACTTTGCTGTTGCCTTATCTTGTCTTGCTGCCAACATTATTGTTTTTTACGCTGCTATACTGACATATTTGAATTACAGTGTTGCACTGATCCACAGAATGTAGTAGTAGCCCCAGCAAAGACAAGAGGCTGCTGGTGGAGTATAGCAATATGCTTTGTTGGTCTTGCTATAGGTCAAAATGATAGGCTATAAGTATCAACATAAATGCAAGATAAATACAAACCCTTCACACATAGACAATCCCCCTATTTAATCTCGGGAGAGCATGGGGGTGGGGGGTGGGATGGGATTAAGAACATATAGTCTGGAGTCTTCTGGAAGCAGGAGATAGAGGAAGCACAAAAACCATTGCAATCCAAGTTGGAGAAGAACTAGGGCATGGGTGGAAAAACATTTCCTTTTGGCTCATTCATCAAATTCAACTTTCTTCTGAATTAAGCTAACAAAGGGGCTGTGCAGTCTGCCCCTAATGGGCGGCCTGCAGGCACTTCCATTTTCACTGCATCAGGGCAGCAGCAACTGCATGCCATGGCCCTGCTCTGGCCTTTCCAGGGTACAAAAAGCAGCCACAAAAAGCAGTTCCTTTTTGTGCCCTGGAAAGGGTGCGATAGCCACAGCACCATGGCTATATGGCACTCTTCCGGCACTGCATCTGTATGCTGTGTGGTGTGGCATATAAAGTCATGGCACCTTCAGGGCAGAGCTGGGGCATGCATCATGTGAACACAATGCTCTGACTCTGCCCCCAGGCTGGCAAATGGCCAGTCTGAAGAGTCCCAAAGTTACTACATCTGATGACATCTAGTTTATTCATTTTCTTAAATAGTATATTTTTAAAACTAAAGGAAAACAATGGACAACTTATCTGGTAAATACTTAGAAAGATTGTGTATTTGAATAGCACATTCCATACCAAAACAAACTGATTTCCTCATCACACACTGATTATAAATTTAAGTATTTACAAATTCTTGTGTATGAGACCCTCAGGGCCCAAATTCAAGTACAGGATGGGGCTAAGGGCATAGGGTGGGAGACAAAACAAAGTGGGCAAGAACAGAGCTGTGTTTTGTACACTTGGTGGAACTAATCTGAATTGGTAAGAACTGCATCTGATCCTGTTCATTTTTATTTTGCCTCCATTTGGCGTTCTTAAAGATCCTCCCCAAACCTTTACAGTCTGGCTGTGCCCCAAACAAAGGGTATGTGTGTGGCTTTTTTTAAAAAAGGCACTGTATATTTGAGCACTGGAAATAACATCTAAAATGCTCTCCCAGTGACAGGATATGTCAAGAACAGATAGCCAGAGAAACCCCTTTGAATCCTACTACAATTGCTTGTCTCAAGGCCCCACAAGACTGGGAAAGTACTGCAGATATATTTTCCCAGTGTCCCAGTCTGCACTGCATCAGAAGAGCTGAGGTGCTACCAGGTTGACAATGTAGGTTTGGGAGGTCATGTTTGGTTGTTAATTACTATAAGCATGAATTCCCAGTAGATAAGATATAGGAAATCCAGATTGCTATGTCATCACTAATGAACAGGATAAAAGCCAGGATCTCTTGGCAGTCTCTTATTCATAGGCTTACTATAGGTCAAAACCAACCACAATGACTAATGCAAACTATAGCTTCTCTCAGCTGCAGGCACTAGCCCTCTGAGCTGCAGGCCAGAGCTCAATTCCATGGACAAATTTCTCAGACTTTAAACAACCTCTTACTACTTATCTTCACTGATTCATTGTAGATAACAGAAAAAGTGTCTCAACTCCAGATGAAATAG
Organism: Urosaurus nigricauda; assembly: GCA_034509955.1. Lineage (NCBI taxonomy): Eukaryota > Metazoa > Chordata > Lepidosauria > Squamata > Phrynosomatidae > Urosaurus > Urosaurus nigricauda. The sequence continues at coordinate 251,622,548 of JAOEGL010000001.1, read as the reverse complement.
CTGAACAACCTTCATCCAGGGCTGGAGGTTCTCCATCAGTTGTGTGATATCACTGTGCCTTGCAGTGTGTATTAAGAGTCAGTGAAGTTCACATTCTTTCTGGTGATTAGATTAAAATGGTCAAAGGTTTGTTTCAGATTATAATAGACAAAGAGAAAGAGAAAGTACAGTCTGGTTTGGTTCCAGAAGTGTTGCTATCTAGCCAATGAGCAGAAAAAATTCCTTGATTCTGTGGTTAATGGTTCATAATTTCTATGTGTGAAACAGCATTGCTCAATTTTATTTTATTTTCCTTTTTGAAAAGGCCGAGTAGAGAAAAATAACACTTGGAAGCCAATTTTCTATTTGTAATTGTACCAAAATTAATAAATGACCACTTATACCAATATTCAGACAGCAAGAAGAAATTGACATTTCTGAAAAGAAGGGGGGTCAATTATTTAGGCAATTATTTAGATGAATTAAAATCAATTGGCACTGGCAAAATAAAACTATGCAGAAAAAGCAAGACAGAGGAAAGAGGGAAAATCTTTAAGTATTTCACACATGGCTGTTTCAGTTTTAAATGATTGATTAAAACAAAGGGGGGGGGTAATGTGCTTTTGATTTCCATAATATTTCATTGATTGAGTTTAATAGGATTTTTGAGAGTGCAATGTGATTGCAAGACACTCTGATGACATTTGCAGAATGGTATATAAAATATACTGAACATTGAAACAGGAATAAACAGATATTTGTGGACCCCTTTTCAGCATGCTTCTTTTACAAAATGATTTTAGTTCATTGGAAAATATTTTTCCCAATTTAATTTAATTTACAATTGTGTTGTATTGTACCTGAAATGGGATTAAAGTACAAATAAGATGGATAGTCTTAAACATTTTCAGACACCAAGTAGCTTTTATTTTGTGTTTAAAGACCATCACTTTGTTCCTCCATCCTACTTAAAATAGATCAATCCTTGCATGAGTGCTTTCAAAAAAGGTACCACCACTAAGCTAAATAAGCCTATTTGTTTGTGGATAGGTAGGATTAAAGATATGACTAGGATTCATGGTTCCGAGATAGTCAAACCAAGCAGAAGCCAACCTTTCCAGTGATGTAAAAATTAGAATGTAAGACTATGGCTGGTGAAACCCACATCCAAATCCCCACTTTGTCTTGAAGCTCACTGGGTGATTTTTGTCTAAGCATTATTCCTCAGCCTCACTTTCCTCACTATAACTCCATCTACACTGCAGAATTAATGCTGTTTAACACTGCATTAACTGCCATAGCTCAGTGCTATGGACTTCTGGGATTTGTAGTTTGGGCAGTTATTTAGTCTTTTCTGTCAGAGACTCCTGGTGCAACAGCAAATTACAAATCCCAGGATTCCATAGGATGTCACCACGACCATTAAAGCAGAATAAAACTGCATCAGTTCTGGAGCATGGCAATAGCCATAGTTGATATAAGATTACATTGATGTGGAAGAGAGAACCACATACTCTACCTTGTCCTCATTGGCAGAAAAGCAGTCTACAAATACAATAAATAATAAACTTGATTTTTTTAAAAAATCCCTTATAGCTTAGAACATTCCTGCTTCTTTCAGCTTTGGAGAAGAGAACAAGAAAAACATTACTGTACTGCTTTTGTTTGCATTTGCTACCTTTTTAAGGATAACTGTGATGGCTGGAAAACACCCATGGTATATGAATTTCTTTTTTTTTTTTTTAATATAATTTTTATTAGGTTTTTTTTTTAAAAAATAAAGAAGTATATGTTGTATATGGGAAAGGGGTAAAGAGTGGAAATGTAGGGGGGAAAATGAATTTCAACGTAAATAAGCAATTTCAGCAAATTGACTCTTCATTCTGTGACTACCTGGTGATGGTTAGGGATGGGGGAAAATATGCTGGATTCACAGTCCTGTATGGAATCTGTTTTCCATTTTCTGAGAAAGGAAGTTGGATGGAATTAATCTTGCCTTGTAGTTATGAGGAAAATGCTGTTGTATCAGAGTGGGGAAATGTGCAGAAACCCATGCATTTGAAAAATATACCCCATTGCTTTAGTCGTTGCAAAGAAAAAAGCGTTCAAAAGAGTGTACTGTTTAATTAATTAATGTGTGTGTGTGTGTGTGTGTGTTCATGAATTCCCAGATGAAGAAAGCTCATAACCTGATATAATATCAGAGCAGTATGAGAATGCTGACAGAAAATTGAGAAAATCAATGAGAACTAGATTGACACATCTTCACATCTTCACATCCCTACTGGTATTATATATTACTAGAAAAATAAGATTGTGTATGGGTGTCAATTTCATGAGCACCATTGCTTTGCCAGTGGGATATAAAGCTTGTGGGATATTTGTATTTGCATGAGTGTTGGGAATGAAATCACATAACTGGTAGAATGATCGGAAAGCAACCTAAAAGTATTCATGCCATTAGGATTTCAATCTAGGTCCCAGTTAGGGCTCCAAATGGAAAGAAAATTATATACTATATACAGACATCTAACGTTTTCAGTCATGATGAACCTTTCTCATCTCCTTCTTCTTGAATTCAACCAAACCCACAAAGTTCCTTATGTACCAAATGCTGTGTACTTATAAAGGATGAATTTTAGATTTATTAAAAAAAACTATTCAGAACCTAAAAGGCTTTGCTCCTGATGGCATAGACATATGACTCAGGGGAATATTAACAATTTTCCCACAAAATAATTACTGATGAATTAAGTACAAGCTTGAGAAATGTCAGCAAAAGGGTAATTTTCAAGAAAGTTGTAAGTGCTAGAAAACCAAGAGAGCAGCGTGCAATTGTCTTTTCAGTCACACTCACAATGGTCACCATAGCAATGTTATAATTAGGGTTTGATTGAATCTGAAATTATAATGGAATTGAACCTTTTAAACTCCCACATGGCTACATGTTAATGCATATATACTAATTCTACTGTGTACTGATAACAATGACAGAATCATTTAGAAAGAGCTACTACATCGCCTAGTAGGAGACATAATTGACAAGTGGCAGGATGCCACATCATTCAGAATGAATGTGACTGGTGATGCTCCAAGCATGTTTAATATAAATACTTGTTACTGATTCTACACCTAAAACTCTCAGTGGTGTCATTTTTATAAAGGCCATTCATTATCATCAACACCACTTAAATGTGATCGTAAAATAAAGTATATGTGTTGATATGTCATAACTGTATATAAAAGTATGTAAGTGTATAGTATATACTTGTTAGTCATTCTAAAAAATACACAGCTATTTACAACCACACACATAACACACACAACCCCCCCCCCCCTTATTTCAAGAAGTACACAAGATCAGTTGAAGTCCATGGGCTGGTGCCAATCCATTAACGATTAGCTGCCAGTTGACAGCTGGTTTCCAGGAAATAATGAAACAGCCGTAACCAATGGGCACCATGCTGAAGCATTAAAGAGCATCTCAGAGATTCAGAGCTGAAGTATTGTTACACTGAGTGGTGAATCTAAAACCAAAGGTATTTCTTTGAAATGCAGCTTAGCACGTACTGCAGGCTTGTCTATAGAAGCCCTAATTAAATTTGTTCCCCTTTCCCTCAGGAGCATGTCTACAAGACACAGGGCCAAATCTCCAACTTGAGTGTGGACTGTCTTCATGATATGAGGCCAATTATACATCGATTCTACCCTATCCTTGCATAAAACTAGCTTTTATTTTGCTTTGGATTTTTCAGATCACTCCAGAGTGATGATGGGCAGTCCTGTTGCCACTGCAAGTTGCTCCCTCATTTCTTGTGGATTTCTGACTTCAGAGAGTGCAACTCATGCCAGCACATTGGGACACATGTAGACAGCCAATTGGCATGTTTCCAGAGTGTAGATGTAAGGGGGGGGAATCCTGGGCCAAGATATTCCAAAGCACTCCTGAGCATTCTGGCCAATATAGAAGAGCCCCGAGTCCTGCACAGACTACCTTTCCTACAGAGTTTGTGATACAGAAAACAATAATCTTTTGCAGAAAAATGTTATTGTCTGTATAGAAAATACTGTTTACTCTGCCAAAAATGAAATGTGCAATGTTATCTCACAATAAGTCCTAAACTGTGAAGATTCTTACCTCTCTAGGCTCCCCCTCATCATATTTTTGCAACTCAAGGGAATCTATTTTTCAATCATTTTTCAAGCATTTTAAAATATCTTTTACATCTTAATCTTAATGCTATTTTCTCATGAATCAGTGGGCCTATTCACAATACACAACTATAGTGCTATATTATACTTTAAGTAGCATGGCAATATCCCATGGAATTCAATAACTGTAGGAATGGGCATTTAGAATTTTCACCCAGGAAGCTCCTCTAGTGCTTCTGACCGAACTGTAAATCTCAGGATTCAATAGGATGTTGCTATGTAAGTTAAGGTGGAGTATAAACAAAACTAACAAACAGCTTCATTTATATACCGCTTCATACCGCCTAAGGAGTGTCTAAGCTGTTTACAACTATAAGCTACTTGCCCCCAGCAATCTGGGTACTCATTTTAGTGACCTCAGAAGGATGCAAGCCTGAGTCAAGCTTGGGCCCTTTTGCTGGTAATGAACTTGCAACTTTATGGCTTTGAGCAAGTGGCTGCAGTACAGGCATTTAACCGCTGTACCACCACTATAATGGTGTAGTGTGATGGGGCCCTGTGTCAGGCCATGACTGCAATCCAACATTTCTTCAGTGTAGTGTAAATATCCATACATGGAGACACGCTACATCAGCACTACACAATCCTCATGGAGAACAGCAACATTTTACAGCATATGTCAATGATAAAGTGCTGGTATGCAGTACGGAAAGTGCACTGTAGAATGTGCAATGCACAATGAATGATGTGCAGTGCACAGCCACAATGTGATGTGCTGCTTCACAAATACCATGCATTAACTACATGGAGTTGGAAGCCATCTTGTTCCAGTTATGACCATGAAGAATCTGCTTTCCTTCTTGCACAGTGGTGAACCCACTTTTGCTATTGTAATGCTGCACCCTGCACCTTCTAACTTACACTGGTGTGGTTCTATGGGCATAATTGCACAACAAGATCTCAGGCAATGTACCTAATATGTACTTTGTCACTGTAAAAAAAATTGATTGGGCAGAAATACAGAGATGTGAAAAAATTACTGTGAGCTCAGTACAGTGGGCCCTTGGCTTCCCCTGGGGTTTGGTTCCAGGACCCTCCATGGATACCAAAATCTGTGGATGCTCAAGTCCCATTAAATAAAGTGGCATAGTAAAATTTTGTCCCATATATAAAAATGGCAAAATCAAGGTTTGCTGCTTGGAATTTGGAATCATCCAAGCTGTGGATGGATCAATCTGTGGACAAAAAATCTGTAGATATGGAGTGTCAGCTGTACTATGGATATTCTTGCATCTATGGACTTCATATTTTTGGCAAGATTACTAATTTGTTGTGCTGCCCCTTCAGTGTCCATTTCTGTAAAGCAGTGGTTCTCAAGCTTGATCCTGTGGATGTTTTGAACTTTAGTTTCCAGAAACCCCAGCTAGCCCAACCAACAATTAAGGATTCTGGGATCTGAAGTCCAAAATAACTGGAGGCTGAAAGCCTGAAAATGTCTGTTGTAAAGCAATAAGCAGTTTTTCCCCGTGTTTTTCTCAGAACTTCCAGATCATACTCAGACAGGATACGAGAAGACATGCAGATGTAGCTGAAGCCCTCACCTTGTAGTTATTTTTGGCTTCACCTCCCCCCCCCCCCCCCGGTAAAAGCAATTTCATATATATGTGTCTGCACTGGCAAATCTAACAAATGTAAAATAGGTTTCTTTGTTCTTTCATAACTGTATCCCTATCAACTCTCCCAACCAACCAAGAACTTTCTTTTAACCATTCATTCCCTATACTCTGAGTATTCTGCCTGAAAGTGTTTAGCATTGATCAATGCATTTTATTTTACTTTGCTTATTTTTCATGAACTGGAAGTTTTGCAGCGTGTATTTCTGGCCAAATGAAAGAGAGAGGCTTTTCTCATCATACCTCCCTCGCCATGGTTTCTCAGATTTGTGCCTACAGGGAGTAAATGAGGAGTTGGCTGTCTGCCTCTATAATGGTAGGCATCCAGGAAGCTAGAAGCTATCTTATCTCCAAACATGTAACTACTTTGTAGCTCTGAGGTACTCTCTTGTCTAGAAGAAAAAGTGTGGTGGCAAGCTAACAATACGAAGTGTGAACACCTGCCCTATCTCCCAAGGCATGGGTGCCAAACAGAACATTATTTACATAATTCTGGGAAAGTTTACAATGGTAGCATAATAAACTGCAGTTCATCACCATTCAAAAGTATTTAGCTATACACCACTGCAATGGGTAGATTACATGTGTAAAATTATGGGTGAGAAAGGGATAGGAATGTGTGTTTATGAAATTCCCCAACAAATTCAAACTGCCTAATTTCAGCAGCATATTAAAGTTTCCACAAACACTTACTATGAAACACTATGGCACTACATGGTGATGATAATTAGTGTGTGTGGAGGGTTGGAAATATGTATTTCATTCCAGATATATTAGATTTCCTGAAGGAGCATGCAATTAACAAGGCACCAATTCTACTTGAAATGTAGTTGCTCTTTTTCCAGATGAAATCACTTATTTCTGTCCAACATCACAAAAATAGACTCACTCCTCCTCAGTAGGACTTCTGCTTCCTTTCTCTGTGCTGTTCCAAATCTCTACAGTAGTCCTCCAGACTAAAGTCTGAGGCAGGGAGAATGAGAATCCATCCTGACAGTGACACCCATCCATTTCACCTACTATTTTTTTTAAAAAAACCTGTCTTTTAGCATGCTATTGATATGAGTTATTTGTTATCATGTTACGTATAACATTTAGTGAAAGAATACATGTGTTTTTATTTATTCCTCTTTTTCTTATCTCAGCAGCTCTTTGTTATGTTGTGGAAAGGGTGCCATAGTGATTGGCACCACGGCTTTTCAATGCTTCTTTGATGCTGTGTCATCTGGATGCAGGTTATGGGGCACCATTATGCTGCCTGCCATGTGGCAGAACATAGCCCATACTGCAATGACAGATTGATAGTTAAGTTCCAGCAAAAATTCTGTCTTTTTGTGGAGTAGTAGAATGAGGTAAGAATGATCTTATTTTGAATTGAGATGAGGGGTGGAATTCCCTAATCCCTCTGCTAATAATGATTTCATTTGTGAGCAGTCAGACAATCTTAAAGAAGAAATAGCTACAGGAACTTTAGATGCCTATGTTTTATTAAAGCGGTCACAATTTATCAGATGTGAATGATTTTGAAGGAGTGATCATGGTGAGATATATTGACATTTTAATGGCCAGGGTTTGGAAGATATAAAAAGGACTGTCTATGAAAAATTCTGCTGAATTCTTCTGAAACCATGTTAGATACAGCCTCTAGTTAACTATAATCATATGCATGACATCTAAACCTGTATTTGTGAAACAGTCCATCCCTAAGGGGCAACCCCTCTCAGCATCAGATGGGGGCTGCAGCAACTACATGCTGCAGCCCCAATCTGGCCTTCCCATGGCACATAAAGGAGATACAAAAAGCAGCTCTTTGTTATGTGGTGGAAAGGATGCCATAGTGATTGGCACCACAGCTTTTCGATACTTCTTTGATACTGTGTCATCTGGATGCAGGTTATGCGGCACCATTATGCTGCCTGCCATGTGGTGGGGCACACAGCATCATGCTGACATGGGGGAAGAGTCAGAGTGTGTGTCATGTGGAAGCCACACCCCCACTCTGCCCCAATGCCGGCCTTTGATGCCAGTCTGTGAGGTGAGGCTCTTAGTCTTTAGTAAAGCAAACCAGGCATTTGTTGAATCTGGGAATATGGGTTAGTTTCTAGCATCTCATTGCCACTCTGCTACCACCAATTGCTCCTGTAATTCCTGCCTGAAAAAAATCTGTAAGATGGTTCCCTATCCAGATCCTACATATAAGTACCTTTTTGATTCAAATATCCCAAGGGAACAGTTTAGGAAGATTAGAGAAGAAATGCCTGTTCTTCGTATATTAAAAAATTCTTAGAAACACCTTGGGTTTAACAATTTAACAAAGCCTATATGGTTTCAGTCTAGCTTACCCACAGGATCGCCTTGTCCTGTACAACCCACCCTGTACACTCAGTTTCCTCTAGGAAATACTTGCTCCAACTGGCCAGGACTAGACTGGCAATGGTTTCACAGAGGACTTTTTCATCTGCCACCACCAAAATGTGGAATGACCTGCCAGAAGAGATAAAACAACTGAAAACTGACTGCATTTAAAATAGCATTAAAGCAGGCTTACCCAATCAATTTTAAAAGCATGAGGTTTAATTTATATATGAGCTCTTATAAAAATCAAAATTCTCTCATGAAACAAATGAGAAGAAGAATTTAGAAGAGAATGCTTTTACAACTTCCTTTAGCTGCTCAGACTCTGGTCTGCAGTGATCTTCTCATTATAACAATTAAACCAAAGAAAATAAAGTTCAATTAGCTCACCAGAAATAAATTACTTGGTGCTGGATGAACATAACACAACTGGGAGAAATGCAGACAGCAGAGCAATATCCAGTGCTTTTCTTCATTGCTAATTGTCTACTCTAATAACTTATCCATTGTTACATACAGTATTTCTTCCTAGGTTTTTTTCAAGCCTCACAATCTGTATTGAAAACTCTAGTATGGTGGTCATTTTGTTGGTGTTGGCTGCTTTCTTCTTCTCTTTTGTTTTTCAAAGCAAAGGTGTGAAGTGATTGTGCCATCTTCCCCAGGATGCCTCCTTCTACCTATGTATTAAGAAGCCATGCCCTCCCTCCAGTCCATCTGCCTTGGTCCAGGCCCCAGGGGGAGAGAAGAACCACTGGACCCCACCCCCTTTCCCATCACCTTCCCCTCTTCCTTTTATGTTGTCTCTTTTAGACTGTAAGCCTGAGAGCAGGGATCCATCTAATTTAAGATTGTATGTACTGCACTGTGTACATTTGCAGTGCTATATAAATAAAGGATAACAACAACAACAACAACAAGTGAGCAATCATGGGGAGGGTGCCTTGTGTCTTTTCACCCTATTGCTTTGTCATGATCATGAATGTGTTACGATATATGCTTTTAATATAAAATTTTGGACTGTGTGTGGAGTTCCTTCATGACCTCAAACTGACCTGCCAGGCTAGCAGCCATAATCCCAAAAGCAGTGGGCCATGTAGGCAGATGAGTCATACTCACAAGACCCCTGAAAAACAACACTTTAGAAAGGTTTGGGAGTTGCTAAATGGGACAGCCATCACCTCCAAGAGTAAAATCTTTGTTTTAGGTCTCACATTGATGAGCCAGTGATTAACTTAACTCATCTACCATCTCCTCTTGATTGTTGTCAGACCACTTTGCTTAGACATGACAATGCAAAGCCTTAGTTTACAATGCCCAAGTAATCCAATACCTTTGTCTAGGCTTCAGCGAAGCCATTAAGCACCTTTGCCAGAAGGGGTTTTTCCCCCATAAAAGGTCCCAGTTTTAGGCACTCAGGGTGCCAGACTTTGAGGTCTCCATACTCCACGTCAGTCTGATCTCTGAACTGGACACCGACAAGAGCTGCTCAAACCCACGTTGCGGAGCGGACTTGTCCCAGAAATCACTGTCTCATTCAATTCCCAGAGGAGAATCTACACTTTGGTAAGCATCATCCTCGTCAAGCCTCAAACTATCCCCAATGCTAACTACTGACTTTCTTCAGCCTTGTATGTTTGTGTGTGTGCAAGTGCATTGTGTGAGTGTCTTTTTCTCCTTTAATAAAGTAGATATTAATTAGACAAGCCTGTCTCTGCTCAATTTCTTGGAACCCCGGTCTTCTTCGTATACACAGTGGGAGGCGACCTCGCAGGGTTGTTGTAGCCGACCCATCTCGCAATTTGAGCTAACAGTATAATTCCCCAACTAGGCTCTTGGCTACAAATGATGATGGTTCTGTACCTTGCAAAGGGGAAAATGTTTGATTTTGTTTCATTAAAGAAAGCCTTTTGACTGTTAAAGCTACAATTTATTTATTTAACCTATGGTTGGTTTGCTTTTGGGCAAGAATGTCCCTGAGAATGAGAAAGTATGGCCTACCCAAGGTCACTCTGTGGATTTATGTGGCTGAGCTGGGATTACAACCACCATAGAAACTCAGTGGGTGATCTTGGACAAGTCATATGCTCTCAGTCTCCAAGTCCAACTTTAGAATCCTTATTTCATGGTAGAAGCAGGTTTGATGAGATGACCCTTCCAATGCTAGGACTTCTCCATGGCAGAATTCCTTCTTGGCAGAAGAGCATATTTGCCATTTCACTACACCCTCATGACAATTTTAGGCTGTATTAACGGGAATATTGTGTCTAGATTGAGGGACATTATAGTACCATTCCATTCTACTTTGATCAGACATCATTTGGAATACTATGTCAAGTTCTGGGCACCACAATTCAAGAAGGATATTGATACACTAGAGTATGTCCAGAGGAGGACAACCACAATGATGAAGGGTCCAATGCTGTGAAATTCTGGGAATTGTAGTTTGTTGTGGGGCCCAGAGCGGAGCAGAGCTCCGCTCTGGGCCCCACAACAAACTACAATTCCCAGATTTTCACAGCATTGGAAAGGTATCGAAACCATACCCTCTGAGGAGAGACTTAGGGTGCTGGGTATGTTTAGCCTGGAGAAGAGATGGTTAAGAGGTGATATCATAGCCCTGTTTAAATATTTGAAGGGGTGTCATATTGTGGATGGAGCAAATTTGCTTTCTGCCACTTCAGAAGCTAGGACATGCAGCAATGGATTCAACTACAGTAAAACAAATTCCACATAAACATTAGGAAGAACTTCCTGACTATAAGAGGTGTTAGAGGAACATGCTGCCTTGGAGAATAATGGAGTCTCCTTTGGAAGCTTTTAAACAGAGGCTGGATGGTCATTTGTCAGGAGTGCTTTGATTGTGTGTTCCTGCATGGTAAAATAGGATGGACTGGATGGCCCTCATGGTCTCTTCCACTCTAGGATTCTATTCTTCTATGCTTTTAGATTTACTGGTTCTTTCGACTTACTATAAGATACAATTAAATGATCTATTTAGAAGACATGCATTCTCTTTAATGCAAAATAGGTTTCCTGATTAGTGTTGTTAAAACCTTGTAGGATATATAAAAAGCACACATATTTTTTTCCAATGGTAGTAGATGAAAACCTTTGATAAAACATTTATAGCATGATTATCATCAGTTTTAAAGCTTACAAGGGGTTTTCTCATATTACACTTTGCAAAATTATATTCCATAACTGTGTGTGCTGAAGGCTGGAGCCTTCGTTTGATGTAAGATCAAGATTTCCTTTTTATTATGATAATTTATTATGGTGGGATGTTCATTAATAAAGCCAACACACTCCCATAATAAATGATACTTAATGGTTGAACTGAACAGTTTTGCATATGGTTGAACATACACTTAATCATTGAAATTACAACATTAATTATCATGAAGTATGCCCCACAGTGTTTCACACACAGTGCATTGTAAAATATCCCTAAGTAGTTCCATGAACCCCATCATGGATAGGGAGAATGGAGGTGAAACACTGAGTTTATAGAACAGGTTACCTCTCTGTCTTCTGTCTCCAGTAGATCATCTGTCATTATCTATGAAAGTAGTTGCTAAAGACATTCTTGCATTGTAATGGGTGGTACATGATTTATATTGTACCTTTCTTTGCCATGAGACCAGTTTCTAACAAAATTAAAACAACTTGAAATGTACAGTAATAACCATGCAGCTGGAGATGGTGAACAAAATAGCATGTTTTTCAAGGATATCAGTAAACTGAAAAAGGACAGGGAAATGTCTAATTAACAATTTGTAAGCCATTCTGATAGCCTTTTGGTTGAAAAGCAGGTATAAATAAATAAATAAATTATTATTATTATTATTATTATTATTATTATTATTTCAATTTATATCTATATATCTGTTTTAGTTTAAAGAAAATTATAACCATTACATCTGGAAATAACAATTAAAACAGTCCTTTCTGGAGAAAAACACCTCACACAGAAATAAACCCCACAAGCTTCAGTTGGGCTGGTTGCTGATAACCTACATGTGTATGCATTGTTCAATATATAACTCCTGAAATTTGTGCTTGTTTTTACTTTGGCATCACTTAGTAATGCTTCTTTTATGTAATATATAACACTTTGGGGCTTTATGGACCGCCCAAAAAGGGCAGTCTGTAGCCTCCTCTTCTTGCTGCAGACCTTCACTGCAGCTGCTAGATGTTGCGGCCAAGATGCACAGCAAAAAAGAGCACTCCTTCCCTGCTCTTTTTTAGCGTTGCTGTTGCGACACACTAAAGGCCAAAGGCACCATGGGGTGCTTTTACGCTGCCACAACTGCGCAGCTCCATATAGAAGCTGTGCAGTTACAACAGCATCATTACATACACCGTATAAATGGTCCTATGTAACAACGCAGGCATTGTTACATGCTAGGGCTTGGGAGCATGCAAATGCTGCACACTCCCCAGCCCTAATCACACTGCGGGGACAGCCCAAAAGGGCCATCTGTACTGTGCCTTTGTAAAATAAATGCAACTGCTACTTCCAAATGAAGTACACACATTGAATTGGTGTAAATATTAACTTTCTATGATTCAATGGGTCTTCTGTAGATCAGTCTGACAATTGATTTGAGACAGACATTTGCTTACTTTATGAGGGTTAATCCATATGATTTGGCTAATGATAAATTGAGCTTCATCCTTTTAAAATATGGAATAATGTTAGATGTTAAATTTGAATGGCTGTCCATTAGTTGTATGTATACTCCTTGGTGCCGTATGAAGATGTGAGGAAACAACAGCACAATGACAGAAATGGATTGTGCAATACCTTTTAGAGAATGAAAACCTTTCTGGAAATGTTCATAAATAGTGGTTGTAATGTTATCTCAATCTTTGGCAAAATTATAAATGAAATGTTTCAAAGTTTGACAGTGTCTTTATTTATATATCAGGAAAACAAATAAAATAATAAAATCCAGGAATGTATTATGCACAATGCCTATTGCTACAACATAGAAGTTTCTTGTGCTTATGTACTGCCATGGAGCTCCTCCTTAATATCAGTGAAGAGACCAAATTCATACATGTATACATGCATTTACAGACCAGATTAATGGAATATACTGGCATTCTCATGCCTTAACAGATTGATAGATTAAAACAACAGTGTGCTTGTAAGTTAAAGTGTTCCCATACCTAGGATCAGACATTGATCAGAATGGTGACTGCAATCAAGAAATCAGAGTAAGACTAGGAATGGGAAGGGTATCAATGAAAGAACTAGACAATATATTAAAGAGTAAAGATATTTAATTGAGCACTAAAGTTGGAATCATTCAAGCCATGGTATTCCACATCATCGTATACAGAGAGCTGGACAGTAAAGAAAGCAGACAGAAGGAAAATAAACTCATTTGAGAGGTGGTGCTGGAGATTAATGTTGAGGATACCACGGACAGCCAAAAAGACAAACAAATGGGCCCTGGAACAGATCAAGCCTGAAATCTCCTTGGAAACCAAGATGATCAGATTGAGGCTGTCGTAATTTGGCTACATAATGACAAGCACAGATCACTAGAAAAGATAATAATGCTGGGAAAGAGAGAGGGTAGAATGAGAGGAAGACTGCACACCAGATGGATAAACTCAGCCAGGGAGATCATGATCTGAGTCTGCAAGACTTAAGTGGAGCAATGAAGGATAGGGGATCTTGAAGATGTCTCATCCACAGAGTCCTGTTGGGAGACTTCTAGTCTCTAGAAATGCAATCTTCTTGGAGGTCAAAGATGAATCAGTCTCAAATGGTAAAAGGGTCCTTCAGAAGACAAATGACTGTAGTAGAAATCTTCATTATATTCTTACCTATCAAGTTTTCTACTATAATCATTTATCTTCTGAAGGATCCTTTTACCATTTGAGACTGATTCATCATTGGCCTTCAAGGAGATTGTTGAATTTCTAGAGAATAGCGATCTCCCCACAGGACCTTGGTTCTTTTTATTGTATATTCTTTGGACAATTCAACTTATTTGATTGTATTTAGTTGATTTGAGAGTTTTTAACAACCTATATGCATACATACCTATTTTTTCAATATTCATTTTCATAGACTGAGCAATACTTTATAACCCCTAACTTCATTTCTTTTTTCCTTTTGTATTGGCTAGGTTTTCCTCCACAGAGTCACCACAATTTGGGGTGTTGTTTTCATCCCCTGAGGTACCACAATTTGCGGTCTACTTGAGGGCAGTTAACAACAACAACAAACAAATATAAGTCCTATGAGTTTTGAAGCACTACCTCATCCCTTCCCAAAACGTTTGTGAAAATCAGTTCTGAAATTATAACAAGTCCAAATACTTTTTCAGAACTATCATACTGCAGGGTGCAACAGTCCTTCTGCCAAACCATTCTTTTATAAATCTCACATAACATCATTTGAGGTTGTTTTTAAAAAATCATATGGATTAATTTGTAACTGAGTAATTTTTAAACTACATAAGATGATATCTAGGCAACTAAAATGCACAACTGATGCACAGCAGCCAGATTGTCTTAATGGTAAATTTTAATTATCTTGTAGTATGTCATTTATACTCAACTTGTATCATCCAGTCTTGTCATCAATGTTTGGATGTCATGGGTGAATTTGTTGTTTGCATTCTTAAAGCATAGTTAAATAACTCACAGAAGTATAAATCAAATGTTTTATAAGTAATTCCCTAGGCTTTGTAGATTAAATTAAATTAAAATGTTAACATCCAGTTTCATTGGAGGGTTTCAGCTCAGTCTCAATGGAGGTCTGAACATTGTATTTACAATTTGAACTAATCCACGTATATTTGACAAATATTGAATTATTATTATGTTATTTCTAATCAAGAAAAGAATAAGTTACAATATTGTGATACAGTATTTTATATTAATATAGAACACTATTACATTTTTTTAAGTTATAAAAAAATTAAGAAATAGTAGTAAGCAACCAAAATAACCAAATAATTGATTATTTCTACAAATGTCAATATGAAGTATCTTAGCTAAAGTGTCTGACCCAAAGAGCTCCTCAAACTGCTGCCATATTGCAGAAGGAAAACAATTTGACATCACTAATGTCCTGGCTCTGGGATTTGTCATTTTGTGAGATATTCAGCCTTCCTTGTGAGACAGCTCTAATGGCATAACAAACTACATTTCCAAGAATTCCATAGGACTGAGCTATGGCAGTTAAAATGGTGTCAAACTGCTTTATTTCTGCAATATGGTAGCAGACAGATACCTAAGGATGCTGAGAATGCTATTGTCCCATCTTCTTTTTATCCCCCCCCCCCATGAGCTAATAATCTTTCTCAGCTACTTATCAAGCAGTTAAAACTTGATACTCTCCATACTGAGAACTAAGAAATCAGAATTAACTCTGATTTATGGCACCTCTATTAAGGTTTTCATGGAAACATTTATTCAGAGGTGGTTTGCCATAAAAGAGGTTTGCAGTTACCTTCCTGTAAGGTTGAGAGAGTGTGACTTTCTCAAGGTTAATCAGTGGCTTTCCATGTTTAAACATGAATTTGAATTCTAATTTTCTGGAGCCCTAATCCAGCACTTAAACTCTAGCACTTAAACTGGCTCCTGTTTGTATTTGCCAATATAGATAGTTGAGAAATTTGTTAGGTTTCTTTCTTTTTATTAGAACTTACCAAAATCTACTAATTTCATAATAAATTCAACCATTTTACCAAATCAAATGATGGAGGGGGGGGGAGAATAACACAAGCACCAGGTACTAGAAATTATAGAGTAATGTGACCTGATCTATAGAAGTCATCAGATTGGCTTTATTTTCTCACAATTTTCATTCAAGTCTATTTTTCTAGTAACATCACATCCAATTAAGATTGACAGGTAAATTAAAGGGCTGGTCTCCCATAGTTTTAATGGTTGCATTGAAGATATTTTAAGCAGGTATATGCAGCATGGAGCAGTGGTTTGAGGGTTGGACTAGGGCTCTGGAGAACAGGGTTTGAAAAGTCACATGCTCTCAGCCTCAGGTGAAGGTAATGGCAAATCTCTGAAGAAATCTTGCCAAGAAAACTCCATAATAGGATTGCTTTAGGGTCACCATAAGTCAGAAGCAACTGGAAGGCACACAACAGACACAGCTTGCATTGCACAACAGAATTTTCTTTATTTCACCTTTATTTCACCTATATCCAATGCATCAAAAGTGTTGTGGTGGTGGCAAAAATAAATAAATAAATAAATAAATAAATAAATCAAATGGTACCTGCCAAAAGGTTTGTATTAATATGTTAAGGTGCCCTCCCTAATAAAGAATAAAAAATATAGATGACTATTCTTAGCAATTCCAGATTTTTTGAGAAATAACTCTGTCCAAAATCTTGATACATGTCACATTCCCACAATATTCATTAATAAGATCAGGGTAAGGGCCAGGGCTTTTTGAAGATATCAGAAATGCCTTCTTCTCAAACCGTGGAACTTTGCTGGCATTAAAATAACACCTGTGTGTCTTTAAAAAAAAAAAAAGGATGGAGTATAACAGAGCGTACCAGTGACTTACTCCAAAAGTAAAACATTCTTTCATTTTCTTAATAAGGTTACTAGATCATCCAGGTGAAACACAAGCAGGAAAGCTATTTCTGCAATATATTTTAGGGGTAATTATTGTGTAAAATAAGTATGTGCAACATGTGCTGTTTATCTAAGCACATGCTGTGTGTTGGTCAGATGATAACTGCTAGGTGACTAAATGGATGAATTTGAAATAAGCATGTTGGATGTTCCCTTATAGAACGTTCCCCTTTGAAGCCTTCTGAGGGCATGTCATAAGCATATATGTCCACTGCTGTGCTTGTTGTTGTTGTTGTTGTTGTATGTGCCTTCAACTCATTTTGGCCTATGACAACCATAAGGCCATAAGACCTTCCTTGGCAGGATTTGTTCAAAGGAAATTTGCTTTTGCTTTCATCTGAACATGAGAGAATGTGACCTGCTCAAGGTCACCCAGTGATTTTTAATGGCGGAGCAGGGATCCAAACCCTGGTCTCCAGGGTTATAGCCCAGCACTCAAACCACTATACCACAATGGCTCTCCACTACTGTACTTGTCTTCTAAAATAAGTATTTTTTGGTGCTAAATGAATGAGAATCACGTGTTCCTCCAGATGTTGGTGGACTCTAATTCCCATCATTCCTCATCATGGTGATACCAGGGCTGCTAGGAGCTGCAGTCCAACATTTGGACCTTTTTCCAACCCTGATCCTCTTTCATGATAGACTCAGGGAAGGGGAAGGGAGAAAGTTAAGGTTCACTCATTGACAGTTGCAACTTATCCTTTGGGAATAGGCTGTTAACAGATTTGAACCTATGTTTGTTGTAGCAGATTTGAACCTATCTTTTCCACATACATCTCTAAGTGTACTACCACTTGCAAATCCCTGGTGGAGCCAGAGATTGCAGCACATTTGTGTATATCCTTGTTTGTAATGGGCCCATTTTCATCTGTAAATCTCACTTCTTTAATAATGAACCAAATCCATTTTGGGGAGAAATAAACTGCTCTTGAAAGGAAAACATACTTTGGCCCACACCCCTAAGAGGGGTCCCCTCCATTATGATTCCCCCCCCCCAAATTATATTAAAATAAAGCATAAGCTTTAACAACAAAGAAAATATTTCCAACAAAAAACAAAAACAAAAAGTTTTTTGTCAATTATAAATACTGTAACGAGTTACACTCTCCCATCACCCCACAATTTACAGGAGTGAATACAAAGAAGTCTGCCATCTCTATAAAACTGGTATTGTGACCGGCTAACAAAAGTTTGGGGTTTGGCACATATAAGCAATGATCAACTCCACCATTCCTTTCCAATAATTGGTATATTATCATTTAAATCTTAGTTCTTTATGCAGCGAATATGTGGAAATGCAATGCCCCAAGACATTACAAGCAATAAGTGATTTCCCCTGCCAGTGGGAAATGATACTGGAGGGAACCTCCACCCCTCCAGATTCAGAGTTGCATGTGTAGTGCACCCAAACAATGTAACAGAGGGTAGTTAGCAAATACTAAGGACTTCATCATGAGCCTTGTTCTCACCACCTTCATATTAGTAAAAGGAAATGGATACTAGTTGGTTTGGAAGCTTTCCTTATCACATATCCCTTCACTAGCATGATGTTTCTGGCATCAGCAGTCTGTCACATTCTCTTCCACACCTTAACCCCACTTCACTGCCCTATCCACTACACATCATGGCTTTCCGGGTTTTATATTTTTATGTATAATGCAATTCTGGAGGTATGGTAATGTGCTTTAGTGAACTAAAGATGAAAGAAAAGAAAAGAAAGTGAAGAAAAAAAGCAAAGAAGACCAACTTATTTGGAAAGAGCTAGGGGGAGGGAGGAAAGGAAGAGACTAACACCCAATCTTGGAACTACTGCAGGAGGAACTTATCACACTTAAGGACTAATGGCACAACAGCACAACTGGGAGCTTATTGACAGTTTTCCCCATCAATGAAAAGGAGCTCTCTAACCATGCTTTGGAGGCACAACAACAACAGGTTGGAGGTAATATTGCACAATAAGTATCACCAAAGGCAATATTTTCCGATTTTAATTGTAGTTCAAAAGCCATGTTTGGTAAAGTCCTAAGTACAAAATCAATTATGGCAGCAGACACACTTCAGGAATAATCAAGTTTGACACCACTTTAGCTGCCATGGATCAATGCTATGGAACTGTGGGAAATGTAGTTTTGTGAGGCATTTAACCTTCTCTATCAGAGCCCTATGGTGCCACAAGCAACTACAGATCCCACAATTCCATAGCACTGAGCCATGGTAGTTAAACTGGTGTCAAACTGGATTATTCCTGCAGTGCAGATGCAGCCTTAGATGCTACATACCACCCATCTATGAAAAAATAACTTCTGACCATCATGGGGGAGCATGCACAAACATGTAGGTGCAGACCATCTGTTCCATGAATTGAGGTTCCATGTATCTGCATTAAAAATGGCTATTCACGCTGCCTAACAAATGGGATATTTAAAATGCAGCATTTCTACTGGGATTTTCTTTTAATCCATTTATGAAGCAAACTTAATGTAGTGCTTTAACACTGTGTCATATATGGCAGTTGTTTTTCACCTATTCTTCAGGCATTTAATCAACACAAAATTATTAGAAGAACAAAAAACGTCAAAATAAAAATCAGATGGCAGAAAATTATATAGCAGGAACAAGACGGTTTTCTCAGATTAAATATATAGGGAAATATAAAAGTACTAAAGTATCTCTTACAGGCATTTTTTTAAAAAGTAAAAATAAGATAACATTGACACTACTTGCCATGAGAAGCTTGTGAGTAACGTATTCTCAGTGTGAAGAAACTGTCAGTGACATCTGTAGTAGCAGGAAAGAAAATAGACTCCGACACAGTGCATGTTTAAACTGTGACATATGTCAAAAGATTTCTTTGATGTCCCAGGTGAAATCTTCATTCACTTGAAGGCATTGGCAAATCCCCTACTAATTATGTCTCACACATTCAACAGAATGTTAAGGGAAGGTGAATCTCATTCCCAGACTTCTATAAAATATTGATTTGTCTGGCATAGATTAGGGTGAGCAAATCACCCTAAGGTTACTGCTCCATCTATTCAGCACCCTGAGGTTTTCCTGAGAATGGGAAATAAAGAAGCCAGAACTTTTAGGTTGCGAGGAGCCTGTCGCTCCAAAGGTTCATTAATGCACATTTATTTATTGAAATTATTTCTGTGTGACCTTCCACACCACAAGTGCTCCTAAGATGATCAACAAATAATAACCAATGAAAACAATAAAAAGATAAAAACATTTTAAAGCATATTAAAATATTATTTTGAAAACACCTAAAAACCAGTCTGAAAGTCCTAGAAACCAGTTTTGAAACATCAGTTTCTAACATTAAGCATCAGGCAGAGCAATACTGTTTTGACAACCTGTCCAAAGCTTAAAAGAGATGAATCCAGCTTAACTTCCTTATAGGAAGTTCCACAGCTATACAGATATGTATCAACCCAAATGGATAAAACATCCCACATTTCCTCCTAGTTCCTTACACATCACCAGCAAACAAAAATAAGAATAGTTTTTTGTGGAGCTTTCGGGCTGTGTGGCCATGTTCTATAAGAGTTCCTTTCTGACGTTTCACCAGCATCTGTGGCTGGCATCTTCAGAGAAATGTCAGAAAGGAACTCTTCTAGAACATGGCCACATAGCCTGAAAGCTCCACAAAAAACTATGGATGCCGGCTATTGAAATGAAAAGATGGTAGCAGCAGTTGGAAGGGCTGTCTGCAGAGAAGAGATGTCTTGCTGGGCTTTGTTTATGGAAATATGAAGGAGAAATTCCTTCCCTAAGAATTCCAGGAGAAATTAGAAAGCCATCCCGGTGAATCAAGGATCCAGCTTTATTGAAAGAAATCTATTTCTGTCCCACACTCCAGAAGATCAGGTTCTGAATATAATTTGGGCCCTTAGTTCAATACCCATAAACTCTAATATAGAAGGTGACAGGCCACCTTACATTGTGCATGTACCCGAGTAACCTTCCATCCAGCTAACATTCCTGAGCAGAGGTTTAAATTATCTTCTCAGGATAAGTGTCAAAGACTTCTTCCAAATTCCTTGATATCAGAAGACTTTTATCCATAATATTCCAAGGAGGAAGAGACATGCTGATTATTACTGAAGCCATGTCAAGTGATTTTTTTTTTTTTGGTGTGTGGGGGGGAGAATCCCTAGAACTAAGGCACGCAATTCTAAAGAAATGTAAGCATTTTCCTCCCAAGTTAGCCCAAGTGATGTCAAGAAGCATAATAAAGCCCAAGGCAACATCCTCACTGCAGAAATAATGCAGTTTGATGCTGCTTTAACTGCCATGGCTCAATGTTATGGAATCCTGAGATTCATAGTTTGTTGTGGCACCAGAGCTCTCTGGCAAGGAAGGTTAAATATCTCACAAAACTACAAATCCCAGAATTCCTTAGCATTGGGTCGTGCCAGTTTAAGTAGTGTCAAACTCCATTATTTCTGCAGTACAGATATAGCCCAAATCTCATGTGAGGCATTTTTCAGGGGGGAGGGATTATCCACGTTTGCAAGGTTTTTGGCCTTCAGAGTTCAGCAATCCTTCTTGACTTCTTGTGAAACTGTTGAATTCTTCTTTTAATCCTGAAAGCACCCCTCGTTGCTGTGTCTTCTATCATCTTCCTTGTCCCCTAGATGAAAAAGCAACTTATTTTGGGAAACATGGAGGCATGGCCATAGACCCACTGGCACATCCTTTCCCACCACACCAGACCTTTCCCAAGTCTGGAAATCCTTCAGCAGGAAGCTGAAACTTCATAGATCATTTCTGGTAAGGAGAAGACCTCATGGGAAGAAATTTAAAATAATTTTTGAGTATTAATTGGTACGAATACTTGATGAATTCTAACTTCAAAAATGCTGATGTGAGCTGAACTGATCATTACTTCCAATCCAAATGAATAGGTGGGAATTTTGTTATTGACTTCTGCTCATTTCTTGGTTCAAAATGCATCAATTTTTTTTTCAGTTTTTAAAATCTTTTTAAAATACTCATTTTGAGAAAAACTTTGTAAATAAAATTATATTCAGTAATGTGTATTATGATGGCAAATATGTATATAATGTGATTTTTTGGTGGTATTATCTCTCTCTCTCTCTCTCTCTCTCTCAGATCAATTCAATAAGACAGAACTAAGACATGAACATATCTGAAAAAAAGATAATTTTCTCATCCCAATTTATGGGCCAATTTTCATCCAAACAATATGTTAAGATTTATTCAAAAGAGAGAAAAAAGAAAAGTGTATACAGTCCATTCCATTAAATATCTCCCATCAGTATTCACATTCAGAAAGCAATATCCTCTAAATGTTGACCATGGTGTGTGTGTGTGTGTGTACGTGTGTGTATACAGAAACCATAGTTGTGGGAACAAGAAGACAATTTAGTGTGTGTGTGTGTGTGTGTGCGTGCGTGTGGGTACACACATATGCATATTTGTGTGAGAAAGTGTTTAAGAAAAGTTTTAAGCTTATATATTTCCTATGCCACCTGATGGATTTGGCACCAATGCAAAATAATCCACAAAGTACCTAACTTTCTAGGCTGTTCAGACAATTCTTGACAAAATTGCTGTTTTGCCAAGTGTTTATTGCTCACAACTGTCTTGAAACATTATGGGGCATAGTATAGATATCTGTCTTCCATCCGTCATGCTGCAGATAATGTTAATCCAAGACCCTGGAAACTTTCAGAACAGATGCAGTTCTCATACTTTGAAATACCAACCACCAGGATTCCTCTTAACTGTTGCATCTCAAGCAGCATAAATCTGTGGCTGAGGTAACATTGTAATAAAGATCTTGTTCTTTTTAATTAGGCTGTACAGAGATATACAATCTGTTCTACTAAGGAAAGTTTTTGAATAACTTTGCAATGAAAATGCTTAAAATTCTGTGTTCTCTGTCATTTTATAATCTTATACTCATTGAACCATTGCAATGCTATGTAGTTAGAGGTGGGAACAATTTTGCACTTGCTCTGAAAGGGAGTAAAGCATTCTTAGCATTTCATTCAAAAATCTAGAAAACCTTGTGGAGGTCTATCTTGCATTTGGAAATACCAAGCACCAGAGCTCCTCTCAGCTACTTCATCTCAAACTTCATAAATTTGTGGCTGGGGTAACACTGTCATGATCGCCTCCCAACTCCAGAGATTTATGGATCCATTTCAATCTGGTTTCGGTACTGGTTATGGAACCGAGACAGCCATGAACACCTTGGTGAATGACCCATGCAAGGACCTCTCAGTGTTTTTGATATCATTGAACATGGTATCCTTTTGGGTCACCTTGCTGGGATGGCTTTGTTCCTTCCTGGAGGGGTGAACCCAGATGGTCCTGCTGAGGGACTCCTGTTTGACCCCCTGGCCATTGGCCTTTGGGATCCCTTAGGGTTTTGTTTTGTCCCCCATGCTATTTAACATATACATGAAACTGCTGGGAGAAATTGCCTAGAGTTTTGGTGTGAGGTGCCATTAATATGCTGATGACATGCAACTCTACTGCTCCTTTCCACCACAATCAAGGGAGGCTGTTCTGATCCTAAACCAATAGTTAGTACTGGATTCCTGATGCTCCTGATTCCAAATTAAGGATGGAAAAGAAATGTGCATTAATTTTTATATTTTATAATGAATATATTTGATTTATGGTTTACAAGCTTATGAACATTTGCATGTAATTCTTATGATCATGAAGAAATGAAAAGCATCAGGGTATCCCTTCCTTTTGTCATCTTTTAATCTGGATGAAGGGCACACAAGACTTTTGGAAAACAATAAATATAAAAAAATAATTCAGCTGTTTATTGTTGGAGTTCAGAATCAGATTTTAGACAATGACTTGGTATTCATGTGACATGACAATCAGAAGACAGGCAAAGAAATAACAGAGGGGTGAGTAAGATTGTTTCATTTCAGTGGAGTTGAGGAACTCCACAAGTCAGTCCCACCTTTTGTGGTTCATGTGGCCAACAGCCACATACTTCAGTTGACAACTATTATTTTGGCTAGTATACAAAATGCCTGTCTGAACACTTTGACGTGTGTGGAAAGCTTTGGTTGGACCACTCACACTGGGCTTCTCTGTGGTATCTGTGTGTAAGCCTCAACATTATATGAACAAGTAGAGACAGAAGGTCATGGATACTAGGCAAACTGTTGTTAGGAGGCTTGGGTCTAAATTGTGTTGCAAAACTAGTGTAATGCTGTTTTACATTGCTTTAACAGTCAAGACCCCATGCTATGGAATTCTAGGTTTTATACTTTTGTGATATATTTATGCTTCTCTGTCAGAGAGCTCTGATGCCACAACAAAGTACAAATCTCAGGATTCCATAGCATTGAACCATGGTAGTTAAAGCAGTGACAAAGTCTATTGCTTTTAAAGTGTAGATTAGAAAGTTGTTAGGGTGTATGGCCTTTAACCTTCCTTATGCTTATGTCTCATCTCATAGAGAATCTTCTTTTTTGTTGTTGTTAACTGCTCTTGAGTTAGCAACCCTGTCTCATCTAACATGAGACATTTCCAAGGATCTCTCTTCGCCACTGCTCTGCTTAGATCCTGTAAGTCTTGGGGAGTCACACGATGTTTGAATTCCTTTTGTTATTGTTCTGTGCCTTCAAATTGTTTCTGACTTATGGCATCCCTAAGGCAACCCCTATCACAGGGTTTTGTTGGCAAATTTCTGCAGAGGTTGCCCTTGCCATCCTCTGAGGAAAGAGTGTGACTTGCCCAAGGTCACCCAGAGGGTTTTCATGGCTGAGCTGAGATTTGAACCTTGATCTGTAAAGTCATAGCCAAATGCTCAAACCACTACACCTTGCTGGCTCACTAAATTTCTTACCTGACAAGAAATCTTTGTTGTAATTTTTTGTGGAGAGTATTGGCTGACTGGTTCAAACACTAGCCTCTACCTTTTTTTTTTTTTTTTAAAAAAAAAAAAATCATACCCTGTGTGTGAAAAATCCTAATTAAGTTTGATGATATCTGCTCAGTGCTTAGGAGATAATTTCTCTCACAGATCCTCTACATCTAACAGTTTGGCACAGTGAGCTTTCTTTGATTGGGAAAGGCTCACAGCTGAGATAGCATAAACAGTGGATTGTATGTCATCCCTTAAGAGGGAGCTCTTTATGTTAAAAGCATAGGGTTACTTTACACAGTGATACAAACTATTTTTGCATGGCCCCAGCAGAAGCTTTAAGGGAATCATCTAAGGTGACTTGCAGTGTTTGTACTTTCTAATGTCTTTTTTGTAGAATTATGTTGATCGGCTTCTCCCTTGGATACGTTCAAGCACAATAGAAAAGCTCAATTTAACTGTATTCATGTTATTTCCAATCCCTGCTGGATTTTTTTTTCCTTTTTCTCCTTTTTGTCCCAAGAATAAAGATAAAGGAATGAAAAAAGGCCATTTTTGATGGACAGTAAATAATAATAATGTGGTGGTGGCAGCAGGAAAGGTAAGATTGTGGTGTCAATTCTGGTCTATTTCTTCCCAAATTCAACACGGTTTTAATGTCCTGTATTAGCCACTGTGGATCTCTGGTCCTGTTATGTCTGCCTCCTGTGGCATTCTGGAGTTTATAGTTTAGTAAGCCCTAAGGGCTCTCTAGCTGGGAAGTCTAAATGCCTAAACTGCAAATCCTGGGATTCCACAAGAGGCAGCCATAGCTATTAAAGTGGTAAAATAGTGCTATAACATAGAATCATAGAATCATAGACTCATAGAATCGTAGGGTTGGAAGAGACCACAACCCTCTGCCATGCAGGAACTCCAAATCAGTGTAGTGCAGTGTGTACAACAGTGTAGTGTGATATTGTATAGTGCTATGATTCCATGTTAACTGTAATGACAACTTCCTATGCAACTCCAGAGTCTGTAGATTGGTGAGGAACTAGATCTCTGGCTGAGAATTCTAAATATCCCTTCCTAAACTGCAAAACCCCTGATTCCATAGAAGTGAACCATTGCAATTAAAGTGGAATCACAGCAGTATAATTGTGTACTATGAAAAGGCCTTTGTGGGTGTGTGCACAGCCCAGTGACCCTTTCAGTTACCCTAGGGCCAAGTGTGCTCACAAGCAAATTCAAGATATTATTTGAGGTGATGGGGAGTGTGCAGGTGGAATTTTGGCTCTCTTGTCAAAATGTGAATATCTGAAAAAGAAAAGAAAGGGAAGGAAGAGAACTCTTCTCCTAAAAACAAAACAAACAGGTAGGCATGGATTGGAGTGGGGAAGGAGAGAGATAAGTGGATGCAGTCTTCATAAATATATGCATTCCAAAATCGGAATAATGTTCTATTTCCACAGTGGTCAAACAGATGACCATGAGATGCCAAAAGCAGCACATGAGTGCAATGGCACCCATCTCAGATGAAGGGGAGAAGTGGCCATGTATCGGAAGGCCTCCATGACTGTGTTTTGCCAATGTGTCACTGGGCACACTGATGCACAGTATGGGCAGTGTATCCCTCATGTTGACTGAGTGGCTTGTCGCATGAAGCATCCAATTGAATGGCAGCTGGGCAGGAAGAGGGAGGTAATTGCTGGTCACTGGTGTGTGTTTGTGTGATGATGACCATGCATAGTGGGGAGATGAAAAAAAAAAGTTTCATTTGACACCACGTAGTGCAGACTTCTTGTTGGTGGTTCAGGGTACCCACTTTGGGAGCGATCTGTGCAGACAGCAGGGTTTCCAACCAGTTTAATAAAAACCAGGATCGACCCAGTTTTTCTTCTTCAACTACTCAGACCTTAAGAGATCTTGTTTCATCAAAATTTTGGTTAACAGTCCATTCAAATGTTGTAACACAAAATAAATAATTCATCTTATGGAGATAAAAGTAACATATTACTCCATCAGTCTATCTCAGCATTATCTAATCCTTGACTGAGGATACTTCAACGCATCCTTATACTGCACAGTTCAAATAATCATTGTGTAGCATTCATTCCCCCCTGATTATATGATAAAATAGTCACATGTAACTATTTTATTTTATATGAAAAAGATGGTGTTGAGTTGTTCTGTAAATCAAATCCCCTGACATCCATCCTCCATCTTCCATCTAACATTTGCTTGGGCTTGCTATTTTTGAAAAAAATGCCTTCTGGTTCTCTCTTGAGCACTAGTAAGACTTCCCATCTCACCACCTACCTGGTCTCAGACCAAAAATGTTCAATAAAACAGCAGGAAGATGTTTGAAATCATACAGTTCCTGTTGTGCTGCCTGTAACAAGGTATCCCAGAATGTTCTACTATATTTTTAAATTCAGAAAGGGGTGGTAGAGACTTCTAAGAGAATAAAAAAGAACTAAACTGATGAACAGATCACCCATATACTCAATGTGGTTTTAACTCTATAAAAAGTTAGGAAGAGAAACTGAAATTATCAAATCCATAGATATATTGTTCCCCATTACTTATTGCACTCACTACTTTAAGGTACAGACTATTAAGAACATCTTCCCTGATAACTTTCGATGCCTCACACTGCAGCAGTGACTAAGGAGAACATCTCTTCTCTGAATGAATGTCTTAAAGTAGTAATGGACTGGATGAGGAAAAACAGACTAAAACTGAATCCAGATAAGATAGAGGTACTCATTATAGGGACCCCTAATCTGGGAATGGAGATATGTCAACTGGTCCTGGATGGGGTCACATATCCCCTAAAGGACTGTGTTTGCAGCTTGGGAGTGCTCTTGGATTCCTCCCATCAGATGTCAACCCAGACACATTATTATTATTATTATTATTATTATTATTATTATTATTAAACTTTATTTCTAAAGCGCTGTAAATATACTCAGCGCTGTACAAAATTGGTAAAACTTAAGAAATATATAAAAAGCCTGCCAAAGGCGTACACTCTAAAATAATAGCAGATAGATAAAATTACAAAGGGGGAAGACAAGTTAAAACATCGGACATAAACACATGTGATGACACATGTGACATCCAGGAGCACTTGTTATTAGCTTCGGCTTTTACACCAGCTGCGACCCTTCCTGGAGCCAAGGGAACTGGAAATGGTAGTACATGTGCTGGTAACCTCACAACTTGACTTCTGTAATACATTCTACATGGGGGTACCCTTGTACCTAATTTGGAAACTTCAATTATTCCAAAATATAGCATCCAGACTAGTTGCTGGAAAACTGAGAGGTGACCATATAACACCAATTTTAAAATCTCTTCACTGGCTGCCTATTAGCTTCCTGGCACAGTACAAGGTGTTGGTAATAATCTTTAAAGCCCTTCATGGCTTGGGTTGGAATGCCCTCTTCCATATAATCCACCATGCACACAGGTTCTCTGTGAAAAATTCACTGCAGCCAGCAAAGACCAGGCTAGTTGAGGTTAACCAGAGGGCTTTTTCATCTGTCACTTCTAAATTTTTTCATCTGTCACTTCTAAACCTGCTAGAAGAGGTTCAACATATCCCCAATCTTGATGGCTTTAAAAAGGCCATCAAGATGGATCTCTTCCAATAGGCCTTCCCTGACTGGTTGATCCAGCCCCATTGATTTGGACTGCCCCAAGATATCTTGCTTCAGTTATGACTATCTTAAATGGTTTTAATTTTGTTATATAATGTTTGTTGTATTGTAATTATGTGGATTTGTTTTATGGAAGGGGGGATAACGGGAGTGACATTCAACATGGATATGCATATGTGTGTGTGTTTTGTGACTATGATAAATCTAAATTAACAAAGCTATATTATAAGGTCAAGTTCTAAAATGAAAGATGTCTGAAAATAATTCCATAGATGTTCAGCTTCAAAGAACTCTTTCTTATTTTTACATTGTTCATTTCTATAGTTGTATTTGCTCTGATTTCCTTGCTGTATTTGTGCATTGACATTCTAATCTGCGATGATGTCAGAGAGTGAAAATGAATGGACGGAAGCTGTTTCCTCATATACGTGATATTTTTATCTGCCTACACAGAAGTTCACCATGTGCTAGACATCTTTGTAAATATGTCTGAACAGTGCAGGAAAGCCAAATCTATTGGGGGGGGGGAGCTTTTTGCCATTCTCTCCTTCTCCTTCTCTCCCTCTCTCTCCTGTAAGTATATGTGTGTAAATTTGGAGCTCTTATGGCCAAAGTCATGAGAGAAATGTTTGCCTGCCTATGTGTAAGACCTATTGGAGGATAGGGCTAGGGATGTGGGGTGCAAATAAACCCTGGCCTCACGTGTCTACCAGCAATCCAAGCTTTTTGTAGTCATTTTATAAAATCCCCATCATGATGGAGAACCTATCCTTGGGAATTTTGCAGCCATGTTCAGTTACCATGGTTAAAAATCTCTTTACAGACCTTCACATTAAATCTAAAACATTCTGAAATATGTCAAGGAAATAATGACATTTGAGGGTGGGGCTTACTTGCATGTTCATATCCCTGTCTCTAATTCAGCTGTACACATGAGCAGATGAACACCTATTTAGGACTAAGATGTCCAAATACAACCAGCTGCCATTCTAAAGTAATTCCCTTGGTTGTCCTCAGTATTTATCAATGCATTCTTGTTTTATTTTAGGTATTTCCTGAACTTTAAAAATGTCTAATATATGAGACAGACTATGATTATCACCAGTCTGAAGTTAAAGTTGTGCAATGAAAGTATTTTGGCTACATCACCTCCACCACACTGTGGGCTACTGAAGAGGGAAGGGTCATCTTTTGCATAACCTAGAGGAGGAGTCAGGGACATGAAAATGCCACATCACTCATGTCATGAAGTGGCTGATGGCTGGACAGAGCCAAGTGGGTGTATAAGATACCACTCACCCTGGCCCCTGTCTTTTTTGGCAGTTGTTGGCCTGACCCTCCCATCTTTGTAGGTCAGTGAATTCTGTGTCTTGTTATCTCTGGGGACCAGATATGATTTTTTTTTTTTTTTTGGCCTTGTTATATGATTGGCAACATTAGAAAGAAGTGACAGGGAAGTTATTTTCCCCTGTATGGGCAGGTAGGCACAAGACCAATGGAAAGAATTGGAGGGAATGGTGTCAGGTAGTGTAGAAGAGTGGAGAATGCTTGGTGCTTGTGAACACTATGCATCTGAGGCTGCTGGGCTGAGAGGCTGCCTTCCTTCCCCAGCACCACCGGGACTAGCAGAAGTGACACAGCAGTGGTGAGGAGGGCATGTCGAGTAGTGGCAGGTTTGAAAATATGCCCTCTACAGCTCCAGGAACACCAAGCCAGCCAGCAGCTGAGGATGCTGAGCTGAGAGGCTGCCTTCCCTTTTTCAGGATCATAGGGGCCTGTAGTGGCAGCGTGGCCAGCGGTGTGAGATCTGCACAAATACAGCAGACAACAGTCATCTTTATTTTAACATTTTTTAAAATACAAGAAATCAGACAGATGGGAAGAGATGAGGACAGATGGGGGTGGCACTTCCTCAATGGGGGTCAGCCAAGTATAGATGATAGTTATAAGGAAGTGGCAATTTAGGTTGTGCAGGGTAAAGGAAGATATGGTGGGAAACACAAGGGAAGGCAAGATCGATTTGCCTTCTGTTCTCCCTGTTACCCAAAATGGGCTGGAGAGCAAACCAACTCTACCACAGAACCTTTCCCTGCTCCTGTGCAATGCCAGGTCAGTTAAAAATAAAACATGCATCATTCACAATCTTCTTGTAGAAGAAGCTGACCTGGCATGCTTTACGGAAACCTGGCTAGGAGACAATAGTGCTACAACCTGGGCTCAGTTTCTACCAGCCAGGTATTCTGTCAGTGAGCAGGTAAGGGGAAGTGCGTGAGGGGGTAGAGTGGCCTTGGTCCATAAAAATAGTCTCACTTTGACCAAGATACCTGTCCAGAAAACAGACCACTTTGAGTGTATCTACCTAAGCCTGAAGACAAAGGAAAATTTGGGGATTCTGTTAGTATGCTGTCCACCCCGATGTCTTAACATTATTATTATTATTATTATTATTATTATTATTATTATTGACTCCTTAACCGAGCTGACAAAACTGGTCTCAGAGTTGGTGTTCAAGTTGCCTAGACTACTGGTTCTGAGCAACTTCAACATTCCACTCAAGGCAAGCTTGAGAAAATTAACAAATGCAGCTCGGTAGTTTATGATATCCATTACAAACATGGGCCTATCCCAATTAATCTCTGGGCTGACACATTGTGCATGTCATACCCTCGATATGGTCTTTAGTGCGGAACAGGTATATCCATGGACAGAGGTAAGTAATATTGTCACGGATGGATCATTTCCTGGTCATGGTCAGACTGAAGGCCACTGTTCACCCCATCAGGGGTGGAGGACCTATTAGAATGGTCCACCCATGAAGGCAAATGAAACCAATAGGATTCCAGAAAGCCCCAGAGAGTCTAATGGTCAGGAACTCCAGTGATTCTGCTGAAGCATTGGTTTATACTTGGAATAATGATCTTACCAGGGCTATTGACACAATCGCTCCCAAGCGTCCTTTCCAGCCCGCTTCTAATCATAAGCCTTGGCAAATGAAAGAGGTTAGAAACTTCAATTAGTTCAAAACATGGCAGCCAGACTAGTCACCAGGACAGCTAGAGGTGACCACATAACACCTATTTTAAAATCACTACAGTGGCTGCCTATTAGTTTCCGGGCACTGTACAAGGTGTTGGTGATGACCTTTAAAGCCTTTAATGGCCTGGGTCAAACCTATTTCTGGGATCACATTCTTCCATGCAATCCACCCCATGCACTTGGGTTCTGTGGGAAAATTTTTCTGCAGCCAATAAAGACTAGGCTGGTTGCAGTTACCCAGAGGGCCTTTTCCTCTGCTGCTCCCAGACTATGGAATGGCCAGTCAGAAGAGATCTGAAACTTTACCAGTTGTCAAGACGGATGTTTTCCGATAGGCCTTCCCTGAGTAACTCACTTGGTCACCCGCTGATACAGACAATCATATGAAATACTCCAAGATGTCCACCTCTTTATCACTGACTGATTGTTTTAATAACTTAGATGATGTTTTATTTCTGTCTGTGAGAATTATAATGTTGTTGTTTTGGAGGGAAGGATAATGGGTTTTATTTTGTATTATTGTATTTTACTCTGTTGTAAGCCACCTCAATCCTGTTGGAGAGGTAGGATAAAAATAAAGTATTATTATTGTTATTGTTATTATTACTGGTGAGCACCAACATTTGCATTGCTTGGTTGAAGTACTGGCTCTTCAGATTCTATGGGGCTCAGTGCTAAGAAAGCAACCATCCTTGGTCCCCACCCCTTGTCATGTTTCTCTTTACATCTTAGGGTTTGAGGGGGATGTGAATGTGGTGGCTTCCAAGTAACAGGCTTGGCTACTGCTGAACTCTGAGCTAACAGCCTGAAAGCAGGGCCAAGGATCACACTTGTATTGGAAAGGGAGAGAGTTCAAGGAGGGTCTCTGAAAACCATAATTTCCACACTTAGGGATGTCCCAATTGAAATTAAAGGTTTGTAAATAGTTAATAAAGTGTGGCCCAGTTTGATACCCCATTACACATGTCTAGCCTCTTTATTCAGAGTGGGTATTCAGTGCCCTGGTAAAGGAGAAATTATGCAGCAAACATGTATGTGTAGGTGCAGTCTCAGACTGAGATATGTAAGAGGAAAGACAGATAATTTCCAGGCAGAAATTGTAATCTGGTTTTCCTGAATTAGTTTGTTAACCTTGAAGAAATACCAAGGGTTCAGTTTATTTCTACAAGTATTTGCAGCAAAGGTGAAAATAGAATTTCTAGAAGTGAAATGACACTTCTCCTGCCACAATGCATCCACCTTCTATAATAACTGGACTTTTTTAAAAAAATGCTGACATAATTAGTTGTCTTTGTCTGTCCTACATAAGTAACTATGTATTTTTAAAAGTAAATGCATTATGGGGAATTCAGTGAAACAGCTTTGTTCCAAATTGAAGTTAGAAGCATTTTGCATTCGATATATGTCCAATATGGGTGTTTTATAAACAGGAGCTTTTATAGGTGGAATATATGTTGAGAAAATACAGAATCACACACAATACTCTCAAAAGAAAATGCAAAATTTTATATCAACATAGCTTGGTATATCCACAAAGCTTAAAAACAATTTTGCATTCCCATAATAGAGTTTTATTTATTTTCCCTCTTATTGATTGATTAATTGTACAGTGGTCCCCCGGGTTACGAAGGTAATCCGTTTCGTAACCTGGAAGCTTTCGTTTCCCGGGGGACCGCTAAAATCAATGGACCGCGCGGCCATTTAAAGGGGCCGCACAGCTTTTTTCGCTTAGTATCCCGGGGGATATTTCGTATCCCGGGGGATAAGAAGCCAGTCCGCTGCCTTTCGGATCCCGGGGTTTTCGCAACCTGGGGGATTCGTAAGGCGGGGGACCACTGTATTCAATTTTTATGTATTTAATTTTTATTTATTTGATTGTTATTTTGCTATTGTTATTATAGTAGACAGGATTTTTTTTTCATATTTTAATTAGTTGGTGTTGTTGGTGTCTTAACACAATACATTTTGCATTTTCATATCCAAAAGTGGAAAAATTAACAATGACCTACCTGACAATGTTGAATCTGTCCTTCTCTGGGACAGTCCTAGGGTCCCTGCTTCTGAACTGAGATTCGAGATTACTATTGGCTTCACATGTAGAGCCTTCACATCTCTTTCAGCCCAAGTGTTGAAATAGGATCTCAAGTCTTTTAATCAATGCCTCCTTGTTATTCATTTTGTTCATTTTTTTTTACAAGTGCAAGGTTATAGCAAATGCAGCAGTTTCCCAATCCCAAATTCCCAATTGCCAAATCTTACCAGTTATCTTCTTCTAAACTCACAATTGTCAGATCTCACCTGTCAGTAAAGTGCTTCTCAAGCATTCTTCTGAATGTGTCCAGGGTTGCAGATGTCGGTGGAATGGATGTCTCACTAACAATTCATTCAGCACTTGGATATAAGTTAAACCTTTGTACAATGAGCATGATGTTCAGAAAATTGCTCTGTAACCATGTAAATACAGTGATCCAGTCAGTGGGAAACCTGATGGGGTTGAGTTCCTATTCATGGCAGTGTTATATCCATCTTGATCCTAATACAATTACAGAAACTTTTTCAGATCTTTCTCCACAAAGTGCAACAGTCTAATCTATTTCAGCATTCACAAGGACATGTTAGGGGGCTATGTACTTTTTCACATGTCTGTCCTCTCCATGGCTACCAGAAGAGGTCTAGAAACTTTAGCCTCTCCCCTCCTCACCTCCTGGATTTTGCAACAGAGAAGGGGCCTTCCTCTTGATAAGAAACCACTTCAGGGTGCATCACTTTATCACGCATGCCTCCCAGTTACTCTGGCAGGATATTTCCATTTATTTTACCTGACCCATTTTTGGTATAGCTGCTTTTGTAATGCTAAAGCAGCAGCAAAATGCTTAGATTAACCGGTTCAAAGGAAAGCTTGATGGTCACTGAGCACATAGGAAGAAATCAATCGTGCCTGTAATTGGTGACATCACTGTAAATATCTCACCAGGATGGCATTTTTTCCTGCCTGCTTTCATACTAACTTACAAATGTACATCAAAGAATGACTAGTTCATTTTTTAGATGATTCATTATTGTGCACCTGGTTATGAGTATATTATTGAGCACAGATACTATATGCTGGAGCATCAACTTCATTAAAAAAAATCTGCTTCCAAAAGTACATAGAATGTGGATGTAGACCACAGAGAACAAGAATGGGAAAGGTGAGAGAAAGGTAATAAGAATAAAAAGGAACACATGTTTTTGTGTATATATAGGAGATATGGGCAAATGTCATAGGCTAGGAGGCTAGATTAGCTCCTTAGGGGACTTCAGATGACCCACACTGTATCCAATTTTTTCTCCAAATGCCCTCGGGGGGGGGGGGGATGAGGCCATTTTGCCATAATTTTAACCTTAGTGCAATATAAGGATCAGGTGACTGCTTATTTTACCACAGGAAGTGATATTCTCATCCCTGAGGCAAAATAGGGAGCCTCCTAGTCCTGAAATGGTCCAGGGAATAGAAAATATGGCAAAAATGTTCCCATATCATCTAAAAGGCATTTTAAGGGCAATTAAATAAATTGATCAACAGGGAGTTCTGCATGTGACCCACAAATTGCAGTTTGCCAACCCTGTTATATAGACAGTGTTTGAACTTGGAATGGCAACTAGGGATGTTATCACACAAAGCTTTTAAACTGCCATAAAAATTCAATAATAGTGCCTTTGGTGATACCTGTTGCATGATGCTATCTCCTTCTGGTTGTTGCTTTGTTTTCCTATGGTTCTTAGCCCACACCTTGCTATTGATGGGGAAAACCCATCAATAAGCTCCCAAATGCCCTAGGTCTCAGGTGTGGTAAATTATCCTGTTGCAGTATGTATTGTGTGGTTATAAGGTATCAGTGGGCCAATACATACTGCCCTTTTGCAGCGCCCTCGTCACATGCTAGGGTTGCCTGGGAGCAGAGCGTATACATGCCCCACAACCCTAGCATGTGACAAGGGTGTCAAGATGGTGGCACCCTGCTTACATTGTTTTTTGCTTTTTTGTTTTGTTTTTTGTTTTGCTTTTTCCTTTTTTAAAAATGATATAATCATAATAATAATTTTTATTTCTTACCCGCCCCTCTGTTGAAACAATTGGGATGGCGTACAACAGATTAAAAACAAATACAGTTAAATTGTCCAAGAATCCTATCCCCAGCCACCCACCTCTTAAAATAGAATTAAACTAACAAGAATTAAAATCAAGATACTATTAAATAAAAATACAAATAAATTAACATATCACACATGTTAAAACCCATAGTGCTGGACACAGCATAAGTTAACCTCAGAATGTGAGGAGCCAGGGAAATGGCTGGAAGTTTTTTGAAGCCGGGAAGATTATAGGGTTCCTGGGAAAAAGTTTTTTACTTTTATTTTTCAAAACCACAGAGTTTAAAATCAGAGTTAGCATAGCTCTGGACAAACACACAAACAAAAGGCACACTGGGGAGGACATTGGGTAGGATGGTGGAATTAAGGACAAGGGCAGAAGAGAGCATGAGGAGCCAGTAACCACCTGGTTGTGCTAATGAAGGGATGTGTGATACAGAAAGGCCCCAAACCAGTATGTACGCACTTCCCTTCATTAATGTGATCATGGCAAGAATTGAGATGGTGTGATAAAGTCCTAAGACTGCAGTCCTACCCATACTGTCCTAATGGTGGGTTATACTGAAATCAGTAAAACTTACTTCTGTGTAGCTATGCATAGGACAGATCTGTAAAAGGTTAAGCCTAAATCTTCAGAGAGAGAATGATCCCATTTATAGCTAGTACTGAGCTGAAAAAGACGGAATGAGCTGAAAGCAGTTTCTTTTTAGGGATACCAGTTATTTGCAAGTAGCTATAATAAATGCTGCAAATTCCATGGGAAGCCTAGCTTCCCCTGTCTCAAATCTGAAGTGTTAATATTTGCTTTTAATTAATAAAAGGGCACATGAACATACCATAAATTCCATTTAATTCTAAGTACAATAGAGCAGAATGGAAGTTATACTGGCTGGCATGCAAATAAATCACAGCAATTTTCAGTGCTGAAAGTTTCATCTTCAACCACAAATACAGGTCAGCAAAGGAAATGAGTCTATCAGGCTGATATATTTGATACTGCAATGCAATTATTTAAGGTTTGATGTTCTGAAGTACTAAAGTACCCAGGGAAAAGATGATCAACTTTGAAATTATTCACTTCACTGGGAACTGAAGATACTTTTCACATCCTGGGAATTACTGAAAATCTAGCAGGACTCAGTCCCTTGTGCCAATATAAAAAAATCAATTTCTGTTATTCTGAACCCTTCTTGGATTAATTAATTAAATAAATACTTGTAATAAATGACAGGTTGAACTTTAAAAAAACAAGCATAATGATATGCCCATTAAAATTTTATTTTTTTCATTTAAAAAAAATATTTTTGTATTATTTATGTAGTTATTTATAAGTAGTAATTTCCCAGTAGGATGCACTGTATTTACTGCATTGTTTGTGGGTTGCTTTTGAAGGTATTTCATGATATGAGTGGAAACTCAAAGAACAGCATTTCTGTGGTTATATATCTGAAGAGATGTGAGCTTTCAAATAGCAGCTTCCTCTGGAAATGTTTGGAATAATGTGACATGAACACCAGTTATATGAAAAAGGGAAAAGACAGAGACTTCTGTTCTTGGCTAATTCTAAACTGTTTTAGCAGAATTCTGTCTGGCCATTATGTAGTATGTAGCACTGTAATTACAATGCTACATAGTGGATACAGGGATCAATGGAGGCCCATTCCCCTGCCAATTGAGGAGTGGCTTCTGGATGTTCCCACCCTTTTCCATGAATGATCTCCAGCATGACAGGCAGGAAAATGACCGTGTTGCAAATCCCCCTCACTGTCATGTCCCCCCTTCAGCTTCTGAGGATGAAGCAGATCCAGCCCTGCACTTGACATTTCAGTTTCTGAAGATGAACCTGACTTACTACATCTGTGTCCTCCTCCAGCTCAATTGATGGCCCCCAGAGTGATCCACAGGAGGAGGATGTAGGAGAGATAACACCTCAAGAAAGGTGAAGGCTGTGGCATCTGGAACAGATCCACTTCCTCCCCCACAGGTGAAATGAGAGGCTGTGTGCATGCAATAAGGAAACACCTTCCTGTAATACGGACTACAAATTGGGCAGGGCTGAGTCAGCATGATTTATAAGGCAAAGACTTGCCCCCTTTCATCTGTTGGAAACAAACTGGATTTCTTTCTGAAGCCAGTGTGACCTAAGATTTATGACTCTACACTGTTTCTTGATCTTCTTATCTGCCACCATGGACTGTGCTTAGTATTTATGGCTCCTGACCCTGGACTGTTTGATGTTGGATTGTGCTAGCTCCTTTGGCTTCTCCTGGCAGCTTATCTGCTGGTGCAATGTGAGAACAGTACTCTCACACGGGTGATTACTTGTGTGAGAGAGGCAGGTGGAAACATCAAGCAGACACTTTTTGATTGACAGAAGAATGTATTTCCATTGATTCCATCAGCTGCTTACTGGTAAGTGGGATTTAGGGGACTTTCATGGTTCTTATGCAGCTCCCATTTCATACAGAGAAGAATTGCTACACCTGATCCCCTTCCCCACCACCATTCCCCTCTCCTTTTGTGTCATGTCTTTTTAGATTGTAAGCCTGAGGGCAGGGAACCATCTAATTAAAAAGACTGTATTTACAGTGCTGTGTAAATCAACAGTGCTAAATAAATAAAGTTTCATCATCATCATCATCATCATCATCATCATGACTACATAGCAGTTAAGACTGTGTAACTGTATGTTACGTATTCATAAATGTCCAACAGGATTCCAGACATTAATTGGAGAAAGTGGGGCATTTAATTTTGAAAATAATGGGAGCCTTACTAAGAGTTACAACCATGGAAATATATACATGCCAGAAAATATCAGAAATGTAAACAATGGCCCAGATTCCTTCAACTCAAGGGAGTACTGTATATACTCGACTATAAGTCGACCTCATGTATAAGTCGAGGACAAGTTTTGGGGCCAAAATTATGGATTTTGCTATGACCTGTGGATAAGTCGAGGGTAAAACCTAGGAGATTTATCAAAGAATATAAAGGATGAAGCAAAACAATAAAATGTCAAAGAACTTACAAAATTCCAGAAGACCTTACTCCTTGTGCTCACTCTTAAAGCTGGATACATGAGAGAGTAGAGGGGGTTAGTGCTTCCAGTACAGATTATACTCCTGCTTTTCACCAAAAGATGGTTCCATCTTTTAAATAAAAGTTAAGATACAATAATCACTGACCCATAGATAAGTCGACTCAGGGGGTTTTGGTCAAATTTTTTACCTAAATTTCTAGACTTATACATGAGTATATACCATAGGTTGATCTTCACATAAGCAAGAGTTGGTCAATTCTTTTCATTGTTAAGGAATGCCCTGTGCAGTCTGTTAGGCATTTGCATTATGGCTTGATCTTGAATTAGAGCTCCATTTTATGTAGAATATTTATTTGTGCATGGCAGAACCCTAAAACAGTTTTGTTTTATGTTTTTGCCATTGCCAGGGTTTTAAAGTTCAAGCAAAAGCGCCTGAGATTGAGGGAGAACAGATACTTGTTGCTATATGCAATAATAATGTTTTCCAGTCAAATCTAATAATATCTAATCCTGATGAAAAGGCCACTGAGAAGTGGTGAGATAATAAAGATAAAAGCTTCAAGCCATTCTATATTACAACTCCTGATGTGAAAACATAACTGCATCAGAAGGAAAAGGCAAAATAAGCTAAATAGAAATGGATGTGAAGTGACAAACTATTCATTTTAAATATGTGCATGTGAATTGTCAAGGAAAAAAAAAAAAAGGAAAGGATGATAATGAAAGAGCTCTTCAAAATGGAACATTTTCATACACAGCTTCCAAATGTAAACATTATTTGAGATTAAAAACCTTGTTACAGAATGGTGTACATTACCAACAGTGAAACCTTTTGATATGTTCACCATGGCAAATCTAGACTTTGCCGGTAACATTATGTCAGTAGTTAGCATTGTGATCATTTCAAAAGAAGCCACTGTTAGTTCTTAACACAAAAACACCCCCTCAGTTTCCTACTTGACTTTAAAAACTATTGTCTTTCACTTACTGTAGAAGACCTTCTAACTGAAGATAGGGGAAGAAAATAAATTTGTTGGCTTCACATATTCAAAAGGAAATATCCATTTTCTACCTGCTGTAACTGGCAATGAAACAGAGTACATCTTTCTTCTAAAAGCATCTCTATGAGTCTAGAGATATTTTGGAGGTGAGGGAAAGCACATGAGACTTGCACTCATGGAGAAGGGGAATATGTGACAAAAATGTGCAGAAACAGTCAGAACCAGAGGAGACTGGCACCCCCATCTTCAAAGCAGTGCTGAGACCATCACATGCAGACCTTTTAGAGAGGGAGTTGGAGGGTAAGGTACTTCATTCATTAGGGTGTCACAGATTGAAATTACAGCAGCAAAAAGAAGGTAAGGGTGTGCCATACCTTAAAAAGAAATGCTAGGAAACTTAGGCCAGCTGTGCTGAGCTGCAGCTGTATATAACTTAACACAGGCAAGGGAAT
Organism: Urosaurus nigricauda; assembly: GCA_034509955.1. Lineage (NCBI taxonomy): Eukaryota > Metazoa > Chordata > Lepidosauria > Squamata > Phrynosomatidae > Urosaurus > Urosaurus nigricauda. Next base: position 251,582,572 of record JAOEGL010000001.1, on the reverse strand, counting down.
TTCTGTACTGCAAAACAACAGCGGTACTATATCTATTTCACTACATGATAGTCGCTGCTCCCTAGTTTCCTTAAACCTGTCTTATTTCTGGGATGCTTCTCTTTAGTATGTGATTGTTGTATTTGACCATGCTTGGATTGCTTTACATGTTTGTTTTTTTCCCTCACATTGTTTTGACCATATTTCTGCCCTTAAAAACCTCTGTTTATGACCCTAGATTGTCTCCATTATTTGTTTCTTTGGTTTTTGTTTTTGTTTCCTTGCACTGAAGAGGCACTCACTACAATACTTGCCACATTAAAACATGGCGAACATGTTTGTCTATGATCATATAATATTGTAAGTTTAACAATAAAGTCCAGCACATATTTCAAAACCTTCAAAGAAATATGACCAGCTCCTTGACAAAGTATGACCAAGCCAACAAACAGCTCTCTAATCATAAAACAAAGGGTGTTTATTATAGGATATGAAGGGGCATTAGTCAAACCACTGTCCTACCTCTTATTCATATTCATGATACAGCCCTTTACTGTGAAATATAACATTTGAATGATGCTAGTAAAGAACCCATCAGATTATGATTGCTGGAGAAAATTGCAGCACATAGCTTATACCTAGGGTATTAAAAAAAGGCTTGCTAGACTAACATGGCAAGTAAGACAAGCAAAATAACAGAATGTCTTCAAGGTATCATGGTTCCTATTTATTTCTTATGTAAATCAAATTAATGAGGAAAGAAGTCATATTCCACTGTCCCATGGGTTCATCTGGAAAAGATTGACCCAAATAGAAAAAAAAATAATTACAAAAGGATTCTTGCATTTCAAGACCATGAAAACTTAACGTGTGGCCTATGCAACCATTGTCAATGTTTTTGTTTAGTTTAGTTCTACTTTAATCTTTTTTTTAAAAAAGTTTTTTTTTAAAGTGACAGAAACATTCTGTGCCCATGCAAAAACATAGCATCTGCCATCAATTATATTCACAGTGCAAGCATACTTGGGGCATCATGCCAATATAGCAGAATGTATCAATTGCACTATGCTCTGTGATTAAGGATGCTATCTAATTGAAGCCAGCATTATTTCAAAATGAGGGCTAATGACTGTTTGTTTGTTTATTTTTTACATTGTTATAGGACAATTTTTCAAAAACCAATATTATAAACAAATATGGGGTGGTGCAAATTGTTAGAAAACGTAAGACTGAAAATTGCAAGTAAACCAAACTCAAAGGGTTTTGTTGCAGCTGAAAGATAAACCCAAATAGATTCCAAAGATGAATGCCTTCCTAATAGAAATTACTATAGATCGGATCCAAATAAAAATGCAATATGTGGTTTGCATTCCAATTCCTATTATTTGTTAGAATGCTTTTGATTTAGAATGCACAACTCCCTTGTTTCTTTCAGAAGTGGGAGAGGGACAATAATATTATGAACTAATTACTGCAGTTAATCAAGTAAAACTCCTTTTTTTTACACATGTTGGCTTTATAAAACTGCCAGTTGGCTGAAACTAAATAAGACAAAGATAATTTGATTTGAAATTGCTATCTGTAGAAATGTGAGATGTATGCTTATAATCTTTAATGGTTACTATAAATGTTAATTTTCGTAATTCAGCTTCAAGATTATGTATTGTGGCAGCCTTTTTATTAATCTACCAAGGATTAACAAACAGTTTGGAGTATACTTATAAGGGAATATAATGCAGCAAGGATAATACAAACCCAGGTAAAACCAGATGTTCCTTGCAAAATGAGCCAGGTATTCTAACAAAGCACTTTTTTCCCCTCTACAGTTTCGATATCTATTCTCTGGGTGATGCTCAAATACCTGTTTACATAGTGAAAATTCTTGACATGAGCTTCAGATCAATTTTAAATTAATCACTTTAAGCCCTGAGTATATAATTTGTTTTTTATAAGGCATGCAAATATCAGCCATTAACAAGCATGTGCATCTGTGACCCTTGTTGAAGGGGCAAAGTTAGAAGGTTTCTAAACTCTGTCCATCACCTCCCTCCCTCCTTCTTTGGATGCCTGACACCATCACTGGCTTTTTTTCCATTGGAGAATAGCCAAAGCAGGTCCACCCTGACATCACTTCACACCCTGTGGGTCTAGGTCTATAGATATTCTGCATATTCCACAGAATTAATAAACATCAGAGATGCATGCTAGAATGCATAATTTTAAGGGGTGGATAAGGATGGACCTTAAGAGTTTATGGGAGAAAATCTGCTGTCCCCAAAATAAAGGCTCAGATAGTATCTGCTTTCTTGAGCTAGTTAAGTAAGACTGGCTATATCTTAAGAGTAAGAAAACAAAATGAAAACTGGTTCTTAGAGGTTCTGCAAAAGTATTGCAGTTTGACATCACTTTAATTGCAGTGGCTCAATTCTTTGGGATTCTGGGATTTCTAGTTTTGTGAAATATTTAGCCTTCTCTGTCAGAGTACTCTGGTGCCACAATAAACAACTAATCCCAGGATTCCATAGCATTGAACTGTTACAGTTAAGCTGGTGCCAGATTTCATTATTCATATGGTGAGGATGCATCCAAGGTCAGATCATTGGTACATCCATCTCAGTACTGTTTACTTTAACAAGCTGGGCCTCAGGAGAATTTCAGACAGGTTTCTTTCTGATTTTCTCCTGGAGAGCCTTGTTATTCCATGGGTATTCTCAGACACTATGCAGGCCTCACTCTATTTAGTTTCTAAAAACAGATGAGATCACATATGTTCAGGGTGTTATGGCATTCACAAAATTGGGCTTTAAGGGGGGGGGGGGGAATCTTAAATGTACTTTAAAAGGAAATATTTAGAGGGTCTACAGTAGTCTAAAGCTTTAGGCTGTATCTAACGTAGCTGCATACGTTTCTGCTAGTCTCGCCATACATTCAGTAGACATGAACACCAAATAACCAAATAAATTCATAGCAGTAGAACAAGTAAAGATAATGCAAAAATGAAGATCACTATAAAATAGTGTTATACCAAACACATTTTTTCTTCATTTACTGGAGAAATTGATCCTAGCTTCTGCAACTATGCAGTCATTTAGCCAAACTGAGATGAACACTAGCATAGTGTCTTTTTTCCCCAGGGAGAATACACACTTGGCAAAAAATCAATGAAACATATTTGAAACAGAGTAGTTTTGTAATTAAGTTCCATAAAACAATTCATTTAATATTGCCACATTATTTACTGAAAAGTAAAATGTTCACAGGAGAAGGTGGCTTGTACTTGTTGCAACAAAATAGTAAAAAATTAATACAAATGAATTAAAACAAAAGGAATACAAATAATAAACAGTATTCACTTAAGACACATATAGAGAAACCAGGGCATTAAAATAAATGACTAATTGGTTCCAGAACTAAGCCCACTTTGGAACTTTTACACTGAGCCACAAATGGATTCACCCTGCATTGATCAGTGTAGTTTTAAGATTTCACAACCAACATCTCTTCCCCAGTCCTCAGGATATTAGGGAGAAATATCAAGTGTATCAAGAGTCCTTTTTTTAAAAAAAATAAAATAAGATATGCTGTCTCGCTCTCATTCCTGTTCTATTTCAATCTCTATCTAGTACATTCTGTTAGCCCCCGTGCAGGCTGGTTTGCAGTGATTGATGTATACTTTTCAGGATGGATATGATGAGCAAATGCTCATTGCTATATGACAAGATTTTTGGTTTCTTGATGCTCAGCTCAGGTATTTATTTTGCACCTGCTCCACTGAGCTGTGGAAATCTGCCGATAACTTAATTTACAAAAGAACCATTGAGGGCCATTTAACAGAGAAATTCAATGCTGAGAATGTTGTGGGGGAGGGGAGGTTGTTTTTGTTTTTTGCCTAAATAATCAAAGTAATAATGCCTCAGCCATTTATTTTAATTATGTTAGTCTCACAGAGGATGTACAGACTGGCACTTTATGCTGGTCTGCACCCGAACTAGGGCTGCGTTAGGGCTGAGCTGAGCATTCACATGCTCAGAGCCCTACTGCTGCCTGCAGGCAACAACAACAACAACAACATTTTTATCCTGCCTCTCTGTGCAACACAACTGGGATGGCTTACAACATTAAAATATACATTCCATAAAATAACCCCAATCCCACCCCCTTAAAAACAATTAAACCAATTACAATTAAAACATACATAAAAACAGTAGCAATAATAAGAAATAAACAGTAACTGTAACCAATCAGAGGTCAACTAGTTGGGTCTTCTTTTTGGTGGCCGGGTACCTATTCAGGAAAAGTCTGCCAGAAGAGATCCATCTTAACAGCTTTTTAAAAAGCTGTTTAAGGTGATAATATGACAGATCGAATCAGGCAGGCCATTCCGTAATCTGGGAGCGGTGGCCAAAAAAGTCCTCTGGGTGGTTGCAGACAGTCTAGTTGTTAAAGGTTGCAGCAGATTCCTCCCAGAGAACCTGAGTGTAAGGGGTGGATTGTACAAAAGGAGGCAGTTCCAGAGATAGATTGAATCCAAGCCATTTAGGTTTTTAAAGGTGATAACCAACACCTTGTACTGGGCCCAGGAAACTGATGTGCAGCTAGTGAAGTGATCTTAAGATTGATGTTATATGGTCTCTTCTGGTTGTACCTGAGACCAATCTGGCTACCATATTCTGTTCTAGTTGAAGTTTCCACACCAAACACGAGGGTAGCCCCATGTAGAGTGCATTAGAGAAATCAAGACAGGAGGTTACCAGCATGTGTACCACAGTTTCAAGATCCCTAGCTTCTTATCAGACACAACTCCTGACCATCACTCACGGAGTGTGACCCCATCTAGGAGTGGAGGTTGTATCCCTATACCTGGGTTTGGGGCTGATACTGTGAGTACTTTTGTTTTGTCTGGATTGAGTTTTAATTGTTTTCCCTCATCCAGTCCATTACTGCTTTAAGATAATCATCGAGAGGAGAGACGCCATCTGAAGTCAAAGCTGATGACTGAGACAATCTTGGTGCGTGCCCATCCAGACAACGTGTGACATGATGACATCCCTCATGCGCAGCACCCAAACGGCACTGCGTATGAGGGGCATCATAACACTGCATTGGGGCGCTTTCGGCACCCCTTGCACATTTCACAACTCTTTTTTACACCTGGTTGGGGCTTGGCGTGCGGTTGCTGTGTCCCCAACCCAGCGCTTCCAGGGATGGCATAGAGCCACCCCTTACCAGGCTGTCTGTACAGCCTCACAGTCAAAAGGCAATTTGAATTACTCCGCTCAGTTGCAGGAGGAGAGAGAATCCCATTCTAAAGAAAAACATAGGCTATCCTTCCTTATCAGACAGTGTGGAAAGGAAAGACAAAATGGAGTTAGTCCACAGGACACAACTTTAGGCAAGAAAGTGAGACTGGGAGCAAGGAAATTATGTGCTGTGAAATCCTAAGATCCTCTGATCAGGTCTGGAGACCTCAGGGTTTCCCCCCCCACACACACACAAATGCTTAGGCATAGCCCCTCTAACATAGGATATAAACGGAAGGCTGAAATAGCAGCCATGGTCTGAACTACAGATGCTACTTGTTCTATTTCTGACACAAATATTCTAGTTCCACTGTAGCAAAGAAATCGCCCAAATCTTTTTTCTGGCATATTCTCTAGATTCACTTAGGAAATGGAATTAAACCCTGTTACCATGATTGCAGCCTTGGCTCACATTCTTTGAATTTAAGTCAGGCATGACACATAATTTAATAACCAATGCAGATGGTATTAAGCTCAGCAGTGAAATAAACAAGGTCAGGTTGGGTGGAAATATTTTAGCATGACAAGCAGGAGTGGTGGCAAAATGTGGGAATTTCCTTCAAATTAAGAATTCTGCCCTCAAAATGAAATTGCCCTTCAGTCCCCATATCTCTAGCATTGCATTAACTTAAAATTTCAGTTGAAAAATTACAAATACTATTTAGGAGTCCAAACAATAGGAGCAGGCAAAGCTACCAAGATAGCAAATGAAGCAAAGACAAGAATTTTAAATGTGATCAACAAAGGGACTCTTCAATGCTAGAAATTTGGGGTGTAAAACAAACCGGGGGGGGGGCATGGAGCAGATCATTCTAAGACTGGCATTTGGTTGTAGAAACCATTGTGAAATCAAACAGAGAGGGATGAAAATAGTTTGGGTGATGAAATCAGAATTCACATGTGCACACACTTTCCATAAATTAGCCATCCCGAGTATTGCGATGATAATGAAAGCATGGAAAATGAATTGGTTTAAATAATAAGTGTCCTTCACACAGTTTGGAAGGTAACTTGACACTCTGAATACATCGGAACAGGAAGAAAAGCAAAGAAAATAATAAAGCATCCTATACCTACCTATATTCTATAGGAGCCCTAGTGGCGCAGTGGTTATATGCTGGTAAAACAGACACAACATTGTAAGTTCGGTCCTAGAGAAGGGCTCCAGAGTCAACTCCGCCCTACATCCTTTTGTAGGTCAGCAAAATGAGTACTCAGCTTGTTGGGGGCAATTAGCTTACACATTGTAAACCACTTAGGGAGTGCTAGTTCACTGATAAGCAGGATAAAAATGTACTTGCTATTGCTATACAGGTTTTTTGTTTACTCCCTCATGCCTTCTCCTCACAAGCAGAGTGTATTCCATTCATTTCTGAAAGTTGTCCAGCATATTACAGCCTCTGCTCATTCAAAAGCTCCATGTGTCCACTGCATCTCCTCTTCAATATAGAGAAGAGCCATTTGTTTAGGCAGTTACATCTATAATACAGCCAGAAATGCATCTATACTCCCAAGTGAATCCACGCTGTATGCATTTTGTAAGTGAGAGTATTTCAGAACGGCATAGCCTTATACCTTTAGGGTGCAGCCCTCCAGAAGTTGTTAGAATGCAAATCCTAACAGCCTTAGCATGCATAGCCAATGGTGAGTATCATATGGATTGCATTCCAAAATATTTGGAAGGCCACACCCTCCTAAACTCTATTGTGCATGTTTTCTTGCAAGTCTTGTCAAACTGAATTACACTCTAGTATGCTTAAAATAGCACTTTGTATTTGAGTGAGTAATTTATCAGTATTGCTCATAAACAGTATTATATCTTTACAAAATCTTTGAGGGGAGAGGGATAGAAATATGCTAAAAAAAAAGTCAGTGGTCTTACCTTAACCAACTGAAGTTGAGTCTAGACATTAATAAGAGTAAGAAGACATTGTTTTATGGCTTTGCAAGGATCTCTTCTCAAACACATCTCCCCCCCCCCCCAAAAAAAAAACCCTTTTTTTATATAAAAAGAAAAATCTTTATGGCTCAAAAATATGCCCTATTTAAAACTTTGCCAAACTTTCTCCTTGGAATGAAAATTACAGGCAATCTGTTTATTTTAAAACATTCAGTAAAGCCTAATTTGGGCATTTGTAAGATAGATAGATAGGTGGATAGATATGTATTGGAGTAAAAAAGAATTGCTTTCTTCCCATCACTAAGTTGAAATGAAAGCTATTTAACTTACAATGTAAGATACTGTATCAGCATAGTAATTACATTTTATCAAGAATTTCATCTGGGGTTTAGTGTGCACAGTTATTTCTGGTGGAGATGATGAAGAATAAATGTCTTCAAAGTACACATTGACAGGATTCACTGGAACCATTATGGTTTATCATGTCAATGACTTTGAAGAAGCATTAAGGATCTTACTATCAACACTAGAATGATTGTTGGGAAATTTGTTTCAGGTCCAAGCAAGATAGAATTCAGAGGATGTCTAAAAGCTATAATTTCAAAGGATAAAAGAAATCATAAGAGCTAAAAAAGAAGGATTTAATTTTTTTCTTTCAAAATGATGGATGGTTTTCTTAAAAAAAATAAGAAAGCCAAAAGAATGACTCAACTCTTGAAAGACCAATATTACTAAGGATTTTCAACAGAGATTAAATTACCAGTGGGGATGGCATTCCACCAATGGTTCCAAAGGAATATTTTCTCCTTCGTATTCCTGTGAATACCTGGAAAGTCTCCTCATAGCTCCAATATCATATGTGCAGCTGTTGGGACATAACCAAGGGTGCCTATTTAAACAATTCATCATTTTTTTCCAAATTCTTCTTCCTGTTGTTGTTGTTGTCATTTTTTAATTTTAGTTTTATAAGTTTTTTTATTTGTTTGTTTGCTTTCTCCTGTGAGTTTTTGCTTAGTTTCCTTGTGGTCCATGATGCAATTGAACTTGACAGCACAATGAACCTGAAATGACCCAAGGCAGCAGGTTGTTTGCCCACTTTTCCAAATTCTTCAGATGGACAGCAAATCTGTTGCTGATCACACAATGATGGTAGGGTCTGAGGGCTTTATCACACCAGGCTCGTAAGGTGCCAAAATCACATTAGTCTAGGAAATGCCAACATATCAGGTTGGGGTAGAGTTGCCATAATTCTCTTCCACAAGACCGGGACAAAATGTATGACATTCAAGAAAAATGGAAGACACGACCAACTAAAAGCCAAAAACATTAATATAAATTCATGCTTCTGAGCCATGCTCCAAAGGGAGGACATTTTGGAATTCCTCCTGCACAGAAGGTGGAAATATACAGGGGGGGAGACATCCTCCTTTTACAGGACATGCCCTACATTTCAGCCTTCTGTTTGGAGGAATTCACAATGGACCTTCCTTTTTTGGAGCACAGCTAAGAAGCATGAATTGACATTTCTAGGCATATGTTCAACTTCTCTTTGGTCATGTCCTGCCTTTTTCTTGATTGTCCTCCATTTTTCAGTACCTTGTTCTCCTTTGTCAAGAGGAGGACATCAACATATTGGAAATGCTTCCGGAGAAATGCAAAAAACAATCTTATTGAACTGACTACTAGCTATACATTGTGGTTTTAAGATCCTTTATATTTTGGGATGTTTCAAGTTGCATCCTCACTGCAGGAATAATCCAGTTTGACACCATTTTAACTGCCATGGCTCAGTGCTATGGAATTCCAGCAATTGTACTTTGTTGTGGCACCAGAGCTCTCTGACAGAAAGCTAAATGTTTCACAAAACTACAGTTCCCAGAATTCCATAGCACTATCTGCATATTTGAGCCAATTGCCTTATTTTGTTGATTCTGTGTCGTGAAAGGCTTCTATAGGTGATAACCAGAGAAGTAAACATCGGTTTAAATCTTTTTAATTTTGTATATATTCTGTATAGTGCCTTTCTAAGTACATGATTTTCAAAGTCGCAATTTACTTTTGCCTTGTCATGGAAGGCATGGAAACATGATCCCTTGCCACAAGCACACAACTTATAGTGTTCACCAAAATATCCATGCACACCATGATATCAGTGCAGCAAGACAGTAGGAAACATCATTTAAGTTTTTTTCTAATACATACATACATACATACATACATATTGGTACTTCTACAAACTGTGGTTCTCCAAGCCTGTTGGTCACTGGCTGCATCTACACTACAGAATCCATGCAGTTTGACACAGCTTTCATCACCATGGCTCAGTGCTATGAAATTCTGTGATTTGTACTTTTGTGAGACATTATAGCCTGGGCAAAATTACATAGCTTTGGGCTGTGTTGGGTCTGTGGTATTTAGATGACACATGCCCTGAACATGGCCAGGGCACCAACTCTGCAACAAATAAGAAGAATAAAAAAGGAGTGAATATAATCCCATCCTTCCAGTAGCCTGGTTCAGGGCATCAATAGTGGCCTGGATTGGGACCAGGTCCATGTGGTCGACGTGGTCCAAGCTGAATCGGGGCCAGCATGGTCCCAGTGCGGTCCTTCTGGCCCATATGTTTTGGACCTTTGTCTTGTCTGTCAGAGATCTTTGGTGCCACAACAGACTACAATTCCCAGAATTCCGTAGCCTTGAGCCATTGCAGTTAAAGTGGTATCAAACTGGATTATTTCTACAGCATGAATGCAGCTCCAGTGCCCTTGTCCAATGCTCAAACAGATAAGATGTAGTAAATAATGTTTCTCAGAGCAGAAAGGGACTTGTTATGAACACCAGTCCCTAGAGCACTATAAGGTCTAGACTCAGAAAGATTTATTCCTCAACTACTGTAGTTTGATTTATGTGGCATTTTCCACAAGAAATATAAGTTAAGTAGGAGTAATGATACATAACATTTTTAGAGAAAGGATGTCAGATGCATGCCATCAAAGTCTTCCTGAGATTAAACACTTCACATCATGAAAGAGTGCCCTGGAGAAAGCAAAGGAGACTGTATTCCTGGGTGTTCAAAATAAAAGTTGTAAAAACATTCTTAAAGCCCGTGAGCTTGGTTGGGAACTTCTGCCTAGGGAGGAAATACCTGATCTGTATTGGGGGAACTCTTTCCACTGCATTTTATAGTGGCTCCAACCTAAATTAATTAATGTGAGCCTTTTTAATGCATGAAAGCTCAGCCAAATTCCACATTACTCACCTGATTACTGGCCCAGTAGAACCAGGTGCTACTCGGGCTTCTGTTAGACACAACAGGACATTTAGTTTAGACTGTTTAATTGCCTTTTAATGCTATTAAAATGTATTTTAACTCATGCTTTAAATCAAAATTATTTTCATTGTATTTTGTCTTTTATATTGAGGTTTTTAAAAATTGTATTGTGTGTGTTTGTAAGGTGGGTTGGGTTGCATACTTGGGTTGCATACTTGGAGAAAGGCAGGATGTGAAATAAATAAATAAAAATCAGGAACTCTAAGAAATGCATTTTCTGTGTTGCTGTTGTTGTATTGGACAGTGTCCTAAAGGTGCGTAATGGCACACATGCTTCTTCTTCATGTCAAAAGAAGAAAGACATTTGGTTTGAACATGATCAGGTTTGCAATGTGCTCTCCACTTTTGTCTTCTCCCTCTGTTAAGTTAATGTTCCCTACAATCTTTGCACTTCAAGGCTTAATTGAAGAAATGTCATTTGCATAATACATTGGATTTCTGCACAGAAAACATTTTTTGGGATTGACAATATCGATTTTGTCCAAAGTGACCTGATATCTCTATGGTGTGTGTGTGTGTGTGAGAGAGAGAGAGAGAGAGAGAGAGAGAGAGTTTTCAGGCAGGAAATCACATGGAAGTAAACTACACATATTTTTCTTATGCAAGAATCTGAACATTTGCACAACTTTATGCAACTATATGCACACAGTTTATGGAAGCATTGTTATTTCTGCACAGTGAAATATCATGGTATTATCCTACAAATGTTTTCTATGCACACACCCCTCAATTTTTCTATAAAGTACATCTTTTCTGACCCAAACCCCATTTCTTCACAAAAAGCCCACATGCCATTTTTGTGCAAATGGATTTTCCCCAGCAAAGCCCCCCCCCCTCCACTTCTCGGCTTAAATCTTCTAGATTCACACCCATGGTCTCCCTAACGGAGTCTAATCATCTGGTATGTCTCTCTCTCTCTCTCTCTCTTTGTACTGCCCTCCACTTTCCCTAGCATTATTGTCTTTTCTATTGAGTTGTGCCTTTGCATGATGTGACCAAAGTACAACATCCTCATATTGATCATCTAGGCTTCTAAGGAGATTTCAGGCTTGATCTGTTATAAAACCCATTTGTTTGTCATTTTGGCTGTCCACAGTATCCTTAGCACTCTTCTCCAGCACTTGCTGATTTTCCTCTTACCCGCTTTCTTCATTAACTACATAGTGATGGGAAATACATTTGGCTTGGAAGATTCTAACTTTAGTGTATAAGTGAATATCTTTACACTTTAGGATCTTGTTTAGTTTTTTCATGGCAGGGATCATTAATGTGAAACTCAATGTTGCATATCTGTAACTGCCCCAACTAGGATTTCATCAAACTTGGAAAGATTCTAGAGCAGATCATTAAGCAGAGAGTCTGTGAACACTTAGAGGCCAATGCCATAATCACAAAAAGCCAACATGGGTTTCAGAAAAAGAAGTCATGCCAAACGAACCTGATCTCTTTTTTTGATAAAATTACCAGCTTGGTAGATGAAGGGAATGCTGTGGATATAGTTTACCTCGATTTCAGTAAGGCCGTTGACAAGGTTCCCCATGACATTCTTGCAAACAAGCTTGCAAAATGTGGGATAGACAAGTTAACTGTTACATGGATTTGTAATTGGTTGAGTGGCTGAACTCAAAGGGTGCTCAACAATGGCTCCTTTTCATCCTGGAGAGAAGTGACCAGTGGGGTCCCACAGGGTTCTGTCCTGGGCCCAGTGCTGTTCAACATCTTTATTAATGATTTGGATGACAGAATTGGGGGCATACTTATCAAATTTGCAGATGACACTAAACTAGGAGGAGTAGCTAATACCCCAGAGGACAGGATCAAAATTCAAAATGACCTGAATATACTAGAAAGCTGGGCCAATGCTAACAAGATGAAATTCAACACAGAGAAATGTAAGGTTCTGCACTTAGGGAGGAAAAATGAAATGCACAGATATAAAATGGGGGACACCTGGCTGAATGAGACCACATGTGAAAGGGATCTAGGAGTCCAAGTAGACCATAAGCTGAACATGAGTCAACAGTGCGATGCAGCAGCTAAAAAGGCCAATGCAATTTTAGGCTGCATCAATAGAAGTATAGTGTCTAGATCAAGGGAAGTAATGGTGCCACTCTATTCTGCTTTGGTCAGGCCCCACCTGGAATACTGTGTCCAGTTCTGGGCACCACAATTCAAAAAGGATGTGGAGAAACTGGAGCAGGTCCAAAGGAGGGCAACTAAGATGGTGAAGGGTCTGGAAACCATGCCCTATGAAGAACGCCTTAGGGAACTGGGGATGTTCAGCCTGGAGAAGAGAAGGTTAAGAGGTGATATGATAGCCCTGTTTAAATATTTGAAGGGATGTCATATTGAGGAGGGAGCAAGCTTGTTTTCTGCTGCTGCAGAGACTAGGACGCGGAACAATGGATATAAATTGCAGGAAAAGAGATTCCACCTCAACATTAGGAGGAACTTCCTGACAGTAAGGGCTGTTCGACAGTGGAACACACTCCCTCGGAGTGTAGTGGAGTCTCCTTCCTTGGAGGTCTTTAAGCAGAGGCTGGATGGCCATCTGTCAGGGATGCTTTGATTTGGAGGTCCTGCATGGCAGGGGGTTGGACTGGATGGCCCTTGTGGTCTCTTCCAACTCAATGATTCTATGATTCTATGATTCTATGAAACTTAAAACAATTTGCAATTGCCGTACTAATAATAAATAAGCAGAAAAAATGTTAAAAAGTCCAATACATTGAGTTTATAATCTTTGACCAGAGTAGAGCACAGCAGAGATTGTTGAAGGCTTGCTTAAAAGAAATGTCTTTCTCTGTTGTTGGCAGGAGAATAACAAGGGAGCTAACGTAATGTCCCTTGGGTGGGAGTTCCATAATTCAGGGGTGGCTGAGCAGGCCTGCTCTTGTATCTGTCCTAAATGTGCTTCTGAAAGTGAGGAGAGCAAGAGAAGACAAATCTCAAATTGATACCTCCATATTTCTGTTTCCCCTGTCATACAGCAATGCCATTGTTTAAGATGACATTTTTAGTGACATAAAATTTTCAGGTCAGGAACTTGCCAGGAACAAAAAATAGAAGATCCATAGATTGTTCCTAGGGAAAGTCACTGGGGACACACCCATTGATGTTATAGGGGCCAGCCCTTGGTGATGTCAGAGAAAGTGTGGCCTGCTGGTAGCAATAAACATGATACATTACATATTATCCAAAGTGGAAAAGGCCATTCTATTTAAAAACATAAAATCCAGTAGATGAGAAAGTATTACTCTGGTTGGAAATATTACTTTTCCAAGCACTACACTGAAATATGGGAGAAGGTTTCCTAAATGTGCTTTTAACATCTTCTCAAGCATGTATTTTAAAAACATGTGGTGGTTGTAGTCCAACCAGCGTGGAATAGTGGTTTGAGCATTAGACAGCACCTCTGGTAATAAGGGATTGACTCCCCATTTTTCCAGTAAAACCCACTGCGTGACCTTGAGAAAATCACACCCTTTCTGCCATAGAAAACCCAGTGATAGGTTTGCCTTAGGTTCACCACAAGTCAGAAACAACTTGAAGATGCACAACAACAAAAATCCAGCCAGAGAAAGTTTCCCATGCTCTACTTTCAACAGGAAAACTGCTCATTCCCCAACTCTTTTAAAGACTTTTGCTGGCATTGATTTTTATGGCTCAATCATGGCTGGGATCTGTCATCTGGGGATGCTAGCCAAAATGAAAGCTATATTATAATTTAAAGTTCTCTCTCTTTTTGTCTCTATGTTATGCTATCCGAATCTGCATGGTTCATAGTACAATTATCAAATTTGATGTGTTACTCCAATGACACCAAAATGACTAAAGTAAGGTTTTGTCAAATGCCTCCAGGTTCCTCCCAAATACTTCAGATTTCTAAATTATTTTATTTTGTATTATATTTTTGCTCTGCAGTGCACATTAATTAATCAATTCTGACTGAACCTGATATTCAGATTAGCTAGACTTAGGTTGCTGATGTTGGTAATTGTCCTCAAGGTGACCTCAACTCATGGTGACCCTGTGAATGAGACTTCTCAAGATTCTTGTCCTCTACTGTTCTGCTCAGGCCTTGTAGTCACTTTCTGGTGTATTTTACCTTTCCTAGCATTATGGCCTTTTCTCATGATTCATGGCTTCTCATGATGTGGCCATCCTGGCTTCCATGGGGAATTTAGGTTTTATTTGCTCTAGGACCCAGTTGTTTGTCTTCCTGGCTATCCACCATATCCTCAGCACTATTCTCCAGCACCACATTTTGAGTGAGCTGGTTATCTTTTTATCTGCTTTCTTCACTTTCACATTTGTACACTGTGATGAGGAATACAATGGCTTGGATTATCCTCACTTGGATTATCCTGACTCAAATTTCAGAGTTATATCTTTGTTGTCTAGGATTTTATCCAGTTTTTTCATAGCTGATGACGTTTTGGTGCCACAAGTCAAACTACTGTTTCATTCAAATCATAAGTGAAATTAAATTCAGCCTGCCTGTTTCTGTGTAAACACTCTAGTACTAGTATGGATGAATGATAGATAGATAAATAAATAAATAAATAAATAAATGGAAGTGGTCAGAATGGATTAAGAAGAAGAAGTAAAATTAAGGTAGGAGGAATGGAGGTGTTCAGGAAGAGTTTAAGAGGTCAGCAGAAATGTAAGAGGTCCAAATGGATACAAAGAAAATGAAAAGGATACAGAGTAAAGTGTGATATTGGTTTCAATGTCATTCATTTCTAATTGTACTGATAGGCTCCTAGTTAGTCTTTTACATGACAGATTGCCCACATTTCTGCATACATTGCAGAAAAAGAAAGCACACTAAGTATTCACTTCGGAGCTTGGGATGAATTAAAATGCCATTTGAAGAATCTTTATCTTTCACAGACTTCTTTTACTAAAACAGCTAATCAAGCATATCCAAACTCTTCCAGAAAGTTGTAATATCTTTTTAACACAGTAATAAACAGGGGTTCATAAAAATTGTTATTGGTAACAAAATGTTACAGCGTAATTAAATTTAATAAAAATGGCTACATAAATGAGGTGTTTTGTGAACTCCAGCAATTATTAATAAGCTTTTTATCTTTTAATGATACACTTATGAAAACATTCTGCAGCTCTGTGAAGTAAGAACTGAATTATTATGATGCCCCTTTAAGAATTGCATGGGGAAAGAACACGTTTATGCCATGATCTTCTACTGTGGTACTTCACAGTTTCAGCGCAGCAGAGTAAGCTAAGTAGCTCTGCTTGCATTAGTGCTTGGGCTCATTCTCATTCCTTTCCTTGGCACAGTAATACCTATTATTCCTGCTGAAGCCATACATCTTTCCTGTGACTGATAAGACATGCATATGCCATGGTATTCTTGTGGCTTAGAAAGGGTGTAATATGGTATCTAAAGGGGTAGTTTCTATTGGTATACTGTAGAAGAACATTTCCAGCACTGTCCCATTTCTATTTAATCATGTAACAGAAGCCTGGACCAAGCCCTAAAGAGAAGAATGACTGATTGAACTAAAGCATTTTCTGTCTTACTCTACAAGCAACAAGGCTTCTCTGAATTGCTTACAGAAGGCATACAAGACAAATATACCCTTCAGGCTGAGAAAATCTAAAATGAACAACACAAAAGGAAGGTGGTCTAAGGAAGGGAAAGGAGAGAAATATAAATTGACCCTTATATTGGTCACTTGTGTATATGTAAACAATGCATACTGGGCTTGGATGAACCAAAGAAAGACACTGGCCTTTTGCTGCATCCAGGTAGAGCAGAACAAGAAAGAAGTTTAGTCCTCCTCTCAACTGGGCCCCCAAAAGTCTTTATTTAATATGAGTAAGTAGTTGGCATTCATAATTTGGTAGAAAGTGTTCCACTTTCAATATTATCAGTAGTAAATAATAGCAATTAATAATAATAATAATAATAATAATAATAATAATTCATTGACATATATCATTTATATTTTCATGTCTATCCCCTTCTCTGTGGGGAGAGGCATAAAATAAACATTGTTTTTACCATAGAAATAATATTTTCCACACAGAAAATTATATTTCCAATTCATAAAAAAATGGGGGGGGGGGTGTTTTTTTCATCCTGAACAGTGAAGATTGAGGATTGATGTGCCAATAAAACCTCATGATAAGGTCACCTTAGGGTCACTATAAATCAGAAATGACTTGAAGACACACATCAACAAGAACATCTCACCTTTTCCCTGAAACAGAGGCTCAAAGTGGCTTACAAACATTAACATAAACACAGACAAAAGCACTTGTCAGACATAAGTCAAAAATATGCAAGGTATTGTTCAAATGCAACTAAACTATTCATAGAATTAAAACCATTTATAACAGTTCAATAAAATGTACAATCTTCACTCATAGACGTCCCTGCTGTAGGAGATCAGGCAGAGGCACGAGCTATTTCTGCCAGAAGAAATATTTTATTTTTTCTGTTGGCAGTACCCTTTTTTACCAATTGATCTGAGAAATCAGGTTAGATCGATCAGTAAAAGAGACTCCCCCTCACCGAGGGAGGACAGAGAAAGGGGGAGCAGGGAGCCAGGCCAAAAGCGCCTCCAGCTCAGGGACAAAGCTGCCAGAGTGAGATTATTCTTAAATAATTCAACTCGGAGGCCTTGCCTCCCTCCCCCACCCCCACCCCCACAAATAGACTCATAAACCATTACAGCACCCTGTCATTTCTTAGTAGCTAGCCAGAAATGCTGGTTGAAATTAAGATTGGAATTGTATCCACCAAATGCTGTCAGAGTCTGTTAGGTACAGAGGAGCAGCATGATTCTGTAATCATTTCCAGCAGTAGCCTGCTGACAGCTTCTTATCTTCACAGGAGAAACATGACCCATGGGGGTATCAGGGACAGATGTGCTGTATAATGTATTGCATGTGATGATGCTTTACATGTTTCAGGAGCAAAGTAAACAAAGGGATATTGTTGAAAGTATAGATCTGTTTAAACTTGCCTCGATTTGTGACAGGATATCACACAGTTAGATGGAATGTGTTTTTGGTTTGAAATAACATTACAGATATTTTCTGCAAGTGTGTGACAACACATTAATCTTTTTCTAAAGCCAAGATTCAGTTCAAAGTTTTAGAAATTTCATATGGTACAATCTTCCCAGGAATGTACAATTGTCAGAGGTGTCTGTCTATCTATCTATCTATCTATCTATCTATCTATCTATCTTTGGGTGGCATATCCTGTCAGCATACTGAACAAAATCCAAATATAAAAATAAATATATTTATATAATATTATATAAAACTTCCATGCTCAGTGCAGAGACACACAAAATGCAATAGGTGGAAAACATTTGCAGAGCTACAACAGTGTAACACAAATGGAACAGAAACATGACAAATAAAACACACTAAGAAAATGTCATTTGAAACAAGTGTGTCTTCAAAGCCTTTTTCTTTTTCTTCTGAAAGTGAGTGAGCCCACCATATATCCCTTGGGAGGGAATTCCATAGGGATGTAATTTTTCATGCATTTCATTCTCAAAGGAAGCAACAAGTAAGTTTAGCAACTTTATTCCCATTGTGAGAAAGTCTTTGAAAATGGTACATGAAATCTGTGAAGAAAGCTTCAAAGTTTTCAGACTATTTGCAGTTCAGGACTTATTCTGTGCAGATTTTGCATGCGGTTTCCTCCCCAGGAAACAGCATATAAGCACATGTCCCCAGAAACACTTCTGTTTGAAAAATACTGATACTGAAAAATAGACTTTTGCTCCGAATATATTCTGTAGATCACTTTTCAGACGTCTTGGAACAAATTCACTGGCTTTTTTTTTAGTTTGTTCCTGGGTACAGTTCAAAGTTGCTTGTTTTGCCCTTCAGCCAACTGAATGGTCTGGGGGCAGAACATCTGAAGGATTGTTTCCTTCCATACGAAACTGTATATAATTTATTGTAATAATGGCAAATCCTATTTTATGTCATGTGGGTGCCAATAGGTGGGGAGGTTTTTTTCCACTAATAACATCAAAATTGTATAATTCTCTCTTCAGGGAAGGGACATGGTACCTTCCTTATTTTTGTTTAGGTAGGTAGAAAATGCTTTCCTATTCTATTAGGCTTTTAATATCATTTATTGTTTCCTTCGTTTTCTGTTTCAATACCACTTTTAAATTTTATTCACTGGAATCCTGTTGGTGCCAAGGTGACATGCAAGCATTCCTTTTGCATGGCACAAAAGAGCACGATTCCAACCTTGACCACCTAGGCAGCTGTTTAGCACAAGGAGAGGAGAGGGGACGCAGTTGACCAAGGAACATGTCCTCTCATCTGCAACTGCAGCCAAAAGGAAGACAAACGCGCTTGCTCTCCCGGACAGAGTGTGAACTTGTTTTTCTTTCCCTCGCATCTGAGACAGGTAGTTTCTTGGTCAACTGATTCACACACCTCTGCCATCAAATGACCTCAAAAGCATCCCTGCCTGGGCTTGCTGAGGCTACAGAGAGCTGTGGAGCTGCATGAACAAAGAATTACACTCTGCACAAACAATTTAGATTTCAGCCATTTTACTTCTGTTTCTTAGTTTCATGTGAAAGGTGTTTTGTTTTTTTAAAATTGAATATCATTTTTGGGTACCTGCTAGAAGAAGGCCAATATATATGAATTCAGTGTTTAAATATATAATGAGACCTGCTCAGGAAATCAGCACTTACTCAAGCCATGGTCTTCACCTTCCTTCTTTTCCAAAAGTTGGAGAAAAGGCAGGAAACACATTGATAAAAGCCTTGATTTAATCTCATATTTTATATTTGTATTTTTTGACTCAGGGGAAATTATGAGCAACAATACTTAGCCATTTCTTTATCTAATTATATTTCAAAGCAGTTCTCATACATATGAGTATAAGTAGGCACGAAGGACAGAGTTCCAGGTCATAATTCCTGCCTTATAAAATCCTAGGCATTTAAAGAATATTTGAACATGTTTGAAAAAGTAGTTAAACACTTATTTATTTCAGTATTATTTCAGATGAAAAGTATTAAGATGATAAAAATCCTGGATTGATGGAAATTTTCACAGTTCAGGATACAAAAAACAACAACAATAACAACAAAACCCAAACAACACTGCCACACTTTTTAAATGCACTGGAAATATAATTTTTTGTGCAGAAAATATTATTTCAATGGTAAAAACAATGTTTCTTTAATGCCTCTCCCTACAGAGAAGGCTGTAGACAGGAGGGAGAGTAGGAGCGATTTTCAGTTATTCTTCCTTCTACTTCTCATACAGTTTTGGAGAGTTGTCCAGCCTTCCTGATTTTACTTTGAGTATAAAGAAGGAAGACCCAAATAAACAACAAAATCATTTAACATAACCTGCACCTGTTGGATTATCTTATAAATTTAATCAATTTATAAGAACTTAGCATCCACTCCATGCCTATAACAAGTTTCAAAAAGTTATGTTTTTGCATCACAGGTACATGAAGCTAAAAAGTAAGTTGTGCAAGTAGCAGTTGCCCAGGCAATTCAGCAATAGGTGGGGAAAGAAAGGGTTTATTTAAATTATTATTCAGCCACTTATATACCCTGAATATTTGATATGTGGCATTTTCTCCCTACAGTACAAACAATATTTGATTAAAGCCGTGCTTCCCTGCATGCTTCAGTGAATAAGAACGAAAATCTGTTTTATAAGTAATGTGCTGACGCATCAGTCCATACCAAAGAAGAAGATGACAACTCAGTTTGCACTAAGCAAATTAAGGGAAGAAGAGGAGCAAATTATACAGAAAGTGTTTTCATTATGCTGTACTTTTTCACCAGCTGAACAGGCGATCTTCTCATCTTCATGAAGTATGCACACTGTAATGGCCTTATTACCGTAGGAAAATAAAAGTAAATTGAGTTGTAAGTGAAATTGCTGTTCCCTTCTACATATGATTGGAAAATGAAATACTTCTACACTGGGATGACATTAGATCCAAATCAGAAATTTGCCTTGTTAAAATTAAATATTAACATAGAGGCATTTTTAAAAGCGATACTTCACCCTGCAAAATCAGCACTTCGTTTTCAGAGCCAAATGAAAGATCAAGGTAGAAACAGAGCTAACTGGTCAATCTAGTCTTGTGAAGAATCAATCCTATTAGATGCAGCAACCTTAGCATGCTTTCCTCACTCTCTCTTTTCCTGCATCATTTAATCTGCAGTTAACATGGATTTTGTCATCATCTTCCATTCTGTAATCTCTCTTTCTCTCCCCCCCCCCCATTTTTGAAAAGTACATATTACAGAGCCTTCAACCGTGACATGTTATGACTCCTTTATGTACTTCTATGCCATATGTTTTTACAAAGAGGTCTAAGCATGTTTTATTTCTCTGTTAAACCCTGTGTGCATGGGATGGTGTTGTGGGACTGGTTGTTGCTCCCCTACTGCTGTTAATGGTAATTACTCTGCTTGTGAGATTATTAATTTTCAAATTCCCCAATAATCCCACATTCTTAACTCACACTGTACAGGGAGAAAACAGTCAAGGGGGAGGGGCAAAGTGCAGTGGTAGTATAGATTGTATTCTCCTAAAATAGTAAGTCCCTTTATGGATGCATCTACACTGTAGAAATAATGCAGTATGACACCACTTTAAAGGCTATAGCGCCATCCTATGAAATTTGGGGAAATGTAGTTTTACAGGGTCTTTAGCTTTCTTGGCTAGAGAGTTCTGGTGCATCACAAAACTACAGATCCCAGGATTCTGTAGTGTGGAGCTATGGCAGTTAAAGTAGTGTCAAGCTGAATTCTTTCTGCAGTGTAAACAGACCCTATGAAGACTTGGGAGAGGGGAATTTTCTGGGATTTGCATTGAGACTGGGAAACTCAACCTAAAAATGTAGTTATTAGTGAGAGAAAAAATACAAAACATTATAGGAAGGAAAGTTTCTTGCAAAAAAAGAAAAGAATATTAGAAAAGCACCCATAGGACTTATAACATAGGGGGCAAGCGCTTGCATTCCATGAATAAATGGTGATTAAATCACGTGAATATCCTGCAACAACTGGATTGTTTTCAGATAACATCATGTGATGTTGCCATTATCCCATGAATAAAGCGCCAAAATTGTACCGCTTTTCATTCACAAGAAAATCCCGTGAATGAAAAGTGGCATGATTTTGCCACTTTATTCATGAGATAATGCCAGGATAATTGTGACCTTTTATGAAAACAATCCCATTGCTGCAGGATATTCACAGATTTAATCACCATTTATTCACAGGATGTGGGCGCTTGCCTCCTGTGTGATATAGTCCATATACAAATGTATATGGATTTGTTTTTTGCAAATAGGTTAGGATTCATTGCTGTTGTTGTTGTTTTTAGAACACTGATGGACACATGGAACAGAAAGACATAGAACAGAAAGAGGTGTACATAAGAAACTGAGAAAACTAAAAATGGACAAAAGTATCCCTAGCTAGTGCAGATTGTAGCACATAGTGAATAAGTTTCCATATCTTGGGACACTTTCAAGGATGACCTCTGTAGGTGCTGAAAGAAGATAAAGATATACTCTCCCACTTCCTCAGTGGCATTATTGAAGTTATTTGTCCCTTCCATCTGAAAATGTGTGAGTGTGTATAGACATGTCTTAAGAAACAAAAGAAAAAATGTAAAAGAGAATAAAACTGATACTTGAACCATCAGGTAGTTTGGCTGTGTTTAGGAGAGTGAAAATTGCTTACTTTAAAAGCACAGGGGAGATCATTATTTATCTAAATGTTGCTGGCTATTTGCCTCATACCCAGGTGCCTGGGAATCAGACAAGAGTATGTGAGGTTAAGAATGCCAGACACTTTTGCAGTAGTAAACACAAGTCCTGGCAATGAACTGTTTACCCAAAGCCGTCAGTCCTTCTCTTTGCCAAGCCCATATAACTGGCAAATCCCATTTGGAAGAAAGGGCATACCTGGTCCTGCTGTTTTCAAGTTATAAACCAAGTCCAGCATAAACCAAAAGATTCTATAAAGGTAACCTTTGGTGTATTTTCTCCTGCTTGGGGTCTGGAGATATGTGTAAAGAAGTGGCTACAATACTGATTTGCATACATCAAAGCCTTTGTAATCCAAGTAGGGTCAGACATGAAAATGAGAGATTTGTCTGCAAAGCTCATCATTCATTCTCTTGAGGATTGTGTCTCAACAAACCAGCATCAGAAAAATGCAAGTCTTCAGCCATTTACTGCAGAGTTCCTTGCACTGCTAGGTCACTGGTTTAACCTCAGAACTACTGGCCCAGTTGTGCAGACAACATGTGATGATTTGCTTTATTTCAGCATTTTATCTTCTACTTTTATATGCTAGAAATGGTGACTTGCAAATAAAAGCATAAAACAAGGAGAAGGAGAAGGACACAGACAAAATAAGTCTATAGAGCTCTCTATTCTAAAAGCCTTTAAAAAAAAGCAGTGCTTTTGAAATTCCCCCTCCCCTTTGTAGTAGTTTTCAAAGGCATAGCTATGCTAGTCTGTTGCACTTTCAAAAGGAGGAAGGAGGCTGGCGGGAAAAAGAAATGTGGCAACACCTTTAAGACTAACTGGTTTTTATTTTTGCATGAGTTTTTGAGAGTGTAAACACATTTCAGATGTTGTACAAAGCATCAGTTATAAAGTATATTGATACAGTGGTGGGAGTGGAATATATTAGGATCCAGAAGGATGTGACTCATGGCTCTTGCCTTAAGGTTGAAAGGGTTGTGAAGAGAGATAGAGGTCTTTCAGGTCTTTACAGTGGTCAATTAGTGTTGATTTGTTGTTGTTGTGTGCCGTCAAGTGGTTTCTAGCTTATGGAAACCACTTGAAGCTTTTTTCAGAAGGGGTTTGCCATTGCCAGTCCTCTGAGGCTGAGAGAATATATTTTGCTCAAGGTAGCAAGTGGGTTTCCATGGCCAAGCCAGAAAGAAACCCTTGTCTCCAGAAACATAGTCCAATGCTTCTTATCAAAATCAGTTCCTTGGGTAAAATGATTCTTGTATTAATATATGCACCGTGCCATGGAATGGAATTTCTAAACAAAATTCTATTCAGATGTTTCTTTTTATTGGCCTACAGTCAGCCTTCAAATCTTAAACAAGTACTCATTCAAAGAGAACACATAATAATGGTAATAGAGGGAGAAGACCTTGCCACAAACCCAGATGCCAACTCTACTCGCCAAATCTACTCTGGGAACAATATTACAGAAACCAATAATATCACTCACAACTTCAAGGTCACATTTCCTTGTTCTTCCTCCAATGTGATATATGCCATCCTTTGCCAGCAATGCCCCTCTGTACTCTATATCGGACCAAAAGACAGTCTCTATGCAAAAGGATAAATGGACACAAATCTAACATTAAGAATTGTATTACCTCACAACCAATTCCAGAACATTTTGATCTTTCTTAGGCATAAAGAGCCAATCTAGATTGGCACTTTGTGGTGCAATAAGGGCTTGTTAAAGCGCTTTTAGGGTTAGGAAGGGTGCAGCTTTTAGACCCTCCCTAACCCTAAAACCTATGGATGCTGCCATTTTAAAATAGTGGCATCCATACGGACGCGCTATGAAAGCATCATCACGTGCACAGCTTTTAGATACACTGCACACATAATGACGCTTTTGTGCCACAGGAGGGTGCCAATCATGCCCTTTCCGCAGCGCAAAAAAGGAGCTCTGAATGGAGCTCCTTTTGGGGGGCAGGTCTTTGCCTTCCAAGCTGCCTTGGATGAAGCAGATTATCTGGACCTATTTCAAACAGGCTTCAGGGGGGGATATGGAGTTCAGATTGCCATGATCACCTTGGTTGATGATCTCCATCTGGGCATCGACAGGGGAAGTGTGACCCTGTTGATGCTCTTGGACATCTCAGTGGCATTCGATACCGTAGACCACGGTATCCTTCTGGAATGCCTGAAGAGGATGGGAATTGGAGGCACTGTTCTCCAGTGGTTCCGTTCCTACCTCTCGGGTAGATTCCCGATTGTGCAGCTGGGGGACAGCTGCTCTCAAAAAAGAGAGCTGACATCTGGCATCCCTCAGGGCGCCATTCTGTCCCCCTTGCTATTTAACATTTACATGAAGCTGCTGGGAGAGATCATCCGGAGTCATGGAGTGTGGTGTCATCAGTACGCTGATGACACGCAAATATATCTCTCTATGTCTCCGGCCGTTGCAGCGACCAAGGATGGCATCTCTCCTCTAAATGCCTGCTTGGAGTCGGTAATGGGCTGGATGAGGAAAAGCAAACTCAGATTGAATCCAGAGAAAACGGAGGTACTTGTGATAGGCCCACCTCACCCAGGGATGGAGATTTGTAAACCTGTCCTGGACGGGGTTACACTTCCCCTAAAGGACAACGTTCGCAGTCTGGGCATGCTTCTGGACTCGTCGCTCCAGCTGACTGCTCAGGTGGAAGCGACAGCCAGAAGTGCGTGGTATCAGCTTAGGTTGATACGCCAGCTGCACCCCTACCTGGGCAGAGAGGATCTTGAAACATTGATACATGCACTGGTAACCTCTCGATTGTATTTCTGCAATGCGCTTTACATGGGGCTACCTTTGTACCAGGTTCGGAAGCTTCAATTAATTCAGAACACAGCAGCCAGACTACTCACGGGGGCATCCAGACTTGATCACATCACCCCCATATTAAAATCTTTACACTGGCTGCCAATTAGCTTCCGAGCGCAATACAAAGTGTTGGTTATCACCTTTAAAGCCCTATATGGCTTGGGCCCGAGTTACCTGAAGGAACGCTTTCTCCTGCATAATCCACCCCGCACCCTTAGAATTTCAGGTAAGAACACCCTGGAAATTATGAACACTAGGCTGATATCGACCTCTAACAAAACCTTTTCTGTAGTGGCTCCTAAATTGTGGAATAACCTCCTGGAAGAGATCCGTCTAATTACCACCTTAGAGGCTTTTAAGAAAGCACTAAAGACGGATCTCTTCCGGCAAGCCTTCCCATCTGACTTGTTGTAATTATCACTGATTAAGAGACTAATAACGGACAAAGGAACTCGATGCATATTAGATCAATAGATTTTAATGATTCTAAATATTTTATGATTATAACTGGTTTTTTTTAGAAATTGTAGATTTTACTGTTGGAATCCCACCTCGATCCTTGGGGAGAGGCGGGAAATACAAATAAATAATAATTATTATTATTATTATTATTATTATTTTAGATGACCGTTGCAAAGACCCAGGGATACAGGGGCCACAGTGGCGGCCCCTTTCTCCCCTTGCCAGCACCAAGGGAAGCAGGGTGCAGCAGGCACCCAGGACGCTTGCTGCACCCCACTTGGAGGCCACAGGGAAGTGGCAGTTTACTGCTTCCCCGCGGCCTCCAGAAGTGGTGGGATGGGGCCGCGGAGGCTGCCGGTGTGGCAGCCTTTGCCCCATCTCACTGTTTAAAGGGGCGGTCTAGATAGCCCCATAGTAAGGAATTTAAAGGTTGCAATCCTTGGACATGGAAATTGAAGAGGAAGACCAGAAAAAGAAATAGCTGAAAATCAAATGCCAACCAGTTATAAAGTTTGAGAGCAATGAAAAAGCAATCAAGCCATTATATAAAAACCAAATCATCAATGAAACACTGAATTATTAGATGTATCATGGATTGAATGTAAAAATTTCATGCATGCAAAGCAAGTCTTCTAGCCTTGTTCAATACCTTGAGCAATACAAATGATGCCTTCTCCCTCCTTGGGAGCATGTGACAAAGCTGGGTTAGTCCAGCTGAGGCCGAAAATAAAGTACCCAGCATGAATGATATGGATTGGATCCGCTGTTGTACCCTCAGAGGAGTGACCCACATGTGGACAGTCTGCAGTCAAATCGGGCCTTTGGCCCTGTGTCATCTGGAAAGAGAAATATGAAGGGGGGGGGGAACCCACAACAAATGGCTCATGTAGACATGACCTGAGTGTCATTGACCACCTTCACAATGTCCTACTGCTGTGAAGATCACAATTTATACTCACTTTCCCACACTGTAGGGCTATTTTCAAGAGCTGTGCTACTCCCAATGTAAGGTAACCTAACTCTGTACCAAAGGATAGAACAAAACTAGAGATCCTATTTCTGGGATGGGGGAAGAGTGGCCCCAATAACCCTAGGGTTTATTATTATTTTGCCACAAAAATGCTCCCAAATGCTCCTCTGATGGGTATGAGTGCCAATTTCATCACATTTTGGGTTCTCTCTCGTCCATTTTAGGAACGTGCAAGTCATTGTTTAAAATCATGGAGATCTGAAGACATGGTGTGGGGTCAAATATGTTTCTCCATGCCTCCAACTGCTGCAGTGACTAAGGATGGTATTTCTCCTTTGAATGACTGTCTTGGGTTGGTAATGGACTGGATGAGGAAAACCAACTCAGGTTGAATCCAGAGAAAATGGAGGTACTTGCGATAGGAACTCCAAGTCCAGGGAAGTAGTTTTGTCAACTGGTCCTGGACAGGGTCACACTTCATCTATAGGACAGCGTTCACAGCTTGGGAGTGCACCTGGTCTTGTCCCTTCAGTTGTCATCTCAAATAGATGCATTAGCCAGGAGCGCTTGTTATCAACTTCAGTTGATATGCCAGCTGTAACCCTATCTGGATAGGGGGAACCTTGAAGTATTAGTACATGTGTTGGTAATAATAATAATAATAATAATAATAGTTTATTTATAACCCTCTCCTCTGTATAACACTCAGAGTGGGGTACAACAAATTAAAACAAAGCACAATTTAAAATAGATCTTATTACCCAGTACCCGACCTCCCTCCCCTTAAAAATAAATGAGCATCTGCAGATCCGTCCTTAAGCAACCAAACTTAAGTTAGGGGTCAGGACAAGGGGCAGGGGGAATGAGCAGAGGATCAACTGAAGCTCTGGAGCCAGGGATTAGATGGTGTCAGGGAAGGCCTTCAGGAAAAGATGCATTTTTAAAGCTTTTTTAAAGCAATCTAAAGATGTCATGAGACGCATCTCATCTGGCAGGCCATTCCAGAGCTTGGGATCGGTGGCAGAAAAAGCCCTCTGGGAAGTCTGTGAGAGCCTGGTCTTGATAGGTTGTAGCAGGTTCTTCCTGGAGGATCGAAGCGTGCGGGGGGGATTGTACGGGGAGAGGCGGTCCCTCAGATAAGATGGTAACCTCTTGTCTTGATTTCTGCAATGCGCTCTACATGGGGCTATCCTTGTGCAAAGTTCGGTAGCTTAAATTGGTTCAAAATATGGCAGCCAGATTGGCCACCGGTACATCTAGGTTTGACCACATAACACCTGTTTTAAAATCAATTCACTCGCTGCCGATCAGCTTCTGGGCGCAGTATAATGTATTGGTTATTACATTTAAAGCCATACATGGCTTAGGTCCAGGTTACTTGCAGAAATGCCTTTCCCTACATAGTCTGCCCGCACTCTTAGAACCTCTGGGAAGAACTTACTTCAATTACAGAAGACCAAACTAGTGACAACTTCCCTTCGTCACTTCAAAATTGTGGAATGACCTGCAAGAGGAGATCCTTGGACACTTTCAAGAAAGTAGTCAAGATGAATCTCTTCCAGCAGGCCTTTCCACCTGACACTGTATAAAATAGTCCCATCCACCTCAATATCCCACTTCACTGACTATGATTAGATGATAATTTTAATTGTTAATTTTATTATTGTATTTTGGGAGGGTTAAGGTTTTTGTCAGAAACATTGTTTCTTTATTGCTGACTGTATTTTATCTGGTTGTAATCCTGCCTCTAGACAGTCCCCTGAAGTCCCATTGGGATCAATGCAGGCCCTTAACTTCTGGAATTCTCCCCCCACCCCCACCCATCGTATCTGAAGCTGAAATAACTTGATGTTTGGTCAGCATACTTGCATACAGCTCAGAAACTTCAGCATCTCCCTCTGTTGTCTGTTGAACTCAACTTACAACAGCTTTAAAGTTTAGTTCATTTAATGGCTATTAATCATAAAAAGAAATCAATGGTGTCTGAATAGCTTTTTAAAGAGGGGTGAAAAAAGAAGAAGAAGAAGAAAAGCAGCTCTCAATCAAGCCCAAATTGTGTGCTTTCTCAGGGTCCTATAAAGCTCTGTGCATGCATCTACTAAAGGTCAACCAATTCCCATACAAAGGAAAGCTTCAAGACTCGACTTAGTGGAACCACTTCATTAAACATGTTTAATGCAACAATGCTTTCTCTCCTGTGAGTATCAAACACACCTTAAAAAAATCAAGTATTTCTCCTTTCTCTCCAAGCCAGTTTCAAAGAAGAAAAATGCTGGATATATTTTACACAGATCATTATTAATATAATGACAATATAACTACCTCAACATACCTAGATGGGGAGGGGAGGGTGAAGAGAATAATATCACAACCATTAGATTAAAGAATACTGGTGCAGAGTGTAACTGTAATCTTTAGATAAATAAATAAATCAAATAAAAGGACATTCCAATGAGCATGGACAGAACATAGTATGACCCCGAAACAAACGAAATGTTCGCTTCATAATATTTCTATCTGCACTCTATTGAATGCAGCAAATTTGCATTGGAAATTAATTTTGGCTGTTGTACACACCCTTACCTAGGAGTAAGCCTACTTCAAGTCAGTAAGTCTAATCTCTGAGTATCTATGTATCAAAGTTTGCCCTCAGTTCCTTTGTGTGAACCATTTTCCCTCACCAGAGACTTAGCAGAGGCAAAACTGAATTAACAAATACACCTTGGGAATTAGTTCAGAGCAATTAGCCTGAACCTTGGTTACTGAAATCTGAAACCCAGGATTAAAGGTATTGTTTTCTAACTTGTCTCTCTATCAGCTTATTAATATCATCAATGCCAGGCAATTAAGTAAAATAATTAAGGATTCTCATTGAGGAAACAGGACGGCAAGGGAATCTGAATGAAATGCATGTAAGTTGTTAACCCTCCAACATCTAAAAAGTTAATTTTCAGCAGACAGTGCTCCTTGTGAAAGTCAAAATCTTTGTAGAAAACAAAATTGGCAAATGAGATCTGATAAGACCATACTGTGAGTAGCAGAAAATGAATTTAAAGTAAGTGAAAGGATACATGTAGGCTGGAGAATTTGAAAAGAACCATTTTCATTCAGACTAGGAATGTTCAAGTTTCAGGGAGTGCAGATCCAAATGAAAATATAAAATCAATTGAGGTAAGGGTTTGCAACCAAAAGCAACTGTCAGGAGCTTCTGGATCATATGCACCTTCCCAAATGTTAAATTCCCCTTCACATGAATGTTTAGTCATAACCAACTGTAGGGGGCACTGCTCATCTCCGTTACTAAGCCAAAGAGCCAGCATTGTTGGAAGATGACTCTGTAGACATGTGGCTAGCATGACTGCACAGAACACTACCTTCCCACCAAAGTGGTACCTATTTATCTGCTTGCATTTGCATGCTTTCAAATTGCAAAGTTGGAAGAAGCTGGAACTAGTGACAGGATCTCAGCACATCATGCTGCACTTGGGCCTCAAACTGCCAACCTTCCAGTCATCAGAATTGGCATCTAAACCACTAAGCCATCACATCAGCTTTTCTCTGTAGAGTACCTTGAACCTGACTGCCCATCCTCCTGGCCATTGGAACTTTCTGAGTTGGAAGGAATATCTTTCAGTATAGCCTTTTTGGAGCAAAACAATATCCTGAACTCAACTGTTTTCTTACATCCTTGGTTGGAATAGTTATACCTCAGGCTTGCCTTCATATTATCATTTGTTTTTGTTAATGTATATGGAACTTGGTGCTTGGAATCATCAAAGGGAAAAATCCTTTTTAACTATTATGATTCTATTTAACTGAATAATGGGATTCGGAGTTCAGGGGAGCCATTTATAATCCTCAGCCTAAAAGCTCTGTCTCTGTCTCTGGCCAAACTACAATCCCCAGGATTTCATAGGATACTGCCATGGCATTTAACGTTGAATCACAATGCAGCGTGAAAGGACCCTAAGTATGATTTTCACAATTTCAGTTTTAAAGTAATATGCATGATAATTGTTAAGTCAAAGGCATTCATAGCCGGCATCCATAGGTTTTTTTGGGGTTTTCAGGCTACGTGGTCATAGAATCATAGAGTTGGAAGAGACCACAAGGGCCATCCGGTCCAACCCCCTGCCATGCAGGAACTCCAAATCAAAGCATCCCCGACAGATGGCCATCCAGCCTCTGCTTAAAGATCTCTAAAGAAGGAGACTCCACCACCCTCCGAGGGAGTGTGTTCCACTGTCTAACAGCCCTTACTGTCAGGAAGTTCCTCCTAATATTGAAGTGGAATCTCTCTTCCTGCAATTTATATTCATTGTTCCTCATCCTAGTCTCTGGAACAGCAGAAAATAAGCTTGCTCCCTCCTCAATGTGACATCCTTTCAGGTATTTAAACAGGGCTATCACATCATCTCTTAACCTTCTCTTCTCTAGGCTAAACAGGGAGCATACTTCATACAGGGAGCATACTACCCCCCTGTTATGTCAGCTCCACTGGCTACCAGTCCATTTCCGAGCTCAATTCAAAGTGCTGGTTTTTACCTTTAAAGCTCTATATGGTTCTGGCCCGGCTTACTTGTCCGAACACATCTGCCCCTACGTCCCGCCTCATAACTTAAGGTCTTCCGGGGAGGTCCTGCTCTCACTCCTGCCAGACTCACAATTGCGGCTGGTGGGGACAAGAAACAGGGCCTTCTCGGCAGTGGCCCCCCACCTGTGGAATGCACTTCCGAGTGAGATACAATCAACTCCATCACTCCTGGCCTTTAGGAAGAAAGTAAAATCATGGTTGTGGGACCAGGCTTTTGCACATTAATGTAATGCAGAACTTCACTGGGACTGGCTAACATTGATGGTTATAAGAACATGGATTACCGCTTTGGGATATGGAAGGATCATATATTGAGATCTTAAACTGTTTGATTGTTAATTATTGTTGATTGTGCTTTTTTTAACATTGCTGTAATTATTTTTTAAATTGTATACTGCCAGCATCCAATGATTGCCTTGTAAGCCACTCTGAGTCCCCCTTCGGGGTTGAGAAGAGCGGGTTAGAAATACTGTAAATAAAATAAATAAATAAATAAACATTCCCATGTTTAAGAAGAGTTTATTCCTGATGTTTCGCGAGCATCTGTGGCTGGCATTGTCTCTGCAGCAAAGAGGTGTGGCTCCAGGTGATCTGTCGAGCCCCTATGATGCAGAATTATGAGAATAATTTTGCTTGCATGGGAAATTAACCCTATGGTCCTATAATTGCTGCAGTCTTTTGTGTTTCCTTTTTTGTGGATGGGGATGTACAATTTTGATTTTTTTTCTTTTGATATTGATTGTTTCCAATCTGTTGACCACTGTTTTGTTTTCCATATTTGGAATATTATACCTATAATTGTTATTACTTATTATTTTATTTTCTTATATCTTGCCTTTCTCCAAATATAAGGACTCAAGGCGGAGATTATAACACATATACTACTGGAAACATGCAGGGGTAGCTGTGTTCACCATTTAAGAAATGCAAACAAAATCCATCAGTGATACCTTTATTGGACAACCAAAATGCACAATATATTTGTTGAAAGCTTTCAAAACTCCATATACTTCTTCATCAGGCAAGATGTTACAAACCAAACTGAAGAGGAAAAAACAATTGTAGATGTTAGTCAGATGCCGGAATGTTGTTTAATACTGGTTAACTCTCTGGTCTTACTGTTCAAAAGAAATTGTAGCATATGTTTTCATAGACTTGCTGCTTTATCACATGAGGGGGCAAACAGGATTTAAATGAGAGTTAAACAGGAAATGTCCTGTGATAAACATAGGGCATTTCCTGTTTAAATCTCATTTAATTCTTGTTTAAATCCTGTTTTCCCCCTCGTGTGATAAAGCAGTTAGTCTATGAAAACATATGCTACAATTTCTTTTGAACAGTTAGTCTCAAAGGTGATTCAAGATTGTTTTGCATACTAATATTCCAGACTAACATGGCTATGTCTTTGAATTCATATTAAAATGGGTGTATCCCTTCATTTGGGACTCATTTGAGTAAAACTACATTTCTTTTCTTAATAACAACATTATGTCTGTTAGACAAGATTGCATTTAAACGTTTGCTGTGCACTGTATGTCAGAGCTATTATGTACAGAGCACTGAAGAAGAAATAGGGGCACTACACAGACCAAGATCCATATTGGTGTCCTCACCAAAAATACAAAATTGGAAAATTTCCACATAAGATTGTACTAGTGAAACATCTATGTTTCATATTTTTACTAGTGAAACATCTATGAATATATATCTTCCTCTGTGTTGACCCATTTTATGTGAAATAAAAAAGTTCTATATGAAAAATTATTTCCTATTGCATTCAAAACATCATTCCATAAGCCATTATGAGTTATCGGCTAGAAGAAAGAACCCCAAGAATATTGTTATAATAAATAAATGAAAACCATACTGCAATAAAATTATCAACTGTTTATGCTATTCTTGTTTTCCTAACTTTGTCAGTTAGTTTATATTCATATGCAATAGATACCAAACTTTTTTCAACAACAATTGAAGGGTAAGCCAGTTAAATTTTTCCAGTTCTGTGTCAGTTCCAATCTGGCAGCCAAATGAAGTACTGCTATACAGGGTTAATGTTGATGTTGGAATTAACCACACGGTTTGGCTGAACAGCATGTTTGTGGCTTTCAAATATTAACACAGCAACATCAATAATATTGTGATGGCTTTTCAGCAGCTATTCTGTTGCCAAGTTGGAGACTCAATCTAGCCATAGAAACCATTTATTTATTTTATTTTATTTTATTTTATTTTTTCATTTATTTCATTCCGAATGGTTTAGTGGTTTCAGTGTTGGACTACGACTCTAGAGACTAATGTTTGATTCCCAGCTCGGTCATGAAACCCACTTGGTGATCATGGGCAAGTCACATGCTCTCAGCCTCAGAGGAAGACAATGGCAAACTTTCTCAGGACAAATATTACCAAGAAAATACCATGAGAGGTTTGCCTTAGAGTTGTCCTAAGTCGGAAAGAACTTGAAGGCACACACCACCACCACCACCACCAACAACGCCATCTTCGTCCCAGAGTGGAACCCAAGGTAGCTCCCAGACAGAGACAATTGAAAAACCCTCACAATGAAATTTTAAAAACAATTAAAATCACCAACTGAAACCATATAAAATAATTTAAAAGACATACACATGTTTAAGAAGATAAATAAAACATCCCTTTAGGAAGTTTCCCTGCTTGCACCTTAAAAGGCTGTTTAGAATACCTCCTCTTTGCAGTACCTGCTGCTTCCATTCCTTGCCTCTGTGCATTGGATAGTAGCTAAGAATAGGCTTTCTAAAAGTAAAACCATACCATTGAAGGGCATGTATACATAATTGAGAGTCTGGCTTTCCCATCTGTGAATAGTCTCAAAAATGTGCTAAATCTCTTGGAGGCCTATAAAAATAAATATGTGCTGTATCATAGTGAGGAGATGTTGCTGTTGGAATTATTCCATTTACCATGAAGGGTCAATGCCCTGACTTACAGAAAGGACATAAAGCTTAAGGACTAGGATTTTTGGCAAATATCTCTAATATGTCTGCAATGGATGTTGAGTTTGAACCACAAGTTATCCTGAAGCTACACTTTCCAGGGTCCTTTCCATTACATCACTTTGGTTTTCTTTTGCTTTCCTGTCAATAATTAGCTTTTAAATACCTACTTTAATACTTGGGACATAACCTTCCCTGGCATTATAAACATTAGGCTAATTTTTCTGCTCTTGCAAATTTTTTAAAAGGAAAATGAGCTTCAGGACTTTTGAAGCAAATGCTTAAAATAGCTCCAAAATATTGTGAGCCTGTTGACAAAATTACAAATGTTGGCTTGGCTGCAAGTGAAATCAAGTACTGAGTGAATTCAAGTTGTCTTTGTTTTCTTGTGTTCTTGCAGCCTGAGAACATGCACCTGCTCCATCCATTCACATGATTTCTGCTGGCAAAGAAATATGCATTCAAAACAAGAGAGAACAAAGAAAAACCTAGAATGTGCATCATACACTTTTTTGCTTAAACTTTGAATATGCTGCATTATATAGAGGTAGCCATAGAAACTAACGGTAATTTCTTGTGGCAATATTACTTGGAAAAAACACTGTTTTGTTTTAGAAAACAATATAGTGAAAAAAATCTGGGGCCAGGTGTTAAGGGGTAAAAAATAAAGCACCCCTGCCACTACCCTGGTGAAAGCTTTGGCAAAAGAGGTGGCTATCAGCAGGAATGGGCATAGTTTTTCCTCTTCTTCTGTTCACAGGCCAGATGTGAACAGATGCAAAAAAACAACCCGGGGAGCAGGTTAGTGATCAAGCCAAAAAACAGAATCAAAGAATCATTCATAGCAGAGAAATATGAACCATGCTTTCAGAAATAACCATTGGTGTGTTAACGCTTACAAAGTGATAGCAGTTTAATACTACTATAACTGTCATGGTTTCAGACTTCAGAATACGGGGATTATTGGTTCCATGATGGATTTAGACTTAGTTGCTAGAGAGCTTTGGAATTCTCTACAAAAGAATTCTAATTATCACCCCAGCCTAATAATCCCAGCATTTTACAGAATGGAGTATAGTGTCTAGACAGAGGGAAGTAATTGTATCACTCTGTTCACGTTTGGTCAGGCCTCACCTGGAATACTGCATCCAATTCTGGGCACCACAATTAAAAAGAGATGTTGACAAGCTGGAGTCTGTCCAGAGGAGGGCCATCAAAATGGTGAAGGGTCTGGAAACCATGCCTTATGAGGAGAGATTTAGAGAGCTGGATATGTTTAGTGTGGAGAGGAGACAGTTAGGAGGAGACATGATAGCCCTGTTTAAGTATTTGAAGGGGTGTCATACTGAAGTTGAAGCAAGCTTGTTTTCTGCTGTTCCAGAGAACAGGACCCAAAACAATAGATGCAAACTACAGGAAAAGAGATTCCACCAAAACCTTAGGAGGAACTTCCTGACAGTAAGAGCTATTCAACAGTGGAACACACTTCCTCTGAGGGTGGTGGAGTCCCCTTCCTTGGAGGTGTTTAAACAGAGGCTGGATGGTCATTTGTCAGAGGTGCTTTGATTGGTCTTCTTTTCTGGCAGGGAGTTGGACTAGATGGTCCTTGGGGTCTCTTCAAACTCTACGATTCTACTATAACTCTATAATGCAGATATACTCTATGCATATACACAGAGGTACAGAGGAAAAGACAAATAGTTAGAATTCCCTGATGTATTTTCTCTTATCTACCACTCTGGAGATTATCATACAAGCTCTGTTCTCATCATTAATGAAGGGAACTGGATACATACAGAATTGGGAGCAGTGCTTATCACAAATGTCTTAAATTGGGGGGATGGAGCTCATGCTGTCATTGACAGTCCTGAACTCTCTTTCCCAGACAGTTCCTTAACCCCATCTCCCTGTCCTATTTCTTTTGCCAACATGTCTTTCATTTTTCATTATTTTTTGCCTTTCAACCCAATTTAGCAACTATGGTAATGTGATTTAGTGGGGTGGCGGAATAAAAAAAAAGAAAAGGATGTATAAAAAGGAGAAAACCAGCCTCTCTCAGACAGGCAACTGAGACCATGTGACTGCTCAGTCCCAGAATGGCAGCTAGAAGCTTTTTACAAAGAAAGTGTACTGTAACAACAGTGCCACTGGCACCTATTAATAGGCTTTTTTTCCATCAATGAAAAGGCATAGCCCAGACACGGGTGGACTACATACCAGCTACAGGTCAGTCATGACATTGTCGGATAAGGTTCTGCCACAGACATTACTATCCTGCTTCTATTCCACTTTTCAAGCCTTGTGCGATAATCTCCATGCTGCTATAATTGTGTAGTGTCAAAGAGTCCCCAATGAAGCAAGATAAAATTCAAGACTGGGTATTACAAAATTCATTTAATTCCTTGTTCTAGTTAAATGGACTCAAATTTCTTCTCCTTTCCAACTTTGCGACAAGGTGGCCTTTGAATTCCATACCAAGCTAAGGATTTAACTGATATAGCCAGTAGGATTTGAAAGACTATTAAGGGAGCATGTGGCACTGAGAAAAAAAAAATAGTGACAAACTTGGATAACATCAGCAGGAGGGTTGAGAAAGTAGCAAGAAAAAAATATCCTACAGAATTGTAATAAAACTCTGAAATGGTTGTGTGGTTTGCTAGAAGAGGCTTATTGGTAAAGCATAAAGTCAACAGAAGAAGTTTTAGAATAGAATCCATCTTCATTTTGGAAATTAAGGGAAGGATAAAATATACAATATACAATATAGACACCATTCAGTTTGTTCAGATTAGGTATTAAGTGAAGTATTGCCAATATTTTGTAATGGAAATTCTCTTATCAAGAATGATCTGCCCCTCCTCTAGCAGCTGATGGATGGACAGGGGAAAGGAGGAGGAAAGAGATAATAGAAAAAGATAAAAAATCAGGTGGCACAAACACAGGGTTATCAAATATCATAACCTCAAAGGAGGACAAGGCACCACAATATGCAGGACATTGAAGAAAAATGTAGGGCATTAACAAATAAAAGTCAAGAACACTAATATAAATATAAGTGCACACTTCTTAGTCATGCCCAATATAGAGGACATTTTGAAATTCCTCCTGGACAAAAGGATAAAATGTAGGACAGGGAATGGCAGACATCTGGACACCCTGCACAAACAGAAAGGGAAGAGAGGTAACTTACACATTCCAGGCTCTGGCCCTTCCCACTGCTGCCTTCAGCTCCATCTACCAATGATATCTGGTCCCTGTAAAGGTAGCCCTTTTTATGGGAGATTTTAAGAGAAGTTGGAGTTGGATATGGTATAGAATGAACTTTTATAAAGAAAACTGCTTGTGCATCATTCCTGCTTACATCTCAGCCAGTCCTTCCAGGAATGATGTGAAGAAGTAAAAAGAAATCCAAATAAATGGATGCAGTTCAGATGTAAGGGAAAACCAGTTGAGAAGAAGCCACATCTCTGGCTTCTGAATATCCACTGTGAAAGGAGGAGCTGGACAAACTTAGTTGGTGCCAGTCATCACCGCTCAGGGAATGTTGTGAAAGAGAGCTTGTGAGAAGAAAGGATAGGAAACTGACACTTGTCTCTGACAGAAGGCAGAGAGGGAAAGGATGGCTTAATATTGCAGGGGGATAGAGGGAAGATGCCCTAGGCTGCATCTACACCACACAATTGATGCAGTTTGACACTGCTTTAGTGGCTGTGATCCAATGCTATGGAATCCTGGGCTTTCCAGTTTTGTGAGTTATTTCACTTTCTTTGTCAGAGAGCTCTAGTGCCTTACCAAACTACAAGTGCTAGGATTCCACAGAATGGAGTCATAACAATTAAAGTGATATCAAACTGCATTGATTCTGCAGTGTGTCAGTAGCTGTAGAGGCAGGGGAAAGCTGTAGCTAGGATAGTCAGCTAGAGGGATAAAATGAATAGAGTGTTGGGGAACTGTGAACGATTAAATAGTTTTAGGGGTTAATGTGTGATCAATAACAGCAGCAACAATAATTTATTTCTTACCCATCTGCCCCCATGGAGCAAGGCAGGGGACAGCAACAATTAACCAATAATCAACATCAGTTGAAACACATCAGTTAAAACACATATCAATTTCAATGGACAAATAAAATGTACACATCTAGTTGTGTATTAATAAGCTTCTTTTTTCCCCCTGTTTTACAGCTGTACCTGGCTGTTCCTGTTAAGCTGATAGTCTGATCGTGCTTATCACAGTGAACCCACAGAACAATACACCCACTGTTCACTGGGGATCACTCTGAGGCCCAAGTACCCAATCCAGAGTAGGACCGTAGGGGCAAGGGAGCTAGGTCAGTGACAGGAGTTTGGGGGTGTGGAGCCAGGTTGTAGTGGAGATCTGTCATATCCTCTTTCTCTTTCTTTTTCTTCAGTAACTACAAAAGAATTTTCAGTTTTGAACGAACCACAATTCCTCATAACGTCCAAATTAATTTGATTTGGAATGATTTGTTTAAACTATGGCCTCGAAAATAAGCTGGGATTTCAAACAACATTTTGATCCTGATTTGATGATACTACTAAGTTCTAACAAACCCGAGTCTTACGTTCACATGTCATACAGGAGTGCTGTGATGTTAAAATGGGGAGTGTATCACTTTAATC
This sequence comes from Urosaurus nigricauda, assembly GCA_034509955.1. Classification (NCBI taxonomy): domain Eukaryota; kingdom Metazoa; phylum Chordata; class Lepidosauria; order Squamata; family Phrynosomatidae; genus Urosaurus; species Urosaurus nigricauda. The sequence goes on along the minus strand of JAOEGL010000001.1, from coordinate 251,543,812 downwards.
TCTTCTCCAGGGACACAAAGAATGAGCCATTTATTTCTTTTTGAAAAAGGGGTCAACTTAAAATATTTCAATAAACCTATTTCTCTTTTCTTTTTTAAAAAGAGGCTGGGAGTCTCAACTTTTTAAAAAAGAGGCTGTAGTCTCAACTAGAGTAAACCCATTCAATCAATTGTTGAATGGTGAGTCAATGTATATGTAAAGCTAGATGATTCGATGACTTTAATCTAGTTGAGACTAATAATATGATTTAGGTCACTGCCTCTCTTTTTATATTAAGTAACTTTAAACTGGAAGTGTGATCAGTTTCTACTGTCATCAGTTAAATCCCAGGTTAAAAATTCAAGGAGCATCTGAAAGATTCTTCCTGTTCTATGCACCTGAATTTCTGTTTCTTAGCATGTGTTGTGTGTTGGTCCAAAAGCTAGGTTTCTTTCTGCTTCTGATAGGAGAAAGCTATGCATATATGTAATCTCCAGTTCTGAAATCACAGACACTCCAAGTTAACAGACTGCAAGATCATAAACAAAGAATTATAACCTCTTAATGTGATAAAACAGCAGGAGGAGAAAGAATATGAGGACAAAATTATCTCAAATATGACATCTTTAAAAATTGCCCATTTTAGAGAAGGGGAAAAAACATAAAACACATCAGGCTAATTGACTTGGGTATTTTCATAATCCTTAAAAAATATTTTATTTAAACTTGTTTTAAATTGCCATTCTTCTCACATTCCTAGTTTTTACTAGAGATTTGAATTTTACAGGGTGTATATGTTATGTTTTGGCTATGAGGAAGGGAAGTTAAACATTTTTAGGTTCCCTCACATCACTCTAACAATGACTAAACCTGATAAACACACAAGGATGGAAAACATATTGACTCTATCTCCCTCTTTATGTGATTACAAAATGCTCCTCCAGGGGAAAACACATTTCTTAAGAGCAGAGACTCCTTTATACATGGCAGCTTTCCATGTGACCCAAAACACTGATTTCTGAAACACAAAATAGAATTAGGGGGGGGGGGGATACCTATGCCCTGGTCACATGTCTCTATAGCTACATTGTAAGACTTTGTGCTGAAGCTCTGAATCCCATTTTTTTCAGTTCATTGATTGTTCATTGAATATTTTGCTGCAACTTGGTGCCAAAACTTCTCCAGCTCAGCTTTGCCATCCTCCAATGCTGTTAAAACACTTCCAGCTAGATAGAGGATAAGAACAAAAAAAAAGGGGGATTAGGCAGACATTAAAAAAAGACTTTTTAAGAGGGAGCTTCTTTGTCAAAGGCTCAATTAATGGATAGAGACATGTCTGTACTCATTATCAGAGAGTTTCTTGGGAGTTAATAGTGGAAACAGTTGTTGTTGGGAAGTGAAAATGGTAAGTGGAAAAAACCATATCATTTTAAATCTAATTACCAATGAGGAGACACCATATGATGACAGATTTCCAGTTCCTGGACCATTTACATAAAAACGTTCAACCTATGTTGCAAGTGCTACACTTGCTTCAAGTGTATTGGAAATATAAAACATGTAAGTTTATTTTAAGTGGTGGACCACAATACACATATTATAACACTATTTAACACCCCAGCCTCAAGAGGATGTTTTTGACCAGTGTATAAATCTCCTTTTTTGGTACCCAGCCTACACACATGACATTACAAAACTCCCTTCACTATGGCCACCCACCCACCCTGGCCTTAAACAATATCTTTCCTCCTACCTTTGTCTCCCAATGATCATTGTTAAAACTGATCACTTTATCATCATACACACACAGTTTGCATTTCTATGGCTATTCAAAAGTCCAATTATACTGTTCCTGGACAACAGTAGACCAAGGCTATGAACACTTATGCTACAACATCCTTTGCACTTTAATCTCAAAGGTGTTACAAGATCCCTTTGCATGCTTATATTTGAAACCAACATGGCTGTGTCTCTGAATTCCACCTCATGAAACTTTAAGTAATCAAACCATATTGTGGAAAGAATGGAATAACTGTAGATTCCAATGTGGAGTCGAAGGCTTTCATGGCCGGCATCCATAGTTTTTTGTGGGGCCTTCGGGCTATGCGGCCATGTTCTAGAAGAGTTCCTCTCTGACATTTCTTCATTCTCTGAAGATGCCAGCCACAGATGCTAGCGAAACGTCAGAAAGGAACTCTTCTAGAACATGGCCACATATCCCGAAAGCCCCACAAAAAACTGTAGATTCGTTCACAATCTAAATTCTCAGTTGAGATCCAAGAGATGTGATTCCTTCAAAACACTCAATCATATGGTACTCATACTACTATTCTACTATATTGTTGTAGGAACACATTCAAATTAGAATATGAACCTAGGGTAATTCTTCTTGTGACCCGAGTATTTATTGACTGAACTGCAGGTACAATCAACTCCAAACTAGAATGTGGCTTACTAAAATGTGTACAGTAAATTAACTATAAAACAGGAGGATGCAATGCAAATTATATTGTTTATGGGGCAACTGATACCATAGATCTCTGTACTAAAGTTAAAAGGGGAAGTGATAAGGAGTTATGCAACTATAATCCACTTCACTTACAAGGGATATTCAATATTTATTTATTTATTTATTTATATCCCACTCTTTTCTCAGAACTGGGATCCAGAGTGGCTTATTATTGCATTATCCAAGTTAAATAAATAAATAAATAAATAAATTGCTGCAGAATTGTTACATTCAAAGAAAGAGAAAAACAGCCCTGGTGGCGCAGTGGTTAAATGCCTGTACTGCAGCCACTCACTCAAAACCATAAGGTGGCGAGTTCAAGACCAGCAAAGGGCTGAAGCTCGACTCAGGCTTGCATCCTTCCGAGGTCGCTAAAATGAGTGCCCAGATTGTCGGGGGGCAAATAGCTTACAACTGTAAACTGCTTAGACATTCCTTAAGGGTATGAAGCGGTATATAAATGAAGCTGTTTGTTTTTATTTTGTTTGTTTAATGATTGATTCAGATAATGCATTTACTCAGAAATAAGCTGTGTTGAGTTCAATGGGTTTGCTGTCAGGGACCTGTGTACAAGATTTCAGACTTAACTGACTTTAAACTAGGAATAATTTGATAAAGATTTATTGGTTTTGGAAGTTTCCCAGAGAAAGCACGAAAGAAAGAAAGAAAGAAAGAAAGAAAGAAAGAAAGAAAGAAAGAAATCCCCCCCCCAAAAAAAGAAGAAGAAGATGTGAATAAATACTATAATAGAAAAAATGGGAATATACAATTATAGCCTTAGCAGGATGGAATCCGCTTCTATAAATCTATCTTGTCTATGATAAACTAAAACTGCTCAATTGTTCCAGGTCTCTAGAGAGAAAAAGGAGAGAAAAACAGGGAGAGAAAAACAAGGAGAGAAAAACAGTTTTAAAAAAGATTTAAAATGCCTAGGTTATCGCAGCTTCTGCATCATCAGTCACAGAAAGGAACAGGTTTCTCAACTTTCTCAAAAGGAGTTTCTGCCACTTTGATATATGTAAAGCATATAAATATACATAAAATCAATCATTTCTTAGAAGGTGTAAAAATTAGCTTCTTATCGATTATGCCTTGTTATCTGTTATGTTTGTGACAACATGAAAAAGAGCAAAAGTTGCTGCTATTGATTTACTGCCCAATAAATAATTCCTGGTCATTAATTATTGATTATTAAACTTCCATAATCATTTCACTTTCTCCTCATGCTATCAGTGTGAGATTCATATTGAAAGTCATTGACCTCACAGGCCCAATGTCTAGGTCACTTAATGCAGAAATGGGAGAATCATAGAATCATAGAATCATAGAATCATAGAGTTGGAAGAGACCACAAGGGCCATCCAGTCCAACCCCCTGCCATGCAGGAACTCCAAGTCAAAGCATCCCTGACAGATGGCCATCCAGCCTCTGCTTAAAGACCCCTAAGGAAGGAGACTCCACCACCCTCCGAGGGAGTGTGTTCCACTGTCGAACAGCCCTTACTGTCAGGAAGTTCCTCCTAATGTTGAGGTGGAATCTCTTTTCCTGCAGTTTGCATCCATTGTTCCGCGTTCTAGTCTCTGCAGCAGCAGAAAACAAGCTTGCTCCCTCCTCAATATGACATCCCTTCAAATATTTAAACAGGGCTATCATATCACCTCTTAACCTTCTCTTCTCCAGGCTAAACATCCCCAGCTCCCTAAGGCGTTCTTCATAGGGCAAGGTTTCCAGACCCTTCACCATCTTAGTTGCCCTCCTTTGGACATGCTCCAGTTTCTCCACATCCTTTTTGAATTGTGGTGCCCAGAACTGGACACAGTATTCCAGGTGGGGCCTGACCAAAGCAGAATAGAGTGGCACTATAACTTCCCTTGATCTAGAAACTATACTTCTATTGATGCAGCCTAAAATTGCATTGGCTTTTTTAGCTGCCGCATCACACTGTTGACTCATGTTCAGCTTATGGTCTACTTGGACTCCTAGATCCCTTTCACATGTGGTCTCGTTCAGCCAGGTGTCCCCCATCCTATATCTGTGCATTTCATTTTTCCGCCCTAAGTGCAGAACCTTACATTTCTCCGTATTGAATTTCATTTTGTTAGCACTGGCCCAGCTTTCTAGTCTATTCAGGTCATTTTGAATTTTGATCCTATCCTCTGGGGTATTAGCTACTCCTCCCAGTTTAGTGTCATCTGCAAATTTGATAAGTATGCCCCCAATTCTGTCATCCAAATCGTTAATAAAGATGTTGAATAGCACTGGGCCCAGGACAGAACCCTGTGGCACCCCACTGGTCACTTCTCTCCAGGATGAATACAGAACTTCTCTCCAGGATGAATACAGAACTTCTCTCCAGGGAGAATACAGAACCCTGTCAAATGCTGTTACTTCTTAAATATTCTGGAATTAAACATGAACTAGGAGGAAAATGTGTTCTTTGTGGTCATGCTGATGAAATAGGTAGCAAACTAAAGATCTCCAAAAGGAACTGTTAGTGGGAGTGGGCAACTCAATTGGATGTTTAGTGTCAGTTCAAGCCCAGATATATTGTGACTGAAACAGGAGTTCCTTTTTGACTTTGTCTTCTTGCGCCATTCAGGTACCAGTTTCTATATACCTTTACTTTTCCTACACACACATCATGAAAATCTCTCAGTCTCTACTGAATCATATCTCTTCAAAACCTTTTCTTCCTATCCTTATTTCATATTGGATTACAAGACTTTCTCTTTCATTCTTGCATTGAAATTTTATACACATTTCCCCTAATTATGTTGTTGTTAACTGCCCTCAAGTCAATTTCAATCCTATGAATGAGGCATCCCCAAGATGTCCTGTCCTCCACAACTCCTAGTTCCTGCAGACTCAGGGCTGTGTTCTCCTTGATTGAATCTTTCCATACTCTAGTTTTCCTCTTTTCTTGTTCTCCATAATCTAGTTTTCCTCTTTTGTTGTTTTCCATAACCTGGTTTTCCTCTTTTCATGCTACCTTCTGACTTACCAGGTGTTGTTGTCTTTTCCAATGAGTCATGCCTTCTTATGACATGGCCGAAGTAAGACAGTCATCTTGACTTCTGGGGATAGTTCAGGCTTGATTTTTTCCCAAGACTTTTTTGTTTTTCTTTTTGGCTGTCTATGGAATCCTCAGCACTCTTCTTCAGCACCACATCTCAAATGAATTTATTTCCTTAATACTGAGATCTATTTGTGTATTTTACCCAATGGACACACACACATTCAGTTATAATCAGTGCTATCTGGTGGTTTCCATTACAATGGGGTGGTGAATCCAACCCTGATTTTGTCCAATCATTTAAGGAGATATCCAAAGTGCTTAACCTGTTTTGGGCACAGAGTTACACCACCTTGGGTAGATCTTCATATGGGTTTTCAAGACACATGTTCTTCTTATAATAAGACTTGAGAGTTGAAAAGAAATATTACTTTCATTGAAACTATCAAGCACAACAGAATTATTCTATGTGCCTAACATAATTCATGTAGCATGGAGCTATCTGAAAAAAAAGTCACCACACACTGTTGCTAGCACTGAGCTGATTCTGGAAGTGCAAAATGATTCAGAAGAAGGAAAAATGTTGCCACCAAGGAAGAAAGGAGAAAATTCACATATATGGGAGATCTCTATATCTGCTTTGGCTATAGCTACACTAAGGGCACACCATCCACAAGTATTCAACTATTCAATGCAAAACCAAATATTTATTTATTTGTATGCCACCTGTCTCCTGGAGTGGGAACCAAGGCTGTTCAGAGATAAAACTGCTTAAAAACCTATCAATGCATTTTTAAAAACAATTTAAAATCTCTCATTTAAACAATTTAAAATTGCATTAAAATATAAAAGTTAAAAAAATAGAACACATGCACCATGTAAAAGCCCCATTGACAATGATTATATATTAAAAGTTTGATTGAACAAAAACATACTTGCCAGCTGGCAAAAGGAAAACAGGGAGGGACCCAACCTAGCCTCCCATGGAAGGGAGTTCTGAGAAGGTCCTCTCTCGTGTTCTCACAGAGCAGGTCTGTGACAGTGGTGGGCCCAAGAAAAAGCCTTCCCCTGATGATCTTAAAGATCTGGCAAGTTTGTATGAGGAGATATAGTCTTTTAGATAGTTGGCACCTAAGCCCTCTAGGGCTTTATAGGTCATGACTATGAATTGTGGCCAGAAATGAAGAAGTAGCCTGTGAAACTGTTTTAACAATAAAGTAAGATGAGCATAGAATCCCCATCCAGTTTGGGATGAAGTTTTAATAAAATTAATTTCAAAATAATTTGAATATTCATCATTTTTAGCTTGAGTTACTTCCAAAATTTGGGATACATCAGTTTTCCAATGACAATGATCAGACTATGTGAAGTATAAAACCTGTCCTGTATCAAACACCTCCTGAGAGTCTCCTTTTTCAAATCTTTCCATTGATTGATGACAGATGGATTCTGGCAATGTGTTGAGAAATGTATAAATTGTGAAATTAAAACTGAATATTTATTGTTGTGTACCTTCTAGTTATTTCCAACACAGGAACCCCTAAAGTGAACCTATCACAGGGTTTTCTTGGCTCATTTGTTCAGAGGGGAGGTTTGGCTTTACCTTCCTCTGAGGCTGAGAGAGTGTGGCCCAAGGTCACTCAGTGGGTTTCCATAGTTGGCCATGTATTCAAATCCTGGTCTCCAGAGTTATAGACCAACACTCAAACCACCAAACCATGCAGGGTCTCAAAACTTAATATATTTATATGCATTATTTGATAATAAGACTTCATCAGTAATATGATTCCATCACTGCATGAAAAAGTTGATCAAAATCTATGAAAGCTTGTGTTTAAATAAATCATTTGAGCCCAGTACAGACAGCCCAAAAGGGCCGTCCCTACGGCGTACATAGGGCTGGGAAGCGCGCTGCAACCGCACGCTCCCCAGCCCTAGCACGTATGGACTGCGCCATTTTAAAATCACATCCTCCATACGCGCACACGTTGATGATGACACGGTGTGCACCGTGTCCAGATGGATGTACACGTGCCTGACGTCATCTCACCACTTGAGGGCACCTAGGACACCCTTTCCACAACGCAGAAAGGAGATCCAAAATGGAGCTCCTTTCCAGCAAGCGCTTTTTTGCCACGGCAACCAGATTGCTGCGGCAATGAAGGCAGGGAAAAAGGGGCCAGGAGGCCCATTTTTCCCTTGGCTCCACCAGTCGGGCTGTCCTTGGGGCATAAAGTCCTAAGGACAGCCCTTTCCAGGCCACGGAGAAGGGGTGTTTTGCCCCTTTTCCTAGGCCTGGAACAGCGGCAGATTGGGGTGTCTGGGGCTGCTGGTGAGGCTGGCCTGGCCCCAATCTGAGCCTTAAAGGGGCGCCCATGGACCACCCTTTTTGGGTGGTCTGTAAAGCCCTTTTGTCTTTGTACAGAGCAAAAAAATATTCTCTCCAGAGAGAAAACACCAATTGCCTTATATATGACTACTGCAGCAAGACTTGCTTTTGTCCAGAAATGGAAGATGAAAAATATACTGATGATTGAAGAATGGATGATTAAGCTTTTAGAAATGGACAGATTATCAAAAAGGAACAGAGACAAGAAAACCACAGATATAGAAGATGACTGGAATGCAGTCACAAACGACTGGAAAAAAGAATGGAAATCATGAATATTATAATTTATTAGATATGAACAGAAGTTTCTCTTTCTGAAATCAGAATGTAAAATAGTTATTTTTGATGAATATTAAATGAGACAGAGAGTTTAAAGTGAGCTAAATGACAGAAAAAGAAAGAAAGAAAGAAAGAAAGATGATAGATCGACAGACAGACAATGTCAATATATTCAGCATATGAGAATTATAAGCAACTCTGGGTTAGAGGGAAGTTATAGGAAGACATAAATCATTGGTGAAATTTAAACAGACTTTTGTGTGTTGTTACAATGGAAATCAATATTTTTAATGATTTTTATACTGTATAATTCATTTTTAATAAACAACAACAACAACAACAACAACAAACAAGTCACTTAGTCTTAAAGATGTTGTTAGATTTTTTTCATCTTCCCTCTTTTTCTTTTTTATGCCCCAGTAGACAGCTGTCTCTTTGAAAACTGTTTGGCAATAAAGACTGTGAGATGATGGGGTTAAACAGGGAAAAGGAGAAATGTGGGTTTTTTTACTGTAGGCTTGGATCAGAGAAGAGGTAGAAAATTTACATATGTATGTTAGTTGACTGTTATCTTTCTCTCACTTCCAATGAGAATGAATTAGGAAGACAGGTTTGCATCTATATTTGGGGGAAAGGAATCCAAATGAGATAGAAAAGGAATCCAAAAAGTTTGATTGGCTTTTTATTGAACATTCCAAAGAGGTTTATTGATGCTGAATTTTAAACAAGGTAATGTGTTGGATTTATTTTGAATTTGGATGGGTTGTTAATTGTGAAGAAAATATGTCTTATTTCTGTGGGTTTTTTATGGATTCATTTTCTGACACTGATACCAGAGTATAGACACCTTTCTCAAAGACAACTGAAATAATGTAAAATCCCTGCATTATTTCTTATTTTGAGTTACTCAAAGATCTTCAAAGTGTTTGTTCATTAATGGCAGAATGATGACTTGGTCTGAGTTCAGCCAGAAAGCTGCATGGCATCAAGATGCTTCCATTTTCATACCTTTATCGTTTTGGGTTTGTCAATGGGGCCTATTATGTGTGAGTAGGTTTTCCTATAAATTTTCTGTAAAGCTTTTTTGTTACTGTGTCTTCAATTTCACTTCACTGTTTTTGATAAATCCTTTTCCTTTTTTACTCTAGGTTCTACTTTTTAAGGTACATACTTTATTATTCTCCCTTAAATTAGTTCTTCATGTGTGGCTTCAAGTTGTTTCCAACGTATGGTGACGCTTAGGTGAACCTATCATGGGTTGGCAAGATTTGTTCAGAAGAGTTTGCCATGGCCTTCCTTTAAGGCTGAGAGAGTGTGATTTGACAAAGGCCATCCACAGGGTTTCCATGGCGAAGCAGGCATTTGAATCCAAGTCTCTCAGAGTCCTAGTCCAGCACTTAGGCCTGTAAAATATAGACCCAAAGGAGCAGCGTGAGGCTGCTCTGGCACCAGTTGTGCTAGGACTGTGGCAACCACACAGCCTTCTCCTGGTGTGGGCTGCTGCAGTGGTCCCAAAATGAGCCACCATCAGGAGTGGATTATACCAGCTCCTTTTAAGGCTGGTTCTTTTTCACTGGTGTGACATAGGTGCAGCTTCAGGCTGCAATCGAGGTGTGGGTTGCGTAAAATGCTTTGGCCTTCAGAGTACTATACCACACAGAGTTAGTCTGTCATAATACTGCAATTTTCCAATGTTGAAGTAAGACTGGGAAGTCTATATGTCAAACCTCAGCTTTAAAACCATGAATTAATTGAGGTCAAGCTGGATAGGAGAATTACATTTACATGGGGCCAGAACAGATGGCTGTATAGGGACGGCTTGATGAGCCTCTCTGAGCACCAGATTGGGGCCATGGCAACCACACACCATAGCCCCAGTCCAGCTTTTTTCCAGCACAAAAAAAATTGGCAAAATGCTGCTCCTCTTTGTACCGGACAAAGGGGTGCTTTTTCTGCTGTGGTGGTGGCTTTTCAGTGCTTCTGTGGCATGTGGTGTGTAAAATAAATATGGCCAGAATTCACTAAGACAGTTGTGAATGTGTAACCAAGAATTAATCATTTGTGACTTGTTCATTCATGATCCCTATGTATTCTCTAGTTCAGGCAATATGTAGGGGGCATATTAGTTCATGGTCTTTGCCACAATCTGCTCCGGGTCTTCCTTTTGCAGAAAGAATGGAGCTTCCCCATCTTCTGCTTCCAATTATGTAGATTATTTTATTTCTATATTGGCCACCAGTTGATGGCCATGTATATAGTCATCTCTTTGGCCGCTTAAAGAACGCATCCATGATTAACAAACTGTTTGCTTTGCAACAGTAACTCATTCAATTTCCTCTTTCATTTTTCCTACAATCTTTGGTTCTGCTCTTACTGTTTTTGCATTCCAATTGCCCATGATTAACAAGAAGTCTTCTTCTGGTGTGTGATTAGTTTCCTCCCAGACTCCAGCACAGAGACATAGCTATATAACTAAGGTGGTGATGTAGCTAGCAGGTGATACAGATTTCCAGCCATTTTTAAACTCATTGTAAAAATCACAAAATATTTGCTTATGTAATAATAAAAATAATAAAACTTTTATTTATATCCCACTCTTCTGTAGCGAGATAATCAGAGTGGCTCACACTAAAACGTCCACATAAAATATAATACATCTTGGCGACATCGGTGTTCCAGGTATTGACCAAAGCTTTGACAGGATTACTGGTGTTACCAACCAAGGAAAGTTCTAAGGCTTTCTGGAATCCAATTGTTTCCATCAGCCTTCAAGGGCAGACCATTCTAATAGGTCCTCCACCCCTGACAGGTTGGACTGTGGCTCTTAGTTCGGTCCTGACCAGGAAATGATTCATCCACAACAGTGTGGTGGAATGTATTACCTCCACCCATAGATATTCCTGCTCCGTACTGAAAACCACATCAGGGGTATAACCCATGCAATATATTGGCCCAGAAACCAATTTGGATAGGCCCATGTCTAACATGGAATCCATGAACTCCCGAGCCACACCTGTTAAACTGATCTCAAGTGGGATGTTGAAGTCGCCCAGAATTAAAAGTCTGGGCAACTCCAGAAGCAACTCTGAAACTAGCTGAGTCAGCCCTGAAAGGGAGTCTGTTAAGCAACGGAGTAGATGGTATACCAACAGAATCCCTATGCTATCCTTGGTTCTCAGGCTTAGGTACATACATTCGAAGTGGTCTGTTTTCTGGATAGGTATACTGGTCAGAGTGAGATTATCTCTACAGACTAGAGCCACTCCGCCTCCTCGCCCACTTTCCCTTACCTTCTCGCTGACAGAGTATCCAGCTGGGAGAGCTTGATTCCAAGTGATGGCACTATCATCCCCCAGCCAGGTCTCTGTAAAACAGGCCAGGTCACCTTCCTCATACATGAGGAGGTCATGGGTGATATGAGTCTTGTTTTTTACCAACCTGCATTACAGAGGAGCAAGGTAAGTTTCTGTGGTATGGTTGGTAGGCTACTCAATCTATTCTGGGAAACAGAGTGAGCTGAAGGCAGAATCGCTTTCAGACATTAATCTTGCCTTCCTTTGTAACAAAACCTCACTCTGTTATCGCAATATCTTTCTCTGCCCCACACAACCTCAATTTCTGCTCCCAGTTTAGCCCTGGCCATCTCGTCCCCCTCACATCCCATTTTTTTTAATCCCAGTGTTCTTAGGGAGGATGGACTAAAAGATAGTTCCAGAGTTTTCTCTTTTCCATTTATAAATCACCTACCTCTTCCCACCCCTTGCCGGCTCCATTGATATTGATGAGTATTACAGGGAGCCGGCACACCAAAAATCAGCTGGGCTCCCAGGGGAGCAGAGGTCTTCCAAGGGCTGAATGTCTCATTTGTGCTGTTGTGTATCTCTGCCCAGCAACCAAAGTTATAGAAAGAAATAGTGAAGTTAAAATGGTAGATGGTTTGTGATGTTTGCACAAGTATTATATATAGAGGATGTATATAATAAGAGAATAACTGATAACAAGTCTAATATCCAACACTGCAGAGGCACAGGAGTGGCATAGCAACAAGAACAAGAACATAAAGTAACATTTTTAGCCCCAGATTATGAAATTATGGTATCATTAGTGGTAGGTTTATGAATGACCTTTCAGTGGCTGCTGCTAGACTGTGGAATTCCCTTCCCCATGAAGTCTAGTTGTCCCCCTTCCTGCTGTCTTTCTAGGGACAGGTAAAGATCTTTATGTTTAAGGACATGCTTGATTTTTAGTGTGTTGCAGCAGAAGGAGCTTTCAGTGAAGGGCATAGGTTTTCATTTTATTTTATTCTGTTTTGAACATTTTAAATCTGCTTTTAATTTGTTTTTCATGTTGTTTTTAACTTGCTTTTAATTTGTGTTTTTTAAAAAAAGAAATGCAGTTAAATGATGTGGAATTGTGGGATGTGTAGTTTGTTGTGGCACCAGAGCTCTCTGACAGAGAAGGCTAAATGTCTCACAAAACTACATATCCCAGAAATCAATAGTACAGAGCCATGACAGTCAAAGCAGTGTTAACCTGGATTATTTCTGTAGTGTGGATGCAGCCACAGTCTCTCCAAACTGTCCTTGGATACATTTTTCATCTGAATTTTTCAAGATGTCTGGGCACAAATCTATGGGTAAAAGAATGAACCCATTTCAACACATGGGAAGAGTTAATTTTTGGATGTGAGCTCCCAGAATCCCTAAATCCCAAAACCAGAATCCCTAAACCAGCATTGCCACTTGCCAAGCTCCGGCAGAACTGTAGAACTAGGATATTTCACACTGTAGAACTTGGATATTGCTCCAATAGTTGAAGTACATGCATAAACAAAATCTGACTGAATCTCAGCACACAAATGAAGCCTCAACTGGAATTTGCTTTGAGTAATTACCCTACAGTTCAGCAACAATGAGCAACTCCCATAGCAATTCCCCCTGCCATATGGTACTGAATTCTACTCTTCTATAATAAGCAGAGAGAGAGAGAGAGAGAGATGCAGGCACACACACAAGAGCCATCTATAGAAAAACTTTGAAGAATATCACTTTTTGGGAAAAAAAATACCCTTGCAAGGTATCCTGCAATAGGGAACATCATATATTTTTGGGGGGTGGGGGGAGAAGGGGGGTCAGAATTGATCCTTTTTTATTAACATAACTCATACAGCTCCCAATAGATTACACAAATTGTGCTTGATTTATGTGTTAGTTTAAGATAGTTTTGATCATCCTGGTTTTATCAATGTTTCTATTGGGAAAAAAATGGGATTGTCCAATAAATGATTTCATCCTGTACATTTCTGTTATCTGTTATTTACCAGGGTAGGATATGGAGTTGAGACTGCCATGGTGGCTCTCACAGATGACCTCTGCTTGAGCATTGACAGGGGTAGTGTGACCCTGCTGGTGCACTTGGACCTCTCAGCAGCTTTTGACCGGCTGAGAGAGATGGGTATCGGAGGCACTGCTTTGCAGTGGTTCCATTCCTTCCTCTCAGGCAGGACCCAAAGGGTGAGGCTCAGGGACAGTTGCTCGCCTAAAATCGAGCTTAATTGTGGCATCCCTCAGGGCGCCATCCTGTCCCCGATGCTATTTAACATTTATATGAAACCATTGGGGGAGATCATTCGGAGGCATGGAGCCCAGTGTCATCAGTACGCTGATGACACTCAGATATATTTCTCCATGACAAGATCATCTGCCCAGACCTCAGATGGCATCACCTCTCTCAATGACTGCCTGGCAGCAGTAATGGATTAGATAATGGAAAACAGATTGAGGCTAAATCCAGACAAAATGGAGGTACTGACAGTCACTGGCCCGAAACCAGGTCTGGGAATACAACTCCCGGTCCTAGATGGAATCACACTCTCCTCGAAGGACCCTGTTCGCAGTCTGGGGGTACCTCTAGACTAGTTGCTTCACATGACTAGTCAGGTGAATGCGACAGTCAGGAGTGCCTGTTATCAGGTTCGGCTGATACACCAGCTGCGCCCTTTCCTGGAGATGAAGGATCTGGAAACTGTGGTACATGCTTTGGTCACTTCACATTTAGATTACTGCAATGCACTCTACATGGGGCTGCCCTTGTGCTTAACCCGGAAACTTCAACTGGTTCAAAATATGGCAGCCAGACTAATCACTGGGGCATCTAGGAGAGAGCATATAACACCAGTGCTTAAGTCACTCCACTGGCTGCCGATCAGTTTCCAGGCACAGTACAAGGTATTGGTTTTGACCTTTAAAGCCCTTCATGGCTTGGGTCCATCCTATCTTAAGGACCGCCTCTTCCCAGATGAGCCCCCTCATACACTCTGGTCCTCTGGGAGGAACCTATTACAACCTAAGAAAACTAAGTTGGCACAGACCTCCCAGAGGGCCTTTTCTGCTGTCTCTCCCAGGCTATGGAATGGCCTGCCAGATGAGATGTGCCCTATTACAACCCTGGATGGCTTCAAGAAGGCCACCAAGATGCATCTCTTCCCAGACAATGATTAACCTTTCTGCTATGTACTGTCCCTCTTGCCTCTTCCATTGGGATATCTGATATTGTCGAAGCCACCCATCATTTTTAATTAGAGTTTTCAATGTCTTAATGTTTTAATTGTAATGGCCCTGTTTTAGTATTTTTAAATCTTATTATAGTTTAATTTATTTTTAAGGGGTAGGAGGAGAAATTGAATTGTCATATTTTAATTGTAATTGCTTTTAAATGTTGTACCCCTCCCTGATTGCTTACCCAGAGGGGTGGGATATAAATAAATATTTATTATTATTTATTATATATTATATTTAACTGTAATCAAACATAACATTTATTTAGACTGGGCTGGAAAACTGTGGTCCTCCATATGTAATTGGATTACAACTTACTTTACCCAGAGTTAGTAGAGTGAGAGATACTGGGAGCTGTAACCCAACACTCCTTCTAGTTACAGGAATCTACCCTTCCTAGACTTCTTCTTGTTGTTTCTGACTTATGGAGACTCTAAGACAAACCTGTCTCAGGATTTTCTCTGCATGATTTATTCACAAGAAGTTTGCCTTGGCCTTCCCCTGTGAGTTTGGGTTTCCATGGTTGTCCACGGATTTGAAACCTGGACTCCAGTCATAGTCCAATGCTCAAACTGTTACACCAGTATTAATCAGGTTGAGATGTATCAGGGGCATGAGGGAATCAGATTTTTTCTATTATTTTTCAAAAAGCATTTGCTAGATTAAAAACACTAGATTTGACCCTTTAGTTTAAATCTTTCTCTGCGTTAGGGTGGAGATGGAGATTTTCAAGTCATTTGAAGCAGTAATAATTTGTATACTGCTGTTCTACCATCTGAATGACTGAATAGTTCTTCCATTCTGTTCTGTGGTTCTATTCCTACTGACAGCCTTTCCATCACCCACATCATCTTCTTTTTGTTGTTCTGTTAGATCAGTATATTTATAACACATTGCTCTAATGCATGTTAGCTTTTTCTCTTTCAATTTATTTTCATTTACTGAAGTCATTTCTGTTGCTCCCTTCTATGCTAGTGCATGCTTAAGATAGTTTACAATAAAACAACAGATCGTAAAACACAAGATCTTGTATATAAACAAACAAGGAAACAACAAAGTAAAGAAAGATGCTAAGCTGGAGGAATGCTTGTTGGAATTATATTAAGCCTTTCATATTATTTTTTAGCTGCAGGTATTAGGTGCTTTAGTGTTAGGAATACCGAAGGGAAGGGTATTTATTAAATACACATGTAAAACGTAAAAATGCTATAAAAGTTTTATGCTGACTTGGCTGGGCTGGGAATAAGATAGATCATGATCTTCAGATTGATTTTAGAGTCAGTTGCACAGTTTTGTTAGTATTTCTGACTCCTTTTTTCCCCTTTTAACATCACTATCAGGTGTATCTACACTGCAGAAATAATGCAGTTTGGCACCACTTTAAAGTCTGTAGCTCTTGCCTATGGAATCCTGGGATTTGTACTTTTAACAGATCTTTAGCCTTCTCTATCACAAAAAAACAAATTATAGAATTCTGTAGGGTGAAGCCTTGGCAATTAAAGTGTCAAACTGCATTATTTCCACAGTGTAGATGCACTCAGCAACAAAAGATCTAACTATAAATAGGTCTGGTGGAATGAAGAATCAACCAGAACTGGGTTTTTGTGAGAAAAGACTGTGAATTCACTTGATACTCCCAAGAAATTTGTATTATTCTCATTCTGCTTGTTGTATCCTAAGTGCATGTTTTGCATCAGACTCCAAATGAACACCAAGTTTCTAGTAGTTATAGAAAATCCTAGAAACCAAAATTCTACCAAAATTTAATCTCTGATCTGTGGTGGTGCAGTGGTTAAATACCTGTACTGTAACCACTCACTCACAAACCATAAGATTGTGAGTTCAATACCAGCCAAGGGCTTAGGCTCGACTCAGGCTTGCATCCTTCAGAGGTTGCTAAAATAAGTACCCAGCTTGATGGGGGTAATTAGCTTACAGTTGTAAACTGCTTAGAGACTGCTTATTTCCTTATTTCCTTCCTTCCTTTTAGTACTAAATGACATTTTATTTTATTTTATTTATCCTGATATATTTTGACCCATACACTCAGGTTCTCTCAGAAACATCTACTTCAGCAAGCCCAAACTACGCTGACTTTAACCAAGAGGACATTTTCTTTGACTGCCCCCATCCTGTGGAATGACCTTCAGAAGAGATTTTTCAACCTGATATGCTATCTGAGGTTAAACCAGCAATAAAGACCAGTCTCTTCTGACAGATCTATCCAAATTATTTCTACATTATAGTTTTAAAGCATTTGTTGAAGGGTTTTGATATGTATTGGTTCTATATGCTCTTTTAACTGTTGTTATATGATGTGTTGTGTTATTTATAGTTGCTCCTCATCTTCATTGCAGGGAGAAGTGGGTAGAAACAACAGCAACAAAAATTATTCACATGCTTAAGTAGTGCAGTATGTTTAAGTAGTTTAGGACTTTGATTATTATATGTTGTACCCCGCCCCGATTGCTCGCTCAGAGGAGCGGATAAGAAATAATAATAATAATAATAATTTTAATAATAATAATAATAATTATTATTATTATTATTATTTTAATAATTTAAAGCACATTATTTAAAAGGCATTAGTGCAACTTGGTGAAAGCTGATTTCTGAAATGTTGCTTGAGTAACAGATGATCAATGGCAGGGGTAGGAGGAAGAACAAAAGAGAGGTGGGAGGGAAGGAAACCTGGGATATAAGTGTTTGGATGCAAAGCATGAATATGCAGGTAAAATCAAAAGAAAAAGAATTAGAATCTCTCAGTACTTAGAGGGATTGTTTTCCCACTGTGCCTGAGCCCTTTGCTGAGATTCCAAAAGGGTCTGTGCTATTATGTCACATTTTTTCAACAACTAAACCATTCTTACTCCTTTAAAAAATTGTTTATGTATGGTTTTATATCATGATTTAATTGCTTTTCACTTTATGCAGCCAAAATATTTTTGTTACCTGTATTTTATATACTAAGAGGTAGCCATTTCTACTTTGGATTGCAAAGAATTAGTTATTTAAACATCCATGTCTGCATCAGGAATGGAATGCGAATGCCTGGACTGTAGAATATTATCCTGAATGAAATATTTTCAAATGTTTTAATAGGCTGCATACTCATTCTTTCAAATAATATTCAACATTAAAAAATGAAGAATTTAAAGATATAGCCTCAGATGCTTTTGGTGGAGTAGAAGCTAGGGACAGACTTGCTACTTCATTTCCATACAGAAAGGATTTTGAATTTGAATTGACATTCTCACATACCTATGGCATATATATGCCTGTCCCTGGCTTCCACTCCATCAAAAGCATCTGGGGAAGTAGACTGAAGTCTATGAAAGCTCATGCTGCCAACTTCTTTCTTTTAGTTAGTCTCAAAGGTGCTACAAGATCTCTCTCTACATAAAAAATGAAGGATAGAGGAGCAAATATTTCACTTTCACTTTTAGGGTTTCAAAGGCTGTCTCTTGAACAAGACCAAGAGAAAAGAGTTTGAGAGGATGAGGGTAGTGGTATTGTGGATGACTGTAAACACAGCAGCTTGTTAATAAGAAAGCAGCAACTACTACTGTGCAAGAGGAGCTACAAAACACATCATTTGGATCAAACGTTAGAGACAAATTATCAGTGGCTGCAAGGAGACTAACAGCAAGGATTGCATCACAGTATTAATGATGGACAGGAGTGGAATGGATGACTAGGATCAAAAAATAAATGAGAACAGATGTAGCCTGCACCAGACTCTCAGAAAGCAAAACAAATATTGATCCTACAGTGAACGAAATTTCAAAAACAGTTGATGTCCACAGAATGATAGAATGAGAGTGCTGTTGACTCACAGATGATGAAATGAGAGTTCAGCCAGATTTTTGGGACAACAGATCCAGGTAGTAAAAGGAAATTATCACATTCTGTTTAAAAAGACTTATTCCTGATGGGATAAAGTCATATTTAAATTTAAAAGCGGGTGCTATCGCACTCAGCCATGGCCAGGCAAGTGCAACCCATATGCAGCCTGAACCCCAACCATGCTTATCCAGTGGCTTTTCAAAAACATGAGCTTGCAGTGGCTGAGTGTGATAATACCTGCTTTAAAACTTAAACATGACTTTATCCTGTGAGGGATAGATTGATTTAAATAGAATGTGATAATGTAGTAGTAGTAGTAGTAATAATAATAATAATAATAATAATAATTTTTTATTTATACCCCACTCTTCTGCCAAGGCTATCAAAGCGGCTTACAATTTGTTAATTAAGACATTTCCTTGCCCTCAGGCTTACAATCTAAAATAGACACGAAACAAAAAGAAAAGGGAGAGGTGGTGGGGAAGGGGGAAAGTCTAGCAGATCTTCTCTCTGTCCCTTAAAATGGTTTAAAGAGAATGCGATAATCTCCCTTGTTAAGTGGGGAAAGGGAGTACAGTGGTCCCCCGGGATACGAAGCCCCTGGGGAACGAAATCCCCGGGACCCGAAACAGCCGGGGCCGAAAAAAAGCCCCTGGGATCCGAAAAAATGCCCAGGTTGCGAAAGAAAAAAGCAACCCAGGCCCTTTAAAACAGCGCGCTCCGGCGCGCTGTGCACCAAAAAAAGCGGTCCCCCGGGTTACAAACACTTCCGGGTTACGAAAGTAATCCCGGAACGGATTACTTTCGTAACCTGGGGGACCACTGTACTACAAAGCACTGCAAGGCCATTTTCCAGGGAAGAACCTGAATATGTGAAGAGAAAGGGGAAAAGGTTGGATTTGGGTCCCTCATTCAGTAAACAGCCTGATTAAGCAACTTGGATCTGGGCCCAGTAAGGACTAAATAAATCCAGAATTTATCCATTCTGATCCAGAACCCAAAATGAAATCAAGATTTGGGAATCTGGGTTGCCAGTTTTCTCTCATTGAATCAGACTGAAAAACCAACAGTGGCTATTTCCTTTATACAACTGTATAATTTTTTAGGCATGGCTGACCCTAAGGAGGGGATTAACCTAACCCAGCTTCAGACAGTTGATTTGAGGATTGCTCTTTTTTTTTTTTTTTTTTTCATTTCAAGGCATCTGCAAAATTTGCTGTTTTTTTAATTCTCAAAAACAATTTTTAGAAGTTATTGCTGCCTGCTCAGTTTTGCCAATTCATTTCACATTACTTCTGTGCAAACATTATTTTCCTTCAGTACTACACTGGTTAACAGATATAACAAGAACAACAAACAGCAGAGTATTTGAAATAAAGAGCAATGGAGTTTTTAAGTGTATTTGTTTTTGCTTTATTCTACCAGAAAGCCACCTAATCAAATTCAAAACCACCTAGTGAGATAGAAATCCACCTCTTGAGAAAAGAGTATGCTTTCATTTATTATTACCAGCAGTCTAAATGGTATCCCCTTGATGATCCCTCTGCTCCCTTGCTTTT
Source organism: Urosaurus nigricauda (assembly GCA_034509955.1). Taxonomy (NCBI): domain Eukaryota; kingdom Metazoa; phylum Chordata; class Lepidosauria; order Squamata; family Phrynosomatidae; genus Urosaurus; species Urosaurus nigricauda. The sequence continues at coordinate 251,523,681 of JAOEGL010000001.1, read as the reverse complement.
GCTGATCATTTGCACTGGGGACTTCCTTCATATGTTCTGCCTTCCAGAATTTCCACTCTTATCATACTTTCTTTTCCATATGTATTTTGCTTTTCTGCTTGGCTATTTGATTTTCCCTATAATCTACCATCATAAGCATTATATTTCAAGATTCATTGAATTGCATATTAGAACCATCAGTGATCGCCAGTCAGTTCCTTTCCTCCCTCTCCATATCACAACATCTCTGCATCTTCCTTGTTTGGTAATATTGGGGGACTTGATGTCTAGGTTTTTTTCTTGAACATGCATATATGTTAGTCCAAAGTACTTTGAAGTGTGCTGGAACAAAAACAAGAACAAAACATTGTGCTCTGTATCTGGTACAAATCAATTTAACCCACCCTGATTTACTTAGCTACAGTGGTCCCCCGGGTTATGAAATTAATTCGTTCCGGCCCCTTTTTTGTAAGCCGAAAATTTCGTAACCCGGGGCCTATTTCCAATAGGAAATAGGTAATCCATTCCGGCCGGCCGGAGGGGAAGGGAAATCCCTTCCCCTCCGAAGCCTGGCCTGGCGGGGGCCTCCTGGCTGAGGAAAGGAAGGTCCGATCCGGTGGATCGGGCCTTCCATTCGTCACCCGCGGAGGCCCAGGCTGGCTGGGGAACGTTCGCTTTCCCAGCCAGCCAGGCTTGAGTCCCTTCTCCTCCGAGGCCAGGCTTCGGAGGAGAAGGGGCGGCCTTGGGTCCCTTCTCCTCCGAAGCTAGGCTTCGGAGGACAAGTGGCGGCCTTGGGTCCCTTCTCCTCCGAAGCTAGGCTTCGGAGGACAAGGGGCGGCCTTGGGTCCCTTCTCCTCCGAAGCTAGGCTTCTGAGAAGAAGGGGCGGCCTTGGGTCCCTTCTCCTCCGAAGCTAGGCTTCTGAGAAGAAGGGGCGGCCTTGGGTCCCTTCTCCTCCGAAGCTAGGCTTCTGAGAAGAAGGGGCGGCCTTGGGTCCCTTCTCCTCCGAAGCTAGGCTTCTGAGAAGAAGGGGCGGCCTTGGGTCCCTTCTCCTCCGAAGCTAGGCTTCGGAGGACAAGGGGCGGCCCAGGCTGGCTGCGGAACGTTCGCTTCCCCAGCCAGCCAGGCCTGGGCCTCCGCGCCTATCGAAAGGAAGGCACGATCCCATGGATCGTGGCTTCCTTTCGTTAGGCTTGCCCCCCAAACCCGGCTAGAGAAGGGAAGGGAAGAAGGGAATCCTCCCTGGGCGCCTAACGAAAGCAAGGCACGATCCGATCGGATCGTGCCTTGCTTGGCCTCGGAGAAGAAGGGACGGCCCCGCGATGGCCGTCCCTTCTTCTCCGAGGCCGCCGGCGGAGAAGGGACGGCCATCGCGGGGCCGTCCCTTCCTCTCCGAGGCCGCCGGCGGAGGAGAAGGGACGGCCATCGCGGGGCCGTCCCTTCTTCTCCGAGGCCAAGCAAGGCACGATCCGATCGGATCGTGCCTTGCTTTCGTTAGGCGCCCAGGGAGGATTCCCTTCTTCCCTTCCCTTCTCTAGCCGGGCTTGGGGGGCAAGCCTAACGAAAGGAAGCCACGATCCATGGGATCGTGCCTTCTTTTCGATAGGCGCGGAGGCCCAGGCCTGGCTGGCTGGGGAAGCGAACGTTCCGCAGCCAGCCTGGGCCGCCCCTTGTCCTCCGAAGCCTAGCTTCGGAGGAGAAGGGACCCAAGGCCGCCCCTTGTCCTCCGAAGCCTAGCTTCGGAGGAGAAGGGACCCAAGGCCGCCCCTTGTCCTTCGAAGCCTAGCTTCGGAGGAGAAGGGACCCAAGGCCGCCCCTTGTCCTCCGAAGCCTAGCTTCGGAGGAGAAGGGACCCAAGGCCGCCCCTTCTCCTCCGAAGCCTGGCCTCGGAGGAGAAGGGACTCAAGCCTGGCTGGCTGGGGAAGCGAAGGTTCCCCAGCCAGCCTGGGCCTCCGCGGGTGACGAGGCCGCCGGCGGAGGAGAAGGGACGGCCATCGCGGGGCCGTCCCTTCTTCTCCGAGGCCGCCGGCCTTTTTTCGTATCCCGGGGATACGATCGTAAGCCGGGGCCATTTTTCCGGCCCCGGCTCTTTCGTATCCCGGGATTTTCGTAGCCCGGGGGATTCGTATCCCGGGGGACCACTGTACTTAGGATTTGTGTGAAGTTGTTCTGTAGACCCAATTCTGCATATAGATACTTAAAACACTTTGATTTGAGGACCAAACTAGAACTGACATCAGTACAACCAGAGCCAAGCTCTGTCAATTCTCTATAAATAAAATTCCATCCACTTCTATTTTCTCTCAGAAACTATCTTGACTCATTTTCCCCAGTCAGCTGAGGGTTTGGTCTGAGGCTAAAATGCAGTATTCTGAGATCCAGAAAAAATATCTTGATGAAGAAGTCTGGAGCTTTGAAAGCATGTATGATGTGTTTTGTGCATTTTGATTATTTGGTAGCCCAATAGGGGTATCACTGTTTTGTGGATTTCGGATGCTATTGTATTTTGCTATTATGGCTATCCTGGATATGTTTTCTGGATTTGCAGATACTACATTTTACCTGCAACGTGGGAATCCTAAAGAAGAGAAAGCCAGGGGGGCAGGACTTAAATCTTTGAGGCTTCTACCACCTACAAAAGTAAAAATAAAATATTGGGACTGCATTTGGCAGGTGTTACGCATACAGCACCAAAAGGTTTTTTCAGATGCAACAGTACAGTATAGAGGCTTATTGAGAGATTCAATGTTCTCTGCCTTAAAGGGGGAGCAAGTAGCCTAACCTAGGACAGAAACAGCCTGGATCTCAAGGGAGGTTACATTTTCTGTTGCTTATGTAGTTGACATTTTATTTCCTGCACTTTACAACTCTTGGTCTCCAAGAGTCCACATGACAACCAAGAGAGAAGCCTCTGCCTGCATTGATATGTCTCCAGACCATCTTAACTGACAACTGACAACAACAAAAACAACATCTTAACAGAAATGTAGTCCTGTGCTTCTAAAATGGTCAATTTGCTTTTCCGGTATGATTTTAACACCTTTACCTGAGGCCAGTGGAGCTTCAAAAGCTTGCATGATGTATTTTTGAGCATTTTTGGCTGGCCCAATAAAGCTTTCATTGTTTGTAACTTTAAGGGATTGCAAGGATGACTTTTTTTACTTTGTCTGAACTTTAAAAAAAAATAGAAGCCAAGCTACTTGATTGGTTGAAATTGTTTCTCCAAACATTATTTGAAAAGGATATTACTATTGTGAAATGGAGCCAGTTGTGGGGAAGAAACTGTGCTAGAATCCCATTCCTATTTCCTTTCCCAGCAACATTTTGAAATGATAGCTAGGCCATACATTTCAGCCAAGGCCTTCAAGCTTTTCTGAACTTCTAGAAAAGAAAATCATTCTCACTCACCAATAACACTGTCATTGACCCTCACTTGAAACCTACATGCTCTCACCTGCAAAGTTCCTGATTTTCATCCTTTTTCTTTGTAAGAAAGAGAAGCCTTCTGAAAAGGTGTGACAAACATGCCAATGGCAGTTAGAATTGCTAAGAAGAAAGCAGTCTTTCCTGCCTTCTCTTGCCAATGATTGTCTGAAATTCCTATGGGTAGCTACAGGTTGATTGCAGCTAACTCCTTCTGACAGGTCTGTCTCATTAGATTCCACCTTGAATAAACAAGAGGTAGGAATTATATTCCATTCTTATTCTAAAAGTGTGGTGCCTTTGGGAGAAAGAATTAGATCAGCAGTCAGGCATAAAAAGGATAGGATTATTTCTCTTTAAAATTGAAAGTTTAAAGTACAACAGGATTAAAACAATGATGTTCTGGAGTTATCTGTATTTTATTCAAGCAGGATAGTAGGATGTCAACAGTTAGCTATTGTTAACGTCTAAACAATGGAAAGGAAACCTGCCAGGATTGAAAATCAACCAGGATGATGTATTAAACAGCAGCATATCTCATCTTGGGAAACAAGTTATCTAGAGTGACTGGCATCAATAGTGCTTTTATTAAAAATATATATATCTTGCTTCCTTCAAATGCTTTGCATGATGTGTTTTGTGATTTTAAGTTGATCCATTAAAGGTATCACTGTTTTGTGGATTTTCGGTTTTGTTGTAAATAAATGAAGTTTGTGCACCCCAAAGAATTGTGACAAATTTCCAAGATAAAACCTAATGCCATAATCCTAGATAAAGAACAACATATAACTGGATTAAACAACCGACACAAGAATATGTTCCGTTGTCAACATATATTGATCCACAGTTGGTTCAGCAGTCACCATCAATGTGTGAAAAAGTATGTGAATTTTAGATTCAAAATCAAGAAGAAGCCATAAGCAGGAGTGGACTTGCTGTGTATGCCATTAAATAGATACTAACCAGTTGCCTGTTCACTAATCATCAGACTTTGCATTGAGGCCCAAAAGTTCAACTTTGGTCCAAAACACACTGCAGAAATAATTCAGTTTTAGACTACTTTCACTGCCCTGGCTCAATGCTAGGAGATTCTGGGAACTGTAGTTTTGGGAGATAGCCTTCTCTATTAAAGAGTGCTGGTACCACCACAAACTACACTTCCCAGTATTCTCTAGCACTGAGCCAGGGCAGTTAAAGTGGTCTCAAACTGGATTATTTCTGCAGTGTGTTTTGAACTTTTAACTCTTCTGTCCAGAGTTCATTGCTCCAGAAGCTTTGTAGATCATCTATGGAGCACATCATTAAACAGAGAGTCTGTGAATATCTTGCAGTTAATTTCATAATCACGAAAAGTCAACACGGGTTTCAGAGAAACAAGTCATACCAAATAAATCTGATCTCTCTCTCTCTCTCTCTCTCTCTCTCTCTCTCTCTCTCTTTTTTTTTTTTTTTTTTTTTTGATAAAATTACCAGCTTGGTAAATGAAGGGACGAAGATGACTAAGGAACTTTCAACTGAGCTAAGTTTTAAACGGAACATGTATAAGAAATGGAAAAATGGGGAAATCACCAAAGAGGATTTCAAACAAATAGCCAGCACATGTAGGGGTAAAGTCAGGAAAGCTAAAGCGCAGAATGAACTCAGGCTTGCTAGAGAGGTTAAGAACAATAAAAAGGGCTTTGGGGGGTATGTCCGAAGCAAAAGGAAGAAGAAGGAAACGGTAGGGCCACTGCGTGCAGAAGATGGCAAAATGCTAACAGGGGACAGAGAAAAGGCAGAATTACTCAACACCTTCTTTGCTTCAGTCTTCTCAGAAAAGGCAAAGGGTGCTCAACCTAAGGATAATGGAGCAGAAGACAGAATAGGGGAATTTCAGCACAGAATAAGTAAAGAGATAGTACAGGAATACCTGGTTAATCTAAATGAATACAAGTCTCCAGGACCAGATGAACTGCATCCTAGAGTAATAAAAGAACTGGCAAATGTAATATCGGAACCATTGGCAATAATCTTTGAGAACTCCTGGAGAACAGGAGAAGTCCCAGCAGACTGGAGGAGGGCAAATTCAAAAGGTGCTCAACAATGGCTCCTTTTCAACCTGGAAAGAAGTGACCAGTGGGGTCCCATAGGGTTCTGTACTGGGCCCCAGTGCTATTCAATATCTTTATTAATGACTTGGATAACAGAATTGGGGGCATACTTATCAAATTTGCAGATGACACCAAATTAGAAGGAGTAGCCAATACTCCAGAAGACAGGATTGAAATTCAGAATGACCTGAATAGACTAGAAAGCTGGGCCAACGCTAACAAAATGAAATTCAATGCGGAGAAATGTAAGGTACTGCACTTAGGACGCAAAAATGAAATGCACAGATATAGGATGGGGGACATCTGGCTGAATGAAACTATGTGTGAAAGGGGTCTAGGAGTCCAAGTAGACCATAAGTTGAACATGAGTCAACAGTGTGATGCGGCAGCTAAAAAGGCCAATGCTATTTTAGGCTGCATCAATAGAAGTATAGTGTCTAGATCAAAGGAAGTAATAGTGCCACTCTATTCTGCTTTGGTCAGGCCCCACCTGGAATACTGTGTCCAGTTCAATCCAATTCAAAAAGGATGTGGAGAAACTGGAGCGGGTCCAAAGGAGGGTAACTAAGAGGGTGAAGGGTCTGGAAACCATGCCCTATGAGGAATGACTTAGAGAGCTGGGGATGTTTAGCCTGGAGAAGAGAAGGTTAGGAGGTGATATGATAGCCCTGTTCAAATATTTGAAGGGATGTCATATTGAGGAGGGCGCAAGCTTGTTTTCTGCTGCTCCAGAGACTAGAACGCGGAACAATGGATGCAAGCTGCAGGAAAAGAGATTCCACCTCAACATTAGGAGGAACTTCCTGACTTTAAGGGCTGTTCGACAGTGGAACACACTCCCCTCGGAGTGCAGTGGAGTCTCCTTCTTTGGAGGTCTTTAAGCAGAGGCTGGATGGCCATCTGTTGGGGATGCTTTGACTGGGAGTTCCTGCATGGCAGGGGGTTGGACTGGATGGCCCTTGTGGTCTCTTCCAACTCTATGATTCTATGATTCTATGATTCTAGGGAATTCTGTGGATATAGTATATCTTGATTTCAGTAAGGCCTTTGACAAAGTTCCCATGACATTCTTGCAAACAAGCTTGCAAAATGTGGGATAGACAAGACAACTGTTAGGTGGATCTGTAATTGGTTGACTGGCCACACCCAAAGGGTGCTCGACAATTGTTCCTTTTCATCCTGGAGAGAAGTGACAAGTTGGGTGCCACAGGGTTCTGTCCTGGGCCCAGTGCTATTCAATATCTTTATTAATGACTTGGATGACAGTATTGGAGGCCTAGTTATCAAATGTGCAGATGAAACCAAATTAAGAGTAGCTAATGCCCCAGAGGACAGGATCAAAATTCAAAATGACCTGAATAGACTAGAAAACTGGGCCAAAGCTAACAAAATGAAATTCAATACAGAGAAATGTAAGGGTCTGCACTTAGGGTGGAAAAATGAAATGCACAGATATAGGATGGGCAATACCTGGCTGAACGAGACCACATGTGAAAGGGATCTAGGAGTCCAAGTAGACCACAAGCTGATCATAAGTCAACAGTGTGATGCAGCAGCTAAAAAGGCCCATGCAATTTTAGGCTGCATCAATAGAAGTATAGTGTCTAGATCAAGGGAAGTAATAGTACCACTCTATTCTGCTTTGGTCAGGCTTTTTAGACTGATGAGCAGCAATAACTGCTTTTTGAGATCATCAGATATGTCTTATGATTATATCATGATGTGTTTGCCAATGGATCACAAACCTTCTGATCCTTTTATACAACAGAGTCTCCCAAACCCACCTCTACAGATCTACCTAATTACTTAAGCACCTTGTTCTATTAAATGGATTGATGCATCCATGGGCTCACCTTTTTTTCCTTTTTCTTTTTTTCTTTTCTTTTCTTTTCTCTTTCTTTCTTTCTTTCTTTCTTTCTTTTTTGGTTGCATCTACTCTGATGCCTATGTACTTATTATTTGCCTAATTTATACATTAGTTACTTTGACAAAACATGTAATTAGTAATTATAATCCCTCTTCGATATTTGTAAGAGGACTAGTTTCATTCATGCTGGCTATCATGGTAAAACTATGGAGTTTTTGTAATTATCATTAGGACTCCAAAACATTTTCTCCCTAATGTATATAATAATCAATAGCACCATTATATTGTTTAACAATGAGGAAAAGTTTGAGTAGATTGAACTCAGACCAGTGTCTCCTATAACAGCCTTTGGAACATCTTGTGCTTAATTTATTTGTGTTTCTATATTGAATTATGGCAGATAGTTGTTCGTGTAAGTTCAGAGTCCATATTGTCTGTTTTTCTGCATTCCATCAGACTACATCATAAGTCATTGAATTTCTTTCCTCCTCTAAACTTGCTGTCATGCCATAAGCAAAAGAACTAGGAAATTGATCAAACCAATGTATAGGAAAGCATTTCTGCCTACCAAATCATTTTGAAATCTGAGAAATAAAAGCAGCCCTGGGAAATAAATACAGAGAATTGGAAACAGCTATGCAGAAATTCCTGAATAGCCCCCTGCATGGCCCAAAGCAAGATGTAAATTAAGAAGTAATACACTCTAAGTGTAATGGAGCATGTACTTATAAGTTCATGGCTCCATTCATCTTATATAAACAGCTCATACTCTGTACCTCACTGGAATAATTACAGACAAAAGTGTGATCTGACATTATAAATGTAAAGACAGAAAAATGTTTCTGTAAAAATTCTCTCCCTGCCCCCACCTCTCTTTAATAAGCTGGGCCTAAAAGAAGTTCAGTCTTAATTGCTATATTACTTTCTAATTGTCCTCATACAAAAATATGGAAAATCAAAAGAATGGAAAATGCTCTCAATTGAAAATAAAATGTTAACTAACTGGTTGGCATGGCAGCCATTCTTCATGCTGCCAAGTGATCCATTAATATTCAGGAGAGACCATAGGGCCTCTAGCATTTGAAGTGAGCAGGACTGGATGGATTATACACAGGATATTTGATCTTTCCTAGAATGGACAATATTGACTACAAAAGCCCTCAAACCTATAGAGACAATTCCAATGACTCCCTGCACTGAGAAGACCATACAAAATAGACTAGTCTCACAAAATAATAAAAACAAGTCGTTCAGTCAATAATCAGAATCAACATGTATGGCTCATATGCATGAACAAGCTAGCACACATTGTAGTAGACAAGGATAGTTTTGATTGTGACATTTTTTGAAAGACATGTAAAAGCTCAATCAACCTATTCCATAGCAAATGTTTTAATGAGTAGATTAAAATTTGTTCCAGTTGGTCTTGATGAATTGAGTCAAGAGCAGCTTTCACATCAATAAAAGCCACATAGACGTGCATTACAATTCCAGCCAAGTATTTCTCAATCATATATTTCAGAATAAAGCAGTTTTCCAACTTTGGCCAACCCAGCCTATTCTGGAAGAAGTAGTGCATGATCCTCCACCAAACCCTCCCATTTTGCAATGAAGGGCATAGCATAGGTATTCCTTACTACACAGATAGTTCTTATTACAGAGATAGATAGGCTACTAGATACTTTGCTAGTTTACTAAATACTTTGCTAGATCACTCTTAGTTCCTCTTTAAATAAATTGGAACCACAGTAGCTGTAGACCACCTAGAAAGTAAAATGCCTGAGATGAAAATAAAAGAAAATAATGATACAATTATTATTATTATTATTATTAACCTTTATTTGTATAGCGCTGTAAATTTACACAGCACTGAACATACATACAATAGGGAATGCAAGATTTAAAGTTTGCTCTTCTAAAAGGATGACTTTTCTTTCTCACAAATGTTGCACTGTTTCATTTAAAAAAAAGCTATTTTGGTAATTTGAAAATGTAGTACACAATTGAAGTTGCACTAAAATACAGTCAGCCCTCAGTATCCACAGGTGTCCGTTCCACCACCACCACCCCTGTGGATACCAAAATCCATGGATGCTCAAGTTCCATTGACTTCAATGGCAGCATGTTTATGAGGCTGTGCCACCATTAAGAACAACAAGATTGGAGGATGGACTGTGGGGGGGGGGGTCAACGTAGGACTCCCCGTGGGCTTCCAGGAGGACAGTGGAGAGCATGGGGAGGGATAAAGTCAACCTCTGTGTCTCTCTCCAAGCAACAGTGCAGCCTGGAAGCCACTTCCCTGCTCCTCCTTGCTCTCTGGCAACTGCTACATCCTGGGTCCCCCTCCTGGTAGAGGGCTCTTTGGAAGAAAGAAAGAAAGAAAGAAAGAAAGACCTGCTCACCACCCTTGCCACCGCTGCCACCTTCCTTAATGACCCCCTCCTTTGCCCCCCTTCCTTTGACAAACCTCAGCAGAAGAGACCAGTAGGGGAGCAGAGGAGAGGGTTGCCAAGGGAGCAGGCGGTGGTGGCATCAGCAAGGACTGCAGGCAGGGCTGCCATCTTCCTTCCTTCCTTCCTTCCTTCCTTCCTCTTTTCCATCTCTCTTTCCAGCATTACTTCACCCTTATACAGCTAAGGTTTCCAGATTGGAACTTCTGTCTCTGTTTTTATTTTATTTTTATAAGCTCATTTATTGATTTTAATGTTGTTGTGATTTAATCTTGTTTTAAGAGGGGGAGTTGGGTGATGGGATGGTATATTTTAATTGTATTGTTTTTTAACCTTGTTGTAATCCGCCGCAATTGCTCATTCAGAGGGGCGGGCTAGAAATAAATATTATTATTATTATTATTATTATTATTATTATTATTCCTTCTCAGGAGCCCTCTGCCAGGAGAAGGGGAACTCAGGGGGTCGCAACCACTGCAGATCAAGGAGAAGCAGGGAAGTGGCTTCCAGGGTGCACTGTCACTTCACCTGGAGGGGACACAGAGCTCAGGTCTCTCCCCCTCCCCACACTCACCACTGCCTTCCTGTCAGCCCACTGGGAGTTCCACATTGACACCCCCCCCTCTGTACAATACACCCACCCACACATCCTGTTGTCCTTAATGTATCAGTCTACTTAGAATTTATTTTTTAAAAAAATCACTTCTGGTTCAAGCTCTGGTTGAAAGGGCCTTTCCTGAGAAGGGACATGGCAAATTCACCCCAAAGTTGCTGTAGATCATGGAAGCATTCTGAATTGTCATTGTCATTGTTGTTGTTGTTTTCTTTAAAGGGAAGATGGATCCTGCAGTAGGTATGAGAGGCATCTGAGGCCTAGCAAGAAGAGTGTGCCATTTCTGAATCTCAAATAGTTGACCATCCTGGTGAAGAATGTGATTTGAATATGAGAAAGCACATGATCATTGCTAATTGGCTTTTAATGACTAGAGTTTTACTGGATTAATCTATCAATTAAACTCATTAAAAGCATACTGTTCTAGAGTTAACTGTTTCACAGGTTTAAACATGCTCCCAAAAGGCATGAGCTTTGGAGTAAAATGCAGAAGCATAATTGTACTATACAGTATATGCTTATAAGTGTATTATGCAGTGGCCCCTTCCCTTATGAAGGGGATCCTTTCTGGACCTCCCCCCTGGCCGTGTAATAAGGGAAATATCACAGATGTTGAAGCCCCATTAGAAGTAATGGGGTTTATGCCCGTGGTGCACCCCATTACTTTTTCCTTGTGCGCCAAGGCTTCTTCTGGCACAGGCTTCCAGTGTATGCTGGAAGCCACGTAAGCCGCACCCGTTTATAACGCAGGTGCACTGTATATGATGTATTAAGGGACAAAACATCCTCTAACCCAGAAAGCCAGTGTTGTGTAGTGGTTTGAGCATTGGGCTACGACTCGAGAAACCAGGTTTTGATTCCCAGCTCAGCCATGAATCCCACCGGGTGACCTTGGACAAGTCACACACTCTCAGCCTCAGAGGAAGGCAATGGCAAATTGCCAAGAAAGGGTCACCTTAAGGTTGCCATAAGTCGGAAACCACACAACAACAACAGCAACAACCCAGCAAACATTTCTGTTTTTACAAAGTTCATCACAGTGTGATGTGTGGTTATAGCAGTTTTATAGTGCATTATCACTGCTCCATCCAACAGAGTGTCAGAAGTACTCAGAATCCCTCTGCTGGAGTGTTTTAGCCCCTTATTCTGAACACTCTGGCAGAAAATTCTAAGTACTTAACAAAACTACAAATCTCAATAATTTATAAAGTGGAGTCATAGCAGCTGATGTGATATTAAAACTCTATAACTGTGTGGATATACCATGAGCCACATGCAAATAATAAAATTTAACAACATGTTTTTAAAACAATTCTAAGCAAAGTACTGACTATTGCCAAGCTCCTCTTAAAATTTTCTGGTGAATTGCTGTCCTCTCCAAAGTTCATCCACTATCCCTTCTTATTGATTAATTTAATAATAAACTTCACAGATAAGCCATCTTCATAAATTCTAAAAGATGTTCTCTCTTGGGGAAGCTACTTTGACATATTCAGATTCAACAAAACCAATCTGAATAGAATTGCTGGTAAACTAAGCAAAGCAAACCTCAAACCATTCCTTATAATCATATATAGTTTGGAAAGAAACAGGCAAATGACAAAGCACCAAAAACCACATATTGAACTATAATCTTATACTTAAATTTTAGATAAACATTTCCAATGATGAATGTCTCCAGAAATAAAAAATGAACCATTTCTAACTTAAAAAAAACTGAGTCCATGCTACTTTCAAAAATAACCCACTTAAATCTTATATTGAAAGTATTGATCAGCCAATTTCTATATAATATCTCCAGTTCTCACAGAGATTGCCTCATCAGGTCTAAGAGGCTCTTATAAAGGAGTGCCAATGTATGGCTGGTTAATATGTGTCATTATTGTAGATTCTAAAGGAGGAAAAAGGTCATATAGATAAAGTAGTGGGTTCATTATTATAGTGGGAAAAATTACTAGTGTTTTGCAGTCTGCTAAAAGTACATTATTGGTGTTGGAAATGGTTTTCAGAAGTATCCAGAGACTATGTAGTATAGATTAATGCTTTAAATAAATGCGAAAGAAGTAGCCTTGTTAAGGGATTCTAGAGAAAACACGAACAACAAAGTTAGTCTTCAAGACTAGCAGCTTTATTGAAGGAATAAGACTTTGTAGGTTAAACTACTTCATCATATGCATGAAGAGGTACACATGTGTGCCCATAATACATGCATGCCTTTTCATGTGTGTATAAATATTTAGCCCTATCCAATCATTGATGTGTTTATTCACTATATAAAGAAGGAAGCATACTAGCTCCACTACTTGTGACATCATTGCCATCACCTTCTATACCTTGTAGATAACATCTCTGAAAAAGGTAATCTCCACTATTCATGTGAGTTGGAACACTTGAAAAATAGTGGTTTGGAGAATTATGCTCCCTGCATGGGAGGCTGAGAGAGTAGAGAAGTGACTGTGCTGCCCCTTATGTCTGAACACTTTGTGAATGCCTGTCTGCCTCTCTATGCTTCAGTCTATTTAACCACACACATAGCAAAGTTTGGTCCCTGAGGACTACGACTTAGTCCTCAATGAGAATTATTCCTTAAAATTATAATCTTAGCTCTGAAAGAGACTACAAATCCCCTCTATTACAATCCCCTTCCATGTTTGTTATCAACATGAACGATTTTCACATGGGAGGCAAGCATCCTCTTCCCCTCATTAAATCATTTCATTTGTGCGATCAGGGGAAAGATTATCACACCCCCATGTGCTTATCACATTGTTATCCCATCAGTAAATAGTAATGGATGCATCATTGGGTATTAATGGAAACTCCAATTAATACTCAATGATGCATCCATTGCTGTATACCAACAGGATAAGAATGGCGTGAGCATGTGGGGGTGTGATAATCTTCCCCCAAATCACGCAAATGAAATTATTTAACACACACACACACACACACACACAAGTTATGGTCAATATTCTTGAGAGAACTAGACAGACTATCATAAAAAATCAGTGGACATATGCCAGTAGATTCACAAGAAGATTAGAATACTGTTGTTAAATATTGGAAAAAGGAATGGGAAGCATGACAGCTTTAATCAGAATGGATGAAGACTGAGGGTGGAAAAACTATTAAATAAGAAGCATACTGATTGAAACTAGAATAGGGAGATCACATGTCTGAATTATTTTTTAAAATGTAAGAAATGAAATGGATGATAAAGAAATGAAGAATACACACACACACACACATATACATATATATATATATATATAGAGAGAGAGAGAGAGAGAGAGAGAGAGACGATTTAAGCAGGGCAGAGAAACTAAGGAAGTCAAAAGAAACATGAAAACATAATTAGCTTAAACATTGCAATACATTCAAAATAGGAGGATTTTAGGTAATAGAAAAATATTTCAATTTTTCATGGGAAGGAACTTATTCATATAACGTAGATGAATCTGAAATGAGTGCATGTTGTGTTGAATTTTTAATATATATATATATATATATATATATTTGTTATGTGAACTCAGAAAGAATAATGAAGATTTTTTAATGTTGTTTGTTTTTAATATGAACACATACACATAAGCTATGGTAAATATTCTGAACAAATTCAGATTATTATATTTTAGCCATACGTCATCCAATATATCCCAATGTTAAATGTTTTCAATCCATTTTGAGTCAGCTGATACTCTGAAAAAAGGTTGATTTCTTTCATATAACGCAGTTATAAATCAATCTCATGTATAAGTCAAGAGAAGATTTGGGAGCCAAATTATGAATTTTCATACTGTTCCATAGAGAGTAAAATTTAGGAGTATGGAACACTTTTAATGTTTTTGATTTTTTTTTTAATTTTTTTTGATATTTTAGCTTGGAATTTGTTTTAATTATTGTACTAATTTAATTTGAATGTACTATTTTTGTATGTTTTTAATTGTATTGTTTTAATGTTGTACACCCCCTAAGTCCCAGTCCTGGGAGAAGGGTGGGTTATAAATAACACTGACAACAACAACAACAACAACAGATGTAAAGGACAAAGCAAAGGAATTGATGCCAAAAAACTTACAAAATGCATGGTCGCAGTAACTGAAGGCTGGATAGATGAGGAGGGAATTGTGGAAAACTGTGGGTGTGCAATATGAGGGGAAGCAGTGAGGCACAAGTGGGGCTAAGAAAATGCACGCATGTCTAAAACGATGAAAATGCAAAGCAAAGAAAATGGCGAATACATTAGTAGTGATCTGATGATTTTAACTTTAATGTGATAACTTTGCCTGATTTTTAACTCAGAAAAGCTCACATACACAAATGTCTTATTTAAATCCTCCAAAGCCCAATATGTCTTGGTGCTCCTCTCAGAGGTAACACCAAAGAGCAGCCACTTCTGCCAGTTTCCCACCCAGACATTGAAAAATGTCACAAGCGGTGCCACAACAGAGAGAGTAGGGGGCTTCTTTTAGGTCTTCTTTAGTTACTGCGACCATGCATTTTGTACGTTTTTTGGCATAAATTCCTTTGCTTTGTCCTTTACATCCGTTGTGCTTCTTTTAGGTCCTTCCAGGACAGACTAAGCTCTTGCCTTGCACCACTCTGTTCAAAGAAAGGCATGGTTCCTTTTTTGATAAGAGTTATAGTACTTACATTGATCTATGGAAAAGATGTCTGGTTTTTTGGTCAATTTTTTGACTAAAATTTTTAGACTTATACATGAGTCTATAACGTAATTTACACTAAAATCTTCTCAAAGCTTTTGACTATATTTCTCTTTTAATACAGAATGTTCAACAGCATGAAGTGTGTATGAACAATGTTTGCAGCCCTTGAAAAAGTGACACCTTCCAAATGCCAATAGATCTTTCGATTCTGGAAGGAGAAAGGAAAGGTCAGGAAGAACCTCCTTCCTCCCATTTATTTATTTAATATGTTTTTTTTTCTATCTCACCTCTATCCCAAGATAGGGAGCCCATACAAGGGATGCAATCTTTGGTGATTTTGTATGCACAAAGAATGCCAAAGGTTTTTCTCTCTACTCATTGAGTTCATGAGAGCTTTCACCCAATTTTTTAAAAATAATATTTTGTATTTTGGGACAGCTTTGCATGGAAAAAAATGTAGCTGCAGAAAACAGAGTCTTTTGCACAAGATTAGGCATGAGAATAATATTCAAAAATAGTTGACAAATGGTCAAAACATATTTCCCAAATGTTGGGAAAGCCTGATGAGACAAATATTGCAGTTCATGTCTTAGGCTGCACAAGATTTCTATAGTTTTGAGAGGAGGAAACAGGACTTTCCAAACGGTGTGTGTCATATAGTTTGCTTATTTTCCATGTCAGTGCAATGCCCAGATCATGTAAAAAAATACATTTTTAAGGCTTTCCCCATGCTAATTAGCAAATTCTGGATGTTGTTATCCAAAATAAATAAATAAATAACTTTGGTACACTTTGCTACTGCATCTGTCCCACCTTTCCTCCAAGGAACTCATGGGACAACAGAATTTCCAGTAAGTCTTTTCTCTAAGCATTGACGTGAGCTAGACCACCTCAGCTTCAGCAAGAGCAAGACTGTATACATCATACAGGTGGGATCCAACTGTATGATGGTACTGGTATAGTCACTGTCAGTTAAAGTATCTTGAAAGGTTGTTTACCATTTTCCAAACATCAAAGCTAGGTAGCTAGCTAAAGTTCCTAGAAATAATGTATTGTTCCAATATTGTTAATTTTGTACCCTCAGTAATACATTGCTGTTCTCATTAAACATGACATAGAAATTGCCCTGTTCTATAAATAAGAGAACCCCTTTTAATGAATGTTTTCCTATAATTAATGTTTTCAAAGATTTTTCTAATATCTTTTGTTCTCTTAGATGTAAATAAGCATACTTCATGGTTATCAAGAAACTGCATGGTTATCAAGAAACTCCTGATTTGTTTCACAAATAATTATCACATTTTCCCTGTTTGTATAAAGGTGTTCTGTTTTTTGTTTTTGCAGGAGGGAGATATATATTATCTGGGTTGCCATCTATTTGTACTCATTTGCATTTTTACCTTTTTTTAATTAACTGAGAAAAAACACATTGTCAAGTAACATGGTATACATATCAGTTTCCAGATCTATTTTATGAGATAGACAATGCATTTATTTCAACATCTTCCACAAAAGAAGAAAACAAGAACAAACCACCCATTTGCATTATAAAGATTCCAGCTTCAGTTCCTAGAATTTCCAGGTAGAATTATGAAAAATTCCTTCCTCAAAAGATTTACTGCCAGTCTATGAGCATCTGTGGGCTCCGGATTATGTTGGACTGCAACTGATAACTCATCTTTGCCTATGTTGACTAGTGCTGTTAAGAGGTACATTCCAATAACATCTATAGAGTCATAGTTGTCCTAGTCAATACAGAAATCAATGAGCCAAATTTATAATTCAGTGTAAGGTGGATTTCTATGTTCTTCTTGAGTAGGATGGCCATGTCTTCTTCTTCTTTTTTTGGAGGACAGTTTTGATGATCAAACAGTGATATAATGAGACTGCACACATAGCTAGGGTTGAAATATGGGCTACTTTATTTAACTGTCACATATTTAAGTTTCATTACTTCAGATTTGCAAAACTGGGGAGGGGAGAGAAATCAAGTGTGGGAGCAGCTGGAACAATTGACATTTCCCAGATGTCCCCCACCCCCAGCTTTCCTTGGGTGAAAACATCTCATCCCTAGGGCTTAAAAATTGGTTTGCTCCCCCAGCTCATCTACTGGAATGCCAACTGAAGATTGAACCCCCAGGTCGTGTGACCTCTGGTGAGCACTAAACCTTCAGACCATCCCAAGGAAGCCTCTATCCCCACCCCCCACCCCCCAAGACTCATGACCAGTAGGGACCAGTAGGGACAGTGCTAGAGACCTCTCCTTCACAAAATTGGTGCCATAGTGTTCACCAAAATCTTCCTTTCTACCCCCACTACCTGCTAAATGACCTGCTACTACCCGCTACTACCCACTAAGGAACACTGCTTTAGGCCAAATTCAAATTTGCCTATAGGATAGGCACCAAAAAAAAACAAACTGTGAAAAGGTTGAAAAATGGCTCTTTTGGTCCCTTCCAGCTCTTAAGCTTCTTTGATTCTTTGATTCCTACATGGCTCAGAAGCAACCAGCAAGCTTATACTGTGATAGAAGCAGAAGGATGAACAAACACAATGAAGATGCAGAGGGCATCCAGTGTTTATCTGCCTTTATCTCCACCTGCTGCATTTTCTATACACAGCACTTAGCACCATGACATCATTAGCCTGGTCTTCCATTCATGCGAGATCATCAAAGGCAACTCTGCACTGTGTGATGGAAGGAGGCAGGAGATACCAGTGGAGACCTCTGTTTAAATATGTTTTCTTTTTGGAGTCCGGATCAGATATCACTTCTCACATATTAGGGAAGCTGTCAGTTGCTAGGCTGATTGGTACCAAGGAGAATGTTAGCAACTGGATCAGTCACCCAACACCAGGGATAGTCTAGAAAAGAAGAAGACCAGGAAAGTGGGAGCCCTGGTATAAAAACCAGTTCTTCAGCCATAGGGTAGAAGAACAAGGCACCAGGCTCTGTAGCAAGGATGGAAAGAATATTCAATAATATTTGGGAAATGATTGAAAAACATATTTTTGAGTGTCAGAAATCCTTGATGAAAAGAATCCTGCATTGATGACAATCATTGCAGTTTCGGACTTAGTCTGCACAAAATTTGCATATGGTTGTTTTGTACAGAAAACAGCATTTTCTGGACAGGAAATGGGGGTTTTTTAAAGCAGAAAATACTAATTCCATACAGAAAAAAAGTTGTTGCCTGTGTAGAATTGGAAATAGTCTTTGAAAAGTATGGATTTTAAAGTCTTTCTCACAACAAGAACACAATTATTAAAATTATTCATTTCTTCCTTCAAGAATTGCATACCTAGTCTGGATGGAGTATTGGGTTTATCTTAGCTTGGAAAGACTGTCAGAGAAAAAGGCATGGGCAGAGTGACAAGAGTCAAGCACCCATTAGGGAGGTAAAAGCTTTCTGTAGGAAACCATAGAAGGGTCCTGCTGTTTCAAAGGGTTTGACTCCAGTCTTATGAAAAAAAATGACCTATTTTTCCACCATCCAGAGCAGCTGTACAGAACTTTGGAGAAAAATCCTTCATTGGTGAATGTGCAGGTTCTGGAAGGGAATGTGGTAGGCCTTTCTATCAATATCTTAATACAAGTCTTTGTATTAAATGAGTGGAAAGCCAAGTGGCTCCAATGGTAATAAGAAAAATCCATAGCCTTTTGTGTTGACAATCTCACTATATATAGAATTAATAAAGTCTGGGATGAGTGTACTGAACACACCTGTGCTTTCCATCTCATTTTCCCCAATATGCACTCAGCATATTTTGCTATGAAATACTGATTATACACAGAGCTCACTGCATGTTCCAGTACACATCTTTTGAAATAGGCAAATCACTTGATGCTGTGTTATATGAGGCATGATAGTCATGTATAACCTAGTGGCAGAATCCTATATGACTATTATGTGCTATGTAGCTCCATAATTACTGTACTATGTAGTGGTTTCTAGGCAGACCTCATCTCCAAATCCTGTTTATCAGTAAGCAGCAACTGGGATTCATGGGGGTCTTTTCCCCAATTGATTGATAAATGACTGCCTGACATTCCAAACCCTTCCCATGAATGATCTCCAATCTGACAGGTAGAAAAGGACTCATATGTAAATCCCCATCACTCTGGAGATCACCTGAGCAGGAAAGGGTGGGAGCATCAGGCAGCCACATATTAATCAACAGACCCCTTCAATCTCAGTGGTTTGTTATTGGTAACTGCAGTTTGGGGGACTTTCACAGTCCCCATATAGCCCGTAAACTTGTCCCAAAACTGGAGGATACATAAGGATCATGAATATGAAACTGTCATGAGTACATAACTCTAGGCTATGCATTCATAACTGCCCAATACGATTCCAGCCAGTGAAAGTAAAACCTTTCTTGTTCTGTTCTCCCATATGAGTGGGAAAATGGGGGGAGGGGATGCTTCTTTTTCTCTGACATTCTTCCCATTATTTTTGCACAAACCTAACTGTTGTGAGGAATCATTCTGCACAGAAATACATGTGGCTTTTCTGCATAAAAAACAGGGAAGGGAGTTGCACGGAAGATGTGTTGTTTTGCACAGGAAAATCAACAACTATGTAAGCATCTGTGTAGAATAACTCCATGGAACACTTTGGGAGTTGGGAAAAAGAAAAGAACTCTGCAAAAAGTCTCACTGCTGCATTCCTCAAGTGTCAGAAAACTCTTGCAGCTCAGAAATGAATAGCAATGGCTACTCCTTCCATTCCCAATTTCATTTACTGTTTAATAAGTAATAATGTCATGTGGAAATGTGCATTCTCAGAATGCATCTTAATCAGTCATTCTTTGTCATCTGCTTTCATCCTCTTCTTTCCTTCATTGGGAAAAGACCTTTCCTGACTGCAGATAAGTTTTGGAGGCACAGACATTTGGATCATTGCTTTTTAACAGGGATTTATAAGTAACAAAAACCTCCTTTAATTTTATTAATTCTACAATTTGTTGATATTAGTTTGTAAACCTTGTGCCAATATTTGCATTTTTTAAAAAAAAAAGTTACATGAATTTTCACCAAGAATGTCAGATTTCAGACATTTACAGATATTAGAATGGTGCATCTTATTTTGGCACCTAAGTAAAATGAATACAGAAAACAGCACATTTTGAACTCAGTACATATTGTCTTTAATAATATGAAAATTAAGATATGATTTTGGCTCATACTCATGGATAGTAATGATAACAGTAGAAGCAGGCAAGAGAGAGACAAATTCATTCATCATATGTCTCAATCAGATCCTCCATCTGATTAATCCTTTTTCAAATGGTTGACTGAAGTAAGTGTTCAGTCCTTACAAGATGCAGTATAAAGGCAAGAGTTTCCCCAATCTGGGATCATGCAACAGAGTCCTGGCCAACCAAGACAAATCATAACTTTTAAAATATGTGTCTCTAAAAGCAACATATCAACATGTGCAGTCAAGAGCCAGGTGTGATAATCCTTCTCATCTGATGTGGCCCTTTGTATACAGGGGCAGCAAGTAGTGTGAGGTGACCTTAGTCATTCATCCAGTGTATTATTAATACTTCCCCTGTTCCCACATAGCCCACCCAGGGACATTATAATTCAGCAGATAAAATTGTATGACCTTTAAAAAATCTATAAATCTCACAATTTTGGCTCATGAGCAGTTTGTGGCCTAGCTATCTGTAGGCTGTATTCTAAGAATCTGCTACAAAATGGGTGCTAGTGGGATAGTACACTGGGTTTGTGGAAAGCCATCTGATTGGATGAATGGTGACAACAAAATCTGGCCCATAGATTGTTCTGTTGTTGTGAATCTTCTAGTCATTTCTGACTTATGACAACTTCAGTGTTAACCCTTCATGGAGTTTTCTGGGGCCAAAAGTGTGTGACTTGCCTAATGTCACTCAGTGGGTTCCCATGGCCAAGTGGGGAAATAATTTTGGGGGCCCATTCCCACTTGCGGAAAAATGTGCATTGGAACCGGGCTCTGCTCCGCTAAGGAAAGCGGTTCCAAAAGGCCCCTCGTTCACACTATGAAAATGGACCTTGTCTGGAACCACATTTTTAGCTGGGAATGCTTGTCGTTCCCACTGGAGCAGCCAGGGAAGGTGACAGCTCCTCACCCCTCCAACCCCTTTCCGCAGGGGGATCTTTGGGGGGGGGCACTAAAATTGATTGCAAAATCAATCTTTTTCAAAATCAACTATTTGCTTTTGCATTAGAGTGCATTTGTGATCAATTGTATTTTCTCTCTCTCACACACACACACACACAAACTTCTTCCCAGTCCTTGGGGGCCTTCCTTCCTTCCTTGCTCCCTCCCTCCCTCCCTCTTTCCTTCCACCCTTACTGGAGGAGCGCTCGCTGCTGCCGCTGCTCCAAAAAGCTGCCTTACAGCCTGGCAAGCCCCAATTGCTGCAACTAGTCCCGCAGCCAGGGGCCGGTGCATCTGGCAACCTGGGGCTGGTGGGGCTTGCGGTGTTTGTGCAGCGCCACTCTTGCCACTGCTCCTGGGACTCACTGGTCTTCCATCCACCAGGGAATGGAAGGCCCATCAGCTCCAGGAGCAGCAGCAGTGACACAGCAAAGAAAGCTGCCACCGCTGCCTCTGCTAACCCTGTACTGCTCCTGGCCAGAGCTGACGGGCCTTCCAATGCTGCTGCCCATGCTCCTCCCGGGGCTGATGGGCAGCAGTACCGGAAGGCCTATCAGCCGCAGGAGGAGCACGGGCCCTGGCAGCCCTAGGCACAGGGCTAGCAGAGGTCGCAGCGGCAGCCTTCTTTGCTGCATCGCTACCGCTGTTCCCCAAGCTAGCGGGCCTTCTATTCCCTGGCGGGCAGAAGGCCCATGAGTCCCAGGAGCAGCAGCAAGAGCAGTGTGGCACAAACACTGCAAGTCCTGCCAACCCCGCCAGCCCCACCAGCCCCAGGTCACCAGGTGCACCGGACCTGGCTGTGGGACTAGTTGCAGCAGCCGGGGCTCAACAGGCTGCTAGGCAGCCCCCCGGAGCAGTGGCAGTGGCAAGCCCTCCTCCAGTAAGGGGGGAAAGGAATGAAGGGGGGAAGGAAGGAAAGAAGGAAGGGAGGAAGGGAGGGAGGGAGGGAGAACTGGGAAGAAGTTTGTGTGTGAGAGAGAGAATACAATTGATCACAAATGCACCCTATTGCAGAAGCAAATAATTGCTTTTGCAAAGGATTGATTTTGCAATAAATTTTACTGCCCCCCCCCAAAAAAAACACAATTCTGACCAGTGTTCCCATTTATTGGGCACGCTTCAGAATCTTGTTTTCCAAAAAAAGACCCCTTCCAAACTAGTGTCAGGGAAGCCCAGGCTATTTGTTTTTAAGCCGGACCTTTCCTCCACTAATAGATCCAATAAGGATCAGAAGTCGGTTCAAGTGTGAACAAGGGTTAAATAGCCCACATCACACTTCGCAGCAAAATGTAGTGGGAATGGGGCTCTAGTCTCAAAAGTTGTCCAATTCACAAACCACAACACCACACTGGCTCATAAACACACACATAAAATGTATTAAGTAAAGTAGTTTCCTAATGGACATAATTGTTTTTATGATATCCCTTGGAGTACTCACAGTTTGGCCCATTTTCAAGGACAATTTAATTGGAAGGATTTTCCCCTCTCAGTTAAAAAAAATGAAATATTAGATTATCTGTTTTTGCTCATTATTTGGATTATTTGCTAAAATTGCTACCATACAATAAGCTGGTATATCCTTAAAATACCCACTTAGTTACAAAAAAAGAAGTAGAAGATGTTATAATATTCTTCACCCCAACCTCTCATTTATGCTATGAATGAAATTATATACAGTGTAAAGCAAATTATTCAACATTGAAATCAGGAACCTTGCCCTCATACTAATCATAGCTGGTTCATATTCTGCATGTTGCATGGTTTATCACATCCCAATTTGTAATATGATGAAGAAATTACTTTTGAAACTGCTTCATGGGACATATTTCTGCTTAGCTATTAGTTTCTAGATTTACTGCCTCATAACATTCTTTGCTGGAGAAAAGAGCATGGAAATTCAATCAATTTTTTGGAGTTATGGGGAAATGGTGCCACTAGCATGAAGATAAGGCCTCTTAGCTCAGGACCTCATGAAAACTGACATGATCGGGATTGTGGAACTAATTACCAGGACTCTGGAAGGGTCTGATCAAGGCTGAAATCTTGCACATACTCTTCTTGGCATAATACTGATTTCATTCAATGTAACGTATGCATAGGATTGTGTTGGAAGGCAGACAGACTATCTACTAGGGCTTGGAAAACTTTTCAGAAGCAAGGTTAAGTATAACATCTGGTAAATTAGGAGCTGAAGTAAAGAAGCAGGAAACCATTTACCCATGTGCTCCAATCTGAAGAAAGCAGAAGCCATCCTAGTAGCCCAGTCCACATGAGATGGCTCCTTGTACTAGTGCATGGATACAGAGTTGGGTGAGAAGAGATAGGTTCACTGGCCCATTTCAACCTAAACCCATTTTACAGAGCTTGGAAATGGACAATATGCAAACTCCAGAATAAGGTCTATTGAACATTCATGGAACAAAGATGAGGCCAAGGGGAAATCTATACAAATTGTATTAAATGATGTGTGGCATCAGTCCTCTGTTAGCTCTCCTTTCCCCCATTACAATAAAATACCCCCCCCCCAAAAAAAAGGAACAAGAATTTCACTCAGAGCTTGGGAAAGTTACTTTTTTTCCCTTCTTTTTGGAGTACAACTCACAGAATCCTCCAGCCAGCACAGCCAGTGAGAATGGAAAAAGTAGCACCCAAACTTCAGAAAAATAACATTTCCAAACTCAGCTCATCCTTCCTGTTTTTCTGTTTCCTATAATGTATGAAGAGACTCCTCGGTGGTTTGTAACAATTAATGTGTAAAAAGCTGTAAATGAATCATCCAATGGCACACCTTTAAAGACAATTTTCACTAAGCAATTATTCATGCTTTCAGAGTTTGGTGGGTGTTTTTTCAAGCAATTCTCAGCTCATCCTAAATTAAATCTCTTGTGAGAAGCAGAGGCCTAATTGCTCATTAAATGTCAAAAAAAGAAAATGAACAAAAGGGACATTTGTTTGGTAATGTTTTTGGATTCCATTTCTATTTCCTTGCTGTTGCACTGCTTAGACAGCATTAGTTTATAAATTCCATTATTTCAGAGAACATGCAATCATATTGTAGTCTGTGATGGTTTTTCAAAGCTTATTTCTAGATTATTTTTTTTTAAAAAAGTATTTAAAAGTCATAGGTAGGAATTGTTTTCATCTTCCATCATTTAAGCTATTGCTCATTACTAGTAATATGTACGATACAACACATTTAGAGATGTTTGATTATTGGAAGGCTTATGATATTAAAGCTTCATAATTCAGAGCTAAACATTAAAGCAAGTGGATTTAGAAGTAAATGTCAGATACTTACCATAGTATTTTCAACAGCCTGTTCAATTATACTGAGAATTCACACCAGGACAATAGGCAGAGCTTTGGAGGAAGGGTGTGGCTTTGATAACCTCCATGATATGAGATCAGATAATTTTAAAATAAGCAAGGCCCAACAGGCCAAGCTTGGGCATATGATGGGGGGAGGAATCAGTATTTAAGGGCAAACCATCCCCCATTGGGTCTCTTTTCTCCAAAGCAACCCACCCTCCCACCCTAAATGCATTGTGAACTTGGTTGGTCACTTCGGAACCAGACAGGAATTTCCTCCCCTTTTCCCGGGTGTCTACCCGTTACTGTGTGCAGAGACTGGCAATTGGCTTGGGGTGGCTGTTAAATAGGTTTAACTAGTCCATATGGGATTATTTGGTGCACATCAGTGGCACCCCCTTGTGGTAAACAGTTAGGCTCTGGAAGAGCTTAGACAGGTAAAGGAACCTGGAGTTGTGAAAGATCCTGCCTTTGGGGTAGACATGGGGTTTTTGCTCAACCGTACAAACTTGAGGAAGTTTGGGGGAGAGGGGCTTATGTTTACCTTCCTAGGACTGGCTGAGGAAGCAATTCGAATAATTTGATTCACCTCAGGGTCCTGTGTTTGTGCCCAAAGGGAAGGCTGAAGACACCTGGCTTCACCTGGACCCACACCAGGCTTTTCACTTTAATCAATTTTCTCAAGAGTTTTGAAGTTTAAGGTTGAAATTCAAGAGCTTAGCATTAAATAGGGTATAGGTCAAATAAACGGCTCTTTGTTCATCCAATTTACATGTCTGGTCTCTTTATTTCATGGTTGGGTATCAATGGTATTGGTTATATATAGGTCCAAAAGCCTAACCCTCTCAATCTAGAAATATGTAAATACCCGACAATTATGGCAGTGGATGATATTCATGAGAATGTCTTTTAGCTCTGGTTTGCTTCTTATTATATTTTTATTACAGACATGTTAGTTTAAACCATTTACTGTCTCCTTTCTTGTCCAATGACTCCCCTGATAGCAGGGAACACCAAAGGGTTGGAGAAAGTAGCAACTTGTGCTTTCTCCTTATCTCAAAGCAAGTCTGTAGATAAAGTTTAATAGTTATGGATTTGTCCAAGGAAAGACTTTAAACTACAGCCTTTCTCCAATTTATCAGTGACCTGTCTTGACTGACATTTCTGTGAGTTTAGTCATTTATTATATCTCATTAGGTATCTGCTGGATGGGAAAAATACCTCCAAATACCTTTATTTTTATCTTTATTTTAATGTTGTATCTTTTCCGTAGGTTACTTAAATGAATACTCAGTACTGCAGAAAGGGTCCCACATGGAGGGCCAATCCCAAACATTTTGCTGCTGGCAACAGTGAAACAAAAACCTTTGCTTGCAAGTCAAGGTACACAACACCTAAATCAAACCATTTTGGAATATGAAGCAAAACATTCTGCAAACACCTCTTCCCAATCCTGTGGTCAAATGCACAATGATCAAATGCACAATGTTGCCTCACATTATGGTGGAAAGGAGTAGTTGAACATGAGAGAGAGAGAGAGAGAGAGATTGAATACAAAAAAGATTGTTGTAATTTGTCTTCAAGTCAACTCTTGATTTGATGGTGACCCTGTCATTGGGTTTTATTGGTAATATTTATTCAGAGGTTTTCCTTTGTCTTCTTCTTAGGCTGCGAGAATGTGACTAGTTCATCACCCAGTTGGTTTCTAAGTTTGAGAGATTTTAAAGACTGAGTGCCCGAACCAGTGGCATTCCCACACCAGGTGTCACCATTTTCCAGGTGCAGAACTTTCGGGAAGTGGGACTTGCAGGGGTGGGACTTCCACCATCTGGGGTGGGACCTCTGGGAGGAAAAGCCAAGGCAAACTCTCTCAGCCTAAAACCAGGAATAGCAAACCCCACTCTGATGAAACTTGCCAAGAAAACTCCATGATAGTTTCACCTTAGGGTCGCCATAAGTCAGAAACGACTTGAAGTCACCACACACACAAGTCATGTTCTCTTAGCCTCAGATGATGCAATGGAAATCCCTCTCTGATGAAGCTTGCCCATTATAGTTTCACCTTAGGGTCACCAGGGACCAGTTGTCTGAAGGGAGGGAAGGTGCTCTGGACCCATAAGTTGGAAATGACTTGGAAAACAACAACAAGCATAATAAAGCACAGAAGTCACAGCACAAGAACAATGAGAGCCAGCAGAAGGCAATGGCAAACCTTCTCTGAAAAACCTCACTTGGCCATGAAACCCACTGGGACACTTTGGGCAAGTCACACTCTCATTCTCAGAAGGCAATAGCAAACCCCTCTGAACAAATCTTGCTAAGAAAATCCTTTAACAGGTCTGTTGTGACGAGTCCTCTGGGGGATCATAGTTCAATTCCCTGTGAAGCCACAGAAACTGTAACCTTAGGCAAATCATACTCTCTCAGCCTCAAAAGCGAGTCTTAAGGGTGGTGGGAGGGGAAGCAGCCTTCAGAGCCCTGTGGGGACTCTGAAGGGTGGGGGAGGAGGGAAGGGATAGGGTCACCAGAAACAATCTGAAGGCTCACAACACACACATACACACACACCCAAATCACACTGTCTCAGCCTCAGAGGATGCCAATCTCAGATCCTTGCAAGATACTTTCAAGTGAATTCTCAAGTCAAGTCTCAAGTCTGAGATCCAACTTAACAGAAAATAGGAGGTGATGGGATGTTGGAGGGAGGGTCTTGAGGCAGAAGGATCCTCTCATGTGCTGTGAGGACAGACTGATAAGTAGACCTCAACTCCCCCTCAAGCCCATTGTCTAATGTGTTTGCTTTTCCCCTCTAAGAAATATGCTCCATGCTCTGGGTTTAAGGTAGGAGTTAAGATGTACTCAGCAGCCTGTCCCCACTGCACATCAGAGGAGACTTCCAAAACTTTTACTAGAAGTCGCATGCAAGACGTGCCCTATAGGAGCAAAAGTGTTAGGCAATAGGCTTGAGGTGGAGGTCTATAGGAGGCAGGGGTTTCCTCTATGGCAAATATAAAATACCACTTCCATCACATGACCAGTAGGCAAAAAGCAGTAATATGGAAACATTGTTCAAAGGAGGAATGTCATTTTGTGTTCTTTCTGAATCAAGTTAGGCCAGTAAGGTTTCACTAAAAAAAATATACAAGTCCCGAATCAACTCAAGTCACAGTGTTATTTATTATGAAGCCGAGTTGAGGCTGAGTCATTGAAGTGACTTGAATCTGACCTGAGTCCAAGTCAATCAACAACTCAAGCCTATACCACTGGACTTCTAGGAAGTGGTAAAGACAGATATCAGAGTGGAAAGGATTTGCAGCATACACACATCCACAGTGATGCCTGCCAGTTCGAAAACACTTTGTATTTGTTGGAGAAGAATCTACTGAGATGAACCTATTAGAGTCACAGCACCAGATATATTTATAAGAAACAAGTACAACAACTTCCCATGAGTGTGAAGAGATTTCCCCCTTCCATTTAAGAACTCAATTTCTTTTCTTTTTCCTCCTTCCTTTTGAGAAAAAAAAAGTGCTGCAACTTCACAAAAGCCAGTAAAAAGCATTTCACTCTTTTATTACTTGCAAACTGCCAGAACAGTTTCAGAGCAATAGCAATCATTGTTAAAGAACATAGGAGATAGATACAGATACAGCTTTAGAAACAGCCCCATTACTCTTCCCATAGCACAGCTGAATGCATATTTGAAAATGCAGGGAGAAAGGATGAGTAAAACACCAGGATTGTAGGCTGATTTTTTAAAAGCTGTGCCTATAGGAACGTATAGATTGTGGAAGCCATGTAATAAATAAGCAAATAAAGAGAGAGACAGAGAATGAGCAGCCTTCAAAACAGGCCATTTTATTGGACACACATAGCAATTATTTCTGCTGTCCATAGAAATAAAATTTGTTTCTAGATTTTTAAAAAAAAAAAAAATTCAGGGATCAGCTTTGCTAGCATTGGCAAGGTATTCTGTGAAAAATGCAGCATAACTTGGATGCAGATGAAAAACTCACCTCTCTGCTAAAATAAATATATAAAAATGGAGTTGGATTCACAGTTGTGGGCATCCTTTTAATGTCACATAGGTATTTTTTTTCTTCCACTGTGAAGGGAAGACTTCATCAATGTGACATTGGTGCCACAAGCATAGGTGTTTGTTTATGTTGGATGAATGAACTTAATATATCAGCAGTATATACACTTGGTCTGTCAACTACTTAATTAATTGTCTTAATTTGAACAGTGAACAGTCATGCCACTTTGGATCTTCACCATTTCCCTGGCAGTGGACAGAGGCTGTTTCTCTGCCTTAGCGAGGAAGCACCAAAGAGCCCCAGTTGCAGCCATTTTTTATTTAGAGTGGGATTAAACAGTCACAGGTGCCCTCTGTCCCTACAATCCCACCAAGAAACCTCTCCAGAATGGAAGTTCTTTACTGTTGGACCATCCACAGTTATCTGCAGTGGTCGGCTTGTCTTCTCATAGAGGGTGAGGAGGATATGGAGGTGAAGAATCAGTTGGGGGAGAGCCAAACGTAAAAGGAGCTAAAGCAAGGAGGGGGAGAAAGTGTGTGTGTGTGTGTGCATGTGTGTGTGTGTGCGTGCATGGATGATGGACTAGGGAAAGTGGGAAGGAAGGTGTATGTGTGTTTGTGACTGGATCAGCTGCTGCTCCCACAGAAATAAAAATTGTCCTGCACACTCTGCTTTCAGCAGCCCATTCCCAGGCATGGAGAGAAAATGGGAAGGAGGGTATGTGTGTGTCACTGAATGAGCTGCCATCATTGGCATTACCATACTGACCCATATATAAGTCGATTTGGGGACATACATTTGTCAACTTATAGATGAGTATATATGGTATACTTGAAAAAAGGAGACATTCTGTAAAAATGTAAAAATTTTCAGAAATGAGAAGGTAACAAGAAAGCCAGTAGGCAATTGAGCAACCTAGCAGAAGCAATACTGTCAATTTTTTCAAAGTTCTATTCCTACTGCAACAATGTGCCAGTATAGAAATAATATGAAAATGAACAAGCATATCTTCTTTAAAAAAGTGGAAACCTGGATCAGCAGTGAATGGAATGAACACATGGCTTAACAGAAACACTCTGCACTTCAATTTTTTGTTATAGATTCCACTTGTAGAGGTTCACAATAGTATTTAAACAAACAAACAAACAAAAAAGAACCACTTGTAGAGGTTCTATTACCTTACAGCCCATTATTTTTTTCAAGATTCTAAATTGCCTGGCAAGTCACCACAGATGGTGGATAATCTCTATCACAGGCAATTACCTTCTGTGAACAGTGAAAATGTGGTTGAAGAAGGGGAACCAACTGCAGTCAGGCCTCCATATCCATGGATTCTGCAGTACATCCATGGATGCAACCATCCATGGCTTGAAAATATTTCTTTTTAAAAATGTACTTGGAGGGGGAAAAAATCCCAAAACTTGGTTTTGCCATTTTATATAAGGGATACCAATTTACTATGCAATATATATATATATATATATATATACACACACACACTTGAGCTTTCACAGATTTTGGTACTCATGAGGGGATGTGAAACAAAAAGCCAGTGGACACCAGGGGCCCACTGTAATGTGTTCACGCTTGTTGTCATCCTTGTGTGTAGAAGCTACCTGTATCAAAACTCTAGAAAGGGGTTTTGTTTCAGTTCGTATCTTCATCTTACACATCCAGAGAGAGATTGTACCTCACCACCCCTGTGGTGACACATCAATTGTGATATTATTTGGTAGCCTGCAGTTGCTTCTCTGAAAGGGTACATGAGCAGACGTTCACACTGGGTGTGTAGCTGCATTTCTGGAACTGTTTATCTTGGTCTTCTGCTCAGGATCCCCCCCCCCAAAAAAAAAACCCTATATGTCATACTGTTGTTTGAGAGTTGCAGAGTGGAGGCTCAATGATGTTTCCATTTTATGATCAAGCTTAATCCTAAATATGTATGTTAGTGATTAATGGAATTGTGGTCAAAGTATCACATGGGTTCCAAGTATATTTAGTTAGATACCCATTCATTATTCCTACCCCATGTCCCCTGTGTTTCTCTGTATTTATTTTCTTTCACTTAATGGCCTAGAAGAAAGCTTGTTTTGGACTTCCCATCTCAATGTGTATTTTTATAACCACAGTTGTATGATTCCATGATGCCAAACAATGAGTTAGGTCCAAAACATACAACAGAAATAATTCAGTTTGAGACCACTTTCACTGTCCTGGCTCAATGCTAGGGAGTTCTAGGAAATGTAGTTTTGTGAGACATTTGTCTTTCAGAGAGCTCTGATGCCACAATAAACTATAATTCCCAGGATTCCCTAGCACTAAGCCGAGGCAGTTAAAGTGATCTCAAACTGGATTATTTCTGCAGTATGCTTTGGGCCTTAGATAGTATTCATTCTCCCTATCTTTGCTTCCATGACTAAAGAGTATAGCCTTAGGGTAAAAAAAAAAACCTGTAATTTTTATTTATTTATTCACTTCTTGGAAAACATGATCCCATTTTGACTGTTTATCAATTACATAACACATCAACGCATCTAAGCAGCCAGAATTATAACCCCAAAATGAGATAAAGACTGCAGTCCTGTGACTCAGAAGGTGGTTTGCAGACTATATGAGTATCCAAGTACGTATCGAGCAACCAGGAGGTGTGCTTCTTTCTGTTTTCTTTACTCTTAAATAAAGTATATGCACACACATAGACTTATTCCGCACTCCTGTGCCATTACAGTTTGCAGTTCCCCATTGCAAATAGGTTTTCAATCCATGCCTTTTTCCCTAGCACTCCCCTCACTCCTTATTTAGTGAATCATAACTCTCCACCTATTATTGCTAGTGTGTTGGCCTATTGCCAGGCACTGAGAACACTAACCAAACCTTCCTTTTTTTCTTCTGAAAATGTTCAATATTTAATGGTCCTATAAAATTGTATTATTGGTTTGCAGTCTTTTAGAGAGTTAATTTCTTCATTAAAAAGCTATTTCCCCCATTTTGTGGAAATACAGTACACTGCCTGCTGTGTACATTCCTCACACTCCTGGAAAACATCTTCTTATTTGTGTGTGGTGAGGAAACTGGCCACTGAAACATCCTCATATTTGCCGTGCTTGTGCAAGTTTTAACATCTTCTCATTCAAACATGCGGCAACAACAGTTTATAAATCTTGTCTTTGTGACAAAGATGATTGCTTGTTAGAAGAGAAACCTCACAGCCACACTAGCTGTTCTAATGGATGTTTCTGCTTCAGTGTGTGTTTCTTTTCAATGTAATCCTGAAAAATCTAAAGGCTTCCTCTGGCACATCCACCAGCCCTCTTTGTGTCACTAGGATCATGGATGCTTCTGTAATCAGCAAAGCCGGTCTGATTTTAAAAAACAGTGGCAGACACTGCCAAAGCAGAGTGAGCAAATGTGGCAATCACTGGGATTTCTGACATACCCATGCAAATCTCCCTTTCTCTAATAGCAGGGAGAGGACAGAGACAACTGTGTTATTAGCATATGGTTCAGAATTTATGTAGGAAGGAGCTTGCATTGCAGCAAGAAAAAAAATCAGCCAAGGTTTTGAAAGGATGAGAATAAATTGGACAAGCCAAGAAGTTCTCGCTGCCAAGTAAACAAGCTGGACATTTATGTACTGTTGACCGAGAGTAGTGAGCTGCTAGGCCTTTTGCTGAGACTACTCCAGGAATGTCTTTAGGGACCCACTTTACAGTTTTTAAGTACATGTCAGATGGAGTGTGTCTGTGTGAATGAATGTATACTGCATCCTATACACTGAATATTTCAAAAGCAGAGACAATGGAACGTTAATCACCCCATACCCCACAAAATAATTAGCTATATTTTCAGTTTTTTCCCTTCAACTTTTGTTTATTGATGTAGCTATAGTTTCAGTTTTAAATAATTTTATGTCCCTATTTTTCCATAAGTAGTTCCTTAAAAATAGTTGCTTAAGTAGTTGCTTAAAAATATGAATACTGCAAATCAATGGGATGTGATACAAAAAACACTTGCATCCTATGGACTCTATCATTGCCTTAAGACCTACAATAATTCATAAACACTCAAACCACCATCAAGTGATAGAGACTTTGATCAAACAGGTAACTAAAGGTGACTAGAACAATAAAAAGTGGCTAATTACAAATTCTTTCCTCTGAAGCTAACCTAATTTGGTCACTAAGCTAAAACTATTACTGATCCAGATAACTATCACTCAAGCAGATGTAAGAGATATTACCCTAGTGAGCACTGAAAAACACGGGGAAATAAACACATTGGTGGCCCTATTTCCTGTTTAGATGGAGAAACACCAGATTGACTTACTAGTTGTTTCTTAAATAATTCCATGCAGGATCTTGCTCATTAAGTTCTGAACAGCACTGATGGGCAAGAACAATCATGAGACCCTTTGTTACAATATTCTACACCCCTCACACTGGATATAACTTTTCTCATAATTAATTTCTCATGTTAGGCATGTTTTTGAGAGATTACAATATTCTGCGGAATCTGGCTAAGGGAGCTAGGCTGACCTAAGAACATGTGGAATACCTAGATCATACCAAAATAAACACTGGATGAGTGTGCTGATCCACTTTCCCCCACAAGCTTTTCACACTATGTCTTGCAGTGGAGACTGATCACCATCACAAAGGGCTACTACACTGGCAAACCTATGTTTAAATTCAAAGTGGTATTTCCAAGAGGAAGACTTTAATATTAAGTAAGGGCCGAAATAGACTGGCCCAAATTAGACACTGCCCCTGAAAGACCTGGGTGGGCACTGCGACAACTGCATACTGTGGCCTCACTCCAGCCTTTACTGGTGCAAAAAGAGGTGGCAAAATGGGTGGCTTTTCTGCCACCGCGGCAACTTTTTGGCACTCCTGTGCCATGCGGCATATGAATGCTGTGCAGTTGGAGCACTGCAATGCTGCCTGCCATCTGGGCAGGCAGCCGATGTGACATTGGCTTTGGGGTGGCGCCGGGGTGTGCGTATTCCATACCCCACTTCCCTACGTGGGGAACATGCTGTTGGGAAGCCAGCATGTTGTGCCGGTCTGTATTGGCCCTATGTCTCCTAGTATTAAATCATGTCCATGCCTTAGTTGCAGGTTCCTATTTTGTTGCATGATAAAATTGTGGCTTTCATTACCTATTATGATATCTTCCACCCACTGGGTGTACAACTAGAAGCAGCAGATGAAGAATATATGAGAAATACTGGTCAATTTGTCACTGTCTTTGAAATTTTGAAGTGTGGAAGCACTTTTTAGCACAAATACTAGCAAACATTGGGGATAGATCTCATAAGCATGTTCATCATTCAATAAAGTAGTAACTACATTTTGAAAAAGTGCTATCACAGAACAAGATCCCCAGACAAAACTTTTGTATTTGTTCACACAACCAGAGGTTCACGTGACTTTCAGTGCCTTCAATTAGGAGTGTTTGAGGAACATGATCATTGTGCATTCCAATGCAAATTGACCTGATCCCCAGTCCCAGTGCTAATGGTAGATATCATAACATAATTATCATTTGTATTTCACACTCTTCAGGTAAGCTCTCTCCTCTAGAAGGGATTATCTTTTGTAATGAAGGGCACTCTTTTTTTCAATACATTCCAAAAAATGATGATGATGATGATGATGATTTTTCTTTTTTAAAAAATTACTATTCCATTGTAAAGACATTGCAAATATTTTCTCTTTCAAAAAAAGCCATCAAAGAATTTTAAGTGCAATGCTCCTGCATTATGCTATGTTTATAGAAAAGTCAATAAATTTATCCTGAAGTCAACATTTTCTAGTGTTTAGTGCTTATTTTCATACTTGGATTGGATGATATTTTATATTCATTCATGCTTTGATGAATCCCATCACCTAGCTAGTTTATTAAAATTGTGGATGAGTGAAATCGTAAATTTCAACACACTTCTATGCTGAACAATCTATGGAGCAGTAGATTGGGACCATAAAATAAGGTAAGGGAAATCATGTAGCATTCCACTGGGAAACATATTTTATCCTTCAGAGGCATATTAGAATTGCATGTTTTAGAAAATGAGGTGAGGCACACCAGACCAGCCTCCTGAGGGATATCTCCTGCCTAGAGTACTGTTTTCTCTTGACAGTTGTTTCTCAGAAAAAGAGGTCAGTGGTTTAATTTGTTTAGCATTCTTATTGCATTTCCCTTAATTCCAGTACAGCCCCACCATATCAAGAGGGATGTCTCTCTTTCTCTCTCTTTTGCAAACCATTTTAACACATCACCAGGATTTGCTAGTTTATTTCCCAAAGGGTTTCTTGAGCCATCAGTGTATCTTTCCTTTCACATCTGTTCATTCTGTTCATGGATACGCTCTTGTTGCTCCAGCTTATGTCCAAGATGATAATTTCATTTTGCTGCATAGTCAGTTTCTATCAAACATGTGCACAACACAGTGTGTGAAACTGAGAAAATGCCTGTCATGGATGGAAATGACTCATTATCCAGTCCTAAAATTCACTACCTTAGTATACTAGAGCTTAGAATAGGGTTTACCAACTGCTGGGACTTCTAAACTTCACAAACAATGACAGGGAGCACTTTGTGAAAAAAATTTCCCATAAGTTTGTACACACACACACAAACTTAAATATATAAACAAAGAGTGGGGTGCAGAATAGATAGGTTAAAAGAAATCAATCAAAGTGTTGTAATTTTATGGCCTGATCTAGATTGGCAAAAAGAAGTGTGTTCATGGCTGCATGAAAGTCTAGCCTTTAGATGGGAAAAAGGGAAAGTGTGCCATGAAAACGCTTTTTTTGCATTTTAGGGGAGAAGAAGCACCTTTAAAAAGGTGCTGGTTTTCCCAGCTTCTTTTTTAAAAACTGCAGAACAGCGCAGCTCCATCTAAAGGCTGCGGTGCAGCTGCTAAGCATTAAGGAAAAGGCAACTTCATGTCACACTGTCCTGCCAATCTAGAAAGCCCCTTATGTCTCCTAACTAAATCACCATACTTTAATATATTATTAAATTATATTATTAAATTATTCAGGAACTGAAAATTAAAAGCCCTTGACCATTCTGAGACATTTGTCCTTTTTGCTTCCTAAACCTAAGATGTAAAACAATGGCCAACTCCAAAAAGGATCTTTAAGAAAGTAATGTGAATATAAAATGAGGTTTAAATTAAGATTATTAATTAGAATATGGAAATGCAAGGGTTTTTAGTATTCAAAGGAACAGATAGCATGATGTGCATGAAAGTTACTCTAATGTTTCATTACACATATTAAAATTCAGCTGGGGGAAAACACATTGGGCAGAATCTTATTGGGCAGTTACAGATGTGAGCTACACATTTGTGACTGTTGCATATTCATGAATCCTATGTATGCCCTAGTTTATGGGATGCATAGGGGCTGTGAAAGTCCCCCCAATCCCTGCTTATGAACAGCAGCTGGTGTGGTCATCAGAGGTCTGTTCCCCTGTTGATCTAAAACTGATGTTCCCACTCCTTTTGTGTGAGAGATAGCTGGCATGAAGTAGAATTGCAACAAGAGTCTGGCTTCTGTCTGTCATACTGGAGATCACTCACAGGAGAGAAAGGGAACATCAGTTAGCTACTTCCTGATTGATGGGGAATAGAGTCCCATGGATCGCTGAAGTAGCTACCTAGCAAGTGGGGAGCAGAAGGTCAGGCCAGTAGTCACTGGGTAGCTCTCTAACTATGGTGTTTATGCATTCATAACTGTCCAATAGGATGATGACCATCTTCTTTATCTGTGTCAAAACATCTCTTTCCTTCTTGTTAAGGATTGCACTGAAAGAAGATGAAAATGTTTGCCTACACACAATGCAGTCAACTGGCCATCCTGTTTACTAGGATCACCCATTTGACTTAGAAAACACATCCAATAATTTCATCTCAGGGATTTTATTATCAAGGTATTTTTGATTAGCTATCTAACATTTGTATCATCACATAGTCTATGTGCTGCTTGTTTTACTGGAATAAATGAAGAAAGGAGAAAGAAACAATCTATGGGGACATAGTGGTGGGGGGAGGGCAGGAAGGTGAAGACAGAACAAGCTGGTTTTCTGCAGATCTAGAGAATAGTACCTGGGTCAGTTGGTACAAACTACAGGAAGAGATTTTACCTCAATGCTCATTTAGGCCTAGTTGACACATAAGTGTATTATGTGGATTGCTGCAGATATTCACATATATACATTGATGGTTAATTGTCTTCCATTTCCTGTACAAATCTGCATCTATTCACATCTTTTCACCCTCTCACTACCAAAAATGCACAGCCACCTGAATGCATGCAAAGCAACCACACAGCCACACACTTACAATAATGTGCATTTCTGTGGATTTATGTAGATACTCTGGTAAAAACCATAACACCCTTTTCTGTGGACTGCAAAAAAGCCCAAATGCCTGCTAATTGCATGTAGCAAGCACATGTGGCTGGATCACATTTTATTTGACTTGGAATAAGGACTTTTTTATTGTATAGACTGGCTCCTATTTAAAAATGAGGAGTGCCATGAAGGACAGGGGTTCTCTACTCACCTAAAGTGGAGTAGATCTGGGGAAGAGTGGGACCAGACACTTCATCCAAGATCGGTTCTGCTCAAATATCTACCAGACTAAAGTGTCTGATTGACCTCATCAGACAACACACCTAGCACCATAGGTCATGATAAAGATCAATAAATGTAGTCTTCAATCCCCTTTTTATTTCCAAATCAACTTTAACACAGCAGTCTGAAACACAGAACAAGCACAGCAAGGGATTTAACAAGAAACTTTTTAGCAATCTGAAATTCAGTAAGGCACCTACCTGATTGAATGCTTTCTGTCTCCATGAACAGGAAATATAAGACTGTATGTCAAGTTACATTTTTAAAGCAACAGCTTGTGAGTTGTTGCTTTTTATCTCCAAACATCTTCCAGATGGAAAGTCATGTATGGTAAGATACAAGTTTGGCTGTAATCCTAAACATATTTATTGGAAAATAAATCCCACTGAAGTTAATTAGATTTTTATATAGATATAGCAGGGATCACAGTGTAATCAACTGACCTTTTATTTGTTTTGGAAACTCCTATCTCACTTTTCTTCAGCCTTTGGTTTCATTTCCCCAAACAGATAATTGACCTCCCACTCACATTTAATAACAATTATTGCCACCTCATTGCAGTTAGTAGGAGGTTTGTCTTTAACTTTCATGGTAGTGTGATCTAACTCTTCCTAATTAATTTTCTGTATAGAAAAAGTCAAATTAAAAATTCCATGGAGAGATTATTTTTAAAAAAATGAAAACAGCAACTCTTTTGTTCACAAGAGTTGATTAACCTTTGTAAGTGGAAGGCACAATTATAATGTTTAATTACTAAATGACACTATAGATCACCAGCTTTATTAATCATCTAGACTACAATAATATCAACACCCTATTGTAAACTATAACATGAATCTGTAGCTTTACTTCTTCCCCACCAGAGTATGAAAATAAGAGTCTAATCATAAATATCTAATGAAATCAGATAGAATATAAATTAAGACTGATTATGACTCAGAACTGAATAACCATTTCTTTTCCTCCTGTATTGTGATTTTGTAATATAGACTTTGTTGTTATTTCAAAATGACCTTCCCACAGCCTCAGACAGATGGGAAGGAGTCCAGAGTTACTTCTACTGCAACCTTTCTTACCAAAGCAGAACCCACTACAGCCAAATATTCTTCCTACGATAGCTCACATCATACTGTTTACAGTTATATTGCAATTCTTTTTCACTAATGAAGAATGAAAGCTCATAAATGTTTACTTGAAAAGCCCCTTGAATTTTATAGATACGGAAGCATTAAGACACATAATAACTTCATTTATGAAGAAGCCGTAAGGTTCAAGGATTTTATTTATTTGTCTTTTACTAAATCTCACTCTGGACAATGCTATTTTCTTCTCCACTCCAGTCCACTACTTAATAGTTAATATTTTCTATTTTTCTACTATTTTCACAAAGAACTGAGACAAAAACTATGATTTTTCTAGTCATTCACTCCACCCAATGATTTCTGGTTGTGAACATATTATGTGGCATGGGCTATGATCACAAGGAAGCAGCAATTAATCCACTAGAGTGATGTATGGAGATGGTAATATTTTACCCTCTAAAATGCATTACAGTTGGGCCGGGGTGATGAGGTACTGTGCTATTTTAAATGGAACCAACTGCAATCAGGGAGTGGATTTTGTTGTTGTTGTTGTTGTTTTAATGTGTGGGATAATCAAAATATCATTATCCTTGTAGATACATCCCACTCAACAAACTTATTTTCATACTTCATTGTGCAGTATGTGTAAAGCTTAAATCAATCGCATGAAGATATGGTTTTTATTTTAATATTTGCCCTGCTGCACCCTATTATCATGCACTGTCTCCCATCCCCCTCCTCTTTCTTTCTCTCTCTCTCTCTCTGTAATAATTTGAAAGACCAGTAATGAGAAGGCAAAATAATTCAGTTTTAATTGTCCACCACAAGTTTACCAAAGGCTCTTGAGAAGGGCTTCCATGAATATGATGCTGCTACAGAGGAAGATCACAAAAAAAGACCTCTGCTGAACATCTAAGGTGAAGTTCACTAAGGCAGTAATATAGGGCCTATATGCACAGGCAGGATACTATGGGCCAACTCTGTGGTATCCTGCCCACAGTTCTGGCTCATTCATGACCCCAGGCCTGCACAACAATGAGTGGGGGATCACATACCTGCCCACCACAACACTGTGGAGCTGCACACCCCTTAACTGCCACAGCCACCATTTTCCCTTTGAATTCTCCCACTGCAACCCATAAGGGCAAAAACATGGCATCTGGCTTCATCCACATAGCCTGGCACCCATGTCCATGTCACAGGCCGTGATTAAGGTCTTTAGAGGGAATGCAGCAGCAGCAGGTAAGGGGCACATAGCCATATGGTCTTCCAGCTGTTGCAGCAGAGTTTCCTGGAAATTCCACCACAAACAACTGATTACAAAAGACTAGGCAAAGGGCCTTTGGGGCCAGGGTTGGGCAAGAACAGCCAGATCAGCATCCAGTTTGGCCAATCTCAGGTGGGGGCTATAGGCCTGCACTGTCTGTGCAGGATGACACCAGACCAGGGAGGCCTTTTGGCCAGTATGTCCACCCCCTAGAGTGTCTAGTTTAGGGCATACAGCTGGGTTTACTGGTTTGGAGCAGGGAGAAGCTCTTCCAGGTACTAACATTTTATATAGGCTACATTTTTAAAAATGGACAATTCACCAGAATTGTTCCCTTCAAAAAGAAAAAGAAAATCAGGTTGCAAACAAGCACAAACATTTATTTATTTATTTATTTATTTATTTATTTGAAAACCATAAAAAGATAGCAGTAAACTATATGCAATTCAATCTGTCCTCCAATGTAAAAGTAAGGAAAAATGGCACAGGAACCATACTCTTGACCAATCTAAGCAGACTTAGAGACATGGGGCTAAACTTAAGGGACTACAGACTAAAACACATAGAAATTTTCTCATCCTCCAACATGAAGAAGAGTGTTGATTGGCTGGAGATCAGAGTTGCAGCCACCTGTTTGTACCATAAAGTGAAGGGAACCCCTCTGGATGGGGCAAAACATGACCTTAAAGTTATTTTTTTGGACAGTTTAAAAACAAAACCATGTGCTTAAA
This sequence comes from Urosaurus nigricauda, assembly GCA_034509955.1. Lineage (NCBI taxonomy): Eukaryota > Metazoa > Chordata > Lepidosauria > Squamata > Phrynosomatidae > Urosaurus > Urosaurus nigricauda. The sequence goes on along the minus strand of JAOEGL010000001.1, from coordinate 251,483,376 downwards.
GTGATAAGTGCAAAAGCTTTTGCAAAGATCAGATGTAGGCATGCCCTCTGGACATTGATAATGATTCTTAAATGGTCAATGGGGATGAGAACAATGGAGATACAGACCTGAGCCAAAGCCAATTAAGTATAGACATTTACCCTCTTTCAAATCCAACTAGGGTTATCCAATGTCTTTGAAAACTGCACAATACCTCCATGTGTGGGGGTGCCTAGTCTGAACCAGATTGGAAGGTCTCCATTCAGTGGAGGTAAATAAGAAAGTTAAGTATTGATTGCTTTCATAAAACTATGTCCTCGTCAGCAGGAATGGGATTCAGAGGGAAATTCCATTTTGTACTTCAATATGAAGCTTGACTTTTTTCTAAGATGGACAGCTCTACCTGTCCAGCATTCCTTCTTCCAATGCATGCAAACTCTGGCAATAGAGAGCTCCCTGATGCATCAAGGGCTAATATTCATATTTATCAGGATGGCACTATATAAACAACAACTACTTCTTTCTACTTCCTGGCAACAGCTGCTACAAGTGACAGTGTTCTGTTCCCATATCCCCTTACACAAATGATCACATTTACAAAGGGGAATTGTGACAAGGACCCTGCTTCTGGCTGTCACACCAGAGATTGTTGTCTAGCAATTGAAGATTGTGGGGAGCGGTGGGCTGTGTGAGGCACCATGTAGCTATATAACTAAGGTAGTTACACATTTGTAACTACTTTATGGAATTCCAACCCTCATATTTTTGGTAAAGTCATACAGGATAAGTCAGTCTTGGCTGCAGACATCCTGCCCGTCAGTCATCACAATAAACAAACACAGAGATGCTACTAAAACTATCACCACAACTACTTTATCATGCCTTTGGCACCCCAATTCTTCACCATCTCAATTGGTCATCTGTGGGTTGATGGACATCAGCAATCTGCCATGTTGTACTCATTTTCAAAATTTCAAAAGCAACTACTTGGTGAATTTGGCTACTGACTTGGTAGACAGATGCGTATAGTGAACTGTCATGAAACTATGGCTTCTGGCATATAATGGTTCCATACAGATATTTTTAGAGTGTCCATTAGTTCATGTATCAGCTTTCAAATATAACTTTCGACAGCATTGGGGGGCTTAGAAACTGCTCTTGGAAATTATAATTTGTATATGTAGACTTCATCATTAAACATGTCTGCACGTTTTTCTGTTGTGTATGTACATATTTTGTTGCTCACAGCCACATGATTTGAACATTATAAGCCTGAACAGAATGGAAGAAGATACTCAAAGCTCAGAATCTGATGCCATTACTAGAGAAGAGGGTTTTTATTTCATTTTTTTAATTTACTCTTTTAATTTATGCTTCACACATTGGGAATTGTATTATGATTATATTTCACTGTAATCCACCTCAATCCATCCCACTCCCACTACTCCTTTTTTTGTCCTCCTCCTTTAAAAAAATGGCCCTGTTGATCAAATGAGAGGAAGGTGTTTGTGAATGAAACAGAGAAACATGTGGGCTACATCAATTACAGTGCAAAATGCTGAAAAAATTGCCAAAGGAAATGCTACAAAGTAAAGGAGACAGTACTGATGGGTTGTTGAGCCTGAAGAGCCTGAGAATGATTAGAAACCAAGAAGATGTTAAAAACAATAAAGGACAAAGGGTTCATAGGTCCCAAAAAGCCTAAGGACTAAAGGAGATAACTAGAATGCAGAAATCAAACAAGCAGTGAGGAAAAGACTGAGAGGTGATGTACCTGAAAAGATGACTGATAAAGTTGTTGAACAAGATGAACAACAGATTGAAAACATTTAAGAACTAAAATTTGGCAGGGTATTTAGACTGCAAGACTTTGGACATGGATGGAACAGCCCTGAGAAGCTTGACTAATTTTGCAATAGTCTGACACTTGAATATAGTGGATTATTTATGAGCACAGAGGTAGTTGCTTAACTGAGCTTGCCAAAGGGGTAAACAACTGTCTACAGCTATGATCTAGCCCTTTATTTCATTTTGAAAAAAAAAATGCTATGATGCTACCTCCCCTGCCCCTTGAGTTATTAATTATTTCAAACTCTATATTTTAAAAAATTGGGCACTGAAATGGAACATAGTAGATTTTCATGTCTTCCATGGACATGAGAGAAATGCTCTTCTGCTGACCAACAGATAAAAGCTTATTGGCAATTTAGTTATTATGACTATAAAGCTAAAGTGTATGGTTATTTCTCTTGAGTATTGTTCTTTATACAACCACTATTCTGAAGTATAACAGCAAATAAAACAGATCTAATGTAGAGACAACATAAGCACAAAGAAATGAATCAAAATAACAATTGCATACATTTATCTATAAAAATTACAATTTGACTAAATTTATGTCGTGACAACTTTATTCTCACTTTTTACTTATAGATAGCTCAGTTGCAGAACATGTACTTGGCAAAAATATTATCTGTTCCAATTTTCATAAAGCTGGTTGAACTTTGTAGCATTTCCTTAGTACCTTCCAACACTAAAATTCAAACAAACAGATAAATCTTTTAAACTCTGCATAAAATAATTGCTTTCAGAATTATCCTAGTTGTTTCTACTCAGAGGTAAATTCTAATTTGTTCAATGAGATTGAGGTGCTATACAGAACGGCACTTTGTGCCAGCCTGTGTGCAGGGTGAGGGCTGAGCATCCGCATGCTCCAAGCCCTCACTGTGCCTCCTGTGCACCATTTTGGCATGAACCTCTCTAGACAGCATGTGTCATGATGACACACAGGCGGTGCAGCCTCCAACAGTGCAGCACAGAAGGGGTGTCATGACGCCACACCATGATGCTTATGGCGCCCCTTCCAGGAAGCTGCTTGGGGTGGCTTCTTTTTGCTCCCTACAGGGTGTGGTTCAGTGCTGCTGCATGCAGCTTCTGTGGCACCGATCCAGCCAGTACAGGGTTGGCTGGATGCTGCTCATCTGTATAATAATAATAACACGTTTTATTTCTAGCCCACCCCTCTGAATGAGCAATTGGGGCAAGGTACAAAAGAGAATAACAATTAACAAAGCAAAAATACAAAGCAGTTATAGCAACAACAAAAATACATAGTAATTATAACAAAAAATAAAATTAACAAAGCAAAATACATAACAATTAACATATCAAAACAAGTAAAAAGAAAATCTCCATCCTCAACCCCCTTCCCATTCCTAAAACAATGTGAGCTATACACAGTCTAAAAAGAAAGAAAAGAAAAAAGTGAGGGGAGGGGAGAGACAAGACTCCTCCTTAAGTCCAGGAGCCAAGGCATGGGAGTAGCCCAGGTGGAGGTAGGGTAAAAAAAACCACTCTCTCAGCCATCTTTTCTTCACTGGCAGATGTTGGGGAGGAGGGAAAAAGGCCTATTCCTCCATCTTAAGTCCAGGAGCCAAGGCATGGGAGTAGTCCAGGTGGAAGTGGGGCAAACAAACACTCTCTCAGCTGAGTCTTCTTCACTGGCAGATGTTGGGGAGGAGGGAAAAAAGCCCATTCCTCCTCCTTAACACCAGGAACCAAGGCATGGGAGTAGCCCAGGTGGAGGTAGGGCAAACAAACACTCTCTCGGCCAACTCTTCTTCACTGGCAGATGTTGGGGAGGAGGGAAAAAGGCCCATTCCTCCTCCTTAAGTCCAGGAGCCAAGGCATGGGAGTAGCCCAGGTGGAGGTAGGGCAAACAAAAACTCTCGCAGCTGAGTCTTCTTCACTGGCAGATGTTGGGGAGGCTCTTACTCCCTTACAAATGTGCACAGGATTGTACTGCCAGAACATACTGTCACCCACCTGTTTTGGGGTTCATGATGAAAAGCTAGAATTCATCTGGAAAATAAAGTAAAATTCTGACTTTTCTAAATCAAGCTAATTTCAGCATGTAAGGGACATCTTTCACCCATAGGTTTCCCAATTACTTTGAATTAAAAAAAAGTGGGTAGAGTTGCATGCATGCCTCTTTGTTTGTTACCAATGAGAGAAAGGGAAAGAGAAATGTACTTCCCAGGCAAACCAGTACTAGTTCAGTCCTGGACTTTAAAGGAGTTATCCAATGTACTGAAATCTATTTCAATACTATGCAAAGGGATTTTGTAGCATCTTTGAGAGTAACTGTTTAAAAGAAGTTGTAAAATAAGCTTTTGTAGACTTGGTCTGCTTCCTCAGGTCTATGGGAATTCCTGGGCATTCCATCTTTGATCTCAGGAAAGAGGTCCTTGAATAGCAGCAGCAGCAGCAGCAGCGGCAGCAACAACAATACAACTACATAAAAAGATTGGAAAGAGAAACAGGTGAATTAGAATATGTCCACAAACTCCAATCATTTAACAGTGGTTTGAACAAAAGAAAAGGGGGGGGGGGGGTCTTCATGGCACACTACACATACTATAACACTATAACACAATCCTGTTAGCCAGTTTATCATATATCCTTTCCCGTTTCCTGCCTGCACACCCCACAGTCCAAAATTCTCTCCACCACTCATATGGACATCCACCCACCATGGCCATCTTTCTCCATGCCTCTGAGGAAGTATCTGTGGAATGTATGGAAACTTATATTAAACTCTTTTGCACAGTTAGGGGCTGAACAGAACCCGCCCCCGTAAGGGGCGGCCTGTGGCCACCCCTTTCAGTGCCGGATTGGGGCCATGATCAAACATTTCCATGGAGCAAAAAGCTGGCACTCCTTTTGGTGCTGTGTCATCGGGACGCAGTGCCAAAGGAGTGCTGTGACACTGCCCAAAATGCGGTTGGGCACATGATGTGATGGCAGCATCTGGGCAGTATCGAGGAGTGCATTGTGTGGATGCTATGCCCCCACCCTGCCCTGAGACTGGCATTTATTGCCAGCCTGTCAAGGCCCTTATTCCCAAAGGTGCCATAAGATCCCTTTGCACACGGAAATTCCAGACTAATATGGCTATGTCTCTGAATTCTGTTTCAATAAATTCAAGTTCCTTGGGTGGTTCCTTTAATCCTGAAGTGGAATCACAGACCCAATGACATCAGCCGCCACTGCCAGGTCTTTTCTTTCACCACTTTGTGCAAAGTTCCTTCCACCACCATTAAAATTGGAGAAAGGGGCAGGAAGACCTAAATGCTATAAATAATATGAGTACAGAGTAGAAGCCTGGACTGGTAAGCCTAGAGGTCCACATTTGACACATAGGCCAAGGGTTCCCTACTTCTTGTTTCAAAAATTATTAAACATCTAGTTTAAAAGATGGCAGTCCTTGTTCACTATTTTCATTTCCAAACTGTCCTGTCATGTTAGCTTGTTGTACCTGATCTGTTCTCCCATGTCCTCATTGAAGTAATCTGAACACTCAGAGCCCTTTGTTTTCAAGGAGGCCACAAGAGAGACATTTGCCATATTTTCATGGGGCAAATTTCAGAATCTAAGCCATTAGCTTTTATTTTTCTGGGTTATTAATTGGGGAATGTGAATGGTGGCAGTTATACGATTAAAGAATCCAGAAGAGTGTTGTGACAATTAATTACTGCTTACAGAGTGTTTCATCGATGTAAAGTGTTATATTACTATTAATAACACCAAGATTATGAAGCTTTAAGGGCATCAGATATTGACCCCTCTTGTTTTACCACAGGGACCTCATTAATCCTGTCCCAGTTTATCACAGTGATGAATAAATAAAACTACAGCCTTTTAAATGTGTCTTTGGTGAGATGGCAATTTGCCACATGACATGCCCCAGAAGGAACACAGAAATGCTATGAAAATAAACAGGAGTTGAAAAGAAGGGATTTTAAAATATATTTTAAAAAAAAAAACCAAAGGACTCAAGAAAATCCAATTACAGAGGGAAAAATATACCAAGCTTTTTCTGGCAAGGATTCTATGCCTTCACAATGTTGGAGTGACAAGGAGAAATTGAATCAGGCAAAGTTTTTCCATCATGGCATCTGCATAGCCAGAAAAGCTACATCTGGTATATTTCTGCTTCCTGCAGAGTCGGTTAAAAGCACAGAAGCCTGTTGGGGAAAAAAAAAATAGCTACCCTGATGGCAGCGTAAGGGTTCCTTTCTTGGTTGCTGTTGTGAAAAGCACTTTACAAATGTTCTATATTGTGAAGTCTGTCAACTTTTCAACCCACCATATTTGTACCTTTAACAGCAGATTTTACCTACTGTAATCAACAGATTATAAGATTTATCTCTATACTAATTAACAAATGTTAATTTCTGTGTCTGAAGTGGCTATTAAAAAGCCAATTGCTCAAATGTTTACAGGTTGAGCCTCCTGTATCCAAAATGCTAGGGACCAGAACTGTTTGGGGTTTTAGATTTTATTTTATTTTATTGATTTTTCAGAATACCTGTATTTGCATATATGTACATGGTGATATATCTTGGAAAGGGGGCCCATGTCAAAACACCAAATTCATTTCTGTTTCATATATGCATTAGATGCTTAACCTGAAGATGATTTTATATAATACCTTAAATGATTTTACACATGATTTTAATCTGTGGAACAAGGATTGTAGGTGTTAAAAGAACTGGGGATGTACAAGGAAGAAGCAAAAACATCTGGAGGACCTATAGAAGCATCTGGAAGACTAAGGCTGGAGAGGGTGGAAAAACTTCTGGAGGAGCTGGAGAAAAAGTTGTGGCTGGGGTGATTGGAGGAGAAGAAATATTGGGAGCAATTGGTGGAGTTGGAGTTTTGTAGATGAAAGACAGAACTTCTACAATCAAACAAAAAGCTAGGTTTATTAATTTTATGAGTATTTGGGGGTAGTGCAAGTTTGGGCCTTTGGATGTCTTCGCCACCCTCCGCATGGGAGCAGCTTTGGGGGCTGGGGCTAGGGCAAATTGCCCTAGTGAATGGGAGTGGGGGGAGTAAATGAAGTGAGGGGAGGGAGGGGGAAAGAAAGGGGGATAGGGGAAAGGATATGGGTATGGGATGCACAAACTGGATCCATTAGAAATACAGTAGAATCAAATTATATTATGTCAAATAAATTGATAATTTAAACTTTAAACACCAAAAGCCTTGGTTCGATGGTCAAACAAAGGAGGACTGAAGAATTATTAAAGAAAGATCCAGTGACATTATTTTTTTTCAAGAGCTACATCAACAGAAGGAGGGTGTAAATGAATTGAAACTGAATTGGGCAAGGAATTACAAGAAAGCATCTGGAAATTCTAAATCAAGGGTCATAGCAATAGATATAATTTTGTAATATACAATGTATTAAGAGATGATGATGGAAGATATATAATAATAGAAGAGGAATTAGGGAAAGATAAATATATATTGGTAAATGTATATGCCCCAAATGAAAAACAGGAAGAATTTAATGAGTAAGTATTAAAGAATGTGGAAAATATACAAGAACAATATGTGGAGCTGACAGGTGATTTTAAAATGCAGATGGAAAAGATAAAAGATAAATCCAATCCTTTAGTGAAGGATAGACATAGTAATATAACAAATTTAAATAAAATAATTTTAAAAAAGGAATTGAAAGATGCATGAGATTAGAAAAGGGGAGTGAAAGAAAATATACATGTTCTGAAGTACACAAGACATATACAATATGATAAATAAAATTTTGAATACCGAAATAGCAAATATAAAAATAACAGACCATGCTTTGAAGAATGTAGAATTTGCTGTAAAGAAGTACAGTGGGCCCTTATTATCCGCTGGGGTTTGGTTCCAGGACCCTCCGTGGATAACAAAATCTGTGGATGCTCAAATCCCATTAAATATAATGGCAGAACAAAATGGTGTCACATATATAAAATGGAAAATCAAGGCTTGCTATTTGGAATTTATACTTTTTGGGAATATTTTCAAGCCGTGTATGCTCAAATCTGTGGATAAAAAAAATCGTGGATAAGGAAGGCCAACTGTATTACAAACAAGCAAAAAGGTGGAGGTTAAATACTAAGATACTGAATTATCAGGAAATTGTAGGAAAAAATTGGAAAGGAAGGGCAAGAAACATGGGATATAAATGATAAAGATGTGTCAAAGAGATTTTTGAGGGATACTATGAAGGCAGTTACAATAGGGATATGTATAAAGGAAACATAATATTTTAAAAAGAGAAGAAGAAAGGAAGAAGAAATTAGCCATTTGCCGCGCAGGTCAGGCCCCCCCCCCCCCCCCAATAAATACAGAAACCTGGTTGGAGGAAAAAAGGCCACAACTTTATTAACTGTTCCACACATGTAGAACAACACAAAACCATAGGGTTGGCCCAAAGCATAAGGTCTGGATCTGGCCATCAGCAACACCCTGGTTGGTTGATGTACCCTTGGTAGCAGGGGCAAACATCGGGATGACGTAGGTGCCAAGCTCCGCCCTGTTGCGCAGTTAGGCAACTGTGCTGCTTCACATCGAATTGCGAGACATCCTAGTCACCGGGTATTAATCGACTGTGGCCCCCGCAATGGCCACAGCGAACCGCTCCTTACCCGGGTCATGAGGACTCCCGATCCAGTGCCAGCGGGCCCTGGAAACCCCTACCCCAGATCCAGGCCTATGCTGCCGCCACACAGGCAGGTCTGAAAGAGCGCCTGCCGCCAACCCTAAGAACCGAAAAAGAACCCTCCACAAATAACATTAATAGCATTCGCTTGAGCAAGAGTCCAAATCAGGGTGCACATAGCCCGCAAACACCCTAGACTTCCATCAACCAATTTACTTGATGACATCAGTAGAGAGTCCAGCACAGGCTGTAGATGTGGCCGCTCCAATGCGGAATGAATGGCCCCCAAATTCAACCAAAAGAAGACCCATCGCCTGAAGGGCCAGCTTTAACACAGCAACAAATTGAAAGCGTGTGACAGGTGAGCCATCAGCATGACAAAATAGGGATCCTTGACATGCAGGCTGGTGCCTAATAAACCTTTTTAGAACCCGAACAGGACAGAGGTGCGAGTCTTTTAGGTGCCCCAATATGATCGATGAGGCTCAGCCCAGTTTATCACATTTTGACCTGAGAACTGTCAAACATACAGCATCAACATTGAACAAAACATCAGTGATGCACAAGTATCTTTTTGAGCAATAGGTCTTCGAAGACAGGACCAGCTCCCCTACCCTCAGGGCCCCAAATGGCGGGAAGCTGGGAAACAATATCCTGAAGCAGTGTAAAAACAGATAGGGTGCCTGGCATCGTTTTTGTCCATATGCATGCATCTCCAACCCTCCAGAGTGCAACACACTTGGAAACAAGCACATGGATCAACCAGGCTGGAGGCTTTTGCAAAGAACAAAATACCTGCAAGGTGAACAGAAATAGAGCGTGGGGAAACCCCACTATACTTTAACCACGTCATGAAGCATAAAACAGTTGTCGAATCCATAGGCCAAAGTGCCGGAATGCCTAGGGCACCCCACAAGGAGGACAATTTAGAAAAAACCTTATTATAGGCCCTGAGAGTGGAGGGGGCCACTGAAGACAAAATGCCCTGGGTCACATTGGAAGTCCAATCTTCCTGAGGAACTCTGGAAATGGCATGGGAAGGGGGTCTGCCTTTGGAGCCAGCCATTGAAACCTGTCTTCCTGGAATCAAGAAAGATCATCAGCTAAATTATTTTGCAAACCAAGAGCAAACCAAGCTGTGATAGAATTGTTAAAATTAAACAAGTGAGTACGAGCCACAGCACCAGCACGACTCTTTCTGATTTGAAAGACAGGCTATTAACAACAGCAACTATGGCTTGATTATCGCAGCAGAACAGAACACGTTTGGTGGAGAACTCATGTTTCCAAATAATGACAGCCGTCACAATGGGAAATAATTCCAAAATAAATAAATAAATAAATAAATTATTAACAACATCCTCTTAAGCCCAACCCTTTGGCCATTTTTTTGAGCACACCAGTGTCCTTGAAAAAACAGCCCAAATCACAATCTTCAGATCATCTCTAATACCCTTGGTAATGCTCACATGGTAATGAGGCCTGGAAATACCTGCAGTAGCTCTGGCCAGCCTGGCACAAAAGGGGCGACCAGGAGAAACCACACAGCACGCAAAGTTCAGGTGACCCAGGAGGAATTGCACCTGTCTCATAGTAACTTTTTGGGATGCAAGAAATTCTGAAATAAGTTTTTTTTTTTTTTTAGAGCACTCAATTTATCAGGAGGGAGACGAGAAACTCCTTCAACCGAGTCCAATTGGACACCCAAAAATGTGAGGGACATAGCTGGCCCCTTAAGTGTTATCAGCTGCTGAAGGGACCCCGATCTCAGATGCCAAAGCAGAAAAGGTATCTAGGAGCATCTGGCAATGGTCTGAGCCAGACCGTCCGGTGAAAAGGAAATCATCCAGTTAATGAGTCACAAGCGGGGAGCAAGCCCTGCGCTTTACCTCCCACTCCAGGAAAGTACTGAAGGCCTCAAAGGCTGCACAGCTAATTGAACAGCCCATCGGTATAGCCTTATCGAAATACCATCGGCCTTGTACCTTAAGCCCTTACAGGTGGAAATCATCAGAGTGAACAGGCAAAAGGCAGAAAGCAGACTGAATGTCACATTTGGCCATTTGGGCTCCGCGGCCACATGCCTGCACTAGCTGGACCACATGGTCAAACGAAGCATAGCTAAGTCGGAATTCCCCCAGAGCCTTCGTGGGGACAACTCTTAAGGGAGACACCTGAATGTTTGGGAAAGGCGGAGAATCAAAAGGCCTTTCAATGCAGCCGGCATCTATTTCTTTTTGAATCTTTTTCATAAGAACCTCCGGCATATCTCAAGCTGATTTAAGATTCTTAGACTCTGAAGGAGGAGGGGAACAAGTCACCTTGGGCAGGGCCCCATGCTGAAAGGGATGGTGGCCTGATTTTGGGCAAGCTGCCTTACTATGGGGCCCCCGACAAAGTTCAAAGATGTGGTCATATCTGCAGTGAGACCTGGAGCACCTTCCTGCATTATATTCCCAGCAGACCAATTTATGTCCCTCTTACCATCCGGTCTGGTGGCCCCTTTGGACCTGGTCAGAGGGACCACATGAAGCATGTGGCAATCTAAGTGTCAAGCTCTCTTGAGGAATGCCATTGAGATAACAGCCCTATGGAGAATGTATGCTCTGCTGAGGGAAACTTAGGGTGTTTTGTTTGTTTGTTTGTTCCCCTCCTCCTCCTTAAAGTATAGTGGGGTTTCCCCGCGCTCTATTTCTGTTCACCTTGCAGGTATTTTGTTCTTTGCAAAAGCCTCCAGCCTGGTTGATCCATGTGCTTGTTTCCAAGTGTGTTGCACTCTGGAGGGTTGGAGATGCATGCATATGGACAAAAACGATGCCAGGCACCCTATCTGTTTTTACACTGCTTCAGGATATTGTTTCCCAGCTTCCCGCCATTTGGGGCCCTGAGGGTAGGGGAGCTGGTCCTGTCTTCGAAGACCTATTGCTCAAAAAGATACTTGTGCATCACTGATGTTTTGTTCAATGTTGATGCTGTATGTTTGACAGTTCTCAGGTCAAAATGTGATAAACTGGGCTGAGCCTCATCGATCATATTGGGGCACCTAAAAGACTCGCACCTCTGTCCTGTTCGGGTTCTAAAAAGGTTTATTAGGCACCAGCCTGCATGTCAAGGATCCCTATTTTGTCATGCTGATGGCTCACCTGTCACACGCTTTCAATTTGTTGCTGTGTTAAAGCTGGCCCTTCAGGCGATGGGTCTTCTTTTGGTTGAATTTGGGGGCCATTCATTCCGCATTGGAGCGGCCACATCTACAGCCTGTGCTGGACTCTCTACTGATGTCATCAAGTAAATTGGTTGATGGAAGTCTAGGGTGTTTGCGGGCTATGTGCACCCTGATTTGGACTCTTGCTCAAGCGAATGCTATTAATGTTATTTGTGGAGGGTTCTTTTTCGGTTCTTAGGGTTGGCGGCAGGCGCTCTTTCAGACCTGCCTGTGTGGCGGCAGCATAGGCCTGGATCTGGGGTAGGGGTTTCCAGGGCCCGCTGGCACTGGATCGGGAGTCCTCATGACCCGGGTAGGGAGCGGTTCGCTGTGGCCATTGCGGGGGCCACAGTCGATTAATACCCGGTGACTAGGATGTCTCGCAATTCGATGTGAAGCAGCACAGTTGCCTAACTGCGCAACAGGGCGGAGCTTGGCACCTACGTCATCCCGATGTTTGCCCCTGCTACCAAGGGTACATCAACCAACCAGGGTGTTGCTGATGGCCAGATCCAGACCTTATGCTTTGGGCCAACCCTATGGTTTTGTGTTGTTCTACATGTGTGGAACAGTTAATAAAGTTGTGGCCTTTTTTCCTCCAACCAGGTTTCTGTATTTATTGGGGGGGGGGGGGGGGGCCTGACCTGCGCGGCAAAGAAATTAGATGTTGATATAAAGGTATTGGAAAATAAATAGACCTAAACAGACATGTGTAGAATTAAGGGCAAAAAGAGAGAAATTGTCTAAAATGGAAATAGACAAAGTACAAGAAAAATTGATTTTATGTAAGAAGAGAATTTTTTTGTAATAAAAACTAAAATATGTTGGCTAGATCCACAGAAAAGAAGAAAATGGAAAGTATTATAAATATGGTTAGGCATAAACCTGGTAAAATATTCAGAACGATGAAAGAAAAATTAATATTTTTATATAAAATATAGAATAAAATAGAGAAGTTCTTGGAAGAAAATTAGGAAATAAAAATAAAGGAAGAAGATAAAGAATTACTGGAACAACCCATTGAGAAGGCAGAGATAGAGGAGGTAATTTTTTTTAAAAAAAATGAAAAATGGGAAAGCTCCAGGAATGGATGGATTGGAACCAGAATATTACAAAGTGTTTGAAAAGATGTTAATTCCAAAATCGTTAGAATTATATATTGTAATAATAAATGGGGAGAAGATACCAGCACCATGGCTTCCACCATTAGTAATTTTACTACCAACAGTGTAAAATATTGAATACAATTTGTAATTTTGGTATAAATCACCAAAAGAGGGAGAGTTGGGCCTTCCTAATATAAGAGAATATTATATGAAACTAATCAACTGAGACATGTGATAGAAGGTATGTTAGGTGTGGGAGATTTAGAATGGTTAGATACAGATGAAGTAGATATGAGAGTATGGAACTTTATTTTAGGGAATTTACTAAGAAAGAAATTTAGATAATTGGAAACCCAGTAATGAAAATTATATTAGAAATATGGAGTAAATATATATATATAAAAGTTAATGATTGAAGATTCAATAATTACACCAATAATGATGGAAAGGAAATTTCCAAAGAACTTGAGAGGATTGTTAGATAAGGAATTAAAAGAATAGGAAAATATATAAAATAGAAAAATTGGGTGGATTTAAGATCAGAGAAAGAAAGTATAAAGAAAAACCTCCCCAATACATCTCCCCAATACTTTCCTGGCTTTCTTTGACTAAGTAGTTTCATTTTTTACTATTCTGTACCTGGAAGGTTGGGTCTCAAGGACATGAACTGGGCATTGCTGCCACCGCCACCTCCTCCTCCTCCTCCTCCTCCTCTTTGTTGTTGTTATTTTCCTTAAACATATTTTTGAGGGGTATTATAGTTTAAGGGAAAAGTTCTTAAACTTCACTCATATAGAGCATGTTTAAAGGAGCCAAATGAACTGGTTTCACCCCCCCCCCCCCACCCCATGGCACTGTCTTCATGAGCTCCAATTTATGTGTAGACTGTCTTCATGACTCAAGGCCAGTTCTGCACCAAATCCAGCTCATCCTTCTCTTAAACCAGATTTAAAAGCATTACCTTTTGCTCCAGTTTTTCCAAACAAATCCAGAGCACTCGATTGTGATGTTGAGCAGCAATTTACACATGCATCCTGCTGTGCTGCCCAATACTGCTACCACTGCAGTGAGTCACTCCCTCTGAGGGTAACAACAAGGTGTCCAGCTATATGATCAACACTGGGCTCCTTGTTTTTTACCTCAGAGGGAGAGACTCACACCACCACCACCACCAGCACTGGACACATATGTAAACAGCTGGCTGGTGTTACTCTGAAGTGCAGATATCACCGGGAAGATTTGAGGCAGCCCTGGGGAAGAATAGGAACAAACCTACCGGTTGTCTACAAATTGAACTCCTAAATCACAGAAGTTAAAGCCTGTCTTCATCCTCTTTGCCTCGGAATAAGTTAAATTAGTATATAAGTCCTTCCTTCCTCCTACTACTCTCAAAAGGGTTTACTCATGTCTTGATGGGTCTATCTTCATCCAGCATGACTAAACCCCTTGAATTCTGTCTGACGTCTTGCATCTTCCTATCTGTTTATGTTGTGCAGTTTATCCAGCTCACCTCCTCCTGCTGGCTGCCCCACTTGCATTCTGTTCCACTTATCTTAGTCTATGTCTTTACCCAGAAGCTCCTTCACAAAGTTAACTAGACAGTTGATGGTCCTATCTGAATTTCACATACAGTTATTCTCAATGTGTGTAATGTTTTATAATAAGGTATTACTTCTGCCTCTGTTCTCATTGCTCACACCTTACTCTAGAGAGCCCAGGTTTAGATCTATTGTTTTTCTGCAGGTAGACCTCCACAGTTTCTGCCACTATGCACCATGCCCCTAGGCTAGAGAACTCAGAAATCCATATTTTTTTTTCTGAACACATGGGAAATACACATGGGAATGATAGCAGACAATTACACAAAATGGACAGAATATATAGTCTAGGGCATAAAGTTGGAGTAAGAAAACTTCACCTAATGGGTACACCTCCCCTTCTTCTCTACTTCTCTTTATCAAATTCTCTTCCCAAAGCTGATTTTCTTTTCAAGTCAGCATAAGGGCTGTCATACAAATGTGTGCTTGTATCATGTAATTAGCCCCTTAGACCAGAAGCTCTCCTAAATCTCTCAAATCCCCGATCCAGCTGGGCCAGCTGTCTGAATTTTTGAATCAAATTTCTGTAGCTAAGCATTTGCATAGCCTCCAATATTCCAGCGATGAAATAGGTACATGCTTTTAGCACCTCAGTTCTTATTCCAATGAGCCTCCACCCTATTATGAATTCATGAAGGCTCAGTTCTGTCTATTGTCTGCTGTATACATGCAGTCTTTAACTGTCTGCCCACAGCTGATTTAAGCCAGGCTCATGGTGGTCCTCTGGGTTAAAATCATATTGGAAAAACACCTGAATATGTTTTTAAAAATATATGTTGTATTCTCTGAATGTTTATTTTTAAGATCCACGCTACATGGCACACTAAGGTTCATGCTCAAACATGTACAGTAAATGCTTGTGGATTTTCTCCCCACTCTGGGCCAGCTGGGATAAGCCATTTAGAGAGAGTGTAGAGGTAACAAGCAGAATCACACCCATGATGGCCAAGGACAACATTCTCTTTTAGAGGGTGGTAAAACAACCAGATGATGGTTCAAACACCAGGAGTATTTCCTGGGTAGAGATGTGAAAATCACTTCTAATTTCATTCTGTTTCCCTGACCCTCACCTGCTTTTTCCTTTCATCCTTGATTTAGACTGAATTATGGCGCAGTACAGATGGCCCTTTTAGGCCATCCCCACGGTGTGATTAGGGCTGGGGAGCACGCAGCATTTGTTCCCCAGCCCTAGCACGTAATGAAGCTGGCATCATTACGTAGCACCGTTTATACAGTGTATATGACGACGCTGTTGCAACTGCATAGCTTCTATACGGAGCTGCATAGTTGTGACGGCATAAAGGTGCCCAAAGGTGCCTTTTGCCTTTAGTATGTCACAACTGCGATGCTAAAAAGGAGCGGGGTTTCCCTGATCCTTTTTAAGTGTGCACCTTCGCTGCAGTGTCTAGCTGCTTCGGCGAATATCTGCAGTAAGAAGAGGAGGCTACAGACTGTCCAAAAAGGTTGGTCTGTAAAGCCCCTAAGAGATTTTGTGTGGCTGTTTCTCTTACATTTAAAAATTATTTAAAGAGTCAGTTTTTAAAATTCATTTTCCTAAGGTGAACATTTATTTGCATGTTACACTTAGTTTGTTCCTTTTCTTCACTGTGTTTGTTCAATTTTTTTAAAAAATAAAAAAGTATACAATTTAGCCATTCATGTTTTAAATGGTTTCATGTACACATCTGTGAATGATCAAGGCAAGTTGTATTTCTTCTTTCAACAAGTCTTGAAATGTGTGAAAAAGTGACTTTGAAGAAAACTGTTGAATCCAATAAAATTCTTTTCCATCTCTGTCTTCAGCACAAGTTCAGACTCAAAGCAGCAATGCAGCACCCCAGACAGCTCCAGGCCAAAGTCATATTCTATGAAACTTTCATGTTGCTCCAACAACTGAGATCAATAGATTAAGGTGGCAGAGATGTTTTTAAAAATCTTTTTTTTTTTTTGGTCCGGAATTTATTCAGGTCACACCCCAGAGCCAGCTGAAATCTCAATTACAGTTTTGTAATAGAAATCCTAATAAATAATAATAAATAAAACTTTTATTTATATCCCACTTTTCTACTATAATAGCAATCAAAGTGGCTTACATGTTAAAAAATACGATACATAATAACAATACATGATAATATATCTCCTTTCCTCTTTAAAAAAGAATTAAACTCAGTACAGTTTTTAAAAAATGGTCTGTTAAAATCTATTAATAGCAAATGGTGTATTAGGCAGAGAGGCAGAATAATAAGTGTAAGGGGGTTTGTTTATAGCCGAGGAATTCTATTCAGGAAAGGCCTGCCAGAAGAGATCTGTCTTAACAGCTTTTTTGAAGCTGTCTAAGTTGGTAAATTGACAGATCTTCCTATGAATTTGTATGCTTGCAATCCAACATACACAATCACAAAATATGTGTTTGATTATTATTCATGTTTGAGGGAAAATCCATTTAAAATATGTAAAATGTGTCCATTTAGGAGGAAATGTACATGGAAATATGTATGATTTCTTATGAAAGAACAAACGGGTGTTATTAAAAGGAGAACTTCAAGTTTCTAGGAATTTAAGTAGAATATTTTATGTGCTGCAGCAATTTCATTTTTGCCATCCTACATGCCAAAAATAGCTGAGCTGGTTATTTCAGACAAAACTACTAGTGGGCATGCTGCAGCTGTTGTTGTTGTTGCTGTGTGCCTTCAAATCATTTCTGATTTGTGGCCACCCTCAGGTGATCCTATAACAGGGTTTTCCAGGACTGAAAAGCAAGAGTGTTCCACAAGCTGTAAACCAAAGCTGGAAAAGGCTCCCCCCATCCCCCAACCCCCATCACCTCACTGAAGTTTCTATGGACATCTGTAGGAGCACATTATAGAAAAAATGTATGGAATCAAGGAGCCTCCTCAAGGAGCCATTCTGTCCCCCATGCTCTTTAACATCTACATGAAACCGCTGGGAGAGATCATCCGGAGGCATGGGGCGCGGGGTTATCAGTACGCTGATGACACCCAAATAGTCTTCTCTATGCCTCCGACTGATGCAGTGACCAGGGATGGCGTCGCTCCTCTTGTGGCCTGTTTGGAATCGGTAATGGACTGGATGAGGGAAAATAGACTCAGCCTGAATCCAGAGAAAACGGAAGTACTCGTGATAGGTTCTCCCGGCCTTGGGATGGAGGTGGTTCCACCTGTCCTGAACGGGGTCACGCTCCCCGTGAAGGACACTGTACGCAGTCTGGGGGTGCTCCTTGACTCGTCGCTCCATCTTACTTCTCAGGTGGATGCGACAGTCAGGAGCACCTGCTTTCAGCTTCGGCTGATACGCCAACTGCGTCCCTACCTGGACCTTGAAACAGTAGTACACGCTCTCGTAACCTCTCGGTTGGATTTCTGTAATGCGCTCTACATGGGGCAGCCTTTGTATCATGCTTGGAAGCTACAATTAGTGCAAAATATGGCAGCTCGGGTGGTCACTGGTGCTCCCAGGACCGCCCATATAACACCTATATTGAAAGACCTTCATTGGCTGCCTATTCGCTTCCGGGCTCAGTACAAAGTGCTGGTCGTTACCTATAAAGCCCTAAATGGCCTGGGCCCAGAGTACCTAATGGACCGCCTCTCCCCACACAATCCGCCCCGCACACTTAGATCCACGGGGCAACAGCTACTTAGAGTTCCAGAGGCTAGATTATCAACAACTTCAAAGAGAGCCTTTTCCATCTCGGCCCCTAGCCTCTGGAACTCCCTCCCCACCGAGCTTCGTCTGGCCGCCTCCCTCAGTGCATTTAAAAGGGGTTTAAAAACATACTTGTTTGACCATGCATACCCCTGACATCTTCCCACATGCGACTCCCCCCATATTGGTTTCGTGCCCTGACACACTACTATTGTAATTGTTACATTGTTTTAACATTGTTTTAATGTTTTAATAACTTGTATTGTTTTATATTTTTTGTTTTTATGCTGTGCACCGCCCTGATCGCAGGAAGGGCAGTATACAAATAAAATTTATTATTATTATTATTAATAGAACAGAAAAGGGTTATCTAATCCAACTTCTGCCATGCAGGAAGACACAACAAAGCACACCTGAAAGATGAGCCCCCAACCTCTTTTTTAAAACTGCCAAAGAAGGATTGACCAAGCAGGGTAATCTGAGAAAAGAAGTCCCCTCATTAGTTCAGGATCTAAGCTGTATAATTTTAAAGGTAAGTGCCATTAAAGGTAACTGTGAGCATTTTGCATTTTGTATGGAAATGACCATAAGTCAGTGTAAGCTCTTTAATCATTGTCAAAAATGTATTCCTGATCACTGTCCCAAGATAGTAGCCTTGGAGGCATTGTGTTTTGAACTGCATCTCTGGCCAATCTGCTGAGTTAGCTCTACTATATATTCATTGCATTGGAATAGTCTAATTTGGAGGGTATCAGAACATAGGTAAGGATGCCCATAGTCTTCTTTCATACTTCATTCCCTATTCTTCTACCACTCTGCAAGATCAATTTCAAACACACAGGGAGAAGGAGAGAGAGCTAGTAGCTTCCATGTCAATGGGTCTGTGAATAGGTGAGGCACCTTGGAAAGGTCCTTAAAGTTCACTCAAAAATTCAAAGAGCCACCATCCCTCTGACATAGGAGCCACCAGCTTTCACCGCACATGTATACACACACACACACACACACACACCACTGTTATGCTAATTAACTGCTGCACTAATTATATTAATTCAATAAGCATGATTTTTACTTTGGATTAGAGGCAGGACTTTTTGGAGGGGGAGGATAGAGTGTAATTTTCCTGGGTCTCACATTAAAGGGAGATGGTCAATTATGGCAAGTGACCCATCAAAATTGGCATTGCTGCCTTGTTCCCAACTTTTTTGCTCTCATAAGATTAATTCCTGGAATTTCATTAACCTGATAGGTGAAGGAGATCACAAAACAAATCTTATCTGGCCATGCCCTTTTGACATGACAGCTTCAGCAAGATGGTTGCATCCATAGGCAATAATAAGAGTAGGAAACTCAGTGACTGGCCCAAAATCATTGGTGTGGATTCATGGAAAATAAAACACCACTATGAACTACCACCCAAATATATGAAGATCCCTGATCAACAGCAGACAGGTACACAACATATAGAGTAGGTATTACACACATGGAAAAGAAGAGAAAAACTTTATGATCAATCAATTAATTGGATTTAATGATTTTTTCAAGAAATATGTCATAAAAAGTTCATAGAACAGTTCTTAATGTGCCATATTCTGGACTAAGAGGCTGTGCAGACTGGCATCTTTGGGCAGCCTGGGAGCAGAATCAGGGTGTGGTGTCTACACAATGTTGTTGATGTAAACAAGCAGATGTACACAGTTCAAGCAATCTCCGATGACTTCGGAATTACCGGCGAACCTGAAGCTTCGGCTTTATCAGGGATCCTTCTCCCAGTTGATGAAACAGACTGAAGCCAAAACTCTCTCCTCGGAGGTTTTATTCTTAAGTTGCTGTATTTACAAATATACATACACGCTCGACAAATCTCTTCAACCAGACATCCACTACTCAACACAATTACCCAACTTATTCTGGTGATTCTTCTTCCTTCTGTCACCTACAATGTTGTCCCCTCAGTAAGGAGGACTCTTGTTGTTTACATTAGGCCTACGTGCAAGCAAGCACATACTGACCTTGAGCACTGTCTGTTTTCCAGCCTTCAACTGCAGACAGCTCCAGCCACAATTCCTGTTTTCCATTTGTGCACATCTGTACATTTCATACTCAGGCCTCAGAGCCTAACAAATGCACACCCCAACTCTGCCCCCAGGCTGGATTGATGCTGCATGACACACCACAGAGAGTGCGGCATGACAGGTCTCCTCTGGTACTGTGTCTACATGACACAGCGCCAAAGGAGGGTAGAAAAGGTGTGTGCCAGGGGCTATGGTGCTTTCAAGGGTGCAAAAAGGACCTGCTTTTTGTGGCTTCTTTTTGTGCCACAGAAAGGAGACATCGAGGTTACTGCATGCGGTTGCCACAACCCTGATCCAGATCCAGTGTAGATAGAGGCAGCCTGCACAGCCCCTGAGTGTAGTGAAACAATATTACTGAAATCCACCAAAAGTGCTTTTCTTTATCCTGTTAGCAGAAATGCTGAAATAAAAAGCAGTAGTGTAGGTCTGTGTTGTAACAGTAATTCAAACAGTTCAATGCATAGGACTTTTATAGTTTTATAGTTATATAAACTTTATCAAAAATCACTATAGTGTTTATTGTAGACATTTTTAAATTGCTGTTTCTGGAAGCTGCCTTGGGTCCCACTCCAGAAGAAAGATGACATATTAATGAATTAAATAAATAAATAATAAACTACTGCATACTCCAGTGTGCTTGGGACACAGAAGCAATAGTGTGATGCTTTCTGTTTCCTTTATCCTAATTTTCCCGAATTCATTTTGCCCCTTTTCTGCCACATTCATAAAATTTGTCTGATACTACCACTCAGTGCCCTCACTGTGTCCTTATAACATCTGGAAAGTGGACCTACCAAAAGAAATACAAACAATCATACAAGAGAAACAGTAAAGAAACAGTAGAGCTTTTCACACAGGCCATGGAATGGGCCTGTTGTGTTACAAAAGAGAGTGTGATGGGAATGGGAGGCAGAATAGAAAGCAGTTTACTGCACGGGAGAATGCTGCCACCGGAAGCTCCTATCATGTTCTGGATGTGTTCCCCAGGAAGCTATTTTCTGGTGGCAGCAGCAGCGGCATTCTCCTGTGTGGTAAACTGTGTTCTATGACACCTCCCTTTGCTATCACACTCCCTTTTGTAACGTGACAGGCCTGTTCCAGGGCCTGTGCAATAAGCTCTATTGTTTGGGTAGAAACAGATTCAATTATTTCCAACACATGTTGTTTCAGGAAGCACACCATTCAAGCTTTTAAGAAAACATTATCTCAGCAGGGATTCTTGTCTCAAAACAGGTATTTACTGGATTCTTTAGTAGCCCCACACTCATAAATTCTGAGGCCAATGAAATAGTGCTTCTGATTCTAATATACAAGCAGAGTATGCCACTCCTGGCACTATTCCTTAAATGGAGAGAGATCCTGGTGAACGGCCTTCCCAAATTACTGATGAAAAACAGAATTTCCGTGTCTGGCAAAGACCTTACTAGTTTCAAATCATCAGCTTTGCCAGAAGTTCATTCAAAGCCAGTGCACTATCTATCATTCTCCACATTTGTGCAAGTATTAGAAAATAGAGAAAAACATTGCTGAAAGTGGCTGTTGTACTTTGCATCTACAGGAAATATTTTCTGTTTTGCCTGCAAACTATTTTCACTCATTTATGGAAATGGAAACTGCTTATGTGGAGATTTCTCAAAACAGAAAATAAAATGTGGAGAAACTAAACCATGGTACATGAAATCAGCATTTTACAGAACTGAAAAAACACATACTCAGGGGAAGCCCTGTTGGCTGTATAGCAAAGTATAATATCATCCCAAATCCACAAACAGTGATATCTTTATTTGACTAAATGAGACACCATTACTGTGCAAAGTAGGTGGAAAAAACAATACAAAACACAAAACCTAAAAGGAAGGCAAATATTGCTGCATGGTCTCATAGCAGACAAGAAGCAAGTAGCAACCAAGCTGTGTCACATCATCAGCATCATCATAAGATGGTACCCTCCTCCCAAAGCCAAATATGTCAGTCTGGGGATGCACTTTCTTTTGTGCCTATCATTTCCCCAATTACTACTCGAGATGATAAAATCTGGCAATAACTTCCAGGGGGCCAACAAAATATCTGCTCTGAGATATGGAAGACCAGTTGCCACCATGGAAGTGAAGACTTTTTTTCCCCATAAGAAGCAAATGTGTACCAACAATAAACTCCCTCCCTGGGACCTTCTGTTGTGGCTAAAATGTGGTATCTTCACATCCAGGAAACATATTCAGGGTAGTTGGGTTGGTCATATAGCAAAGTATAGTAACATCCAAAATCCGCAAAACAGGGATACAGTGGGGCCCTTGGTATCCACTAAGGTTTGGTTCCAGGACACACATGCACACACCCATAGATACCAAAATCTGTGGATGCTCAAGTCCTATTAAAAGCAATGACATAATACAATGGTGTCCCTTATATAAAATGGCAAAATTAAGGTTTACTTTTGAGTATTTTTATATTTTTGAACATTTTCATGGCATGGATACTTAAATCTGTGGATAACGGAGGGGTGACTGTACCTTTATTTAGCAGGAGCCAATTGACTCAAACTTTACTATTTGGGGTTTCCACCTCTAGCAAAGGTAAAACATTTTTTTTAAAAAAATGGGACAACATAGTGGTGTCTCATTTTGACTTGTTAGTAGGAAACTGTTAATATGGTAACATTGGGCAGGGATGTGTGTGTACATGAGAAATGAACCTCAGGAGGCACCTTTATGCAGGTGCTTGACCATTCTGGAGCTCCTGGGCTGTGGGACCTGTGTCCAGGATATAGATGGGTTATTGTGATCAACTCAGACTATCTTCCTTTAGGACTTATGAGGACAAGGGTTGGGATGACTAAGGAAGACGACCCTTCCTACTGTGACAGGTGATTCAAGAGGCAGGGGTGAGGAGAATATCCCCTTTTTCATCTGTTGTTAGCTGCCCCGATTGATCTCAAAGGGGTGGGGTATAAATATTATTATTATTATTATTATTATTATTATTATTATCTCAGAGTCCAAGAATTACACAGGCATGAGGTCTCTTAGACTGGGTAGGTTGTCAACACATTCCTCACAATGCTGATTTTTGCCATTTAATTCCTAGTTCTGTGGTGGTGAACCTATGGCAGGAGTGCCAGGATGGTACACAAAGTCATTTTTCATGGTGTACAGAGGCCAGGAAAGCGGAGGAACCGGCGCGCAGCTGTTCCTCCTCTTACCAGCTGTTCCAGACCTTCACTTGAAGAGGCAGGTGGAAAGCCTTTTTATTTGGCCATTCAGTCCCTAAAGCTTCACCATCACTGCCCTAGTTCAACCCAATATACTGTTGCTTGCATTTCATGTCCATTTCTGGTCATGCTCCATACATTTTTTATGTGATGCTGTCTTTAAGCTTATGAGGAATAAAGTTTGTATGAAGATCATTCAGGAGCTTAAAGAAGCAAAGTAGTTTCCCTTTTTACTATTAAATCTACACTGGGTAGTTCTCATACATCAGCTATGCTTTGTTTTCAATGGTACTGATGCAACAGATAAGTTAAAGGGAATATTGTTCAGTTTTATTTTGGAACAATAGTGGAGAAAACATAGGTGAATCTCTCCTCAACATTCTTCAGATGCTTGGCATTGATACCAGTAATTTCAAGGGACAGACTTAAGAGTCTGGGCATAACACAAGGAGTATGAGTGGTCAATAACAGAGTCTGCAAACTCACATGAAAAAGAATGAGCAGGCATACTTGTGTTTGTGGTTTGTACAAGTGATTCTCAGAAGCTGGCTGGGCAAAACAGCATGGGCAATCTTTTTGCAGAGAGATTGATCTGATTTCTTGGTGGTTTCTTTGTATCCTTTCTTTTTCAGGATCTACCTGCAAATCAAAATTGCTTTGAGAGAATATTGATCACTGATCCAAAAAGAAACAAACAAACTAACAAATACAGCAAACTTCATCTTGAAATAGAAACAAGACAGCCCTACAGACATCATACTAACAATTTCATTTATTAGGACTCTATTTTATAATTTTGGCAAAGACTGCAAAATGAAAGCAATACCTAAGCAAACTCTTTGGTAAAGAAAAAAATACTTGAGATATCTTTTATGACAGATCTCACACAAAATCCTTCACAGATTGGGCTGCGTCAATAAAATCATACAAAGGAAAATACTTTCTTTCACCTATCATTTTTATCCATGACATGCAGAATAACTTCAAAGAATTTGAAGAACAGGCAGAGAAACTGAGTAATCAAGTGAAATCCATAGTCAAATAAAAGATCAACAGCTTGGGGAAACAAATCAATTTTCTTAGTGGAAAAACAGGATTGTAAACTAAAAGGAAGAGATAGAAGTTTGAAAAAGCAATATTCACTGTCTTAAAACATAAATGAAACTGGAAAAGTCCCCCTGTATTTACATAGAAGTTCTGAAACTTTTTTATTCCTGTCAAGGCTAGACCACTCTTCCTAAAACCATGGTGCATTTTCATGATTGAAAGCAAACCCAAATGATTGTCAAATTTCTCTTTTTCCAATAATTTTATCCTTTCTTAGATACTGCAAAGGAAAGTGGTAGTTCTGAGACTACTGCACAAAAAGTTGGAAAATAATTTACAGTATGGGCCTGGTTGAAACTTTCCCAAATACTGCCATAGCTTTTCTGCTTTTTTCTAACTGCCAGTTTTGAATGGTGTAGGAGAAAGAGCATCCTGCAAATTAGCCTTCATTAAAAGGATATGTTACACTCCACAATGCTGCAGTCAAGACTGGCATCATTATCTGTACTGTTCATAGAATGGGACAGAGAGAGAGAGAGAGAGAGAGAGAGAGAGAGAGAGTTTTTTCCTGAAACTGCTGACAAGTAGGGAAAAAAATATGATTTTTGAAATATTCCAAATGTAGTTTATCATTGTTTAAAAATATTTTCTTTAACCTTAGCCATAACTTCTTAATATTCTGATGACAAATATTTGTTGTTACTGTTGTGTGTCTTCATGTAGTTTCAGGTTTATGGCAACTCTAAGGCAACCTATTAATATGGCTGTACAATTTACCAGTCTGGTGGACAGGTGGGCAATGGTATGGCAGCCACTCCTTGGCCTGGTGTGGTTCCACTTCCTAGGCTGCACCTTGACGGTAGTGGGCCTGCCTTTGCCCAGCAGCAGCCAATGAGAGATTGCCACCCTTCTCTCCCTCTATTGTCTGTTGCACCTGCCTGTCAGGCCTCCCTTCCAGTGGGCAGAGGCAATTTAACAGGGGAACTAGTTGCGTATCTGCCTCATTCCACCAGCCCCATCCACCACTCCTCCCATGGGTGGCAAGGACAGCATCCTAGCTAGGCTGTCCCACACCCTTAATATGGTGGTGGAGCAGTGGGCAGGCTGGCAGTCTAGGCCTAGTCCTCAACAAGCCTAGCAGGAGCTGCCAGTGGATCCAGCCTGGGTGCACAGCAGGCCCAGCCTAGGAAGAGCTCACAAGGGAGCAAGAGCTGCAGAGATGCATCCAGCAGGAGCAGCACCAGTGGAAGTAGTGACAGCAGCAGCTCTTCCAGCTCTTCCTCCTCTGGATGTAGGAACAATTCCAGCTCTTTCCCCTCACCCAGCAAGTCATTCACAGAGAGTGCAGGGCTAGCAAGCAAAAGAAACAGAAAGGCCATCATAAGAGGAGGTGGTCGCGAAGGGGATCTAACAGTGGAGGAAGGGCTGGTGAGTCACAGGTGGATGACCAGAGTAGAGAGGACTGCTGGAGGGTGGGAGCCAACACCCAGGGACTGCCTCACTGGGCTATCAGCCATAGGAATTACAGGGTGGAGGGCCCTGGGAGCGTGTGGGTGGACAGTGATATCCGAAACCTGGTGGTATTCACAGGCCATGAGGACCCTGGGCATCCAGCTAAGCAAAAAAGATCAGGGACCACATATTAAGGGGTCATTACATGGATGTCTTCTCCCTTCTCAAGCCTGAGGAAGAGTAGGGCAGATCGCCAAGGCATAGTAATAGACATTGCTAGGAGGTGGGGATGAGCCAGTGGAACACACGTTCAACATTTGGTTGGCCAGGTTTAGAGTTTTCATGGGACTAGTGCAGATGGTTTACCCCTAGTGGGGATGACACCTGTCAAATTAACTCATGAATGCCTTGCAGGCCCAGGCCCTGGCAGGCGATGCAGCAGCCATAGAGTATGACATAGCCTTCTGCAAGTGGGTCTCTCAAAGCAACAGGGCTAGATGGGACATTATCAATGACAAACTGTGGCTAGTGTTAGTGAGCCCACACATTAGAGACAAGTGTGAGGCAGCCAGAATTCATCATTGGGTGGGAAAGTGGTCTGCTGGGAATACAACTTGGGCAAAAGCAATCGAGCCCACTGCAAAACTGACCACAATTGTGAGATGTGCTTAGGGCCTCATGCCAAGCTAACATGCTCCCGTGTGCCGAGTAGCCTTTTGGGGGGACACCCCAATGCAGCAGCCACTGGCAGGAAAGATGGAGGTAATACCCAGATGGCCAGGAGATTAGGGGTTCCAAAATACGGTCCCTGGGGCTGTGGAGTGGGTTCATGAACTCGCTTTCATGCCAGTGCACCTTCAGGTCCTCCTCCCACTTCTCAACTTCTCTCTGGACTAAACCTTATTTCTGGCCAGGTTTTTTGGGGAGGGGTTCTATATCTCTTCAGCTGGCCTTAGGAAAGCTTTGGAGGGAAATAACCAGAAGTCCACTAGGGACATGCTGTGAGTGGTGGCATATAAACTTGAGAAGGAATGAGCAGAAGGGCAGATAGCTAGGCTGTTTCCTCAGCCACCTTTCCCCAACCTGAGGGTCTCTCCCCAGGGAGTCATCCATAAGAAGGCTCTGGGGGAAGCTGGTTGCTTTGAGAGAATTGTTGGTAAGAAGGTAACCCTTACAGAGATACAGGCTTTGCTGGGCCACTTAAACTTTGTCTGCAATGTGGTCTCCCCGGGGAGGGCTTTCTGTACCCAGTTGGCCAGAATTATTGCTGGGGCAAAAGCCACTCACCACCAAATCAGGATCACCAAGGGAATTAAGTGGGATCTCCATGTCCAGGAAAGCTGCCAACACCCACTCACACAGCTGATAAGAGTGTCCCTGGCAAAAGATACACAGCAAGAGGCTGATGCATTACCTTTAGTAAACACAACCAAATGTAGTTCAAATGAGGGGAAGCCAAAAACAATCCAAGGTTCAAGAAGCCAGACGAGTGGTCCACGGGTCTGATACAGGGTATAGGAATTCAAAGCAGTCAAGAGTCTAGGAGTCAGGTACTAAAGCAGCCTTCTATTAGAAGAACTAATAGTCTCTGACAAGGGTCCTCAGCATTTGCCACCTGTTATAAATAACTCCTTGATCACAGCTGCTGCCTGCCTGATGAGGCTCTCTCTGCAAGTCTCTTTGACCTTCTCAAGCCCTGCTTTTCAGCTCTCCTCTGAGTAAAGGCAGGGTCTTGAACATTGTCCATTATATCTTCCAGATCCTGCCCTACTACTGGGGCCAGACTAGACTGCTGAGCCCCAGACTCCACTGGGGCTGAGAGAGCAGAGCTGGGTCCTGGCTGGGCCATCTCTACAGAAGCTGCCAGGACAGAAGCTGGCAGGCTCTCTCTGCAAGTCTCTTTGAACTTCTAAAGCCGTGCTTTTCAGCTCTCCTCTGGGTAAAGGCAGGGAATTGAACATTGTCCACTATATCTTCCAGGTCCTGCCCTACTACTGGGGCCAGACTAGGCTGCTGAGCCCCAGACTCCACAGAAGCTGGAAGAGCAGAGCAGGGGCCTGTCTCAACCTCAGGTGGCACTTGTAACTGAGGGTCCAAGTCCTCCTCGTTGTCCTCTGAGTCCTTCTCCTCATGGCTGGCCATGACACTCCAGGTCTGGTTAAAGTTCCTGGACAACCAACAGGGTTCCTGTGAGTTGGCACAGGGTCTCCAGGTGGCATACTTTCCAGATAGGAACAGCGGCTACAGCAGGGGTGTGTGGCCTCTCTTTGGAAAGCATCAAGAGTCTGTGGAAATGGAGGTCCAGGGCCCATACAATGTACATTCAGGTAGCCAGGAGCACCTTTCAAAACCCATCATCTGCGTCTGCCTGTAGCAAAGTTGTCTGCAGTTGAGCCCAACATCTAAAACACCGTTTGAGTGGACTGTCTGGACCCTGGGTGTGGGCCTCTGGCTAGTTTACAAGGCACATTGGTGATAGGCAGTCCCATGGGTGGCTCTGTCTTCTTGGTGATAACAGAGGTCTGGATTTCGGGTATATGTGATCAGCGATGTGGAATTGGTTTTGTGGGGGAAATCTCTTTCCAGGACCTGGGGATGTATGGCGTGGGGAAGGTTGCCAAGTGGAGGCAGATGCTTTGCCAGCATTCCCAGTGATGGAGAGGCATCCTGGAGACCAACCAGATATAAACCATCATCCTTGTGGTCCTGCACTGAGCCAGGCCAAGCCAGGGTTCATTGATCAGCAGGTGGGTTGGTCTATGCCAGTATACAAACCCATGCTTAGGGCCAACCCAGTCTTTTCTGTACTGTAAACAATAAAGTTATGGCCTTTTCTTCTAATTTTGAGTTATGTATTTCTTAAGAGCCTCAGGGCACCACCCCTGCACCTGCAACAGGGTTTTATTGGCATCATGTATTTAGGAGTTTCATTTTGCCTTCTCCTAAGGCTGAGAGAGTGTGACTTGCCCAAGGTCACCCAGCTGATTTCTAAGGCTAAATGAGGATTTAAAACTCAGGTCTTCTAGAGTGCAACACTCAATCAACTATACCACACTGGCTCCCCCATGGATAACAAAATCTGTGGATGCACAAGTCCCATTAAATATAATGACATAGTAAAATGGTGTCCTTTATATAAAATGAAAAATCAAGGTTTGATATTTGAAATGTATACCTTTTTTGAACATTTTCAAACATTTTCAAACCGTGCGTGCTTGAATCCTTGAATAAAAAATTCATGGATAAAAAGGGCCAACTGTTTCTTAATGCTCTTTCTTTTATCATCCAGTTTATCAAAATGAGAGAGTACTCTTTAAGATCACTAGGCTGTAATCTGAAAATTATCACTCTTCCTTTAAAGGAAGTGAATCTGTTTATACTCTCCAGTGAATCTGTTTATACTCTCCTCACAAGGTCTGGAACAGATTCCAATGTGTTTACAAAGGTACATGCAATCAGAAAACCTGATCATGCAAGCCTTTGAATATATATATATATATATATATATATATATATATGAAGGCTTTCATGACTGGCATCCATAGCTTTTTGTGGGTTTTTCAGGCTATGTGGCCATGTTCTAGAAGAGTTTATTCCTGATGTTTCACCAGCATTTGTGGCTGGCAACTTCAGAGAATGTTTGAATATATGTATGTAGATGCTCTTCTTAGGTCTTATGTTGGATACATGGAGGTTGAGAGTGTGGGCCAGATGGCTTAAGACTACTCTTTCACCCTCTTTGGGCTCACTGAATAAGATCTGATCTGGACTTTGAAGGCCTGTTGCCTACAGTGCACTAACAGAGAATGTGTAACATTTCAAGTGTTATTTGACTGTAATTCCCTACAATTTATAGTTAGTATATCCAAAGGTGAGGTAAGAGGCGAGATGAAGCTTAAATGTTATTCATTTCTGTTGCAGATATCAGTGGAAAAATCCAAAGGAACTGAAAACAACAGACAGACATAAAAGTAAGGCTTCAGCCTCTAGGTCCTCTATCTTTTGCTATTTCTCTTCCTCACCTTGCTCTTCAATTAATTTGCACATTGACCTAAATCCTTTAATACATGCATATTTTCAGATGGAAGGTGCATTTGAATCTACACATTTTTAGTATATGTATGGACTATCTGAAACTGTGTGTTCTGGGATATCTTTATCTAATCAAAGAAATTTGTTTTTGAAGAATATGTGAGAAATCAAGTAATGCAAGTAATGATTAAGACAATAAGATGTGCTTTGTTTAAAGTTGGGTCTATGTTTCTCAAACTCTCCTGTCTTCTTCCCTTCTCTCTCAGAGCTATAATGCATGAACCAAAGTGTTCATTTGGTGCACTGTCCATGCTCTGTTGACACTGTGCTTATAAAAGTTTCAATTTCCTGCTTGGCCAGTGGTGTGATTTTTGAAGTGCTAGGATATTTTCAACTTTTCCATCATAAGCTCCACTAAGGGATTTTTAGGTTTTCAACACAAATGACTTTAAGGAGTCCTGGTTTGAGAGGCTTGTCCATCAGTTGTCTAATGAAGAAATATGCAATTGAAATCAAAGAGGCTGAAGTCAGTGAAGCTTATCACAATGTGAAAAGTTAACCACCTGCATCTATATTTGTCAGATTAGGTTCTAATCTGTGACTTGCATTTGACACTTGGTATTGATTTGGCATTGAATTTATTTGGTTAAAACCTTAGGGAGTGAACTAAAGATATATATGTGGTGCAATGGAGATGACTTTGGATGCAGTGAAGTTGTATCACATCTCTGCTTACCCATGAAGCTCCCTGAGTGACTTCATATTCAGATGGTATCTGGTATATTTATCCAATTTCACACGACTGTTATAAAAATTAGATATCTTAGTATGCTCTCCTTATCTCACTGGAGGAAAGATAAGATACAAATATGAAAAATAAATGTTTATGGATCCACAAACACTTTAATTTTTTAAATATATCACAGGTTTTACACTAGTTCTCCAATTCATTCTCATACTAGGTAATCCTGTGAAGTCTATTTTTATCCCCATTTTACAGGGCAGTATGTCAGTTCTAAATACTAACAGGACTTCAGTGATCTTATTCTCAAGGAAAAATATACAGCAGCTCACTTTACACCACCAAAGCTGTTGGCTTTGTTCCTCATTTCATTTCCTGCTATGATGTCTCCATTTCCCACCTTCAGCTCATCAATGTGCTTATGGTTGTTGTTTGAGCCCTGGTCTATTTATATAGCAGAGAGGTACACATACACCTCCATACTTTTTGTAACAACACCATTAGAAAACCAAAGGGGGCAGAGATGATTTGGATCAAACTGGGAGGAGTGAGAAAGTGAACTGTGTAGGATTCACCTTATTCCCCACTACTCACATAAAGGCTGGCCTGATTTGCAAATGTTTTCCTGTGTTTAAACCTCCCTTACAATCAAAATATCAGCATCCCTAACAAAGGGGCAAATTCCCCTGCCCACGTTGTGTTTGCTCTCTCTTTGTAGGGTGGTTTTCATTACCAAATGCCCCACTTATGGTCTGAGAAGATGAAGTCCATTCTACAATTTCAACACTCTGCCACAATGTATTCACTTCATATTCCTGCATATGTAGAGCAGCCCTATGACAGTTACCATTCAAAGTATTTTAACTTTTCTCTGGATCCTGCAGTAGGATAGTCTGAAGTCTATTCTCCCCTACTGGTCAAGCTTTATGGCAGATACAGACCAGTGACTAACACCACCTGACAGCTGTTCCTTTGTACAGAAATACAACAGCTGAGCTTCTCCATGAACTCAATTGGGACATAAAGCTTTGTCAGATACAGCTCTACTACCTTGCTTTCACCCCTGTGTGCACCACATGCCTCCCAGTTGCCTGGGTGACAATTCAATGGCCAGAGGAGAGTGGTGGATGGCCAAACAGCATCCAGATATATTTCTCCTGTTGGATTCATGAAGGTGATACCATCCTCTTGGACCTTTGAAGGAGCTCTAAGATGTCTAGGAGGAGACATGCCTCTTCCTGAGTTTGGCCACACAAACACTGCTGAATGTTGCCAGGACAACCTCCACACATGACAAGTCACTAAATATTTTGGGGAGTATTGAGGTGCCAGGGAAATAGATGATGCAGACAGGGGCTTGTTCCAGAAAATGGTATAACAGGACATGTTCAGGCATAACTTGACTTTAAAACTACCAATAATAATAATAATAATAATAATAATAATAATAATGTTTTATTTATACCCCGCTCTTCAGCCAAGACTATCAGAGCGGCTTACAATTTGTTAAACAAACAGCTTCATTTACAATTGTAAGCTATTTGCCCCCAACAATCTGGGTACTCATTTTAGCGACCTCGGAAGGATGCAAGCCTGAGTCAAGCTTCAGCCCTTTGCTGGTCTTGAACTCGCCACCTTCTGGTTTTGTGTGAGTGGCTGCAGTACAGGCATTTAACCACTGCGCCACCAGGGCTATGTCACCAGCAGGATTCCAACATATGCATGTCTCACTGCATACTCATTGTAAGTTTCTACAGATAAGCTTCAAGTCTTTATTGAAAAATGCTCTACAGTGATCCACTGGGGATTTGTTCCAGGACCTTCCCACCCCACCCCCAAGGATACCAAAATCCGTGGATGCTCAAGTTTAATTAAATACAATGACATAGTGAAATGGTGCCCCTTATATAAAATGGCAAAATCAAGGTTTGCTGTTAGAAGTTTATACTTCTTTTAATATTTTCAATATTGAATCCATGAATAAAGAATCCATGGATATGGACGGCTGACTTTATTTTATTTCTACATCATAATGAAGGATTTCCGAACACTACTTTTTAAATATATATTTTATTTACAACATATAAAACACATAACTATATACATGTCAAATATTTTCTATTACATGATTGTAATCTTTCATAAGTAACAATATTCTTCACAGAGTTCAAGAGGAGGAGGAGGAGGGGGGAGGGGGAGGAGGAGGAGGAGGAAAAAAGAGAATAAAATAATGTTCTTATTCTGAATCTGAAGTTGTCTTACTTATAGCAGTTTCCCATTTCACTATATTATTCCAGTATTCCAGTTCTTATTCCAGTATTTTGTCACTGGTAACCATACTGTTTCTACTTCAGTTAATGAGTTGCTGTTCAAACTACAGGTATGTTTGTCTAATTCAATCGTATCCATCAGTTTAATTAGACATTCTTCAGTTGAAGGCATTGTCTCTTCTCTCCAGTATTTAGCTATAAGAATTTAGCTAAAGGAATTCTGAACACTACTACTTCTTTTTTTTTAATGTAATACAGGATACTGACCTAACAACCTTAGTCATGTGAAGCCTCAGATAGAAATCCCTTTAAATCCTATTATTAGACTTCCCAGGATAAAGTATTCAACCAAATTTATCATTGGGTGAAGTAATAATGTTAGTGCAATCTCTGCTTCTAATTAAATTAATTACTTGACATCTCAGCTTATTGCTTGAATGACATCACTAGCATCTGGCAAAAAATGAGAAGGGAAAGATGATTTAACTGCTAAATAGGAAGTGCTGGGGAAGCAGAACTTTTTCTAGTGTCTCCCTGCCATGGGATTTATATAAAGATGAAGGGATGGAGAGGCCAGTGTCCTTTGTAAATTATCTATAGTGTATATAATCACTAATTCATTAATTTTGAATTATATAGGCTAGTTCAGGGACAGTCGATTCTTAACCTCCAGATGAAATGCTTAGAAGTAATAATAGTTTCACATAACTAGATAATTGTAATTAGTACATTTCCCCAATAATTAAGGCATAATGGTATTACATTGTGTTTGCAATGCAACAAGGGATTGTTTTCCCCAACATCCTCTGAGCTTTAATCTGAATTTTACTGGAGCTATACAGGGGCTAAACTATTTTAGAGCATAGGGATCAGGACCATGGAAAGCATATTGGATGTAATGTGGGACACAGAGACACGAGGTGATGAACTGGCCAAGGATGCCCTCTTGAGGATGGAAGTTAGATAGTGTTGAAATGTGTGCAATGTGCCAGGAAACCATTATATCTGTTCAACCAATTGCTGATGGACTGTGGTCTGTGGATACATTCCAATTCTGCTATTTCTCTTTTCAATATTCCTTTCTAGTTTTTTCGGTCAAAGACTGCTCTTCTGAGGTCTGAGATGGAATGCCCAGGGAGACTGAAGTCTTCTGTGACTGGTTTTTCTGTATTCCCATCCCTAGTGTTTGATTAGGGATGAGCAGGGTGGTAAAAAGAAAGTCAGCAAGAGAAAGAGGTTGGCAGGGGGCTGAGATTAATTTAACTTTAGCTCTGCTCTGGCATGCTTTTCATCATAGTGCTCAGTGCCATAATACAAATTAACATCTCCTCTCTTTGTGGGATCAAAGACACCTCTTCACAATGGTGCTACTTTCTGTAAGGGAGGAATCCCAATTCTGGTTATATTATTTTCTGCTCAAAACGGTCACTGTTTAGTATCAGTTACTTGGTTAAGTCAACTAAGTAACCTCTCCTGACCTGAGCCACCCTCCCAACCTGGTGGATTTGTCATTCATCTGTGGTCCAATCATTGGCAGAATAAACACCCTTCTCTCCATTCATCTGATGCCCAGTAAATGTGTTTGGTTACAATTGTGACAATGCAGACTGATGTACATAATGTATGTGTGATGTGTATTCCTGTAAGGTGTAATTGTGTATTCATTGCACATTACATACTTATGTGTATAGAATACTGAAGTGAAATCAAAGAGGCACAATGGGACTGTCATGTGCTCCCCTTGAAAGGTTTGCTTGTTTGGTTGGTTGGTTGGTTGGTTCAGTGTCACCATTCTCCCAGAAAAGATGCCAAGGCAGCTCACAAATAAAACCATTTAAAACTTTACAATAAAAATGAAAAAGACAATTAAAATCAACTAACTAAAAACATGTGTGTGTGTGTTTCTGTAGTGTGTCAGCTCTCATACAAATGTCCATTGCTATGGGAAGTAACTTTCCCCAGTCAAGAACTTGTGCTATATTTTGAGGGTCTCCACAAAATTTAGAACACTAGAAATCAATGGAAAGTTCATCCCCACATATGATTACTCTACCTGATTTACAAACACAGGAAAAAGGCTGGTGTAATGGGTATTTCATATACAGTAGAGTCTCGATTACCTGACATAAATGGGACCAGCTGATAGTTGGATAGCTGAAAATGTTGGGTAATCTGGAGGGTCCAAGAAAAGCCTTGAAATCAGAATGAACTGCAAATGTATTGAAGTTTTATTGCAGTAACAGTAAAATTAAATTTAAAGAAATCACTGATCAGCATTGTGGTGTACAGTAGAAACAGTTCAGTCCTCTGAAAATTTAAAGAAATCACAGAAAATTTAAAGAAATAACAGAAAATTTAAAGAAATCACAGCAGCCACAATATTGGATAATCCAGAATGTTGGATAACTGAAGAATGGATAGTTGAGACTCAACTGGATTACAATTACAAATACAAACCGAAATCCAACTATCAAAAGACAAAACAGACCTGCCTGTCATGCCTCTCCTTGAGAGTTCAGCTCCAGAAGACAAAAAGTATCTATCACAGCTGGGTCCTCCTCCAGCTCAGCCTCACAGCCACCTGAGTGCTACACAGGAAGAAAAGGTAGGAGATACAGCTATGAGTCTTTGGGAAATGCAAAGCCTCTGGCTTTTGTCACAAACCCAGTCTGTCCCGCACAGACAAATTTAGAAGCTGTGTGCAGGCAACTGGGAAACACCATCTTCAAATATGGCAGCAAGTTAGGTGGGGCTGAATCAGTTGATTTTATAGGTCAGGGGCATGTCCCCTGTTGCTCTCCTGGAAACAAAGTTGGTTTTCCCCTCAGCATGCATTTAGTATGGGATATCGTTGGACTGGATGACCCTTCTGGTCTCTTCCAATTCTGATTCTATGACCCTGTGATTTACATACCCAGACTGTTTGTTACCTGATACTGCTTGTTCTTTGGCTACTGAACTTTTGGCTCTCTGCATTCTGTTCAAACCTGAAGTCAGGACAGGGACACCAGAGAACACCCAATGTAGATTGGGACTGATGTGCATTGGTGCTCAATGTGCATCAGGACGCAATGCACATCAGTGTGTGATGTACATGAATGCTCAATGCACATCAGTGCATAGTGTGCATTAGTACACAGTATGCATAGAGCACAACATGCATCAATGCGTAATATGCAGCAGTGCCCCAATGTGCATTGTGCACCAATATACATCAGAGTGATGTGTGCTGATAGTGTACTCATGCACATCTTGCACTGATGTGAATTTCACATTGATGCACATCACTCAATGATGTGAATTGCAGATCAGATCATAAAGGATTTTTAAAAGTTTGAAATCAGCCCAGAACAGTGCTGATTCACTAGTAAAAAGAATAATCCTGAAAGAGAATGGTACTAAAAATGCAAATAATGTGTAAATAAGATCTATGATTTCATGGATATTGTTTTCAATTATTCATGTGTCCAGTTTTAAGGTTTTGCTGTTTCCCGTTGCAAAAGACCTTTCATTGAAAATACCACTCTTAGAAATATGGGACTGAGGAACGCTAAGTTTCATCTACCCAGTGTGCCACTGGTTACTTTCTTGCAATCAAAGCTTTCTTCAGAAAATGGCAAATGTTTTTTATTTAATAAGAAATAAAAGCGGAGAAGCAAAGTCCCTATATCGAGAGGCAGAGAGGGAAGTCAGATAAACAGATAGCTAAAAGAGAGGAAGAAATCTCACAATGGATTGAACCTCCAGCCACTGTGAGACTGGCTATTCTCCCCACCACATTCCCTGCACCAATGTCCCTTCTCCACAGCCTGAAGTGCTCATGAGGTGGCAAATGTTATTGCAATAAGTCTGAGTAGGCTTCTCAGCATGAAAATTAGAGAAGACACTTATAACTTTAATGTTTGTGTAGAAGAGGGAGTTTCAGCAGGTGTTGCTATTTACCTGGTTGTGTGATGAACAACATCTATCAAAATTCTTTCTTCTGCAAAACCATTCAGGAATTCTCTCTATTTTTCATTTTTCTAACCCTAAATTTGAGAGATATAGAATAAGATACCTCAAACAACATAGGCTACCTATTTGTTGTCTATTGTAACTAAACCTTACATGGCCTGGATGAATTAATACTACTATGTTTTTGAGCTCATCAGCCAGTATTGTAGCTAGTATTTTAATACCAACCTTTCAACAGAGAGTCTATAGTTCACACTCTTAATGTGATCTTTGCCTGATTTAGGAATAACAGAAATAAAAATTTCATAAAAGGAAGTTTGTAAAAATTCCCATTCAAAAATATTTTGAGATGTGTAAATTTACAGCACTAAATAAATAAATAAATAAATAAGCAAAAGTGTAAAGCCCCAATAGTATGATTTATATGATTTAACAGGAAAGCCATCTAGGCCTGCCCATTTCTAGTAGTTTCAATCATTCCTTTTAATATTTTCCATATGCAAAGGAGTTGTCCTGTACTGTGACTCCAGTTGTGAAGGTTTTTAAACAGAGGCTGAATGGGCATCAGTCAGGTGTGCTTTGATTGTGTCTTCCTTTATAGTAGAATGGGTTTGAACTAGATGGCCTTTGTGGTCTCTTCCAATCTTATGATTCTATAATTCTAACTTTGGCAGAGTTCGACTAGAAGAAAAAATATTTCAGTCCTGATTGTTTGGATCCTTATCTTCTGAAAACAATATTGAATAAAAATGTTGAAATCCCATGTCAATGTCCCTTAGTGTAGTGATCTAGTGTAGTGTAGGTCACTGGAATGAAGTGACAAGATTTTCAGCTCTATTAATCTTTACAGTAACACCTGGCTGAGATTTTGCAACAGGAAGTGTAGCGTAGAGTTCCACACAGGTGGAACTATGTCTCCTCTCTTGCTGCCTCCTTTCCAAAATTTCTGGAGAGCAGGATGCATCACAGCAGTATCTAGCTGTGCCCATATAGTAGAGCAATGATGTTGTCTTCCAGGACCTTGAGCAGCCCTAAATGTCCATGGAGTAGAGGCTGCATCAGCTAAAAGGTGGGCCTTATGGGGACTTTGATTGTTTCATGGGGTTTGTAGAGAATTCTGAGCTCTGAAATGACCATCAAAAAAGAAAAAGGGAAAAAGAAAAAGACAGCAAATCAAACATCACTAACAGGATGCTGGCACTGAACTATTCTCTCTACACTCTGCCAATACCTTTGATATAAATATGCTAATACACACTTTTAGATTATAACAAATTTCCCAAGTCATTCTTACAATGTTGCAAATAAGAGAGTTCCAAGGAAAGACTAGCTGTACATTGACTTAGTACAGTTTCCCAAGTCTTCTTCCTGTTGCGTTCTGAACTTCTCATTAATTCTCCCTCTCAAACAGGCTGTACACACACACACTACTTGATACCATATGAGGAGGAATTGTCATTATTAGCACAATTGTTGTGGAGTTCAGATGCCATTTACATTTTGTTATAAATGAACAGAGAAACATTAATTAACCACCACTGTTCATTAATCAGGTTATTTGAAGGACCATATCTTCCCATATGAGCCTGCCCAAGCTGTGAAATATTCAGAGGGGGCATTTCTATATATCCCACCACCTTCACAGGCATGGTTGGTGGGAACATGGAAGAAGGCTTTCTTGGTGGCTGCTCCCACACTTTGCCACCCACTTCCTAGGAAAGCTAAGATGACTCCTTCCTAATCTTTCTGACAGGAAATCAGAGCATTTCTTATCCAGCAAGGTTTTGAAAAATTATTTTTTGAGAAGAAAAGGGCTTTTTATGGTGCTGTACTGTTTTTAATCTTTTTTAAAAGGTAAAAATTTAAATGATTTTAATGCTATTGTTATTCAATACTGGCTTAATCTTAATTTTGTATTTATTTTTTTTACTAGATGCATTTTGTTGTAATTTTCTGTCATTTTGAAAGCCAACTTGAGTCCCAACAAGGGATGAAAAGGAGTACAAATAAAGGGATGGATGGATGGGTGGATAGATATATTCATTTTTAAATTGCACAGTTTTGGACAGAGAATAGGGAATCACAGGTGGTATGGCAGAGGAATATACCATAAAACCACATAGTACATGATTCCTAGTGATCTATGGAAGACTACAGCTGAAGCATATTCATTTTTTGCTTTCAAAAAGCAGAGGATGGGTATGTAAAGATTCTTCGCTATCTTTCACTCTTCTGTTCAAGCTGTAAGCAGATAGTTATTAATATATAACATTAAATATTCTATTATCTAGTTATAACTGGCAGAAAGACCATGATATTTTTTTAAAAGGTAATAAATTAATTTTGTTGAACAGGACAGCATTTTCACCTTTCCAGCTAATATTTGTTGTGGACTACCCAAGCAATTTCTGCCTTTATTTTTTTAAAAAAACAAAACAAAACAAAAACAACAACAGCATATTCAGCATAGTTAGATGCATATAGGCCTATAAGCTATACTTATTGGTTATGGCTATGTACAGAGAATTACAGGTGAAATCAAAAATAAAGTCGGGGGGAAGGGGATGAAATCACTTCTAGACTTCAAAACAGAGATGAAATTATAGCATTTATGACTTTCCATTCAGCTATATTTTAGCAGCTTTTACAGACTTTAGTATATCATTAGGAAAGCTGATGCTAGTTGGGATAAAAGTGCATGGTCAAAAGATCTTTCATGTTGATCAAAACACAGGTATCCTGTTGTGAAAACTAACCCTTTCCAATCACCAGTATGAGGTTGAGATGTTAACAGCTCACTGTGCCCTGTTCATGAATTATTATATTCAAATCTCAGTGAAGACTCAGGCACTAGGAATTACATTTATGTTGCAATTCTTAGCACTTTCAGAACTAAAGTTTTGATACCCCAGAACTATAATGATTCAAAATGTAAATAGCAGGTGTAAAACATTCATTAGAACGGAACAGAAAGGAAAGGAAGCGGTGATCAATCTATACTTGGTAAATTAGCAGATGTCTAATTGCTTTACTTAACTAGATGTCTAGCTCAAATGGGATTTCAAAAAAGACAAACACACCATGTTCACTCCAATTCTGTTTCCAGTACAGTGGAAAAAGAGTCCATCTGGAGTTGGTGTTTAGGCTAATCAGAAAATTCAACACTTCTGAATTACAGTATTTATTCCGTAGTCAAATTATCATCTACATTACTCTGGAGATCTGACAATTCCTGATCGATATTTAAACCAATTGGAAGTAGAAATAATATTTTCCCCCTCATCCTCACAGCTGTGAAATAATTTCTTTGAGAGTGGGTACATTGTTACATATTCTTGGAGAAACAACAAATGCACACTCTTTGAGATCGGGGGAAAAAAAGGCTTTTATGGGTGACCCAATCTTGCATTCTGTTTCTGCTTTTTACAGCTGTGCTAGCATGGGGACATGCATGCACGTGCGCACACCCCCATATGATCTCAGACAAACAAAATTTATTTACTGCATTGGGCGATGCCATCACCAATCAAATCTGACTATATTGTGATGTCACTGATAGCAAAGAAAAGCCATATTGCTAGCACAGTGGGTAATGCAAGAGGAGATGAAATCATCCTGTTGCAGTGCAGCCAAACAGTGATGTATTGACTTGGTTGCCTCCACAATGAATGACTTGGTTGCCTCCACATGCTTACAAAACATTTTGAGATTTCTCCTTCTCATCCCCTGCACCTCTATGTTAAATCTATATTAAGGAGCTAGCTAAAAAGTCAATTTCCTTTGTATGTGGGTGGTCAGGAAAATTTCTTCTGTGTGCCGTCAAAAGGATTCCTTATCCTGACTTTCTTGCCTCAAAAATTGCCTCCCTGAAGAAAATTTCTAATTGCCCATGTCCAGCTCATATTCCAAATTTCTCAACAGCTGGAAAATCCCATCAGGAAGTATAACAGACCAGTGAGAATTTTGAACAATTTTTCATCCAGTTCTTAAATTTCCAAAAGTGTTACAGATGAACTATTCTGCAAGGAAAAAATATGGGGGAAGAGGTTGCCTCCAAACAGTTTGCTACACAGAAAATAGGTTTGGGGCAAAACAGATGGGCAGGAAAAACTGGCTTAAAGCTGCCTTTTCCAAAGCCACACTGAAACCCCACCAACCGCACCGCCGGCACCCAAGCTATGTGTGGATTTTGCATAGAATAAATCCCACACTGCAAATGGCCTCCAAAAACTGAGCAGTTTTCAATTTAACTGAATTTTGAAAGATCAAGTTTTGGCTTCCGCATGAAGATGAACAACCTTGAACAACTCTCCTTCCTGACAACAACATCTGGCCCTCCCTCCAATCCATCTGCCTTGGTCCAGGCCTCAAAGGGAGAAAGGAACTGCTGGACCTGATCCTCTTTCCCACCACCTTTCCCTTCTCATTTTGTGTCGTGTCTTTTTAGATTGTAAGCCTGAGGGCAAGGAACCGTCTAATTAAAAATAATAATTGTAAGCTGCTCTGACAGCCTTTAGGGCTGAAGAGTGGGGTATAAATAAATAAATAAATAAATAAGATGTCAGTATCTTAGTATTGTTCCCATCCAAACATAGATATCAACTTTTTCTGTGGCTGGAATGTTTCCAAAAGGAAATATTTATTTTCTACCCTGAAAAGTGTGTAAGTAGTACTGGCACTGCACTAAAGCAGATGAAAATCATAGAATCATAGAGTTGGAAGAGACCACAAGGACCATCCAGTCCAACCATCCAGCCCAGCCATGCAAGTACTCACAATCAAAGCACCCCCTCCCTGTATAAGGACACTGGCTGTTCCCTGTCAAGATAGAGGCAGACATTAAACAGACACCTCAAAATTATTTTTCAATCAGTATAGTCATACATTTCAGTAAGCATTAGGAAAAGAATAATGCTACTTCCACCTGTGTTCCAGTATATTCATCATCTGCTTCATGCAGCTTATCCATAGGAGGATATCATAACATCAGTTTTCCAGCAGACTCCATCAGATTTCACATTCTGCTGTCTGTACATATCCATAAAATAAAAATACAGTTTGAGTACTTTTTTTGCACTTTTTACCATATTACAAAATTTTTAACACTGGGCTTTGAGAGTAATTCAGCCATACATATACATATACATATATAAATATATGGAGGTACCATCATCAGACTCTGTGTTCTCTTGTATTCAAAAAATTGTCCTCCTTAGACTTGTTGTCACTGTGTATACAAAAGTAACTTCTTTCTTACCATTGATTAAATAACCTCCTTTTTTCTGCTGATTACTTCTTGGGTATATATTGGGCTGGCTATTGTCATGTGGTAGTTCAGATATTGCTTTTAGTTGATTCCTATGCATGATGATGCTGAGAAGCAAATCAAATTTAGTACATTGGGAGCTAAATTTTGAGGAATATTTCAGGAGTGTCTGTTAGTATTGCTTTGCTCTTTGTGCTGTTGCTGCAGCTTCCAATGTGTAGGATTGTGACTAATGACACTGCTTTCAGCCAGTTCAAATCTTGGAAAAGCTATTTTTGAATTGCAGATCCCACATGTTCCAGTCAACATGGCCACCACAATGTTGTAGTAGCTATGTTGACTAAAAGATTCTGCAAACTTCAACTCAAAAAGTTACATTTTCAAGTGCTAGTGTTGGCAAACCTAGTTGGCTACTAGGTTTGCTGTAAAATTAACCAAAAAGACTCCAAACCAGCACACACAGAAAACCACCTTATGAGAACTCTATCGTAGAGACTGATGGGCAGAAATTACTGAAGGGAGGTTTGTCATTGCCCTCCCCTAAAGCTCAGAGAGTTTAACTTGCCCAAGGGCACCAAGGGGGCTTCTATGACTGAGCTGAGATTCAAACCCTGGTGTCCTAGTCCAGCACTCAAACCACTATATCACGCTGACTTTCTGAAGTTTGGAGAATTTGAATATTATACTTATGAATAAATTATGTCTTTTTTTTCCCTTGCAGCTGAAAACTAGACCTCAGTAATGGTTAGCTCTGCTGGATTTTCTGCCACTCCATCTTTTGTTTCACTTGATATTTTATTGCTTACCCATCCAGAAGTAACAGATACCAGACACTACTATTGGCTTAAATAGGGGCACTTTATTTAAACTATTTACAACCCATAATTTAACCTTGACTGCACATGGTGTGTGGGGGGGAGGGTGGAGCTGGTGTTGGATTTGCCCTGATAGGAGGGCAACAGCCCAACTCTCTTTCAGCCACCTTTCGGTGAAGCACCTCAGACCCAGGAGCACTCCAAGTGACTGGATTGCCTCAAAGTCAGCCCTGTTTCAAGGTATGCCCACCAGAGTTTTCCCCTCTCCCAAATCCCATGACTTAAAGAAATGTTGATTCTCACATAAACCACAAGTGTTGGCATCCTTCCCTGCCACAGGTCCAGTGACCAAAAGGGGCAATTCCGGAGACTCCTTACCACCACAAAATTGGTGTCTTTAGGTGCTCACCTAAGTGCCATGTGACCATCTATTTAAGAGCATGCTACTCATCCTTAATATCTACAAAATACATTGTAAGGCAGGGAGAGAAAATTCCTAGCTGGTCCTGTTGCAATCAGCTAATACCTACACAATAGGGTAGGAGGGTGGGCTGTCATCAGTAGAAGGTATTCGTTATTACCTTTAAAGCCCTACATGGCCTGGGTCCAACCTATTTAAGGGATTGCCTACTTCCATATAATTCACCCCGCATACTCCGGTCCTCTGGAAGGAATTTATTGCAGCCTTTAAAGACCAGATTAATTGCAACTTCCCAGAGGACTTTTTCTGCAACCTCTCCCAGACTGTGGAATGGCCTGCTGGATCCGTCAAATCACCAGCTTAGATACCTTTTAAGATACCTGTCAAGATGGATCTCTTCTGGCAGGCCTTTCCTGAATAAAAGCACTCAGCTATAGAATGATTACTCTTTTAGATCTTGTATCACACTACCACTCTGCCTGTTGTTCATTTTGTTGCTATTAGCTTATTTTAAAAATCTATTTTAATTCTAATGTGTTTAATTCTGTTTAAAGGGGGGATTATGTAATATTATATATAATAAGTATTGTATGTTGGATGTTTTAACTCTGTTAGCTGCTTTGATTTTTCTTTTACAGAAAAGTGGGGTACAAATAAAAGTTTTATTGTTTTATTTAGCATCACCATCAGAAGGGGCCAGGTGGGTAGCAAGGACTCATATCAACGTTGCTACACCACCTTCTACTTACTGGCCTCTTTTCTTCTGGGCCAGCAAAGGTTCCCCTTTCCTACAATTGTGCTCCATGGGCCTGGGGATAGAAATCCACAAAACAAAATTCCTTGGAACCCGTGGATGCAAAACTGATAGATAGATTTGGTAATAATC
Organism: Urosaurus nigricauda; assembly: GCA_034509955.1. NCBI lineage: Eukaryota > Metazoa > Chordata > Lepidosauria > Squamata > Phrynosomatidae > Urosaurus > Urosaurus nigricauda. Next base: position 251,439,157 of record JAOEGL010000001.1, on the reverse strand, counting down.
CATTCTAGCAATCTTTCACAGTTTGTATGATAATGTGAGTCTAATGTTTGTCACTCTTCTGAAGGCCTTTGAAACCCCTCTTTGCCTTTCTTTTGTCACACTTTTCTATTTTAAGCAGCTATTTCATTCCTTGTCACAACTTTGCTATCTGTCACCTCTTTGATCTGTGATATACTTTATGGATCCATCCTTTATGAATTTTTGCTTACCATCTAACAATCAGAGGCACCTTCAAAACTCCATTATCTCATTTAATTCCTACCTTCCTTGTCAATGAAAGAGGAAAGATGGGTATATATGAGATGCCACCATATAAGCAATAAGCATTTTAATTAAATTGACTCCATGGGTCATACTCTTACTTAGGTACACATGGTGTTAAAGAAGCATAAATCACAACACCCATTAAAGAATATCATCAGGCCAGAACCAATGAATAAGGTTATCTTCAGAAAGTATTTAGTACAGGTAGTAGGTAAAATACTCTAAACCTTCAATAAGATACCATTCAAGGACACATCCACCAATTGGTAAAAGGCACTTTAAATTTAGTGGTAAAAGGCACTTTAAAGATACTAATACCCCAGTGCATCCTGGAATGGGCCTGATTCAAATATCAAATATGGGCCCAGTTGAAACTGGTTCTAAAATTATTTAAGTTTAATCTCAACTACCTAGCTTGCACCCTCCCAGACAATCATTGAAGTAGTTAGGGCCTTAAGACCTACCTGGCCCAATTTTCTCGCAAAACCCCATCTCCCAAATCGCACTATCATTGCCATTTTCCTCTGCTAGAGCTATGTCCATAGGTTCCTGAACTTCAGAGGAGCAGCATTTGCTGCACTTTCTGACAGATCTGGAATTTGGTGTTACATTGTTTTGGGCAGGCAATTCATGTCCCTCTAGATTTTATTGGGTTGAATCTCCCATGACCACTTACCATTGTCTATACTGGCAGGGAAGGATGGCAATTGTAGTTCATTCATATCCACAGGGCCACAGTTGTCCACACATGGTTTAGAGCCTAACAGAAACCTCAACCGTAAATCTTGCTGACTGGGACATAAGCAGCAGCAGCACCACCGCCACTGAGGAATACTGATAGTGGGCTAACTCCAAAGAGGTCTAGCTCTACTTTCTAATGAGCTTGGAGGGAGTTTTTTGTAGGTCTTGTCTATTTCAGTTCCCTTCATTTTTCATATTATTCAGAGGAGGCACCGACTGCAGAGAGCTACTACTCCATGTCCTCTAGCTAATAACCCAGAGGACAGGATCAAAATTCAAAATGACCTGAATAGACTAGAAAGCTGGGGCAAAGCTAACAAAATGAAATCCAGCACGGAGAAATGTAAGGTACTGCACTTGGGGGGGGGGGGGATGAGAGACACAGATATAGGATGGGGAACACCTGGCTGAATGAGACTACATGTAAAAGGGATCTAGAAGTCCAAGTAGACCACAAGTTGAACATTATTCTACAGTGTGATGCGGCAGCTAAAAAGGCCAATGCAATTTTAGGCTGCATCAATAGAAGTATAGTGTCTAGATCAAGGGAAGTAATAGTGCCACTCTATTCTGCTTTGGTTAGCTCCCACCCCTGGAATACTGTGTCCAATTCTGGACACCACAATCCAAAAAGGATGTGGAGAAACTGGAGCTCGCCCAAAGAAGGGTGACTAACATGGTGAAGGGTCTGGAAACCATGCCCTATGAGGAATGACTCAGTTTAAGGGGTGACATGATAGCCCTGTTTAAATATTTAAAGGGATGTCATATTGAGTCTGGAGCAAGCTTGTTTTCTGCTGCTCCAGAGACTAGGACCCAGAACAATGGATGCAAGCTCCAGAAAAAGAGATTCCACCTCAATATTAGGAGGAACTTCCTGACAGCAAGAGCTGTTCGACAGTGGAACACACTCCCTCGCAGTGTGGTTGAGTCTCCCTCCTTGGAAGTCTTTAAACAGAGGCTGGATGGCCATCTGTTGGGTATGCTTTAATTTAGAGTTCCTGCATGGCAGGGGGTTGGACTGGATGACCCTTGTGGTCTCTTCCAACTCTATGATTCTATGAAATTGGGGGGTGGGGGTGGGGATCAAACATTGATGAATTAAAAACAAATTGAAATTAAACTCCAATCCTTTTGTATTTAGGCCTAAGAAATGAATGCCTTGACAATCAAAAATATTAAATACAGTGGTCCCCCAGGTTACGAAATTAATTCGTTCCAGCACCTTTTTCGTAAGCCGAAAATTTCGTAACCCGGGGCCTATTTCCCATTGAAAATAACTAATGCGTTCCATGACCCCAGATTGACCCTGCAAGTCAATGGAAGGTTACAATAGAGGCCTATTTCCTTAAGTACACTACAATACACTCTAATAGAAACTTGCCTAAGGCACTAAAGAACTTAAGAATGACTTGCAGGTCCAATCTAAAGAATAAAGAAAAAATTTTTTTCTTACCTTTGCTGGTCATGGCAAACCTGAGTGAGACAGGAGGAGGAAGAAGCCACCCAAAACACCCAAATTTAAACCCAGTCAATCAATTCAAACAATTTGAACCAATTCAACCAATTTTAACCAATTCAACAAATTTAACAAAGTTAACCATTTTAACAATTTTTTTAAAAAAAAATTTTGGGGGCTTTTTAAGAGTCTCCAGCACCTTTGCCCTTCTTGGATAGCGGTTCTCCGAGTTTGGGGAAGAACCAGTCCAAGGATGTCTGCTTTTGCCGGCTCTTAACCAGGTTCCTAAAATGGCTAAGGCAGACATCATCAAAATGTGCAATTGCGCGGCTGGTGAACATCTTCTCAGGGTGATGCTTCTCCACAAAATCAGCAACAGTCTGGAAGTGCCGCAAAATGTCTTTGATCTCCGAAGTCGGAATTGATGCGGCCGCCTCCTGGGCTGTCTCCGACCCGAACAACTCCTCCTCCACGGCCGAGTGCTGCATGTCTGCCAACGCCTTCAGGTCCTCTGTCAAGAGCTCCTCGTCGTGTTCCTCGATGAGTTCCTCGATGTCCTCCTCGTCGACGACCAGTCCCATGCTCTTTGCCAGGGAGACGATTTCGGCAACCTCTGCCTCACCGGGATCTTCACCTTCGGCCTCTGACCCTTCTGACGCAACAGCAGCAGGCCACAGCTTCTTCCAGGCAGCATTGAGGGTACGCCTGGTGACCTCCTGCCAGGCCAAGTCCACCATCCGCAAGCACACGACGATGTCAAAGTGCTTTCTCGCAGGGTCAGCTGGGTGTTCTGACTCTCGCAGGGTCAGCTGGGTGTTCTCAGTCACGTCAAAGCACCTCTTGAACAGGTGCTTTGTGTAGAGTTTTTTGAAGTTGGCAATGACCTGCTGGTCCATGGGCTGAAGGATGGAGGTCGTGTTGGGACGCAGGAACAGGACCTTGATGAAGGAGAACTCGTCCAAGATGTCTTCTTCCAGGCCAGGCGGATGCGCAGGAGCATTATTCAAGATGAGGAGGCACTTCCGGGGGAGATCGTTGTCCTCCAGGTAACGCTTGACAGCAGGGCCAAAGACACCATTGACCCACTCCACGAAAAAGAGGCGTGTGACCCATGCTCGGGCATTGGCATGCCACATCACAGGCAGCCTGTCCTTCTGCACCTTGTGTGCCTTGAAGGCTCTGGGGTTCTCCGAGTGGTAAATCAGCAGGGGCTTGACCTTGCAGTCCCCGCTGGCATTGGCACACAGCGCAAGAGTGAATCTGTCCTTCATCGGATTGTGGCCTGGCAATTTCTTCTCCTCCTGGGTGATGTAGGTGCGGCGAGGCATCTTCTTCCAGAACAGGCCCGTCTCGTCGCAGTTGAAGACTTGTTCTTGGATGTAGCCTTCCTCCTCCACCATGTCCTTGAACCTCTGGACAAATTCTTCGACGGCCTGGTGGTCTGCGCTGGACGCCTCCCCGTGACAGACGACAGAGTGGATGCCGGTCCTTTTCTTGAAGCAGTCAAACCACCCATGCGAGGCCTTGAATTCCAGGGTGGCTTGCTGCTCCTGCGAAGAACTTCCTTCGCCTCCCTCCTTGCTGGCCAGGTCCTCAAAGATGGCTGTGGCCTTCTTACAAATCACGGATGTGCTGACAGTGTCCCCAGCTCTTTCCTTCTCTTTAATCCAGAGGAGCAGCAGGCGCTCCATCTCGTCATGCACAGGTGTCCTCTGCTTGGTAATGGTGGTGACGCCTTTCGCTGGAGCTGCAACGCCTTTGATGACTTCCTTTTGCTTGAGGACAGTGCCAATGGTAGAAGGGTTCCTTCCGTACTCCTTCGCAATGTCCACCAAGAGCACTCCCCTCTCATGTTTGGCGATGATTTCCTTCTTGTCCTCTAAGGACAAGGGAAGCCTTTTCTTCTCCTCCCCACTTTTATCCATGGCTTTCTTGGGGGCCATAGTCCAAGCCTAAAAAGGGCAAAAGAAACAGGCACTGAGCAAAACCCATTCACAGGCCACCCTTTCCCACCCACCCCCCAGATGGCCTAAATTCCTAAATTAAAACTGCAAAGCAATGCACTGTGATCACTCTCTCAGCCCAATGTGCACGAAACCAAAAAACCAAAGTTGCAAAAGCCATTCACTGCACAAGGCCACATCATCCACATCATTCACCCACAAGAAGAAGTAAAAACTCCATACTGTACCTGCACTTCCAGGGATCACCGGAGGGCTTGATCGAAAGAGCAGGCGTAGATGCAAAGTGCCAGGCAGAAGTCAGCCAGGCAGAACCAGTCAAAGAAGTTCGGACCTTCACTGGAGCCAAGAGTTCAGAAGCAACTCTATCTCACCAGTTTACAAAGGCCGAACAAGGGGTCACAGCACTGGAACCTGGCTTTTATTTCTGAAGCCCCCCCCCCATTCGTTAGCCAATCAGCTTGCTTTCGCAAGCCAATCAGATTTCTAACGAAGTTCAAAATTCGTGCCAAAGCTGAACGTTAGCGAATCCCTTTAAACCAGCCCCCTTAGCCAATAGCTGCACTTTGCAACTTTTGAATTTCCTGCCGCTTTTGTTTCGTAACCCGGGGATTTCTTCGTAAGCCGGGGCCAGTTTTTCAGCCCCGGCTCTTTCGTATCCCGGGATTTTCGTTGGGCGGGGGATTCGTAACGCGGGGGACGACTGTATGTCTGACATCTGCGTCAGTGGGATTCCTCAATAATAAAACCAATCATATTTTATCTCCATTAGATGCAATCTTGGGTAAACGTTGTATTTCCCACTCCTAAAATTAAATAAGAAACTTCTGTGCTTGAAGGGCTCTGGATTGTGGCCACTGCTGCTAAGAATTACTGTCTTAGCCTTTGTTTGGTAATAAAATTTCATATGCATATTTTTGTATAATAAACTACTGCAATATATTTTGCAGCTCTTGGTAATTCTGCTTTATACTAGGTTTACTTTTTTTTTTTTAGTTCAAGGTTGAGTACCAGTGATTTAAATCAGTGTGACATATTTTATCAAGAACCTCTTGTTGGAACTTAACAGCAGACATAAATAAATTGTACATAACGTTCTTCACAGTTAGTCATGTTTTTAACCATGATTTCTTAACTTGCATTATTTAGATTAGGTACAACCATGGATGGCACTGCCTGTGATATATTCAGGGTTTAGAATAATCTTCATTTTGTCAACTTGAGCTATAAAATCACAGACTTGATAGAATGATGAGCATGGATAACTGAGTATGGATTCTGTTATGTAGAGTTTGTCCCATTCTAGATAAGCATGGTAGGATAAGGATATATGCTAAATATATTTCATATGTATGCAGTATAATCTAAAATTTTGTAGGGTTTGGGGTATTCTTTATTAATTTTCAATAGATAACTGTGTTTCAGATTTTGATGTATTCCAAATCCAGAATAAAATCAGGGTTGTTTTTTTTTCTGACAGAGTCAAGAGCAAGATTCTGAATCAAAGCAAGCCTGTAAAATGGACTGAATCTGAACACTTGTGAAGTTAATTTCATTGGGAATTTGGATTTGGAGTATCATAGAGACATAGTGTAAAGCGATCTTCTGTAGCACCTTTGAGACTGAGGAGTTTATCACACAGGAGGAATTTCTACCAATTTTGAATTGAGCCAATTCAAATTCACGTAAATTTGCTAGTTTAGCGAATTTACATGAAATCTAATTGTGTTCAGAATGCATTCAGAATGACTTCCCATTTCCCGAAAATGACCCCCCCATTGCCCAAAATTGCATGAGATACACTCATATGCAATTACGTGAAACCCCATGATTACGTTCGGATTGCCATTGCATTATACCCCCAAATTCTGTTGTATGATAAACTCCTGAGAGAAAGTAGTTGTAGCATAAATTTTCATAGGCTGCAGCTACACTGCAGAAATAATTCAGGTTGATTTCTGAGAATTGTAGTTTGTTGTGTTACCAGAGCTCTCTGACAGTGAAGATGAAGAAGCTCACAAAGCTACAAATCCTAGTATCCTGTAGCATTGAGCAATGGCAGTTCAAGTCGTGTCAGCCTGGATTATTTCTGCAATACAGATGTAGCCATAGATTTGCATCTCAGGAAGCAGACCAAGTCTATGTTCTAAAACAGACTACAGAAATAATCCAGTTTGAGGCTGCTTTAACTGCCCTGGCTCAGTGCTAGAAAATCCTGGAAATTGTAGTTTATTGTCACACCAGAGCTCTTTGAAAGAGAAGACTAAATGTCTCACAAAACTACAGTTTGCAGGGCAGTTGAAGTGGTCTGAAACTCGATTATTTCTGCAGTATATTTTGTATCTGTGAAACTTTATGCTACAATTTATTTTGGACAGTTAATCTCAAAGGTGTTACAAAATGCCTTTGCCGTCTTGATATTCCAGACTAACAAGGCAATAATAATAATAATAATAATAATAATAATAATTTATTTGTATTTCCTGCCTCTCCCTTCGGATTGAGGTGGGATTCCAACAGTTAAAACAACAAAACAATGTCTCTGAATTATCTCTAAAGCCTGATTTTGCTTCACCCAAAGCTTCCCATAAAAGGAAAATAAACAATGACAGGAAGGAGGAGTGGGAAAAGGCAGTGGAGTTTTGTTATAGATATTTCTATCTTCTAGTTATATTAAATTATTTTACCATGTTTTTCCAATCATAATGCTTTTGCCTTTGGATGCCACCACAGGGTTGATATTATGCTTGGAACTGTTTGCTTGTTTTCTCTCATAGGAGGAGGAACATGTAAAAATAGGGTTTTGTGGAGTATGTGGATCAGCCATGGTATAGCACAGCATACTGAGATAATCAGATAATGCTGACTCTTCAAGACCTCCTTGGCTCTGCTTCTGTATATTCCAGATCTAAACCATATCCTTGTTTTCTTTTGTTTTCTGTCACTTTGGGGCCAAATGGACAGAAAAGAAAGGAAAGTTCTTAAATAGTATCTCTTTTACCATAATACCTAAACTCCTACACCTGTCATGAAATTTTACAAATTATGGTTTTGGTAGACCTCTTTGATTGATGGACTTTTTATTTGATGTACAGTATAACTTTCATTTCCATGGATTAAAGTTGGCTGTACATACATACCATTGTCATATAAATGACTCCAAACCCAGTTAGGGTTATTCAGGGAAGCCAGCATGGCATAGGGATTTGAGCATTAAACTACAATTGGAAACCAGGGTTCAGTTCCTGGCTTGGCCATGAAACCCACTTGTTAACTTTGGGCGAGTCATGCTCTTTCAGTCTCAGGGGGAGGCAATGGCAAACTTCCTCTGAACAAATCTTGCCAAGAAAGATTTGATAGGTTCACCTCAGGGTCATCATAAGCTGGAAATGATTTGAAAGCACACAACAACAGCAACAACAACAACAATGAAAGGGCTGGAAATTACCACTTTCACACATGCACATGGATATGCAAGCAATCTAGCCATTTCTTTGTAACTTCTTCATTATGCCCTCTATTTCATAGGACATTTTCATGACAATTATCATGAAAAATGGGGGAAGATAAGCACATTCTTTTATGGAATCTCCCCAAATTGTAAGTGCTGTCCTTGCAAAAAACTTCCTTTATTAATTCTTCTCAAACTTGGCAGACTTTATTGTTTCTGAAGGAGAAACTGTACCTGGAAATTTAATTTAATTCTGCTAAGTCTTTTTTTTTTAGTCAGATTTTAGAGACATGTATCAAAAAATCCCCTGCATTTATCTGTCTGAAAAGCAGCAGCCACTCTCTCTTTACAAAGTGTTACTGTCTGCTGGTTTCACCCAATTCTGACAAACAGAAGGAAACATCAAAAGCCATTTGTTATCTAATAATAATCAATGGGGAACACAAAAATGTAGGACTCCAAATCAAGATTTGGAGCCAGCACTGAGTTGGACTCAGCAGCCTCTAAAATAAATCCAGGTTGTATGGTGTTCTTTACTTAACCAGTGAACTGTGGTGAGTGGACACTTGTGATTTTCAGAGGAACTCTCCAGTTATACAAGATATATTTTGTGCCCAGAAAACAAAGTATGCTAACTTAAATTCAATTGTAGAGAGATCTTATAGCACCTTTGAAACTAACTGAAAGAAAAACATTGACAGCATGAGCTTTCATAGACTTCAGTCTATTTCCTCAGAGAAAGCAGACTGAAGTCTATGAAAGCTCAGGGCATAAATGTCTTTCTTTCAGTTAATCTCAAAGGTGCTACAAGATTTCTCTACATACTGATTCTACAGACTAATACAGCTATATCTTTGAATTAAATCCAATTGTTAGTTCCAACTAGAGTAGGCTGTTGAGTCAATGGGACTTCCAAGTTCTCATTGATTCAGTGAGTCCATTCTAGCTGAGGCTAACATTTTTATTTAGGTCAAATTTCTCTTTCTTCATAATACCTTGTGAAATGTACCCACAGTGATTAGAGTCTGTCAAGAAATGCTCATTATGCTATATTTAAGACTTATTTAAAATGGGATCTTTTTTTTTTACATCTTCCCTACACCAACTCATATTGGATGTGTTTTCAGAAAGTTTCTGAAGATGTCCTTAATCCAGGTTAATGCCTTTTTAGCATGCCTGAGTGCTGAAAATATTTAATTTTTTTTCTAGCCTAATTTTAAATATTATTAGGCCAGTATTCTTGAGAATTCCCCCCCCCCCCCCACATCTCTGGTAGCCTAATTTTACAGGACAAGTGAGTCTTGGAGTACAACAAATGATTTATGGCCATAGCCTTATGGTCAATGAGACTATTGTATTATGTGTTCTTAAGTGCATCACCCAAATGCAATCAATATGCTTCTTCAGTGTATTCTTTAAAGCCCAAAAGATCTTTCAGAAATCTTAAACACTATGGTGTTGCAAAAATGAGCAAGTGATCAATACATTTTGGACTGCTTAATGAGTGGCTGAAATCAGGGCCATAAGATGAAGTTACTGAGCAATAACTAATTAATCAACAGTGCACCACTGGGGAGAAAAATGCTAATTGAAGCAGAACTGAGACAAACTCCAAATGAAATAACCCTGAAGATAGACAGATCAACCACCATGACAAAATCACTTTAAATAGAATCTGTCTCTCATGTACCTGAGAATGATTCTTGTTATTAATTATTTATTGAACAATCCCTTCTCTCAGAACTCATGTGCTCAAGCACCACAGCAGAGAGCCCAACTTCTAGAGAGCTAACATCTGCTCATTCAGAATTCAAAGCATTTCATCAAATACTTATAGCAAACAGCACCATGATGAAAGAAGAACATGGTAAGACTACTGAGGGGGTCCTGTGAAAACTCATATACATAGAGTCCCACAGGAAATGTTGATCAGTTTAGCAACTCAGATCTCAGGACATAGAATGGTATGTTGTTGTTTTCATCATTCATGTAGCTGAGCAAAAATAATAATTCAGATTACACAAAGAGATATAAAGAGATAGATTAGATTAGACAGATGATAGAGTATATAGATACAGTAGATAGATGAAAGCCAGCATGGTTTAGTAGTCTGAGCATTGGACTATGACTCTGCAGACCAGGGTTTGAATCCCACTTGGTAACTTTGGGCAAGTCACACTCTCTCAGCCTCAGAGAATGGCAATGCAAACCCCCTCTGAAAAAGCTTGCCAAGACAACCCTGTGATAGATTTGTCTTAATGTCACCATAGGTCAGAAACAACTTGAAGGTATACAACAACAAAGACAGACAGATAGAAAAAGTATTAGTAACATTTATTGAACATTATATATTGCTTCCTGTAACTAATTTTGTAATCATTTACAGGGAAGAAGACAAGAATGCATTTTGGTAAAATTTTGTAGCTCTGCTATCCATATTAACCTGATAATATTTTCAATGAATTCGCCACTTGTTCATTTGGTACCACAATTTATATTGCTGACCCATGTCATACCAGTGTTAACATATTTTTGTATTGCAGTAACATTCCCTTCGCTTCCCTTCCCTTCCCCTTCCTCATTCCATATTTTGCTAATCATTCTGCATTTTTTCTCCAAAATACCTTAACCACACTCTTCTGAAAGTCTTAGGCCTGTTATGAAGAATATTGCTGGCAATTGGGAAACTGGGCAGATTCCCTAATTCTTCTGTTTAGTAACATTGGTATGCTCCTTAGGTGAAACCCAGTTGCTTTAATTTAGTTGCTTTAATTTAGTTAGCTGCTCTCTCTATGTGCTTCAATTTGTAGTTATGCCCAGGCAGGAACTAGGAGAAGCTTTGCCTGGACTAAAATAAACATTTCAATTCCTTTCCTCTCTCAGGTTTGTGGAATTTTTGCAGGGCCGTGCTCTCTCCTGTGGTGTCATTTCATACAGCTGTTTAGTATTGCATGCCTCTCTGACCTTTAAACTCATGTTCTGCATTCCATTCTAGTCTCTTCATGATCAGTAGAACAGAAGGCTTTCCAGGAGTGACAAATTTTAGTTACCCACCAAAGGACAGACTGACTGCTGTCTTTTGATCTATGAGAGTACCACACCTACTGTCTGATCTCCACTCTCAAAAGATTTATTTGCTAAAATGCCGAGGTTAAATCTGCAGAATTAGAGTGTCTTGTGTTGTTTTTTAAAGTGGTCATCCTAATTGTGTGTGTTTTTTTAAAATTAAACAAACATCTTTTTCTTGTAGATTTTTTGTGCTATTGTTTTGGTCCTTGAACAATGACAAGAGATGTAACAGTGGCTTCTAGGTCAGTTGGAGTGATGAATCCATCCTAGGTTTTAGTTTTAAATATCTAAAACCTATCCAGTGTAGTGTACCAATCTGGGTGGTAGGCTTTAGCATCAGAGAAAGATCCTATAAAGTTCAGGGGGGAAAGGCCAGAGTGGATTGACTGCTCATTGACCTCGAAGCCATCGGCTACTACTTACTGGGGAAGAAGAAAATAAAGTGTATACAGTACTTGCAAGTCAAGTGCTCTGCCTGTCTATTTATTGTAATTTTAAAGTACTTATATACTACGTTCTAGGTCAAGGGCCTTCAAAGGCAGTTCAAAAAAGATGAGTAAAACAATATAACATTTTTTTCAAAGAATAAAATAAATCAATTCAGCAACAAAAAAGAGGAAGCACAGTAGCAGTATGAACCAATTTCAAACCAAAAGCACAATAATTTTAACACCATGAACAAATATGTTTCCTAGGTCCATTTAACAAGCTAGGCTGTTGTGTACCCATGAAGGAGCTTTTTCTGTAACAGCATCCTAACTGTAGCATCCCCTGCCAAGGGAAGTGACACTGTCTCTGTCTCTTCTGTGCATCTGGAAGCAACTAAAATGACACTGCTCTACATGGACTTCATGCCTTGAAAATTGCTCTGGTTGTTTTAATTATTAAATTATTTTGAAGAAGTATTTTTAGTTGGGCTTTTTGTTTTTTGTTTTTTGTTTTTTGAATCTATTGCTATAAAGATTTTGATTTATTGTGCATCACCTTAGGGTCCTGGCAAGCTGAGAGGAGATATTGTAATATCAAAAATTCCATAAATATATAAATAACAGAATACATCTGTCGGTTTTGCTGTAAGTTTGAGGGCAGGGAACCGTCTAATTAAAAATAATAATTGTAAGCCACTCTGATAGCCTTTAGGGCTGAAGAGCAGGGTATAAATACCATAAATAAATAAATAAATAAATAAATAAATACTTAATTTTTCAAATGTTGTAAATCCTGTTACGTTCCTTATCAACAGTCCAGAGGAGTGTTTGGTTTTCAAACCACTCCCACCCAGCTTTCCAATCAGCTGAACAGTCAGGAGGAGTGTTTGGCTTTAAGACTGCTCCTACCTGACTTTCCATCAGCTCAGCAATCAGGAGGAGTGTTTGGCAGTTGTAAGAGCTTGCCTGGGTGATAGATCTACCATTTTAGCAGATAAGAGTGCTGACTTTCTTTTCTTCTCTTTTGCAACAACCCCTAGATTATTTCAAACAAGATGGATTGTAGCAGATTGACTGAATTCATAATTTCCAAGTAACCTGTTATTATATTGGGGCTTTCTAGATTTGCAGGAAAGTGTGACATGAAGGGGCTTTTTACATTGGCAAGAAAGTGTGACCTGAAGTCGCCTTTATCTTAATGCTTAGCAGCTACATAGCAAGCCCCAGGTGTGCATTAAAAAAGTGCAGAGCTGCTACACTGAGGGGTGTGGGAATGACTTATCTGAGGTCTTTTTTGTGGCTCAGCAGTTACATGGGAAGCTGTCAGAACGCTACAAATACAGGCGGAGCTGCTACATGGGCAGCAATAAACGCGGCTTTAAAATGCGATTTTAATTTTTTTTTTCCTTGCCGGCTGCGAATTGCGCTGTTGCGCTGTTCGTGCCGCCGCGAACAGTGCTATTGCGATGGTCGAGGCTTGAACTGCGCTATTGCGAGGGTCGAGGCTTGAACTGTGCTAGCTTGAACTGCACTATTGCGATGGTCGAGGCTTGAACTGCGCTATTGCGCTGTTTGCGGCTGCGAATTGCGCAGTTTTAAATGATTTAAAGGGGGTTTGGGAGCTTTAAAAAACTGCGCGGTTAAACCCCAGCTTTTACACCTGGGGGGCATAGAACGTTTTAATTAGGAGTGAAGTCCACACCACGCATGCTCCCATCCCACGATCCATTCTGATTTGCACCTGCAGCGCAGCCTTTAAATGGGCGCCTTAAGGAAACAGAGCCCCATTTAACTGCGCAATGGCATCTTAGCGTTTTGATGTACTAGCGCTTTTTAAAAAAGTAGTGGGGCAACCGAACTACTTTTTAAAGGCGCGTTTTTTCCCTTAAAATGCCAAAATGGCGTTTTCATGGCACACTTTCCCATTTTCTAATGTAAAAGCTGGGTTTTCAAGCAGCCTTCATGATACCTCTTTTTGCCAATGTAAAACGGACCGAAGTTGCCTTTCCCTTAATGCTTAGCAGCTGCACCACAGCCTTTAGATGGAGCTGCGCTGTTCCGCAGTTTTCAAAAAAGAAGCTGGGAAAACCAGCACCTTTTTAAAGGCGCTTCTTCTCCCCTAAAACGCAAAAAAGGCATTTTCATGGCACACTTTCCTTTTTTCTCATCTAAAGGCTAGACTTTCATGCAGCCATGAACACACTTCTTTTTGCCAATCTAGATCAGGCCATTGTATCTTATTGATTACTGACACCACTCATATTAGCCTTTATGATGGACTTGAAGGCAACTTGGTTTCTTGAGTTGGCCTTCTATTCAACTACTTTAATGGCTTATTGTTCTTTGATGTTGGATGGTTATTATTGACTTGATTGAGTCTAGCTATTTTGAGTCTGACGATGCTAAGGACTAGGCTTTTTATATTTTCTTTTGTTTTACTGTCTGTTTCTAATCTTTTTCTTGTTAATTTAGTTTCTTCTATAGCTCCTACTATTTCTCCTAATTTGATTTCCATAAGGTGTCTTCCCCATTCTCTGCTCCCTTTCAATTGCTGTCTTTGGAACTGCCAATCAGTTGGCTCGACAGTCCATGACCTTTTTCTTGCTAAATCTCCTTGTTTTCTTGCTATCACTGAAACCTGGCTTCCAGCTCATGACACCATAACCTCTGCTGCTCTCCTGTTTGGTGGACTTTTCTTTTCTTTCACTAGTTGCCCGGAGGGCAGAGGGAGAGGGGTCAGTGTCTTGCTATCCAACTCTTGTCAGTTTCAACTCTTATCTTCTCCTCACCACTGTTTTTCTTCTTGTGAATTTCATGCTGTTAAACTTTTCCTACCACTTCAGCTTCAGTTATCTTTCGTCCATCAGGATCACCTACTAAGTTTTTGTCAGATTTTGAGACCTGGCTGACTTTCTTTTTAGCTGATGAAGTCCCGTCCTTGATTACGGGGAACTTCAATATCCATACGGATGACATTAATAATCCTACAACTGTACGTCTCTGCTCTGTGTTGTCTTCTTTTGGTCTCAAACTCTGTTCTAATACACCTATTCATTCTTCTGGTCATTGCTTTGATATTGTTCTTATAAAAAATGTGTAACCACCAACTTCATGGCTAGAAATTTTCTGTTGTCTGATCATAATTTCATCTTTTTTGCCCTCACCCATAATCAACCTCATCATGAAATTGTCCAACGCCACTTTCGCGACCTTCATTCTATTGATTGTGTGACTTTTGTTCAGGCTCTGGATTCTTCTTTATCTTTCTTAAACCTTGGAGACTCCATGAATCCAGCAATCTTCTTACTCAATTCTAACTTATCTGCACCCCTTGGTAGTTTTGCCCCTTTATTGATATACACAGCATCTTCTAATAAGCCACAGTCCTGGCTCACTCTCATCTTGTTCTCAAACTGCCAAATGATTGTGGGAAAAGACCAGGGAATAGGCTGATTTTATTCATTATAATTTTTTCTTTTTTAAAATTTTCACACACTGTCTCCTTGGCAACACAGAATTATTATAAATCTCTGATTGAGGCTAATGACTTGTGGCCTGAGCGTGTTTTTTCACATTCGATTCTCTACTAAAACTTTCTCTGTTGGTTCTGCATTCATTTTCACCTACTGGTTTCACTGACTATTTTACTACTAAAATTGAAACACATTACATCCTTGGCTAATTTTAAGGCCGAATTCAAGACACTCTTGTTTAGGGAGGCATTCCAAATTACTGATTGTTAATCTGCTGCTTACTTTGTTTTTATTGTATACTAGTTAGCATTATTTTAAAGATATTTTATTCATGTAATGTTGTTGTTTTAGATTGTATGCCACCTGGCAGTTTTTTATTCTTTTTTTCCTTATTTTATTTGAACCTTAGTAAAGTGCAAACTTTACAGCACTCTATAAATAAATGATGATGATGATGATGATGATGATGATGATGTTAACAGAATGAACTGATTAACAAAGATTTTCAGTATGGGAAGACAACTCTAAAGATTCAGATCACTTCCCACAAGTGGTCCATGTCTACCACAGTGTCTACCAAAAGATTACTAGTGTCTACCAAAAGTTTTCAGCCTTTATACTTTCAGAATAGAGAGGGGAAAATATTCAAAAAATTTCAGAAAATGGTTGAAAATCAAGTTTTTCAAATGTTCAGAAACCATGATGAAAGGAATCCTGGAGAATCTTCACAGTATAGGATTTATTCTGCACAAAATTGCACCTGGATGTTTTTCACATGAAACAGCATTTTGTAACTGTAAAATAATATTTCAATGAAGAAGTATTAATCCCTCTATAGAAAATGTTGCCTTTTGTGCTGAAAATGCTGTAATTGGGGATTTATTCTGCATAAAATTCACAGGTGGTTGACTTGTACAGAAAACAGCATTTTGCACAGAAAACTGAAAAATAATACTATTTTTGATGCAAAAATGCTGTACATAAAATGCTGTTCTCTGTGTAAAACAGACACATGAAATTTTTGTGCAGAATAGGTCCTGAATTGCAAATAGCCTTTTTAAAAGTGTGGTTTTCAGATTTACTTACAGCAGGAAGAAAATTACTCATCACTACTTTCAAGAATAAACTCAGTGAAGATTTATATCCCTACTTCAGGATCCCTGTTTCTAATTGGCTTGCCTGCCGTGAAAATATTCATATTGCATAGGATTCTAGACAAGTTTGGGGATATATGCTCAGAATCAAATTGCACATTTCATTAATCATATACCTCTTCCCTCAAGAATCTGTGTGTTTATTTTCACAATAAGTGCATCTTTGATGTAGATCACAAATCTGATGTGAGGTAATGAGTCTTTACTCTTTTGTGGATATGGGCAGCATAGGTACAGTAGTAACAGAGTGAACACATGTTACAAAAGAAGTAGGGATAGATGTTTAGTATCTATCCCTTCTTCAGTTCACCCTGTTTCCCAGGATAAGGTGGAGAGCATACCAACCACACCACAATCCCTTAATCTGCTCCTCTGCAATGTCAGGTCAGCCAAGGGGAAGACTCATATCATCCACGACCTCCCCGACCTGGCATGCTTTACCGAGATGTGGCTGGGTGATGCCAGGGCTGCTACGTGGATGCAGGCTCTCCCAGCGGGTTACACGGTTAGTGAGCAGATAAAGGAAAGTGGGCAGGGGGGGGGCGGTGTGGCCTTAGTTCATAGGACCAACCTAACTTTGATCAGTAAAGCTGTCCGGAAAACAGCCCATATCGAGTGCATGTACCTAAGCCTGAAGACCAGGGATAGTTTGGGGATTCTGCTAGTATACCAGCCACCCTGTTGCCTAGCAGACTTCTTAACTGAGTTGACTCAGCTGGTTTCTGAGCTACTGTTGGAGTCACCCAGACTTCTGGTCTTGGGTGACTTCAACATTCCTCTTGAAACCAGCCCATCTGAGCTCTCTGGAGCAACTCGGGAGTTCATGGACTCCATGACAGTCATGAACCTCTCCCAATTGTTCAGTGGACCCACACATTGTGCAGGTCATACTCTCGATGGAGTTTTTAATACAGAACAGGAGTATCCACGGGTGGAAGTAACTGAGACTTCCACACTGTCATGAACGGATCATTTCCTGATCAAGTTGGAGCTAAAGATCACTCTCCGTATCTGCCACTCAGGTGGCATCTCTCCTCTCAATGACTGTCTTGCGGCGGTAATTGATTGGATGAGGGAAAACCAATTGAGGCTTAATCCAGACAAAACGGAGGTGCTCACAGACACAGGCCCAAAACCAGAAACTTCAACTGGTCAAAAAATGGCAGCCAGGCTTCTCGCTAGAACATCTAGGAGAGAGCACATAATACCTGTGCTCAAATCTCTCCACTGGCTGCCGATTAGTTTCCAGGCACAGTACAAGGTGTTGGTTTTGACCTTTAAAGCCCTGCATGGCTCAGGTCCATCCTATCTTAGGGACCGCCTCTTCCCGTATGAAACCCCCCCCCCCGCACACTCTGGTCCTCTGGGAGGAACCTGCTACAGCCCATGAAGACCAGGCTGGTGCAGACCTCCCAGGGGGCCTTTTCGGCAGCTGCCCCCAGGCTGTGGAATGACCTGCCGGGTGAGATGCATCTCATTCCATCTTTAGAAAGCTTTAAGAAAGCTCTAAAGATGCATCTCTTCCGGCATCCCTTCCCAGAGAATACGAACACTTCCCAGCTCCAAATCTAGGCCTTAGTGCCTCTCCAGCTGTCCTACTCCAGTGTCTTTTCCACTGCCTTTACAGCCTAGGCTTTCAGGCCCGCTTCCCTGTTGCTGCTTTTTAATGTTGTAATTTGTTTTATTTTATGTTTTTAATTATATAGTGGTTTAATTCTCTTTTTAAGGGGGGGCGGTGAGGGAAGGGATGGGACATTTTAACTGATATTGTTTTAATCTTTTTGTTGTAACCCGCCCCGATTGCCTGTTCAGAGGGGCGGGCTAGAAATAAATTATTATTATTATTATTATTATTATTATTATTAGAAGGTAGCAGTGAATGAATTGTCCATTGAGAAGCTCTCAAGATTCCTTGAAACATGAAAACAATTGTATATGCTAAATTCAGTCAAGTTTGTGTGTATATGTGAATACACACACAAATACACACACAATTATGCCAAGTAATTGTTCAAAAGCACCACACTTCTTCAGGCTTCCAAGTTTTCTCTGCAAGCATGAAGATTCACTGCACAATAAAAATAAAAAAATAAAATTGGATGCAGTTCATAAGAACTTGTTTGGATGTTTAACCTGAGGTTATCTCAGAACAATGGAAGTAGTCTAGGCTGACAGCTTCAATTTAATTAGAGTTTGTCTGATCATGCCACAAACAGACAGCTCCTGTCTCAGATTTAAAGGATAAAATAAAAGGAGACTAGAAAATGCAAAACTATTGGGAGGTTTGTTTCTAAAATCTCACTTGATTGCCATAGAACCCTTGTAAGTTCCAGAGCAGTAAAAATAAAACAAAATATATTGATGTATAGTTTCTGGGAAATCTAACTGCACCTATTAACAAAATATTGGCATACTTAGCTAAAGCATGCATGCATGCAAGTTTTACTTACTAACAGTTTATTTACCATGTTGTACATTGTATTTCTTGATGGTACAGCAAGGATCAGTGAAAGAATCCACTGAGAAACAAAAGAATCTACTGAGACGGAATCCATTGAGACACATAAACTTTTGGTATGTTACAGAGGACATAGTGGAAGGACTTTCTTTTTCAAAAATTATGCTTTCTCTTTTTAAAATTCTTTTATTTATTAAAAAATTCATTTTATTCTTTAAAATTTTTTTGATATAAGTAGAACTGAGGAGGAGTCAAGAGCAGAAAAGGGGTGATATCGTATTTTCTTCATGTTTTTTCATGTATGTGGCTGTTTCAGACACCTCTACTTTGGTTCCACCTGGCTTTATACATTCTGTCTTATTGTAACTGTTCAGTTCCATCTATAGCATGAAAATATGAATCTTGGATTCAGAATTTTGGAACAAAAGCTGTCTGAGGGAAAAATTAAATATGGTGATGTGTTTTGATTTTCAAAAAGAACTGAGAAATGAAGAGTTAATTGTGACATCAGCCAAAAAAATTGGTAATGTATCCTTATGATGTGGGATATGAAATATTTCTGGCCCAAATTCATAGACATCCACATGCATAAGTGTCCTTTATGCATGTGGATGTCCTTTTTTGGGTACTGCAAGGAAGTAGTGAGACCTTGTCTAATCCTGCCTGCTTGCTGTGAAGCATAGATAGGCTCTGCAAGGCAGATGGGTCATATAGCATAGGTCCACATGCAGATATTTATGCTACACTGAGGGGATCTCGGAGTGAGGCCACCCTGTCAGATAATCAGAATACCAAACAAAAGTTAAGCTGTGGAGTCGAAGGTTTTCATGGCTGGCATCCATAGTTTTTTGTGGAGCTTTTGGGCTATGTGGCCATGTTCTAGAAGAGTTCCTTTCTGACATTTCGCCAGCATCTGTGGCTGGCATCTTCAGAGAATGATAGCCTGGAAAAGGATTGGATATATATATCCTGTGTGACCCTGGGAAGGAAGGAGTCATTTGTAAATGTATTGTTTTGTTGCTAATGGTAGACCTCAGAGTGGGAGGAATCCAAACAAGGATTAATGTCTGCTAACTGATGCTCATTCTCTGCTCAGAATCCCCTGGCCTTAGGCTGTTTCTCATTTCATAGGTTGTCTTGACCTTGCTGTCCTTCAGGACTGGTAGCCAAGCCTTGTTTACCCTCAGGGTTTCGTCTTTCCTGTTGAAATTGTCCAAGTGTTTATGGATTTCAATGGCTTCCCTGTGCATTCTGACATGGTAGTTGTTGGCATGGCCCAGAATTTCAGTGCTTTCAAACAGCATTTTATGCCCAGGATGTTTATAGCATGTTCTGCTACTGCTGATTTTTCCGGTTGAACCAGTCTGCAGTGTCTCACATATTCCTTGATTCTTGTTTACACACTGTGTTTGGTGGTCTCTATGTAGACCTGTCTGCAGCTGCATGGAATGCAGTAGACTCCTGCAGCTGCGAGAGGGTTTCTCTTATCCTTGGCTGAGCGAAGTATTTGATGGATTTTCTTCAAACCTATGCAAATGACACATCTGTACATTCAGTTCATGAGGTAGAAACAAATTGATAGTTACAATTCCTAGAGTTATAACAACTCCTCAGAAAAGTATTGCTATTTATGATGTCATGCTTGTAGGCCAGCCAATTTCCTTCCACAGTTTAGGACTTATTAAGCTCACATAGATGGAATATCAGAAATAAAACTGGTGTTGGCTTTAATACAGAAGATTTAAAAAAAAATCTGTACTGTTTGAGATGAAAGGGGTAAAAGGAGCTTGGGATGCAAGAATCCATTGGCTGATTCA
The DNA here is from genome assembly GCA_034509955.1 of Urosaurus nigricauda. NCBI lineage: Eukaryota > Metazoa > Chordata > Lepidosauria > Squamata > Phrynosomatidae > Urosaurus > Urosaurus nigricauda. Next base: position 251,418,882 of record JAOEGL010000001.1, on the reverse strand, counting down.
TAGATGGGAAGACATGACCAACATGATAATCAGGGAAATTATTTTTACAACAGGATTTTGAGTAGCAATAAGTAATGGATCACACTATTTGTCAAGGCTACAGATTGCCTTTTGTTCTCACAGATATGCTAATGCCTCATTAATATGTTTTCTTTTCTTTTTCCAAAACATATGAGGGAAAACACATATGGTAAGCCAGGAAATAAATGACTATATTTCTGAAATGCTGCCAAGTGCAAAAGCTCTCTTCTTCATCTCCAAGAGGAATGTTTATTGTATTCATATGAAGTATACACACACACACATCTGTGATCTTGCATTATCCTAATCAAAAAAACAAATATTGGAATTGCAGAGAATACACTGATAGAAATGAGCAAAGAAAATCCTTCAAAATGCTTCAGCAGCATGCCTGCCATTTGTCACAATCGTGGGCTGCTTGTGGATGAAGCATGCAAAAGATGGTTAGGTAATCCTTTTATCATAGCAAACCAGTGGCCAGTTTACCTAACACAAAATCAATGTAATGCAGTTGAGATTCTATGTCCCTCTAGCAGAAAAGTTATGAAGACACAATGGTTGACATTCTATATTGCAGTTAAAGATAAGTAATTGCTGTGTAACTGCTTTGTACACGGTACAAAGCCACCTTAACAACCAGCAGCTGCATGAAACAAAGTAAGTCTGTTCAGCTGCTGATTGGACACAAAGAGGAAGATGTTTGTAACCGCTCTCACCAGTGAGCAAAGCTATGGCAACTAGAATCTGGACTCCTGTTGAAATTCCTTGTAACGGCTTCCCTCACAGGCAGGAGATGGTTGGCAGCTGAACAGAGCTCCTTACCTTAATGCAGCTGCTGGCTGTTAAGGTGGGTTCAGAAGGGGCATATACGATCATATCACTAGTGCCACAATCGTGACTACACAGTGACTAACAAATACACCAGTTACCTATTTATAACTACAATGCAGAATGCCATCCATTGTTTCTTGTCTTCTTCAGATCTTTTCCGCAGGAGGCACATAGAATCTGAACTGCATTACATTGGTATGGCACAGATATTGTGATATGCATCATTTGGATGGTAGGACAGAATGTATTTTGTATGTATTATGCATTTGACTTACGTGATTGTATTATGGAGTCACACGGATGTTGCGAAACAAAAAGCCACTCACACAATTTTTAGGAAAATGTCCCACATGAAAAATCTTATTGTTGGCACTCAGTTCTTATATTATGTCCTGTCATCCAAATGATAAGAGAGGATATCCAAAAGTTTTAATGATCTCCTTTTTAAAAAAATTGACAGAAAGTTTCTTTTGATTTGTACAGGGTAGTTGTTAACTTATCTCTATGTAATCACTATCTAGATTTATACATTTTCCCCAGTGTATCTTGACCCTCCAAATACCTGATATTTTAGAAGTCTGCAGATTGCACCTTATGAGGGGGTTTCGTAAAGTAATAATTACTACCTGGAGTTATTATGGCATATTGATGAAATTTTGTCATTGTCATCATTGGTCCCTAAGTGCACGTTGCTGAGAAAATCAACTCATTGTGTCCTTTATTTTTGTGACTGGCTCTGCCAGAAGTGACTAAAGTGTAAAATCCTTGTCAGGCACAATCTGCAAACTTCTACAATATCAGGTATTTGGAGGGTCAAGATAGGCTGGGAAAAATGTATAAATCTAGATAGTGACTAAATAGAGATAAGTTAACAACTACAAATCAATACAAACTTTCTGTCAAAATTTTTTAAAGGTCATCATTAAAACTTTTGGATATCCCCTTGTACATTTAACTGAAAGCAATGATAGAGTGAGGGAAGCATTGGTAGAGTTGTTAATATTCAACCATATGTATTATTATTATTAACCTTTATTTCTATAACATTGTAAATTTACACAGCGCTGAACATACAATCTTTATGTACAATTTCTCACCTGCAAAGATTTTTTTCTTAATCATTTAACACTATCCAACCCATCCTATGAGTAAACTGGAAAATGGAATTTTTCCTTCCAAAAATACTCAGCTGTGAAGGGAACAAAGTGTTTAAATCTTGCTTTTGTTTCTCTCACTAACCTTGGTGAGTTCTTTTCACATGAGTCCCTTTCTTCAGTCACTTTTTGCTGTGACTGCCTTCATCTTCCAGGCAGATACAGATCACATAGCTAACTTTTGGGGAAGTTACTGGGTCACTGTCACACCAAGGAAGTTGTTCTTAACTCTGAAGCCTTTTCTCTATGTCTACTCTTAGAAGTGGATTTTCAAGTACTGTAGTGGGAAATTTTCCTAACATGTACTGTATGTTAACTGTTGCATGTCTGTGGGGTACTCCTCCTGGTATACAGATATATTTTTAAAAACTTTACAAAGCTTCAAGCAGACTTCCCTGTTCTTTCCAGGTAGCTCAATGCAATGACAGTTAAATAATCAGCTACCTTGAACCAGATACTCAAAGGCAAGTTTTCAAAGTGCCCCACTTCTAACCAGCTTTCTGTAACAGCTGGGCAGATATTTTAAAGTAAAAGCACCTGAATTGCCTGGAGGGTAAGATAAAATCACCTGCTGCTTTTGAGATACTCTACTTCTGTCAAACGTAGGGCAGTGGTGTGTGTGTGTTGTTTTGAACATGTATGCTATAGGACAACTAAGACACCACTTCTTCAGAGACAATGAAATGACAAGAACTCCAAGTTCCCCCTAGTAGCTGGATTTCTACTGAAATAATCTTTCAGATTGTACCCAAAAAAGAACAAAATGTTCAGGCCACCAGAAAGAAAGAAAGATGACCTCCTGAAGTTCACATTCTCTTCACTGTGCTTCTGAACAGTTTAAGCAGAAACAGGCAAAAGCTATAAAGCCAGATCAGAAACCAATGAAGAAACACAGAAATACTGGATTTCCCAAAGGTATAAGGTACAGAAGTGTACATTTTGCATGTAGAACAAAGGGTGCATCTATACTTCTGAAGAAATGCAGTTTGACACCACTTTAAGCATTATAACTCCACCCTATGGAATCCTGCGATTTGTAATTTTACAAGGTATTCAGCCTTTGGTGACAAAGTGGGTTGGCGCCTTGCAAAACTACTACTACTACTACTACTACTACTACTAATAATAATAATCTGTCTCTCCCTATGGATCGAGGCAGGTTACAGCAACACAATTAATACAATAAAATTAATTGTTTTATACATAATCTCCTATCCCACCACCATAAGCAAAACAATAACAATAAAAATACAGATTAAAATAATTAAAACAGGTGAATTGGAGAGAGTCAGTTTGGGGCAGAAAGGAACTATCTGTATTAAAGTATGTGATAATATGATAATGGGGTGGAGAGGGAAGAGGTCAGTCAGTCTGGGGAGACCTGTCCAAGATACTCTAGAATGGAGCTATGTCAGCTAAAGTGGTGTCAAACTGAATTATTTCTACAGTGCAGACATATCCAAAGACATCACTTAACATGACAACTTACCTGGTTTAGTTATATAAAAAGCCCATTGGACTACAATGCAAAATGTGGAGGCACTAGCTAGACCAGAATGGTTTTTGGCAATGTGCAAAGTGCAACAAATTCTGGTCCTATCTTATTGGTTCTGTAGCAGTTACTGTAGGGGAGGAAGTGTTCTTTATACTACTGGAACAAAGAGAAAGGAGACAAAGTATCAGGATATTGGACAATTTAAGATGTGGCATGGCAGAGCAAATAGGTGTATGACCTGGCTTTGCCACAATAATTTCCTCTTTGACATTTCACTTACCCAATTTCTTTTTTAGAAGTCAGTACAAGCTTCATTTGGTAGGAATTTTGCCTTTGCCATGAACTTAAGGGGTTCTGTGTTTTGTCTACTCTGCACTAATTGTTTGTGGAAATATGGAGTGATTTGCTACAATGGTTCATTAAATAGATAGCCTGAACTGGATTTATTAATTAGCTAATCCCTAAAACAGACTAGTGTGGGAATTAGAGTCCTGGAATCAGATAAATCACATCAAAATGTATACAATTCCTGCAAAAGAGGCAGGAGTTCAGTTCACCGCAGAGTTCAGTTCAGCACCATAGATTCAAATCAAATAGTTAATAATGTGGCCCTTAGTTAACCCTTACATCTTTCAATCTCTTTCTTCCATGTGGGTAGGTATGCTAGCTATTTCATTTATGCCGATTGTATTTTTACTACATTGCCTCAAGGGTCAAAATAATTTGATTGGGTCTGGATATTGGGCAATGTGATTTGAGCCTCATCCATACAGGTGAAGTAGGCAGCCGCCTAGGGCGGCAAAATTTAGGAGCAGCACAGCAGCTTTTTTGTATAATTTTTTGTGTAATTAAACAATATTAAAGTAAAAACTCATTACAGCAAGCGACATAAAAGCAAGCTACCGTATGACGGTTTCTTTGTACAATGGCCAAAACATAAATGTGCACCCCCCCCGGTGTCGGTGGTATGATCACATGGTACATCATCTGCCTTCCACATGAACCTTGATTGAAACCTCAAGGTCAACAGCTCCGTCTCCTCTCACCACTCACCTGCTTTACCCTTGGAGCCACAACATGGAACATCAGTTGCCAGACATCTTGAGTTTACTGTTTACAACAAACAAACTAGTCTGTTTTCATGTTTTGCATTCTTGGTAGTGATCACGCAATAGTGTTTCAGTGTTTGTGTTTCATTTTGAATGTTTGCCTAGTACTTTTAATACTGTGTTGCATTCTTACAACAAGCTTTAAACTAAGTAAAAAGGAAGTTTTAGTTGTTTAGGTGAGTACTCTATTTATTATTACATTATCTTAGGGGATAGGAGGGCACACATCTGCCTTGTATCCTATAAAAATCTTTATCCTGTAAAATCCTAATTGGCTTTTTGACTAATTCTCAATACAATGATGAGAGATTGGAACCTAAGTTTTATGTCATGTTTAGCTTTAACAAACGAAACAGCAGAAATCAAAGGGTGAAAATAATTATGAGAGGTGACAGGGGTGCCAAAATATCTCTTGCCTAGGGTGGCCAAATACTGGCCCCACCTAACCCCCAGAGAAATACTTATGACTCCTCCATGAAATTTCAGCTTTCATCTATACAAATGCTTAACCTAACTTTCAACACAGGGTTGTTGTAAGAATAAAGGGTGGATTGAAGGGGATTAGAATAGTGAATGACACCTTGAATTTCTCAGGGAAATATGAGATATATAAATGGCACAGTTCCTTAGTACATCTCATTGAGGGGTTGAAACCCCACAAAATCTAACAAATGAGTACTGGTTAGAAAATGCATTTTCCAAGCAATTCATTGAAAAGGACAAAAACACCAAATTTCAAATATTTTAAACAGTATTTTTTCACATATACTCCCCTAAATAAAACATGGAAATTATATTTCAAACCGAATAAAGTTTTTCCAACTTTGCTTTCAACAGTGGAGGGGTGAGGTGGAGAAGATCTTTAAAACACTTTTTCAAGCTCTAATTAAACAGTTTTTTCCCCAAACTTTTCCAGACTCAGGGCTGAATGCAGGAATATCCCCAAACTGCAAACCAGTATCTTTAGGGGGAGTGTAACCCCATCTAATACTGGCTGAATTTCTGTTCTCAGATCTGTCTTTCAACTGACCAGGAGCACCTCTGTCTAGTCTGGATTAAGTCTTAGTATGTTTGACCTCATCTAGTCCATGTTTTCAAACTGGTTTTTGTTCCTTAACAGTACTGATGTTTTTGTTCCTTAACATTAAAGATACCTGAACAAGCATGCACACACACACACACATTCATGTTATTCTTTTGTCTCATGAATTTTATTTCATGAGTAATTCTCCTAGGACATGAGCAATGTACATACAGAGTGACATTCTAAAACGTGGAGCAATTTGTTCTGCATCAATTTTAACTTGTTTATCTGTTTGGTTCCACAGGTAATGGGTATGCTCTTAAGTGCATTTATTCATGAAAAGTGTTATTGATTTCAGTGGCACATACTCATTACTAAGTGTGTTTAGAAATTAGCCTGATGGCTTCTCTGTATTCTGAAAGGTCTATTATGAGAAGTTTAAAGGAGACAACAAATACTAGATGAAGACTTTATAGTAATATAAAAGAACAGAACAATATTAAATGACCCATCCAATAGTATTGGGAGGAAATCACAGCCATTAAATTGGTACAAGATATTGAAATTAAAAATCAAAATTTGCAGTTGTGACATTGTTTCATTGCTTTGTAGGGAAGAAAAAAGGAAGGTGCTACCATTTTACAAACGCCAAACCATGATATAAAATTTGTCATTAGTTTAAATCAGTATAGTAGTCTATCCTACTTTTTCTCACCCAAGACTTGAGACCCAAGGTACTATTTTTCACCTTTTCCCTTCAAACAGAGACACTGAAGGGATTTAGTTAAACATATACTATAGTGGACCCTCCATATCTGCAGACTTGCCATCTTCAGATTTAAGCATCTGTGGACAGCAAAGCTTAGGAGGAGGAGGAGGAGGAAGGAAGAAGAGGAGGAAGAAGGAAAAACAGCCATGGTAATAGCCGGAGTGAAAAGCAGGAGGAGGAAGAGAAAGGAAGAAGGCCATGGTAGCAGCTGGAGGAAAAGAGGAGGAGGCCGCGGAAGAAGAAAGGAGGAAAAGGAGGGGGAAGGAAAAATGGCTTCAGTGGCAGCTGGGGAAAAAAAGGGGGAGCAGGAAAGAAGAGGAGATGGAAAAAGGCAGCCACAACTATTCAGCGGCCACAGCAGCAGAGGAGGCTTCCCGCGTAGTGGTATGCTGGTAGCTGTAGTCTTTCTGGGCTTTCGGGGGGGGGGGGGAGAGGAGGAGGAGGAAGGAAGGAAAAAGGCAGTGGCAGTGGCTGGGGGTGGAAGAGGGGGAGGAGGAAAAAAGGCAGCTGTAACTGTGCAGCAGCCCTGGTGACAGAAAGAGGAGGAAAAATGGGAGGAGGAGGAAACCCCTGTCTGGGGGGACCCTTGCCCTGGAACAGCCTGGGGCCCGCCATTCTGGGAGGCTGGAGGAAACCCAGGTATTCAGGCGGTCGGGAGGGGCAAAGTTCTATTGTCCCCAATGGTGGCACAGCTGCATGGCCACGCCACCATTGAGTACTATGAGACTTGAACATCTGCAGATGTTGGTATCCATGGCACGCTCCAGAATGGATCCCTCGCAGATATGGGGACCTATTGTATTGAATATTTTGAGTAAAGCTTTCAAGGAATTCAGCTCCTTGTTGGTTCTGCAAACATTGTCAAACTGATCAATGTACAAATGCATGAGTGAAAACTTCAGGTAAAGGTGCACATAAATCTCCTAAATTACTAATTATGCAAATTACTATGAATATTTTGAGTTTATTTTTCCAGGAAGAGTAAAAGCAAATGATAATGATCAGGTAATCCTTACTAGGAAGGATAAAGATGAATGGACTAGCACACAGCAAGATTCCACTCCTGACCTTATGTTGTGGATGTGACTTCTGCCCATAGCCAAACTATTAGTTTTACCCTTTCATTGTCAATAGCTGAAGAAAGCTAAAGCTGAATTACATGGTGTTTGTCTTTTCCTACCTTTTAGCTTGCATATCCCCTCCTTCCCGCCCCCCCCCTTTTTTTTAAGAAGGGAGGATCTGCCCTACATCCCAAGAAGACTTCTGGATGGGGAGGATGACATATTTGCTTGTATGGTCGTACTGGAACATATTATTGCGTAACAGTAATTATTCTAAGTATTCCTGAAATTATTACATTAAAGCTACTTCCCATTTTCAAACAATGATTGTGTTCTTCTAATGATAATATTTATATTATAAAAATCTTCTCTTATTTCATTTGATGGCTAAGCAATGACTTTACTGTCACTTTTGGCTTTAAGAAGTCTGTCAAATTCTGCATTATTCATTTAATCCTCTCTCTGGTTTGTGTTCGTATGTTTCTTTTTCCTCTACTTTCTCAGATCTTTTATTACGATATTAAGCATCTAAGTCAAATGTTATTCTAGAATCAATTTACAATTAATTCTAGAAGTGGAAGATTTTTTTTATACCCTTCTGTTTCTAAAGACAAGACAGAAAACTGACAGGCCTGAAAGCTGATGTCATCCATCTGCTTGAGGGACATGACATGGAAAATGGCATTGTAAGCTTACCTCACAATCTAATGTAACTTTTCCGCATTAATAACCCAAGCCAACATTTTGGCTTTCTCATTCTTGAGTTTTAGGGAGTTTATATAACGAATGTTCTGGTGGACAGAGCAGCTAATGGTGCACTATTCTCTTGTCAAGCCACACTGGACTCCAGGCCAGTCAGGTCATTATGAAACTTGAGGCAACAAACCACCCAACTGCCTCTTCCTCTCCCTGCCAGTTGAAAAATATAATGCAATAATAATAAATTAAATAAACAACAATTTTCTGACTTTTCATGGCATCCAAATCAAAAGCCACATCAGTCTGTCTAATGACAGGTCTGGATGGAGAAATAGCTTAACTAGCAGTCACACCAGCACATAGATACAAACTATTTTATTGTTGCTCCAATCTTCCCGGAAATGATTTTTTTTTATTGCGACTGAGTTGATATTTTTACTAGAGTATTTTCTCTAGTAAAGCCAATATCCATTATCCAGTATTATTGGATAATAATCACAACCGATTTGGGCCCTATCAGTTCATTTTGCAAAAGAACCAGTGTGGTGTATCGGTTTGGGTGTTGGACTAGGACTCTGGAGACCAGGGTTCAAATCTTGGTCATGGAAGATTTTGAACAAGTCACACTCTTTCAACCTCAGAGAAAGCAAACCTCCTCTGGGGAAAAAAAACTAGCCAAATAAACATTACAATGTTTTTGCCTTAGGGTCACCTTAAGTCAGAAACAACGTGAAGGCACACAACAACAAAGTACATCTTCTCAACATCCCGTGCTTTCCTTACTTATGCACATTTTCCTTAATCTACTTTTTTTTTTTTTTTTTTTGGCTGTCTGTGTTTCCAATTTGAAGTGGTTCCTGTGAAACAGCTCCTAATCAAAGTTTTACCATCCTGAATAACTGGGTGCTGTCTGCTAATCCAGCTACTTAAGTAATTGCTTCTGTCTAAAATGGAAATGTGATGAACATGAAGCAAATTGAAATCTGCTGACAGTTTCGCTGAAAAAAAAAAAATTGATCAGGAAATTACAATTAGAGTTCTTCCACTGAAGCAGTTTTTTTTAATCCACCCTCAAGTCAATCTTGACTCATGGAGACCCTGTGGATAAGACATCTCCAAGACCCCCTATCCTCCACTATTCCCAGTTTCTACAGATTCATTCCCATGTCCTCTTTAATTGAGTCAATCCATCTAACATGTGGTCTTCATCTCATTCTAATTGCAGAGTAAGCGGGTACACCCCAAGAAGAACAAGAAGCAGGTTGGCAGTGGAAAAGGCCGCAACTTTATTTAAGCAAAACCAAAGGTAGGGTTGGCCCAAAGCACCAGGTCTGGATCTGCACATCACCAACACCGAGGCTGGACTGATGTGAGGTTGCTTGTACACCCAGCATCGGGATGACGTTTGAGGCAACGAAACGCCCTTGCACAATTACGCAATTATGCAGCTACCGGAGGAAAGCCTCTCGTCACCGGGATGAACTCCATGTGACCCACTGTTGGCCACATCGCACCGTGATGTTTCCCGGGTCCCAAGGGACTCCCGATCCAGTGCTACCGAGCACGGAAACCAGCCCGCCAGATCCAGTACCTGTGCTGCCACCCCAACAAACAAGTTGTGACAAGAAACAAGAATCCCAGGGAGGGAGGGTGGGGAGCCGAGCAAGGCCAGGGCACGATGCCCACCGCGCCGGCCCAGACTGCCTCCACCGCTCATGATGTTGACAAAGTATGACAGACTGTTTACTCATCTTAGCCTCCATGGAAATATCAGGCTTGATCTGCTTTATTTGTTCTTTTTGCTGTACATAGTATAATTAGAACTCTTCTCCAGCACCACAGCTCAAATGAATTTATCTTTTTGTTCATTTTCTTAACTGTCCAGCTCTTGCACCCATACATGGTAATGGGGAATACAACTGCTTGTACAATTCTGACTTTTGTGCTTAGATGTATATCTTTGTTTTTAGGACCCTTTCTATACCTCCCCATTCTTAGTTTTCTTCTGATTTCTTGACTGCAGTCCCCATTCTGATCCATGTTTGATCCCAGGTATAGGAACTCGTTTACTGCTTCTATTTCCTCATTGTCCAGACTGAACTTGTGAATTTCCTCCATGGTTGTCATTGTTGTTGTTGTTGTTGTTGTTGTTTTCAACAATAAGCCTGCCTTTGCACTTTTTTCCTTGACGTTTCTCAGTAGTTGCTCTAGGTCTCCAATGTTTACTAATAGTGTATCTTAGGCCTGATACAGACGGCCCAAAAGGGCTGTCTGTGCAGCTCAATTAGGGTTAGAGAGGGTGCAGCATCTGCACCCTCCCTAGCCCAAGCGCCTATGGGTGGCACCATTTTAAAATGGTGCCATCCATACGTGCACGCCATCATAACGTCATGACATGTGCCGCACTTAGATAATGTGGCATGCGCCTGATGTAATGGTGCAGCTGTAGGGCGCCTAAGGTGCCCTTTCAGCTGCACGAAAGGTAGCTCTAAAATGAAGCTCATTTTTGCGCCTGGTCCTTGGCATGGCCTTTACACAACCGCGCCAAGGACCCCAAGGGGAAAGGGGCTGCTGTGGTGGCCCCTTTCTCCCCTCAGCAGCACCAGGGTGCCTGTTGAACCCTGCTTCCAGGCCATGGAGAAGTGGCAGTTCACAGTTCCATCCTGGCGCTTCTTTGGGCCTGTACAGCCCCTTAGATTGTTGATGTTCCTTCCTCCTATTTTCACTCCTCCTTCTGTGTCCAAGCCTGATCTTTGTATAATATGTTCTGCATACAAGTTGAAAAGATAGGGTGAAAGGATGCATTATTCTCTGAACCCTTTACCAATTAAGAACCATTCTGTTTCTCCATGTTCTGTTCTAACAGTTGCCTCTTGTTCTGAGTACAGATTCCTCATTAGGATTATTAAATGCACAGCCTTTCATGATCTATGCAGTCAAAGGCTTTGCTATAGTCTATAAAACACATTCTGATTTTATTTTGGAAAATCCATTAGCTATCATGTTTTGCAATGTGGTCCCTAGTGCCTCTTCCTCTACTGAACCCCACTTGGAAGTCTGAGATTTCTCTCTCCATGTATGGTTGGAGTATACGTTGCAGAATTTTGAGCACGATTTGCTCGCATGGGAGATTACTACTATGGTCCTATAGTTGCTGCAATCTTTTGTGTCTCTTTTCTTGTGGATGGGGATGTCAGTTGTTTCCAATCTGTTTGCCACCATTTTGTTTTCCATATCTGTTGACATATATTGTTTAAGACTGGAATTTATTTCATCAGTGTGAGTTGTAGTAGTTCAATTGGAATGGCATCTGTTCCTGGTGATTTGTTTTTTCCCATTTCTCTTATTGCAGCTTCTACCACACTTTTCAGAATTTGTGGTTCATCTTCGTTCCATGCAGTTTTCATATCCGTTGTATAGTTTTTCTGTGTATTGCCTCCAATATTTTAAAAAAATTCTCTCCTGGTCTTGAATTATGTTATTTGTGTCATCATAGAGCATCCTAGTCCTTGGTTTGAATATCCCTTTAATTTTACAGATCTTGTTGAAAAGGTCTCTCATTCTTCCGTTGTTGTTGTTGTTGTTGTTGTTGTTGTCTTCTGTTTCCTTGCATTGGTCATTGTAATAATTGTCCTTGTCTTTTCTCACTAGTCTTTGTATTGTTGCATTCATGGTTCTGACTTTGTTCCTGTCTCCATTTTGTTTTGCTTCTCTTCTTTCCTTTACTGCATGAAGCATTTTATCTGTCCATTTTTTCTTCTCTTTCTTTTTGACTATTGTAACTGTCTGTCTGCATTCATATTTTATTGCATCCCTGGCTTCTGCCCAGAGTTCATATCATTCTTGGTCAATTATGCTTAATAGTGCAAATCTGTTTCTTATATTGTCCATGCATTCTGTTGAGATGTTGTTCAGATTATATTTTGGTATGATGACTGATTTAATTTTTTTCTTCTTCAGTTTTACTCTTAACTTTTGATATAATTAGTTCATGGTCTGTACCACATGAAGGGGATATGTAGTCTTATATCTGCATAAATATAGAGACAAGATTGTGGAAGTAAATACAACTTGTGTTGATACAGTCTGCTCCGTGATAGTTTCATGGCAGGGAAATATTCAACAGGACTATTTCCCTCATCATACCACTGCAGTGATGGAGAAAATAATTGTAATTCCTATATGCTTTCGTGGAAGTGAAATGGCCAGATGTGCCCAGAGAAATTTTCAAAGCTATGGCTGAAATTAAGTGAGGCAGCTACAAGTGTATAACCTCATTAGTTATAAAGTTACTAAGGTCTAGTGTTAGTAACATTTAAAAATATTCCTCATTCCAGTTGAAAAGAATGTGATCTGGCCACATGCGATTCACAAGAATTTGGGCTTTTTGTGCCCCCTCCCAACCTTTTTAAACCCCAACAAAAAGGCTTCATGGTTTTTACTGGAGTATTCACTGAAATGTACGCAAATGCATAGCTGGCATGTAGCCATCCATCTGCTGCACATGCATTTGGATGGCATTTTCAGCAAAAGGAAGGTGAATAATTACAAATAGAAGTGAATTAGCACAGGAGAATGAAGTCAATTAAATCATCAATGAGAATGTGTGAAAATGTGCACCAGTTCACATAGTATACTTACATGTAGACTAGCCTTTAGTGTCTCCCAGCCCAAATCCCCCATCTTAATTTACAGTGGGCCCTTGGTATCTTCTGGGGTCTGTTCCAGAGTCACCCATGGATATCAAAATCTGTGAATGCTCAAATTCCATTAAATACTGTGGCACAGTAAAATGGTGACCCTTATATAAAATGGCAAAATCAAGTTTTGAAATTTGAAATTTGAATATTTTCAAGCTGTGGATGGTTAAATCCTTGAATAAGGTATCTGTGGATATGGAGGGCTGACCGTATTGGGCAGCAGCCATTGTAATAAATGGAAGTCTGTTCCCCTGATGATTGGGAAGCAGTGACTGACATTCCTACCCTTCCTTGTGAGAATACCCTATGATAGGTTCATCTTAGGTCACCATTAGTCAAAAAATTACTTGAAGGCACACAGCAGCAGCAACAACAACAAACTGAAACATGAGTGTCATTTTACCTCTTGTAGACTTATTAACAAGGGAGGAGACCAAAGCTCTGAAGACCCAAAGCTGTTATTAGCTTAAATCAAGCACACTACAGATTCTGTTTGTTTAACAGCAAATATATGAATTCTTGATTCATCTCAATGCTACTTCTTACACATTTAATGACTTCCTCTATTAGGCTTTTCTATCATGTTAATCAAGCAGTGAACACCTTCACCCTCAAGGTAATGGCCCTTTACTAACAACTTCCCATTCTCTCCTCTTATGAAATCTGTAGCAAATGAGAAAACTCTCTGATGAAGAATACATTGTTTGTACAATAGAACTTTTTTTTGAAAAGAAGCTCTAATAATTCAATGCTTGAAGAACGACACAACACCTTATTTTAATTCTTAATTTTTTTTGTCCATTCCAGCGATTCAGTTGTATAATTCTGTGAGCAAGGGAAAAGAAAATAACCTGCTGACTGATTCTGAAGAAAGGAGCACAGATACAAGCCTCTGTGAGCCAGTCATCCTTCCTACATGTGTTATATTGCATCCCAATGTAAAAACAGCACAAGGGGAAGTTTGAATTTTAGGGGCCATTGAGCAATGGATTTTCCCCAATGTATCTCAATTATAGAAACACAAGTGCTAAATAACTTTGCACGGAGGTTACCGTGAAAACACAAAGTGTTCAATAGTCCTCAAAATTTCTATTTGTTACCTGCACTGTGTGAACTAATGGCTGTACATTGAGTGAGAACACAAAGGAATAAAGCATGTAAGGACATTTGTTCAAGACCTCTTAAAAGGTTTCCTTTTACTGCCTACAGTATAGCTGCTCTTGCTTTAATGTGTATTTTTCTATTGTGTAGCATTTCTCAAAGGAAAATAAACCCCATTTTAAATCATGCTTTCTTTAAACATAAATTTAACCAGTGGAATAGTACAGTATCGCATAATAATAATAATAATAATAATAATAATTTATACCCTGCCCCTTTGAGATCAATCAAGGCTGCTTAAACAATAAAATGGCATTACATCAATAAAACAGATTGCATCTCTCCCTCCTCCCCCCTTAAAAAGATATTAAATCAGTTACAATGTAAAACCAATAATTTAAAAACTACATCAATGTAATACAATAAAAATAGACATCACAGAATAGTGCAGCATGTTCCTGGGAAGCAACAGGAAATCCTCAACAAAGGGTTCCTGAGGCCGGGATTAATTATCCTGGGAAGGCCTGCCAGAAAAGATCCATCTTGACAGACTTTTTAAAGCTGTCCAAAGATGTCAATTGATGGATCTCATCTGGCAGGCCATTCCACTATTTGGGGGCGACGACAGAAAAAGCCCTCTGGGAGGTAGCTGAAAGCCTAGATCTTTGAGACTGTAGCAAATTTCTCCCAGAGGACTGGAGAGCACGGGGAGGATTATAGAGGAGGAGGCAGTCCCTGAGATAGCTTGGACCCAAGCAATTTAGGCCTTTAAAGGTGATAACCAACACCTTGTACTGGGCCTGGAAACTGATAGGCAGCCAGTGGAGGACCTTAGTAATGGAATAATATGGTCCCTCCTGGATGTTCCTGACAGTAATGTGGCCGCCATGTTCTGTACTAACTGTAGTTTCCGAACCAAGCACGAGGGTAGCCCCATGTAGAGCGCATTATAGAAATCTAGGGGTGAGGTTACCCCTTATTTTCAGAAAAAGATGCAGCTGGTGTATCAGCAGAAGCTGATAACAGGCACTCCTGACTGTCACATTTACCTGATAGTCATCAGGAGCGAGGAGTCAAGGAGTACCCCCAGTCACTGGAGGAGAGTGCGACCCCATCCAGGACTGGAGGTTGCAGTCCAATTCTTGGTTTCGGGGCTGCTACCGTGAGCACCTCCATCTTGTCTGTATTCAGCTTCAATCTATTTTTCCTCATCCAGCCCATTACTGCTCAAAGACATTCATTGAGAGAGGAGGCACCATCAGAATTCGAGGCTGATGAATGAGACATGGAGAAATAGATCTGGGTGTCATCAGTGTACTGATAGCACCCAGCCCCATAACTCCAAATAATCTCACCCAGCGGTTTCATATAGATTTTGAATAACGTCGGGGACAGAATGGCACCTTGTGGAATGACACAGGTGAGCTCTCTTTTGCTCGAGTGGCTGTCCCCAAGCAGCACTCTCTAGGACCTATCCGAGAGGAAGCATCGGAATATCCAACCCTCTCAGGCGGTCCAAGAGGATGCCCTGATCTATTGTATCAAAAGCCGCTGAGAAGTCTAAGAGTACCAACAGGGTCACACTACCCCTGTTGATGCTCAGACGCAGCTCATCGGTCAGGACAACCATGGCAGTCTCTACCCCAAAGCCTGTCCTGAAGCCAGTTTGAAATGAGTCTAGATAATCGGTTTCATCCAAGACAACTTGGAGTTGAAGAGCAACTGCCTTCTTGATCACCTTGCTTAAGAATGGTAGTAGAGAGACTGGCCTGTAATTTTTCATGTCCAGGGGGTCCAGGGAAGGCTTTTTCAGAAGCGGTCTAATGGCCGCCTCCTTCAGACATGATGGAATAGGGCCTTCCCTGAAGAACTAACAAGGACAGCCAGCCATGATGGGCAAGGGTTGAGAGGGCAAGTTGTTTTCCTAACACTGCTAAGGAGCTTGTCCACGTCATTGGTACTCACAGATTGAAGCTGATCCATTATAACTTCAACGATAGAGTCACTGGATACCTCAGTTATGGTTTCTGTTAGAAGACTGGCATCTAAGTCAGCTCTTATGTGAGAGATTTTGTCCGCAAAGTAGTTGTTAAATGCATCACAGCAGGCCGTTGTCGGCTTCAGTAAGGGATTTGGCACAGGGGGTACCTGTGTCATCTCCCTCATCACCCTGAACAGCTCTGCTGGGCAGGACTCTGCGGACGCGATATGCACAGAAGAGAATGATCTCTTTGCTGCACATATTGCCTCCTGATAGGACCAAAGAAAGATCCTATTGCGAGTTCTATCAGCTAAGAGCTGAGTCTTCCGCGATTTGCGCTCTAGTTGTTGAAACCGCTTCATTTTCCTAAGCTCTGGTGTATACCATGGCCTACGATTAGAAGTGGGATGGCAAGGACACTTGGGAGCAATCGTGTTGATAGCCCTGGTGAGATCAATGTTCCAAGTGTTAACCAAGGCATCAACAGGATCACTGGCATTTGCAATCATTCCATTGCTTCCATTAGCCTTCAAGGGCAGACCATTCTAATAGGTCCACACACACACACACACACACACACACACAGTGGGGTGGATGTAGGCTCTAAGTTCCATCTTGACTAGGAAATGGTCCATCCATGACAGAGCAGAGGTGCCAATGACCTCCGCCCATGGGTACTCCTGTTCAGTACTAAAGATCGCATCGAGTGTATGACCTACACAAAGTGTGGGCCCCCGGACCAGTTGCGATAGGCCCAAATGACTACCATCCGCACCTGTTAAGCTGGTCTCGAGTGGAATGTTGAAGTCCCTGAGAACTAACAGTTTGAGTTGTTTGTTTGAACAGCTGTTTGTTTGAACTATGTTTGAACAGCATAGTAATTCGAGTACTGGACTGACATTAGCAAATATACATTTCTATACCACTTCATTGTGAATTCAGCATCCTTTAAGCAGTTTACAATCTGTACGCCAATTGCCCCCAACAAGATGGTAGTCATTTTACTGATCTACAAAAGGATGGAAAGCTGAGTCAACCTTGGAGCACTGGAATCGAACTCACAACTTTGTGGCTGCAGTACTGGCATCTAACCACTGTACCATCAGGATTCCTCTAGGATTAGGACTCTAGGGTTGAAATCTCTGCCTAGCCATGGAAACCCACTTGGTGACCTTAGGCAAGTTACACTTTCTCAACCTTATAGGGAGGCAAAGGCAAATCTCTAGGTGGAACATTTAAAGAATTTTATGGATTGAATTTCAGTTGGTTGACCATATTTATATCTAGGTTAGTTATGTTATTACAAGCTAAGGCTATAGTTTAATGTAGACAAGTCCCAAATATTTATGAATGAGATTGCATCCATGAAGGATATTATGGGTATTATTGCAGTCCTACGGGGTAATAAATTGGGCATTATGTTATGTTCTATTTTTTTTGGTGTATATCTATATACTTGTATATGTACTTGTAGTTGTATATCCACTTTTGTACATTGTTATGGTGAACTTCTGCACTTTAAAACAATGCATATAGTTCAGATTATATAGCCAAATACAAGTACATTCAGGCCCTTGAAATTTCACCATGTGAGTTTAAAAGCTACTTTATTCCACATTTTACTGTGTGTCTATCTAGGCCACAGGCATCTGACTAACATCTCGTATTGTCCCCCCCCCCCCGGGTTTGGTTTGTAACGTCTTGACTGCTGAAGAAGCTCTTGGAGCTTCAAAATGCAACAAGTATACTGTGCATTTTGGTTGGCCAATAAAAGTATCACTGATGGATTTTTGTTTACTTTTGTCTACTGTGATTGATGCTTGTTTTCCAGGGATTTGAACAGAAGTCACATCTGATTGTTTTTCACACTGGGGGGATTGGTTCAAAGATCTTCTGTATGCAACCCTTGTAGTCTAAAACTAAACTTCTCTTTTAACCAAGCACAGCCTTCAAGTATGTTCCTGAAGCTCCTAAGTCAACTTAGTCCATTTTTTTAAAGAAAGGATTTTAAAATTTAAAATATGTCTATGCTTTCTGTCATTGGTGGATTTTGGTTAAAAACATGTTGCTTTCTCATTCAACAATCATTTCTAATATGTACTTGATCTACTCTAGTTAGACAAACCAATGGGATTTGGGCCTATATCTTCTCTCTCTCTCTCTTTAATGTCATGAGCAAAGAAATCAGAGGCATTTCTACATCCATTATGTTTACAGAAGAGAACCCATATAGCTGACTTAAGATATTCTACTGGCTGCTTTGCAGCAAAGCCATAGAGAACACCTTAACTAATAGTCATACTAACACATAGTTTCAAGAGTATGAAAAGCTCAGTTTGCACAGGCCATATAAAGCACCGGTGGATTCTCATTCACTGGATATTTCACAGCAGAGCTTGGATGGCTGTTTCTCAGGAATTCTTTACTGTAGATTCTGTATTGGCAGGGAATTGGACAACATGGACCTTTGGAGCCCTTTTTACTATGATTCTGTGAATCAGATGCAAGGCATGATTCATACCTCTAAAGCATTGAGAGAATTAGCTTCAGAGTATATGCACAATGCAAAAAGAAATCACAAGGGGAAACTCCCCCCAATTTTGTGGGTGCTACTCATAAGATTTTTTCTTATGTACTACCCACACTTGTAACAAAAATAGTTGTTGCAAGCTCTCCTGCTCTGTTTTCATACTCCAAGAGGTACAGCCATCCTAAGAGCATAGATATTTCCAGGGTTCATAAAGAAGAAGTCAATCTAACTCTTGCTGTAATTTGGAATCTCCAGTAAGGCCACTATAGCAGCTTTCATAGTGCCTAAGGGCATAGTTAGGGCAAATTGCTTTTCCTATTTATTGTCATTCAGGCAACTTTCAATATGAAGACTCTTGCAAGTGCAATGTGTAGTTAAATGTCTGATCCCAAGTGTTCAGGCAACTCATGGCAGTGGCAAACATGCCAACCAACTCAGTAAGATGCCCATGCAGACAACCACCACAGTGTAGAAATGGAGGCCAAGGTAACAGGGGCAGAACAGGGCAACTGGAGCATCTTGGCCAGTGCAGACAAGGTATCAAAAGGCATAACTATAAAATAATCCAGGACATATTTTTAATTCATGTCATTCTCCTATGCTTCATGGAAAGGCCTCATTTATTAAAGATCTCCAGATCTTTGAGTTATTTGTAGGAATTCCGTATGGACGCTGGCTAGAATCCAAAAGCACAATTACAAATATGTAACCTAGAATTATGCATTGACTACCAGTTCATATTCACAATTCCTACACCTAGTTTAGGTGATATGAAGAGGCCATAAAATTTCCCAATCCTTACTTACAAGGCAGTAGCCACTGCAATTGATGGGGGCCTTTTCCTCTGTCAATTGAGAAGCAGTTGACTGTTGTTCCCATCTCAGCTCCACTGCATGAAATATAAGGCACAAGGGGGATTGCAAAGCATTCCTGTTTTCTTCTCTCACAAATGATAGAGGAATCAGCAGCTTCCCAAGTGATTGGAGATCAGACCCCAGTTGATTACAATGGCTGTTTCCTGGGAATGGGGGATCAGGGAATTTGGGCTGTGATTCACTATGTATTTTTTTTAAAAAATTCTTTAACAAAATCCCATATAGTCAATGATACATATGTATGAAATCATTTTTATGCCTGTTTCAAGCTAAAAACTCTGTTGGAATATTTAGAAAGTACAAAAAGAAACAAAAAAATACTGAAATCAAATGAACATATTAGGCCTGACAGTAAAGTTTGGGTCAGTTTACATTGATTTACTCATAAGTCCGTGACTTTTCACTGTCACTAAGATGTCATTCAGAAACAATCTTTGATACAGTAGAGTCTCGATTATCTGACATAAACTGGATCAGCTGATAGTTGGATAACCGAAAATGTTGGATAATCCAGAAGGTCCAAGAAAAGCCTTGAAATCACTATACATTGCAAATGTATTGAAGTTTTATTGCAATAACAGTAAAAGTAAATGTAAAGAAACCACTGATCAACATTGTGATGTACAGTATAAACAGTTCAGTCCTCTGAAAATTTAAAGAAATCACAGTAAATTTAAAGAAATCAAAACAGCCACGATGTTGGAAAATCTGGAATGTTGAATAACCAAAGGTTGGATAATCGAGACTCTACTGTATTTAATATTCATTAAATACACCCCATACACTCATTTTCTCTCAAATCATTCATTTTAAAATAATTTTCATTTAAAAATATACATTTAAAATATGTTCACTAAAATTACACATTTTAGAAATACATTATCTAGCAAAATGAACATTTCAGAAAGCATCTCAAAATTGTTGTGTTTTTTTTTTAAAAAAAAAAAAGAACAACAAGACTTTGTATTGTAAAACTTGGAGAAATACAGAAAAAGTAACTAAACCTAAGTGTGCACAGCATTAATTAGTCCATTAATGTGAAGTTCAGTTTTGTTTGCAGCAGAATTCAAGAACATCAAAGTCCTTGAGCAACTTTAGGTACAATCCAAAACATGCAATACATATACATTATCCATTCTGCCTGTTGTGTTGCTTTCATGTGAATGCCAAATTTCTAAAATACATGGATCTCTGCCTTTTTTACCAGCATACTGTATAGCAAGGAGGTAAAAACAATACTGAAAACAATTGCTTTATATACTAATGCACTTACGCAAAGAACAGTTGGGGGTCAGTCACAAGACAAGCTGGAAGTACCAATTTTAACAACCTGTTCCAATTTACATTAATCAGGTGCACAGGTGCAGAAAGACTAGGGTGTTTTCTCCCCTGTGCACTTACTTATCGGTGCCAAGCTTCAGATTCAATGACTCTGAGTATCAAAATTATTTGCAATAACAAATATAAATTATTATGTTTTGGTAAATTAACATTTATGCAACAACAGTGCATGTTTAGCAGATGCAACCAACTTACACAAAATAAGCTCAAAGTCTTTTATTCCCAAATGTTGTAAAGTAAATTATTTCAGATTTGACACATTATGGTGTACTTGAATGGGGCAAGTATGGGTTTCTGTGCATCATTTGTTTCTTAACAGATATATACTTTCAGGTAACTGGATAAATGGTAGTTGTTTGAAACAACTTCCTGAACCTTTATGTTGAACATTGTTCAATATGGTTAACAGCATATATTGAGTGGCATTATCAATGCATCTAGCCTGTATCATCTCTTCTTTCATCAGAAAGCCATTTTGTTGTCAGATGTGAGTGTAAAATTCTTATTTTAAATTTCAGACGTTTGAATTTCTACTGTATATCTGTATTTACCTAAAAGTGTAAATCATGCATAACTAATATCTTGCCAAGAATTCTACACTACCTGTGACTTTTTATATGCAAATTAGCTGTTTTTCTACCAAACCTTGAACTTTAAAAGGGTTGTGTCTCTCTGATATCCTACAGCTGAAAAGATGCTGAGTGATAACAGACTTCAAGGTTATTTATTTGTTTTGAAGACTCAAGAGCCCACTGACATCTCAGACCTATAGCCCTTAGCTACCTCCTCAAGAGGAGTGACCTACCAACTGGTGAAAACTGAATAAGAGGATGTTCAGAATGTACTTCCTACTAAATTGTTCTCCCATGCTTGCCACAAAACTATGGAGACATGCCTGCACAATAATAATAGTTCTACTACTATAACTACCACATTTTACCCACCTCTCATTCTTGTGTGTGCAACAATGTGATGTAAAATGTTATAATCAAAACTCTTCTACAATAAACAACTTTATCACACAAGGCTAGTAAATTGGAATTATAGTAAGATAATAGTGTCATTGGCTGTTACGTATCACACAACATTGGGTCTCCTCTCTTGCCACTTTGCATTTCAATCATTACTGGAGTGCACTTTTTTATCGATGAGAAAAACCTGCCAATAGTTCCCAATATCATTGCTTTTCCATTGGATAGATAGTGTGATAGGTTGGAGTTCTGATACTCAGGCAGTCATATGGAGTAAGTGGGCATAATCCACCACCACCACCACCACCACCACCACCACCACCATCCCTGCTATTCCCAAGTAAAGAAGGATCTGTGTGGGATTTTTCATTGGATCCCACCATTCTGCTAATGGAATACCATTATTGGATACTTCATTCAATACAATGGTCTGAGCATCTTGCAATGGTCGGATAGATACATTAGTTCAGCTCAGTTTCGTTACTGGCTTTTGATCCCACTTTTTCTCACAGATCCACAGCCTTTGCTCTGATTAGCTTCAGAGATAATGAGTTCATGGGGGGGGACCTTAAGAAATCCATAAGACTAAATTCTAAAGATTTTATTATAAATAGTGTGTGTGTGTGTGTGTGTGTGTGTGTCTGCCACTTTGGCTGCGGTGTATTTTTCGTCTAAGCAGCTGATGACAGTACATGAGAAAAAGACCTGGGTGTCTTTGTAGATCACAAGCTGAACATGAGTCAACACTGTGCTTAAAAAGCCAGTATGATCCTAGGCTGCATCAATAGGAGTCTAGTGTCTAGATCAAAAGAAGCGCCTGGAATATTGGGTCAGGTTCTGAGCACCATAAATCATGAGAGATATTGTCAAGCTGGAGTGTGTCCAGAGGAGGCTGACCAAAATGGTGAAAGGTCTATAAACAATGATCTATGAGGAGAGACTTATGGAGCTGGGTATGTTTAGCCTGGGGAAGAGGTTCCACAATAGCCATGTATAAATATTTAAAGGGATGCCATTTTTAAGGATGGCGCAAGCTTGTTTTCTAGGAAGTGGAGCAATGAATTCAAACTATAGGAAAAGAGATTCCACCTAAACATTATAAAGAGTTTCTTGGCAGTAAGAGCAGTTCTAAAGTGAAATATACTGCCTTGGAGTCTAGTGGAGTCTCCTTCTTTGGAGGTTTTTAAACAGACATTGACAAATCAAACTGTCTGCAATGTTTCAAATTAACAGTTCAGATCACTGTTCCAGCTTCCTGGTCAAGACTGCATAATCAATTATAGTTGTTATCATATATGTTAGCTAAGTTGAACAACACACTGGAAAAAATCCACAATGCAATATGGCTGCTGCTTCTTAATTAGAAATATTGACTGTTTATATATATATATATATATATATATATATATATATATTCAGATAGGGACTAGTTTGCTTTATTAGAACATGGTATAGCATATGAAATACACTAGTATCATGCTTAACTCCCATTTAAATATATTCATCTGTTGCTAATTTGACATTTGGGGATAGAGGGAAATCATATTGTTTCCTTGATTCAAAATTTACAATTGTGTTATAATGTCCTTATTTTTGTTTTTAAATTGTCAACTACTATCGAAGCTAAATAAATTCATGGTACATTCAGAGTATATATAATGTTTTTACAGGCTCCTTACACTTGTGTAAAATCATCTTTGTCAGCTTGGAGGTTGGAAGCAGAGAATTTATCTCTTTGCTTGTCAAGGCAATTGACATCTGCAGTGGAAGTTCTTGGCTCAGGCAATGGCATGAACCATCTTCATGCTTTCATTTCATAATCTGGTTTCCTGATGAAGTGGATTTGATCTGGCAGCAGTTTATAAATATACTTAGGAGGCTATTCCACTATCGCTTTAACAGATTCAGTCCTACTGCACCAAGTAAGATAAATAAGTCACACCTAAAACCACATGCAGACAACACGAGGGGATGGGGGAGTAAAGTGCTATGGAATTAGATGTGTGTGATTTCTAAAAAGGGAAAAAAAATGATAGGACTGGGATAGTAAGTTATAATCTCCCAATGGCAACATTCAACATCTTCTCTGAAATAGCCACTATTTCTATACATAGTAAAGTGTCATATGAAAATAAAAAGAAGGCTACTTTCTTATTTTTCCGTGCAAGGCGGGCTTGCGGGTGTTTCATTCATAGTGTCACAATAAGACAAAGTCGAAGGCAGTTAAAAACAACAATAACAACATGAAAACCCTCTTCTTCTTTGGGACAGGCATCTATAAGCCTCCAAAGCCTTCCTAGCCTAATCCTGAAGGAGTTTGCTGGCATTTCTGTTATTCAGACAAAAAATAATAATAATAATAAAATAAAACAAGCTTGTGAGTGAGATGTATGTATAAATAACGGTAAGAACCCAATTTGATAAATTTCTTTATATTTTGTAGGGGGAAGTGCAAATAATTATACATGAACATTTTTCTTTATTTCTTTTGACTCTTCTCTGTACATATTTTTGCATGGATGTATAAATTTGAACAATGGCATTTTGTTTTGAAACTTAGCTCTTCTTCCTGAAGATACATGCCACAATTCTGCCTGACTTTTAACATCTACCATAGCAACCAACTTTATTAGCATCTTGAATAGTATGTCCTTTGTCAGCAAACAGCTTGAGGACCACTACTTTTAAAAAGGTTAAAAAGTGATAATTTATATTTTAAAAGGATTTTAAAGAGCTTTTATACACCCTATGGAAAAATTCTTCATTGAAATAGGATGAAGCAGACTGATGAAAATTGACACAACTGAAATTTGCAGCAGAGGTGGATACACCTCAAGAAAGACATGAAGCAATGATTTAGCAAGACACAAGGCCACAACTTTATTAACAGCAATACAAGGTAGGATTGGCCCACAAGCACAAGGTCTGGATCTACACATCGCCAATACCGAGACTGACTAATGTGAGCTTGCTTGTACGCCAAGGATCAGGATGACTTTGAGGCAACACAACGCCCATGCACAATTATGCCATTATGGAGCTACCGGAGGAAAGCCTCTAGTCACCGGGATAACTCTATGTGACCCATTGTTGGCCACATCACACCTGATGTTTCCCAGGTCCAAAGGACTCCCGATCCAGTGCTACCAAGCCCTGGAAACCAGCCCACCAGATTCAGTACCTGTGCTTCTGCCCCAAACAAGTTGTGACAAGCAACACCAATCCCAGGGAGGGAGCATGGGGAGCCAAGTAAAACCCAAAAAGGCATGGCATGGGCCATGCACCAGCCTTCAATCCTCCTCCCAAGGCCACCCAGCCAATGGGAGGAGGAGGCGGGAGCAGAGGGTCAATGAGCACCACACTTGCCCAGGCAGCCGGGGGAGCCCGGGAGCCTGGTGAGTGTGCTCCTGGGAGCATGCACAGCGCAAACTTCCCGGTGGTGGCAAACTTTCCACTGGCAGGAAGAGCCTGATTGTGCCCCTCTCGCCAGCCCAGGGCTTTCCATCGCCACGGCAACTGCGCCTGCCCGCGCAGGGCGGGAGGCACTATTAGTTTGTCCAACCCATTACTCATCTTGACTAAAAATATAAGCAAAAACATGCGTGTGCCTATGCATCCACATTTTGGGGAGGACTTTTTTTTAATTTTAATTTTTCAAAATATTTTTTTCTGTAAAAATACACACATTACCCAATACACAAACATGAAAATGCAACCTTTTTTTTTTTTTTTTTTTTTTTTTTTTTTTTTTTTTTTTTTTTTTGCATTGAAGTACCAAAATGAGAGAAATTTTTTTGTGGT
Organism: Urosaurus nigricauda; assembly: GCA_034509955.1. Taxonomy (NCBI): domain Eukaryota; kingdom Metazoa; phylum Chordata; class Lepidosauria; order Squamata; family Phrynosomatidae; genus Urosaurus; species Urosaurus nigricauda. The sequence continues at coordinate 251,393,419 of JAOEGL010000001.1, read as the reverse complement.
TTACTTTTCCTACTCCTAGTAAAGCATCTAAATATGTCAAGATACCCTTTCTCATTAAATAAACGTACAGTTTTTACATCCCCAACTCTAATTCTTCTTGAATGAACCCTTTTATACCTCCAGGTCCACACCAGGATACCCAAATTCTGTTCCTTCCTTGGAAAGCTTTATAATGGTATTTGTATGCCTTGAGGGCTTGAAGCTTAAGCCAACATGGAGGTTATAGATAATAATATTTTAATAAAAGATTTATTTCTAGCCCGCCCTATCACAGAGAATCCGGGCAGGTTAAAACAGTAAAATACAACAAAGTTACAATAAAATCCAAAAAGAAATCAGTCCCTACACCCACCCACCCCATTCCCAATACTATAATGGGATTAAACAGTCATAGTATAAAAATATTTAAAAAATAGTTAAAACATTCAATTAAAATTTGGAGGAAAATAAGCATACAGGGAGGCATTTTCATAATCGTGATAATGTTTATGTCAAGTTCATATCCACATCTATATTTATGTTTCTATATCATTGGGGCTTTCCAGACCGCCCAAAAGGGGCGGTCTGTACTCACCCCAAGAAGAGGCGAGATGGGGCCAAGGCTGCCACACCAGCGGCCTCCGAGGCCCCATCTCACCACTTCTGGAGGCTGCGGAGAAGCAGCAAACTGCCGCTTCCCCGTGGCCTCAAAGTGGGGTGCAGCGGGTGCTCTGGGCACCCACTGCACCCCGCTTCCCTTGGTGGGGCTGAGGGGAGAAAGGGGCTGCCACTGTGGCCCCTTTCTCCCCTGGGTCCTTGGCATAGCCATCTAAAGGCTGTGCAAAGGAGTCAGAACCAAAAAGGAGCTCCGTTTTGGAGCTCCTTTTTGTGCCGCGGAAAGGGCATGCTTGGCACCCTCCCGTGGTTCCATGACAACATCATGGCACGTCCGTATGGATGCTGCCATTTTAAAATGGCGGCACCCATAAGCTTTAGGGCTAGGGAGGGACTAAACACTGCACCCTCACTAACCCTAAAAGCGGCTTTTTAAGCCCTATTCATGCCTCTTTGTGCCCGTCTAGATCGAGCCTATATCTCTATATCTGGGGAGGGGTAACTAAGTTGGACAGGCCTGCCAGATCCTGATTATCATTTCTTCAGGAAAGCTGGCTTTGACAGTGAAGCTCTGGAGCAAGTGTGGCAAAATTATTTGTACTGAGGTCTGGGTGCTCCTTGCATGCAACTCATGTTATTCAGATAATGGCAGAGCCTGGAGTCATGCTCTTGGCATTAGGACCATGACTCCACCTCCTCATTTCATTCAGTTCCCAGATCTAAATGTTGACTGGCGCTTCTAAAGCCAGTATGTTCATTAGGGGCCCAATGTTGTTCCCTGCTTACTTTCTCATGTAGTGAAGAGAAGAGCATACCTATCAATGAGTTTTGGAAATAGCTGCATTCTGAAGTCTTCAGGCTTGCAGAGCACTAACTGAGTTTGCCTAACTTTGCTTCCCCCATTGTCTTCCCAGAATCAGAAAAGCAATGGGAGTGGGCCAAGTTCTCCACCTTGAGCCTATGTCTCAGACACTGTTACATCTATCTGCAGAACAGCCAAAAAAAGTTCTTTGGACTGAACTGGGAACCCCAGTGGGCTGGATTTGGCCTGTGCATGAAGAGATTTTCTATCACTGCTCCAGGAACCTGATTCAGTTGTCTCAGGCTCAGAATTCATCTTCATGATGTGACTCTGATTGGTTCCCAGGTCCTTTGCCTTAGGTGCTCCTAGCCTGGTTGATCTTTGCCTGGTTCTCCCTCTTTAAGTCAGAACCTGAGCCCTGGTGTTTTCAAAAGGGTAGCTTTAGCACATGCAAATGCATGGCACAGTGGAACATGAAATATTGTCTCTGCTACTATTGTTTATCAGGTGAAAGTGTATTGCTGTAATGACAAGAACACTTGTTTAATGAAGTACCGATCTTTAACAATTAAATGCTGCATTGCTACGTCAATCAAAATAGCATCAACAAGGTGATTCATGTTCGCAGAAGAAAGATGGCTAGGATTGTTCACAGTTTCTCTACAGTGGGATTAAGTGTTTCCCTGCCCTCTTAGCACATAAAAATTGAAGGGGCTAATTAGAGGAGGTCATAAAATAAGACCTTTTCAATTAATCCCCCAATCTGAATGCATCAATCATCTTGTAATGAGTTATTTAATAGCAGCTGTCCAAAAGTTTGGCATCATACTTTATGGCCCAATATTATACTTGTCATATTGCAGGGTTTGTTTATTTTTAATTCTCTTTATCAACATGGTTTATATTCATTGGCCACAATTCAACACAATTATGTCTCTTTGGGCAACGCTGAATGTAAGATATCATGGGATACTCTTTGACAGTGTAACATACAGTGAATCGATTTTTAAATTAAGTTTCAATGTTGTTTTATTATTTTAAGCCAAACTGAGTGCAAGATACAGGTACAGATGTAGGTGCAGGTACAGATATAGACAATAGAGTCCTCTATTTGCACTACATTGCTATGTAACAATGGTAGTTATGTAGCTATGTAGTGAATACCAGCCTGATTCCACCCACCAACTCACATCACCACTTACCAGTCAACAGCTGCTGTGCTCAATTTGGGTTTGTTCCGTTCTTTATCATGAAGTTGCTCACTGATGTTCTTAACCTGCATCATGGAAGCAATCTTCACATCACAACAGGCAGAAACAATTCTGCTGCAATTCTCCCTTGCAGCAGAGCTCGCTCACACAAGGTAGGTTGACAACATCAGTCAGATGCTTTTCAATCAGCAAAGGAACAGACCATGTTACTCACATCTGCTCAGTGGGGGAATGGAGGACTTTTACAGTACCTAGTTCTCCCATCAATTGGGGGGATGTATAGGGATCATGAATCCCAAGCAATCATAAATGTGTTACTCTCTTGTTATACATTCTTAACTATCCAGTAGATTTTGCTATTAATACTGATATATCAGGGGCTTCAGAGCTTAGTTCATTATAGACTCTTTCCAGTATATATGCATGCAGATTTAACATACAAATGAATAGATGGTTTTGCTTGATATGTGATGAAAAGGGATTTTTTTAAAAAAACTTTTTTATCATATGGTGAGTCAAACAGATATGGACCCAACCAGGAACCTGATCCTGTATATATTTGATCCAGGTCAGTCTGAGCCCAATTGAGATCCAGATTTGGCCATATCAGTTGCAAAGCCTAATTTTCATGTTATCCCAGGGACAAAGAAAAGAACGACAATACAATAGTTCCCACACCACCAGGGTGACAAAAGATCCTGCTAAAGCATCAATATTATCAAGTGCATTCATCTCTCTCCCTCCTCCCTCTTTGTAACATAAGGATTTTCTGCTGATTTGTGAATCTCAGGCAAAGAGATCACTGTATGTTCCTTTTCACAGTCTCTTAAATTAAGACATTATTATCTCTCAAAGACTTCTTTGTAGTGGCATACTGATAACAGATATAAAGAGAATCTATCCACAGGCCTTGATACTGTTGCTTGGAAAGTTTAAGAATGCTTGAATAAAGGCAGTATTAAAATATTTATCAACTTAGGACCTGTCGGCTTTCTCTGGAGACTGTCACCAAGAGAACTGATGTGGATGTAATGCTGTTTATTGGTACTGTTCCCATTAAATCAATTGTAGCTGACAGGGCTCACTCTGAAAACCATTGTGCCATTGCTATTCTGTGTGGAGAAGAATGACAATAATTATTGTTTTTGATGGGACCATTGCTTTCCAGTGGAATGTAACCAACAGCTTTAGGCTGGATTCTTCTTTTCCTCAAAATGTCTCCTTAAAAACCTCTGCTTTAAAGGGAAACATCACTTTTCTTCCTGACAACTTTGCAACTATTTTAAAATTCATTTTATTTATTTATTTATTTATTTATTTATTTATTAATTATTCTTGGGGGGCAGATGGTAGGGGAATATGCTTATTATTAAGGAATTTGCAGGAAATATAGGCTGAGATCCAACAGTACTGCTGAGAGAAAGTAAATCCCTACCAGGATACTTCTGCTGGGCTTCTATAGTCATTTCCTTTGTCAACACAATTGAATGGCAGTAAGTTACAATCCTATGGTAAACCAATTATTGAGGTGAAGGATACTATCCAGCCACAATCCTTGCCCTCATAGACCTTCTTCCACAATGACCTACAAATACATAGAGTGTTACAACAGGATTCTGCTCATTAATATATCTTGATTATTCATAGTTAATATCGCTGCTCACCTGTTTACTTTTACTAAATCAATTCATAAATCTGAAGATTTTTTTTTTTAAAAAAAAAACCTTTATGTTTAAGGTGACTTAACAGGTTTAAAAAGATGAAATAAGGCATGGGACTATAACTGCACAGTCACCCCTCCTAACTCACAGATCTTGGATCCATGCCCTTGATTACTGCAGAGGGGCAACCCCCGTGTAAATGGAGAGGCAACTGTATATGAATGTTGACTAGTTTGCAATATTGTGTTGGATATATTTCATTCCTAAAAGAAGCAGTCAGTAATTTTAGCATTTGTTCTGCCCCCTTCAAGGTGTTCAGTAACTACCACTTTCTAAGAATGTTCACAATTTGGAATTTATCTTGTGCAAAACTTTGCATTTTTCCCCTTAGGAAAGATTTTCTTTCTGGCACAGAAAATAATACCTTCAGTGCAAAATCCCCTGGGGGAGAGGTGGAATTCTGCACAGAATAAATCCTGAGCTGCAGAGATTATCACCCCTCCAGGATTCTGTTCATAGAACTCAAGAAGCACATTTTTTGACCATTTTAAAAATATTTTGAATATTCTGACCACCTCTACAGTTCCACAGTAAACAACATATAAGAATAGATTGTGACCATGAGGTTGTGGATTCTCTTGTTCACACTAAACTAAATGACACTATTATTTGTACCAATATATTTTGCCAGTTTCAGGCCTATTACTAATACCACAAAGTGGTAATGTTAAATATAAATACACACTGTAGTTAGATTTTGATTGTACAGGGTTAAAAAGGTCAGTTCAAATTAAAACTGATTAACTTAATAAATATGGATATGGGTAAGAAGCCAGTGAAAGGATGAAATACTGCCAGACAGCTAAAATGTAAACAGAGATAGGGAGGTTGTTTGGACAGATACTGCAGAGCTGGCAAGGAAATAAAAAAGTTTTCAAATAAGGAAACAATTAGAGCAGCATTCAAACATTAGTGGTCCCTAATTCTGGTACGGCCTACAGGACCCCGAAGGAGTCAATTCTTGTATTCAAAATACCACAAAATGACACCTAAGGAGGATTATGTTCTTTACCACATTTGCCTCCCAAACCCCCATGGCGGTTACCAAGTTTTTGCAAAGTTTGCAAAAAAATGTTTTGCTTCAGAATGATCAAAGGTGCCACCTATAGGCCCAGGAATGCCCCAGAACATGGCAAGAATTTTCCCAATGTCCCTAGAGGGCATATTGGGGGCACACATTTGATTGAGGAGGAGGAGGAGGAGTATTTTGCAGGAGCAGGTGCAATTAAGGTGTGGTCCTCAAAGATCTCCTACGGGGCTAATGTACCCCCTATTCTTCCTCAGTTTCTCACTGTGCCTTACCTAAATTCAAGGGGTTGCATGTACTGAGATTATTCCTGATGTTTTGCATGCATCTGTGGCTGACATCTTCAGATAATACTGGTATGGGAGTGAGTGGGGTATGTATATGTGTATGTATGTATATTTGTATATGTATGTGTGTGATATATATATGTGCAGCCCTTGGTTGAGAAGAAGTGATTTACATGTTATTCTGTGTATTGATCTGTTGTTGAATGGCAAGGCCTTAGATTATCTATTGTCTGCTGGGAAATCCCCCTGACCCTGGGCGGTTTTCATATGCACTTGTTGAATCTTGATTTTGGTGTTTTTCAGGACTGAAAAACTTTATTTACTTTAAGGGTTTCTTCTTTCCTGTTGAAGTTGTCCAGGTTTTTGTGGATTTCAGTGGCTTCCCTGTGCATTCTGTCCTGCTAGTTGATGGCTACTCATAGCTGCCACTGTTACTATTACCACTGCAACAATTTTCTGTTGCAATTGTGGTCTTCTGTGTAAACAATTAAATAATTTGGCATTTGCCAACTGAAGAGTTTAGGAGGCACCATCTTTCATTGTAACATTTTCAACAAAGTTGAGCCTGGGAACCTGAGATTTTTTTGTTCTTAATTTTATTTGAAGCTGTTTATGAGAGCACTACTCCAACATTTTCAGTTATTTAATCACATATGCAAAGTATAATACTTTTAACTTGAGAAGAAGAAATTTAATTTGGTTCACATTTTGGTAAGTACAAAAGTGTATGTTTTGAATCAATATATAAAACAGAAATATAGTTCTCTACTAATTTTCTTCTAAAAGGAAGCAATGAGTAATTTTAATTTTTTTTCTCCTCCAAGAAACTCTTCAAAAATGGCAGTTTTCAAAGTCTATCCATAACGTGAGATATAGTAAAAAAAATAAAAATAAACATTTGCCCATAGTAGTTTTATGTAGAAAACAATGTTTTCTGCATAGAAAATAATACTTCTCCACAGAAATATTATTCTCTTTTTGGAAAATGGTGTCTTCTGTGCAAAACAACCACATGAGAATTTGGAACAGAATAATTCCAGAACTGTGAAGATTTTTGTTAGTCCAGGGTTTCCTGACACTCAAAAATATATTTTTGACCATGTATGGCATATTTTTTAAAAAAATAATTTCAACTCTAACATGAACAATATATTTGAACTTTTTAGACTTTTGCAGCACACTTCTCCAAACACGAGTTACAGAAAGAAATATTTATAATAGGGGGATGAGTAAAAAAAAAAAAAATGGAAATATCTTAATGGGGAAAGGCAGAAATAACACTGCATTAAGGAAAGCATCTGCTACTAAATGTGCATTGGGCCAAATTATGTACACTAATGTGTGTTTTGACAGACAATGTACACAAAAAAATCATGTGAATTTTCCTGACACCAATTCTTTTTTAAAAGTTCCAAACCAGTGGAATAGAAGGAATTTATGATCACAAATTTGAAAGAAACCAAAGCTGAAAGGTTCTTCCATCCCTTGTTTGATTGCTAAACCATATGGCGAGCCTGTTATACAAGCTTCTTATATTGTAAGAAATCAGTGCAACCCACCTATTTAAAGATAATCACAGCACCAATGCCCAAATAATACCAAAGTTGTGCTGAATATTAAATGGGATGTTTGATGGGTTTCAGGAAGGAAATTGGAGGTATAAAACCCTTTCTGAAGGTCAAGCAGAGCATGTGACATTTTGGACAATAAGAACTTTCATCCTGATGGGATATGTACAATTTAATGAAGCAGCAAAAATACAATTCAATCACCTGTGAAAATCTAAGTATGCAACCTATAGCCTGAATATTGTAGAAGTCTCAGTAATTCTAACACAACCTTCACTGGAATGTGAAGATCCAGGAAAGGTGGAGGATGAGGAACTACTATGTGCAAATGTTTATTTTTTTCTGACTAAATCTCATATTATGGATAGACTTTGAAAACTGCCATGGATCTAGCATATATAAAAAGACTATGATATTCTTCCAATTGAGTGATGGTGTGGGAGTACATAACAAAGAAGAACCCTATAGAAAGAAAGAGGTAGTTTATATAAAGCCAAAATGCTTTAAAAAAGAAACGACTAGACAGTTATTCAAACATTTGTTCTTGCTATTGTCGTTGTATGCCTTCGTCATTTTACACCTTATGGCAATCCTAAGGTAAACCTATCATGGGGTTTTCTTGGCCAAATTTGTTCAGAAGGGATTTGTCTGAGAGAGGGTCATTTGCCCAAGTTCACGTACCAGGTTTCTATGGCTGAGTGGGGATTTGAACCCTGGTCTCCAGAGTCCTAGTCCAACATTCAAATCACTACAACATGGTGGCTCCTTATTAGAATTTGCTTTGCATATAATTCACATACTGCTAATACGTATGAGCTATATTATTTTTTAGAAAACCATGTAGAATATTATATATCCCGTGTAACACAGCAAAGGCTGGCCACACATCCCAGACTGAAGATCATCAAACTGTAGGCCTTTGCTATCAGTTTATCCTTCAATCATTTCCCTGTTTTAGGTGATTTTTTTATTTGCTTCTTTATCAGTAAAGAGTAAGCCTTATGGTTTAACAAAGGGGTTTATCTGACATCTTTACTCATGGCCCTATTCAAGTCAGTAGACTCATTGTATCACAAAAGTGTTTTTTCGTATTTTTCCATCAATTTATCATACTTTTCCTATGGCTTTTGCCACAGGTTCTTTGTTATGTTGCCAAAAACAGTCTTTGTAAGCACAATTTGTAAGAAAAGACTCATTCTGTTTATTGATGTTTCTATCATTTATAGGAGCACAGATTCCTGTAAGCTCTAAAATGCTTCAATTGCATGTGACTTCTTCTTATAGGCATAGGATGCATCTACAGTGTAGAAACCCATCCTGTATGAAGTTTGACACCACTTTAACTGCCATGGCTCCATCATACAGAATCCTGGGATTTGTAGTTTTGTGAGACACTAACATTCTTGGCAAAACAGGCAAAAGCCCTTGTAAAACTACAAATCCCAGAATTCCATAGAATGGAGCTACAACAATTAAAGTGGTGTCACAATGTATTGTTTCTACAGTATATAGATCCATCCTTTCTCTCTTGTCTTCTTTTCCTTTGAATCTCATGCTAACTCATTACATAAATTTTCTTCCTTCTCTTTCCTTTCCTTCCTGTCTTTCTTTCCAACTTTTTCCTTCATCCTCCTCAGGATTGAGTAGATTAGAGATTAGATTGGTGACATTTTAAAGATGTTAAACTTCATTAATCCCAATAGGGCTTGCTTCCATAAAAATATGCATGTATAGCATAGTCCTATGAGGGGGTATACAAAGTTTTAATGATCACATTTTTAAAAAATTGACAGAAAGTTTGTTTTGATTTGTAGTTGTTAACTTATCTCTATGTAGTCACTATCTAGATTTATACATTTTCCCCAGCGTATCTTGACCCTCCGAATACCTGATATTGTAGAAGTCTGCAGATTGTGCCCGGTGAGGATTTTACACTTTAGTCACTTCTGGCAAAGCCAGTCACAAAAAGAAAGGACACAATGAGCTGATTTTCTCAGCAACATGCACTTGGTGACCAATGATGACACTGATAAAATTTCATCAATATGCCATAATAACTTCCAGGTGATAATTATTATTTTACGATACCCCCTCATAAGGCGAATCTGCAGACTTCTACAATATCTGGTATTCGGAGGGTCAAGATACGCTGGGGGAAATGTATAAATCTAGATAGTGGCTACATAGAGATAAGTTAACAACTACAAATCAAAACAAACTTTCTGTCAATTTTTTAAAAAGGCGATCTTTAAAACATTTGGATACCCCCTCATATTTGGTATTTATTGCCCTGTTTGTCTATCATAATTGAGAGTTTTCTTTGTTTATTTTTTGTCATTATCACCTTTCCAAAATATCCATTGATTATTAGTAGCATTATTATGATTATGATTATTTAGGTGAATGAAAGATAATTCCACAATCTGACTGTAAAAAAGAAAGGTCAATGAGATGCACTTGCTGTTAGAACCATTCATCCAAAACAGAGGTTGGGGGAAAACAAATTTTCTCAGAAAAAAAAATTGGCAAGTACTTTGTTAAAAGCAGTGTTAAAACAGAGCTGGAAAATGTTGGAGTTTTCATTCATTTCAAGGCAGAGCTCATAAAAGCATTTTTGGTCAGATGACCATTGCATTATTGCATTATTAGCATTTACCTTTTTGCTTTTCTGCAGTCCAGCACTAGCACTGGGGCATTTATATGCCAGTGTGATGATGCTCATTTTCTGCCTTGAGACAGAATATCCCAGCTTCTTTTTGCTCCACTTTTTGCCCTAGAGTGTGGCTTCACTTTGCTTTCCACATGCTTTCGGCTCATGTCATCTTAACACTTCACATTCAAAGCTGCTGGGAGCCACTTTATTTTCCGCTTCTGTTTCACCCCTTAGTAATATTTAAAAAGCTCTTGGCATTAAGTAAAATCATTTTTGTCATTGCAAGTAGAGTTCAGGAATGATTAAAATGTTTTATGTTCAGGAAGCACTGGGTGTATATAGACTTTGGATCCCAGGAATACCATTTATGACTTCTGTTAACAGACTACCCAATGGTTACAGCCAACTGAACTGAACTTAATCTTCAATTGGATTCTTCTTGTAAGTCGGGGCAGGAAAAGTATGCCTGTGTGGCTATTTTGGTGGACCTAAACTTACCAGATTCAGACCTCATAGATGTCTTTTTTTCTGAGAAAGGATAATCCTCCTGTATGCAGTTTAATATTTCAAAGATCATTTTTGTCGAAAACCACATGCAGATTTGTGCTCATTTCTAGCTTTACCTCCCTTTTATTTGGGATGGGTATTTTTGGCAATTGGTGAAGGCATGAAGTATGCTGGGTCAGAAAACTGCCCATAGACCTACTGCAGTTGACTACCATTCTATCTATTCTTATCCATCTGGGAAGAAAGTATGAAGTATCTACATTATCAATATTCTTTTCTCTTATATTTTATATCTTGAGTCTTGTATTTTATATCACTATTTTAAATAAAACTGATTAAACAGGATTAAAATTGTGTATACTCAAATCTTCAGATTGTGAAATCTCTAAGTACTAGGCTGTCCCAAATCACAATCCAAATGTATTTTATTAAAGATTCAAAATACAGAAAACCAAATCACAGAGGAACAGTGCCTAACCCTTTATCCTTAAAATTCAAATTTCTCCCAAGTTTCCTGTGAAATGAAATCTGTCCACAAATGTGTGTATGGTTTTCCCAAGAAGAACCAAAAAAAAAAATAAAAATAAAAAGGAAAAAAAAGGGGGGAAAAAAGGAAGAAAGAAAGAAAGAAAGAAAGAAAGAGGAAAAAAGGGGGGATTGAAATTCTCTGGGGTCTTCCTAAAAGACAGGTGATAAATGTTTAACAACGGAAAGGCCAGTGACAAAATAAGTGACTCAAAGTAAGAACAAGATGTTCAGAAAAGGGCAATGGATTTTAGCAGCCATGTATGAAGGCAGTTATGGCTGGATTTTTCTTGTCAGATATTCTGTGATGATTTAAGACGAGTCTTTTATATAACTCAAGGGAAGATTATGTTACGGGTCCTATAGTGCACCCTTCAACCCTCAGCACCCATTGGAATGATTGGCTCGGGCCTGTAATTTTTCTCTGATGAGATAAATACTGAATTTCTCCAAGATTGAATCATCTCCAAAGGGGAAGGGTCATGACATTAAAATAATGGGACCAATCTGCTTCTTGGTGACTGTCCCAAGACTTCCTTTTTGAGCAACTTTGTCATATCATGCATCACTTTAACAACTGGGGCAGAACAGACAAAGAGATGTGAATTTTCAAGACAAAGTACTGCAGAGGCTAATTTACAATGCATGCTCTGCAATGAGTATTTTGATGTTTACTCAGTAAACATTTAAAATGCTGAGTCAAATCAAGTAAAATAAATTTGTTATCCACATCCCTGTATTATGTGATTATAGGAGTTGAAATACAACAATATAGTACTAATATTATTAACTCTTGTTTTGATTCAAAATATGGGCTCTGTCTTGATAGGAAAGGTGTTGCTCATGCTGACATTGAAAATTAGCTCAAACATTCAGCTCAGGAGCATCTGAATTAAATATCATTTACTGTCTTGTATATATTCCCAGAAAGCATCTCAAGGAATAATAGAAAGATGCACTTGTTATTCTTCTATTTCATATTGATACTGGAAGATCTTTTTGACTAAAACATCAAGTTAAATTCAGGAGTCAGATATTGAATATCAGTGCCCTTGAATAAAAAGAAAGAGAGAAAGGAAGGAAGGAAAGAAGGAAGGAAAATAAAAGGAAAGAAAAGGTTGATGAAAAATTGGGCAAGAATAGAGAAGTGAGCAAAGATTGACAAGCCCTATGCAAACAATATAAAATCATCTAGATATCACTGACAGTGAACACCATGTCTGAAACTTTTTTTGCCTCAGCCAAAGGACTTTTCCATAAAACCATAACCTGAACAAGCTACAAAATGGAATCATCAAAGTCCAGAACACCATCTAACAGCCAATGAAATATTCCCACCTGCAATATAACACTTAAAAAATAGGTCTGTGCGGTATTTTATTTTATTTGCTTGTTTGTTTGTCTGATTAATATACTGCCATTCTCCTAAATTGGACCCAAGGCAGCTCACAAAAGTCACTTAGAAACACTGCAATTTTAAAAGTAAAATTGAAAACATTACCTCAATGTAACAAGTTAAAATACAAAATAATTAGAAACATATTAAGTTTAAAATAAGTTTTCTTTCTCTATCCCTGGTTTGCATATAAATAGCAAATTCCTCCTTCCTAAGATTTTTCTTTTCCCATAATGGCAGCTCTAGTAATATGATTCTAGGAACACATGTAGGCTATAAATGTAGCCCTACAAATGGAATTGAACCCTGCGTGTTACAGAGTGTTCTCACAGTCAATACTTCAGTAAAGTGGTACTCGTTATTATTATTATTATTTTGAGAAATATGTATATTTCTATGTGTAATAAAGTTTCTAAACTGGAAATAAAAAAGACTTCTTGAAAATAGATTGACTTCACAAAGTTTAAGCTTTTTCCATTGGAGAACCAGACATTCATCAATCAGGCCTTTCCATTTCAAACAGAATAGATAATATTCAGCTTATTTTGATGACAACCAGTTCCATTTTCATCTGACATTATTCTGAAAGATGAAAATAGTGTAGGTGATAGTTCATTTTCATCTATACCATCATTTTTAGTAAGCAAAGAAGCATCATGTCCAAAGGGGAAAGAAGACTTCAGGAACTAATTCCATCCAACTGCTCTGTGCTGACAGCCAGGAACATGAAAAAAGATTATGAAGTTTATTGCACTCCTGGCCCTGGCACGGTCTGAGAACAGAATGGAAGGGGCCAGTAATGATTTGTAATGATCAAGGGAGTCCCTCACTCATTCCCTTCTGTTTCCCTTCTGTTCTAGATCGGTCCCAGAAGAGGCAATTTTTGAGAACTGTTCAGAACAGTTCTCAAAAATTGCCTCCTCTGGGATGGATCTGGAACAGAAGGGAAGGGAACGGAATGAGTGAGGGACTTACAATCCTCCCCATGCACTCTTGTCCTCCGGGAGAAATCTCCTGGAGCCTAAAAAAACTAGGCTTACGGCTACCTCCCAGAGGGCTTTGTCCACTGTTGCCCCAAGACTGTGGAACGACCTGCTGGATGAGATCCGTCAATTAACATCTCTAGACAGCTTTTAAAAGCTGTCATGACGGATCTCTTCCAGCAGGCCTTTCTAGGTTAGGTAACCCCGGCCTAAGGAACCCCCCTTCAAGAGACTCCTTAATGTCTTTCCTTGGAATTAATTCATTGCTGCTGTACTCTACTGTTAATTTGTAATGCAACATTTATTGCTCCAGTTTTAATTCATTGGTTTTATTTATATGTCATTTAATAACTTCTTAAGGGAGGGAGGGAGGGAAGGAAATTTTCATTTTATATATTATGTATTGATATTTTATTATTGTTAGCCGCCCCAATTGCTTTCAAAGGGGTGCAACAACAACAACAGCAACAACAATACTTGTGTGTGCAGTAAAATGCATCCCCCACTCATTTCGTTTCCTTCCTGGCCCCTTTTGGACCATTCTCAGACCAGGCTGGAGCCCAGTGCAATAATCTTCTAAGAGTCAAGATGTGGAGACAATCTTAAAAGGACAATCTCCATTGCAAATATTCTGGGCTTCTAGTCCTCATTACAGTTCATTTGGTAAAATATTCTTTGAAATTTGTAGCAAAATAAGTTTTCCACAAGTGATAGTTGGCTGGGGGATCCAATATGGCGAGAAATATATACAAGATTATTTTCCCCTCCCATAACGCATATCAATTTTTTTCCTTCCTTGCTTCCAAAAGTAAGAAAACATCATGGAAGCCTTTTGTAGGTGATAAAAAAATCACTGAGAAGATGGTTTATCAATAAGTACTAACAATTCTGAGATATGTACATTAATCTAAAGAGCTGGCTGAGGACAGAGTGATGCAAAGCTGTCACAAGGATGCAATTTTACAAAGCCTTTAGGTCTTCAGGAATCAGAGCTCAAATTAAGTTAGAAACAGGAAGCAATTAAGGGAACAGAGCTGACATGTTACCTTCAAATATTATCCAGGGGATGAATATTTCCTGATTTCCCTTGTCACCAGTGATAGGTTTTTAATGTCACATTTATGACTAGCCTAAACTGTTAGGTCCGCACATTTGCCTCAGGGAATGTGAAGACAGCATTTAACAAGAAAAGGGAACCGTAAGATGTGTTACTTGCATGTTCTTAAGAATTCTCTAGTTACTACAGACTTTTGTTTCTTTTTTTCTCTTTACTCATTCTTAGGTTTAACCAATTTATGTTTCCAAGCCTTCTACCTATTCTCTTGTCTGGAAAAAAAATCTGAATAATAGATTGACTCAGATAAAGTAAAAGAAGATATATTTTTTGCACACTTTTTGTGAATAAGTTTCAAAGGCTGTTTTGCAGAAGGTGGGCAAAATGTTGAAATCTCCAGAGGAATGGCACTGTTAGTCTGTTGTAGGAGGAGGAAAAAAAAAAGGAGTGTACTGTGGCATCTTGCAGACTAACAAGTTTTGTCATGTTTGATGAAACAGACAACTGTCCAAAAACACTCCTGTCACATAAAACTTCTTAGAGCTTAGATCTCTCAAAATGCTTTGACTGTGTACCTGTGATTTTTGACCTATCCCTGCAAGTCTAGCTGTGATGTGCTGGTTCACCCTGTCAGCTATATCGCCAGGACAACTACTATCCCTCTCCCCTGTTTTGTTCTTTCTCTGATTATTCTTATTTGATTGCTGATTGTATCTCTCAGTATCACCTGATATGAAAATAGAGTATCATATCCTCAGTGTTATCTACTGGAACGGACCTCTCAAAGTCCAATAATGCAAAAAGAAGTTGAAGATTATTTATAATATTGCAAGCAAAAATGTACCCAGTTTAACCAAAATTTGAACAGTGCAAGGTACAAACACACACCCTGGTACACACACTATTTGTTGCAGAATCTAATTTAGGGATTTGGATATAGCCCTGCTTAGGTCAAATTTGGACCCCAAAAAAAAACCCCACTTAAAATAAAAATAAACCTCCCTCCAAAGAGCATCCCCAAGGATTTAGGGAGTGAAGAATACAAGTGTCATCTCCTCATCTGCTGCCACCATCTCATCAAGCCATTTTAGGGTAGGAGCTGGCACTGGAAACTTCCATCTTGTGGGCCCCTATATCTCCCACCCACCTCTCCCATGTTTACCTTCTTAACACTCTTGGGGCACTGGGAGAGACTGAGAGCAGTTGCCCAGGGATTCAGCAACACTATGGGGCTTTCTAGATTGGCAAAAAGAAGTGTGTTCATGGCTGCATGAAACTCTAGCCTTTAGATGAGAAAAAGGGAAAGTGTGCCATGAAAACGCTTTTTTTTTTTTTTTTTTTTGCGTTTTAGGGGAGAAGAAGCGCCTTTAAAAAGGTGCTGGTTTTCCCAGCTTCTTTTTTAAAAACTGCAGAACAGCGTAGCTCCATCTAAAGGCTGTGGTGCAGCTGCTAAGCATTAAGGAAAAGGCAACTTCATGTCATACTTTCCTGCCACTCTAGAAAGCCCTTATATATTTCTTCCATATAGGTTCTGTCCTTGCTAGCTGGTTGCTGGAACCTTTCCATCTCTACTTTGAGAAAGACTGCTTGATGTTTTAACACCCTGGCAGCTAACCCTGCTCATTTGCAAGGTTAGGCTTATAATAGCCTCCCAATTTACTCCTGCTCCAAAATGGACCAACATTTTGCCATTTCATCAGAGACTCATACCAACTAGTTTCCATCTCACGGGCTCTCTGTATCATAACATTGTTGCTGCTTGTTGCCTGTCTTTGAATTCCAGGCTCAAATAAAAGCTCTCCTGACTGTGGAAGCAGACTTGGTCTTACTATGACCTGGAAAGGGTGAGGGCCAAGCCAGTCTTCTTTTTGTCCTAAGTGATATCACATTATCACTAGGGGTAATCCTGCTGCAGAGGTGCCCCAAGATTCATTAAATTAAAATTGATTGGATTACAATTAATGGCAGATGAAGTTAATGGGAAATATATATACACTGACTGAAATGCAGTACAGTAAATGAAAATCAGTACAGAACTCAAATGGCAAGAAAATGCAGGTGAGATTGACAGAAACACAACTGTTCACATCTTTACTCTCAAGTCATTTTTAAATACAGGTTGAATCATCCTTATCCAAAATGCTTGAGACCAGAAGTGATTGATTGATTGATTGATTGATTTTGGAATATTTGCACATACATAATGATATCTCGGTGATGGCGCCCAAGTCTAAACATGAAATTCATTTATCATTCATATATACTTATAGCCTGCAGATAATTTTATACACAATATTTTTAATAGTTTTGTGTATGAAACAAAGTTTGTGCACACTGAACCATCAGAAAGCAAAAATGTAACTATTCCAGTCACTTATGTGGACAATTTTGGATGCTGGAATATATTGGACTCTGAAATTCCAGATAAGGGAGACTCAACTGTGAGCTGAGCAGAAATCAAGGAGATGCCAACTTCTGCAGAAGGATAATAAAAGGACAGATTAAAAAAATACAGTATCAAATAAAATATATGTAACAGGGCCCTGATCCACTCAGTTCCTGGACCAACAAAATAGTTTATTGATTACATGAAGATGTTAAGAGGGATACAGCATTAAACCCTTAGACAAAGGCAACGTTAGTTCATGTCCCTTCATCTGACTG
Source organism: Urosaurus nigricauda (assembly GCA_034509955.1). Lineage (NCBI taxonomy): Eukaryota > Metazoa > Chordata > Lepidosauria > Squamata > Phrynosomatidae > Urosaurus > Urosaurus nigricauda. Next base: position 251,376,427 of record JAOEGL010000001.1, on the reverse strand, counting down.
AAACTGTCTTTCATTGTGGTTGCTGTTCACTGAGGTCCACATGATAAACTAGATGCTACCCCAATGGACTGGGTTCTTGGACTGGACTGTAACTGAATGCACCCCAATGGGGTCACATGCTAGACTGATTTTTCCTGATTTTTAAACATCCTTTCTCTATGGTTTCATAGGCAAAGCAGGAAAAATCACCTGATCCTAATAATCCTAATAACAAAACAGCTTTCCCGGCATTTTAGGACAGAAACATTATGTATCTCTGCAGCATGAGCTGACCTTGCATAGTGTGCTTCACAAACTGCAAACACTGAAAGCTGTATTACTATTCTTGGGAGCTTATTGGATTAATTATTAAAGTGATTTACCTCTCCTGCCTTAAATTTTAAATTGGGCACCATCCTGATACTCTACAAGGATTTTGCCACTGAATCTGCCGCCCAGGTCCATCTCCCATCCCAGGGGTGCTCAGCACACCTCTTTTCAAAACCGGGAGTTTTCCTTCTTTAGAAAATGGCCACTGAAGCACTCCTGGGAGATGGAATGGACCCAGGATGGACCCGGGCAGTGGATTTAGTGGCAAAATCCTTGTGATAATATCAGGTTATTGCCCAATTTGAAATTTAAGCTGGGAGAGGTAAGTTGCTTTCATAAGCAATGTGATAAACATTTACTAGAGGCCTGCTTGATCAACTGCTAAATGACCTCTCTCTGTCTTATGCAAGCCTTAAGCATGTACATAGGGTGAAGAGGAGAGCTATCATTTCATGTCAGTTCATCAAGAAATTCCACACACACACACACACATACACACACACACAGTGTTTTTGTTTGGTTTAGTTTGGGTTTTTTGTATACATAATATATTCCACAGAGATTCATTCACAATCTATAAATTACCTTCAGATAATTATAATACATATTATGTGTACTATAGATCAAGTATGGCCAGAATATCCTGGAGAAGTCATTGTCAAGGTGAAATGAGAATGGAGAGACTTCTTAGCACCCAACTGATATTCTTTACTAGATTTTAATTACTTTTATCAGTGAAAAAAATGAAGAAATGAACAGCTCTGTCAGTAGTGATATGACTCCTCACTCATCATAGGAAAGAAACATTAGCCTATGAAATTGTAGGCTACAACAGACATCAAAGGTCTGGTTGATAATAGTTTTGGGGACAGCAATGCATTGGATGGTTTTTGATTCAGTTAAATGATATTCAGCCTGTTTTGGATGAGTCTGCACACCTTGCAAAAGAATAGGGTCATTGTTTTGAAGGGAGGTGACAAGTGTGTTCTGCAGGTCACATGTGCTCCTACATCCATTTTACAGTCTCCCAAAGGTTCTCAGCCCCCCTCCCCAAAGAGGCTCATTTCATGCCTGTGTTGTTATTTGCTTGGCACCAAGTTTTGGGTTTGGGTTTTTTTTTAAAAAAAAATAGATAACTGTTATAGTTATTTTAAATCTTAACACTCTTCTACATTGTTTTGTTTTACGTCAGAATGAGCAAATCTATCAATTTAACTTTATCCCACATTCAAATTTTATACATCTTGATTTTTAAAAAGGAGTTGAAATGAAATTCTCCCCCATCCCTACATGAACCATGGTATTACTAAAGGGATGGATTCCACTCAAGATTTTGCTTGGATCTTAAACATAAATTATAAACAAAGTAGGTGCTGATGGACATTTGTGAGCTCATGAGCTTGTATTTATGTGCTGTTCTGTTGAACATACTGTGTTATTCTGCTAATGCTGATGGACATGTTCATTGATATCATTGCTATATCTCAGAATATCTGTCTGCTTGTCTATTTTTCTCTCTCTCTTTCTGCCAAAATCTATACATTTATACCTCTGTACAGTAGTAAGCACCTTAAAACAGTCCAGGAGGCAATTTTAATCTTCTATGTCCACTACGGACTACTGCGAAAAAATAAAAAATAAAAATAAAATTAATTTATGAAAATAAAAGCTAAATGTTACTGCAACTTACTTTCAGATTCAGTTTTAATAGCTGGTGGATATGGGGATGCACTCTGTTGTAACATAAAACCACTACACCTGGAAACATTTAGGAACAGAACAAAAAATGTTTATCCCTTCACCTTCCAGCAGAAACATCGGAGTCTTGGAAATGCAGCAAAATCAGCTGGGAGGGGAGTAATGTGTGATATAGGGCCAGGACATTACCTTCTCTACTTTAGTACAACTTGCTTCTGTTGTTCTGATGAAGAAAATATGACAAGATATTTCACAAACATATCCTGCTGGGCAGTCCATCCCATCAGAGAAGCCCTTCCTGGCACTGATCAGAAATAGAATCATAGAATCACAGAATTGGAAGAGACCACAAGGGTCATCCAGTCCACCCCCTGCCATGCAGGAACTGTCCATCAAAGCATCCCCAACAGATGACCATCCAGCCTCTGCTTAAAGACCTCTAAGGAAGGAGACTCCACCACACTCCGAGGGAGTGTGTTGCACTGTCGAACAGCCCTTTCTGTCAGGAAGTTCCTCCTAATGTTGAGGTGGAATCTCTTTTCCTGCAGCTTGCATCCATTCTTCCGGGTCCTGTTCTCTGGAGCAGCAGAAAACAAGCTTGCTCCTTCTTCAATGTGACATCCCTTCAAGTATTTAAATAGGGTAATCATATCACCTCTTAACCTTCTCTTCTCCAGACTAAACATGCCCAGCTCTCTAAGTCATTACTCATAGGGCATGGTTTCCAGACCCTTCACCATCTTAGTCGCCCTCCTTTGGATATGCTTCAGTTTTTCTACATCCTTTTTGAATTGTGGTGCCCAGAACTGGACACAGTATTCCAGGTGGGGCCTGACCAAAGCAGAATAGAGTGGCACAATTACTTCCCTTGATCGAGACACTATACTTCTATTGATGCAACCTAAAATTTCATTGGCCTTTTTAGCTGCTGCATCACACTGTTGACTCATTTTCAGCTTATGGTCTACTTGGACTCCTAGATCCTTTTTACATGTTGTCTCATTCAGCCAGGTATCCCCCATCCTATATCTGTGCATTTCATTTTTCCTCCCTAAGTGCAGAACTTTACATTTGTATGTGTTGAATTTCATTTTGTTAGCTTTGGCCCAGCTTTCTAGTCTATTCAGGTCATTTTGAATTTTGATCCTGTCCTCTTGGGTATTAGCTACTCCTCCTAATTTGGTGTCATCTGCAAATTTGATAACTAGGCCCTCAATAATTTCATCCAAGTCATTAATAAAGATATTGAATAGCACTGGGCCCAGGACCCTGTGGGACTCCAGTGGTCACTTCTCTCCAGGATGAAAAGGAACCATTGTAGAGCAAATAGTATAGGTCTTATTTCCACCGAAGAATTAGTAGTGCCAACCATTTTCTTTAATGAAGTTGTTAACTGAGCCTATGATCAGAGAGCCATCCTGCTTGGGAGATAATGAATATTTATATATTGGTATGGTTGGAACTTATGGTTGAGTTATGGTTGAATAAAGCTGAGTATCTTTTCTTTTTTTGTGGTTGGGATTCCATGGTTTGCTAAATCCTAAATCTGAGGTTTATCAGTATTTATACCTGAACCACCCCACTTTCCATATGGCTAATGCTATTAGAGTGAACCATATGCATCTTTCAGTGTTTAGTATCAAAATCACATGTCCATCTTTCAGTGTTCAGTATCAGATTCCTACTCCAGCAGTGTATGATTACAGCTACAGGGTCAGATCTAGAATGCTAGTATCTGTAGTGTGAGAATTATTTTCTCCACATATATCACTCTAACTAGATTGGGGCTTTTGTTTATAACTACACAGCATACAAACAAAGATCACCAAAAAGTCTGAATTTATATTTGTGTGACCTTTTGTGGTATGAAGTCGTGTATATCAGTGTGGATGAGGGAAACATAATTTAAAGTGACATAAATCAGTTAACAAAGCAAACAGCAATTTACCAAGATGACAAGAAATCACACTATAATGATCTTTCAGAAAGCAAATTCTTACTTAGAAGTAATTACATGCAATCCTTATGTGGAATATTTAAATATATTAGTCAAACTTGAAATTAATCAGCTCTATTTAATAGACACCATAGCTCTCTCTTCCATTTTTTGCCAGTAAAAAAAAAAAGCATTAATTTTGTAGCTAATTATCATGTATCATAACTCTAAAGCTGCTCACTGAATTTTACTTTCCTTTTTACTAATTTTAATTAAGTAAGCAGCTTAGGATATATCGCAACTTTGTGGGAAAGGAACTTTAAAAGGTCCAGGAAATATAGCAACATATGAAAAGATTCATGAAGACCTCAGAATGGCTTTTGCCACAAAGCACAAATAAATCCCCCCCCAACCAAAATGTCTTGCAGAAGAATCTACCTTAATTAAAAGAGATGAAACTACTTACTAATAATGAGCTCTGTGACAAATTATTGTGTAAGCATTGTTGAAATGATCCATCAATCTAGTTGTTAAGGCCAAAGAATATTCTGTTGCCAATGTCTTAGCCAAAGGATAGCATTTAACCTAATAAGAGGTAATACAGGCAGGCAAGCAGGTGTGTGTTTGTGTGTACACTAAGCACTAGACATCAGAGGACACTAGAGAGGAACACTTACACTTGATGTGGTCCCTAGAATAGATATGGGATAATCCTTAAATTAAAGATATGGGATAATCCTTAAACATTGTGGGTGCAGGAACAGAATAAAAAGAAGCCCAGTTAAGAGTTGTTATCAGGCTGCTTTCAATATGCCTCCATTGCAGAAGATGCAGTTTTGGTTAACAGTGACAATCATCCCCAATAGACGAAATATGCTAATTTATGCTGGTACTGGTAAGACAGGCAGCTAGGTTCAATTACATATAGATACTGCTTATATGTTATTCATGTTGTTAAGGGTTAACCATGCTCAGATTGACTTCTGAATGCCTGTGTCTCTCAAATCATAGAATCATAGAATCATAGAATGATAGAATTGGAAGAGACCACAAGGGCCATCCAGTCCAACCCCCTGCCATGTAGGAACTCCAAGTCAAAGCATCCCTGACAGATGGCCATCCAGCCTCTGCTTAAAGACCCCTAAGGAAGGAGACTCCACTACACTCCGAGGGAGTGTGTTCCACTGTCGAACAGCCCTTACTGTCAGGAAGTTCCTCCTAATGTTGAGGTGGAATCTCTTTTCCTGCAGTTTGCATCCATTGTTCCGCGTTCTAGTCTCTGGAGCAGCAGAAAACAAGCTTGCTCCCTCCTCAATATGACATCCCTTCAAATATTTAAACAGGGCTATCATATCACCTCTTAACCTTCTCTTCTCCAGGCTAAACATCCCCAGCTCCCTAAGGCGTTCTTCATAGGGCAAGGTTTCCAGACCCTTCACCATCTTAGTTGCCCTCCTTTGGACATGCTCCAGTTTCTCCACATCTTTTTTGAAATGTGGTGCCCAGAACTGGACACAGTATTCCAGGTGGGGCCTGACCAAAGCAGAATAGAGTGGCACTATAACTTCCCTTGATCTAGAAACTATACTTCTATTGATGCAGCCTAAAATTGCATTGGCTTTTTTAGCTGCCGCATCACACTGTTGACTCATGTTCAGCTTATGGTCTACTTGGACTCCTAGATCCCTTTCACATGTGGTCTCATTCAGCCAGGTGTCCCCCATCCTATATCTGTGCATTTCATTTTTCCGCCCTAAGTGCAGAACCTTACATTTCTCTGCATTGAATTTCATTTTGTTAGCACTGGCCCAGCTTTCTAGTCTATTCAGGTCATTTTGAATTTTGATCCTGTCCTCTGGGGTATTAGCTACTCCTCCCAGTTTAGTGTCATCTGCAAATTTGATAAGTATGCCACCAATTCTGTCATCCAAATCGTTAATAAAGATGTTGAATAGGACTGGGCCCAGGACAGAACCCTGTGGGACCCCACTGGTCACTTCTCTCCAGGATGAAACGGAGCCATTGTTGAGCACCCTTTGAGTTCGGCCAGTCAACCAATTAAAAATCCATGTAACAGTTAACTTGTCTAGTCCACATTTTGCAAGCTTATTTGCAAGAATTTCATGGGGAACCTTGTCAAAGGCCTTACTGAAATCGAGGTATACTATATCCACAGCATTCCCTTCATCTACCAAGCTGGTAATTTTATCAAAAAAAGAGATCAGGTTCGTTTGGCATGACTTGTTTCTCTGAAACCCATGTTGGCTTTTTGTGATTATGGCATTGGCCTCTAAGTGTTCACAGACTCTCTGCTTAATGATCTGCTCTAGAACCTTTCCTGGAATTGATGTCAGACTAACTGGACGATAATTGTTGGGATCCTCTTTTTTTCCCTTTTTGAAGATGGGGACGTTTGCCCTCCTCCAGTCTGCTGGGACTTCTCCTGTTCTCCAAGAGTTCTCAAAGATTATTGCCAATGGCTCTGATATTACATTTGCCAGTTCTTTTAATACTCTAGGATGTAGTTCATCTGGTCCTGGAGATTTATATTCATTTAGGTTAACCAGGTATTCCTGTACTACCTCTTTACTTATTCTGTGCTGAATTTCCTCTATTCTGTCTCCTGTTCCATTATCCTTAGGTTGAGCACCCTTTGCCTTTTCTGAGAAGACTGAAGCAAAGAAGGTGTTGAGTAATTCTGCCTTTTCTCTGTCCCCTGTTAGCATTTTGCCATCTTCTGCACGCAGTGGCCCTACTGTTTCCTTCTTCTTCCTTTTGCTGCAGACATATCCAACAAAGCCCTTTTTATTGTTCTTAACCTCTCTAGCAAGCCTGAGTTCATTCTGCGCTTTAGCTTTTCTGACTTTACCCCTACATGTGCTGGCTATTTGTTTGAATTCCTCTTTCGTGATTTCTCCATTTTTCCATTTCTTATACATGTTCCGTTTAAAACTTAGCTCAGTTGAAAGTTCCTTAGTCATCCATCCTGGCTTCTTGAGACATCTTCCATTTTTCTTCCTCATTGGAACTGTTTGAAATTGTGCCTTCAATATCTCCCTTTTGAGAAACTCCCATCCGTCTTGAACTCCCTTTTCTTTTAGTATTCCTGACCATGGGATCACTCCCAGTATTTCTCTAAGTTTATTGAAATTAGCTCTCCTAAAGTCTAGAGTGCGTGTCTGACTATGCCTAGCTTCTCCCTTCCACTGTATAACAAACTCCAGGAGAACATGGTCACTTCCACCTAAGGATCCAACCACTTGCACCCCATCAACTAGGTCTTCCCTGTTGGTTAAGATCAGATCTAAAATGGCTGATCCCCTTGTTGCCTCTTCCACCTTTTGGACAATGAAATTGTCTTCCAGGCAAGTGAGGAATTTGCTAGACTTTGAGGATTTGGCTGAGTTTAAGCTGTGTAAATTCCTAAAACAGATGAGAATGTATTTTGTCATGTTTAATTGGCTAAATTAAACATAGCAAAGAGGATTCTAAAGATAAAGGGAGAGAATTCTGCCCAAGTAAAAGCCATTAAGAAATGTTTCCATAATGCCTTAGCAGACCTCATGGGAAATTATGGGGTGGGGGGATACAAACAGCCCAAAAGGGGTTGCTTAGAGCCAGATTCTGCCCCCAAAAGGAGCAGATAAGATCCGCCCCTTTTGGAGGTGAAAAAAAAGTGCCTTTCCCCATAGAGCCAAGGAAAAGACTGCTCTGGGGAAAGTGGTATCTAAGTGCCATGCCCCCAAGTGTGAGAGAAGCTGGCTGCTGTGTAGGCTCAAATGGGCTGTCTGTTCAGCTCCTATGAAATTATGATGGAACATGAGGAGTATGATGCTGATGTCAATGTTAGATAACAGGCTATGTTAAATGCTTTAATGCATAATAATTGCCAGCTATTTTGAAGGTCAGAATGGAGAGATGGAGGGGCTATACAGACTGCCCCAAAGGGATGGTCTGCAGCCCCCCCCCTTTACTGGTCAGATCAGGGCAACAGCCACCTCACGGCCTCCAGAGAACCCAAAAGGAGCTGCAAAAAGCAGCTCCTTTTTGCGCCCCCCAAGGGGCATCATAGCTGCGGTGGTATGGCTTTATGATGCCCCTCTGGTGCTGCATCATGTGGATGCAGCACCAGAGGGGCATCATGATGGCACATGCCATGTGGACTGATGTGTAGACCACCAGAAGAGCATCATGATGGTGTGCATTGTGTAGACCGGCCTTAGCAGATCTCATGGGAAATTATGGGGGGATACAGACAGCCCAAAAGGGGTGGCTTAGAGCTGCCCCTTTTAGGCTGGATTGGGGCCAGGGCAAACAGATGCCTGGCCCCAATCCATTCTTCCCCCAAAAGGAGCAGATAAGATCCATGGGGGCGAGGTTAGGGCATCCTGGCACCCTGAGGGCAGGGTTAGGGCATCCAGCATGTGGACGCTGCACCCTAACTCCTACCACAGGCCAGCAGAAAGTCCTGGTCTGTATCAGGCCAGAGTCCTTCTGAAATGTTCTTATTAGAGAACATATAATAATATCTTGATAGCTATATAATATAATGTAATGATATGAATGTTGCCTTACATGCAATGTATTGTTATGTAAGGAAGGTCAAGTATCCAGACATTGCCGCGGTTGTATTTCCCTCTAATGGGAGTGCATATTCTGGTATATATATTTGAATACTTATACCAAAATGGCTAAAAAGAATACCAATGGAGACTGCTCATTTCCTGTATAAATATTCTGAAATTCCAAGACTTAAAAATGCTTAAGTGGAGTGTTGATAATAGCTTGGTCGGTCTTCTTTAATCACCACTATGGGTTGGCCACTTTGGTTACCAAAGGATGATTGAGATGGCCCCAGACAGAATCCAGACTTAGCTGACAAGTGACAGAGACCCTCAGTCCCTCAGTCTAAGAGACAAGAGTGGGGAACCACACCCATTTCAAGTTGACTGCATTTCCCTTCAGATCCACATGTTCTGAGCAAGAGTAGTTTGTGTTCCAGCAGAGTGTAGTCAATCAAGCCATTAGATATCTATGGAAGCAAAATGGATGGTTATACATCAAAGATTATCATGCCACACAATAAATGATCATGCATTTCACCAAGAACCAATGGGCAACTGATATTTTATTCATATTGATGTTGCTAAAGGGAAGAAGATAATCAGATCAGCATCTGATGGTCTACAGAACAATGAGCAACATGTAAATGGTGAGTTACAAGTTGGTGAAGACTGCTGTAGTCTGAGTTTTTACTAGTCTAACATCAAGGATAATTTTTGACATAAATGACATCATGAAAATCCCTCAGCTACATCCTCAAAAGTTCAGGCAATTTTAAAATTAGGGGTTTTCCCACCAGCTATCACGAGGATTGCTGATAAAATCAGAGAGATTATGGAACCTGAGGAGAGTGGCAGATGGCACCATCTTCACTATTAATGAAAAGGCAGGGCTGTTTCCTGCCTGAGAGCCTTGGTGAGGCATATCTTCACTTATGCTAATTAGAGTACACCATATACACATGATCCATTTTGTAAGATACTTTGACTGAGGCTGATTTTTATCCTTGCTGCCACTGGCCTTCCAAGCCCTGGCACACACCATCCCTAAGACCTTTGATATGGAAAGAGACTCAATAGCAAACGATCCAGATAAATCCATTCATTGTAATGGCCCTTCCTTACTTGTCTGAACTTCTTTCTCCTCACACTCCTTCTCGTACCCTCCGTTCTGGTAGTCAAGGTCTCCTGTCCCAGTGTAGGATTTCCACTGCCCCGTCCTGGATTTGTCCCTTCTCACTTGCTGCCCCTCACTCCTGGAACCTTCTTCCCCCACATGTGCTCCTCATCACTTCTCTAACCAGTTTCAAAATTAATTTAAAGACTATATTGTTTAGGGAAGCATTCTCAGGATTGTGCCATCTGCCCCAGGATGCCTCCTTTTAACTATGTATTAAGAAGTCGTGCCCTCCCTCCAGTCCATCTGCCTTGGTCCAGTCCCCAGAGGGAGAGAAGAACCACTTCATCCCTGGACTTCATCCCCTTTCCCTTCACTTTTCCCTTCTCTTTTTTGTTGTCTCTCTTAGATTGTAAGCCTGAGGGCAGGGAACCATCTAATTATAAGATTGTATGTACAGCACTGTGTAAATTTACAACACTATATAAATAAAGGTTAATAATAATAATAATAATAATAATAATGTTTTTAGTGATATAATTGACCAATTGCAGAGGAATATTTTTCACTTTTTAAATTTTTTTATCTGCCCACCCCACAAACTTTGTTTGAGATCCAAAGAAACATGACCAGAGGAAAATACTAGCACTGGTCTATGAACTCTAGCAGAAGGTGGCTTGTACAGGTAGTGGCATTTTACAATATGTAAATTTGGTGAAGAAGGAAGCATATTGGCTGTAGCATATCTACTATGCAGTACAGAAAAAAAAATTAAAATCTGGACTTTACAATCATATTTTTCATTCAAGAAGCAATTTCAGCTTGGTTGGGGTGGAGGGCATGAGTGGCTGATGATTCCACCAGAAGAAGAGGTCCAAACCACAAAACCATAGTATCCCGAAGAGATGAAATCTTATCAGATTTTGAAACTTATGTAGGACTGAGCCTGTTTAGGACTTGAATAGAAGTCTACTTGGGAATACCAGGAATCTATAAATGGGGACAGGAAAGAATGGTGCCTGAAAACCTGGTGAGATCTACTGATCTCATTCAGCTAAGCATGTGACTCAGTATAAAGCAGATTCCTAAGCCTTGGCCATTCATTCTCTTTCTGCCTCTCTCTCTCTCTCTCCAATTTTTTTTTTTCATGAAACTTTTGGAAAGTTCCTGTTAATCCTAATGTGCAAGTGAGTCCAAGAATTTTTTGTGTCCTCTCTGTAACCTCTGAGCCTCTGAGCATTAATATGGTACAGTGAGTTGCTTCAAGATTGTCAAGTCAGTCCTTTTATAATGAAGCTTACCTATGTTTCCAATTTGGAAATGGCTCATTTTTGCAACTAGGCATAAGTGCCGTCAGCTGAAAAATAAAATGTCTATTCTTGTTGAAAAGGTAGGCTTGGAATATATAAATATATATGAATGTCTCCTCTCTTATACACAGATAAGATATTTCTTCTTTTAGGATCTTTTTTACACAGATATGAGAAAAATAGCCCAGATAAAAATAACATCAGAGGAGGGAAGACACAGGGGAGGGAAGGGGAAGGAGAAAAAGTTTGGTGAGTGAAATATCTGAATATTTGAGATCTGAATTCTATAAGATACCATTATGTTCCTCATTTTATAGTTGTCAAAGGATAAGTAAGGGCAGCAAGTTCAGAGGTTTTATTTTAGTCCATCTGCACAATCCTACCCAAAGGAATCTTTAAACTTTTCTTTAAAACCGATATTAAATAAGCCCCCATAAGCATATCTAAAGGTAAGCTTCAACCACAATTTGCATACATTCTTTAAAAAGAATCTGAGCATGATTAATCTGGGTATAAAATTACAAGCAATTGACTGTAGCTCAACCTCCAAAGCCTGGATTTAGCATTTGGTTTTAAACAAATTCACATCTGTCATAGGCTTTAAGGTTTAATGCCACCTGGCATGCAAAAATAGTATTCAGGATTGCAGCCATTTCTTACCCCCTGTGCCTGTATTAGAGTTTCTTCATCTATTAATGAAAAGCAGGGGAATTAGGAATACTTCTATTCCAGTGTGTTGAATTAAAAGTAGAACTGCAGCTGAAACTGATAATTATCTAGTTTGAAATACAAATTTGATATATTTGTTATGCTCATCTTTCTCTGAATAGGGCATCCACAGATACAGACTTCTTTCCCTTTCACTCACTCATTTACTCTCTTGTTACTGCAGTGGTTGTCTCAGAACCAAGAAGAGAGGGAGAGAGGAAAATCCCATACTTTCCTGATGGCTGAAGCACTATTACAGTCATTGCCCAGGGATCTGGGGGAAATGTGATTTTCCCAGGTTGCCTTCATTACTTAGTATGTACATCATATGTTCTGGCAATGTTTTGTTCCAGGGTCCTTGATACAAGGATGAGTACAAGGGAGAGGGCTTTCTTGGTGACTGCTCCCAGATTTTGGAACTCATTCTTTAAGGAGTCTAGGGGCAAAAGTCTGAACCATCATCACTTATTTACAGTCATAGACCAAAAAAGTCTGAATGGACTCCAGCTCCTCTTGGCCCTCACCACACACCTGGAGCCACCCTACATATAGGACATCAGGTAGATTGTCTACACTACATGACTTTCAATGGGGAGTTTTATGGGTGCACTGCCGCTGCTTCCACCACCACCACTGCTTCTGCCTTTCAAAGCCAGGACAGTTCCTCGCAGGCACCACTATATATGCTTGGGACATTTCCTGGCCCAAACTATGGGATTTTTCCCTCATCCTCCATCAACACTACCTCTACTTTCCCAGACCTTTAAATTTGTGTCAACTGCCAGGACAAACTCCAGAGAGAACTGCATAAGGCAAGATATCCTGAATCTGGTGCAAATAGGAACATGCATCTTGTGGCCTTATTGACCCAGGTTTATTTTTTTTGGGGGGGGGGGAGGGGGGAAGGTCGAGGTTTTAAAGGTTTTTTAAATAGTGTAGACTTAAGCTCCCTCGTTGCTTTTCTACCACTAAGTAAAAACATCCCGACGCCAGTAGCCATTCAGGAATTAATGGCAACGGGCTCTTAATGTTTGTTTCATTTTGTCATTTATGTAGATTCTGTTTGTTTTTTTTTAATGAATGTTTTATATAATTTTATACTTTAGCCAATTGATTGTCAATTGTAAAGTTTAAAATGGCTTTATCTGTGTGGCTTCTTGGAAGCAAGGTGCCATAGAAATCAAATAAATAAATAAAACATAAATTAAATGATTTTATTCTATAGAATGTTTCATTGCATGTTAAAATGACTTTATGATTTAATTAATACAATAATTTTGTATGCTTTTAATCTGTTCTGGTTTGAATATTTCATTAGCTGCCTTGAGTTCCAATCATGGGTAAAAATAAATGAGAAAAATAATAGTAGTAGCATATTGATTTATACCCCATCTTTTCCTCAGTGTTGGACTCCAGGTGGTTTACAACCATTAAAATAAGCATAGTTAAAAATTCACAGCATACAAAAGTTAAATAACAGTTTAAAACAAAAACCATTAAATAGGATGGTCTACAGAGCAGCCACTGAGAAGATCATCTCCTGTGTTTCCACCAGATGTACCTGTGAGGCAAGTGAGACAGAGAGAAGAGCAGAGCTCAAAACACGGGAAGGATCATATGGAAAAATATGGTTCTTCAAATAATCTGGACCTGAGCCTCATAGGATTTTACAGCACTCTGAGTTGTGCTTGGAAGGGATCAGCATTTTATGGAGCTATAGTAGTCCTTTGTTCTTGTTGTGTGCCTTTAAGTTGTTTCCAACTTACAGTGACCATAAGGTGAACCATTTCGGAGTTTCCTGGAGCTGAGACTGTGACTTACCCAAGGTCACCAAGTGAGTTTCCATGGCTGAGTAGTAGTAGTAGTAGTAGTAGCAGTAGTAGTATTTCCTAAACTTCCATGCTGATCTTCCTACTAGACAATGCTATTGTTTTACAAACTTGGGAGCTAAATTGCCCAAAATGGAAAATTCTACAGAACACCTGCCAGACGTTCATATAACTCAGAAAACAAATGAATAACATCTAGGTGCTCCACTTGATCAAGGTTACAGTGGTGTTTGGAGGGAAATAATGGGGGAATAAACTTGAGATCCTGGCCCTGTTCCATTACTCCTCGTATTGATCACCTTTGAGAGTCAGAAGCTTTCAAACAACTGAGTTAAGTGGTGTGTGTATGAGTATGTGGGGAGGGATTTCCCATGTCAGAAAAGGCAATAGGAAATGACATTTTAAAATGAACACTGAATGCTAAACTAAAATTTCCCAGCAAATCCCCTTTGCCATTGCCACAATTTGCAGATCCCCTTTTAAAATGTACCAGCTGAAGCAGAGTTTTCCATGGCTCCTTTCCTGGCAGATCTTTGGCTTTCCCCTCCAATGTTTGAGGGAAGCAGTAGTGATGGTGGTCTTATAAGTGTGTTTCATCTCTCCTCCAGAGTACATTTGGGTAAATGTCATGAGATGAAAGAGTGAGATAGACTGATGGCAGACTGATGGGGGCCAAGCAAAATGCAAGCAAAATGGTGAACAGTAAGAAAAGAGGGCCCAAATTAATGACATTATCTGGCAAAAGACGGAGGATTCTTCCACTCTTTTCCCTGTTTACTGGAGCCTCAAAGATGCAAGAGGCCCTGAAGATGTGCAGCTCTCCTGCTAACAATGGGGCAATTTAGACCGCCCCCTTTGGGGTGGTCTCTACCCGCCTCCAGATGCGGCGGGATGGGGCCAAGGTTGCCATACTGGCAGCCTCAGCAGCCCCATTGCACCGCTTCTGGAGGCCGCGGGGAAGTGGCAAACTGCTGCTTCCCCATGGCCTCTAAGCAGGGTGCAGCAGGTGCTACACCCCGCTTGCGGAGGCAGGGCGGAAGGGAGGAAGTGGCTGCCGCCGCGGCCCCTTTCTCTCTGGGTCTTTGCCACGGCTGTCTAAAAGCCGCGGCAAAGACCCGCCTCCAAAAAGGAGCTCCGTTCGGAGTGGAGTGCATGGACGCCGCCATTTAAAGGTGGTGGTGTCCATACGGATGCGCCAGAACAGGGTCATCATGTGCACAGCGTTTAGATTCGCTGCGCACATAATGACGCTCTAGCGCCGCGGGAGGGCGCAAATCGCGCCCTTTCTGCAGCGCCAAAAAGGAGCTACAAACGGAGCTCCTTTTTGAAGGCGGGTCTTTGCCACTGCTTTTAGATAGCCGCGGCAAAGACCAAGGGAGGAAGGAGCCGCGGTGGTGGCCCCTTCTTCCCTTCCGCCTCGCCTCCGCAAGGGGGGTGCAGTGGGTGCCCAGGGCACCCACTGCACCCTGCTTAGAGGCCATGGGGAAGCGGCAGTTTGCCGCGGGGAAGTGGCCTCCAAAAGCAGCACGATGGGGCCGCTGAGGCTGCCGGTATGGCAGCCATGGCCCCATCCCACTGCGTCTGGGGGCGTTTGGGACCGCCCCAAAGTGGGTAGTCTAGATCGCCCTATATTTAGATAAACCTTAATATAAAGCATAAAAAGATAATTGGTACCATTTTTTTTCTTTTCCAGTCTTTTAGATTAACAAATCCAGTACATAATCATATTTCCTTTGAACAAATACTAACCAAGTCATACATCTAGAGATCCAGAAATTGTTAATTTATCAAATCTATATCTATATAAATGAAAATGTAAATGTACATATAAAGAAGAATTGGTTGAAAAAGCATTTCCCAATATTCAAACCAATTATAAGAATCACAATTGACTGAGTGGACAAGCTGTCCTCTATATCCACACAGATAATGGAACAACAAATAATATTGTACATATATACCCGTAAACATGCATATATATATATATGCACACACACACATACACAAACATACATGTCTACCTGGCCATATATTCATGTGTATATATTATATGGTTGTTATTAAGCTAAAGCAAAACTGGGGGGGGGGGGGGGGAACTTGTATCTTAAAACAAACAGTATATGTATATTTATATGAATATACTGTTTCTACTATGTCCAGTTTCTATTTGATTTCCATTCATCAACCCACCTGATATTAGGTGTTCTGTGGTCTAAGTTATTGTATATTCACACAGACTATATGAGATGTAAAGTTCAATACAAGATTTTATCGTTATTGTATGGAAACATCAATAAAAATTATTTTAATTTTTTTAAAAAAAATATTGTAAAAAAGATTTACTGAACTGGTCTAGATTCAAACTTTCACTATTTGGTAGAATTTCTTTGATAAAAATGGCCATTCTACCCAAATTTATTTTCCTATTTTCTAATTTACCAATTATCTGTAATAATAAGCCTTTCTCAGTATGGAATAGAGAACTCAAAAGATTTGTTTGGGAGGGGAAAAAGCCACGAACAAAAATGAAGGTATTGACTGATAGGAAAGAAAATGGGGGGTGTGATTTTCCAGATCTTGAACTATATTTTCAGGCTTGTTCTTTACTATGGATAAGGGATTGGATTACACTTGAAAATAAAAGGCTGTTGGATTTGGAGGGATTTGATCTGAGATACGGGTGGCATGCATACCTATGGTATAATAAAATTGAAGTCCACCAAAACTTTAACCATCATACTATAAGGAAAGCCCTCCTGAAAGTATGGATGAAGACAAAAGAAGCCTTTTATAGAGGAATATCAGGATGGATGTCCCCACAAGAGGCACTACTAAGTCGATTTAGTTCAAATACTAAATACCTAAAATACGAGGAAATTACAGTACAGAGTAATCAGACAGAGAATCCAGAATTAAAGGTTATTACTTCCATTGAGGGTGTTGATAGCAGCATTAATTGGTTTCAATATTACCAATTACAGAATATATTTAAAACAGATTTGAAGAAGTACAGGTTGTATTTTATAAAAAATGAAATTGATAAGATGCTGCTAATAGCCAAACCCAAGCAAGTGACATTTCTTTACAAAGTACTACTTGGAAGGAAGCTAGAAAGGGAGGTTGTTAAAGACCATATGTTGGCCTGGTTGAAAAATATGGATAAAGAAATACCTCTAGAAAAATGGGAAAATGCTAGAAAAATAACATACAAACTCATGAAAAATCAAGCAATGAGGGAAAATTATTTTAAGCTAGAGACTAGATGGTACTTGACTCCTGTGAGGTTGGCAAGGATGTATAGGGAGCATCCCAAAATGCTGGAAATGTAAAGAATACTATGGTTCTTGGTTTCACATGTGGTAGACGTGCCCGGTCGTTGCAAAATTTTGGAAAGAACTGCATGCCACAATATGTGAAATCATGAAAATTACTTTTGATTTAATATCGGAAGTATATCTATTAAATATCATTCAGGAAGTACAAAACGTAAGACAAAGAGGAAAGAAATTTTTTTTCCTCTTTATGATCACAAATGCTAGAATTTTATTGGCTAGTAAATGGAAAAAACATAGATGTACCTAATATGGAAGATTGGATATTTAAAATGATTGAGACGATGGATTTGACAAAATACAGAACAGACTAGAGGGAGAAGTTATTGATCAAACTAATGAAGATTGGCAGCTGTTTAATAAATACTGTGAGAATAGATACAAGATATAATATTTGTTAATCTATTGGTTTAAGGATTTATGAAAAATTATGAGCATTTAAATTTCTTTAGGATTTTAATAAAGAAATGAATGATTGAGGGTACAATATGAATGGACAGTAAGAGGTTGAGATATTTATTTTTTCTGCTTAACAAAACAGTATAGAGACGGTACCAAAGGAAGTACTGTTTATATGATAGTAAATTTAGATCATAAATAACAAGGAGATTTTTTCAAGCTCCTGAGTTTAACTTTATTTATATCTTATGTGTTGCATGTTGTTGTTTGTTTGTTTTGCATGTTTTTTTGTATGTTTGTATATCTAATTTGTATATATGGTGATGGGAAATTTCAAGTTTTGTATTTCCTGTTTTGTCCAGTCTTTTTCAATAAAATTTAAAAAAAATTGTACACTCACAAGCATTGTGAAATTAAATATTTTAGAAATGTGTGCTTTCTCTTTTCTTTCTTTTCCATTTAACCAGACTGAGCCACACGTGGCCGGGCACAACTAGTTGTAAATAAACTTGATTTTTTTCACTACCACTGATAAAGTTGCTATTAGCTTTCTCTTCAAGGATGTGTGTCCATTTTGCTATGTGTGAAAAATGGACAAATTGACATACACATTGATATAGTATTTCTGATCAAGCATCTCCTCACTGGTTAAGAAGTGCAAAATTATGACAGGATTATCTGATCATACTGCATCTGCATCCACCAGTAAGAACTACATTTACATACCCTTCTACAGCAGACTGGGAAACTGCTGAGGTTTGGGTGGAAGACATAGGGGCTTTCTAGATTGGCAGGAAAGTGTGACATGAAGTTGCCTTTTCCTTAATACTTAGCAGCTGCACTGCAAGTCCCAGGTGTGTGATAAAAAGGCATAGGGCAGCTACACTGAGGAGGTGTGGGGACAACTTATTTGAAGTCTTTTCTGTTGCTCAGCAACTACATTGGAAGCTGTCAGGATGCTAGAAACACAGGCGGAGCAGCTGCACGGGTGGCAATGAATGGGGATTTTGGCCGCACTGAACCTTTAATATATATATATATATGTGTGTGTGTATATATATATATATATATATATATTTGTTGCCCGCTGCGAACTGCGCAGTTGCACTGCTACATCATACAGGCAATTATATTGCCAGCTGCGAACTGTGCAGTTGCGCAGGTACATCACACATGAACTGTGCGGTTATGAAAATCTGTCAAATTACCATTGTGGTTTCGCTTCCCTTTTTAAAGTGTGCAGTTGTATCAGTGCACCATGAATGAAGCCCATTATTATTATTATTATTACCCCACCCCTTTGAAATCAATCGAGGCGGCTTACACATTAAAATACTATTACGTCAATAAAACAAACTGCATCCCTCCCCCCTTAAAAAGATATTAAATCTGTTACAATTTAAGTTTATGAATAAACTTCTTTATTTTATAAATGAATTGACATTTTGTGCACAGTTGCATAACAATTACAGCATCCTAGAGTCCCTACTGAGCATGTCTAGGGTTCGGATTAGAGCTGGAGCTAGGGTTTGGGAGCTTTAAAAAACTGCACAGTTGCACTGCAGCATTTAGATGCAGCTGCACTGTTACACCCTTTTTAAAAAGAAGCTGGGAAAAGCAGGTCCTTTTTAAAGCTGCTTTTTCCCCGCTAATATGCAAAAGAAGTGCGTTCATGCCAAACTTTTAGTGTAGGTCATCTAAAAGCTACACTTTCATGCAGGCATGAACACACCCCTTTTTGCCAGTCTAGATCAGCCCATTGATCCCCCCATTGGATCTTGAATGCTGCACACCTGAGGCATACTCTAACTTTTAAAAGTTTTTTTAAGCAATAAGAAAGTCACTCTATGCCTTTACTAAAGGCCACAAAGGACAATTTTACTGGGTTTGGGGGCCTCTCAGGGCTGTTCTAGGCATAGATGAAGTGTTGCTGCTGATGATGATGATGATGACTTTTTTTTTTTTAAAGAAAACATGAACAAACCGGACTTTGATTTTCAGTTTATTTTCTGTTTGAGAAAATCCCTCTCCTGATCTTGAAACATCCTATCCACACCTTAGGAGAACGGTTTTTTTTTTTTTTAAGTTTAAAAAAGTTGAGGGTAGTCTGCATTTGACAAGTGAGCTACATTTTCCCCACTCCATCCTAGAGTGCATCTACACTGTAGAATAATTCAGTTTGAAGCCACTTTAAGTATTGTAGCTTAATCCAATGGAATACTGTGGTTTGTAGTTTTGCAAGATCTTTAACCTTTTCTGCCAAAGAGTGCTGGTGGCCCACAAGACTGCAAATCCATTGACTCAGTAGGATGGAGGCATGGCAGTGAAAGTAATATCCAACTGCTTTATTTTTGCAATGTAGAGGAGAGCACAACAGTTTGCACAACGATTTGTGTTGTGCTAACATGGTTTGCATATGCCTGAACACCTTTATGCAACCTCTCAGAAAATACAGCCAAATGAATAACATAATTTGCACCAGTGATTCTATGCTATAATGCACAATGACCTTTTCTTTATCATAGACCACCTTTAAATATCTTGTGCTGCTGCTGACACCAAGAATTAACTCAAGGTTTAAAATCCTAAAATGCATCAAATATCTATTTAAAGTTACTCATCAAGGGTCTTCAGATTTAGGGAGAAACAGGTAAATGCACACACTCCTATTATAATATTTTTATTTGAATAATTCCATACAAATTTAAAATAATAATGCCTGAACACCAAACCATGGTCTAATATTACTTGTTAATCTTAATTAATGAATAAGTAGGCTGGAGCTGCATTCACTGAAAAGCCTTTTTATATTGGGCTTAATAGCTGAAATTTGCATTCTGAATTCCAATTCTGCGTTTTTCAAATGTTTTCTCTACTTATTTTAAAGATAAACAAAAGCAAAGAAAGTGTTTTTACCCAAATATGTTGTTATGAAAGGCATCAATACTTTCATAGCCTTGTTCAATAGTTCTAGAAAATATGCTTGTAACTAAGCCCAGAAATTTGGAAGGGACTGTTCCTTGAACTGTAATTTTAATGCACTTTACTTGATAATAACCAAATGCTTTTGTTCACAGAAAATCAAAGGAGACACATGATCATTTTCAATAATCCACAGTTATCATTTTGATGTCTAACTTCTCACTCATGCTGACTGACTGCAACTCTCTCTTCCCACAAATACAGTGTTCCTTTTATATATTAATTTCTTCAAGAACTTTATAAACACCTCTAGCAAATTTTGGGAAGCAGTAAATCTTTGAAGAAAGTGGTGGCACAACATAGACAACACTACAGTTTGATATAGTTGGAAGGTGTCTTTTGGCTGGATGACCATAGCAAGAAATGTTGTATGCTTTTTCTCAGCTACTCACAGTCATTCATTTGCATTGTCTTACTATGTGCAGAAATAGCAAGCAATATTTAGCTAAAAGTTATTTTCATAGTGGATTTTATTTTATTATTAGATATAATTTTATTTTATTAGAGAGAAGCAATATCTTGGGAAGTATAGTCAACTTGTCATTATGGATGAGAATCTAAATAAAGATTTATTTATTTTTCCTAGTTAAATTCATATTTTCTGATACTAAAAGGGGAAAAAAACAAATAAACTTCATCTCCAATAATTCTCCCTTTATCATTACACAATCATTTGTGTAAAAAAATATGTGTGTTTAAGAAGCTGAATTTATATTCTTGTATCATTTCTACTACCACAGTATTTTTCTTCTTCTTGATATCATGGCTCACATTAACATCCACATCCTAAATAATACTACCTTTTGTGAAAGTGATCCATCTTGTGTAATGCTATTTGACATTATTTACACCTTTTGACTTCAAGCCACTGAATGAAAGGACCGGTTATCTCTTTGGCACTGACTTGTCATCATATACTACCATACACCTTTATAGCACTGTATAAATGATTCACAATGGTTGTTAAACTATGAATTAAGGAAGCAATCACATCCAAAAGGTGTTCCATGTGTCAGTCAGTCTACAATATTTCAAGAGTAAGTCTTTATTTCACACAAGAATGCACAACTGGCAAACACACATTTCAGTAGAATTCAGGAGAACCGCATCTTTGTTTTTTGTCCCGCTTTCCCTCTTCCTTCCACTTTCTCTAAAGAGTGTTTTGTATACTTCTTCTTGTACTTATGGGCTGAACCACAAGTGATGTTAAAATGCAGAATGCAGTTTGGCATTACTTTAATTTTTACACTTTGGTTAAAACTGCATATAGCCCAGCTTCAGATCAAGACCATTACACACACATCAGGGAAGGTTTAAATATTCCTCCACTTGACTTCTGTTTCAAAATCCCTTCTCTGGCATGGAGGGACAAAAAAGGAAGGCAGGAATCTATTGGTGTTAATGAAGCAAACCTCCTTCCCACATTATTATTTTTTTTCCTTATCGTTGTGCTGAAGAGGGGAAATTTAAAATAAATACAAGCAGAAATGAAGACCTGTTTATTTTATTTTAGGGTCTAGGGATCTTGAACATTTGATGGCTGATGCTATTGTTAAGGTTTCAGACATGATCTGTTCAAGAACCCATTTGTTTATCTTTTAGGATGTCCATGGTTTCCTCAGGACTCTTCTCCAGCATCACATCTCAAATAACTTATTTTTCTTTCTGTCTGCTTTCTTTACTCTCCAGCTCTCCCATCCATACATGGTGATGGAGAGTATAATGACTTAGGGGCTTGACAGACTGCCTCTAAGGAGTCTCCAGCCAGGTTGAAGTGGTGGCAACCGCACACTGTGCCTCCAATCCAGCCTTTTGAGGGTATAAAAAGGGGCCACAAAAAGCGGCTCCTTTTTGCAACCTTTAAAGGGTGCCATAGTGGCAGTGGTACGGCTATATGGTGCTCCTTTGGCACCGGAGGCATGCCAAGACACGCCATGTGGTCCGGTGCACAGCATCAGGGCGCTCGGGGGGGTTGAGTTGGGCATGCATAGTGAGGACGCTACACCCTAATTCTGCCTCTATGCTGACCTTAAAAGGCCTTAGACAATTCTAACTTTAGTGCTCTGTTGTATATCTTTACCTTTTTAGGATCTTATCTAGTTCCTTCATAGCTGCCCTTCCCATTCTAAGTCTTCTGATTTCTTGACTGCAGTCACCATCTGATCAATGTTTGACCCTAGGTATAGGAACTCTTTGGGGATGTGGTGGCTTAGCAGTTAAGATGCTGACTCTGATGATTGCAAGGTCAGCACTTCAGCAGTTGGAGTAATCCATTACTCCAAGCACACCCGACAGCATGAACTCTCATCACTAGTCCCAGCTTCTGCCAACCTAGCAGTTCAAAAGCATGTAAAACTGAAAGTAGATAAATAGGTACCACTTCGGTAGGAAGGTAACAGTGTTCTGTACAGCTTGACATTTACTCATGCTGGCCACATGATCATAGAGTCATCCTTGACAACGCTGGCTCCTTCGGCTTAGTACCAGAGATGAGCACCACCACCTACGGTAAGACATGGCTAGACAATCTTGTTAAAGGAAAATATTTATCTTTTTATGGAAAGGCTTTAACTATTTCAATGTCCTCATTGTTTAGGGAGGCTGACACAAAATGAAGTCTCAATGGCTTCTTGCAGACTGTGGGATACAATTCCTGCATTCTTGCTTTAAAATCTCTTCTACCTGTGTGTAGTGGTTGTGATCTGGATTCGGATTGTGCCTTCTTACGTACGTATAAAAAAAATATACATGACTTTAAACAGCATGGTATGCATTTATTTTTTTTAAATATAATCTTTATTTTCGTATATAATAAAAGATACAATAAAATTTCAGTTAACAACAAAGCCTTCTCTTATATTAATTGCTTATTGGTAAGTCTTCCGTTCGTAGGATCATCGAAGAGTACTTATTTCTCTTAGCTTCGGTGAACCTTTCTTTACATTATGTATCATGCCATCCAAAGAGAAGAAAGAAAAAAAAATATACACAATATACATTCTAAAATACTTGACAATATTCTAATAATTTTGTAACTTAACCTATATTCAAATAATTGCTTCATTGTCTAATACATACATTATTCCTTAATCCTCATTTCTAATAAGATGAAACAAGCTTTAATGGTATGCATTTAATACATGCTTAGTTTAGCCCTGAGATGCTTAGTTATATTAACAAAAACAAAACAGAATTGGAAGTCAAAGAATTTGCAACTTGAAAATATTAGAAATGCTTATTTCTCAAAATAAGTAATATAACCACTGTTTTCACAATGGCTACATTTCATGAACTTTGTATCTGTCTACAGTGGTCTTGTGCATTGATGGCATACTTCTTTAGATATCTCTTTGGGAGTATGTCCCACTGAATTAATGAGGATTTACTCTCAAGAAAGTGTAGAGTATAGTGTTCCTGGCAAAATGAATACAGCAGACATTGGCCATAGCAAAAGTGTAACAGCTGGCTGGTGAAATAGAGAGATGAAAACCTTGGGGAGTAATGAAGTGAGGTAAGAATTCCCTAGCTTAAATGGTACGTGTAATGAAGGCTCTAGCTTATGCTCACAGGGAGGAGAGAGGTGAACTTTAGCACTGAGTTCAAGCACAAGAGCATTCTCACCTTTTTTTTTTTAATCAAAGCACTCCCATTAAGGTAGATAACACTCTTTTTCTATACCATGTACGAGTAAAATGACACTAGAAAAGATGCAGCAAAAATGTCTGTTTACTGGTGGCTTGCGCTAGCTTTAGGTAATTCAAGGAATTGGCATTCTATTTTTTATAGATCCTTTTTGATAAAATCAGTAGGAAAATTAGTTGTCTAAAAAAATGAAATTAGTTTCTATGGAAAATTACACAGTGGGATAAATCATAGGTTTTCAAATGGTGGAATGGGATCCCTAGGGGAATATGAGCGTTGGAGGCTCTGGTCCTGCTTTCTCTTTTTTCCGAACGTTTCTT
Source organism: Urosaurus nigricauda (assembly GCA_034509955.1). Classification (NCBI taxonomy): domain Eukaryota; kingdom Metazoa; phylum Chordata; class Lepidosauria; order Squamata; family Phrynosomatidae; genus Urosaurus; species Urosaurus nigricauda. The sequence goes on along the minus strand of JAOEGL010000001.1, from coordinate 251,352,283 downwards.
TTCCTGGAGGAGAAGAAAAAGGCAAGAAGGGTGCTTGGCACCTCATCAGTACAGGATTTGTCTTGTTAGCATTTCTTGACACTTGAGGAATACATTTTACAACCAGTTTTTTGAATATTTTTCAACATTCTTTCCATCCCTGCTCATTTGATTGTTTATGTAGTTCTGTGATATAATGACAGTACTTAGGCAATCCCTGATTGGTTGGGATTATTTTGAGATTGAGATGCATGGAATACATTGAAAAGTAATTATAACCATTGTATAATTTCCGCATAGTGTCTTTGGTCAAGTGACATCACAGTTTGCATGTCAGCAACTAACAGTTAAAATCTGGCTGATTAGGCTACCTTGGGGGAGGGAGTATAATACAAAGTAGTCAATCCATTTTAGGAAATTTCAAACAATTTCATGTAAAAATGCACCACTTAAAACCCTCCGGTATTTCTCCCCTATCTAAAATTGGACATTATTATTCTGACTCTAGAGAACAGGGTTTGAATGTCTACTCGGACATATAAATCCACTCTGTGACCTTGACAAGTCACACTCTCTCAGCCTCAGATGTTGGCCATGACAAACTCCCTCTAATTTAAATCTTGCCAAGAAAACCCCTTGGTAGGTTCACCTTAAGGTTGTCATAAGTCAGAAACACTTGAAGGCATGCAACAACAACAACAACAACAACAACATGCTACAGCAAGGATTTCAATATTTTGAGAATCCTCTTTGAGCTTAATAAATGTATCTAGGACCCCCTATGTGCACAAACACCATATATATATATATATATATATATATTCATGTACCTGTAGTGCCTGGTTGAATTTGTAGAATCTTCTGTATGCTTTTTTGTTGTTTTACAATTGAAATTGAGATACATTTTTAAAGCCTTTCCTCTTTTGCTAAGGAATTTCACTGTGTGCCAGTTGTTCTGCATAATTGTATGGTAAGAAGAATAAACACTGAAAGAAAGCAAACAACAAAAGAAATCTTTATATATTTCTCTCCTGACAGGCAAGTCTAATGGTGTTCATAAGAGAGACTAATTAAAAATGAACTCCCCCCCCCACCAGTATCAGATGTGTGTTCATAGCTTGCATGTTTTTAACACTGCAATGGATTACTGTTTCACTCCCTCCCCCCCCCCCACCCGTTTAGCTGACATTTAAAGCAGAAGCAATTTCCATTTATGCCAATTACCACTGCCAACCATGTGGAGATAAATTAGAGATACTGTTATTATTAGGCAGAATGAGTATGTTCATGTTAATACGTGTGAGCCATGGTGCATGAGACTGCTGGTCTCTCGCAAGCAAATGCCGAAAACAATCTTTTGCCAAGCTGATAGAACAGAATCATGGGGAGGAGAAAAGAGGTTAACAAGCAAGAAGTGGGTTCCAACTGCTAAAAGTAATTATCTGACCTATTCGCATGAACTGGGTTTACCAGAAGGATAAAAATCAGGACTGGCGGAAGAATTCTCTATCAGTTATGTAGCCATGTATCTTAAATAGCTATGTAGTGTCTTCTGGCCCATCTGTCTCCAAATTTCCAATTACAGTAGCTGCTGTGATCAATAGGAGTCTGTTCCCCTTTCAATCTCCTCTTATAAATCTCCATTGTGACAGGCAGAAGCAGGGTCCCTGTCACAATCCCCCTCCTTACACCAGAGATCACTCAAATTAGTGGGGTGGCTGCTGCTACCCAGTAAATGGGAACTGGGTAACTTCAATGGTCCCTAAGTATCCCTGAGAGCCAGCATGAAGTAGTGGTTTGAGTGTTGGACTATGTCTCTAGAGACCAGTGTTCAGTTCCCAGCTTAGCCATGAAACCCACTAGGTAACCTTAGAAACATCACATGCTCTCAGCGTCAGGGTAAGGCAATGGCTAACCTCCTCTGAACAAATCTTCCAAGAAAACCCCATGATAGGTTTACTTTAAGATCGCCATAAGTCAGAAATGAGAGCACACAACAAAAACAAGAACAACAACAAATATATTCCCTAAATTAGGGAATACACAATGATCCTGAATACAAACCAGTCACAAATGTGTAAAACTAGGTTATCCATTTGTAACTGCCTTGGAGAATTCCATCCTAGACTTTCAGTATGAAGGCAAGGTTTGCATATCCACCAAGGAGAAAATGATCTCCACTATTACTGGAGTCAAATGTAGTTGTGTCCAAGTACAGGAATAGCTTCAATACTTCTTTGTCCTTGGTTATTACATCCTGTATTGGCTTCACTGTTTATTTATTGCAATTACATGCCATATTTTATTTTATTTCCTGCCTTTCTGCAGGGTGGCTTATATCTTAACATTATGTTGTGTTCTTTTCAATTCCCACACACCTCTCACTCATTTGGGGAAACTCTTCTGGTTCTTGCCACTGATTGTAGGTAGAACTCTGACTTGAAAATACATACCTAAATACAATGCAATGCAATAGGTGGGGAAACTGTAGTGAAGTGGCTGGGAAATTAGCACTGTGCCTTGTACAATGATTGAGGAACCTACAAATGTTCTATCTCCATAGAGAGTTTAAAAAAACACATACTAGCAAAGCAAGGAACAAAACTTTTATTGTTATTGATATTCACACAATTTATTTTTAGTATACTGTAGTTGGAGGGTTCAGCTGTATTGGGCACTTCAGCTTCAGTGAGATACGTCCCCAAAATTAGACCCAATGAAATGAATGGAATTTTGGTCATTGCACAATAAGCTAAATATCATTGTTTTAAATGGGCCTGCTTTGGGTATGAAGATGTCTGGATGCAACATAAAGTATCAGGGTGGTGGACTGGAAATTTATACTCTCCATTTCCCTTTCTTTTCTTTCTCCCCTTTACTGTAACCTCAAGCTGACCCCTTCTGGCTGCTGGGAGAAATGAAAATGAATGAAACAAATGCACATTCAGAACTCATTCATTCATTTCCTGGTGTTTTATTATACTTCACTGTGTTTACACTAACTATTGTTAATGCATCTGAACATCATTTGGCGGGAAATAAGGATCCAAATTTAACAGATAAATGAAATCAAATATAATAATCTTGCATTCAATTTATGAAAAATTACTAATGAAACATTCCATTCACATTAAATCCATTAATTGGATCTCTCAGAGAGATCTTTTTCCATCTCCAACAGAACGTTTCTGACATGGACCACAGTCTATCAACTATCAGTCATTTTCACATAAAGTTCAACCAAGTAATCAACCAATATATACCCAAGATATTTTAATCCAGTTAATACCAGAATATATAAGACCAAATTAGGGGGAAAATTGTTTCTCTGAGCACAACTTGTACTTGCTGTATATGTGAATTACATGTGAATGATATGTGCTGTAAACAATTTCCACCGAACTTCTGCCTAAAATGAAATTTCAAGTACATTTGGTTGCTCTTCCTTGGGTGAAACATTTCAGGAGTTTGAGAGAAGTTTCGAAGAAGAAGAAGAAGAAGAAGAAGAAGAAGAAGAAGAAGAAATAATAATCTACCAGCATTATATTTCCCCCCTGTCTCTTTGATGAGTGCTACCCATTTTATTACTCAGAAAGTAGGCAGTAGGCAACTGGAACAGCCATGTATGCTCCCACAAATTTATTTATTTTCTTAAACTTTCCACACTTTAAAATTTCACATTAATTGCTAGTGAGTTAATGTGAAATAATCTATATAACCAATTTAATCTATTAACCTAAATCCCATCTTTAATCCTAACTAGAGAAGGCCCACTGAAACAAAGTATCTACATAAATATTCATTTAATATTTGAGCAATTTGGTTAAATAGGGCTAATCTAATTAGAACTAAAATTGAACTTAAACCAGACTAAGAATAGGTGGTTGAATATTTGCTTAAGCAATACAATTTGTTCAATGGTGGATGGTGGAAGAATAGATTTAAGTACAATAGGCTGAAGCATACGACACAATTTCAAGAAAGTTAACAGCATGGAACACCTACTGAAATCAATATAATACAAAGAATCATATAGGGAAGCATGGAATCTTTTTCATTTTAGCACTTGGATACAGTAGCCTTTCTTGGGTTTCTGCCTAAGATCTTCTGTTGGTATCTGCTGTGTTTCTTTAGAACTTCATAAAACAGCAAAAGAGAATAAGCTCAGTGATAGCATTTCAACCTATAGCAAAAAATAATTGTTTGAAAGAGAAGTCTTAACGTTGTTGTGTGCCTTCAAATTATCACCAACATATGGTGACCCTAAGGCCATGTCACAGGATGTTCTGGGTCTGAGAGTGTGTGACTCACCCTGTTTTCCATGGTCATAGGTCCTATACAATTTTTGTTGGGAAAATATAACCAGGACTGACCCAATAAACAAATGTAGGCATCTTGAACAAGTTCAGATCCCAGGTGCAAATGCCATCCTTACATGACTTTTGCAAGTAAGATCTCATATTGTTCAAGCTGCATATACTGAATTTTCCCATCTCTCCCATGGCAGAACCTCTTGCAACTCTGCTGTAAACTCCAGGACTTTCCAGAGGGTTCCCTGCCCCTCATGAGAGGCTTGGGCAGGGATACTGGCAATGATAATCATGGGAAGCAGTGGGAAATGTAACACTGTGCATAGTACTGGATACCACATGCTACTTATATTATGCACCATCTATCAGGACCAACAAAGGGGACATGTTATTTCAGTTTATGCAAATTCAATCAAATAAATAAGATAGTAAGCACAGTGTTTATGTCACTTGTTCACAGTCCTCATATTTTCAAAGGGAATCTATTACAACTTGGATAAACTAGAGCTCCTCTCCTCCCCAGAAAGATCCTGCTCTGATCCACTGAAATATAGAAATCTAGACACTCAAAGCTTCAAGCCTCCACAATGATAACAGCTGGGAAATCAATGGGTGGCTGTAACTATATATATAAAATTGATGAAATCTGCAGTCATAGTAACCAGTGGTGACACAAGATATTTTGACACCTGATAAGAGAAAACAATGGCCACTGTCTCCATTTGTGAGAATGACCTCTGTTGAGCTACACCAGGTAGAGGAACATAAATACCAAAATTTATATGTATTTGTATGCTCAGGATCAAGTCTTGCTCTGCTAGACAACTAGACAACAACATTCATGGTCATAAACAGGTGGCAGCTTCTCATAAAATAAGTTTGATTGTATCAAATTGGTGGCAGCAGTGGGATTAGAAGGCCCAGGGTGCTGTCATCCAACAAGAATAATATTTACTGGAAAAGTGTCTTTACAAAAATTGGTAGGCAGAGTCGGGATACATAAAATCCAGTGGTTGGAAGTGTGCTTAGAAGTGTGCTTGAAACAACTGGTGTTACAGGGTTCTGAGTTCAAGTAAGCAGAAACCCAAGATTTGATCTGAACTTAGAAAGTAGAAGTTCAGTGATTTAAAAGCAAAATGTTCAACAGTTTAAAATAAAGAGGCATAAGTCAGTGAGGGTAATCTCTGAGGTAATGGTCAAGGGTACTGTGTAAGAGATTACCAGGAAACTGACTATGCTGGATAAGAAGGTTAATACCAGTCCCTGAGGTAATTTTCAGAGGTAAATTGTAAGGGACTGTAGAAAGAAAAGTTAAAGGTTCAGAGTGTCTTAACTACTTTTGAAATCAAGAACCGAGCACACTGAGATCAAGAAAAGAAAAAACACATTGAAGAAAAACTAATTTTAAAAGTGATTCCTGAGGTAAAAGTTTGGGGTAAAGTAAGGAATCACTGGTTTGCCATCAAAATCTAAGTGTTGCCTTAATAAACAACTGATTAAAAAGCAGCAATGAGTATTTCCTGAGGTAAAAGTTTGAGGCAATTGTAGGGAAATACTCAAAATGTGCCTCCTGAGAAAACAGATATGCTTATAGAGGAACCAGAGGTGACTGGAAAAGAATTGGTAGTGAGTTTGGACACCTCAATATCTAAATCTCCTGAGAGTGTGGAGATTTGGAAAATCAGACTGGAAATGGCCAGGATAGAAAAGGAGAGTGCTCATAAAAGAGAAATGCATGACATAAAAATGAAGACATGGGAATTAATAAACAGAATGTAGTTACTCATATTGTCAAAAGTCACATTAATGGTTTCCCTCTATATGATGCGAAAAAAATCTCCTAAATATGTTACTGGAGGTAACCTTGAATTATATATAGCCAGTTTTGACCTGGTTTGTGATGATATGGAGTTAAAAGACAAGGAGCTTGATTTGATTAGGCTGGAATTAAAAGAACTAAACCACAGAAAACAATTAAGAGAAAAAGAATATGAGAGAGACTTAAGAGAATTGAAATATTTGAGAGAAAGAAAAGAAAAAGAATGACAACATGAGAGGGAATTTAAAAAAAAGAATATGAGGGATAGCTAAGAGAAATACAGGTTAAAAGGCAGTTGAGAAAACTGAAGCAAAGCAGAGATTTATTAGAAAAAGAATATGAAGAAAAGATAACAAATTAAAACTCAGTATGGTGATATGAAACTCCCTAAAAACTGGGAAGCCTCAAGTGACAAATCTGGTGAGGGAAAACTGGTAAACCCTGGCTCCATGTCAGAAATGAGGCTGAAGAGAAAGGTTTTGGGCTGAGAGCATGTGACTCTGAGATAAATAAGAAAGGTGAGTGGTTTGGAGAGTGTCACCCAGACAGAGAGAACACTGACAATGGGAGTTGTTATAAAGTGGACAAAAGAGACACCTTCAGATTAATTGTACTAAACAAAATGTCAAAGAAAAGAAAGGCATTTTAAGCCAGAATATTATGTGGAAAAACTGTCGCCACAAGAAAAAACTTCCCACAGAGACAGGGGCCTGAAGATCAGATTGCCATAGAAATGAAAAACAGTAATAAACAGCCAGAGAGTCAAATGAAAGTGAATATGGCTGCTACACTAAGGAAGTTAGAACAGATAGAAAATATGAAGAGTTTAACTCAAGAAAAAGACCTTCTCAATAAAGAATGTGGTAAAAAGCTTTTACAAACTGAACAAAAGCTAGATGATTCTGTAAAGAACTATAGTGACCTAACAGGAAAACTAGATGTTTTTAAAAGGTTATTGAAAAGAACAGAGAGAAAGAGCCCTTAATAAAAGAAAATATAAAAATTACAAGACCAACTATATGTTTGTAAACAGAAAAATGAGATTCTGCATCAAAATAATAATAATAATTAACAATAATAATTATTTGTATCCCACCTCTTCCTATGTTGGATTGAGGCGGGTAACAGCAATGAGGAAACAGGTTTTTTTTTTAAAAAAAATACAAAAATAACAATGTGCTACAGCATTAAAAACATAATATTCTAAAATAATAATTTTGAAAACATTAAATTAGAATTCACAATAAAATAGGAAAACATCCTAAGGGGGCAGTGAGACAGATGGACTGTTAAAAAGTCTGAGGAGGTCAGTTAGGGAAGGCCTGCCAGAAGAGATCCTTCTTTATTGCATTCTTGATCTTGAAGGTCTCCAACAATGTTATATGGTGGTTCTCTGCTGGCAGGTCATTCCATATTTTTAGAGCAGCAGCTGAAAAGGTCCTCTGGGAGGTTGTCACCAGCCTGGATTTCTTTGGCTGCAGTAGGTTCCTCCCAGAGGACTGGAGTGTATGGGAAGGATTGTATGGGAGGAGGCGTTCCCTCAAGTGTGCTGGACCCGTCATGTAGGCTTTATAGGTAATAACCAACACCGTATACTGTGCCCGGAAGCTAATAGGCAGCCAGTGTAGGGATTGTAAAATAGGTGTAATAGAATTGAATTTAGAACTCCCTGTAACTAATCTGGCTGCCATGTTTTGAACCAATTGTAGCTTCCGAACATGGCATGAGGGTTGCCCCATGTAGAGCGCATTGCAGAAATCGAGATGAGAGAAAGTCAATAAAGGTCAAAATGTGCTTAATAACATGAAGTTAAAAACTAAAAATCTATACACACAGACTGCCAGACAAAAGAACAGGCAACAAGAAAGAAAAATCTCACAAGAACAAGCAAAAACAGTAAATAAAGAAGAAAAAGTGCCAGTAAAAGATAATTAAGGTTAATAAGCCTGATGAAAAATTGGCTGTAGTAAAAGGAGTCAAAAAGAAGAAAGAGATTAGCCAGGGGGAAAGGAGTCCTAAAAGTTTAAAACCTTTGTTTAAATTAGCTGAGGAAAAAGCCTCCGAGTTAAAGGAATAACCTCTACACAAGGTCAAAAAGACACAGAAAGAGATTAAAAAACAAATGAATGAGGAAGAAACATACAAATCACAAAATTATACTTTCAACAAGTTTCTGATGATGATGATGATGATGATGATAAGATTTATTTTTAATCCACCTCTTATAGAAATAGAAGACCTACATCATAAGCCCAGCTGAATAAATTTACAAACTTGCAGATCAGATAGATATTTGGAAGCTATATATTAAATGGGACACTGTTAGAAAATTCTTAACCTGGCAACTATATAATACAACCTAAGAAAATAAAGTATTTCAAAAAGATTGGAAGAATTTCAAAGAGATAAAATTAAAAAGAGTGGACAGATATATAGAGGATATGCTGTATGTACTATATAGATATATAAAGTGGACAGATATATCCAGGACATAAACTTTGCTGTCACACATGCTGATGATGACCAGAAGACAGACAATCATTGGTTGCATGGCAGAGAACATCAATTCCCTGAGAAAAGAGATCCAGCAGAAAAAGCAAAACCAGAGATCATGAGGAACTATATGAAATACTTGATGACATCGGTAAAAGACGTTTTGCAGTGTGCAAGAGAAGATTTAAAGGCTGCTCAACACACTCAAAGAATCAGGTCCAGTGAGACAGGAAAATCCAGAGACACTAGATGAGGTGCTAAGTCTACGGCCAATAAAAAAAAGTTAGTGTTATAAGAAATGATCCAGTAAAAACTCCTAAAAGGACAACAGTATAAATGAGATAACAGACTGGAATACAAATATATTGTTATATGTCATTAATATAAGGGAAAAAGAAATATTTACAGATCCATACTGGAAACATGGAAAAGGATTTAAAGATGATGCTCCATCAATCTTCAGTCCAGTAAGACACTGTTAAGACAAAGTGCAATGTATGGGAAAGCATTTCTTCCTGCCACCACCATCCCATGTCAAGTCAAATGGTATGGAAGGTATGGTTACCACCTTCCTCATACTCATACCCATTTTTCCAGATGTTCCTTCTTAGCCGAGCTTTAGTTTTTCATTGCAAATAAGATGGAAACAAAAAAGGGATTACAACTAGTAGCAACAAATTGTTCACCCTTATCATGCTCATGCTAAGATGAATCACTCCTGTATACACAACAGGTTGAAATGAAGCAAGCAGCTGTTTAATGAAGTTTGCTTTGCAGCATCTGTCACAGAAACCTCAAAGTAAATGGCAAAATTCGCCTAATGGTTTTGTTTATCACCCATTTTTCAACTGTTTATACCTGTCTTGAAAACAATGAACTAACAACCAGCAACTGAGGCTATGTGGAATGGTAATCCACCTACATAGGCATTAATTGTAGGACTAAAATACTGGCCAAATATGTTTTATCTTCTTGGACAGAATTACTTGTTCCCTTTTACCTAGACACAAGATATATTAAGCCCATTAGAAGTGAATGCATTAATTTCCCTTCAGAATTGAATATTCTGAACACTAACATCAATGAAGAGATATTTCCAGGAGCACCCTTCAGCGAAAATGAGATGAAATCTTGGAACCTGCTTGGACTTTCTCCCAATGGATTAGAAGAACTCTATTGTAAAGGCTGGGGGCTGAAGTGAGGAAGGGTCATTTTAGGAAACTGGCCTGGTTTTGCCACACTACCAGAAATCCAGCCTGAAAAATAGCCAGCAGACATTTATTTTATCCAACAGGTCTTCTGATTATGACAATTCATTTAGTGAGCAGGCAATAAGAAGGAGCCATTGGGAAATCATTGCTCCACTGAGGTCATGCTACAAAGGCTGTCAGGCATGAATTCAGGTTGGGCTGAATGAACTACTTCTTAGATGTCATTGTCACATTGGTCCTTTGGCCTCAACAAATATGGCTCTTCTAGTCTTCTGCAGTATTTCATATCATTTGCAAAACCTGAAACTCTGTGAGATCATCTTCTTAAATTGGAGACTTTCAAATTTGAATTTGGTATTGAAATTTTAAATGTCCACAAACAAGATGAGGATGAGGATTACAGGATACTGATTTACAACAGAAATGCCTCCTCTTTTCTTTTGCATTATAGGATATTATTTATTGTACACTGCATTGAATCTCTGGGTGAAATATAGGATAGAATACATTTTCTAATTACAAAGAAAACCAAAAACAAATAATTGAAAAGCCAGCAAAGAGCAGTGATGTGAGCATGTTTGGCTTGGTTTGAAAAGGGAAGGAAAATGTTGGATTCATTAAGCTCAGTTACCTTACCCATTTCATACAACCAGGGAGTAGTGGAGTGGGGAAAGAATTTGGCATACTTTGCTGGGACAATCTACAAAGCTCCAGCTTTGCATGAGCAGAGTAGCTACTTCATCTTGTAGACAGCTCTACAAGGAAAACACAAAGAAATTCCTTTCCCAGAAACTGAACTGAAGAAATTTATGAAAGAACATATATGTAGAAATAATGTGAACCAAATATAGACTCTTTTGTCCATCCCTGAATACAAATTTGAACTAGATCTGAGCCCATCGTCTTACCCTGGTTTATAATGTTGCCACTTTAATTTTTTTGAACATATTAATTTGTATGCATAAAGTAACATTATTAAAACAATCTCCCACAAAACATTAACTGACCGACATAAAGTACAAAAGTCACACACAAAATAATCAGTGCATGACCCTTCCCTCAGCTAAAACCTTTAACTAAAAACTGTACTAAACTTCCTAAAAAAAACATATCCAATTTACACATCTACTATAAGAACATTACAGTTATCTCTATATTCTCTTATAAAACTGAAAATTGATCAATTTTCCCCATCAAAAAAATTGCTAAACATGTTACAATCTTTCTTAAAGTTAACAAAAGACATGTCTTGGATTACTTTTGTCAATTTATCAATTTTGATCAGCTCATAAATCTTTGACAACCAATTTTGTTGTGTTGGAATAACAGCTTCTTTTCATCTCTGATAACATACAGTTGCCTCGCAGGTAAGGCGCCACAGGAAAAAACACAGGACACCATGCTGGAGAAAAACATGGCCACAACTTTATTTTGAACCAGCACAAACAATAGGGTTGGCCCAAAGCATAAGGTCTGGATCTGGACATCAGCCAAACCCCCGTTGGCTAATGAATGGTTGCTTGTATCCAAGCATCGGGATGACGTAGGTGCCAAGCCCCGCCCTAAAACACAGTCGGGCAACTGTGCTCCTCCCAATCGATTTGCAAGGCACTCTAGTCACCGGGTGTCATCTGACTGTGGCCCCCGCACTGGCCACATCAGCACGCTCCATACACCCGGGTCGCGAGGACTCCCGATCCAGAGCCATCGAGCCCTGGAAACCCCTCACCCCAGATCCAGGCCTATGCTGCCGCCCCCGCCCAAGTTGTGACAATCAACTCCCAGGGAGGGAGGGTGGGAGAGCCGAACGAAGCAATGGCGCTTCTCCCTGCCTTCGGCCTGCTTAAATAGGCCCATGGACCAATCAGGGGCGAGCGTGCCAGCGCAGCCCCGCCCCCAGAAACGCCTCGTCCAATCAGGGAAGGAGGCGGGCAGCTGGGAGCCAATCAGGCAGCCGGCCTCCACCCAAATGCATCCTGGGACGTGTAGTCCGTCCCTAAGAAAAAGGCGGGCTGGCTTCCCGCGCTCCCCTCCCGGCAGCCAATCAGCAGTGAGCCCGCCCGCGCAATGGCTGCCGGGACGGCGACCGCGGCAGGCGCCTAAAATGGCACTTCCCGCGCGCGGCAACTGCGCCGGCCCGCTGAATCGGGCCGCGCGAATTGCCTCGCAGGTAAGGCGCCACAGGAAAAAACACAGGACACCATGCTGGAGAAAAACATGGCCACAACTTTATTTTGAACCAGCACAAACAATAGGGTTGGCCCAAAGCATAAGGTCTGGATCTGGACATCAGCCAAACCCCCGTTGGCTAATGAATGGTTGCTTGTATCCAAGCATCGGGATGACGTAGGTGCCAAGCCCCGCCCTAAAACACAGTCGGGCAACTGTGCTCCTCCCAATCGATTTGCAAGGCACTCTAGTCACCGGGTGTCATCTGACTGTGGCCCCCGCACTGGCCACATCAGCACGCTCCATACACCCGGGTCGCGAGGACTCCCGATCCAGAGCCATCGAGCCCTGGAAACCCCTCACCCCAGATCCAGGCCTATGCTGCCGCCAAACAGACGGTAAGGAACGAACCGCCTGCCGCCAACCCTATCAATAACACATGCGGGCTCCAAACAAAACCAAAAAAGCAGCAAAAAACAATCATTGGCCCCCAGCCAGGTCCCGGTCCGTTCGTATATAACCCAAGTAAGCCTTGGATTTCCAACGTCCCAACTGTTTGATATTGTCCGCTGACAGTCCAATCTTTGCAGCCGATGTAGCTGCCCCGATCCGGAAAGAATGTCCCCCAAAATCCTTCGCTGGCAGACCCAGATGTCTGAGGGCCAACCGCAGCACTGCCACCAGCTGGTAACGCGTAACAGGAGCTCCGTTAGAGTGGCAAAATAAGGAACCTGTACCAGCTGGGCGTGCATCCAGGAAGGCGTGCAAGGTCCGGACAGGGCACACCGGCGAGCCCCTAAAGTGGTTCAACGTAATAGCGGACCCCCTCCCCAACTGGTCGCATTTGGACCTCCGAACCAATAAGGAAACAGAACTCTTAGTGAAACAGACATCCCCAACCTGAAGAGAACGCTCGGAGGTGTCATTGGCGGAATTAGGAACAAGCTCCCCCAACCAAAGAGCCCCAAAAAAGGCAGTAACGAAAACAGCACGAAAAAGGCCGGCCTCAAAGTGGGAAGAGCAAATAACCGGTAAGGCAGCAACTAGCTGCTCGAGCAGCGACAGCGTGATGGGACGTCTGGTATCCAAAGAAGGGCCCTGGGATCGCCTCCAACCTTCCAAGGTCCGCCTGACTTGAAAGGAAGCACAAGGATCATTATGGCCGGAGGCTTTAGAAAAGAAAGATATGCCTGCCAGCAAAACCGAAATGGCCCGAGGGGAGGACCCATTGGAAAATAACCATGCCATGAAGCCAAGGACCAAGGAGGATCGAATGGGCCAATGAGCCGGGATATTACAAGCTCTAAAATATGCAGATAACTTGGGAAAAACCCTCCTGTAAGCCCTTTGAGTGGAAGGAGCAATAGACGACATAATGCCATTCATAATGATAGAGGTCCAAGGTCCCACAACTCCTGAGGAAACGAAACAGGGGAGGGGTCCGCCTCCGGAGCCAAACGACGGAAACGTTCCTCCTGGAAGCGAGAGAGAGCATCAGCGATGTTATTCTCAAGTCCAGGCACAAACCGGGCAGAAAAGGAAATATTACAAACTAAGCAATCAAGAACCAGTCTCCTGACCAATAACATGACTCTCTCAGAAGAAGAAGACATGCTGTTGACCACGCTGACAACCGCCTGGTTATCACACCAGAATGTGATCTTCTTGTTGGCAAAATCTTTACACCAAATGCGAACAGCAACCACAATCGGAAACAATTCCAGAAAGGTCAGGTCCTTCAACACATTGCCCCGAGCCCACTCCTGCGGCCACCTTTGTGCGCACCAATGACCTTGAAAATAAATCCCAAAACCTATACTCCCGGCTGCATCGGAATGCACTTGTAAGCGGTCACCTAACTGCCAGGACTTTTGCCATATGGCCACGCCGTTAAAATTAGAGAGAAAAGATTCCCAAACTCTGAGATCATCTTTTACACCCTTTGAGATCCTAATCCGATGATGTGGGAGGCGAGCGCCGACTGTGGCCTTGGCCAGCCTGAAGCAAAAAGCCCTACCCGGCGCCACCACGCGGCATGCGAAGTTAAGGTGCCCCAGTAAAGATTGGACTTGCTTTAACGTGGCTTTTTTGGCAACCAGAAAATCCGCTAACAGGGCCCTTAACGCCAACAGTTTAGCCTGTGGCAAAGAAGAGGTGCCACGGACAGAGTCCAATTGAATGCCCAGGAAAGTAAGAGATGACGCAGGACCCTCAGTTTTTTCCTTCGCTAATGGGACCCCAATCTCCAGGGCCAGGGCAGAGAAGGTGTCTAAGAGCTTCTTACACTCATCAGTGCCAGCCCTACCTACAAACAAAAAATCGTCCAGATAATGGGTCACCAAAGGGGAACAAGCCCTCCTTTTGAGCTCCCATTCAAGAAAAGTGCTAAAGGTCTCAAACGCTGCACAACTAAAGGAGCACCCCATTGGCATGGCTTTATTGAAATACCACCCTTCTCCCACCTTGAAACCTAGCAAACGAAAATCGTCAGGGTGAACCGGTAACAATCGAAAGGCCGATTGAATATCACATTTGGCCATCAACGCCCCTTTTCCGCAAGAGCGAACCAAACGGACCGCATGATCAAAAGAGGCATACTTCACCGAACACAACTCATCGGGAATGGCATCATTCACCGAGGCCCCAGGAGGGTGCGAAAGGTGGTGAATGAGCCTGAACTCCCCAGGTGCTTTCTTGGGAACAACCCCCAGCGGGGAAACATGCAGATCAACAAAGGGGGGAGAACTGAAAGGCCCTTCAATCCATCCGGCCTCGATTTCTTTTTTAATCTTGCTAAGGAGGACGTCGGGCATATCTCGGGCCGATTTTAAATTTCTTGCCACCGAAGGAGGAGGAGGGGCCACAACAGGAATACGAAAACCGGATGAGAACCCCTCAGCCAACATTCGAGCTGCTTCTCTATGAGGATAAGCCTCCAAAAGAGGTAAAAGGGCTCCCACCTTAACGGGCGAACGTGCCATCGAGAAACCCTGCAAAGGAAGGGAAGGCACCTCATTTCTGGCTCCCTGACCCGCCGGCATCAGAGGCAGGGGCCCCATCACGTTTGCCGGCTGCCGATTGGGCAGGGCGCCCTTGTCGAAAGGGCTGAGAACTATTGCGAGAGCAGGAGACCTTGGGGTGATAACCTCTGCATAATTCACAGCAATGATCGTACCTACAATGCGCCCGCGTACAGCGTCCCGCATTGAAATCCCAGCAAGCGAGCCTGCGATCCCGTTTACCCGATGCCTTAAAGGCACCTTTGGACTTTGCTAGTGGGCCCACTTCTAGAAGCCAGATCTCATTGTGGAGTTGATCCCACCGCTCGCGAGAGCTAAGAGACGCCTGCTGCCTGAAAGCCGCGTCATACGCTATGGCTGCTGCCTCCCCAGCCACAGACTTCGCCCGAAGGACATGCAATAGGTGGCAATCGAGATGCCAGGCCCTCTCAGGGAAAGCCATAGCAACCACCGCCTTAAACACGGTATAGCCCTCCAGCCAATTAGAAAAATTAGGCTCAGCTGGAGGAACTTTCGGGTGCCGCTTGGCTCATTTAGGAGAAGTGACGGCCCACGCCTCTTGACCCTTCGGCTGAAGGAGAGTGAAAACATCAACATAACACCCCCTTAAAATGAGCTTCCGCACTTTTTTGGACAGGTGAGAGCCCGGAGGGCGATCTCCAGGAGCAGATACAGGGATGGAGGAAGCCTGAGCGTCGACCCAAACCCCTTGTAGACCAGGCCTCCAAGCCCTCCTTCTAATGGCCCACAAAGGCAAACCGGGAGCCAAAGCGTGTTCAACCCAATATCCATCACGACCCTCAGGGGCGCCCGAAGACGTACCCTCCTGTCCCACTACAGTCCCAACTGCCCGCGAGGCGGAACGCCTCGACTTCTTCTTCTTCTTCTTTGACTTCTTCTTGTGTTTACGCTTCTTCCTGTTCGAATCAGCTGCCGAAGCTGACGCCAAAACTTCATCATCGGAACTGGACGAATCCGACGAAGAGCTGGAGCTGGAAGACGAGCTGGAACTCGTATCTGACAGCTGTACAGCAACCTCACGAGCCTGGGATCCAGGGGTAGAGCCGGACGTCTGACCCGAATCTGCAGTCCCGCCCGAAACTTGATTACTCCCACCGGATACTGATGAAGCCACGCCAGCCATCGCCGAAGAACCACTTGCTGCTAGTGCCTTGGAAATAATATCGGAAAAAGACCGAGCCAGCTCCGCCGCCATCTTTTGGGAAATGACCGCCGACGCTTGTAAGGAGGTACCGGCGCCCGTCAAAGTGCCCTCGCCAGCAGGAGAGTCTGGCGGCAATGCACCTCGTGCTTCATCATCCAGACGGGCCCCGGCACCCGAAGCATTCTGGCCACGAGGTGTCGAAGCGCTCCCAGCGCGGGCCGATGGGGCCTTCCGCTGCTTGCTGGCGCCTTTCGGCTTAGAAGGCATCGTGGCCACAGGGGAACCCAGCCACAAGAAACAAACTGGGCTTCGAGACCGAGTTGAGCATAACGTAGGGGAGGGCTCAGCAGGACCGAATCCGCGATCACCTCCCCTAAAAAGCAACGTTTTTTCTTTCTTTTCTTTTTTTTTTTAATGCAAGAAGGCGGGCTCAGCAGGGCCGCAGCCGCGATCACCGCCCTCGAGAAAAAACCAACAATCACTGCAGCTCAAGCCGGGAGGGTAGGGAAGCAAAACCCCCGCACGCCACCCCCACAAAAAACAAACAACAGATGCAAGAGGGCGGGCTCAGCAGGGCCACAGCCGCGATCACCGCCCTCCAGAAAACCAAAAAAACAAAAAACAAACAGTCCACAGAAAAAAGAGGGGGGGGGCAACCCTAAATAGAAAAAATAATACCTCCGGATATGTCCACTGCAACTGAGTAGCCACACCACAGTGGCACCCCCAGGCTAATTGTGTCTGTTGAAGGCTACTGCCTGCAAGCCAGCCTTCTGATACTGGGGGCTACCGCCCGAAGGCCAGCCCACCCCCCCTGATCCGCGGTTTTGGCGCCAACCGCGAGGGGTGGCAGTCTACTGTAAGGCCGGGAGTGGCCGGAGGCTAAGAAGGCCACTCTAGCCCCAGCCTGCCCGACCGGGCCTGAATGGCCCAAACAACAAAAAAGACCGGGCCCTGCTCGCCCGGAGCTCTCCCGCTCGGCTCTGCTCTGCTCAGAGCCGAACGAAGCAATGGCGCTTCTCCCTGCCTTCGGCCTGCTTAAATAGGCCCATGGACCAATCAGGGGCGAGCGTGCCAGCGCAGCCCCGCCCCCAGAAACGCCTCGTCCAATCAGGGAAGGAGGTGGGCAGCTTGGAGCCAATCAGGCAGCCCGCCTCCACCCAAATGCATCCTGGGACGTGTAGTCCGTCCCTAAGAAAAAGGCGGGCTGGCTTCCCGCGCTCCCCTCCCGGCAGCCAATCAGCAGTGAGCCCGCCCGCGCAATGGCTGCCGGGACGGCGACCGCGGCGGGCGCCTAAAATGGCGCTTCCCGCGCGCGGCAACTGCGCCGGCCCGCTGAATCGGGCGGCGCGAATTCTCACTGCTATGATCATGTATTGCAGAATTCTTCCTTATTTCCTTTCAATAAGTCTTTCCATTACTCCTAATAGGTAAAATTCACTCTACCTCTGGAAATTTATTTTTAAAATGTTCTCCAGCAGCACATGAATTTGAGACAAAAATGTCTGATCTTTCTCATAAGGCAAAATGTCTACACCTCTTGATCACATTTCCAACATTTGTTAGTAACATTGTTGTCCATCTTTGAAAATCTTTCCAGTGTTAGATATCACCTTTACTTCATTTTATTAAAAAAAGTTATCTTTTAATTATGACTCATGATAAATTTTAAAGATTTTGTCTAATTTCCCCCCTGTTCTAAATGCATTTGGGTACTAATATATTGTTGCAATATTTTATTATATGTGTGTATTTGTGTATGTGCGTGCATGCACATGCACACATGGAAACACTTTTAAATCCCTTCATTTCCAACAGGAAACTGCATGAAATGTTATGCATCAGTTGGAGATGTGTTCACAGTCTTTTATGTTCCTTCTGCACCTACATTTCCTCATAAACCCTTTGATAGTTAAAGAATATTCTTCTTCACTGTGCACAATTATGGGATGCAGGAAAAAAACATGTTTATAATGAGATTTCCACAGGTGTTTTAAAATTAGATTATATTTAAAAATTTTACTGTACTAACACTAGAGGGGAAAAGCCAATTATTTTCTTCTAGAACATGTTTTTTTTCTATTATGCAAGAACATAATAAATTCTGCAATAAGGAAGATTTAATGAAACATCAAATAAATGATCAAACCAGGTAATGGTCTTTTGTGGAGGCAGAGCATGTGCAAGATTTGTCACAAGGCAATTTTATTAATCAATAGTTCTGAATAAAATATATAAACGTTTACATCTGATTAGATCTCATTAAGACCCTGATGGGTTAGGGAGGTTATTATAATGCTAAAAGTTTTCTCATTTCATCATTTAAAAGTCAAACCTAGTTAATCATACAAGATCAGCAAATGAATTTGTTCTTTCACTAGTTCAGAATATTTCTCTTATCTCCCCCATCAATGTTACTTAACCAAAACATGAAACAGACCTGTGTTTTGCGACCCAGGGAAGTATTACAGGGAAGGCTTACTGACAGGTGGACAGACTCTTCCCAAATTGGAATTCACCTTTCCCCAGGCCAAAATAAAATGTTTCTCATTCCAATATAGAATTATGTATTCATTCTTTACACTGGTTCCTTTCTACCTGTTGCTTTTGCAATGAAGGTTTCCCATACTGTATCTGGTTCACATTAAGTGCTTTAGGAGAGAGCAGAGGATGAGAACACCACTGATTTTGCTCATGTAAGAATAGCTTTTGTGAAAAATAATGTATATAGCATCACTCTACTCCAAGATGTGGAAAAGATGTCATGTTTGGGAGCCTGCTTTGTTTTCCCTAGCACCACACAGTCAACAAACAGAGCCAGGCCAATTTTGTGGCTCAAAACCACAGGGACAGGCTTGCTGATTGAAGAGCTTCTGGGCATATACGTAGATCAGAAATGTTCTTTCAGTACCAGAATTTTCATCCACATATGTATTTGTATTTCTCCTCAATTCTGATTATAGCATGTGAGAGTAGGATTGGTGAAAAGGCTTTTCTTGTATATTTGACAGACTGTGTGGAGTCAGAAGCTCTAACCAATTGATTGCAACTGGCTCAGCTATTTTCAGATAGATCCAAATTTACTTTCTGCCTGTCCCTATTCTACTGCAATGCTAACTGCAACATGTACAATCTTGGTGGACATGGTGGATACCTACCACACAAAGACACACTGTTCTTAGGGTGGCTGGGGTGTTACTATTACTTTGCTCAATATCTGAGGAAACAAATATCTTTAGTTTCCATCTTTACTTTACATACAAAGTCTTTTCTGTTCTGTTCCTTCCCCTCTTCTTTTCAAAACCCTTTTTTGCCTCTTCCAAGAAAAGGCCCCTTCTCTTTATAAACCAGATATAGGCTGGATCCAGATTTATTTATACTTAGACAATCCCTGTTGTGATCAATATAATAATATTTATCAAAGTCTCATTATCTTCACTTGATTAAACCTCATGCCTTTGGTTTCATATCCCAACTGGAAATACACTTCAGACATTAGGGTAGCATTGCAACAACACTTTCCCCCTATTTTTTGGCTGTTCTTCAGCAATGTAAAAACTCAGGATCATTCTTTCTTTGCAGAAAACAACAATACATAACTGCCAAACAAGTGTGGTCATGCAAACTTGAAAATGGCTTGAAATAACCCAATCCCCAATGCTCCAGATGCACCTCGCTGATTACTGTGTTTGTCTGGACATTTCCATCTATCCACATGCAGACATCTTTGTAGTGGCTGTTGGAACAAAATAAACAGGATGTGGAGTGAGGAAACACTGACACAAAAAGACATTTCCCCATGCAAAGATCAGAAAAGGAAGGCTTCTGCATATGTGGTGGCTTAAGTTCAAGCACAGTCTTATTGACTGCAGTTTTAATATAATTTATTATTATGAGAATAAATGGCAATTTATATTACAGAATATGGAAATGACAGACTTGGCTGACATATGTATTTGGAAAACTTTGGTCTTTTTCTTTCCCTTCAGAGTGTGCACCAGTGAACCCTTCAATCAAAAGTATTCATGTGCTGAAATGGAGATTTTTCTCTTGTAAAAGTAGCACACTACTTTGATAGCACAGATGTAGTATTTACACCGTACTTAGGAAATATATGCTGTGACATTAACAGCCCAATTGGTATTGTTACAAGGAAATGGTTGGGGAGACATAAAAAGACGGAATATTTCATAGCCCACTAATGGGTAGTACAAAGCATATTTGTCACAGACAGTAGGTCCCTAGGTTTTAATATGAAGACAGATTATTATGCTTTGCTTTAAATGAAAATGGTGGAGTTATTTACAAAAAAATGGGACCTTTAATAGTTTAAAATGCTGTAGAGATTTGCCACTGAAAATGCTAGACATTGGTACATTCATTATAAGCTATTGGTGGTATCTATAGTTTCAGAAGAAAAGACATTGAATGGTACAAAAGGAGGCATAATCTTATTGTTGAAAGATTAGTGCATTCCATCCTATACGCCAAATATACCTCACATACATATATTTTGTTGTTGTGTTCCTTCAAGTCATTTCTGGTTTACGGTAACCCTAAGTGGGGCTTTGAACTCTGGTCTTCAGAGTGGTACTCCAGTTGTCAAAGCACTACACCACACTGGCTCTATGATATGTATATTATTAAATATACATACAGTTTTTTTTTAAAGTTACTTGTTTAGTGGAAGATTTATTCCAGAAATATAACCAGAAGTCAAGCTAATTATTAGAGCTGCATTGTTTGGAAATATACAGTATATACAAGTTATGTGCAGTAGATTTGAAGTCCCAGTTGAACTGGGTCCCTTTATGTCAGATTGAAGGGCTTCTCCCCTCCCAGTCCTAAAAGAATTAAACCTGAATCCAGCTGACATGCATCAGATCTCCTGTTTTGAAAAGGCAGAGAGCCTGGTGCCAGAATTAGCAACTTTTTGTATATCTTATGCTATATGAACTCCAATATCTAATTTCTAGGGAGAAAGATACAGTTCCATATTCTAATCCAGTTGTGGGCAACTGTTGAGTTAGGGGACTATATTTCACCATCACCACCCTGATTGCACCCCTACAGCACCATCCCAATTTTTGATTGTTTGAACTCCCATTTACCTTGCAGTGCCACTGGACAGCATGAGGGGATAACTGCATCATTTGGGTCATCTCTGGGACATTTCCCCCACTCTCTGGGCCATCAACTTCCAAAGTGCAACCTGTTCAGAAGGAAAAGCTTTTTTCTGAGTCTAATATGCCCCTAGGGAGGGCTTTCCATGTTTGCTGACTGTGTTGTTTGAAAATCAAACTACGTCTTTGGCAAAACAGACTTCAAATCCCCATTCTGGCATGGAAACCCATTGGGTCATCTTGGGCAAGTCACATTCTCTCAGCCTCAGAGGAAGGCAACAGAAAACCCTTCTGAACAAATTCTGCCAAGAAAATCCCATGATAGGCCTCAACCAGCCTAGCCAAGGGAGGGAGGGTGGGAGAGCCGAGCTAAAATGGCACCTAATGGAATGCGACATAGCCTTAAATAGGCCCGTTCACTAATGGGGGCCTGGAAAAAGCAGAGGCACAGTCTCCCATGCCCCCTCCACCAATAGGCTGCAGTCGGGGGTCCGAGCCAGCCAATCAAAGCCTCTTCTCTTTTGCAATTCAAGCTGGGACTTGTAGTCCCAGCACCCGGTGCAAAAGTGCTGCCCTTTCCACCCCAGCAGCCAATGGTAGGCCTTCCCGCCAGCCCAAAGGCTGCTTGGGCGAGGCAGGCCTCCACAACTGCAGAGACTAGGGCACCTTGGGCCCCAGTAAGAGTGCCGGCCCAGTAAGTCAGGAGGTGTCATTTTTAGAAGTTTGGGCCAGAACAGACCAGCAGGTAAATCTGGCTTCCATGCGGCTGGGGGACATGGCATTTCGATGCTGTAGCAGATATTCAGTAATTCCCCCACTATTCGGTTCTTAGACAAAACAGAAACAGACTCAGATAGGAACCAGCTAGATAATAACACAGCTTTTATTGCTAGCAAGTTCTCAGACTGGAATTATCATTCCAAACAAATTCTGAGACCAAGAGTAAAGCAAAGTTCTCCTTTTCATAGGTATACAGACAAAGAGGCCACTCTTGAAAATTTCATGGGATACCAAACCCAAACATATAGAAATTTTATGCAATCAGAGTAAAGATTCTTGCATACATTAAAACTCAAATTATTATGCATTAGAAACCCTTATGTTACATTTGATCTTCTTATAAAACTTGTTATTACTAAAGGGGCTCCATATACCACTCAATCAAGGGAGTGAAAGAGGCCTAGCAGCAGCATCCGGCCTGGCCTCAAGTTGAAGAGCCCTCCCTCCTGAGGACATCATCTGGCCACCTAAAAGGGAGGGAAAGAGGCCTAGCAGCACCATCTGGCCTGGCCTCAATTTGAAGAGCCCTCCCTTCATGACACTAGAAGGGAGTGAAAGGGCAAGCCAAACTCCATCTGGCCTAGATTAAGAAGCCGAGCCCTCCCTCCAGTCCATCTGCCTTGGTCCAGGCCTCAGAGGGAGAGAACAACTGCTGGACCTGACCCCCCTCCCCATCACCATTCCCTTCTCCTTTTGTGTCATGTCTTTTAGATTGTAAGCTTGAGGGCAGGGAACCGTCTTAAAAAAATAATAATTGTAAGCCGCTCTGATAGCCCTTAGGGCTGAAGAGCGGGGTATAAATAAATAAATAAATAAAATAATAAATCTTGTACTTAGTCTGCACATTCCTTATCAACATCCATTATTTTGGCTTAAAGTTTCCATGCAGCGTCAAACGTGCATCTTTCAAAGATGTCACTCTGCCCTTTTTACCCCATCATGAAAAACTCTTCTTCAGCATTCTTCTTACTAAGGTTAAGTTCACCTTTTGGGTCTTTTTCTCTTTAAATTTAATGGAATTAGACATTGATTATATTGAATATAAATTAAATTTTGTCTTTAGCTGCCACAACCCCAAGCCGCCTGGAAGCCACCCTGGCTGACCAGACGTGGCAGTCTCAAGACACTCAGGGGCATGGCATTTATACACATCGCTGGAGCACCTTAAAGCCCCCCTGGGGTTGCAGTTAGGCCTTCTAAGGTGGCTTTTTACCAGTCCGAATAGGAGTGGAGATTTCTTCTCCTATCTGGGCTGGCTTGGGTTGAGGCCACAGCATATTGTTGCCATAATATTGATCTGAGCAGTGCCAGGGTTGCCTCAATCTGCCCTTTTGAGGCCTGTTCTGCTCCTTTGCTCACCTGTCCTAACATTACCACACTTGATTATTTCAAATAAAAATAAAAATCTTAAACTGTTTTTTAAGCACCATACTCCCTTACCCTTAAATGATCCTTATGGCCTGTGAGCAACTTAGTAATGCATGCCCTTATCATACCAATTGCTTAAAAAATCAAAAGGTGAGAGGCAAGTGAACTTTCACTTGAACTATTGCAACTATCCTTTGAAAATTTTGCATTTTTGTTCTGAGCCAGCTTGATTGCATCTTTCGTTTTCATCGACATAGCTTCAAGGATCACAGGAAGAGTAAATGCTTCCTTTTCTGATACCTTCCAAGTAGACAGACAATTCTTGTACGAAGACTCTAGCCTCAATTTATGTGCAGTTTGGAAGGGGACAAAAGGTTGCAACAACTTTTTTTCCTAGTTATAATGGTAGTCAAACAGCAGGGCATGAACAAATTGTGATTCAGGTTTGAGATCTAAGTATAAGTGCACTGAGTCTTAATTAGTTTGCACAGGAGTGGGCCACCTTCTGCAGCACTTTTTTGGATCTGAATGTTATCTGGGATTCCATTCATATCTCTAGCACAAGCCCCAACTCAAAGAACAACAATACAATTATGCCCTTTAGAGTTGCCAGTTGAAAGTCAGGCCAAGGCTGCTGTATCTTTAATGTTTGCATGAAGAGGGAAGTACAGCAGGTACATAACCATTTAAAATACAGGATCCTTGTCCTGTATTCCTCATGGCAAAACGTGTTCCCTGACATCATGTGGATGAGCCAGGATGCTTCCAGGGTGGAAATGCCATGGTGGAATAAAGCTAACAATACCTCCCAGGGCTTTTTATTTAGTTTTAGAGAATTTCTTTGTGGGGATTTCTTTGTGAAAATTTAGAATATTTCTTTGTGGGGATAAGAAACTCACTAGTATCCCATGGATACATTTGTGTGAAAAAATAACCTAAAGAGAACTCACTAACAATTGATAGCTTGGATATTTTGTTCATTTATTTGATTTGATTTATATTTTATATATTTATTTATATATTTTATGCAGATTTCTATATTTATATCTTCCTTTTCTCCCAAATAGGACTTGAAATTATATGCAAGAATCATAGTCAGAAAAATACAGAAAAATCTGTAGTTGACTGGAATTACCTAAGAAGCTTTTTAAGACCTTTGACATCTAGAAAGAGATAAACGGGAGTCATGATACCATAATATCTTGTTTTGTTTTTTGCTTGTTGCATTAGATGAGTAAGCTTGCATATATCCATATTCTCACAAATGTTACCAATATGCTTCTGCTTGGAAGATTGCTTTGGAAACTTTCAGTTAAATGTAACTCAAGCCTTTCCTAATATGTATAAAAATTTGTAGTTTTAAAACAGAAATCTGGGTTCACTAGATTCAAAAGAGAGGATGAGCATAGATTCAGAATAGTGGATGAGCCATATATTTTCATATTAGTGTGAAAACAAAGTCCTGGCAGTAATCAGCAGCTTTATTTTCTTTATTCCAGAAATGATGTATTGTTCAATATTCTCACCAGAGATTAAAACATAAACAATCTTTTCATGATTCTTCCAGCAATGCTGGTCATAGTTTAAACTTCACTTCACTTTCCACTTAAATAACTTATGCTTCACTTAAATACAACACCTTGTGAGAGTATTTCATTTTATCATACTACTGAGTACTTTCCCTATATGTCTTTCATATTACTGGTGATTTAGTCTTATAACTAACTGTCTACAATGTGCCTACACAACAGCTTCCTTGCATATGAAAAAGACAAAAAAATGATTTGGGGATCAAAGTCAGGATTGCATAGTGGTTGTAAGCATTGGACTACTACTCTGGAGACCCACTCAGCCCTGAAACCCACTGAATGACCTTGGGCAAGTCACATGCTATCAGCCTCAGGGGAAGGCAATGACAAACCTCCTCTGAACAAATCTTGCCAAGAAAACCCTATGACAAGTTTGCCTTAGGGTCACATTAAGTCAGAAAATGATTTGAAGGCACACAACACACAGAGAGAATACCAATACTAAAAATATGATTTAATGCATCCAACCATCCTTTTGTTCGCTCCATCTGTCAGACGATAGATGCCTACATTGTAAACGAAAGTACCATAGAGTCTTTCTGAGTAACACAGTGTGATTATATAGCTAGTGGTTAAAGGCTGATATGATATCCAGTTTCATGTCTTGTTAGTTAGCTAGCGAAAAAATTGTGATAAGAAAATCACTGATCATGCCTTTTTGAGCTACTCTGCCTCATGCTGTGGTCACCTGTCATCCCATTTACTGCAGTCTCCTTGCCTCTGGCCATTCCTTATCACACCTCTCAATACCTTCACGTCTCTCTGTAACCTAACTGCCAAATTAAATTACTAACTTTGCCTCTGATATTCCATGTCAACCTTTTCCTCAGTTGCCTACATTAATTTCCCTGTCGTCTTCTACCTCCTTGTTGTTACTTTAAAGGCACCCAGTGGCATTATTCCCACTCAGATTTTTAGTCTGGTTATATACTACCTATGATCACTTTTCTTGAAAACCAGTGTTCTGTCCTTCATTATTGTCCCTTGTGCCTGGAATGGTGTCTCAGAAAATGAATGTCTTGTCACCTCTGTCTCTCATCCTTTCAATCCCTTATCACAGTATTTCTTTCACAGTCTTCTTTTGAATCTTCTCTCTCTGGAATCCTTCCCACCTGCATATCTATGATCTGCCATTATGCTTGCCCACTCATATTTACGTATTGTTCTTATTCTCCTTTTTAGAGATGCTTTGCACATTATAAGGCAACCCTAGCACACAGGTGCTATATACCTGTAGAAATTGAATTGTTCATAGAGAAAAGTGGTTCCTACTATTTCCATCAATTGGGCAGGGTTCAGAATGGAGTGGCAGATTTTAAGAAATTTCTCATTCTTTCTATGCTCTCAAAAATCTACTCTGGAGGGTTGGGGAAATTTCAGAATGGTGTGTACCACTGGGAGAAGAGAAGGAAGACTGGAGGTGGACTTTGGAGACCACAGTTTGAATCCCTGTCCAGCCATGGAAACCCACTGGGCGAGCTTGAGCAAATCACTCTCTCAGCCTGAAAGACAGGCAATGGCAAACCCCACCTGAACAAATCTTGCCAAGAAAACTCCACTTTAGGGTCTCCATAAGTAGGAAACGACTTGAAGGTACACAACAACAAAGAGGGTTTCAGAAGGGATTTGAAAGGAATCGATCTCATGGTCACCCAGCTTCAAGGCAGTGATGAAATTAGAACAAACCATATCATAGAACACTATTACTTAGCCAGAGCAAATAATAATAATAATAATAATAATAGTAGTAGTAGTAGTAGCAACAACAACAACCCCACCTCTCCATTAAGGTCAAGGCAGCTAACAACATTAAAACATTAAAATGCAATAAAATACAATGTCCCAAAAACCCACCCACCCTAACCAATAAATCATAATTATGAATAACAATAAAACAATACTGTTAAAATTATTTAAACAGACAAGACAGGTTAGTCAATGGGGGCGACTGAGATGCTAATCTGGGAAGGCCTGTTGGAAGAGCTCCATCTTGACCACCTTTTTAAAGCTGTCAAGATTGGTAATATGGAGGATCCCATGTGGCAGACCATTCCATAACTTGGGAGTGGCAGAAGAGAAGGTCCTCTGGGTAACCGCAGCCAGCTTAGTTTTGCTGGCTGCAGTAGATTTTTCCCAGAGGACCAAAGTGTTCAAGGTGGATTATATGGAAGAAGGCAATCCCATAGATAAACTGGACCCAAGCCATGAAGGGCATTACAGGTCATAGCCAACACCTTGTACTGTGCTCAGAAACTAATGGGGAGCCAATGAAGGGACTTTAAAATCAGTGTTATAAGGTCACACCTGGAACTCCCAGTGACCAGTCTGGTTGCAATGCTTTGGACTAGTTGAAGTTTCTGAACTAGGCACAAGGGTAGTCCTATATAGAGCACATTGCAGAAATCAAGTTGTGAGATTATCAGTGTACTACAGTTTTTAGGTTCCCCAGGCTCTGGGAAGGGATGCAGCTGGTGTATCAATGGAAGCTGATAGCAAGCACTCTTGGCCATCGTGTCTATTTAAATAAATAACACATGTGCTAAAGATGTATCCCTTAAACAGTTACAACTTCCCAACAATGTGAGCCTGTGTGATTATGGAATGGCTAAAATACAACCTGTTAAATGGGAATATGCAATTATTCTAGATCCTGAAATCTGTAAACATGGGACAAAAACAGATATGATAGTGACAGAATTCAACTCTTCACCTCTACACCAAAAGATTTAATAGTAAATGGATATCACAATAATTGTGGTTGTTTTTTTTTGTATGTCTATATATTTAAAATGGAAAAATTCATAATACTTCTCTCTTGAAAATAATTTCATCTAAAATATCTAGCATTCAACTGGGAAAAGAGCAGAGAGCCCTGTCACTCAGTCTCACTTCTGGAGAGTCTCACTGCCCAGAACAAAGTTAAGGTCAAATCATTTTTTGCTCTTGTTAAATTGATCAGAGTGTCCAAGTGAGAACTTTTAAATGGAGGAAATAATTGAATTTTTACTCTCTGTAGAACCATTTAGCTCAAAGGCTATTTTGCTTATAGAAGATTTACGAAAATAGCAGCTAGTGACAAGGAATATGACAATGTCTGAAGTATAACCTTCTAGCCAGACTAGCTGTCGCTGTGTTCTTTTGTTCCCTTTTCTGCTGACATTTCAATGCACACTGAACACCACCCTACATCCAGTACTTTTTCAAAAGTCTCAAAAGGGGCACATTCTGCCCTTCTATACAATATAAAACTCACAATGGCATCATTGATGCTTACATGGTCTGAACAATATGTCTCTATGAGGGTTTCAAAACTATTTTGTCTCGAGGGGGGGGGAAGAATTTATTTCACTGAGAGAAGCAATTGACACATTCAGTGGGGGAGATAAATTAATATAATCCAATTAATCATGCATTCCACAACCACTTCCAACAGTTTGTTTAAATATTTCTGATACATCATATATCAATAGGTCTCAAGGATGCGTATGATTGGTGAAGTCACACTAAAAACAATCTAAACCAATCTGAATATTTTAAACAATTTAAAACGATTCAACATGAACAAAATAAAACCCACAATCCATTATATCAAACATCAAATTATGACTAGTCAGGTGAATGCAACGGTCAGGAGTGCCTGTTATCAGCTTCGGCTGATACGTCAGCTGCGCCCTTTCCTGGATATGAGGGATTTGGAAACTGTGGTACACGCTTTGGTCACCTCACGATTAGACTACTGCAACGCGCTCTACATGGGGCTGCCCTGTACCTAACCCGGAAACTTCAATTGGTTCAAAACATGGCAGCCAGATTAGTTACTGGGACATCTAGGAGAGAACATATAACTCCAGTGCTTAAATCTCTCCACTGGCTGCCAATTAGTTTCCGGGCACAGTACAAGGTGCTGGTTTTAACCTTTAAAGCCCTACATGGCTCGGGCCCATCTTATCTCAGGGACCGCCTCTCCCCGTACGATCCTCCCCGCACACTTCGATCCTCTGGGAGGAACCTACTACAGCCTATCAAGACCAGGCTGGCACAGACCTCCCAGAGGGCCTTTTCTGCGACTGCTCCCAAGCTCTGGAATGGTCTGCCGGATGAGATGCATCTCATGACATCTCTAGATTGCTTCAAAAAAGCCCTAAAGACGCATCTCTTCCAGCAGGCCTTCCCCTGAAATTCCTTATCCCCGGCTTCGGTTCCAGACTTTGATTTCCTGCCTACTCCCATGTTTCTGATCCCCACTTATGACGTGGCTGCATAAGGAAGGGTTAGGATGTAGTTATATGTTTTTAAATAACTGTTTTAATCATTGCTGTTTAATCTATTTTTAAGGGGTGGGAGGTTTGGAAACGGGTCATGAGATTGTTTTAATCTATGTTTTTTTTTACTTGTACCCCGCTCCGAGTGTATGTACAGAGGAGCGGGCTATAAATAAACTATTATTATTATTATTATTATTATTATTATTATATTATGATCTTAGTAGGAGTAAAATTCTCAGATAACTAGGCGCCAAAATAAAGGCCATGCCAGCATCTCCATTAGAACAGAATTACATAGGCAGTGTGTGAATTGAGAAAATTATTATTCATGGTTTCATATAGTACATTGTTTCCAGTGCTGGGACACCACAAAAAACACCTTCAGGGATGATTTGGCAAACTAAGGCTGAATCTGCACTGCAGCTGGACACTGCTTTAACTGCTATGGTTCCATGCTATGGAATTCTGGAATTTGTAGTTTTTTGTGACACCAGGACTCTGATAGAAAAGGCTAAATATCTAAAAAAAAAAAAAAAAAAGTACAAATCCCAGGATTCCATCTCATGGATTCATGGCAATTAAAGCAGTGTAAAACTGTGTTGTTTCTGCAGTGTAGAGTCAGCCTTAGAGCCCTACCTTTACTGTATTTCATGCAATAGATTAGTCTAAGTGCCATACTTTCATGTGATGGATTAGTGGTTAAGATGCCCATTCTGATTAGCGGAAGATCAGAAGGTTGGCAGTTTGAGGGCTGGGTGGTACATGATGGGGTGAGCTCCTATCACTAGTCCCAGCTTCTGCCAACCTAACAGTGCCACTGCATGCAGATACAAGTAGATAAATAGGTACCAGTTCAGAGGGAAGGTAACAGTGTTTGTTGCAGTCATGCTGGCCACATGACCACCAGAGCAGTCCTCAGACAATGCTGGCTCTTCAGCTTAGTAACAGAGATTAGAATCACCCCCTACTGTCGGTTTTGACTAGACTTTCATGTCTTGGCAAGAGCACTTCCATACACCGGCCCCACCCTTCTGCCCTGCTTTAAAACCTTGCAGGCAGAAGAGACAGTAAGGAGGCAAGAGAGAGGAAAGCACCTATTATTATTATTAAGGGACTACCTTTACCTTTACCATTAAGTATCATACAATCAAAAGAACTTCAGCTGAATATGTTAGATTATTAGAGCTGATGGCATGATTTTCTTCCAAAAAGAAGAGTAATCAAATTATTAGCTCTCTTCCATTCCAATTAGGGATGGAAAAGAAATTTGCATTAACCAGGATTTTTAATGTATGCATGTATCCAAAGCATGACCGGTGGGATTATTAACAAAAAAGAGAATATATGTTTCAATATTCCACTCTTGTGATCAGGGGCAACTGTTAGCGACAGGCTCTTTTCTTATTATGATTTTGAAGAATGCAAGTGGACTCATTTTAGTCAGTGGTAAAAATCCACAGGCTGAGAAAATTACATTAAAAGTGTATAATATGCACAAATTTCTGTTCAGAAAGAAAAACAAACAAACAAAATCTCACAACTTGATATGAAATAATGCCAGGCACAATGTCCAGATGTGATTAGGAAAAGACACTAGAACTAAGACTGAGATTTTTACGTGCTTAGATGTTATGGCAAGAATAGCTGAATTAATGATCTCACAGTTGGCTAGAAAGAATAACTGATCTCCACAAGAGAAGAGATGCCACCAACCTTGATTCAGTGGCAGTTTCTTAGTTTCAGATACAATCAAAACATTTTCCAGACTCCAGAAAAGGATGGTTTTTGAAGGCCCATTTTTGGATTTGCTTATTCTTGGCACTTAAGCAGAGATCAATAATGTGATTGACACATGTTGTCAGTGCTAGATCAGACCATGGCCTAATGAGGACTGTCACAGCACTGTCACTTGTATTGCAGAGGAGAAAGTGCACCCTAATTTTTGGAGATTCAGTGGCTATGACACCTTTACAGTTCTAACCACTTTCAGATTTGCAAGCCATCTGCCTTTCTTATGCTTTGGCAATGTCAAATACTTATTTCTTACACAGTGAGTGGCTTTTTAAAAGAAGTTTCATAGTACTTTGAGCCTGCCGTCACAACTAAACTGTCAGACAAGCATACTAGCAAGATGAACACTTGATTCAAACTAGTGCTTCAAATGACAAGGTATAAAAGGATGGGATAGTTTTTTACGAAATCCACAAGTGCCTACCTTGACTTCCAAATCAACTCCAATCATGCCACCAGAGAGTTGTCACAAAAAATAATGGAAACAGACATCCCCCCCCCCCATTTTGAGACTGTTTTGAAAGCTACTCACATTGCCATTATTGTTTCCTAACTGTCATCTCTCTTCCTTCATTTCCTCTGCATGGGAAGCTAACAGTTCTGATCTACATTAAAGCGTGGTTGGAATGATTCCTTAGAAAACATCAGCAGAAAACATACTGGAAAGGCAATACACAAATGCTAAGTATTACAACTTTGGAGAAAAGGGCAGGGAATGAAAAATAATATCAATGTACAAAACAGGCAGTGAATACAACATGAGGCTACCCAAAATAATGTTGCTTATTACCTTAAAAAGGAAAGGAATAACTGCACTTGAAAAAATATTCCCTCCCCCCCCCCCACTATGTTTTGCCTAGTGTGTTGTGTTGCAAGGTTCTACTTTATTTGGATAACATTGTATCTTCTGAACCTTCAGATTAATTATTGATTTGTAAGGCAATTCAGTATGGTGTAGTGGTTCGGCCATTGAACCATGAATATGAAGACCAGGGTTCAAACACACACTCACCCAAGGAAACACAAATGGTGAGCTTTGGCAAGTCATACTGTCTCTGCCTCAGGAGAAGTCAATGATAAATCCCCACTGCACTCTCTGACACCACCCTCTTGATGCTGGGAAGCCACACAGCTCACTGCAGATGTGGTAGCTTCATAGCATTTTGGTGGCACACCATTTACACACTCTGCACCGTGAAAAGCCAAAAAGCCACAGTGGCAGCAAGGACACCCTTTTTCTGCCCCCGGTAAAATGCTGGATGGGGTTGTGGCGTGCAGTTGCGTGACACTGCCCCTTTAGGGCTGTTTGTTCTGGCCCTAAACTGCAGCAATATCTATGTAAAGACAGGGAGAAAAGTTAAACTCCCTCTTCACCATTCTTCCTGTATTGATCTTAATACAGAGGTCCAAAACCTACCTTCTTTGGCTGATTTTTGGTCTGTGTCAGCACTCACCCATTCTCTAGCCAGTGTGAAATGTTTGTCAGTCACTAAGGGGCTGAGTAGAAATCAGTCAGGGTACAGATCAGATAGACCCTTGACAAATGATTGAATCTTGACATAGTATGACTGAATCTTGCTGCTTGGGGAACAGAGTGGCAGCTTCTGAGATGCCATCCAAATACACTGATAAATAAAAGTCAGAGTAGGAGAGCCATGTAGGAAGCAGAATTTCAAAAAAGTAATGGATGAACACCCAGAGGACCAAAAAAGGAGATTTCAGAGACATGGCCCCATACTCTAGGTAATGAAAGGAATACCTTCATGGATTACCTGCTTCACAGAGTTTGGGTGCTGGGGAGTGGCAGGCATGTTGCTCCAATTGTGTGTACTCCAATAGGACTTAAACATGTAACATAATTTTTTTGTCTCAGAGGACAGCTAGACTTGCTTTCAGTTATCCAACAATGGGAATTATTCCAACACAACTGTCTCTTTTTGTTCTATTAGGTCTGTGTGTACATGTGAAAATTGCCATACTACTATATTACTAGGGTGAAGTAAAAAAAATATCTACAAGCATTTTCAAAGTTATTTCTGTTTTATTTAATAAATTTCAATGTCACTATCCAGGTAAAAGTCATCAGGGAGGATAACAGAATTAAAGATAAATAAATGCAATACTGGCATGTGACTTTTTTAAAGGCAATTGTTATGGCTGTGTTCATTTATGACCAGAAAACTAGATTAAACAGTATAGTGTTCAATATAGAACTTCTGGGACTCAACCAAAGTCTTATCATATATTGATCCATGGAATTCAGGTTTGAGACCAGGGGGTACAAGGAAAGGGGAAGTTGTTTAATCATACACAATCCCCAAAGATCTTTTAAAGATTTATACTCATATGAAAGAAGATCTTTTTTACTGATTTTTATTTAAGCCAAGATGAAAAGAGAAATCTTTCAAACACTCTGGGCATCTTTGAAACAATTTGCCAACAATAAAGGAACAGATAAAAGAATATTGTGCTTAAACTCACCCCAAGGTCAAGGTTCACTACTTTGGACAAACTGTGATGTGTTATTGTAAATCATTATCTCAATTCTTGAAGGTAAGAGAAAACAAAAAGTAGCAAGAGGTTGCTAGCTATTTAAATAAATAAATAAATAAATAAATAAAATAAAACTTTTATTTTTATCCCACTTCTCTGTGACAAGACAAACAAAGTGGCTCACAACATGTTAAAATATCCACATTCAATATTATATCTCAATTTTCCCCCTTAAAACAGAATTAAACATGATACAATTAAAATTAAAAATCTATTAATATATATATAAAAATAACAATAAAAATAAAAATATAGCGAGGGCAGAGTGGTGGGCTACTACATGATGTGAGGGGCAGTCATTCTATGGGACTTTTATTCAGAAAAGGCCTGCTGGAAGAGATCTGTCTTGACAGCTTTTTAAAAGCTGTCTAAACTGGCAATTTGATGGATCTCATCCGGCAGCCCATTCCACAATCTGGGAGCTATTGCAGAGAAGGGAGGTTCCAGTTAATCTGGTTTTTAAAGGCTGCAATAAATTCCTCCCAGATGACCTGAGTGTGCGGGACAGATTATATGGAAGTAGGTGATCCCTCAAATAGGTTGGACCCAAGCCATGTAGGGCTTTAAAGGTTATAACCAACACCTTGTAGTGTCCCTGGAAAATGATAGGCAGCCAGTGAAGAGATTTAAAAACAGGTGTTATCACTTTAACAATAGATTAATGGTGGGATAATGACAGGATCCATGCAACATCATCTGAAAGCCTTTTGTATCATCGCCATCACTCAAGCTTTCCAGATAGGATAAGAGTGAATCGCATCTGAAAGTCCTTCCCACAATAGCACAGAAAGGACAGAAGCATAATGGGATGTCCCTCGTCTGATAATCCCCACTACTGAAATGTGTAAGTAATGTGGTTATGAAGATTATCAGACCAGTGCTTATTGTTGAGGCTCTAAAAGGTTGAGGAAGTGCACATGTGTGAAAGCCTGGCACACTTCCTCAATGTCAGGGAATTGTTGGCCCCCTCCAGCATCACTAAATCATTCAGGGAGAGGGAATGTCCTCTGATCACAAAGTTTCCATTCAGAGGGAATTCCCTATCCCCGAATGATCCAGTGATGCTGAAAGGGAGCTGATAATTTCCTGATGTTGAGGAACTGTGCCAGGCTTTCACACACATGTGTTTCCTCAATGTTTTAGAGGTGATTTGCCAGGACTTACCCAATGATAAGCACTGGTCTGATAACCTTCTATGAAGCTGAGTGGGCGATACAGAATTGTGGCCATTGGTACTACAAGAGCAACAAAATCTGTCTGAACTAATGTGTTGTTATTCCATGTGCTTGAAGCATTACTTCTCTTAGTTATATTGATAGTACAATTTTGCCCATTGTTGTGCTCTAGCTGAATTATTCTATTCCTTTTAAGGAAAGACTCATGTGTCTTGGCTTTTGCACACATACAGGGCTCCAGCAGTGCAGTCCTATGCATGTGTATTCAGATTTATGTTCAACTCTTTTCAATGGGACTTGCTCGAGATAAGTATACATAGAAGAATGTCACATGCTAAATTAGCCATATTTGGCGTTGCATAACTGCCTCTGAAAAACCCATTGAACCCTTTCAGGTGACTTCTACTGCAGATTGCCAGCCAGATAACTTTTCTTCTTCTGTTCAGTGCCAAGCAGATTGTTGTCAATGTAAAATGCTGAATATTAAAACAAATAAATATGCAAAATTCTGTGCCATTTTAACCAGTTACCTTGTGTACCCATTGACTAGCTTAATACTTCCACTGTTGCCTCATGTTAGAAGAGCTGGTGTATACTGTTGAGAAAAGTGCGAAGGAAGAAGAGAGAGATGAACAGCTGGTGGGAGAAATTATGCTAATTTACATGAAAGTTCCACTTTAATTTTAAACACAGCACTGAAAACCAAATTGAATACATATGGCTTTCATTTTTTTTATCCTGCCGAGAAACTATTTTCACAGCCTCTCTGTGTTCTTAAAAATATTTATTGCTACATTTCTCTTTATAAGCCCATTGTACAACTCTAAGAACACATTTTCCCCCCACTGGAAACTGTGAAATATTCATACAGTTTCACACTGTATATCATGAAAGTAATTAACTTGGCTAAATCCGTTATTGCATACTTACAGTTAATAAATGCATTGTAATCAGTATATCAATAACCTTCAGCATCAAAAGCTAAGTGCAAAAATCTATAGCATTTTGCCGTGTGCCATTTGCTTTTGTTTGTATTCCAGGAAAGTGAAATTGAACGTGTTTGCTTGACAGCATAAAAGGGTTGAAAATGAATTCACTGATGGAAGTAGTAAAGACTTCAGGCTTACTGGCTCACAGGAATATTGATGCATAGAATATTGTTAAAGTGTTCCATGTGTGTATTTTTTAAAAAACGGCTTCCAGCTAATTTAAGGGATCCAGCAGCAGGGACTTCATCCTGGCCTCCTCAGCCATGATGACAGCTCAATATTATTCTGTCCTAGCAAATTCAGTTGACATCCAAAAAACCTCAGAGGGTGTTCATATCTTTCAATAGATGATACCACCAACTGAAACTGATGTGGAATACTATATGCACTTAGTAATTGCATTGAAATGCATTTCAAACCGACAGTGAAGTATATTTTAAATGGCAAAGAATTTGAACTTTGCATATTGTTACAAAATATTTGAAAACCAGAGATGCACATAAAAATAGGAAATGGCAAATGGGGACCGTTGGACGGAACCCATTCCATTGAATGCCATTCATTATATTCATGACTATTGCTGGAAGTGAATAGGTTTTGTGATACTTCCACACATGTTAACTGTTCCCAGTTTCCCAATGATAATTCTAGAATATTCCCCCCACACACACACTTTTCTGAGGGAAAAGTAAATAATTTGGTAGATTATATTTTCATTCAATCAATCATTCTCCTTTTTCCTCCATAACTTTTATAAAATTAAAAGACTTCTGAAAATAAAATGCTTTCTGAGGTAGCCATTTTAGTGGAGTCAGAGGCAAGAAGCTCAACAGTGCCTGCACTTTCCATGGTCACAGAGAAGTGGTGATGGAAGATAAGCAAAACATGCCAACTTTCTAAAGTTCAATCTTGGCCTTTTTCCTCCTGCCACCACCACCAGTTCTTGTGTATTTATCATGGCATGATGCATGAGCAGGACTCCTAACAGAAGATCCAGATGTCTTCAGTTAAACCTTGACAGGAGAGAGGGAAAAGTGTCCCAGAGAAGAAGTAGTAAGAAGAAATAGTCATATAGATTTTGTTTGTTACAGAAGAAGTCTAAAATAGCCTGGAAATTTATGATATGGAAACAGAGACAAAAGCCTTGGATGACTATTTGAATGGTATTGATTAATTTCTTTCTTAATGCATGAGCATCCCTGCTTCTTCTGCTACTCTTGACAGTGATATTTCCACGGTCTGCAGCAAGATTTAGAGGTATGGAAGATTGCAGGAAGGAGGAGAAACCATTGAAAATTGTCCCCAGTTCATATAATGGATAATTTCCATCAGAATAAGGATTTTTTTTAATTCCACAGCTACCAAAGATGATGATGATGATGATGATGATGATGATGATGATGATGATAACAATGAAAATGATTTAAAGTATTTGTAATTTCTAAGCACTATACTACAATTTTAAAAAGAGGATGAACATAGACTCTGAATAAAGAATGTATGTCCATGTTACCATTCTGAAAACAGAACATTTCAGATTAAAATGGGAAAATAACTAAAAGTGAGAAAGCCACAGGAGATCTTCAGCTCCAAATGTGATTTTCCCTAGTTTCAATTCAACACTCTTACCAGGTCAGGGTTTATCAGAAAATGTTACGATCTCTGCTTCCAACATGCCATTTTATTTTAAGATGGTACAGAATGGGCCTAAAGCTGTCTCCGAGTAGCTTAGATAATGCTGATGGGTTTTTCAAACATAGGTTCTGAACTTGACAGTCCTATGAGCTATCTCACTAGCAATGATATAAAACACTAAATATAGTCCCATGTGAATGAGTACTTGGGATAATGCTTGCTAGCTAATGGGCTGAACAGACTGCCCCTAAGGGATGACCTGCAGTTGCCCCTTTCAGCACCAAATCAGGGCCATGGAAACTACATGGTGTGGCCCCAATCTGGCATTTGCACAGTGGAAAAGGCACCTTTGCTGCCATGGCAGCACCTTCTGGCACTCCTTTTGCTGCTGTGTCATCTGGATGCAAAGCCAAAAGAATGCTGTGATGCCACCCAGTGTGTGGTCAGCCATATGGCGTGACAGCATCATCAAGGCACTGTCGGGGCGTGCATCGTGTGGATGCCACACCCCCACTCTGCCCTGAGGTTGGCATTTATCGGTCTGTCAAGGCTGTTAGTCCCTAAAAACTGTTCCAGGCTTTATAAGAATTCTTAAGGATGCTTTACTATGGCTACAGAATGTGAAGTATCAGAGACTACACCATGGCTTCACCATCCTAACCTATGGCTACACCAAGCTAAGTATTTATGTACTATTGCGAAAGAAGAGTCTTTGTTGCGATGCAAATGGATGTTAAATTTCCTAGACTTTGAGAATCTCTGAGTTGCCACATGGCCAGAAGGAGGAGATGTCAGCCTGCAACATATGCCCCCCCATAACATCTTAACTAAGAAGAGAAAGAGCAAATGCAGGCCTATTACTAACATCTTCATTTTTCCCCTACTGTTTGGTTTGTAACACCTTGCCTGATGAAGAAGCCGGTGAAGCTTTGAAAACATCCAACACATATATTGTGCATTTTGGTTGGCCAATAAAGGTATCACTGTTTGGTGGATTTTTATCAGATTTGCCGTATGGCCAACACAGCTACCCCTGGACATTGCCAAGAAGATATTAAGGCATGATCTTGGCTCAGATATACAGGTATTTTCAAAATGCCACCTATTTTTTATTTTGCCAAATATGTACAATCCAAACAGACTACATATTTAGATCTTATCTTGAATTTTGTCATTAAAATAGTTAAACATTCACCTTAAAAATAGTTATATGTGTGTGTGTGTGTTAAAAGTGCATAATATATTTTAATTCATTTGGGCATTTCAAAGTTGAAAAGAAGTATGAATCTGAAATAGGACTCTAAGCCAAATATACCACAAAAGCAGCAAGAACTGTTATTTAATAAGCAAAGTAGCTGTTGATGG
Organism: Urosaurus nigricauda; assembly: GCA_034509955.1. Classification (NCBI taxonomy): domain Eukaryota; kingdom Metazoa; phylum Chordata; class Lepidosauria; order Squamata; family Phrynosomatidae; genus Urosaurus; species Urosaurus nigricauda. The sequence continues at coordinate 251,313,484 of JAOEGL010000001.1, read as the reverse complement.
CATACATTTACCTTCAGCTAAAATTAATGTTATTTTGACACACAAGAACCTAGGAAACAGTGATGTGTCCCCAGGGTTTTCAATCAGTAGAAAAGCCAGGATTGAACTAGCTTGCCATATGGCAAGCCTGAATATACAGATTCTGAAACATTACAAAATATAGCTATTTCCTCGGGAAAAAAGAGATGCATATGTGGTCCCCAAATCCCAACATCAATTATCCTGTTTGTTCATTGCCATTAGCAAGTATTGCATATTGTGTAATTTCCATTTTAATCTATGTCCTGTAGGTTAGTTACTACAGTGTATATGAAAAATTGATATGAGATGCTTGCTAATGCAGATATTACTGTTAATGTTATCATCGTCTTACATTCAGAATAGTTTCAAATTACCTTGCAATATGTAATAGACAGGAAACCTCACATAAATTTAGAGATCTAATTTCTCATATTCAAAATTTCAACCAGCTGATGTTACATTTTTTAGTAATTTTGCATTGTAGAGGCCTGAGAAGTCATCAGTACTGAATCTAAATGATACATTGAACTGAAAAAGCATGCATGTGTTTTAATTTGGTAGACTAGTGCCACACATTCTTGGCCAAGGTCCTGAAAGAGTATCAAATAGACTGTGGAACCTTTTGTTTGAGATGCTGCATGTAATTTGAGTACAAATGTTCAGAATATATTTAATTGAAACGAACGCAGATAATACTGTTGCATCTCCTTCTGATGAAAGAATGAAAGCAATAGAGAAGTCATTCTGTTTTGAGTGGTTCAGCAATCTGGACTTTACATTTGAAGAAAAAAAAAATCCACCAACTGTAGCATTGCTGACCAACCATGGAATAACAGGGCCAGACACAAAGAAATTGAGTTGAATAAGGGTCACTTTATTTACTCTAGAATCTATTTAAATTGCATTGAACCTGGGAAGGAGCAAGAGGCGGGGAGCAACTTAGTGGAGATCAGCTGAAGCAGGTGTCACTCCTTAACTTCCTCATCAGCAAAAGAATAGCCCAGTAACCTAGGATGTACTGGAAAAGGCAAAACACAGATTCAGTATCACATTTCATCAACTCAGTCCTTATTCCTTTCCTGTGCATCTTCCAAACTGCTGCCAAAATATGTGCAATATACAGTGTAAAACTCCACAGGAAGGGCATCATTGACAGACTCCCCCCTGGGATAAGATTCTAAACCAAATGAATAAGCTAACATTCACCAGGTGCTTTCTTGGGAATAACCTCCAGATTCTCCCCCTCCCCTTAAATTGGGTACCAGAGGGGATGTAAAGGGGCCTGTCATCCTTCCTTCAATTATTCCTTCCTTGTAAAACTTGTCCTTAACTACATTATCCAAATCAACTACTGAACATAAATTCTTAAACCAAAAGGGTACCGGATTCCTTGAAACGGAATCTGAAAAGCTACTCTAAATTGCCATCTCTGAAGATGCCAGCCACAGATGCTGGCAAAACATCAGGAATAAACTCTTTGAGAACATGGCCACATAGCCTAAAAAACCCACAAAAATCTACTCTAAACTCTTCCCTCAGAAAATAAGCTGAAACATGCTCTGGGTAAAGTTGTAAGAGCACTTGTAGCTTTCCAACCTTGAAAAATGGCTGCCGAAATGCATTAAGGGGCATGCGCTGCAGCTGGGCTGTACTCAGATGGCAGATTGGAAGACAAAAGCCATTCAATAGGACCAGGATGCAATTTGGGAGTGGTAAGTTGTATTATACAGTTGTACGATAAGCCCCCAGATCTCATGAAGTGTACAAATGCTGCTTTCATTGAGACTGTCAAGTCCAACAAAATTTCTTCCCATCCCTAAGGCTATCAGTTTAATTCTGTGCATCCTTCCTTGTTTATTGCATTCATACCATACTTTTCTTCAGCTTTGAATCTCAATGTATTATACAAGCAGTGATCAAACTACGAACTGCTTAACTTCAGCAACATTTCATGTATTTTCAGACCACACACAATGGCTTCTCATTTCATCTTGTCTTTTTCTATCTTCTTGCATATGTGCACTTCACCAGCTAGCTCCATTTGTTAATTCCAGCTAGAGTAGACCCACTGAGTCAATTACTGAGGGATAAGTTAACACTTCTGTAAATTTCATTGTTAAAATTGACCTCCTTTGATTGAGACTAACAATTAAATATAAGCCCAAAGCCCAAACAATTGCATTTAAGCCCAAATGAAACAAAAAGGAGAGTTCTTGTACAACTGAATCCTCCATAAAAGCAAACAAACCTATCATCACTTTTAATACAGTGATATTATCCTAATTCTATGCAATATTTCCCCTCCTGGTTTGTTTTTTCATTTTCCATCCTTTAGTAAAGAATCTTCTGCTTATATCAGTCTTCTAGAAAAAGACTAATTAATGTCTGTAGGCAAAAGTAACTTCAGTATCAACCAGTTTCATAAAATGTCAAGGCTATTAAAAATTATTAAATATGCATGTGGGTGGGGGATATCCAATTGTATTCATTTTCTGACCTAAACAAAAAAATTTCTGACACTCAAGAGGCCAAGTGAGAAGAAAAGAAGAGACTCAAAATCCTTCACACTTCAGGTAATTTTCCAGGGAATCTATTTGCTCCACAATTGGCATTTTTGTTCTTCATATGTGTCTGTACTATGAACATGGAAGTACACTCACAGACATAATATGGTTACCAGGCTGAATCCAGGACACGGTGCCTGCATTCTTAATGGTTAGCAAATCTAGGAGCAGGATAGTGTCAAGTTCTGCCAGGTGAAACGATGTGCAGTCTCCTCCCTCTTTCCTGCTCTTTCCATGTAGCTGGATGCACAGGACTGAAGTTGTAGAATTAGCTTCTGTATACTTGGTCTATTTCCTCAATTGCATTGGGTAAATGTGCAGGAAGGATGTACAGAAATGTGCAGATCCAGTAACATCCAACCAATGATACCTTTATGAGGCCCCAAAAATGCACAATTACATGTTGCAAGCTTTTGAAGTCACACCGGCTTCTTCTTCATCAAACAGGAGAAAGAAATTGAAGATGTTAGTCACATGCTTGCATTTTCTCTTTCTGGTCTTAGTTCAGATGGTAGAGAGGACTATCTGCAGGCTTACACACCTCCCCCTTTGGCCATGTGGTCACTGGTAGATTTTCAAATTAGATGTGTGGTTTTTACAAATTAGATGTGTGGTTTTTACATACAGATACTACATTTTAGCTGTCACAGGGGAAGAGAGAGCCAGTGCACTGGGACTTTTGCCTCCAACAAATATAAAGCAATTTTTTCTCATATTGGCACTGATTGGCATGCTTTGCCACTATATCACCTAAAAATTTTCCTGATGCAAAACATGAAGACTTCTTGAGAAATTCAGTGTTCTCTACCTACATAGGAGCCTGTGGCTTCACAAAGGAAGGATACATGCTGGATTCCAATGAAACATCTTCTTTGAATTGCAAATGGACATTAAATTTCCTTGAATTTTATTGGATTTTCTATATGGCAAACATGGCTACCCCTATGTGTTTTTTGGATTTCAGAAATGTGCAGGGGCAGGAAGGACCTTTAATATCAGACTATATGAATAGCCATAGAAATGCAAAACTTGTGGGTATGGTATAAGGTGACAAGTTCAGCTTTAACAATAATCATGGAGGGACAAAGTAGGAGGAAAGCTGTTGCCTAAGGCCAGGGTGGGTGGATGTCCATATGAATGGTGGAAAGACTTTTGAAATGTGGTGTATACAGGCTGGGAATCAGAAAGGAGATGTGATAAACTGGCCAAAAGTGTGTTCATGAAGTTTGAGTGTTAACCAACTATGCTCTTGTTTGCTAAAAAAAATTGATACTTCATTACTGGATTTTTTTTTCTCCAGCTGTGATCCAATGGATAGAAGATTTAACAATGCTTGAAACATTTGAAATAATGGTGTATAAATGAAATGTACAAACAGGCTTATATTTGGACATTTGGTCTGCTGTTACACAAATGTATAACTAATGTGGTTATTTTCCCTCCTTCTGTATTTTTATTTTCCTGCTTTTGTTATACTGGAACATTTTGGTGGTAACTGAAACCAATTTTGAATGTATTTTTAATAAAGGAAGCAAGGAAGGAAGGAAGGAAGGAAGGAAGGAAGGAAGGAAGGACTTTTCTATTTCCTTTTTTTTAGTCTGAATTCTGTCAGTCCAGTATTTTTATGGATGTGCTGTTATACCAAAAAGAAATAAATAAACAAGATGAAATTCCCTACATGGTCCCTGTTCCCTTCTGTAAAATTCATAGCAGGACAAGACGATGCTCAAAGAAGATCCTCATGCCCTAGAGGTTCTTTTTCCACCTCATTATTTTGGAAGACTTTCTTCCCCAGGAGTTGAGGATGTTGTAGTGGAAGCAGGAGTCATTTCTGTCTGTTGAAAGATTTAATATGTCAAGGAAATTCTGAAGGGCTTCTCACTGCTAGATTAGATTTTGATGATTTTCTTCTCATGAAGGTGACTTCTTTAAACAATGTTATATTGCCAAGGGCACAGTAAAAATGGACTAGTTCATTTTGGGGAATTCTGTACAAGAGACAATAAAGTAGTGTCCATATCAATGTGTGCATGTTCCCTTCTGAATAGTTACTTATTTGGGGTGAGCAATGTGCCACTTTAAAATGTCCAGGTTTTATTATAAATTCATTCTGTCAATGAGATCTCATATTTCCCATGTTGCTTCACTTTCTAACAGTATACCAAACATTTAATTTTAAAATACTAACTTGTAAATATGGATAACTATATTTACTAAGAGAGCCAGCATAGTGTAGTGGTTTGAGCACTGGACTACTACAACTCTGAAGACAAGAGATTTGATTCCCCACTTGGCCATGGAAACCCACTGGATGACCTTGGGCAATCACATTCTCAGCCTCCAAAGAAGGAAAATCAATCGTTCTCTGAATAAATCTTGCAAAGAAAACCCTATAATAGGTTTACCTTGGGAGTGTCATAAGTTGGAAATGACTTAAAGGCACACAGCAACAAATGTTTGCTAAGATTTTGGTGAACATTTGTTCCCCAAAACATAATAATATCCAATGATTTGACATTTTATACTAGTTTAAGGAAAAGTTCCAGCCACACATCTCTGTAGGATCTTTTTTTGATGTTTCATGCTCTAAGCTCCACTTTACTATACCTAATTAAGACTGCTGCCACACTGTAGTTTGACACTGCTTTATCTGTCATGATTCCATCTTATGGAATACTGGGATTTGTAGTTTGCCCTGTTACCAGAGTTCTCTGATAGAAAACACTATCTCACAAAACTACACAAATAAGAGAATTTACGAGTGACATTAGGTAATAGTTAGGTATATCCAGGTAGCACTAAGACAGGTAGGCCCAAAACTCTTTGGAGCTGAATATTATCAGTTCTGGTAATACTGGTTTAGAAAGCCCAACGTTATGTTACAGTATAAGAGTTCAATGAAGTATCAAAGAGCAATGAAGTAAACGAATTCAAAACAAAGTAAATAGTTCCTCAATATTATCTGCAAACTTGTATCTGGGCAAATTGAATCATGACGGAGCCATATTGTGATGTCCCCTTCATACATTCCCATCCCTGAAAAAGAGCAAGAGTTGGAGGTAGGGAGAACATGGAAAATTATACACCTGGAATAGATGGTTATTTTAAAAATTCAGCTAGGTATATCCAATATAAATTGTGGCATATTAGTAAGTATTTAAATGAGAGTTAATTAATACATTTCCCCCTATGTTATCACTTTTTCTTCTTACTTAGAGCTTCAGCATTTCAATTTAAATAAAAATCAGCCTTTATTGTATACTTTTCAACTTACCCTGTTCAGATTAGTCCCCTTTTTGTGGTGGGAATGTTTTTGAATGGTGTGCCATTAATAAATTTTGCTTCTCCAGGAATGGAGCAGACATGTGTGCATTCTCTCTCTCTCTCTCTCTCTCTCTCTCTCTCACACACACACACACACACACACACACACACATTCTTTCATTCATAGGCTGGGTCGGTTTTTATAAAGCACAGACTTTAATAATAATATTAAAATATTTTTAGAGTTTCTAAGGCTAGATTTTTTTGAAAGAAAATAAATACATCACCGAAGTGAAAAATGTACAATATACTATTATAATTCTAACACCGTACTTTTAAGAAAGAATGGTAATTGTCTGTAAAATTTAAAATGATGATTAGCAAGTCTTTTTGTATTTCTCTTTGCAGGAGGTTTTTGTCTAACTAGCAAGATATATGTAACAAAAGAAAGTTTTAAAATAGCCATCATAAATGTGATATTTTAATATAGATGTAGAGGTGTGAACAATTGGTTGAAAAAACCCTTAGACAGATCAGCAGGTGGTAGTTTTAGAAGGCATCTGTTGGAAGAATAATTGAATATGCATCTCAGATCTTAAGAGAGAAAGAGGGGAATAGTTGAATGAATGTTTCAGCACATTCAACACAATGGAAGTGCAAGATCAGTGTTGTACTTACATTAGTCCAAATAAATAGAAGGCTGGTTGTGAAAATCAGAAATTGGTTTTTTTTCCCATTGTCTCCTTTTCCATTATGACTTCATCTCCCAACTCCAGAAGTCCTATGATAATGGTACTAATATATACAGTCCATAGGACTTTAACAAAGCAATGTGCCAAGGAAGACACGTGACAGTAGGAAACAGAATGAGAAAAGAGGGGAATTAAGAGCGGGAAAGAGCCAGTTGGGATAAAGAATAGAGAAAAGTTGTGCACTATAAGACAGGAAGAATTCTTGTCTAATGAAAGGGAAGCATGGCACGTATTACCCCGCCTGCTGGCTTTGAGTTACACAGGTAAGAATCCAAAAGGAGATTCCTTCAGGTCACCTGAAGTGGGAGTAGCTGGTGTTCAGAGAAGTCCAAAAAAAATTCTGGCTTCATAGGCATGTTTCTACATTGGGGTTGCACAACAGAAATTACTGTGTGTGGGGCTATGCATTGATTGTACTATGAAAATCTTATGCTGAATACAAGTTTTCACAACCAAATGACACCACTGAATGCTCAGCTGAAAGAGGATTACTGCCAGTTTCACCAAGGGTACAGTGATAAGCATGAGCAGAAAATGCATATCTTTATGCACAATAGAACCACATACACCTCTTCCATGATCTTGAAGTAAATATGGATAATGTGCAACGGGTGGCAGGGGGAGCTAGTTGCTTCTATGAGGGAATTTTTACTGTGTAAGACACCAACATGGTTCTATCCTTTGAACTCTAGGGCCTAGAGTTCCGTGGGAGACTGCTGGATACATGATCATTAGTTGGTAACTATGGGATCTGAATCTCTGGAATATTTATTTATTTATTTATTTATTTAACATGGTGCATAAAAGCCTTGAAGCCTTGCCATTCAATATAGATGAAACAAAGGGTGGGACCTTCACAGATCCACACAGCTATTATTAAAACCATTGAAAATCAATGCAGACGTCAAAATGGGTGAGACAGTCATTGATCATCATCAGTAGTACTATGATACCTATGCTATTCCTTAATGCAGTCAATTTTTGAGGGAGGCTCTGATTGCCAAAGTTACTGAGTACTGTGTGATTTTTAAAAAATATTTGCATTGTCTACAGATTTGAATAACTGTATTTCTACTTAGGTATTTCTGCTTAATCATGTGGATTAAATTTAATATATGATGTAAAATATATTGCTGTTCTCAAGCATTTTAAGATTTTTTTAAAAAAATTATTGATAAAGTCTATTAACTAATTCAGATAAAGGATGATGTGGATGATGTGAATGATGATTATTTTCTCAAAAACTGTCACTTTCATTCAGTGCTTCCTTGTTCAAACACTGAGGAAAATTTGGAGAAAGCCAAAATAATGTCCATAAAACTCATGTTGAATGTGCAAGAGAGGAATGACTATATTAGGTTCAACAGCTACTCTGTTGCCCTGTCTTCATCTTCCAAGAGTATTTTGTAACTGGTTGTAGCAAGAAAGTTCCTGTATTCAAGGAAGCTCTTTCCACAAATTTGATCATGGGAAACTGTGGGTTACAAATAATATAATGAGCCTTAAGGGATAAAGGAGGCTCTGCACTGATAATAGTCGCTCTCTGTACAAGAAGGGTGACAAAAACATGATAGCATCTGGAATTAAAGAACCCATCCTTACATTTTCTGCACATGTGAAGACCCTGCATAGTTCTTACAATATCTGTACAAGACCTAAGTATCATACAAAGAAACTATAATGGTGAAATTGGGAGGTTGCAGTATCCAAAATACATCGAAACCACTCATAGAATTCCATAATGAAACTATGAAATAGAGAAGCAGTGATGACTAGTAATGTGGCATTCTCAAATGAGCTGATTTGCTTTCTGTCAGCCTTTTTCACTGTCCATTTCTCACATCTGTACTTTGTGATGGAAATATGTTGAGTTGGATGATACTTTAGTTTTAATGTTATATCTTTGCTTTTTATATTGTGTAGTTCTTCCATAGTGCCCTTTCTAATCCTAGTCTTCTTCTGATTTCTTGGCTGCAATCTCTGTTCTGACTGATGATAGATCCAATGTATGAAAAATATTTGATTATTTCAATCCCATTGTCTTCTAAACTGAATTCATGCAACTCCTTCTTGATGTTCAACATCACACTTTCTTCCTTGACTTTATTGTTTCAAGTCTTTTTTTTTCCTTCTGCTAGTAGCATGATGTCACCTGTGTGTCTTAAACTGTTGGTGTTTCTTTCTGCAATCACCCCTCCTCCTCTATGTATGATATTTTCTCATATAAATTAAACAGATAGGGTGATAAGATGCAACCTTGCCTGACTTCATTTTTGATTGGGAACCATAATTTTTCCTCTTATTCTGCTCTAGCAGCAGCCTCTTGTCCTATGTGAAGGTTGTGCATGAAGACACTCAAATATAACGGTGCACCCACTGCTTTAAGAGACAGATATTTTTATTGGCTATTAAGTCCAAGGCTTTTGAATAATCTATAAAGCACATGTTGTTGTTATTGTTTTTCTTGGAATTCTCTGGTGTGCTTTATTATCCAGCATATGTTTTCAACATGATCACTAGTGCCTCTTCCTTTTCTTAACCCAGCTTGCACCTCTAGAATTTCCTGCTCCATATAAGGTAGGAGTCTTTACTTCAGTATTTTGAGCATGACTTTCTTGCATGGGAAATTAGTGCAATGGTCCTGTTGTTACTGCAGTATTTTGTGTCTCCTTTTTATGGATGGGAATGTGTATTGAGTGCTTCCAATCTGTGGCCCATAGTTTTGTTATCCATATCTCTTGGCAGATTTTAGTTACAACTAAAGTCTATTGTGACTTTGTGGACTGTAATAGTTCTGTTAGTATGGCATCTATAACAACAATGCCAATAATAATAATAATAATAATAATAATAAATATTTATTTATATCCCACCCCTCTGGGTGAGCAACTGGGCCGGGTACAACATATAAAATACATATACAATTAAAATATAGCAACCCAATCCCTACTCCCACCCCTTAAGATAGAGTTAAACTGAGGTAAGATTAAAAACAGTAGATAAAACCATAGAACATTAATGTGGCTCTCATTAAAATGATGGGCGGCCTCAAAGTGATTAATGTATCTGAGGGTGAGTCTAGATGGACAATAGTGGAATAGATTTAATCATTGTTGGGGAAGGCCTGCCAGAAAAGATGCGTCTTGACGGATCTCTTGAAATTGTCCAAAGTTGTAGTAAGGTGCATCTCATCCGGCAGACCATTCCACAGCCTGGGAGTGACAGCGGAAAAGGCCCTCAGGGAGGTCTGCGCCATCCTAGTTTTCTTAGGCTGTAGCAGATTCCTCCCAGAGGATCGGAGTGTGCGAGGGGGCTTGTATGGGAAGAGGCGGTCCCTTAGATAGGATGGACCTGAGCCATGTAGGACTTTAAAGGTCAAAACCAGCACCTTATACTGTGCCCGGAAACTAATCGGCAGCCAGTGGAGAGATTTTAGCACAGGTGTGCCCCATTGACTAAACTGGCTGCCATATTTTGAACCAATTGGAGTTTCCAGGTTAAGCACAAGGGCAGCCCCATGTAGAGTGCATTGCAGTAATCTAAACGTGAGGTGACCAAGGCATGTACCACAGTTTCCAGATCTCTCATCTGTTCTTATTGAGTTATTCTTTTCAATTATTTTGAACTTGCATGTCCCAAAATTTGAGAATTCTTCCCAAAATTTGACCTTTCACATTACTTCCCACAATTCATCTTCGCACAATTAAATGTATACTACCTTTCATGTTTACCTTCAGACTTTGTCTGTGATACATCCAGAAAGGATAATGCATATATACCAGGTGCATAGTTTGGAAAAAAGATGTGTGGAGTTCTCTCACATCCCATCCATCACACTCACTGGAGTTGTGGCTCAACAATTAACTTTTCTAAGCATTAAGCAGGTGTATTTGCCAACAAACAAGATTAAAAGCTTTCTTACAGAAGTGGATACAAAAAATACAACCAGTCATGATATAATTGCAGATTTCTACACTTAATGTAAAGTGGTGTTCAAGAGGTCTCACTACGAATATTGCATTACAGTCTATTTTGCATATTCCCACTTTCTCTTGAAAACAGGTGTACAGCTGAATGAATGTTTACATTTCAAACGAAAAATTATATTGCAGAGGTTATTCTAAAGTAAACTTTTGATCATATCTCAGGCCATGAACAATTTGCAGTCCATTTGATATCTTCTATCCTCTATGTGAAAAATGTGTATTAAAAATAAGTTGCAAGTTCAAGCGGGGAATGATATCCTGAATATGCACACCAACTTTCATTCAACTATAACTCAGTCTTTAAGATGTTACAATATATTAGCAGTTTCTTCCATGCCTTGTAAATGACATGTACTTAGAAAAAAAACTTAGAAATGACATGTGGTCTAGATTTTTGAATCAGATTTAATTTCAATTGGCTAAATCCCTCCTCCCCCCAAAAGTAATATCAGCAGAATGGAATAGAATAGAATGGAATGGAATGGAATGGAATCTTTATACAGTCGCAAGACCAGCACAGGTAAAAAGGGGATACAGAATAAAAGAAAATAAAAACATAAGTTAATAACAGTATTTAAAATACCCTTTCAGATTACACAGATCCAGTACAGCAAGACAAGATTGATATTAGTCTACTGTGGAGGCCATTGCCTGGTGAATTTGATCCATAGCAGCAAAGAATATGTAAACATTATATTGACAGAAATTATTATTCAATTCAAAGAATTAATGAGACAGGTTAGTTCAGACCAACTAGTCCCATTCCTTTCAATATATCTGTTCTAAGAAGCACTAATGTTGGATTTAGCTTGTTAACTCCCTTTCATTAAATACATTATTTTGAAAATAAACAGACTAATGACATGTCTAATGAACTCTTCAGGCCAGGATCCTCACTTTGCTGTGACAATTAATAATCCCAGAACTCACCTTGCTTCTCATGCTCAGAGAGTCTAAAACTATCAAAGTACTAATGGACAAAGAAAAAAAGCATGCTAAAATAAATGGCATTTATTGATGCATATGTGTTTATGTGCCTCAGTCACCTGTCAGCTTATGACTATCCCATTAATTTAATAGGATTTTCTTACACAAGAAATACTCCTAGATCATCTATGTCTCAGACTGAAGCAGTGACGAAGGATGGCATCTCTCCTCTGAATGCCTGTCTTGGGGCAGTAATGGACTAGATGAGGGAAAACCCACTCAAGCTGAATCCAGGTAAGACGGAGGTACTTGCTATAGGAACCCCAAATCCAGGAATGAAGTTGTGTCAGCCAGTTCTGGATGGAGTCACACTTCCCCTGAAGGATTCTGTCCGCAGCTTGGGGGTGCTCCTTAACTCTTCGCTCCATCTGACAGCCCAGGTGGATGTGACAGTCAAGAGCACCTGTTATCAGCTTCGTCTGATATGCCAGCTGTGCCTTTTCCTGGAGCTGAGAGACCTAGAAACAGTAGTACATGCACTGGTAACCTCTTGATTGGACTTCTGTAATGCACTCTACATCGGGCTACCCTTGTGCCAAGTTCAGAAACTTCAGTTGGTACAAAACATGGCGGCCAGATTGATTACAGGAACTTCTAGGAATGACCATATAACACCGGTCTTGAAGTCCCTACACTGGCTGCCTATTAGTTTCTGGGAAAAGTACAAGGTGTTGGTAATTACCATTAAAGCCCTACACGGCTTGGGCCCAGAATACTTGAGGGAACGCCTTCCTCCCTATTGTCTGCCCTGCACTCTAAGGTCCTCTGGAAGAAAAATTTATCACAACCAAAAAAATCTAGCCTAACATCAGTTTCCCAGAGGGCCTTCTCTACTACTGCTCCAAAATTATGGAATGACCTGCCGGAGGAGATCCACCACATCTCCACTCTGACAGCTTTTAAGAAAGCACTCAAGACGGATCTCTTCTGGCAGGTCTTTCCAATTTAGCTACCCTCCCCAGATATAGAGATATCTGCCCCCTTATCCGCCTATTCTTCCCCGCTTGCTTCTCTGCCTTTGTGGAATGTTTTTAATGTCTTTATGTTTTTAATACTTTAAATATTTTATACTATTACTGTTTAATTCCATTTTAGTACTGGGATTGGGGGGTGGGGGAGGTTTAGGGTTTGATTTTATTGTAACTTTGGTGAATTTTATTGTTGTAATCCGCCCAGATTCTTCATAATTGGGCTGGCTAGAAAATAATAATAATAATAATAATAATAATTATTATTATTATTATTTGGAAAATTCCTTCCTGTGAAATATAGTCTATAGCACATGGTAATCACTAGTGGTCTCCCATTCAAGTACTAACCAGAGCTGACCCTGCTTAACATCTAAGGTCAGATGGGATTTGGTGCCTTTAGACGCTGGTAAATAAAGCAGCACATGTTACTTGGCATTCTACTCTGTGTTCATATATTCATTGTGTTTGCACACCAAGATGATCTAAGCCCCTTTAGATAAATGAAACTAACCTTTATTGCTGTTCCACTTCTTTTCATTTCATTTTAAACTAAAGCTGTGCTCATCAGGTTGTTTGCTTCTTGATCTTTTAGATTCCAAGCCTCAAAGCACTTCATTTAGAGAGCTATTTGTACATTTTAATAGGACTCATACCAGAATAACATCCTGGAAATCGTTCTGAATGAACCTTTCTCATCTCAAGAATTTAGGATTTTGAAAGTGTCACTTTAACTCCATAGGACTTTTCCTCTTTTTTTCTTCTCTCTTTTTGGTGGATACCTTTTGTAGTCACACATCTTAAAACCTACCTCTCTGATCTCCAGGATGAGAAGCTCTTTCAGATATCAAACAGAAAGATAGATCAGCAGCAGTTCAGAGATAAAACCTCCTAGGGCTAATCTCAGGCTCAAATAAGAAGGTTCGTATTAGTGGTGAAGTTCTATGGGGGAGGGGAGGGAATATCAAAAATAAATTACTCAGAATGAGTTCCACCTGCACAGCCAGCAGCAACAGTGGCGTCTATAGCAATGCAAGCTGTTTCACTCAGCCTCTTGGACTCCAGTTCAGCATGCATCTGGATCATGCCTTCAGACCAAACAGAGAATGAACAGGAAAGATAATGACTTTCTCAGAGCCACCTGGAGAGATCAGAATTATGGACTCCAGCAGATAAATCCTCCATGCTAGCTTCTGGAACACAGAGAGAATAAACTAATCTAAACTCCAGCATTTACGGTTAAAGGTCAACCATGATTTTCATCTCAGAGGTGAGCTTCAGATACTCAGAAATTGTGTTGCCTTTTCTCATTCTTACACTTATAGTGGGTTCCTGCATACAGAAGAAAGGGGCAGTTAGCAATAAATGAACAGAATCTAGCCAGTAATAAAAACTTCTTCCTTTGAGTTGGTGATACTTTAGCTGGATATCCTGCACTGAGCAGGGGATGGGCCTGATGCCTTCCATATCTATTCATGTATGAGTTATCAAGAAGAAAAGTTAGCACAGAGGAGGCTTTCAAAGTGGTTTCATACACACATGGGCATGTACACACACATGCACACAAAGACGGGATTCGTTATAAATTCCTCTCAAGGTATATTTTTATTGTGCTTTTTATCTCTCATTTTCCTTATTTTTAAATACAGGCAGATTTTTCAGGAAAAATGAATGTTGAAGGCCTCGTACTTCTGGCCAAAAGTATCATCCAGCACCTTGCTTCAAGAGACTTGCCTGTCTTCTTTGGGAGGCTCAACAGAGAATAAACACACTGCTTTAGAGAAAAGACCAGCAAAATAGAGTGGACGGCAAGGAAAACTTATAGTATGATTGACACTATTGACACTTGGATTTCCTGAATTTCTGGGTTGTATGAATAATTGAATTGTTTATTCAGTGTCAAGTAGAACAGCACAGCAATTCAAAAAATTCAATAATGTCACAGTTCTAACTAAAACCATGGATATGGAAGTTATGAGTAAATCTAGAAAATTGTTCCATCTTTATGCTTGCTATTTAGGCACAATTATCATACTATTACCACAATTGTAACTCACCCACAAACACCTGTTTTCCTGGGCACCAGCTGCATACGGAGAAAGAGGTCCATTTTGCTAGCAGAGCATGAATGAATAACCTTCCCATCAGTTTTGAGGGGGTTGAGCCAGGAGAGGTTCCTAAGTTAGGCATATGTACCTAAACACCTTATCAGACGTTGGAAATTGGAAGTATAATCCAATGGCAATCCGAACGCAATCATGGGGTTTCACGTTATTGCAAATTAAAGTATCTCACGCAATTTCGGGCAATGGGGGGTAATTTTCGGGTAATGGGAAGTCATTCTGAACACATTCCAAATGCAATAAGAATTCACATGAATTCACTAAACGAACAAATTCATGTGAATTCGAATTGGCTCCATTCACAATAAAGAGAAATTCCTCCAGTCTGATAAGGTTCTATGTAGGTGATGTACAATACTGCTCACTGTGTTTTATTTCTGTCCCTTCCTGTAAATTTTCATTTTGTAATGCCCACCTTACAACAGCTGTACTGACTTCTGGCCCATTTCCAGGCATGATTCCAAGTGCTGGTTATGACCTATTAACCCCAAAATGGTTTGAGTTCAGAGTGCATTTGATGCACTGTATCCCCATATATGAGGTTGCCCATGTTTTGAGATCTTCTGGTGGAAAAATGGGGAAGGACTTCTCCGTGCTGCTCCCAGGCTCTGAAACCTCATTCCCATACAGGCTTGCCTGAATGCCCATTGGTACAGACAGACAAAAAAGAATTGTTTTAGCAGGCCTTGGAGGACAGATTGTTTATGGGGAAATGGCCTTTAATATTGGGTGGTATTGTTTATACCTTTTTTCAAATGGACGTTTTTAATTTTTTAAATCCTATTCATAGTTCAATCATTTTTTAACTTTGGTGTCATGTGTACTTTTAGCTATATCTTAACTTCAATAAGCCACATTGAATCCCAGTGCTGGGATAAATCCAGGATTTTAAATAAACAAACAAATATTCTTTGAGAATATATTTGGCATAGAATAATGACCCACATATCTTCATTACTAGATTTGTTCAAGGATGTTCAAAGGCCTTGCTCATTAGTGAGAAAATAATTTCACCTGTGCCTGGAAAGAACTTTTTTGTATATTTGTATAATGTAAGAAACCTTGGTCTATAAAGGTCACTTCAGCTAAGGATGGCTTTTTCCTATAAAATGGAAACCTGTATGGTTTCTTTGTTACGTTGTCCTCCTAGATCTACCATTTTGTCCTTGTTGATCCTAAAGTGTTTTGTTTTGCTTTTAATTTCTATTACCGGTACATATAAGAGCTAGGATATTTAATTGAATATATTTGTGATGATTTTCTGCTCTCTTCATTTTTCTAATTGCTCTGTTTCTATACTTTTCTCTCTCTCTCTTCTAGTTTTTAAATATGTATGTTTCCATATAATTTAGTTGGTGTCCATATGCACAAGTTGGTGTGCATATGTACAGCAACCCTAGGGTGAACTTAGCAAGGTTTGTTCACAAGAGGTTTGCCATTGTCACCTCCTGAGGCTGAGAGCATATCACTTGCCCAAGGTCACCCAGTGGGTTTCATAGCCAAGTAGGGAATTGAATCCTGGTCCAGAGTTGTAGTCCAACATTCAAATACTACACCAATGCAGATACTATGGCTGCTTGGTCAGGGCTACTAAATTTTGATCAATGTTTTGGCTGGGACTTCTTGGGTGTAGGAATTTTCCCGTGCATCCTGTCCATCTGTCCCCTGACTCAAGTTGAATTGGATAAGAAGGAGGGGTGACTGTTCTAACTTTCAGGAGAGTGGTTAGTCTTGACCATACCTAGCATAGTCCAATAAGTTTGTTGGACTCAATTTCCACATTCTCTTTTGGGATTTATCTCATAGAAAAGCCTACAGTATGCAAGATAAAAGCTGAAGTCATCTTTTGCAATCCAAAACCATACATCAATCTAGAGGATTTTCTTTCTTTAGCCAATAATCCTATGTTATCTCGTTTAAAGATAATGTGGCCAAGGAAATCTAACCCCAGAAATGAAATACATTTTCAATAGTTTTTCTACCTATGTTGCTTTTCATTCAAACAGACATTTAACTTGTTGAAGTCAATTACCCTTTTGTGTAAAATGACAGTAATTTGACAGCTTGCCAATAAGATAGCTAGCATGGTGTAGTGGTTTGAGCATTGGACTGTGACTGCTCAGCCATGGAAATCTGCTGGGTTGCCTTGGACAAGTCACATGCCCTTAGCCTCAGGGAAGGCAAAGGCCTAAACAAATCTTGCCAAGAAACACTGTGATAGGTTCTCCTTGAAGTCACCATAAGTCATCAATATCTTAAAGGGTCACAACAGCTGCAGCAGCAGCAGCAACACAACAAGAACAGGATATCTTTTAAAAAGGAGATCAAAGAAAGCTTGTGGCCAAGGTTATCCAAATAATGTATAGGTCTTCAAGTCTAAAACTGAAACTATCGTGCATCTTTTTTTTCTTTTTCTTTTTTCTTTTTCTTTTCATAGGATATGGTACACAAGGTTCTGTTGCATATATTCCACTTCTATTTTTGATCACTGTATCATAGTTAGAAAGAGGTCAGTGTACCACTTGCTGGCAACAGAAATTTTGGCAGAAATGCAGAATCAGGTTTGGTGCTCAAGAAGAGATAAAATCAGCTTACTAACCCCTGAATTTTTCTAAGTTATTAAAGCAACACACAGGAGTGCTCCTTTAATTAAGTTGAATTCTGCCACCATATGCCTTAAAATTTAATTACATACAAAAACAGCAACACCATTGAGCTACTATTTTGAAATTTGGCATCCATGATGTATCAGATGAGCTCCACCATTGTACTTAGCTTCATATTGATGTAATCCACATTGTCTCTCTGTGCATTCACATACAAGTGAATGTTTAAAATACATAAATAACAGATGTTCTTTTCTGCATCTCTGCTTTCCACTGCCCTTTCTTCCTGGTATTTTTTCATTTAGCTGTCACTCCCTCCTCACACAGGTTCTTTTAGTCCCCCCAAATTATTAATTTCTTAGGCTTTCTTCTCAATCAGTTACCAGATCTTAGACCTGTTTTTCCACAACTTTCAATTGTCATCATATTTGCCATTTGTATATATGATTGTGAGAGTTGACATTGAAGAAAGTGGATAGTAAGATAACCAACACATTTGAGATGTGGTGCTGGCGAAAAGTTCTGTGGATACTTTGGACTGCTAAAAATACAAATAAATGGGTCTTAGAGCAAATCAAACCTGAACTCTTCCTAGAAGCCATGGTGACTAAACTGGGGCTATTGTATTGAAAAGACATGACTCACTTGAAAAGATAATAATGCTTAGCAAGGTAAAAGGCAGAAGGAAAAGAGGAAGTCCTCATTCCAAATGGATAGGCACCATCAACGAAGCCACAGCTCTGAATCTGAAAGGCCTGAGTAGGACAGGAGAATTGGAGACTGTGATATGATGTCATAATTTTGTCACGGTTTGTTAAACATATGGGACATTGGTTACTTGATGCTTCAATAAAGTCTTTAACAAGCTGTAAAACTTGGTAGCTTCTCAACCAAGGTTTGAGAATTTTGATTTTTCATCATTTGCAAACGAAGTGAAGGAATGAGACTTTTCAGATGAGAATTCAATGTTCTGGGTTATGTGCTCTATATAAACAACCATTTAAGGCACACACAAATTGGTGATTTCCTGTTATGGTTATGATGATGGCCCTGTTTGCCAAGAGGAAGTAGGTAGTTTAAGAAGAGCAATTGGCTCTTGCTATGATCATGTACTGTATATCAAAAAGGTAGGAAATGAATCATGATGATGTTCTCCAGATGCTGATTGACTGCAATTCCCAGGAGCCACAGCCAGCATTGTCCATAGGCCAAGAGTGCTGGGAGCTCATTTATTCAATATACGGTAAGTTGAAGTTGACTCAATAGCAGTTAACAACATCAATAACAAGAAGAACAAACTGTATAACAATTCTAATAGCTAACACCCTCAATGTGAGCAGGTAAAATGTTTGTGGACATTCTGAGCTCTCCTAGTGGCAGGGGAAAAGAAGATTAACTAGCATAGTTGGAGGTATTCCTAACTGCCACTTAATATTTTTACTGGTGATGGGGAAAGACAAAGTTTTTTAAAATGCTGGAATTAGTAATTGCAAATATGTTCTATGAGCACCAACCCACCTTTTTTGTCTGTTCTAATTAAAGATGTTGTTCAGATAAAATCCAGAGCAAAACTACTCTGTGTACAATTTAAGAGACTGTGGGTTAAAACCATAAAGAGATTTTTTTTAAAAAAAATCCTTTTGCCTGATGGTGAGAAAATGATTATGAAATGAAGAAAAGTGGGAGGTGGGGAGAATCACCTGTCAAAATTTTGAATATTTCTAGCACTTTAATATTTTTTTGTATAATTGGGCAACCAGCTATATAATCATGCCAGAAACATTTGTGAATTTCTAAAGCTAAGGAATGAAAAGACTGACTTTTATGTACTCTCTGCTTCAATACTTAGGCCTCAATTTATTAAATTGGAAATGTACTATATAATTTTACCTTCTGCTATATCACTATCAAGCCGGCACACACCGCTGAAATAAATGTTGTTTTTCTGACTTCCTGCTGATTTAATTTAAGGCCATTCTTGAATAAACCTCCCATGTCATTTGTGCTTAATAACATGACGGGTGTAGTTCAGCTGGTCCTGCTTTGTGAAAAAACCTGACAAAGTCAATTCAATTAAGCCAACGGCAAAACTGTCCCAACTTTAACTGAGCTCTGACTTTCTTGGCTAAGCTTTTATTGTGATTTGCAATTTATTTCACAAGAATGAAAGTATTAAAGAAAGTGGGTTGAGTGAGGAATCCAGTGTCAGTCAAAAATCTGATGCGCTTATCTTGGGAATCTGGAATCCACACATTGACAGATGACTATCGGTGTGTCTCTACCAAACGTACATACATTTGAAATGTGCAAGATGCCCATTGGAGCTGTGTACAAAACACTTACACTATTTGTCATTGTGGTGATAATTTAAACAGTGATATGTACAATTTTAAAATATATGCAAATATATATATATGCTGAGGGGAGGAGAGATTGATTTTATCCTATATAAAAAGAGCTGACTAAAAATTAGTCACAGCCCAGATGTGGATGTGTGAAATGGATTAGGTCTACAGGTACAGACTTTAGATATATACTTCTCTAGTTTATTCATCTCAAAATTTTTAACATGATACTAAATCAATATGTGGTTATTTAAAGGATGTCTAATTACAATTTAATTTTTTAACATGGCATTGTTTAATTACAGTATTTCTCCAGAACCGGCCTTTTGGGGATAGGCTGATTTTGGCTTCATCTGCACTGCAGAAATAATGCAGTTTGACACTGGTTTAACTTCATAACTCCATCATATGGAATCCTAGGATTTGTAATTTGTTATGGTGCCAGAGCTCTCTGAAAAATTAAGGCTACATATTTTAGAAAATTACAAATCCCTGAATTCCATAACATTTAGCCATGGCAGATAAAGCTGTGTCAAACTGCATTATTTCTACAGTGCAGATACAACCTTAGGATGTATCCACACTGCAGAAATAAAGCAGTTTGATACTTTCTGACAGACCAGTCTGGATACTTCTCCAAACTAAAATCCAAAGTTCCCACAGGAAGGACTCGTGACAGTTAAAACTGTGTCAAAATGCTTTTTTCTACAGTGTGGAAGTAGTCTCTGACTGCAGCTGCCTATGGCTGACTCCTGCTTCCAGACAAAGGTCCACATGGGATCCCATGAGGTCCACATGGGATCAGATTTGATGATGGGGTAACAATGTGGGGCAACAATTGAAGTGTATGCTAATCTGTGTTGGTCACTGAGGTATTTGATCATTAAGGTAGTGCTCTCATTGCACATTGGGTTGGATCTAACATCCCTAATTGAACACAGAATCTAACAATATTATTTCTCCTTTCAGTAAAGCAGCAATGAATTCAACTTCATTCTTCATTTATTGATAGCGCTGCACGTATATATGACATTGGCTGCATCCACATTGCAGAAATAATGCAATGTGAAAACACTTTAACTGTCATGGCTCAATGCAACAGAACCCTGGGATTAGTAGTTTTTTTATGACACCAGAAGTTTCTGCCAGGGAAGGGTGAATATCTCATAAAAATACAACTCCCATAATCCCAAAGCATGGAGCCATGGCAGTTAAAACAGTGTCAAACTATATTAATTCTGCAGTAAAAATGCAGTCCTAGTTACACTGACCACATTAACTGCCCAGTCTTATCTATGTATATGCATAAGTACATGTCAACAAAGTTAATGAAACTAAGTTAAATACTAGTGAAGTATACATGGGTGTATTGCAACCCAAATGATATTGTAAATCTCAGCAGATCTAGTTTCTAACATTGCTATTTTAAAAATGTGCAGACATGTTGAGTAATGAAAGTTTTACTTTTAGAGATTTTGGTTACCATATATCTTCATTTTTTTTCTCCTGGATATCTTTTCTATTCCCAATATACACCTCTTCACTTAATTACAATTTGCAGCCACAACTGTGTCTCCACTAGTTTCCAAAAGGGCATTTTCAACCTTCTGGATCTAGAAAATAACTAGAAATTGTGATGAAATAAAGCCCTCTGTGGATTTCCACTGGCATTAACATCATGCATTTGTTGGATTTAACTGAGGGGAAATGGTAAGTACAGCTTAGTACAGCTTCCAAAAACATAGTACATGTGATTAATTGGAAAATCAAAAGCATCCAAGTCAACAAAATGCACATTTGCCTTCTTAGCATTTTTGTGTTGGATTCAGATAAAACTTTGAGTGTCCTATATTTCATTTTACTACAAATAAAGTATTTTGAAAGTTATTTTGGATTGTGTCCCTTCCGTAAGAACTTTCTACAAATATTTTGAGGACTTAACCATTATCAATGCAGTATTGGGGTTCTATTTAAAAACCACAAACATGAAAGAACTAATTCCCCACCCTATCTCTTTGAGGGATCAAGAGTCTTTGGAGCTTATCGCTTGGCTTATTAATTTGGCTTATCTCCCCCAGTTTAAAATTCAATTTGGGCACATCCTGATGTTATCAGAAGGATTTTGCTGCCAAATTTGCCTCCCGAATACAGCCTGGGTTCATTTCTGCTTCCAGGAGCACTCCATGCAGCTCTTTTCGGATCCAGAAGTTTTCCATCTTAAGAAAATGGCTACCAGAGCGCTTCTCGATGTGGGGATGCACCCGGGCTGTATTTGGGTGGCAAATTCAGTGGCAAAAACCTTCTGATAAGATCAGGATGCAGCTTGAATTGAAATTTAAAGTGGGAGAGGCAAGGCGAATTAATAAACCAAGCAATAAGCTCCTTTGTCACTTGTCTGTCATTCTGTATGTAGCTGGAACTCCTTCTAGGTTACCATTTTGATCATCTGCGCTCACAAAGTGCTAAATATTATTTATTTATTTATTTATTTATACCCTGCCTCTCCATTAAGATCGAGGCAGCTAACAACATTAGAACATTAAAATACAATAAAATACAATGTGCCAGAAACTGACCCACCCACCACAGCCAATTAATCGTAATTATAAACAGTAACAATAAAACAACACCATTAAAATTATTAAAATGAACAATAACAGCATTGTCCAGTAGGCAGGGGAGAAAGTCTACCACCTTCCCAGGTTATTGGTTCTCCTGCTGCAGTGCCCTTTGCTTCTTTCTCTCACCATCAGGAAGTTCTTCCTAATGTTTTGTTGGAATTCACTTTCTTGGAATTTGAACCTATTCATTCCATCTCCACATGGCAGGGCTTCAATGATTTGAAGATAGCTCTCATGTAATCTCTCAGTCTTCCCTAGATTAAATGTATCAAACACCTTCAATTGTTTCAGGCCCTCAATCATTGTGATTGTCCTTTTCTGGATTCATTACAGCTTAGCCAGCTTCCCTCTCTCTCCCAATTATTAACATATGTAACCCAGAGCAGTTTACTTTCATGTTATTATTGTTGCTAAATATCTTTAAATGAAATGCACATTTTTGTGCCTTTCTCCCAGTTATTCAGATGAAGTATATTTGAGCAGAGAAATAAATTGCCCAGGAAGCTCACTAGTACTCTATGACACTCTTTACTGTCAAAAAATGCTGGTGATCACATTTAAATTTGACAGCAAAATGGCCTTGTTTGAGAAAGATCTATATCAAAGCCCACATTTTCACCTTTGAGCTTTTCTATAAAAAGTTGCTTTGATTTGATCATCTCATAAGCATTTTAAAGCTATGATCTCTGATATTAAAATGTATTTTAAATGTCATTCCAAATCAATAAGCAGACACTAAGAAAAATAATTAGCCATATGCTTCCAATTCATATCAATTGAGTACCCTCAAAATAATATTTTTAAGCTATTGACATCACAAAAAGACTAAAAAGTGATAATGTGTAGGGGAACCAGAAATCTTTTTTTTAATGATCTTATTTTACAAAAAGAAAAATGAACCAACAACCTCAGCACTCCCTAGATTGTATTTTATATTGTATGCTTGATCATAGCGAGCACCCTAAGTAAAAGGTGAAAGATTTATATGATCTTTAGAGAAACCAGTATGAAAGGAAAAAAGCTTAGGGAGATTTACAAATGATTGGGAACATGTTATGAGTGAAGTGATATGTGGGGTGAACTTGCTGGTTTTATGGGCTAAAAATATAAAAGTTATATATATATATATATATATTTAGAAAAAAAATGATAGAATAAAACATAAGTACATGACAGAGGACAGTACCATTGCACAACTGAGCCACCAAGATCTGTTAGGGTGGAAGTCAACGTTTCGGGGGAAAAAATGTATGTGATTGGTGATTGACTTCGGTGTGTGATATGTTAATGTGTTTTCTTGTTTAATACTGATAATAAAATCTAGAACACCTTAACCATGTATTAAAGCATTTCTAGAACTAATCTTTTTGAATTGGTAGCCATTAACTGATTATTTTCAAAGGGCAAAAAAGAGGATTTGCAATGGCAGTACAAGAGTATGATGCAAGGGCAGATACAGCATTAAGCAGAGCAGCAGGCTACTCTACTCTACTCTACTCTACTCTACTCTACTCCAACTAGAACACCTCTAGTTGCAACCAATCAATAGGATTCAAACTAGTATCTTCTGCATAGATATATGTAGGATTTAAATGTGAACATTTTATATTGATTTCTAAAATCCAGCATGCACAGTGTCCTTTGCATATGTAGCCACATTGAAGAAGAACTGTGTGATTTGCTATGGCTACCTTTACAGTTATCATTTATAAATCATTGAGCACAACCAGGGCAATTGAAAAAATCTGTTACTATGATTGTGCCTGCCAGAAATACTCATATGTCACCTCTTTTTGTGCATTGTGCTCCCCGAGGTCTATTAAAGAACATAGGAACTGGCCCATTATTTTAGTAGAGGCCAAAGATAAATCTTTTGTAATTTTATTTTTTCCCTGCAAGATAAGGATGAATGGTAACTCTTTGTGATTATTCTTTATGAATTATATTTTTATTAAGTTTTTTTTAAATGAGAGTAAGAAAGAATTTTGCAAAGCATATATTATTAATTCTGCCTGTGCAAGGATTTAAAGTTATTAGATTGTATCCTATTAATCTCAGTCAGGTGGATGTGCCCACAGGTCACATTGTTAAGTACTTCTTATTTCTGTTGTTTTTTCTGTTCTTATTTCTGCAGGGGAGACACCATGATCACGAAGGTGGTTTTCCCAGGGTGAGGATCATCCATTGCACTCCGGGTGTGCTGACCCCTGCGATTTCCCCAAATGCGGGAAACTGGACTGCATAATTTGTGGTAGTGGTAATTTGTGGTAATTTGTGGTCTATGCTGCAGAATGTTCATATTTAACATTTGGACTTCTCCTTTCACTGTCAAAATATTGCACAGACACCAAGTAATTGATCATAACTACACAAACAGATTTTACTAATGCAGGCTGACATTTGCAGCATCTCCAAAACAGTTTAAAGCATATTAGTCTTGGATTTGCTTTTTCATGAGACAGAGCTGAAAACAAGTTGTTGGGTTCTGTAGGAATAGAATGTTGTTGTTAACATTATTTATATCCTACCTTTTGCCTCCCAAAACAATAAGCACACAGAGAGAGAGAGAGAGACAGACAGACAGACAGACAGACACACAGACACACAGCCAGAGAGAAAAAAACACACATACTACTGTATTTATTTTCATTACAAGTTTTAAATACTTGATTTTGTGAAATTAGATCTACATTATTGTACCACCACAGTGCAAAAAATAATTTGTCAATGTAAGGTTCTCTTAGTTTTAAATATTTTTTTTCTGATTTAAAAATCATTCTTTTCCCTTTGTGGCTCATTTTGTAACATTTGAAATTAGAACAAAACCATAAAATTCCTATGCATTCAGTGCTCATTTAACCTGCTGTGCCATTTTTATGCCAAAAAAATACGCTTTTTTGCAGTTTCCTCTGATCAAATACTTTTTGTTATTTTTAAAGTAATAAATGTTTTGTGAGCACATATTTCCCTAATGTACAATTTTTGTATGCAGAGAACTGTTTTACAAAATTATGAGATGTCAAAAATGGCAAATGGGAATGGTATCCTGGTGCTAATCTGGTAAATTCTTATTAAAATGCAAACCAAACAGATTTTTTTCCTTCTCATTATAATGAAACCTCTGTATCAGGTTAAGGATGAATGTGCATGTGTCTGTGGGGTGTGCATCCATGATGTGACTATATGACATAATCGACATGTGCTGCCCATGTTTTCAGAGGAATCCATATGGCCCTAAATACTATTTGCTGGAAAACAATAGGAAGAGAGTTTGACCACCTTCTTGATCTCCTTGTAGGTTTCCTAGAGGGATCTTGTTGGTTTCTCTCTGAATAGGTTGCTACAGATCCCAGAATTCCATAGCATTGAATCATGCCAGTTAAAGTGGTGTGACAGTGCTTTATTTCTACAGTGTAGATATACCCAAAGGCAGAAATATTTGTCCTCCATAAAAGCAAGTGCCATAATGAAAATAATTGTGCACTATGATCTCTTTTGAAGTTAAAAATTGTGACCCCCCCCCCTTATTTTTAAAAGTGAAAGTCTAAGATATTGCTTATGTGTCTAGGAAGAAACATTTTAAAATATAATAGTACACTTATACCACTATTATTCCACTTTAACATCTATCACCACCTCCTATAGAATCCTGGAATTTACAGTTTAGAGAGAGAAATTTAGAAATCTTAGCCAAAGCGGTCTTAGGCCTCACTAAACTACAGAGCCCAGAATTGAACAGGAGGCAGCCAAGGCAATTAAACTGGAAGAATAGTACTGTAACAGTGTAGTGTGATGTTGATCAAAATACACTGGGGAAAGTATGACATGCAATGGGGGGGGGGGAGTGACAACACAAGACAAAAATTATTGTATGAAATGGTGAAGAATGTTACAAGTGTTTTTTTTCAAAAAACAGACATAGTGAAAAGTAGTATTTTAAAAATTGGCTATTATTACTCTTCTGTGGCAAGAACTAGGAAGGTCACTGTATTCAGATTTTCAACATCAGAAGTATTATAAATGCTGCTTTATCAGCATGAACTTTTGCTTATGAAGGAAATGTTTTTGTTCTTCTAGAGGGTAAGATTAAAAAAAAAATTTCTGCCATCATTATTATATATAAAATAAAGCAGACATCAATAAATAGCTAGTGGTTGATTTAATTTTGAAGAAAGAAGCAGTTCAGGTTTAATTAGGAGCACATTTCATCTCATGAAACAGGTACACATCCAAAAAATTATAAAATCTGTCTAGTAAAATAGAATCTAGTAAAATATTTTTAATTTTTTTCAGAAAATGAAATGCATATATTTTAGTGGTAAAATATAAATTAACAATGTGAAATATGCTTTCTGAAATACACTTATTTAGAAACTTAACAGAGTGGAACAGAACTCCAAACTGAGCTAAATGCACTAGTCTTTGACCTATGTAATACACTTGTATACTACACTTGCTGTACACTGGAACTATACTTGTATGCTGAATCCTTGTAAGCTGCAGCAACACATTTACATTTCAAACAAGTTGGAGAAATAATCACACTGAGCCAATCAATCGATCAATCAATCACTGAGTTGAATGCACTTCACATGTGCATTCATTGCACATGTGTGTCGGTGTGGACTCTTCTGTGCAATTAGGAAATCTGAGTAGGGCACCCAACTATTTGCATCCCACTCCCACACAAAAGGTTGGGATGGGATTCATAGTTTGCCCATGCCCACAGGGAAACATGGTTTAAAAGATGCCTTGGCAATTATGCTGAGGCTGAAAGATTTTGGGGTGTGTGACCAGAGCCAATTTATGGTTTGCTGCTCCCATCTTCTTCACTTCATATTTTCAGTCGAGGAGAGCGGACAGAACTTATTAGGCTGGCCTAAGTGTTTTATTTTTCATTTTCCCCAGCTTTAAGGGGGAAGGGAGGATATTGGGTTTTGGCTTACTTACCTATCCCTTTAGCTGTCTCTAATATTTTCCTGGTTTATAAGTGAGGGAGGGGTGTTTTTTTCCCAGCATTGTCTAGGGCCAGGGCTTCCTTTATAACTTGTTGGCCTTTCCTTTACTCTTTTCTCTTTTTTGGCCCCATTCAGCATCTTCTAGTTGGGAGGCTTTTGCAACCCCCCCCCCCCTTTGCTGCTAAAGCAAGCTGACATCACCAGTTTTAGAGCTAATTACTATGCTAAACTGGGTCAGGTCAAAAAATTTTTGGATGGGAGTTCACCAATAAATAGAAATGCTTTTGGCTTTTTCTTTGCCTTCCTAGGGCCAGCTGTCACCGTATCAGTGATAATCTGTGTTAGTCTGTTCATTTTTAAATCACTTTATGACTTTTGCTGGGTGGTGCCACCACACAACACTTACTGGGTTATTCCCAGTATCTCATAGACATTTGAAGACAATTAATTGCCTTAATTGTGGTGATTTTACTCTTAGCATTGTCATCCTTAGTTTTTAATTGTGGTTATTGCCTGGATAAAGCCCAACGGTGGGCTAATTCTGAGATTCTCCATGCATTGGAAAGTGGGTTGCGGGTTTTACCACAACCGCAAATCATATTTCAAAGGCCTGAGCTTTATTGAGCAGATGGAGTTCACCTGTTTGAACTGGGCAATTCTATTTTCTTAATGGAACTACCACACGGCATTAAGGGTGCCTTGGTGGGAGATGAGGGCTAAGCAGATGCTTACCCTGTATCTTTGGCATGATTGGAAAGAAATTTAGATTTCAATGGATGCCTAGGACACTGTTTGGGAGGTCTACGTAACCACCTCTTTGGACCTTAGGACCTGGGAGGTGGGGAAAGAGACACCCCTTGGGACTATATGGAGGATAAACCACTCTCTTTAATTCTTGGGCTTTGGGAGATGGATTTTCATGTTAGTCTTCCTGATATGGTCCAGCCAACAGATAACCCAGCTTTTGGGTTACCATTGGAGTTCAGGTGCTATTGCCCAGGGGAGGCTGGGGAGGTGGTCTTGGACATATCCACTGGCTGCAGCTGCACCCATCCTTGGCTATTTCCCTACCTGGTTTGCAGTTCCATTAAGAAATCAATAAATAGGTCAAGTTAATAAATGGACCTGTTTGAACCCACTTTCCGTTGTCATGTCTCATTATTCCTGGGGTGGGTGGGCAAACTTCCATGCGTCTTCAATTGAATGTGCATGTATGGTCCCATCAGAGGTTCCATTCAATATGTAAGGAGGGTATAGCCAACTGAGACAAAGATGTTGGGGTAGAACAAAGCTTAAATATTTGGTCAGCTCCCACCTTCTCACTTGGTTGATCAAAGGTTGGAAAGTTAGTGAAAAAGTGGTACTCTAATATGTTTACACTAAAAATTCTACCATGTGAACTGTATTTATATTGAAAAAGACATTTTGCTTAATCTTATTTCATAAAATCATAGAATGATAGAGCTGGAGGAGATCTCAAGAGCTATCCAGTCCAACTCCCTGCCATGCAGGAACTCACAATCAAAGCACCCACGACAGATGGTCATCCAATTTCTGTCTAAAGATCTCCAAAGAAAGGGACTCCACCACTCTCTGAGGGAGTGTGTTCCACTGTGAAACAGCCCATACTATCAGGAAGTTCCTCCTAATGTTTAGGTGGAAACTCTTTTCCTGTAGCTTGCATCCATTGTTCTGTGTCCTACTGTAGTCTCTAGAACAGCAGAAAGCTTGCTCCGTCCTCAGTGTGACATCTCTTCAAATATTTGGTCAGAGCTCTTACATCACCTCTTAATCTTCTCTTCCCCAGGCTAAGCATACCCAGCTTCCTAAATTTCTCCTCATAGGGCATGGTTTCCAAACCTTTCACCATTTTGGTCGGCCTCCTCTGGACATGCGCTAGCTTGTCAACATCCTTTTTGAATTGTGGTGCCCAGAATTGAGCACAGTATTCCAGGTGAGACCTGACCAAAGTGGAATTCAATTCCAATATATAACTGCACTAAAAATCTTACCAAATTGAAGGAAACATTTTTCTTTCTTTCAAACCCCCCCATTTCTTATGCATCCTCCTATTCAAGCAAAATGGATATGGTTAGTGGAAAAATACATAAAGAGATGAAATGTAAATGGTAAGCTAGACACACTCATTCCAGTAATATCAACAACACCTAATCCCATGCCATATTCTGCTGGTGTTCTCTCCTTCCAGTCCTTTGCTGCCTATCACAGAGTGAAAGATGAGGAGGGCAGGGTGGCAGTAAGGGGGAAAGCACCCAACTTAACACACATACTCATATCATTTCCTCAAAAATGTCCTCTAAATTTCATTTAGAGAAAAGATACTTTATTCCTCTTAATAGGCAGGTCCCAACTCTGGGGTTGACCCCATGTACCCCATAATCTGCCTTGCAAAGCCATCTATTAGTAACCCCAGAGAAAGAAGAAGCAAAATTTTAGCATAAATAAAGCAAAAGCTCATACTTCAAAAAAATGAGAAAGAAACTAATTCAAATTATACCATATTAGATGACAAAGAACATCTGAACATTTTATATTGCTTTGTTATTAATATTCAATCAGCACATTTGAAGATAACTTTATAAAAAGTCCCAAGAGTCTGATATGCTAGAGCCTTCCCTGCCTTCAGATCATTTTGTAAAGGAAATAGTCTTAAGGTAAAATATTGTTATCTCCCTTCCCTCTTTCACCAAAGAGCTAAATTCAAAAGCGTAGCCATTTGTAACCATGCATGAAACTGATCTTTTGGTTTTATAGTTGTAATGTGTCTAGAATTTCTGACATTTTATTATTACATTTTACTGTCCTCAGAATGTAAGTGACAGCTCATTGTCCAGATGGCTTTGGGAAAGAAAGAAAGAAAGAAAGAAAGAAAGAAAGAAAGAAAGACTCTGATATGGACTTTTCACTTACCCGCTAATAAATTCCCTGCAACTCTGAAGATCTTACTGATCACTCATTCCTGTCAATCCCAGTCAAT
The DNA here is from genome assembly GCA_034509955.1 of Urosaurus nigricauda. Taxonomy (NCBI): domain Eukaryota; kingdom Metazoa; phylum Chordata; class Lepidosauria; order Squamata; family Phrynosomatidae; genus Urosaurus; species Urosaurus nigricauda. Next base: position 251,283,291 of record JAOEGL010000001.1, on the reverse strand, counting down.
CTAGCCAATGCTGAGAGATGATGGGAGCCACAGTTCATCAATATTGTGAGGGTTTCAGGTAACAACATACCCTTCAACAATTCACAGAGGAAAACTGGGACACATACAGCCAAGCAGCATCAGAGTGTGGTGAAGCTGGCAAAAGTTTTTAACAAGGAGGAACACACAAGCTAGGAGATGCTGCAGCAGTTTGCTTTTGCCTCAGTCTGCTGGGAAGGGCAAGATTCTGCCCCTTTCTATCCCTCTCTGCTGAATTAATTCATTGCAAATTGGTTTTTGTACCTGAATTCAGTTTTCAGCAATTGAAATCAGATGAGGACAAAAGGGAAAAGTGGGAAGAGGGCAGAGAAACTGAGACGCAGGGTCAGTTGGACAGTATGTAACATCCTTCTTCCCTATTTATTTTAGCTCCCAGCATGGAGGAATGCAGCCATCTATCAGTGGTAGCAAGAATTCAAATGGGTTTAGCAACAAGATCCTAAATGACTATAGTTAAAATAAATTTTATTAGTGATTCATTATTACAGAAAAGAAAGAAAACAAAACAGCAAACAAATAAGAGACAACAACGAGCAAAACACACACACACATAACTTTACTAAAAAAAAAAAAAAAGTCTAACACTCCATAAACTCACTTCTGTGTCTCTCCCTCCCCCTTCTAACCCTATTGACTTCCTTCTCTTCTCTGATTGCAGTCTTCAATGCTGATTTATAATTATTCCTCTCTGAATAATGTCCAGCTATTTAAACAAATTTTTCTATTTCATACAAAATAATTATTAATTAAATATCAAATTGAAAGATTACTCTTCTGGTAATATGGATTTTGAATTCTATATTCATCCAAAGCTTCCCACACCATAGATATGCATGCCATCCAAATCTCAATTCATGTCCTCTCAACTTTAACTTCGTTTTATTATCTAAAGCAACCCAACCCAAAAATGCAGATTCAAAATATAATTTAATGTCTGGTTAATATATGATCATTATTTTATTGTGTTTTAAATTGCTTTATTTTGCTGAGTAAACTGCATGGAGATTCATGTGATAATGTAAGACAGACAGATATAGATATAGATTCACATTACCACTTCAACCCATGTACAGTCTTCTGCTAGTGTCTTCTGATGGTGTCTTGTATCTTCCGCTGCTGCCATCTCATCTCTCTCCATTCTTCTCTTAGGTTCTTTCACTCTCTTGGTTGTTATGTATCTTCTTGTCTAACTATTTTATTTCATAAAGCTCTTTCATGTTTCATCCCCACTCTTCTATGTGTCTCTATTCTCATGTGATTTGCTCCCTCTGCTCTATTGTGTGTCTTTCTGCCCATACTCCTCCTGCCTCCCTCCCTCCGTCCATTCCTCCCTCACTCCCTTCCTCCCTCCCGTCTTTCCATCTTTTCCCCCTTTCCCTTACTTCTTACTCAGCAACTTCTTTTACTGCACAAACCTCTGCATCATGAGGCAGCATACTGTGGGCTTGCTTTGCCTATTCCTACCTCCCCCCAGTTCTTTGCTGCCTGTCACAGAGTGAAAAGTGAGGATGGCAAGTGGTATTCAAGTGGTAATGTAATATTGTGTGTGTGGGTTTACATTACCATTTGAATCTCTATGCAGTTTTGCAACACAAAAAAATCATATATAAAATGTGTTTGAACAATTCTCTGCCACTCTTCACCTTCCAGGTGAGGTCAGAAACTAACCTCTTGCAATTTCTTGCCAAGCATACCTCCATCTTTTTATTTATTTATTTATTGGATTTTTACCCTACCTTTCTCCCAAAATGGGATTCAAGATAGCTTGAACTACCCCTAGAGGTTATGTGTGGGAGGTCCGCAAGGACCATCCAGGGGCCAGCAGTTCCAAAAATTATGAAGAATATATATATATATATATATATATATATATATCCATTTTGGGTTTTGAAAAATTGGAATAATTTTGATGTTAGACAGTGCAGGGGTCCCTGAAACTTGTTTTAAAAATGAATTGCCATTCCTGGGGCTTCTAGAATAGTTGAATCAATAATTTTTGGGTCAGACTAAAAGGCAGTTTGGAGGGAGACTGCAGAGTTCATGGGCCTCATACAACCTAATATTGCACTTTGCTTGCACCTATTAGAAATAAATTATTAATTTCTCTAAACCTCAGGTAGTGGATGAAAAGGAGCAGGAGAAAAAGCAGGAACAGCAGCGTAGAGTTTATAATACTTTTAAAACAACAGTGATTTCCCCCAGCCATTTTCTCACAACAGTAGGGATCTCCATTCATCCTCCCCCCCCCCCGAAGGAAGATGTATGGATCACAGTGTTCTGAACAATAATTCAGACTGAGTAAGGCTTCAGAAATAAAACTGAGGTCTGTTCTCACACATAATTAGAATTTTTCTTGAACTATTAACAGAATGAAAATTCTCACATATATCAATCACAATGAGTGATGTTGCTGAAGTTCAAAATATGAATTTGCCTAACCCTTAATGCTCCAGTGCATTTTGAATTTAGCAGTATTTCCCTGAGATGCTTTTCTTTGGCTCAGAATGTTAAATGAGTTTCTACATGTACACCTTCAAAGGAGCGATGGAAAAGAATTTCATTGGATTTGACAGTCTTGATGAAAATAGCCCTTTCACACCTCTTGAGTCTCATTGTGAGAAACATGCAACTCACCTCTCAAAATTAGAGAGACTTGTGAAGAGTTTTGGTGGTCTGGAGGACCCACAAAATATTGCACATGCGTCAAATGTGGACAGTTTAAAAATGCACATAAACACATTTTAATCAGTGGATGGTAATGTATTGATAAATTAGGTAAATGCATAAATAATTTTATAAATTAGGAAACATTCATTCTAATTAATTAAAATGTGCACCAGTTTCTATGCAGGATACAAAACACAAACAAGCCTTACAACCAAATGTGAAACAAGGACAAAAGTCAATGTAGGTGGAAATAGGAGAAATCCAATGAAATCAAAGCTAAGAGACTTTCACAACCATGTTTCAAAGCAGCTTTGGTTTTATAAGGACATGATGAAAATAGGACTGTAAACTTCATGCTACTAAGTATGAATTAATTTTTATAGTTTTCTTCCAGTTGTTGGAGAATACAAAGATTTCTTTCCAGATAAAGAAGAAATTCAGAGTTTATGAATCTTTTCAGGGAAATATTTTGTGCTGAAATAGATATGGATTTTATGTGCAAAAACACATGTTTTTTGCACTGAAAACATGTTTCCTGGGCAGGAAACAGCACTTTATGTATGAGATGTGCTGTATCTTGTGCAAGCAACATGTTTGCTGCACAAATAAATATGAAGGTTTTTTGTGTGTGTCCTGATCCGATTACATGTCATTTCCATTTAATTCAATGGGACCTAGGTTAAGACTTTACTTTTTACATAGACATCAATGGGACCTACATTCATTCATGTGACCTAGATCCAACTTACTGATTTATCTCACCATTTGTGAGTATTGGAAAATAATATTGTGTATCTTCATGAAAAATTGTGCTTGTCAGGTGCTAAAAGTCTGGATAAAGGTCAGGAGTTACAAACTGTTCATATACTGTATATAAATGGTATATTGTCTGTCGCTTCCCAGTTGGGAAATGAACTGAGGACTGTTACTCATGGCTAGCGGTAGGGGTTTTTCCCCTCAAAGTAATCTCATTAATTTCCCTGTCAGTTCTGTCAAGAGGGATGTCATTCAACATTCTCAGTATCTCAGAAAGGTCACTAAGGGAGACAAGCCAAAACAAACAATAAATTTAAAGCACTACTCCACTACTGTGAACCCCACAATGAAATGGATCCCAACCCTCACCTAGACACTGTAATAAATTAAAAATAACAATTAAGCGCAAATAGCAGAAATAGCAGAAAGGGTACGAAATTATGCCTAACAGCCTTAGCAATGTTTCCCTGGAAGCTCCTCTGTTTGCAAAGATCCAGGAGAAAGAGAACATTTGCAGGGTGGCCTGATAAAATATATTCTCTCCACAACCCTCCTACATGGAACTAGAGCTTGGTGTCAAGCACCAAGCACAAAGACCTCTGGTTTCTTAATAGACACCATCAAAATGTCACTCTCCCTGCAGCATTTAGATGTGCTGCCCAATGAACAAAAACATACCAACCTATTGTTGTATTATAGCATCTTGCTCCTCCTCCTCCTCCTCCTCCTCTTTTTCATCATGATCACAACACTATCATAATGAATATATTGTCTGAAAGGCTAAAGGGGTGAATGTAGTGGGGTGAAAGGAGAGGGAGAGGCAATTCCAAATAGTTCATGATTTATTTAAGGGAATGCATGATATAGCACTGTATTTGCAGGTGAAAGATTTCATTAAAAACATTCATCAGTGGAAAGATCAAATTGCCTGACAATTTGTTTTCACATTTGCTTCTGGAGGGAAATGAAGGTGTGGGGATGTAGATTTGCATCACCCAGTGTGAAGTCACTATCTATAATGAGTAAAATCTTCCCAGCTTAGTCCAGCATTTATCTGTCAATCACAAACTTTCTGTGATTACTCTTATTTCTGATTTTTTTCTCTTTATGCACAGCACTGGGGTATGTACACAGAAGGGTTTGTGCACACGTCCATTGTAATACTGCTTTTTGGGAAGTGTAGTTTTCAAAACAAGCCATGATTAAAATGGCTTGTGCTTAAAAGGTGCTTAAAAAATGTGCTTCAAAGGTGCTTAAGCACATACTGCTAAAAAATTCAGCATTGTCCCTTCATCGCTTAAGAAACACCAAGCACAAAGCAAGAAAATATTTTAGATTTGCATAGGTGATAGACACACTTTGAAAAGTTCTCAAGAAACCACTAATATCTTTGACCCAATTAGACACAATTAATATTAAATAAATGAGCACAATTTAATACATCTGTGTATAAACTTGTCTTGAACATCCCCAAATGGCAAATTTGATCCAAAAATCAAGTCCAGGGAGTGGATTTTTCAAACTGGGAGTCCATTGCCCCAACATATCTGAAGATTTTTGTTTGTTTGTTTGTTTGTTTGGGATAAAGCAGTTCCATATATTGTTTAGTTATTAATTTCCCACCACCAGTGCTATTAAAAAAAGTAGTGAAGCAAATTTACTACTACTAACAAATTCAGTGATGCTGGCTAATTAGTTTTACATAAGAGGTTAGGCTCCATGAGGATTTGCATTTTGCTGCCAAAACTTTCAAAAAATATTATTTTTCTATTGGTTCAGTTATGATGACATACGTATATGCTAAATATGACTATTCTCAAGGTGAGTAAGAATGGAGCCTCCATTTGTTTAGTTTGCAAAAAGGGGCACTGGAGAACACTGTATGATTCTGTCACCAGCAAGATCTCATATGCTATCAGCCTTGTCAGCCAGTACATTACCATTGGACAGTGTCACTAAACCCTCCGTGTCAGGTTTCCTTAGTGATCGAGACATGCTTCCTACATAACTCGGCTGCAGGAGAAATTCCAAATGAAAACAGTTAATTTGTCATGAGCCCTAGAAAAAGACAAGATCACATGATTTGCCAAGGAAATAAAATGGTAAGTTGCAACTGAAGTTTAAAATGATTAAATTGTATAGCTATATTTTACCTATAGTGGGCACGGGGAACAGATGGTGGCCTGTCGCATTCATCCCTAGATTAGATGGATAAAGTCTAGGCCTTATGTTAGCTTGCACCTGTTCCAGTTTTTATTTCCTGGCAAAGAGTAACAGGTGAGGGAGTCTGGACTGCTGAAGGCTTGTTTGTTTAAACTATACCTTAAAAACACTTAGATTTGACATTAATATTATTAGGGCAGGTTTCCACTGGTTATGGCCGATATTGTCAGCATATAATGGCTAAATATGGTCTAGTAAGATAGGATTTCCTGGCTGAAATTCTCAGAATTAGTCATCTTTGTCCTACACCCATAAATAACAGTGTTAATATATTATATCAACAACTGAGCTATGTAAAATGGGCAGCAACTTACAAGGTGAATCTCAACTAGGAAAACTTTTTTTTTTCCTTAGTGAATAACAATGCTGTTTTCTGGGTTGTTGTTTTTTTTTAATGAAATTATGTAGGTTCATCTTGTATGTTTTGGACAAATATTATTTTTAATGCAAGCACATAGATATCAGCTGAACAGAAAGCACACTTATATGCGGATGCATAATGTCAGTGTTCATACAGTTCACTTGTTTTTCATAAATGAGGATTAGTTTCATACATGTATTATTTAAAGTGAGCAGGCGAAATTATGTGTAACTAATTTTTCGTATCTGGAGTTTTATATAGATATAATTATATACTCACCTGCTGCCCTTTGATAGGGATATTATAAGACTGTTACATGTCGCATAATAGGAACAAAGCCATATATACATACATACAGAGCACTTTTTATAAACTGTACACCTTTTATTTTTGGAGGGAAAGTAAGAGGACACTTTGTAGAGATATTCTTGAAACACTACTAAAATATAGAACAGAACATTTCTAAGATAGTATTATCTGTAACTGAGTATTTGTGGGTTTAGGGGGAGGGGTACTTTTCCTTGTGGAGATATCTTTAGAGAATTGGGTTACATACAACCATTTCTCAGCAGAAATTATGTGTGCAGCATATCTTCCTTGCATTCAATTATCTCTAAACACTGCAGGCAGTAATTAATCATAATATCTAATTATATTTTTGAGTGATTTGTTTGTTGCTATTGTTAATTAGTACCAAGTTCTCAAGGATTTTGATGCAGTCAGTATGTCCATTTAATTATAGGTTAAAACCCCATTCTAAAATAATCAGCATGGATTACCATAATCATTGCTGGGGGGGACTTCTAGAATAACCATCTGTGGTTGGTTTCTGCTGAAAAGAAAGCATGACACAGTTATATAGTGGATGTCATAGTTTTCCATTGTTTTGAAGGATAAAATTTTCTGTTGTGCTCCAAGGAAGTGATGACATTACACACAGTCTCCCTCTCACACACACATAAATGTATCCAGTTGGCCCTCTGTATCCACAGATTCTTTATCCTCAGATAAAGACCATATATGGCATGAAAATATTATATATCTATGAGAGAGAGAGGTATATAGGAAATAGGATCTGGCTTATAAAGTAACAGGATAATGAAGCCTGTTGTGTTGAGATGTATAGATATAAATATAGATATATAGATATTTAAAAAAAACAAAGCTTGATTTTCCCATTTTATATAATGGGCACTTTTTTAATTCTGGCATTGCATTTAATGAGGCTTGAACATTCAAGGATTTTGTTATCCACCAAGATGTCCTAGAACAAAACTCCAGTAGATATCAAGGGTCCACTGTACAATAACATCCAGATCCATGAAACAGTAATACCTTTATTCAGCCAACCAAAAAGGCACAAAAATACATCATGTAAGTTTTTGAAGCTCCACTGGCATCATGAGGCAAAGGTGTTAACATTCATACATGAAAGAAAAAATGTCACAGAGCTACATTTTGTTGAGATGATGTTTTTATTGTCAGTTAAGATGGTCTGGAGGAATATCAGTGCAGGCAGAGGTAACTCCCTTTTTTTTTTTTTTTTTTTTTTTTTTTGGGCATACGAATACTGGGAGATATGGAGTCATAAAATCCAGGTAATAAAATACCAACTGCAGTAGAGAAAAAGTAACTTTCCTTATGAAGAAGCCTCTGTGCTGTTTCATCTGGAAAAACCTTTAGGCGTCGTATAGCAAATACATTCCCAATTTATTTATTTATTTTCCCTTTGTTGGAGGTAAGAGTTAGGTCTCAGTCGCTTGGTTCCGTCTTGTTCAGGGTTTCCCCTTTTGTGGCTAAAATGCAGAAAACACATCCAAGGATAGGTGTGCTGGTCAGAAACCAAAATAGAATAACATCCAAAATCCACAAAACAGCAATATCTTTATTGAGCCACTCAAATATGCACAACATACATCATACAGGCTTTCAAAGTTCCACTGGTTTCTTCATTAGATGAAGATATTAAAAGGCGTACAGTAGAAGAAGAAAAATGACAATGTTAGAGTCACAAGAATACATGTTTTTCAAGATGTTTTTGTTTGCAGTCAAGATGATCTGGAGACATACCAATGCAGGCAGATGCTACTTCCCTCTTTGCCCACAGGGCATTGGGAGACAAAAGAGTATTTGTCCCATAAGTATATACATATCCCATCTTTCCTCCAACAAACTCAGAGCTCCCCGTCATATTCTTGCAACAACACCTTCAAGGGTGTTAAGCTACTTTATTATTTGAGATTGCTGATAAAACAGAGATCTATACTGTACTTGGGTTCTGAGCCTTGTGCGCAACATATATCCACTGCAACAAACTATCTCTGCAAACTAATACTTCTAGGTTAGTCTTGATCCAACAGTCACGAGAGTCTTACTGCAAGCAGTATACAACCCTTCCCCAGCTTGTAACAATTTTCATTTGTAGTGCTGGAATATTAGCTTGTAAGGGCTTGAAAATTCCTCACTTCCTTCTGAATACATATGACACACATACCCAGGGAGAACAGATTGCAGAGGGTTAACCCTGTCACCATCCTACTGCCCACAAACTTTCATCCCTGTCAAACTGGCAGCAGGGACAACAGTGGGTTGTCTGTATTTGCACACCCATCCTCTCACCTGCTGCCTGGATATCTGAGAGGCTGGATGTTCAGTACCACAGGCATAATGATAGCACAATTATATTATCCAGTCTGCCAAGATTTACCCAGATTCTGTCTATGCCATCAAGTGCTTGTTTCATGTTTACAATATTAGTTGTTTTTCATTAGTATTGTTGCTGTTTCTGTTATTATTGGTGTCATCTTTTTATACTACCCCTTTCTCCCAAGATTGGGATTAAAATGGTTACAGTACAGTTAAATACATACAAAGGTCAACACTAAAATAGAATTAAAGTATTAACAATATTAAAACCATAGAAAACAAATCCTTAAAATGATAAAAAGCAGAAATAAAAAATAAACAAAGAATACACACCCTCTCAAAAGCTTTTTGCCTTAAAAACAAACTTCACCTCTAAAATCCTGTTGGATTTTTTTTAAAAAAATCCTGCTGATGAAGAGTGTCATTCTGTCCTTCCTAGGGAGGGACTTCAAAGTCTGGGGCAACCACTGATAAAGCCCTTTCTCACAAGTCCTACCTGCAGAAGGCCTCCCATAATGAGGAGAGACAAAAAGAAAAGTCCAGATAATGGGCTCCCATCAGAGACATAGGTGGATAGTAGCCATGCTTTACAACCAGAGGAAGTTGGCAATCCTGCCATGGTAATGGAGCATGGACCATCCCACACAGACTCTGAAGGGCTGGAGTCAGATATAATTTTACCCGTCTGAATAGTAAAGATTAAAGCAACAGCAACAGCAGGCTGGAAAAAGGATCTGGTATGGTGTCCTTAAGAAGAAACCAGGTAACGGAGCCTTTTCTGCTGATTTATAGGTTATGAATAAGCTAAGCAGGGTCAGCTCCAGTTAATCCTAGGATGGGGGAATGCCAATGAATTCCAAATGCTGTAGGCTACATTTCAGTGTAAGGAACTGGCAAACAACCTCTTTAAGACCTGTATGCATGGGCTAAAAGGCTATATTTCCCCCGGCCTAGCATCATCCTGTCTGGGTGACATAGGCCATTAGCCCAGGCCAGGATCATCCAGTCCAGACACCAATCTGGCAGTCCCAGACTGATTCTGACACAAATGGACCTTAATTCAGTCCAAAAAAGACCAATTGTTTGAGTTTCCAACCAATGGACTAAACACTTTGCTGCCACCATCACTTCCATCCCTTGTTGCAGCCTCTAATGTTGGAAGGGGATGATTGGCCAGATGGCTATAGCCAGGTGACTCATTTCATCCTTATGGGCCATGGTGAGGGCCTTTGGGATGGAAATGACGGCAGGCAATAAGCTCATATTGGCAGCAATTCCATGGCATGGTGATGGGTGGGCGTGTAAACACCCACCTATCATCATATTGGCCTGGAGACATACCCAGGTCAGAACCAGAGGCAGGATACCTTGGGCTTGGCCTGTAGTATCCTGTCCATCTGCTCAGGCCCTAAGTATTCCTTGTCTAAGAAAACCCTCTAAAATCCATGGGGTCATCATAAGTTAACAGGGTATTTAGTGGCACAAATTAGCACAGTAAAGGCTGTCTCTTTGTTACAAGGCAGTAGATCCACCACCTGTAGATCCACTGTGAGTTTTTCCTTTTTCCTGACTTGCACCTGTTCCTTGGACTAGTCTCTTCAGTGACTCAAGTCCTTGATTTGGATCCATCTTGGCTTACTTTTTATGTTTAAACCCTGGAATTCATTGACTATGCTTCTTTTCCTGATGGGCCCTCTGTGTTTGACGCTGTTCTGACTTAGTGTTTTCAATACCTATTCTCTTGAATCAGAGGTGCACTCTTTTGGGCACTCTCCACCCTGAAAGAGGACATTATTTCACATATCCACCAACCATACCTGAGAAGATGGTGGGACTGAAGAATGGCCTCTCCTGAGGATCTCATATTCCATGGCACAGTTGGGGGTTTTTTTTAAGATAACTTTACATTTAAAAAACAAACTAATGAGCGCTATCATAGAAATAAGGATATATTGAAAACTGTTCTATGCAAAATAATGTCTTTATCTAATGAATTAAATCACATATATGACTAATATTGGCAGGACTTTATAAATTTGAAATTTCGGAGAGGCCTGCCAATCTTTGTACAATGTGTGCAGCCATGCTATCAAAACTGCTATTAAAGAGTTAAAGTGGAAGCTCAGAAATAAGCCTTACTTATTTTTATATTGTCCAGTTAGTTGACTTTATATTTTTTAAAAATGAACATGAACACAACATCTGTACACACTGAGGGTGAAAAATGGGTCTTGGAAATATTTTTGAAAACAGAGAGCATTGTTTCCTCAAGGAAAGGACAGACACCTAAATGTCATCCATAGAAAATGATGTGTTGGACTCCTGAGTACAGTAAATTTCTGATGAGAGGAAGAGACAGTGAAGAACTTCTTGACAAGAAAATTAATGGAGATTGAGAGGAAATTAGGGCTGCAAGTGGTAATGGTGAGGGACAGGCTCAATGCAAGGTAAACTAAAACCAGTCCCAAATCTTGAAGAATCTGGGCGTGCATTCTACAAGTATGACATGAAGGCACACAGCAATAACAGGACTGAAAAGTTTTCATAGTTGATAATTGATGCCCCTGCTTTTTACTGACAATTATATATTTTTTAATGGTTGGAGGTGGCCATTGGTCTGCTGCTGCCAAAACTGTGGATTTTACTACTGTTCTTCCCACAGCTACAGTTGAGTTCTACTTGTGCTCAACTAGGATCGAAGAAGCAGGTGTCTGGTTTGGATGAAAACCCGTGTCTGGTAAGTTTACCACACAGTCCCCAGGGACATTCCTGGTGTGGAATGAATGGGAGATTGATGGGAACAGAATGGGGGCTATCACACTCTGGAATGCCACCGCCACTGCCGGAGGTTCCCATTCCGTTCCTGATCCGTCCCAGAGGAGGCGATTTTCAGCATTCCTGAAAATCTCCTCCTCTGGGATGGATCAGGAACACAATGGTAACTTCCAGCAGTGTTGGCAGCATTCCGGTGTGCAATAAAATGTGTGATAGCCCCCATTCTGTTCCTATCCTGCTCCCTTTCGTTCCATACCAGGAGTATCCCTGGGGGCTGTGCAGTAAGCTCCTGGATCCTTCTGATTTATCAATAGTGATATACGTGTCTATTATATCTCTCTCACCTCTTTTAAACAGTGGTACAGAAACTTTGACAGGTCAATTCTGGAAATAGTGTTTTCTTATACCACCATTGCCAGCAGGAAAAGATTTATTATATGGTATATATGCCATCATACACTCATTGAGAGAGAGGCAAAGACATGATGATTTCATTTTCACAATGATATATAGGTGTTGCTGCCTTGCCCAGATTTACTGCTAATGATCCAATTGCCTTTGCTGTTCCAATGAGTTTCATTAGGCCTCACATACTGGGGCATCATTTGGCTTTGGCTTCAGAGAAAACAACAAAAAGCAATAGCATGAATCTCCTTTATTTTCTCGAGCTAAACACTCAGTGTGGAGGACCAACTTATGACAGCCCCCTTCCCCAAACTAAAAATGTGTAATAGCATTGTATATTGCACTTCAAGCCTTCAGTCATTTTGTATAAAATCACTTTTATAAGGTTAACAAATCAAATGGACAGATGATCAATGTCAGACCTATTGAGAACCTGCCTGTGCAAACAGAATACAAAATTAGCTTCAAGTCTATCACTCAAGGCATTGATGTCCGTGTGTATATTAATGCATGGCTTGGATAAGGCTTGTAAAAGTCACCTTGATCTTAAAATGTGTTTAACATGAATTTCACATTAAAGTGTGAAAGATATTTAAGGTTAATAAAATTTTCCTATTACATGATGAAGACACTGTTAATAGCTATAAATACACCTTGAACGTTGACTTCCTGTATTAGTTCAATTACTGAAGCAATTATAAATCATAATAATTATTTGTTAAATTTAAATATGTAGGGAAAGGCATGAATCTTTTTCTCTGACAGTTGTGCCTGTCAGTGCAGACATTCAAGTAGACTTTAGAGTTTGGAGTCTCCACTGAGAACAACTTTCTTCCCAAACTCATCTCAATGGTGGTTGTGGGAAGAGGGGTTGCATTTGGGTCTGTGGAACAAATGTTTGGGTCTGCATTTTTTATTTTTTATTTTACCTGCAAAAATCTTCTTTAATATCTTCTTACCTGTTAAAAAATCTTCTTAAAAATCTTCTTAAATTTTATTCCACTGACTTCATAACTTTATGTATTCATTTTCAGTTCAGCAACGAACCACCTTTTTATTAAGGATGGTATTTAGTATAATCCATACTATATAAGATACTTGAAGAGATACTTATGTCATATGAATTGTAGTAAATAAACAAAATACAGAATACAGTACATCAGATACAGCCCTTTTGGTGGTTTTTGGTGACTGGGATTTATACAGTATGAAGCAATTTAGAAATATTTCAAATATTAAATATATTACATACAATTAAACCTGGGATTCTCAAACTTTTGTCTTCCAGGTGTTTGGGACTCTCTTAATTGGGACTCTCTTAATTGGTTATGACACATTGTTCATATCACTCTGACTGAATCTTATAATATGGGGCAGGAAATATGGCTAAGGAAAGAGGAGAAAAGCAAATAGTACCTGCTGAAAATCAGTCAGGAGGCTCAGCCAGCCTGGCCAACAGTCAGGAATTCTGGCAGCTGAAGTCCGAAATATCTGGAGGACCCAAAGTTTTGGAACCACTGAATTAAACTATGCATTTCCCACATATAATTTTGACACCTTTCCTGTTAATGATCATGCCGGGAATATCACATATCATCACTGCAGTTAACATAAACTAAATTGGACAATAAACTCTTGCAGAATATCTCTGTAGCTCTAGTATGTGACTTAAGGGATAAAAAAGGGCAAGATGATGAGTTTTATTTTAGTAGTTTAATTTCTTTGTACTATCCTCGGGGTGAATATAGCAATATTTTTTTTGTTGAACCTGAAAGACTGATTTTCAGCAGGTACTATTTGCGTTTCTCCTCTTTCCTTAGCCAGTTCCTGCCCCATATTATAAGATTCAGTCAGAGTGATATGAACAGTGTGGCATAACCACTGCAGAAATCTTCCCAGACAATCATACCATTTAGAAAAATGGCGAGTGGAACTCTTAAAGAAAAGTCAATTAAGAGAGTGGGGGCAATTGTCAAAGACACAAATGGCTATGAGGTACTCTACTTCCATATGTGCTTTTGAAAATATCCCTTTTGAGGGAGCTTCAAAAGCTCAGCTTGCACTAATCCATTGTGCTGAGTTCTTCTGAACAGCTGGTTGAAGTGACACAATGGGAGCAGCCATGTACTATTGAAAATTTTATCTTTGTTTTGGTACCTACATTGGAGTAGAGTTTTTTTTTTCTAGAAAGTTAGGCCACATACATTCGTAATTGTACTATGTAGAAGAGAAAGCATGACCATATTTGATGATAGAAAATTTGAGTGCCTATAATTGGTGGATATAATTCATCCCCCCCCCCCATTTGTATGTGCTAGAATATGTTACACTTTTCTTAAAACTGAGTACAGGAAAACAGGTATTCTCATATAGCTGACTAATGTAGCCACCTGTACTCAAGGAGTCACAAGTTATTATGCACTCTATCTCAAAACATGCTTTATGTCTGATTAGAAATGTTTATATTCCATGCCACTTCCTTTGATGGCATTTTAAAACAACTTAAACATTGAAAGTCATACAGAATAAACAGGCTGAAAATATATTACACCATTTTTACAAAAATGTAAAGCAGTTTAAAAACAATGTACGTATACAGATTTGGATAAAATCATTTAGTCCTGAAGGCTTTAATAAAAAGCTGTGTTTTAACTTGGTCTCTGACAGAAATTTCTGCTGGCCCCAGCTGGGCATTTCTCAAGTAGGGCATCCAACAGAAAAGGAAAGTGTCCACATCCCCCCACAGTATGTTGGTTCCCCTGAATTGTACCCTTTCTAGCAGTTTTCAGTCCTTGAACAGATATATACGGTATGGGAGGAGACATTTTGAGTATCAAAGTCTCTAGATGTTTAGAGTTCTTCTGACCATTACCTATTTATTGGGAATGACTGGCCAACACTCATACATGGAGCATCATCCTTTTATGATGCATACATTTCCTCTTATCCAGAGTTCTTGGCACTTAGGGGAACAGCTCTGCGTTAAATACATTTCTGTAGTAGCAATGGAAGAAAATCTCTTCATCTAAATTTTGTTGAGTTTCTACAAACCTCACCTGTACCATCTCCCAATCTTTGTTTCATATCAGGATGTTAGAGTTCATGGGAGGGTTTTAGTCACCCTGAAATTCATGCACTGCATTTCCCCCCCACAACTTTATTTGTGTGGTTTACCTAACTTATGTCATGCTTCCCCACTGACTTCAGTGTTTTTGCTATTTTTCCCCCATTGGGTACATATCTATTATTCGCATTTTAATATTTCCGCATTGTTCTGAGCACAATTTATTTCTCCAAAATGTCCGGTCAGCCTTATAAATGTGCAAATATTCAAAATGAGGCCCAATGTAAAGCAGCAAACTTCAGGAGATGCAAAAATATTGCTTTCATCAAGATTGTTGAGTTCAGTATTTCTTTGCAGATTTAATATTAATGTCATCCCCCCCCCACTTAATGGTTTTAAGATTGCATATTAATATTTCTCTTATTCTCTGAACAGTAATATCTTTATGTTTGCACTATATCATGTAAGCCTAATCGATCAAAATATCCACATTTTCCCATAGATAACAACTACAACTCTAAAGTATGCTTTCAGAATGGCCTCTTATATGATGTGTGACCAATATTTTATATTCATACTCGAAAAATATATTCCCAAATCTATCCTCTTCCTCCAGCCAGTCCTTCTTATTCATTTTCATGTTAAAAAAGAAGAAAAAAAATCTCTAGACATTTCTGCGTTAAAATATACATGTCCGTATCACTGAAAAACCACATAGATGAATCACTCATAGATGAATCATCCCCCCCCCCTTTAACAACATATAATTCATGTCTGTATCCCAAGAAACAATTTATTTTTATTCAGATTGTCACATTTTGTATTTTTGAGGGCTGGATCAGTGCATTGGAAATTACAGGCTGATTTATGGCATGAAGGCAAAAAAAAAAAATACTTTAAAGACAGGGTTACAGGAGGAAAATACTTTTCTTTCTTAAAGAAGAAAAGTCCATCCAAGAGACAACTCATGTGTGAAGGTTCAGGTCAATATTAAAATTTATACTTATTTTATAATTGCTTCAAATTCAGCACCTTGACATTCCCACACACACACACACACACACACCCCGGTTCATATTTAGAAAAGTTTTCAGCACCAGTTCATTTTCTTCTGGTTGGCTTGTTTCTTTGTGTGTGGACTCATAATCTTAACATGGGGTGGTGGCAGTGATCGAGTTTTTGGAAGAGGACATTAATACAGTATTTAATTGTGAAAGCATAGTTGTGTTGTGTGGGAAATATCTAAAGACGCTTCTGAAACAGGATGAAATAAGCTAAAAAGGCTGCAATTGTTTGGATATAAACAATATTGAAGTGTCTAGGAAATATTCAGGTCATTCTGTTGTTGGATAAGGGAATTCTATTGGTAGGGGAACTCTGAAGCAAAATATATAGTCCCCACTCAGAGGGTTGTCTTTTCACGTGGTGATTCATTCTTGCTCATTTATACGTTCATATCCAAGGGCACTAGGTTCTGGATTGACTCAAATTTCAGATCTATAGTGTGGACCTACTGATATTTTCTTCTACTTATAAGAGCTTAACAAACTGATGACAAGACTTAATATGGTTCTTGCTATTGTCTGCAGCATTTTTGAATTATAGGGATAGCTTTATCTGTAATAAAAGTGCATGCATTCTCTCCATGGCTTATAAATTGGAACAGACTAGGGATGGGTAAGAATTGCATTGTTTGTTTGTTCATTTGTTTGATGGAGAACTTTCTAAAAGTCATAAATCCCTCCATAAACACAGTGGAAACAACTTGAGTTACAAAAAACAAGGAATGTTGGGAAAGTGAACCTCAAAAACTCTCCCACCAAACTCTCCCAATATAGTTCTTAAGAGTCTGGTTTTGCATACCTGGTGTCATGTTAGAGTTGCCACCTCTTTCTTCTGAAAGGCTCTTTATTTTT
Source organism: Urosaurus nigricauda (assembly GCA_034509955.1). NCBI lineage: Eukaryota > Metazoa > Chordata > Lepidosauria > Squamata > Phrynosomatidae > Urosaurus > Urosaurus nigricauda. The sequence continues at coordinate 251,266,439 of JAOEGL010000001.1, read as the reverse complement.
AAAAGCTTGGTGGCATGCAGGAACAATATGGATCTCTCCACATGTCTAGCAGTATAAATAAAATGGTAATACCTATACCTATTGTATTTGTTCAGATCAGATGGGTGAGAATTTTGTTTGTTTAATTGTTTGGTAATGAAAGACATTTCCTTCCTTCCTTCCTTCCTTCCTTCCTTCCTTTTTAAAAGGACCCAAAGACTTGGGAGTTTGGTGGGGGGGGGGGTTTTCAACTTGAACATGAGAGAAAGAACACTAACAACTCAAGCCATCTATAGAACAGGCTGAAATACATTTCCCTCTTTAGTATTCAACAGCTGTTTTCTTGCTAATTATGCTAAATCTGGATATGTGGCTCATGGCCAGGGTATCTGAAAGACCACCTCCTCCATTAGGAACCTGCCTAGAATATGAGATTTTCAACAGAAGCCCTGTTGTATGTTCCATAAGCCTGAGTCATTAGACTTGTGAGAAGGTTTATTTGTAGCCATATTTCCGGTGTGGAACTCTCTCTCAAAGGAAAACAGTCAAACTCAATTCTTATTGAGTTTCCAACCAGCAGTCAAAACTACACTATTGAGTCAGCACTTCAGTTTTTAATTATTATTATTATTTTTACTGTTTTTGAATAATGTTTTATTTCTGTTTGTTTTTACCTTGTTTTAAACAAATCAAGTGGAAATAGAAGGAGAAATCAGGAACTACATTAAATGAAAGCCAATACTTTGTAAATAACTTTATAGGCATTTAATGTTATTTTCAGTTTATTTAAGCTTAGGCTATTTGAAGGACCGTATCTCCCTGTACAAGCCCATCAGAGTATAGAAATCATCCAGAGGAGTCCTTCTCTCTGTCCCAACACCTCTTGGGCACATCTGGTGGGAAGAAGCGAAAGGGCCTTCTCAATGGCTGCTCCCAAGCTTTGGAACTCCCTCTGTAGGGAGGCCAGGATGATCCCCTCACAGTTGTCCTTCTGGCAGCAGATAAAGACATTATTTTCTGAGCAGGTCTTTACTATCTGATAAGGACTAGGAATGTTGTCCTAATTTTAAGGTTTGTACTTCTAACTCATTCTATTTTAACTCATAACTGTTTTAACTTTTAAAATGGTTTAATTGTGTTTTTTTTAAATTTCCTATTAATACATTTTAATTTTATATTGTTTTTTTTTCTTCAAATTGTATTGTTTTAAAACTGCTGCTTGCCACCTTGAGTCCCTATGTTGGGAGAAAGGTGGGATATCATCATCATCATCATTGTTTTAAGTTATATAAGCAGAACATAAGGAACAGTATCATTTGCAGTAAATATGTGGGGCTTCTATTGAGGTGCAACCAAGCAGCAGTATGGAAAAATAGGAGCCTGAACCCTTATTCAGGCAATCAGAAGGGTGAAAATTTAGGATGTAATGTCTGGTCAAAAGGCTACGTGAAGTGTGTGAAGTTTTTAAGACATGAGTGGACATGAGTGCACTAGCACTGGCCATTCACAAGAAATAGGGAAAAACAAGTGTGACCTGGGAAGGATCTTCTCTGGACAAAAGTTGTTATTGTTTTGTTTTAATGGAAGGAAAGAGAAGAGCTTTGAAAACTAACATTTTGGATTTAACTTCCAGAATCCTCTAGCTAGCTTGGTTTGGGATAAGAATCAATGGAGCTTATCCACGGGGCCCTGGGAAGGCAAATGGCATGGAATAAAAGGGGACAGAAAGGGGACAGGGAATGGACGCATTTTACTGCACACCGGAACACCGCTGATGCTGCCAGAAGTCTCTGTTCTATTCTGTTCCCCGTACGTCCCACAGAGGCCAATTTTCAAGAACTGTTCTGAACAGTTCTTGAACATTGGCCTCTGTGGGATGGATGGGGAACGGAAAGGGGACTTCCAGTGGCATCGGTGGCGTTCCCGCATGCAGTAAAATGCATCCTTTCCTCATTCTATTCCCTTCCTGCTCCCTTTTGTTCCATGTCATTTGCATTCCCAGAGCCCCATGTGATAAGCTCCTATGACAGACAAGAGATTCTTAAAGAATATATGGTTTGGGCTGGACTTTATTTCACCTCATATGAAACTGCTCAAACATGTGTAGCAAAACACATGCTTTGTTAGCATGAGATCCAAGATCTAAAAAGTGCATCCCCGTCGACAGACTTTCTGATGGCAGAGTGGGAAAGGCCACCTTCCTAAGACCCTGTAGCTCCACTACCACTGAGAACAGACAGTACTAGACTACATTGCCTGATGGTCTGCCTCGCGGCAATATCCTAAGTCTGAGGCAGACCTAGTCTGACTGGGACTAATTTCTATTCTATATATTTCATTGTGTGTACTCTAAGTTTGGTTCTAAAGCGATTTGTTCATACATGCTTTCTCAAAGTGAAGGCCACAGTCCTTTGAGAATGAAATAAGAAATGAGGGGGACTTTAAGTCTAAAAGGTGAAGTAGATAATGGTAAGTTTAAAGTCATTCATGCCACCAGAAAAGAAGGTGACAAAAAAAACAACAACCCTTGAATAATCAAATATTACGTTTTTTTTAGACTCAAAGGTAAAGAGAAGAAAGTACCTACATCTGAAGATTTAAATAAAAAGTGACGATTTTCACCCAATGTGTCAGCTTTCCAAGCTATGCTTTTCATCTCCACTTCTACTTGATGCTTGGCTAAATTAAACAGCTTGATCCCCCCCTCCTTCATGCCCATGAATTAATTTGCATAAGGAGCAGCCTTTATCACTTTTGCTACAATCTCTGTGTACAATAATTCACTGAACTAAAAGCATAGATCCTCTGTTTGTGATTGATATGATATGTCCAGGCAGTCGCTTCCCTTATGGCATTTGAAGAGGACAGTGGATGACAATATCAAGATTATTAGGAGAGTACGTTTAATTTTGTACCCTGTCAAAGCCCTTGCTGTAATCTCCATCACAAGAAAGATTCATGTTGTACGATTTCCTTTTCTCATTATCGTCATTGTCATGAGAATGAGACTCAGAATTTAATTGGCTCCAGTAGTTTGTGCAGTATGGCCAGATAGTTAACTGTTGTTACTTAAGTAGTATGTTAGCTGAATATCACACTATACTGTTTTAGTGATGTTATTCCACTTTAACTTCTGGGAATCCTGGAATTTATGATTTAGGAAGAGGCATTTAGACTTTTCATCCAGACAATTCTTAGGCTTCAATAAAATACAAACCCCAGAATTCCGCAGGAGGCAGCCATATTAGTTAAAGTGGAATAACAGTGCTATAACAATACAGTGTGATGCTGACTTTAGTCATTTTTTAAAAATATTTGAATGGTGCCAATTCACCATTCATCATGAGAAGTGACTAAGAATCTTCTAGTCAGAAGAGAGAATGGCTGGCATTCTCCACTGCAGCCACAAATTCATAACCTAAAGTTATTGATCAGTAACTGCTCCACACTCAGGTATGGTCAATATTCACAATCTGACACAGTTTCCACAATCATAAACAGACATGCCAGAACCCACCTTAAACATGAGGGAACTGCTTCAAATGATGGAAGTCTATAGTATGGGCAAGCAGAGGGCTTCAGGATGATATGGCTATCACACTCTACCCCCCAAGTTGCTGGGCAATGTGGAGGGGTTGTCACATTGTGGTTCAGGAGTGTGAAGTGGCTGCCATGTAGGATGCTAAAGTGCCCCACTTGACCATATAAAAGACCTCCATCACTTGGAATGGCTTCCTCAAGTACAAGGTGGATCCCAGGGGTCAATGGAGGATCTCAGCCAATATTGATAAGATGGACATAAAGAACACCCAGTCACAGATCTGTAGACCATTGGTTTGTTTGTTGCAACACGTTATGTCTCCTTTAGAGATTAATTGATTGATTAGTTGGGAAAGTATGAAATGAGACCCGTAATTTTAGATATGAGTCTACAACAATACATTTAAGACAGAAATAAAAAGTGTAGGTAGCTGTCTCCAAACAATTTTAAGTGATGAGCCAACATGAGAAGAAGCCAGACCAAGTGACCATGCCCGTTTATATATTGGTTGCCTTGTCCCCACATTTCAACACCATGGTGTTTGTGTTATGATGTGTTACCTACCTCTTCTTCTTAAAGGGAATGTACATATTGTCCCTTGTTAAGGAGAATGTACATGATTTCAGTATGGCCTTTGACAAGGTTCCCCATGACATTCTTGCAAACAAGCTTGTAAAATGTGGACTAGACAAGGTAATTGTCACATGGATTTGTAATTCGTTGACTGGCCAAACCCAAAGGGTGCTCAACAATAGCTCCTTTTCATCCTGGAAAGAAGTGACAAGTGGGGTGCCACAGGATTCTATCCTGGGCCCAGTGCGATTCAATATCTTTAGTAAGTTGGATGACAGTATTGGGGGCATAGTTATCAAATTTGCAGATGACACCAAATTAGGAGGAGTAGCTAATACCCCAGAGGACATGAACAAAATTCAAAATGACCTGAATAGACTAAAAAGCAGGGCCAAAGCTAAAAAAAAAATGAAATTCAACACGGAGAAATGTAAGGTACTGCACTTAGGGCGGAAAAATGAAATGCACAGATATAGGATGGGGGACACCTGGCTAAATGAGACCACATGTGAACACGAGTCAACAGTGTGATGCAGCACCTAAAAAGGCCAATGCAATTTTAGGCTGCATCAATAGAAGTATAGTGTCTAGATCAAGGGAAGTAATAGTGCCACTCTATTCTGCTTTGGTCAGGCCCCACCTGGAATACTCTGTACAGTTCTGGGCACCACAATTCAAAAAGGATGTGGAGAAACTGGAGTGTGTCCAAAGGAGGGCAACTAAGATGGTGAAGGATCTGGAAACCATGCCCTATGAGGAATGACTTAAGGAGCTGGGAATGTTTATATATTTGAAGGGATGTCACATTGAGGAGGGAGCAAGCTTGTTTTCTGCTGCTCCAGAGAACAGGACCTGGAACAATGGATGTAAGTTCCAGGAAAAGAGATTCCGCTTAGACATTAGGAGGAACTTCCTGACAGTAAGGGCTGTTCGACAGTGGAACACACTTCCTCAGGCCTTCTTTGGAGGTCTTTAAGCAGAGGCTGGATGGCCATCTGTTAGGCGTGCTTTGATGGAAAGTTCATGAATGGCAGGGGGTTGGACTGGATGGCCCTTGCAGTTTCTTCCAACTCTATGATTCTATGATTTGTAACTCCCCATCTGGCAATGAACTTCCAGGGCCATATTGCCATAGACATGCATTCACAAAAAGTAGTGATAACTTAAGAGCTACCCATTATAGGTTCCTTTTAGGTTTCTCACCGTAGGGCTATGATTGTATGTAAAAAGAAGAGTGCTGGAAGAGTCATTATCATAGGAGTTTATCATACGACGGAATTTGGGGGTATAATGCAATGGCAATCCGAACACAATCATGGGGCTTCACGTAATTGCGTATGAGTGTATCTCACACAATTTCGGGCAAAAGGGAAGTCATTCCAAATGCAATCATAGGTTTTAGGTTAATGCATATAAGAGTATCTCACACAATTTCGGGCAATGGGGGGTCATTTTTGGGCAATGGGAAGTCATTCTGTACGCATCCCGAACGCAATTAAATTTCATGTAAATTCGCTAAACTAAAGAATTTACATGAATTCGAATTGGCTCCATTCGAAATTGGGAGAAATTCCTCCCATGTGATAAACTCCATCATGGAGGTTATGGATTTCAATGTTAAACCCACACCCCATCTTTCTCCTGGTAGCATTTGTTAAACCCACACCCCATTCTTTCCTGGTAGCATTTTCTTTACACTGAAAACGTGATGGTTACATTTGCAAATATTTGCCAGTGAATCTCTCTGGGGCTGTACAGACCACCCAGAAGGGGCGGTCTGTAGGCGCCCAGAGAAGCACCGGGATGGGGCCAGGGCTGCCTCACCGACAACCCCAGAGGCCCCATTCCACCGCTTCTCCAAGCCATGGAAAAGAGGTGAACTGCCATTTCTCCATGGCCTGGAAGCAGGGTGCAGCAGGTGCCCTGGGTGCCCACTGCACCCCACCATTCCCAGCGGTCCCGGGGGAGAAAGGGGCCGCCGCCACAGCCCCTTTCCCCTCGGGGTCCTTGGCACGGCTGTGTAAAGGCCGCACCAAAGACCAGCGCCAAAAAAGGAGCTCCATTTTGGAGCTCCTTTTGGCGCTGCAGAAAGGGCACGCCTAGGTGCCCTCCTGTGGCGCCATGACATCAGGCACACACCACGTTGTATAAATGCAGCACACACCATGATACTATCATGGTCTGCACATATGGATGGTGGCACTTTAAAATGGCACCGTCCATATGCGGTATGGTTAGGGAGCGTGCATATGCTGCGCGTTCCCTAACCCTAATCCCGCCCCACAGACAGCCCTTTTGGGCCATCTGTATTGGGCCTTTCTCTCTTTTTTTGTCAATTATAGGTATAAGTATTACTTCTCAAACAGAAAATTTAATAGCAAAGGCAGAAATAACATGGAAACAATAGGGATAGGTGCCTACACCACAAAAGAAGAAGTGAAGTTGAACCTGTTTCAACAAACATTTTATTCAAAATTGGCACAGCCAGGTGAGGCACCAGAGCTGAATATACTCAAGTGGCATGAGACAATCAGGTCAATCAAGACTTGTATAAGAAAGCAAAAGCATTTCAAGCTTTCTAGAGACCACTTGAAGGCTTCTTTCAAAATGCATCTAGGGATGACTTTCACTACTCTCCACTTTTCTTATGTTTGCAATTTTTGTGGGCAAACTGGTGGTCAAAATGTGATTTTTAGCATGCTTTTAAGCATGTTGGCTCACCTGCTCTCCTCTTCCTAAACCTTGTCCAAAGGATCTACACTCCTTGGAGATTTCCAATGTGATTTGGCATGAGAATTGTGCCTTGTCACACAAGAAGTCTGATGCCTGACCTGGCTATGCCAGCTTGGAGCAAAGGTGATCTTCCCCATGCATTGGGGTAAATCCTCTTTCTATTTTGCTCTTTATGCATGCTCAGTAAAAATCTGGAGCCAGCTGATGCTTATTTTGACTGTTGTAGGCAAGTCGACATTGCTCCAATAGGATTTAGATCGGAATCCCACCCTTTCCCAGATACAACCTTATGGCATTGGTTTCTGAAGGCATGCTACCGCAACCCAAGTCCAAACGTGTGTTTCTCTAGCTTGATCATTCTCCCACTGTTGATTCTGGGAAAAAAACCTCCCACTAGACAAAAAATGAGGGGGAAGAGGGGGAGTGTAAAACAAAGCTTCAACTGTCAGAGGCTTTGTTAGCTGAAGAATACCCGTATGCACATTTGTATCAATATTGGGAAACATACTGTCTGTGTTTCTTTAAACATCTGAATCTCTGAATAATCTTCTGAGAACATGACTCAGTGATGGCTCACTCTAAGTTCACAAGGGTCAATTTGACAATTCCCAAATCTCTAACCTTATTCAGTTCTGGATTTGAATGCCATCAGAAGGAAATGTATACCTCTGGTAAATTTATTTGGGTTTATTATATTTCACATTCTTTTAATGTTCCTTCCTGGTGATAGGTGAATCAGCTATGAAATATGCTTATATTCCCAATGTAAACATATCACAATTGTAAATAAATGTGGCATGTATTAATTATGGTATATTTCATTGGGGACTCAGTGATTTGAGCACTGGACCCTGAAGACCAGGGTTCGATTCCCCACTCAGCCATGGAAACCCACTGGATGACCTTGGGTGAGTCACACACTCTCAGCCCCAGAACCTCATGATAGGTTCACTTTAGGCTTGTCATAAATCAGAAATGACTTTTAGGCATACAACAACAATATATTTCATCTACATTTTTTAAAACTCAGATCCCTCCCTCTAATTTTTTTCCCAGCAAAAAATTTGATTTTAAAATTTATAAATGCACTGAATTCATGTTGTGCAGTCAGATAAAAATAAGAGTAGAAAAGAATATCATATTTTTCAGACAGCAGAAATATAATCTGATGGAAATTAGGATACATTGAACCAATCTATTTATAGTTAATATATACTTAGTGTGCAACACAAAATTTGAGAGTGAGGGGAAATACTGTGAAAAATTCCATGTTAATAATAGTTAGCTGCACTTTTAATTATTCTTGCATTTGATATGGAGTTGCTCTTTGATTTATGGAAGGGTTCCTTCTATTCACAAAAGAGATAGAGGAGTTTATCACACAGGGCTCCAGCATTTCCTGAGAACTGCCAGGAGAGGAACAGAATGAGTGGGGAATGCATTTTACTGCACACAAGGAAGTCTCTCAGTCATTCTGTTCTCTGCCCTTCCGTTCCCAGTTCATCCTCTGGAATGGATGGGGAATGGATGGGGAACGGAACAGAATGAGTGAGGACTTGTGTGTGCAGTAAAATGTGTCTCCCACCCATTCCACACTCGTTCCTGGCTCCTTCTGTTCCATTTTCCAACCATTCCCAGATGCCCTGTGTGATAAACTTTTGGGATTTAGTAGAACCTTTAGCTGATCAATGACATGTTGATTTCTATAAATTCTCCCTGTTCGGCTGTTCCTTCACACTATTTTCCCATTCTCTTCTGGCATGTCTCCCAAACTTTCAAAACATATTTGAAGTAGGAATATAATTTTTTTATTATTATTTTTGCAAATGAGAAAGAAAATGGTTTTGACTCTTTGCACTTTTTTGCATTTAAGAACTTTTTTGAAAAGAAAAATTCACAAACGGTTCAAAATAAAAGACTTTGTACTAAACACAATGTCTTGCAAAAGTATGATATTTTGCTCAACCTTTTACAGGGTTTTTGCAGAAACCAAATTACAGGGTTATTGCAGAACCAAATTTTTCACCACAAAATCCCCAAATGGGAATAAATAATCAAAATTGTGAAACAACTCTTTCAAGAGATGCATCAAGACACTTTTTTTTCCTGGTGTGCCAAGGGAAGATAGGATTCAGGGCTTTATTTCTTTCCAAGAGGAATGTAATTTTTCATAAAACTCATTCTTGCTGGCAAGATTGAATAATTCTACTACTACAAGAAAGACATTTTTCAAGCATTTTTCAAATATTTTTAATATTCATTATATCCCTACCTTCCATTATATTCCAGTATATTCCAAAGAAATATTTCAGTGTAAAGAAGCAATATTGGGACAAAACGTGAAATATTTAGGCGTGTTCGTTGTCTACAGATTTTGCAATATTTTGAAATCATTCACATTTTATGAATGTTTGGCTTAGGATATTGGGCTTATATATTCATTTATTTTTACTGTTTATTCCATTGGTTCATAATGAAAAATATCAAAGCAATATTCAGGTAAATACTGTGTTTCTGCTCTGGCAAATCCATATACTTCACAAATCTATAATGAATCAAGATAATCTCTGTTCAGCAGCACTGTACTAGTCAGCTATATGCATGCAATTGCTTTTTAGTCACCAATGATTTTTCTAAATGCCTAAATAAGTATAATCCACTGACTTACTTTGTAGTTCATTGGTTTCCTGGTATGACAAAGCAGCATGCCAATAAACAGCTTTATTGAGACACCTTGGTCTGCCACAAAGTACCAGGAGTTCAGCAACAATATCTGCATTTAAAATTAGGCCATGCACTAAGGCAGCAAAAAGATTTATCTGTTGTTTTCACAAACAAACCCAAACTGGATAAATTTGTAGCCTTACTCATCTTCAAGAGATTGCTGCATGTCAAGTGGTTTAAGATGCAGGAGAAGAGGTAATTTTGTGAGATAATCTGCAAAATGGACTCACTCAAGTAAATGTTTTGTTTATAGGATAAATCAAGGGAGAAATGGTTCCTATGGCCATTTGTCAGCATTGGCATGCTGGATCTCCCAACAGCTCTCAATGTCCCAGAACGTCTGAAGTATAACTTGCATAATGCAAGGCCCACTACAAATAACTGTCCTCATGATATGATGTAATCCAATATAATTTTAAAATATCAATTTATTTATTCCATTTTTAATCCCTCCCTCTTTCCTCTGCCAAGGGACCCAAATCAGAACCTAAATCTTAGTTGACAGCAGACTAATTTTCAATAAACATTCCAAGGTAGTGTTAATCTGTAAATCAAGAGGTCATAGTAACAAAGAAGATCCTTTAAAGGAATCATTCTTTGGCAGAATCAAAACTTACTTATTCAATATTTGGGGGGGGGGGGGGGGTTTCAACCCACCATGGCTACTACAGAAAAGTATTATTAAACAGATTTTTAAAAACTGAATAGTTTTAAAAACCAATTTTAAAATTAGTCTTCAAATTCCAAGGTCATACTACTGGAGGTTCAGTAATGATGGAAACTTTTTGAATGAATGAATGAATGAATTTATTACAGCTCCAGGCCAGCTTAGAAACTTTTTGACTTCTCTTGGTCAGGAATTGCATAACTGCTGTGCTGCAAGAAAGCCCTGTTTTATATGCTCACCAACATCATATCCTCTCAGACTTGAAGGACACACAGAAGGTGTGTATGTCAAAACCTAGAATTTAATTTGAAACAGTGGTGAAGTTGGTGCAGCTAGTTTAGGACCAGTAATATGTAGTTTTTGAAGCAAAAACTCCAGATTGTATTTTATGAGGGTTTTTTTTTTTCAGAATTAATGCCAAATATTGCATTGTTGTTGTTGTTAACCACCTTCAAGTTGATCTTGATCTATTGTCACCAAATTAATGAGCTGATATTTCTAGCTTGGCATACGGCAGAAGTCTTTGCTGTAGAATTTTGAGAATGACTTTGCTTGCATGGGATATTAAAGCAGTGGTCCTGTGACCACTGCAAACATTTGTGTCCCATTCTTTGGGAACTGGAATTCATATTGAGTATTTGCTATCTGTGGTCTATTGATTTGTTTTTCATATTTGTTGAAGGATTTTAGTTAGAATTAGAGTGGATTCTGTCTCTTAAGAATGAAGCAATTATATTGATATGCCATCTGTTCCTGGTGATTTTTTTTCTTCCCAAGTGCTCTGAGTGCAACTTTTACATCATTTTCTAAAACTGGAGGTTTATTTCCATGTGGTTCATTTTCAAATGAATCTTTTATTGTTTTTTCTATTTTATATAATACTTCCATGTATCATTTCCAATGTCTTTTTTATTTTGTCTTAATTATATATTGTGGTCTTCTATTGGTCATAGAGCAGCCTCACTTTTGGTTTATATTTCTCTTTGATGAGTGCAACCAAAATGGTGAAGGGTCTGGAAACCATGCCCTATGAGGAGAGACTTAGGGAGCTGGGTGTGGTTAGCCTGGAGAAGAGGGGTTTAAGAGATGATACAATAACCCTGTTTAAATATTTGAAGGGGTGTCATATTGAGGCTGGAGCAAACTTATTTTCTGCTGCTCCAGAGAATAGGACTTGGAGCAATGGATTCAAACTACAGGAAAAGAGATTTCACCTAAACATCAGGAAGAACTTCCTGACAGTAAGAACTGTTCAACAGTGGAACACACTCCCTCGGAGTGTGGAAGAATCTCCTTCTTTGGAAGTTTTTAAACAAAGGCTGGATGGCCATCTGTCAGGAATGCTTTAATTGTGTGTTCCTGCATGGCAGCGAGTTGGACTGGATGGCCCTTGTGGTCTCTTCTAACTCTATGATTCTATGATTTCTTTGATCTTTTGGAAGAGGTCTCTTGTTCTTTTTTGTTTGTCAACTTCTTTTTTTCTTCCTTGATTATTATAGTAATCTAGATTATAGTAATTCTCTTTATCTCTGCTCACTAATAACTGAACAGTTGCATTCAGAGTTTTGGGTCTATTTCTTTCACCTTTTTACTTTTACCTCTCATCTGTGCTTTACTGTTTAAAGAGTGGTATCTGTCATCCACTTCGGTTTCTATTTCCTTTTCTTGATAATGTCCCTGGCTTCAGTCCATAGTTCATCTGGTTCCTCTGGTTCCTAGCCAATTGGGCTTAAAAAGGCAATCTATTTTTAACATTATAGTTTAAATCTATGCGGATGTTCTTCATGGTGTATTTCAGCTTGATTGTTGGTTTAATGTGGAGGGTAGCTTTACTCTAGCTTTTGCTATTATTAGTTCAGGGTCCATGCCACAATCTGCTACTGGTTTCATTTTTGCTGTGAGAACAGAGCTTCTCCATCTTCTGCTTCCAATTACAGTATGTAGTCAAACTGACTTTTATATTGGCCATCCAGTGATGTTCATGTATACAGTCATCTCTTCAGTTGTTTGCAGACTGTCGGTCTCACAAAATTCCATCATTCACTCTCCTGCTTCATTTTTTGTTCCTAGGCCAAATTTTCCTATAATCTTTGACTACTCTGCTTCTAACTTTTGCATTTCAATTGCCTATGATTAACAAGTAAACCTGACACTATAAATATCATTCCATGTTTTCTTAATTTTTCACTTTCTGAGTAAAACATTGTAATTGTCTGACTCAAAATGTCCAATTCCTGTCTATTTTAGCTTTCTCACACCAAATACTGCAATGTTCATAGATTCCATTTGTTGTTTTACTATGTCCCTTGGTTCACGCTTCTCAGATTCCAATTTCATATGATGTATGTTGTGAAGTTCCAGATTGCATTGCTAGAGTCTAATCAAGGCATGAATCATGGTAGCTAATTCTGCCTTCCCTAGGAAGAGACATAGCTGGAACATCTAGCTTGTTTTCTGCTGCTCCAGAGAACGCGACCCGGAACAATGGATGCAAACTACAAGAAAAGAGATTCCACCTCACCATTAGGAAGAACTTCCTGACAGTAAGGGCTGTTAGGCAGTGGAACACACTCCCTCAGAGAGTGGTGGAGTCTCCTTCCTTGGAGCGCTTTAAGCAGATGCTGAATGGCCATCTGTCGGGGATGCTTTGATTGGGAGTTCCTGCATGGCAGGGGGTTGGATTGGATGGCCCTTGTGGTCTCTTCCAACTCTGTGATTCTATGATTCTATGATCAGGTAAAAATGGACAAAGATGCTTCTGGCCCAAACAATTGCTTGGCCTTCCAGGAGCAATGCTAGGTCCAAGACCAAAGCTGTGAACCTTTGGAATGAAACTCCATCAAGAAGACATTACAATACCAATCCTAAATTGGTTTACCTGCTTCCCAATGGATCTTCTGTTTTGTCTGGATTGAGCCTCAGTATTTTATCCAGTCCCTCTGTGCATCCAGACGGCAGCTCAGGACTTAAACAGAGTCCTTATCACCACTTGAGAAAAAGGAATAGTGCTGAGTATCACTGACATAACACCAATGATCAGACACTTTAATTACTATGAGCTGGGATAATGTCAAAATAAATGTGCACTGGAAAAATGTAGTAAATGATATTCGTTTTTTTTTTTTTAAAAAAAAAAAAGAAATCACAGGTGTCTCTTGAAAATGTTTGGGATCTACTCAAAAGCACAATAGTAGAAGCAGAAACATATACCACAAGTCAAGAAATTCAGGCAACATTGACATTAGAATAAACTTGGCTCTAATTAAAATATTACGGTCATCATGGGCATGAAACAATAACAAATCATATTTCAGTGTTTTGCCCAAATGAACTTCTCTAACAGTGTCTACCAATATTGCCCCCAACCCACTTTAATTTCTCCCATACAAAAACACTATGAAATTCATGGGGTCATAATAAGTCAACAGGCTACTTGAAGGCACACACACACACACAAGTGATTTTTAAAAAGGCTTGAACTAAATTAATTTGATTGAATTGCAATTTGAAGAAACGGCACTAAAATATTCAATGATCTTTGCAGATGGAATCCACCTAATAATGCAACAATAACATTAAAACATATTCAGAATGTCCAACCAAGCCACGCTCAGCCCATCAATTAATTTTATTTAATTTGTAAGATTGAGTATAGTGCAGTTTTCAGCATTCTTATTCAAAAGGAGTTTCAGTGAGCAAAATGAGATTTAATCCTATTTATTTTTTAAAACATATAAACCTTTCTGGGAAAGAAATTGGAGGCGGAGGATTAAAATTTAATAAACATTATAACTGCACAGCATTGTAGCCTGAGATGAGGCTCCCCTGCAGATTTATTCAAGAACATGGTCTTTGTGTTTGATCACATTGAAGCTTATGGCCAAGTAAGAGGAAGTAGATCTTTAGAGTTGCAGTCTGATTGTATCCACGTTAAATTAGAAATAAGGCCAGTGGATTTTATCCAATAAGTGCACACAGCCTCTGGATACCATGCACAAATTTCTTGGGATGCACATTGAATACGGGGCATGAATGCAGCAAGTTAGGATTCCTCCATCTTGTCATGGAAAAAGATCCTGGAAGATGAAATACAAAGCCAGATCAAAGATACATCCTTCAAAGGTAAGAAAGGAATGCTTTCACCTCTAATTTTGCAGCTAACCTAAGCCTCTAAAATATTTTTTTTCATATTGTAATATGGGGATATTAGTTATTAGCAAGTTTAAAAGTAGCGGGGGGGGATCCTCCTAGCACAAATGATTTAATTGGTATGGCCTGGGATAGTGCCAAAATGAACATGCACTGGAAAAAAATGTGGCAAATGATGCAGAGAGCAGAGGAGGTGACCTTAGGAAAAGTATAGCTATAATTTTGTTAATACGGTCCAATTAATAGCAACCCCAAAGATAACCTTGAATGATTAAACAAGAAAAGTTCCATGTCCTTAATGAATAACAAAGTGAAGCGACATAATGCTTCTGAAAGAGATAATGATGGTGCCAGAAGCTTCATGACAGTTGGATTTTTGGAGTAGCTGGAGAGCAGGCCAAGGATCTCAGGCTCTCATGAAGTGTCAGATTTCACCTTGTGTTGCTAGTCCAGAAAACGCACAATGATTGATTTGCCATTTTTGAAAATATAAAATATAATATAAATATAATTTAAAACCCACCTGTTACGTGGCTTTGGCATCTGTCCTCAGATCATTGAAGCATGTAGGTTCTTTGGCAGGCAGAGGAGCAGAAAATAGAGATATAACCGTTTTTATATTACCTAGCTTTAGGTAATCTACTGGGGAGAAGCTGTCTACCCTGAAGGTACCTTATCCCATCTGATTTTAGATGGGATAAGGTACCTTTAGATGGGATAAAATAACTGGGTGAGCCCTTTTAGTACTTGGAAAGAAGACCGCCAAGGAATTTCAAGTGTGTAAGCTATATTCAGAGGAAGGTAATGGGAAACCACCTCTGAGTACTCACTGCCTAAGAAAACTTGACAAAATTCATTGGGTTGTAAATGTAAATTGGTGAGTTTGAGTTTCTCACTGTCCTTCCACACCCTATATTCTTCCCTATGTTTTCCTTTTTCAGAGTCTTGGCAGGATTGTTCTCATCACCAGCTGTGCTGGATATAAAGAGGCTCCGAGAGCAGAAGAACATTACTTTTGAATTGAACAGAGTCACATTGTGTGAGCTGTGGATTTGATAGTTTTATACATATTTTGAATACTTATAGGCCACTGAGGAAGACTGCTGTCGAAATGCATCTGGCCTTGAGTTTTACTATTATTTAAATGTTGGATTTTGATTATTTTTAACATTTGCATACTTATCAGTGGGGTATTGCTACCCTTTTAGTAATTATACTGGTTCTTTCTGCTCCTGGGTTTATTTTTATTTTTATTAAGCATTTCACATTATTGTCTTTTCATATTGGGAAGTGTGACACCATTAATATTATTTAAAAACTTTTTTTTGGTAGAACCCTCCAGTGCAGGTTTTTTTTTTTTAATTCATTGGATTACCATAAGTCATCAGTACTTGAAGATTTTTATTTTATTTTATTTTATTATTTTGAAAGGTGTAAAGGTCAATAGAAGCTAAAATGGGAAGAAAAAGCTCAAAAGTAGACTTCACCTGTTGTATTCACATATTGTATTGATTTAGCCAGTTATGTATATGCAGAATTGCAAAGAATGACACAGTTCGTTTTTATAAAAAATATTTTTTTTAATTTTTATTTTTACAAAAACAGACAAAAGACAAGAAAGGATAGCAGGGGTAAAGGAGGAGACTATGGAGTTTATCGCATGGGGCACTTATCTCTGCCCAAACATTCCTGAAGTGCGGCCCAAGTGTTTCAGAAGCGCCGGAGGTGGGATCACCCATTGCACTTCTGAAATGTCATAGAGGCTTCCTACTTTCCTTCCATCATGGAAGCATTTGTGGGGAAGCCTTGGAAAAGCCATTTTTTATTAATAGGATCTTTCGTTAATAAAAATGGATTTTCTGAGGCTTCCCCATGAACACTTCCCTGACGGAAAGAAAGAGGGAAGCCTCTATGATGTTTCAGAAGTGCAACAAATGATCTCACCTCTGGTGCTTCTGAAATGTTTGGGAAACATGTAAGTGCCCCCATGTGATAAACTCCTATAACACCACATGGTTTGACTGCCAATATCACAATTGCTATGGCTTCAGTGTTTTACACAGGAGGAGTACTGGGACTATTGTACAATCGGGAGCTATTGATGGGTTTCCCCTGTCAATGAAAAAGGATGCCCTAACCACGCTTGGCATACATAGGAACTATGGGTAAGAGGTGACATCATGTGATAAGGACTACCAAAGATGCTATTTGATTACTGTAATCAGGGTTTAAAAGCCATGTGTAGTAATCTCTTCAACAATTAATGACAGAAAGCAATCTGGCTTCTGGTTTCTTCACTGTTTCAACTTTGCATATCATAAAGGAGCATTTGTAAATCATTACTTGTGCATGGAAATGGAATGCACACCTCTTTTTTTTCTGGATATGAACAGAGGTGAACTTAAAAAGTGCTGCATTCTTCACATACTAAGTTTCTATCATGGTGGAAAATGTAGCCAACTCAATGCTGTGCTGATTAAGAAAAGCCACATAGTTCAACCCTAGCCTTGAACAGTGGGGCAGCAATTTGAAAATGACCAACAAGTATTTGTTTTTAGGATAAAATGTGTATTTGGTATATTATGTTGTATAAAGTCTGCTAACTGGAAAGCTTTCAAATATTAAAGTTAAGGGCTCTAATGGCCTCTCATTTAGAGAGACAAGAAAGCTTTGGATCTCCCTCCTCACTTCCTTATTGCGGTAAAATTGACATTAGCCAAATGCTTTGTTTTATTTTTACTTCCTTGGATTAATGCAATGAGTATCTATGTGGCACAAACACTTGGGACTTTAGGAATGTCAATAAAAACAAACCAAGTGCAAAGTAAAATCAATCTAATCTCTAAATGCATTAACATGTATGAAGGTTCTGACATTTTTAAAATATGCATTTCAATTATATCCTGGAAGGTGCATGCCTTTGAGAACAGAGAAGCAGCCCTTCACTTCAATTCAAGAGTTGGAGATAGGGGTGTGTTTGGCAAAATAAGGATGTTGCTCCCTCAAACAAGAATTCTACCCTCAAGTAAATGAAATTTTCCATGGGAAACCCAAATTTCTAGCATTGTAATGACTTGAAATGGCATTTGAGGATTTAGAAACACAGCGTAGGCATCCAAAGAAAAGGGGAAGGAAAAGTTACCAAGGGAACACAAACACAGCAAAATATAAGAAGAGTTCTAGGTGTGCATAATTTTCAAATTCTCCTTCCCTTTAATGCTAGAAATTTGGGAAAAGAAAGAAAATTTCACTTGGGGGAGAGAATTCTTATTGAGGGATTACCTCATTTTCCCTAACCCATACCTCTGGCACAACAAATAAAAAGAGGTCAGTGAACCTGTAACACCGACACTGAGTCCCAGGCCTCCATCATCTCCTTTAGTGTTTCAGCAATTCCCTGTCTATTGTTTTTATGTCAACATGGCCAGTCCATTTGGTCTCCACAAACATCCTATTTAGCTTGTATACAGCTGGTAGATCTTACGCTGGATAGATAGAGAGGTGCCAATGAAGAGTAAAGAACAGGAGGCCAAGGCAGAGACACCTTACATAGACCAACTGTCCTCTCCATAAAGCAATGACAACAAAGCATGTTCTCATACCTTATGAATCAGGACTAAATGGAGGATCTGCAGCCATGGGGAGGGGGGTGTCAAACACACTCTGGTGCTCCACAGCTGGCTCCCTGACATGAACCTCATCCCCTCTGTCTGATGTATATAACATTCACCATCTGGTGTAGGGTGTATCCCTACTGCTAAAACAAAGCATGTTGACTCTGCTTTAGCAGCCATGCCATCCTACAGAATCTTGGAATTTATAGTTTGGTGAGGCAGCAGAGGACAGACAAGGCCAAACGTCTCACAAAACTACAAATCCCAGAGTTCCTCAGGATGGAGCCAAGGCAGTTAAAGCTAGTGTCAAACTGCTTTGTTTCTGCAATGTGAAAGAATTGTTATTCTCTTCTGCATTTCCAGTATAGAGCACTATAGCTATTGGCTACTTCTAAGCACTTTTTAAAAGATATTATGAGCTTCCTTTCCAATTACATCTTTACAGCTATTCTCCCTTAGATTAAGGATGTGAAAAATTGATATTTTTGCAAATATTTTCCCTAGAAGATGAGTGATTTTTAACCCATAATTGTTTCTGCTGAAGCCAATGCCCCCTCCTCGGTGCTTGCCACTTTTCAGTAAAACAACAAAGCTGCAGTGGAAATGACAAAGACAATACAAAGAAAAATCTTCTTGGAAGATAGCAGCCTCATTGTCTACATTTTGTTTTTGTTTTTTATAAAACCCTTACATGAGGGGTGAAAAACTAGACTCATCTCAGAGACAATTGCAAACAAATGACAAATAGATGAAGCCTTCTTTTGTAAAAAAAAAAGATTGGGTAATGTATTTGCATAATTATAATGCCATGCTTATTTTAATCATACTGACAGGACCATAAGTAGGCATCATATTCGTTCTGGAAATGACTTTGTCATAGTCTTGGAGATTAGCTGAAAGTACACTTACCACATTTGTTTAGTTAAAATATTTCACCACACTTTTTTTTCCATCATGCCACTATACATTGGGTTCCCAAGAAGTCTGCCAACAAGGCACTGAGCAGAATCAAACAAGCTTTAACAAACAGAATGAATCATGCACTTTCAACCATGGCCTAGGTTCTCCAGTCATAATATTAGAATGTCACTAAGAAAAAGCCAGGCAAGTAAAGGGATAAATACTTTTGAAGGATGAGAAATCATGCAGTATGCATGTGGCAAACTAACCAGAGAACAGGTATATAACAAATCAATTCAGGTATATCTAACTGCCATTTATTTCATTGTGAATTATAATGTGCTAATATCTGTATATGTGTGTGTGGATATATATAATAGTTTAATAGGTATATTTCACTTCTCCAGAATAAGTAGTTGTAAATAACACAAATTTTGCAACAATAAATTATCCAGTGGTTGACATTAAACAACAACTCCACAGACTACATCTAAATTTACAGTGCTATATAAATAAAGGTTAATAATAATAATAATAATCCCACACAAAATACAGTAAGATGACCCCTACCCACCATTTCACCTGGGATTTCTAGGTTAAATAATAGACAGGGCTCCTATACCATTAATGGTTGGTTAGAAAAAGGCATTTGAACAGAGGATGCTTGCACAACAGGAGCCCTGTCCCTTATTTCCAGTGGCTAAAAGAAAAAGAAAAAGCCACTGCTCCAGAGGGCCTATCTAGGGCAGATTTTCAGTGGTCTCATGAAAGAGGGAGAAAACCATTCTACTAGTAAATATTGTTCCACTGCTGAACTTACATAGCACCCCAGATTTTTTTTTTAGTAGAAGACAGAAGTTAGCAAATAGAAGATGAATGGCCACTTATTTTTCTAAAACATAGTTCAGCATATTTTAGCAAAAATAATTTTACTGCTGAGATCACAGAATACTCCTCTGTACTGTAAAAGCAATTTTTACAACATTTTCTCTCTAGATCATATAGGATTCTGAAACAATTATTCATTTCCACTAGGGAGCAGATGAACTAAAAATGGCAATATTGGCCATTCACAGCCTAAGAAGAAAGCACAATAAATCTTCAGCTCATTTCTCCTTATGTTTTGGGTGGGATCCTTTTCTCTATTTCACCATAGAAAAAAGCAGTCCCTGGATGAGAAAATCAACATGAACAGAAAAAAAATCCCACTTTATTCTTGTGTAGATATTTGTGTACTGTTTCAAGGGGTGTTAATGGACTCATTTGGATTACAGGTTTACACAGTCAAAAACACAAAATGTAGTACATGTTAGTAAACTTGCATAGACAATTTAATTCCTGTAGACAAGGACGTCAATTTATGGAGCTTTCCCGTAACCTCTGAAACCAGCATGAGCCCACTATTGTTGTTGTTGTTGTTGTTGTTGTTGTTGCTGTTGCTGTTGCTGCGTGCCTTCAAGTTGTTTCCAGGTTCTATCATGGGGTTTTCTTGGCAAGTTTCTTCAGAGGGGTTTTTGTCATTACCATCATCTTTAAAGAAGAGACAGTGACTTGCTCAAGGTCACCCAGTGAGTTTACATGGCCAAGCTGGGATTCAAACCCTGGTTTCCAAAGTTGTAGTTCAATGTTCAAACCACTACACTATACTGTCTCTCATGAACCCATCTACTTTCTTTTATATTCTGGCAGTTCCCTGGTTTCCAAGATCATTGTTTAGAGCAAATTGCATTTGAAATTGCTTAATTGTAGCTACATCAATGTTCTTATGCATGCATGCACACATGTACAATTTTATTGCCCAGCCAACATTAGATACAGACCTTGGAAATGTAATTCGTCATTAATTTTGTTCTCAAAAGAAAGAACAGGAAATTTTAGAAACTTTTTTTTTCCATTTCAAGAATTACATTTCAAGTAATTCTTCTAAAACTACTTCTTTTCAAAGGGTGTTTGATGTTTGGGACATATTCTGTACAAAATTCACATGTGCAATTTTGTACAGGAAAAAGCATTTTGTGTACAGACAAAAAGTTTTAAAAACTGTTTTTGACAGTTTCAAAAAAAAATTTTTTTTGTATATTCTTTCCATCCCTAGCTTATGCATTGATGTTAGACATGTGAGCTGCCAGCAGGTATAAGCAAAGTAATCTCGTTTACAAATAATGATTTTGGTCTAGATTTATCCGTGTTGGAAAAAAATGGGAAATTGTGCCATCACTCATCATTACTAAGTATGACTAAATCTGGATCCAGACCATTTCACACAAGTCTTTTTAGGTGTTTCAAAAGCAGAAATAATTTTTTCAGCCTACCTGTTCCAAATGGATGCCAGTGACACTTTGTTATACAAAAACAATAAACTTCTGTGTGTTCTTGACATTTTGTAGTGATGTTGTACATTTTGCTTTTAAGGACACTGTTTTCTTTTGCTGATGTTACTCTGGAAGTTCTGCTACCCAGAGGAGTTTTGCAATCTAAAACTGTTTTGTACAGCTAGGATTAAATCCAGCACAGCAACATGACATCAGACTGAGAAACTGAACTTGTAAATTAGCAATGAAATTTAAGTAGTTAAACATGTAAGGTAGATATTACCTCTGGAATATGAAACACAAAAAAGAAACAGACTGCAAGGTGCAGTAAATAGAGCAAATTATAGTTGGAAAACAAATAACAATAAAGCAAGTTAGAAAGCAACATAAGAAAGCAAATTTCTTATGATCCTTATCCTTGGGTGACCTTTTGAAGCATTTCTAAAGGATGGTGTTTAGAAGAAAATCGCGGTTCTTGATCACACAGGGAAACTACACAGGTGGAAAGATGCCTGTTCTAACGTGCATTCATATGAACATGATGGGGGGAGCAAGTGCATTAATGTCCACGTGTATATAAAAAAGCAAACTTCAAAATCCCTTGCATAAGTCTCTATAAAGTAAGTTTTACAAAGAGAAACAACTCTTTAAGGAAACAGTGAGAAAAAGGAAATCGATAAATAAGCACAATGCAGTTCTCAGGCTACATGAAGGGTTTCAGCTGAAATATTGACCAAAGATTTAGTCTTCAAAGCCTAGTCCAAAAGTGATGTAAATTCATTGTGTGTGTGAGAGAGGGTTTTAATGAAAAATGAATTGCTGCTGCTTATTAAGGCCTTTGGAAGAAGCAATATAGCCTTTGTTTATTCATTTTTTTCCTCTTTTGCCCCAGAAAAAGGATAGTTTAGGCTAGGGAGTCTGGAAGGATCAAGGGTCCCCAAGAATGAAATTCCCACCTCTGCTTCAAAAAACAGGAAAAATACTGTATATACTCATGTATAGGTCTAGAAATTTTAGTCAAAAAATTGACCCCAAAAAGCTAGGTTGACTTATCCATGGGTCAATGTAAATAGTATACTTTAACTCTTTTTAAAAAGGGAACCATCCCCTGGTGAAAGGCAAGAGTGTAATCTGTCCTGGAAGCACTGATCTCCCCCTGCTCTCTCTTCCATCCAGTCTTAAGAGTGAGCACAAAGAGTTATGTAATTTTGTAGGTTCTTTGGCATTGTTTTCCTTTGCTTCATCGTTTAGATCCTTTGTTGCAAGTCCTTAAGTTTTACCCTCAATTTATCCAAGGATCATATCAAAATCCAAAATTTTGCCTCCAAAGCTTGCCCTCGACTTATACATGGGGTCAACTTATAGTCAAGTATATACGGTATTCAGGGGGTAACCATGTTAGCCATATATCAAATACAACAACATCCAAAATCTACAAAACAGTGATACCTGTATTTAGCCAGCCAAAATGCACAAAATACATGTTGTAAGTTTTGAAATTCCA
Organism: Urosaurus nigricauda; assembly: GCA_034509955.1. Taxonomy (NCBI): domain Eukaryota; kingdom Metazoa; phylum Chordata; class Lepidosauria; order Squamata; family Phrynosomatidae; genus Urosaurus; species Urosaurus nigricauda. The sequence continues at coordinate 251,243,743 of JAOEGL010000001.1, read as the reverse complement.
CTGGCTTTTTCATCAGGCAAAGCTATTAAAAATCATACAGGAGGGTGTATATATATAATTTTAGTAACAGCTCTGCATTTTCTCAAGGTGGTGGTGTTATGTTCTGTGGAGGGATATCTGGCTATGTGCCACTGGGATCAAATCATTTCATGAAGTCTGAATTCATTTAGCAATACAAACAACAACAACAACAACAAAATATTAATTAGTGAGTATCTTTTTAAAGTGAGGCCTCTCTTTTATCTTCTGCTGACCAAAAGCCAGTGGCATCACTAGGAGGTGTGAGGGGTGCAGGCCACACCAGGTGACACTGCAGAAGAGGGGCAACACTCATCTGAGTGCACTCCCACCTCCCTGCCGCATGCCATTCTACATACAACTAGAGTGGCATGTGGCAGCGAGGGAAAGTGCCCAGCATACCGCTCTCCCTGCCATACAATGTTTTACTCACAAGTAGAACATCAGTTGGAACTGAGGTAGGAATATGCCCTTTTTGTCCCACCCCCAAGAAGGCCCACTCCCACACCAGGTGGCACACTGGGTAGTGACTCAAGTGGCTCCAGTGTTTTAAAGAGACACAGGTGAATGCCAGTCTGTTTCTGCCAAAAGGCAGATATTTGGAGAGCAGTGGCATCAGCCCTCCCTTTGGTTGTCACCTAGTGCAGTCTGCACCCCACCTTCTAAATGACACATCTGGTGCAACTGATTGAGCTTTACTGGTTTTCTGCTGTTTTTAATTATTACTTTTGGAGTTGATTCCTTGAAAAACTCAATAATTTTTAGTAGGATGGAGAAGTCTGCTACCTTGTCTTCTTTTCTTTTCTTCTTTCCTATGGAATTCACATATGTGTTTTATCCCTTTTCACCTGATGTTTTACCTTTGGGGCTTATCTTGCACTCAGCAACTAGATTCTGTTGAAAGCTCATCTTATATTTATAGACCTGATCAACTTCTCCCATCTGCTTTTTCAGACAATCACCTTAGAAGGTTTCATTACAAAAAGCCAGGAAGAGTACAGCAGAGCTCTCTCATTCATCCTGAATTAGGTACCACCTAAGTACCACCTAAGACAGTAGATTTGGAGGGTTTTAGCAAGGTAGAGGACATAGGGCAATGAACAGTGGATTAAGAAATGATGTGGACTGATCTCCTCTGGGAAGCCAAGTGGCTCAGACACTCTAAACCTGAGCTTTTAAGAGTTATACTCTGGGCTTGGGCATTGCTTTTTAAAACTGCACAAAAAGTTGAGTTCTTAACATGGACTAAAAATCTGTCTCTAAATATGGTTTTTATGAGCTTTGGTTTGAGACCTAAACACTAAACCTGTACTAAGGCTAAACTAGTGGTGCATCTACAATGTAGTGATATTGCAGTTTTGACACTACTTTAAATGATGTAGTTCCATCCTAGGAAATTCTGGGATTGGCAGTTTTACAATGTCTTTGGCCTTCTCTGTCAATCAGTGCTGCTGACAGGTAAAACTATGAATCCCAGGATTATGTAGGATGGAATTACAGCACTTCAAGTGATGTCAAAAGTTATTTCTACAGTGTAGATGCAGCATAGATCTACACTTTTGTGAATGTCCAGAATTTTTCACTAGCAACAACAGACTGTGAAGTTTCACCAACACCCTAACAGTGCTATGGAACTGTAAATTCCAATGAGCTCCTCTTCCAGGGTATTAGATTTTTATGCATGTGTTCTTTTCCTATCTTCAGGTGCAGATTTATAATTCAAATAATGACATATGTGAACTAAATAAATAAAAGAATGGGCAGTGCTTCCTTATTCCATCCAGATGTGCTTCCTCTATTTTACCTAACTTTTCCCTCAGTCTTAAAAAGAGAAATGGGGATGGTGAGAAGAAAGAATCTAGTACCTATACTCCAATTGCCCCAATATAGCAGGGATAGTCTGGAATGGATTCATCCTCTTTGTACCATGTTTTGTGCTGCTTTTAAAATGTTTCAGTTTCTTTTGCCTCCTCCCACTTTCCTCTTTCTCCTCAGCAAACTGAAATTTGAAGTGCAAAAGCACTTTACACTCTATTGACTTATTGGGAATTGGAGAGAATAGGGCAGAATTATGCTCTTCTCTGTAGATTCAGGCAAAAGCAAACTGCTGCAGCCCTTCCTAGCTTTTTTGTTTTTCCTCATTATTAACTTTTGCTTGGTCACATGTGTCCCAGTTCCCATCTGAGAAATGTTGGAAGGTATACTAGTAGCACCTTTGAGACTAAATGGTTTTCATGGATAAAGTTTTTGAGTTTTGGGGGAGTCTGAAGGGCTGTGGTGAGTATTTATGACCAAAAACTCGTGAGAGACATTTCCTCCAGGAATAGATCCCTTTTCCCTTGGCTGACCGTCTAGCACAGGGGTGCCCAACTTGCGGCCCTCCAGATGTTTTGGACTTCATCTCCCAGAAGCCTCAGCCAATCACCAGCCACATGCAAATTTCCTTCCTATCTCATAATGCCCTCCTTGCTCCTCAGCCAATCACTGCCCACATGCAAATTTCCTTCCTACCTCATAATGCTCTCCCTGTCAGCTTGGCCAATGCTCTGGGATTCTGGGAGCTGAAGTCTAAAACATCTGGAGGGCCGCAAGTTGGGCACCCCTGCTCTAGCATGTCTTGTTCACAAACAAACAATTCACTGATATTCCAACCACCAGGAGATGGGTGGGAAAAGCCATGAGATTCTGTTCTTCAGTTTCATCTAGCAATCAATTTGTACTCAGGAATTCATAGTGGCATTTTATACTTCCACCCAGGCAATGCTAGAGTGTAGCACTCTGATGGAACTCAGTTTCTGTCTCCTGGAGATTTTTTTCTCTTTTACAAAAGCACGTCATATGACATTTATCTTCATAACTTTATTGAGCATGAAGGGCTGTAACTCATTGACAAAGTAGCAACAATCAGGAGGAGGGATGGACATCGAAGTACTGAAATCCAAGGGAAAGTAGCAACTATGAATTCCAGACCCCAGACTTTATGTGAGAAAAATGTGTAGGCCCCAGGCTTTCATGCTGTATAAAAAAATATTAAATCCTAAAGAATTGAAGTAATGTCAAAAGAGCATTGTCATTGTCATTCATCCACAACGTGTATATACCACACAGACCACATCTATATATACAAATGAGGCAAAAAGAAGCATAAGATGCTTACAAAGAAATTATAACAAGGAACATATTTCAAAAACAAATAAACAAACTTTTTGGGGGGGGAGTTGAGAGAAAGAAGAAATCAGTTCCTTGTTAAGTTCATACTAGACCTGGAAAAATAATGCTTGCAACTTAACAATCTGCTCATACTTTCATGAGCATATACATATACATATGGTGCACATACACCTGTTTCTTTGGGGGGGAAATGTCTTTAAAACTAGTAGCTCAATGTTAAATATTCACAAGGTGAGTGACACCAGATTCATTATAATTAAATCATATTAGAATCACTGAACTGAATCATTTTATAGCTTTACAATTATCTTGCAGACAATGTACCCGGTAATTTTGGCTAAATGCTTAAGTATCCAATTTGACCTGAAGGGTGCTGTTTTCGACTTGCATGATGGCTAAATATATTAATGTCCCAGAAAATGGTTCATACTTCATTTATTGCAAAATACTCCCTTTTTAATAGGTGGTGGCATAAAACTTAATGTTAAGACGTATTCTGTTCTTTTACGAAAAGTTCAAGCAAAAGCTTCTTGAAACTTTTCTCTGTATGTGCAATCTTTATAATACTGCTTGTCCATCCAATTCCATGTGTTCATGAATTGAATTTAAATGGCCTAAATTTTTGAGAGAGAAGAATTATTTTCTGTTTTATGGTTACTAGTCTCTTCTGAAAATAATTACTAACCTCTTCTTCAAATGATTATCTATGGATTTCACAGAAGCTTATGTACTACTTTTCAAGAGAAAAAAATGTGGCTGTGATTTGTTATCACTCTTTGATTTATTTTTTTTCATATGAATGTGTGTGGGTGTGGGACCCAAAATGCTAAAGAAAAAATAAGAAAAAAATCTAATATAGTTCTGGTACAGATGACCCCAAAGGGGCAGGTCTGTGCTGCTCCTTTTCGCACCAGATTGAGGCCAGGGCAACCTCAGAGGCAACCCCAATCCACCATTTTTCTGGGCCACAGAGAAGTGGCAAAATGATGCATCTCCATGGCATAGAAATGGGCTGCCCTGGCACCTTAGACACCCACTGCACCCCGGTGGCGCCCAGTGCTCAAGAGAGGAAAAGGACGGCCCCTTTCCCCTCTGCAGCATTGGCAAGGCTGTTTTGTTACTGTGCCAATGATACATGTGCCCAAAAGGAACTCCACAACAGAGCTCCTTTTTGCACACTGGAAAGGCACAATAAGTGCCCTCCAGCAGCAAGAAGACATTACATGTGCACGCTGTTTGGACATGGCACGTGCGTGACATCATCGTGGCAGTGCTCATATGTATGGGATGCCACCATGATGCCACCGCTGGCACAAAGTAGACTTAGGGACCGTGTAGTTGGTGTGCAGTCCCTAACCCTAGTATTGCCTCCAGAATGGCACTTAATGTCTGTCTGTACCAGCCCATAGTCTTGTCTGCCTTCTACACAGGAAAACGAGAAATGATTTTAAATGGTTTTAGTATACTAAACAGTTGAGATAACGAGTCTTCTCTTTTCCCACTAAGGACAAATTTACATTTAAATGTGGTGGAAAACTGGGACTACAGAAGGAGCAGCTAGCTAGAGGCATTCAGAGCCACTATAGAAAGCCTCTATCTACATTCAGCTATGTTAATAGTACAACCACCACTATCAATAGGAGTTTTTTTTCCTGACCCAGGAAGGCAGAGGAGCCAAGCCTACAAATTTTAACTCTTTGTTTACAACAGATAAATAGATAGAAGAAAAATGAACAAATGCTTTCAAATAAATAAATTCAAAAAGAAAATGATATAGTTCTTCTCACTGCGATAGTAAACCCATGCCTTCACTGAACCATTTCAGACTGCAAATGGAGGCTCAAGTGACAGAGAAGTTCCTTCATACAGGATAAGCAAAAAATTTGACATAGATGGTAAAACATAGGGATCAAAGATAGAAGTTTTTAATTCTTCATTTAGGTTGTTATTATTATTTTACCAAATGAAAGATTAAAACATGGTCTCGAAGAGAACTATGTGGGCAATATTGGCTCAAACAATGATGCTTTCAATCTATCTGAAAAATGCTGGCCTTAAAACAAACAAACAAACAAACAAACAAACAAAACCAGAAATGGGGATTCAGTATACTGGTACCATGCAATTTTTATGAGATAGTTAACCTTCTCAGTCAGAGAACTCTGATGTCACAGCAAACTCCAAATTCCAGGATTTCATAGGATGGAATTGTGACAAATAAAGAGACAGAATGCATAGGCAAGATACCATGGGATATCACTAACTTTGATGACATGTACTTACGCATATGCATATATAGGACTGAGCAGTTAATATATTCAGTGTAATTAGGACTGCATCTGCACTGCAGAATTAATACAGTTCAACACCACTTGTAACTGCCACAGCTCAATGCTATGATATTCAGGGATTTGTAGGTTTTGTGAGATATTTTGTCTTCTCTGTCAGACAGCTCTGGTGCCCCACCAAGCTACAAATTCCAGGATTTCATATCTTTGAGCCATGGTAGTAAAGTGCTGTCAAACTGCATTTAATTCTGTAGTGCAGATTAGATCCTAGTCATGTAGGTCTGGAATGAGATCTGATACCTGTAGAGCCCTTTGGAAGTCAAACAGCAGAAGAGGGGAAGGGAGGCATGGGACCTTATTGCACACATCTTTGCCCCCAATCTGGGCACGGGCAGGGGACGCAATGTCCCAGTATGCCGATGACAACCAACTCTACCTTTCCTTTCCATCTGATCCAAAGGAAGCTATCTCTGTACTGAACCAGTGTCTGCTGTCAGTAATGGACTGGATGAGGGCAAACAAATTGAGACTTAATCCAGACAAGACAGAGATGCTCCTGGTCAGTCATAAGGCAAATTAGTGCTGGATGGGTTCCCTGAAATCTCAGGTTCGCAGCTTGGGTGTTCTCCTGGACTCAACTCTGAGCCTGCATGCCCAGATTTCAGCATTGACCAGGAGTGCATTCACCTAGTTAAAACTAGTAGGCCAGGTGTGCCCATTTCTTGAGATGTCAGATCTGGCTACAGTGAGATATGCCTTGATTACATCCTGTTTGGACTGCTGTAAAGCACTCTGCATGGAGCTACCTTTGGAAACTGTTCAGAAACTTCAGGAGGTTCGAAATGCCACAGTTGGAATGCTAACCAGAGCCAGTTATAGTTAGCTTATAACTCCCTTGTTGAAACAGCATCACTGATTAACAATTCATTTCTGGGCACAATTCAAAGTGATGGTCAAGACCTATAAAGCCCTACACTGCTGAGGTCCAGACTATTTGAGAAACCGTATCTCCCTGTACAAACCTGCTAGAGCCCTAAGATCTTCAGGAGAAGGCTTTCTCTCAGTCCCACAACCATCATAGGCTCACCTGGTGAGGACACAAGAAAGTGCCTTCTTGGTGGCTGCTCCCATCCTATGGAATGCCCTTCCACAGGAAGCGAGTCTGGCTGACTCCATGCTTGCCTTCTGTCAGTAAGCAAAACCAGTTTTATTCAGGCAGGCGTTTAATGTTAAATCATGGTATGGCCTTGTTATATGGGGTGTTTGTTATATGGTGTGGATATCATGGTTTTATTGTGGTTTCAACTGTGGTTTTAATGCTAATTTTATATTGTTTTATGTTATGTTTTAATTGTTTTACTGTAATAAGTCTTTAATGAGTTTTTATTTGTGAGCTGCATGAGGTCCCTTTCTGGGAGAAAGGTGACACAGAAATAAAATAAAATAGCTAGATAGATAAATTTGACATTTTAGAAAGTTAAAGTAAAAGGTATCTTTCCTTCTTGTTGCTCAGGTCTGTCACGAAGAATAACAATTACATTGGAATTATTGAGAACTAAACTATCTAGGGTATATTTGCCCTTTCCCCATTCTCCTTTCACAAATATTTAATATCAGCATTATCTATAGCAATTAATATACTAATTGAAAAAAGATTCAGGAGGAAATCTTATGGCTCTTTGAATGAAATATAATTTATAAGTATAGTTTGCCCTGTGCTTGTTAATTTTACCATGTCAGAAGCCTATTGTTGCAGTACAATTAATTGACCAAGCAAGTTTGGACATATAGTTCTCGATAGGTGCTATAAATCAGTCTAACCTTAGTTTGCCAAGAGAGATTTTACTGTCCTAGATGCAGTCTTAATGAGTTTTCAAGATTCACTATATCAATTACTTTTAAATGCTTTGAACTGCAATAAATAAATAAATAAATAAATTTGTTTTCTTGCAATCCATGTTTTCTATTAGCATTTCTATTAGAATGACACATTATATTTAGCATACTTTTGTGTATCATATAGAAAGACAACCACTGCTATTAGCACTCTTGACAAGCTCATTTAGAAAGCATGAATAGAAATGTTGTCTTCTTGAAGGTCAGCAACAGCTGCACAGCATAACAGCAAGGACAAACTACATCTATTTTTCTGAAGATATATAATCTCAGTACAAATCCTCTCCTACATTGTTGAGATATTAATTAGACTGAGAGTTCAGATTTCATTACACACTGACCAAGGTAGCTAAGGGCCAGGTATGCCAATACTAGGACTTCTGAAGCTGTGTTGATTCCAGAACTAGAGGTCTATAAGCATTATGGCTCCACTATGGGCCTGGAGGACATTTAGATCTTGTATATCTTGCAGAGGTGGAATTGTCTGTCACACTTCTGAAATGTCACGGAAGTGCTCTCGTTGTTCTTCTGCCAGCCAATTGTTCGCAGAAAAGCCATTCTTTTAACAATGGGATCTTCTGGTATTACAAAAATGGCTTCTCTGTGAACGATTGGTTGAGAGAAGAACAGCGGAATGCATCAATTACATTTCAAAAGTGCAATGGACAATCCCCCCATTGCACTTCTGGAGCGTTTGGGCAATGTTTGGGCTTTGATTACCACGTGCTAAGTCCCTTGTGTGAAAGAGTCCATAGTGGTGGCTGCAGGGCATGCCACTTTCCCTTTCAGAAGGATGGAGATGAGAGCAGAATCATTGTGATTCTAAGCATCACAACACAGGAATGGTAGAACAAATGGGTATATAAGCCAGTTCTGCTCTTCCTTTGTCCTCTTTCATAATGACTCAATCCACCTACCCTTTGTTAGCATGCCCTACACCCCTCTTACTGATATGGGGTTTCATAATTAATATTTAGTGTTGGGCATGTTTTGAGAGGTCAGGATGACCTGTGGAGATTAGAAAGTTATATGTGTAGACTGAGCTGAGGATATTTGTGAGGCCTAGATGGTTCTAAAATAAATGCTAAATGGGTTTGCTGATCACTGCCCTCCCACACACACACTTTGCATTTCCTCCCACAATGGAGACTGAAGGCCAAATAGACTGGCCAGCAAAGCTTGCTTCCAGACAGCTTTGGGGCCTGGCATACCGACAACACCCCTCCCCCCAGACACCCAGAAGCTGGCAACACCAAGCTTCCCACATGTGGGCTGGCTTCTGGATGCTCCAGCAGTGCAGTATTTACACACAGCATGCTACTGAAGCACTGGGAAGCTGCCATGGGACCGGAAAAGATAGTTTTTAAGGTGTTTTGGGGCTGTGACACGCAGGCCTCATTCCCATTATGGTTTAATCTGGATCATGATTAGATACTATCCAGTTTGAATAAGCATGGTTCCCACTTAATCTGAATCACTGAAGTGATTCGGAAAGGGGAAATGTACTTTTGACCCGTTTAACCCGCATCAAAAAGACACCTTTTTTTGCAGGTCTTTTGGGCTGAATTGATTTATTTAGAAAAAAAAATGATTCAGCTCAATCCACTCCATTTGATAGGGAGGAGAATTTGCATGCAAGAAATCCCTATATTATCTACAGAAGGGGAAAGAGAATGCAAAAATCTTCCAACAGATATCCAGGGACTGCCTCAAATCCAACCAATCTTTTATCACTCTGGAATTAAAACCATCAGCTGTTCCGGATCATTTTGTCAATTCCATAGGAAAACTATCTACGAGTTTGTTACACCAGGTGATATTAAGCACTGCTCAGGGGTATGACATAAGATAGAAATATCCACCCAGGCATAGCCATTTGCAGCTCCTTTCTGCCCCACGGAAAGGGTGCCATAGCCATGGCACCACAGCTTTTCCATGCTCCTTTAGTGCTGTGTAGTGTAAACACAGTGCCAGAGGAGCACCGTGAGGCTGCGCGCTGTGTGGCGCAGCATGTGGCATTATGCTGGCAAAGTTGGAATGTGCGTTGTGTAGATGCCATGCCCAGACTTTACCCCCAGGCTGGCCAAAAATGCCGGTCTCTACAGCCGCTCACTCATTCTTTCTGTATAGCCCTCAGATGCTATTTGAACCACTCTATTATTTTATTGCACAGGCTCGAGAATGGGCCTGTTGCATTCTGAAAGGGAGCATGATGGAAACAGGAGGCAGCATAGAATGCATCTTACTGAACAGGAGAATGCTGTCGCCGTCGCCAGAAGTTCCTTTGTGTTCCACATCCATCCCAGAGAGGCCGATTTTCAAGGACATTTCAGAAGCATTCCCCAAAATTAGCTCCTTTGGGACACATCCGGAATTGGAACTTCTGGCAGTGGCAGCGGCATTCTGCTGTGCAGTAAGATTCGTTCTATGTCGCCTCCCATCCCCATCAGGCTACCTTTCAGAATGCAACAGGCCCGTTCTAGAGCCTGTGTAATAAAATAATAGAGTGGTTCAGATAGCATCTGAGGGCTGTACAGAGAGAATGAGCAAGGGGCTGTATAGACCAGCATATTTGGCCAGCCTAGGGGTGGAGTGCAATAAACTTATCTGTTTTCCATGGACCCCTCTTCAGGACTGAGAATTATCACCCTCTTTAAATCTAATTCCTTGCTATCCAACTTTGCAACTTTCTAAATAAAATCCCTTCTATTTACTGAAAGTGGAGTGAAACTAGAGTTTTAGACCTATTGAAACTCTCTACAGTTAGTACTGACATACACAGGAGAAAAGATTCCCAGAGTTATCTTTTTCTCGCAGGCCTCTGATTGAGCTATAATTTCCACAAGATTTTAAGGAGATGCTTGCATTGTAGCTGGAGACTCCCATGCCCCCCCCCAACCTTTTAGGACAACAGCTTCCTGGGAGTTAGTGGTGGCTCCAGCTAAATACCTTTGGGGGTTGGGTAGGAATTGTGCTCCTCATTTGGCTTTAACAGAGAGGAAGGTATTTTGCTTGTCTTATTATCCATGATATCTATGGAACAAATGACTTTGAGATTTACTTTAAGTTAATTGGTTTGATTGGCTTTAATGGACTTACTAATGCACGTTTGAGTTTCTTGTTGATCTAATTGATTCAATTGGCATTCAGTTATAATGGTCATTTATTCATAATGTCTTAATAGGCTCATGTGGGAAAGTGGATCCTTTGACCCACAGGTACCTTTTGGTGGAAATAAGGTTTCCATATTTGCTCTTTGGATCATTTGACTTAGGGGTGGGATAGGAAACAACCTTTGGAGTTGAGTTTTATTGGCTTTCTCCTGGAGTGGGGAATCAGTCCAGACAGACCTCCTGGGAGCAAATTAGCGAGGGTAATCTAAATGTATTAGCTTCATTATCTCACCTGTTTGCTCACCCTTGATATGCTGTACAAAAAGCAAATGTACATCTCTGAAGATGCCAGCAACAGACGCGGGTGAAATGTCAGGAAAAAACTCTTCCAGAACAGGCCACATAGCCTGAAAAACCCACAAAATAAATAAATAAATAAATAAATAAAATTTACATCTTGTCATACCACAACAATCAGACTTGCTGGTTATCAAGTTTAAATAATTAGTGAGAGGTCTTAGATTACTGTGTCTGTATTTTGCCTCTGAGTTGGTGAGCACGGGCATATCTGCTGGCAGGTAATTTGTTCTTGTTGTTGGTATGTGCTTTCATGTTTTATTTTAACTTATGGAGACTCTAAGATGAAACTTTCGTAGGATTTCCTTGAGACAATTTATTAAAATGAGATACTTCAACTTTATCCTAGCCTCCTATAGTTGACACATCCTTAATAAGGATTGCACTGCAGAATTACACTCTTGTATTCCATTGGGAGTAAGCCCTATTGAACTCACTGGTATTTACCTATTAGTAGAAACATATAGGATTGTGCTATACCTCCACTTAACATTATCTATGATCTAATGTTAGCACTGCATACAAGCCACATATGCATTGAAATAATAGTACAGCCATAATGAAGTGTTTGGGTCTACTTTCTTTTCAATAGCTTCCATTAAAATGTCTTTTTAAAACTCAAGAGAGCATATAATAGTGCTTTTTCTTTTCTTTTTTTTCTAATTCCAGTTCTCCAAGAAACCACCCAACTGCTTTTAATGGTTCCCTAATGACTACTCGATAAGTACCTACAGCATAAGCAGCAGATAGGGAAAGAGTGGTACCATTCTTTACAACTGTAGAATTACGTAGCACATAAAAACTCAGTTCACTGTTTAGAAATGTTCACAATGCTAAGTTATAATCAGCAAAGATAGCCCAAAGTATTTTGCAGTAAGAAGCAAAAAACAATATACCATCATTCCACTAAAGAAGCCAATGTGATGATGAATAGTTGCAGTTTACCTCAACATTGGTAATGGAAAAGCATCTTTGATGTCATCTAATGTAATCAGAATAGTGGAAGAGATGCAGAGCAGCCTGTACAAAAATCATATAGTTCTGCTCTCCAACACAGGACAACAGCCAGGAGACTACCATCACTGCTTCCTACACATTGTCCTGTATCTGCTGCCTGAGGTTATCACTCCAATCTGCCTAGCAGAAGTACTGGTGGTGATAGTCAGAACCAATATAAACTCCTGGCATATTTGAGAAGCTGCCTGAGTCCCCAAACCCTGGCAGGGCCTACTGTGGTGTTTACAATGTACCTTTAAAAAGTATAGTCGAGTGCTTCAAGTGCATGTAGCCAAAATTATATATAAACATACAAAATTGGGGAGGGACTTCTCAGTGGCTGCCTCCAGCTCTGGAACTCCCTTCCTAGAGTGGTTAGATTTTATTTTCAGAAACAAGTAAAGTATTTTCTATTCCAACACGCATTTGATGAGTGACTAAGGCCCATCTGACACAATGCACTGAATATTACTAATTGTTGTACTAGTATGATAGAGTTTAATGGTATATGTTTTAATCTGGTTTTAATTTTTTATTGTTTGATTTTTTAAACTTTTGTTATCTCATGGATTCTTGAGTCTTTTTAAAATTATTTTAAGCTGTTTTGAATTGCAGTTTGGCAAGAAGGAGTGATAGAAATAATAATGATAATAATAATCAAAAACAGCAACAATACAATGTGAGCCAAACAGCATTGTATAATAGTGTTTGGGTCATATTGTGTTGTTGTTTTTATTGTTGTTGTTAATAGTGCAGTGGGTCCATCATCTCAACCACAGTTTTGTCCCAGGAGAAACCCCTCCCCCATGTATACCAAAGTCCCTGGATGCTCAAGTCCAATTATATACAATGGTGTAACAAAATGGTGGCTTTTATATAAAATGGTAAAACCAAGGTTTGCTTCTTTTTGGAATATATGTATGTATGTGTGTTTGTGTATATAGATACACACACACACACACACACACATATTCAAGCAATGGATGCAAAATCGATATAGAGGGCTGACTGTAATCTGACCCTAACATTTGGCAAGCTCAGTGAGGTAGATTGGCTATTGCTACTTTCTATGGCTGAGCACTGTCACCACATTAGTCCACCAAAGCTCACTGATTAGGGAAGTAATTCTTCACTGCTGTTCTTCTCAAAAGAAAAAAAGAAAGTAATTTTAGCAAAGTTATGCTGCACAGACGATGCTGTTTTCTGAGTGAAGCAACAACATGCCTATTTTGTGCAGAATAAATTTGGAATGGCAGATTCTAGTCAGTCCAGGATTCCTCTCATCAAGCTTTCTTGATCATTTATTACCATTTTTAGCCTTTTAAAAATATTTTGAAATATTTTTTTAAAAATATTTTAAAATCTCTAACAGTGACAGAACTGGGTATACTCATTCTGTCCAGGACCATCTTAAACCTGGAATTAACTCTAAATTAACACTAAACTAGGATTTGAATCCAAGTGTCCTACATCCTGTTCCAGAACTCTATCCACTACACTGCACTGGCAGACAAAGATTAGAAATAATTCTAGGGATTTGCCCAGGGTGTCATAGGAGAAACAATACTTGACCCGGGTATTCTAAATCCAGGCCTACTTACTACATATCAACAAAATATACACACATATCCACTATGACCAAAAATGTTTACTGTTTCTTGTAAATTATGGACAAAATAAGTGGGTGGGATCTGTGACACACACACACCACCATGAATTAGTGAACTGCTGTTGCCATCATATTCAACTTTTGCTAAGCTATCAAGTGCTTAATGGAAATAGAACCCAACAATATTCATACGAAAGAAAGCATGGTTATTGAATAGCAAGCATCTTATTGTGGAAGCAACCTTCTGCCATCCAATTACAGGTCAGAAGATTACAAAATAGTCCAATGAATGCATTTTGTCCCCTTTAGTTCTTTTCAATCTGACTGCTAAATTCTTAAGATGTTTTTGAGTGTATGTTTCTCTTTCTTTGCTATCCCACAGAGACTTGCAATCTATATAACACTGGATTGCATGCTGTTAACAGACACACATCTTTTCATCTCAGTAACTATTCAAAGCACTATAGACATCTACTTCATGAAAACAATTTGCAGTTTAACTGCTTTCAGACCCTTACATCAGCTGCTATTATTGTTGTTGCCTAGATAGACAAATATTAACTTTATGGATGAATCTCCCAAAGATGTTTCATGCCTAACAATCATCAGATAAATCAGCATCAGGACATTCCAGTCTACTCAAGTAATGTCTGATTTGATAAATAATGATCCCAAAGGGAGACTGCAATTTGCAGGACATTATTTGTAGCAAGAGGTTTAACTAGCTTTGCTTTTGTAATTAAACAGGCTACCCTTTTATTTAATCCTTTAGCCATTCCCAAGGAGAATAGGAAAGCTCTGTGATTTAGGAAATCAATACCAAGTTTAACAGAGAAAACACAAATTGATACTGAGACAACTGATTCCTTAGTGGTTCGGTGACCAAAGCTTGTGGCAATAAGGTTAATTTTTAATCTTGTATAAATTCCCTCTTCCTGATCTAAAATACTGTATTAAAGGATTTGTGCTCGTACAGATTTAATGACTCTTCTAAGCTGAAGGAATTCCTAATCAGCACCATTGGTTTTCTCTGAACTTGTTAAATCGCTAATAGAATAGAATTGCACTTTTTAAAAGTGCTAAGAGATATTAATATTGCTTACTTAACTACTCAAAAAGAGCTAAGAAAAATCAAACCATATAGTTCCACATTATATCTTAATGAGAGCTGCTGTGGAAACAAAGGCATCTGACCAAATTGCATACCTTAAAAACTGGTTTTATGAAAGCCAATCACATTTGAAATTCTGAATGAATTTACTGATAGTACCTTCTTCCCTGGTGGAGCCATGGAACTCTCTTTCCTTTTGGGAATAAGGTGTGATAATTATCAAATAAATAAACAAAGGAATGCTGTTTTATTGAAGGAGTCTTTCTTTTTTCTTTTTACACTATCTATCACCACCACCAAACCTCTGATCAAAAAATAGGTATTACAAATGGAAAATCATAATGCTCCAAGTTGGCTACAGATGACTAAAGACTAAACAGAGAGAGAAACAGAGAGAAGAGAGAAACAAAAACAGAGATATGTTGTTGTAGGTGTGCAAGTAATTCCTGACTTATGGTAACCCTAAGACAAACCTATCATGGGGTTTTCTTGGCCAGATTTGTGCAGACAGGGTTGCCATTGCCTTTCTCTGAGGCTGGGAGTGTGTGACTTGTCCAAGGTCATCCAGTGGATTTCATCAAGCCTCAGTCTCTTAGTCCAGTATTCAAACCACTACATGACACTGGTTCTCTTAGAAATATATCATAGATCTCTCTATTTCTCACCTACATCACCTCTTTATAAACACATTAAAGACTGATTGGGAATAAACCACTCCATAATACAGGTTTTAGATGTATCTATTTTTGGAGGATAATCAGATATTTTGTTTACGTGAGTTACAGCACTTATGTTGAGAATTGCTGGTCTGGCTAGAAATATGGACTTATCTTGATGTATCCTAGATGGGTCCATGTTGTGCTGTGCCTTCTGCTACCTGATTATGTTTTGTATTAATGCTGTGACCAAACTTTCAACACCTTTTTCTGGTGTCCAGCCTCTTGTCTGGGTGCAATAGTACCATGAATGGCTAATGCTGAGGATCACAGGGCACTAGCAAACCAGAAATGAAGGATCTTTAAACTACCAAAACTAAACTACCAACCCCAGGATTCCATAGCAGTTAAAGTGGAATCATGGAGCTATAACTGTGAAATGTGAAAAGGCTTTGAGCCTTTTTGCCCTAATTCTTTACATTGAGGCTGTCCAGACAAGACAAAAATCTCTGAAAATCCCAGATTTTGTTCCTGTACAAATCAATTTTGTTTGGGGGATATGACATTTTCCCCACTCTACTGTATTCTTAATGGCAGGAACCCCTGTCATTACCAAAGACATTTCATTCCCACTCCAGTTAAACCAGTATTTAACAAAATGAAATGTACCTCTCCATCTCTGTTTGCCTGGGTTATACTGGAACTAGCTACAATGACCACTGCCAAGAAACAACCATTGTTTCCAGGGTCTGTATTCAGTAGAGATCAACCAAAGGAAAGATGAATGCTAGCAATAAAAGAAAATAATCCTAATGCTTAATTAGTGTAATATTGCTAAAGCGCTTTAACACTCTGACTATAACTCCAGAATAATCATCAAAAAGGACTCAGTGGAAATCGGTGAGGCAGTTTCTGAAATGTTGCACGAGACTGGATGTGACAAGTGAACAGCAGGGGGAGGAATAGGAAGAACATTAGGGCAGGTAGTGAAGGAAACTTGGATATTTCAAAAAAGAGTTTGGATGCAAAACAATGGATATACAGGTAAAATAAAAACAAAAAGAACTTCAAAGTCTTGATTCTTCTAGAGACTCACCCCCCTCCCTTTGACTATGTCTTAATGAGACAAAGGGTACCTAATGATGAAAGTCAACAGATTTGCTAGGGTATTTTTCCTCTCTTTTTTGTTGAGTTCTTTAAAAAAAAAGAACCATAAATGGAGCATAGTTTTAATTTGGGGATATTGCTTACAAAGATGCATGTGGGGATCTTGTAGGATCCCTACAGTTTTAGGTCTGAGCAGAACTGAATTCTGCAATGAAACATGTTTCCAGGGATGAAACATGTCCCCATTGTAGCACAGGACATTTGAGCGCTCAGCTGGTAGTCACTAGTGAATGTCATAAGGTAAGTTCTAGGAATGTCAAGGAGGAGAATGAGAAAGCTAATGGAGAAAGTACTGAATAGTCTAGCTCTCCTCTCTGCCCACCACAGAAACTAAGGGAAAACTAAAAGAGAACTCCTCATTTCAGCATCCACTATAGAAATGCAGCTCTCTGCACCTGCATTGCAAGCCTCCAGCACGTTAGTTAAAACATGTTTGGCATGCTCAAGATATTTATAGGCTTATTGGTTGGCTTAAGACTAAGGACAATTGAGGAATCAATACCCTAAATGGCACCACAGAGAAGCATTCACCAATCCATCTTAGGATGCATATTTGAGTGAAGTCTTGGCCCCAAATCTGAAAAGCTGAAGATCAGTGGCATCACTAGGGGCTGCCGAGGGTGAACACTGCTTGGGTAACGCCCCAGAAGAGGAATGACACCTCCTCCCTGCCAGATGCCATTTTATTCATGAATAAATTAGTGCCAAGCAGGGAAAGAGGGTGCTTAAAAAAAGGCCCCCACTCTACCGGGCTCCAGTTATCCCCTCCTCTGCCAGGTGCCTGTTCACTCATGAATAAGTCGGCACGCAGCAGCAAGCTAAGGGAGTGTGCCCTTTTGGCCCTGCTCCTCGCACTGATGACACCCCAGTCAGTAATGTCACTGCTGAAGACTACTGCTCCATTTCATGGACCTGTTTGAAAATGCCTAGTAAATAATTCCCTCGTGCTAAAGCTGTATCACTTAACAAGCTACATCTGCAAAATGGCAAATTTACAGTAAATAAGCAATTATAACAGAAGGTTCTCTTTGTTGTGAAGTAGAAGGCTTTCATGGCTGTCATCTGTAGTTTTCGGTGGGTTTTCCGGGCTATGCGGCTGCATTCTGGAAGAATTTATTCCTGATGTTTTGCCTGCTTTGGTGGCTGGCATCTTCAGAGGGAGTTCTCTTTGTTGTTGCTTCCAAAATGAAGACCTAACTGCTTGACAGAAAATTAACTATAATCAGCTTCTCTGTTACAGCAATAGAAATACATATAAAGAATACATATAAAGTGTGACTTTTCTCTCTCTCTCTCTCTCTCTCTCCCCCCCCCTTTCTCTAGTCTTTGCTCACAGTCATTTAATTGTCTCCAGCATGACTGGCCTTTGTCCTGGAGCTCAGACCTAATTAAGGAAGAATTAGACACAGGGCCCAGAGCAAAGATCTCCCATTTCCTGGGATGCCTGTTCTAAAAACATTCAGACAGATAACACAAATGCCTTTGGTTACTCAGATGAAGTTGGAAAAAAGGCCCTTTTAAGACCACCTTTGTTCTAACTTCCTCCAGCCATTATAACTATGAGCTCTATGGTTTGGAAATATATTTCTGCAGGCCTTTTGTGGCAGCTATAAACAGTACCTGAACTAATAATCCCATCTCTTTATTACGGAAAATATATTCAGTGATTCCTTTTTTGCCTTTGTTTTGCTTTTTTCAACTAAGCTGTGTGAGAAAATTTACATAGAAAAGAAAATGAGAATTGACTGTGAATCAAATTACATGTTACTATCTCAATTTAAATTGTGTAGTTTTATTAACACAAACTTCCCATTTCTACAAAGGGTCTCATTTCTACAGAGGGTCCCATTTCTACAAAGGGGGAAGACATATTTAAAGATCAATGTCACAGACCTAAATCGGGATGCCCTAAATGAAGCCTTCCAGATACTGTTGGACTTCCACTCACTATTAGCCCTCTCCAAGCATTGCAAGTGATAAGAAATGCTTGAAAATGCATTTCAACAACAAAATTTGTTCAGCCAAAATTTGTCTGACCCTGACCTAAAACAGAGCAAATGAATTAAATCAATGGTCCTTATGTAAGTATTGATTTACAAAGCTTTCATTGATTCAGTTGACCTGCTGTTATTTATTTTTATTTATTTATTTCATTTTTATGCTGCCCTTTTTCCTAGAAAATGATTCAAGCCAGCTTGCGAGATAAAAAAACTTTAAAAACATTACAACAAAAAATTTAAAGAATTAAAATAATCCAGTAAAAACAGGATACAATTAACATACAAAACATACAAAAGTTAAAAACATAACTCTTTTTTGGGGAAGGGGGGTGCTTTCACTTTGTTTTGCTTGTTCATTTGAAATCTACAGCATTTCCTAATAGTCTGTGCAGGAGGGAAGTTTCTCAGGATTCATATAGGATTATTCCCTATCTCTCTCAATGGTCAATGAGACCATCCCGCAAGAGTTCTGCCTAGTAAAGTATGCTTCTGTTGATCACATGATAATATTAATCAGATCCTATGGTACTGGGGTCCTTGTGGGCAAGGTTAGCCATTTACCTTACAAGCTTTTCTTTCTTTAGCAAAGGCTTCCAAAATCCCTGAAGGTCCTTCAGTGTTCACCAGAACCTCAAGGACTGTGAAGGATTGTCTCCCCACTTCTGTCTGCCACTCACAGGAGATTATCAGAAACATTTAATTTCTGTCATTTTCCCGACAGGATAAATATGCATTTAACTTCAAAGATGGATCTTACCACATTCTCCAGAAAAGCTGCAGGATAAACGCGGATTGCACACAGGCTGCATACAGGAGAATGCCGTAAGACCCATCTTTGAAGTTGAGTGTATCCTGTTGGAAATCCTTTGAAGTTGAGTGTATCCTTTGAGTGTATCCTGTCAGAAAAACGGCCGCCACAGACACACAATATTTACTGCCCCATCCAAATTTATGCAGTAGTTATCCTTTCAAACCCATCTTTGAAGTTGAGTGTATCCTGTTGGAAATCCTTTGAAGTTGAGTGTATCCTTTAAGTGTATCCTGTCAGAAAAACGGCCGCCACAGACACACAATATTTACTGCCCCATCCAAATTTATGCAGTAGTTATCCTTTCAAACCCATCTTTGAAGTTGAGTGTATCCTGTTGGAAATCCTTTGAAGTTGAGTGTATCCTTTAAGTGTATCCTGTCAGAAAAACGGCCACCACAGACACATGATATTTACTGCTCCATCCAAATTTATGCAGTCATTATCCTTTCAAACCAAGCTGGTTTACTTTTCAGGACAAACTGCTCAAGACAACCTTTACACACTGTTCTTCTGAGTGAAATTTAAAATCATTAGAGTTCTGCAGGGATGCGACTTTGACCTTTGGAACATAGCTTTGTCATAGGTTTGAGATCTGATGAAAGGGGTGGTGTTCATCTGTCCCAGGCAGTACAATGCTTATCTGATGTGTGCTATTATAGTCATCCGATCCCCCTACCTTTCCTTTATTCTCCTCAACCTAGCCAAACTTTTACACCTTGCCAGGTTCAATTTATGGTTCTTTCTCTACTATGTGGATTGCAGCTATTAGGATATGCTGCAGATCAAGCAGGCATGCTTGTTCTATTGCTAGAGCATTGTTCATTGGGATGGAGCCTATGAAGCATCAGTTAGATAAGGAACACACCTGGACTTAAAAGGATTTCTCCATATCACTTGGATTATTCCAAGAGGAATATCATGGAATTGACTCTTACCGACTGTACTTCTCTGAGCTGTTTCAGCATATCCCTCCACTTTGCTGAAGTTCCAGGAAAATAACTTGACCATGGAACTTTGGCCAAGGGCATGGGACTTTCCATGCTTCTAAGGCTCACCCAGGGACCTTGGTACATTACTACTACTACTACTACTACTACTACTACTATTTATTTCCTGGTCAGAGCAGAGTTGTGTGCATTCTCAACACATGAGGCATTTTTGTTGGATTGATTTACTTTGGTCCAATTGGTTGGACTGATTTAATTTGGTAAAACTGTAAACCTCATATAGTAAATAATGAATGCCAGGTTTAACATAATTAGTTGAACTGGTGCCATAAGAACATAAGAAAAGACATGTTCCAGGACAAGAAAGTAGGAACAATAGGACATGAGTACAACAAGCCTCAATGTCATTTTTAGGAAGAGCAGAATGTTGAGTTTTATAACAGTGGAACACATCCTCCTCTCTACCTCTGAAAAACTAAATTAACACTCCAGCCTCCCTTTAATTATTACTTCATATAATGAATAATATATTATATCCCCCCCCCCAGGCTTAACATATATAATTAACTATTTTGTATAGATACATGCACAATACATTTAAATCTTATTATTCAGTATATTTGAATAGTGTAGTATAAGTCGAGGAAATTCACAATAATAGTACATGCTTTAAAATGAGCAAAATCAACACACAACATTATTATGCATGAAACAACTGCCTCATACTTTGTTCATTTTTTTATTCCTTCCCTGCTTGGTACTATTTATTTTCATTGATTTGCTTTTATTGTTTGCTTCTGGGATGTGAGGAAAGAAAGAGATGGAATGGCATGATGAGCAGTGTCGACTTTTGTTGTTATGCTCATTGGCAACACTACTCTCTTTTTTGAATGAAAATTAAGACAACTTTTCAGGGGGCTGGGATATTATACCTTTGAAAGCATATCATTCACCACTCTTTCTGCCTAAGATAAAGCTCCACAGTAGCCTCAGCTGTGTTTATACCATTAACAATTTACAATAAGTTGTTGTATGGTAAGAATTCACAAAGCCTATTAGTTTATCCCTGAATACCAGAAGCACTGTTACGCAGTGGAAGATTCCAAAATTGTTAGGGCTACTCAGGTTTCATAGAAAATAAAAAGACCTAAGTACACAATAGACATCTAATATTAGAGTACAGTCAGCCCTCTGTATCCACCGCTTCTTTATTTACAGATTCAACCATCCACAGCTTGAAATATATATATATATATATATATATATATATATTCTAAAATGAAAACCTTGATTTTTCCATTTTATATCAGGGATATCATTTTACCATGCCACTGGCAGAAAGGGGTGGCAAGACAGTGCCCCTTTCTTCTCTGGATGGAGGCTGCAGCAGACAAATGCCGCAGCCTCCAGGAGCCCTAAAAAGAACCTGCTCCCAGCAGGTTATTTATACGTCATGCGAGGGTGCCACTAGTGTGCATGCATGCAATCATGATGTCTGCACAGTGTGGTGCTGTTTGGGCACTGCGCCACATGGATGTCATCAGCATGTGCCCCATCTGGACGTGGGCACAGCAAGATGCCACCCACACGCTGATAGTAGGGCTGGGCACGTGTAGCCCTACCTAACCCTAATTTTGGTCCCAGTCATTTTTTTTTTTTAAAAAAAATAACCTCTGCTCTGCATCAATGATGTTCCTGAGCACAATGGCTGACCTTCAGCATTGCAATTATGGATTCATAGCCTAGAGTTACAGATCTATGACAGCTCTGCAGTCAGTAAACCTAGAGAGTCACAGCCCACATTAACAGCCAGCACCCCCCCCCCCCCCGGTCCATTCACTTTAATAGTTAGCAGCCACATGGGGCAATATTCATCTGGTAACTGGAGGGAAAGCTTTCCACTCCACTCACAGGAGGTGAGGCTGCAACAATTAGAAACTGGACTGCTGCTGCAGCTCCTTGTTGCAACCTCACCTTCTAGTGGGAGGGAATGGAAACCTCATCTTCCTTACACCCTAAACACCAGCAGAAGAGACCTCCATCTTTTATAGTAACTGCTGACTAAAAAAGCAGATGGGAGGAGTTGATCCAGACTACATTACTTAATTACACATGTGTAACTAAATAGGCGATGTACTATTAGAGTTTGTAAGCCTTTTCTGCATTTCTTGCATTCTCCATCCCTTCTTGTGGCTTGACCTGGTGATGTCAGACCTTGAAGTGTTTTTGATTTGACTCTAAGAAACATTCTGGTTGCTGTTTTGAATTTGACAGGTTTCAGACCCTATATTGCCGCTTTTCTCTGAGGTTGAATTCCTCTCACTTGGTTTATCTGATTTGCAGGATTATTTGCTTGACCCTTGGCTTTGTATACTTGCTCTGATTTTGGCTTCTCCTTGCCTAGTTGGTCTACTTGTGGTGTGTAACCTTAGCTGCATTGATCTTGAACTGATAAGACCATGCTGTCAGGGCTTGTATGCTTGTGAATTCAACACAGCTTTAAAAAATGACCTTGTGAGTTTAGAACTTCTCCTAAGTGTCACAGGGAAGTGGCAAGCTAATCTGTCCAGTATATGTAAGTAAAGATAGCAGTGTTAAATGTGGCTTACTTTTCCACAAGTTGGACACATACAATCCTTTTCGTGTCATATTGCTGTAGTAATACAGTTTTGAGTCAAGCCGGGGATGTGAGGGATATTCACAGAATTTAAAATTCATGATTTATACCAGAACTACATAAGGACTGGTTGATGGATAAAAAAACATGAACCAATCCATTAGAAGTCAAGGCAGCAGTTTTTATTTTGTACAGAGACAGGACAGGAAGTAGAACAGGCTCACTGTGCTTAGTTAATCATTAATAAAAATTTCAATCACTTCTGTTTATTCAGATACTCTGCAATACTTAAGTGAGTACTGATTATTCCATTGTGCAACTCTTCTTCTGCCTTGTTATTCTGATAGAAAATTTAGCTATATGTTCAGCTTTTAGTTCCTTCCTTCTCACAGATGTTTAGTTCCTTCCAACTCAACCACAAGTTTGCAGGCATGAGCACTGAGCAGAAAAGAGAGAAAAATATGACCCTTCCCTGAACCCCTCAACTATCTCTAGCACATATGGAATTGCTAGGAAGATTATTGTCCTAAATGGATAGGAGGCACTTTCTTCCAGTCCTTTGCCATGCTGCTTTTGGTTTAAGGAGTGATCAGCTTTCAAGACTTCCAGAAACAACACAGGTCTTCTACCTTTTGACCTTGTTTCATCCTCCATTGCTACAGGCAAGTGCTTAATAGGCTACATCAATCTTTTCGCTAGTAGGGGCAAATACAGGATTTTCTGTGCTGTAGTGAAACCATACAGTGCTAACTCTGTTGGGACAAAAAAGAGAAAAAGAGAGCAGTTTAGTGACATGAATGAAAAACTATTTCACTTGGCCCTAGATTGGATCCTCAGTCATTCCCTTTTGCTTTACACTGCCTGTTTTAGCCTTTGGGATCTCATTTTTTCTCTCTCCTGGAACTCATTTTGTGATTGCTGTTCTGTTTTACACTGAACATCCCAGGCTCAGTGGCATTTTAGCTTGGGAAATCATAACTCCAGCTACAAACAGAAACACTCATACAGGATCTTTATTCTTCTTTCTTTTCTTTTTTTAGGAAAATAATTGTCACAGTATAAAAGTAATACTGCAAATCATAATTTCCCAAATCACCAAGAGAAAGAAATGTTACAAAAGAAAAAAAAACCCTGAGAAGTTCTAGGATGTAGAACCATAATGGCTGCTTATTTTTTCTGTCTAAGCCCTTTATTGCTTTGTTAATTTGATAAATATTTCCCTGTGGAGATGAGAGGTCTAGAAGTAAAGAAATCCAATAAGAACAAAGATAATAAAAGTTTTCAGGAAGGTAGCTTTATACTGTGCACCAAATGTCAACAATTTCTTACAACTAAGCATAGCTTTGTATACATTTTCTTTCTTAAAGTTTTCATTGTCCTTTTAAAGGAAACATGTAGGGGGAGCCATGTTGGACATATAGCCAATAACATCCAAACAATGGTCCCAAACAGAGAGGCCAAAATAATGCTGCTTCGGGTCAGTTTGAAGGTATGCTGTTTAAATAATGCATGTGTCCTAAGAGTTTGAAAGACGAGCCAAAGCCATGCTTCAGTCCTAAGAACTGGAGCACAACATTGGCACAGCTTCTGGCCTCTTAATATGTGTGCGTCATTTAAACAGCATACCTTCAAAGTGACCCGAAGAAGTTTTATTTTGGCCTCTCTGTTCGGGCCCAATGGGGCTTTACAGACCTCCTCAAAAGGGTGGTCTGTCACTGCCCCTTTGAACAGTGGATTGGCAGCAGGGCAGTCTCACCGGCTGCCCCTGAGGCCCCAATCTGCCACTTTTACCAGCTGTGGGGAAGGGGTAAAATGCCACTTCTCCACGGCTTGGAAGAGGGTATCCTTGGGATTTCATGTTCCAATGACACCCTGACTGGCGGAGGAAAGGGAGACTGGCGGAGTTAAGGAAAAAATTCCCCTTTCTCCCTCGCCTTTTTCCCGTGGCAATCTGGTTGCCACAGGAACAAGGCGCTTCCTGGAAAGGAGCTCCATTTGAGAGCTCCTTTTGGCACCACTGAAAGGGCGCCCTAGGCACCCTCCAGCGGCGCCATGACATCAGGTACGTGCCAATCCATCTGGAAGCAGCACACGCCAAGACATTATCATGGCACACACGTATGGACGGTGCCATTTTAAAATGACGCTGCCCATACATGTTAGGGCTGGGAGCGTGCAGTTGCTGCACGCTCCCCAACCCTAATCATAGTGCAGAGACAGCCCAAAGGGGCCATCTGTATTGTACCAATGATACCTTTATTGGGCCAACTTGCACAATTACATATTGCAAGCTGTAACTGCATAGTCAAAGGGGGGGGGGGGTGCTAACCTGCTAACCATATGAAATAAGAACAGAAACAGAAAATGCAGGGCTATGAATAACATTTTCATTTTTTTTTCCTCCTGTTTGCCTGATGAAGAGGCCAGTGTGCTCTAAACAGGTAGGATGTCCACAAAATATAGGTGAGATAGTCTCTCACACTCAAAATGAGTTGGATAAGGCATGGAGCAGCTGGCTTTGGACCCTAAAATTGATTTAGCTAATGTTTCCTTATGTTAATAGAGGGGTTATGTATGTATGCATACATTCACCAGTCCTATAATCTCAGCCAATGCAACATGCACACATAACCAGACACATCTTCTGTGCTGTTCAGTGTGAGCCAGGAACAAGAGATTTGCCATTCAGTTCCTCACTAGACTCACTTAGGATTTTTCTACAACTTCTTAATGAGGTTTTCGTGTTGGAATAAGGAGCACTGTCACAATGCAGTAGTGAAACTACAGCACAGGGAACTAATGGGACTTTATTAATGGGCAAACTGTAAGTATGCAAAAGGAAGATTATTGAATCCATGTGTGACAACAGTGGCACTAATGTTGAAATGCTGTCTCCAGCTGACACTCACATTTTTAATTGCTAGAAAGTTAGAGAATGTGTAGAAATCAACACCAAGAATGATTTGTGATTTAAAAGTAGTCTTTAAATTGAGACATAGAAGAAGACATTTAGTTTATTTCAGCAAACAGGACAGAGAATGAAATACCGTAAGCTGTGTATAAATCTATAAGTATCTACAGAGAGTGAAAGATCATTATAGCAAAGGTTTTTAATTTAGAGGGTAATAGGCTTAGGGATATGTTAATTTTATCAATTTACTTCTGCAGAGTTTTCCCTCTTTGTCACCCCAGAATCTAAAATATTGTTTTAAGACAGCAGAATACCGAAGATATATATGCTCCCTCTTTTCACCAACTCACTTATATAGATGGGCTGATATTTTCATTGAAAAGCCTTTTTTTCTTTCTTTTTTTCATTTTGTAGATATTGGTTATATTATAGGATAATATATTATAGGAACAGGGTCCATATGTATGTTGAACAGTAATGTAGATGGTAAAGTATGTTTAAAAATATGCATTATGTTTTATGAGAATGCCCATCCCATTGAGATTAATATTCTACTGGATATTTATATTCTATTGAATATAAAGCAATTTCGGACCTTATCAGACAGGAGGAATTTCTCTTTATTGCGAATGGAGCCAATTCAAATTCACGTGAATTCGCTACTTTAGCGAATTCACGTGAATTCCTATTGCATTCAGAATGCGTTCAGAATGACTTCCCATTACCTGAAAATGACCCGCCCCCATTGCCTGAAATTGTGTGAGATGCTTTAATTCGCAATAAAGGTAAAACCCAGGATTGCATTCGGAATGACTTCCCTTTTGCCCAAAATTGTGTGAGATACTTTAATTCGCAATAACGTGAAACCCCATGATTGCATTCGGATTGCCATGGGATTATACTTCCAATTTCCGACATCTGATAAGGTCCATAGTTAGAAATACCCAACCACATTGATAAGACTAAGAGTTTAATTGGGTTCAAATTTCAATGCAAACGTACCCAGACTGGAAATCCATACATATTGGAAGTTGCAATGTGATTGACAAGAAGGTGGGGGAGGAGTACATTTTTTCAAATGTGCACAGAAATTTCCCTTATCCTAGATTCTCACATATTTCAATCAGTGGAAAACAGTGTACAAAAATGAATTTTTTTAGAAATTGCACATGAAAATGTATGAACTTCAGTATGTGGGTGGGGGAGATTTTGTAGTCCAATAAGGACATCAGTCAGAATTAATCTGTCACTGAAAAAAAATAAAAAAATTCTGTGAAATCAAGACAAATCTCTACATGCTGCACTTAGGATGCATCTGCTCCCCTTCTCTGGCTTGTACGAATGGGCCAAAAGCCCTGTGTTCCTCCTGGCCTGGTGTCATTTTGTCTGGGTTATACAGACCATTAGCCCTGAACTGGGATTAGCCGATCTGGATCACAGTCTGGTGTTCCTGACCTGATCCCAGCCCAAATAGGCCTTCATCTGGTCTAGGAAACTCCACAATGACAGTCAGCAGATTGGATGGCCCTGTGCGCCCCTTATCTGCTGCTGCAGATATGTTCTGCGGATATGTTCTGAAAACCCCTGCATCAGCCTCTGACATTGGAAAGGAGTGCTTGGCCACATGGACCACATTTCCATGCTTACAGATTGTGGCAGGGGCCTCTGGGATAGACACGATGGCAACAGCAAGTAAGGGGTGTGTGGTGGCATGGGTCCATGACAAGGTGGTGGGTTTGTGGCCCAGGGACCAATCCAGGTCAGAAACAAGGGCAGGATACCACGGGCTTGGCCTGTAGTATCCTGCCTATCTTCTCTAGCTCCAAGTTTACACAGAAATTTGGGTAGCAATTTGCCTAACACCCACATTAGCAATTGAATCATTCTGGTAGATGAACTCTAGATTTTCAAAGTGATTTGATGCAATTATAATTGCAGGAGCTTGTATTCTACAGAAATCCTTTGCTTTTAGGATATTACTGGGGAGAGAATTTAGTTGGAATTTGAAGTCTTAAAATAAGATACCTGATCATCTGTTGCTCTCTTCTCCTATTTCTCCACATGCCTGCAGTAAACAAATAGGTCAAACCATGTGTTCATTTGTCTCAATATTGTCCAAACCTTCAGTAGCTGTCCTGGGCTTTAGACAGGACTTTTCCTCAGAGCTAACAGAGACGCCAGGAACTGAATTGGAAAACTATACATTCAAATCCTATCCCCCAATGGATTGGTTTTAGTATAATCCTTCACCATCCTAAAGAAAGAGCTTGAAAATGCTATATTTAGGTTAGGTTTTATGTTAGGTTACTTCACTCCTCTAATGGTCACGGAGACTGGAGATACTGGGAATTGTTGCTGGTTTAACTGTCATGGCTCCATTCTATGGAATCCTGGGATTTGTAGTCTATTGTGGCACCAGAGCTCTCTGACAGGGAAGGCTAAATATCTCACAAAACTTCAAATCCCAGAATTCCATAGCATTGAGCCATGATAGTTAAAGTGATGTCAAATTACATTAATTCTGGAATGTAGATACAGCCTTCATTATGACTTGAGCAAAAACAGTTCCAATTTTCTGGAGAACAGATGCCTCACCCCAGATCAGTGGTTGCCAAATTTATGCCCATCGTTATTGAACTACTTCAACTCTCTGAAATTTCATCCACCTGGGCCAGTGGTCAGGGATTGTGGGAGTTGCAGTCCAGTTACTTCTGGTGACCCATTTTTGGAAATCACAGCCATAGAAGAATGGAAACTCTTGTTTACATAAAGCTGTAGGACTGCATATATGTACTGAAAGACAAAGAAAAATAAAAAAAGGAAACAAAACCCATAGCACCTGCCTTTCCTTCTCTTAGCAAAGTGTACTGCGGTAAAAACCATAGTATATGTGGAAGGAGGTTCTGATTAACTTACTATTACAAGTCACCAGCCAAAATAATTGAACCGGAACTGCCAAGGTTGTAATATCCTTGCAGTTTGTGGGGCAAGGAGATTCATCTTTGAGATGGAGCTGTTTGGCATGCCATTTTCTCCAGTTGAGACAGCTATCGGTCTAAGTTAGGAGCTCAAACTTGAGTTAATATCTAAAACATTAGAGAGATACTTTCAGCTTACTTTATTAAGCATTATATTTAAAAGTAGCCAAATTTCCTAATTCATTATTTTTGTTGCTATCCTTTATAGCGTGGGTGGGGATCCAGATGTTGCTGGAGTGCAATTCAGAGTATTCCTATGCTGCTAAAAGTGGCTGTGAATTGTAATCCAATAGTACCTAGGGGACCAAATAATTCATAATAATGAATGAAGAGCAAATATTTCAGAGCACAGTGCCACTGAAGTAGAAATGGCACGGAGGTAAATGCACTCATTTCATGGGAGAGTTAGGCATGAAATCTCAACTAGTGAATTCATTCAAGCTATTATGTTTTGAATGGATAATACTAAGAGATTTTCCCAATTGTCCCAGTTCTTTCTGGATGAGCTATTCCAGATCAGAAAAAAATCATGTAGATTTGTTAAATTTAAGTATTTCCCCGAAC
This sequence comes from Urosaurus nigricauda, assembly GCA_034509955.1. NCBI lineage: Eukaryota > Metazoa > Chordata > Lepidosauria > Squamata > Phrynosomatidae > Urosaurus > Urosaurus nigricauda. Next base: position 251,214,533 of record JAOEGL010000001.1, on the reverse strand, counting down.
TATGAACAATCTATAACTGCTGAAATAATACCTCACAAAAAGCTGAACAGTTTTGCTTTTGTCCCCCCAACACACACATACACAATGTATGAGAGTTAGCAGCTCTCAGGGATTTCTTTAAAACCCTGTCCCAGCTCAAATTCAACAAACATGCATTGATAATGTTTGATACCGTATTGACTTCCATGGCTTAATCAAGAGATTTGCAATTTCTTGGAACTTTCTGCTAGAGAGATCCAGTGTCATTCCCTTGAACAACAATGCTGGATCTCTCTATTAGAGAATTCTGATTTTCTCACTAAACTTGGAGTCCTAGGATTTTCTAGAGTAAAGCCAGAAGAGTCAAAATGGTATCAAACTGTTATAAATGTAAAAACACCCTGGACATCTGATCACTTCCTGTTTATCTTTTAAAAAGCCTTTCTTGCTGTAATTATGGCTGTATTTACATTGCAGGATTAATGCAGCTTGACAACTGCTGTGGCTGAATGCTATGGAACACTGGGATTTGTAATTTTGCATGATATTTGGCCTTCTCGGTCAGAGAGCTCTGATGCCACAAGAAACTACAAATCCCAGGATTCAATAGTGTGGAGCTGTGAAGGTTAAAGCAACATCAAACTGCATTAATTCTGCAGTGTGGCAGCATGCCTGCCTGCATCCGAAATAACATCTCCCAACCATAGCTGCTGAGGAGTCATTTTATTATTTTAGATTTATTTGATGGACATGGTAGTGTCACAAAGGTCCACAGGAGATTCCCTCAATCGCAGAAGGTGCCCACCCATGGGTGCAAGATGGCAGTTTTATCCTGGTGTTCTATACACATTTATGATGAACTATGTCCCATTAAGCTCGATGGGGTTTCAATGGGACTTTCTTCTCAATAGACATGTACAAGATAATTCCAAACAAGAATATGTACTAATAAATTTAAAAGTGCACACCTGTTTTGATAAATGAACAAAAATTGATTAAATAAATTTGCAATAATTTTGTGTGTATTTTTGCTCCTGTTTTAATTAACATTTGAATACTTATTTACATTCTCAGTGTAATTAATCATTATGCACTTTACATAAACATTTTAGGAGGCTTTCTCTTTCATTCTCTTGTTCTCTATCTTACATTATTGCACTTGTTCTTCGGCAAAATAGTTACACACATTCAGGAGATTCAATGGAGCAGTTCCTTAATTCTAAAGCTCTTTTATCCTCTCATGCATGCAAATAAGCGGGGTTGTTTGTTTCATTCTGGATACACTTTTAGAAATAATTGCATTTTGTCAGTGATGAATACATTAAAAGTAATTGATCTAAAAGAGCTGTAGGTCTGGATAAGGTGGAAGATGGCAGAATGTAAATTATTTCTGCTCATATGCTTACAGTGTGGTGTTGTTACATTCTCTATTCTTCTAAAATATTGGGGGTAAACCAGTGATAATTTTGCTTGAATTCTACAGAAGCGATGGGCAAGTATATTAAAATATATGTAATGCATTGAAATGAAGAGATGATTGTTTTGTTCTAGTTTCTGTGCTGTTTTATATGTGAAATAAAAAGTTTTACAGGTTATACTGTTAGGTTTTTTAAACATTATATTTTGACAGTATATTTCAGTAATATATTCAACTTCTTTATGGCTGTTGTGTTCCAACTTATGGCAATCCTAAGGAGAACCTATCACAGGGTTTTCTGGGGCTGAGAATATGTGACTCACCCAAGGGTCATCCAATGGGTTTCCATGGCCAAGTGGAGAACTGAACCCTGATCTCCAGATTTGTAGTCCAACACTCAAACCATTACACCTTGCTAGTTCTTATTTGACTTCTAAGGTTAAATTAGCAACTGTTGATAGGAATAGAACCAAAAGACAAGAGAAACATCTATTATCTGAATGGAACCTTTGTGCATTTATTTAAAACGTACAATTGTACATGAGAGCAAGCATGTTATAATGCTTTCTGCATTGGATTATGACTCTGGAGACCAGGGTTTGAATCCCCTCATGGCCTTGGAAACCCACTGGCTGACCCTGAGCAAGTCACATTCTCTCAGCCTCAGAGGAAGGCATAGGAAAACCCACTGAGCAATTCTTGCCAAGAAAACCCCAGGATAGCTTTTAGGTTAGGGTTGCCATAAGTCAGAAAGTACTTGAAGACACAACGACTACAATTGTACATGCAAATTGTAACTAAAAAGATTAACACAATAGATCAAATACATGAAAATAATATAAAAGTAATTCCATAACTAGAGTGCCACCAATTAAAATATCTTCTGTTTTCACAAACTGCTAAAATTTCACTTCAGAAACAGGGAATCCCAATAAGGCTTTCCAAGACACATCTTAAAATCCAGGCAGGTTCATGTGAAACCAGATGATCCTTCAGGTGTCTTGGTCCCAAGCAATTTACAACCAGCATGTTGAATTATGTTGACATATTCTACAATTAATGTTCTGCTGATAAAGCACTAGTGGAGCTATGACCTATGAGCACATACCTGCTTTTCCTTCATATATCTTACATTTGGATAATAAAAGTAACTACTATATGCAACATATGCAATTGCCTTGAGGTTGCATTAGCTATTGTATTATATGATGCCAACTCACTGTTTGTTCTTACTGTAAAACCAATGGATTATCTTCTAAGGACTCTTTCAGACGTCGGGAATTGGAAGTATAATCTAGGGTCAATTCGAACGCAATCATAGGGTTTGACGTTATTGTGAATTAAAGCTTCGCACGCAATTTCGGGCAAAAGAGAAGTCAATTCGAACGCAATCATGGGTTTCACGTTATTGCGAATTAAAGCTTTTCACACAATTTTGGGCAAAGGGGTGTCATTTTCAGGAAATGGAACGTTGCTCCGAATGCAATGGGGATTCCCGTGAATTTGCTAAAGAAGCGAATTTACAGGAATTTGCATTGGCTCCATTCAAAGTTTGGGAGAAATTCCTCCCGTGTGAAAGAGTCCTCTGTCTCTAACTCTTGTTCTGTTTTAATGTATCATTTAGTCCTGACTGTACTTTGCCATTAACTTTCCCTGTTTCGACACTGTGTTGCAGTTGCTTACTGAAAAGGATGTGCAGTGTTCATTGACTTGGAAGGGGAGCAGGCTTACAGCCAATGGATCCACCCCAACTCTATTATGCAGGCTCTTCCAAAGCAAGGCTTAGCCGTATAAAATAATACAGCAATAACCTTTCAGCTTTGATCAGAGAGAGAGAAAGAGAGAAATACCAACTCTACTGTTTGATGAAGTACCCTGCATCCACAAAAGGTTATGCCATAATAATTAGTCTATGTTGTGTCACAGGATTAACCAAGCTATTCCCTTTGTGTTCCTACTCAGGGTATAATTCTTTGCATTCTTGAAGGAAGCAATGAATAATTTTAGCAATTTTCTTCTGACTGCAATAAAGTCTTTCAAACTGTACAATTTCTGAAGATTATACACCAGATTTATTCTGAACAACATTCAATTTCCCCCCTTTTTTGCCCAGAAAATAACAATTATTTTTAATACGGGAAATTTTGTTTCCTCACAGAAAATTTTGGTTTTGGTATAAAGCCAGCATGTGCAAATGTTGTCCCAAACTGCAAAGATTACTGTCAGTCTAGAATTCTCCTTGTCAAACATGTTTTTAGCCATTTCTCAAATATTGCAAAATATTCTTTAATTCCCTAGCAGAGACTCAGGAGAACTAGGATATGGTTAGAGACTAACCATAACTTAGTTCTCCTGAGCAAAGTCAGGAATTCTAATCTGATAACTATGGATGCTGCTTAAACCTTTCTAATCCTTTGTTCTGAATAGCACTGAGTTCATATCAATTATTGTAAACCGCCCTGGAAATAATTTGATGAAGTAAGGTAAAATGTGGTAAATAACAAACAAACAAAAAAAAAATGAAATTAAATGCAATCATTTTTATTTTAAATGACAATTTTGCCTACATTAACTTTTTTTTTAAAAAAAAAAACACCCTTAGTTTCACACCTTTAATAATCATAATCGTAATCGTAATCGTAATCATAATAAAATTATTTATATCTTGCCTCTCTGTGCAACAGAACTGGGTCGGCTTTTCCAACCATATAAAAAGATAACCGAGCACCTTAATTTCATGTATTTTCAGACATCAATTATTCCAGTAGCTTTGTATGCTATAAAAAAATCCAATGTCAGTAGGTGAGTTTGCCCTAACAAATAACGATGCCAGACACAAGAGCTGGATGAAATGTTGTCACAACTTTATTACCCTCCAAAATGTGCAACATGGTAGTATATGAGATGTGCAGGCACAAATTTGTATGTGGGAATCCATTTAAGGCAGATCTCCCATCCAGAGACTTCCAGGTTCAAAACCCAGGATATATACCTGTGGTTTGTCCTAGCTTGAAGGGATCACAGGATCCCAAGGGGTTCCCCAAGGTGATGCTGGCTGGAAATTTTACCTGAAGAAGTCATCTTGGGACAAACACCCGCTACACAATTTCCCTCAAGCCAGGTGACAGTGATAGGGGAATGGGTGAATTCTTTCAACTAGCAGTGCCATTGAAAGCCTTCAAAGAGAGCCAGATGATGCTAAGGGCCCACACCTCAACAGTTGTAACATAAAAGTGATGCTTAACTGGTTAGCCAAATAGAAAACTGTAGTCAACAGGTTCAAACATCATATATAACATGAACATCATATATAAAATGTGCCACTAGCCAGTCATAGAATAATAATAATAATAATAATAATAATAATAAAATTCCTACTTAGCCTCAAAAAGGCAATTGGAAATTCTCATGCAGAGGTGACCAGGTAGAGAGCAGAAATAGGAAAATGGCTGTGTCAAGGCAGCGTTGCCCTAAATAACCCCACACAGCTCTACATGACGCTAGCATTTGGCCAATAGCTTGGGGCAGGCAAATCCACTCCCATCAGAAAGCCAGGGGCATGCACTTGGGGAGAATCAAGGTATTCCACACAACATCCAAAAGCCCAGATCCAGAAAAACCATGGGCACAAGAGGTGGCATTTTGTGTTTTGAATAGTTGTCAGCCCTCTATGTATTTGGAGAGTGGGGCAGGAGGCGAGAAAAAGTAACCAACACAAATATGAGATTTCTTGGTACGGTTTGTGGAATTGCTGGTTATTGAAAAACTGTTCATGGCAGGTAAAATTAAAGGACATTGTCTATAGTTTTTCAGATGACAATGTGATAAAATGCCTACCTTGCAGGTCTGAATTGTACAACAAAATATGACTCTTGGGACTAAAATATCCAATCTGCCAAGATGAGGGTTAAACATGTGTTGGTCTAATAAAATATTATTGTTCCCTTTGGGATCCACTAGACTCCTACATATACATTTTGCACAAGCATAAATATAACTCCATAGTTCAATACTTGACATCTGGTAGTCAAATGTGTGAACCTCATTGAAACACATAGCAACATTGGAAGCCAAAGGACAGGGTGAGATTTAATCTGTGCCCGTTCATCCACACTTGCCAATTTATACTTGACGCTAGAGCACAAAGTCATCATGGGCTGACTCAGCAATCCAGTCTAAAATGTTTCACAGATACACAATAACAGAAAAAAACAAAACAAAACATGTGATATGAAAGAAAATAATTCTGTATTCCAAATTTTCAGGACACTCCCAGAGAAACCATCTGTGTTGTGTTGCAGGTGGATCCATATGCAGAATGTGTGGCTCACATCTGTAATTTTAGCAAAATAACATAACACCAAAGCTAATTGAAGAATGCAAAGCCATTGCATTTTTATATTAGTTACCCAAAATCTGGCTGCCACTTTCATTCTTTTGTGTTTCATTCTCCAAAACCAATTATGCAGAGACATATTGTATTTTAATGATAAGGACACATGGCAATTAGGATGAGCTCAACAAATATGATTTCATTTGTGAACTAATGAGAATTGGAACTTCAGTCTCCAGAGGCAAGAGGCAATGATACTTGCCCCCTTGCTAATTTCTGCTTGAACAATAGTATTCCCTAAAGCATTATACAAAGGCATGTATTACAGTGTGTTATCGTTCCTCTTTTCCATCAGTCTTTTCAGAGCCATTTCTTGCATGTGTCCTGAAAAATCCAAGCAAGAGTGTTGTCTAAAAGAGACCTGACAGAAGTCTACTAAGTGGGTTCCTTGGAAACAACAACAACAAATTCAGCTCTACACTTATTCTCTGAAAGATTGCACAATACAGTTGGTAACAGGGTCACATACTAAAGCTCTTATCAGGAGCCTATGGATTGGCATTCCTGTTTTAATTGACTTGCAGTAACTACACTTTAATTGCAAAAAACTACATTTTAATTGCAAAAACACACATGAACGTTAATTATGAAATAACATTATTTCCACTTTAAATTCATTTTAAATTTGCTTTAAATTTGAGAAGGCTCAAGTTTGCTTTTACACCATTTCAATGTCATTTTAACTTCGAAATTGGCCCCTAGTGTGATAACCTCCATAGGAGCATTTGAGAGTAACACTTATGAAGTAACAATATTCAAATAGATGTTATAGCACCTTTGGGACTGAGAGAAACATGTTGGTAGTATAAGCTTCTGTACACTTGAGTCTACTTCCTGAGATGCATGGAGTGACATGTCAAGAAACAGATTTGGGAGTACAATGTTTCTACTGCCATTCACACATACACAGCCTGTTCCTGGACACACTACTCCATGCAGGAATTAGAGTGAAGTCTATGAAAGCTTGTTACTAATCTCTTTCTTTCAGTTAGTTTCAAGGGTGCTGCAAGATCCCTTTGCATACTGATATTTCAGACTAACATGGCTATGTCTTTGAATTCTAACACTCAAGGGGCAAGCTATTGAGAGTACAGGCGAAGTGAATATCAGTGATTAAAACAAGTGAAATTACTAGCCAGCCTGGCTACCAACCATCAAATGATGGGGAGGGAGGAACATTTTTAAGTGCTTGCAAAAATTTTTACCCCTAAGTAAGAGGTGTTTTAAAATGTGCCAAATATAAAATGATGAAGGCTGCTGCCCGCCCCGCCCCCTGAAGTGTATACAGATGTATTTCAGAAATGGACAGTGAATAACTGGAAACTCACTATTTAACAACTAACAAAAAGTACACAAGGCACTCTTTCATCAGACTATAGTTCCACCTTCCTCGTAATCTCCAATACTGCATGACTAGTCCTTTCATCAATATAATTATATTGACCCCCAAACTGTGGGGTGAAACAGACCACCTCTTTGTGCCACCATGCAGGTGGCTTCAGAGTGCTGCGTTTTGATGCAACAGGCTCTGAAGCTGCCCGGAAGCCAGCTTCCAGCTGCCTGGCTGCCCACATGTGGGCTGGCTTCCAGGCTCTCTGGTGATATGGCATTTACACACCACATGTTGTCAGACTGCCACAAAGCTGGCTTCCATCCATGGCTGGCAAGAAAAGTCATCTTTTTTTGGCACAAAAAGGAGCGGCTCTCTGCCACTCCTGTTTTAAGCTGCCAAAAAGGCAGATTGGGGCCATAGTGTGAGATTGCCATGGCCCCAATCCATCTTTGGAAGGGGTGGCTTGAAGCTGCCTCTTCAGGAGGGTCTGTTTCACCCCTGTGTCAAATGTGACTACCTTACTCACAGACTGTAGTGGAACATGTTCCTGAGAGAAATTTGTGATCATTACTGCACCTTCACAACAGAATGTCCCCAAGTTGGAACAATTGTTTCTAATTTACAGCTGGCATCATCTGACACATTCAGTGTTTCAGTCACACCCATTATTCTGTGTACCATCTCTTAGGCTTTCTCAGAGCTTACTGTGTAACAATCAATAGTTACTAAGCTTTATTTCACAAGTAATTCCTGTAAAGAGATAGAAAATGCTTCCCAAAGCTCATAGCTTTGAGGCTTCATGGGTACACATTTTGCAAGCAGCCAACGTAATTGCTTTCTTTCCTGCTTCATGCTACTTACCATTAAGGTAAGGCATTCAGGAGTTTGCTTACCAAATAATAGCCCAATGTTCTATGATTTCTTTTGCTGAATGTTTGGGCTTTACTATAATTTTCTCTTTATTATTGTTGTTCCCTTTTATTTTGGGCAAGCTCAAAGATGTCTGTTTCCACACAGCAGATATTGGCATTACGAACATTAGGAAAATCAAATGAATGATATGTTCTCTGAAGGTTATGTAAGGTACAAGTCAGATCTAATTTGGGTAGGTTCACTGAATCAATACAATTTACAACCTTATTGATTTAACAAGTTTCTATTGATCAGTTAGGTAGACACTAGTTGGGACTAACTATTGTCTTTGATCACTATCTGCATTTCAAAAAATATAAATGAGGAAGAGAAACCAGATAAATTGGAGTGGTCCTTCCACCAGAAAGTAAAGATTTCTTTTATTGAGGCACACTTTTGACAGTTGTCTACCTGATGAGAATATGCCTCCTTGCCTCTGTGTCACCTGTAGTATTGGAAACAAGGAGGGGGCATCATTTGCCTTCCTAGAAGGAGGAGAGAAGAATGGAAATGTCATGATGCTAAGTTTTCACAAAGCAGATTGGGAGCAGACAAACTGAGTGTTATGTAACCCACCTCTGAAACTCTATTGTTCGCTTTTGTTGTTGCTCAGCCCACTCAATCTCCTTGGAAGCCAGTACAAGTTCAATTTTGTCAGTACAAGTTCAATTTTGGGGCCTAGGTAAGAATTTTGCTTCTTCTTTGGCAATCACAATGTCAGGAATTGCATATGTTTTTTTTTCCTTCCATAATATAGTGATGGGATATGTAGTAGTGACAGTATGCTTTAGAAATGTGAGCACAGACCCAGGTACTGAGATAAGCTAGGATAAACAGCCCTGGTGGCGCAGTGGTTAAATGCCTGTACTGCAGCCACTCACTCAAAACCAGAAGGTGGCGAGTTCAAGACCAGCAAAGGGCTGAAGCTTGACTCAGGCTTGCATCCTTCCGAGGTCGCTAAAATGAGTACCCAGATTGTTGGGGGCAAATAGCTTACAATTGTAAATGAAGCTGTTTGTTTAACAAATTGTAAGCCGCTCTGATAGTCTTGGCTGAAGAGCGGGGTATAAATAAAAAAAAATAAATAAATAAAAAAGGAAGGAAACTATCTGAAGGCCATTTGTAAGAAGGGGTCTGGCTATGACAACAAAGAAAAGGGAGCAGGGTGGGAAAAGAATAAGAAATGTGTTTATTAATTCTAACGAATGAGAATTAAGCATGCATGAAGTTTGAATTGTGTGTACTTTAATTATGTTTGCTGTAACATTTTCTGGTCAGTTCTGATCAGTTCTGACAATGAAAGACTGGACCTATTCTTTCTTAATAAAGGTTTCTGAGTTTTACTACTGATCCTGAGTTTCTGAATTAAGACATCCTGCTGAATTTGACAAAGAGAGGGGAAGTTTTTTTTCCCCTCTAACCTGTATTGATTATCCATGGTAACCATGGGGAAAATGGCTAAGGGTAATGCTTTAAAAAAAATAAGGATGTAAAAAATATTTGAAAATATTTGAAAATAGGTTGAAAAACATGTTTCTTTAGTACTGAGTATCAAACCCTATTGAGAAGAATCCTAGACTTATGGGAATCTTTGCAATTCAGGAGATAATCTGCACAAATTGTTATGTGATTATTGTGCATGGAAAACAGCATTTTTCACATGGAAAATAATATTTCAACAAAGAACTATTAATTAATTGGAGATTTGTTTTGCATACATTTTACACATGGTTGAACAGCCTATTCTGTACCAAAGGCAAGATTTTCTGCACAGGGATTGATAGTCCTACATAGAAATATAATTTTTGACACAGAAAATACTGAAAATGCAGCACAAAGAAAATTGCTGAACTTACTCATTGTGACCTTTGAGAAGAAACTTAGGGAAGAATTACATGCCTAAAATGAGTTGATTTAATCGACTGTAACAAACTCATTGTTAAGTGGTTGGGTTATTTGTGGATGTAATTGGTTCAACTAATATTGGATTGGTTATAACAGATATTCATTTGTTACTTCTTGGTAGGCTAGTATGGGAAAAGTGGTCTTCAAGCAGCTGCTGGTGTCTCACAGTAACCCTTGGCTGAAAGGAGGGGGATTTCACATTTTGGTGAAAGGAGGATCTCCAGACTTGCTTGTTGAGATCTGGAACTCTGGGGTGAGGAAGGGACTGGAACTGATTGATGTTCTCCTTTAGGGCTTGAGATTGCTCAGCCTGGACAGACTTCCTAGGAGTAAACTGGGCAGACACACAAGCAAGGCTCTGAGGCCTGTGTTACTGGACTTTGACATGCTGAAAAGGAAAGAGTTTATATCCTGGTACCTAATATGGTACCTTAAAATCCAAGGTAGCTGAAAACAAAAATACAGATTTTAAAAAGTTGATAAGATTTCAAATAAATATATAGATTATTTATTTATTTATACCCCGCTCATCAGCCCTAAAGGCCATCAGAGCGGCTTACAATTATTATTTTAATTAGATGGTTCCCTGCCCTCAGGTTTACAATCTAGGAAGACACAACACAAAAGGAGAAGGGAATGGGAGTGGGGAAGGGGATCAGATCCAGCAGTTCTTCTCTCCCTCCGAGGCCTGGACCAAGGCAGATGGACTGGAGGGAGGGCTCTGCTTCTTAATCTAGGACAGGCCTGTAATTTACTCTCTCCTAGGGCAGATGGTGTAGCATGGAGAGAGGGCACTTCAACTTGAGGCCAGGACTAGGCCTCTCCTTTCACTCCCTCCTAGGCTAGATGGTGTTGCCATGGAGAGAGGACTCTTCTAATAAGCTTGTCTAGTAAAATACCACTAATACAAAAAAACAGCACAAAACTGAAGAACATCACACACACAAACACCATTAAAATACCCTTCAGCTCAACCAGTGAATTGTCAAGTGTGTTCTTAAATCTTTTTAATAAAAAGGACTTTACCTGCCAACAGAAGGAGAGCAGAGAGTCAGCCAACTGAGCCTCCTCTGAGATACAGTTCCATAGCCTGAATGCAGCAGAAGAAATCCCAGATCCCAGTACAAATAAGTTGGGCTGTCATATTTTCAGTACAAGTTTCCAGGACAACCCTGGGGAGCAGAAAATAGTAGTGGAAGGTCTTTTTGCTACCAGGGAGACTTTTCATGATGCCTCTGCTGGAGGTGACAAGAATATTCAGTATTTGGAGATATGGAAAATCCGGTGATTAGCAGGGTACCATTTTGCATATTTGTCAACCTAGTGTAGCTCAGATCATTTTCTGTAAAAAAAAAATAAATACTCAGTGTCTGGATTTGTTAAATATTCCTGTTCTTCACTCCAATCAGTACCAAAGGAAAGTTTGTCACAACAGAATATAGAAACATTTGTTTAGGTTATATCCAATATTCTGTTAATGAGCTTCTCCTTTTGAAAGAAATCGATTACTTAATTGTTGATTCCAAAGATATAGCCATGCTAGTCTGTAGAATACAGGTAGTATGTAGAGAGATCTTGTAGCAGCTTTGAGACTAAAGAAAGCAGTTGGCAGCATGAGCTTTCATAGATTAAAGTCTACTCCCTCAGATGCATTTCACTGTTGATTATTGCTGTCTTACTCAGTGGAAATCTCTTTTTGGGGGGAATTGTCATGACCACCAGTTTCATGGCCATATATTTAGTCCTGAATGTAAAAATGTCATTTCATTCAGTCAATACTACCAGGTGTGTCCATCCACACTTTGAGCCTATTGGTTCTGTACATCACAGGAGTACCAACAGCTCTTTGAACCAACCATTATTCTCCACCACAGGGTTTGTTACTGGTCATCTGATGTACATCTCACAAATGAAATAACTTTCCTAATGTACTTTTGTAATGTGCTTTTTGATTCACTCCTCTGAGCCACACAGAGTGATAGGCTTGCTGAGCTATTTCCTGCAATAAACTTGATATCTGCTTGCAGCACACTGTGGTTCAGATTACATTGCTTTGTCAATTGGAGACTGGTGAATGAAGGAAAAGCCTCAGAGCAGGGCATTGCATTAGAGAACTTTTATTTATTTAATTCTTGAGTCATCAGTTCCTTCTGTCTGTAGGAATTTGTGTTTGCTTCACCAAATACAAATGAAGACAAAGAAGTTCAGAAGTCTTCATAGTCCTCAAAACAAATTAAATTCCTTACCCATTTCTTTCATCACACCATACTATGGTTACATCTGTTGCAAGAAAAGGATGAACCATTCCATGTTTTTAAATTGCCTGTAAGCTCACAGCAATTCTTTGTATGTTTCTCCCAATAAAATTTGATTTCAAACACAGAGACCCTGTTACAGGAAGAGTATCACTGCCTACAGTGTGACTCAGTAAGTGATGCATACATGACAAGATAAAATACTGTTTTGAAGCAGACCTTTCCAATATCCTCTCCTGACTGCTGACAAAGATCTTTGAACTCTCCATGTTCAGTATGATTTAGTACTCAAGTTTTGAAAATATGGTGGCAAATGTGAAGCAATAATTCACACATATGCTGATTTGATTCTGCAATATACATTATCTTACAACACCCTTGTCATTAGGCAACAGTTTAATGCACACTTTTTTAAATGCTGATAACTTAATATATGAACCATAGTTCATAGTAACTTCTCTGTCAAATAGGCATAATTTTTCAGTAAAGTATAAAGAGGAGAGGAGAGAATAGCTTATAATATTTATGTGTATGTATGTGTGTACACACACATATATACTCTCTCTGGGTAAGATGAGCTTGATAAAGAAATTAATTTCTCTTATTTATCTTTGATATTAGTAAAATGTGATTACACATTCCATGAAATACTGAATTCCATATCAGATTTGTACAGAAAACCTAATTTCTAAGCCTCTGATACTTTCAGTTGTTGCATTGTTTTTATCCTGGGATAATTAATTATCAATAGAAGGTATGCACGCTGTAATAATGTATTCCAAAATGTCAGTCTAAAAGTTTCCTTTCTAGTATTCAGGTGAGAACAATTCATCTATGTACTTTCTAAAAGGCATCACCACTGCTGCTGCTGCTGCCGCTGCCGCTGCTGCTACTACTACTACTACTTTTTCTTCTTCTTCTCCTTCCCCTCCTCCTCCTCCTCCTCCTTTTATTCCTTTTGATCGCATGTTTCCCCCAATAATGGGATTCAAGGCATCTTAAAGCTTATGTAAAAATAATGTAGATTAAAAAGTATAGAAAAAGTGAATAAAAGTATAGAAAAGTTATTTAAAAGACAATTACACAATTTATAAAATTAAAACTTTAACATTCATTAAAAGATTAAATATACACCATAAACTATTGAAAGTCCAACCCTGTTAGTTTCTGAGAGGCTGATGGCATAAGAATGTTTTAACTTCCTGACAGAAGGACAATAAAGATGATGCCATCCTGGCTTCCTTAAGGAAGGAGTTTCAAAGTCTGGGAACAGTCAACAAGAAGGCATTCTCCCTTGTACTCACCAAAAAAATCTGAAAAGATGGTGGGACAGAGAGAAGGGCCTCTCCAGAGGGTCTTAGAAGCTTCATAAGAACCTTATAACCTAGTTCATAAATGGAGGAAAAGTCCTTTAAGTAGCATGGACAGAAGCCATATAAGGCTTTATAAGTAGTCAAGTCTTTTACTCCAAGCCTAAAAACAGATGGGCCGAATACAGAGACTTCCAGATGCTTTGGGGGCATGGTATTTAAATAACGCACACCCCTGACACAGCTGGAAGTAGCTCCAAGTCTGCCTAAGGTGACCCAAAGCTGCCGACAAAAATCGCTCTTGCTGGTGGCCCATTTGGGACACCGGCAGTGGTCTGCTTTGGGAGCAGGCTGTCCAGTCGCCACCATCCCAGGGCAATTGGGTCTGAAGCTGCCTTTGGCCACTCCTTTTGGCCTGACTGCTTTGTCCCCTGGTCTCTATCTTCAAGTCTCAAATTGAATCTCAAGTCTGGGATCCAACTCTTAAGAGAAAAACAAACTACACGTTTACTGGAGAGGAACAGCAAATGTGCTAAGCTTTTCAAAAGCTTTATAAGAATCAATCCTCCTCAAGCCCATTGCCTAATGTATGTTCCCCTCTGAGAACTGTTCCTTGCTGCTAGCCAGTAAGTAAGTCACTAAAAATATACAACTTTATTTGAGTCGATACATAATTTATTGCCTAAGTACTTTAGTCCTACTTGAACCTAAATCACTACTTTGAATTTGCCTGGAAATGGATGGCTAGATGTTGAATGTTACAACAAATGAGTTGTATGTGCCCTGTTGCCAGTCCTAGTTAATAATCTGGCCTGCCCCGGTTAATAATCTTTGGTCCAATTGAAATTTATGAGTATTTTATGATGGCAGCCTCATGTAGAGCACATTGCTGTTGTGCGCTTTCAAGTTTTTGTTTTGTTGTTTTTTTTATTTTTTATACTTATGGCAACTGTAAGTTGAACCTCTCATCGGGTTTTCTGGGGCAGAGAGTGTGTGACTTGCCTAAGATCACCTTGTGGGAACAGTTAGATCCAACTATGGGGCTTTACAGAGTGCCCCTTCAGGAGCGAGTGAGTCTGTGTTGCCCTGTTTGCTGTGCAGCATTCCCACAGCAAGGAAGGAGCATACAGAAGCGCTTCTTTCCTTTCTGCGTCGGATTGGGGCCAGGGCAGCCTCACTGGCAGCCCCTGCAGCCCCAGTCTGATTTTTCCAACCCAAAGAGAAGCTCCAAATTGCCACTTCTCCATGGGCTGGAAAAGGGGTGTCCATGGGGCTGCATGCCCCACAGACACCCTGGGAGCCCCGAGGGAGCCCTGAGGGGAAAGGGGCAGCCCCTTTCTTCTCAGAATCTTTCCCATGGCACTGTGGGTTCCATGGGAACGATCTGCTCCCCAGAAGGAACTCCCTTTCAGAGTTCCTTCTGGGAAGATTTCCCCAAGAAGCCCCGAATGGGAACTCCCCAAGGCCTTCCTGGAGTTCCAGGGAGGCCTGGGGGAGTTCCCATTCAGGGCTCGTTGGGGAAATCTCCCCAGAACGAACTCCAAAAGGGAGCTCCAGGGAGGCCTGGGGGAGTTCCCTTTCTGAGCTCCTTGGGAAATCTCCCCAAGGAGCTCTGAAAGGGAGTTCCCCCAGGCCTCCCTGGTTTTCCTGGACCACGGAGAAGCGGCAAAATGCCGCTTCCCCATGGTCTGGGAAAGGGGTGTCCTTGGGGCTTCATGCCCCAAGGTCACCCCAACAGCTGCAACCATAAGAGGAAGGGGCTGCCTGGCCCCTTCCTATCATGGCTTTGTTCCTGCAGTGGTCTTACAGGAAGCAGCACCATTATGGCACCACTTCCTGGGTGCCTGGTTTGAGCACCCAGCAATGGCGAAGCCGTCATGTCACCCCCCGTGTGAACAGGAGGCCATCATGAGGGCGCCACCATGCCTTGCCAGGGTTAGGGAGCATGTGGTTGTGTGCACTCCCTAACCCAAGAAAAAGCCCCAGGATGTCCCTTTGTGGACGTCTGTATAGGTCCTATGTTAGCATAAATCCATTTATGTCAACAAATGTCTAAATACTTAATTGTTAGTTTCAAATGTAGAATTGTGGCTAAGAAATAGAACTTCAGGTAAATCCTCATATCAGATGGCGCAGCTATTATTATTATTATTACTAGTAGAAGTAGTAGTAGAAATAGTGTGGGGCTTTCTAGACTGTCAGGAGAGGGCGACATGAAGTTGCATTTTTCCAAATGCTTAGCAGCTACACTGCAGGTCCCAGGGGTGTATTTAAAAGGTATAGGGCAGTTACACTGTGGGGGTGTGGGGAGACTTATCTGAAGTCTTGTCTCTTGCTCAGCCAATACATTGGAAGCTGTCAGGATGCTAGAAACACAGGCGGAGCAGCTGTACAGGCAGCAATGAACAGGGCTTTTGGCTGCACTGAACTTATTATTATTATTATTATTATTATTATGGTTATCGACTGCGAACTGCGCAGTTGCACCGGTACACCATACAGACAATTGTATTGCTGGCTGCGAACTGCACAGTTGCATCGGTACATCACACATGAGCTGTGCAGTTATGAAGATCTGTTAAATTACCGTTGCAGTTTTGCTTCCATTTTTTAACTGAGCAGTTGCACCAGTGCACAATGAATGAACCCCTTTATTTTATGAAAAAACTTCTTTATCTTATGAGTGAATTGAAATTTTATGTGCAGTTGCATAACAGTTACAGCATCCCAGAGTCTCTACTCCTCGTGTCTAGGGTTCGGATTAGGGCTGGAGCTAGGGTTTGGGAGCTTTAAAAAACTGCACAGCTGCACTGCAGCATTTAGATACAGCTGCACAGTTACACCCTTAAAAAAAAAAAGTGGGGAAAGGTGGCCTCCTTTTTAAAGCTGCTTTTCCCCCACTAAAACACCAAAGAAGTGTGTTCATGCCAAACTTTCACTGCAGGTCATCTAAAGACCACACTTTCATGCAGGCATGAACACACCCCTTTTTGCCAGTCTAGATCAGGCCAGTATTTCCATTACTCCTCTCTCTTTCATCTAACCCAGAGCAATAACCAGTTACCTCAACTACCAAAGTTCAGACTAAACTAGGGTGTTGTTTTTGTTTTAAGTCAAAGAAATGAAAAAGGTAGAGAAAGACTTGCGAAGAAGGATGAATGAAAAAGGCAGACGGAGAAGAGTTAATACTTCTGGGCTATAATAGACTTTATGTTTATAGTGTATTAAATCTACAATACACAATGGTGTACTGATGGATTATGAAGAACAGGCATCGATTCTGATAATCTTCAAAACTGCATCCCAAAGAAAGTCCAAAGTGCAGGAAATAATGTACAACCATCTTTCTGGAGCTAAATATCTGAAGGGATGTAAAATAGAAAATGGAGCAAGATTGTTTTCTGCTGCTCCAGAGACTAAGGGAGCATCTGCACAGTAGAAATAATTAACCTTGACACCACTCTAAGTACTGTAGCTCCATCCTTTAGTATCTTGGGATGTGTAGTTTTATAAGGTTTTTAGCTTTCTCTATCAAAGAGTGCTGCTATCTCACAAAATTACAAATCCCAAGATTCTGTGGTGTCAAACTGCATTATTTATACAGTGTAGATATACTCTAGAATACAAACAAATGAAAGAAAAGAGGTTTTCTTAAACATTTGGAAGAATATCCTGAGAGTAAAAGCTGTTCAGCAATCAAAATGCTCTGCTTCTGAAGATGAACATTGATTGGAATTTTTAAAACAGAAGGTGGAAGGGTTACTTTAGCTGCAGATTTTTGCATGGAAGTGGACTATAGTAATGATTAATGACTCCTATCTATCTATCTATGATCGGAGGAAGGGAGGGAGGGAGGGAGATGAGCAAAAGACAGCATAAAACTCAATGTGAGATTACAAAGGGAGGTAGCAGATGATGGCATCATCTATACTAATGTTTTATTTTTTTTAAAAAAAAAACATGGTTGGAAACTGTGATTGCTGCTCAGGAAATTGGACAAGTAATAGTGTGCCATTGCTCCATCGTCTAACCCTGTATTGTCTTCTGTAGTCCAAAACACTGCACAAATATTTCAGTTTGATACCACTTTAACTGCCCTGGCTTAGTGCTAGGGAATCCTGGGAACTGTAGTTTATTCTGGTATCAGAGCTCTCTGACAGAGAAGGCTAAATGTTTCACAAAACTACAGTTCCCAGAATTCCCTAGCATTGAGCCAGGGCAGTTAAAGTGGCCTCAAACTGGATTATATCTGCAGTGTGTTTTGGAGACTGGCATGACCCCTCTGGGTTCTAATTCAGAGGTCTCTTTTTTATCCTGTCACCAGCTGCCTTTCAGTTGCCAAGAATTAGATATAGATCTTTCTGCACGCAAAACCAAGAGTACCACTGGAGTGCTCTAGTCCTTTGCTAGTTGATATCTGATCTCAAATATAATCTGTATTTGTAGAATATTCAGTGCAATTGTCTCCCAGAGTACCTTTTCATTCCTCTTAACTTTCTACTGTGTATATTCCTGATATGTACCTGAACATATCAACCTATAAAAAACCTTTTGTGTGAAGACAATGAAACTCAACTTTGAGTGCCTCCAGGTTTTAGGAGTAATACATTATCCTACCTATCGTTACCTTCATTAATTTTATCCCTAGGACTTTTAACCTGTTTTACCTCTTTCTTTCCTCCTTTTCTCCTAGAGCCATAGGCAAGAGAGTGCTTATTAATCTTGGATTAGCAGTGAATATATTGACTGGTCAAATGGAGGAAAAATACTCAGTAAAGATTCAGGTTAATCTCTTTTCACTTCAGGCTGTCTGATGGAAAAGGCTGCAATGGGATTTTCTCTACATTGTAAAGGAAAAAGAACGACACACTCTCAATGCTGTTTTTTTTTTTTTTTTTTTAATGGCGATTGGATACCTTTCTGAGCTGTTTGAGTTTAAATTAACTCTTCTTGACCTGAGTGGCACAGCAATAAAACCCAACAATATTTTATTTAGTTTGGGATTAGAATTGAAGTCACAGAAAGAGGAGACTTGTCCAGCACAGTTGTATTATCTGTTATTTGATCTGGATGCTTTATATATCAGGTCTAGGTTTCATTATTTCCTATACGTTTTAACAAGTTAGGAATCCATACATTAGTATTTACAACAAAAATGTGTGCACACATACGTGGATGTGCTTGTGTGTATACATATATAACACACCAGTGGCTAAAATGTGTGAGCCACAGCTCCACTGGCAGGTGAAAGCAATCACCAAATTATTAACTGGTTAAATTCGAAGACATACTGATTTATCACATAGGGGGCAAAAAGTATTTAAACAAGAGTTAAATGAGTGTTAAACAGGAAATGTCCTGTGATAAACATAGGGCATTTCCTATTTAATTCTTGTTTAACTCTTGTTTAAATCCTGATTGCCCCCTAGTGTGATAAAGCAGATAGATGCATTAGTGTGGAAAATCAGTATGCAAAGGGATCTCATAGCACCTTTCAGGCTAACTGGAAGAATGAAGCTGGTCACATGAGCTTTTGTAGACTTGAGCCTATCTCTTCAGATGCATATAGACTCAAGTCTATGGAAGGTCATGCTACCACCTTTCTTTCTCTCTGTTAGTCTCAAAGATGCTACAAGATCCCTTTGCATACCATATTATATGCAAAAATACGTTCTGTGGATATTAGTCTGCTGAATCACTGTCTAATCACAGTATGTATGATGGATTGTTAGTGGTCACTAATGACCATCTCAAAAATCTTTAATTACTAAAATACATTTGGAACCTTTGGTCTCCAAATATTTTGAATGACAACTTTCACAAATGCTAACCATTGGGTATGCTGGTGGGGCTTACAGGAATTGTAGCTAAAAGTGAAGAGCTAAAAGTTCCCTATGCATGCTTTAAAGATGTTTGTTGAATGAGATGAAATATTTACACTCATATTTTCACTTGGAGGAAAAGAAACAAGGTTGGAGGAAGATGCAAAATGACCAGCAAATAGAAACAGGTCTGCATTTTGCAAATGGGTGAAAGATTTCAGGGGAATTTCATGCTTTCTTTGGGGAAAAACCTATGCAGACTTGCTAACAAGGGATATGAAGATTATCCGTTGCCATTTGGTAAAGATACAGACTTTCATTTTCTTGCCCCCTATCCATTTTTAATAAAAAACCAAGAAATTTGCCACCTCCTTGGGCTAGGCATGAGAATCTTCAGATGCGGCATGTTCAAATAACCTGATGAGACAAGAATGTCCATTTGAATTTTTTTCCCAGTGGTTTTATGGTTTCAGTACTAATCTGAGCACTTAAGCAGTAGGGGGGTAATTCACAATCTCTCCTTTGTTGCTGTTTTCTTTCAACTCATTTCTGATTTATGCAACCCTAAGGCATAAGGCATAAGACATAAAGGGATGCAATCGCTTAGTGGTTAAGATGCCAGTTCTGATGATCAGAAGATCGGAAGGTTGGCAGTTCAAGGCCCAGGTGCTACATGATGGGGTTCGCTCCTGTCACTAGTCCCAACGTTTGCCAACCTAGCAGTTTGAAAGCATGAAGATGCAAGTAGATAGATTGGTACCACTTCTCAGTGTGAAGGAAACAACATTTGGTGCAGTCATGCTGGCCACATGATACCAGAGCAGTCCTCTTACAATGCTGGCCCTTCGGCTTAGAAACAGAGATGAGCACCACCCCTGCAGTCAGTTATGACTAGACATTCATGTCAAGGGACTGCCTTTATCTTTACCTTTAAGACAACCTAAAATAGAGTTTTCTTGGCAAGATTTGTTCAGGGGGTTTGCCTTTGCCTTCCAATAACTTGCCAAAGGTCATACAGTGGGTTTCCCTGGTCTAACTTGTCTAATTTTTAAAGGGCCATCTTAGATAATAAACTCCAGGGCCATCTTAGATAATAAACTCCAGAGATTGCAAAATTTGTTTCTCTATGCCTTCAAGTAGCACAACTTCCATGATCCATATGTTGTTGGGCTGCAGCTTCCAAGATTTTTCAGCATTGGATACACCAGCTAGAGGATGCTGAGACTTACAGTTAAACAATAGCTAGAGGGCCATAAGTCATGATAAGACAACACAGTGGCTCAAAAGTGGCTTTATAAAAGGAATAGTTGCAGAAATGAATGGGGCATTTGCATCCTCTGTTGAGTTCAGAGAGAAATACATAGGCTTGGATTAAGTCAAATACTTGTAAGGTAGGCCTTAAACTCTGACACTTGATTGCCATAAAGCCACAATGTAAATTTAAATTGTATCAAGGATAGGAACCTTGATCTTTCCATTTAAAGTCCACAAGACTTTTATTGTCTATGTTGTGTTAGCTGATTCATATAAGTTAGGTATTACAGTATCCACTGGGGAGAATGGGGCGGGGGGGGGGGGATGAGAGAGAGATAATTAGAGCTTGGAAAAGTTTTGGACTTCATATAATCACCCACCCACCTATGGGATCTAATTAAACCGTCTAATTAAAATAATAATTGTAAGCCGCTCTGATAGCTTTTAGGGCTGAAGAGCGAGGTATAAATAAATAAATAAATAAATAAATAAATAAATCTGCAATCCAAAAAAAGCTCTAACAGATGAGGTACAATATAACTGAATGAATATTTGTAGTTTCTTCAGGGAGCTGCCTCTGAAGACCACAGTGTATGTGTGTGTTTCCTGAGCTACACAGAGTGCTTCTTCGACAGATCATTATGGTTGTAATGCAATCAATAAGGAGCTGAAAGAGAAAACTGATCCCAGCTTGTCTTTATTATATTCTTATAAACTATACCTTCCCATAAAATATACATCTCTCTCCCACTACTTTTGTGTAACATTCCTGTTTTAAGGTTGACAAATTTGAATCCAGACATTTCCAAAAACAACACAGAATTTCAGGATCTCATTGTTAATATGTATGTACTAAAGTTAAAGGTAAAATGTCTTGCCATAACCGACTGTAGGGGGTGGTGTTCATCTCTGTTATTAAGCTGATGCCTTTATTTATTATCATCTAAGATGGTCCCTAAAAGCACTAGGCAAACTATGAGCCAAAACACACTGCAGAAATAATCCAGTTTGAGACTAACTGCCCTGGCTCAATGCTAGAGAATTCTGGGAACTGTAGTTTTGTGAGACATTTAGCCTTCTCTGCCTTTGGTGCCACAACAAACTACAGTTACCAGAACTCCCTAGCACAGAGCCAGGGCAGTTACAGCAGTCTCAAACTGGATTATTTCTGCAGTGTGCTTTGGATTTATATTATAGAAACCTAGTTGGAGACCTTGAGCAAGTCACAATCTCTTGGCCTCAGAGGAAAGAAATGGCAAGGCCCATCTGAACAAATCCTACCAAGAAAACCCTGCAGTAGGTTTGCATTAGGGTCATCAAAAGTAAAAAAAAATGACTTGAAGACTTGCAACGAAAACAGTCAATTGCAACCCTTGCTGTTTAACTGTTCAGTACTGGGGCAGTAACACCATCTAGAAGATCAAATTTCAAATAGAAATTGCCACCCAGCCCCTTCTGATAGATGAAACGTTTTAATTTTCTCATACTTCACCTTCAGGGAAAACAGTAAATATATTTTCCAGCCTTCTCCAGGGAAGAGAAGAAATTTGACAGCTATTTCCATTCTTATTGCTAACTAGCATAGTCTTGGATACCTCTCCTCCATAAGCAACATATAAAGATATAACTATATATATATATATATATATATACATACAGTGCACCCTCCATATTCATGGATTTAACATTCATGATATTGATTATTCATGAATGTTAAGCCAATATGGGCACCCTCTCTTCCCCCTCGGGGTCACCATAAGTCAACAGGCAACTTGAAGGCACATGATTGCACACACACACACACACACACACAAAATAAATCAAGTCTATGAGTCAACTAGGATATATTAGGCATTTTAAAGGCTTTCCCTTCGAATTAGCTCCTCTCGTTCAGCAATTTATCTCACGGAGTAGATGTTGCATTCATTGTTGTGGAATCTGATCCCAAACATACCTTGGAGCATATCATCTGTCTGTTGATTACTTGATCATTCTGTACTTGTACCAGAACTCTTGTCTACCTAGGAGCTTGATCAAGGTCTGAAAATTATTTAGTACAGGTAAGAACCTTGATGCTGATTTTAAAGAGTCAGAGGGTACTAAAATCCAGACAACTTGCTGAAAAATAAATTTTAGTTTTTCACCTATTTCATTAAGTGAAGAGAATCTATATATATTTTTTTCCTCAAGTAAGCTTTGGAGTAAACACTTCTGGACATTGTGGGAATTATTTCCCCAAGCATCCTACTGTTTCCTTTGTCAGTTCAGCTGTTAATAGACATCCCCTTAAGATCTTTGAAGTTCAGCTAAAGTGAGATGTATTATAACATTCTTGTTCCAACATGATGCTTTTCAGTTTTCAGACTTTAGTGTCACATCTAAACAACATCTGCACATAAGAACTATCATGAAGGTCACAATTTTGATTTCATTTTCCTTGGACAGTATCTTTAAGAAAAACATTTAAAAAAACTTGCTATAGGATAGAATGGTAGATGTTTCATCCGAAAGAACTGAAATGTTACTGGATGTATTCTAGTACTATATGACAAGCAGGCACTTGATCCTTTACCTGGGAGGGACTGAAAGAAAAGGCAGGTCATGCCATCCAGGCCTTGCTTGAAGATGGTGAGCCCCTCCCCCCCCCCCCAAGAACTCCATCCAACCTGGGAGGGACTGAAAGAAAAGGCAGGCCATGCCATCCAGGCCTGGCCTTGATTAAGTATAGCCCTTCCTCCAATCCATCTGCCTTGGTCCAGGCCTCAGAGGGAGAGAAGAAATGCTGGACCTGATCCCCTTCCACCATTCCCCACCACCAGTCCCTTCTCCTTTTGTGTTGTGTCTTTTTAGATTGTAAGCCAAGGGCAGGCAACTGTATGTACAGTGCTGTGTAAATTTACAGGGCTATATAAATAAAGCATAATAATAATAATAATAATAATAATAAATGTCATTGCACCTTAAAAGTGGGGAATCTTACAACCAAGCCACTGTGAACATCAGTTGCCTACTTTCGTCGATTGCCCTCCCCAAGACAACAAGATATCACACTTTTTATTTTTAAGTAAAATAGAAGGCTGTTCTCTTAAAACTACTGCACAAATGACAGAGTTCACAATAACATACCAATTAGGTTCCACTTCTTTCTGAGGAAACAGAAAGTTTAGGGGAAATGAATGTCAGCAATACACAGTGATGTAATAAACAAACAAATGTGTTTACTAGAGTAATAAAAAGCACAAAATGGCTGGTGAGCCAGTTAGTGCTGTACTAAACAAATGACAAATATTAAAATTGAGGCAAACAACTGCAATTCACAGAAATACCAGTTCTCCTGTGTCTCATACAATACAAGAGAAAAAAATTGTAATAAGGATGCAATGATGAGAGACACCACTGGGACTGGATTGTGTGGGATAAAGCAGTTGGCTCATAACACATAAAAATCTAGAACCGAGACCAAACGCGTTTCGATAGAAACATCTTCTTCAGTGGTCATACAACACTGTGAAAATAAAATGGATAAAGGTCATATACAGAAAAAATGCAGAAGACCATATAGCTTGTGGAGAAAGGCGAAAATATCAAATACGAACTACCTTGCAAAATTATTGTGTGACATGCGGAACTACCCTGTCATGTAGGTAAGCGGAAAGTCCTCGTAGGTCTGTAGTGATGCCTAAAAGATATAGGTAGGCAAACCATGAAACAAGCTAAATAATAATCACAATTTTTTTGAAAAAATACTGCAAATCATATCCACACTTACCCAGGACTGGGGTGTCCCACATGTGTATGTAGGCCCTAATGAGATTTGGTAAGAAAGAACTCTATATACCTTCCCTAAAGGGAAAAACTGATACACCTGCTGAGTCCCTATTGAGATTTTCAGCAGTGGGTACAGATCCTGAGAGTAATTATGACCTGAGCATTTAAAACGACATGCTAGCAAAATCCACCAGGTCATACAATGACAGAAAGACGGGCATGCGGAAAAAGAAATTACATAACAGTTACAAAACATCAGTCCAATTGCAGTTATCATTCAGTCCATGTGGTTTCTGGGTTTGAAGAGTGTAAATCCAAAACATCTCTCTTTTTCTGAGTTTTCTTTCGAGGTGTATTCCAGTACCTGCAATTCTTTCTATTGTCCAGAATCTGATATCCGTATCCGAATGCTTGCATTGAATGAAGTGTTGAACCATTGGTGCAGTTGTTCTTCTGTTTCTGATGCAGCTCCTGTGTTCCGATATCCTCATTTTTATCTTTCGAGTGGTCATGCCAATGTACAAAAGATCACAAGGACATTGAATGGCATATATCACCCCCTTGGTGTTACAAGTAAACAAATCATTCAGAATATACAGTCTATTATTTACAGGGTTAATAAACTCCGTAGTTTTCACACAGTATTTACAAGCACTGCAGTTGTAGCAGGGGACATTCCCTTTGGTTCTACTCTGAAGTAAATGGGGCTGAGTTGCCTGGGTTGTGCATTTACTATGGACCAGATGATCTGCAAGGTTTTTAGCACGTTTATATACAAATAGAGGTTTGTTTGAGCACCCAGGGATGTCCTGAAGCAAGTTCCAGTATTTAAGAATTGCATTCTGTATATATCTGGTGTTTCCATTGTATGTTATAGGTATAAGCATTCTAGAGTGTGTTGTTTCTCTCTGTTTTTTTATGAAGAGGCTCCTTCGCTCCATCCTCCTTACTTTGAAGTAAGCCTGCTTCAAGCCCTTTTTTGGGTACCCTCGTGCTACAAATTGATCTACAAGAATTTTTGCATGTCTATCAAATTCTATTAATCCAGAACAGTTCCTTCTGAGTCTGAGGAACTGAGAATACGGTAAATTTTGCTTCATGTGATGTGGATGAAAGCTATCAAATCTCAGGAGAGAGTTTGTATCTGTTTCCTTCCTATATAAATCAGTTTTTAATAGGACTCCTCTTTTTACCACTAACACATCCAGAAAATTAATTTTGGCATGATCAAAGTTCAATTCAAATTTTATCGTATTGTGCACACTATTTATGCTTTGATAAAATTCAGTAAGTTCATTTTCTGATCCATTCCAGATAATGAAAATATCATCCAGATATCTTTTAAATACTAGTATGTTATCTTTAAAGATGTTATCATCATTCAATATGTACTGTTGTTCAAATCTATCCATGAATAGGTTTGCCAATTCAGGTGCAAATTTACACCCCATTGCTGTGCCTGATATCTGCCAGTAGTACCGATCCTGGAATGAAAAAAAAATTTTTTTAAGAGAAATCTCAGCTAGTGTACACAAAAAATGGGTGGGGGGATACAGGTGGTCTCTCCTCTTATTTAATGTTGATTCTATAATTTCCATGGCTTCATCATGAATTATATTAGTATAGAGGGATACCACATCTAATGTAACCAAGATACAGTGTTCATTAGGTAGAACCATTCGTTCCAAAACTTGTAAGAAGTGGCCAGTATCCTTAATATAAGTAGGTATCTGTGGAACAAAAGGCTTAAGGAAAAAATCAACATATTCTGCGAGGGGTTCCAAAATGGATCCACATCCTGATACAATTGGTCTGCCCGGGACTGGAAATTTTTTCTTATGTATTTTTGGTAACAAATAAAAAAGAGGTACTCGATCCTCCGATTCCAATAGAAAATCATATGTGTTTTTACTGATATACCCATTGGTTAGGGCCTCATATACTACATCAACAATGGACCTTTTAATTTCTTTAGAGGGATCATAACCACATGGAGCATAATGGACAGAATTATTTAACTGTCTATGGGCCTCAGCTATATATTCTTGCATGCCCCAAACTACTATTGCTCCTCCCTTGTCCGCCGGCTTGAAGACAACATCATGGAGTTGGCAGAGTTCTTTAAGTGCCAAATTCTCCAGTCTTGATAGATTATGCCAGACTTTGGGTGGTTGGTCCTTAATAGATGTTAGTTCTTTCAGAATGATGTCCTCAAATGCCAAAATATTATGATTAGTAGTGGCTGGATTAAAGGTGGATTTCGCTTTAAAATTGCTGGCCCCACTGCTCTTATCAACCTGCTCCATACCAAAAAAATCTGCAATTTTGATTTTTCTAAATAGTCGCTGTACCTCAATCATGGACTGAAAGTGATTGATTTTAGGTGTAGGAACGAAAGATAAACCTTTTTTCAAGACCTGGAGTTGATAGGTTGTGAATTCCCTTGTAGACAGATTAACTATCTCCTGGTCCTGGTCCTTAGAGTCCTTTTGCTGGGGAACCTGGTGGGTCTGGTGTCTTGTCTTGTTCTCATATTGTGTATGTTGCTGTTGTGTTTTGTATATAAAAAAGACGATGTAGAGGATGGGGCTGTTGAAGTCATGGAATCATCAGTACTGGCATTAAGTGAAGCCTCACTCCTACTCTCCTCAGGGCTCATGGTATTATCAGATGATGTACGTGCAAAAGATACAGATTTTCTGGGTCTATTAGATTTCTTCCAGTTGTGCTTTTTATTACTCTAGTAAACACATTTGTTTGTTTATTACATCACTGTGTATTGCTGACATTCATTTCCCCTAAACTTTCTGTTTCCTCATTTGCTTGTTTTTGTTTAGGGTATCACCTTTCAGTTTTTTCTTGACTTGTTTCAGGTGTTTTTCCTTCACACTGTTAAGTGTGGGGGGCCATGATGGCAAATAGCATAGACATGTTCAGTTACTCTGAAGACCATATAGCAAGCTTACTGAATGCACCTTCTTTTTTTGGGGATCAGAGGGAGTCCTCCATCTCAGAATCAGGGGACTGGAGTAAACTCCAACACCTCAAGACAAAATGCATGAAACTTCACATGCATGCAGGGGCTCTAGGAGATTACTGTAGAAATCTCAAAATCCCTAGAGGTTTGAGAATATTGAAAGAACCAGGCATGTTCCCCCAGAATGATTTATTTTGTCAGAAGTGGCATGCCATACTCAATAAGTGCTCTATGGACCTGATGATTTTATTGATAGAAACTTCAAACAGTGAAATAGAAAAACACAAAATGGAAATTAATAAAATTGAACAGGAATTAAAAAAAACAATGGACAATATTACATTCCAACAGAGAATTTCGAGTATAGATAAAGATTTGGACAAGGAAGCCATAAAAATTAGAGAAAACAAATTAAAAAAATTCCAGAGAGATTTGAAAGACTATCAGGAAAATAAAGTTTATAACTGGAAGAAATCTAATAGACCCAGAAAATCTGTATCTTTTGCACGTACATCATCTGATAATACCATGAGCCCTGAGGAGAGTAGGAGTGAGGCTTCACTTAATGCCAGTACTGATGATTCCATGACTTCAACAGCCCCATCCTCTACATCGTCTTTTTTATATACAAAACACAACAGCAACATACACAATATGAGAACAAGACAAGACACCAGACCCACCAGGTTCCCCAGCAAAAGGACTCTAAGGACCAGGACCAGGAGATAGTTAATCTGTCTACAAGGGAATTCACAACCTATCAACTCCAGGTCTTGAAAAAAGGTTTATCTTTCGTTCCTACACCTAAAATCAATCACTTTCAGTCCATGATTGAGGTACAGCGACTATTTAGAAAAATCAAAATTGCAGATTTTTTTGGTATGGAGCAGGTTGATAAGAGCAGTGGGGCCAGCAATTTTAAAGCGAAATCCACCTTTAATCCAGCCACTACTAATCATAATATTTTGGCATTTGAGGACATCATTCTGAAAGAACTAACATCTATTAAGGACCAACCACCCAAAGTCTGGCATAATCTATCAAGACTGGAGAATTTGGCACTTAAAGAACTCTGCCAACTCCATGATGTTGTCTTCAAGCCGGCGGACAAGGGAGGAGCAATAGTAGTTTGGGGCATGCAAGAATATATAGCTGAGGCCCATAGACAGTTAAATAATTCTGTCCATTATGCTCCATGTGGTTATGATCCCTCTAAAGAAATTAAAAGGTCCATTGTTGATGTAGTATATGAGGCCCTAACCAATG
Source organism: Urosaurus nigricauda (assembly GCA_034509955.1). Lineage (NCBI taxonomy): Eukaryota > Metazoa > Chordata > Lepidosauria > Squamata > Phrynosomatidae > Urosaurus > Urosaurus nigricauda. The sequence goes on along the minus strand of JAOEGL010000001.1, from coordinate 251,185,942 downwards.
GGTATATCAGTAAAAACACATATGATTTTCTATTGGAATCGGAGGATCGAGTACCTCTTTTTTATTTGTTACCAAAAATACATAAGAAAAAATTTCCAGTCCCGGGCAGACCAATTGTATCAGGATGTGGATCCATTTTGGAACCCCTCGCAGAATATGTTGATTTTTTCCTTAAGCCTTTTGTTCCACAGATACCTACTTATATTAAGGATACTGGCCACTTCTTACAAGTTTTGGAACGAATGGTTCTACCTAATGAACACTGTATCTTGGTTACATTAGATGTGGTATCCCTCTATACTAATATAATTCATGATGAAGCCATGGAAATTATAGAATCAACATTAAATAAGAGGAGAGACCACCTGTATCCCCCCACCCATTTTTTGTGTACACTAGCTGAGATTTCTCTTAAAAAAAATTTTTTTTCATTCCAGGATCGGTACTACTGGCAGATATCAGGCACAGCAATGGGGTGTAAATTTGCACCTGAATTGGCAAACCTATTCATGGATAGATTTGAACAACAGTACATATTGAATGATGATAACATCTTTAAAGATAACATACTAGTATTTAAAAGATATCTGGATGATATTTTCATTATCTGGAATGGATCAGAAAATGAACTTACTGAATTTTATCAAAGCATAAATAGTGTGCACAATACGATAAAATTTGAATTGAACTTTGATCATGCCAAAATTAATTTTCTGGATGTGTTAGTGGTAAAAAGAGGAGTCCTATTAAAAACTGATTTATATAGGAAGGAAACAGATACAAACTCTCTCCTGAGATTTGATAGCTTTCATCCACATCACATGAAGCAAAATTTACCGTATTCTCAGTTCCTCAGACTCAGAAGGAACTGTTCTGGATTAATAGAATTTGATAGACATGCAAAAATTCTTGTAGATCAATTTGTAGCACGAGGGTACCCAAAAAAGGGCTTGAAGCAGGCTTACTTCAAAGTAAGGAGGATGGAGCGAAGGAGCCTCTTCATAAAAAAACAGAGAGAAACAACACACTCTAGAATGCTTATACCTATAACATACAATGGAAACACCAGATATATACAGAATGCAATTCTTAAATACTGGAACTTACTTCAGGACATCCCTGGGTGCTCAAACAAACCTCTATTTGTATATAAACGTGCTAAAAACCTTGCAGATCATCTGGTCCATAGTAAATGCACAACCCAGGCAACTCAGCCCCATTTACTTCAGAGTAGAACCAAAGGGAATGTCCCCTGCTACAACTGCAGTGCTTGTAAATACTGTGTGAAAACTACGGAGTTTATTAACCCTGTAAATAATAGACTGTATATTCTGAATGATTTGTTTACTTGTAACACCAAGGGGGTGATATATGCCATTCAATGTCCTTGTGATCTTTTGTACATTGGCATGACCACTCGAAAGATAAAAATGAGGATATCGGAACACAGGAGCTGCATCAGAAACAGAAGAACAACTGCACCAATGGTTCAACACTTCATTCAATGCAAGCATTCGGATACGGATATCAGATTCTGGACAATAGAAAGAATTGCAGGTACTGGAATACACCTCGAAAGAAAACTCAGAAAAAGAGAGATGTTTTGGATTTACACTCTTCAAACCCAGAAACCACATGGACTGAATGATAACTGCAATTGGACTGATGTTTTGTAACTGTTATGTAATTTCTTTTTCCGCATGCCCGTCTTTCGGTCATTGTATGACCTGGTGGATTTTGCTAGCATGTCGTTTTAAATGCTCAGGTCATAATTACTCTCAGGATCTGTACCCACTGCTGAAAATCTCAATAGGGACTCAGCAGGTGTATCAGTTTTTCCCTTTAGGGAAGGTATATAGAGTTCTTTCTTACCAAATCTCATTAGGGCCTACATACACATGTGGGACACCCCAGTCCTGGGTAAGTGTGGATATGATTTGCAGTATTTTTTCAAAAAAATTGTGATTATTATTTAGCTTGTTTCATGGTTTGCCTACCTATATCTTTTAGGCATCACTACAGACCTACGAGGACTTTCCGCTTACCTACATGACAGGGTAGTTCCGCATGTCACACAATAATTTTGCAAGGTAGTTCGTATTTGATATTTTCGCCTTTCTCCACAAGCTATATGGTCTTCTGCATTTTTTCTGTATATGACCTTTATCCATTTTATTTTCACAGTGTTGTATGACCACTGAAGAAGATGTTTCTATCGAAACGCGTTTGGTCTCGGTTCTAGATTTTTATGTGTTATGAGCCAACTGCTTTATCCCACACAATCCAGTCCCAGTGGTGTCTCTCATCATTGCATCCTTATTACAATTTTTTTCTCTTGTATTGTATGAGACACAGGAGAACTGGTATTTCTGTGAATTGCAGTTGTTTGCCTCAATTTTAATATTTGTCATTTGTTTAGTACAGCACTAACTGGCTCACCAGCCATTTTGTGCTTTTTATTACTCTAGTAAACACATTTGTTTGTTTATTACATCACTGTGTATTGCTGACATTCATTTCCCCTAAACTTTCTGTTTCCTCATTTGCTTGTTTTTGTTTAGGGTATCACCTTTCAGTTTTTTCTTTTCCACTTCTTTCTGCCCATACTATGGACCCTAAAAACTCTGCAATACATGATTTATATTACCCTGACAGTATATCTCTTGCTGTGACCCCAGAGTCAGTGAGCCTTTTTCTATGCTGAGAACTGCTTATATGGGTAGACAGTCACAGGGGGTAAGCAGACAGACCTCTAGCCACTCCAGCTGAAATTAGCCCCCAATCAGCCGGGGGACCATTGCGACCTGATGGCCCACTCTGAAAGTGGGCCACCACCGTGATCCGAAATGAGCATTTTTCTTTTATTTACTATTGCTTTTGCTCAGAGCAGCTTCTGGCTGATCTGGACATACGTCATCTGCACACCCTGCCCCTGAAGTGGCCAGAAACCTCACCTTTTGGTCTATCTGCTCCAGGACACAGACTTTGGCTCTCTTGCAGCCATGCATGGAAACACTTGAAGGGTTCTATGGTTGATGTTACAATGAACCTGAATAATGCAGAAGCCTACTGATACAAGGAAGCATCTGGATCAAAAAATGTCCTATGCTGTTACATTGATGAACATGGGTATGGAACACACTGTAGAACAGCAATGTAAGTTTGTGTGAAGGCATCAGTCCATAAGCAGAATTGAACCAAAAAAATGAAAGCAGCACATGTCAATATGCTACAGTGTCAATGGGGCCATTGTGACTGCCCCTTAAAGCAGCAGGATGGAGCCAAGGCTGCCACACCAGCAGCCTCCGTGGCCCCATCCCACCACTTCTGGAGGCTGCGGGGAAGCAGCAAACTGCCGGTTTTCCGCAGCCTCCAAGTGGGGTGCATTTAAAATGGTGGTGTCCATACACTTTAGGCCTAGGGAGGGTGTAAAACTATGCCCTCCCTAACCCTAAAGGCACTCTTTTGAGCCCTTAAAATGCCTCAAAGTTCCAATCTAGATTGGCCCTACGAGTCCAGCTTGGATTAGTTCATTTGGATGATTGCGAAGATTCACAAAGCAAATTGGAACTCACAACCTCTGGGTGGCACATGCAAGTTCAGAGCAGGCAGTGTTATTTATTATTTATTTTATTTATTTCATTTATATCCCGCCTTTGCCCTTGGAGGGACCCAAGGCAGCTCACAGATAAAACCTTTTAAAATTGTTATAGAATTCAAACAATTAAAACATCTATATATAAAATCTCTTAAAACATATATGTATAAAATATACATATATAAAAACCCACCTGCTCCATGCATTATGTACAGAAAGCCTGCTGGCATAAAAATGTTTTTACTTGCTGATGGAAGGCCAGCAGGGAGAGGACAACCTAGCCTCCCGAGGACGGGCAGTCCAGAAGATGGGAGCAGCCACCGAGAAGGCTTTCTCTCATGTCCTTGCCAGGCAAACCTGAGGTCTTGATGGGACCAAGAGAAAGCCTTCTCCTGCAGGTCTTAGAGCTCTTGCAGGTTCATATGGTGAGATGCAGTCTCTCAAATAGTCTGGACCCAAGCCATGTAGGACTTTATATATCATGTTACAATGAGAATGCTGGCAAATGAAGTAGCCAGTGTGTCTTGTTAGTCCAGTGGCAAGTAGTTCTGTATATGAAATGAGTTGAAGTTTATAGCAGAAATGACACAGGAATGCTGATGGTGGTGAAAGGCACTTCTGGCTAGATGAAATGGACAGGAGTGGTGCCCAATGCACCTGGAGTGGGCAGGGCCTCTAGCAGTTGACATTAGGCTTGGAGTGTAATGGAACTTGGAATTGATACTTCTGGACACTGTCCAGAATTTAGAGAACCTCCGGGGGGCATTTCTGGTCTGGCCTAGAGTTGGAGGACAATCACATCATGCCTTTTTCCCTCCCAGGTCTCTGGGATTGCCTCAACTGGATGATGTCAGGAACCTGAGTCTGGTGTGTGCTGACATAATCTTTGAGCAGAAGAATAGATGGACAACACACAAACAAAACAAAACCCTCCCTTTTTGAGAAAAAAAACCCTAAACTATCATTCTATGTTATTTACACAATTGCTTCCTTTAAAATGTGGAATCACAAATGGAATCATTCTACATTACCTTCCTTGCATCTAATATGGAAAGGTGAAATTAATTCAGGGATAGCCACTAGGCTCTACTGCTTAGCTCAACAACATTAAAATCTATGTGTGGAATTTTCAGATAAATGATCAAAACCTGTAACCACCCCCTGCCCCCTTTGTGTCAAAATTATCTCCTGTGAGATAGTTCCTGTTACCAAAGAAACGGCCAAAAAAAAAAAAAATCATTTAGTACCTGAAAGGTGTGTGCCTACTAGAACCACTTGCATGGTGAAAACAAAAACAAAAGGGAATTATCAAACACAACCTCCAGGAGAAGTGCTAAGCTGTCCAGCATTCAAAGCACCTCATCAAAGTCGGGTTAAACCTTTTTCCAAAAATACTTCAGCGGTGTCAGCCTAGGAGACTTGTCACTGCTAATTTGGTTTGACGCTGTCTGTTGTCTCAAAGCAAGTGATGATTGTGCAGTGTTCACAAAAGAATTCACTGATGGAGTGTTGATGACTTAAGAGATGTGTGTGCATATGCAGAGAGGCAAATTCCCTCGGTTATGATAACAACAGAGTGATTCATGGCTTCTCCAGTTCTTTTTTGATGGGCATTTTGGGCAATTATGCAAATTGAGTTGTTTTGGAGAGAAATTCCTTCAAATCAGCCTAATTACAGATTTTTTATTTTTATTTTGGAAACCCCTTGGCCCAAACATATTTCAATTAGGGACTACTCTTTTTTTGCACCACTTTGAATCACCATGATGGAAAAGATAATTGAAAAACAGGTGGCAACTTGTGAAAATACCTGGGGATTATATTCCATGGAGTCTGGATACCTATCTCTAAACAGACCCAAGATCTCCAGGTGCAACACTTTCATCAAACAGGCTTGGATTACTTGAGAAGCAAATAAAATCAAATTGCTTTGAATCTGACTATATTGGATGGGAATGGACAGACTGTAAAGACTGTTCAGGTATAGGGAAGAGCCACAGAACCAACAGACAAATCCTTGCAACAAAGCTTCCTCCAGGGAGCTTTCCCACTCTGTGGGCCACTGGTGATGCTAGAGTGGGGGCATAACCAGGCTGTAGGGTGTGAGTGGCTAGAAAACCCCTCATAATCAGTTCAATGGTCCACTTCACAATCCAAGAATAATAGCTTGTCCATTTTGCACTTTTCCTGACAGGATGGACTTTAAGGGTGTGTGAGTCCCCACATTAAGGCAAGGCAAGTCCGTTCAAGGAGACTGAACTTGCTTTCAGTTGGAGAAGCATACACTTTCAGTTGTGTGAAGCATACGCAACAATTCTTTGGACTCTGCTTTGGAGCTAAGAGAGAATTACTCCTATGCTGTACTTCAATGTGGCTAACTGCATGTAGAAGGGTTTTTTGGTATCGCAATGTGCCAAGGCAGGGGTTTGAGCCAAAACATGTTTGAGCATAGCAAAAACCTGTTGCTGGGCAGATTCCCATTCCTGAGCAACTTCTTTCTTTAACAGAGCATACAGTGGTTTGGCTTTGGCGGCAAAGGACTCAGTGAAGTCCCTGGAGAAGTTGAAAAGTTCCTAACAATGTTCTCAATGAGGCCACATCTGTAGGAGCTGGGAATTTGCCTATAGTCTCAACTCCCTGCATGTCAGGGGTAATACAACCAGTTTGCAGACACTCTCAACTCCCTTCATGTCAGGGGTAATACAACCAGTTTGCAGACACAATCCAAAGTATTTGATCTGTGTCTGCACTAATTGAACGTTATCACTGTTGGCTTTTTCCCTATCTCTATTGGCTTTCTCATCCTCCATGGTTTTCTCCTTCAAGTCCAAATTCACCAATATCTCATCCACATATGACAACACAGGATCTCATCCAGAAACTCTTGGATGTGAGAAACCACCACAAGCTCCAGTATGTTGCCCAAAAATGGAAGTTTGGAAACTGGAATATAGTTACCTAGTATAGTGGAATCCAATGAATTTTTTTCCCAGATAAGTTTTTTCAGACATCTGCCAACAAATGAAGGTTGGTGATTTTATTTCTCTTAATCCTTCAAGGAAAAAAATTGTTAAAGTGATTTGTTCCTACCTCTTCTTCAGCTGAGTTTGTAGAGGTGAGATTGCAAAAGGAGGAAGAAAGAAATATGAAGAAATTTGAGGGGAGGGGTTTCTGTGGTTCCCTCCTCCTCTACATGGGTCAAAAATTTATAGTCATAGATCATGGTTGGAATTGTCTGATCCTCCATATACAGTATTGTTGGACTGCAATTTCCAACAGGCATAAGCAATAGAACAATGGAGAAGAATGCTAAAAGGTGTAGTCCGATTAGACTTGGAGATCCATGCAAATAGGTGAAAATAACTGAATTATTTGCTTGTTGTAGCATAACAGCTCTACAAGGACAAGGGGTCAATCAACAGAATCCTATTTCTTCACTGAACTGTTTCTTTGAATTAATTTTTTATCTGTTACACAAAATGAGTTTGAGGTGTTTTCTAGCCTTTTAAAGAGCATTCCATGCAGAGACCTACTCAGTGACATCAAGAGTAAGAATCATTTGCAAGAATCAATGTTAGTGCTAAGACTAGTCTGAAACTTCCAAGAGCTATTGATGTTACTGATGTTCTCATATTCTCTCAGCAAGATGAAAGCGTAATCAGATTTGCAAACAAAGGTTCTCATCATGAAATGAGTTCTTCATCTTTCAAAAAGAGAAAATCCATTTTTCAGTATATAAAAAGAAAGGTTTTAGTACCAACATGTCTAAAGTTGTAGTAATTTCCAATTTACAATAGGCACAAGGAAAGAATGGGCTGGTTGGAAGATGCCATCATGCTGTAAGTGATATGTGCATCGTTACCACTAAACATTTGGATGGAAGAATGCAATATGACAGCAGGACTGTGATGATGGTCTAACATTGTCTGTCCTTGCTTGCACTATAGCACAGTATGATGTTCTTTCACCAGATTTTCTAATATTTTTACTAGATACTTTTTCTTGTGATTATAGGTCCATGACAGGGCCATTTTCTATGATGGATTCAGTTTCTGTGACTGCGTGCCATTAAAAAACAATGCTTATTTCCTTCTCCAAAGTCTTAATTTATATTTTTCAATGTTTTTTTTTTTGTAAGATTTGGGATGGGGGCAGTATAATTAAATTATTACATTAGCAATTGATTAGACCATTTCACCCCAAGTGTTTGAACTCCATAAAATTTCCTATATTTTAAGAAACTAGTTTTGAGGGCATACAACAAACCTCTGATTACAGCATTTCCTTTGCAGGAAACAGATTTTGTGTGCAGAAAAAATATTCTGTGTAGAAACATTATTTTAAATGCAGAAAACTCTGTATCCTGCACAGAAAATACTGGTTTTGGTTCTAAACATCCACATGTGAATTCTGTGCAGTATTAGACCTCAACAGTCAAGGATTTTTCTGATCAGGATTTCCTTAAATTTGAAAGACACGGTTTTTGACAAGTTTTTGAATATTTTAAAATATTCTTTCCATTTCTATTACATTTGACTGCGAGATTCAAATGTACTTTTCATTAGGGCCCTGAAAAAAGAATAATGCTACATTAAATCTCCAGCTGTATGATATTAACGTCAAAAGACAGATCTGGGACATTATATATGTATGCGTATGTGTGTGTGTGTGTGTGTACACACAATTATAGTATATGGAGATTATATCTAAATATCCATTGCAATGTTGTGTGCTAAATTTTCCATATATTTATAATTTATTATAGTGCACAGTTCAAATTAGTTTATACTGGCTGAATTGTTACTTTATCACTTAAAACTTTTCGAAGAATTTGAAAGATGATTTTTGGCACAAACACTCCACAGCTCCTGAAATTAGCAACAGATTTCACCATAAGCAAAACGCTGATGCAAAGTGGAATATTCAGCCTCAAGTGAAAGAAATGTTGAATTCTGAGAAGTAAAGGTATTGATAGGAGTCTGCACTTTCTTAAAACAGCAAAAAAGAGAGATAAATTGAGAAAATATTTTTCCCCATTAGATATATTTAGTAATAGTTTCTGTTGCAAATCCTACCCCAAAATAATGTGTACAGTTGGGGGGGAAAATCAGAATGCTTTTTAAACCGTAGCTCTTATTTCAGTTAAAGAAGGTGTTTTAAACATTATCAAATGCTAAATGATATCATTCAGATAAATGCTATCAAACCTGCAATTTAAACTCACAAATAGCATTTAAAATTCTATTAAGAAACCAAAAACACCAGTATTTTTCTCTATAGTATTAAATGACAGCAGGATCTGTATACAGGATTAGATTCATTGCAGGGCACAATGAAGTATATTTGGTTGCAGGACCACTAAACGTGTGGGTGGGTTTGCTCAAGATTCTGATCAAGCTAAAGTGGGTAGGATTTTATTATGCATGATGGAACATCAGTGATGTGCATCATCTTAAAGCCACCCACTGTTCTTTTAATTGCTTTGACAGTCTTACCAAGCCAATTAACATCACATCCCTTACAAAATTAAAGTCTTCCTACTGTACTTCACACCATGCATTGTTGCAGCCACATCATGATTTCAGCTTTATTGTTACCCAAGGAAAACGCTACAAATTACTCTAAAGATTAAGAATCACATTTACATACGTTGTGTTTTTTCCCCCAAATGTTCCTCTTGTCACTATACATAGGAAGCTAATTAATAGTAACATTTATTGTTAATTATTCATGGTTTAATTTTAGCTTTACTTCAGCTGTAACTTTGTTCTGGCAAACTGTGACTAGGGCAACCATCATTGGGCCATTCACTTTCCCTTCCACGTTGAGAGCTCTGATTCCATTTTTCTGAATCAATCATGCCACCTAACCCCACACATTAGGTATAGAGCAGAGATAGGTATCCCAGCATTTCCAAGAAAATGGAAATGATGTTCCTATTGCTTCTAGCTGTAATTTATTTGACTGTTTTGGACCTTTAGGGAAGTATTTGTGTGTGGAGGTGACCAAGCTTCCTTGAAGTCTCCGAAGGTATGAGTCTCCATTTCTTAGACCAATTTTTTTTAAAAGGAAGGGGTATTTGATGATAGGATATGCATGGGTTGAATATAGCACAAGAGACTTTCATGTGACTGAATACAACATGAAGGACGGATAATCCCTACTCTAGCATCAGGTCTAGACTGTAGACTGTTGGATCAGCAATACACAATATCTCACTCGGCCTATTTTGCATTATCAACCTTGAATCACTACTGGGAGACATACAACCAGGGAAAATGGGCTGCAAGTGCAAGGAGGTCCCACCAGAATGTATCACATTATTATTCTTATGACCGTATTGACACGCCACTGAAACTACTAACTTGAGAATTTCAGTATCAGACTTACACCACACATTATTATTGCTGTGTGCTTTAAGTCACATTACTTCTATTAGTTTCTTCTCACGTCCATTAGCGTAGTACAGTGGAAGCGCCTTATTTAAGGTTAACCCCTGCATTTCCTTTTACCTTCATGGACTTTGTTTTGGATCCCTGGAGAATATTTTTGCTCTTCAGTAACTCAGATGCATGAAAGGGGTGTTTTATGAAACCACAATTGTCCTTGCGTGTGACTGATTTGCTAAAACAATACTTGTTGGTCTAATAAGCTATTAAATTAAGGTCAGCTTTTAGCAACCTGATTAACAGCTGATGTAAACTAGGGAGAATATTGTATGGTTTAAGGAAATTATTGTTTCAAAAATTAAAACAATTTTGTTGTTTTAGCATATTCTGCTGCTACTTGTCATGTGCTTAGCTAACATTTGTGCAAATCACTTGTTTCCCCCTTTTTTCATGCCTCACCCCCCCCCCCCCCCCCAAATTGGCTTAAGTCCATGGGGAAGAGACTTGAGAGAAGCTGTGGGTGAACAGTTCTCATGGTCACAACAAGAAAGCTTTTTACTCTTCAGTGTGTCTTCCCTTTAGATATAAAATAGTTGTGGGGACATCATGAAAGCTTTCACAAATGCAGTGCAGAACTGTGCCCTGAATATGGAGACCAAGTTTTAATGCTTTATCTTAATGCATAGTGGGGAAAAGGGATTTCAGTTTATAAACAAATTCTTTTTTAATTGTTAAAAATTAAATTTTTAACAAATTGTTAAAAATTTGTTAAAAATTAAAATGGTCTTACAGCTACAGGACTTTCGACATGACTAAAATCTGTTTTCCTACTCTTTCTCTCTTGCTTTCAGGAAGAACATTGAATAGCATAGAATGGTCTCAATATCTCTTTCCCTTTCCCTTTCTCTTTCTAATATTCATTTTTAGGCTCATGAATGTCAATTATGTTGAGCTAGCTCTGTGAGTGGCAACACCGTAAGAATGGATACTTTTATTCAGGAGTGAAAGGAAAATGCATTGCCATGGATCGTCCCCAAGACAGTCCCAACAGTAAAACTCACCTTTGAAGCAGATGCTTCAAGGTATCTCAAGCACAGACTTTTCAGACACAGAAGAAAAGATGTCTGTACTGACTTCTACTAGAGCAATTTTCATAATCATCACACCATGCTCAGATAAAGATATGTAAGGTTTAAGATATCAAAAGTCATTACCCACACAATTACTTTCTTAGAGCTTTTGCCTGCACCTTTATGATCTGATCAGCAACAATCTAGCTGTGGACTCTTTCAAACGGGAGGAATTTCTCTCAACTCCGAATGGAGCCAATGCGGATTCATGTAAATTCGCTTGTTTAGCGAATTTACATGAACCCCTGCTCCGTTCGGAAGAACCCCTGCTCCGTTCGGAATTACTTCCCATTACCCGAAAATAACCCCCTCCTGCCCGAATTTGCATGTGAAGCTTTAATTCGCAATAACGTAAAACCCATGATTGCATTCGGATTGGCTTCCCTCTTGCCCGAATTTGCGTGCGAAGAGTTAATTCGCAATAACGTAAAACCCATGATTGCATTCGAATTGACCTTAAATTATGCTTCCAATTTAGCCTCGTATGAAAGAGTCCAGAGAGAAGAGATAATCTGGTTAGTTGCCTTCTGAGGATTTTGAAATGCAACAGAACAAAAGGATGATTTTTCCCCCACTGCACTTGCTCACTCACTCTTTAAAAAAGGACATCTTTCACTGAGGGCATTATTAAATAGGAAGTGATTTAAAAACTGAATCATGTCATTTTCATTATTCTGTGCAGAAAATTATAATGAATAAATGATCTGGGGTTAGATAATCAGAAACCATAAGTAAATTAAAATTTAGCACAAACAACAATGACTACAAAATTGAAGGAACAGTGAATGTGAGGGAGGAAATATCAAAAACATCAATATACCAGCCAGAGTTGAACACATTGATTCCCATTAATTGAAACAGAAGGATCAAGCATCTTCTTAAGAATCCAAGTAAAATCAATGCAATATCTAATCATATGTAGTACAAAAGAAAAATCTATTGCTAGAAAGACAGCAAAGGTTATTAGCACAAATAAAATATGAGACGTTTCCTATAATTTTACTGTTATATGATTTGCCAATGGGGTGTGTGTGTGTCCACACTGCTTTGATATCATTTTGACAGCCATGGCTCAGTCTTACATATTTGTAGTTTGGTGAAGTACATAGATTTATTTATTTTATTTTATTTTATTTTAGTTGTAGCACCAGACTTCTCTAGCAGAGAATTCTAGGTACCTCAGAAAGCAGTAAAATAAATAAATAAATAAATATGTTAATTCCACGAGTCTGTAGAATGGAGCCATGGAACTTAAATATAGTATACAAGTGCAGTAATAGTGTAGTGTGGAATCACATGGATTTAAAATTGATTCCCTACAGAAATGAAATTTCATTTGTAAAACAAACAAACAAACAAACAAAACCCAAAACAGGTATCCAAAAACAAAAAAAACCAAAAAAAACCAAGACAAAGTGAGATTAGTGTTTTAAAAATGAGTAGAAATAAAATAATACACATACCCACATATGCACACACACACACACACACACACATATAAACACACACAAAAAGTATATATATTTAAAAATGTAAGTCCTTTGGCATCCCAGTTTCAAATGTGGAATAACAGTGTAGACATGGGGTAAACATGATTTTGCTTTTCAGATAAAAGGCATGGTAACTTTGACCACAACAGGTTATCAGTCCTGGGGCCATTTCACACTACACTGTCATAGCACTCTTATTCTAACTGCTATGGCTGCATCCTATGGATTTCTGGGATTTGTATTTTGGTGAAGTACTAGAGTTCTCTGGTAGAACATTCTAAACACCCATCTCTATACTGTAAATTCCAACATGCTATAGGATATTACTATGGCAGTCAAAGTGGAATATAGCACTATCAGCCCTGGTGGCGCAGTGGTTAAATGCCTGTACTGCAGCCACTCACTCAAAACCAGAAGGTGGCGAGTTCAAGACCAGCAAAGGGCTGAAGCTTGACTCAGGCCTGCATCCTTCCGAGGTTGCTAAAATGAGTACCCAGATTGTTGGGGGCAAATAGCTTACAATTGTAAATGAAGCTGTTTGTTTAACAAATTGTAAGCCGCTCTGATAGTCTTGGCTGAAGAGCGGGGTATAAATAAAACATTATTATTATTATTATTATTATTATTATCATTATGTAATGGGACAGATGCCCTGAACCCAGTTCTGTGACATTCTAAATTTTGAACAATTTCCACCATCCTTGACTATTGTCCATTTGGGAGTTAGTGCCCACTGACAGCTGGAGGATTACAGGCTTCCCACATCATCTTTGAAAAAACATAGGTAAAACAAAAGCAAAAGTTCAGCCACTGAATACAAACAGCATAAAGTCCTTGAATACCTTTTATGTATTTTAATTATATTATAGGAAAAGATATATATTATAAACTAATATGGCATCTAAAGTGGTTGTTTTTTTTTAAAAAAAGAGCAGCATTATTTAACATTTCCATTCCCATTATCTAACATTTCCTGATTATAACAAAAAAATAATATTAAAGTACATATGCAAACAAAATGTTTTGATGTTTTCCAGTGTACAGTTTTGAGTTCTGCGATTCTTGAAGTGTTTTCTTTTCCCAATGATAGTATATCTGGTGGAAGAGAGATGAAGGAAGTAAAAGATGCAACATATCCTGTGCTTGCACAATGTCCTGTTTTGTTTTGTTTTGTTTTGTTTGCTTGTTTTTAAACAGAACTGGGTAATGTTTGTTTTTAAAGTAGCTTCACTGCCCTTAACTGGAGGCATTCAAAGAATGTGGCAAAAATGAAGCATGTAAAAATATGTAGGCATGTATCACCCCTTCACAAGCCAGAAAGTCTCTTTGCAGCTTCCAATGAGCAAATAGTCACAATAAAATACATCTAATTAAGGACCTTATCACATGCACTGTTGTCCCCATTATGGGGACGGGACTCTCGGGGGCGTGCATGAACAGATTTTACCGCACATGCAAACGTCCACAAAAAGGTCCTCTTCTGGCACTTGTCCCTGTTCAGTGCCGAGGAGCATTAAATGTTCTGCTCGGAAGACTTCTGTCTGGCCAAAATGGCACCTGCCGGCACTGAACAGGGACAGCTTGGGTACAGGTGCCGGAATGGGACATTTTTGTGTGTGGTAAAATCTGTTCATGCATGCCCCCGAGAGTCCTGTTCTCGTCCCCATAACGGGGACAATAGTGCATGCAATAAGGTCCTAAATCAAATAAAGACAGACTGAAACATGAAAAGGTAGAGTGAAATCTCTGCTAGAAGCCATTTCATGGGCAAATAGGAATTTGTCAACTTGGTGCCAACTGGTGCCATTCTGGAGATCACTCCAGAATGGGGTGGGGTCATTGCAGAAACAGACCTCTCTCTTTTGAAGCTGCAGTGGTCTTTTTTCTAAAAGGCAGATCAAGGTGTTCTCCTTGGCAGGCTACTATGGGATGAATTACCTAATGTGTAGGTATTAGGTCTCAAGTGTCAAATCAGAACAGTGGAAATCCCTATTACATTGAGATACATAAATCTTAAATCTGTATGTGTGTGGAGACTTAAATAAAGAGTTTTTAGAAGCATCCACAAAGACAGGAAACTCCTTCTAACTGAACTTCGTTCTCAGTGAATTAGACAACAAAAATCATAACCACATAAGAAGTTACTTTACAGTGTGAACTTTGGTCCATTTAGCTCAGTGTTGTCTACGTTGACTCGTAACTCCTCTCCAGGGTACTTAGAGATGTGAGAGACTGGACCTTTCTCATGAAAAATAGATGCTTAAATAGATGCCTTTCAGTTACAAATATAGTTTGAAAGTATAATTATGAAACGGGAGGGAACAAACACAAACACACAAGCCAACTGCATAGATCTGTTTTAGTAGTAGCTTTTATTCTAGTGTTATTAATGTATCTTTCTGTTAGAAGTCAGATGTAAACATGAAAGCATTGTTGATCTCTTGTGAATCATAAACCCAAGCAAGATGGGGTGGTGGGAGTACGATGCTAATGAAGATAGGATAAGGACTCAAGATTAATGATATAGGGAAGCATGGGAACAGATGGTTAAAAGGCAATGGGTAGTTATTCATAGGCAGAGCACAATTCAAGGTGAGCAACAGCAGCATATCTCTGTGTAACTAATACATTAATAATAAGGAAAAGTCAACATGTTCACATAAAAGGATACGGTTATGAAACACTGCTGACACTGAGACTGTGCACTTCCACTCCCATATTTTCTTCACTCTTTAGTGAGGAAACTTTCTGATGTCTTCCTTGAGAAAAGCAGAATGGACTATTGTCAAGAAATCAGAAGATGAACAAGACTTGAATAGGGCATTCAACATAATTGCCAAGGAGGATTGCTAAGGGACCAGACTCCTGATCTAGAATCACTAACAAATCCTAGATCAGGAAGAGTTGTGATAAAGTTCCTTCAAGCATGTCTCCTCCGTACATGTCTCCTCCTTTACCCCTCAAATTTCACTTTTAACTTCCTGCATCCCCCACCTCCATGTCTGTTTACTGGCCAATGGCGAGCAAGGTGACATGGAGAAGCCATCCAGCTATGTTTCTGCAGATGATTGTATAGCAATCTTAAGATGTCACTCTGGAAAGATTTTAGTTGGTCAGCAAAGAAAAAAGGGTGCCCATATGAATCTCATGTTCGCAGAACTTCTTTTCCAAAGTGGCTAAAATCCTCAGCTAGAGCATTCCAACTCAAGTCACACTGCTGCAGGCTCCCACTAGATTTTTAATATTTATAATCCTAGAACTCCAGACTTTTTTCAAATAAGGTTATAAACACAAAAATTCAAACATAGGCAGAAGATATTTAATATTTTATAAATCTTAGTTCTTCTTGCTTGACCTGTCCCAGAAGAGGACTCGTTACTTTTTGACCTCTGATCCAGATGAGGAACAAGCCATGTTTTTTTTTTTCATATGAGAGATATCACTATCATATTGTATCTTAAGTACAATGATAATGATTTGTTTAAAAAAGTCCTATGCAGGCCTTCACCTGCAACATGTATGGGCTAAATTTGGGGAGGAAATGAGGCATGTGTGGAATCTGCACTCCTAACATTCTGGTGCACTCAGTCTGCCTTTAAAGAGCTTTGTATGCTTAGCATGAAGATTTTTAAAGAAGGTTGTAAGCATGTTCATCTGAAGGTGATTACAAAGCTCTTCACAGCTAGAGGAGTATACCGATCATATGTTGTGGGTTATCACATGCATAGGGCTACAATTCCACCAGACTGAATGGAGTTAGTCTCTGGCAAGTCTGTTAATGTATATATTGAAGATATATATGTGTGTCCACACAATTGATTCTAAGGGACTTTTTAGGGCTACATCCTAAAATATCATGCTTTCTATCTTTTTTTTTCCCCCTACAGCAGAGATATTGGTAAAGATAAGTACTGGAGAAAAAGTCAAACACACCTTGGTTACAGTTAACTGGGATATATTCACACTATGTAATTGTAGTGCTTTGATATTCTTTTAATTAGCATGGTTCCATGCTATTGAATACTGAAAGTGCGCTAGGGAATTCTAAGTCCCTCATCAAATTACAAATCCCAGGATTCCATAGGCTGAAGCCACTGCAGCTAGACTGATAAACCTCTGTAACTGTACAGTGTGGACACACCCTTGGTTACTGACAACTCAGTACAGCAATTGTGCTTGGTCTTATTCCATGTTCAAGGTTCATGACATGGGGGAAGAGGAAGAGAATTTGGGTAACTTGGAACCACTAAATTTTGTCTTTTTAGCACAATGTTTTATCTGGAAATATAACATTGCCTGTTCTCCACTTCTAAAGCAATCATGTCACACTCTGAGGTGTGTAAAATATTATATCTAATCCCAACAGCTTACTTTTGCTACAGTTGCTTTTCAAGGCCCTGATATGAAAAGAAATATATCTTCTTGTTGACCAACCGATCACCTTAAACCAGCCGATTTTGTGTTCCTGCACAGACTGCAGGTTCCCTATGGTGCCTCTATGCTGCTGCTGGACTCTTTTATCATGTTACGCTAGGTTTTATTATTTCACATTTAAAAAATGAGCCTCAGGCTCCGTAAGAACACTGCTCTCATTTAATGGTTGAGCTGCAGGTGCTCAAAAACCATGCTGGGCAAAGTTCAGCATTAAAACTGTCCGCCACTATGTTAGATGTATTGGGACTCTGTGGGAAAGATTTACTGGGTGTATATATACTCAGGTTTCTTGCTTTTGAAAAGTAGGATGCTTTTTCTACTTTTCTTCCTTTCTTTCTTTATAGTTGTACTCAGAGATATGTATCTTTAGACAGATATACATGTATAATCCAGTTTGTGTCAAGTGAGGTGTGCTGGAATGATTTCCAGATATATTTGTGATAATAAGGCTGGGGCATCATGATAATATTTATGTGCCTTGCACTATGCCACTTCAGTGAAGCCTTTGTGGCCTATAGTACTGCAATCAAAACATTTGGTGGACCGCCAATCTGAACAGATGCTGTTTTTTAGTTTTATGACACACAAAATGCTTTGTAATTTGGAGGATCCTGTCAAATTACCTTTACAAGCCTAAAAGCTAGATTTTGGCAGAAAAGAAGAAGAAAAGAAGAATATCAGTATACAATAAAGGACAAGATATTGTCTACTGGAATATGTTTTTATTTCTATTTCAGCATTTTCTTGTGTTGAACTGCCCTGCAGTCTTAGAAGTTTAGAGTTTTGTTTTGCTCAGCTCCATTCCTGAATAGGCTAATTAATTATTGCCACAATATATTGCTTATACCAATATATTGCATTATCTAGCATTCTCAATTATTTGACTTTAAGCAGACCCCATACATTACACCAGAGTAAGAACTGTTTCAAAGTATACCATTCTGCAGATTTAAAATATTTATCATATTTGAGCTGCTGGCTAGTCTGAATGTAAGATTTTGCCAGTGTATGTTTCAGGAAATGTCTAGCCATCTTGAATCCCATTTTGGGAGAATGGTGGGATATAAATCCAATAAATAAATAAATAGTATAAAAACTGTACAGACCAGCAAAATATCCAACTAACAGCTAAAATTTAGCCTTAAAGCACACCATAGGAAACTGCATTTTACCATATCAAACTATTTGTCCAGATATTTGTATTGGCAGGAGCTTTGCAAAGCAAAGGAAATAAACAAAATCTTGCACACCATATCCTATCTGATCCTTTCTTGCCAGGGACCGCACATGTGATTTTCTCTATGTAAGCAAAATCATGTATTCTGTTTCTGAACTATGATCTCTTACTATGAAGTGCCTTGATGTTTCAATTCTTATCATACAGTGTTGGAATATGATAGAAATTAATGCAAATGATAAAACTTTGCCTAGTTTTCCTGCACTGGGGGAAATCACAGTCAAGTTGTAGAAGGCTATTCTATTGAAAATATTCAACAACAAAGGAACCCCTCACCATTTTTATTTTATTTTATTTTATTTTATTTTATTTTTTGTTTCCCATCTCCCAGCATGGCACTATGTCTAGGGCTGCAACAGGAGGAAAAATGCTTGGATTTTCAAAAATTGGCTGGCATGCTATATGGCAATTCCTTCCTCTTGAACTGGAAAGTTGCATCTGCTTTGCATAAATTAATTCCACTCTGCGTTCAAGAAGCAGCAAGAAAGGGTAATAATTTGGAAAGAATGATTTTGAAATAGTGCTAAGCTCAGTTCACTTAGGCACAGAGAATTATTAAGGCTCTAGTGTTTTAATTCAAGATCAAATATCCTAACAAGCACAAATGTTGTGCTTAAAATTGGATTTCACAGATGGAAAAGTAGCTGTATTGCTATTGTGAGATGTAAGAATATAAAAGATCATTCATCCAAACAGAAGTAATTGTGACTGTCTTAAGATCATATTTAAATCCCAAAGGGGATGCAGGATATTGCTTTGTATGATGCAAGGTAGCTGATGAAATGCATTCAACAAAACAAGTTCATGAATAAAAATGGCTCAAAAAACACTTTAGCATACAGCAAGTGGCTCTGTGCAGAAAGACAGTGGAAAGCTAAATAATGTGAAAGTAGGTTTTCTAGGGATGTTATCAAATAGGAGGAATTTTTCTCAATTTCGAATGGAGCCAGCTCGCAATTACGTGAATTCGCTAGTTTAGCGAATTTACGTGAATTCTAATTACATTCAGAATGCATTCAGAATGACTTCCCATTGCCTGGGAATGACTTTCCCAGAATGAAATTGTTGTTGTTGTTTTTTATCCTTTGAGTAGTTTGCAAAAAAAAAAAAAAAAAAATGATGTTGGTGTCACCATTTCACCTGTGGCTTGTCAAACTTACAGCACACATAACACATGGGGAGTCTAGCCCCATGCTCTTTGTGGAATGGTTGTTGGCACTCCTTGAGAAATATATTTTCCCCAAGGCCCTGCACCACTGTTTCAAGGGGTCACACAACAAGAAAACACACAATTCACAATGCTGGTGCTCCACCTACTTCCTTTCTGATTTTCTAGTGCCATTTGCAGTAATATTTGTGTTCTAGTTTAGTGAAGGGATATGAATTCTCATTGAAAATCATATTTTCTAATATAAGGCCTGTTGCCACAGGGTAGTTGTGAAAACAAACAAAGCATCAAACATATTCAAGCACTGAATAAATATATATTCCTATTTTCCCTTGTAGAATGTGCTACACAAACATTAATTCAATAATATTATCTAGGCACTTTTGTTACCACCCACTTTAGGGCAAAAAAGGCAGATAAGAGAAGCAATAAAGGCCTCATTTGGGTTTTGAATCCCCCAATTCTTCCTGCCTTCCAGTAAATCTATATGTTGAAAGTGATTCATAATGTTATATATCAGTGCCTACGCTACTGATCATTTCACTGTGCCTGGCGCAAACTTTCAGTACAAGCTACTACCTACATAAAATATTGTGACTGTTTATTTCATTTTAAAAAATGGATTTGTGAGCCTCTTGCCTTCTTTAACATGATTTGCTGACATCTCTTATCATGTGTGCTGCTCAGTTTTTATTTATAGCAGCCAGCTAGGCATGGCAACATGGCATGCATGCATATTAATAAGGCAACAGTGAGACATCATCATGAATGTGCTATTCCACATTCCACATCTCTGGAATCTACTTCAGTTCCTCTATGTACCACAGAAACCACAGGCCTCTCTCATTTCCTTATAGTTGTTCTTCAGCCTGTACTATTAACATGAGCTTCAACCATCTTTATCTACAGTGGGCCTGCTTCTTATGCTACTTGTGCCTTATTGTTGCTGTCATTTGGATTACCTAAACATGAGTAAATGAAATAAGAAATACTGAACATGTGATCATTGTGAGCTTATCTTTCATAGGTGTAATACATTTTTTTCTGTCTCTAAAATTACAAGTGCTAGATCTCTCTGTACAAACTCACTCTCTCTCTCTCTCTCTCTCTCTCTCTCTCTCTCTGGAGCTAAGACCCAACAGATGTCTTAAGAAGGCTGATTTTCAATAAAATCATAGCCTAGGATGAAAGGATTACATATTTATTCCATCCACAAGGGATTCCCATTAAAATAAGGCAATACTCTAACCATAGAAAGAAAGAGAAAGAAAGAAATGAAAGGGCTAAACGAGTTTTGTCAGTGATGGAAAGATTCTTTGTAAATATTCAAATCCCAGAGAGAAAAGAGAGAACCCCTAGTGGAGATGATCCTGGACAGGTGAGAGCCTTTTCCATTCAGGACTCATTCTGTATGAAAAACACATGTGAGTAGTGTTACTTTTCTTCTTCACAGAAAATCGAATTTTCTGCAAGGAAACTTTCTGTATAGAAAGAAAGTTTAATGTACAGAAAACAGTTTTTCCGTGCAAAAAAAAAAAAAAATCCTGCACAAAATTGCTATTTTCTGTTGAAAAATTCTGTGCTATTCCCCCCCCCCCCCCCCCCACACACACAGAATACATCTCAAACTGAGAGGACTTTCTCACAGTCAGGAGAAAAGTGGTGAAATTATTTGTTCTTGCCCATGAAAATGAAAACCATAAAGATTTATATCTTACTATATCTTTAACATAATGTTAACTTTGATATTTCTTTGTTGTAAAAGAGGCCTCCAAACCACTGGTACAGAATATCCTTGGTTCTGTTCTTTAATACTCATTCTAGCAAATTGTACAAGTCTTTCATGATTTGGACATTCATATAAACAGAGGAAGTTAAAAAAAAAACCTCTTTAAACACAATCTATAATTTAGCCTCCATTTCCTCTCCCAATTATGATAGCCATGTAACTAAGACTCAGTTGGGCCCCTTGATAAAATGTCTTCTTCCCCAGATTCCATACTTGGGCCCTTTCTGAACTTGTCATTTTTCAATATGTCTGACCTCTTTTTGGCTTGACTTGGAGGAAGGAGCCATCTGCATCATGGCCATCTCATACAGCTCATCTCTCTTCAGAGAGCTGTTTAACTTATTGGCTTGTGGGCAAATAGTCCTTTTCCCTAACAAAACTGAGCTAAATAGCCACTGAAAGAAGGTTACTTATCCTGTTCTTATAAGGAAATTAGTGCACTCTCTTTAAGCCAACTTATCCCCAATGGGATAAAGTTGAATTGAAATTTAAAAGTGGTGATATCAAACTCAGCTGGGGCTGGGAAAGTGCAACCCGTCTGCAGCCCAGACCCCAGCCACACTTATCCAGAAGTTTTTCAAAATGGCAAGCTCCTGTTTGTGAAAAGCCTCTGGATAAGCGCAGCTGGGGTTTGGACTACAGATGAGTTACACTTGCTTCTTTATAACAGCCTCTTTTAATTTTCAATTCAACTTTATCCCATTGGGCATAAGTTGGCTTAAAGAGTGCACTAATCTCCTAAATCATTCTGTTACTTGTAATTTCTGTCCTTACAAGGGAAAAAATGTGGATGCCTGATGTTTCATGCCCAGATGCAAATATAAGAGCAAAAAGCTGTTCTTTGTACTCTTGTAAGGTATGTGGGAAAATGTGCAGTTTCTTTTTCTTAGCCACATGAAAGGTGAAGTGTCTTATTCTAAAATCACAGTGTGTTTGCACTGGGTGCAGCAAACACTAACTTGGAATTCTTAGATGTTCATTTTGAAAGCAAGGCAACAGAAGCAGCAGAAGGCAAATCTAATGTGCTTTGCTAAGTATTGTTTAATAATATAATGTGTTTCTGAATGGAATAATGAAATCAGCCAAACAAGTGATAACATTTGGACCACAGAGGGAAATACATTATCATAGAAATTGCTCAGGAGCACACCATGGAGCAGCACAGCAGCAGAACCAGCAGTTGGCAGCAAGAATTTCACATGGAAGGCTTCTGAGCCCCACATAGACATCCCAGGACAGTGTGTGATCAGCAATTAATGTAAATTGGCTCTTTTTCCTAGGTTTTCCATTTATGTTGAGGATCCCTGTGTATTTTTAAATATGCATATTATTTTAATTGTACTGATATTCTTCCAGGTTGGTTCATTCAACTATGTTTACAATTAAATATTGACTTTAAAATTCTGCTCTGACTAGGCTTGCAAAAATAAGTAAGGGCCATGAGGTGATAAACAGCAATTAATAAGCTGTTCTTTCCTCTAATCATAAATACATGTTTTCCTCTGAATCCTTCTGCTTGAAGCGCTCAAGGCCATGTTATCTGAGACAAATTTACCCTTTATCATAATCAGTGTCCACGAGTTTTGGTTTGCCATGTCTTTCCAAACATTCTGTGTTCATGAACTGATTCTTTATGATTATCCATAAAACTGGTAATGACAGAATGTTGGGGCTGCTTGAGAAATTCAGTATTTATGGATTCTGTTTTGCTCTGATCTTATCCACATCTCCTAGATGAATGTGTGAGTAGGAACATAATTATCTATCAGCTTTATGACTATATTTAACTTTGGAGCAGCATCCCACCACCCGTTTCCTTGCCAGACTGGGGCCACTGCAAATTCATGCCTCAACCCTGATCCGGTGCTTTGCTGGCACTAAAAAGAATAGCAAAATGTCATTTCTTTTATCACTGGCAAAAAGACACCCTTGCTTGCACGGTGGTGGCTTTTTGGTGCTCCTCTGGTGCAGCGTGTGTAAACATTGCACCAACAGAGTGCTGTAGTACTCCCTGCCATGCAGCTGGGTATGCGGTGTGAAGGTGGTGCGGGGGTGGCTGACAAGCATACACCATGCCACCATCCTGCCACCTCACTGGCGTATAACACCAGTCTGTTTAACCCCTTAGAGTCTTTCAAAATGACATATGTATATGAATGTATAAAGAAAATTCATTTCAAGATAATATTTTTGAAAGTATATGTTTAAATTATGTTTAAATAAATAACCACACATGCATTTTAATCAGACATTCTGTCACAGTTTGATTTCTAGGTAACTGACTTCTAGGTAAGCACATGGAAAATTGACATGGACTGGAAATAGATTAATTCACCCAGCCCTTGAAAGTGCTGATGTATTGTGGTAGTCATTTTTACCCCTTTGTCCTTTTTTGCTGACTTTACAAATGTACCAGAAAAGATGATATTCAGAATCATCCACAGCTTTATTACTTGACGTCACCCACAAGCATCTACTATCCATTTCTATATATTCTTTTCATTTGGGTCTAAAGAAGCTATAAAAGTCCTGAACTCTTGCCTAGAAACTAGCAATCTGCTTAATACAGATTGTCTTCAAAAATACAGTTCTTGGTTAGTTACACTCACATTTGTTATACCCAAAGGGGATTACTGTAAGCATGCTCTACATTAGGCTACATTTAAAAGCAACCCTAAATTGCAGTTGCTGTAAAATTCAGTATCTAGGTTGTTACATGAGCCCACATTTATGATCATTGGTAAGATTTTGACTTCACTGGCTCCCAATAAGTTCCCAAGACAAATTTAACGTGGTGACCTTAATATTGTTGTGATCACTGGGGGAAATTCTTACACCATGACCACCACAAAAAGATAAAGGTGTGTGAGCAGAAAAGAGAAATCTCTGAATCACCTTGCACTTTTGTTATTCATTTCTTTCTTTAATAAAGTTGGATGATGATGTTGATGATGATGATGATGATGATGATTTGGTGTTGAGCTAAATGATAGCCCAATGATAGTTTGCTGAATCTGTTAAAATAAGAAAACATCAGTGATTGTGGAAACACAACAAATGTTTCTTTAACCCTTTTTCAATATGTGACTTCCATTTTAGTTTTAAATGTCTGCTGCGTAAACTTATCTATCAGAAAGTGAGTTTATTCCATCAAACATCCATTTTCTGAGTAAACTAAAAAATGAAGTGGAACATGACAAAACTTGAGGAACTCATTTTATTCAATTACAACAAAGATCAGCTATGGAATTAGCTGTGTGGATATTATTAGTGTGGTGCTATTTAGATGAATCCAATCTACCCTGAATCCAGAGACAGTGCAGTATCTACTCTTATCCTCCTAGAAACAGTTGTTAAGGGATGCCCTTTTGAGTGAAAGCAATTTCGCATTCACAACAATGGGGTCATTCTTTTTGAACAAAGAGATTTGCTGCTCCGCACTGATTCAGAACTGATTCAGAATTGGCCCAGTGTTTACCATGATCAAATTTCTTCGTGACATTTTAATCCTGTTACCGTTCACAGTTGCCACCGTATTGATTTAAAATGCAGCCCAATCTGAATCATTTCGGTAGTGTAGTCACACTACTGAAGATGTGAATTGTTGCAGCTCTTAAAAAAAGAACCACTAAGGGGTCTGGTGCCAAATGCACCAGATTAAGTAGGCTTTTCAGCCACCTCCCCCCACCCCACCCCCCACAAAATGCATTGTGTACAGGGCAGGTTATATGGTGGGAGGCTATTCCATAGGTAACCTGGACCCAAACCGTGTACGGCTTTAAAGGTAGTAACCAACACTTTGTACCTTGCCTGGAATCTCACTGTCAGCCAGTGGAGTGATATTAAAATTGGTGTAATATTCCCACTCCTAGATGTACCAGTAACCAGTCTTGCTACCATGTTTTGAACTAATTGTTTCTGAACTTGGTACAGAGGTAGCCCAATGTACAACAATTTGCAGAAGCTCCTATTTGGGGTTACAATGAGTGCACTAACATCTTTAGATCATCCAGCTCTAGGAAGGGGTGCAGCTGGCATAAGAGCCAAAGCTGATAGTGCTCAGTACTGGCCAGCATATCTATCTGAGCTATCATTTGGAGTGAAGGATCCAGAAAAACACTTCTAGTCTTTCATTGGGAGTGTAACCCCATCCAGGAGTTACACCTCCAAATCCTGTTTAGGACCCTTGAGAGTAGGCACCTCCACCTTGTCTGGATTCAACTGCAACTCCTCCAGGCACTCAAAGAGCAAAGGAGATTCCTTTCCTACACTTTCTCCCATAGGCCCATAGCACTGCAACATAAGTCACAGAAATCCTCTAATGTTTTTGATTCTTTCAGAAATTTGGAGATGACTTGTGTCAATGTATAATAGCTATGCTCCCATGTCCAGCTTGTAGTGAAGTTTATTTAAGGATCAGTTTTAAGTTATTTGTAAAGCATAGCACATTTCTAGAGCTAATTAGTTCCCAGGCAACACAGTATGCAAAAGGTGGGGAGAAACAAATCATACACCAACAGCCAATCTTGGCATGTGGCAAATAAATAAATAAATAAATAAATTACAATCTGCTTGGCTATCAGCCACAGTTTTTACACTAGTAGGGAGCTGACCAAACAGTAATCCTCTGAGTACTGTTTTGTCTTACATGTGAAATGCATAGATCTTCACTTTTCCCTGACTGAGGCTAGTTCCTGAGTACAAAAGTACTGTGGCTAACTGGCCATGTCAGAGTCAGCCTTGAGTTACAAAATAATAGGTGAATTTAAATAAATTTTAGCTAAACATCTTGTGTTTAAAAGCACAAAAAGGGTCATTAGGGAATGTTATGATAAACATTCAGAATACAGGAGAGTCAAAGAGCATAAGACAACTCCTCTCCAAAGATAAATACAAAAGAAGATAGATGATCAGAAGAAAACAGAGATGTAAAGGATGCTGAACAGCTTTAAAATATGGTTCAGTCAGAAGGAAAACTTGATATTTTTGCAGTCGCATGGTAATTTAGCCAAGCCTCTTCAGTTACTGAAAAACCCTCTGATTTTCAATGCAGTTGTCAGATGTGTGTGTGTGTTTAAGATTATATCCCCAAAAGGTAGGGGGAGACCATTAAGGGATACATGCATGAATATTTGTTTCCTCCACTGAGTCCCCTTCCTTGGCAGATATGTTTGTTTTGTCCCACAGTTTTACTTGAACTCAAAGTCATTTCACATGATACTGAAACATGTTAATATGCATGGGAGGTCTACTGTGATGACTGCCTTACCATGTCACCAAATTCCAAATTTCAGACTCCCAGTATCCCAGGAGAGCTCACGCGGTCTGGCCTCATTTACCCACAATAAGGCTTACCATTTCTGATTAAAACCAAGATGGGAGCTGCATGGTAATTACATAGTGATTCTGTTTTAGGGCACTGTGAACAATTAGAAATGATTGACCAACACTAGAACTACCTGAAATCAAGATATTTGCTTTCAGAGCTATACTCCCCCCACTTTTTAATATTTTCTTATGCATTATCCACCATATTGTTCTATGTATCTACTTATCTACTATTTATCTGTCTGCTATTTCATAGGTAACCATGCAAGAAATATGAAAAATTAGACACCTGTAAGGAGATATGAACTGCACATCATCTGAAAGGAAAGATTCTGTCTTCCAAACCCATCGAGTCATGATGATGTTTTCTAGTTAGCCAAACAAACAATGAAACTCAGATCCCTCGTTGTTGTGATAATTCTTTCCATTCAAAGCTGCCTTGTGGAGGGGCAAACCATTTGCAAAAGGTACCCCATCATCTCAGAATGGCAAATGCAGCCAAAAGTGCACACGATAAAATGGTCCCTGACTCAAAACATCTGTTCCAACTTCTACACTGACTGCTGGAATTTTGAATCAGATCATGAAAAGCGTGCCACTGAACATGTATCTCTGAATAATCCTCAGATTTGCCCTCTGCATCTTCAGTTGGGAGATGCAGTCTTCATTTCTTCTGAACCATCTTTTCAGTCACATGGCATGAACTTGGGAAATGTTACTGTGGAAGAATTTCTTTCCTGTCCTAGACAAACAGAAATCCCTCAGGAGCAGCTAATTTTTGGTTGCAGGCTGAGTGGGATGCATCAGATTGACCCCAAATGGCTTGGAACTGGCACACATTACTTCATAGAAGTTCCAGCTCAAGGGCCACTTCTGTGTAACTTAGGACTTAGGCTGAATGTGACTGTGAAGTCACAACTTTGCCAGCAGTCTCCAAGTGCACCATTTTGCTCTGGACGTGGTACGTGTCTCAGTCATATCTGGGATGAATCATACAACTGCTACTGTGAGCAATCCTATTCAGGACAATTCTGCCAAGAAGTTGATGTGTGTCTCAGCAAGCCTTGCTACAACAATGCCTCCTGCATTGGCAAAGGGAAGAAAGGAGAACATGGTGAAGATTCCTATGACTGCATATGCCCTCCACAGTTTGCAGGTAAGAATAAATGTATTTCAGGAACACACTGGACATGATGTTTGTTGTACAGTTTGGCCTCGTGTTCTATATTATATAAAAATAAATTAATAACCACAGATAGAGGTAGAGAAAGCTAAATCAGACTGCATCATGGAACAGTGAAAACTGACAATCTGATTGTCACTGCTCCCATTGTGAAACAAGGCCAAGGACAGTTCTGAGTGGAAACAAGGAATTAAATCAAATCCAAAATCTTTCCAAAATTGTCCACATAGACAACTGAGATAGTGACACTTTTGCTTTCTTATGGTTTGGTGTACACAAACTTTGTTTCAGGTACAAAAATATTTTTAAAATTGCTTATAAAATTATGTTCAGGCTGTGTGTACAAGGTATAGAAGGTGTTTTGTTATTGTTGTTGTTGTGTGTCTTGAAGTTGTATACAAAACATACATGATTTTCATATTTAGACTAGCATCCCACCTCCAAGATATGCAAATATCCTCCCTCCCTGCAAAAAAATATCCACAACACTTCTGGTCACAAGCCTTTTGGATAAGGAAGGCTCAACCTGTATTTCAAATGTATTGTGCCAACAAACTTAAACTGAATCAGCTTCATGTAAAAGACCAAAAATAGATTTTTATTTACTTCACTAAGAACTGCGGTGACAATTTGAGAACCAGCTGAATCAGGTGTGATAATTTGAACTATATAAAAGGCTGCAGTAGCATTATAGGTAGCACATAAGCAAACTAAATATAACGAAAAGAAACCAGTGAGGTTAAAACATTAGGTGCTGAGTTGTGGATTTAGCTCACAGGTGTGAGAAAGAGAACAATGGTTCTTATACCATTATATGTATATATGTATTTAAAAAAAAACTAGAAGAATTGCTCAAGTGTGAATAACAGTGCAGCAACAATTCAAATGACAAGCGTAATTATACGGCATTTAAGTCCCATATGCTGTAAAAGTACAAGCAATTTATGATTGGTAATTTCCAGTAAGCAGCACATTTAAGGAGAATTCATCCTACAACTGTCTGCATTTCTAGGCAGCTGTTAAATCATGCTGAAAAATAAATATTAGAAAATATATTATGTTCAAATATTTGTAGGTTGTTTCCCCCTGAATATAGGACATTTGCTTTTTAAGCATTTCAGACATAATAGTCAAATAATTACCTTCCTGGATCCAGTGCCTAGAAAAGATACTCTTTTTTATTTTTATTTATTTATTTATTTATTTTGGCTACTGGGCCCAGAATTTCAAATCAGTATGGCTACAGTTCTTGGATGTGTTTTTTTTTTTTTTTTAATGTAACATACCCCAGCTCTACCTGGATTCGACTTATATTCCTTTAGCCCAGCTTCCTCTTTCCTGAAATAGTCATTTGTATGCCTTTTAAGTTTCATGCAGTTCTATTTATCAGTAAGACTCAAGAACTAGATATATAACAAAACCCAAGGAACTTTATTTAAACAAGTTTGCAGTCAACACCACTGGGTGACACCAACCCTAGTGATGCCATTACCTGAGTCTTCACTTGTTTTGCCACAGGTGATGTTATTTCCTGGGGTTAACCCCTTTTGCCTCTAAACAAGATTGAACAGAATATGAACTATACAGTTTCTCATTCACTTGGATCAGAGAATCTGGGCACTCTTTGACTTGTGGGCCAGCTGCTACACTGGCATCTCCTATCTCCTGAAGTTGCCTGTCTTCCATCTATGTTGCTGGTTCTGATACTACTACAGGTTTGTTGCTGCTCCGTAAATGCCTTTGGTTCCTCCTCAAAACTTGATTCTCCTAAGTGACTACCTAAAATGGGCAAATTTCCACGTTCTTTTGGACCTCCTTCCCTCCCCCCCCCCCCCACTTCTTAGTGTGTCACAGTACATTGTATCAAATCTGCTTACCCACATGTAGTTTGGGTAGGTCTTTGGCTGACTTGTAAGCTATGGATGTTGAGATTTCTGCTCTGGTAGCAGTTCAGCACTCCAACTTTAGCCCTCTGGATGATAAATTGTCCTTCACTGATAGCAGAGTCTTTATCCTTCAGCCCATCAATCCCTCTCCAAACCTTAAGGAGGTGTTTTCCTGTAATCAGTGATAGCCAGCTAGCTATCTAGGTATAAATCACTGCAGTCCACTGCAGTTTTGACAGCTGATTCAACCTTCCCATTGCTTCTGAGGTAAGTGGGGAGAAATGCACAATTATCAAATGCCCACTCATTTTTGAATGCCCTGAAATGTTTGGACAGAAATTGTGATCTGTTATTAGAGAATATAATATCTGCTACTCCATAGTGACTGAAATGGTTCTTTAGCTTCTATATGACTGTCTAATCATAATATCCAGTGTGTGACTGTGGTTGTATCTTTCAAAAGCTGGAATAGTAATCAATTGCTATGAGACAGTTTTTCTCTTGCCATGTGAACAAATCTCCTCCCCTCTTTTCCCCAAGTTCAGTTTAGTAGTACTTCATGTAGCTGTAAACTCTCCTTTTTCTGTCTTTTTCCATATGAGTAAGAGATCTCACATTAAACGGGGTTTATTGCATTGGTTTTGTTCCTGCAATAGATGCGGGATGTAACTTTAAGAAACAGAATCTTATTGCATTTCCCGATCACCAGGGAGTACATGGCCTGTTTGCAGCCCAGGTTTCTTTGTGCTCCTCCCACATCTTTTCACGAATGGGATTGTTCCCTTAGACTATAATACCTATACCTCAGTACAAGACTGTTGGCTACTATGTCCTTAATCTTCTCAAATGCATGTGGATGATATTTTGACCATCCCTATTCAACATCTTTGTATGTCTGCTGTAAATAGCTCACATTGATCTGCTAGCCCACTGAAGGACTTTGTCAAGTAGTTGCCCATTCCAAAAAAAAAATATTTGCACACACTTTACATCCACAAGTGTTGGCATCCTTTGAATTTCTTCTAATTTTTATAGAACTACTTTCAGGACTTCTCCTATCAACAAATGACCAATGTAATATATTTTCTTCAAGTTACAGCCTGATGTTATCCAGGTTTGGTCTGAACTGCCCTAAAAACATGCCCAATTTTATTTTATTTTTTATAATTTTTTGGTTATGATCTCTTACTGCCTTTTTTTTTAGTATCTTCTTCTCCCACAATTAGTATATCTGCACTGCAGGGGGTTGGACTGGATGGCCCTTGTGGTCTCTTCCAACTCTATGATTCTATGATATCAACAGCAATGATTTTCATGCCCGTAACATTCTCTAACTCTTGATTCAGTTGATGTTGAAACACTTCTGGGGAAGAGCTGATGCCCAAAGGCATTTGTAGCCAGTGATACCTGCCAAAAAGAGTTGAAAGGGTGGTCAGATAGCTTGACTCTAAGTTCAACTGTATGTGCCAGAATCCATTCTGTCCTTGTTGTTGTTAGCTGTTAGCTATTAGCTGTTGTTCACATACTAGACCCTAAATGATTGGTAGAGGGTAATGACTGTTTTAATGCTCTGTTTATTGCTTTAGGATCAATAAGGTGCACAACTTTCCTGAGAGTTTATGGATGACAACTCGGCTGCTGGTCCATGTTGTACTATTATCCACAGAAATAATTATGCCTTTTGCTTGTAAACTGATCAATTCACACTTTAGTGTTTCTGCCAGTGCTCTAAGTATCCTTCTTATGTTATTCTTCACTAGTTCTACAGTGGGGCCTATTTCAAATTTCAGCTTCTCTAACAATTTTCCTTCTGTCTGAAAAAAAATCCTGACATTATTTCTGTCTTCTCCATTGTCCATGAACTTGGTTGGTTCCACCCACTCAGTTGTGCTTCAGACAATATATTTTGATGTTGTGCTTGAATTAACATCATAACTTGCAGTGCTTTGCTCCCTAGCAGTGATCTACATTTGTCCCTATTTACAAAAACAAAATCTAAGCGATATAGCTTATTGTTCTTTGGCTTGCAAGTATTTGGTCTGCACTTGCCAACAGGTTTCAGTATACTCTTGTTATACATAATGAGCATCTGGCAATATGGTTCAATGTCTGTCTTTTCTTTAACCAGTGTCTCTGGCATAACATTACAGGTTGTTTGACAATTCAGCTGAAAACAAACTTTTTTTTTTTTTTTTTTTTTTTTTGGTCAAACAGCTTATATGCCAAAAATGTGGCAGAGTAGGTATGATTGCCAGCAGTTTTCCCCACAACATGGACTTTGTGATTTGGAAATCCCAAAGTTAGGCTCAGGGCATCCTCTCGATGTTCAGATTCATCACTCTCCTCCAACACAACATTTGCTATCTGTCTCTGATTTTATTGCACACTCCTGCACTGGCTCTGAAAATGGTTTTGTTTGCCACTTGATTTGTTTCACTGTTCATAAGCTGGACATTTTTCTTTTCTTTTTTCATATTGTTTCCCACAATGTTGGCATTGTATCTTGGTGGTGCATTCACTAGTTTGCATGCTCTGCTTATGGCAATGCTTTGAGTATTGGACAGCATGCACCTGAGCCTTTTGCGTGCCAAAACCAATCTGATTCTTTCTTTAGAAAGTTGTGCTGCCTAGGACAGTTTCAGGCAATGATCTAGTATTAAATCTGGTTCTCATGACAGTTGCTCACAGAGAGGCTCATCCCTTATTCCAAACACTATCCTTCTCTGATAAGACAGTATTTTATCACCTCAAAATTACAAGTTCCTGCCAGAGTCCCCCAACATTTTTATTACGAATTTTAAAAATGCACTGGAAATTACAGAAATTAAAGGAAGAAGAAAAATACAAAAGAAAAGAAAAAGAAGGGGAAAGAAAAAGTGTTTTGATCTTCCTTTGCGTGGTTATGGATGCATATAGTTATTCATACCTCTCTGTCTAAAGATTACAGCTATTCTCTTTTTTCAGTAACCAATTCTCTCTAACTAACAAAAAAAATTACCATTTTCTTTTAACTTTTTCACAGGTCCAAAGGAAGTTTCTGATCTTTAAGAAATGGCATTAACAACCATTCTCTACTCAGATCAAACAAGCTGTCCATTTTTACAAATTTTATCAGCTTCCATAGTGGGTAGTGCTGAATTCTTCCACCTTTTCCCATATAACAGTCTTGCTGATGTAGACTTGATTAATATTCCAAGGCTCTTCTCTGTGATTCCAAAAGGGTAGCATTCCTGTTTTGTTTGAGGGTTAATTTTGAAATCCTCTATATTGATAGGTATATTTAAATGCCCCCCCCCAACATGATCCAACATTCCTTCATAAACATCCATTTCCAACATATCAGTTAAATCCTTTTAAATATTTTAAGCAATTTATTTAACACCTTTGAGCAACATTACATCGTTTTCTAGAAATTTATTTTATAAAAGTCTTCTTTAAAATCATGATATTATGCAAACCTTAATCCCTTTGGCCACAAACTTTCCCACTGATTTATCTGTGTGTTAAAGCCAAAATTTTACCATATATTCTTCAACTTATTCTTCATTTTTTATTTAACTTTTGGCTTTCCCCGCTGTGTTACTGAATGCATGCTCTTGCTGTTGCTTAAATACAGGCTGAGTCTTCACTATCCAAAATGCTTGGGACCAGAAGTGTTTTGGATTTTGGACATTTTCAGACTTTGGAATATTTGCATATATATAATGGGATATCTTGGGGATATTTTTAGACTCAAGTCTAATCATGAAATTCATTCATGTTTCATATATACCTTATACACACAGCCTGAAGGAAATTTTATACACAATATTTTCCATGATTTTGTTCCTGAAACAAAAATGTTGATGTTATCTTCTCATAACATAAACAATCCACATTCTTGTAGGGGGGTGGTGGTGTCTGCCCTCTTTGAGAAATTACTTTACTGGTAAAAACCTGCATGGCTGCAGGAATGTATTGCCCACCTTTTGTATAAAAGAAAGAAAGGAGTGCTTTAGAACATCTCTGGGAACTTGCAATGGCACGCTTCACTTGCAGATTGAATGAACCTATTGACTGGAAAATTATACCTAAATATTTATAAGAGGCAACTTGTTCTATTTGGTGTCCATCAATTTGCCATTTATGCTTGATCTTTTTTACTGAATATCAAGACCTTTGTTTTGGTATAATTTATTGTCAACAGTTCATCTTTGCAGTAAGAGGCTAGAGCACTTAGAAGGCATCTTAGGCCTATTCTTGACTACGATAGGAGGGCAAGTTCATCTGCATACAGGAGCACAGACACTGGTATGTCTGCTAGTCAGTGGGGGGGGGGGATGTGGGTTTATCGGTTCCAAATAGTGAACTAAAGAATTAATGTAGAAGTTAAACAGAGTGGGGACTAAGATACAGCCCTGTCGTACTCCTACATGCGCGGATATTTGTCTTGTTAAATGCCCAGCAGGACTACATCGGATTTTCAGAAAAATATTTTCATACAGCTTCTTCATGAGCAGCACCAATCTCTTGTCGATGTTAGTGGATTCAAATTTTTTCCACAGCTTTTCCCGAAAGATTGAATCAAAAGCTTGCTGAAAATCGATAAATGCTACATGAAGGCCTTCATTTATTAGAGCATACTTTTCCGAGAGATGTTGCAAAATAAGTCCTTGGTCAATCATGCCTTGACCTGTTCTGAAGCCGGCTTGCTCATCTGCTAGGATGTTCTCTTGCTCTAACCAATCATGAAGTTTTTCATGTAGATATAAAGCATATAGTTTGCTGATTATGCTCAGCAAACTGATTGGTCTATAATTGACTGGATCAGATCTGTCACCTTTTTTGTAGATGGGGATGATGATAGCCAACCCCAGTCTTCAGGGATATGTGCTGTGTGATCTATCCATGTGAACAAACTTGCAAGTATGGGGGATCACCAGTCTATATTTTCTCTCAGTAGGTCAGGTGGGATATTATCACAGACCGGAGCTTTACCTGGTTTTAGTTTGGAAATTAGAAAACTTTTTTGTTGTTTCAGAAACTGGGGAAGCAAATGGAATGCTTTTCATTTTTTCTTAATCAGTAGGTTCCCCCCCCTGTTATTTTAAACTAAAACAGTTTTTCTATATGTTGTTCTATTTTTATACTGTGTGAATTATTATTATTGTTTTTTATTTAATGGACTTGTTGGTCATTGACCATAATAAAGTTATTCTGATTCTGTCCTCTTTGCTTAGCAAAATTCAGTTTCAGGAGAAGGCGAGGCATCTCATGAAATAACACCCAGGCACCCAATTGGCAGAAAAGGCCACAGCTTTATTGAATACAGCTGACAGGTGGGGCTGGCCTGATCTGTCATTGGCCAACCTGCCTGTTGATCGAGGAACTAATGGCCTGGTCATGGCGGAGCATCGGGATGATAGAAGGGCTAACCAACTGATTGCATATTCGCATCCTTGCCTGATTGTTGCCAAGGGACGCTGTTCTGGAGTTGCCCCCTCAATGGCAACCCCTCACTGCCCCCTGCATTCTTGGGTCCCTTTTGGGATTCTCGATCTTGTACACCACAACACAGAAACCATGGCCTCCAGATCTACAGCCCATGCTTTCACCTCAAAAGTTGTGTCAGCACCCCAAAGAGCCCAAAACCAACTAGAAGGAGAGGTGGGTGTGGAGAGCAAGCTGAGAATAGTGCCAGCCTCCCTAGCCATGTGGCCTTAAATAGGCCCTTTTGGCCTATCAGAGCCAGTGCCAGGTGGAAGTCCCATACCTTCCCGGCCTCCCAACCAATCAGGGAGGCCGCCCTGCATCCAATGTCTGGCTGAAAAGGCCACTGGGACTTGTAGTCCCCAGTGACTGCCGGAAGTCTCCCCCCCTGCAGTCCCAGGCCACCAATCTGGGCCAGGGAGCTGCTCCCAGTAGATTCTGGAAGCACTCCAAGGCCCTGGCCAGGCCGGAAAAGCTCCACAGGCCAATGGCTCACCCCTCTCAAACAACTGGGCTGGCCCATAAGTCAGGCGGCCATAATACTCTCAAGACCCAATCATAAGTGTATCTTCTATAGTGTATCTTCTAAAACTGCTGTCCTTTTTATCCATTTAAAACAGTGTTGAACCATGTTCCTGTTAAAATTTATGCTTGTAAGATAAAATCTTACAAATAGCTATTATTATTTTTTTCAGAAAAAAATTACATAAAAAGCCTTGAATTTTTCTTGGAAACATACTGAGGCTTTAATTTCATTACTAACTGGAAGAACTTTCTTCACTTGTAAATTACATAGCAATTACTAAAATGTGGATTTTTGTGTGTCCAGTGTACATTAATGCTCGCTTAGGCAGCTGAGCCTGTTGCTATCCTCAGCCCACCTCCCCAGTGCTCAATTCACTTTAGATCTCTATGAATTCCACAGTCTCCTCATAAGAAGCAGCGTTTCACAGCATGTGTGCATAATCTTATGCTCTCTCTTGTCCAGAGAGAGATACACCTGATGGAACTTGCCCCCTAGCAACCTTATTTTACTGTTTAAGCTTTCCCTGTTGTGGAGCTCACACAAGGACATCATTTGCCTTCACCTGAAAGTCTCAAGTTTCTCCAAGAGTCCTTAATACTGGAACATAGCCTTCTGAACCGCCTTCAGGGCTGTGCTGCTTCACAAAGAAGTTATAGCATTCCACTTTTCATTTTGTTTGGATATATAATATTCACTCAATTAATGCCTTGAATAACTCCTCTCAGATACATCCAGTGCCCAGGCCAAGAGACTTGCATATTTCTTGCCTCTTTTCTGCTACAGGTTAATATAACAGCTTTACCTTTAGCTTCCTCTGTCTCCAAGGCAAGGTCCAGATAGAGCCTACATACACATGTGGGACACCCCAGTCCTGGGCATCACTACAGACCTACGAGGACTTTCCACTTACCTACATGACAGGGTAGTTCCGCATGTCACACAATAAATTTGCAAGTGTTGTATGACCACTGAAGAAGATGTTTCTGTCGAAACGCGTTTGGTCTCGGTTCTAGATTTTCATGTGTTATGAGCCAACTGCTTTATCCCACACAATCCAGTCCCAGTGGTGTCTCTCACCATTGCATCCTTATTACAATTTTTTTCTCTTGTATAGTATGAGACACAGGAGAACTGGTATTTCTGTGAATTGCAGTTGTTTGTCTCAATGGTCTCGGTTCTAGATTTTAATGTGTTATGAGCCAACTGCTTTATCCCACACAATCCAGTCCCAGTGGTGTCTCTCATCATTGCATCCTTATTACATTTCTTTCTCTTTTATATTATGAGACACAGGAGAACTGGTATTTCTGTGAATTGCAGTTGTTTGCCTCAATTTTAATATTTGTCATTTGTTTAGTACAGCACTGACTGGCTCACCAGCCATTTTGTGCTTTTTATTACTCTAGTAAACACATTTGTTTGTTTATTACATCACTGTGTATTGCTGACATTCATTCCCCTAAACTTTCTGTTCCCTCATTTGCTTGTTTTTGTTTAGGGTATCACCTTTCAGTTTTTTCCAGATAGAGTTCAGACTCTTCTGTCTAGTGATTCCATGCCTAAGCAAGATTACTGACTATGAAATTCAGTGGTCCTGGAGGTTTCAAACCTATCTCCATGGAACAAAAGTCCTTCCTTCTTTAAAAAATTCTTGTTTCACTGCTGGATACTACTCTTTAAACATTTATCACCATATTTCATATAGTTCTAGGCTGTTGCCACACTGCATAAATATCTCAGAAAAAAACAGATTCCAGAATACCAATACATTGAGCCATGGAAGTTAACATGGTGTCAAACTGCATTAATTCTGCAGTGTAAGATAAAGCTCAAGTTATCAGAAAGACTCAAAAAGAGATATATAACCAAAACAAAGGCATTTTATTTGCTGACCAACTCATTAAATAACGAGACCAGCCTCTGAGAACTGGGTTATAAAATGGGCCACTTTATTAACTCAACTTATTTAATTTAATTTCTTCGAGAACTGCAAAATCAGGGAGGAGAACCTTGTGTAGGAACAGCTGGCGGATGGTCTGCTCCAAGACCAATTCCCCAGCTTCCAAGGGTGAAAACACCTGAGCCCCGGGGGCAATCCAGAAGTGGGTTGCTCCCCAACTGGCCCACATCCGGAAGGCCAACCCAAGACTGCTCCACTTAACTCGCAAGATTTAAGTGAGGGTTTAAATCTCAGGCCAGCTCCAAGGCAAGTCTCTTTCCCTTCGAGTTTAGTTGCCAGACATAAACCTCATTTCCAAAGACCCACCTTCACCCTTTAGGAGGGTGCCAAGGTGTTCACTGAAACCTCTATCTCCCCCGCCTATGCTACAATAAGGGACAAGTGTCGACTTAGCCCATATCCCCCACAAGGCTTGCCAAGCAGGCCAAAACCCCCGCTTTCAGGTCTCAAAGATATAGCTGGTTCCCCTCTTTGGAAAGGTGAATGCCATCAGCTCAGGCTTAAGCAACACAATATCATCATGCGCCAAGTAAAAACTCAGTCCTCCCTTCATCGCTTTACAAATCTCATTGTTTGCTCATCTGCGGGCCCTATTTAAAAGGCATTGATCACCACCACAACTCCAAACCCGGCGTGACAACATCGACGACCATAACAGGGTAACAAAAGGTCATCTGTCATGAATGCAATGCATGACACATATGGCCTGACAAACAAAGGCCTTGCCCTTTAACAAACCCAAATCATTGCCACCCAAAAGTATTACCAGAACATGAGGAGGCAGAAACTGCCCTTCGCCAAATAACAGAGCCAGGAGCCTGTGCCACCGCAAGCCACGTTTTTCTTTCCAAAATGGCACCTCCTGGCTTGGCGGGCCACCCAGAACACCATGCTGTGTCCGCAGATCCACACACTGCATCTGAAATAGATCAAACAAAAACACCATCAATAAGCCAGCGGTTCAAATATGACCCATAGACTTGAGATTTCCATCTGTATATCTGTATATCTCGATGCACGCCCAAGGCAGCCGCTGTAGATGCAGCCCCCATACAAAAGGAGTATGTGGCAAATCTGACTCTCTTAAGGCCTAAACAATCTAACACTCTTGCTGTGACTGACGAAAACTGGAACCTGGTGAGTGGTAGCCCACCCAAATGGCAAAACAAAGGGCCAGGCGTATGACCTCTAACTTTTAGGAATTTGTCTAAGGCTCTAACAAGACAGAGCAATTTATCACTGCAAGATAGTAGTTGCAGCTCCCTGCCCTTTCTCACCTGGTCCGATTTGGAGGAGTGGATAAAAAGGAGGACAAACTGATTAGAGTAACATATTGCAATAACAGGGCTTTATTGGAGAGATCTCCTCTTGAAGCTACTACTAGCTCGCTTATCTTCAGCGCTCCGAAAAAGGCAGTTAGTGCGAATGCATGGAAAAGTGTCACCTCATAAGACAAAGTGGCTAGAGATGGCCAAATAGCACTGAGACCCTTTAAAATATTGGGTGACAGAAGCTCGTGTGGGGCCTTAGTTCTTATACCTTCTCTGGACCATCCTTCTTACAGCTTGTGTATCCTAAAATCACTTGAAGTATCATGGATGTCTTGAGTCTTTATCCAAAAGGCTATAGCTAAAAGCCTGTCCTGTATAGGCAAAATTGTAAACCTTTATCATGTAAAGATACACAAAACTGTAAGAAATGATACACAAAACTGTAAGAAATGTGTAACAGACACAGGGTATCAGTCAGCCACCCCTGGGCATCTTCAGAATGTCATAAATTGATTGGCCACCCAGACATAGCTTTTCTTGGACACAGGCACCAATGACAATCCCAAAGCCCAAACTACTTTTTTTCTGCCAAGACTCCATATGTCCATTGGCATCAGGTGCGGAGAATCTGCCGCCTCTGGAGCAAGTTGCCTGAATCATTCCACCTGCATACGGGAAATAGAATCAGGAATCTCTTTATCAATTCCAAGGATGTGCAAGGCTGTGCAGAGAATGTTTTGTAACAAGCAATGGAATGTGATGCACATTGTAATCTCATAACCCTATGTGATCTAAAGATCAATGAATTCACTACTTGTACAAACGCCATGTTGTCACACCAGAATCAGACTGCAGAGTTGGCCAACTTGCTTGTCCATAAACACAGGACAACTAAAATGGGGAACAATTGCAAGCATGTCAAGTCTAAAGTAATGCCTGATTCTATCCATTCCACAGGCCACACCATCTACCCCAAAAGTAGACTCAAAAGCCTATTGAACCTGCATCATCAGAAAATATGTAGCTCAGCATCTAGCTTTTTAACCTCTCTCCAAAATTATATACCATTGAACTTATCCAAGAATATAGACCAAATATGTAGATCCTGGCGGATACTTTGCATCAAACTTGTCCTATGGTAAAGCATCACAGAGACGTCTTAAGAAGGCCCTGCCTGGGTCCACAGCCCTAGTCGAAATTCAAGTGGCTAATGAGCTCTTGAAATTCCCTTGGTGTTGCCTTTCTAAAGAAAGCAAAACAGTTGAACATCCACCAGAATTGGTTAACCGTATCTATAGGTATACCTAGGAAGATTAATTGTTGGCATGGACCCTCTGTCTTCTCTGGTGCCAAAGGAACCCCCAACTCCCCATTGTTTCAAAACAATGTAGTAAAGGAGATTTACAAAGGAATTTTATTTATTTGAAGAAGTCTGAAACCAACTCCTAACAGTCTTTCTCCCTTTAGCCCAGTCTCTTTATTAGTGTATGTTGAATTATTTCCTAGTAGCTGTCCCCTTAACCTGTGCCCTCTTATTAGTTTTCTCTTTCTACCTGCTGTCTTAACCTTCCTATTAGTTCCATAGATAGATAGATAGATAGATAGATAGATAGATAGATGTTGGATGCTCACAAGTCCTTTTACTTGTAGTGATTATCTATAAAACCAGCCTTCTAGTTTAAATATTGCAGTTTTACTAAAATTTCCATGTCTATATTTACTGAAGCAATGACATGAAACATGTTTTTTTTATGGCTAGTCCTCCATTTCTTTTTCTTATCTTCCTTCCTTCCTTCTTTTTTCTTTTCTTTTCTTTTTGATGGATAACATCTACAATATATACTTATGTATTAATTTAGAAATTTTAGTAAAAAAATTGACCCCAAAAAACATAGGTCTACTTATCCACAGGTCAACGTAAATGCTACACTTTAACTCTTATTAAAAAGGGAACCATCCTCTGATGAAAGGCAAGAGTGCAATCTTTCTTGGAAGCACTGACCTCCCTCTCCTCTCTGTTCCATTCAGCTTTTAGTGTGAGACAAAACAGTTATGCCTGCCATGATTTTGTAGATTCTTTGGCCTGTGGGATCGCCTTCTTCCATATAATCCAGTCCAAACATTGAGGTCCTCTGGGAAAAATTTACTGCAGCCAATAAAGACCAGGCTGGATGTGGTTACCCAGAGGACCTTCTCATCTGCTACTTCCAAACTCTGGAATGGCCTGTTGGAAGAGATCTGAAATATTGCAAACCTCATTAGCTTTAAAAAGTCTGTCAAGATGAATCTCTTCCAACAGGCCTTCCCAGAATCACCCAGTTTCCTGTTGATATGGATCCCATACAGAATATTCTATGTACCCATCTCATCTCTTTGTTGTTGTTTGACTGTTGGATTGTTTTAATAATTTGAATGTCATTTTATTGTTATAATGGAATTTTAATTGTTGTATTGGTGGGAGGGATAATGGTTTTATTTTATATTGTTATATTGTTGTATTTTTACCTTTTTTGTAAGCTGCCTCTATCCTGATGGAGAGGAGGGATATAAATTATTATTATTATTATTATTATTATTATTATTATTATTTTCCTTTGCTTCATAATTTAGATCCTTTGTTGCAAGTCTCTATATTTTACCCTCGACTTATCAAAGGGTCATATCAAAATCCATAATTTTGCACCCAAAACCTGCCCTCGATTTATACATGAGTTTGACATAGTCAAATATATGTGATACTTTCTATGCACATATTAGCTTGATGTTTTCATTTAGTGGTATATCATTAGCAGACTACATACCCACTTGATGAGAAGAATCATGTGGGAAGAAATGTAAAGATAGGCTTCAGACAATGTATAGTATTCATCCAGTGCCTTGAATAACTCCTTTAGGTTAGGCATTATGAGTAATTACTTATGCTACTCATACTTGTATCTTTGCTTTCATTTAAGAATATCTATTAATTTCTCTATTTCTCCTCTCTTGCTATAAGGGAAGAACTGTTCAGAAATAATTGGACAATGCCAACCACATAGTTGCCTCAATGGCAACTGCAGCAATGTTTCACCAAATACATACAGATGCCAGTGTAATAAAGACTCTTCAGGTAAGAAATCCATTTATTGTCACCCAATTATACATATATCTGTGTGGACATAAGTAGATCTCCATTTATGTTTGACAAGCATTTGTTGACACTTCAGTTTAATGCGGGGGGGGGGATGTTATCTTATTCTGCACTTCATGTTTTGCATTTTTATAAACTTTGTAGTAGCTGCTTTGTACATTACATTTATTCCTACATGGCTCGGGCCCAGGTTACTTGAGGGAACACCTCTCCCTACATAATCCGCCCCACACCCTCAGAAAATCAGACAAGAAATTACTAGATTATACTTGTACGAGATTAACATCAACTTCTCATACGACATTCTCAGCAGTGGCCCCGAAACTTTGGAATGACCTGCCGGAGGAGATCTGCTTGATAAACACTCTAGAAGCATCTAAGAAGGCACTGAAGACGGATCTCTTCCGGCAGGCATACCCATCAGATTTTATATAACATCTTATTGAGATTCCCCCCACATTGTTGGAACACCATAATTATTCATGTAAAATTAAGTAACTGGCTCCTTAGATGTATATGTAGATGGTTTTAATGGTTTTAACTAGTTTTAATTTTAACTGTTGCGTCGGGACTTTTTCTAGATGTACTGTATGTATTGTTTTGATATGCTGCAATCTGCAGGGAGAGGCGGGAAATACAAATAAATTATTATTATTATTATTATTATTATTATTAATATTATTAGTATTCAGTTAGATATTAAGTGACATAATCAATTAGGGAGCTCTGTAACACAACCAGTGTGATTTTGTGGTTAGAAAAATGGACTAGGACTCTGGAAGACCATAGTTCAAATCCTCACTCAGCTTCAGAAATCCACGAGCTGGTTTTGGGCAAGTCACACTCTTTCAACCCCAGAGGAAATCAATACCAGCTCTCTATCTCTGACAAAATCTTTCAAAGAAAACCTCATGAAATGGTCACTACAAATTGGAAATAGCTTCAAAAAACACCCAACAACAACAAGAACAAGAATGTTGAGCTTAACATATTTCATCTTTATAAGAAGGAATAAAAAAAGTAAATAGTTTTTAGTCTGTAAAATTACCAGAATTTCAATGATGTTTTATACTTCAGGATTCTTTTGTGAAAAATTGGATTGTCACCAAAAATTATTTTGTCCCAAAGCACTGTTTTAGTACAGAAAATATAATAAAGCAGCAATAGTGAAATGTTCTTTTGATCCTATAACATCATTCTATCACTGTGCACTTATGGATAGCTTCAGAAGTAACTTTCCAGTAACTTCAAGAGTAACTTTTCAGGATACAATATAATCCCTTTCTGACATTGGCACGGCCTTCCTTCAAGAGTGTTTATGTATACCAGGAGGTGGGTGCATCTAGAGCTTTCTGTCCAGGTGAAGAGATGATGATGATGAACCATTTAGCATGATTCAAAACTTGGAGGCAATCCTTAATTGGATGACTGTTGCAGATACTGCATTCAGTAAAGTTGCAGTCATCTGTTATACCATATGGTTATTTGGTGTCATCTTTCCATTGAGAGGGCCATTTGCAGTCAGAAATTCTTACAGGTTGAAGGTTCTGATTTTCAAACAAAAAGAAGTGTTCAATATTGCACATTCCAGAGGAATGTGCCATGATAAATGCCTACATTTGAAAAATGTTCATTAAGTACATGCCCTTTAGAAAGCATGGATGGATGGGAATATGCACCAGTTTCCATGCAGAAGCATGTGCAGAGGTCATAAGTCAGTTGAAACCTGAGCTGGAAAAAGCTACTAAGTATGTCTACAGTCAGCCCTCCACGTTTGCGGCTTTGACTTGTAGATTTGTTTATTTACGAATTTCATACTTTATCTCAAAATCCACCAGCACAGCTCTGCCAGATGTTGACCATAGAGTCTCACTAGAGGACCTAGAAATTTCTAGAGAAGACCCTTATCTAGTCATTTGTAGGTCCTCCAGCTTTCCTCAGCTTTTAGCATATATT
This sequence comes from Urosaurus nigricauda, assembly GCA_034509955.1. Lineage (NCBI taxonomy): Eukaryota > Metazoa > Chordata > Lepidosauria > Squamata > Phrynosomatidae > Urosaurus > Urosaurus nigricauda. The sequence continues at coordinate 251,141,998 of JAOEGL010000001.1, read as the reverse complement.
GATCTAGATTGGTGTTCTTTCAGGTTAAAAAATAGTGGGTTTCTTATTCATGTTTTTTCCACTTTCATTGTGGTCTTGTGCCCCTAACCCCGATGAATGTGGAGGGCCCACTGTATTTAGTAGTATCATGAAAGATCTCATAAAATGCACACTAATAGTATATACCTACTAAATCATTAAATATTCATTAATGGGATTTTTAAAAATTCTACCGACTTTGCCAGGATGTAGATTCATAGTTAATACTTTATACTATTAGATAAATAATTGTGGCATGATTAACACAGAAAGATGTGCTTATTTTGAGATGAAGTTACTAAATAAAATAGCTTCACCTTTAAAAACATAATGATTTGTGGTGGAAATAAGCAGAACTAAGCCAAGCTTTCTTACTCTTAAAGTTTTCTTGTCAAAAGAATTCCCTGCGATTTACTTTCTGACCTAAATTGAAATCAAACATCTTGTGGAGTAAGTTGTACATTTTGCCAACACATTAGGCTTTCTGTCCAAGCTTTGTGCTCACGTCTGATGGGGGACAACAAGGATGTACAGTTGAATTGCTCGTTTGGCTTTTTTCATAGTGAAGCATGAGGAAAATTGATCTGCTGTTTGTGCTTTGCCTCAAGCTTCTGTAACATTCAATAACTGATTTGCAGACTGCCAATCCAACACTTTCCCCAGCTGATTAAAGTAGTAGTTTAAGAGTAAGAGAACTTCCTTTTTGCTCCCATTTCTGGCAGCATACATTTACAATATAAGAGAAAGTGTTCAAAAGCTAAAAGGTTTACCTGTAGGCATAGTCACACCCTCTAACCTTTTTAAAAAAGAAGACAACACATGTTAAATTGATTATACTCAAAGTAACCTCTGAATCTGCTTTGAATCAAAAATGTATCATCATCATCATCATCATCATCATCTTCTTCTTCTTATTATTATTATTATTAACATTTATTTATAGAGCACTGTAAAGGTTGCACAGCGCTTTACATAGTAAGGGTCAAATAAATTAAAAGGGGGAGTATAAAAACCTGCCAAGCGATGTACAATCTAAAACAACAACATTACATGATTAAAATATCTCTAAAATAATAATAACTAGTATACAATAAAAACAAAGTATGTAGCAGATTAACAACCAGTAATTTGGAATGCCTCCCTAAACAAGTTTCAATTTGGCCTTAAAATTAGCCAAGGAAGTAATAGTTCTTAATTGCGTGGGGAGGAGATTCCAGGCATGTGGAGCAGCACAACAGAAGGGGTGGATTCGAGCAGGGGAGGAGGAGACCCTTGGCTGGGTCAGGAGACTGGTGTCCTAAGATCTCAATGCACGTGGAGGGCAGTAAGGAGAGATAAGTGCTGACAAATAAGAGGGAATCAAGCCATGAAGGGCTTTAAAAGTCAGGGGAAGATTTTTATATTGGATTCTGAAAGAGGGTAACATGATGGTAATATGACGGGCAGAGAAGATGACCCTGGCTGCTGAGCATTGCACAGAGATTAGGGGGCTAAGGTGGGAAATAGGAAGACCCGCTAGCAATGAGTTGCAATAATACAGGCATGATGTCACCAGTGCATGCACCAAAGTCTTTGCCATCAAAACAGAACGAAATGGTTGAATTCTGATGAGATTATAAAGAAAGAATCTGCATGACTTGGCTGTATCCTGGGTCTGTGGAGTGAACAATAATGAAGAGTCAAATAGGAAGCCAAGACTACAGGCCTCATTGACAGATTGAATAGAAATGTCATTCACAGTAGTTGACAAAGAACATTGCAAAGATGGCTTGGGTGGGAAGATAAGCAGCTCAGTTTTGGCCATGCTGAGCTTCAGGTAATGGTGAATCATCCACATAGAGACAGCAGCAAGACATGATGATAATCACTGCTCAACACCCAGAGAAATCTCAAGGGCAGAGAAGTACAGCTGGGTGTCATCAGCGTACAGGTGATATTAAAAGCCATAGGAGCTAATATTTCCCAGGGGCAGGGTATAAGGGAGAAGAATAAAGAACTCAAGAAACCTGACCCCCTGTAACCACTGCAAAAAATGAGATTGACAGGTAGAATTTAAACCAATTTAAAACTGATCCCGCAAAACCCAGGTCTTGTAGTAAATCCACCAAGAGACCATGATCAAGGGTGTGAAATGCAACAGAGAGATCCAGGAGGACTAGAATAGAATAAAGACTTTTATATGTAGCCAGTAAAAGATCATATGTGATCTTATTAAGAGCAGTCTCAGTTGAATGCAGTGGGCGAAAGCCCAACTGAAAAGAATCAAGAATAGAATTAGAAGTAACTCCAAACAATGAAAATAAACAACATGTTCTAAAACCTTAGATAGTTGTGAGATAGGCCAATAGCTCGGCAGAGAAGATGGATCAAGAGAAGGCTTTTTCAAGATTGGTGAAACTAGAGCATACTTAAAGGCAGAAGGGAAGGAGCCATTACAGATAGAAATGTTGATAGTATAAAGAAGAGAAGGTAAAACAGAGAGGGCAACAGAAATCAAAAGACAAGAAGTAAGTCGATTGAGAGGGCAGGCCATCAGTTTAGAATAATTCAAGAGCTTAGATAATTCATGCAATGAAACAGGAAAAACATCAAAGAACACTAAGCTGTTAAATCAGCTCAATAGAAGTCCAACTCGAGAAACCAAGTTGCCTTCAAGTCCATTGTAATGGCTAATATAAATGATTAATAAGAAACTCACTTTAGGATGGTGGTTAAATGTTGCTGTTAGTGCCCAGAATTGCCAGAAAATAGTCTGGGAGAAAAGAAATTTAGGTGCCTTTTAAAAAAAATGAAAAGGAAATATACAAATATTATATCCTCCCAACACAATTGCCCTACCTGGAGGATCTCAGTATTTCAGAGGAAAGGTGAATTTTAAGAACTTTCTTGCTGTAGAATATATGTCAAATCCTAGATAGGGTCACACTCTCCTCAAAGGACTATGTTCGCAGTTTGGAGGTGCTCCTATATCCGTCATTCCAGATGACAAGTCAGATAAATGCGACGGTCAGGAGTGCCTGTTGTCAGCTCCGGCTGATATGCCAGCTGTGCCCATTCCTGGAAGTTAGGGACCTTGAAACTGTGTTACACTCACTGGTAACCTACTGTCTTGATTTCTGAATGCACTCTACATGGGGCTACCCTCATGTTTAGTTTGGAAACTTCAATTAGTACAGAATATGGCAGCCAGATTGATCTCAGGGACAACTAGGCGAGACCATATAACACTGATCTAAAGAACATTTCACTGGTTGTCCATTTGTTTCTGAGCCCAGCACAAGGGTTAGTTATTACCTTTAAAGACTTAAATGGCTTGGGTCCAACTTATCTTCAGGATTGCCTCCTTCCATACAATCCACCTGCACACTCAGGCCCTCTGGGAGGAATCTGTTGAACCCTATAAAAACTAGAATGTCTGCAGCAGCTCTGAGGACCTTTTCGGCAATCACTCCCAGATTGTGGAACGGCCTGCCAGATGAGATCCGTCATAAAACCACCTTAAATAGCTTCAAGAAAACTGTTAACATGGATCTGTTCCTGCAGGCCTTTCCAGAATGACACCCAGCCACCAATAAAAGGAAAATTTGTCTGGACCCGGATTTCTTGCTGTAACTACTGTTCCATTTTTATTGTTTTATCGTTATCATTAGTTTAAGCTATGTTTTTATATTCTACATTGTTCAATTGGGGGGTAAGGGGGGTGAGTGGGAGTGGAGATATGGAATGTATATTTTTAAGGCTGTATGCCACCCCACTTGTGTTATGTAGGGGGGTATATAATTATTATTATTGTTGTTGTTATTGTTATTATTTGCTGGGGATCCAATCTAGATCAGGACTTTGGTGAGCAGTGTACTCACTGTGGTCCCAAGATAGGCTGAGAGCTGTGTGTCTGGCTGTTGTTGTTGTTGTTGTTGCAAAAAGAAGTTATTAAAGTCATTTTGAACAAAAAACGCTGCAACCATAGAACCCTTCTCCAAATTGGGACCATAGAAGTTTTTCAAACCAGTGTTTAGAATGGGGTAAGCACTGGTAAAACACCAGTAAAACATTTAGGTAGTGTGTGTGTTTGAAAGCCTGACATGCTTCCTAAATGGCAGGGAATCGTTTGCTCACCTCCAGCGTCCTTGAATCGTTCAGGAAGCAGCCATTTGCCATCCACACCAAGTTTCCGTTAATGGGAAATGACTGCTTTCTGAACAATTCAGGAAAGGTGGAGGTGAGCGGACAGTTCCCTGACATTTAGGAAGTATGTCAGGCTTTCAGACACATGCACTTCCTAAATGTTTTACTGGTGTTTTACTAGCAGTAAAGCACTGGTTTGAAAATCTTCATTGCTGTTGTTTACTGCATCTTTAACATTTTTGTCTCACTTGACCTTCTGAGATCAGTGTATTTGTTATAGCCGAGTGCAGCCCCTATATGCTGCATTGTTAAATCATTGCATAAATTTCCTCATAATATGTAATGCACATTTCCATTACATGCTGGATTTCATAGAGGTTGCATTTTACCATTTAAAATCATAAGTGAATTAACTATTTTACCTTAGACAATGATTAACAACATGGTAGAGATGCGTAGCACAGCATGGAGGCTCATGTCACATTTCATTGTAACTTTATGGGGAAGAAATATTAGAACAGAATCCTCTAGCATACAAAAGTATGCTATTTTTCATTCAAACTTAGATCAATGCAACCAATTTTGTGTGTGTAAAAGAAACAAGGTTTAAGTGGTTTAACCAATGAACTCCATCTTGTGGCAATGAATATTTTAAATCACTCTTGTCAGCTCAGAGTTTCACTAATTGTTTATAACTCAGAGAAATATTCCTGCTCCTCATAATGAAACATTTAGAACCTCACCTTTTGGCTGTTAGTGTGCAAATGCAAGGAATCCTTGAGAAACCAATAGGATCCTATCCATCACTTTCTCTGAATATTGATTCTCTGAATATTGAGAAGTTTTCCACTATGAAGTAACATGTTCGCATGTGGAGGGAGCTATCATAGAAATCAATATAGAACCTTAATCTATTGTACCTCTTCAGGTCAGTTATAAACCATCTTAACTTATACTTAGTCATAAGGATGATAAAGTGTTGTTCAGACTTGAAAAATTATATAACGAAGAAGCTTTATACGGTATGAATAATGACAACAAAAACAAGAAGGAAGTAATGTAACCAGATACAATTTATTTTTCATTTAAAATTGTTATAAGATTTGATATATACTGTTTAAGTTTAACAAGATAGTAAGGAGCAAATAAGATAATAATTATAGCAGATTATTTCTCTTTTTTTCAATGGCAGATAATTCTTGTTTGCTGGCTCTTAAAGATATAATGGAAAATGTTACTGTATGTGTTTAAGAACTGTGGATTTATTTGGTGAATAAAAATTATATATATATATTCCATGACTGATTGGAGGAGAGCAGCAGGATTTATATATGCATAGGAAGTGCACTCTCTCCTGAAGAAGGGCCATGCTTTTAAAGGCCAAGGCCAAGATAATCTTGTGTGTGTTTGTGACTGTGCCATGAACTCAATAGATTAGGAACTAAGGGTGTAATTTTATTCTCAAAGAAAGCAACAAAACAATTTAAAAAATGTTCTTCCAACCATGGGAAAGTCTTTGGTGAGCACACAAGTTGTGAAACCTATACACAATTCAAGACTTTGTAAATGTCATTGTTTTGTTCATGAGGCAGCATTTTCTGTGTAGGAAACACATTTTTTTTTCTACACAGAAAATGTTGTTTCCTAAAAAGCAAAGTTTGTTTTCTATGGAGTTTATCACATGGGAGGAATTTCTCTCGATTGTGAATGGGGTTTCTCAACATTCAAGAAATGTGTTTTTCAACCACTTTGTGGATATTTTTGAATATCTTTTCAATCTCATTCAAAGCTGTGTAATCATCTTACTCTGTCAAGTACTATTGTCAACTCTGAATGGCATCTTTCTTAGACTTTCCTAGTAATCTTTCCTAGACTTACCTGGATGCTCTCAGTATGTCTGAACTCCTGCAGCCAAAGCTGACAGTACTGGTCTAAATGGACTAATGGTCTGGCTCACTGTAAGACAGCTTTCTGGATACCTTTTCCAAGTTCTGCATGATAGACCCAAAGGTAAATCTTAACAGAGAGAAAAAACTACAGTTAAAAAAGATGAATAGACTTTATTAGTACTACAGGATATGTAGAGAGTTACAGATTGCCTGGATCTACATATGATAAGGTTATCCCAGTCATAGTGGTCCGTTTTACATTGGCAAAAAGAGGTGTGTTGATGGCTGCATGAAAGCCCAGCCTTTAGATGAGAAAAAGGGAAAGTGTGCCATGAAAACACTATTTTGGAGTTTTAAGGGAGAAGAAGTGCTTTAAAAAGGAGCTGGCCCATTTTACATTGGCAAAAAGAGGTGTGTTGAAGGCTGCATGAAAACCCAGCCTTTAGATGAGAAAAATGGAAAGTGTGCCATGAAAACACTATTTTGGAGTTTTAAGGGAGAAGAAGTGCCTTTAAAAAGTAGTTTGATTTCCCCACTACTTTTTTAAAAAGGGTGCAGCATTGCTGGCCCATTTTACACGGGCAAAAAAAGGCGCTTTTAGGGCTAAAAAGCCCGCATTTAGGGTTAGGGAGGGCGTAGCCTTTACACCCTCCCTAAGCCTAAAACGCATGGACGCCGCCATTTAAAGATGGCGGCGTCTACACGGTGGCGCCGTACAAGCGTCATCACGTGCGCAGCGTTTTGACGCGCTGCGCACGTTTTGACGCTCTGGCGGCGCGGTAGGGCGCCAATCGCGCCCTTCCCGCGCTGCAAAAAAAGAGCTCGATCCCGGAGCTCTTTTTTGCGGCGGGTCGTTGCGGCGGGATGAGGCCTCTGGGGCTGCCCGTGTGGCAGCCTAGGCCTCATCTCGCCGCTAGAAGGGGCGAGTTTGGACCGCCCCTTTTAGCCAATGTAAAAAGCACCCCTATTGCATCTAAAGGCTAAGGTGTAGTTGAACGGTTAAATGGGGCTCTGTATCTTTAAAGCGCCCATTTAAAGGCAGCGATACCAGTGCGGAGGGAGGGAAGGTGCCAAGACAAGAAGAGACCTTCAGAGCCCGGCCAGAGTGCGCCTGCACCTTCCTTCACCTCCTCCCTTTGGCTGAGAGAGTGTGACTTCTAGGGAGACAGCAGGGCACTGGAGGCGCTCAGCCAGACCAGGGCAAGCTGGCAAGAGGAGGAGGAGAAGGGGAGGGACCTGGAGCACCTCCGCTGCCCTGCTTCCCTGCAAGTCACACTCTCTCAGCCGAAGGGGGGAGGAGAAGGCAGGCCCAGGCACACTCTGGCCAGGCTCCATGGCTCTCTCCTGGCTGCCTTCCTCCTCCCTTTGGCTGAGAGAGTGTGACTTGCAGGGAGGCAGGGCAGCAGAGGGGCCCCATGTCCCTCTCCTCCTCCTCCTCCTGTTTCCAGCTTGCCCTGGCCCAGCATCAGGAGGACCTGGAGCACCTCCGCTGCCCTTCCTCCCTGCAAGTCACACTCTCTCAGCCAAAGGGAGGAGGAAGGCAGCGGGGAAGGAGGGAGGGAGGGAAGGAGCCAGGAAGAGACCCCCAGAGCCTGGCCAGAGCACGCCTGGCCCTCCTGCTTCCTCTTCAAAAAGAAGGCTGGAAAAGTAGGACGTGTCCTGGCAAAGGAGGACGTGCCTGGTCAACTTGGAAAAGGGGGGCCTCTACTCAAGAATGGAGGACATATGGGAATCCCTCCTGGACAGAGGGCTGAAACCTCAAGACAACTCAATATAATGCTCTGACAGAACACAGACTACAACTCCCATGAGCCTTTGCTACCATTTCCCAAGATGCCTTAATTTGCAACAGAAAGCCGACCAGTATGTTCACATGTGATGAATTCTTTCATATTGACTCTGCATTTTCTTTTTGTGTAGATGCTCTCTTGTTTTGTGTGTGATGAGCTTGTGCGTAATCATGTGCATTTCCGAACTGACCTCACTTTCTCCCTCTTTCGGAATGGTCCTGTACTCCCCCATGTGATAAGCTCCGACTGTATGGTGTACCTGCGCAATTGCGCAATTCGCAGCCAGCAAGGGAAAAAAATGTTTAAAGCGCGGCTAAAAGCCACGTTCCTTGCCGCCCATGTAGCTGCTCCACCTGTGTTTGTAGCGTTTTGACAGCTTCCCATGTAGTTGCTGAGCCACAGAAAAAACCTCAGTCTAGCTGCCCTGTACTTTTTAAATGCACACCTGGGGCTTGCTGTCTAGCTGCTAAGCATTAAGGAAAGTGCAACTTCATGTCACACTTTCTTGCCAATGTAAAAAGCCCCTATGTTCACTTTACAGCAATTTGTAGCAAAATAAGGGAATTGGATACCAGACCATTACAATGTTTGTGTATTGATGGCTATGAATAACGGGTATTTCAACTATATATTTACATTTTAATATTTTCTTCTTCGAAAGGCTCTCAGGCACTTCCATTGTTCAAGTACAGACTGGGTGATAAATTTAAATCATTACCCCTGTTCTAAATGTTAGAATTTGCAGAGACCTTTTTAAAAACCATGCAGAGTCCCAGAAGAAAGATCATAAACATAATATTGTGCTTGCTTTCCCATTTACAGTTATGCTGTAGTGCCAAAATGAAGGAAATGAAAAAAGAAGTAAATTACAGCTCAATGTAATCCTAGCAGAATATATATTACCAGAAATCACAACAAACTGAAATTCCACATCAAACTAATTTTGCCACACAGTGATTTATTTTAACTATAGCTCCTACTCTTTGATTGCCAAGACATTTGTGTGTAAATAGAAGCTTTCTTTCTAACAAACAGTGTCCCCCCCACTCTTATTCCTAGTTATTTTAAATGACAGGATTTGTGAGGTCACAATTGCAGTACTTTATTGCAAGTATACCCTGATTGGTTTTAAGACTTGATTATAGGATTGTGACAGAAAAGCAATAGAAATGGCAAAAGTTTATAAGCACATTTTTTACTGGGCTACTTTTAAAGTCAATGAATGTCTATGGAAAGAATGTTTTTGATTGATTCCTGCAGCCTCTGAACCAATATATAGATTATTGTAATGGAAATTCTTCCCTCCACACCTCTCTCTACCCTCAAAGCAAATTGCCATGCTGTTAAAAAAAATCAAATTTCTTTCTTAAAACTCAACTTAATTCTTAGCTAATTTGTACCAATGCAATAGTGATATGTTTCTTAGCTCAAGGTAAGATTGGGAGCCTTTTCATACTACAGAATGATAGTGCTATTGTTCCATTTTAGCTGCCATGACAGCATCCTATGGAATCCTGGGATTTGTAGTATGGTCAGAGGCACTAGAGGAGCTCTCTGGGGGAGAATTCTGAATGCTTCTTCCTAAACTCCAGATCCCAGAATTCCATAGTATCATATCATGGCAGGGATGGTAGTACTACAATCATGTAGTGTGAAAAGGGCCCACAGTAATACACACACGTTTTGTGTTTTTTTTTTTTTTTTAATTTTTGCAAATAGCAACCAGGGATTATTGTCTCTTTATTATATAGATTTCTATATAGATTCTATATGGTGTTCTATATAGATTTTGCAATCTTTGTCAGTCCCCCAAATTGTTCTTCTAAAACTGTAAATTAGTGTTGGGAAAAAGAGAAAGAAAACAGACATTATTAGCAGCTCTAACTACAAATTGCAGTAAAGGGCTATAAATTGCTGTAAAGTGAACCTCCCTCCTGAGGTTCTTGGACCGCCACTGATTAGGAGGTTCTTGGACCGCAACTGGCTTGACCACTGACTATGCTACCTAAGGATCCTGGCAGTCACAGCACAGCAACATCCTGAAGGCTGCATGATTCTCATGCCTCAACTGTGCTTAGATTAATCTCCAGCTGGATCTGGATGAGCATTCTGGCATATGCACAAGAGAGCTTTATATCTCCTGAGCCACTGCACTCCTCTTTTGGATACACACCTCCACACACTTGCAGGTCTTACAAAATATTCATCCAATTACTTATGTGCTCTTCACTCTAAAGACATCCAGTCCAGCCCCCTGCCATGCAGGAACTCTCTATATAGAATCATAGAATCACAGAGTTGGAAGCGTTGGCAGAGATGGACAGAGGCAATGAAATACAACCCCCCATTTCCTTCCTACAAAGGTGTTCTTTCAGGTTAAAAAAAATTGTGAGTTTTTATTTGCAGATTTCTCACTTTCTCAGAGGTCCTGTGTCCCTAATCCCAGGGAATGTGGAAGGACCACTGTATGTGAAATAGGAAAGGGTAGAAAGAGGAGATGAGATATAAACCCTCCTAGAGCTGCATTGGGGATGAAAGCATGGACACCATGGAGACTTGAACCCCATCCTGGAAACCAGGAGTGCCAACCACCAGCGCCTTTTGCTTTTTTCTGGCAATGAAACAAGGGAAAAGCAAAATCTGAGAGAACACATTAGTGTTCTCTCAGGAAAAGAAAACCTGACAGAACATTTCTGCTGTAAAGCTTCAAGTGTTTCAGGTATTCACTTTTTGCAACCTAAAAACAGAAATTAAGATGTTGCAGAAACCTCCTTATTAGCATCATTCCTGCCTTTAAGATGCATCCTTGAGAATGGTTTTGTAAACAATCTCTTCCTAACACACTGTTGTTGGTATTTGTTGAGACTTGCTCTTGAAATACAGAAAAGATAACATACCTGATCATCCAACCGCTATGGGAATGGGTTTGAGATGATTTCGGACAAATGGTTGCGTGGATTCTTCATAGAAACTGCTAGAACTGCAGAAAAGGAGAGAAACTCCCCCATACACAAATACAGTGGTCCCCCGGGTTACGAAGGTAATCCGTTCCGGATTACCTTTCGTAACCCGGAAATCTTCGTTTCCCGGGGGACCGCTTTAGGAGACGGACTGCACGGCAAATTTAAAGGGGCCGCGCGGTTTTTCGTCTTCAGATCGCGGGGTTTTTTTTCTGATCCCGGGGGCTGTTTTGCGGTCCCGGCGGTTTTGGGTCCCGGGGATTTCGTTCCCTGGGGGACCACTGTATAAACACACAAAAGCATTCCCTTTTCATTCATGGTGTGGAAAAAGAGAATAGAGAGTTTACCTGTTCTTGGGTCCCTTGAAGTGTGAACTTCTTGTATCTGAGATATTGGACACTCTCTCCTCCTCCTGCTCTGTGAAAAGCAGCCTCCAGATCCCAGTGCTCCCCCAGTCCCTCCCAGTAAGCCCAAAGACCTTCTCTGTTTCATCATGGAGAGAAGGCTTTGTTTTGAGGGTCAATTCTTCCAAAATCAGGAAAGCAGAGACCACCCCCCTCCGCCATACAACAACACAAAAACAATGCAGTAAAGGTCATCCAGTGATCAAATGCAAAGTGAATAATTGAACAAATGCAAAGGGGACTTGCTGGTTATTTTTCTTGAAAGTTTGCTTTCTTGTGCGTATGTGATCCCCAGAGCCATCTGGATCAAGAGACTAAAGGCATCAGTGCCCCCCTCCCACCATTGCTAAAGAGCATTTTATGAAAAACATAGCATTTCAAGTCACACATTCCCACAGAATTGTTGGTATGAAATCTCAGCACTAAAAGCACTAAACCAATGTCCCCAAATGCATTCAAAGCACAATCACGACAATGTGTCAGAGGGTCAGTCATGGTTCATTTGCCTTCAACCATGAACATCCAGAGGGGCACACAGAGATCAGCACAGGGATCATCCATCCCAAAGAGGCAGAAGTTGCTCCAAAGAAAGGATCCTGCAAGGCCAACAAAGGATGCCCATCACTCTAGTGCTGACATGAGGGTGCTGGAATATCAGACCATGAGGATGCTGGAATATGGGCAAGATCTCAATTTCTGGTCATAGTTATAGGGTTTCATGTTGAGTGGCCAAGCTGGAGATGGCCTCCAGCTCTATGCATTATGTTACTCACCTGCTGAGCCTTTATAAGGCTAGCTTTGTTTTGTGACTCACACTCTCCCTTAGTCTATTTTCTTTTGCATTATATTTTGTCTTTTGTTGTCATTGTTTTTGTGTGCCTTCATGCCATTTACGAATTATAGGGGCTTTACAGACCTCCCAAAGGGCTGGTCTGTAGCCACCCCTTTGAGCAGCGGATTGAGGCCAGGGCAGCCTCACCGGCTGCCCCAGAGGCATCACTGCCCCCCTCCCACCAATGCCAAAGATCATTTTATGAAAAACATAGCATTTCAAGTCACACATTTCCCACAGAATTGTTATTTCTGTCACTTATCCAGGCTGCGGAAAAGGGGCAAAATGCTCCTCCTCCGTGGCCTGAAAAGGGCTGTCCTTGGGGCATGAAACCCCAAGGACAGCCTGACTGGCAGAGGCAAGGGAGAAAGGGGCCTCTTGGCCCCTTTCTTCCTTGCTTTGTTCCCATAGCAATCTAGCTGCCCTGGGAATGACATGATTGAGGGAAAGGAGCTCCATTTCGGAGCTCCTTTCAGTGCCCCTGAAAGGGCACCCTGGGTGCCCTCCAGCGGTGCCATGATGTCAGGTGTGCACCTGTCCATTTAGATGCGGCATGCACCAAGATGTCATCAAAGTGTGCCCACATTGACGGCGCCATTTTAAAATGGTGCCATCCATACGTGTTAGGCCTGGGGGGCGTGCAAATGCTGTGTGCTCCCCAGCCCTAATCATGCCATGGGGATGGTGCCATCCATACATGTTAGGGCTGGGGGCGTGCAAATACTGTGTGCTCCCCAGCCCTAATCATGCTATGGGGATGACTCAAAAGTTCCCCATGGCCATCCTTTGAGGCTGAGAGAGTGTGACTTGCCCAAGGTCACCCAGTGGGTTCGATGACCAAGCCAGGATTCAAACCCTGGTCTCTATGTGTCCTAGTCCAACGTTCAAACCAATACACTATGCTATCCCTCTTTGGTATTCTTTTGCTTGCCATTATGGCTTAGGTTCATTTTGTATGTTTTTGTCTGAATTTGTCAGGAATACTTTGTAATACACATTGTTTGGTAGTTTTTAACAGAAATAGAAAAAATATTATATTCCCCTTTGCTTTTACAGCTTTTCAGTCTTATTGTTTCAACAGAAGCATGACTGTACCCTCATTCTTGGGCGGCTGCCACACTGCAGAATTAATGTAGTTTGGCACTGCTTTAACTGTCATGGCTCCATCCTATGGAATCCAGGGGATTTTGTAGTTTGCTCTGGCCTAAGAGCTCTCTTGCAAAGAAGGCTAAACATTTCACAAAACTATAAGTCCCAGAACTCCATAGTCTTGAGCCATGGCACTCAAAGAAGTGCCAAACTGCATTAATTCTGCAGTGTAGACACAGTCCTGGTCTCCTGGCCCCTCTCCCAGAGAAGGAGAGAGAGAATGGAAAGAGAGAAGTTGCTCCACTTACTTGCATGGAAGCAGAAATCTGCTGGCCAATAGCAAAAGCCTAGTGGTCACAGCCTGGAGCAGAATCCCCAGGGACCATATTGCAAGAGCATTTCACTTGAAATTGGTTCTTCCCTTTGTCTGAAATATAAGCCGACCTTCATGTTACTACAGTCAGCCCCCCATAGCCATGGATTCTTTATCCACAGATTCAAACATCCATGGATTAAGAATATTTAAAAAAATATATAAATTCCAAAATGCAAAGCTTGATTTTTGCCATTTTTATAAGGGACACCATTTTACTCTGACACTGTATTTAATGAAACCTGAGCATCCAAGGATTTTGGTATCTTGGGAGTGGTGATGGTGATGCTGCTGCTGGTGGTGGTCTGGGAACCAAATCTCAGCAGATATCAAGGGCCCACTGGATCATCTTCACTATTTTTGTTACTCTGTTTTGGTTAATTCTCTTTTAGTACTTCTCCTAATTCTATCCCCACTACTATTTTTCCTCTGGTTTTGGTTTTTTAACCTCTTTACATGCATAAATTTTCCCTTGAGGGCTTAAGAAACCAAAGTATTGTCTTCCTTCCTTCCTTCCTTCCTTCTTCCTTCCTTCCTTCCTTAACGCCTTAAGCCACTTGTTAATTCTAACTGTAGTGCATAATAATACTAACCACAGCAGAAATCAAATTTTCCTTGAGGGACTTTTAAAAAAACCAAAGTATTGTCTCATCCATTTAGCCTGCCTGCCCTTTCTTTCTTTCTTTCTTTCTTTCTTCCACAATTAAAGCCTTAAGCCATTTGTTAATCCTAAGTGTCCTACATAATTATACTAACCACAGCAAAAATCCCTTAGTTAACTTTAGGAAGTACTCATAGTTAACTACATCTTTCAGAAGCATTCTAGCTGTTTCTATTTTCCTCTTTGAAATGCAGTTTTAAGTTTACTTTTGCCCACAGTTGCTCTAACTGGTCAGCCTGACTCTCCCTTCTCTTCTGACAAGAGAAGGGCATACAGTCTGGCAGTTGGGAAGAGACAGCCTTGATCCTTCTGCCTTCAATGTACACATCACACTGGCGCAAAAAAGTAGTTCTGGAAGCCTGCAGCCGGTGGAGGGAAAAGTATTGCTCTCTATTGTGAGACATTTGATAGGGAAGTGACTATTGCTCTATGAGTGGACAGACTGGCTTCACAGCACCACACACACACACGCTTTGGAATAAAATCTCAGAAATACCTCGGTATACATGGGGGATCCACATATGCTCAGGTCCCATTGTCCTTAATGGTGGTGTTGTCACGTGGTCACACCACTATTGGGCACAATGGGACAAAAGTTCCTGGCCTCCCCTCCTCCCTCCCTTCCTCCTTCCCTCCATTCTTCCTTCTCTCCCTCCATCCTTTCTTCCCCTCTCTCTGTCTCCTTTCCTCCCTTCTTCCCTCGCTGTCTCCTTCCCTCCCTTCTTCCTTCCCTCCCTTCTTCCTTCCCTCCCTTCTTCCTTTCTTCCCCTCATTCCCTGCTTACCTGATTCCTCTGAGGCTTCTGCCTGGGCTTGCCTGTGGGAGCTAGCACAGAGCCAGGGCTTGGATTTTGGGGTCCAGAGCCTCGGTTGTGCTCCCAGCCCAGGCAGACTCTGCTCCCACAGGCAAACCTGGGCAGAATCCTTGGAGGAATCAGGTAAGAAGAGAATGAGGGAGGGAGAGAGGGAAGGAGAGGGGAAGGAAGGAGAGAAGGAAGGAGAGGGGAATGAAGGAGTGGGAGGAACTTTTGTCCTCAATGGTGACACAGGTGTGTGCGCACTGTCATTGGAGACAATATGGGCTTGCCATCCACAGATGCTCAAACCCATGGATGCTCAAATCCACGTATAAGGAGGGCCCACTGTGTGTGTGTCTGTGTGTGAATAAAATCTCTGTGGTTTTTGAAAGATCAGACTGACAAAAAATGAAAGGGCATACAAATTTCAGAAGTGTGGACACATTGGCATAAGTATGGACATACTGGCTTCATAGAAATATGTGTGTGTGTGTGTGTGTGTACATGCACGTACACGGGCACACAAACACCTTGGAAAAACAGAGCTCTTTGAGAGAGATGGCTAAATATGTCACAAAACTATAAATCCCAGAGTTAGCAATAGCAAGTATCAGCAAGTACATTTTTATACTGCTTATCATTGCACTTAAGCACTCCCTAAGTGGTTTACAAACTGTAAACTAAGTTCCCCCAACAACCTGGGTACTCATTTTAATGACCTCGGAAGAATGCAAGCCTGAGTTGAGCTTGAGCCCTTTTGCTGGTATTGAACTCACAACCTTATGGTTTGTGAGTGAGTGGCTGCAGTACAGGCATTTAACCACTGTGCAACCAGAGTTCCATAGCACTGAGCCATGTCAATTAAAGCCCTGTCAAGCTGTATTAATTCAGCAATGTACATGCAGCCTAAGATCACATTATTACCATTACTGACCTTTTCTGCAGTGGAAGCAACAAAAAGAAGGAAAGCACCAGAAGTTACCAAAAGAAGGGGGATTCAGAATAATTTTGCCGCATGTTTTGTCATAAAGCATGTTTATATCTGGACATTTTCTATTATCACTACATTATGTGCACAGTCAAATTAAGTTCACATGCATGCATGTTAAAATTGTGCAAACCTTATTTGCACACACACATGCCTTAAATTAAATGGAAGTGTCTGCTGAAATAATGTACTTATTTTTAAAATATTCAACGTCATTCAGACCAAGTGAACTATCCCAAATTCCCAGTGACTTCAGTGAGAGAGGGTTAAGCCTGATCCCATGCATAGTTGCTCAGAAGTAAGTCCAGCTGAGCTCAGTGGAACATAGTCCCAATTAAACAGACATACAACAACAGCCTTTAAACTGTTTCACTTTGGCTGGCTCATACGCATTACATTTAAAATTAGCTGTGTTTTACAGTATAGGCCTGCCACTTAATAAAGCAACTCTGGGTGAGAGCCAATGTTCAATCTAGTTAAAGAAAGTATTTCCAATTATGTTGGCCATGGTGAAATTGTCAGCTAGAGCCACTTTCCCTGAATCTGTTTATAAAAAACAAAGAAACACAGCGTAATGGAGTATTAGCTGATGTCTTTCCAGTCTGGTGCTTTAGCTTGTGAATGGATGCGGATCAGAGGTAGTCAAGTGTGAAAACTATTTTCTTTTACAAAGGTGTGGGAAAGGATTTAATAAACTTAATAAGGTCAGACACATTCATCATTTTGTGCTTTGCATAATAATAATAAAAAAGTCCTTTTGCTTCTTGTTGGTTTCTGTCTCTTTACCATTTTTCTGTTATCTCTTTCCCCCTCCCTTTTCTCATGAAGAAACATTGGGAAAAAATGCTGAAAGGGTTGTTTTGTTTGAACCTTGCGATGTGCCTGCAGTATGAAGTGCATATTTATAACCTAGTTTCCAGAACAAAAAGACAAAAACAAGTACAATAGCTCTGCTCACATGACTTGAACACAAGCTGATGGTACAGGCTTTAGAATTTATCTCTAGCAACCAGCCCATACATTACAGAGAAGGTGAGTATGTAGGTGGGAATGATCAGTAACTCCCATGCTGATCACTGCCAAAGAAGTGGAAATAAAAGCAAAAATGGCTCATGCTTCTGCTTCTCCAATTTATATGTGGTGTGTAAAATGCATCTAATGCAGAATGTGGGGAAAGTTGCTTTCAGGCTACAAGTCCTAAAATCTCCCTGCCACAATGGACTCTTTCATACAAGGCTAAATTGGAAGTATAATTTAAGGTCAATTCGAATGCAATCATGTGTTTTATGTTATTGCAAATTAACTCTTCGCACGCAAATTCGGGCAAGAGGGAAGCCAATTCGAATGCAATCATGGGTTTTACCTTATTGCGAATTAAAGCTTCGCATGCAAATTCGGGCAGGAGGGGGTTATTTTCGGGTAATGGGAAGTAATTCCGAACGGAGCAGGGGTTCGTGTAAATTCGCTAAACAAGCGAATTTACATAAATCCGCATTGGCTCCATTCGGAGTTGGGAGAAATTCCTCCCCGTTTGAAAGAGTCCATTGCTGATTTTTTTAAAGAGGAACATGGCCACACTTTAATTTAATTTATTCAGGTACAGTTGCAGTATGTACTTTTGAGATGTAAGTGCCTCCTTATGTGAGCATTTTTATGGCATAGATAGAGTTTCCATGTCTCATGATACCGAAATCTCAGGAAATTGCTGTGCTTCTCTGAGCCTGTAGTAAGGAGACAAATCTCAAGGCACAGGAGGAGAACTGAGCTTTATCAGATGAGTTGGCTTTAAAACCTGGGCATCCCACTCCAGAAATTCTCAGCTGGCCCCACTGTTCTCTGGTTCATCATGAAGATGCATGTATGTGTGCTTGTAAAAAAGTCATGAGCAAGGGGAGGGGAATACAGGGAAAAGCCCATCCTTGTTCTAGGCAGAAACAGGTCAAGTTCTGGGGCTGCAGGAACTCCCTGAATACTGGTGGTGAGTCTTCCACAAGTCACATAAATAGGGCTGTAACTCTTAACTAATTTTGCTTTTGAAGAAAGCAATAAGCAGTTTTAGTGAATTTCTTCCCACTGTGCCAGAGGATCCAAAAACTCTGTAGTTTTGAAGATTATTCATGTTTGAGATTTATTCCATATTAAATCTGTATGTTTTTGTTTTGTTTCTGTACAGAAAGCAGAATATTCTGTGCAGGATATATATATATATATATATATATATATATATATAGAGCTAGCTAGCTAGCTCGCTCGCTCTCTCTCTCTCTCTCTCTCTCTCTCTATATATATATATATATATATATAGCTAGCTAGCTAGCTAGCTAGCCTGGGAGTGGTTCTCCAGTACAGATGCACCCAGGGTCTACTTCTGTGCCTATGTCACAGGCAGAAGTAGTCCCTGGGTGCATCTATACTGTAGAAATAATACAGTTTGGTACTACTTCTATCCTATGGAATCCTAGGAATTGTCATTTTCTCTGCAAAAGAGTGCTGATGCCTCACAAAACTGCAAATCCCAGAATTCTGTAGGATGGAGCCATGGCCAAGTAGTGGCAATTTTCATTATTTCTACAATGTAGATGAACCCCCATTACTTTTCCTTTAATTCTTTAATTATTTTATTGTGTTCATTTATTTGATTTATACCCTGTATTTCTCCTCCATGAGACTCAAAGTGTCTTATAACATAGATTAAATCAGAACATCTAAAACAATATGAAGCAAAAAAAAAAGTTTAAAAGCATTCAATGATACATTCAATTAACACAGTACAATAAGCTGTCTTGAGTTCCAGCTATGGAAAAAACTGGGATATAAATAAGTAATGACAACAATAATATTATTCTGCACAGAAAATATTGTTTTCACATGCAAATTTTGCACAGAATTCCTGAATTGTGAACAGCCTTGACAAGTGTGTAGTTTTGAAAGACTTTCTCACAATAGGAAGAAAACTGCTGAAAAGAACTTGTTGCTTCATTATGGAAAAAAAAACTAATGAAGAATTACCTCCTTATTTTTGATCTCCTGTCATATAGATCTTTTTTAATGAGCCTTTGAAGCCTACATGATTTCATTTTCCAGTGACACATACTGTACCTGTATAGGCCAGCATCTAGACTTCTTTGGCAAATTTTCATGTAAGGAGATGATCTCCAGTACCTGATAATTCTCCATGTAGTTAAGATAAAGAGCCATTAATTTCAGAGAAATTTGTACTCCAAATGTTTGTGTGTTGTGGTGAGACAATGTCCAGAATAAGTTATCCCCATTACTTAAAGCAGCAAATATTTCCACCAGAGGGACTTGAGAAAATACTGTTTTAGATTGAATGAAACCCATAATTTTATGTATTTTGACATTATGAAATTATCCTTGTTCTTATTGCAGTCAGGCTAGTTAAAGAAAACATAAACATGCCAACTTGTAAGTAATCATTATCACACATCTTGTCAATTGCATGACTGGGGCTATTTCTGCCATCCCACTCTTTTCTGGACTACCAGTTTAACCCACCTTCTTATCCTATGCCCTACCCACCATACCTTTTGGCTTGATGATTTCATCATCATCATCATCCATCATTGTCGTCGTCATCATCATCATCATCATCATCAATAACAACAACATCTTTTTAGTGCAATTCCAGACTAATGGTCATACAATTTAGGTTTTATTTAAAAAAAGAAAAGAAATAAACAAAAAGAAAAGAAATAAACAGGCTATTTGAGAATAGTGAGGTGGATGGAGATTGTGACAATATTGCAAATACCATGGCAGTGACACTTAATACATAAGGATTAATAGTACTGTACTATCATGCAATTGGAAGCTTATTGATGGGTTTCCCCCTTCAATAAAAAGGGTCAGCCTAAACACACTTGAAAGAGACAGAAGCCATGGGTTGGAAGCAACGTCATGTGGTAAGTACCACCAATTTTACACTACACTTACAGTTTTCAAACCCATGTGTGATTATCTGCTTAGAAACAGTGTCCAGCTGTATTTGTTTTCTCTGCACATATAACTGATTGCAAGATTTTAACATGTCAACAAAGAGTCAAAAATACACGGATTTTGAAAGCTGACAGTAGCAATCAGGAATGTTCCTCTATAACATCTTAAATAGCATAATACACAGAATTTCCCTTTGCCAAAGGCACTGCATCTCCATTGCAGAAACCAAGACTGATAGAAAAGTCAATACATTTTAAAAATGTTACAGTGATTAATTATGTAATGCTTAACAACACAAGCCAGAAATACAAGTTATTTATACTCATATTTCTCTTCTCAATGACCAAATATATTATGGCCTGAGTTTCCTTAGACAAGGTCACCCTTTATTACTGGATGAGGTGGATGTTCTTTGGACAATGGGGTTGATATAGGCTGCAATTCTATACAAACATAATTAGGAAGAAGCTCCACTGAATGCACCGTGCCTTACTTCTGAGCAGGCATATGGAAAGTTGTCTGATTTTGCTATCTTTTTTAGAATTTTATCAGCGTCCTTGGCAGTGTCCAAATGAATTGAATTGAATTGGGAGCATTTCCCTTCCAAAAGAGACCTTTGTGCGTACTTTTCTCTGCTCTTAATGTACATTTTACTTAATGTATGTATCTTCTATAAATGTTTCTTATAGATGAAAGTTTTTCTGCCTGTGCATTTGATGACCAAATACTTCAAGAAATAGGCATGATTTTATTAAATATCTCACCAGTAACAAATTGGATACATACTGTATCATCAAAATAAACCATTCATCTTCCTTAATATTTCCATAAAGTGCATTACTGCCCCAGAGGTTCCAAAAACCAACCAACAAACAAACACTTTACCAACCTGAATGTTTTCAACATTTTTTCTCTAATCAGAATTTTTCTTAGATTCACTGCCAATTTTTAAGAATTTCTGAGGAACAGGAGAAGTCCCAGCAGACTAGATGAGGGGAAATGTTGTCCCCATCTTTAAAAAGGAGAGAAAAAAAGAGGATGCAATCAAGTACCACCTAGTTAGCCTGACCAGGAAAGATTCTAGAGCTGATCATTAAACAGAGACTCTGTGAATATTTAGAAAAGAATGCATAACCACATAACGTGAACATGGGTTTCTCAAAAACAAGTAATACCAGTTGAATCTGATCTTCTTTCCTTTTTCTTTTCTTTTTTTGGATAAAATCAACAGGTTGGTAGATGAAGGGAATGCTGTGGATGTGCCATATCTTTATTTCAGTAAGGCCTTTGATAAAGTCCCCCCCCCCAATAATTTGGCAAACAAGCTAGTAAAATGTGAGCTGAGCTAGACAATGCAACTGTTAGGTGGATTTATAATCAGTTGATTGGCCAAGTCCAAAAGGTGCTCAGCCATGGCTCCTCTTAATCCTGGAGAGAAGTGACCAGTGGGGTGCCATAGGGTTCTGTCCTGGACCCAGTGCTATTCAACATCTTTATCAATAATTTGGATGAAAGAATAGAGAGCAGGTTTATAAAATTTGCAGATGACACCAAATCAGGAGGAATAGCTAATACTCCAGAGGCCAGGATCAAAGTTCAAAATGATCTTAATAGATTAGAAAGCTGTGCCAAAGCTAACAAAATAAATTTCAACACAGAGAAATGTAAAGTACTGCATGGTGAACCAGGCACTCTCCGTCCTGGAAAGGGTCATGGTGGGGGTCAATCACCCTTTTCAGGAAGTTTTGTGGTTTGGACAATTCCACCCCTTTCCAGGATGGAAAGCTCCCCCTCTAACCCTTTCCAGGATGGAGAGCTGCCTGGTGAACCAGGCAGCTATCTATCCTGGAAAGGGTCGTGGGGCGGGGGGTCGAAGTAAGCGTATGGGACTGAGAGGCAAACATGCACACAGAGAGAGCTCAGATTGTCAGCTCTGGCAAGTGTGCCATGGGTTTTCCATGTTTGGTCTAGATCAAGAGAAGGAATAACGCCACTCTATTCTGCTTTGGCTAGGCCTCAGCTGGAGTACTATGTCGAGTTCTGGCCACTACAATTCAAAAAGTATGTTGACAAGCTGGAGCATGTCCAAAGGAGGGCAACCAAAATGGTGAAGTCTGGAAACCATGTCCTATGAGGACAGACTTTGGGAACTCAGTATGTTTAGCCTGGAGAAGAGGTGGTTAAGAGGTAGCCTTGTTTAAATATTTGAAAGGATGTTATATTGAGGATGAAGCAAGCTCATTTTCAGGTGCTCCAGAGAATAGGACCCAAAACAATGCATGCAAGCTACAAGAAAAGAGATTCCATCTAAACATTAGGAAGAACTTCCTGACAGAAAGAGCTGTTTGACAGTGGGACACACTCCTTTGGAGTGTGGTGGAATCTCCTTTAGAGGTCTTTAAACAGAGGCAAGATTGGGGGTGCTTTGATTGTGAGTTCCTGCATGGCAGAGGATTGGATTGCCCTTGTGCTGTCTTCTAAGTCTATGATTCTGTGGGGTTGTTCACACTACATTATAAACCAGTTTGCCGACTGGTTAAAAAGGGGGTAGTGCACACTTGTCCTGTTTTTTCCTGACCTGAATTCAAGGGGTGTGTGTGCAAAAAACCCTTAGCCCAGATTTTCAAAGAACAATTTTCCTCCATCCCCCCCCCCCAAAAAAAACCTGGATTTTCTCAGGGTGCTGCCAATGGGAATTTGCTCCCGATCCCATTCGGGGTGTGCTGTCGCGCCTGGGCTATATGGTTTCAAGAGAATGTGGGCATGGTGATTCTCTTCCTGGGGGATTGCTTCTTGCCCTCCTTTAAAAACTTTAGGTTTCCCAGGAACCAAACTGAACAGCTACTTTAGCAAAGGGGGTTTCTTCTCTTTATTAAACAAACAAACAGAAAGCTTAGTAACTGAGTTCTTAGTAACTATGGTCTTAAAAACTAAGCTGGATGGCTCACCAAAGTCTCTCTCTCTCTCTCTCTCTCTCTCTCTCTCTCTCTTTAACTTTGAGGCAAGGATGCTCAAAGTCCCAGCCAGATGACCTATATGAAGGCAGGGAACCATCCTCTGTTGTCAACTGGCTGTTTGAGGGCACCCAAAGCTCCTCAGCATCACTCAACTGTGCGTAGTGCTGAGTATACTGTTCGAGCTTCGAGGACTAAAGAATTATGTACACAACCTCCAACATGTCCATTCTGTAGAGTCTCTGGCAGTCTAATGAGAGGAAAGATGGCTTCCCCAGAAAAAGGGGAGGAGCATTCTTGAATTGCTACACATAAACAATAATTGGCAGGTGCCAAGAACCAATAAATGCAATCAAACCTTTAGCAAGTTACAAAACACATCAAAACAGTGCAAAAAAAAAAAAAAGGATTTTGGAACTTAAACTCTTTGCAAACTAAGCAGGCTGCAGCATTTCACAAATGCAAACCTCTAAACTCAAAGTTTTAAATGCAGAAGGCGCTTGCTGCGCCATCACACGGGGCATCCAAGAGGGAGGGATTAATGTGTAGGGAGCAGATCATGCCTGCCCCTTTGCTCTGTCCCTGCCAGCCAAGTGCCATTGTTTTTCCTGCTTGGCACTCGGTTGCATGAGTGAAAAAAGCAGCTCAAGAAAAACAGTGGATTCAAACTTCCCATGCTTTGGGAAGTGGTCTTTTTAAAGTGCAGCCTGGCTTTTTTTCTCTTCTGATTTAGTCCCCTTATCTGCACCGATGTCTTATTCCCAGAGCTCACTAAAGCAAGGGAGGGGGTTCTTCTGGGAACTTCATTAGATGGTGGTTTGTTTATTTTTTAAAATAACATTTGCAGCTCATGCACATATTTGCTATTGCACAGCCACACTAGACAGCACCTTTAAATACTCACATCATCAGTATGATAAAGGTGCGCATAATTTGCCCCTAACAGTGGGGCTGTGGGTTAGGGTTTTTTCCCCAACTTTCCCAAGAAATAAAACCACAATGGACTCTGCTCCTAAGCTGGTGCAAACTAAAGCTCTTGAACACATATCATATTGTTGAGATATTATATTATTATATGGTTGAGAAAGTGTGACTCCCCCGAAGGCTAACCTAACCCAGGTTTTCTTGCTAAGGGTTGTTCTGAGGGGCTTGCCATTGCTATTCCCTGAGGCTAATGGGGGGGGGGGCAGAGAGGTTTGGCCAAACAGTGTGATATAGATGTGCATCATTTGATTGACAGTTTTTTGTTTTTTTAAAAAAAAAGCAAGAATGATCAAAATGGCAGCTCCATCTTTAATTGATACAAATGGTAATGTGAAATTCAGGAGGGTTAAATTTCCACAGAAAGATTCAATTGGGGTAAACATATTGGGAACTTTGATTTGGTATTGTATCATTGAATCTCCCCAGATCTACTAGTCACGAAAACGCTAGTGTGAATGATCCCTATGATTCTATGATTCTTATGACTGCCATTCTGTCTCCACCACCACCACCCTCCTTATAGCTATAATTTTTTGGAAAACATTTATTCATCTTCTGCTATCATGTTGGCATTGTCTACAAGATTTACCCACAATACTTTGTGCCGTGTGTTAATGCTATGACAAATGAACAAATAGTGGCATTTGGTGGAATGTGCCCAATAAAGCAATTTATGCTGCTGAAATAGACAAAGTAGAACATGAGATTCTGACTGTATTTGGATATTCTTGACTCTGACGATTTGGTTTTTTTTACTATGACATAGACAAACCCACCAGCTCAAATGTTGGCATTGTTAATTTCATCAACAACTAATACCACATTTCCAGATGAATTATAGAATTCATACTTAAGGGGAAGGGAAAAGCCAACATAGTTGGCACCTTGAAACAACAACTAGAAATTCCTCTGTTTTTCCTTTCATCAAAGTCCAGATGAATAAACAGCCTTTCTAGTTTGCAAACAAGTTTGAAACTTACTAGTTGTGTATGAGAAATGACAGTGATACACCTTTCTTCAATGCACAAAGATATCAGAAAATAGATCTTACTCCTGCCATTGATTTATGCTAATAATATTTAATTGGTTAAATAATTAATTCTTCACCTTTGTCTTGGGATGGGATCCAAGGTGACTAATAATAGTAGTGCCATGTTTCCCTGAAAATAAGACAGTGCCTTATATTAATTTTTGCTTCCAAAGATGCACTATTTCTTATTTTCCGAGGACGTCTTATTTTTCCATGAAGAAGAATTCACATTTATTGTTGAACAAAAAAAATGAACATTTATTATATACTTATTGCTAGATCTTACTTTCGAGGGAGGCCTTTATATTTAGCAAATCAGCAAAACATTTACTAGGTCTTATTTTTTGGGGATGCCTTATTTTTGGGGAAACAGGGTGTTAGTGGTAGTAGTAATAGCAGTAAGGGTGGGCTACCCAAGATCAAATGAGCTACTTCACCACACACTTCCTGATTAATTTATTTTGTATGATTTCATTTTATTTATATATGTCGACTTCTAATAGAAAGTTCTGTAATTTATGGTATATACAAAAACCAGCACTGGTCACTGTATTTTCAAAATAATTTTTAAAAAAGAATATAATTATTTTGAAATACAGTGGGTGTTCTCATTTAAAATGATATTGTTTGGAAACCAAACATACAATGTCCTTATTATTCAGAAACTGAATATCCCAGAGACGTCTCTCCCATCGTGCTGTATCTAGAATTAATAGACTTCTCAGGTAATGTGTGCTACGGTGGCCAGATTTATGGGATTTCTTTTTGTTTGACTGTTAATTCACAACTCATGATTACAACATTGTTCTGCTTGTGTAACTTTTATAGTCCAGTTATAGGTATGTTGATCACACACTGGCTTTTAATTTTGATTAACTGTGGGTTCAATTAGACATGAAACATGAAACATATTATATGCATTATACTGTGGTGTCATATTGACATGGCAACAAATGTTTATCTGTTGTTTACTTGGAAAATGAAGTCTCAAGCATTGCCAATATCATCATCATTAGCATTCTGATTATTAACATGTACATTTTTTTACAAATGAAGTATATATTTTTTGCACTTTTTGTAATATATATATATATATATACATACATACATATACATACATACATATACAGTTTCCTAATGGACACATTTTTGTAGACATTTCCCCTATTGACTAATGTGTGTGTATATTTTTTCCAACTGTTAGAATGCTTCAAACCTTTCCACAGTATTGTGTATAAAGAATGCAGAATTAACTCTACAGGTCTACAGATTCCCAAGACAAGGTGTGCTTGATCTCAATACCAATACAAAATGCATAGCCTTGGTGAGGAACTCATTGAGGATTCAGTGAGGAGCAAAGCTCCACTTAACCCAATAAACAGACAAACTACATTTGTTGGCGAGAATCAGCCCATGTTTCATTGGTTACAGCTGAAGAGGCTTGACCTAAGGAAAGGATTTTCTAAAGGAAAAATCGTAGCACTATAATTGTGTAGGGTGAAGGGGCCCCAGTTCAATTGTTTCTAGTTGGACATCCATTGTACAGGATTAATGTAAACATTACATAAATGAAATGGGTGGGGTGGAGGAGAGAAGTGGAAAATTCATTGCGTTGAAATCTGCTTTCATTCCTACATCATTTGATTCTAGCACTCTCGGTAGAAGAATAGGGCATACAGGGCATAAAGATAAACCAGGTAAGTGGCAGTTTGTATAGACAGCTCTCTGAATTTATTGCTACTTAACAGTACCAGTCACTCTGTGTTTGTGAGAGCAAGGTCTCCTTTACAACAAATGATAGATTGAATATTGACAGGGACAGAAATATGACAGGCTAATCAATTAAAAAAAAACAGAGAAAAACTTGACTGTATAAAACATTCCTCAAAAATCTGTTTAGACTATTGGCCTATTTGCAGAATTGTGTTGTTCTGAGAACAGACTTTGCAATAAAAAATGAGTGTGAGATAACACAATGGCAAGAAAATTGAATGCAAAGGTGACTCGCTGGAATTTGGCAAAACAAATGTGTAGTATAATAGGAATTCTTTTTTTAAAAAATGCTAATATTGTAAGCAAGTTCTAGTAAAACTGACAGTGAAAATAAAGACACTCTCATAATGAGTAACAGATAACATAAAATTATATGCATAAAAACAGAAAAATATTTTAGAGACTTCCTGGGTGAATTTTGAATTTCTGTTTGAAAAATTCAAAGCAAAATAGCTATAATGTGTTTTGAGAGTGTGGGATAAATATAAACTTCTTTTTATGGAGGTCTTTTTTTATATTGGATATGGAGAAGTGGGGCCCTTTGGCATGCTTCAGATCTGGACACATCCAGAAATGAATCAGGCTGATTTGGGAGTGGCCCAAACAAAAGCAAGATTTCTTCCAAGAGTCTAAAGGTGCACCTCCACTGGCCAGAATACTTCTGACTTCTCTGGTAGTATTCTGGCCCCAAAGCTGCTCTGACTTCCCCCCTTTTCCTGGGCACTCCAGAGTGATGCCAGTCAGCCATCTACACAGTGTATCACTATGCCACCCAGTGATGTGAATCACTTCCTCTGAGGTTGAAAGCAAGGCATGCAGTGTCCATCACATGGTGGGCACCCTGTTGTGATGTCACAGGGAGTTCCTTGTGCCAGTTGCAGTGACAGCAGGCAGCACCATAGGTCATTGCCTAAACAGCCGCCTAGCATCACTCTGGAGTATTCTGAATTTTCTTGAAGGACCCAGAGAAAGTGATGGATTACTGTACTCTGGATGGCCTGGAGTTGCCAAGGAACTGCCCTTTCCACGTCAAGACAGTCCACAGTCAAAGTGGACCTTTAGCCCTGCCTCATGTGGACAGGGTGGTGTGAGGGCAGGGGGAAAGTGATGCAAATGGTGACATGCCTTGAATCCTAACACTCCTAAAGATACATTGTTTGCCTCCAAAGATTGATGAAATATTATGAAGGGTTTCTTTTTATCAAAGTTGTACAATCCCAGTGTGGAATGTGAGAGGAATACTGAATTAACAGATCACTGATCACCAGAGTTCAGTGCTTGTTTTTAGTTGTCTCCAAAGAGGAGGAATGTTAAAATAGCTTTGATGCAATCTGTGGGCCCAGGGTGTGTGTAGCATTGAGTGCAAAGTCTGGAAAAAACAAAATGCTAAAGTCCTCCTGTCTCTGTCATTATATACATGGCATCAACTCTGTCCTATTATATTTTCTGTGGCTTTGATTCCAATTGAGCAGAAAACAATCAGAGGTAGCTTTATTCATCATAACTCCCTGATCCATATATCTATCCTGACATTTTGTAGATGTCTTTTCTTTTCTTTTCTTTTTTCTGTTCTTTTTTAGGGATACTGCTATACTATTTTTTCCAAATCACCTCCAAACCCTACAGTGTAAGAAGCAAATCACTTCCCTCCAAATCAATACTTTCCCAATACACCACACTCTGCACCTATCCTTCTGTGATTTTGCAAGTTTCTTACTTAAGGTTAGCTCTTTTCTGTATATCACTTTCGTAACAATTATCCAAAGGGAGAAAGTAGCCTTCTGAGACCACAATTTTCCTGGTAAAGAAAATAAATAATCACTACATGTCATATCCCCTATTAGAATCGCATACATTTTTGTGGTGACAGAACCTGCAGAAATACCAAGCCAGTGCCTGCTTTGAATCCCTGGCAGAGTTGGGAAAGCCTAGATTTTCCTCAGATTGTGTGTTATCATAGGCCCAATACAGAGGGCCACAAAGGGATGTCCTAGGGCTGTTTCTAGGGTTAGGGAGCGCAGAGCAACCACATGCTCCTTTAACCTAGCACGTCATGGCGGCACCATCATAACAGCACACAGGGGCCTCCATGATGGTGTTGCCATTGCTGGGCGTCCAACCAAGGTGCCCAGGAAGAGGGTTTTTTTTTTTCTTTTGCTGCATGTGCCGCCTGATCACTTCATTCCTGCAGCAGTTAGACTGCTGCGGGAACAAAGCCATGGGAGGAAGGGGCCAGGCAGCCCCTTCCTCCCATGGTTGCAGCTGTTGGGTTGCCCTTGGGGCATGCAGCCCTGCGGACACCTCTTCCCCAGACCATGCCACTTTTCCGTGGTCTGGGAAAACCAAGGAGGCCTGAGGGAGGTCCCTTTTGGGGCTTCTTGGGGAAATCTCCCCAGAAGGAGCCTAGAAACGGGAGCCCCAAAAGGGACTTCCCCCAGGCCTCCCTGGAGCTCTGTTTCTGGGCTCTTTCTGAGGAGATTTCCCCAAGGAGCCCCAAAAGGGAGTTCTCCCAAGCCTCCCTGGAGCTCTCAAGGCCTTGGGGAAATCTCCCGAGAAGGAGCCCTGAAAGTAAGCTCTTTTTGGGGAGTGTCTCATTCCCGTGGCACTCAAAGTTGCCACGGGAACAATCCTGAGGGGAAAGGGGCTTCCCCTCCCCCCAGGGCTCCCTCAAGACTCCCGGAGTGTCTGTGGGGTATGCAGCCCCACGGACACTCCCTTTCCAGCCCAAAGAGAAGTGGCAATTTGCTGCTTCTCTTTGGTCTGGAAAAAGCTTGATTGTGGCCCCAGGGGCTGCTGGTGAAGCTGCCCTGGCCCCAATCTGGCACACAAAAGGAAGGATCACTTCTGTGTGCTCTTTCCTTGCTGCACAGCAGTGCCATGCCACTTGATTGCTGTGGCAAAGCTGCACAGAAAACAGGGGCAGCACAGAATCGCCTCTGAAGGGGCAGTCTGTAAGGTCCCATAGAATCCTAGAGTTGGAAGAGACCACAAGGGCTATCCAGTCCAACCTCCTGCTGTGCAGGAATACAGAATCAAAGCATCCCTGACAGATGGCCATCCATTTAAAAACCTCTAAAGAAGAAGACTCCACAACCCTCTGAGGGCATGTGTTCTACTGTCAAAACAACTCTTTTGGTCAGGAAGTTCTTCCTAATGTTAACGTGGAATCTCTTTTCCTGTAGTTTGAATCCAATTGCTATGGGTCCTGTTTTCTGGAGTAGCAGAAAAAAAGCTTGCTCCAGCCTCAATATGACGCTCTTCAAATATTTAAACAGGAGTATCATACCACCTCTTAATCTTCTCTTTTCCAGGCTGAACATACCTAGATTCCTATGTCTCTCCTCATAGGGGATAGTTTCCAAACCCTTCACCATTTTGGTTGCCCTCCTCTGGACATGTTGGTTATGTGGTCACCCTCTTTTTGACACTTAACTGCATAATTTGTGGTAGTAGTGTTGTCCGCTCCCAAGCTATTCCATCCCATTTGCCTCCGGTGTGAATTAAACAAATGATTGGTGATTAGTAATGTACCTTTCTGATGTTTCCACAATGCCCCGAAATAATGTTTCAGTGGTCGGCATTATGAAAACTCAAAATGATAAGATATATATCTACTCCACTCACATATCCACAGAAATATATCCATTTCACATACAACTGTGCTGTGTGTAAGCAAACCGGATGGATGGGGCAGATATTTCTGAGGAGGCTACTGGATGGCACTTTTTTACAGGAGGGCAGGGAAGATCACACATGGAACTACCTGTCCTCATAGCAGCGGCAGGTTTACCTCCTGACAACCATGCCATTTCCAAGAACCTTGACCTGTGGATTTAGTAGCATAACAAATATTGGAGACCATAGAATCAAGCATATTAGTAGAATGGCATGGATAAGATGCAAGGTGAATAAGAATCTCTTTTCTTTTGCCTTTTGCTTAAGGCTTCACTACTTAATGATGCAATTTCAGATGTTCGGTTCTTACATAAAAGGGCACATCATGTCATACTGTCTCCTTTCAAGTCAGCAGGTCATTGTATTTGAAAAGATCAAGAGAGCCAAAGAGATCTAAGTGCTGAGGGCAGGAAAGATGGACTGTATTATCTAATGACACACACATTCCTGCCCCTGCCCAGAAGAATATGCACTTAGCTAAAGTTGTCGATGTTGGGACTGTGGCAAGTGGACAATGATAGCATGCTGAGTGGGAGTATGATTATTGTTTTCAAAATATACATGGAAGGAGAAATGAATGAAGCTTAAAGTTCAGGTCATTCTCTCTCTCTTGTCCAGTATTGTAGACTGGGGTAATATAAATGGAAAAACCCTAATTTCTATTGTGGAAGGAAGAGTCAATGTGTATGTTTTCTCTCTAAACACCTTATATCTCACTTATGCCATGATTATAATTAGAATCTGTCACAGGCTGATCCAGCAGATTTCTGGATTATGCATTACTTACATTTGATCCTTTTCGCCTACTTTTTCTTCTAGAAGCTCAAGTGTGACACATCATTCTGTTCCTCTCCACTTTATCCTCACAACACACCTGTGAGGCGAGAGAGGTTTTGAGAGTGTCACTGGCCCAAGAATGATTTTGTGGCTCACTTCTCTCTACTCCACTGAGAAATAGTCCAAAAGTTTGCTAAATTAGCCAATAGCTAAGCCAAATAATTTAGAGTGTTGGCCTCTAAATCTGGCATGTGCTGCCACCACCAATCCTTTTTATTTTTAAGACAAAATGGATCTTTAAGCACCATGTGGGGAATTAATCCACCAATAGTATTGGATTAGGTGGAAAGACATCTTTTGGGGAAGCTGGCTGTTCCAAAATAATGTCATGGATCACAATAAAGGATGTTAACAATTGAATATGAGATGGTCTGTTTTAAGTGAATTAGGAGTCATCTGAATAGTGAAATGGGAGTCATCTGAATAGTAAAGATCAATTTTGTTGGTGTTGGTGATATTTTGTTTTGTACTTAGATATCTCTGTGTATGTGTGTGTTGTCTCTGCATCTAATTCTGGGCTGGATTATATATCTCCAATAAAACCCAGTTGTTTCTGTTTGACAACATTAAACTGAAACTTGACCCTGACTGCACTGTGAACATCAGTTCTATGAGTGAAGAGACAAAGATTGGATGCACTGTTTCCCACAAGTTGGGGAATGACAAAGAGAAAGGCATTCTGACTTCAGGGACAATGGACAAATTCACTTCCTGAGGTTCAGCAAAAGAATGAGGAAAGTCACACAAAGCCTCCAAATATTATAGCATATCTTGGAGCCACTTGTTCTTAAAAATGAGTCCCTGATAAAAATACAAGATAACAGCTGTTCATGCCCTTTGAAGGTAATTTTATTGCAGCATCAACAAAAAAGTAATGTCTGTTGCCTTATTTTTCATAATATTGCAAGCAGATGGGCAATAACCATAGCAACCAACAAACAGAGAGGAGCGTACGTATTAGAAATGCATAGATGCCTCCTGTCAGATAGCCATGTGGTACAGAGGATGCAGTTAAAGATGTGCACACAAAAAGCTAGTTTTTTTTAAAAAGCCATGCTGTGGTGATGCTTTTGAGAAGATTAATAAGTCTAACAAAGAATAACCAGTGTAGCTATTTGCATTGCCTTCCCTCTCAGTCAGCCTTGTAACTGTAACATCTGCCTCGTTACATTCCTCAGTTAGCAGAGACTCTCCTGGACATGTTTATATTTCAAATGGAATACAGACCCATATAAAATAACAACAACAACAACAACAACCCTGAATCCTAAATAAGGATGGGTGAGAATTTAATCTGAGTTTATTTTTTTTATATAAGAATTTGCCATACTTTGCAAATGTCTTTATATGGATATACTTGAATATTCTGGGATGCAAAGAAGTGATTTTTTTTTAATGAAAGAAAAAGAAATTGCAACTGACTTACCATATATAAGTCTAAAAATTTATGGCGAAAAATTGATCCCAAAATCCCAGGTCGACTTATTTATGTGTCACTATGGTAATGTAAAAGCAGCCCTTTCAGATTTCCCCATGCAGTTTCTTTCTCTCTTGAGCCAAGTAAAAAGAGTCCTGGGTGATTGAATGCTATTATTGCTTGAGTCCCTCTTGTTGCCTCACTGTCTGAGGGGTAAAGGCCGAAATGAAAGCTGAAACACTGAAGCAGAAGGCTTCAATAAGATTACCTCTTGCTGTGCGCACACATAATCACACTGAAGTAGCCTCCAAGGTTTACCCTAAACCTATCCACAGTAATTTTGCACCCAAAACATGCCTCTGACTTATACATGAGGTCAATTTATAGTCGGGTCTACGTATATGGCATAAATTTATCCAGGCCAAGACATACGGTCTTTGTGTTATTACTTTGTGTTAACTTCAGTCCTTGTGTTATTAATCATTTTCATCATACTGAATTTGGCTTGCCACTTCTTCTTTTCCCAAGAGGCTCTTCAGCTTTAACACAATATTATACGTACAATATGTACAACATGTACTGTCCCTGTTGGAAAATAAGAGCAAGTAAATACTTACTGAATTCCACTGGAGCAGATGGGGAACAATTTTGATTCATCTTTTAGGAGTTTGTCACGATACACCAATTCTTTCATATATGGGACAGAAAGCTCCTGAGGAATTTTTAAAAAATCTTTTTTTCCAAAATGGAATTGTGCAAACTTACAGAACTATATAAATAAAGGTTAATAATATGAGTGAAAATGAAATCCACAGATCAACCCTGTCACATTCTGAACAATGTGAATTCAAATATACAGTCTTGCTTGAATTCAAAGATATAGCAGTCTGTAGAACTGTATGTAAAGAGATCTTGTAGCACCTTTGAGACTAACATTCCTGCTGACATAAATGCTTCCTTACCAGATCCCACAAAACTGCACAGATTTCTCACAAGGGGGAAAGCTGGCATGTAGGGAGAAGAAGCAGCCTCACCATTGCATAGGAATCATAGAATCATAGAGTTGGAAGAGACCACAAGGGCCAGCCAGTCCAACCCCCTGCCATGCAGGAACTCCCAGTCAAAGCATCCCCAACAGATGGCCATCCAGCCTCTGCTTAAAGACCTCCAAGGATGGAGACTCCACTACACTCCGAGGGAGTGTGTTCCACCGTTGAACAGCCCTTACTGTCAGGAAGTTCCTCCTAATGTTGAGGTGGAATCTCTTTTCCTGTACTTTGCATCCATTTTCCCATGTCCTATTCTCTGCAGTAACAGAAGACAAGTTTGCTCCATCCTCAATATGACACTCCTTCAAATACTTAAATAGGGTTATCATATCACCTCTTGACCATGTCTTCTCCAGGCTAAACATACCTAGCTCCCTCATCAGGAATCCAATTATTTTATGCAGTTGTATAACTCAATTTCTTTGACAGCAAGATTTCCAATCTCATAAGAAGAGACCCAAGAACAGTGAATCAATCAGTAATAAAACAGAACACTAGCTAAGCTTGTGAAGCCTCCTGGATCCCTTTTCTTATTAACGATTTGTTAATGTCTAGGTTGAATCTCTTTTCCTGCAGCTTGCATCCATTGTTCTGCGTTCTAGTCTCTGCAGCAGCAGAAAACAAGCTTGCTCCCTCTTCAATATGACATCCCTTCAAATATTTGAACAGGGCGATCATATCACCTCTTAACCTTCTCTTCTCCAGGCTAAACATCCCCAGCTCTCTAAGTCGTTCCTCATAGGGCATGGTTTCTAGACCC
This sequence comes from Urosaurus nigricauda, assembly GCA_034509955.1. NCBI lineage: Eukaryota > Metazoa > Chordata > Lepidosauria > Squamata > Phrynosomatidae > Urosaurus > Urosaurus nigricauda. Next base: position 251,107,637 of record JAOEGL010000001.1, on the reverse strand, counting down.
TTCACCATCTTAGTTGCCCTCCTTTGGACCCACTCCTGTTTCTCCACATCCTTTTTGAATTGTGGTGCCCAGAACTGGACACAGTATTCCAGGTGGGGCCTGACCAAAGCAGAATAGAGTGGCACTATTACTTCCCTTGATCTAGACGCTATACTTCTATTGATGCAGCCTAAAATAGCTTTGGCCTTTTTAGCTGCCGCATTGCACTTTTGACTCAAGTTCAATTTATGGTCTACTTGGACTCCTAGATCCCTTTCACACGTAGTTTCCTTCAGCCAGATGTCCCCCATCCTATATCTTTCATTTTTTCGTCCTAAGTGCAGTACCTTGCATTTCTCCACATTGAATTTCATTTTGTTATCATTGGCCCAGCTTTCTAGTCTATTCAGGTCATTCTGAATTTCAATCCTGTCTTCTGGAGTATTGGCTACTCCTCCTAATTTGGTTTCATCTGCAAATTTGATAAGTATGCCCCCAATTCTGTCATCCAAGTCATTAATAAAGATGTTGAATAGCACTGGGCCCAGGACAGAACCCTGTGGGACCCCACTGGTCACTTCTCTCCAGGTTGAAAAGGAGCCATTGTTGAGCACCCTTTGAGTTCGGCCCGTCAACCAGTTACAAATCCATGTAACAGTTACCTTGTCTAGCCCACATTTTACAAGCTTGCTTGCAAGAATGTCATGGGGAACTTTGTCAAAGGCCTTACTGAAATCAAGATATACTATATCCACAGCATTCCCTTCATCTACCAAACTGGTAATTTTATCAAAAAAAGAGATCAGATTTGTCTGGCAAGACTTGTTTTTCTGAAACCCATATAGGCTTTTTGTGATTATGGCATTCCCTTCTAAATGTTCATAGACTCTCTGCTTAATGATCTGCTCTAGAATCTTTCCTGGAATTGATGTCAGACTAACTGGACGATAATTGTTGGGATCCTCTTTTTTTCCCTTTTTGAAGATGGGCACAACGTTTGCCCTCCTCCAGTCTGCTGGGACTTCGCCTGTTCTCCAGGAGTTCTCAAAGATTATTGCCAATGGTTCCGATATTACATTTGCCAGTTCTTTTAATACCCTTGGATGTTGTTCATCTGGTCCTGGAGACTTATATTAATTTAAGTTAACCAAGTATTCCTGTACTATCTCTTTACTTATTCTGTGCTGAAATTCCTCGATTCTGTCTTCTTCCCCATTATCTTTAGGTTGAGCACCGTTTGCCTTTTCTAAGAAGACTGAAGCAAAGAAGGTGTTGAGTAATTCTGCCTTTTCTCTGTCCCCTGTTAGCATTTTGCCATCTTCTGCACACAGTGGCCCTACTGTTTCCTTCTTCTTCCTTTTGCTTCAGACATACCCCCCCCCAAAAAAAAACCCTTTTTGTTGTTCTTAACCTCTCTAGCCAGGCTGAGTTCATTCTGCGCTTTAGCTTTTCTGACTTTATCCCTACATGTGCTGGCTATTTGTTTGAATTCCTCTTTCGTGATTTCCCCATTTTTCCATTTCTTATACATGTTCCGTTTAAAACTTAGCTCAGTTGAAAGTTCCTTAGTCATCCATCCTGGCTTCTTGAGATATCTTCCATTTTTATTCCTCATTGGAACTGTTTGAAATTGCACCTTCAGTATCTCCTTTTTGAGAAACTCCCATCCGTCTTGAACTCCCTTCTCTTTTAGTTTTCCTGACTGGGATCACCCCCAGTATTTCTCTAAGTTTATTGAAATCAGCTCTCCTAAAGTCTAGAATGCGTGTCTGACTATGCCTGGCTTCCCCTTTCCGCTGTATAACAAACTCCAAGAGAACACGGTCACTTCCACCTAAGGAGCCCACCACTTGCACTCTGTTGACTAGGTCATCCCTGTTGGTTAATATAAGATCTAAAATAGCTGATCCCCTTGTTCCCTCTTCCATCTTTTGGACAATGAAATTGTCTTCCAGGCAAGTGAGGAATTTGCTAGACCTTGAGGATTTGGCTGAGTTTGACTTCCAGCAAATATCCGGATAGTTGAAGTCCCCCATCACTACTACATCTCTCCTTTCTGAGTGTGTGGTCATCTGTTCTAGAAAGGCATCATCCAATTCCTCCATCTGACTTGGAGGTCTGTAGTAGACTCCCACAGTAACATCCCTGTTGTTTCCCTCTCCTTTAATTTTTATCCAGATGCTCTCCACTTGGTTTCCAGTACTGATGTCCTGGATCTCTTCACTGGTGGAAATATCCCTGACATATAATGCTATTCCTCCTCCTTTCCTGTTTGGCCTGTTTGGCCATTCTCAGTACAGTTTGGCCACTCTCAGTACATTCTCAGGCCATTCTCAATACTGTGGCCTGTAAATGTATTCCATGATCAGTTAGAGAGGCAGTCTTTTCATATGAGTGTGCATAGGATGTTGCCTAATTTTCCCATTTGTTTCTATTAAGTTCAATAATCAGATCTTATAGGACTGTCCTCTTGGCAGTGGCACATTCATGATATATTACATGTACCTACTTTGTTCAAACATGGGGGACCACCTTGAAATATTATTCAATATTTCTTACACCTTTAAAAAACATGTATAAGAATTGATCAGCTGAAGCAAACAAGCAGGTCACCTGACTAAATGCATCTGAGGAAGTAGAGTTAAGTCTACAAAAGCTTATGCTCCTAACTTCTTTCTTTAGTATTGGTGCTTGTTTGCTTCAGCTGATCAATGCCAATCAGAGGAAGCCTTATTTGCTGATGTGGTGGGGATCCACTGGCAGACTGCAGGCATCAGCAAGTAATGATCCCCCTGGCATCTTAGCATCCAGCCAAACAATTCTACAGACTGCTATATCTTCTTTGAATTCAAGCATCAGCAGGTAATCATCCCCCTGGCATCTTAGCAGCCAGTTGTTGTTTTTTCAACTTGCCTTGCCTTGCTCTAGGGCACTGATGGTGAACCTTTTAGAGACTAAGTACTCAAACTCAGTGAGGTTTCCACACTGGGTGTCATCCAGTGCCAGGCTGGTTGGGGTGGGACTTCTGGGCATCAGACTTCTGTTTCCCAGGGACAGGACTTCTGGGGATGGGACTTCCAGGGGGAGAATCCAAGGCACAACACCCTTTGACAAAAACTTGCCAAGAAAACTCCATGATAGTTTCATCTAAGGGTAGACAAAAGCCGAAAATGACTTGAAGGCACCACACACACAAGTCATGCTCTCAGCCTCTATGGGTCAATATAAGTTAGAAACAACTAGAAAGCATGCAACACACACACATGCACACACATGACAGTTCGAGCATTGAACTATGACACTGGAGGATCGGGGTTCAAATCCTGGCTTGGCCATGGAAATCTTCTGGATGATCTTAGGCAAGTCATACTCTCTCAGCCTCAGAGGTCAGGCATGGCAAACCCTGTTTCATGAAAAATACCAAGAAAACCCCATGAAAGGTTCACCTTAGGGTCAACATAAGTTGGAAACTATCTGAAGGCACACAACAGCATTAACAATAACAACAATCTGACAGGGCAATGCTGTGATCCCTCAAACCTCTGGCCTGCTGCTGCCCTTGAATGGGAGAGAGGCAAATAAGAGGGAGATGAGGCCCAGCACCTCAGAGAAAAACAGGATACCCTGTTCACCTCTGGCTTTAAGATCAGAGCCAGCAGCCCTTGGGCCACTGCTCCCTTTCCCCATCATTCCAGCAACCATTGGTTGCTGCTCAGCCCACCCCTCCTCCAATCAGTATCATGACTGGGCAGTTTGAATCTGGCCACAGCGGCTGGGACATGGAGTGTGATGGAGGGTGACAATGGTGGCTGCCACGGCCTCCTCAGATGGTGCTTCAGGTGCCCCTAGAGGAACCATCCTCCTCTTCCTCCATCTTTCCCACATATTGCCTCACTTGCAAGCTCCCTGGTCATCTTCCAGCTCCAGGTGACAGTGCCACCCTGCACTCTCCTCCTGGCCTGGTGTCCCTCCCCTCAGCCAGTCACAGGGGAATGCACACTCCAGTTAATGAAGTCAGGGAAGATCTTCTCTCTCCCAGGCTTGTCGTTGCTCTTCCTCCTCTTCCTTGGCAGAAGAAAATGATGGAAGAGAAGAAAAAGCTTGCTCTTTTCTCCTGTCCACTCATCATACATTTGCAGTCTTAATTTGTCACATATTTGATCAATTTGCATGTTCAGCTTGGTTAAGAGAAGACTGAGGGGTGACATGATTTCACTCTTTAAATACTTCAAGGGCTGTCACAAAGAGGAGGAGGCAGGTCTGTTCTCTGCTGCCCCAATATGTAGGACTAGATCTAATGGTTTGAAGTTACAGGAGAATAGATTTTGATTGAAGTTTAGAAGGAACATTTTGACATTAAGATTGGTTTGACAATAGAACCAGTTACCTAAAGAAGTAGTGGCGTTTCCTTCTCTGGATGTCTTCAAAAAAAATTCTGGACAGTTTCCTGCTGGGGATGCCTTAGCTGGAGATCATGCATCAAGAAGAGGACTGGATTTGAAGGCCCATGAGGCCCCTTCCAACTCTGTGATTCTATGATTCTATGTGGTGAGCTCAAATTTTGGGGGAGATGTGACTGATGTGTCCATCACACCAATTTCAGGGAGGTCACTGTAAAGGATCTTTGGGGTGTAGTAAACCAAGTTCACACCCAGTTCAGAGGCAGTTAGATATAAATAAAATGAATAATGATAATAACAACAACAGCAACTAAAACATCAACAAGAGAAGACTGTGAATTGGAGCAGTTGTGACAATTAGTCATAAAAAGGATCAAATGTAATGCCTCATTTCTTGACTTTCCCTAACAATTGCGGACTGGTACTATCAAATGAAAGAGAAATAGGAGTCAAAAATAATGATTTACTGGTAAAGGCAATTTTTCCCTTATCTTCTGCATATTGTATGTGACAATAATCTGTCATCTAGGCTGATGTGGCTTATAATCACTGGAAATATAAGTAAAAGCTGAAGGGAAGGTGGAAGGAAGAGAAACAGCATTATAGCAATATAGGAAGCCTAAAGAGGAAAATTGCCAACTGAAAGTATAAAAGAAGGAAGAGAAGAGACTCTTAAATGAAGCCCAAATGAAAGCTCCATTCAAGAAAGGGTGGGAAATTAGAAAAGGAACAGCCAAAAGATATTTTAAAACAGTGTTGAGTGTGAACAGGCTCTTCCATAAGATCCTTGGGCCCCCAGCACCCTCTCAAATGTCTTCCAAATGTCCTCCAAATAGAAGAATCACACCTCCCCAGATTTTCAGGAACCATGCTTTTCATTAGTATCATTGGAATGCTCTTTTGAGAATTGTGGCCCGCAGATAGATAAATAGATATCCAACTAAAAAGTAACTGGAACCACTGGTAGTGCAAAATAACATCTCGATCTTCCTGGTCAAGTTCAATAAATGTTTTGAATTGCAATGAAAAGTTATAATGAAAAGGCAGGGTGTGCTCTATTCAAAGTTGTGGCTTTGGGGAACAGAACCTAGTAAGTTTTATTTTATGCTAATTTTTAATAGCACTGATGGAAATAGTTGTGAAATTTGCCTCTTTGCACAAGCCATCCACGCAATGCTAAAATTGCACACATTGTTAAGCTTGATAATACTCAGTGAAGAAGTGTTAATAAGTATCAAAGGCACAAACAGCAAGGGAGGGAAAATATTATAGGGAGAAAAGAAGAGAACTTATCAGGCTCAGTGAAAATGCCAGACTGTGGACAGAAATTTAAACATATGTGTGTGTGTGCATGCTCACACACATACACACATGGTACTAAAAGAAAACTGTACCCATTTAATTGCACAAACACTTAATATCAAGCACACAAGTTGTGATGGATAGACCTGAATTTCATTAGTTCTGGCCTGTCTAATCTTTGACTTTCATCTTTTTGTTTTGTCCAATTTTATTTCTTCAGTATTTCAACTGCTTACAATAACTTGCAAACAGAAAGCAACAGAGTGTGTCACTCTAGTCTTTTAGCATCACTTAGCCAAAAAGTGCTACCTCCATACTCTCCTGTCTCTCTCATGTGCAAAGCTGCATCCGAGTCTTTTTGCACAGCTAAAAAAATCTGACTTACCTTGCCCGGTTTGAATCCTCTTCTGGGATGCAGCCGGATATTATCACTTGCACTTTGCCACCAATGCCATCTCCTGCCTAAAATCCACCTAAAACCTGGCTAGAAGCCACACTCAGCTCAGTCAGGAGCTTCCTGGTTTTGCAAATTGGCCAGCTGAGCTTGGATTCTAGCTGGGTTTTAGGTGGGAGATGGCATCAGTGGATTCAAACCAGGCAAAGTAAATTGGATTTTTTTTTTAGCCGTGTGAAAAACTGCTATATTGCTGTTCTTTCAATCAACCATAATTTACCTAATCTAATGCAACAGCACACTATGTTCTGAGTTGATCTGGGAGACAGAAACATATAGGACTCTTTCAAACGGGAGGAATTTCTCCCAACTCCGAATGGAGCCAATGCGGATTCATGTAAATTCGCTTGTTTAGCGAATTTACATGAACCCCTGCTCCATTCGGAAGAACCCCTGCTCCGTTCGGAATTACTTCCCATTACCCGAAAATGACCCCCTCCTGCCCGAATTTGCATGCGAAGCTTTAATTCGCAATAAAGTAAAACCCATGATTGCATTCGAATTGGCTTCCCTCTTGCCCGAATTTGCGTGCGAAGAGTTAATTTGCAATAACATAAAACCCATGATTGCATTCGAATTGACCTTAAATTATACTTCCAATTTAGCCTCGTATGAAAGAGTAGATAGTCCCTTATCTTTTCTCCTTACAAAACTGTGAGATATTGTGTGAATTAGATCATAGGTGAGATTTTAATTTGCTTTTTAGGTTTTTGTTTTTTTAAAAAAAAAAACATTTTTCAAATAATGTTAATTTGCATTGTTTGTAATGTTGTGATGTTAACTCTCATAATCCAGAGATTGCAAAGTCCTTTGTACATTTGATGGAAATTATTATTATTATTATTATTATTATTATTATTATTTTCAAAAAGGTCAAGTGCTGGTAAAATTAAAACAGATTGATTAACTCAGGTTTTGTGTGATTAACTCTTAAAAATCAGAGTTTGAATTGATCTTTACCCAGTCATGCTTGCCATATTGAATTAGAGTTGCTGTTTCTTCTCCCCCCCCCCCCCCAATCCCCGCCACTGGAAGGATCTTCGTTTTGAACAGTTGCATAGAAAGGAGGTGCAACATCATACTCTCAATATTGGGAATAATTGTACCTTCAGGATTTGGCCAGCTCAGAAGGCTAAGAATTGCATTCAGTTTAATTTTTGCTAAGAACTTTTCAAAATTCTAAATGTCCTCCATTTCCATGGAAAGAACTTAAAATTTCAATCAGTCAAATGTGGAACTAATAGATTTGCCTTCCCCTAACTTGAATTCAGCCTGCAAAGGGATTATGTAGCCCCCTTGAGAATAAGTATGTGAAATACACTGTACCATAATCTTTCATAGATTTGGTCTACTTCCTCAGATGCATGAAGAGGAAATAGATCATAGTGACTAGAGTGGGCAGGGGCAACAAAACAAAACAAACCAATTAGCAAGTAGGAGTCTGTCTCCTTGGTTATGTTTATTCATGTTTCAATGCTACTTTTAAGTAATTGTTCACATTGTTAATCATTGTTCACAAAATTATTTACAGCATGCAAGACAACAATAAAAATCCCCCACAACGAATACCCAGAACTTAGTAAACAAAATCAGTTCATAGAATTATAGAGTTGGAAGAGACCACAAGGGCCATCCAGTCCAGCCATCTGCCATTCAGGAACTCTCCATCAAAGCACACCTGACAGATGGTCATCCAGCCTCTGTTTAAAGACTTCCAAAGAAGGAGACTCCACCACACTCCGAAGGAATGTGTTCCACTGTCAAACAGCTCTTACTGTTAGAAAGTTCCTCCTAATGTTTAGGTGGAATCTCTTTTCCTGTAGCTTGCCTCCATTGTTCTGAGTCCTATTCTCGGGAGCAGCAGAAAACAAGCTTGATTTACACCACTAAATTATTCTAAAACAGCAGAGTCACTCAGGCTGCTGCCACACTGCAGAAAAAAAAAATCCATCTGTTGGAAATGCTTTGAGTTCCTGCATGGCAGGGGGTTGGACTGGATGGCCCTTGTGGACTCTTCCAACTCTAAATTTCTATGATTCTATGATTCTATGACCCCATTTTAACTACCATGACTCAATGCTATGGAATTCTGGGATTTGCACTTTGGTGATATATATTTGCCTTTCCTCTCAGAGAACTTTGGTGCCCCACCAGATTACAAATCCCTGAATAATTTTGGGCTGGCAGAAATCAGAGACACCATATTGTTTTGTTTTAGAGGATTTTGCCTCTCTATAGATAGATGCCTTATACATTTGGAACACATCAGAAGCATATAACCTGTGTATTTTTAGTGGAAAGTATATAATTCAATAGATAAGAGAATCATAGAGTTGAAAGAGACCTCAAGGGCCATCCAGTCCAACCCCCGTCATGCAGGAACTCACAAAGCACACCCAACAGATGTCCATCCACCCTCTGTTTAAAGACTTCCAAAGAAGGAGACTCTATCTAACTCTGGGGGGGGGGGGTGTTCCACTGTTGAACAGCTCTTACTGTCAGGAAATTCTTCCTAATGTTGAAGTGGGATCTCTTTTCCTGTATTTTGCATCCATTTCTCTGGGTCCTGTTCTCTGGAGTAGCAGAAAACAAGCTTGCTCCAGCCAAAATATGACATCCCTTCAAATATTTAAACAGGGCTGTCATGTCACCTCTGAAGATTATGGTGGCAAGACAGTGTTTCCAAGATCATGCCCATATCATAAATGGAGACGGCTAAAAGAGAAAACACTTCATTCCACAGGGGGTATATGTGTTTATGATTTAATGCAAGGAATGTGTACAAGCCTGTGACCATTTCAAGCTTACCAACCTTTAAGTAACCATTGTGGACTTCTTTATGGAAATGGAGAATTATACTAGTTGCTCACTTCTAAAAATGATTCCAGCCCCTTTTATGAGTGTGTCTGTGGGTCACATACTTTTAAAGACACTTTATAATCATGTTTTCTTGGTAACCACCAAAGTTTAAAAAAGGTATTGTTTAAAAACTGAAGCCCTGATTCTCATTATTTTATCATATCTCAAAATGTCAGATTTCTGGAAACTCTGGAAGTGGGGGAATTGGCAATTAAATCACTAAAAGTTGGCATCGCTGACTCCTGTTAAATCTCTACCATTGCTTTTTTGAAGCTCTCAGTAGAAATGACATGAAACAAGGGGGGGCATTGCAATTTAGTTTCACGGTGCTGGAAAGCACGAAGTAAGCACAGGAAAATTCATAGGGCAATTTGTTTTTAAAAAGAAAAAAGAAGCAGGGAAGAAATTCAATGTGCTGAACTCCCTTTCAGATTTTTGACATGTAACAAGTCCCTGTGATACAAATGACTCCAGAGGCAGGTGAAATGTAAACACATGCTTAAAAAAGGAAGAAGAAGAATAGGGCCTATTTAGTGCTTGTTATGCATTCACACTAGGTAGGTGGCATTTTTCATGCGTTAACAAGTGCTTGATTCCTATCATTGTTCATACAGTGAGGTTCCTTAGCAGTGTGGTCCTTTTATTCCCATCCCAGAGTGCTTGGGGTTTGTTGGGGAGGTGCTGACCTTTAACATCCATATTGTCTATGGAAACACCTTTATTAAAACTGATAAACTAGTGTGGTAAATTTTTTCCCAAACATGTTATATTTATTTTAGTATTTTTGCCTTACCAATATACATCCATGGGATTGGGGTAGGTAAGCAACATACTATACAGTTAGCCCTCCTTATCCACGGATTATTTATCTATGAATTCAAGCATCCACGGCTTGAAAATATTTTTTAAAATATACAAATTCCAAAAAGCAAAATTTAATTTTGTCATTTTATATACGGGATACATTTTGCTAAATCATTTGCTCATTGGGACTTTAGCATACATGGATTTTGTTATCCACAGGAGATCCTAGAACCAAAACCCAGCCGATAACAAGGATCCACTGTATATCTCAACTAAATACCATCCATTTCAAAAAGACAGACAGTATAACAAGTATATAAACATCATCTTAAGCCAATGCTTTTGAACAGACAGGATGAATTATGGAGGAGTGGGGGACGCAGGAAAATTAGGAAAATGTATTATTTTAAAATCCTGCAATTTGGATTTACCAACTAGCAGCTGTTGAGATCAATAAGATCTGTTCTCCTATCAACCAAGACACAGCTGACTGAAGTTTCCACTCTCTTTCCACCAGCAATCATCAGTTTCTCTCTCATATATATATATATATATATATCAGATTTCTGTAGCACAATCATGAGAAAAAAAATCTACATTACTCACAGTGGCTGCTGGCCAGTAAATCAGGATGGGGGGGGGGGGGAGATTTGGCTGGGAGATACTACTTACATATGCAACTATGATGTTACATTTTAAAAACAACAACAACATTACAACATTATTATAAACACAAAGTTATTCATAAGAGATTCTATGTACATGAAGAGGAGGAGGAGTTTTTTATAGACAGGAAAAGATAGCAGTAGAAAGCAACAGTACAGTCTCTAGTCAATCAAAGCTGTTACCAAAGTAAAAGAGGGAGGAAGACTGGAGAAACTAAGGGGCTCTTTAGACCGCCCAAAAGGGGCGGTCCATAGTCGCCCCTTCAAGCAGCGAGATGAGGTCGAGGCTGCCACACGGGCAGCCCCGAGGCCTCATCTCGCCGCTTTTGGAGGCCGCGGGGAACCGGCAAACTGCCGGTTCCCCGCGGCCTCCAAGTGGGGTGCAGCAGGCGCTCTGGGCGCCCGCTGCACCCCACTTCCCTCGGCGGGGCTGAAGGGAGGAAGGGGCCGCCGCCGTGGCCCCTTCCTCCCTGGGTCTTTGCCGCAGCCTTTTAAAGGCCGTGGCAAAGACCCGCCGCAAAAAAAGAGCTCCGCGATGGAGCTCTTTTTTGCGGTGCGGGAAGGGCACAATTGGCGCCCTCCCGCGCCGCAAAAGCGTCACAACGTGCGCAGCATGTCAAAACGCTGCACACGTGATGACGCTTTTGTGGCGCCTCCGTATGGACGCCACCATCTTTAAATGGCGGCGTCCATACGCTTTAGGGTTAGGGCCTAAAGACGGGCTTTTGAGCCCTAAACGCGCATTTTTTTGCCCGTCTGAAATGGGCCTAAAACTCTGCTCCTGCCCTGACTAATCTAAGGGGGCTAGATGAGTATAGCTAAATTTAATGGACTGCAGATTAAAATACACATATGGATTTTTCTAACCCTCCAATGTGATGACTGGACAGGTCTCAGAGAGTCTCTCTCTCTCTCTCTGTATTTAACATCTTCCCAACTTGCTGGTTATCTCCTAAAAGTAAAATGAAAGAGTGCCTCTGGGTGGGCAAAACATGGCCTCAGTGTTGTTTTATGGAGGATTTTTTTTTTTTAAAAAAAAACATATCCTTGCAAAGGGCAGAGGTGAACTTGCCCTTAAGGCACTGATACTGACTTGCAGATTATCTGGGCTATAGAAAACAATGCAGCTGCTTACACAAGACAAACGCCAATTAAACATGGATATTTACCCTCTTTCAAATCCAGATAGATTGTGTGACAATACATCAGAATGGGGGACGTACCAGTCTGAGCCAGTTTGGCAGGTCTCCATTCAGTGGAGGTAGAAAAGACAGTTAAGCACTGATTGCTTTCAATAACAAAGCCATTTCCTTGTCAGCATGAGGAGGGGGGGGACTGTAGAGAATTTCCAATTTGCACCTTAGAATAAGGCTTGATTTCCCCCCCCCACCCCCAAAACAACAACAACAACAACAACAACAACAACAACAAAGGTCCAGGTCAGCAGCAGCTCTGTCTGTCTAATATGCCTTAATAATTCATGCACACTCAGGCAACATACAGTTTTCCTGTTTTATGCATCAAAGCCAGATTTTTCTTTGAACTATCTGTTCTAAAATACTTGTGTTTACTGTCTAATCCCTGACCTAGTGGGATTATTTGGGTGAAACGTGGTAATGAAACAACCTTAAAGATGGAAACAAATAATTCATCAGTGCAAACCAGAGCAGAACACACTGGCCTGATACAGACGGCCCAAAACGGCCGTATGTGAGACAGGATTAGGGTTAGGGAGGGCACAGCATTTACATCCTCCCTAGCCCTAGCGTGTATGGATGGCACCATTTTAAAATGCACTGTCCATATGCATGTGCCTTGATAATGTCATGGTGTGCACCACATTTACACAACGCAGCACGCTCCTGACATCATGGCACCACTGGAGGGCGCCCAGGATGCCCTTTCAGCAGTGCTAAATGGACCTCCAAATGGAGCTCCTTTTTGTGGCTGTTCCTTGGCGTGGCCTTTACACAGCTGTGCCAAGGATCCCAAGGGGAAAGGGGCTGCAGCGGCAACCCCTTTCTCCCTTTGGAACCACCAGGGATTGCAGGGTGCAGCGGGTGCCCAGAGCACCCGCTGCACCCTGCTTCCAGGCCATGGAGAAGTGGCAGTTTGCCTCTGGGGCTGCCGGTGAGGCAGCCCAGCCCCATCCCAGCGCTTCTTTGGGTGCTGACAGACTGCCCCTTTTGGGCAGTCTGTACAGCCCCACTGTTTTCCTGATAAACCTTCCTTTTTTCTTACTCCATAGAAGGACACATTGCAGATTTTATTTCCCAAAATACTCTTCTTTCTGTCTGTCTTTGTCTGTGTGTGTCTATGTGTATGTTCATGGATACAGTACAATCCAACCTTCCACACCCACACAAAATATTCTGGAATGTTAGATATAGCACATTCTGGAAGATACCAAAGAGTAACCAGGCTTCCAACACAGTTGGTACTGCAGCCACAAGCAGAGGCAAAAAAGGTTGCAGCAGCAGCAAAATCAAAACACATCTAGGAAAGAAAGAAAAAAAAGCAATAGTGGCTATGCTAATGAAAAGCCCTACCCTCACCCCTCAAAAAAGGAAAAAAAACCTCTTTTCTTTCCTTATACTAAGAACAATATGATCCCACTTATAGGCTCTGTGGATACTCATTAGTCTGCAGCAGTAGATTGCATATTACACTGCTTCCGATCTCTCACCCTGTATGACGGAAACAAAAGTGCTAATCCAGGGGGGAAAAAGAGGTAGAATTGGTCAAACTGATAATGCTATGAATAACACTCCCTGTGTGATTTCTATGACTGCACAAGTTGTGAAATGTTCTAGTTATGAGGGACTGGATTTTGAAAGTATTTCATTGTCCCCAAGTGAATCAACTGCCTGTGCCTAAGCAGTTAAGCTTGTTTGTGTGGATTTCTGTTTTAATTCATCTTTGTACAAAAATACTCTAAAACTCAAATTAGCACTTGAGATTTATTTCTCTTGTTTGAGGCTAAATTGTGTTTTTCAGCCTCTGGAAGTGAGATGACTTATCAGACAATGAATTGTGCAAAAAGTAATATGGCATTGATTTGACAACTAAACAAGAAAACAAAATCATATCAAGAAGATGCAATTGAGAAGTGCATTGTGGCTTGGTCTCTTTTTGCTGTTGCGGTTTACTCCTTCCCTCTGGCTTTTTCAGTTTTCTCCTGAGTTAATGGGTTCTCAACTCTGAGACCTGATATCTTGTCTTGCCATTAATCACTCTGAAGTTAACAGCTAGTACACCTTTCAGCAGGAACTTGACTTTAACTCCATCCAAAGGCAATGAATCAAAGTCATGGGAATATAGGGTCCTGCCATTTCAAAAGAGGGGGGATACATCCTCACCTCCTATGACTTCATAGATTTCAAAGATTATTCATTTTTAAAAGTTATGCAATAATGCAAGGGATTAGTGACAGTTCAGTAATCTAAGGATTGTCTGGGAAACAGGTATATCATCTTCTAGTGTACTGCATAAAATCAGGTATCTGAAAATAAAATAATGATTCTGTTGTTGCCAGTGGTGGAGGTATGTCAGTTTGACAGTGAATCATTAGTACCAAGTTTTAGGATATTATCACACAATGCTCATTGTCACCGTAATTGCACTAATTAACAAAAATGGGAACATACCAGTTTTAGAGCAGCCATTATTGCATGTCTTTACAATTGCATGACTGAGGCTGCTTCTGCTATCATGCTTTGTTCTTGACTCCCCTTTAACCTTGCCTTCCTGCCCTATGCTTTTCCCAGCAGGTCTTTAGGATTCACTTTATGTATTTATTTTACTTTTTAATGAAGTTCTAGAGTTCCACTAGTGCAGTTTAAGTTTCTTTAAAAAAAAAAAAAAGAATGAAATGAAATGAAATAAACAAAAATTAAGGGAATTGGGGGAAGGGAGATGAAAAAAGAGACACTGACATCACATGACTGCCAATATTGCAACTGTCAGGAGTGACATTTTGCACATGAGGTCTAATGCCATTCCAATATGACTGGCAACTTATTGATGGGTTTCTCCGTCAATGAAAAGGGATGCCCTACCCACACTTTGTGGACACAGCAGTTATGGGTCAGCTGTGATGTGAAAAGTATCAACAAAAGCTCTGTTTTATTACTATAATTACAGTTTAAAAGTGTGAGAATCACCTTAATCTGAACTTCAAAGGAGGTACTGAAGATCTATTCCCCTGTTTTGAGGATAGGGCTCAGTTCCTTCAATAGCTCTCCCCATTGACATGCAAGCAACCAGCAACCACATAGTTATTAGAATCTCTGTGGACCTCCGTGGTATTATCAACAGTTGTTCTTCTGTTTTCAATAAGATAAGAAAGGAAATAAAAAGAATGGAAAGCAAGTCCAGTTGTAGTAATATATAAGTACAGTGGTACGCCGGGTTACGAATCCCCCGGGGTACGAAAACCCCGGGGTACGAAAGAGCCGGGGCCGCAAAAACGGCCCCGGTTCCCAAAAAAAAAAACCCGGGGTACGAAAAAAAGCGCGGTCCCTTTAAATTTGCCGCGCGGTGCAGCAAACAAAGCGGTCCCCCGGGTTGCGAAGACTTCCGGGTTACGAAAGGTAATCCGGAACGGATTACTTTCGTAACCCGGGGGACCACTGTATTGCTTGAGAACTGCCTCAGCATTGCTTTTAGTACTGACTTTCTTAAGCATTGTTTTAAGTATTACATTCACACCTCTGGATTAAAGACAAGCTGCTTGTGAGACTTTAACATTTTACAATACTCCCTGAAGGTTTATAAACTGGGTCACAATTTGCATCTACCTAATCTTTTTATTATTTTTAGCTTTTTGTGTGCCACGTTGGGTACCACTCTTGCAGAAAGGCAGCATATAAATCAATCAGTCAAACAAACAAACAAACAAATGGAGCAGTCCTATTGTATTCTGGCTCATTTCCAATCAATAATCCTATATACCTATGGCACTACTTGCAGTTCCATCAGTGCCCTGAAGAAGTGGGTTGATGTCTGAAAACTCATTCTAAAGTAAAAGTGCTGCTGCTGGATTCCATTTTATACTGAAAGAGATTAATATAGCTCTTTGCAAACTTCAATTCCCATGGTACTTTTTTGGCCTTTGCATATGTCCATTCCTCAATGTTCTGTATCATCTTTCCTCTTCTGGTCATCATAATTTTCTCTCACATATACCTCTTTTTGTCTTTTTATTTTTATTTTGCATAGTACATTGGGTAGAATATATGTTTTTTTTTTTTTTAAAAAAAGGCTTGTTGCAAGGATCTGAGAGAAAATTAAATTAAAATACATGCTCTGAGATGAAAAAAAACAACTTCAAAATTCCTCCAATTAAACAGAAAATGTATAGATGGCACATATACTACAGAGAAAATGTATGGGCTTTTAAATGCCCAAGTAAGAGGAGTGTTGATTTTCCACCTCTTATGTGGCAGCGTTTAAGTGTGTCAGCTAGCATGGAGGATTCCTTACCAGAAGACACTAATCTGTACATTTCTAGTGCTTACAGCTGCAGAGAAGAGCAGTTCCTTTAAATGAGAAAAGGAAACACCAGATCCTACAAATATTGTTGGACAACAATTCTAATAATTCCTCCCATTAGCTATTCTAGGTAGGGCAGATCCGATGTCCTACAATATCTACAGAGTCATTAATTGCTTATTCCTGTTTCGACACTGAAGGCAACAAATGTTGGTAGTGAGAGATTATCTACCCTTCCTCCCAATAGCTTAAAATGCAGCTCAAATGCCCACCTTATTCTTCATTATATCAACAGGATACTGTGATATTATTGAGAGATCAAGTCTGTCACATGTTCATCCAAGAAACCCCATGGCTGAACAATATCTTACATTTACCACCTCCTCCACTACTCTGAGCTTTCTTATATTTTGTCTCTAGCACTCCATGATAGCTACTTTCTTATCCCTTACATTTATACATAATTATTTATTTTACTGGACACCGTGTACCTTAAAATGAAGTGGACCAGTAATTATTGAAAATAATTAAATCAATATTTTTATTTGATAATCAAAATGTGAATGATTCCTTCCCTCCCCTATATGGAAGGCTGCAGTCATGGAATCATAGATTCGTAACACTATAGAGGTGAAAGGTAATCCAAATTTCATGTAATCCAGTTTCTTTCTCATGCAGGAAATGCACAGCTGAGGCATTCCTGACAGATGGCCATTTAATGTGGAACTTGTTATCAAACATATAATTTGTTAGTGTAAAATCCCAGTTGTTATGTTTGGGAATGAAATATATATATATATATATATATTTGTTTATATTTTTATATTGGAGTGCATCTTCTTTTATATTTTTATATTGGAGTGCATCTTCATACAAAAAAAAAAAAAAGATTTCAGGACAATAGACACAAAAATGAACAATACAATGAAAATCAGCACAAAGCCAAACACTCACACAGTTAAATTGGAAGCCATATTTTAGTCAACTAAAAATGTAAATGTGCATTTAAAATGGTAGAGTACTAATATTAGGGTGCTCTTTGATTCTGATGAAACTGCCAGCTTGCTTAATGACTTCTTATATTTATTTGACATTAGGAGAAATAATGGGCCAGCATTCTATCTTTCGTATTTATACCAAATTAAGACGTCTGTGATCTCAATGACTGTTACACTATTCAGACATGGGCAGAGACAGAGACACTAATTTTTGAAAAATGGAAGAGATCTAATGTGTCAAGGGGGGGGGGGTCAAGAAGAATTACAGAGTAAATGCTCAATTGTTCAGTAAGAAGACAGTCACTGGGAAAGTAAGACAGAGAATTGTTTTTTGTCAAGACAGCTTTTTTTTTAAACATTAGCTATGGAATTTAAACAGATAAGGAATTTAGAACTTATTAGTAAAAGCTCTGTGCTCTCCTAAAAATACTATGTTGGAATCTAGTAGCTTATTAATCTCTGAGAGCTTCTATAACAATCGGGGTGAGTCTAGCTCAGTTTAGGAGTATTGTAATATATTTGCAATCTGAAAGAAGTAATTCACTTGCATCTTGTAATAAACATAATTTCTGTCCAAGAAAATGTCACATACTTCTCCCAAAGGAAAGTCTTTTCTCAAGAGAAAAACAGTGCTAATCCTGGGGAAAATGAAGTAGATGATACAGTTGGGGAAAGGCACCAAAGAATAGGTAAAGACGTAGTACAGGAATACCTGGCTACTCTAGACAAACCTGCCAATATAGGATAGGTGATATTTGGCTTGTCAACAGTACATGTGACAGGGATCTAGGAGTCTTAGTCTATAACAAGCTAAACATTAGTCATCAATGTTATCAACAGGTTAAAAAGGCAATCCAATTCTAGGCTGTATCAATAAAAGTATAGTGTCTAGATTGAGAGAAGTAATAGTCCAACTCTTTCCTGCTTCTGTCAGATCTCACCTTGAATACTCTGTACAATTGTGGGCAACACAATTCAAGGGGATATTGACAAGCTGGAGGATGACCAAAATGATGAATGATCTGGAAACCATGCTTTATGAGAACCAGCTTAAGAAGCTGAATATGTTTAGCCTGTGGAAGAGACGGTTAATGGTGACTATATAAACATGCATAAATAGTGCAAAATATTGTCATATGAAAGAAGAAGCAGGCTTGTTTGCTGCTGCTCCAAAAACTAGGAAATGGAGCAATGGATTCAAGCTACAGGTAAGGAAAGTCCACCCAAACATTAGGAAGAACTTCCTGATGGTAAGAGCTCTCCCACAGTCGAACATGGTGCCTCAAAGAATGGTGGAGTCTCCTTTTTCAGAAGTTTTTAAGCAGAGGCTAGATGGCCATCTGACAGGAGTGCTTTGCTTGTATCTTCCTGTATAGTAAAAGCTAAATAGTTCTTGTGATCTCTTCCAATGGTATAATTCTACAAAAGACGATGGCAAACAAAAAACAAACAAAAACAGCAATCACATTAATAATATAATTAGCTCACCTAACTGTAGCTGCTTTTTCTATGGATTCCCAGCAGCAAAGGGGAACATCTTAGTTGTCTTCATGGTTATACATTTAGAATTCTATGATATACAATAAGTTTTTAAAGAATGCCACAGATATTATGCAGTAACAATGCAATCCCACACATGAGTATGCCCCACAATGTTCAGTGGGGCTTGTTCTTTATAAAGTATATTTAGGAATATAATCTTACTTGTCCTGACAAGCCTGAGATCTGCATTTATTATAATATTGTATGAGAAACCAATGATAATATCATAGTTGAAATAAGTTATCTTTTCAGAAATTATTACAATTAAGTGAGTGATATGACAGAAAGTGAAAAAAATATTGCATTTTCTTCATTTGGTTGTGGATTGTTTTGTTCTTTTCTCTTGCCTTTTTCCCAAACCAATTTATTGTAATTGAAAATAGAAAGTATCTCAGAACCAATCATTTATAACATTAAAGAACAATTAGATAATCATAGTATTAAAACTAGGCAATGAGCTAAAATAGTCTAAAAACAGTTAAAATATAACCAAAGGGGGATATTTTTTTTTAAAAAAAAATAGTGTTAGAGGATGACATATTAGTAGAACAAAATGTGATTTTTTTTAAAAAAAAAAAAAGTTCTGTGTTGACACAAAGAGCTATTCTGCTCATCAGCTTCTCATCACCCTTTCTAGATGTGTTCCATACTAACACAAGAAGAACATTGGCAAACTTCCTTCTTAGATTCACTTTGTTTTAAGAGATAAAAAGTAAAACTCACCCCACCCAAAAAAGTGAGAGGAATAACCCTGTCTATAAAGTAACCATACTGAGATTTAAAATAATCGCCACATGATTCTGAATATCCTCCCTTGCTTCAAATATTGATTAAATATACTCAGACACTGAAATAATTGATTCAATGTCCAGTCCAATTACTATGCACATTGTATACTTGGAGAGGTGGTGTAGATATAAAGAAGGACTAATAATCAAGAAAATCCAATATTCATTATTTATCAAGGCATATGGGGAGCTGGTAGAAAGATTTTTAGACAGATGGAAAGAAAATGATGTGGGCTTGAAATATTAAGTAGTTTCAGGAATATCTCTCAGAGAAATCTAAAGTGGATGTTGCCTGCCTGATCCTGTGAAGGGAACACGACAAAGCAATCTGCTTAACTCCAGGAGATGAGCAGGAAGGTAAAGGTTCACAGCTTCACGCTCGGCCCAGAGTTCACCATGATGTTTGCAAGGCATGAATATATGAGTTTGACTTTGACTGGTGCACCTCAGGAGCTGTTCTGAACATCTGTAGCAATTAGTGATTCAGCATTGCTAGTGTCAACACAGGCCTCAAAGCTTCTACCTTGTCAAGAAGAAAGAAAATGTCTGCTGTCAAGTGGAGATTTCACAAGCTTAGCTAGTGTTCTGTTTTATTACTGATTGATTCACTCTTCTTGGGTCTCTTCTTATGAGATTGGAAATCTTGCTGTCAAAGAAATTGAGTTATACAACTGCATAAAATAATTGGATTCCTGATGAGGGAGCTAGGTATGTTTAGCCTGGAGAAGACATGGTTAAGAGGTGATATGATAACCCTATTTAAGTATTTGAAGGAGTGTCATATTGAGGATGGAGCAAACTTGTCTTCTGTTGCTGCAGAGAATAGGACATGGGAAAATGGATGCAAAGTACAGGAAAAGAGATTCCACCTCAACATTAGGAGGAACCTCCTGAAAATATGAGCTGTTTGACAGTGGAATACACTCCCTCAGAGAGTGGTGGAGTTTCCTTCTTTGGAGGTCTTTAAACAGAGGCTGGTTGTCCATCTGCCAGGAGTGCTTTGATTGTGAACTCCTGCATGGCAGGGGGGTTGGACTGGATGGCCCTTGAGGTCTCTTCTAACTCCATGATTCTCTAATTCCTCTGTTTTTAGATGAGTCTCTGCTTATGTAAGGCAATAATTATCCTACCAGTGCCAGATAATGGAGCTCAATTAGAATTTCTGTTCCTTCCAAACCAGTTGTCTGGAAACCATGCCTTATGAGGAAAGACTTAAGGAGCTGGGTATATTTAGCCTGGAGATGAGACGGTTAAGAGGTGATATGATAGCCCTATTTAAGTATTTGAAGGGGTGTCTTATTGAGAATGGAGCAAGCTTGTTTTTTGCTGCTCCAGAGACAAGAACAAGTAACAATGAATGCAACCTACAGGGAAAGATATTCCACCTCAACATTAGAAGGAACATCTTGACAGTAAGAGCTGTTCAACAGTGGAACACACTCCCTTAGAGTGTAGTGGAGTCTCCTTCCTTGGAGGTCTTCAAACAGAGGCTGGATAGCCATCTGTCAGGGATGCTTTGATTGTGATTTCCTGTATGGCAGGGGTTTGGACTGGATGGCCCTTGTCTTTCTTTAAAATCTATGATTCTACAATTCTATGATTCCAGTAGTAGAATTCCTATGTGTAGCACATGATAAATATGACCCAGATTTTAAAAAGATCAGAAGGTTTTGATAATCCTGCAGGCAGTCCAAGAGAGACAATCAAAATACAGGACCAAACCTCACATTTTTATCCTACTAGATAGCCTGAAGCTACAGAGCAGGCAAAATGGATGCCACTGACATTCATACAGATCTAAACATTCAGAAGCTGAAATTGAAATAAGGTGTTAATGTGAAGCTAATACAGTATCATCATCATCATGTTACATTATCATTAGCATCAACATCATGTTGTTTATTTGCCCTGCCCATAACCAGGGAATGAAGACAAGATAATATAATTGGATTTAAATATGGGCTTTACTTTATTTAGGTTAAACCAATCTGTAATATGGAAAATAGGTAGCAAAGCTAACAGCAGACAATGCAGGTCTACAGGTCATCGTATGAGGTCAATGTAAGGGTGAAACATCTTACTTCATGTACATATATGAGACAATGCCCCACCAGATCCTGTCACAGCCAAATCCCCAGTTTAAGTAAACAGAAGGGAGCCTGGTGACAGACAGTAGCATTGGTTAGACCATGTTGAAACACATGTACCACTCTTGCATTACATTATTTATATTACTGTGCCATTTTGTATTTGTAATTATATGAAATTCATGCAATAAATCTGTGCATCATGTTACTTGAGTTTTCAAAGTCATACTGGCAAATTTCATGTCCTAGAAGCTCATTAGAAACTTATTATCCATAAAGCCTGAAGAAAAAGAACTGTCAAAATGACTCCCAGAAGGTACAAGCAAGTCTTCTGCCCAAAGGGATATCACATTTGGGTCATGGGTTATAGATGCTGACTGCTAAATGACCCTTCATCTTCATATATAAAGGGAAAGAAATAAAACGGTTCCCTAAGCCTTTGACTTCTTTGTTGGTGCATACAAAATTATTGCCTTAAGGTTTAAGCCTAAAAAGGCATACAAATGTATAAAGATACACATTCATGAAATAAAAGTAAGCAGAGACAAAAGGAACAGCGAAAATGGTATTTCAAAAAAAAAAAATGCATCCCTTGATCAAATGCGAGAAGAGACCAACAAATAAATGAAGTAAAGCACATCTGTGCCATGTTTGGAAAGACATGAGGGTAAATCATAGGTTATTTAAGGTCTGTCCACCATGCACTGTCCCTCTTTGTTGATTGCCAGGTTATCCTCCACATTTTCTAATTATATATCTTGGTGGCAAATGCTAAAACATTAAAAAGTTTTTAAAAAATTAAACATAACAATTTGAAATATACAAAGGTTAAGAAATAATCTAAACCACTCCTCCACCCTACTCCACCCCCCAACAAAATTAGGCCTGCATGCTTTTAAAAAGTTTTCTGGAATAAAAATGTTTTTGCTTACTGGTGAAAGGCCAGCAGAGAGGGGACCAGCCTAGCCTCCAATGGAAAGGAGTTCCATAGGGTGAGAGAAGCCACTAAGAAGGCTCTCTCTCATGTCTTTACTAACCGAGCCTGGGATGGTGGTGGGAACAAGAGAAAACCTTCTCTTGAGGATCTTACAGCTCATGATGGTTCATATGGGAAGATATTGTCTCTCAAATAGTCTGGACCTAAGTCATATAGGGCTTTATAAGTCATGCGCAGCACTTTGAATTGTGCTCGGAAACAAACTCGTTTTATGCTCCTTATAAATCTCTGATTAGCATTTTAGCTGCGGCACTTTGGACCCACTGAAGTTTTCAAACACTTTCCAAAGGAATCCGTCCACCCATCCATCACATTATTTATATTCCACTTGGTCCTGGACTAAGACTCAAGGCAGTTTACAGATGGCAGAAATTTGCAATAAAAACATATATTGTTTAAAGGGGGTTGGGAAGATGGAGTTGTAGTGGATTATTGGGATTCCATCTCCCTTACCAGGTGCCCTGTCCCACAATCTACTGGATATGAGGTTTTTTTACTTAAAGGTGGTGGCCAGAATATAATAGGGATTCTGATGGTGTACTGATCACCCCACTGCACAACAGTCTGTCTTCCTGAGCTGACGGAGTTGGTCTCTGCAGTGACATTGGAGTTTCCTTGGCTTGTTGCGCTTTGTATGTTTTAAATTTTGTATGTTTAAAAATTGCTAGCATGTGGTCAATAAAACAGTTTCTGCCCATGAGCTCAGAATATATATATATATATATATATGAATGAAAATTTGTGGAGGAAAGAGGAAAAGAGGATGTTGTCTTTGAACAGGGTTAATGGATTGACCTTCCTTGCCATCCTCTGCTACACTTTCTAGAATGGTGCTACTGGTGATGGATGAGGGGAAACAAGGAATGGATGACAATGTGGTATAGAAGACCTTACACAAACAGTTGTGGAATATGACTACTACTACTTAAAAAATAAAGAGGACTCTATTATGTGTAATGCTGTGAGGCAAAAAAATGTATGCCCCTCCTAGGTGACTCCTCTCTGAGGTAGACAGAGAGAGAGAGAGAGAGATAGGTTCATCCATATTATTATTTTTTTCTGAAAGTGTTCAAAGGGCTCTTGAAGCACCTTTGAGACTAACTTAAAGAAAAAAGTTGGTAGTATGAGCTTTCGTATACTTGAGCTTACTTCCTCAGATGCATGTTTGTAAGTAGGCTCAAGTCTATGAAAACTCACCTTTCTTTCAGTTAGTCTCAAAGATGATACATGATCCCTTTGCATACTGGTTTTCCAGACTCAGGAACAAAACAGATGTCTCAAAAGGGGCAGCATGATGCCATCTCTGAGAGAGCTGGATTAGGACCACAACAACCACACACCACAGCCCCAGTTTGACCAGCTTCTGCCCCAAATAGGAGTGGGGGGAAAAGAGCTGCACCTTCACCTGTAGATCCAGCTTTTTTCCGGCTCTGGGGCAAGTGGTGTCTGAATGCCATGCCCCCAAGTTACCCAGAAGCCAGACAGCGTTAATTGCCATCACAGCATCCAGGTGACTCAGGGGCATGTCACATCTAAATGTCACGCCCCAAGACTGCTACAAGCCAACTTTACTGGGCTGTTTCAGCCCTATGTCCTTTTTTAATTCTTCTGAAAGTGTTAGTGAAATGCACTTTGTGGAACTTCTGAGTTATTTTCTCATGTGTATGTTTGTCTGACATTCTCTAGTAATAGGCTATAGTGTAGATGCAAAACTGTCAAGTACCGCTGCAAAACCTCTTTGACTGATGACACTGCATATTCAATAGGTCAGAAGGGTTGGCTTTCTTTAATAAATTAAAATTGCATTGGACTGTTTATTATGAACCTCTGGAAATTTTTAATCAAACAGAAAGCTGTAATATCAATTACTTGAGAGGATTTGTCAGTTTTACAGTGTCATTGGTATGCAGTAATTAACATAACCATATAGACTTTCTAAATGTTTAATGGCACTTGTTAAGTTTAAAATGGAGTTTAGGATAGTTTAAAAGTATCAAGCAGTGGTAGAGAACTTGGGGCCCTCCAGCTATTGCAACTTCCATCATCCCTCACCATTTGCTATGCTGCCTACAGCTGTTGGGAATAGCAGTCCAAAGTTTATGGAGGGCCACATATTGACCGTCCCCAGATTAGATTATTTGTTGTCAGTATAGCAGTTGTTAGCCAATCCATTTTTATACATTAGTATGTGATTATGATGAAGATATGTGAAAACAATCTGAACATGTGTCCATGTGATTTCTGAACAGTAGTACTAATTCCTCTCATCATCATCATCATCATCATTTATTTCTTACCCATCTCTCCCTATGAATCGAGGTAGGTAACAACAACAGACCAATAAATATACGCATGCACACATGTGCAGGCTTACTGATTATCCTTCAGTAAATAAATTAAGTAAAAGATGAAAGGGGCCTATGTTTGCACAGGAAATGTATAAATGATCCTCTATGTCCTTATAATAAGCTCTGTTCAGGTGCTAACTTGCTTGAACAAAGGCTTAAATTGGTGCTAGAAATGTGGACATGCGCTGAGCAGTGTTTTGCACTGGGATGTCACCTGGTGTGGGAGGTGGGACTGTGGGGGTGGGGCTTTGGGGCAGAGCCAAATGAGGCCCCTCCCTCCTTGTCTTGCACAGCTTTACTTTAGAGTAAAGCCATGCACTGGGCAGGGAGGGAGAGGGCTTGGCACTCTCCCCATCCATGCCCCTCATGGCTTTACTCTACTAAAGTAAAATCACATGGGGCAGGGACTGGGGACGCTGGGCCCTTTCCCTCCCTACCCCACAATGCTTGACTTCCAAGCCTCAGAAGACAGGGACAGGGGACCTGCTGCCTTCCATATCATGTGGCAGGGAGTTGGGGGCACTTGCTGGATGCCACCCCCTTTTGGGGGTATCACTCAGTGTGGCCTACACCCCCTGTAGCCCTTAGTGATGTTACTGCATGCACCCCCTGAATATACTCAAAATATACTAGATTTTTCCATGTTGTACGTGAAGATGAAAAGAGATATCTGAATCATGTTCGCTTGAATGTTGTTACAGAGTGCCATGATTGGAAGCTTGGGCATACCACCACTAGGCAATGACAAAGTATGCCAGATGACACATACCGATTTACTGAATCTGGATTCATGCCAGGCCAATACTATACAGCTGTTATTTATTTTGTTTATTTCTTCAAATATGTACAGAGTGATTCAAAACAAATGGTGCAATACTGAATAAGAACACATTTGTGCCATTCGTTTTGAATCACATCCAAAAATCTCAGAGTGGGTTAAAATAAAATCAATTTAAAATAAAAAAAATAATATAAAAAATTTAAAAGATGAACTGTGTATCAGTTAAAAACCAGACATTTTAAACTGGTTCAAACAATTTTAAATAACATTAACCATAAGACACGCACATTCTAGGTAAAATTAGTCAGGGCCAAAGGCTTTAATACTAAGCTGAGTTTCGACTTGATGTCAAAATGATGCATCATTGGTGCCATTCAGTCATCCAGGACAAGGGAATTCCACAGCATGGGTGCCAGTGAAAAGAAGGCCTCTCCTGTGTCCTCCCACAATGTAGTTCCTATACTAGTAGGACACAGAGGAGGACCCTGCCAATACATCTTAATGAAGTTGAGGACTTTTTGTTTCTCAAACGTATTGGGGCTTTACAGACTGCCCTTTTGGGGTGGTCTGCAGCCACCCCTTTAAGCAGTGGGATGGGGCCAGGGCTGCCTCACCAGCAGCCCCAGAGGCCTGATCCCACCACTTCCCCAGGCCATGGAGAAGCAGCAAAGTGGGGTGGAGCATGTGCTCTGGGCGCCCGCTGCACCCCACAACCCCTGGCTTTACTGAGGGGAGAACGGGGCCGCCGTCGCAGCCCCTTTCCCCTCGGGGGTCTTTGGTGCAGCCATCTAAAGGCCACGCCAAGGACCAGGCACCAAAAAAGAGCTCGATTTCCAAGCTTCTTTTGGTGCCATGGAAAGGGCGCCCTTGGCACCCTCCCGTGGTACCATTAACTCAGGTGGACTAGAAAGCATATGTACAAATCTGGAAGATACATGTATTAAACATAGATTCTTCTTATATAGGTCACACCATTAATCAGATCTAATGGGTAATGACTGAAATGGGTTCAACAAAATGAGACAACAGTGCCCTCACATTTTTTTAACTATAAATATCCTTTTGCAACTCTTAGTACACTGGTTCTCTTCCTCTGACAATCTAAATGTTTTATACTTTCAGTTTCTAAAAGCCCAAGGTAACATAGCCATTTGTCAAGAATTCTGGTAGTTGAAGTCCAAAATGTCTGCCAGTTCAAAGGTTGATGAGATCAGATCAAGCCTGAAGAATCCCAGGAAGCCAGGATGACAAAATTGAGGTTGGCCACATCATGAGGAAAAATAACCTATTGTAAAATATTCTCCTTCCCTATCTTTCAGATTAGAAAATATCAAGAAGTACCTCCCATTGCAAAAATAAAATATAATGTCCAAACATCAAAACATAGTAGTTTCACCTACATGTTAAGGCCTATTTGTAATGTTTGATGATGATGTCAATTGATTTCTTTTTGAGTGTTTGGATCACATGATCAACTAAGGCTTTTTTTATTTGGGAGTAATCTCTATTACTTTCTCTTAGACTTACTTTGGAGTAAACATGCCTGAGCAGGATCTGGCTGAGAGAGTGAATAAAAGAACATAGTAAGAAAAGCTGGTGAATGAAACAAATTTAAGAAAACATAAAAGGTTATCTCAAGCCACCATAACCTGTGAAAATATATTAGCTGGCATATGTTAGTGTAAGATTCTAAAGGTATAGAAATATATCATCATATTTGAATTATGTTTTCTTCTAAGGATCAGGGCATCATTTGATTAGTTTTTTCCTTAACTGTAATAAGTCATTACAGAAATGTAGTCTGTCTCTGTGGCTATAAAACCAACCGACCGAAAAAGGTTATTTTTATCAATTAGTTTTCAAAGCCTGCTACAAAATGAATTTCTTTGCAGATAAATCCTGGTAATATTATATTCTCAGATTAGTTTCCTTCTATTTTTCTTGCTAACAAACATTCAGTTACTCTCCAGGAATGTGTATCATGTATACTAGGCAATTGAAAGTTCTACTTCAGTAGTCCAAATACATGTTAAAATGAGAATAAAATAAGTTATTCTGAAAAGCAGGCATATCAGTTATAAGTGAAATGCATGAATATTTCTTGAATTATGTGCTGCTATAAACTAGATTTTTAAAAAAGATATTGTATCACTAATTCTAACACATGCAATACACACCTGCTTAGGCAAAAAAAAAAAAAAAAAATCATCCTGATCCTAAACTATTTAGATTAGCAAGACTGTGGAAGAGACAAACAGATGTTAGGTGAGGAACTGTAACCTATAGCCAGCCAATATTGTGAAGCAGGATATAGGTAAATCTGGCTATCCTGGCATTATTGGATTTCATTTCCCATCATCCCCATGGCTAATGGCAGCAGGTGATAGAAAATATAGTTCAACAATATCCAGAGGCCCATATGTTTTTCATCCCTCTTTATGTAGTGTGCTGTAATATTTTGAAATAAGACAGTGTTTTCTCTCAAGATCTACCAGATTATCTAAGAGTCCTTGGCCTGTTAGTTTATGCCTAAATTGTAATTTTTGCTGTAAGCTACCAACAGCTGTAAATTTTGCACATGGCAATATAAACTCATAATGGACAGTTGAATGTTTGTTGATAGAACATGACTTGCCCAAGGTCTCCCAGTGGATTTCATGCCTAAGCAGAGAATTGAACCCTGGTCTCCAGAGTCATAGTCCAACACTAAAGCCACTATGCTATGCTAGCTCTCTCATTCACAGAGCCAACATAAGTCGAGGTTAACATGACTGCACTTAACAACAACAAAAGGAATTCGGATATTTGCTGAGACCAGATACTTTTAAGAGACACAGTGGAAGTGGGTTGTCTTGGATGCCAGATGTTGACACCAATTCTGAATTGCTAATTGTGATATATATTTTAGGCAGTTAAAAGAATTGAATAAATGGAATTAGAACAAAAATATATACCTTTCAGTGATGGGACACAATTTCCATCTTTTCCTTTCCTATGAAACTAATTTCATGAGGAATTTGTATGTGGCACAGTGAGCACATACCTTACAACTTGAGTTAAAGCAAGTCATACTACGGTAGTAATGCTGGTCTCATTATTTCATCGGTCGGGCAGCAAATCAGTATAGATCGAACTGGAATAGTACAGTTACAAAAAGTTGCATATTTTGGAATGAGCCATATTAACCAATTATACTTCACAGATTCCTAAATTTTTGGATACAGTCTGAATCACTGATGTCCAAAATTCCAGTTAGTAACACCTGATAGAGTGTGATAATAATAATAATACAAATAAAAGAAATCCTTCCAGGTCAAACTTCTGCACAACCCTATGCTAGGAATTTTTAAAAAAATAACATGAAGCTTTACTTCCTCTTTGCTATAGATAACCCAATGTTGTTGTTCAACCTGTTTGCTGGAGATGCCAGCTATACGAGCTATGTTTTTCCAGGGCTAATGAAATCTGATAATAGCTCAGAAATTGCCCTGGAAAGGTTAAGATCTCCTCTTTAATTAAAAGAAATCTCTTTTCAGGTTGCACAGTATCTTCCATCACAGAGTTTTTCCTTCTAGATGATCAGTTGGATGTTTACTGGATCTGAATGTGGAGAGATGCACTTATTCAGGGGGAACACATTGTTCTTTACATGGTTTGTTTGTTTGTTTGCTTCTGTAGCAGAGCTCTTTATTTTGATTGGTGTATTATGGTTTCAGAGTACATTGCGTTATTAACCTTCTCCCTTCCTTCTAAAACAAGAACAGACAACTTCCTTGTTATTCTAAGTTTTGATGAGTTTGTTTTAATACAACAAAAGAAAACCAATCATTATTCCCTGTCCACCCACAGCTCTTCATCATTAACCTCCTTCACTCTCATAAATAACTGTATGTATAGAATGATAACTAGGATTAACTTTTAAAAGGAAGATGGGAGGAGAGGAAAACAAAGGAAAGTAGAAGCACCTTTAAGACTAACTGGTTTTTATTTTACCATGAGCATCCATGGATATCAACTCACTGGTTCAGATGCAGTACAGAATGAAGCAGGTTTATATCCATGGAAGTTTGTGCTAAAATAAAAACCAGCTAGTCTTAAAGGTGCTACCACATTTCCCCCCTCCTTTTAATCCTGCAATAGACTAACATTGCTCACTGCTGTGGAATTTTTGGATTTGTAGCTTTGTGAGCATTTAGCCTTCTTTGTCAGACAGCTCTACTGCCACAACAAACTACAATTCCTAAAAATCCAGAGCATTGAACCATGGCAGGCACAGTGTTGTGAAACGGGATTATTTCTGCAGTTCAGATGGAGCCATGGTTGTTGTTGTTATATTATCCCGGCCATCTCCCAGGGCTGAGACTCAGTGTGGCTTACAACATTAAAAATACCATACAGTTTAAAACATACAAAAATACTATATTAAAATAGAATTAAATTACTACAATAATAAAAACAAGCTCACTGCTAAAATCAAGTACTTTAAATATTAAAATGCTTAAAATACTTTAAAACAATATAACAACACCCCATCACATGCCTTAAAAACCATCTGTTTTAAACTATCTAAACAAGTAAGTATTAGCCTGCCAGGGGAAGGATAACAAGGAAGGGGCCATTCTGGCCTCTCTAGACTCTGTCCTTCCAGAGTCTAGGGGCAGGCATGGAAAAGGCCCTTAGTTACTTCTTTGAAAACTAATACAACAGGATTGACTTTATAACATATAAAAATAGTCACATATACTGACTAAAAACAGACTTTGAAAACATACATTAGGCAAAAGATGTGGAGGGGGGAAAGCAGAAGGGGAAGGACCAGTGAAGTTAACAACTTATAATATCCATCACAGTGCTAGGTGAGCCATCGAACAATTGGAAAAATACCACATTTAAATGTTTTCCACTTCCTCCTCCTCCTCCTCCTCCTCCTCCTCCTTCTCCTCCTCCTCCTCCTCCTTCTTCTTTGTTAAATACTTTCTTAATTATGTCCTAGTCAATAAAAACCTGTATCCAGATTTCTTGGTTGTTATTATTCGGAGATTCTCATTTATGTAAAGTGATTGCTTGGCCACTAGGGTTGCCCCAGAATGCAAAATTTGTGCCCATTTCCATCATCCCATTCCAGTGATAGATATACTAGCAGTAAATTATAAAAAGGGAAATTCAATGCTACATCAACATCCAAGTTGATAAGTTCAGTACTGCTTGCAAAAGGGGGTAATGCATGGGCAGGACCCCAACATATGGATCTGAATACTTGTAGTTAGTTCTCATACCTTGGATCAAACTTAGATCAGAACAGGGGCTGCAGTCAGGAAATAAGAACTTTGGGAATGGGGTGAGCAGCTATGAAAGAACTAGAAAAGATCCTAAAGAGTAAAACTCTACAAATGAGCGTGAATGTTAGAATCATACAGGATACTGTATTCCATATTACTGTGGAATACAACGTACAGATGTGAGTGTTAGACAGTGGACTCTTTCATACAAGGCTAAATTGGAAGTATAATTTAAGGTCAATTCGAATGCAATCATGGGTTTTATGTTCTTGCGAATTAACTCTTCGCATGCAAATTCGGGCAAGAGGGAAGCCAATTCGAATGCAATCATGGGTTTTACATTATTGCGAATTAAAGCTTCGCATGCAAATTCGGGCAGGAGGGGGTTATTTTCGGGTAATGGGAAGTAATTCCGAACGGAGCAGGGGTCATGTAAATTCGCTAAACAAGCGAATTTACGTGAATCCGCATTGGCTCCATTCAGAGTTGGGAGAAGTTCCTCCCCGTTTGAAAGAGTCCACAGAAGAAAATGGATAAGAAGAAAAACAATTCTTTTGAAATGTGGTGCTAGAGAAGAGTGCTGTACCTTGAACAACCAGAACACATGAAGCTTGAAGTCTCCCTGGAAGCCAGGATAACTAATTGAGGCTATTATACTTTGGTCATATCATAAGAAGGCATGACTCATTGGAAAAGACAATAATGCTGGGGAATATAGACGGCAGTAGAAAGGGAAGAAGACTGTATACTAGATGGATGGACTCTGTTAAGGAGGTCATGGGTATGAATTTGCAAGACCTAAACAGAGGAGTGGAGGAGTCTACAGGATTGCCATGAGTCAGGATTAGCCTGAAAGCAGTCAACAATAACAACAGTTATGCTCCAGGATGTTCAGTTGGTGACATATATCATGTGCCTAAATGTGTACACTCCATAATCTGCACTCCATGGATAGGAATGAAGTTCTTGAGCATTTCAAAAACACCTTTCTAAATACAGGATGGAAAGACTTCTTCCATAGCCCTTGTCCTAGGGACCTTGAGTAAATGGGAAAAACAGCTTGAAAGAGTTTATAGCTGTCATCCACTTAGCAGAGCTTGGAAAAGAAATCTTTTTGATATTGTAAAGTGGTTATGTTAGCTTAAAAAGTAATGTTTCCACAAGCTCAGTCCTATAGCCCTCTCCTTTACCATACCAAGCTCCTCCTTGCCTCAATCTCTCTGTCTGAAACAGGGGTCCAGCAAACCCCTATATGTAGAAGTCTGTGAAGCTTTTCCCTTTCAAATTTATGCATAGGCAGTGGGATAAGGCCAGAAGAAGGTTCATTATGTCAGAGGTAGGGATTTCAACATGTCCCCTATTTCATGACAGTCAGGAGACATGCTCTAGCATTTTTCTCAGAGTTGCTTTTCTGTGCTTTAAACTTTCTACAAACCTGATGAATATGATGGTGGTCTAACCTTCTATTGCCCATGGAGAGAAATTCAAATGTCAGAGGAAAAGGTTCAGTATATACTGCAGCATGCTTCTGGCTGTTTTGGCCATGTTGCCTATATTTATAGGATTTTCTTTACTCTGCAGTTTCTTTTCACACTTCCCCAGAGAAATCAGTGCCATTTTACTGGTGCCTAGATGAGAAAATCTATTCTACCTATGGGTTGTTGTTGTTTTTTTCTCCTTGTCTCAGCCTAAATTAGCGATTAGAAGGGTCATATTACAGAGTATATCAGCTTATTACAGAAAAAGGTTAAGAGGCATTTGGCCTGTGCTCTAGAGAGAGATCAAATTATCCTAATTTTAGAGGAAAAGCAACATTTTGTCAGTTTAAGATGAAAATGAGTTCTAAGGTTGTAATGTGATATGTTTATGCCCAGCTCATAGCCATATGTATTAGACCTATGACTGTCTTTGTTTTAGTTTGATTTGCTTTATATGAAAATATGTTTCAAAGGGTTTTCTGCTATTAGGCAAGAAAGTGAGACCAACACAAGAACAAAAGAGGCATAGTATTACACCTGGACAAAAGCTTCTTGGTTTCTCAAGTGCAGACATGTTTTTATATTAACAGTTTTAAAACTGTATGAGTGCCAGTGGAGGGTTTGAGACAGTGAAAGTTATCAGTGAAAGTTATCAGAATTTACCTCGTATGAACATTTTTTGTTCAAAAGGAATGCTGAGACTGGCAATTTTTTAACTAGTTTCCCATAAAAGTGTTCCAAGTGCACCAGATTTTTCAAAATAAATATTCAAGGACTTTTATTTATCAAGGACTTTGTGACACTAGTCTACTGTCCCACCACAATCACACCACTTCAAGAATGGAAATTGGCACAATTTCTTACCACACTTACACACATCTTCCAGGAGGAAGGGCAGGACAAGTGATTGTGGCTGCTAACCACTTCCCAAAGCCAACTGCATTAAATGTGCAGGCAGTCACACAGCAGCCCTGTGCAAGCGATTGTGGACATCAACCTCTTCCCAAAGCTGGGTACTGTGTGAATGTGTGAATGTGAATGTAGGAGGTATTTGATAAACATGATCACTCTTCTTCTCCCCTCCCAAAGCACAGGGCTGTTGTGTTCACATTCATAGAGCATCCCCATGTAAACAATCACAGTTGCCAACCACTTCCTGAAGCCAGCTGCTAGGTGAATGTGCACACAGCTGGGAAAATTTTGGGGCACAATCACTCTGACAGGAATGGCAAGAGGAAGAAAGGAGCATAATCACATCCACTCACACCATGCCTGAGAACCACAACTGCAGTGAAAGAGATCTATCACACAAAGACAATAATGGAATAGCAGTGAGACTAAGGCCCAAAACAGATGGGCAGGTGCCATGATTAGGGTTAGGAAGCACGCAGCAACCGCACGCTCCCTAACCCTAACACGTATGTGCGGCACCATTTTAAAATGGTGCCATCCATACACGCGCACCATGATGATGTCATGGTGCACGCCGCATTTGTACAGCACAGCACATGCCTGATGTCATGGCGCCACTGTAGGGCGCCTAGAAGCGCCCTTTCAGCAGTGCCAAAAGGAGCTCCAAAACGGAGCTCCTTTTTTGGTGCTTGTCCTTGGCATGGCCTTTAAACAGCCGCACCAAGGATCCTGAGGGGGAAAGGGGCCACAGCGGTGGCCCCTTTCTCCCCTCAGGACTGCCATGGGACCGCTGCACCCCGCTTCAAGCCACTGAACCCCGCTTCGGGCTCAGTGGCCTGGAGAAGCGATGGATTGGGGCCTCTGGGGCAGCTGGTGAGGCTGCACTGCCGCCAATCTGCTGCTCAAAGGAGTAGCGACAAACCGCCCCTTTGGGGTGGTCTGTACAGCCCCTATGAGCCTTTTGCTGGATCTTGCCCACCAGTGAAAAGATGTACTATAGTAACATATGGAATGCAACTCAGCAGAAGAGCTGACACAATGTTGTGTGAAAAATACTAACCAGAGATTCTTTATCTTGTTAAAAATTTCCTTTTTAGCCTTGTGTGATAAAGTCCTTAAATATAAATCTGTCCATAGAAGTAACCCAGAGTTATGGAATTAAAGGAACATCTATTATTTTATTTATTTATGGATATACTTTAAATATTTACTACTCCCAACTGAGGAAAATAGTGACAAACAGTAACAATGCAGGATTTTTTGAGGTCTTATAACTGGAAGAAGTACACTTTACTTATGACCCTTCTGTAGGCAGCTTTGATGCCAGCACTGGCAATGACTCATGCTCCATTTTACACCAATTCCCCAAAATGGCTTTCATTAAAAAAAGAGAACAATATATAAATAACAAAATACAAATCAACTAAAAATAGATTGATTGATATGTTTGTAATGTTTATTGGGTTACTTTACAAGGTTGGATTATTAAATTTTATTCCGCTAGCAAGAGCACCCCTGAACAGAGTTCTGATCAAAATTTGCCTCCTGGCAGAGGGCACTGCCTCCTGCAATACACAGGAAGTACTGCACTTCCAAAATGGAAAGGATTTTGGGGGGAATGGAGGAATCCATCTTCCTCCATGCAAATACTGGAAAAGTTCCAACTGAGGATCAAAGACCAAAGGCATCGACCAAAGAATCCCACAGGTGGCTTTTGATGGATCCAATCCATTATATTTTACGACTCCTCCTCCTCCTTCTCCTCCTCCTCTTCTTCTTGGAAGATCTACATGAATTTTTGTACCAAAGTCTAAACACATATAAAAAAAACCCTATAAAAATCTTTGCTGTCCCTTTAAAATCATACTGGCAAGATAAAAGTACCCTAGTTCCTGTGACAAGCTACCACACATGCAGGCAGAGCAAATGGAGACAGCTTCTGTGGTGTTCCATCTAAAATGTTTTCACTGTGACAGTCATGCAGTGGTGTAAAAGTAACAGTAGAGTTTAACAGGAATTTGGATTTAGCTATATTTTTGTTCCCACAAGAAAAGTTCTGTTATAAAATAAGACCTATGAAAATGGGTGATGGGCTTTTCGAATCTCAAGCAAGTGATTTAGCTTTGATACTTGGAGGAGTGATAGAAGAATCACATGAAAATACAAATACGGTAGATTGCAGAAGATTAAATTTAGCTGATGTGTTAAATGTATTTAAATGTGTTAAATAGAAAAGGATTAGTTTAATATCTAAAACACTTCTCACATTATTTACTGAGACCAGCTCAGTTGCATAATACAAGAACCAAGAGGTGTGTTTTTTTAAAATCTCAACCACGGATTTCAGACCAATGATGAAGTTAAATTTGATTGATCCTTCTAGCAAGGACTTCAGATTAATAACAGTCTCTACACAGAGATGAATGGGGTGTCCTTATTCTTTAGCTTCACCTTTTTTGTCACTACTGGGGCTTTCTAGATTGGCAGGAAAGGGAGACATGAAGTTGTATTTTCCTTAATGCTTAGCAGCTACACTGCAAGCCCCAGGTGTGTAATAAAAAGGTATAGGGCAGCTACACTGAGGAGGTGTGAAGACAACTTATCTGAAGTTTTTTCTGTTGCTCAGCAACTACATTGGAAGCTGTCAGGATGCTAGAAACACAGGCGGAGCAGCTGCACAGGTGGCAATGAACGGGGCTTTTGGCTGCACTGAACCTTTTTTTGTTGTTATTGTTGCTGGCTGCGAACTGCGCAGTTGCACTACTACACCATACAGGCAATTGTATTGCCAGCTGCGAACTGCACAATTGTGCAGGTACATCACACAAGAACTGTGAAGTTATGAAGATCTGTCAAATTACCATTATGGGTTTGCTTCCCTTTTTTAAGTGTGCAGTTGCATCAGTGCACCATGAATGAATCCATTATTATTATTATTATTATTATTACCTCACCCCTTTGAGATCAATTGAGATGGCTTACACATTAAAATACTATTACATCAATAAAACAAACTGCATCCCTCCCCCCTTAAAAAGATATTAAATCTGTTACAATGTAAGTTTATGAATAAATTTCTTTATTTTATGAATGAATTGACATTTTATGCACAGTTGCATAACAGTTACAGCATCCCAGAGTCCCTACAGCACATGTCTAGAGTTCGAATTAGAGCTGGAGCTAGGGTTTGGGAGCTTTCAAAAACTGCACAGTTGCACTGCAGCGTTTAGAGGCAGCTGCACAGTTACACCCTTTTAAAAAAGAAGCTGGGAAAAACAGGTCCTTTTTAAAGCTGCTTTTTCCCCACTAAAATGCAAAAGAAGTATGTTCATGCCAAACCTTCGGTGTGGGTCATCTAAAGGCTACACTTTCATGCAGGCATGAACACACCCCTTTTTGCCAGTCTAGATCAGCCCACTGTTTAACTTTTGTTCTTCAGCCCAGAAACTAGCAACCAGTTAATGCTTTAAAATTAAGCAGAAAAAAATGTGCTGCTTAATCATGCCTTGTGATGCTCACCCTTTATTCTTTTAATCATGTAGATTAAGTAAATGTATATGGATGCAACATACTACAGTGTCCTAATGTGTATCCCTTTATGCATAACTGCCTCAGAAATCTTAAACTTCATTAGATGCTGAAAAAATAAATGTACTCAAGTTGCATAAAGACACAGTATTTTAAATGAACTTTATACCTTCTCCTTTTTATGAAAAGATATATCAGTAATAAGGCAGAAGTAAATCAGAGCTGTGTATTCCACTGTGCTTTCTTCTGTTTGGTGCTGCTATGCTGTAAGACATAGAAATCATGAAGTGTGAATTCTTATCATCCTTTCTGGTAATTAAGGATATTTGCTGACCAACTTGGAAATAATGAGACCAGACACAGAGACATGGGTTGCCTTTAAAGCCCTACATGGCTTGGGTCCAGTTTACTTGCAGGAACGGCTCCTCCCATATAATTCTTCCCGCACACTCAGGTCCTCTGGTAAGAATCTATTGCAGCCAAAGAAGACCAGGTTGGTTGTGACTTCCCAGAGGACCTTTTCAAGCACCGCTCCAGAAATCTGGAATGACCTGCCGGAGGAGATCCGTCTTATTACATCTCTTGACGCCTTTAAAAAGGAAATCAAGATTGATCTCTTCCAGCAGAACTTACCAGACGGACCTCCCTCCAAAGGAGAACTGTTCCACCTGCCCAAATTCAATTCACTTCCATGTTATTTTACCCACTTCCACTATTGTAGGGTTTTTAGTATTGTTTATTTGTAGAGGGGGAGGGGTAAAGGGTTGGGGGGATTTGGGGATTGTTTTGAATTTATGATTGTATTTTACTTTGCTGTTACCCACCTCAGTCCACAAGGAAAGGCAAGATACAAATAAATATTTATTATTTATTTTTATTATATAAAATGGGCCACTTTATTTAAATTAACCTATTTATATGTTTTTCTTGACACCTGCAAAAATGGGAGGAAACAACCTAATGTGGGAGCAGCTGAAGCAGGTGGTCTATTCTCCAGACCACCTCTGCAGCTTCCCCTGGGCAAAACACCTGAGCCCCAGGGATACTCCATGGTGGGGTTGCTCTCTGACCAGCTCACATCTGGAATGCCAACCTGAGATTTCTTCACCCAACTCACAGGACTTGACTGAGGGTTTATATCCCATGTCAGCCCAAAGAAGGTTTGTTGCCCTAACGCTTTATTCACATGACATAAAGAGGCAGTTTCAGAGGCCTAACCTTCACCCAAAGAAGCTGCCATAGGTGATAACCTCAATGCTACATCTTCCTCCCTCAACAGCCAGCTGACCACCTATATAGGACCACAGCTCAGTGAATTATCAATGTCAACAAACATGATAGAGACAAAATTGTGGAAAGAGGAGAAAATTCTTACCTGGCCCAGAAGCGACCAGTATAATCACACTTTTGCAGAGGCAGGAGGGTGGGTCAACAAACCTGCAAAGAGGGAGAAGGGAGGAGGCACTGCCTATTTAAGGCATAGGGTTCACCTCTAATCCTTTGCCATC
Organism: Urosaurus nigricauda; assembly: GCA_034509955.1. NCBI lineage: Eukaryota > Metazoa > Chordata > Lepidosauria > Squamata > Phrynosomatidae > Urosaurus > Urosaurus nigricauda. The sequence continues at coordinate 251,069,435 of JAOEGL010000001.1, read as the reverse complement.
TCTAAGAGGCCATCAAAACTAAGTCCCCGGGATAAGATTCCTGATCCAGGGACTCGAAGTACTATCAAATATTGAATGGGTAATCAGAAAAAATGAAGTATTGTTTACACAGCAAACTGCAAGCATTCTGTTCCATTACAAGAAGGAAGTCAAAAGGTCAGGAAAAATATCGTAATATATGTATTTATTAAAAAATATTCCCCCATTGCCAGCAGAGCTAAAAATCAACTATGTCATAAGACAATAACAAAAAACAAACACAAAAACACAAAAAACCCAGTAGCATCATAATATTAAGCAGCAGTCATCAAATTAACATCAAGTTATTTGCATAAAAACACATATGCAAATAAAGCATTTATGCTCACCAAAATGTAACACAATTCTATGTGTAATGACCCAAGGCTAAGCTATGTCTATATCTGATGTACTCAGTTGACCACTGAGTTACACAGGATTCTTCTCCTGTCTTATCTTAATTAGTCTGAGGCTTTCTTCCATCAGAACTGTTTCTCTAACCTTTGGTCCTCCCACTTTCTTCAGTTTCTTTACTATTAAGTGTTTTTAATATAAATGATAGCTGGGGTTGATGTTGCTACTGATCTAAAATCTTTCCTCCTTGTATGGGAATCTGAATCCCCTTTAAGGTTAAACCCTTTTTTCCAACTGTACTCTTGGATGCACTCTAGGATGCACTCTTGGATGCACTCACCTCTCAATGGCTCCTCTTCTTTTTTATAGCTATGCACCAGACAGGCCCCACTTTTTTTTAGCCTGTATCCAATTGGCTGCTCTGAACATTGCATTTTGCCTGTGTTTCTCCACAGAGATGAATCAATCATATCCATTCTCTTCATTTCTGTTTCACATGTAGTCTTACCTAAGATTGTTACATTCAATTTCTTCCTAAAATCATGGAAAGAGGGGGGGGGGGCATTACAAATATAGAATTTTTCAAAATAACTGGTCAGATTCTTTTTTTTTTTTCCAAAATGAAATTTGTTTCAAAATTGCAAAGTAAATTACACAGTGTGCAACAGTATCTCTTTTAAGTCATTATTAAAACAAAAAATAAAATAAAAAGACATATAAAGGTTGAGATACATATATGAATCATACATACATTGTATTTATGTCTGTGGACTAGTATATATACTTTCATATCATTTGACGGAATGTTCTGTTTATTAGGATTAAGTACCCGTTATATACCCTTAGCATATATCTCCAAAATTTTCTATACATTTTTTTGCATTTCATACACATTCCCCCCCCTTTTCCCTTTCTTTCTCTTTTAATTTAAATTAAATTTAAATATTCTTGTATCTTGTACATTGTTTAGGGTTTCTTATACTCTTAATTATCCAGTTCATCTAATTTATTATTCTGTAAAGTGACCGTTATTCTTTATCTAACCATTGCTCTACATTCTTCTATTTGTTTTCAAATTCTTGTACAGTTTTCCTTGCTACATACATAGAGAGTCTGTCCATTGTATAAAATAACTGGTCACATTCAATTTTACATTTTTTTCTGTTTTTTTACAGCTGCACAGCCAAAACAGACATTGCTTTTAAAAGTAACTAAAAAGTTCCCCTGTTTTTATTGTGTTGGTTTAGGGTTCACAAACTATATTGATACTATCACACTGGGTCTGTATCCATTTCCCACTAGCTTCTGAGCTTCCCTTAAGATAAAGTCATATATCTATTAGACGATAGATAAGGATGACATCTGCTCCAGTAGTTCAATAGTCAAATGAATAAGATTTGTCTCCAACATAGCTTTTGGAAACAGCCCAGAACAATGAGAAATTTCTCATCAAGGATCTCATCTTTTTATTTATTTATTTTAAGGTCCATTTTGTGAAGAGCGTGTGGATCCATGTAGTTCTCAGCCATGTCAGAATGGAGCAAAATGCCACACTACTCCTTCTGGCTACTTTTGTGATTGTCCGACTGGATTCCTGGGTCACGTCTGTGAAACTGATATCAATGAATGCTTTTCAAGACCATGTCAAAATGGAGGCACCTGCACTGATATGCCAAATGTGAGTATTCAAAAGAACTCATTCAAAATAGAAAAAGCAAACACATTTTGTCAATACAGGGTCAGAGAATGCAGTTTTTCCTTTGTATACTAACATGAATTCCAACTGCATTCTCAGTATGTGGTATTTACATATTCAAGGTAACTTAACAGACATGCTTTTCCAGTTACTATCTTTACTAGATTCGAGATCACCAAACAATTAACTCACTTGGCTATTTTCTCTCAATTACTACAAAACATGTCTCCCTGAATGTGATGCTTTTTACATTCTTCTTTATTAGTTATTGATTGCCTCCTATTGTTGCTTTTGTGGTTATTTAAGATGAAGTGTAAACTGAGGACAAAGAAAAGATCTGATAAAGGAGGCATATCTGGAAAGGCATTGTTTTCCTTGTCTTCTTCATTAGTGAGAATCTAAAAGATATAAATAACAAAAGAGGAGCACATTAAAAGTCAAATGGGAAGGCCTCCTAATTACTGACTTATAAAGACCATAGGGCTCTTAAATGAAATTTAAAAGGACCAGACCTTTCATGAAGATATACAGGGATCTTGTAATTATAAGGATAACTGCATTCTGATCTGTGTGGGTTCAAATTATCTCCTCTATGACTTTCTCACTCATCCATTTTTTACTTTCTATATACACTTTTCCTTCTTTTTTCTTTCAGTGGTAAGTAGGATAAAGGAATAGACCCTGAGCATTTTTACTCAGAAGTAAACCCAGTCAGATTGAGTGTGGCTCACTCAATAATGCATTAACTTTTCATAGCTCTTATGACACAATCTTACCCATGTTCATTCAATCAGAAGTCCTAGGTAGGGTATATACATTGAATCATTGGGGTTTATAAAAGTATTCATTTATCTGTTCCCATTGCTTTGGTGGCTCTAAATTCTAGCTGGGATTAAAAATTGAATTAGGCCTACTGTCTTCATTGGGTTTTTACAAAAGATTAATTGACTATTCAAGATACTAATGGATAGCTAATTAATTAATTAATTAAAATATGTGTACTTTTCCTTATATCAAGAGATCCCAGGACGGCTTACAAATAGTATTAAAAAAGGTTTTTTAATAATATAATTCAAATAAGATAAACTTATATTAAATAATATAATCAGTTAAAAACAGATTTTTTTAAAAATTAAACATTTAAAAAATTATATTAACAGTCTGAGTCAATGACATCCAGTGGCTTTTGTAAACAGCTAGGTTTTAACATGGCACCAAAATGATGTGAGAGCGTTGGTGGCAGTGAGGCTTTCAGGGAGAGAACATTGGAGTGCCATGGCTGAGAAGGTCCTTCCCTATATCCCTATGCTGTGTATTGATTGACCTCACCGATGGGACATGCAGGAGGGTCCCTTGGCAGATTGTAATCTTCAGGCAGGGATATATGGGGAGAAGCACTCAATTAAATATTGAGGTCCCAAGCCATTAGAGCTTTAAATGTCATCGTTAAACTTAATGCTTAGTTAACTGATTAATCCCTCCCTTTCCTTTACAATATTTATCCATTTATTTTCAATAAAAGTGCTCAAGACAAGCTTACCTCAAAATGGTAAAACAATACAATTAAGCAATATAAAATTACTATTGCGGCAGATAAAACCCAGTAAAATGAGCAATTAGAAACAATCATTATAGAAAGCCGGAGCAGCTTAAGAGATATCTCAAGAACGAAAACAATGGACATGGAGCAAAAATATAACATTTTCCCTGGTCAGACCTTAAACAGAACATATGGTTCCTGAGATTGAACTACAATGCATAACTGGGAAATGCTGAGTTTCAGAATGCTTATATTACAGATCCGTTACATACTGTTACTGCGGTTCAGAAGTAATCAAACCAAACAATAAAACAAGAAGGTTATTCTCAGTGCAATCCCTGAAGTATTTTATGATCCTCAGAGAAAAACACAATTTAATTGCTGAAGGCAGCTGCTTAAAGGATACAAATCACATTCTCCCTTAGGCCAGTTTATTGGATTTACAAAGGAGATTAAAATTACATCCTTATGATTGTATAAAGGTAGAGCAAATCCTACATGGTACTTCCAGCTGTAAATTCTCAAATAAAAAGAGGAAAGTTGTCTATGCAAATTCTTATTCTCTCATTAGTGGGCAAAGGAATAATCTTCATTGCCTCAGGAAGTCTTAGTTAGGAACTAGTGTGTCAAACTGCTTGGACTATAGCACAGGATGCTGCTCAGGCACCAAAACATTCAGGATGTCATTGTGCATGTTCCCCATTACAGGTCAGGTGACAGGCTATGGGGCACTTTGTAGCACTCAAGGTGATTTAGAAGATGGTCCTGAGGTTTGACACTGTTTTTACTGCCATGGCTCAAAGCTATGGAATTCTGGGATTCAGATATTTAGCCTTCTCCATCAGAGAGCTCTAGTGGTGCAAGCTACAAATCTCAGTATGATGCAGGATGGAGCCGTGTCACAGCCAGAGAAAGAACTAGAATGTACTTCTCTTTCTTTAGTTTTTCAGTGTTGGTTTTTCATTATAGTTTCATAGGTCTTGACTAGAGCATCCTGACGTGTCTTCATTTGAAAGATAGTGGATCCCTTCATTTTTATAGACTTTCTTTCTGCCAAGTGGGATTTTTGTCTACAGCATCTGCCAGTATGCAATATACAGTATTTCCACTTCACCTGCATGCCTTTTAGTCACAGGGAAGAATTTTATCGGACACACATACTTATTAAGACATTGGCCAGAATGCTATTGGTGACATACATATTTATAAACCGGAGCAGCTGTTTATTAGAGGTGGAAGGAGTATTTTTTAAAAAATGGGAAAAATAGTCAAAAACATGGTTCTTGAGTGTTGAAAAACCTTGGTGAGAAGAACCCTAGACTTATGGGAAGCTTAACAATTTGAAATTTGTTTTGTCCAAAATTCACATTTGGATTTTTGCCCAGAAAATGCTGTTTCCTGTACAGAAAACAAAACCGAGATGTAAAGTCTTGGACTGCAAATAGTCGGTGAAATCTGGACACTTTCTTGCAATGGGAATAAAATTTTTTAACTTACTCACTGCTTCCTTCAAAAACTAGATTAACTAGGGGCATGTTCACACAGGCCAAACAAAATGATTGCACCTACTTTTCACAATGAGTTCTCCAAATTACATAAAGGATGATTAGGGCCAAATCAGACCTTATCATTGCTTCAGGGCTTTAATCCAAAGGAACAAAATGGAGATTTATCCTGACTGAAGCAGAAAAACGAATGTTTGCATGTGTGTGTGGATTGCTACTCTTAGGCTTCCTAAGGTAGCCTGTTATGTCAGGTGTACTGGATAAGATCAAAAGTACTGAAGTAAGATTCAACTGTCAAGTCCACCTAAAAGGAATTAATAGGATACCATCTTGTTCTTTTTATCAATTGATAAAATCTCACAAACCAGGCTTGTTCCATAAAATAAATTAAGACATCAATTCATATCATAAATTACAATGATTGACTCCCTCAAGCATCCCCAGAATCATACCTGAAAGAGGATCCAAGGAAGGTGGGAGAGAAAAACCTGCTTCTAGAGTACAAACAAGGACATACCCCTTACCCCAAAACTGTAGGTTTGTGCTAATGTGATTAGAAAAAGGTCAAGGACTATTGGTTTCCACCAGAAAAAGTGTCTAGGAGAACAGTGAGATAGATACTCTTCCATAGTTCCTAATCCGGGGGAGGAATTTTCTAAAGTCCTTTTTATCTACTTCACTATATTATGGTTACATACTTTAGGGCTTTCAAAATGTTACTGGGACAAATGCACTTTCAGTTATTATTCCTAATTGCTAATGAAGGTTCCCCCCCTTTTTTTTTGTAGGATGTGGCCTGTTCCTGCTTGCTGACGTTCACAGGCAAATTCTGTGAGAAGCCAGTGACACCTTGTGATCCATCACCTTGTCTGAATAATGGAACTTGCACAGAGGAAAGAGACAGCTATCAGTGCAGGTGAATTGGTTCTAAACATTTGGTGGGCATGTTTGTGAAATATTCTGCTGTTCTTTGTTCAACAAAACAGGGCAGAAAATGGAAGGCACATATTTTTTAAAAAATATACACAGAGATCTTGTATACCTTTGAGACTAACTGATTGAAAGATGTTGCATCATAAGCTTTTGGACATTTGATCTACTACCTCATAGACCAAGTCTATGAAAACTTATGCTACAACCTCTTTTACTTAGTTAGTCTCAAAAGTGCCAAAAGATCCCTTTGCATACTGATATTCCTGACTTACAGTGCTATTTCTCTAATGCTGCCCAGATAATGTCTTTCTACATATTGGTGATGTATCACAAGACAACAGCCTTTATTTGGAGTTTAGAGAGATGAGAAGCTAAGAACTGAAGCCTGAAAGAATATTTCATCAGGAATTCTATAAGATAAAATCCTGATTTAAGATGAATTATTATTATTATTATTATTATTAGTAGTAGTAGTAGTAGTATCCTGCCTCTCCCTATATTGGATCGAGGTGGGTAACAACGGTCAAAAACAATAAAAATCCAACATATTAAACATTAAAACATAGCAAAATGTAATAGTTTCCGATTCCATATCTCCCTCCCACCCTATAACAGCATAAGATAAAGTGAAAAAAGTTGCAAAGACAGGTCTCCTACTTAGTTCATGTATAATGGTAGCTTTGAAAAGAGAGAGGTTTAGATAGCCATTCTTTATTCATAGGCCTATGATAATAATTCACTAAATCATTAGTCAACAAGTTAAAAATAGGACTGTGCTTTAAATAAAAATGTATATACTTCTGCATATGAGGGAAGGAGTCCAGGTACATACCTAATTCTACCCCATTTTTATATAGATTTATAGGCTTTTTGCTTGCACCATTAAGAAGTACAATTTGTTCTCTTCACACTTGCTTGACTTTTATTTGGCTGCTTTAAAGTGGGTTCTGTGATGCATTTTTCAAGTGCAGTAAACAAAACCAAAATTTTTAAAGTATTCATAAAAACAGAATACTAAAATCTGTGGTACATAAAAGGATTGCAACCCATTGGGGTAAACGTACAGCATCCAAGTATGTGATGAATATGTTGGATGTTGCCCCATAGGCTGAAAACAATCTAAATGTGAAATATTTGTCATACACATGGAAAAACAGTGATAGGAAGAAAAAAATTAAACACGAGAAAGTGTTCATGAAGTTTCTAAACATTTTTTTAATCTGACAACTTCAGAGAGAACTACACACTATCACTTCAAAATGTATGCTCCCAAACATGTACATGCTGAGAAAATGGGTACAGAGATGGCACTTACAAAGCAAGATCATGAGGAGACATTTTAACCATCTCCATTGCTCAATACTTCCCCCCCTAAATATGTCCTTCAGTTAATATTTTCTTCTGCTAGACTTAGGCCTGATCTAGACTGGCAAAAAGGGGTGTGTTCATGCCTGCATGAAAGTGTGGCCTTTAGATGACCTGCAGTGAAAGTTTGGCATGAACACACTTCTTTGGTGTTTTAGTGGAGAAAAAGCAGCTTTAAAAAGGAGATGCTTTTCCCCACTTCTTTTTAAAAAGGGTGTAACTCTGCAGCTGCATCTAAATGCTGTGGTACATAGACAAATGACTCCCAACTGTTTCCAGTACTCACTGCTAGCAAGTATGTTTTGAAACTAACTCCAATACTGAACATGAGAATTGCTTTCATTCTAGAGAGCAGCTGAATGCCACCTGTAGATACTATCATGTCAGTTACAGAATGGGATGAGAGGTGGGGTATAGCCCCCAAAGACTGTTTCTACATTAACATAGGAAAACTTCCTGTGTCAGACTGAAAACTCACTGTCAACTAACTATATACAACAAAGAAACATGTAACCCAGTGATGTTATCTCTGCAGTTCTGGATTCACTACTAATTGCAGAACTAGTCCTAGAAAGTATGAAAAATTAATGCCTGGCCAGAGAATGAATTGTCTGTTTAACGCATGTTCATCCCATTGACAGTTAACAAATTCAGATATTCTGCCTTAACATATTTGAGGATTCTGTGAAGCGTGAAATCTGTATTTTTAGAAATAATCATTTTAAAAAGTGAAAGAGGCCTCGAAAATATTGAAAAGGATTGCTTGGTTCTCCTTCAAGGCATTTTTACATCTTGTTCTTAACAGTCAAGATGTTGCCTTGATGACACTTATTACTACTTAAATATTCTTTGCCTGCATTATTATGCCAGTTCACAGCACATTCCTTTGTGACTGAACTTTAAATATAATATGGTATTTAAAACAAGTCTTTGATGGATTATTACAACTAAATTAAGACTGGCTTTCGTCTCTCCTCCCAATTCTTTCCCTCCCAAGAATATATAAATGTCTGTTATCTTTTCTGAAACCCATATTTATTACAAGCAATTTATATGCAGAGATACATTTACACCCCCCCCCATTTGACTTTATCCCCAGAACTTGGATGTCTCAATTAGCCAGTCTATTTGCCAGTGCATTAGAAAACCACCCTTGGAAAAAAATGTCCAAATTGCACATGAAGAGCCCTCCAAAATTGACACAAATCTCCTAAAATGCACCTCTTCACCTCCTGAAAATTATTTAGGTAGTAGTTGTTGTTATTGTAAAGTAATAATTTGGTGCTGTTTCATGAAACCCTAAACTCACAAATGGAAGAGCTCATCCTGCAAACCAGGGAAGGGGTCACTTGATTATCTTTTCTTTTCTTTTCTTTTTTTAACATTTACTTATAGGGATTGAAAGAACATTCAAAAATATTTGTAAAGTGGTTGAAAAACACATTTCTCAAGTGCTGAAAAACCCAAATGTGGAGAATCCTGGACTGATGAAAATTTTTGCAGTTTGGGACTTGTTCTACACAAAATTCCCATGTGACTTTTGCATGAAAATATCATTTTTGGCACAGAAAACAGCCTTTTCTCACTGAAAATAAACTGTTTCCTGCACAGAAAATATTGCAATTAGGGACTTCTGCTGTAGAAAATGTGTCTGTTTTGTACAGAAAACTGCTTTTTCTGTGCAAGGGGGAAAAGATCTATCCTGCAAAGAAAATCTTTTCTGTGCAAGACAACCATATGTATTTTTTGTTTGGAAAATAAATCCCAAATTATGAATAATCTGCCAAAAAAAAAAAAAAAAGCTTTTGAAGATTCTGTCATAGCAGAAAGAACATTTCTAAAATTGCTCATTGCTTCCTCCAAGGAGAAAATTAGTGAAGTATTACTTCCCTAATTGCTTAGTCCTCCTTACATCACTATACGGGGTCAGAGTATTGGGTGGCTGAAATAAAATGAGGCCAGTTAAGTGCAGTTATGATGGTGGTGGTTAGGCTCTTTCTACTTTGTCTTCTGTCCCCCTACTTTTCCTTTGCCACCTGTTATTTCCATCTCAACAGTAGATAGAATTTTGCTGAACAATTTTGCAAATGCATTTCTAAAATAGCCATGAAAAGATCTGCTAATGCCACTAATCTCATTTTAACATGCTAAAGAGAAATAAGGCAAGAGGACTTGTAACTGTAATCATACAATCCACCTCAGTAGCCCGTCCTCTTCCCTGACCCCTAAAGCAATGCATCATTTTACATTATGCAGAAGGAATTTTTAAAATTTTTTTATTAATTTAAAAACAATACATGTGTTGAGTAACAAAAAATTCACCAACAAAACAAAACTGTCTTACATAGTGCTTAATACATAAAGTAAATTTTCATAACTCAAATAAAAGAAAAGAAAAAGAGAAGAGAAGGAGAGAAAAGGAGAAAGAGGAAAAAGAAAAAAGAAAAAAAGAAAAAGAAAAAAAAGAAAAAGAAATGCACAATAAAAATAAAAAAGAAACAAATATAAATTAAAAGACTTCCTGTTGTTCCATTTTACATTTTAATTTTGCATCCCATTTTGTAATCCTTTGTTTTCCATATTGAGCATGTTGTCTCAGTTATACTTGAAAATTTCGTTTCGACACCTTTTTCAAAATTCATTTACATATCTGCATAAACATTGTATGATACCGATCCTGGGGCTCTCCTGACTTTTAATATATTATTTGACATTTTAATTGTATAGCCTTTAGATGTTCTCCTGTTCTGAAGTTACGGAACTTTCCTATGCATCACTTTTTATAAACTTATATTTGTTTCCGTAAGTTACACAGACATCACTACAGACTATAGGTAGATTGCTTATGTTATATTGTTCTGCTAGAGGCGGGAAAGAGCTGATTAAATATATGTTATGGCTAAATAGGTTACGTAATTTTGCCTCTTTTTTCATTGATGTATTTTGCTACCAAGTCCCATTCTGATTCACATTCATTCGTCAGCTGATCTCGTAACAGAAGTGTTAATTTATCTAATAGCATCATATCATACAATTTTATGAACCATTCATTTAAACTCGGACCTTCTTTGTTTTTCCATTTTCTAGCTAGGATTATTCTGGCTGCTGTTAGCATGTAGAATATTATTTCCCCATACATTCTTTCCACTACCTCCTCTTCTACCATACCGAGTAAGAATACAGTTGGATCAAATTTAAGCTTGACCTTAATCATATCTTCTATTGCCCCTTGAATTTGTTTCCAGTATAGTCTGGATCTACCACAGTCCCACCACATATGCATAAAAGAGCCCACTTTATCTTGACAATTCCAACAATACTTATTGCTATTCTTATAAATTTTGTTCAATTTTACAGGAGTTAGGTACCATTTGTACTGAATTTTATAGTAACTCTCTTTGACTTCTGCACTTAAACTGTATCTTAATCTCTTCTTCCAATTCTTTTCCCAATTGTTCAGCATTATTGTTTTTCCCACCTCCTGGGATCAGCTTATCATGAAATGTTTAATTGTCTCATCTTCCATTTCTAAGTTGAGTATTATTTTGTATGTTCTGGAGATAAAGTGGTTCAGATCATTTGTCATTAATTTGTCAAAATCAGTCTCGTCCATTATTATCTCTGTGTTTTTCAAGTCCGTTTTATATTGTTCCCAAAGTTGTCTATATTGAAACCAGTTTACGCTGTGGCCTTCAGTCCTTAGCTCTTCCAGGGTTTTGAATTCATATCTCTCTTTTTCCTGTTTCAACAGATCTCTATACGTTGGCCAACATGTCTTCATCATTCTTATTTCTTTGAAAAACAGTTCGTTTGTAGACGTCCATTTCGGGATTTTTTTTTTAATGAAAAACCTTTTATATTTCATCCATACTTTAAACAACGTTTTCCTAATTAAGTGATTATTAAAGTTTTTGTCCTCCTTTGCTTTATCATAAATCAGATATGCGTGCCATCCAAACTCGTTATCGACACCCTCTAGCTGTAATAATTTTTCTTTTTTGATCTGTATCCAATCTTTGATCCACTCAAGACAGCAAGTATGGTAATATACTCTGAAGTTTGGCACCCCTAGTCCTCCCCTCTCCTTTTTGTCTTGGAGTATTTTTAATTTCACCCTAGGTTTTTTACCTTCCCAAATAAATTCTGATATGTCTTTGTTCCATTTTTTAAAAGGTCCGTCATTTTGAATTATCGGTATTGTTTGGAAGAAGTATAGAAGTTTGGGTGTCACGCACATCTTGATTACCGCAATTCTTCCCATCCAGGATAGCCCTAACTTGGCCCATTTTTTAAGATCACTTTTAATTTCCTTCCATTTGTATTCATAATTATTTTTAAATAAATCTGTATTTCTGTTAGTGACGTTTATACCTAGGTATTTAATTTTTTCTTTTATCTCAAAGCCTGTTTTTTCCGCTAAGTTGTTTTTCTCTTTTTCTGTTAAATTTAAGGCTAATATTTTAGTTTTTGTACTATTGATTTTTAGTCCTGCTATCTTACCATATTCTTCTATCTTTTTCAACAACTCTTCAATATTTTCGTTCGGGTTGGCTAGCCAACCCGTACATTATGCAGAAGGAATTTGTAACACCTTTGAGATCAACTGAAAGAAACAAGCTGGTGTCATGAGCTTTTGTATAGTTGAGCCTACTTCCTCGGATGCATCTGACCCCTAGCATCTGAGGAAGTAGGCTCAAGTCTATTAAGTCTCATACTACCAGTTTCTTTCTTTCAGTTAGTCTCAAGGTGCCCTTTGCATACTGATTTTCCAGACTAACACAGCTATGTCCTTAAATCATTTTGCATTGGGATGTAAAATATGTGATCATTAGAAGTTGTTGGACTACAGTTTGTTAACAAACCTAACAAGTGTGAGCAATGACCTGCAATGATGACAGCTGGATGAGTAACATCCGTTAGTGTTTTTGTTGTTTGCCTTCAAATATTTATCAACTTATGGTGACCCTAAGGTGAACCAATCACGGGGTTTTCTTGACAAGATTTGTTCAGAGTTTGCCTCTCTGAGGATGAGAGAGGCCGAAAGTCATTCAGTGGATTTCCATGGCTGAGTGGGGATTTGAACCCTGGTCTCTAGTCTTACATTTAAACCACTATAGCACTCTGATTTTCCATTAACATCTGGGGGTCCACAAATTTGCCATCTCCAATACACACAGGCTGGCATATAAGCATGATATTGTAGTGTCTTGCATTATATTCTCTCTCTTTAAAAATCCCCTCAAAAACTTGTCTCATCCATTTTGTTCCAGTTGTCTAGTTTTAGCTGAACCTGATCACTTACCTTTCCTCAAATTGAATATGTTCTGCAATTTATATCTATTAACTTCTTGGTTTTCTCTCAACCCACTCTTGGTTTTCATACAGAAATGGCATTTTGCTATTATAAACTTATAACCAAACAGATTCATTTTGATTTTTCTTACTTCAGATGTGATATATAACTACTCTGTATCCTAATTTCATCCTGTTGGTGTTTATATCTTTTACAGGCTTGGGTTAGGAATCTAATATACCATTTTCCCCCTTTCAAATATGAGAACTTAAGAGGAATACTGCTAGTAAGATTTGCTTCCTGTAGCTCATAGTAATTCATTATCTGCTTTTGGTTTTCAAGCTTTCTATACAACTAAAGTAGGGAAAAAATACAAATATATGATGAATAGTTTAAACTTTCTTTGACAGCAACTTTAGGCACATGATTTAAATCTGGTGTCTAGCTTTTTAGAAACACAAACTTCAAAGAGTTTGCAAAAAAGCAAAAGCCTTATCTAAGCCAAAAAAGATTGTCCTAAAGTAGGCCAGTATCTTCATTGCCTAAGACTGCCTTGAAAAATATCTGCACCTTTCCTCAGAAACTTTTTCACATGTCTTATCAGTGCATGAGTATGGAGCAGGTTTATATATTTGTCTGTAGCTGGGAAGGCTTTGAACATATATCCAGCATGTAGGCCAGCAGCAGTGGAGTTTGGATGAGAGTGCTTCTTCCACTCCACCCACCACCTTCCCAGCACCAGCATGCAAAGGCATCTATTGCATTGGAGACCCTGTACAGTGAGTATTCCTATCACATAGCAGCCTTTTTGGACTGCCTAGCCAGCATAACCAGTAATATGTGCAAATGATTCCCTGCTGGAGATATCTCTGCTCTTTTAGATACCTAGAAGGGCAACCTAATTGGAGTAGGTTGCTTCATCCTCTGGCTGAATAATGAGTTCTGAAGAGAATATTGATATACTATTCTTCTAGAGGCATTGTGGGATACACATGGCCCAGAATCATATTGATGCACTGTACTAGAAGATGCCCTATTCCCATTCAGCAGTATTGAAAGAAGGCAGACAAAATCTGATAGCTGTGAGCAGCCTAGTTCTCCATTGTCTTACTTCACTCTCAGCTGCAGTCCCATAGTATTTTTGCTTCTGCCACCAATCCCTAGACTTGATTCAATTATACAGATATAGAGCACCAATGAGAGCTAGCAAGGAGTAGTGGTTAGATTGTGGGACTATGACTCTGGAGACCAGGGTTCAATTCCCAGTTAGGCCATGAAATCCACTTGGTGACTTTGGACAAGTCACATGTCCTCAGCCTTAGGAGAAGGCAATGGCAAACTGTGTCTGAACAAATCTTGCTAACAAAACCCATGATAGGATCACCTTGGGGTCAATATAAGTCAGAAATCACTTGAAAGCACACAAGAACAAGAACAAGAACAAGAACAAGAGTATCAATAGGATTCTGGCCATGATGGTCTATTGATTGGAGTTAATTGCTGGGTGGGTGGGGTGGGGGATTTCTTACAGTAAGTATCATATGTGGAACATTCTTTTCTTTCTTTTTCTGCTGAGGGTGCCAGGACTTGGAATCTCAGTCCAGTCTCTACATAGTAAAGGCTGCTGGGTACAAATGACTTCCCCTGATGGATACACAACCCACAGGATTCCTCAGGAAGAACCACATTTTCCTGGAAATATCTTGAATGATATAGGGCTAGAACAGATAGACCTTTAAAGCCACCATCCAGGCAGGTTGCAAGCATAGCATTTATACACCGTACTCCCCGAAGCTGGCCAGACATGCACAGACACAGCAGCACAATGTTGACATGCTGTATGCTGCCAGAGCAGCTTGAAGCCACCATGGGGCCACAACAGGGCAGGAAAAACCACCTTTTCCCCAGCTGAAAAAGGAGTGAATCTTTTCCACTCCTTTTTCAGCCATTTCAAGGTGGATTGGGGTTACAATCCTTCTTTGGAAGGTGTAGTTTCAAGCCACCCCTTCTGCCCATCTATTTCACCCCATAGTTGGTTCCACTTGTTAACAAGCTCGAGTGTGTTCCTGTTTACAATAAAATAACACTTGAAACCAGCACATCTGGATAAGATAGTATTCCATCCAAACAGAGCTTGGTACAACAGAACTAATGCCATGAAGAAAGCAATTTCATAAAGTGATATTTTAACAACTACAGAGCAGAAATGTTAGTTTCGTCTTAAAAGAAAATCTGTCATTAGGGTTAGGGAAGGGGGGGGGTAGTCATGCCATTATCCACTAACTATTGTTTCCTAAACTCTGTGTGTATCATTATTGACTATGCTTAGCATACTCATTATATAGTGTTACATAGTGATAATTTGCTCACTGTTCTAAATCTCATTTGTCGTTATTTTTCTCCATTTCCCAGTAATAGAGCCATCTATTCTAATAGTTTCTCAAGGCTCCTTTACAGAGCTTGCTATTAGGTATCCATTTAGCTCAAGGTTGATTGCATACATGAGTTTCTAGAAGGTTATATTCAACACCAATATAATAGGGGGTTTTAATCAGTAAAAAGACAAAACCAGATTTCCCCCCAAAATGAATCTACTTTGGATAATTTACTGACACTTGATGACATGAATGTGTTATTGGAGATTTTTAATGCCATTTATTACATATCTTGCAAATATAATAAGGATGAAATTCTTAATAGAAGCATGCTATTTGTTGGAACTGTGGAACTAATTAAATGGAATTAGCATTTTAAAATTCAAGTCTTCTGAAATCTGCTGGTGTATTTACAGCTGCATGCCAGGACACACTGGAAGGAACTGTGAGCAAGTAATTGACTACTGCAGGCTGCTCAGCATCAACTGTCTGAATGAAGGATTGTGTCTCAACATAATTGGAGGATTCAATGTAAGTAATTTAATATGGTAAATGAATTCGAGGTTCAAAAATATGAAAACCTCAGCCAACCTGGGTCTTAGAAAAAAATGCATGACCTCCTCCATCCCATCCCAGAGGTTTAAGAAATAGCAACACGTTTATGTACTTAGTATATACTTCAGTCAATAATGCAAGAAGTATTAGCTCTGGTAATATGGATTTTTTATATTACTTCTCTGCTGAGATTCTCTTTTAAACTGAATCAGATAACTAGACATTTTTATACTTGTAAGAATATATGGCTAATTTGTGGATCAGTGCCAGACACCTACTTAGAAGAAAAGCAAATTGGTATCATAGTATTCATTTTTTTCTCTTTTTTTTAACCAAATGGTAGTCAATGAATTAGTCAATCACTTAAGCAAATTGTAAGATATTCCTCTGGTTTCAAGGTAGTACAGTAAAAAGGCTTTTACCAACTTTTATTTCCTCTTCTGTTTATGTGCAACATCGTTTCACACAAGGTATTTCTATACAGGGCACACCAAGAAGGTACATGATTCCCACTCCTTTCAAATGTTTCAATATAGAGATTGTCATAGGAGTTTATCGCACAATGGGAATTGGAAGTATAATCCAATGTCAATCTGAACGCAATCATGGGGTTTCATGTTATTGCGTGAAAGCCGATCATGCACATTTTTGGGCAATGGGAAGTCCTTCCAAATACAATCATGGGGTTCCACTTCATTGCATGAGAGATTGTCACACACAATTTTGGGCACTGGGAGGCAATTTCAGGCAGTTCCGAATGCGATGCGGCATCAATAATCAATCATGTAAATTCGCTGAACTAGCAAATTCACTCAATTCTGAACTGGCCCCACTTTCATTTCTTTCAAAATTGAGAGAAATTCCTCCCATGTGATAACGTCCTTAGTTAGAGTAACCCCACTGAAATCAGTGAGACTTATGGCAGTCATGATTTAGACCAACTCAAAGTAGTGTTCCAACTCAGAATTTGTCTCATCAGTATTCTCAAGTGTGGGATTTGCTTACTTTTCAATTCCAGGTAGACACTGATTTTTTGTTATGTTTGACTTCTGAAATCCAGAATGTAAGCAGGATAGGCTTCCTTGCCTTATTTGCATTTTCAGATTGAGGAAACTGAAGACTGAGAACCCATTTCTGACTCAGAGAGGACAAAAATTGCCACCCCTGCTTATATTTTTCTTCTCCATCATTCCCTTGCTCTTGCTCCCTCTCCCTTCACACAATTTTCCTTCCATTGTGCCTGCTAACTTTCAAAAAACATCTGTAACAGGTTCTGAAGAAATGGATAATCTGGAGAACATTAAAGAACTAATGTGATATTTGTTAAGGTTTTTACAGTTTGTTTGAAATTGGAACAATACTAATTTGGGCTCCCTCCCAATCTATAATGTAGTGGAATATAGGTGCTGCTTTGCTTGAACAAAGTTCTAGGTTCAATTGCTGACATTTCACTTGAAAGACTTAGTTGAAAGATAATGGGAATGGGATTTCCTTAAGTCTATGGATGATCAGAGTAGATAATACTGGGATTGCTGGATAAATAGTTTGACTTAGTAGTAGGCAACTTTCTATAAACTTATATTCCAAAGATATGCCTGGGCATACTAGTAAAAATGGGCCAATATCCCCGCAGCCCGTGACTTTATAATGATTTCCCCCCTCTTGCATATAACAGCAGATATTTAAATAAATATTTTAGTATATGCTGGCTGATTAATATGCAAGTGGACAGAAGTCAGATTGACAGGATTTATAATTCCTTTTGAAAAATAAACAAACAGACCTGGGTTTCTGGGTTGAAATGGCACTATGCAGCTGGAACTCCTGACAGTTCCCTCAGAAGGAACTAAGGTGCTAGATGTGATGATCACTGGTTTGGGATATGTTTCTCTTAGCCATACAAAAATTTCTTCATGGATATGGAAAGCTTGAAGGATCACTGCACAAGAGTCCAGTACCTGTTACTAGTGACAGGCAATATGTGCTGTTGCAGAAGAAATGGAGGGGACCATAGCTCAATACCCTAAAAGGGATGCAAATATCACACACAACTGTCACTAAAGACTTCTGCTCCAAGAAAAACTGAGTAACCAGCTTTGGTTGCTGTCTATTAGTTATTGAGTTTTAAAAGAAAAGCCCCTGAGAAGAATCTAATTGAAATAAATATTTTTTAATATTTTATTTATTTTATTAAAACCACAAACAACTACAGAAAAAAATTACATACAAAAATCAATAAACAAACAATCAATCAAACAAACAAAAATATTATTGAATTTTCCTTGTTCTATTTTATGAATCTTCCTAAATCAGCTAAAATCACCTTATTTTCATGTAGTGTGTCTATTACCTTTATCTTAAATATTTTAAAAAGGAAGAAGAGGGAGAAACCTTTGAAAGCTCTGGAAATTAGAAACATTCTTAATAAAAGACTTTTAAATAACTTTAAAATCATGGTAAACTACCTACAGTTGTTATCAGTGCTGAAAGAATTTAGAGATAAGAAACTAGAGAAAGGAATGTTATTTACCAGCCTTATAGACTAAACATCCACATTACCATGTGTTAAGAGCTGAGGAATAACCAAGAATACATTCTGGATGAAAGTGTATTAATAGAATAAAGGAGAGAAGAAAAGTTGAAAACATTAGATCTGTGCTGTGAAGATGAGAAATTATAACAAAAAAGAAGCATTGCTTTGAAGGGGTCTAACAATTGCCAGAATGACATCATCACTGAGATCAAAGACAAGCTAGCAGCTATCTTCTCAAGGTCAAAGAAGAACTTTTGTTGATGTACCAAAGGCTTTTGAAGATAATCAGCAAATTTTTGGGAAAAAATATGACAACTGAAAGCAAGTAATATAAGCAATGGCCCAAATGAAGGGAAAGATGGTGCAGATGAAATTAGATCTGAGAGATGTATTTAAAAAGGAATAGAAAGAACAGTTATGGGAAAATCTGAAAGCAGAACTGAAAGATATAAGAAAATCTCTAAACCAGATATCTATAGATATGCAACAAATAAAAGATAAAGTGAAAAAAAACCTGGAACACAGAACTATGAAAGTGGAAGAATTTTCCAAGACCACTGCTTCAAATGGAGAATTGGATTTGGATGCTATGGCATTGATTCAACCGAGAGTCAGAGAAAAAAGCTTTGAAATTTAGAGAGATAGAAGAACAGCAAAATGAACATATTCAAGGAAGAGCTATAGAGGCAGCATTCCTAGGAAGAGAAAAATAATAATTTCAGTTTTAAATGAATACAATCAATAGATTGGAATCATGGGTGATATGAGAAAATAAGCTACCCAGGGATGTTTTAGTTTATTTCATAAGAAGACAGGTGAAAAATGACATCCTGCAGACACTGCAATGGAAAAAAAGATATTAATGGATGGAAAACAGATCCAGATTTTTAAGGACATAACAAGAAGGATTTTGAAGAAAAGAAAGGACTATAACTTTTTGTTAAACAAGGTTGAATGCCATGGAATAGATTTCAGATGGGAGAAACTGGAAGAAGTTGTTTTTTTATTTAAACAAAAAGATTTATTTGTAATACTATTCAAAAGGCTAAAGATTTTCTAAATAAGTATGGAAAGGCCTAGAATACTTTAAAAATGGAAATGGAAATAGAAATAACCCTCCCCCCAGAGAAATGCCAATATTTCTTTGATTGTGAAAAAAAAATAGATATTTGCCCTAACTGAGAATTAGGCCTATTTCTTTACTGAACAATGATGATATGATAACGGCAATAATTTTATCCAATAGGCTGAAATTGGTTTCATAAGACTGGATAAAATATCAATGTGATTTTTTGCCTAAATACAGTTACAAAAGACAGATGTGTTTTAGATATTTTGGAATATTTAGATAAGCATAAGGGGGGGGGGGAGAAAATAAATAAATCCAGTATGCCAGTGGTACTCAAACTTATTACCTTTTGGACCCCTCTTTACATCTCCATGTGGACATCAAGCACTCCCATTCAATGTAGTTTATGAATAACCATATTTGGTTTATTTAGTGTGCATATTTCCATTCACATATTCATGCATATTCATATTTTAACATTTTATATGGAAATAACATTGCTCATATTAGAACAGTTTTATTTAACTAAATTCAACATTTAACTCAACTCATGTGTAAATTTTGCACGTAAAAAGTTAGAGAGGAGATGGAGGGATCAGACCTTCCAAGCCTCACATCCTTTTTGAGCAACTTGCCACTCCTGGGGATGCCACCACACTGAGAACCATTGCAGTAGGCAAAACAAATGCACAGTGTTTAGTCATTTTTAGCTGTTTATTTCCAGATTCATTTGTATCAGGCAATAAAATTAATCACAGTGTAAAGATTAGAATGTATAGGTGGCTTAAATCATCAGATTGAATGCTGTTTGTGTGGCATGGTAAAAGGAAAAAAAAATCAGATATCAAAATCAAATTAAGCAAATATTGAGAGGAGATTGAAAAGGCAAATTCACCATGAAAGGTTTAAAAAAAAAAGAAAAAAGAAAAAAGGAGGGAACTATTCAAAGTTTCAAAAAAAAATACTTCCTAGAAGGTGAAGTATTTAGATATGATTATCTTAGAAAATATGGCTACATGATCAGTATGTTTTGAAAAATAACAATAACCTCAGTACACATGCTCTTCACTCGAGATGTGAAGAAAAAACATGATGAAACTTTGTGAAAAGCTAGAGCTAAACAGGCTGGCACAGAGAAGGGTGGATTTCTTTGCCTGAGAGAAGAGACCAGCAGGATACAATATACTGTATGCTTGGAAACTAACATGACAGGCCTCAGGGACTGAAAAATAATGTCCGTCAGACAAAGTAGGAAAAGCATGAAGAACAGGATTAAAGGACTTGGCATGAATTACTGGTGTTTTTGTTGAGCATTCATATTGTTCTGAAGCACAGTGTATGAGAAGGCATGCACAACCCAGGATTAAACTATCACCATTCTTTTTTTCTGTGTGTCAATCCCTGTTGTGGCATCTTTATCTGGGGATGGAGGCAGCTGCACTTGCCTTAATCCACCAACATTAAGGATGCTTTTCTCTGACATTTAAAACATGGGCCAGATATCTTTTTTTTTTTTTCCTTTAGGTTTTTAGTTTCCCTTCGTTCCTAATATCATTTCTTTCTTCCATCCAGATGGTGCCTGCGCATATTCACATATTACCCATACAATGTATTTTATAAAATACTTGTAAAATAATGTCAAGAAACTGGGAAAATCTGCCACCAGGCATATATTTCAGTAACCAATGAGACTGTTTTTCACAGTATGTAGTGGACTAATTGCTCTCTGCTAGATAAACATTTACCCCATATCTTTGAGGTTGCACCTATTAATGCTAAGAGTAAATTCCAAATGACTTTCCATCATTTGTGGGAAAGTTGTCTCTATGGAGAAGAAAGTTGTCTCAAGCTGAGCTCCTGAGAATCCAAAATGTTGAATCAAGAACACATTGGGTAGCATTTTTAGAGCAAAGTCAAGTTTCATTTCATTGTTCTGAAGACATGGAAGCCACTGGCCACCAATAGTGAAAGAAGAATGAAAAGGGGCACAGACTTGCAAATCACTATCAAGAGCATCACTGTTGTTGTTGTTGTTTTTTGTACTATTTCTACAAAATTATTTAAAGAATGACAGTATATCAATGAAGCCTAGTTGTTTTTCAGAACAGGAAAGGTTAGTTCTAAAAAGGAGAAGGAAAATAAGACACGTCATGAACAAACACTCTGATCATGTGATGTTCACTTACCACCACAACCTGACCACATCTCTATGTAAGACATTATATTACTATAACTATAGAAATAATTGAAAAGTTATAGTTATATCACAAAAGTAAGGAAGTGATTCAATATTAAATTATGATTTAATATATCCCTATATAAGAGGTTATGTTCATGTAACTGTAGAAATAATTGAAAACTTATATCACAAAACTAAGGAAGTGGTTCCATATTAAATTATGATTGCAATCTAAATTAATTGTACAGCCATTATTGGAAAGATGAATGGATTGCAAGCAGTGACTAAATTACAATTAGACTATTGTAATGCACTTTACATGTTTGGAAACTGCAGTTAGTGCAAAGGGCAGCAGCCAGGTATGCATTTTAGAGATCTTATAACACTGGTTCTGCAAGAACTGCATTGGTTTGCAGTTTGCAGTTTGCTTCCAAGCTCTATTGAAGATGCTGGTGTGGACTTTCAAAGCCCCACATGACTTGGGGCCAAGATCTGAAGGATCACCTCCCATTTGAGCCTGCCACAAATGTGAAATCTTCAAAAGAGGCCCTGTTGCATATTCCAGCACTTTATGAAGTTGGGTTGGTGGGTACACAAACAGGGCTTTCTCTGTAGCAGCACATCAATTGTGGAACTCCCTAACCAGGGAAATTAGGCTGGTCCTCTCTCTTTCAAGGTTCTAGTGGGCAGCCAAAATAGTACTGTTCTGCATGTCATTCCATGTTTAAAATTGCTGTTGGAAATCTTTCAAAACTGGATTCTAGGATTGGTTTTAGATTTCTTTTGGACTGCTTTTAGGAGTTTTTAAAGAATATTTTAACATGTTTTTTTTAGATAGATAGATAGATAGATAGACAGACAGATAGACAGATAGATAGATATGTGAATAATATATACACTTTTCTGACTGTGTACATATGAACATGTCAAACACTTTTTTGTCTCACATACAAGCCTGGAATGTACCAGTTTTCACCTGCAATACAGCTGACACTTGGTATCCATTGGGGTTTGGTTCTAGGAAACCCACCACCACTGGACATAAAAATCCGTGAATGCTCAAGTATATACAATGATGTAGTAAAATGGCATCCTTTATATAAAATGACAAAATCAAGGATTACTTTTTGAATTAATATATATAAACCATGGATGTTGGAATTCCTGTATGTAGAATCCGTGGATATGGAGGAGAGTCAACTTTAATTATGTCTAATTCTATGTTTGATACATGAGGTGCAGAACTGGGTGAATGCCACTTTCTTATGCTTCCCTGACTTCAACCTTTTATATAAAAAATAAAATAAAATGAGGAAAACTGTTTTATGCTATGAAACATTGTGAAAAGTTGTAAAAGATGTGAAAAGTTATGAAAAGATGTAAAATTCATAGGTCATTCTGAGCCCCACTCTTTCTTTCATAGGTTAAAGGGGCAGTCTACCATCAACTAAGTTGTTCTGACCTTAATTAGGGGAACTTTGTAACATCTTTAACTTTCTTCAACAACTTCAAGAGTTAGTCTGTTGATTTGGTATAAGGTTTTGTAGGCTGCAGTTCACTTCCTGCAGGTAGAAGTTTTGTCTCATTGGGATGCATTTCTATGAAGGCTGGCAATAGAGTAGGGAATGCAAGGGAATGGAATTTCAAAAGCTGGTGGCCATTTTAACAGCAAACATTTAATAGTCATAGCCAATATTGTGAAAGACATCCAGCAGATATAAACAGAATCATATAGGTGTTAATCTGTTTATAAACACTATAATGATTTTTGGGATGTCAAGATGACAGTACATTAGCCACACTTTCTGTTGAAGTGGGATAGGGAGTTAAAAATAGGATTGTGTGTAATGACAACCTAATACTATATGGGATTAATAGCCATAATTATGGCCTTCCTGAAGTTCAGCTGGAAAGAAAGTTTGCTTGGATTTTACTCAGGGAATCAGAATTTAAAACCTATTGTGGGGCACTACTTAGAAAATTAAATGTCCATTTCTTTTAACCAATCTGTGCTTTGAAAAACCAGGGGAAAAGAGGACTTGATTGGGCAGATGAACTACTTGATAAACAGAGCATAAACTTAAAAGATCTTTCAGTTTCACAAAGTCCTGCTGTGTTAACTTCTACCAGTTGATATTGATTTACCAATTATTGCCACAGAGTGTTGTATTGATGAACCTGAGTATGCTTCTCAACAGTTGTAAAACTGGAAAAGTTGTAAACAGTTGTAAAACTGGAAAACCGGTAGTGGCTTGTTGAGGATAATTGCTGCTGAACCTCAAAAGTATGCTTAATCTTACTTTGCTTCCTTTGCTCTCTTTAGTATGTTTTATTAGAAATACAGTTGTCTTGTAATTGCAGCAGATTCTGCTGAGTGGAAAACTACATGCAACAAGATAGATGTCTGTTTTGGCTGTGGTTAAAGTGCAGTCTCCCAAAGAAAATCCATCCTGCCCTCCACATTCCTACATTTGAATGGGCCCCTTGCCACCATTCTATTTAGTTTAGAATCTTGTAGTCAGAACAAGTGCAAAACTTATTTTGATACCTATTTATTCCTCTCTATTCCTTTGATTTAAGATTTTGTTTATAAATTAGACTGAATGCTATGTTTATGAGCAACAAAAATGGGTCTCTTCTCTTGGATGTAATGTTTGTTAAGCCCTGCTGGACATTTGGGATTATGTTAACTTGATTATGTGAGAAAAGGAGTAAGCTAGTTCTTTGTTGTTAACTGTCCTGAGTTGGCCCGAACCCTACTGATGAGACACATCAAAGACACCACTATACTTCAATGCTCTGCGTAGGACCTGCAGATTCAGGCCTGTGATCTCCATCCATCTGGCATGAAGTCTGCCTCTCTTTCTACTGCCTTCTACCTTTCCTAGCATTATTGCCTTTTCTAATGATTCATGCCTTCTCATAATGTGGCCAAAGTATGACAGCCTCAGTTTCCTCATCTTGGCTTCCAGGGAGGATTCAGGCTTGAACTGCTCTAGAGCACTTTCATTTGTCTTTTTGGCTGTTCAGGCTATCCTCGGAACTCTTCTCCAGCACCACATCTTAAATGAGTTGATTTTCTTCCTTTCTGCTTTCTTTATTGTCCCGCTCTCACATCCGTACATGGTGATGAGGAATGCAATGCCTTGGACAATTTTAACTTTAGTGCTCAGTTGTATATTTTTTCACATTAGGATCTTGCCTCATTCATTTACAGCTGTCCTTCTCATTCCTAGTCCTCTTCTGATTTCTTGACTGCAATCTCTGTTCTGGTCAATATTTGATCCAAGGTAGGGAAAAGCTTTGCCCTTTTCAATTTTCTCATCATCTAAGTTGAATTTATATAGATCCTCCATGGTCCTGTCCCTCTTTTATCATTTTCCTCATGTGTAGGATTGCTATGTTGAACAAAGAACCTTGCAAGATGATGCCAGTGTTGTGCATCCAGGTATAACAATACCACTCCATCCTGGCTCTCCACCAGCCAATAAATGGTTGAGGGAGGTTGTTACCCAAATCTGAAATGGTTCAACTATAGGACATTGCTCTCAAGAACAAAAAACGATGAATAATTTTTCTCAGACTATAATCCCTGTGTGAATAAGGTTGTCAGGTTGCCTGTATCCTTAATAGTTAACCAAGAAAGAAGATGCAGTGTAAAGTTTGGGAAAATGAGTGAGGTGATGCTGCACAGTTCCTCCAGCAGAACTTTACACCACTTCTTCTTTCTGTGTTAACTATTAAGGGTACAGACAACCTTATTCACACAGACAGTTATAGCCTGAGAAAGACGGTGTCATTTATGCTTGGATGCTCTCCATTAAGGGTGCAAATGTTCATAATTTTTTGTTCTCAAGAGCAATGTCCTGTAATTGAACAATTTTCTTTCCTTTCCACTGTGAAAAAGTCATAAGTAACTGCTCCATTTTCAAGGACTATTCAGTGTTTGATATTTATTGTATGGAAAATCCACATGTGAGGTGTTTCCCCCCACCCCCAAAGAACATAATGCTAATCCAAAATGTTGGAGGGGATGTGAAGGTAGGGGAACTTTTGTACATATGTGGCTGGACTGTCCTTTGGTGCATAAATACTGGATAGAAATTTTACAAGTGGTCTCCAAGATCACTAAACAAAGTATACAATTATCACCACTCCTCCTGTTCTCCGTTTTTGTGGATGAAAATAAAGCCCTGCAGCATAAAGAACTCATCAGTTTCCTTTTGGCTGTCGCCAGCTTGAGATAGCCAAGAACTGAAAAACTGGAAAGGTGAATATTGCAGGATGAAGGACTAGACTCTGGGACTTGTGGTCAATGGAGAAAATTGCAGATAATAATGGAGCAAAAGGTTTACACTCTGGATTGAATTTTCATAAGATTTGGCACCCACTTATTGAATATATCCAACAGGATTTACTCTCTAGACACCCTCCAATATTAGCTAAATTTTTATGGAAAGATATCTTTCAAGATCCCTGAATACACCTCTTGTTTATAATCTTTAGGACATTATCTGGGTTAATGTCTTTTATTCATTGTTGTTTTGGTATACCGCTTGTTGTCTGTTGTTCTGTTTTAGAATGTATTAATAAATTATTATTATTATTATTATTATTATTATTAAAAGGAAACTCAATTTTTGATTAAATTGGAATATTTACAAATATTTCTAGACCTATTCTCCATGTGATTCTGACCAATGAAAAGATGGTTTTCAAACATGTGCTAAGGTTGGAATAGTCCTTCTCAGGCAATTGTTCTTCAAGTAAGTCATCCCCTGGTTTTTACTTAAATGTTGCTATTTCACAAATCCCAAGAGGTCTACACGGAAAGTAGTAGACTCATAATTATGTAAAGAAATAAATAATCAAATTAAAAGGTACATAAAAATGGAGCAGAGAAGTGTAACCGTTTCTGTGGAAGACACGCAGCAACCCACCTAGATAAGTTAACTATTATCATCCAAGATCCTTGCAAGGTAGATCTTGTCCAAATCAACCAGGGTCAAGTCTTCACAAGGCATCCTTGACAATAAGGGAATGTTGTTATTATTAGTAAATATTTGCAGGAGTATAAGGGAGAAGTCTTTTGCTGCTATTGTTTGCTTGCATCTTGCATTACATTGTATCTTTGTTATCAGGTGATAGATATTATTACTTTTTGCTGTTTATTGTTATTATGATTGCCTTGTTATATTTTGTATTCCCATATATCCCCCCCCCCCCAGGTATTATGTTATGTTTTGCATTTAATTTGTGTAAGATTGTTTTGATTTGAGCTTGCATTGAAGGGCTGGGAAAGGATTAATTATGAACACTATTTGATTCTAATGTTTATGTTTTTTTGTTTGATTGCTATTTTATTTAAATTGTCTATTGATTTTGTTGCTTGTATTGGTCAGGGGATTTGGATGGGGTTAATTTGTATTTTATTGAAATTTTTTGTATTGTATCTTTTTTACTGTTGTTAGCCGCCTGGATTCCCCTTGATTGGGCGGGACAGAAATAAATCTATATTATTATATTATTATTAATAAGGGGCAAGTCTCTGCACTGTCTCTTCCCAAAAACACCAAACCAAGCAACATGTAAAATTTGGTAGGAACAACCAAGGAAACCACCATAGTGTAGTGGACTGAGCATTGGATCAGGATTCTGGAGACCAGGGTTCAGATCCAAGCTCAGCCATGGAAACTCACTGGGTGACCTTGGGTAAGTCACAGTCTCTCACCCTCCTCTGAACAAATCATGCCAAGAAAATCCCATGATAGGGTTGTCATAATTCAGAAATGACTTGAAAGCATGCATCAAGCCAACATCCAAGGAGCCAGGAGCCAGGTTCCGGTTTTGGGCAAGGCTCTTCCTTAGTAATATATACAAACCAGATTATATTGAGGTATAGTTATTTATAAGACTGAGAAAAAAGAAGGACTATGCAAAGAGTCAAGAAAAAGAACAGATAAAACAAGAGAAAAACACACACATATGCATACACTCAAACACATCTCTCTGTCTCTCTCTCACACACACACACACGCAGGCACACACACACACACACACACACACACACACAGAGATGAATGCATACAACAGGCAAAAATAAGAAATCCCGTCTCACATATATACTAGACTATACACATGCAGCTTCTCCCAAAACAAGATTTGAGACTCTAGAATCAGAAAAAAGAAGGAAAGGGGGAGGGGAGATCCAAGAGGACAAAGTTTTAAAAGAAGCTAGATGCAGTTTTGTAGGAAAAACTAGCCACATGTCAGGAGGGCACAGTTAATCAACCAGGAGCCTTACTGGCACAAATTTCCCAGGATTTTGGCATCCAGATGGGTTCTTTCAAGGCACCAGTGAAACAATTTCCTGAACATTCTTAAGCAACTCTCAAACAAGAGAGAACACAGGTGTTTCAAGCATGACAAAAAGTACCTGCAGGCAGGCTGGTACAAAATGGAAACTCACAAGAAGACACAGAAATAAAACTTGATTACTTTACAAAAGGCTTTATGAAACTATATTTTTAAAAAAGTTTTTTGAAAGGCAGCAATTTCGCAATCTTCATTACATCTGGGGGAGATTCCAAAGCTTGAGGGCTATTGTTGAGAGGGTGGAAAACAGACAGCTGCCACTGCTATTGGAAACTGTCAGACAGAAATAATGGTCTAGTAAACTAAGCAAGGGCTATTTAGAAGGCTCCAAAGAATAAACCAGCTGTCAGAGGAAACTCCTTCATTCCTAAAAATGATCAGCAATTATTTCCCTACCTTGATCTTACTCCATTCTGCTCCATGTGCTTACCGTACAAGCATTTTGTAACCATAGGCCCAAAGATCATACATCAGTGTTGCACATAGTTAATAGCCTACAGTGGAAGGCTTCCATTAAGCAGCTCCTTTACTGGATTTCAATGTAGCACCATGAATGTGCATCAAAAGCCAATGTGCATGGTTGTTACAATGTAACACATTGCATAATGCATATGTGCCTCTATTCTTTGAGTGTGCACTGGTTCTACATGTGCAACTTCACTTCCATCAGTGGGGTGCAACCATTGTACATTGTCCGCAAAAAACAAACAAACAAACAAACAAACAAACAAAAAGCACCCCTGTGATAGTGCAGTTTCTCCCATCTTCTGGGCAGCACAGCCAAAGGAACAGTCTTATTTCCAGGTAACAAAAGGTTAACAAGGTGTTGGGTTTCATGGGGGGGGGGTGTCCTCATTACAGCGGAACATCAGAAACCACAGGAGTTCAACTGACCAGTGAGAAGGGACATCTGGGAGAAGCTTCCAGATGCTTAAAGGGAAATTATATTTAAAAAAAAACACTCTGAGATGACCATGAAGAGAGAGTCTAACAAAGAAGAATCCAGGAACACTTGGGGACAGGGGGCTTCTTGAGGCTACTCACAGAAGAGTTGTGCTTTGATGTCATCAGGGAGACCAGACTTATAAGTTTGTGCCTCTCCTACTCAGAGCCATTTTCCTCCTAACCACCTTCTCTAACTTGTACAGGATAAGCTGCTCACCTTTTGAGGGGATGAGTAGGAATTTTCTTCCAGCCAGGACACGGGGTTTTCTCCTTACTCCATACTCTGTTCATCAGGCTGAATATTCCTTTGCAAGGTTTAAATAAATTAATTGGCCACTTCAGAAAGGTTGTGTGGGGCTGGTGTTTTGTAAGGTTTTGCTATAGTCTCAGAGGATCCATTTAAGGGTGATAGATCCTTCCAGAGGCTTTCCCCCAAGGGTGAGGATATGGGTGGCACTATGCAGGGAGCTGCAACATCCACTTGAAGCTGTCAAGCCTATATTGTCAAGACTAGACTGGTGCAATTTACCCTACTCACCTGTAAGGGTGTAGCTGGGAAGGACAAAGGTGAAATTCAAATTTCTGAATTTGCTGGAGGCAATAAGCCCTGATGGTCAGGAATTCAGCTGGAAAAAAATCAGATTAGGCTTCCCCACACATTGGTTTAACAGATTTTCTGTTAAATTAATGTAATGGCCCTGGTTCAGTCCCAATGAACTTGTCTTTATTTCCTTTGCTTCTCTTTATTTCATTTTAGGAAGCAAATGATGAAATTGTGGGTTTCAGAACATGATCTACCCCTGCACAGATGTCAGCATGCTATTATATTAATTCTTCTTAAAAGTAACTTTCCAAGATCTGCAAATTAAACTATCAGTCAAGTCTCTTCGACCTGGACATGCACCCAAAGGCTATTTGCACCTGTTGTGGAGAATTTAGGACACATGGTCATAAGTCAAATTAAATTTATTTTTGCTCAGTCCCCTTCAGAGTGATTTTAAAAACCCTTCCATACTGATTAAGAGCTAGTTAACAGGATAATAATTTTTAAGACCTGGTTTACATCATTCATACATGATAGTAATTAATTTAGAAATTAAGAATCTATGGATTGGTTTAGGACTTAGGAGATGCCCAAACTTTGGTCCTCCAGGTATTTTGGACATCAACTCCCAGCTATTGTAGTTGATGTCCAGGAATCCTGGGAGATGGTCCAAATGCCTGAAGGATCAAAGTTTAGGAATCAGATCATTCACACAACAAATATCTTGTAACCCTGTGAAAACACACTTCTAAGAAACATAAAATGCTTTTTTTAAAAAAAAATACATATAAAAGGAAAAAAAAAACATCTTGCTGCTAAATCCAGAATTAAATAGCAGGGAAAGGATTTTCAAAGGCAACATCATCTGATTTATTTTTTTAAAAAAATGCTTTAAAACATCATAATCAACAAAAATAATGTGCTAGAATGTTTGAAAACCATCTGTGCCGCTACAGTCAAAAGTGGTTTTGTGCAGTCAAAACAAATCCCCAAAGGAACAGACAATTAATATATCTGACATATTATATTTTAAAGCTGTTGGTTAGAGAGATAAAACTGTTATGAATATTTACAAACATCTATACCATCTAAGCTAGGAGCTGAAAGGGAAAAATGTCAGAGGGGGAAAAAAAACACTTGTTGCTCTCAGTTACAAATTTCACAGTGATGGTCTCAAATACACAAAATGGAGTATTGGCTTTGTTTCCAAAGGAACATTATAGCACCCCATTCCTGGGTATCTACTGACTACTGGAGCAGGAGTGGATGTCTGTAAGGCCACTTTATCACTTCCATCAATTCCTCCTGATGTATTTCTTTGAAATCACTGCACAGATGAATGGGGCTGACAGCAAAGATTCAAAGCCACTACCAGGTTCATTATCTGACATTAATTAGTCCCTTTTCTGTGTTGAAACACTGCTAACAATCCCTGAAGAAATATTTTAAAAGGTAACACTCTACAATTGTCTGCATGACTTACATATTGCTTACCATGTTAATCACAGCTGCAAATTCACATATCTTTGAAATGCTATTGAACACTGGAGACTGGGTAGTTGTAAAATAGTTGCATAACTTAGACATGTGTAACACTGTGCAGCTTCCAACCATTGGCAAATCATTTACATTCATCTGATTAATCTTTCATAATAACATCACTTCCAAAGAATGGTGAATAGTAGATAGCAATCACAACTCAACACTTTAGCTAATCCAAGACTAATCACAGAGTGCATCAGAAAATTAAAAGAAATGAATGATTGGCAATAACCAAAAAGTCCAGTTTCTCATACGATAGATAACATTAATGGAGAGCCACTGTGGCATAGCATGGAAAAATCAGTGATTCTTAGATGTTCCCACTGATCCTTGAAGATCACTTATTAAATTAAATTAAATTAGGGTTTGATCAACTATTTCCTCTCTGTCTAGTCTAACCCATAAAGTTGTTGTGAGGATGAAATGGAGATAGTGAAAGCTATATCTACCACATCAAGTTAATTTTAGGAAAAGGTGAGATACAAAGGAAACTAATAATCTCATCTCTAATATACTTATTTTGAGACATTTCTTAGACTTGAGCCCACACCCTGGTTCATCTACATTAGATTTCCTTAATTAAAAAATGCAGTCAGAATCTGATATATCTTCAGAAAGTATGCTGCCTAAGTATTGCAAGATGTGGTTCATAACACAATGGCTCATCTGTATTGCAGAAATAATGACTTTAACTGTTATGGCTTCATGTTATGGAATCCTGAGATTTATAGTTTGTTGGGGCACCTGAGCTCTCTGAGAGAGAAGATGAAATCCCTAAATTCTATGGCATTGAGCCATGGCAGTTAAAGTGGTGTCAAACTGCATTATTTCTTCAGTGGAGATGCAGTCAGTGTCATAGTTATCAGAATTTATTCTTGTACTTTTAATGGATTCAAAGATTTTTTTAAAAAAAAATTAAACATGTTAGAGAAATAAACATACAAATGCTTTCCTGACCCCAAATACTATTTAAAAGGGAGGGTCTCCAGCCTGCTTGGCCATAGAAAAAAGTCCTTTCTTGGCCCCATTTCCAAGACAGAGACAATGACAGAACTTCTCAGCCAAAGAAGGAAGAAATATGGGCTCAAGGAGGCAGTGTAGGCTTAGCCTTGCTTTTACATGGATATATCAGATGAAAAGAAAGAACCATATCTTCTACTGTACATTCAGCATCAGATCCCTCAGAATGCAGACACCAGACTAAGCAATTGTTGAAATCCTGGGTCCCTTTCACTTTGCACAATTATAGCACTATTGTTTCACTTTAACTCTCATGGATCAACTCTATGGGATCCTGGGATTTGCAGTTTAGGTATAGTTGGAAACTCCAACCAGAGAGGTTCTCTACAGCCTCAGCAAACTGCCTCAGCATATCCTGGAATTCCATAGGATGCAGTCATGGCAGTTAAAGTGAAATCATAGTGATGTAAGTGTATAGTGTGAAAGAGTTTGTGGTCATTATTTGGAAGAGGGTTTCTACCCAGCCTATAGTGTGTCCTCAGTAGGGCTTGTACAAACTTGTCAGAGAGGATGATTTGAAGTTCTCCTTTGCAGGGAACTGAATGAAATATCAATTAAAGAGTTATGTTAGAGCTGGGTATATAGCCCTCCAGATGTTGTACTACTGCAATTTCCACTAACATTACATATAATTGATTGTGCTGGTTAGGAGTAATGAGAGGTATTTGTGACCCTATTGGAATTTTAATACATTATAGGAAGGGTTTTAAAAAAGAAAAAAGAAAAACTGATCACAAAATAATGTTTGTGAGTTCTGTTTCTCAAGTATTCCACTATACCAAAAACAGAGCCCCTAAACATAGATTCATATGAAGTGCAATAGTTTCTTTTACTGTTGGTGAATCTTCTTCTTCTTCTTCTTCTTCTTCTTCTTCTTCTTCTTCTTTCTTCTTCCTTTTGAAAGGAATTATTACACAGTAATAATTCCAACTCAAAACAACAAAACCTTGCTTTGAACTCACAAAATTATACAACAAATGTAAACCATGTAATAAAAATGCTGTTTTTTAATATATTTGCAGGACAACTTAATAATAATAGTACCATGGGAAAAATTTTCTACTTCCAAAATAAAATGAGGAGACTGTTCCCAAAATAAAGCCATTCTTTATACCAGCTACTCACCAAACTATAAGAGCATGCCACTTTGCAAGAAATTTTTCAACATGTGTTGCATCATCTGATGCTGTGTTGTTGTTTTGTTTAATCCATTTTGCTACTGATGTCAGGGTGCCAGCATGCCTTATCTTCTTTTGTAAGCTATAAACTGGTGGAAACAGATGAAACTTCTCAACAAATGTTACCCAGATGCTCAAAAATAAATAGTAAAATAAAATCCCAGTTTGGCTACTAATTGCACCATGTTTCATTCTGGTTTCCCTGTTGTTGAACCTCAAATGTTTTGTGAAGTCACAATATCTCTTCACACTGATTGTTGCATTGAAGTGGAAGACTGCAGTCCCACAAGAATAGGTGTCACAGTTCCTCCAGAGGTTCATGATGTCCATGAGGCAGAAGCAGTAAAACAAAATATACTTTCAACGGAATGAGAGCAATAGCAACAGCATTTACATTTCTATACC
The DNA here is from genome assembly GCA_034509955.1 of Urosaurus nigricauda. Classification (NCBI taxonomy): domain Eukaryota; kingdom Metazoa; phylum Chordata; class Lepidosauria; order Squamata; family Phrynosomatidae; genus Urosaurus; species Urosaurus nigricauda. The sequence goes on along the minus strand of JAOEGL010000001.1, from coordinate 251,036,011 downwards.
ACTTCATAGTGAACTCAACAGTCTCTAAACGGTTTACAGTCTGTAAGCCAATTTCTCCAACAAGTTGGGTACTCATTTTAACAATCTACAAAATGAGTCAACCTTGGAGCCCTGGGATCAAACTCCCAATGTTGTGGCTGCAGTAGCAGCATTTAACCACTGTACCACCAAATCTCCATGATGCCAAGCAGCTTCCAGACTTAGATTTTGGTAAAGTTCCTCTTGCTTCATGCACTGGGGCCATGCACTCCAGCACTCTATTTGTTTTGAGAATTATGTGAGGGCCATTTCTTTGAGGAACAATTCACATTTCTATCACAGTTTCTTAGTTTTCATCCTTCTTTGGCCCTAGACATTCCTCACTTATGTCTCTGGGTCCACTTCATGAATTGTTTGTGGATGTTTGTACCAGATCCCTCTGTGCTTGAGTTTAATGACATCTGATAGTTACTTGGTTGTTTCTGAACAAAATCAGGTGAATGCTCACTTGCCATCTTCCCACCTCTAGCTGTTCTGCCCTTTGGATGATCATAGCCACATAACCTATTGCTTCCTCATATGCCTAGAGGCATTTTCAGTGTACCCTGTTGTAAAGGCATATTATCTCCATCAGATAGCATAGTCTCTTCATTTCCAAATATATATCTATCATACTTGAAAGTCACTCTGAAAAAAAATCCAGTTTCATCTGAATTTTCTCTGAACTACAGTGTTTTTGTTTCATTGCACTTGTAGACTGCAGAGCATGAAATTCAAAAGCAGCTAAACCTAGGTGCATGGAATAGCAACTTTTCTCTATCCCTGCTGCTGTCGGTGGGAATTGAGTTCTCCCACCCACGATGAAACATTCCAACAAACCCATTCAGAACACAGCAGAGGGGGCGGGGAAGAAAAATGAAAATCTGCAGAGATGCATGTGTACTCCTCAGCGAAGTATGTTGCTCCCAGAGAATTCTGAATGTCAACATTGTCCTGGCCATTACCCAACTCTTTATATATATTTTGGCTTCACAAACGGGGCACTTCACAATCTTAGTAAACAATAATGTTGTTGAGGTGTCAGATTACAGACACCTTAAAATTTATCTCTGTTTGATTGGAGGAGTGGTTGTTTCTTATCCAGGCCTACATGTCCACTTCCCAGCATACATTTTCAAACACAAAACAGCTGGGCTATTATAATGACTGGTCAAAAACGTACTCCAGTGGCAGAACTGAACAGAACTGTTGAGGCAACTTTCAAGACATTGTCCAAAGTTTCTTAGCTAACATTATCAAAATATATCTATTTATGCATTTGGTGACAAAACATGGCTCTAGGTGATTAAAAGGTCCTGTCTAACTGCATTAGGATGGAGGAGGAAAGTTAAAAAAATGCCCACAATGCCCAAATGATGTGGAGCCAATATTGAATAAAAGAGTTTGCTTAGACCAGTGATTTCCAAAACACTGGCCTTCTAGACATTTTTGGACTTTGGTTGCCAAAATTTCACACCATTGGCCAAGATGGCCTAGGATTTGGGGACCTGAGGTCCAAAACACTTGGAGGACCAGAGTTTGGGAATCACCGACATAGGAGTTTATCACACGGAGCTTTCCCATGCAGAAAGAGGATTTAAAACAGGGAAATCCCACTAAAGAGGGATCATTTTGACACAGCATTGTGTATTAATGTGTACAGAAAGTGAAAAAAATCCCACAAAAGTGGAATTGTTTTTACACAACAATGTGGGCATTGAGCATTAACCCAAAATAAGCCTCAGAGTACTTGGGCAAAATCAGGTGCTTTTTACTTTCTGGATTCTCCCGAAAATAACAAAATGCCTGATTTTGTCCACTTTCTGTGTGGTTTATTTTCGCATTAATGCTCAATGTCCCTCATGAGTGTGCAAATAATCCCGACTTTGCATGATTTTTCCTGGATTTAAATCACATTTTTGCACAGGATTTATGCACTTAGCCTCCAGTGTGATAAACTAATTATACTCAGAAGATGCTGAAATTTCTAATGATTTTTGTTCAGATCCATGTTCCAAAACATCTTGGCATGTTCTGCACATATGATAACACCTTAAACACTGAAAAAAAATAAAAAAGAACAAGTTTGACACACATAGTTTGGAAATAGTACTTATTCCTTATTGATGAATTTGTATGTACATCACAATTGTTGGCTGCTCAATGGCTGCCACTGCATGTTTTTGTAAAAAATCTGCATCTAGTTAGTTTAATTGCTCATTCAGGGTTAATCCTGGGCTACTAAGCCAATTCCATTTGGCATCAAGTTGTTAAATATACTGCTGAGTTCAGTCAAGTATCAGACTCCAATCATGAACCTCCAAAAGTTTTTTTTTTTAAAAAAATCCTGTTCAAGTTATAAAACTGTTGCTTGAATTGTGCCAAACTGTATTTGGCTGATACAAATGGGGGAGAAAATGATTTCACTTCATGTATTGAACAATTTACTAAAATGCTCAAATTGCTTTGTACTAGGGACAGAAGGACGTCAAGCTTGGGGTTTTGGTGTGGTTGCTATTATGTTAGTGCTGCTGCTGCTGCTGGTATTGTGTTCAGGAGAACTTGAAACAGACAGATTTTCCCATCACTTGCATGGAGTAAGCTTTATCTGCTGCATATAGTAACAATGCTTTTTTAAAAAATAAATAAATAAATATGTATTTGTATATGTAGAGAACAAACTTAAGTATTAATATTATATAAAACTTAAACAATACAGGTGGATTTGACATTTCTGTTACCAATTCCAGTGTTGGAGCTTATATGTTTTTAACTATTCTGCTATTAAAATTCATTTTAATACAATATTTCTAAATAAATGCAAAACTGGATGGCAGTAGTGATTGACAAATGTCTCTTTTTCGCTTTTTGTAAAATTTTATTCTTTTCAGGCATATGTACGTTCATTCTATCCCTTTTCCACAAGAGACTGAGGTTAGCTTTTCACAGACATGCTATACCTTTTGTGCTTCTGCTATAACTTTTGTGCATTTTCCCTCTCAGGGGATGTCATCTAATCTGTTTTCCCTGGTGTGTCCATTTTTTCTTTCCCATCTTTGCTCATGTATGAATTTGAATGCATATTTTAACATGAGAATTGCACTGAAAAACTCAAAGAAGTGGAAAAACCAAAGGATAATTGCATTTCAATTTGTTTATCAGTTCAGGAAGTGTGAATTCACCTGGTTCATATTAAAGCATGAACCATCCCCCCCCCAGCAAATAATAACAATAGCCATTTCTTGATACTTCTCTTTATATTATGCATTAACTATTATGATACGTTTTAAAGGTATATCTTTCAGCCATGAAATCATCCTCATCAACATTTTTATATCCTACCTTTCCCCCAAGAATGGGGGCTCAAGGAGGCTTAAAAATTAAAATGATTACAATATAGTTTTTTTTAAAAAAATGAAAAAGTCAATATTAAAGCAGAATTAAACTATTAGTCTTATTGAATGAATGTAAAACATACACCTTAAAACTATTTAACATTTACATGAAGCCGCTGGGAGAGATCATCCAGAGACATGGCATGCACTCTTCTCAGTATGCTGATGACACCCAAATATATTTCTCTATGTCTCCGACTGCTTTCCTCTGGATGCCTGCCTTGGATCGATAATGGGCTAGATGAGGGAAAACAAGCTCAGATTGAATCCAGAGAAAACGGAGGCACTGGCGATAGATACCCCACGTCCAGGGATGGAGATTTGTCAACCAGTCAACAGGGTCACACAGGAACCCTAAAGGACTGGGTTCGCAGTTTGGTCATACTCTTGGATACATCTTTGCAGCTGTCATCTCAAATTGATGTGGCTTCGGTTGATACACCAACTGTGGCTATACCTGGACCAAAAGGAACTTGAAGCAGTGGTACTTGCACTGGTAATCTCTCGCTTAGATTTCTGTAATGCACTCTACATGGGGCTACCCTTGTACCAAGTACAGAAGCTTCATCAGAATGCAGCAGCCAGACTGGTCACTGGAACGTGTAGATTTGACCATATAATGCTGATATTAAAATCTCTTCATTGGCTGCCAATTAGCTTCTGGGCGCAATAAAAGGTGTTGGTTATTACCTTTAAAGCTTGGGCCCGAGCTACTTACAGGAACACCTCTCCCTACACAATCCACCCCGCACTCTCAGAACATCAGAGAAGTACTTACTCGAATACCAAAAAACCAGGTTAGTAACAACTTCCAATAGAGCATTTACCGCTCTGGCTCCAACACTCTGGAATGCCCTGCCAGAAGAGATCCATCTTATTACCACCTTATTAGATGCCTTCAAAAAGGCACTTAAGATGGATCTCTTCCGGGGGGCCTATCCACCGGATCTTATATAAACATCACTAAGTACACTGGCTTCATTCTATTACAACTGTATGATTGATAGAATGACTGTAGACTGGATAACACCAGTTATTAATTGTTAATATATATTGATATTTTATGATTTTATTGTAATTGTAGTGTATAGTTTTTATGCTGTAATCCCACCTCGATCCACAGGGAGAAGCGGGAAATATAAATAAATAAATATATTATTATTATTATTTATTAAAAAACTGTACAAAAGTACAATTTACCCTCATTACAGCCTTTCCCTTAAAAGCCTTAAGTTCTATAAGCCCATCATCATCATCATCATCATCATCATCATCATCATCTCTTTGTTGACAGAAAGACAGCATGTAGGGCTATTCTAGCCTCCTGAGGAGGGAGTTCCAATAGTCATGGGGCTGACAATGAGAGGTCCCTCTCTCATGATCCCATCAACTGAAACTGAGAAGGTGGTGGGACTGAAAGAAGCATCTCCACTGGAAATTTCAGGATCTAGGCAGGCGTATAGAGAGAAATATAGTCTCGCATACATGTATGCTGCTGCTTTCATTGTTTTACTGAACCACCATTTTATGGAAGGTTTTTTGACTGTCTTGCCACTGCCTGTCTGTAATGCATCTAGAAATCTTAATTCAAGACTGCCTTCCTTCGGGTTGAATTCCCAGTGGGATTTATCTAAGAAAGAGTTCTCAGAAACCCATTTCCTTACACCACTTTACCAAAAGAAAAGAAAAGAAAAGAAAAGAAAAGGACAACATCAAAATAGTAAAATGAGTGTCCATTTCAGGATGAAGACAGATGTCCATACATCTGGCTCTTGGAACTTTGTCAAACACATATCAAATAAATATGTGCAACTTTTCCTATGTCATGCTCAACCATTTATTTTTTTTTTAAGAAAAAGATCTTAAGATGCATGTCTGACATAAGAGTAGTGTCAGAAAGAGCACTAAGCTATACTAGTCTACAATCTCAGGGGATGCCATCTTAGTTTATATCTATCTTTCACAAAATTAAGACTTCTACCTGCTCATTTTTCCATAGAAATGCAATGAGAGCAATTTCTTCCAGACTATCTATCCACCTAATCTAATCCAGACTAATCCTTTATTAGCCATAGCTCTCACAGTATAATATAGAAATAATGATAAAGTACAGAAACAATACATTCAAGTTGTTCAAAAATCCAACCTACAATAAACATAAATGAAAAGTTAATGCAAGAATTTTCTTATGTGACACTGAAAGAGAAATAAAAATTATGCTATCTGAAACTTTATTGAATGGGAATGCCATCAGTGGAGTGCCCTCCATCACAGGTCACTACGCATCCAGTAGCTGTTCCAAAATATATTTGACCTCAGGTGACATTGAAAAATTTAATTAGATGGAAGACCAGCTGAGCTTGTTTGAGAAATTACCAAAGGTTTTCATTGCTTTATTTGAAATTATCCATCTCAAAGACACTTTTTTTTCCTTTTAACTCTCCCTTGTTTCTTCTCATCATCAGTGATGCTTACTACACCTTGACTTGATAATAGCAGAATGTAATTAATATGTTGTTAAATCCTGCTTCCGGATAATTAAGAAAGATGATCACCAATATAGAAGTTGACATAAAGGGGACAAGGCAAATAACTGATATACAAAGTTCCCAAAGCCATGATGGTAATAATCATGAAGAAAAATCAATAGCCAGTCACAGACTGTGAATTTCTTTCTCCTATGGAGAAGGAATGAGATGCAAGATAGTTCACTGTGGATCTGCAAGAATAAAAGAGATATGTAATAAAACCTATGGAGCATGACACAGAACACAAGAAACAAGCAAACTAGGTTGGAGGTAATGGAAGCTGTGATTTAGGAGCAGAACTCACCCACTCTACACCTCAGCTTATTTTCGCAGACTATAATATATTCTAATTTACTATGGACCAAGCACGAATGGCCCATAGCAAATAAATGACCCCCTGTAAGAATGAGAGCAGATAGGGATTATACCTGAGCTGCCAAAAACCAGGGTCTTCTCTCACACACATATACACACACCAAATTAGCAAACATTGTCTTGTACTTATTACTTGAAGTTGCTGTTTTGTGATGTTTTCAAACTTTTTGTCCCCATGGGGAAAGCCTAAGCAAACTTTAGCCTATGGGCATCTGGATGATGCTATCAAGCAGGAACAGCAAGAGATGTTGGTTGTCTTAAGATGGCCTTCTTAGAGTGAATTTTGTTCTCTAGCAGAATGGGCCATCATTAACACTGAACATCATCTTCAAGCAAAATTATTTTGAAGCCACACACAATGCAAGTTATGGTCTATTAACCCAACCCATTTCACACCTTCCAATCTTTCCCTCCCAGTCCCCCTTTCTCTGTGTGCTTTTCTGCCTCCCTTCATCCCTGCTTGGTCACTTTGAACACTCTTCTATTCCTAGCTGTGAGAAGTGGAATGTAGAGCAATATATGATCTAATGTAGGACATACATTGCAACAAGAGTGTTGTGAAACTGAAACAATAAGAGCTCATATTTCTATATGTGTAACTAGGGCATAATCAAATATTTCAAGATGAACTGGTACTTGGTGAAGTTCTTCTTCCTCTCAAAATGTTGGAAAGGGAGGTAGCAAAGGGTCTGTATGAACTATCAAGTAAAGGAAGAAGAACATTAACAGCCAATGTGGTGTGGTAAGAGGAAAGCCTATAGTTTTAAATAAGATCAAGGTGGGATTTTGGTATTGCTTCTATCCAGTGATGAGCTACACAGACATGTCTTCTCATCTGTTGAATATAAAGGATAGATAGCAATAGCACTTACATTTCTATAGTGCTTCATAGTGAACGTGGCACTCTCAAGCTGTAAGCCAATTTCCCCCAACAAGCTTGGTACTCATTTTACTGACCTATGAAAGAATAGAAGGCTGAGTCAACCTTGAGCCCTCTGAGATTGAACTCACAACTTTGTGGCTGCAGTACTGACATTTAACCACTGTACCACCTGGGTGCCACCAGGGTAAATAGCATTATAAGGATGGTTACCAAAGCCATTTTACAAGGAACTCCCTTTCTTCCTCCCATTTCCAAAAAACTGTTTAGCTGTCATGCAGGTACAGCTGGTGGTTTCCATGTCAGTAGGTAGATTACAGTCCTGACCTTAAAGGGTCACTATTTGCAACTTTTTTTCTTATTTGTCATTGCAGAGGTCCAGAATCTGTTTTGATCATATTGGGGCTAAACAGACAGGCAAAAAGAAGTGCTTTCAGGCTGACTTGAAGACATGGCATTCATATGTCACATGCCTTGAAGCCAGCAGGAAAGTTCCCTCTAGGCTCCTTATGCCATTTTGAAAAGAAGCAGCTTTTTGCTGCTTCTTCCTGGCTTCATTGTTCTGACCCCTATTTTATGAATGAATTCAGAATCTTGAATAATTCCTTTCATTTGAATTAAGCCCACAGTGAATTTACTGCCTCACTGACATGGAAGCTACCAGATACAAGGAACACCATATATAATCAATCAGCAGTTTTCTGGTGTAATTTTTGGACATATATTATGTTTATTAACTGACAATGTAAGTGTTGGATATCAATATATCTATGCTCCTTCTTTGCAGCATGACATCAGTTATAAGGTTTGGATCGACTGTTTGCTTTTTACTTCTTTTCTAGTGTCTCTGTGCTCCCGGTTGGGCAGGTGAATTTTGCCAGTTTGTAGAAGATGCCTGCTTAGTTTATCCAGACAAGTGCCACAGTGGAGCAACATGTGTTGATGTAAGCCCATCAAAGCTACAGCCACAAATCGAGTGTTTCTGTGCAACTGGTTTCACAGGTAAGAAAGATCTGAAGCTGTCCGTTTCAGGCAGGAAAGTTAAAACAGTTACAGAACCAGCACTTAAAATGAGACTATTTATTTTCAATCAGATTTTAAAATGCAATCTATATCTTAGAAAAGAACTGCAGCAGAATAATAAGACAAGTGTAAAATGCTGTTTTGATTGAAAAGGCTGCAAGCCAGTACAAGTGTTACTGTATTCTGGAACACAATAGATCAAAAGAGTTTAAGGGTAAGTGTTGGATTATCATCCAGAAGGGTTTTATGCTGCTGTGCGAGTGTGTGTACAGATGCTAATAATAAATGCTGGTACATCAGGGTGTATAATAGATCACATTCATGACAGACATAGCAATCATTCTCTATTAGGTCACCAGTTCAAGGTCAACCAGCCCATATACATGTTGCCCCTTAATGACAGTTAATTCCAGCTTGGTTGGTTAAGTGCAGGATCAAAAATCCTATAATTATAAGGAACTTTAAAAGGTGATCTATTCCATCTGCTTGCTCTTGGGCACAGATAATTGTATCTAAATTTGTCCCTTCGATGTCATTTGCAATTTGTGTGTGAGAACAACCCTCAAGACAAATGCAGTGGTATTACTTCTTCACTCATTTGCTTCACAGCACCATAGGGTTCTTTTGCTTCTATTTTGTTTCTGCACACACTGTGACACCTTTGGTAAGAAAAAGAAAGCACAGTCATCTTTGAATTTCTAGAATACAAATATTAAGCGTTTTATGTAAACTGAATCTTATATTAGGCTGGCCATTCTGTTAGAGAATTAGAATGGTACTTAATGCCCTTGTAACTTGCTTTTCTTTTTCTTTTCTTTTTTCTTTCTTTTTTCTTTTTTGTCATTGGAGAGGTCCAAGAATCTGTTTTGATCACATTGGGGCTAAACAGACAAGCAAAAAGAAGTGCTTTCAGGCTGACTTGAAGGCATGCCATTTAGATGACACATGCATTGAAGCCAGGAGGAAACTGACCTCTAGGCACCTTATGCCATTTTGAAAAGAAGCAGCTTTTCCTGCTTCTTCCTGGCTTGAAACCATGTTGTGTGGTCATGACATGAGCACTTCAGCTGCCTTGGGAGCCGGTGGTGCGGTTGGTGGGGTTTCATTGTGGCTTTAGAAAGGCAGTTTCAACCCACTTTTTCCTGCCCATCTGTTTCACTCCATTATGATCAGATTCCATCTCAAGGAACCTGCCCCCCTACACATGATCATTTCTCTTTTGTCAATTATTAAGTGGGGCAGGACTGGTGATGCATTAACTTATTTTCCTGGAGCAAGACATGCAGCAAGGTACTCATCTGAAGGAATATGCCAAAAGCCCTCAGAAGATGCCTTTTGCAGCATGTGCAGCTACAGGAAAATCATTGGTTGCATCTTTATGAATTCCACACAGACACACACACCCCACCAACATTGAACTGGAGATGCATTGCTTACTAGGTCGGACAAGGTGGGGGCTTGTATTGGGAGATCTATCAAAATATTCTTGTTCTGCAGTTTGCACTTTTGCACTACATACAGAGTGACAGGTTTGTTTGTTTTTAAAAAAAAACCGAAAATATTATGACTTGAAAATTCAACGTTAATAAAATAGGATACAAAGGGAGATATGGAAAAGGACAGGGCTGAGAAAAAAAAATATAAACATGATTCCGGCTGCAATCCCGTACCTATCACAACTTAATAGAGGTAAGACTGTATAGGATTTGGATGTGCGTATATATGTCTGCGATTGCACTGTAAAATTGTAATTCTGGACAGTAGGTCTTCTTGAACATAAAGGGATTTATTTTGAGTAAATGTGGATAAGACAATACTTCACATTGAGTTGCATGTGCTTAAGCATTATTTAAGTTACATGTACTGAAATTTCACTTTAAGGGAAGAGCTGTAAAGAGCTAAATTAAAGGCTTCATAGCTGGCTTCATAAATTGCTTTTGTGGCATTAATTATATTACAATACAACGTTAGTTGTTCAAGAATAATTCATCTTAGAACAAGAATAATCATTGTCACTGGGACTGGGGACAGGATAATTATTTTCAACTATGGCATTTTCCCTCCCAATTCTGATATTTTGACTAAGGCTCAGCTGCTCAGGATTCAGAAACATGGCATGGGAGTAGCCAAGAAGGTGGCACAGTATGTTCCTCGAAGCCTCCCCTGAAATAATATTTCTAGGCCCTTTCTTTGTAAGCATAAAGAACTCCTGTTTATTTGGGTGTGTTAAAACATGAGATGATGGTATTGACAAATGGCTGTGTTCTAGGTTTGGGGCATCTATCCAGTGGGGGGCCATAAGGATAGATGTTAGTCCAAACATTGTTTAACACTTTTATTGATGAGCTGGAAGCATGGCCAAACAACACATTTATCACATCATGATATTACAGCAAATGAGGAGGTGCTCTTTGAACTACAGAGTTAATATACCTAACATATACACTCTGAAGATAGGATTTGTTATGAAGGTTTTTTAATGATGAGATAATTAAAATGGGAGTTTGCATAACCTCCTACCAGTATTTGAAATATGAAAACTTAATTAATATAATAATTCTGGACATGCACTTATTACAGATGTGAATTCTCTCCTCCTCTGAAAACAGAGATTACTTCTGTGTGATCTAGAATTTCTGTGACATGAACTAAGCAGGGGCTTGAGAAGGATTCTGGCCTTTGTGTTTAGGGATTTGTGTGTGGGAGAAACATCTGATTGAAGTAGAGAATGTACATTTAAATAGGTTTTGTGAATTTTTTTCTGATATTACAGGGAGGATCCTCTCCACCTGTATGCATCACTATGTAGTTGAATATGACATTGTATTCTTTTACCAGGTTTGGAACCTGGAACCAGACTTACCATAAATCATTGTTGTCATGATCACATAGCAGAAGAACTCTTTGTGACAGTTATTTACCAGTTGCTTATGTTAAATTTACCCATAAAGCTTTAGATATTTCAAAAGCCTAAGGCATTCTGGATAAATAATATGATTGCTTCATGAGATGTTATGTTTCAGTACACATAGCTACAATGGTCTCCCATCCAACCCCATCCACATTTCCTCAGCTGCAGCCCTTCCAGCTTACCCATTTCCTAATAGGTAAAGAGTAGGTAAGGGCTGTAGACAAAATCCATCTATTTTCCCATAGCTGGATACACAGTGATAGTGTGTATCCAGTGACGCAGAGGATGCCACTGCTCTGCCAGATGCTTGCTCAACATTTGTCTGCTGTTCAGTCCATATTCTACCAATTGGGAAATGGTTGAATCTGGGACAAGAGATATTGGTTGTTGCGTGGTTGGCAGGGAATCCTAACCTCTGCAAAAAAACTGATGAAAAAAAGTGAGTTGTGACGGTATAAGTTTAACTTATGCTTGTGTGTGTAACCAATAGGATGCCAGCAATTGTTTATTTATTACATATATACCCAACCTTTTCTACAACAAGCCTAGGGTGGAATAAATGGTCCTTCCCCTCCCCACTTTAACCTGACAACAATTCTTTCAGGTTATTTATTGAAAGCTAAGAAAGGCAAACTGGTCTAAGGCTACTTGGTGAATTTTGTGGCAGAGATTGGATATAAACCTGATTCTTCGAATCACCACCCATGTTTCCAGTAACTATACAGCACTGTCTCTCTTTGGGTTGCCAAATCTTCTTAAAGCATCTCATAAAATGAGAACACTATCACAGTAATGCTTATTTTTCCCTGCATTGCCACCAGCTCTCCAAAGAAAAATGGGAAACACTATCAGGATGTAGGTATACAGCTGAGGTGTACAGCTGGGTTCAGCTAGTGGCACAGAAATCAGGTAGCGTCATTGTAGCTCACCCACTGAAATCCATGGATTATGAAGCAGAAGATTTGGATTATGAAGAATTTCAGGCTCCCAACACCTCCCTCCCCAAATCTGAGAAGCTAGTGGCTGAAACAGAGGAGGGACTCCCTCCTCAGCAATAAATGGCAGACCCCATCCACCCTTTGAATTCCAACAAAGAGAGAGGAATACATTTCCTAAGAACTACCTGTTAAACAGGAGATACTGACTAAACAAGTACCCGACATACAGAAGCAGAAACCTATAAATCTCCCAGCAGTTGCTGTGACTCTTAATTGTTAATAACCATTCAGTCTCTGTGACTGGCTATGCTCTTGGTATCCCTGTGTTTCCTGGAACTGTTGGCCACTGGCTGTATTTAACAACTCTTTGTCTCATCTCTTGTTGGCTTTGGATTTTTTTTGGACTGCAGGCTTTGTGAAATAGCCACTGGATTGGCTGCTTTCGTTTGATGTCTTCTGCTTCCCAAATTCTACATAAATCCATGGAGAAGCTATACAATATTCATAAATAATCTTTCACCTACAACTCTCTTCCATCCTACTAAGCATGGTCAATTATAATGCTGTAGTCTGCCCCCCCACACACACACACAAAATCTGGAGGGCCAAAGATTCTCTGTCCCTGATCTACAATGAAATGATGTGAGCTATATGGCAGGACTGGGCCCACAAAATTCTGTGATTAGTTCATGCTATCTCTTGGATTTATATAATTTCCAAAGGAATACTTGTTCTTTTATTTGACATTCACTGATATTGTACAGCTGAGATATTTGGGGAAAAAATCTTTATGAATGTATGGGAATGTAAGTACTACACATTTTCCAATACCTTTATCATATAGGTGGAATCACCATACAGCCCTGACTAGCTGAAATTCCACATGGCCCCTTGCTCATGGACATAGCAACTTTGCCTCTGTTTAATGGTTCATATGGAGAGACACCATGCTGCAGTGACTTCACTATTGGACAACAGCTCTGAAGACCAGGGTTTGAATCCCTGTATGGCCATGGAAACTCATTGGGTGACTTTTCACAGAATCATAGAATTGGAAGATACTACAAGGGCCATCCAGCCCAACCCCCTGCCATGCAGGAATACACAATCAGAGCATTCCTGACAGATGACCATCAGACTCTGTTTAAAGCCCCCCAAAGAAGGAGACTCCATCACATTCTGAGGCAGCATATTTCACTCTTTCAACAGCCCTTACTGTTAGGAACTTATTCCTACTGTTTAGATGGAATCTCTTTTCCTGTAGTTTGAATCCTGTTGTTTAACACACCACATTATCTCAACCACAGAGAAAGGCAAAATCCTTCTGGATAAATCTTGCCAAGAAAATTTTGTGATAGGTGGTATGAAGGCACACAAGAACAACAATTGTGTATGTACAGTGGTCTCTTTGGGCATGCTAGAAAAGGGTATTTTGTTTATCTTCATTTCTAATTCTCTCTTAGGTCATTCTATGAAATCCCTGTCCCCCTCCATTCCTGACACTTTTGTCCTTTTGACCCCATTAACTGCACTGTAATGTGTCTGGTCCAGTTGCAATTCAAAGGATGTTGTTAGTTTCTGCAAGACAAAAATGAATAAACATTGGACATAAATGGGTTCCTTTCAGCATGGTTTGCTGATCCCAGTATATTAATGTTGGATGAACTGCATTCCAGTTTATATACATATGATATAAGGTACCTTGGAGCCAAACTACACATTATGTTAATTAAGTGGTGTGCTGTGCTGCTTTTATTTACTTTCAGGTAAATGTCTGGAGCTCAGTCCAGGTCAGTATGACCACACCATGGGCCAACACTGATGCATTTAAAGGACTTTCCCCCTAATAACAGAGGTGAATTTTGGGACAAAATTGTCTGGACAAGATAAAAAACTGAATCCTGATCCTTATGCGGAGATTCTCCACCTCCCTTCACATAAATACAAAAGACATGATTCTTTTTTCAGGAGCAGGAGACACCACACCACACAAAGCAATCAGTGAGGCTGTGTGGTGGTTTTAAGGAACCCTGAGGAAGAAGTTTCATGCAACCCTCATCCGCACCATGATCCTAAAGGCTGCTGCTTCCCCTTCTCTTTCTTGTACACTAATACTTTGACTAAAGGGCCCCTGCCATCCCCATTTTCCTTATTGCTCACCTGAAGGGATCAGTACCCTCATTGTGCTCATCCACTGTAACTACACCCAGGGTTTGAACTACAGTAAATCCACAATAATTTAAGTATATGAACTATTTCCAATAACAATCATGTTCCCATTAGGATTACCCTAAGCTGGAAATGATTTGAAGGTACACAACAACAATGCAAATAGTAGGAGTCCTTCCTTCCTTCCTTCCTTCCTTCCTTCCTTCCTCCTCTTAGTGCTATCAACATAAAACATATTTATATACAAATAATCCTGACACTATGTCGAAACATTTACTTTAAAGTATGTTCTGGTAATTTGTTGACGCATTAACTCTAGGAAAAGATCCGAAGACTAAAAGTGCATCCGTTTGTTTAAAAAAGAAAACTGCTTGGCTTCATTGAATTTCTCTGACATTACAAGGTTGTGCTTCTTTATTTCAAGCACAAACATCATTGTGCCTGAACTCTGAATTCAAATTGATGAATTTCTGCAGGGTGCAGTTAATTTTACCAGCAATAAGACTATTTTAATTAAAGGAATTTTTTCCACCTTTAAATGAAGTGTCTAATACGCCCAATCAATTCCTGCCAATATAATTGCTCTACATGCAAGGAAAGATAGTAATTAATTAAAGGAAGCCCCTTCAAGGACAACTGGTCAACTATGTACTGCCTGAGAAACAGCTGACAGGGGCTATTTTCCCCTCCAATGTCATTAAATGACATGTATTAAATAGCATCCACTGCTACTATAGAAAATAAACTGTGAAGGAAAATAAATTACAAATTGAACTTGGAAACCAAAAACAGAAAAAAAGGACATTTTGAAATGAAATATGTGTTCTGTTATGCCTTTCATAACAGTTATGTTTACCTTTGAAACAAATGATACACATTAATGATGCAACACAACATAGTACCAATAGTGGTTTGAAAAGAGAAACAGACAAGTATTTCGGTTTTGAAAGTGCACATTGCTGGTTGGACATAAAATCTCTGTAACTAATGCTAGTACAGAACATCCTCTTCATGTGCTGTTATCTTACTGTCAAATCTATGTACAACAAAGAAGCTTGTAGAACCTTAAAGACTAACTAATAAGTTTTATTTGGCATAAGTCATCATGGACCACTGCCCATTTTTCAGATGAACAGAGTATAACCTTAGAAAGCAGGCAATTAGGCCCAAGTGGAGAGAGAATGTGAAAGGTAATAGAAATGCAACACTCACTATTGTGGCAATGAACTTAATAGTTGCTGTGAAGAGTCATTCAGCAGCCATTGGCACACAACACAGACAAGCAGATTAACACAGGCACATTCATGGTGAAAATGATTCTCTGTGTAGTGGTGGCTGGTGGCTTCCACGGTGAAGCAACTCTTGAGTTGGGATCCAAATAGTGCAGTATGACACTACTATAATTGTCATGGCCCTATTCTATAAAATTCTAGGATTTGTAGGATATTTTGTTGGATATTTAGCCTTCTCTGTCAGAGAGCTTTGGTGCCACAACACATCTCAGATCCCAGTATTCTATACAATGGGGCCATGATGTGAAAAAGTGCCTTCTGGGTGATTTTTTTCTTTTTAAAGAATCCTTCCTCTTTTAAATCTCCCCAAATTATTCATATATTCTTTCTACCCCTAATGGCTGCACCCTGGGAAAATCTATGTGCATCTATGTGAAGATGAAAGAGAGAGGAGTTCCTTGAACTTAGTGTTGGATTTAGGACAGTATTACTAGGGTCTGAACGCCTGCTCAG
The DNA here is from genome assembly GCA_034509955.1 of Urosaurus nigricauda. Lineage (NCBI taxonomy): Eukaryota > Metazoa > Chordata > Lepidosauria > Squamata > Phrynosomatidae > Urosaurus > Urosaurus nigricauda. The sequence goes on along the minus strand of JAOEGL010000001.1, from coordinate 251,020,029 downwards.
CCAACAATTCTACCTGTCTCTCTGAATTTCCTAATCAATCTCACAGAGATAAAATATATTTAAAAACTCACAGAAACAAGCTTTGATTCCTACTTATATTTTTACAGATAAGAAAAGTAGGAATCTCTTATTCAATGTATATCCCATGTTTTTTTTCCAAAAGTAACATTCAATGTGATTAACAGTAATTTTTTTAAAAAAATGTAGAAAGGTAATTAAAACACCAAGCAATTAAAAAGACAATTATATCACATTAACAACAAAAATAGCAATACCACATCTATTAAAATAAAACCTAACAAAAATCATCTTGATTTCCTAAGGCTTGTGTGAATAAAAATATCTTTGCTAGTTTGTGGGAAGATGGGGGGGGGGGAAGAAAGGGAATCAACCAGTTTGTTTCAGCAGGTAGTTCCAGGTTTATCACAAACTTTTATGGTTATAAATCCACTTCTAAAGAGGCAGTACAGAGTGGTATTAAAAGCTCATGTTTTAAAACACATTTATGCAGTTATGGGAGGTGGAACAGAATGTAATAGAATCCAGAAAAATGAAGATCATGTCCATTGCCACAAAATCATGTCATATCCTTGAAAGCTCATTCTAAAATAAAAACCAGCTAGTCTTAAAGGTACAGCCACATTCCTTTTTTTCCTCCCGCTTCCTTCCTCCTTTTTATGCATAGGTTCAAGTTGAGTTTAATCAGGAAACTACTAGTTTGAGCACAGAATGCACAGTAGTTTCTGATACACTACTTGAGCAGGTGGTGATGTTGGCTGAGATACAAAGAGATCCCGCATTCACAGCTTCTTTTCTGCCAACCACTTTATTTATTTATTTATTTATTTATATGCCGCCCAATCACAAGGAATCCGGGTGGCTCACAACAAAAGGGAGAATACAAATACAAAGCAATAACAATGTAAAGAAATACAAAAGAACTTTATGAGATTACAATACAGTACCTATCAACCAAAAATCAAATAAAGTACAGAATTACTATACAATTCATATAAAATTCAAAATTAATCCCTAGACATCCCCCATCCCAATCCTATCTCAAAAGTAATATAAAATAAACTATGAATTAATAACAATAAATACAATAGGCAAATACCATACAATGCAAACAAATAAAGTTCAAAATCACAATGGGGGGGGGGGGAGAGATTACAATTTACAATACAATCAAATAAAATTCAAGATTCATCCCTTACCCAATCCTCCCATCCCAAACCTAAAACAAAAACAATATATAGCAAGAATTAAGAAGGATTCCATGCTCCTTCTGTGTGTCTGAGCCCTGGGTGGAGGATGGGCTGGCTTGAGAGCCTGGAGTCAGAGCGGTCTCCGTGCTGGTAGCATAGTTGTTCCGGAGGAGAGACGCTAGAGAATTTAAGTCCTTCTCTGCACTCCCTCAAGGCTTCACAGCTGGGCCCTGGGTGGCTGGCTGAAGAGCTTGGAGTCTGAGCGGTCTCAGTGCTGGTAGCATAGTTGTGAAATGATTTGAGCAAAGGTACTGTATGCAGACTTTTGAGTGATTTGAGAACATTACTGAAGACAATTCACATTCAGAAACTTATGAAAGTAGGAAAAGGGGTAGAAAATGTGAGTCCTATCACAGCTTCTCCTTTCCCTTCCCTGACTTCCAGAAGCAGACAGTGCTGTAAAGTGGGAGAAGGAACTGAGCTAGGGAACACAGAAAAGGCATGAAGACAAAAATATAACATGGAAGTGAGAAGAGGTGACAATAGGGCAAGAAGCCTGAGAATGAATGTAGGAAATGTTGATCTGAACTGGGATGAAAGCCAGAGGTTGTGAGCTTCCTATGATTTGGGAAATCAGTTTGGCAGATGCCCAAATCTACCGTTTGTTGGTTCAGCTGTACCAGCTTTTAATAATGGAGCTCAAACTGATTCATGAGTAAGAATCACTCAGTCCTATATCTAAAATTTCAGGATATTTATTGGGAACTTGACTATTGCTGAGTCTAGCTGATGTATGGTTTGGAAGCATGGAAGCATAATTTGAGATACTAATCCGGCATATTGCTATGCTGATGAAGACTTCTATGAGTCGAAATGGCCATACATTGCTCCGGAGGTAGCCGTCTTCCATGACTGAAAGTTTTTGTTCCATGACTACAAGATTGTGACCAGTGCAGGACATTGCCACCAGTATGGTGGCGCAGTGGTTAAATGCCTGTACTGCAGCCACTCACTCAAAACCAGAAGGTGGCGAGTTCAAGACCAGCAAAGGGCTGAAGCTTGACTCAGGCTTGCATCCTTCCGAGGTCGCTAAAATGAGTACCCAGATTGTTGGGGGGCAAATAGCTTACAGTTGTAAACCGCTTAGACACTCCTTAAGGGTATGAAGCGGTATATAAATGAAGCTGTTTGTTGTTGTTTGTTTATAAAGACTTTATTTATTACAAGTGCCACAAATTACATTTTCATATTGTTGTTTGGATGTTCTGTGAGATATAGAAGAATATTCTTCATATGACACCCCACTCATTATTTTGGAACTATTAAAAAGAGATATAGAAGACTTTTTTGCCTACTGCTGGCTTGATATTGAATATGTTTCTTATTTAGTGCAACCACTGTGTTTTCATAGTCATTTTATAGATACATATATGATGTTAATTCTTTGGTAGATTCTTTCTTATTAGCATTATAGTTCACCCTGTATTTCACTCCCCTTTTGACATATTTCCAAGTCAATACATTTAGGATCAGATTAACAACTCACAATTTGAGATTGTCCAATAGCCATTGTTTGTAGTTTCTAACTAAACTGAAGAGCTTGACAGATTTTATTATGATGAGGATTTGTTAACCCCCCACTCTTAAAAATGCCATTAACTTTGTGCAGAAAGCATGCAAGTCTTTTAAGAATAACTGCTTTCACCTCTCCCCAAAAAAGATGCTCATTTCAAAAACAGCTATTTTTATTTAGCAGTGGGGGTGAGGGTGGAAATAAGAATCCTGTTGGATTTTAAATTTGTTCTTTGCCAGTTCCTATTTAAGTGTTCCTGAAATTTTGGTGCAGCTGTATGGTTTATAATTTATAAACACTGTGCCATTAAGAGCAATTAGATATTAAACTTTAATAGCCCATGTTGTTGTGGATGTTCTGTAAATCAGGTTGAGAGTGTTTGAGGAACAATTTACAGTGTTTTTGTTTCTGAACTTCTTTGCAGTGTGAAGTATATGTCAAAGTAAATCAGGTATCAATGAGGAAAGGGAAAGACACCCAAACACAGAGAGCATAGATAATAATCTGCTAAAACTCTCTTTCATGGTATACAAAGACATTATAGTAATAGAAGAAGGGGAAACAAATAGAAAATAACTGCTAAGAATTTTAAACTACTGTTAAAATCTTTCATTTAAAAATCCATGCAAATTATGCTCCTGCTGAAACGCATTTCAGATCATCACGGTTTAATAACCTTGTTCTTACTGCTCACAATATTATAGTAAAAGTTATTATTTCCAACAAGCTGTCCTATTTTTGTGGCAGTCTTGTGAAGGTTCAGTGCAGACACTCTGTTGTTGATCTTTTAATCTTGTATCACATACTCTGTCATCCTCTCCTCTGTCATAAATCATTCCTCCTTTTTCATTTCTGCTATTATGTCTGCAGCATTGCTCATTAAGGTTTATGCTAGCCAGAGCTTAAAAAAATGGTTCATTTTTCATTTTTATTTTTTGAAAATGAAATTATGATTACATCCACACTAGCTGTAGTCTGGACCCAAGAGTACACTCCTGTGTACATATACCTGGGAATAATACCCACCAAACATAATGGCACTTATTTCCAAGGAAACATGCTTAAGATTATACTGTGACTGTTCTAATTTGAGGTGTTTTTACACATTGTACATGATTTGAAAGAAAGAATATTCTGAACATTCTGACAGACATTTAGCATTGAGACTGAAGGTCCTAAGAAGGAAGGATAAAAAAAAATCTGTACTGTCAGTACTTAAAGTGACCTCCATGGCTGAAATATACAGAAAACTTTTTTAATGCTATATTTACTGAAGAGAGAATGGATTCTGTTAATTTATTGGGCCTTATTCTGTTCACCTATTAGATCTATAAGGAGGAGGACTTTTGGAATATTATTTTACTGTAAAATTTCACGATGAACATGTAATTATTTATATTTTGTGAGGGGAGTGTGTGTATTAAATATATTTGTTCTGAGAAATGTGTGTGTGTGTTCATGTACATACATGCATAGGCAACTGACTTAAATTCAGTCTCATATGAGACTGAAATCAGCTGTAATGACTTGTGATTTCTTTGTCAGTGGGACAATGAATCCATTCTGAGCTTCAATCTAAACTTTGAAGGAACCAATCAAAGTGCTAGACCTATTTTAGATATATGGGGGTCATTCAGACTACCATATAAACCAGTTTGTAACCCAAATTAAAATCGGGAAGTTCATTCTGGTGCCGGTTTTTTCACTAGGGAATCCAGATCTTGCACACCCGATGCTGCGCAAATCCCCCTAAACCCGGTGTTTCCATTTCTTTTCGGAAAAAAAGGTTCAATTGAATGTGAACTTGTTTCCGATCATGATCAGGTCAAGTTCAGGGGAGGGGTAAAGGCCAGTGGGCAGGACATGCCTCCTCTCCCTGCAACCACCGGCTTTGATCCAGTGCTGTCTAATAGTTTTTGCAGCAGGAGTGCTTCATCGGGCACTTCTGAATTTTTTTTTATTATTTTTACAATTTGACAGCTTATGCAAATTCTACATGGGGCTCTTTAAATGGGAGGGGGAACCCCCAATCCATATATGGATAGTTGGCTTCCATATATGGATTGGGGTTCCCTCTCCCTTCGTTTAAAGAGCCCCATGTAGAATGCACAAAAGCTGTCAAATTGTAAAAATAATTTTAAAAAATTCAGCAGTGCCCGATGAAGCACTCCTGGTGCTGAGAAAAATGGAGAAGGAAGAAGAGGAAAAGGAGGAGGAGGGGGGGGGGGAAAGGATCCCGACAATCCTCACCGCTGCCAGCCCTATGCTCCATGCACATAATCTGTCAAATGTGGAAAAAAAATTAAAAAGCGAAGCACTGGATGGAACACTCGCGCAGCCAATGGCTGCATCAGACGTCACCATGACATCATTTGATTGACAACTAGGAGGCTCCATCTTGAATTGTTACTTTTGCATGTATGAACTTCAGTGGGGTAAAATGCACTGGGAAGCATTGATCGGGGCAAAGGGTAGTATGAACGTTTTTCCAGAGAGATTCGGTAATGGCATGCAGGATCTGATCCGGATCTAACCAGGGCAAATGGGCTGTTATGAATGGGGCCATGGTTTAATGCCTTGGATAACTCTTTTGAAGTCTGGAACAAAACCCAGAGCAGATTTCCCTAGTGAATTTTGGCCACTCTCCCCTTTTGCTTTACTATTTGAATTTTCTTTAAATTAGGTATAGATGTTGATGTTCATTGTTGTTAGATATCCTTTTGCCACTCCATTAAAGAATGTTTGAGTTAATAGACTAATATAATTTGTTTAACCCAGAACTCACTATCCTGAGCATTGGTTTACTAATAATGATGTACTATGCTTTTAAAAAAATAGATCAGCTAAGACTTCATTAAGTCAGAAGGAAAGTAAAACCATTTTAACCTATTTATTTTCCCCACAGTCTGTCTCCCTTATGCTCTGTCTACCTGTTAGAGCTAAATTATTAGCAGAAGGATGTCTTATTTAATTGTATACATAAAAATCCTATCTGAGTGTTTTTTAATTGTTGCAGTCCTCAATTATTCAGTCCTCACTCAAGAACAAAGTGATAATTAGACATCAAAAGCCAAGTAGATTACTGTCAAGATCTCTCCTGACATCCATTTAACACTTAATCAGAGCTTAATGCTATAAATTCTGTTTTCAAGCAGTATTAAGGTCTAAATAAAAGGTCTAAGAGTTAGTCATTATCTCGACTTCCTTGTAATAGGGAAAAAGTTATAAATGTTCCAGATAAACACAAACAGTTCAGTGAAGATTTGCATCAAACTAGACTATGAATATTACTATATTTGCCACAATACATTGTCACAATGTACAGGCCTCAGTCTGATGGTTAGTGGAGTATACCCAATGAATGAACAGCAACTTGGTGATACTTACATAGGTTTCATTGAATCAATGGGTCTACTCCAGTTGGGACAAACAATTTGGTGTAGGTGATACCATCCTGTATTTCCAACATAACACAACCAAAACCATTCACACCCTATTTAGAACTCATCTTCATCAGAACTAAACCCAAATATATTTTGCAGGAAGACAACAAGCTTCCCCCTCCTCCTCTGCTTTTTCCCCCCACAATTCCTTATAACATCTTCACCTATGTCCACAGCAACTTTCTAGACCAGATGCAGCATCTGCAAAATTGTATTTTTTTAATTTCCCATTTCAGAAATCGATTTTAAAGTATATTTCATCTGTTCCTTGTTTCTGCAACTATTCTTCCTAAGTAAAAATCCTGCCAATTTGATATACCTGGTTTATTAATAATGATCTTCTAGTCTCCTCTTCTCCAGATGAACACAGTTACAAATTACTTCCAGTGCTGGTATCAAGATTCATTTTAATTGATTGTACAGATTAATAGTTATCAAATACCTAATAAGCATATAGGAGTTTATCAACATTTTGTTCTTAGGCTACAAGTAAAGGGTGGCATTCTGTTCAGTTTTTAAGATGCCAGAAGCTAGACTTACTGCCTCTTACATTTTACTATTTACAACTATGATTGTGGCCCTACTGCCTCATGGGAGCTCCCTAAGACTCAACTTAAAAACCAGGAAGCTGCATCAAATGAAGGAGTTTTGCAGTGTGATTAAAATGAGTGCTGAAGGATGCCCTCTAATCCACTTTTTCCTGACTCCTGTTGCAACTGCTCATTGTACCATAGCTTGCTGATAGTAGGAGGCTGGATGCATTATATCCTACAGTGCTCTGCTTACCAGGATTGTGGAACTCTCAGTTGGTGCACTCACCTAGCTTTTAAGGTGAGTTTTGGGGAACAGATCAGGATGAGCTATGTCATCGTGGGAACAGTTCCAGTGAGGTTGCTATGGCCATAATGGACTCAATTGTGTCTGAGTTTTTTAATTTTTATTATTTTTACAATTTTCAAGATTTTCTGGAAATCTTTTATGTGCTCTTTGAATTCCTTGAGTGTGTGCTGTGACTATTGTAGACTGGATCAGGCCAGTGTTTTATGAATTCTGAACTTTCTTTCAATCCTCTACATGCAAAACAGAAGTTTGTATAGACAAAGGGTGCAGCTACACTGTAGAAATAATGTAGTTTGACACCACTTTAAATGCTGTAGCTCCATCCTGTGGAATCCTGGGATTTGTAGTTTTACAAGGGCTTTAACTTTCTGTGCCAAAGGCTACAAATCCCAGGATTCAGTGGGATGAAGCAATGGCAGGTAAAGTGGACTCAAACTGCACTATTTCTACAGTGTAGGTGCACTCATAGTCTTGAATTTGGGTAAAAAAACATGGATGGTTACCTTCAAATGTTGATCTGCAGAGATCTTCTTCTTCTTCTTCTTCTTCTTCTTCTTCTTATTATTATTATTATTATTATTATCCCGCCTCTCCGACAGGATCGAGGCGGCTTACAGAAAAAGTAAAAAATACAATATGAGATAAAATTATAGATTTATCCCTCCCACTAACACGATAATTTAAAATTGCCTTAAATGATAAAATAACATCCCAACATTAAAATCATGTGAAATCTTCTACAGGATAGTGATCATCCTCAGAATTTTAGAGACAAAAACAAACTAACAAGGTTCTTTTTTGTTCAATTGCTTCTGTAATTGCCTGTGAAGGTTTCCTCTGTAGATTCTGAGTTTGAAGGATGAGCAATAAGTATTCTATGCACAGAGTGCTATAACATAAAACAGGATAAGCAAACTGTTTGTAACACCCCTTGAATTACCCAGACTGCTTTTTTGCAAAAAGAAAGTTAATTGTCCACAGCACTGTTTAACTTTTTTTTAAATCTACCCCCCCCCTTCCCCCCAAAAAATCCAGAAGTGATTTTTAACTAGCTTGGATCATATCCTCAAAGAAAGGCAGAGTATATATGCAATAAAATAAACAAATACTTTCTGGAGTGGTATTTTGGCCATCTGTATGGCCCTTCGAGGATCCCAAAGAAGCTGCCCACCCTGATATAAAATGGGTGTATGTGTGTGTAGGTAGTGTTGTAAAAATGTCCCTTAACTCATCTTAATAGACTATTCAGCATTCTTGTTTCTGTGTTGTTTCCAGAGTGGAAGGTGTAACTTGCAAGGACTTCCTTCCTATAAAATTGTGGGTGGGTGAGGAGGTCCATCTGGAGAAAACAGGCACAATTTAGGGAAAGTACTTTTCTTACTTTCTTTCTTCTTGGATGGAGCACATCTTTCACAATCTCCATCTGGCATCACCACTGAGACAACTGTTCCTCCTCCCATGCCCCATTTTTTTTAAAAAACAAACAAACCACAGGGCAAAAAAGAGGTACAACAAAACAGAGTTGGGCAACATTCATGGACTGCAAGTCCTCAGAGCCCCAGTCATCAGAGCCAAAAGTGTGACCTGCTGGGCGTTACACGCAAGAGAAAAAAACCCATGGCTGGTTTTCAAAGCCTGGTCACCAGAGTTGTACTTAACCCACTCCTAAAAAGTTCTACTCAGAGGTAAGGTGAAGTCCAGAGGCTTTGTTCTGAGCAGACTGGCATGCAGCTAGGTCTTTGCCTTCCTCTGAGGCTAAGAAAGTATGACTTGCCCAAGGTCACCCAATGGATTTCCATGACCAAGTAGTTTCCAGACCTGTACTCCACCTAAAACGGTCTTTTCATAAGGAAGGCAAAATGCAGAGGCTTTATTCTAAGTAGTCCAGCATGCGGCCAGGTTTTTACCTTCCTCTGAGGCTGAGAGATTGTGTCCACCTCCTCTTCCTTGCCTCCCTCCTTCTTCTCCCATTATAAAGATATCTCTTGGGTTACTCACACAAGAGAAAGGGAGCAGGGGAGGAGGGAACAAGATAGAAGCTGAGGCTCAGAGAGTCTTTGGTCCAAAATGCAGGGAAAAAAATCCAGTTTGAGGCCACTTTAACGGCCCTGGCTCAATGCTAGGGAATTCTGGGAACTGTAGTTTCATGAGATATTTAGCTTTCTCTGTCACAGAGCTCAGGTGCCACAACAAACTCTAAATCCCAGAATTCCCTAGCACTGAGTCAGGGTAATTAAAGCGGTCTCAATCTGGACTATTTCTGTAGTGTGTTTTGGACCTTTGACTTTGTAATGGGGGGACTCTGGTCCTTGTAATGTTTACTCATAAGTAATGCCTGTGTTGTGGTTTACTTAGGAGTAAATGGGGCTATTACCCTGTTTTCACGAAAATAATACATCCCCCAAAAATAAGACCTAGTAAAGGTTTTGCTGAATTGCTAAATATAAGGCCTCCCCCGAAAGTAAGACCAAAGTTTTCGTATATATATAGTCTATAATAAATGTTCATTTTTTTGGTTCAACAACAAATGTGAATTCTTCTTCATGGAAAAAAATAAGACATTCCCTTAAAATAAGACCTACCACATCTTTGGGACCAAAAATTAATATAAGACACTTTCTTATTTTGGGGGAAACACTGTAGTTACACACACCCTTCCAGGTTTCAGGGCTTTCCAGCCAGCCCTAAGGGAAATGAAAGGGGAGGGGAAGAATTACATTGTAAAGATAGGCACAACAGGACTGATTTTTCCCTTGCTAAGTGTGGATAAGGTTTCAATTTCTCTGAATGTACTCCAGAGACCAAAAGAAAAAGGTGACATGGTGATCGGTGAGATAAGCTTTAAACCAAACAGATTTTGTTGTTTTTATGGAAGCAGAATTAACAGCAGCACTTCCCCCCACCATGTTGTAAGATCCTATCTGAATGGATGTTTACATTAAGTACATAACCCTGCACATCAAATTTTCATTTGAAGTGCTGGTCCTTTCTCTTCATTTGCAAATGATGTAACATTAAAATTCTCACCCCTTGGCCGAAAAGTGGCCACATTTCACAGCTTATTAAAGACTTTATTGAAGTATCATACCAAATCCCATATGTTTAGCCAACAGTGACAGCTCTTCAGCACCTCCTTATGTGTATTTGCCTTCAAGTTGCCTGCCAACTTAGGGTGACCCCATTAATGTCATAGGGTTTTCTTGGGCAAAAAATAATCAGAGGTGGTTTTGTCAGTTCTTTCCTCTCAAATATCTTCCACAGCACCTGGTATTAATTGGCAGCCTAAACAGTACTAACCAGGACTGACCCTGCTGAGCTTTCCAATATCAGAGAATTTTGCACCTTTTAGGTGTTAAGGGCCTATTATAACCCTACTGTCTAACATGAAAAAAGAAAAATGAAAACTTATCTCTCTTAAAATGTGCAGGGGCTTTCTGTGAGACGGAAATCAATGAATGTGAGAGTGATCCATGCAAACATGGAGGTTCATGCACTGACTGCTTAGGCCATTTTAAATGCATCTGCCCAGCGGGTAAGTATTCTTCAGCATTAATATGTGCCATGTTGTGCATCCTAAGGAGGGCAATCTCTATTTTTCCGTCAATGGTAGGATTGCCAGAGTGAAGTACAGAGAAGGTTGCTGTACCTTAAATGATTGTGTAGAAGAGGGGTTCACCAGGTGTTGCTTGTCACACAACGACATAACTAGCATCACCTGCTGAAAATCAGTCTTCTGCATCATCATTAAAGGTACAATTTTCCCTATAGGAGCCAGAAAAACATGTTTTGCTATTCAAATTCCCCTTCTCTTCTGCAGCCTGATTCTATAAAAAACCTCGTATTGAGGATTTTGCAACCTACAATGACAGTGTTGTTGGGTACCCCTTAGTTTATTAAATCCCCCAAAGAAGCAAAATGTCTACCATATCTTCATAAAAATTGTATAGAGCTATTGGGAAGCAGCACAAATTGTTTCAGGGACAAGATTGTGCATGAAAAAGGTTATGGTTTAGAGTTCTTTTAAAAACTAAAGAATTTAGGTTGCAAGGTAAGCCCACTAGAAGTCCCAGTGGAATCAATGGGATTTATTTTCTGTGATAAAATAAATGTTCCTAAATTCTGTCTTCATAAGTAATATCCATTTTCATTTTTACAGTCTTTGAAATTCTTGATATTTGTGATGTATGCAGTAATCAAAACTTGTGAATTAACTGCATGTTGATATTGTCAGACTCAACCATGATGTTCTAATTGTGATAGAATTTGAACTGCTGTTTGTTTGTGTGTGCCATAGGATTTGAAGGCCAGCAGTGTGAAGTCGATGTCGATGCTTGCCTGTTTCACAATATAAGCTGCAACCCGGGAGCTCAGTGTGTGGACAAACCATATGAACTTGCTTATATGTGTGGGACAGCATGCCAGGAAAATTCAGAGGTAGGATAAAATAAAAAGTAAGACAGTCTGCTGTTTTCTTTCAAGACTGCATCCACACAGCCAAAATAACCCAGTTTGACACCACTTTAACTGTCATGGGTCAGTGCTGTGGAATTCTGGGATTTATAGATTGGTGAGACATTTCGCTTTCTCTATCAAAGAACTCTGCTGTTATAACAAGCTACAATTCCCTGCATGCCATAGCCATGCCAGTAAAAGTGATATCAAGCTGTATTATAAATAAATAAATAAATAAATAAATAATTTTTGCAATGCAGGTGCAGCCTGTGTGTGTGTGTGTGTGTGTGTAGAGTGATAAGAAACAAAAATAATGCAAGATCTGGATGGAGTGAGACTGAGAAAGAGAGAAAGAAAACACTGAACTTTTATGGAATGGATTTGTAGATAAGTGTGAGTAATCCCAATACTTTCTCCCTGCCATTTCATATTAAACAGTGAGTGGTTTTCCATCTATCCGTAGCTGGTATGTTTGTCTTTTGTAAGTATTTTAAATGAAAATCCTATACCTACGTACCCATGACTATGCTGTGCTGAATGCAGTGGGTCTTATTTCTAAGCAGAAATGCATAAGATTGTTAATCACCACCTTTAGTATTAATCACACTCTTAATCACACTACCTTTAAAAAGAATGACTTTTCTGTGAGAGTGAACAGTGCCTTTTTTTTTTCAGTAACAGCAACAGCCAAAGCTGTTATTTCTTGCACAATAGACATCCTATTCTGTGAAGATTTTTTTGGGAAAAAACCCAAACACTTTTTTTTGCTCTGAAAACTTTTTTAAAAGAAATAACTTTCATTTTTTTACAAAGACGTTTCTCCCAAAAACAGACAACCTCCTGTAGTGAAATAAAGAAAGATACATCAGTAGATTCTGCCCGAACTTGTCCCCAGTGGAACCCCAAAGCGTCTGGTCTAGAACTGCATGTTACTCAGGATTCTGAGACAAGTTCTAGTTTATGCAACACACTGTCTAGGCTTCATTGGATTTCTAAAGTTTTCCTATATCATTGTCATACTAATGGGGAAGATTGGTTGGAAATCTGTCTTTATGGAGCAGGAAATGTGAAACATTGTTAACAAGGCAGAAATTTGGGAAGGGGATGAGCCAAGTTTAAGTTATTCCACACACACATACACACCTATCTCAGAATGCACATAAAAGATGGGAGTTAAATTAATTTAAAGAGTAAAAGATCAAGCAAACTGCACACTACTTAAGCTATTGAATTACTTATAGAATTACACTGGATGTTAGAATGAACTTGCAAAACAATACTCCATTCTTCCCAAGATCAATTGGAAAATCTTTTTAAAAACATATTAGTGCCTCCAAACTAGACACCAAGAAAAGGGTGAGGTGGAAATTGTGACCTTTCGATATTGTAGGACTCCAAATTCTGATACTCTGATTCAGAATGGCCAGTGGTCAAGGATCGTAAGAGTTAAACCCAACAACACCCTGAAGGTTCGGGTTTTATCACAGCTGTGATTCAGGCAAGTCTAATACAAATGACTTTCAGAAGTAATTGCCTTACATGATCAACAGTCTTATTTTTATCTATGCCAGTTAAATTTACTCTGGAGGTAGCCGTCTGTGTTTGCAGTTGCTACCAGTAACGTTGAAATCATCACTTCTATGCTACTATTTTCTCTTTGATACCAATACAGAAAAATTTCCTGCTGGCTCATTCATGGAGAACTTTCAAGATATTGGTATTATCTTTGGACTCTTCATACTTACCCTCCAGTTACACTTTGGACTTTATAATAGGTTTTTTTCATATTTATTGTCAGTATGTATGTTTGTTGTCAACTCTTTGTTATTGAATTCATGTATCTTTATGTTTTCACATTATAGTTATATTGCATTTATACTTTGTGGTTCTTGGTAATGTATAGTTCACCCAGTAGTCTGTTTGCTCTCCCCTTTCCATGCCAGTTAAATATTCCATAGTTTTTCTTCTGGCTGTTTTAAAAATTTCAATGTAAATTGTTGTGCATGAAGAAATTTTTAATGTTTTTCATTTTTTTTTAAAAAAAATGGTTAAGTATCTGTCACACATGGCAAGTTCTGAAATGATGCAATAATCATTATGGCCATTTAGACTGGGAAGTGCTGATGTGCTGAGGAATCTGATGGGAGCTACTAAAGGATTTTAGCATAATATTTGCTAAAAGCTCTCAGACATGTTTAATATATTCATACAATCATTATACAGATTATAATATACATTTGTGCTAGTTGTGTGTACATGCAGGATTTTGAGCATTTAATCAGGTAAATTACTTTTGTTTTCTGAAGTAAATGGAAATAGCAGTTAATAGTACTTATGAGATCTATTGGCCTCTTGGTTTTCTGTACTGCAAGGTTCAATAAATTAATAGCATTTCCTTAATGAAATGAATAATTGCTAAAAATAACTCAGAAAGGTATTTGGCACATTTTGGAATACATTACACTTCTGGAAGTTGTTGTAAAGGTAATAAATCAATGTTGAACCAAAAAAAAAGGGGGGGTAAAGAGACCAAATTCACACAAAGTTGAATAGGACAACTTTATTTAAGTTATTTAACAACTAAACTACTAAAATTATTTTGAACCTATGAGATGCAAAAGGGAGGAATGAGCTGATGTAGGTTATGATGGGGCAAGGAGTCCTATCCTGAGCCCCCCACCTATGTCATGAAAGCCCAAAGACCTCCTCCCCACGTTCCACAACTTAAAGAGAAAAGCCAACCCACAGGGGAGTTCCTTTCCTCAATCCTTTGGGTTCTGCGATCTCAAAGTCACCCAAACCATACCTAAAAGTGTTCCCAAGGTTCTTTATTCCTATATCACTGCCTGCTACGTGACCTCCTAAGTAGATAACACCATTCATGCTAACTTTCCTAGGTCCTCTAAAAACTCTGTGTGTGTTCACATGTGTGTGGTGCACTTTCCAGGCATTTTTAACTTATGGTGACCCCATTACAGGGTTTCCTTGGCAGAATTTGTTCAGAGGAGGTTTACCGTTGCCTTCCCTTAAGGCTGAGAGTACATGGCTTGCCCAAGGCCACCCAGTGGGTTTCATGGCCAAGCTGGAAATAAAATCTTGGTCTCCAGAGTCATAGTCCAACCCTCAAATCACTATGCAACACTGCTGTGTAAGGGAGGCGTAAAACCTTTGGAAAAGGAAGAATATTCCTATCCATCCCAAAGCAAGGAGCAAGAGCTTACACTCTTTTGGAGGCAGGTGGATGGGACATCAAAAATAAAAATGAGTGTGTTGGGGATTTCAGTGCCCTTTGCCCCCAACCATAATGTTATGTGATAACCTGGCATGCAGTATACTTGCACTATGTGTTAGTAAAGACATATCCTCCCCACAGGAGCACATTCTACATAGACACAGCCAAATTCCTTGCAGATTTCAAAATGGTGCTTGCTTTTGTAACCCATAAGATTGTTGGTCTGCTTTAAAAGAGCCATGTTGAATCAAGCCAAAGGCCTATCTACTGCAACATTGTGTTCATACAGTGGCTAATGGCTAGACCATTAGTTGGACAGAAGTTCAACTGCACCCTCTGTCCCACAGTCCCCAGCAGGTGAATAAAGAAATATATGCCCTCGCTGGTACTGGAGCTAAATGGCACTTTCCTGTGCTGCACCTACTGATGACTGTATCTTCCATTAATTTATTGAGTCCATCTTGAAAACCCTGCCAAGTTTTTCTTAGGATTTGGACTTCTGATTCAGTGCTCCATTTTGCCCCAACTGCTTTGAAAAGTCAGGATAATGGCAACTATGAGGTAGTGTTTTTCATTAGGACTGATGGAGGGAGGGAGGTTTATAGGGTCCCTTCATCCCAACATAATCCTGATCTGGATTTACTGTGGCTGCTATTTTAAAAAGTAAAACAATAATAATAATTTAAAAAAAACAGACACAGAGAGATACCAGTGAGACAGAACTGTGTCCTGTATTTAGGGTGGGAAAATACTTCCAATTTCTCCTGCATTCCATGTTTAAACCTAGGGAAATAGGGAAATAGGGAAAGCTAGGGACCTATGTAACCTATAGGTGAGGAGAATGAATGAGTGTGAGAAATAGAGAGTGATGTGATGTCAAGGGTATCTTCATGAAGATGTGGTTTAGATAGTGTTAAAATGTGTGTAGTGTGCCAGGAGACCATTATCTTTGTTCAACACATTGTTGATAGACTGTAGTCTGTGGGTAAATTCCAATTCTGCTGTTTCTCTTTTCTAATCTTCCTTTGTAGTCCTTTTGTTCAAGGACCGCTGTTCTGAGGTCTGAGATGGAATGTTCAGAGAGATTGAAATGTTCTGCCATCAATTTTTGTGTATTCCCATTCCTAATGTCTATGGTATGTCCATTTATCCTCTGGCGCAGAGACGGGCCTGTTTGCCCAGTGCTGAAGGGCACTGCTGATATAGTATCACATAAATCACATTGGAGAATGAGATATTAAAGTCCCCCCCCCCCAATATTGTGGGTGATATTAGGTTTTGTGGTGACATTTCCTGAATAAATGTGTGGGCAGAGTTGTCATTTTGGTTTATTATTATTATTATTAACCTTTATTTATATAGTGCTGTAAATTTACACAGCACTGTACATACAATCTTTTTTTTTAATTAGATGGCTTATGCCAAGGCTTTGTACCAGTCTTTTCTGTGTTGTGTGTCCTTCTGTACGTAAGTACTTGTTTGAGGTTTAGAGGCTTTCTGTAGGAAAAGTAAAGGTCTGCCAATAAGAATCCTTGAAAGGGCAGCATTATTGTCCAGAATGGGTTGTAGTTTCTTGATAATGCTCCTGAGTGGTCTCAGCTGGGAACTGTATGTGACTGCTAGCGGCGAGCTGTCATTTCCTCTGTTCTGTAATAGATCAACCCTGTCTTGTTTGTTTATTGTTCTTGTTTTACTTCATGTGTTGGGTACTGTAGTTTGAAGAATACTTGTAATTTCTTGAGTTTAGCATTCCTGTCTTGTGGGTCTGAGCAGATGTGATTCTATTGGAGGGCTTAACTATAGACTATGGATCTGGTGATGTATTCAGGATGGAAACTGGAGTATGTAAATAAGTATAACAGTCGGTGGGTTTGTAATATAATATGGTGCTCAGATATCCATTTTGTAGCTGTACCATGGTGTCCAGAAAGTGAACATGTTCTGTTGATAGTTCCAGGCTGAGACTCATGGTGGGGTAGACGTTGTTGAAACTTTGGTGGAATGTCTTGAGTGAGTCTTCTCCATGAGTCCAAATTATGAAGATATCATCAATGTACCTCTGGTATAGGAGCAGTTTCTGGATGCAGAAGTTATGGAAGCATTATTCTAGGTCAACCATGAAGATATTGGCATATTGTGATGCCATACATGTGCCCATAGAGGTACCACTAACCTGAAGGTTTATGTTGTTACCAAAGGTAGAGTAACTGTGTGTGAAAACAAACTGGCAGACCTTCATGGCTAGGTCTGCTAAGGTCCTATTTAGAATGATGTTTCTGACAGCTTCTAGTCCATCCTTATAAAGAATGTTGGTATACAGGGATTCTGCATCCGCATTGCAGAAATAATGCAGTTTGACTGCCATGGCTCAATGCTATGGAATCCTGGGATCTGTAGTTTGTTGTGGCACCAGAGCTCCCTAACAGAGAAGGCTAAATATATCACAAAACTACAGATCCCAATATTCCATAGCATTGAGCCATTGTAGTTAAAGTGGTATCAAATTGTATTAATTCTGCAGTGCAGATTCACCCAAAGTTCATGAAAAGAAGATATAGTTATTTTGCTTCTCTGTATATCCTCTTATAGATCAGAAGGCAATTATTCTCACAGGCTTCCTATGATATTTCTATGGAGATGCCTTTCTTTCAGGAAAAAAAATCAATGTAGTTGTGATCTGATGAGAACCTATTAGCAGTTAAAAATGCCTCTGTTTTACAAAAAGGGAAGAGGAGGCCACCACACCAGGAATGGATGTGGCTTCTTCTTCTGGTTCTGTCATGCTATTTATCCTTACAACAACACTATAAATTAGATTTGCTGAGAGGCAGTGATGGCAAAGGTCACATAGTAAATCTCATGACAAAGCAAGCATTTGAACTTGTTCTGAGTCCAACACTTTACTCTCTAATTAATTCTCTCAGAACAATAGTTACTATTTTTAAAAATACCAAGGATGAAACATTGTGGTGGAAAAACATGCAACTTTTAATATGCTGAATTTGCATTATTAGAATGCAAAGTAATAATATGCATAATGTGCATAATATCTAAAATATCTGGATTGGAGAGGGTGGGATATTACAACCCTACTGTATGTATCTGTACGAAGGCACCAAGGCTGAATTTACTCCTTTTCCCTAGCTCTGACAATCAATATGCCTCAAAAGTAGGGCACAACCCTGCATAGAATTTCTCAGACATATATTGTGTACCAGAAGTCTTTAATCTGATTATGTTTGAGAATTTTTCTCCATATATATATATGTGTGTGTGTGTGTGTGTGTGTGTGTGTGTGTATAAAGTTATATCCTGCCTCTCTCCAGGTGGTTTACAATCTAAGTAAGGGATTAGATCAGAGTCATTGGGGCTTTCTAGATTGGCAAAAAGAAGTGTGTTCATGGCTGCATGAAACTCTAGCCTTTAGATAAGAAAAAGGGAAACTGTGTCATGAAAATGCTTTTTTTGCGTTTTAGGGGAGAAGAAGTGCCTTTAAAAAGTGCTGGTTTTCCCAGCTTCTTTTTTAAAAACTGCGGAACAGCGCAGCTCCATCTAAAGGCTGCAAGCCTTTAAGGAAAAGGTAACTTCATGTCACACTTTCCTGCCAATCTAGAAAGCCCCATTGTAGTGTAGTGGCTTGTGTGTTGGATTAAGAGTCTGGAGATCAGGGTTTGATTGCCTGTTTGAGCATAAAAAGCCACTGGGTGACCTTGGGCAACTCACCCTCTCTCAGCCTCAGAAGATGGCAATGGCAAACCCTCTCTGAAGAAACTTGTCAAGAAAACCCCATGATAGGTTTGCCTTAGGGTCACCATATGTCAGAAACAATTTGAAGGCAGAGAAGGCAGAAGCTGCAAAATTCCTGTCTACATGTACAATGAACATCATAATAATAATAATAATAATAATAATAATAAATAATAGTTTATTTATAGCCCGCTCCTCTGTACATACACTCGGAGCGGGGTACAAGTAAAAAAAAAATAGATTAAAACAATCCCATGACCCGTTTCCAGACCTCCCACCCCTTAAAAATAGATTAAACCGGCAGTGATTAAAACAGTAATTATTTAAAAACATATAACAACATCCTAACCCTTCCTTATGCGGCCACGTCATAAGTGGGGATCAGAAACATGGGAGTAGGCAGGAAATCAAAGTCTTTACACTTCAGAACTAAACTAAGTAGCCTTAGAAGCCATTGTGAAGTTGAAGGCTTTTATGGCCAGTATCCATAGATTTTTGTGGGGGTTTTTTGGGCTATGTGGCCATGAAAGAGTTTGTTTCCGATGTTTCGCCAGCATTTGTGGCTGGCATCTTTCTCTGAAGATGCCAGCCACAGATGCTGGTGAAATGTCAGAAACAAACTCTTCTAGATCATGGCCACATAGTCCAAAACACACAGAGAAAACTATAGCTAACTCAATTGTCCTTAGGGGACCACTCAGGATCTTTTCTCAGAATATTGTCCATATGTTGGCTGGAAATTAAAATGGATATATGAAAAGACATCTTTGTAAATACATACTTTGGTCACCCTACTTCTTTGGATGTTGATATAACCTATTGTTCACAATCTGCTTCACAATGTTCTTAGCCTGAAAACAATAATTTTAAAAACAGGCAGAGGAAGGCTACTTCCACAGTTACAAGTGGGGGATTAATTTTTGCCAGCTTTGATCAAGCTGACTAGTGGCTTTTTATGAGAAATGGTCCAAGCATAATTTCAGATTTCAGCACTAACGGCACAGCAAAAGGATTCAATTTTAAGGTCAATTTAAAACTTAATCAAAGACAAATTAAGATTGCAAATTTCTGCCAAGAGTTGTTGTTATTACACATCTCCATAGCATTTTAAATAGGTTTTGCTTCATTCATACTGGGGAGTGCAAAGCAGGATGGCTGATTGTCTCCATCTGATTTGTCCCTTTCTTTAGTGTTCTGCTAATTGATTAGAGAAAACAGATATTATGTTTACATATAGAATGCAGCTGAGGGACATGATACATTGCTGGGATTTTTCTTGCACAGAACAATATTTATGTTGGCATTAGTTTATACTTGTTGTTGCTGAGTTTCCTACCTATCTCTATTAGAATATTTTGTACCACTTTTGATTTTACAATAAAAAAAATCTCAAAACTGTTTACCACAATGAAAATCAACATAATATAATAAAACTCCACTAAACAATACAATATTTCCCTGTATGCTACCTAGCAGATAATTTGGAAAGCTTAGCAATCAGAAAAATGCCTGGGCAAACAATTGAACCTTCAGGGGGAAGTGGAAACACCTGATCTGCTTAGGACTTCAGCTCCCAGAATCCTCAACCATGTTGGCCAGTAGTCTGGGATTCTAAGAGATGAAGTCCAAAATCCCTTAAAGAGCACAGTTTGGGGACCACTGCTTTAAACCCTCAGACCAAATGGTCTTTATTAGATTATACTCAGAAGCAAGATCTATTGCCAGCCACAGATGCTGGAGAAACGTCAGAAAGGAACTATTCCAGAACATGGCCACATAGCCTGAAAGCTCCACAAAAAATTAAAGAGCTACTGAGTTCAGTGTGCCTTGTGCCCAGGTAAGAGAGGACAGGATTGCAACCTGAGTTTCTCAGATGTGACTCTGGAGAAAACATTCAGTGGACCAGCCTGATTTGGCAGAGTATATTTCAGATGAACATCCACTAGCACTCTATATAGCTGCAGCCCCAGTCCCTGGAGCTTGTCAAACAGAGGTTGGCTAACAGGTGAAGCCAATTGGGTGTGTTTTTTTTTGGGGGGGGGGGGATGAGCAGAGGATGGTTTTGGCCTAGTCATCTTCTCCCAGTTAATAGTATGTTATAAGGATAAAGCAAGATGGAAAAGAACCACATATACCACTCTGAGATCTCGTGGGTGGGTGGGGGGAGGTAGAATAAAAAGTGCACAACAGATAATTAAAAAATAAAATTACAAATTTTGTCATTGTCGTTATCATCATCATCATCTGCTGTTTACATAGCACTATCAGTCTACATGACACATTACATGAGTGGTTTACAACTGTTAATCGGACAGTTCTCTGCCCTCAAGATTACAATCTAAAAAGACAAGAAACACAAGGAAAAGGAAATGGTAGTGTGTGTGGATGGGGTGGTTAAATCCAGCAGATGCTGGCTGCTGCTCTCTCCCTCTAAAGGCTGCATCTGTGGTAGATGGAATAGAGCAGGACCTTTCCTCAACTGCAGGGCCATGGCATGATGGGCAGAACATTAATAGAAATAGAAATAATTCCTATATATTGGAAGAATCAGAACAACAGCATCGTGGAAGTGAGGGAACCTGATCAATCCCAGAAAAGTATCTGCAGTATATTGGGAGCAATCAAGTTGTGGAATTCATACTTATGAAATTCAGTGACTCACTTAAATGGAAGTGATGAGATACATGGGGCTGTCTTTGGAAAGGAAACATCAGCAGGTCCAAAATGCCATAGCTAGAATGCTAACCGGAGCTAGTTACAGCGTTCGCTTTAATTTTAAATTTATAATTTTTAATATTTTTGATTTTAATTCTACAATTTTAATTGTTGTTTTAATGTGTTGTATATGTGTTGTTTGCTGCCTTGGGTCCTACTTTGGGAGAAAGGCAGGATAAAAATAAAATAAAATAAATAATTTCTTTTGGATAGACCTGTCTATAGCTGTACTCACAAGCAGCATTCCTATGGTTTCCAGCTTCTAAGAGCCAAGAAAAGATGAAAATGCCAGCCACAGATGCTGGCAAAACATCAGAAACAAACTCTTCTAGAACATGGCCACACAGCCTGAAAAACCCACAAAAAAACTATAGCAAAGAAAAGGTTAACTTGAGAGCTCAGTAAGGACATCTGGATGTCTGCAGTTAGTGAGAAAGTAGTGAACTAATCAAACCTTTGGGTTCAATCAACGCAGAGGCATCTATTGCAACAAACTGAACTGTTAACAGTGACTGTCAACACTTTTATGTTCAGTGTGAAAACTAATTTGATCCTGCCATGGAAATAACTTCATTTCACCAGACTATCAATCTCTGGATCAGCATCATGTCTCAAATGTCAGTTCTTCATACTTGCACAGAGATATATTCATGGCTCAAGAGACTTACTGTGTTGCAAATTTGTAACCAGTCATAGTCATACTCACCTGTCTAATTTTAGGGATACACTTGAAAATGTAACTGAGCACCATTAGTTAACTCATAGACATATTAGATTAGAAGTGGGAAAGAAATTTGCATTAACCGTGATTTTTTGCGAACTGACCCAATTTGTAGCCCACAAGCTGATTAACGGAAGCACACACGTTTTGCTTTTTTATCAAGAGGGAATGCTGAGTGTCAGATCCTTTTTTTCCTATGCTGTAAATGTGCACAACTAAAAAGGCAGATTTTTGAACAAGCTGAATAGATTCACCTTAGAAAATAGAGAAAATATGTGCATTAAAAGTGCAAGTCTAAACATGCCTGGCTTTCCATGTCATAAGGGGGGAAAGTTTTTAAACTTCGATATGACAAGAATGTTTATGGGACTATAAGAAATGCAACAAAAATGAACTGATAGATTTTCGCATCCCAAGGAGAGGTTGTGTGTGTGTATGTGTGTTTGTATGTGTGTGTGTATTTCAGTTACTAATGACTTTCCTATGATAGAATCACCAATGAATCACCAAATTCCCAGGGCTATTTCTTCCACCACTGTATAGTATTTTATAAATCTGCATAGCCTAAGGGTAAGATAGAGATGGAAATCTTTTCTCATACCTCTGTGTATAATTCTCACTTCCAGTTGTGTGAGAATGGAGGAAGATGCTACCACAATGAAGACAGACAGGATTACCAATGTGTCTGTGCTCCTGGATGGACTGGACCTACATGTCTGGAAAATATTAATGACTGTGAAGCGAGCTGGTGCCAGAATGGAGGCACTTGTGAAGATGGAATCAATGAATACAGGTACTAACATGCCTCCCTTATGGCTGTTTTCTCCATAAACCTTCGGGACATTACAAGGCATGATTGAAATACTGTTTCCCTCCTACTGCTTTCAGCTGCAATTAAAATGTCATTGCTATTGCATTTATCCCCTTCACATTCTAAAATGTTATGGGCAGTAACTTGCAATAAACATGGCTATTTAAAGTAAACAGATTGATTACCTAAGTCGTATTTCACAGAGAGACTTAAAAAAAAAATAGTGACTCAAGAGAAAAGTAAAGCAACTGGGATGCAATTTCTAATGACTATATTGTCTTCTTCTGCAAAATGAATACAATAAACTTCAGGAAAAGGAAGAGAAGATGAGCTTTTCTTATAAATATACGTTAAAAGCCCATGTATGAATAAGTGACTTATGCTAGTAGTTTTCATCTAAATTCTTAAAAACATTCTGTAATCTATATTGCTCTGACTTCTATTTACAGAAGTAGGTTAGTCTAGAGTAGAGATGTGGGCCACATGAAATTGATGGCCCTGTCATACATCTAGATGTATGAGAGAAAAAAACAGATTATACCTGCTATACACTTATCCTAGGAAGTGAGTAATTCCCCTTTACACTTATTTGCATCAAATCACATAACCCTTTTTGTTACCATTTGATCCAATTGGATCCTTTTGGAATTTCTGGAAACATATTAGTTTTAATCACTCTGAATAATTTAGTATAACAAGCAAGCATGATACCCTCATTGATCACCTCTTATTTCAGCACATTTGTGGCAAACATTGAAAGGACTAATTCCACACTTGTGGACCACATTTTTTAACATCTATCAACACAGGAATCTTCCATTTATTCATATTTTCGAGTTCCTGTTTGTGAAGTAGCTATCTACCTGCAAGAGCTTTCTTATTTTTGCATAACTGCTCAACTTACTCAGGAATCTTTGGTGAGATACCGTGTGAAAATGACTTTGAACGTTCAAATAATGCAGTGACTGGCATCTACTTAGTGACATACACTGGCATAATACCAACGTATGTCTTTTTTATGGTCATTGTGGAGGGAGGAATTCACTAGTTCCCTCAAAGTATGACCTGTCTCCTCAAAAAGCACCTGTTCCCTGTGGGGTGCCCAGCATGACCCTGTGATCAGGGAGTTATTTATAACCGGTGGCAAATGTTGAGGACTCTCATCAGAGACTATTTGTTCTCCTAAGAGAAGGCTGCTTGGTATCTGACTCCTAGACCCTGTATCGGACCCGCTGACCATGCTTCTGGCTTTTCTGATCTCGGACTGGACTGATATTGTTGCTCTCAGTAACCCTGAACCTCAGACTGTTTTTGGCTTATTCTCTTTTGGACTATGTTTGGGCGTGTTTGCTAAAGGTACTGCCTCAGCATCTTGCTGTATATCTTTTGCCAAGGACTCTCTTATCAGCTGTGTGAGTGGGTGTTGGCAGCTTTCCTGGACAGTTGGGCACAATGTGGTCCATGGGCTGCATGAAGCCCTTGGGACCTCAAAATATGGCCGTTGAAGCCATCAAAAAACCCAGCCCCCCAAATATAACCCAGACCCCCCCCTTCAGATTTTTAAATGTTTTTAGTGGTAATTTGTTTTTTAACTGGAAACCAGACAATGCAGTGACATACTTCTTCCACCACCCCCAAGCCTCCTCAATGCTGTGCAATAACAACAAAAAGCTCAATAAAGACCTAGGCTTCCCATGCCCTATTACATCACAAAGTTCCAATAAGTATTCCATTGTTGGTCATTTCACAGCATAAGATCACACACTGTGGTGGTCCCCAGACTGTGGAAGCAAATATTAGAGCCAGAATTTGGCCATTTTAAATAGGTACTAAAGATATGTCTTCAGAAGTTTTCTGTGGTTCATATGCTTCCACATAATTTTAGTGATCACTCTATCATTTGTTTGGTACATCTGCTAAATTGCTTTTATTGGTATTATGTTTCATTTTAATTATACTTTAACCCTGACATTATTTAAAATTTCAGTTATTATTGAACACTTTAAGAACCTTTAATTGAAAGCAAAGTCAGGTATTCTCTAAATAAACAAATAAATATCCATCCAACTAGATAAAAATGCTTAATTTGTAATAAACAGCCAGTGTCACCATCCCCAGCTTACAAGGGAGGGGGGAGGGAATCAGATAGATATGGAAGGCAAATTCTGTGTACTAATCTGAAATATTTGTGACATTGTGCTCCATCAGGTACTACAAGAAAATAAAAATATGAAGTAGCATGCCTCTGAGCTATAATTCCTTCAGGTACGCTAAACTGCTTTGAGAGGCAAGATGACTTCAGAAATAATTAGCTGGTAATACCACACAAATCTTGAATGACTCCCATTCAATCCACTGGGGTCCCATATAGGACAGATTCCTGGTCTATTGTGTCTCAGAGCCTTTGACAGCTAGGTAGATTAGAAACTAATTACATTTGGTTCACTCTTCAGAAAGTGACAGTGGCTGTTCACTTAGTCTATTTGGAAGCATGTGCTTACTTCACAAACATATCCTTTCATGCTATTTGACAATCTGAACAAACCCAAAGACACACTCATTTTGGGAGGGGGAATCAAAAGTTATCAGGTTTAATGGAGATTTCCTCAGCCCACATTGATAGTGAAGTAGCTGTCCTTGTTTCGAGACAACCTGTAGACAGGCCTATGGAATCTTCCAAAGACAACACTAAATTCTTTGTTCCAGAGAGTTCCTAGCTCAGTATCATACAGGTCACATGCAAAAGGCTACAGATTCAGGTTACATGCAGAGTATTGCAGATTCAGTCCCCACATTCCCCAAAAGTGACTGAGATACTTATGTCTGAAATCTTAAGTGCTGGTGCCAGTCTGTGTAGACTGTATAGACAATGATGAGCCAAATAGATCAAAAGTCACCTTATATATTCAGTACTGATAAAAAAAAAAACACTATTTACTATATTCCCTGTAGGAACTGATTTTTTTTGGTTAACAGAATGTCTAAAACTGAATTATTTGAACAGATAACTCCAAACAAAATGTTCAGGTCCTATTTCAAACATTGTTCATGGCAATGCCTTAACTGTAGCCCTGCTTAGCCTCTCTGTCTATCTCAGAAGCCAACCATTTGAACAATGATTCATTTACTTGTTGCATTTTATGTTCCAATACTTCCATCCCAGAATATCTGGCTAGCATTCAGTAGTGCAGTGATAGATTTGTAACCTAGAGTTACAGATTCATAACTGCTCTGTGTTCAGTAAAACTACATAATCTCACACTAAAACTATGTAAATCCCCCCACCCACCTATTCCACATTAACAGATAAGCCAACGGCCAGATCAGGCAAAGTAGAGCTGTTCAGTTGGCGATCAGGGAATAAGTAGGATGATGTTTGCAGACCATCTCACCAGTGATTTTATAGCCCAGTGAGTGGGGTTGCATCGAGGAACAGTGTGAGGGATCGTGATACTGATTGTCCCACCATCACTCACTCAATGATGGGAGCAGATTGGAAATGTCATCTTCTTTGTATCCTGATGGCCATTTGAACAGACCTCCTTCACTGATCTACCCACTAGTTGTTGAAATGGATTGAGAGGTCAGGTCAGGAGATATTATCTAGTGATACATATGTAACTAAGCTTCCAGTGTAGAATATCAGTGAATATAATTAATTAAGCTATAAAATGGGCAAGGCCTAATCAGTGAAGCAAAATTATAGCATAAAACAAAATCTGTTATTTTTGCTCTCATCCTTATTTTTTTTACCCTGCAAAAAATCTCAACATCTTCTCACTCCAAATCTTTTTTTCCCATTCAGAATATGAAGAAGTTGTTTGTTTGTTTGTTAAATTCTCAGATTGAACAGAACTATTCCCTTCCGAACTGTACAATTATATTTATATATGGAAAGGAACATTTTGTTCCTGTAGATATTAAAATAGTGTGAGAAGGCATGACTCATTAGAAAAGACAATGATGCTAGTAAAGGTAGAAGGCAATAGGAAAAGAAGAAGACCACATTCCAGATAGATAGACTCAATCAAGGAAGCCACAGTCCTGAGTTTGCAAGACCTCAACAGAGCTGATGACAACAGGGACACTTGGAGGTCTCTCATAAAGTCACCATAAGTTAAAGTTGACTTGACAACTATTAATAGCAACAAATACAAAGATGATGATGATATTATTATTATTATTATTATTATTATTATTATTATTACTTACCTGCTTCTCATGGTTTGAAAGGGGTTACAACATAGTTAAAACACAATCATTACATAAAATACACATATTAAGCTGCATAAAATACACATATTAAGAGATCTATGCAATATTTATATTACAATATGTAGAACAATAATTACATATAAAATTCATATTTAAAATTCATGATTAAAACCTTCCTGGATAGTCCTGCCAGAAGAGATGGGTCTTCAATTGTGCCTTGCATTCCAACAGTTGGTTTAGCTGTTGGATCTGCCCCCTAGTGTGATAAAGCAGAAGGACAGACACAATCAGTATATTCCTAGTTATTTCTCAGTAAGAAATGAGTTAACTATGTATCTCTAATGTTGTGTTATATCAAGGGTAGGCATGTTATTTCTGGTTCCAGAGACTCACAGCTACTGCCATGACCACCATTTTGGGAGAGAAGAAGTGGCATTGTTCCACCTCTATTCATCTATTGGGTGAAGGGTTTTTGAATTGGGGGTTTTGCTGAAAAAAATATTTTAGAAGGGGTGTAACTCAGACAAAGTATCTGGTTTCCAGGGGTTTAGAGGACCATGCCTTGGGTTAACACAATCCTTGTATAGGTCCAATAACAGATTATTTTTTTCCTGGCAGTTGGATGAAAACAACTTTGTATTCAATAGTCTTTGACAATGCGTAGGTATTTAACCAAATTTCTCAGTTTGCTAGTGTTCATTGAAAAAGCAGAAATGTCCCAATATTACACATTTGAACCAGCTGCAATTATCAAATACATATTGTCTTGTTGTATTGTGGTGTAAACCAAAGTACTATACATTTAACCCTTCTTCAGTCCAAGCTGTTTTTATGTCCGCAGTGATACCAAGTTCTGTTATTTTGCAGGTTCCACAGGTGAGGGTTTCATTGCCATCACGTTAAGATGAGATAAATGTGTGCAGTAAGGCACCAGTGCACAAAAGCCCTTAAATGCCAAAGCAAGGTCAAGCTGGATATGTTCATGTTCTGATCCCTATTAACCTTCCATGGTAACAAAACATAGAAGGAATCAAAACTGGCAAAGTTCCCCAAGTCCACACTATCAGTCTAAGTTACAGATGAAGATGTTGACCCCGCCAGTACTTTCTCAGTGCTTCAAACAATGAATGTATTTTCTGTTGTCAGGCTCAGTAAACAAAAACTCTCAGGACAGATTCTTTGTGCTCTTTGATATGAAAGTATTTTTGTTCTTGGTGTTTTGGGATGGGATAAGGACTGCTATTGTTGTTTTTTTATAAGAGGCAAAAAATGAAGGTAACTGTGTCGTGTTTTTCTTTCCTGAATATTCAAAATCAATATCTGTGACAGCGCAGTATTTCTTTCATGATAAAAGAGAGATAAAAATAGTGTTATAGAGCAGCAAAGTAAATGTGATCTATCATAATGAAACATAAACACCCAAAAATGAGGGCAGAGTTTGTCCCAATGATCAGAAGAGGCATTTGCATTTCATTGGATCTAGACAAAGTTAATTCACACTGTAGTCCTCTTGAAACAAAAGGATGTGTTCATTTTAATTCACTTAGATTCCACTCATTCCTATAGGACTAAAATTTGATTAACCATCTGGATCCAACCCACAATAAATAAGTATATTTGAACACTGGGAGACCAAGGTTTGAATCTCCACTCAGCCATGGAAACCAAAGGGTGACCTTGGGCAAGTCACACCCTCTCAGTGTCAGAGGAATACAAGGCCAATTCTGCCAAGAAAATGCAATGCTAGGTTCACCTTAGGGTATGCTATATGTCCGAAATGACTTGAGGGCAAACAACAATAACAGATGTTATTGGAAAGAAATAAACTGCTGTCATTGCAAAGAATTGTTGTTTATACCCAGGGTAGGTTTCAAGTTGTTGAGTACGCATAACAGATTGGGATCATTTGCTTTTCTCAGCCTACTTCCACACATAGGAACAAGAAAAACTGCTTGCATTGGAGAATGGAGAATATACAGAAGATCCAGCTAATTTCAATCCCAGAATAGGAACTTGGAAAAATTACTTTTGCAGTTTAATATTCCCTAGAATCCAGCAATGCTGGCTGGAAGATTCTTGGAGGCATCAGCTAAAACAAGTAAAATTTCCACACTTTGTCTGGAACAAACAGGATGAGGTAGTTTCAAAATTGCTTTTAGACTTTTGCTGCTGAGGGGTGGAAAAGAATTCAGAAGCCTTTACAAAGAAACCAAGCTGACTTCCACTGACTTGCAATTACTGCTCTATTTTTGATGCAGAAACAGGCAATGGAGGAGCTGTTCAGATTGTTTGATTTTCTGAAAAATTGTTGTGAGGGGGTTCAAAGAAAATGATGGAATAAGTATTTTGGTCTTCGTGTTTCTGTTCTACCCATTTGGGAATAGTAATGCTTAGCTTTGGATGATGAGGTTTAACTATAGAACCATTCAAAATTCTATCCCAAGTGGATCATAGGTTGCCATATTAACAGAGTGAGTGGAAAGGAACTTTAAGCATTTGATTCTTGACAATGGTTTGTTTCATACATCAACACATCTTGGAAGTAATGGATTACAAATAACTATTTATAAATTATTCCACCCCCACACCCCCCACCCGGTTTAAGCAACAACTGAGGCACAGATAAGTTGCATTATGATTGTAATGTAACAAAATATAACATCACTTATTTTATGGTGTAATTGCAATTGGTTTAATTACTTTTAGAGTTATATGGAGGCTATGACCTCATTGCTTATATTTATTTTGTACTACAGGGAGTGGCTTGTAGAATTCTCGTGTATCAAAGCAGTAAAACTATTTTAGCCACTTTGGAATAAGAGGAAAGGATGTATCTTTTTTTTTTTTTTAACTAACTAAAACAACTATTTGCTTTGGGGCACTGGGGATGTCATGATAAAATACTTTTTAGAAGTAACTTTCTGTACATCAGCAACAATGGCTGAGTGTAATGTAAGACTTCCTCATGAAGAACTTATATTGACTTCCATGTCACCTAGGACTCACTGTCCTGCTGATGGAATGTGTGGCGGCAAGGGGAGAATGCCCATAGCCAGATGCAAACCAAAGATATCTTTCATCAAGAATTCATGGGGTCCTCCAGACGTCTCAGTGGATGAAGTCTGAAGTCTGCATCTTGCTAGGTTCCCAGTCCTTTCTGCTCTCCACTGGATGGAGATGGGGGAGAGGGGCTATTGGAGCTACATTGTAAGTCCTGGGGGCTTGTGTTCTGAACACTGCAGAGGTAGGCAGAGAATACCAATGACCAATAAATACACATGTTTAAGGTGGACTTCCTCTTATGTATGACACTAACTGGATGCCAGCTAATATATGCTGGCCAAAGGAGAAAATCTGTGATGTTTAGCAGCTTCCCTGAAACTATAGTAGTATGGGCCCAGTCATAACTGCATAGCTGCCTATTGGAAAGACATTTAGGGAGAGAGTGTTACTTTTGTATGACAACATCTAAAAGATATGACTGAAAACTAGGTGTAAGAAGATGAGATGTCAGACTTGCTTCTAGTTTTGTTGGCCTAAAAGGAAAAGTCACCTTCTCTTTTGTATGGTGCAACATAGAGGAGCACATTGTGTGTGTGTATGAATGTTAAAGAAACCAGGTTTGAATTGTTTTAAAAATTAGTTTTACAATAGGATATCTAAGGAATAGCTGCTGCACTTTAGGGCAAGGAATTTGACATCCTTCAACTGTTGTACAGGCAATGTATTTACCAGATTGTAGACCCTGTTTTATACATCCTTCTGGTGATCCATATTAAAACAAAGCAGCTTGCCTTCTGACACATAAACATCAGTTAACACAAATGTTCACACAAAAGTCTGCCAAACATGTTAGCTGTGTAATCCAAGCTGTGATTTTGACCCAATTTACTGAAGCATGCCAAGAAACGTGCAATGCAGTAATGAATGTGCTATCCTTCTCCCCAGTGCTTCCACTAAGTCCCTTGCATATTCTGCCATTGAAAGCTCCTTGCAGAAGCATTTCTGGGCAACAGAATTGCCAGCAAACATATTATTTTGCTGTTCTTTCTTTGATACGTAATTTTTGTTCCAGGTTTTTGCTATCTAAAAAGAAGGATAAAGACATATACAATTATGTTAACAGCCTTTAGTCATTCTGAGAGCAAGTCAATGGGCAACAATATTATCTGGAGCATGGTACAGATGCTAGATTTGCATTTATATTTAGGTTTGTGGTAGGATTAGGAGGAGGCTCTTCCATGGCTTTTGGGATCTGTTACTCTCTCCTGCTTCTGGCCACCTCTGCTGGCTCCATTACCAAACAGACTGGTAGAAAGAGCTCTCTTGCAAGCTGGCTTCAGCCATAATTCCACAAAAACAGTATCTAGATCTTCAATTATTTTTATATCTATATGTTCACATTACATCTATATGTTGTATAGTTACATCAGCAGCTGTATGTACAGCTCCTATGTTGCACAATACCTCAGTAATGATTGCAGATAGGCAATCAAACAGGAATAATGGGAAAGTAATATGACAAGGCAGCAGGTGTGTTTGGAGCTTTGCAGCCTAAACTCAATTTTTCCAAATTAAGTCTTGATTTATCTAACACTTTGTTGACTTATATAACAAAGGAACTAGCCAGTGGATGTAGTTCTGGGATATCAGGTTGAAAAACTGTGATTGGGAGCCTGTCTAGAAGTTATGAGATTATATTCTGGATTTACAATCTTGTAACTGTTGGGAATTCATATTTATGGTTGTTAATGACTAAATATGGATCTCATCCACCCACAGATCTTTTCAGTCTGACTCCCCCCAAAAAGTTTTCTGAGTCATTTGTGGATCAGGGTGCTGGGAAATGATGGCTATGATTCCAGATCAGATACTTAGTAATGTAACTCCCTTAGTTACATAGACAAGTAGTGTCTCCTGGGCCAACCCCTTCCCCTCCCCAAATCTTGATTTAAACAGCCACTGCAAATAACAGTGCTCTCTATTCTTGTCAATATGGACACATCATATTGATGTTTCCACAGACACACCCTGCAAACTATCTCAAGTGCAATAGTCATTGTCTTACATAAGAGGAATCGCTCACAGGAGTGATGGAAATGCCAGGTTGCTGCATCCTTGTCAACAGGAGAGCAGAGCTCCTTCACTCTCAGTGGCTGCTGCTCAGTAAGTCAAGACTGGGAAACTTTTTTCAATAACTATGCATTCTCTACAAAATTGAATATGTAGGGATTATTAATGTGAACCACTCAACAAATGCTTAGCTCTAGTCTATGATCATGAATTCCAGCTGACATATTTTAATAAATGAAAGTCCTCCCAAAATCCCCATCACCAGTCACCTCACTACATCCTTGCGAACTCAGGGCTCTGGCTTCATTGAATTAACTCACCAATAATACCATCTTTTTGATTTCCTGTTACCTTCCACTTTGCTGATCATTATTGCATTTCCACTGATTCACATCACCTCATGATATGTCCAAAATACAAACACCTTAGTTTAGTCATCTTGGCTTCTAGAGGAAATTACAGAATCATAAAATCATAGAATAGGAAGGGGGCTCTTGGGCCATTGAGTCTAAACCCCTGTTCAATACAGGATCTCCAGCTAAAGTATCCCCAGCATGTAGCTGTCCAGCCTCTTTTTGAAGAGATCCAGAGAAGGAGACCCTGCCATCTCTTTAGGCAATTTGTTCCATTGCTGAATCAATCTCACTGTCAAAAAGTTCCTTCTAATATTCAATCAAAATCTACTCTCTTGTAACTTAAAACAATTAAACTTTGTCCTATTGTCAGGGTAGCAGAGAACAGGTCTGTCCTCTGAATTCAGGCCTGATTAGCTTTAGGACCTATACATTTGTCTTTTTAGTAGTTCATAGTATCCACAGAAGTCTTCACCACTACATTTCAAATGTGTTGATTTTCTTCCCATCACCTTTCTTCACTGTCCAGCTTTCATACCTATACATAAAAATTGAGATATTATGGCAGGGAATAGTAGAGAGGAATCAGCAAGAGTGTTCCATAAGGAGAGTTCCTTTCACAGAAACATGAAACAATAGCAAAAACTCCTTTGAAGAAACTTGCCAAGAAAGGGTCACCATAAGTCAGAAATGACTTGAAGGCACACAACAACAAAAACAAGAAAATATCCATTGATATAAAGAAGGCCTTCATTTCTCTAAAAGATATGAAAATATCTGATTTGATTTTGTGGAGTTTTGATTAGCAGATGATTTTATGATTAGTTGAAACACTTTGCCCAACAGAGACAGACATTGTGAGCCATATGCTATAGTTTAACCCTATTGTCCCTCTTGTCATAGCTACTATCTTTGGGGTAGGGATGATTTTTTCCCAGGAAGAATATATTATTGTGAGTTTCTTCTATCATAATGTGGGACAGCCTTGTCTCGAATAGAAAATCTACACATTTGCTGAATGTGTGCAGACAAGGTGTATAATTTGAGAATGTGAACCTTTCAAAAGTACACATACCCCTACCACCACACAGATAAACATATATTTTTCTTTTTTTAAAAAAAAAAAAGTGGAGCCAGGACAAACAGGAATAAAGCAGTCAAGTAAGAATGGATTTTACAGATTGACCCATCCCTAATGACATCTACTGCAAGTCAGCTTTCCAACACTGCTAGGTGTCGGATAATGACTATTGCTGTATATCAGCTCTAGGATACTCTCTGCTATTGCAAAGTGTTCAGATGTCATCTAGTAATGCTGATCTTATTGCAAAAATGTTGTCATATCCAGAGAAAATTCATTATCAATAT
This sequence comes from Urosaurus nigricauda, assembly GCA_034509955.1. NCBI lineage: Eukaryota > Metazoa > Chordata > Lepidosauria > Squamata > Phrynosomatidae > Urosaurus > Urosaurus nigricauda. Next base: position 250,986,278 of record JAOEGL010000001.1, on the reverse strand, counting down.
TTTTCACAGGGAATCTTGTTAGAATAAGCTATTTTTAGCTGTGAATGCTTCCCAAAGTCTCAGATGAACATTATTCTAACATGCGAAATCAAATAGTTGATATCAATATTGTATCTCTCAGCATGTGTGTTTGTGTGCACGTGAATGCATGGGTGTGTGTTTAATAAAGAGGTATTCCAACCACCCTCCAGACTTTATATTTGGAATAACTCTTTCAGGTACATTGGGCTGAGAAATAATATCTGGCAGAAAGGCATCCATTAAATTCTATATCTGAGTGGGGTTTTGAATCCAAATCTCACCTGTCTAAACCCAAAACATTTCATTACACTACACCACTTTTCTGTTTATCATTAAGTAAAGTGATAAATTGTTGCTTCTAAAGATTTTTTTAAAAAACCAAATCTCCACACAATTAGGTTTTTTTGGGAATAATAATAATAATAATAATGGTGTTTCTGAAATTGGTTAGGAGAGCCATTTTAAGTTTAACCTTACAGCAATGTTAAATAGCAAATTAACCTGTGTCTCAAATTTTTTCATAGTGTATTTAGTGTACTGCTGCTCGAAGGATTTAGGGCATTAATGCAAGGTCATGTTCATTAGAGACCAACATGATTATTTCCTCTGGAAGAGCAGGCGTCTAATCACTTGATATATATACAACTTTTACATAGAGTTAAAGTTCCTTCAATGCCCTTCCAAGCAGCATTTAACAGAAAAACACTATTCAAATAACTGAAAATAGCATATTTACCACAGAAAAGTGGCAGAGTACAGAATCAAGATAACCACCAGCAGCTTTCTATGCTAGTTTGTTAAATAGAAATGAGGTTTCTTATTTAATAAAGCTTCGTTAATGCTTCTGTATAACCCAGTCTCACCAGTCTGTGTGTTGAGGGGAGATGGGGTAGAAGGCAGATGTATGTGTATTATGCTCAGCTATGCTATGTTACATTATAATACATATAGTTCTGTTTGTTTTGCATTATCTGTAATCCATTCACACACAAAAAAGAAGAGCTATATGCGTGAGCAAAATGGCCAACCCCAGAAATGCCTAATCCAATCAAATTTTCACTACTGATGCTCATAATCTGTTTTTCAGCAATGGGGAAAAGAAAGCAGGGCCCTGAATATATCCCCCAACATTTTGTGTTCTTGCATGATTTTAATATTGCCTTGACTCTGAATCTGATGAATTTTGGATACCAAGAAGCAGGACCTGAGAGTAATTCAAAATTTTGAATGGCAGGCCCTTTTTAAGACAATTCCTATAATTGTGCTGACAAGGAGAACTCAAAAATGCAGTTCTAGCCCTTTTAATATTCATAAGGAAATAATTACTAATTAAAAAAAACAGTTGATGGGTCTTAAATATCTATTCAACACAAAGACCAAATTATGTATTTGTATTATATGAAGAGTTGGGAGGCGGTGAGGAAAAGCCTGGTGAGCCTCTCTCTTCTTACAGAGAGCTACAGCGGTCATGTGCACTACCAAAATAATATTTCCTCTTTGGAGATTCTGGTGTCAGGGCTATGACAGTTTAAACATTTTTTTCCCCAAACACTTAAAATCTCTCATGGATTTATGAACAAATGAATAGAACTCCTGGCAAATCCAATTCATTATTCAGTGAACACCCTTGATTTACAATCCTTTTTGCCTTCTGAGAAGCCCTTGGAACGTGTTATGATAACATGCAGAACTCCAATTCCCTCTCCTGCCTTCTTTACAAAGGCAAAATAAAAACAATTGATACTAAATAAATTGAACTGGTAACAAGTGATTTACTTAACAGTTACAACATTTTGAAGAATCCTTGGGGGATGCTTGTAAAACCCATGTTCATTGGAAAAGTGGTTGACAACACTGTTGTACCCCTGACGGTAAAGATGTGTAATGTCCATGATGCAGACATACCCATTCCCACATTTTTTTTTTCTCATAATGAATTTAATAATCCCCTAAAAAGGAATCCTTACTTATAGTTTGTGTGTTACAGATACAGTAAGCAAGTACACTAAGGCCCTGTCTATATGGGCCAGATACTCCAGAGGTATTCTGGCCCTGGAGCTGCCCTGGTGTTCTCTTATTATCTGGGCACTCCCATTGTGATGCAGGGTGGTGGTTTGCACATGCATTCTGCTGTGCTTCCTGGCATAGCCACCATGATGGCAGGACACTTGCTCTCAGGTCAGAACATGGCATCCAGCATCAATCACATGGCTGGATTCCTTGTTCTGATCTTGGAGAAAGCAACTTTCTTCCTTTGTGGCCATGCTGGGTGACACAGTGGGACACATTGTAACCTTGCACACAGTGGAGGGCTTTGGATCTTTCAGGATGATCCAGAGCAAAAGGTGACTAATTTAAATACATTATAAGGGAAATATACCTCAGGTTCAGTGCTGAACTGGCTGGATGTCATCCAGACTGTTTGTACCAGAAATGGGTTTGGACCATGCATAATCCAGACTCCCTGTCAAGGAGGAGGATGTTTTATTTGGCTCATGTAGACAAGGCCAAAGACAGTTGTTTATGGTGGTGATTCTCAATTTATTAACTTCCCTTCCATTTCAAACATGCCAACATCCTGTCCTGAGTACATTTGGAATATTTATCTGGTCTTACAGTATTAAACTTTGTAAATTCTATATATGTTATTGAACAAAGTTAAATTATACTCTACTTTGTTAATGGTTTCCTTTGGTTTCTGTGCAAATATTGTGGGATGGGCAACGTGCAAATATAAATATGCTAACAGATAAACACAAACACATACATTTTGGGTTAATATTCTGAAGATAAGTGTATACGTAGCAGCCTAAAATGTACTCTTCTACCATTCTTAGTGAGATAAATAAATATTTGACCAGCTCATGAAACACAATAGATTTGGTGTTGAGCTCAGGAGGCGTTGAGCTCAGGAGAATCTGCTAGGTTGTTGACAGCTGAAAGGCACAGAGAATAGATTTCATTATCAAGATAATTTTTCTCCAGTGAATTCATTAGCATCAGCGGCATGTCACTTAAAGCAAAACAAACATCATTTTGTATCAGTGTGATTAAAAATGGCACTGTTTGCATTATTGTATGTTTGGATGAAAAACCTATTGAACAAAGACTGTTTCAGTACTTTTAGATGGCAGATTATACAGAGTAAATGTTAATTACAAGAGGGAATGCATATATCAGCAATTTTGAGTCACATGTGGTATGGAGAACCTACTGTTTATAATGCTTTCTTCTAATCATGTTTTACATACAGGAAATAATTAGTAGCTAGTGCATATTTGACGAAGCAGCCATCTATATTTAACAGATTGGCTGCGCAAATGTTCCACAATCAAGGGGATAAACAAAGCTCTTTCTTTCAAACCAATATTGTCAAATTGAGGGCCTAACAGAGCTAATGAAGGGAGGAAAGTGGATCTTCTGTATAAAGCTGAAAGATTTCCAATCATTATGGTAACCCTAGGGAAAGCAGAGGCATCCATTTCTCCTACCAGCTTGACTTTTGTCCAGATTTTAGCAAAAACAAATGTAGAAGTTTGATTCTTAACAACAGATGCTTGTATGCTCCCCTCCCACACTTATTGTACAAACCAAATGTTGAAAAAGTATTGTTGCCTTTATACAAATTCTACCAGGGAATTTGAAGCCATGATTTAGAATATCACAACATGCTCTATCAGAAATCATTGGGATAGGTAGGGGCATGAAAACACATCATGGCTGGCTAGTTCTAGCTAGAGTTGACCCATTCAATCAGTTGTTGAATGGCAAGAAAACACATAGATAAATCCAATGAATACAATGGGTCAATTATAGTAAGGATTAGAACAGAATGTAGGCACTTGTTTGTTTGTTTAATATATCTGTACTCTTAATCACGAAATAAAAGGTAATGAAGGAAGTGCTCAACCAGAAACAATGTACCCACCATTTAATATTTTCCCCCTAACCAGCTGACAATGGTGGTGGTGATGGTGGTGGGGATGGGTGATTAAATGTTTATATCTCATCTTGTATCACAAGATCTCAGGGTGGCATACATTAGCAATAGCAATAGCAAAAATAGCAGCTTCATTTATATACTGCTTCATACCACACTAAGTAGTCTCTAAGTGGTTTACAACTGTAAGCTAATTGCTTCCAACAAGCTGGGCACTCCTTTTAACGACCTCAGAAGGATGTCAGGCTGAGTCGACCCTGAGTCCCTGGCTAGGATTGAACTCACAACCTTGTGATTTGTTAGTAAGTGGCTGCAGTACCTGCGTTTAACCATTGTGCCACCAAGGCTCAGGTAAAACATTACAAGTAAATTAGAATAATAGAATTATAGAAGCATAACATCATAGAGTTGGAAGAGATGCAGGAATAAAAGTATTTCAAATAGTAAAAATAACTTAAATGGACTAAAAACATATTAAACATGCTGACAAGCTTAACACTGATGAAGAAGGTTATAACAGTTTAAATCATTAAATGTGCATTAATATTTTTGAGTTACATTCATGGCTAATTATCACTCTCTGCCATCCTGATTGTCTTGGATATAGCTGGTTTTATAAGTAATTGATTTGTGCTCTTTTCTGCAAAAGATACTTTTGCTACATTTTGCATAAATTCTGGATTATTTCAGCAATGCCAAGACCTAGCAGAAGGCATTACTATGTGGTATATTAATGAAAGATGCACACAACATATTTATATGCACATATTAGTACATTGAACCAGTAAATAAAAAGCATGAGTAAATATAAGGCGATGAGGAAGAGAGTGAAGGAAACAGCTCAATTGCCCCTTAAATTTAAATTTCTGCCTGAATGGTGAAGCACTTTCCTCCTCTTGCATCACCTCATTTCCCTAGTACTGTGTCTTCTCAATGAGGATAATTTTGAACCGATAATCCTCCAAGAAAGAATGTTTATTCATAAAAGTATTAATATCCTGTCCAAAAAATCTAAGGGTGGAGTACAAATGATAAAGCAATATAAAATGATGTAAAACAATTCTACAAGATAAAAAGATGCACAGAAATGCACAATCTGTTCAGTCAAGATACAATCTGTGGGTCAATAAAGCCTGGGTTTTAGCTACATGGTGAAATGAAGCACCATTTTGGTGGCAACGTGGCCTTCCAGGGGATGGCATTCCACAATCTGGACATCACAGCAGAAAAGAGAATTCTCAAAGTCTCCATGTGTCTGAAAGAAGAAAAATAGGAGAAATGTCTGCTTTATTGATACAGAAAGTGGATCATTCAACATTAAATAACATCTGAAAGGTCATTTTCACCAATTTGCAGGGAAACAGATATTTCATTCTGATAGTTGGTGTCCAAACGACCTCATATAACATACTAAATTGTGCTTAATTTGCTAAATAGTACTTTCCTTCACTATGTTGGTGTCCCGTTAACTACACAAGTCAGTGTGGTCACAAATTTGTGACTGAGATTACATTATTTTGAGGAAGAACGTGGATTAAGTAATAATGACATCTATGATGACTGCTCTAAAAAAGAGATGGCTTTGTGGATAATTTCTCTTCTTATGTCTTTCAGATGTCTGTGTCCTCCAGGTTATTCTGGTACATTTTGTGAACGCGTCTTAGACCCTTGCATTCAAAACCGCTGCTCAGACTATGGCTTTTGTCTGCCCAATTTGAATAATTACACCTGCCACTGCAGGCTTGGCTATGAAGGACCATTCTGTGAAGTAGAGGCTAATGAATGCTCAAGTTCACCCTGCAAAAATGGGGCCACCTGTTTGGATTTAATTGGCCACTTCTCATGTCAGTGTGCCGCAGGCTTCAAAGGCAAGTTTCAGTGTTCACCTTTTACTTGGCACATTTCATAGTCCATTTCTTCTTCACTTAAGCTCAGATTGTCATTATTTTTAATTAGGCATTTTTTCTTAATTTGCCTTAGTGTAAGATTTTCAATACCTATGAAACTTTAATGTTCACTATAATGTCATATATTATTTTTTGTTCCACTTCAATTTGAATCTTGTGGCTACTTTTAAGGATTAACTACCCTGAAACTTATTGCTACAACAAGACCCTTTTCCCCCACGCAGAATAGGCTCTTTGGTCCATAAAAGCGTTCTTGCCTGATTTTATTGCATCCTATGTCATGAAATAAAAGCATATGTATTAATGCTTATTTTTTTCAGGCATGTTCTCAGGTGGGTTACATATGTTTAACTCCATGTGTTTCACTCAGTCCCCATGAAATACTTGGGACTGAAAAGTGTTCTTTCTCTGAAATGTACTGTCACACAATTATGATTTCTGATGCAAGTAACTAATAGTACTACAAGCTGAGATTCCCTTATCTGGAATTCCAAAATCCAAAATATTCCAAAAACCAAAACTTGTTTCGTGGGAAAGTGAGATAATGACAAATATACTTTCTGATGGTTCAGTGTACACAAACTTTGTTTAATGCACAAAATTATTATTTTTTAAAAAAAAATGTATAAAATTACATACAGATTATATGTATCGGGTATATATGAAACATAAATGAGTTTCATGTTTGAACTTGGGTCCCATAGCCAATATATCTTTTTATATATATGCAAGTATTCCAAAACCAGGAAAAAATCCAAAATACCTCTGGTCCCAAGAATTTCAGGTAAAGGAGACTCAACCTATACTCTGGAGAAACTTACTCAGAAAGACAAAGTTTTCTGTTACTTTCTACTTCATTAACAGTAATTGTTCCCCCCTCTTCCCTTGTATTTTCAGAAATGTCTTTCTGTAATGAATAAAATATGCAGATTAAAAAAAAAACAGCCTAATTTTCCACTCTGTAGTTGCCATTGATGCAGAGTAACTCCAGAATAGCATTTATCAACCTAAGGGCTGGAGCTCACCTGGACTGAAGACTTAGGAGAGCACATCCAGTTTTAAAAAATGAAACAAAAAAAGCAGCAACAAAGTACCATTAGTCAAATGGGCTTAAGAAAAAAAGGGGGGAGGAAGGAAAATCGTGTTTTACGACAAGCAAAGCACTGCACAGGGTTTAGCCAACTTGGCCTAAAATTTACCATTTAGAAGTAGCAGTTAAGTGGCTGAGCAAAACCAAAGTGAGAAAATCATGTCTCAAATATACTACAAACAAACAATACCAACATAATACATTTTCATTACACAGTTGAGACTTAAACACTGCATGATTTGATACAGTCGACTGCAATGTGATGGGATTTTATCGAGATGCTATATAAGAGTGTGTGTGAGAGAGATGTTGGGTAGTATCTTTACTACCCAGTAAAACACTGCCTTACAACATAGAGCTCCCATGAAACAAATTTGAAAGATACAAATAAATTGTATCGAAGTGCTACTTTCTATTATTATAACACCAGATAATGTACAAAATATTGTATTACAGGAGAATAGCAGGCTCTTTTGAAAGATTTTAATTAGTGCCTTAGTGGCCAAAAGTAATTTTATTTGGTTAGAGTCCCCTGCGTGGTTTGTAATTCTGGGATATTGTCCAAAAGAAAAGGCTTCTGACATTCAATTATATCTGCCTCCTTCTGACCACAGGAGGGGGAAAAAACATCTTGAATTATATTACAAAATTTACTTTTTTCGTCTAACTAGCCAGTCTACAGAGAGTTTCTGAACAGCAGATCTGGCCTTTCTTTTAGGCAAGGGGAAGTTCATAACTGTTCTTCTAGAATCTGAAAAGTGTAGTCTGATCTAGACAGGTTGTTGGTGTAACCACTACCGGTAAGTATTAATGAGTTGCTTTTCAGAGCCATACACTGATATGGAGATGGCTCCATCAATTAGGGATAAGAGGATAGCGGTCTCAGGGATGGAGCAGTGAAATTTTGTCACTGGAGTGCTCTTCAGCCATTGCATCATCTCTGTCACCTTCCCTTTCCTTCCTCATCCATGCTGATGTGCTTCCCGTCCTTCCTCCCCCCCACTGTGCCGATGTCACCACTCCTACTCTCTCTTCTTTTCTTTTTCTCATTGATTTACATTATGTTGTCACTATCTTAATTTCCTTCCCTCTTTCTTTCCTTGTTGCTGCATCACCACCACTACTTTCAAGTCATCTCTTCCCCCCCTCTTCCCCTTTCCCTCATCTTGCTGCCTCTTCCTCCTTCCATTCCTTCCTACTTTCCATGGTACCACTGGGCCCTCCACTTGTTTGTAATCTGTGTAGAACATTGTCAACTGCACGTAGGTTCACACAGCCCTATGATTCCTTGATCTCAGAGTTTGGGACCGAATTTGAGGACCTAGCACCTATTCTCTGTTCCAAAAAAATGAGGGGGAGGAAATTTTGGAGTGAGAGCACTGCCAGGAAAAGATGTGTGGGAATGGTATGTTTGTGTGCATGTGCACATGTGCTTTCTGCAGTCATTGCTGCAGGCAGCTTTGGAGCAAGCTTTCAAAGTGGTCTACTGGAGCCACAGTCTAGTAGCATAGAGCCACATTAAGCTTTCTCAGCTTAGTGTTTGCCTACTACTGTATTCAATCACTGAATAGTACACGATTCTTGCTTTGTGGTGTTCCCTGTTTTATCATTAAGTTTTCCTTGTGTTACTTAGCTGACGCTAAATGGCTGAAACAGCAGTACATTTTCCTTTCTTGTTCTAAGGATTATGTGGGTTGCACCACTCACAAATGTTGGCAAAAACAAAGCAAAACACCTTGGCACAGTTGTTTTTCTTTAGTTCTGCCAAAGCACTTTATTCTTTTCTAAGTTTTGATTGCATTATTTTTCTTGCCACTCTGATAATTCCTGCTAAACATCTCATCCATCCTTTTTCTCTCCCCTCTATTTCCCCCTCCAACTCCTCATAGAATTATCTTTTCCCTTATTGTTCAGTTCCCTGGTTCATTCTCCAGTTTATACTTATTCTCCTCACTTCCTGGCTTAAACATCTCTTCCTTCCTATTATTATTATTATTATTATTATTATTATTATTATTATTATCCTTTATTTATATAGCGCTGTAAATTTACACAGTGCTGTACATACAATCTTAAATTAGACGGATCCCTGCCCTCAGGCTTACAGTCTAAAAGAGACAACACAAAAGGAAGAGGGGAAGGTGATGGGAAAGGGGGTGAGGTCCGGTGGTTCTTCTCTCCCTCTGGGGCCAGGACCAAGGCAGATGGACAGGAGGGAGGGCATGGCTTCTTAATACAAAGTTAAAAGGAGGCATCCTGGGGCAGATGGCACAGTCCTGGGAAAGCTTCCCTAAATAATATAGTCTTTAACTCAGTTTTGAACCTGGTTAGGGAAGTGATGAGGCGTGCATGTGGGGGAAGAAGGTTCCAGGAGTGAGGGGCAGCAAGTGAGAAGGGACGAATCCGGGATGGGGCAGTAGAAATCCTTGGCTGGGACAGGATACCTTGACTCCCAGAGCAAAGGGTATGAGAAGGAGTGTGAGGAGAAAGAAGTTCAGACAAGTAAGGAGGGGCCAGTCCGTGGAGGGCTTTGAAAGTCAACAACAAAAGCTTGTACTGGATGCGGAAGGGGAAGGGGAGCCAGTGAAGGGAGGATAAAAGAGGAGAAACATGGTCAAAGTGGCGAGCAGATGTGATAATACGTGCAGCTGAGTTCTGGACAGAGATTAAAGGATGGAGATGAGAGAGAGGAAGCCCTGTCAGAAGGAGGTTACAATAATCTAGTCGTGATACCACTAGGGCATGGACCAGAGTCTTGGCGGTGGAGGCTGAGAGGAAAGGATGGATTTTGGCAATGTTGTAAAGAAAGAATCTACAGGTCTTGGCAGTGGCCTGAATCTGGGGAGTAAATGACAGCGAGGAATCAAAAATGAAGCCAAGACTGCGGGCTTGCTGAACCGGCTGAATAGAAATGCCGTCAACAGAAACAGAAAAGGAGTATTGAAGGGTGGGCTTAGGTGGGAAGACGAGAAGCTCTGTCTTAGACATGTTGAGCTTCAAGCGCCGATGCCGCATCCACTGAGAGATGGCAGCCAGATAAGAGGAGACTTGCTGTTCGAGCCCCGGCGAAAGGTCAGGGGTTGAAAGATACAGCTGAGTGTCATCGGCAGACAGATGATAGGAGAAACCAAAAGAACTGATGAGTTTACCAAGGGACAGTGTGTAAAGAGAGAACAGAAGGGGACCCAAGACAGAGCCCTGAGGAACTCCAACAGATAAGGGGACAGAGGAGGAAGTCTGACCACCTGTGACCACGGCAAAGGATCGGTCTGACAAGTAAGATTTGAACCAGTTGAGAACAGAGTCGGAGAACCCGAGGTCAGAAAGTAAGTCAAGCAAGAGACAGTGGTCCACGGTGTCGAAGGCCGCAGACAGATCTAGAAGAATGAGAATAGAGTAGAGGCCATTTGCCTTGGCCTGCAAGAGATCATTTGAGATTTTGATGAGGGCTGCCTCTGTAGAGTGCCGTGGGCGGAAACCAGACTGAAATGGGTCCAGGATGGAATTGGCTTCAAGAAACTCAAGACAGCGAGAATAAACTATCCGTTCCAGAACCTTAGAGAGAAAAGGAAGAAGAGAGATCGGGCAGTAGCTATCTTTCTCCTTCCCCACCTTCTACCCACAACTTTTCCTTCTGCCTCTAACTTTGGACTCTTCTGCCCTCATAAAGCAACATACACAGCCTCAAGAACAGCTCAGTGGGCTACCGTGGGAAACTGAGGCAGAAGGTTCTCATTCCATGAATGTATATTCTGATCCACTGAAAGGAGCAAAGTTAAGATCCAGTCAGTATGTTTAATACAGATGTAATGTGAAAAGTAAGGCAGAATGAGGCAGTTATCACAACCAAATGATTTTGTCCACAATCCTTTAAATGTAGTAAGTATAGTATAGTAGTTCTGGGAGCAGAGGTTATGGTAGAGTATTAGTTACCCGCAAACCATCTCCCATCCCTAATAATCTGGATAGCCAATGCAACAACCCATTTGGGTTGAAAATGCAACTGCTGAATGCCAGGTCAATGAATGGCAAAACAGCTACCATTCAGAACCTGATCCAGGATGAACATGCTGACCTGGCATGTATTACAGAGACTTGGTTGGATGAGTCTGGGGGAGGGGGTTAATACCTCAGTTTTTCCCACCAGGATTCTCTGCCCAGCAGCAAGCAAAACTTGGGAAGTGGGGAGGTGGAGTTGCAGTGCTCTATCAGGATAATATCCCCCTGACCAGGCATCCTATCCCTCAGTCTGCAGGGTTTGAGTGTGTTTATTTAAAGGTGGGAAGCCAGGACAGAATAGGGATTGCTGCTCAACTGTGTCCCTGCCTGAGCTATCCAGTGTGGTTTCATGGTGTTGGAATCTCCATGGCTTGTATTGCTGTGGGACTTCAACATCCATGCCAAGGCTATCCTATTGGGAGTAGCTCAGGACTTCATGGACACCATGACAACCATGGGGCTGTCCCAAGAGGTATCTGGCCCCACCCATTCTGCTGGGCACAATCTAGAGCTCGTGTTCTGTACAGATGGTGATCTGGGAATGGAGGAGCTTTCTACTCTTCTGTTGATGGATTTCCTGGTCAGGCTTAGACTTCATGGAACTCAGAACCTCTGCAGGGGTGGGGGACCCATTAAGATGGTCCACCCCAGGAGGCTTATGGATCCAGATGGATTCCTGATGGCTCTTGGGGAGTTTTCTGCTGCCTTGGCAGGTGATCCTTTCAAAGCCTTGGTTGATCTCTGGAATGGGAAAACAACCAGGGCAATTGACACAATTGCTCCAAAGTGTTCCTTCATTGCTAAACCAGCTCCCTGGTTTTCTAAGGAACTGGCAGCAATGAAACAAATGAGGTGAAGCCCAGGGTGACAGCGGCAGAAAACCCAGAGCAAATCTGACTGAAAACAGGCTAAAAACTACCTGAACACATATGGTGAAGCAATATGGTGAAGCACTAAAGGCAACAAAAAAGCTTTTCTTTTTTTCTTTTTTGGCTAAAACTATTCGAGATGCACAGAACTACTCAGCTGAGCTTTTTCAGGTGGTCGGGGATCTGTTACAATCTGATTCTGAGGAGAGTCCAGGCATTCCTGGATGAGACAGATTATCTAGCTCCATGTCAGTCTGCTTTTAGGCAGAAACAGAAACAGCTTTGGCCGCCTTGGTGGGTGACCTACACAATGAACTAGACAGGGGGAGTGTGTCCCTGCTGGTTTTATAGGATCTCTCAATACCATCGACCATGATATTCCTCTGAGTCACCTCTGTAGGATGGGGCTTGGAGATACTGTTCTACAGCGGCTCTGTTTTTTTCCTGGAATGTGGCCATCCTCTTGGAATGTGGGCATCCTCTTTTCCTACTGATGTCAACTTTACCAAGAAGTATAATCAGTAAACAATATTGGCTGCATCAATCTAAACTTATAAAAAGTATAGAGTCAACTTGTGGGTCTAATGACAATATTTGGCTTGAAGGCTGGTACACAGGTGCTCCTGCTTATCCTCATCAAATACGTCAAGAGAAGAGGCACTGGAAAAAAAAAATGCTTGTATGTGTGGTGGAGGGGAGACATCTTGAAGCTTGATGTTTCTCCTTCTGTTAACCTTTTTTTTTCTCTCTCTCTCTTCCACTTCACGTCCCTTCGCTCTGCTCCTTTCGGCTTAACACTGACATGGGGGGAAGACGGGAAGAAGATGAAGGGATACTTAATATCATTAACATTAGGGAAAACACAACAGGAGAAAGGAGGTGCACTTTAGTTCTTAAGCAGAAACTTTAGTATCATTATATTGTTCACCATCCTTAAGGGTTTGCATTTTTATATTAATAATGAAATATGACTCACAATACCTCCAACTTTCCCCCAGCAGAACCAATCTTTATGTCTCATAAGCATGATATAGCAAATGAAGTGATGCATACATGTTGCCCTGACTTTACTGGGGGGGGGGGGGGAGGAGATGCAAATGTGATTTTATAAAATTGTAGCTTTGATCTCAACAATCTTAGTAGTTTGCTATCAGCAATCTGATATATACACTTTAATTTTATGTATTCTCTACACATAATTTTGTCTTCTAGTTTACAAATTCTATTCTTTTAAGATTGCTGTTAGGGGTGTCTTTCAACACCAACATCCAAAGCAAAATATTTTGGATTGTTCAGTCTGATAAAGGTATGCTGGCTTGGACAGCAAAACTGAGTGCCTCTTATTTGTCATTCCATCTCAAAATGGTCAACATGGATGAAGTAATAAGCAAAATTTCTATTACCCCTGCACATATCTGCAGAGGCATGCAAACTATGTCCGTGGTGCTCCTCTTGTGCAAGAAATGCAACCCTACTGTGAGCTACAGTAAAGACACCAGTCCTCATGGTTTAATTTTGATTACAGCCCACTAATTTACAGATCAGAATATAGAATACAAATTTGTGGAAGACTGTCTCCACAAAATAGATTGGGAAGTTTAACATTTTTGCTAAATATAATGTCTGATATCTCTATCGGTACCTATTGATATCACATGAATCTCCTTTTAGTCAACACTGTCTGCATAAGAAATCATTAAACATCTGCTTTTCAGTGCTGCAGGGAGGAAGTTTAGATGGGCAATTTCCAAAGCAATTGGTTTTACATCTGAATTTGAATCTGCAGTAGAACACATATCAAGAAATGTGTGGGGATGAGGCGCTAGAAGAAAGGAAGTGGTAGCCTGGAAATTTGACTGTCCTAGTCTAACACTCAAACTCCCAAATATAAGTTTACCAGGAAAACAGGCATTCAAAGAGGGGAAAGTGAGGCCTGCAGAGGCCTAACAAGGACCTGTGAGGCCTGCCAAGGCATAATCAAGCGTGCAGAATCCTATGAGGCCTGCTGAGGCCTAAAGTGATCCTAAGAGGCCCTTAAGGGTCCAACCAGGGCCTCCTAGAAAAGCAGTGGCCCATAAAGGCCTAATTGAGCTAAGAAGGTTAATAGAAGCCTAACTAGGGCCTGGAAGGTCCACAGAGGCTTATTCCTGCCTTAAGGGGCCTGCAGAAGCCTTACAGGGACCTATTTAAGCTCACTGTCTGATTGTCAATTGCTGGATCTACAGAGGAAGCAGAGGTGGCGGACAGAGCCTAATATCTTCCTCCTTGGGCCCAGCAAATTTGGTTCATCTCCCCCAAACTGACTAATCACTTGGGAGTTTATCACACGCAAGATCCCATGGGAAAATGGGATTTACACGAGAGTTGAATTAGAGAAAACCCAGAAATGCCCAAAGTTTATCACACAGTGTTGCTGTTGATGTGAAATAACGTGAAGTTAAACCGAAGTTAAACAGCAGCTTTTTACTTTCAGGTAATTCTGAAAGGAAAAAGGTGGCATTTTTCTCCACTTTAACTTCATTTTAACTACGCGTCATTTCACTTTAGCACCAATTCGGTGTGATAAACTTCCCAAATTTGTGGGTTCTGTTTACATCAAATTTAATTTAACTCTCATTTAAATTCTGTTTTCCTGCGGGATCTCACTAGTGTGAAATAAAGCTCTTGGTCTTGTTATGTGTCCTAATAATAAAACAGCAGTAGATGCCCAGGGTGACCAGTTATCCTCCTTTTCCGTGGCATGCACTAAAGTTAAACCTTCTGTCCAGGAGAAATTCCAAAATATCCACTGTTTTGAGCTGGATTTATAGTTATATGAGTATTTTTAGCTTTTACTTCATCATGTCCTCCATTTTCCCTGAGTGTCCTACATTTTTCAGGGCCTTGTCCTCCTTTTTGGTTAGGACACATCTGGTCACCCTGTAGATGCCAAGAGGGAATGATTTCTCCTAGACTGGTCAATGTGATGGTAGAAGATGCCAAGCATGACTAATGCCAGCATCATTTTCTACTTGGATATACTCCCCTGTTGATTTTAGAGTTGCCAAGCTGCTAATGTAAGTTTTTTCCTCCAGTGTCTTGCCACACATTTGAAGAATGCAACTGAAATGAACTTTCTGAAAGAGCACTCAAAGCTAAATTGCATGTGTCAGTTCTTCCTCCCACCTCCTCATGTAAAACCATTGGGAAAGTAGTTGTGATGTTTTGCAGTAGAAAAGTACACAGTTTGGAAGAGATGTTGAGAACGTGCTGGACCCTTACCTCAGAAGATGCGGGGTCAAAGCAGTGCTTTAGGCTCTTGTAAGAGAAAGGCTGTTGTTATTGGCTATTCCATGTAGATCCTTGGTATTTTCAGCTGAAAGGTTCCCTGGCAGCCTGGTTGGAAGGGATCCCAAGGACCATTCAGTCCAACCCCCTGCCATGCAGGAATATACAATCTAAGGACCCCCAGCTGATGGCCATCCAGCCTCTGTTTAACAACTTCCAAAGAAGGAGACTCCACCACTCTCCAAGGCAGCATTTCCCACTGCTGAAGAACACTTACTATCAGGACATTCTTCCTAATGTTTAATTGGAATCTCATTATCTGTAGCTTGAATCCATTGCTCTGGGTCCTAGTCTCTGGAGCAGCAAAAAACAAGGAAGATTAGCACACGTGAAATCTGTGCTAGGTTACACGCGGGTTGTAACCGCCAACGTCAGATGTTATCGCATTGCTCTGTGCCTGGCCAGTAGGCAGCCCATATCCAACCAGGCTTCTCTGGCACCTTTTCAAGAATGGGAATTTCAAGACCAGGAGCAATGAGGAAACATATGTAGCTGACAGTTACAACCCGCTTGTAACCTAGCACGGATTTTACATGTGATAATCTCCTGCCTTGCTTCATCCTCAATGTGATATCCCTTCAAATATTTAAACATGGCTATCATATCATCCTTTAGCCTTCTCTTTCCCAGGCTGAACATACCCACCTCCCTCAGTCACTACTCATAGGGCATAGTTTCCAGACCTTTCACCATTTTGGTCCCTCTCCCCTGGACATCTTCCAGCTTGTCCACATCCTTTTTGAATTGTGATAAGATCTCAGTTTAAGAATACTGATCGGAGATTATCACGGGATAGGGAAGGGAAAGGCTTTCAGATCATAGCTCTGATCCTGCCATTAACCCATCATTAAAGCTGCATTGCAATTACATGAACTTCCATCAATGCAAAATGCCGGCCAATGTCGCTTTAATGATGAGTTAATGATGGGATCTTCACAAAGTTATCTGAAAGTCTTTTGCACAATTGCAATCAATGGCACTTCCCAGACAGGGATCTGTGTGACGTCATCTGAAAGTCCTTCCTATGATTGCGCAGAAAGAATGAGACAGAACAGGACAAGGACAGAATAACCCCTGTGTGATAATCTCTCCAGTCAGTGCAACATTAACCAAGATAATACAGGGCTGCACAGATTGTGCAGGAATATTGATCCATAGGGTTCATAGGATGCATAAGGTTCAGTTGTGGAACCCATATGGTTCATAAAGTTCAGTTGTGGAACCCATGGATTTTTTTTCACTGGGGAGAGCCAATCCATCCAAATCTATTGGGACTTATGAAACAGCAGTAATAGGCTAGAGGGGCAGGGAGATGGGTTTCTATTTACAATACATACAGTATTCTGTTTTAATATATAATAATACTGATTTTCTAACCTAAAGCTGGAGTCTTCATACACAGTGTAACTAAAGGGATTTTAATCCAAATAAGAGAATGTTCTTATGATGCACAATGCCATGGGAATAGCATTTATACTTGCACTTCTTAATATTCAGACTTGTGAATTATTCTATTTGGGAAGATTTGTGAATGATTCTTTTTGCTGACATTTTTTCAAACCCTTTCAGTCAGTCCGAGGAAGTGGCAAGGAAACTCATAAAACAAGCCCCATATCCTGGACATTGTGTTCATCTAACTTCTGACACCAAAAAAGGTGTCTCATATCTGTTGTCTTGCTCAAAATCTGACTCCACAACTTCCAGCTGTGGGAAGGAGAGTGAATGTGTTTGGCTCAGCAAGATGTGGACTTTGGTTAACTGAGTCATTCCATTTTTTATTGTAACCTGCTATTTTGTTTAAACATTAGCCCTATCCTCTTATTATCAACCTTCTTAATGGGGAACTAACTTGAGAGAGGGGATCAGCGCTGAGCCAGGTCCTCATCTCCAATATTGTTATACTTTTGTCTCTGCCCCTGCTATCCTTGTATATGGCAACCTCTAACCTCCACACATACAGTTACATTGTGAAGGAGGAACCATCTGTTTTTGCACATGATTGTCTATATGACTGTGAGCCTTTGCCATTATGGCTCATGTTGGACATCCTTCTCTATTTTAGATTTTAACTTCAGCTCACAAGCCCTCACACTCAATTTACAGAATGAAGAAAAGAAAGAAGCAAAATAATTTGTAAAAGAAAGGTTTCTCCAAAGTTATGGTTTACTTGGTATTTTTAAGGGTTTTCATGAATTACCTCTCCAATAAAAAGTGACAGAGCCCAAACTGACAGGTGAAATCAGCCCCCTTCTGGACTTCATTGGTGTGCAGCATTTAGATGCCACATGCTACAATAATGCAAGGAAGCCAACTTAAAGCCACCCTCCCGCCCAGACATGGAAGGCTTCATTATGCTCTAGCGGCATGGCATTTACATACTGCCAGAGTATCATGAAGCAACCAAAGGACTGCGGCAGGGTAAAACTGGCTTTTCTCCAGCCAAGAACACAAAACTGTGAAGCCATTTTGAACTTTAAAAAAGAAATATA
This sequence comes from Urosaurus nigricauda, assembly GCA_034509955.1. Taxonomy (NCBI): domain Eukaryota; kingdom Metazoa; phylum Chordata; class Lepidosauria; order Squamata; family Phrynosomatidae; genus Urosaurus; species Urosaurus nigricauda. The sequence goes on along the minus strand of JAOEGL010000001.1, from coordinate 250,968,636 downwards.
AAGCTTTTTTTAACCCAGTTTTTTTTTAAAAAAAGTATTTCTGTCTTTGATAGGGCTGTTTTCTTATATATTGAAGCCTTGAGGCTAGCCATTTAAACTTTTAAAGTGATTTTATTTTACAAATATTTTCCTTTGACTGAAAAAGAAACCCTGACATGATAAAATTCAACATGACTACTTTTTCTTTACTTATACATTCAGGAGAAACATGTTCCAAGAATGTGGAGAGCTGTGCAGAACAGCCTTGCTGGAATGGAGCAACCTGTGAAGACAACACAGATGGCTTCAAATGCAATTGTCCATTTGGTAAAGATTTATGCATTATTACCTTTTGTTGGTTTGCTGGTGTTGAGAACATTTCTTCTGACATTCCTGTGAGATATTTTCTGACTAGCAAGAATTGGCATGTGTATTTTGCCTCACAGTGGCACATTTTAAGGTAGAAGAGGTTAAGAATAATCTACCTAACTCTTGAAAGGGCAACATTATTGATCTGTGTGAGTGTTCTCTTTGGACTCAAAAAGCTATATGCAAAAGGAACGCTCATTTGAATGTTGATATATCTGCATGAAAACTGAATGAAAAAAATAATCCTGGAACCTGAATCTGTCCTGTTCTTGGTGTAATAATTTCATAGGTTGATATTCACATATAAGGGATGAAATTCTTCACTACCTTTATCTTTAAAGTGTCTTAAAGTATCTTAGCATTTTTTTTCCTGAGACAGTTTTTGAAAACTTACTATTCCCAGTTTGGGAATCATTTTATGCACATGAAACAGCATGTTCTGTGCAGAAAACAATTTACCCAAAAGTAATATTATTTTCTGTGCAGAAAATGCTGTAGCTGGAAACTTCTTCTGTGCTAAATTCATTCATTTTTTAAAGCCAGAAAACAACATTTTCTGTGCTACATTCACAATAGACTAATCCATGAACATTTGGTGTGCAGCAGTCTGGCCTTGCAAAATGCCAAGGACTTACCTGTGGGGATTTGGGCTATGGGATTTACCCTGCAGCCACGTTGTGATTTGGGGCAGCGCTTCGCCATGTGCTCACCCCCCACTAATGGCCATTGGTGAGCTTCTTCCTCCAGGAGGCCATGGGGATCTGGGAAGTGGAGGAAATTTCAGCCAACATGTTTCAAATTATAATTTGAACTCATTGGCTGGAAGGTGCTTGACTGGAGTGAGCAGCTGTTCTTACTGTGGTCAGGCAAGGAGGTATATTATCCCCCCTTTTCTCTCCTTGCAGGCAGTTCCTCTGCAAGCATCAGCCCTCCCTCCCTCTGTTTTGTGGTGGGAGCTCTGACATATGTTGTTGTGTTGTTTCATGTACTGCTATTCTATTTCATTAACCTTGTTGCAACCAAAGGGCAGATGGCATGGGACTGGGACATGGAACTCTTCCTCAGGTGCCATAGTAAGGGTTATTTTGGGGGGGGGGGGGGGTCTTAAGGGAATTGGGGCGGTGGTGGTAGTAGAAATGGAGATGCCCATTTGGGTGTATTTTTTCCCCCAGCACACACATGCCTTGGAGGCAGGTGATAATGTCGGAGTCAGCACCAGTGCTGTCACTCCCCCCCCCCCCCCATCTTGCCTCACTGTTGTTTGGTTCATCGGCCAACAGATGAGTTGGTCAGTACTCAGATCCTGTCCCATGCAGTTGTCAACCCATCTGCAACTTTTACCAATACATGGTTGTGGCCTTTGCCTTCCAAAATCCCAGTGTGTGAAGCATTCTCATCCCTGGACATGCAATGTCACCAGTGAGTTGCTCTTTCTTCTCCTTAGCAACAGTGTGACTTTTAAAATTTCCATGGATTCTTGGATTCCTATGAAATTTGAAATCTTGTGGGAACCATGAAATCTCATAAGAAGGCTTGTTCTTGCAAGACTTGAGGTGTCTCATGTCCCCCAGCCAGTCTTCAGATAGCCTCTCAAGTAGGAAGTTTGTCTCATAATTCTGTACAGAAAACCTAGCCTAAAGAGACAATCCCATCGTCACCATCTTGCATAATATAAATACTACATCAATCAAACTTAGGGTCTTACCTTACTATCAATAATGTTGCATGCAAACATTATTCCGAGCCCTGACTTAGCTGTCTTCTACTGAAGTTTTAAAAACAAATTTTACTTCTTCTTCTTTTACCCTGAATCTGAATTCATGATGTGATGAAGTATGATCAGCAAAGCGGCAGCAGTCACATTACTGTGTGGTTCAGTCAACTTCTTTCTTCCCAAAATAAACTCCCTAGATGAATGCAGACCTGGAGGAGAAACATCAGAGAAAACATTTTCATTTAGACACCAAGCAAAATACCTTTTAATGTTTATACACAGGGAACTGAAGCTTGAATGATTCAGTTTAGCACAAATTGTATTGACATGAAATAGTTTAAATATCAATTACAAAGCACAATTTGAGTGTGTGCATAATTAGAGATATCTCTGTCTTGTCGAGCATGCATGAGATAAATTAAAATGGCTCCAAGGTGTGTTTTTCATTTGGTTGAGAAGTTTCATGGGTTGTGGAAGCAAGAGAACAATTTGTTATTTCTTCCTTTTCTTCTTTATATGTAGGATGGATCTTCTGAAGTCTCCTGTTATCTTGTGAATGTCAATGTTAGCATAGACAGAAAACTGTTCCTAGTCCTTACGTCTCTCAGCTCAAACCGAGTTCTTCTATGTAGAAGAGGATTTAAAAAACAAAAAACAAATCCTCATTAGATACTAACGATTTTAATGTTAATTTATTGCATATTCTCATGTAAAAAATAAAATACAAACTCTTCTCTCTAGTGGGCAAAATTATGAGAGTTCCCAAAATATTTTTGATGATAGTTCAAAATTCAGGATATTTGATTTAAAATCCACCCGACCCTGCTCTGCCACAGAAAATAGATAGAATACAGTGGTTGTGCACAAAACATCTTGAATATTATATGGCTACTGTGTACTATGTACCACTGTAATGACATTGTTGTTAACTGTCCTCAAGCCAACCTCGACTCACGGTGGCCCTGTGGGTAAAACTTCTGCAAGATCCTCTGTCCTCTACTTTTCTGCTCAGGTACTGCAGGCTGAGGCACACACTTTCTCATCCTTCCCTCCTATGTGAGGTGTAAACTTTAACACACACAGATTTTATTGCACACCTCTGTGTCCATGCAGGAGACATCCTGTACTGGATCCATGTTTGTGTGTGTGTGCACGTGCACATGTGTGCACCTATGTGGTTTTGCTGGTTCCTTCCTCTGAAACCTAACTTTTAGTTCTTCTTTTCCAGTATGTGTCTTCCGTTTCAGCCTTCTGTACAGGAGAATTCCAAAAATGCCCTCCATTTTGAGCACCACTAGGGAGCAGGAATGTGTACATTTACTGTAGATTAGTGTTTTTAGCTTTTCTTTGGTCCTACACTTTGTATGTCCTACACTTTTCTTGAATGTCCTATATTTCATGCTGTCTTATCCTCCTTTGGGGTGAGGACATCTCGTCACCCTGAATTGACTGTGTTTTGCCCCCACATTCACCAGCACTATTCAGGTGGGCAGAAGATCCTTTTCCTGCCACTCGAGGGGGTCATCATCAGCCCATCCACCCCTTAATCCCCATCTGCTCCAGGCTATTGAATTTTGGGGAGTGTAGTTTGTTGCAGCACCAGAACTTTTCCTCCTACTTTCCCTCTTTTCTCCAGGATGGCCATCTGTTGGGTATGCTTTGATTGGGAGTTCCTGCATGGCAGGGGATTGGACTGGATGGCCCTTGTGGTCTCTTCCAACTCTATGATTCCATGATCCCCTCAGTGGCTGTTCCATTGTGGAAGGGGCAGTGCTTTCGTGACTTGATGATGCAAATATATTCAAAATGTTATTCATGTTGCCATGCAAATGTATTCAAAACATGTTAGTCACATTGCCAGTGATGTGGGATGTGCAGATCTTTTGGGAAAACTCAGAAAAATTTCCAAGTTCATTTGCCCCAGGTTAAGAGGGTTTTTGGCAGCCCCCCACCAAAGTGCATAGGGTGTATTGAGAACATATGTGAACAACAAGGATTCAACCAGATTCATCCTGGGTTATTTTTATAGTGTGAATGGGGCCATTTGTTAATGTCCCAAATTTCAATCTTCATTCCTCCTGCTGCTGACACTAAACCTGATGTGCATGCAATGGTTTCTGCATACAGGTTGAATAAATAGGGTGATAATATGCAGCCTTGCCTGACCATTTTTCTGATTATGAACCATTCAGTTTCTCCATAATCAGTTCTGATGGCAGTGATTGTACAGGTTACACATCAAGACAAACAAATGTAGTGGTACTCCCATTTCTTTGAGAACATTCCATGGTTGTTTTGTTTTGTTTTTTGGGTCTATACATTCAAAGGTTTTACTGTAGTCAATAAAGCACATACAGATTTTCTTTTGGAATTCCCTGATGTATTCCATTATCCATTGTATGTTTGCACCGTGACTCCTAGTGCTTCTTGCTTTCCTGAATCCAGCTTGCACCTCTGAGATTTCTCTTTCCATATATAGTAGGAGTCTTTGCTGCAGAATTTTGAGTATGCTTGTATGGGATATTAGTGCTATGGTCCTGTAGTTACTGCAGTCTTTTGTGTCCCCTTTTTATGTATCAGAATGTGGGAATGTGTATAGGAATTGACATTGCTCCACAGTGAATTCTGATGCCCCCTTTGCAACCCCACTTTCTGATAAGCAGCCACTGTGATCAATGGGGGGTCCATTCCCATGTTGATCAGGAAGCAGCTGGCTGACATTCCAACCCCCTTTCCTGAGCAATCTCTGGCATGGAGACAGAAAAAGTGGCCCTGTCATTCGAGAGTCTCCCTCACTCTAGAGATTGCACATGCAAGAGGGTGGGTAGGAACATTTCCAATCAACAGCGGAATTGACCCCTGTCAATCCCAGTGGTTGCTTATCAAAATGTGTGGGTCTAGGGGACTTTCATGGTCCCTATGTGGCCCCTAAACTAAACTAGGGGCTGCATAGCAATTTTGAATACTTAGCAGTTGCAAGTACATAACTGTAGGTTACACATTCCAAGTTGCCCAATAAGATTATTGACACTATTTTCTGTATGAAACATTGTTTCCATGAAAAAAAAAATGATTTTTTTCCCCTTATAAAAGAGTCCTGAAATTTAGAAAGTCTTGTGCACTCTAGAGTCTTGACGTATTCAGATTCCATCTCATCCACAATGAGAAATGTTGAGTTTTTACCTTTCCTATTAGATATTTTTATATATTCATCTGCTTTTCTGGTTTTTGATAGAAGCAGTACTGAAGTAAGCTGCATATAGAAGAAGTCTAGAATGGATGTTTTTAGGAAATATCCCACTGGGAAGCATCCATTTCCTTAAAAAAAAAAAAAAGAATCTATGTTGCACCTTTCTAAGATCAATTTGGCGGCATTGTAATGAATTTTTCCTTTATATCAGCTGATGGAAGTAATGACTTTTGTTAGGACTGCATTGTGTTTGTGAAGCTTCATTTCCTTGGGGATGTGTTGTAATTTCATATATATACATTTCAAGTTTCCTGTTGAAAGCTTGACTTACTTTTCACACCCCTCTGATTTCCTGCACATGCTATTAAATCTGAAATTGTTTCTCTTGTTATCCATCTTTCATCTAATATGTGATAGAGGTTTTAGGAGAGCAGAGCCCAAGTATAGCTAAAGACACCTTAATATTAGGGATTTCTTTTTTTTTTTTCCTCCCCAATTTGTATAGAAGAGCTGGGGAGGCAGATGGGAATAGGGTTCAGACAAATAGATTTTCTAATATGCATATTTCAAAGATCACTGAAATGGAAAAGCAGTTTTAGCATCAGCTAAGTTATATTATAAGGTTTACATGGCAATATGGTACAATGCTTTTCAGATATTCTGCTATTAAGGAATAAACTCCATATTGGCTTGTCTGCAGAGAAACCTAGGAACATTGCACAATTTATGCAAACTTGATTCACAGAGGGAACTTGTCTCCTTTGTCAACTAAACTGGGGCCCAGAGAACACACCCAGTCCACCTTTTTTTAAAAAATAAAATGTATGGTTTTTTCTTCCCAATTTGTGTCCCATCCTTACTGCAAAGACCACAGGACAGTAAGTATGGACTGAGATGGTGACTGACCTTCAGTCACCAAATGAACATTATGAATTTGAACTAGAGTTCTAGTCATTTTACTAAACTGGCATCTTCACCTGTTAACCAGTGAAGATTCATTTGTTACTCCTTTTTACTTACTCACACTCTTGCTCAGTGTTCCTTAAGTCATTTTCATGAATATTTCAGATGGGTCTACAAACTAGGCAAGTGAAAAGGATGCTGGAGTGTATGAACTTTTAAACTAAGTATCCTTAAACATCTCTTTATTCACCACATGCTAAACTGGTCACATTGATTCCTGAACTTTTTGATTAACAGTGGTTTTCAGAGATCCCAAAAGAAGTCAGCCCCTACTTTTTCCATTCATCTGTTTTGTGCTTTAATCCCTACCTTTGGGATTAAAGACAGGATAATGACTGCCATCTCCTCTGCTACCCTCACCACCTCCATCATCAGTGCTGTCTGATAGAATTATGTGTCTGTGAAAGATTGGTTAAGTGTAGGAATGGAAAACATAGTTAATGTTTAAGGGAAAACATGAAAAAAGGACTTCTCAAGAGTCAGGAAACCTGAACAAAAGAAACTTCTTAAAACTGGCTTTTTTTCTTTCTGAGTATTTGAACAGACTGAAGGACTACTCCCACCTCCCCCCACCCCAAGCCCAGAACCTTTTTCTTGCTCCTCATGGCCATGCAGTGGCTCGGGGGGAGAGTGGGGCCAGTTATTCTCTCTGAGTATGTCATGATAGCCATTCATGATGGTGACATTATCCTCTTAAGTTTTCTGAAGGACCACAGATCCCTCCACCTTCCCTTCATTCCTCCAGCTACATCATAGCAGTGTTAGGTTCAGGGAGATGGAATGCAAGGAGTGTTGTTTCTCCCAAGGTTTTGGCATAGTTAAGATCCCAATCCTCAGCCCCACCAGCTACTACATGGCTGCATCATGGGGGGGGGGGTGAGGCTGCTGAGCAAGTGCTATCACTGGGTATGTCCTTATTATGAAGCAACAATCAATGTTCTATTAAGGTTATAATTTGATGTCAAAGATTTTCTCAGATATACCAAATGGGTTTTGTGATATAGCTGAACCTTCTCAGAATTTGTTGTTTTTGTGTGCCTTTAAGTCATTTCCAACTTACAGCAACTTTAAGGGAAACCTATTGTTCATACCGAAACTATGACTGGCATCCTGCTAGAGGTGTAGGCCTTCATAAATTTGATTTATGCCTGTGCAATTCACTTTTTTGTTGCAGAGTAGGAGAGTTAAAGGAAATGAGGTCCCACATGCTGTTGATGGTGCACAAACCTTATTATCTTAAAAAGCCCAACATGTTTTGGCCTTGCCACAAAATGGTCTTCTTCAAGGGCTAATTATAAAAAAAAAATATGGAGTCACACTCTCCTCACAGGACACAGTTTGCAGTCTGGGAGTACTTCTAGACTCATAGCTTCACATGACATGTCAGGTGAATGTGGTGGTCAGAAGTGCCTGTTATCAGCTTCGACTGATCCACCAGCTGAGCCCTTCCCTGGAGATGAAGGACCTGGAGGCTGTGGTACATGGCGCTGGTCACCTCATGTCTGGATTACTGTAACGCACTCTACATGGGGCTACCTTTGTGCCTAACCCGGAAGCTTCAACTGGTTCAAAACATGGCAGCCAGGTTAGTCGCTGGAACATCGAGGAGAGAGCATATAACACCAGTGCTTAAATCTCTCCACTGGCTGCTGATCAGTTTCCAGGCACAGTACAAGGTGTTGACTCTGACTTTTAAAGCCCTACATGGCTTGGGTTCAACTTATCTTAGAGACCGCCTCCTCCCATATGAGTCCCTGTGTACACTTCGGTCCTCTGGGAGAAATCTGCTTCAGCCTATAAAAACTAAGTTGTCCCAGACCTCCCAGAGGGCCTTTTCTGCTGTTGCTCCCAGGCTGTGGAACGACCTGCTGGATGAGATGTGTCTTATTACACTCTTGGAAGGCTTCAAAAAAGCGACCAAGACGCATCTCTTCCAGCTGGCCTTCCCTGATAGTAATTAATGTTTTAATTACGATTAGTTTAATATTGTTTTAAGGGGAGGGAGGTGAGTATGTTTGGAGAATTTTAACTGTATATTTTTTTAACATGTTGTTCCCCACCCTGATTGCTCGCTCAGAGGGGCGGGTAAGAAATTATTATTATTATTATTATTATTATTATTATTATTATATAAAAGTACATTTATTATACTTGCATTGGGACAACACATAAATCATTTCTTAAAACATAATTTCTTAAAAATCAAATAGCATCTACTATCCATATGATCATATACATACCTATTATCAGAGATTTCTGGAGTTGCAGTCTGCACTCTCAACAAAGTGGACACTCTGAGCATTAGAAAGAAGGGACTAGGACTATCAATCGGTTCGTATTTATAGATCTTTGAAGTAATATCTTTGAAGAGAACCAATGAGATGATACATGATGCAATCTGTCCTCAAGGTTACTCATCTCTTCCACAAGGTTACTCATCAGTTCTAGCTAACTGATGCAATATTGAAAAAATTAGCTATTTATTCCAATTTTTTATATGAGACATTGTATTTCACTGAAGAAGGCCAAATTTATGTCAAGGCTGAAACATATTGGGCTTTTAAAAATAATAAAGTTTGTGGACCATCAACAGCACGTGGGACCACAATTCCTTTAACTTTTCTTGTGAATATGTGCTTTCCTGTTGGTTGTTGCCTAGGTCACAACCCACAATCCCCCTGCTCCTGCAATGCAGCTATTTACTGGCTTGTGAGGAGTGAAGGGCAACCACTGGACTCACTGTGAGAGCTGGACTCACAACACTGACATCATCTCTGGGACATCTCTCCCTGAGAGATCCAAAAGGATGTTGAGTGATGTGCATCCAGCTTTAAGGACACTGATGGACAGTACCCTTCTACTCCCCTCTGGCTAGTAAACAGGCATGGTGGGTTTGAGCTGCAGCAGCTTACAAGATGGATTGTTTTTAGCAGTGAAGGGAAGATGTATTATAGTTCTGCCTGCATGTCCTGAAACTGGATCTTGGCCCGTATCTTTTGCAAATGTCAGAGCACTAGTAGAACAGGCATGTGTGCAACTGTAGACTGTTCTCCTTTTGCTACCTTAAAAAAAAGATGGATTTTGGGGGTATGATTGAAATGCAGAAGAACTACCAATAAAATAGTAACACAATCTAGAACAAGCTTTTACTGTGTAATCACACTACCTCAATTATGGATGCTTAAATATATTGGATGTTATCCAGATGTTGCCGCCTGTGTTTTTTCTTTCTTTCTTCCATGTTTTTTTTTTTAAATCTAAGTGATGAACAGCTGCACAGTGTCTTTTGTGTGGTAGCCTCTGTATAGATGATGGGGGGGGTAATTCTTTTTTGATTTCATTATTGAGGGAAGCAATGAGTAATTTTAGCAGTTTTCTTCCTGCTGTGAGAAAATCTTTGAAAACTGCAGTTTTCAAAGCCTCTTCAAGGTGTGCAACTTACTCTGAGCAAAATTCACATGCCATGTTATTAAAGCAGCATTTATGCACATGGTACAGCATTTCCCCTCAGAAAATAATATTTCTGCGCTTAAATATTTTCAGTGTGGAAAATGATGTTTTCTGCCCAGAAACTGCTGTAGTTTCTTGCTGTGCAGAAAATTTGGGACTTGACACTTGGGAGAGTCAAGACACAATATTTCCTGCACAGGAATCAGCATTTGCTGTACCAAAAAATAATAGCCAGAATTCACTGAGTCAGTAGCAAATGAGTAATCACCTTAATTACAAAGCTAAATAATGTCTCCCAGTCAAACTCCCCCAATCCATGGTTACCAGGTAAGTCACTGGTCAACCAAGAAGCAGCTGAGTGACATTTCCATCCTATCCCATGAATGATCTCTGGTGCAACAGCCAGAAGCAGGGTCTCTGCAGACATTCCCCTTCACTATGAAGATTGCTAAGTTGCTTTCCAATTGATAGGAGAACAGGACTCTGTTGATTGCAGTGGCTGCTGCTTAGTCAATGAGCACTGGGGGCTTTCAAGGTCCCTGCATAACTACTGTATATACTCCACTATCAGTGGGCTCATGTGTAAGCCAAGGGCAGGTTTTAGGGCCAAAAGTCTGGCTTTTGATATGACTTATGGATAAGTTCAGGGTAAAACTTAGGGGTATGTAACAAGGATCTAAAGGATGAAGCAAAGGAAAATGATGCCAAAGAATTTACAAAATTCCAGCAGGCATAACTATTTGTACTCATACTAAAGGCCAGATGGATGAGAGAGCAGTGAGGTTTCACTGCTTCCAGGACAGAATACGCTCTTGCTTTTCACCAGGGGATGGTTCTTTTATTTTTATTTTTTAATAAGAATTAAATTACACTACTTACAGTGACCTGAGAATAAGCTGACACAGGTTTTTTTGGGAGGGGGTCACTTTTTTGACTAATATTTTTACACTTATACAGGAGTATGCACAGTAAACTAGGGAATATGTTGGGATGATGACTACAAGTCAGTCACCTAGGGTTGCATTTACACTGCAGAATTAACACAATCTGACACTGTTTTAAGTGGCTCAGTGCTATGGAATTGTAGTTTTGTGAGATATTTAGCCTTCACTTTCAGAGAGCTCTGGTGCTACAACAAAGTACAAATCCCAGGATTTCATAGGATGGAGGTATGGCAGGTAAAGCAGGGACAAACTGCCCTAATTCTACAGTGTAGATGCAGCCATGGTTACAGATTCATAACAGCCTTAGTTAATTCTAGCCTATATTTCAAAACAAAATCTGCCTAAAATGTTGTGTCCTGTGCAAAAACAGCTCTTTTCTGTAACAGAAAGAAACCGTATGTGAATTTTCTGCAGAATGAGTTCTGAACTGCAAAGATTAGCAGTATGCAAAGGGATCTTGTACCACCTTTGAGACTAACTGTGTGAAATGAAGTCTCTATATTCTGGAAAGATTACTGACAGTCCAGGATTCTCATCATTGGTTTCCTGACTATCACCCCCCCCCCCAAAACTGGCCATTAAAAACAGTTCTAAATATTATTTCAGTTCCTAAATCACAATTCTGTAGGGCGAAAGCACAAGAGTTCCATGGTTAATCCTAAAAAGAGAAGCACCAATGTTTAACTTGATTATTGAAGACTGAGAATATTAGGGAATTCTTCTCCTATCTCCATTCTCTTTTAATCCTTCCCCACCCCCACATTTTATGTCTGCAGGAGTATTTGTGCTATTGTTGCTTCTTCAGACTGAATGCATTTATCCATGAAAGACTGCTTTTAGGAAATCTTGGCTTATACAGATCATTGTTTTGTCACTCTTCTGTGCATTTTGTTTCTCATCTACAGTCTGATCTTGAGCACTGTTGCTGAGTTTTTTGCCCTTCTTGGTGTCGTTTTGTTTCTAAAAGTTTTGTTTTACTTGGAAAAGGAGTATTTCCCCTTTAAATTATCATCTTTCATGTTCATTGCATTCTCTCCCTTCTGCTATTGTCTACTGCTGTAAGCTATTAGCTGAAGACATATGACCTTTTTTCTTCACTGGTCCTGTTGGTGAAAGAAATTCTCCTATACTTTAATCGCTTTGATGGATGAGTACAATATTATTTGTCAGGAACCTTCCTGTTGCTTCCTGCAGATCCATCCTAGCCACCTACCCCCTGCTGTCTGACCTCATATCAGATATACTGCTTGATATGGTTAGCCTTCAGCACATACATATACCATAAGTTCATCTTTTAAAGCCAAATTGACGTGATATTTGTGACTGCTCTTTTCTATTGACCTTTTTAATTTGTCTGTGTCTTGGGGGTAAGATGAGTAAGTATTTTCATAACTTTTCCATTCTGGTTCCAGGTGTGTGTATCTGGAACACTATCTAGATGTGACACATTGTTCAGTTCTGAATTCTCTGGTCACAGGCCTCTGCTTATGTTGCCTTTTATTTCATACTTGTTTGTAATTTAGAGTTATGGATGCCACTGTGGCATAGTAGTTTGGGTATTGGACAAAACTCTGGAGACCAGGGTTCAAGTCTAAGCCATGAAATCCACTGGGTGATCTTGGGAAAGTCACATGCTCTCAGCCTCAGGAGAAGGCGATAGCAAACCTCCTCTGGGCATATCTTGCCAAGAAACCTCATGATAGGTTTGCCTGAGCATTGCCTGAGGGAAATGACTTGAAAGCAAACAACAACAACAACAACAACAACAACAACAGTATGGATGAATAACTGCTCTGAATGAACTAAGAATATATTCTGTAAGCAATATTGCTATAAATGTAAATGTACCTCCAAACCCATTTTATAATCTTATAATCCCCTCTGTTGTAAGCCACCTGGATTCCCTGTGATTGGGCAGCATATAAATAATAATAATAATAATAATAATAATAATAATTACATCTTCGTTCAATATGATCGCTTGCTTTTAAACTGGGATGGGTGTGTGTGTGTGTGTCAAACCAGGAGATGTGATTTAGTTACACATTCATAACTAAGCAGCCAATGTAGATTTGTAATCTTGTGCTTTAGTTTTAAGACATTAAGTAAAAGTATAATATATGAAAAAATTGCAAGGGATTAATTCATTAAAATATAAAAGCCTATAAAAAATAGCTATTGAACAAATAGTACAAAAAAGAAATGCCACCATGGGCTGTTTCCATAGCAACATTCCATAGCAACTCTCTCTCTCTCTCTCTCTCTCTTTGTGCATTTTAAATCATGTCATATTCTTGTCTCTATTAGCTGATTTTCATTTTCTTTAGTCCGTGTTTGTAAATAATTAATTCATCATGTAGAACAGAAGGTTGCTCCTTAAGAGTCATAGATGTCCTCAGACAGCCCAATAAAATGATGCGTTTGGTGCAGCTGTTTATATAAGAAAAGAAAATAACGGATTTCATGTGATTCTCTTCATAGACAACACTAAGATGCAACTAGTTTTAACCAGTACCCTATTTAGCCAATTTGCACTAGCTTTTAAAGTATGGCCAAAGGATGCCAGACTGACACCAAGCATAAAGTGAGGCATATTTCAGTGCACATTTCAATTCAGCACATATTTAGTTGATTTCCACCGAACCACTTTTGAAAGCTTGACTTCCTCTGCAACCGTCCCCTGGCCGAACCAGCTGAGCCTCAAGGGTAACCTAATACCTGGGTTACTCCTTGTCTAGCCATGTCCTGGAAGGCAGACCCAAGGATCCTGATGCCTATGTCACAGGACTTGAGTGAGGGCAAAGACCCCAGGACAGCCTGAAGGATAGTCTTCTTCCCTCCCCGTCTGGGTCCCAGGATCTGAGGAGCAGTTCCAGAGCCTTTCTGTTGACAAAAAGCATGCCAAGATGCCCATCTTAACACTTATCTTCGCTTCCCACTTCCTTACAAGTGGCTGCCTATTTAAAAACACTACTCTAAGCCAATTGTCAAAGTCCACCGAATAAAGGAGGAGGTAGGAGGGGGAAAGGGGAAAAGAAAAAATAATAATAATTCCTACTCAACCCCCAAACAACCAGAAAAACTGGAAGCGGAAGGGTTGGTTGAATCATTGTTGAAAAAAGACAGTGAACTGATGCAGTCATTGCTGGCCACTCCTCCATTGAACCAAATGTGGGTCCTCCCTCACAGTGCCTTGCATGGATGAACATTTAAAAAAAAAAAAGACTCAGACATATATTTTGCTACTTTTAAAGATCCTCCCTGTCACCCAACATTTTGGGACTGTAAATGATATTTTAAAAAAAATTCACAGGAAAAAGTAGCCATATCCCAGAAGGCTAGTCTTATAATATGTTTGATTCAATTAGCAGTGACAAAGAATAGATTAGAAGACGACCAAAAGAAAATAGGGGCAAGAATTTTTTGTGTGTCTATAGCAAAACACAGAATTCAACCAGTTTTGTATCAAGCCAGGTTCAGCAAAGCCTAAGAAGTTCATAAGAACAAGCTAAGGTGTCTCTCCAAAATGTCTTCCCTCAAATGTAAAACATAAAGCTGATTAAAATTTTACTCTACATAAAACACACACTGAAAAATGTAAATTAGGACAACAAAAGGCACTAAATAGTGATACAAACAGCAAAGGAAGAATAAGGATATCAAGTCTTACAGTAAGTACATCAAGAAAGAAAATCTTGTGAGAAGGAGAAAAATGGAACTCTAATCCCTAAAAGATAACTGCAGCTGAGGTTTTAAGGAGTTGCTTTAAAAAGTTCAATAACAGAAGCTAACACAAAAGCAACAATACAGTTTTGGACATGAGAACAATATTGCCTGTCTATTCTCCAGTAAAATCCAGAACTGGAACAGCCAGACTATTGCTGGTTGTGTGACAAAGGTTACTTAGCAAATTTATTTTGGAGAGGTTTCATAGTCCTGAAATGCACTGGCTTTTTCACTTTTCGAGGGGGGGGGGGGAGGATTTTGCATTTTTAATAATGAGGGAAAATATTCACTCAGTAACAAAAATACTTTTTTGAAGCCTTCATATTCACAAATTAGAACCCTATCAGATTTTATCTGCTTTTATCCCATTCTTTAATACCTCAGCTACTTATGCATTTCCAGTCTGGCTCTAAGTAATACCTTGGCAATGAACAAAATGTTTTCCTGGTTGCTTGCCTGAAATCCAAGCATCACAATTCTCCAGGTTAAGGTGAACCCTTTTTCAGTTGCTGACAAGATGATGATAGATCAGCAATTTGTCAAGTCTCCTTTGTCACTTTTCCTCTGAGAAAGAATGACAGGGCTTGAATGCCTCTCGTCTTCAAACATTGACACCTTTCAGTTACTTAATGGTTCTCAAAGCATCCTATTGCCTTCCCTCTTCTTGGTTGGTCATTTTGTCTTAGAAGTATGACATATACATAATCAGCTGGGAGTTTCAGTTTAAAAGCAGCTTTGAATGCATTTCAGATTAATAAATTGGAAAAAAAAAAAGAAAGAAATCTAGACAATAGCATTAACCGCAGTTGCTATAATTCTGAAAGATGGGTGCCTACAGTGATTGTTGTTATTGTGCCTTCACAGTTTATGATGACCCTATCACAAAGTTTTCTTGGCAATACTTGTTCAGAGGAGGTTTGCCATTGCTTTCCTCTTAGGTTGAGAGAGTGTGACTTGTTCAAGGTCACCTAGTGGGTTTCCATGGCTGAGTGGGGATTTTAAACCTGGAGTTCACTCAGTTCACTACAATACACTGCACTTCCTGGGAAATACTTTACTCACAAATGTGGGGGAAAACCCATAAACCCAGACACCTCATTCCAATGGTGCAATCATAAATACATTGAGCATAATTCCATTAAATTTAATCAGTTTTACTTCTAAGTAGGCAACCCATATGATTGCATTGCCTAAAGGATTATGGAATACACAACGGGCTGAAGGTGCTCAATTTTTCCACAGAAAAATCAATGAGAATTTTTAAAAGTACTTGGCATCTAGATGGAAGGATACATGCCTGAATTGTTCCCCAGCTTCTCTTGCTGTCAAGATGCAATAGTTTTTGAACAACTTCAATTTAGTGAAGGATGAAAGCTAAAATATCTTTCTCATATATATATATATATATCACTCAACAAAATGGTAGTAATTAATTTTGGTCTGGTTGCAGAAAATAAATAGGAAAAAATATATTTAACACATATTAACTTCTTTGGTTCTCCAGCTTCAAAACACAGGGGCTTTTCCTTGCAATTTCCAATATATGTCTATTTAAGCACTTCTTACTCTTGTGGGGAGAAACTCAAGTTCATTATAGTCTCACAGTAGCAAGAAATGAAGCACCTCATTAACTGAAAGAATAAGGGAGCCCTCTGGTGTTCAAAATAATGCTTTAAATTACATTTGAAGACAGAATTTACACATTTTACAGTACAATCATGTACATGTCTGCCTAGAAGAAGGCCCAATTAAGTTCATTGGTGCTTACTCCCAGGTCAGTGGATTCAGGTCTTAGTTAATAATCTCCGAGTTATCCTTTGGTGAGTTCAAATTCTATTAATCGTTTACTCTAATAATATAATTAAAATTTATCTAAATATGCATGAACTTTCATCAAAATGTTGTCTAACAGGATTAAGACTTTCAATGACAAGGCAGCTCTATTCTAGGAAAAATAATCTGATTTAGATCTTGATCAATTCAAACCTTTTTTTAAAAAAACACACGCAGACACACTTCTTCCATTATTTTGGTTTTCTGCAAGTGTTCTAGAAAGGCTTTCATAAGGTTATATTTCTTATTTTTTTCTTTTTTTAAATTTTAACATAAAAAGCAAAATACCAAGAAAAATGAACAAACAAAAAAGTATACAAACAAACGATTAAAATTACATTAATACCTATACATAAAAAGAGAAAATACACTTATTCTTATACATATCTTATTCAAAAGTTCTTGTGGGAGTCTATTATGTTTAATCTTAACTTCTATATCTAATATCATTAATAGGTGCGTTCTTTTTTATCTATATTCTTATACCTAATTTCCTAGACAAGAAGACCTCAATGTTCATATTCCATTGTTTCTTAATCAAACTGTTCTTATTTTTATACATGCATAAAGAGAGCGAGAAAAAACTAAAACAAAGGATTTATACTACAAAAACAAAGGGTTTATACTTATCCTAATATATATATATATATATATATATGCACATCGAATTTAATCCATAAACCTACATATCAATTTTTATCAATAGATGTCATTGATCACTTGCAAATTTCAGTATATTCCTTCATGTACTTCCCCAAAGTTTCGCTTCTCATAAGACATGTCAGTTTGTCTAATTCTGCCATTTCTAATAATTTTAACAACCAGTCTTCTGTTTTTGGTATTCTACATTCTTTCCATTTTTTTTGCCAACAATAACCTAGTCATTGCTGTCATATAATAAATCATTCTCTCATCCCCCCCACCCCACCCCACCCCATTGTTCATCTATCACCCCTAATAGATATACTTCTGGTTTCATTTGGAATTTTAGATTTAATAGCCAAAATCTTAATCTTAGCACAAGTCCACCATCTGCAATAAAATGTTCCTATTTCCTTCCTGCACTTCCAACATTTATCATTAACTTGTTTATACATCTTTGAGAGTCTTTGGGGAGTGAAATACCATGTATGGTGCATCTTGAATAAATTTTCTCTAATATTTTGTGCCAATGAGTTTTTCATTTTTCCTCCACACCTTTTCCCATTGATCCAATTCAATTGTATGACCCACATTTTGTGCCTATTTTACCATAGATATTTTAATCACTTCTTCTGTTTCCCATCTTAGTAATATTTTATTAATTTTGAATAATACTTGATTTTCAGCTGATAAAAGTTTTTCAAGTTCTGTCATTTCTTTCATTAGTCCATAATTCTTTATTTCTATCTTTTTCCCCCTTTCTTTCATTTGCCTATGAAGTAGACAATGACATGGAATACCATAATTATTTAATTCTTCTTGAGTTTTTATTTTATATCAATTTCTATTGAAATAAAATCATATCTCCATGAGTGACCCATTTATTCTTCATTATGTTTTCTCTTTTATCAAAAGCTTCATGTGGTGATATCCAATGGAGTGTATATGGGGAACATTTTCTTTTGTATATATTCCATATTTTCAACAAAGCTCACGTTCCAATATAATGATTATTAAAATCTTTATTTGCTTTTTCTTTATCAAACCAAAGATAGACATGCCACCCAAATCTTAGTTCTTCTGCTTCTAGATTTAGTAAATTGGTGTTTTGTAGTGTTGCCCATGAAAGGTTATTGCCCATGAAAGGTTACATTTCATGCTTCTCCTCCACACAGCTTTTCAGTAAGTATGTTATTACCCAGAAGGTATGGTTAGATTTCTATCTTCACAACAGCGGAAAGGCACAAAAGCTGAGGAGTGAAGACATTTTGTTTCATTTTGCTTAAAGGAACATAAACAGTAGCCCTAAAGAAGCCACAAGGTTTCCGCAAGTACAATTGCATATGATAAGCCATATCTGTTTAATGTTGGCACTCACAGTTGCTAAGGTTTTGCCATAAAACCAAGGCCACCATGAAGATGAAGCATATGCTGTGAGTCTTCTTGTTATTTTCTGTCTGCCTGTCTTCAAAAATATTCAAAACTTCCTGTTTTGCAACTACTTAAATGGAAGCTTGCATTTCAAATTGCCTTCATTATCATACTTTTTAAAGACAAAAGCTAACAAATGCAAAGTATTGTGAATTGCAGTGGTGAGCAATGGGCTTCCATGCCCATGGGGTGATGAATTCACATTTCAGCAGGAACTTGCTCCAGAATGCCAAATCACTTTGGAGGACAAGCTTCAGGATTTTGGATATCTCCTTTATAGTCTGGACTAAAACTTGGTGCAGATCCACTCCCCCACCCCAATACCATGTGAGCCATCAGCCACCACTTGTATTCAGACTTAGCCACACTTACACTGAACTCACTAAAATGAATCAGAGTTAAGTTTCGACAACAGATAACATGGCCCTCTTGATTTCAATGGTTGCCCTATTAGTATGATGGAATATGGAACCCATTCTGTTACTTTCCTCCCCATTCCCACTCCAGATTATACAGTTCTACCCTTAACATTTGCCAGTAGATGCTTTTTCAATCCCAACAATTCAGCCAAAGAATAATAAACAAATAAATAAGTATCAAGTAGAAAAACAAACAACTTTCTCAGCATGCTGAAAAACATAACCATCTATGCTTATATAATAAATTTCACTCCTTATGCAGAAATGGTAAGCCAGAAAATAATGACCTGCACAACTACAGGGACAATGAAACTGTCAGTAAAACATGACTGTATGTTAAAATGTGGAGTCCCAGTACACTAAACATTCTCTTGACTAGAAGGTAAAAATTTAAGGACCAAGATTTTGCATGCAGTAATGAGACATGTCATTTAAAATAGATTTTATTGGTATTTGGAGCCAGAAGCAATCTTGTGTGAGGGGATAGTTTTTAAACATAAGAAAGGCAGGTTTTTGTTTTTGTTTAGAACTCACAGGCTTAGCGTTATAGAAGGGATGCTGATTCTCAGGAGAGATGCAACAATGGCTTTCAAAAACTGATATTTATACTATAGTCTCTTAGAAGTATATGTATAAAGTACTCTTTCTGCATTATGATCATGTGAACAAAATAATAACCTCAGTTTCAGCAGAAATATAGCCAAAAGAATTCTTTTGAGAATCTTAAAACCAGAAAACAAAAATCTAGATGATTTTTTAAAAAGGCTTGTATAAGGTGGAACTGGATTTGACCCTTTAGGTTAAGAATGAAAAGGACGACTCTGTGTTAAACTCTTGTTCCACGCTGTTTTCCTGTGTTTCCCATCCTGCAGCCCATTATATAGAGATGCAAGAGAGCACTTTTTGCCACTTCTTTACTTTAAATTTACTTCTTGCCTAGTGGCTCTTCTTTTCCTTTTAAAAATATACACATGTACAGACCACCATCCAAGGTCATGTGGGCAGATACCCAGTTCTTTATCCCTCCTGAACATGGAAGATAGCTTCTAGGCTAGGGAAAAGAAGGGTGGGAGGTTCTCAGAAAGCAGCCACTGTAGATCCAAGAGGCTGTAGATCAACTGTAGATCCATGTCAGCTGCCTTCTCACAGCTTCAGAAGTGCAGCCATGTGCTGACTGGGCATCTCACAACACCCTGCTCCTTGACAGCTTGCAACAGGCACTTAGAAGATGATAGGGAATGAGTTTGAAGTTGTGCAAAGGAGTACCTCCTCCTGCAACATCTGAGACAGCTCATAGACACATATAAGTTAGGTTAAATGTAAGCCACGTGTTTATGTCACCAACAGGATTCTAGCCATACAGTGTTAGAATGCTGAAGCACATTTGCTTGTAAGAGCTAGTTTCATTCTTTAAGAAGAGAGAGGTGGATTAATTATTCTGAAAGTGATTCAGAAAGAATAATGCTGGGTCACATGCATGTTGTATCAATTGGGCAAGGCAGAGCTAATTATATGTCATATGCACTATGACATGTAGTTTGATTTGGGAAAGGTGCATTTACAGCACAGATCTATGTGTGTTTGCTCACAAATAATTCTCACTGTACTCAATGGGACCTGCTCCCAGGAAAGTGTGGCTCGGACTGTTATTACAGTGAAGATGTGACAAGTGAGGATGTGCTTGATCTTTCCTTTCCTGCTCCAAATGATCCCTAGTGGAGTTCTAGTTGTTTGTTTACCATGGAAGTCATAGTAAGAGTTCTGGCCTAGACACTGCATGGGCCTTGATAATAAACTTGCCTAAATAGTAGCTGTTAAGGATGATGTATCTGTTGTGTTATGTCAAAGGTGTTTAGTGAACTTAGGAGAGAGGGGAGAGAAAAACAGCCACCAGAGGAAATACAACAGGATTCATATTTGCATTGAATTAATGTGGGTCACAAGCCATCTTATGTCAGCCAGAGGAGAGCCCAACATCTTCTGTCTTTCCAACTAAATTTAATACTGCAGAGTTTTCTTTTCTTTTTCTTCACAAAAAGAAAACAAATTCAATGTATTTTAGCTTACGATGTTTTACATTGAGTTGCTTCTCATTTCCTCTGGTCCAAAACTCTATACCCTCTGCTAAACTGACATAGGTGAATGTGTCTTCTTACTATTTCCTCCTTCTACTGCTTCTGCTCCATTACTTCCTCTTCTTTATGAATTCTACGCCACCATTTCTTTCTGACACATTTGATCTTCATTTTATAAATTTTGACCCATTCCACCCCCAGTTGCTTTGAATCACTTGCTCAGTCAAATAAATTGGTGGTGGTGGTGGTGACTCTAAGGTGAATTTATCATAGGGTTTTCTTGGCAAGATTTGTTGAAAAGGGGGGGGTTGCCTTTGCATTCCTGTGAGGCTGAGAATGTGTGACTTGTTCAAGGTCACCCAGTGGGTTTCCATGGAGCAGTGGGGATCTGTGCTCAGTGCTCAAGCTGCTACACCACAATTGGCTTTTGTGGTAAATTGACTGAACTTGAAATACCATACTCTTTTTACTGCAAATAATATTCAGGGGGACTTAGTTCTGATTAAGCATGAGTAGGGCTGCTTTCTAAAATGAGCACATTTTAATGCTAGTTCTAAGGCAGTACACAACAAAACTTGACAGAACAAAGCTCAATAAATAAGGGCTAATTCTAAAATGAATCTTATTAATCATTTACAGAAAGAAACATGCAAATAAACACTGTGCACCTTTCTAATATTCAGTGCTTTGAGTATTGCTCTCTATCCATGAAATGGACATTAGCTGTCATTATATAAGTAAAGTATTATATAAGTATATATAAGTATTATAAGTATATAAGTATTATATAAGTATAGTATTATATAAGTAAAGAGATAGTACAGGAATACCTGGTTAACCTAAATGAATATAAATCTCCAGGACCAGATGAACTACATCCTAGAGTATTAAAAGAACTGGCGAATGTAATATCGGAACCATTGGCAATAATCTTTGAGAACTCCTGGAGAACAGGAGAAGTCCCAGCAGACTGGAGGAGGGCAAACGTTGTGCCCATCTTCAAAAAGGGGAAAAAAGAGGATCCCAACAATTATCGTCCAGTTAGTCTGACATCAATTCCAGGAAAGATTCTAGAGCAGATCATTAAGCAGAGAGTCTGTGAACATTTAGAGGCCAATGCCATAATCACAAAAAGCCAACATGGGTTTCAGAGAAACAAGTCTTGCCAGACAAATCTGATCTCTTTTTTTGATAAAATTACCAGTTTGGTAGATGAAGGGAATGCTGTGGATATAGTATATCTTGATTTCAGTAAGGCCTTTGACAAGGTTCCCCATGACATTCTTGCAAACAAGCTCGTAAAATGTGGGCTAGACAAGGTAACCATTACATGGATTTGTAACTGGTTGACTGACCGAACTCAAAGGGTGCTCAACAATGGCTCCCTTTCATCCTGGAAAGAAGTGACCAGTGGGGTCCCACAGGGTTCTGTCCTGGGCCCAGTGCTATTCAATATCTTTATTAATGACTTGGATGACAGAATTGGGGGCATACTTATCAAATTTGCAGATGACACCAAATTAGGAGGAGTAGCCAATACTCCAGAAGACAGGATTGAAATTCAGAATGACCTGAATAGACTAGAAAGCTGGGCCAACGCTAACAAAATGAAATTCAATGCGGAGAAATGTAAGGTTCTGCACTTAGGGCGGAAAAATGAAATGCACAGATATAGGATGGGGGACATCTGGCTGAATGAAACTATGTGTGAAAGGGATCTAGGAGTCCAAGTAGACCATAAGTTGAACATGAGTCAGCAGTGTGATGCAGCAGCTAAAAAGGCCAATGCTATTTTAGGTTGCATCAATAGAAGTATAGTGTCTAGATCAAAGGAAGTAATAGTGCCACTCTATTCTGCTTTGGTGAGGCCCCACCTGGAATACTGTGTCCAGTTCTGGGCACCACAATTCAAAAAGGATGTGGAGAAACTGGAGCGGGTCCAAAGGAGGGCAACTAAGATGGTGAAGGGTCTGGAAACCATGCCCTATGAGGAACGACTTAGAGAGCTGGGGATGTTTAGCCTGGAGAAGAGAAGGTTAAGAGGTGATATGATAGCCCTGTTCAAATATTTGAAGGGATGTCATATTGAGGAGGGAGCAGGCTTGTTTTCTGCTGCTCCAGAGACCAGAACGCGGAGCAATGGATGCAAGCTGCAGGAAAAGAGATTCCACCTCAACATTAGGAGGAACTTCCTGACAGTAAGGGCTGTTCGACGGTGGAACACACTCCCTCGGAGTGTGGTAGAGTCTCCATCCTTGGAGGTCTTTAAGCAGAGGCTGGATAGCCATCTGTCGGGGATGCTTTGACTGGGAGTTCCTGCATGGCAGGGGGTTGGACTGGATGGCCCTTGTGGTCTCTTCCAACTCTATGATTCTATGATTCTATGATTCTATATAATGTTTTTTATCTAATTGAAGTTTCGTTCAAAACAGTATTGTAATCTGACTACCAAACAGTCCTTTGTGTGTGTGTGTTTTTAAAACCATTTCACTTTGTATTCAAGAAGTACATCTTATGTCTGCAATTAGAGGTGAAGCAGCACTATTATGTAAAAATACAAACAATGGATGTAGGCTTAGCTCATACTTTCAGCTTTGCATTTCATACATACATATTAGAACAGTATAAATTAAGGGTGTTGAATGAAACTCAGTGTGGGCCATTTTTACTTTTAAAAATCATCATCATCATCATCATCATCATCAATCATCATGACTTCAGTGATTAGAAAGCTTTTGGTGACCTGTAGGCCAAAAACATGTTGGCAAATGCCAGGGGAAGGGGAAATTATGGAAGCTTTGCAGGTGGTGATCCAGAATCTTGCGCCCAATTTTCATTTCAAGTAGTTCTCTGAAAATAATCTTCTTTCAACTTATGTTTCACAATATTTTCTCCTCTTTCTCATTACTGCCCCTTCTGTTACCACCATTTTTCACTGTTTTTTCCATTTGTAGTTCTTCAGCTGAATCCACATTGCAGAAATAATGCAATATGACACCACTTTAATTGCTATGGCTCAGTGCTATGGATTTCTGGGAATTGTAGTTTCTTGTGACACCAAAACCCTCTGACAGAGAAGGGTAAATAGCTCACAAAACTACAAATCACAGAATCCCATAGCATTGAGCCAAGGCAGTTAAAGTGGTATCAAACCGGATTATTTCTGCAGTGTGGATGCAGTCACAGTACACAGAGCCTATTATTTTCTTTGCTGTTATTGTGCTTTGATCTGTGTTGCTCTCCTTTTTTTCCCAAGATCAGTGACAGCTAGTGGCTCTCAGGTTAGTGGGATACTGCATCCACTTTGTGTTTTAATTTGAATTTTATAGAATCTATTCAAGTTGCTGAACACCTCCCTCAAAAAAATAAAATAAAAAATAGATTCAGCATCTTGGATAGTTCCTTTAAAGTTTGGACTGCTGAACAGGTTATGATTCGTATTTTATTGGGGGTGGAAGCAAAATTATTCTAAAATTATTCTTCCAAAAGCTGGCCATTGTCACTGACAGATTATTTCTCTGTAATGCATTTCAGTTGTTATTTGCGGCCATCAATTGGCAGCTACCATGGTCTCTACAACATGATACCATATCCAGGGCATTTAGGGGAAAGAAACAGTTCTGCTGCGGCCACCATTTTAAAAAAGAATGACATTTTAAAGTTTCCATGAACTTTTCAAGGAATCCTCTCAGGAAAATGTCAAATACACTCCTTGATGTTCAGCCCGTGTGAATGGGGTGAGGAATGCACTTGGCACACGAGTCTCATATTGTCAGTTCTGGTTAAAAAAATAAAATGTGCTCAGGTGGTCAATTGGCTGACACATCAACCCTGGGCAGTTACTGGAGTGACACTTTCCACCCATGCTTGCCATTGACTCTACTTAACAAGAAGGGTTAGAAAATCTTCCTGTTTGGGCTAAAGCTCTGAAATCAAAATAGCAAAGGTGTATTACAAGTTCTTACTGTAGTCACCATGTTCAAGTGTTCAAGTCTTACCTTCAAAATAGGGAGAATAACTGTGGTATGTTTATTGGGGGGGGGATGCCACATTGTATTTGTATCATTCCTGTCAGTCTTATTTAATTGCGTTTTAACTTTTACTAGTGTATTTAATGCATGCAGCTCATTTAAATGTATGTGTGAGCTGCTTCAGGTCTGATTCAGGAGAAAGGAAGGATATGACTTAAATAAATAATACCATTGTAAAGTTCTCCATGGAAGGAAGGAAGGAAGGAAGGAAGGGAAAGAAGAAAGAAAGAAAGAAAGAAAGAAAGAAAGAAAGTCAGTTTTGTGAAGCATACGTTCTGAACTGTGAAAGTTCTTGTTAGTCCAGGATTTCTCAATACTCTCAAAAACATGTATTTTCACCATTTAAGAAAACATTTTTTAATGTTGTTTCCATCCCTGTTTCATCCCTTTAGATATCCCCGTGCATTCTTACATGAGTTCCCATGACAAGTGCCTGATTCAGCTGAAAAACAAGACACAGGAGACCAGGGACTTTAAAGCTATTTTCATTAGTGTGGCCCAGTCCTGAGAATGCTGTAAAGAAAAAAAAAAAGGGGGGGGGGAATATAAGGCTTGCAATAAGTTCTGTTTAATAGAACTGAACATATAGGCAAACTTGTAGCTGTTTATGTCTGCTTGTAACAAGCAAATTAAACAACAACTGCCTCCAGACCCCTTACTGATCATGTGTGAATAGCAAAAAGGAGAAAAAAGTGGGAAAGTAGATATTCCTGTTTTACCAGCTATCCCCAGCATATTAATAAAAACAAAAACAAAATCCACATGGTTGTATGCTTGACCACCAAAGTCAAAATCACAAGTTAAGTGGCTACTGTTGAAAGAAAACTTTATCACTTTGGAATATATTTTGAAGTGATCTCTAAGAGGTACACATGTTTTTGGTTATTTCTGCAATGCTTCCCTGACCTGGTTGTTTTATTGCATTTGTGCATATTGTTGCGGAAACATGTTGAATTACTATTATCTCTCTCTCCCGCTGGGAAGCGTCATTTTTGAAAAACTGAAAACTTCCATCGGACAAAAATGATGCTTCCCAGCACTGAACAGGGATGGGTGATGGGATGGGACCTGTTTGTGGACGCTTGGCTGTACAATAAAATCCATTCAGGCGCACTCCTGAAAGTTCCGTTCCCGTCCCCATAACGGAGGAAAAAGTGAATGCGATAAACTTCTGAGACAGGGCTACATGTCTGTTGTAGTCTGTTGGGCTACATGAACCATTTATTTAACTATTTACCAGCAAGATCTTGGGTCTAATTGGAGCAGCTACAGGTTCACTCTTCACCTTCTTCCCACTAATAGTGTGACCCATACTGACTCTAAAAGAAGGTTACTTAGTTATGTTTTCCCTGACTGGCCTTTTTATCAAGACTACACCAGAGCAAAGCCAAGTCAAAGACAGAGAGCTCCACCAAATTCCTGTCCTGCCTCCCTGTAGACCTCATAACCCAAGGGATGCCCACCAATGTGTTTGAGGTAACCCCTTCCCCAACAAAAAAGCAAAATGGTGTCTTTTTGAGAAGAGACACCCTATGACAGTTTTTCCTGTATAATCTAGTGTATAATTCAAACCAGAAAATAAATAAAATAAAACTTTAAAAAGTCTGCCATTTAAAGCCTTGTTTCAGCTATGGGAGCAAACGATCCCACCAGCCCCAAAGTTACCAATTGAAGACCATACTGGTCTCTTAGGATGGAGAATGGGCCAAGTGGAAGGACGCAGCCAAGGAGGAAGGAAAATATTGCAGCCAGGCTTACATAGAGCCGTATGTTATACCCCTCCAACATAATACTGCTTTCTGTCACCTCCTTTAGGGAGGGGAAAAGGTATCTCTCACTTGCAGTCCCTCTGCAGGCTGCAAGTTCAAAGGAGCTGTATTGCAAGGGGCAGGATAAAGATTTCTGATTGATAATAAAGAAAGTCTGCAGAAAGCAGATAATTAAATTCTGTAGCTCCTACTGGAGCTTGAGTCATATGTGACTCATACTTTTCTTGCTCTGAAAATGGAACAGTTGAGCAGTAACAGGCTATAAAACATCTGAAATCTGCCACAAAGGTGAGTATTGCCCCGGAGGTCTGACCTCATATGCACAGTCATGTAGATATTAAAATGATTGCTTTGGAGGGGGACATGGGAAGGTTTGCTGAGTCAGCCCTTGAACAGATATGCAGTTTTCATTATAGATACTACTAATTGCTATTTGGCTTCAATGGAGATTATTGCTATCTCTGCTGACATCTGACACGATACATCTTTTCAAATGTATTAAGTCACATCAGATAACTTTTTGTCGTGCACATAACTAGATGTGACATTACATAATAAAATATTTCTGGAGGTAATAACACAAGGTTTGCCAGGGGTGGGGGCTGGTCAAGTCACAAGAAAACTAGTCCTGGTAATGACTACATAATTTATCTCTAATGGCCTGAATATTTCAAATTTTAATAGCTGGCTTTTTCCAGGAGCGTTATTAGCTAGGCATTTTCCGACAGGAATTTAATACTCCTTAGAATTGTTTCTTTAAATCTGTTTCTTCTCTAACAGCAGTCCCATCTATTATTCATCACCAGCCCTGTAGTCTAAGTACTTTCTGAATCCCCTATGAGAAGTCATGTCTCCTGTAGAAGTGGACTGAGACTGGCATACAGCTTCCTTTAATGTTTTCAGAAAGAAAACTTTACCTGGATAAATTATCTTCTGCCAAATTAAATCTGTCAGGTGAGGGTGGATGCACAGTCCTGCAGAACGGGGTAAAGAGCTAGGGCAGACATATGGGCCTTTTTCTCACCTATATCTGAATCTGAATGAAGTCTTTAATAATTCAGTGTTTTTGGTGACAACCTTTTGCTGTGGATCATAAAGTATGAGAGGGCTTCCCTAAGGAGAATCAGGCAACTACCATGGATGGTAGGAATTATTCAAAGACTCCATATGTCATGCCAGTTCTCTTCAAGAATGACGTATTGAAAATAGTCTGGATAACAGTGGCTGCTGGAGCTAGAACCAGAAAGCCATGGGACATTTGCACCAGGGTTCTTGGCTGAAACTATTGGAGGCAGATACTGGAGGGGTTCTTTTTTGCATAGTCTTACCATTGCTTCTCTTGAGTTAGAAAGGCTAAGGCTTTGAGATCAACCTATAGCAAAGTTCCAAAGACTGCCTCAATAGTATATGCTAACTCACTGTCAAATATCACACAAGGCTCATTTACACTGGCCAGAATAGTCTGGGCTTCTTCTGGGGTATTCTGGCCCCAGAGGTGCCCTGGTTTCCCTCTGTTACTTCTGCATAGCATAGCAACACCAGGTGACTGTCTACACATACATTCTGCTGTATTGCCCAGCACTGTCACCACTGTCATGAGTCACTCCCTCTGAGGTCAGAAACAAGGCACCCAGCTGGGCACCTCATTTCTAGCCTCAGATTCATGGCAGCAGTGGTGACACTGAGTGACACAATAGGATCTATATACAGCTGCCCAACATTGCTATGAGTGTGCTTTATTTTAAAGGAGAATCAAACTTTGCTTTGAGAAGTAGCAAACTTCGCAGAGATTCGAATAGGGTCCAGAGCTTCATGTAGTCTACAAGACATGTGTTGCACACACACTATTTGAAACCTCCTTTATAAATTAAAGATGGGAAAGATATTCTGTTATTTGTTCCTTGGTTAAAATAAATGGGGGAAAAAGGTTTCCTGACACTTAAGAAAGGCAGTCAGGAAGGCTAACACACTGCTGCAAATTTCATCCAGTTTACACCTGTTGTTTACACATTCCAAAGCATATTAGAAAATTATTTTACACAAATACACATGTTTTTTTTTAAAAAAATGAGCATTATGTGGGTTTGCACAAAGAAACACTGATACTAGATCAGCAACTTAACTATGTAACTACCTTAGTTGTTTAGCTAAGTAATGTTTCCTAGTCCAACAGACACACACATACGCACATGCACACACTAGTACTGATTTACTGGGCAGCAACTGATGTGAACAATGGATATCTGTTCTTCTGTCAGTCAGGATGCTGCAGAATGATGTTCCCACCCCCTCCCTCCCATGATCCCTTGTTGAATGCCAGAAACAAATCTATGTCACAATTGCTCCTCGCACCAGAGATCACTAAAGGGAGCTGGTGTGGGGGTGTCAGTCTGCTGTGTCCAGCCCACAGAAGAACAGACTCCCATTGCTTGCAGTGGCTGCTGCTTGCTAAATCAGAACTGGGAGACTTTTAAGAACCCTATGCATATCCTAAGCTATTGAATACACAGGAATTGTAAAAACCAATGGGTTATGAATGTCTGACTCTGGGTTACACATTCATAACTGTAATTGTGAATTCCAGGCACTGTTTATTATTATTATTATTATTATTATTATTATTAATTTATATAGTGCTGTAAGTTTACACAGTGCTGTACATACAATCTTATAGTTAGATGGATCCCTGCCCTCAGGCTTACAGTCTAAAAGAGACAACACAAAAGGAAGAGGGGAAGGTGGTAGGAAGCCACATGTGTTTTTGTGCAAGATTGTTATTTTTCTGTGCAGCAATAGCAATCTTGCACAAGAAAAAAAATTACATACAAAAATGTGTGACAAAATAAAAAAAAATCAGACAGCTTGCACAATACAGATCTCAGATGAGCAAGTGCATGGGTTTCGTGTACAAGATTGTTCTTTGTGGTGCAAGAGTTTTATTGTGCAAAGTTATTTTTTGCTTAGAAAACATCAGTCTTGCACAAAAACCACATGTGGAAAAACACATTTTCATGTAAGACAACTAAATGTATTTCTTCACAGAAATAATTTCTGAAAATACTTTGGGGTGTACAAATACTGAAGAACTGCAAAGAAATCTTTCTGTGCTCTGTAGCTGGGAGAAAACTGTGGAAAACTTTTGTCCTCATTTGCTGTAATGAAATAGTAAAATATTAACCTCTGCATTATAAGTATTTTGATTGATGCAACTTTCCTCTATGCATGTTTATTGGGAAGGAGATTCTGCTCTGTTCAGTAGTGTTGAGTCTCATATAGAACTGACAGCCTTGCAGTTTAGTTTTGACATCATTAATTATTTTTTCTAAGAGAGAAGGGAAAGACATACGCATTCCAATCACAGTCATGTTGTCAGAATAATAGGTTGGCTCCAGAATTGATTTCTATTAAGGGGAGGACCATCTCTTGAACAGAGTTACAGAACACTTCCAATGAGTGTGTAAAGTTGCTTCCTCAAGCTAACACCAGTGAGATGTAAGAGGGAGACCTACAGATGATTACTGGATCAAGTGTTTGGTTGTTCTAGTGGATCAATTAATTCTGGCAGAGACAAAGAGCAATTCTGTTTGGGGAATGCATTGTCTGTATCCAAACCATTGAATATGAACATCTGAAAATCTGTTAGTTTGTCTGTTTTTTTCAATGACTAGGTTGCCCAGCATATATATTCTTTCCTTGTTTTGTCACTCTATTCTGTATTTACAAGATGCTGGTGGGAACTGCCTTTGTTAAAATGTGAGATTTCATATCATAATAGGGATAATGAAAATCTCATTCCAGCTGTTCAGTTTTTCTTTCCTTAGAGAGAGAGTGCTTTGTTTACTAAAGATAAAAAGGTAGGAAAGATATTTTTAGAAGCCAACCATTGAAAAATCAGCCTTTCACTTAAATCATTCATACCTCTAAAAGAAAACTCTAAAGGCTCTGTTCAAACCAGCAAGAAAAATTAAAAGGGGATTCTTCTTCCTCTATAAATAAAAAGAACCTCTTTGAATCCCATTGTTTTATTTGAAGCATTCATTGATTTATTTTCCCCAAGAGTGAACATGTCAAATATACGAGAGATTAGAATATTATGCAATACATTAGATGTTCTAAATATGTGAAAAAAATTGGCCTATATTGTACATCACCTAGTTAGTAAAGTATGTGACAAAAAAGGAGTCCTGCTTCTGAGAGTCAGTCTCACTCACTTGTGGGAGAGGTTGGAAATCCCATCCTCCTATGCCTGGATCACTAGCTGAACCTCCATTTGTTAGTGTGGCTGCTGTCTGGTGAAGTAAGTTTGGGAGCCATTTGTGATTGTGCCAATAGTGTTGCATTTGTGACTACACAGAGTTAATGAATGCAGAGCAGGTATAGATCTGTAATCCTAGGTTACACATTTGGAACTGCTATACAGAATACCAGCCACTGTCTTTTTTCTATCTCATATATCTATATCTGATATGTTGTTGTTGTGTACCTTCAAGTCATTTCTGAGTTAGCCAACCCTAACCAAACCTATCATGGGTTTTTCTTGGCAAGTTTCTTGGCCATTGCCATCCTTTGAGGCTGAGAGTGAGTGACTTACCCAAGGTCACTCAGTGGGATTCCGTGGCTGAGCCAGAATTAAAACCCTGTTCACCAGAGTCCTAGTCCAGCACTCAAGCCACTACCCCACGCTGGTTCTATATCTGTATAGAGAAGCAGATGTATACACATATGCATAAACAGACACAGCTACAGCAGCATTTATTCTAAAAAGATAAACGTATTTGGTTACTAGCCTACTTGAAAACTGTGTACTGAATATCTAAACAAGGTTGTAACCAAATCATGAGGCACCAAGCACACTTCTAATGGCACCAGTACATGGTGTAGGACCATCATGATTTTTTTAATTCAATTTTTATCTTGCCATTCCTCCAATGAGCTCAAAGTTGTATTCAAGGTTTTCTTTCCCCCGGTGTCATCTTCATAAAAACACTGTAGGAATGGTCAAAGGAAGTGACTTGTCCAAAGTCACTTTCCCTACTCCTGATCTACAAGAAGTACCACTGTGACAGGTAAGAACAGAGGCACATCAACAAAAAGTAGTTGAACAGACTTTGCATGGCATATAGAGGAAAAATATCGCTATAGTTTTGCATAATTTTTAAATTGTGGCACACATATTCTTCATTTTTAACCAACCTAACCATGTAACTATGTCTGTCACCCAGTGCCCATGTATAATCATACTATAATTTTGCATTAAAAATATTTTATTGATCAAATAAAACTTGGAAATAGCAGAGCACCACGTAAGTCTGGTAAGTCACACAAAGAGAAAAAAATATATATTACTGATTGCATTATAGCTCTCTTGGTTCTTGATAAGCTTTATTACATAATTTTTATTTTATGTTTTATTTTTATTTTTGGCTTTCTTGAGACTTCGGGGGGGGGGGGAGAGATTTTCTTTGGTTCTGGAAGTTGTTTATGTGTGTTTGAGTCTTCTTGCCCTACACTGCTGTAGCCTGTGTGTGACCTGAGCCTTGTGATTGTTGAATATAATGTGTAATAATGCTATAACATTGCTCCAGTATGAATTCTTGAATCATCTAAGATTGTTTTATATAGCTTTTAAGCTTATCATGGGTGGGGGAGTCTCATTAAAGGGTGTTTCACTCCATTGTGCACACAGTTAATACATGGAGTCTATTATTTTGCTTCTCAGTTAATTTTGAAAATATCATAATGTTCAATAGAAGAGAATGGCAAACTGTTCAACCTCAGTGACTTAATTCATAAAAACATAACCATGGGCACTGCACGACTAAAATTTAATATAACTGAGTTGATACCCAATCTGCTAATTTGTATACTCATCATAGATGTCAGTTCCTGACTCAAACAACATCTTAAGGTCAGGCAATATGAGTGTGATGCATTCAATTCCATTCACATAACTCTTTGTATACTACATCCTAACTGTTGCTGCTGCCAGCCTTCAGGTACAGAGATTATTTTTGTTCAGCATTGTTAATGAGTTAATAAAATACTAGCAGGAACAGAGTAATAATTCACCTTGCTTCAGTAATGACTACCTAGATGTTATTCAGATTGTCCACTCTTAAAATATTTGGCTGGATCTGCAACCTGCTGGCAGAAGATGGTACTTGTATCTGATTGTTCATTGATGGTACTTGTATCTCATTTTCAGAGTGCCCCCTCCTTCTTGTACTGCAAGTCACACTACTCAACAAAGACCTGCAACCTTACATATAGCATTTTGTGGAAGAAGCACTGAGGAAGTTCCCTTTCAATAGCCCTGTTGCATATGCCTAAATCTGGTTGCAAGCTCAAAGAGAGAGTAAACTTACTGCAACACTTTGCAAAAAATATCACCAAGCTTAAGCAACAAAAACGGAAAAGTACATTAATTCCAGTAGTTACCTGATTTCTTGCTACAGAACCCCTGAAATCTGAATTCCCAATAGGCCACGGTGTTAAGGTGTCCACCCACTTGGCTGAAGGAAGCAGTAACTGGACCTGACTGGCTTATCATACATCTGCTATTGGACCCATTGGTCTTGACATTAGCTGGCATTCTGTTTTGCAGTTCTGGATTCACAATCTAGGGTTACAGATCTGTAACTGCTCCTTATGCAGGACTACATAGTCTTACTGTAAAACTATGTAGATTTTCCCCACTTCCTCGTTGCAGTCTTTCTTTCTGGCTGATAGGGTGAGCTTGGGGTGGGGGTGGGCCAGAAAACATTACTTAGCATATGTAACTAAGTAGCTGATATAGAGTACTGACAATCAAGACCAAATGGGCTGGAATAATGATGAGGAGCCATAGCTATGGTTGATCATTCCAATACAATGGCAGGTTGCTCATGTCCCCATTATAGCGAGCATCACTAATGCTTTAATGCAAGCCACATCCCTATGCCTGCCCTTCTGTTTCTTTCTGTGGGGATTACAAATGAGCCTTCACACTCATGGTGAATAATGCACAGAGGAAGATCTTAGTCACTGACTTTTCCTATCCTATCTGTCAATGCCTGTGTTTGCCACTCGACCATCGTCCATGTACTTTTCCTTCAGACAGGGAAGGTATGACTAAGGTGCCAGTTCTCTATATGTAGGATCCCCACATGTTTTTCAGCTCTGGATTACCACAGTTCTAAACTGTGTGATCAGCCAATCCACATGGAAAACTTTGGACCATCTTGATCCCATATGAGGGAAACAGTAAAGTTGGTTAAGGATAAGAGAGACATGACAGAGGTAGTATGAATAATTACTGTCCTGTTGTCTTCCATCACGTGATGAGTGGATTAGTAAGAAGACATTAAGAAGATCCATATGATCTAAGTTTTGGTATACTGAGAGAAGGCAAGGAAAGTATTCTTTCACTCTAAGGGAACTGTTCTGATTTCTTAACACTTTCTCTTGTTCTCACTGTTACCCAAAAAGGTGAAAACTACAAAAGCCACACCAAAAATGCCAGTGTCTCCTTTGAAATGTTCAGGAATATTAACTCAAATGGAGGCAGGCAAGAAGTGGGTAACTTGTGCTGAGATCTTTTATTCCAATGTATACCAAGAACAACTACAAGAGAACTCCAAGTTCAAATAATATTTATTTATTTCATCTTTATATCTTTTCCCCAAAGACCCAAAGCAGCTCACAAGTAAAGGCATTTTAAAAGACTTTAACAATAAAAGTGTTTAATACAATTAAAAATATCAAATAGAAACAATATAAAATTTCATACATTAAAAACTTAGGAGGTTTTTCTTTAGAACTGCAAATATACACATTTGTGCACACAAAAGCAGAGCCATACTGCCCCAGATACAGACAAAGCTACAGAAAAAGAGGTTTGGAAAATTTGGAAAGAGGCAAGGAGATAAATAGGTAATAATCACCAGTTCAGCCGACAGATGCCCTTAGGAAAAACACTGCCAATTCAAGAAAGGGAGTGTCAAAAAAGAGTGAAGATGGAGAAAAATGTGAAAACCTTCTGCTAGCAACTCAAGATTTATTGTAAAAAAATAAACCTTGGAAAACAGGGAGCTACCCCAGGGTCTACACTGGAAAAAAGTTAACTAAAAAACAAAACAAAACAGAGAGAGTCTTGGACCAGCCCAGGATCTCTCAGAGGGAAGAAAGCGGGACAAAGAGAAGAGATGAGGAATGATGGAGGCTCAGCTTGTGGCTGAGGGAACGCCCAAAATGTGAAGAAAGAGGCTCAGATTTGGGGAGGTTTTAAAAGCTCTCCATTAGGGCACATATGTAGGCAACCACAGAAGGGATGGGGAAAAGCTTTGATTTTTTTCCCCTGAGAACTGACATGGGAAACTCAAAGGTTTTAGCACAAATGTGATAAGACCTTGTCTGGAAGATCTGGAAACCATGCCCTATGAGGAGCAGTTTAGGGAGCTGGGTATGTTTAACCCAGAGAAGAGACAGTTAAGAGGTGACACGAGAATTATGTTTAAATATCTGAAGGTGTCATATTGAGGATGGAGCAAGCTTCTTTTCTGCTGCTCTAGAGACTATGACACGGGGCAATAGATGTAAACTACAGGAAAAAAGTTTCCACCTAAACACTAGGAAGAACTTCCTGACATAAGAGCTATCCAATACTGAAATGTGCTGTGGTGGAGTCTCCTTTGGAGGTTTTTAAACAGAGGCTGGATGGCCATCTGTTAGGAGTGCTTTAACTGTGTTGTCCTACAGGGAATTGGACTGGATGGCCAATTGGGTCTCTTCCAGTTCTATGATTCCGCAGTGGGCCCTTGTTATTCGCTGGGGTTTGGTTCCAGGACCTCTGTGGATAACAAAATCTGTGGATGCTCAAGTCCCATTAAATATAATGGCACAACAAAATGGTGTCCCATATATAAAATGGAAAATCAACGTTTGCTGTTTGAAATTTATACTTTTCTGGAATATTTTCAAGCCATGTATGCTCAAATCTATGGATAAAAAAATCTGTGTATAAGAAGGGCCAACTGTACATAGTAATCCTTAAATCTCTCTTGCTCATGCATAACATGATAACAAAGCATGTCAAGGTAGCATCACTCATGTGGTCCAGGCAATTCAATTTCATAAACTTCTTTTTACTGATTTTGATTTAATGTTGGCATGAACCAAAGAAAAGACTCACCATTGACTCTGATAACCAGCAGAACTGTGTAACTAATTAGTATTTCACTTCATTTAAAAATTAAATATCTGTACAGGAGAGTCAAGTAGAAATGTGTAGTCTGCCTGATAAATACACAAAACCTTAAAAATAAACAAACAAATGTCTGGACAGTTTCCATGAACATCTTGGCAATCTTCTTTTACTTCATTTTTTTAAAATATGTTAAACTGTTGGGAAAGTAAATAATTTTAAGGCAAATATATCCATAAATAATAAAACACAGAAAGTGGGGGGCGGGGAAGAGAAAAGAATTCTCTCTCTGTATACGTAGTGATAAGAAATTGTGTCTGCTTGATGGTTTTTAATTAAGACACAGTGTAGGTAATAGAAACTGAAAACAAAGGAACAGATAAATGGTGTTCTTTTAACACATTATATAGCACATGGATGATACAATACCTCAGATGAAGGAGAGGGAGTCTGCCTCTTGTGTAATAAAGGTTTCCCAGCTATAATCTGACACATAAAGGAGCAGTATGCTAAGAATAAAGACGAAGAGCAGCAAAAACCAACAGTGCAGTCAGTCAGACAATAGGCCACGTTTATAGAATTAGGTGGAAGGCACTGCGGTATTGTGCTTGTCAGCATTTTAAATATAAACATATCCTACAGGGGGTGCAGAAGGCGCAACTAAAATAATAATAATCCTATAGTTCAGGGATGAGTAACCACGGTAGAACTGGTACCAGTTTTCCAGGCTGGCAAAAATGCCCTTCCTCAATGAAAAAAGCTTAAAGTGGCAAGAATACCACTTCTTTTGCAAGAAAGGTTGCGAGTGTGAGAGAGTGTGTGTACATATACTAAACAGTGCAAAGCTTCCCTGTAGCCTATCTCAAGGTAAATTACCAGCATAGGACATGTGTAGGTCACCTGGAGTGTCAAGGGTGAGAAAAGCCACTTTGGAGAGCCACATATGGTTCAAAATCTGCATTTTTCAAACACTTTTAATATTGCACATTACAGAAAAACTCATTTAATAGCAAGGAACAAGACATATTGGATCTGCTTGTGTAAGGCTATGGATAAGTAACATTATTTTTCATCTTTATTTTCATCAAAGTCTTGACAAATATTTGTCTACCCATTGGCTCCCCAAAAACATATCCTTCCTTTCCCTGTTTTATAGCATGGAGCACAAACTCTTAGTCTTGGTGACAGCTCAAGAGCAGACTTTCGATGAGAGTCGCCCCATTATTTCTGGAAGTGATTGCCAATGAGATTATAGAGGGGGCTGGCATACCTCGAGCAGCTTCCCAGCCCCAATTATTGATTACTACATCCCTCAGGGAAAAGGCAACCAATAGGACTAAGAGGTATTCATGTTTCACTGATTAAGTGACCAAAATTTTGGCAAACCCTCTTGTTTTAGCAATCCTGAGCAAAGGATAGTATCAAGAGGTTAACTGAATCCCTAAACATGCATGGTTAGTGTACTTTACTCAGGGTTAATAAGACATACTTTATAGATCTGTTGCAGATTCTGCATTGTGTATTTCCTGTAATTACTTTTTCCTGGTGCATAAGTCAGCCAGCGTTACATATTTCTAAGTCCCATTACAGTGAGATCATTCATGTATTTAATTATATTCCCCTGAAATCAGATTGTCTCAGTAGTAGTTAACACTGGCTGGATTATGCACAGCCCTTGTGCATTTAAAAATCAGAGGAGAAACAAATAGTTCTAGTTCTTTCAGAGCACTGCCAAAGCACACATTAAATTGTACATGGCAGAAATAATCTCCATATCAAAGATTTGAATGAGGAAGGATCATCATGATAAAGCATTTACATTGCTCTGTAAAGTACTGTGTAAAGCCTATGGCAATCAATAATAATGATAATGATAATAAAGGTATTGTGAGGATGTGACGAAGACCCAAAATTCTTCATTCAGTAATAAATTACTAATTACTATTCTTCAATAATTCAAAGCAAACAGACTGGGAATACGTACTTCAAACTAAACTTGAAATATTCACCACTGCTTAAACAAAATATTCCATTTTGGGATGCTAGTTTTTGATCTCTCCCATTATCTTTCCTCATTGGCCAAGCAGGTTGTGAAAAATTAGATTTTGTGTCCATCAACATTTGTGGTGTCCGGCTGTCACACGGCTGCACAAAAATGTGTCA
Organism: Urosaurus nigricauda; assembly: GCA_034509955.1. Classification (NCBI taxonomy): domain Eukaryota; kingdom Metazoa; phylum Chordata; class Lepidosauria; order Squamata; family Phrynosomatidae; genus Urosaurus; species Urosaurus nigricauda. The sequence goes on along the minus strand of JAOEGL010000001.1, from coordinate 250,930,757 downwards.
GTTTTCAGTAGATTTCTATGTATTATATGAGGCCAAGCACAGATTGTATTTAAAATACATTTTGCTTTTGTCTGTAAACCATTAATTTCTTTAAAAATGCTATAATCTGCTTTACAGATGAACTTTGGAGTTGTCATTCTAATATCCTGGTTTGCACAAAGTATATCTGAAGGCACACTGGCACTCTTCCTCACCCCAAATATCAACACAGTGGGTGGAAGCTAGCTGTAGCAAGTTGACATTAAGGACAGCAAAAATGTGTCTGTAGAATAAGAAATTTAGCTTGATTGGACTTTGCATGCAGTCAGTATAGGCAATTGTGCATCTAATTACCTTTTTCAGGGTGGTTTGTTCTTCAGCGTGTAATATTCAGTGTAGCTTGAAATAGTGTCCTTTCTAGTGTAGCCAATGTGGATGATTTGCTGGCTGATGTAGCTCTAACACAGCCTCTTTGCTTGGTAAAAAAATAAAAATAAAATAATAATTTAAAAAACTGTTCCAACCTGCAAACTTGCAAGTATTCATACTGCATGATTTATAATTTCAAGGTCTCTTTACATGCAGAATTAGAACAGCTTTCTCCAGAATATCATAATTTTAGCCCAGTGGTTAGAGACTATATGTGCATCTATATGTGTGCATGAAGATCAGACATAGGTATATTTTTTCTCAGTTCCTTGATTTGAGAGTACATGTTGCTTATTGGTTTGTTGGCAAATAACTGCTCCTGAGGACATGTACAGTCTAAGGGAAATGGGGTTATGATTCAAACTGTCTGTCCTTCCTTCAGTCCTCCTCTCAGCATGCTTGTGTATTTCCTATGGCTTACTTGGTAACCCATCCACATCTGTCCAGAGAACAATTAAAATATAAGCCAAGTCCTTCACATAAAATAACATGGTTGATCTGTGATTCATGTGTTTTATGACCTTACTGACACACATAGCTAAAAGTTGACTGTTTGGCAAAGCTTAACTTGCCAGCCTACAAATAAGATGTTAAAAATAAGCTTGATGAAACCACAATTGCATTTTTGTAGCTTCCATCAGTTTCTTAAATGCTTATTAGGATTATCAGCATGTGCATGTAATATTTAAAAGAGTTTACGCAAGTTGAGGTGTTTAATTATCGTGACAAAATTGGGTCTCGACGTATGTGGCAGCAAATATCAACATTATGTAGTACATGTTGAACAACAGTACATTTAAGAAACCAGCTAAACCTCAAAATATCCTTGGGACATGGAAAATAAATGAACTCATTTTTATTCAGTATAATTCTTTTCTAAGGAAGGAGCACCTGATTGAGTCACAACATTTACACATGAATAAACAGGGGAGAGGTGGCATGATTGAGTGAGCTCCACCAAGAAATCTCAGGAGGGAGTGACAGCTGAGAAGATAACAGGGGAATACTGACAATACTGATTCAAACTTCTGCAATAAGTTTCAAAGTTTTCTGCAGATGTAATGATGCTAGAAAAGGCAATGGCTTGGGTTTTAACCTGAGTAAATTCATAGAAGGAGAATTTCCTATGTCTCTTTCTCCCCAGTTCACCCCACATTATTCAGGAATGACTCCCAACCTTCAAAGTGACTTTGGGAGAAGGGTGCATGGAGTTGTATGTACTCCTTTTATGAACTTTCTTGAATTATGTTTAACTTCAGAGCTCATACATCTATGCCAAGAGAATTTTGGAAAAAAAATCTTGCCCTGCTGTTACACAAGCAAACCAACCCAAGATCTGGATAATACGGGGCTATTATAGTACAGTGCACATCATTCATACAAATTGGACTTGAGGTCCTGTGTTTTTTGCCTTACATGGGGAGGGGGGTTCTCTAATGGATCCCTCGCATATGACAAGGGTGCACTATATTATGCCTTATTTGCCACTAGCCACAGGATTAAAATGGTAGTGATCTACTAATAATGTGACTACTCTACTGAAACTTTTTTTTTTTTTTTTTTTTTGGCCTGCCTTTCTCTGCCTAAAACATGAGGTAGCTTAGGGGTTGTTGTTTTTTGCTTTTCTAAAAGCCCAGTGCCTTGTTACTCATTTGATCTTCATATATAACCCAAGCCTTGGTTATATTAAAGTACAGTGTCCATGAATTGTCAAGTGCAATTACATTTTTCCAGTAAAGGGGAAAAAATAGAACCTAAGCCCCTGAAAGTGTTTATCCAAAATAACAATATATCTATGACCAGTGACCAGACTTTGAGAATAGAATGGAGAGGTATTTGGAAGCACCAGCCAATTTGCAGGGTGAGCCTTTGGTTCCCGACAGCACATCCTAGTATATATCAGTTGTTCCATACCAAAGGCAGAAAAGGAGACTCACTCTTGTTACACTTGTAACCAGAAGGAGGCTAGCAACAGCTCTTCTGCCATTGTTTGGAGGGGGAGATGAAGAAATAGAGATCCACAATATTTTCTGCTCTCTAGGGTGCCATTTCAGAGTTCCTAAGGTGACATAATTGATTTTTCCCACATTTTCACATAGCATCGGTTGAGGGAGGAGCTAGCAGCCACCAGCTCTCTGTAGAGCTACAGCCCCATTCCCCAGAGCTCGGCAAACAGACAAGGCCAACAGGGGTTTTATGGAGCCAAGCTGGAAGAGACAGCATAAGTGAGCTCATGTCTGTTGGGTTAAACCTCTACAGCTCCAGAGAGTCTTTTGGAAGAGTTTGTTGAGCTAAAGCTGTTGTGTCTGTTAGGTAAGACTGTGTCTCTGTGTGAGATAAGAGAAGGTTTGCTTGTGTGATCTTTAGTGTTCTGTCGTCCAAGTGTGTTCATTAGTATTCTGTTATTCTAGTGTTTTGGTGAATGTGTCTCTGTTGTCTGATTGTTTGTTTGAGCTGAGTGGAGGGCTGCTTGTGTGCTAGTTAATGGTCTGTTGTTGTTTTTTGTTTGTAGGCTCAGGTCCTTTGCCTGAGCACATGGTCTTGGGGGACAGGGAATCTGCTGAAAGGAAATGAGTCAGAGTCTTGGTTGGGGGAGGAGCTAGCAGCCACTAGATTGCTTTATAGCTGCTGCCCCAGTCCCTGGGTAAGGCCAACAAGGGAATTTTAAGGGGGAGATTACTCAATATGGATGATGCCTACTTACATCTATTGAATATGGGTGATGAGGGAGTTCTTGCAGATACCTGCAACAGCTGTAGTATATTTGTATTCTTTCAAGAGGATGTGGATAGTTATACCTACAGCAAGTACAAGTTGATTGCCCTGTTGGAAGAGAAGGTCCAGCAACTTGAGGCCTGTCTATCTACTCTTCAACATATTAGGAAGCATGAAGTTCTCTTGGACAGAGTAGAACAGGCTGCCCTAGCTGAGGAACACCCAAGGGAAATCTAAATCTAAAGCGCCTCATTGAGGCAGAGAACTCTGAAAAAGAGAAACGTTCCAAAAAGATAAAAATCTTAACAGAAGATCTCAGAAAGAAATGTGATAGATCTGGAGAAGACCATTCAATATTTAGCAGAACAACTGAAGCACTCCAAAGACGAATGCATGTGCCTACAAAGCATATTGGGGAAGACCCTGCTTAAACAAAATGAAAAGGAGAAGGACCTACCTGCAACCAGCCTTTGTCCCGTCCCCCCCCCCCCCCCGCTCCCTGCCAGCTTTCTGCTGGGGCCAGTTCTGTGTTTAAAAAAAGAAAGAAAGAAAAAGACCCTACCCCTCTCTTTAATGCCAAAATTACAATGCCAAAACACTCCATAGTGTTTACAATTAGAGCACTTTGATTCTGGCTGCATCCTATGGAATTCTGGGATTTGTAGTGTTATTAGGTATTTAGAATTATCTGCCAGAGAGCTCCCCAAGCTACAAATCCCAGGATTCCATAGGATGCAGCCATGGCAGCTGTGACTATGTCATGTCAAAAGACACATGGAGGATGTGCCTTTCCACTATAGTATTCGAGTTAATCATTCTCATGAGGGTACCTAGAAAGATAAATATTTATCCTCAGAAAATCTTTCCACTTTAGCCATGGAAGAATGTGTGTTTTAGAGAAGTCATCTCCAAGAAAATGTACTTTTTGACATTGATTGTTGTTTATTACAATATAAAATATAATATAAAGTCACAATAAATAAATAAATAAATAAGATGAACTTCAACTCTTAAAAGAGCAAAGCAAATCTGAATTTACTGAAAACTGGTGAGATGAGTCTCATGCCTGGAATATAGTCATAGGGGTGGATAATCTATTTCAGATAAATAGACCAAGAAAGGAGTAGTAGTAGCATTATATGATGAGGATGTTTATATCTGTGAAGAAATCCATGACTTAAATTCGGAAATCCAGACAGAGAGAATCTGGGTAAAAATTTAATGGAAGAAAAACAACAGTGATGTCATTGTAGGGGTCTACAACAGAACCCCCAAGCCAGACTGAGGACTTGGATGATACTTTCCTGGAACACATGACCAAACATTCAGAGAGATAGCAGTAACAGGAGATTTCAACTATCCTGATATTTGTTGGAAGTCAAACTCTGCCAAGAATATAAAGTCCAAGAAATTCCTTGCCTGCCGTGAAGACAATTTCATTGTTGAAAAGGTGGACAAGAGGCAATGAGGGGGTCAGCTTTTAAAAGATCTGATCCTAGCCAACAGGGATGACCTGGTTAATAAAGTGGAAGTGGCAGAATCCTTAGATAGGAGTGACCATGTTCTCCTGGAGTTTGTCATACAGCGGAAGAGAGAAGCCAAACATAATCAGGCATGCATTCTAGGTTTTAAGAAAGCTGATTTCAGTAAATATAATGGGTGTAATCCTGTGATCAGGAATACTGCAAGAAGTTCATGGTTGGAGTTTTTTAAAAGTGCAATACTGAAGACACAATTTAAAATAGTTCGGGTGAGAAACAAAAATGGGAAATGTCTTACAAAACAAGGATGACTATCTAAATAACTTTCAACTGAGCTAAGATTTAAAAGGAACATGTATAAGAAATGGAAAGAAGTCAAATGAATAACCAGCATGTGTAGAGAGAAAGTCAGAAAAGCTAAAGTGCAGAATGAGCTCAGGCTTGCTGGAGAGGTTAAAAACAATTAAAAAGGGGGCCTTTGGTTATGTCCATAGCAAAAAGAAGAACAAGGAAATGACAGGGCCATTGCATAGAGAAGATGACAAAATGCCAACGCACATAAGATAAGATGAGTGAATTTGAAGTGGCACAGCCTCAAATCAGATTTCCAGGCTGAATAGGAACCTGGTCTAGATTTCTAGATGAACACTGCCATTCTATGGGTGCAAAACAATACAATGAACTAAAAAAAAGCAGACTGCAGTATTTCCCAAATGGACAATTGAATGTTTGCCAAATAGAGAATGACTCAGTACATAGGAAAAGCTTTTAGGGAACTATATTCTGGGAAGGGAAAGGGAGCAGCTTTAAAGATTATGAATAGTACTTAAACTATTTCTCTTTAGGGCATACCATCTGAGTGCTGTCATTACAGCTTATAAAAGTTGTGAAAGTTGCAAATGTGAAATGACAACCATTTTGTATTATGGAACCTATTTGAAATGATTAGAAAGCTTTTAATGAGCTGTCAGCAAATTGATTTTATGATGTTGTAGAGAGAAAAGTAGGAGTGGAGAAACAGGTCTTTTTTCATTATCACAAAATTATCCCTTTTTCAGTAGGAGCTTATCCAGAAAAAAAAAAATCCTTATACTATTAGTGCCCCTACTTTGACAGCCTCAGAATATTTTGTGATAGTGAATTTATAGAAGGATTATACAGAGATTATAATGAATATCTTTCACTGTGATTAATGACTACCTTGTAATTGCCCTTTTCTTTTCATACAGGTTGCATGCTTATCATTTCACAGTGTGCTTTTAATACTGAGCTGTGCTAGTGCTAACTCAGCTGAAACCAAAAAAAATACAATGTAGGTGGCCAATAAATACGTGTTTTGCTTTGCTTTGCTTTCATTTTTCATGCATGTAGTATCCTGGATTTTATCACAGTGAGCCATTAGAACTGAAGAGAAAATATCTGAACCTTCTCAAAGTCAAGGCTGGTTTTAGATGAGACAGTATTCCTAGTGAATGACAAAGCATGAGGTTTTTCCCTGACTTAAAACTACCTGTAGAAACTCAGGTGATAGCAAGTGGATATGGATATGGAAATATGGATTGATGATTTTTTTTTTACACTAATTCTTTCCACTGAATGGGCATATTTTTTTTAAAAAAAATGTTAAACTTCTTACATCAAATAAATAAATAAACTCACCCATCTTTAATTTTGTGTAACACAAATTACAACAATGTTAATTGTTAAATCTATAGATTTTACATGACCAGAAGAATATTTCATAGCTTAGCTAGGAAAAGGCAAAAGCTAATAACATCTGACACTTCCTTTGATGAAGGTATGTGTCATCTCAAGAAAGACCAATGGGCATGAACTGAACCTTGTTTTTGCAATGCACATTAAATGTGAACTTATTACTCCCTCTGACCAATTTAAACTTTGCACATTAAGAAGCTGTAGAGTGTCTTCTTTTTTCTTAGCAAGATGTTGTTTGGTTTGTAACCGTTATTAATAAAACCAATCACTGCATCTGGGTATTTTGCTCTTGTGTCATGCTGGGCTGATATTGTTATTATGCTACCATGATTCCTCCTAATTGCAGGCCTTAGTTTACTCATCTCTGCAACTTGTATAATAATGTACTTATCTCCTTCACAGGGGTATTGTGAAGCTTAATGAATTAATTCTGAAGAGTGCTTGAGATCTACAGATTATAGGTGTGCTGGTACTGGAAGCAATTAATTATTACTTTCATTCCCAGTCTCTCTGAAAATTCTGTAAAGTCTGAATCTGCCACTGTACTTAAGGTTACATTATATCTCTCTGGGACCAGGAGACCTTTGAATGTATTTTGAGGAGAAAAATACTTTAGAAAAGATATCTATCTATCTATCTATCTATCTATCTGGCCGGGGGGGGGGGAGCCAGTGTGATGTAGTAGTTTGAGTATTGGACTATGACTATGGAATCCAGGGTTTGAATGCTGACTCTGCCATGTAAACTCACCAAGTGACCTTGGGCAAGTTATGTTCTCTCAGCCTCAGAGGATGGCAGTGGCAACCCCCCTCTGAAGAAACTTGCCAAGAAAACTCCATGATAGGGTCGTCCTAGGGTCACCACAAGTTAGAAATAACTTGAAGGCAAACAGCAACAACATTATTTCTAGTGGGATGACCAGGTTGGCTTGTTACAGCAAAACGTTTTGGGATGCCAAACCAGGTTTATTGCGGCGTCAGATGAAGAAAATGCAGGAAGTATACCTTAGTTAGCAGATGCATATACAAATGTATGCGTGGGTCGAGGATTATATTCATAGGGTCAGATGATCACAGGACTATGGAGCTTCAAGGAATACCAAAGCTCATTAGTCCAAGTCCTGCTAATGCTAGAAATCCACAGCTAAAGCATCCATGACAACTCTGATCAAAATCCTCCAGTGTAGGAGACATCCCTTGCCTAAACGAAGCAGTTGATGAACATCTCTTATTTCAGGTTGATGTAAACTGATGGAAGGCAGTCAAAAGTCAAGAGCTGTGTATACCAATATCTCCACTCTGATTGGAGGAGAGGATCTGGAGTACAGTCTGTGTCTTTGTTAGCAAAGTCTGAGTGGGAGATTAGTTTTAGCAATGTTGTCTCCTTTTTCCAAGAATTTTTCATCAAAGGATTCAGTTCAGGATGTTACTCAGGGTGCTACTCAAATATATCTGCCATCTACTCTACTAGTTTCCATTGTTCATCCACAAATGAAAAATGGCCCACAATTATTGCATTCTGTGCTAATTCTTCAGGTGGTTGAGATCTTTTGGAAGATCCACCTCCCGCCCCCAATACTGAAATCAGTTCATTTACAATGTCTCTACAGCCCTTAATACCCTTCAAAGACAGAATGCCTAATATTACAACATTTGAGAAAACTAAATAAGGTGGCCATTTTGTGCTGTGCTTGGAGAAGACATAATTAATGTTGCTCTCTTCCCTTTCAGTTTTGATGGTAAAACAATAATTGGATTTATTGCTGGATTGGTATCATTTTTATTTGTATGTGTTGCTTTTATTTTTATGTATTAATAAAATTGCCCCAAGTACTTTCATAATCAAGAGGAAAGTTTATTCGAAGTAATTTGAGCATTGGATTATGGATTTGGAGACCAGGATTCAATTCCCTGTTTGGCCATGAAACCCACTAGGTAACCTTGGGCAGGTCGCACACTCTCAGCCTCAGGGGAAAGCAGTGCCAAACCTTCTCTGAATAAATATTGCCAAGAAAACCCCATAAAAGAGTTGCCTTATGTCAGAAACAAGTTGAAGGTACCCAGCAGCAGCAATAGCCACCTTCTAAAGCTGCTGACTGTACTTAATAGGATTTCTACACTTAAGTGGAAATATTTGGAATTATTTCTTCTTGTGAATGAATTTGTTGACTGAGCCTAGGAAAAAGACAATGCTACCTTCGTAAGCACTGATTTTCATTGACGTGTTCATGTTCATTCAGATATTTAGACAAATAAATTTATATTTTAAAATCAGAGGGGGGGGGTCATATTCCTGTGTTAGAACTGAACCTCTCTCAGTTCTGTGAAGCTTTTTACTTCCCTCTAAGCTTTTCTACATACTTTCACTGAATTAATCAAGTTGGTGTCCCACTATGCTAATAGCCAGACATCCTCCTGAGCTATCAAGGAGAATGCTGTCAGAAAGAGAGGTAATAAATTAGCTTGTCTGCCCTTAGTAGTCTGGGGCTTCTGTGACAAAAAACAAAACAAAAATCTCTCAATGCCTTCAGTCAGAATGCATGTGTTTTGATCACTAGGCAGACTGAAGCTATTTCAAACAGTAATTACCTATTTCAGTTCAATAGTCTGATTTTATTCATCTGTTTAACAATATCAAAGATATGAAAAAGTGAAACAAAATGTAGATGGGATAGTTTGGACTACATCATGTATTGGGAAGGACTACAATTATCATCAGAAGTAGGTAGAATTGCCCTTTCATTCCAGTAGCCTTTGACAAGATGACAAAAGTGTATTTTCAGGTTTTTGTTTTTTATCTCACTTTGGCTCAGCTCTCTCATTTCAGATGTGTCTTACTTAGCAGCTGAGATTTCTTTCATGCAATACCAGGATGATCTGTTTCTGTTTCCAAATTCTAATATAAGCAAGCTGTGTATATTTCTTTGTGGCTGATGGATGAAGCCTAGAAAAAATGGGCATTACTCTGCAAAAGCCAGCATTGCCATCCACTTCCCCAGCAGAGAATGAGGACAAGACAACAAAATGGCATTTTAAAATGTCCTTAACCTTATTTAGGTTAAAGCAGTTTCTAGGATGGATCTCAAACCATGCAACTCCAGGCATGCTCTTTTAAGGGCAAGTTAAAGGAGAAATGCCTCAGCTCAAAGGCACATGTGAGTCAATGTGTCCTGTCTCAGCCTGATTCTCAAATGAGGTACGCAAAGAGGAGAACCAGGTTTGGGCTGTCAGAGAATCAAACAGACTTTGATGCAGTCCACCTGTTAGTCTCCCAAAGATATGCCACCAGCAGAAGGCCTCTGTCTCCAAACAGCTGTGAGTGCAGTGCATACACAACTTTTTGGGTCTCCCTTGCAGATACTAGCAGGACTAGAATGTTTGAGGAGAGACTTGTCACACCTCCTGCTCCACTGGTTTAGCCCCAGCTTTTTGCACTGAACAACCAGCTTCCCTAAATAAGACAGGTGGTAAACACTAGAAGCATAACAAACTCTCCAAAACAGAGCAGATATAGCTCCAACCCATTCCAGTTCCCACTGCCAAGAACTGACTCATGAATGTTATATATATATTTAAATTGTAAATTAGACAACAGCAACAGTACTCAAGAACTTGGAGCTGCCTACCAATCCATTCTAGAATCACAATCTGATATACATTTAAATGGAAATGATTGTGCACCGTAGCATCAAACATAAATAACCAACAATAGCTGGTTATAGCAACCATCCTGCAACATGTCTCAGCAATAAAGATGAAAAGAACATAAATTGGTATGTATTTTTCACTGAAAGATAGGTTTTCTGACACTCAGGAAATCCAGTTGGTAAGAATAAATACAGACATGCGAATTTTACACAGTTTTTGCTTACATTATATTAATGGAACTTACGTATTGACTTAGCATTCAGAAACTGATTCAGTTTCCATGGCTTAATGAGGGAAGGCACCTGGAGATTGGTTCAAATCCTAATTTCCAGAACTGAAGTCCAATGCTCATACCATTACATTATACTGGCTCTCATGACATGAAATGTCTCCGCATTCATGCATGTGGACTAATCCTTCAGTCTACAACAGATAACTTGTCTTGGTAAAATAGACTGCTCTGAGGAAAACAAACTGTTATTTTTCTTGCATGTTGCATACCATTTCATAATTTCTGGTATTAAAACCAGCTGTTTATGTGATGGGACTCAGAACATTCATTGTTACTAGGTTCATGTTTTGTTTTTGGTCAGGCTTTTTGTTTTGTTTTGTTCATTTAAAAAAAATGTAACAAATGGTTGCTACTATGATATGACATCATGCAATTTCTTGTTTTGCATTTTAATCTTTCTGATCATAGCACCTTTCACATGTCATACAGTATTCTGTCTCTGTGTAAGGTGTGGGTTTTTAATAGAAAAACATGTAGTAACATATTCTATCATTTTGGCTTAATGATTGGGGATCGACTATGAGGACTATCTCAGTGACCTAGTAAGATACTTCAAAGAGGACACAGATCATTTATTTTGAGTGTTGTGAAAGCCTATACCTACTTAATTGCTCTATTGTCATAATCTCTTTAATCAGTCTCACAGATTTACTTCAAGGCTGTCATGAAAAACACTATTATCTGCTGAAGTTACCATTACTGATAATTACTTGGCATTTTGATTATTCACTTGTGGAGATTTACTTTACATAATATTATAAACTTTTTGATAAGTACCAAACCAATGATCTTGTGAAACATGTTCTATTAAGTATAGCACACTGCAAAATTAGAGAGGACACTAATTAGATTTAGGCTTATTACCTGCTGAGATGTGTGGAAAAGATATTTATTTGGTGCCATTTGCATTCTTGGTTGCAGTGTGGACCTTCAGCTAATTCAGAGGATGCTAGCTTATTACTGCAGAAATGGTTTTCACTTAACATATGTCCAAATGATGGATTTTCATTGATTTTCTATGTAAATGAAAGCAATGTCTGATCAAATATGCTCATATTTCAAGGACAACAAACTACACACAGTGTCAATAAATATGCTTCTAGACTTCGTGTTTGAAAAGGACTTTTCTACATGATTTTAGGTGTTTTAATTGGTAAGAGACAAAAAGAACTATTTTCTCGAGGTTATTGGTAAAGCTGGTCCTTGCTACAAGAATGTCACATGATATTTCTGTATTTCTATGTGCATCTCCTAAAACTATGTGATTTGGAAGCTCAGTGAAGAATTGGACGTGGGCATCATGAACTACCTGAAAAATTACTTCAAATAGTGTTAAGGAAAACCTATAGGACACTCCTCAGACTCCATAAAGAAAACAGCTGCAGTAGCTGTAAGAGCATGCTTGGCAATATTAGGCTGCTTTCATTGTGGCAGTTGAAGAAAAAAAGATGTATGCAAGCATTATATCATTGCTGGATAGAAGGCAAGGAAGATTGTCAGCATGGAGTCCAAGCCACAGTGTAAGCACAGACAAGCTGTACGTACTCAGCAGTCTTTAGAAGTTCATGCCCATCAATTCATCTCACTGTTCTACTCACGGTGAGCTCCTGTCCATTTCTTTAATAAAAAAAAGACAACAAAAAAACAAACAAACCCTGGAACACTTTGAGAATGAAAAATTCAAGTGTGTGTATCCAGATGCTGAAATTCTATGAATTGCTGGGAAAGGGAGCAAATGAGTTGGTTTTGTTCCTTTTTCTTCACTTTATTGCTACCTTTTATTGTCATTTACCACCAATTATTCACTTTGGAGGAAAGTCTTCCCAAGAATGAATTAAATTCTAAATTGGAGAAAGTCTCAGGGAACACATAATAGTCAATTTCTTATGGAAGGCAACAATTACAGTTTGGTTAAGCTTGTATTCTGAGTGGTGACATTACTGCTCATTTTCTTTTATGTCAGATAGGAATATGCCAAAAAAGATAATGAATGCTCCCTCCCCCCCCCACAGTAACTTTCTCATCTATCTATCTATCTGTCTATCTATCTATCTATCATCTCAGCTTTCTGTCACAGAATACATGTAAGATGATAGATAGAATAAAATTACAACATAGGGAGAAATTTAAGAATGCATCTTAAAAAACACAACAATGAAAAAAACCGCCCTACAACATCAGAACAACTTTAGTCCTAAAGTTATGGGTTACTCTGATAAAGTGCTATAGATGGGTTATTAAAAAAAATAATATAATATATACTGGTATCTAAAAAAAATAATATATAAACTATTTGATGTTCTATTAGTTCTAAAATGCAGTGCGATCATGATAGCAAGTAATAAAAAGGCTTGCCATTTTTAAAAGGATGTGCATTACGTTGCATTTGACCATAACACAGTGCTTAATACTATGGCTGTATAAAGTTGGCTTCAATACTGTATTGATTAAAGATCTCCTTCTCTTACTATTAGGGATCTGAAAGTTTGCTACCTAATTTGCTAAATAATTGCAGTAGACGTGCCATTAATCATGCTGTTGGTATAATTAACATTATCAGTATGCATTTTAAAAATGAAGAATAAAAGCATTTAGTATATCGTAATTTCTAATTTGTGCATGGATGCTTAGCAGATTCTACTTTAAATTGATTTATTATTTGGTCCTTTGCAGTTTTTCCAATTGTAGGACTGCTAATCTATATTAGGCCATTCTACTTTCACCCTCTCTTATTCTGAAGAGCCCACAGAAAGTGCCTGTTAATTAAAGACTCCGTTAAAGAAGCAGGGCCTTCTAAATGTTGCTGCTGCATATATTTGTGCCACTTGGATGCCTCTTCAGTAGCAGACCCTTTGGTAATATGAATTTGTTTCTTTTTAATTCTATGACTATACTTCACAGATTTCTAAAATGCAAAAGAAGATTTTTGTCATCCTAATTTAGTGGGTTTTTCAATCCTGACTAGAATCCTGTTGGCATTTTACTCATGTGTAAATTCCCTACACAGACACCAGGGCATTTTTATCTGATGGGGGACATCCACATGCAGTTCAGTTGTTGTGGAAGTGGAGTTGTGCCTATAGTGCTATTTGTGGATACACATACATGCTCTGCATTAACACATACACATCTGTGTATGTTGCACATCTTTGTGCATATGTACACGGCACAAAGATGCACATCCACATTGGGTAGTGCATTCAATTGCACATATGATATTCTGGTGTACTTGCACAATGTTGCCATTCAACACAAGGCACGTGTAGTACAATTTATGCACAATTCTGCATGCTGAGGCAACCACAATCTAGGATCTCCATGCATATTTTCGGAATCGTCAAATTCCCTCAAATATATCTAAAAATGGGAAGCAGAGGTTCAAACTGATGGAGGGGAAATCATAGATTGTTGGTCAGTGTTCTTTAAAAAGCTGCTGCCATTACTACCATTTCCAATCTTTTCCTATAGTGGAGAGCTGCATCTGTTAAAGGTATTAAACTAGTTTTGAGTAGTAATAAAGTCCAATAATAATAATAATAAAATTATTTATACCCCGCCTCCCCAATGAGATTAAGGCAGTTAACAACAGTATTAAAAAGCATTAAAATACAACAAAATACAGTACTTCAAACCCACTTACCCACCATAACCAATAAATCAAAACAATATACAACAATAAAACAAAACAGTTAAAATTGTTAAAACAGACAAGACAGGGTAGTCAGAGGGAGGCGAATGAGATGCCAATGCATGCTTGGCTTACATTCCCATTCCCAGTGAACTGAGAGAACATCCTAAAACAGTCCTCCAGAGTCATTTATGACAAAAAGTGATACTTCTGCAGGGATAGTAACATAGAAATGGATGTTCAAGATCAAAAATTTGATACTCATTGCCAAAACTCCTTAAATGAAAATGTTTGTTGGGGATTTTTTAATTCACAGCCTTCTGCTCTATGAAAGGTGAGAACAAATGCCAGAATCTTCTTAGCAGTTACAAATAGAGTAGCTTTCAAATCAATTGTTGAATGGTAAATCAATGTGTCTAGTTTAGTTTGAACTAACAATAGGATTTGGGCCCACTATATGCATTTTATCAGCAAGCTGTGGCCAGATGCATGCAGAGCAGTGAGAAAGACTGGGGGTAATCTGTCAATAGCACTATATCAGAGTAGTCCATAACTCCCAATAAACAAAACTTCTCACAGTTTAACATTTTCTTATGTTGTCCCACACTTATGATGAGAGATGCCTTAGGCACTTTCTCTAGAAGCAGCTGAAGGTAGGATTCCTTATGCTGAAACCTTGTTTTAGGGTCTGTTGTGAGAACATTTCAGATCAATGGAGAAAATCCCAGTTGCTTCAAAGGGATTTGGATATGGCACCGGGCAGTACGGATTTTATTGTAAACAATTTCACCCAAGGCCTTTCAACATTTCTGTGCTGAGCAGTATGTAAAACTTCTGCCTGTAAAATTGGCTAATTCTGATCAAGACAACTGGCAGCTTCTAATGCTTGGAAAATATGGCCCCTAGCAATTCTTTTGAGAGCTCTACTACCTAGGTAGAATGGGGAGATATCAAAGCATGCTAAGCCTTTGGGGCTGAAATTTCCCTCCTAGTTCACCCTATAGTAGCGAAAAATCTGTCAGACTGAAAGGATTATATACCTGTTGCTGCAACAACATAACTCACAGCACTTCTATGATCTCGGACACAGGTAGACTGAGCAATGCACAACTCCACATATCTATATATCACAAATGTTCATGCACATCTAGGGTATAACTGGAACAAAAAAAATGAATAGGAAATTTAAAGCCAGTTACCAACAGAAGAACCAAAGTGTTCAGTGAGTGTGATGGAGGAAAGAATTTCTTTCTGGAGAGCACTAAGAAAACTGGAATAACAGCCCTTTTTTTTAATTGTAAGAATCTCACGGTAAAGTGTCATTGTTGCATATTCCAGTCTCCAGACTGCAGTAGAAAATATGTCTGGAATCCTGAACCAAGGGCTAGCACACAAGGTATTCTGACTTTTATCAGTCCTTTTTCAGGCAGCAAGCCACCAGATAATCTTATTAATAATAAAGTATTTTAAAAAATAATTTTATTACCTGAGGCCATGATTTAATTCATTGGCTTGGTTCTGAACTCCTACAAATGGAGTTCTAGAAAAGGGATTCCTATCTCCTCATGTTTGCTGCAGCTCCCTCATACAGCTCCCACATTTTTGCTGCAGCTCTCAGTAATGTAGGGAGAGACTACTTGGGGGGATATAGCCCATGTACTGCCTGTGGGTCCAGCACCCACTTTTGCAGGCCACAACCCCCCTTCCAAGCTCCCCAACTCACCCCAAAACCTTTTAAAACTTTTTCATGTAATTTTCCATCCCCAAATGGTCAAAGTTGGACCTCATAAACCTGCGAATGTGTTATTGTACTTTTGTCATCCACTCACCCAACTGGCCAAAAAACAAAAACAAAACAAAACCACCATCAAAATGATGACAAGAGGTGACATGATCTCTTTTTCAGTAGACATAGGGCAGAAGAATTAAAGGGAAGTGAATTGGCCTCTGCACTAGCAAATATATAAGGATAGTATACCAGTAGGTTCCAGCTCAACTGGAGGCCAATGTGTATATTTCCATATTTGAACAGGGCTCCCAACCACAATGAGAAAACTGAGACAGCTAAGTAGATAGCTAAGGAAAACTGAGATAGCTAAGTCTAGGATCATACATTGACCATAATGGAGACTGCAGCCAAGAAGCTAGAAGACTAGAAATGGAAAGAGCAGGTATGAAAGAAGTGGGAAAGATACTGAAGAACAAAGGCAATGGAGTTTGAGACGGGAGGAATTTTTCTCTATTTCAAATGGAGCCAATTCGAATTCACATAAATTTTCTAGTTTAGCAAATTTACGTGAATTCTAATTGCGTTCAGAATGCATTCAAAATGACTTCCCATTGCCTGAAATTGCGTGAGATACTCTAATAATGTAAAACCCATGATTGCGTTCGGAATGACCTTCTTTTTGCCTGAAATTGCGCGAGATACTCTAATACGCAATAACGTGAAACCCCATGATTGCATTCGGATTGCCATTGGATTATACTTCCAATTTCCGTCGTCTGATAATGTCCATACAACTGAGCACTAGTCAGAATTGTTCAGGCCATTGTATTCCCAGATACCATGCACAGATGCGAGAGCTGGACGGTGAAGGAAGCAGACAGAAAGAAAATCAACTCCTTCAAAATGTGGTGCTGGAGAAGAGTGCTGAGCATCTTGTGGACAGTCAGGAAGACAAACAAATGGGTTCTTGAACAGATCAAACCAGAGCTCTCCTTGGAAGTTAAGATGATCAAGTTGAGACTATCGTAGTTTGGCCACATAATGGGAAGGCATGGAACACTAGAAAAAACAATAATGCTGGAAAAGGTAGAGGGTAGAAGAAAGAGAGGAAGACCACAAACCAGATGAATAGACTCAATCAGGGGGGTTATAAGGATCTGGGCAAGGCTGTGGAGGACAGGGATTCTTGGAGATGTATCATCCACAGGGTTTTTCATGAGCTGACTTGAGGGCAGCTAACAACAACAACAACAGATTTGGTAGCTACCTGATTCAATTCAGGGCCAAACTTGAGTCTAATTTTGGATTTGGAAATCCAAAGCATTGTAACTATTGTTGATTATCACTGAAAATCAACAAACCACTACAACATTTTACTTATTTTTAAACAGAAGGGGATGAAATTTGCTGTCCAGGAGTCCTTTGTAATGGGGATGAAGCTCACCAAATGTTAGCCAAAGAGATATATGCTTCCGCAATGCAGGAGGATTTCTTTATATCGTGGAGTTCGCTCCCTCTTTCTAAAAGGAACTGGTGGTAATCTTGGTAAAATTGGATGAAGGCTGCAGGCATGATTGCTCTCTCAGAGGCCATAGGTTTATCAAGTTTCTACTGAATGGATGAAGATTTTGTTATTGTTGTTGAACAATAAAACCTTTCAGTTTGGGAATTTTAAAAGGAGGAATTTACTTCAAGCATTTTTATGAAGAGAATAGTATGAAAATATCCCTCTTGGGCAAGAACGTTTGTCACAGAGGTGGCCTTTGCTAAGGGGCTAGGACAAATGAAGAAGGGAAAAGTGGATCTCTCATAGGAAGTCTATATATTGCAGCTGAATAGAGATTTTCACTTTTGGTTCTGATCACACCAGGGAAGGAAGGAGGAGAGTATTTCCTCCTCTGAATACATTGAACATAAGGATCATACTTCATTCATCTAGAATTAAAAGGCACAGCCATCTTAGTCTGGATCAGTATGCAAAGGGATATAGTAGCACCTTTCAGATTAAGGTTGCATCTAGACTACACAATTAATGCAATTTGAAACCCCTTTAACTGCCGTGGCTCTCATGCCATGGAATTCTGGGATTTGTACTTTTGTGAAAGATTTTAGCCTTCTCTGTCAGAGAACCATCCAGATATTTTCCTTTAACTATATGTGCGGTAAAGACAGGAGACCAAAGACCAGGAGAGGATGTCTGAGATGTCCTGAGCCATCTTTCTGAAAATAGGTCCCACTAAAGGGAAATAGCTGAAAACATCTCTGCTGTACCCTCTCTCTCATACACACACTTTGTAACAACATGGAAATAGCTTTTTCAGGATTGGGACTACAGTTGCCACATTGAAAAGGTGAGTTTGTAGCTATCTGCTGGAGATAATGTGTCCCAATGCAAGATCTCAGGCCTTACCTTCATGGACTGCACAGAGTAATAATGGCAGGGAAATCAATTTATATTCCACTGACACTGTTTATAATAGTGTATTTGCCTTTTAATTTGTTCAAAGTAGTTTGTACAAGTGGCCATTAAATCACTGTTGAACAGTATGGTCAGACCCAACAGGGAAGGCCATTTATGTTGGTAATTTCTAAATGAATAAGCTACTCACATACTTAAATGTTTGAAACCATCATGCATGAATTATTGGCGAGTGTACTAAATACCTCTAACAGTTTAGAAGCACTATTTGGATGAAGGATTTAGAGCAATACTCTGTATTCTGAACTACATAGAAACAGGTCTGGGATTTTTAAAATATGTATATTGAGTTTTATTTATGAAAGAAATACATATAGCAAGTAGCATTAATAACCATAAACAAAACAAATAAAAGGGAACTTGTTTTTTTTAACTCCTTTATTCTTCTTCAATTACCTTTATTTCATTTGGCAATATTTCCAAAAGAACAATAGGCCACTTCTTCTAAATCATTTGTCTATGGATATACCTTTAAAAGTTTTCCAGCATTTATCTACTTCCAGTTTTGCAACATCATTGTTAACGAAATCATTTATAATGTGATATATGCTCCTTTTGCTCAACATTATTTTGTTGTAAAAAAAATTGACAACATAATCACATCCTTGAAATAGTGTATGTGTTCGCCAGCCATCTGTGAAAGAAGGTTTAAAATCTTTTGTACTGGCTAATCTCTGGACACATAGCCACATGTGTTTTAGGGTTCCTTCCTCCCACAACTACTCCAACTGTAAAGGAATGCTTTGTTAACATGTGTGGTAGTTTAGATGGATTCATATGCCATCTGTGCATGATTTTCAAATCAGATTCTTTCAGAGAGTGAATAAAAGGAATCTGTGCTCCAACTTTCCTGTTATTTCTTTGTTAAAATATGCTTCACAAACTAAAGTGGTGCCTTGCAAGTTTATAAATTTTGATGCTTTAATCCATATTTGAGGCGCATCCTTTAGAAATTTTGTGAGGGCAATTACAAATTGTTTTAAACTGTGTCAGACATCTGACCTCCTTTCTCCTTTTCAGCATCTTATCTTTGGCAAAATTTGTATTTTCTATAACCATAATACAGCTGTTCCCCGCTATCCTTTACTTTCTCTGAAGTTAATGAAAGACCCCTGTTAAACAGATCTTTGAAGTGGTAAATTACATTCTCTCTTCTTCCCAAGACAGAAACATTTTGTCATCAAGATGAAATTGGAGGTGAGAAATAAAGAAGAGCAAAGGATGGGCATGAAGGAGGGAATATCCAGGGTTTAAAAATCTGAAATTTGGGGCCTCAACAGACAAGTGGAGAAGCACTGCCCCTTTTTACTGCGCAGCGTTGTCACAGCAACCAAATGCAGCAGCAATGCTGCGCAGCAAAAAAGGAGCTGCCTTGAGCAGCTCCTTTTTGCGATGTCATCAGGCCTTAAGATGCCACTTCTGCCTAGAGCAGACTAAACACTGCAGTGCAGCTGCACAGCTGCGACATCCACTGTGTGGGTGGTCCGTCGCAGCTGTGAGGTTGTTATGGCTGGGCGCATTTGGATACCTAGCCCTTTCAAACTCTAGAATTGCTGCCAGGACGTCGCATCCTGGTGGTCTGTACAGGGCCATAGTTTTAGTGAAAGGGTTTTCCAGCAGGTTTGTAGAATTTCATCTCACTAATAATGATTAGCCCTCATCTGTCCAATTTGATCATGTTCTTTCCATTCATATCCCTAATATAGAGTCTTCATGTACTATCCATTTGATTAATTGCTTTAATTTATATGCAGTATAATAATGTTCTAGATTCAGACATCCCAAATCTTTGGTGGGTCTATATTTACAATGTGTTGTTGTTTGTTTGTTTCCAAGTTAAAAGCCTTCTAGTTTATAGTGTTATCTTTCCACTATACCACCATGTGATTTAACAGTGTCCATTCTTCCTAAGGGAATATTTAATTTTTTCCATGGCTGAAATGTGTAGGTGATCCAGGAAATACATGCTGAATAATATATATGGGTTAGTTAATTTATGTCTTTATTAACTAAATATTCCCAAAAAAATTAAGCTGGAACAGCAAAGAATAAAAGAAAACCTTTTGTAGTTCATGGTGTTTTGAAGTGGATATTAAAACACTTTTGATTGCTTTACATTTTATCTCAAGTCCCGAGAAAGCCTGATAATTTTGTAAGGGTTTTTCAGTGCCAAGCATCATATTTTCTGGATTTGTAATAAATAGAAGTATGTCATCTGCATAAAAAATTACAAGACAGACCTATATATAGAATTCATTATGTCTACCAGAGGTGCCGTAAAATAGGGCCAAGATCAATGGGGACAAAGACATCCTTGCCATTTTCTTTTTAGAATTCAAAGGGGATAGAATTACATTTATTAACATACATCAGTTCTTTAGTACCTTCAAGGGCTCTATCAAGGGCAACAAATATGTTTCATATCCTGCCCTTGTTCATAATCCAAAAAGAAAAGGCTACTATATTATGTCATTGTGCATCCAGTGATGTTACTGCAAATGGCTGTTCAATATTTTTAAAATATTACTCAACTGCTCTTATTATTGACTAATTATCAAGTGTCATCTTTATAATGTCATCTAAATGCCTGTTTGGCATAAATTCAGTTTATTTTCCTGAAATGTGTTTTGTCACAAATGAGTTGTCTGATAAAGAGTATTGTAAATATATAGAGATTTTGGGGTGAGTAGAATGATGGATTTATAACAATTCACACTTGAGAGATACCAGTGTTTTGTTTTGTTTTTCACAATTCCCAATATTTTTTTGTTAGTTGCCAATTGCCAGCTATCTCAACATCCTGCAATATTGTATTGCGTTGTATTAATTTTTGAGATGTGGGGTCAAATCATCCAGATATATTTAATAAAACACTTTTGGATATCCATCAGTTCCTGGTTTTAATTTCTTGTCAATTAATTTGACAATGTGCTTTTCACATCAGAGAGATTTATTTAAAAGCTCAATTTCGGCATCAGTATGTTTTAATTAGGAGGGATCCTATAAAAACAGATATAATATTTTGATCAGTAATACAGGGGTTTATAATACTTTATAAAATTTCTTAAACTGATCCATAGTATCTTACAGAGAAAGCAAGAGAGTCCATAGTTCAGCTTAAAAAACTGAGCTGCGTTTTTGAATTTTTCTTCAGATGTTTGGCAAGAAGTTCTGTGATTTTATCTCCACTTTCATAGTAATGTATATAGAGAAAGACTAATGATGTTTGGACTGTGTCCCCATCCAAGGCATTAAACTCTTCCCTTTTAGTTTCAATTTTTTAAAATATTGTCTCCCCTCCAACACACTTTTGCTCTGAAAGTACCAGAGATGTTTTTCTACTCCCAGGCTTTCAAATAATATAATCTTCAAATACTACAATATTACCATTATGTCAGTTGATAATCCTCATGAATTAAAAATACATATTTAATTTATTTTAAAGGAAATATAGTATTCTCATAATTATCATAATTACATTGTTTTGTTTAAGGTGTTATATAATTTATTTGTATATTTTTACTATTTGCTTTTTAAAGAAAGAAATAGCTAACACATTTAATAAAATAAATAAACTAAATCTAGATCTACATGATTAATCCTGAACTGCTTGACATTAAGATATAAATGCATGCTGTAGATTTCTACACTCCAAACTTATTACATCCACATTCTGTAGAGGGGAAAAAATATGACCTGGATCCATTTTTTATCAGGGCAGCTAATTTAAACAGACTCGCAACTTCTTTAAGTCAAGGGACATGCAGAATGTTAATATTCAGTTGAATTATTTACAATAAATTAAGAATGCTTCATTTCCCGTGAGATGTTTATCTGAAAAACTGACATTCTTGTTGTGTACTAGGAAGAGCTCAGCACCAAAAGAAACTGCACAAAAGTTTGAGGACTTTGAGATAAAAATGTATATCTGATTATGAATTTCTGTCTGACACTTGATAATCTTGTGGGTTTAAACTGAATGAATGGGCTTTGCCAGGGCTGACATTTCCAACAACTGTGATTTTAAAAAGTGCATTAAATTGGTTTTTTTCCCCGTGCTGCTGTAGCATGAGCACCTAAAGCAATGAAGTAATCAAACGATTCTGACAAATTATTTCAAATCTTTAAGGTTTTGTATACACTTTTCCTATCTTTGATCAATAATTTAGAATAATCACTCTGATCAAATATTTCTGATATTCACAGAGAATATGTTGCAAACAGAGAAAACAAGAAAGAGAATAAACACAAAAATGGTTGAAAAATGACTCTAGGTTTCCTTCTCTCCATGCACACACCAGTGAGAATGAAGCTAAGCTTCTGAAACAGAGGATTTACCATACTGTGCAGAAAAGGCAGCAAGAGATATAGTCTGCAGTAATTCCAATAACTATATAACAAATGAGAAGATAGGACGGGTACAATCAAAAGCTCCATTACATCTTTTAAAGGAGGAAAAGAGTCACATCAACTAAATTCTGTTGATGTAATCTAGATAATGTTTCCTTGAACCCATCCACACTGCAGAAATATTCCAGTTTGATGCCACTTCAACTGCAGTGGCTCAATGCTATGAAATTCTGGGAATTTTAGCTTAATGTGGCACAAGAGCAGAATGCAGAATCCCGTAGCATTAAGCTGTGCCAGTTAAACTGGTGTCAAACTGGATTGTTTCTGCAGTGTGGCTGCACTCCTTGTGGTATATGATCTGGGCATGCCCAATAGTCCTTCCTTTTGTGTCAGCAGAAAGATAGTTTGTCCTGGTAAATGAACAGTCAGAGCAGGGTAGCAATGGAGATATAAGAATTAGGATTTTATTACTACCAAGATTTGAAAAGATATACATGACACCAAAAGATTCCTGCAGACCAGCACCTAATTAAGAACTTATAGGAATCATATTACTATCATTTAAAGTTTTTGAGCTATTTCTGCATTACAGTTCATGACTTTTCTTGGATTTTGTTAAACATGTTTTATGCTGTTTCATAAAAGTTAGACCAAATTGATATTTTAAACATGTCAGCCTTATACTGATGTAATAGTATTATATGTCTGTTAACTCTAATCATTGCGTTAACACATACCGTGTTTACATTTTAACTTTCAGACTGAAATTATTTTCCTTTCAAACACAATCCTTTCCAGATTGTTCCCAGCCTAAGGACTAACCCCTACAACTTGATCAGCTAGCAGTCCAAAACATTTAACACAATAAAATTGCCTGAAGTTGGTGACATTAACTGAGCTCCTGAGGTAATGAAAATATATGCCCTCTGTTGTTCTGGCTGCAGTTCTTTCTCTTTACCGAGAACACAAGGGACATTTTATATGGCTGATCTCCAAGATGTACTTGGAAGTGTAGTGCATTAGATACTGTTGTGTTCTCCTCAGTGAAGGGCAATTTAAACACTTTCTCCCGTTGCTGTCGCCATTCCAGCATCACCATTGTGTTAAATGCTTGGGAGGAAATGCAAGTAGAAGAATAAATATGAAGTGAGAAGGGAACACTGAGTGAAATTTTAAAAAATGTTTTAATTCAAACCAAAGAAATGAGATGTTCCTTACAATCCATTCCACAGACTCAGAACAGACCTGAGGAAAAATGGCCACAATACAAATGTGGTAGAGTTGTCTGTCTTCCCTGCTTTATGGCAGTGCAACCTTCTCTAGGTCTTCCACAATGAAGGACACATGAGTGGGGTTCTGCAGTGGGGCTGTCACTCTGGGCTAAACTCACAGAAGCATAGGATAGCAAATCAATAAAAACACGTATTCGATTAATATTTAAGAGAAATCAAAAGCTCAATTATCATCTTATTTGTGGCGATTGCAAAAGAGGCATATAAAATTTATATATTTATCAAATACACAAACAAAGCATGCATATGAGGAAATACAGTATGGAAAAGAAAGTGAAAGAATTAGAACACCTCATGTCACTCTTATTTTATGATAGTTGATTCGGCTTGTGATTAATCAAGGAGAATGCTACTAGCTATATGGTGGGCCCTTGATATCCACTGGTGTTTCGTTCTAGGACCCTCCCATGGATACCAGAATCCATAGATACTCAAGTCTCATTACATACAATAGCAAAGTAAAATAATACCCCTGATTTAAAATGGCAAAATCAAGCTTTGCTTTTTGAAATTTATGGCCCATTTTACATTGGCAAAAAGAGGTGTGTTGAAGGCTGCATGAAAGCCCAGCCTTTAGATGAGAAAAAGGGAAAGTGTGCCATGAAAACACTATTTTGGCATTTTAAGGGAGAAGAAGTGCTTTAAAAAGGAGCTGGCCCATTTTACATTGGCAAAAAGAGGTGTGTTGATGGCTGCATGAAAGCCCAGCCTTTAGATGAGAAAAAGGGAAAGTGTGCCATGAAAACACTATTTTGGAGTTTTAAGGGAGAAGAAGTGCCTTTAAAAAGTAGTTTGATTTCCCCACTACTTTTTTTAAAAGGGCGCAACATTGCTATTGCATCTAAAGGCTAAGGTGTAGTTGCACGGTTAAATGGGGCTCTGTCTCTTTAAAGCGCCCATTTAAAGGTAGCGATACAAGTGCGGAGGGAGGGAAGGTGCCAAGACAAGAAGAGACCTTCAGAGCCCGGCCAGAGTGCGCCTGCACCTTCCTTCACCTCCTCCCTTTGGCTGAGAGAGTGTGACTTCTAGGGAGACAGCAGGGCACTGGAGGCGCTCAGCCAGGCCAGGGCAAGCTGGCAAGAGGAGGAGGAGAAGGGGAGGGACCTGGAGCACCTCTGCTGCCCTGCTTCCCTGCAAACACTCTCTCAGCCGAAGGGGGGAGGAGAAGGCAGGCCCAGGCACACTCTGGCCAGGCTCCAGGGCTCTCTCCTGGCTGCCTTCCTCCTCCCTTTGGCTGAGAGAGTGTGAGTTGCAGGGAAGCAGGGCAGCAGAGGGGCCCCATGTCCCTCTCCTCCTCCTCCTCCTCCTGTTTCCAGCTTGCCCTGGCCCAGCATCAGGAGGACCTGGAGCACCACCGCTGCCCTTCCTCCCTGCAAGTCACACTCTCTCAGCCAAAGGGAGGAGGAAGGCAGCGGGGAGGGAGGGAGGGAGGGAAGGAGGGAAGGAGCCAGGAAGAGACCCCCCAGAGCCTGGCCAGAGCACGCCTGGCCCTCCTGCTTCCTCTTCAAAAAGAAGGCTGAAAAAGTAGGATGTGTCCTGGCAAAGGAGGACGTGCCTGGTCAACTTGGAAAAGGGGGGCCTCTGCTCAAGAATGGAGGACATATGGGAATCCCTCCTGGACAGAGGGCTGAAACCTCAAGACAACTCAATATAATGCTCTGACAGAACACAGACTACAACTCCCATGAGCCTTTGCTACCATTTCCCAAGATGCCTTAATTTGCAACAGAAAGTCGACCAGTATGTTCACATGTGATGAATTCTTTTGTATTGACTCCGCATTTTCTTTTTGTGTAGATGCTCTCTTGTTTTGTGTGTGATGAGCTTGTGCGTAATCACGTGCATTTCCGAACTGACCTCACTTTCTCCCTCTTTCGGAATGGTCCTGTACTCCCCCATGTGATAAGCTCCGACTGTATGATGTACCTGCGCAATTGCGCAATTCGCAGCCAGCAAGGGAAAAAAAATGTTTAAAGCACGGCTAAAAGCCACGTTCCTTGCCGCCCATGTAGCTGCTCCGCCTGTGTTTGTAGCGTTTTGACAGCTTCCCATGTAGTTGCTGAGCCACAGAAAAAACCTCAGTCTAGCTTCCCTGTACTTTTTAAATGCACACCTGGGGCTTGCTGTCTAGCTGCTAAGCATTAAGGAAAGTGCAACTTCATGTCACACTTTCCTGCCAATCTAAAAAGCCCCTATATATATTTTAAAATATTTTCAAACCATGGATAGTTGAATCTATGGATAAAGAATCTGTAGACAGGGAGGGGCTGACTGTACAACGTGTGCTGACATCTGTTTGGCATCATTGCACTTTCTATATATTTAAAAAGCCACAATATTTACTGAGGCCTTGGTAAGCACAGGACTATAAAAAGAGCTAAACCAAAGATCCATCTAACCTAGCATTCACTTTCCACAGCTGCCAACTATATACCTATAGGAAAGTCCACAAGTTACCAATCAAGAGATGGAGAGACAAAATCCCCAGGAATTCTGAGGGTCTGGACAAGATGATGATGATGATGATGATGATGATGATGATGATGAGTTCAGCGATCTAGAGACCAGCTATTATGTCTTTTACCAAATCTCAACATATTCAAGTTTTCTATAACCACTATCATTTATTAAATTTGATTAAAAAATGGCAAAGTGAAATGAGAATAGGTTTTCCAGAATTCAAGCTCTGACCCTGGGTATGACCCTGAATGCCAGAGCCTGAGCTTCTCTGGTAATCCAGGTGATGAGGAAGAATCTCAAGGAAACAGCACAACTTTGAAAAGTGTCTCTCTGTGTGTTTCTCATTTGTTAGACTTTTTTTTAAAAAAAAAATTATTACTATATACATATTTTTATTATGCCATCTTTATACAACCATATTTGTTCTTGTCATTTTCATATCTTAATCACAGTCACATCCACCATAATTTTAAATGTTTATCTTTATTTACATTTACATTTTCACATTTGTTAGATTTTATGTTATATATATATATATATATATATATTACAAAGTATGTGTACTTTGTGCAATTGTTGGTAAAGCTTTATACAGCATGCTTAATGGTGTAATTGGGGTGCTATAACACCACAAGAGAACATTCCATTGAAATGGCATCCTGAAACATTTGAACATCATGCTATTTAGCAGTTGTACATCTCTGTTTGTATCCCAAGTACCAAAGAGTTTTAAGAAGCTCCTGACATACTACATTTTTCATGCACAATAATCATTCTCTCATATTAGCATGAATCGGAACTCATGGATCTCAGGCACATTTTGGGACCAACGAGATACTGTTTATTATTTTGCAAAACAAAATAATAATAAAAAATTACTACATGTGACATTTGTGATCTTTTGGACCATACAATTAAATTATTATTTAATGCAAAATTATATTGTGGCTTGTGTGCTATTCCAAGAAGGATGAGACCAATAGCTACCTCTGTCCATAAACTCATGATGTTCCTGTTCTATAATGTTGTGTACATCAGGGAAGAGCCATTCAAATCCCCAATAACTGATAAAGTTTTGGGACCTTAAGTAAAGAAAATCTATTAGCCTAATTTACCTGGCATGATTATGAGCCCAAAATATGTAAGGTATTATAAGTTTTGTGGGTTTTTTGGGCTATGTGGCCATGTTCTAAAAGAGTTTGTTTCTGACATTTCACCAGCATTAGAGAATGCTGGCATGAAAGGGAGTGGGTATACTATGTGACCCTGTGTGACTCCTTCCAACCCAGGGTCACACAGCATATAGGCAGGTAGGTAGGTAGGTAGGTAGGTAGACAGATATAGATATAGATATTCCACTCACTTCCATGACAGCATTCTCTGAAGATGCTAGCCACAGATGCCGGTGAAACGTCAGAAACAAACTCTTCTAAAACATAGCAATATAGCCTAAAAAACTCACAAAAAACTATGGATGCCAGCCATGAAAGCCTTCGACTTCACATATGTAAGGTATGCTCTGCTACCCATGCATATGTCCCAAAAACCTTGGTTAACTTTGGTGCTTTGATCTTTTTATATTTCTGTGTTGACTTTGCTCCTTGGAAATGGAGGAGGAGCCTTTGGAGGGCAGTAACAAAGCCAGGTTATCCTATACTTTGGACAAGAGGCCACTGTCGGGAAGAAACAACATGGTTTCTCACTGGCAAGGGTGACAGGCAACTCTGCATTTTATAACCCTATCTGTTTAGTGTGTACGTAGAAAGTCTAATACAGAAAACTGAATTAGACTCTGAGGAAAGAAATGTGAAACCAGGGGTGGGGGCACGACAATTTAAGATATGCAGGTGATGCACTTATGTAGAGAAAAGGAAAAGACAGAACAATTACTGAGTAAAGTTAAGGAAGAAAATGCAGAGAGTAGCGTTACAATCAAGTATTAAAGAAACAAAATAATTAGCCCAGGTGAGTTTTTTTGTTGTCATTTCTGACTATCTAAGGTGAACCTATCATAGAGTTTTCTTGGAATGATTTGTTTAGAGGGGGGGTTGTCTTTGTCTTCCTCTGAGGCTGATACAATGTAACTTGCCCAAGGCCAGCCATTGGGTTTCCATGACCAAGGTGGGATTTTCATTTTGGCCTCCCAGAGTTCTAGTTCAGTGTTCAAATCACTACATCATGTTGGTTATGGAGATGATTTACATAAATTTAAAATGAATGATGAAGACATGGGGATAGTTAAAGTTTTTCTTTTAACACAAACATTAATCAAAATGGAGAGTGTACTCAAGAAATCAGAAGAAACCAAAGGTTTGAAAATGCAGCTATGAAAGATGCAGATAAGATCCTGAAGTGTAAAGATGCTTCCTTATACACTGAAGTTAGATTTAACGTGCCATGATTTCTATGCATGGTTGGGCAGTGAAGAAAACTGAAAGGAGAATAATCAATTCAGTTCAAATGTGGGGTGGGAGGAGATTACTATAGGATACCATGGACTACCAAAAAGTCAAATAAATGAGTCCTAAGACAAATCAAATCTGAACTCCCCTAGATGCCAGAATGACTAAATATGAGACTATGATACTTAGGACATATCATAAGATGACATAACACATTGGGGGTGGGGGAATGATAATGTATCAAAAAATGAAAGGTAGTAGGAAAGAGGCAGTCTGCATTACAGATAGATTTACAGAATCAAAGAAGCCATACTTCTGAGCTTGCAAGACTTGAGCAGAATTATTAATAACAGTTTCTCGGAGGTTTCTCATTCGTAAGTTGAAGCTGAACTGATGACAAATAAGAACAAAAACAAAAAGATGCAAATGAATTGGCAAGCCCCCTTTCTCACCTAAACTGCACTTTATGACATAGTCACAATACTGTCATAAAGTTCATCCAAGGTAAGTGTAGTCCTAAGTCATTTCCAACATTTCCAGGCTGAGAGAGATTTGGATTCAGAACAGCTTCACTTGGCCTTCTGTCAGCAGAGCTAGCCTTGGCCGTCTTTGCCAGTTGTACTCAGAATGGAGAAAGCAGCAAAGGCTGCTAATCACAAAAGGCACAGTCCAGTTGAGATTAAGCACTTTGAAGGCCCATTGATTTTAAATGGGGGAGATTTAAACACTTTTCTGCTGAAATCAATGAGACATAAATGTACTTAATTTTAGCTGCTTTCATTGTGCCCAGCATTCCCTTCGGCTAGAGGTGTGTCTGGCCAACTGAAAAGCACTCTTGAAAGAACTGTCTGAATCACTTCCTAGTAATAGTGGCTTCTGGATTGCTTTTCCAGAGAGGTTAATCTATATTTCCATCACAGAAACTACTAGAATATGGGTTATTACTGTGCAATAAAACACCAGCTTCCTTCAAAGATTACAAAACAGTCCAATATTTGTTTACTCAAATGTAAGTGCTATTGAACTCACTGGGGTTTTCTCACAGGTAAACAGGCAAAGGATTTTAGCCTTTACAGGCCTGAACTTATAACACAGTACAAGGTTAAATTAAACATTTTTAATAGAGTTATTCTGAGCTAATTCATTCATGGCAAGTATATTATTCCCTTTGTTCAGCCAATCCCATTAAGGGAGCGATAATTTCAAATTATGGTTTAATGTTTATAATAAATATTTTCCTCTCATCTTTGTATTCTTGAAAGTGCTTGAGCAGAGGTCTGAAAACAATGTATGCATATTTGAACATTACTTATGTGCACAGCTTGCAGATATCTGTATTTATAGTTTAATACTCCAATCAGTTTCATTGCTTAGTTCTTGCCACAATAAAAGCAGAAAATTAATGCTTTAAAACATTAAACAGGAAGGATGCTGTACTTATTTAAATACATAAAATGCTTCTTTCTTCATTTTCTTGACTTTCTTAAAGAGGAAATCATAAGAGAGCCATGCTTTGCTCTGCTTTGAGCTGATGTTCTTCCACTACATTTAAGCAAGGATTTGATATAAAACCAAGAGATGCCATTTGGTGGCATACAAATTAACCATGGATAAACACAATCAAGGAACATAGTATTATGCAGACAGAGAATTATCTACTTTTAGAGCAGCAAATTAAGATAAATACAAATTACTTTGCATTTAAAACATTTTTGTTCTAAAGGACAACAGGTCTTAAAGTTGTGGTGGAAGAAAAGACAATTTGACTAGAATGAAAATCTATGTGCCAAATTTTGTTGAGGTGATGTCAGCAATACCCATCAGCATTCTTCCACATTGTCATGTTAGGAAGAAGTGGAGATGGATGCCAGTACCAACTTCAACATGAACAAAACTGGGCTTGCTATACGTTGCAGTGGTGTCACTAGTGTTGATGTAACCCAGTGTGGTAACTCATGGAGTCACCCCCCCGTCATTGACCTCATCCTATACCACACCCATACAGAATCCTTAGTTATGTTTTTGCACAAATGTTATTCATAAATCGTAATTCTCGTATATCACTGAGTGTAATGGCAATAGCTGTGACATAAACAGCTAGTATGATTAAAATTTTACTTTTAAATTGCAATATTGTGCACACAGCCTAAATGTATCTGCATATACATAGTTTCATGTGCTTAAAGTGAAAATTTGGCAAAATATGAAATTTTAAAGAAAAATTTAAAAAATTAAATAAAAATTAATCATGAAATTTGAATCTAAAAAAACAAACAAACCTGGGGCTTCTCCTTTCTTCTCCCACTACACCTCACCCCACTCACACCATCTCTGAAGCATTTTAAAAGGAAACAGGTGAATGTCACAGCCTACCTCTTCCTAAAGGCAGATGTTTGACAAGCAGTGGTGACCCCCTCTCTTAAGGTGTCACCTGGCATGGTTTGAATCCCTTCCATATTCCAGTGATACCACTGACATGTTGTACCTGTGCCAAGGCCTGTAGAAGCTTACACAAGAGTTGTGAAGTACATGCTCATACACAACATCAAGGGCAGAGAGCAATATGTGGGCTACTTGCAAGCCTCAGGGATGTTTTTGTGGGTCTCCCAAGTCCCCGATGTGATTCGATGATGATGATGATGATGATGATGATGATGATGATGATGATCTTACTCCTTCTAGGGGGCATAGGGGAATTTTCACCTCATCCCCCCCCCCCGGTATTTTTGGCTTAGATGAGGCCTCTTTAAAAATGAAAAGGTTTGGATTTTTGTTGGGTTTTTTAATGCTTCTCCTAGGTAAAATAGCTAGAGATGATAAAAACATGGCTCCCATGTCCTTTGGAGGGCATTTAGAAGCCAAACAAAATGTTGACTTTTTTATTATTATTGCAATGGGGTGCAATAAGTGATGCAGCCCTTCATGCTCTCATAGGGGACTAATGCAGCCCCTGTGCCTTCCACAGTTGCTCACCCAGCTAAGCATAGTTGGCATGGTTTTACTTACTTTTCTCCCCTTCTACACATATGGGGTTTAAGCCAAAGAAAGATATTTCATATCATGCTTTAGTGTTTCACAAACTGTGTTGGTTCCACTTGGACCAGTTCAATGAAAGCATGCTTTATCTCTGGTAAAATTTTGTTAAATTTTACTGTAATTTATTGTTGTGTTTTGTATATTTATTATGTTGTAATCCTGCCTCAATCCATCTGGGAGAGGCGGGAAAACATAAATGAAAATTTTATTATTAGTATTTAAATAAGGTCCTTATTTTGGAAAATTTGAAGCACTGGGTTTCTCCATAGACTATAATAGAGAAGTCAACAAATAGTAATTTTAAAGAACAGACTTCTTCTTGGTATCTCTTTTGTTGTGTGCCTTCAAATCATTTCCAATTTATGGCAACCCTAAGGCTATCATGATGTGTTCTTGGCAAGTTTCTTCAGAGAGAGTTTGTCATTGCCATCTTTTGAGGCTGAGAGTGTGTGACTTGTCCAAGGTCACCCAGTGGGTTTATATGGCTGAGCCTGGATTTGAACCCTTTTCTGCAGAGTCATAGTCCAATGCTCAAACCACTACACCACATTATAACTCAACAAAATTTTCAGGTATTCCAGCACCTTAGTAGATGGAACTTACAAAATTTTGTGCAAGCAGTTTTTGATTTTTTAAATGATTGATGTATGACAGAATTAGACTCAGTCTGTAGCATTAGCAGCCTTTATAATCTGGCAAAATTAGGAATGGAATATTATCTTTTGTGTGTTATATATATGAAGATTCTATGTATCATCTTCATGCCCCTAGTGACTAATCTGAAACATATGACACGGGGGGGGGGGAATCTCCTGGTTTTTCTTTGGGGAGGGTGATATTTCACTTTACCCCTACATTGTGTTTGGAGGTCAATTTGTATGAGAAAAGCCCAGCATCTCATACCATATGTAAATGACCTTTAAAATGTCAGAAAGACAGACAAAGTAGTTAGAAAGCTGTCACAAAACAGAAGTGCTTTGTTTTTGTTTTCTGCTCAGTTAGCCCCAGTCAAAAAGTTGTTCTTTCTGCCTCCTTCCCAAATCATTATGCCTGGAAACAAACAAAAAAGAGCCCTCTGGTAAAGTATCCCTCTTTGGAAGCTAAAGCTTCCAGTCAGAAAACTATACCAACCCATCTCTCCCTCCCTAACATTTTCCTCATATGATGGGCTTAGGGGAAAAGAATTCAGTTTTGTAGACACACTCGCTGTGTATTCCTCTGAGTCTCCAAATTGCTCCTGAAGGTATGGGTCCTGAAGCAGTTTAGGTCATTTTAGAGAATATCCAATTTGCCTTGGACAAGCTCGTAACCTCCTAGGAGTTTGAGACTGGTCAGAACTGAATGCATGCCACCAATATATACCAGGCATGCTGCATGCTGCATAACTGATGAGCCATTATATAAAATGCAGGCCAAGATTTTTACCTCCATATCTCACCTGTTTTTTCAGTATGAGATAGAAAGCTAAGGGGCTGTACATACAGCCCTGAAGGAGCAGCATGCACCCACTCTTTCTTCAGCTGGATCAGGGCTGTAGCAACCTCACACTGCAGCCTCGATCCAGCCTTCCGCGGGCAAAAAAAGGAGCCACAAAAAATCAGCTCCTTTTTGCACCCTCGAAAGGGTGCTATAGTCGCAGCAGTGTGGCTATATGGTGACCCTTTTGCACTGTGTTATTTGGACAAAGCACTGGAAGCATGCCATGATGCTGTGCGCCATCTGGAGCAGCACGTGGCATCTTGGAGCCCTGGGGTGTGTGTGTGGGGGGGGGGGAGTCAGGTGTGCATCATCAAGATGCCGCACCCTGACTCTGCTCTCAGTCCGGCCTTTCAGTCCGGTCTGGATAGCCCCTAAAACAGGTTCAATGGTGAGATGCCAGCCTCAGAAGGAAAGCCAATATCTGCAGAGGGCTTCATAGTTGTCAAGTCCCATCTGGACATCTTCCTTAGAACTCAAATGAGAAAGCCAGCCCCCGTCCCAAGACATATATTCATTCATTCCAAGTAACTGGCCAGCTTTCTTTTTGAGCAAAGAAACTCTGTCTCCCACTGCCCTCCGAGTCCTATGTTTGACAAAATTGGCCTAATTCCCAACTTACTGTAAGATCCAATTCCTGATCCAATTTCTGAAACCAGTTCAGCAAACAACGTGGTTCCCACTATGTTTGCGCCGGTTTCAAAAATTGGATCAGGAATCTGACCGCCAGCTTCAGATGGGGGCCTGGCAGTGGCAGCAGCAATCCAGGGCTCACTGCTGTGGGCCCTCCTTCATCCTTGTCCTCCTCCAAACAGGACCAGGGACCCTTCTCCGCTGCCCATCCTGGTGTGCCTATGTCCTCCTGGACTGCCTCTCTCCTTCCACCCGTGCCTCTCTTCTGCCCCCTGCCTACCACAGGAGAGAAGAGGGAGGAGGCCAGGCAGCAAAAAAGGGTCACTGGCCCAGTTTGGAGGAGGAGGATGAAGAAGGGCCCACAGTAGCGAGCCTTGGACCACTGTCGCTACTGCTGGACCCCCACAGACCAGAGTCACTAGCAGCTAGGAAGGCAGGCAAGCAAGGCGGAGGGAAGGAGAAAAAAAGGTGGAGGGGAGAAGGAAGGAAGGAAAGAAGGAAGGACGGAAGGAAGTATTGAAGTATGCCTGGGAGGATGAAGGGAGGCATGGCCGGGGTGAAGAGGCCAGGGAAGCTGCTGCCAGTGGGAACCAGGGCGGATCCGAATCTGCCTGGTTCCCACTTGGGTTCAGCCCCCAAAACACCCCATTTTACCACCATCTTTTTGATACGGGTTAAATGGGTCAAAACCATCAGCAATCACATCAGCAATTTGAATTTAGTGGGAACCATGGTGGTTTAAACCAGATCATATGGAATCACGATCCATTTTAAACCATAGTGGGAACAAGGCTATAGTCTATCAAGGAAGGACCAATGTGAGAGAGGTTAGGATCCATAAGGGGAAAAAATGGGAGGCTAGTTGGAGGGCAGAAGCCACCAAAAAGGCCTGTTCTTGGCTCCCCTTCTCTGCCACAGGTACAATAGTGTTCTTTGTTGTGACACCACATGCTATTCCTCCCTCTGAGGTTACAGGAAAACTTTCCACTCACTGTGGTAGATAAGAAGATAGGGATATGCATTTGATTAGTAGACCAAAAGTATTGCAGGCCTAATATACATGAGGCTTGAATGGCTGCATCCAGTATACAGTGAGGTTTCAAGCAACTGTGGATGGTGTGATAAATGTAATCTCACAAATAGCCTCTGACTAATAGGCTATGCAGTTATGCTAGAATTGCCATAGTCTGGTGCTGCTTTCCACCATCTAATACCCGTCAGAGTTGCACCTATGACATTCATATCCTTCCTTCACTTTTCAGAAAAAGTTTCACCATCCAGTAAAAGTGACATTCTGTTTGAAAAGTCTTCATGACTGAATTTATTATAACCTTCTCCTTAAACTGGAGATTCTTTCTTTTAGAAGAGAAGATAATGACTGCCTTTCTTGCCACCCAGAAGGAAAGAAAGTGTAGTTCACCAGTTTTTTCTGTAAAATCTTGTTCTCGTGAAGAGGTGAACAACTGCCTTTTTCTGTTCTATTTCTGATGGTAACCTTTTGGGCTGGGCTAGATTAACAGTCATGTGAAGTATGCTGGGTTTTGATGGCTTTTTATGCAGTACACTTATCTGAGAATCCTTCTCTGTGAAGAGCATATTCTGCTGCCTTAGAATTTTCCACACCTCTAACAATGTTGGTTGTTTCTTTATTAAGACAGGCCTTTAGTGTTTTGTTCTAGCTACACTCCAAGATAATTAAATTACTATATTTTTAGCTTGCTCTACATAAATAGCCAAATGGTAGAATGAAAATGTATGTGGATCTTATTCTATGCCAGGTTTAATTTTTAGAACACTCTGGACTGATGGAAAGGGCGCTTGCTTCTGTGTCTTCATGTGTTTTTGGAGTCAACAGCTTAACATATTCTTTGATAGTAAAGACACAACATTCTCTGTGCTGTGAAAGAGCTCTATGTACATACAGTCATGTCTCTCTCTCTCTCTCTCTCTGTGTGTGTGTGTATTTGTTCTGACCTTCAAATGATTTTTGTTAGGAGCACAGTGTTACTCCATTATTTTGGCAGAAAGGCAAGATATAAATTAAATAAATAAATTGGTTTGTTGGTTTATGTATTAAATTTATATCCTGCCTTCTTGCTTAATAAATGGAACTTGAAACAGCAAAAATTCAAATAAAATAGGTACAATTCTTTTTCTTTTTCTTTTTAAATGGTGGAAAAGATTGAAGATGCATAGGGAGGAAACCAGCTAGATAAAAGCAGAAGTCATCTAGCTTGAACACCAAAAGTCTGTCTCAATTTTTTTTATTTTTTTTATTTTTAGAAAAGTATTTGCCTAGCAGCAAAAGGATAACACCAAGGAGACTTATCTTGTCAGGAATTCTAGAATCAATGATCACCTTTTTAAAAAATTGAAGGAAAGTTTGTTTTGATTTGTAGTTATTAACTTATCTCTATGTAATCACTATCTAAATTTATATATTTTTCCCATCATATCTTGATCCTCTGAATACCTGATATTGTAGAAGCCTTCACATTGCGCCTGATGAGGATTTTACACTTTAGTCACTTCTGCCACAGCCAGTCACAAAAATACACAATGAGCTGATTTTCTCAGCAACGTGCACTTAGGGACTAATGATGACACAGATAAAATTTCATCAATATGCCATAATAGTTTCCAGATGATAATTATTACTTTACGATACCCCCTCGTAAGGCGCAATCTTCAGACTTCTACAATATCAGGTATTCGGAGGGTCAAGATACTGTGGTAAAAATGTATAAATCTAGATAGTGACTACATAGAGATATGTTAACAACTACAAATCAGAACAAACTTTCTGTCAATTTTTTTTAAAAGGTGAACATTAAAACTTTTGGATACCCCCTTGTATCTCCTTGCACAACAATTTTACTATTCATTAACATAGGTACTGCCAAACTATACTACTGTGCTGCAATTAGGATTTTTTTTGGGGGGGGGTGAGGGTGAAAAGGCATAGTGTGCTTTGAATGGAACACTCTTTTCGATCTTTTCCCAATTAAATATTTGTTACATTAAACTGGGAAAGAAATTGAAATCTCATGTGATTGCTCCTCTGTAATTTGAATAGGATAATGAGAATTACAGAGGAGGCTGTTGAAATAATTGTGCTCATCAAAAAAATCATTTAATAATGTCCCATCTTCAAGAAACATATTACACTACAAAATTAATCTTTCTTTTCCTTATCCTTAGGGAAGCATCTTGAGAAAGTGCTCTGATGACAACATCTTTCCTTCATACTAGAAGGGATGAGAAGCTCTAGCTGTCAAACAAAGTACCCTTTGGAACATTTGTCACCCATGTCACTCAGATAGGATTTATCTGGCTAGCTGCTCAATCAGATACTTGAGAGTAGTTGTGCAAGGCAATCAGACATAGATACAGAAACCTTAATATGATATTTCTTCTGCCAGAGAAACCTGTTAAAGTTGTCTTAGAGAGCATGATCTCACTTTCATTCTGAGATGGAACAATCCCATGGCTTTTCTAGTATCTGTAACACCAGTGGGATGATTCAAAAGTACATTTATGATGACAGTGCTGGTCTGAACTTCCAAATATGCATATGGTAAAGTGTCTGCAGAAACTAGATTTTTGAATTGCATATTTGGGCCAATTCCTGTTTTAAAAAAAAGAAAGAAAGAAAGTAGGGATCAGCTCTATTAACTTGTTATGCTTTTAACATAAATTCATTACAGAAGCAATTTACATGAAGACAGACATACACATATATAAGTCTGACTTAATTCTTTCTTTTTTCATGTAACACACACTAATTTTGCCCAACCTAGTCGATAGCCAGAATAAAGGAAGGTAACATGCAGAGTGACTTCTCTCTCCCAGGATTTCATGAATAGGGGTTAACTTCAGTAAAGGTACCTATGAACCACACTAATATTTGGATCAAATAGTGAGGAACGCTGTAAATCTTTTAATTTTTACCTAGCTTGCATCAAAATCCAAGCTGGAGAGGGAGGAATCCAGTTTGTCACTCTCCACCTTAGGACAGACTGATCTGTCTGTTTCACTTTTCACAACATTTCAAACATATATCTGTTCCATTACATTACATCATCATCTATTTGAAATTAGATAATAAAGATGATGACAATGACAACTATGACATTGATGCTCATACAATGATGTTTTTTTTTTATAGAAAGCAGACATAGAAATTAATGTAATATTTCTTCACACAGATGTGTCTGCGTGTTTGTGTCTTTCATAGGGATGAAAAGAGTATTTGAAAATATTTGAGAAATGGATGAAAAAACCTATTGATTAAATGTTGAGAAACTATCAAGGGAAGAATTCTGGACTGAAAAGAATCTTTATACTTCAGGACTTATTCGGCACAAAATTTGTGCATGATTATTTTGTGCTGAAAATAGCACTTTCTTCACAGAAAACAATATTTCTATGCATAAATATGTTTTTCAGTGCAGAAATTTTTTTCATCGATAAAATATACTATAATGGGGAACATTCTGTACAAAATTTACACATGATGGTTTTGTACATAAACCAGCATTTTCTCCCTTGATTGAAAGGGGGTTCCCTGACTACACCCAGCGTCAGGTGAAGATCAACTGTTGAGGGGGGAATAGCCTTTGGGATCCGCTCAAGGCAAGATTCTTTAGGTCATGAGGCATGGACTGTTCTGGGAGGATCTTCCAGGTCACATAGGACTGGTTGGCCAATGACAGTCTGTAAGTACAAAGCCTGGTGTTGGGGCTTGATGAGAAGATCAAGAAAGTTAGCTGCCTTGGTTCAACTCTGCACTTAGGACATTCCACTGCAGTTACTGGATTTAATTAGAAGAATAATAAACATGACCCTAGCTTACCCCATTTCTTGTGTCTCACTTCATTATTTCCAATGAATGCACAAATATCCTGTATAATCTTGCCAGTAAAATGCAGTGTCTGGAATTACACAGTGTGCAGTTTTATCTTTTCCTCCAGCAAGTGATTGTTTTAAAAATATGTAAAATTAAGGGTTATAATATTTTTTAATAAAAAATTAAAATCATGTTTTGTTTAATTTTTTAAAAAAATATTTTATCTATCTTGTCTGCAGGTTTTTCAGGGCAGTTCTGTGAAAATGAAGCTAACACATGTGACTCAGGGCCTTGCTTGAACAGTGCTGTCTGTGTGGGTGATGTCAGTGGATATGATTGTTTTTGCCCTGAAGGTAAGTTGTTCAATACAATGTGTTTTTATTATAAGTGACAATTTGCCAAGACTGCCTGAAGATTGCAAGGCTGTCTTCATGACAATCTTGAAAGCATTCAAAATATTCTTCCTATCAAAATAAGTCATGTAGTCCTGAAGATGCATTTGCATCGATGTCCATCAGGCAGCCTATTCACATAAAGGTTGTAAACAGTTATATCTCTAAAAGTGTGAATGTTATGTCTGACACTCCGCTTGTGATTTTTAACTACAATAGAAATGCAAAAGAATAATGCAGATAAACAAATCTAAGGTCAGAGAGTTTTCCTATAAGATCAGCTTGTTTCTTTAAAAAAAACCTTCATGTTATGAGCATCTGGCAGAAGAGTTTCTTTTAAAAAATTCATATATATATTCCACAATATTTTTATAAGCACTGTACAAAATGCCTCACTATAACCTTTTCTTTCCCTATATTCTTTCTGTTTAAACTTAGGTCCCAGCTCCAAGATATCCCATTAGGGATATGCAAATATTTCAAAATTCAAAACAAAAATAATTCATCCAAGCATTTTGGATAAGGGAGAATCAACCTGCACTATGTTATGATTGCTGCTTAATAACGGATACTTTCATTGTTTGCAATGCAACTGTAACTATAGTTAGTTTTATATAGGGGATGTCATCTGACTAAATATGAAGGAGAAATAATGCATGGTTCAAATGCTGACTTGTGCTGTGGCTTCTTTTTGCTGTTCTGTGCTGTGTTATGGATAAACACTCAAAAACATGTAGAGGTTTTACACCAAATCCTGCAGCTTGAATCATTAAGATAAGTTGGCCCTCCTTATTCATTGATTTTTTTTAATACACAGATTCTACCATCCACAGCTTGAAAATACTTCAAAAAAGTATAAATTCCAAATAGCAAACCTTGATTTTACATTTTACTGTATATAAGGAACACAATTTTCTCTGCCATTATATTTAATGGGACTTGAGAATTCACGGATGTTGTTATCCATGGGGGATCCTATCCCGGTGGATAAGAAGGTCTCACTCTATTTTTTTTGGGGGGGGGGGGATAGCTATTCATCTTAAAATATTGACTTTTGAAAGGTGCACTTAAAACTGCACTTGTCCCTGGAAATAGAACCATAATTACTTACTTTTAAAAGAAACTTTCCCAGCTCAGCATTGTACATCCTCCTATAGTAGCAAGAGCATTCTCTGCTAACACACTCATAATGTTGGACAAAACTATCTGCTTTGCTTTTCCTAATGTTTGCATTTCTTCAAAGACAACATTTCCATTCTATGAAAAGGAACAAAATGCACTATAGTCAATATTATATTCCATATCTTCACTAATTTTGCTTCTTTTAATTCACCATCAATAGTCAAACACACAAGAGCCAGCATGGCATAGCCATTTGAATGTTGGATTTGCTCAGGACATTGTCCAAGAAAAGGATAGTGTAAACTGGCCAGTAATTTTCCAGTAAGGTGAGGTTCAGGGAGTAAAAGATTCACCATATCCACTTTTAGGCAGGCTGGAAACTTCTCTTGCCATAGAGAGGCATTCACTATTCCCCTTATCCACTCAGCAAGTCCTTCTTGGGCTGTTTTTATGAGCCAGGAAAGGCATCAGTACAATACATATATGTCAATATTCACCTCTCCACATCCTGTCCACATCTGTGGGATGCAGAAACTACAATGTGCCCATTAGCACAGGTCAAGCAGTGACCAAATTACATCCACTGGACCGACAGAAAGCAAATTCTTCACAGTGGGGCATTTGTTTTCTTTTTGTAGAGTATAGAAGGCCTGACCACTTGAGGCAGTTCCTTTGAATAACATTGTACAGTGCCACTCTACCCACATTGAGTCAGACCTGCTCTGGGTTTTCTGCTATTGACATTCTAGTCTCTGTTTTGCTCATTTAGGGCCAAATAATGGAACATAAGTTCTTTATAGAATGGATATCCTCTTTCACCAAGCGTGCAACTTTGGAAGGGATACACACTGAGTGGTGAGGGAGGAAGGGGACACCAGCAGAATCAACCAGTTTAGCCAGTCAATCCTGCTGCTCAATGGGATGACAGATGTCACAGCCAGAACACCCTCACATCCATTTTTTTTCTCATTTATTAACTACCAGTGGCGTCACTAGGATTGGTGTCACTTGGTGCGGTAACTCATGGTGTCACAACACAACCCCCCCCATTGACCTCCTTCCATTTCACACCATACAGAATCCTTAGTAATGCTTTTTTGTACTAATGTTACTCATAAATCATAACTCCCATATATCAATGAATGTAATGCTAATAGTTGTGATATAAACAACTAGTAAAATTAAAATTATACCTTCAAATTACAATATCATATGTACAACCTAAATGTATTTACATATACATAGTAAAGATTTGGTTAAAATGTGATGTTTTTGAAGTTTTTTAAAATCTTTTTTTTAATTAAAATTTTGAAATTTGAAATTTAAAAAATTCTGGGGCCTCTCATTTCTCCTCCCACTGAGCTTCATCCCACTTCCATAATCTCTTACAGCATTTTGAAGGGAAGCAGGTGAATGGCACAACTTGTTTCTGCCAAAAGGTAGGTGTTCGAGGAGAAGTGGTATCAGCTCCCCTTTAGGGTGACACCTGGTGCAGTCTGCACCCCCCACACCCTACTAGTGACACCACTGGTAACTACTAGTTCTATTGTAAGTCTAGGGCCATGGTGGCAAATCTATGCCATGTGTGCCAGGGATGTCATGCAAAGCCATTTTTGTGGCATGTGGAGGGCAGGCAAGAGGAAGAACAGGCATGTGCCTGTTCCTTCTCTTCCTCGGCTGTCCTGGGCCTTCAGTTGCCTTTATCTGGAGAAGAAGTTCTGCCCCAGAAGTCCCATCCCCACAGTTCAGATGTTCCTCCCTAGAAGTCCTGTCCCCCTCCCCCCCCCCCAAGATGTTCCACCCCCAGCATCACTGAGCGCTGGAAGGCCTTTTTGTTTGGGCACTTGGTCCCTAGAAGGTTTGCCATCACTGGTCTAGGGCTCATTTGGCTCTACTCTGTGGGAAGAAACACTCATGAGCTTGAAGAAAGGTATCTGTACTCTGACTGTTAGAAAGTGGAATTCACAAAAGACACAGTAGTAGGAATTTACTTATTTACATGGATAGCTACCCTGAAATCAATTCCCTGTAGGATGCCCATTCAAGAAGGCCTCAAAGACTGTAGGAACTGATTAGTATCACTCCACTGTTGCATACCCATCAGGATAACTCCCAGTAACCTAGCATGAGATTTGACAGTAAATCTGAAGAGAGATTTAGAGACACATGGGCATTTCCTACCTGGCAGCATCTCAGATATTCCTGAATCCCACTCATAAGGAGAAAGCATGTGCTGAATCTTGCCTATGACA
Organism: Urosaurus nigricauda; assembly: GCA_034509955.1. Taxonomy (NCBI): domain Eukaryota; kingdom Metazoa; phylum Chordata; class Lepidosauria; order Squamata; family Phrynosomatidae; genus Urosaurus; species Urosaurus nigricauda. The sequence goes on along the minus strand of JAOEGL010000001.1, from coordinate 250,888,398 downwards.
GACTGGGAAGTGATGGGGCCTCAACATCACCTCTATACAGTAGCTGTGCAATTTGAACCTATGCATTGCTGCAGCAACATATATCTTAGGATGCTGCCTAACAGCAGAATTAATCAAGTTTGACATCACTTTAACTGTCATGGCTTCATCTTATGGAATCCTGGGCTTTGTAGTTTGTTGTGGCACCAGAGCTCTCCGACAGGGAATGCTAAATATCCCACGAAACTACAGATCCCACAGTTCTATAACATTGTGCCATGGAAGTTAAAACAGTGTCAGACTGTATTAATTCCACAGTGCAGATACAACCTTTCTGCTATTTCTTGTTGTTAGCACTCTTGCTTACTGTCTTACCCAAGTCTCAGGAGACTGCTCCTGACAAGGCAGAATTGTGCTTAAATATTTGGGCATGGGCTATAGAGAGCACATAACTCCCTTGTTGTAACAGCTCAATTGGCTGCTGATCCGTCATTGGGCACAATTCAAAGTGCTATAAAGCTCTAAACAGCTTGGGTCCAGGTTATAATTTATTTATTTATTTATTTGAAGGACTGTACCACCCTTTATTAGCCCATCAGAAAAGTCAGAGCCTGAGCAGATGGGCCAGGAAAGCATGGATTGAGCCCATGGTACCTTGGCCCTCGTGTTCCCCCAGATTATTCCCTGGTTTGGCACAGGTATGGGTGGATGTTCATGCACCCATCCCCACACCAATCCAGGGCCTGCATGCTGCTCCTTATCTTTCCAGCAGTAGATCCAACTGAGAAGCCCCCTCTCCCCCATTCACCCTGTCTAATGTGGAAATGGGCACCTGTCTACATGGCCCAGTGCCCTGTTTCTACATCAAATATGGTGACTTGGGGGCTTCTCAGTTAAATCCACCACTGGAAAGGTAAGGAGCATGGGGGTGCCTGTCTGAACAGCCCAATTGTGCCGTTGAGTTTCTTAGAGACTCCATGGAAAACTAGGAGTGTTTTGCCCTGGTGTAAAGGCTTTTTACCCTGTGGTCAGACCAACTCCTTTGGATTCTTGTTTGTACAGGCAAGATCAGACCAATCCTGCCCCATGGGTTTTGGCCTGTGTCATCTGCACTAGACAACATGAGGCCAGGGAAGAATCTAGGCCATTTGGTCGATGTGGGCAACCCCTAAGATTGTTTGGAGAGGCCCTTCTCTCAGTCTCACCACTATCTCAGTTTTGTTTGGTGGGAACAAGGGAGGGGGCCTTCTCGGTGGAAATGTCCAGGTTCTGGACCTTCCTCTCTAGAGAGGCTAGGATGGCTCCATCCCTGCTTTTCTTTTGGCAGCAGGTAAAAACATTTTTATGCTATTAAGATTGTTCAGTCTGCTGGGCTTTTAGATACTGTACAATTCAGTTATCAAGATTGTTATGTAGTTCTTAATACATTTTACATGTAATTTTTTTAAACTTTTAATTTGTTTAATTATTTTTTAAACTTCATCTTTACACTTTTTAATGCTCTGGTATTGTTAATTTGTATAGTTTTAACTTAGTTAGTAGCCACATTGAGTCCCTATATTGAGAGAAAGGGAGGATGATGTTGAGGATAATGACAATAAGAATAAAAATAATAATAACAAAAACAACAAAAACAACAACTTAAGCAGGAATAACAACACAATGGAATGTGAGAAAAGTTTGTAAAAGTAAAAAAAAACTATGAAGAGCAAGTACTTTACATTTTTTAAAAATGAATTGGCAGTCTTCTTTGAGTGGGTTATAATTAATGAACTCCAAATATTACCAGACAAGACTGAATACCTAGAGCAGAAATGGGGAACCTGTAGCTCTCAAGAAGAGAAGAATGATGTGAATTGTAGTCCATGTTGTTTTCTGAGCAGAAAATATTTTCAGCCCAAGAAACTTGCTTTCCATTCAGTAAATAAGAAGGGAAAAAAAGGATTTTTTCTCAGAATAAGTACTGAACTACAATGATTCATCCAGAATTGTGCTCATCTGGGTTTTCTAACACCATTTTTGGTGATGGAATTTGAATACTTATTAATATTATTTCTATCTCAATTCTGGACTGGCCATATGGAATCACAGTTCAGTGGTTTTTATTTTATGTAATGTGTTGTTTCAGGCAGGTGGTGCTAGGAAACAGTTGCTCATAGACATTTAAATATCAAAGGCAAAATGTGAAATATTTCATATGAAAATTGGTGCTATTTTTTTTATAGTTCTTGAATGCTCTATCCCCACATACTCTTTCACTTTTCCCAAAACTTCTGTCAGTCTAAAACTGTGACAAAAATGCACAGAATGTATAATCTCAGAAAGATGTTCTAACAGATAATACAACTGTTTGCTCTATTTTCAAACACCTTCCATTGCTGGACTTGGGGGAAAATAACACTTGGTATTCAAAGCAATAATTTTGTGGATTGGCTGTTATCAAGAAGAGAGACATGGGTCTGATTAAAGTCTGTATGTGAATGAGATCTGTTACTGTATACATTATTAATGAACTCAGGGTAATTGTAAAGTTTTATGACTTAGGGATCAGTAGAAATTGGTTCCACGGTCATTTTGAGAAATTATGAGAATATGCCCTGCACTGTGGGTGCTGATAGCTTAGCATTAGTCATGGTCTTCCCGCAGCCATGGCCTGTGACAGCACTTAATGATAGTCATTTTGTAGCGTGACCATGCATTAGAATAGATTTACAAGAGCATAAAATGTCAGATAGCAAACTGGAGAGTTCTTTGTCAGTTCTTTGCAGAAGAAGCGTTCTCTAATCCTAGGAGTTAGGTTGGTTACAACTTGGGGTCAAGATGAATATTCTGTAGAAGCAAGCAAGTCATGTAGGGCAGGAGTAAAGAAACTTTGACTTTCTAGACACCTACCAACAACCTGGCATGACTGATGATAAGGGATTGTGGGAACTATAGTTTCAAATATCTGTAGAGTCAAATGTTCACCACCATCAATGTAGAGGAATAAGAATGCCATCCTTCACTGAGTATGAAATGCTACTGGCAAATTAGGTCATAATACTATATGCAGTTGTTGCTGCTGCAGCTCTGTGCCTTCAAGTCAACTTATGGTGCCCCTAAGGGGAATCTGTCACAAGATTTGGCAAGATTTGTTCACAGGGATTTGCCTTTGCCTCCGTCTGGGAGGCTAAGAGATTGTGACTTGTCCAAGGTCACTTGGTGGATTTCCATGGCTGAACAGAGATTTGAACCCTGATCTCCAGAGTAATAGTCCACCATCTAAACCACTACACCATGCTGGCTTTCTTGTATGTAGTAACCTGTAGATAAACTCCACTGGGTTCAGGAGGATTTCCTTCTGCATAAACATAGTTTGGATTGTACTCTCTCACTCACAAGCCAGTATAAAATGTTGGCTTTCAGATGGAGAGCTGACCATTTTTAATATGCAGTATCTAGAGTGGGAATGGGAGAACCTAACTTTTTTGTTCAGCTAAATTATGGAAGTGAAAAGTACAACTGTAACGATACACAGTAACTGTACAACTGTACAACTGTAATGATACACAGGTCAATATTAAAAAGTATAGTGGGACCTTGGTATTTGTGGGAGTCTGTTCCTGACCACCGCAGATACCACACCATCATTAGGTACAACAGGACTTCAGGTGATGTCCCATTGTCCCTAATGGCAGCATAGCTGCATGCATGACCTGCCATTGGAGACAACGGGGGCTGTCCCTAATGGTAGCATGACCATGTGCACAAGGTGCCACTGGGGACAACAGTCAGCTTGCCATCCACAGATGCTTAAATCCATGGATGGCAAATCTCTGGCTGCTGAGGGCCCACTGTATAGTTGAAATACAGTAGTCCTCCGTATCTCCAGCTTCATCTGGGGAGATATATGTCTGAAAGTGCCCAGTGTGATATATTGCCATTCAAAAACCTGGACAAACATTAAACAGTCTGTCCTTTTTTTCCACCTTTAAAGGTGGCCGATACAGTATGGAAAGAAGGGATGGGTATACATCTGAGAAATGTTTCTGCAGTGCAACATCAGAAAGACTGAGTTGTCCCAGATAAGCCAATGGCTTTGGTTGAATTTAGATTTGACCCAAACTGTCTGAAATCCTAATCCAACATTAAATCAGGTCTGAAGGGAAAGCCTAGAACTAATTCAAAAGTAAATGGTCAGTGGTACATTACTGAGATGATACACTGGTCCAGCAGTGCTATATCACCTCTACTTGTATGATAAAAGCACTTGCTGGAGAATAAGCTATTTATTTATTTTCATTTATATCCCACATTTCTTCTAAGGTGTTTAAGGTACATGGCCAACTCTCCATTTTTTCCCCACCAGATCTGTGAAGTGGGATAGGATGACATAATCACTAGACCAAAATCAACCAATGAATAGAGATCTGGATATGGAGCGCTCTAGTTGTGACCCAATAGTGTAACCATGAGGTCATGATGATCTCATGTAAAAAAAGGTTGATTGAGAAAAAGCTGGAAATAGCCTTCTCTATCTGATGTGGAGAATAATTAAACAGTTCCTTCTCACTGTGCCATCTGTATCTCATTTCTTGCTTCACTGTACTGAAGTTGAATGGTATTTCTTAAATTAGTAAAGTAGCTGGTCACAACAGGTACAGAGAGAGTTAGGTTAGTGTAGTGGGTTGAGTGTTTCACAAGGTCTCTAAGAGCAGCCATGGAAACTCATTGGTGACCTTGGGCAAATTGCACTCCCTTAATCCCTGTCTGCACAGGCCATAAAAAAATTCCTCCCCCCCCCCGTCCCCATCTCTTGCTCTGTATCTTGACAGAAGATCTGGATCCCTCCAGTGCAATGCCCGGCAGCTGTTTAGAAGGCATCTCACTATGGCACCCACCTCTGGAGCTGCTCACAAAAGTAATTCACTCTGAGGTCATAATGAGGTGCCCAGCCAAGCAATTGTGGCTGGGCACCCCACTCTGACTCAGACTGAGCAGTTCTTGCAGTGGTGGTGGCATAATGCAGTGGAGAAGGACTAGCATATGGACCTGCATTACAACAAAAGTGCCTGCTATCATAACAGGAATGCCTGCATGGCAGGGGATACTGGGGCAACTCCAGGGCTAGACTACTCTGGACTGCTTGGGGAGTATTCTGCTCAGTGGAGACACCACCTCAGAGGAAGGCAATGGCAAATCTGCTCCTAATAAATCTTGCCAAGAAAATCTCATAATAGGTTCATCTTAGAGACACCCATAAGTTAAGTTTTTTAAAAAATGTGAAGGCACATAACTACAAAGGACTCAGCTCCTGTTGTGCTTTCATCCCTGGATTGAAGACCTGAGATAATAGTTTAGATTCATGGGGCCCAGCTTTTTATAAAGCCAATCAAGATGAAAGGATCAACATTAAAGTACAAGCTTGCTGTAACTAGAGATGTGATATTTCAAAATAAGAGCAAAGCCATCATAGTTCTAGGCCTGGCCTGAAATAGTTTTATGGGCGGCTTTATCATAGCCTACATTCAAATGACAGCAGAGTTGGGTCCCGATATGCTCCCCACAGGACACAATGGTCAGCATTTGGAAAAGAAACTTGTCAGATCCTTATAGGTCACTGCCACTTCCTTCCAGATGGGACATAAATAGCCAATCAAGCCATATGGTGGATGGGTCCACAGTACTAATCAAAAAGGAAGATTTCAGATTGAATCTTAGCCTTATAAAGCCCATGGGCATTTGTTCCTAGGAGACCTGAAGCCTCATATAACCCAGTAGTCGTGTGAGACTCTGTCCTATCACCAAAGAGAGAGGGACAAAATCACCTTCCTGGTCTAATTCAGAAGGAATGAACCTCTGTAAAATGGGAGCCTTAGCAGCACTGCTCTATGAGTTATTATAAACACAAACAACGTAAGCAGGATATATTCTAAATTATTATCACACAAATGGCTAACCACTGAAGGCCATGTATAGTTAAATAATAAATAAATAAATAAATAATAGTTTCATGTCCATGATAAAGTGTTTACATACAGCCAGTCCTAAGCATTGGCATGTAGTCTTTTCCTTGATGTTTTTGTTCCTTGAAGTATTATCCCTGTTGAAAGAGCAGGAGAATTTAGTAATGACAGATGAGGACCTGGACAGCTTTTAGAAAGCATTCACTATGACCTATAAAAGAGAATTATTTCTGTTTTATAGAGCAATTTGATAAGGCTTGATTTATTATTTACAAAGAGGAGATTAAGAAAGGAGACACAGGTGTAGGTAAATAATATACTGCCCTTTCTTTTTCTTTCAACCAAGGATTTGAAGGTCTGAACTGTGAAATCAACTTTGATGACTGCTCCTACCACTTCTGTGAAAACAATTCAACATGCTTAGACCTGGTTGCAGACTATGCTTGTGTTTGTCCTCCAGGCTTCACTGGTAAGGCATTATCTGAGATCTGAAATGAAACAATAAATATTTAAAGGCTTCATTATATCTTGCAAAATTAAAAGTAAATAACTGGCCGTGGTGACATTTTATACATTGCCCCATTGCTCATAGCAATTGAATGTATGATACGGTACAATAAGGCTCATCAATTATCTTTCTTAATCCCCTGATTTTGGATGAGAGTTGGAAATGCTGACTTTACAGTTTCTGAGTTAATAAAAATCAACTTTTAAGAAAACATACTCTTTGCCCAATAGTAACTAACCCACTTCTTAGAAAAGAACAACAAAATCAAGTGCACATTATACACCAGGGTTGGAGTTTTTTTCCTCTCCTTTCAACAGTTTTGTTCCCTTAGGGAAAATGTGTTGGGTGCTTCATGCTCAGAGCATAAAAGTCTGCTCCCATGTTCTCAGGGATGCTAGACTGGCACCCTCCTTGTTGTCCTTCTGTGAACAGGAAAGGGCTTTTTTATTCCAATACCTTTTTGCAAAAAGTGACACTTCTACAAGAAAAGGACTTTTATTAGTGTGCAATCTGTGACAGATTCCTTCTGGGTTGCTCACAAAGACACCAAGCACTCCCTGGGGTTAATATTTGGGGCCTCAAGGTGGCTGAGCAAACACATTTTAACTTGGATTTGGAGTTGTAACTGTGTGACTGATTTTTTTTTCTTTAAAACCCTTAACCGAATGACTCAGGCAGAGATGTAAAAGCAAACCATAACAAAGATTTATTCCATAAGAAAAGGCTCAGACAACAAACCTGTAAGCTGGCTCTGTGCTTATTTCAATGTAACAACTTATTTTAAAATCAATGTAACAATTTTCCAGAACTCTTTTTCCAGATACTTCACCACCAGCCACTCCATCCAAGCTCCCAACTAATCAGAATCTTATCATTTCTCCTATCTTCTTCTAACTCTATTTCTAACTAGAGCTGTCTTGCAGTTAAACTCTCAAACCTCTCCTTTTATATTCCTCCTCCTCCCCCCTCCCCGCCTCGCAAGCTCCCCTTCTCAGCATTCCTAGAGCTGTGAAAGATTGGCTTTATTCAGGCCAGGCATACAGTTGTTTTTAAACATATCTCTTTTCTGTTTAATACATCTATTTCAAATGGTGCTTGATTTTATTGAGAGTTTACTTGAACTTCAAAAATAACTTTAGGTATATTTTTTTACCCATGTGTGTTTTTAGTTGTACCTCTTTTTTTATACTGTAAGCAGCTTTGGATCTTAGCTTTGGGAAGAGAGTGGGATATAAAGTGTGGAGCCAGAATTGTGTAGTGGTCTGAGCATTAGACTACTTATATAGAGACTAGAGTTCAATTCTCGCTCGTCCATGGAAACCCGCTGAGTGACCTTGGGCAAGTAACACTGTCTCAGCATCAGATGAAGGCAAAGGCAAAAACACTTCTGAACAAATTTTGCTGAGAAAATTCCATGATAGGTTTACCTTAGAGTTGGCATAAGTCAGAGATGCCTTGAAGGCACACAACATTAGATAAATACAAGTAACTAAATACAAATAAGTAGTTAATTCTTTGCTTAGTAATGATGGTGTAACTAGATGATTTTATGCTGCAACCTCAAGAGAGATAACTTCCCTCTTTTGTAATGCAACTGTAACTTATGTTACATCTATAGTTACTTGTATCATTAATGAAGTGTAATCCGACTAAATGGTAAAGAATGAAAATCAAATTGTTCTTAGGTTAATGTGTGCAGCTGCTTTGTGCTCTGTTGTGGGTTTTGAGGTGATGACGGAATAGAGAGTGTGCCTCAGAGTAATGTCCTATCATCCCTGTCATAGATTGTTTCAGCATTCAGGTTATGGATGGTTTCAGTATTTCATTCTATTCTGTCTTCTTCAAAATCACCTTCCAAGCTCTGCAAAGGAGGCACTGGCCATTAATTTAAGTCTTGTTTAATACCACCCTCTCCTTCCAGTGCTGCCCATTCTTCATCACCACTCTCTGAATAATATTTGCTTGGGCGTATACAACAGAAGTGTAGAAATGCATAGGTGCCATAAATTCACCCTATATTTGTCTTTTATGGGCATTGACCTTTGGTCAAATGGTGAGCCTAATTTAGACTTTGTTGTAAAATGCACACAGAAACCTTTGCCCACCTTTGAAATCCTCCCTGTCTCTCTGATGGATAGCTGTGTCATATAGCTAATCTCACTTTTGGCAATCCCTTTAACTCCTTGCCCTGCCCTATGTGTTCTAACTACTTTATTGTTGACCCAAAAACCTGCAATAAATACTTGTGATTGGTTCTGTCTCATGGTCAATGTGACATTACACTAGATGAAAGATTTTCTGTTGACTGGGACTCAGCTTTGTGTCTGCAAAATCAAAATTTCCATTAACATTAGCCTTATTCAGACATTAAAATTTACCCATAAGGATGAGAATGGTGAAACTCTCGCCGTCTGGATGCTTTGGAGTTTCAGTCCAACCATCTCTTGCCATGGGCTATGTGTGCTAGGATTTTTGGGAGCTACGATTCAAGAACAACATCATTCCTTCACCAGCACTGCCTATGCAACTTTAGGATGAACTTCTTAGAATGAAAGTTTAAGAGCTAATCTGGAGAAAATATGTTCATTTATCAATGAAGAATAGCATGAGATGAAATGAAACTTGTTTATCCTTTGTGTGGAATACTATCAATTTTTTATTTATTTTATTTTCAGACTTATGTTGGTGCCAGTATTTCTGGAAACAAGTAAAACAGTGCCTCCACCTGAAACATGGGGGCTCAACAGATGGGTACCTCTGTGCCTCCCATCTTTGTCCTGAGTTGGTGCTGCAGCAGCCACTTGCTGCAACACTGACACATGACCAAAAAGAAGCTGCCTAGAGTGGCTTCTTTTTTGTGGCATCGCAAACAGGAAGGGGCACCGCCATAATGCCACTTTCTGCCAGTGATGTCTGGATGCTGCATGGTGGCAGCATCATCATGGTGGCCCCCACCATTCAGATTAACAGGACTCCAACATACATGAAATTTGCCGGGGGGTGGTGGTGGTCCAGAACAGATCCCCCTCCATTTGGCAAGGGCAAACTATACAGCTAAATCCAAAAACCCTAAAGCAGCTATACCTTTATTGGGCCAACTACAAAGCATAAACTACATTGTGTAAGCTTCTGAAGCTTCATGAGTCAAACATGTTTATAAATCATACAGGAGAAGAAAGATTGTGTTGGTAGAGTCACAGGCCTATGTTTTGGCTCAGGAGTTACTCTGTTTTCAGTTAAGATAGTTTGGAGGGATCTCAATGCAGGCAAAGTGCACTTTTTGGGCATGAAGTTGTATTTGCATTGTTTGGGTATGAGGTACAAACTATGCAATTGCAGATCCTTAAACAGAGTCTGTGGTTGTTTGGGTGCACATGCAGTTTGTATTTATGTGATCTCTTTTTGGCATTCTACCAAAGGTTTATAGGAACAACTTAGGTGAACATGTGTAATCTGTTCCTGCTCCTCCATTTTTGTGTATTCAGGTGAATATCTTCAGACATTCAGAACAGAGCTACATAGGAGATATTTCTATGTATCTATGGGGTGAAACAGATGGACAGGAAAAAGTGACTTGAAGCTGCCTTTTCTTAAGCCACATTGAAACTCCACCAACTGCACCACCAGCTCCCAAGGCAGCTGGAGTGCTCATGCCATGATCACAAAAGATGTTTCTTTTTTAAATGACTTTTATCTGCATAAGGGCACTTTTCTGCTAGCTTCAAGGCATGTGTCATCTAAATGCCATGCCTTCAAACCAGCCTGAAAGCACCTCTTTTTGCCTGTCTGTACCCGACCAATGTATACATTTTGCAAAAGGTGGGGGGGGGGGGAAACACTTCCAGAATATGTCCAGGCATATTGTATAGACTTTCGAAAAAATATATAGCCTTATCCAAATGGATATTCACTCAGTAATAAGTTGAAGAGGTTTGCAGTATTTATCCCTAATGACATAGTAAGTTGTGATAATTGTGTGCTCTTTTACTTTCCCTGTTGAGTTCTGAATTTAAATTGTATTTAAATTTCTTTAACATATATTTATAGAAATTAGCCTTTCTTTCCTTTACTTTTTCCTTCCTTTGACTTGACCATTCTTAACCTTGGCCCAATCTTTTGCAAAAGCTTTCAGCCATACACAAAGCATACCACTTTTGATCCAATACAAATATAACATCAAGTAGGTGATTGCTGAGAATGAAACATGGTGCAGTGTTTGCACAAAATGAATAAGCAAAGAGGATACTTCCTGGGGAAAAGTGAGAACATTTAGGCACCATGAGGTTTAGAGAGTGAATTTTGCCATTTCAGGGATGCCTTGGCTATTCTGAATTCTCAGGCCAGCAAGATGTGGAGGGGACATTGTTTTGTGTTGGTCAGCCCCAGTTTTGGCTGCCACCCACAATAAATGACAGGTTCAGTGGTGATGTCCCCCAGTGTCAACCAGTGTGTGGGGGGCTGTTGAGGGAGGCAACGAAAGGGGAAGCAGCATCAGTCCACTCACAAGTAGGGAGTAGCGCTGGTGGTCTACTTGTTAGTAGGGGTGGTAGACCACCACAGTGGCTCCCTACTCATGCTATGGCAGCTCTCTAGTCATGAGCTGAGCACTGGTACTGGCCCCGCCTGAAGCAGCAGTTGCCTCAGCAGTGAAAACTGGAGGGGTACGCTTGCCCCTACCCCTACAGGAGGAAGGCCTGACGAAGTGTCACACCTCTTCTGGGATTTCACCCAGTGTGGGCTGCACCACCCCCCCCCAAGCAGCGTCACTACACAGGTTGCTCCATTTTTAATATGCTTTTGTGGAGGGAGGGTTATGGGAGGATCACTGTGCTGCTTGTCGGTGAAATAGCCATTGTGGTGTAATGGCATGAGTATTGGACTATACCTCTGGAGAAAATTAAACCTTAGATTTCTTCAGATTTCTTGAGTACACTCCATTTTCATTAATGAGCTAAAATTGAGAAAATCTTTCCCTGTTCCTATGACTTAATCACTCACTTTAAATTTATGTAAATCACCTACAGAAGCATCATGGTGTAGTAGTTTGAGCATTGACTATAGCTCTGGCAAACCAGAGTTTGAATCTCACTTTGGCCATGGAAACACACTGGGTGACCTTGGGTAAGTCACATTCTCTCAGATCTGATTTGCACTGCAGAAATAATGCTATCTGACACCACTTTAACTGCCATGGCTAAGTGTAATGGATTTCTGGGATGTGCACTTTTGTGAGATATTTAGCCTCTGGTGCTACAACAAACTACAAATCCCAGAAACCCATCACACTGAGCCATGGCATTTAAAGCAATGTCAAACTGCATTATTGCTGCAGTGCAGGTTAGACCTCAGCTTCCAGGAAAGGCAAAGGCAAGCTCCCTCTGATCAGATCTTGCCAAGAAAACCCTATAATAGGTTTAATTTAGGGTTGCCATAAGCTGGAAATGACTTGAAAGCACACAACAACAAGACATGAATGTGTCTGGTTAACCCCACATCAACAACTACCCTAACTTGGGGAAATGGGATTGTAAACTGGAGAGAAGTAAAACTGTGGAAATTTGGATGGTACCAGGGGAACTCCAGATGGTACCAGGGGAACTTTCCAGAACTTAAAAAAAATCTAAATCAGCAGCTATATGGGATATATATAGCAGTGACATATATGGTGGGTGACAATTGTTGCTGTAGGCAGAAATAAGCCTTCAGCAACATTAAACATCTCAGACTTTAGATGAGGAATCTGAGGGACAATTTCAGTTACTAGTTCCACAGGTAAAGTCAACTGGATATAGAGAGTGTGATCCTCTCACATACCACTCACTGATTCAGGTTGGCTATTCATTAGATCTATTTATTTCTTACCAATCAAAAACAGTACATGAAAAATTAGGACAGCAAAGTGGAAAAACAAGAAGTAACAACAAAACCTCAAGGGCATTTGATGATATAATCTACAATAAATATATGAGTGAAGACATACTAATGGAGACCTATGTTTGAAGGAGCTTTTAGATGCTTCATGTACTTAACCAAACAGTTAATTTCTGTATAAAGAATAAAGAGTAGAACTACCAGTGAGTTGCCTAGAATTAAAGGGAAAATCAATTATGGTTCAACAACACAATTTTCTCTCCCTGTTAGAAATTAACCAAAGTGCCTTGTTTACATGAAATCAGAGGCATAATTTGTCGAAAGTTTCTCATCTGCAAATAATTAGCATGATTTCTTTAATTAGAATGAAAGCTTAAGAGCTGAAATCATCTGGAGAAAATGTGTTCATTCATCAACTAAGAATAGCATGAGATGAAATGAAACTTGTTCATTCTTTGTGTGGTTTCTGTTTAGGGAATACTATCAAGTTTTTATTTATTAATTTTCAGACTTATGTTGGTGCCAGTTGTTTTGGAAACAAGTAAATGAAAACAGTGCCTCCACCTGAAACATGACTGTGAATTAATGCCTCATGGCCATGCTGCATACGCATCATGGCAAACTAAAACCAACCACAGGAACCATCAGTATTTGGGTCTTGCACTTGAACACAGCCTAAGGCCTTGTCTGCACTAGCCAAGGTACCCCAGAGGCAGCCCAAAGCATCCTGATGCCACAGCTGCACCCATCTCTCCCTGTTACCTCACCCTCGTTCCTGTCCTAGGTTGGCTATCTTCATGGGCATCCTGCTAATCCACATGGCATGTCTGCTGTTGCTCCAAGTCACTCACGACAGAGGTCAGGATGAGGCACCTAGAGATGGTCTCATGGATGGGTGCCTCATTCTGACTTCAGAATGAGTGACCCATGGCAGTGGGTGCACCAGGCATGTCAGTATGTCATTCCCATGTAGACAGCTACCTTGGTAAAATATAGAGGGGCCAGATCTTTCTGCAAGACCCAGAGTAACAGACAAATTTTAAAAATGTGGTTTAAGGTTGCTATACCTCAGTTTTGCTGTGGAGCATGCCAGAGACCATCCAAACTGCTCACATCAGAAACACGATTTGAGACACATCCTGACAGGATGCCACCAAAATGGGAGGAAGTTAAATGGGCCTTTTGGCCTACGCAGACAAGGCCATGGAGTCATTAAAAGAATGTGGCTACATTTGTGCTGAGTCTAAAGGGAACAAAATGTTGGTTCTACTGAGAATCTATTTTCATGTTACTAACATCCCATCTCAGTGATCAAATATTTGCAAATACTCGAGATACTTAAACCATTCTGACCTTAAAAATGCATCTACACTGCAGAATTAGTGCCATTTGATACAGTTTTAACAGCTTTGTGTCGATGCTGTGGAATTCTGGGATTTGTAGTTTTATGAGATATGCGATCTTGTCTGACAAAGAGCTCTGGTGCCAAAACAAACCACAAGCCCTAGGATTCCATACGATGGAGCCATGACAGTTGAAGCAGTGTCAAACTTCATTTATTCTGCAACATGGCAGCAGCCCAGGTTATAGATGCTAGGTTAAATTCCAAAATTTCTTCCTTCCATTCATGAGAGGATTCTGATGTCTCAAGCAGATGAATTATGTTGGCAGAATAGAGGAGGTGGTAACTGTAAGTTACCCCTGTCTTTGGTTCTCTGTCAGATTTACCTTACCTATAGTCTACCAAACATGCTCTGGAAAAGTGCTGTAGGTTGTGCTGGATCTCACAGAGGAAGGGGGCATTACTAAAGAACTGTTGTTGTTGTGTGCCTTGAAGTCATTTCTGACTTATAGTGACACTAAGGTGAGCCTGTCAAGGGCAATCATTGCATTACACACACACACACACACACACACACACACTTATGTGCTGAGTTACTGCTGAGCATCAATAGGATTTGGCCTAGTTTAAGATGGAACAGTTAGGGGATGGGGAAACCATTTAAATATGTCTTCAAGCATTTTACCTTTAGCTAATTGGTTTTTACTGGGACTCTTTATTGTCTGCCTGTATCATTTATAATTGGTTTTCTTTTCCAGGCTATCAAAAATCTTAGATTTCTTAGGTTATACTAAGATTATGCTAACTGCAATTATAGTATAGCAAATTGAATTTTATAATAATCTTACAAAATATATTTGTAAATACTTGTGTATTCACTTTCTATTATCTTGGCCATAAAAAAATAATAATAACTACTTTCTATGATCTATAGAAATCCCTGGCTTTAAAGCTGTTGGGTAAACATAAAATACAATGTTTCCAACCAGGATAAGTTAAATTATGTAGTTGTCACTTGGATTATGAAGTAGCTTTTTTGCTATCCCAAACCCTACATGATTTATAGTTTTAACGTTTCATTTTCTTTTCTGTCAGACAAAAACTGTTCAATGGACATTGATGAATGTGCCTTCAAGCCCTGCAAAAATGGAGCCAGTTGCCATAATTTGATTGGCAAATTTTACTGTGACTGCTTGCCAGGTAGGTGCTCAGGCGGTACGTGGGTGAAGAGTTAGGACAAATGTTCAGGACAGAAATAGAACTAATTTCTTCAGATACATTATTTTAGATTCAAATTTACTTTGTACGAGCCACAGCCCTGCCTCTCCGCCCCATATCACCCACACATAGAAACTGTAATGCATGGCACATTTATTATTAGGACAGCATCCTCTATTTTTATAAATTTGCTTGCAGACCATGTTTCTTGAATACCTGTTCAAACATGAGGTGTTGCATACCAATGAAGAGAGGTTATTTTATATGAAAATATCAGCTGCATTCATAATAGCTTCTGCAGGTTGTTCCAGATTCTCACACTTTTAAGTATTATGATACACTGATTGCAGGACACAATTGTGCTGGTATTAGTTTCTGATGTTATGTATATATTCTGGGGTGGGAGAGCACTATACGTCCTAATCTTTCAAGCTTCCAAAGTTTTCAGGTTGATTAGTAGGGTTATGTTTTTCTTTTCTTTTTTAATGGCAAAAAATGTGGTAATTCTATTGGCTCTCCTTATCCACAGTTGGCTCTCCTTATCCACAGATTTTTTTATCCACAGATTCAAGCATCCACAGCTTGAAAATATTTAGAAAATCCATAAATTCCAAATAGCAAACCTTGATTTTCCATTTTATATAAGACACACCATTTTGTTATGACACTAGATTAAATGAGACTTGAACATCCACAGATTTTGTTATCCTCAGGAGCTCCTGGAACCAAACCCCAGCAGATAACAATTGCGCACTATATTGCCAGCCAGTGCAATGCTTTTAAAACTATATTTAGCTGTTCAACCACAATACTTATTACTGTCTGTCTTTGCAGTGGCTAGTAAAGTGCTGCAGAGATTGTATATCTTAACTTTAGTAAGGCATTTGGCATTATCTCCCATAATATTTTTGCAGACAAACTGGTAAACCTTGGCTAGATGATGGTACTGTTAAGTGGATTTGGAGTTGAGTCATGGATCAAACCCAAAGACTACTCACAAATGATTCCTTGTCATTCAGAACAGAACTGCCAAGGGGGTTCCAGTAGATGTTTAATCTGAGCTCATTCTTATTCAACATCTTTATAAGTGGTTAGATGAATGAATAGAGAGCATGCTCATTACATTTTCAGATCACAGAGGACTGGGAGGGATTGCTAATACCTCTGAAGACAGAATCAGGATTCAAGATTATCTCAGCCCACTGGAGAACTCAGCCAAAACTAACAAAATGAATTGCAACAAGGATTAGTGTCAGATTCCTCAGCTGGGAAAGAAAAATCAGATGCAGAAATATTGGAAGGTGACACCAGATTTGGGAGTGCTACATATGAAAAACATTTAAGGAGTTTAGTAGACCAGACGCCTAATATGTGGCAAGAAAACAATAAAAAGTAATAATATAATGCAATTCTAGGGTGTATCAATTGATTAGTGATTTGTTAAAATAGTTATGTCCCACCTTTTATCCAGAAATCTTTATCCAGAATTTGCAACAGAGATTGCAACAGAAATATTGGAAGGGTGGTGCCTCACTTGACAGTGCTACATATGAAAAGTTTCTATGGAGTTTAATAGACCACAACCCTAATATGTGTCAATGATGTGATGTGGTGGCATAAAAACAATCTAATTCAATTCTAGGGTGCATGAATTGATGATTTATTTATTAATTAAAATATTTATGTCACACCCTTTATCCAGAGATCTCAGGGTGGCCATTCAAAAAAAACCAATCTGAAAAATTTAAAACATTATAAATAATTAAAATAATTTTAAAAGGCTAAAAGACATATTAAACAATTAATATTTTTTAAAAATAAACAAACTTTAAAATGACTTTAAATGAATTAAAACCATTGGCATAAGCAGAACATATGCATAGAGAGAGCTTCTACAGATATTGTTCTTCCTAGTGATTTACAGCTTTAAATGTTATTACCAGAACTCTGAAATCAGATTGGATGTGTATTGCCAGCCAGTGCAATGCTTTTAAAACTAATGTTATATGGGTTTATATGAAGTTCCTGTCAGCAATCTAGCTGTGGCACTGTGGACTACTGTGGCTAGGGCTGCATCTACATTGCAGAATCAGTGCAGTTTGACATTGCTTTAAATGTTGTAGCTCAATAATATAGAATTCCGGGATTTGTAGTTTTGAGGAATATTTAGCTTTTTTCTACCAGAGAGCATTGGTACTACAAGAAATTACAAATACCAGGATTCCATAGCACTAAGCCATAGCAGTTAAAGTGGTGTCAAACTGCATTAATTCTGAAGTGTAGATGCATCCTAAGTTATAATTGTCCAGGAAAGACCATACCTGGTAGACTAGGCTGAGTTGCCCTCAAGCACTCCAGGCCACAGAGTTAATCTTGCTCTCCAGTGACAAAGATGGATTTAAGAGTAACCCAGTCAATAGTGCTAGACTAGATTATCTCGATCAAGGGCAGTAATAATATCACTCTTTTCTGCTTTGGTCAGACTTTGGTTGCAGTAGTGGATCCAGTCTTGGGCATGACAGTTTCAAGAGGATACCGTCAAGTTAGAGTGTATTTGAGCTAGAAGGTGAAGAATCTAGGAAAGAAACCTTGGATTTGCAGGCTCATTTGTTGAGGATCTCCCATGGTCTCTCAGAGCCTTCTCCATGGCTGTTCCCAAGCTGTAGAACTTGGCCTGTTTGGCTGAATTTAAATTATGGAGCAGTAGTATCTGTGAGAAGTGCTGTATTTTTAATCTTTTTCTGTACAAAACAACCACGTGCAAATTTTGCACATAATAAATCCCATATTGTGAATATGCTTTGAAAACTGAATGACTTATGAAGTCGTTCTCACAATGGGAAGGAAATTGCTATAGTTACTCTCTGGACTCTTTCATACAAGGCTAAATTGGAAGTATAATTTAAGGTCAATTCGAATGCAATCATGGGTTTTATGTTATTGCAAATTAACTCTTCACATGCAAATTCGGGCAGGAGGGAAGCCAATTCGAATGCAATCATGGGTTTTACCTTATTGCGAATTAAAGCTTCGCATGCAAATTTGGGCAGGAGGGGGTTAATTTCGGGTAATGGGAAGTAATTCCGAATGGAGCAGGGGTTCATGTAAATTCGCTAAACAAGCGAATTTACATAAATCTGCATTGGCTCCATTCGGAGTTGGGAGAAATTCCTCCCCGTTTGAAAGAGTCCACTGTTTGTTTTTAGAGAAAAAATAGTGACAAATTCCATCCTAAGAAGGAACTAATTTTGTTTTGTTTTGTTTTGTTTTCAAAAGAGCTTTCTAAAATTCACAGTTTTCTTCACAAATCAGATGGAATGGATTGGAAAATTTGAAAACCTTGAATATGTGAGACAGCAAAAATGACAGATTTGAGTGCTTGGCTTTTAAAAGCCTCTTTGTGGATCTCTGTGTTCACTCAGCTGTGTTTATGGTGCTGTAAAGTCTGTCACTTCTTTTGTCCTGGCTAGTTTTTCATCTTTAACAGTTACCTGATGGGGATATACAAAATGACCATAATCTGGCATTGCCTATATCTTAGCCAAAGTATCTGGCTAGGACTTTAATTCAACTATTTTTTAAAAAATATGAACTTCTCAAAATATCTACATTTCTTCATAAATGAGAGTAAAAGAATACAGGTTGAGTCTCCCCTATCCAAAATGTTTGGGACCAGAAGTGCTTTGGATTCTGAAATATTTGTTTATACATAAGAAGCTATCTTGGAGATTGGACCCAAGTCTTAACATGAAATTAAGTTATGTTTTGTATACACATAGCATGAAGGTAATTTTATACATAATATTTTTAAATAATTTTGTGTATGAAAGAAAGTTTATGTACACTGAAACATCAGAAAGCAAAGGTGTCACTATTGACCTTATCAGACAGGAGGAATTTCTCTTTATTGTGAATGGAGCCAATTCGAATTCATGTGAATTCACTAATTTAGCGAATTCATGTGAATTCCCATTGCATTCGGAATGCATTCAGAATGACTTCCCATTACCTGAAAATGACCCCCCCCCCCCATTTCCTGAAATTGCGTGAGATGCTTTAATTCGCAATAATGTAAAACCCATGACAGCATTTGGAATGACTTCGCTTTTGCCCAAAATTGCATGAGATACTTTAATTCGTAATAATGTGAAACCCCATGATTGCATTCGGATTGTCATTGGATTATACTTCCAATTTCCGACATCTGATAGAGTCAGTTGTAAGCCACCTATGTGGACAATTTTAGATTTTGGAATATTTGGGATTTCAGAATTCCAGATAAGAGCGGCTCAACATATATGTGTTAAAAAAAAAATCTGAACGTGAGGCAAAGTAAAATAAATGGCTTTGACTCTCCCAGGTCCAAGAAATGAGTAAACAGATGGGCTTTTACTCAAGCAAGGGCTTGTACAGATAGAAAGGAGCAAGGCATCTTCACATGCCCTGTGTTAAGAGGTTGCTGAAAACTCTTCCTGAGCAGATGTGAGAGAGGTTCTGGGAGAAAGTGCAGCCTGTGAAAATTGTCTTCTCCCCTTCTGGAGAACTTTTTTTCTGAATGGAACTACAGCCAAGAGATATTAAGAAGTTAGTTTTTTTCCCCATTTTAAAATATTGATTATATCCCTGTTCAATTTATGACAGAAATGTAAATATTTGACATCATTTTGGCAAAGAAGTCTTTAATGATTTCCTGCTTTGAGAAAAAAAAAGCTTGTCAAATTAATATTTGAAAGGTTTTCTTTCCTCTTTTGTAATTAGCAGATTGGATATCTTT
Source organism: Urosaurus nigricauda (assembly GCA_034509955.1). Classification (NCBI taxonomy): domain Eukaryota; kingdom Metazoa; phylum Chordata; class Lepidosauria; order Squamata; family Phrynosomatidae; genus Urosaurus; species Urosaurus nigricauda. The sequence goes on along the minus strand of JAOEGL010000001.1, from coordinate 250,868,761 downwards.
TAAGTCATCAAACTCATTACTATAGCTGAAGATCTGTAGCATATTCTTTCTGATTAGCTTAAAGACAGGGAGTAGGAATGAAAATGCTTTACATTTTGAGGCTGGAAAGCTGAATTAGTAATTAAGAGATGGGGTTAAGCCAAGGATGATTGTTTAGAAGCACCTTGTACTCTGGCAGAGGTACTGCTGTTTGCCATCTGGCTCTTCACATTGGGCAGAAAGAAAGCAATTGGGTCTTTTTCCCACTTGTAGAAAAACCAGCCAACCGTGGCCAGACATTGCCAGATTGCATTGTCTTGCCTTCTAGAGACATCTCCATATTTTTTTCCATTCAATAATTTCTTCATAGGTATTAGGTGAGAGGACCCCGGGGATGCATATATAGTTGCTCCTAGAAGCCTGACAAATCCTATTTGTCAAAACATGGCTGGCTTTATAACAGATGAATGGCTTTACAACAAGTGAAGGGTTGAAATACCATTGTAGCCATCAGTTTGTTTTCCTCCTTCCAGCCTAATTGGTTCTCTTGAAGACTTGTGTTCAAGTCTTTTACTTCAGGTCTCAATTCAAGTCTCAGATCTTTACCTTCAAGTCTTAAGTTGACTATCAAGTCCTTGCAAGATACTTTCAAGTCGAATCTCAAGTGTGGGATCCCACTTTAACAGAAAAAAGAGGTATTGGTGGGAGGGGAGATTTCAATACCTTAAAATTCAAGACAACACGGTTGGAGGTAAAACTCTCAGAGGCGAAAAGCAAATGTGTTAGGCAACAGGCTTGAACTAGAAAGAGCCTTCTAAAGCTTTCCAAAGGTTTTAGAAGTCTCCCCTAATATACAACAGGGACAGGCTTCTGAGTAGACTTCAACCTTTTCCTCAAGCCCATTGTCTAACATCTTTGCTGTTTCTGGATGAACTTTGACCAGGAAATCAGTCACTAAAAATATGCAGTTCTCAAGTCATTTTATGGCCAGGTCAAGTCCAATTAGAGCCATTGAAGTAACTTGAGTCCAAATCAAGTTCAAGTCAATCAGTTCAAGTCTACATTACTGTTGGAGAGTGTGGTTTATATTCCTATTGATACATCTGTTTAGACTATTTTGTATCATTTAAAACTGCAATTTCTAAAATAAATTAAATTCATATATTGATATATAATAATTTTCCTGTCCGAACTTTTGTTGATCAGTTTCTACCAATCATTTTCAAAGCAGCTAGTCCTCTTGGTACACTCATTTTGGGGAACTAGCTACTATATGCTTTGGACCATGGCACTTTCACTCCTTGTACCCACAGTATTTTAATCATTGTAAGTATTTTAATCTTATCATTTCACTCATCTGGAGGCCAAGTTGTTCACATTGTTTTCTTGACTGTTTCCCTTGTTGTAGTTTGATTTGACTTGAGTAAAGTTAATACTCAGTTAAATTAACAGCTGGACTCTTATCTTTATTCCACAGGGGCTCTTTACAAGATTGCCCAAAGCTTGGAATGTTACTTTTTAATAGGAACTAGTTACTTTACTTATTACTCAGGTCATTCATCAGTTTGCTACTTATCACTGTTACTGAAGGCTAGACAGAGAACTTACTGATTTAGTCATCACTAACAAGTTGCCATTACTGTTACTGTTGTGATATTGGAAAATACAGGAAAAGACACTTTCATTTCCCCACTAGACAATTCCAATATTGCAATTCTTAGCAATTCTAAGAAAATTGCAAAAGACATGGCAAAGCAATCTTTTCTGCCTGCGGCTTGAGTCAGCACATACTACTCATGTGGCAGAGAGATGTCCCATTTTCTTGAAAAGTAGTTATGACTGTTACATGCAAAAAGTAACTGTCCCAGCTGATTGCTACAAAATAACTAGTTACTAAAGTACCATTATAGATATGAATTGTTTCCTACCTCTATGAAAGAGATAGCTTTGGTGATAGCACTGTTGCAGACGGAAACCAGGATGGAATCTTGAACTGGATATAGATGAGGGAAGGGAACTGGCCAAAAAAGAGCTGGGAAAAGGTATTATTGATCAATATTGTTTTGGTTGGTGACAAGACTTTATACAGGAAAATCAGGATATGCTATCTCTACTTTTTTATTTGCTCTTACAATTGAAACTGTTTTTGTTAAATCATTTCCTTTATTAAAAAAAACCTTCAACTAATTATTACTAAGCCTTTAAGCAATGATGTTAAGGTTCTGCTCTGTGGAGCCAAGGAATGAAGATTTCCACCAGGTAGAAGTGGTAGTATTAGAAAAAAAAAAGAAGGACTAGGTTACTTCAGTTTCCTCACCTCCTTTACAGCTGATGGTGGAGATTATTACTCTTGTCCGTTTTTCTAAAGTTACTCACTAAACCTGTCTAAGCACCAATAAGTCAATTGCCATTGGAGAAAGCTTACAGAAAGGCCTTTTGAGTGGGGGAGGGAGACAAAACAAAACAGAATGTTGTCTACACTTCCACAGCATAAAGATATGCAACTCAGCAAGACTATACATAAAACAGTGCCTCTTCTAAAAAGTAACTCTAAAGACATTTTTCATTGACAGTCACCACTTTGTATTCTCATTCCACCCTGTTTTCTGCTTTCTTGATTACAAGTGGTTGTCATTTCCAAGTTATTGATGAGAATTCCTTGTAGAATGTTTTCTTAGAGGGGAAAATAGTATTTTACCCATCTAGTTTGAAATGGTTGAACTGCTTATATTAACATTGTAACAATAACTCATTCAAAACAGTGAAAGCTCAAAAAATTCCACTCAGCATTTGTAAAGGATTTGAAGTAGAAATGAAGAGCATTTCAAAATATTCTTTCTCCCCATGAAAATATTCTGTAAGGATGCTGTTTTCTTCTGAGTGTATAACACCATGAAATGCAGTGTTTCAACCTTAACAGTACAGGAAATCATGATTAAACAGAATGAACCGTGATTTTGTTTGTTCTTGCCTTGACAAAAAATAATATTATAAATTCAGTTGGAATTGGAATGGGTGTTTTTGTGTGCTGTGTGAGGCTGACAAGGTACATGTGGGGAGTGGGGAGCTAGACAGGATGGCAGACAATCATAATACTGTTTTTCTCTAAGTAGAAGATACTCTGTGCTCCAGATATTTATAAGTAAGGATACTGTCACATAAATGGGGCTGCCCGACTTACTGGGCTGGCCTGGTTGCTGGTGGGGAGCCAACGGGTCCGTGCTGCCTTTCTGGCATGGCCCGGGCCCTGGCACTCTCCTATCAGGCACTGGGGCCATTTGTAGACCCCCAATTGGCTGCCAGGGCCTCAGGGAGATGGGACCTCTGGCACCAGCTGTGGGAGCCAGAAGCACCTCCCTATTGGTCAGTCACTGGCAGAGGGGCTGTTCCTGGTTGGCTGGATGGTACTTCCTGCCCCCCCCCCCCCATTGCAATTAGATGGTGAGCCTATTTAAGGCCATGTGGTGGAGGCAATAGTCACCATTGCAGGTTGGTTCTCAAGCCAGGAACACATGCAAGGCCCAAGTAGGCCTGACCAGGTGGCAAGCAGTCAGGATTCAGATGGGAACAGCAGCAACAAGGCCTGATGAGGAGCACCGAGGGGACTAGCAGCCTATGTCAACAGCCAGTTGCTTTCCAAGTGACAGAGCAACTGACTTCCATTGATTGTAGTGGCTGTTTCCCAGTAATTGGGAAGGGAGGAGTGGGCCAAAATTCCCTGTGTAGCTCCATAACTGAGTAATTACACACTTGTCACAGCCCAATAAGTTGGTAGCCAATTCTTTTTAAACACCCCCCCCCAAAAAAAAGAGAAATCAAATATTCTTTCCATCCCCTCATCTTGGAAACGAGACCAGTTCTCACTCTTGCAGCTTTTTAGAAAGGATGGCAAATATTTTCAGTCTAGCCTTTGAAACTGTTTTTATTAATGTAATTCTTGTAATGGTCTGTTTACTGTTTAGATTGTTTTCAGCTGCCTCTTAGCTTCCTTCAGTGTTTGTGTGTGTGTGTGTGCTGCAAGAAAATACAAGAAAATACCCATAAATAAATATGGAGATTCATTGGAGATGATGTAGTGGTTTGAGCATTGGATTAAGACTCTGGAGACTAGAGTTCAATTCCCTGCTCAGCCATGGAAACCCACTGGGTGACCTTTGGGTGAGTCACACACTCTCAGCCCCAGAAAAACATATGAAAGGGTTGTCTTAGGGTCTCCATAAGTCAGAGATGACTTGAAAGCAGACAATATAAACAAACAAAAGATACTTACAACTTACATGTGATGCCCAAACTCCTTGAATCTGAACAGGATCTCTGTAATGTGAGTGGACAACCCAGGGTGTTTTTGGACTGCGGTGGGGGGAGAGGGAGGGTTCCCATGACCCAAACATCCTGCATTTGCACTCTGGTTCTGTCTCCAAATCTCTTGTTCAACCTATATTTTAAATTCATTGGAGGTTGTAATAAGGCTACCAAACCTCCCTCCCACCCTTGTAAATTTCTTCAGCAGTGGATGTTTATTCCAGAAAATCCCACACAGCACAATGTGCTGTGAGATTTATTTATTTATTTTTAGTTTCACAATCATTCAAGAGTAGCAAAAATTTTTGACGTTATCCCCCATGAAGCACTTAATGTGCATATTCACAGTTTAGACAAGGCGGTGAGCAGTGAAGCAGAATTTGCATATCTGACACAGTTTTTATAGGTTCTTTTGGCCTACAGAGGACTTGCTGATTTTCAGAAGTAAACAATGTTGGTGAAGTAGGGAAATGGATTTCAAAGCTGACAGATGCAAAGTAATACACATTGGGGGATTATCTCCCATCCTGCAGGCCACATTGCTTTAGTGACTTACTTTAACTGAAAAGAAAACAAACTGGGAGTATCCTGTTGCAAAGATCAGTCTTGCTTCTTCACAATATTGTGAAAGCTTTGTCTTGCTGAGCCTTTTTTCATTACTGCTATTCTCTAAGGCTACAGTCCTGTGTACAGACCTGCACATTGACTACCTGTGATTTAAGCAGCCTAGTTGTGCACTGAATTGCAAGCAACAGGGTACAGAATAAGATTTCAAGTCTACTTTTGCTTCACATTCTTCTGTAACTAAAAACTTTCTGTTACTGCAGCTATTTCTCTCACAACATCTTATCTACCTACCTGTCTGTCTGTCTGTCTGTCTCTTCCACCAAAAAGAAGCAACCTTGTTTCCAGTTGGCCTGAGTCAAGGAAATTATCTCCTTGCCCCATGGCCCTCTGTACCATCAAAATCCACTAGCATCACACAGATATCCTTTTCTCTGAAATGATTTTTCTTTAAAAATGTTCAAGGAACATTAAAAAAATGGTATCCACAACACTCAGAAGTGACCTGAGTGTGTTTCTGCCACAAAATTACAACACCAATTTCTGGATAGAGCAGGACCGGAATTTAAAATGGTCTGTCTAAAACTTAGAATAGTTAAAATAAAACAGTATCATCTAAAACCCTGATCACAAATTTTAAAAAGAGAATTCTGCAGCAGAATTTTTGCCCTATTATTCTGTAAATCTCAGCTCTTTTTTACCCTTCAAAGTATGTTTTCCCTTCAAAATGTTTCTGTGTCATTCCCACATAAAGTATGGTATGGTATGGTATGCTTCATAAATGACAGTATTGTTGAATGTTAAATGACAGTATTGTTAAATGACAGTATTGTTAAAAAATATGGTTATAAACAATTAAAACACTTAAAACATATTTACAATGTAACTTCATGTAAAGATACTGCACATTACATCACATGCACCCTATAACCTCATAATCAAAATTCAAAATGCCTGCCTAAATAAGAATATCTTTGTCTTGCCAATGGAAGGGATGGGACAACTGGACTTCCTGTGGCAGGGAGTTCCACAGCCTGTTCAGGAGTATCCTGAGCCCAATGGCTTTCCCACTTCTGGTTTTCCACTTGTGCTGCCTATCATATTCCTTGACCACTCGTGTCTATCAGGGTCTGGAAGCCATGCCTTAGGAGGATAAATATAGGGAGCTGAGTATGTTTAGCCTGGAGAAGAGACAGTTAAGAGGTGATATGATAGCCCTGTTTAAGTATTTGAAGGCGTGTCATGTTGAGGATGGAGTGAGCTTGTTTTCTGCTGCTCCAGAGACCCAGAACAATGGATGCAAGATACAGAAAAAGAGATTCCACCTCAACATTAGGAAGAACTTCCAGACAGTGAGAGCTGTTTGACAGTGGAACATACTTCTCCAGAGAGTGGTGCAGTCTCCTTTGGAGGTCTTTAAACAGAGGCTGGATGGCCATCTGTTGGGGATGCTTTGACTATGAGTTTCTGCATGGCAGGATGTTGGACTGGATGGCCCTGGTGGTCTGGGTTTTTTTTTCCTAATTAAATTTTTATTGAGTTGTACAATAAAACACATAAAAGTCTGCAAAACAATGACAACAACAACAGCTACTACTACTACTAACTACAAGGGCCAAGGGTATATATCTGATTGATAGTTATTCTGCAGCAGAATCAAGATATCTTGTAAATCTCAGCTTTTTTTTTTTTTACCCTTCAAAGTTTTTTTCCCTTCAAAATGTTTGTTTTCAGTGTCATTCCCACAGAAAATGTGCAGTATGGTATGCTTCATAAATCCAGTTCATGACACATTTTGAAAATGCACACTGCTCTAAAAGCAGTTAAAATAGCAATAGTTGAGGAACAAGTGAATGGTATATTGAACCTAGTTTATATTGGAGACCTGGGTGTTTTGATCATGTATCTCTCTGCTGGTTATTCATGGACCCATTGTATGGTTCTTAGGGGCTGGGATCCCTTTTCCTGTGCCTCCTTAAAGCAGCCCCCAAGGCAAACAATTTTGACAGATAGTTTGCTACAGCAGAAAGTTCTAAGAAAATTTGAGTTTGCCAGTGGTTAATCAGAAGTCTGAGTGTAGTTCTCAGGGCTGCACAGCAACCCTCTGGATTGCACTGTCATGTTCATTTGTTTGTAATATGGTATGTAATTACTTAAGGTCTGAGGGCTGAACACACCCTCAGGGCCTCCTCACTATGTTCCATAGATAGAAAGATAGATAGATAGATAGATAGATAGATAGATAGATAGAGCAAACCCCCTCTGAAGAAACTTGCCAAGAAAACCATATGATAGCTTTGCCTTAGGGTCACCAAAAGTTTTAAAAAATGACTTGGAGGCATACAATAACACACTCTGTGTGTGTGTGTATGTGTGTGTGTGTATGTGTGTGCTGTTGTTAATTTCCCTCAAGTGACCCAGTGAATGAGACATCTCCAAGACTCCCTGTCCTCTACAACTCTGCTCAGGTCTTGCAGGCTCAAGTCTAGGTCCTCCCTGATCGAGTCCAACCATCTGGCATCAGTCTTCTGGTCTTTCTACTGCCTTCCACCTTTCCAGAAATCATTGTCTTTCCTAATGATTCATTTATTCCTAATTATGTGGCCAAAGCACTACAGCTTCAATATAGTCATCTTGGCTTCCAGGGAGAGTTCAGGCTTGATCTGTTCTAGAACCCATTTGTTGTCTACTAGGCTGTCTATTCCAAAGTACTGGTATTTTCAGTACTTTCTCCAGCAACATATCTCAAATGAGTAAATTTTCTTCCTGTCAACTTGTTTTTACTGTCCAGCTCTCATATCTGTACATGGTGATGGGGAATACAGTGGCTTGGACAATCCTCCCTTTAGTGTTCAGAGTTATGTCCTTTCACTTTATGATCTTGTCCATTTCTTTCATAGCTACCCTTCCCAGTCTAGGGTGTTCTTCTGATTTCTTATCTGCAGTCTCTGTTATCAGTATTTGAACGAAGGTATGGGAACTCTTTGACTATTTCAGATTTCTTGTTGCCTAGGATAAATTCTTGTACATCTTTCATGGTCATTATTTGTGTGTGCACAATCTATATACATATGCAATCTATATATAAGTAAGCCTACTATTATAGCTATCTTGTCTTCAGAGATTTCTGGTAAAAACTGTCTTCCAAACACTGATCAGCAATCCTGGGTCACACCCTTGTGGTTCCAGGTGTAGCTTCACCAGCATGTATCTTAATAATATAGTTTCTTTTAGGAGCACAGTGACTATCAGGACCAACTATACTAAAGATGTCACCTGCCAGTCTTGAAATTCTATTTACCTAATTCAATGCAGATGTGCAAGGCATTTGTGGGGAATGGGAAAAATGAACTGTTTCACGAGGAACTTCTTTTCTTATGGTTAAATAGCCTGAGGTTTGTATTTACATCATACACTTTGAAATGAAGTATGTTGGTTATCTGAAGAGCAATACACAATTGATACAAATGTACAGCAGTAATCAATTCTTGAAGACAATAGGAGTAAAAAAATTAATTGAAATGCTGTCTTTCCCCCTAAAGGAAAAAAATGTCGTTAAAGGTCTCCTAGAGTCTATTCACCATTCATCAGATGTTTACTATCTGCAGTGAAGTTAATATCCTTAAGCCATTACAAATCTCCTCAAGTCTTTGTTTCTCTTTTTGCATGATTCATTTTTTCTTTTATTTAAAAGTTCAGGCTAAGGTTGATATTACAACCTTATCAGAAATATGTGCCATGCAATTAAGATATGTAAAGCACATATTAAATTATTGGTGTTAGTTGGAACTAGTTAGCTGCCCTTTGTTTTTATTAGAATATATAGGGGAAACAAGCTTCCAAAAAAGAAAAGAAAAGAAAAGTGGGGGAACCCTGAAGATTAAATCCTTATGCAAAAGTGAATGTATAATCTATTAAATTGCCATCGTTATTGTTTAAGGTTTAGTTTGGCTACCTTAGATGCTAATGCTTTTGAGAAACATTTGAAAGTGATCATTTGTAGATTCATGAAAAGTCTCCCGTATTTCTGTCATTTGATTCTTGTCAATTTGCCATGTTGTGGTTATCTGTACTACTCTTCACTTTGACAGCATACATGTACTCAAAATAAGAACAATAAAATAATAAAGATGGGATTGTATAGAGGGAAAATATTTTTGTATATTGTTATACCCACCCAGATGTGTAGTTGTGTGTGCAGATAAAACACTACTAGAAAGCAAACTTGATATGTTTGTACAGAAAATTTCATTGATTTGGTGTTTGCAGAAACATCAGTATGGCATACAGAAATCCTGATGTAGCATTGCAATTATTGTGCTTCCACTTCACCACACCCACTTTATATTACCTTGTACAGTAAAGTAAAGTTAAGAGAGTTCAACACATGGGTGCTAGGTAAGTTGAAGGCAGAAGATAGCATGTGTGTTAAATACCTGATCTTTTAAACTGGAAATGCCAGTGTGTGACTTGGAATACCTGTCTTATGCATGTCAAACATGTTCTTTAATAAATAATAAATAATGAATAAAACTTTTATTTATATCCTGCTTTTTGTTTGCACAATCAAAGCGGCATACAACAGTTAAAAATACAATTATATACATATACAAATCATCCCTTAAAACAAGATTAAACAGTTATAATATTAAAATTTCAACATTAATTAAAACTCTTAACACTATTAAAATTAACTATGTGCAAAGTTGTCACAGCCAGAGCTATATTGATCAGGAGAGATGGGGGGGGGGTTTCTTTACATGGCTGGGGGCTGTTCTGGGAAGGCCTACCAGAAGAGATCCATCTTGATAGCTTTCTTGAAGCTATCTAAGTTGGATATTTGATGGATCTCATCTGGCAGGCAGTTCCATAAGGTGGGAGCAATAACTGAAAAAGACCTCTGGGAGGTCACAACCAATCTATTCTAGATTGTAGGGCTTGAAAGGTGATAACCAACATCTTATACTGTGCCCGGAAATTGATGGGTAGCCAGTGGAGTGACTTCAGTATAAGCGTAATATGGTCACTCCTAGTTGTTCCTATAATCAGTCTGGCTGCCATATTCTGTACCATTTAGAGTTTCCAGACTAGGCGCAAAGATAGCCCCATGTAGAGCATGTTACAAAAGTCAAGTCGCAAGGTTACCAGTGCATGTACTACAGTTTCGAGGTCTCCTGGTTCTAGAAAAGGGCGCAGTTGGCGTATCAGCCAAAACTGATAACAGGCGCTCTTGACCGCTGCATTCACTTGATTCATCATGTGAAGCGATGGATCAAGAAGCACCCTCAAACTGTGAACACAGTCCTTCGAAGGGAGCATGAACCCCTCTGGGACAGGAGGTTGCAACCCAATACCTGGTTTAGGAGCCCCTAACATACATACCTCTGTTTTGTCCTGGTGGCGCAGTGGTTAAATGCCTGTACTGCAGCCACTCACTCAAAACCAGAAGGTGGCGAGTTCAAGACCAGCAAAGGGCTGAAGCTCGACTCAGGCTTGCATCCTTCTGAGGTCGCTAAAATGAGTACCCAGATTGTTGGGGGGCAAATAGCTTACAATTGTAAACCGCTTAGACACTCCTTAAGGGTATGAAGCGGTATATAAATGAAGCTGTTTGTTTGTTTGTTTGTTTTGTCTGGATTTACCACTGGATTTACCACTTTACCACTGATCCTCACAGACTATGCCTTGTTTGCGACTTATCTTGCTAGTTCTCGTTGTATCTAGAGTGGGTCAGTATCCTGTGCCAGTAATAAATACATAATTCCTTGCTAACCTTGAATGTTAGACCTTTAACAAACAAGATGTTTTATGGGAGAGTGAACCATGAATATATTAGCAGAGGCAGAAAGAAGACAACAGAGAGAGCAATCTGTGACAAAATTTAACTAAAAAGGCTGTATGAAATCCCATGTTTTAGAACATGTGGATGTGTTGAATTCCTACTAACTGCAAGCAATTATCATATTGTAGGCTTTAAAAGCCACCTAGGGAAAAGGTAAGGCTAAGAAAAGACTTTAAAAAACATTTTGAAGGCTCCAGTAACAAAATGTGCCCCTCGGGATGAATGGAACAAGATTAATGCAATGTCTATAAATCACATGTTCTGTTTTGGAATCAGTAAACCAATGAATAAATTAAAACCAATGAATGAAATGTAACAAATTAACCAATGGTACTTAAGATAGGCCCAAAACAAACAGGTCTAAAAAGTTGGCTTCTGCACAACTTGGGGGCATGATGATTACATGACACACACCCCTAACCCATGTAGAAGCCATGCCAAGGCTGTGCCAGGGCTGCCTTACATGGCCCAAAAAACAGTAGATCTTTTCCACTTCTTGGTAGCTGGCACCCTCCGAGCCTCAGTGTGTTTGCCACAGCCCTAGGGCGATCAGGCAAACTTTCTTCCTTCCCATCTGTTTTGCCCTAGAATTATGTAAATTAAGCTGTTTTACCTATGAACATTAATGGTGATGAATTGATCACCCAGTTTTTAACTCTTAACACTAACAAGTTAATTCCAAATGGCCAGATGTTGTGGCCATTATATTAAGAACGTCTCTAGGATTAAGAGTAGTGGGATACAGTGCAAAGTAGACCAGAGGGATAATAAATTCATTGGCTGGTGGAAATCCTCTCTTCTGTTTGTTTCCTGAACTTATGAGTTTGCAATACAATACTTATTTACTGCAGCACCACAAAATGGCTGTAAGTAGATTTTGATCACTGAAATGACAGATGGGGCCTGATTGATTGTAGTGCAAAATATATTTGAGGCTGCCTCCAATATTATATTTTTCTTCTAAAGCAGAAAAAAAACCAACTACTATATCTCTATTTTTCTGTTTTTCACCAGATGACTAAACTATTTCTATGACTTCTTTTTAGGAGTTAGGATATGCCCCCAGCTGAATATCTAAAGCCAGCTGTTCCTAACCCACCTGCTGGTACCAATGTTTTCTTTCTTTTCTTTTCTTTTTTCCTGATGCTCATTGGTTTCAGATCCTTAGGCAAAAGGCAAAAAGAAAATAATGTCCAGATAATAATTCACGGAATCCTGTAATCACAGAAAATCAAGCATCACCCTTTGCTTGGAAATGTCAGTGTGTGTTCAAATCCTGCAGTGTAGCTTTTAATATATTGGAATTGCCAGTGGAGAAAAACATTTTTATTACTTATTCCTTTAGTTGCATAAAATTTGATAGAAAATACAAAAACAGCATACACACTGACTGTCTAGATGCAAAGAGCTGGAGGGAAGATAGAAGGGCAACAAGGATTATGAGAGGTATGGAAAACATATGAGGAAAGGTTGAAGGAGCTGGGCATGTTCATCTTGTTGAAGAGGAGGTGGCATGATTGCACTTTTTAAATACCACAAAGGCTGCCACAAAGAGGAGGGGGTAGGACTAGGTCTAATGATTTGCAGTTGCATTAAAAGTAACTGCTTGACAGTAAGAGTGGTTTGGTAATGGAACTATCTGTCTAGAATGGTGGCAGCGTCTTCTTCGCTGGATTTATTTATTTTATTTAGAGTATTTATACCCCACTCTTCAGCCACAAAGGCTCTCAGAGCAGCTTACAATTATTATTATTTTAATTATATGGTTTCCTGCCCTCAGGCTTACAATCTAAAAAGACACAACACAAAAAGAGATGGGAATGGTGGTGGGGAAGGGGATCAGGTCCAGTAGTTCTTCTCTCCCTCAGAGGTCTGGACCAAAGCAGATGGACTGGAGGGAGGGCTCTGCTTCTTACGTCTCTAAAAGGAGACATGTCTCCATGTCTCCAAAAGGAGGCTAGACATCTACTGGCTGCGGATGCCTTTGCTGCAGTGAAAAGGTGGTTGGATTCAATGGCCTATAAGACACCTTCCAGTGCTATGATTCTATGAATATCTAGGGCATATATAGAATGTGGATTTTTTTATTTTGATTTGAAAAGTATTTTCTTGGATTCAACAGTCTTGGTAAAAGTGGCACCTTCACATCTCAATACTTGTTGAGAAGAAACGGAACCTCACCTTGAAAATTTGAAATTTCAGAGAAACAGTGCATATTTTACCTTGGGAATAACTAAAAATATACAGTTGGATCTCCTTATCTGTGGATTCTTTTCCCCCGGATTCAGTCATCCACAGCTTGAAATTCTATTCAAACAACTATTCCCAAAAATAAAAAATAAAAAATCTAAAACACAAACCTTGATTTTGTCATTTTATATAAGAAACACAATTTTACTATACCATTGTATTTACTGGGATTTAAGTGTTCACAAGATTTTGGTATCCATTGGGGGTGGGGGGTGGGTCCTGGAATAAAACCCCAGCAGATACCAAGGGCCCACTGTATATGCACAAACACACTTTAGCCAATGAAGAAAATATATACATTAGGTAAAGTATATAAATATAAATTCCAATTTTTAGTCCCATGAGAGCAAGCCCATTGAATCAATGGGATAAGTGTCCACATAACATTCAACCAATTATTCAATGTGTTAGAACCAGCAGTTGAATTTAGACCATTAGGAAAACTGCATTTGTAAAAAATAAAAATGCACACATGTCTATGCAACATCCCATGCCCCCTCCACACATAGATAGAGTCTGAAAACAATATACTAAAGAAAGATGGGGAAAAACATCTGGTTTTCAGAAAAGAACACTGAATCAAAAGTGGGACAATTTCACATTTCTAATTTTCTTCACCAGGTTTCATCAAATTCAGCTAGATGAGACCCATATGCACTACTGCATTGCTGAGATGCACTGCAACATAAAGGAATATGGGCAGAATTAATTTACGTGGTTACAAATGTGTAACCAGGAATTACTCATTATTTGCAATCCCTACATATTCCCAAGTTTAGGAGATGCATGGGAACCATGAAATTTCTCTAATCTCCACTTGCCAGGCAGTAGCCAGAGCAACTGAGGAAAGTCTGCTGAATGACATTCCCACCTTCCCTTGTGTGACCAATCCCCATTGTGGGGGAATGTAAGAGGGCACTGCTCCAGGCTTTCACATCAGAAGGAGGTGGGAATGTCGGTGAGTTCCTTCTTGATCAACATGGGAGCAGATTCCTATTGCTCACAGTAGCTGTTGCATGGTATGTGGGGACTGGAGAGGTTGGGCTAAGAGACGCTGCATACCTATGTGTAACCAAGTGGTTATGCATTCGTAAAAGCCTTAGTGACCTCTGGCCTTGATTTTTAAAACCGCAAAGTACCTTTCTACTACTGTTCATCAATATAATTTTTAGCACTTAGCTTGTGCACTAATTGCTGTGGATGAATTGCTGCATTTAAAAAAAAAAAGGATTTCAAGGCTTATGTGAGAAAATGGGTGTATGATCACTTTTTTTTCTAACTACATTTCCTTGTGACCTTTTCAAGTAGTAGCTATGAACATCATTTTTGATACCTACTGATAAGATTAGAATGGATAGCTATCATGAGGCTTTAGGGTCTCAGATTTTGGAAGTGTGGCGCAATATTAGAACTTGTAATCCTGGATCAGATCATAGGTGACACTGAAATGACAGGACATACTACACAGAAACAAACACTTTTGGGATAAAGAGACATTTGATAGCCATGTATAATGGAGCGTGTCATTAGAAATGGTGTACTGTATTCTTTTTTACAATTTCTGCCATCAGAATTCAGAAATATGATATATTAATCATGCCTGCATTTATATAGATGCAGACAGATCTTAAAATCATAGTCATAGAGATTGTCCCGAGGGACAATCCATCCCTGCCATGCAAGAATACACAATCAAAGCAATCCCAACAGATGGCCATCCATCTCTTTCCAAAGCAGTTCTTACTGTCAGGAAGTTCTTCCAAATAGTTAGATGGAATCTCTTTTTCTGTGGTTTGAATCCATTCCTCCATTTCCTAGTTCAGGAACAGCCAAAAACAAATTTCCTCCTTCTTCAATATGATATCCTTTCAAATATTTTGCTTTGAAATGTCACTCTACCAGTTCTAGCTCATCTTTAGATCAGAAGCAAGCTTTCCTTTTTTTGGAATAGCAGCTAGATGGTACACAATATGGCCTTATATGTCTATAATTACTGAGTCAGACCTCCTCCTTAAATGGCAATAGCTTTTAAGGCTTCAGTAAATCAGGCTAATTGAACACTTTTGCTTGAAATACCAAAGAATGAAAGACAGAAACATTGATTTCTGTGTAGTAGCCAACAAAAAGCTGAAGTATGACTCCTTAAGGTATGTTGTCTGTAACAAATTTGTTTGCTACCAGGGCAAATAGAAATAAATTGTGACAAAAGGATGTAGTCAGAATATTTCACAAAGGATTAGTGTCAACTTGAAATTATATATGACACCTTTAAGAAAATGGGCTGGCTGTGCCCATTAGAAGGTGGAAGGATTACGAAATGTATTTTCATGAGCTTCTCCTTTTTTTTTTTTTTTTTTTTTTTTTTTTTTTTTTTTTTGAAGCTTAGTCAGAAGACAAACTGAGAATGCACAAATACTTGCGGCAAAGCTTGAACTTTTTAGTTCAAAATTAAAATTGTGTTTTACTTCTTTATTGGGGTCATGCTTAAACCCAATTGTAGACTGAAGAAAGATAGGTTTTGAATGGTTGATTGCCTGTTTTGGGATTAATTGGATTTTGAAGGGTGGGGGCTCTAAATCAGATGTAGAAATGGAACCATTTCCTGTCCCTGGAATACAGGAACTACTGTTTTCATCATGGGATCAACGCCAAAACTACCACACATACATACACAAAAGGAGCACAAAGGTTTGAATCCCACTGATATGTCCATCTAGAATAGGCCTATTTACACATGTGTGGATTCACCACCCCACTGCTCTATTCTAGGATTCTACCCACAAGATTCAAACCAGTTTGAGTAACTTTGGATCATTTGGTCAAGAGAAGAGAGTGCCCTTCTAAGATTATTGGAGCAGAAACGAAATTAAAATCTAAACTTTTTTCAGTAATTGAGGAAGAATAAAGTAGAATGCCAGTCATGAAAACAGCCAAGCCCAGACAGGGTTGTCTGAAACTGTGCAGGTCTAGGAACATAATACATTGTTGATTGGTTGTCTGAAAACTGATCCTATTACCCACACACATGGAAAGCCTATATACAATGATATGCCCTGAATACCCACTGTCAGAAGACAAAATTCTGAAATAATTCATCTAACCAAGCTATTCCCAAACTTTAGTTCTCCAGGTGTTTTGGACTTCAGCACCTAGAAGCCTCCATCACCTTGGCCAACAATCTGGAATTCTAGGAGCTGAAGTCCAAAACATCTAGAGGGAACAAGTTTGTGAACCACTTATCTAACCTCTTATACTTTGGGGTGCAGACAGAAGAGAGATGATTAAGAGTTGTGGAGCTACTTTGGCATGAAACTGTGAACACACCCTTCAGTTCTGAAAGATATATAGCATCTAAAGGTAGCATCTACAGTCTTTTAAACAACATTGTTACATATGAATTTCCATGTAAGATGGGTTAAGAACAACAATTGGCCAATAAATACTGAAGTTTCATGACTGTGTTCAGGATATTGACTAAAGTATAAATTCAAAATTTGGGCAGATGTGATTTGTAAAGGTGTATTCTACAGCAAAAACTAGAGACATATGAAATGGGAGACATCCAAAGTAGTTGATGGAATGGGTCCCAAATGTTAGTTTGTTTTGCTCCTCTAAATAGCCCACCAGTTTTGATGGCAATGGGCTGATCTAGACTGGCAAAAAGAGGTGTGTTCATGCCTGCATGAAAGTGTAGCCTTTAGATGACCCAGACTGAAAGTTTGGTATGAACGCACTTCTTTTGCATTTTAGTGGGGGGAAAGCAGCTTTAAAAAGAACCTGCTTTTCCCAGCTTCTTTTTAAAAAGGGTGCAACAGTGCAGCTGCGTCTAAATGCTGCAGTGCAACTGTGCAGTTTTTTTAAAGCTCCCAAACCCTAGCTCCAGCTCTAATCCGAACCCTAGATATGCGCAGTAGGGACTATGGGATTCTGTAACTGTTATGCAACTGTGCATAAAATGTCAATTCATTCATAAAACAAAGAACTTTATTCATAAACTTAAATTGTAATGGATTTAATATCTTTTTAAGGGGGGGAGGGATGAAGTTTGTTTATTGATGTAATAGTATTTTAATGTGTAAGCCATCTCAATTGATCTCAAAGGGGTGAGGTAATAATAATAATAATAATAATAATAATAACTATTATTATAAAATAAAGGGGTTCATTCATGGTGCACTGATGCAACTGCACACTTAAAAAAGGGAAGCAAAACCACAATGGTAATTTGACAGATCTTCATAACTGCACACTTTGTGTGTGATGTACCTGCACAACTGCGCAGTTCGCAGCTGGCAATACAATTGCCTATATGATGTACTGGTGCAACTGTGCAGTTCACAGCCGGCAACAACAACATCAAAAATATTAAAGATTCAGTGTGGCTAAAAGCCCCGTTCATTGCCACCTGTGCAGCTGCTCCGCCTGTGTTTCTAGCATTCTGACAGCTTCCAATGTAGTTGCTGAGCAACAGAAAAGACTTCAGATAAGTCGTCCCCAAATCTCCTCAGTGTAGCTGCCCTATGCCTTTTTATTACACACCTGGAGCTTGCAGTGTAGCTGCTAAGCATTAAGGAAAAGGCAACTTCATGTCTCCCTTTCCTGCCAATCTAGAAAGCCCCATTGTGATCAGCTAATTGGATTTGTATAAAATAACAGACAGACAGACATTTTAAACTGAAGTATAGACTCCATCTGAGATACTCATAGTTTTTTTTCAGAATGATAGAGTTGGAAGAGACCTCAAGCCCCATCCAGTCCAACTGCCTTCTGCCATGCAGGAAGACACAAGCAAAGCACTCCTGACAGATGGCCCTCCAGCCTCTGTTTAAAACCTTCAACGAAGGAGATTCCACCACCCTCTGAGACAACATGTTCCACTGTTGAACAGCTCTTACCATCAAGAAGTTCCTCCTAATATTTAGGAAGCAAGAAATGTTTACCAGCAGTTCACCTGTGTGCTCTTCAGGCACAGTCTGGGAATGAGATAAAGCCAGGTTTGAAAAAGTCCATATTAAGCGCCTGAAACAGATTTTACATGCACAATTGGTTAAGGCAAAAACCATTTTCAGATCGGAAATGAGCCACATTGGGCTTTTTTACTTGGTGTGGTGCAGTTGCTTGCTTCTGTGTTGGATTTCTTGATGCTGTGAATACTGTGGAATGTAACTTAGGCCATGCAGAGTGAGTGATATCAGTTGCTGAAAGGTATTTCATAACCACTTCCATACAGCCAGTCACTGTCTCCTTCTCTCTGTTGGCAACTTGTATTAGTTTCTAGAGTGTTCCTTCATCTTCTTCCTACTGCTAGGTATCTTGCTGGTAATGAATAACTGACTTTTTTCTGGATTACTGAATTATGTTAATAATTCAATTTTAAATTTTGAAGTAGGGGTTGCACTCTTTATTATTTTGTAGCACAGTAGGAAATATTTATGTGTAGGTATCCTTGTCCTGAGGTTTTGTGGAAGTTTCAGAATACCCACATGAGAATTTTTCAAATACAACACTCCTGTTGAGAGGCTTCCCGGGAGATCTGCCAAAAAATAAACACCCATTGAACCTTTCTTATTACTGTTTTTCAAGGGCCCTTGGATTTTAAACTACGAATCAAACTACAAATAACTGTGAAATTGTTATTTTCTCAACATTAAAGTCAGCCAGCAAAAGGAAATGGGGAGGGGAGAAGGGGAGCCCTTGACCAATGTGTATCAAATTCTTTATTTGTCTGGTTTTGACAAACATAAATGCTATGTGGGAAACCACTGTTAGAAAAAAAAAGGAACTAAAACAGAGAGAAAATTGGATATAGTACATACCATTGACCATAAAATAACTTTGTGGGAGAAAATACAAACCAGGTCCCTTTGAAGTACCCTTCTCTCCACTTGCCTTCATTTTCTTCTTGTTTTTACATCTCCTTCTATTGAATTGAATTGTCTTACTGGATCAGGCCAGAGATTAATCTAATCCAGCACTGTCTTCCATGCTGCCTGATGGCATACATCTGAGAAACATAAAAGCATGGCATGAAAGTACAGGTCAGCATATTTCCCCACTCAAATGCTAACTGGTTTACTTTTGTGTATCTCTCTCCATGCTGTGTAACTACAATCGTTTCTTTTTACTCCTTCCATTATCCGTTAGTACTCTCTCTCAGTTTATGGACAATCAACCACATAATAACTATTCAGATACCTGTAACTACATTTAAAATACTTACCCCTACCTGTGAATACATTTTTATATGTATTAAAATTCATGGAAACAAAACACAGATACCCATACCCTGACCCACAATGGCTCATTGCATAAACATAAAAACACATTTCATTGGTACCCTTTAATATATTCCTCTTTTTCATTACATTGTCATTTTACCTAAGAGTCTAAAAAGAAATATTTACTTTACAGATTTCTGTTAACAAAATTCATTTCTCTCTCCATTTTGAGAGTTCAACCCATCCATTGGAGAAAAGGAGATTAAGCAGACACTCTCTTGGAATTTAAAATGGTGATAAATGTTGGGACTGCAGTTTGAGAATTTCTGGTTCTAATTTTACACAATTAAAACTGTACTGTTGTTGGGCAACAATCAATTTTTGGAAATAACAATTTAGCAGATATTATTCACATTTCAGCCATATCCACTGGTTATTGGATATCTCTTAAGAAAGATACTTAACATCTTCAAATTATTTAATTTCATGCACGTACATCTGCATGTAAATGTGTGCAACAAACATTCACATATATTTGAGAAGTACATTATATACTGTTACAGAAAAGCTCTTTTTAAAAGTTAGATAACCATGAATGGAACTGGGCATCCCTAATAACCTTGTTGGTAAACAGATGACAACTTTTCATTTTCCATCCTGATCTGTGTTTGTTTGTTTTAAATGAAGCAAAAAACAGAAATGTCATTCAGACAGAAGCATAAAATCACTGTTATTGCTTGTACCCACAGAATTGTAATGGACTCTTATTTCCAGAGCTTACACATTTCTAGTTTTGTTGGTGTCAACATTTCTTTCTTCAAAGAATTGCTCTGTAAATAAGATTTTTAACAGAAATTGAAATGCTAATAAACTCCATTGGCAACAGCAGTGACGACATACAGGTTTTTGTTTTTGTTTTGGAATTCAAGGAATGATATGCCTTTTGCATCTATTGTATTGTTTCTTTTTAAAAACATGATGTATGAAAGTGCTGAAATATGACAATATGTAAAATTTGAAGATATTTAAGACTAAAATTACAAATCAATTTCAGAAGGATTTCTGTTTTAACAAAGTTTATGTCTTTCTTGGCTTGTCAGGAAGTGCATGCCACTGCAGAAACTAGAGAATATGTTATGTCTCTCTACCATCACTTATTCTTCTTGTTCTTTCCATGTGGATTAAGGATGTGTTGATTTAAATTGGCTGGCTTTGTCACTCATAGTCTGTACAGTGGTCCCCCGGGTTACGAAAGTAATCCGTTCTGGGATTACTTTCGTAACCCGGAAGCTTTCATTTCCCAGGGGACCGCTAAACTCAATGGACCGCGCGGCCGATTTAAAGGGGCCGCGCGGTTTTTTTATTCGGATCCCGGGGGATCTTTCGGCTCCCGGGGGACATGTTAGCGGTCCGGCGGCTTTCGGATCCCGGGGTTTTCGCAACCCGGGGGATTCGTAAGCCGGGGGACCACTGTACAAGCTATATTTATACCTAAATAAAACAAAGCAAACACAAGGACATAAAAAGTTTCAGCAGCACCGTGCGATTCCTTGGAGCTCAGAGTACACGAAAAAAGCAAAAGTACCCTAAAATGATGTCAACAATTATCAACATAAATTTTTTATTTGGGGTGCTGTTGCTAGTCCTCATAAATAGGACTCAAGCTGGGGTGACTTCCAAGCACTGCTCAAGATAAAATAACTCATGAGTTTGTTATTGTTATATTTACAAGCCACCAAAATGCTATGTGGGGAATGTTGAAAAAGTGTAGGAATTTGAGTTTGATGTGCACACCCAATAATTATGCACAAGGAAATTATACATAAAGATTGTCTTTGAAGGGCAGGACCATAATTAGGCTTCTGCCACACTAAGAGTTAATGCTCTTTGATACTGCTTTAACTGTCATGGCACCAGCCTATGGAATCTTGGGATTTGTAGTTTGTTGTGGTACTGGAGCTCTTTGACAGAGAAGGCTAAATATCTTATAAAATTACACGTGACAGAATTTTACAGCATTGAGCCATAACAGTTAAAGCAGTGTCAAACTGCATTAATTCTGCAGTGTAGATGCAGCCTTGGCTAATAATACCAAAATGGATTAGAATCCTCTGTAATACCATAATGAATTGGAATCAATAGCAATTAAACAAGATCTATAGAACAGACATTGCAGGGATGCCTCATACATGATGTGCAGACACAACGTTAAACAGAACAAGGACTGGCTTTGCTTATGACAGGGCTTTCTCATTGTGGTTACCAAACACCCATCCTTTCCTTCAGTATGTAGTCTGCTGGTCATTTTGTGACTGCATGGGAATTTAGGGGTTGACATTGGATTAGCCAGATTGCTCTCCCCGCCCCCCCCCCCCGGTCCACATATTCTGTATTGAATATATGAGTGCAGGGACTGGAGAGTTTTGGGCAGGATAACGTGGTTACTTTTAACATATTAAGTTATCAGTTATGTCCAGTAGAGTTGAGATTTTAGGATTGGTAGGTACCTTGAGACGCCTTAATACCTGACAATTATGAACACCTGCCACTCTGAGTTGTAGGATGTAGCATTTTGAAAAGGTCCATCCCAGTTTTAGTGGCAGGGAAGATCGAGTACAAGGAAAGAGATCACATGAGGGAATCACCACAATCACTTGAGGGATCACCACAATCCTCTCATACATTTGTTACATCAGGACATTGGATTGATGGCATCATACTTCTTTATTTGTTCTTCACTTGCAATGATGTAAAACCTGGAAAAAAATTCAGAATTAATCAATATTCCCTCAGAAGGAAAGTGATTAGAGACGGTTTCTTGTTACACTAAAATAAATAGTAATGTCTTCGCATCTATTGTGGTACATTTGAAATGCTACATTTTTCCAAATAAAATGAATGTCACATTTGGGCGTGGTACATATGGCCCAAAAGCCATGGCGTGAATAGGGCTGGGGAGCATGCAGCATCTGCACACTCCTCAGCCCTAGTGCATATTGACAGCACCATTTTTAAAGAGTGCCGTCCATACATGTGAGCTGCAATGATGTCATGGCATGTGCCGCGTTTACACGGCACGGTGCACACCTGACGCCATTGCACTGCAGGAGGGCACCTATGATGCCCTTTCTGAGGCACAAGAAAGAACTCCAAAACAGAGCTCCTTTTCAGCATTTGCATCCTTAGCACAGCCTTCACACAGCTACCCCAAGGATGCTGAGGGGAAAGGGGCTGCAGCAACGGTCCCTTTCTCCCCTCGGGAGTGCCACCCATGGTGCGCCCAAGGTGCCCGCTGTGGTGCGAATGAACCACCACCACTACGTTGCTATGATGACAGCACCCTGGGCCTATTCATCCCACTGCTGCCACCAAATTACTTCTATGGAGATCTTCTCCACCACTGCCTATTTATTCTGAGGCTTTGTTAACTTTAGTAGCGTGCCACAAGATTTCACAGAGGCCAAGTTGTTATAAAAATAATACTGAAGTTTATTAACAAAACATCAAGGTAATTAGTGAACTACTTTCGAAGCTTTTGCATTTCTTTCTTAGTTACGTTACTACAGGTACATAGACACAACACCTTAGCCCTCAGGCAATCTGTCAAGTATTTTCAACTTAAATCAACATGGCTTATAACCTAAAGCCTAATCAGTCCCTTCTTCTGGACTATACCTAGACCCTGTCTGGCCTAAAACCTAGCCTACACCTGTCCCAATCAGGAACCTAGAGAGCACCCCCCTCAGTGGCGTCCCTCTCCCCAGCCAAAACTCCAATTAAAACAGAACCCAAACAAAACCCCTGTCTCCCTCGGCTCAGGGTCTTATATAGCCCTGTCCAGCCAGCTCCTAATTGGCTGGACACTTGGTGTTCTGTGATTGGCTGTTCCTGTCTCCGGGGTCTACTGTCTCTGGGGTGTTTTTCACTACACCTGCTGCATCCCGCTTCAGGCCACGGAGAAGCGGCAATTTGTTGCTTCTCTGTGGACTGGAGAAGTGGCAGATTGGGGCCACCAGGGCAGCCGGTGAGGCATCCAGGCCCCAGTCTGGTGCTTCTCTGGGTGCCTATGGACCACCCCTTTTGGGTGGTCTGTAAAGCCCCATAGCTAACTACTTCCAATATCAATTTTATTTTATTTTATTAAATGTATATTATCCTAAAGTTTCTGCTTACCCATTAAAAAAATTACTCCATACAGAATAGAGGGGATTTGACATATAATCATGTTGGCTTAGAAAGCTAAGGTGACTTCTGCTCCCCCTAAGAGCAGACCTGGAATAAGAGGAGAGCAGAACATAGTAGCTATGTCAGTAATGAAGTCAGTGTTTGTAGTTGCTTCATTATTGCACATCTACCTGGAAGAAATATAATAGAATCACAAAATTTCAGAGTTGTGAGTGACTACAAAAGAGATAATCTAGTTCAACTCCCTACTGATGCAGAAAACCTACAGCAAAAATATGCCTTACATAAGGCGATCCAATTTCTCTGTATAAACCTTTAATGAAGGAGAGCCCACTGCCTTCCGAGACACTTTTCCAGTGCTGAACAGCTCTTACGATCAGAAAATTCTCCCTCATTGGTAGTTGATCCTCTGAAATGTCAAGAACACAAGCTTGCTCCCTCTTCTACCTGACTGCCATTCAAAGAGTTTTTCTCAAACAGTGCTTTTGAGGTCATACATGGAGAAGTAGCTGTTAGGTGAACTAGAGTCACAATTTTATTTAACTATTTACAAAGATGTCGGCAGGGAGGCCAAATTTCTATGTGCGAGTGGAATGATGTAGGGCTCACACTGGGAAAATTATTTTGTCATTTATTTTTGTGAAAAAGTTTCAACATAAAAATACCATTAAATGTTACAACTGAACATTTGGAGAAATAATGTTGGCAGTGGTTTTCTCTTCTCTTTAGCCCGCTGAACAAAAACAATTATCCTTATAAAATTTTTCTCCCTAAATCCCTATTCCCCCTTCCTTCTTCTGTTGAGCAGGTTTTACTGGTGAATTTTGTGAAACAAACATTGGTGGCTGCCTGTCACATCCTTGTGGAGCTCTTAGCCTCTGTATAGATGAATTGGATGGTTATCGTTGTTTTTGTGCACCTGGTTTTATAGGTAGGTTTGAAATCTCAGTTTATGTTGATTATATTCCCTCCCCAGCTCAGATCTTATTGCTCTCATTATGGAGCTTTATGGGAGCACATCAACCTGGTGTATTCATGACCCAACAAATGTCACATAGATCACATAGATATAGATATCTATCACATATTCATATGATGTTACCATGGGCAAGTCAGTTTGTAAAGAGGCCACGAAAATTGCACAAATTATGATGTCTTCATGTGTTGATCCCACATAAATGCTTTGCTTCAGGCCACCATTTAGGTTTGCCTTCTCACGATCCTACAACCCACTCTGTCAGATCTGCCTGAGTGAACTGGACCCATATTACAGAGAAGTAAAATAAAATGTTATAAAGTATGTATTCTTTGGTTCCAAACATTATCTTATTGCCATGGTAGAAAGGGCAACATGATGGTCTTTTCTTTCCTTTAAAATGGAATAGGAGAACTTATTGTCTGAGAATTGTAATGTTATTTTTAATTCTCACCCATGCCAGAGAGATAATTAAGGACTGAAGTCAGTTAGGTCTGAACTATTTCCCATGTTTACAGAGTAGTAAATAAAACTCACCATTTCAGATTGGTAATAAGCCACTGAGTTACTCATCAACATTTTCCCTTATATTATTAATTCTGTAGTATCAAATACCTTAAAGGCACCAGATCCTGTCTCATCTAGGAAGCTAAGCTAGGAACTAGAGCGCAAATGGCAGAAGACTGGCCTCTCGTCCGACAGAACTCGCCATAGGTTGCATCTTCGCACCTATTGGGAGGCTTTACATGCAGCGCGGAGATCCTTCTGCTCTGCATGCATTGTGTCTGCAGAGTCCCGCCCAGCAGAGCTGTTTAAGGTGGTGGGGGAGCTGATGCAGGTTCCCCCTGCACCAAACCCCCTACTGGAGCATACAGCAGCCTGCTGTGAGGCGTTTAACATCCACTTTGCAGATAAAATCTCTCGGATTAGAGCTGACTTGAAAACCAATATTTGCTCAATGTCCGTAAATGAGGTGTCCAGCAACTCTGTTTTTGTCAGCTTACTGGATGAGTTTCAATTGGTGAGTACCGATAATGTGGACAAGCTCCTTGGTAGTACAAGGAAGACAACTTGCTCCCTTGATCCATGTCCATCTTGGCTGGTCGTCCAGGGAGGGGATGCATTGAGAACATTCCTTTGGGATGTGATCAATGCGTCCCTCAGGGAAGGTATTGTTCCATCGTGTCTGAAGGAGGTGGCTGTGAAGCCTCTCCTGAAGAAACCTTCCCTTGATCAGGAACAACTATAGACCAGTGTCCCTGCTGCCTTTTCTCAGCAAGGTGATCGAGAGAGCTGTCGCCTCCCAACTCCAAGCCATCTTGGATGAAACCGATTATCTCGATCCATTTCAAACTGGCTTCAGGGCAGGATATGGAGTTGAGACTGCCATAGTTGCTCTGACTGATGACCTCTGCTTGAGCATTGACAGGGGTAGTATGGCCCTGCTGGTGCTCCTGGATCTATCAGCAGCCTTTGACACCATAGATCATTCCATCCTTTTGGATCGGCTGAGAGAGTTGGGGATTGGTGGCACCGCACTTCGGTGGTTCTGGTCCTTACTTTCTGGCAGATCCCAAGGGGTGAGACTTGGGGACAGTTGCTCTTCAAAGATCGAGCTTAATTGTGGGATCCCTCAGGGCGCCATCCTGTCCCTGATGCTGTTTAATATGTATATGAAGCCACTTGGTGAGATCATTCAGAGGCATAGAGCTCAGTGTCTTCAGTACACTGATGACACTCAGATATACCTCTCCATGACAAGATCATTGGCTCAGACTTCAGATGGCGTTTCTCCTCTCAATGACTGCCTTGCAGCGGTAATGGATTGGATGAGGGAAAACAAATTGAAGCTTAATCCAGACAAAACGGAGGTACTCACAGTTACTGGCCCGAAACCTGGTTTGGGAATATAATCTCCAGTTCTTGATGGAGTCACACTCTCCTCAAAAGACTCTGTTCGCAGTCTGGGGGTGTTTCTTGACTTGTTGCTTCACATGACCAGTCAGGTGAATGTGATGGTCAGGAGTACCTGTTATCATCTTTGGCTGATACGCCAGCTGCACCCTTTCTTGGATGTGAGGGATCTGTAGACTGTGGTGCATGCGCTGGTAACCTCATGTCTGGACTATTGTAATGAGCTCTACATGGGGCTACCCTTGTGCCTAACCTGGAAACTACAACTGGTTCAGAACATGGCAGCCAGACTTTTTCCAGGAACATCTAGGAGAGAACATATAACACCTGTGCTCAAGACTCTCCACTGGCTGCCGATCAGTTTCTGGGCACAGTACAAGGTGTTGGTTTTAACCTTTAATGCCCTACATGGTCCATCCTATCTTAGGGACCGCCTATCCCCATATGAACCCCCTCTCCCCCCTGCACACTTTGGTCCTCTGGGAGGAACTTGCTACAGCCCACGAAGACCAAGCTGTCACAGACCTCTCAGAGGGCCTTCTCAGCTGCCGCCTCTAGGCTGTGGAACAACCTGCCAGATGAGATGTGTCTTCCTTCATCCATTGATGGCTTCAAAAAAGCCTTAAAGACACATCTCTTCCAGCAGGCCTTTCCAGATAAGGTTTAATCACCTTCTGGCTCCACATCCAAGCCTTAGAGTATTCCAGTCTTTCTCTCTTATGTTCTTAGCTCAAGAATTTTTAGGCCTAATGTTGATATGATATTGTTTGGTATTTTACTATGTTTTAACTTACTGTTGATTTAATCCTCTTTTAGGAGTGGGAGGTGGGGGTGGGATTGGTTTATTTTAACTGTTGTGTTTAAAATTTTTTTTGCTGGAACCCGCCCTGATTGCTTGCTCAGAGGGGCGGGCTATACATAAAAATGATGATGATGATGATGATGATGATGATGATGATGATGATGCAGGGTCAGCATTCATTAGTACTTGGATGGGAAACCACCAAAGTGCTGTGGGTTCTTTTTCAGATGTATGAACCTGTAAAAGCACCCCTGAAGATTCCTTGCCTAAGAAACCCTTTTGACATTTATGGAGTCTACATAAGTGAAGCAACATGCCATTTTCACAGTGTTGTTGTATTTCCAAATTCTAGATTACTTAAAAATTATATGTTTCTGTAATGGATTTGAGTTCACAATGGAAAATAAATGCTAAAGTAATATATAAATAAAGTTATAAAATTGTTATAAGTGACTTAGGAAACATATACATAATTTCTCCATTCTGTTTGGAACTTTTCAAATCTGATGAAGAGACCAACAAAATAATATGGACATTCCCCCCCCCCCCCCCTATGCTCAGATCTTGTGGGAGGGATACTTTTGGGGGTAGAGCTTCCAAAATATTCCATTCAATCCAGTATGGCCATTCAAAACAACAACAACAACACAAGGTCTTTCAGGCTTAATCTCATTAGGTCTTAATGCTTAATCATGGCTGTAAATGGTAAACACAGGATAGTCACATTCACCTTTGCAGCTCATATCTATTCCTATGCATTCCAAGTGGAATGGCACTGCAGTTGCAATCCTAAACCCCAGTTTCATAGAAGTAAACTCATTTGAACTCACAGTAATTTTCTTCTGAGTTGACATCAATAGGACTGCATGCACAGAGATGAACTTTTAGTCCTGCTTATTTCAATGTGAGATTTGTGCATTATTTGTATGTCTGATTTCATTATTTTCAGCTGTGCTGTCTTATGGTGTTTCTTACGTACAAGAACCTATGCTTATTTCCAGGTAATAACTGTGACACAGAAATGGATGAGTGCTTAAGTTACCCGTGTCATAATGGTGGTACTTGCATTGAACATCTTAATGCCTTCAACTGCTTATGTTCCCATGGATTTCAAGGTAACAAAATCACACCTTTTCAATAGTCATCTCAGAAGTATAATTATCAGTCTTTAAAATGCAGTTCATCCAGATAATTGTATGCAGAAAATGTAAGCATAATCCTGTGGAAGCTCATTCTCAAATAGGTCCCGCTGGGTCCAATTACTCTGGGATAAATTTTCATAGGATGGTGATACTAACTCCATTCAAAGCAAGAACTCTGGAGTTGCTTTAACTCTAAAAATCACCCATAGTTTGTGATTGTAAAAAATGATTAATATTAGTTAGTTTAGTTACCTGGTTATTTGGCCTAGCCCTTGGGAAATTAATAATTATTAATTTTTATTTTGGATAAGTAATGTTAAGTGATCCTAACTCAATCTAATAGAGATATCTCTTAATAAAATATAATTTAAGCTATTGGCGTTCTTGTCAATTTTTGTTCATTAGTTTGGATCTAGTGTTAATTTTCCCTTTTGTCGATTGGAAGCTTCTGATCTAGTGCAACTTTTCTTCCAGGAAGAGAGGAATTTCACTGGTTCATTGCTTTCCCTGAAATTCCCTTTGTGCCCTCAAATTTTTTTCCTGTGGGTTGGCATCAGGGAGGGGGTGGTGATGGTGAAGGGGAAGGGTCAGCAAGTATGTCCCTCCCTCAATCTCTGTAAACAAGAAGGATTCTGAGCATCACTCAAACAATTTTGGGCTAAGCTGTGTGTTTTGTGGAAGAGTATGAATCAGGGAGTATGTAAAAAGAGATACATGTCAGGACTCTTTGCAGTATTTTAAGCCATTTCTGAAACACTTTTTCACCAGAAAAAAAGTTAAATTGTTAGATCTATTGACTTTTGCAGGGGTTGAGAGCCTTAAGAACCACCAAAATAATAATGATGATGATGATGATGATGATGATGATGATGATGATGATTGGGTGGTCACTTCCAGCCCACTCCTGACACAGAGTGATTATGGAGACATTGGGGCTTTCTAGATTGGCAAAAAGAAGTGTGTTCATGGCTGCATGAAACTCTAGCCTGTAGATGAGAAAAAGGGAAAATGTGTAATGAAAACACTTTTTTTTTTTTTGCGTTTTAGGGGAGAAGAAGTGCCTTTTAAAAGGTCCTGGTTTTCCCAGGTTCTTTTTTAAAAACTGCGGAACAGCGCAGCTCCATCTAAAGGCTGCGGTGCAGCTGCTAAGCATTAAGGAAAAGGCCAATCTAGAAAGCCCTGAACAGAAAGAAAGAAAACCAATTTCCCCAGGCCATTATATTTTTGTTTATCTCTTTTACTTCAAGTATAGATAATGTTATTTTACCAACATTTCTGTGAGGGAGATTAGGTAGAGAGAAAATGACTAACCTCAGGTCACTCCATGAGTGCCATGGCTAAGAACAGCTCTGAATTATGAACTTCATGGTTCTATTTTGGCATTCTAAGTACCACATCATTTACCGTATATACTCAACTAGAAATCGACATCATGTATAAGTCAAGGGCAGGTTTTGGGGCCAAAATTATGGGTTTTGCTATGACCCATGAGTAAGTTGAGGGGAAAACTTAGGGGTATGTAATACAGGATCTAAAGGATGAAGCACAGGAAAACAATGCCAAAGAACCTACAAAATTCCATCAGGCATAACTATTTCTGCTCACCCTAAAGGCTGGAAGGATGAGAGAGTAGAGGGGACCACTGCTTCCATGTCAGATTATGCTCTTGCCTGTCATCAGGGAATTGTTCCTTAAAAAAAAAAAAAATTAAATTACAGTATTTACCTTGACCCGTGGATAAGTCGACTCAGATTTTTTTGACTAAAATTTCTAGACCTATACATGAGTATATACAGTAATCTCAGCTCCCAAAGTTGTGGAAGGAATTGAAAGATTGTAGAGGCTAGCTATATACTCTTCCACTTATATATAAGTACATATATCAGACATACACTTCATAGGTAAAAGCATTATCACTGTGAAGGGGGCAAATAAGATGGAAGATGTGGTATTCTTTGTCTAAAGGAGAAAAAGCCTCTTCTCCCCCTAAAAGACATAGTACCCATTTCATAGGCTTTTAACTAGTATGGTGTATTTGTATCTCTGACATTTCCTTTTTATTTTGGTGGGAGTTCATTTACTGCCACATCAAGAACAGAAGTAAGATTTCCCTTCTTGTCATGGCAAATGTAGTCTATAATATTTCAATGTCATTTCTTTTCTCTTCTTTTTATTGATACAAATTGATAAGGAAATTGCCTGCCTGAAGTCTTGAGAATCAATTCAGTATCAGTGAAGACTTATTTTTATGATTTCTTAGAAAACTGGTAAAGGAGCGCAACTAATAAAGTATCCATTGAATGCTTTAGAGTGACAGCTTGGAAATATAATAATGTTGCTGACAGAACATTTCTCAGAAGTGAGCTACTTTACATGAAAATGCAAAATAAAATCATACTCATGATCAAGTGTTTGAATCCTGAAAAAAATATTGTCTTCTTTCCTTTTCCTATCGCTTTAAAGGCACACTTTGTGAAATCAATATAAATGAATGCCACTCAAATCCCTGTCTTCATAATTCAACCTGTACAGACCTTATCAGTGGATATGACTGTTCCTGCTTACCTGGCTTCACTGGTGAGTTAACACACACACACACACACACACACAGCTGGAAGACTAGCTTTCAAGATGCCAATCAAGACTTCATTGACTGAATCTCTGCCTCTCTCCTTCTTCCTCTTTATCTGTCCCAACTTAATGTTTCATTTACATTCCAAACAGACCAGATCAGTGGCCCATCAGTAAACTTTAACTGAATGAATTCAACAAGGTCATGCTAAGAAAAGACCTTAAGTTTCTCTCTCCAGACCTTCAGAAGATTAATTTCAGTTTGAGTGTTCTTGCTTCAGAGTATTATTTTGTCTCCATTAAGTATGTCCCTTCTTGAGTGCCTAAGCTAAAATGTTTCTATTTTGGTCTGGAAAGGATGGCTGGAGCAATGAGCCAAATTGAACAGAATTCACTTCACTTTTGGTGGGAGAGGTGGCATAATGACAAGACTTCCGGAAATCAAAACAATATTGCTTCACATATTAATCTCATCAAAACAATATTGCTTTACATATTCATTGGGTGTGGAAACCACAGAAATTTCAAGGATCTATTCGATAAGTATTTTAAATTCTGCCTGAATTCCAGCTCCCCTCTGTTTTATAAGCAGGAAAGAATAATTGTTTTTTCTTTTAAATCAAAGCACATGTGCACAAATCTCCAATCTTTTAAATAAACCCAAGTAATGACCAAAAATGCATATGAAAAGATGTAACAATATAAATGAAAACTTAAGAAGCTTAGGTACATACACCAGCTTTTCATGAGATGAATTATTTGGCTTATAGTAGGAGGGAACCCTTGATTTAGAACACCTTTCCTTTAAACTCTGGCCTGGTACATACCGCCAGGAAGTGGCATCCTGGCGGCGATTCTAGGGTTAGGGAGCATGCACCAACCGCATGCTCCCTAACCCTAGCATGTCATGGTGGTGGTGTAGTGGTGGCCTCCCATCCACACGGGGGCTGCCATTGTGACATAAGCAACGTGCAGCATACAGACATCACTGTGTGCTGCTTACATAACTGGTGCACTACAGTGCGCCAGTGTGACATCTGTGCAGCATCTCAAGAAGAACCCATTTTTTCTGGGTTCTTTTTGAGGTGGAAGGACTGCTTCTGGGGCGGTTTGTTTTGCCCCTCTGTTAATAAACAGCATTGCTTGTTTCCAGTTTTCCATGGTGTTGCAATCTGACTTCAACCATTCAGTCCACATTGGTCCACAACACACTGCAGAAATAATCCAATTTGAGACCAATTAACTGCCCTGGCTCAGTGCTAGGGAATTCTGGGAACTGCAATTTTGTAAGACATTTATCCTTCTCTCTCAGAGAGCGCTGGTGCCACAATAAACTACAATTCCCAGGATTCCCTAGCACTGAGCCAGGGCAGTTTAAACAGTCTCAAACTGGATTATTTCTGCAGTGTGTTTTGGATCATTGTCTTTTTCTTCTATAAGCATATTTTTCAGTTGCAAAATCAAATATCTTTATTTGGCCTGCTCTACTAATATGTTTCTCCCTCTCATGTGTAGAGACCATGGGCTCTGAGGGGTTTTCTTATTACAAGCATTTGGTATATGCTAAGAAATTGAGCAGATGAATCCAGATGTACATTTGCTCATTACAGTATTACTTGTGATTTTAATTTTGTGCACCTGAACACTGCCATTCCAGGACCACTCTGTTCATCTCCTTCTCATTTCCATCATTTTCAGTTAACTGCTAAATTGCTGTACATTGTCCATATACTCCTTCTTGTGAAAAGCTTTGATTTCATCAAATACCTTACTTAGACACTCTTCTACTTGTTTATGAATATTTAGAAAAATATGCTAGTGTCTGAGCCAACTTGTACAGATAGTGGCCTGTACTACAAAAGAATAGAGCAAAGTCTTCAATCGGAAAGTCTCCACATACACATGCATATTGTCATGTTCTTGTGTTACATAAGAACCTGCCATCAAAGTGTTTTATATATATATATATATATATATATATATATAGTATAGTGTTGTGTGTCATATTCCTATGTATCCATATGAATCTGCCATCAAAGTGATGTGTATGAAGGGGGGACATCAAGGGTGATTGTAAATTGATGCAGTTGGTGATGGGTGAAAATCAAAGGAAGTTGAAGGTTGGGCCTGATGACTGCAGCAGGAAAACTGGGGCTGTTTATGACTGTTTATGGTATGCTTTCTTTTCCTGGGAGATGGCAGGGAGATAAGAATTGAGAAGGAGGTAAACTGCAAAGTGCACCTTTGAAGTGGGCAAATGGTGCTGGCTACCAGTGTGCGAAGGGGGCTGGACAAAGAATTTTTAAAGTGTTATTTAATTTGGGAAACCTCAGAGTTGATTCCAACCATTGTGGAGTCATTTTGTGTGTCTTAGAATCCAGAATAAAGCAACAGTTGATTGATTTTTGTGGGTATTTTTAGGCTATGTGGCTATGTTCTAGAAGAATTTATTCATGTCATTTTGCCAGCATCTGTGGTTGGCATCTTCAGAAAAATTAACAGTTAATTTTCACTAAAATGCTATCCTGATTTTTCAAGTCTCCAGCTACCAAACATGGCACATATACACATCTCAATTTGAACTAAATTATCTTGTTCATGTTTTGGAAGGATTTATTCCATGAGTATGGAGAACCGGTTTACAGAAATGTAGAGATAAATGTTAAGAAATAGGGAACAATTAAGCCAGAAATGTTGCTTGTGGTAGCAGAAAATGAAGTCTCTCACAAGTTCCAAAGTTCATGTTATTGCAATACCCTTATTAGATTAAACCAAATAGGCAGAACATTCTCTGTACACTAGAATTGGAGCCTTTTTGATTGGCCTAATAAAGGAATGGCTGCAAATATGGACTTTGAAATTGTCATGTGGTTAACATGGCTACCCAAACATTTGCATGGGGGAAGTCTCTAAGAGTAAAATAAGCAAGGTCTTTATGTTCTTGATTGTGCCTTTTCAGCATGAAATGGATTTGAAATCTTGAGTACAAATTGAACAATTATCAACTGACACCTGCTTGTCTTACTAAATTGCTGCATCTTCAATTATCTTTTCAAAGGTCTGCACTGTGAAACCGATATAGATGAGTGTGCCTCTTTCCCTTGCAAGAATGGAGGCACCTGCATTGACCAACCTGGTAATTACTACTGCCAATGTGTGGCTCCATTTAAAGGTAATGGAACATCAAGGGAGAAGGGAAAGTAAACATAATTAACTTTAGAAAGCATTTCTGTCACTTGTCTGAACTCATTTCACTCTTCTGGGCAGGATTATTAGGCCTTTATTTTCTCCAAGTAGGCTTCAAAAGTGACCAGAGAATTATTTCTCAGGCTGTGACTAATGTGAAATATGCATTTTTTTCAGCTAGAGAAAGGCTTTAGGTATTTATTTAAAAAGATGCTAAAACGTATAGTGTTCATAAAAGAATAACTGAGTAGTTTTCTGAAAAGTAAAACATCACAACTTTCTCTGTCTGATTTGAGTACTGTAGGTGGGCAATTGTAAGGTTGCTGTTGATGCTGTGCACCTGTGCAATTTCTGGGGGGAAAGCCAATGACCTTACATTGTTTTTTGTTATGAATTTGGGAAAAGTATGCAAAATGCAAAACTAAAATCCTATACCCCTATGTAAAGAGTACAGTGAAACATTCAACACTGTGGCTGTAGCCTTTGCCAGTTTGAATATTGTGCACATATTATGTAGCAGAAAAATAAACCTGGGGTGACAGATGCTGCAGACACATGTGTTTTTGAGTATATGTGTGCATGCGTGCAATCGAGTGTGTGCAGTATATTACTGTTTTCTACATAAATTATCCAAGAAAAACATTGCAAAAAGCAGCAATTTTGTAGAACTAAGTCCTTATACAAAAATCCTGTTCAAAATCCATCTGTCTTACACAAAAAAAGCCATATGGTTTTTGTTATGCAAGATTGCTGTTTTCTATGGAAGATTTTTTTATTGTACACACACCTTGTTTTAAATGTTAATGGCATGTCAAGAAGGGGGGATGCATACAATGGGACAGGGTTGACAGTTCACCTCCCGACCTTTGGAACTGCCCCCAAACATGTTTCCTACTGTAACCAATGGTCTTACAATCTTTGTATTCCCTTTTTTCCTTTCTCACACACAATCACAACTTTCAGTTAGGATTTGTGGAATTCAGATGACCCCTTTGGTGCGGTCACATTCATTAGAAATTATTGGTGTTCCTTGGAGCTCATTTCATAACTCTGAACGACTTGATTGAAGATGGGAGAATCACATGGGCCTCAACAGGATTCATGGTCTTCCTTCCCCCGTGAAGTATTCCATCTTAATTTAGGGAACTTTATTCATTTAGCAGGCACTTCTCCATCAGAAAAATACAGTTCTCTGGACCAACAGAGAAGTCATCCATTTAGAGTTGTGAAGGTTTGAAAAATGCATTTCACTGTTTCTCAACCAGTTTCTGAATGACATATGTTGAACAGAATATTGAGAACATGCATATTTAATTTACTAAAAAGTGGAACACAATAATGCTTCTGTGTTAAGTGTTCAGGGTGTTCGTGATGCATGTTCCTGTTCTGGGTTCTAATCATGTCTTATTTCAGGAGGCTCCATTCTATTTATCTCATTTTCATTTTCCCCTTGAAGAGTCGGCCAACATTCCCTGGCCTTTGAAACTGGTCATTCATCACAGAATTCATTTGGATGATTCCCCCATTTGTAGCTTGTCCCCCACCCCATAAAGAAAGTAATTTTTTACTTAAATCTTTCCCATTGAATCAGTGGGTCTAGTTTGGTTCTGACAAATAATTGGATTTGTGCTGTAGATAACAGAATTTCTTCTGGTAGAAATTCTTTCTTCAAAAGAAATACTATTGATGGGTTTGTGGGTGTGTAATCTGTTGATCCCAACACCATTTTTTCAGGCATTGCAAAACATATTCCATCTTCAGTATATATGTACTCTTATTGGTATCTGTACTCTTATGAGTGTATTTCAAAGGTTTTATTAATATTTCATTTGAACTGGGGTTTTATGTATTTTTAATTGTGTTTTGGATTTTAACATGCTATACCCTGACTCAAGCCTTGAGAAGAGACAGGAAAGAAATAAAATTTATTATTATTTTTATTGTTATTACATAAAGAAATTGTGCACATATATATCCTGAAAGTTCAAGTGTGAACTCTTGTGTTTTTACTCCTTTACAAAGTTAGCAATTATTTAGCCGGAAGAAGGAGAAGGTATACATTTTGTTAGGGATGGAGCGCAACCATCTCCAATATATAAAAGAATGTAACATTTCTTCAACTCAAAAAGAATGTCAAGGTTTGTAGATTTTTAGAATCCTCGCTGCACCATTTTGCCTGACTTTACTGAGCTTTTCCATTTCTAAAGAAGAACCTGATAAATGCAGTTCATCTTTTTTAATGGAGAAGACCTGGGGGGGGGGGGATGACCTTGAAAATAATGGGGTTGAAAGCTGTCACTTTCTTTAATCTTGAAAACAAACCAAAAGAAAAAGAGATTACCACATTTTTCTTACCCAGTGACTATCTAATGGAGCTATGTGGATTTTCTGAGCACTTCCTTTGGGGACAATTAGCTTTCCTCACTTTTGATGTAAGCCACTCACCTTTGAGTCTTTTGCTGCTCCCCTTCTAATCCTTTGCTTTTTCTTTTTTCAAGGATATCTTGAGGGTATCTCAAGTGAGCATATTGTATAAGTCTCCCCTCAGATTAGGTTTGCTCAAAATAATGTTGATATCACCTGTCTCCAATTTTCCACACCGTGGGCTGCTGTGCTGTCTGTCTGCATTACTACTCTTACTTTCTCCCAAAGCTCACAACGGATTCACTTTTCTCCATTCAACAGGGCCCTCCTGATAACTAGGATTCTCTTTTCTCTCTCTCTCTCTCTCTCTCTCTCTCTCACACACACACACACACACACACAATGGTACCCAGGAGTAAGACTTGAGCACACTATCCCCTCAACGCTGCAGATAAATATTTTAATTTGAACGAGGTCCTAGAGAGATAAAAACTTTAAAAGCATCCTGAAATTGTGGAGTCCAGCCATCTTTTAATAAGTGGCATAAATACAGAATATGATACTGTCCATCGTTCAGCATTCAAAACCTTCTTGAGACCAGCATGGCACAGTGGATTGAGTGTTGGACTATGACACTGGAGGCCAGAGTTCAAAACCCAGCTCCGCCATGAAACCCACTGGGTGACCTTGGGCAAGTCACACTCTCTCAGCCTCAGAGGATGGGAGTGGCAACTCCCTCTGAACAAATCTTGCCAAGAAAATCCCATGATAGGGTCACTTCGAGGTAACCATAAGTGAGAAATGACTCAAAGTCATACAACAACAAGAACAAACCTTCTTCAGAAGGAAGGAAATGGTCAGAAAAACTGGTGATGGTCACCTAGAAAGAATGTCTTGTGTAGAGATTCTGGCCAACTAAAATCAGATAGGAGGTCATTTCTAGGTAGCGATATCGCTACATCACCCCAAAACTTCACTTGGACGTAAAAGAAAGATGAATACTGAGATTGTGGGTGCCACTTTAACTGCCATGGCTCCATCCTACAGGATCCTGGGACTTGTAGCTTTGTGAGGCACCAGTACACTCTGGCAGAGAAGGCTAAAGGCCTTGTAAAACTACAAATTCCAGGATTCCACAGGACGGAGCTACAACACGTAAAGTGGTACCAAACCATTTAATATCAGTAGTTCTCATGGGTCCATCATGTGGAATCCTGGGTTCATAATTTGCTGAAGTACTAGATATCTAGTGCTCTAGTTCAATGGCATGAACTAGAAATCTTTAACAGAGAATGCCAAGTACCCTGCCAAATTACAAAATCTCAGTCTTCTGTTAAGATGCAGTATCAAGCTGCTATAGTGTATATACACTTTAAGACAAAATGGCTATTTTATTTTTTAAAACAAACAGGATTGTTATCATCCAGTGCAAAAGTGGTTTTGTGGCAGTGATTATGAGAAAATGCTTATTTTATCATCACAGAATCCTATAGAATTGCAAAGTATACATTTACTATATGTAAGCAACAGATTACTTTTTCAGTTCACCCTGTTCTGTCAGCCATTTAAGATGTTGAAAGATCTAATATGTGATGCAGAAATAATGTTGTTTGACACCCGTTTAACTGCCATGACTAAATGCTATGGAATTCTGGGATTTGTAGTTTACTGTGGCACTAGAGCTTTTTTGACAAAGAATGCTAAATATATCACAAAACTACAAATATGAAACATGACACCTTAGGTTTCTGATGGCTCACTGTACACAAACTTTGTTTCATGCACAAAATTATGAAAAATATTATGTATAAAATTACCTTTAGGCTATGTGTATAAGGTGTATATGAAACATAAATGGATTACGTGTTTAGACTTGGGACACATCTCCAAGATATCTTATTAAGTATATGCAAATACTCCACAATCAGAAAAAATCCAAACAGTTCTGGGCCCATGGATTTTGAAGAAGGGAGGGTAAACCTATACTCATTATTGTTTCCACAGGGAGAAAAAAATAAATTGCTATTCTTTGATCCTTGGTATTTCATGACTCAGTCAAAATTTTAGCTAAGCTTCATTTAAAAGGCAATGTTAGTTGCAGCCCTAATGACACATGTCCCCAAATGTATAGCAATTAAGATTAAAGCTAAGATGGTAATTGACCATTAAACCGTTTTGTAAAAAAAAAGGGGGGAGGGGGAAAAGGTAATCTTACATGAAGAGCTCAGAAAAAAATGGAGAATAAGTAGAATAATAACAAGAGGTTCAGTGTAAAATACTTTTATCAGTAGTGGTAAGTGGAAATCAGATGATAAGTAAAAGGCTTTTAGGCACTTATGAAGGAGGCAACGAAGGAGAGTACAGATAATGGACCAAATGAATAATTAGTTTTCAGTGATCACAGGTTACATGTTTTATGATGTGGCTCAGTGGAGAGTTACAACTATTAGAAACCCAACAGATCTCAGATCTGGGACTCTGCTGAAATATGAAAGCACTATCTCTCGATTTAAAAGACTTTGTTTCTGGCTGCTGGCAGTTCTGACATAGCATCCCCAAATTATTATGTTAAACCTACACTATTGTTGAAAGTCTTGCGGGTCCCCAGCATGACATCTCTTAAATCAAGCTGCTGAAATTTGCAAATAATGAAGCCCGATTGGGCAGGGACAGGTATGCCAAAATCTGCTCACAGGCTTTTTCATTTGCTTAATTACCTTCTTTGGACTATCATGAAATGGTTTGACCAAGGTGGAACAGAAGACTGTAAAGCAAAGCAAATAAATAAAATTGATGGCAAAGGCCTAGGAAACAATATGGATGTGGATATCATGGTTCCTTAGCTAAGACAAGGGTCAACTCTGTGTAAATGTATTGTACTCCAGGCCCTTTTGACTCTTGATCTTTCTGTAGACTTTGGCTGCATCTGCACTGCAGAAATGATGCAGTTTGACACCACTGTAATTACTATGGCTCAATGCTATGGAATTCAGGGATTTGCAGTTTTGTGAAATATTTAACCTTCTCTGTCAGAGAGCTCTGGTGGCACAACAAATCACAGATCGCAAGGTTCCATAGAATGGAGCCATAGCAGTTAAAGTGGTATCAAATTGCATTATTTCTGCAGTGCAGATGAAGTTTGTGTAAATATGGGGGGGGGGGGCTTTTTTAAAAAAAATCCAGATGTGGTCATATTCTGCTTCACTTTACTGGTACCTCATAAACAGCATATACTCCAAGCATGTGGGAAGCAGAAAGTATCGACTGTGATTATTAACAAAGAATATGCATAGAGCACAGTTTGGGTTAGTAATTTTTTGGGATTACAGTGTTCTAAAGCCCCCAGTTAGCATAACCTTCAGATTCCACCAAATGCATTCCAGTTTGAACATTTCTAGAAAGACCTGTTGTCACATAATAGTATCATCTCTGGAATAAATAACGCAGTGGTTAAACCATTCTGCACGCTAATCTATTCTACCTCACAGTGCTATCCTTAGATTAAAACATTTGCTGTAAAAAAGTTATAAAGTTCTATGGGGATCTGTATAATCTAATTAATATATGTAGACTGCTATCAAACACCAATCAAAAAGGCCAATTTACAGGTTGATTGTGGGAAATGACTATTCTAAGGATTTGTGCTCTTGGATATTAGTGCACAAACAAAAATGTAGTAAACTTATTCCTACACTGAGATCCTAGATGTATCCGCGTCAACAGTAAGTCCAATTCTGTTAAAGTGAATATAGCATCATATCAGATCCATCACTCCCACTTTAGTTTGTGCACAAATACTTTTTGAAATACCATTTTCATTTACTGGTATACAGGATGAGAATTTTAGCTATGTTCACTTGCTTTTTTTCTCATTTGCTATATGAAACCAGTTGCATATAAAATGGCAAATATCTGTGTAGCCCTTAAGTTGCTATTTAGTCCTGAAATAACATGATAATAGTGTAAAGTTTACAAAAATATGCTTTAACTTCAGTATGTGTTATTTCATGGAAATAATAAACTCATGTCTGTTCTTTTCAGACCTTTATGCAGGTATGGTATACAACCTCTCTTGCATGATGTCACGTGTGTGTGTTGTGTTAAGTTTGCATTTGGCATGATTGCATGGCTTTACAGATGTTACTGGATATGACTTTTTCAGAGTGTGTTTTGAAGTGCTGCTTTCTCCAGTTACTGCTTTTTGGAGAATAGGGAGGGACAAAGGGGGTAAGCATAGCCACCCCTCATTTATCACAGATCATCCATTGATTCAACAATCCATAGGTTGAAAATGTTTTTACAATATATATATTCCAAAAAGCAAACCTTGATTTTACTATTGTATATAAGGGATACTATTTCACTATCTTAGACACCAGCATGCTGTAGTGGTTTGAGTGCTGGACTATGTCTCTAGAGACCAGGGTTTGATTGCCTAGTTCACCATGAAATCAACTGGGTGACATTGAGGGAGTCACATGCTCTCAGCCTTGGTGAAACCTCCTCTGGACAAATATTGCCATGAAAATCCTGTGAGAGTTTATTCACCTTAGGACCGTAATAAATCAGAAATAACTTCAGGGCACACAGCAACAATAAAAACAAATTTTACTACATTGTTGTCTTTAATGGGATCTGAATGTACACAAATGTTGGTATCCATGGGCGGTCCTGGAAAAAAAAACCAACCAGCAGACACCAAGGGCTCACTTGTAGTGGTGTTCTGCAAACTTCTGGAAGAAAGTAACAGATAGCATTGAAGAGCTGGCAATAAACACTGCAAAAATTGTTGTTTACTTTTTTATTAATAATACATCTTAATGATACATTAACAAAAAACATGTTTGAAATCGTATCCCTTAATCCTTCCTCCCAGTCCCTTCATACATAAACTTCCTGTATTCAATTTACTCTTAATTTTAACATCTTATAAATAAAGCAGGAAGGAGACGAAGAAGAAACACCACTTTCCTTATAGCATCACCTCCTTTCTAATCTAAATAAAATAAAATGTAATCAATCACATTTCAAAGTCTGCTGATGCCACCTCCCCCTCTCTTAGCTGCAAATAAGCTGTAAACCGGATCCATTCTTGCAAGAACTGTTCTCTGGGTTTTGCATTCATTAGTTGTGTTAATGTATCCATCTCCACAATCTCTACTAATTTATATTTCCACTCACCCTCAGTTGGAATCTTTGTGGTCTTCCAATATTTAGCATTGATCATTCTTGCTGCTGTCACCATATGCCAAGCCAGTCTATAAAACTGCTGAACAAATATTTAATAGGACTTGCAATTCCAAAAAGTATCTTCTGTAACAAGCTTTTCAGCATTTTATACATGCATGAGGCAGGTTAAGATTCACACCTGATCCTCCATAGTAACATGTATCAGTTGGCATCCCAGGACAGACCAAGGAGCCCTGGTGGCGCAGTGGTTAAATGCCTGTACTCACTCTAAACCATAAAGTTGCGAGTTCAAGACCAGCAAAAGGGCCCAAGCTCAACTCAGGCTTGCATCCTTCCGAGGCCATTAAAATGAGTACCCAGATTGTTGGGGGCAAGTAGCTTACAGTTGTAAACCACTTAGACACCCCTTAGGTGGTATGAAGCGGTATATAAATGAAGCTGTTTGTTTGTTTGTTTGTTTGTTTTGTTTTGTTTGACTGTGGGGATAACTTTTCACATGATATGATGTATAAGGAAAGCAGCACTGCTTTTGTAAAGTACAACTATTCCTGTTTCTACCAGCTAACTACATTCCTCCCTTCTGTAATTCAGCATTACTGTATTTCACATTTCTATATGTGCTACCTTCAAACAGCCCTTGTTGTGGGTGGAGCTGATCATCCAACTTTTTCAATAGATGAGAAGCCAAAAGCTGTAATCAACTTATTTCAAAGACATCAGAGATCATTTTGCATGGTGGGCAACACAACCCACAGAGGAATCTGTGGTAGAAAAACAACCATATTCTAAGCTTTGCCAGCTTGTCCCCAGCCTCACTGGAAACTAGGGTGGCAGAGGCAGCCTATTCCATTTTTGAATTGTTACCTCCCATTAGCATTGCTTATTTTGCTTCTCAGTGGAGGGAATGGTTTCTTTTGGGGGGATTCTACACATTCAATGGCTCTCTTTACCTGCCCTGACATGCCTGTGTTGTTCAGAGACGTAGCCATATTAGTCTGGAATATCAGTATGCAAAGGGATCTTGTATCACTTTTGAAATTGAGTGAAAGAGGTTGTAGCATAAGCTTTCATAAAGGAAGCTTATGAGGAAACAGACTAAGAGGTTCGACAGGCTGCCCCTTTTAGCGCCAGATTGGGGCTATGGCAACTTGATTTTTCACAGCGCAAAAAAGAGCTGCAAAAAGCGGCTCCTTTTTACGCCCCAGAAAGGGAGCCATAGCGACTGGTGCATGGCTTTTCCATGCTCTTTTGGCGCTGCATCATGTAGATGCAGTGCCAAAGTAGCTCCATGACACCACATGCCATGTGGTGCAGTGTGCAGCATCACACCAGCCTAGGGGTGGGGTCATGTGGATGCCACACCGCCACTCCACCCTCAGGCTGGCCTTAATCGCTGGTCTGTACAGCCCCTAAGTCTATGACAGGTTGTGCTACTACTTCTGTGTCTGTGGAATAATATCATGTACAACCATGAACATAATCCAGCAAAGCATTGCTGATAGTCAATCTATCCTGCTGGAAATTTCCACAACAATGGCCAGAGCTTCTCTTCAGGCATAATTGGTCTTTTACTGGCTGATGGCATGTTCTACAGCTCATGGTCGGTACGATTACAGTCTTAACCAAGGTAATAAATTGAAGGTCTTAATGATGTTTTGAAAAATAAGGCCTGGCTCCAGTGTCTTCAGTCCTGGAGAGGGCAGAGTCCTGAAAATCTGCTTCAGAGGGTTGGAAAAGCTTCAAAAGTAGATTTTCAGATGGCACACAGGGATTCAAGGGGTCAGGAGGGGAGGAAGTCCCATAAATGCTAGATGAAACTACTAGTGCAACATTGGGTTTAATCCTTTAAAGAAACCGTATTACTGTGGCTTGAATATATAATTCTTTATTCCCACTGTTCCCAGGACTATAATGTTAACAATGCATTATAGAAAGCCCATTATATAGAACTATTAGGCTAAAGCAAGACTGATTAGAAATTATGGTGCCAATTTCTTACAAGTGGCAAACAGAAATAATTGTGTTTATTTACATTAAAGAAGCTGAAAAATCCAACTTTGAGGAATTAGGGTTTACATAAATCAAGGCCTTCTCTCTTGGTGGTTGTAAAATTTCCACTGCATGTCACATTAGCCAAAACTTCCAGAGATTTTTGTAGCTACTGCTGTTGTTAAGTGGCATTGTAATAGAAAACATTTCCTGCAAAATCATTTTCATTAG
The DNA here is from genome assembly GCA_034509955.1 of Urosaurus nigricauda. NCBI lineage: Eukaryota > Metazoa > Chordata > Lepidosauria > Squamata > Phrynosomatidae > Urosaurus > Urosaurus nigricauda. Next base: position 250,825,056 of record JAOEGL010000001.1, on the reverse strand, counting down.
ATTTATTCTGGAAAACCTTGAGATGATTCACAGTAACCTTGGAGAAACCTTTTAGCTCTGTTATTAGAAATGCAGTGATTTGAACAGAAGAGATGGGGGTAAGACGGCTAATGGGGTGACACAAATATTGTGCTACCAAAAATGATGGAGTGCAAACACAGAAAACATTTGGGAAGGAGCGAAAAAAGTGTTGCTACTAAAATTTGGTGCTATTTTTAAATTGTACAACAATGATTTATATTCCCTGCCACCCCACCACCTAACCTTGGCCACTAGAGAAAAATATAAACTGAATGTGACTTTAAATGCCACTCTACCTGTAGAAAAAAGCAAGACAGCTCTTATGACCGTTAACACTTTTTTTAAAGGATTTTATTTTGTTTTAAAGAAGTAACAATAACACATCAAGTTAACACTTTTCTAAAAGGCCACCGTTTTGTTCTGTGACAGCTTTGCATAGCTTTGTCTATTGTGCAAAAGGGAGATTGTCTTAAGTTGTGAAATTTTACACATCCATCAGGCAAAATTGGTTAATGCATTTGTTCTTCATGAGCAGAAAAATAACACTTTCTTTTTACTGCAGCCCCCCAACACATGTTGGAATTTTGCTAATTTCTTACGAAGTCAAATGCCACATTTATAGGTACACAATGTGCTGACGTACTGTACAGATGGTGTATTTTTGTATTTTTCTCAGTTTGTCTGACATGCATACAAAAAGATGTGAAATTGTGTTTAAAGGAAGCTGTGCACATTCCCAGAAGTCTTACTCCTTTTGCTGCATGTTAGTCTTAGAGCATGAATTAAAAAAAAAATTGACTTGAACCCAACAAACAATCACATAGAAATTGTAGGACATGACAACCGTAAGGGAAGACAGGAGGTGACAGTGTGTGTTAATTTCAGAAGCCACATGCCCCTGAGGAAATTCCCACCACTGACAGAGTTCTGAGTGTTTCACATTTTTTTAAACAGCAGTTCTGTGAAGCTGACTCACTTGGGAGCACCTCACAGCAGGAGGAGAGATCAGCTGTTTGCCCTTCACTTTTGATCATGCGGGTGCTTGTATCACTTTGGAAACAGCTGACACAGGTCCTTTCCAGTCCCCAGAGGTGCAAAGCTGTGGCATTATTTTATGTGGTTCCACTTCATAGAACTATAAGCACAGGCAGGAAGCTTTGTGCATTGACTGCAGCATCTGTTGTTACAGAAAGTTAAGTTGGGCTTGCAAGAAGAAACCTGGCACAACCACCCACCAGTTTTTCAGCATGGATCAAGGTAATAGAAAGTTAGTGGAACAGGCACACAGAGACATGAATCCTGACATAACTACCCTGGTGTAAACATTTGTAGCAGGATGGGAAAAAATCATGGGTTCAATGGTTCTGAAAGAAGTAAGGCAAAATGGATCTTGTAGGCTGTTTGCTTCTCTTCATCATCGCTGTGTGACCATGGAGGGAAAAGTGGCTACCATAGTTCTTTACCATTAGGATTACAGTCAGACTCTTCCAGAAACTCCAGCTTTTTGGCCTTCTGTCAGCAGATCTTAAAGTGGAGCACCTTGAGCACATTCAGCTTAAAGCCATTCCAGAAATTCAAGCACTTTAAAACCATTAAACAAAAAAAAAAAGTCATTAGTGGCCTTGAACTAGCTAAAGAGATCTGGTTGCATTTACCTGCTGTGCTGAGGGCTGTTTTTTGAAATGAGAAAATGAGATATAAATTAAATAAATACCAATTTAAATATAAATTAAATAAATTCATTTTTCATATTACACAGTGCTCTGACATCTTTTAATGAAGAGTGGCTTGGTAGCCTGTAAATTAAGGACAATTATAAACATTCTGTCCTGTTAATCCTATAAACCTCCTTGAATATCATAAGACATATCTCTGGGTAGAAACGTATAGGATTGTGCCTAAAAACCCCTAAAAAGTTTAAGAAACCAATGGGCTCAATCTGTCTCCTTCAATGGATCATATAATTAGTGTCTCATCACAATGGAAGTGTTGACTTTCAAGAGACAAATCTTTAACCAGATAAAAGGTGAAACCGGTGGCAACTAAAGAAATCACGTGTTACCTTATGATCATTGCTACTCATAAGGATGACACTCCCCCCCCCCCCCAATTCAGTGTACGGCCTGGGAGAATGAGAAATTTCCACAAAAGGTGTGGGGGGGAGGGGGGAGGGCGTTATTCATAGATTTATTTATTTAAAAAAAAAAAAGCTTTTCCTTAGATATAATACATTCTGCTCCTTGTTACGCTAGAAACCCTGAAAGGTATGTTTTTTGTCAAAACATTGAAACCCTTGCCAGGGATTTCACAAGAACTTTCAGAAACTACAACTCCCAGGTTTCCTTGAGAGAAGCTCACCATTATACTAACACAATTTTTATTTGCATTATATAGATGGCAGCCACAAAGGGCTACTGGATAATAAAACAGAAAAGATGCAGCTGTGAAGCAAGATAGGAGATAATATTGAAAATGAAAATAATGGTATTCTGGTAATAAGTAGCACCCTGAGATTTGTTGGTATTAACGTTCCCCACTATTAAAATTATTGTGCTAAATAAGAACAAACAGAGTTCACTAGGGAGTGTGTCAGCTTCTTTTTAATTAGTTTTTTATCCACTAGGAGTACTTTGATTCTTGATTTTTTTTTCCCTCTGCTGCATTATGCTTTCTGACTAAAGTGGAAATCTAATTTACTTACTTCTTGTAACTCATAAATCATAGTGATGCTGAGGGTTTTTTAAAGTTTGAGTTTCAATAAGAAGCTACAGGAAAACAGGTTCTGTGACATATCTTATTAGATCTTTTAAATCCACTTCTTTAGCAAGACAGTTTTTATTTCAAGTCCTAGTACACAGAATTATGTATCTAAAAATTCATTTCTAGTGTGTTATGCAAGCATTCCTTCTGACACTGAGCTTGAGTGATTCTATTAATAGAACATAAAATGCAGCAATGCCCACATAATGTCATGGTTTCTGTTTATTCAGAGATCTCAGTAAACAATATTTGTTTATAAATTAAAAGAAACAATATTTTTTCATTTAAAAAAGTATAAAGACTTGTAAGGACCCAGGATGAACATAATTGCCTTGAGTTAATTTTGAGTTCGTCAACATGTTTCTTATGTGTGGATAAGCTAACTAATCGATTGAGGGTTGTTGTTGTATTCAGAATGGTGGAGATGGTGATGGAGATGTCTGAATAGATGAATGGATTGTTGCTGCTGTTGCTGTTGTCACTGTGTGCCTTCAAGGACTGTATCGCACAATGTTAAAATTTCTGTGCAATAACACCTGGCTTCCTCCCGAATTAGGACTGAATTTGGGAAAGGTAGGCTGGGGTTTTAACCCCATGCAATAGGGTCTTTTCTGACTTACGGCAACCCTAAGGCAACCTTGTCACAGGGCTTTCTAGCCTAGTGACTGTGTAACTTTCCCCAGGCCACCCAATGGGCTTCCATGTCTGAGTGTGGAATTGAAGTGTGATCTCCAGAAGTGTACTCCAGTGCTGAAACCATTACACCATACTGGCTCTCTAAACGAATGGATACATGATTAAAAACCACTATAGATGCCAGTCTCTAGGATGGTTTGCATCTACCCCATGAGGATAGGAGACCAATTGGTCTCCTGAATAGGCCTGGCTGTAGCATGACTTGTGTTCTTGCATCTCCTTGACAATGCTGATGCTGCTAAGTAAGGCAAGTCCTTAGCATCTCCCTTGAGTTAGCCTTCTCTTCTCTCCCACTTTAACTTGTAGTGTACAAATGTGGTAGTAGATATTCTTCCATCATCTGATTCCTCTGCCTGCCAGCCCAGCTGAGCACTGTCCAGAAAATGAAGAGTGCTATTTTAGACTTTTGCCTCAAAGTGCTTTGGGCCAGGCTTCTATCCTGATGAATAGTGAAGTAAAATTGTACCATAGGCTATATATGTAGCAGTCTATATTTGCACATCTTCATCTCAGCATAAATTTTGCTTGATTACTGGCAGTTATTAAAAAGAAAAAAACAACTATGCTTCACCATTACTAGAGGTGTGTTTGTGTGTGTGTTTACTTTCATTAAGTCAACTTCAATTTATGGCAATCTTATGAATAAGAGAGAACTAGAACACAGTCTGTCATCAACAGATCTGTTCGAGTCTTGCAAACTCAGGGTTATCACTATCTTGATTGAGTCTATCCATCTCTATTGCAGTCTTTCTCTTTGCCTGCTACCTGCTGCCTTGGCAAGAATTATTGTCTATTCTAATGAGTCACATCTCCTCATGTGTCCAAAGTATGACAGTCTCAGTTTAGTCATCTTGGCTTCTAAAGAAATTTCAGGTTTGATTTTCTCTTGGGCTCATTTACGAGTATTTGACTTTTTGGCAGTCCATGATATTCATAGAAATCTCCTCCAGTACAACATGTCAAGATTCTCTTCGTGTCAGTTTTCTTCACTGTCCAGATTTCACAATCATCAAGAGCAACCGGACAATCTTGAAGTCCAGTTATATATCTATTCCATTATATACCCAGGCAATTCAATGATACATGCTAGGCTATACAGCTGGTGTAAAGAATGGCTTTCCACATATATTTGTTACTGGAAAATACTGTTGAGTATTTTCCTATATTTTCTCCTATATTTTTAGCCATAGAATCATAGAGCTGGATGGGCTGTCAAGTCACTGATCAGTGCAGGATTTCCAGCATAGGAATCCCCTAGCTGTCCAGCTCTTTTCAAAGACATCCAGAGATGAAACACCATCAACTCTCTGGGCAATGAATTCCATTGCTGGACCACTCTTAATGTCAAGAAATTCCTTCTGCTGTTCAATCAACATCTACTCTCTTGAAACTTTAAACTCTTAGACCTCTGGGGAAAAAGAGAACAAGCCTGTACCCTCCTCTCTGTGGCAGCCTTTGAGGTATTTAGAATGAGATTGTGCAGAAAATTCCTTTTCTCTTCAAAATAACCAAGTGCGGATTTTGCACAGAATAAGGTACCGATTTGCAAATTGCCTTCAAAACTGCATGGTTTTTGAAGACTTTCTAGTAGCAAAAAGAAAATTGGTGAAATTAGTCTCTTCAAAAGAAATGAAGAGTTGCATCTCTATTTAGTGCCATCATTGCATAGCGTGAAAGAATCCTGTGTCTATTTTTACTTGCGTCAAGAAGTGAAGTGAGTGTATTTCCGAGTATTCACACCTTTGCTGCAATGCAAACGTTTTCTTACTACCACTTTTTCTCAGCAAGCTGGACTTGTAGAAGGCATGAAAAGAATTCTGAAGTTCTTTGGTGGAGGAAAGCTGGGGACTGAATTCTTCTCAGGCTGACAAGAAATCAGACTCCTAATGCTCACCTCTCATTTCAGGGGAATACCACTTGGTGCTTGATTACACTATTATAAACCCCAAATTCATGCAGACCTAAATCCCCAAATTGGTTCTGGGCTGCTTAAAAAATGCCTAGACCCAAGTCAGGATTTCTACTCCTTGTCCTACATTTTTTAAAAAAGAGGGGGTTCAAGGCTAGAATACTACAGGGGCAGCCCAGAGTATTCTGTCAAATGTAGATGAGCTCTCAGACTCTAGTATCCAAATTCTGCCCTATCTGACAGGGACTTGAGTGGTTCCTATGTCAGTGTGTGGGGGGGGACGGGGGGCGGGGAGACACAACAGAAAAAATATTTCCACCTACACAGTCTTGTATATCTTTTGTTTATCAGGTGATAATATGCCAATTATCCAATTTGTGCATGTCTCTATGGTTGGCATTGCTTTCAGTTGTTTCAGCTGGTTGCAAATTGTTTGGTTTTAAGTTTAATATATTTCATTATTAATCTTAATTATTGTCTTGAATTAATTGCATGCGGCTGTGAGGCTTTTAGCTATAGAATGGGATATCAATATTATAAATAAATATGTCAATTAAAACCATTTCTGTTCCAGGCAATAAAACAAAAATGTAGAAATGTCAAAGGTGAAAAATGAGTAGTTCTGCAAAAGTCATGTTCGGTTAACCTTTGTATGTTTCAAAATTTTGCATGATTATTTGTTTAAACTTTTTACTATTTTAATTAGGCTGTTTTAATTGTTTTAAAAATGTTGGTTAAAAGTGTTTTTATCTTGTGAGAAAGGCAGGATAAAAATAAAGTAACATGAAATAAATAAAATATTTAACATAAAAAACAAATCCAGATTAAAGGTCAGCTTTGGAAAACAGAAAGTGGAATTTATTATATTTAAAATCATGCAAAAATAGTCCTGAATGGGGAAATTTTTTTTCCAGCAGTTGCATAAAGCTAGGCTAGAGTACTTCAGGAGAAAATTCTGGAGTCAACATGTTGACACATTAAAACCTAGTCCAACATTTTCATTAAACTGTCCTCTTTTGGTGGTGGTTTATATAACAGTCTCCACCCAAAGTTGATCTTGAATTATAGGCAGGTTCATATAGCAGAAGGTGATCTTCAGAAAGCTGGGTCTCAAAGCATTTAGAAGTCATTCCTAACCTTTTCCTTTATGTGAACCACTACATCATCACTGAAAGCTTGGCTGATGGGAGTCAAAATGATATATATAATCAGGGGTTCAGTAGACCTCACCTCCCTGCTTGGTACCTGGTGCTATCCCTAAGCATTTTCATGACATTGATTGTACCTGACATTTAATACCCAATATCGTTCACAAAACAAAGTGAAGGTTCCACCTTTGTGACCTTTTCCTTACTCTTTTTCTCTGCAACTGAGTCATCCATCTAACCCATACACTCACATTTTGAGGATTAGGGCTTCACTGATGAATCAATACAATGTTCTGCTGATCCAGTCTTGAACTCGCAGTCATGCCAGGTTTTCCCCAACAGATTCATGTGATAGGAAGTCTGGCACATTCATGTGATAGCAAGTCTGATTTGAAGGAAGATTTGTATTGTTTAATAAATGCAGCAGATGTATCACTGCAGAGAACAGCTCACAATCTTTTGAACAATAGAAGCTGATCTTCCAGGCTAGACTGAAGGGTGGAGACAAATGAACTCTGAGATTTTCACAGGAAAGATTGCGATTTCACATTATTTTCTTCTGCAATGCTATGCTAGGATGAACAGTGAGGCTGAACTCTATTGAATGGAAAATATGGCCTCATGTGCTAACTGAAAGTTGTGTAAAAGCTACCAGGCAGGTACCCAAGGTAGCTTTTTTTATTTTATTTTATTCCTTTTGGGTGATGTGTTCAGTGCTTAACATTCCCATGGTCAAGTTGTTGGATCCTCACAGACTGCCAGTAGATGACAGAAACTCTGAGATAAGGCCTTTTTGGTAAGAATCAACATCTTAAGTTGTATCTGGTAACAAATTAGAAGCCGAAACAGTTCTTGCCAGACAAATGTGATATGTGCAACTATCTGGTTTCTGTATCATATTCAAATTTTTCCAAACTTGTTCTATTTCTACTTTTAAAAAAAAGGGGGGGGGGAACACACCAATATCTGCATTTTGTGCACATTTTCATGTGTACAAGCATTTGCACACATTATTTCACACAGTTTCTTTGTGCATATCCCTGTTTCCCTGTTCATGTGTATAACTCTGTTAGTTTCTCCATATGAGTTAACTGCATAATTTTAAATAACCATTCTCTGCTGCTTTTAATTGTAACCATTTCCCATTCTCTTGCCAAAATAATCTTTGCTTCTGTTAATAAATTAACAATAAGAAGAGCCTGATTCATATTATAGGCATCTGTTACATAATTAAACAGTATCAATAATGGATCTAGCCTGAATCTAACTCCTGTTATATGTTCCTTCCTATTCAAAATATGAGTCCAGTACAATTGTACCTTAGAACAGATCTGCAATATATATATGAACGCTATGACTACATTTCCAGCAACCAGAGTTATTAACTGAAAAATGTGTATGCAGTTTTTTCAAGTTTGTATATGAGCAAAACAATACATAAATAAATAAATTCTAAAAGAGCTTATTTTTAATTTAATGTAATGTAAAATGAATTAACAAGCAATTGTTGATTCATACTAAATGTAGATTTTTCAGATCAAATGGACTTGTTCTTCCTGTCGGTGTTTTCCATGCCAATAGACATTGTGCCTGATTGCTGAATGAACATGTGTGCCAAAATGTGTTGCTGTGAAGTGATTTGAATAATTTGAATGAATTAATTCAGGGTTTGTCTACTTCGTTTTGTTTGTTTGTTTGTTTGTTTTGTTTTGTTTTAATCAGAACGGTCTTGGGATCATTTTCCTGCCTATAGAGGAATCAATATCCCAATAAGTTTCTATGAGGAGTGGTGAAACGATGGTGAGGAGACAAATCCTCCACACTCCCACACACATAGGTGTAAAGACACACAGAGTTCTAGGCTCTCAGATGATGCAACACACTTTTCAGCCAGGGAAATTCTTTTTTCACAAGGATTTCAAAATCCAAGTAGGCCAAGATTCAGCAGCTATGGAGGGGCAGTGAACATTCCCCTCCAAGCACCTCACCCAAATTGTTGCCTTTGGCTCCACATCAAATGGCATTGCAACATTTCTAGCCACCATCCTCAACAGTTTTTGGACTTTTTTTGTTTTGTTTTTTGGAGGTTTGGGTGTTCTGGCGAGATGGGGAAGTAAAGATGGGGAACACCTGGCTGCATTGAGAACTCTGGGGGTGGGGTCACCGGTGGGAGCGGCATCCCTAAAAGCTGCCCCACCAGCCGCAGCGGACTCCTGAGGGGGCATAGCACTGGTGAGAGCGGCGCCCATTTAAACGCCTGAACATCCTTGTCCTTATGGAGGACTCTGGAGGGGTGGGGTGGGGAACATCTTACTGCCCCCGGAGGACTTTGGGATTGTAGCCGTAGTTATAGTGTCTGACCTATGCTTGTAATTGCAATTGAAATGTATGTGTAAATGATTGATTCTGTTTATATTTGAATTGTCTTATTGACATTGGACTGCATGAGCTGAACTAGTATTACGCATAGGTGATATTGTGAATGTATTTTTGTTGCTATTGCATTTTATATATATGTTGTTATATTAGGTTTAATTTTACTATGAATTGTATATGTATTTCATTGCTGTAATCCTGCCTTGATCCAACGGAAAGGCGGGACATATAAATAATTTATTATTATTATTGTTACTATTATTAATTATTATTATAATGCATTTGCAGTTAGATTTGGATTGATTTTGCTGATTTTGACATGAAAATACTAGGGGTGTATGAGGAAATGTGTTTTAAGAGAGAGAGAGAAAAGGAAAGAACTATTTTTAATTTGTGAGAGAAATACAAGGTGGGGGCAGGATGGGTCCTTCAAGGGCCAATGTGACCCGTGTAAATTGTCCACTCTTGTTTTGAAAACTTGTGTCTCTTTAGAGAGGTTTTTTGCTTTTACGTGTTTTGGATCTGGCTAGTAAATCTCACAAATTAAAAATTGGGCCAAGTAACAACTCATATACTTTTGTGTTTTAGTGTGGTTTATGTTAAGGGAGATGCGATAAGACTCCAAGATCACCATATTTTTGTCTAACTTCCTCACACCCACTTTATTTTATTTATTTATTTTAAAAAATACTGCTTTACCACAGATTTGGGGTTTTATATCCCCATGAAGCCACACAGCTTTCCTCACTTTTTGGAGAAAGAAAAGGCCATATGTATATTTCATTTCATTTTGTTTCTTAAATAGAAATGGGAGGTTAGAACACATTTCAAACAGCAGAAGTTAACCTGGGATAATTTATGGCACAGACAAGGCAAGAGGGACCAATTCATTAATTATAGGGTGTTAGTTTTCTTTTCTTTTTCTTCCAGGTCTTAATTGTGAATTCAGACCCTGTGAGGGTGGGAATCCCTGTGAGAATGGAGCTGTATGTCTAAAAGAGATGGATTTGGCTGCCTTTCCCCTTGGATTCCAATGCCAGTGTAAGAAGGGCTTTGCAGGCCCTCGCTGCGAAATCAACATCAATGAATGCAACTCCAACCCTTGCCTTCATGGATATTGCTATGATGGTGAGTTCAGTATATACTATTGCTCTTTTTATCATTCAGAGCACTCTAGTCACTGAATCTGAATCATTTCAGGGAGATAAGCAGATAACATTTACTAGTATGTATGCCTTAGCTACACCTCGGTATTCTGCTTCTGAAGGAAAGGGAGTTTGCCAAAATGTCTCATTTTCTGGCACAGAGGTTTATGTTTCCAGAGGTCACAACACCAGCTAATGAGAAATTCTAATGAGATTTTTTGAATCGTCGCTTCCGATTCTTCAATTAGCCCAAATGCCTTTTGTCCAATATATTTGATGGTGAGTAATTTTCAGGTACTTAAAAAGATGCTCCTTTCAGCAATGAAGGATTGTTTGCAATGGGACTGTTTGCAGTATGTATGAATGTTCCCTTGCAATGAGATCATGCAGAGGAAAGACAGGGTGCCTTTTCGGTGTGGCTGAGCAGGGAAGAAGCCCTATAATATTAATGACTTTTAACTCTTTTCACTCCTATTAAGTGATAGATCACACTTCAGAAAAAAGAAATAAAATGTCCAATGGGAAGCTTATATATCACTGTTGCATTTCCACTAACCAGATAAGCAGGAGAAAGCCCAAATATGCAGGGTGATGTTGACTGTATTTGCATTTTAATAATTAGTGAAATTCTATGCTGATGGTAAGGACAGAAGTTCTGTGAAATTGTATGTTTTGCAGAATTGTTTTAACTGGTTAAAGCCATACTCCAGTTAGATCCAAGCAGCAGGACTGTAAAATAATGCAAACCTCATTTAGCTGTTTTACTCACACTTTCTCAGAATGCATGGGAGTAGGTTGTGTTGCCATGCATGTTAGTTAGGCCCATCGCAGTGTCCATGATACCAGTGGCTTTATATTCAGAAGTTTGTGCATTGAGAGGGAATTTTGGAAGAAGGTTTTTTCAAGTGTCTGAACACACTTGGAAGCCTTCATACCTGTGGTTACCAACCTTTTGTATGCCCTACACCCCTGGGAAATGATTGAATGTTTGTATTCCCTACAAAAGTAATATTACATTTGAAGATGAAGAAGTCTACTTTCTAATTTTGGAATTACAAATTGAACGACATACAATACTAAATGCAAATCGAAACTGAGCAATTAGATTCTAATTTATTCAGAAAAAATGAGTGATGACTCATGACCCTCAAGGATACAAGCCATTTACTCAAGGATACAAGCCATTCTTTGTCGCCTGAAATTCCATATCACACCACCTGGAGGTGCATGCACCCCACCTTGGGAACCCCTGATTTATAACATTAGTCCCAGCCCAAAAAGAGACAGGCCAGATAAACTAGTTTCCACCTAGTTTCGAGGTGGTCCATTTAGATGATACATGCCTTGAAACTGGGCAGAAACTGCACCCAAGCCGCACTCTGGGACTAAAAGCCAGACAAAAAGGAGCTGAATTTTTCCTGCTCTTTCCTGGAAAATGTGCACCTTAATCCGTAGGAGTGCATTAAGAAAGGATGTAGTTACAAAACCCAAGTGGTGGGGGCAACAATGCCCAAAAGTGAAAGTGTGACACCTCCAATGGATATTACTGCAACATACACATACTGGGGTGGTGGTGGTGAAGGAGGCATGAAGGAGGGCATGATTAGATGCTGCAATGCCCTGTAGTGGTGGAAGATTGCAGATGTGATTGTGTAGCTGATCAAAAGGGGATCAGCCATCCAATGAGATAACTTCTAGGGAGAAGGTGGTTGCCAGTGGCTGTGTGTTTGTGTGACAACATGCAAGGATGGTGAGGAGACACAAAAAATAATTTTAAAAAAATTACTCAGCAATGCAGCTTCACACCACACCGGTGTTGGGTCATTCTCATTTAGGCTGCCTTGGGAGCAGCCAATGCAGTTGCTGGGGGTTGAATTGGCTTGGAAAAATCACCTTCAAGACTCTTTTTCCTGCTGATCTGTTTCACCATATAACCAACAATGAGGGATCTGCAAGATCCCAGGTTACCAACTCTAAATTATATTCTTTCTCATTATCCCTTATTATTTGAATTCCATTCCAGCCAACAGCCACATTTAGAAAAGGAAGTCTGTTCAACTGCCAGTCTGAGTACAGGATGATGATGTTTCCTTCTCCTCCCTTACTGACTGAAAATGAAACAATCAGAAGCAGGTCCTCTGTCACAATTCTTCAATTGCTCATCCTCCTTGTGCCCTGATCAGTAGTTGAACAGACTCCCTCACTCAATGTGGCTGCTGGCTGTTAAGGTGCACAGTAGGCTGCCGTATCTGCTGTTTTGGTTCTAGGACTCCCCCTGGATGCCAATTAAATACCACCATTAAATACAAAGATATAGTAAAATGGCATCCCTTGTATAAAATGGGAACATCAAGGTTTTTTTTTTTAATTCTTTCTTAAATATTTTGAAGTGTGGATGGTAGAATCCCACTGATGCTGAATCCATGGATACAGTGGGCTATGTAGGGGAGTCAAGGTAGGAGACACTGCTGAATTCCACATTGATAGCCAAAGTAGGATACTTAGAAAAACCATAAGTCACATACATGATGAGAAACTACAATATGAGTGCCAGCTGAATTTATCACAGTATTGGTAATGGTGGCACCTCAATTCCATTCAGCTACAGCAATTGAGACAAAGGAAGCAGGGCCATCACGGTCATCATTTTTGCCACCCTCATCATCATCATATTCATAAGCTAGCTTGCTCCACCAGATATCAATTGGCAGCAGTAATTCCATCAGGATAAGGCATGGGAAAAAAGGGCCACCCTATCAAAAATACTAAGAAATAAACTTTGGCTTTTTTTCCTCACGAACTCATTCAGTTCCTACTACAATATTACAAGGATTTTGCAGCTAAGGATGTGTGTGTGTGTTTGTGTGTGTGCACGCACGTGTGTGTAAAAGAGAGAGCATGGGTGTATGTTTATAGACCCATTTGCTTATTCAGGACCACAGGTCTGGGTTGATACTATTTGTTTGTCATGACTGATTTCAGAGTTGTATTTATTATACCATTTTGTGTAGATGTATCAACACACATACCTCCATCACCATCTCAGCACATAGCTGCTTAGATTTCCATAGATGTGAATATTCAATACATAACCTAAAATTATTTTATGTATCTTCCTAGAATCTTACCATTCAGTTCCCAGTGTGAGTACCTGTTAAAGTAAATAGCTATGGAGATTTGATTTGCAACTTAAAAGGGAGGGAAAATGCCCTTCTTCAGTTCCAGCTTAAAACTGCAAATTAAGAAAAAATCCTAGCATTGCCATGTAGTCAGAAAAAAATATTCCTGGAACAAAGGGCTTGAAGCATTTAATGAGAGTAATAGCAGTTACATGTGCAGAGACTGAGTGACAGCATAGATTACATGGTAAATCTTAGAGATAATGAAGAACCCAGGGACCTGTGTGAGGCTATAATAAATCTCTGCCTGTAAGAACTGCAATCATTGCTGTCACTGGGTCCCTTGTATAGATGTAGCTCTCTAAAGATACTTCTCTTTTTACATCACTAATGATGAAAAAGAGGAAGGGCTGATTGTTAGCTCAGGGGGCTTGGAATGAAACATGGAAGCACATGAGAGGAGCTGATCAAGGCTGTCAAATTCCAGCTCTTGAGCCGTTCCTTTTTAATAAAGTGGCACAGTGTGAAAATTGCATCTCTAGAAAATAAATGTTTCTTTTCCTGGCTAGTGTGTGTGTGTGTGCATGTGTGTGTTTCAATCACAGATGCAAAATCATATATCTTGTTCCTTTCAGAAAGGGCACCTTGGAGGATTTTTTTACTATATGTGTGTGGGGGGGGGGGAATCTCTAGCACCTAACAATAGGAAAATAAAATAATATCCTCACATTTTATCATCCTTAGAGAGAAAGGATATCTTGAGACATATCAGTACTTTATGAGAAGGATTTCACCCCCCCTCCCCTTGGTGTTTTGGGATTTTTCTGAAAATCTCATTTGCATAAACACTTTTTGTATATGCCGCATTGCATATTTGCACAAGTTTTCTCTTTGCACACTATTTCTTTGCAAAAAAAGTAGCCTTCCAAAGGCTTTTTAAAAACCATCAAAAATGTCCATTTATTTTATTTTATTTTATTTCAATTTCAGTGTCTTCTCAGTTGGGAGGAGAAAATGCATTGTTTTGTTTTTATTTCAGAGAACAACATGAAGTGAAGATTGGCCCCCATATTTAAATGCCCATCTCGTGAAAATGGATTGTATTCTGTGGGTCTACAATTCTCTTGACGAAAGGCAGGCAGGCAGGCAGGTTGTCTAGGAAAAGAAATTCTAAATCTGAGGAACATAAATTCAGAAGTGGGGTTATGTAAACCTCAACCCTTCTATATATATTACAGTATACCTTCTAACATTTCTGGGGAGGCGGGAATCAAATCGCCTGGTTTGTTGAGGATGGGGGCAGTTGGTGTAATACATCATTTCTTGAAGGCAACAGATTGAGCAAGCCTCTTAGGATGCCTCTACTCTGCAGAAATAATCCAATTTGACATCACTATAACTGCCATGGCTCAGTGCTATGGAGTTCTGAGAACTGTAGAATCATAGAATCATAGAATCATAGAGTTGGAAGAGACCACAAGGGCCATCCAGTCCAACCCCCTGCCATGCAGGAACTCCAAATCAAAGCATCCCCGATAGATGGCCATCCAGCCTCTGCTTAAAGACCTCCAAGGAAGGAGACTCCACTACACTCCGAGGGAGAGTGTTCCACTGTTGAACAGCCCTTACTGTCAGGAAGTTCTTCCTAATGTTGAGGTGGAATCTTTTTTTACTGCAGTTTGCATCCATTGTTCCGCGTTCTAGTCTCTGCAGCAGCAGAAAACAAGCTTGCTCCCTCCTCAATATGACATCCCTTCAAATATTTGAACAGGGCTATCATATCACCTCTTAACCTTCTCTTCTCCAGGCTAAACATCCCCAGCTCCCTAAGTTGTTCCTCATAAGGCATGGTTTCTAGACCCTTCACCATTTTTGTAGTTTGTTGTGGCACCAGAGCTTTGCTGTGGAACCACAACAAATCACAAATCCCAGAATTAACACTGACTACATATGGGATGCATCAACAATGCAAAAATAATCCAGCTTGACACCATTGCCATGGCTCAGTGCTATTGAATTCTGGGAACTGTAATTTGTTGTGGCACCAGTTAAAGTGGTGTCAAATCAGATTATTTTTGCAGTGTGGATGCAGCCCAAGTCATGTGAGCAGTTTCTTTTTCATTTGTGTACTTCTCAGTCACCTGGAAAGTTCAAGCATCCTTGTCCAAAATCACATTCTTTTCATCATGATTCTTTGATCATGGAAATAATCACGAAAAATGTTAAAGTATATACTAGGGTTGTTAGAGGAATTCCTTTTTTGAAAATTTCAGTAGAAACTGACTAAGCCCCTTGCCAGCTGAAGTGTGCACCTGAACCAAATTATCCATCAATTTTCATGTTTCTTGTTCCCATGTTCACAGCTGGGTGTTTTGTTTTGTTTTTGAACAGAAACTTGAAGGTGTGCATTTTGAGAGAAAATTCATTTAGAAACAGGCAGTTTAGAAGAAAATAATTTGAAATTATATCTTTAACTGAATGTTTTTTGTGCTGGATTTAAAAAAAAAAACCAAAACCAAAAAACAAACCCTCACATCTTAATATGAAAACAGGACTGACAGAACATTTGTGACAGACTGATTTGCCCACTTCTACTGCATATAAAAACATTATTTATTTATGTATTTAATGTATGTATGTATGTATGTATGTATAAATACATTTATCTATTTATACAGTATTTATGTATAAGCATATGGAGGGGCCAACCCTTGTGTTGTGTGCAGAGCATCCCTGTTTACTTTCTTCTTTATGAGGTCCCTGTGGTGCTGGAGCTGATGTATGTGTTTGTGGGTTACTGTCTTAATTTTTTCTAAAATAAATAAGGGTCATTCACTTTTGTGAGAGAGCAAAAGGAAATATATTTGCTTTCTAACCAGGAATGGACAAAGAAGCTTGTACCTAGACCATTTCTCTTTCTTTTACATGTACATTTTCACCAGGGCCTCTGAGAGAAATTTTGCAAGGTGGAACAAGGCTGCTTTTGGTTCCAAGAGGCTCCTCTCAAAATTGAAAATTTAAGGTCTAAGTGGATCCACACATCCCACTTCCAAATGGACCTTAAATCCTCAAGCCTTTTCAGTAAATATAAGAGTATAAAATTAAATGAAAGTGTGTGTGTGTGTGTGTGTATTATATCATGAAATAGTGGCCTTCTTGGTTACAATGTCAATGTGAGCTATGTTCAACAACCAGAATTCAGAGTGAATACACCTCTAACAGGCTGAAATAATCAATTTGTTTCATAGGGGAAAAGAGGCAGGTCCTGGTAAAAAAGCCAAGCAAGTACCCGCAGAACTACATGTATACTAACCTTTATAAAAGAATACAATGGAAGCGGAATGTGTGGGTTTCTTTGAGGGAGGAGGTTGTCAGAAATTCATGGGTCCCTCCTTGGCTCTCTGCGCACAGAAAATCTCTATTATAGCCCCTTTCCTGCACAAATCTGTTTCATCAGTAGCTGTATCCAAGTGGCTACTCAAAATGTTCTGCCTTTTCTGGGCTGAAAAATGGGCATAAAGTTTCACCAAATTTCTTTAAAGCAAAGAGGAAATTCTACCAATATATTAGAGATGTGGGTCCACCCAGGCTCAGTGCTGTGGAATTTGGGAATTATTTTACATACTGTGAACATTTTTGGAGAAGAGAATTTTATTAACTTTTTTTAAACTTTTATATAAGTGCTTTCTTGTTTTAATTACTGTGTAACTCGGTGCAACAAGGATTAACTTTTTTTTATTTTTCAAACACATTATTGCAGTTGTTGATGGCTTCTATTGTTTGTGCAACCCTGGATACGCTGGACAAAAATGTGACCAAGACATTGATGATTGCATTAATAATGCATGTAAACACAATTCTACTTGCATGGATCTTCATCTGGTTAGTATATTGTATGAACTTCATGTCTGTGTCTGTGTCTCTCTGTCTGGTTGGTTGTAATCTTTTGTGCTGCTGTCTGCATACAGACATAAATCACACCCCCTCTCTGAGGAATCTAAGGGCAAGTTCTAATGTGCAAAGAACATCTCTTATAGTCGGACTTTTCCTTTTCTTCCGCCTTTCTTCCTGCAAGTTCCTTCTCTCTTCCAAATATTCAGAACGCATGCTCCACCAATTCTTTGGACAAAATGTTTGGGTGTGTAGGTGGGACTGCATGAATAGGGAAGAAATTTCCCCCTTTCTGATTTGCAGATAGATGGAAACTTTCCAATGAAAGGACTGATTAATTGGATAACAACCATCTCAAGATGGTGTTTGGAGGTCCTTTCAAGGTAA
This sequence comes from Urosaurus nigricauda, assembly GCA_034509955.1. Lineage (NCBI taxonomy): Eukaryota > Metazoa > Chordata > Lepidosauria > Squamata > Phrynosomatidae > Urosaurus > Urosaurus nigricauda. The sequence continues at coordinate 250,807,604 of JAOEGL010000001.1, read as the reverse complement.
TGTTTGGAGGATGGAGGGCACTTTTGTGTGTTGTTATTTTGTCCTAATCCTAACATTCTCATTTTGCATCATTAACTGATTGCTCTGCAGCTGAGTTTCTAGCCATCTAGAGAAACAGATTCTAAATTATTTTGATCACTCCTAACCTCCAGTACTGTCACAATGGTTGGAACAACTGCTCATAATAATATTAGATGAAAGACCAGTAAAATGCCAGGATTCAGGATAGACCCAAAGCATGAGCTTTGGTGGATGGGTGGCCACTCAGTAGCATCAAATGACAAAACTCACATAGGCAATAGGGTTTTGTGATGCTCCTGGAGAAGATCCAATAACATCCAAACAATGATATCTTTCTGGGCCAACCAAAATGCACAATTATTTGTTGCAAGCTTTTGAAGTCACACTGGCTGCATTTTCTGTTTCTGGTCTTAGTTCAGATGGTAGGCAAACAGTTTGCCTGATGAAGAAGCCAGTGTGACTTTGAAAGCTTGCAACATGTAATTGTGCATTTTGGTTGGTCCAATAAAGGTATCATTGTTTGGAAGTTATTGGATTTGCTATATGGCCAATTACTGTTACTGGATTTGCTATATGGCCCTAGATGTTTTTTAGATTTCATGATACCACATTTTAGCCATCACAGGGGAATCCTATGGAAACAGATGGGATCTTGCCATCTGTGGCTTCTGCCGCCATCAAATATAAAGCATTTTTCCCCCTAATATTGGCACTGATTGGCATGTTTTGCCTCTACACCATCTAAAGTTTTCCTGATGGAAAACGTGAAGACCTCTTGAGAAATACAGTGTTCTCTACCTACATAGCAGCCTGTGGCTTCAGAAAGGAAGGAGTCATGCTGGGTTCCAAGGAAACATCTTCTTTGATTTGCAAATGGACATTAAATTTCCTTGACTGAAAATCTACCAGTGACCACATGGCCAAAGGGAGAGGTGCCAGCCTTCAGATGACCCTCCCCATCATCTGAACTAAGACCAGAAACAGAAAATGCAGGCCTATGATTAACATCTTCAATGTCTTTCTCCTGTTTGCCTGATGAAGAAGTCACTTGGTTGGCCCATTAAAAGTACATTTTTTTGGATGTTATTGGATTTGCTATATGGCCAACATGGCTACCCCTAGATATCTCCTGGAGAAGAGTGGGAAATATCGTAGACATGGCAGTAGGCACGATCTGGCTTGAATGAAGCTTTCAACAAAACCATTTCTACAAAGTCAGAATGCCTAAGAAGACTTATGACAGTACATTGTGTAATTTCCCATGAAGAGCCAGACATGCTGAAACCCATTGAGATCAATAGGGTACAATGTGCCTAATTATTTATAGGATTTGGTTGTTAGCCCAGAAGCCGAGGCAGCAAAAGATGCAGTTTGGGGGAAACTTACATTTCAGCAGCTAAATGAAGCAGCCATTAAAAAAAATGAAGCAGCCATATAGCTTTCCTTTCTGGATTGACAGATAGCTTTCACTACTAGCCTTTCTAAGCTTTAAATTGGTACTGACAAAGATATTTTCTCTAGATTTTGCTGTGGCAAAAGTGATGCCCTGAGTAGGAATCCAGAATGAAGAATCTTCAGCCAAAAAAAGTTAAAGAATGTTAGTGGGAGAGAAGCAGTATTTTGAGAGTTAAGTCATCCTGGGTGGGAGCTGAAGGGGGGAAAATTAGGATTGTATTTTGGCCAGAGGGAATCTGTGTCAGTGTCCTCTACCGACACATGAAATATTTGCTAGGCTAGGTGGGATATTGTTTAAATCCTTTGGTAAGGATTTTTATAGGGCTGGAGACTTTGTTTAAGAGAAGTGTTTCTGCCCTATAAATCATTTACTTGTGTTCTGTGGCCAGGTTTCATTTGCTCAGTGGAAAGGAAAAGAGACTTGCATGTGCTCAGTGGTTCCTTTACCATATCCCCACTGGCTAGCAGAAACAATTATTGGTTTCAAAACCACACTCTCTTAAACCTTGCTTACATGCTTGCTGCCTTGCCCACATTACTCTGCTATGCTACATCCCATGCATTAACTGCAAAGCTACTACAAGGTGAAAGTGGAAAGAATGTTTAAAAAAAATGGAAAATGGTTAAGAAAAATGTTTTCCAGTGTTGACAAAATCTGACAAGAAGATTCTTGCACTGATAAGAATCTTTGCAGTTTGAGACTTAAATTTGCACCTGGTTGTTTGCAGAAAATAACATATCTATGCAGAAATATTATTTCCAGTGCAAAAAAATAAAATAAAATAAATCTGTGAGTGGGGACTTATTTTGCACAAAATTTGAACATGTTGATTTGCATAGAAAACAATGGCCACTATTCTATGTCACAATCTATGGGGCTTTCTAGATTGGCAGGAAAGTGTGACATGAAGTTGCCTTTTCCTTAATGCTTAGCAGCTGCACCACAGCCTTTAGATGGAGCTGCGCTGTTCAGCAGTTTTTAAAAAAGAAGCTGGGAAAACCAGCACCTTTTTAAAGGCGCTTCTTCTCCCCTAAAACGCAAAAAAAGTGTTTTCATGGCACACTTTCCCTTTTTCTCATCTAAAGGCTAGAGTTCCATGCAGCCATGAACACACTTCTTTTTGCCAATCTAGAAAGCCCCACTGTTGTGTAACTTTCTGCAAACTTAGCTATAAAGCAGAGGCACTTATCACACTAGGGGGCAAACAGGATTTAAACTAGAGTTAAACAAGAGTTAAACAGGAAATGCCCTATCCTTATCACAGTACATTTCCTGTTTAACTCTTGTTTAAATTCTGTTTGCCCCCAAGTGTGATAAAGCAGCCAGTGAATTGCAAAGATGCCTCTGAAGGCATTAGCAAGAGTGTTCCTATGTACTTTGGGCTCTACCAATGTGCATTGGCACTCCCCAGTTGGTGTCCCAATGCTCATTGGTCCCATTGTGCATCTGTCCTGTTGTGCATTGATCACTTCGCTTGGTCCCCTGTGCACTAATCTTACGGCAGCCCCTTGCTGAGTATAGATGTTGCAAAACCACTCAGTTCTATTACCTTCAGGCATTCGTTCACTTACAAAGACATAAGTCTCTTATAGAATTCTGAGCAAAGATTTTTGTGGGTCTTTTGGGCTATATGGCCATGTTCTAGAAGACTTTCTTTCTGATGTTTTGCCAGCATCTGTGCTAGCAAAACATCAGGAAGAAACTCTTCTAGAACCCGAAAAACCCACAAAAATCTATGGATTCCGGCTATGAAAGCCTCCGACGTAACAAATTCTGACCAACATTTTATGCACAGGAAGCAGCATTTTATTTGCAGGAAATAATATTTCTGCATTGGTTTTCTAGCACTGCATTGGTTTTAAAGATGTTCTTACAGGGGAAAAAAAACCTTCTTAAAAATGCTTGTTACTTCCTTCAAGAAGAGACTTAGAAAAGAGTTTGGTTGGTTCTTTAGTTATCACTATGTAAGATTTTGGATTTGTTTCATGAAACCCTTGCCAAAATAAAATAAAATAAAAGTTGGCTTGGCTACCCCTGGTTCATTGTATCACAAAATGATGTGAGCCTGCTTTGTCTTTGCCCCTTGGGAACAACATCCCAGTGAGGAGGATCCACAGGGGTGGAGGGAGAAGAATAACTGGAACATTACTTGCAAGGTTGCTGCTTACCTCTGTCTTGGGAGTTACTGTGCTCCTGATCTCGGCTTTCTTCAACAACTAAATCCTGTCATAAAAAGCCTAATTCAGTCCCATTTACAGCATCATATTTTAGATTTGTTTTCTCCATAAGTCCTGGGAGGCTTTTTGTTGTTGTTGTTCTGCTACCATCACTCAAATCTATCCCTTCTCTTTCTACAGTCATTTGTCATTTTCGCCTGTCAAAAACATATACCATTTTGTTTTAAATGGACTGTGACATAGTTAGCAAATCAATAAAATCCCCACTGGGTCATTGTTCCTCAGAAAGTCAGGCCAGAAAGAAGGGGGGGGGTATAACACTCTCCCTTAGGAGAATTCATTCACTGTAGGAATAAAAACACACACGTACATAGAGAAAGTGTTGTGTTTCATTGGGAATAGGTTGTTTATGAGTCTTTGGGTTGGCTTTTGACTGATTTTTTTAAAACACCAACAACAAAGTGCATAAACTGGGCATTTCATGCAGAATGATAGCACAGAAATACAAACACTTTTTAAACCTGATTATTGACAAAATTGTATTTATTTTATTTTTTCCCCAGATATATCTGTGTTCTTTTGACAGTTTATCCCAAAGTAAGATTCAAAGATATATATTCAGTATAACGTATAAACACACATGCAAATAAATATCAGCATACAACCATTCCCTAGATTCAGTTCAAGGTTACTAAATTCTTCAGCTAATGTCAATTCTATCTGGGGTTTTTCTTTAAAAAACAAACTAACTTGCATTTGTTCCATATGTAAAATGTTGTTGCTGTTTTTAATTTTCCATTGGATACAGTCAGGGTAGATCTGGGGTTGCCTGGATTACCTGCAATCATTTTTTTTTTAATTAACAAATGTATAACAATATTAAGATTCTAATTTAACAAGGGCTAGCTACACTCTATTTGCACTGTAACTTTAACTTTTTAAAGGGCAGTAGGTAGAAAAGCAATTATCATATAAGCAATATCAGATCAAATACAGAAGCAGAGTCACAAAAATGGATTGTCATTATTAAAAACCAGCTGGGGCAGTAGGACCATGTTGTTCATTTGGATTCAACAAGCCATTAGGGTAGTTGAAGTCAGTGAGCTTCCCTGGAAGAGGCATTTAACTACATGACACAGTGAAGAAAATCTTCAGTAAGAGAGAAGTTTGGAGGATGGGTTCTAGGGACAATCTTTACATTCTGATAAATTAATGTGAGATAAATTGTTCAATAACTTATGAAGCAGTGAAGTTTTAAGGAGGGGACTTACAAGAACTTGGTCCAAAACACACTGCAGAAACAATCCAGTTTGAGACAGCTTTCACTGTCCTGGTTCAGTGCTAGGGAATTGTAGTTTATTGTGGCACCAGATGTCTGTGACAGAGAAGGCTAAATGTCTCACAAAACTAGAGTTCCCAGGATTCCCTAGCATTGAGTCAAGGCGGTAAAACAGTCTCAAACTGGATTATTTCTGCAGTGTGTTTGGACCCTAATAGGCCCTACTAGCCAACCATTCATATATTTAAGTGGGTAACAAGGAGCTAGCTGGTTATAACACAGGCATAATTGTGACATACTCTGGAATGGCCTCCTGGAAGAGATCCGTCTGATCAACACTCTAGACGCCTTTAAAAAGGCACTTAAGATGGATCTCTTCCTGCAGGCCTTTCCTGTTGACCCTCCATGAGTGACTTCAGAGAATATCCCTCTCCTGGATGATTACAGTACAGTACCCGATTGGCAGTGGTATTTTGGATTCTGTTTTTAGATTATGGATTAATGTTTTGGGATTGTTGTTTATATTGTACCATGATTTTAACTGTTGTGCTCCCACCTCAATCCATGGGGAGAGGTGGGAAATATTTATTATTATTATTATTATTATTATTATTATTTATGAAAGATCTTTTCAGTGGCCATATTTCAGGACAGGAAGGATATGTTGAATTATGTTTGAGGTTTTGTGTATGACTTAAGAAAAATGAAAGAACTGCATTTACTCGTATTTGATTGCTCACTGCCCAGCAGGGTCTGTAGAAAATCTTTTTCATGTATACATAATCTTAGAAAGAGAATTAGTTTCAGTGCTTGTCGTTTATGCCATAAAGATTGATAAGTGATTTCTGCAAAATGTTTACATGGTTATTTTCATTTTCCTTTAGTGTTAACTTTAATGATAAAAGAATGCATTATTTGAAGATGTTCTTGTGCTTCTGAGACTCACATCCCTCATTACATAATATCAAACATTTGTTTTCAGATTTGAAGATCTGTGGATTTTTTAAAATACTGATATTTGATACTTTGTGGGTTTGTGGACATTATGAGAGTCATGCCATTTGGCTTGCAAGCTATATCTGCTGTCATTGCTGTGTATGATAAATAAGTGATAAAAAGTGATAAAAATGATAAAAGAGAATATAAAGCTGGAGACAGCAAAGGTGGTATGAGCCACTGAAAGTTGGCATCAAGGCTGATTTGGGTTACATACCAGAGAATGTGAGTATTTCGTTATAGTAGCTATAGTTCACCCAAACTTTCTGGTGTAATTTTATTTTCTTTAAATGTCATTAGTTATGAACAAAAGAAAACTTTTTAAACTTCTCACAACACAACTCTATGTATGTTTAAAGCACACTTATAATTTTATTTAGGGAAGCATTCAAAGACATAGCCATGTTAGTCTGTTTCAGCATATAGCAATATAATGGAATCCTATGAAAAGTACATTTGTAGCATACGCTTTCGTGGTCTTCAGTCCACTGTATCTGAGGAAGTGGACTGGATTTCATGAGAAATAGTTTAGAAATAGCTTCTTCTCAGTCTCAAAGATGCTGCCAAATGTTCTTACATCTTTTTCTGTTCAGTGAGGCTTCCTTCTATTGTGAGAGTCAAAGGATTGTTGGCTTACTGTTGTACATCAAATCATTCATCAAGAATATACATGGTCATATTGTCTTTATGCTCTGCTAGATACTAAAGCCTGACTCGAAAAGTAAAGGAAGAAGATGGATGCTACTGAGTTCATTGCTCTACAAGTTCACCTGGGTTGCCCATGAATGGGACAAGTGTGAATAAGTGGGTTGGTGTTATTTTTTGCAGCAGTAAAAACCATTTGTCTAATGCCTTTTAAAACAATTTATGGCATCTTCTGTGTATGTGAAGTGCATAGTGTTCAGTTGTACTGTCAGCGTGATGGATTAAGGCACCGCCATGGCTGAAGTATGAAAGCAGATTAAAGGGAAGTGGGACTTTCATCTGGAAAATAGAGGAGTGGTCACCAGAGCAAGCTACTACATCATCTTGTGACACAATGCAATATGACATAGGCTGACTTTGGTATGTTATTATTAACATCTGTGGTGAAGAGACTTTTTAAAAATCATCTGAAAAACAGAATCGTAAGTGAAGTCTGACTATATAGCAGTGCAAGCTGCATCAGTATCTTGTTACCTTGTGATCCTCGACTGACTAGGAGGGCTGTCAATGTGAGTAATCTAGTAAGCCTCGTCTTCACTCTGAATGAAGATGATCACAGTGTGTTTTATACTGCACACCAGTGGTGTGTGTGTAGCATTCTTATCTTTTTCAAATTAACTAGAAGTGCTTTATGCTAACTATATTGGGGGGTGGAAACAGAAGTAAAAAAAAATACTCTTTAAACTTTTTCTGAATCCTTGCTTTTATTCTGAATATGTGCTTATAGTGAGATCATACATCCAGACCTGTAACAATATGATTTTGTAATGCTGAATCATTGATTACCTGAGAGTACTCTAAAAATGAACAAGAAGGCATAACTGCAGGGTGGGTGGGGGGGAGGAATAATGGTGGGGTAACAACAGCTGATGTGGAAAAACAAATGAAAGAAATTAGAGTCTAAAAAGGGTGAGCATTCTGTAAATTAGTTTGTCTTCCAAAGAACTGAGTCTTTTAGCACTTCATTTAATTGATTCAGACTGCAATCATACTGCATAAATAATCCAGTTTGATACCACTTTAACTGTCATGGCTCAGTGCTATGGAATTCTGAGAGCTGTAGTTTTGTGAGACATTTAGCCTTCTCTGTTTCAGCTCTGGCGCCACAACAAACTGCAGTTCCCAGAATACCACAGCACTGAGTCATGGCAGTTAAAGTGGTGTCAAACTGGTTTATTACTGCAGTGAGGTTGAACCCTTAGTCTTTTAAAAATATAAGTTATCAAACATTCACCACAGGCCTATATGGGAACAGTAAAGTGAACCCTTGGTATCCTCTGGGATTTTTTTTCCAGCCCTCCCATGAATACCAAAATCTCTGAATCTGAAATACCATTAAATACAATGGCATAATAAAATGCTGCATCTTATATAAAATGGCAAAATCAAGGTTTGCTTTTTGGAATTTACATATTTTTGGAATATTTTCAAGCTGTGGATGCTTGAATCCATAGATAAAAAATCCATGGTTATGGAGGGCCAACTGTACCCACAGTGTATACAGTCATCACTTAGAATTTACCAGCATTTCAGTTAAAGTTGCAAGGTGGGGAATGTGATGATAGCAATGCAAAACCCTTTCCCCCACACTTTCACAAAATGCTCCATTTCCTGCTTCTTTCATAGTGAAATAGAGAACATAATTGAAAATATCTTTTTCAGAAAGAGGGATAGGTTTCAACTTTAAATTCAGAAGGAGATGCTGAAGAACCATCTGCTAATTTATTTTCCTTCTTTTCATTGTTAAACCTTCCCTCCCTGCAGCACATTTCACTAAGGCTTTGGCTTCATCTTTTTTGTGCAGTGTGGAGAGAGAATCTTCTGCCTTGCTTTGTGGAGGAGAAAGTGGCTGAAGTTTTTGGGTTAGATTTAGTGCCAGACTGACAGTTCCTTGTTCCTTTGTTGCATCTGCACTACTACTTATATCAGTTCCATGCCACTTGAACTGTCATGTCTACATCCTATAGAGTTCTGTTTGATGAATAATAATAATATAATAATGTTTTATTTATACCCCGCTCTTCAGCCAAGACTATCAGAGCGGCTTACAATTTGTTAAACAAACAGCTTCATTTACAATTGTAAGCTATTTGCCCCCAACAATCTGGGTACTCATTTTAGCGACCTCGGAAGGATGCAAGCCTGAGTCAAGCTTCAGCCCTTTGCTGGTCTTGAACTCGCAACCTTATGGTTTTGAGTGAGTGGCTGCAGTACAGGCATTTAACCACTGCGCCACCAGGGCTGTTTTAGAACTTTCTCTTAGAAAATGGTAACAGTCATCCATAGAGAATTCTAAGTGCAAATCTCAAAATTCCATAGGATGGAGCCATGGCAGTGAAAGTGGAATGAAAACAATATAACTGCAATGTATAGATGCATCTTATGATTTAGAAATCAGTCTATTCCTCTGCATTCTGTCCTAACAGTACCCTCTTGTCCTCAGTTCAGATAACACATCAGGACTATCAAATGTTGTGGCACACCCAATTCTTTAAGAACAATCCATAGTTTCACATACTCCAGACAATCAGATGCTTTGCTATAGTCTATAAAGCCCAGACTGAGATTCTTTTGATATTCCATAGTCTATTCCATTAGCCAGCATGTTTGTTATATGATTCCTAGTGCCTCTTCTTTTCCTGAATCCCACTTGGTAATCTGGCATTTCTCACTCCATATATGGGTAAGAGTCTTTGTTGCAGAATTTTAAGCATCTGTTTGCTTGCATGAGAAATTAATGTCCTGGTTCTGTGACTACTGCAATTCCTGGTTTCTCCTTACTTGTGGGTTGAAATGTATATTAAATGTTTCCAGTCTATAGGCCATTGCTTTGTTTTCCAAATTTGTTGGCATATTTTAGCTAGAACTAATTTAAATTCTGTCTGCAGCTTGGAGCAGCTCTTTTGGTATGCCATCAGTTCCTGGTGATGTATTTCTTTCAAGTGCTCTAAGTGTAGCTCTCACTTCACTTTTTAAAAGTTGAGGTTTGTTCTTATACGGTTCCTCTTTAAATGAATCTGTCATCGTTTTGTCCCTTTTATGTAGCTCTTTCATGTATTGTTTCCATCATCTTTTTATTTCTTCTTGGTCATGTCGTATGTTCCCGTGCTGATCATAGACCATCCCTATTCTTGGCTTAAATTTTCCATTGATTTCTGAATCTTGCTGAAGAAGTCTCTTGTTCATCCTTTCTTGTTTGTTGTCTGCTTAATTTGTATGCTGAGAACATTATCCTAAAAGCAGGATTGGACTCAAGAGGAGGGAGACATGAAAACTGGAAGAAGGAACACCAGCAATCTACGATATGCAGATGATACCATAATACTAGCAGAAAATATCAGCGATATGAAAAGATTATGGGAAAAAGTCAAGGCAGAAAGTGCAAAGGCAGGTTTACAGCTGAAATTGAAGAAAACAAATTATGACCACAGACAATCCAGATAATTTTAAAGGAGACAATGAAGAGATCAATCTGAGTGGAGGCTGGAACAAAAAAAATCAGAAGAAAATGAAGACTTGGAAAGACAGCTATGAAGGCATTAGACAAGATACTGAAATGGAAAGATATATAATTAAATACTAAAGTTAAGATCGTCCATACTATATGCTAAAGTTAAGATCATTTTATGGTACAGTCAGCCCACCTTATCCATTGAGTTTTTATCCACGGATTCAAGCATCCACTGCTTGAAAATATTCAAAAAAAAAAAAAAAGTATAAATTCCAAATAGCAAACCTTAATTTTCCATTTATATAAGGGACACCATTTTGCTCTGCCGTTATATTTAATGGCTTGAGCATCCATGGATTTTGTTATCCACAGAGGATCCAGGATCCAAATCCCAAAGGATAACAAGGACTCACAGTAATGAAATTGGTTCAGTGAAGAAAGCTGTTGGGGGGGGGGTCAAATTATTTGAGATGTGGTGCTGGGAATACTATGGGTGGCTAAAAAGACCAATAGTTGGTCCTAGAGCAGATCAGTCCCAAATTCTCCCTAGACGCAAAGATGACTAAACTGAGGTTGTCGGATTTTAGCTGCATCATGAGAAGTGCGGACTCACTAGAAACCATGGTAATGCATGGTAAAGTCAAGAGCAATAGGAAAAGAGGAAAACTACATTCCAGAATGATATATTCAATCAGAGAAACCACAGCCATGAATCTGCAAGCGATGAGCAGTGTGGTTGAGGACAGGGTGACTTGGAGGTCATTTGTGAGGTTGCCATGGGGCCAAATTGACTTGAATGCAGTTAACAATAAAATAGATGCATACTTCATCTTATTCACTTCTGGCTTGTGTAAACAAGCGGTCGTGCATTATACAGTATATTATTGCTTAGAATACTGCTATAATGGACACTCTTAAGTGTTTCCTTTGTCCCTATAGCAAAGCCATTTCTTTCCATTTCCATTTAAACCACTTAGTGCTCAAATCAGCTGGCTTTTCTTTTCTTTCCTGTACTGTTTGGCTCTCTCTCACACACACACAACACAGAGACAGAGTATGAAGTACACACATGCATGCACACACACACACATACTGCATTTTAAAAATAGTGTTCAGTTCTAGCCACATGATTCTCACACACTCCTGAATAACTGCTCAGCTTTTTGAAATTTATCTCATGTAGCACATTTGTAGCAATAGTTGTTTTTGAAGACTTGGTGCTGGTGAGATGTTGAATTGTAATGCCTCAAGGGGCATTTATCTTACTCAGTAACCTGGATTTATTTCACCCATCGAAACCAAAGCAAATGATTCCATAGGCTTTTAAGACTAACATTGGAACACATTTTCTGAAACATCCAAAGTAGTGGGGTTTGTTTCTTATTTAGTAGTTATGGTGATGATTTTTTATTCTATAGCAGACTGGGCAATAAATGGAAAAGGAAATTTCATAAAATTCACATAGAAATCTTAAGAGATGGCAGAATAACAGAAAAAATAAGGAACAAACAATCATGGGAGCTTTGAAACTTTACCTTTAAACTGCAGTATCACATACATCAAATTACTCATAAATAATGAAGGGAAAAACATGGCTCTTTCGGCATTTTATTTCCAGTTATAGTTTCTCTACTAAAACAGCCGTACCTAAATATTCACTAATATATGGTTTTCTGTTGATGTAATATAGGACTCAAGAACTAAGTCATAGACTGGCTATGGTTTTATAGATCAACCAGGAATTAAGTAATAGTGCAGAGGTTTTTTTAGTTTTTTTTTTTAAGTGATTTTGGCTAAACATTAACACACAAGTGTCCCTTCTTCCTTTATGAACATCAAATAGCTCTATAACAAAATGGAATTAATATATGAAGAGGCAGATATATATTTGATTTAAGGCACAACTCCTTCATATATGGCAACTCTGCTCTGAATTGCAGAAATTTGGAAAAGAGATTTTAATGAAAAATGGGTACAGAGCTGTCAAATAACCCTGGCAAATGTTTTATAAAAATGTTGGTAAAAGGCATCATGAAGAACATTTCATTGCTGAAGTGTCTTTCACTGCCTTGCAGCAGGGGGTGGGGTATATCATGTTTCAGAAGACCTTTACAGTTATGAGTCAAAGGCAATTTACCCTACACCCTTTATTTTAATAATTCAAGAGTTTTATATTATAAAAACAAAAGGGTACAAGCAAGCAAACAGTGGCACACTTTGTTTCTGGCTTCAGATCTTGGTTGTTCTGCAGGAATCTGAAAACTTCTCTATTCAGCTAATGATCTACATGTTGACAACATATTCTATCCAGGTTTTTTAAAGCAGCATGATGGTCACTGCTTCACATGGTTTTAAACTAACTATGCCATTGAAACTGTGGATCAGCTTTAATATTCATGAAGCCACATGGAAGTGATCCCAAAGGTTTCTTTTTTTAAAAAAAAAAAAGTGTGAATCTACTGTGCAAGTAGGAATCATGTGGGAAAGACTGTGAACACAAGTTTCTATTTGTGCCTTTACTTTTTCATACCTGAAGAATTAATTTGCAGAAAGGTTCATTTATTCCCCCTTTTCTTCCTCACAAAATACAAAGTGGACAATGCAGTGCTGTCAAGCAGCCGATGTTTTGCTAAGCATCCCCAGCCACTTGACACCTTTTCTCTGACTCTCTTAAATGGGCCAGTGTTTTTTGGTTTTTTTTTTTTTTTAATGTTGGCACCACACCAGCTGAACATATGGTGAAAATTCTAGGCCATCAGTGAGAAATCCCAGCCTCTGAATATTCAAACTGATTAATGAGGATAGGATTTACAGCCAAAGTATTCCATAGTAGTATGAGCAGTAGGCTATTCTTCCTGCAGCCTTTGGCCAAGATATTCCCCACTCCAAAAATCTGTTCTAAATTTAATTACCTCATAGGTTGTGTTCAACCTACTTATACATTAAGAACCTTTGGAAACATGACTTAACCTATCATTTTCTTGACAGCCTTAGTCTTCTATTTCCTTATATCCTTACTAGAGTTACCTTAAATAATCATGGGGCTGTAAACAATACTAACAGAATTTCTTGCTATCAGCAAGAAACCACACCAAGATGAGGATCATAATTATGATGATTTGCCACTGCAAGATGGCAATAAGACCAACAACTTTTCATCAGAAGAAGCAATGGCTTCTTGAAGCAATGGCTTTTTGGCTTGCCCCAAATAGCAGACTGTTTGAAAACATTACATTTTGCACACCAAAAACTCTGGGTATTTTGCACACCAATGCTGGGAGTGGACAAAGACTTTGTGCAATTTTTCTCATACGTATTATTTTAGTGATATCTGTTTTTAAAGACTGTTTCACCATCAGCTTGCAATCTGGTATACTGCAATATGTCAGTATTGTCAGGGGGGCACTGACTTTCCTGCTGGATTTAGGCTGAAATAAGCAAAATGCTCCACCTATTTAGGCTGTAGGATCCAGTACTTTGGATAGATAGGTCCAGCATGGATTCACTGCTCCACTGACATGGAAGCTTTGACAAATGCTTTGTAGTATGGTAGTTCCCTTTTCTTGCTCCCAGCCCCCAAAGTTTCTAGATGTAGTGCATACTTGTAGAATTGTAGCAACATCAGTTAATGCCTAAGAATATTAACATTGCATTTTAATATTATAACCTAGTGTGGTTTTAGTTGTAACATTTAATCATGTTGTAAAGTGTTGTGGATTTCTTGTATTGGAAGATATAATTAAAATTGAATCTTTCATCATCATCATCATCATCATCATCACACAAACCTCTCATGATGTCTCAGTGTCCAATATATGTTGTTTGCAAAGGTGAATATATCACTGGAACACTCATAGAATAGGGGTTTGGGCAAAGAAAAAGAATCTTGGCAGATAACCTTTGAAAACATGCTCCGGGACCAAGAGCTGTTGCTATTGTTCCACAAGCAATGCTTGTTCCACAAGCATTGCTTGACAGCTAGAGAAGTGAGCAAGTTCTGTGTTGTCAGTTTGAAATGCAAGAAGGACTCTCCTTAGCACTGCCCTTCACTGTGGGATAAAGTGGCACTAAAGATGACAGGCAGAGTCCTCTCCAATTTCTATTTAAGCCTAGAAAACTAAATTAATCTTTTCACATGCCTATGGTTTCTTTGAATCAGTTGCAAATCTGCTCAGTAGCACTATCGTGGATTTGAAAGGCAAGGAAAGCCTGAGGGAGGTCCGAACATGTGCAGTCCTTTATAACACCAATGTAATCTCTGGAGAATCAATTTGGACTCTGGATTTTTTAAAAAACCCTCTTTCATCTATGTGGCTGCCGTATTCACTTCCTCAAATTTGGGTACCTAATTTTCATATCACAGCAAATTATAATTATTGTTATAGTGGAATTGAAGGCTTTCATGGCCGGCATCCATAGTTTTTTGTGGCGCTTTCAGGCTATGTGGCCATGTTCTGGAAGAGTTCCCTTCTGATGTTTTTCCAGCATCTGTGGCTGGCATCTTCAGAGAAAGATGTTATTGATTTTGTTTTGTTATTGTTATTGTTTAATGCATTGCTATTTGTTTTTTAGTTCATGTTTATTGTTATTGCTTGTATAATCCCCTCTGTTGTAAGCCGCCCGGATTCCCTCTGATTGGGCAGCATATAAATTATTATTATTATTATTATTATTATTATTATGCAAATTACCTCAATCATTCAAATTCAGCATAGTAATTATTGCCTGTATTTCTTCCACTGTGTTTCAACCTCCATGCCACTTGTTATAGTGACAACTAATCTGAGGAAAGTAGTGCAGAGTAATGTTGAAAGTGCTGCTCTTTAAACAGGGAGACCCAAATCTCTGCTTGACCCTGGGACCTTGGCAAACCTGTCTTAAAGTTCTCTTTATTTCTTGTAGTCACTTCACCTCACACTCTGTTAGCATGCCTCTTTCTTGTTTCTTACATGGTGCTGCTCACAAGTCTCATTCCCTCCTATTTCCCCGTCCCTCCTGCCCTCACACCATCACAGGATGCCCTTCCCTCCTTTTTTGCCTGCCTGCCCTTGGCACTGCTTACTCTCCCTCACCTCCCACCTCCCACCTCCCACCTTCACCTCAAGCCCCCTTGCATACTGCAGCTTGCACCACTCACTCTCTTTTTCATCTTACTCACTCCCTTGCATCACTTTACACCCTCACAGTGCCTCCTCCATGTCCCTTGCCTGTGGTGGGTTATGGGGGTGGGTATCAGAGTTTTGGTGTACACCTTGGCCTCTTTTTGGGGAAGGGACTAGAACAGTCTGCACACGCCAGGAGAGCCTCCCTATGGGTGTGGGGTAGCTCTTTTCTGTAAAGTCAATAGAACTGCAGGGTGTGCCCTCAGTTTGCCTTCTAGTAAATGACCATCCATTTGTCATGGCCAGCCAAGAGATGAATTCAGAGGATGAGGAGGAGGACATGGCTCCTCAGGAGCAAGAGGAGTTGGAGGCTAGACCAGGTCCCAGTTCTGCCATGCCAGACCCCAGCCCTGACATTTCAGCCTCAGGAGTGGGAGCCCAGCCAGGCTCTAGCACTGTGGAGCTCCCTTCAGAGGCTAAGCAGCTCAGTGAGGTTTCAAATGAAGAATTCAGTTTGGTGGTTCCCTCCTTTAAAGAAAGGAGGGCTGGGAGGGCTTGTGTGTGTCGGTCCCACAGGCTTGCAGTAAAACAAGTTGGTAATAAAGCACAGCTGCCAACAGGGAGAGTGTCTCCTACCTAAGCACCTGTGGGATGCCATCCCTTTGCCAGAACTTATTGAAAGTCTCTTGGTGTGACTGTGTGCTGGCTTCATGTCTTTGGAACTCTGGTTTGCCTTGACCTTGGAATGATTTGGACTTTTCCTGCTTTCTCCTTACCTTGACCATGGACCAGACTGACTTCTGTAATTTCTCCAACCCTGACCTCAGCTCTGGCTTTTGGACTATTCTTAGGATCAACATTTAGATTTGTGAAACTGCCTTATCAGCTTTGGTTGGTGTGTGCTGGCCTCAGTCCAGGACACCATGATACTGGATTGGTTTCAGGATCAGAGTGGGTTACAGCAGATAAAAGTCACAGAATAAAACAATTCCAACACCCCATTACCCAACCCCAAGTTAGGATGTAGTTATATGTTTTTAAATAACTGTTTTATGGTGTTTTTTTTTACTTGTACCCCGCTCCGAGTGTATGTACAGAGGAGCGGGCTATAAATAAACTATTATTATTATTATTATTAACCTCCCACCCCTTAAAAGTGTATTAAGCTAGTAGCAAGTTAAAATCAAAAGACAATTAAAAACATATACAAAAACAAGGCAGCTAATCATTCCATGGGCGGTAGAAGCTATAGTGTCATAGGTCATGTGTTAAAAGCTGGGAGGGGAAAACATGACCCAATTCCAGAGCTGGGAGTTAAGAGGTTTCTGGGAAGGCCTGCCAGAAGAGATGCGCCTTTATAGCTTTTTAAAAACAATCGAGAGATGTAAGAGATGCATCTCGTCTGGCAGGCCATTCCATAGCCTGGGAGCAGTGGCAGAGAAGGCCTCTGAGAGGTCTGAGGCAGCCTAGTCTTCATGGGCTGAAGCAGGTTCCTTCCAGAGGACCGAAGTGTGTGTGTGGGATAATATGGGAAGAGGCGGTCCCTGAGATAAGATGGACCCAAGCCATGTAGGGCTTTAAAAGTTAAAACCAACACCTTGTACTGTGCCCGGAAACTAATCAGCAGCCAGTGGAGAGATTTAAGCACAGGTGTTATGTGCTCTCTCCTCGATGTTTTGAACCAATTGAAGTTTCCAGGCTAGGCACAAGGGTAGCCCCATGTAGAGCGCCTTACAGAAATCCAAGCGTTAGGTTACCCAAGCATGTACCATAGATTCCAGGTCCTTCATATCCAGGAAAGGGCACAGCTGGCATATCAACCGAAGCTGATAACAGGCACTCTTGACCGTCACATTCACCTGACTAGTCATGTGAAGCGATGAATCTGGAAGCATCCCCAGACTGCGAACAGAGTCCTTCGAGGAGTGTGTGACTCCATCTAGGACTGGGGGTTGTATTCCCAAACCTGGCTTCGGTTCTGTAACTGTGAATACCTCTGTTTTGTCTGGATTTAGCCTCAATTTGTTTTCCCTCATCCAATCCATTACTGCCACAAGACAGTGATTGAGAGGAGAGACACCATCTGAAATCTGGGCCGATGATCTGGTCATGGAGAGGTATATATGAGTGTCATCAGCGTACTGATGACATTGTGCTCTATGCCTCCAAATGATCTCACCCAGCAGCTTCATATAGATATTAAATAGCATCAGGGACAGGATGGTGCCCTGAGGGACGCCACAATTAAGCTCGATCTTTGAGGAGCAACTGTCCCCAAGCCTCACCCTCTGGGATCTGCCGGAGAGAAAGGACCAGAACCACAGCTCCTTCAGCTGACCAAAAAGGATGGAAAGATCTACAGTATCAAAAGCCACTGAGAGATCCAAGAGCACCAGCAGGGTCACACTACCCTTGTCGATATTCAAGCAGAGGTGATCAGTCAGAGCGACCATGGCAGCCTCAACTCCATATCCGGTCCTGAAGCCAGTTTGAAAGCAGGCCACAGGCACCGGATGTTGGGGGGCAGCAATGGCAGATCCCTATCTATTCTGCCTGAACTCCTTGCCCTTGGCCATTCCTTCTCATGGATGACAAAACTGTATGTTCCATGAGCCCTATTCTGTAGCTTCTCTCTATTCTGCTGCGATCAGGTATGGTAAAAGATGTTATCTTATTGACAGTGTTGAACGGAGATCCAGCTGCCTGTCTTCTTAGCGTTTGTACATGGAATGGAGAGGGCAACATCTTGTTCTTTGCCACAGAAAACAAAGTGTTGTTAGCCCACTCTGTGCCACAAAGGTGCTGTTTATTGACTCCCCAATCCTATTGAGTCACAAAGCATCATTGAATTTTATAAGAAAACACCAAGGAGATGCCAAAATAATCTGTCCACACAGCATATTTGGTGTTAGTTATTTTATAGTGACTGCCGACCCTGGATGCTGGGTTACAAATCCCATCACCCTTAGAGATTGCCTGCTGGTAGAGGACAATATAGTCCCCAAACACCTGTGTAACTCAAGACTATAAACCGCTGCACTATATGCAGCTATATTTAAATACTTTGTAAGGAGTACATCTTACTAAACACAGTAGGATTTTTTGCATGCAAATATTTATATGAAGAATTGATTGTATAATCTGGTCACATTGGCTGACCAATTGTTCACTTCTGGAGGCATCACTTCAGCAACTTTCCATGTGCCAAATTTGTCTGGGCGGACATGCTTAGCTGATGGCTATGTTGTGGAATATATTATATTTCTTGCTTTATTCAAATTAGAGAGAAAATGATTTAAAAATGAAGTTTAAAGAAGGAATGTGTACTAGAAGGTTTTGTTCTTCTTCTTTTTTTCCTTCTCCTTAGAGATGAACTTTTAAGTCACCTTAGACATTAGCATTGTTCCAACGGAAAGGTCACAAAGTGGTGAAAGTGTCACTTCACCTAACACATCTGCAGGAGATCTAAAGACAAGTCAGCTGTGTACTGGCTGACCCACATACCCAACCATAGAGAGGCTAATATCAACAGAGGCTGATGTTAAAGTAACAGGACTTTTAAGGTCAGGACTTCTAAGAAGACTTTGTAGATGTTTTCAAGGCAAATGATTGGTCAGTTCCCTCATCCAGCACCAAGGGGGTCCTGTCCTAATGCAGCCACTCACATGTGCAATGTGAATATCACAGCAAAAGCAGTTTCATGCAAGAGTGACTGGTGGGCCTGCTGTTCTGGGATAGCAAGTCCACCCCTGATTTTGCTGCTGCTGTTCCTGCTGAATGGAAGCACTGACTGTTTTCTAACTTCTCATCCCTTTGAGGCTACTTAATACAAAAAGACATGAGGGAAAGGTTGTTCCTGAGCAATGGAGGCCAGGGTGAAAGAGGCTGCCCTGGGAAGAAGGAGGAATGACATCAGGAATAGTAGTCTTAGGCCAGTGGAGGTTTCCTTGCCCAGTGCTCCCACTTCATGGGAGTAGACTCTGAATGATTTCACTTTCAATTCCCACCCTTTACAGTTTATAATTTTTAAACAACTTTATTCTTCTCTTAAGCCAAAGTGTAATTCCTCCCCCCCCCCCAAAAAAAATCTGGAATCTTATTTATAATGGTAGTCAAATATACCAAACAACAGTTGTACTACAATTCTTTGATGCAAAGTAAACACAGTTCTATTAAGGGGTGCAAATTTAATCTAATGCATTATAGGGCAGGAAGCCTATTTCATTTTGAGAAATTTCTTACAGCCTGGAATGAGACTAGCCAAATAAATGCATTGGATACATGTAGAATATGACACTTAAAATATCTGTCCCTTTTCCACTTTTGTGTCCCAGAGTTACAGGTCCAACTCAAGACCTCTTAATATTGCTAATGGATGCCAAAGAGTAAGGGATTCTACACATATTCACATCATAAAGCAAATGCACAAGCATAACACACAAAACCAGCTAAATTTTGTGGCACCAAGCAGAAAACATACAAATGCCGCCCATGATCTCTGGCAGTAGAACTGTACTAAAAAACTGAATAATATGCTTTCTGTCCATTCATGATACTTAAAAATTAGCTGCCTGAGGTGGTTTCTTCTCACTGCCTCATGTTAGTCCAGTCCTGAGTCTGACCCACACAATCCATACTGTAGTCTCGGGTCCAACTTGCTTTGCAGATTGTTACAAACTTCCATCAGATACAGCTGCCAGAGAAAAAAATATCATCATCATCATCATCATCATCATCATCATCATCATCATCATCATCCATTTCCCTCCAATGCCATCTTCAAACCATGCACACAACTCAGGTGCTAGTGCTGTTGTTCAGAGATAGACATTTTATTTTTTGGATTACAATTTCAAGGTTCCTCACTAAGCAAGGGATATTCTGGGAGGTGTAGTCCAAAAAGTAATATATCCAAGCTCTGGTTGATACAAGTTAGACTCAACGGTTAATCCCTAAGATTTCAGCAGGCAAATTGATATGGCAATTTTTTATGAGACAAATGTATCCTGCATTAATGTGGACTGTGTGAATTTCAGTGCTATCAGTAGTCATTTTTCACACATGCATATCTGCTCCCTTCCTGGACTCTTACTAATTCTTCATTAGTTTCTTCTCAAAGGAAGCAATTTAGCAATTTTCTTCTCATGCAAAAAAAGAAGTCCCTGTTTGGCACTCATTCTATGCAAAATTTGCATGCAGTTTTTTCCACAGAAAACAGATTTCTCCAGAAAATGTTTCACATGCACAGGAAATAAAGGCCAGAATTGGTGACTGGTTTTGCACAAAAATTACCCATTTTTTTTTTTTTGCATAGAAAAAGTACACATTTTGCAGATATTAAGCCACAACTAGGAAGATTGACATTAGACACTATTCTTTTTGTTAGAAATTCCCAACATTTGAGAAATGTATTTTCTGACTATTTTTCAAATATTGTTGAATATCCTTTCTTTCCTAGCTCTTGTGTGCATATCATTCAAAAGCACTGAAAAATCCTCACCTACTGTCCAAATATGTTTCACTTAACAAAACAGATGTGCTTTTGGGCATTACCTCTTTAACAGAACATTTGGTACCAGAGGCAGCAATAACACTGAAAGAATAGATCCAATAACATCCAACCAATGATACCTTTATCGGGACAACCAAAACACACAATTACATGTTGCAAGCTTTCAAAGTCACATTGACTTCTTCATCAGGCAAACAGGAGAAAGAAATTGAAGTTAGTCATAGGCCTGCATTTTCTCTTTCTGGTCTTAGGTCAGATGGTAGAGAGGGCTATCTGAAACTGGCACACCTCCCCCTTTGGCCATGTAGTCACTGGTAGATTTTCAAAGTCAAGGAAATTTGATTTCAAGATACTGCATTTTAGCCATCACAGGGGAAGAGAGAGCCAGTGCACTGGGACTTTGCCATCTGAGGCTTCTGCCTCAACAAAGGTAAAGCAATTTTTTTTCTAATATTGGCACTGTTTGGCATGCTTTACTGCTACACCACCTAAAGTTTTCCTGATGCAAAACATGAAGACTTCCTGAGAAATTCAGTGTTCTCTACCTACATAGGAGCCTGTGGCTTCATAAAGGAAGGAGACATGCTGGATTCCAAGGAAACATCTTCTTTGCATTGCAAATGGACATTAATACCAGTGATCGCATGGCCAAAGGGGGAGGTGCCAGTAAGACCAGAAGCAGAAAATGCAGGCCTATGACTAACATAATCATTTTTTCTCCTGTTTGCCTGACAGAGAAGCCAGTGTGACTTAGAAAGCTTGCAACATGTAATTGTGCATTTTGGTTAGCCCAATAAAGGAAACATTGTTTTGATGTTATTGGATTTACTGTATAGCCAACGTGGCTACCCCTAGATGTTTACTGAAAGAACAGAGAGAACTTTCTACATCACACACACAAAAAAGAAGAGCACTTCAACATGTTCCAAGCAGATTTTTAGTCAAAATTAACAATATTCACATGTGAAATTAAAAAAAAATAAACTTGATCAGGTAAGCCTAGTGTAAGTAAACAAAAACATTTTGAACCTTTCAGCAACAGTTGTTCCTTCAAATGCATCAAGGGACCTTTTTCTTTCTTTCACTAGTCTTCATGTTTCTTGTGATTTCCATTTCAGGGACTAATCTTATAGATTTATGCCTTTTTAATGTGCTGATGGTAGCTGGCAAGGGAGGCCTATTTTGTCTACCCCTTCTCTCAGCTTTGATGCTCATACAATCTAAGTAAGGGATTGTGGAGTCAGCTTCTGTATATCTTGGCTGTTGTAGGCACATTCAGCTACCAGAATTGGCTAGAGAATATTCCTACTCCTCCTCAGGTTAAGTTTTACTGCATTGTCGTTGCAACACCCAAAGTATGTGTTTCTGCAGCTTTCCATTCTGCAGGCATAACTCTGCCTATTTACATCTAAAAACTCACCAGAAATTAGCTCTAGTCAGATTGATATATGGGTTTGATGTTTAGATTTGGTAGTCTGCTTTGGATTCTCCACTTTTATTGAAAACTGCTCTGATATTTTTCAGGATATATGTATACATTGATTAAATAAGTAGCTGCATAACATAGGATTCAATTTCTTTGAACAGGAAATAACAGTGGGGCTTTGTGTGCATATGTTTTGGTGAAGGAACAATTATCTTTGAGTTCTAGAAATAAGAGGTATTTATTATACTCTGCAGAGGTGGGTTATTCTTAAATGAAGAATTCTTGTGAATGTAAGACATCTGGCAGATCTAGGAGGGAGTTATTTTCAGCTTTTATGAGGCAGTAGTTTGTCAGTGCTCCTTTCATGCCAATCCTGCAGGTGTTCCAGTTAACACAATGTGGGCTAATTTAGCTTGTATTTAAGCGTGGACATATGTTTTGCTGTTAAATGAATTTGTTACCCAGGAAGACTCTAATGCTTGACAAACATCTCACGTTATAGTGATTTCCTTTCACAGTCGGGAAACCTCTTTGTTTGTATTTTAAAGAAAAAGGAATGTTAAAAAGCAGATCCATTTGTGAAGGAATATTTTGTACTTATGTTTGCAGTCTATAACCAAGATCCAAAAAACACCGAAGCAGTCTTGAGTCCCAGAAAAAAGAGCACTACACGTAGTTCCCAGACTTTTACATGCACAAGGATATTGTGAGGTTGTAACAGAAAGCAATGAGAACCAACTTTTAGCCGCAAAGCTTTCTGCATATTCACAGCCAACCTCCTAGAGAACCAGGGCCAAGGGGGCTCACCTCACTCCATTCCATGTGTGGGGATAGTTATAGGAAGCCAGTCATATCCACCACCCTGGCCATTTTATTATTCCAGAAATCATCCAGGGTGTTGACAGAATGACATGCCAAAGCAATAGAAAACTCCCAGAGAGCCATCCAAAATTGATCCACATCCATAAAACTTAATAGGCCTCCCCACCCCTGCAGAGGGTTCAGGTCCCAGTGATTCTAAACCCCTTCAGGAAGCTATTTGTCCATGACAAAGAAGAATGGAAAGTTCATCCACACCCAGATCACCATCATTCCACCCAGCACAGAAAACTAAATCCAGAGCATGAGTGTCCCCAGATTTTCTTTGAGATAGATTGATGGTTGTTATGGTGGACATGAAGTCCTGCTGAGATGCTTCTGACATAGTGGCCTCAACATGGATATCAAAGTCCCCCAGAACAACAGGCCAACTCATCCAGCTCAGGAACGGAGACTGTTGAGAAGAGGGATGGGACAGAAAGTGACCAAGGCATACTCCAATTCCTGTTCTGTCCCACACACTCACCTTCACATACATAAAGTCAAACCCTGTGGGATGGGCAGCCGGTGAGGGAGATGACATCCTAATATACCTCTGAAACTCTGCCTCCCCACACCCCAGGCTTCACTTGCTGCTCCACAGAGAACCCAAGCGGAAAAAGAAAGGAGAGTTTAACCCCTGCAGCTTATGTAACTAACTGCTTTATCATATTAGGGGGCAAACAGGATTTAAGCGAGAGTTAAGCGAGAGTTAAACAGGAAATGTCCTGTGATAAACATAGGGCATTTCCTGTTTAAGTCTCGTTTAACTCTCATTTAAATCCTGTTTGCCCCCTCGTGTGATAAAACAGCATGTGTCTGTAATGCAAGCAAAGTTGGCATGTTTATCCAGAATCAGGTCCTGGATCAAGGTCTTGGTTTTCCTATTAACTGACCTGGCATTAAGCAGCAGCCTTTTCAACCCAAGGCTCTCCTCTTTTTCACTGTCTCTTCACTCCATATCTTCGTCTACCCATTATAGTTGGAATGGCTACCCCCTCAGCTGCTTCCTCTCCCATGCTTTCCATATAATTGATATTTTTTATCTTTACAACAATAAAGGCCCTTTGGAGGTGAGGAAAAGGTTAGGGCCAATCTCCTTGTGTGGGAGGGGTGATGAAGTTGTTTTACTTATAATTTGTTATAATCAACTAGTATTCCCTTTCAGAACTGGGAATAGGTGGTGGTGACTATGCTGATAAATTAGGAACTAGTTGAGATCTGAGGATCTGGGGTTTGCTCCTGATGGTTATATTACCTCCTGCATTAAAATTTGAAGTGTTAAAGTGAGAAAAAATGGCAGTTGCTGAGATGCAATAGTGTGTGACTAAAGGGAAGATTATTATCACTTCTTCATATGTGTATGTGTGTGTGTGTGTGTGAAGGATTACAAGATAAACATGAATGTCTAGCCACAAAAACCTGAAAGGAGGTATGGGTCCCCCATATCTTACCCTTAATGGTGTTACATGGGGTCTGGCATGGTTTTATCTTTGTCCCCATTTTTCTTTGTATGGGAAGTTGGTTGCTAGCTAAATATCGTGTTCTAGAATCACATGCATTTCTTTTTAAGGGGGAAAAACCCTATCCTTTATAACTGCTTTATAAGCAAGAGGCAAGAAAAAGCAAGAATGTGACAATGCACATCATATTTGTGCCCAGAGAAAATGGCAAGTTTAACGCTTGGATCATTAAGGAGTAGTTTATTGGTAGATGACCTGTCTTGTCAATTTTCTGCTGATGTTTCTGACATTTATTGGTGTCATTATGGTAGTTTAGAAGATGCATGGAACATCAGAACGATGTAGGGTATGTGCATGTGATTTTAAATGCCCTGATATGAGAAAAGAAACCTTAGCCATATCTCAGCAACCACGAGTATTATAGAAATAAATCAAAGTTGGTTGTGTATATGCCTGGAGCCAGCTTAAATATGGTGAGGTGGCTAGATATTTTCCATTTAGCAGCCTCTTAGATCACCCCCCCGGGGGGGGGGGGAACATAGCTGCAAGATTAAGAGGCTAGTGCTTGAAAGGTTAAAAAGAGACCCTGCAAATTAGATAAATTGTTTGGAAGAGCACTATTCATTTTTTCACCTATTATTGAGAAAGGCTTAAGTACTCTAAACATTTTGAATTACCAGCTTTCTTTCCTTGGTGAACACTAAGGGGAGAATTTAAGCAATAATTTTGCATGAGTTATGGAACAAAAAGTAAACAAATGTACCCAATAAAAGTCCTGAAAGTAGGAAGTACAACCCCATGAACAGAGAGGGTGTGTGTAAAAAAGTGTCTGTCTATATCTGTCCTTAAAGGCACAGGACTCCTGCAAAGAGAAAAGGCAGTAAAGAAAAGTGGCTGAGGAGTGCAAAAACTAATTTGAACTGTAGTTTCCATGTGCCGCATTAGATCAACAGAAGCTAAGAAAAGCCATTCTTCTGTTTCCTATCTATAAAGCTTTGTGGATTCTGTTGTGTGCATTCGTGTGCGTGCGTGTGTGTGTGTGTGTGTGAGAGAGAGAGAGAGAGTCTTTTATGAACCAAATGGTTTTCATAATGATAAAGCAATCTGCAAATGTAGGTTTAGAGTATGAAAACACGGCAGCCAGCTCAAAGATGGGAATAGGAGAGAGGGGAGAAGGAAAGAGCTAATGGAAGGTACACAACAACAGCAACTTTCACTGACAGTTATAAGAAGATAGGATTTGTGTGCCTCTCACCAGAGGTCTTTGTATTGATATTTTGGAGAGGTGGTTATCATTCTTAACATATTAGACTGGCTGGCTGGGCATGGACATTTAGGAAAGGAGTTCCACTTCCAGAAAGGAATTGTTAGTTCCAGTCTGCCTTTATGATTGATACCAAGCTAGTTATGTATTGATTGATTAATTACACTTTTTGATTGGCCAGAAATATAGAATTTTCCATGATATATGCAATGAATTCAAACAGTAAAAACACTGAATAGAAATAAAACCAGCAGGAACATTAAAAAACAAAAACAAAACTTAGTTATCACATGCAGCCAGCAGCAAAAATGAAGGCTTCTAAAATATAAATCCATTTTAGGTTTTTAAAAATAAAACAGTCTGCGCTTGATGTCCAAAAGATAACAGTGTAGGTGCTAGGTAAGGCTCTCTCTGGTGAACGCATACCGTCAATACTAAAAATATCCCCCATGTTTCTTTCCATTTTAAACCATATTGTTATCAATATTAAAAACCTCAATATAAATTTTGTTAATATAAAAAGTTATATTCCTCCCATACGAACCCCCCCCCCCCGCACACTCCGGTCTTCTGGGAGGAATCTTTTGCAGCCTATGAAGACTAGGCTGACGCAGACCTCCCAGAGGGCCTTTTCAGCTGTCGCTCCCAGGCTATGGAATGACCTGCCGGATGAGATGCGTCTTATTACATCTTCTGATTGCTTTAAAAAAGCCTTGAATACGCATCTCTTCCGGCAGGCCTTCCCAGAAAGTCCTTAATCTCCTGGCTCTGTTTGGGTTAAGCTCTCCCATTAGCATTTTAACAACTTGACCCTGATCTCTATGCAGTGGGTTGCCGTTTTAAATTGAAATTTTTATTATGTCGTTTTAATTGATGTTAGTTTAATTTAATTTTAAGGGGTGGGTGGTTGGGTATGAGTCATGTATATTTTATCTTGCATTTTTTAATTGATGTAACCCGCTCCGATTGGATGCAGAGGAGCGGGCTATAAATAAAACATTATTATTATTGTTATTGTTGTTGTTGTTGTTATTATTATTATTATTACAATAGGCTGAAATTAGATCAAGAGCCTTTAAATCTGCATTATTTTGTATCAAAAAGCTTATTTCATTTATTTTGGGATAGGTATGTGAATCTAGAGTAATAGATGCATACACTTAATTTTAAACATCTCTGTTTTATACTTCAAAATGTTAATGGCATAACTGCTTTCCTAAGTTAGTGGAAGCTTAACATTCAATCATAGATAACTACAAAAATGTTTGGAAATTGTCATTGGTTTAAGCTTGAAATTGAAGCAAGAAAATAGCAAGAAAATAGGAAGGCAGACATCAGGGTTGGAGTGTAACTTTCCCACAATTTGGGTGTAATCTGCATTATTTGTGCAGTGCAGATTAAACCTTTATTACAGATAAAAGCAGGAGAAGATCATATCTTTCATTTTGCCTGAGAAGCTGGCCTGGCTATCCATTCTGTATTTGATTTCTTTTATTTGATTTCTATAGATGACTGGTCAGATTATCAGTGCACACAAGATTAAGATACATAAAATAATCTGAACCCTTGGATACCCAGCTGTGTTGGGAATATCGGCTAGAGTTGCTAAAGCTGACAGCCAAGTAATTGTGGGTTGCCATACTGGTGGAGGATTTGACTACGTGTTCTTTGGAGGTTTATTCCAACTCTGTGATTCTATGGCCTTGTCTGCACTGGCCAGGGCAGCCTGGAATATCCTGCTGTCTCTACCTACCTCTTTTACCTTGCTTCTATTTACATGTGGTTGCGGCATGCAGAAGTAGAGGGCTTCAGCTCTTACCAGAAGATCCAGTGCTGCAGTTATTTTAATTTGTGTTAAACTTGTTATGCTCCAGTTTTGGTGCTCCAGACTGCCTGCACCAGAACTGGAGGCTGAGCAGAATGATGCCAGAATGGGGGAAACAGGACTTTTCGACCTGTGATGACAAGGCCTATATATCTTGTAAATGATACATGTAAAGGTGATCTGTAGAATACCTTATTCATTTGCTGGCTGTTTCTTCTGTGTCTTCTTCAATATCCAACGATATCTCTTCCACATTTAAAAACACTAAGTAAAGAAAAGAAAAAGAAACAAAATAAACACAAGTAGAATATGTTATTAAGCAAAATGCTCTTCTGGAACATCATGTTTCCTCTTAAACCCTGCCATTTCCCATGTATTTGGTATCTGTCCGAAAATTCTGGATGTCCTTGTACAGAGAAATGAATTCTTCTGCTGCTGCTTATTTGTATTGCTTATGACCTTTCACTATTCACTGAGCAATCGAGGTAAATGTCATATCAGATACACTGATCAAAACCTCGATATTCTAAAGGTCCTTCAAAATCCAGATTGGTTATCTGGTTTATTTGAGCAAACAGCTTCAGGTTATTGTTTTTATTTGTTTTCTTTTGCTATGCAGGACCTGCCACCTTGAAGCCAACCTCTTTGACATTGTTCCTTTGCCCATCATTTCATGGGCAAAGGAATAACAAATCCTGAAATTCAAAAACTTCAAGAGATCGATAAGTCAGTTACAATCTGTAAGATTAGGCAAACTGACAAAAGACTTATATTTATTTAATTATTTAAAAAGTAGAACTCTCCTGCTATGTTAAACATTTAAGCTCAGAAATCTATTGGGAGGAGAAACATGTAGGGACAGAGAGCACAAGTTCCAAGCCTACCTGTAGATCTCAAAAAGTTTCTTTCAAAAGAAACTGTGTTCTTAAAGAGCAAGCTTTAGCAGTCCCATCTCCTCAATAGTTATTTTTTATGATTATCCCTAATTGTTTCCTGTGGTGTTTTTAATGCTTATATTTGTCATGAGCCTAAAATGTTTATTGCTGCAAACTTATTTTCCTTTCAGAATGCCCTTACTTCCAGCTACTTTTTATTTTAATTACTGTTTTATTAATCTTACATACAGAATTAAACCTAGCATTTTTGTCTTCAATAAAAATGAAAACTATAAATCTCTCATTAAAGTTTTCTTGAAACTGACTTGCTTAAGTTTTCTTTTAAATTAAAAATACATAGTTCTTTTTTTCCAAATGAAATGCAGTTAAACATTGTTCCTCCACTTGGAAAACAAGGAAGATACAATAGAAGAGGGATATAACTGTTTCAGGTTTTCCCAGTCTGGGAATCAATGGGGCTTACCAACATTGCTTAAAAACACACCATATACAAACAATAAAACTACAGGTTGAGTCTCCCTTATGTGAAATTCTCAGGACCAGGAGTGTTTGGGATTTTGGAAAGTTTTTTAAAAATTACTTTAGAATGTCTGCACATACCTAATGAGATATCTTGGAGATGGGACCGAAGCCTAAACATGAAATTGTTTTATGTTTTGTATACACCTTACACACAAAGCCTGAACATAATTTTTATACACAATATTTTTAAAAATTTTGTCCATGGAACAAAGGGCTGGAACAGATGGGCAGGAAAAAGCAGCTCAATCCTCCTTTTTACAAAAGCTGGTCAAAACCCCACTGCCTTCACGGACTGTTCCTAAGAATACCCATGGCCCACCCACCACACCACTGGGTAATTTTTTTGTTGTTGCCTCCCCACCATACATGCACGCTGTCAAACAAACATGCCACCTACAACCTCCGGGTACCTTCCACATCCACCCAGATGCCATCCCATTGGGTGGCCACCACTTTGATCAGCCACACAGTCGCACATGTGATGCTCCACTAGTACAGGGCATTGGTGCATTAGTGTGTGAGTGATAACCTGGCAAAGCACAATCATGAAGGCCCACATACATACCCCCTTCACCCCGCTTCACCTCATGCCTCCCTGTTGGACTGCCTGGTTTGTGTATGTTGTAATTACATCCACTGTAGCTGTTTCACTTTCATTTCTTTGCTTTGCCGCAGCCCCACACTCACGCCAGGGC
The DNA here is from genome assembly GCA_034509955.1 of Urosaurus nigricauda. Classification (NCBI taxonomy): domain Eukaryota; kingdom Metazoa; phylum Chordata; class Lepidosauria; order Squamata; family Phrynosomatidae; genus Urosaurus; species Urosaurus nigricauda. The sequence goes on along the minus strand of JAOEGL010000001.1, from coordinate 250,777,956 downwards.
ATTTATATGCAGGCGCAAAAATGCACATATTCTGTCTTGAGTTGGAGTATCCTGTCTTCTTTCTGCCCTAGTTTTTAGCCCCAGAGGGTGGCTTCAGTCCAGTTTCCAGCTTCTTTTGAGGCTTGCATCATCTAACCACTCCGCCTTCAAAGCAGCTGGAAACTACTTTATTTTGCCCCTCTGTTTCACCCCAAAGTTTGTGTACGTTGAACTATCAGAAAGGTGTCACTATTGCAGCCACCCATGAAACATGTTTAGTTTTTGGAATATATAAGATTTTGGAATTCCTGAATCATTAAACTATCAATCAAATTGAAACAAGTTAAAAATAGCTATTAAAAATAACAAATAAACAAAACACAAATAAACAAAATAGTACCGTACAGTTCTACAAGGTCCAGTACCTTTAAGCAGTCAGTCTTCCAAGGCCTGCTAAATGTTTAACAAGATTGTGACTTTAACAACCTCTGTGAACCATCCCTACCTCCTCCATCAGGGTGGGTTGCACCCTGATACCCACCCAACTGGGTGTCACCAAAAAACGTCCCCTCCATACAGCTGGCATGACACCATACAGGAATAGTGCTGTGTTCTCATGGATAAGAAGAATTTAGAAATTGATTTTCATTTCTCTAATGTCAACATGCTTTATCTGTTCTATTTCATATGTAAAAGTCCTATGATTGGGTCTCAGGTGTTTTCTCAGGGCAGAAGAGATTGCCATTACAATGTTGACCAGATATGATAATAAATTAAAGGAATAGAAGAAAATCCATTTAGTGGCATGATGGCAAAACAAAGATATATCATTATGGATGGATGCAAATTCTTTTTTGTTCAGGTTTTGATAACAACTTTCCAGAATTCATAAAAGACTTCAAAAATGTATTGGAAAGACTTTGAGATTTTAAAAATATTAGCATGCAGGGAAAAACAAAACCCATCCGGGCAGTTGAAGACCTGAAATAGATTCCATGCATGTTCAACCATTTCTGTGAATGTGTGTTTGAACTATTACATCCCCCTTTTTTCTGACAGATGCCTTATTTTTGAAACCTAAATGTCAGGGAGTTACAGCATGGATCTCTACATACAGGGATTAGCTGTACCAAGTTACTTTTACCAGTGCTGATGACTGAAAATTTTGTTTGGCTTGTTTCTGATTTTTAAAAAATATGAAAAGTTAACATTGTTCTCATGAAGTAGATTGAAAGAAATGAAGATTTCTTTTGAAAAATATGTGCAGAAATATATATATTTAAAATTACTGACTTGTGTCAGAGACCAATGTATGGAAATATTTCCCAAATGTGAAAATTTGGGCATTTCCAAATGTTGGCATTATGGCCACGTTGGCTGGGGGACTCTGGGAATCACAGTAAAAAAAGTAAATTTTCCTTCCAAGCTCTGTATTGACTCTAACAGTTCATTCCAACTACTCCAACAAAAAAGGGAAAAAATATCACTAAACAAAATGAATCCATCTCCTCAGTAAATCAGTGATTCACAGAGGAAATCTACAGTCACAAAAGAACCATAATTATGAAATGCATACAACCTAGCAATTTAGTTGCTTTTCTGCTCTCTGACAAAAAACTAATGTTGCAACATCCTTGATAAAAGGAAATGTCAAGGTCACCATAACCTAAAATATGTACCATAGTCAGAAGGTTTCTTGTGGGCTCTTAAGGGAGAAGTTTAGAGTTTTTGCTAAGAAATTCATTGGTATCAATTATGTACCTTTTGGTATTATTAATTCCAGCTCTCAACCAACAAGTATATTTTCTGCATCTATGGCATCTATAGTTAATCTGATGTTGTGGTGGGATGTAAATCTTTGCTTATTTCATTTTCACATAGCAATTTCCACACATTTTCCAGTGACTTTACATATTTCAGAACTTTTAACAGAAAATGTCAAAACTTTTTTCTGCAAGAACATTTGGGTTTTGCACAAATTAGTGTTTTTGTGCAACTTTTTGTGCTATAAAAATGCTGTCTTTATTGCTCTCATATTGTTGACAAACTTTTGTTTAGATTTCTGAAGGATAATACTTTTATAATATTGTTTACATGTCTAGTCTGATTTTGTCTGCTTGCATATTCTTACTCTACTCCAACCCTGGTATTACCTTTTATACTGTTTTTGTCCAAGTTTTTTGTGTTTGCATTGCTGATCCTTATGCATTTACAAAGGATTTCCCTTTGTAAAACAAACTGCTGTAGCAATGTCTGTTGTTACAGAAAGTCCCACAACAAACACATGGTGTCTTACCACTGTGTTATTCTCACATCTACACTGAAAATATGACTCCTGCAAAATAACTTTACATAGTATTTTCCCTTTATAAACTATAAACTCTGTAAACAATATGGTGACATGAACAGTGTAGATGATCTAATATACTATATTATACTGATATACTATACTATACTGATATGCTATACTATATACAGCATAATCAGCCGACTATAGCATTGGTTCTCCAATTTTATATCTCCAACACCTTCTTTACATCTACATGCAGATGATGTGCCCTCCCCACTCAACAAAGTATATAACTAAAACATGGAAACATCATTTCCAATTGTGTCTGTGCTACTAAGGAGTTATAAAATAATAATATAGTTTTCCTCCAAGGACAATGCCAACCAACTTGCCCATATCAGCTGTGGGAGGTGGGACCCCACCATTCCTTCCCTACCTCCCTGGTGACTCACCATTATCAGATGCCAGGGCTTAGGCTGGCAGGGTCAAAAGGAGAAGGAAGAAGAGAAGGAAGGCGTGACCAAGCTGGAGCTGATGGTGGGAGAGAGGAGGAGGGCAGTAGCGTCCCTTTTGTGGCCTCTTCTGGGCCTGGTTCCCACCTTCTCCTCCTCTTCACCTTCACATGGCCAAGGCATCAGTGACAAGAGGCCTTTTCTTCTTTCTAACCAAGGGTGAGTATGGAATGGGTCCTAACTAGGCAACAGTGGCATGGCCGGGATGGAAAACAGTGATGTCAGGCTGCATGGAAGTGACACAGGATGCTTTTGCACATCCAGCGCCACTCTGAATGCAAGTCCAATTTTTTTAATGCCACTCTGAATGAGGGTCTGAAAAATTTCTTGTGTCCCCCTCTTTGGGCAACTAATGTTCCCTCCCATGGGACACACCCCACAGTTTGATAACCACTGGGCAAGAGGATAGCCTTAGACCAGTAAGCACTTTTACAACATGGTAGCTTAGAAAATTAGAAGAGAATATTATACTATCCAGTCATGTGAATTATCCAGTTCTGTTAGTCAGTCCAACGTGAATCGCTGTGCCTTACTGACATTAGGCTTTCTGCAAAGAAACACTTATCAATGTACGATTCTATAGAATTTGGCAGCAAACTGATTACACGTGAAATCCAATGTTTTTTGATGTTTGGTGGTCTAAATGTGTAATTTCAGCCAAATACAAGCATTGATCCGCCTATGCTCTCATTTATATTTAAGTGAATAGATTTTATCCCTATAACTTCTGAGTGTCCTAGAGACTAATATAACAAATAAGTATCAAGCATTTGGTGTGTCAGTGGCTCTTTCGGTGCCATTTCCCATAACATTACCTCATTCAGACATTATAGGGTTGCACACAGAATCTGCAAATAAATGGAGCTATAGAAGCTGGTTTGTTCTGGGCAACTTTTCTCCCTGTTCCCTGCTGTTTTGTGATTATGGTACCCTTTCCCTCTAGCCTGACCATTAGCTCTGCTCAGTTAGCTTGTATGTGAGCCAAAACTGAAATGAAAGAGCTTGGATTCATGGATCACTCATCTCAGATAATGCATACCATCACAAGAAGAGGAAAGTGAATTGAATGGAACTCTGGATGAAGCTTCATATTTTCTCCTGGATCAATAGTGGTGAACAACATTCATATTTCTTATAGAAGCACACAGTGAAAGAAATTCCTGGTTTAATTAAATGAACATGTAAGATTCAGGACATTCCCATTGCTTCCTGACTCTCTTTAATGCACAGATTGCCCAAGTGGAATATTACTGTGAGAGTGGAAACCCTGGGGGGGGGGTAGATAGGGAATTTTGCCATAATTTGGGGGACCTTGCTCTGTTCTAGGCTTAAGGTGGCATTTTTCAAAGATGGGATTGACTAAACAGGTAGTAAAGCAATTGGCAGCCTATAGGAAATCCTGTGCAGTATAGTTTGCAACCCCTGGTTTAGGTTCTGAGTCTTGACAACATTTCTTTTCTTGTCGTTCCTAGTTTCTTAGTCATCACTAACTTTCACAAAACTAATCCAGGAAGGCCCTGTGTGGGATTTAACTCTCAACCAAGTTGACAATTTCCTGTCTTTACAGAAGTTATACAGACTTTTGAAATGTGATAGCACTTTATGCCTGATAGATAGAATGTTTGTGACCATTCTGTGTTGTCACATCTACTGAGCCAATATACATACAAGAATCCACTGTCTCAAGTAGACTAACAGCACTACAATATCCAGTGCCCCCCCCCATTTGTTGGGATTAGGGGTTCAGAACCCCTGTGAAAGTGAAAAAAAACATAAATATAAAAACATTTTTTTTACCTGAGAGAACCCCTCTCTAGGAATCTCTAGGTCCACCAGCAAAACTGTGTAGTCAACATCCAGCGGAAGTTGACCATAGGATAATGCTGGATGACTTACAAATGCCTAGATAAGTGTTTTCTCCAGGAATCTGTAGGTCCTCTAATGTGACTCTATGATCAACATCTGGCAGATTTCCACAGAGAATCCAGAAATTCCTAGAGAAAACATATTAATCATGTTAGCAAATGATCAAATCTATTTTTTAAAAAAAACAACAAATTCACAAATGTGGAGGGCCAACTGTAGATTAAGTTGTAAGACTGCACTATTGTTTTTGGCAGATATCACCAATGTTGCACTCAGCTTTTCAAAATGTTGCAAAAAAACCTTTCAAGATACCTGGGAAACATTTTAAAGTGACTCAAAAACTGATTTCATACAGTAGATGGGAAATTTTTAGCCTTCCAGATGGTATTGGAGTACAATTCTACCAGTACTTCCCAACATAGCTGATAGTGAGGAATTGAAGAACCATTTATTCCCCATCCCTGACAGATTCTCATTTTGCACCATTTCTTCTTAGTTATATACCGGCTTTAAAAAGAAGAACGGTTAAATACTTTACTACTAAAATGTGGTGCCTTATACATTATTCTATATAGCTCTTTTTGATGGCAAGTGAACGTGAAGCTGAAAGCTGCTTCATGTTACGATTTTGAAGTGGGGATGATGAGGCCTCCTGATACTTTTAACAGGTTTTAAATGTATTGATCTCTGTGTCAGCTGTCTTAAGTGATGAAAATAATGGGGTCTGAATGTGACCTTTTCGATCATTTTATTGAGCTCCATGTAAGTAGGCAGTGTTACAAACAATGAGACTAAGTAATTAATTGGATATATAACCAGGACCCAAAGAGATTTGTGTACATATAAAAGCATTTACTTGTACATATCCAGTAATGATTGTCTTTCCTGCATATCACTTTTGTGTTTCACTGAATATTATCAAGAGCAGAGCTGGGAAAATTGCAACCTGTGGCCACATAAGTGGCCCTGGGTCCTTTATTGAAATCCCCCTCCAAACCCATTAATGTAAAGGAAGTAGCAGGAGAGGAAGCCTTGTGTTTGCCAGGGATTGGGCACGGAACTCTTCCACAACTCTTCTTCTCCCCAACCCATGTTAAATTAAAAATAATTATTTTCAAAAAGATTTATAAAAATCTAAAAACATAAAGAGGGTGAGAGTGCAGCATGGGAGGGACGGCCTTCTACGTGAGCTTCCCCCAGCTCTTCTCAGTTGTCCATCCCTGCTCTAAAGCATCTTTCCATTGTTGAGAATGGCTTCTTAGGTCTGCACTGCAGAAATAAAGCAGTTTGACACCACGTTATCTGCCATAGCTCAATGCTAGGCTTTTCTGGGATTGGTAGTTTTGTGAGATATTTAGGCTTCTCTGTCAGAGAACTCTGGTGCCCCAACACACACTACAGTTCCAGCATTCCATAGCAGTGGGTAATAGTAGTAGTAGTAGTAGTAGTAATAATAATAATAATTTATTTATAGCCCAGGTTACAGCAGATAAAAAATTACAGAGTAAAACAATTCCAATAACCCACTACCCAACCTCCCACCCCTTAAAATTAGATTAAACTAGCAGCAAGTTAAGGCAGTTAAAGTGGTTTCAAACTGGATTATTTCTGCATTGCTGATTAGACCCTACAAGTGTTAATGCATGCATTCAACCACATGCACCTGTATTCAGCCAATACATAGATTAGGGATACTGGGCTAAAAGTTGTTGTGTGTAATTTATACTTGCAGTAGGGAGGAGTGGATCAAAGTTTAGACTTAAAAAAAATTCTTACAACATAGAGAGAGGTTAATGACTACACCGAGTTGGTCCCAACAGGTATACGGATGGACTACAGCTTGGATCAGCAGGTTATTTGATTCTGTATGTAATGAAGAAGAAAGGGTGAGGAGAGAATAAGATGGCAACAGGAGATTTATTGATGTCAAATGAGGATGTAAGAAGGTGGTGGAGAGCTGCCAGTCCTCAAAGGAGATATAATCACTGTGAGACAAAACTGAAGAGATTCAGAAACATGAGAGCAAAACAAGGAGTTTCTATAATGTGATCAGAAGCATCAGCTATTCCAGAGAAGAAGAGGTTCTTTTTTAGATTATCCTTTTCTCTTCACCCAGTACCTACTGAATATTATTTATAGTTGTCTGATCCTATCTACTTTGGGATACATACTGTGCTTAAAAGCTAGAATACGTATGTGTTGTTCATCATCTTGATAGTCCTGGTGGTCTGAGAGTTAAGTTGTGATATCTGGTGCACCTAATGGACTCTGAAATCACTGCAAGATAGAAGAACTCTTATTTATTTATTCATTCATTTATTCATACTTAACTCAGAGTTTTGCCTGTAAGGGCTGAACACCAAGAGCTCCAACCATCACTCAGGACAAAAAAAAAGAAAAAAAGACCCAACCCTTTTCCAGGCAAGCTGGAAGCTCTGAAGATGCCAGCCACAAATGCCGATGAAACATCAGGAAGAAACTCTTCTAGAACATAGTCACATAGCCCAAAAACCCCACAAAAAACTACTCAAACCACTACTCCACACTGGCTCTCCTTACTAACAGCTATTCTTACACCGAGCCATTTAGGGTTGTGCAGGTCAAAACCAATGCCTTCTATTTGCTCTGATGTAGGTATAGATATTATGTTACAGTATAGTTACCTAAGTTATTGAATTAGGCTCCAGAGGCTTGTTGGTCTGGTAGGTCTCATGTAGCCCATGGACCGTATTTTGCCCACTCCTATTGCCTTGCATGTTGTACACCAAGAAAAACAGACACATCAATTTATTTAGATGAACTTGGCCACAACTTTATTAACAGCAACCAGCAAATCATATGCATATAGGGTTGGCCCAAAGCATGAGGTCTGGATCTGAACATCAACAGCACTTATGCTGCCGCCCCAAACCAAGTTGTAATAAACCACTCCAACACAGGGAGGGAGGGTGGGAGAGCCGAGCTTCAAATGGTGTCAAGAGGTGTGCAGCAAGGCCTTAAATAGGCCTGGCAACCAATGGGAGGACAGAGATGATGGAGGCACCACCCTCCCTGCCCTTCCCCACCAGTTGGCTGGCCTGGAAAGAACAGGCCAGCCAATCACCAAGCAAGCATGCAAGGGATGTTGGGACGTGCAGTCCGGCTCCCTAAAAGGTGGGCTCCTTTCCCGCTCACCCCAACAGCCAATGGTGAGCGAGCCCACCGGTGCCAAGGCTGCTGGGGTGCAATGGCCCGCTAAAGCACAGGCATTTCTTGGTGCCCAAACCATGGCAGCAACAGCGCCAACCCGGTAAGTCAGGCGGCACCTTTTATAAACAATAAAACTGATTTGGAGTCAGCCCAAAAAGCAGTGAGGCTCAGTAATAGATTGGGACAGAGAAGCAAAAAGCAGCTGTAGGACTGGCGAGACCACAGGAAATATTTGTGTGTGTCCATAACCCTTTAGACTTTACATCACTATATGCAATTGATCCATCTGGAATTTACCTTTGCCTGTCAGGTTTATTTAATGCAACATGCATAATAAAGAGCTATGATGTTGGTACTACAAATATATGCATACCACTTCCAGGGAGTTGTAGATTTTAAAGAAGTAAAACTTGTTTGTCTGCGATGAACCCACTCTACATTATTCTGCTTGTTGGTTAGAAGTTCCAGAGTTCTGAACAACATCAAGATTGTCTAAGGCTACAAAATTGATGACTCCATCCTTCAATGTGTGTGAGAAAGATGCTGTTGTTTAGAAGGATGGAAATTTTCTTAAATGCTGGAGCACTTAATTAGATGAATGTACACAGGTGCGCCTAAGCGATGCTCTTTGTGTGTTCCTGTGCACTTCTTCAATTGCTCTCAGTTTGACCCTTTCAGCTGTAGATTAACACTTTTTTTCCAGTACGAAGTAAAAACTGCTGTGTCTATAATTGCAAAATTACTGTACTGAGCATATTGCTTGGTAAAGGCTATCTACTTGGCAAAATAACTTGGTTTTATTTTTTTTTCCCCACCTGCTGCTAACTGCAATTATCTTGTTCCTTTAAGAATATTAAAAATGCTGATTTGTTGGACCACATATAGTTATAAGTGTATTGAAGTTTGCCATGGGTAGTAGGGTTATTATCATGATTTTCTTTTGCTTATTTCCACAAAGTTACAAATAAGCAAGCAGTTTAAGCCATACTCTATGGTCTGGTTCCAAAGAAATTTCCTTATGACTAACTTGACTTCTGAGGGACTTCCTCTTCACAACATATTAATACATCACTGTGAGTACTAAAGGTTGGAGTCATTGTGGATTCTTAAGGGTAGCTAAGGTAGAGATAATTACTCACATTCTTTACATGTGCATCTAGCTAGAATCAGAGAATCATAGAGTTAGAAGAGACCACAAGGGCCATCCAGTCCAACCCCCTGCCATGCAGGAACTCTCCATCAAAGCATCCCCGACAGATGGCCATGCAGCCTCTGCTTGGAGGATGCATCAGTCAAAATGTGTTTGACCCATATTCTCTTGCACCAGTTCATTATCTGTAGATTTGGGTCTTAAATTTAGTCAAACAAACCCCCACACATAGGGGACTGAATCCTACTGGATAGTCTCAACAAATGGAAACCTGTTGAATTGCATTGATTCAGCATGTCTTCCCTTATTGCAGCTACAATAGAATTCAGTGCAAAGGATGTTTGCCATGTCCTGGAAGGGAGATCTAGAAGTGCTTCCAGGGACATGGTTTTCCACTTTGTGGGATATTGGGAAAGTTGGAAGAGATTTGAGGAGCCAGACTGCAGGTCACTTGCCACCAGGGAGAATGGGCTCACTTGGTGAGGTTGATAGCTGTGTAGTGCTGCACATTCCCCTGTCATTCTCATGCCCTGCTTTCATAAACAAGCAAACAAACAAACAGCTTCATTTATATACTGCTTCATACCGCCTAAGCAGTGTTTAAGCGGTTTACAACTGTAAGCTACTTGCCTCCAACAATCTGGGCACTCATTTTAGTGACCTCAGAAGGATGCAAGCCTGAGTCAAGCTTGGGCCCTTTTGCTGGTATTGAACTCACAACCTTATGGTTTTGAGTGAGTGGCTCCTTCATGTTTACTTTGCCTGGCTCCTGGCTCAAGTAAAATAAAGTAGCCTTGGGTACCCTGTGGGCCTCTTACAACACAATGTTATAGAAGTAATTGTTGCAGTCCATGAGCTTCCTGGACTAAGCAGATTGTGGTATTGCCATCACCATCTTGCCAGAAATACTCTGCTACTCCATGAGTGACTAGTAGTAATAGTAACCTCTCGAATTACACAAAAAATACTCAATAGCTTTTGTATTTTTCCTGAATGTTTCTAGTGTTCAAGAACCATTACAGCCTAGCCCCTATCTTTCTGAAATGTTGTTAACTTTCTTTTCTGGGATCAACCTTATAATATGTGCCATGTTGTTTTTGTTAGCTGCCTTTGAGTTGACTTTGGCTTATGGTGACACCCTAAAAGGAGAAATATTGAAGACAACCTATCCTCAACCACTCGGCTCAGGCTCAGGCTCAGGGAGGTGGCCTCCTTGATTGAGTCTATCCATCTGATATTTGGTCTTCCTACTTCCCTCCAACTTTCCTAGCATGGTTGCCTTTTCTAATGATTCATTTTTCCTCATTGTGTAGCCAAAGTACTACAGCCTCAATTTAGTCATCTTGCCTTCCAAGGAGAGTTCAAACTTGATTCGCTCTAGGACCTATTTGTTGCTGTCCACTCTTCTCCAGCACATCTTGAATGAGTTGATTTTTCATAAGCTTTCTTCACATTCCAATTCTCACATCTGTAGATGATGATGGGGAATACTATGGTTTGAATGATCCTAACTTTAGTGTTTAGTTTTATATCTTTGCACTTAATGATCTTGTCTAGTTCTTTCATGGCTACCTTTCTCAGTCCTACTCTTCTTCTGACTTCATGACTGCAGTCGCCATTCTGATAAATAATTGTTCCAAAGTATGGGGAATCTTTAACTATTTCAGTTTAACTATTTGGAATGAATTTGTGTAACTTTCCCCTGGTCATTATTTTTGTTTTCTCTGTTTTCAACAATAAGCCTGTCTTTGCACTTTCTTCTTTGACTTTCCTTAGTAATTGTTCCAACTGTTTGTTGTTTTCTGCTAGCATTATGGTGTGTACCATCTGCATATCTTAGATTGTTGATATTCATTGCTCTGATCTTCAGTCCTCCTTTCCCAAATATGTATGTGTCATATTAATACACATTGTCCAAAATAGCAGGAGGAAAGAACATGCAAATCCTCCTCCTCTCCTCACCTCTCCCACAAAGAAACCAAACACACTAAATATATCCTTCTGAAATCATGCTGGTTACCTTCTTAGGGCCACCTCTGTGCTACCACTTTCAGGACAGTAGCTCATAAGTAAACTAGAAGAAAAACAAGTCTTTTTTCCCTCTTCCTTTTCCTTTTAATTTTTTGTTTGTTTTTGATAATCTCTCAAGGGGAAGACTGTGCTTGATCATAAATCTCTGCATCTATTCAGCTGAAACATAGCACACTTAATTCCCTCGCAAGACACAACTGTGCTGGCAAATTACATCTATTCTATCAAGGAATTAACAGACGAGGCAGTTCAAGTTTTAAAAGAGTGGGTGATGAATGCATGTATAAAACAAACTCTTGCACCTATTTATCTGAAGTTTGGCAGACATGCTTCCCTCTTAAGAGGCTATTGTGTCTGTGCTTTATCTCATTCTGACAAAGAGAGGGGGAAAGATTCAGCCATTGTTGGATTTCCAATGATATCAATAAGAAGTATGATTATCAGTGGGAAGCATGATGTTTCAGAATCCAAGTTGATGTAAACTGACTTGAATTAAGCCATTTTCCAAATAAAGATGTTTAGATCAAATACCAATGAAAAACATTACTTCCTGTGCTGTATTCTAGAGAGCTGAAAGCTGTGAAAAATATATACTACTGCTTTGCAAAGACCTTCACAGTTCTTAGTAAAGGATAAGCACAACATCTCTAAAATCAATCTCTTTAGTCTGAAAGTTCCATCTTTATTTCTGAGTTTTACAGCAGTTGCCTCAGTTTGATTAACTGGTCCATACCATTTAACAATCTCATACAGAGCTGGAGGTCTTTCCTCTGTAATCAGGACTTGAACATTTTGTTCTTTTCCATTTAAAAGGGCTGTTCAACATGACAGATACAAAGCATGATAGATTATTGCTACATAAAAGTGTTTTTTTTATTTTATATTAAGAAGTTTAGAGAAAGTTCACATCTAGCACACAGGATCTATTTTGAGAGTTATAATTTAGATGTTTTTAACCAAAATTGGCAAGGAGTTTAAGGTATAATTATTCATTTATTTATTTCTCCCACCTGCTCTCAGTAGCTGGTGATCCTTCATGGGCATTAGAACTAAGAAAAGAAAGGCATGGTCAAATGGCTGCTAGCTGAAGCTCATTCTCTTTGAATGCATAATATACTTTCTCTCTTGCTCTAAATATCATCACTTTCCACAAATATGGTTTCTACAAAGGTTCACAGTTGGCTGGAGAATAGGTTCATACAATCCGGGCGCAGTACAAGGTGTTGGTTTTAACCTTTAAAGCCCTACATGGCTTGGGTCCACCTTATCTCAGGGACCGCCTCTCCCCGTATGAACCCCCCCCGCACACTCCGATCCTCTGGGAGGAACCTGCTACAGCCGGTGAAAACTAGGCTGTCGCAGACCTCCCAGAGGACTTTTTCCGCGACCGCTCCCAAACTTTGGAATGGTCTGCCGGATGAGATGCGCCTTATAACATCTCTTGATTGCTTTAAAAAAGCTCTGAAGACGCATCTCTTCCAGCAGGCCTTCCCTGACACCTCTTAGATCCCAGCTCCGAATGGAACCTATAAATTGACCCCTTGCCTGGTGTTATTTTTTCCTCAATGTAAGAACTATGGAGGATGAATCATGTTTTTAATGTTGTTGATTTTAAATTATTGCTAATTTAATTTATTTTTAAGGGGTGGGTGGCTGGGAATGGGTCAATGAAGTGTTTTAATTTGTATGTTTTAATCTTGTTGTACCCCGCTCCGATTGTACTCACAGAGGAGCGGGCTAGAAATAAAGATTATTATTATTATTATTATTATTATTATACAGCCATAGCCCTCTTTGGATTTTGATGTTAAATGACACTTCCCATAAGTAAGGCTGCATTTGCATTGCAGAAATAATGCAGTTTGACACCATTTTAACTGCCGTGGGTCAATGCTATGGAATCCTGGGATATGTAGCATTAAAAAGGAATCAAATTATTACAATATTAAAACAGACCATTATTAAAAGAATAAAACACATTTTAAAAAGATAAAACTATATATACTATATCATTTTTTTTTTTTTGAAATGGTACAACATCCTAGCCTGTCCTTATAAAAATTACTTAAAAGCCTGTGCCTTAACCTGCCAGTGGAAGGCCATCAAGGAGGGAGCTATTTTTATCTCCCTGGGCACAGAGTTACAGAGTGTAAGGGCAGCCACCAAGAAAGCCCTTTCTCATGTCCCCAACAGCCATGCTTGTGATAGTGTTGGGATAGAGAGGATGGCCTCTCCAGTGGATCTCAGAGTGCAGACTGGTTCATACAAGGAGATACATTCTGCCAAATAGTGTGTACCTGAGTCATATAGGACTTTATAGGTAATAACCAGCACCTTGGATTGTGCCCGAAAACAAACTGGCAGCCAAGGCATCATGTCGTCTCTGTAATCTGCCCCTGTTAGCAGCCTGACAGCAGCTCTTTGAACCAGCTGAATTTTCCGAACACTCTTCAAAGGTAGCCCCATGTAGAGCCTATTACAGTACTCCAAATGGGATGTAACCAAGGCATGTACCACCATGGCCAGATCTGACGTCTCAGGGAACAGGAGCAGCTGGCACACACGTTTTAGATGTGCAAAAGCACTCCTGGTCACAGCAGAGACCTGGGCCAACAGGGATACACTTCTCCTATCCAGTTCCCTGCATGGGTCATCCACCAAGGCAACCAAAGCTGTCTCTGCCCCATATCCAGGCATGAAACCAGATTGAAATGGATTTAGATAATCTGTTTCCTCCAGAAACTCCTGGAGTTGGGAAGCCACCACACATTCCAGTACTTTTTGGACACTGGTCTATAATTATCCATTACAGTGGGATTCAGAGATGTTTAAAAAAAAACCAAAAAAAAAAAAAAAAAACCCAAAGGTCTCACAACTACATCTTTTAGGCATGTTGAGCCTTTGCCTTGTTGAAGGGAGGCATTGACTACTTCCTTCACCCATTCAGCCAGGAAGGACAAGGGTCTAAAACACATGTGATAGCTTTCACCTCTCCAAGAATCCTGTCCATATCATCAGGCTGAACAAGTTGAAAAGTATCCACTAATGCCAGACAGATAGGCACCAAGGTTATATTCACTGACACTATGAACTACTGCATTCAAGTTGGAGCGGATTTGAGGGGCCATGGAAACCCACTGGGTGACCTTGGGCAAGTCACGCTGTTTCAGCCTCAGAGGAAGGCAAAGACTGTTCTTTAGTCAAGGGTATAAGATAGCTGCACTCCCTTCTAGAACCTCCAAATATTTCAAGGTTGTATGTTGTGCAATACCATTGCTATTTTTTCTGGTTAAATACATTTTTATGGAATTTTTCTTCTAGGCCAAATATTCTCAGATCACTTTATCAAAGATTGAAAGAAATTATACAATTCACACATGTCATGAACATATTTGGAAGGAAGAAGCTTTGGGTGTAAGAGAATGAAATGTTTCTTATCAACATGATTGTGGAAACTATGATGAAAGATGCTGCATGGGTCTTGGCAGTTTAACAAATATACCCTTTTCTATTTGCCAAGTATAAATTAAAATGGGCTAATGTTTTAATCCCATAAAAGTAAATTCTACGCAAATATTCTCAAATTTGCAGAGACATAAACCAAAAAATAATTTAAATTGTAGTTGATGACAGTCCAGCCATGATAGAATCATTTGAATGGACTGTAAATGTGCCCTGGAAATTAGTTTGATATAGTAGCCCATTTGATAGATTGCTGGGGTCTTAATCCCATTTTAATGATGTCTTTTGGTATTATTGCGTGTATTCTGGAAATGTTGAGTCCAGTAATTTTTGATCTGGGACAAATCAGATAGTATTTCTTGGCAATTGTTAGTAAACTGATTTTGCTCATTATATTTATTATGCTTATATTAGGCTCCTTTTAAAAAAAGTTTATGCAAGGTTCACAATTCTCCCATGCAGGCACTGAACAGATCCAACTTCTACCATTTTAGATACTTAGGCAGTCTCTGATCATCCATACTATTATACATTTTCAAAGCATGAGGGTAATTTCAGTTGTGTCAATTTGGGTTAAAAATTGGTCTCTAGGTTCACAGAGCATGTTATGGGCCATTGGACCTACTGCCACTTTGCTGCTGAAAATCAGCACTAACTGACACAGTTTGGCAAAGCACACTGCCACTTACTGTGCTGTAAGTCCTTAGGTGAGATTTGTTCCTAACACAACAGTTCTGAGACTGGGTGGTGTCAGTCTCTCCCCCCCCCCTTACCCTCACTATTTCCAAACAGGTCTTGGAAGTTTTGTTTTGTTTTGTTTCATCTTTATTTCACTAAGTCACATTGCCATAATTCCTAAGTTGCATTACAAATAAAAATTAAAAATGAAAGGCATGCTGGGTAGAGCATAAAGCAAGGAGGTGGTGATAAGGGGAAATGTGGAAGAGAATATGAAAAACTGTTGATGGCAGAAACAGCCTCCATCACGCTAGTGAAAGGATGTACCATAAGGAAAATTCCTCAACCAATATCTATTTCCTTTTGACAAATGTGATGGCAGTGAGAAGAAGACTTGTGTGATAAAGCCGAGTGATAAAAAAAAATAGTTGACTCAGTGGAACTTGCATAATATTTGGGTTTGGATGTCCCATTAATTGAATAGCTGTACTCCAACTGGGATTTGCAATTAAGTTTAGCTCACAATCTTTTTCAGTATCATACCATGCCCAACTGATACTGAAGTTTAAAACAAGTATCTAGTTCTTTAAAATGCCTGCTCAGCTGAAATGGAAGAGAATGATTTTGCAATTGCATTAGAAATCCATCAGTGTTCAATGCAATATTGGCAAGATATTCATTTCTTTTACTTGTACCTAATTCATTTTAGGGTTATCAGTGTATCTGCCTAGCCGGCTGGGAGGGCCCATTGTGTGAATCAGAATCTGATGAGTGTGAGTCTATGCCTTGTGAGAACAATGGAACTTGCATTGATACCTTCAATGGCTTCCGGTAAGAATCATTCTTTCTATTTCCAAATGAACTGGGGTATTTGAATTATGATTTATAATTTCTGCCTCTTCTTTTCGTTTCTCCATTTGCTGGAATTCAGCACTGCCGTATCACAATAAACAAGCAGTGACAATTTGAAGATGGTGTTTGGGCAGACCCATGGTTCTCCAATGTAGTCTGTTCAATGAAAGAGAGCAGCCCTATTTCAGAAAGAGTGAAAACCAACACAAAAAGAGGGGCACCATGCTACTGTCATTTTCTTTCTACTCTTCCTGTGCAGAGAGTGACAATGTAAAAAAGAAATCCTCCACTATACATGGAAGCTCTCCACACTGTTAGAAACCGTGAAAAATCCAGAATAACAGTAGGAGACTTCCCATCAGTTGAGAAACCTGCATTGTGATTTTTCATGCTGTGTGAGTGGTAAAATGAGCAGTGAGAAGTAGAGTGGGAGACAGGGCTAGCATAATCCATTTATATGTCAGTGTGATCAACTTTTGTGAATGTCTGAATTCTTGATAGTCAGGTAAGTGTGACCAGATGTTTATCCTCTTTAGCACTTATATAGACAGGATTTCCCTCTTTCAGAAGTCTATATGTCATGTCTCATTGTTCAAACTCACTTTGTGGTATAGTTCCTGCTTTCTTAACCAAGATGGTTGTTGACATGAAAGGTTCTTTCTGCTTTTCTGCAGAGATGCCAATGAGAGGAGTCAAGATCCCAGTGTTTGAATCAAAAGGAGGAAAGATGGTTAGACCCCTTAGATCTTGTTGCCACCCATTTAGCCACTCTTTTTAGAAATATTTAGAGGGAAACAGATGATTTGATTATAACTGAGGGAAGGGGAGGGTCTCTTTGGATCATCAGTTAAATTGGAGTGACAAGTTTGCACTTGAAAGATAATAATCTGTAGAGCACCCATTGTCACTGCCAACCATTTTTTCTTTATTGTATGAGCCACCATATTACAACAATTCAAGAAATATTTAAGTATACTTTCTCCAATTAGTGGCTTAAAGCACACGGAACTGTTTTTATGATTTGTGATCGCACTGTCTAGCAGTTTTACCAACCGAATAGGAAACAACAACATAATTGTGAAATCCATGCACATTGTGTTAGTGATGTAGGATTGCACTGTGGTGGTGTGCATCCCCCACTGTAGTGGCTGTATGTGATAGGAGGAAACATGAGGCAATTCTCCCTATGCTTATATCTCATACATTGTTATTTTGTCCCTAAAATATCTTTTGAGGAAGAGCTATGAGGCCATTCTTTGTTGTAACTCTGAATAATTTATATTATTAATCAAGACCAGATGAGCCATTATGGTATCCCTGCTCTTTCAATTGCCTTTCATTTGCTTTCTTTTCTAAAATGAGTAAAAAACCTGAGTCTTCTATTCATCCAGGGGTCTAAAAGCATTGCCATGGATTCATTTTGTGGTGTTGTTAAGGACTGCGTCAGCCCACAGCCCTGAAAGCTTCTATATTTGTTTACATCTCTTTGATAATCAGTTGTAGGTCTTATTGTGCCAAGCTTTTCATTGTCAGAATGAAAGGATTCAAAAGTATTCCAAGAGTGTATCTTTCATTCCTCTCCCTCTGTCAGTGCTGACAATAAATTATCCTGCTGGCAGGAAAAGGTCATTGTGAACTACTTGACTGCACATTCTGAGTAAGTCTGAAAGCAAAAGCTTTGTAAGATTTAATAAGCCAACTTGAATTGTCTTATTTATTTAATTGCCCATCTATCACCAGTTGTTTGGTTTGCTGGTGAAAAGTTTTTCCCATTTCCTGTTTGTGTATACAACTAGCTTTAAATTCACAGCATTTATTCTCATTTCCTCTGTGATATGGCATTATTTGATATTAAGTCAGTCTTATCATGAATCCAAGGGTGAGGCCAGTGCCTGTCACTGATATTGATGTCTCCTTCCAAAAATGTCAAGGGATTTTATAACACTAACAGTATAATTCTGTACATATTTTCTGAGAAGTAAGTTCACTGAGTTCAATAAGACTTATTTGCAGGTACCTGTGTGAAGGTTTGCAGCTTTAATCATGAAGCTATATCATCACTTGTAGAAACATAAAGCATTTTCTTATTCTCACCAAGTTTACAGAACCTCTTGTGAGATGGGGAAAAGTTCTTGTCTTCTCCTCCGTGCAATATTTTAAATATTCCGTGAGTATTTTATCAAGGTAAAGAGATACGAAGAGTCTTCTCAGTAATTTAAATTGGTTAGGATTTCAGCACTTTTAATACACACATTGGAATTTTAATACATACTTTACAGGATGTGTGTGAGAGAAAAGGAGAACAAGACCACTTAACCCTGTAGAAATTGAAAGGAAAAACTAATCTATGAACAGGAGGCTAATTTGTTTTAAGTGATCTTGTTAACCCCCTAATGAAGCAACACTCCTGAAATGGGAGACCTCCTTAGCATTTATGAGTAGAAACTGGACAATGGCACAATACTGAATTAGAGCAAGGAGTACTAGAGCCAAGACTGCAACATGGTAGCCAAACTAAATGAAATAGCTGTACCATGGACAGAGCAAACTGCTGAGAATTTCAGTGGTGAAACTTTTCTTGGAAACTATTTCCTTTTCTCTGTGGAAGGCCACCAATGTATCGTGGAAGAATGTAAAAATCTCTCAGTCTCGATTTTGTTGCATTTTTCTGAGTTCTCTCTCCCCCATGTTTCTTTTCTGTCCCTGTCTCATATGTTCCTTCATATTGTTTCCTCCACCAACATTTGTGCACATTTCTTACATTTTCCTTTAGTGTGCATATTTATGCATTCATTTTACCTCATTTTATGCATTCCCCCATTGAGTTAAGTGTTCCAGCATTTTTCAAATTGTGCACATTTAACTGGTTAAAATTCCAAATCTGCACATTTTATGTGCACACTTCCTCCCAAAAATGTTTTTTTTTCATGTAGCAACTTTATTGCTTAAGCACTTTATTGTATTTAGTGATAACAGACTTCACAACAAACATACTTGAACATCTATGTATAAAGTAGACTTCTGTGCTGAATAATCAGAACAATTATAGTCAAACGCAAAAGTATTTAAAGACAAATTTTTTGACAACATGGGTGTGTGTGGTAGGAGTACATGGAGGAGAAACTACAACTTCCTAAGTTCTGTCAGGTTCTTACCAACCTGAGTGCAAGGAAAGCCTTTCCTTGCCTTTCTTTCCCCTTTTTCCCAGCTGGATGCTCCCCATCTTCTGGCTCTGTATAAAGTTCCTCTTGTTCTGGAACACATCCAGGGAATGAGGGGTTAGTGGATACACTGGATCCAAAGCTATCCAAGAACACTACCTTTTGCCTGTGGCATTATTTGAGCAGCTGAACTTTCTGCCAAAATGCTTTATAAGTCTTGGAAATGTGCAAATTCTTGAAGTGAAATGTATTTCTCCTTGCAATGATGCTGAAGATGTATAAAGTGAGTATTTTAATTAAGAGTGTTAATGAATACAACAGAATTATTTCCCACCGTTAGTGTGGCTTCACTTTAGCCTTGACAAGAATCCCACATCTGTAGGGCTATCTTCCCCCTCAAAACTCAGCCCTGTTATTTTTCAGCTGTAAAAGACAAAGACAACCACAAATGGTTTACTTTCTTAATACCACAGAGATATTAGATATGTATGTATTTCCCTGGCTGCCATATTTTGGACTAATTGGAGTTTCCGGGTTAAGCACAACGGTAGCCCCATGTAGAGCGTATTACAGAAATCCAAACGTGAAGTTACCAAAGCATGTACCACCGTTTCCAGGTCCTTCAAATCCAGGTAGGGGCGCAACTGGCATATCAGCCGAAGCTGATAACAGGCACTCCTGACTGCCACATTCACCTGACTGGTCATGTGAAGCAACGAATCAAGAAGTACCCCCAGACTGCGAACAGAGTCCTTCAAGAAGAGTGTGACTCCATCTAGGACTGAGAGCTGTATTCCCGAACCTGGTTTCAGGCCTGTAACTGCTAGTACCTCCGTTTTGTCTGGATTAAGTTTCAACCTGTTTTTCCTCATCCAATCCATTACCACTGCAAGGCATTCATTAAGAGGAGAGATGCCATCTGAGGTCTGAGCTGACGATTGGTCATGGAGAGGTATATCTGAGTGTCGTCAGCATACTGGCCTGTCTGTTGGGGCCCTTAGTGATTTTTTGCATCAAGGTGTCTGTGCATTGAAGTGATCTGTACAACTCTGTTGTACCCCACCCCGGTTGCTTGATCAGAGGGGCGGGTTGTTGTTGTTGTTGTTGTTGTTATCTGAAAGAAAGCTTTGATTATTAGAGAGATATGTGAAATGTAGAACCTCAAAGAGGGAAAACAAGATAAGGTCTCTGTTACGATAAGTGTCTTCCTTTCTTCCTTCCATTTCCTTTCTCATAGGAAATGCAAAATACAGGTAAGAGGAATGTGTCATGCTTAGCATAACCCATCTGTGTTTGTTTTGTTTTATTTTTTGTTCTAATCCTGGCATGCCCTCGTCAGTGTGATCTCTACACCGATACAACTTTGCAATTCTAGCAACTTGGGGCCATCATAATTCCCAAGGTATCACTATAATGTGAAAAAATATATGTACCAGGTCATCATTATGATGGCTAGTCATGCTTCATGTTAGTTATTAATTATGAAGACCCCATATCCAGCAGGAGGGGTTGTAGGATATGCTAACATCTTCCAGTGCACATCTTAAAAGCAAAGTACTAATGAAAAGGCTGCTGAAGGATGACACATCCAGCCCCTTCCTTCCAGCATTTTGTGGTGTGACGACAAGGAGCGGCTGCAGAGACCTCTGTAGGGTTTTGTCAAAACTACTCATCCCACTATGGCTTTTGGGTGCAAAGGGCTTCATGTGTGCTATTTCAGGTACTATAGAACTCCTTCAGTTCGTGTGGCTCTCTCAATTTCTATTTGTGCCACAATTGTAAAGGTGAATAGCAAAATTTTCAAGGTCAAAAGTCTAGCTGATGACCTTGTAAATACTAAACAAGATGCCAATCCAAACCTTTCATGTCTTCTCATCTAAATTCTGCATAAATAGCACCATTACACAGAGTCATTACTTCCTGCCCTGCTTTTTAAAACTTTCAAAAACTGCAGTACTGTAGAAATAGAAGGGTGACACACTATATCCCATCAAAACTGCATGCAGAGGAAATAATGTATCCAAGAACTGTAAAGCATTTTGCATATTGGAAAGTGCTATTGAGATTGCTGAGGGAGTAAAATAATATATATAAATCAAGGTATAGTTGACTGAGAGCGAAATACATAGATTAGAGAAAGAGAGAGAGAGTGAAGATATCACATATGCATCTGCCATTCTCTTGCATTCTCCCTTTGGCTATATTCTATTTTTCTCTCTCTATGGTAATGTTGCTTAGATGATACATTATTTGTGCCTCTTCTTTTGTTCTTCAGAATACTGAGTTCTCAACTACCTGCCCATACAGATAACACCTGGGAGGTGGTTATACAAATATTTAAACGTGCCTTTACAATTTTAGCAGCAAACATATTAAAGCTATTCTCACCAAGACAACCATTTCCTTCTTTTTCCACCCAAAGGAGAATAAAATAGGCCATATTTTAAATATTATCCTTTTCTCATGCAAGATAGCTGGGGCACCCATTTTGCTTTATGTGCAGGTATAAACAGAAACATTGGCTTGAAAAATATTTACCACATTTTGATAGCAGGTTGTTTAAAATTTTTATGTTTGAGGGTTTTTTATGTAAAAATGGCACTGCTCTGAGAAACCACTGACAAATAAACAAAATATGTGCCCTTTGGGCAGGAAGCAATGCAGTAGTTGTTTAATAAGTCTTATTGAGCTTGGATGGGGAAATCACTGCTAAAGGCAGCCAAAACCAGAGAAGTATGGAATGCTACATGAAGTACAAAATAAAATAAAATAAAATAAAAATCTTATATGGATTTTTTGCATTGGAGGTGCAATTGTAAGAGAATTCAGTCATAGCAAATTAGAAATGAAAAGTGTTGGGTACATTGGACTTTTATTTTATCAAAAGGGAGTGAAATCATAGAATCATAGAATCATAGAGTTGGAAGAGACCACCAGGGTCATCCAGTCCAACTCCCTGCCATGCAGGAATTCTCAATCAAAGCATCCCCGACAGATGACCATCCAGCCTCTGCTTAAAGACCTCTAAGGAAGGAGACTCCACTACACTCCGAGGGAGTGTGTTCCACTGTCAAACAGCTCTTACTGTCAGGAAGTTCCTCCTAATGTTGAGGTGGAATCTCTTTTCCTGGAGCTTGCATCCATTGTTGTGGATCCTGTTCTCTGGAGCAGCAGAAAACAAGCTTGCTCCCTCCTCAATGTGACATCCCTTCAAGTATTTAAACAACGCTATCATATCACCTCTTAACCTTCTCTTCTCTAGGCTAAACATTCCCAGCTCCCTAAGGCGTTCCTCATAGGGCATAGTTTCCAGACGCTTCACCATTTTAGTTGCCCTCCTTTGGACACGCTCCAGTTTCTCCACATCCTTTTTGAATTGTGCTGCCCAGAACTGGACACAGTATTGCAGGTGGGGCCTGACCAAAGCAGAATAGAGTGGCACTATTACTTCCCTTGATCTAGACACTATACTTCTATTGATGCAATCTAAAATTGCATTGGCCATTTTAGCTGCTGCATCATACTGTTGACTCATGTTCAACTTGTGGTCTACTTGGACTCCTAGATCCCTTCCACATGTGGTCTCATTCAGCCAGGTACCCCCATCCTATATCTGTGCATTTCATTTTTCCTCCCTAAGTGCAGAACCTTACATTTCTCTGTGTTGAATTTCATTTTGTTAGGTTTTGCCCAGCTTTCTAGTCTATTCAGGTCATTTTGAATTTTGATCCTGTCCTCTGGGTTATTAGCTACTACTCCTAATTTGGTGTCATCTGCAAATGTGATAACTAGGCCCTTAATACTGTCATCCAAGTCATTAATAAAGATATTGAATAGCACTGGGCCCAGGAGAGAACCCTGTGGCACCCCACTGGTCACTTCTCTCCAGGATGAAAAGGAACCATTGTTGAGCACCCTTTGAGTTCGGTCAGTCAACCAGCTACAAATCCATGTAACGGTTACCTTGTCTAGCCCACATTTTACAAGCTTTTTTGCAAGAATGTCATGGGGAACCTTGTCAAAGGCGTTACTGAAGTCAAGATATACTGTATCCACAGCATTCATTTCATGTACCAAGCTGGTGATTTTATCAAAAAAGGAGATCAGATTTGTCTGGCATGACTTGTTTCTCTGAAACCCATGTTGGCTTTTTGCGATTATGGAATTATCTTCTAGATATCCGCAGACTCTCTGTTTAATAATCTGTTCCAGAATCTTTCCTGGAATTGATGTCAGACTAACTGGGCAATAGTTGTTGGGATTCTCTTTTTTCCCCTTTTTGAAGATGGGGACAACGTTTGCCCTCCTCCAGTCTAGTGGGACTTCTCCTGTTCTCCAGGATTTCTCAAATACTATTGCCAATGGTTCTGATATTACATTTGCCACTTCTTTTAATACCCTTGGATGTAGTTCATCTGGTCCTGGAGACTTGTATTTATTTAGATTAACCAGGTATTCCTTTACTGTCTCTTTACTTATTCTGTGCTGAAATTCCCCCACTCTGTCTCCTGCTCCACTGTCCTCAGGTTGAACACCCTTTGCCTTTTCTGAGAAGACTGAAACAAATAAGGTGTTGAGTAATTCTGCCTTTTCTCTTTCCCCTGTTGCATTTTGCCATCTGCACCACACAATGGCCCTACCATTTCCTTCTTCTTCCTTTTGCTGCGGACATACCCAAAAAAGCCCTTTTTATTGTTCTTAACCTCTCTAGCCAGCCTGAGTTCATTCTGTGCTTTAGCTTTTCTGACTTTATCCCTACATGTACTGGCTATTTGTTTGAAGTCCTCTTTAGTGATTTCCCCATTGTTCCATTTCTTATACGTGTTCCATTTAAAACTTAGCTCAGTTGAAAGTTCCTTTGTCATCCATCCTGGTTTCTTGAGACATCTCCCATTTTTATTCCTCATTGGAACTTGAATGGAAATGTCTCAAATTATTCTATGATCTATTGGGGAAGGAACTAAAGAAACTTTCCATTTTCCCAAAAGAGGATATATGAAACAGTAGCTCACTCGTTGACAAAGTTAGACTAGTCATTTGTTTTTTGGTTTTTTGGTTTGTTTGTTTTTTAACAATAAAGTGGTAACTTATTTGCTCCCACTCTAAAAAGGAAGGAAAAAGGGGATGGTCATACAGTGCAGTTTTTGAGCTAGGCTCTGGAGAGATTCATTGTCAATTGCAGGTGGCTTTCATATCCTAATGCAAGGCAAAGAAACAATAGTGCAGCATAGTCATTGGACTGAATTGCGGGACAACTTTCAATGTTCATGATCCCCCTCTAAGCCATTTATATTGACTGAGCTCTGGGTCTATAGTTTAGTCAGGATTGATGTGCCAATCTTATTAAGACTATGGATTAAAAGAATAGACCTAAAAAGATATCTCATTTTAAGATATCAAATGAGAGGAGGGGATTCATCAACCAGATTTTATTTTTATTTATATATTTTGCTTCTCCATTAGAGATAAAAGAACTAATATCTTTTTACCCACAATTGTGATTTTTTTTAAAAAAGCACTGTATTGTATTTTCTGCAAAACAACATAATTTTGCTGTTAAAAATGAATTTTGTTCTGAAAAAAGTTCCCAGGTGTTAACAATTATTAGAAAATGTGCAAAAATTGTCATAATCTCACCTAGTGGAGAGGAATCTTTTGACAACTGATAGTGTGAAACAGAAAAGGTGAAGATTTACATTCCTAACCACTAGCTTTATTCACAGGTCAGCCTACATTTTATGGCGGGGAGGGGGTGATTTTGAATGTCCTCTTGGTGCTTTGATAGAAGACTCCTTGAGTTTGGACCCTCAAATAAAAATCACACTAAGGTTCAGATCTGAAGCCCATTTTTGGGGGAAGATAATGACAAAGATGGAGAGGTCAACAAATAGCTCCATACCATGCTGTGCCAGGATTGTATGAAATTGGCAGAGATAAGTTGGAATCAATTTAGTGCTTTATGCTGGGGTAACTAGGGGTAGCACTTATATAAGTACCTTTTTGGCATTGCAGGATATATTTTCCTTAGCTGCAGGATGGCAAACAGATGGTGCCAGGGCACATTTCTGTGGCCAATCAGTGGTCAGAGGCAGAACTGTTCCCTGGCACCATCTTCCTACAGTTGCAATACTAGAGAAAAGGAGTGACTAAAAGATCTGGGAGAGTGAAGGCTCCTTTTTCTCCTCTTCCTCTGCATGGCAGGAGTTGGATTGGGCAGCTCTTCTGGTCTCTATGGTTCTATGATTCTATGCCTCTCCAACACCCTTTAGATAGCATTGAAGTACAACCACTCTTCTTGCCCACAGGATGGCTCTGGGTTGGAAAGAGAAAAGATTTTGCCTTCCCCTGTGTTTATATATTTTTAGAACTTCAGATTCTTTTTAGTACTGAATATGAAGAAAATTAGTGAATTAGTGAATTAGTGAAAAGTCTTCACAAACAAACTGCAATGATATTGTTCCTAGTTTGCATGAGTCAAACTCAACCAGTGCAGGTATTCTCAACATGGAAAGGATTGTATTGATCCTGCCTGTCATATAAGAAATGAGGAGCTTCTCAGAAAGTAGCAACCATATTTCAGCACAACCATGGCTGAGTACTGAGGGATTCAGATCCAGTTTTTTAAAAACTTAAACTCTCAAAGCCCAGAGTCTAGACTAATCTGAGGGGAAACTATTACTGTTCATGATCCTCCTCTAAACTGTTTATCTTAAGTAGAACGTGATATCTAATTATGGTCAGGCAATGATCCTCTCGTCATATCAAGTTAGTGCTGCAAAGAAATCTCATTGTTTCTTGTGTCATGCTAAGACATATAATTGTGGGAATATCTATCGATCTATCTGTCTGTCTATCTATCAGACTCAAGATGTAGTTATCTGCAATTTTATTTTTTCCCAACACATGGGACAAAAACCTCACCACCACCCTGACCCTGGGCCCAGACTGAGGAATCTGTGAGTTTGGGTGTTTCTGTATGGTTCATTCATACAAAGAAAACAAACATGCCCTTCCCTACCCCCACCCCCAAAACCTTTCATGTTTCATTAACACAGGTATGAAGAAACATACTAATTTTGGTAAATATCTATCAAAAGGAAACTGTTTAAAAAAAATCTCATTACCACACATTCTTCAAAGAGGAATAAAAGACACTGAAACATGTGTTGTCATAACATCTATCCACAAAACACTGTGTTTGGAAAGTCCTCCTGATGAAGTCTCTTCCTCATTTCAAGCTGCAGGTCAGAAAGCTATCTTCTCTTCTTCTGCCTCTTGGATTCTATGTATGTGAAGCAAAGCTGGTGGGAGGTTCAAAAAGGGCTTACAAAAATACTGCCTTCCAAACAAGTCTTGAAGCTTCAGGATAAGCCTGCTTCAGATTGGACTAGTTCAGGTCAGAATCACTTGTTAAGAGGCATTGTGAATACCTTTGAAATGGGCCATTTTGTCTAGGAGTTTTGACTTCAACTGTACCTGTGGCCCATCATAGTTTATATAAAGCGATGGATTATAAATTTGCTATATGTTGTTAAATCAAGGAAATTCCTTTCCTCCCCCCCCCCCCCGCCACAGTTTCTTATAGCTGTAATGATTTGTTTGCTCAATATATTCCTGTTTAACTAACATATTAACACTATCAGTGACAAGATACTTAAGGTTTAGCAACAGGCACAGATGAGATAAACAATAGGGTAGCCACAGGTATTAAGGTGAGCAAATAGAGGCAGAAAACAGATAGGAAACTATGTCCATTCATGACTCTCATCCTCTTTTGCATTGGGGTTGCAACAGTTGATCATACTTGGCTGTCTAGACCTGGCTTTTCTCCTTAATTTAAGATTGTATAATGAAGTTGCAGGAATTATATTCGAGACTGCTCTTTCTTCTTACTTTCCTGCTCCACCCCCTTGCTTACCTCCCCCTCTCCACTGTGGGCATAACTAAAGGCCAGCCAGACGTTTTTACAGCCAAACTATAAAAGGATCTGAGACACAGCTCTGCACAAAACTAGAAGAAGAACTGTCCATGAAGCACAGATGGATGTGCCAGGAAAACAGCCAGATGCTGCTAGCAAGAAGTGTTCCAGAGCCTGGCATCTGGGACCAGTAAGCACTATACAGATTCTCCATCTGTGGCTGAAGCTGTTCATTGCTGCTGGAGAAGGTGCAGTTGAAAGCATGAAGGCAATGGCAGTTTAAAGCAGTGCCAGTAGCAGCAGAAGGCAGGCTGAACTCAGCATCAAAATTAACATTTATTTTCCAGTTTACTTTCCAGCTCTGTAATAATGCAGAAAATCCATTCATTTAGGGGAAGGATGTTTTAGGCACACTGATTTACAAGGGAGGTGGCCAATATAAGCCATTCCTTACAAAAAGCTGCAGCAATGTTTCACTTGCACTTTCAAAATCAGCTCTACATAACTATAACATTTGTTTTCGGGCTTAGTAATGACAGCCGAAGTGACAAAGGAGGGGGGGGGAGAACCATTAAAATGTAAAAGGCTGCATTAAATCACCAAAAGAAAAGTAGTGTATAACTATAGGACATAGTCCTCGAAGCATACAGAATGTGGTCCAATGTACTTAGACCCTACATGAAAAGAGCTTCCATTTTTGGAAAGAGAGTTATGCTTATGGAAGAGAATCTTCCATGAACAAATCTCTTTTAATTGATGGAACAGCTTCTTTGGCTGACCAGTGACATTCATGCTCAGAAAAAGAGGCTTAAAATGTATTAAGGAAACACTCATGCTGTAGTATCATCAAACCTTAGAAATGGAAAGGGCCACAGGGGCCTTCTAATCCACCCCTTGCTATGTAGGCTAACTGGCACTGGAAGCAGTAGCATATGCTGTTAGAAAAGTTTGAATAATATTAAATACTGTACCTGGCAATCAGGGTTAATCTGGCTTTTTAAACAATTTTTAAACCCATTGATTGAAGCCAGCTTTTTTAGCATCTGCCTGAAATTTGTTTCAACCTTCATGCACCAAGATGGAACTTTTAAGTCGCCAGACCCACATCTCATTACCAAATCTACAACTTAGCAATTCATTTTACAATAAAGGCAGTCTGGAGCACTGCTACCTGAACAGTTTCAAATGTCAGCCACTTTTTATGTTAAAGGTGCTGGGGGAGGGTGGTGATTTTTGCTTTAACAACTAAGAATAGTCAGAGCAAAAATCTCCCAATTAATCTATATTTTTCTATATTGTAACAGCCAATAATTTATTACATATTGAGATAAAGGAATGTTCTGTTCAATAATAATAATAATAATAATAATAATAATAATTTTAAACTCTGATGTGTAATGTATCTGGATGTCAATAGGCTTGTCTCCCATGGGTGGAGCCTTGAATTCTTATTAGCATCAGGGATTGAAAGAAGTGCACATGATATACATTATATAGAATTTGCACAGGGGTCAAAAAATACCCCACACTTGCTCAGTACAAGTGCTTCTGAAAAGAAAATGTTATTGCATGAGGGTTGAACAAGGATCCTTGGCTATAACACTAAACTTGTTCATTTTAAAAATGAAACTAAACTCTGTCCAAGTCCTCCTCTAAATTGTTTGTAGCTGGGGCATGTATGAGCTTGACACTTTGCTCAGTTTCCTTCAAGATAATATAAGTCATGCTAAACCATGGTTTACAGCATTGTGCAAACTAACTCTGTTTGCAATTGAAAAAGATGAAAAAGATAAGTAACTCAGATTTCCTTTCTTGGAACACTGACAGATTTAGTAGATTGGTATATTTTTCTATACACTAATATTAGCGTTTAATTTATTTCTAATTCTTTATTCTCTTATGATGACTATGAGAACTCCCACACCCACATCTGATTTCAGGGCAACCAAGACACTTTTCCTTTGTTATCTGCATCCACCACATGCATCTTTGTTGAAAAATTTGTTAACTATCTTCATCTTTAACCAGTATTAGTAGTAAGTGGAAATTGGAAACTTGCTAACGAAAGCTAGTCATCTCTTAATTGGGTTACATGTGAAATGAATTACTTCAAAGAGCTGCAGGTTCCTATAGCAATAGCATTGGATTTCCCAAATGTGTGTGGTCCCAGAATTTAGCTAATATGATACATATTGACACATTTGTCTCCAAACAAATTCAGAAAATAACTTTCTAATTAGATCATGTTAGATGCTAATCAATTGTTTTCAAAATATATTATCTGGATGTATGTAGAACTAAATCATTTGTGTAACCTACAGTAGAGATCGACAAGTTGGTAACAAGAACAGAATGGTGGTAACAAAAGAGTTATCATATAGGCAACTCTAGTTCTGGATAGGAGACTATTGAAATCAGCAGCATTGTGAACGTTTCTATTTGGATACTGGTCTAAACTCACAAGCACCATTTTAATAAGAAGGTGCATTGATTTTGCTTTACTGAAGTTAGCACACGTACCACTTAAACATCCCCTGTGTTTTTTATCTTAATGTTATAATGGTGCTGTCTCTTGACAGACATGCACCATTAAAATGTATATCTTTTGGTGATGCCCCCCCCCCCCCGGCATGTGTGATAAAACCCAGCTTCAAAATTAAATGTGAATGGGGTAAGTCACTTTAAACGTCATGCAATAAACTCTTATGCTGGACTTATCTGATAACTTTTGGGATTCATATTTATCTATACATATGGTCATTAATTACCAAATGAAAACCTAAAAATGTACCTTGCAAGCCACTGCAGTAATCATTTCTGGTGCTTCGATCTGCAGAATCTTAGAAACCTTTTGGCCAGGGCATTGCTTGGTTTAAGAGGTTGGGGGGGGTGAAAGTGGGGAATCATAGTTGTCTTCTGACACAGGATTTCAACCACTGTGTCAAACTACATTGACAACTCTTGAGATTGGGGGGGGGGGGGGGCTTTGTCAGTGAAAATTGAACCCCCATCACCACAGTTGTCATTTGTCCCAGTAAAAAAGATGTCCGTGTGCTTCACTCAGGTAATGTTTGGAAAAGAAAAAGGATGTTGCTATCATCAGAAGTGTACTACTTTCAACAGTGTGAGATGCTCAGATTGGGGGGTCACTGGGGTGGGACATGATTGTGTAGAGCATCCAAAAAACATGCTTTCTTCTTTCAGACATAATAATAATAATAGTAATAATAATAATAATAATAAAATTCATTTGTATCCCGCCTCTCCCTGTGTTGGATCGACATTGTAGGAATCGCAAAGAATCCACATACAAAGGACTGGTAATCACCCAAATCCAGTAACACATGAATTGGGCTAAGATTTGCTACATTGTGTCCAAAAAATTGGTTGTGTGAATCCACAATTAATGCCAGCTGGAGACTTCTTTTTGTGAAAAAAAAGTTGAAATTGGGGAACGTATAAACAGAGAGTAAAAACAGAAAAGGAAAAGTGCACAAAAAGAAACTTAGTGACCTCATTATTTCTAATCTAAACCCTTTGTTATGCATGTCTACTGCAGATGAGTCATAGCAAAATCAATTTTGTTTGTTCTTTTGCCCTTGATTCGATGGTTTGCTGAAAGCACAGCAACATCTTTAAAGAAATCCTAGTAAAATATGAAGTTTAAACAAACAAATATAAAATGGTGCAGCCACTTTACAATGGCTCATTAGAAATGAAAGGAAACCCCATCCATCAGTGTTTGGTATAGATGAGATATTTCATGCATGGC
The DNA here is from genome assembly GCA_034509955.1 of Urosaurus nigricauda. Taxonomy (NCBI): domain Eukaryota; kingdom Metazoa; phylum Chordata; class Lepidosauria; order Squamata; family Phrynosomatidae; genus Urosaurus; species Urosaurus nigricauda. Next base: position 250,747,096 of record JAOEGL010000001.1, on the reverse strand, counting down.
CAATGCCTATGACATACACATAGAAGGAAAATTTTGAGAGTATTACAGGAATTGCCACTGGCATTAAATCCCATTGATCCATGGAGAATGAGTTATAAGCAATTTCATGTAAATATAAAATATGTAGAACCACTGTAAATGCTATTCTTAGATATTAAAAATAGATATTAATTTTTTTTTGGGGGGGGGAGATATAGAAAGTTCTTGTTATTGCTTAGAAAGACTTGTTATGCTCGGAAGATTTGGATACTATAATCCTGCTATGGAACTGGCCCAATTAGTTTTAGAGTTGGCATTTATTGGAGCCACATTTATTATATTATTCACAAGAGATCTGCAGGATGGCTCTGAATGAATTTAGACTTGTGCTAAAGCCAGGTTAGTCTGGATCACATCCTCGCAGTGCTGTGAGTGATTCACCCATTCCCATTAGGTGCCATAGCTAATGGCTGGCTATCATCCAGCAAGCTGTTAAGGCAGACCTACCCTGCCCACACACCCTTCCAAGTCTCAAGAGTCAGCGGCACCACAGGCCAAGTCCGCCTCTTTCTTACCTGGACTCTGCAACTTGAAGTGGAGTTCCAGGGAACTCTCTTCCAGTCCAAAGGTGTATGTTTACTGAAGATTAGTTATTTGTTCTTCTGTACTAACCTGTCATCTATTAAAATGGCACCAATGAAGCCACATTCTCTTAATCCCTCCCAATTCTGTTCAAAAACACTCCACGAATGATTTGAAGGCCAAAATCTTCTCAACTTCTCAACTCACTGACAAGTGGCTACTTGGGAGGAGAAGCAAATTAAAGAGAAAAGGTGGAGGATGATGCTGACTTTTATAGCCAAGATGTCCTACACTCATCCTTCTGAAAGTGATAATGCCAAGCCTCTAGCCTGCTTGTTGGGAGGACAGGAAGTTCCTATTGGCATATCACACAATGTCAGTAATGATTCTGTGTGAGACAGTTTGTGTGCTTCATTTGAGTAGTGTGGTAATGCTTTCATTTCTGAAAATGAATAGCAGTGCCCATAGATTCTGGAAATCACGGGGATTACATTTGTCATTTCTCTAGGTATCTCTAAGCATTGTTGCGTCTGATCTAGGGATGAAAAAAAATATTTTAGGAATATTTGAAAAACTGTTTTTAAAAATCCATATCAAAGTATTTCCTGTGTAGGGATTACTATTTTTGTGCTGTTTTTTTTTCTCATGCAGAACAACCAAGTGTGAATTTTGTGCAGAATAAGACCTAAACTGTGAGTGGTATTTGAAAAACTGTGGTCCAAGAGTTTCTCAAAGTGAAAAGAAAATTGTTGAAATTTTCATTGCAACTTTTGAGAAGAAAATAGTAAAATTGCATTTCTGGTCTGATCAAAGCAGCATTCATGGCCTAATCAGAGATTTAGGGATGCAATTCTTCACTGAGGGCTAATACAGACGGTCCCAAAAGGGCCATCTGTGTGGCGCAATTAGGGTTAGGGAGGGTGCTGCATGTACACCCTCCCTAACCCTAGCGCATATGGACAGCGTCATTTTAAAATGGCGGCATCCATACATGTGTGCCATGAAAACGTCATGACACGTGCCGTATTTACACAATGTGGCATGTGCCTGACGTCATGGCGCCGCTGGAGGGCACCTAGGGCACCCTTTCAGTGGTGCCAAAAGGAGCTCCAAAATGCGGCTGGTCCTTGGCACAACCTTTATATCTTGAAATCTAATTTTAAACTCAGCTAGTTTAATTCTATGTTAAGGGGTGGGAGGTTTGGAATGGGATCATTGAATTATTTTAATTGTAATTGTTTTTTAATCTTGCTGTACTACGCCTTGAGTGTTTTGACAGAGGGGCGGGTAAGAAATAATAATAATAATAATAATTATTATTATTATTATTATACGGCCACGCCAAGGACAACGAGGGGAAAGGGGCCGTGGCGGCAGCCCCTTTCTCCCCTTGGAACCGCCAGGGGTTGCCGGGTGCAGTGGGCGCCCAGGGTGCCTGCTGCACCTCACTTCCAGACCATGAAGAAGTGGCAGCCTTGGCCCCATCCTGGCACTTCTTTGGGCACTGACTGCCCCTTTTGGGGCGGTCTGTACAGCCCTTGAGATTCACTAAGATACAAACAAACAAAGATTCACTAAGATACAAACAAACAAAGCCCCTGAGATTCATTAAGAAACAAACAAACAAAAAACACAAACAAATAAGACTACATTGACAATGACATACATATGTCTTATCATACTCATACTTGAATTCCTAATTTTTTTTTTCATCTTAATTTTTGTGTTTATCCCCTGAACATAAACAGCATTTTCTATGTGGAAACTGATATTCCAATGCAAAGTTTTTCTTGTTCTTGTTTCCTGCACAGAGAAAAGCTGTAATTGGGGATTTGTTCTGCATTCACACTTGCTTGATTCACATAGATAACGGCATTTTTTGCACAGGGATCAGCATTTTCTGTATGGAAAAGAAATATTCTGTGCAAAAAACACTTTTGAAAATACTGTTTTCTGTGCAAATAAATTGTATGTGAATTTTATTCAGAGCAAATCCCTGTGCAGAAAATAAGCGCCGCCCGACTTACCGGGCCGGCGCTGTTGCCGCGCGCGGGAAGCGCCATCTTCGCTTCCCGCCGCGGTCTTCGTCCCGGCAGCCTTTGCGGGGGCGGGCTCCCTCCTGATTGGCTGCCGGGAGGGAGAGCGCGGGAAGCTTGCCCGCCTTTTTCTGGGACGTACTACACGTCCCAGAATGCATTGCGCAGAGGCGGGCGACCTGATTGGCTCGTGGTCGGCCCGCCTCTTGAGTGGATTGGGCCGGACTGCCCAGTGGGCGGGGCCATACCCCGTGGCCGGCCCTGATTGGCCCATTCGGCCTATAAATGTTGGAGGCGCGCTCTGGTAGGCGCCATTGCGAGTTTCGGCTCTGAGGCGAGCAGAGCCGAGCAGGTGTGCTCCGGGAGTCGGGCCCGGAGAAGTTGGGAGGCCATTTCTCCCCGCCCGGGCAGGCAGCCAGGGGTCAGGGTGGCCCTCCCCTTTTTTCGAGGTTGGCGACACACGAGGCTGTGATCGCTTCAGGTGGCCGTCGGTCCCCTCCCCTTTTCCCCCTCGCGGTTGTAAAAAAAAAAAAAAAAAAAAAAAAAAAAAAACCGCGGTTGCGGGGTCTGGGGGTGTTTTTTCTGGCTGTGTGGGGCTTGCCCCTCCCCCTCCTATTGCTGGGCTCACCACGCTGGACATTGGTTGGGCATTTTGGGGACGCATATCTTGTCCTGGGGTTTTTTTTTTTCCTTTACTTTTATTTGGTTTAGGCTAATTTTAGGGCGGTGATCGCGGCTGCGGCCCTGCTGAGCCCGCCCCTTTTCTATTGTTCGTGGGTTTTTAGATTTGGTGGGGCAATTCTTTAGCCTCCTGTTGACTGCTTTTAATCTTGGCTCATACGTTTGGGCAGTGATCGCGGCTGCGGCCCTGCTGAGCCTGCCCACGTTGCCTTTGTTTTTTTTGGGGGGCGGTGATCGCGGATTCGTCCTTGCTGAGCCCGCCCCTATTCTTTATATTGACTTGGTTTGGAAGTCCAGTTATTGTTCCAGGCTCCCGGTTTTCCTGGGCCGCGATGCCTTCGAAGGCGAAGAGTGCTAATAAGCAGAGGGCGGCCCCGTCGGCGCGCGCTGGTCGCAATTCCTCATCTCGTGGTCGAATTGCTTCGGAGGCGTTGGATCGTCGGAGCGTGGAGCCTCGAGGCCAGGCGTCGTTGGGAGCGTCAACTGGTACAGAAGCGGCGGTAGGCGTTGGGTCTTCTTCACAAACGTCGTCGCTCATTTCACAAAAAATGGCGGCGGAGTTGGCTCGGTCGTTCTCTGACATTATTTCCAAGGCCCTTGCAGCGAGTGGTTCTTCGTCCGTGGCTGGCGCGGCTTCGTCGACGTCCGGTGGGTCTGCTCAAACATCGGTCGGGATCGCGGATTCGGTTCAGGCGTCCGGCTCGGCTTCTGGGTCCCAGGCTCGAGAGGTTGCTGTACGGCTGTCAGATTCGAGTTCCAGCTCGTCTTCCAGCTCCAGTTCGTCGTCAGATTCGTCTAGTTCTGATGATGAAGTGTTGGTGTCAGCTTCGGCAGCGGATTCGACAAGGAAGAAGCGTAAACATAAGAAGAGTTCAAAGAAGAAGAAGAAGAAGTCTAGGCGCTCAGCCTCGCGGGCACCTGGGACTGTGGTGGGGCAGGAGGGTACGTCTTCGGGCGTCCCTGAGGGTCGGGATGGATACTGGCTTGAGCATGCCTGGGCTCCCGGTTTACCCCTGTGGGCCATTAGAAGGAGGGCTTGGAGGCCCGGTCTGCAAGGGGTATGGGTCGACGCTCAGGCCTCTTCCATCCCTGTTTCTTCTCCGGGAGATCGCCCTCCGGGCTCCCATCTCTCTAAGAAAGTTCGGAAGCTCATTTTGCGGGGGTGTTATGTGGATGTCTTCACTCTCCTCCAACCAAAAGGGCAGGAGGCTTGGGCCGTGACTTCTCCAAAACGGGCCAAGAGGCACCCAAAAGTTCCTCCGGCTGAACCTAATTTCTCTAATTGGCTGGAGGGCTATACTGTGTTCAAGGCTGTCATTTCCATGGCCTTCCCTGAGAGGGCCTGGCATCTCGATTGCCATTTGTTGCATGTCCTGCGGGCTAGATCTGTTGCAGGTGAAGCAGCGGCCATTGCGTATGACGCAGCCTTTCGTCAGCAGGCGTCTCTTAGCTCCCGAGAGAGATGGGACCAACTTCACAGTGAGATTTGGCTTTTAGAAGTAGGCCCTTTAGCTAAGTCCAAGGGTGCCTTCAAGGCATCTGGCAAGCGGGATCGCAGGCTCGCTTGCTGGGATTTCAATGCGGGTCGGTGCACGCGGGCACATTGCAGATACGAGCATTGCTGTGAACTGTGCAGGGGTCCTCACCCCAAATCCTCCTGTTCTCGCAATAGTTCGCAGCCCTTTCGGCAGGGGCGCCCTGCCCATTCGGCAGCCGGCAAACGCGATGGGGTCCCTGCCTCTGATGCCGGTGGGTCAGGGAGCCAAAAATGAGGTGCCTTCTAGTCCTCGTCAGTTGTTCTCGTTAGCTCGGTCGCCCGTTAAGGTGGGAGCCCTTTTACCTCTTTTGGAGGTTTATCCTAATAAGGAAGCTGCACGTATGCTGGCCGATGGGTTCTCATCCGGTTTTCGTATCCCTGTGGTGGCCTCTCCTCCTCCTTCGGTGGCAAAAAACTTGAAATCGGCCCGTGATATGCCTGACGTCCTCCTCAGCAAGATTAATAAAGAAATTGAGGCGGGGCGGATTGAAGGGCCTTTCAGTTCCCCTCCATTTGTCGATCTGCATGTTTCTCCGCTGGGGGTGGTTCCCAAAAAGGCACCTGGGGAATACAGGCTCATTCATCACCTGTCTCACCCTCCTGGGGCCTCGGTGAATGATGCTATTCCTGATGAGTTATGTTCTGTGAAGTATGCTTCTTTTGACCATGCGGTCCGTTTGGTTCGCTCCTGTGGAAAAGGGGCGTTATTGGCCAAATGTGATATTCAATCGGCCTTCAGATTGTTACCGGTTCACCCTAATGATTTTCGTTTGCTTGGTTTCAAAGTTGGGGATGGGTGGTATTTTGATAAGGCCATGCCAATGGGGTGCTCCTTTAGTTGTGCAGCTTTTGAGACCTTTAGTACTTTTCTTGAATGGGAGCTCAAACGGCGGGCTTGCTCACCTCTGGTGACCCATTATCTAGATGATTTTTTGTTTGTTGGAAGGGCAGGCACCGATGAGTGTAAGAAGCTTTTAGACACTTTTTCTGCCTTGGCCCTAGAGATAGGGGTCCCATTGGCGGAAGAAAAAACTGAGGGCCCCCAGTCATCTCTTACCTTTTTGGGCATTCAACTGGACTCTGTTCGAGGCACCTCATCATTGCCACAAGCAAAACTGTTGGCTTTAAGAGCCCTTGTGGCTGATTTTCTGGTTGCCAAAAAAGCCACGTTAAAACAAGTCCAATCCTTACTGGGGCATCTTAATTTCGCTTGCCGGGTAGTGGCGCCCGGTCGGGCATTTTGCTTCAGACTGGCTAGGGCTACTGTTGGCGCTCGCCTCCCTCATCACCGGGTTAGGATTTCAAAGGGTGTGAAAGACGATCTCAGAGTCTGGGAATCTTTTCTCTCCAATTTTAACGGGGTGGCCATTTGGCAAAAGTCCTGGCAGTTAGGTGACCGTTTACAAGTTCATTCTGATGCAGCCGGGAGTATTGGTTTTGGGGTTTATTTTCAAGGCCATTGGTGCGCACATAGGTGGCCGCAGGATTGGGCTCAGGGCAATGTGTTGAAGGACTTGACCTTTCTTGAATTGTTTCCGATAGTGGTTGCTATTCGCATTTGGTGTAAAGATTTTGCCAACAAGAAGATCACGTTTTGGTGTGATAACCAGGCGGTTGTCAACGTGGTCAACAGCATGTCCTCTTCCTCGGAGAGAGTCATGTTATTGGTCAGGAAACTGGTTTTGGATTGCTTAAGTTTTAACATTTCCTTTGCTGCTCGGTTCGTGCCTGGACTCGAGAATAACATCGCTGATGCTCTCTCTCGCTTCCAGGAGGAACGTTTCCGTCGTTTGGCTCCGGAGGCGGACCCCTCCCCTGTCCCGTTTCCTCAGGACTTGTGGGACCTTGGACCTCTATCATTATGAAGGGCATTTTGTCGTCCATTGCTCCTTCCACACAAAGGGCTTATATGAGGGTGTTTCCTAAGCTTTCTGCTTATTTTCGAGTTTGTAATATACCGGCTCATTGGCCTGTCCAGTCCCCTACTGTCCTCGGCTTCATGGCCTGGTTATATTCTATCGGGTCCTCCCCTCGGGCCATTTCAGTTTTGCTGGCGGGAATATCTTTCTTTGCAAAAGCCTCTGGCCTAGATGACCCTTGTGCCTCCTTCCAAGTCAGGCGGACTTTGGAGGGCTGGAGGCGATCCCAGGGTCCTTCTGTGGATGCCAGACGTCCCATCACGCTGCCGCTGCTCGAGCAGCTTGTTGCTGTTTTACCTGCTGTTTGCTCTTCCCATTATGAGGCCAGCCTGTTTCATGCCGCTTTCGTTACTGCCTTTTTCGGGGCCCTTAGGTTGGGGGAGCTTGTTCCTAATTCCGCCAATGACACTTCTAAGCGCTCTCTCCAGGTTGGAGATGTTTGTTTCAATACGAGTTCTGTTTCCTTATTGATTCGGAGGTCCAAATGCGACCAATTGGGGAAAGGGTCCTCTATTACTTTGAATCGCTTTAGGGGATCGGTGGTGTGCCCTGTCCGTACCTTGCACGCCTTCTTGGAAGCACGCCCGTCTGGTGCAGGTCCCTTATTCTGCCATTCTAACGGAGCCCCTTTGACGCGTTACCAGCTGGTGGCAGTGCTGCGCCTGGCCCTTAAATATTTGGGTCTGCCAGCGAAGGATTTTGGGGGGCATTCTTTCCGGATTGGGGCTGCTACTTCGGCTGCTCAAGTTGGACTGTCGGCGGATTCTATCAAACATTTGGGACGATGGAAATCCAGTGCCTATTTGGGCTATATCCGGACTGATCGGGACCTTGCAGGGGGTCAATGATTGTCTTGCCGTTCTTTGAGTTTGTGTGGAGCCCGAAGGAGTTACCTATAGGGTTGGCGGCAGGCGGTTCGTTCCTCTCCGTCTGTTTGGCGGCAGCATAGGCCTGGATCTGGGGTTGAGGGGTTTCCAGGGCTCGATGGCTCTGGATCGGGAGTCCTAGCGACCCGGGTGTATGGTGCGTGCTGATGTGGCCAGTGCGGGGGCCACAGTCAATTGACACCCGGTGACTAGAGTGCCTTGCAAATCGAGTGGGAGGAGCACTGTTGCCCGACGGTGCTTCAGGGCGGGGCTTGGCACCTACGTCATCCCGATGCTTGGCTACAAGCAACCAGGCATTAGCCAACGGGGGCTTGGCTGATGCCCAGATCCAGACCTTATGCTTTGGGCCAACCCTATTGTTTGTTTGGGCTTTAAATAAAGTTGTGGCCATGTTCACTCCAGCCTGGTGTATTGGTGCTTTCTTGTGGCGCCTGACCTGCGAGGCAATAAGCGCCGCCCGACTTACCGGGCCGGCGCTGTTGCCGCGCGCGGGAAGCGCCATCTTCGCTTCCCGCCGCGGTCTTCGTCCCGGCAGCCTTTGCGGGGGCGGGCTCCCTCCTGATTGGCTGCCGGGAGGGAGAGCGCGGGAAGCTTGCCCGCCTTTTTCTGGGACGTACTACACGTCCCAGAATGCATTGCGCAGAGGCGGGCGACCTGATTGGCTCGTGGTCGGCCCGCCTCTTGAGTGGATTGGGCCGGACTGCCCAGTGGGCGGGGCCATACCCCGTGGCCGGCCCTGATTGGCCCATTCGGCCTATAAATGTTGGAGGCGCGCTCTGGTAGGCGCCATTGCGAGTTTCGGCTCTCCCACCCTCCCTCCCTGGGAGTTAATTGTCACAACTGGTGCGGGGGCGGCAGCATAGGCCTGGATCTGGGGTTGAGGGGTTTCCAGGGCTCGATGGCTCTGGATCGGGAGTCCTAGCGACCCGGGTGTATGGTGCGTGCTGATGTGGCCAGTGCGGGGGCCACAGTCAATTGACACCCGGTGACTAGAGTGCCTTGCAAATCGAGTGGGAGGAGCACTGTTGCCCGACGGTGCTTCAGGGCGGGGCTTGGCACCTACGTCATCCCGATGCTTGGCTACAAGCAACCAGGCATTAGCCAACGGGGGCTTGGCTGATGCCCAGATCCAGACCTTATGCTTTGGGCCAACCCTATTGTTTGTTTGGGCTTTAAATAAAGTTGTGGCCATGTTCACTCCAGCCTGGTGTATTGGTGCTTTCTTGTGGCGCCTGACCTGCGAGGCAACAACATTGTATATTCAGGAATTAATATTTCTGTATTGAAATACTATTTTTCACACAGAAAATGTGGTTTCCTGCTTAGTAAACACCCATTTCTGTGCAAAGCAATCATGTGCAGATTTTGCCCAGGATAAATCTCAAACTCTGAAGATTCTCATCAGTCCAGGAATCTTCTCATCTAGGTTTTTTTGACCCTCAAAAAGCACGTTTTTAAATCATTTTTGAATATTCTTCCCTTCCCGATCTTACCATGACAAGAAAGGTATGTCTGAATCCACTTTGACCAGTTTGGGCAAATTCTCCTGCAACAGTAGATACAGTGGAAAGAGGTTTCATTGATAATATGGTAAAGGCTGATTAGTTCTGGGCAAAAACAAAAGATGGACATAGAATGAAATGACCTGAGTTTTCTGAACTAATTCCAAAGACTGTTCTCTGCGCTGAGCTATTCCAAGGAAAGGCAGAAAAATAAATAAACAAACCCATTAAGATGATTCACTGTGCTCCTCATGATGTTGGAATCCACCATGCAACACTCAAACAAAAAGCTGCTAATAAATTCAGTGAAATCAATGGTGCTTCAGCAGTGTGTGCTACTCCCCTAACACCATTGGTAGTCACAGGCCAAGCCAACTGTTGCTAGATTGCTTCTAATGAGTCCATTTGTTCAGCCTCTGTAATCAGAATGTGAGATATTTTCTCACTTTTCAGAAAAATAAAGATATTATAATTTTTAAATTTATTTATATATATATATATATATATATATATATATAAGCATTTGTGTTTTGTATCCAGGAGTTTAATGTAGTCTGCACTTTTACTTTCACTAGAAAAATCATTTTGCAGGAAAGAAAAAAATGCACTTAGGAAAGGTACACATAGGAATTGCACATATTACTTTGCTTTAGAAATTGCCTTTTTGGAGAATATATTACTAATATGACATTCTTTCAATGTAAGTGAATTTTAGAAAAATCAACATTCCCCTCCCCCACTTGCCCTTAAAGTTTTAGAGATAATTGAATTTTATTTTATAGCCAGCTTGTTTCTGGGTGCAATTTAAATTGTTCTATTATGTTAGATCAATAAGTATTATAGAAAATGACTATTGCAAACAATGTACCACTGATCTGCTAAGAAAAAGTGGCTTTCTTTTACTAGTACAAAGGCAGGCACATTCAGAATGTGTAATTATCACATTGGCCTCCATTAAATTCCTCTTTGGCTGTGTAAAGAAGGCAATAAAAGTTTTTTTTAAAAGGAGGACTTTATCTCTGAAGTTCATGAAGCAGAGAAAAAAGTCCATGTAAAAAAGAGCCATTTTCCCTCCCCACACCCCCTCTTTTGTCTCATCTCTGGAAGGGGCAGCAATAAAATATTGAAAGGGTCAGTCTTGAGAAACTACTCATAAAGACAAGCTGAGTTAAAATTGTGGCATTTCTGTTATAACATGCATCAAAGACAGGTTAAACTAAAATGGCATATATATATATATATATATATATATAGTCTTTAAGGTAGCACGGGACTATTGTTTTACATAAAATGATAACAGCTCTCTTGTGGAGAATAAATTGAAATAGCTATAAATAGTTTTCTTCATTCCTTTTTTCTTCCAAAAAGGACAATTGCCCCCAGCTAGGGATGGAATGAATATTTGAAAATATCCTCCAAAAACAGTAGAAAAGTATGCTTCTGGGGTGTTGTCTACTTAGGTAGAAAAAATGAAATGCATAGATATAGGATTGGGGGCACATGGCTTCACCACATGTGGAAGGGATTTAGGAATCCTAGTAGACTACAAGTTCAACATGAGTCAACAGTGTAATGTGGCAGCTAAAAGGCCAATGCTATTTTAGGCTGCACCAATAGAAGTACAGTATCTAGATCAAGGGAGGTAATTGTGCCACTCTATTCTGCCTTGATCAGGCCCCACCTGGAATACTGTGTCCAGTTCTGAGCACCACAATTCAACAAAGAACGTTGACAAATTGGGAGTGCGTCCAGAGGAGGGTGACCAAAATGGTGAAGGGTCTGGAAACCATGCCTTATGAGGAATGACTTAGGGAGCTAGGCATGTTTAGCCTGGAAAAAAGACAGTTAAGAGATGATACGATAACCCTGTTTAAGTATTTGAAGAGATGTCATGTTGAGGAGGTAGCAAGTTTGTTTTTTGCTGCTCCAGAGACTAGAACACCATACAATGGATGCAAGCTACAGGAAAAGAGATTCCACCTCAACGTTAGGAGGAACTTCCTGAAAGTAAGACAGTGAAACACATTCCCTCAGAGAGTGGTGGAGTCTCCTTCTTTGGAGGTCTTTAAAGAGAGGCTGGATGGCCATCTGTCAGGGATGCTTTGAATGTGCGTTACCGCATGGCAGGAGGTTGGAGTGGATGGCCCTTGTTTTCTCTTTTAACTCTATGATTCTATGAAATCAGAGCAAGAAGAATATCTGAATTTCTTGAATTTCCTTTCTGTTCAGAAAATACTGATACTCGCACAGGACACGCTGTTTTCTGAATAAAATCATTACATACAACGTTTGTGCAGGCTATGTCCTGAACTTTGAATTGTCTTTGAAACTTGGACAGTTTTCAAAGCCTCTCTCACAGTGAGGAAGAAAATTGTTCAAAATTACAATGGGCCCTCCAAATCCACGGCTTTGGTATCCATGAATTCAACCGCACAGAGCTTGAAAATATTTTTTAAAATAAATTTCAAAAATCCAACTTTAATTTTACAATTTTATATAAAGGACATCATTTTACTATGCCATTGTATATAACAGGATTAGAGCATCCACAGATTTATCATACTCGGGGGGAGGGGGGGGCGGGAGGGGAATAGAACCAAACTCCAGTGGATATCAAGGGACCACAGTACATTTTGCTTCCTTTGAGAAGAAAACTAGTGAAAAATTACATGCCTACCAGTCTGGAAGATAATAAAGGACCTCCTCTTCCACTACCACCACCACCTTTCACCACTACCATGATTAACATCAGCAACATGCACTCTTTTGATGACAAATGGCACAATCCTTATTAAAAATGTGCTGAGAGTGGCATGTGTGTGTTAGGATTAGGCACTTCTGCTGGCAGAAATGCCTTAAATCCCATTTTGGGAGAAAGACAGGATATAAATTTAATTAATTGATTGATTAATTTAAACTGTCTTCCCTCAGTAGATCTCTTTCAGTCTACTGGCAGAACAACTCTGGTGGCCCAAACCTATCAGCAGAAGAGCCAAAAGAACAGGGTGGATAAAATCTGGGGCAAGAGAGTATCTCACTGTAGATTCAAATTTACCCAAGCCCTAGGACACAGCCATAATCGTCACATAAAATTAGCCCAGGGCAATAGTTTGTTGTTATCCACCCTCATGTCAATCTCAGTCCATGGTGACCCTGTTGATGAGACAAGTCCAATACTCCCTGTCCTCCACTGCTCTGCTTAGTTCCTGCAAATTCATACCTTGGCTTCAGCTGGCCTAACATTGCCCTGGCCATCCTGGTGAGCTAGGACTGAACTCTCTTGCCCTAATCTGAGCTTTCTCATAAGCAGTACCCAATTTAATAAAATATACTCATAAAAAGTTGGGTTATTGGAAAAATAAATATTCTCTTTTTGGATTGCAATATTTCTTAATACTGCTACACATATCCTTGTACATTGCTGAACACTAATGTATGTGGTTTTTTTTTCTTTTATAAGTGCTCATATTTATATCTTTTACCTTCTGTTTATATAGCAATGTAGCTTCTCTTTTCAAACACTTCAGTTTGCTGCTTGAATGACAAACTTGCTATTAAAATTTTAAGTGTCTACTCAGGGACTAAAAGCTCAGTTAATTATGAAGTTTTGCAAATCTTGTTAACAGTTCAGCTTAATCTTTCCTGCACAGTGTGAAAAAACATGTATTTTAAATTAGGTTGTGGATTTTTCCTTACAGTTTGAATCTTTTAAGTGATATCTGCAAGAATGTTTCATCCAATCATGTGATAAATAATTATAGTTGCACGGTTATGATCCTTTTGGCAAATTTTATAATTTTATCTTACAATCCAAAATCTATTCAGCCATATAACTTCTTTTTGCATTTAAATTAATGTTTAGGATAGAATTACCCATTTCCATGGTGGTGTGACATTCCAAAATATGATCTTTTGCTAACCTTGTGGAAATACAGAAGTCTTTGAGAAGAGAGTAGAAAGTTGCTACTCCCTTACAAACATAAAATTATTCGTGATCAACTACCTTGTGCAGTCACTGAATGGATAATGAAGATTTGTGGTGGATAGTACCATCTTCTCCATGGACGTATCAGGAGTGGGGAATTGTTTGGAGAAAGAGACCAACATTCATTTTCAGGGGTTGTACTGGTGTGTCACCGGCAAACTGGCATGTCACCAGCAAACTGGACTTTGAGAGCAATTTTTGCCTGTTTTGGCTGTGTTTTAGGACCTTGCAGATATTGCTACAGAAAGAAACATCCATGTTTCCAGGCTCTTTTTGGGTTCTTTAAAATGACTCAAACTATTGGTGGGGAACCTTGAGGTTCAGGGGTTTTAGACTGGGAGATCCATATGATCAATAGGCTATACTATCTCAATCCATGACTTATTAATCATAACACAAAAGCTGAATGAATGTTAAGTGAGGTGAAAAACAGTTGGTTGAAACCAGAGGTTTATCACACTAGGGGGCAAACAGGGGGCAAACAGGATTTAAACTGGAATTAAACAGGAAATGTCCTATGTTAAACATAAGGCATTTCCTGTTTAATTCCTGTTTAACTCTTGTTTAAATCCTGTTTGCCCCCCCCCTTGTGTGATAAACGAGACACAAGCAGGGGCAGATTAAGATATGCTTAGTCACTTTAAACTAGATCAGGTTTATTTTTTAAAAAATAAAATAAATATTCTAACAAAAAGGCAAGGAAAACAGAATTAATGTGGAATCCCAGCTGAAAGGGGAAAAGAAGAAGGTCCATGATCTCCAGCTACCACATTAAATGACTGGCATGAAATACACCTTAAGCTATGATAAGAGGGGAAATCAGTAAGATTCAGTTTAGATGTTTTCTTATACCAGATAGATGTGAAAAAAATCTATAAATGCACAAATAATATATGTTGGAAGGGCAAAGAAGAGAAGGACACCATGTATCATATGTGGTGGTGATGTAAAAGAGTAAAACAATTTCAGTTTCAAATATGCAATGTTATAACCAAAATATTAAGTTTTAATTTCATACAATTTATCTCTCAGGGATAATAGATGAAGAATTACATAGAAGACATGGTAAAGTCCTATATAATAACAATTATGATTAATAATAATAATAATAATAATAATAATATTTTATCAGACAGGGAGGCAAGCTCCAGTGTTTGTCCTCCGCTCAGGATTGGGGTGAGATGGTCCAGAGAAGAGCCGTGAGGCTTTTGAAGCCTGGCCTCAGAGTCCCTTGGCGCTGCTCACAGCTGGCCATAGTTGGTATCAGGCAGGGAGGCAAGCTCCAGGGTTTGTCCTCCACTCGGGGCTGAGGCAAGATTGTCCAGAGGAGAGCCACAAGGTTTTTGAAGAATGGCCTTGGACTCCCTCAGTGCTGCTCCCAGCTGGCCATAGTTGGTATCAGGTAAAGAGGCGAGCTTGAGGGTTTGTCCTCTGCTCGGGGCTGAGGCAAGATTGTCCAAAGGAGAGCCACAAGGCTTTTGAAGCCTGGCCTCGGACTCCCTCAATGCCACTCACAGCAGGCCATAGTTGGCATCAGGCAGTGAATGAGCTCCAGAGATGGCAAACAAAATAAAAAGAAGAAAGAATTACTTCATAATGAATGTGTTCTGCACACTTCCTGGTCTTCCTCCACAAAGGTTCAGCTCCATAGGATCTGGAACAAAGATTAAAAATTAAAGAATTAAGCCAAGGCTGAGGGACCATGCATGTTGATAAACAGGGAAAGCTATCAAGAGCTGAAGATAAAGTTGATAAACAGCTGAATCCAAGAAACCAGAATAATTAAAGGAAGACAGAAGAAACCAATGGTTGTGAAAAGGCTTCAGAATTAACAGAACAAAGCGGTAGACATACTGAGGAGGTGGGTTATGAACAAGTACAAAAGAAACAAGATGATGACCAGACAAAGTAAATTCAGTAACTAAAAAACAAGAAATAGAACAATTCTTAATAAGAACACGATCAAGACAATGGCCAAGGGAATCAGAACAAAGCTTGAGCCCAAAAGAGGACAATAAGGAAAGAAAATACTATACAACAGGATTTTTGGAATCATCCACATAAATATTAAAATCCATAGTGGGAATATCATCTGAGAGAAAGTCAACCAAGAATCAAAATCAGAAGTAAAAGTTGAAAATGGCCCAGGTGGGCAGTAAATGTCTTCAGTCCATAGGTGCAGAGGCAAAAAGAGTCTCGCAGCAGGAAGCCTCAAAAGAAGAGAAACATCGGTGAAAGGGGGGGGGAGCTAAAATTGGCGTGAGTTAGATAATAGAAGACTACACAACCTCATGGTGACTTGTTTATATTGGAATCACAGTCTGATTTCCTTATTACTTTTATTTTTAAAAACAATTATGTAAACCTTGAACTTCAGGGATGTTGTTGTTTTTTTAAAAGAGACAGAGAGAAAGAGTTTTGTATAATACAAGGCCCTAAATTGTAACTCATTTGTTAGTTCACACAGAGGTTTAGCACAGATGGTCAGTGCCTGTCAAAAGTGATAACACTGAGCTAGATGGACCAATAAAATATCTTCCTACCATCTGCACAGATGTCTACATTCACAGTCTACCACTTTGCTATAGGAAATGTACACATATTGGCTGGCATCTTGTTAGAGACAAAAATGAACATATGTCCTACATATACTTGTGATGTCTTTTGAGGGAGGGTCATTGGAGAGATTAGTATTTCCTTCCTGCCTTCAGAGTGACCAAAGCCCTTCCCAGGACTGCAGTGAATAATGCCATTGGTGTATGGCTGTTGGGACAAAGTTGCATGATTCTTTGATTTCCTCTTGCTCTTCTCCAGCCACTGAATGGTTGTGGTTTGTACTGCAGAAGCTAATCAGTATCTTTTGACTGACCAGGAGTGCCTCTGCCTTGACTAGATTAAGCTTTAAGTCCATTAAAGCTGCCAGGCATAGCAGAACAGTTTCCTTGATTAGATGGAAAGAAGAAATGGAAAGGGGTATCATCAGCATACTGGTGACACCTGGCCCCAAAACTCCAGATAACCTCTACCAGAAGTTGTTAAGTAGCATAGGGAACAAGACTGTACCAGGATTGACTCCACAGGCCATTGGTGAATTAATCAAGCAGAATTCCTCAAGCATCACCCTCTCAGAGTAGCCCTCCAAGATGGAATGGAGACACAGTACCTCCAAGCACAATCTCAGAAAGGTGACTCACAACAATGTCTGATTTGTTGCTGTTAAGGCCAGTCCAGTCTGCTTCAACTTATGCCAACCCTGTGAGTGAAATGCATTCAAGTCATCCTCCTCAACAGTCCTTGCAGACTCAGAGCCATGGCTTCCTTGACTGGGGGGGGGGGGCTTATGGCATGGGTCCTGGGGAACAGGCCCGGCGTGGAATGGAAGGGGGCGGGAAGGAATGGAAATTTTACTGCATGGGAGAATGCCGCGAGAAT
The DNA here is from genome assembly GCA_034509955.1 of Urosaurus nigricauda. Classification (NCBI taxonomy): domain Eukaryota; kingdom Metazoa; phylum Chordata; class Lepidosauria; order Squamata; family Phrynosomatidae; genus Urosaurus; species Urosaurus nigricauda. The sequence continues at coordinate 250,730,556 of JAOEGL010000001.1, read as the reverse complement.
GCCCCCAATGCCACCGGAAGTCCCCGTTCCATTCCGCATCTGTCCCACATAAGCCGATATTCAAGAACTGTTCAGAACAGTTATTGAAAATCAACTTCTGTGGGATGGATGGGGAATGAAACAGGGACTTCTGGCAGCATTTGCAGCATTCTCCTGTACAGTAAAATGCTTGTTTCCCCATTCCCCCTTTCCACCCCCTTCCATTCCACGCCAGGCCTGTTCCTCAGGGCCCATGTGATAAGCTTCTTATCCATCTGGAATACTGGTTTCCTCTTTTCCTACTGCCTTCCACCTTCCCCAGCATTATTGTCTATTGTTGTAAATCGTGTCTTCTCATGATATGGCCAAAGTATGACAGTCTCAGTTTAGTCATCTTTGTGATGAAAAACTAACCAATGCAATAACACAGTCTATTTTACAGTATAATATCTTCATGTCAGCTCTTTTCTGTTTGTAAAGCACATTCAATCTAGACTAGTATGCAAATATAGATATCCCCCCCCCCCATGTCACTGTGACTGGGAGTTGAATGAGTTCAGTATTAATATTCTATATGTGTTATGGTTTCAGAGATAATGTGAGGGTGAAGAAGATATCAGACAAAAAACAAAATAAAAAGATAGTGATATGCCCCTGTAGGTGTCTGTGAATTACTGTTTCTCCCTCCCATTTTCTCTCCAAGAGTACAGGAAACAAATGTAAATTTTTTGATGGCTGTAAAAACCTCAGAGGAATCACAAGTTATTTTCATGTTGGGTGTCTGAGAGTATTTCATTCATCCAAGATGGTATCTCCTTCATTTTTAATGTAATTTCTAATGCTTAGCCTTCTATGAGAACTATAAAACAGATATGATATGTACTGTATCATATACTTGCCTTTAAAGCACTGTTAAAGCTATCATTTTCAGGAAAAAAGTGACATTTCATTACTGGAATTTGCTGTGTGATAAAATGAAAGGACAGTTGTTTCATGTCTAATTAAAATGGGCTGGTATAAGCCAGGAGGTGGCTATTTCGGGTGATATTGCTTTATATGAATCCCTTCAAAACATGACTTAAGAGAGAAAACAAGGCTAGATCTTTGAATACTGCATTTGAGGAAGGAGTTACTAATTGCATCAGAAAGGGGAATATCTACCCAAGTATGTATGCTTGGCAGGATTGCCAGGTCCCAGGGCAATAGAGGGAATCAAGGGATCATTATGCTTTCCAAGGTCCCCATCCAGGCAATGGTGTACCAGGGTCTCCTGCGGTCACCTAGTGTGACTGCAACCATGCCAAAATCCAAATGGAAGGGACTGCTCCCTAGCAACCACCACTACTGGAGGAGGCAATGCAATGCCCCTAGAGGTCCATTTGGCTCCAGCATGGCTGCAACCATGCCAAAGCCCAAATGGAAGGGAATACTGTGCCTGCTGGGCAAGCAAGCAAGAGAAGCAATGCCCTTTCTCACTTGCCCAGCTGATGTGCCAGGTGTACCACCCCCACTGGGTGACACACACACACACACACATCCAATGCAGTTTGCACCCCCTGATGACACCACTGCAGCAGCAGAATTATCTCTCCAGATATCAGTGAAGGAGAAAATTTTGGGTTGAGGGAGAGACTGAGCGAAAGAGAGGAGGGGGAGAGGAGGCTTTAAAGCCTGGAAACCAATTTCTTCCCTACAGTGGTCCCATGTTATATACTGCGGTTTGGTTCCAGGACCCTCCATGGATAACAAAATCCATGGATGCTCAAGTCCCATTAAATATAATGGCACAAAAATGGTGCACCATATACAAAATGGAAACTCAAGGCTTGTTAATTGGAATTTATAGTTTTGGGGAATATTTTCAAACCGTATTTGCTCATATCCATGGATAAAAAATCCATGTACAAGTATAAAGAGAGCCAACTGTACTTCCAATTAGAGCCAGGGTTCACTGTTTCAGTGTAAAGTGTTTGTACGTGCATTATACTTGTTCAGGCCATCAATTCTAGATAATATTTGTTTAAGACACTCGTCTCCAAACTGTGCTCATTAAGGGATTTTGGACTTCAGCTCCCAGAATCCCAGACTGTTGGCCAACTTGGCTGAGGGTTCTGGGAGCTGAAGTCCAAAATCTCTTAAAGGGCACAGTTTGGGAAGCACTGGTTTAGGAGATGTTGCAGAAAATCCACATTGTCTGCCACACACACCAACACCCAGTGTCTTACAACTGTCACACAAGAGGCCAATCCCTGTGACATACAAGGCACAATCTGGCACCATTACAGGAGTGTTTGCAGTGCACAGACTTTAAAAACACTCAACACTACCAATTTCTTAGAAGCTTTTAGTGCTAAGGTGTGGGAGGACTGTGTGAAGGGTCACCACATAAATCGGTGGCAGCGGTGGGATAAGATTTCCCAGGTGCCTGCCACCATAAGAAGGGATTGTGCTGTGCACATCACAGAATCTTTGTGATCTTCTGGTCTCAGGTTTTAGCCCTGAAATCTCTGGAGACACTGCTGATCTCACAGCCTGAAAATGTTGGTGCTGGATTGTAGTCATTGCACAACTTCCCAGAAGCCCAATTATGCCTTCACTGTAATGACTGCACTGGTTTCCGGTGTACATGTTTGTCCACTGAGATGCAACCACCCAGCAATGAAATCACAGAGTTAACATAGAAACTCAATAGCATAGTTTTATTTCAGATGCCCTATATCTTTCTACACCTTACCTGTGCCTCCCACTGAGAGTTTCCCTATGATGCATGCCATCCTACTGAGGAGTTGGGGAATATTTTTGGTTTTTTGTTTTATTTATATTCCACTCCTCCACCCCTGGAACTCAACCTAGCATTCACAACCCTTCTCCTATCCTTACAAAAATCCTGTGATGTAGGTTAGGCTGAAACATTGTAGCTAGTTCAAGGTCACTCACTGAGCATCATGGTAGAATATGGATTTCTAACATATGATCCAGTTCACCATACTGGTAACATAGCTGCAGGATGATTTTCTGCTCTGCCTTCTCACATTATTACACTTCACCTTAAATAATCACTTGACCTCTAATATGACTTTCTCAAGTCATTGTTAGCATCACAACAATCTCTTTACTGGTACTGAATAATTTTAAAATGTAACTCCACAGGTCATTGCAAAGATCTATCATTTTGATTGCCATGAATTAAAGGAATGGCCCAATTCAGCAGTCAGCTTGATAAACTATAGAGGGGAAAAATTACAATTTCAGGTAATCATGTGCAAATGCATGCATCTAGGTTTACCTTGAAAAACATTCCAGCTTTTCAAGTATTCTTTTGGGGTACCAAAACAAAAAACAAAAACAAAAAACAAAAAAAACCCTTTCTCTCTGTATGTGTAGCCTTTGTCCACTGCCTGACTTTTTTTTCCTATCATACACACCAAAACAACAACAACAACAACAACAACAACAACCACCTTTCATAAAATGGAAAAAGCAGCCCATAATCAGGACATCCAGAACTAGCTAAAAATTACTTTTTGGACAACAATTCACAGAATTCCCTTGCCAGAATGGCCAGCAGCCATGCTGGCTTGTGGATGCTGGGAGCTGCCCAAATATAACTTTTCAAGGCTCCAGGGAGCCCTCATAGATAGATGTTTGCCTGCCAGCATTAATGCTGATAATGACACTTGTGAGAATGATTGGGAGCATTCCATGTAGGGCTGAGCTTCACATCTGGTGGGAAAGTCAAAAGTGTCATTTCAGGGGGCAGAATTATTTGGTTTTGGATTGCTTGTTATTCTTGGTACCTTCTAAAATATTCACCCTTTAGTTATCTTTGCCAACCAGTTTTCCAAGAATCACACTTGCCTCTGCTATCAACAAATGGGCATGGGAGGAAACACTTTATTTCATCATTAATTCCTGCAGGAATTATGGGGCTTGTAGTTTTATCATAGGAGGCAACTGGCAGTAGTTTGAATAGAATACAGTAATTTCCTGTATGCCACAACTTTGAATAGTTTATACTAAACCTGAACTTGTTTTGGGAGCTTGGGGAGGAAATTCCTTCTAGAATTTGTCTTTACTTAAATTCAGTGAGACTTTATGATTATTCAGAGAATTCACACTTCGGCTGGGATCCAGAAGCCAGGTACACTACAGTAGTTAAATCTTTTCTTCACACCAGTTTGTGGGTTGAGTTTAGATGTGGATTTTTTTCTTTTTTTAGTCTTGATCTTGCAAGTATGATCCCTTTCACTCACTCATTTAAATTGTAGGTGAAAGGGGTAATTACCATATATATGAAATAGATAAAACAGAAATGTACAATGATCAATCTGTCTCTGTTTCAGGCTTTTCCCCCTTGTATGCCATGTCACTTAATGCACAATATATTAAATATATACCCTTTTACAGCGGTTATATGTCCTTTTACAGCTACTTGTAGAAGAGATTATGAGGCTATGATAAGAAATACATAGAAAAGGGGAAATGAATCGTGAAAAATTAGAAAAGATACTTGGCAAAAGGTGCTGAACCAATTAAAGTGGAAGAAACCAATTAATCTGGAAGGAACAAATACACACACACACACACCCCACACACATATATATGCCCTCTAATATTTTTCTGTATAAGATAGCCTACATAAAAGCATATACTTGCACTGTTATGATAGTAATAGGCTCTTTCCTTTATCTCTCTCTCCAGCTTTCTTCCATCAAATACTATTCCACTCATATAGGGTCAATATCCCCTTTTATCTTCAGCCTTGCAAAGAAACTGAAATGGTAGAAATACCTGTGTTTGGAAGAATTTTAAAAAGCATTTTTTTCCTAGACTTCAAAAAAAGGATTAATCTTGGTGAATTTCAGAACTTGAAAATGTATAGTAGTTTGGTTTGAAAGGCAAAGTACAAAGGAAATACAAATATGCCACCATACCTTCGGAATATGGCAGATATATTTAAATATACAGAAATTGATTTTTTTAAATAAAGCTAAGAATGAATACCAACCCTATGTCAAGAGATTCTTCTGCAACAACAAACAACACTTTAAAATGTAAGTGGCATTGAAATAATTTTGAAATACAATTATGTAGTATCATTGCTTAGCATTCCCCATTATCTGCTTACATGGGAGAGATACAAACGTGGTATACTGTACAACTAATTTTTATAATGTAAATTTTTACATAACAGAATGCGGAGGTATGTCTTGAATAACGTAATTTAAAATGTTACTTATTTCAATAATCTTTGCTAGGAATAGCTCAGATATAGGAAGCTTTGGTTTGGCTAAAATAGTGACATACAAGGGCAATAGCTGTATGCCAACCCAACCCAATATATACCGAATATACTCGACTATAAGCCAAAAAATGTATGCCCCAAACTGACCCTAAAATTTTGGGTAGACTTATATAAGGGCCAATACTTCGATAGTGCTTAGAAAGATCCTAAAGTAAGCAAGCCTGATGCCCCAGTCTCCACTGAACACCAGTTCCTTTCCCCTCCAGTCCGTTTTGGAAGTCTTTGCTTCCTATTGGGAAAACTCCCCATTTAAATCCACTTGCTTCTCTCTCTGGTTCATTTTGCAAGCCCTGGCTTCCTATGGAAAAACCTCTCCATTTAAATCCACTTGTTTCTCTCTCTGGCCTCTTTTGCAAGACCTGGCTTCCCATCAAAAAAACTCTCCATTTAAATCCATTTGCTTCTTTCTCTGGTTCATTTTGTAAGCCCTGGCTTCCTATGGAAAAACCTCTCCATTTAAATCCACTTGCTTCTTTCTTGTCTGTTTTGCAAGCCCTGGCTTTCTATGGAAAAAACATGTCCATTTAAATCCACTTGCTTCTCTCTCTGGTCCCTTTTGCAAGACCTGGCTTCCTATCAAAAAAACTTCTCTATTTAAAACCATCTCTCAAGTCCCTTTTGCAAGACCTTGCTTCCTATGGAAACAACTCTCCATTTAAATCTACTTGCTTCCTTTCTCAGTCCAGCACCTGGGAATTGGTTTGTAGAGGTCCAGAGAAGGAGAAGGAGGGATGGAAGTGGTATTTCCCCCTTTCCATCTTTCCTTATATCCCCCTATGTTTTATCCTTGACTTATCCTGCACAGAATAAGTAAAGAGATAGTACAGGAAGACCTGGTTAATCTAAATGAATACAAGTCTCCAGGACCAGATGAAATACATCCAAGGGTATTAAAAGAACTGGCAAATGTAATATCGGAACCATTGGCAATAATATTTGAGAAATCCTGGAGAAAAGAAGAAGTCCCACTAGACTGGAGGAGGGCAAATGTTGTCCCCATCTTCAAAAAGGGGAAAAAAGAGGATCCCAACGATTATTGCGCATTTAGTCTGACATCAATTCAGGAAAGATTCTGGAACAAATTATTAAACAGAAAGTCTGTGGATATCTAGAAGATAATTCCATAATCGCAAAAAGCCAACATGGGTTTCAGAGAAACAAGTCATGCCAGACAAATCTGATCTCCTTTTTTGATAAAATCACCAGCTTGGTACATGAAATGAATGCTGTGGATACAGTATATCTTGACTTCAGTAAGGCCTTTGACAAGGTTCCCCATGACATTCTTGCAAACATGCTTGCAAAATGTGGGCTAGACAAGGTAACCGTTACATGGATTTGTAACTGGTTGACTGGCCACACCCAAATGGTGCTCAACAATGGTTCCTTTTCATCCTGGAGAGAAGTGACCAGTGGGGTGCCACAGGGTTCTCTCCTGGGCCCAGTGCTATTCAATATCTTTATTAATGACTTGGATGACAGTATTGAGGGCCTAGTTATCAAATTTGCAGACAACACCAAATTAGGAGGAGTAGCTAATATCCCAGAGGACAGGATCAAAATTCAAAATGACCTGAATAGATTAGAAAGCTGGGCCAAAGCTAATAAAATGAAATTCAACACAGAGAAATGTAAGGTTCTGCACTTAAGGAGAAAAAATGAAATGCATAGATATAGGATGAGGGACACCTGGCTTAAGGAGACCACATATGAAAAAAATCTAGGAGTCCAAGTAGACCACAAGTTGAACATGAGTCAACAGTGCGATGCAGCAGTTGAAAAGGCCAATGCAATTTTAGGCTGCATCAATAGAAGTATAGTGTCTAGATCAAGGGAAGTAATAGTGCCACTCTATTCTGCTTTGGTCAGGCTCCACCTGGAATACTGTGTCCAGTTCTGGGCACCACAATTCAAAAAGGATGTAGAGAAACTGGAGTGGGTCCAAAGGAGGGCAACTAAGATGGTGAAGGGTCTGGAAACCATGCCCTATGAAGAACGCCTTAGGGAGCTGGGGATGTTTAGCCTGGAGAAGAGAAGGCTAAGAGGTGATATGATAGCCCTGTTTAAATACTTGAAAGGATGTCACATTGAGGAGGGAGCAAGCTTGTTTTCTGCTGCTTCAGAGAACAGGACCTGGAAGAATGGATGCAAATTGCAGGAAAAGAGATTCCACCTCAACATTAGGAGGAACTTCTTGATAATAAGGGCTGTTCGACAGTGGACACAATCCCTCAGAGTGTAGTGGAGTCTCCTTCCTTAGGGGTCTTTAAGCAGAGGCTGGATGGCCATCTGTCATGGGATGCTTTGATTTGGAGTTCCTCCATGGCAGGGGGTTGGACTGGATGGCTCTTGTGGTCTCTTCCAACTCTGTGATTCTATGATTCTATGATTCTATCCACAGGTCATATCAAAATCCAGGATTTTGACCCTGAAACCTTCTCTCGACTTATGCATGAGAGTGATTTGTAAAAAAGTATATACAGTACTAAAAGGTTGTTTAATGACAAACACAGAAAGCAGCATGTAAAGAGTGCTTAATGTAGGTGAGTGATTTCCTTTAAGTGCCTTGTCAACAAACCTAAGTAGACTACACTGTAAACTTCGAATTCTCGAATCCTTCCAAAACAGAGTCTTTGAAGTAAAAACTGCTTAATGAATTGGTGGCAATGAATGGAGAACAATCTAATGCATCCAGCACCAAGAGGCTTGGATTTAATATATGTGCCATAGGAATATAACCCAGAAATCCAATTTCTGCCCTTTGATTGCCTAAGGCAAAGCAGAATTGAGATGGCTTTCTTATGTTGCAGTCTTAAGCACTCTGTACTGTAGAAGGGCCTGTAGCCTTGGCAAAGACAAGTGTTTTGATTGATTCTTCAGCAAGCTTGGCAGAAATATCAAACCTGAAAAGCCCATTTACTTTTGTTTATCTCCCATCAGACAAAGGAACACAACAATGCTCTTCCAGAAGGACTTGGTATGGTCATCTCTGTTGGCTTCAGGCAGGTATTTGTCAGAATCTGCCTAGGTTTTCCAATGTAAAATATATTTTGCCTCTACTAGAAGAAGAGTTTGTTTGGCAATTCCTTATTGCATTTGCTTTTCAATTTGGTTTTAAAAGATACTGAAATTTTCCCAGAGAAAAAACATCCAAGAGCTTATTGTCTTGATACAGAAATATGACATTATTGCAGAAAGCAAGCCAATGATTCATTAAGCAGTTTCCCCTGCTCTGTGTAACAGTAAATTGCAACTGTGATGATCTCAAGGATAAAGCCTGCATTATTATGCTGGCATGATTTGGGAATCAAAAGGCTTGTAAAATGAAGCTACTTGGGGATTCTGTTAGGAAAGTAAACAGTTGCTGGTGGCATGGAACTAGTGTAGTTGGACCGTCCACTTTTTCATTTCAAACACAAGCACTGCTTGTGTAGTTAAGAGATTATTCCAAGACACTTTGCATATTATATTTCTGTATCCACATTCAGAACAAACTTAAAGATGGGATCAATGTGGCTGCCCACAGTTCGTACCATAAATGATAGAAATTCACTGGACAAGTTGACATAACAAATGTAAATAGCCATCTTGCACAGTTACATTTCTCCAGAGAAAGGTAGCACTCAGTCATTTCATATGATAACAAATCAGCACCATGGTAAACAAAGAGTTTTCAGATAATGTTTTTAGGGCAGTGTCCAATAGTATGAAAGAGCATGGTGTAGTGGTTTAAGTGTTAGAGTAGGGAGATTACCACTTAGAGCCTTACTGTGCCTGAAATGTGGCTAAATCGTCTGTAAAGCATGCAGATGTGATAGCCAATTGTGCTTGCCTCTCTTGATTTAATTGTTATTGAGGTGTCCTGCTTCTCTCCTGTAATCAAAGTGTTTGCAGAGCAGCCATTTCTCCAATAACAGGAGCTTCTGTTATTGAAGAAATAATAATAATAATAATAATAATAATAATAAATATTTATTTATATCCTACCTTTTCCATTTTGGAGACTGAGGCGGGTAACAACAGAGTTTATAAAATACAACATTATAATAGTAATAAAATCAGACAATATTAAAAAAAACAGTAGTATCAAATGTTGCTTATAACAAATGACAACTGACAAGGGAGCATAGTCAAATGTACTGGTTCTTGCATTCTGGATATGACCAATTTGGGGAGGGGGAGGCCTGCCGGAAGAGGATCGTTTTTATCGCCTTCTTAAATGCTTTCTGAGAGGGTAATTAGCAAATCTCTTCTGGCACGTCATTCCAGATTTTTGGGGCGGCAACCGAGAAAGCCCTCTGGGAAGTTATCAACAATCTAGTTCTTCTTGATTGTAAAAGTTTCTTCCCAGAGGAATGGAGAGTGTGGGAAGGATTATATGTGAGGAAGTGTTCCTTCAAGTAAACTGGACCCAAACCATATAGGGCTTTATAGGTGGTGACCAACACCTTGTACTGAGCCCGGAAGCTGATAGACAGCCAATGTAATAACTTTAAAATCAGTGTAATGTGGTTGAACTTAGATTTTCCAGCGTCCAGTCTGGCAGCCATATTTTGGCAGCAAGATTGTTTTCCGTTGCTCCAAAGACTAGAAAGTGGAACAATGAATGCAAACTTCAGGAGAAGATATTCCAGCTCAACATTAGGAGGAACTTCCTAATAATAAGGGCTCTTAGACAGTGGATCAAACTCCCTTGAGAGTGGTGGAGTCTCCCTTTTTGGAGGTATTTAAACAGAGGCTGGATGGCCATCTGTTGGGTACGCTTTCATTTCAGAGTTCCTGCATGGTAGGGTTTTGGACTGGATGGCCTTTGTGTTCTCTTCCAACTCTGTGATTCTATGATTCTATAAATCAGACTGCCCGTCTGACATGAGAAACCCTGCAAGCATATACTAACACGATATTTAATTATGTTTTAAGTAACTGCTCAACTCTACTTTAGGTGCCAGTCCTGTTACTCTGCATTCAGTAGGTGGTGTCAGTTAATAATCTCATAAAATTTTCCATTGTGGATTTACAAAGGCAGGGCATAGAGATGCCTAGTGAAAATTAGTTTTCCTTGTGAGCCCTAAGTATTCTTTGGACACAGATGTGGTAAAGACTATCTAAGAAAAGGCTCTTGAGTATGTCACAATTACAAAACTTCCTCAAAAATTGCTTCATTATGAAGATTCCAAAGCCTTCACTGGTGCAGTTAATGGTTTCAGATCTTAAGCTGGCAGTGGTTCATCCTCATCGTAAGTGTTTATTTGGGTACATCCAAATTTTTTTTGTGTGTGCTTTCAGGTAATGTGTAACTTATGGTGATCCTAAGATAACCTATTATGGGGTTTTCTTTATTCAGAGAGGGTTTGCTTTTGCCTTCCTCATGATGAGAGAGTGTGAACTTGCCAAAGGTCTCCAATGGGTGTTCATGGATGAGTGGAGAGTCAGACCATGGTCGAACACTCCAACCACTACACCACACTGGCTCTATATCTGAAAGACATATCCAGACCTAGATCTAGTTGCAGGTTTACATCTAGCTGTAGATCTAGGTAGATATAAAAGACAATATAAAACAAAAAACTTCAGTCCTGCCACATTATTTTCAGTGGGACATAATCTGTGATGTTTCACATTGTCTGCATGACAAAAGGGCAGGAGTTAGCTCCCATAGCTCTGAAGTAAGACAAAGACAAACACGGCTTATTTCTTCCAGACTGGGCAAAGTATTACATTTTGCTATAGTAATGCACAGAACAGAAAAAGAATATCTTCCCCCCAAAAGGTGTTGTTGTTCTGATACCAATATATCGATTGTATTTTGGCACACTACCTTCAAATGTCCCCAGATTGCTACTGCTGATTCAAATTTAGAGAACTAAATTCTGAATGTGTCATGTAAACAGGACCAGGAGGGTTCTTTAATGAGAAAACACAGGTGCACGTTATTATCCTCATCTGCATCATTACTGTAAGTCATCTTGCTGCAGAGAAGGGCAGCCTTTGAGAAGCAGTTTCCTTCATTTTATGTTTAAAATTCAGGCATGCTGGAAATACTACTTCCCTTTCTCTCTCCCAAGTATTTGAATATAGAAAACCTGCAGCTTTCTGTAACTGGGGGAGGGTCAGTTGAATTGTTGAGATTTCATTCAAACCATGTTAGAAATGCCAATTAATAATGGTTCTTTCCCCTGCCCCATGTGTCATGGCTGTCATCAGAACACTTTTGAGAGCATAATAATAAAGGTTATCAGTACACTGCATAGTTGTGTAGTATAATTAAAAGTGTTTTGTAAATGTTTCATAGAATGGGGCCCAGGTTCTGTATATTCTACTTCGGTCTCCTCTGCCTTTTAATGCCAAGCTAGCAGTGCTAGCGCAAGGAAATGAGAGGAAGAACTATTTGATAAGGTAGGGAAGGAAAATAATGTCAGTGAAAATCTAAGAGAAAAGCCCTTGCCAGGCTGGATCAACAATTAGGAGGAAAGGTGCATAAAGCTATACTTACTAAACCCTTCCTGCTGCCATATCTCCCAGTGATCTCATCCCTCTCCTGCTATATGAATCTAGTAGAGTGAGGCTGTAAAGAGATGGTTACTATAAGCACAGAGGCTCTTCTCAAGATTAAAGATGAGCCCTTATGGCGCAGTGGTTAAATGCCTGTAGTGCAGCCACTCACTCAAAACCATAAGATTGCAAGTTCAATACCAGTAAAAGGGCTGAAGTTTGACTCAGGCTTGCATCCTTCAGAGATTGCTGAAATGAATACCCATATTGTTGGGGGCAAGTAGCTTACAGTTGTAAACCGCTTAGACACTGCTTAGGCGGTATGAAGCGGTATATAAATGAAGCTGTTTTGGTGGTGGTTGTTTGTTGTTATGGGCTTTCAAATTGACTCTGACATATGGAAACCTTTATTTAAGCAAGTGTTTAAAACATAAGTATGACATGATGGTTTTTATATTGAGCATATGTTATATTTTTAACATAATTTTATATTGTTTTTAAATGATTTTAACTGTTTTAAATTTTATTTCAATGTTATTTTAAAATCTGTGAGTTGCCTTGGGTCCCTTTGGGGAGAAAGGCAGCATAAAAATGAAATAATAAATAGATAAATAAATAAATAAAACTGTACCATAGTGTTTTCTTGGCAAGATTTATTCAAAGGAGGTCTACCATTATCTTTCTCTAAGGCTGAGCCATTGCATGATTTGCTCAAGGTCATGCATTGAGTTTCCATGGCCAAGCAGGGATTTGAATCCTGGTCTTCCAGAGTCCTAGTTCAGCTTCCAAACTACTACACTGTAGGAATATTTGATATCTGTATCAAGTAGAGTGCAGTGCAAATATAAGTTAATGGTAGAAAACAGGAGAAAATACTCAAGATGCTCTTGTACAGTAAAAAGAAAAGAAAAAACTTAAATTATTGTTTCAGGAAATCCATCTTGGGATTTGAAAGGTGACAAACAGAAGATTACCTAAACTTCAATAGAAGAGCTTTCCTTTCAGTGAGTTATATAATTACAATGGACAAGAATCCCCTTTCAAAACGAGATAAATTTGCAGCAGGATCTGTTACCAAAATCTGTGTATTACATGCCATTGAAATGTCTTTGAGCATGCTTGATTGTTAAGATCTAATGGAGAGGATCTTCTACATGTTACTTGGAGACATATCCATGGCTATTGGCACATGACAGAGCAAGAGTGGGGCCTACTTAGTAGCTGTTCCCAGAATTTGAAACTCCATGTCAAAGAAGGAGAAGCTAGTTTAACTTATGTTACACTGCTGTTAGCCAATGGGTGACATTTTATATTTATTTGTTTCTTATTTATATTTTTATTTGAAATGTTTTTATTCAATGTTTTTAAGAGATGTGTTTTATGTTGTCATGATAACTTTGTTAATTTTATTTTCATATTATCCTCTCTATACTACACTTGTTCTTAAAAGGCCAAGAATCTATATATTATTTTATGTACCTTGAGTGCTGTTGCTGTTTTTTGTTTTTTTTAAAAGAGGAAATAAATGAAATACAGACAAGAAAACAAAGAAAGAAATTTAGAAATTTCAGCTGATCCAGACTATGGCAGATATTCACTGTAACTCAAACGTTTTAGAGTGACTCCCATTTAATTTCCAAGATCAATCCCAAGTGTTGGTTGTAGCCTTTAAAGGCCCTTATCAGCATGGAATAACAGCATATAGAGGCTTACCTTGTGATGTATGAACCTGCCCATCAGTTGAGATCTTCATCTGTGGCTTAAGAGGCTATACAGGTGGCTAGTGAAGATAAGACTTTCTCTGCAATGCTGCCTTAATTACGAACTTCCATGCAAACCACGTTTGCCTGGCACCATTTTTATTATCTTTTAGCCACCCTGCTCAGTCTGCTCTGCTCACTCAAGCCTTTTATAACAATTAATATTCCTCTCCCTTTAGCCACTGCCTATTTGTTTTTAGGCTGCATTACTTCATTTGTTCGGTTGTTGCTCAATTTCTATTAGTGTTAGCATTTTATAAGGTTTTAAATTGCATTTATAAGCTGCCTTGAGGTCTTAATTGATGGAAAGGCAGGATATACATAATTTAAACACATACATACATATTTGTTTCAGTAATTATGCATGTAGTTGCCAATAATGAACATTTATTTTAATCCATGTCACATGTTCCTTACCTTTTAAAAACATTTTCCTTCCTTTTCTCCCTCAGATACAGATTCCATTGTTCCACTTAGCAAATTTTTATTTTCACCTGTTGCATCTCTCTCTCTCCTGGGGAGCTTTATGTCACTGCTTGTAGAAAGAATCAAAATAATGGGGCAGATACAGGTGGCCAATACAAGTGAAAGTGTTTTCGCCTAATTTCATTGTCCCCTGTTTTTCTTTTTCTTTAGCTGTGTATGTGCAGAAGGCTGGACTGGACAACATTGCACTGAAGATATAAATGAATGTGATTCTGAACCCTGCTTGAATGGAGCCACCTGCTATGAGTCCACTGTCCATGGGCAATTTCTTTGTGTTTGTCCTCCATTTTATATTGGAAAAAGTTGCCAGTATCGCTACAACCCATGTGATGATCCCTACAATCCATGTATAAACAATTCTACTTGTCTAGCGCAAGTTGATGGGAAGCCATTATGTATCTGTCAAAAAGGTAAATTTTGTTATTCAACAAACTGTTACATAATACACACACCGTGGAATATCTCTTTTGTTGCAAGGTTGGATTGTCATTTAAAAAGTAAACATAAAGTTTAACAACATTTGTCCCTAGTCCAAATGGCACTAATATTTCTTGAGTAGTCATAATTCCAAGAAAGTCAACATAGTATAGTGGTCTGAGCATAAGACTAGGACTCTGGAGATCAGGGTTTAATTCCCCACTCAGTCATTAAAACTCACTGGATGATCTTGGGTGAGTCACACCATCTCAGCCCCAGAAAACCCCATGATAGGGTAGCCATGAGTTAGAAACAACTTGAAGTCACACAACATCAAAAACTATTACAACATGTTGGGGATATCTGTTTATTCTAGCATCAGCTTCCATGGCCATACCTCTTCCTCCCCAGCACCATGTTCTGGGATCACTTCTCCAGAAAAGAACAGAACCAAGGTTATACAGTGCCTGTTAAATCCCATCTTGGAGAGGCAGCCCAGAAAGATATCATGGGAAATTTTTGTCCCAAGTTTCTGTCAAAAAGGCATTCGAAGCATAAGCCATTTTATCTTACCGTACTGCAAGAAGAGCTCTACTCATGTTGTATGTATCATACTTGTATGTATGGCATGAACCATCTTTAATTATTCCTTGAAACTGTATTGCTGATCAGATGTGTAGATACTTTCAGAATTATTTCTTCATAGCATGTTTTTGATGTTACTTACCAAACAAGTCTTCTTATTTAATGTATGTATTTACTTCCTAAATATTCAGATCAGTATTGTTTTTAAAGAAAATAAGCATCTGAATAAACTAGGCATCATTAAATGCTATCCTTGCAAAAAAGGTTATAAACCAACAATTGACAAGAAGAGTAGAACAGTTACAGAAGTAACTTTCCTGGCATTTGGTGGTGACAATTTAAAGAATAATCAGACTTTTTTATCATTGTAAAAAAAAGGGGGGGACTTGCTATGAGTTTTTTGCTCTTGCAAAAAAAAAATAAAAAAAATAGAAAATCCACTACTTTTTCTCATTTTTATTTTTACTGAACAAAAATATTTTATATTGAATATATATTTTCTGCAAATCACTCCCACCCAACCGTTTTACAAGCAAGCCTCCAAATTTAAGCAATTGTCCAAAAATGCATTTAAAAATTCTCATGATCTCCCAGACTGGAGTGAAAAGATTTGACAATTTGTTGTAGTTGTGTGTGATATTTACATTCTTATTTGGTACAGCAGCAGACCAGAGACAAGGTTTTTGAACAACATGCAGATACTTGAAAGCTTCTCTAATGTCATTGTAGCTGTATCACAAACATTCACACACACACACACACACACATATACTTCATTTTTATACTGGCAAACAGAGAAAGATCCATCCATCCTCCACTTCTGTTTATATTCCCCTCAGAGCATTTGTATGTCCTCTTTGAGCTCTGCTAGCAAACCTTAGCTTGTGCTACCATACATTCTGTCACAAACCACTGTGCTGAATATTTCATTAATCAGCATTTTCAACTCAACAAAAATTCCTGAACAAATTTCATAGAAGCCCATTTCAGATTACCTCCAGGACTCTGGCTCTGATGATGAAACAGCCAAAGCAATCATGAGTGTGTGAGATGAATCACAAGATGAAATGACCTAAACCTCCTGTGAACCTTGGAGATTTCTATGTGCATATGGAATCCATCACCATGTTGAATACCTCATCCAGCCTTCAACAATCCTGGGGAAAGGCCACTGTGTATGTTTTTAAAAATGCATTAATAGTACATTTCCATCAAAATCAGGAACTGAGATTAGTTTGCAATGTTCATATGGGAATATCTTCGCCAAATTTCATGAGCAAAGTTCTAGGTGCTTTAAAAGATATCAGGAATCTTCTTGGAGAAATGCATTGTGGTTTTTACTCAGTCCAAGAGTAGTGTTTGTCTTCTATCACTGCCTGCAAGCAGTCAAGTGCTATTTATTATTTGCTATTGATTAGGTAAATGTTTGCATCTGGAAGTTCACAAGGTTGATGTCAACTCAGCTGGCAGTTCCTGTTTACTGACAAAAAAGGCTGTAAGGTCAAACCTTTGAAAACATTGTACAGAAAATATCTTCAGGTCTCTTCGAAACAAGACCCTGCTTTACTTGGAAATGTGAAAATATGAAAAAGCCAGTATCTCTCTGTCTTACTGTCTCACTTTCTCTTTCTCTCTCTCTCTTAAAATGTTGTTCTCCAAGGCTGTAGCAGATCATTTCCATGCGCTATTGATTTATAATTTGTATCCTGAGCCAGACTGATTTGCATGACCACCACCAGCAAGTAGTTGCATTTAAATGTGTCTATTACTCTAGTACACACACTACTAAATATCATTACCATAACAATACATTAGCCCTAAATGTATATTTGTAGGTGCCTGATTAATACACCAATTTACAAAACAGTTGAAAAATAAAAATCATTCTGTTTAATAACTTAAATGAATAAACTATATTCTCAACACAAGATATGAAATATGATATTTTCTGAAGATTGTGCCAGTGTTTTAGACAGGGCAAAGTGATTGCAGGTAAAGATATTAAGGTGATGTTTATTATTTTAAAAACAATACTTAGACAACTGTATGCATCAATGACATTTTTTTAAAAGCCGAAAACAGTATTTTGGGTGGGAGAGAGGGTAGGTTATGTATAATAGTAATTTAAAATGTGGCCCCAGATGTCCTCTTTTTAATTTCTGTCCTGTCACTATCACTGGAATGTCACTTTTGGAATCAATGTGTCTGTTCTGGTGTTGCATCAAAGCTGTACAGGTGAAAAAGTACCTGCAAATGGATTCCCTGACCTCCAGTACCATGAGTAATCTGTATTGTGTATGAAATGGTAAGAAATGGGTAGAATGTGAGATAAATTGTTGTCTGCATGGACTATTTGGCTCTACTGTGAAATTGAAATCTCCATCACAAGTAGTCCATGTGGGGATCACAAGGAGGAGCCTTTTAGCTCTGCCCCTTTCCTTATCCTCTGTGGGTTTTGGGCTGAATGTCTGCACTATGGATATTTCAGTAGACTGATGGACTCCTCATGCAATTTAGAGCTTTGGTTGTCCAGGGTTCTGAACTGTGCAGAGAGCCTACACAACTGAGCAGGTCACCCACACCAGGCATTTGCCCTCAGAGGGAGTAAGAAGGGATGGTGAGGAGGATGACAGTGGAGGAGGCAGAGCTGGGACATTCCTTTCCACTGTGTTTCATGTGTTTCTAATATCCAGACACCAGATATAGCTTTTGTGAACCCAGTTCACAAGGAGGGGAGCGTCTCAAGCCCTATTCAGGGGATACTTACCATATGTTCTTGCCAAGGGAGCACAGACAACCTGAAATTCCTCAGTTGTCACAGTTTTAGATATTAGAAAGCCTAATATCTAAAATATAAAATATCCTAAAAAGGCAGAAATCAAAGAAAATGCTGCATTTCAAAAACTGGAATGAAACCCAGTTTTTGTGTTTGAATTTTATTTTTCATTTCCTTATGGAGGTGCTCAAAATGACTAATGGAATAGAAAAATCAGTATTAACATATTAATAACCTAGCTCATAAAAGATAAAAAGGGGGAATACTACTAAAATACAAAGATACGAACTAATTAACTACTATCAACTTAATATTAAGTCAGAATTTTTAAAACAAGGGACAGTTTAATTAATTCTATTTTTAACTTAAACACATGATTGAAGTTGAAATCTTATCATAAACATTATTGAGTTATTAATTCAGTACTAGATCCTGCATTGCAAGAAATTGCTACCATTCTGGAGCTCTGTTGTCTTCACTAAATCTCCCAGTTTAGCCCCAGCAAACACATCTTAGGGATGAAGCAGGCGTCTCACCAGGAGTGGCTGGAAGCTGCTCCGCAAGCAATCACACTGGGACCATGGCAACTGCATGGCCTGCCTCCGAAGCAGGCTGCTACCAGGAGCTGGATTTAATCAGTTCCTTTTTGTGAAGGCTTCAGGACACCTTTGGCAGCCTCCAAGCAGCTTCTGGCTATTTTAGGGTATTTTAGGGCATCATGTAAACACCATGCCCTCAGAAGCTGCTTCTTTTGGTCCATGCATTTTGGGCCATAGACACCAGATAGCCCAACCAACTGGAGGAGTTCCAAGGTGATAGAGAGTGGGATGCTAAAGATGAGATTCCACCCACCTCTCACAAGGGAGGCTATGTTTAGAGTCCGGTTTCACCTTTTTTTGCACCACAACACTAAATGGTGATAGGAGGAGGAATGCAGTGTCATTCAGCAATCTGTTCTCCAGCACTTCATAACTCGATCAGTTGGTATGGCTGCCTGGCTTCCAAGGTCAGTTTGGGAGGACATTTGCAGTTATTGCAGTGGTGCTACAAACACAATTGTGAATTGTGGTGCTTATAATGCAATAAGATTGATGTAAGTCATTGTAAATACTGAACAGGATGCCAGCCTAAAATAATAATGAAATAAATGATGAACCATGATGAAGAGCTAGCAGATTTTATTTTTCCCAGCTACTTCTTTATCCAAAGCCTCTTACATGATTTCAGAACTGCTTCTTGCATATTTTTTATAGTCTTTCAGGGCTGAATAATTACATGTTGGCCAAGATGTCCCCCACCAACCACTACCATCACCCCCGAAAAACCTCACCTCATAAGGAGTGCAGGCCTTTCAACATGACTCTTTTCATGTTATTAGAAAGTGGGAGAGATCAATGGGGGTGCATCTAGCTTCTTCTCCTGTAGCTGGACACACTGTGACAGGCAACTGCAGAATCCTCCAGGGGTCCTCAGGAGTTTCCTGCTGATGGAATCTGATCCCCAAAGGTTCTTAGTACACAGACATGATTGTGCTGGATGGGATGTACTGGTTAGTGAGTGGGTTTTGGGGAGGCATTTTGGTCTTTGACTAGTCAAAACAAATCCTATCCCCGCACATTGGCAGAAGAAAAAAAATGAGTTGCAAGGGCACTGAATCTTCTCAGGTTGTGTGGATAAAGTAGAGAATAAGTGAAACATGCATGCCACCTTGAGCTCACTGGAGAAAACATGGAGTATAAATATAAATATTAAAGAAGAAAATAATGTGTTTGTTTTGTCGTTGTTGTTAAGCCAAAGAAGGTTGCACAAACACATACAGTAATGTTAATTGCAAATACAATTTGGTCCTTCAAAATAGGTATTAAAATACTATAGGTCTGTTTTTGATATGAGATGCTTAATGATGGGAATCTATCATTATCTTTATTCACAATTAATGTGTGATAGTTTAGCTAATTCCAAGATCCTGAGATTTCAAACCAACAAGTAG
The DNA here is from genome assembly GCA_034509955.1 of Urosaurus nigricauda. NCBI lineage: Eukaryota > Metazoa > Chordata > Lepidosauria > Squamata > Phrynosomatidae > Urosaurus > Urosaurus nigricauda. The sequence goes on along the minus strand of JAOEGL010000001.1, from coordinate 250,710,766 downwards.
TAAGGCCAGTTTGGAAGAGGGAGAGATGGTCCTCCTCTGTTCTATACTGAATATATGCATGCCATAGTATAGTTCCCTTTTATCTACCCTTTTATCTACCAATTCATAACAGGGACAAGGACAGGGATGGTAACATCACACCACATTTTTCTGCTTCTCTTCTGTTAATTTTTTTTAGTGTAGCCATTTATCATAAATTCAAATGGCAATTTAAAATAAATGTAATAGTTACTTTCTTCCTTCTAGTGTAAATGCAATTAAAATAGTACTGTGGAGGGTTTTTTTCTTTTCTTTAAAGCTTATTAATAACTAACAAAATGCATTAACCCTTGCCTCCTACTTTCCTATCTCTACTACAATACCTACATTCAGCATGGGGGAAATATAGAAAAGCCACCAATAAATAATGCATAACAATATATACTGGAACAGAATTATAAGCTTGTTGTAAGACAAAGGTCATCAAGCCCCAACAGAACACTGGTTTTGAAGAAGATGGTCTAGGTTCTTGAGGCAGGGACTTTCACAAGACCAAAGACTTGCCAGGACATCTGCCACTGAGTTCAATGTAAGGGCTAAGCTTGTTTAATTGTAGTAGATGTAATTGTTATGGTGGATGTTATGCAAATAGCTATCTCCATTGTACAAGCATAAAAGCATGAAAACAGCTTCCACTATGACATATTGAACGCAGTTTCTAGATAAGTTCCAAAAATGCTAAACACATTTCCTCAGAGGCTGATGGGGGTCTTGGGGGTCTTTAAACATAGGTTGCATGGCAGTGGGTTTGACTAGATGCCTCTTGTGATCCCTTCCAGTTCTATGAGTCTATGAAACCACTTGCATAGCTGAAATTGTGCAAGCATAGTATAACTACTTAAATGCCCATTACAGCATGTTAATTAAAAGCAAATTTGGGAAGAAAAGGTGGGAAAAGATTTTAAACTTGTTTTTACATTTTAAAAAAACGTGTTTTAAGTGACCGCATAATAATGTGATAGATCACATTATCAGAGGGGAATACCAAACTATGAGGCTCTGCTTTTCAGCCTTTTCATTCTTTTAAAAAAGAACTAGATTTAAATCAATAGGAAAATAAAATGGAAGCACACATTTGTACATTGGCCTGAAATATGCATCCTGGTGTAAGATGCTTACATCAAGTGTTCATTCAGTGGGACACTGAAAATGAGATAGAATAGTCAATGCAAATGCACCTTTGTCTAAGAGGGATTGTGTATCATGGATTGCTGATGAAATAGATAGAAGTAAACCTAACCTATTTTCTAAAGTTGTGGAAAATGAAATCTATTAGATAATATATATTGCTTTTCTCTCCTTCCCTCCTTCCATCTCTCTCTCTCTCTTCCCTTTTGTTTGACCCAGAGATTGCACACCTCCCCGATACGAATGGCATTACTTATTTTTATATTGTTCAGAAATAGGTTTTGGTCCTTTCATAAGGCCCACTTTAGATGAAAAAAACCTGGAGGAATGTCATTTCATGCTGAAGTACTGACTTAGTACTGGAGATTATCTCCCTGTGTTTGCTGCTCTATAGCAATAAAGCACACTGCCCTGAACTCTGAATGCTCATTTGTCAGTAGGTTTTACTTTCATTCTACCTAGATAGACAGCTTCAGGTTTAAAAAAAAAAAAACTTGAAGCACCATCTTCTAAGATATGTTATTAGATCTTCAGCACCTGTATGTGCTGTTGCAACAGATGCACACAGCTCTGAAAAGTACCAAACAACAGCTGGGGTATAATGGTGTGAAATGTTCATCACAAGCAGTTGGAGATTTCTAATTACATGAATGTTGTGTCCACTGCAGGAGACAAACTTAACAGGAGTTTCTGGAGGGCAACCACAGTGAAGCGGGAGACACTGATATCTTCCCTTATAAATAAGAGAGGATAGGGGCATTTCCCTTGCCACTTGGGCAGGGCAGAGTGTTGGACATGGGCAGGCAAGGACCCTCAGGAGAGTGGACCTGGACCTTTGGTAGGCACATATGGTTTGTGGACCATGGTCCACCAGAGGTATAACTAGGGGTGTATGGAGGGAGTGCAACCTGTACCAGATGACACACTAATGTGGGGTGACACCACTGCTCCCAAACACCTGCCTTTTAGCAAAAATGAGCTGTAGCATTCACCTGCATCTCTTTGAAATGGTGGAGCACTTTGGAAGAGCTGGTGTGAGTAGGACAAGGCCTAGGAGGAGGAGAAAGGAGAGGTTACAGGGTGAAAATGTTTTATTATCATTAAAAAAATTTTTTTAAAAAAATCACATCAAATTTTCACTTTAAGCACACGAAACTAAGCAATATAAATACATTTAAACTGTGCCTATGATACTGTAATTTAAAGATGTAATTTCCAAATATCACTGAATGCAATGGTAACAATTGTGACCTAAATAACTAACACAATTAAAATTATACCTTTAAATTACAGTATCTTAGGCACAGTTTAAATGTATTTATATTCTATTTATGTATATATTTATGTTATGAGTAACATTAGTACAAAAAAAATTACCAAGGTTTCTGTATGGTGTGGTGTGGGAGGAGGTCAATGAGGGCGTGTGGCACCATGAGTTACTGCACAGGGTGACACCAACCTTAGTGACACCACTGGTTCCACCCCAGCACTCTGCAAAAGAATAAATGGGCACAAATCTGGCATTAAAATCTAGGGTTGTGAAATTGATTCAACTTAATCCCAAATAATGGATAGAATCAGGCTGATTCAGACTCATTCGTACAGCACCAGTTTGCATTATATTTGCCCAGTTTGGTTCCAGAGCAGAACACCACAGTCTTAGTCCATTTGTTAGCTTAAGAAACCCTGTACTGCCAGCTACGTATTGTTTGCTAGTGACCACTATTAAGGTAGCAATTTCTGTTTGTTCTGATTTGTGTCAGACTGCCTTTAAATCTCTCTGATGATGATTGTGCACCAATCCACCCATGCACCCCACGTGTGTACAATAAACTATTAACTCAACCCTGAGTTCTAGATGTATGTGATGAAGCTGGCTTCAGGCCACAACAGCTAAATTAAATTTGCTGGTCTTCCAAGATGCTTCATTTATTGCCACAACAAACTAAAATGTATGCCCCCTCCAACAAGAAATTCACAAAGGTGTTCAACATATAAAAATCATGAATAAAATAAAATAAAGTAATTAAAAATCAATAAACTAAAGTCACAACATGTTTCAAGATGTAATATTTTGGTTCACCAGTGAAGATCCCTTTCACTTTCATTTTTCACAAAGTTCCTTCCCTGTTCCTAGAAGAAGATACACTGTTTAAGGACTGATCTCTTTATAAGCATTGTCTCCTATTATGCCTAAGAGAAAGGGAAAAACTTTATGGTGAGGGAGGGGAAAAAAAAAATCCTTTCTGACTCCTTTAAATCACTACTGAGGTGTCAGATTAAAATTTATCGTATGGCAGATTTTCTTCCTCTTTTTATTAAGTATTTCCAGTTCTTTAAAAATGAGCATCAGTTCCCAGGTTGATTTCACTAGATGCTCATTTCTTGCAGTGTGTGTGTCCATGTGTCTGTGTCAAAGTATTACGAGATATATGATATTCTCCAAGGGGAAGCATTTGCCGTTAAGTCCAAGGGATAAAAATGCTTCAAGTGTTTTAAAGTTCCATTTAGAAGGCATTCACCTGAACCATTGTTATCACTGATCCTGACATTCAAACTGAGCAGCAGAGATAACTGATCCAGGCCTGTTTCATCTATCTTTCAGGATTTGGAGGTACTTACTGTGAAATTGATAATGATGAATGCTCCTCCGGCCCCTGTAAGAATCAAGGTCGTTGTGTGGATGGGGTTAACAGTTACAGGTAAGGGAAATCACCCCAGAAAAACATCACTGTCAGAATGGACTTGGGAACTATTTCTGAGAAAGACAATGGATTAGAGCCAACATGGTTTGAGGGGATTTGTGTGGATGATGTTGCTATTTAAGAGCTCCTTGATTTCCCAGTGTTTGGCTTTGATCAGTATGACTAAGATTTAATCTACACTGCAGAAATAATGCAATTGGCATTGCTTTAACTGCCATGGAATCCTGGGATTTGTAGTTTTGTGAGCTATTTAGCCTTCTCTATTAGAGAGCTACAAACTACAAATCCCAGGATTCAGTAGACTGGAGCCATGACAGTTAAAGTGGTGTCAAACTGCATTTTTTGTGGAGTGAAGATTAGACCTGCATGTTTTATCACAAATGCTAGTCGAGCTGTCTACATTATATTTATATATATTTTTTATGATGCTGTGAACCAAAAAAATGAACAAAAATGATACTTTGGTTTCCTTTTGTTTTTCTTGGTGTTATTCTGTCCACTCAATGTCATCTTGCTTTCCAGGTGTGTCTGCAGAGAAGGCTTTTCTGGGAAATTGTGTGAAGTGGAGATTAATGAATGTGCATCAAATCCCTGTGTAAACAGCGGAACCTGCATAGATCTTATAAACAGGTTTGTGAGCAAAATCAAGGTTTTTTTGTTTTAGCTAAAAAAAGGTCACTTATACAGCACATGTAGATTGTATGAGAGAGAAAAAGGCACACTAGACTGAGATCTTTTAATTCACACAGTGTAAATATGCATTTGCAATAAAAGGGGTTGAAAATATGACTGAAGAACTTTGGGTCTCCAGATGATTGGGCCTACAACTTTCAATAACAGTCCTAACTCTGGCCCAAGATATCTGGAGGGCCAAAGGATTATAGCTTTTAAATGGGGTGATATTGGAATGGAGGATAGATCATCAACATCACTGGACCATGTACAGAGGTAGTATACTCTTGAATGCAAGATGCTGGAAACAGTAGCCAAATAGAGGGCGTTTTCTTTAATGGCATCCTGGTAATGGAATTATTTTCCCCTGGGGGCTTGACTGGCATCAGTGTTGGAATTATTTTGGCACCAAGTTAAAACTTGACTTTTTATTAAAGCCTTCAGATCAAACTGGTTTTATCCAGGTTGCACATAGCAATTACATTTACCTTTTTATACCACTTCATAGTGAACTCAGCACTCTCTAAGTTGTTTAAAGTATGTAAGGCAAGTGCTCCCTACCAACCTATGAAAGTATCAACCTTGGAGCCATGGGATCGAACTCACAACCTTATGGCTACAGTACTGGCATTTAACCACTGCGCCACCAGGGCTCCCTTTTATTATTGTGTGCCTTCAAGTCATTTCTGACTTATTGTGACCTAACATCGAACCTATCATGTTGTTTTCTTGGCATGCTTTTTCAGGGGAGGGGGGTTGCCATTGCCATCCTCTGTGACTTAGAGAGTGTGACTTGCCAAAGGTCACCAGTGAGTTTACATGTCTAAGCCAAGATTTGAACCCTGGTCTCCAGAGTCATTTTTCAGTGCTCAGACCACTATACCACACTAGCTCCACACATATTTTAGGATAGTTTTAACTGGTTTTAAACTGTCTGTTTTTAAATGAGAAACAATTTAATGTATATATTAATTCTTTTAAACCTTTATAATTATCTGTTGTTTTGAACTGAGGTTATTGTAAGCTGCCTTGAGATCTTTGGAGAAATGGCATGATATAAATATTTTAATAAATAAATAAATAAATAAAGGCCCTGTTTGACTTATTATGCCTGAACAGGCACAGAACTATGCATGTCAACCCCATCTCAAAAACCTTATTCTGTTCCTAATGTTTCTGATCTGAGCAGCAACAAATGAAGGAGGGCTTTATTCATGCTAACAAACACTGGTAGAACTGTTCATGTGACTGGAGACCTAGCTTTTTCTTTCCTTCTTTATCTTTGACAAATCCTTTCATAAATATTTTTGTGGACAAGAGATAAATTGTATAGTGTGCAGACTGGCAGAATTTTCTGTCACCTTCACCCCAGCCAAATGCAATCCATCAGCCATAAATACTGATCTTCCTGGCTCTTGACAATCCTCGTGGTTTTCTAGTCTGAAACAAAGATTTCAAGAGGAATGAATGTAACAACATGCTGAAGCAATCCATAACTGAGTTTTGAGGATGAAGCCCAGGGCCCAAACATATCCTACCACTTCTAAGTTATGGATGGTTTCCTCTTGTCATTAGATTAATTTTTGTTAGAATTAATTCTCTTGCAATTTTACAAGCTATTTAGTGAGTCACTGTCTGCTGGGCAGTGTGTGTGACTTAGTGGGAAACATGTTGTGGAAGGCATTCAATACAATCCTATTTTGAAATCCCATTGACTATAAGTAAATGTCTTTATTACTTCCTCCTTTAGCAGTGAACTGGTTCAGAAAAGGTTTAAATTTCTGTGACAGGAAAGTAATGCAAAAGATTATACCCAATTGATTCTCCTCTGCTGATGGAAAAATCTCTGATTCAACAGAGGCTTCCCTAAGTGGAAAGGGAGGAAGAAGATTCTCCTCTTCCAATATTCCTTTCCCTTTGAGGCCACCTGCACCTTGTTACCTAAAAACTAACCCAAATCAATCCTTTTGGTTCCTCCCGCCTTCAATGGATGGTATCAGTCCATCTAGATTCATTGAACAATTACAATTCCTATGAATGTTATTGGGATTTGCTGGGCAAGAGAGAGGCTTGTCTACTCCAAATAAATAAATAAATATCCAGAAGTGAAAGAAATTCATTCCAATTATTTTGACAGGGATGTTTTCAGCCTGACACCTGGGTGCAATGGATAGCTTCATGATCTAGCAGGAAAAAATGTATTACTCTCTGCTATCCTCTGAAATGTGCCTATATCTTCTCATAATAGGTTCCTTTGCAACTGTCCATCTGGATACTATGGTTCACATTGTGAGCTGGATGTAAATGAGTGTGAAACTGTTCCTTGCTTGCATGGCGGAAGCTGCTTCAATCACCCTGGGGGCTACCAGTGTGTATGTGCTCCCGGCTTTACAGGTATAGTACATTTGCAAAATGTTGTAGAAGCAAACCAAGCCACATTAGAAAATCTTGAGATTTGGGGCATATACCAGGGTTGCTCCCATATCGAGGATGAGCAGGAGAGGTCACTGGCTTATTGAAATACAAATCAATGTGTACCCCAGTGATTCTTGGATCTGCATCTTGTTAAGCACCTCTGGACCTTATTTACGTCATTTCTGATTTATTGGTTCTTTACCAATCCAGATACTTAGCTGAATTACATTAAAAGAAAGGTTACAGAGTGCAGAGCAAAAATCAATATTTTGTGAATTGAGCCAAGAAAAATAATTATTAGTATAGCTCCCGAGTATGTTTTGCAAACACATATATCACACCCCTTTTTCAATTGTGTCAATTTTTATCATAGTTTGGAAGTTTAGTGCATCAACATAAATCTGGGGAGATGAAAAATAAATTAACCAAAATATGGTATTAAAAAAAATCTTTTACATTTGAGTTTCTAATTATTGAATGTTCAGCTTCCTTAATCCCCACTGTGCTGAAATTTTTGCAGAGATAAAGATCCCTAAATTTGCACAGAAGCTCTAGTACTTTATTTACTTGAGGGGAGTTGCATGGAAAATAGTAAATCCTTATGGTAATAATGCTGGTGTCAATGTTATAGAGATGATAAATAATAAATCATTTATACATAAGTACTAGAAATAATTATATAAATAGTGAAGTTCATTGGTAGATAATATTAGAAGGATAATGTGATTCAGTGGTGGAATACTTTTGATCTTCTAGGATCTTCTAGCCCCAACCCAGATAGCCAGTGTTAAGGGATGGTAGAAGGAGCCATTGTTGCATAGTGGTTTGAGTACTGGAATATGATTTTGCAGAACAGGGTTCAAATCGCTGCTCAGCTATGGGAACCCATTAGGTGACATTGAGCAAGCCACTCTCTCTCAGCCTCAGAGGAAGGCAAAGTCAAAGCCCCTGCAAACACATTTTGCCAAGAAAACCCTGTTATAGAGTCAGCATAAGTCGGAAATGACTTACATACACAACAAAAACAAGAGATTGAGAGGAACCAAAATTACCCCACTCCTAGTGTAACGGCTAAGACTGAACTGTGAATCAGAAAGTTTCCACGTTGACCCTCATCACTGGCATCAACTCTCTGTGAATCCTCAGCCAAACCACTAAAAGGTCTTCTGTGCATTACCTGTGTCCCAGTGTGGTTATGCCCATGTTGAGGACATAAAGATCACTTTTTATAGCTCTTAAGTGAAGAAAAAAGTAATGGTTAGAAAAATTAGGCTTTTTGTGCCATAGCTCCCAGAATCCCACAACCTGAAATAGCCAATGGTTATGTTCGGATCTGATAGTCATAGTTATTAGTGAACAGTCTTGGGGGGGCGGGGGGAAGCTGACCAAGTAATGATAATTCCCAGTAGCAAAAAGGAAGCCTTCCTACCACCTCTTTCGCCATAGCAAGGCACTGCCATTTTAGCATCAGTGGAACACAGAGCTGTGCTGTTTTCAGCTCAGTGCTGTGGGGAGGGTGGACTGCAAGGGAAATGCTAATGGCTTGTGGAGAAGTGTGACAGTGGACAGAAGGGGGATGTAAAACTAGACCACACAGAGATTCTGATCACCTGGTTTCAGGTCGTGACCTAGACCATGGTTTACATGGTTATGCCTAGATGTGGAGTGAAGGGTATTCTCATTCTGTTAGATTTAGGAGCCCTGGTGGCACAGTGGTTATAGAATCATAGAATCATAGACTCATAGAATCATAGAGTTGGAAGAGACCACAAGGGCCATCCAGTCCAACCCCCTGCCATGCAGGAACTCCAAGTCAAAGCATCCCTGACAGATGGCCATCCAGCCTCTGCTTAAAGACCTCTAAGGAAGGAGACTCCACTACACTCCGAGGGAGTGTGTTCCACTGTCGAACAGCCCTTACTGTCAGGAAGTTCCTCCTAATGTTGAGGTGGAATCTCTTTTCCTGCAGTTTGCATCCATTGTTCCGCGTTCTAGTCTCTGCAGCAGCAGAAAACAAGCTTGCTCCCTCCTCAATATGACATCCCTTCAAATATTTAAACAGGGCTATCATATCACCTCTTAACCTTCTCTTCTCCAGGCTAAACATCCCCAGCTCCCTAAGGCGTTCTTCATAGGGCAAGGTTTCCAGACCCTTCACCATCTTAGTTGCCCTCCTTTGGACATGCTCCAGTTTCTCCACATCTTTTTTGAATTGTGGTGCCCAGAACTGGACACAGTATTCCAGGTGGGGCCTGACCAAAGCAGAATAGAGTGGCACTATAACTTCCCTTGATCTAGAAACTATACTTCTATTGATGCAGCCTAAAATTGCATTGGCTTTTTTAGCTGCCGCATCACACTGTTGACTCATGTTCAGCTTATGGTCTACTTGGACTCCTAGATCCCTTTCACATGTGGTCTCATTCAGCCAGGTGTCCCCCATCCTATATCTGTGCATTTCATTTTTCCGCCCTAAGTGCAGAACCTTACATTTCTCCGCATTGAATTTCATTTTGTTAGCACTGGCCCAGCTTTCTAGTCTATTCAGGTCATTTTGAATTTTGATCCTGTCCTCTGTGGTATTAGCTACTCCTCCCAGTTTAGTGTCATCTGCAAATTTGATAAGTATGCCCCCAATTCTGTCATCTAAATCGTTAATAAAGATGTTGAATAGCACTGGGCCCAGGACAGAACCCTGTGGGACCCCACTGGTCACTTCTCTCCAGGATGAAAAGGAGCCATTGTTGAGCACCCTTTGAGTTCGGTCAGTCAACCAATTACAAATCCATGTAACAGTTAACTTGTCTATCCCACATTTTGCAAGCTTGTTTGCAAGAATGTCATGGGGAACCTTGTCAAAGGCCTTACTGAAATCGAGGTATACTATATCCACAGCATTCCCTTCATCTACCAAGCTGGTAATTTTATCAAAAAAAGAGATCAGGTTCGTTTGGCATGACTTGTTTCTCTGAAACCCATGTTGGCTTTTTGTGATTATGGCATTGGCCTCTAAGTGTTCACAGACTCTCTGCTTAATGACCTTTCCTGGAATTGATGTCAGACTAACTGGACGATAATTGTTGGGATCCTCTTTTTTTCCCTTTTTGAAGATGGGGACAACGTTTGCCCTCCTCCAGTCTGCTGGGACTTCTCCTGTTCTCCAGGAGTTCTCAAAGATTATTGCCAATGGCTCTGATATTACATTTGCCAGTTCTTTTAATACTCTAGGATGTAGTTCATCTGGTCCTGGAGATGTATATTCATTTAGGTTAACCAGGTATTCCTGTACTACCTCTTTACTTATTCTGTGCTGAATTTCCTCTATTCTGTCTCCATTATCCTTAGGTTGAGCACCCTTTGCCTTTTCTGAGAAGACTGAAGCAAAGAAGGTGTTGAGTAATTCTGCCTTTTCTCTGTCCCCTGTGAGCATTTTGCCATCTTCTGCACGCAGTGACCCCACTGTTTCCTTCTTCTTCCTTTTGCTGTGGACATATCCAAAAAAGCCCTTTTTATTGTTCTTAACCTCTCTAGCAAGCCTGAGTTCATTCTGCGCTTTAGCTTTTCTGACTTTACCCCTACACGTGCTTGCTATTTGTTTGAATTCCTCTTTCGTGATTTCTCAATTTTTCCATTTCTTATACATGTTCCGTTTAAAACTTAGCTCATTTGAAAGTTCCTTAGTCATCCATCCTGGCTTCTTGAGACATCTTCCATTTTTCTTCCTCATTGGAACTGTTTGAAATTGTGCCTTCAATATCTCCCCTTTGAGAAACTCCCATCCGTCTTGAACTCCCTTTTCTTTTAGTATTCCTGACCATGGGATCACTCCCAGTATTTCTCTAAGTTTATTGAAATCAGCTCTCCTAAAGTCTAGAGTGCGTGTCTGACTATGCCTAGCTTCTCCCTTCCACTGTATTACAAACTCCAGGAGAACATGGTCACTTCCACCCAAGGATCCAACCACTTGCACCCCATCAACTAGGTCTTCCCTGTTGGTTAAGATCAGATCTAAAATGGCTGATCCCCTTGTTGCCTCTTCCACCTTTTGGACAATGAAATTGTCTTCCAGGCAAGTGAGGAATTTGCTTGACTTTGAGGATTTGGCTGAGTTTGACTTCCAGCAAATATCAGGATAGTTGAAGTCACCCATCACTACTACATCTCTCTTTTCTGAGTATGTGATTATCTGTTCTAGAAAGGCATCATCCAATTCCTCTGCCTGAGTCGGGGGTCTGTAGTAGACTCCCACAGTAACATCCCTGTTATTTCCCTCTCCTTTAATTTTTATCCAGATGCTCTCCACCTGGCTTCCAGTATTGACTTCCTGCATCTCTTCACTGGTGTAAATATCCCTGACATATAATGCTATTCCTCCTCCTTTCCTGCTTGGCCTGTTTCTCTTAAAAAGGTTATACCCCTCTATTTCTACATTCCAATCATGAGACTTATCCCACCAGGTTTCAGTGATGCCTATTATATCATATTTCCCTTGTTGTGCTAGGAGTTCAAGTTCATCCTGCTTATTTCCCATACTCTGTGCATTAGTGGAGAGGCATTTAAGACCATGTGTCCTCTTTACTTGCTGCTTTTGCACATTTTTTTGCCTCCTACTGTTGGGTCCTGGCACTGTTTGCCTTGTTCCCTCTATGCCACTTGGACTATTCTCTCCATCCCTTTTGCCTTCCAGTATAATGTCTCCCTCCCCCACATAACTCAGTTTAAAGCCCTCCTGATCAGATTCTTCAGACTGTTGGCAAAAACGTTTTTGCCAACTGGCGTGAGATGCAGTCCATCCCTTGCCAGAAGTCCCTCCTCATGGAACCGCAGCCCATGATCCAAGAATCCAAACTGTTCTTGGCGGCACCATCTACGGAGCCAGTTATTCACCTCTGCTATTTTCCTCTCCCTTCCTGGACCATGCCCTTCTACCGGGAGTAGAGATGAGATGACAACCTGTGCATCCATCTCTTTCAGCTTCCTTCCCAGAGCCTCATAATCCCTTTTGATATTCTGAAGGCTGTGCCTTGCAGTATCATTGGTTCCCACATGAACCAAAAGAAGGGGATAACGGTCAGTAGGCTTGACAAGTCTTGTCAGCCTCTCCGTCACATGATGGATCTTTGCCCCAGGGAGACAACACACCTCCCGAGACATCTTGTCAGGCCCACAAACTACTGCTTCTGTACCCCTCAGCAAGGAGTCCCCCACCACGACCACGCGCCTCCTCCGAGGCTTAGCAGTGGCTGTTCCTTTTCGTGATACTCTCAGGCTCTCCTGCTCTGTCCCTGATGTCTGTCCCTGCTGCTTTTCCTCATCATCTCTGACAACAGAGAGAGATTCAAAGCGATTCTGTAGCTGCAAGCCGCTCACAGAACGTTCCCTGGTTTCCTTACTTCTGTGTGTGACCTTCCTCCAAGCATCTACCTCTGTTGTATGTGGAGTGACCTCCTCCGCCCCAACAACTTCCTCTGTCTGTTTCCCACCCAAGACATTCTGGTCTGATCTGTTCAGGAGAATCTCCTGCTCTCTATGATGCTGGAGTGCAGATATCTGCTCCTCTAGCTGCTGTACTTTCTCTTCCAAGAGGGCTACCAACTTGCACTTGTGGCAGGTGTAGTTCGCCACCTCTGTAGGCAAGAAGACAAACATCCCACATGTGTTGCAGGTGACTGCTGCAGGGCCTTCAGTGTCCATACTGAGAAGTCTTAAGGAGGCACTGAAATAAGACTGTGGGCTTCCCTTGCTAGACTTGGCCTTTATTCCCAAGCTCTGTCACTGAGTTCAAGTCACGGGGCCTATAGTTATGTAGAGAGCTCCTGGCTAAAAGCTCCTTCCAAAGGCAAGTCTCTGATTCACTTCCTCTGATGCTTCAGGCCGGCTCCTCTTCTATTCTCTAAACACCTCCTTGACTAGATTAAAAAAAAATCAAAATTCGCGCGCCGTTAGGCGCGCACTTCTGCTAGCCTTGAGTAGCCTTAAGTAGCCTCCCAGCACTGGCTCCCAGAATGCAATGGCTAAAGTGTAAATTAGATTAGATCTCACCCAAGCACATGGACTAGAACCTCCTCCTTTTCTTTCTCCTCCTTAAAGGAAATGAAGCTTCTGCTAGCCTTGAGTAGCCTTAAGTAGCCTCCCAGCACTGGCTCCCAGAATGCAATGGCTCAAGTGTAAATTAGATTAGATCTCACCCAAGCACATGGACTAGAACCTCCTCCTTTTCTTTCTCCTCCTTAAAGGAAATGAAGCTTCTGCTAGCCTTGAGTAGCCTTAAGTAGCCTCCCAGCACTGGCTCTCAGAATGCAATGGCTAAAGTGTAAATTAGATTAGATCTCACCCAAGCACATGGACTAGAACCTCCTCCTTTTCTTTCTCCTCCTTAAAGGAAATGAAGCTTCTGCTAGCCTTGAGTAGCCTTAAGTAGCCTCCCAGCACTGGCTCCCAGAATGCAATGGCTCAAGTGTAAATTAGATTAGATCTCACCCAAGCACATGGACTAGAACCTCCTCCTTTTCTTTCTCCTCCTTAAAAGAAATGAAGCTTCTCCTAGCCTTGAGTAGCCTTAAGTAGCCTCCCAGCACTGGCTCCCAGAATGCAATGGCTCAAGTGTAAATTAGATTAGATCTCACCCAAGCACATGGACTAGAACCTCCTCCTTTTCTTTCTCCTCCTTAAAGGAAAAATGTCTGCACTACAGCCACTCAATATTGTGAATTCAATCCCAGCCAGGAGCTCAGAGTCGACTTAGCCTGGCATCCTTCCATAGGTCACTAAAATTAGTACCCAGATTGTTGAGGGCAATTAGCTTACACATTATAAACTGCTTAGGGGGTGCTTAAGTGCACTGATAAGCGGTATAGAAATATACTTGCTATTGCTATTGCTGTTAGAGGAGCACAGATTACTATGACAGGTGATTTACATGATCATTTGTAATCTATGAAACCATTTATAGCCCATTGGCCTTGTATTGCCTACCCAGTGCATGAGAAAAAAAAAAAAAACCATCATTGATTTTGCAATGTACAAAAGGCTAAAATCAATTGCTAGTTCAAACTAATAGACCAATTGAATCAATTTTTGAATGGTAGGTCGACACTGAAGTAAATCTCATTGAATGAGTGAGTTTAATTTAATTGGAACTAGCAACTGGATTTTGCTGAAAGAGTCTAGCTGCATTTTTAGAGAGTCTCTTGTATAGGGAGGGTCTTCATTTAGATAAATAGACTCATCTGTGCATCTTCTGTGAGCAAGTGTCTCCAAGAATAGTCATCTGGTAGTTGGTGTAACTTTCCATGACTTTGCTTTGCATTCATATTGTATCGACTAAATATATCCCGTTGATAAGATTTCTACTGGTCTCCTGTTTGATTGCCAATGTGAGCATTAATTTCTAACAGAAATTGGTGTTGTTACTTAGTTTTAGTTTATATTGCTTGTGACATATTATGTAAATGCACTTTATAACCCTATTTACAAAATGTTTTCATTTGCTAACCTGAAGGAAAATGGTATTTCAGGAAACAAGAAAACTATGAGCATAGGGAAACACAATTCCCATCATACAGTACCCTGACAATCAGCATTGGAAACAATTTATTGACAGCTTGAAAATGTGAGAAACATGTATTTTTAGAAATGCACTATAGAGCTATGATGATGCATGACTACTTTCTATGTTTTATTGGCTTTATGTCACCTAATTCATAAGAAACTAAAACATATTGTTTGTGAGAGTGCCAACTTTCTCCATTTTGGATAATGAAAAAGACAGTTTAAAAAGTCAATATGTCAGCAGTTTAAAGGCACTGGATTTATGAGGATATAAGCAAGCAATATATTTAGCTGATTAAAAGGCAAATACATTTTCAGCTGCCTCTTCCCACTTTACTATACATGTATATATCTAGTATATATATCTATGCATATTTTTCACTGGGGAGATCTGAGATACATGCATTTCTTCAGCAACATTATGTTCAGTCAAATTGTGACAACCTGTAGACAATCCAGGACATTACCTTTTATCCATGTATGTATGTGTAAATTATCACACATTTTCTTTCTTTCCTTATTTGTTTGTTTCCATGATACAATCTTTATACTATAGCTCACAAAACTAAAGCAGCATGAAACACTTTCACACATTATAAGAATTATAAAAATGTGGACATAATAGGAGTTAAAATCCTAGCATACCACACTTCAACAGAAGACAGACAGAGCTACAATACTGGATTATCTTTAAAATCCAATAGAGATGGGGCCACATGTACCACCCCAGAAGGAAAAAAAGCATGATAGGCATGGGGCTACTGTCTCCACCAGCCTGGTAGATTTTATGAGCAGGACAAAGAATTGAGGATCAAAGCTGTTTGGAGAAGGGGAGGCATTTCACTAAATCTCTTTTAAAAAGAACTTTTAATTCCTACCCCTATTCTCACCAGTAGAAACACAGATGTATTCCATGCTTTCCTTTTCCTGTCACCTGCTGATGCAATAGCATCAAGAACAACTCTGTGACCAGGCAGGCCAGCATTTGACATCTTCTACAAAGTCCTCAAGCTGTTGTGACAGATGTCTATCAGTGTAATAAAATAAAATGATCAAAAGTATTCAGGAGGAAAAAAAAATAACAAAATGGTCTTGGGAGCATAGAATGTAAAAAATAACTTAAAATCACAATTTCTCTCTCTCTCACACACACACACATGCTGTAGAAATAGTGCGGTTTGATACCACCAATTAGATTTTTGTTCAGTTAGAATGAAATTAGCTACTGATTTCAATTGCCTTCAATAAGAAAAGCAAATATCCATAATAGTATTTAAATATACAAATGAAAGGGCCTTATTGTTTACTATCCACACCCATAGCTAGGACAGACAGCTATGATTGTTAAGTCAAGTGTGCTTTCATTACTCACCAAGATAAATCAAATATACTGAAAGTAATTAAGCCTCTAACTTAAATCCACAAACACTAAGAAAGTTTGTAGATGGAGATTAATCCTACAGAGCATAGTCACTGTGGGGAGTCAGTCCTGTTGTGAAGAAGTTTCTTCCTGGTTCACGTAGGTACCAAAAGTATAATCCTTATCTACATATTTCCATATTTTTGGAGCTCAACAGAGACCTAGTGTCTTTAAGTGTGTATTGCTGAGCTTATTTTTTCTTATCAGTCTCATTGTAATAATTTCACAGTGGTTATATGCTAATACTTTTTCTTCAGCTTATTGTAGGCCATTTTACTCCAGGAGGGGAAAGTGTTCAGCAAGAGACAAAACCGTCAACAAATATTAGAAGTAGTTTTGGGCAAAATTCATATATAGTGAATGGTTTATCAAGGAATATGATAAATTGTGCAATTAATATAAAAGTAATATTACAATATTAAAGCATACAAAAAACAATTGAGCACTGGAATTAGAATTGTCCAAGCCATTATAGTCCCCATCACCATTTATGGATGTGAGTGCTGGATGGTAAAGGAAGTGGATAAGAATAAAATCAACTCAGTTGAGATGTGGTGCTGGAAAAGAGTGCTGAGGATACTATGGACAACCAAAAAGATAAACCAATGGGTCCTTAAAAAATCAAGCTGAAACTTTCCTTGGAAGACAAGATAATTAAATTGAGGCTATTGTACTTTGGCCACATCAGAGGGTAATAGAAAGAGAGGAAGACCACACACCAGATGTATAGGCACGATCATCCATCTGAACTTGCAGGACCTGAGCAGAGTAGCGGAGAACAGGGAGTCTTGATGATGTCTCATCCATAGGGTTACCATGAGTCAGAGTCAACTTAAGGGCAGTTAACAACAATATTATTACAAGTATAGTAGAATTCAATATAATACTATGAATTATAAAAAAGTAAACATAAAGGTTTCCCCTTTGAAGTGATTGTCTAGTTGTGTCTGATTGCAGGGGCTGGTGCTCATCTTTGTTACTAAGCCAAGGGAGCCAGCATTGTCAAAGATGACTCCATGATCATATGGCCAACATGACAAAATACCAAGATGCATGAAATGCTGTTACCTTCCCACCAAAGTGGGTATCTTGGTATTACTGGATTTCAACATGCTCTGTTTGCAATTTTTTTCCTATCCTTCTATTGTATACTATATATACTCATGTATAAATCTAGAAATTTAGGTCAAAAAATTGACCCAAAAAACCTGAGTCAACTTATTCACGGATCAATGTAAGTAGTATATCTTAACTCTTATTTAAAAGAAGGAACCATCCCCTGGTGAAAGCACCAACCTCCTCTGCTTTCTCACCCATCCAGCCTTAAGAGTGAGCTCAAAGAATTATGTCGGCTGGAATTTTGTAAGTTCTTTTACATTATTTTGTTTTGCTTCATCCTTTAGATCCTTTGTTACATGCCCCTAAGTTTTACCCTCGACTTATACACAGGTCATAACAAAATCCATAATTTTGGCCTCAATACTTGCCTTTGACATGATTTATAGTTGAGTATATACGGTAGGTTTCTCACTTTTTTTTTTCCTGCACTGAACAAACTTTTAATACTTCTGTCCTAGTTTTCCAGTTCCATT
This sequence comes from Urosaurus nigricauda, assembly GCA_034509955.1. Taxonomy (NCBI): domain Eukaryota; kingdom Metazoa; phylum Chordata; class Lepidosauria; order Squamata; family Phrynosomatidae; genus Urosaurus; species Urosaurus nigricauda. The sequence goes on along the minus strand of JAOEGL010000001.1, from coordinate 250,693,244 downwards.
GCACAATCTACCTAATGAGCAAAATGTTTCTCCTTCCTCATTGATCAAAACAGGTCTCTGTGTATTTCCCCCAAATTATGAATATATTAGCTGCCCATGTGTTAAAACATGGCATTGTCTGGTCCATAGTGTTTTTTTCTTGGAAATCACTTGTAAGCCTCAGAAATGTGCAAATATCTGAGACAGGATGCACATTTCCTCATGACAAGTGTTGGGAGGTGCAAAAATATTATTACCCATCTTTCATTGAGACTAAGGAGGCCAATGAAATTTCTTTCCATCAATACTAACCTGCCAAGTAATAAAATACAATATATGAAATATATAGAGTTCTCCTCAAATGCAGCAATGTTCCATTTAGCCTAGGATTCTGCCTCTTATCCTGGACAACCAGATCACTCTGAGAAGCCCTTAAACTTGATATGAAAACTGTAGCTGTGCCCACGTTTCAACCTTCTTTGTCATCAGAATTTAGTATTCAGTGTTCAGTATTCATAGGTATGAAATTACAGGACCTAAGCACAACAGTGGAGAACAGGGATTCTTGGAGATTTCTCATCCACAGGGTCGCCATGAATCAGGATTGACACAAAGGCAGTTAAGAACAACAAATTGTAGATTAACATTAAGGTTCTGTAGGGTGGAATAAGTTATCTGGCAACTACAGAGGCATAAATATCTAGTTAATGATAAGACATTTTATTATATTCTATATTCAAGTGGAAGGAAATTTGTGCAGAAGCAGAAACACACAATTTTTCAAAGCATTGGAGCAGCATACATCATTCATTTAATAGGAATGGCATAGAATTTCATTGGATATACAACATTTCCAACAAAAGCAACTTTTTTTTCTATCTTCCTTTTGTAGCTTCTCTGGAAGAAACATACTTTGCCTGAAGAATATGCACATCTTAAAGGCTTGGGAATTTTTTTTAAAATGAATTACACACAAATAATATACACATTTTAAAAGACAAATGGCAAAAAATGGGTGTGTTGGCACAATACCATAAAATCCCCATAACCATGGGGGATGCATTCCCTGACTTACTATGGAAATGTGAAGCCATGAGGATGTTGACAATAGAGTCACACTGGAGGACCTAGAAATTCCTAGAAAGAATGCCAATGCAACTCAGTTGTCAACATCCGGAGGAAGTACACTATAGAATCATGCTGGAGGACCTACAAAATGCCTCTTAGAGTGATTATGAATATATCTTGGGAAATAGGAGTAGAGTGGCAAAACAAGAAAAGTATAACAAAATCAGATGATTGCTTCTATTTCACAGGAATCAGATGATTTCTGACAACCTAGGAATAATGAAAATTTCACAAGTTTTAAGTATGTGTGCATGTGTGTGCATTCAAAATGAATGCTGTTTTCTTCAGAAGAGCATTCTGGGCTCTGGTTACATCTCTATAGACCACTTTGCAAAAGGGATTATATGATGTTCTGCCAATAAAAAAAATAGACTCTTGTGTCTGTTTCTGCAAGGTGTTATTCTAGAATGATAATATTTTCTTAAATATTAATCATATCTACAAATTTTAGTAATGCATAGCTTAGAGTGGAGATGGTATGGAGTACAGAGCCTAGAGCATTAGCTTTGAAAATTAATTTGAAAATGTTAACCATTAGAAAGTGGGAAATTAATTCACTGCCATAAACACTAATAATTAAAATCATTCATTTGGTTGATTTATGTTAATGGACTCACTGATAAAAACATTGGCTTGGGGCCAGACCATGGGACTGACACAGAATGACATGGAGGTTGTAAGTGTAGACCCTGGGGGAACACATTTTGTCATTGGTACCTTCAGAAGGGCTCTTTTGCTCCACTTAAAGTTATCTGCCCCCAACCTAGATTTCCTCCAACATGGACAAAATGTGATTCATGTCCAACACTTCTGATAACTGGCAGGTTGAGAAAGACTGCCCTAAAGCATAGGATGTCATCTTACAACCTCTTCAGTTTAGTTTGTTACTCATTTGTATCTCTCTTTTCTACCTATGGGGCTGTATGCAAAGGCCAAAAGGCCCAATCCTCCCCTCGCCAGCTGAAGTTTCCCAAAAACTGCTTCTAAAGTTGATAGTACAGATGCATGTGCACCTCCTTACCTGTTGTCACTGCCACCATTCTCCTTGCAGCCCCCAGTCATGGCCTATGATGTTGGAAGGGGGCTCCTGGCCATGCAGGGTGAAGCCAGGCACCCCATTTTCACCCTTATGGGCCACGGTAGGAGACTGTATGGAAATCAACCGCAGTGGTGGGTGAAGCAGAGGCAGCAGTAGCAGCAATGGTGGTATTGGCATACCAGACCAAGTAAGTTCCAGTGGCAAGAATGGGTCAGATCCATGGGCAGAATATGGCAGAGTTGGCCCATTGTATCCTGCCCATGCATTTGAGCCCAACCCCACCCCCCACCAATAAGTACACTTCAACCATTCTTTAAATGTCTTGTTTGTTAAAGGTTAATAAAGAGGGTCTTATTTCAGTTACAAGTTGTCAGTCCACCACAGGTACATCAATAAGTGTATAGCCATAAAGATTAGCCACTGAATCAAGAGTGGAGAATTCTTTTTCTGAAATTTTGAGAGTCTTTGTGCATGTATAGAACATTTTCCTGCACAACTGAATCAGGTCATCATCATCATCATCATCATCATCATCATCATGTTTATTTATAACCCGCCCCTCTAATAAAATACTCGGAGCGGGGTACAACAGAATATAAAAAATACAAAGTAAAACAGCAATCGTATCCCTCCCATACCAACCCCCCCCCCCATAAAACTGAATTAAACCAGAATATGTTAAAATTAGAGGTGTTAAAATTGGTCAGCAACTATTAAAAGAAAATACAGTCTCCTGAGCAGTATATGTGCAAATTCGCAGTAGATGGATCAGCAGTTTTGCGTAAGGGAACAGCTAAAGTTGATTCTCCAGTTCTATTTACATTTTCAGAGTCGGGAGTTGATGGTCCATTTATACCTTCTTCAAAGAAAGGCCTGCTGGAAAAGATGTGTCTTTAGAGCCTTTTTGAAACTGGCCAGTGGTGTAATGAGATGCATCTCATCTGGCAGGCCGTTCCAGAGCTTGGGAGCGGTAGCTGAGAAAGTCCTCTGGGAGGTCTGCGACAGCCTAGTTTTCATAGGCTTCAGCAGATTCCTCCCAGAGGACCGAAGTGTGCGGGGCAGTTCATACGGGAAGAGGCGGTCCCTAAGGTAAGACGGGCCTGAGCCATGTAGGGCTTTAAAGGTTAGTACCAACACCTTGTACTGTGCCCGGAAACTGATGGGCAGCTAGTGGAGAGCTTTAAGCACAGGTGTTATGTGCTCTCTCCTTGATGTTCCAGTGATAAGTCTGACTGCCATGTTCTGAACTAGTTGAAGTTTCCGGGTTAGGCACAAGGGTAGCCCCATGTAGAGCGTGTTACAGAAATGCAGACGTGAGGTTACTAAAGCATGTACCACAGACTCCAGGTCTTTCGTATCCAGAAAAGGGCGCAGCTGGCGTATTAGCCGAAGCTGATAACAGGCGCTCCTGACCGTCGCATTCACCTGACTGGTCATGTGAAGTGACAAATCAAGGAGTACCCCCAGACTGCAAACAGAGTCCTTGGAGAAGAACGTGACTCCATCTAGGACTGGAAGTTGTATTCCCAAGCCTAGTTTCGGACCGATGACTGCTAGTACCTCCGTTTTGTCCAGATTTAGCTTCAATCTGTTTTCTCTCATCCAATCCATTACTGCCACAAGACAGTCATTAAGAGGGGAGGTGCCACCTGAAGACTGAGCCGATGATCTGGTCATGGAGAGGTATAGCTGAGTGTCATCAGCGTACTGAAGACACTGAGCTCCATGCCTCCGAATGATCTCACCCAGTGGCTTCATATAAATGTTGAATAGCATCGGGGACAGAATGGTGCCCTGAGGGACACCACAATTAAGCTCGATTTTAGAAGAGCAGCTGTCCCCGAGCCTCACCCTTTGGGATCTGTCAGAGAGGAAGGATCGGAACCACTGGAGAGCAGTGCCTCCAATTCCTAACTCTCTCAACCAACCCAAAAGGATGGAGTGATCTACAGTGTCAAAGGCCCGCTGAGAGATCCAAGAGCACTAACAGGGTCACACAACCCCTGTCAATGCTCAAGTGGAGGTCATCAGTCAGAGCAACCATGGCAGTCTCCACTCCATGTCCAGTCCTGAAGCCGGTTTGGAATGGATCAAGATAATCGACTTCATCCAAAACTGCCTGGAGTTGGATGGCGACTGCCCTCTCGATCACCTTGCTTAGAAATGGAAGCAAGGACACTGGTCTGTAGTTGTTTTTGTCCAGGGGGTCAAGGGAGGGCTTTTTCAGGAGAGGCTTAACCGCCGCCTCTTTGAGACAGGATGGTAGAGTGCTCTCCTTAAGAGACGCATTGATCGTGTTCCGAAGAAACACTCTCAATGCATCTCCACCCTGGACGACCAGCCAGGATGGGCAAGGATCGAGGGGGCAGGTCGTCTTCCTCATACTTCCAAGTAGCTTGTCCATGTCATTGGTACTTACAGATTGAAACTCATCCAGTAATGTGACTACAACGGAGTGATTAGACACCTCACCTAAAGGATCTGGAGGAAAGGTAGCATCCAAGTCGGCTCTTATCCAAGAGATTTTATCTGCAAAGTTGTTAAATGCATCACAGCTGGCCGTCGTAGGGTTAAGTAGGGGATTTGGCGCAGGGGGAACCTGCGTCAGCTCCTCCACCACCTTAAACAGTTCTGCTGGGCGGGACTCTGCAGACGCTATGCATGCAGAACTGAAAGATTTCCGCACTGCATGCAAAGGCTCCCGATAGGCGTGAAGATGCTGCCTATGGCGAGTCTTGTCGGATTGGAGTTGAGTCTTCCACCACTTGTGCTCTTTTCCGCCTTCCTGTTCCCAAGAAGCAGTACAGCACATGTTTTGCACATAAGAGCCAGAAATCCGAAATTCAATCCATGGCATCACTAGCTTAAAAGATCATCTAGTGAACATTACCTTAACACTTATTTGTTTAAATTTCCTCCAATCCTAGTGTTTCTTCTCTTGAAGCAGCAGATAATCCTGTTTTTCTGACTATGATGGAAAGACTGGAACACACTCTAAATATATGCTTTAGTGAACTAGGTTATTAGAATCTAATAACCTAGTTCACTAAAGCATATATTTAACTTTAGTAGTAATTATGGGTTCCAGAAAGTTTGATTAACTTATTTGACAAGTTTATCAAATTCATAACTTAGTGAGTTTAACCAATGATTTAATTCTAGGCTATGGCTGAGTCTGTTAAAAGGACCATATCATGTTCTACTACTGAGAAACTAGACCCTTATGTTTGTTTCCGCAAGATGTTATTCTAGAATGATGACATTCTGTTAGATTGTAATCATACCTCTTAGATTGTAATCAAGCAAAGTATTATCTTCTCTCCTATAGATCACAGTAATTTCTGTTCCCTGTTGTGGATTGCATTTGATTCCATTTTGTCTTTGTCACTAAACAAGAGACTAAATTGCAGCTTCTTTTCCCAATTTCTTCTGTCCATAAACTATTCTCTTGGCTCGTTACACAACATGATCTCTGGATTTTTAGAAAACTTTAGAAAACTTGGATGACTCCCTTTCAGCATGTGACTAATGGGTTTCAGGTTCTCTCTAAATCAAATTTCTGTAGAATAACGAAGACACCACAGATAATGTCATAAGCTACTTTGATGTGCTCTTGATCCATGTATTTGGATTTATTTGTTTAGCTTTTTTAAAAAATAAAGTATACTGTGCTCATTGAATACTGTATAGATTAGACAGAGAGGGGAAAAAATCTAGTGCAATAATTTCCCCTTGTTTTTCTGAGACCTTGTTCATTACATTGTCAAATCACTATATAGTAAAACTTATATGGCCACCTCTACTTAATACACCAGACATGTGTATACTGAAAGAGAACAATTTTAGGACTGTGGATGGAAATTTCTGCACCATGTTTCAGTCAATATTTTAATATTGGTCAGAGATAAAATTATCTTAGCGGCCATGTATTCTGTATGTACTTAGTCAAGGAAGCCACAGCTCGGAGTATGCAAGATCTAAGTATAGCTATTGATGACAGAATGACTTGCAGGTGTCTTAATTCCTAGATTAATCTAAGCTGACTTGATGGCAGTTGACAACAACAAATTCTGAGGTAGCAGTGAGCGAAATTTACTGAATACCAGTTAGAATGTGTGCACACAGATAGTTCTATACTAAAGGTATGATTGTTTATGAAGTGACAAAAGGTACTTATATATAATTATATATATTGTCAGTAATTAAGCATTTCCTTGAAAATTTTGTACTTTCATGATTATAGGACAAATTACAGCAGTTTGCTCCCCACTGCAGGAAAAAAATATTCTTTCACACTATTCTCCCTGTTTCAGACTGTCCCAAAGTGAGGTGGAGGACTTATTCTATGGAGAAAATCACAGGAAACAGTATTATCTGCAGAGGAAGCCCACTTTCTGCACAGAATATGTAGGATGGGGTACACACACACACCACACACACACACACACATTATTTCTCTGCAAAATAATTCAAGATATTAGGGGGAAAAGTGTGTCAAGTTCTCATTGGTCTGTTATTTTTCACAGCAGAGTTACCCTACAATTGGTTTGAGATTGAATGATTAGGAATATTATTTCCATCCCCAATACATATGGTATACTTGGCAGAGGAACCCGAGAGCTTCATAAAGGATATATATGGGTGTGAATTTAGTGTGGACACTAGTGTCTTCAAATGAGCAGATCAAACTTTATTGCTTTTCTTGCTCTTAGCGACTCTTGGGACTATTCAAGTGAAATTTAATAACATCTCATCACTGGATTATTCTGATATAAGACTTTGATATAATTCAACAAGCAGGTTATTTTAAATAATGTACTCTTACCTGATGAAGAGATTTGAAGATCTCAAAAGCTTGCAAACAGTTTTGTGCTTGTTAGGTTGGTCCAATAATCACCAAAATATGTACTATATATTGTTGTGATCATTCACCACTTTCTGTGGTGGTGGGATGTTGATGGTAGCAATGCTGCTGGTAAATCTCCCTGTCAGAGTTTTTGCTTATTTTCTTTCTTTCTTTCTTTCTTTCTTTCTTTCTTTTATTTTATTTTATTTTATTGTCATTTACAATATATTCACAGCTTAGGTATTTGTCAGCTTTACATCAAAGTTAACTTAAGTAACAGATAATTGTTTATATTTCAGAATTTTCCTTTTTTTTTCCTTCTCATTTAATGACTTCCTCGTGTCTTCCTGTTCCGATTGTCCTTGTTTCCTTTATACTTTTAAGCTTCTTTACATTGAATATAGTTTCTTTATATCTTCAGTGCTCTTAGTCTTACTTATATTAATTTGGAATGTTCTAGATTTTTCTTGTTGCTTTAATAATAGAAAAGCCTATTTTTTTTTCAAAAACTAATTGTTCTCTCAGTAAATTATTAATGTTTCCCATTCATGGTCTGCTTGTTCTAAAGGCTTTATTTGTGTTAATTTGTCCATTTTGATAACTTCCAATAAGTCCATCTGCTGCCCTTCTATCTCTGGTATTTCTTTGATTTTCCACTTTTTAGTTAAATTAATTCTTGCTATCGAAGACATATATAATATCTGTTTCCATTTTTTCTTTGCTCTACTTCATTGCTAATTTTATCTGTCATATTTAATAGATATACTTCCTGGGACATCTCATAACTAATCTTTAACATCTCACAAATCTTAAAGTGTATATTCTGCCAAAATTCCTTCACTTGGGGCACTGCCACCACATATGCATCCAAGATCCCCTTTCTTTACCACATTTCCAACAATTGTGGTTTGTGTTCTTATTCATTTTAGCTATTCTTTCCGGGATAAGATGCCAATGATAAGCCAATTTAATGTAATTTTTATGTATCCTCTGATATTTAGTGAATTTGAATGTCTTTTTTCTTGCTTGATGCAAACTTTACAGTTCTAATGGTCTTCCAATGTCTAATGCCCAAGCTATCATGAAATGTTTAATAGCATCTTGTTCCAGACCTTTTGCTTAGGAGTTAAACTAAATGTGGAAATGTTACTAGGCAATAGTGATGTGACGATTATTCGTCATGTTCCCCTAAAGATTGTTGATTTCTCAGCCCCTTTAATTGATTTATGAATGAGCTGAGAAATTTGCCACATGGTCGCATAGAAGTGAGAATTTTAACATGTTTCACTGCAAATGAAGTAAAGGGACAGAATTTTTTTATGCCATCATTACAATAAAACTGCAGAAGTGAAGAGTGTGTTAATTTTTACACTCAAGTCACATACAAAGCTGTTTTACCAATGAGATTATGTGTTGCTATTTTATTTATTTATTTATTTATTTATTTGCAGTGACTGGGTTCCCATTTGTTAAAACTCAAACAGAAAATGTCACACAAAGGAAGATGGCAGTGAAGGGAGATTGCTTGGTCTGGTTTCTGAAAGAGACAAAATAAAGCTGGGATCAGTTTTGTCAATGTCATATAGCGGAAAGGAGGATTATGTAAACTGTAGTCCAAAACTTTTCAAAGCTCTAATTCTCTTTCTTTGTCTACATTGCTCTAGCCAGTGCATATTATAATGCATTGGAGTCTAGCTATTGTTGAACTGCAAGTTCCAGCAGCCTCTAGCTGTGGTAGTCAATGCTGAGAAATGATGGGAGCTGGCCTTTCCAAGTAGACCTCAAGATAAAGTTGCCGTAAATCAGAGTCGGGTAATTATAGAAGATTTAATATTTCTTAACCCCTTTTATTAACATTTCCAGGGGCTGTTCTTTTGTTAAGCTAGTGTATCTTTATTTGATGGCCCTTGGGAATCCCTTCCAACTCTAGGATTCTCTGTATTCCTGCATGGTAGAAGGGGGTTGGAATGGGTGGCCCTTGGGGGAACCTTCCAATTCTAGGATTCTGCATGCACCTTTAAGAAGCCCCATCAACTTTGTGTGTGTGTGTGTGTGAATTTCCTAGAATTTTCTTAGGTGAGAAATCCTGAAAGCTAGCCTATAACACCTGGTATTCCCTGACGGTTCCCCATCCAAGTACTAACCAGGGTCAATTGACCCTGTATGGCTTCCAAGCTCCAGATGTTGGACTGCAGCTTCCAGCATTTCTCAGCATTGGCTACACCAGCTAGGGACAGCTGGAACTTGCAGTCTAACAATAGCTGGACTCCATAACTCAGTTCATTGCAGTGTATGTGCTAAAGAGAGCAGGGTAAAGAAATAAAATTATAGCTTGGAAAAATTTGGACTGCAGCTCCTACAAACTCCCAGGACTTGTAGACAAAACTGAATCTCAACACCTCATTGGCAAGACAGCTTTACCTTCACTAGTGTGTGAAAATTCACACCCTCTTGCACTCCTGCTGTTTTATTGCAATGATGCCATAAAGTAAATGGCCGAGCTTCAAAAGAAATTTCCTGCCTCTGATTGGAATGGCTGATTGCTGGCCATTGTGAGAGATGAGACAGTGTAATTATTTCACACTTTTCATGTAGGGAGAAAAATAATTTTATTACCCAGCATGAGAAGAATTATTGTGTCATTTTACAACATTACTAGGCAACATTAGTGGTAGTGTGTGTGACACTGGCAAGGATATCTCAGAGACAATAGCAGTGACACCATAGCTTGTTAGTACTGCACAGAATGAGGCACAGGAAACCTTTTTTTGAACCTGAAGACTATATTTGTTGAATTTAAAGGTGATGTTAAAAAAACATATTTGCATTAAGTCTGATTGACCAGGGTCCAGAAAAATCCTGGACTGAAGCCAGGGACATTGTGAGGGAGGAATGCAAAAAGGCACTATCTGCAGCCAAACTCAAAGAGAAGCTTCAATGAATGACAAATTAAACTCTTCAAGCAGTTAAGGATAGTCAAGAAGCCAAAGAAAAAGGTGACATAAATATGGTCAGAGCCTTGAAAGCAAACTATTCAGCAACTTGTGCATGGGGATGGGAGAACTACTGTAATAATCAAGTCAGAGAAATAGAAATAGAAGATGATGACAACAAAGGAAGAATAAGAAATCTCTTTTACAAGACCTGGGAAATCAAAGAGATGGGGATGTCTACAACCACCAAGGGAACACATTATATGACCAAGTAGAAATAAAAAGCCCATGGGAATTATACACTGAAGAACCTTCTAAAAGAGATTAAAGGAAAGCTGGTTCATTCAAGGAATAATTATCTGAAGATTAATCTACAACCTTAGAAAGTGAAGTGGAAGCTGCACTCAGAACACTTGACAGAAATAAATCATCAGGAACAGATGACATACCAATAGAGCTGCTTTAAACTACAGAGATGGAATCTACTCTAGTTCTAACGAAAATCTGTCAACAAATGGGGAAAACAAAAGAATGTCTACAGATTGGAAAACCTCAATATATACCCCAGTCCTCAGGAAAGGGGGCACCAAGGGATTCAGTAACCACCAGACTATTTTATTAATCTCCCATGCAAGCAAAGTGATGCTTTGGCTCAGTCATGATTCACAATGGAGACTGCAGTCAAGAAATCAGAAGAGACTGGGGACTTGGAAGGACAGCTATGATGGAACTAACAAAATTCTAAAGTTAGGATCATCCATACCATCATATTTCCAATTTCTATGTATGGTTCTGAAAGCTGGTCAGTGAAGAAAGCTGGTGCCGGGAAAGAGTTCTACAGAGACTATGGGCTGCTAAAAAGATAAAATAAATGCTGCCTCCTAGAGCAAATCAAGACTGAACTCTGCCTATACACCAAGATTACAATAATGCTTGGTAAGCTAGAAGGTATTAGGAAAAAAGGAACATCAAATATGCAGATGCTCAGTAAAGGAAGCCACAACCCTTAGTCTTCAAGCTGGGTTGTTGATGTTAAGATTGCTGTAAGTCAAAGTTGATTTGATGTCAGTTAATAATACAAACCTATAGGGCCATGTTAAAGCAAACCCCAAACATTATAGCCCAATTTGCAGTTAGTGAAATGGAGACAGTTAATGAAATGGAGACATTCCCATCTCTGAACTTTGAAGGAACTATCCACAGTGCTGATAGCTCTTTTAGGGTTTATACTAAAACCCCAACAAAATTCATTAGCCCCCTGACATGGAAACCATCACGTGCCACTGCATATATTTGTCTTCAGACATTGACAAGAAGAATCTGAGCTTGTTGAAATTCACTTTAGAATATCAGTGCTCACTACATTTTGGATAAGCACTATATATGTTAGGAGTGCATAATGCCCAGTTGTTATGCACAGTAGCCATTCAACCAGAATTAGTCAAGATATTCATGCTTCAAAATCAAATCTCTTAAACTAAGGAAATGAATTGCAGTAATATAATTGTATAAAAATGAAGTGCTCTTAAACTGATTTTTTACAATTCAGCCTTGAACAGAGCTCGTCCTTCCCAAATAGGTTCCCTGTGTCATTTTTATTGCTGTTAGATGTAGTGGTCATGATTTCCTCACTCATCCTTACATTATTTTGTCCTTCCTTAATGGCATCCTAAATCTTGGACCTGCTTGCTTTCTTTTTATTTGTCTGGGCTTAAATCTCTTTCTGAGGGCCAGACCACAGAATTATGTGGCCTGAGGAAGAACAGGAAATGGTGTACCCTTCACTCATTACAGCAGAAAATATCATTAACCACTTCCCATCATCTGTGAAATAAAAACACACCAAATAGCTTCTCTTTCAAGACACCCATCATCTACCTGAGGTGCCTGCCTCACTCTGCCTAATGGTAAGGCCATCCCTGCCATCCCAATTTAGGATGTAGGATTAAAAACTTTTTAAAAAGTGTTTCAGCCTTTTAATAATTTACTTCTGCAATCTAGCTAACTTGTAGAAAGCATGATGACACAAGAATAGCCATTGTGAAAAGGTTAACATAGTTAAATCTCTGTGTCTGTTTCTGTAAGCAGCCATGTGCTGCTCTTCGGAATTTCTTATTGTGAAACATGTTCCTTGGGGCTTGACAAGCTTATTTTTGACACTCTGGTGCTTCACCATTTCCACAAGACTGAGTAACCACTACCAGACTAGTAGGCTAGCTTATGTATTGTGACTAATAGGGAAAGCATGAATCCTTGTAGCAAAAATTAGACATGAAATACTGTAATACTGACAACCGGTAACCTTTACAGAGTGCCAGCTGTCATGCATTTCAAGTATGGCTTGTTCAAAATGAACATCTTGCCCCTCTTGCTTAATTTTATCTTTTCTCCCTTTTTTCATTTGAAAGCAGGAGGAAAAACCCTCTTTCACTTATTACAAGTGACATTTTAAATGAGAGAAGGAATGCAAGTACAGTAGCTAATATGTGCTGGGTGTTTGCTTCAGATTTTGATGAATCCTGAATCAAAAAACAAAGGAGGCATATTTAGATGATTCAGGAGATGTATTATCAAAGTGGGACATCTCTAGGGATGTAATTCTTCATTACTTCTTTTCTCAAAGAAAGTAACAAATAATTTTAACAGGGAGTTTTTTTCTGCCTACATGAAAGCAATTAAAAAAACACAGTTATAAATACTGTTTCTTTCACAGAAAATGCTGTTTTCTGTGTAAAATAGCCACATGTAAATTTTGTGCATAATAAGTCCTGAACTATGAATATTCTTATCAATCCAGGATTCATGGTTTCTCAACAGTAGAAAAACATGATTTTTGATCATGAGTCTGACTTGGATGGACACCCCAGATAAATTAAAGGAAAGCAAGCAGGATTGGACACATGAGAATTAGTTATTTGCGTCAATTATAGACTTATACTATACAAGACTTACACATGAGTATACAGTTGCTCCCTCCATTCTCGCTGACTTGAGGTCTGTGGTCTTCAGTATTCATAGAGGGGTGACTTAGATTATTTTAATGCCCCCTCCCCGCAGCTCATGTCCTGTGCATGCTCATGGACACACACACACACCCATTCAAGCCTATGGAACTTGAATATTGGTGAGTCTCCATTTCCGGGGGGGGGGGGTTGGAATGGATCCCCGCAAAAATGGAGGCCCAACTGTATACAGCATTTATGATTCCCAGGACAATGTAGCACCTATACAATTACCATGAAGGGCCTAAATACCCTAAAGGCACCAGATCACATCTGATCTTGGATGGGTCAGCCCTGGTTAGTATTTGGATGAGAGACTGGCAAGGAATACCAGATTCTGTAGATTAATTTTAAAAGAGAGAACTGGCAAAAAAGCAACTCTGGGTATTCCTTATCTAAGAAAACCCTAGGAAATTCATAGGATCGCCATAAGTCAGCTTGAAGGCACATTTGAAGGCATGCACACAGATATTTATCTTATAGCTCTTCCACCAGCCAACCATAAATACCTGAGATTTGTCCCTTGGTATTATTTACAGGCATTATGCACAACTTCTTAATGTTTATAAGAGATGTAGGTGAACCTGTGCATTTCATAAGTAAGTTGTTTTTAAGGGAGACCTTATAAAATCATTACGGTATGTACATTATTGCACTTCTCCCATAACTGATTATTTCATAGATATCTATGCCAGAGCAGCAAGTGCTTGGTTTTGAATAGACTTCTACCTTTCTAATCTTTAAATTGTTTTAATTTATCTGGGGACAAAAATTGAGCATGATATAAAGGCAATAGCATTGGTGATGGAACTAGAAAAATACCTATGCCTATGCCCATTTGATGGCAGATTTGTTTCAGGAAATTAAGGAATAGGTTTGTTGACTGAGGTTTTCCTTTCTTGGTAAAAGATGGAAAGGGTGATAAGATGAGAATGTGATGCTGTTGAGCACATATCTCCATGTGCACCCAAAACAGTATTTCTGATAAGCTGGTATAAGTGCTTATATTGAGAAGATAAATAATATAGCTCCAGGTTCAAAACAGCAAGTCTTCCACGATTATTAGGTCTACATGAAATGTTCTTGATAAAGGACTTATCACCAACTACTACAGGGACAGGCAACTGTTGAAGTCTAGTAGCCCACATTAGCCCTCCCAGGAGACCTTGGATTCTACTACATAGATAAATTGATTTAAGAGTTTCTGCCATTTAACTATTTTCCAGTAGTTTGTTGGAATAGAGACAGATTAAAAATTTGAAAGAAGAGAAGTTTGAGCAAAATAAAAATAAAAAATTAATTGATGCCCATATGTCAAAGGCTGCATCTATGCTGCAAAAATAATGCATTTTGATACCTCTTTAACTGCCATGGCCGAATGTTATGGAATTTCTGGGATTTGTAGTTCTGTGAAATATTTAGCCTTCTTTGTCAGAGAGCTCTGGTGCCCTACCAAACTACAAATCCCAAGATTCCATAGCATTGAGCCCTGGTAGTTAAAGCAGTATCAAACTTCAGTCAGCCCTCAGTATCCATGGACTTGCCATCCATGGATTTAAGCCTCTGCAGACTGCAAGCCCATGTTGTCTCTGATGGTGGCTTGTGCATATAACCACACCATTAGGAACAACCCCTGTTGTCCTGTGGTGGTGCATGCATGCTGCTGCACCATCATTAAGTTCTGTTGTACCCAGTGGTCGCACAGTCGCATGCATGTGCCACCACAGGACAACAGGGTCTGTCCTTAATGGCTGTGTAACTATGTGCCATTGAGGACAATGCAGGCTTGCACATCCATGGATTTTGGTATCACTGGGTAGGGGGCAGTCTGGAATGGATCCCCTGTGGATACCAAGGGCCAACTGAACATTAATTTTGCAGTGTGCCAGCAGCCTAAAATTTTAAAGAGGTACTTTACTTCCCTGAGATCATTTCTCCCTGGTCCATTTAGTCAAAGGTCTCTAATTTCAAATAAGAAATGGATGTACATCTTTGGAAATAACAGTGCGCACTTACTTAATGGATGACCATTCCAAATTAAAATCAACTTTTTTGCATAATTCTTGTTGAATTGTAAAGGAGCATTCGTGTGAATAAGGGATCAAATTTAAACATAGTTACTTTTAAACACAGTACGTTTCAAAAAGTAGTAAATTTGATTTGGGGACTGGAAGGACTTTAACTGGGTTTGAGAGAAACAATATGTAATCTGCAATTAAAAGAAAGAAATGCAATTTGCCATTAATCTGAATACTTTCTGTTTTGGAATTGGACCCAATATTTTTTGTTTATCATTCCAACACAGTTGCAAAGAGGTAGGACAACATTGCTTATTTCCCTTCTGTTGGTGGAATGGTACCTAGTCAATTCTATTAATATCTTCCACAGCTTTGCAACCTGAATATAGGATAGTGAAGGTCAAGTCCAGCTGAGGATAATTCACTGCTTCACAAAGAATAGCAAACAGCACACCCCAAGTCAAGTACTCCAGAGGAAAGCTGCTTTAAACAAAAATGCTATCATGACATGCTGAAACCATCCATAATTGAGCAGTGATAGGATGATGTGCTATGTCCCAGAGCATCATCTGATCAATGGTTAGTCATGAGTGGTGATGATATTTATTCTTAAACTGAATGTTCCAAGTTCTGTCCCAACCCAAGCCGTGTTATTTTAATACATGAGGCAGAAAATTCAGCAAATGCCTCTTCCAATGCTTGGCAATAAAAAGTCATAATCTGGTGCCTTTTCACGACATCCCAAATCTTCTTCCAGGGGCAAATACCTCACTGTGCCTAATGATAGGGTCAGCCTCAGTAAAGATTGGGGCAGAAAAAGACCAAAATTGGAGATACAGGTCTCAAGCTGATGCTACAGTTTCTTATGTGATCACCTAGTTCATTTCAAAGGCCCCCTTTGGTGGACAGGGTCTTAGAATGTCTTCTTCTGATACTGAAGCTAATATTATAGGAAAATATATATTCTTCTGTGAAAATATTTTTAACTGAAAATGTCTCAGAATACAGATTCCATGCATCTGAGGAAGTAGACAAAGTCCATGAAAGCTTATTCTACAATGCCTTTCACTCTGTTAGTCTCAAAGATGCTACACGATTCCTCTACATACTGAAAAATATTTCAGTTATATATTTTGGTTTAGCTGAAAAATATGCAGTGGCAGTATTTTTAACATATTTAGCTAGTCAAATATGCCTGGAATCACTTGTGTAGTTACTTAAAAGTAAGCCTGATTAACACATATTTAGGGGTGAAATAGATGGCTAGAAGGGGTGGCTTGAAGCCACCCCTTCTGAAGCTGGATTGGGGCTGGAGCAAATGCATGCTGTGGCTCCAATCCACTTTGGCAGCCGCTCCAAAATAGGAGTGACAAAAATCTGCTTCTTTTGCCAGTGGCAAAAAGCTGATTTTGTGTTTGTGCCATGGCTTGGAAGGCAGCTTCATGATGTTCTAGCAGCATGCAGCATGTAAATGCCACACCACCAAATCATCATGAAGCTGACCTTGTGTAAATGCCCAGGTGACTTCTGAGTGGCTTGGGAGCTTGCAGCATGTAAACGTCATGCTCCCAAGCCACCCGGAAGGTGGTGCAAAGGGGCCATCTGTTTCAGCCCTTACTTAAAAATGAGCCTCACTGGACACAATACAATTTATTTCCAAGTAATGATGCCTAGGCTATGCATTTTAATTCTATGGATTTTATCCCAATCTGGCTAAGACATATGATGTTTTAAAAAATAGCTATGTAGATGAAAAAAGGTAAAACAGTGTGTAAAATAATTGTCATAAAGTGCATCTGCAATGTAGAAATAACACAATTTGACAACACTTTAATCCTGGAACACTGCAAATGCTGGGATTTGTAATTTCACAAGGTTTTTAGCCTTCTCTAAAGAGTATGGGTGCCTCACAAAACTACAAATCCCAGAATTATATAGATTGGAGCCATGGCAGTTAAAGTCGTGTCAAACTGCATTGTTTCTACAATGTAGATGACACAGAATTAATATGAAAAGGTGACACACTCAGTCACTTGAATTAATTAATGGCAGTCTAATCTCAAAGACAGTCTAATCTCAAAGACTGTTATGCCAAGGAAATGATCAATATATTAGCCAGGCAGAGAACTAGCCCAAAACATTTCATTGCTTGATACAAATAAAATGGCTCCCTCCCCATTCCATGCAAAAATGTCTGCTGGAATGTCAATGAAATAATTCTTCCTACTTCAGTATGATCTTCAGACCCCACATTATTCCTAGTACAGTTTATTCCACATCTTAATACTATCTAATAACTTTGGTATTGCTGATTTTGTGTCCTGCTTCAAATATTTGGTATCCTCGTCTACAAATTCATAGGATGTTCAGCTTTTTTTCTCCAACATGTTGCTGCTCCCAGCATTAGTCTCAAGGTGACCACCCTACTGAGGGTCATAGTAGGCCCAGGTCAGGTAATGAGGATCAGGGAAGTGACAAAAACTTGTACATGGGATATATGTATTTTGATCCACAGGCAAGCAGTAGCCATATTAAAGAATAAATCAGGTGTGTACCTTTCAGCTGTCCCTGATGAAGTAGAGGGACTACATTTTCTGCCAAATTAAGCCTCTGATGTTTCTTCAGATGACACTAACTATGCTTATGAACTTGTATGCAGAAATAGTAACCACTGCATAGGGAACTAAAATCTGTTATCCACTCCATTGCTTCTGTTCTGGATATTAAAGCAAAGGCTACCGTTAAAGCAATTTTAATGTTATAGATGGCTACAACAGTTGAGCATGAAGTTATATCAGTAAATTTTCATGCCAATATAATGCAGACTGTCTCAGTTCTTCAGACGTTAGAGAGACAAGAAACAAAATGAACATCAATTGGATTCTGCAGTCAAAGTTCTCTGTTTATCACCCATACATTTCCCACTGCTTTGGGAATGAATTTGAAAATGTCAAGGTCACCTCCTGAGGGCTGAAGCATAATGTTATGCATATGCAGAAGATAAAGAAGCATAATGGTTTCCAAGTGCCTCGAAGAACAACAGAGCACTTAGGTAGGGAGACCTAATATCCCACTGGGAGACTGTAGGCATTCAGCAGTTAAGTGGTTATGTGCTAATGGTCAAAGAAGTGAAAGATGAAAGAAGGTCAAAGAACAAAGGAGCAAGCCAGCTCACTCACTATTGCATCTGTAGTTTCAGGATTAGAAATTATATAAGAAATCTGTGTTTCTTCTGGTCTTGGTCTCACAATAAGCAGATTTGTATTTGCATACTATTGCAGTAGAGAGCCAGCATAGTGGAGAGGTTTGAGCATAGGACTAGGACTCTGGAGATCAGGCTTTGATTCCCTGCTCAGCCATGGAAACCAGCTGGGTGACCTTGGGTGAGTCACACCCTCTCAGACCCAGAAAACCCCATGATACGTTTGCCTTCAGGACTTCCCAGGCATGGTCTAATTATTGTAGAGGATGGCATTGTTGTCATGCGTCTGGCTATAGGATGTAGCCAGAAGCTTCTCTGAGGTCCATTTTTCCACACCAGCCAGTAAATGGCCATGGGGATGAAAGGGGAAGTCCTGAGGAGTCAGAAGCTGAGACCTGCAGGAGGAGAGGAGAGATATAATGCTTTTGTGCCTGGGTAGAACTTTATGAGACATCCCCTGATTATGCATGGAATGAATATTCAAAAATAGCGAGCAAATATCTTTCTCAAGTGTCATAAAACACTTGAGTGGAAGAGTCCTGAACTGATGAAAATCTTCACAATTCGGAACTTAATTTATGCAAAAATTGCACATGGTTTATTTGTGCAGGAAACAGAGTTTTCTAGGAAGGAAGCAATGTGGTATGTGCAGAAAATAATTGTTCTTTTTGGAAACAGTGATTTCTGATCACAAAATGCTGTTTTCTGTGCATTGCAAGTTGTTTCCTATTCAGAAAATACTGTTTTCTCTGCAAAAATTTCATGTGTCAAGGAAATCACTTATACAGGAGAAGCACATAAACCTTGCATTTAAAATAGTGTGTAAACATGTGCATATGAATTTTTTGCCATGTGTTAACAGAGGAAGAATCTCACAGATTGCAGCATATCATGTCCTGGTGTATTGCAATTTTGCTAAATTCTAGCAGTGGTGTTTCCCATACCAGGTGACACCCAGTGCAGGGCTGGAACTTCTGGTGGGACGGGACTTCTGGGGTGGGAAGTCTGGTGGGGTTTCCGAAGATGCATGCAGGACAGAGTGGTGCATGTATCCAAAACAAAGCCCCCCGCAGCTGGAGTGCTACTCATGGATGACATGTGGGGGATAGTGGGGGAGGACCTGACCAGGTGTCATCCCCACCCTCCTAGGGTGTAACCTCATGTTTCCCATATCCCCACAGCCCTTGCAGTGACACTATTGAATTGTAGCACTCTATAGGTCCTGGTGATCTTCAGTGGAAAAATAAAGCAAAGCCAAGGGGACTTAAGAATGGTGATTTTTATCTGAATTGTGCCCATTAATAATGTTCATTTAGCCTTGTGTGAAAACCAAAGAACCTGAATGTTAAACATCAAATGCATGGATATGAGCAATTTTGACATGGCAAATCTATTTTTCTTTTTAATTCCTTACATCTTGGTGCTAGAAATAAAAGTTTGCAAGAATACATCAAAAGTTGCTTGCACTGATAAAAATCACTCTCATGCAGCCACTTTTCAGAATGAAGGACAAACCTAGCCTTGGGATGCTCTATTGGCAAGATTTGACATTTAGCATAAAGTGATGTTTTAAAAATGATCACCCTACAAGAACTAAACACTGTTGAATGGCAGTATTTTCAGACTTCCCTCCACATGTCATGCAGTTAGTCATTTCTTTTTACTTGCTAGAAGTTATGAACGATAAGATATTATGTTGTGCAAAAATATTTACCTCCAAACTGACTCAGCAATTCAGATTTCACCACTCACTACAGCAGCCATTTAATCTGATTTACTGTAACAATGCTAAAATAATTCCTCACAATAAATCTCTGAACGACCTCAAAATACTAAGCCTTTAGAGTTCATTTTAACCTATAATAAATCTTTCAAAGATGAAATCAATAGTATATTAAGTTCAAAAACCTTATCAGCTGGGTTTTATGCAGCATGTATTGGGGTGGGGGTGGTGCTGTCCTTAATGTGTTCATGGAGTCAGGGAAGAGGCAATGATGTCCTAAAATGGTGGCTGGAATAGAAGAGATGCTAGTTTTAATGTTTCCGTTTCCCTGTGGGAAAGAAGGGTAGAGGATGCCTAGCAGCCAAAAGAAGGCTGCAGGAATAATTCCTCCAAATCGATCTTGTTGTTCTGGAGATGTTGCATCTGTAAACATGCTAGCCACTAAGCTTCAGAGAAACAACATTGATATATGTGCACTGGAAGCTAAAGGTCAAAGCAGTGTGTGTGCTTTTTCTTACCATTTCAACAACTATCACCATTCTGCTCAGATGGCAGAGTGCCCCTTTCAATACAAGTGAATTTCACCTAGCAGCTTGATGGCTTCCTGCTCCATTCATAGAAAGCTGCTCCCAGTGGCATTCAGGAGGAGAAAAAATGGCTTCCACTAGTGGAGACAGTCATCTTTCCTTGGGAAAGAAAATGGCATGACATAGCTTTGTTGTCAGATTTCCTCATCCTAACTGTTGCACAATTTCTATACCTTTCTCTATGCATTTTTAACACTCTTGAAAATGTTCTCCACCTGATGCAGCATCATGTTTCCATCTAATGATACAGTCATAATAAGCTTCTTGTAATACTGTATATTACTAGCTATTGATTTAGAAGGATATTTCATCCTTAGTGCATGTAGACTTAAATAGTTTATGGATGCTTTTTCAAGATTTGATGTCAAATGTGTGGAGAAGCTTCCATAAAATTAGGGGGGAAGGGGTCCAGTTAAATGTCTCTGGAAGCATCTTCATTCTAGTCCAATCCGCAGCA
Source organism: Urosaurus nigricauda (assembly GCA_034509955.1). NCBI lineage: Eukaryota > Metazoa > Chordata > Lepidosauria > Squamata > Phrynosomatidae > Urosaurus > Urosaurus nigricauda. The sequence continues at coordinate 250,672,330 of JAOEGL010000001.1, read as the reverse complement.
CTAATGTTTGTGTTATCCTTCTAACTTTAATGGGGGTAGCAGAGCCAATGACATTATAATCAGTCTATATTAGTACTTTCCTCAGTACAACATAAAGAAATCACTTTTTAATCTAGGTTTACAGTAAGAATGGTTTCTAGCCATCTGCATTATTGCATCATAATTTAATTTTGTAACCTTAGAGCAGGTGATAGCCAGTGTGGTGTAGTGGTCTGAGCATTGGAGTATGACTCTAGAGACCAAAGTTTGTATCCCTGCTCAGCCATGAAAACTCACTGGGTGAGTCATGTTCTCTTCGCTTCAATGGAAGGCAAGGGCAAGCCTACTCTAAATAAATCTTGTCAAGAATATGCCACAATCTGTTTGGTTTGCCTTGGGATCACCATAAGTTGGAAATGACTTGAAGGCATGAAGGAACAAATCTTATGGGGAATTATACCCAAACCATACCCAAATCATGTTTCTCCTGTGCATTTTACTTTTGAAGCGTCTTTTCCTAAGTTTTGTGCAGCTATTATTCACAGCAGTCTTTGGTATTACTAGAATATGTGGGACAGTACTGGGAATCTTGTGACCCATGGATCAAATAAACCCAAAGGTTTCTTCTGTGATCCCACAAGCCCCCCACCACCCTTCACTTTGCAAAGATCAGAAGGCCTACACCTTCAAAAGCCTCTGGAAAGAGAGTCATGCTCTCTCATGCTTAGAGAAGTAGAAAACTTTTTTTCAGAATACTTTCTGCCAAGAAAACCCTAGGATAGGGTAACTATAAGTTGAATTGACTTGAAGTTAGATAACACCAGTAATATCAGATGACTGGAACTGAGCAGGGGCCTTTCTGGGCAAGAGCCCTAAACCTCCACTGAAATGTCTCAGCTTCTAATGCTGCCAGATCCCACAATATGACAGGGGTGATCTTGCCATAGAATTAGCCTATAATGGATGTGAAAGCTTTCATCCATTATCAGTAAATAAGGAATGCAAGGCACAGACATGCGGATGTTATTCCGGCCATTTTAGAGGCATGCTGATTAAATGGTGCATACCTCCAAAGTGGCCAGAAGTTGTGCTGAAGCTGGGCTCTGCTCCTTAGGACTGGAGCAAAAAGGAGTCAGGATAACCTGACTCCTAGCAGCTTCAGTCAGCCCCTGTGTGCACAGCCCACCTTGAGAGTAGGTCATGCAAACAACCAGAGTGGACTCGGGCCATTCTTTTGTGCCCGTCTGCTCCAGGCCTCAGTCTACCTTACGAAGCATTAGTCGCACCCGTTCTGTTCTGCTGGTAATTAGGTGTGAGTGGATGATGTTCCTAAACCCCTGAAGCAAAATATTGTCATATTTATGTGTTGCAGGTTTGCTTTTAGTTTGTATTTTATTGAGTTGTGTTCTAGTTTGTATGTTTGTATGCATTATATTCAGATTTTAGTATATTTAGAAACTGATTGTAAAAAAAATAAAAATTGAAACCACTCCTGTGAGTTAACATTCCAGAATTCAGAAAATGATTGCCCAGAATTCTCACTAATTGTTTCATGAAGTTGGAATTTTAACCCACAGGAATGGTTTCCATTTTTTGTGTGCTAGATTGAACAAGAGGCTTTTCTTTTTTGATTAGTCTAGGTGCTTCAGAGTTCAGGATTAATAGCAACCCTGTAAATTCAGAGTTTCTCAAATGACCAGAGGCCAAATGTGTTAGATCTGTATCTTAACTATATTGTCAAAGAGGTTTTCCCTTCCCATCAACACCACTTCAGCTTTCCTCTGTGCTTCTTAAAGCAGGCTGCTCTCTCCCAAATACAAATTCACTTCAGGCATTGTGACAACTTAGTGACAGTATTGATTGTGGCTTCCAAAGATCCCCAGGGAGGTTTCTTCTAGACATTTAAGCATAAGGCCCTTATAAGTGAGGGAATTTAAAGACCAAAGGCATCATTGAAGTAAAATAGTTGCAGTACCGGGCAGTGCCTTAACATGGATATATTCTGAAAGCATGTGAGCACCAGTTCTTTCATCAAACATGGTGTGTGTTATATACCAGAGTGTGCACATTAATCATTCATGACATACTTCACTGGTTTCTATCAGGCAACTAGCAATGTGAATGTTCTAGGTGAGTCTTTGACCCCTTATTTGGCAAGAGAATCTGGCCACAATTTATGCATGCTTATAGTAATCAGTGACACTGCTACACAGGGAATCTGCTGTCTAATTGGATGGATTAAAGTGCTGTTGTTGTTATTAGAAAAAAAACACTCCATCCTTACGAACTGGATAGGCCTGCCATGCACAGCATGTGTAGCATATGTCTGATGCTTCCAAATTGAATTGGATGGTAGTTTGTCTGGTTATGCAAGCAAAACCCGCCATCTTCTTCCTAATTGGCTAATTTTACTCTGATGCCATGTGTTTTTAGTAAAAGAAAGAGAGCAGTAGAATTGGCATTCTCATGACAGATTTGGCAACAGAATTCAAATTTATTAGCATCATTTTGTCTTCAAAATTTTGATTTTTCTGGCAACAGTATGGTGGGAAAACTTTCCCTCTTATATTTGGCGGTGTGGGTTTTTTTTAAAACACTCCTGCTTCTTAAATTGTATACACAAAATGCCCCTGATCCAAAATGGAAGAATATTGTGCTAACATTTTTTCTTTCTTTCTAAGAGATATACTTATCCTCTTTTCATTGATCTATTAGCCTCTGGTTGATGATAGTGTTGTCAGTCTATTTAGATGGCACATTGCTACCTCACACAGCATGACTGGATTTATATCCTAAATCTTGTTTGTCAGTGGGGAAAAAAGGCTATTGAGTGTGTAACAATGAATATCAACTCTGTGTATCTGTGAGCTCTGTAACAGAGATAGTGATTTGTTTATTGATGCCCTAGTCCTATCTTGACTTGCCTGGAAATAAACCCCATTCACCTCAATGGCTCCTACTTCAAAGTAGACATCCATGGTCTGGTGATGCTTTACTCAAGTTTTTTTTTACCCCTTTCCCATCTTATTTGGCACTTCAAATGAAAAAAAGAAATTCTCCTTAGGTTTTTAAAGGGTGGGTGTTTTATTCTATACCTTCTCTCTTGACAGTTTCTCTGAAAAAGCATCTAATAGCATCTACTCCTTGAATAATACTTTTATCCTGTGAAATGGGAATGTACATACTTTTCTCTCATTTCAGTGTTCGGCTGCATTTAAGGATTAAAATCTATATAGGTTGCAATCCTGCACAGAGTTAAGCTGCTTAAAACCTATTGAGGATGATGAGAATTAAGCAGCCTAACTCAATACATGATTTCTGTCATAGTCTTCTCTGTCCCTGCCGGATATCAAATGTTTGTAATTTCCAAACAAGCAATTTACATGAGCAGTTAGAAACATCAGCGTTTAGAATTGTTGCCTTCATGAAGACGGTGATCTCAAAAAGTTGTATTATGATGAGCAACTTAATTTACCAAGTGAAGATTCAATTGTGACTAGTGATATAATGGACCCTTGGCTTCCACTGAGGTTTGGTTCCAGAACCACCACTTCCACCTGGATACCAACATCCATGGCTGCTGAATTCCCATTATACACAATGGAGTAGTAAAATGGTGCTCCTAATAATAATAATAATAATAATAAATATTTATTTATAACCCACCCCTCTGAATGAACAATCGGGGCGTATTGGTCATTTATATAAAATGACCAAATCCAGATTTGCTTTTAAGTATCTTTTTAAAAATATCTTTTCAATCTGTGGTTGAATCTGTGGATGCAGAATCCATGGATATGGAGGGCCAACTTTGGGCTTGTTTACATGATTAAAATACTCCTCATTCTATTTGAGTAGAATGTGATTCCCCCCACATATGAGTTGAAAAATTTCAAGCTTTTTGAGCAGTGGGTGAAAAACTCCACAAACTATATAGAAAAAGGAATCCTGGTTTTCACCTGAATATCTGTGATGCTCACAGATGCACATCACTGGACGTGTGATGCATGGATTTGCATGACTGTGCATTATCAGCAAAGGGAGGGTGAATAGATGTGAATGTGCACAGGAAAGTGAAGACAATTGAGTGTTTTTGCAAATTTGTGGAGATGCACAACAATTTAAATGATACACTCATGTGTAGACTAACCCTGTACCACCAAACTCTATAAATTTCTAGTTCCAAATTCAGATTTGGTTGTACAATCATAATTTCTCCTTAATTTTTGTCCAGCTTGTAACATAAAGAGATTCTGAACATGCATGTTTAGTCACATGACAAATGCTGCAACTAGCTGATCTATAGACACATATCTATGAATTAATCCCTTCCTCTCAATGAAATGTTTATTGATTTGTGTAAATTAAGTGACCAGACCAAATGGAGAAATCTGTCAGTTTTGCTTTCTCCTACATACCATCTTTTCAAACTTGCTATCCCAAATATGAAGGAATATGTGGATTTTAGTGATTGTTTTTCATTCTGAAAAGAAATACTGCCCAAATTGAATTGGCTAAATGCAGTAAGCATTACTATTTCCATCATGGAAAAGACTATATTGTAATTGCCTGCCATATCAATGTTAAAAACCCTCTCAGAAAAAGAGAAGTAGTGCTCCTAATTTAGCACTAACATGGATGACTCTGCAGAGATTCAAGTCTAGACTTCTTAGAGTTAATCGCTTCTTAGAGTTAAGCCCTGGACTTGAATGGACTAATCTGTTTTCTGGATCTGACTATTTAGCACTGATTTTATGATGATGAAAACTGATTACATACTAATTTTTTTTTAACAACCTGCATCATCATCATCATCATCATCATCATCATCATCATCATTTCTTACCCACCCCTCTGAGCGAGCAATCGGGGCAGGGTACAACAAATTGCTGCACTAGGCAGCAATCCTAAGGAAAACTACAAGGGAGTATGGTTGAAATAAGTGGGACCTACCTCTGAGTAGACAGACATGCATCGGAAAGCACTGCCAGAATGCTCTTATGGTGATGCTTCTTTATAGTGGCAGCTGGTTGCTTTCATGTCAATATGGTGATGAATCTATTTCAATATTTACTTTGAACTTTTAAAAAGCTACCCCAAGGTGTTGAACCTATTTTAGTTTGAATTATCAAATGTGCAGACTAAAATCTGGACCAGATTAACTACTGACATGGAAGCCATCAGCCACCACTGCCTCTTGTACTTTGCCAGCTTGGTGTTTGGTAGTTAAATCATTATCTTCTGCAACAGTATTGTACAGCAGTAAAAGACAAGGCAATTTTTCCTGAAGAACATTCAGGATTAAATAGTAGGAGAATGCAAAGCAGAATCGAGTGATAGTGATTAATGATTCTACAAATATTATTATTCGTAAGAATAAATGACTGGATTTGAACTCAGCACCTCAAGCTCTCAAAACTAAAGACCTCCACCTTCTAACTAAATGCTCCATTAACTCAGCTAATGAAAGTGAAAGGAATAGTGTCTCTAATGTAAGCACATATACAGTAAGTAAGGGAACTTGAAATGTGTTCATGATGGAGCTAATCAGGTAAATGTGTTCTTTCCTTCTTTATGAGAGTTTATTAAAAATCAGTGAGAGTTCAGGCTACTCACCTCCCCCTGTTGACTTATAGAGGGATCTTTTAATGTAAGCATATAGAGTTACTCTCAGCCCATGTGCCAAATTCATATTTCAGAGAAGGGCTGGAGGGCTGCCTTCTAAAACGTACAGACAGGGAAGGAAAGAATATTCAAAAATATTTGAAAAATGGGTTTCTCAGATGTTAGGAAAGCCTGATGAAGAGAATCCAAATGGATGAGTATCTTCACAGAAAACAGCACCTTCTGTATAATAAACCATTTCTTGCACAGAATAAAAATTATGGGTAGTCACTGGTAGAATGGACTTCCTTCTCCCCATGCAGCCAGTAAAGTAGGTTAGGAAGGAGTTATGATCATGGCAAAACTGGAACGTCACAATTGTGAATATGAAAGATTTACCTAACTCTTATTCACAATTGCTACTTAGTCACAATTTTGACACTATTACCATGATTATAAACTCTGTTCTCCACCAGCTTTACCCAGCATCAGCTACATGGGCACAAGGAGGTCTATTTGGCTTGTGAATGGAGCATGGTTGAATGACATTTCTATTAAATTTTGAGCAGGGGGAGGGGGTCAGGCCCTAACTCCTGAGTAGTTAGCTAGTTAGGTATATTTAAGTTACTTATATAGGAGTCTGTCTTGTGTGTGTGTGTGTGTGCAGGGAATCTGTCTGTTGTTGTTGTTGTTGTTGTTGTTGTTGTTGTTTGGCACAGAAAATGCTGTGATCTGCACAAGAACCCGCATTCAACCTTTATTGCACAGAAGAGACTTCAAAAATTGCAGTTTTCAGTGGTTTTTTTCACAGCGAGAATAAAAATGGTAAAACTGTTTGGTATTGCCTACCAAATTGAAATATATGAAAGCAAAGGCAAAGCCAAATTAATGGGAACAAAACAGCCATCATGTTTTAGCTTGAAACACATCCTGATAGTGACTAAACCTTGGGAGAGGTATTCCAGGCTTTTAGAATGGAGAGAAAACTGGTAGAGAAGCTGGGATATCTCCAGTCAGTGATATCATGTCAAAAATGGCCTCATGAAGAAGAGGGTGGTGGAGTCTCCGTCCTTAGAGGTCTTTAAGCAGAGGCTGGATGGCCATCTGTCAGGGATGCTTTGATTGGGAGTTCCTGCATGGCAGGGGTTGGACTAGATGGCCCTTGTGGTCTCTTCCAACTCTATGATTCTATGATTCTAGGGTATGGTCCTCAAGGAAAGCTCAGAGGGTCAAAGGGGAGTCCCAGGTGGGCTAGTTAAAGCCCAAGGACCTGAGGCTCTTCATCTCTGTTTTAGCAATCCTTATTATGAGCACTAGTGTTTGAAAGCTATGTATACAGTAGGTGAATAAGTGAAAAACCAACTAAAAGCCATAAGTATATGGAAGAAGAGTTCTCTCTCTGTCTTCGCCAACCATAAGCCTTAGAACTAAGATGAAAAAGGTACCCCCAGATTTGGTGTTTATATGCAGTGGGATAGGCAGAGACCAGAGGTGTGGAGTGACTCTTCTTTTGAAGTCCCATTCCCTGCAAGCTTGACACTATAGAAGGATTTTCAGTCCTCTGATGTAAGGAAGTGAATGACTTCAAAAGGACGTCTTTGGAGTTTATGCAGGTGAAGTGCCAGCTCAAAGACAGAGCACTGTAGCACTCGACTGCTTTGTCTGTATACTAACAGAATTTTAACACCTCTTCTTTACAACAGCAGATCAAGAAAGCCTCCTGCTGGAATTCCATTTATGTATATATATCTTCCCATTGCTGGCCCACTGGGGGGAAAATACTTTGTGTTGCACACAACAGAGTACACAGATGTGGCTGCTGTCTATACATCACATATGAGAACATACACAGATTATAAAACTAATTAGCAAGTATGGGTTTATATGTTGTATGGGAGGGTTTACCAATGTGTACATTGTGTCCATGTGTCCATCTGCACTGGTTAACAATCAGTCCATATACATGCCCATACAAGATAAGCATGCTGAGGCATTGTCACCCTCATGGGTGTAAATAATTACCTCTAAATTTCAGCTGCTTGCCATGTGGAGGATTTTTTTGTTGAGCTTTTTAAAAAGCTCAACAAGACAAATAAAAGTAACTCAGCAAATTATCACTTTTGGTTATTAAGGTTACATGTTTATCTCAGCCAATATGGCATACTATCGTGTGCATGCACACACAGAGCCAACAAAATGAACTCCATGATGGATGGGTTGAGGATGATAGTGGCATTACTACGGGGTGCAGCCTGCACCTGGCGACACCCCAGAATATGGGTGGAATTGAGAGGACTTTCATCCAGCTCTCAACTTCTTTAGGTAAATAAAAAAAAAAAATCCATGCTGTAGTTTTAAAAGTAAATTAAGACTTTAAAGTTATGGAGGTTTTAAATATATATATATACACATGCCTTGAAAGGTATTTAATGTTATTAGACAGGGAGCAAGCTCTCAGAGAATAATAACTTTTTTTCAAAAGTTTTTTTTGAAAATGTTTAGTGTTTTGTCCAAAATGTTGTCTATGCTTTTGTTTTGTTGTCTTTCAGGCAACCAGTGTGAAGTGGATATAGATGAATGTACTTCAGCACCTTGTCTCAACAATGGAAGCTGTGTTGATGACATCAACTTCTATAAGTGCTACTGCCGAAGAGGTTTTCTTGGGGTAAACTGTGAAATAAATGCTGACGAATGCTTGTCAGCACCTTGTCATCATGGAAGGTGGCTATTTTTATTTTTTATTTTTTACTGTTATTGCCTCTGAGAAATAAGAAGAAAAGCTAGCAACATTTAAGATTTAGTGCCAGGAATGCTTGCTGAAGATATCTCTAATTATGCTGTTCATAAAAGGAGGGAAAAAAAGTACAGGCACAGTTAAAGGATGACAGATGTTGCCAGTTTAAGCTAATGCAATATAGTGGGACATTATCTCATTTCTTCTTTCATTTGAGTGCAATAACATAAAGTGATTTTCAATAACTGTGCATTAATTAAGCTTTAATATACTTATGAGTAGTTGTTCAGCCTTTGCATTCCAGCAGGTTTTAACAAGGTTCTTTCATTTTGAAAGTATAGCGGTGTGTGTGTGTATTAAATTCTTCACAAAAGAACTGGAACCACAACACAGTAAAGTCATAGTAAAGAACATAACATTTTCTCTTATGTTCAGTGGGCTACAGTCATGATTAGTCTGAAACAGATGAATGGGTATAACTAGTGCTATATTGGGAAAAAAAATATAATTGCATCAGACAGTGAGTAAGACATCATTTCCTTTTTTCAGATGCATTGATCTCATAGATGGCTATCGATGCCACTGTGAAGCCGGGTGGACCAGCTCAAGATGTGAAATTGACATTAATGTAAGTCTTCTCTGTAAAGCAGAGGATATATGTCAATGTGAAACTTAGTGTATTTATTATTTATTTAAATATTTATATTCCACCCTTTACCCAGAGAGCTTTAGTTGGGGCACAATAAAACCATTATAATCCATTTAAAACAGTGTAAATAATAAAAATAATTTTAAAAGACTAAAAAATAATTTTAAAAGACTGAATTAAACAATTTGGCTGATAAAAAAGGTATATTAAAGTAGTTAAAAGTAGTTTCAATACTTCAACTTAATGGAAGTCATATATTTTTGGTAATTAAAACAAATCTTGCTCCAGTGGGAGGGAAGATGCCAAACTATGTATTACTTTAAAGATTCTAGCAAACGGGATGTGGTCGAACCTTTGTCAAACCCTTCCCCCCAAGTTATATACATGTTATAACCCAGAATCTCTACACCTACAATGTCCTTTCCCTAAGCAAGTATCTATTTATTCAGTGGATCAAATTCTGGTGACACATTGTACTGCAATTTCTTCAACCATTAGGTTCATCAGTGATGCCCAAACTTTTGGACTTCAGCTCCCAGAATCTCTGACAATTGGCCAAGCTGGCTAGGGCCTCTGGAGGTTTAAGTCCAAAATACCTGGAGGACCAAAATTTGGCAACCACTGGGTTAAGCCATCTTGATTTCATGCTAGAGTCTTCTTCCTGATCAAGTTCCCCGCACTTACATTCGAGTAACAAATGTATAGAGAAGTCATAGCTTCTAGCTATGTCTTTAAAATACCATCTGGAGCAGTTGTGGAAGGATATTAAGTTATCTTCAGAAAATCACCTCTTAGTCCTTCTGCATGCATGGCAACCTTCACTGCAACCCACTGCTTTAAAGGGGGAAAATGCTCAGTGTAATGAATCCTTTTGTTCTCTTGATTCATTGAAGCTGCTAATAGAAGAGGGGGAGTAGAGGACACCAATATCTGCCACCCACAGTTTTTCAGATTTCTTATTAAAATATTAATTGACTATATATACAACGTGCTAGTATTCTGAAGTGTTTTATCATAATTGTTTGCAGGGATGCTATAGCTCTTACCGTAATAAATATTTCAGTAACTAGGGATTGCATTCAAATTCTATTTACTACCTGCAGTCAACACTCCATGAAAATACTTATCTGTACTCATTTGAACACCCATTTTTATTTAGTTGTTTAGTAGGCTTGATATGGTAGGCTTGATATGAACCAATTAACAGCTTTAGTTTGTCCAGTATGTGATATTATACAGCTGTAATGTACAGCAATCAGCAGTCATAGGGGTTATGAAAACCAATGGTTTTTAAATACCACTTTTGTGGTGCTGGTAGCAATTTACAAGATGGCTACACTGTATTGGCCAAAGCTGTGTGTAAAATCTGAAGTCTGTGATTCCCAACCTTTGGTATTCCATTTGTTTTGGACTTGAGCTCCCAAAAGCCCCAGATAACTTGGCTGACAGTCAGGAATTCTGGGAGCTGAAGTCCAAATCATCTGTAAGGCTGAAAGTTGTGAGCCACTGCATTGTGGCATTGTAAGTAGCCAGCATTTAGTGATGGACGTGGGTTCAAATTATTTTGTTCATGCGCTTAGGAGCAGCTTTGGGCAAATTGTTCAGTCCCTCAGCCTAATGTCACTTTTGGGTTGACTTGCAATAAACATTTAAAAAATTCCTACACTGGAAAATATGGTGGAAATTTGTCAGTAACTAAAGTATTGTGGAGTTCTGGCATTGTAGAAATACAAAATGAGGGCCCAGACTGCCAACACAGTAGTTACTACTAACTGCCATTTACAAATCAACCCCACCAAAAAAATAAAAATAAAATAAAAATAAAAAAAGGAAAAGAAAAAGAAAGAAAAGAAAAGTGTTACTGTTACTGTCTTGCACTACTTTTGAAATTTAACTTTCTTATGCCTTTATCAAGGACGGGGGTGGGGGCAAAACACCTTACATGGTACAGGTATCTATGTTATTTGTAACATGTTAGTTCCAAGCTGTTGCAAAAAATGATACTAAATTAAAAAAAATTTCTGTCCCCAGTAATAAATAAAATAACTAACACATTGCTACACTTTTACCATATCCAAATCTGCTGTCTAAGGCAGCTGTTTCACTTGCCTGATTATTTGGGCAGCCCCAGTCCTGCTAGAGGCTTCATTCTGATTTTATTTTATCTGTGGTGAGTGGAGTAGATAAGCTGTTTATTTTTTTTATTGTTATTGTATTTATATTTATATTGTTTTATCCCATTACAATCTATCCTGGGAATGTAAGAGAAGGGCAGTATAGAAATACATTAATAAAAAGACGTTTGTCGTAACTCAGTTGATCCCATCTTTCTTTGTGCATGGGAAGGTATGGGTGTGAGGTGGAATCAGGGATTCTGAAGCAGAAGAATTATTCACTGAAATGAGAGTCATCACACAAGCCCTTCCATTCTAACATTTTTGTTACTCTTGGAAAAAATGTGTCCCTGTGTAATTATCTTCAGTTAATGGTTGTGACTTTTCTTTAGGGAGCCTGACTTATTTGATTTTCCATTCTCATTTGTTCCAAAAGAGGCATTAAATTTTCTGCAGACCTTGTAACTTAATTCATTAAGGAACAGATGCTGATTCCTTCTGTACTACTAGCAGAACTGTTTTATGTTTGCATTGTTTCCTGAATTAATGACAGTCCGTGGTGGGAACACAGAGTTTGAAAACTCATGTTTTCACTTTTGAGACTTCTTTGTAGACTTATTTTCCCCTCAGAACACAGTAGGCTGCCTGAATTATTTGAAATCTTGATGTCTTTACTGTTTAAAATATTTAGGGAATGCTCCAGCCAAAGTTAAGCATTTTTACATTCCATTGAGTTAATGGGAGACAAAAACATTCTCAAAGTCTGTACTTTTCATCTGTTTTGTCCCACCATCATGGTGTGATTCTGGAAAAAGTGCAATTGCTAGCATAGTACATCAACAGCTTCATCTCTTCATCAAAAGCTATTTGGTAGTTGAAGAGCCTAGCTGGTGACAATGTACAGTGGACCCTTGGTATCCACTGGGAATTTGATCTCTGCACTGCAGATTTCTGCCTGTGCATTGGACTACTTTTTTTCTCTCCTCCTATTCAGATCTGACTGAGATGTGCTCTTATCTCTGGGCCTACAGAAACCCCACTGCATGCGAAATATAGCTCTTTGGATTGTGTCCACTGAATTAATAAATGAGTAAAATAGCTTGGTGGAAGAAAAGACATGCAGCTTTACAAATTAGGCATCCTACCTAGACTATTTGAATGGCTGATTATCATTTTCTCTTTGTGTCATTAATTAAATGTTGCCACAACACAGCAGAAGTAACCTGAGCTTGGTTCTTGGTTTTAATCTTATGCAGAAATCTGCCTAGGGAGGGAGAGAAGAAGCAGGTCCAGCTCCACCAGGGCTTGCCTGAGGCAAGAGGACTCTCCCTCCATACCAACTGCCATCCTCTGCCTAGGGAGGGAGAGAAGAGGCAGGCCCAGCTCCATCAGGGCTTGCCTGAGGAAAGAGAACCCTTGTTTATCCACTTTTGTAAACCGCTTTGATCTTTTTTGGAAAGGCGGTATATAAATAAAATAAAATAAATAAATAAATAAGAAACTGTCCCAGAAACTGTCTGGAAAATGGGGTGCTGACTTGAGAGTCCCTTGGCTAAAGATATGCACCCCAGAATTAGGACGATATATTCAGTTTTCAATGAGGGGTGGTAAGCTCCATATAGCATTGAAATGGTAGGCAGCACACATAGACTTTTGCTGCTCATGTGGAGGTGCAGTTCCAGACACGCACTGCATATTCTTTCTGTAGTGCAGATAGAAACAACTTTCTCCTGTCTGGAGACACTGCTCAGACATATTACCTGAAACTAATGGTTGCACAGTGTTTTACTGCTGTATGTAAAGAATAGCTGATTTGCTTTCAGTTGGCTACAAACTACAAACAAATCATACGTGTCTTAAATACTTGATGAGATTTCGTCCCCCACTTTTGCCAAGTCCCATATAATAGCAATTTTAAACTACTGATATTCTTAATTTAAGATCAGTGGCTCTGTTCAGGTACATAAAGTTAAGAACAATCAAGTAATGCTCTACTCATGGAAGATCAGAATTCTCAGTGCTGTGAAGTACAGAGATCAGTTCATAGGAAATAATATTATGCTGCTAAAGCCCTGAAATCAATTTATTGTCATTTATCTCTTCAGGAATGTGAATCAGCTCCCTGTCTTAATGGTGGCTCTTGTCAAGATTTGGTCAATGCATTTGAGTGCATTTGCTTGAGTGGATACACTGGTGAATTTTGTGAAGTGGATATTGATGTTTGTGCTGAACCTCTTCTGAACTCATCCCTCTGTTTCAATGGAGGTAAATGTGTTGACGGCCCTGGAAGAACTTTTTATTGCAGGTCAGTAGTCTGCTTACTAGTAACAAGAACAATCAATGTACATCAAGTTGTTGGGTTTAAAAATATGAGGGGATTTTGTTACATGACCTTTTAAAAATCAAACTGAATTTCATGGCTTTTAAAAGTTCTTTTTAAAAGAAGTTTAACATTATGTGGATTAACTATTCAGGGCAATTTCTTTGACTACCATGAGCAATGCTTGCATGGCCAGAGTACTATTTAAGTGAACCACCCATATGAAGATGGGACTGAATACTGTTCTTTCCTATGAAATCAAAAATCTGGTAATTCCATAGTCCCAGTAGTCTGGTAAATCACCATCCATGTTGTGAGTCTGCACCAATTCCCCTGGTGCAGAGGACAGTGAAGGAAAAGATCTGATAGAGCTTAAGAAACATTTAAAGGCTCCACTGTGGATTTGTTTGAGTTTGCATGCATGCATACTCTGCATGAGTTGTAGTAAAACATGAGCTTAGGATCTCCTCTATCTACTATTTTTTTCTGGTTGCCCTTGAGGCAGTTAAAACATCCAGTCAAATTCCCCATTGTGTACAATGGGATCCACCTACAACTCCCCACTATGTATGATTTTTGTAAAAGTGCAATTTGTCTCCAGAGCCTGCATGGTCTAGGAGGAGGAATGGTCTCTACCTACATAGATATCCCTCTATATGATATTAACTGAGAATGACTGCAATAACATCTTGATAAATATATGGGCCTGTGAGTCCAACATTGTCATTTTTCCCTTTCTCCTGTTTGATTTTTAACACCTTTGCATGATATTGTTGTTGTTGTTGTTGTTGCTTTCACTCATGGAAGTGAATAGGGTATTTGTATATATTGATTGAAAGGAAGTGTTTTTCATGTTAATCGTGTGTTGGTGTATGACAAGGCCTCAGGGTATCTATTTGATTAATGATCCATTGTCTTCTGGGACCCCCCCCCCCCAACCGACCCTGGGTGGTTTTCATTTGCACTTGCTGGGTCTTGATTTTGGCCTTTTTCAGGACTGGTAGCCAAACTTTGGGATGGTACATACCAGCAGGAAGCGGTGTCCCAGTGGTGATTGTAGGGTTCAGGAGCACGCACCAACCACATGCTCCCCAGCCCTACTACGTGCAGGTGGTGTCGCTATTGAGCGGCACCGTCGACACAGTGGGTGTCACAGCTGCACAGCTGTGTACAGATGCCTCTCCACAGAAGCAGTGTCATAGGCTGCATCACAGCCCTTATGACGCCACAAAAGAGGAGCTGCCTAGAGCTCCGGCCCGCCTTTCCCAGGCAATCTGTCAAGCCCCATTGTTGACTTTAAGGTTTATTCCTTTCCTGTTGAAGGTGTCTAGGTGTTTGTGGATTCCAGTGGCAACGGTCACAAAGAAAAAATACCCCATTCACTTCCATGCCAGAATTCTCTGAAGATGCTAGTCACAGATGCTGGTGAAACATCAGCAATAAACTCTTTCAGAACATAGCCATATAGCCAGTATAAATCCACAAAAATCTATGGATGCCAGCTGTGAAAGCCTTCAACTTCATATAGTTTGTTTGTCTGTTGCTTTTTTGGTTTGTGATCCTGATTTGTTCCCTAAACATTGTTTCACGTAACCAAGTTTTACCAAGTTTGGACACAAAAGAGAAATATGGTTAGCCTTAAGGTAAAAGTGGATGCTTCCAGTTTGTATATACCTAGAGAAGAAGAAGGGAAGTCAATCGAGAGACTGAGAGACATCCACTTCAGTATTTGAATGTAATCTTAAATTGGGGCTTAATGTTATGTCTGAACTGGGCCAATAAGGGACTATAAAGGTTCCATTGTATGCTTGAAATACTTTTTACAGGAAAGTTTCAAGGTATATCACACCCAAGAGAGAATGCTTAAAAATAACTCTAGTGTGGTAGGTTCCGGGCTTTTATCCTATTCACACAAATGACTGGTGAGAAGATAGGAAAAGAAAAAGAGCAGGAAATCCAAATCTGTGGTTAATGTTACATGAAAAATGGGATATATTCAAATAAATTAGACCATGTTAATGTTAGACATGATGATGACTATGAGGATGTGTGCATTTGTAGTAAAAACATGGCATTTTTTCAATAGAAATTATAACAAAAATGATTGAATTGAATAGTGACTCACACTTGCGGAGGTACAGCATGATGTAAATGCTGGTGATGATTTAATTAATTCTTTGTGGGGATAAAAAAATCATAGACACAAAGCTTTCAACATTCTCTAGGCTGTTTCAAGGTGCATTTATCAAATTCCTTTTGTATAAAAATAATACTCAGCATTCCACTTTGACTTCCCCGCCTATTGAAATGCTATATAAAAAGAGCTCTAATCCTTTGTGACAATTTTCTTTGTGAAACACCAATATCTTCCAAAAGCATAAATTTCAATATTCAATTAACTATTTTGCAACTGATAGTCTGAAGCAAAGCTGAAAGAAGCTATTAATTTTATTAAATATAATTATTTAGTAAAACAGCAACCACATCTAAGTGGATTATAATATTTAACTATGCATGGTAACTATTCTAATACATATATTAGAATAGTTAATCGTTAGTATATGCAGTTATCTTTCTATTTTGTTCTTTTAATATATATCAAATCTGAATATAGGTTTAAACTACAGTTTTTGGGTTTTTTAAAAAAATATATACTGCCTTTCAATAATAATAAAAATAATAATAATAAGCCACTCAAGTCAACTAATAACAGCAAAATTCTAATAAAAATAGGTAAATTTTAAAAAAGCTAGATCAGAATCACACAAAAAGAAACAACAGCCCTCAGTTGGTAACAAAAAGACAGAACCCTGAGGGACATCATCGGCCTGTAGGTTTGAAGAAAAATCCACCAGCACTACCTGCTGCATTTGCTCCTCCAGTAAGGGTTGAAGCCACTATAAAACAGTCATGCCACATCCTATCAGATAAGCAATCCAGAAAGATTTCATGGTGGACTGTAAAAAGAAGCCTCTGAATTGCCCAGAGAACCAAGAGGGACATATTCACCTTGTCCAGGTCCAAGAGATCACCCACCAAGGCAACCAAAGCAGTTTTTGTACCACAACTAGGCTGGAATCCTGATTGAAATGATTCTGATCTGTCTTTGCTCTGAAATACTTTCTTGTTTTAAATTTGTTTTCATGGATATTGAAAATATCCTTCCAAAACACACCCACACCCTTTAGCACTGGATTAATTGTATTTTTTCTTTATGTCATTTTTCTTCTTTGCTTTCTAGCTTCTGGTTTCATTTACCCACACTTCCCTATGATGATTCATAAAACTGTGTGTATGGCATTGTGATAAGCTTCTGTTCTGACAGCATAAATGACTGCAGAACAAACCACAACCTGAGTCTTATTGTTAGTCCCAATAAGAGTAGGCCATCGAATCAATGGGATTTACCTATGTATTGACTCACTTGACCCACTTGGGATTTACAATTTTGATCCAGACCCATGTGGACTGCTTCTACTGGTGAATGTCTTCTCAATGGTGCAATGGCTTCTTTCTGGATTTTAGTCCAGCTTTGCAAAGTGATCAAAGCACTTTTGCTGCTCCAAAGACTAGAAAGTAAACTGATGGATTCAAATTACAATAAATTCAACTATTCTGCCTAACTTTCAGGAAAATCTCCTTGGTGCAAGAGCTGCTAGACTCTTCTCTGGAGTTGGTTTTTTTTTTTTTTTAAGGTTGGGTTTTTGTGAGAGGGTGGAGGTCAGGAGCCCTCAGAGTGGGGTTGAGTGGGCAGGTAGAGAACCAGAGGGACAGTGGGACCCAGGCTGGGAAGAAGAAGTGAAGGAGGCACAGGTGGAGCCAAGGGAGGGAGTTTGGGTGGAGTCGGAAAAGGAGGGGCTCTTAAGATGAGAGGGACAGGCGTCTGGGGAGAGAAGACATATCGGGGAAGACGAAGGAGAGTGGAGGCAGACACGTTAGGAAAAGGAGGCGTGACCTGCAACCCTGGATGAGCAGTCTGCCCCATTACCCTCCAGAGCACCCATGAAAGACCCCGTGTAGGGCTGCATGTGATGGTAACTCTGGCAGACCCTCAGAGGGAGGGTGAGCAGGTCTCCAAGGGCAGCAGGATCCCTAGAGGGTGCTTAGTGGGACCCCAAGGGGCAGCAGCAAGAAAACGGGCCCTGACTGGAAGGACCTGAAAAACACAAGGTGGAACCATTGGAAAAGTGGTTTCAGGCACCTGTTGGGCCCCACCTTTGGACTAAAGCAGGGACAAGAACCCAAATACAGGTCTCTTGGTGTTCTGTAATGTCCAAGGACCAGAGTCTGAAGGGCTGGAGGACTTTTGGTTTAAACTTTTATGTTTTATTAAAGTTTTGTGAAGCAACACCAAGTCTACGGTGTTTCTTCTCCGCAAACATGGAGAGTCAGAGCCTGCATCTGCAACCCACACCAACAGCCCCACCCACAGTTTTTCAAGAAAAACTTTAGCATGAGAAAATATTTGCTACACTCCTAATTTCAGCTCACAGACATGTCTGAAACATGCTACATTTCACTTACTGCAGTACAGAATTGTAAATTATGCTGCATTAGAGCTAGTGTACCATCCAATCATTGACTTATTTTGTTGAAATATATTACATTTAGGAATGCAATTCTTCACTAATTGCCTTCTCAAATAAATTAACCTGTAATTTTTTCCCCACTTTTCTTCCCATTACAAGAAAGTTTTGAAATCAGTGCAGTTTCAAAGCCTATTTGCAGCTTATAATGCACATATTTTGTACGTGGCTATCTGCTGTTTCTGTGCAGAAAATATTGTCTTCTGTGCAGAAAAACCTTTGTATATGTGGATTTTGGTCATAATAAGTCCTGAACTCAAAGATAATTGTCACTCCAGGATTCTTTTTGTCAGAGTTTCTTTAAAAAGTATGTTTTTTGATCATTTTCCAAAAATGAAAATATTCTTTGCTTCCTTAATTACATTGTACCCCAACTGTGTCCTCTCAGACTGGAGAGGGGGAGATTTTCTTATCCTTTTATTGTCAGTGGAACTAACATGACTGTGATAATGAATATAAAATATGTATTTTTCTTATAAGGCGGGCAAATTTGTATGAGGCATTTTCAACTAAGGCACAACAAAATTTCAGCAAGAACCAACCCAAGCCTACAGGCACAATTGTATCATAAATATGGAACAAGGCAATGAGCATGTGGTGAGCTATAGATCTTCTTGGATGCTAGGAGATCATTGTTTCAGCTCTTAACATCTTATACTATATAAATTTGCTTTTATTGCTGTGTTTCATTGTAGTACTTTGTGCAAGGTCACTAACAGCTGGCACTAACATCACAAGCTATTTAAGCAAGTCTTTTCCTTCAAAATGTGGTGAGAACTGTATTTTATACATTTGTTTTCCTCATGCATATGAACTGAATATGAACTTCATGCATGTGAACTGAAACAAAGGCACACACTTCATTGTCAAGTAAATGATATTTCTGCAAACCACAAGCTAAATTAGTAAAAATATGTTCTGTGCATAACCTTGTAGATGGATGAATAATTCCTTTGCCATGGGCATCTCATCATAGCGAAAAAGCAAGTCTTAGGGCAGAATTTTGAATGGTACAAATATATGCCAAATAAATATCTGGCTTCCAAGCAAGAATAGGCAGCTCTGAGACTGTACATGGATGCAGAACATCTCATGGGTCTGTTGCAGCTGTGCAATTTGTACTGAAATTTACAAAAGGCAAACACTTAAAGGCATCCTTCATTCCGTGCTATAACTTTTTATCATTCCTTCTTAACTGAGTTTGTTCATGATTTTTAGGGATTTTTTAACAAAAAATTGCACTAAATACCAGCTCCTCTGCACTGCGCATAAGAACCACAGAGTATAAGGAGGCCTGTGGAGAACACAATCAACCCTGAGTTGGATACAGTAATGCTAACTTCATAAATATTAAGTGGTTAGTAAATTGGATTTTCTTAATTATGCCTTTGAGAAGGGATACATTCTTAAATGAGCTATTCTTATGAAGAGGGCAATAAATAGAGGAATAGGCTACAGTAGCATCTCTTGTACCATCACCATGTATGGATGTGAGAGCTGGACAGTGTAGAAATCCAATAGAAACAAATTCAACTCATTTGAGATGTGATGTTATGGAAAAGTAGTGAGAATACCAAGGACAGCCAAAAAGGCAAGTAAATAGGTTCCTGAAAAAAGATTAAAGCTGAACTCTTCCTGGAAGCCAAGTTGACAAAACTAAAGCTAAACTAAAGTACTTTGGCCACATCATGAGAAGATGCAACTCACTAGAAAAGGTGGCAATGCTATGGAAGATAGAGGGCAGTAAAAAGAGAGGATGGATGGACTCAATCAGAGAAGCCATGGGCCTGAGTCTTCAGAACCTGAGCAGAAAAGCAGAGGTTAAGAGGGCTTGGAGAGGTCTCATACAAGGTTGCCGTGAATTGGGGCTGACTTGAGGATAAGATCCTGAACTTAGGCAGAAATAATGAAAATCATAAATATAGGATGAGGACACTTGTCTTAACAAGACTACATGTGAAAGGGATCTTGGAGTCTTAGTATACCACAAGTTGAACATAAGTCAACAGTGTGATGCGGCAGCTAAAAAAAGCTAATGCAATTCTAGGCTGCATCAATAGAAGTATAGTGTCTAGGTTGAGAGAAGCAAAAGTATCACTCTATTCTGCTTTGATCAGGCCTCCCCTGGAATACTGTGTCCAGTTCTGGGCACCACAATTCAAAAAAGGATATTGAGAAGCTGGAGCATGTCCAAAGGAGGGCAACCAAAATGGTCTGGAAACCATGCCCTATGAGAAAAGACTTAGGAAGCTAGGTATGTTTAGCCTGGAAAAGAGAAGGTTAACAGGTGATATGATAATCCTGTTTAAATATTTGAAGGGGTGTCATATTGAGGATGAAGCAAGTTTGTTTAGTGCTGCTCCAGAGAACAGAACCTGGAGCAATGGATTCATACTACAGGAAAAGCGATTCCACCACAACATTAGGAAGAACTTCCTGACATTAAGAGCTGTTCGACAGTGGAAGGCAATCCTTTGGATTATGGTGGAGTATCCTTCTTTGGAGGTCTTTAAACAGAGGCTGGATGACCATCTGTCAGGGGTGCTTTGTTCCTGTATGATAAGAGGTTGGACTGGGTGGCCCTTCCAACTCTGTGATTCTATGATTCTCTGATTTTACAATAAACAAAAGCATCTCTTGTGAGCCTCTCTCCTGGTTGGTGATGGAACTGCTGTGATGCCAGAGAATACTTCAGAACATTCCAACTGCTGGCTGAGGAATACTATCAGGAAGTTCTAAGAGTGTGATGCATTTGGAGAAAATTAAAAAGTATCATTGGCCAAGCAGGGTCTAGAACAAAGGTAGGGAGCCTTTAAGTCAAGAACTCCATTCCTTCAGTAGACTGGTGCTCGCTCTGTGTAGAGGCAGAGTGAGTAGTGGATAGGCCAAACCCAAACTCAATGAGCTACCTTTCTTTCTCTTACTGCATTACACACACACACACACAAACACACACATCTACCCATTTTTTTCCTCTGTGGCACGCCTTCTTTTTCATACACACTTATTCACAGACTTTATTTTCCTGTTCACATATGCATGGGAGATAGGTGTTTCTGATGTCATTGGGGTGACTAATTCACATTCCTTTGATAGCTCCTTTGAAGTTTGAGCCAAATCTTGGAGCAGATTCAGTCTTGATGATTTCAGAATCACCCACCTTCTCTGCACAGAGGTTCCTTCCATCCCGGTGGTTCACAACAATTTACCACCTTTGCCTTCTATTCACCTTTCCTTCTGTGACAGAGATCAAAACAGAAATTCAACAGGCTGCTGGTGCAGAAATGGCGCTATCACAACTTTGCTGGTTAAAACTCTCCACACCTATTCAAAATGGTGTTAAATTTAGCACTCTTCAACATGTTAGGAAAATAAGGTCACCACTGCTAGGAGAACAGATGGGTTTGTTAAGTTACTAACTTAGGTATTTGGGACAGGGAGCAAAGTCTGGTTGGTAAAGACTTCACAGCTTGGTTTTCTCTATGGTTGAACCACTTAGTTTACAAGGTTTAACACCACAGAAGGAAATATAGGGAAAAGGAGGGGAAAGAGGTTTTTTTTTTCTTCTTGTACTCACTCTAGCAGTTTATTGTGTCTCAAAGTCTAGTATAGATTTCAGCTTACATGAGTACTGAGACATGTCTAGGGAGATATAATTCTGTGCCATCCTGGGCAGATTGCCACTGGAAGGAAGCTTTAGGAAACAGACTCCCAGCTGAAGCCCACCTACCTTGTTTTGTGTTTTAATCTCTTTAATTAAAGCAAGTTGCTGCCTTAATTAGAAGCACTACAGAAATTAGCAAATTAATTGTAAATGCATCTTCAGAGCCAAGGGGCTCCCCAGAATGCAGGCCAATATGAACACTGTATATGTATGGATATCATAAAAGTAACCTGTCTCAGGACCACAAAGAGCTGACACTATTTTTGTACCCACTGATTAAGAAACACCAAGCAAAGCATATTTGGTAAAAACAAACATAAATTAGGAGATGATAGAATGTAGCTTCTCTCCCATATTTTCACCTGCTAATAAATAAGCAAGAAAAAAACTATGTGTGTGCATTTGTGTGTGTTTTCTGTCTCCAAAGGCTGATATGAAAATTCCCCTTTCCAAAAGCTGAAGTAAGTTAACAAGCAAACATGCCTGAGTCTACATGCTCTTGAAGCTTATGAACAATAATAGGAGTGGAAGTGTGTTAGCTTCATGAAAGACCACAACACGCAAAACACAATGGCCTAAATCTAATGATTTGCTCCAACTAGGGAGGTCCATTAAATGAATGAAGCCCACAGAAATGTTGACTTAACCAGGCTCCCATAGATTCAGCATAGACCAATATGGCTACTAGGGATCTCCTGCTGTGAAACTGGGGAATCCACTCCTCCCTCAGCTCCTTTTAGGTTGATTGAGAGTCCTGCCAGGGCTGACCTCTGTCCTTTCAGAGGCCTAAAACAGGAATGTCTCCCATACATCTCCACCCCCACAGTGGTGTGTACCCTTATGTTTTCCTTCATTTTTGCCTTCTTTTTTTTAAGCAAACCATTTTGCACTTGTATTTCACAGTTGTTTCTTTGGGACTGGCTCTGAAGCCATGTCTTTGAGCACATGGATATGATGCCTTTTTTCAGTGCATGGTGTGCTTCTTTTCCCCTCTCTGAAACTGAACAATTGACAGAACTAGGGCAATTGGCCATCTTCATCTTTTGTCTTACGTATTATTCACTAAACCCGCAAGAAACATGGGCTCACCACAATTGGCAACATTGACCAGTCTTATATATTATTTAAAGTAGTAAACATAAAGATTATCACACAACAAATCTGTGCCAGGATAGGCAAGGGTTGTAACCATCACTGATGGATCTTATCATGCTCCCTATGCCTGGGCAGTAGACAACTTGTATCCAACCTTGGCTTCTCCTGCAGATTTTCAAGAACAGTATTTTCATGGGGTTTATGAGGGCTGAGATTCTGTGACTTGCTAATGCTCACCCTTGGATTTTCATGGCCAAGTGAAGATTCAAATCCTGGTCTCCAAGTCCTAGTCCAGCACTCAAACCGCTTTGCCATGCTGGCTCCTGTGATTACTTAGCCAGGGAATAAGATTCGCCCTGTGTTTGAGGAAAGTGAAAATGGAGGACTGGGCATTACTTCAATAATGGTTAAACTGATTAAATAATGCATGGACAGGGATTTTGTATCTATTTCTCTATTCTATCTACCTATACAATCCAGTTCACACTAACATTTTACAGTGCAAGCTCCTCACATTCCCTGAGGGTACCGAGGGAGGGTGACTTGTAGGTAGTGTGAAGTGGACCCAGTTTTCATAATTCCCACAAGTAGAATATCTGCATTTTTTTCATTAGAGCTACTAGATATCACTCTCTCCCCCACCTTCTGTCTTAAGGCTATTGCCTATTTGTCCTGTCTTTGATTGGCATTCTGGGCTCAATACTTCTTCAGTATCATCCAGTTCTATTATTACATAGAATCAAATCATGGCATGTTGGCTATACAGTGGGGAAAGTTATTTATTTTCTGTCAATAAAGAAAAAAAACTAACTGAAAAGGCTAGATGGTGTGGGAGTCATAGCTGCTATGTGGATATGAAAGCAAACAATGGTGTGATCAGAATTTATAAACCAAATGTTGTTTTTCAATTTTCTAGGATTGTAGCAAACGGTTTTGATAAATTCAGTGGGAGAAAAGGGACTGTGGAGAGTGCCTTGGCTGCAAATGTACAGTGATTCATTGGAAACAGAGGATATAGCTGGGCATCACTGCTAGAACCAAATGCCTTGACATCAAGGGTGGCCAGTCAGTTATCAGATGGAGAAATGGAAAGATCCAGCAGGGCATTCTACTTACAACAGCAGCAGTAGGAGAATTTTCAAGTTTTTGCAATCATCCCAGTTGGCTGAGGATGGTGAGAACAATTACCTTCTTTAAGGAGAAATCCAGCAACAGGCATCCTGTATGTTCAATACATAATCTAGTAGACATGTTGCTCTTGGAATAGAAAGATGTATATTGAAATTGAAATTTGCACCATAGGTGACTTCTTTGTTTCCTTCTCTCCCATAAAATGACTCACTGAGAGTTTGAGAATTTGCTGAACTGAATGCGCTATGGTACAAAACCTGAAGGCTAAGGAGAGATTCCTCCTTTAGATTGGGCGAAGATACCTTATGTAGCCAGAACAGTACTGAATGGCACCTCTGCTCTTCCTTCTCAGATTCACCATCACCATATCCCATCTTCTTTAGCAGGTACCATAGAACCTCAGTGAAACATTTTTCAGGAGCCAGAAGGCCATATGACGTCAGTCAGTGTCTGCCAACCCTGTTATTTATATTTAACTCTGAATGCAACCCAGTGAGCTTTGCCCTCAGTGTCACAACATTAACCTAGCAATAATCATTTTATTATTTTATTTTATTCATTTTTTTATTTGGATGAATGAATTTAAGAGTG
This sequence comes from Urosaurus nigricauda, assembly GCA_034509955.1. Taxonomy (NCBI): domain Eukaryota; kingdom Metazoa; phylum Chordata; class Lepidosauria; order Squamata; family Phrynosomatidae; genus Urosaurus; species Urosaurus nigricauda. Next base: position 250,647,863 of record JAOEGL010000001.1, on the reverse strand, counting down.
TATGGTTTTCTGGTGACTGCAAATGTAAAAGATTTGTATATCCCATAATGTGTATTGAATTTCAGCCTGTTTTATGCAATAGATGTAGTAAAATGTGGCAACATTTCCGTTTGCTATCTTTCTTATACCTAGACTTGTTGTCAGCTGCTTTGGTTCAAGAGAAGTGGAATTGGAGGAGAGAGAGAGAGAGAGATGCTATAAAATGGAAGCCAAATTGCCTTTAATAAATTAAGGAAACAGCATAGCACAACAATTATGTATAGAAAAAAGGGAAACTTTGGAGTTCTGGTGCTCTCTTTTAAATAGCATATGCAAGTTTATCTTGTTTGAAATCACTTTTCTTTCTACAACAGTCACGGTTAATATAGCATTATGTTTAGACTGCTCCTGTGTGTATAGTTTTTCAAATGGTCTAGTGGTGATTCTGAATGGTGTTTATTTCAAACTGTTTCCAAAGATTCACTTTTTCTATCCAAATTTATTATTTGTAGTACAGCTCTTTTTTTTTTTTTAAATCATTATCAGTTAGGAAAGAAAATTCCTTTGGACCACAACTGTGCACTGAAATGCAACAAATCCATTAATGTGTGCTTGTCGCACTGATGACCATTCTAGAAATTGATGAAATTTGCTCTTAATCAAATAATAATAATAATAGTAATAATAATAATAATTTATATCTCCCGCCTCTCCCTAGAATTTACCTGCGCATAAACATGGTGGTTAGAGTGCTACAATATGAATGCTACAATCTGGCCTGACCCCCCCCCCCAACCAATCCTCACTTATGAGGAAGCAGCCACCCCAATAGGGCCGACTGCCATTTCAACCCATGAGCGATCTCCAGTGTGACAGGCAGAAGCAGGGTCCCTGTTGCAATTCCTCATAGTGCCAGAGATCTTGTGCTTGGGAATGTCAACCAGCTGCTTCCCAATTGACAGGAGAACAGCTCCTCATAGTTCATAGCAGTTGCTCTCCAGTAAGTGCAGACTGGAGAACTACATGGTAGCCTTTAAACTAGGGCTATGTAAAGATCATGAATACATGACAGTTCCAAGTGCCTAACTCTAGGTTATGCATTTGTAACTGCCATAGAAGATTCCAGCCATGGTTTGTGTTATTTTTACTTTCAATTAGATGGTTTGTACCAAGGGATTTAAAATGTCATAAGAATGAAAATAAAAAATATCTAGGTATAAACCTTTGAAGAGCTATTGTCTTTTCCATGAACATGTAGTGTGACTTATAAAATAGATTGCATTTTGTAATATGCCTTTTCAGGAATTTTCAGACCAATATGCTGAATACAAACAGAATTACTCATTTTCAGATCTAGTGGTTTGTTGTTGTTAACTGCCCTTGAGTTGACCCCGACTCATGGCAACCCTGTGACAGTGTGATCAGATGTCCTTCTTTTCCAGAACATGTCCTACGTTTCAACTTGCTATCCAGGAGGAATTTAAAATGCCCTCCATTGTGAGCCATTTCTTCAAAACATCCTCCATTTTGAGCATGACTAAGAAGCATGCATTTATATTTCTATGAGTGTTTTTAGCTTTTATTTTGTAATATCTTAATTTTTTCTTGAGTGTCCTACTTTTTGCAGTGCCTTGTCTTCCTTTGCAGTTAGGACATTTGGTCACCCTGCCCTGTGAATGAGACATCTCCAGGAACCCCTATCCTCCACTGCTGTGCTTGAGTCCTGTGAGTTCAGGTCCATGACCTCCTGACTGAGTCTATCCATCTGGCATGCAGTCTTCCTCTCTTTCTACTACACTCAATATTTCCTTGCATCATTGTATTTTGAATGTGTTCTGCCTGCTTATAATGTGGTCAAGGTACAACAGCCTCAGTTTGATCATCTTGGCTTCCAGCAAGATGTCAGGCCCAATCTGTTCAAGGACACATTTATTTATCTTTTTTTTTTTTTTTTGATGTCTGCGGTATCCTCAGCACTCTTATCCAGCACCACACCTCAAATGAGTTGATTTTCTTCTTACAATTCTAACAGTACCATAAATAATTTGAAGTAATCTTTGGGATCCTATTTACCCAATGTATGTTTTTTACAAACCCTGGATGGTACAGAAGCATAATGTGCACATAGAGGTTGTCACTTGAAAAGGTATCCCTATTCTCTCCCTTGGAAGCAATAGCTTCAAAAGTGTTGGTGAAATGGTATAGAAAGCAGTATGGATATTGGATGGTGTTTTGAGTTCATTTTGTATGGGATTGTATTCAAATGCAAAATATAATTTAGATTCCAGATGGAAATATTTTTGAGATTTGCTTTAAAAATAAATGTGAGAGAACATGAAACTGACAGATTTCTCCAGCTAGGGCTTTGGTTCCCTCACTCTTAAAAGTATAGACTTGAATCCCTATGTTTTCAACTACATTAGTATTGAATTAGGATTTCCACTTCTCTTTTTTCTCCCAAGAGGCTCACCATCATAAACATCTAAAGTGGTGGTGGTAGTAACTGGTGAGCATGGAGGCCAGTGTTTTACCAATGGGACTATCTACTAAAAATTCAACAAAACCAAACAGACATGGCCAGATTCTGGTTTTGAAAAACTGCAGGCTAGAAGGGGAGGTTAAACAATATGGAAAGAAACTGCAATCTATTTAAATCTAAATTAATGTTAACGGAGGCTTCCAGGAGAAGAAACTCACCTTTGGGGGTATTGCTGAGTATGGAGAAGTTGAGAACTTTCCAAGCAGCCTTGAGGGCTCATGAGGTTCCAGGACTATGAGATCATAGCTCGTAATCCACAGTTACAACAGAAACATTTGCATGTTGGGTATAACTGTATTTCATGTATTTGGCTGAACATTTTAGACCATTTTGAAGAACTTACTGAGACCTACAATTTTCTTCCTCTTTGATAGAGAAATAACTTGTGGGATAAAACAGAACTAGCAGGTTTTTCCACCCATATTAAGTGGAAACTGAGAAAAAAGTCTACCAGCAGTTTTCTCTAAGGATACAACAAGTCAGGTTGGCAGTGTCACAAACTTAGCTCCTAGAACGCCAAGCATGGTGGCTGGGATATTCTGTGGAGTAGAGAAGCTTTTTGATTGACCTTGTCCTCTGCTCTATGTTGCATCCGTACTGTTTCTTTGCTGCAGAATTGGGATCCTGAGATTGTTGATTGTATATGATGACCCCAAGTGATTAACACCTTTGGCAGCTAGCAATTATCTTTGGAGGAAGATTTATTTTGAGGGCCTCATAGGTGGAAACACCACAGAGGATTTTAGTGTCTTCAGCATCTTCCTAGTAGTCGAAGGCTTTCATGGCCAGCAGCCATAGGTTTTTGTGGGGCTTTCAGGCCATGTGGCCATGTGGCCATGTTCTAGAAGAGTTCCTTTCTGGCATTTCACCAGCATCTGTGGTTGCCATCATCAGAGAATATTTGCCTGGAAAAGGATTGGGTATCTAGATCCTGTGTGACCTTGGGAAGGGAGGAGTGATTTCCAAGTGTATTGTTCTGTTGCTAATGGCAGCCCTCAGGGTGGGAGGATGTGCAAAAGAGGATTAATGTCTGCTAATTAGTGTTCATTGTCTGCTGGGAATCCCCTGGCCTTAGGCTGTTTCACATTGGCATTGGTTGAGTCTTAACCTTGCTGTTCTTTAGGATTGGCAGCCAAACCTTGTTTACCCTCAGGGTTTCCTCTTTCCTGTTGAAATTGCCCAGGTTTTGTGGATTTCAATGGCTTCTCTGTGCATTCTGACATGATAGTTGTTGGCATGGTCCAGAATTTCAGTGTTTTCAAACAGCATTTTATGCGCAGGATGGTTTATAGCATGTTCTGCTACTGCTGATTTTTCCGGTTCACCCAGTCTGCAGTGTCTCTCATGTTCCTTGATTCTTGTTTGCATACTGCGTTTGGTGGTCCCTATGTAGACCTGTCCGCAGCTGCATGGAATGCGGTAGACCTCTGCAGCTCTGAAGATGAGAGCCACAGATGCTGGCAAAACGTCAGAAAAGAAGTCTTCTAGAACATGGCCACATAGCCTGAAAACCCTACAAAAAACTATCTTCCTAGTAGGTTTGTTTCTGTTCATTTTGGGGAGGTTTAGGTAAACTTTAGCAAAAGGCTGTGGTCTGCATAAAGAGTATATTTTGGGGGTCCTAGTCAAAGACAACAAACAAAGGATATTGGGCTGTGCAGGGAAAAGAAAATATTGATTTTAAGCATGCAGAGATATAGGGGTGAAACAGGCAGGAAAAAGTGGCTTGAAGCTAACTTTTCTAAGGCCGCATTGAAACCCCACCAACTGCACCGCCAGCTCCCAAGGCAGCTGGAGTACTCATGTCATGACCACATGACCTTCAAGCCAGGAAGAAGTGGGAAAAAGCTGTTTCGTTTTGAAACAGCTTTTCTCTGCATAAGGTGCCTAGAGGGCATTTTCCTGCTAGCTTCAAGTCATGTGTTATCTAAATGCCACACCTTCAAGACAACCTGAAAACACCTCTTTTTGCCTGTTTGTTTAGCTCCATAGTGTCAGGAAGAGGGCCAGAAACATTAGGAGACCATATGCCAGACAACTAACAGTTGGACAATATTCTGGCATGTCTTCAACCTAGAATTACCGGTATGGTGGTATTAGCCAGCCCTTGAGTACTTAGGTGTTTCTATTGAATGCCAAGTTAGTTCATAATAATATCTTTCTTATCCATGATGGAACTACTGACCTGGTATAACTAAGATGCAGGTAGGTGAACAGTGGGATTATGCCCACTCAAGTTCTCAGTTCAGCAATGTCAGGGTAGGTTTATAGGTTTCCTGTTTGCTTGAGTGACAATCTAAAGTGTTGCTATCTTTCCCTGGGCCTGGGTAAAGACTTGGGATTCTGCTATTATATTGTTCTCACTGCTGCCCAAACATCCTCCTTACCTGAGCTGAAAAAGATAATATCAGAGATGGTCTACATGTATTTGGCAAGTTGTTTTACCCCCAAAGACACAGACCTGCCTATTTTATTTTATTTCCAGACATTTCTCAGGGACAATTTGAAGCATGGTTCATTATCCAATTACATTGCACCTTCTATGGGCCAATTATAATGAGTTGGCTACCTCCTGGCATCTTGGACAGTGGGCCAGAAATCAAACTCACACCTCCCGTATGAGTAGAATAGAACACCAGGACAGTGTTCTTTTTATCATAAAATTGGCACTGCAGCTTGAACTATTACATTTATTCACATTTTTACAAATTCTATTCATTGTACTATATGCCCCAGTGTGACATAATACTTACTCTTTTAGAATTTAGCTAAAGTCTCCTGTAATGCATATATTAATGTAGCTGAGAAATAAAACATTCTGGCTCTCAGTGGCATTAGCTGAGGTAGTTCGTTCTTGAAGAAGGCTTTGTGCTGAAATGCTGAACTACAGCTGCAGAGGGTAATGGTAAAGGTCACTTTCCAGTCTATGAGATTTCTGATCCACTACACTGCGAATTAATACATTTATCTTGGAACTAATCCCATTGGAATAACTCTCTCTCTCTCTGCTGATGATATAGTAGGGAACACCAAGAGGTACTTGGTGAGTGCTGCATATATAGTCTTTGTAAGGTCTGCACCTTGAAATCCTTTATACAAAAATCATTTCCTTATATCAGGACACAGGACACTCTGTCGCCACAGTTCAAGTCACATTTATACATATTTAAACCCTGCTAGAATCAATAGAACGTATGTGTGATTTACTCAGCATTATGGATTGTTGCCTCTGTGTAATGACTCTGACTCCCTGTCTCCCATCCCCCACCCCTGAACAGGCAGACTTTCTTAATTTAAACATTCATTTTCCCTTTCTCTTTCCTTTTGGTGCATTTGTAGCTCTGGTAACTCAATATAGCAATAGCAACTACATTTCTCTACCACTTATCAGTGAACTAGCACTCCCTAAGCAGTTTACAATCTGTAAGCCAATTGCCCTCAACAAGCTGGGTACGAATTTTACTGGCCTATGAAAGGATTGAAGGCTGAGTCAACCTTGGAGCCCTCATCTAGGCTCAGACTTACAATGTTGTGGCTCAATACTAGCATTTAACCACTGCACCACCAGGGCTCCTTTCTATCATTGTTCCCACCTGCAAACATAGGAAGTTGTAATTTTAATATCATATCATTGATAAAAATTGTTTTGGGGGGCAGGCACGGTGTCATTCTATGGAGTCATGGACAAAATGTGATGAAGGGCAAGCTACTACTGCAAGCTTTTAATTAATATGTTTGGTGCAAAACCCTTCCTGACAGATTGTTAATATTGCTGTCTGAAGTATATCTGGAAGAGTCATGGGAACTATCTGGTAATGTGCACATAACCCCATGAGAGGCTCACAAATACATCAGTCACACAAAGGGAGATTAGAAACAGGAGTTATATTTACTCCTGTGAGCCATTTTGCTGGACCAGTGAAGGACTGCTCTGTTCACATCTGCCATTCTCAATAATTGTAGTTAATGATTTTTTAAGGCCCTATTGAGATGTTGGGTTTTTTAGTGTGACTATTCAAATAACCTCACTAATACATTCTGGTTTTGTTGTTCATACTCTTTTTTTTTTTTTAAATGGGATCGCATCTATGTACATCTCTGTGAGTTCTGTTGCTCACATGTGTCAGCACTCAAATAAAGATATTATTGATGATGCAAATATATTTGAAGCATGTTCAAAATGCACAGAGTATTATCCTGATTTATACTGGAGCTATTCATATAGGTTATTCAGACAGCTGACAATGCAAATCTTTTTGGAAAACTCAGGGGGAAAAAACCCTGAGATAGATTATCCCAGGTTAAATGTTGTTGAGTTGTAGTTTTTTTGCAGTCCCCCTCCCCCAACTTAATCATATGCATCCAAAATGCATGTGAACAACAAAGATTCAACCCACATTCTATCAGGCTTATTTTCGCCATCTGAATAACCCCAGAGTATACTTCAGCTTCTGCTGTACCATTCAGAAGCATTTTCGTATAGCCAGACTCTCCCTGTAAACAACAACATCAACATCATCATCAACAACAAAACCCCAAGATCCACTAGAGTCTTCTGGAAATCTCAGTGCTGCCATAATCATTTTGTGTTTGGTGACAGGGATGTAGCCAGATTCATCTGCAACCCTGCCCATTCTTCATGAAACAGAGAATGATTATGCATGGCAAAGGAGTGGGTGGGCTTCAGAGACTATTCAGAGACAGAAGTCAGAGGTGGTATGTGGTTCAGCCTAGTCTTATCCACAGTCTTATACACTACACAGCCACTGACTGTTCAGTATGAACAGTGATTCAATGCAGAATGTGGCCCCTGTCACTCCATATAAAAAAGAGATCTGAGCAATTTGTGGTTATGTCTGGGAGGATATGCTAAATGTGTTTATATATGTATGTATGTGTCTCAGTGTGTGTAGGGTGATTATCGCACAGATCCTTACCATCCCTGAAACGTCCCTGAAATGTGGCTAAATCATCTGTAAAGCACAGGGGTGTGATAGCCAATTGTGCTTGCTTTTCATGATTTAATCGTCATTGATGTGTCCTGCTCCTCTTCCATCATCAAAGTTTTTGCAGAACAGCCATTTCTCCAATAAAGGAAATTCCCACTGTTGAAAAATGGCTGCTCTTCGAATGCTTTGATGATGGGAGAGGAACGGGACACCTCAATGACGATTAAATCACAGAAGGCAAGTGCTATTGGCTATCACACCCACTCACTTTACGAATGATTTAATCAAATTTAAGGGATGGTAAGGCCGGCATGATAATCACCTATGTCTCTGTGCGTTCTTCTGTTTATTTATAAAGGCGGCAACTATGATAACAAAAAGAAAGAGGTGCCATCATTCAAGCAGTGAAGCATTTTAATTTTTTTATAGTAGGACTATGACAGTCCAAAACTAAAGCAGATTCAACTGAAACATGTAATTCCCCCCCCCCCCCGCGATGTTCAAAGGTAGTAGCCTCATTTTTTTAACACAGACACCTCATAACCCAGAATGCATCCACAAGATAAATAATCGTATCTTGAAATCTTTTATTTTAGCCCCTGTAGTGCCTGAAGAAAAGTCAAATCAACTGTAAATAGAAAAAGCTATATAGTGGAGCTACTGTTTGACTATTTTTGATTGAGTTTTTTTTTAAAAAAAAAAAAAACAACACTCAGAAGCAGCATTATTTTTAAACTGTAGGGAAAGACTGCACATGTAGACTTTCATTTGTATTGAAGTTTAAATAAAGCCTGACTCAAAAAGTTCTCTTCAAAACTGTGTAACGGACAGGTAGGTGTATATGTGAGATTCTGCTTTTCAAGAGACCTGAACAAATCCTGTTTGCAAACGTCCTATTATTGTTAGATGTGGAAGTTTCTTAGACTGTCAGGATACTATTTGATACTTACAGTAAAATAGATGTCAGGCAGCAATATGTAAGGATGGAGCAAACAGACAACTTCATTGGAGTGGAAAGTATGTATCATTCTATTAAACCATCTTTCCTCTGTCCTAATTACAAAAGCCATCCTCAGAGCATAGCCTGGCTCTTCATTATTTTTGTCTGATCATTGCTTTGTTCTGGATGCTGCTTGTCATAAGATCAGAGACTTTCGTGACAGAACAGTCTCATCACAGCATTTAATTCCAGTTCCAAACAGCATTCATTCCTTTGAAGCAACCAATGGTGACACTATGCTGACAAAGTCTAACAGCTGAGAGTTCTGCATGCTCGTGGGCTGACATCTCATCCTTATTATGGCTATGGTGGTCTCCCGCAGGCATGTGTATTTGTCACACTTCTCAAAATAATAACAAAGTAGAAGTAGGATCTATGCTACTGACATCATTTAGCCTACAGCATCTCAGTGTTTCCTGCAGCAATGCTGTAAGTTAAACCAGTCAAGACCTCTTAAGCATATCCCCCAAGCATCCTGCCCCCATGACCTAGGGAAACAAATGGATTCCCACTCCTATTTTAAAAAAATAATTGATTTACTGGAAAGGCAAAGCACTGTGTGCCACTGCATTTAAAGAAAGAGAGATAGAGGTCTGACCTGCTCTGCAGAAATAGTGCAGTTTGACACTGCTTAACTGCAATGGTTCCATCATGTGGAATCCTGGGATTTGTATTTTGTTGTGGCACCAGAGCTCTCAGACAGAGATGGCTAAATATCTCACCAGACTACAAATCCTAGAATTTCAAAGCATGATGCCATGACAATGAAAGTGGTGTTAAACTGAATTAATTCTGCAAGTAAGTGGAAAGGTTGCAATTGGCTCATGGTGACCACATGAGCTTTAAGATGAAACTAGACTCTGAACTTGCCCAAACCTTCAGGTGCATCCCTAGAATCCTAGACTTGTCAAGTTTGAAAGAATGACAAGGCTCATCCAATCCATCCCCACCAATGCAGGAACTCAGCTCCAACAGGATATTGTAGATCTAGGGAAGTTGCAGAAACGGTGAAAGAAAACTACCCAAGGCCTTAAATATGTGTTTTAACCCCCCCCCCCCCAAATCTAACGAGTTTGCAGTTTCTATAATCATCGTTATAAGCCCCATGAAGGATTTTATTTATTTTTTATTTTTTGCTGTTCTGAGTGTGGATTTGAAAGTAGTGTTAAACTTATTATGTTGCTATAAATCTTACAATTTTGGAATCGCACAAAGGGAACCCCATCACCTCCAAGACCTAGACAATGTTGGCTGTTTGTTTTCAGCCACACACCTAATGGGTTTGTGATCAGCTTAACGACCCACCCATAGCTCTGTTTTTTCTCCTCAGTTGTGTCCAGATCTATTTGCATTGTCCCAACTTGTCCTTGCCTTGGCTTAACAAAGCCTAGGTAATCAAACCTTGACCATTAAGCTCATTGTGAGAGGCTACATTTTTTTCCTATTAGAACTCCAAGATTCAACCACTCGGTGTGCTATAACCAGAATACAGCCCGGTCCGTGCCAGACTGAACTCTGATCTTAGCTCCCTTGGCCATTCCTTCCCCCACATTTTGGCAGCTGTGTCTCTTCCATCATTCAAGCCTGCATCAGATTCCAGGAGAAGCCTCTGGAGGTACGTATTTCCCGTAGTGGTGCCTCTCTCAATATATCTCCCTATTTCCCTCCTTTACTTTCTGCAAGCATTGAACCTGTGAGTGCGTGTGTGCCCCCTTTTGCTGTGTGTGTTCCCCTTTTAATAAACTTTAGATATTAATTGTAAATAGTCCGTTTCTGCATCATCTCTCAAGGGATTCTTTGGTCCTTCAGTATACATGACGGGACACGATCTCGAGGGGTGTTGTTAGGGCCCCACTCTCATAATTTCAAGCTAATTAAAATCCCCCTAATTAGATCTTTTCTAACACCTTCTACATCAGTACAGCTGGAAGGCATGTGATCTGAATAATCTTGCTAGAATAATCAGAGAATCGGAAAGTCTATTTAATTCAGTTTCTTCTAAGGTTTTTACCTTTTCTATGGCAGAGCTTCTCTAGCACTTAGTTTCAAGATAGACCCAGAAAGAAGCTTTTCTTGATGGGCAAATAATGCATAGTGATAGATGAAACTTTCACAAAGTGAATTTGAAAAGAAAGATATCAGTCCTTATATCTCATGGTGTCTAGATGTGGATTTTCCAAGGCAGATTTAACAATGTAAGTGACAATAAAGAATGCTTTGCAACCTTTTGTTTAAAACACAAGGAACACGCTAAGCATTAGCTGCATGTAATGGGCATCATTCAAACTCATGATTGTGATGTGGTCTCTATCAAGGTAAAACAGACCAGCCATTTACTTGCTTTATGAAAGACAGCTTTTTAAAAAAGAAGGGAATTATTGTGCACGGCCACACTGGGTGATAGACAGAACACAGGTTCTCCAAACTGACAAGATTCAGCTCTAATGTCAGTCATACTCCCTTCGCTGTGGGAAACCAATTATTTTTATTAAGTAAAAATAGCAGTCATTTCTCAGCAGTCCTCAACACCAAGCAGATCAGATCTATGTACACCTTGATAACTGGATTTTATCTTTGTTGAATCTTCTTGAATAAAATCAGATTGAGACTCCCGATTGCAAAGGCATTATCTCTGAATGACACATTAAAAATGAATTTTTCTCAGCTCTCCCAAAACTTTTGGGACTGTTCTCCACCTATTTGAATAATGAAACTGCTTTATGGTTGTATGGGTGCTAAACTACTTTACTACCACTACAGACTATATTGGAGAACTTGAAAATCAAACTCATCCAGATTGTTTCTAGAAAAATGTGTAGGAGGCACTTAATAATTTTTGAGTTTAGCTTTTTATTCCTAATCTAACTATATTCTGTGTAATACATTGCTGCAGATTTAAAATGGAAATAAATTTATTAGGCTTCATTTATTTCAAAGCTAGTATAATAGGCCAAGAATTTTGAATCTAAACATAAGAAAGTCATAAAGATTGCGGTGAAATAATCTTTTATTGTGTTTGTTACTTAGTTTTTGTTCCCAGTATTTGCTTGTGATTTTCCCCCAAAAGTTCACAAGTTCCTCTTGTGAACAATATCTGATTTAAAATAAGAAATGTTTAAAATGTGAGGATCTTCTCTGTGACATTTATATGTTACAGTAGCACATTATGTGTTATTTCTTCGCTTTGAAATGACATGTTATTCTTAGATTCTTGTTACCCTAAGAATTGTGCTACAGATAACATTGTTAATAGCAACGTATTATTTCCAAGATCTGTAAAAGAAAGAAACGTTCAGCTCCATCTCTCTCTTCCTCTCTTATGTAGCTGTTCATTTATTCTCTTGTATAGCTACTTGGTCGTTGTTGTTTTTAAATGATACCCATGACAAAATTTAGTTTGATGATGCACTCTATTCAAGTAGTGAGTTGCACACATGAACCCAAATAGTGATGGCTGTTCAGATTATCAGCAGGAACTTTTTGCCTAGCTCATCGACTGTGGCACTGTCAGAGGAGGAGGAAAGACAGGCCCAGACCACTAATGAGATAAGGACCCTAAGGGATGCTACCAATACAAGACTTTTCTTAGAGACCTGAAGCAAAGTGTGAGGTGCATATTGCAGAGATTATTTGAAAATTGAGTGCAAAGCTTGAATGTGTGACTGGCATTCAAATGAGGAGGCATCTGGCTGCTGGAAGCACTGTGTGCCATTTCTTATAGATTTAGAGTCAATTGCTGCAAAGACACACATGTAAAAAGAAGAGAAATGTCTTCCAAGTCACTTGCATTGACTACCTGGGGTGGCAATTATTGTTAGTATTAGGTAGATGGGTATCTTTCTATTTATTCGGTGTTATTTCTGTGTGTATGTTTATTCTGGGAGCCAGTGTGGTGTAGTGATTTGAACATTGGACTAGGACTCTGGAGACCAGGGTTTGAATCCCAGGTCAGCCATGTACAAACCCACTGGGTGACTTTTGGCAAGTCACACTCTTAAAGCCTCACAGGATGGCAATGGCCAACCCTTTCTGAAGAAACATGCCAAGAAAACCCCATGATAGGTTCAAGGGCAACACACAGATCAGGTCAATCAATTAAAATTGAAATGCTTGGGCAAACAAACAGTTTTGATCTGGCACCAAAATAAGTCTACTGTTGGTGGCAGTTGCATCTTTGCTAAGAGGTTAGTCTATAAAATGGAATTCAGGTCAGGGAGGAACACCTCATCCCAAAGCACTTGCTCAAACTATGAGCCACCTGAAATTTTGGCACTATTACTGAATATGCTTTCTTTGTTGTCACCTAAATTTGAGTCTCCCCTAATAATTTTAGATCTTGGAGCTGACACAAGGAGAAGCACTCCTGCAGACATGTTTGTTCCAAGTTATATAGGGATTAAAGGCAAACATTGTTGTCTTGAATTGGGCCTACAAACAAATTGGCATCCTCTTCAGAATTTAGCTGTACTGATAACATTCCAGTTATTTGAAGTCTTGAACCTAATCACCTTTTCCAGCATTAGAAAGACACACAAGAAGGGACACATGAAGATGTCAGCCAGGTCAACATTTTCAAAGTGGAGGGGGAAAAAAACCTTCTGCAAACATCTTATATAAAATGGCAAAATCTTTTGGGAATTTTCTTTTGAGGGAGATGTTTGCAAGCTGTGAATGGAATCCATGGAAACTGAGGGCTCATTGTCCTTTCTTTGAATTGTGTGCTATTTTTGTTTGTTAAACAAACAAACAAACAAAGATAAAAGAGACCTTTTGTGCCTATGGCACTTACAGGTTCACAGTGTCAGTTCATGGCATCAGCCCATGATATTTAGCATTAGAGCTTGCCTTCCTCTCATTAACATTTCTGAGCATATGGCCAGGATGTTGCATCTTTTAAAAAAAAAAAAAAGGGAAATCCGTTGCTTGGCTTCTTGACCTATACCCCATCAAATTCTAACAGCTCTCACCAATAAAGTTGTACCAAGTCTCACCAATAAAAATGCATTTTTCTGTATTAGTGGGATTCTTGTTGTCCCCAAACTCCATTTGTTGGCACAAACTGAGTAACATTGAGTTAAGAAGTTACACCCTTTTAGTATAATGTAATTTACTTTGAAAAATAAGAATTCACTTCAATTTGCATGATTTTTTCCTCAAAGGATGAGGCAAAACTTCAGGTTTTGGCTTCCAGCTTGAGATCTGCATGTTTTGTCTGCAAAATGCCTGACAAATCAATGCATTTTAAGTTGGAGTATCCTACCATAATCAAATTATCCTCCAAAGTATCCCTAACCACTCTTGTTTCTTTGCGTTCAGCAAAAGTTTTGCTGGTAGCGTATCCCACTCTGGCACTGGGGTGTCTTTTAGACATCCACTCACTTATAAGAATGACTTTGAAAGTCAGATACACTCCTCAACAATTCAACTTAAAGAGCATTTGAAAAACATTTCAAGACAGCTTGACTTTCTCATTAGGTTGTTGATTGTGCTTCTTTGTTTCCCAGCATATTGTTTGGAAGCTATTGTAAAACACAAAGTAGAACTAATGTGAGTTTAATTACCACTTAGAGCCCAGTTACCTGAGAAAATATGCCTATTGGCTTAGGAAACAAAGGATGGAAATAGTGAAATGAAGCGATACTCTAAGGAAAATCAAAAACTTTTTATAGATGCTGCATTGTAGTGCTATGGTTACACAAATGCTATCAAATCCAGGGATGAGTGATTCTCCAGAGAATTGGAGATGTGATCCAGAATTACATTAACTTCATTATATATATATATACACACATCAGTTATCTTGTTTTTTGTGAGAGTCTTTTATAATTTGCAGAACTTTTTTCTCCTCTTTGAAAATATTTGACATGGCTGGCTTCTTCCTGTGCTCTCTTGTGTGTCTTTCTGATCCTGGAAGATGTGGTTAGGTTCAAGGCTTCAGGTAATTGGAATTTTACCAATACAACCAAACCAAATCATATTACAGTGGGCTTTTGGTATCCACTGGGGTTTGGTTCCAGGGCTCCTCATGGATACCAAAATGTGTGGAAGCTCAAGTCCCATTAAATATAGTGAAACAGGCCAAGGAAAAACTGGGAGGTGATCCCCTAAACTAAAACGAGCAAGTGAGTAGACAAAAAGTTTACGGGGAATGAAAACGGAAAACACCGCAGTTTTATTGAAACAATATGTTCCACCAGAATGCTAAAAATTTTTTAAAAGAAATTACAGAGCATAGAATATATGCTATCCTAAACACAAAGTGGCTTGTTCTGGCCTGTGAGCCATGCCCAAACATGCACAAGGCTAGTTTAACCCGTCAGTACTGGGCTAGGGAACTGCAAATCCCTTAAGGAGATATCAAACACACAAATAACAATTCCTCTGTGCCTTTCAGCATTGAATTAAAAAAGAAAACACAATGTATCCATACAGTTGGAAAGTGCAGAACAGAGGCCAAATTAAAAGGGATAGCACAGTATGCCCATTACAGTAAAAAAAATAGAAAACCGAGACCAAACATGTTTCGACTAGAGCGTCTTTGTCAGTGGTCATGAAAAACTGTAAAAATAAAATAGATATGGGTCACACTCAACAACATATATAAGGATTGAAGAAGACCATATAGATAAAAACATATAATACATAAATACCTAATATAGTTGCCTTGTAAGGTATATCATGTGGTATGTGGAAGCATCCCATCACTGTAGGTAAGTGGTTGGTCCTCATAAACCTTATATCATGCCTGAAAAATATGTGTGCAGGCCCCTATGAGATATATATTGTAATAATAAATAATATTTTTTTTTATAAATACCCTCCAAATTGTATCCATACTTACCTAGGACTAGGATGTCCCACATGTAATTGCAAGCCCTAATAGAGTTTAGCAAGAGCGAACTCTATATCCCTTCCCAATCACAAAAACTGATACACCTGTTGAACCACACCTGAGACCATTCTACAGCCAAAAAGATCCTGTAGGTAATATTAACCCCTTCCATTATGTTGATCTAAATATGCCAGTACAATCAACCAAACAAATAATATTCATGATGACAAGCACTAGCATAAGTAAAAAGGAATAACCATATAGATACAGAATTTCAGACCAATTGCAGTTCTCATTCAATCCATGTGGTTTCTGTGTTTGTAGAGTGAAAATCCAAAACAGTTCTCTTTGCAGGAGTTTCCTCTCCAGATATGTCCCAGTTCCAGAATTTTTTTCTATAGACCAAAATCTAATGTCCATATCCAAGTGCTTGCATTGAATAAAATGTTGGACCATTGGTGCAGTAATTCTTCTATTTCTAATGCAGCTCCTATGTTCAGATATCCTCATCTTTACTTTTCGAGTTGTCATGCCAATATACAAAAGATCACAAGGACATTGAACACCCTTAGTATTACAAGTAAACAAATCATTCAGAGTATACAATCTGTTATTCACAGGGTTCATGATCTCAGTAGTTTTCACAGAGTATTTACATGCACTGCAGTTGTAACATGGGACATTCCCTTTGGTTCTCCTCTGTAGTAAGTTGGGCTGGGTCTCCTGAGCTGTGCATTTACTATGGACCAAATGGTCTGCAAGATTCTTAGCCCGTTTATACACAAAAAGGGGTTTCTTTGAGCATCCAGGGATGTCCAATATTTAAGAATAACATTCTGTATGTATCTAGTATTCCCGTTATATGTTATAGGTATGAACATTATAGATTGTATTCCCTCTCTCTGTTTTTTTCATAAAGAGGCCCCTTTGTTTCATCCTCCTTACTTTGAAGTAAACCTGCTTCAAGCCCTTTCTAGGGTATCCTCGTACTGTGAATTGTTCTATGAGAATGTTGGCTTGTCTATCAAAATCCTGTAGTCCAGAACAATTCCTTCCGAGTCTGAGGAACTGGCAGTAAGGTAGATTTTGCTTCATATGGGGTGGATGAAAGCTAACGTATCTCAGGAGAGAGTTTGTATCAGTCTCCTTCCTATAGAGGTCAGTTTTTAATAGGACTCTTCTTTTCACCACTAATACATCCAGGAAGTTAATTTTGACATAGTCAAAGTTCAATTCAAATTTTATCGTACTGTGCACACTTGGTGAAATTCAAAAAGCTCATGCTCTGATCCGTTCCAGATTATAAAGATATTGTCCAAATATCTTTTGAATTCTAGTATGTTAGCTTTAAAGATGTTGTCATCATTCAATATATGCTGTTGCTCAAAGCTATCCATAAACAAGTTGGCTAACTCTGGTGCAAATTTGTACCCCATTGCAGTCCCTGATATCTGCCAATAATACTAATCCTGGAATGAAAAATAATTTTGCTTAAGGGAAATCTCAGCTAATGTGCACCAAAAATGGGTGGGGAGATATAGGTGCTCTCTCCTCTTATTTAATGTTGATTCTATAATTTCCATATCTTCATCATGGATTATGTTAGTATAGAGGGATCCCACATCCAACGTAACCAGGTGTTTTCCATTTTCATTCCCCCTAAACTTTTTGTCTACTCACTTCCATTAAATATAGTGGCATAGTAAAATAGTGTCCCTTATTTAAAAAAGGAGAGCCAGTGTAGCATAGTGGGTTGAGTGTTTGACTATAATTCTGAAGACTCTGACTCCTACTTATGGCGACCATAAGGCAAACCTGTCATTAGGTTTTCTTGGCAATATTTGTTCTGAAGGGGGTTTGCCATTGCCATCCTATGAGACTAAGAGAATGTGACTTGCCCATGGTCACCCAATGGGCTTCCATGACTGAGCTGGGAATCGAACCCTGTCTCCAGAGTCATAGTCTAATGCTCAGACCACTAGACCTTATGAATATGGATAGTGATGGTGTGGGGCTGGTTGTTGTTCACTTTCTGTTTGAGAATGCTGATTACTCTGCTTCTGAGGTATCTTGTTATATCTCATATTCTCAAACACATGTCCAGCAAGTTCTGAAGGTCCACTTTTCCCGAACACTTAAGTACAAGGTGCAGTGGTGACAGAATGCTTAACTGAAGTTAGGGGCTCTAGGAAAAATATGTAGCAGTTGTATATGTCTTTTCATTTCTATGATCAGTTTTGAGGAGTTCCCTGTTAGCAGGCTGGTCAGTCTGCCTGAGATTTTAGTGTAAACTTTAAATGAGACCTTTACCTCAGAATAGGTTCAGTACCTTTGGTAATTCCTTTTATCTGGAAATCTTCTTAAACCTGTCCCATTAACTGTCCCGTTGAAATGGAAACCATCAGGTGTCACTGGCTATATTCTGGTAGATTTTCAAAGAAGTATCTTTGTTAGTTTTTTGCAGAATAAAAAGGAGGAAAGAGGCAGATGGGAGAAAAATAAGTGCCAGCACCTTTAAGACTAATTTGTTTTTATTTTCATGCAGGCTTTTGTGGATCTGAAATATTAGCTATCCACAGAAAGCTGATGCAAAAATAAAAAAACATGAAAGCTGATGTGAAAATAAAAAAAAAGTTAGTCTTAAAGATGCTGTTGCATTTCTTTTGCTATATTCTGGTGTGTGTTTTTAAAGCATGCATGGCAGTGACTTGTGATGTGTTTTCTTTTGTTAGTACTGAGGAAACAAACAAACAAACAAACAAATAATTTCTTACCCACCTCTCCCCATGGATTGAGGTGATGGACAACAACAATTAACAAACAACAACATTTAAAATACCTCAGTTTAAAACACACATCAGTTTAAAAGGACAAATAAAATAAAAAACAATCCACATTTTGGAAGATATGCATTTATTTTCATCTTAAATTCTTTAACTTTTCAAGCTCTCAGAAGGGAATCAGTGGTTGAACATAATTTTATTTCACTATGCTCATCTGTCCAGGTTTATGAGAAAATGGCATTTGTTCAAAATGGCCTTTAGAAGATGTGTTTAAAAATGATGTCCTTACAAAGAGTGTACAGCATTTGGTTTTTTTTAAAAAAAAAAAATTCCAGTGATGAAAGTAAGTAATCTTGTCATTTCTGGCTGAGTTTATCACGGGTAATCTGGATGGCTAAAACATTGTTTATGTGAGATTTTACATAAAATGAAGTTCAAATCCTGGGGATGACATTAGCTTGTGCTGACATGTGGCTAAAGGATTGCAACAGCTGGAATTCAATTAACTGCACAGGGAAATGTCTGCTTTTTTGCTTACAAAAGATGGTGAAATGTACCAGTCCTGCTGTGTGATTAGTGCTTTAGTTTTATTCATTCATGTTTAAATGGTTTCCTTCAGTGGGAAATAGCCAGTAAGAACTTAATTTCATGGCAACATAGGACAAAAATGTGTGTGTCTTGTTAATGCTATTTTTGTTGAATGTAAGGATAATGTATCCTTTGTGACAAGAGCTGTGATCCTGAGTATGTTTATTTATCTGTTGGAAAGAGATCCTTGCAAAATGAGTGGTGTTGTCTTGCCAATAAGGATTTCTGTAGGATCAGATTGTAGCATAACTGTTTGTCTAGCTTCAGAAGGAGGTCAGCAAATAAGTTGCTATTCTGAAAAGTGGAATTGATATTAAGGATTTATGGCTACTGCAGGAATCATTGGTAAGCTTAAGAGTATCTCAGTAGTGCTTTAAAAAATCATGTTGTAAATACCCATATTTTCTGAATGTGTTGGCTCTAAACATGATAGTCAAGTTGAGTAAGTTTTTATTTTTATGGGATTTTTAAAAGTATGATGACAAAAAAGGGGGAAGAAAAAAAGGAAAAGAGGAGAAGGGAAGGGGTATATGGGATGTGATCATAGGCCTTTAACATAACCTGATCAAATTCCCATCTATAAAAATGAATGTTAATGAGTAGCTAGAGCTGTAGGCTTCTGACCATTTAATAACAGACAGAGAATGTGTATCTTTCCACATGTGGACTGTCTCAGGTATATAATTTAAAATAATATGCATGTCCCTGAATATCAAATATGGTTCCAAAATTGATATACATCCAGCTATAAAGGGCTAACAACTGAGTATGCTAATATTGTATGACACAATGGCATTTTAGTAGTATTACCACACCATCATTTTGCTGAAGTAAACAGTTGCTTTCTAAATAATCATAAGAGCATCAGTATACCTCAAACATCATTTTTTGCTGAACTGCTGGGCTAAACAGACAGGCAAAAAGAGGTGCTTTCAGGCTGGCTTGAAGGCATGGTGTTTAGAAAATAACATGCCTTGAAGCCAGCAGAAAAGTGTCCTTATGCAGAGAAAAGCCATTTCAAAAAGAAGTTTTTTTTTTCACTTCTTCCTGTCTTGAAGCTATGTCATGTGGTCATGACATGAGCACTCCAGCTGCCTTAGGCACCAGAGGTACAGTTGGTGGGGTTTCAATGAGGCTTCAGAAAAGGTATCTTCAAGCCACTTTTTCCTCCCCAACTGTTTCACCCCTAAGTCAAGTTTTAAATCTGAGGAAACTTTAGATATTGAAACAAGGACAGTTTTCCATTGGTTGATTTGTATAGGACAGTGATACCCAAAGTGGGTGGTATTCCTCTGTTAGGGATGGTAGAAGCATCCATAGGGCAGCAGGGGAGGTGAAGGAAAAGTCGGAGGCAAATGGTTTTCAGTCAAAGAACGACAAAGGGAACCAACAGCCTTTAGGACCATGGTGGGGGTTAGGGTTGCAAGAAACCTCCTTCCAGGGTCCCTTAAAACCGCCATGCAGCCTAGCTGATTATTTCATGTGGTGGTGTCTCCCACTCTTCACCTGTCCATTCAAGCTCACTCCCTTGGCTCCATCTTTCCTTGGTGGTGGCAGTGGCAATTGGGAAACTCTTGGGCGGCTTGGGTGCAAGGCATTGCTTCTATGGCTTGGGACAGCACTATGTTGGGACAGGCTGACTCAATGGAACAAGGAGTTAGAGCATATGGTGGTGGAGGAGAAGTGGCAGCAAAAAGAAGCTTTCAGATTTGGAACCCTGCTTAAGCTACATGAGCTTTGCTGGGACTTGGCTGGCAAGTTGGAGCTACTCTGCTCCCCTTGTTTTCTTTAATTGGACAGGCTGAGAGAAGAGATAACAAAAAATAATCTTTGCGTCCGTGTATGTGTATGGGGGGGGGAGCACCTGCAGCTGTGCGGGAAGACATGTCTCTGGTGAAGGAAAGGGAAGTGTATCTTGGAAAGAGTCTTTTGCCTGTAGTTTTATTGCATATCCATTGTGGATTACTGTCAGGTTATGTCGTTGTATTTGGCGTCATCTAGTTAGGTTGTTGCATATAATCTGGTTATACATGCTGGTTATGTCGTATTTCTGTATTTAATTGCAAACCATGTAACTTTTAATTCTTTCTTTTCTTTCTTTCTCTTTCTTTCTTTCTTTCTTTCTTTTTTTGGAAGGTTGGCCTATAACTATTTTGAATAACATGGGATTCTTCTTCTTTTTTTTTTGGTTTGTTCAATTTTCACTGCACTTCCTCTTAAAGACTCTGGGTAGCCCATATGGGAGTGGGAAAGGACAAAGTGTATAGCAAAAGCCCTGCATTTTCAGCATATGGAGAAAGGAGAAAAGTTTCTGCTCTGTTGATCTGAAATCCCCTTCACCTTGGGAAACCTCTAAAGTAAGGCTGAAACCCTGAATTTTCAGGCCATACTTAGAGACCTGGCAGTACTATTTCTAACTGATGTTATAATAGGTCTCTGCATTATCTTGCTTAGTTATATCTCTTCAGCAGGAATTCTTTCATTCTTAGCTTCTGATCTCTCATCCAGAGTCATAATTGGCTGCATTTTATTCACTGAATTAATACAAATGCTAAACATATCATGGATATGTTTGTAGAACAACTACAGTAGAATAGCCCTCCACCCCAGGCAACATGCTCCTCCAAACCCCCCACCATAACCCAACACTCGTTCCTACTGCAAACTTTGCAATAAGAGTTTGTTTAAAGTGACATTTATTGTCGATAGTTGAGAAAGACTGTGACAGGCAAGGTGGGGGCATGGTCTTTAGCTTTAGCTGCTCCACACTGGCTTGCACACATTTTTCATTATGTACTCTTTCAGTACTTGAAATGTGACATTTCTCAAGTCTTATTCATTGTCATGTTGTGGTGAAATGCTTTCTGTCAAACTTTTGTGTGTGAAGTCAGCATTTCTGCTCCTAAGTCAAATACTCTTTCAGTAAGAGGTTTTCTGTGTTCCACTAGACAGAATCTAGGTGTTGACTCAATCTGTACATTTTCAGGAGAGAGACTTATCTTCGTGGAGAGAAATGCCCTCGTTTCTTCGTCCGGCTCCAGTAATGGAAAGGCTATTTCCATTGTGTACATATAATGCACATTAAGGGCAGAGCCTGGAGCTGGGTTTTTTTGTTTTTTTGTTTTTTTTTTTTTTTTGGGAGGGGGGGTTGTTTATTACTTCAAATCCCCAAAACCACAAATTATCTTAGATAATTGGCCAGGGTATTCTGGTCATTCATAATATTGCATAAATGTACTTTGGTGGTTGAGGAAGTTAATTTTGTGTCACCATATTCTGAGAATGCTTTTTCTGAGGGTTTAACCCCTCCAACACCAGGTTAAACAATCCACTTCATCTTCAATTGTTAAGCTTTGCTGGCTCTATCATCTAAAGTAGTAATTGCCAAACTTTGATCCTCCAGATGTTCTGGGCTTCAGCTCCCAGAATTCCTAACTGTTGGCCAAGCTAGGTGGGCCTCCTGGAACCTGAAGTCCAAAACACCGGGAGAACCGAAGTTTGGGGAGATCTGGTCTAAAGTAATCTTTATATTGAGGATATAGAGACTTTCCCGAGAAATTCACTGCATTCTACTGTCATAGGAGCCTGACACTTTATACTGTATAAATGCAAGGATAGTTATCAGAGAGGGGTGCTGTGTAACTTCAAATGGAAAAGCCCAATTGCATGTTTTACTGGTTTTATTCTCAAGCAATTTATAGCTATAAAGTGTGCCCAGTTCCTGTAACACTTCCAGTAAGATTCAAAATGTAGGCACTATGACCACAACACTGTCAGTCTCTTTCTCCTAATATTTGTATTTTTGCAATCTTTGCTTTATCAAGCCTTTCAGACTTCAAAAACAAGTGTGCTGTATTTTTCATCTATTGGCTGATCCAATAAAGTTACCATCACAATGTGTGTATATATATATATATATATATATAGGTTGTGTATCCCTTATCCAGCATCCTAATATCTGAAATACTCTGAACTCCAAAATGGGGTGTGGGTGGCTGATATAGTGGCATCTTTGCTTTCTGATGGCTTGGTGCACACAAACTTTGTTTCACGCACATTATTTAAAATATTATGTACAAAATTACCTTCAGGCTATGTCTATAAGGTGTATACAAAACATAATGAATTTCATGTGTAGACTTGCATCCCTTCTCCAAGAAGGGTTAAATATGGAATATATATATATATATATATATATATATGGGTCTTAGTCATCTTCACTATCTCCAGCCCTGTCCTCCCTGTTCTTGGACTTGTGTCATCAAAATCTGAAGCAGACATTTATGTGTGCCATAAAATAGATAATGAAGATGCTCTCAAGGTTCATATTGTAATGGGAGGCATAATTGGTTGATACTTTCAGGATGTTCAATGTGAAGTCAAAGGCTTTCACAGCCGGCATCCATAGTTTTGTGAGTTTTTCAGGCTATGTTGATGTGTTCTGGAAGAGTTGCCACAGACCAACACAGAGATTAACATGTAAACCACTTCCTCTCAACCAAGGCCCACACAGTAAATATATATGCCCAACACACTCCCATCTGTTTTGCCCCTCAGCCTCAGAGAAAGGCAAAGGCAAACCACCTCTGAACAAATCTTGCCAAGAAAACACTGTGATAAGTTTGCTTTAGTGCTGCTGTAAGTTGGAAACAACTTGAAGGCACAAGAAGGGATACAAACCAGGAACTTTTAAGGAAATAATTTATTTAAAATTTAATGGCATGCTGTTTAAATTAGCTTGAAAATAAAATATATGTGTATCTGTGTGTGGTGGCTTTTTCTTCAGTAAAAAAAAATAAAAAAATCTCATTGTTGTGTTTGAATATTGCTTCAAGTGCCCGAGGGGTCTATAAAGCAGTTCATCTATAACTTTTGTTTGTCCCCTGCAGTCATGCTTTTTATTTATTCTTGGGAAAATAAAGCCCACTCAAGTATGCACACACTTGTACGAACTAGGAAACATTGCTTTATCACAAAAGCACCAAGTACTTTTTTCTGTCTCACTGTGGGTAGATGAAGTCTCTGTTCAGTGTATATGACTTCTTTGTGATGTGTTAATTCATTCTTTGTGTGTGTGTGTGATTCATTCTTGCCGTGTTCCCAAATACCATCCCACTTCATTTATTTTAAATCCATCAATTGCAACCATATTAAGACTATTATAATACAAGAAACAAAGTGAGGACAATGCTCAGAGGCATTTGTGCCACATACTAGTTTTCATTTTTGGGCAAGGAAAACTGCTTCCAGAAAGAAGTCAGGGAATGCAATGCTTAGATCTTCCCTGCTCCAGAGTTTGTCATTTGCAAATGCAAACTTAGTATCATAGAATTGGAAGAGACCTCAAGGGCCATCCAGGTCAACCCCCTGCCATGCAGGGACTCATAATCAAAGCATCCCCAAAAGATGGTCATCCAGCCTCTGTTTAAAGACTTCCAGAGAAGGAGACTCCACCATAGTCTGAGGGAGTGTGTTCCACTGTTGAACAGCTCTTACTGTAAGGTTCCTCCTAATGTTGAGGTGGAATCTCTTTTCCTGTTGCTTGCATCCATTGTTCCATGTCCTAGTCTCTGGAGTGGCAGAAAACAAGCTTGCTTCATCCTCAACATGACACCCCTTCAAATACTTAAACAAGGCTATCAAATACTTCTTAACAGTCTCTTCTCTAGGCTAAACATACCCAACTCCCTAAGTCTCTCCTCATATAACCAGAAATGCTATAGGTAGAAATATTATTGGTGGTATTTTGGATGAGGGAATTAATGGTCTAGAAATGAAATTATTGCTCTCACACACATACACAAAAATGCTACAATTCTTATCTCAACTATTTTTCTGAAACTGAATTTTCCTGTTGAGAAAAGGGTAATTCAACTAAACATATTCATGTGCATGTATCATCTCACTTAGCTCAGTCTGCAGTTCCTCCCTGACCTTCTCTCCAAAGCTTTCAAAGGCTGAGTCTCCCTTATCCAAAATGCTTGGGACCAGAATTGTTTTGTATTTTGGCATATAAATTTTTTGTATTTTGTATTTTGGAATATTTGCACTGAATATTGGTGCAAATGTTGAAAAATACAAAACAATTCAGTACAGTGCAAATATCCCCATATTTGCATTGAATAATGAGGTATCTTGGAGATGCGACTAAAATCTAAACCTGAAAGTCATTTATGCTTTGTATGCACCTTATACACATAGACTGAAGATACATAATTTTAAAATAATTTTATACATAAAACAAAGTTTGTTTCAGCACAAATATATTAAAAGTGTCACTTTCTCAGCCATCCACATGGACAGTTTTGGATTTCAGAGTATTTCTGATTGCAAAATTTCAGATAAGGGATACTCAACCTGTATCATTTCTTTTGATGCCCTGATAAGTCCAATAGCTTAGTGGTGCAAAATGCTCAAAATTCATCATCAGAAATCCCACTCAGATATCGTCCATTGACTGTGCTGCTAGACTTCTGATTTGGAAATCGTCGGATGTCATCCTTTTCTCTTGTCGAAACACATTTTGGCTTCCTTTCATACTATCCAAACATCTGTCAAAATGACAATATTAATATGCCCTGCATCTTTAAGTCAGTCCCTATTGTTTAAAACAGAAATGAGTGACTTTTCTATTTAAGATTCATCTTTTTTTAACAATAAATCAAGTGCTGCCGAGAAATGTCTGATGTTTTGTTTTGATTTTCTTTCTCTCCTGACAGAATCATTACTGTGAGAGAGACAGGTCTCCACACCCTAAAGTGTTGTCTTATTTTATATATCAAGCACATTATTCTAATAAAATTCTGTAAGGTCTAAAATACAATTCAGCACAGTGCAGAGTATTATAATCTCATGTTACTGATGTTAAGGGCAATAGTTAGGGTAACAGTAAATACTAAGGACATTATCACATGGGAGGAATTTCTCTCCATTTCGAAAGAAATGAAAGTGGGGCCAGTTCGGAATTGAGTGAATTCGCTAGTTCAGCAAATTTACGTGATTGCGTATTGATGCTGCATCACGTTCAGAACTGCCTGAAATTTCCTCCCAGTGCCCGAAATTGCATGTGATAGTTTCTCATGCAATAATGTGAAACCCCACGATTGTGTTCGGAAGGACTTCCCATTGCCCAAAAATGCATGTGATCAGCTTTCACGCAATAATACAAAACCTCATGGTTGCGTTCAGATTGCCATTTGATTATACTTCCAATTCCCGTTGTGTGAGAAACTCCTAAGAGAGCTTGGCAAAGTTTTTTTTTTTCCCCTGTTCATTTTGCTGTTTGTTGGTTGGTTGGTTTAGAACTCCCAGCAGGCCCTAGCCAGCAGGGGCCATTTTTGCTGGAAGAGTCCAGGAAATAACTAAAAAATAACTTTGCCATATTATGGTCATAGTATATAGGAAATTGCCTTATACTGTACTATTCAGAGGTGTAGTTAAGTTAGTCTGGAATATCAATATGCAATGGGATCTTGAAACATCTTTGAGACTAGCTGTGCAAAAGAAATAGCATAAACTTTCATAGGCTTGGTTTACTTTCTCAGATAATGGAGTGAACTGGTGCCCAGGAAGAACCTTTATAATCAGTCTGTATGAATAGGAAATGCAAAACCTATGAGTAGTTTGTGGATAAGGTGACAAGTTTAGTATTAACTTGTTGAGGTACAAAGGCAGGAAGAACAATGTTTCCGCAGACCATGGTGGGTGAGTGACCACATCAGTGGTGGACTGAGTTTTGAAATGTAGGGCATTAAGCCTGGGAACCAGAAAGGAGATGTAATAAACTAGCCAAGAGCATCCTCATGAGGCTGGGGTGTTAACCAGTGTTATAATAGTCATTGCCTCTGTTCAACCCACTGTTGATGGATTAGGTGTATGCATATATTCTAGATCAAATATATATCCACAGAATCCAATCCATCAACAATAAGTTGAACTTTTACAGCAATGGTGTCCAAACTTTATCACGCTACTGCTATCAGAATCCTTATTTGATTCTACAATGGGATATAGTTTGGATGAAGGGGAGCTGTTTTGTCATGTATTAAACTGTGTAGATTGAGGGATGGAACAACATTCGGGTTGGGTGGAGGATGGCTGGTTTAAGCAATGTTCTTCAGGACCTTCATTGTTTGAGAATGCTGTCTGCTCCTGCAGGAGGTTTGGTAAGCAGAGGACTTTCTTTCTTTCTTTCTTTCTTTCTTTCTTTCTTCTAGAAAACTGTTAGAGTTTAGGAATGGCAAATGGGGGGGGGCAGGTGGGTGATAATGAAACCATTAGAGCTGGCTGGTGGGAATAAAGATTTGCTCGCCAATATGTGAGGGGTGGAGTTTTAATTTTTAGTGTTTTACTATTATGTTGGCAGCTGGTACTGGTCAGTTCCAACTTAAACGCTTTGCCACTGACTTTGCTCTTAGTGCCTTCAACAGATTTTTTTTTCTGCCACCATAACAAGACTATTGTCTGTGCATTGAGAATTGAGCTAGCTAGTTTTGACAACTGCTGCATTTCTTCTTGGGCGACAACCCTATTGCCCCCCCCCCACCTATTTCTTCATATTACGTCTTCTCTTGGTGTTCTACTGGATTTGACTTCTCCAGTGGTTTTTTGTAACAAAGAGGTTAATGCATCATTAATCATGAGTATTATTTGCATTGACCTTTTTTGGTAGTTTAAGAATTTTTTTTAGTTTTAAAACATTAAGTTAGCCCTTTTTGTGGGGATATTTTCAACTCAATTTATGACATAATTGATTTTAACTAATTAGTGCCTATCCCTACCAATACCATATACCTGATTGTGGCTTAGATGTCATATTGCTGACTGATTGAACTCGCTGCACTCTGTTCAAGGATAGCCCTATCTGTGTCTGATTGCAGCAGTCAGCAATGATATAGGTATGGCATTGATGATGGTTGGCAAAACAAACTGACTTTCTGCTGAAACAACACCTAAGTCTTAAATCATTTTTCTTCAGCTTGCTCACCCTTGTCCAGCCGCTTATTGAATCTTGGCTGGCTACCTTGGTTGATTAATTGGTTGGTTTTCTAGATTTTTACCTGATGCTTTAGCTCCCCCCAAGTTCTCATAACAGCAGAGTATTGAGAAAATGCTAAGATGTTCCCAGCTGTGGGGTTTACAGATTAAAAGATATGATACACAGGGGAAAATGGAGGGGAAGGTAAAGTGAAAAAAGCATGTTCACACACCAGACCTTAAACTTCCAGTTGTTATAATAACCAATTGGTGTAGAAACAGGTTGGGCTCTTTTCAGATCCTCGTTCACACTTGAATTGACTTCCGATCCTCATCAGATCAATTAGTGGAGGAAAGGACCAGGTTAAAAGCAAATAGCCTGGGCTTTCCTGACACTAGATTTAAAGTGGTCTTTTTCAGAAAACACGATTCTGAAGGGTTTCCAGTAAGTGGGAACGCTGGTCAGAATTGTGTTGTTGTTGTTTTTTTGGAGGGAGGTATTGACTGCAAAATCAATCTTGTGCATTTGTGATCTTGTGCATTTGCTGCAGTCAGTATAATGAAGAAAAAGAAAAACACACAAACACTTGCTCCTGGGGGTCCTTCCTTTCTTCCTTCCATCCTTCCTCCTTTCCTTCCTTTTTTCCCCTCTTTTTCTTCATTATACTGATCACAAATGCACAAGATTGATTTTGCGATCAATACCCCCTCCCACATTAAAAAAAATTCCCCTGCGGGAAGGGGATGGGGCGTTAAGGGCTGTCACCTTACATGGCAGCTCCAGTGGGAACGAGAAGCATTCCCAGCTAAGAAAGCGGTTCCAAACAAGATCCCTTTTCATAGTGTGAACGAGGGGCCTTTTGGAATCACTTTCAGAAGCGGAGCACAGCCTGGTTCCAATGTGGGTTTTTCCGCAAGTGGGAATGGGCCCTTAGTCTCCTTTTCACTTTTTGTGAGTTTCTTGTTTCTTTGCAGAACTGTGTTCTTTTTCAATGTGCAGGTTTGAAATGCTTTTCATACCTTTTAAAATGAGCAAGTAATAGCATTTAAGATAAACTTGTTCACATACATTGCACCTATCTTTTTTTTAAAAAAATAGCATTTTATTAAGTCTTCAAAAACAGATTATTGACTATCCCTTACCTTTGGAAGGCATAAAAATATAAATTGATGCTATTACATTTGTTGTATATTAAATCTAAACACACAACTTTATACCACATGAAGTTCTAAGGAAACTATGCCAAATTATTTGAAATTTGGCTTCTTACTGTAGCTTTGTGTAAGCTTCTTCCTGTAACTTGGTGTAAGCTTTTCCTAAACATTCAAAGTTAGAAGAAGATGAGTGCAGATATTTATATTTGTGGTGCTTTTAGATTTCAAAATTTGGAAAATTACAAATTTAGCTATCTGTGTAGCTCTAAGAAGGCATTTCCCTCATCAGCATCATATATGACTCATATGCATTTTCTGTTTTCAGACAAATCTTGCCTTGATTTTTGGTTGAAAAAAAATAATAATATGGTTGATTTGACCAAAAAAGGTGTACATGATTTCAGCTGCCCAAATGTCCAGCACCAGTTTTGCAAAGCCAAACCCAGTCTTTGAAAAGGAAACATTGTCCACTGTAGCCTAAACATATTTCTGTATCCATCTTTACACTCAGTAAAAGATGAACAATTAATCATTTTTCCAATACTGATTAGTTAATGGATTTGAAGTCTTCCAAATAGCATGCACCTAAATGCTCACATTCTTCTAAAAGTTACACATACTTCTCTCTCTCTCTCTTTCTACACACACACTCACACCATGGCATGATTGTGAGTCTCTACTTTGAAATAATGTGAGTATGAGAGATCATAGCAAGTCAATTTGTCTGTGCATCGACTTGAAGAAACAGCCTGCACATATAAATTCACCTTTTCTCCTGAGTTAATCTGATAGAATATGTTATCCCCTTCAGCAAAGTGAGTGTGTACACAGAAATAGACACACACACTTTATAGAAATTCTACGAAGTATCTATAAAAGCAGTACTGTGCACATGGGCTGAGATACCTGATGAAACACATTAGGATAAGTTTTTGATATCTCATACTATTCAAGGTCTCATCATTTGCCTGTAGCTGTCAAAGGAACCATTGACACTTGTTATTAAAGATAAGGCATTTGAATGAGGCACCCTCTACATTTTAATTCTTTTTAAGACCAGTTTGGGGAAAAGCTCATTGAGTCAACTGAATATATATTATAAATCCTTATTTGCAGTTCCTTAATCCAAGGTGGAATGGATAACTGGCTTTCTTTTGAAGGAGCTGATCTCAAGCACAGTCTGACGTGATCATAGATTTCAAGGGAAGTATTGCACTCCATAAAGTTTATCTCAATTGAATCAGTTTCATTCTCAAAACAGAAAGATGACATTCTGACTTTGGATATTCACATGCAGCACCTCAGTCACCCTGAAGCTTTTCTGCCTGGGATTCTTCCTCCTTGTAGGAGGGTGGTGGAGAGATTAAAGATATTACTATTTTTCCTGAGTTTATGGATCTTTATAATGTGCCTTATATTTAAGGATTTAAAAATAACAACATTGTACAGGCTAGTCAGAACCTGATATTTACCTTCATGTAGACATAGATTTGGGACTATTGCCTAAAAATATATACCTGAAAGCTGCAAAAGGTTTAGCAGTTTGCTCATCATCCTGCTGTGTTGTTTTATTATGGAAACATTTCTATTCTTCCTTTTATTGAATTGGCAGCCAGTGTCACTCCTTGAAAATCAGGGATATATGTAGGCTATATGGCATGACTGACAGCAATTCACTGCTACATTTTGCACTAGCTGTAGTTTCTGACTCATCTTCAAGGGCAGCCCCATGTACAATGTATTGCAGTAGTGTATTTGGTTACTAGTGCATGGATTACTGAAATTAATACATCCCTGTCAAGAAAAGGCAAGAGCTGGCACTTCGTTGTTATAAAGAAATTGAGTTTTGTTTGTTTGTTTGTTTGTTGGTTTCATCTTAGTATTTTAAGTCAGTTTTAATTTTAATTATGTGCAGCATACTTACATAGCAGTAATTTTTATAGCTTTTGAGTCAATATGTGGAAGATTGGTTCTTTATTATTTCTGCAATGAGGAAGACCTGATCTGCATTTCTCATATGTGTGAAGAATCTATGGTAATATTTTTTTTTACTCAATTTAAACTTTTTCATAATTTAATAATGCATTTAATGATACAAAATCATAAACTACATTTGAGAAACAACATCCCACACTTCCACCCCTCAAACAAACAAACAAACAAACAGGCAAGTAGTCCAATATGCCAGAAAATAACAGAAGGAGTGATAGACATCCATCATAAGAATTTCTTCAACTGGAGGACACCGCTGAGCATCTTGGTCATTCATTGACAGCATCAGTATAAAATGGTGGCCCAAGATTTCTGCAATGTCAAGGGGGAATTTCAATGATCAATATTTTATTAGTAAATGAGATAAAAGGCATCCACTTTTTAATAAAGTGTCAGATTTAATTTCCCACAGTCCAGTCCTATTTTGTATGCAGGTTTTTCATAGAGACCAACCATGATTTCTATGATAAGGGCCCATTAAGATCCCTCCAGTGTTTGGCTATTTCAGCTCCTACACCTTCTAAAAGTATGGAAATAAACTTTTCAGATATTATGTTTTCATTTTCTCCTTCAAATATCAATAACAATAGCAGCACTATCTAGGATAAATATTTTGCTGGGTGGTTTCATTTAACCACACTTCCCCAGCCTTAGGGTGGCTTTGTCCTCCCCAAGCCAATGGCCAAACCGCATGCCAAGATGCACTATGCCATTGATGTCATGCAGGGATTCAGTAGGTTACAGTTAGCCCTCCATATTCACATTTTTTTTTTATCCATGGATTCAAGCATTCATGATTTTGCTGTTTTTTGTTAGTGATACCATTTTAATCCACCATTGTATAGAATGAGACTTGAACATCCACAGACAAGAAGTCCTGGAACCAAAACCCAGAGGATACCAACTCCCCAGACTTAGTTTGTCACACCATTTTTGGCCACTGACACAGTGATTTCTCCCCCCCCCCCCCACACACACACTTACTTTGTGCTATACAATGTTAGATCCTGTAGGCTACAGTTTGTCATTCAGCCAATTGGTTGGGTATTGCTGGTATGTCACAACTGAAGATGAAGATGAAGATATGTTTCTATTCAGTATCTCTGAAAGCTTTTGGTGTTACTACATGGTGAAAGAATTCACCCATTTCTCTACAATTGTTGACCAGTTTGAAGAGAGATGTGTGGTGGTTTTTGTTCCAAGTTGACTTCCCCAAGAAAGAGGGCAAACCAGGGAGGAATCGGAGAAGAATCCCTTGAAACCCTTCCATCCCTTCATTGGATCAGGGTAGGAAAACCACTGGATCTAGACTTGGAAATCTCCAATTGGGAGTTCAGGCTTCAACAAGTTAACCACATACAAATTCATGCCCTCAGGCTCATTGGGTGCTGCATTGCAGACTCATGGAGTTAATAAAGTTAGGGCTTTATTTCACCAACTCCTATGTCTGGTGTTGCCATTTGGGTGGGTGGGAAAAAGACCCCCTCCAAAATGTTGGAGGGCACTTAAGTTTTGAGACTGTCTTCTTCTTCACATGATCTCCTTCCTTTGGGGGATAACTTCCTGTAAATCCTGTTAAGTTTAATATAAATAAAGTCACTTTACTTCACTTGTGAACACCAATTTATCTAAAACTGTACAGTAAAACTGTTTGCCCATTTGTAAATGTCAGTAGTGTGGTAAATTACTCAAGTGCCAAGCAATCCTCTATTTAAAATAGGAATAAAACTTTATTTACAAGAAGGTTTAAACAGTATTTTGCTTTTGAGATGCTGCATATGTTTGTTATTTTAAGGTATTGTTTTCTTAGTTTCATTCAGTTACAGGTTTAGTTAACTTCCCCACACTCTCCCCAGCAATTACCATGCTGATAACCAGACCCTCACACTGTCCTTATCTTTATGTTCTTCTCCTGAACCTGCACCAGCCACCAAGGCTATGTTGCCCTAATTACAGTAGCTTTCCTCTCACTGCAGGAGAAAATGAATATTCTCTTACAGTATTCATATTTGAATGTCCTGAACTATTATGGATGGATTATTCTTCTGTAAAAAAACCCTTGAGATTGTGTGTGTGTATAGTTTTGTTTTTATTTTGTTGTGTGTGTGTGTTTTGTTGTTGTTGTTGTTGTTGTTGTTGTTGTTGTTTTGTTTGTTTGTTTTTTGTAGGAAACACATTTCCTATGTAAAACAAGGAGTATTGTGCAAGGAGTGTTGTACAAGATGGCACATATTTTTCTTCACAGAATAATTCTGCTATAACACTTTAGGGTGATTAATACTAGTATAACATCACACAGAATTCTCACTGATCTATTATTCTTTGTGATGAACTTTTAGGGAACTAATTTGTTTGGCCTGGAAATGAATAATTCTAAATATTATTTCCATCCCTAGGTCATTCACATGTATCATAAAGAAAGGGATTCTTATGTCATTTTCCAAGCATACAGACTTGGGCAAGCACAACCAACTGGTGTATTGATACTCAAAGGGATCTTATAGCACCTTTGAGACTGATTGAGAAATGAAGTGGTGTCTTGATGACATCAACTGTATACCACTACAACTGACTTTTGATATATTTCAGATGGAACTGTAGCCCCAAAATACTTTCTTCCATGATCTTTTTGATGAATGTCTTTTTATTTCTGTTTACATTCATTTTATTTCTTAGAAGTACTTAACTGTCAACTGATCAATTTATTCCACAAATTGTGCTTGAATAAAGGTCCCTGGGTTAAGTCCAAGTGAAATACAGGCTGAAATATAGGCCAAAGCTTATTTTTGCAAAACAGAAAAGAAGAAAAAAATAATCTCTTTTTGATAAATTGCTGGAAAAGGGAAAACAATGAAAATGTCATCAGAAACTCTACCTATGCTAATAATGGATAATTTATTAATGATTATGCTAGAAAAATTACACCGGAGAGCCTGGCAATGTTAAACAGTATAGATTTCTCAAAGAATTATGGCTTGCTATTTACAGTTTCACTGCTGCAATTTGTCATAGTTGTCATTCAACTAGATAGCTGTACAGCATTCAATGAAACACAGAACAGGGTTGCTTAAAATAATCTCAGCTCAATCTGGCTTCTATCAGTTTATAAAGATATTTAGTTTCTAGACTGAGTCTCTTTCACTGACCTACTGTGTGCATAAGCATTTGCACTGGAAGTGTACAAATTTCCACCTAGTTTGGCATTATATTTGCAGTGGTAGTGAGCAGATACACAGAATGCTACCTGATATCTTATGGAGTGCCCTGGTCCATGTGTTCGATTCAGTCTGTCTGAAGCCTAAAGAGGTCTTAAGGGGCCACATGGAGGAACCAACAACACCTTCCTGAACCCATGTTCCCCCAGTCCTTAGAGAAGTATGAGGAGAGAGGCTGTATAGTTCCATTGAAAGTTGCTGCCTCAAGGCACCTTGATACAGCAGTCTTTGAAAACAATTTTCAGGATAAGTGGAGAAAAATGAATGTTGCTCTGGAAACACCATAACAAGGCATCTGGATTAACTTTGAATTTGTACTTGCAGAAGTACAAGTACCTCCTCCTTTGCCACTGCAGCAAAGTGTGCATTGAAGCCACAATTAGAATTTTACTTTTCAGAAGGAGCTAGTTACTTTACTACTTACTGTTTCTGTAACTCTCTGAGTTACTTGTTTCTCACAGGTTACCACTACTGCTACTGTAGTGCAGTTTAATAAAGGAAATAGAGGAAAACACAGTCAGGTTCCCCCAAGTGACCAGAGCCAATATTGCACCTTGGAAATTCTGACATAAATGTAAAAGACATTATATAGCAATCCTTACAAATTGCAGCATGAGGCAGCTACCCACATGATTCTTCCATTTCATCCTCCTATTGTACACTGGGTCAGCCCAAATACAACAGGCAGACAAACTGCTCCCACACCATTTGAAAGTAGTGAACTACATCAAAGGGGAAAAATAATTCTCTCTGCTTGTTGTGCAAAATATAATTAATTATCAAAGCAGTTCATTAGAAAAAAAGTCGACAGGATCCTATTGTGTACCGATGAATGTGTTACAGAGTTTTGTATTCATGATTGTTTTGTATTCACTATTCCTATGTATCCCTTCATGTAGGGCACTGGTTTCTAAACTTTTCTATACCCTACATCCCTAGGAAATGTTTGATTTATGTTCACATCCCCTAAAAACTAATATCACATTTGGAGATGAAGTCTTACTTTCTACACACAGTGCTGTGGTTGAACAAACTGGATTTTTTTAAAAAAAGGTTTTAACTCAGTGCATAAAATGCCAATCTTAATTGAGCAATTACATCATAAGTTATTCAGAAGAAATTGTAAACTATTGTAAACTGTAAAATCTTCTTTTGACTAAACAAAGAGACTACTATCTATTCAACACAACTACCTACTACTACTTCTCAAGGCATACAGAGCTGGCTGAGTGAGGTCTCATGACTCACTACATTCCATCTCACACCCCTGGAACACTGAATTAGTCCCTACTTACTAGGCAGCAACAATTGTGATCAATGAAGATCAGTTGCCCCATTGATCGGGAAGCAGCTGATTGATGATCCCACTCCCGCACATGTAAACTATCTTCATTGTGAGGGAGAATTGTGACCAAATTTCTACCTATCATAACACCTCTTCAAGCTCAAACTCTCCCTGGAAGCCAAGATGACCAAACTGAGGTTGTCATATTTGGTCACATCATGAGAAGGCATGAATCCTTGGAAAAGACAACTATGCTAGAAAAGGCAGAAGACATTAGAAAGACAGGAAGAGTGCATGCCAGATGGTTGAACTCCAACCATTTGAGCAGAGCAGTGGAGGACAGGGGGTCTTGGAGATGTCTCATCCACAGAACCACCATGAGTCAAAGTTGACTTGAAGACAGTTAACAACAACAAGTGACAGGGTAACAGACCACTGTCAAGTGCAGCAGCTGCTGACTGGTAAGTGAGGATTGCAAGGAAGGTTCAGTTTGGGATTCACTGCATTGCTGCATAACTACGGTGGCCATGGTTTTGTAATTCTGGTAGATAGTGTGTGCACCATGGAGAGTGGGTATGGCCCCAGTCACTGTGTTATGGCCTCAAGGGATAATATATGGGATTGTTAAGCAGAAAGATTCCCCGCCATCACTATACCTGAGCATATTTTCCATCCAGTATTACATACTCTTAATTGACAGATAGTCTTAGAGGGAGGGGTTTTGCATCATTCGCTGTTACCTGCTCCCTCTTTTTCAAGGATCAAATGGCCTTCAGCATCCAAAGTATGTCTTTTTCCAGCAAGTTATATTCCTTCCTTCATACTTTTTGAATTTGTAGCATCTGATTTTCCAAGAGCATTTCTGAATACAGGTTATATTTTCTGGATTGTGGCAGCACATTGTTGGCACTGCACACATACACAAAAATCAAGATGGGTATCTAAAGACATAAACATAACATACCTTACATTCCTTTTTCATAGAAGTCAAATATCCCAACTAAGTGCATTTTGCACAGCACTCCAGTTTTATTGTTTATTGTACCTATAACGGAAGAGCTGTGAGAGAAACCTAGTGATTGTATTACACTGATAAGTGAGGGTAGTTACCTCACAGAATTAACTCAAGACTGAAATTTAACCCAAGCCTAAGCCTCATGTGGCAAAAACATAAGACATGTGTATAAACTGTACCAGCAACATTGCAATGTATGTTGAAAAATTTCTAGCAAAGTTAAAAAAAAACCCAAATAAAAAAATACAGGGAATAAGAATGTGAAGGAACAATCAAATATTATTTGAAGGCAAGCTTTGTGTTTGCTGCTGCAGGTGCAGGTTTTATATGCAGAGTTCCCTAGCTTACAGTAAGAAGCATAGAGAAAACAGGGTAGATATTTATAATAATCTGGATGACAATGCACTGAAAAATTCATGATCACAGAAATGGAAAAAAAATGTAGCAAGAGAAAGAGATAAAGATGGTTCACAAAACTTTGTAGTGAAACTGAAGCAGATAAATAAACATATATGCATACACATGTAAACACACACATATACATAGGCATTTGAATGGTATAATCAATTTCCTTTTTCTTTATTTTGAATTTTCAGTAATAGATGGTAATACATGAACTGTTAGCCAGTGGACATCATTATAATCTAGTCAGGTCCAAGGACAACATACAGCACCACGGCTGAGATTCTGCTGGACCCATATGCCTGACACCCAGTTATATATCCCTGTGCTAATCTCCCCAAACCCCATCTTTTAAGCCACACAACTGTCTCCTCACAACACAAATATTTCTATGTTGTTGGAGAGCAAGGGTATCCATAAAGACATGCCCTGCTGTTTTCCCATAGCTGGACATGTTGGAACAGTTCTCCACAGAGACCTTTGGGGGTCCCTACAGGTGAGAATTGCTGAATCCGTCCTCCACAGGTCTCCAGTGGCAAGAAAATTGGCATGTTTGGGGAGGGCTCAGAAGGTGATTTAACTCATTATGCAGTCAGTAATGAATTCTAAATTCTGCAAGACCCCCAAAATGGGTTCTAGTAGCGTAAAGTGGACTTGTGCTATCATAACTTGCTAACAAGATGTCACCCATATCTGATAGTGATTAGTACTATAATTGTTGTTCACTTGGATATTCTGTTGAATGCAGTGGGCCTTAATTAGAAAGTACAGGTTGAGTCTCCCTTGTCCTAAATACTTGGTTTTGGCTTTCAGTTTTTTTGGTGTGTGTGTGGATTTCTGAATACCTGTGTTTTCATAATGGAGATGGGACCCAAGTCTAAACACAAAAATAATTCATGTTTCCTATACTGCTTATTATGTTTCATATTCTCCTTAATAGGGGCCAGTAAATTGCCATTACCTGCCATTGCCATTGCTAAGCAGTAAACCCTTATTGAAAAGACTGCAACATTGTTATTTTGGGATTAATTAATAATATGTGTTCTCTCAGTGTGAATCATTCTGTCTTCAGTGTGCCTTCTCACCTGAAGTTGCATATGTCATAGCAGAAATCTAATACCAGCTTCAAGGTCTGAAACATTTTCATAAACTGAAAAAGCCCTATTAATTTCAGAGCACCAATCATGTACTTAAGTTGGTTATTCTATTGCAATTTGCTAGGTTCTTTATGATTTTTGGAGGGCAAAAAGAGCAAGAGAGCAGCTCCAGATCATTGCTTTGCACACTGGATATGATCAATATGAATCAGAAATGTGTTTCCTATTCTTGCTACTTTCCATTCCTACAGCAGGCTAATCCAGATATACTGTAAGAATGTTTTGTAACAGATGTTACTTCCATTTTGGAAATTAAATGGAAAATGAAAATACATTTCTTGCTTCTATGATACAGGGAATTGTAAGCATCGTGCATTAAGTTTTCAATAAATGGAGACTGTTTTGTATATCAAGGGAGGTCATAAGAATAGAAATTGATAATTTAAGATTGAAAAACTTACTTCAATCTTTGATATACTGCAGTATTTGACAGCTTCAGTATTCTTTAAAAAGTTCATTTAAAGTGAAAATGTTTGCAAAGATTTTTATTTAATCTATATTCTAATACACAGTAATCTTGTGAACACCCTTTACCTTCTGCTCCCGAAACAGTCCAAAACCTAGGATCTGCAACTTGCTACCCTCGAGAGGTTTTGGACTGCAACTCCCAGGAGATTTAGCATCCTACTTGTGGTCACTTATTGTTGGGCTTGATCCCTCCTCCATTGCTGGAGAAGGAAAAGAAGCACCTACTCATATGGCAGGAGTTTATGATGTTACTTCTGGCTATGATAGTGAAAGCTTAGCACAAGAAGGACCTGTGTCTTGGGCACATCTCACATTTTTTCTAAATCTGTATGTCAATTCCAACTAAAGGAGAGCCACTGAATAAATGGGAATTTGGTAAGTCAACACTTACATAAGTTAGACTGAGTCAGTGGGTGTACTCTTGTTGGAAAGAATAAGTGGATATAGGTCATTATTCCAACATATACTTGAATGAGATAATTCATAAGCTTTTCTGATATTCTATATAAATCTCTTAGCAGAATGAACTGAAACATGGAACTGCTACTGCCCTGTACTTCTTTCTTCCTATTATTATTATTATTATTATTATTATTAATTTATTTTTTCTTATCCACATCTCCCCATGGATCTAGGCAGGAAACAACATCAATTAAAATACATCAGTTAAAATACATCAAT
Source organism: Urosaurus nigricauda (assembly GCA_034509955.1). Lineage (NCBI taxonomy): Eukaryota > Metazoa > Chordata > Lepidosauria > Squamata > Phrynosomatidae > Urosaurus > Urosaurus nigricauda. The sequence goes on along the minus strand of JAOEGL010000001.1, from coordinate 250,608,847 downwards.
TAAAATACACATCAATTTAAAAGGACATGCATAGCATTTAAAAGGACAGAGCATACACACATTTAAACAATCCACCTTTAAAATTAATCATTTAAAATTCACAATTTAAAAATTATGTGCATAAGCCTGCAAGAAAAGGCTGATCTTCAGTGCTGTTTTAAATTCAGACAATGTATTCAGCTGTCAAATCTCTTCCAGCAGGTCATTCCACAGTCTAGGGGCAGCTAAAGAAAAGGTCCCCTGGCTGACAATTGCCAACCTAGTTCTGGCTGACTAGAGTAAATGTCTGCCAGAGGACCAAAGTATGTGGGACAGATATATGGGAGGAGGCAATCCTCTAATTAACCTGGACCCAAACCATGTAGGACTTTAAAGGTAATAACCAACACTTTGTACTTTGCCTGGAAGCTGAGTGGCAACCAGTGGAATGATTTTAACATTGGTGTAATGTGATCAGTCCTGGATGTCCCAGTAATCAATCTGGCTGCCATTTTTTTTAACCCAGTTGAAGTCTCCAAACTTGATACAGAGGTAGCTCAACATACTGTGCATTGCAGAAGTGCAGCCTTGAAGTTACCAGCACATTTACTACCATCCTTAGGTCATTAAATGAATATGAAGGATACCAGGATAGGGAAGTGAGGCCCTCCAGAAGTTGGGGAGTGCAACTCCCATCAGTTTAAGTGAGCTTAGTCAATAGTAATAGATGAAATAAACTGCAACCCAACAATGTCTGGCAGGCCACATGTTACTAATCCCTGCTTTAAGACAATGTTTACCGTAATATCCTCACATTGATTATTTCCGTTTTCCCTCTTCACATAATAGGCTGCCACTAGTGCACATCATTTACCATTCAACTATGTTTTGTCACACATTAGAGATAGTCATTTACAAGTGCCCCTATATATTCACTGCATACTGTGAGAAAAAAAAAAAGGCTGCACTCTCCAGCATCAATGTGCCTGATGAAAGTATCCATTGATCACCTTCTATTCAGAGGAAGTATCTTATAGACCGTATTCTTCTTGTTTCAGGAATAGAGCTGGATTCACTGATCGATCATTGACGCCAGACATCTACTTCAAAGCAGACTCAGGTCGCATGGCAATGTGATAACTGAGTGGTCCATGGAAACAATATTTACCCACTGAATTTTATTCCAAATTGGGTCATTCAGCAGGTCAGCTCAGTAATTCCATTGCAATCACATTCCTTCCAGCTGACCTGGAAGAAACTTGGGTCAGCTGGAATCTTTAAATCCATTACATGCTCATTGAGCTTCAAAATTATGTCCTGTCACCACTCTGAGTAGTAATGGTTCTATGTATGCCAGGTAGGGAGTTGAGATTGTGAAACAAAAGTGCACCTTGCTTTGTTGATGCATACATTTGAGAAGCCTCAGTGCATTTCAAAGCAATACAGATACTTTATCCGTGGATTAAACCATCCATGGCTTGAAAATATGTTAAAAATATATAAATTCCAAAAAAGGAAACACCAATTTTGCCATTTTATGTAAGGGATATCATTTTTGTACTTGAACACCCATGGATTTTGGTATCCATGGGGATCCTGTAACCAAACCTTAGTGGATATCCAGGGCCTACTGTATGTATGTGTGTATCCAAACACCCCCCCACACACAAGGTTGACCAAGAGTGAGTTTGTTACATAATTTATATAATTTTAGCATAGCATAGATATATGTCACTTTGGTTACAATGTATCATAGTTGCACTAGAAACCCATTTATGTTCCTGTTTTATGCTGCCTTTGTCTCCCAAAAGGATTCAAGCCCCTGTGGGTATATGTGTGTGTATCTGAAATTCTGCAACATTGTCAGCAACATTGAACTAGCTGGGCCAGTGGTTTACTGCAGTAGAAGTTAGCTCTTTAGTCTACTTTTAGTTGAATCATGGCAATATTCTGTGTATGTTGTCATCTTAATGGGCGCCAATATTGTGCGTTTTGTGAAATGTAACATTTTATGCTGCTGTTGTAATTTATTATGTTTCATGTATTGTATTGTTGAATAACTTTTACATACCACTTGCCTTGGGAGGGTTTTTGCAGAAATATTTGAAAGAAGTAAATCCTAGACGAAACTAGATTAAATCCTAAATGTCCATAACCAGTTAGGAAAGAAGTGTTTTCTTCAATTGTCCAGTTCTTGCTCATCTTTACAGTTCTTGCTCAGTTCTTGGGTCCTTATTACATCTGTTGACGGCTTTAAAAAAGCCTTAAAGACGCATCTCTTCCGGCAGGCCTTCCCAGATAGTACCTAATTTCCCGGTTCCACATCTACTGCTGACTCTTTCCCTTAACTCCTCTTCTCCCCTTCGAAATTGTTTTATGCAGCTTCGGGCAGTTACTTTTAAATGTTTTATTTGTACTACGTTTTTAACTCTTAACTATTTAATTCTATTTTAAGGGGTGGGTGAGGGGGATGGGATTGTTGTATTTTAACTTGTGATGCTTTTAACTATGTTGTACCCCACTCCAATTGCCAGTTCAGAGGGGCGGGCTATAAATAAATAAATAAATTATTATTATTATTATTATTATTAAACATCACATTACACTATCCTGCTCAGTTAAGGATAGTGTCAACATGTAACTCAGAAACTAACTGTGGAGACCTGACACCCACCTTGTCCATTTACCAGAGTTTTACTACCAAGGGTCCTAAGGTAGTTTTTTGTGAGTTCAGGTTTATGTGTACGAGGGGGTATCCAAAAGTTTTAATGATCACCTTTTAAAAAAATTGACAGAAAGTTTGTTTTGATTTGTAGTTGTTAACTTATCTCTATGTAGTCACTGTCCAGATTTACACATTTTCCCCAGTGCTTTCTTGATCCTCCAAATACCATTATTGTAGAAGTCTGCAGATTGCGCCTGACAAGGATTTTACACTTTAGTCACTTTTGGCACAGCCAGTCACAAAAATAAAGGGTGCAATGAGTTGATTTTCTCAGAAACGTGCACTTAGGGACCAATAATGACACTGACAAAATTTCATCAATATTCCATAATAACTTCTGGGTGATAATTATTACTTTATGATACCCCCTCATAAGGCGCAGTCTGCAGACTTCTACAATATCAAGTATTTGGAGGGTCAAGATATGCTGGGAAAAATGTGTAAATCTAGATAGTGACTACATAGAAATAGGTTAACAACTACAAATCAAAACAAACTTTCTGTCAATTTTTTTAAAAAGGTGATCATTAAAACTTTTGGATACCCCCTCGTATATGACTAATATCCTCACATGTACGTGGCTCATATCCTTTTAATGAATAAATTCTAGGCAGAGAGGTTAAAACAAAAACAAGAAATTGTTTATTGAACAAAAGGCTATTACAGAACACCAAGTAGAAATACTGACTCACTGCCTATTTTAAGGGCCTTGCCACAAACCCAGATGCCAGTCCTGTCCACATATCTATTTGGGAAATGGCATTACTAAAGCTAATCATATAGTCCACATTATTAGAAGCACCTTCAGTTACTCATACTCTAATGTAATATACATCATCCTCTGTCAACAGTGCCCTTCAGCACTCTGCATTGGGCAAACATAAATAAGATCTTAGGAATGGGAATACACAAAAACCTGTTGTAGAACACTTCCTGAGCATTCCATCTCTGACCTCAGGACAGTGTTCCTTGAACAACAACAACAACAACAACAACAACAACAACAGAAGGTTAGAAAGAGAAACAGCTGAATTAGACTATATCCACAAACTCAAATCCATCAATATTAGGTTAAATGGAGACAACGGCTTCCTGGTACTCTACTCTACAGTATAACACTGGTAAATTACCCAGCCTCATGAGGATGCTCTTGGCTAGTTTATCACATCTCCGTTCTGGTTCCCAGCCTGCACACACCACATTCAAAAACTCCTCCACCATTCATATGATCATCCACTCACCCTGGCCTGAAACAACAACTTTCCACATGCTTTTGTTCCTCAATGCCCATAGTTAAAGCCAAACTTGTCACCTGATCTCTACACCCACAAGTTTTGTACTTCTATAGTGTTTTATACAGTCTGCTTATAAAGCTCCATCCTGGGGACCAGTTCACTCCAGGCACCCAAGGAAGTAGACCTGGGATGCACCTATACTGTAGAAATAATGCAGTTTGACACTGCTTTAAGTTCTGTAGCTTCATCCTATGTCATCTTGGGATTTGTAGTTTTGCAAAGTCTTTAGCTTTCTCTGCCAAACAGTGCTGGTGCTTCACAAATTACAAATCACAGGATTCTGTAGGATGAAGCCATGGCAGTTAAAGTGGTGTCAAACTATGTTATTTCTGTTATTTTTGTTGATGCATCCCAGGTCGATGCGTCCCATGAAAGCTTATGCTACAGCTTCTTTTGCTTAGTCGGTCTCAAAGGTATTACAAGATGCATTTGCATGCTTATTTCAAAGTTGGTACCTGTTTTAATCCTTTGTGACCCCCCCCCCCCACCTCAGATGTTTTACTACTAACTCCTTCTCTTTCAGTGTTTTAACAGAACCAAACCAGACTCCCACGCTGACAATGCAAGTAGATAAATAGGTACCACTTTGGTGGGAAATGTAACCAAGAATCTAGTGGAATTTAAATAACTCAACAAATGGCTGGGTTACTCAGCCTAGGGACCAGTGTCTATGCCTATGGAAGTGGGAGACAAAGAACCACAGAGGCAAATTCTCTGGAAATTATATTTATTAAAAGGGGTTAACACACACACCAAACTCACCCAAACACACAAAAAGCTGAGAAATAGAGGCATAAGCATGGAGTAAGTAGAGACTTTTCTAAATGAGATACATTAACTGTCTGGATGCTGCTCCTCCTGATGCTGCTTTGGGAATGGATTGTGGAACTCAGTCACTCCCAGGCAACATGGATTGGCAAGTGAGAGAGTGGTCTAGCAAAGAATTGACGGACAGAATTTCTGCCTGCAAACCAGCTAGTACAATAAGCAGAGGAAAGTTGGGGTTTAAATAGAGAAATTGTAGCCTGGGGCAAAGTCCAGGTGTCCCATGACCAAACAGAAGGTAAAGAGCATTCTGTACAGTCATCCTGGCAACGTGACCACAGAGTCGTCTTTGACAATGCTGGTTTTTCTGCTTAGTAATGGAAATGAGCATCACCCCTACGGCTGGACACAACTTGACAACCTTGTCAACATGAAATACCTTTAATCTTTACCTTTACAGGCTTGACAGACCCTCTGCTCTGCTATTCATGACACCTATCTTATTCATCCATCGTAGACATTATTTGTCTTGTTTTTCCCTACTAGTATGCTCAAACAGCAAAATATATTAGATCTTCAGGATTTGGAGGGTTTTATTTGGGGCGCATGTTTTGTTTGGAGGAGAGAGTACTAATTCTCACACACCAACAGACTGCTGGTGTGTACATTTCTTTATTCTGCTGGCATGCAATACACCACAAATGGAAGCACTGATAAACAGAAATCTTACAAAAGGAAAGGAGACTTCATGTTCTGTGAACTATCCTTCTGTTGCAAAAGTCATGTCTCCCAGAGGGAGTTTTTGGCTTACTGTTTTAGGCAGTGACTTAGATGGATCATTTCCTGTATTCCCTGGAATCAGGTTTTAAATATTAAGTGAAAGTTCTACTGTGTTGCCATAAATTGACAGGCAACTTGAAAGCACCTATACACACACATACACACATACAGTTTTTATTTTGCAAAAAAAAAAACAAACAAAAAAAACTGTTAACAACTGTTTGACAGTCATCAAAAATGGAATACAGACAACTTTGTACAAGCAGAAATTTTTGCTTCCTGTTCAGGCAAGATTTTTTTTTCCTTTCAGTGATGATGTGGAGGGGAAGAATCTGGGAAGATAATGTAAATAATTATGCCCATTAACATCATGGTTTCCCGCCTGTTATTGTGCCCATTAAACATGACAAAACAAAGCAAAAGTTTCATCAGGAAAAAAAGGGCAGATGCTGTTATTTATTCAGCTGTGACCTGTTTTCTAATGTTGATTAATGACTAGCATTGTTTGTCAAATATACTTTAACACACTGATGTGAGATGTACAGTGTTAAGCCTTGTACCAAATATAAAGATTAATGAGTTACAAATTATTACTTTCGATTGCCTCTGCACTTATGTCAAATAGGATCACATCAAGTAGATATAGACCCTCTCCACAAGATGGTAAAAGAAAGAACTTCATTGTGTATGCAACTATGCTGAATTTTGTTACTTCTTCTTCATGAGTTTTTGAGGATTTAGATATAAGTGATAGTTTGTGAGGATTTAGATATGAGATAATTTAAGATTTTCTGTGGTATGATTAGTGGACTGTTGTTGGACTTATGTTAGTGGACTGGATTCCCTCCTCCCTCTTATTGATGTTTCCCTAAAAAAGCAAAGAAAAATATAAACGTGTAGATATATTGCCATAGGTAAAGAAATATGAAATGCAAGCAGAGTACACCTTTCATGGATATTCACAGATTTCAGCAAAATCACCACAATGATTATTTGGATGGTTTTGTTCAGTTCAAGAGGTCCTCCTAGAACAATGGTGCCCAATCATTGGTCTTCCAGATGTTTTGGACTTCAGTTCCCAGAATTCCCAAATGTTGCCCAAGCTGGCTGGGGCTTCTGGAAACTGAAGGCCAAAACACCTGGAGGACCAAAGTTTGGGAATCACTGTCCTAGAATCTGGAATGAGGAATAAAATCACATGTTCTGCCTATGCTTTCTCAGAGGCAAACAATGCCAGATGATATGTATGCAGTCCTAATTCATTAGGATATCTCCCAGGGATTAATAATATCTATTTCACCTGATAAAACCAGCTTTGGGGGCCATGTGAATACCTATAAACATACAGTGGTCCCCCGGGTTACGAATCCCCCGGCCTACGAAAAACCCGGGATACGAAAGAGCCGGGGCCAGAAAAACGGCCCCAGTTTCCGAAAAAAAGCCTGGGTTATGAAAAAAAAGCAGCGGGAAATTCAAATGGTGCAAAGTTTATTCCAATACTTACAGTGGTCCCCCGGTTTGCGAACTTTTTCGGTTTACGAAAGGGGTGCTGGAACTAATTACTTTCGTAAACCGGGGGACCACTGTATTCAGCTGAATGCACTTGCAACTCCCTCTTTAGATCCTAAAGCAAACTATATTGACAATGGTTTTCAATGGGACCTATGAACTGGAGGGTGTTAGGAGGGGATTTATAGGTGCATCTTCACCCTCCACACCATACATAATTTTAACTCTATCTAATGCAGTTTGATGTCTGTGTGGGGTGTGTGTGATGCTTACATGTGAATAAACTGGAGACAGTGAAAAACCATACTCTTATCAGGGTATACATGTCATAGAATCATAGAATCATAGAATCATAGAGTTGGAAGAGACCACAAGGGCCATCCAGTCCAACCCCCTGCCATGCAGGAACTCCCAATCATAGCATCCCCGACAGATGGCCATCCAGCCTCTGCTTAAAGACCTCCAAGGATGCAGACAGTCTAATGAATTCTGACTTGTGGCTGTGAGGCTGTCCTTCCCTTACTCATTTAGTATATACACATTAATCCTGTGGATGGTCCTTAGGAGGATAAAAAGGAAAAATATGTATTCTGTGTATAAATATGGTGCCATAATGCAATTTGGTTTTTAGCAGTAAGATAATTCTGTGTTATGTTTTCTATATATTTTCTCGCACACTCCAGTCTTCTGGGAGAAACTTATTACAACCTAAGAAAACTAGGCTGGTACAGACCTCCTGGAGGGCCTTTTCTGCTGTTGATCCCAGGCTATGGAATTGGCCTGCCAGATGAGATGCGCCTTATTACAACCTTGGATGGCTTTAAGAAAGCTGCTAAGACGCATCTCTTCCAGCAAGCCTTCCCAGACAATGATTAATTTCTCTGTCAACTATTGTCCCTCCAGTGTCACTCACTGAGAAATTTGATACTCTCGAGGCCGCCCATTTATCAAATTTTAATTAGAGCCATTTTAAGGTTTTAATGTTTTAATATCCCAGTGTTTTAAATCTTATCTTAATCTAATTTTAAGGGGTGGGAGTGGTGACTGAATTGTTATATTTTAATTGTATGTGTTTTTTAAGTGTTGTACTCCTCCCCGATTGCTTCCTCAGAGGGGCGGAATATAAATAAATATTATTATTATTATTATTATTATTTATTTATTTTGTTTTATATCCTACCTTCCTCCTGACATGTGACCCAAGATATCTTACAACATAGATTAAAACAAGAGGTAGCTGAAACCCTTATGGTGGAAACATTTTTAAAAGCTATTCTATCAAATCATTATAATTTAAAGCAGTATGAAGACATTATAAAACAACAATAAAAAGTACAATACACATGGCTGTTTAGAAAAGGCCATTCTGCACAACCAGCTAATGTTCAACTACCTGTTTAAATAAGGCCTGCACCTGTCAGTGGAAGAAGAGCAGAGAAGGAGTCAACTAGCCTCCTAATGAAGAGACTCCCGCAACCTGAGAGCAGTCATTGAGAAGGCCCTCTGATGTGTTTTCCCCAAACAGGCTGCTGACAGTGGTAGGAGTGAGAGAAAGCCCTCCTCTAAGATTTTAAGACTTGGGTAGGTACACATGTCCAGTGAGATCCTGCATCAGGAAGCAGATGGTAAAGTTCCACAAAGGAGGAACTACATCCTGTCTCCTGTGTCCTCCTCCAAACAAACCTTCCTTACCCCCAACATATCATTTAGTGGCCAGTGGAGAGGATGGGGGCACTGGTGGAGAGAAATACATCTGTGTGCCTTTGGCTGGAAATAGAGTGACCACATCATTTGACAGAATGCCAGGGAGGATGTGGTTGTTCTTTATCCAGTTACAGATGCATGGCTGGATGGTTTACCTACACACACAACCTGCCATACCCATCAGCTAATAAATGACTATGTTGAGGGTATGCAAAGCTAAAATGTAGATTTTTTTTTTTTGACAGGATGGTTATTATGTGAGGGAATAAGAAGATTCTCACCTGTGCAACAGCTCAAAAAGCAGTTTTGGTTGTTGCAGAGTTGTAAGTAATTAATGGGATGCCAGTCATTGTCTTTCAAATAGGTTGGGCCAAAGCTGTGTCTTTCAATCTCTCTGAATGTTCTGGAACTGTTAAATTAGCAATGACATCTTTTCATGCTTTGTTTTTGTGTTCATATAACAGTCCAAAATATGTGATCATGGCAGCAGTGTTGAAATCCCCTTTCATAATATTTGCCATTTCTATTCTAAAGTAGGAAGAAATGGGCCTTTTACCATATATACTTGACTATAAGTCGATCTCATGTATATGTTGAGGGCAGATTTGGAGGTCAAATTTTTGGATATTGACTTGGCCTATGAATTAAGTCAAGGGTAAAACTTAAGGGCATGTGGGAAAGATTAAGCAAAAGAAAACAATGCCAAAGAACTTACAAAATTCCAGCAGCAACTGTTTGCGCTCATACTAAAGGCTGGATGGATGAGACACTAGAGGCAGGTCAGTCCTTCCAGGACAGATTACATTCTTGGCTTTCACAAGGGGATGGTTTCTATTTAAGAGTTAAAGTACAATATGTGCATTGACCCATGGATAAGTCAACTCAATTTTGGGGACATCAATTTTTGACTAAAATTTCTAAACTTATACATGAGTATGTATAGTATTTTGTTGGTTGCTGATTCCATGATTTAATATGAAGATGAGGCAAAGAGTCCCTTTAGAACATTATAAATATTGGTGGCAGCATGTGTTGCTCCTACACAGAGGCACCAGCTCATGCAAATAATGTTTCCAAATAAGCACTTCCTAGTTTTGAGTTCATTGGCAGCTCCACATGTTCTGAAGACAAAACATAGCCTTGGTAACTAGCTTGTACTGACCCAACCAATTTACTCAGGCATTGGTATTTCTACCTACTAAATCAATTAAGATAACTGTTTGGAAATATCAGGCTGCAATAAATTAGGATTAGATTCTGACAAGCACATGCATTTTTATGTGTACCCACTCTCTCTCTCCTACTGAAAGCAGTGAAACTTAAAATGTTCTGGAATAGAGCTGAATGGCACTCTTGCTCTTCAAGGTACTAGACATGCCTTGCAGCAAAAGATAACATGACTACTCCTTTGAATGCCAGAAGAGTTATTTCAAATACACCTGAACTATGTTGATCTCACAGTGAAAATCCTTTTGATAAGCTTTCTGTTTGATTCATCATCTGGTCTACAACATGCAGAAAGCAAATGGAAAGAGCATAACCCTACAGGTGTCGCCAGCTCTGACTAAGACAAATCTGATTTCTGGACTTAGAAGAGCCACTAAAAATATTATTCATAAAACAGATTGATTTAAAGCCTTAAAACCCAAAGTCTGAAATATTCAGCAAGTAGCTGGAGTTTTGAATTATTTTGTAGGTAAAGTGTTATGCAAACAATAAACTGAATGTTATCACTGAGCCTGCATTTTCATTTTGGATTAAGCCGTACTAGGCCCGTATTGATTAGCTTTCCTTATTATTTTTCTTCATATGAAATGGACAGAGGCCTCTTTTTTACCTTTTGGTGATTGCAGAGAAATGCTCAGGTGTGGGTAGTATGGAGAACAGGTTCTGAAATTTTAGATGTTACATAACCCTGTTGCTTAATTTATGTGCTATTAGATTAGTAGATGGCTTTTAAAATTAATCAATTTCTTAAAAGGCTAAAGTGTGGGGAGGGGGAGGGAGCATTTTTCTTCAAGGCTATTATATCTAGCAAATGAGGGGGGAAATGGACAAAGTGACTTTTTAAACTGAAAAATGGTTCTTAAAAACCTTATAAAATAGGAGAGTAAAGGATAACCCCCTAGGGCTGAAACATTTTTAGGATGTCATTTTGATGTAATTCTGGTTGCTATATAATGCAGGTAAAATAATAGCACAATTTTTAAAAAACAAAATGAATTTTAAAAATTAAGCAGACTCATTTGGCATAAATTGAAAGGACACATGAGTGAAACTGCTCCCTCCCTCCCTCCCTTTCTCTCTCACTGTTGGTTATAACTAAAAAAAAACTTTGACAGCAAAATCCCATCAGAACTACATTCTTTCATCTCATCCTAGACACACACTGGCCAGTATCCTGTTGGTCACATCTAATTAAAGTAGACCCAATTCAGTCAACATTTCCAGTGGTGAATTAATACATAGGTAAAGCTCATTTTTAGGGAGTCTATTTGAGAGTAATATAGATGGGAAGTTACAAAGTCCATCAGAATGAAAGGAAAGAGGAGATTCTTTTAGGGCCATCAGCTTGACAGTGAGCCTCAGTCAAATTTCATTTTGTGCTTTTTTGTCTTTCCTCCACAAATTAAAAACAAAAACAAAACAGAAGCAGCCTTGTATTTTTTTAAAAAAAAAAACACCACCAAAATCAGAGGTAGGAAGATGATTAGACAATGATTTCAATGTGTTTATATCTATCTCACCTTTTCAACAAAGTTGGGAATCAAGATGTGTCAAGATTTACATGAAATTACAGCACAGTAAAAAACAAGAAAAAATGAAAATATAATTACAACTGTCACTACAATTACAAACTTTTTAAAAATCCATAAAAAGGAATTCAAAGATATAGATGTGTTAGTCTGTAGAATCAATATGTAGAGACCTTGTAGCACCTTTGAGACTAACTGATAGAAAGAAATTGGCAGCATGGACTTTTGTAGACTTAAGTCTACTTCCTCAGATGCATTTTCACATTAAAAAGCAAAATACTGAAAAATGCAGCACACTGTTATAAGTTCAGTTTTTATAAGTATTTCCCTAAAGTTTGTGAAATAAAAATGTCTTCACCTGCTAGATGGAAGGATAGCAAGGAAGAAACCAGACTAGCCTCCTTATGAATGGAACTGCAAAATCTGGAGCAAAATCTGAAATGGTCCTTCCCAGCTGGATATGCCTGTGAAGTTAGAGGTAGCAAAGGAAGGGCCTACCCCAAAGGCTCCAAAGCCTGGTTGGACTCATGTGGAAGAATAAGATCCTTCAGATAGACTGGATCCAATGCATATACTAGGTTTTATAGGTAATAATCAGTACTTTGAATTGTGCCCAGAAATGGTCAATAAGCCAGTGGAGTTGCTGTGACTCAGCAATGGTATGCTCCCTGTAACTAGCCTGATGTCATGAATCTGTCTGCAGCTCTTTGGGCCAGGTGAAGTTTCTGAATACTTTTCAAAGGCAGCCTAAAGCTACATTATAGAAATCTAAATAGGAGATAATTGAGCTATTAGTTTTTATGGCCAAATCAGATGTCTTTAGCCATTGCTAAAACTCTTGGCTACTGCTGAAATGGTGCCCCCTGAATCACAGTTGAGCCCAGGAGAAAGTCCCAACAAACCTGTATCTTCAAGAGAGAGTAACACCATCCATCGCAGCCTGGATGCATATTTCCCTTGTTTGCATTTTGACTCTCTTGTCTGGATTAAGTTTAAACTTGATTACTCTCAGTCAGTCCATTACTGATTATAGGCCCAGGTTTCAAACCAAAAAGCTTCCTTGAATTTAGGTGGGAAGGAGTAACATTTTGACATTTCAATTGTCCTTTAAAAAGTATTGCCCAACTTTGATTTTTCACTTTCTTGGGGAGATATTGCTGTCATCCTTCCAGGATCCCATACAGTACTAGAAGTAAGGTATCAGGACACTGATCCTCACTTCACTTCCCTGCCTTGAAATGCCATGTTACAATCTCAAAATGGCTCTGCTTTCAGTATAATGACTGAAAATCATCTGGATTAATCTATGCTATACCCATTGAAACAAATGCTGATTAGTGAGTGAACACATGGGTAAGTCCCATTCATTCAATGGATATACAATGGGCCCTTGTTATCCCCTGGGGTTTGGTTCCAGGAACCCCTGTGGATAACAAAATCCGTTGATGCTCAAGTCCCATTAAATACAATGGCATAGTAAAATGGTGTCCCTTATATAAAATGGAAAATCAAGATTTGCTGTTTGAAATTTATGCTTTGCTGTATTATTGTTGTTAGGAACAACAATGGGGTGGAGAAAGTGTTGTCTGTGGGCTGAGTGTGTTCCCAAATTGTAGTTTTGCAACTCTTGAAACACTCTAGGTCATCTTCCAAGCTCCCACACCTCTCCTTTAATAATTTTGGTGATTTCTCTGTCTTCAAATGGTCAGATGTGTCAGTGTCAGTATCAGATGCTTTGCATTGTAGTTGTATGTCTGATATCACAGTTGAATTGTCTACAGTGGAAAATAATATGAAATACTCAACAGAGCTTATTCCTGATTAAAAAACATAACAAATGGTAAGCCAACAACAACTTTGGCCTGAATACACAAACATAAACCGACTATAGGGCTAAACAGACAGGCAAAAAGAGGTGCTTTCAGGCTGGCTTGAAGGTGTGGCGTTTAGATGACACATGCCTTGAAGCCAGCAGAAAATTGCCCTTATGCAGAAAAGAGCCATTTCAAAAAGAAGCAGCTTTTTTTCTGTTTCTTCCTGGCTTGAAGCCATGTCATGTGGTCATGACATGAGCACTCCAGCTGCCTTGGGAGCCGGCAGTGCAGTTGGTGGGGTTTCAATGTGGCTTCAGAAACAGCAGCTTCAAGCCACTTTTTCCTGCCCATCAGTTTCGCCCCTTTAGTTCATACAGGATGCACATCTTCATTTTGGTCTGAGTTGTCTAGCTGTTATTGTTGTTTTCACAGTTGAGTCCACTATCCAAAATAACAGTAAATGTTGTTCACTTTAGGAGTGGGAAAGGAGAAAGGAGAGAGGGGGGAGACACTGGAAATCAGACACAGATTGTTCACTCTGGATTGTGAAAGCCTTGTAAAAAGTTCCAATAGAAGCAACTGGGAACTTTGAATGTTCAACGCCCCTGAAAAGTTAGTTCTTTGAAGAGTAATCATGGGATTTCAGTTTCCTGGCTTTGCAGACATGAAGGGGGAACAAACAAAAATGAGAAAAAGCCTTCTGCAGCAGCCTTCAAGGCAATCTTCTTCCCTGCAGCTTGGTCAAAGACACAGTATTTCACCCTGTGAAAGTTTAAAAAGAAAAAAGTTAATGTAAGTTTTTTATTTTGTGGCAGTCTCTTGTTCATTAAGGAAGGCTTTCACAAGAAACCAAAATATAACATCTGTGGATAAATGAAAGCATTGTTTCAGACTGTTGAAAATAGATTTTTTTAATAGAATAAAGATAAAATATTCTTATCTGTTTTTGATTTATTTAAAGAAAAAAGGTATGCTTGAAACCCTAATTTAGGGCTGTTCTGTTGTAAACTAAACTAACACCTGCATCAAGAGAGAGAGAGAGAGAGAGAGAGCAATAAAAGCAATAGACACTTCTATTATGTGTAGAATGTTTGCGTATGGAGGGGAAGGAATAGAAAAGACCACCAGGAAAGTTTTCTCATTCTGTGACTGCACAAGACAGCAACAGGGTGCAGAAGTTGGTGTTTTCTTCTTCCCTCTGCACCAAATAAAGCCCACCCACCCAGATTTACTGTTGAGCTGCTGCACCGGTCTCCAGCCATTCTGTGCATGGTTGAGAAAAGGGAAGGGGGGAATTGGAGAAGCACCTGACTTTGTCCCCATAGCCAGACAGAAAATTGTTACACCATCTGCTGAGATTTCCTAGTAGACCTCAGCAGATGATGCAGTCCTTTTTGCATCTGTTAACAGGAACATAGCCAGATTACTTCTCTGATCGCTCCCCATTTTCCAGCAGGCATGGAATAGGCAGTTCTACACAGTAAGTGGTGGTGATGGGGCAGTGAATGGCTATCAGTAGTTTAGTTCTGCATATGGAACTACTACACTAAGTTGAGCCATACAGGACTCCACCCATTGAGTATGGTATTTTTGCTTCGAGAAACAGACACAGGTGGTTGTGTGAGTTTCTGTCTCAGTAAATTTGCTGACTTTGGTTAACCTGTGCCTTGACTTAGATAGGCTGCCATTTGCGATTCTGGTTCAGGCTGCAAAATTTCTTAAGGTGGCCCTGACTATTAAACATAGTTCAGAATCTTTGGGGCAGTTACAAGTATATAAAAGATTTATGTGTTGAACAGCATTCTCCCTGTGACAGCACCAGGCAATGATAGTCATATGAAGGATGCTGGCCCACCAAAGCTACTCACCATTTAGAGGTGGGGCAGTCTGTATGAGTCTCTCATCACAAGCAAACAAACAAATACAAAAAACCTGAAGTTTGCCCTGAATCATCTATCTGAACTCTGCAGTGTTTTCACCTAAATCTGTGTAGATAAGCTTAAATTCTGAGACCAATGCAAAAGCTATAAATTGAAGTCAATCTCTAATACATGGTTTCAGATTTTGGGACCCAGCTTTGGGGTGATGAAATTAAAAAGGTATATTATAATCTTCTAAAGAAAGCACCTTGCGTAATCTTCTGTTAAATCATCAGCAAGCTCTCAGCATCTCTCCGCTTGGTTCACTTGGCTGGCAAGGTGAAGGCTGGTAGCAAAAGCTAAGGTTTACATTTTCCAAATGTCAGCCTTGCATAATGTGTCAAATACTTGGCCCCATTCCAGGCTTCTACTTTGAAAATTATATTTCATCACCCCCTGGTTGCCCAAAGGACAATTATATGGAGATGGCTGTAAGTTAAAGGTAACATTAGAATGAATATTTTGGGTAGATTGTTGTCCTGTTCATGGTGCTTCTGCTGAAAACAAACAAGAGCACTAAATGTTACAAATGACATACACAATATAGAA
Organism: Urosaurus nigricauda; assembly: GCA_034509955.1. Classification (NCBI taxonomy): domain Eukaryota; kingdom Metazoa; phylum Chordata; class Lepidosauria; order Squamata; family Phrynosomatidae; genus Urosaurus; species Urosaurus nigricauda. Next base: position 250,593,052 of record JAOEGL010000001.1, on the reverse strand, counting down.
TTAAGTGACAAGTATTATTCAAGGATTGCGTAAATGTCCTATAGGCACCAGATCCTGCCTGATCTTGGAAGGTAAGCAGGGTTAGCCCTGGTTAGTACTTGAATGGGAGACTGCCAACAAATACCAGGGGCTGTAGGCTATTGCTATTTTGGAGGAAGGCATGGCAAAACCAACTCTGACTATTCCTTGCCTAAGAAAATCCTGTGATATATATGCACCCAGACAGACACATACTCAGGGGCAATCTCTCTCTCTCTCTCTCTCTCCTCCATCCTTCCTCCCCCCTTTTCCCTTTCTTTTTCATCCTCCCAAAGAAAAACCCAAGTATATATAGCACCCATGAATGCCCCCATTTTAAAATATGTTTAACTATAAGGATGGCATGGAATGGATTTAACAGAAATTAGAATCCAGTTTCTTGCTTCAAGAGTAGAGTCTATAAGGTTCATTGCAACATCGAAAGCTTTGTACACTATGACTGTTCCTTTATCCTGGAGTTCACCGTTTGATTTTAGTATTAAATGGAAGTTGGCAATTAGTCTGTTGGTAGAGACAGAAAATAATAAGAGAATTATAAAAAAAAGTCACAAAAATTAGACAGGCAAGGTTTGAAAGAAATCAAAAGGGCTGAAAGAAAATTCTGAGCTTGAAACATTTCTCTGTAACTTTTGAGAGCATGAAAGAGCTTTCAGCTTGTCAGAGGCATGTTTGATAGAACTAGGATTTCAAACATCTACCATGCTTTTATATTCTAGAACAATAGCCCTTTTTTATTTTGCTAACAAAAAGTGCTTGTTTCTTTTATTTTGCCTATGACTAATGTTATCTCTTTGAATAGACAAACTGGCATGTGGAATTTCTACCGGCTGTGTCTTTTCCTCTGTACTGAAAAAAATGCTTCTTATTAGTAGAAAATTATTATAATTGTATATTAATTTAGCACTGTGGATTGATATTTTGGGGAAATAATAGACATGTCTGTTGGATGGAATTGCAGTGTACCATTTCCCCTCCTCCTCCTCCTCTTTCCTTTCCTCCTCCTCTTCCTCTTCTCCATCCAAAAGCATCTCTCCTTAGTACAGTTTGACTAGTGGCGTTCATGCAATAATGGTTCAAATTGAACTGAACGTGGCACACTTCTGAAGATGCTAGAATTATCAGCTGACCTTGCTCAGTCTTTTTTTATTATTATTTCCTAACCCTGCTTGTGAACATTGATTAAATGAATGATAAGGTCCATGATAGATCGATTTTTCACATTTTTAATTTAGGAGGTAAAACATTCTATCACTGCTGTGGTTGAAAATTATGGCTGAGATAATAGAGGTCTGACTCTAGTTGAAGTTAAAAAGGAAAAAGTTGTCCCTCAAATGTCAAGGCACCTCGTGGTCCAAGATGATTAAAACTAAACTGTTTGCAATATGAATCCCAAGGTGCTGCTATATCTCAGCTGCCATGACATTTAGCCAGTGACTTTTCATAGCTTGTTAATAATGTATAGCTACCCCAGTATAAATTCGCAGTGATGGAACTGGCCTGTTAGAGTGAAGTAGTTAACAAGATTTATTCTATCCAGAAAATGCAGATTTGAATTGTAGGGAGGGGCAGGGGAATCAGGACGAATGTCAAAAGAACTTTTCCATAGACTGTCTTACTTCATGGAAACTCAAGAGGAATTTGTTTCATTCTGATTTATTATTCTCCTCAGACCCCTAATTTGGAGGAAGAAATACTCCCCCAACTCTTTTCTTAATTCATGAGCTATAGCATGCATTCTGGAGGGAAATGAATCCTAAACAACTTAATAGTCTGTATCAATCCAGTCATCAATACAACTGAGCAAAATTGAACCCAGTAAACAGTAAGCAATGGCTGCCTTGGTAGGTAAAACTGATGTTAATGACTGCCGCTGAATAAAAACCAGCAAACGGCTCTGTTGGAGGAAGGCCATTTTCAAGATTTTCGCCTTCAACCTGGCAGTTATACAAATTATTCATAAGCTGCAAAATGTCAGCAGATAGATGAAAAGAGATGAGAAAAGGGTATAAGTGAGAAACAGAGACAAGGAACAATGGGTTACAGCAGGATATGGATTAAGTCTGGGAGGGAGGGAAAGGCAGTGTGACATTTGGAGAGTTGCAGGCTCAATATAAGATGGAAGGGAGCTGTTTAACCAGACGACATGAAAGTTTCATCGGGGACCTCTGCTGATACGAACAAATAAAGTTAGCTTAGAGGTGAGACAGCTTTCAGTTGCTTTCACCTTCAGTTTCATTTTTTGGGGATGGGTGAACTGGTGAGGGAATACTTATTTCTGGCATGCAAGAGATAAAGCCTTCAGATTTGTTATTGTTAATGGATGTAAAAACACATGTTAAAAGCATTTATTAAGAAAAGAACCTGGCGGTGGTGGTGGGGAGATATTCTGGTCTGTCCAAATCAAGGTCTCTATTAAACCGGCTGTTATTTGGATCTTCATCTTGCTGTCTCTCTTCTGAATATTTTGACTGTCAAACATGTTGATGTCCTCTAAGTGCATGCTTTCATTTCTTTCCTATTAGTATCACTACATTCACAGGCAATGCAGCTGCTATTTTGACATTTTGTCTGGTATCATTTCTAAGCAAACATACTTTGAAGTGGAGTAGCTGCCTCTTATCCCGAGCACCAGACATTGGCCTTTGAATCTTCTGTGGAAATAAGAAATAAGACAGCTGTGGTTTTATCGAAATTAGTTGAAAAAGAATGATAAGAGTGCTATCAGTGATATCTCTGGGCAAGCTGATAGAAAATTTCATGTAGCAGGAGTTCATGTAAACATGGCCCATTATAAGTGAAAGGATGTAATTTTGTGAGGGCCCACAAGTTACTTCAGAGGGGAAGAAGCAACAGCCATTCAAAACACTCATTTGCATCTTTCCCATCTGGAACTCCAGTCCTAACCCATTAAACCACTCCAGAAGGTCTTGACAGCTGACCATATCAAAGTTGCTGAGAGCAAAATCCATATGATCCTATTCCCTCCTCTTAATCCCCAGATGAATATAATCCACCAAAGACATCAAAAGAATTTCACTCTCAATCCCAGTTCAGAAAGGAATACAGAAAATCAGTGTGGCATTGCAATCATGAAAGGTAGTGCCTTCTCCAGTGCTGGCCTAGGATGGTTCCTGGGGCAGAGTTTAGCTTCTCTAGCATGAAGACTATGAAAGCATGTAATAGAATCTTATATGACCAGTTATGTAGCTTTAGTATGCTTAGCTATGTAGCAGAGGCAATACAACATCCCTTTACAGAATTATGTAGATGTGTAATGGGACAGCAACAAGAATGCCTGGTGGAGCAGTGGTTAAATGCCTGTACTGCCTCTACTCACTCACAAACCATAAGGTTGCAAATTCAATACCAGCAAAAGGGCTCAAGCTCGAAATCAGACTTGTATCCTTCCAAGATTGCTAAAATGAGTACCCAGCTTATTGGGGGCAATTGGCTTACACATTGTAAACTGATTAGGGAATGCTTAAGTGTACTTGCTATTGTTATTGTCTGATGTGTAATGATGCCCAGTGTGCATTAGGCACTTTGCTAGCTCTGCTACATAGTAATGTAACAGCAGCCCTCTACTGGCTGTCGACATTATGCAACTGTGCAAATCTAGTTCCTGCATACGTAAGTCTGTTTACAAGGATCTGTGTAGCAACAACAATAGCAAAAGGCCAGACCAACTTTCCCCAACTTAGCAGCCTCACAATATATTGGACTATAACTTTAGCCATCCCCAATCAACATGGCCAATAAGATACATGCAAATCGCTGTAGGAGGCTGGACAAGACGACAGCAAGTTGGAGAATGTCTGTACTTTATTTATTGCTACATAATATTATGTTAAATATACTGTGCTAAATTATGTATTAATTATATCTGTAGGTGCCCAGATGGGTTCTCGGGTCATTTTTGTGAAATAAACATCAATGAGTGCAATTCTTCACCTTGCCTACATAACTCAATCTGTGAAGACCTTATTAATGGCTACTTCTGCAGATGCCAGAGAGGTAACTGGTGGAAAATAAAACAATTTTTAAAAATTACAGTACTTTACTACTAAAGGATTCAGGCTGTAGAGAACATTCTTTACCAGTCTTATAAGGGACATACTGGAAATTAAGCTATGTGGTTAGTGTTTTCTGTAAACAGAATGTAACGTATCAGGAAATTCCTTTTTACTTGCTTCAAAAATTATTCTTAGGTGGAAACAAATATAACCTCTTGATTAAAAAAAACAGCCCTACAAAAAAGAAAGATATATTTTTCATTGAATGGAAGCAATTGAATGCACTTAAAGATTGTCTGGAGTCCAACATAAAATCAGTTGTTTTAATTAGCATTTCAAAGTGTTTAATTTTGTCATGTGTGGGACAGAATGATAAAATATTACTGTAAAATAAGTTTGTGGAACAAATAGTTTGCATTCTGAATTAGAACCATTCTAGGAACTGACTTGGCAATGAATGGGTTTGGCTTAAATTGCTATCTGGCTTTCAGCCATGACATCATAGATGGGAAATATAATGGTTGGATCCTGCATTCATGGCAGGATCCCAAGCTGGTCCTCCTAGTGTAGAGTTGTAGGGTCTAGTAGAAGTGGGAGCAGGGGCAATCTCTCCATCCGACTCATGCCCCCCATGTCCCCCAAAACTCTGGAGGGCTGGGAAACTCCCAGGACAACTTTGTGACAACCTCAAGAGCTGCAGGGAAGAGTTGAAGACACCCCCATTATACTAGTGCTGCACTGCCAGTGTGACAGTGGAATTTAGGCCTGGGCCAATGCTTAAAGCACACACAATAAAATCAGTGGAATTTAAGTGAAACATGACTAATTTGTTCTGTTAAAACAAGGAACTGGAGCAAAGCTTTATTTAACTGCACATCCTATACAGTTTAGCCCTTTGTGGCTTAAGTTACATGCTGGTAGTTTCTCCTGCCCATTATACATAAATAATTATTTTTAATTTTGGTTCTGTGGAAGCAAAGGTCAGTGATGAATCCCATTTGGGGAGAAAGATTGCTATAAAATAAATAAATAAATAAATGATGTGCACAATCTTTTTCCCCATTCTGCCAGGTTGGGAAGGCTTCCACTGTGAAGATGACATCAATGAATGTGCCTCTAATCCTTGTACACATGGGATCTGTACCCAGAATGAACCAGGCTTGGGTTACACCTGTTACTGCGAGCCTGGATTTGTGGTATGTCTCTAAGTTCCCAATAAATCTTTTATCATGTCTTAAATTTTTCCTTCACAGTAACTAGTTTCTTATGATTTCAGAATGTTTCCACAAGTAGAGTATTTCTATCTACTGTGATGGCAGTCTCTGTTATATATTTGTATTGTTTGCATTCTCATTAACATCCAGGAGCAGTTTCACTGTGTCCTCTTTTTGAATTCAGTTTACTGAGGACGCTGAAGGTAGTCACCATCTATTCTCCCTCCTGTGCCAGCACAAACAGAAGCAGTTAGCATTTCAATTGTAAATAGAGTTCAAAAAGTTGCTTTTCAGAGTAGTCAGCTAACAGTTCTGAAACCTAAAAGTACATTATTGTTACAATTATAATTTTGAAGTAAACTTGTTTTTCTCATTTTAAAAAGTAACTGAAAATGATAAATGACCATGTTGCAAGTCGCTGCTCTGTGGGCCACACTTTCCTTTATTCTAGAAGTCTCACTTGCATTGACTGCTTTCTTTAGAGCCCACAAATAAGAAATCATTGAGGTAAGGAAATGTGTTGTAAAAACTTGACCTGATTCTAAGATAACTTTCCCCATCTCCAAACTAAACTCTTCAGAACTCCGTAGGGCCTGTCCTGGATTAAGAAGCAGAGCCCTCCCTCCATGCCATCTCCCTTGGTCTGGGCATTGGAGGGAGAGAAGAACTTTTGGACCTGATTCCCTTCCCCATCACCATTCCCTTCTCCTTTTGTGTCGTGTCTTCTTAGAATGTAAGCCTGAGAGCAGGGAATCGTCTAGTTGAAATAATGATTGTAAGCCACTCTGATAGCTTTAAAGCTGAAGAGTGGGGTATAAATAAATAAATAAACTTTTCAAAAGCCATTCATGATACAAAGCAGCCCATGGATAACACAGTGTCTATATAAAATAAGACCTCGGACACCAACACATCCACTCACAATTAGTGAGATGGAATGGAAGGATTTGAAAAAGCTGATTTAATATCACAGTTCCAAATTCTGCCCTTTTGCTCAGGTGGCTTAGTTGAAGGTTGTATAACACACTACACAGAATCGAACCAGAATAGCAGTATTGACAGCCCTAGCTTTGGAGTAAGACAGCTTATGCATTAACATTAACCCATCAGCATCCTTCCTAAGGGGAGAAAATCCATGCGGAGATTACTGAAGCTGCCACACAAGGTTCAACCACCCGCCCCTTAGCCAAATCCTTAACTGTCTTGGACCTATTTCTTTCAAGCCTATGATGGACCAGGGTTGTTAGATGCATATGAGAGGCACACACCTTCATAGTTACTAAAATAGCAAGCATGGTTTACAGTAGGATACAGAACAAACATGACAGCACAGAGATCCTGATTAGATAAGGCACTACTACTGCCAACAGTGCCAATCATGCAGCCTTCTTTTCAGCCTCTGGCTCCTTGCAAGGCCTTCCTTTTGTACATTTATTACATGGATGGGTTTCTCCGCCAGCTTAGCAATCATGCTCACATTATGAGACGGGCTTTATCATACACTTCCCATCTGGGGCTTGTTGAATACTTTACACTGCATGATTGCAGATGATTCTAGAATGTGCCTGGTGAACCAGGTGGTGACTTTGGCTGCTCTCTTTGATAGATCTGGAAGTGGGAGATCATGATTTTCCTCTACAGCTGTGACTCCAGTTTATCCCATCTGAGGATGAGGTTATGCTCACCCTTATTCTGAAAACCTCATCGAACTGTAAACGTTCAGGACCAGCCAAGTCAGTGTACCCTTGATAATTTATATCTGTCAACTAGAAAAATAGATAGAATATGCCATGGCTGGGTGTGCATCATGACTCTTGAAAAATAAAACAAAAGTAAGGAGAAACTCAAGATGCCCAGGTGCATCCACCTTCTCTTTATGGACTCCTATCTGTAAAAGATTCTACAAGTATAGCTTTCTCTGTGGTTGATACCTTTGCAAAGTAGAAATTAGGGATTTTATTGTACTGCCTCCAGTGCACAAACTACCTCTTCTGAATTTGAGACAAATTTGAAAGTTAGGGTGATTTTATTGCATGGACATTTCCCTCAAAATGGCTCCCATTGCCTCCAGTGTTGAATTCAAGCCCCATAAGTCACTGTTTCCAATTCTGAAGCTTCCGATTTGGAAAAAATGGCTGCCGAAGCAACTTATGAGGCCTGAATTCAACACTGGAGGCAATGGGAAGATTTTGAGGGAAAAGTCTGTGTGATAAAATCAGCCTAACTTCTGAATTTGGCTCAAATTCAGAAGAGGTAAATTGGGCACCAGATGCAGTGGGATAAAGTCCTAGAAGATTTGTATTGGCTCATCCCAGCCTGGGATGAGACAGTACAAATGGATAGCTGTGTTCACAACAAAGGTAATGGTACCAAAGAGCTAAATCTGTTTCTTCTGCCTCTTCCACAAAGTCAAAAGATTTCACCTCCTGTCCACTACCAGATGGGTGACTTTGCAACAGGGCTGAAATCCGTGGGCGGATTGTGTGTGTGTGTGTGTGTATGTCTAGTTATTTACAGATAATGAATAACACAGAGTTTCCAGGAAACAGTAAGTTTTTCTCCTTGTTTTCTGTTGAGTTGCCCACCATGAAAAATTCTCTCTCCATTATGTTTATTCAGGTTATTTATATTGGGTATCATTTCCATCCACAAAAATAACATCATCATCATCAATCCTTTTCTTTATATCTTTTCCTCAAGATTGGTATTCAAGGCAACATGAATTAAAATTAATATTCAAATATTACTATAGAGATATAAGCTACTCAAAGTTAATGGTAAAATAGAATCAAAGTATTAAAAATATTTAAAGAATCTAAAATACAACCCTATGCCCAAGGTTAGGAACTGTTAAATAACAATTTATAAGCTGCTCTGGTATCCTTTTTGGCTGGAGAGTAATGTATAAACACTAAATATATAAATAGCAGTTAAAAGTACAAGTTGTATGCTCAGCATTCTTACGAGTATTGTCCAGATTGCTAATTTTATCAATTACCTTTGGGATTTTTAAAATAAAGTGCTGTTAATGAATTTTATTATTATTTTATTATTTTTAAGTACTGGTTTTATTGCTTGTGTGTTTTTCTAATTTTAAGCTGCTTTGAGGTTTTCTGAAATGAAAAGTAGTATAGAATGTTCTCAGATACACAAACTACATATCAAAAAGCCTATTCCAAATGTATGTATCAGGGATAATGGTAATAATAATAATAATAATTTAAAAATACATATTAGAGAATTGTGTTGCATCACATGAGACCTTACCTGCTGTCTGGAAGCAGTACAATGTAGGTGCAAGTGTACCTACTGCCTTATTTCTGGGAAGAAGGGAGTTACATGTAATTATTCCTTGCCATGCATATATAACTGGATTTTCCTCCCTGTTGTTTGCCAAAGTTGTTTCCTCATTTTAACTATAGCAACAGCATAAACAACTCTCTCTGCTATCAAATATAAAGTATGACAAAGAATTGGATCCATTGTGTATTTTTTATGACATTCTCCTTGGTGACCATTAACTTGAAAACATCATTCTTTTCTTCACCCAATTCTGAACCATAATGATAGTAAACAATAATAATATTATTCTATTCAGTTACTGTGATGAAAAGTAATTTATTTGCCAAGACACTTTGTCATATTTATCAAACATTTACTTGCATAAGGGCCATGCATCTGATGCTTCAAACATTATTTATCTAAACAGATAGGTAAATAATAAATATAGATATAACTATAAAGTGTGGAGATGGGATTTAGTTTTAGCTGAAGCTACAGGGAGATAGTTGTTTTCGTTCCCCAGTGCTATGGTCCCAGTCCAGATCTTTTACCACCTTGACCTGCTGTGGTCTGAGTATATAAAGTTTAAAATCTGCACATCTCCCCCTATCTTAATGACATTTCCTTAGAGGCTTCTCTAGGGATGTAAAAGAAAAAGGTTAAGTCTCCCTTTCCCCGCTGCCCAAAAAAACCCACAGCCTTTATATTGGCAAAGAACTCCTAATGATGTAATATGTGATTTGGCCCCTATTCATGGTGATTGCTATGACAGGTGTCGACATAATATCTCCAAAACACATGGAAATTAGGGGAGAGTCTTTGCATGTACAAAAAGAACATGACACCAGCTGCTTCTGTGTTTAATGACTGACCTATGTCACTTAACTTTTGTGCTAACTCATGCACCAGCACAAAATGGCTTTTTTGCTTTCAATTTTGTGAATATCACCACCAGTCATGCATAGGGTTGCCAGTTCAGGATTCTTTCTTGCTCTGAGGTTTCCAGACCAAAGCCTGAGATGTAGGAGTGATCCCTGGTAATGTCATTAAGTGATATGCATTAAGTACCAACCAGTTGTTCACAGCTTGTAATTCAAACACACACACACAGTACATACTTTCTTCTTTGGAAATTAGGATAGAAATCTTTCCTAATAATGCTGTTCCCAGATCAAGATGAAATGGAAGGATTTATTTTATTCCTTCCCACTGGGATAAGGGTCAGTTGATCTAGACTACATGCTTCTAGCTAGAACATGGATGCAAATCACAGCAGAGTAGAGGGTGAGCCCTAATGCCACAATGATAGGGAGGGAAAGTGGAAGCTAAGAAGCAGACTTTCCAAGTTGCAGCAACAAATCAATTAATTCTTGCAAACTAGCAAATTGGTGCTCTACAACGTGAGCTGGAAGCATGCAGTCCTTTCCTCTTGTCTGGAGGTGAGTCCACCAGGCATGGAGAATTTGCATCTTTATCTCCTGCATGGAGATGACCCAGGAAAAATGAAATTTCATGTCCTGAAATCTGGCAACAATATGTAGTTAGGGATACTTTGGGTTGCCACATGAATAGAAAAGGAAAGAAAAATCCAACATGGCCATTTTTCTTGCTCTCTAATCATTACAAGAACTTTAAAAAGTTCTAAACACTGAACACTTAGTTCAGTGTTCCCATCTCCTGATTTTAAGTTGTATTCCTTAAGCAAATGAATAGATTTATGTAGAGCTTGGATTTAAAAAAAAATAGACTAGAACTGTCCAAATCTTTCAGTTAACATTTCAATTGGGTGTTCTAGAAATTGTAGTCTAAAAAAATAAATTTTCCAAATTGAGCTTCCTATTTTCAAAACAGTCATCTGCTATAGTTCCTTTAAATCCAAGAGACAATTATTTTCCTAGCCAGTTGCAACAAAACTCATGACTACTGTCATGGGTTGGGGAAACAGAAGAGGCCAGATTTATGATGTGGGGGGCTTGGTACCAAACTATGTTTATGAAAAATAATTTAATAATTCTATCCTAAGGGAATAATTACCATGGTTCGGGCTGTAACCATAATTTAATTTCCCATGTAGGAATCTTGTAATTGGTATGTGAAACTAGTCATTTCTTCAAGTAACCACAAATATCCTCAAGTAGGGGTGGGGTACAGGGGCAGTGTTCTCCTTTGGGAGAGTACTGCTTTCCTCCTTTGATCAAATTTGCAGTAGTAATATTTACTAAAAATGAGACTGGATGATGCTTCCCAAAAATAGCAAAATGTCTGCGAAACACAGAAAATGGTTTGCTGGCATATGGAAGATAGAGAGAAAACAAAAAGAAAGAAGGTAAAGAGTTATATGTTTGTGAAAATACACATGCATTTTATTGCCATGACTGAAAATACACATGCATTTTATTGCCATGACTGTATTTGTGACTAAGTCTTATTTCAAGGATTAAACTTTAGGGCTTAACAAGAAGAACACAAGGCAGCCTTTCTAAAGGTTGAATTATATGTAAGTAGATGTGTGTGTGCCTGTGCTTAAGTAATATTGGGGGGGGGGGGGGAGAGACCACTGTTTTCAGGTAGAAGGTAGATCTCAAAAAGCTATTATTCAAATTGAAGGCACTTTAAATATTTATTTATTTATTTATTTGAAAAGAGATGTTTATCATACATAGTGGTTTCCACCTTTCTCAGTGAAAAGTGTAGACAGAGGCCTGAATCTTATTGTTTGTTCCAGCTACAGTAGAGAAGTTGAATCAGTGGGATTTACCTATATACTATGGGCCCTTGCTATCTGCTGGTGCTTTGTTTCAAGACTCCCTGTGGATACCAAAATCTTTGGATGTTCAGCTCCCTTAAATACAACATGTCCCTTATATAAAATGACAAAATCAAAGTTTGCTTTTTGGAATTTTATTTTATTTCAGAGAAGATGCCAGCCACAGATGCTGGTGAAATGTCAGGAATAAACTCTTCTAGAACATGGCCGTATAGCCCCAAAAAACACTAGAAACATAATTAAGTATAATTTTAGTGTGTTAGGACATGTTTTGTAAGGATCTGGTGGCAGCAGGCCACACAAATGAAATTATAGTGTGGAAATCACTGTGTACTTGAAGCCTCTGCAACATAAAGTAATTACAGCATCAAAAAAAAATCTTTGCATTCTTCTGAATTATTTTAATTTAATCTCTAAAGAGCATATTGTTATGCTGCAAAGTGGCAATGACTTTGAGACAAAGGTATTCCCAGGACACAACATTTTGCAGGGATTATGGGATGGAATCTTTATTCTAAGACTAAAGGTGGTTCTCTGAACTGATAGGAAGTCAAAATGCCATGCTTAAATTACTGTTTTAAAAACTAGACCTATGGCATGAAATCTGTAAAGACAAAATGGGCAGTCAGATTCGATTAAGTTTGGAAAGTGCAGCCTTCCCAATTTAAATAGGCAGCACTGAGGGTGTGGGGGGGGGGGGTGAAAGAGAAAAATAGTTTGGACGATTTAATGCAAAAATGAAAATGAACATGGCCTTCTAATTCTTTGCTTATTTTTTTTTAATTCTCCCTTAGGGGCAAAGCTGTGAGCTTAATTATGATGATTGCTTAATGCATGCCTGCCCTGTTGGATTTCTTTGCGTGGATGGAATAAACAATGTCACCTGCTTACCTGAAGTCCCCCAGAGGGGCCAAACCATCACCAAAATGGAAGGAGAGCCCTCTGCTGAGCCATTACAGAGAAGTCTCACACAAGGCCAGTCAAGCCACGCAACACCTGAGATGTATTCCTCTCAGACTCCCACAGGTCAGTGCCATGTGTCAGCCTGATGGATGTGAAATCCTGTTCTTTCAGTGTGGGTGCATTTGCTTCTGTTTTCCTGTTCTCCTTGGATTATTTTACCCATCCATTTCTTTCCAGGTTTGCGGTGTGCCTTTCTTTAACTACATACGTCTTTTCTGTGAATTTGCATGCCATTCTTTTGTTTGTCAGAACTCCTGACAGACCTGAATGCAAGGACAATATTCCTTCTCCATCTCTTGGCCTCCTCTGTGTAGGAAATTGCATTGTTCTGTAACTTACCTGCATTTCTCATTTGAACTTGGCTGGTATGTGCAATTTCATTGGCTTCACAATATGTCACTACCCCTACTGTTAACACAATTCTCTTGTATCTGGAAGGCAGATAATTTTGCTTTACTCATGAGAATCTCGACTTTCTTCTCCTCACTCCTATCTTTTCTTGTGTGCATCTTTTCTTATCCTCTTGATGTTTTTATACATAAGCATGCTTGTAACAAGTTCTTCTATGTTTTGCCCATTTTCTTTCTTCCCCATTTCTTTGTGTCTGAGATTCAGAGAATCTGCTCACATGAGAACCATTAAAAGTAGAAGAGTGTCATAAATACAGTGGCCTATTTTGAGTGTCACACATCTGAGCCCATTCATTTAGGGACTGCTATTCTAAATGCAATGCCGTTATATACTGAACTTAAAAGTGCATATTTTGTTTTTCTCTATTGGCTATTATTTTTTGTCCTACATCTTCCCGTTTTTAAAGCTACATAATATTTCTTCCTGACATAGATAAGCAAAGTGAATGTGACCCAATTAATAAATATAATTATCTTTGTAACTATTCCAGATTGTCATGTCAAGCTTTAAGTTCTCAATAGCATAGATATGTAATTTATTCTTTTTGTATTGATTCTCAGAAACAATTTGATTTAGCAAATTTAATACATCTCTTCCAAGCAATGCTATTTGTTCTGGCTACAGCCCTCACAATGTGAATAATGTGAGGGTTTGCATTTAGTCAGCTCTTGAGGTCACTAAAATCTTTCTTACACTTTTATTAAGAATATGATTTACGGAGCTATATTTGTCTGCTATGGGATGCCTGGGTGAGAATTAATGGTTTTCAGGTAGCAATACAATTTGCTGTTGATCCAGCCTAGGGCCAAAGTTGTTCATTTTTTATTTTCTTCTAACTTTTTTCTCTTACTTAAAAAAAACTTCTAAAGGTCTTCAAAAGGCAGGCTTTCTCAGCCAAGGGATTCTTGCTACTTCTAGCATGGCTAAATTAATGTCCAGCATATCATTTGAAGGCTCTGGACTGAGATCATTAACCACTGATAGTGAGTCTTCAGCAGCATTTTCGCGAACTTCCTCCACAGACATTCTCACTTCACAGTTGTTGGGATATATAAGCCTATTTTCAACAAGAACAAAATCTGACATACCAGCTGTGCCAGGAGCTATGATTGATAGTTCACAAGATGTAACACTAGTTTTGCACACTCAAAATGAGTATGATGTGACCTCATTTATCACAAAGGCTTTAATGACAGTTCCTCTTCCCTCTGTGCAAAGAGGTTTGTCAGTAGCAAACCATAGGATTCTTGCCGTATCTGTCACAGATGCAAGTTCAGTAATTAGTGGCATGCCAGAGACCAAGATTGAATTAAATAGTCACTTACTATTTTCACTGAGACTCAAGCCTACCATTCCAGCAATTGTGCACTCAGTTCATTCTGTGCCTTTCTTGCCTCAAGAGAACAGAAGACAGCAATCAGCTGTTTCCCTCATATCAGTAGGTAAGGACTGGATTTTACCAAAGCCATCAGTGACATTTGTTTTTCCCTCAAAAGCAACCAGTTTAGAAAAGGTAGACTGCTTTAACTCATCAGTGATGCAGGAATCCAAAAGACAAATATCCCTTCCAAATGAATATCTAGATATTAGTTTGTCATCCTTCAGCAAGGAGATCACAGATCTCCACACCCAATCTGCTGGTTCTTTAAGCAAATTAAATCAAACATGTACGAAGGATTCCACAGCTGATATAAAATTCTCAAATGACTCTTCAGATGGGCTTTTGCATAATAAAGAATCTCTCCTTTATGATGCATCTTGGATGAACTCGACAATACTAACCAGCTGCTACACATTAATGAAATCTACTACTGTTACTTCTGGGCATTCATATGTTCCAGAGGCTAAAACATCACTGTCAGAGAAGTTCACAAAAGTATCTTCTTGGTACCCTGCTGAAAAAGGCACAGATAAATCCAGCTTGGAAGTATATGTTCCAACTTCACCCTTGCAGGGACTAAACTCTGGTTTCTTGTGTGTTTATTCAGACTGCATAGCAACAGTTCTTTCACAAACCTTCCATTTGGAGCCATCATTTCCAACAATCATAGCCTCTCAAAGAGGAAACAGTTATGTGACAAGCAAATTAACTGATGTGGACTATCTGACTGCAATGCATATTCTACCAGTACTGGACTGGCCACCATATGATCCAGTTAAGGAAATACTTTCATTAATGAGTCAAGAGGATTCAGTCTTCATTTTCCAATCAAGTGATGCTCCTCAAGACGAAAATGACAGCCATGTTGCAAGTCATTCTGATGAGTCCACATCACACATGCTGATCAGTTCAGAAGAGAGACTTGATTTACATCTCAGGCATGCAGGCATTATACAGACAGGCTCAGTGGTTGATTTTCTTGACAGGCCTTCATTATCTGAATTTTCTGTTGATATGACGTCTGGTTCAGTATTATTTGATCAGCTACTCCCCACACAAACACATTCTGCTGAATTTCCAATGCCACAGTATTTATTATCTCCAGATGAAAAATGGGCTGCCTCAGCAGTGGACAGTACATTGCAACAACAGTTGAATACTCATGGGATTGGTGAAGAATTTACAGCAAGTTCAAATTTTCCTGCGCCACAGTCACATAGCATATCAATGCTGACTTCAAGAGTTATCCCTTACCAGTTCACAATGTCTGGTGAGTTGTTTTTACCTTTTAAACTCCTGTTTAGTAGATATTTTGATGCTTCCTGAAGTTTTATGGCTATCTGTTTAATGGAGTGAGTAATGCAGAAGTGAACACTGTGCATGTGCACATGAAGGCTAGATCACATTTACAAAAATGGGATTTAAGGTCATCCAGGGAGATGTGAAAGCTGGTAAAGAAGCTTTCCTATAAGAAATAGTTGCTTTTTGAAGAATTGCTACTTTGGCCTAATTCTTACAAAGGGTAGTTGATGAGTGTACTACTTCATACTACGTATTGCATGTATGTGCCTTAGTACATGGGAAACCATCTAGAAACCAGCCGTCCCTAGCACAGTCCTTTCACCTGCACCTTCTAGAAGCTTATTTTCTCTTTTTTCAGTTATAAAATGTACAGTTATGTGATTTTTCTCATTAGCTGTGTGAAGAGATATGATTTACAATCCTGTATGCTATTTATGGGAATTAAAGCATAGGCGCATGATTTAGTGGAGAAGTGACTTAGGTTGCATCCACACTGCAGAAATAATCTGGTTTGACATCACATTAACTGCCCTGGCTCCATGCAATGGATTTCTGGGAATTGTAGGTAGTTGTAAGTAATGAAAATCTACTGCTCACTTGCAGAGCTTTGCTTTGGTGGCACAACCAATTACACTTCCCAGAATTCCATAGCATGGAGCCAGAGCAGTTAAAGTGGTGTCAAACTGGATTATTTCTGCAGTGAGGATGCAGCCTTAAAGAGGTTTGACTTTTAATAAGAACAGACCAAAGAGTAATCTGAAACTAATACTCCCTGTTCTGGTAAGCATTTTTGGCAATAACCCTCCCTTCCCACTGCCCCACCCTATTATTTACTGATTTTCTTTTGCTTCACTATTCTGTACCCAAATATTCACATATTTACTTCAATTGCCTTCACTTGCTCCTCTCTCATTATGTAGATGTGCCTGACTGGAGGAAGAGACTTCTAATGTTGTGCCTCCACATGACTCTGATTGTATTGTAGAACCTAGGGAAAGGTTTTCTATATGTTCTCTCTCTCTCTCTCTCTGGCTTTTCTTTGCTAACAAAGGCACGATACAGACGGGCACTAACAGGTCCCTGGGTGGCACCATTAGAGTTCAGGAGTGTGCAGCATTCGCACATTCCCAAACCCTAACCTGTAATGCACCAGCGCCATTATGTAACACTGTTTAGACGGCGTTTGTAATGGTGCCGCTGCAACTGCGCATCTGCTAGATGCAGCTGCACAGTTGCAGTGGCAGAAAGGTGCCCAATGGCGCCTTTTCCCCTACTCGCTCTGAACTGTGGAGCAAAAAAGGAGTGTGGTTTCCCCACTCCTTTTTTGTGGTGCAACTGCACTGCAGTATCTAGCTGCTGCAGTGCAGTTGGTCCAAAAAAAGAGGTGGTGCCAGATCGCCCCTTTTGGGCAGTCTGTATCGCTTCAAAGATTCAGGAAGGACCCAGCCCACGCTTTCTACAAGCGCAATGATGACTAAAAAATCCAATCCAAGATAAATAAGCCTGGTTGCAGAGAGCACAGCAAAAAATCTTCTTGGGTGATGTTTCCAAGTTGTGGTTCTTTTTGTGTTGTTGTTTCTCTTCGAGACTCATTCAGCGTGAGTTCTCGAAAGAAGCTGCAGATAGTGTGTCTTTCATGCCTCCATGTGAGGCCAGGGCAGACCATTGTTGGTGTTCAATTTGGCTGAGATTGAGATGTTGTTTCAGGGAGTCCTTGTATCTCTTCTTTGGGGTGCCCCTCTTATGCTGACCCGTGGTGAGTTCACTGTTGCCTAAGAAACACCCAGATGGCCACAAAAAGGAGTTAAGGTCAGCATTCAAGGAGGGAAGTGTGCTAAGCTTACTTCCCTCTGTAGCTGCCCTCCTTACTAAGAGAGTGATAGCCTGAAGAAGTCATTGTCCTCTGTGTTTGTACCATCTCTATGCAATCCTGATTTTTCAGGATTTCTCGTCACATGGGGAGTCTATTCAAACAATCATGCACCACATAAGGAGAGCCGAATCAGACAGGGCCAGAGCAAGTGTCCTACCCACTTCACATGTTGATTTGAACTCTTTTTGTGAATGCTCAAATAAGGTGATTCTGAAATGAAAATTTGTTGAAGTGAAAACAAGCAGAGAAAATAATGTGATTTAGAGCGAGTTATTTAACTGAATGGCCAGATTACTGATTTGACACACCAAATGATGACAGATGTCAACAGCTGTCAAGACCTGTTGTAAAAAGTTAAATATCCCTTTGGTCAGGGGGGAATGTTTTACCTGTGTTTACATTATGTCTCTGTAGTTTAATCTGGAATGGCTCCAAGACTGGCTTTTTACATTTTGTTGTGAATTTTACTTCCCCACACAGCCTGAGCATATATACATAATCATAGGCACCATCCCACCCTAGCTCATATCCTGTTGTCAAATAAGATGTTTGCATTCCTGCAAAACAAAACAAAACAAAACTTCTTGTATCTTTTCTAATATCCAACCTAGGTCTCTTGTTACATTAGATATGTAGCACTGTGCCATGCATGATTTCAATATGTATATAGGCTGAGTCTCCCATATTCGAAATGCTTGGAACCCAAATGTTTTGTGTGTGTGTGTGTTTGGATTTCAGAGTTTGGTTTCAATGTGGGACTACAACTCTGGAGGCCAGGGTTCAATTTCCCACTTGGCCATGAAATCTTGGAGAAATCACATGCTCTCAACTTCAGGGGAAGGCAGTGGCAAGCCTTCCCTGAACAAATCTTGCCAAAAACAAACAAACAAAAAACCATGATGGTCAGAGGGTTGCCATATATTAGAAATGACATGAAGGCACACAACAACAACAACAACAACAACAACATATGCTTTATACACATAGCCTGAAAGTAGTTTTATGGCCAATGTTGTTAATAATTTTGTGTGTGGAGCACATTTTGTGTACATTGAACCATCAGAAGGCAAAGGTGTCATTATCTCAGCCATCCATGTAGACAGTTTTTCATTTTGGAATATTTTGGATTTTGGAATTCCAGATAAGGGAGATGGAGCCTGTCTCAAGAGTTGGGGAAACACATGGTCAACCAGATATTATTTCACTATCCCCTCCCATCTGTGGCTGTTTTGGCTATGGCTAATGGGAATTGCTATCCACCATCTGAAGGGCTGGCATTGAGGTTAGGTATGTCTAGGATGGTATGGGGCAACAGGAACCACTTTATGGAACATAAATTGTCGAAGTGTTTCCATTGTTCTACAAAGCTTTAACATAAAGCAAATATTGGGTTGGATCCAGGCTTTCTGTTCTCGTGTGCTGTTGGGTCCAGTAACAGTTCCTGTTTCACAATTTGGATATTTGGGGGGGTGGAAGTGGGGGTGGGAACCTGTTTTTGTCTGTCACGAACCTCCTGAGCAGATTTCCATTACTATCCAGAATTGAAAATGGGTAGGTGGATGGGGAGGAGAGAAGCATCACAAACTTCCTCTGTGCTTTTCATCTGCAGAAGTGTCCAGTCCACAAAGTTGTGCATGGCAAAAACTAGATGCAGAACAATGTTAATGGTTTTGTTATTATTATTATTATGGAGATTTTTTTGTGGGGCTTTTGTTGTTCCTTTCTGATGTTTCGCCAGCATCTTAGGCTGGCATCTTCAGAGAATGATAGCCTGGGAAAGGATTGGATATATATATATCCTGTGTGACATTATGGAGATTATTACCTAAGGCTTTAAATCTGCTATTAAAGCCAGAGGCTACCACCTTTGGCGATACTTACTGCATGATGTTGTTGCTGTTTTGTGTTGCATTGCTACAAGATGTAGTTGGAATGTCCCTTTTCATTGACATGCAAAACTTGTTAATAAGCTTGCATTTGCACTGCTGTCCCATTAGTCCACAGATGTTCTTTTGGTTTCTCCTATCATCTGTATGCTGATGACACTCAGTTGTATCTTTCCACCCCTGATCTTTCGCCGGGGCTTGAACAGCAAGTCTCCTCTTGTCTGGCTTCCATCTCTCAGTGGATACGGCATCAGCACTCAAAGCTCAACATGTCTAAGACAGAGCTTTTAATCTTCCCACCTAAGCCCACCCTTCAATACTTCTTTTCTGTTTCTGTTGAAGGCACTTCTATTCAACTGGTTCAGCAAGCCCTCCGTCTTGTTTTCATCTTTGATTCTTCTCTGTCGTTTACTCCCCAGATTCAGGCCACCGCCAAGACCTGTAGATTCTCGCTTTACAACATTGCTAAAATCCATCCATTCCTCTCAGCCTCCACTACCGAGACTCTGGTCCATGCCCTAATGGTTTCACAACTAGCTTATTGTAACCTTCTTCTGACAGGGCTTCCTCTCTCTCACTTCCATCCTTTAGTCTCTGTCCAGAACTCAGCTGCACGTATTATCACATCTGCTCGCTGCTTTGATCATGTTTCTCCTCTTTTCTCCTCCCTTCATTGGCTCCCTTTCCCTTTCCGCATCCAGTACAAGCTTTTGTTATTGACTTCCAAAGCCCTCCATGGACTGGCCCCCTTCTTACTTGTCTGAACTTCTTTCTCCTCACACTCCTTCTCATACCCTCCATTCTGGTAGTCAAGGTCTCCTGTTCCAGCCGAGGATTTCCACTGCCCTTTCCCAGATTCGTCCCTTCTCACTTGCTGTCCCTCACTCCTGGAACCTTCTTCCCCCACATGTGTGCCTCATCACTTCTCTAACCAGATTCAAAATTAAGTTAAAGACTATATTGTTTAGGGAAGCGTTCCCAGGATTGTGCCATCTGCCCCAGGATGCCTCCTTATAACTATGTATTTAGAAGCCATGCCCTCCCTCCAGTCCATCTGCCTTGGTCTTGGCCCCAGAGGGAGAGAAGAACCACTGGACCTCATCCCCTTCTCACCACCTTCCCCTTTTCCTTTTATGTTGTCTCTTTTAGACTGTAAGCCTGAGGGCAGGGATCCGTCTAATTTAAGATTGTATGTACAGCACTGTGTAAATTTACAGCACTATATAAATAAAATTAGTAGTAGTAATAATAATAATAATAATAATAATAATAATGTGACATGTTGCTACCACAGCAGTTCCAATATTGGCAGTCATGTGGTGTCAGTGTCTCCTCCTATTCCTGCATCACCCATCTCACAGAAGGGAGCATAAGGGGACATCAGTGGCAGAAACAGTTCCAGTCATGCTTTTGTGAAGCTCCCAAACTGATATATTTGCAATTTCATTCATTAACTTGATTGCAGTGGTAACAAAGCTCATGTGATAATGTCCTGTATCTATAATCTGCTGCTAGTTTCTATTTTGGTCACATTATATCACTCCTTTTTTTTCTAAACAAAGGAATAAATGAGTAACATCCTCACTCCATTATTTTTCAGAATTGTTTCCTTTATACCAGTAATTGCATGTCAACCTTTTATTTTATTTTTCATGTACCCATAATGTATTTAAAATATTCTAAGCTGAAGTTTATAAGGGATGTTCAGTGACACCTTTGCCTTCTAATACGGGTTTATCACATGTATTTTTGTCAGCTGCTTTCTGTAGAACTGCTATCATGCTCTTTAAGCCTTGTCTTTATCAACACTGCCAGATATGTCATTATTATTCATCTCCTGGTATTTCATTTCATTTCCAGGAGCCTTGGTCATGTGCTTATTTTAAAGTAAGTCTTGTTAACTCTGCTTCATTGACATATAAATCTGTTAATTGCCAGAATCGGGTGGCAGCATTCACCTGTTCAAGTGAGCTCTCCCTGAGCTTGACTTGGGCTTCTGGATTTCATCCTTGTAAGTCAGGCTATGACCTAAATGTAGGAGGTTTATAGACCTCACTTGGAGCAGTCAACCTCCTCCGTGATATAGTGAACAGCTGTCACAGCAAAGACTAAAGCGCTAGCCTAGCATGCTTTTACTTTGATTTAGTGATGAACTGCAGCCCCAAAAGGCTTTTTGATGGGCTGTAACTTTGAAGAACACACCACACTTCTATTTCTTCAACTTCAGTCTCTCTCAGTTTTACGAAGGAAACAAAAGTGGTAGATTGGCTATCTTCCTTCATGTCCATGGTCATTACCACCAAAAAACCCCCACGTTTATTACATTAATTAGCCCATTCGAATATAATTACCACTGTCTTGTGCATGGAGGGATGAAGTCACATGCTTCTCCTACTGCAGCTGAACTGTGTCTTTCCACCATGAAATCACAGATATATTCACAACTGAAGAACAGAGATCTGAGATGGAGCCACAGCATACACATAGCATAATGTCTCATTAGTAATTTTTTTTTTTGCTAGTACCATTTCAAAGGCAATTGGGCCAAATTATGAAGCCATTTTATAGGTATCATTTTATTTAATTTTAAATATTTTCTGATATAACAGAAACAAGTTGATTTTCAAAGCCAATCCATTCACACTTCCCAAACAGTACTTCACCAAACTTACTGGTAATCCCAAAAGAAGATCCTTATTAAGATGAATTTTCCAATATGTAATTCATTCACAGTTGTTTACACATATAGAATCATAGAATCATAGAGTTGGAAGAGACCACAAGGGCCATCCATGCAGGAAATCACAATCAAAGCATCCCTGACAGATGGCCATTCAGCCTCTGCTTAAAGACCTCTAAGGAAGGAGACTCCACCACACTCTAAGGGAGTGTGTCCCATTGTCAAATAGCCCTTACTGTCAAAAAGTTCCTCCTAATGTTGAGGTGGAATATCTTTTCCTGCAGTTTGCATCCATTGTTCCATGTTCTAGTCTCTGGAGCAGCAGAAAACAAGCTTTCTCCATCCTCAATGTGACACCCCTTCAAATACTTAAATAGGGCTATCATATCACCTTTTAACCATCTCTTCTCCAGGCTAAACATATCCAGCTCCCTACATTTTTCCTCATAAGGCCTGGTTTCCAGTCCCTTCACCATTTTGGTTGCCCTCCTCTTGATACACTCCAATTTGTCAACATCCTTTTTGAATTGTGGTGCCCAGAACTGGACACAGTATTCCAACTGAGGCCTAACCAAAGCAGAATATAGTGGCACTGTTACTTCCCTTGATCTAGACACTATACATCTATTGATGCAGCCTAAAATTGCATTGATCTTTCTAGCTACTTCATCACACTGTTGACTCATGTTCAACTTGTGGTCTACTGGGACTCCTAGATCCCTTTCACACATAGTCTCCTTAAGCCAGGTGTCCCCCATCCTATATCTATGCATTTCATTTTTCTGCCCTAAGTGTACTACCTTACATTTCAGTCCACTAGTCACTTCTCTCCAAGATGAAGAGGAGCCATTGTTGAGCACCCTTTGGGTTCAGCCAGTCAACCAATTACAAATCCACCTAACAGTCACATTGTCTAGTCCACATTTTTCTAGCTTGCCTGCAAGAATATCATTGGGGACCTTGTCAAAGGCCTTACTGAAATCCAGATATGCTACAGCATTCCCTTTGTCTACCAAGCTGGCAATTTTATCATAAAATGAGATCAGATTAGTCTGGCATTACTTACTTCCCAAAAACCCATGTTGACTTTTTGTGGTAATGGCATTGCTTTCCAAATGTTCATAGACTCTCAATTTAATGATCTGCTCTAGAATCTTTCCTGGTATTGATGTCAAACTAAGTGGATGATAATTGTTGGGATCCTCTTTTTTCCCCGTTTTGAAGATGGGGACAACCTTTGCCCTCCTCGAGTCTGCTGCGACTTCTCCTGTTCTCTAGGAGTTCTCAAAAATTATTGCATTTGGCAATTCTTTTAATAGCCTTGGATGGAGTTCATCTGGTCCTGGAAACTTAAATTCATTTAGATTAACAATGAGTATTGGTTTCAGATTCTGGACTTCCTCTTTACTTATTATGTGCTGCATTTCTCCTATTGTGTCCTCTGCTCAATTTCCCACAGGTTGAGCACCCTTTTCCTTCTCTGAGAACACTGAGAAGGTGTTGAGTAGTTCTGCCTTGTCTGTCCCCTGTTAGCATTTTGCCATCTTCTCCACATTGTGGACCTACCATTTCCTTTTTCTTCCTTTTTGCTACGGACATACCCCCAAATCACTTTTTATTGTTCTTAACCTCTCTAGCAAGCCTGAGTTCATTCTGTGCTTTTGCTTTTCTGACTTTCTCCTTCCATGTGCTATTTATTTGAATTCCCTCTTGATTATTCTCCCCCCTTTCAATTTCTTTTTCATACCCTGTTTAAAATTAGCTCAGTTGAAGGTTTCTTTTAGTGTACACATTGAGTGTACAATGTGCCTTTCAATATACACAGACATGACATATGTGCAACAGATAAATGCATATGGCCTAGATCACTGATGGCGAACCTATGACACATGTGTCAGAAGTGACACGCGGTGAGGGAGAACGTGGAAGAGGCACAGCATAGTCTCGTCTGTGTTCTTTTTCAAGAGTGTGCATAGTTGCCCATGAATTCAGTTAATGAGGACATCTTCCTCACTTCATTCTCACAGCCCAGTGACATGGTGCAGGCTGAGAATGGATTATCTTTGCTCAAAGTCAAAAGGGAATTTCCTGGCTGAATAGAAACTTCAACTTGGAGCTCCCAGATTCCAGTCCAGTTATCCTGTTATAGATATGCAGTGTGTTAACCACCCCCACCCCCCCCAATGTCAACTAACCATTGCCATAAAGGAGGCAATTATACTAGCTTGATTTTGTGGATTAGTTCTAGTATTAAAAAGCACAGAGTGCCTATTGAGGCACATAAGAAATAAGAAAAGATTTACCAAGCCTGATGTTCAGGTTCTTGTTTTTCCACAGGAAAATTTATTCTCTTCCAGTTTGATATGAACCTTCTTGCCTGTGCATTATTTTTTCATGGCTTTCCCTAACTTGTTTTTGGTACCTACTTCCAAATGCACTGTACACTTTTTCTGCCTAGTGTTCCCCCATTGTCTCAGGAATATGTATGTATTTGTCACAATTTGATAAGAGTTTTCCTGGGAAATGTACATATTGCCAAGCTCATTCTTATTCCTTTGTTGAATGCATTGCAAGCTTGGAAATGTAGAGATTTCCAGCCTTGAATTGTGTTTGGTTCTGGATTTGAGTCTGCAAGGTATATACTTTGAGAGATGATATTTAAAAATAAAACATAATAAAACTTGGATGGTGTGAATTTCTATGCTGTTCATAGAGATAAGGTCACGAGATGCCAAGGGCGTTTGGAATATTTTCCTAAAGCAGGGACAGAGACTGTAATAGAACACAGTAATTAAATTGAATTATTAATTATCTCATTTGGTAGAACACCTTAATATTGCCAATGATTTCATTATTTATTTTTAATCAACAAACATAAATACATGCTATGTTCTTCCATAAATGAAAATCATTTCCCCCTCACAACCGAAATAACCTCCCATAATGATTCTCTTGTTCCTCTTTTATACTTCATTGAACAGAACAGAAAGTGAAGCACTTCCAAATGGCACAACATCATGAAAAGATTTCATCCACCACAGCTCAAGTATCTGTTCAAATATTTAAAAGTGCCTGTTTGGATTGTTTCTCTTTGTGTTTCTCTCTGGTGCTGGTGTTATATTAAATATTTCCCTCTGTTCAAGGTTAATGAGAGAGTTCTTCAACAGTGCTCAGTATAAATTCAGGCTGGTGATAACAATATTTCATATGTGAACGTTCATGAAAAGAATGCAAAGATATAGCCATGTTAGTCTGTAGAATCAGTACTTATAGAGATTTTGTAGCACTTTTGAGACTAACTGAAAGAAAGAAAT
This sequence comes from Urosaurus nigricauda, assembly GCA_034509955.1. Taxonomy (NCBI): domain Eukaryota; kingdom Metazoa; phylum Chordata; class Lepidosauria; order Squamata; family Phrynosomatidae; genus Urosaurus; species Urosaurus nigricauda. The sequence continues at coordinate 250,567,927 of JAOEGL010000001.1, read as the reverse complement.
TGGTAGCATGAGCTTTTGTCAACTTCAGTCTACTTCCTCAGATGCATAGCCATGTGTTTGTTGTCATTGATTTAGAAAATGATAATGAATTACTCCCAGTAACAAATGAGGAATTTCCTGGGAGCAAAAGATGAGTGAAAATGAAATAATCAAACTCAATTTACCCTGATAAGTGCATTCCTTCTCATCTAGGGACTATGTGCCATTTCCTGTATCTCATGCCTACACACATCCATTCATCTGTTGCTCTGTTATCTCTTCATTCTGTTTGACAGTGGAACACACTCCCCTGGAGCACTGTGGAGTCTCCTTCCTTGGAGGTCTTTAAACAGAGGATGGATGGCCATCTGTTAGGGATGCTTTGATTGTGAGTTCCTGCATGGCAGGGGTTCGACTGGATGGCCTTTGTGGTCTCTTCCAACTCTATAATTCTATGATTTTCATGCCTCTATCCCCTCATTCACACACACACAACAGCCCACATCACATTATTCAGTTATCCCACTCATCTTTGTTTCTCAGTGCCTCTTTCTTTTTCTCACATACACTCACTCTCGTTTATTCATTTTCTCTCCCTTTTACATACATTCATACCCTGATCCTCCTCTGTTTCACTCCAATAACATTCATCAATCTCTTGGAGAGTTAGTCAGGTTTATAGCCTAATTCTAGACAGCTCTACTTAAAAGTAAGTACCAGTGGCTGCTGGAGAAATATCCAGCTTTGTTCCTATATCTAGACTCAGAGCACTGAAGAATCCTCCATGACCATCTAAGGATTCTTCAGAGACCACAGAGAATGATGGCAGTTCTGTGCATCCCAGTATAAGAATACATCTGGATGCTTCTCCACCACCCCTCCCACATGAGCCAGTAAATGGCCATGTTGGGAGGGGGCATTCACAGCAAGTAGAAGGTGGGTCTGTGGAGATGGTTGGTCATTGCATGTTGTTGGTAGAAAATACCAACCTCCACAAGGTCCAAAGAAGGATTTATACAGACATAAGTTGAACTTAAGCTTACTGTATATACTCATGTATATGTTTAGAAATTTTTATCAAAAATGCGACCCAAAAAGCTGAGTCTGCTTATCCATTGGCCAATGTAAGTACTATAATTTAACTCTTTTTTTTTTACAAAAGAAAAAGAAACCATTCCCTGGAAGCAGTTAAATCCCTCCCATTCTGTTGTCCATCCAAACTTTAATATGAGTGCAAACAGTTATGCCTGCTGAAATTTTGTAAGTTATTTGACATTGTTTCCCTTTTCATTGGTCTTTACATACTTTGCTACATGGTCCTACATTTTACCCACAATTTATCCATGGGTCATATCAAAATCTCATAATTTTGGCCCCCAAACCTGCCTTCAACTTATACATGAGGTGAATTTATAGTCTGGTATATATGGTATGTACTGGTAAATCACCAGCAGAATGTCAGACAATCATTGCATAATATTGGTACCAAGGAGAAGGTTGGTGTAGTGCAGTGATCAAGCATCTATGTGGGTGTAGATTTACAATATGTGACCTTGGCCTAGGACCAAGGTCACTGTTGTCTAGAAAAGTACGAACTGGCATTCTGTTCAATTGCCTTATAACTTTGCAAATCTTTGTTATGGTCATTGTGCACACAACAACTAGAGGTCCCCCTAAGTCTGACCTTTTCAGCAACACATCCCCAACAAGATGGACATTTCCATGTTGCTGGAAAGCAGTGAGTGATGCTGCAATGGGATGCATGTCACAGTTTGTCCAATTACAGGAAAAGATCTGGCCCTGTCTCTGCCTGTTCACACATGGAAATGACCATATTGTGTGGGAGGACTGCAATACTATAAAGGTAGATTTTTGGAGGTAACTTCGAGACACATAGCTACAGAGATGCAGTTACGGAGATGTAGCTCCCTCTCCTGTTGGAGGCTGTTGGCCTAATTCTTTAAGCCCTAATTCACAGAAGCGGTGCATTTATCCATTTGAGACCTGTACATTTTTTTTTAAAGTTAGACTCCTATGCATTTATTCCAGTCTTCAAGCTTCTTTCAGTCCCAACAAAAAATAATAACATGCAGTGAGGGAAAATATTACTAGTCTCCCAGAAGCATTTTTCAGACAAGCCTGTTCCTTTGATTCCTCCATTAAAAACACAATACTTCAATTATGTGTAAATAAAAGGAAACAAATGTGAACCTTTTGTGCTTATGTCAGATTATTATCTGTGTAATAAGGAGAATTGTCAAAACTAGAGGCAGTGCTGGACCATTTCTAAACTTTTAATATTTTGGCTATATGTGATCATTTACAATAAAGCCTTTACTTAAATAATTTATGAGGAGACCTTAACTTTACACCATTAATATTAATCAATACTTATATAGCAGCAAGCAAACAACCAGACTTCAAAGCAAGTGTTGTTTCTCTCCATTTTCAGCTGAGATTTGACCTAGATTGTAGGTTAGAGAATGCTGTCAACATTAATGCAAAATTGCAATGCCAATTTCGACAAAGCAGCATGATGATTTACTATCTAGGATCTTGCTTGAAATGGAATACTCCAAGCAATACAGAACTACAAGGAGTTTTGTTGCTCATTATTACTTCTGTACAGAGAGAGGCCTGAAATATTTATTTCTTCAGCTGGACCACCAAAGTGCTTCTCTAATTCTGTATGCAACTCAGCTCCCTTGTAGCAGCTTATTGGACATTTGGATATTCTTAGGCATGCATGCAGCACCTAAATATGGATCACAAGCACATCTAGCCATCCCTCATCCTTTTTCATTGACCTAGTTTCTTCATGAACCAGAGACAAGAACAGGTATCTTATGAGTTTCTTTCTTTATATGTTCTTGGTTTGTTTCTTTAAAAAAAAAAACACATATATTCATATCTCACCTTTATTTTTCAGCACAAAAACTCAAGTGGAATATGTGGTATCTCCAGTCTCTCACCCAGGCACTGATGGATCAGGGCATGAAGGGGCAAAATGTAGCTTACTGCCATCCTAGTCTGCTTTTTCCCCCAGCCCCCAGAGGATGCCCAGACCGTCTCACACACATCTCAAAATTAGAGGGGATAGTATTCCAAATGGATAATAGGAACCTCCAGACTCTGGAGGGTGCTTCTAACCATTTGGCCACTTATTATGGTGCTGTGGTTCTTCCCACAAACACCTTTTTAAATCCTGTTCAGAACATTTTTCAGCTTATAGAATCCTTTGTGCAAAACGGGAAACATCAGGAACTTAACACTTTTAGACTGGTGTTCTTTTTGCCATCAAGTGAGCTTTTACTTATGGTGACCCTACTAATGATAGATCTGAAAAAGCCCTAGTCTCCACTGCCCTGCTCAGGTCTTGTAAATCCTGGGCTGTAGCTTCCTTGGATGAATCAATCCACATTTTCTTACTGCCTCCCACTTTACTTAACATTGTTATCTTTTCTTGAATCATGTTGTCTAATGATGTGTCCAAAGTATGATAGCCTCGTTTTGATCATTATGTCTTCTCATGAGGGAGTTCTGGATTTATTTGCTCTCAAACCCATTCATTTGTACTTTGGACAGTCCAAGATATATACAGAACTCTCCTCAAACACCACATTTCAAATGCATTGTTTTCTTCCTGTCAGCTTTCTTCATTGTCTAGCTTTCAGTTTCATACATAGAAATTGGGAAAAAAACATTTCAGGTTGATTCTGATATCAGTATTCAATAATATTTCTTTGCACTTGAGGATCTTACCTTGTTGCTTCATCACTGCCCTTTCACGTCAGAGTCTTCTTCTGATTTCTTGACTGCAGACAGTTCCTTAAATGCCTCATTCAGCAAAGGTAGTGGCCAGTGGCCAGTACCCAGGAGAGTTATGCTTACTATTCATATGTTTACCCTCTCTTCATTTAGTATTTAGCATTACAGATATGACAATTCAACCCATGAAAAAAAGATGTGTGCTGGGGTGGAGAAATTGCAGCCTGCCAAACACATACAGTTCCTGGGCCCCATGTTTGTGGCCCCCAAAGCCATTTTGTTTTTGTTTTTTTTAAAAATCCCAGTTTATTTTCTGGTGATTTTTCTCCTGGACATCGTCCGAAGAATAAATTTCCCATGTTCTTTTCATTTAATAGGCACTAGTGGGAAAAGGCTGGAAATAATCTTCTCTCCTAGAAGTAGAAGCCTTCTTGTCAGGGCTTGGAAGTGACAGTTCCTCCATCATGGATTTTCAAATTCGACAGCATGCGAGCTGCTTGGTCTCAAGGACTGCAAGGCTCCTTAGCCTTCACAGGCAGAAAAACAAATCTCACTGCAAAAGGCACTGGAAGAATTTTGATTGTGGTGTGTGAGGTAGCTTTAATATCTGGGTACACATTTGTATCAGTTCCAAGCTGGCATCAGGTTGACTTGCTGAATGCAAAGCTGTTTGTGTGTATGTTGTGCTTCTGCAATGTTTGGGCACTAAAAGTCCAGGAACAAGAAAGAGGGAATGTTGGGATCATCATATTTGGAGCAACACATGAGTGGGGTACCAACACTTCAATGGAAAGCTTTCTGATTTGCAGCCCTTGCTAAAGTGCTTCAAAGCCTGCATCAAAAAATATCCCATGGTCTCTGTGTGTATGTGCCTTCAAAGTTGCCTGTTGACCTATGGTTACTCTATTGATTTAATAGTGTTTTCTTAAGTAAGGAATATTCAGAAGTGATTTGCTAATGTCTACCTCAGAAACACAGGCGTTGCTTACTAGTCCTCTGCCCAAGTACTAACCCGACCTTACCCTGCTTAGCCTGGTTAGTCCTTGGAGTTTTTGCACAAAGCAGAACCACAGTGCCCAGAAAAGCTTTACCACATATTGCATCTGCTGTGGATAAGGTTGGGTGGGATCTGAGCCCTAGCAGGAATGATGGCAGCTAGTGGGAATGTTTTGTCATCAAGAAATGATTTTCTTCCTGGTTCTGGATTGCCATATTACCTGTTCAGATAGGTTTCACCCAAATTCTAAGTAGCTGTTCCTCTCCGTCCTTAGCTTTCTTTTCTCTGTGACAACCCCCAAACACATCCCTGCCAGGGCAGAGGATGCTGCTGACTTGACAATCATGAATAACTTTGTTTGGTAAACTGAAAATGAAGGAGGGGGGAATAGACCTAGAGGGTACTCATTCCCTGCAAACAAAACAGATTTCATTTTTACCTCACATCACTGAGTAAATGGTGTATTGATTTAAATGTTGTATTCTGTGTGCAGCCTTCAAGCACAAGGATTTTTTTTTAAAAGAGCTTGCATTCTATAATTTTTCAGATATTTTCTGACCCCTCATGAGAATCCCAGTACATTGCAGTGTATAAAAATTTCTCATGGCTGAAGGATTGTTTTTTGCAGCCAGAATCATGTATCTTCCACCCAAACACCAGAAAACATAAGATGGAAAGTATAATAACATTAGATTAACTAAAGTAAAGTAAATTAAACTGAAACATTTGCTTCTTACATTACTGGATATTTTCTGATCCTACTGAACTCAAGTGCCTTCTCCCACAAGAATGGGACCGTCTGTTGACAGCAATAGTAATCACTTTTCCTTCAGAGAATTTGTTCAGGACAAAATGGGATCATGGTGTGTCTACGTGTATATACCTTTACATTGCCTGTTGCCTTAGGGTGACCCTATGACCCTATGACCTTGCCTAAGAATTTTCTTAGGCAAGGAACACTCAGAGGTGGTTTTGCCAGTTCCTTCCTCTGAAATATAGCCTACAGCACCTGATGTTCATTGGAGGTCTCCCATCCAAATACTAACAAGTGTTACCCAAAATGCTGGGGTCCTGGGAGGGCACCCACAAATAAAAATGTTTAGGATAATTTTAATAGCTCAACTACGTTTTGGCTAGGGAACCCTGTGTATAACAGTTCTAAATCACACAGAACTTCAGAGGTAATTCCAAATAGGTTTTTGTAGTTTTATTAGGAAAATAATCAACATATGCACACACACAAACAAAAAAACCCAAACAGCTTCATTTATATACCGCTTCATACCGCCTAAGGAGTGTCTAAGTGGTTTACAACTGTAAGCTACTTGCCCCCAACAATCTGGATACTCATTTTAGCAACCTTGGAAGGATGCAAGCCTGAGTTGAGCTTGAGCCCTTTTGCTGGTATTGAACTCACAACCTTATGCCTGCGGTACAGGCATTTAACCACTGCACCACCGGGGCTCCCACACACACACACACACACTCATGCACACAAACAAGAACTAATGAAACAAAGGTGGGAAAAAGTGAATTTACCTTGCTAATGATGATATTGTACTGATCTTGAAGTGTGGTTCAAATCGATAGGTGTCCAGAATGGAAAGGGCTCAATAGACACCACAGCAAGTGGACTGGCTGGCTTATTGAGGAGCGTAGTAGAACCGAGTGTCTGCCCCCTTACAAACTAGATGAGATTGCATATGTCTAGGCACTGGTATATGTACTCAAAATCATGTCCCAAGGCAGTATTCTTTGGGATGAATGGATTACCTCACTGCTAAATGGTCTTCCAGGAGGATAAGAATGGTCGGGAAATGGAGCAAATACTCAGGACTATTGGTGTGAATATCCCAGACAATGGGAATCCTCTGCTACTAAAGAAGTGTCCTTTGTGTATGCACAGCCATCTCCTTCAGTCAGTCTCCCATCATCAACCTCGATAGACACAAGAGATTATGTTGATGCCTTGGATAATCTCATTGTAGTGGGTGCCTTATTTACTCCCTTGCTGGAGCCAACAAGATTTATGGCCATGTTTCCACTTGGGGTTGCCTTTGCAAGTCACTCACTGATCATTCACCTCATTGTCCCTTTCAATATTAAATTGGTATCAAATATGAGAGGGGTGATTGGATGCCTGATCCTGAGGTAACACCAGGGTTAACCCTGTTTAACTTTCAAGATCACACAGTATCTGATGCCTTTAGGACATATGACCTAAACAAGACTTTGTTTAGCAAGACAAAATATACATATATTTCTAATGCTAAAAATAAGGGATTTGTTGGGATTTTTTTTTTTTTTTGTCTCAGCTATTTTTTGTTTGCAGGTAGGAAAAAAGGTACATAGCAGGAGGTGAAAACTGACTGCACATTCTTAAAAGTTGTGTAGGTGACCATGCCACAGACTCATCATATTGTCATCCTGGTTCTATTAGAATTCGGTAAGAAAAAGGACTCTTTGGAAATAAAATGTCTCTCCTAGTGCATGTGGGTTAACATTTTTAAAATAGTATGCTTTCCATAAAATTACTAAAGATATATTTTATTTCCTTACATCAAGACTTTTAGGTATGGGTTATTTTTGAGTTGGTTTTAGAAAACAGGAGATGAACAATGTAAGACAAGGATGGGTAGAATCCAATTTCACATTTTACAGTGTTATGAATATTTCTTCTCAGAAACCACTAGAGCTTTAAGGAACAGCAGGACAGTTCTATACCATACTATCTTCAGCACTTGGTGGAATAATTTACAAACACTGTAGGGAGGCGAAAAGGTGATCTACCACATTCTAAATCTCTGTGTTTGCTGTCTATTCTTAGAAACAGTGATAAGTTTCTCAGGCTCACATCGTGTGGAATGGAGGCTGAGAATGAAGCAGTTTTTCCTAAGTGAGAAGACTGAACTCTAAACTATGAATAAATGATTTTATTTTATTTGTGAGGCTTTTTTAGGTGTTTAAGCCTTTGTTTATTTCAAAAGATCAATAGATATTTGTTATTAACTGCACTTGGCCCCAACTCAAGACGACCTTGTGGATGAGACATCTCCCCAAATCCCTGTCCTCCACTGCTCTGCTAAATTCCTGCAAATCCAGTCCCACATATGATCATTCTGATTGAGTCTATCCATCTGGCATGTTGTCTTCCCCCCCTTTTCACTTCCCTCTACCTTTTTGGCATTATTATCTGTTCTAATAAATCGTGCCTTCTCATGATGTGGTCAAAGTACAACAATGGGCTGATACAGACGGCCCAAAAGGGCCGTCTGTACGGCACAATTAGGGTTAGGGAGAGCACAGCATCGACATCCTCCCTAACCCTAGTGCTTATAGACACCACCATTTTAAAATGGTGGCGTCCATACGGGTGCACCATGATGTCATCATAGTGTGTGCCACGTTTAATGTGGTGCACGCCTGACAACATCACGTTGCAGGAGGGCACCAATGGCGCCCTTTCCGCAGCGCTAAAAACAGCTACAAAATGGAGCTCTTTATTGGTGTGGGTCTTTGGCGCAGACTTTAGACGGCCGCACCAAGGACCCTGAGGGAAAAGGGGCTGCAGCAGCGGCTCCTTTCTTCCCTCAGTAATGCCAGGGAAAGCAGGGTGCAGTGGGAACCCAGGGTGCTGGCTGCACCCCTCTTTCAGACCGTGGAGAAGTAGCAGCCTGCAGAAGTGCCGGGATGGGGACTCTGGGGCTGCCGCTGAGGCAGCCCTGGCCCTATCCCAGCACTTAAAGAGGCAGCTGCAGACCGCCTCAAAAGGGCAGTCTGTAAAGCGCCAATCTCAATTTGATCAGCTTGGTTTCCAAGTTAATTTCAGCCTTGATCTGTTCAAGGACCCATTTGTTTGTCTTTTGGGCTTTCTACAGTATTTTGAGTACTTTTCTCCAGCACCACATCTCAAATGAGTTGATTGTTTCTCCCGTACGCTTTCTTCACTGTCCAGCTCTTGCATCCATACATAGTGATGGAAAATACAATGGTTTAGACAACTCTAATATTAGCACTTATATGTCTTTGCTTTTTAGGAAGGATGGATAGATAGACAGATACCATTATTTGTCTTCTAGAGAGCTCTAAGTTCCCCTTCTCTCCTGTGGCATTATGTCTTCACAGCAGCCCAGGAAATATGACTGGCTGACGGTCATCAGAGATATCATCAGGTGGGCAGGGATTTGCACCTGGGCCTTTCTAGTTCCTTTATTAGAAGACAAAGACCCTAATCCTGTAACACCTGTTTAATTAACTATGCATGGGCCAGATACAGATAGCCGCAAAGGGCCGTCTGTGGGGCAGGATTAGAGTTAGGGAGCGTGCAGCATTTGTAAACTCCCTAAACCTAAAATGGCACTGTCCATACGCATGCGCCATGATGCCATCATGGCGTGTACTGCATTTACACAACATGGTGCATGCCTGATGTTATGGCACCACAGGAGGGTGCCTAGGGTGCCCTTTCTGCAACGCCAAGAGGAGCTCCGAAATGGAGCTCCTTTTTTGGTGCTGGTCCTTGGCACAGCCTTTACATGGCTGTGCCAAGGACACCAAGGGGAAAGAGGCCACGGCGGCGGCCTCTTTCTCCCCTCAGGACCACTGTGGATGGCGGGGTGCAGTGGGTGCCCAGGGTGCCTTCTGCACCCTGCTTTCAGGCCACGGAGAAGCGGCAGTTTGCCGCATCTCCGTGGCCTGGAGAAGCAGCAGAATGGGACCTCTGGGGTTGCCGGTGAGGCAGCCCTGGCCCCATCCCAGGACTTCTCTGGGCACTTACAGACTGCCCCTTTTGGTTGGCCTGTACAGCCCCTTAGTTAAGTACACTTAGGCCCTGAAGAGATGGGTAGTGAATAGCTGTGCAGCAAAAAAGGAGCTGCCTAGAGCGGCTCCTTTTTGGGATGTTGTAAGGGCTGCGATACAACCCTTATGACGTCACTTCTGTGCAGAGCAGACTGGACGCTGCATGTGTTGTAGCTGTGACATCGGTAGGAGTGGATGCATTTGGACACCCAGCCTTATCAAGCCCTAGTATAGTCACCAGAACATCACATGCTGGCGGTCTGGACAGTAACGTCCCAGGCCATGGAAACCCACTACATGATCTTAGGAAAGTCACATTCTCTCAGCGTCAGAGGGAGGCTCTGGCAAAATCACTTCTGAAAAGACTTGAAGGCACACAACAGCAGCAGCAACAACAAGGCCCCATTAGCAAAACCAGGGTGATGTAAAGGTTTAAGTATTAGAGGTCAGGGTTCAAATCCTCTCTTAGCCCACTTGGTAACCTTGGGCAAGTCATACTCTCTCAGCATCAAAGGAAGACAAAGAACAAATCTTGCCAGGGGAAAAAAATAATAGTGTCATCATAAGTCAGAAATTACTTGGAAGACTCATAAGGCATAGAGTTGTCATAAATCAAAGTGGACTTGGAGGAAAAGAACAACTATTAAATGCTGATTTTAGGACTTGGCCAGGATATGATGCTTTTGAAGGCAAGCGGCTGGTGGTGGTGGTGATGGGTTCAACCGTCAAGAGAGGGCACTGAGGGAAGGGGATGGGTCCTCTTCCCATTCCCTTTTCTCAACACACACTCACAGCCTCTCCTCTCCTCACCTCAAGGAGCCATCAACCAGCACTCCTAATATTGCTACAACTGAGGTTGTCAATTTTTGTTGTTATTATTCTGCAGGCTGCTCCTTTTCCTGCTTCTGTTTCTTCTTGCCTGGTTTACCACAGATTTTGGTGATGATGAAGCCAAAGTGGAGCCTGACTGGCCACTTTTCTTCTCCTCTTCTCCCTGGGCAGATGCTGAGGAAGCCAGAGAGCTGTGGCTGTCTCATGATGGCACCACCACCACCACCATCACAGCAGCCACATGGGACTCTGGAGGCCTTGGAGGGGGAGTGGTGCTTTGAAGGGGGAGGAGTAGAGCAGAGCAGGCAGAGCAAGGGAGGAAGGGACTAAAACAGAATTATTTTTCTTTTTGCCTTTGCATAACATACAGATTTTGGGCCGCCTGAAAGTGTGTGGAGGATGTTGGTTGATATAACAATGGTGGCAGCAGGAGCTCCAGCAGTTGTTCCTCAGATAAGATACATCCTGATAGTGATTGGTGCCTCTGCTACAGCCACCAATCTCCCCAGGGCCCCCCAGAAATCCTTTGCTGGGCCATAAGCAACCATGGGACGTATGTTGTGCAGGCCTGGTGTAGAGGGAGCCAATGATAACTGGGTAGCTGAAACAGGATCCTGACCAAGATTGTGTGATACTATTGGAGGTTGCTGGGAGCTAGCTAGCTGACCTTCATCGCACTTGTAAAGAGATTGAATCTGTTAAATCTTGGCTAAATTGTGAAAATGGGTTGTTCATTGCTTATTGATTTCCGCCAAGAAATATCCACCCAAACAGGTTTTAACCTTAAAAGTTTAACCTTTAAAGCCCTACATGGCTTGGGTCCATCTTATATAAGGGACCGCCTCTTCCCATCTGAACCTCCCCGCACACTTCAGTCCTCTGGGAGGAACTTGCTGCAACCCATGAAGACCAGGTTGGTACAGACCTCCCAGAGGGCCTTTTCGGCTGTTGCCCCCGGGTTGTGGAATGACCTGCCAGATGAGATGCATCTTATTTCATCTTTAGAAGGCTTTAAAAGAGCCCTAAAGACACATCTCTTCTGGCAGGCCTTCCCAGAGAATGTAAACATCCCCCGGCTCCAAATCTAGGCTTTAGAGTGGCCTTTTCTCCCAGCCTCCCTTCTCTGTTTCTACTTCTACATAACCTTGGCTGGGTCTGTTTTTCTCTAATATTGTTTTTATTACTATTTTAGCTAGTTACTGTTTTAATTCAATTGTGATTTAATCTCTTTTTAAGGGGGGGGTGGTAAGGGAAAGGATGGGATATTTTACTTGATATTGTTTTAATCCTTGTTGTAATCCGCCCCGATTGCTTGTTCAGAGGGGCGGACTAGAAATAAATATTATTAGTATTAGTATTATTAAACAGTCTTCAGGAAAAATGCTGATGATTCATAGAATCCAGCATGTTTTAAATTCCTTTGTTCAAAAGAAAGCTTGCTGATTTTACTTACAAATGTTATTTTCCTAATGTTACAAAAGGCACTCTTAATGAGAATAGTGCTGATTGCTCAGTACAACTGTGGTATCTGATTAGCTATATGGTGCTCTGTCCAGTATGTTGTATGTCATTCCTTCACTCACACACATATATACAATTTAGGCACCCTTGTTACATCCTTAGAAAGGATACATCTTGTACAAATAAGGGTGGGGTATTTGATGTATACAAACATGTAATTCTTTCTACTTAGTATTTTTCATATAACAAATAGGCATGTTCCAGACCAAGATGAAACTGAACTTAAATGTACAGTTTGGGATAAAAAAAGGAAGCCTTCCAGTTCAGGAACTCGCATCTTATGAAACATAATTCAAACCAGTATTTGATCAAGCATTTCATTGATCACAGTATAGCAACAGTAGGCAAGAACGCTATCTAAATATAAGAACTATTTTAATAATCAGCCCTCTAAGCAAATAGCATGTATGAGTTTGAACTACTATTCAGCATACAAGAAAATATCACCAGTAGTTTGGATCTTCCATATGAAGAAGGATGCTTTCCATGCAATATTGGTTTGCCAAGATTTATTTTAAAAAAAAGAAAGAAAGATAAATTCCCTGTTTATTACTTATTTGCAAAAGATCTGAATAAAAATTTCCCCTTGCGATGATTTCCAGTGAGGTCTGGTGTAATCATCATTGGCGATTGCAATATCTTCAAATTTATGAAGCTGTAAATATTTTGCAGTTTCATCTTTACTAAAGACTTCTCTGTAACTTGCCTTATTTACAGGGTCATTTGATTTCTCACATCCTCATGATGAACTCTTTCTGTTGCACCACCTTGACTTCCAGCTACTGATTTTCTTCCTTTCAATAAAAGTACATATGGAAAGAGTGTATGGGCCATTGCACTCATGCTAATTACACCTTTGCATGCCCCTTTTCACCCTTCAGTCAGTCCTTCATTGTTATGAGTCTTTCTAGGGAAATTGAAAAATGCAATCAAAGAATGGTTATCATGCATACATTTAAGCTGCAAGCTGAACCAAAATTTTACCATTACAGAAAAAGTAATTTAAACACCTCGCATTATATTTTCCCCGAGAAACTCCTATTATCTGGATCATGTCCATTTAGAGGAAAATCCATACTTTCAATACAAGACATAGATCTGGAAACTTCAGCTATTATGCTAGGTAGATGAGATTTTCAGGGAAGAATATGCAAGCAAAAAATTATATTTAAATCTTCCTCTTTTTTGTTCTTTCTTTAGCCAGTGTTCCCACATCTTTGGAATAAAAACATAAGCAGAATGACTGCAGAAGCGAAAAAAATGAAAAGGCTGAAGTTAGATATGATTTGCAAAACCTGGCCATTTTGTAACTTAAGGCTTTCTATAGATTCAGTATAGACACCAAAATAAGTATTTTATTTTAATTTAATTTAATTTATTTTGGTTGTTCTCACTGCCACACAATAGACATAATGATGTTTCATGCTGAACCAGTCTCAGGGCAGGAGTATGTATCGGGGTTGCAGGCAACCTCATGACATCACAAAAGTGCCAAAAATGGTCAGTCTGTGCAGTTGATATTAATGTACTGGGCCATAAAGTTAACTGTCAGCGCCCATCAGTCCAGCCTTGTCACCTCTCTCCAGTAAAGCGCAAGGCTTAACAATTATTTTTGGGAAAGCAACAAAAAATGTGAGTTTCCTCTGCTCCAGGGATGAGTTCTCTTGCATTAGGCAAGCTCTGCATTCCTGCACATACACAAATGTGTGCATTCAACTTTGTGCAGATTCCTTCAAAAATCAGCTTTAACATTTTTTAACAAGCCACTTAATTATCTTTGTACCTTGTGGAATGAGTGGAATGAGTGAACAAAGAGCATGCTGTACTCTGAGTCTGAACTTGGAAAATTTACTTTTTTGACTACAATTCCAATGCTTATTAGGGGGATTCTCAGAGATCCATGCTGTGGTTCTGATCCACATTCTGCTCAACAGAAGTGATTGAGCTTATTTTTAACATGTTACATTATGACAATCATAATGTTGCACCAATTTAATATTTACATGTTCAGGCAATAAACTATGAATTGATGCAGTTGTTATTGTAACTAGTTAAAAACACAAATGGTTATTGACATAAATATTCTGCTTACTTGAGCACTGTGTCTCTTGTGGAAAAGATAAGGGAATTTACAGATCTTATTCAATGATTAGAAAAACATATTTTAAGGTCACAAAGGACACATCATCTTTGTTTTGTTTTGTCATTCTTATAGTGTTCTTGTTATTCTTGCTGTTGATAGCATATAATGGTGGATAAGGGAAATGGGGAGTTTTATATGAAACACACAAGAGTTCCTGACAAGCCCTCCCATGATACTTAATATGATTCTAGTATATAAAAATGGTTCCCACTTGCCCTCAGAATTTCTGCATGAACCTCATGGTTATTAAGATTCATTGTGAATTTCTTAAGTGATCTTGTATTAACTTCCCAAAACTTCATTACTGCATTGTATACTTAAACCGCTGTTTGCATGTGTCTAGATCCTGTGATGGAGCAAACCCCTGCATTACTTTGCCCTCTTGTATTGGAGCAAACCTGTTCCTTTGCCATGATTGCCAATGTCAGACCATTTTGGCATTTAAATGGTTTCCATTTAAATTGTGGCATTTCCATTTTGGGAGACAGTGAGTAAACTAGAGTGTCTTAGTAGCTTTGTGGGCTGTGTGTTGCATGGGAAAGAATACATGACTCTGGCCCCCTTTCCATCTGTTAGCCTTAAGGATTTGTAAATGCTTGAAAAGGAACTGCTTTCCTGCTGTAATGGTTCAGTAGTTGCCATTTTTAATTGGAACTAGTTGTCATTAACCTGGACAATAGAAAATTTATCATAGGAAAAAGTGGGGAACATTTTCATAAATCCTGCCTCTTGCCGTTTTGATATCTCTCTCTCTCTCTCTCTCTCTCTCTCTCTCTCTCTCTCTGTGTGTCTCTCTCTCTGGATGATGATGATGATGATGATGATGATGATGTAAACAATCTCTGGGGACATAGGAATAATATAGAGGAAACAATTTTGAATGGTGAGGAAAGGGGTGGTTTGGAAAGTTTCATAGAGAACACAAGATTTCTCACTGAATGCCTCCATATCATTTAATATCATTTATAAAAATGGCCTCCGCTTGCCCCAATATAAAAGCATGTAAATTTTGTCATTGCCAAGGTATGTTATGAATTTCCTAACCAATCTTGCATTAACTTCCCAAAGTTAATTAACTTTGATCCATAGTCTACCTTGTGTACCTAGTTATGTATGTATGTCTATGTAACGTCTCCTTTCCCACCCATCCCCAAACCTATGTTACCGGACAGAAGCCACAGCAAAAGATAGAAGTTGGTTCATCTGGCAATTGGCATTTCCACTCCCTTCCCAACAGTAAGTGGGGCTGGCACAAGAAATTGTGGTGGGACCTGTTTCTGATTATTGCACACTCATTTACTAGTGGGGGGACTTGGAGACTCCTTTCTCCTTGGACCCTGCTCAGAAGCTGAATGGACTTTCTTCACCTGATCTGCCTGGTAGCTCTTAAGGTGGGCTGGGGTAGTATTTACATAGGAGTTTATCATATGATGAAATTTGAGGGTATAATGCAATGGCAATCCGAACACAATCATGAGGTTTCATGTAATTGCGTATGAGTATATCTCACGCAATTTCGGGCAATGGGAAGTCATTCCAAACGCAATCATGGGGTTTCATGTAATTGCATATTAGAGTATCTCACGCAATTTTGGGCAATGGGGGGGGGTCATTTTTGGGAAATGGGAAGTCATTCTGAATGCATTCCGAATGCAATTAGAATTCATGTAAATTCGCTAAACTAGCAAATTTATGTGAATTCGAATTGGCTCCATTCGAAATTGAGAGAAATGGTGCCGCCTGAATTAACGGGCCGGCGCTGTTGCTGCGTGAATGAAGGCCTCTCCCCTTCCCGCGCGCCAGGCTTGGGCACCCCAGCGGCCGGTGCGAGCGCGGGCTCGATGCTGATTGGCCACCGGGAGGAGCAGGAAAGGAACCTGTCTGCTTGGCCACCGGGAGGAGCAGGAAAGGAACCTGTCTGATTGGCCACAGCAGGGTATGGCGTGCCCTTCTATTGGTGGAGAGCTCGGAGAGGGTGGTGGCTCCATCCTTCATGAGCCCTCATTGGCTGTTGGGCCTATTTAAGGCCGTGTAAGGTGAGCGTCCGCACCATTGCCAGTTCTGCTGTCCCACCCTCCCTCCCTGTTTTGGGAGTTGATTGTCACAACTTCTGTTCTGGGTGGCGGCAGCATAGGCCTGGATCTGGGGTAGGGGTTTCCAGGGCCCGCTGGCACTGGATCGGGAGTCCTCATGACCCGGGTAAGGAGCGGTTCGCTGTGGCCACTGCGGGGGCCACAGTCGATTAATACCCAGTGACTAGGATGTCTCGCAATTCGATGTGAAGCAGTGCAGTTGCCTAACTGCTCAACAGGGCGGAGCTTGGCACCTACGTCATCCCTGCTACCAAGCGTACATCAACCAACCAGGGTGTTGCTGATGGCCAGATCCAGACCTTATGCTTTGGGCCAACCCTATGGTTTTGTGTTGTTCTGCATGTGTAGAAAAGTTAATAAAGTTGTGGCCTTTTTTCCTCCAACCAGGTTTCTGTATTTATTGGGGGGGCCTGACCTGCGCGGCAAATTCCTCCCGTGTAATAAACTCCATAGTCTTAAAGTAAAACTACATAGCCTTGGTAAATACAGAGTAGTTATAAATCTGTAACTCTACATTGCAAACCCAAAACTGCAATGAGTAGTATAATCTGCTGTCTAAATAATACAGTCTTCTCAGTGGCATTGCTGTTCCCATAATATCCTTAACTGTCTTGACAATATGCAAAGGGATCATGTAGTACCTTGGAGACTAACTGAGAGAAAGATGTTTGTAGCATAAGCTTTTGTAGACACTTTGCCAGATGATCAGTTGACGAAAGTTTGTGCTACAAACATCTTTCTCTCAATTAGTCCCAAGGGAGCTACAAGATCCCTTTCTTGACAATAGATTTCCAGAATTTGTTATGCACTTACAAGGTTACCAGATAATATGAATACTCAAACTTGCCAGTAAATGGGGTTTCTGGGTTGGGAGGAGTCACACAGGAATTGATCCCATAGCACTGCAGTGCTACCTAGTATTTAATGCCCATACAGATTCAGGTGGTGGTGGTGGTGGTGGAGGAGGAGGAGGAGGAGGAGGAGGAGGAGGAGATGCAAAGCTAGGACATTGTGAAGAATCCAGTTTGACTGGCGTTATCAATATAGGAGATGGTCATTTTTCTAGTTTTATTGTAAGATATTTGATTGTACTGAAAAATTGTTTCTAATGAATTTTACTTAATATTGTGGTCTTAATCACAAAGTTGATGTTATCCCAAGGACATTAGAAGGCATCTCAGGGACCATAGAACATTTCTGGATCACCTTCTCCAAAGGAATAGAATCAACTTCTTGCCTGAAACTTCAACCTTACAAGCCCCCACTTGTGGAAGGACAGTGATCTACAGATGGTGCTAATCTGATATTTACTAACTCCAATGTTTGTAGGTGGAAAGCAAAAAAGAGCTGTGCTAGATTTGTACTTCAGGCATAATGGGGCGGTCAGGGTGTGATTAGACAGGATCTCAAACATCTCATCTTTCCACCACTACCACAAACATTCAAGAATGAGTCAAATACTATACTACTCCGTAAACTTTAATAGTTTATTCTGTATATGATGCAGAAAGATGCAAATAATGTCTCTCAAGGGCTGCATCTGCTCAGCAGAAAAAAACAATGCAGTTTGACACTGTTTCAGTTGCCATGACTCAATGCTATGGGATTTGTAATTATGTGAAATTCGTTTTCTCCATCAGAGAGCTCTGGTTCAACGACAAACTACAAGTCCCAGGATTCCATAGGATGGAGCCATGACAATTAAAGGGGTGTCAAACTGCATTAGTTCTGCTGTGTGACAGCAGCCTCAGTCTTTCTTTTGCCAGTCTCCAAGAGGAAAATTTAAAAAGTCCTAGCACCCTGGTGCAAAATTCCTGAAACCAGAGGATTGTGTCCTTTGACTTGTTGATATTGGTTTTTTGTTTTTGGTTTTTTGTTTTTGTTTTTTGTTTGCTTTATGAATAACATTTACAAATATTACTTACACATCTTGCAATTATCTACAATTATCTACCACAGCAGAGTTTCCATCTAACGTCATAGTAAATATCATATTAACTTTCTCACGTAATTTATAGATCTTCCATAAACACTATACATTTTGAGAAATTGACAGTCATTGAACATTTAAACAATTTTTACATTTTGATCTCATAAAGAGAAGATTGTTATGTCAAAGCATTTATCAGATAATTTGATACATCTTCCCATTCTTTTTCCATTTGTCCATGCCTTTTTTGTTAGATTTAGCTGTTAATCTAACTCTTTTCATTTCAAGTATTTTATTTCTCCATTACCAGGTATAGCTGGTAATTTCCAGTTCTTGGCTACAATCATTCTGACCACTATTATTAAATATAATATTAATTTCCAAAATTTCCTCTGTTCTTCAAGACCAAGTGATGAGGTCATATTCAAAAGATACAATTCTGACTTGTTGATATGGTTTTAAAACTGTTGCAGTGCCATGCTTTACAGAACAGGATAAACTAAATTTTAATGACAAGTTTTATATGAATTAATGCTTCTAACTGAAGTATCAGGAAGGCGAGACAATCCTGTTACATTGTTTTGAAAGTACCCACTTAGACTACTTGCAGGAACTCGTGTTCTTCGATAATATGGTAAAAGGAGTTAAAATTATATAGTACTAGCAACAGGAGCTGCTATTTGGGAAACAACATAGATTTGCAGCTTCCAAACAAGAATTAAACACAAAATTTCTTCTTTGTTTTTCTATACTAGTTCTTATAGTATGTATGTATACACACACACACACACACGGCAGTCACTGCTGTGTGTGTAAGTGTGATCTCTGTGTTAGATACTCTTGGTTTTAGTTTGTTAGGTATAAATGAAGATGCTAGAAACAGTCTTACTTTCAGGACTGCATTTATTTTTCTCTGAGTGTACAACTATCAGCACAAACCCCTCATACTTTCTTCTCCTGTCTCCATAGAAATTGTTTCTATGGCAATCATAGTATCTAGTGTATGCAGTTTTTATTCATGTAGTACTATTTGTGAAGTGCAGATACTGAAAATCATTCAGATGGCTTTGCAGTTCTCTCCTTGGAAAAGCAAAGAAATAAAATATTAATATGACAATACAGGTGTGAATGTGTTTACCTGTGAATGAACAAAAAGTTGTTGTTGTTTTAATGTGTCGTTTCACCAGTCATGTTCCAATGTTGGCCAGCAGTTGAAATACATTATTTACTTATTTCAGTGCTATACATATTTTCTAGGGCCTAAAGAGAGGCATGAAATGGAGGCTCACAGAGGCAAACTCTTAAAAATAAAATGTAAATGTTGAAATAGGTGAATCTGTCAGTTTTGGTTTCTTTGCTTCTCATTTTTTCAGTATTAGATATGTTCTACCATGTTACCTCATAATTTGTATCAGAGAAAGAGAGGGCCCAAAATCTATATGCATGCAACTGCATGCCCCTTCCTCTTAATATATTCATTTTGGCATGCAGTATACACAGTTTTGCAAGCGGTTTTTGTTTACTTTTTCTCCTTTCAAATTTTATAAGTACATTTCTTAATATATAGACTGTATTTTGTTACTGTTTTATTGTTTAGAGAACAGCATCTTGAAATTCTGACAAGTGCCTAAGGATAATTGTGTTTCAGTTCATATGTGGAGCTGGGAAATACCAGTAGAGTTGGTTGCAAATTGAGAATCAGCCCACCCATCAGCCTGCCCAATGTACACTTCATTGGTCTCTACACTCTGGCAGAACAACGTCTGGTCCTGATTGTGCTAACAAGCTCTCAATTGATGTCTGAGATGATGTCAAAGTACTCCTGCAGTTACCTTATCCCATTCAGTAAACACTTATTTAATGTCAGTTCATTTCCATTTACAGAAGACACACCTAGGTCCTCCTGGAAGGGGAAAGACTCTTTCATCTGCCACTGTTACTTCAACTAGAGATGTGTCCCTGATAAGGCTGTCTTATTAGATGCCTAAGTTTGCCTGTTGATAAGGCTGGAACCCAATTATATCCCATGTAACTGGCAAGCATGATATGTCTATCGGAAATGAATGCATAGGAGAAGTGGTTCAATAAATTTTATTATTATTATTATTATTAATACCTGTTTTCTTGTATTATGCTTGTATAGGATTTCACTGCTTGCCACTCTTCCTTAGTTTTAGACCAAGTAATTGCAAAGCTGTCTGTCTTCTTTACAAGGATTTTCCATTAGGGACCAAATCGCTATTGAAGCTTCATTGCAATACATACATTTAAAGGGTGAATAACTTGAAATGATTTCAACAAAGGTACCTTTTACCTATTTTAGAGTAATTACTGGGTTGTTGCTATAGGGACTGCTAAATGTATTATGCACCATTTGCAGTGTAACTGACTGTGGGTCATACAAATGGGACAGATGTTCATGTGCTTAATTTGAAAAAGCTGCTAAAGCACCAATTTCTCTGACAATTTCAGGAAATAAAAGTATATATTGTATATACAGAGGGGTGTGTGATTAGCGTTTAATCTGCTGTAGTTGTAATGGATTGCTAATAAGCACTCTCCTTTCCTCTCCAAAATCTAAAGACAATATTTGAGAAAGAGCATCAAAATGTAGTGCAGGATGGTTTTAGAGAGGAAGATTGAGGAGTAATGACTATCTAGTATGAACTGGTGTAGCTCCACTGAGATCATTGAAATCCATCCTATTGTCGTCTGTAGGCTTTTTGAAATACGAATTAGTAGTTTCTTCATTAATCGGATGAAATGAACCTCAGCTAATTCTTTTGAAAGGGAAAAAAGTAGAATCATAGAATGATAGATTTGGAAATGACCACAAACATATTCAAGTCCAACCCCTTGTCATGGAGGAATACACAATCCGAGCATTCCCAACATATGACCATCCAGCCTGTATTAAAATCTCCAAAGAAGGAGAATCCATCACACTCTCAGTATTCCACTGTCAAACAGCTCTTACTCTCTTACTGTCAGGAAGTTCTTACTAATGTTTAGGTAGAATCTCTTTTCCTATAGTTTGAATCCATTGCTCCAAGTCTTTAGAGTAGCAGAAAACAAGTTTCCTCCATCCACAATATGACATGCTTTCAGATATTTCAACACGGCACCTCTTAACCGTCATTTCAAGCTAAACATACTAAACTCCTTAAGCCATCCTCACAGGGCATGGTTTCTAGATCTTCCACCATTTTGGTTACTGATCTGTGTACACATTCCACCTTGCCAGTATCCTCCTTGTACCCAAAGCTGGACACATTAATTCCAAGTGAGGTCTTACCAGAGCAGAATAGAGTCGCACTATTACTTCCCTCACTCTAGGCACTATACTCCTATTGATCCAGCCCAGAATCTCATTGACTTTTTTAGCTACCGCATCATACTGTTGGCTCATGTTCAACCTTTGTTGTTTACTAAGACCCATAAGTCCCTGTCACATGTACTGTTGTCAAGCCAGGCATCACTCACTCTTTAGCTGTATATTCTGTTTTGTGTGGGGGTTTTTTTTTGGGGGGGGGGGGTGCCTAACTGTAGTACATTGTATTTATTCCTGCTGAGATTAATTTTGTTAGTTTTGACCAAACTCTCTAATCTGTTATGGTCATTTTGAATTCTGATCCAGTCATCTCAGGTATTGTCTACA
Organism: Urosaurus nigricauda; assembly: GCA_034509955.1. Taxonomy (NCBI): domain Eukaryota; kingdom Metazoa; phylum Chordata; class Lepidosauria; order Squamata; family Phrynosomatidae; genus Urosaurus; species Urosaurus nigricauda. The sequence continues at coordinate 250,546,207 of JAOEGL010000001.1, read as the reverse complement.
CCTCCTAATTTGGTGTGTTCTGCAAAGCTGATAACCATGCCCTCCATTCCATCATCCAAGTCATTGATAAAGATATTGAACAGCACTGGGCCCAGGAAAGAACCCTGTGGTAACCTGCTAGTAACTTCTGTCTAGGATGAAGAGGAGCCATTGATGAGCACCTTCCTGTTTGGCTGATCAACCAATAAAAAATCAGTAGCATTGTCTAGCCCACATTTAACTAGCCTTTCTGCACGAATATAATGGGTGAGGTTGTGAAGGACCTTACTGATATCAAGATATGCTGCTGCATCCATAATGTTCCCTTCATCTAGCAAACTCGTAACTCTATAAAAATAAGAGAGAGAAAGAGACAAGATTAGTCTGGCATGACTTATTTTTGAGAAACCCATGTTCACATTTAGTAATCACAGCATTCCTGTCTAGGGGCTTACACTGTTTGTTTCCTTATCTATGCTAGAATTTTTCCTGGTATTGATATCAGTAACTGTTTGCATCTACCCCCCCCCCTTTTTTTTAAAAAAAAAAATAGTGCCAACATTTGCCCTTTTTCACTCTGGTGAGACTTCTCTTCTCCAGAAACATTCTAAAATTATTGGCAGTGGTTCTGAGATTACCTCTGCCAGTTCTTTTAGCATCCTTGTATTTAGTTCATCTGGTCCTGGAGATCTGAATTCATTTAGAGTAGCCAGGTTTTCCTGCACTACTTCGCTACCTATTCTGTGCTGCATCTCCCCTACTCCATCATCTGCTCCATTTTTCCGAGGTTGAGCACAATTCCTCTTTTAATAGTTCTCCCTTTGCTCTGTCCTCTGTTAGCATTTTTTCACCTTCTTCACACAGCAGCCCTACCATTTCCTTGTTCTTCCTTTTCCTATGGACATAACAACAACAAAAAGGCCCTATTTATTGTTTTTTAACTTCCTAGCAAGCCTGACTTCATTCTGCCCTTTAGGTTTTCTGTGTTTCTCTATACATGTGCTGACTATTTCTTTGAATTCCTGTTTGGTGATTTCTCCTTTTTCCATTTCTTGTACATATTTCTTTTAATTCTTAGCTCATTTGAAAGCTATTTAGTCACCCACACTGGTTTCTTTAGGCATTTTCAATTTTTTCCTTCTCATTGGAACTGTTTGAAATGGTGCCTTCAATATCTCACTTTTAGAAAATTGCTATCTATCATGAACCCCCTTCTCTATTAATATTCCTGACCCTGGGATCACATCCAGTATTTCCCTGAGTTTACTGAAATCAGCTTTCCTAAAGCCTAGAATGCATGTCTGATTATGCTTGGCTTCCTCTTTCTCCTGTATAATAAACTCTAGGAGAACGTGGTCACTCCCATCTAAGAATCCTGCCACTTCCACCTCATTAACCAGACCATCACTGTTGGTTAGAATCAGATCTAAAATAGTCGATCCCCTAGTTGCCTCTACCTCCTTCTGCACAATGAAATTGTTTGCAAGGCAAGTGAGGAATTTGTTGGACCTTAAAGTTTTGGCAGTCTGACTTTCAACAAATATCAGGATAGTTGAAATCCCCCATTAGTACTACAGTGGGCCCTTGGTATACACTGGGGTCCATTCCAGGTCATACCAAAATGTTTGGATGTTCAAGACCCATTAAATAATGTGGAGAGTAAAACTGTGTCCTTTCTATAAAATAATAAAATCAGGGTTATCTTTCTTGGAATATATATATATATATATATATATAATCTTCAAGCTTGGATGTTTGAATCCATGGATAAAGAATCTGTGGATATGGAGGGCCAACTGCACATCTCTCCTTTCTGAATGTGTGGTCATCTGTTCCAGGAATGCATCGTCCAAGCTTGGAAGTCCATAGTTGAGCCCCACCATCACATGCCTGTTGTTTCTCTCCCCCTTAATTTTTACCCAGATGCTCTCAACTCCTCCAGGATTTAAGTCATGGGTCTGTTCACAGGTGTACACATCCTTAATGTATAACTCCAAATCCCTTCCTGTTTGCTCTGTTTCTGTGAAATAGGTTATACCCTTCTATTGCTACATTCCAAACATGAGACTCATTCCACCAGGTTTCAGTAATCCCTGTTATATCATATTTGCTTTGCCGTGTTAAGAGTTCAAGTTCATCTTGTTTATTTACCATGCTCTATGCATTAGTGTAGAGACATCTAAGATGTCTAAGGTCACTCTCTCTAGGTCCTCATTTAAGATTTTTCCCCTCCCACTGTTGAATTCTTGACTTTTCACCCTGTTTTCTCTATATCATTAAGGCTATGATCTATAGCCCTTGATGTAATCCTGCCCTCAAGAATATTGTCTTCCTCCCCCACCTTATTCACAATAAAGCCCCCCCCCCATCAGAGTCGTGAGCCTCCTAGCACACCTCTCAAGTCATCCTGTCAGGACCACAAGCCACTGCTTCTGTTCTTCTCAGCAGGGAGAATAGTTAAAGATGCCAATAAAACAGCATGCCTGTAGGTTTACTCCATTGCTGTTGTTACAAAACAAACAAGGAAGACGACTTCAAAATATTGCAAAATCCTGATTTTAATGTGCTTCCCAGGATGAGCTGCATATCCAAACTAGTAGAATTCAAATGCCGCAACAGATTAAAGAAGATGCTCCTAACATGTGACCCCTCTTTCTCTCCCTTAAGTTTTATTGCATAGTGCATCTTTATTAATCTGAGACCCTTTTTTTAAGCAGACATGGAGAAAAAAGGACAATCCTTCTCACTTTTAGCATGATACAAGCTGTAAACCAGAAGTTAACCAGCTCTTAAAAAGTTCCGAAAGTTTGCTTTCCTAACTAACAAACACACTCTAAGATGTAATTGATAACAATGGCTGATGTTTAAAAGCCATAATTTAAAATGGTGCGTTGTTACTTGAATGTTACTTTTAAGGAAATGAAACAGTACAGTGGTAGGGAAAATTATTTATCTCCTCCTTCTCTTCCTCCTCCTGGCTGTTGTTATTGCTATCATTATTTTAATTAGAACATTGCTTTCTTCCTTAATAGGCCTGGTTTAAAGCACAAAAACTTAAAGGTTGCAGGGAAAGCATCCTTAATAATTCTGTGTTCTGCACTTTACATTCAAAAGCACTTGATGGCTAACACTTAGCATTGCCTCCAGGGACTGCAGCAAGCTTCTGGGTTGGCCTTAGGTGGAAGCAATGCAAATAATAGCTTTTAGGGACTCATTATTTCCATGGTAACACACTGGGTGCATTGACATTTCTTTTTAAGCAGCAGGGTGTTCTGATCACTATGGTGATGATGGATGTATACATTACCTGGAGAGATCAATATACATATTCACCCAAGCTCCATATGAGCAGGAGGGGTGGAAGGTGAGGCAATTCTTACAGCCTCATTTCCCTGAGCCCTAAAGGCCTACCTAGAACTTACGATGTGGGTCACAAATATGCAAACCTATTCTTGTGAATGTCATTGCGTGGGACAACTGTCCCCAGGCTTTCAGATTCTGGCGCCTGAAGTAAAACAAAACAGGATTGACCTAAATAATTGAAGTATATACCCAGAAACACTAGACCTTTTATAAGTTTGCTTCCTTGCACTTTCCAAACTTGAGAAGTGTGAATATGTTACATTTTTGCAGACTTCAGTAAGAAATATCAAACATGGGAGAAATAGGGTGGAAAGTGAGAGTCAAACTCTTTCCCCTCCTCTTCCTTCCTCCATGTTCATCATCTTTTTAAAAAAAATCATGGCTACTAGCAACTAGAAATAAGTGATATTCATTCTGCAATGTAGACATTTCATTCTAAAGTAGGAACTACCAAGCAATTCTGTTCCCCTGTTAGCCTCCTAAATACCTTCCAGTCAAGACAAAACATTGTCACAACAGAGGTGCACAACTTTGGATGTTTAATCTCTCCTGGTGAAACTGGTAGTGAAAATCAGGTTAATTCTGTTTTTCTGTGTGTCTTTTAAAGGTTTATTGTTGTGTGACTTCAAGTTGTTTCCAGGTAATGCTGAACCAATCACGGAGTTTTCTTGGTAAGTTACTTCAGAGGGGGTTTGGCATTGTCATCCTCTGAGGCTGAGAGAGTGTGAGGGTCACCCAGTGGCTTTACATTCCTAAGCCAGGATTCAAACCCTGGTCTCCAGAATCATAGTCCAACACTCAAACCATAACACCAAGATAGGGAGCATGTATTTTACTTTAGAGTAGAACTGTCTTTCCAAAGATGATCTAGACTGCAGGAAATTAGTGTTCCAGATTGAACAGGGAGATTTCTGGCTCACCTTTCTAGAAAATGTTTCCTCACACAAGGAGAAGGATGGAGGCTGCAAAGAAGATGGACGGAAAATGAGCATCCTCTTCACATATTTTATTTCTGTTCTTATACAGCCCGAATAAGGTTTGCATTAACTACTGAATTAGAAGAGCCAACATGGTGTAGTGGTTTAAGCATTGGATAATAACTATATTTCGAATCCTCACTTGGCCACGGTCACCACTGGATGATCTTGGGCATGTCACACACTCTCCACCTCAGAAACCCCCATGATAGCTTCACCTTAGGGTCACCATAGGTTGGAAACAACTTAAAGAGATACAACAATAACACAAATTAGAAGAAAAACATGGCTTTACAGGTTCAGGGTGGGGATTCCTTTGGATCAGTTGCTCTGGCCATCTTTTTCTACTTTGTCAGACAAGAACTGGCTGAGACTTCACCTCTCAACATAAGTTTTCTACTTCCTGAGATGAAGTAGTACTTGTATTTCTGTGACAATCGCATAACACGCATGTTTTGATGACCTTTTATTTATGTAGGGTCAATGCACAAATGATTAACAACCAAGTGGATCAACAAGGGAAAAACTGTTCAATATTTTAGGTTAACCTTGCATGTAGCATTGTATACAAGAAGACTGTTCTGTTATAAATAATCAGGCATCCTCATTTTGAGTGCCAGGTGTAGCTCTGCTAAATGTCATTTAAAATGGAACTGAGAATTGTTTCAGAATTAATAATAATAATCCTAGAGGCTGCAACTGCCCATAAAAGATGCCTATAAAGCATCTTGTCCTAATTTTACACATGCAGCTGAATACACTGCAATTACGACATGTAATAATGCTACTCCCTCATCTCTGAAAAGCAGCTGCTCAGCTTTGGTGGCCTCTTAGTTTATGAGTTCCTTTAACCTTTGGTTACATGCACCTCTCCTCTGGAAGTTCAGTGGCAGTGTGAATTTCAATATAATAACGCAATTATTGCAAATAGTTTGGAGATCTGTGATGCATTCTTAAGGAGGCTTGCTATGGAAAAGCTTTTTAAAAACTCCTTTTTATAATGACATTTCTAGAGATGTGTTTGAAAAGAGAAAAATTTAAAATCTATTTCTCTCAAAGTTTGGCAAGCAGTTCAAAGAAGGCCTTCTCAGTGGCTGTTTCCAGTCAATAGAAGTCATTGTCAATAGAAGTCATTGTCAATAGACAATTGGCAGGTTCCTTGTCCTTTCAGTAGATGAATGTGTCTGTGGGTATGCATACTTATGTGTGTGTGTGGGTGGGTGTGGGCGTGCGTGTTTGTGTGTGTGTGTGGGTGTCATTGTTAAAGAAGGTTGGCCAACCCCAAGTCCTTCCAGTATGTGAATATGTGAATTTATATGTGGGTATTTATATTTTGTATGTATGTATGTATATACATACATACCGGACAAGATACGTCTTATTACGACTCTTGATAGCTTTAAAAAAGCTGTAAAGACGTATCTTTTCTGGCAGGTCTTAATCCTCCCCGGCTCCAAAACTATGCCTACAGTTTTTCCAGCTTCTTCCCAGCCTACAATCCTAGACGCCATTGCCTATGTTGCCCAAAGAATAACTGGGTTTTACGATTTTTTTTTGTAAATAACTGCTGCCTTTTTAATTCCTTGCTAATTTTATTTTATTTTAAGGGGTGGGAGGTTGGGAATGGGTTGTAATTTTAACTGTAACTGTTTTAAACTTGTACTCCACCCCAATTGCTTGGTCAAAGGGGTGGGTTATAAATAAAATTTATTATTATTATTATTATTATTATTAGTAGTAGTAGTAGTAGTATATAGAGAAGTCATTTTCCAAAGAAAATTGGCAGGTCCCAATTTTCTATTGATGCAACTTTTCAAATGCTGCCAAAAACCCAGCCTCCCACTAAAGTAAGTATACTGCTTAGGTCTAGAGTTTCTGAAAACCATTATCTGCCTAAGTAATCCTGCCTGCGTTATAAAATCTGTGGTCTCTCAGGCTGCCTCTGCACTGCACAAATAATCCAGTTTGAAACTTTAACTGTCATGGCTCAATGCTATGGAATCCTGGGAAATGTACTTTGTTGTGGCACCAGAGCTCTCTGACAAAGAAGGCTAAAGAGCTTATCGCATGCACAAATAAGCAGGCATACCTCTTCCGGCTTCAAATTAGGATCTGGGATACCCCCAGATGTTATCAGACCTAAATCGCTGCCAATCTAGTTGCAATGTCACTGCCCAGATGTATCCGGGGTCAAAGCCTCACTCAACTGGCAATTATTTGAAGTTGGAAACTCCCCGACTTCAAAACGGGAACTTCTGTTATGCAGAGAAATATTGGCTCCACAAATGCTTCAGTGATGGGATGCCTCCATGATGATTTCATCACAGGAGACAAGCGTGACTGGCGATCACACCCTTGTGCTTTAGAGATGATCTAGGCATGATTTAAGATTGGTAAGCCTCTGTGTGATAATCTCCATAGTTTCACATGTGAAGGAGGTTTAAGATTCAGCACAGCATTTCTATTGGAAAAATAGGGAGAGTGCAGATGAACATCACTTCTCACCCATCAGTCTTTCATGGATTTTTTTTTTTAAAAAAGGAAAAAGGGAAAATAAATAAATAAATAAATAAATGTGTTGTTGTCCAGAACAATTTTCCATTGACCTGGCAGGAGGAAATGCAGGCTCTGATCCATTGCATTGACCATTCATAATTAAATGTATAAAAAATGAGACAAAACAAAACACAACTGAAGTATATTCTCTCAGCTGCAATTGAGAAATTAAGTGAAAAGTAAAGTTGAAATATTGTGCAGAGTTGCATATGAGTAAACCCCATTGAAGATCCAAGTAAGCAAAATAGAATTGCACTGTACATGTATGAGCAAAAGCTTGCTTACATGCTTAATCTTTCAGTCCATTATGAGCTCTCAACAGTTAGGGAAATATCGTTCAGGAGGAAATGTGGAGCAGAAGCATATATATGTGCATGCACACACACAGGTTCTACTTACTTCTTCTTCTGGGTTGTTCTTGTTATTATATGCTTTCACATCAGCTGTTGAAATAGGAGGACACTATCCCAGGGTTTTCTTGGCAAGGTTTATTCAGAGGAGGTTTATGTTCCTCTGAGGCTGAGAGAATGACTTGTCCAAGGTTATCTGTGGCTTCCATCGCCAAGTGGGGATTTGAACCCTGATCTCCAGAGTCCTAGCCCAATAATCAGAATAATACACTGGGCTCGTACCTCTCTAAAAGGGTTCCAGCTTTACTATATTAATGCCCTCACAATGAAGATACTTTACTTTTTACCACCTTTATACATTGGGCCCTTGCTATTCTAGACTCACCCGTGCATACCAAAATCTATTATTCCCATTCTATACAATGGCATAATAAAATGGTGTCTCTTATGTTAACTGGCAAAATCAACGTTTGCAATTTGGAATTTATTTGTTTAAACTTTTTTCAAGCCGTGGATGGTTGAATCTGTGGATATGGGAGGTTGACTGTAATAGTTACATCCTCTCAGCCATGGATTGTCTTTTTGGAAATCTATCCATTCAAGACATGTTTAACCACCTGTTCAGAGCAGGTAGTAAGACTGAATCCTTGTCCTGTTTTTCTTCTCAGTCTGACAGGATAGGAACTGGAGTTGGTTTCATCTCCCTGGCTGTATTACCTAACCAGGTGGAAATACCTAACCATCTGTTGTGTGCTGTGTCTATGATTTCTAATCTGATGTCATAGGTAACACAGACACAACCTTGAATATTTGACTCAAAAAACCACTGTACATGCATCATAAGCTTTGTACAGTTCCCAGCCCAGCAGATCAAGCTGTCTAGAGGCCTCCCTGATCCTGAATGTTCAGTGCATTTGGCAAATTGAAGTAAAACTATATAGAAAGGGTACCTAGGATCAAAGCTTTTCCTCTTTAGATTAAGCTTCAATATTAAGAGCTCAGCTAAACCAAGGCAAATCAAATGCTTTATTTGCACATTAAAATAAAGTTAAGAGCGAGATAATTACATTTTCAACTTGAAGTTATGGTAAGTTAATTAGATATTTAACTTGATTGTATAAAGCTGGGTTTGAATGGATAAGCAGATTATAAACCTGTTTTCTATATGGGACAATTATATGAAAATTTCTTCTATTAATGTAAGTTACTTATTAGTATATAAAATTTGCAGTATTTTAATATACTTAAGAGTCATTTAATGGGCATAAAGCTTTATTATAATTATTGTTAATTTGCAATATCAAGTTCTAATTCTATTAATTTATTTATTGTATGCCCACTAGTATTATTAGCAATTTATTTAATTAGCTTGTTACAACTAACTTGCTAAATCCCAGTTAAATATCTAACATTCCACAAGAGATTAGACATCTTTTCAGGAATATAATTACATTGTTAATTTACTGCTTATGCAATACTGGAGTAATCAATTGTGAAGCCAGTTCCATCTTTTATTTATCCAACAAATCTTAAGCAGTAACAGTCCTTCATATACAATACTGCTAATATTGGAACTAATTTCTTTTGATGATAGTGATCTAAATTGAGTGTAGCAGTCCAAACATTTATTACAGGCTACACAATCAAGTAAAATATTTGTTATGGTGTTTATTACAGTGGAAGAGATATGACACAGTATGATAATACTGGGAGAAGATAGGCTTGTGTCCCTTGTTTCTGTTCCTCATAGGGAAGGAGCATCTTCTGAAGGAAAGTATTCATCCTTCAAAACAGATGAACTTTGCGCTGCTTCTTTTTGAGGTCAGGTGATGTCAGTATGCTTAAGATACCCAGTTCTATCAGGTCTTTCCACCTAATTTCAAGATAGCTGTTCATGTGTTAAACCATTTCCTGGCAGACGTGGTGGACTGGATGAGGACAAACAAATAGAAGCTTAATCCAAACAAGACAGAGGTGCTCCTGGTCAGTAGAAAGAAATACAGATTCAGCCCATGTTAGATGAGGTTACACTCCTCCTGAAAACACAGGTTCACAGTTTGGTTGTATTCCTGGATTCATGGTGGTGACCAGGAGTGCTTTTGCACAGTTAAAACTAGTGCACCAACTGCATCCATTCCTGGGGAAGTCAGATCTGGCCATGGAGGTACCTGCCTTGGTTACATCCCATTTGGATTACTGTAATGCTCCCAACATGGGGCTGCCCTTGAAAAGTGCTCTGAAACTTCAGCTGGGCCAAAGAGCTGCAGCCAGGTTGTCAGCTGGGGCTGGCTACAGGGAGCACAAAACTCCCTCACTGCAACAGCTTCACTTGCTGCTGGTCTGCTTCCAGGCACAATTCAAAGTACTGGTTTTGACTTATGGGCCCAAGCTATTTGAAGGAACATATCTCCCTGTATGAGCCCATTAGGTTTTTAAGATCACCTAGGCTCTCCGAACTTTATCACAGGGGAGGCTTACCGTGGGTAAATGACCATGAAACCATCAGAAATCATGAAAGAAATGTGATCAGATTCACATCCCTGCATGCTTCTCCCATCAATAAATCGTCATGGAGGCATCAGGGCTCTCTTCTACCATGAGTAAAGCATTCTTGGAGCTGGAATTTGGCAATAATGGGATCTTCTGTTATTGCCAAATGGCAGCTCCATGATGATTTACTGATGGGAGAAGCAAGCCCCAACACCTCCCTGATGGGAGAAGCAAGCCCCAACACCTCCCATGAAAATTTACTGACAGGAGAAGTGTGCAGGGGGGTGAACCCTGATCACACTTCTTTCACGATTTCTGATGGTTTCATGGTCATTTACTCATGGTAAGCCTCCCATGTGATAAAGTCCTCTGTCTCACCACCTTTTCATCCTCATTTGGTGGTAACAAGGGAGAAGGCTTCGGTGGCTGCTTCCAGACTTTGGAACTCTCTCCCTAGAGAGGCCAGGATAGCCCTGTCCTTGCTGTCCTTCCAGTAGGAAGTTAAAACATTTTTGTGCTGCAAGGCCCCTACAGATGGTTGAGTTTGTGCTCTTAATGCTGTATGGTGCTAGATTTGAAGGTTTTTAAGGGTCTGTATATAGTTTTATTTTTACTGTTTTACTGCATTTTAGTATTTATAACTGATTTAATATCTACTTATTTAAGCATTTTTATATTTTCAATTGCATTTTAACGAGTGATGGGTTTTAATACTGTACTAGTTTAATTCTATTTTAATGCTCATTTTTTGTATTTTTTTAAATTGCATTCTTTTAATTTGTAAACTGCTTTGTGTCCCAATTTTGGAAATAAACAAATCTTGCCAAGAAAACCCCATAACAGGTTCTCCTTAGGGTTGCCGTAAGTTGGAAATGACATGAAGGTACACAGCAACAAACAAACAAACAAACAATTAGGTACATATAAAATTAACACAATATGTATATAAAATCAAATTAAATTAAATTTTATTTGTAACAAGCTAATGGCTAATGCAGTATGTGTGTGTAAAGAACACATTCACATCACTCAGGTGCATTCACATCACTCAAACCTACAATCACATTAGTTTGCCCAATACTAACTGAAATTCTGCTGGGGAGTTAACGAATGCATAACCACTGTAGTTACATGATTACGCAGTGGTTCGTGGCCCAACCATCTGCCCCATATGGGGAAAATACCACAATTGATGGAGGTCTGTTCCCTTGTCACTTGGACATCTGCTAACCGATATTCACGCCCCATTTTGTGAGTGATCTCCATTATGACAGAAAGAAGTGGGATCCCTGTCACAATTCTCCCTCACACTGGAGATTGCTCACTGTGCGTGTATGTTTCAGTGTCAGTCATTTCCTTGTCAAGGGAATGGACCTTCATTGATTTCTGCAGCTACTTCCCTGTAAGTGGCAATTGGGTTTTTTTAAGGTCCGTACATGTTTAGATTAGATTATACGTAGGTATCATGAATACCAAACAGTTACAAATTAATAACTCTAGGTTATGCATTTGTAACTGGTAAACAGGATTCCAGTCATTCTCTTTGTTGCTTCTTTGCACATTTTTCTCTCCATTTCAACCTACAACTGCAAAACCCAACATACAACCAATGTATTATGAACTGTGAAGTCTGCATTGAGCAGCCGATTTGCGTCCTAACGTACCCAAAGTGAACAAAATAAAAGAAAAAGAATAATGCCTTTCTTCTACTTTAAGAACTTATTAATGCCCTGAAATTTCTGTCCTGAACTAATCTGGGAATTGCTTAGCGAAATAAGCTTTGGGTTTCAAGTTTCATAAAAAATACTATGGGCAGGCTGGAGGTGTTCTCCACCTATTCCACTCCTCTTTCAGCATTCTTCATTCCATGTAGGGCAGTTTCATGCCTTCATTACCTCTTCTTGTTGGCATCCATCTTCCAAACCAAAATATGCATGCATGGCATGACAAATAATACATGAAGGTGTCAGATTAGATCTTGATCTCAATCAGGACTTGATCAGAGCTGCTACACTGAACCAGATTTGGAGGGGGTGGTGGTTTCATGTTGAGTCAAAGCTATGCATATTCATGTAGCTGTATGGATGATTTGTGGGTACAGAAAGGATTTACAGCACAGAAAACCCATTTTCATGTCCCTGCTGGACCTGCAGGTGTTGGCTGAAAGCCTGAGATGCTGGTGAGGTCAGAAGCATGTGTGTTGCACTTACCATCCTGAGGCCAGGTGTAAGGTGAAGTTCTGAGGTCAAATGATTTCACAGTAAAAGTCTAAACAAAGAAATATCTAGTGACAGATGGGAGCCTTTAGGTCTTCCATCTTGGAACAGAGAAAATGGAAAATATTAATTGTCTGTGATGTATCTGCTTATGGCAAATGTCATTCCAAAGATCTAAGCCAAACGTAGAGTTGCCTTAGATCCCTGATTTTTCATTCTTTTTCTCTGATCAGCACACCCAAACCCACACCCAAACAAGTGTGCACCATGTTAAAAGCCCTTTCAAACTTCACTGTCTTTGAAAAATGGTTTCCATGTATCACAGGGAGGTCTTTGTGATAAAGAAACCTAGTGCCTCCCTGGATACCTGAATACAGTTACATGGTTTGAGGGAAGATTATTCATAGAAAGCTGAAATCCCTCTGCTGCTTTAATAACTTTCTTGATCGTGAACCATTATTATGTTATTTTAGTAGTTTAATGCCTGAAGTAGCTTTTGTTATTTTCTTTGGACCTTCAGGTTACATAGAGATGTGTGGGGGAGTATGATTGTGTTAAATAATTAAATCCCAATGAATAATTCAGAATATTTTCTCCAAGACCTAACCCCCCAAAATAGGGGAAAGCCCAGAAAATAAGCCATACTAGCTCTTCAAAGTGACAAATGCAGAATAGTCCAATGTCAGTCAAACATTAATATATAATTATTTATTTTATTTTATTTATTTATTTATTTATTTTGAAAATGGGTGCATTCTAATCAGGGCAAATTGCCAATCAAAACTCTTTTCAAATGAAAGGTAGAAAGAAGAGGTTACATTAATTAGTGATCTGGATTTATTGAAGAAAATATGAAAAGGGGTGTTATGAATATTAGAAAAGTGTGGCTTTATTTTCCACCCAAGGTTGCCAGGTCAGCTAGTGTCCAGTTTAATATTCTGCAAAGAGACAGAGGAAAACAGAGAAACAAATTCTTTTTTATTAATTGTGCGCGCGCGTGTGTGTGTGTGTGTGAAGTGCCTTCAAGACACCTCTGGTTTTGCAGTTCCTTTATCTGAATGCAGAACTAATGGGTATCTCAGAGCTGTTTGTAGAACACTTTAAAAAAACACACCTTAAAATACTATACCTTAGTTCATTCATTAATCAGAAATGAGGCTGCAGAGATTAGAAAGAGGCCAAGACTCAAAAGAATAGCTAAGAAGGAATTATACAGGATCCTGAAATGCAAAGATATATCATTGAATACTAAAGTTAGGAATGTACATGCTGTCATATTTCCCATTTCTATGTCTGATTGTGTCTCCCAGACCTGAGCAGGGCAGATTGAGACAGAGTGACTTGGAGGTCTCTCATTTATTGTCTCCATAAGTTAATATAGACTTGGCAGCAGTTAATAACAGCAAACAAGACTACAAGTATCTTTTCAGATTTTTTTAATAAAAACTATTTTAAAAAAATAATAAAGTAATGTATAGGAGGACAAGGTGGTGCTTTCTTCTGATCATAAATTACATACTTTATATTAATGCATACAGTGAAAGGCAGGCACATCCAGATTACCAGCAAGAAGTTTAGAATGATCTATTGAGTGTTTGTCTGCCAGTGTCTGTCTACACTAAAACTCTTCCTTATTCCCCATCACTCCATTGGTCCCACTCACCAAGTATTATAAACAATTGCCAGAATCATATATGATCTATTATGTAACTTACATATACCTAGCTACATAGCAGAGGTCCTAAGAAATCCCTTTATTGAATTGTGAAGATGCATAATGGGATAGCAGCAAGAGCATCCAATGCACATCACTGCACAATGTACATTGGTGCACAATGCATTTCACTGTTTGGGGCACATTAGTGTGCAGTGCACAATGGTATGCATCACACTGATGTACATTGCACACTACATACCAGTGCACATCAGGTACAGGTGTACATTGGCCACCATTGAGCATCTGGCACTTTGCTGGCTCTGCAATATAGTAACAGCAGCCCTCAACTGGATATGGATGTTACACAACTGTTTCATTGTAATTGCCTCAAATGTAAGTCCACTTACAAAGATGTAAGGCCCCAAGAAGATTCTGGCAAATGTTTGGTTGCTTCTCTCCAAGGTTTCAGTTTTCCCATTCCTGCATTGAGATGTTGTTGTTGTTGTTGTTGTGTGCCTTCAAGTCATTTCTGACTTAGGGCAATCCTAAGGCGACCCTATCACAGGGTTTTTCTCTGCAAGTTTCTTTAAAGGCATTTTTTCCATTGCCATCCTCTGAGGCTGAGAGAGTGTGACCTGCCCAAGAACACACAATGAGTTTCATGGCAGGGCTGGGATACAGAGGACTTAACAAGAGACCTTCTTCATTGAAAGCCAGTCTTCTCCCACAAAGCAAAAGCCTAGGTATCATCTGGACTGAGGGAGAGAGAAGAGCATCTGTAGACCAGCAGAAGCTTAGGTGAATTCTGCTTATTCTGTTCCACTGATGCTGCTTTCATATATTTTACAAGATTTGTACACCCTGAAATTCAATGTTAATATAAAGTGAATGGATTATCAGTTTACCTAATTAAGATCTTGGTTTCAGTACAGGTTTTCTAGTAACGGATTTCTTTGCAATATCTTCCTCCTTGTAAAATTCACAAACAGCAAGAGATGGCTTGTATTATGTAACCAAAGAAATTAGTCATACATCCTCTCTCTAAAGTAGGTATTTTATTTATTAAGTGTATTCAAAATACCTTGTGCTTACATGGGAGGAAGTCAAGGAAACTGCTACCTCCACCCCCACTGATAAGCTACAATTCCAAATTTCTTTTCTGAAATAATTCTCTAGTCCTTCTTGCAGGTGAGGTATGAGGAAAAGTGTGAAAGAAACTGTTTCTTTGTTTTCTTTAAAAAAAAAAACTACCTTGTGCCCACAGTATTTCTGAGAGGGGTATGTGTGTTTAGCAGAGGAATTATTTCATAGTAATGATTGACACATCATCTCTCTGGAGAAGGCACATCCTATTTTCATTATAAAGCTTGTGGATCCCCCCCCCCACCTCACATTTAATTTAAAAAAAAATCAGTATTCAAAGATTTTGCTCTAACTGTGATTGGGCAACAGTGTGTTTACCCACTCCCCTCCAGTTTTAGTGCTTACCATTTAAAATCTAGAATTTTAAACATTTAGGAAATGTTGTAAATACAGTGGTCCCCCGGGATACGAATCCCCCGCCTAACGAAAATCCCGGGATACGAAAGCGCCGGGGCCAGAAAAACGGCCCTGGCTTATGAATGTATCCCCGGGATACGGAAAAAAAAATCCCGGCGCGGACTCACCAGAAGCCGGGTCGAGCCGTCCCTTCCCTTCTGAGGTCTGCTAGCTGGCGGTGGGGAAGGGACAGCTCAAGCCTGGTTGAGCCGTCCCTTCCCTTCTGAGGTCTGTGAATGGCTTTGGCAACTTTGGTTCTTTGGTGCTTTGCAAATTGGGCTGAGACAGTGTTCAGAGTGCATTGCCTTGCAGTTTGAAAGGTTTCTGGGGTTCTGTTCTGCTTCCAATGTGTCCTTGGCCCTTGGAAAGGCCTGTGCATTGAATGGCTTTGGCAACTTTGGTTCTTTGGTGCTTTGCAAATTGGGCTGAGACAGTGTTCAGAGTGCATTGCCTTGCAGTTTGAAAGGTTTCTGGGGTTCTGTTCTGTTTCCAATGTGTCCTTGGCCCTTGGAAAGGCCTGTGCATTGAATGGCTTTGGCAACTTTGGTTCTTTGGTGCTTTGCAAATTGGGCTGAGACAGTGTTCAGAGTGCATTGCCTTGCAGTTCCAAAGGTTTCTGGGGTTCTGTTCTGCTTCCAATGTGTCCTTGGCCCTTGGAAAGGCCTGTGCATTGAATGGCTTTGGCAACTTTGGTTCTTTGGTGCTTTGCAAATTGGGCTGAGACAGTGTTCAGAGTGCATTGCCTTGCAGTTCCAAAGGTTTCTGGGGTTCTGTTCTGCTTCCAATGTGTCCTTGGCCCTTGGAAAGGCCTGTGCATTGAATGGCTTTGGCAACTTTGGTTCTTTGGTGCTTTGCAAATTGGGCTGAGACAGTGTTCAGAGTGCATTGCCTTGCAGTTCCAAAGGTTTCTGGGGTTCTGTTCTGCTTCCAATGTGTCCTTGGCCCTTGGAAAGGCCTGTGCATTGAATGGCTTTGGCAACTTTGGTTCTTTGGTGCTTTGCAAATTGGGCTGAGACAGTGTTCAGAGTGCATTGCCTTGCAGTTCCAAAGGTTTCTGGGGTTCTGTTCTGCTTCCAATGTGTCCTTGGCCCTTGGAAAGGCCTGTGCATTGAATGGCTTTGGCAACTTTGGTTCTTTGGTGCTTTGCAAATTGGGCTGAGACAGTGTTCAGAGTGCATTGGCTTGCAGTTTCAAAGGTTTCTGGGGTTCTGTTCTGCTTCCAATGTGTCCTTGGCCCTTGGAAAGGCCTGTGCATTGAATGGCTTTGGCAACTTTGGTTCTTTGGTGCTTTGCAAATTGGGCTGAGACAGTGTTCAGAGTGCATTGCCTTGCAGTTCCAAAGGTTTCTGGGGTTCTGTTCTGCTTCCAATGTGTCCTTGGCCCTTGGAAAGGCCTGTGCATTGAATGGCTTTGGCAACTTTGGTTCTTTGGTGCTTTGCAAATTGGGCTGAGACAGTGTTCAGAGTGCATTGCCTTGCAGTTCCAAAGGTTTCTGGGGTTCTGTTCTGCTTCCAATGTGTCCTTGGCCCTTGGAAAGGCCTGTGCATTGAATGGCTTTGGCAACTTTGGTTCTTTGGTGCTTTGCAAATTGGGCTGAGACAGTGTTCAGAGTGCATTGGTTTGCAGTTTCAAAGGTTTCTGGGGTTCTGTTCTGCTTCCAATGTGTCCTTGGCCCTTGGAAAGGCCTGTACATTGAATGGCTTTGGCAACTTTGGTTCTTTGGTGCTTTGCAAATTGGGCTGAGACAGTGTTCAGAGTGCATTGGCTTGCAGTTTCAAAGGTTTCTGGGGTTCTGTTCTGCTTCCAATGTGTCCATGGGCCTTTTAAAGGCCTGTGGATTGAATGGCTTTGGCAACTTTGGTTCTTTCTTTGTTTGCAAATTGGGCTGAGACAGTGTTCAGAGTGCATTGCCATGCAGTTCCAAAGGTTTCTGGGGTTCTGTTCTGCTTCCAATGTGTCCATGGGCCTTTTAAAGGCCTGTGCATTGAATGGCTTTGGCAACTTTGGTTCTTTGGTGCTTTGCAAATTGGGCTGAGACAGTGTTCAGAGTGCATTGGCTTGCAGTTTCAAAGGTTTCTGGGGTTCTGTTCTGCTTCCAATGTGTCCTTGGCCCTTGGAAAGGCCTGTGCATTGAATGGCTTTGGCAACTTTGGTTCTTTGCTTCTTTGCAAATCTTTTTTTTTATTCTTTAGATTGGCCCTGCAAGTCATTCTTAACTTCTTTAGTGCCTTAGGCAAGTTTCTATTAGAGTGTATTGTAGGGTACTTAAGGAAATAGGCCTCTATTGTAACCTTCCATTGACTTGCAGGGTCAATCTGGGGTCATGGAACGGATTAGTCATTTTCAATGGGAAATAGGCCCCGGGTTACGAAATTTTCGGCTTACGAAAAAGGTGCTGGAACGAATTAATTTCGTAACCCGGGGGACCACTGTACATCATTACTGTGCCCATATTATAGGAGGTTGGATTTAGAATCTTTATGACATCCTTGTAGGCCAGGGCTCTTTCCCATTCTCTTGATATCTTTTGTAGATATTAGACTACAGATCCTGGCATTCCATGCCAGCATAGTATGTGCCATAGTCAAGAAGATTGGGGATGGTGAACTTACAGCATGATACATTAGATTGGCACCAGACTGGTGAAGGCTGGTCTAAATTGTAGCAAAGTTCTTACTATGGTATGTTATAAGAGGAGTGGGAAACTTTCAGATATCAGGAGCTGTATTGCTGCATCCCCCATAAATTTGGAGGTGGCCATCACTTTTACTATTGCCACCTAAATTCAGCAACTACAGTGCGGGCTTTGTACAGTGCATAGAGACATACCAGAAGGAGGCAGGGACAGAGACTTACCAAAAGTAAACACGAAAACGTGTTGTTGTTTTTTATCTCTGCAGTATTAACCACTGATTTTTTGGCATAGAGTCTAACCCCATTCTGCTGTGCAGGAACTCACAATCAAAGCATACCCCGACAGATGGCCATCCAGCCTCTCCTTAAAGACCTTCAAAGTGTGGTGGGTAGATTTAAATTGGAATTGCTCCCTAATATGCAGAAGGGTAGATACCCAGGCCTCCAACTGCTGGACCTTCTCTTCCAACAGAGCTACTAACTTGCACTTGGTGCAGGTGAAGTTATCTACATCCACAGGCAAGCAAATAAACATCCCTCAACTGTTGCAGATGATTTCAACAGCTTCCTCACTGTCCATATTGAGATGATTAAAGTAGTCATAAAACAGGACTCTGAGCTTCCCCCTCCAAAGGTTATTCACCCTTGAAAGGACCCCGTTGGCCTGGCCTTTTCACCAAGTGCTATCAGCAAGATAAAGATACTGGAGCTATAGCTATATAGAGAGCTATCAATTGCTAGCTCCTTCTCCAACCAAGTCTCTTACTCATTTGCTCTGATCAAACCCCCCCTCCCAACACACTTAAAGAAAAACAGTTAAAAAGTAACAGAAAAGCCCCAAACACAGCTCCCAGATCACCTTCTGCTCTGTGTTGTGAGTCTTATTTGACTGTGAAAATTCATGCACCCTTAGGCCCACCCCTCTGAAATCAGTTAAAAACAGCTAGGTTGCTAACCACCCCAATGCTTCACAAAAGCGCACCACTCAGGAGCAAAAATACTCCAAGTCTGAAAAGGACTCGCCCAATGAAAATGGCTTTCTCAGTAACTGGCTTTTCCTCTCTTCCTGTGCACCAGCTGTGGCTATTTGCAGTGGCAGCAGCAATCAGGGGACACAAAGAGATTTAGAAATTGAAATAAGAGGAGCATAGGGTACCCTGAACATTGTTTACTTTATTTGGTGTGAGGGTTTTTTTTTTTTTTTCATCTTCCTTTTCCTTCCCTATTTTTCCATAAGACATTGTGAATCAGAATGAAGTAGGAATAACACACGGCCAGTGTTTTGCACTTTATACTTTTTATTTGGCAGACTGATTTTTGTTTTAAAGGAAACAAACCATCTGTAGATGCTTCAGATGTGGCAGTGTAAAAAGGATTGGGGTCATATAGGTGTGAAAAAGAAGCAGAGTGCTTTTGCCATGCTTTAATGCACTCCTGAAAGAGCACAGAACTACAGTGTACAAGACCACTCAAAGTTCAGCTCAGTCCCAGGAGGTGTGGAGTCTCTGTTGGTATATATTGTGCTACATGGCACTCTGCGTAAAAGCAAGAGCACAGAAAAGGATGGGCGGGTTTAGAAGGTTCTTTTATCACACATGAAACAAAACATTTTTCCAAACTGCAGTTTAGAAGTGTCTGCTATAATATGCTCCCCCCAAATGCAACTAAATATCTTCAGTAATGTGAGATGTGTGCAGAAAAAATAGTAGACAATACTGTCTTGGATCTTTTCAGATCTGAGATTCTCCCCATTCCTCCCCCTGCTTCACTTGTCATGTCATCACAAGGCCCTGTTCACTCAGTTCTTGTTCTGCTTAAGTGATACAACAATTACCAACTAGGACATTCTATGCCACAGTCTCCAGTTCTTTCCACCGTTTTATTTCAACAGCATTCGAAGCAGAACTTTAAAAGCAGAACTTGGAACAGACAGGAAGGGCTTAAATTAAAGCTCATGCTCAGATCCACTGTCATGGATTGACACTATTGGGCAAGGCTTCTACTTGTGGGGATAGGAGGTGGGGAAGTCCTTTAGAGCCCTTGAGCCACTACCATTTGCCAATCCCACCTCCTGCTTGCCTCATGGCCACCAGGTAGTCTTCTCAAGCATGCTATGATCCTCACCCAGGTTGGACATGTTCCAGATGTTGATTAAAGATCATTTGTAAGTTTGTATGAAAGATTGTGAGATTGGGGAAACACACCTGATCTAATTAGAAAAGTGAATCCATACTCTTCCCCCCCCCCCCCGCCCCAGAAGAGTTAAAAGGATTGTTTAAACTTGGTTGCTGGAGATTTTAAGCATCTTTACATTCTGAACACATCAACATTCTTTCTTGAATTATTTCATAAACAAGAGAAGTCAAATATGAACCAATGAAATAGCAAAAACAAAATATACAGGAAATATTAGGAAAAAAATTGGTTCATAGTAAGTGTCTTTGGTTTGTAGTAAGTGTCTAATATGATTAATTTATCAAATAGCCATAGTAGCAGCAGCAAATAAAATCATGTTCTATAGTGCAGGTGGATTCATATTTCAACACTTTTTTGTCATCATGCTATTGTAAAGCTGTTTCTGTAGTTGTCCAAGGCTGAAGGGTTCCTATAGCTCTTATTGGCACGGTACAGATGGCCCAAAAGGGCCGTCCCTGCAGTGTGATTAGAGGTGGGGAGCGCGCAGCAACCGCATGCTCCCAAGCCCTAGCACGTACGAACAGCACAATTTTTACAGAGTGCCATCCACAGGCACACGCTGCCATGACATCATGGCGCATGCCGCGTTTACATGGCGTGGCGCACACCTGACATCATGGCACCACTGGAGGGAGCCTAGGGCACCCTTTCTGCAGCACTGAGCTTCCTGCTTTTCTGCTACTAGTATGGTATCATCTACATAGCTTAGACTGTTGATCTTATTTGAAAGTTATATGATCAAGTCTCCATTGGTTATCTTGACAAAATAAATTTCAGAAGTATGAGGCTGTTGCACAAACACGCAGCTTCTGTAAACCTCTGGTAATATAAGAATCAGGTTAGGAAGATAGGAATTAGACTTAACAGTTGTTATATCATGTACTTGGCAATCCTATACATATTTTCATAGAAGCGAATCTCACCGAACACTTAACTGCATGAAGTGTACAGAGAATTTCAGCCTTCAACCTGTCTCTGTACACACTTACCTGGGAGTAATTCCCATTACATTCAGTGGGACTTGCATCTGAGTATAACAACATACAGGCTACCATTACCTCAGTAAGATTTATTTGTGTGTTGAGTTCAGCATATCAAAAAATGGGTGAATAGGTTCTACTCTAGTTGGCACTAAGGAACATGATGCCAACCATAGGATTATACTTTTGTATATCTTATTTGATCCAGATATAGGGTGAGCATTCTTCAGCTTCAACACCCCTCAACCCCAGTCAGTCCAGCAACATCTAGAGCCATAAATGGTGACCATCTATGATCTGAGAGGTGTTTGCAACTGTAACGGCTAAACATAATGCATTTTGTGTAGCTTTGTATAGTGTAGACATTTGTAAAAACAAACATGAGATAAAAAATGGCAATTATTCAGTGCTCTTAAACCCCCATGGTGATATGGCTGGAAAACAGATGCAGAATGCTTTCAAAGTGAACCAGCTGACATTTTCTGTGCTATCATTTAACTGCTTTCAAAGTATTTCAGTTTTAGTGCTGAAAATGTCATCTTTTCTTCAATGCTGACAACTTTGACATTTTTGCTTAGGAAGAAATCCCGTACTCTTTCTTTCAAATAACAACATTTGCTGATCGCTTTCTCTCTAAACAATTTGCTTCATTTAATCACTCCAGACTGTGCCACCTGGCTCTCAGATCTAGAGAGTTTTGCCTTGCTTTATCAGCACCTTATACTGCTTCCTGGAGCCCCATGACTGTTGTATGCCTATTAAGGTTTTCTTTAGGGTCCTCATTGACCCAAAGGCATGCCATCATAAAAATAAAAAGTAACATACCATTACCAATGTTTCAACATATTGGCATATCACCTCTTCCAGCAGAGAGTTTATGTTAATAAAGGATGTCTGCTATGAAACTATTATTGGTGGTGTGATTTTAAAAAATACCTATTGAGTATTTTTTTTTTTTTTTGGAATTTTATCAGATACTATATTTGTATGTTTCAGGACACCTAGAATATCCACTAGGGACTTGTGAGCAGGTTATAAACATGACATAATGATAAAAAGAATAATACATGATATTTATTATGCAAGTGAAGAATGAAAGGCCAGTTTTGTTTTTTAAAGATATTTAAAGAGAAAAAGACTGTTTTCAGTGATGGGCTGGCACAATAAAAAGGTCTGGGAGACAGATGGTCCCCAGGTATAACTCAACTGTAACCAGCTATAAATTCTGTTCCTGGACACTCCACACATCTTAGGAGGTAGACTCAAGTCTACAAAAGCTTATGCTACCAGCTTCATTCTTTCAATTCATCTCAAAGCTGTTACAAGATCACTTTTTCATAGAGCTATGACTCAAGACACTATTAAATCCTCATAATATTCAACTTTCCAGCTCCTTTCCTATATCCCTTGCTCATCTTATCATAGTAAGCCCTCTGAGCGGTTGTTCCCCGATTTGTCCTCTTAACCTCTAGCAGGTTCTTCCCTGTCGTCCTAAATGTGCGGAGTGGATTGTATAGGGAGAGGCATTCCTTTCAGTAACTTGGGCCCAAGCCATATAGGGCTTTAAAGGTAACGACCAACACTTTGTACTGTGCCCGGGAGCTAATCGGTAGCCAGTGTAGTGATTTTAGTATAGGGGTAATGCGCTCCGTTCTAGGAGTCCCCGTTAATAATCTGGCTGCCGCATTCTGGACTAATTGAAGCTTCCGAACTTGGTACAAAGGTAGCCCCATGTAGAGTGCATTACAGAAATCTAATCGAGAGGTTACCAGTGCCTGTATCAATGGTAGGGGCGCAGTTGGTGTATCAGCCGTAGTTGATACCATGCACTCCTGGCCGTCGCCTCTACCTGAGAAGTCAGGCTGAGGGTCAAGTCCAGGAATACACCCAGGCTGCGGACCTTGTTCTTTAGGGGAAGTGTGACCCCGTCAAGAACAGGGTGATGTAACTCTCCATCTGGGTCAGAGGAACCTATCGCACGTACCTCCATTTCTCTGGATTCACCTTGAATCTATTTTAGGTGGCATTTAAAAATGGCAAAATTAGCCAGAATTAACAAGAACCAAATGTGGCAAAGATAAAGGATTATGGATCTATATGTGGTGGACATGCCCACTAGTTAAAGAATTTTGGAAACAAATACACCAAATGTTAGGCAATACAGTAACTTGTTATATAATTCATTGTATTACTTGTTACTTTTCCATTACTTTACTTAAAAAAAACAAGTTTGATAAGAGAACTGTGTGAAACAAAAGATCCTTGTAAAATTGCCTGCATGATACCTTTTAAACATTGCTTTAAAAAAGTAACTAGTAAAAGTTACTCATGTGACACCAACAGACTACCTTCAAATCTACTCACTAACTTGCTTTAAAAATGTAGTTTGATTATGCTCTCATTACTCCCAAATAGGTTAACACTTCACAGGTAAATAAGTCACTTGCACCTTGCTTGCTACTTCCAAGCTCTGCTGCTCAGCAGAAACGTATAAGAGACTGTGCAGAAAGTGTTCTGTGCTACCTCAAAGCAATTTCTCTCTTTTTACCAACCATGGCTGGGCTGGGAACAGGTATCATCTTCACTTTACGTCTTTCACAGCAACCAATATGAACTTCTATATCACACCAGGTTTCTGCTCCACACATTTTTTAAGGTGGCAAATTCAGCTCCAGTTAACTTACCACCTCAGTAAACAAGAACCTGCTCAGGAGATCCCTGACTGATGGGAACTGCAGATAGCTCAGAGAAAGAGAAAGCAGGAGATTGATAACCATCTCATATACAGCTTGGGCTACAGCCTGCTAACTTTACATGCCCTCTGTCTGATTGCTCCCACATGAAAAGATACTGAGATGTAACACTGGCACTATGCTGTTCCAGTCTAAACAGGAGATTTGGATTGGATTGCCCTTCAATACACCTGCTCACTTATCAACTCTTTTTGTTCTTTCTGTTTAAACAAGCATTTTCTTTTAGAAAAATAAAGCTAAAAATAAAATTAAAAATGAGTGTCAACTATACACATCACTTTAAAAATACATGCAATCTACTTTGTTTATGCATGATTTTGATATATTGTATAATATATATACAAAATATATTGCATACCTAAATGTAATCTCTCTCTCTCTCTCTCTCATGGGGTATATAAAAGGATATTGTAGCACCTTTGAGACCAATCAAGAGGTAGAAATTAATAGCATAAAGTTTTGTTTCTTTTGCCAAATTTTAGTCTATAAAAGCAAAATAAAAACCCAGGCAATCAGAAAGAAGCTTCTGGGCAGAAAGGATTATTAATTCTTTGAAACACATCCACAGATTGTGCCCATTCTTCGGAAAGAAACTAGCCACAGGGAATGAGCGACCACAGATATTTTCTGTGTATGATGATGATGATGATGATGATGATGATATTTTTTTATTTCTAGCCCGCCCCTCTGAGCAAGCAATCGGGGCGGGTTACAAGAAGAGATTAAAACACAACAGTTAAAATAAACCAATCCCATCCCCACCTCCCACCCCTAAAAAAGGATTAAATCAACTGTAGTTAAAACATAGTAAAATACAAACAATATTGCATATCAGCAACAGGCCTAAGAGTTCTTAAGCTGTGTGGGACAGGCCAAGGAGGAGAAAAACTGGAAAAGCTCTAAGGCTTGGACTTGGAGCCAGAAGATGACTAAACATTATCTGGGAAGGCCTGCCAGAAGAGACGCGTCTTTAAGGCTTTTTGAAGCCATCAATGAATGAAAGGAGACGCATCTCATCCGGCAGGTCGTTCCACCGCCTGGGGGCGATAGCTGAGATAGCTGAGGTCTGTGACAGTCTAGTTTTGATAGGCTGTAGCAGGTTCCTCCCAGGGGACCGAAGTGTGCCGGGGGGGGGGTTCATACGGGAAGAGGTGGCCCCTAAGATAGGATGGATCCAAGCCATGTAATAATAATGTTTTTATTTATACCCCGCTCTTCAGCCAAGACTATCAGGGCGGCTTACAATTTGTTAAACAAACAGCTTCATTTACAATTGTAAGCTATTTGCCCCCAACAATCTGGGTACTCATTTTAGCGACCTCGGAAGGATGCAAGCCTGAGTCGAGCTTCAGCCCTTTGCTGGTCTTGAACTCGCCACCTTATGGTTTTGAGTGAGTGGCTGCAGTACAGGCATTTAACCACTGCGCCACCAGGGCTGTTTTTAGGGCTTTAAAGGTTAAAACCAACACCTTGTACTGCGCCCGGAAACTGATCGGCAGCCAGTGGAGAGACTTGAGCACGGGTGTTATGTGCTTTCTCCTTGATGTTCCTGTAACAAGTCTGGACACAGAAGCCAGCCAGCTGCATATGAGAAGCCTGTCAGCAATACATGGATGTTATAGTATCTTCTTACATGTGCTCCCTGGCAGCTGGTATACAGAGACATTGCTGCTCTGGTACTGGATGGACTGGATATAGTTATCTTGATTAGTAGACATTGATAACCCCAAGCTCCATGAGTTTGGCCTTATTCAGACCGGCCATTAGGCCGACCTGGGGATGGAGTCAGGGCGTCACATCCAGATGACGTATGCCCTGACTCCACCTCCAGGATGCCATGACATGACATGGTGCTCCACACAGCTCCTCTGGAGCATGTCCATATGACACAAAGGAGTGCCATAGCTATGGCAGCATGGCTATGGCACCCTTTCCAAGGTGCAAAAGTGGCTCCTTTTTGTGCCTGGAAAGGCCAGATCAGGGCCATGGCTGAAGAAGGGGCAGCTGGAAGCCACCCTTTTGGGGATGTTTGTACAGCTCCTTTGTCTCATTCTCTTTTAAAGCCATCTCTATTTGTTGCCCAACTCTACATCTTTTGGTAGTTAATTCCATAGGGCTACCTTCATTTAAAAGGCTCTGCAAATACAAGTAGTCTGAGAACCACCATCTTGAGGGAGAGAAAGGCAGGCCAGCTCCTTCTGCAAGCAAGAAGAGCCCTCCCTCCATCCACCATCTTGAGGAGGAGAGAAAGGCAGGCCAGCTCCTTCTGCAAACAAGAAGAGCCCTCCCTCCATCCACCATCTTTAGGGAGAGAAAGGCAGGCCAGCTCCTTCTGCAAACAAGAAGAGCCCTCCCTTCATCCACCATCTTTAGGGAGAGAAAGGCAGGCCAGCTCCTTCTGCAAACAAGAAGAGCCCTCCCTCCATCCACCATCTTTAGGGAGAGAAAGGCAGGCCAGCTCCTTCTGCAAACAAGAAGAGCCCTCCCTCCATCCACCATCTTTAGGGAGAGAAAGGCAGGCCAGCTCCTTCTGCAAACAAGAAGAGCCCTCCCTTCATCCACCATCTTTAGGGAGAGAAAGGCAGGCCAGCTCCTTCTGCAAACAAGAAGAGCCCTCCCTTCATCCACCATCTTGAGGAGGAGAGGAAGGCAGGCCAGCTCCTTCTGCAAACAAGAAGAGCCCTCCCTCCATCCACCATCTTTAGGGAGAGAAAGGCAGGCCAGCTCCTTCTGCAAACAAGAAGAGCCCTCCCTTCATCCACCATCTTTAGGGAGAGAAAGGCAGGCCAGCTCCTTCTGCAAACAAGAAGAGCCCTCCCTCCATCCACCATCTTTAGGAAGAGAAAGGCAGGCGAGCTCCTTCTGCAAACAAGAAGAGCCCTCCCTCCATCCACCATCTTTAGGGAGAGAAAGGCAGGCCAGCTCCTTCTGCAAACAAGAAGAGCCCTCCCTTCATCCACCATCTTTAGGGAGAGAAAGGCAGGCCAGCTCCTTCTGCAAACAAGAAGAGCCCTCCCTTCATCCACCATCTTTAGGGAGAGAAAGGCAGGCCAGCTCCTTCTGCAAACAAGAAGAGCCCTCCCTCCATCCACCATCTTTAGGGAGAGAAAGGCAGGCCAGCTCCTTCTGCAAACAAGAAGAGCCCTCCCTTCATCCACCATCTTTAGGGAGAGAAAGGCAGGCCAGCTCCTTCTGCAAACAAGAAGAGCCCTCCCTCCATCCACCATCTTTAGGGAGAGAAAGGCAGGCCAGCTCCTTCTGCAAACAAGAAGAGCCCTCCCTCCATCCACCATCTTTAGGGAGAGAAAGGCAGGCCAGCTCCTTCTGCAAACAAGAAGAGCCCTCCCTTCATCCACCATCTTTAGGGAGAGAAAGGCAGGCCAGCTCCTTCTGCAAACAAGAAGAGCCCTCCCTTCATCCACCATCTTTAGGGAGAGAAAGGCAGGCCAGCTCCTTCTGCAAACAAGAAGAGCCCTCCCTCCATCCACCATCTTTAGGGAGAGAAAGGCAGGCCAGCTCCTTCTGCAAACAAGAAGAGCCCTCCCTCCATCCACCATCTTTAGGGAGAGAAAGGCAGGCCAGCTCCTTCTGCAAACAAGAAGAGCCCTCCCTTCATCCACCATCTTTAGGGAGAGAAAGGCAGGCCAGCTCCTTCTGCAAACAAGAAGAGCCCTCCCTCCATCCACCATCTTTAGGGAGAGAAAGGCAGGCCAGCTCCTTCTGCAAACAAGAAGAGCCCTCCCTCCATCCACCATCTTTAGGGAGAGAAAGGCAGGCCAGCTCCTTCTGCAAACAAGAAGAGCCCTCCCTCCATCCACCATCTTTAGGGAGAGAAAGGCAGGCCAGCTCCTTCTGCAAACAAGAAGAGCCCTCCCTTCATCCACCATCTTTAGGGAGAGAAAGGCAGGCCAGCTCCTTCTGCAAACAAGAAGAGCCCTCCCTCCATCCACCATCTTTAGGGAGAGAAAGGCAGGCCAGCTCCTTCTGCAAACAAGAAGAGCCCTCCCTCCATCCACCATCTTTAGGGAGAGAAAGGCAGGCCAGCTCCTTCTGCAAACAAGAAGAGCCCTCCCTCCATCCACCATCTTTAGGGAGAGAAAGGCAGGCCAGCTCCTTCTGCAAACAAGAAGAGCCCTCCCTCCATCCACCATCTTTAGGGAGAGAAAGGCAGGCCAGCTCCTTCTGCAAACAAGAGC
Organism: Urosaurus nigricauda; assembly: GCA_034509955.1. NCBI lineage: Eukaryota > Metazoa > Chordata > Lepidosauria > Squamata > Phrynosomatidae > Urosaurus > Urosaurus nigricauda. Next base: position 250,518,321 of record JAOEGL010000001.1, on the reverse strand, counting down.
CCTCCCTCCATCCACCATCTTTAGGGAGAGAAAGGCAGGCCAGCTCCTTCTGCAAACAAGAAGAGCCCTCCCTTCATCCACCATCTTTAGGGAGAGAAAGGCAGGCCAGCTCCTTCTGCAAACAAGAGCCCTCCCTCCATCCACCATCTTTAGGGAGAGAAAGGCAGGCCAGCTCCTTCTGCAAACAAGAAGAGCCCTCCCTTCATCCACCATCTTTAGGGAGAGAAAGGCAGGCCAGCTCCTTCTGCAAACAAGAAGAGCCCTCCCTTCATCCACCATCTTGAGGAGGAGAGAAAGGCAGGCCAGCTCCTTCTGCAAACAAGAAGAGCCCTCCCTCCATCCACCATCTTTAGGGAGAGAAAGGCAGGCCAGCTCCTTCTGCAAACAAGAAGAGCCCTCCCTTCATCCACCATCTTTAGGGAGAGAAAGGCAGGCCAGCTCCTTCTGCAAACAAGAAGAGCCCTCCCTCCATCCACCATCTTTAGGGAGAGAAAGGCAGGCCAGCTCCTTCTGCAAACAAGAAGAGCCCTCCCTTCATCCACCATCTTTAGGGAGAGAAAGGCAGGCCAGCTCCTTCTGCAAACAAGAAGAGCCCTCCCTCCATCCACCATCTTTAGGAAGAGAAAGGCAGGCCAGCTCCTTCTGCAAACAAGAAGAGCCCTCCCTCCATCCACCATCTTTAGGAAGAGAAAGGCAGGCCAGCTCCTTCTGCAAACAAGAAGAGCCCTCCCTTCATCCACCATCTTTAGGGAGAGAAAGGCAGGCCAGCTCCTTCTGCAAACAAGAAGAGCCCTCCCTCCATCCACCATCTTTAGGAAGAGAAAGGCAGGCCAGCTCCTTCTGCAAACAAGAAGAGCCCTCCCTCCATCCACCATCTTTAGGAAGAGAAAGGCAGGCCAGCTCCTTCTGCAAACAAGAAGAGCCCTCCCTCCATCCACCATCTTTAGGAAGAGAAAGGCAGGCCAGCTCCTTCTGCAAACAAGAAGAGCCCTCCCTCCATCCACCATCTTTAGGAAGAGAAAGGCAGGCCAGCTCCTTCTGCAAACAAGAAGAGCCCTCCCTCCATCCACCATCTTTAGGAAGAGAAAGGCAGGCCAGCTCCTTCTGCAAACAAGAAGAGCCCTCCCTTCATCCACCATCTTTAGGGAGAGAAAGGCAGGCCAGCTCCTTCTGCAAACAAGAAGAGCCCTCCCTCCATCCACCATCTTTAGGAAGAGAAAGGCAGGCCAGCTCCTTCTGCAAACAAGAAGAGCCCTCCCTCCATCCACCATCTTTAGGAAGAGAAAGGCAGGCCAGCTCCTTCTGCAAACAAGAAGAGCCCTCCCTCCATCCACCATCTTTAGGAAGAGAAAGGCAGGCCAGCTCCTTCTGCAAACAAGAAGAGCCCTCCCTTCATCCACCATCTTTAGGGAGAGAAAGGCAGGCCAGCTCCTTCTGCAAACAAGAAGAGCCCTCCCTCCATCCACCATCTTTAGGAAGAGAAAGGCAGGCCAGCTCCTTCTGCAAACAAGAAGAGCCCTCCCTCCATCCACCATCTTTAGGAAGAGAAAGGCAGGCCAGCTCCTTCTGCAAACAAGAAGAGCCCTCCCTCCATCCACCATCTTTAGGGAGAGAAAGGCAGGCCAGCTCCTTCTGCAAACAAGAAGAGCCCTCCCTCCATCCACCATCTTTAGGAAGAGAAAGGCAGGCCAGCTCCTTCTGCAAACAAGAAGAGCCCTCCCTCCATCCACCATCTTTAGGGAGAGAAAGGCAGGCCAGCTCCTTCTGCAAACAAGAAGAGCCCTCCCTTCATCCACCATCTTTAGGGAGAGAAAGGCAGGCCAGCTCCTTCTGCAAACAAGAAGAGCCCTCCCTTCATCCACCATCTTGAGGGAGAGAAAAGCAAGCCAGCTCCAACAGGCCTTGCCTGAAAAGAAGAGCCCTCCCTCCATCTACCATCTTGAGGGAGAGAAAGGCAAGCCAGAGCTCCAACAGGCCTTGCCTGAAGAGAATAAGAGCCCTCTCTCCAGTCCATCTGCCTTGGTTCAGGCCTCCGAGGGAGAGAAAATCTGCTGGACTTTCCTCCTTCCCCACCACCATTCACTTCTATTTTTGTGTCATGTCTTTTTAGATTGTAAGCCCAAGGGCAGGGAAATGTCTAATTAACAAACTGTAAGCCGCTCTGATAGCCTTGGCTGAAGAGTGGGGTATAAATAAAAATTATTATTATTATTATTATTATTATTATTATTATTATTGTGTTCTACCAACATAAAAAATGAAAGTATTAATTTTAGTTAACTTATCATATGTATCTCTATTAAATTAAGCCACTGTCTGCATTCATAAACTATATGATGCAGACTTTTCTGCCTTTACAAATGGTCCACAGTATTTTTTAAGAATCATGGTCAGTTGATGTAAAAGGAAAAGCTTTCCAACCTCAAATAGGGGGCATACTTTATTATAGGGACTCCTGCCAGTTTGATAAGGAGCAATATTTCCAACCCTCAAATAAGGGATGTCCATTTGAACAAGGAATACCTGGCAACTGTCACCTCTCCCTGAGTTTAACATGCAGCTCTTCTGTATACACACAATACCATTTGTTAAGATCTCTTTATCTAGAATGAGTCACAAAGAAGTTCTATTTACCTACTTTTGAAGGCTATCCATATTTACTTGCTCCCACACAAATCTTCTCTTCCTCAGAAGAAGCATCCATTTCAAGATTGAAATATACCCCTTCTGCTGTACGTATAGAATTACATACTGTTGTAGATCTCTTTCCTCATTAACTCAATAGCCTGCCCATGGACATGATTTCTAGAACCATAGATCTAAAAGCAACCAGTACTTCCATGTAGAGTAAGACCATTTACTTAAAAGGAATTTGGTATGTTAAAACTAATGTTCTACAGATTCACCTACTCCCACAACTGTTCTGATTTGGTAGGGACAGTCCTGATTAATCCACCGTTGTTCTACTTTATTAGTGTTTTTAATATGTCCCAGTTTCTGTCTCCTCCTCCCCTTTCCTCCTTTGTCTTCAGTGTATCTCAGTAGCTGCAAACTGACTTCAAAGTAAAAAAAAAAAAAAAAAAAGCAGTTTGCATTCAACTCAGCAAGATAGGAGAGGAAGGAAGAATCTTGCCCTTCCCAGGAAGATCAGGCAAAAGTAAATAACTGCAGTCCCTTCTAGCTTGTATGCCCTTCCTCATTTTGCTATTTTGATCACACTCTGATGTTCCTTGGCCACATGTATCCTGGGTTTCATTTGTGAAACATGGAAGGGTATGGGATCAGTGCATCTATTCTACTTGAACCTAGCCATTAGATTTGGGCCATAGCATTCTGTATTTCATGGCTAGCTAATAGGCACACTTTGTGCTCTAACATCCTTGACAAGTCTGCATGTTCCACAGAATTTAATTCTTTATTGCATTTCTTGACTGAGAGCAAGACAGTCATTCCTAGTGAGCGGCTATATATCATTTAGTCATCTTGCTGTGGAAAGCAGCCATTTGGGCAAGATGTAAAATTAAAGAAGTCATGGATTCAGGAACTTTGAGGGTCTCCCTTTTGTCCATAATGAATAAGAAAAATGACTTTCTGAACTAGATGGAGGCACTAAAAATAGTGCTTTGTGCAATGGAAATTGTACAGTTATATTTCACTTCTGTGCTGACTGACATGTTCAATTAGCTTGTCAGTTTTTGGTAGTAGATAATTCACTCATAAAAGCTCTGCACTAGTTCTGATTTTCTCACACACACACATACACATACTCTCTCTCTCTCTCTCTCTCTCAAAATATTGTCTCCAGTCAAATTAATATGTCCAATTGTTCACATTCCTTACTGAGGGGAAAAGCCTTTCATAGACTATGCTTTGGAGGAAAAGATCTGTAATAATACTGACAGTTAATTATACCAAATAGAGTTGTTTATCACCATCTTCCCAATCTAAAACAGCTACTCCATAGCAGCAGTTCACCACAGGGCAGAGGTACAATAATATAGCATCTTTGCAACAACCCTGTGTGACCTCTCTGTCCCCATAACCACTGGACAGGAAGCTTACACTGAAATTTCTGTCATAACCTTTAAGCTATCAGTCCTTGTATTAATTTTGTTGTAAGCATATGTTAAAAATGCATTGTCAGATGCCTTGGAAAAGCAAGACAAGTATATTTTAAATAAATAACTATGGGCTACCAGTCCAGCAAAAGCTGTTATGTGCATGCAAGACTGAAGCAGAGAAGAGAATACAGGTGAGTATATTTACTTTTAATCTGTGATGATGTTCTAAGTGAGGCGTCAGGGTAGATATAATCTCAGGCATCAAAACATTGCATACAGGCTTAACTAATAAAACCCTAATGGTATCAGCTGTTGTTGTTGGATGGGATGGTTAAGCTAAAAGATAGCAGATGAAGGAGCACTTAAGCCATTCTTGTTCTACTGTGTCTCCATTTTGAAATTGCCTGAAACTGTGGATAGACAGGAAATGTGTATTTGGAACCCTCTGGGGAGGGGATAACAGCAATTTTGACTAGCATCAGTAGGAAAAGGATAAAGCAAGTAATCTACTGTTTATCCACTTTAGATCATGGCCCTGTCTGCACAGACTAGAACACTCTGAGGGCAGACTGGAGTATTCTTGCCCCAGAGCTGCTACAACAGCCCTCTGTTACCTGGCAATCCTGTTGCAATGCTGGGCAGCTGTTTCCATGCATGTCCTGCTGTACTGCCCGGTGCACCTGCTACCATGGCAAGTTGCTTACTCTGAGGGTAGGAAGAGGTACCCAGCATTGATCACATAGGTGGGCACCTCACCTCAAGCCAGACTATTTGCCACGGTGGTGGCCACACCAGGTGGCATAGTGGAACACATTGAAAACAGATGGCCAGCATTGCAATAGAGGGCTCCAGATCTTCCAGGAAGATCAAGAATAAAAGATAACTTTAAAAATACATTATAAGGGTGTTAAAGAGCAGGTTCAGTGCCGAACAGCCCAGATGTCACCCAGAATGTTCACCCCAGAACATTGGGTTGTATGTCATCTGGACTTTCATCTAAGGGGATGTGGGGCAGGATGTTTTATTTGGTGCCTACACACATGGCTAATGTTCTCCTAAAGCAGTAGTTCCAAAATTTGGATCTCTGCTTCTAATTACAGGCAAACTCCATAAGCTTTTATTATATCTTCGATTTTCTACCCACCTGCCCATGGCTGCTAAGGCCTGATATAGCCCTTGACAAGTCTTGTAAGATCTGATGTGGCACATGATACTGTGTTTTTCATATCCACACTGAACTCCCAGATTGACTCAAAGGACTGGCCAAAATGATGTTATCACTTCAATGTCTAAGAAGATTCCCATGCACTGAAGTAGCTTCCAAAAATGGCCTAATAGACCTTGGATAAGAAAAGTCTACCCCATTTCTCCCATTCCACAACCTTCAGGGTGATTATCAGGATGTGAGCTTTCCTGATGTGATTTTATTGGTGCCACAGTGGTTAAATGCTGCCACAAGGTTGTGATTTCAATCCCAGGGCTCCAAGGCTGACTCAGTGGCCATGCATTTGTAGGTATGTAAAATGAGTACCCAGCTAAGTACCAGTACCAATTGAAGTTTCTGGGTTAGGCACAAAGGTAGCCCCATGTAGAGTGTGTTACAGTAATCCAGACATGAGGTGACCAGCGCATGTACCACAGCATCCAGGTCCTTCATCTCCAGGAAAGGGTGCAGCTGGCAGATCAGCCAAAGCTGATAGCAGGCACTTCTGACCACTGCATTCACCTGACAGGTCATGTGAAGCGATGAGTCTAGAAATACCCCCAGACTGCGAATAGAGTCCTGTGAGGAGAGTGTGATTCCATCCAGGACTGGAAGATGTATTCCCAGACCTGGTTTCAGGCCTGTGACTGTCAGTACATCCGTTTTGTCAGGATTTAGCCTCAATCTATTTTCCCTCATCCAATCCATTACCGCTGCAAGACAGTCATTGAGAGGAGAGACGCCATCTGAGGTCTGAGCAGATGATCTGGTCATGAAGAAGTATATCTGAGTGTCATCAGCATACTGATGACACTGAGCTCCATGCCTCCATATGATCTCACCCAGCAGCTTCATATAAATATTAAATAGCATTGGGGACAGGATGGCGCCCTGAGGGATGCCAGAATCTACCTCGATTTTAGAGGAGCAGCTGTCCCTGAGCCTCATCCTTTGGGACCTGTCAGAGAGGAAGGAACGGAACCACCACAAAGCAGTGCCTCCGATACCCATCCTTGCTGCGGAAAACTGGCTTACAGACTGTAAACCACATAGAGAGTGCTAAATTTATTATTAAGTGGAATAGAAAGTGGAATAGAAATGTAAATGCTATTGCTATTGCTATTTTTTATGTATAGGTGAGAATAAGAGTTTGTGTGCTCAATGTTTTAGGAAAGAGTAGGATATGTGCTGTCCTTGGGATATTGACAGTTCCTGGCATTCTTCACCATTGACTATGCTGGCTAGAGCTGCTGTGGGTTGCATTTCAGCTGTATCAAAAGGGCCACCCTATTCCTATCCCTATTTCTACCCCTGCTGTCCTCAAGAAACTTATAAAAAGTATTCTTGCCACAGCTGTTTAATTAAAACCTTGCCCCTTCTGTTCAAATGCCTCTCTTCTTTTCAGCAAAATAAACTCGTTCTGGAAATAGTCACCACTCAATTCTCTCTTGCTTGAACACATTGGATTTCAGGTGCAGACTAAAAATAAAGAAGTGACATACCTTCACAAAACAATGGACATATTTCTTACCATTTTATGACTACTTTTTATTCCCTATACCTGCATTTGGAGGCATTTGTCATTTCCTGGTGGTTTTGCAGCTCAGTGGTGCAGTTTTCATTTTCTGCTTATCACAAGGCACATAGGAAAATGGAGATAAAAAGCTTCGTTATCAAAGTGAAAATATCAGTCAAAATAGCTAATTGCAGTCCCACTCTCCATAATCCTAAATTGTTGCATGCCATTTAGAAACTAATAAAGATGCATCATAATTTTCATTCACCTAGATCCATTGAATCAGGGGTTACATTGAGGAAAAATACTACTGGAATCTCAGTCTCTTTTTAAGTTTTGTTCACTAAAGTTTTGGTGAACATTTATTCCAGTTCTGCAGATAGATATTTTTCAGTGCACCATAGGATTTATGTGGCTGCATTCTTGCATTAATAAAGTTCTTCATTCATTTTGAAGAAATTTGCCAGATAACGTCAGAATAACCCTTGTTTCTGCTTTGGATATTCATTTACTTTGAGCATTTCCATCACAGAGAATATTAGTATTAATGTAAAATAAAAGATTGTCTGCTTGGAGTCAGCCATTATATGCTAGAATACCTGTCATTATGTTATTCATTAGCTAGATTTTTCCAAGAGTTGCATTTACTCTCTATGCTGCACAAAGCAAAAGAGATACAAGGAACCTTTTACAGGGGACAGCCTCATAATGTAGAACTCCCACTTGCTAATGTTTTCCTCTGTGTTGAAAAGTCTGAAAGCCATTTTAAGTGGGGCTTTCACATCTAATAAATACCAAACAATTATGTAAAAAAAATAAAAAAATAATGTCTGAGAGCCTATATTGGGATTGTATAAGTCTCTACATGCTGAGTTATGCATTAATTGTGCTAGCTAACAATTGTCTGGAAGAGAAGCTTTATGAAACTGCAGTGCTCATGTGCATACATGTACAATGAGCACATGGATATCCATGCACAATGTGAATCTGCATGTGCAACAGCACGGCATGTGCAACTCAGATTCCACACCTTGAACAGAATGTGGATCTTCCTCATTAGACAAAAATATCCAGCTGCTTCCACAGAGGGAATTACCATGTATAATTGACTAAAAGTCAATCCCATGTATAGGCAGAAGGCAGGTTTGGGGACAAAAATTGTGTAAAGTAGGCCTTCTGTATCTGGGGACTTGCCATCTGCAGATTCCAGCATTCGCAGATGGTGGGGGGGGGGCAGAGGAGGAGGAGGCAGAAGAGGAGGTGGTAAGGAAGAGGAGGAGGAGGAGGAGGAAATAGGAGGAAAGAAGAGGAAGAAGTGGAGGTGGCAGCGGGGAAGAGGAGGGAGGAAGAGGAGGAGGGAGAAGGAAGCAGTGGTGGCAGTGGGAGGAAGAGGAGGAAGAGGTGGCAGCAGGAAGAAGAGGCAGACCCCACAGTGAGGGCAGTAAGGCAGGCTTCAGACAGTCAGGGCAGCAAAGTGCCATTGTCCCCAATGGTGGGGCGGCCACATGGCTGTGCCAGCATTGAGGACAATGCGATTTGAGCATCTGTGGGTTTTGGTATCCATGGCAAGCCACTGGGTGATCTTGGGCAAATCACATGCTCTCGCCTAAGAGGATGGCACTGGGAAATCTTCTCTTGCTAAGAAACTTTATCTAATACATGAATTAGCCACTGTCAAGGTTTCAAGTGAGATTGTGACTCATACAATGTACTTAGAAGGAAAGATGGGAGGGTGCTAACAAATGCTCTTGAAATTTTCCATAAATTATATAGACTGAGTCTCCCTTACCCAAAATCTTTTGGATTTTCAGATTTTATTTTATTTTTTTGCAGGGGTGGGGGGAATATTGAAATACTGGTATGTGATATCTCGGAGATGAAACCCAAGACTAAACACACAATTAACATTTCATATACACCTTATTCACCAATCCGAAGGTAATTTTATACAATATTTTAAATAATTTTGAGTATGAAACAAAGTCGGTGTACATTGAATCATCAGAAAGCAAAGGTGTCACTATCTCAACCGCCCATGAAAATGTTTTGATTTTTGAAGTATTTCAGCTTTTGGAATTCAGGATAGGGAGACTCTACCTGTTCTTAAAACTGCAACTTCCACATACTGAATATCTGTACTTTTGCTCTTCAGGTTTTGTTAGATGAAGAGATGTATCTCAAGAGATTGGCATTCAGCATACAGACTGTGATGGATAAAGGAAATCTGCAGCTTCTCATTACTTCTCCAAATAATTCTTCTTCCTAAGCATGACAGAACACTGGCACACAAATCAGGGATTAGCCTGGCAGAAAAGCATCAGAAACTCAGTTTATCCTCAGCACTGCAGATCAGACAAAGAAAGGTTGGAGGTTTGTTACGGAAACCTCTGCCTTTAGTACCTCATGACATGGTTTCAGATAATACTGAGCTGTATGAAATTCTCTGGCAGGTCCCCAGCTATTTCTTTCCTCTTGTCTATCCAAAGAGCAATCTGCATTTTTATTTAAAGGTGGGATTAGTCTGGTCATTGTAATACATAGGGAAGGAGTGATGCTAAGATTTGGTATTGTTCTGTACTGGAGATACTGGGACCCACATTTCTGCTGACCACCCACAATGTGATCCTACTATTGTTCAGTTTGGCTGAAGGATAGGATTATATAAATCCTATTGAAAAGTACAAGCTCTGTCCTTAAACTGGGTAGGCTGGGGTTGCTGTTCTTCACCTCCTCTGTCCTTTAATTAAATAGCTGTGGTTTATACTACTGCTTGTATTTTGTTACCTCTTTAATGATGCTTTTTTAAAAGATAGTGCAACGTGCAATTTTTAAAAAAACAACAGCGAGTCTTATTCAAGTTATTTGAACTTAAGCATTCCATTATCTGAATTTAAATAATCTGCATCACCCTCATGACAGAGATGTTGGGGGATGATGCACATCCCTCCCTGGAACAGGGGGACATGTTCAAATTGAGCCATGGCAGTTGTGCCATGGCAAGAGGAGGCTTGGGGATGTGACCAGATGTGATTTGAGCCCTGCCTCCCCACAACTCTCCATTCTGTCTCACGCGATTGACCCACCCTCCCGTCGCTGGTACAGTATGAAGCTTCTTGACCACTTTTGGGCTGGGTGGGATTTTTCTCCCTTTTCCACAGGCTTTTTTGCCTACCCCTTACTGTTCTCAGTTGGACTTGGACAGTTGGTTAGGGTGGTGTCCAAATAGGCTGACATTGGCAGAAATGGTGTGAAATTTAGAGTTCAGTAAGCACCTCACAACAACAATAATAATATTTATTTATTTATTTATAGCCTGCCCAATCACTAGGAATCCAGGCGGGTTACAACAGATTAAAATACACGAAATACAATAAAATCCAGAATTATCCCTTCCCACCCACCCCCTTCCCAAGCTAAAATGGAATTAAATCATCTCAAGTAAAACAATAAAAATATAATGGTGTCAAAATTAGAGGACAGGTTTGATAAACAGGGCGGGAGGGTGGTCTCTTTAATTACATGTGTAGATCTTGGGACCTAGGAGGTGGGGAAAGAGATAGCCCTTGAGGGTGGCCTGAAGCGTAAACCCTCTCTTTATCCTTGGGGATTGGCCTTTCTGGTTGGTCTTTCTGATGCAGAGAGCAACCCAGCTTTGTGTGATCGCCCAGGGAAGATGCAGAGAAGTGCTCATAATTTCCAGCTGCAGCTGCTCCCACTAGTGATGTGAAAAATATTGGTCAAAATTAGATAAACAGAAGAAATTTCGGTTATTCGAAGATTTCAAAAAGCTTTTTAAAGAGAAGAAATTATGAGCACTTCTTGATCAATGAGTAAGAATTTTGGTTTTCAATTCGATGGCCAGGATTTGAGTATTTTGCATAAGCAAAACTACCATTTATATTGGGTTTTTCTAGCAGAGGAATGTTCTTTAAACCTCTGCCAAACTTCTTTTTGACATGCTAATTGAGTTTGAAATGCTAGGTAATTAGTTTAATGTATGCTTCCCTAATGAAAAATACTTCTCAACAGGGAAAGAAAAAGTAACCTTTTGAAAGTGGGACTTTTGAAAAGAATATGTTTTTTTAAAAAAAATTGCATCTAGTTTTCAAAGGGAGAAAAGAAAAGAAATGGTTTGTCATAACACTAGCTTCCACATTAGGCTACTCCCCCCCCCCCTTAGTTGCAGTTCTCTTAAAAAATCAGTAAATAGGTCAAGTTAATAAAATGGCCCAATTTCACCCCATGTTTTGGTTTCTGTTTTATTGATGTGTCTTGTCTCGTTGTTTCTGGGATTAGTCACCAATAATTCTCTTGTTGCTCTGTTCCAGATATGCTTAGTTTATGGTTTATGTTACTACTAGTTTAGTAACAGTGTTCAGTGCAGTTATGCTGGCCACAAGACCACCAGAGAAGTCCTCGGACAACACTGGCTCTTCAGCTTAGTTATGAATATTAGCACTACCCCCTACAGTCAGTTGTGACTAGACATTCATGTCAAGGGACTATCTTTACCTACTTTTATTGGTAACCTAGTCAGATCATATAGGAGAAGATTTTTTAGATTCCTTCCAGTGTAACTAGCAACTGGAGGACTACCAATCCATAGTGGGGATTCAGAAAAGAAGAAAGAGTTAAAGGGCCCTACCCATCCCACACCAAAGTGGTGACCTTGAATGGCCCGACTGCTTTTGTTATTTTCTTCTTGAAATGCCATTCCCAAAAAGCCCTTTTGCAAATCTTGGCCCTCAAATAAAGTTAGCTTTTAAACTAGCTCCATTACTTTGGTCTATGCAATGTTATTTTTGTTTCTCTGTATTATCAAGTCTTATTCTTATTGATGTGTAGTAATATCACCCAAGTGGCTCTTGGTTATGGAGTGAAAGACAGAACAAATGACATCATGCACAGATAATAATAAAAATAAGGTTAGGGATCTCATGGCTTCTGGGCTACATACAAAAATAAGACCTTTCTTTCTTTCTTTCTTTCTTTCTTTTTCTTTCTTTTTGAAGCCCTAAACCTTAGTTTACTTAGGGCTAATCTAAACTGGCCAGAATACTCCAGGATGCTCCTGGAGTATTCTGGCCCCGGAGCTTTCCCAGATTCCTTCCATGACCTCCACCCCCTATAATAATACTGGGTTACTGTGTACACACACATTCCTACTATGTTGCCTGGTGCCACTGCGACTGACATGAATTGATCCCTCTGGTACAAGGCACCCAGGTATCAGTCACATGGCTGGGCTGGGCACCTCCTTTTGACCTCAGAGGGACTGACTTGTGCCAATGGAGGTGGCGCCGAGCAACACAGTGGGGACCTTTTGGTAAACAAGCACCTGGAATTGCTATGGAGTCTTCTAGAATTTCTTGTAAAATCTAGAACAAAAGGTGAGTTTTTTAAAAACTGTAAACTAGAGATAGGGCGGATTCATTGCAAACTGGCCTCACATCGTGAAGACAGTCTGCACTAGAATCAGGGATTTGGCCTTGCATTGTGTAGACAGGTCATGTTGAGTACAGGGGAAAACCAGTTTGGCCTTTGTAGACAAGCTCTTAGCTCCTGAATTGATTTGGTTCTACTTGTATGTTTATAGCTTTTTACTCTCACCCTTATGAGAGTAAAGTGCAACATTTGTTGATGGCAATGCTCTTCTGCTGACAGTAGATAGGTGTATGCCAGATAAACCTGACACAATGCATCCATCTACAGATAAAGAGCTGGCTGTGTCCCTGCTCATCCCTCCTCTTCCATTCTCCAACAATAAAGAAATTTGCAGTGCTTAAAAAGTAGGTTTTGCAAGGACTTTTGCTTGTTGTGTAGTCAGGACCATAAAAATGAAGTGCGAGTCAGAGGAACACCATTGTAGCTCATGAACAAGATGCCAGCTGTTTGCCCATTTTAGATTGGCAAAAAGAGGTGTGATGAAGGCTGCATGAAAGCCCAGCCTTTAGATGAGAAAAAGGGAAAGTGTGCCATGAAAATACTATTTTGGCGCTTTAAGGGAGAAGAAGTGCCTTTAAAAAGGTGCTTGATTTCCCTACTCTTTTTTAAAAAAGAGCGCTATAGCGCAAGTGCATCTAAAGGCTCAGGTGTAGTTGCGCAGTTATATGGGGCTCTGTCTCTTTAAGCCGCCCATCTAAAGGCAGCGATAGAGGTGCGGATTATAATGGATTGTGGGTTGGGAGCATGCGTGGTGTGGACTTCACTTCTAATTAAAACGCTCAATGCCCTGCAGGTGTAAAAGCTGGGGTTTAACCACGCAGTTTTTTAAAGCTCCCAAACCCTAGCTCCAGCCTTAATCCGAATCCTGGACATGCGCAGTAAGGACTCTGGGATGCCGTTATTCTACTGTGGATAACATGCCAATTCATTCACAAAATAAGGGGGTTCATTCATGCTGCACCAGTGCAACGGCACAGTTTAAAAAGGCAGAGGAACCGCAGTGATAAACCGCTGAACTTTTAAAGACCAGCAGCAAGCCAAGCCAGAAGCAGCCTTCTTTTCCCCCCAACTCCATCTGGGCAAGAAGGCAGCAGAGGCCAGGCAGCAGCAAGAGGGTGTGGCAGGAGTGGTGAACTATAAAGCCACTCCTCTTCCACCCCTCAGGAAGACCAGCAGCAAGCCAAGCCAGAAGCAGCCTTCTTTTCTCTCAGAGAAAACGCTCAGGGGCCATATAGAACGGCCCAAAGAACACCTGCCCCTTCTGAGTTACTGCTGTCCCCTCTAATAGCTATGAATTCTGTCTGGCTGTCTCCTGTTTGGGTAATTCTTGTTTCCTTCTACCCTCCTCTCTCTCATATTGTTTGCTGTGGAGGAGATGGAGAATCCTTGTATTGGAGGAGGGGGTGGACTATCTGGGGAGGGAGAGGGTAACCTTTCTGATGCAAGCGGGGCTCCCATCCAAGTTGTGTGGGGCAAGGGGAGGTATGACGGTAGGAGAAAGGACTGGCGTTGCAGGGGAAGGCGAGATCGATGCTTAATATCTATCTCTCCTTCCAGTCCTTCTCCTAACCAACGGGGCCTGAGGGTCACTCCAGCCGTACCACAAACCCTGTCTCTGCTCCTATGCAATGCCAGGTCCATCAAGAACAAATCCCACATTATACACGACCTAATTGAGGATAACAACTGTGACCTGGTTTGCATAACCGAGACCTGGCTTGGACCTGAAGGTGACGCTGTGTGGGCTCAGGTCCTCCCTTCCGGGTACTCGGTGAAGGACCAGAGCAGGTTAGGTGGGCGGGGGGGGGTGTTGCCTTGGTGCATAAAAACACCTTGTCTCTAACCAGGAACCAAGTTCGTCAGACTACCTATATCGAGTGTATTTACCTGACCCTGAAGGCTAGAGACAGTCTAGGGATTCTGTTGGTCTACCGGCCACCCCGTGCGCTAACAGACTCCCTTAACGAGCTGACACAGTTGGTCTCAGAGCTGGTGTTGGAGTCCCCCAGGCTTTTAGTCCTGGGAGACTTCAACATCCCCTTCACGGCCAACACAGTTCCATCCGGTCCAGCTCGGGAATTCATGGATACCATGACAGCCATGGGCCTGTCTCAGCTAATTACGGGCCCCACGCATTTTGCAGGGAATACGCTTGATTTGGTTTTCTGTACGGACATGGAAACTCCGTGGGCGGAAATTACCAACATTTCCGCCCTGTCATGGACGGATCATTTCCTGGTGGAGGCAAGCATCAAGGCATCGACCCAGATCCCCCCCGGGGGTGGCGGACCTATTAGAATGGTCCACCCTCGAAGGCTGATGGAACCTGATAGGTTCCAAGAAGCCCTAGAGGGATATATGGCTGGAAGTGACGGAGACACTGTTGATGCCCTAGTTAACACCTGGGACACTGATCTCTCCAGGGCTATACACAGTATCGCTCCCAAGCGCCCTCTCAGGCCTGCTTCCAAAAAGAAGCCCTGGTACACGGAAGATCTCCGGGCAAGGAAGCGGGTTCTGCGACGGCTAGAGCATGTCTGGCGGAAACACCAGCGTTTATCCGACAAGGCTCTCCTAGACCACCTTTTGAAGGACTACGGAGAGGCGATACAAGCAGCTAAGAATTCGTTCTATGCTGCTCGTGTCGCGTCCGCGGAGTCGCGTCCAGCAGAGCTGTTCAGAGTAGTGAGGGAGCTATCTCAGCTCCCTCCTGCCCCGAACCAGATCCTTGAATCCACCAAGGCCTGCTGCGACGAATTTAACAACTTCTTCGCGGATAATATCTCTCGGATAAACGAAGGTCTGGATGCCAGGGTTGAAACAGAAACCAGAATAGAGGCGTCCAGAGCTCCCGTGGACTCTGTTGTACTGGATCAGTTTGAGTCTGTTAGTACCGAGGATGTGGACAAGATCCTTAGAAGTGTTCGGAAGACAACCTGCTCTCTTGATCCCTGCCCCTCATGGCTAGTGGCACAGGGGGGACCGGTTGTAACTCGATTGTTACACCGGATCATTAATTCATCGCTGAGGGATGGGCAGTTTCCAGACATCCTTAAATTGGCCATAATAAAACCGATACTTAAAAAGCCCTCCCTCGACCCCTGATTCACAACAATTATCGGCCAGTTTCGCTACTGCCATTTTTGGGGAAGGTGATCGAGAGGGCGGTTGCAATCCAGCTTCAATCGATCTTGGATGAAACGGATTTTCTAGATCCATTTCAAACCGGTTTCCGGGCGGGCTACGGGGTTGAGACGGCCATGGTCGCCCTGGTCGATGATCTCCGTCTGGGCATTGACAGGGGTAGCGTGTCCCTGTTGGTGCTCTTGGACATCTCAGCGGCTTTCGATACCATCGACCATGGTATCCTTCTGGAATGCCTGGCAGAGGTGGGAATTGGAGGCACTGCGCTCCAGTGGTTCCGGTCCTACCTCTCTGGGAGGTTCCAGATGGTGCAGCTGGGGGACGTGTGCTCCGATAAGAGGGCCCTCACTTCTGGGGTCCCTCAAGGAGCCATTCTGTCCCCCATGCTCTTTAACATCTACATGAAACCGCTGGGAGAGATCATCCGGAGGCATGGGGCGCAGGGTTATCAGTACGCTGATGATACCCAAATAGTCTTCTCTATGTCTCCGACTGATGCAGTGACCAGGGATGGTGTCACTCCTCTTGTGGCCTGTCTAGAATCGGTAATGGACTGGATGAGGGAAAACAGACTCAGTCTGAATCCAGAGAAAATGGAAGTACTCGTGATAGGTTCCCCAGGTCCGGGTATGGAGGTGGTTCCACCTGTCCTGGACGGGGTCACGCTTCCCGTCAAGGACACCGTACGCAGTCTGGGGGTGCTCCTTGACTCGTCGCTCCACCTAACTTCTCAGGTGGATGCGATGGTCAGGAGCACTTGTTATCAGCTTCGGCTGATACGCCAGCTGCGTCCCTATCTGGACCGGGGGGACCTTGAAACTGTAGTACATGCTCTGGTAACCTCTCGGTTGGATTTCTGTAACGCGCTCTACATGGGGCAGCCTTTGTATTACACTCGGAAGTTGCAACTGGTACAAAATATGGCAGCTCGGGTGGTCACTGGTGCTCCCAGGGCCTCCCATATAACACCAATCTTGAAAGATCTCCATTGGCTGCCGATTTGCTTCCAGGCTCAGTACAAAGTGCTGGTCATTACCTATAAAGCCCTATATGGCTTGGGCCCAGGGTATCTGAAGGACCGTCTCTCCCCATATAATCCGCCCCGCACACTTAGATCCACTGGACAGCGCTTATTGAGAGTTCCGGAGGCTAGATTAGTGAGTACAACGAAGAGGGCGTTTTCCATCTCTGCCCCTTGCCTCTGGAACTCACTGCCTACTGAGCTCCGCTTGTCCCCCACCCTCAGCCAATTTAGGAAGGACTTGAAGACCTACCTATTCAAGCAGGCATATCCTTGAATGGACCTTCTTTGTAATCTGCCTGTCAACAACCCGCTTACTGTATTGCCATCGCATTTTGCACGGGGGATAATGTTTTTAATGTTTTTATTGTATTTGATCTGTTTTTAACTTATATGTACTTTGATGTTTTAAGGTTTATACATGTTGTACACCGCCCTGATCTCTGGAAGGGCGGTATAGAAATAAATTTTATTATTATTATTATTATTATTATTAAAAAAAATTTCCTTGCCGGCTGTGAATTGCGCAATTGTGCAGTTCCCAGCAGGCAATGATAATGTCGCTGTATTGTGTACCTGCGCAATTGCGCAATTCGCAGCCAGCAAGGAAAAATTTTTTAAAGCGCGGCTAAAAGCCGCGTTCATTGCCGCCCATGTAGCTGCTCCGCCTGTGTTTGTAGCGTTCTGACAGCTTCCCATGTAGCTGCTGAGCCACAGAAAAGACCTCAGATAAGTCATTCCCAAACCCCTCAGTCTAGCAGCCCTGTACCTTTTAAATGCACACCTGGGGCTTGCAGTCTAGCTGCTAAGCATTAAGGAAAAGGCAACTTCATGTCACACTTTCCTGCCAATCTAAAAAGCCCCGTTATGATTAAAAAGTTGAAACATAATTAAGCAAGTTATGACATCTAAACACTATCAGTTTAAAAACTATAAAATCATTTTAAAACATAACAATACAAATAGAAATGCAGCACTCTCCTGTATTCAAACATTCAACATAACTCTCCAGGTTTGTTTGTTTTTGTTTTATTTTGTTTTGTTTGGCATTCTTTTCAAAAGTAACTCCCATACCTATTTGTTTTCTTTTTACAAAAGTGAGACTACTATAAACTTCTGTCCTGTGGTATGGAGCACACCCAGGTAGTGAGGCCACATCACACAACTTGTAACTCATTTCAGCTGATGGCACCCATGTCAGTGAGGCAGTGAAACTCCTCTGGGTTTTAAGCTAACTTTAATGGATCTATCCAAATGTGCTGAACCTATTTGGGGCATAAATTTTATCCCTAGAATAATACACTTGACATTGAGATAATAACACAGATTGGATTAATCACCTCTTTGTCATAGAAGCCACTACTGGTAGCTGCCACTCCTGTAACTATAAGAATAACTAAAGCAGCTACAGTTATACTTAAAGAGAATGACATTGGCTGAATCTACACTGCAGAATAAAGGCAGTTTGACTTTGCTTTAACTACCATGGCTTAATGCTATGGAATTCTGGGATTTGTAGTTTTGTCCTTCTCTGACAGAGTGCTCTGGTGCCACAACAAACTACAAATCCCAGGATTCCATAGGATGGAGCCATGACAATTAAAGTGGTGTCACACTGCATTAATTCTACAATGTGGACACAACCATTATCTCCAGCATTAATTTAATTTAATTTAACTGTATTGCCAAAAAAAAATTGTAACCTATTATTTGTAAAACATTATTGAAATGTTCTTTGCTGTACTTCTGAGTTTTCACATTTAATCCACATACTTTTGACAGGAGGGGCAGGACATAAAAGGATTTGATGTGAATTAAGTGGCCATCCATTTCATTTCTCTCGAATAACTAAGGAAATGTGAAGCACTTCCAGGCTCTAGAAATGGCAAGTGGAAAGTAAGTTTTCCCAATTCTGTGGAAGAGATTTAAATGTGCAGGGATGGATTATATCCTTTTATCTAAAAAATAAGTCCAGTTCTCATTCAAAAAAGGTAACACCACTTTGACATGAACAGGGGACATGTCCAATTGGTTTCTGTATTTCTATATTATTCCTCATTTACAGAAACTGAAGTTTCATTTATTGGATAAAAATGGCCCATTTTACATAATTTCAAATGGTTTTTATCCATCATGCCTTGCTATATTCAAAACTGGCTTTTGATTTCATTTCTCCCCTGCACATTACATATTTTTCATGTCTCCCTAACCTTTTCTCCATCTTTTTTTTTTAACCAGTTCTCGAATTCAGCTATATACATTCCAAATGCATTTTTATTATGCATGCCAAATGAGCATTCTTGATTCAGAGTCCTTGGTTTTTCTGAATAATACAACCATGTCACAGTCTGTTTCTGCTACTGGCTGGCAATGAACATGGGAAGGAGAAAATGACAAAGCCTTAATTCTATACAAAAGAAAAGAGATACATATTTGATTAGCTCATTTCTCAAGTACTTAATCATACCATTTGCAATTTCATATTACTCCTCCTAAATTTACCAACTAGAGGAACCAGCATGAAATATTAGTACCTTAAGATTAGATATAATATAGTTAATAAGGAAGATGCTTTGTTGTCTTCTGAGACCCAAATGAGAGAACTCAGACTATATTTCCTGTCTTGTTCTTTTTGTAATGCCTTTTGAGTATAAGGCATCCTTTTTTTCCCCTTAGTTTTCCAGCCTTTTAAAATCTTGAAGCTTCCTAAATCTTGTTCTGAGCTCCATTCTTTTATCCTTGACTGTTTATTTCTTTTTATTTCTTTTTTCTTATCTTAACTTGCAGTTGTTTTAATGCTGCACTATACCTATTGTATTATATATTTTGCTGTTACTTTTAAATTGCTGTTTTTATTTTAAGAGCAACTACAAGTACTTTTCATCATCAGGGGGCATATGAACAATTAACATACATATATACATACATGAGTTAAATCATTCTAGATGACAGGAAAAACGTAAAACTCTGTTGACTAAGACGCCTCGGGCTGTAATCCAAATCACATTTTCCCGGGGATGAAATCCCTTTGAAATGAATGGAACTTGTTTCTGAGTAAACATGCTTATAGTTGAGCTTTGTGTCCCTTAGCACTTTTATGGAATGTTTTTGAATCATGTTTTGTGTTGTTTTGGCTTTTGAGTTTCACAGGGACTCCTCATATGTATATTCCTTATTTCTTAAGGATGTACATCAATGGGGGGATATATGACTGACTCTCTTTCCATCCTGCAGTGAATCACTCCAAATAAAACTTTATATGCAACAAAGTGGCTTAGAATAAGTAGGCACATTCTTATTTCATCACACAGTGACTAAAACATCAAATGATAACCTACATGTATGAAATCAAATACCACAGTGCAAACACCACAATTTTCATAACACTTTACAACATCTCTAGCATAACAAATATCAGTGTAACATATTCAGAGGTAGCTGTCTTGGCCATGCCACAAAATAAAAGATCCAAAATACAAAAAACAGTGTTACCTGTTTTGGGATAGCTAAAAACATAAAATATATAATGAAAGCTTCGAAAGGGCACATGATGTGTTTAGTGCTTTTTAGTTGACCCAATAAAGATAGCACTGATTTGTGGATTTTGGACATAGATTCAGCTGTGAATCCTGTGAAATATGGTGACTCATATCCACTGAGTTCTGAGTGCCCTTGTCATATTTAGGTGGGAGTTTTTGCACAAGGTCTCAAGTGTCTGTTACCCCAATCGAGCCCTGTTCTTTCCTGATTCACTTTCAGGGCATTACCACATGAGGCTCGTTCTTACCCCAATCACATCTATTTTTAAAAAAGAAAAACCACTGGTTTCAGAGCAGCCATTATTGCACATCTTGTCAATTGACAACTGAGGCTGCTTTTGCTATCACACTGTCTTCTGGACTACCCCTTAACCCTGCTTCTCTGCCCTGTGCCCTACCCACTATGCCTTTAAAGTGGTTTCATTTGGTTTTTATCTCCACTTTTTCATGCAGTTGCAGACTTCTACTAATGCAAATTTAAAAAGAAAAGATATAGAGAAAAAAATTAAAGACATTCAGCCTGCTTGGGAACAGTGAGGGGTAATGAGGACAAGGAGAGATGAGGAGACACTGACACCATGTGACTGCCATTATTGCAGCTTTGCCAGTGGCAATGTTTCACCCCTTTTGTGAGCTCATTGATGGGTTTCCCCTATCAATGAAAAGGGACACCTTTTCCCAACCACACTTTTGAAACACAGCAGCTATGGGTCAGAGGCAATTTCTTGTGATAGGTATCTTCAAAGATGTTTTGTTTTCCTTCTGAACTATAATCACAATTTAAAGCCATGTGTAGTAATCTCCCCATTCTCTGGCATCATTAGGTAAACTTAGGGGCTCGGCAGATGAGCAGCTATATATGCCCCAGATTGGTGCCGCAGCAGCCACAAGTTGCAGCACCAATCCATGCATCATGGAATCATAGAATCATAGAGTTGGAAGAGACCACAAGGGCCATCCAGTCCAACCCCCTGCCATGCAGGAACTCTCCATCAAAGCATCCCCGATAGATGGCCATCCAGCCTCTGCTTAAAGACCTCCAAGGACGGAGACTCCATTACACTCCGAGGGAGTGTGTTGCACTGTTGAACAGCCCTTACTGTCAAGAAGTTCCTCCTAATGTTGAGGTGGAATCTCTTTTCTTGCAGCTTGCATCCATTGTTCCACGTTCTAGTCTCTGCAGCAGCAGAAAACAAGCTTGCTCCCTCCTCAATATGACATCCTTTCAAATATTTGAACAGGGCTATCATATCACCTCTTAACCTTCTCTTCTCCAGGCTAAACATCCCCAGTTCCCTAAGGCGGTCCTCATAGGGCATGGTTTCCAGTCCATTCATCATCTTAATTGCCCTCCTTTGGACATGCTCCAGTTTCTCCACATCCTTTTTGAATTGTGGTGCCCAGAACTGAACACAGTATTCCAGGTGGGGCCTGACCAAAGCAGAATAGAGTGGCACTATTACTTCCCTTGATCTAGATACTATACTTCTATTGATGCAGCCTAAAATAGCATTGGCCTTTTTAGCTGCTGCATCACACTGTTGACTCATGTTCAACTTATGTTCTACTTGAACTCCTAGATCCCTTTCAAACATAGTTTCATTCAGTCAGATGTCCCCCATCCTATATCTGTGCATTTCATTTTTGCGCCCTAAGTGCAGTACCTTGCATTTCTCCGCATTGAATTTCATTTTGTTAGCGTTGGCCCAGTTTTCTAATCTATTCAGGTCATTTTGAATTTTGATCCTGTCCTCTGTGATATTAGCTACTCCTCCTAGTTTAGTGTCATCTGCAAATTTGATAAGTATGCCCCCAATTCTGTCATCCAAGTCATTAATAAAGATGTTGAATAGCACTGGGCCCAGGACAGAACCCTGTGGGACCCCACTGGTCACTTCTCTCCAGGATGAAAAGGAGCCATTGTTGAGCACCCTTTGTGTGCGGCCAGTCAACCAGTTACAAATCCATGTAATGGTTGCCTTGTCTAGCCCACATTTTACAAGCTTGTTTGCAAGAATGTCATTCGGAACCTTGTCAAAGGCATTACTGAAATCAAGATATACTATATCCACAGCATTCCCTTCATCTACCAAGCTGGTTATTTTATCAAAAAAAGAGATCAGATTTGTCTGGCAGGACTTGTTTCTCTGAAACCCATGTTGGCTTTTTGTGATTATGGCATTGGCTTCTAAATGTTCACAGACTCTCTGCTTAATGATCTGCTCTAGAATCTTTCCTGGAATTGATGTCAGACTAACTGGACGATAACTGTTGGGATCCTCTTTTTTTCCCTTTTTGAAGATGGGGACAATGTTTGCCCTCCTCCAGTCTGCTGGGACTTCTCCTGTTCTCGAGGAGTTCTCAAAGATTATTGCCAATGGCTCCGATATTACATTTGCCAGTTCTTTTAATACCCTTGGATGCAGTTCATCTGGTCCTGAAGACTTATATTCGTCATCATGGTACACCTCATGTAAATGGCCTCATGATGGCGCCCAGGCAGCAGACTTTTCTGTGTGAAATCTTGGAAACCTGTACCTGGTGGTTTGATATAGTATAACACAGCTTCCTAAGATTTTTTATTTATGATCTATATTAACTTGGTGGAGCATAAAGCATCATATGAAGTGTCTTGAAGTGTTCTTGCAAGCTTTGGCTCAGCTTGGATGTTAGCACACGGGCCCCATTCCTATCTTGTAGGATGGGCACCACATTAGTGGTTTGTGACATGCTAAGCCACAAAACCTTGCTCATTCCCACCTATATATCATTGTTATGTGTGCTGGAATTGTAATTTGTTGTTAGCTGCCCTCGGGTTGGTGCCGACTCATGGCGACCCTGTGGATGCGACATTTGAAAGAATCCCTATTCTCCACTGCCTTGCCCAGATCCTGCAAACCCTTTCCCATAATCCCCTGATTGAGTCTATCCATCTGGTTTGTGGTCTTCCTCTCTTTCTTCTAACCCTCTACCTTTCCTAGCATTATTGTTTTGTTTTTTTTCTAGTGATCCATGCCTACTCATTATGTGGCCAAAGTACAATAGTCTGAACTTGACCATCTTAGCTTCCAAGGAGAGCCCTGGTCTGATCTGTTCAAGAACCCATTTGTTTGTCTTCTTTGCTGCCCATGGTATCCTAAGTACTCTTCTCCAGCACCACATTTCAAATTAGTTAACTTTATTTCTGTCTGCTTCCTTCACCATCAAGCTTTTACATCCATAAATTAATTGGATTAATTAATTAATTAATTAATTGGTAATTGGAAATACAGTGGCCTGGACAATTCTGACTTTGGTGCTTAGGTGTATGTTTTTGCTCTTCAGTATCTTTTCCAGTTCTTTCATAGCTGCCCTTCCCATTCCTAGCCTTCAAATTTCTTAGCTGCAGTCTCCATTCTGGTCAATGTTTGATCCTAGATATGGGAATTCTTTAACTATTTCAATTTCCTCATTGTCTAAATTGAATTTGTGTGTTTCTTCTGTGGTCATTATTTTGTTTCTTTATGTTCAGCATCGCACCTGCCTATGCACTTTCACCTTTGACCTTCTTTATGAACTGTTCCAATTCCTGAATGTCTTCTGCTAATATTATGGTGTTGTCTGCATATCTTCGGTAGTTAATGTTGCTTCTTCCTATCTTCCTTCCTCTTTCTGATTCTAATTCTGCTTTTCTTATGTTGTTTTCAGCATATAAGTTAAACAAGTAAGGTGATAGGATGTAGCCTTGAATAGTGATATTGGCCAGGAATTAGGTGGCCTAATGACTTCATATTTGCTGTATGTTCACAAAATTCTGTGAGCTGCTAAACTACAAAGTGCCCATTTTTAACCCAGTTGGGACATGGTGGCATAGTGGTTAAGACACTAGTTCTTATGGTCAGAAGGTTGGCAGTTTCATGCCAAGTGCTGCATGATGTGACTAGTCCTGCATGATGTGACTAGCTCTCATCACTAGTCCCAGTTTCTGCCAACCTAGCAGTTCGAAAGCATGCAAATGCAAGTAGATAAATCAGTACTACTTTGGTGGGAAGGTAACAGTGTTCTGTTCAGTCATACTGACCACATGACCACCAGAGTAGTTTTCGGACCCTAGAAAAAATAGACATTAATGTCAAGGGGAAACCTTTATCTTTATCTTTACCTTTTTGGGCTTATAAATGTATGGTTATATGTGGCTGTAGACCCACAACCTTCTCAACACAGCACATAATTGCAGACACAAACTCTGAGACATTTCTATTAACTGGTAGAAGATAAACAAAGATAAACAGGCATGTGGACAATTGGGAGTAACTACGAGTGAATCTCTGCATTTTATATTCTGTGATTTGTGTTCTGCGTAAGCTTTTGTATCATTCTGGGCCCCAGAGGAGCATTTGGATGTTTCTAGAAGTTAATAAATTCTATTGCTTGTTTAAACAGCACCCTTGCCATTATGAGACCTGCTCCTGTAAACTATTGAGGAAATCCATTAAAGAAAATCCATTCAAGTGCAGATTGTAAATAAACTCTAATTTTCTCTTGAACCAAACACCACAGCCCTATTCCCTTTACAGTCGTCATTCTCAAGTAGGGGATCACTGGACACTCTTTTCCTCGCAACTACAAGTTAAAAAAAGAACAGATGCTGTGTGTGTGTTTAGCCTACTTACAAAACAAGCCCAGGCTTGCTTAGTTATTTATTTATAATAAAGCCTTTATCCTACCTTTCTTTGAAAAGCAGGCACAAAGCAGCTAACAACACACAAAATGAACTTGTATAAGGCCGTAACAATAACAACAATGAAATATAATGAAAGTGCAGTTAATTAAAAACTAGGCAGGAAAGACAGAACCAATAAAAACAAAGAATCCCACTTGTATTCTTAGCAAAAAAATCTTGCCTCCTGCAGTATTAATTGCTTACAAATGTTGGCAATAAGGAAGCCAAATGCACCTCTCTGTGGAGGTCATTTTGTAATCTGCAGTTCACATAGTCAAAGAGATCTTCTCTTTTGTTCATATCACCCTTTAATGGGATTATAAAAATGTAAATTGAGCAAAGTTCCCAATTATGTTTATTTGTTAAAAGAGGGATTCTAGAATTATCACAGTTGCAGACGTAAGGGCTTTTAAAGCAAAGTGAGCCAATTGTATTGTTAGTCTTAGGTAAACTGGCCAAGGGGCCAGAGGAATTCATGGAAGGGCTGTCCCCTCATCTTTTATGGTTAAGGCAACCCACTACAGACACATAACCAGACACAGACACAAAATGAAAGCTTCTCCAACAAAGGGGTTTCATTAACAGAGCTACGAGTAACAGGGCACACCTGGGGCACATTGGTTATTGGAGCAGCATAGTGGTATCACAACCTAAGCCCCTTTTTTCCCCTGGCAAAGTTCAATTATTGAAATGGTCTGTTGTTGTTGTTTTATTCATTTATAGCCTATGTTTCTCTCACTAATGAGACTCAACACAGCTAACAGCATAATTAATCAATGTGGTTTAATACTATTCAAAACATTCAATAAAATATCAATATAAACAATTTGTAAAGTTTAAACAATTTATAAAGTGTGAAACATTAAGCCTTGAAACTCATGGAAAGGGTACATGCAAACCTTAAAAACAGCACCATACACTATTAAAAGCCCACCCTGGTAGTTTCCTAAAAGCTGGACATTCCTAAAAATGTTTTAACTCGCTGATGGAAAGAAAGCAAGGACGGGGCCATCCTTGCCTCCATAGGGGAGGAGTAATAAAAGGGATACATTAAAATAAGCCTGGCTTTCTACTGCTTCCACAACAAAAGGTGTGTAGCGCAAGCCACACTAGCCACTTCTTGATCCTGTAATGTAAGTTAGGATCCCTATGTACACTTACCTGAGAGTAAGCCCTATTGTACTTAGCATGGTTTATACATAGCCCTGCCCTGTAAAGCTGCCATTTTGATTTGAGTGCAGAATCAAAGTTGTGACTAGTGTAGCTGACAGAGAACTATCATGTTGATATCTTTTCACTGGTTCGAGAGAGCAATCAGGTTGCTTGATAAATTCTTGGTAAACTTTATAGAATTTTAATTTCTTCTTTTGCAAGTTACTAAATCTTTAATGCAGACAATTCTCAAGTTTAGTAGCAGAATCCCATGCCTGCCAACATGTCAAAGATGAAAGCTGGGACATGTGTGGCTGAGCAACATGAGTGTGTGGTCCAGAAAGTAAGTTTTAAGTGAGGATCTCTGCCTTGGCTCTCCTCTCCTCTCCACCCACTGAGTTAACTGAGCACAGACTACTTTTGTACTTTCAGCTCAATGTGCAGCAGTTGTCATAACATGAAGGCACAGTGGGAAAGTGGGTGGGGGAGATATAAACTGGGACTTTTAAAAAGCAACTGAAAAAGTGGGATGTCAGAAGATTAATCAGGACTCTCCCTCTCCATTTGGGACAGTTTATATCATGGTATTCATAATGAAAATCCACACTGCCACATCCTCAGGAAGAGCTCAGAAATGCAAGTGGCTGAGTTGACCTATATTAACAAGTATTAAAGCTATTAATCAGTCGGTTTTGACCATTGTTTAGGGATACTGGTTTGCAAACAGATGCATCTCCATCTGTCATGGAATGGCTGTACCAGCTTCCAACCAGTGGTCCTTCTCAGCTGTGTTGACCTGTGGGGAAACAGCAGGCACCAGGCCTACAATGAATCATATCTAACAATAACTCATATTGATTTATTTTCATTGGGGTATGCTTCTGAGCAGATGCATTTAGGACTGAACTAAAGACTTGAACAGAAATTGGCTGTGTGGAAAACTCCAATTAGTAAATTGCTAAAAATTGCCTCATGCCCTGTTCCTCCACATCTTTTTCTGCAGTGCCAGAATCATACTACAGGTATGCCTCAGTTAACAAAATGGATGTATTCCTGGGCATTACTTTTTTAAAAGAAAATTTGGTACCAGAGGCAGATGTAACATGGAAAAAAATATATGGATATGTACTTACACCAGCATGTAAGGGAGCCAACATGGTGCAGTGGTTTGAGCATTGGACTAGGACTCTGGAGAGCAGGGTTCAAATCTCAGCTCAGTTATAAAAATCCACTGAGTGACCTTGGGCATGTCATACTGTCTCAGTCTCATAGGATGACAATGGCAAACCCTCTTATGCCATGATAGGGTCACATTACAGTCTCCATACGTTGGAAATGACTTGAAGGCACAGAACAACAAACTCACACCAAAAAAAGGGGGGGGGGAAAGAAAAGCATTTCAACAAGTTTAAGCAAACTTTTCCAGATCTATGATTCCTTCACATTCTGCAGATAGCTACTCTTTACCCTGCCTGTTGGAGGCAGGCACACACAGCTACATTAGGGTTGTGTAGAGCAGAATCTTACTTTTTTCCAGTTCAGGTGTTATTGTTTATGCAGGCTCCCTGCTGCAACGCAACACCAAATGTCTGGGCTTTTACAGGTGTCCTCCATGATCTTCCCAGTGTAAATGTTACTTTTAAAATCATCTGGCTAGATAGATTACAAAGAAAGGCTGAGTGGTGGTGAGGAGACTTTGTAAAAAAAAAAAAAAGCTTTTTTATCTGAAAGTTTGGTAATTGAATGTGTTAAGAGATTTTCTAGCACCTTTGAGATTAACTGAAAGAAGTTGGCAGCATGAGCATTCGGAGACTTACGTCTGTTTCCTCAGATGCATTTGGTAACTGAGGTTTTCCTATATAATGGCTTGTGAAGTTATGATAGTATAATTGTAACTCCACCAGAACCTAAAAAACACAATAATATTTGCAAGCCTTGGGGCTGTAGAGCACAATTGACATCTCATCTGTGAGGTCGAGTGAGTTGGATTGTTCTAAAGATAATGTCAATGGACCAGTGACATTTATGTCACCAGGCATTTGTGCCTCACTAATATAATTAACCTAACAGAAGCTTCTCTGAATTTATACAAATTATTAGGCTATTTCAGGTGGCTTATTTGTATTTTTGAATGTTGTATCATGAACTCTTGACATAATTCACATTATTTTGCCTTTCCAATCAAAAATCCACCAAAAAGTGATACCTTTATTGGTTCACAAACCAGCTAAACCTGTAATTCATCATTGCTAGGAGTAAAGTATATGGCAGTATATGCTGACATTTTTAGTAGGAGAGCAAATTGTCATTGTTTTTATCTGCTTTTCAGAATTTGATAGAGTTCAAAACACAGTCTGCCAAAAAGCTGATGCAAGAAATGTAGTGATTTCTTCCTCACACTCCCCCCCAAAATATGGTTAACTTCTTGCTATTTCACTGCAGCCTTGGATACCCGTCATGTAACTTAACTATCGTTAAGTGATTAAGACTGTACATGAGCCTGTGCGTTCCGATTTATTCCTTACAACTACAGTTGACCCGATTTGCTCTTGTTTGAAGGAATGGCTTGTGTAGTCTGCATAACAACCTGTCCTATAATTACTGGATTTGTTTAATAATTACATGCACTGGTGCATGAAATTCTTACTAGCTTACTTTAAACCAAGTATAATGGAGAAAATGTAAAATATTCTTGCAGGATTCTTTCTCATTGGATTAAGAAATCAACTGAATGCACATGTTATTTGCCAGTGTGGGAAGAAGACTGAACATAAGGCCAATACTCCAAAGCCTCAGGTTTTTTTTTTTTATCAGGAAAGCTTTTGGTGACAGAGCAAATGTGGATGGTTGACTCTCTGTGGATACAGGGGCCAGCTGTACTTTAAAAACTCATCATTTTTGATTAACAGTGGGCTGGGTGAGCTGCAACCTAATTCAAATAAGCAATAAGTTATTCCCCCCCCCCATGAATGTGTGTGTGCATGTATGCCAGAAAGATGTTGGTCTGGAGAGTTGGGGGTGGTTTGAGGCCTACAAAAACAGTCTTAGAGAATCAAATGCAACCACAGGAGCAATTTTTTCCCATGCTGGATAGAACAGTTGGGTGTCATACTGGTGCCTCAGCTGGTTGACATTCACATGTCACTTGTATGGTGCTGACAGAGGTGTTCATGGCTTCCCCTGTGCTTTCCTGGCAGGTAAAGAGAGAGCTTGGGAAAAGTGACATTTTGGAAATAAGTGGCTTGTTGAATCACCTACCAAACATGACCAATGCTAGCAATGAGATGCTTGTGATTCAACAAAACAACCTTTCAAAGATCTTGTTAAAAGAAATAATTATTGTTATTATATATTTATTTATATCCTGCCTTTTTTCCTTTGTAGGGACTCAGGGTGCCAACAAAAATGTAAAACAGTACAAGTTTAAAAACAATACAAGCATTAAAATGTAGATACAAAGTTTTAAAAAAAAAACAATTAAAAATTACAAAATTTACACATTAAAATTTAAAATGTATCCCAAACTCTAAATCACACAGCATGTAAAACATTTAAAGTATTTAAAGTCTAAGCTATGTTAGTTTGAGAAAGGCTTATGGCATGAGAATGATTTTATCTACCACCGAAAGGCAATCACAATTCTTTTCTCCCCAGTCGCTAGTGGGTTGTGACTTAAGAACTACCCCATTCACTCCTCTTCTTCATCAAGCAGATTGTCTCAAACCTTTTCGTCAGAATAAATCTTTTTTAAAAAGCAGATGTTGTTCCTCCTACCCAAATATTCACAGTGCAAAAGTGTGTCCAGAAACAATTGCACAAGAAGACAATTTCTCTTCTGTTGATAACATTAGGCCCTTCCAGACCCTTCACCATTTTGGTCACCCTCCTCTGGACATGTTCCAGTTTGTCAACTGTAAATTACCTCCCACCCCATTGACAGCACTTAAAACTCAGTCGCTGGAATACTGTGCTACAGATTTGGGGGGGGGGGGATTGGGAATGTGGGGAATACACCTCCAAGGAAAGTTCATGGTGAATTCTTAAAAACCTGTCTTGCTGTACTGAGATGATCTTTATGAACTAAACTCTTGATAATAGTGAGATCTCCCACCCGCTTCATCTCTACTTACTGCTAACTCATGCCCTAAGCTAAACACTCCAGGAGCCTTTAAAATTGGAGGGGAGGGGATATTTAGAGCAATAGTATGGATCCAGCAATTGTTTCTAGATGTTGTTGGTCTTCAATGCCAAGAATCCCCTAAGAGGGTGTCTGGGAGATACTGGAAGTTGTAATCCAAGAAAGCTAACTTTTTCCAGCCCAATTAACAGTGGTGGTATAGTCAGCCCTCCTTATCCATCGATTTTATATCCATGTTCAACCATCCATGGCTGGAATATATATATATATATATATATATATATATATATCTCCCTAAAGATTCCAAAAAGCAGACCTTCATTTTGCCATTTTATATAAGGGGCACCATTTTACTATGTCATTGTATATAATGAGACTTGAGCATCCATGGGGTTTTTTGAAAACCCACTGTATATGGAAAATAGGTTTAAGCAGCAGATATCTGTGCGAATGTGCTAGTGTGCCATTCCTCTGAATCCTGAAATTGGCATATTGCACCTGAACATGTCCAGGAGCAATAAAATTAGTGGGAAAGTATCACTATGTTACATTTATACTAAAGACCTAACCTAAACACACATACACATACGATATTACAATTGAAAGTGGTGTGCTTATCACACTCAAATTAATTTTAAGTTGGTGTTTAAATTTAAGATGCATTCCTATGTAGAAAAAAACTTTGCCAGAATGTTATTCATTCTATTTTGTTTTATTTATATCCCACTTTTCTCCCATTAAGAAGGTGAAAAATCCCTTCCATAATTTTACTCCCCTTTCCCTCTCTTGAGCTGTGGAAAGAAGGAAAGAGCCTCATGAATTTTTGAAAGCCCCATCTCTCACAGAAAGTGAATTACTGGTTTAAAAGTAAATACCCAGACACAGGAAAGAGGCAGGAAAAATTTCTTTTGGTACCACCATACCATTAAAACAGGCAAGAATGAGGCAACACAGCCAACAGAGAAGATGGACTTTATCCCAGTACAGCACTACACCTACCAAAGAATGGATACCTAATAACACAGAAATGATGCAGTCTCCCCTCAACCCCAAAGGATATTCCTACCACATTTGAAAAAAACAACCCGCTTCCTAAAACACAATAACCCAACACCTTATCACAATCAAAACAATATTTCAGAGCCCATAATGGGGGGGGGGGGGTGTTTAATATTGCAGCAGTTTACAACTAGAAGCAGCAAAAAATAAGCAGAGCAAGCAGGTGAAAGACAACCCATTTCCAGAGTTCAAGCTGTAGATACCTGCCATGCCACTCAAAGAAAGGCAAAAAAGCAAATGAGTAAAAAAATAAAATAAAAAGCAAGATGGCTTAATTGCGAGGGGCATTTCACACTTACTCACACTCTCACTCTCTCTCTCTCACACACACACACAGAGTTCTGTTAGCCTTCATGGCTAAATCCTAAAGAATCTTGAGATTTGCAGTTTAAGGACATGCATTTAGAGGAGAGAAAGTATGGTATAGTGGTTTGAGCACTGGACTATGACTTTGACTCCTTTCTCAGTCATGGAAATCCAGTTGGGCAAGTCACATTCTCTCATCCTCAGAGGAAGATGAGATAAGCCTCACCAAAAAAAAAAAAAAAAATCTTGCCAAAAATAAAATGAAGTGGGTCACCATAAGTCAGAAATGACTTGGGTTCATATTGTGCCTCACCAAATTACAAACCCCAGGGTTCCCTAAGTTGGAACCATGGTAGTTAAAGTGGACTTTCAGTACTTTAAAATGTAAAGTATGAAAAGGCACTTCTGAACAGAAGAAAATTTTCTCAATGTGTGTCCATGGCTTTGTTTTATATTTATGCATTATATTTATATTTTATTTTTCCACTGAAACATAGACAAAGTACCTAGCAAGACTATAGAAATCAAACGGAAAGTAAGTATTAAATATATATATATAATATGGGTGTCAAATGTTAGTCTCTCCAGATGTTGTTGGGCTGGACCTTTTGTCAGCCTAGCCAGCATAGCCAGTGGTGAGGGATAATGGGAGTTGCAGTCCAACAACATCTGGAAAGACACAAGCTGTCTTATCTTGGTATAAATGTGTATGCTGATATTCTGAGAATCCATAAACAACAGCAATACAGATTCAATGAGATTTTTATTTTCTCCTGCACATTTAAGATTTCCACGCCTTAACTGGGAAAATATAAGCAGAAACAACTTTTGCTTATTAGTATAAATGAACCCCTAGAAATGCTTGGGAAGTTATAATTGACTAGTAGGAGGAATTTTTTAAATAATAATAATAATAAGGGTTTAAAATCTTGATCAGCAGCCACTTTCTGAGCTGTGAGCTGCAAAATAGTAAACCCAAACTACCCAGGGGCTGATCTCACAACACAATTATTTTCACATACAATTTGTCATTAACGGGAGCCACAAAGTTCTATTGAAAAAGTAGTAGCAATAGTAGTAGTAGTAGGTCACCACATCCTCCAGTTAAATCTATCTCCACTGCTATAGAAGATGATAGGTATGGATTTTGTAGGGTGCGAAAATTAGACCAGAAAAGGAATTGGTGGAGGAGGTACATAACCCTTCCTATGTAGGGCTTATCTGATCCAGTTCTCTCCCTCCTTGCGTAACACACACACACATACACACCGGTAGCACTATCCTCTTTTTAAAGTGAAAACCATACTTTGAGAGTAACTCTCATATCTTGTGGTAATAGGTAATTTAGTACCTCTAGTGAAGTGAATGAAATGAACTTAGATGCTTGGAAAGGTTGTGTGTAAATGGTCTCCCTCACCTTTGGGGTCAGTTTGCAGCGGAGATTCATTTCACTTCCACTCATCCTGTGCTCAGACCTTCCTAATCTTATAGCTGCCTTCAATTTATTTATTTTTTTTAAAAACAAAGACTGGTGGCAGTTGCTAGGCAACTAGAATTGTCATTTTCCACATGGAGGCTGGATATTAATGACCACCACAGTTCCATAACATCAAAATTAATAGTTAAGTGAATGTCACCATAAGGCATTTGTTCCTCTTGCTGTTGTTTCTCAGGGAAAACACACACGCTGTACACCAATCCATGATCAAGCCTGAATCTTGGCAAAAAAGAAAGGAAAGAAATCTTACAGGTCTTGGAGGCACAGTGAGAAATTTTGAAGAGGAGACATGAAGTTTGTGTCACTAGAAAGGAGGACAGCATCATGGGTGTGTGTATGTGTGTGAAATAAAGGTATCCCTCTTCATATCCTGTATGTATTCATGTATAAATCTAAACTTCTTAGTAAAAAAATTGATCCAAAATACCTGAGTATCCATAGGTCAGTGTGTAAGTACTATACTTTAACTCTTATTAAAAAGGAATCATCCCCTGGTGAAAAGCAAGAGGGTAATCTTCCTTTACTCCCCTCTACTCTCTCATCCATCCAGCTTATGCCTGTGGAAATTTTGTAAGTTTTACCCTTGACTTATCCATGGGTCATATCAAAATCCATAATTCTGGCCCCAAAACCTGCCTTCAACTTACACATGAGGTTGAGTTACAGTCAAGAGTACTGTACCAGATGAATCCACTGAAACCATTTTAATTTCATTAACTAGTAGTATGTGAACTCACCAGAAATTATGTTGGCTACAAGGATGTGTTGCTCTACAAAATCTGAGTTTGCTGAGATCCTTCATTTCCACCTACAAATTTGTTTTGGCTTAGATACATGAACTCTTTTTTTTTCCCACATGAAAATAATAATAATAATAATAATAATAATAATAATGTTTTATTTATACCCCGCTCTTCAGCCAAGACTATCAGAGCGGCTTACAATTTGTTAAACAAACAGCTTCATTTACAATTGTAAGCTATTTGCCCCCAACAATCTGGGTACTCATTTTAGCGACCTCGGAAGGATGCAAGCCTGAGTCAAGCTTCAGCCCTTTGCTGGTCTTGAACTCGCCACCTTCTGGTTTTGAGTGAGTGGCTGCAGTACAGGCATTTAACCACTGCGCCACCAGGGCTGATTCGTGGGTATTTCTGTGCTCATTTTTTTAAAAATGTGGATTTTCTTCCAGTGTGCATTTTCAGTTCATGCATTTAATGCCTATTGTCTGAAATAGTTGTGAGGTGGTTTGTAGAAACTAATTCTGTATTCCATTATGGGCTGCTATGAGCTTTATTCAGCAAAACCGGGGAATGGTAGTCCCAGTCATCAACAGCCTTGTTTATATCTTGCAAAATCAGGGCTATGCTTCCTTAATGAATCCATCTGCAACATAGCTTTCCTCTTTTCCTACTACCTTCCACTTTACAATTACTGTTTTATATTTTCATTTTCATCATATTTTCCAGTGAATCATGTAATCTCATGAAATGCCCAAAATATGATAGCCTCCATTCAATCATCTTGGCTTCTAATGAGAGTTGAGGCTTAATTTGCTCTACAACCCATTCATTTATCTTTTTGGCAGTCCATGGCATCTGCATAACTCTCCTTCTGAACTACATTTCAAATGACTTAATTCTTCTTTGTGTCCATCATTCACAGCCATACATAGAAATAAGAATTATTGTAACAAGGAAGGTTCATAGTGATTTTGATGTTTCATGATGTATCTTTACACTTGATGACCTTATCTAGTTTTTTCATAGCTGCCTTTTCAATTCTTAACCTCCTTCTGATTTCTTTAATAACAGAGGAACATTCCATTATTTTGATCTTTATCACCCACTTTAAAATTTTATCAGTAGTCATTCCAAGCCTTTCTTGTTTTCTGCTAGTAATGTGGTATCATCTGCATATCATAAATTCTCCATTTTCCTTTCCCCAATTTTCATGCCCCCTTCGTCTGAGTCTAGTCCTACTTTCCATGTTATATGTTATATAGATTATTTAATAAGATAGGGTGGTAAATTGTGATCTTATCTGAGTGCTCCCCTCCCCAGCAATGAGAAACCGTTCTCATTCTCCATGTTGTGTCCTGACAGTGACTGCTTGTCTAGAGTGCTGGTAATGCAAGAAAGCTATCAAATGTTGTGTCACTCTCATTTGGAATATAATATTTCTTTTACCACATTCTTCATAACCAGTTCTTCATGATCTACACAGCCAAAGATCTCATGGATACCCATGAAAATGTATGCAATAGCTGGGTGTTTGTTTTTAAAGAAAGAAGAATATAGAAAACAGAACCTAAACATATAGAAAAAGGAAAGGAGGCAAAACAGTGGCAAAAATGATTGGATTTGGTAATATTTATAGTCCTAATTCTAAAAACAGAACCAGATATAGCAAGCTTGCAGAGCTTGTAGTCATCTTGTAGAAGATAGATCTAATTAGCCTTCAATTGCACTTAATTTAACTTACCAATATTCGGTACAGGTCCCTTTATCACATGGGAATAGGCAAGTGTAATTCTTTGCAAGTCAAATGAAGAAAGTAGCACAGAAAAAAATCAATGTTGTCAACATCAGTTACATTCAGTAGTTGTAAGACTTGGCTTGTAGTTAGGAAGTTCACTATAGGCAATGCAGACATTACATAGTGGCATTCTGTACATATTATATTCTAAATGTGTGTGTGTATTCAACTAGTCTTAATTACCATTGGGAAACATTTGTATTCCATGATTTCTCTCCCACTGTAATTATGGTTCCTCTTCATAATGCTTATGCTAAAGAATTAAGCCGGAAGCTATTCTAAATATGGGAGCTATTAGACAATGTTAATAGAGCATTAACTTCTACATTGTTCAGTAAGCCAACGAATTTCAAATGTTTTTTCATCCACTTACATAAATATGCAATTTCCATAACAGACTGCATTTTTGCAACATTGCAATTACTATTATCTATGATTTATTTATTTCAGAATTCATATCCCACTCTTCTTCCACACTGAACTCCAAATGACCAGGCAGAGCTATTCTGATATTACTGAAAGATTTATATGACATTTTTCTCAAAAAAACTAAGCTGACTCAGAAGAATCAGATCCAATCCTGTAGCTACATGAAAATCAGGAAAAGCCCATAACTGTAAAGAGAGGGAGAGAGAGAAAAAGAGAGACAAAGAAAGAGAAATCTATTATGTCTGCATTAGAAATGCTACGTCTAGTTGTTAATGTTCTGCTGTTTATTCTAAAAATGTGAAGGGCAAGGTTCTAGTGAGCTTTTCTGAAGAGAGAGAGGATTCAGTGATGATAGAAGATCCAGCTAAGCAGTGAACACACAGACCACATATGTTGACAAAAATTGATCACAACTTTATTTGCTACAGCTAAAGAATGTTTACCTCAGCATGTGTCTGGTTCATGCATTAGTTGACCCTTCTACTGACTGATATAAGTCATATTACCTTCTGGGTGTATTAAGAATAATAGATACAGAAATCCACACAGACAGACTTCACTATGTGATTCCCTTGCCACTTGAGATCCACAGTCAATTTGAGAGGCATAGAGCCCCCATCATACTCCAATTGGGCTGGCACTCAATACTCAAAACTGGCCAAAGATGTGAGAGACATCACATAGTAATGATAAAACGCTAAAGCTCTTACAAATGAGAAACAAAGGAAGTATAAGTGGGGACAAACTTCCCAAGCAAACCAAAGAAGAAGCAGAACAACCTTCCTTAAATAACTAGGGTGCAGACCAGAGTGAAGTCTAACTTAAATAACTTAGGTGTAGACTAGAGTCACCCTATATTTGGCTTCATCCAGTCACCCACCCCACTCCCAGCCAACCAAGTGGCACTATATTGGCTGATTTCCTGTCCTATCCCAGAGTCCACAAAACCTGTGAGGGCTTCTAGAACAGGGAAGGAAGTGCTGGTGCTGAAGAAGATGGCACCCAATACTTTCCCATTTACTTCTGCAAGGCAATAAAAATAAAAATAAACACTATTCCCAGTACTTCAGAAATATGGCAGACTCAGCAGGCATGTGAGACTGTAGCCATGCAGTGAACACATAGACCACATGTGTTGGCAAGAAGTGATTATGGCTTTATTGGTTATATGCAAGAAAGCTTTGCCCTGACATGGGTCCATATCCAGACATCAGTCAATTTTGGCCAATGAAGGCATATAAAAGAACTATAGATCCTATATTCTTAGTACAAAATGTATGGTGGAGTTCTCCAAAACATGTGCATTAAAACCACCCTGTAGATGGTGATGTGCACAGCAGCTTCTCTCTCTGCATGCCATGTCATTGGAGTCAGTCTGAAGCAGTTCTGTGTACAAATGGCTGTACACAGTATTGGTGGACTAGCCATCCATGGACTTGAGTGTCCATGGGTTGCCCCACCCCACCCCATGGTTGTGTGTGCACATGGCCATGTCAATTGCTATGCATTTATAATAGGGCTTGAGCATGTCCTTTTTTTTTCCATTGGGGTGTAGAACTGAACCCCCGTGGATGTAAAGGGTGCACTATGCAATACATTTGAGAAAAGGTTGGGGGAAAAAATATTTCTGGAGTCTTACAAATCCTTGACAAGGAGAGTCCTGGGCTGAAAAGAATCTTTGCAGTTTTGGACTCTGTGCAAGCATTTCTGCCTTTTGGGTGAAGAAAATTGTATTGCCATCACAGAAAATGTTCTTTCCTGCACAGAAAATACTGTTGTCTGTACAAAAAACTATGTGCAAATTTTACACAGAATAAGTCCTGAACTGCAAATATGTAATTTTCAAAAACTGCAGTTTTCAAATATTTTCTCACAGTGAGGTAAAAAAAAATCCTAAAATTCTGTTTTGCTTCCTTTAAGAACAAAATTAGCAGAAAAAAAATACATCCCTAAGGATAGAACTCCCTCTGTGAGGTTGTTAATCACTATTCCTGTGTAAAAACCTTGTGCACTTAGATCCATCCATCCATCCATCGGCCCCTTTCAGACTTACCAACTACACATTGGCTGAGAATATCTAGGGGGCAGTAGTAGCCCACACATTCTGGAAAGCCTTACATTTTGTACCCATGGGTACTGAATACATAATTGGAACTAAGAAGCAAAGCTTCTTCTGTGAGGGCAACCACTTTATGGAATGAAATGTAAGAGACACCCTATTCTCTTTTCAATAAATAATTAAATTCAAGTTCTTCTGCTGTTTTAATTCTATATTTTCTATATTTCTATATTAATGGTAGAGTGGATTTCTTTGAATATACCACACACAAACACATACAGGAAAGCAAATGACACCAGTCAATAATAGTGATAATTTTATTGTTCAGAAAATACTCTAGGAATGTAGCTAGAGTGATGTGTGACCAACGTTTTATTCTGTATTGGAAGCCCATTTGTTTCTATTTTGGTAAAGCCATATATGAAAAGAATAATGTCCTCCCAACTGTAAGACAAAAAGCTAAGTATTCTTTGAGATTTATTTTACATGCTTCTTTGTTCATTATATCTGTGAAAGCATGTGATGTTTAAGAGGCTAGTATTTTACTTTATTTCCAGCTAATAATCTCTATTTTAATGCAACAGGGTTAGAGAGTTTCTATGACTTAGAGCCAAAAGAGATGGCCCTTTAAAGCCTACTTCCAAGCACCTTCGTTGTGCAGTGTTTATACGCTGCACAGGCTGAAGTTGTCCAGAAGCCAGGCAGCTGCCGAAATGTGGGCAGCTTCAAGATGCTCCAGTAATGTGGTGTTTACATGCCACACACCCACTGGTGTATCTCAGAGCTGCCCTGGGGCTTCAATGGAGCCAGGAAAGCAAGCTCTTTCCTGGGCCAAATAGGAGAGGAACTTTTTCACTCCTATTTGGGCCAGGTTCAAGGTGGATTGGGGCCATGGCATGTGTTTGCCATGGCCCCAATCCATCTTCAGCAGGTGTGGGTCCAAGCTCCTCTTTTGGGGCCATCTGTTCTGGCCCTTGCTGTATTTTCTCTGAGTTTTTATTATGTCTTTCTTAAAATCAGGGCTTCAGGAGCTCAGTTTATCCTCTGCTTTAATGTAACTTAATTAAATTGTAGTCAACCAGCATTACAAGTCAGTTAAGTTACAGTACTTCACATATGCCCAGTTTAATCACATTAAAGGCAGTGGTCTAAATCCAATTTCAGTTTCAACCAGACTAAACCAACTGAATCAATATTAAGTATATAAAATATAAATCAAAATTGTATAATTTTGATTTAGCACTCAGTAATTACCAAGTGGCTCTCCTCTAGCTGGAATGAAAAACTGGATTTAGATCAGTGGATCAATCTGGCAGTAGACCTATTGAATAGGATGTGTTAATTACTAATCTCCAATTGAGTTCAATGGGTCTCTTTTAGATAAGGTTACTATAGGCAGGACAAAATGTTGGAGTTAGTCCAAGGGAACTATAGTAACTGAAACACATTTTTTCAGAATTACGGATCAACTAAGAATAAAATGAGAATGCCAATTAAAATAAACACTGTATTATTCTCCAGTGTACTTTCAAAGAGAGGACAAATTTGAGCTTTCAACTCATAAGGGTACAATAGCATGAGATTACAAATGCAGTTGCTATTCTCTAACAGAATGTAAATTCATTAATCCCATTCAGTGGATATATCTTCATGACAGCTTGAGTGTTAATGGACCTGTGAGAGATTTTAGTGAGGTGTTTTTGAACTAAAACAATGGGAGCTCTCACCGCATTCTCTATCACCTTAGACTTGGGATCGTCAGACCACCCCAGGAGAAAATCACACACAGAGAAATATATTCAATTTTAAATGCATTTATTTAGGACAAGGAAACAAAGGGAGAAATGAAGGAGATGAATCCAGAAATATCATACTCACACACAAAGAACTGGACAGAACACTTAGAAAAGCAACTAAGAGTTATGATGCTGGAGTTTCTTGAAAAGGCCAGTTCATATTTAAGAGATGGTACCCACTACTTTTCTGAATAATGATTTTTATTACATTCTGTCTCCATTTCTAATGTCAGTATCGAGACCATTATACAGTAGTCATCTTAACTAAAATCTCAATATCTAAGCAACCCATCAATTCCTAGAAAAATGAGATCACCTACTTGCAGTTTATTGTTTAGTTGTGGTTAAACTGAACTCTGATTCACGAGGCAAAACCACATGTGACACTGAAAAGTAGTAAATTATAGCCCTGATTATGACTGTGTTACAACAAGACTTTGGCTATATGGGTGCAGTGGCATCCCTCAGGTTGGTCTCACCTGGTGTATCGGGGGGGGGGGTCTGCCTTGCCCTCCCCACACCCCAGCCTGACACCTTTAGCCCCTCCAAAAGGCCTTTGGGGTCCTGCTTGGCTGCTTTTGTACCGTACCCTGAAGGCAGATGACCCCTCAGAAGCCACCACTAATGGAGGGGGCAGTACTGTGGTCTCCAGACAACATATTTATGCTCTGTGCAGCTTCTGGGCAAGCAGAAAATCAGATCCTCTGGATATACCACCTCCCCTTTGGGGTGTCACCTGATGCAGTCTGCCCTCGCCCCCCCCCCCGGCATCCCCTAGTGATGTCACTATCTAGACATCAAGAAAGTATCACTTAAATTGTGTCAGCCTTCTTTTGCAAGCTACTTCCTTTGTTTGGCAACAGGGAGACATAAATTTGGCCCCTCTTCACCAGCATATAGATGGCACTAAAGCTCATTGAATGTGGTCACGGACATCTCTTGAGTAGTATATTTTAACCAATGTTTTTAATGTTACATGTGTTTAATTGTTGTTTTAAGGGAAGGAGGGAATAAGTGGGATTATTGCTGTATTGGATGGATTTTTATTGTAAGCCGCCTCAATCCTTATGGAGAGGCGAGGTAAAAATAAAGTTTCATTGTTGTTGTTGTTGTTGTTGTTCTACACTATGAAAAATTTTGTTTTATTTTTCTTTTCTTTTTTTAAAAAAATACTCTGTGTGAGTTTTTAAACACTCATTCATTTTCTTCCAAGAGCAACGAGATATGTCTCTTCTGTGACAGAGACTTCCATGGCTAACTAAGGACTAACCTGCACAAGATGCGTGTAAAGTAGATGCCTATGCTTCCCTCAGCTCTAATAGCCGAAGAATTCAATCATCTCTCAGTGTCTTTGGATTGGTTTTAGTGATGACAAAGCGAGCTTTAAAGAGGGTTTATTCAGAACTGTTGTTTTTCTTTGCTTGAGAGACCCTTATGGGCTCCGTTGCAAACAGTTCTGGATGTTAACCACACTTTATTGTCATACAGCATGCCATATTAGAGGACATTTCAACTTTGTGAGGAAAAACACAACCATAACTCTCAGCAAGTCATGCAGCACAGACTCCTCTGACAGAATAAAACATAGGTTCTTTGTAACTTTGGATTCACTGTGTGGAACCAAAGGTGAGGAGTATTATATCTGCAGAGCACCGTGTCTGGAAACACAACGACTAGGAATCATTCATACACTTTTTATTTCAGCCACTTGAGCAGGAATGGCTATGAGTAGACTCTGCTGTAAAGCAAGAGGCTGTTCGGAAAGCAACCAAAGGGTTAGTATAAGGCATAAGTAAAAGGAAAACAGGGCATGTACCGTAGTGATTTGTATGGTCATCAGGAATGTGGAGGCACAAGAGCCATAATTTGCTCCAGTGGTTTTTTGAGTAGCTATGAAATATGTATTTTCAGTGCCCATCTGAGAATGCTAAAAAGAATGAATGTTTGTTTTCACATAAGAGTTCTGCCATGACCCCAGAAGCATTTTTCTATGTTATCTGGGAATCATTTCTGCAGCATATGAAAAAATACACACGCACCTGCTCTGAGCGCTTTTATTTTCAAAAGAGGTGCACCAAAGCATCTATTCCCTCTGCCATGTCTGAATTGCCTCCCTTCTTTAACTCTCCGTCTTCCTCTAAAGTTGTCTACTCCTCCTTCAACCAGACTGAGTGAAATTTCAGTAGCTGCAACACTTAATTGTTTACTCGCTTAGATCAGCAACAGGA
This sequence comes from Urosaurus nigricauda, assembly GCA_034509955.1. Taxonomy (NCBI): domain Eukaryota; kingdom Metazoa; phylum Chordata; class Lepidosauria; order Squamata; family Phrynosomatidae; genus Urosaurus; species Urosaurus nigricauda. The sequence continues at coordinate 250,476,489 of JAOEGL010000001.1, read as the reverse complement.
AACCTGGAATCCACCCCCGCCCCAGTGCTTTGAACTACAACTCTCTTCATTTCCAGCAGGTATGGCCAATGAGTAAGTCCTGGGGGACACTAGGATACTTCTTTTTTCTTTTTAATGTAAAATTCATATTTACTTTAAAGGAAAAGGATCTGGTTTCTAAATTGTAGAAAAAGAGGGATGATATCTAGAGTAATAGCACATCTTTGTGAACTAATAGATGTATTCAGTTAAAGTTAAATAAAACACAGACACAGAGGCTGGAAAGTAGACATACTGAATTTAGTTGTTGAATGGTGAATAAATTCAGTTGATTCAATAGGTTTATTCTAGTAACTAATTACTCTAATTACTTTAGTAAACTGAAAACAGGAAAACACATGTCCCATATCAATGTATGCATTTCTATTCAGAATCATTTTAATAATATCAGATTCAGAAAAAATAGTCTTTTGCAAATGTTGCTTGGTTAGTGTAGACAATTACTGTTTTGTGCTTTCACATCATTTCTGACTTATGATAATTCTGAGGGCTGAATTTCATGGGATAATTTTCTTGGCAGAATTTGTTCAGAGGGGGTTTGCCCTTGCTTTCCTCTGAGGCTGAGAGAGTGTGGTGTGCCCAAGGTCACCCAGGAGTTTTTTCATTACAAAGTTTGAAATCTTATGCATTCTTACTTGGGAGTCAGCTCCATTGAACTCAGTAAGGCTTCCTGTTGGGTAGACATGGCTTGGATTGTTCTGTAAATACACTGGACAGTTGAAACTACTGGTGAAATCTTTTGTTGCTGCCATTTGCAACATTATTAGCTATTCCTCTCTCCACAGCATTTCTGCATTTATATTTGTATATTCAGTCATTATTCAAATCCACACGCAATGTGAGATCAAACTGGTTAAGATGGACATTTAAATAACCAAAAGCAAATAATTTATTAAAGGTGTCTCAACTTTTCTTTTTGTATTTGCATGGAGACTGGAAGCTGAAAATTTGCAAAGAGACTGGAAAATTATGAATTGTTTACTGAAGACTGATTGCTGACTCAGAACCTGGACTATTTACTATTCTTTATTTGTGTTCTGTAATGGCTAAAGTCACCTCATTTCCATCCTGGAATTTATTTATTTTTCTTCCATCTCCTTGAGAATATGGATGAAAAGTTTATAAATAGGAAGGATCAGGCAATGAAATTTCAGGACCGAGCACAATAATATTTGCAGCATAAACCCATCCTTAAAGACGTCCAGAAGAATATTCTTCACCTTGTAAAGAGTCTGAGAATGTTTCTAAGGTTTGAATATTTTTTACCTAAAGGGATGTAAATGATATTTTTAAAGCACTTGACCTTCTTCATAACCACTGAAAACTTCTCTTTCTGTAAAAAGAGACTGAACTGTGTTTTGCCTCTCGATCTGCATAGGAACAAAAATGTGCACCCACGATTTCCCTAGTGAGGCTGGATGGACATGTTTGCATGATGGAGAAGGCATTGTACAAGATAAACCAAGACAAATTTGGGGATGTGATTTTTAAAAAATGACTACAATATTAGCTGTTTACATTTCATTTCCTCTTAAAGTTGAACAGCTAATATTAACTCTCTCATTCTCTCTTTTTCCTTAGCCTTTAATAGCCATTCTAATTTACATCTTGCTTTTTATGCTTGCTAAGTTTAATATACACCAGCTAGCAATATTAATATTTGACCATTTTGTTCTTGCAAGTGACAACACATAATTTCTACAGTTTTATTCCCCCTCCCCCTTTTTTTTTTTCTGGGAAAAGAAATATTTCCATATAGTTCTCACTCAGTATTCACACATACTGAAGTATGCCAGGAAATAATGCTATGCAGAAATTGAATTTGTGTGTGTTGGGGGGGGGGGGGTTGTGTTGTGTTTTATTTTGTTTTGTTTGTTTGTTTTTTTGCTTGAGAATTGTGAGGACTTGTCCAAAACAAAACCCATCCAAACAAAACAATTTACAGGTAGTTGTGTGTGCTTCTGTGCAAAATGGCTTTTTTCTACACAAAGTCTTGTAAACCAAAAACCTTGAACAGAAAACAGCAATCTTGCACAACAAAATCATGTGCCCTTTTTTTGTTCAAGATTGTCTTCTTTACACAAAGATTTTCTGTGTAAGATGTTTGCTATGTGAGCTTGCTTCTTTATGCACAAGATTTTTTTGCACAAGTTTTGTTGTGAAAGATTGTTGGTTTTCACAGATTTTGAATAATATATATATATATATATATATATATATATATTTTAGAAAACAGCAATGCACATATAAATGAATTGCACGCACGCACACATGTACACATTCACTCACACACATGTGGCTGTGTGGAAATAGTGTTTTTTGAGCAAACATTTACCTGAAGCACCTCAGAATGCATGGTTACTGGGCAAAAAACTGTAAAAGTCTTCTTTCCGACTGGGTTTCCAGTGTGTGTTGGGAAATCCTTTTTTTTCCAGTCAAGAATACATGATGATGAGTCATGTTACTCTCCACAGCACCTGCACAGTCAGTGGCTCCCCAAGCAGAATACAGTTTACCAGCCATGTATTTCTTGCCTGATCAAAATTTGATCATCTGTCTTCTTCCTACCTTCTTCCTTTTCCAAATCTTCAAAGTGATTTATTAAAGAAAAGAAACAAGAGTAGATTTATTGAGGGGTGATTGTGACCTTTAGCACAAAGCTATTCAGATGTGGTTAAGTTAATAGGTCACATATAGCTCAGAGTGAAATGTGTAACAGAAATTTCACACGGGCAGGCTTAGTGGGCCAGCTGATCCCTTCTATATATACAACTAAATGCAGATATGTGGACTGTATTTGGCTGGGCAAGATATCCTCACAGGCCATCTTCCTGAGTAAGCCCACTATTCTTTGTGTCTATTCCTGCTACCTCTTCACTTGCCTACTTCCTTTGATCGGCTCCATGCAACTTCTCAGAAAGTCTGGGAATGCTGAAGATAGGTTGTTGCTTTTTCTCTTTACTTGGAGGAGCCAGAGGAACAGACAAGATAAAAGAGAGAAACAGCAGCAAGACTTGTGGAATCTTAAGGGTTCAATATTGTCTGTCCCCCAAGAACATGGGACTTGACATGTGCCCAGTTATGTCAACTTCTGATGTTATTCTGTTGGTATACCCAAAAGTTAGAAAATGTCAGGAGGAAGGCAGTATGTAAAATAGAATAGAATAAAATAAAGTTATATCCTGCCTTTCTCCAAAATGCAACCCAAGGCAGTTACATGACCCATGGAGGTGGAGTCCAAAAAGTGACTTTGCCAAACATTTGTACACGTTTCTATGCCACAAATCCATGACCTGCTAACACAATGTAAGCCTGTTAAGTATGATACCAATTAAGTATGATGCATGGAACCTCACATGGTAGTTGCCTAAATCCAATGTTGTGCTCATATTGCAGCACCAGCACAGAACTCCCTTCCTCTCTCTCCCCCTTGATCTATCTCTCAGCTCTACTTAAAACCAACTCTGGAGGGGTCCAGAGCTTCAGACCTGTTTTGGAAAGCTCATGGGGATGGTGCAGTAAGGAGGAAAAACTACTTTGTCTGTTGCCGGTGTTTGAAGTAATTCCATCTATAGAAGCTCCCTACTGGATTTAACCCCCTTTCCCAACACACTAGCATTTATACTTAAATCTTCATATAATATATATTTGCCTTATGGAATGCACTACAATAAGCTACAGTGCTGGCCACTAGCTCACCTGTTCTTTGGAGTCAATTAGATAAATCAGTGAAGAAGGGTACTTGGTAAAGTAATTGAGAAAATAACTAAATGCAGAGTTATTTGGTTTGCCCTTTCGACAATGGCTGATCATAGTTGTTTCTAAAATGGTCTGAAAGCCATGTGCATGTACGTTAATGGCTCCCATGGTGTTTAGCATTAGTATTCTGTAGTTGTGTTTACAGTTTACATGCTTAGCTTGCAAGCTCCCTAAATCAATTATTGTACATACCTATAAGATACCATTTACATTTTGACCTGCTATTCCTCTAATGAGCTGAAGGCAGCAAAAACTGGCCGTTCTGTTCTTCATTATGTCCTCACAGTAATCCTGTAAAATAAGTTTTCTTCTTTAAAAACAATGATCTAGGGTTCACTTTTAAAGGAGGCTGTTGCAGTCCAACTGTAACAAATCACACAATTGATCTCAGTGTGAGATTTCAGGAAAAAAGCTACCCCATCCATTCTATGGAACTGCAGGCCGTGGGAGGCCAGGTTAGCTTCTTCTTTCTTGTCTTTACATTAACCGACAAATGCAGTTTTATTCAGACAAGTTTTTTTTAGCTTTTGAAATGTTTGCTGAAGTAAGTTTATTTCTTTTTTATTGGTATGTTTTAATGGATAATTTGCTTTTTCACGGCTGATTTGTTTTTATATTTTAATTATAAGTTTGTATTTTACGTTGCATTTTAGTGCTGCTTGAGTTCTGTCTGCAAATGAATGGTGGAGTATAATATTCATATAATAAGAATAAAGATAATGGTGGGGAAGAGAAATCCTTAATATTGTCTGAGGTGCTTGTGTATTGGTAAACTTATTACATATGATTTCAAGCAAAGTGTCCCCACACAGAAGACAATTTGTAAGCTATCCAAGTAAAAGCAGCTAGACTTCTGAACATGAAATGTACTGTGAAATTTGACTTGGTGATAGATGGGTGACTACAGCTCATATACCCTCATATCTTCCCTCTCCTTCTGTAAGATGGGGAAGCAGGGGAGGAATTAAAATGTCAAAGTAAGGAATCCATTGTTCAAATTTGTTGTGACTAAGGCTGCAGTCCTAAGCACACTTGAGTAAGTAAAACTCTTTGGGGATTTCTTCGGTAAAGGCACTGGCTGCCAATTCCTTTCAGTGATTTGCTCAGTAAAGCAATAATATTCCCTTCTGAATGTCCACAAAGCAGAAAAGGTTAGAAGAACTACTAGAAAAGCTCTACTTCCTTCAATTTAAGATAGAAGTGGGGAAAGCACAGTCCTTTTTTATGGCAACACAGGGCTGTTTTGGAGGACTCAGACCAGGGCACCACATCTGTCTCCCAGTTATTCCCCCCAATGTTTGTTTTCTTTGAGGCAAAACACTGACACATGCACACACCATGGGTATGGGGAGAACTTCACTACATTTTGGACCTCCATTGTTGTATTAGGCATTTATATAGCATGGAAGTAAATTGGAAGTTGAGTTCTGTTTCTTTCACTTGTGAAACAGAAATTTCTTTTGGGCCTCTTCGTAGGAAAGTGGTTCTCAACCTTTGGCCCTCCAGATGTTTTGAACTTCTATTCCCAGAAGTCCCAGTCCATATGTTCATGGACTTCAACTCCCCAAAGTCCCAGTCAGTATGTTCATTGTTCAGGAATTCAAAACACTAGGGGACTAAAGGTTGTGAACCAATGCTGTTGCTGTTCCAATTTTTTTAATGAAAGGAAACATTTTTTAAAAAAAGATTTCAAAGATGTAGGTGCAGTGAGAAAGTAAATCTCTCCAGGCTCCTTCAGTTGGCCTCCCTCCAACTCCTAGCACAGGGCTGGGCAACTCCATGTGGGTTACTGGCCAATTCTACAATGACCCCAGCCCACCAAGGTCCACACACACACAGCAAACCCATATACCAGTGTTTTAGTCCATACCCTCTCTCAACTTGACAATTAGAAATGAGTTTGTATTACTTCCTTCTCACCACAGAGGGAAATTGAAAAGTTGGGATAGTAGGATGGGGGTGTGTTTGCATGCTTTCATGCATTTGGGGGATTTTCTGCAGTTTTCAGACAAAAGATGCTGAAAAATTGGACTTAAAACAACAACAACAGGGCTGGTTGGAGAGCTTTGAAGAGATTGGTGGGAAGCTTCAGGGCACACAAGTGAGGACCATAGACACAGCCTGTGAGTAACATTCTGCCCACCCTTGCCCTAGCAGTTGTCCACCCCAGTTTAAGAGTGTGGGGCATTCACTACAATATATTTCACATGTGAAAGAACTAATGATTCTGTTGCAGTTTTGAAAACATAACTAAAATAAATCTGGTTGCAGAGGAAAAGATAAATTTAAGTAGGCACAGCCAGGATGTGTCTGTGTTAATCAAAACTGAACAGATAGAGAATGCCTGTGTAGACCAGCTGCCAGATTTGTACCTATGTGAGATTAAGACCTAAATCATACATTTACTAATCTGGTAGTAAGCCTCATTCAACTCAGTGACACTTAGATCTGAGCAGACATGTTTAGGATTATGTTATCAAACACTTTCTCATTTGTATTTATAGGATTTCAGATACCTAGTTCCGCACTTAAGTAGATTATATCATAGACCTGACACAATACTTTTAAGAGTAGATGGATAAGATGTTATATGTTTCTGGAACCACAGTCAGAATTCATGGGTATTTTTAAAATGAACATTTTTTATTTCTTTTGTTTGGCTCTACTGGGCTCTCAGGATCTTCTTGTCATCTTGTGCAACCAGGAGACAGAGTTCTTACAGACTCATAATCTACAAGAACAGGGCAATATCAGTCTCTGTCTTTCTCCATGGCTCTCTTTTGTGGGGAATTAGTGAATATTGGTTTTATCTCTCTACAGAGTAAATAATGGCAGATGAAACTGAATGACATAAGTAGTGACATATCTTTCCACAGACAACCTAGTAGAATAAAGTAAACCAAGACTTCTTTTAGTAAAATATGTAAAGTAGTTTATTCACAACCTCATTCATGTGTTCAAAGACACAGTGTTAACTTAGGAGAAAAATAAAATGAAGACGTTATTTAGGATCTATAGTTCAGTTACCAAAAGGGAAGAGCTTCCAGTCCTTGCTGTTGCTCAGATCAACTAGCAATTGAGACTGCAAAGACAACAGAAAGAAAAGGGCCACAAAGAAAGAAATCAGAAGAGGAGGGTACATGCAAATGGGAAACTACCTCACAGAAGAACATAACATCTCCTCTAGATGGCCATGCAAAAGTTGTCTACTCCAATATGTTTGCTGTGAGATAGGATGATGGACAGTTTTAGTCTCAGGAGAGGCCTTTTTCTATCCAGGAATTATCCAAAACTTCTAGCTTACTTCCTAGTTGTAGAATGACATCTCCTGCACTAAAATTGTCCCTGGGGCCCAACGTGTGATCAAATGGAGCATGGAGTGGTGTTTTTAACCTATTTTATTTTAAAAGAAGTGAACAAATGGAATGCTGTGCGAGCTTTCTTCCGGGGAGATGAGATGTGGCACCTAAGCTATTTCTGTTGCTTGTTTTGCTATAAAGGAGTATGCAAATGTGCAGCAGAGAATAAAGTCTATCATCTCTTCCCTGCACAACTTTGGCAATGTCTTACCAAGTATGGTTTGTCTCCCTGGATTCAATTGACCTGCAAAAGGGACCACTAAAAGAAAGATGCTGGTCTACTCCTGTCAAGGCCCCAAGGAAAAACTTGGTATATGGTGAACATGATGAGCAATAATTATGGAAAGGGGCCATAGGTCAGTGGTAGAACATGTGTTTTACATGCATAATTCAGTCCCTGGAACCTCCTGATAGGGTCAGAAATGGTTCATTCCAAAAACCCTGGAGAGCTGTTTATGGACAGTGTTAGCAATGCCGGACTAAATGCGCGAATAGTATGACTTGGCATAAAACAGCTCTGCTCAGCTCTATGCTAACTAGAGATCAGTTCTTGAAGGAAGCAATGAGTTATCTGATCATTTGTGTTGTTCCTGCAGTTAAGTCTTTGATAACTGTTCAGTTTTTGAAGGCTATTGGCAGTTAATAACTTTTGTGAACATTATGTACTTTTTCGCATAGAAAACCACTTTCTGCACAAGAAGATGCATTTTCTGTACAGAAAATGATGCAGCTAGAACTTAGTGTGCAAATTTGCATGTGGTTTATGTATGTGTGTGCATGCATGCACACCCACAAAACAGCATTTTTCTATGCAGAAATAAAATACTCTTTTCTGCACAAAGCAATATGTGAATTTTGCACATAATAAACTATAACGTTTTCTGTAGAATATTCTTTGTTATTCTGCATTTTATGTAGAATAAGTCTAAACTGAAAATTCTCATTGTCTAGTAGTCTTCCTTAAACTTAAAAAAACATGCTTTCCAACCATTTTTGTACATTTTTATATATTCTTTTCATTCCTAATAGTTGCTAAGTTTTGAGAAAGTCAATTTGTATATGTGTGTATACATGTGTCAGCTGGTAGATTTCATGCTGGTAGAGGACAGCGAATCCACTATGGGTTTTTAGTTCAAATTTTGCTAACTAAGGTCCAGCACTATTTGGGGAATAAGGATCAGCACCTTGCATAGCCCCCTTTCATTTCAGATTAAAACCCAGTACAGATCTGCTCTCCCGCTGACATGGAAGCCATCATATTCCTCTGTTTTTTTGTGCCTTTTATTTTATTTTATTTTTATTTTTTGTCCATTCAAATATTCTTTAGCTTTTAGGCAAGTTCAGTCTCTATCTACAATACTGGGACAGCAGTACAGGAATGATCTACCTTACAAGATTGTTTTACAAGGATTATGGAAGTAATATGTTGAAATGCCAGGGTGAATAGTAAAATACTCATGATAAAAGCAGTGATATTCTGTGTTGGAAATGTCAGAGAGATTATTGGTCTCCATTAAATGTCTTCCAAGACTTCAGGGATTTGGTACACACTATACTTTTGTCATGAACAGAGGCTATTATAGGCAACTGGATTTATCCATGCATATCTGAGGGTTTTTTTCATGGAGCTCAAAGGACCATATGCTACCCCCCCCCCCCCCGAAAGCTTTCTTTTCCTTGTTCGCAGTTCCCAGCTGAGAGTACTGCATAAAAGGTTAAAAGAAGAGCTGAGAGTTCAGATACGTAGAACAATACACTCAGAGATTTGGTGAGGACAATTTGGAGAGATTGGATACTACAGAGGGCAGGGACTGCACCCTTTGAAGCAGTGCAAATGAGGAACTTGTGACAGGTAAAGCTTGCAATGGCATATTGTTATAAGACTAAAAACCTGCTGAAATTCCTTCCTCTACACAACTATAAAAATAAAGATACATTTGCATGCCCTACACCCTCCCCCCCCAATTTGGTCGAGCCATGAGGAGAGTTGAGGTTGAATTTTAGTTGTAATAAATTCAGTGGGAAATTGCTTCAGTGGTGTGTACTGTGAGGCACAATCATGTGTTGCTTACATATAATGTGTTAAATTTATTTATGAAATTAGAAAAAAAATCTTTTCAGAATGCAGCAGCCTTTGAACATTCATGGATTCATCGAATCACTTGCCTAATTGATGAAGTCTGCCAAGGTGGTCACACTGAAATAGAGATGCTCAAAACCCCAGCAATAATTGTGTGCAGAGACAGATTTATTGCAAGGATATCAAAATCTATGTTTTGTGCAATAACTCTTGCTTGGAATAATGCCACAGAAGACAATAGCATGTAAATCATAAAGACGTAATAGAATATAGAGTAATTATTCAAAAGAGCTAAGTTATTACTTCACCATGTAGTTCAATCTACAGCAGGAAAGAAATAGGCCCTTTTTATTTGTATTTTGTAGAATTAGCCCTGATGAAGAGCTACATATGGCTCTAAAACTGCCACGTTTACATATTCTTCCAATATATCCAATATCTAAATGCCTTTGCATTTAGATATTGACTATGGAGTTTATCATGTGGGAGGAATTTCTCTCAATTTCGAAAGAAATGGAAGTGAGGCCAGTTCAGAATTTAGTAAATTCGCTAGTTCAGTGAATTTACGTGATTGTGTATTGACATTGCATTGCGTTCAGAACTGCCCAAAATTGCCTCCCGGTGCCCAAAATTGCATGTGATAGTTTCTCACACAATCACGCAAAACTCCATGATTGCGTTCGGAAGGACTTCCCTTTGCCCAAAAATGTGTGTGATGAGCTTTCACGCAATCACACAAAACCCCATGATTGCATTCAGATTGCCATTGGATTATACTTCCAATTCCCTTCATGTGATAAACTCCTATGTAATACACCTTATCTCTGAAGCATTCAGATCCTGTACTCAATAAAAGAATTCTGCCTAATTAAAAAAAGACCTCCAAAAATAACCCTAAAAGCTAAATGGCAAGAGATTGGTGAAATTGAATAGCCAAACATCTGGGTCACTCATGAAATAACATAACCCTGTTTAGCCACATATGTAATAATATAGGAGAATGACTAAATTAATGTTGTTTATATGTGTGTATGTCTTTGCAAGAGGTATTCAGTTCCTTCTTCTGCAATGTCTGTTCCCACCCACTCCCCTGTAACAGTTTCCAAAGGCCCAAAGCAAACTGCTTTGGCTATTTAGATGATGATGATGATAGTAGTAATAGGCCAGAATTCTTTATGGTCTTCATGTATGCATAAGCATGGCCGTTATGGTGCTATGCACTGAATTCTGGCTTGACTTCCTTCCCAATCTTGTCTTATCTTACTGCAGTCAGTGGAGGTTTATTCCCCTGTCACTATGAGCAATTCCCATTTCAACAAGTAAAAACAAGATTCCTCTTTGTACTGAAAATTGCTCATGCAAGCAGATTGAGTGGGAACAGCAACTAGCTCCTTCCTGAATGACCCCCCCCCCCCATTGGTCACAATGGCTTCTGACCAGTAAATTGGGTCTGGGGGATGTTTGGGATTCCTATGTAGCCCCTAAACTAGTGACTGTGAATGTGTAACAGTCACAAGCACATAGTGCCTGGTTATGCATTCCTAACTGTGATACAGGATTCCAACTACCATTTTCATCAGCAGCAGCAACAACAGGTTAGAGACAGAGGAAACATCTAAGCAATACCCAGCTGCAGTTCTGGAGCCAGGACAACTGGTGTCAGTATCAAGTGGATACAAAACTCACTCCATCCTCCCTTGCTCCCCCAACCTCCCAACCAGTAAATTGTTCCAGGAACATGAAGTTACCATGCAGAACCATAGAGACAGAGTTACATTGCACTGTGTGTTTTTGTGGATGTATCTGCCATCACTCTGAAAGTCTTGAGGAACCCTAGAACTATGAAATTTGGCTTGGATAATAGGAGAAGCTGGGATGGGGAAACATACAGTATTTTGTTTGGAGTGATTAATTTAAGTGAATTAAAACCTGTAGCCTGAAGTACGATCTTCAGTCAGTAGGTGGAAGATCTCCGGTAATCACCAAGGAAGAACCCATTGTCAAGCTAGAAAGGCTTTAAGAAATTCTACATGTTTCTAAACTCCTGAATTAAACACACATAGGCTGCATCCCACACTGCAGAAATAATCTAGGTTGACACCACTTTATGTGCCATGGCTCAATGCTATGAAATTCTGGAAACTGTAATTTATTGTGGCACTAGAGCTCTCTGACAGAGAAGGCTACATGTCTCACAAAAGTACAATTCCCAGGATTCCAGAGCATGGAACCATGACATTTAAAGCAGTGTCAATCTGGATTATTTCTGCAGTGTGAATGCTGCCATAGAAAGAGAGAACAAGAGGATGTAGGATGTAGCTGCACCTATATTTGAGAGGATGGAACTGGCAAAATCACCTCTGAGTATTCCTTAACTAAGAAAACCCTCTGAAATTTGTAGGATCACCATAAGTTGACAATGGCTTGAAGACGAATGCACACACACACACATACTATCTAATAAGTGGGGGAGAAGATAAGGAAAAGAGAAGAGCAGCACAGGCAAATGAAAGACAAGTGAGCAAGGAAAAAATGGAGGTACGGTTAAAGAGAAATAAGATTAAGAATCAAGCTCAAAGGGGGCGGTCTAAGATGTTTCTAACACTTTTGAAGCTAGATGCTTCTGTTTGTTTATATAATAATAAACACTCATGAATTAAAATTTTGTTTTGAATCATAATAGGCTACTTTTCATGAATGAATAACTCTAGCTAATTTAATGAATAAGCCTAACAGCAGATACCTATGTAAAGATCAAACTTGTTAAAGCATGTGTGTGTGCACGCGCATATGCACTCACCTCTGAAGGCTGAAACCAAGCCTTGTGACCTTCAAATGACACTTAGATATCACTCTTGTCTACTGAAAAGAACTGTTAAATTTAGACCAAGAGCAATGGTTATTCTATATATGTCTGCGTGTGTGTGAATATAAATGTTTATATAAACATACCTATACCACACATGATAACTCAAGGACCATCAGAATGAAATTGTTGAGATATCGTAATGCTGCCCTCTTTTTTGAAAATAAAAGAGTTAACTTCTTTTCAATATGAATTTATTTGATCTTTGGAACATCCCTTGTCAAAAGATCTATGCCATTCCTATTCTGTATAGGTCTTCCTTTGAAACCAAGATGTATTTCTCTGCTTGTGTAAATAGATAAAGTGGCTATATTGGTCCATAGAGAAAAAGGTACTCCATGTAAGAAGAAGATGATAAAGAGTAAGCATAAAAACATTGTCTGGGTATTAGGGAGTAAGGCCTGGCTGGCTTGATTGATTGGAAGGAAAAGTTGTATGCCACTTTCTCAAACTACATGGCAACTTTGTAGCTGTATGGAGACAATAGATATTTTGTTGCTTATCACAGAACACAGTGCTCCTCAACTAAAGGATATCCAGATGATTGTTTGTCTTCAGGATGGATTCTCAGATATTCAAGTGCTTGCTTTGGAAACATAATTTTCCCCCCACACCTTCCCTGTTTTATGATGTCTGCTTTTATTGATTATTGGGGAATAATGATTATTGGGAAAATGGGTAATTGATGGTTAAGCTTGGCACATGCAAGTTGTTTCCTTGGACATAATCAGATGATAGGCCAGAAAAAAGAAAGCTCTCTCCTTCTTGACTCTGTCTTCTTTCTTTTTCACTTTCTTTACCAAATACTTAATTAAATGCTGATTTCTACCTCCTCACTCCCCACCCCTCAGTGAGGAGGTCCTGGTCAGTGTTGTACTATGGAGTTTATCACATGGAGCTCCACAGAGCCCTCCAAACGTCGCGCTTCTGTTGCCCAAATATCATCAAAATGGGGTGGAAGCATCATCTGTGTAATCATGCCTGGTGCTTTTAAAGTGGCTGGCATCTTCAGAGAAATGCCAAAACATTTATGCTTGTTGATTTCTGCCTCCTTTGTCGCATTAAATGCTCAGGAACACTACAAGCAACCATAGATTCTATTTACTGTCCTGAATTTTCGTAAGAGGAACAGTTTCACACTTACTTGTTTTTCAAAGATCTCAAACTATAAACACAAAATAATTCTTCAATGTGTGATTGATTAATCTGCAATCTTTGTTGTTGTTGTTGTTTTTATAGATTTTAGCTACATCCAGTATCAAGGAGATTCTTACATGGAATTTCAGGGTTTTGACCTATATCCACAAAACAACATCAGTTTAGAATTCCAGACTACTGGCTTCCAAGGAGTCCTCCTACATGTTGAGCAGAACCCACTAACAATGGGACACTTCTTTATTCAGCTTTCTGTCATGCATGGTGTCTTACAGGTAACAACACTTCTGATTATTCTCTTATAACTGAGTCATACCTTTTTTTTTTCTATATCCCCCCCCCCCCCACCTCCACTGCTTTCAGATACTAGTGCATTCTGTCAAGGGCTTCCAATCTTATTTTGTTTAAACAAAGCCATGGCTTAAATTGCCCCTTTTTAGAATTCTGCTACAAGTGGTAATCATGACACTTAGGAACAATATTTATGGATGATAGAATAGGGAAGCTATGTGAAGATGATAACAGCAGTCTCTCTTGGATAATATACAAAAACAGAACTCAGAAGAAAAATGTGAGCCTGCTTCACGGATGGTGGTTCATGAGCTCACAGCTGAAAACAAAATACTTCTAATGCACTGAACCATGGAGCAAAAAATATTAGGTGAATCACAAAGATATTACAGTTCCCAATTATTATCGCAGCTTTGATAAAGCGGCATCCACATGGACCTAGTGACTTTTTGTTGCTTTCTACATTGGCAGTAATTTTGATTATGTAAAATAAAAAAAATGTTTTCATTATTCTTCCCTTGCTCTTCATACTTTTTATCTTGCTGTAGAATTTGAAAACTGATGTGGAAATATATGTATGTGGAGATAGATGTATGTTCTTTACCTACACACAGAAACAAATAACAGAATGTTGTCATTTACTTTGGGGCACAAAATGTGTTTGGTCTAAGCTGGCAACAATCCTCAGAAATCCATAGGGTAACATAAGAAACTGCTTTATACAAGGTTAGACTATTGATCTGTTTGATCCAGCAAAATTTAATACAATGAGGTCATTATGGTCAGAATCCTGTTAGGCCATTACGACTGCATAACCTAGAGTTTCAAATTCATGACTCTTTTGGATTCATGATCCCTATAGAGCTGCTAGTTTAGAGGTTAAATAGGAATAAAGAAAGTCCCCCAGTCCTCACTTACCAGGCAACAGCCAACTGATGATCCCAACCCCACTGCATGTGAGTGAATGGCATTTTAACTTAAATTGTGACAGGGACCCTGAGATTTCCTGCCATGCCAGAGATTGCTCATAGGAGGCAGCAGAAATGTCATTTATCTGCTTCCCAGTTAAAAGGAAAACAGGCCCCATTAATCACCAGAGCTGCTTCCTGGTAAGTGGAGATTGGGATGGGACTCAATATGTAGTATGGTAACTACAGTTGGCTCTCCATATCCATGGATTCTAACATCCAAGGCAAGAAAATACTTTTAAAAACAAGAAATAAATGAATAAAAATCCCAAAAAGCAAACCTTGATTTTGCCATTTTATGACACTATTTTATTATGCCATAATTTTGGCATCCACATGAGTTCCAGGAACCAAACTCTACACAACAGGATATTAACCAATTATTATTTTTACACCAATTCTACATTTATGATTTTCCTAGGAACTTTGACAACTGTTTCTTTAAGGGAACTGATGAAAGACCTCTTAAGTGGCAGGATCACACAGTTGTTATTATTCAGCAATTTTAAACTGCATTTTAAAGGAGCTAGCCAGTGGGCTGATTCCTATATCCCAAATAGATTTAACAACCTGGGCAGCTCCTTCAAAATTAAGACTTAAACCTCTCAGAATGGATTCACTGCCTTTCTTAGGGGGAAAAAACCCTCTGCCATCTGCTCATTAATTGATCCTCTAAAGTGGGTAAAATTCTCAAAAAAGAGTCTTTCAGAAGACATGGTGGTGGTGGTGGTGATGATGATGATGATGATGATGATGATGAAATTATGACATTATGAGCAGTATCAAAGATTGTTCTGTGACTGTGTTCTTGTTATATTTTAACCAGGGAGTCATTATACCAAGGTGTATTTTATCCCCCCCCCCCCACACACACACACATACACACCTTTACTTCTAGACACAGTGTTTTGTGGAGGGATGTAGAACGAAAAGTCTGTTAGTGCCAATTCAGCAGAAAGCAAAATTAATGCCTCAGTTCTCAACAAACCACCTAACCTCTGCACCGGCCTTTCTGAATTTTTGCATGTTTCACAGACACCTCTGTGATGAATACCATTTTCATACAAATTGTCTATAAAACCATAGGCTAGGGAAAGATAATCCCTCACACTTGAATGTTCTTCCTTCATATCTATTCTTTGAATCTGTCTGAAATTTTACAGGTTATATACCTGTTGTTGTTGTGTGCCTTCAAGTCATTTTCCGTTGATGTAAATAAGAAGAAGTGCACAGTTCAAGCAATCTCCAATGCCTCCGATACCGGCAACCCTGGAGCTTCGGCTTTATCAGGAATTCTCCTCCTAGTTGTTGATGAAAACAGACTGGAGCCAAAACTCTCTCCTCAGAGGTTTTTATTCTTAAGATGCTGTATTTACAAATATACACATGCTCGTCTGACAAATCTCTCCAACCATCCACTACAGAACAATTACCCAACAATCCTCACTGAGGTGTGCAGGCTGTTTATAGATTTGTGTCATGTGGTCACAAACCCAACCTCATCTGATGATTCTGCTTCCTTATGTTGCATGCTTTGATGTCCCCTCAGTCAGGAAGAGTCTTGTTGTTTACCTTAGGTCTATGTGCAAGCAAGCACATACTGACCTTGAGCACTGTCTGCTTCCAGCCTTAAGCTGCAAACAATTCTAGCCATAATTCCTGTTTTTCCTTTTGTGCACATCTGTACATTTCATATTCATGCCTCAAAGCCTAACATTTTCGACTTATTAGCAACTCTAAGACAAGCCTATCATGGAAGTTTATTGACTGACTTTGTTTGGAGAGGGCTTGCCTTTGCCTTCCTCTCGCGTTAGAGTGTGTTACTTGCAAAAGGTCACCCACTGACTTGTCCTAGGTCACTCAGCTGTGGGGTCATTCTGGCTTCTTTTCCTTCTGTACACACTTGCAGTTGTTCAATGGCTGAGGAGAACAACCTGTTCCTATTTGTTATCACACATCAGGGCTGGAGGTCTTTCAGAAGAAGATAATTGGATACCTTTTCCACCAGAAAAAAATGGCGTTATATCCCCAGTTACTCCCTGTGACGGCGACAACGTGACATTGCCAAAATTTCTTTAAGCCTTTCACTCCTTTTTAATGTGTGCCACCACTGCCACCAATTACGTAAAGATGATGTCCACTATCCCACCAATTCTTCACTGTGAGATTAGAACCTGGGACTCTCTTAAGTGTCTCCTGCACTAGAACTCTCTTTAGATGCCATCACTAAAGTTTTCCCCCAGCTTGGCACCAACTATTCTTTAACAGCCACACACCCACTATTTAATGTGTCCCAAATCTAAAAGACTCTTCTCAGTATTGGTAACATTTTTAATGTGTTTCCAAAATTATTTCAGACAGCTGCTTGTTGAAAGAAAGTAATAAATTTATTTACAAGCCAGGCTGAACACAGTATCTCTTTTAGTGGATAGTGTTCACAATAGATGCAGTGTATAAATACTTTATTAACAACACAGTTTAACAGTTTCTTTAGCTTGTTTTTGTAATTTTTTCTCTATAGCTTTATATATGCTTCCTTACAGACTAAGGCCCTATACAGACTGGCCTGAAAGGCCAGCCTGTGAGTGGAGTCGGAGCGTTGTGTCCAGATGATGCAGGACACTATGATGCTACGCGCTGCTCCAGATGGTGAATTAGCTTTTGTAGTTAATAGGGAAACATCAAGCTTCAAAAAAAAAATTTGAAGTGAGGTTTTGAGTCAGACCCAAAAGAAAGGAGGGCATATTCTGGAACAGTCCAAGTGAAATCTGAAGAGTCCAAGCCAAATTTGCACCTCCAAATGGACAGGAACACAAGGCATTCTTTTTCACAGTACAGTATGTAAATAAGCGATAAACTACACAAGTATGTCAAGCATGATTTATCCAGGAAGCTGACTTTCAGCACCATTGATGCCAACAATAATAACGATTAGATGGATCCTCTGAAAATTAAGCCGAATTACTCATGCCTAATCATATTTGAAGCTAAGGAAATGTATTCATGGAATTAGTGAAGAATTACTTTGAAAATGTGTTAGACATAAATCTGACTACAAGATTTATATTTACGATCCCAGATTCTAGTGCAGCATGATCAAGAGGAATTTTGTATGTCTATGAAACTTCAGTGTGTTTATGAGTGTTCACTGCTGCATGCACATGCTGCTTATGCTCTCATAGATGAACATGAGCTAGCCCTGCATGAACATGGGCTCTCTCCAAGGTCGTTTCAATGACAGAACTGCTTCCGCCAGTGGAATTGGGGGCCTCAGTTCCCCCAGTCCTTCCTCACATGCCTTCATAATTGCTCCAAAATGTTGAGAAACACTCTTGAGTAGATGTTTAGTGGCAAAGAAACTACAGGGAGGAGGAGAAGTGGAAACCTCATTGTATTGAGCAGAGACTATCAGTTCTGATGTCAGTGTAGAGGTGAATCTACCCTGGATTTGAGCCTATACTCTAGAGAGTGGTTCCCAAACTTTGATCCTCCAGATGTTTTGAACTTTAGTTCCCAGAAGCCCTACCCTGTTTGGTCAACAATCAGAAATTCTAGGAGTTGAAGTCCAAAACATCTGGAAGACTAATGTGAGGATATTTCCAGTGCTGAACACTACCCTCTGAAATAGGTTCAGTGTGTTGGATGGCTTCTTTAAATTTGAGACTACAGCTGACCGTGGGAAAATGCCCCACAGACATTAGAGCTAAGAACCTCCATTAATTGCACTAATAGACTTTTGGAGTTTTTTGGATTTTGGAATATTTGCATACACATTTGCATATACATCTTGGAGATGGGAACCCAAGTCTAAACATGAAAACCATTTATATTTCAACTATAACTTATCCAAATAGCCTGAAGGTAATTTTATACACAATATTTTTCCATAATTTTATGCCTGAAACAAAGTTTGTGTGCATTGAAAGCAAAAGTGTCTCTATCTTAGCCACTCATCTGCATAATTTTGGATTCTGGAATATTTCTGAATTCAGAATTCTGGGTATGAGAGACTCAACCTGTACTTTCTTAACCTCTTGCTGTTCTGCCATTGCAGTAAATTTTTTTTTTTTTGTTCTTCCTTTATTCAGTATCAATTTGCATGTGATAAGGGGGAAGAAATTAAAAACATCAGTACCAATGTTAGAGTGGATGATGGACAGAAATACAGCGTGAACATTAAGTAAGTAATTTGTGTGTTTTCATTCATGGTATTCAAATCTTCCTACTGGTATAACAGAAATGAAAAATGAATGCCTTTTCTCCAGCCCCCCAGTTCACAACTAAAGTTGCATCCCTAACATGAATGAAGTCAATAGTAATTTGGCACTGAATTTGGTGAAAGATAGCTTGGTGATACTAGATGACATATGGATAATGTTACTAATTAAGATTTGTGACCTGTTCCCAACTCAGCGGGCTTGCAGCAAACAGCAGATCTGTGAACAAAATAGAGTGTTTGTAGACCAGGGTGGGCAGTCTTGCGGAGTTGAGTAATTGCATTTCCCCTCTCCATGGTTGGTGTCTCCTCTGTCTGTAGATCAGTGAATCTGCTCCAATTTTTAGACTGAAGTTTAAAGGTTCTGCCCAAAGTGCTGAGCCTATTTGAAGAACTGGACCTTTTCATCTAAAACCATGCTCACTTTACTGCCCCAATGAAATGGACACTACCAGTCGCTGTTGCTCCCTTCCAGACAGCCCCTTGGAAGCCAGACATTTCCCCTGCCCCACAGAAGTTCTTGCCAGAAATCCCAACCTCATTCTTCAAAGAAACAGGGTGCTCAGGGCGAACTCTTTGCTGGGCTTTCAGGAGCCCATTTCTGCTGGGAAACAATATGCCCACTTTCTTGGAGTAAAGCCTCCTAATAGATAGCTATGGGAAAAAAGGCAAAATTAGAGCATTGCCCTCAAATAAGATCCCTTCCTAGTTTTCTTTCAGCCCCCAAATTCCACATATTCCAGTAATTTAAAGCTTTGTTTGAGCTTTGAGAAACACAGCTTAGGCATCCAAAGAAAAGGGACAGAATGTAAACACAGCAAAGTGATGAGTGCTAGGTATGGAAAAATTTCACTGTCTTACTCTTATTAATGCTAGACATTGGAACAGTAATTCATTTTTGGAAGGCAGAATTCTTATTGGGAGACAATGCCCTCATTTTGTCCCCATTTCTAAAATAGTTACAGCAGGGCCAGCAGAACTGCAGGGATTTCTGTATTGGCAGCAACAAATTGAGAGCAGTAATGCGGGCAATAATGAGACCCCATAGCAAATCATGGAAGCTCACATGCAGTTAAGAGCCAAGCATTGTGCACTGCTATTGTAGAAATACTATAACCTTGAGCAAAAAAATGTCAAGCCCAAAGAACAAGGCAGGGGATTTCCAGGAACTTTATATCCCTGCCTAGGGTTTTAGTTTAAATCATGGCTTGAAACCAGGTCTTCTTAACCCTGGCATTACTCATGGTTCGTACAGATGCAGCTACAGAGCAAAACCACCATTAAAGCTGAAACTCAGAATTTACATTTTGGAAACTAGAGTCAGGACTTTTTCCTGACTCAGAAGGAAAGAAAAATAGATTTAGATTCTGCTGCAAAATTGACCATATTTTGGATTTTTTAAAATATATTCCTTTTTTGTCATATGGTGATCTCTGTTCATACTTATGATTTCGTATTTCTGTTTTTTTCAAGTAAAGCAATAGATTTTGTTTTAAAAAGAGAAGAAGCTTACAGTCTACAAGAGAATTGGAAAAGGGGGATTTTCTCCAGGGAGGGGGGAAAGCATATGCTATGCTACTGAGGCTGTCTCCTGAAACACAAACCAGAGTATTTTGAGGAGCTCTTATTATGCTTGTACCTTCCGGATTCTGCAGTGCTTTCAGGATTCTGTAAAATAAAAGAAAATAATAATTAAGGCTATAGTATAATCTCAGATATTTATTAGTGTGCTGCAGTATGGTGGCATGAATTCCACTGAGGCAGAACACTTAAAAAATTCAATAAGTAAGTTAATTGAGCAATAAGATATGACAGGAACATTTTATTAATTTTAAGTGCCTTAAGACTGAGACCTTAGGCCAAGTGCTTTTCTCCACCACTGCTTGTCATTAGTAGGCCCTAACACACCCCATGAAGTATCTTATTGAAATTATAAAATGTTTAATTTTGAAAGAAAATGTGCAAGAAAGACAGAGCTTTCAAATGTAGACATGAACTCGGAATTAGATTAACCCCAGCCCAACCAGTTTTTAAAAGGTAATACTAAAGAGCTGTGGTCAAAAGAGCAAATGATTTGTACTTTCCTGTAGAAAAACACAGCAATTGTTAGGTTCATGGTCTTTCCCTTTTGTCTTTTGTGGGCCAAAACCGAGGACTGGAAGCTTTGTTGAAGATTTCAAAAAAAAATCATGGCAACCAAACCTGTGAAATTGTTATCAAGAACAAGTCATAAGGCAATTATGAATTTGGTTCCTGGCTTCTAAAACCACAGTTCACACAAACCATTGAGTTCAGATGCTATAAGGACATTTAACCACTTCAGATGATTCCATGTTAGATAGTGTGATAGCACATTTTTAAAAATAACTCACATAGCAAGAAACCATTGTTTCATATTATGATTGAACTGATCTGCTGTGTTCATATTACTTAACTAGTTTTGTGGTGTGTATTTAAGGCTCAGCTAGAGCTTGGAAAAGTTACATTTTTGGACTGTGTCTATAATCCTGTTGATGGACTACATGAAGTGGAAAGAGTGGGCAGACAAGCCATACTCACCTGCAATTGTGACTTACATGTATGTATGTCTGTTTTTGGGTGGAGCACCAGGTGCTTTTCTGTAGCCCTTTTGTGCATCATCCAAAACTCACCCCATCCTGCAGCTATCAAGCCCTGGAAGGGACTGCAGAAGAAGAGTAGGGAGACAAATCAACTAATATAACTCTAAAGGGAAATCATAGAAAGATGCACTCCATCTGAGAGTTCACCTACAATTCCTTCCCCCTTGGAGCCAAGAGTCATTCACCAATGTCTGAATTATCTGTGGTGATGAGAACCACCACCACCACCACGTTTCTACGATGACAGCACCCTGGGCCTATTCATCCCACTGCTGCCACCAAATTACTTCTATGGTGATCTCCTCCACCACTGCCTATCTTTTTCTGAGGCTTTGTTAACTTTAGTAGCGTGCCACAAGATTTCACAGAGGCCAAGTTGTAATAAAATAATACTGAAGTTTATTAACAAAACATCAAGGTAATCGGTGAACTACTTTCAAGGCTTTTGCATTTCTTTCTTCTTAGTTACGTTGCCACAGTTACATATACACAATACTTTAGCCCTCAGGCAATCTGTCAAATACTTTCAACTTAAATCAACTGGCTTACAACCTAAAGCCTAATCAGTCCCTCTCCTGGACTCTATATAGACCCTGTCTGGCCTAAAACCTAGCCTACACCTGTCCCAATCAGGAACCTAGAGAGCACCTCCTCAGTGGCGTCCCTCTCCCCAGCCAAAACTCCAATTAAAACAGAACCCAAACAAAAACCCCTGTCTCCCTCGGCTCAGGCTCTTATATAGCCCTGTCCAGCCAGCTCCTAATTGGCTGGACACTTGGTGTTCTGTGATTGGCCTTCCCTGTCTCCGGGGTTTTCTGTCTCTGGGGTCTCCAGCCAGCTTCTAATTGGCTGGTCACCTGGTGCTTGGTGATTGGCTGTCTCTGTCTCCGGGGTTCGCTGTCTCTGGGGTGTTTTTCACTACACAATCTTCCTGCTCTCTTTGTGCCACTGGTAAGCAGAAGCAGAATCCCTTCCCCGGGCTTGATAGTTGCAAGTAGAAGGGTGCAGAAAGTGTGCAAAGGGCTGGAGGATCACCTCTCACCCCCAAACAAAAAGAAGACATCTATGGGCATGGACATGGAATGGTGTAGGCAGAGAGTTACACTCCGCCAGCTTGATGTTGGAACCTGGCCAACATCTGCTGGCTGAAAGCAGCCTGTTTGTCTAACGTCTTATTTCTTTCTTGACCACTTTGCCCACAGCCTTTTCCCACCTACAGCCACTGGCTAATCCAGCATAATTATACCAGCATTTTGGGTTATATCTCCTAGAATCTACCAACAAGCACATTACAATTTAAGATGGAGACTAAAAAGGGGTAACTTTTCCCAGCTCTGGAAACAGCAAACATTCTTTTAAAAAAATAAAATAAAAAAAATATAATGTTTCCATATATTGATGATGATGATCATCATCATCATCATTATCATCATCACCATATGTTTTGTTGTTGATGATGATGATGATGTGTGTTTTCAAGTCATTTCTGACTTATGGCAACCCTAAAGCCAAACTATCATAAGATTTTCTTGACGAAATTTATTCTACGGAGGTTACCATTCCTTTCCCTCTCAGACAGAAAGTGTGGCTTGCCCAAGGCCACTCAGTGGGTTTCCATGGCCTGGTCCAACACTCAAATTTTTTAAACCATGAAGTATTCTACCTATGGATTAATGCTGGAATCCACTGAAGATCTAGATTGAAATCCATGAGTGACATACTAGGTGCTACTGGATTCTTTCCACCCCACCTCCTTTTCTCCCCTCCCCTTTAAACTACTTAAGTAATTATTTAATGGAAGATTGGTTAATGGTATTATCTTTACATTATAGTTTGAAGACTGATGGTGAGAAACTCCATTTGCCTAAGGCCAGATAATGAGTTTATCACATAAGTGAGATCTGAACTGGGTAGATGAGTGTCTTGACCACTGCGCTGTACCAGCTCTTATGCCATCCATGTAATGCAATAAATTAATACATAATTAGACAGGTAAATGTAATTAATTTGGAGACCTTCTCAATTAAGCAATGGTTTAAATGTGTTGGTATGGTAGATGAATGAATGAAATCTAATATATTCTGGATGTGAATCAAGATCAAATGGGAGTAATCAGGGATGATGGTTAACTCATCTTAAAAATACTGCTCAGAGCAGCTTGTTCATTCAGATTATAGCACATGATGAAAACTTCTGCTATAAGGTATTGATATTACAGCCTGCAGAAAAATTATGGCACATTAGTCAATTTGATGTGGCATTATCACGTGCAAGAATTAAGATGCATTATTATCTGGATATTATATATGGTAGTTCCAAGAAGAAATTGCTATGAAAAGACCTTCAAGAACCATGATTAACTAAGTCACTTTATTCCCTATATATCTATTTCTATATTTTCAATTGGCTTCATTAACCTGCTGAATCTATTTAGTGAGTATTATTTTTATCTCAGTTTTTTTCACAGATGAATGTAGTGGCAGATGGACTAATAACCTCACTTCCTGGGGGTAATATCATATATTAGGAAGTGTCATAAATACTTGATCCTCTGAATATAGTTTTTATTTTGAGAGGGGAGAGTAAGTGTGCACAGTGAAGGAATAGGTTTTTACGTCTTCAACCCCTAGAGCAGATCAAACTTTTTTGATTATACTAATTTCCTGAAATGATCAGGAAATAGCTTTTTACAGGGTTGACAACACAATGGTAATAATGAATTCAGGGATACTCAAGACAAATAAGTATACAAATCAATTTGGGATTCAATTTAAATCCCCTTGTCATGTCATGGGGATTATCAAATGAATACTTTCTGAGGCATGATGATGACTCACAAAACTTGATGCTCCTGGGCATATTAACTACAGCTACTAAAATGATGCATGCATCATGTTGCAACAACAACAAGAAGAAAAAACATCTTGTACCCTGTATAGTAATGAGGATGGAATATCGGCAGCTGTAGCTTCCCAAACCACCCTAGGATAGCCAGACAAGGCAAGTGACCCAGATCCTCAGGTTGACATATGCCTTTTTCATGAAAGCTGTTTTCCTATCATATCTTCCCATGCCAAGCATTAGCACTCAGAAAGGGCTATTGCATGATTCCTTTCTAGATGATTGTTGTAAAGCTAGGAGCATCTGAGAAGTGGCAAAATATGTCAATAGGGAAGGTCCACAGCAACTGGGGAAGACTTTGTTATTAAAGATTACGTCACTCATTGCCTCTCTTTCCTTAGATTTTGTGTGTGTGTGTGTGAAAACTTATAAGTAGTTTAAGTAGTATAAGTAGAAGATTTACTTACTTATGCACTTATGTCAGTGACAATCATCCTCTTACAAAAGAATAAAAAATAAAATGTGAACTTGGCCTGACTGTCGGAGGTCAGCTGGGAGGGGGCTTGCCCAGTGAGTTCCAAGCTTGAGAGGAGCCTCCAAGGAAGTTCTCCCTCATGTCCCCACCAACTGTGCTCCTGATGGTGGTGAGACAAAGAGCAGGGCTTGCCCCAAGAATTTCTTCACAGGTTTGTAGGGTGAACACACACCTTTAGATAGACTGGTCACAAGTCATGTATCACTTTATAAATGATGATCCATATTCAGAAGCAGATTGATGACCAACAGTGCTGTGGGGATGAGAATTTCTTGCTACCTTTAACTGGCTCTGGTGAAAAGTCTGACCATTTGGGACCAGCTGAAGTTTCCAACCACTTTTCAAAGGAATATGTTTGAGTAAACCAGATGGGATGTAAGTAAGGCATTGTTAATGATGGTGGAATTTCATAAAATACCCCCCCCCCACACACACACACAAATCCCTATCCCAGAATGCTTTTGCAGAGTTAATCAGGTACCCCTTCTCTCTGGCATCCCTTGATCATGGCAGTCTCTAAGCAAGTCCTGCATATATAAGGTGAAGGTATTCTCCTTAGGACCCTAATGGAAAGGCATTATGGGAGATGTCCCCCCAGTCCTCCATTGCCTAAAATGAAGACATCACATACAAAACGAAGCCTGAGTTGGGAGTTGCATCAAAGGAGACAAATCTTCACATCTTCGGATGGATTTATGACTTTGTGACACTTTGCAGATACAAGCTATTCTGGTATCAAGTGTCCTTTCCCATCGAGGAGGCCTGCATATTTGTAATTTCGGCCTCCCTTTTGATGTAAGACAGCATCCTCTCTGTGTACGTGACTAAGAACCTATTTAAGATCCAGTTTTTCCTTTGTTCTGGGTTCCACACTGGTGGCAGGCAGGCACTCTGTCAGTTTGCCTTTTGGCATGGTTCCATGCACCCCTTTTCCTACTCCCCATCATCGTGTTGCTGCATCCAACTTGATTCTGAGGAAACCATCTCAGGCGAGTATCTACCATTGGAGATGCCTTGTGTTTTCTCTCCACATTTCCTCCCTTCCTTCTATTAGTCTTGAATGATTGTGTGTATGTGTGAATGCGTCTTTCTTGACATCAATAAATTATCTTAAAATCCAAAGACTCTGCTTTTGCGTCAGTTCCTGGGATTTTTGGTCTCTCCGTAAAAATTCTGGGATTCAAGATCTCATTGGTCATTGTAAGGAGCCAAGACAGGTGTATTGAGCTAACTCATATTCCCCAAATATTGGGGCTTTCTAGATTGGCAGGAAAGTGCGACATGAAGTTGCCTTTTCCTTAATGCTTAGCAGCTGCACCACAGCCTTTAGATGGAGCTGCGCTGTTCCACAGTTTTTAAAAAAGAAGCTGGGAAAACCAGCACCTTTTTAAAGGCGCTTCTTCTCCCCCAAAACTCAAAAAAAGCATTTTCATGGCACACTTTCCCTTTTTCTCATCTAAAGGCTAGAGTTTCATGCAGCCATGAACACACTTCTTTTTGCCAATCTAGAAAGCCCCATTGAGTAGTAATCCTTACAGCATGTATCACCATGGACAGATTAGATATCTTCAGGAATGGACACAGCTGGCTCCCTAGTTTTAACTTGTACAAACACATTGCTGGACATCACCATAGTGATGTATACTTTAAATATCCAAAGCAACAACCAAAGTCTAGGATTGCATAGAAAAATCTCCAATTCACACAATATGTGCCAGAGCTGGCATCCTGTTAATGACTTAGGCATTGGGAAGCCGATGGATATTTATTTATTTTTGTTTGTTTTGGCCCTACTGGATATTCATATTCGGTTGAAGGCTGTAGGAGCAGAGTTTTGCATGTGATGCTATTTCGTATGTGGTATCATTGCATATTGCACATGTATTATGAATTTCACATTGCTCATTCACATATGCACTGAATCATGCATTTCACACTTAGTTTCACAGTCTCACAATTCATCATGAGGTGGCATTGTATAATCATTGCATAGCTCTATAAGTGTAAAGTCATGCTTCATCTTCTTGATGTAGAATCTCAACCAAGGTTGTATTGCCTCAATCCTATTGGTAGTCCCCAACTAGAGTACACATTGGATTGATTTTTCAATAGCATGATAATACTTACGTAAATCACATTGAATCATTGAGTCTACCCCAGTTGCTGCTATCAATAGGATTTAGATAGTTGTATTCCCTGTTCTTCCCCAGCTCATGCACAAGACCAGTGTAAGAGGACTTTCCACTGATGTGAGGTGACAGATTGTAGGTTGTTTTCTTTTCACCATATTTTCTGTGGATATTAAACAAGAATGCCCCTTCTGTGGAACGCTGACTCCTGACTCCTGTTGGTTAGTACCAAGTGGGATTAACATGAATCAGTCCTATACAGGCAGTCTGCGAATTATGCAAGGACCCTTCACATAATACAATTTTCACATAAAACCTGGAACCCTGTTTCTCTTACTTGAAATGAATGATGGTATGTTCTCTCTAGGCCTTTTCTAGGTCCTCCAGTATCATTCTCTCATGTGCTTCCCCTAGAAGTTGACCATAGAGTTGTGCTGAAGGACCTACTAGGCCTAGATTCTGATTCTGTAGGTTCTCCAGTGTGACTCTATGGTCAACTTCTGTCTAAAGCATACTATAGAATCACACAGGAAGAAAATGTCTACAGAGAAAGCTTTTTTCTGACATGTGGAAGTGAATTGATGTTATACTAACTTGCATATTGTTCAATAATAATAATAATAATAATAATAATACCCCACCCCTCTGAGATCAATCGGGGTTGTTAAATACCAAGCAGAAGATTGGCCCCTTCCAACCCACTAGAATATATCAGAATAATAATTATTTTTAAAATAATAACACTTAGCATCCTAAAACAATGTAGATTTTCCTGTGTAGAGTACATTGTGGTCATATGAACTTACCAACTGAATCATGAAGCAACTATAAAAAGCAAGTGTTCTTCCTGAAAGTTTCCTTGAGGCAGATGCAAACTTGCATTAAATAGTGGTGTAGTGACATTTAATGAAATACCAATGGAAACTCACTGACCTGGATCAAAATTAAGTGAGTTGCTCTTATGACCCATTGAAATCCATATGAAAAGTCAATCATTACCTGAGCCCTACATAAAAGCTTGGATCCAGCCCATTGTGTATTGTACTTTCAACATTTTTAAAACATTATCACTTGGTTAAAATTATACAACCCTTGAATAAAATTTGGAAGTGTCATTGGTAGCCCAGATCCAGTATATTTATTTACTGCCACACTATTTCATTTTAAGACTTTTGTGACAAAATAGCCAGAAGGGGTTTGCCCTTGCCATTCTCATGAGGCTGAGAGAATGAGACTTGCTCAAGGTCACCCAGTGGGCTTTCATGCTCAAGTGGGGATTTGAATCCTGGTCTGCTGAGTAGTAGTCCAGTGCTCACTGCACCATACTGGCTCTCTGCTGGATCCAATTCATCTTATCAGTTTTTCAAGACTCTTTCCAATACGGATAATTATAGCAATTGCTGGCCTTGGATATTTCTAATCCTTGTTTTGAAAGTCAAAATAATAATCTCCTGTTTTGGTTGAAGTAGTTGAAGTACATCAGATTCAGATAGATAGATAGATAGATAGCTATGCACAGAGAGAAAAACACAGAGAAGAAGCAACTGGAAGAAGCACAGTGACATCACTTTACTACTGAACAGAGTAGCTTGGAACAACTCCGGAGCAATATTGTTTCATCCTCAGTCTGTCCCAAGTTCAAAGGTGATATTGGCTGAGTGACTGCTAGGCCTGTAGTACAGACAATGCCATGGGCAGCATAAAAACAGACAAACAGTTCTGGTTAGCTGACACCAAAGTGCAAGTCCCTGAAGGAAAAGTGAAGAGTTGGGGATGAGAGGTTGCTACTACCAGCTTATTTCAAGAAGAGAGGATGTAAGCATTTTCTCTAATTGTTCATTTAGCCCACATTGGACTCTTTAACTTCTTTATACACAATTGTTGTGTTACGGCTAGCTCTATAGTGTTTTCAAGCTTCCAGCAAAATAAGTGAAGAATTATCATAAATTAATCTAAATTCAAACTGCTTTCAGCATGAAAGATTGTTTGACAGAAGATACTTTTATCATGTTTCCTAGAGTTGTCTGGCCAGGAGTGAGATCTACATTTCAAACAGACAGACACACAGACACATAAACCCTTTCATCATCTTTAGTAAGGAATAAAAGTCAAAGCAGCTAAAATATTTTCAATTCCCAAGATACATGTTTTTATTCCTTTGTTTTCTTGCTTTCTTGAGTTACAGCATGGTAAAGGAAAAACAGAAGGGTAGGACATCCTGCTGACCACTGAATATCAGCATATTCCAGGTCTTCCAGTGATAATGTCTACAATATATGTATTTGCCCGAAGCTTTTCCTTGGGACATACCCTTTCTGAGGTTATTTGTGAAGTCAGAAGACAGACAGATGGAGACACAGACTCCTGATTTTTAAATCTACCTTCTTCTTTTTTTCCAAAGAGAGCTTTAGGTGATACAGAATAAGATATGATTTTGGCTTCAGTCCAGAGATCTTTAACCATAGTAGCAAATTACAATCCGTTACTGTTTCAACTGACCAACTGACGGTTGGCTTTGGCACTAGATAACCACCTCAGGAAGCAAATTAGATTTGTAAGGCAGCAAATTGTTATTTATTAATTTAGCTATTATTGTACTTTTACTGCTGGGGCAGAGAGAGGTCTGGAAACCATACCATATGCAGAATAGCTTAGGGAGATGGATATGTTTAGCCTGCAGAAGAGACAGTTAAGGGGTAGCATGATAGACCTGTTTAAATATTTGGATGTTATATTGAGGATGAAATAAGCTTGTTTTCTGCTGCTTTAGAGCCTAGGAAATGGAGCAATGGATTCAAGCAACAGAAAAAGAGATCCCACCTAACAGTAAGGTCTGTTTGACAGTGGAACGTACTCCCTTGGAGTGTGGTGGAGTCTCCTTCTCTGGAGGTTTTTAAGAAGTGGCTGGATGGCCATCAGTCTCGAGTGCTTTGATTGTATCTTCCTATATGGCAGAAGGGAGTTAGAATGGATGGCCTTGGGGTCTCTTCCAATTCTATGATTATGTGAGGTATTTGTGAGATTTCCTGCCTTATAACAAGCCTAGGGTAATGTTTGGGGCCAGCCCCACTAACAAGTTGTTTAGACATATCAGTTCTGATAATTTATATGGGATGATCATACATGACAGGGGAATGGGTGAAGAGCAAGAGTGTAAGATGTTACATAGAGGCTGTAAGCTACACTTTAAGATGCCAGACAAAGCATTCCCAATATGTATGGGTGAAAGTTGGCAGTTCTGGTCACTTCCAACTTCATTTTTATTTCTTTTACTGTTCTCTGACCCTTCCTCCATGCAAGTTGGCAATCTAGTCTTGCACTAAAGTCACACTGTTATTTATCAATAACAGTGTTCAACATTAAAGCATCCCTGAAGTTTCTCTCTGTGCATGCGTATGTGGGGGTGTGGGGGTCATTCGTTCCACTGTTGAGATGGGAAGGAGGGAGTGCAATCCACAAGCATTGGTTCCTCATTAACTACATTTCAATAAAGTTCTAGAAATGCTGATTCTCGATATTTGCTGTACTTTTGAATATATTAAAAGAACACAACCCAGACCCTTTGGTCACTGGGATTGTAGACTCTAGCTGACATGGGAGTAAGCCTAGTAGGATCTACAGTAGGCTATTCACTGGGCTTTGGTTCCAGCACCTCCACACCACGAATACCAAAATCCGTGGGTCCACATGTCCTATTATATATAGTTGTGTAAGTAAAATGGTGTCCCTTGTATAAAATGTTGAAATCAAGGTTCACGTTGGGATTTTTAAAAATATTATCAAGCTGTGGATGGTTGAGTCCATGGATTCTGAATCTGTGGATACCAGGGGGTCAGGGGGGCAGCTGTAGTTGTTTGGATGAGATTCAAAACATTCCCATCCTCTCTTGATTTTGCCTTCTTTTACCTTATTCTTTTAGTCTCATGCACCTGCAGTGTAGATGAACTTCATATTGTTACTATGCTGGAACTCAAATTGAGACTAATAAACCTTAAATGCAATGCATCTCAATGTAATGTGGCTTCCACCAATCCCTCCTTAGCTTTTTTGTACTGTATTGTTTCAAAATGGTTCCCATAAATTGTTATAAGCATTCATTAAAAGAAAGCCAACTGTGTGGGGTATGTCTGTATGTTTTATTTCCCACAAGTAATTATTGGGAAAGTTCATTTGAACAAGCAATTGCTATTTCTATAAAATTAATTGAACAAGATGGATGTAATTATATTTAATTGATCATAATGGAGTTAATAACAACTTAATAATACCAATTAGTTGATACTAACCATTGTTTTACAGCCATTCAGAGATAACAGCTTAATGAGGCTATTATGCCATATTTTGACACAAATCACGTAAAAGATCTTTGCAAATCAGTGGCATCAAAAGAGGAGTTTAGCAATGAAAATTCAACTTTTTCATAACAAGTCTTCAGTACATCTTAGTCTCTTCTAGGTTCAAGATCTATTACTTAGAATAATGCTATCTGAACCATTTCTATCACAGATTCAAATTTAGCTTTGCATTGACAGTTCATGTTTCTGTGGTAATATTTCCATCACAAGTTGATAAATTCTTTTTTTTTTTTTTTGCAAGGTTTGATTATATATTCAAAAAATAAGAGGCTTATTGTTAAGCTGCAGAATACCTGGATTTTATATGCAAGAACCCTGGTCAAATCCAAAACAATGTTCACCTACAAAAGATCTTAGCACTAATACGGAAAAATGATTTCCATTTTGGATCCTAGAGAGCCATTAGTAAAGTCAAACTAGAAATCAAATGGAGGGTGATTTCCCTGCAATAAACCCACTCACAGTGGAATTTCCTCAAACTTGGATCTAAATTAAGACTGCCAATAATCAATGAGAAAATAAAGCATAGTAAATGAAAGATATGCATTTGAGGACAATCACATGCTATGAATGATAAATGGTCTAAATCTACTGGTCCCGAGTAGAGCAGAGTCGTTCAATCAACTGGATTTACCACTTTGTTGACTTGCTGTAGTTGGAACTAACCAACAGGATTCCAGCTAGACATCTTTCACCATTTGAGCCCCCAGTTGCAGTGGTCTGAGTGAGGCACATCTTGTGGAACAAACTATTGAAGCTACCCTTCAGATTCTGCACTTTCTGCACATTCTGCAATTTTGAGATGGATTTCTCAGTTGAAATAATGAACCAAATGCATATAAAAAGAGGTGGCTTTTCCTTCTTGCCAATTGGTATATTTAGTGTTATGTATTCTGCACTTTGTTCATTTTGAAGTGTGTTTTTGTGAGAAAATACATTCAAAAACACAAATTTACACTTGTAGTTAATTACAAATATCCTGGTGATTTAGAATTAGAATAATTTCTTTGGATTTAGATGGAGCAGGAGTGTAGAGTTAAACATCACTGGTAAACTGCTCACATCAAACACCAAAATTCAGGACAACCTGTTAACATGTTAAACAGCACTACAGATAAAACCCTGACACTGAATTTGAGTCTTGGGGAGTCTTTCTTCCCTCCCTCCCTCCCACATCTTACCACTGCCTTTTTTAGGCAAGAGGGAACTGTTCCTTGATGTTCATATTCACCATGACCTAACCCATCCAACAATCTATCTTTCCTGTCTGCTTTTGTGAACCAGAAATGTAGTAGCATACCCTCCAATTGTCCCAACATGACAAGGGCAGCCCCAGTTAATCCCTACCTTTTCAGCTGCTTTTAAAATGCTTTTAAAATGTCCCAGTTTTGCACACCTCCTCCCTCTTACCTCTTTGTCCCCAGCTTACTGCAAAGTGTGTTCAAGTTGCAAAAGTAGTTCACACTAAATTAAGTCTGCAGAGCAAAGGACAGAAGGCAGCAGAAACTTGGCATTCCAGTTGACTCAAGCAAAAGCAAGTTTCTGCAACCTCTCCTAGTTTGTGTGCCCATCCTCATTAATAAGTTTTACCCTATTGACTGCACTCCGATATTGCTTGGCCATATATCCTCGTTTTCCTCTGTGAAGTATTGGAGGGTATGTGGGAGGTTTCACTTCCTCAAGGATTCTTTCCATATCATTGGACTCATGAGTTTATTGCACAGGGCTCCATGGAACGGAAGGAGAACGGAATGAAAGGGGCTGGGAACAAGTGGAGAACAATTGAGGGATGCTTTTTACTGCACACAGGAACTCTGCCAACGCCGGTGGAGGTCCCCATTCCATTCCCCATCCATTCCCTATCCATCCCAGAACAGTTCTCAA
The DNA here is from genome assembly GCA_034509955.1 of Urosaurus nigricauda. NCBI lineage: Eukaryota > Metazoa > Chordata > Lepidosauria > Squamata > Phrynosomatidae > Urosaurus > Urosaurus nigricauda. Next base: position 250,443,391 of record JAOEGL010000001.1, on the reverse strand, counting down.
AAATCACCTCCTCTGGGACGGATTTTGAATGGAAGGGAATGGAACAGAATGGGGATTTCCTGTGTGTAATAAAATGTGTCACTCACTCATTCCATTCCCATCCTTGACCCTTTTGTAATGCGCCAGGCCTGTTCCAGGGGCCTGTGCAATAAACCTATCATATTCAGTGTCGCTGCCTTGAAGTTCCTATATTGTGTGAAAGGTAGGATATAAGAAAATAAAATAATGATGATGAGGTACAAATTGAAAAACATATATTATACCTGAACAAGTAGTAGCCACAGTTGTATCCTCCACATATGTATCAACTGTGACATTGGGTGGGGAAAAAATATAAGAAAGTTATTCTCGAATGTTGGGTAAATCAGTCACAATAGGCTATCAAATTGTCCTCATTTCATTTTCTTATGGACTAGAATGCAGTAAGCTTCTGGTTAACAAAAAGGTCTGTAATGAATGACGCTGTACATATATAATGGTGGTGAAGAACAATTTATTTACCATAGTCTTCAACATGTGGTTGGTAGGCTTTCAAATTTGCTCTATGCTATGTTCAGTCAGATTCACTTATTGACTCATTGATTTGAATGACCAAGACAAGAAAGAAATAGTTGAACTGGTTTCTAAAGCCCTGATTTCTTTTTAATGGGGTACAAGCAGATTTTAAAAACTGAATTTCAAATGGATAAGAAACTCTATTCTGAGAGTGAGTAACATTTGGCATTCCTAGCAGTAAACAACATTTCATTACATTGTATTTTGCCATCCAGTCCAGAATTTATTTTCATCATAAATGACAAATGTCACTCAATAAAAGGATATTCCATAGAAGTCTCCTACAAATGTGTAAATGTTATTGTTAAGTTATCTTCTCTCCCTATAATATATCAACTGTTTGTTAGACCTTTCCATTCATCCAACTCTTAATGGCTTTGGGCACTGCTTTCATTTCTACATAGACAAAGATCATCATCTAAGTTGCAATTAGTAAATCAGTATTTAATTATTGTATTGATGGAAGTATAAAAGATAAAACTACCCAATTACTTTTGGGTTGAACTGGAACACAATTATTAGCAGCTTGCTACTATGAACACTTGATGATTGTGCATGCGTTTAAACATTTACAACTATGCAAAGAAAAAAAGCAGGAAAGACAAGGGGAATGTATCTTTGCTTTCAACTGACCTTTTAACAAATCTGTGTGATAGAACACATTTTGAAACCTTAATGGAATATTTATGAAATGTGTATATAATCAGGCAATTGTGTCAGCAGCAAATATTAAACAATAATATCTTAAGGTGATTATTTTAATTTAGCCAGTCCCTGGAAGATTCAATCAGACACAATCAAAAAGTGCCCAGCTACACTTGTTACAAGCACAAGGTGAAAGCTGCCCACCAGCATACTGAATCTGTTAACAATTTGTCCTATGAACATAAACCTCCAGGATGCAATTCCAGAATATTACTAGCTTATAGGCAAATGCATATATTATAAGTGTTAGGATGAAAACTCATACTGATGACTGCATCTTTTATCTGCTAGAGGCCTGCAGACAACATCTGGATGTAAATCCCAATATGTACAACCCACTCAACACCAACTAGCATCCAATCCACAATATATGGAATTTTTTTTATTAAAAAAAATGCACCAGAAAGAAGGAAACATATATTTTTACTTGGATTGAACAACTCTATTGACTCTAGAGTGCCTACTTTTAGGAAGAAGGAGGAGAAACTGAATGTTCTTGCCCAGTTGGTGGACACTCAATGAGGGAGACAGTTTGGTGCTTACATGTCCAGTCTGTCTATCTCATGTGGATATTGTACCTGAGATCCTGATGATTAATGCCATCAACACAGAGGTTGTCCAGTTAAATCTGGATATGCTGCCTCAACAGAAGTAACACTGACTATTCCCCTTGTTGTGATCTACCCCACCAATTTCTACCCCTCCTTGTTTTACCATAGGAAGGGGACAACCCTGCTTGATTATCTTCCCTTCCTCAGTAAGACCTTTATAGACCTCTTGAGGCCGACGGTTACATTTTTGAAATGTATAACTTGCTGTTGACAGATGAATGTAATCATCTTTCTTGCTGTCCTAATGCTGCACCAACACAACCGATTTCAAGTGGTGGATAATGTCCTAATATAAAAGACCTAATATAGGCCTGGTCCCAGCCTTGATGTCACATCCTGTGAGTTCTAGGCCCAGGATCTTGATCAAAATGTAATCAAAAGGTTCACATCATGCCCCCAAAGATTTCAAAGTCTGCTATTTTTCACACATATTACACCCACAAAAAACACTTGTTTCCACAATCTTTAGTTGCAAAGGGACAGCACAGGAAAAAGGACAGAGGGAGAATAATCTTCAGAAGAAAGAAGTTGGTGGAACCTGATGAATTTTGTTTCAGTATCTTTAACTTTTGTTGTATATGGAAGGCATTTGAAAAGTAAAGGTAGCTAATAGATGTTTTTCTCATTGAAATAGTTGGGAAGTTTAGCACTGTAGAATTAGAAAAAAATCTTACTTAAATTGATATTACGTTATCTAAAGTTGACTGAATTCACCCATTATTTTTTTGCAACACCTTCAGTTACAATGTGACAGGATCTTGTTTCCACATAAGAATTTATTTTATTTTAATGTTGCTTACTGCTTTTAGTTAGCTATCCTGATGTTAGCAGAGCATAAGGGGTTTTGAATCTTTTAAATCATTTAACTGATCAAGTTTTAGTGGTTTGACCTTGCTCTTAAGCAGCCTTCTGCTTTCTTGCTGTGCCGAGAGAAAAGGATGAATCTGATGAAACACCAAACAGAGAGGCTGTTGCCTGATTTTCATAGGTCCTCACTGTGCTTCCTTTGATTAAGGGAGAACATTTCCTGTGAGCTGGCTCAAGGAACATGAATTAGAGTGGTATTATTAAGGGAAAGAAGAAAATCACATCATTTGTCTGATGCCAAATGTTTCCTGTGAACAATGTTTGTATGTTTGCCACTTAACAGTAGCTGAAACATCAAATGCTGCTTTCTTCAGAGGTGTGCTTTGCAACAAATACTGACTTTTATGTTATGCAAAATGATATACAGAATTTAGTAACAAAATCCAACACTGTTGTTGTTGTTGTTATAGGACAAGAAGGGGAAAGTGCAGCCCTTAGGCTGTATATGGCCCCTGAAGTCATTATTGTACCCACCAAAGGTCACCAGAAAGCATCACACAGAGAGAGAAAGAGAGAGAGAGAGAGACACACACACCATTAGAAGAGGTGATGATTTTGATCCCAGAATGGGCAGTAGTATCTTTCCAAGCCTTTGAGAGGGAGAGAGAGATTGTGAGTTACGCTGCAGTACTGTACGCACGTCCACGGGAATAAATCCACTGAATTCCCTATGAGTATAAGCCTGCACTGCTAGTGTAGCACAGTGACAAACAATCCAATACAAATCAGCAATATAGCTGTATTAGTCTGGAATATCAGTGTGCAAAGGGATCTTGCTTACTGCCATCTTCATGCATCTGAGGGAGTAGACCAAGTCTATAAAAGCTTATGCTACAACTTCATCAACTCAAAGGTGCTATAAAATCCCTTTTCATGCTGACAGTCTAACACAAAATTTATTTACTCATTAGCAAGTCCCATCTAGCTCAGTGGATCTTAATCTTTAGTAAAAAGATAGCAATCCATGATTGGATCAATTTAGGATTCCATAAATCAGAAACAACTTGAAAACACACAGCACCAACAAGATGCATCTTAAGAGTGGTAAACAAAGAGGTCCACTTTTCAAAACTTTCCCATTATTAACTTACTGGGTAGCATAAGAATAATGAAATAAGGTAAGCCATTTAACTGTATGTGTTTTGCTTATTCCTTGTGAACATTTTTTGTTTGTTTATTTGTTTGGACGGACATTATCTTTCTTCTTTACCTCCTCTATGTGCAATAATGCTACCCAGTCTTGTGGGGCTGTTGTAAGCTTTAATGAATACATCTTTAAAGAAAATTTGGAACAATAGAATGGCATATAAATTCTTACCATTTGTAATAATGATAAACATTATTAATGCTTAACATTAGTAATACTAATTGAAAGAATTCTGAAATTATGTATTGTAAACCTTTTGTATAATAGCAAAATGTATTGAGTAAAGCTAACTCAACAATTTATTTGGAAATGTGTACAAAAATATGAACATTATGTTTAAAGATAGAAAGACAGAACTTCACTGGTTTTCAGTTACACACACCCCATTCTATGTTTAAGTTCCTATTATACTTTTTTTATTTCCGTTTCACAAAAAGCTACACTCCAAAGACGTGCCAACTCACAGTCTTATCATCAAATTGCTTCCATTATGCTAATGGGCTCTGAGATAAGATGAGGTGTTTGATTCATTTTCATCCCTCCTTGATTTGGCAACACGCTAATTAGTTTATCAGAGAAGCATTTACAAAATGCATGATATGGTTATAAACCTTGTCCTCTTTCTAAATTTATGCAGGCAAGACCTGGTAATATGTGCAGCTGAAGTGACTGTACTAGGAGTAACTACAAAAAGAAGCATGCCCAACAACCGTTGTTCTTCTCTGCTTTGGCGAGAAACAGGACCAATATTTATAGGTGGCCTACCACATCATTATGCAACAAAGCAGGTATTGTATTTTATTCCATTTTCCATTTTATGCTCACTGCATTTCCTAGGTCTCCTGCCTGAAATCACCTACAGATAGTTTGCTTTCAGAATTTCATCATGGTTGATCCTATCCATGCTTGTTTCATATTATGGTTGAAACTGAAAGGGCGGGTTCATTCAGGCTATCTGAAAGGCCATATATTTCATATGAGCCCACCTGAATTCTGAGATATCTGAGGGAACCCATCTCTAATCCTCTCCACTGCACCTTTCCAGGGATGTTTAGTAGGACAGGGCAGTGCCATACATGACTATTCAGAAGTTATCACAATGCAGTCATGTGGGATTTACTCTGAAGTAAAGGATGATATGACTGCAGTCCAAGGTACATTTCCCCATAAATTAATTAGGAAAAAAGCAGAGCCCAAGGAAGTTATTTTTGAGGGTATAGTTCCCAGAATCCCATAGCCAGCATTATTGCTGGCCATTTTAGATGGGTACGGGGCAGTTCTGGGAGCTGTAAACCAAAAAAAAAAAAAAAAAAGTCATCCCAAGATTTTCCAACATGCTAAACAAGAAATGGACAAACATCTGCAGATATATACATTTAAAGATAATCTCGCAGTAAGGGCCTCCTAAAAATTCCCATTTTCCCTAAAATATGAAACATTAATTTTATAGTTTTTGTGAATTTAGGTTGAAGTGAACAGTAAGCTGCATTTTGCACAAATAAATATGGCTACTAGAGAAGAATGACAAGTAAATTTTCCATATTTTGCAGTGAAATTATAGAATATGAATGTGATACAACTGAAGTGCCTGCAAAATTGGGAACAACAAACAGTATTAGAAGTGGTGAAAAATGATGCTGCATGCAACACATGCTTTGTCCCCAAGCCTAGCTCAGTAATGTATATGTCTGGAGTCACTTTTTGTATTGCAAATATTTGGTATTATAATTGGTGCCATCATGTTATAATACCCGCATGGGAAATAGTAGATGGTCAAATCCCAGTGTATATATACATGTAGCACAATGGCCATGGCATGCGAGAGCCAGCCCACAGTCCACCCTGTCATACATGCTTGTAGATGTCACTTGCAGAATATGTTAATGCTCGGGGATCCACTTTCTCAATATGTTACTGCTTTAGGGATCATGTGATATGTATCCAAACACTGAGTGTGATGTTCTGAATGGAAGCAATGAAAACATTAAATGAGAGTATCATTAAAGACTGGATTCAAAGCATTAATCTGGGCATTGGGGGGGGGTTAACATTGTGTACTGCAGTATCTTAGGTTTCTGCCAGTTCCTACCCTTGAAGTTTACATGGGGGAACAACATTGGTAGTGTTCCCTATGTACATTGGGCCTCATTGCAATGTGAAAAGCTGCTGATTCATAAAGAGTATAATCTCTTCTTCAAGCAGGCCTCCTTAATGTGTGAGTTTCCAGGAGCAGCCTACCAAGACAGGACAGTAGAAGTAATGGACGATGTTAGAAGAATTTGGGGGGGGGGGGGGATGGTTTTTTTTTGCTATTTGGCATCAAGCTGGTATTTATTTGTGGTGATCCAATGTATAAGAGATCCTCTAACAATCTTGGGATGAATAAGCACTGCAAACATAGTCTAGGTTGACACGACTTTAACCACCATGGCACAGTATTATCGAATCCTAGGATTTGTAGTTGTAAAGGTCTTTGTTATAACATTTGGATCATCACTTTGGTTTCAGAAGAAATGAATGTAGTAGTCTGACAGTTGCTACAATTCCTTTTATTTGGGAATTGGTGGCCAAAAAGGAAGAGAAAGCACAATGGATAACAGATAAAATGCTTCAAGCAGTTCGAGAAAGAAGAAAAGCATAAGAAAAGGGAGTTAAGAACAAAATCAAAACCATGAATGCAACAACTAGTGCATATGGATAAAGAGGACTACTGTAACAATCAATGCAAAGAAACAGAAGAAAATAATGGAAAAGGAAGAGAGATTTCATCCACAAGATAAAGGAAATCAAAGGGAAGTTCAAACTAAAAGCTGGAATGCTATAGCATAAGAACAGGAAAATGCTACAAGAGCAAGAAGAAATAAAAAGTCACTGGATGCAGTACACGGAAGAGCTATATAAAAGATGGAAAAATGAATGAGATGTGGAGTGTGGAATCATACAAAGATGAACACACCCACCTGCCAATCTAGAAAGTGAGTTGGAAGCTGCATTAAGAGAAATTGGGGAAAAATGAATCACCAGAAACAGATCATATTCCACTAGATTTTATAATAATTCAATTTTTATATAATTCAAGTCACGTTCCCAAGTACCTATCTTGTACTGTTAATCAAGTAGGGGGTGATATTTAATTTGTAGGGGGGAACCAACATGGTGCAATGATTTGAATGTTGGACAATGGCTCTGGAGACGGGGTTTGATTCTATGCTCATCCATGGAAATCCACTGGGTGAGACCCAGAAAACCTGATAATAGGGATAGCCTTATGATAGCCATAGGCTGGAAATGACTTGAAGGCATACTACAAGTCTCACTTGTTCCTTGCTCTGATTTTTATCTTTATTTTTATTTATTTATTTATTTATTCACAAAAATTAAATTTATCCAGGGCAACAAAAGTAATAAATATAAATCTATTATCATATATGTATGTTTCTAAAATTTTCCATAGTTAACTATAATGTGGAAAACAATTCAAAATGAACTAAAAAATGGAAGGATTTAAAGCTTTCCTTGTCAGGTAGGAATGCGACTATTAACATCTGATTTCTATCATTAAAAAGGCCCCTAAATGTTTTAGCCTTCCCTTCCCCAGATATTTGAGATTGAAAGGAACAAATGGATCATAATAAATCATATTAAATGTGTGTGCGTGCATGTCCACATGCACACATGCACACTCATGCACACACACACAGAGGAGTTTATCACACCAGTGGGTTTCCACTATGCTCCCGCCGCCCAAACATCACCAAAGAGCAATAGGAGCCCTCTGGTGGGATCGCGTCTTGCGCTATTCAGAAGTCCAAATTCCAAAGTAAGTTTATTGTTAAAAGCTAAGAACCGTCATGATTCAAAACTGGTTCAATCAGTAAGTACAGAAACAAAATAAAAAGGTCAAGGCACAAAACCCGCAAATAAAACCACAAATAAAACAACATAATAATATTGATAAATGGAGCTCATCAGCAAAATACAACATGACATCATTAATAATGATAGAAATATAAAACAGATAAAACTCCTAAACATCATTCCCATTGTGAAAATTGAGTCTAATCTTACTGGCAGCTATCCCAAATTTTGCTACCATAGAAGTGATAAACACATCATTATCAGCCAGAAGGACACAAATCTGCTGAAAACAAGATGTGTCAGAGAAAGAATGTAAAATACCTTCAAGAAACCTTTGTCTAAGAGATACATAAAGAGGACAATGTAAAAGATAATGTTCGATATTCTCCACTTCCCTGGTTTTGCAGATATATAATCTTAGATGGACAGAGGTGTTATTATATCTGCCTGTCAAATAGGCAGAAGGCATACATTGGTACCTTATTGCTGTGAATGCTTTTCTAAAAGGGGACAGAGTGAGATTAAAAAAGTAATGCTGTAACCCAAACGAAGTCTTGTATAGTGGGTACCACAAAGAAAAAGAAGAGTTTGAGAGTGAATGTAAGTTGGACCATTTGGAAGCAAGATGAATTTTCTCTTTAATCAGTTGCTTGACTCTACAGGTGGCATAATTTGGTATGAGTCCACATTAATCTCATAGCTCTGGAGTATCGCTCTTACTAAATACACCCAGGAGCTTGAGGAGTTAACAGATAATTGCTCTAAGAAGCATTTTTGGGAAGCCTGGAATCACTCATGGTTAACAGCTTTAGCCAGTAGAAGGCAAGAGCAGTATGTATACCAGTTTGGAGGGTAGTTTGGCCTGTTTCTGCTCTCAGAAAAGAGACGGGGTGCATCTAGGGACAGCTAACAGGGATTTCAAAGATAAATTCTGAACAGTCTCCAAATCCAATATATTTTTGTATCCCCAAATTTCTGCTCCGTATAATAACCGTGGGACAATTTTTCTTTGATAAACCTCAATAGTAGGGGCTACCAATTGACCTCCTCAGTCTATAGAATTTTAACAAAGAATTTATAGAGAAGGATGATTTTAACTTAGTAGCAACAACATGAGTTTTCCATGACAGATTTGATTGAAAACTTAATCCTAGATAATTGTAATAGGATTGTTGATCTATAGCTTTTGTCTCTAGGCTCCACCGGTGAAGGTTTTTCTTTGGACCAAAGACCACAAGTTTGGTTTTAGAGTGATTCACTATTAACACTTCCTTTGAACAATATTCACTTAGCTTCTTTAAGCGTCTTTGCATTCCAATTAAGGTAACCGAGATCAGAACAATATCATCTGCATATAACAGAACTCACAGTTTAACCTCCTGAATAGTGGCTGGGAAAAATTTTGATCCTTTTAAGGCCTGGAAAACATCATTAATATAAAAATTAAATAAAAATGGTGCCAGGAGACAACCCTGGCATACTCCTCTATCTGTGGGGATGTTATCGGAAAGAACACCATTAGCCCCAAGTCAAACCCTGATAGTAGTATTATGATGTAACATTTGAATTAGAAGAAGTAATCTTCTGTCAATGTTTGCCGCTGCTAACTTTGACCAAATCAATCTCAAATGCAGAAGTAAAATCAACAAAGGCAGTAAAAAGTTCTTTTCTATCTGTTTGAGGATATTTTTGAATCACATGGTGTAAAACAAAACATTGATCTAGTGTAGATTTACCCTTCCTAAACCCAGCTTGTTCTTCTGCAAAAATATCATTTTCCAAAGCCCACTCCTCTAGTTTGCCTAACAGGTATCTTGTATAAAGCTTAGAGATGATATTCAAAAGACTGATTGGTCTAAAATTTTTAGGATCCACCATAGAGCCTTTTTTATGGATAGGAATTACAGGGGCTTTTTAGATTGGCAGGAAAGTGTGACATGAAGTTGCACTTTCCTTAATGCTTAGCAGCTAGACTGCAAGCCCCAGGTGTGCATTTAAAAAGTACAGGGCAGCTAGACTGAGGGGTGTGGGAACGACTTATCTGAGGTCTTTTCTGTGGCTCAGCAGCTACATGGGAAGCGGTCAGAACACTACAAACACAGGCGGAGCAGCTACATGGGTGGCAATGAATGCGGCTTTTAGCTGCGGTGAACCTTTAAAAAAATTTTTCCTTGCCAGCTGCAAACTACACAATTCCTCAATGCTCTGCAGGTGTAAAAGCTGGGGTTTATCCGCGAAATTTTTTAAAGCTCCCAAACCCTAGCTCCACCCCTAATCCGAACCCTAGACATGCACAGTAGGGACTCTGGGATGTTATTCTACTGTGGATAACATGTCAATTCATTCACAAAATAAAGGGGTTCATTCATGATGCGCCAGTGCAACGGCACAGTTTAAAAAGGCAGAGGAGCCACAATGATAATTTGACGGATCCTCATAAGTATACATTTGTGCTGCACAACTGCGCAGGTTTGCGAACTGCACAAATGCAGTTACACCATACAGTCAAATTATCATTGCTGGCTGGGAACTGCGCAATTGCACAGTTCGCAGCTGGCAAACCTGCGCAGAGAAGTGTTATGAGATAACGGAAGCGTTATCATAATTTTTTTTAATAACAGATTAAATTGGATGACTAAAAATTACAGATTACTAAAAAAGGATCCTTTTCCTTGCAATTACAATAACATTTCTGTGACGAAAACGGAAGCGTTACACTTCCAAATAGTGTGAGGCGTGATCCCACCAGAGGGCACCTGTCACTCTTTGGTGACGTTTGGGCAATGGGAGCATAGTGGAAACCCTCTGTGTGATAAACTCCATACACACACACACTGTCAAGTTACCTTCTTTGAATTTTCATATTTTCCTTGCCAAGTTACAGCAACTCCATGAATGTCATTGGGTTTTCTTAGTCAAAGAGTTGTCAGACGGATGTTGCCAGTTCCTTCCTTTGTGTACTCTGTACTGAACTGAAAATCTGAACTCAATCCACACCACAGAACATTGCAAATTTATTGTATGCATGCAAGTCTTGTACACTGATGAGTGATGTGCTGCTGGAAAACCAAACAAAACCAAACTGAGTTCCCCTTTTTCCACTGGTGTTTATGAGAGGTAGCAAAGCAACTGCTTTGTTTATTGGAATAAAAAACAAGTTTGCAATCAAAGTTTTCTAACTAATTTTAAAGAACCATCGTAGTACAGATGGGCAACATAGTGGACCAGAACATATTCAGGGCTTGCTTAATTACATTAGGTTAAACACACAATGTTTGTTTTGCCTGATGATCTGCCAGTCTGGTGCATTAAGAAGGAAACTAGGGCCATTGCTTCTCCTTGAGACAGTACTTTATTTTAGCTGCTTCTAAGACTTGTGAAATGAATGTAATGTGAATACACACAAATTACTCCTCTAAAAGCTTACTGGCATGCATTGTGAATAGTCTGCTGTTACAGTGGATTCAAAAGGAAAATATGAAAATTCAAAGCAGAGGTATGGGTTATTTTGATTTCCTAACCAAAAAAACCAACCAACCAAATCTTTATACATGTTTATATATGTGCACACACACACACCATAGCAAAGCCATGGACTATGGCCTTTCTGTTCTTTCTTGATGCTATTTGAGCTCATCATTCTAGCTTTTTATAGAACTTTGTTTCCTTCCTTCCTCAGTTATTTCTTCCAGAAGAGAAATTGGGCCACACAGATTTTCTTAATTATACAAAAACTGATTCAATAGCATTCAGCTGATCATACTCATTCAGTACCATTCAGCTCATAATATCTTCTCCCTATTTTTTTTTTAGTTCACGCTAGATATTCTCCAACCTTTGGCCTTCAAGCAATTTAGACTTCAGTTTCCAAAAGCTTCACCCAGCATAGCCATTGACCAGGGATTCCTGAAGCTGACTTTAAAATAAAATAAAATCATTATAATAAAAAGACCCGAGAAGTCAAGAAATAAATGATGAGGCAAAAGTTGAATACTACTGGTCTACTGTTAGGGATAATATATAAGGTCTGAGTAGAAAGCAGAGGTTGGTAGATTAGTTTTTAGCATGAATATAATGACAAGCAGAAGCCATCCATAACTGAACTATTATAGAATAATAGTCTGAATTTTACAGCATCATCCTAACACTACTCATTTATGGCTGGCTTCACCTCATCATTAGATCCATTCTTAAAAAATGTAACTTTTCAAACCCTGGCAGAAATTTCAAAAATGTTTCTTCTATTTCTAACAGCCATATACTTCATGATTTCCTCATTTCTATGAACACGTTACCTGAATATGCCTTATGAAACATGTTATTAATTTACTGTTAAAAATTCTTCAGCCTGCAATTAAATTTACTGAGGCAGTCACATCCCAGATGGGGTCCTGGGACAACATATTTGCTACTCAAACCCTAAACTGGCAGGACCTTTGTTACTCCAGAGATCTACTGCTAAGCCGTGCAGCTTTTCATGACCCCAAATTACTTTTCCTCAACAATGGTACCACTGCCTCACCCCATACAACCTCATGCACCCCAATATCCATTGTTTCCCATCCCCACTAATATCCCCATAAGCCATCTGCCCAACCTCTCATGCAGAAAATAAGAGCAGAAAGGGCAAGGGCAATGACAGTAAAAACTTCATAGTCTGTGGTGGTGAGAGTGGAGTTGACAACAGCCAAAGTGCCCACATGTTCTGTGAGATGGAATAGTTACCAGTGCCTCATTCTGAACAAAGGCTTGAAGGTACACTCTGACTGAAGAGCTGACCATACAAAGGACACATTAAAATTCAAGATGCACAGGAAGGAGTATTGAAATTGCCTATCCATAGTTAGTTCCTTGAAATGCCATATGAGAAGTCACGTAGGTCCCCTGATCATAGTCTTTCACACTATGCTGAAGTATATTCATTCTCAATTTAGAATATAATAATCATTTCTAAATATCCATCTATACATAAAAATCTGCATCTGCACATTTCAGATACATCAGAGTCCTCTTTTGCCCTCTTCTCTGGTGATAATATTTCCTCTTTAGGGTGACACCTAAGTGGCCCTCCTAGCAAACATCATCATTACAACTGGTATTATATATTTCTCATTTCATCTTATTTCCTCATTTTGCACCAGAAATGAGTACTATAACACCGGAGTGTTCCTTTTCTCATGAAAGCTTTGTGCATTTAGTTTCATTACAAGGTGTAATTATGCTGAGAAAATTTCTTATACAGAAAAAGAATATGAAATAATGACAGTTGACACTTTCAGTGCTGTAATAATAATAAGCCCAGAAATAAAAATTGCTGCAGCAATTACAGCAGCACAAATAACACCATTAATGCAATCTATTGTTAGCTTGAGTATTTGACAACAACCCTTAATCTTCCTTCAAGTGCACCTATTTTACATTTTCTGCATCAGAATTCAATCTAATTAAACAATTAAAGATACTTTAGTTACCAAGAAGATAACTGCACTGGAATCTCAGAATTCAGAAATAAGATATTTATATTGAGCAAATTATTGTCTTGCATAATAGCATTCTTGTGTAGTTGTGTAGTTGCACTGATAGCTTTAGTTGGTTTTTCTTCTTTGTTTGTTTGATTTTAATGGCCATGATACTTGCCCTCAAATATCCTGGTAAATGTGTGCATATGTTAAGAAATAATAATCAAAGGATTCTACTAAAACACTTCGAAGATATGCTGTAAAGATGACAAGAAATGGTTTCAAATATCAGAGGTCTTTGATTCTACTGGGGCTCCACAGACTATGCCTCTAATCCTAGAATCAATAACCAAGATCCCATTTAATGCCAGGAGAGTATAAAATGTAGCATTCTGGAAGCTGCCCCAAGGATGTTACATTGGCTTTTGCAGTCATACACAAGTTGCTAAATAGTATGGTCCCTAGTGTACACCAGATTAATGCCACAAAAGGATTCCAGTATTTGCAAACTGCTTCTCACATTGGTTCATCCAGTCATGTGATTCTCCAAGCTATTGGTGGATCAGGGCAATACTTTGGGACCCTCACTTCACTTGACTAGAGCCCACAGATTCAGGGCCACGCCATGGAAATTTCTGTTTCAAAGGGGGAATGTTCTAGGTTAAATGTTAACATCCTGCCATCATCCATGTGTGGGAGCACAGTAGTCATACTGGCAGAGGATGATGGGGGCCATTTCCCAACACATCTAGAGAACATTAAGTTTAGGAAAGTGCCAGAAGATCCGATTTTTAGGTGATTTTTGCCAAGTTGCAGAATTTGTAGTAGAACTTGGAAAATGGGGAATGGTGCTCCAGGATTCTCCTCAGACACCCCCCCTGCTCTTTTTAAAGGAAAAGAGGAGAGGAGCTGAAAGCAGTATTGAGCTTTTGGCCATTTACAAATTCATCTATAGCTAGTAGTGTGGCTTGCAGTTGGTTCTGCAAGTGGAATAAAACTGCTGCTCCAGATACTCCACAAAGTTAGAATCATCATCAATTATCAGTAGTAGCAGCAGCAGCAGCAGCAGCAGCAGCAGCATTGAGTTGGAAGAGACCACAGGGGCCATTGAGTTCAAACCTCCTGCCAAGTAGGAACACCAATCAAAGCACCCCCAACAAATGGCCACTCAGTCTCTGTTTAACATCCTCCAGAGAAGGAGACTCCACCACACTCTGAGTAGTATATTCCACTGTCAAATTGTCTTGAAGTTATCCAACTCTTCTGTGGACCTATAGTTCTGTGACCTCTTGGGAGAACCAGCTTGCATATGCTGGGAAACTGAATGTACCCACCTTAACTTGCCTTTATGTTAATCACTGTCATGCCACCCTATAAGATGATGGTAATGTGAGTGTATTTGGAAAGCACATGGGCAGTATGAAGGCATCTGCAGCCCCAGCTCTTCTCGCTCCTCAGTCAGCCTCTGTAGAGAAGACAGGGCACTAATGTAGTTCAGATACTGGTAGCAGCATTGGTCCTGCCTTGTGGGAGATGCCTTTGCCAACTCTGAGACTCTTGTCTTGATTCCTTTTGAGCCCTGGAAATGGATTCCAGCTGTTCTTCAGTGCATTCCTACATCTTTCTTTCCCCTGGCTTCTGACTGTGTTTCTCAGCTGCCTGAACTTGCACTGTTAATGACCAATGCAAGCTGTGGCTTAATGCTCAATGAAATAAACTTAAGACATGTATGTCTCCAATCCAAGAATGCAGTCTAGAACATATGCAACATTCTCATGTAGATGTATATAGTGGGACAGAGAAAAATGGGTAATAATGGATAATCTGAATTTCAGGAGAGGTTGCTTCTTCTCAATGAGAAGTGTGACCTTTGCACTGAAGGAATACTTGAAAAGGTTCTTGGGTATTGGACATTTTCTAAGCCTGTGCCTTACAAGAAGAATGCATATTTAGGAATCATACCAAAGTAGTATGAGACAGCAGGATACAATGACCTCTGTAATCACATCTTTATTTTCCACAAAAAGAAAAACTAAACCTCATGTAGAAACAATTGTCCCTAGTAATACATCTTTATTGGTTAATTAAATAAAAGAGAAGTTGAATGAGTGCAGGGCTATGCCCATTTGTGTCCAGTTTCATTTCATTTAGCCACTCTTTATTTTACTGTTTAATCTAATGCCATTTTCAGAATTGAAAGACACAATTTATGGAATAATTTTCAATTGACTACTCCCCTTACATTTTAAGAAGCTATCTGAAGAGCAGTAAAGAGCTGATGTCTGCCAAAGATCTTTTCATACAATTTTTCTTCTCTTACTTCATTGCAGCTTTGTAAGAAACCATGTATACAATTCCTAGTGGTGTTGGATATTCTGAAATAAGTGTATAGCTTTGATAGAAGTATATACTTTTTGCAATCTATATGTAAATTGCTGCCAGTCTGGTTCAATCCTAAACTGAAGTGCTTGCATACATTGAACTGAGTTCCACTGAAATCAATGGGACTTATTTCCATATAATGGCATACACAACAGGGCAGGCTGCAGACCTCAAAAACACACTAACATGAGTTTTTCATTTCAGTTTTCATTCTGGTAGCCCACCTGGAGATGGGTGAAATTTCTATATTACCAGCCTCCCCTCCCTTTTTTAAAAAAAGTGATTTTTTTTTCTCTCCAGTGGTTAAATTGCTGAAAAGGGATGTGAACAGTATTTTATAATGTCTCTAGTGTGTTGACCTAAGACATTCTGTTGAATTCAGATCCTTATTTGTGGACAGGGAATGGATCAGAGGAGAAAAGACCTCATAAAATCATAGGGTTGGAAGAGACCTTAATTCCCTTCTGCCATGCAGGAATACACAATCAAATCACTCTTGACAGATGGCCATCCAGCTTCTGTTTAAAAACTCTGAAGAAGGAGATTCCATCACACCCTGAGTATATTCTACTGTTGAATAACTCTTAATGTCAGGAAGTTATTCCTAATGTTTAAGTAGAATCTCATTACCTGTGGATCTTTCTCAATCCATTACAAGGCTCTCCACTCAGAAACAACCTGGTGCAACAAGTTGGCTTCCAGAGCGTTTCATGGACTACAGCACAGATGGATGGCCTCCCAGTCCTACCAATCCCCACTTACTTGGCAGTAGCCACTGAAATTCATGAAGATCTGTTCTCCTGTTACTTAGGAAGCAGCTGTCTGAGTAATTTGTGGTGTGATAGGCAAAAGCAGGGTCCCTGTTTCAGTTCCCTCTCACAGCAGAGATTTCTTACAGGGGGAAGGAAGGACCCTCAGCCAGTTGTTTCCTTCGATTAACAGGAACAGATCAAACAGACTCCAGTTTGATTGCAGCTACTGCTGCCTGGTAAGTGGGGACTGGAGGACTTGTATGTCCCTATGTATCCCCTAAAATAGGGGACTATGGGTATAGTTCCCACTATGATTTAAAACAAATCACTGATTGGGTTATATGACCATTGTTCCCATTTGAAACCGGTTCTGATCCTACTTTGATTGATTTCTGATAAAGTGAGGCAAATATAAACAACCCAGTTTTTTCCAGACACTAGTTTCCTAGTAGTTCTTTTGAAAAAGAATCAGTTATAAAGAGTGTTCAACAAGTGGGAATGATGGATCTGAATAACATCATTCTGGAAGGGAGGGTCTAATGGCAGAAGGGTGTTTACCATCCCTCCTCAGTTTCTGGTAGATCCACCACTCCACCCCACCCCCCCTCAGTGCTGCTTTTGTGCTTGTGGTGTGACCTATGGGAGCATGATTTTTTAAAAAAAATGATAGAAGATTTGATTCACTGATTTTGCAACTACTTGCAATCATTGAGGCAAGTAGCTGTAAAACCAATGAATCAAATCTTGTATCATTTTTTTAAAAAAAATAAAATTGACAGAAGATTTGATTCATTGATTTTGCAACTACCTGCAATAAGTGAGGCAAGTAGTTGCCAAATCAATGAATCGAATCTTCTATCGGTTCCCAAGCCAGGTTGCCCAGGTCACTGCTGTCGTCACTGATGATGCAGAAGACTGACATGTATTTTGAAGTGGCGCAAACTAGTGAGGATGACAATTATGCCAAAAAAGAAGCAATTACAAGGGGATAATGAAAAGATTTGCTTTCATAGTGGGTACTATGATGGACCTTTTGGAATTGATTTACCAACACAGAGTGAAGGCGAATCCCAAACCAGTTTAGATGTATGTGTCAATGAGCCCTATGTTGGAAATGAGAACACGAACTAGTCACACGTGCCTAACTCTAGGTTACACACTTCTAATTGCCCAGAAAGAATGCAGCTACTCTTTCAATGAAACCCAAAATGATATTGTGCATTGGAGGTGACTCCCTAAGGAAAACTCACAGGGGCAAGGCCCAAAGTTTTGAGCCTGTCTAGATATGATAGAAATTAACTGGAGAAATCTAATTTCCATTCTGTAGCAGACATTCATTACTTCAGGACTTATTCAGACAGAGGATATTAATGGAAATGTGATCTCCATTTTCCCCTTCCAGTTGATAGGTGTGGACATGAACTATGTTACTTACTATTTTTAATAATGTCAGGGTTGGGTTTTGTTTTGTTTTTAATCTATGGGATATGGCTGGGTACAGTGGAGACAGTTGTGGAACACACCAGTAAACAAAACATAGGACAGCCCTGTGAAGGGCCAAAATATTTCTAGGCATCTTTTTTTTCTTTCTGTCATTAAAAGTTGACCAAAATACTGTAGTCAAGTGGCAGACAGTTGTTGTTTTGGGCATTCAGAGTCAATTCTGACTAAAGGCAACCCTATCTTAGGGCCTTCTTGGTAAGAATTGTTTAGAGAAGGTTTGGCATTAGCTTCTTCTGAGGGTGAGAGAGTGTAACTTAGCCAAAGTTACCCAGTGGGCCTCCATGGCTGAATGGAGATCTGAACCCAGAGTCCCTAGTCCAACACTCTAACCACTGCACTATGCTGCCTCTCAAGTAGAACATAAATGACAGCTACTGGGACATACAAATAAGATGTGTGACTCTTATGGGGGAATGGATAAACCCACTAAGCCATTACTAAAAAAAGACTAGAAGCTAAGTTCCATGTGACTCATGTTTTTTGCAGAGCTTCTTCCCCCTCTCTCCCTTGAAGCTCTAAGAACCACCCCTAAACAAGTTCCAGATAATTTCCTAAAACTCTGGAAAGTTTTAGTGGTGGTGGTGGTTGGAAAGGCTGCAATGGGAAGGAGAAATTGCAACCACTGCGTTCTTCTCGGGTGAGCAGGCACATAGTTTTTGTGTACAGTTCACTGAGTTAAGGATTTGAAATTTGGCCTTGTTAAGAATGTTATCAAACAGAATTTGTTAGCTGGCAATTTTAGAGACAGTGTAAAATAGAAAATAATTGCATCTGATCAAAGGCTAGCAAATATCAACTTAGTTGTATGGAATGCAAAGCATATTGTAAGATAAACCAGTGGGATACCCGCTGTCATTCTCTGAATCGCTCTCTGGGATCTAAAACAATGTACAGTATCCAAGAGCTGCTGGAGGTAATCAGAACCATGACTTAAAATTTGAAGCTCAAAATGGAGTCTCTGTCTACAAGCTAGACTTTTCACAGCAAAACCCTGCCTGTCACCTGCTCCTTGTTAACAGGCATCGCACTGTGACTCTCTCTGCAGTGACTATATTAAACTTGTATAGAGACATCTAGTGAATGCTTCTGGAAACAATTCTTGCAGTTTTAAATAAGGAAGGAAGTCAAGCTGCTTACAGCTTTCAGACCCTGAGCTTGAGGGAGAAAGCTGCTGAGTCTCCTGCTGACCAGAAATCATTCTGATTGCCAGTGTCCAAGTGTAATCTTTCCAAGTAAGGGTTTTATTGCAGTATTTTACTCAACAGGGTTTTAATTGCTTTATACTTTACAAATGCAGGGATTCTTGGGTGTTTGGGCTAGACACCTGATGCCATCTGAATGCATCTCTTTTGCTGGAGTAAAGTACAAAGAGAAGCCCCACCATTGCTCTCCCCCCCCCCCCCCCACCTCACTTAGGAAACAATTTTCTCTTTAATTCAGGAGGAGCAAAGAGTGGGAAAGAATGTGATGGCAAGCCAGTGAACTCTACAAGGAAGTTTCATGCTGAATTAACATTACAAGACAGCAAGACAGCCAGCATGGCGTGGGCTGAGATTCTACATTGCTTCAGTAAAGCATAAATATCTAACAGTGGAGTTAACACTACACTTGCACAATCCCTATATGGAATACCACCATAGCACAGCAAATGAAAAACAGTGAGTGTGCATAACTGCAACCTCATTACACAGTGCACAATACACAGAGGCAGTACGCAATGCTCAGTGCTCATTGACACACTGTCCTAGGTGTATGATTACATTTCTGCAACAGTTCCACATGTGGAACACTGCTCCTGCCAGCACTAGCTGGATACATCTGCCCTGCATAGTCCAAAAAAAAAAAAAAAAGAAGCCATTGTCCAACACTTCACATCACAAGCTTAGTGCAACTTATGTCTGCATATGTCACCAACAAGATTCTGGCCATGGTGTGCTGTACTGGATAGACTACTGGGCTTTGACCATGGAGAACTCCATTCTTTACACAGTGGGTGCATGGACCAATTCTTTCAAACTAAGATTACAGGATTGTTGTGGTGCTAAAATGGAAACAGAATTAAATGAATTCCTTGGAGAAAGAAGAGGAGGGTACAAAAGCAATAAATAACCAAAACTGATTATAGTTCTCATGCACTTGCAGAAAATCAATTGAGATGAATTAGTAATACCGTGTATACAAGGCAGCTGTGAAAAATTCATAGGTATGTAGCTGTTGAAGCACACCCAACAACCTTGGTACATAAACCTTAGAGTGACACTGATTTCAAGTTCAGAGGGCTTGCTATGGGAAGACTAATTCTTCAGCCATCCTGATTTTTGGGAGTATGTGCCAGTAACAGAAACATGATCTTTTAATCCCAATTTGCTCATTGGGAAGTTCCAAATGCTTTTTAGAATTTAGCCATTGTTTGTCAAGTTTTATCCTTCTGATTGTGAAAGCTGATCACATGCATTTTACTGTGTCATCTTTTGAGAAGAAAAAAAATATATGGGTCTTGCCACTGGTGGAGGCAGCTAGTTCTGCAGGACTATTATTGACAAATTCAGTTGAGTAGGGGGACTTAGAAAGGTGTGGATTGTGAGTCCTAAGTATTTTGTGTGTGTGTTGTTTTTGTTGTTGTTGTTGTTGTTTTGGTGTTCTGTTAAAAGTATGTGTGTGTAATCTGATATGTCCCCTAAATTAATTAATTAATGAAATACGACCTATACATATTACCTGCTAATGGTTTGTAACAATCTTAGTTTGTTTAAGGTTCATTGCCATTGAACATATAGAAAGTGAGCACAAGAGCTTCTCTCAGCATTCGATTTTAAAAATTACTGAAAACAAAATAGTCAACAACATACTTTCATCCCGCCCCGCCCCCCCCCCCCCCAATAAATAAAGCCAGTATGTTGATGACATACAACTCTATCATTTACATTTAAAGCTAAGGAATCTATTCGAAATCAGTGCCTCATATTTGTAATGCATTGGATAAAGGGAACAAAATGGAAGCATAGTTTAAACAAGAAAGAGCAGCTTCTGGTTCATTAATGAGCAAAACAGAGAATAAGAATCAAACTGTCACTGGACTTCTGACTGAAGCTTGTTATCAGAAATATATGATCCTTTCCTTACTATAGCTTCATTGATTACCTGTTTTGTTACAAGCCCCTCACAAAAAAACAAAAACAAAAACAAACTGATGCCTGCCATTTTGTTCAACTGATAAGAAAAGAGAAGGTTGGTTATGGCTCATAAAACCCTATATAACCCAGAACCAGGATGTCGAAAAGACTGTATTCTGCCATATAAAACCAGTATTGTGATCTTTGTGGAAGGCTCTTATCTAATGTATGTATGGATGTTGGGCACACCTGACAGAGAGCCTTCATGGTACAAGTTCCTAGGCCTGGAACAGCTTGCTAAAAAAAGGAGCTTATCACATGGCTTAATAATACATTTTACTTCTGTCCACCTTAAATCTTAATTAGGGCTGCATCCTGATCATATCAGAAGGTTTTGGGGGCCAAATCTGCTTCCCAAATGCATCCCAGGTGTATCCCCACTTCCAGGAGTGCTCCTCGTGGCTCTTTTTGGATCCAGGAGTTCTCTATCTTAAGAAAATGGCCACCCGAGTGCTCCTGGAAGTGGGAATGCACCTGGGATATATTTGGGTGGCAGATTTGGCAGCAAAAACCTTCCAATAAAATCAGGATGCAGCCCGAATTAAGACGTAAGATGGATAGAGGTAAAACGGATTATTAAGCCATGCGATAAGCTCCAAAGGCCGGCTTGGCTCTCCTTCTGTGATGATGATGATGTTTACTTTTACCCCACCTCTCACTACAGATCGAGGCAGGTTACAATAATAGGAAATAAAATACATACACCAGGAGGAGACAAGGTTTCTGTTCAGGCAGATCTGTGACATGCAAACTACTGTTTGGGGGGGGGGGGGGTGGAAAACAGAAGGGATGGTTAACATGTTTGGAACTTGCTATGTCTTTGTTGTTGCATATTTTAAAATCATGTTTAAATCAATTCATTTTGTATTATGTTATGATCAAGATATTGCTTTTAGTCTGTATTTTATTAATATTAGTCACCTGAAGTGCCATTTGTGGCAGAGAGGGGAGATAAACATTAAATAAATATATCGTTTATTTCATCAGGCAGCCAGCATAAATAATGTATCCCCCTACCAACCCATAAACACAACTGCTGTGCTACAAATTCCTAGATCAAAGAGATGCAGTTCTAAAGCTGGTTTGGCATTTTTGCACTTTTAGTAGCTTATCAAACACAGAGCAATTTAACTGACACATTATTTTTGGATTCCCTGCTCTGTTTCATTTGGTGCTGTTTGAGGATTAGAAGGGGGGAATTGATATTGATCTGTTTCTAGTAATTAACATTAAAGCTGGAATAAGAGTGTGAAACAAAGCAGAAATGGAAAGCCCCATCAATGGCAACTGGCACCAATGTTGCCATTAGGCATAATGTGACAACTGCCCTAGGCAGATGATTTTGGGGATTGTGAAGCTATCTTGTTTGAGCGCTTTGCCATTACACACAGTTAGACCTGAACAAGCAAACCATTATACTATTATGCAATTTAAAACTCTTCCCATGGATCATCAGTTGTTGGGTTATTTTGCCTACAGCTTTTATGCCTTGAAATACACAGCTGCAAAGCACTGCCAAGAAATTTAGATGTTCTAAAAGATATATATTTATCAACATTACACAACAAAAACAAACCTTTACATATGACCTTCTTTTCAACAATTTAATGGTGACTGTATGTATTCATTTCTAAGATGAAAAATAGATGGAACAATCCCAAAGTATATGAGTATCATCTTTGATAGATACAATATCAATTGATTCTCATAAAGAATTTCATTGCATACTCCTTTCCTCTTACTCTTCCCCTTACTTGCTGACCCCATCCAGTCTGTCGATGGGAGATCATATTTCTTGTTTAATTTATTATTCCTTTTGTTTCATTTCCACAGAAAGGGATTTTGTCTATACAAGCCTTGGAAACTTAGCACTTGAGCTTGGAGTAAAATTGTTATTTGTTCTTCCACTTCAGGCAGTAAAACGTTTTGATTGGCCCTAACCCAGCTAGGGATGGGAAACTTTCAGTTACTGGGATTTAAAAACAATCATGAAGTCTGTCAACAAAGTGTGTTTTCAACATGTACAAAGTCTTCAGTGTGAATGTTCTCACAACATGGCACTGTTAAGCTAATTGCTCAGACAGGCAACCTTGGGTACATTTGGATATATTGCTCTGGCTGAAGTAGCAAGATGTGGAAGTAACAAGGTCTACGCATATTTCACAAAACTGTCTAATTATAAATTTTGAATGCAGATTGACAGTGACTACCTGTCATTTTGAAAATAGTCCTTAGTTAGCCTATTGTCATAGTCTTGCTGTGGGTGCAGATATTGCATAATAATAATAATAATAATAATAAATAAATAAATAAATAAATGATGGCCTATCAAAATATCATGGTCAGGCCAATGCATGGTATAGACGTTGCTGCCAGATCCAAAGCTTTGTTGTAGCTAGTGTGAAAGATAAAGACTGAAGACCCTGAGCTTGAGGGATAAAGATTGAATTTTCCCCTACAGAAAAAAATAGGGTGGCGGGGGGGGGGGGGAGAGGAAAAAATATTGTGGTGCATTTGATGATGGCAAAAATGAGCATTATATTTATATGTGTGAGTATGAAGGAAAAATA
Source organism: Urosaurus nigricauda (assembly GCA_034509955.1). Taxonomy (NCBI): domain Eukaryota; kingdom Metazoa; phylum Chordata; class Lepidosauria; order Squamata; family Phrynosomatidae; genus Urosaurus; species Urosaurus nigricauda. The sequence goes on along the minus strand of JAOEGL010000001.1, from coordinate 250,419,809 downwards.
AATCACCATGAACAGAAGATATTCGAATTGAACTGCTACAACTCACACTGACAGAATCAACTCTAGTGCTAACCAGCATATGTCAACGGTTTATTGGAAACAATCATTACACATCCCCAGGAAACACAGAAGGCCGCAGCAACTATAGGAACATAGCACTAATCCCCCATGCAAGCAAAATCATACTAAAAATTCTGCAACATAGACTCAAACTATATATGGAGAGAGAAATCCCAGAGATTCGGGAAAGGAAGAGGCACTAGGGGCCACATTGTTAACATATGATAGCTAAGGGAGAACACCAAGGGATTTCAAAAGATAGTATCATTTATTTTGTAGATTATAGCAAGGACTTTGGCAGCATAGATCATGAAAAGCTATGGAATGCTCTTAAAGACATGGGAATACCATCACATCTGATAGTCCTGATGAGAAATCTGTACTTGGGACAAGAGGCCACTGTTAGAACAGAGTATAGAGAGACAAAATGTTCTCAATTGGCAATGGGGTCAGGCAAGAATACATTTTATCACCCTATCTGTTCAACTTGTATACAGAAAACATCAAATAAAGAGCAGGCTTGGACACAGAAGAAGGAGTAAAAATAGGAGGAAGGAATATCAACAATCCAAGCTAAGCAGATAACACCATATAGCAGCAGAAAGAACCATAGATTTGGAACAATTACTACAGAAGATTAAAGAAGAAAGTGCAAAGGGGAGCTTACTGTTGAACATAAAAAACAAAAATAATGTCGATGGAAGATCTAAAGAAATTCAACCCAAACAATGAGGAAATTGAAATTGTAAAAGAGTTCCTATGCCTTGGACCAAACATTCATCTGAACGGGGACTGCAGTTAAGAGTTCAGAGGAAGACTGGGAATAGAGAGGACAGCTATGAAAGAACTAGAAAAGATCCTAAAATGTAAAGATATACAATTGAACACGAAAATTAGAATTGTACAGTCCATTGTATTCCCTATTAACATGTATGGATACAAGAGCTGGACAGTGAGGAAAGTGGAAGAGAGGAAAATCAATTTGTTTTGGATGTGGTGCTGGAAAAGAGTGCTGAGGATGTTGGGCACAGCCAAAAAGACAAACAAATGGTCCTGGAGCAGATCAAGACAGAAAGCTCCCTGGAAGCCAAGATGATAAAGATGAGATTGTGATACTTTGGCCACAAGGTGAGAAGGCATGGCACATTGTAAAAAACAATAATGCTAGGAAAAGTGGAGGGATGCAAAAAGAGAAGAAGGCCATATGCTAGATGGATGGACTCTACTAAGGAGGTCACAGGTATGAATTTACAGGATCTAAGCAGAGCAGTGGGGGACAGGGAGTCTTGGAGCTGTCTCATCCACAGGGTCTCCATTTATTGGGATCAACTCCAAGTCAGTTAACAACAACAACAACACATGAAGACACACAACAACTGGAACACTGATGTCAGTAGAGATTTCCTTGCCATCATCACAGTGGCCAAAGATGGACCTCACTCTTTGTCTATAGAAGGAAATTCTATAAGATCCGACAGTCCCTCCACTTCTCTTGCTGTGATTTTAGGATTATATTGTATCAATGCTATTTAATGAAATGGGACTACTTTGGCCTGTGGTTTTGTTTTGGTTTTGGACCAGAAGAAAATAAGCCTTCTTGATGGATAAATTATTAAGCCTAACGTTCAAATCTGTTCATGAAATAAGCACTTTCATGTGTCTACATATATAGTCAGCCCTCTATATACACAAAATTTTTATCAATGGATTCAAGAATCTACAGTTTGAAAATATTTTTTTAAATACATAAATTCCAAAAGGTAAACCTTGATTTTGACATTTTGTATAAGGGACACCATTTGACTGAGTCAATGTATTAAATGGGACTTGAGCATCCATGAATTTTGGTATCCACAGGGGTTCCTGGAACCAGTGGATACCAAGGGCCCACTGTAAATCTAAACAAACCTAAAATAATTTAAATGTGAAGATAAATGATGGAAACCTTTAGCATGCTAATGTCTCCTGACAGATATTAACAGGACTTTGGCACTTCTGTGGCAATTTTTTAAAGGTCAAAAGCATCAATTTTCTTTTTCTCTCCCTCCTCCCCCATTAGCTGCCTTTATTCATAAGCATCTTTCTGAAACATGCATTTGTTCCACAGTTCATTTAGTCCAGCTCTCTCCACTAAGGTGGACGTTTCTTGATGGGAATACTTGTGAGATAGTGGTGCTCAGGGCAAGAAGGCAAGATTCATAATTATTTTATTTTTATCTGAGAGGAAGAACACTATGTCAGACATACATTGACCACAAAAATTCAGAGGATCCAGCTAGGGATTCAGTCTGTGGTTTATTGCCTCCTGTCAGTCATGCTTTAGTATCTAAAAAGTATTCACTAAGAAAACAATTTTTAACCAAATGCAGATAACCTTTCTTTCTGCCCCCCTCCTTTTTATATATTCCCAAACTGAATTGCTAATTTACTCTTCAGTCTGCAATATAGATTTCAGGTTGCTATGGTGATGATTTTGCCCATACTAACGTGACATTAGAAATGCTGAAAGAACTTCAATGAAGACAGCGGCTGATATAAGTGCTGTAATGATGATGCTTTTGACCTTTGACGGTTTTATCAGCAGCTATTGTTTTGCTTCTTATGCCTGCAATAACAAGAATTTGGTTTAAAATACTTGCACATGTCTGATGTTGAAACAAGGATGGTTGAAAGACTCATAAAGCAAAACAGACACTCGGGGCAGAAGTTTTGAAAGAACTCAGTTTTCCAGTAGTCATCCTGGGGCCTATAAATCCATTATTTACCTTAGGAATCAATGAATAATTTCTTACAAGATCCATGTCAATGGTACACTTCTGATCATGTTAGAACATAAGGTAGAGCTGGCTTCTCTGTTAAAATTTAACAACAATACTTTTGTTGAACTCTTATGAGGCTGTTGTATCACCAATAAACACTCCATAGACATGAACGCACCACTGAGACCATCCAACACATTCCCTGCTCTACTGGCTGGCCAGCAAGACAGAAAGAAGCAAAGATTGCCAAGTACACTAGACATCTAGCTATAGCAGCTTGGTTTGTTTTGCTTTTCATTATTCCTACCCATCTGCAAACTCCATAGGGATGTCATTGGATCTTGTAAATATACATCCTCTAAAAGTCACCTATGTCACCTTTCCTTTCTTCTTTTTGACATCTCCTACCATCAGAGTCCTGCCATCAGAATAGTGCAAGTCATACTGTCTCAGCCTCACAGGATCCCCTCGAGCAAATCTTGTCCTGTTCCCCCCACCCCCACCCCCCTCAAAAAAAAAAAAAACCATGATGGGTCATAATAAGTTGGAAATGACTAGGGCACAACAACAATTTGTTTTATGCTACAATTGTTTAGCAAATGGTTAACTATGTTTATCTTACTAAAGTTAAATGCTTATTTTTGATCAGTAACAGAAATAATATTTATACTCTTCTGGAAGTGCTCTAATTTCACTAGTTTTACTACATATATTAACGTATTAACAAATTAAGATTTACCTGAGCTCATGACAGGGCTAACACATGGCTGAATCACATAGCTTACACAAAGAAGAATATCAGATGACTCCTGAACCCAACATTTACTTACAGTTTAATATATTGAAGATTTTGTTTTAGGGTATGACACCTACATAAACTTTGGAATTATCCATTCTCATGACCCTCTGCTTCCCAGAATTGCCCCCATTCAGCTTATTCTGCAGTAGAGAAATACTCCAGAATAACCTGTCATGTTTTGAACAAATTGCCATTCCCATCTCATTTCCCTGTAATTTACATAATGATCTTCCTTTAAGGCTAGTTATTGGGATTATTGAACTAAGACAGGAAAATGCTTTTAAAATTAAGATAGTATAAAAATACTATTTTTGCCATAAATTAATCTGACATTTCTCTTTTGAGCAGGCAATATCTGGTAAGTGGCCAGCTTTGAATATATACAGCTTGTTTTAATTTGGTTGTGGCATGTTCCAATCGAAAATGAATTCCCGTTGATTTCATTAGATGAATTAAGCATATGCATAATATTTGCATAAAACAGAAGTGTTAAATAAGTGTAAGAGAAGACAAGAATAAATAATGTGGCTCTTAGTATTTGCTGGAAATATGTGTTGAGAATAGTCTGCCAATCCATTAATTGCTCAGTCGCAGGATTTAATAACCCTTACCTCTAGATGGATTATACCCCAGTATGTTTGTGTGTTACATCCATTACTAATTTGTCAATCTGCTATCATGAATAGGATTGTTAACAGGCTTTAAAGAACAGTGGAACTCTAGTCCAATTGATTTCAGAGAGTAACATGAACCTGGGTGAATTCCCCATGGCAAGGAACTGTGATTTCAGGATTAGTCTGACTTCATATCTCAGATATGACAGATATCCCTTTTCTTTCTTCCTCCCTGGCCTTTAGGTGACTGGATCTGTCTACAATTTTACTGGCTGTATAGAAGTTAAAGAAATCAATAACCTGGGACCTTTCACCTTTCCTAATGCTGTGGACAGAAACAATGTTGACAGCTGCAGGTAGTGTCTTTTTCAATCTTTTTCAATGAAAATAAACTGGTCCTTTGAGATTTTCTTGGCTCCTGAAACAAATGTTTTTGTTTGTTTTTGTTTAAAAAGGTCTGAAATTCATGCAGGAAGATGTTTTTAAATATCATTTTTGTTTCCCTCCACACTCTATTTTCTCACTTTTTTAAAACCAAAAATCAATTTATATGTTTACAATTAAGCATGTTCATTTGTATTTGCCAGGTGTCTGCCCAGTGACAGTCGAGATAGGTTAGGTTCAACCAACTGGTGCAAGCCATCTCCCCCTCCCTCCCCCCCCCACACACCAACTACAGTCCAGGAGGAGTCACCATATACTATCTGGAGATGGTTCCTTGAAGAGTGGAGAGGACTGCAGATGGAGGAAAGAAAAGGGATAGATCAGCCACCTTCTAGTCAAATCTCACATCGATTGACTACAACTTGTAGTAACTTTATAGGAAGAACTTCACCTCAGTCCTCTTGTTAAGATAGCTGCCTTTTCCTGTTCTGAACACAGGCTGAGACCAGGATGGGACCAGGTCTTATTGTACTTCTCCGTGCCCAGATTGTTATCATCCCATCCTTCTCCCATCCATAGCTAACAACACTTCTTTTCTGTAATGGGAGATATTCCAATCGGGGATGGGATGGTAATGATCTGGGCACAAAGCTCTGCAAAAACACATGTTCCCAGCCTTGTCTCAGCCTCAGATCGGGGGAAAGGCAACGCAATAATCTCCTTAGTCTTGACCAGAGTATAGCCATTTAATCAACTAGATTTAACTATCTCGTGACTCAGCATTCAACAACTAATTGAATGTGTAGACTCTAGGTGGAACTAACCAGCAGGGCCATTATGTCTGGAGAGAAAAATGATATACCACACATACACTCATGTCAACAAATATGGTTCTTTTGTTTGGAATCTACTTTATGCCACAAATTCTTTCAGGCTATTTGGTGTGCAGACCTTGAATGGTTTAATGAAAATTCTAAAACTGTTTCCAAAGTGTCAGCAATTTATTTTAGAAAAACACACATACACAGAATGTTGTTATACATTCAGCAGGCAAGACCTTTTATATTCTTCAGTTCTAATAACCTCTCTCTTTTTTTATGGTTTCAACTTTATCACCAGTGAAATTGGGTCTGCCTGATTCACTGCCTTCCTGCAGGTTTAAACCCGTGCAAGCAAGCCTCCTGTATTATAGTGTTAATTCTTGGTTTAGAAGGAATGGATGTTGAATGTAATTGTTGGCTTTTTCAGTCATGTATGACATTTAGCCTGCAGTAGGTAGATAAACAACAAATTAAAACTGTATTTTCAAATTTAATGGAATAGGAACAAGCAATTTACAAGACTCTGGTGCTCTTTCAGTGATTTTTTTTTTAACTAAGTCAGGACCTCTCCCCAATGTACACCTTAGCACAGTGAGAGGGTTTAAGTGTGTCAGAAAGGCTGAAAGTAATACTGTCAGAAGACTAGAGTCGATCAAGATCCTAGGCTTCCAGTAGGGTCACCCAAGACAGAATGCTCCAAGTGGAGACACTAGACTTAGAAGCATCTATCTTCTTCAGGGAGTAACAGTCAAATCAGCAGAAAAGAATTGATAGTTCCATACGTCAAAACCCACCTGATGGCAAATGACAACAACAAAACCATTTGTATAGCCTTGTTCCTGTGCCATTTAAACTACCGTATATACTTGGCGATAAGTCGACCTCATGTATAAGTCGAGGTCAACTTTTGGGGCCAAAATTGTTGATTTTTATATGACCTATGGATAAGTCGAGGGTCAGACTTAAGGAGGCAGTCCATTTAATCAACTAGATTAAAGGGAAGAGGCTGCATCTACCCAGCTGAGCTGTCCCCTCTGGAGGCAATACAGATGGGAAGAGGTTGTGGGGGCAATTGATTGCCTTCCCTGTGTCTTCCCAACTGGATTGCCCCCTCCACAGGCAGCTCAGCTGAGAAAAGGCTTAGGGAACGAAGGCTTGGGTCTATTTTTTTTTTTTTTTACCTAAATGTTTTGGCTTATACACGAGTATATATGGTACTTAATTTCATTCAGTAATTCAACCATTGAAACACTTTCCAATGCTTTATTTTTATATCCGGTGTGTGTGTGGGGGGGGGGGGGGAATTCCCTCTATTGGATTTTTTCTTGTATTATTGCTGTTAAATATATGGGAGTCTAGAAACCCTAAGTATTGTGTATCATGGAAATTTTGATATCAGCTTCTGATTGATTCATGGAAGCCAAAGCTCAGTGTGGGTCAGTATAAATATTCAGGTTTATTTAACCTGTGTCAGCCCTTAGAACTGATTCATATGATCAGGGCGGGCAAAGAAATTGTGGGTGCATTATAGCAAGAACATGTTTGTACGATCACTTGTGTGAACATTCTTACACAGTAGGGAAGACTTTTCCCACATAAAGGCAGGATAAGAGCAGGCAAGGAGATATTTTCAAATCAGCAGTTCCCAATGTACAATGTAAGGTGCTGCTTTCACATGGAGGACTGCACTATATTTCTGCTTGAAGAAAGGAATGAGTGCTAAGACACCTAAGCTAACATTTAAAATATATTTTGTAATCTGTTTTAAAAAACAGTCAGGGCAATCATCCAACTTATACTGTAATACCAATGGCACATGAGTTTTGGGGGGTAAGTAGGCAGGGTTTTTTTTTTTTAATTCTTACTGGATATACTTTCAAGTCAAGGTATTCAAAAGCAGAGACTTTGTTCAGATTTGCAATGTCAGAAGAATCAGAAAGTTTCTTTTTGAAGATGCAAAGGAGGGGACAGTCCTTTAGATATGTATAGCACAGACTCTTTAGTCTGGAACTAGTAATGACCAGGAGAACTGACCTTATCACTACTGATAAATGGAGTCAGTGACAGTAAAAGAGGAAGGCTGAATGAAGTCTGCTTCCTCCTTTGGTGTTCTTGGGACAATGTGCAAAGTCTTCATAGCAATGTGTGAGGTGCTCTTGTGCTAGAGTGTGGGGAAAGTGTGCACATGCACATCATTTCCCAGTATATTCAGAACCTTAGTCTTGTAGCAAAGACTTTTTCTTAAGTACTGTTGTGACCTGGGGATATTTAAAAGCATTACCAGACGATAGCCTAAGTTCCATCAACACCACTCTGATTTCTTCATTATATATAACAGAGCATAAGGTTCTTGCTCTGTATATGTGTTTGTCTTTAAATGTGAGTAATAGTCATTATCCTAATAGCAATGTCCAGATATTTGCCTGAACTCAGGGACAGTTAAATATACAGTGGAAACATAGACACAGATGTAAGGCTTAATCCCCTAGTAGCTCCATATATCTGGCAGCTGTGCCAGAGACTTACATGTGTTGAACTCAACAGTCTGCAATGGGTTGTACAAGAATCCTCATTACCCCTTCTTTCTCTCACTATGGGAAATAAACAATGGAAAGGTATGTAGCTAATTAGATCCAATGAGGCTAAATGGAGCCCATTTGGAGCAGGGGTAAACTTATCTGAATAGATAAAAGCTTTCACCGGAATCAGAAAAACAAAAGCAAGTATATGTGGTGAAAAGAATGTGACTTTTTTTGCCTCACAAACCTTTTTTTTGGGGGGGGGGGGTATTGGGTCCCAGCCACTAGGGGGCAAATGGGATTTAAACGAGAGTTAAACAAGAGTTAAACAGGAACTGCCCTATGTTTATCACAGGGCATTTCCTGTTTAACTCTCGTTTAAATCCTGTTTGCTCCCTAGTGTGATAAAGTAGTAAGTTAATTCGAGTTTAGTTCCATAGATGAGACTTCTGTTAATAATAACCAGCTGTTCACACTGATGTTAAGTTAGTTAATAGCCAATTTTGCACACTAATTTTTTCGGCTTCTAACTTATCTAAGTGCTACTAAGTTAGTATGGATCCAACTTTGGATTTGTGAGCTGTCCATGATGTTGCTCCAGCTCCAGCAAACATTTAACAGTTTTGGGGGGACAGATTTTACATTTATTGCTTCTCACAAATGGTTGTATTTCCACAGCTGTAAATCCTTACTCTTTTGTTATAAATAAGAGAAATTATAGCCAAGGTATACCAAAAAGGGAATTAGTAAAACTCTCAGCTTTACCCAACTGATAGGGAACATATGCACTGGCCCATAGTGAAGATACTCATGTTCTTTCTGTTCCATTCAGATTCTCCTGTTCACCCATTTTTTGCTGTTGCTTGTAACATGGATTGCAGAACTGCATTTTATTCGTAATTCTTTATTCGCAATCCATGGTCTATATACCGCAAAAGCTTTCTACAGCGATATTTCAGGATATAGTACCAAACTTGTGCTAGCCTGTAAAAATGATTTAGTGTATGGGAACAGCAAAAATAAAAAAATAAAAAATAAAAAGATTTAAGAGATGCTCTTTGAAAAATGTTCCACACTGGTGCCACAGAACTTCATTCAAAATCTCACCACTCTTATTTCTCCTTTCTGTAATTTCTTTAATGTTTTCTTCAACTTCTCCACTACTGTGATGAACTCCAGCTAATTATTTCCCCAGTTCCTGTTTGAGTCAAAGGAAACCCATTCTCATGAAACGTCCTTTTGGGGTACAAGTCTGTGAGTAAGTTTTAAACTTATGAATATTTAAGTGGTTTGGAATTTACTCAAATATGTTCTGCCATTTCTATAACTAGATCTGTTTGGATTTCAAAATACCACAAGAAAGGCTAATGCGTGTGCAGAATGTAGTGAGCCTTTAAAAACAAACTTCTATATGCAGTTCATTAACCTTTTGCAGACTGTTTGCTCTCACTGTTTAAAACAGTTCTGCTCCAGAGACAGCATATACTTCACATTTTATATCATGAGCGAGGACAATTTAGATAACTGAATTAGATGTTTAAGAATATAGATTATAGATTCATTTTCTCAAGCTGCTGTATTTATAGTAATATAATTTAGTAGTATAATTACCATATAATAGTTTTGAAGAGTCAATGGACTTCCCAGAATCCTTTGACCAGTGGCCGGTTGGATGACTTTGGAAGATTTGGCCAAAAAAGTTGATGTCCAGAATTCACTTGGACAGTTACAAAAGCATAATCTAGAGTTACACATTTGTGACTTGTTCATATTCACAATCCCTGGATACTCACTAGTTTAGGAAATATGTAGGGACCATAAAAGTCCCCCAATCCACACTTATTGGGCAGCAGCCACTATAGTTGACAGTGGTCTATTCCTCTGTCAATTGGGAAGCAGCTGACTGGTGTTTCCACCACCCCCTCCCTATGAGCAATCTCTGGTATGAGGGGGAATTGCAATTGGGACCTGACCTCTGACTGTTGCACTGGAGATTGCTTATAGGAATGGGTGGAACATACAGCTGCTTCCTAAAAAGCAGGGAACATTGCCTGATAAGTGAAGATTATGAGTGCCAGGCTGGGAAACACAACATATTCAGGTAACTAAACTTGTTATGTATTTGTAGCCATCTTAGTGAATGGCAGTCATAGTCCTGAAAAGTAATTTCTGCCTTCTCTTGCTATGCAACTGGCAGCCTGGGGTTGCATTAACATCAGCAGGAGTAGTCCATCTCCCTTGCAGAAGTTCCGGATGACTCCTCCCTTGTTGATTAGGAACTTACTTTTGTGGGAATAAAACAAAGGCCTGTGGAGCATTTTGATCTCTCAGTGACCGACCAGTTATGTATGGGAAGCCCCCAAGGACTCAAACGTAGCTATACGCACACTTGCTCTCCAGTAACTGATATAGAGAGAGGCACACTTCCTCAGATGCTGGAGGGGATAGACATTATCATGACCGGCAGACACCATCTAAATGGGCAGCCTGCAATATATTTTGTTCTTGCGTATTCCACAGTTTAGTTGGATGAAGAAGTCCTACATTTTATCTGTCAAGAATATTGCACTGTTCAGCTTCAATGGATGATCCCTATCTTCTTCTAGTATTGTAGGAGAGATGGGAGTTTTCTCCCTCTCCATTTTTCCACTCCATACATATTCCATGCACATGTCTGACATACCCTCTCTCATCTTTTATCCAAGAAAAGTAGCATCATCCTTCCCCTTAATATTTCCTGAAGTACTTCCTTGTGAATTCAATATGTCTTGAAAATGTGGTCATCTTATATTAATTTCTGTTTATATAATCCATGACCCACATTCATATTCTGTGTTCTCTCAAATCTATTTCATACCCTTCCCTCTATCATTGTAATCATGTTTTTTAAAATCCAACAATTTTAAAAAAACAAACACTATTGCTTGGCATGCAGAATCCTCTGCCTATGTGTGTTCACTCACTCAGGTGTGAATCAATGGTCACAGATTGTTTCTTCAACCCTTCCTGGATTCTAAATACATTGCCTTTTGAAAACAATTAGTTGCTGTCAGGTTAATTGCTGGCTTAGGAAACATAGGACATTTTTCTTTTTGTTTTGAAAATACATTGGCAAGACATTTTGCATAGGCTGCAATCCTGAATGGATGAGATGTGTGAAGAGACAATGCTATTAGGAAGGCCATTTGTGTGTGTGTGGAATATCTCTGTGGAATGAAAAGGGTAGCCAACCCCAAAGCTGTTTATGTGTGGGGTTGTGTTTCTGTCACTGTAGGCTTGGCTCTGGGCAAGGATACATCCTTTACTTGTGTGGACTGCTTGACAGTTAAACTGTTAACTGGCTGGAAAAATAGGTTATAAAGGCAGGTTTCAGGTGTTTATGTACTGATAGTGGGAATCCAAATGGTACAGGCATGATTGGTGGCTTTTGGTCTTTTCCATGGGAGGTGATTGGTGTGAAATGCTCAGCTTAGTGGTGTGATGGAAAGTAGGAGCCAGGGAATGTGATTTGTTGCTCCTCTGGCAAGGGGTTCTCTCTGAAGGAATAAAATGCAGAGCCAGGCAGAGAATTGGGGTGGTTTCAGTTGGGAGAATCACAGTCAGAGTCAGGAGAGAAGACGAAAAGAAGATGAAGGAACTGGAGGATAGCAGCGGCATCAAGATACTGAGATTGCTAGTAGCTGGGCTGTTGAAGAAGAGAAAGGAGTTTCTAGATCAGCTTTCCAGAGTAGCAGGAGTGTGAGATCCCATGAGATATGCAAAAGTGAAATTCACAGTTCAGTTGAGAATAAACTATGAAGTTCTGATAAATCTGCAGAAAAGAGAAAACAGTACCATTTTGCAGAATTAGTTGTACATATTAGGAAGGGTTTTTTGTTAGCCTGGTTTGTTGTTTCAAAGGATGAAGTACAAGATATTCCACACTCAAACAACCACAACCACAACCCAAGGCAGTGTGTCTTTCAAGCAAGGAAGAATATGTAGTTTGATTAAATTCTTCTTCAACCTCATTGCATTTCCCCAACTATTTTTAAGTGTGTGTGTGTGTGTGATGATGATGATGATGATGATGATGATGATGATGATGATGATGATACCTGACTCTCTTGGTCTTTAAGCAGGAACACAAAGTCTGCAAAATAATGTCTCTTGCTAAGTACTGCATATCTATATACTGAATACCTTCTCCACTGAGGCCGTTGTTTGCTAGCTGATGAAACTGCAGAATGTATTCCCATGCCTGGAATATTTATCTTTACAGTAGGCAGGACTGTCTGCTTTGTGCTAGGATGTCCTTTCTACCTATTGAGTTGACTGGGGTATTTCTTTAACACTTTCTTTAGCTATATCACCATCATTACAGAGTAACTGGTCGCCAACACAAGGCAATTCCAGACAGAAGTGTTAAAACCCTTCTGTTTCTCATAACAAAGAAAATCTGGGAAAGCTGGTTCAGTTTGTACCTGGTTCACAGTTTACTCACTGTGTAAAAGAGAGAGTATATCCAACTGTGATATGTGAAATATCATTTTTGTAATAAGATGCCTTTTCACAGTGCAATTATAGTCCTATGTTTCCACTTTAAAAGCCATCGCAACTTACCATGGAATCCTGGGGTCTGCAGTTTTGGGAGGGACATACAGAATTTTTAAGAGATTAGGAGGTTTAGTGGTATGAGTGTTGGACTAGGACTCTGGAAGGATTTCCAGTCAGCCATTGAAACCCATTGGCTGACCCTGGGCAAATCACACTCTCTCAGCCTCAGAGGAAGACAATGACAAACCACCTCTGAATAAATCTTGCCAAGAAAATCCTGTGATAGGATTGCCTTGTTCTGTTGTTTCTAACCTGTTGCTCTTCTTAAAATACCATCTTCCTGTTTTTCCCCCAATCAATAAAATGCATGTTGATCTGCAACATAGATCATATGCTTTTACATATCAAGGAAATGTTTGGGTGCTAGAAGAATAAAATCTAAACCACAGCCCTTAAGCCTCCTTCTTTGAACCTATTGTGAGTTCTCCTCTATGTCTCCGATAGTCCTTTGCTCACCTTTTGATGCCTGAGCATTGCTTTTCTGTTTCATCCTCTGTGTTTGTCTTGCCCTCTTTCATTTTCCTGATCTTTTTATTACATTTGTTTCATTTTCTTCTTTTCTCTTCTCTCCTGTGAAAATTTCTCTCTGCCTTTGTGTGTGTTCTATTCCTCCCTCCCTTCTCCTTTTTTTTACTTTGGCATCCCTGTTGAAATGATGCATTGCATTGATAATATTAGAAAAAGGTGGCAGGCATAATCCTACCTTATATTTTAAAAAATTCAGAACCATTGTACAATATTTAAATCTTCAGTGCTGTCTTTTTATGAAGTGCTTTGGTGAAATGGTGTGGATATTAAACAAATCCTCTTACATATGTGTGTGAGAGAGAGAGAGGCAGAGAGAGAGGAGAAAAAAGGGGGGGAGAGAAAGTATGCTTACAAATATAATTTCCAGCTTGTTTATGAACAACTTTCCTTGATCAAAGCACCACAAATAAAAACCCATCTCTCTCTTTCATGCTTTCCAGAATTGTAGCTTTATCCTTTGTAGCGGCTACATGGTTTTGTACTTTAAATCACTATAAACAGCATGGGCAGAAAAGAAAGGAGAGAAGATTGCATAACTCCTATTTTAGTGCCCTTAATTATTCTTGACTCACTGTTGGTATGCTGTTGATTGTACAAGAATGTATAATTTCTGTGAAAATAAATGAACCAGACATCCTTTGTGCTAGAGGCTTTAACAGTGCAGCCAGTTACACCGGATTCTGCTAAAATGTCACATTCTGAAATGTATATTTATATATATATGGCGTTCACCAATTTAATGATGTCAGGCTGCATTTTGCTTAAGTAAGAGCTGGTGGAGGGTGAAAATGTGAGGTACATTAAGTTATAAGGCATGGGACAGGAATTCTCCATAAAATATTCAAAATCTAGCTATGCTATTAAGTTCCTGGTTTGTTTGTTTTTACACAAAATTGGCAAGCAGTCATGACTTCCATCTGACACAAACTTATCTGGACTCAGTCCTGGGAGCTTGTGGCCCACCTCAAGAACTTGGATTCACTGTTGAGCCTCTGAAGAATCCAGTGGGAGATATCAAAAGATTACCTGATTACTCACTAAATGTCTCTTTTAACATTAAGTCCACCTTATGGGGACCACTGCAGCATTTGTACCTCCTGTGCTTACATGGGAAGAGCCTGTTAAATGGTTCACATCACTATTGGCCCATGATCCAGGCAATCATGGGAGAGGAGAGTAATTTATTGTGCAACGTTATGATGAGGTGCACACCCTAGTTCAAAGCATGGGCAACCCAGGGGTCAAATGAAGTGGTAAATAGCTAGCTTAGGGTTGTACATATGTCACAAAGCTAAGAGCTAAAGAAGAATGTATTTACAGTCAGCCTCATATACAGTCAGCCCTCCATATCCACAGATTCTGCACCCATTGATTCCTCCATCCACAGCTTGAAAATATCCCGCCCCCCAAACCTTGACTTTGATATTTTGTTTAAGGCACAACATTTTACTATGTCATTTTGTATAATGGATTGAGCATTCATGGATTTTGATATCCACAACAGGGTCCTGGAACCAAAGCCCAGTAATATCAAGGGCACGCTATCTATGGGACTCAAGGGTTCAGGAGGTCAAAAGTAGATTGAATAACACCTTCAGACTTGCCCTCCTATCTTTAGAAATTGATGTCTAGAGAGGAGCATGGATCTTTCCTTCTTCAGTCTTCTTCAAATAATTTGGGCCAAATTATACTAACTGACAGGTGAAAGCTGCTCAGAGTGCTACATTTTTCTACCAATTACTAAGGCATCAGCTTTGTTTTTCAATACTACATGCTTGCTTGATCACCTACTTGGGGGTAAATTATATTAACAATGCACATGTACAGAATTTGTGATGTACTCCTTCTCTGGAAAAAATCTTCTAAATCTATCCATTCTAGTGAAGTGTACAGTTCTTCTATAGAGTTCCATTTGGAGCTAGTATTTAAGTCAAAGGAACAAAACTGCTTATGCGTGAGATATAAAATGTTCAGGAAAGCAGCTTATTCTTCTCTTAAGTGTGCTGTTGGAGATAGTCAGGGAAATCAGAGGCTGGAACCTTTGTCAGAAAAAAAGAGAATTCCCTGTGAAACAGAATAATGTGGAGCAAATGTTTCAAGACACTCTTCCAGTCCATAAGAAGTCTTAGTGGACATGGTAAAAACCCTTCATCTTACAAGTTCCATGCCATTCTTATATATACCACATATACCAGACAGATTCCACCACTCTGGCCATTTCTCTATTCTAGAGATCAGCTAGGGTTTTGACAGGATCACCTGCCAAGGCAACAGGAAACTCCCCAAGAGCCATCAGGAGTCCATCCGGATCTATAAGCCTCCTGGGGTGGACCATCTTAATCAGTTCCCCCCATCTCAGTGAGTCTAAACCTTACCAGAAGGTGATCAGTCCACAACAATGGAGCTACAGAAATTTACTCCACTCTCAGATCACTATCATCCTGCCCCAAACAGAAAACCAGGTCCAGAGTGAGTCCTGCAACATGGATCACACCAAATATTACTTGGGATTGCCTCATGATTGTCATGGCAGACATGAAGTCCTGAGCTGCTCCTGACAGAGCGGTCTCTGCATGGATGTTAAAGTCTCCCAGTACAACAAGCATGGGGGGGGGGACTCCAACACCACTGCCAAGAACAATTCTGTCAGCTCAGGAAGGGAGGCTGTTGTTCATCAGGGTGGGTGGTACACCAACAGAATCCCTATTCTGTCCTGGCCACCCACCTTTAAGTAGACACATTCATACCCAGTAGACTGTGGGACGGGGCATCTGGTAAGGGAGATGGAATCCCGATAGACTACTGCCACTTTGCCTATAAACTCCCCAGCCTGCTGCTGTGTGGAAAACCCAAGTGGACAAAGCTGGGAGGGATTAACCCTCCCTGCTGCCCCCAGCTTCACCCAGCCAGGTCTCTGTAATACAAGCCAGGTTGGAATGCTCATCCATGATAAAATCATGGATCAACAGTGTCATTCCATTCACCGACCTGGCATTGAGCAGGAGCATTTTCAGCCTGCAGGGTGAAATGGCTGATAAATAGTCCATTTCAGTTTACCTAGTGCGTGCTCTATAGAATTTTAATTATGCCCACAAGTTATTTTCACATAGAAAATATCACTGGAATCAGGAAAACTAGAAGCTGAAGCAAACTGAAATTTGACGCAAGATGATTTTATCGGTCAAAATCTGTCTTTCTCAGTGATTTGTTGTGGAGATTCAGGATATTTTTTTATGATAGTGAGAATGACTGACCTCTGGGGTAGCTAATTAAAATCCAGTCTTCTGTTATTAAACATGAAATTGTCTTCAACAGTTCATTAGATATGTGACTGCAAAGGGCACAGAAATGGCATAGAACTTGTGGCTGACATATATGAAATCCAGAGATGTGCACAGGAAAAGGAAAGAGCATATCACCCTGTTGTTGTTGCTCCTGTGTTAATAAATCAGAATAAATGGCATCCTCCTTTTGAACAATAAGATATTTACTTTGCAAAGGAACATGAATTTCACGGTGGACAAAATAGGTACAAAATGCATTATGCTTACTCAGGTAGGTGGGGATTAACTTAACACTATGGCAGCAGTAGCCAGTAATAAGGCATGCTCTTCCTATAAGCTGGTTTTGGTTTGGAATTTTTCCATGTGGTTTTCAGATAACAGGGCAAACAGAGCTATTGCCACATCTTGTGGAAACATGCTCTGGAGGACTTCATTTGACTGGAGAAATATACCAAGCAGGCCTGCATGGGATCATTTGGAAACACATTTGCCAAAGTCACTGTCTGCAGAAGGAGGCTGTTTGCTTGATAGGGCTGAGTAATGCAGTATTATAAAGATAGACTGACCTTTATGAGACCTTGATTGCAAAAGTTAAGAAAACATTTCTGCTGTGAACACTAGTATAATGTAGCAAGCAGACAGGCATATTTATTAAGAAAGAAATTGCATTTTGAAAATAGAGGAGAAAGCCTTGCATATAAATATTTTGCCTAATTTCTCAAAGTTTAAGGTGATTTTAAATAGTTTATATGCTGTTGTCCCCTGTGTCTATAACCCATAATACTCCTGGGCCAGCTAAGTAATGTCTTAAGTATGACACAACTATAATTTAGATACACAGTGTTCCAGTGCCCCCTGCAGTTTGGATATGTTAACTTGATGATTTGTGAAGAACAGATGCCTTTCAGGTTTTTTTTTTATTCTTGTTTTTCATTTTTTTAAACGTACCTGTTGAATCACATATGATCTAAACCCCTTTGGATCATCATGCCTATTTTTATACCAAAAGATCTGAAAGCCACCAATGGCTGTGAGCTTATTATTTCAAATCCAGGAGTTCAAAGATGAAGTGAACAATGCATTCTTGAATGTAAGAAAAGCAAAAATATCTTACAATCTAACTGAGCTTTTTGCAAGCAATATGCAAAGAATCTGTCTGTCTTTAGTTGTAGAACACATGGTTTGCCTGCAGGATATCCCAGGTTCAATCTCTGATATCTCCAGCATAAAAAGACTTTTTCAACAGCAGAGCTGAAAGACTACAGAGAGCTCTGGCAGGTGGCTCTTATGCCAATGGGGTAGTGACTCCATTCTGCATTTTAGTCTGAAATTTAAAAGGAACTATCTTTCCACGGTACTGAACCCATTGGGGATAGTGCTGGATACCTTGATAGCTACTTTAATCTTCAAACTAAGATGAAGTGAAAAATGGAACCACCAGGCTCTACTGGAGAGAAGCCAAGTGTAGGTAGAGAGTCCAGCACTCAGACTTATTGTAAGATAGCTTCATATGTTCAGATGCATTAGGTGAACACAGCAGCAAAGGACTGTAACTAAGGACTCCATTAATCTACTTAAAAGTCTTTGCAACAGGATTTACACACTGTAACAATGTGCAGCTCACATCAGAGCCGATTAGTACATTTTTGCAGTCTTGTGGGAATCACTTCCACATTGCATTCTGTAGGCAAGTGAACCCAATGAGCAGATGAAATGATATGATTATTTCCTTTCCATGGAAACATCACACTGTTTGAGGACAGATACATGGATAGGCGGAGGAAGGAACTATATGTGTTACAGCCTGGAGTATCAGATTATGCAATCTGATGGTGTAAACCTATTGAAACCTATAATTTGGTAAAGGACAAACGCCAGAATAGCTATGTACCTTTTACTTTCTCTCTCGCTCTGTTCTTGTAGGGCTTGCTCAAGTGCAATGGCTTACAAGTCTAAAATTCAAGCTAAAATTTAAACTGAGACAGTTTGTCTCTTTAATACTGTGAGTAACTGCCATGGTAATATCTAGTCTTCTTTCCTTCTACATTCCATCTCCCAAGTTCATAAATGTTGGCAGGGTATAAATATACATAAAGTGAATTGTCTGTGCTTGGGGAGCGGGGGTCTTTTCTTTCTATATACAGCTCTTGATGTCCTTCTGCTACATAAATGTCATCACAATCTTCTATTATTTATTTGTTTATTTATATCCTGCCCTTTTCCCAAACCTTTGACTCAGAGCGGAGGTACCAGATTGAGGGTGAGGGGATAATGCATACAGAATGGGAGCGTTTTTTATTTACTTATTTAATTTATACTCCATATTTCTCCTGCCAAGAGTCCCAAGGAAGCTTACAAAACTTAAAATGAAATTTTACAAAGTAGTTAATCCTCAGTTCTATTAAAAACACAAAAACAATTTAAAATACATTGAAAAATAATTAAAACATATACAAATCAAAAACAGAGCACACCATTTTGAATGCCTTTCTGCCATATGACTAGAATCAGGCAAAGGCCTACTGAAATGAAAAGGTCTTAAGCTGCCAGTGGAAATAGAGCAGGGAGGTGGCTAAACAGGCTTTGTGTGGGAGGGAGTTCCACAGTATTGGAGCAGCCATTGTAAAGGCTCGCTCTTGCATCATCACCAACTGGATCCATAAGGTGGTGGGACCAAGAGAAAGCCCAGTTCTTAATAGTGCCAAAAGACATGAGATGTTAACATGAATCTTTGTTCTGTTCAACTTCAGAGTGGTGAACATTTCAAGCAGTCTCCAACAGGCAAACATAAACTTTGATGATTCAGATAGCCAAAAGAAAAGAAAAGGGGAAAGTATTTTGTGTCCGTTCTGTGTAAGACTTTAACAGAATGTGATCTCTCAGATTATCCAGCACAGTGACTGTACATTGTATTTCTGTCCCTAATTTGTCCCAGAGGGAAGAAATGTCAGTCAGTAAGAGCACTATGAACTATAGCCAAAAGAATGGGAGATCCTTTTAAGAATGGATGCAAGACGATCCCATATAATAATAGTCCATGTATCTTTAACTTTAAAAAATCCCTTGTTTTTAGTAATAAGAAATGACATGGAGTGCTTTCAGGCAAATATAGCTCACCTTGGGTGGTAGTATATGAATGAGAACAGAGGCCAAGTGACATTAAATGGAGTACCAATTGATCAGTTGGCAGATTGCCTTAAAAGGAACTATTTGAAGTAGGCTGTTGGAATTAAGCAATTTAAAATAATTGTGTCTCTAAATAGATCCATTCAGTTCTGATGCATTATTAACGCTAGAGTTATTTCATTATCATTTGTTCTCCAGTCAAAAGTTAAACCTGCTTTTGTGAATCTGATTTTAAATCTGGAAAATGTAAAGACATTTGAGCTGAGTCAGAGTGGTTGAGAAATTTTTACTGATAAAGGATGAAGCAGTATCATGACCTAGAAGTTCTGGCTGGAATCACTCCAAATATTCCATTAAATATGACTCGACCAATTTGGGAAAATGTAAATTGTTATTTGTTGATCTCAATCCTTTTATATGCACATGGATCAACTTCATTAATTGGTAATGAATTTGTCAGTACATTAACCACCACATTTTTAAAACCCCATTACCTACCTACTCTGTAATATCAGTGCCCTTCCCCCTATATCTTCTGTACAAAGGAAACCATTCCCTACCAATGAAATTACCTATATAAAATATGAATGCACACACACACACACACACACGTGTATAAGTGTATATGTATGTACTGTATGTATGTATTCACATTTTAGATAGGTAATTTCACTGGTAAGTAATGGTGTCCTTCAGAAGGTATACGTGAAGGGCATCCGTATTATAGAGTACTATTATTTCCACCATATCTTGATCAAGGAAATGATGGGTGGTGGCTGGTAACTCCCACATCTCTTAATCCACTCTGGGTTTTAATAAAACTGTCCAGAGTGCTGAGCATTAGTTCCCAACTATGTTCAGCACCCTGGAAAGTTCCTTTCAAGTAAGGGTAGTTTTTATCTCAAGTTAGAGCGAAAATAATAGCATCCTCATATATGTCCAGTTCTGGGTACCACAATTCAAGAAGGATGTGAACAAGCTGGAACATGTTCAGAGGAGGGTGACCAAAATGGCACAAGTTCTGGAAACCATGCTGTACGAGATGCGGCTTAGGGGACTATGTATGTTTACCCTGGAGAAGAAAAGGTTATGAGGTGCCATGATAACCTTGTTAAACTATTTGAAGGGATGCCATACTGAGGACGGATCAAGCTTGTTTTCTGCTGCTTCAGAGAATAGGACTCAGACATTATTGACATTATTATGTCAATTGATGAGAAAAAAAATTCTTTGAGTGCTACATCCTAAGCTGTTTGGCATTATTTCTTTTGTGAGTCCTGTCTATTTATGTTTGTTAAATTATTTAGGAAGCCAACTAAGATAGTCATCAAGTAATTGATGCATGTGTTTTGTTTTGTTTTTGCGATTTTAGAAATTTTCTCCTTTTTGCTGATTTTAGAAATTTTCTCATTTTTTATTTTATATGTTTGTCTTCAATTGACAATGACACTGTCATTGTCAATTGACAATGTTTTATTTCAGAACACTGCTTAATATTAGTCATGCCAATATAACAAAAAAGGCAGGATAAAAATGTGGGCTGGTATTCAGTATTGCAGTTTCAGATCTGCAGTCTAGGTTTACGAATCTATACTTGTTGTGTATTCAATAATAATAATAATAATAATAATAATAATAATAATAATAATAATTTCTTACCTGCCCCTCTGAGCAAGCAATCGGGGCGGGGTACAACATGTTAAAATCCTCCAAACATACCCACCTCCCTCTCCTTAAAACAGTATTAAACTAATAATAATTTTAAAAATCAAGATTTAAAATACATTCATTCAAAGTCCCCTGTAGGCGGCCAGATGGGGGCAGGGAGGTGGGTCATCAGGTGATGGGCAATTAGTTACTATCCAGGAAGGCCTGCCGGAAGAGATGCGTCCTTGGTTGCTTTTTTAAAGCTTTTTTAAAGTTGTAATAAGACGCGTCTCATCCGGCAGGTCATTCCACAGCCTGGAAGCAACAGCAGAAAAGGCCCTCTGGGAGGTCTGGGACAACTTAGTTTTTATAGGTTGAAGCTGATTCCTCCCAGAGGACCAAAGTTTACGCGGGGGCTCACATGGCAGGAGGCGGTCTCTAAGATAAGTTGGACCCAAGCCATGTAGGGCTTTAAAAGTCAAAGTCAGCACCTTGTACTGTGCCTGGAAACTGATCGGCAGCTAATGGAGAGATTTAAGCACTGATTTTATATGCTCTCTCCTTGATGTTCCAGTGACTAGGCTGACTGCCATGTTTTAAACCAGTTGAAGTTTCCAGGTTAGGCACAAAGGTAGCCTCATGTAGAGTATGTTACAGTAATCCAGATGTGAGGTAACCAGCGCATGTACCACAGCCTCCAGGTCCTTCATTTCCAGGAAAGGGTGCAGCTGGCAGATCAGCAGAAGCTGATAACAGGCACTTCTGACCACCGCATTCACTTGACAGGTCATGTGAAGCGATGAGTCTAGAAGTACCCCCAGACTGCAAACAGAGTTCTGTGAGGAGAGTGTGACTCCATCCAGGACTGGAAGATGTATTCCCAGACCTGGTTTCGGGCCGGTGACTGTCAGTACCTCCGTTTTGTCAGGATTTAGCCTCAATCTGTTTTCCCTCATCCAATCCATTACCGCTGCAAGACAGTCATTGAGAGGAGAGATGTCATCTGAGGTCATGGAGAAGTATATCTGAGTGTCATCAGCGTACTGATAACACTGAGCTCCATGCCTCCATATGATCTCACCCAGCGGCTTCATATAAATATTAAATAGCATCGGACACAGGATGGCGCCTGAGGGACGCCACAATTTAGCTCGATTTTAGAAGAGCAGCTGTCCCCAAGCCTCACCCTTTGGGACCTGTCAGAGAATGGAACTGCAAAGCAGTGCCTCCGATACCCATCTTCCCCAACTGGTCCAAAAATATTGCATGATCTATAGTATCAAAGGCCATTGAGAGATCCAAGAGCACCAGCAGGGGCACACTACCCCTGTTGATACTCAAGTGGAGGTCATCTGTCAGAGCAACCATGGCAGTCTCAACTCCATATCCTGCTCGGAAGCCGGTGTGAAATGGATCAAGAAAGTCAGCTTCGTCCAAGACAGCTTGGAGTTGTGAGGTGACTGCTCTCTTGATCACCTTGCTTAGGAACGGTAGCAAGGAAACTGGTCTGTAATTGTTTCTGTCCAGGAGATCAAGGGAAGGTTTCTTCAGGAGAGGCTTTACAGCCACCTCCTTTAGACAAGGTGGAATGGTGCCTTCCCTGAGGGATACATTGACTACATCCCGAAGGAATGTCTTCAATGTATCCCCTCCCTGGGCGATCAGCCATGATGGATATGGATCGAGAGAGCAGGTGTGAAATGGATCAAGAAAGTCAGCTTCATCCAAGACAGCTTGGAGTTGTGAGGTGACTGCTCTCTCGATCACCTTGCTTAGGAACGGTAGCAAGGAAACTGGTCTGTAATTGTTTCTGTCCAGGAGATCAAGGGAAGGTTTCTTCAGGAGAGGCTTTACAGCCACCTCCTTTAGACAAGGTGGAATGGTGCCTTCCCTGAGAGATGCATTGACTACATCCCGAAGGAATGTCTTCAATGTATCCCCTCCCTGGGCGATCAGCCATGATGGTTATGGATCGAGAGAGCAGGTGTGAAATGGATCAAGAAAGTCAGCTTCATCCAAGACAGCTTGGAGTTGTGAGGTGACTGCTCTCTCGATCACCTTGCTTAGGAACGGTAGCAAGGAAACTGGTCTGTAATTGTTTCTGTCCAGGAGATCAAGGGAAGGTTTCTTCAGGAGAGGCTTTACAGCTACCTCCTTTAGACAAGGTGGAATGGTGCCTTCCCTGAGGGATGCATTGACTACATCCCGAAGGAATGTCTTCAATGTATCCCCTCCCTGGGCGATCAGCCATGATGGATATGGATCGAGAGAGCAGGTGTGAAATGGATCAAGAAAGTCAGCTTCATCCAAGACAGCTTGGAGTTGTGAGGTGACTGCTCTCTCGATCACCTTGCTTAGGAACGGTAGCAAGGAAACTGGTCTGTAATTGTTTCTGTCCAGGAGATCAAGGGAAGGTTTCTTCAGGAGAGGCTTTATAGCCACCTCTTTTAGACAAGGTGGAATGGTGCCTTCCCTGAGAGATGCATTGACTACATCCCAAAGGAATGTCTTCAATGTATCCCCTCCCTGGGCGATCAGCCATGATGGATATGGATCGAGAGAGCAGGTCGTCTTCCTCACGCTTCCAAGGAGCTACTTGAAATAAAACTACTTAATGTTGCTGTAAAACTAAGTAAATGCCACCGCAACCCACCTTAAGAACCAGCAATCAGATCAGGTGAAAGAGATCTATTCAGCTCCCTGTCAGGGCTAAAAGAGGGTGACATTCATTCATTCATTCATTCACACACACACCCAACAGGCTGAGGCTTTGACAATCAGGATCAGGACCCCTGTAACAAGTCCTTATCACAGCCCTGCTCACTGATGGGAGAGGATTGAAACATCCTTCTCCTTGCTGAACAGACCTTCTTCATCCAATCTACCTGCTGGCTCTTAAGGTCAGGGGAGGAGGGAGTTAGGCCAAAAGACATTATAGTTGACCCTCCATATCCACAGATTCAACCATCCATGGCTTGAAAATATTTTTAAAAAATGATATAAATTCTGAAAAGCAACCCTTGGTTTTATATAAGGGACATTGTTTTTACTATGCAAGGTATTTAATGGGACTCGAGCAGCTACAGATTTTGCTATCCATGGGTGGGGAGGACAGGAACCTAACCCTAGTGGATACCAAGGGCCCACTGTACTTAGCTATACAGATACAACTAAGTAACTGATGTAGAATATCAATGAGACTAAATAAACAAGCTCACAAGTTACTATAAGTATGCAATGATTCATTTCAGAAATTTCTATACTTCTCTATCATTCCTAACATGGGGGGGGGGGATGGACTGAAGTGTTGAGACTTTATTGCAGTTGATCACTCTCCCAGCTTTTTCTGGTCTCATTTTGGCCTTGACTGTCTCAATCCATATTTTGTTATATGTTATCTCCTCTTATTCCTCTTGTCTTAAAGAGAAGGCCTTGACATGTAATTGAGAAAAAGCATCTCTGCCAAATGAAATCTAGGCTCCAATTTCCAAGGACACAGAGTGAATTAATATGACCAGGCTCTGCACAGTGAAAGTTTATTGCAGGGTGGCTATAACCTCTTAAAGAGGATAATGTGTAGCCTTCACTTTTGTGGAGAGTTGGTAGGACAAGGCTTACCTGCTTGCTTGGAACCCTGAGGAAACTACCTTTGGACTCAGTTGCCATATTTCTAGCTTCCTTTAGCCTCAAGTTACAGTTTCCTCCCTGCTCTTATTAGCATACATTTTAACAATGCACTCCAATATTTTCTGTTGCTTTGGGAGATCTTCAACCTTCTCTTTACTAACCACAGCCATTCTTCTAAATGGAGGGGTGGGGATTGTGTGGCCCTCCAGATATTGTTGATTTGTGACTCCTGTTATTCATCATCGTTGGTTATGCTGGCTAGGGTTCATGGGATTTATTGTACATCAGTACCTGCGGGGCTAAAAAATTCCACTTCTAACTATGCCTCACTCTTTTAAACCCCATAAATTCTGAGATCATCCAAGATAAGAACAATAGTAAGAACAATACGGACAAACAACAACTTCTCCATAAAGCATTTGGCATTCATGGAGAAGAGATAGTTGTGTTCATCATTGATCATTGTGTTTTTAAAGCACAGTATAATGCCAGAGTGAAGGAGAACTTCTTAATGGGGAATCTCTGAGTAGAAAATAGACCCTGAAACAGTCTACAAAAATATTGGTCCCTTTGCATTGTAGACCAAAAATCTTCATTGAAGTAATATTCCCCACTTTGTTTTTTCTATGTTGCCCTGTTTGTCCACTTAAAACGATCTTTTCCCATTCCAAGCTGACAAAGTCATCCAGCATCTTCATTGCTACTACTTTCTATGGAAAGTGGTTCTCAATTTTTTCATGAATAGTGCTTACCCTAGATAGGCATCCCTGTTTCAAGTTTGATATACACTTCCAATCCAAAAGGTGAGATGTTCTTGGTGTTCACAGGTTGTGTTGGGTGGATGTCTGCACTCAGTCTCATAGCCTTTCTCTGTGGCAGTTTATTGTTTGGAGTCCCTATCTCAGTAGTGCAGGAGGGCACTAAAAGTGCTAACAGGAGCTGCTCAAAGCAAATGGATTGTAAAGCACTGCTTTAGTGTAAAGAAGATGACGACGAAAGAAGAGCAGTTTTTTGTCCTATAGCAGACAGGACAGAGAGAATTACAAACCAAGCTATACTTGCCCTATGGGGGCCACGCTTATATGGCTCATTAGCTGAATGAAAGATTCTGACAATTATTGCTCTCTCTGGATAGGCAGAGTTATCAGGCACAAATGGCTGTAAAAGAAGGCTTTTCCCCACCATAAGCTTTAATTAAAATTGCCTAGAAAGTTTAGGTATGAATCAGAAGTTGCAAATGTGAAATGTCAGCATGATCTAAAGTCAGTAGAACTTACTGCTAGGTAACTGTGCCTAGGACTGAAGCCTAAGGCAGAATTTATTTATTTATTTATTTATTTTAAAAGGTTAAAAGTTGCACATCTTCTAAAAATGCATAATGACGTTTACTGCGTTATTTATGATTGGTAGCACAAAATGCTGAAGGTCAAGTGTGGCCTTCCGTTAGCCAGAGAGAGGTAATGATCCAGTACTGAGAGATCGAGTGCTCAGTACTGAATCTCTTTGAGGAATATATTAAGTGTCCAAGTATGGCACCAACAGACTAAGCATGATCTCTTCCTAGAAAGCAATGACAATAGAAACACCAGAACCATTATAGTGAACCACACATTATATCCAGAATATGAGAGTACAAGATGAGACAGTACAGTAAATAGTACAATAGCCCTATCCTGAACCATTTTAGCTCATGTGGGCTGTCTGTGTACTGCCCTCTCACATTGGGGAAAAAACAACACAGAACTCTCTACATATAGTAAATAATAATAATAATAATAATAATAAAATTTATTTCTATACCGCCCTTCCCATGATCAGGGCGGTGTACAACAATATAAACAATAAAAACATCATAAAACAGCATCAATTAAAATCATCCATATACAATAACAACAATATTCCACAGGGCTAAACGACAGTACAATACAGTACAAACAATACAATACAATAGCAGCTTATATAATGAACGGCCAGTTCAGAAGTATGCCTGCCTAAATAAGTGAGACTTCAGGTCCTTCTTGAATTGGGAGAGAGAGGGGGACAGGCGGAGCTCGGTGGGCAATGAGTTCCAGAGGCTAGGGGCAGAGATGGAAAACGTCCTCTTCATTGTATTCACTAATCTAGCCTCTGGAACTCTCAGTAGTTGCTGCCCGGTAGACCTAAGTGTGCGGGGCGGATTATGTGGGGAGAGACGGTCCTTCAGGTATCCTGGGCCCAAGCCATATAGGGCTTTATAGGTAATAACCAGCACTTTGTACTGAGCCCGGAAGCGAATCGGCAGCCAATGAAGGTCTTTCAGTATAGGTGTTATATGGGAGGCCCTGGGAGCACCAGTGACCACCCGTGCCGCCATATTTTGCACTAATTGTAGCTTCCGAGTGTGATACAAAGGCTGCCCCATGTAGAGCGCGTTGCAGAAATCCAACCGAGAGGTTACCAGGGCATGTACTACAGTTTCAAGGTCCCTCCGGTCCAAGTAGGGACGCAGCTGGCGTATCAGCCGAAGCTGATAACAGGTGCTCCTGACTGTCGCATCCACCTGAGAAGTCAAGTGGAGCGACGAGTCAAGGAGCACCCCCAAGCTGCGTACGGTGTCCTTAACGGGAAGCGTGACCCCGTTCAGGACAGGTGGAGCCACCTCCATACCCGGACCGGGGGAACCTATCACGAGTACTTCCGTTTTCTCTGGATTCAGGCTGAGTCTGTTTTCCCTCATCCAGTCCATTACCGATTCCAGACAGGCCACGAGGGGAGCGACGCCATCCCTGGTCACTGCATCAGTCGGAGACATAGAGAAGACTATTTGGGTGTCATCAGCGTACTGATAACCCCGCGCCCCATGCCTCCGGATGATCTCTCCCAGCGGTTTCATGTAAATGTTAAAAAGCATGGGGGACAGAATGGCTCCTTGAGGGACCCCAGTGGTGAGGGCCCTCTTATCGGAGCACACGTCCCCCAGCTGCACCATCTGGAACCTCCCAGAGAGGTAGGACCGAAACCACTGGAGCGCAGTGCCTCCGATCCCCACCTCTACCAGGCGCTCCAGAAGGATACCATGGTCTATGGTATCGAAAGCCGCTGAGATGTCCAAAAGCACCAACAGGGACACGCTACCCCTGTCGATGCCCAGACGGAGATCATCGACCAGGGCGACCATGGCAGTCTCAACCCCGTAGCCCGCCCGAAAACCGGTTTGAAATGGATCTAGAAAATCCGTTTCATCCAAGATCGATTGAAGTTGGAATGCAACCGCCCTCTCGATCACCTTTCCCAAAAATGGCAGCAGCGAAACTGGCCGATAATTATTATGAATCAGGGGGTCGAGGGAGGGCTTTTTTAATATAGGTTTTATCATGGCCAATTTAAGGATGGTAGGGAACTGCCCTTCCCTCAAGGATGAGTTAATGATCCGGCGCAACAATGATGTTACAGCCGGCCCCCCCTGTGCCACTAGCCACGAGGGGCAGGGATCGAGAGAGCAGGTTGTCTTCCTAACACTTCTAAGGATCTTGTCCACATCCTCGGTACTGACAGACTCAAACTGATCCAGTACAACCGAGTCCACGGAAGCTCTGGATGCCTCTATTCTGGTTTCTGTTCCAACCCTGGCGTCGAGACCTTCGTTTATCCGAGAGATTTTATCCGCGAAGAAGTTGTTAAATTGGTCACAGCAGGCCTTAGAAGGTTCCAGGATCTGGTTCGGGGCAGGAGGGAGCTGAGTTAGCTCCCTCACTACCCTGAACAACTCTGCTGGACGCGACTCCGCGGACGCGACACGAGCAGCATAGAACGAATTCTTAGCTGCCTGTATCGCCTCTCCATAGTCCTCTAAGAGGAGGTCTAGGAGAGCCTTGTCGGATAAACGCTGGTGTTTCCGCCAGACGTGCTCTAGCCGTCGCAGGACCCTCTTCCTGGCCCGGAGATCTTCTGTATACCAGGGCTTCTTTTTGGAAGCAGGCCTGAGAGGGCGCTTGGGAGCGATGCTGTGTATAGCCCTGGAGAGATCTGTATCCCAGATGTTAACTAGGGCATCAACAGTGTCGCCGTCACTTCCAACCATATACCCCTCTAGGGCTTCTTGGAACCTGTCAGGTTTCATCAGCCTTCGAGGGTGGACCATTCTAATAGGTCCGCCACCCCCGGGGGGGATTTTGGTTGATACCTTGATGCTTGCCTCGACCAGGAAATGATCCGTCCATGACAGGACAGAGATGTTGGTAATCTCCGCCCACGGATTTTCCATGTCCGTACAGAAGACCATATCAAGTGTATTTCCCGCAGAATGCGTTGGACCCATAACTAGCTGAGACAGGCCCATGGCTGTCATGGTATCCATGAATTCCCGAGCTGCACCGGATGGAAACTTGTTGGCCGCGTAGGGGATGTTAAAGTCACCCAGGACTAGAAGCCTGGGAGACTCCAGCACCAGCTCCGAGACCAACTGTGTCAGCTCGTTAAGGGAATCTGTTAGCACACGGGGTGGCCGGTAGACCAACAGAATCCCTAGACTATCTCTAGCCTTCAGGGTCAGGTAAATACACTCGATATAGGTAGTCTGACGGAGATGGTTCCTGGTTAGAGACAAGATGGCAGAGCAGTGAAAGAGGTAGGCTACAATAGTCTTGGCCACTTTCTAATCTGTCAGCTTTTATTCAACTACAAATCCTATGACCCCTCTCCATTGGCTATGTTGACAAGGGCTAGTGGACGTTGCAGTGCAACAACCTCTAAAACAGTCACTGATGGTCCACCTCTGCGCTAAACCTTTCACTTCACTACATTAATTTTCTCCTTGAAGGGCCTGGAAATTGCAGCCTCCTGTCTGCAGGCAGATCTGGTGCCTTCCAAGATTCCTGCCAACCTTTTCTGTTCCTTTCTGTGTTGTTACTAGAGCCGCTTCCACTTCTCCTGTCATGGAGATGTAGGATATGAGGCCATCTCAATCACATTGCTTCTCAAATAAAATTTTGGCCTCCCAAAGGAATTTCCCTTCTGTCCCCAAATTTCTAGCATTTCGTAACTTAAAATTCAGTTGAGCAGGTAGAAAACAAAGTTTAGTCATCCAAAGAACAGGGGAAGGAAAAGTTACCAAAGGGGGAGGCAAATGTAAGTGTTTTAGACATGAAAGGTTTTCAGTCGTTCACTCTCTGCAGTGCTAGAAATGTGGAGAATGGAAGATAATTTCATTTGTGAGAGGGCAGAATCCCCTCATTTAAACTCCCACCATACCAATGGCAGTACCTAACTGTAAGGCTTTCTCCTGTGGGACAAGCATGCTTAAAATTGGGGTACTACTTCACATAAGGCTATGTAAACATTCTCTCAGCTTTGTGGGGGCTGCTTAAATTAAATTTTGCCCCTTGAGTTTAGGTTGAGATTTTAAGGGGCTTGAAGATTACTTTTGTGAAGGAAAGCATGAGGCCTTTCATCTGATCTATCCCAGACCCTAGAGGATCTTCATAAATTCAAACTAGATAACGAGGAAATCAAAATAGTTAGATTCCCATACCTTGGATCAAATATTGATCAGAGTGGATATTGCATTCTGGAATTCTGGGATTTGTAGTTTGTTGTAGCACCTGAGCTCCCTGACCGAGAAGACTAATTATCTCACAAAACTACACATCCTAGAATTCCATTGCATTGAGCCATGGCAGTTAAAGCAGTGTCAAACTGCATTAATGCTACAGTGGAGATGCAGCCTAAGATATATTTATGAAACAGTCATTGGAATTCAAAGTTTATAGCACATATGACAAGTGTCTGGTAGATGGCTTTTGTTGTAGGGATATAATTTTTGTTAGAAATGGGGGCAATTGAAGGAACATTTCATTTGGGAAACAAAATTCCTAAGAGGGCGTTCATTTTGCCCCCACCCCCACCTCTGTTTCTGGGCCAGTTTGTTTGGAAAATATAAAGCCAATTCACTTGTGGTATTTGGAGGAGATCTTTATTTATTTACTTTATCTCCATAGCTCACTGTGTTCTGTGCTAGTTGCATGAAAACATGCAGATCTTGAGACATTTGTATTAGAACTCCTATCTGTCTTTCTCTGGAAGCAAAGTAATACTTCTGCCTGTAAAGAGCACTTGAAAGGCATTTGCCCTACATTTTCTACACGGGATTATATGGAAGAACACTTGGTTCTTACTGTCAGGTTAAACCTAGAGAGATGAGGTTACTATACTATACTCTACTCTATCCTGTACTGTAACAGGATGATCTGCAGTGTTACTTAACAGCGCTAGATTGGCTGTGATTGATGAACTTGCTGCAATCTAGACACCTGAACAAAAACAAAAAAATTCTTCTTTAGCATGCATTACTTTTCTTCCCAGTAGCTTTAGGACGATGTGCCAGATTTTCTTACATAAATTTTGTGCTGGTTACAGAAGCCAAATTTCCAGCAGCTACAAACACAGATTACAAGCATCTGTTCATGTGATTACAAATTTGATATAAAGTGACTTTCCTCCTCACCCCACTCCATCCTGTAAGTGATTCTTAGAGAGGCTCCATGGAATGGCAAAACTATGTCCCCCTCTTGGATACAGCTGTTATGTGCGACTTATTTTGAGAAATGAGGCGATGTTATCACTGGTATAAAAAATCTTGAATTTTGGTATGTGAAGCTGACCAAGATGACATTCCTACTGAAATTCCACACAATTATTAAAAATACAGTAGCCCTGATCTGTTTTACATATGGCCACCCTAGAAGTAAATTTCACAAAATAAGTGTACGTAGCATAATAGCTCCAGTTTTTCACTTGTTTTATTTATTTCTAGTCCACTATATGCTACCATAAGCATCAAAATGCCTGAATGCAAGAGTTTTTGTACTGAATAATGCCATAAAGGCCAGGAAAGAATAATCAATATTATTCATTGAATATTTTTGAAACCTTGCTAAAAGTCAAATGAAGCTTTCTCTGACACTGCTCTGCTCTGAGTTACAGAAGCTTCCATTATTAAATGTCTTTTAAATGTTTCCTAGCTCTTTATTCAAATAGGCATTTTAGTTAAACTGTTTGGAGTCAGGAGTATTACTTATTCATAGCAGTTGGAATGAATTCTGAAGGCACTTGCAGATGTTTGCTCCATTAGTGAGCATGCATGAGCATTTTCCTCAAAAAAGAAAAAGAAAAAAGAGCTAATCAAAGGAAGGCCTGGAAGAAAACCGTTGGGGAGGAACAACTACGAAGAACAGTATATCAATAGGTGACATGGGGCTCATCAGTGCCATAATACTCTATGCATCTCCCGGAGTATTCTGGCCATGAATTCCCCCAGAATTCAACCCATACCTTGCTCTCTTCCCCCAGCGACAATAGGCAGCTGCCTTCCCACACAGTCCCTGTTCATCACTTGGCACCACTGCTGAGGTCTGAAAGAGGCACCCAGGCATGCTGTCAATGCTGGGCTTCTCATGCTGAGCTCTAAATGACTTGCACACATAGCAGTGGCACTGGTCAACAAACTGGGACTGTAGGTGGGAAGTCAGCCACCACTGCTTCTGAAATGTCCTTGAAATCAGCAGCAAAAGGTGAGTTTTAAAGTGTGGGTTAGGAGGAGGAAGCTCTGGATAAGGTGCAGTTATCATGAAGATAGTCTACACCTGATTCAGGGTTTTGGCCCTGCAGCATGTAAGCAGGATTCAGCAAGCCTGGGGGTGGGGTGGGGGACTTCAGTCAAAACACCTATGTAGACAAAGCCTAAGTGGGCTATTAGCAAATCAAGAAAGGCAAGTTTTTTTCGACACTGTGACCATCGCCCCAGGAATGCCTGGTGCAACAACACCCCTCCAGGAAGCGTTGGGGTAAGTTATGAGAAAACAGGGATCCAGCCTGTGCTATATGGGGTTATGCTCCTCATGGAGAGGAAGGTTCACAGTTTGGGTTACTCTTAGGTTCATCCATGAGCACCAGAGCTCAGGTTGTTGTGGTGGCCAGCAGTGCATTGGCACTGTGAGAGTTTGTAAAACAGATGCCTCTGTTCCTGGAGGCATTTGATGTGGCCATAATGGCACATGTTTTAGTTACATCCTGTTTGGATTACTGTAACATGCTCTCCATGGGGTTCCCTCTGAGACATTCAGAAATCTCAGCTATTCCTAATTTCTGCACCCAGACAAACTACTGACCAAGATTAATTATCAGGCGCATAGAACACTCTTGTTACAAAAGCTCCACCTGCTGCCAGTCTATTTCTGGTTGCAATTCAAAATAATAGCTATGACCTAGAAAGCTCCATATGGCTTGGGTCCAGGTTATCTCAAGGACCTTATTTTCCCATACATTTGTCTGGGTTTTGAGATCTTCAAGGGAGGCCCTTCTTGTCATCCCCCCAGAGGTACATTGAAGAAGATTTTCTTGGTGGCTTTGGAACTCCTTTCCTAGTGAAACTAGACTGGCCCTCCATGATATCCTTCCATTAACTGGTGAAGATCTAGAGGGGAATAGATTTCAATAATGTGTTATATTGTCTGTATTTGGTGCTTTTTAATGGAATGCTTTTAAATTGTTTGTAATTATATTGGCAGTTGAATTATAATTTAACTTGCACACATTTCTAAGTGATGTGAGCTTCAGTGTGTATCAGTTTTAATATTTGAAAACTGTGTTGAGTCCCAGGCATGGGAGAAAGTGAGGGAGAAAAGGAAGAAAGCCAAAGAGAGACGCGTAGGACTAATTTTTTTGTGTGGCACATTACATTTGTCTCTCTAATAGAGGCTCATTATTTTGTGAAATAACTACTGATGCACTTTCAAACAGGATTCCATCAGAATAGTTGAGAAAACCTCACATGAAAAAAATGGAAGCAATATCTTTTGTCCATAATCCAAATAAATGATGGAGATGCTTTTTAACTGTAGTTTTATTCAAGGTCAGAAACTCCAAAAGACATCTGGCTGTACGCAGGTGCTTCATGTGTTTTGCTTCGATAAGGCCAGCTGAAAGTTGTTGTATTTTTTTATTAGCTCTCCAACTCATGTTTGTTACAATGTCCTCATTCTGAACCACAGATTATTTTTGCATGCATAAAAATGCACACACTGGAAACATAGCAGTTACGTTGGATCTGCACTTACAGCTTATATTTTCAAAGATGATGAAAATCCTACAATACTGTTTAAGCAAACCAGTTTTCTCTCAGGGATTCAGAGTAAAATCTGAAACTTTCCCTAATGTCATATTTTTTTTTCATTAAAATAACATTGAAAATGCAAGTAAGTACAGAGAGTCATTACATGTGATAACCAATACAACTGCAAACATTAATGCAACAATTAATAATAATATATAATCAAATATAAACCATGAAAGTTTGTACTGTCTTGCATTAGCAGCTCATGAACTCAGAAGCATTGACAGTGCTTTTAACCTATTGAAGAAGCACACAAATATTTAGAATAAAGGAGGTGATAACAGTCTTAGGGCCTAAATCTATACAAGAACATTTTGCAATATAGTTGAATATATGAAGATTTATGTTCCTTTGCACAGTTTGTGAACCAATTTATGAGAGCCATCGTGGTGTAGTGCTTTGAACATTAGACTATAACTGTGGAGATCAGGGCTTAAATCCGTGCTCAGCCATGGAAACCCACAGGGTGACCATCATCAAGTCATCCTCTCTCAGCCTCAGAGGGAGTCAATAGCAAACCTCCTCTGAACAAATCATGCCAAGAAAACACTGGGATAGGTTTGCCTTAGGGTTGCCATAAATGGAAAACAACTTGAAGGCACATGACAATAACAATGTGCATTCAAGTTGCCTGTTGACTTTTGGTGACTCATGAATTTCATAGGGTTTTCTTGGGCAAGAAATACTCAGAGGTCCAATCAAATAAGATATGTTATATATTCAATAGCAGGACAAGGAAAGTTTGATTGGTTAGAGACAGGAATTAGAATATAAGTTGGATAATATATAACCGGCTGAGAAAAACAAACAATCCCCTCTTGAAGAATATCTTAGAGATTTGGGTAAAATATAAGAAAAAATTAATACCTGCTGTTTCCCCATTAACCCCAGTGGTGATGATAGAGAAATTTCCAGCAAACTTAAAGAGAAAATTAGAAAAAGGATTAAGGAAACAGAAAATAATTAAAATAAAACACTGGATAAAAAAAGATTGGTAAAGCAAAACAAATAAAGGAGAGATTACAAGGGATAAACATATCTTGTCTTAATTGTACACAATTAGAACGGTGGACAATGAAATAGATTAGAGAAAATAATGAATGTAGAGATTATTCAAGATTTGAAAAGATGATTATACAAAGGGAAAATAAAGACAGGATGAAATTTTAAAAGGTACCACAAGTGAAATGGTACCACAAGTGAAATACTGGAAACTGAAGAACAAAATAATTACCTTAAAGAAATATGGGACTATGATTTGGAGCATCCAATAAGTAAACAGAGTTGGGGGAAAATATGGACGTACGTATTTTGAAAAATATGTCTGTATGAATACAAGAAAATTATTATAAATTGATTTGGAGATGATACCTGGCTCCAGTAAGATTAAATCAAACAAATAAGAAATATTCAGTGTTATGTTGGAAGGGCTGGCACATGGAATGGAGTAATAAATATGTACAGAAATTTTTAGCAAATGGTATTTGAAGAGATAAGAAAGATAACAGAATGAGATCTTGAAATAAGCCCAGTTATTGTATTATTATCAATTTATAATAATGAAGATGTATGGAATACATTTGTAGAATATTTTTTTTTAAGAAAAAGAAGTATATATCTCAAATGAGAGCTATGGCAACTTTAAAAAATAAATTAAATAGTAAAAGGGGTGGGGTGCACTTTGTCATAGGGCTGAAAGGATTTGTGTGTTGTGTGAATTTTAAGTTTATGTATGTGTTTTTAAATATATTTTTTCAAAAGAAGTTTTAAAAAGGAATACTCAGAAGTAGTTTTACAAATTCCTTCCTCTGAAATGCAGCCTACAGCACGTGGCATTTCTTGGTGGTCTCCCATCCATATATTGCTGACTCTGCTTAGTTTCCAAGATCACATAAGATATGGTATTTACTAAGTCATAAACCCTATCATAAACCCTATTAAATTCAGTAGGCCCTTTGGGCAATCATACTCAGGGTCCTTAAGAACACAAGAACATCATATTGTTGCTCCATCCATCCATCTATTTTAATTATACTTTTTTAAAAACTTCCTGTTTCCTTGAATCTACTTCCTAGATGGAGAGATGAGGTACTAAAGAAAAGAAGAGTTTTACACAAGTATACTTTCTTGGAAACTTATTTTTTTTAGGATAGCAGACAGTCAAAGTCATCTTGATGGCAAATAACAACCTGAACTGATGTTGCTGAACACCTGTAAGCCCTGCTAGATGAAGCCAAAGGTCTATCTAGTGTTTGCTCCAGCCTCAGAGGGACAGAGGGGCAGGCCAGCTCCATCAAACAGCCCAAAGTAAGAAGAAGGCCTGCCCTCGAACCCATCTGCCATCACCTGGCCTTTGAGGGAGAGAAAGGTAGGCCCAGATCCATTGGGCCTAGCCAAAGAAAGAAAAAAAGCCCTCCCTCCATGCCATCTGACATCATCTTGGCTCCAGAGGGAGTGAAGAACTGCTGAACTTGATCCTCTTCCCCACTGCCATTCCCTGCTCCTTTTGTGTCATGTCTTTTTAGATTGTAAGCCTGAGGGCAGGGAACTGCCTAACTAGAAATTTGTAAGCCTCTCTCAGACCCTTTGTAGCTGAAGAGTGGGGTAGAGATACTCCACATTAAAAAAAAAATTGCTACAGTGCTCTTGCCATGTGCTTCTAAAAAGCTCTGCATAGAGGTTGAAATTGGTAGTCATCCTTCCAGAACTTAACATGAAGTAGCATACTGCTTCTGAACCTAAGGCTTCATTTTTAGTGTGGTACAAGTATTTCATGACAGCATATAAAATGAAATTAATTGTGTCCCACAGGTTTCCTGTATCTGGTGGAACATCATCAGTCGACCTTGGCAGTGCTTCTGTGGTAGCTGAAGCACTCAAGTCAGCTTTGTCCTCGCCTGCTCACCCAACATTATTATCCACCTGCCAAGAGAACATGTGCCATAATGGAGGGACTTGCCATCAAATCTTCCTTCTGGATGGTGTGGCTTCTTTTCAGTGTGACTGCCCTCTACACTTCACTGGCCGTTTCTGTGAAAAAGGTAACCCTTCTGTGCTTCACTTTTCCACACTCACTTTAGATTTGAAAGGTTTGTGGTTCTTGACTGATTATTGTTAGTTCTTAGAAGTTGTGGTGTAGGTTGGTTGACTTTCCTGGAAATAAGTTTGCGTATGTTGCTTGTGTTGCTCTGCACCTTGTGTTGATCTACACCAAAAACATATTTGAGGGTGATGGAGAACAGATAAATCCTTTGGTAGAAATGGAAGCTTACTGTTGCTCAATGGATGCACCAATAAACAAAACATGTTCCTTTCTATATCATGCCCTACCCCAAACCAAGGAAACCTTGCCTTTGGAGGCCACTATGTCTTTCAACTACATGCACATATTTGACCTCTGTGGGACATGGCCAAAAGTGTATACAAGCAAGGGTTTATATTGTGCGTAGTGTGCCTTCACGTCATTTCCAACATACGGCCTGAAGATAAAAGAAGCCTTTGTGTGCAGAAAAGGGTTACAGGTATGTCTCCTTTCTTCTGGAAGCACTGAGAATGGAGAAACAAAAAGCAAAATCTCCTCCCTCACTGTTTCTTATGACTAGTACAAGGGTTGTGAAAATGGAGGGTTACTAATTTCTTAAAGAAGTATGGTCTCATTTCCCTTATCTCCTAGAATGCTGCACCTGGATGAACAGTTTGATGATGCCCCCCTGAACTGATGCCTATTCTCTGTGCAAAATAACTTCTTTATCAATCCCACTTTAGCCTGTGTGGTTACATTCTGTGAATCATGCAAGTACTCATGACAATCAGAGAAGAAAGACCTTTTTTTTTCTTTACCAGACTATTGTGGAAAGCTCATCCTCTAACAGATAATAGCGCCTAGTCTGCATATGCAAAAAAACAACAACAAAAAAAAAAACAAAACAAAAAAAACAAACCAGGTACAGCAGGTTGTGCCATTTAAATATACTTAAGGGAATGTGGTTTTTAGTGTTCCCTGTGTAAAAGTACAATGTAGCACATTTAGGAGCACATCCAGCCTACTATATTCTCTGATGGTTCAATACTTTTCTTTGCAATCTTTTAAATGCTGGCTCAAAACTGCAAACTTTCAAAAGAAATGAAAATGATAACCAGAATCTTGTTGGGTATTATGCAGCCTAATCCCAAGTTACTCCAAGTTATGCTTGTGTAAGACAGTATCCAAAACCCTCTTTAGCACAGCTCCATGCCACATGGCATGGAGTGGCTCTAGAACAGTCCACCCATGGGGTAGTTTCCCTGTGTAGAAGCCTTAACTCTGCTGGCATTGAACAGTCAAAATGTGTCAATATGAACAGTCAACAGAAGAGAAACTGTTGGCTCAGATGATTATTGGAAGTCCACAGACACTCCATGGGAGCAAACATCCTGTCCTGCTGTTGTTCCCAATGACAGATTATCAGTGTTCACCATTCTAATCCTTGCCAATTCAAAGCTCTGTTTTGATCCTACCTGATGCTCCCATGTTTATCAGCCCTGAAACATAATATCACCTAAGACCATCCCCCCACTCACCATGGTGAGCATATTTCTCATTCATATGAGAAATCCATTTAATCCCCATAGTCCCCTTACCTTTCTCATGGAAACAAAGTAAAAGTTGTATCTGCTTTCATTATCCTGACCTGATAAGTGGTGTGCTGGGTATGTATCATAACATGAGGGCTAGCATCAAGAAATATTGTCCAAGAGAAAAATAAAGTTTTAACAAGGTAATATGACACAATATGTCCTATATACAGAGCTGTATGGGTATCAGTTGCTTCTTTCTTTAAAATATTGCACTGTCTTTTTCAAGTATTTTTAATTGTCAAAATTTTCTGTTCATTTTTAATTACCTAGCATAACTTGATTACTTCTGAAGTTAAACCAAATAAAATACTGAAACATTTTTGGGGGGGAATAAACATCATATGGCAAAAGGTCAATATCTTTTGCTTTCTTTATTTTCAATCATAGCTCTTTTATTCAATTACTTCCCAGAAACTTCATTTCTTTGATATGTGTGGTATTTGGTTTCAATGACTGTTAGCATCTAAAGCACATTCACCTTTTGTTGACGCTGGATAATTTCCATTAGTGTTATTGGGAATTACTAGTGTATAGGAAAATGAAAGAGTGCCCATATTATAATTAAAGCTCTAATACCCTTCTAATAGACTTTCTATTGTATGAAATAAGTACAGGGCAACTACAGCCAAAACTGCACTTGCCAGATTGTCAATATATTTGAAAGTAATGGAAACCAAGCCTGCAATGCTAACTGAAAGTAGGTCATTATACTGTATGCGAATCCAATAAATGACTCTGGACTACAAACGATGACTCTTAGTTAATGAGCCCCAGATTTCAAAAAGCAATGATTTTTTAAAAAATCTTTTCACCATGTTGGTTGTAAATTAAACTACATTCATGTATTTAAAATTTAAATTGGTGAAGAACTGATCTGTGGGATTGTATTCTGCACATTTGTGTAAATGATGCAGTGAAATTAAAGAAACATTGTGCAGAGGGCAGTTGAGAACCTGCTGCAGAGAGGCAAGGTGTGTTCAACATCTCATCAGCATCTTATCTTCCCTAAAGATGCCTTGCGAGCAGCTGAGGGGTCATGGATCAGCAACTCAATTCCCACTCAGTAAAGAGACCTACCTAAAAGTTCTTTAGAAAGAAAGAATATTTTCTTGACACTTCCTTTGCTTTTATGATGACAACAAGGTGAGCAGGAAGACTGGATTTAGCCCTGAGGTCTTCAGCTGTTGAACTGTAGCCCAGAGAATCCCTTGAAGTCCCACTACTATATCAAGTGAGGGTAAGATAGCTTTTAATATGACAACTTCTCACATCAAGTTCAATTGCTCATATTAGTCCTATTTAATTGCTTTCCTGAGCATTTCTGCCATTTTTTCCTGAATTACTTTCTATACTTTTAACATGATTTTGATAGGTAGAATGTTTTCTCCCTATTACAGTGATGTTAAAAAAGATTTAACAACTGAATTCCAAGTTTAAAAAAAATATTTTTATTAAAGTTAAGAACAAAAATACTTTTGTATATGATTAAAACAAGCATGTACAGATAATTACAATATAATTCAGCTGCTAAACTAACAACTACTACTGGCTTCCCTTTCCTAACTGATGGATATATACCACTATTTGCTATACTTCCTTTATAAAATTTTATATTTATCTTTCTACAATATCCAAACTGTCTATTTAATGAAACCAGAATTGATTCATATCCCAGTGTAACTGCAAATAAGTAATAAACAATTCTCCATCTTTCTTAAAGTTATTCAAAGAGTTCTCTTTTGTCAATATCGTCAATTTGTCCATTTCCACACGTTCAATCCTTTCATCAGCCAATCTTCTTGTGTATGAATAGCAGTGACCTTCCATCTTAGAGCATATGTTATTCTTGCTGCTTTCATCATATATTGTAAAGTCCTTCCTTCTCAGTTTGATCATCCAGCATTCCAAGAAGGAAAAGTTTCTGGTTTTAACTGTATCTTTACTTTAAAAATATGTTCCAACATATGGTGAATCTGAGTCCAGTATTTCCTTGTTTCATCACAGGTCTATCACATATGAAGAAAAGTCCCTATCTTCTTTTTACAGTTCCAACATTTATTCGAGTTGTTCTTATATATTTTTGAGATGTATTAGATACCTCATATTAGATACAGTGGTCCCCCGAGTTACGAAGGTAATCCATTCCGGATTACCTTTCGTAACCCGGAAGCTTTCGTTTCCCAGGGGACCGCTGTTTTCAATGGACCGCGCGGCCGATTTAAAGGGGCCGCGCAGGGTTTTTTTTCCATATCCCAGGGGATCTTTCGGATCCCGGGGGATATGATAGCGGTCCTGCGGCTTTCGGATCCCGGGGTTTTCGCAACCCGGGGGATTCGTAAGCCGGGGGACCACTGTACCATATATACATCATTTTATAAAACTTCTTCCTCAGGTTATAACCCAGTGTGAATTTCAAACTCCTTGTCCCCTGTCACCACAAAAAATAAAAATAAAAAATTATTATACCTTCGTGTGTGAAAGAATTGGCTGTCATAATCAGCTGAACACCATTTGACCCCTAACATTTAGCAGATGTTATGTTTATGTATTTGAGAGGATGTAGGAAGGAAAATGAGTTACAAAGTTTTGATCCTAAATTCAGCATTTGTAAAGGTGTGGCACAAGCTTTGATTAGCTTCCCACCAACCAAGTCAATCTCTAAGAAAATACAGCTACTTCTGCAATTACTTTCATGCTAGTGTAATTTCCCAATAGGATTTCAGTCTTAGTTTGCTTTAGAGAATAAGCAAATGCACAGTATTTTATTTCTATTATGCATTTCATTTAATTCTTTTCTTCAGCTACTCTATTTTTAGACACTGAGTACAATACCTCTGCTACTTACTTTCCATTCACTTAAAAAATATATGCTTGGGATATGAAAATAGTCCCTGTGCCTTTACAGGAGAGGATAGAGAATGTAATTCACTTATAATAACCTCCTTCTGCTCATTAGTGTTAAATGATCTGGAATTAAATACTATCCTTGGCTTTTTTGCTTATTGTCTTACATGCTGTTAACAGCATGTCCACTCCCTAAATTGAGAAGATATTTGGTCTAAAAGGTAGTAGCTTGCATGCACAGAATCCTTTGTGCCTCTGATCTGTTTTTGATAAGCCTCAAAAAAGAGCTGTTGGTTTAGGTGGGAATGATCATCCAATGTGTCTGTTTAGTCCAAGTGATAAAGGTCCAGCTATCTTAATATTTTTTGCATTTTCAAATCAAAGGGAGGAAGTGTTTCTAGAATTTCCACCCTTCTGCACATTATTGTGGTCATGTGTATATGGTGATCTGCAGCATCTAGTGGGGTTTGTGCTGAGGTTGTAGTTCAGCTACTGGAAACTGCAACCACCTGTGACTACTTTCTTTTAATACATATAAGTCCACATTCAGCTCTGCTTCATATGTTAGTGAGTGACAATTTCCTTTATTGAAACCTTTCCCCCCCCCTCCCCCCTTGAAATATGAGTCAGGATCTACTGGTGAGTTTATTGCTATTCTTGTCAACTGCCCTGCATTGAACAGAAATCTTCAGCCATGAAATGCGTGAGGAAAATGCATGATCAGAGCAATCAGGTGGTCTAGCTATGGCTAGTTTGTACTATTACAAAATGCAGTCAGGCATAATCTTGTTCTCAGAATGTAGTTCCAGGTTAAAAATTTATGTATCTCTTTGTACACACAAAATAAAATTTCAGGGGCAAGGTTAGTAGCCTAAACTTGTATCTGACATGGTGCTTTCTATGCCCGGGACATTTTCTTTTATAAATGGAAGACAATGATGGCAAAGAAATCTTACTGCTCCATCAATCTTGTATCCACAGTGCGCTGTCCAGCAGAATGGTATCAAATGAGCATCTTAAAATTAGGCCACCAGTGGGGCTAGACTGCTTGGTAGTCTGCACTAATAAATGTGATGTACTTTTAGGGTAAAGCTGCTTGCATCCCTTCAGCACTTGGAAATCCAGCAGGAGTTGTTTGGACACCTTCTTGTTGAAGGTTGTGGGATTAGTGACATTTTCCACCTGAAGAAATAGGCAGGATACATATAGAGGTTAAAAGTGTTCTCTTTGGCCATCTTGTCTGATACGGTCTAACAGGTAATATCCTAGGAAAAGACTGACCAGGGCAATCTAGAGAGTGGATAATGTCTCATTACAAGAAGGAATAATGCCAACCAATTTGAAAGGGGTTGACACAGCTCCACTTTAAGAGGCCTTCTTTGGACCTTTTGTATGCTTGGACAGCAAGCATATACTATAGTTGCAAACATCCCTTAGGTATAGGCACCAGATTCCATCTGATCTTGGAAGCTAAGCAGAGTCAGTTTTGGTTAGTACTTAGATGGGAAACTGTTATTGAATACCAGTGAAAACCACCTCTGAGTATTCTTTGCCTAAGAAAACTCTATGAAATTTGGTGGGGGGGGGGTCACTATAAAGGCATTTGCACATATATGTGGGATGGCCATAAGTGAAGAGGTGATTTGAGGGCATGTGCACATACACAGGGAAGTATAGAGAGAATGAAATTGTAGTGGATGGCCACTTATGGACATGCCTAATGACACAAATTTATCTGAACCTTTTTCAGTCTGGTTTTAGGCCTAGATACATCATTGAAGCCTTGTTGGTTGCTCTCATTAGTGACTTTTATCAAGAGAAAGGTTGGGGGGGGGGTTCCTCCCTTTTTGATTACCATGGATTACTATGTAGCATTGACTACAGTGTCCTCTCAAGCAAGTCTGAGAGTTGGAAGTTGGAAACACTGTATTACAAGTAAGTTGCAGGGGTGGATTTTTCTGTGTCTTCATGTCACATGCTCTATGGAGTTCTACAGGGTTCCATTCCATTCCCCATGCAGTTTAGCATCTATATGAAACAATTGCTGTGCTATGGTTTTAGTTTAATGTTAACAACAACAACAACAAGTACTACTTCTACCACTACTAGTGTTTTCATTAAGTACTACCTGGGCCCCCTTGGAAGGAAGGGCAATGTATAAATAAAACTTGATTATCACAATGAGGCTCATGATAATATGCCTTATCATACTAAAACTGTATAGTCCTGCCAAGGGCAAGCACATACATGATATCTATAAAGTAGTGCCAGTGTTTAGGAAGCATCCTCACTGCAGTCATCCAAGCACTCTCCTGAGATGCGTCCATAATTAGAGCATACTTCTTGTGCAACCTCCTCCTCTTTAAATAAGATGCTGATGAGCTAAAACAGGTTACCCATGCCGCGTTCTCCACACAGCTGGTTTCATGTTAAAACCAAACCGTTGGCTGCCAGGCATATTTTCAGGCTATGGATTCCTATCATATTAGTACTGTGCAGAAGTTTCTGGTTCAAGCAAAGCACCTGCCAAATGAAATGCCACACAGGTAA
This sequence comes from Urosaurus nigricauda, assembly GCA_034509955.1. NCBI lineage: Eukaryota > Metazoa > Chordata > Lepidosauria > Squamata > Phrynosomatidae > Urosaurus > Urosaurus nigricauda. The sequence continues at coordinate 250,375,886 of JAOEGL010000001.1, read as the reverse complement.
GTAGTTTTATGCTATCCACTCATATGGAAACAGGCACTCGGTGGTTTAAACATGAAATAATTTTCCCCCTATGCAACTGTCTTAATTTATACTATTCATTGCCCCTCCTACCCCCTTCATTTTTGTCCCAGGCCTCCAATACAGAAAACATAACAACATGCATGCTTTTTCTGTAAGACGGCTGGATGGAGGCAGATGGCTGTCTGCCACTGTAAAGTTCAGCATAACAGATTTAGAATAGCAATGGTTGGTGCTGCAGAGGGAAGCAGACACCTTTGATTATTAATTGTGGGATTAACATTTTTAATCAGCTAAAAGTTTTTAGGATATTATAATCCCCCCACCCCACCCCAATATACAGCACAAAAAGGACTGCTAAATGTCATCTAATAAAACTCAGAGGAAACATTTTGTTTAGTATTCTGTCATGCGTGTGGTGGGAGATGGAGCAGTTTTGACACTGTAGATTATCTTTTGAACCCTCTCTTTTGTCTTCATTTGTTCTTTGGATATTAAGCTTTAAGAACTGTTGTCATGAAGTACTTTTGACACAAGAGGTGCAAAGTCTCATTCTCCAGATATTGCTGGACCTATCTTCCCTTCTGGCCTATCTGACATAATCAATGTTAAAAGATGATAGCCATTGCAATCCAAAAAAATCTGAAGGGCTGCATGTTTCCCATCCTCTCTAAGAGATGAACCATTCATATCAAGAGATTTAATAATAAGACATGTTGACCACATTGCACTCACAGCAAAAGAGGGGAAGATTAGCTAACCAGAACAAGACTTTTCAGATACTCCACCATCAAATAATAGAGGAAGACTGTCCTCTCACCACAGGTCCATATACTGAGATGAGAAAGGGCATCCCCATTCCTATGACTACTTCTATACTGGTTGTTTGTAGGCATCAAAGAATGATATGAGGAAAGGTGGGGTTTTTTTGTTTGTTTGTTTGTTTTTTGTTTTGTTTTTAGTTATAGATGGTTCACCAAGATTGTTCTTGGTTGACCCTCCTTGGACCTGAACTCCTATAATCCTCATCATGCAGCTTCTAGGAGGTGAAGTCCAAAACATCTGGAGGGCCAATGGTTCCATATCCCTTGATGTGTATTTTGCACTCATCAAAGGCCTGATCTAGATTGGCAAAAAGAAGTGTGTTCATGGCTGCATGAAAGTCTAGCCTGTCTCCCTGGATTTCTTGACCTCTGAAACTTTGGACCCATTTGCTGGACACCTAAAAAAGACAACGGGCTTTCTAGATTGGCAAAAAGAAGTGTGTTCATGGCTGCATGAAACACTAGCTTTTAGATGAGAAAAAGGGAAAGTGTGCCATGAAAACACTTTTTTTGCATTTTAGGGGAAAAGAAGCGCCTTTAAAAAGGTGCTGGTTTTCCTAGCTTCTTTTTAAAAAACTGCGGAACAGTGCAGCTCCATCTAAAGGCTGTGGTGCAGCTGCTAAGCATTAAGGAAAAGGCAACTTCATGTCACACTTTCCTGTCAATCTAGAAAGCCCCTTAGTCCCAGATTCTTGGTAAAAACCTGAAATGCAATCCAAATTATATCATCAAATTTTTTGACTGGGAATTGAGAAGCATTGTTAAGCCTACAATTTTTGCAGGTTTAAATCATATGAATCTGTATAGGCATATACTTAAACAACTGAACAGGAGTGTATATTATTGTATTGAATCTGAGTTTATCATATTGTAAGTAATCTCAGGAGTACAGATGTAACATACCTAACAGAATTGCAAGGAATATTCATAAACACGTTTGTTTGGGAATAGGTTCCATTAAAACTATCAGGAGTTGCTACTAAATAAATCTGTTTTGGTCTGGGCTAAAATATTAGCTTTACTTTTTAAAATGTATAGTGGGGCAAGATGTAATTATGCTGCTATTGTTTTTGTGTGTCTTCCATTCAGTTCCTTGACATTTCTTTTGGACAGATATTTGAAACACTGAAAATTCATGTGAATTCTCACCCTGTGATCGGGCAAAATACCAGTTTTATTCTGTATATCAGTGGTTCTCAAATAAATCTGTTTTGGTCTGGGCTAAAATATTAGCTTTACTTTTTAAAATGTATAGTGGGGCAAGATGTAATTATGCTGCTATTGTTTTTGTGTGTCTTCCATTCAGTTCCTTGACATTTCTTTTGGACAGATATTTGAAACACTGAAAAATCATGTGAATTCTCACCCTGTGATCGGGCAAAATACCAGTTTTATTCTGTATATCAGTGGTTCTCAAACTTTTTAACCTTGCGATCCCATTTAAACATTTTATAAAGAAAAAGTTCTTCTCTTCCTCCTCTTTCCTCAGGCAGATACTCCAAGTGCCTTCCTTGCCTTTCTCTTCCCATCAAAGGCAGAATACGTTTGGGGCAAGGAGGGGTGTGATCAGGGTTTCCAAATCTCATGCTTCCCCCTTGAGCATTTCTCATCCTCCTTCCTTTGCCCCACAGTTTGAGAACCACTGCTATATATGAATAATAATATAATAATAGTTTATTTCTAGCCCGCCCCTCTGAACAAGCAATCGGGGCGGGTTACAACAAAAGTTGTATGAAGGCATATGGAATCCTGTTGGTGATTTATGGTGGCAACGTGACGGGGGACTCTTTCATACAAGGCTAAATTGGAAGTATAATTTAAGGTCAATTCGAATGCAATCATGGGTTTTATGTTATTGCAAATTAACTCTTCACATGCAAATTCGGGCAGGAGGGAAGCCAATTCGAATGCAATCATGGGTTTTACCTTATTGCGAATTAAAGCTTCGCATGCAAATTCGGGCAGGAGGGGGTTATTTTCGGGTAATGGGAAGTAATTCCGAACGGAGCAGGGGTTCATGTAAATTCGCTAAACAAGCGAATTTACATAAATCCGCATTGGCTCCATTCGGAGTTGGGAGAAATTCCTCCCCGTTTGAAAGAGTCCATAGTGGTTTGAGTGTTAGCCTATGACTTTGGAAACCAGGGTTTGATTCCCAGCTCAGCCATGAAACCCACTGGATGACCATGGGCAAGTCACACACTCTCAGCTTCAGGAGAAGGCAATGGTAAACTTCTTCTGAAAAAATCTTGGCAGGAAAACCCCATAGTAGGTTCATCTTAGGGTCACCATAAGTCACAAACAACTTAAAACACACAACAACAACATATGTCAGTATAAGTCTTTTCTTTTTTTTTTTTAACTTGGACATAGCAATGGGGTGGTGGGAAAACAGTGAAACCCAATCTCATCAGGAAGTAAAGTTCCTGGGCAGCTTTATCTGAGTAGTGTTGGCTCCTCTTCCTGTGTAAATTGGATTCTGGCCATATACTCCAAAAACTGTTGGCTGTTTTAAGAGACTGTCCTTCTCCCAGACAGAAATTGGGGAAGGGGAAGGAAGTAGGAGTCCTGGTGTGTTCAGTAAAGCAATTTATGTTTGAAGAGGTCTTTGAAAAGGTAAATTGAAATATTAAAAAAATCCAGGAGTGGGCAAAAAAATGAAAATCAGAGCTGCTTCCTTATGTTGACCACCAGTGACAGATGAGCTGTAAATTGTATGTTTAACTTCTACAGTTCTAAAATGAGTGTTTGAAAGCCTTCCAGCATTGCTTCAATTGAAAGTACATTCAGGTGTTGCTATGGACACAGAAACCTAAAATTGTACTTCTTGCCCTTGATGGTACTGATGCTCCCAGGAAGATAGTTTTCTCCTTGGTCTTTATGCAAGAGGAGAAATGTATCATACCTTTGACAAATGAAGAGGACTTTCAGATCATTCTAAAATTCTGCCTTTTTTACATCATTCTAATTCTAACATACCTGAGCAGAAATCAAAATGCATGTTTAGGCAAGCAAAGTGGCAAGCACTATCACCAGGCAAGGAAAATTAAATATTTTTTGCCTATCTAGTAATGAAGGCAGAAGGTTTAAGGCACAGATCATGCAATATTGTAGTACAGTCTGCGATGAGGAAATAAAGGCTTTGGTTGATTCTGATACAACATTAATAGAAGTGCTAGAACAGGAATAAAAGAACCATTGACCCTCCAGATGCTTTGAACTTCATTTCCCAGAAGCCCTAGAGATCATAACCAATGGTAAAGATTAAAGATTATTGCTTTACAAAATTTTAAATGAAATGGGAAGTACTGAGCCATGCACCAAATAAACCCTCTCATTGCATTCCATGGAAATGGATGAGCTATAAAATGAACATTTAAAACATCTGGGGTTAGACTAGATAGGTTTTGAGATGCCTTCTGACTTTATGGCTCTTATCACACAGAGGCAGTTACATGGGTAAAAAGTTGCCAAAACATTGCCGAACTGTTGCATAAGGCTGGATCTGCACTGCAGCTCTGTTCTGGTGCCACCTACAAAAAACCCAGAATTCCATAGCATTGAGCCATGGCAGTTAAAGTGGTGTCAAACTGGTTTATTTCTGCAGTTTATGGATGCAGTGGATGCAGTTTATTATTCTATGATGCTGTTTTCAATCCCTTGCAACAAAGATCAATGTATTATAGACATGAAAAGAAAATCAAGGGAAATCTAGAATGCAGAACAAGGCTAATGTTAGGTTGGCAAACTTGATTCTTCTATGGTAGCAGTTTTTTTAAAAGGTGGGTGGTAAAGTATCATCTTGATAAAATATGCAAAAGGAGCAAACCAGCCAAAAGTCACTGGCTAATCAAGTAGGTTAAGAACTAAGCAGTGCAATTTATGATGCCTCTGGAATAAAAATACCAACTGAAACTTACTTAAATACGGAAGCAGCAGACAAAACAGAAATACAATTGCTTGTTGACAGAGAAGTATGATAGAACTGAAGCAGCCCTTATGCACACCTGCTGCAGTGTCTCCCACTTCCATCAAATAACCACTAGAGGATTTCCTCAAATGAAAAGATCTCACTGATCTGACTAACATAATGGAAGAAGGAAAATATTCAAAGTAACTGGGGCTTCCAGGTCAGGAACATGCCACGCTCTGAGATTTCGTGGCAAAAATTGTAGGCCTAGAGATGACCCAGTCTCTCCAGGGCAAGGCACTATGATATCACAGGGGATAGCCCCCAGAGACATCATTAAGCTTGATACATAAACATCAACCACAGCAATTGAGATCACTAAATAATGCTGAGAGCATAAAAAGAACAAAATTTAGCAAATGAGAAGAAAAGTTTTCTTGGCTGAAATTAAGTTTTCCATGTTCTGAAAATCACTTTTCTCACCTCTTTATCAAAGTTTTCCAAGCACTGCTTTTAACAAGAAGGGTTATCCATCCAAAGAAAGGTTTCTAATGTTTGCTTTGAACAGAAACAAACCCTGAACTTTTCACAGCTTGGTTTTTACACATTGGGTGGGGGGAGACTTTCCCAAATGGGGATACTGTCTAATCAAATAAACTTCTTCAAGAAAAAAAAAACCCAAAAGCTCCCTAAATTATGATTTGTATGGAGAATCCCTCATTGGTTACTCCTTCTTTCCTTTCTTTGCCATCAGATTGTGAAATTCAGCCTCATTCCCAAAATAATAACCAACAGAATCATAATGATGCTACTAATAGCCATCAAATATCTGGTATAGGGGCAAAGATGAAGAGGAGATGGGAAAAGAGAAGAATAGTCCAACTATTCCTTTCTATGCATGTCTGTTTCAAAAGCAGGTCATAGATAGTTCAATGGCACTTGTATTTTTAAATGTTGAGAATGTAACCATTTGCATTATTTCAAGGTTTTATGGTGGAGGAAAAGTGTTGGAAAGACATAGAGAAGAAAGTCAAAACAGAATTGGGATTTAGAGAGAGAGAGAAAAGAAAGAAAGAAAGAAAGAAAGGGAGGACTAAAATTTTAGCTAGAAGTTAGAGAGATGGGATGAGAAAGAGGAAGGAAAGGAGTGAAAAAGAGCAGAGGGAATGAGGGAGTTTTCAAAGAACTACTTCATCTTTCGAAGCAGAAAAAGTAAGGGGAGTATAGTAAGGGAGAAAAGAAAAAAGAAATGTGGCTGGGACTCAGAGTGGCTTCACAATATTAAAAAAACAATACAATTAAAATCATAGAAAAGAGGTACATTAAAAAAAGAATTAAATTATTACAGTGTTAAAATAGATAACTATTAAAAGAATAACATGCATTTTTAAAAGATAAATTTAAAATGAAACGCCCCAAACTTAACTGGTTTTTATCTTCTCATGAGCTGTTGTGGATATAAAGCCAATTTCTTTGGATGCAGTACCAAGTAGTATTAAGGCCTCAGGAATAAAGCATATTTATACAGTTCCCATTTGTAATGTCAAATATAAATGGGTGTTTCTTTAACCAGCCACTGCTATATTCTCTTCTCTTCCTCCTTTTTGATTCAATAACTATGAAACCACCCTTTTGAGAAGGTGGGTTTTAAAATCCCAAGCAGAATCTCCTCAACTGGATAATATACGAAAGTAAAATCATAATACAAACAGAAGAGTTCTTATTACTTAGTGTAGCTCAAGAATTCCATTAGCATTGCAATATAAAGGTAAATGCTGGCTCCCTGTATTTGTGTTTTGCTCATAGTTCCCTAAATCATGTTCCTATCTTATTTCTCCATTTCAAAAAATGTGAACCACTGAGATGAATTTATTGGGCACAGTTCTTGCAGGATATCAAACTGAAGGTTGATACCCCAGGCAGTCCAAAATTGTCTGATTAAGCACTGAAAAGGGAGGATTGAGCTGAGACAGCCCTTTTTTTCTTGTTGTAATATTTTTAAAGTCTCTGAAGTCTCTTATCAATGAAATCAGCCTACACATAGCTTTTCAAAGGGATTAGAAAAGCAATTGGTAGAATGGCAGAAACTGAAACCAGGGAAAGATATAGATTGGTTTCAGGCACCATAGAAATCTAGTTTGTTTAGCTTCAACTTGCTCTTTGATAATTATTACAGTATTTTATTGAAATGCATGCATAAGTTTGAATTGTCTCCTTGTTCTTTTCTCTCTCTCATAGTAATAAGAATGCTGAGTTTTGTCCCAACCAGAGCAGACCCATTGAACCAAAGGGGCTTATGTAATGTTGTCTTACAAAATTTCATTGGATTTGGTGGGCCAGCATTAGTTTGCATAGCAATTGATTTAGGTCAATGTCCAACCACTTCTTCAGCAACACTTGTATAACAAGGAAACAGACAATCAGCAACCTAAAAGTTGTGTGATTACAGAAAATAGCCAAATGTTGCTCCTTAAAATAATAAAAAACATCACAAACTAAATGTTGAGATATAGAGCAAACATCAATAGAAGTAACAAAGGAAAGTGTATCATTTGGGTGAAAGTATTTCTCTTACAAATTGGTTCATTTGTTGATTTATGTAAAGCTTCTCTGAAGGAAGCCCTTTACTTTTTGTTTGGCTTTTGGAAAGCACAAAGGCCAGACAACAGAATGACTTCATGCTAGTTACTGAATGATCTCAGCTCTTTGAAGGACTACTTTAAACTTTTAAAGCTATTCTATGTTAAGGATAAATTAGGGCATAGCTATAAATTATATATCTTGGTGTTTGCATTCTGGCTATTATTACCCCTGTTGCTGTTCTAGCAGTTTTATAAGTCGTACACAGGGAACACTTAAATATTCTAGTTGAGCTTATTTGATACTATGTGACTCCACAAAAGCCCACTGTTTTTGTTTGCTTTTATCCACAGATTGTTCTAAGATTCTTGACTACTTTTTCATATCTTCTAGCCTGTGTTTTGCTGGTCCGAATTAGCCTTTTGCAACCTCCTGAAATATTGGCCTACATCTTCAGTGGCCATACTTGCTGAGTTTGATGGGTATAGCAGTCCAAAATTTCTGGAGGGCACCCAGGTTAAGGAAAGCTAGCTTAAGAAATGCTTATGCTCTTGGTGCTTGTTTCAACCTTAATCAAGAATGTTGATTCCACACATTATGCACCACACACCTGGGTCTTCCATTGGGCTGTCAGTCAGTTGGAAGCCTTGGCACCGGCACATTTAATCTATCCACTGGCTAAACTCCATAAAGAACTGTTTGTATGAACAGTGTAGAAGCATAAGCAGTGTAACTTTGTGTATGTGTTGTGTGTCTTCAAGTTGTTTCTGACTTATGGCAACCCTAAGGTGACCCTATCATGGGGTATTCTTGGCAAGATTTGTTCAGAGGAAGTTTGTCATTGCCTTTCCCTCAGGCTGAGAGCATGCAGGGGAATGGTAAGGATATAATATATTTTCATTTCAACAACACTTTGACAATGTTCCCCATGGTATATTGTAGACTGATATGATGTGTGAAAATTATGCTACTGGATTTGTAGTGAGTTGATGATCTCTACAAATTGCTCAGCAAAGGGTCTACACTAGTGGCATACTTTCTACCCTTGTTACCAGAGTTTTGTAATAATTTCACTATATGTTTCTTTTGAAGTTTCAGCCATGATGGGGTTTTAATTTTTGGAAAGTTTGATGCTTGTCCTTGTACAGAAGTAATTTCAAATGGTTTGCATTTTGAAACATACTCTATTTTGTGCAAAGAAATCTGCTACATCCCTGTGAACAATTGGCTACTAGTGAGGCAGCTGTATTAAACAACTGATAGTCTTTTAAACCAAGAACTGAAACTTTTTAAGATTCTGCTGGTGGTATCCATAATGTTCTAATGATTTTTTTAAGTTATACCGATAGAGATAAATACTTTATTTTTATGGTATATTTTTATGATCAAGCTGACTAAGGGATTCTGGGAAGTGTAGTCCAAAGTCAACTGGCCATAGCACTTGTAGTCAGTGGGCACAAAATGCGGCTTGTTGCTGGAGGAGGAGAAGTTAGGACCAGAAGGAGGGAAAATGGAATTCAGTTACTGGCACCATGAACAGGATCACTTGCAGCTATAACATTTTGTTGTAGACCATTAACACCTGCTGTTTGTTCAGTTCAGGATGATTCCAGGTCCTGAGGTTTCCAGGCCAAAACATGAGACCTATGGATAGCCCCTGGCCATGTCATTAGACATTATGAATTAAGAACCATCTACAGTTCTCATGGCTTGTCCTTCAAACACAAACTCACCATATTTGGAAATCAAGCCTGAGATCTTAGCTAAAGGGTCTGTTTTCAGAATAAGGTGAAATGAGGAGATTATTCCTTCTCACCTGCTTAAGTAGATTGGATAGTGAACATTTAAATTAGGCTATGTGCTTCTAGCTAGATACGGATGCAAAGCAAAGAAATTTGTGTCTTTTAGACTGTAAGCCTGAGGGCAGGGATCCATCTAATTTAAGATTGTATGTACACCACTGTGTAAATTTACAGTGCTATATAAATAAAATTAATAAATAATAATATATGAGCCCTGGCACTATGGAACCTGGGAGGAATGGAGGAAACTGACTAAGGAGATTATCACACAAGAGTAGAAAAGTGGAGTTGAAACAGGATAGCAGCATCTATGGCAGACCTTTATCAGAAAATGTCATGATTGACCATAGCTGGTCCACAGTCCACCTGTGGCTGTGGTGCACCTTTCCATTGTTGGGTAAAACTTGTCAATTGCTGCCAATTGCACTGCTGTTGCATTAGACCTCCCAAGTAATACATTTCCAGCTGCAATTCTGGGGTAGGGAAGTCACATGGTCTTAGTCTGCTCCTCTCTTCTTCCCCACTCCCCCTTGCTAGACCCAAGCAAGCTCGTTTTCTCCACTTTCTTTTCTTTTCTTTTCTTCCCGCTCTCACAAAATCACATTGCCATAGTTGTTAAACTGGAAATGTTTTCAGTTAAAAAGAGAAATAAAATTTAAAAATAAAGTGAAAGATATACTGAGTAGTGTCTTGTCTCAGCAAATGACAAGAGCTTCCAAAAGGGATTGCAAGAAAATATAGAGGCGAGACAAACACAGGGAGAAGTGCAACTCGCCTGCAAGGAAGTTGAAGCAGCAGAATCAGTCGAGTCCAGATCATACACAGTCCAGAGATAAATCCAAGCAACAGTCCAAAGGGAGATCCAAGACCGTAGTCAACAAACAGAGCAAGGTCAAAAGCAGGAACTGGAGATACAAATGTTGTTTCTACCAAGAAGTTCAGTTATCAGCAACCAATTCCTGAGAGAGATTTCAGGCTATTTATAGTCTGGAAGCCTCCTGCAGGTGTAGTTTGATTGCTGAGCATTTTAGATATAAACGCTTAGAGCATCTCCACTCCTTTTTCTTGAAGATAGCTCTGCAAAGATACCACCATTTCTGTATCTCCATCTGTGTCCATGTCAGGCTTTGGCTGCTGGGGGGTGAGGGTCTCACTCTCTGTCTCTGGCATTAGAAGTTCTCCCCATTACTCAATCTCTCTTTCTGAGAATTTGACAGTGTCAAAATCTGTACAAGGATCCTGGAGCCAGGACATGACAGGTAAAGCTATAAGGCAGGGAAGTAGGATTAAGGAGAAGTTTAGGAAAGAGTGCGTGGGACCATCCATGGCTGCAACAGACCCAGTCCCATGTTAGAATACATGTAAGATAAGGACTGCTCCCAGGCCAAAGTATGTTTATGTTCATTAACACGATCATGATGAAAACAGGGCTCATACAATTTAGTCCTAAGTAAATGTATACCCACTCCCACCCCTAACCCAGAGAGTCTTTGCAAGGTGAAACAGCAAATCAATTAAACATTGAAAATTGTAGCAAGCTGCTACTCTGTTAGCTGAGCTGGAGATGTACATACAGCTCTTTCCTCTTGTTTGAAGTTAATTCATCAAATCTGGAGAATTTTCATCCTCCTCTCTCACCTGGAGATGACCCAGAAAAACTGGAGACTTAGGGTCAGGTCCTGAAAGCTGGCAATCCTACTTGTTTATTGGGCTCAATTTAGAAATTGTTTTCCAGTCAGATAAAAGTAGTTTAACAAACTGATAACCAAAACTAAGTTAATGTTAAGCAGCAGAATTTCTGAGTAACTTCCCACTGGCCAGTCTTTTGCAACAGATGGAGAAAAGAATTGAAAAAGAACACCCCCCCCCCCCAAAAAAAGAGCAGAAATTGGAGGAATGTATTCAACAACCCTACTTTTGAACAGAATGTGATTGAGGAAAGGAAACTTTTTCACAAAAAAAGACTTATGAATATGAATTTGAACAGGTGCAAACTTAAAGTCATTAACCCCGGGGTTAAAATTATGGAGAAAATGCATCTGTGATCATATGCAAGTACAGAAACCTGGAAATGTTTTCAGTTAAATGATAGGCAACACTCTGAGGAATATTCCTTGAAGTATCTCTGTACAAGGTAATTATTAAATCAAACAATAATTACACTCCTATGTGATTTTGGCTACTAGTTTTCAGTACACAAAATGCAGAGACAATGGAAAATGTCTCTTCTAACTGAATATGCACATTATGGGACTGTGCCCTTGGTACCAGAATTAAGACATTTTGGTCCAAAACACACTGCAGAAATAATCCAGTTTGAGACCACTTTAACTGCCCTGGCTGAGTGCTAGGGAATCCTGGGAATAGTAGTTTATTGTGACACCAGAGCTCTCTGGCAAAAAAGGCTAAATCTCACACAACACTAGTTTACAGAATTCCCTAGCACTGAGTCAGGGCAGTTAAAGCAGTTTCAAACTGGATTGTGTCTGCGGTGTGTTTTGGACCATAGAAAGAGAAGGAAAAACAACTTTTCTTGGAACTAGACATACTTAGGTAGAAACAGAACTGAACAGATATCACGAATAACAAATATAAGCTAATAATAAAAGTATTGTTTTTTCTTCTTGGAATGGGTTTGAAATAGTTGATGGTGATTGTGGCCTAATTCTAATGATAAATCCTAACTAAAGTAGTACCATTGCATCATTTACTAACTGTACTTATACCAGGGGTGTAAATATTTGTAAATTTAATTCTGGTGGGCAAGAATGAACCATTTAACCATTTATCCTCCTGCAGTGGAGGATATAGGATGTTCCCACCTCCATCGCTTACATTGCACTAGAGCTTGCTGGTGAGAGGGGGCTGGAAACATCTTGCAGTACCTCAATTGCCACCATGACTCAGAGTGAAGCTGGCTTTTTTCTTTTTCTTTTCTTTTTCTTTCTTTCTTTTTCTTTCTTTCTTTCTCTTTCTTTCTTTCTTTCTTTCTTTTTTTTTTTTTGTCAATTTGTTCTAGTCCTGTGTCAGCAATGTAGGAACTCAGCCATTGTTTTTTGAACACATTAAAAAAAAATTGTACATTTTTGACACAAGATTTGTCCTAAAATGCAAATCTTTTCATCTATCCAGAATTCTCTTCTGGAACCTCCTTTTTCCTCTGGGATTCAAAGCCTATTTCTATTCCTAGTCAATGCATACGCAAATCCCACTGACTGAATATGTCTCATAGGATTTAGGCCTATGTTATTTTAAGAATTTAAGAATAAATAATGTGACAAATTTCATATAGAAAAGCAATTGGACGCATGTGTTCTCTTAAGGACAGTGGGCTGGAGACAAAGCTGTGAACATTCTTTGAGAAATGTTGTCGCTAACACAACATGTGTGTTAAATATTCACAGTCATGCAGCTCTAAAATGTTGGATAACATGCTGTGACAACTTCATTTCTGCTTTGGTCTGAATTTAAACTCAAGTGTTTTGTAATTAAAAAAAAAGCTGGAAAAACGTGATCCTATTATATTGTATGATCTCCCATGTAGTGTGTTTTTAAGGGAGTAATTCAAGCTCTGATTCAGAGCATCACTGACAGCATTATTATACAGTAGGAGGCAAAACAATATTTGTGGAAACATTTTAAAAGATATCAGTCACTTTTAAAGACATTCACAATTATCAATACATTAAATATCAAGGGTCCTTCCACCTTAGGAGTTGACTCCAAAATGCTTCATTCATTCACTCTGGCCACAGAGAGCCTCCACATGATTCTGCCAACCAGTTTTTTCTCATTCTGTTGTTTTCCTCATAATTGTTCTGCCTTTTCTATGATTTGTCAAAGTCCCATTCCCAACAGGAATGTGAATGTGAGCTCTATAAATGTATATGTTTAATGCTATCTTGTGTGTGTGTGTTTTTTTAAAATATTTTTATTTGACTCATATAAAGTTACTACATTTCATTTATCTTACATATCATAGTGTTGAAATTGCAATATTTCAATCATTGTCTTAAATGATTGAATTATGTAGAGAGAACTTGTAGCACCTTTGAGACTAACTGAAAGAAAGATGTTGGCACCATGAGCTTCCACAGACTTCAATCTACTTCCTTAGATGCATTTGGTGGAGTGGAAGCCAGGCACAGACATATATATGCCATTGGTATGAGAAGATGTCAATTCAAATTACAAATCCTTTGTGTATGAAGATGAAGTTGCAGGTCCAGTTTTAACTATAGTCATTAGTGCACAAAGGCATAGGAACAAATGGTGATTGATTGATTGATTGATTGATTGATTATTGTTTGTTTAACACTCCCTCTTCCACCCTCCTGTTTCGCTGTCTCTGGAGTGAAGGCTGAAAACACTGAAGCCTCATAAGGATTGCTGCTTCCTTCTTGCTGCTCGTATACACACACTGAAGGAGCCTCCAAGTTTTACACTCACCCTATCCACAGGCCATGTCAAAATCCATAATTTTGGCCCAAAAACTTGCCCTTGATTTATACATGAGGTCAACTTATAGTTAAGAATATATGGTAAATTGTTTAATAAGGCATATTCTAAATGTGGTGTGTGTGCTAGATTTGAGTGTACGGAACAAAAATAGAGAATGTAACCCTCTGTTTGGATAACCAAGGCACTGACCTCAGAAGAGAATAAAAGAGCTAAGAGGTGATACAGACTGGCACTTTGTGCCAGCCTGACCACGTACCAAGGCGGTGGCAGGGCTTTGCATTCACAAGCCCTTGCTCCAAGCCCTTGTTCTACTGCCCATGCGCCATTATGGCATGCACCCGTCTACATGGGGCACAACACGATGACGCACGAGTGGCGCCACACTCAAACCGCATTCCACGGAATAGGCGTCACTCTTCCAGGATGCAAAAAGAACCTCCCGGGAGGCAAGTTCTTTTTGGTCCTTCCGGAAGCCGCAGTGTCTGGTTGCCACAGCCTCCATCCGGTGCTCAAAGAGGTGGTGTTGAGCTGCCCGTCTGTCGAGCCCCTAAGTCAGGATCATGTAATTAGGCTGCTCTTCAGCATGCCTTCACTGTGGGAAGATCATAGTCTTCCTGAGGAAAATACCTGATAACTTGAAAGCCATGACATCCTGTCCTAAATACTGATTCTGGCAAGGTTAGGATTAAAATAGAGAGGTGCCTACAGACCTTTAATACAATATGAGTTATCCAAGGATTGCATAAAATGATTAATCCTTTTTGTAAAAATGAGTGTGTATTCTGTCATGGATGAATGTTTGAGTATTAAGATGAATGTCCAGATGAACAGTATGCAAAGGGATCTTGTAGCACCTTTGATACTAACTGAAAGAAAGATGATAGCATGGGCTTTCATAAACTTAAGCCTACTTCCACAGGATGCATAAGGTGGAGTGGAGAGTCCAGAATCAGACCTAAATAATCTGGTTGTGTGTGAGAATGTAAGTTGAAATTCAAAACATTGTGGGATGGAGATGAAGTAACAAGTTCAGTTTTAACAATGGCCATTGAGGGACAAATGCAGGAGTCTAAAGCCAGGGAGAGTTGGTAACCATATGAATGAATATTGGAATGTAGAGTGAGAGCCAGAGAGGAGATGTGATGAACTGCTGGAGGATTTTGAGGATGGGGGTTAGATAGTGCTGAGATGTGTGTAGTGTGCCAGGAAACCAAATGCTCTCCTTTGCTTTAGGCAACATCCTTCCTCCTGCCTCTGTCCCCCAACAACATCATTAAAATTTAACTTGCCATCTCATCTCCATACCCACAATATTTTGAATGTCAGTTGACATTCTCACACACAACAGGCTTATATAGTGTGATGAACCCTCTCAGACACGCAGTCCACCCACAACCTATTCTCTACTGTGGCAGCCCTGTGGGAATTTTAATCCCACCACTGCCACCAAATTCTGTGAAGGACTCTTGCCAAACTTCACTTTAACACTGCTCTTTAAGATGGCACAACACCTCTGTGTCTCTAATATTAGGTAGCATGGTTTGATTCAAACAGAGGCCAAGCAGTAGTCTAAACAATAACAAAAGTTTATTGAAACATATAAAAATAAACTTTAAATTAGTTTCAAAGTTGTTGTTATTGACTTATTATTTAGCTACAAGAGGTCCTTTCAAAATAATAATATTAGTACAGCCACACAGGAAATCTTATCTCAGGTACATGGACCAAAATTCTTTTTTTAACAACCGGCATGCTCTGAGCTTCTCCCTACTAGACTCCCCAAGCCTACACAGTCCCTCTCTGGACTCTTAAGACCCTTTTGTGGTTAATAAATACAACTAAATAGTTCCCTCAGGGACTCTAAAAGCACACCCTGCCTTCGATGTGACTCTTTTTCTCAAAACTAACCCCCCTTTCACTCGCTGCAAGGCCCTTTTATAGCCCTACCCAGCTGGCTTCCCATTGGCTGGTCACATGCAGCTCTGTGATTGGCTGATAGATTGGCCTTTTCACTACATATAGGTCTGTATCTGGAATCCACCCCAACCTATGCATCTAAGGAAGTAGGTTCAAGTCTACAAAAAACTCATGCTACCAACTTCTTTCTTTCTGTTAGCCTCAGAGGTGCTACAAGATCCTTTTACATACTGATGATCCAGACTAACAGGGTTATGTCTTAGAATTCTATGTCCAGATGAACATGATAGCTATATGACTTAATGTAATATGCCTTATATACAATGCCATGGAATAGAATGAAGCTGGATAACTCTGTCTATCCAACCAAATAAAACAGCCACACAATTACTTTTGTACACTCACTGGGTACAAGCATATAGACAACTGTCTGTCCTGCCAAAATTGGGTTTTGATATTTTATAGCATCAAGAATACAAAAATATAGGGCTATGGAAAAAGAAGAAATAAAAATATGCAAATAGAGCCGAGTCACCAGATATCCCTGAATATTATTAAAAACCTGTATGAAGGCAAGTTATTTGCTGCTGCGATAGGATTTTTTTAAAAAAAATCTTTCCCAAATTCAAGTTTGCAGTTATGCTATAATGCTATAATAGAAAGGAAAGAAAGGAAAGCAAATTCCATCATAATCAAACAGTATTTGGACTGACTGGGTAAACTGCACTGATAAATATGGCCTTGAGTGGAAATCAATTACTAAAGTCAAATTTTGGTAGTCTAGGTTTATGGGTTTCAACTGTTTTTGGTGGGAGATTTTGCTTTAGAAGGGGAGTGTTGCTTCCCCACAAACAGAGCAGGTTATTTTTTTTAATGATTTGTTTGCAGAATCAATTATCTACTTGGTTACTAATTTTCTAGCTCCTTGAGCCATTTATTGTTTAGAGCATGTTAGGTTCTGTAACCTTCATAGCCGAAGTGACAAATAGATACCAAGGTTCTTCTCTCTCCCCCTCCCTTCTCACGCACACGCCACATCCACACACCTTCATTTACAGCATGTCATGTGGAAAACAGGCCCTTTCATACTGCTTAATATCTTGCCATTTCCCCCCCTGCTGGTGCTAATTTGATGATAATGAAGTCATCTACAGAAATGTTATATGTGTCCTCTGGCTATATGACAATACAATTACTATCTTTGTTTCTGAGGCTGGCTCATTTGCATGTTTCTATAGGAAATCTCACATAATAAAGCAGGTATTAAATAACACCTTTCAGCTTTCTTATATAGCCTGCAACAAAATGGCGCCACAAACCTGGTTCACTTTTACAGCACGGGAGGAGAAATGATGTTGAGATTTGGGATATTTTTTTAATATATAGATAGATATCTGGATTTTTAAGCAAACTGATCTAATGGACTCTTTCCAGATCACTGTGAAGATCAGACACAGTTATCCTTTGAACTGTGGACATTTTCGTCTTTGAAGTGCAGTTCCTACCTGGAGAAAATGCCTTAAAATCCTTATATTGGGGGAAGTTAAGTAGGTAGAGGTGTGTATTAAGGAAGAGTCATACAGAAATTTGTAGGTTGAAGGGGAAAGTGTAAGAGAGTAAATTTGAATGATCATGCTTTTAAAAAAAATGCAAATATGTACACTAGAAGTCTTTTTAGAACAACTAGAAAAATCCTAAAGCTAAAAAACATAGTTAGGAACACTGTATACTCACATAATATCCAAAGTGTCAGCCTTCTGAATAGAGTTGGCTTGACTTCTGATGAAAATTCCAGAAAACAGTTTTGATCTTCATTCTTCCTTTAGAACAAATTGGGTCTATATGACTTCCTTATAATTCTACAGATTGTTTTCAGAAGGGGGGGGGGGGGTAGCAAAAAAAACCCCAATAACTTTAGAACATGTTTTCTGACACTATGGTCTTCTCCCTGGAACAACCAGGTCTGTTCTGGTGACCCCTCAGTTAACTGTATTTACGTGAACAAATGTTTTCAGCTATGTATTACATCAAGCCTGACATCAAGCGTGAACCGAAATTATGTGGAAACACCATGTGTCATGCTGAGAGTAGTTTGAGAGATGGTGCAGGAATTCTAAAATGGGTTCTCTTAAATACACAAGTAGAAACATTTCTGATTCTTTGATAGGATTGCAGACAGCTGCATATGTCAGATAGTGATCCTAATAGAGCAAAAATATAAATATATAAAAATATTATTTATTTGGATGGCCTTCCTGTATGCTAGCAATGCAAAGAATATTCACCCTTATTTATTTCTGGCTGAAAAATGGGTTTCCCAATTGGGAGGAATAATACAATAATGACAATTTTTGTTCTTTTTGCCTGATATTTGCACATCCCAAAGTGTTTCAGGAAACCATCTTGTGCAGAAATACATGTTTTTTGCGTTAGTATTATGGTTTTTGTGCCAAAAACAGCTTTTCTTTACAGACATAAGTGGGTTGTTTTTTTTAAATGTCAGATTGCTTTTTTTCTACAAACACACTGAAATAACAGCCCTTATGTATGCATGCACACATACAAATGGCCATATGTTTCTGTTGTATAACCATTTGTTTCTATAGCAAGGAAGAAATTGTGGGAATTATTCATCCTCACTTCTGTAGACAAAATAGCTGAATATTAACACCCCTACTGCAATGGCGTCACTAGGGCTGGTGTCACGCAGTGTGGTAACTCACGGTGCCACCCTACCATTTCACACCATGCAGACTCCTCAGTAATGTTTTTTTTCAACTAATGTTACTCGTAAGTCATAATTCCCATATGTAATGCTAATATTGTGACATAAACAACTAGCAAAATTAAAATTATACCTTCAAATTACAATATCACATGCACAGCCTGTGTATTTACATATATATAGTGAAGATTTGGTTAAAATATGATGCTTTTTAAAGAAAATGTAAAAAGAATAAAAATTTTCAAAATCTTTTCTTAAAAAAATTAAAATTAAATTTGAATTTTTAATTTTTTTAAAAAAAATCTGGGGCCTCTCCTCTCTCCTCCCACTGAGCTTCACCCCACTCCCACCATCTCTTAAAGCATTTTTAGCCTATTTCTGCCGAAGGGATTGAGGAGCAGTGGTGTCACTTCCCCTTAGGTGTCACCTGGTGTGGTCCACATACCCCACACACCCCAGTGTTGCCACTGTATGCAGAAGGATACTTGGATACAAAGTGCACTTTGCTGTACAGGACTTCGAACAGCCTGGTCAAATAGATGATTTTGTCTGTTTGGCAGTACTGATCCCCTGTAGGGAGCATAATGAAGAAGAGGCATGGCATCAAGAGGGGGGTGCAGACCACACTGGGTGACACCTCAAAGGGAGGTGTCACCCGATGTCATGGTGGGAAGTGGCTGCAGTCCAGATCTGACAGCTCTGTTGTCTGGGTGGAAAAGTGAGTTCTTTTCTTTAATGCCCACCCAACAGCTCTGCCAGACTTGGAAAGGTTGTAAGGTAGCAGCAGCAGCCCACTCCTAGCAGTGGCCACAGGTGGGAAGAGGCTATTCTATATTCTATGCACATGTGATATTAAATATTAAATAAGAGGGAAAGGAGCAACAGTAATAGAAGGTCCAAAGAGGAGCTTTAAATACACAATAAGCATTACAGGATGGCAAGAGGCAATGAGCCAGGGATTCTAATCTTGAAAATAGTTGTCCATAGACCTATATGCAGTTTAGACTGGAATCTTACAGTGGTATGTCATTCATGTGTAATGAGGCAAAATCTTGGACTGGTAGTGACAGTGATTCATTCAGATCATCCAATTGTAATGTAGTGTTTTAACGTCAACATCAGAATTTGATTTGACAGGGAGAGACGGGTAGACAGAGTGAGTGTGGGTTAAGGAGAGAGCTATAATAAAATATCCATAGAGCTTGATATTTAAAAAAAAGAACTAGATGAGAAGAAAAGTATCCTCCCGGATAGCTTTCTGGAATCAGGGTATTCTTTTTCCTCCCATCTGAACTTCAGAATTGCTTTGTGATATCAACATATAATACACCTGCCACACTAGACAAAGTCCAATTTTAAGAAAATAAAAGGAAATAAAGAGGCACACAATAGAAGAGACCAAAGAATACTGTGGGAGATAAAAGAGTTTCCCTCTCTTCCTGAGTGCTAAGAGCATTTTGTGATGGGGGAGGGGTTTATAGAGAGAAATAACATCCAGTTGGTGCAGCAATGTGACCTATCTCCTGCTGAAGTACAATAATTTGGTAAGAAGAGTTTCTAGATACAATGAGGCAAGTGCTGGGGGCATTGCTGGCCAGCCACATACAGGAAGAAGTATCTGTTTTTCTCATTGTCTTTCTCTGACACAGCCTCCAACCCAGACACCCCTCAACTACCTTACACTAACATCCTCTGACAGTGTCATTGTGTGCTACCGTTGATGTGGCTTTGTGTAGCAAAGTAGACAGGGTGCATCCTCTTTGTCAATTTATTTCTGTATGAAGCTCTTGTCTGTGAGCCAGTACCTGTGCCAGTGGCTTTTGTTGTTGCTGCTGAAAAAAATATGAACAGCTCAAAGCCACCTTAATGTTTGTGTCTCTATCTGTCAGAAATTTGAAAGGAACTGTATAGGCGTATTCAGTTCTTTGCACAGGCAAGATATGAGTCAGATTCCTGACCAGATGCGTCTCCAGTGCTGCATGTCTCTAGGCTTAGTTCACCCACCACATTTATAGTCTACCTTCTTAATCATCCAATTAAATGCCAACACTTTGAATACACAGAAGGATGGGTCTGGTCTTCCTGGAATGGTCCTGTTTCAGGCTCTTGGTGAGTTTTGGGATGCTCACTCACACGAAACACATAATCTCTCAATCCAGAGTTAATGAAATAGATGCAACATTGGAAGGGAACAATTTAGCCTAGCATAGCCTTCCCCACACCCTTTTCTTTAATTGGCTAGCTCTATGCATGACAAGACAGTTAGATGATGGTGGTGGTGGTGGTGGTGATAGAAGATAGGGGAAATGATACAATACACCCCCTCAACTTCTGAATGGATTCTATGGCTGGTTTATGAAGGCAGATTCCACACTGTGAGAGTCTGCAAATTCCACACATTCCTTTCAATCCCACCTCCTGGTTTGGGGGTGGGGGGTGGGGGTTCCTCTCTTGTTTCCTTCAGCCTTGGACTGCCTGCTGCCCCGTTACTGCTGTTGTTTTTGTTGTGTGCCTTCAAGTCATTTCTGTCTTATGGTGACTCTAAGTCGGATCTATCACAAGGGTTTCTTGTCAAGATTTGTTCACTGGGAGGGTTGCTTTTGCCTTCCTCTGTCCAGAATTGTACTCCTGTGTTCAAATCACTGTTACCAGACTCCACTGCCTCCTTTTATGAGATTCTATTCGAGCCCTTCTCCTTTCCTGGGGAGCGATGTAGGGAGGCTTTGTGTGCCCACGTCTCTGGGGAGAGAGGCAGAAATTGGATTCCCCAGCTATTGAACTAACCTGGAACCACTAAATTTCAATTCCTCTCTTGCTTGGGAGTCTTGAGCATATGACCATGTGCCATATGGAGCACATATACCAAGTTTTCCATGTCGTCCACATATTTTCCATTGATGTTAACATTTTGAAACACCTTGTATTCAGCTTGGTATACAAGTTAATATAGCTTGCAACATACAACATTGTATTTAAAAACAAGGTCCCCTGCTCCTCACTTTGTTTTTTATTGCCAGTGTGGAATAGTAGTTTGAGTGCTGGACTCTGGAGTCCAGCGTTTGATTCCCCATTTGGCCATGAAACCCACTGGGTGACCAAGTCACACTCTCTCAACTTTAGGGGAAGGCAATGGCAAACCTCCTCTGAATAAATAAATAAATAAATTTTTATTTATATTTCCCTCCTCTCCCTACGGATCGAGGCAGGATTACAGCATATAAAATCTTGCCAAGAAAACCCTTGATAGCTTCATCATAGGGTGACCATATGTTGGAAACAACTTCAATGCACCCAACCTACAATGAATATTTTTGCAAATATAATTGGAAGTGTTACAAAGTTCTGTATTGGGCATATCCAGGCACTTCGGATACTGTTAAGAGGTACTCTGTGTACATTTGGGAGGGATTGTCGGTTTTTAAGCCACCTGGGACAAATGCATTTATATTGTTTATTTTATCAGGAAAAATTGTGAAAATACCCAGATAGCATTCATTTGGCAAACACTTGATATCTATTGCCCCATGACACAAAATGCTATTCAAGGTGCTAATATGAGTGTTATGAATCACAGTCTCTAAATAAGGACTGAAATGGAATACCAAATTTCTTTGTTTTGGTACTATTGATTATGTTCTCCTTAAATACAGCATAAGCTATCCATTGCATGTTGTTTGTAAAAACCTTAGGGAAATGTGGTTGATCACATTGCTTTAAAAATTGGCATTTTGTTTATCCAGGCCATCAGGCTGTCAAAACACTTATGTGTCATTTGCCTGATGCAGCTTTCTTCTACTGTTGCTGCTTTTCTGATTTTTTTTTTTCATATGCTATCATTTATCCTATTGATTGAGTTTTGAAAGCTGTCAATGTGATTTATGTTCTGTGTTTAGTTTAAAAGTTGATTCTGCAGGGGACACAAACTTCTATCCTACTTAAACGAAGCAGTGCAAGTATCTTTAAAATGTATTTTATGGAAGGATAGATGCCTTCATACAAGAATAGCACAAAGATGAAGAGAGAAAGGTCAGAACAAATAACAAAGATTGATATCATTAACATTTTGAGAAATTAAGACTACATTTATATTACTTACTGTTCGAACATGAATTATGTGCCCTTCAATGACCTTTATTACAATTTATGAACAGCACAGTTTAACAGGAGAAAATGTAAGTGTTCAGGCTGTTATAACTGTTTTTTCCATATGCATTTCTAGATGACAAATATTCTTTTTTTCACACATTTGTATGAAAAGAAAGACAGTTTTCTCCCATCTTAAACATCTTTCTGTAATAGGTTGATTAGTGTTCTGGTCTTCCTTTCTTTTCAAACCCCTCCTCTTCCATAATTGGAATAAAAAGTATGCATCACAATGAGCTGCTATTAGCAAATTGACTCTGGAGACCAGCTTCAAATCCCAGCTCGACATTGGAAATCCAGTGGGTGACTTTGCACAAGTCACACTCTCTCAGCCTCAGAGGATGGCAATGGTAAACCCCCTCTGAAGAAACTTGTCAAGAAAACCCCATGATGGGTTCACATTGGGGTGGCCATAAGTGAGAAATGACTTGAAGGTGCACAACAACAGCAATAAAAGAAAATGGAAAATGAATTGAAACTTCAGGATGTAATACGATTATTGTACATTAAAAAACAGTGAGCCAATTTGAACAATTCAAGATTTCCATAGCTTGTGATGGAATGGAGCATTGGTGAGTCTCAAGCTTTCATGCTCCCCACACCCTTTCTCCCATCACAGCCTTGAGGAAAAGACATTTTTGTTTCCCTTTTGGTTAATTGCACCATACCATTTTGTCCAGGTCTAACAAAAAATGGTTGATCTTAACTGTACGTTTTCCCCCCTCCCAACAAAGTAGTTTCAAATGATGGATAATGAAACTGGCTTGTTTTAACAAACCATAATTATCAATCTTAATTATGTTTTGATGAACTCATTCATATTATGCTTCTAATGTAATGCTGAACTGTTTATAAAAAAATAAATAAGAAAAGCTTCTGGTTTCCTTATAGTTGCAGCAATGGAAGTGGCTGCATATGTCCCTCTAAGTCATTCCTGTCTTCATATCATTACTGTCACAATAAACCTTGGTTGATTGTGAAATCTGAATGAGCACAGTGGAAAGCAAAGACTCATGATGCACGCATTCCCTTTTTTATTACAAAAAAAAACCCCAACACAAAACTATCTGAGTAGTGCCATTTTCTGAATGCTAAACTGACTTATCTCCATGGCTGAATTCCAGAGGGATGTGTTCTGCAAAATCAGTTTAAAAGGGAAACATTTTTCTTATTATTGTCAGCCAATATAATTGGATGGGAAAGTATATTGGCTGCGCCAGTAGATCAAACTGACCTTGTAGTGTGCTGCTTTTCTTTTCTTTTTTTTAGGCTTCTGCATCAGATTCTGAATGAGTCCCATTTTAGAAGGGAGGGTGGACAGTTCCCAAGTCTGTATCTCAGAATGCAGGAGACAATAATTCACTATTTTATAGGCAGTTTTAGAAAGAATGCATTAAAGGCATATAAAATAGCACTGCTACATTTTGCATCTCATGTTGTACTAGATGTAATGGTATCAGAGGACCCTAAGGGCACCAGATCCTGTCTGATCTTGGAAACTAAGCAGGACCTTCCATGGTTAGTTCTTGTTTGGGAGACTATCAATGAATACCAGATGCTGTATGCTGTATTTCAGAGAAAGGAACTGGCAAAAACTATTTCAGGGTATTCCTTGGCTAAGGTCAATATCACATTACACTGTTATAGCACTATAACAGTGCTATTGTTCCACAGCTATATTGTTCTATAGCAGTTAAAATAGCTTAATAGTACTATAACAATGCTTAATGTTTAATTCTTAATGTTGAACATCAAGAAAACAAAAATAAAGGCCATGGAAAATCTAAAAGAATTCATCCTTGATAATGGGGGGGGGGGGGAGGGGATGAAATAGTAAAAGAGTTCTCAAACCTTGGATCCAATATTGATTGGAACAGAGACTTCAATCAAGAAATAAAAAGAAGACTGGGATTAGGAAGGGCAGCTATGAAAGAATTGGACAAGATCCTAAAATGTGAAAATATAACTCTGAACACTAAAGTGAGGTTTGTCCAAGCCATTGTATTCTCAATCACCATGTATGGATGGGTAGTGAAGAAAGCCAACAGAAAGAAAATAAACTCATTTGAGATGTTGTGCTGGAGTAGAGTAGTGAGGATATCGTGGATGGCCAAAAAGACGAACAAATGGGTCGTTGAATAGATCAAACCTGAATTCTCCCTGGAAGCCAGGATGACTACATTGAGGCCATCCTATTTTGGCCACATCATGAGAAGGTATGAATCATTGGGGAAGTCAATGATACTAGGAAAGGTAGAGGACAGTAGAAAGAGAAGGAAGATGATCTTCCATTTCCTATTCAGCTACCAGACATACAGTCTAATTCTACACTCGATACATAGAGTTTCTTATTTCAGTATGACTGAGTACCCAAGTATTGAAAAACCAGGTTGCACCCTTAACCACACAGCTCTTAACAGAAAGAAATTCACATTAGCATTTTATTGAAAAAACAGTAGTCCTCTTGGGGTGCTATCCTCTATGTGGTTGTAATTGCATAAACTTTAAAGGAAGGAAGTATGGCTACGGCCTCATCCTCCCATTTTCTCTCTCATTCATGCAGGGGAGAAAGCATGAATGTACTGTGGAGGCTAAAGAAATCTGAGTGGGAAACCTACAGGGGCATGGACACAGACCTTCTCTCTGTTTTTACACAGTCTTGTGGAAGACAACACCTAGGTAGGGCTTGCTTTGAATTACAGAATGATCTAATTCTAGATTAGATTTTTTTCATGGGATTACAAAGCTTGGCATGTTCTAAAATTCTGCTGGATGAATCCATGGTATGATATTATTTTGAGAGACAGCATGATGTAGTGGTTTCAGTATTAGACTAGAACTTCTGGAGACCAAGGTTCAAATGCCTACTTGATCATGGAAATCCACTGGGTGACTTTGGCCAAGTCAGATTCTCTTGTCCTAAGAAGAAAGCAATGCTAAACATCTTCTGAATAAATCTTATCAAGAAAAGCCCCTGATTGGGTCGCCTTAGGGTTGTCATGAGCTGGAAACAACGTGAAGGCACACAATTTTTGGCCTGTATTCTATGAATATTCTTCCCTATACTTCAAATGAATCATTGGAGATAGGACATGGCATAAAGTGGGTATTATCGAAGAAATTTCTTCTTTTCTTCTTTTCTTCTTTTTTATTGGGGGGGGGGGTGGGGGGGGTTGGCAGTCCATGCATCCTTAGAGAGTCCCAAGGCAGAAAATGTCCAATGCATCCAATGAAGTTGTCCATCCTAGAGCATCTTATGTTTTATTCCACTACCAACTGGAATTGATAAAGATGCGAAATTTTGTCTCCTTCCCAATATCTCTACCTCTAGAAGCCACCAAACATAATCTAATTTCTAATATCAAATAGAGTAGATTCACTGGACCAAGGCAATGTTTTATAAAAACATTGATTTACAGTTCAACAGTTGATTCATTTGATCTACCTTAGCTTTAAATTGCAATTTAATTTAGGGCCAATTTTTTTTAATCACAATACTTCTGTTATCTGGAACTGCTTAACATTTTAACATGTAGGGGCACAATAATTAAGGAACTTGATCTGATCTCTTAATAATTTTCTGATTGCCTGCTATGACCACTGTCATCACAAATGGATCTTATATTCCTCATGGACAAAAGAACCGTCTGTTAAGAAGCCTGTTTTGGATGGTTTTAGATTTCCATAAATGTTAGATCATCCTTAGTCTGCCATCATGGAAACCTCTAACCAAGTAGCTCATTCAGGTGTGCCTTCTTCAAGGAATTTTACACATGTTCCAAAACATAGGATTCTCCCAATGCACATAGCATGTAATTACCTAATGTATCATCCTTAAACTACATACTATCCCACATTAGGCTAGACTCATTGATTCAACTCTTGTTGAGACTAGCAAGTGGATTTAGGCCACTGACCACACGAGTTTTTAATTGGAATTCTATGGCTGCATCTGCACTGCAGAAATAATTCAGTTTGACACCACTTTAACTACCATGGCTCAGTGCTATGGAATCTTAGTATTTGTAATTTGTTGTGGCACCACAGCAATCTGAAAGAAAGTTAAATATCTGATAAAAGTACAAATCCTAGAATTCCATAGCATTGAATTAAAGCAGTATCAAACTGCTTTACTTCTGCAGTGTAGATGCAACATATGTGTGTAGCACTACAGTATACCCCTTCCAATTAGATGCATCTTTTGCTTTTTCTTTAACAGGTAGTCTCCCTCCAAAATGGCATTGCAAGTCACATGTGGCCCACAGGCTATACTTTCCCAAGTTACATGACCCTTAAGTCACTTTCAACCAAGAGGTTTCTATAAGTCTATATTTCCAAAAAGAAATGAAACCCTTGCAATTGACTCTCATGTTTCATCCCTCCCCTGCAGTGTACTTAATGTTTATTTTTTAATTGGGTTACATGCATGACGCTCCCACCATGAATTATTATTATTATTATTATTATTATTATTTCTAGCCTGCCCCTCTGAGCAAGCAATCGGGTTACAACAGAGGGGATTATACACACAATAACAATATACATGGATTAAAAAAACAAAAGGCAATGTATCAAGCAATAACAATAAAATCAGATAGCAATTAAACATAACAATAACTAGCAAAATACATAACAATTATAGGAACAAAAATACATAGTAATTTAAGTAACAGTAAAATTAGCAAAGCAAAATACATAACAATTGACAAAGCAAAAATACATAGCAGTTATAGCAACAACAACAAAATACATAGTAATTATAACAAAAATAACAAAAAATAAATAAAATTAACAAAGCAAAATACATAACAATTAACATACCAAAACGAGTAAAAAGAAAATAATCTCCATTCTCAACCCCCCATCCCAATCCTAGAAACAATGTGAACTATACACAATCTAAAAAAAAAAAGTGGGGGGGGGAGACAAGACTCCTCCTTAAGTCCAGGAGCCAAGGCATGGGAGGAGCCAGGTAGAAGGAGGGCAAACAAATTTAATGTATTTATAATTTATAATTGACATCAAGAGCCAACAGGATGTTTGTGTTCTCTCTTGGCAAAACCATGCTTGTAAAAATGTTGTCTTGTTGTCTTGTTGTTCTAATAATAATAATGTTTATTTCTTACCCGCCCCTCTGTAAAAACACTCAAGGTTTTCTGTGTTAAGTTATTAAAATATGTCACTATTCTAGAGAAATTATGAAATGGGTGTCATAATCGGTACAGCTTTCTATTATGTGGGAATGTTTATAGGGTGTTTTTTTAAAAAAATAAAAAAAGTTATTACCTGCTTTGTTGCACTGTTGTATGTGAAATACCTGAGTTTCCTCCAAGATTTGTTTTCTGTGATGAAGTGTTACTTTTTGTTGATTATCAGCAGTGACCCAAAGGACCTTCTTGGCTGCCGCTTCTAGACTCTGGAATGACCTGCCGGACGAGATCTGCCACATTACCACTCTAGAAGCCTTTAAAAAGGCCATCAAGATGGCTCTCTTCTGGCAGGCCTTTCCAGACTAGCCCTATTCAGTTTTCCCCTCCCTCCTCCCAACGACCTTCTCCGCCTCTTTCCCTAAGGATAATATTTTTCCTCCTCCTACATTAGGACTCTGTACATAGATTTATTTCTATTTTAAATTCCTTGTATTGATATTTTAACTCTTTCTTTTGTTTAATTCCTTTTTAGATTACTGTTTTAAATTTTATATGTCTCGGGGGGGGGGGAGGAGGGAGGACAAGGGGATTTTAAGTTGACTGTGATTTTATAGTGTTCTGTTTTAATATTCTGTTTTAATAACTGTTGTAATCCACTTAGAATTCCCACCGGAAAAGGAGGAATAGAAATAAATCCTACTATTATTATTATTATTATTATTATTATTATTATTATTATTGTATTGCACATACAAAACAAAGAAAAAATAGATATGATCATAGGCTAGGCATACACTTCAACATAAATTAAACCTGCATTGCAAAAAAAAAAAAGTATCTTGATGAAGATGTGTCTGTAATGTACATGTTTCAGATGTAGAGAGGAGAATGAGGTCCTTAGAACACAGAGTGTTTGTCTTTCAAGAGTTTGAGTTTTATATTAATCTGTTTGCTAAAACAAGAGCGCATAGGGGCCAGCTATGTCAACAATATGTTAAATGCCTGGTTACATAATTTTAAAATGGATAAGCATCTACAAATATTTTTTTTCCTAATACAAAACTGACACAATGCAAAATTGCCAAAGAGAAGTCACTACTGACATGCCCAGTTGTTTTTGTTATATCACCAAGAGTCAGCTGAACTATTCAATATCCACTAAAATGAAGCAATGTCCAACAGTCCCAAAACATCCATTCTTTATCAGCCAGCCACAATTTTAAAGTTAGAGAACTACTGCACTAATATGAATAACATCTAAGTTTCCTCAAGGGTTTGTTTTCATTGGCATAACCTTTAAATGTGTTTACATGTAAAGTAACAACAGTGCAAAAAGGTTTTGTAAGCATGTGCAGTACCCTAATTTATCACTGAGGGTGCATCTACACTGTAGAAATAGTGCAATTTGACACCACATTAATTGCTGCAGCTCCATCCTATGGAATCATGGGATTTGCAGTTTTACAAGGCCTTTAGCCTTTTCTGCCAAAGAGTGCCTCACAAAACTACAAATCTCCAGATTCTGTAGGACGGCACTATGGCAATTAAAGTGGTGTCAAACTGTATTATTTCTCCAGTGAAAATGCTCCCTAAGTCCCTGTCTATACACCACTGCACATATGGTGCCATGTATCTGAGATTAGTGCTAAGGGCTTTCAGGTGTTTTCCTATGCTTATCTGATGATCAGCCTTTCATTTTCTTGAGGTTGATCCTCTGTTTTGGCTGACAGACAGCAGAAGAACACACCTATTGGTAGCTCAAGTGAAGCCTCATCCCTTATTCAAGTATTTGGAGCTGGCCAGGGCAAAGAATACCTAAACCAGTGTAACTGAATTCAGAATGGCATCAACCATGCTCCCAGAAAGTCCTTGCTAAGTGTTCATGGAAAATGCCATAGACTTTGGGAAGAGACAGAGGTCAGAACCTAAGGATCATGGGAGCATTGATAAACCAACAACTTCAATGCCGTGTTTTTTCTGAATGCAGCCTTGGTCTGTACTGGTCTGGTCTGGCTGGACTGATTAACTACAGTGTCTTTTTGTGGCCACCATGTAGGAGGTGCTGCAGAATTGCAACGGCAAAAATAACTCCTTGTGTCTGAGAGCTGGTCTAATGGTATAGTATATCACGTCCTTGTACCATGCTGTCTAATTCCCAAGAGAAAGTCTCCGCAAGGCCTTCCATGTGGATTCCCAATATGGCAATTTAATAGTAGGTAGCAAGAGTGAGCCCCATTGTTTTTAAATGAGGTTCCTCTGTGGTTGTTGCTGCAGAACAAAATTTCGTGGAAGATCATTGCTATTTACACCTCCATCCATCAGTTGCTATTTGCCTGCCTTGTGCTCTACCAGCACACGAGGCAGTAGCATCAGTAGCAGCCCACATTCTCCTAAACATATATGTTTTATGTCTTGACTCTAGCAAGGAGCTTCAATACTTGTCCTCCATGTTAATCTTGACAATGTTCAAAGGCATTAAAGTCTGACATTTAAGTTAATGTCAATTAAAGGTATTCTATGGCCCAGGAATTGCAATAGGGGTTTTTTTTAATGATATAAATCAAATGATTCTCTACCAGCTATGATGCCATTGGCATTGTTTCTGTTGGAAAATGTATTCCATCAGTAGGGCACTCAGCCATAGCATATCATCAAGGAGGGAATTATGACCTATTTGTCATTTTGAGCACTGACAGATTCTGCCTACCTCTTTTTCCTCAGGTTCTGAGGCATACACGTTTTTCTAAAAAAAAGTTCATAATACATCATGAACAAGAATGTTCTCAAAACACTTCTTTTACAAACAAGAATTTGGGTAGGTAGGATGTGCTAAGAGGATGTCTATATAGGCTGGTGAGCATCAATTGCTCCTGCTATTTTAAGCCTTCAGGGCTGCAAAATACTTTGCTTGGAACTACTGCATATTTCTTTTATTTTTGAAATACAGGTTGAGCTTCCCTTATCCAAAATGCTTGGGATGAGAAATGTTCTGTGTTGTGGATTTTTTTTTCCAGATTTTGTAATACTGGTTTTTGCTTATATGGTACAGAAAGAGACTGAGAA
Organism: Urosaurus nigricauda; assembly: GCA_034509955.1. NCBI lineage: Eukaryota > Metazoa > Chordata > Lepidosauria > Squamata > Phrynosomatidae > Urosaurus > Urosaurus nigricauda. The sequence continues at coordinate 250,345,293 of JAOEGL010000001.1, read as the reverse complement.
TCTAAGAGGTGTGGACTTGCAAATACAGTACAAGTGCATACTAGGCTACTTGTGTTGTAATACTAAAAGTCTTGGGTTGTGGGGTACTTTGGATTTTGGAACTGAAGATAAGAGACACTCAACCTGCAGTAATTTATAAAAACAAGCAGATTTCAGAAACTCAGAGCAGAGTCCTTTTAGGGAAGAAATTACTCCATTACACATTAAACTACCAATTTATACTTTTCATTCCTTCTGCTTCACGACTTTCAAAATGTTATCATTTTATTGAGACTTGAATAAAGTTCCAGGACAATGGAAGTCCATTTATCCCAGAACTACCTAGTCCAAGACTACTTCAAGGCCATAGACAAAAAAGTATACTATTTTCTTTACAACAATGTCAAAGGTTTGTTGAAAGCCAAGGAGCCTGGATCAATATCCTTGTTCTCCCAATCTGGGCCTCTTTCTTCAAAGAAAAAAGAACCATCCTAGTTTTGCAAGGGATTGTACGTTTGTTTCAGATTGTGAAGGTCCTACTGCTAACAGGGGAGTTTGGATTGGGAACTGATTGCATCCAACCCCAAGTGGACCTGAATTCAAACTGAAATTTGGAAATATAAATCAAGCAACCATCTCACTGATCAGAATAGAAGCCAAGGTGATGGACTAGACAGACTTTTCATCTGCTCTAGTGGGGCTCTTTTTGTGTTCTTATGGTCATGGAAATTAGTAGAAGCTCTTGTATCTCAGAAGACTTAATATTAAATCAGTCAGACTAGGATAAATTCCAGGTGTATGAGAGAAGGATAGACATAATCAGCTTCAAAGTCAAAAGACTTTATATTAAAGGCAAATATCATCCTTCCCCTATATTCTGAAAAACATTCGGTTTCCGAATATGATGATCAACTTTTGTCAATGTATATGGACACTTCTGAATGGTGGCTGGTTAGTGTGTTTGCATATACATACAAACATACCTATATACTTGGTTGAATATTGAACAATGCATTGAAGATTGCATTAACACTCCAAGACAAGGAAGCTGCAATAGTCACTACAATCTGTCTGTCTGTCTGTCTGTCTGTCTGTCCACACACACATATAGACATGAAATATAAAATGTTTTGGTGCTGAACTTTTTTTCCTGTTGTTTTCATCCTAAAGTAAACAGCTGGTGCTCATGAACTGAATGCTATGCTGTATTGTGGATTTTAGTATGGGTCATTTGTCTGTATAATATTTTGCAAAGAGAAAACATTAACCAGGCAGTAGTAATGTGATTCCAATAGTGGGGTGGGGGAATCCAGTTCTTAAAAATGGAATATTTGAATTGGTAATGCCAACTGTCCACCCTTACTTACTAGCAATGGTGATCATATCTGCTGCTTTTCAAATAAAGTGCATAGCTTCAGACTGATACACTGTATCTAATATCAAGAGAGACTGTAAAGTGGCAACAAAACTAAATAGCTGATTTCATTTTTTTTTATTAACATGTATTAAAATGAATGAATTTAAATGAACTTAAATGAGGCTACCTATTTTGTTTCTGGCTCTGTTAGGCACTGGGGATAGAAAAAGACACAAATCAAACACTTGTTGTTTTGTTTGCTGTCTTCCAAATTGAAAGAATGCTCTCCTGCAGTAGTGACATCTTTATTTTGCTATTTGGAGCTTTTCCTTAACAACAGCAACAACAAAAACAGCATCAAGTAAGGGTTTGTGTCTTTTTTCAGTTAAAAGCAAAGGATATAAAGAATATAAAACAAATGGCCAAGACTGGAATCCTATTCATGTGTAGGTTCCTTAAATTACACTGATTTAAGTGGAATTAATGGTGCAAGCTTTGATACGTTTACTCAGAATCAGTCCCACTGAATTCAGTGGAATTACTCCCAGGTAACTGTGTATAGTGTAGGCCAAAATACCCAAAGGGCACCAGATCCCATCTGATCTTGGAAGCTAAGCAGGGTCCACCAGTCCCTAGTTTGTACTTGCATGGGAGTTCACCAACAAATACCAGGGGCTGTAGGCTACATTACTGAGGAAGGAACTAGCAAACCTACCTCTTGAGTATTTCTTGCCTAAGAAAAACCCTCTGAAATTCATAAGGTCACCATAGGCTAGCAGGATACTTGAAGGCATGTGCACACAAACACACACGTTTGTTTAGCATTGAAATCTTTTACTTAACTGCATTCAGAGTTGCATCCTAAGAGGATGATCTGCTCTTTCTAGAATCACCTTTGTTGTTGTTCTTGTGTGCCTTCAAGTCATTCCTGACTTCTGGTAGACCTAAGGCACACCTATCATGGGCTTTTCTCAGCAAGATTTCAGGGGAGACTCTAAGGCTGGTTTATATGACATGCCCAAGGTCAACCAATGGATTTCATGACCAAACAGGGAATCAAACCCTGGTCTTCAGAGCTGTGGTTCAGTACTCAAACCACTGGTGTTATAAAATTGATGATGCTTTGTTCAGGCCTTGCCTGGAATACTGTGTCCAGTTTTGGGCAACACAATTTAAAAAAGATGTAGGAGATTATCGCCCTGACTATCTTTTTCTGATCTGGGTATGGGCTGAAACCAGGCTGGGACCATGTCTTATCACACAGCTCCATGACAGATTGGGACTTCTCCCGTACTTAGCTAAAAATGCTTCTTTTCTGTTCCTAGCAAAGTAATGGGAGATGTTCCAACTGAGTATGGGGTGGTAGCGATTGATCTGGCCATGGAGATGTACAATAACACATTTCCGAGCCCAATCTCAGCCCATGCCCAGATTTGGGGGGGGGGGGGGGTGGAGCAGTGCGATAATCTCTGTAGACAAGCTGGAGTATGTCTAGAGGAGGGCGACCAAGATGATGATGGGCCTGGAAACCATGCCCTATGAGAAGGGAGCTGAGTATGTTTCGCCTGGAGAAGAGAAGGTTAAGGGGTGATATGATAGTCCTCTTTAAATATTTGAAAGAATGTCATAGTGAATATGCAGCAAGTTTGTTTTCTGCAGCTCCAGAGAATAGGACAGAAGCATAGAGCAATGGATTCAAGCTGTAGGAAAAGAGATTCCACCTAAACATTAGGAAGAACTTCCTGGCAGTAAAGGCTATTTGACAGTAGAATACGCTCCATTGGAGAATGTGGAGTCTCCTTCTTTGGAGGTTTTTAAACAGAGACTGAATGTCCATCTCTCAAGTGTGCTTTGGTTGTGTATTACTGCATGGCAAGGGGTTGGACTGAATGGTCCTTGAGGTCTTTTCCAACTCTATGTTTCTATGATGGTGATGATTCTTCACTTGGGAGGGACTGGATCTGTCCATGTACGAGAAAGTACTAGTGGGTCAGCCTTATGAAAATCAATAGACTTTATTGCTTAGGTACATCATGATGAAAATCTTGTCCATAAGATTTGTTTAATGTGTTCATAATGACTGAATCCGACTGGATTCAATAGCATTTCTAAGCAGACATCAGTAGATTTGGGTGACATTTAAAAAAGAGGAGGTTCTTTTTCTTCCTTTACCTTCACTCATCCATTCCAGCCAGAATCCTTTAATAAGTGTATTAGCGAAAGCAGGTGGCAAAAATAAAAAGTCTGAAGGCAATTTACCTTCTAATCTGAAATCTTTTGAATACAGTGCAGCTTTAGGGGACATCACTTGAGGTATGACAGTACAATCTGATACACAAAGGAGAAGCAGATGGAACTGTAACACTGAAGGAACATTTGCTAATAAATAACTCTCAGAAACTAAAAAGGGGCAGCTGTGCCTTTTCTTGGGGCATATTCTAATTTTTGATACTATCTTACATTCTTACAGCAGCTTTTCACTCTCCCTGCTCACTTCTGAAAGGATATTCAGAACCAGTGCAGAGCTCTCAAAGCCTGCATAGCAGAAGTAAGTGCTGGTTCACTTCAGGATAATGAGACCTCCTTCCCCATCTCTAGTGTTATTTATTTTGTTGCAAGATAAAACTATCTCTAGCACTTGATAGATCCTTCCCAATAAACTTTTAACTAGAAGAGAAGATACATTCACATTCAGCAGACAATGATATCCCATTATTATTTTATTATTTTTATTTTATTTTTGCATTTTCTCTCTTGGTGTCCTAGCTACATACATTCTTGGGAATGATAACATCCTAGGTTGATCTAGTACAGATTTGACATTGCTGCAAGGGTACTTTCTGCAATTTTGTTGTAGCTGAGATGGATAATGGTGGCAGAACCTTTCTCCTTCTGCCTCTGGAGGCAAAAGAACTCAGGCTGTCACTACAAGGTGCCTGGTGTCGGAAACATAATAAATAATGGGGACAAAAATTTGCTGTGAATGTGCATCAGTAAATGAATCCCCAACCTGTTTGAGAAGTGAACATATAGTGAAGCACTGATGGCTCGTACGACACATTGGCTGCTGCCATACTACAGAATAAATGCATCTTGACACTGCTTTAACTGTCATAACCCCATCTTATGGAATCTTGGGGTTTGTCATTTGTTGTGATAGAGAAGGCTAACTATCTCACAAAACTACACATCCCAGAATTCCATAGCATTGAGCCGTAGCAGTTTAAGTGGTATCAAACTGGATTAATTCTACAGTGTAGATGCAGCCCTTATCCAATACTGAGGAATAACATCATGTCTAGTAGACAACTTGGGAAGTATCTGGAAACCATAGGATATGCTCAGGGTTACTGGACTTGAACACTCATTCAGTCTTTCACTATGCAAAGGGATCTTGTAACACCTTTGAATGACCTAACTGAGCAAAAAATATTGTAGCATAAGCTTTCATAGACTTGATCTTCTTCCTCAGTAAACGAAGACTGTATGCCATCTGTATTTTCCATATTCCAGACTAACACAGCTATGTCTCTGAAGTCTTTCTAGTGTTAATATCTGTGATGAAAGCTGAAAGTAATATTTGGGACTGGAAGTAGAATGCATACAGATGTGTGTTTTTTCCTTCCTTGTTTGGTTCAGCTGTCTTCTGCTCATAGACATGATGCTGTAAAGGCTGAACATCAAAGGTTTATATGAGATGTTTAAGAACTTGGGCCTAAATTATTTGTATTTAGGACATTTGAATTGGGTTAGATGCACGTAATACTCTAGATGTTGTTGGATTGCAACTCCCATTAGTCATAGTCACCATAGCCTAAAGTGAGGAATGGTAGGAGTTGTGATCCAGCGACATCATTCTCAGTTCAACCTAAATACAGTTTTTTAGTCCCAACTAGAGTAGGTGTATAGATCCACTGAATTAATGAGAATGTCAATCCATTGAATAAGTTTCATTCATTTAGGGAGTCTACTTTAATTAGATTAGTAAACGAATTTAGGCTTAGGTCTTAAAAGTCTTATTTGTCAGCACCTCTCTTTCCTCACCTATAACATGCAGCTACTTTGCTTCTAATATTACTATTCAACTAGTGTAATATCTTTCCCCCACAATTCCTTTAAGCCAGCAATCAGTTCTGGAAGTTTTCCATTCACTGAAAGTAATGAAGAAATATATATGTATGGGGCAGGAGGAGGGGGGGTGCTTCATGGGCTATAGGCATTCCTTAGCACTCTGTTTTGCAGACCTCAAACACCCCCACCCCCACCCCCCCGGAGATTATTTAATCCACCATACCCCTCCCATTTATTACAGCCAATGTTTAGCCAACCCCCACTCCAAAACACCCAAACTGAAATCCAGAATCAGAAGTTACATTGATGGCTTCTGCTCATGCCAGGAGTGATACTGAAAGCCATTGGTTGTGTTGAGGTGTGATAGCCTTCACCTTCTTTGCAGTTGCCCACTCCTGATGGAAAGAAGCTGGGCATGCAGAAATTTGGATTGGGATATTGGTAAAATTGTACCTTTTATCTGTAAGGGCACATATATCAAATAGACTGATTCAGGAAATCCAAAAAGTACTTTCTGCAACTATAAATTGTCAGCTGGCTACATATTTTGCCAGTCAATGCACAGAGGAAAACCTTGATAAATTGTATGGTCGCAACCAATCAAGCAGCAAGGAACAGATTATTAGATCTGTTTCAAAAATTGCTGAGATGGATACTAGCAAATTGAAATATGGTTTTGCACTGACATCTAGGTTCTCTTCCCTTTATTTCACGCAAATAAACTGTGGCACCAAAAATGGACTATGATAAATCTGGCTACTGGAAAATTTTGAGTAACACTTTGAATGATGTTTTAATAAAATGTACATCCTCCTTGATTTCTTGTACTCTTATCAAGACATGACCATAAAAAAATAAGAGATGGCTTCTACTTAAAAAACAAAACAAAACCTAATATCCTATTATCCTGAATAAACCAAAGCATAATATTCCTTTGACCTTCCTTGTTTACCAAATAATCTGTAAATACCTCCTCCATTAAATTTATGCTGGTGAGGCACTAGTATGTTCTTCCAATGTTTTCCAATGTGTGCATATACGCACACACACACATGCACTTGTTGTTGTTGTTGTTTGGCTTGAAGTCATTTCCAACTTATGGCAACTCTAAAGTGAACCTATCCTGGGGTTTTCTGAGGCTGAGACTTGCCCAAGGTTTCCATAGCTGAGAAGGTATTCAAAGCCTGGTCTCCAGAGTACTAGTCCACCACTCAAACCACTTTGGCTGTCATTTTCCTATAAGGAGACGGGGGGGGGGGGGGGGTACATGCAGATACACAGACCCATATTCTAAGAAAGGATGCATAAATTGATTCCTTCGCTCTGTGGCTTTCTTTACAGTACATAACAAATCTGAAATAGACCTACCAGGCTGATAATGTAGATTATGTTTTTTCATGATGTGCTGGCTTAAAATCTTTTTTTAAAGCTTTTTTATTAGTGTTCTGTAATTTGCATGCTATGGTTGCATAAGAGAACATTTATTCTTGATCCAAATATATTGGATTTTAAAGAAAGAGCAGGCAAATCTGCATACAGTTTGAGAAAATGTGTTTTCAGAAATACTTTGAACATTTAGATAGCCATATGAATATACCATTGATAATTAATAAATTTCCATTAGTTACATAAATGAATTATGCAACATGTTTTTATTGAATGGTGAATATTTATGTATATTTGGTTTGTGCATCCATAATTGTTAATATATTTACTAAGCTCACTTGTTTGTCAGATAAATTTAATTTTTTCTTTAGTTCTTAGCTCCATTGAAAGAATTGCTACCTAATTCACATTTGTCAATTAAGATTTTTTTAAAAGCAAGAGCGAACCCCAGTTGAATTAAAAATCAGTGTCATTTTTAGACTGCAACGTGTTCTATGTATTGGAATAAAATTTCATTGAACTCATTTCTTAGCAAACATACATAGAAATTCAATGCTAATCTCACTGATGGCAGAGGACTGTGCCATAAGCTTTTATATGAAAACTGATGATCAAAGAATTATTGGATTGAAGTAGCTGGTGTAATAGGGAGTGAGAGAATCTTTGGCATGCCATTGTGATTCAGTAATACCTTTTCTTCCACAGAACAATAGTGCTTCCTTCATCCTATTGATATTCAGCTGTATGAGAGAAAGAACAGCTCAAAATTATGTATGATAATCTAATGGTTACAAAAATGGATGCTAAATTTAACAAAGCTTTTGCACCTTAAAGCTGAGATTTAGCAGCTGTAAATTCTGACTAGCTAAGGTTGGAGGTGTATGATTAATTCTTTTAATTTACTTTTTATTTAAAAAGTAGCCTGAAAACTCAAGGAAGAAGATGCTAAGAGAGAAGAAGGGTGTCTTTTTTCCTCTTCAGTCCCAAATGTCTTCATATGTTACCCTTCTTTGTTCTTTTTCATTTTTAACTGCACAAACTCATCCCTGTCTGACACAATATTGTGTCATCCAGATCTCATGTAAACTAGAAGATGAAGTTCTGTTGGCTACTAAAAACGTTTCAGGAATGCTGGGGGGATTGCTTGGTGAGGTATAATGGCACACTTGATGCTTTAGTTGCATCAGACCCTGAATTAGTACAGAGGACTTTATCACACGTGGCTTTTAAACTGCACTTAGAGGCAGAAAAAAGTATCTTTGGTGATACTTATTGCACAGTGACACCTCCAACCCATAGCTGCTGTGCCCCCAAAGTGCAGTATCCCTTTTCACTGAGAAGAAAGCTGTCAGTGAGTTCGCAATCACACTAGTCTGCAGCTGCAAATGTCACTGCTAAGGCAGTTGCAATATTGGCAGTCATGTTGTGTCAATGTCTCTTCCTCTCCCCCATCCCCCATTTGCTATTCCCAAGCAAGCTGACTCCCTTTATTTTGGTGATAAGGTGACAAGTTCTGTTTTAACTATGGTTGTTGAGGGCCAGGCCCACACATAACTCTAGTTCACGTCTCAGCCTCATGAAGCCACCCTTAGCTATCACATCTCCTTTCTGATTCCCATCCTGCCCAAACTATATTCCAAAATTCCCTTAACTGTTCATATGGTCCTCCACCCACCATGGCCTTAGGCAATATATTCCCTTTTACCTTTATTTATTTATTATATTTAGTTATTTATATGCCACCCTTCTCCCAGGACTGGGACTCAGGGCATCTTATTACATTAAAAACAATACAATTAAAAAGATGCAAAAATAATAATAATAATATTATTATATATAATATTTAATATTAATATAATATTAAACTACAATACAAGAAGAAGAAGAAGAAGAAGAAGAAGAAGAAGAAGAAGAAGAAGAAGAAGAAGATAAAGATATATAAAATATAAAATATCTGTCAATGACCTTCTTTAAATGTGAACTTGTCACCTCAACACCCTGCCCACAAGTTTTTCATTTCTATGGCTATTCATGCAGTCTGGTTATAAAGGTCTTTTCTGGGCACCAGGTCACTCCATGCATCTGAGGAAGTAGACCAAGTCTATGAAAGCTATGACTACAGCTCCTTTTGCTCAATTTGTTTCAAAGGGGCTATGAGATCCCTTTGCACATTATGGTTAAAGTTGAATATTTAAATAGTTAATAACGTTAATAAAAAACTATAGTTAATAAAGTGTCTATTTGACATCTAACTTGTATCTGGTCTCATTTTATGGCAAAATAAATTTGGTGCATGGTAGAACCCCAACTACAGCATTTTCAGTAAAGTAAATATCACTTTCCATGCAGAAAATAACATCTGTATGCAATAAATGCTCTTTTATGTGAGAAAATGCTGATTTCCATCAAATAAGTCAGAAACTGCAAATATTTTCAGCAGTCCAGGATTTGTCTTATGATGTATACTCAAGATTTTTTTTTTTTACCATTTAGTGATTATTTGAGAATATTATTTCCATCCTTATTACTTTAGGATCACAGCAACTGAACTGGGCGATACCTGAATGACCAAGTCATTCACTGTTTTTATCACACTGATTGAAACTAATATCACTCCAGTTCTATTGTCTGTGGTCAACTTGAGAAGAACTAAATAATTTATTAGTGAAACCATCTTGGCTGATGAAGTTCATCTGGAGTAATAAAGGGCCCCTAGTATTGGAATTATTCATTCCTTCAAAGTGACAGGTTGCTAAATTAGAATTTATAATCTATTCTTATCCACTAACTAAAATGCTCCATAGAGATTACATGTAGAAAAACTAGAAGCTTGTGAGGGGAAATATGAACATGCTACAAAGGGGCCTGTGGTCTCACAAGGATGGAGACATGTTGATTGCAAAGGTAGTGTCTTTGTTGAGATGCAAATGGACGTGAAATTTCCTGGACTTTGAAAATCTCCCAGTTGCTCCATGGCCAGAAAGAGGAGGGGCCAGCCTGCAAGATATGCCCGTCCATACCATTTGAACTATGAAGGGAAACAGTAAAATGGAGGGCTATGACTAACTTCTTCATTTTTTCCCCTCCTGTTTGGTTTGTAACACCTTGCCTGATGAAGAAGCCAGTAAAGCTTCGAAAGCTTGCAACATGTATGTTGTGCCTTTTGGTTAGCCAATAAAAGTATCACTGTTTGTTGGATTTTTTGATTGGATTTGCTAAATGGCCAACACGGCTACACCTGGATGTTTATATGTGGTTTGTTTTGTTTAGTTTTGTTTAGTTTTGTTTTGAAATAAGAGCTCTGATTCTATGGAAATCACCAGGAAATGTGGGAAAGAAGATCTTTTACTGTAGACATGGGTCAGAGACACACTATGGCTGTGCAGGCATTTCAGCCACATTCTCAACCAGATCATGATTTGGCCGGCTTTGGAGTGACTCCAAATTGAATCAGGTTGAGTCAATGATGTCCCATTGAATCAGGTTGAGTCAATGATGTCCCAAATTTAAATGAATTCAGAGATATGAACACTGAAATGGTTAAGAAATCAGCAAGGAAAATACCTAGGCATTATGTTTCTAGCATTGCAATATAAGGGGAAAAACTAGGGTGGGTGTGATGAGGAGGACTAGATGGGGCTATTGTTTGCTATTCAGGGCTCTACCATTTGAGAACCTCACCAGCAATTTCCAGTTGCAGTTCTTGTGGGAAGGAATTGTGTCAGCTCAATGAAGTTATATATTCCATTTTCTCCTGCTCATCCTTATTCTTTGTTGGCAGAAATAAATGCACATAACTTAAGGTCAGCTATAATGGTAGCCAGTGATCATTAGATCTTAGGGCTGTACATTTCTGAGGTGTAGTAGAGTTTGATTGTCATTGGCCCTACACAGACCAGCAGAAAGCGCTGGCCTGTGGATGGAGTCATGGCGCAGTGTCCTGATGCTGGATGCCCTAACACCAGTCCAGACAGTGTGTGCCATCATGACCCACCTCCGGCACTGCATCCAGATGATGCAGCACTGAAGGGGCATCATAAAGCTGTGCCACCACAGCTATGGCATCCTTGGAGGGCTCAAAAAGAAGCCACTTTTTGTGGCTCATTTTTGAGCTCTCCAGAGACCAGATCGGAGCAACAGCATAAGGTTGCCACAGCCCCGATCCAGCCAGGAAAGGGACGACTGCATGCCACCCCTTAGCGGCAATCTGTATAGCTCCTTAGTATCTCTTTCAGTCAGACTCAGACTCCAGTTTTGTTTTAATTCTCTATTTCTTAATTCTACTGCTTGTTTTGTCAATAGCTTTTCAGTTTAGTATTTATGTGCAATTGTGATTTGACTGTTTTGTTTATCTTTAAGCTCCCCTTCCTTTTCACCTAACTCTAGTTTTCTTAGGTTAAAATTCAGTTCTTCCCAATTTTTCTTAACTATTGTGTGTAATTGTAGCAGTGCAGGTAATTTTATTTTTATTGTACCATTTTATCCTCTCCCCCTGTATGTGTGCGTGAGCAAACACACATAATATTATCTCTAGCATTTTTGGTGTTTGATTGTTGCTTTAAAAATTAATTCCTTTCTTTTTCTTCTTCTTTAGTATTACTGTGGCAAGCTGCAGTTGTATAGAAACAACAATTGGGATTGAATGCACTAAATACTAATAAGCTTAAAAGATATGATTCTATGCAAGGGTGCATTAGTTTTGTTAGGTGAGATGAGGGATCTTCTGTTTTAAAATTTTAATGTAATAGCTCTGTCTTTTTAGTTATTGTATATGTTTCTCTGTGTGTGCATTTCTTTCTGCCAGCAAGCAATTATAGCAGTTCACATTCTGTTCAGCAAAGCAATAAACATACTACTGTTCTTGGTATTTTGCATTTATTTCGAAGGAAAAACACTATTCTTTTATTACACATTTGATTCAGATTTTTCTTTAAGAAAGTACATTTATATCCCTTGCGTCTTTTTATTAGTCACATTTATTCATCATGAACAAATAAGCCTTTTCCTTATCCTCCACCTCCTACTCTTTATGTTGTTGTCCTTTTTCTCCATTACTGTTAATTTAACATAGAACCATTGCTGAGCCAGTAGCACACAGCTTGGTGCCTTTGCTTGGGTCACAGAAAGACAGACTGATAGTCCTTCTTCATCCAAACTAAGGAAATTATCAGACAGGGAAAATCGGGGAAGAAAAAGGCATACAAATGGCAAAGTTGTGAGATTGCACTGAAGATTTTCAAATGACGTTGCACTTATTCAGGACTTAACCCATGAAGATCCAGGAATGGTCCAGCAACAAACCATTCCTGGTACTTCCCTGTGAATGGTTTGTTGCTGGAGCATTCCTGGACCTTCATAGGTTAAGTCCTGGATAAGTGCAGTGTGTCTGAAAATCTTCAGCATAATCGCACAACTTTTAGTATGCCTTTTACTCCTGGCTGTAGACACTGCAGGTCTACAGTGGAAAATACAGTTGTATAGCACACATTTTTGTAAAGCTCATTTAGTAAATACATTCAGTTGAATCAAAATACATGTCCATTCCATTAAGGCTGGGGATGTTTACACAACAGAAGCCAAACTGCTAATGCACTACTTAGCAATGAAAACAACCCCAGATGGTTGCAGTTGTGCAAGCCTCTCCAGGTACCAGGTCCAGTGTAACTGAGAGGTGGTTCGTACAACCACATTATGTTTTGTTAGCAAAATGTAGTGTGATTGAATCTAGATTGCATTTTCTTCTCTGGGCTCACAGTCACAAGAACAGAAGAGTGGCTTTCCTAAACTAAACCAATATCTAGCTAACTCAGCATTCTGTTTTATTCAAAACCCAGCCTGTCAACTAATGATGTGACTACTTTCTGAACAGATGGATTCTAAAATTGTGTTGAGAAGGCATAAAATAATGGTTCAAAATTCTAAAGCACTAAATACATGGAGAAAGTACTATAGCATTTTGAATAGACCTTTGTGCTCATTCCAAGATGCTAACATACTGTTATTTAGAGTGCAAAAAGAAAGAAAATATTTGCATTTCATATTGTTGCAACTAGAATCCTGGTCAAAAACATTCAAGTTTTACTGATAACGTGTTGCTGTTGTTGTTGACTGCTGTCAAGTCAAATTCAATTTATGGTGACCCTATGAATGAGAGACCTCCAAATCACCCCAGTCATCAGCAGCCCCACTAAGATCTTGCAAACTCAGGGCTGCTGCTCCCTTAACTGAGTCTATCCATCTGAAATGCAATCTTCCTGTTTTATTACTGCCTTCCACCTTGCCAAGCATTACAGTCAGCCTTCTGTATCTACAGATTCTTTCTCTTTGGAGTCAACCATCCATGGCTTGAAAATATTAAACACTCATCCCTCCACATTTGCTGGGGTCAGGGACACAGGACCCTCATGAATGTAGAAAAGAACACTATGTTTTTACCTGAGAGAACACCTCTCTAGAAATCTCTAGGTCCTCCAGTGCAACTCTGTGGTCAGCATCTGACAGACATTGACCATAGAATTGTCTTGGAGGAGCTACAAATGTCTAGTGGAGTGTTCTCTCTAGGAATCTCTAGGTTCTTCATTGTGACTTTGGTTAAAGTTGGCCATAGAGTTGCACTGGAGGACCTAGATATTTCTAGAGAGATCTAGATATTCCTAGAGAGAACATATTAATAAAATCCATGAATAATCAAACCTGTAAAAGTCAAAGTTGCAAGTGTGGAGGGAGATATACATATATATATTCAAAAAGCAAATATTGATTTTGCCATTTTATATAAGGGATACCATTTTACTATGCCATTGTATTTAATGGGACTTGAGCATCCACAGAGTTTGATATATATGGGGGTCTTGGAACCACATGCCAGGGGATACCAAGGGCTCACTGTATTGTCTTTTCTGGTGAGTATTGGACATATTCTCATGATATGTCCAAAGTATGACAATCTGAGTTTGGTTATCTTGGCTTCCAGAGAGAGCTCAGGTCTGATTTCCTTTAGGATCCATCCTTTTGGCAGTCCAGGGTATCCACAGAACTCTCCTCCAGCACTACATCTCAAATGAATTGATTCCTTCTTCCAGTTTTCTCACTCCTTCCTCAAAGTCTAATCCACCTCTGCATATGAGGTGTTCAGCATGCAGGTTAAACAAATAGGGTGATTAAAATGTAGCCTTGCCTGACCTTGCCTTCTTACCGATTGAAAACCATTGTGCTTGTCCATATTCCGTCCTGACAATGGCCTTTTGTCCCGAGTACATGTTTTATTTTACAGAATTTCTACCTGCAGGTGTAACAATATGCTGAGCTGATAGTATGTAGATGTTTAAACAGAGCTGTCAACATAATTTCTAATCTATAAATTTATTTTATTCAGCTTTCTGGTACCATTAATCATTTTGATGGGCAATATGTAGCAGCAATGACTAGGTTTTTTCAGGCATCAAGTGGGTTTTATTATTCCAGGAGTGATACTTCTGTAGAATTACAGGGCTGTGCTATTGCATCTGGTTTTGGATGATGGTTCTATCTTTACATATAACAGTTATATACAGTTTTGACTACCTCATACCACCATCACAATATATGCAGATAATATGCTAATTTATCTTTATGGCACCTCTCAAGGGTCATTACCAAGGCATAGTCAAATATACTGAGGACATTAATAATGATTGTAATAAAGCTGGCTTTGAAAAGCATTAAGGACAACATAATGATGCTTGCAGAGCTGCGGATATATTGGCGAAAGGATGAATGTGCATTAAATGGACTTTCATTTTGGTAACATTCATTCTGATTCAGATGAGTGTATAAAACAAGTTAATTTACCATTTGCTAGTAACCGGTTAAAGATTTAATCATGAAAAGTGCATTTACTTTGAATGAGTTATTACTGCCAAACTTGCACCTTTGCAAATTGAATTACTTTTTGCGAGAAGGTGTTTTCAGATTAAGTAATGGGAGGACTACTGACCCTGCTGTTATAAGATCTGATTACTAGAGATTTAAAGGGGTGGAGGAATAGATTTGTAAACAAAAATAGGGAAATGCATGATTAAATATCACAAAAACAGTCAGGAGATAACCAAAGTTAAACTTCCAACTCCACCAGCAACGTGTTTGAATTCTTCCTACAGAGGTTTTCCTTATTAAAAATGTTTGAGATTAAAAACATTTTTGATTTCAGGGGTTTTCAGATTTTGAGAATATTTGCATTTTCATAATGGAGATGGAACCCAAATCTAACATGAAATTCATTTGTGTTATGTATTCACCTTTCCTCATTTGATCTCTGTTTACTATCATTACCTTGCCCCATACTCAAGTAATGTAACTGCACAGGATCTTCCACTATTAGCTATGGAAAAGACTTCTGAGTGCTTCTAACATCTGTCCACACAGACAAGTTTTTAAAAGACCACCTTCAAATACTGGCATGCATTTATATTAGTAACTCAACAAGAACTCTGTGCACAAATGCAATGAAATAATATATCTACAAAAAAAGTATTATGTAGGTGAATATTTCTTAGGAACACTCCTGTGTTATATCATAACAGACGAACTGGCGTTCCCAATCCTGTAAGATAGGGTAACATGCAAAATACCCATTGTGTTTTTCAGAGATATGCTGCTACCACTTAACATGTTTTTAAATAGCTTTTACTTTGTTAATATGATAATCCAGGCATATAAACTTATGGAAAAGGACAGATCTCTTTAAACACCCTAACAATCAGGTTAGGACTTTCCTGATAGGCAAGAAAACCAGATCAACTTCAGTTTTCCAGTGCAGTATATTCATTGGGCAAGTAACCCACTCTCGGTCCCAGAGGAAGGCAATGGTAACCCCCTAATGAACAAATTTTACCAAGAAAACCTTGTGATGGGGTTGTCATAAGTAAGGAATGACTTGAACGCACACCACCACCACCACCACTACAACTTTCATTAACAGACAGAGCAGAGGGAAGTTCAGAAATAGTCATTCAATTAAAATTAATAATAAAATAAAATAACCAATTAGTCAACTAACTAGGGGTTCAGTGGTTAAGACACTGACTCTGTTGATTTCAAGATCAGCAGGTTGGCAGTTCAAGACCCAAGTATTGTGTGATGGGTAAGCTCCCATCACTAATCACAGCTTCTTCCAACCTAGCAGTTCAAAAGCATATAAAGGTACAAGTAGATAAATAGGTACCACTTTGGTGGGAAGGTAACAGCATTCTGTGCAATCATGCTGGCCACATGATCACAGAGTAGTCTTTGACAATGCTGGCTGTTCGGCTTGACAACATTGTCAAAGGGGAATCCTTTACTTTTTACCAACTGACTAACATTAAAAATAATTAGTGAAAGGAGATATGAGATGGGGATAAAAGATGAAAAGAAGCACACTGGAATTCCTTAGTGTAGCATAAGACAACATTGATTCACTCCTGTCCATGTAGAGACCAGGGGAATTTATTTGACAAACAAAGATAGTCCTCTGGGGATGGACAGATTCCAGAGGACAACTCAAACTGAACAGTCAACAACATAGGTAGACTTGTTCATATACCCAGCAGTTTATTCTTGCAGTCCTTTCATATATTTTATTTAGTGCAGGGATGGGCACCTACAATGAGTTGGGGAGGGCACTTTTTTGCCCCTGGGATTCTCCAGGTGTTGCACAGACTCCCCCTCCCCCCAAAAATGCTTTAAAACATAAAGAATCTTTTTAAAGTGGCAAGAAGTTAACATCTATATGTTGTTGTTTTTAAATGAGTATTTTATATCTACACAGTATCAGAAGTCCCTGTGGTACAGATTGTGTGTGCATGTGCATGTGTGTTTGTGATGTATCGCTCTTGAAATTTCATATAATTTTATGCTGACGGTCGTTTATTGGTCTTTCTTTCAGACACAACATTGTTCTTTCCATCATTCAGTTTGAACTCATATTTAGAACTACCTTCTCTAACATCTCTGACTGAGACTGGATTTGCAACAGGACAGGAATGGAACAGAATGATGATCTATTTGACAGTGAAGACAAGTGCTCTAAATGGTACTCTCCTTTACAGTGAGTACAAATGCTTTATAAATAATGAGTGTCATCTAGTGTCACCCAAACACACTTCTCCTTCAACAATAGGACTTCCCTTTCTCCTCTCCTCTGTATACTTCTGAATTCTAGGGGGATCTATTCTGCCATATATATATATATATATATATAGTCTTCCTGGTAGACAGACACTATTAGATGTCTGTATCCTCTTTTATTATTATGCAGGTAGCTCTAGAATTATTCATTTGTTTTCTCCATCAAAATGACACCAAACAAAGTTATGGAATAGTGCGTGATGATTTTATTTATTTAACCATCTCTTTTGAATATATGTACAAAGATTTCTACCTTTTTTGTGCTACCAACAAAGGGACTAACTAAGCAATGTTATCGGTGATAAAAATAACAGTAAACTACATCATTAAAGAGAATATCTAAGCCATTCACAGCATTTTTTTAAAAAAAGGAGCCAACTAAGAGATAATCAACTACCTAGCAACCAAGTTAAATGTTTACTTGAAGAAAAATATTTTTAAATGTCGACAGACCAACAAAAAGGGGGATAAAACTAAGTTCTTGGAGCATGCAGCTAAAATTTTAAAATGCTCACAATATATCCATAGAATTAGACCCAGAGCTGTCTTTCTATGAACATGAGGGGGGTGTTTCTATTTGTAGAAGGGTACGTATGAATTCTAGAAGAGGCTTCTTTTGGGGGGGGGGGGAGAAAAAGGTAATTCATGCTAGTTTCTTCTCCAGCTCCTGTGCCCTTCCCACCCTATTCTGATAGTTTCCCTCATTTCTCCGGAAGAGATAATGGAATGGGAATTTTTACTGGGAACTTTTGTTTTAATGCTATTATTAGGGTGGGAGGGAGATAGGGAATTTGAATTGTTATATTTTATTACATTTTAAATTTGTCAATTTGTTTGATTTTTATTGCTTTCAATTATTGTTACCTGCCTCGATCCAATATAGGGAGAGGCAGGATACAAATTATTATTATTATTATTATTATTGGCGCAAAAAGGGTTGTTGCAAGAAATAGATAGGGGTATAGCTACAGGGGGGCAAACTGAGGATACTGCCCCTCGTAATAATTTTGCCCCCCATGAAATTTGCCTTTAGTCCTCAGATTTTTAGCCTTGCAAAGAATGAGACACCTAGGTCCTATCTGCACTGGGCAGGATTTAGTCCTTTAGTCTGTCCATTACCTGCCACCATTAGCTGCCCTTCTGTTCCTATACTGTGGTGATTGCATGGGAATCCCACTTGGCCAGCGGTATGTCTTCACTTGTGTCTGGGGTCAGAATGAAGCACCCACTGATGGGCACCTACTAGGCCTCTTCTTCTGACCTCAGACTGAGCATCCCATAGTAGTATCAGATACATCTTGTGGCCCAATGGGATGCCCGTGCAGACAGACACCACAGTGCAGGAATGGGGGGCTCCAAATCTTCCCAAAAGACCAGAGCAACAGGTAACTTTTACAACTTTGTTTTAACATAATTAGCCCCTGGCTCCGGTGTGGAAAGTACCAGACGTCATCCAGAACCAGAGTTTGGGCCGTGTTTTGTTTGAACAGGACGATGCCAGAACAGTGGTGGAATGGAGGGAACAGGGCTTTTGACCCATGCAAACAAGGTTCTAGATAATACTTTGTGAGAGAGGCATTTGAATTTTTCAGCCAGAGAGCTCTTCTGGTGCTTCTGGCCAAACTACAACCCCTCAAATGCCATAGATGTTGCCATGGCAAATAAAGTGGAATCATAACACTAGAACTGTGTAATGTGAAAAGACTCCAAGCTGTATTGCCCTGTTACAGTGGTAGACATCTGCTTAAATGAGTGGCAGAGTGAGAAGATGCCTTCAGAAGAAGAAAAAAAGTCACATACACATGCAAACACAAGCACTTTGGTCTTGTACAGGTGACCAGCTGCATCCCACTTTATGTACTTCTTTTTAACTTATGCTTTACCCCTGACAGAAGTGATAGTGTTTGGCTTCAAGCATTTCTTCTGAACTGGGTCATGGATGAAGATGTTTAAATAGCAAATAAACTTTTGCTCTAGCCATGGAGGGAGGTGTGTGTCACTATTTTGGCTTGTCAAATCGTAAACCATTTTAAAATAGTTTATATTTTAATTAAACATCTTCAGTTTCAAAATGTTTTCTTTTTCAAAAATGATTCAAAAAAGGTAGAAGTATGTTCATCAAGTAAGCACAAAATAATATCAGAGTAAATAGCAACTGGATAGCAAATAGCAAATGGCAGAAAACATGAAAACTGAATTAAATTCGACAGACTATAATTGTATCACTTGGGGATAAGAAAACATAGGGAACCTTTGTGTCTTGTATACATATGGGGTGGGGAGAGTGAAAGAGTGAGAGAGCTTTCTTGTTGATTGTAAAAGCAACAAAGAATTTTGTGCCACCTTGAAGATGAGTGGATGTATTGTAGCATAAGGTTGTGAAAGGCTACAGTGTGTTTCATTAGATCAAACTTGCAAGGATTTGTTCTTTTATGGAGTAGACTGACATGGCTGGAAGTTGTAGATTAAAGATATTGCAAATAAAAAAGAAGAAAAAGTGGTTCAAAAAGGAGACAAGTGAATTTCCATTTGGTGTCTGTTCTGCTTTAAAGGCAAGCATGCTGTTGCTACTACAGAGCATGGTGCCTCATGTGCTGGGACTTTCTTTTCTGCTCCTCTCCAGTGTGTCATATTTCTTTGGGCCTGTAGGCCATCCCACCATGGAGCCATAACTCTCCTGTGCCTTGCTATCTGATCTCCAGTTATCCTCTGTGGAAATGTCAGCCTGAAGCCTCTATGGAGACTATATTTTCCGTAGGTACAATCATAACAGCTATAAGCTCCACAGGAATCTTGATTTGAGACAGCTTTACTCAGTGGTGCCGGCAGAGAACTAAAAAGCACAGTGAAGCCAGATGGTGATTTCACAAACCATATAAACAAGCTGTTGAACTTTATACATGGTAGTTTTCTGGGTTTTTCAGCAAATACTTCCCTATAGGTGAGCCATTCACATAAACAGTTTTCTATATGAGAATTATTGTGGGGATCATCGTACAGTTGGGAAAGCATGCAGTAGAAAAGGACCTTTAGACGCTAATAGCCTGATTCTGTGCACATTTATTTAGAAAGAAATTCTGCTATGTTCAATGGAGCTTACTCTCAGAGAGAATAATAAAAAGCATGATTCAGTACTGAGTTCTTTGCCGTTAAATGGCCAAGTTACAGTATCTATCTGGTGGAGGGGGTGGAGTCTCAGTCAGTGAAGAGCTGAACTGGTGTGCACATGTTCAGACACTCAGTGGTGCTGGCAGAGAACACAGCACAGTAAAGCCAGATGGTGATTTCACAAACTGTATAAACAAGCTGTTGAACATTATACACAGTAGTTTTCTAAGTTTTTCAGCAAATACTGCATTTGCAGTTGTGTGAGGACTGAAAATTTTCAGATCATCTGTCAGGTTGAGGACTCTATCCCTGAGTATAGAGGAGCCATTAGATCAGAAGGCAAAGGCAAGGAACCTAAGAGAAGGATGCCCCATAGAGAATGGAATGAAAAAAAGAAGTTTGGGAAGGAAGGCTGTATGGCTTGAGTAGGCTGGGTGGCTTGTGTATTTCTGCATGGTGAAAGGTTGTACTGGATGGTCCTTGAGGTCTCTTCCAACTCTGATTCTATGAAATTTACAGAATGCATGGGGAATTGGAGCAAGTATGGACTAATCACACAGGGGAAACCCAGAGAATTTGCACAGTGCTTAAGATCTGTCTGGGAATGGGGTGTATCCTATGGAAGATTAGTGAAGCCCTCCTGGAAGCAGGAATGGACTTCGGATGTACCCAGGCAGCAGATTAGGTGACCAAATCTGTTTGATAACATCATGATGTCACCTGGTTTAAGATTTAAGCTGGCTAGAGGTAAGCCAGTTTAATAAGTGATGCGATAAACGCCTTAGTCTGGTTTCAGGCCAGGCTGTGGGACGGAGACAGCTTTGATTGATAGCAATAGCATTTACATTTCTATATCACTTCATTTTGAATTCAGCACTCTATAAGTGGTTTACAATCTGTAAGCCAATTGCCATGAACAAACTGGGTACTCATTTTATTGACCTACAAAAGCATGGAAGGCTGAGTCAACTTTGGAGCTCTGGGATTGAACTCACAACGTTGTGGCTGCAATACCAGAATTTAACCACTGCACCACCAAGGCTCCTTGGTGGATGACCTATACTGGAAATTGAACAGGGGGAATGTGGCCCTATTGTTTCTGCTAGACCTCTCAGCAGCTTTAAGTATCATCAGCCATGGTATCCTTCTGGGTTGCCTTGCTAGGAACAGGCTTGGAGGTACTGTTCTACAGTGACTCCATTCTTTCTTGAAGGAGCACTCTCAGAGGGTGTGGCTGGAGGTTTCAGCTTGACTCCTTGGCCATTGGCCTGTGGGGTTCAGTCTTGTCTCCTGGACTGTTTAACAACCACATGAAAATGCTGAGACAAGTTGTCTGGAGTTTTGAAGTCAAGTGTCACCAATATGCTGATAATAGCCAGCTCTATCAGTCCTTCTCACCCAATGCCAAGGAAACTGTTTCTGTGCTAAAGTGGTGTCTGGAGTGGATGAGGGCAAACAAATTGAAACTCAGTCCAGATAGGACAGAGGTGCTCTAGGTCAGTTGAAAGACAGATCTTGGAATACAGATTCAGCCTGTGTTGGATGGGGTTACACTCCTTCTGAAAACAAAGGTTTGCAGTTTGGGGGTATTCCTAGATTCAGCCCTGAACCTGAAATCCCAGGTTTCAGTGGTGACCAGGAGTGCATTTACACAGTTAAAGCTGATGAACCAACTGCACCCATTCCTGGAGAAGTTGGATCTGCCCACAGTAACACATGCCTTGGTTGAATCCTTTTGGATTACTATAATGCATCCTTCATGAACTTCCTTTGAAAAGTGCTCAGAAATTTCAATTGGTCCAAAGAGCAGCAGCCAGGTTACTAACAGGGGCTGGCTACAGGGAGCATATATCTCCCTTGTTGTAACAGGTCCATTGGCTGACAATCTTTTTCTAGGCACAATTGAAAGTGCTGGTGATGACTTATACAGCTGTATACAGCTTGGATCCAGCCTATTTAAAGGACTGTGGACTCATTCCCACTGCAGTTTGCTTTGCAGCAGGATTCGGGGCAAATTCCCTCCCTCTCTGTTCCCAGAATTCCCCTCTTTCTCTCCCTTCCTTCCCAGGCCTTCTTCCCCCTCCTCCATCCCCAACTTGGGGGCTTCCGCCTAGTCTCTCCCTCTAGTCTTTCCTCCAGACCTGCCGACACCTGGAGCACAAATGGCAAAAAGTGCTTACTCTGGAGTAAGGTAAGTC
Source organism: Urosaurus nigricauda (assembly GCA_034509955.1). NCBI lineage: Eukaryota > Metazoa > Chordata > Lepidosauria > Squamata > Phrynosomatidae > Urosaurus > Urosaurus nigricauda. The sequence continues at coordinate 250,323,048 of JAOEGL010000001.1, read as the reverse complement.
TTGTTTGTAGTGGGAATGAGGGACCTTTTTGGATTGATTTCTGACCCGCAGCCAAGCTGGATCAGAAATCAAATCATTCCTCCAATGGGAATGAGCCCTGTATCTCACTTTATGAACCAATTAGAGCTTTCTGATCATCTGGAGAGGCCCTTCCCTCCATCCTCTCAGTCTCATTTGGTGGGAACAAAGGAGAGGATCTTCTTGTTGGCTGCTCCCAGACTCTGGAACTCCCTCCCTCCTTGTTGTAACTGAAAATATTCTTATGCCACCAGACTCTTGGAAATTGAATGGGATAGGCTTTTAATGATATCCTGTGCATTTTTTCTTAATGTTTCTTAATGTTTTTCTTAATGTCCATTTAATCTTTTAATGCATTTTTATATTTTAATGTTGTTTAAAGTTGTTTTAATTGCTTTGTATGTAGACAACTTTATATTTATATTTCTATCAAAACTTTTGTTTAACTTTTAATCTGTATTGTTTTATATATGTTAGCTGCCTTCCTTCCCATTGTTGGGAGGAAGGTGGGATATAAATTAATAGTAAAATTATAACTACAATTATAATAAAAGTACAGCCCATCCGCCCCAACCATGGGCTTGCCATACATGGATGTAAGCATCCACAGATAGCAAGCCCCATTACCCCAATAACCATGCTGCACATAGCCATGGCAGAGTGGCCATGTGCACGAGCACAGCCATTGAAAACCATGGGAGTTGAGGTCCTCCATTTTCTTGCATCAGTGGATGGGGTCTGGAACGGAATCCCCACGGATACTAAGGACTGACTGTACAACCCTATGTACGTATGTGCCCTTAAGTCCCCTATTAACTTATGGCAACCCCATGAATTTCATAGGATTTTCTTAGGCAAGAAATACTCAGAGGTGGTTTTGGCACTTCCTTCCTTTGAAATATCCTATAGCACCTGGTATTCCACTTTAACTGTCATGGCTGTATCCTGTGGGATTCTAGGATTCGTAGTTTGGCCAGAGGCACTATAGCTCTCTGACTAAGACTTCTAAGTGTTCCTCCCTAAACTGAAAACCCCAGTATAGGATGTTGTATGAAAGTTAAAGTGGAATCATAGAGGTATAAATATATAGTATGACTGGGCATAAGCTCTTCAAGGCTGCCCTTTGCTTACCCCTGTTCTAGACCCTTGATCACAATGGAGAGTTTTTACCAGTTGCTTCAACTGCAGCTAGGAGGAAATTTAGGGCAAAAAAAGTGGAAGGGGTCAATTCTTAGTCTACATAGAGTTTATATTTTCCATACTTTGTTCAACAAGAAGGTTTAACCTTTTATGTCATGTACAGGCACTCACCTTCAGCATCAAACAGTGGCTTAAAATATGCACCTTTTCCTATATAACAGGTAATTGATCTGGGGTGGTGCAACAAGAGGGCCACATAGTAATCACCTCTGGTGAAAGAATGATCCGTCTTGTTAGTATCAACACTTTGAAATAGACTTCGTGGGAACAGAGCAGAAGTTATAGATATCAGTTGAGATGAAAAAGAGAGCTTTCCATACCTGCCGTGGAAGAACCCTTTTGAATTCTGGGTCCTGTACAAAGAAATCTGTAATAAGACAGGGGGGAAAAGGCTAAAATAAAGAAGATGTCATGAGGTGCATTTGTCAAAAATCTTCAATAGGCTTCCTTGAAGCAATTCCAGTCTAAAAGCTTTTGCTGTGGGATGTAGAGCCACTGAACAAACTTTAAACTTTTGTGTGTTTCCTTTGGGAAAAGAAGAGAAAAGAAAAGAAAAGAACTAAGACTCTACCAAAAAGCACATGATCAAAGTCTGAAAGCAGACATATGACCACATCCGAGGTGGCAAATTATACCCACTTCTTTAAGAAATGGTTAGTCAGAAAAAGCATTTTTTGGTTGCAGCAAATGCTGGCATTTGAGATAATACATGTGTGTGGTTGTATGTTTGTATGTCAGGATCAGCAATAAAAGCACACTTTCCCCCCTTCTTTATATGGTATCAGGATGCAGATGTGGCTATCTGTAAAGCAAATTAAAACAGTACATTAAAGCATAGCTACAGCTGGGTGTTTTTTCACCCATGTAGAATAATCAAAATACATAAGGCATACAAATGGTGCTTTGTATGTAATGTTACTGATTCCAATATGTCTGTTCTGCTTTATGTCTGTTAATATTTTAGATTTCAAATTCTTATTTTTGTAGCCTATCATCTGTGATGGTTTTGGTTGGGGCAGACACCCACGGCAAGATGCCCTTTCTATAAGAATGGCCAAAAGTGTGGCCTCTGGTCCAGATGCAACCTTGGGATCTAGAACTATAGCCCCTGGAGTTCCCTCCCAAAGCCCACAAACTGAAAATATGCAAATTTTTACATTTTTTTGTCTGAAAATAGTTTTATTTGTTCATTTGTTCATTCATTCATATAGTTTGTTTGTTTGTTTGTTTGTTTATATCTCACCTTTCTCCCAGCACAGGATTCCAGGAGGATATATCTATGTATATTAAGGTACAGTTGGCCCTCCATATCCATGGATCCATCCCATCTTGGGTTGAAAATATTCCACCCCAAAAATTCCAAAAAACAAACCTTGATTTTGCCATTTTATACAAGGTCTCATTGGATAAAACTGGAAATTTAAAATAAGGAATACAGGCATATTTATGAAATCTTAAAGGCATTTGTTTTCAATTATTTGCTGTAGCTAAAAGTCATAACAACAAAAAACTGTGTGATAAGAAAGACACAAGTATTTGTAACTGAACAGAAAAAATGTGATCAAACTTCATAGGCACAACTGAACTAGCAAGTAATAAACTGAATCTATTCCAGATCTCATTTTGCAATTGGCAATTTGTGCATCCATTTAAATTGCCTCTGCAACATATGATCAAATTTTTATTAACACAATCTCTATGGATCTTTGATGCTGCAAGTTGCAATTGCAAACAAAATAAATTTCTTGGGATTTTTTTTTTGTCTGAGCCATTTAAATTGAATTGATTCAGGGTAGTAAAACTGAAGATTACAACATAGCATTTCTATCAAAATATATATGGATGACCAATTAGCATATAATTAGTGTATTGTGCCTTATTCTATGGGCACAATATTCTTCAGAAATAAAACCAGCATGTATCTCTAGTCTATAGAGACCATGGTTTGCATTGATTGAAAGTGAAAAGCAATAAATTGTTCTCTGATTTCCCTGGTCTCCCATTAATTTGGATAGCTTTGATAAATATGATTTTTGATGATGCCATGCTGTCGAAAAATGATGTGGCAAGTTAACTGGGCTGGGCTGGTTTCAATATCAATATGATCTGATTGAATTTAACCTTTAATCTGAAGGTGAGTAACACATTTAAAAACCAGCCACAGACCCAGGCTGCTGAAGGCTGTTATCTAAGGGTGGAAGATTTTATTTTATTTTTTTAAAAAACTATATTCCTTTATGATGAACCTTGCACACACCACTCAGGGCAGCTCACAAAATTAAAGGTAAAGGTAGTCCCTTGACATGAATGTCTAGTTGTAACTGACTGTAGGAGGCAGTGTCTTCGCCATTACTAACCTGAAGAGCCAGCATTGTCTGAACTGTTGTGTTACCTTCCCACCAAAGTGGTACCTATCTATCTACTTGCATTTGCATGCTTTCAAACTTCCAGGTTGGCAGAAGCTGGAACAAAGTAAAACTCAGTGATAATATCATCAAAAAGTTTCAAGGAAAGAGCACAATTAGAGAGATATGGCATATGAAACATTGGCTGGCATCTTTTTATTTACATATGTCAGTGTAATACCAGCAGATCCTTTTTAAAGGTCATTGTAGAGGATGCAATTCAACTCCTCCCTCATGCAGTGACACCCGCATCCTCAAAACTCACTGTCTTTTGCAAGGGGAGGGCAGAGATAGTAATTTAGCAGCTCATGGAGAATGCAGAAGCAAATGAAATGTGTCCCACTGTGTTTCTATAACTGGACAGACAATGCCATCATCTTCTGAAACTGGACAGAGCTTGATGTTCTTCCTCCATCCCCCTCTCCCCCACATCTCAACTGACTTTTAAATGGCCATGTCAGTAGAGGAACAAGGCAGATCAATCCTGTGAGAGGAGAGCTGCGAGATGCATTGTAGTTGCACCAAGGTAGAACATCTCCCCATACAAGATCTTTGCCAACAAGGAAAACTCATGAAAGTAATACCTGCCTAAGCATAAAGGTCTTTACTGTGCAGCAACATTCTTTCAAGGAAGATGCCGGGATCAAATGTTTCCGCAGTTTAGATGCAGCTCCCGGAAAGGTTCTTCCTGCATCTTGCTCACAGTCATTCACACATATTGGCTGTGCATATGTGTTGGCCCCCTTTTAGAACATTCTAGAGCTGAGTAGCTTCCTGTAGGACTTTCCCTCTTTGTATTTCATATGCCTGAGTGCATCAAGCTGCTATCCCTCAGCTACTTTTCATCTGTTGCAAGAAAAAGTATGTTGTTAATGATAAATTTGTCATTACATAGCACCATCAATGTACATGGTGCTGGAACCCAACGCACATTATAAGGAATCTTCTCTTTGTTCAAAGTTTCATGTCTCAGACTATTGAATATCACAATTCTCTTTATTATTGTTTTTCAACTTGTATCTTTGGGCTGAATTGAGATTCTTTCATAGAAGGACACTCCATCAGACCTTAGTTTGGGGTAGACCTGTTAAGTAGGGTAGGAGGCCATCCCTAAGATATCTTTGACCGAAATAATTTCAGGCTTTAAAGTTCATCACCAGCACCTTGAATTGGACATGTATTGACAGGCCCTGCAATCCATGCAGGAAGGATATGACATCATCCCATTGGAAGGTGCTTACCAGCGTCCCTGCTACTCTATTCTGGACCAATTGCAATTTGTAAAGACTCTTCACGTTCCAGTTATCTATTCCAGATGTACCCAAGAGTTTCACCATGGCTATCAGCAATGAAACCAGTTGATAACCAGTCTAAAATGAACAAAAGCACTCCTGGTTACAGCTGGCACCTAATTATATGGATGCAAACCTAAGGTCAGAAGGGTAACTGGTAATTTAAGGAAAATACTAACCCATGCAGAATAAAAACCCCAAGATTGAATTTCTGTTCCACAGTCCACTCAGCTCCTGATCAGAAACACCACTGCCTTCTTTGGATTAAATCTCAATTTATTCGAATTTGTCCAATGACTGTAAGGATTCTATAAACTGAATAAACTGAAGGGCATCGCTAAAGGGGTGCAGGAAGTGTGGGCTGCATCATGTGACACCCTAAAGGGAGTTCTGCCCAAACATCTGCCTTTAGTAAGAAAAGATGGTGGTGTTCACCTGCATCCCTTTAAAACTCTGGAGCTCAGCGGAAGAGATGGTTTGAGTGTGTGTGTGTGTCTTAAAACTTAACATCTTACCAAATGTTCATTTTAACCACATTAAACTATGTACATGTCAGTACATTTAGGCTGTGCAAATGATTTTATTTTAATTTCTCTTGATAATGTTGTAACTATTGCCATTACATTCAATTATGTACAGAAATTATGATTTATGAGTAACATTGATACAAAAAGCATTACTAAGGATTCTGTATGGTGTGGTATGAGAGAAGGTCAGTTGGGGGATGTGACACCATGGGTTACCGCATCATCACGTAATGCCAATCCTAATGACACTACTGAATAAACTATATGTCTTCCCCTTTCCATCCCTTTGGAAACATAGGAAGGCTAGTTAAATCTATGAATATTTTAATTGAATAACTTATAAATGGTTTGTTCCGTGGTAATTTCACGGCAAAATATAAATTTAGCAAATTAAAGGCCTGTTTGTGTTATATCAGGAGGCCACCTAGCTTTTATTTCTGTTATTTCTGAAACTGATACCTTGAAAAAGATTCACCTTTATTTTAAAGTAATTGATGCTAAACACAACCTGTGTAGTGAAGTTACTTATTTTGATTTTGATCACCACTCATGTAACTGTTGCACCACAACAGTTCATTTGTTCCAGATTGTTTCAGCCCTTACTCCATTCATCTTAAAAAGTCAGCAAAACAGGATGGATTACAAAAAAGATGAATTGCTGGTTTAGTATTTTAATTTTCAGTTGTGGTTGTAAAGTTTAACAAGTATGTATTTATAAAAGTAAATGATTTTAAAGTGTGTCACTTTTACTGACTTTGTGAAGAAAAATGTTCTCATTGAAGCCATCATTATTTTAAAAGAGAACATTATTGATTGTGGATAGATTATCACAACAATAAATTGAAATGGGCCACTTTACTCAATTGCTCCAAATGACTGTTGAGAAGCACTTTTATATTTGACATCTTTATTAACATGGTACTTGCTGATCAGTTATTTGGAAGTTACAAGAGTAACAGGAACTTAAATGATTGTTGTTTATATACCAGCTGTCAAAAGAACAAGCTATTTTTTAAAAAGAGTGAGAAGAGGAAAGTATACACAATCAGCAATACATAAAAAAATTATCTAAAGGAACAAAAACTTAATTTGAGAAAGAAGTGCTAGCCCAGCCGGTCCAATGGACTATCAAAGACTATCTGACATGCAATGGCAAGAGTATATTTATTCAGTTATTAGAAGTATTTCCTTTTCAGTCTTGAAAGAAGAGATCATGGTAATCTATGGACCTAGTGGGTCCCATAGAACATAACAACTGCAGCTCAGCTCCTCAAAAGGCTGTGAAGCACTATGAGATGTTCAGATATTTCTTGGAATTAAAAAGAAACTCAGTCAAGGGTGAGATTAAATGTTGCAGCTGGTCCAGAGAATTTCTATAAAACAGTGTGAAACAACAGCAGCCATTTTAAAATTATATATATACAATGAGAACTACACCAACAAATACTATAACCTCAAACAGATTTTTACCATCTAGAAAAGTCTTTGGTTGCTTTATTCAACACTTCCATCTATGTTGCACTATACAAATACTTGAGCAAAAAATGCTGCCCTTCATTCCATTTGATATTTCAGGATGATGTATACTAATCCTAATGTAATAACAACCACTGATAAAAGCCTTTAAAACTAAAAAAAAAGCCCTCCCTCCCCCCTTGCAAAAGTTGAAATGTCTGAGGGAATGAGGATGTTTTTGCCCAACACTGCAAAGATTATAATGTGGGCAAGTTGAAGGGATGGTTGCATGGCTATTCATAGCTGCTTCTGCTGCTGTCCTACTGCTTCTCAGCTCATCCAACATGCAAGTGACTGACAGGTTATGTTGTCACTATTGCCACTGCTTCATAAAATCCTGTGGTAGTCATGTCCAACTAACACTAAGGCAGCAGCAGATTGGTGGGGAGTGGATAGGACTCGGAGACAATGCAGCATGCTCTAAGGACATGTCTACATAGGCCAATTGCACCAATTTCAATGAGACATGTCTACATAATACAGAGCCGGATGCCCAGTTCCAGTGTGTACTATCTTCTGCACCACATCAGCAATATTCCTGTGTGAATTGGCTTTTAAAAATTCTTGTTTTGCTCTGGAGTTTGCAGGAAAATGCAGAGCACTCCGTAGCAATGCAGGGCAGTTGTGTACACATATGCGTGTCCTGTGGTTAGACTGTTTAAAATGGTTTTAACTGTTTTAAAATGGTCTGGTTTTTAACTGATAAGCTATTTAGTGTATTTATAATCTCTTTAAATGACTGTTATTATTTCTTGCCTTAGACTGATTTTATTTCAAGTCTCTCTGATCTCTTCAAATATAGGTCATGATATAAACAGTTAAATAAATAAACAAACAAACAAACAAATACTTTTCCAATATGTCTTCAACACCCCTTATCCTTTCCATCTAAAGAAGAAAAATAGGACCCCATCCTACAGCTCATCACTGGCAAGCATGGGGCAGAAGAGAGAGGAGAAGAGAGCAAGCAGGGCAGTGGCAGATGCTGATTTCCATGTCAGTGAGTGGAAAGCTATATGGAGCTGCATCCACACTGAAGAAATAATCTGGTTTGACACCACTTTAACTGCCATGGCTCAATTCTATGGAATTGTGTGAACTGTGCCTCCACTATGGTATGACAAACAAACAACAGTTCCCAGTGCGGATACAGACTAAGATACTGGACCTACTTGGGAGTAGGATTTCACCTCACTGACATGGAACTCACAAGCCACCTCTGAGGCAGTGTAGCATGGGGTAGAGAAATTGGCAGGGGTGCCCTATACTAGGTACAATAGCTAGCATCCTGAAACCAATATGTAGTTTCAAGGTAACCAGGTGAAAACAGGACAGGCTGCTGTACCTTTAATATTTGTGTAGAAGAAGAAATTTCAGCAGATGTTGCTTGTCACACAAGTTCCACTTCCGAAGGTACCTTCTTCCACACAAGCATGAAAGTTACAGGGGCCCTCTCTTGTTTCTCATGTGGCAAGCCTCTGTATTGTCAGTTTTGAGCTACTTACGGGTCAGGTGACAATGTACTCTGGTAGTTTGTGTCCAGGGATTAGACACTGCTGGTTTTTTGGCCCTAACAATAAAATCTCTTCAGATCACTTGAGATTCTTAAAAATTTTCATTTGCCATGGGGACTTTTTAGGGCATTCTGGAAGGAGGAAATTCAGCAGAAGCATGGACTCTTAAGTACCCTTCATAGAGACAAAGCCCTCAGCTCAGTAATAATTACATTAGTGGATATCAGTCTGGGTGCTGGAGGCTTTATGTGCAAACATCATTAGGTTGTTTTTTGCAATCATTACTGCATAATTATATCTGAAAGCAGAAGTGTCCAAAGAGAATAGTCTGTGCTGACCATCACAGATCATTCAGAGGAAAAATATAATTAGTAACCTGTGTGGTTAATTGGAGCTTTTAAAAATGACTTTCTTCCACACTGGGGATACCCCTTCTAGGTATCTTTCCTTCCAAAATTGATTCATGTTTTCCTGTGCTCATGTGGATGTAGCCAAAACCACATGCCCAGGCACACACATTATGTAAAATGGCAGTATCAGTAGAATCCAGATAATCCTCAGGTTTGTTAAGGAATGGAGTTATAGGATTTGAAAGTTAAAAGGGGACTCAAGGGCCATCTAATCCAACCCCTTGTCATGCAAGAATACAGTTAAAGCACTCCTGAAATATGTCTAGCCAATCTTTGTTTTGAAAACGTCTAAAGAAGGAGAGTTCATCAACCTCTGAAGTAGTCAATTTCACTATTAAATAATTCTTACAGTGAATTGGAGGAAATGGGAGCAGAGGTGTTATCCCAATCCAAGGGAATGAAAATCACAAGTGAACCAAGAGTGTCTGGAAGCTCATATAAATGCACTCCACACTGCAACCCATTACTGCAGTCTCCCCGTCTTTGCTCACACTATTTTTCCAGGGGTATTGAATAATTATAATTTCATTGTCTTTAAAGCCAGAGATGACCATGCTGGAGAATACTTCCTTCACCTTTACCTTGTACATGGAAGACCAACTCTTCGATTTGGCTGTGGCACTCCACAGAATGTTCTGATGGTAACCGCCAACTACTCCATTAGCAGCGATGCCCTTGTGCCCATCACAGTAAGGTATGGATTTCCTATGAGACACACAATGTATAGCCTGCTTATTTGGCACCAAAGAACACAAAGAAAAATAAAACAGAAAGGTCAAGTGCAATCTCCTCTGGACTGGTGAGGAGGGAGCTATACCTTGGAGGTAGAATACACACTTTGAAGGTGGAATGCCTCAAGGTGAATTCCTCTGTGAAGTTTTGAGAAGTTGTCTTTTATTATTAATGCTTGGACCATAATGCATTTGCATACATAACAAATAATGCAACAAAGAATAAATATCATATAAATCTGGAATACAGTACAGTGGTCCCCCGGGTTACGAAATTAATTCGTTCCAGCACCTTTTTCGTAAGCCGAAAATTTCGTAACCCGGGGCCTATTTCCCATTGAAAATAACTAATCCGTTCCATGACCCCAGATTGACCCTGCAAGTCAATGGAAGGTTACAATAGAGGCCTATTTCCTTAAGTACCCTACAATACACTCTAATAGAAACTTGCCTAAGGCACTAAAGAACTTAAGAATGACTTGCAGGGCCAATCTAAAGAATAATTTAAAAAAAGATTTGCAAAGAACCAAAGAACCAAAGTTTCAAAAGCCATTCACTGCACAGGCCTTTCCAAGGCCCATGGGCACCTTGGAAGCAGAAGGGACCCCAGAGAGCTTTGAAACTTCAAGGCAATGCACTGTGATCACTGTCTCAGCCCAATTTCAAAGAACCAAAACAACCAAAGTTTCAAAAGCCATTCACTGCACAGGCCTTTCCAAGGCCCATGGGCACATTGGAAGCAGAAGACCCCCCCCCCCCCCGAAACATTTGAAACTGCAAAGCAATGCACTGTGATCACTCTCTCAGCCCAATGTGCACAAAACCAAAAAACCAAAGTTTCAAAAGCCATTCACTGCACAAGGCCACATCATGCACATCATTCACCCACAAGAAGAAGTAAAAAATCCATACTGTACCTGCACTTCCAGGGATTCACCGGAGGGCTTGATCCAAAGAGCAGGCGTAGATGCACAAGTAAAGTGCCAGGCAGAAGTCAGCCAGACAAATCCAGTCAAAGAAGTTCAGACCTTCACTGGAGCCAAGAGTTCAGAATCAACTCTATCTCACCAGTTCACAAAGGCCGAACAAGGGGTCCCAGCACTGGAACCTGGCTTTTATTTCTGAAGCCACCCCCCCTATTCGTTAGCCAATCAGATTGCTTTCGCAAGCCAATCAGATTGCTAAACCAAGTTCAAAATTCGCGCCAAAGCTGAACGTTAACCAATCCCCTTTAAACAGCCCCTTAGCCAATAGTAGCACTTTGCAACTTTTAAATTTCCCGCCGTTTGCATTTCATAACCAATCCCCTTTAACCAGCCAGCCCCTTGGCCAATAGCAGCACTTTGCAACTTTTAAATTTCGCACCGTTTGAGTTTCGTAACCCGGGGATACTTTCGCAAGCCGGGGCCAGTTTTTCGGCCCCGGCCTTTTCGTATCCCAGGGTTTTCGTTAGGCGGGGCATTCGTATCCCGGGGGACCACTGTACTTTTAAAAATTCAATAGGGTTAAAACACTTGACTATGCTATGATTAGATAAGAATGTTCCCAAAACAATCAACTGTAGTATGGACTATAAGTCTTGCCCAAATTTTCATTGCTTACAAGGGCAAAAAGAGAAATCTTGTGAGTTGTCATAATGTTAGTATCTAAGGAGATAGAAGATCTTTTCTGGAACACAGTTAGAGTGTAGGCAAGACATAATCAGATCCCAAATATTTATGTCTTGGTTCTGCATATAAAGCAAAAAAAAAAAAAAGGCAAATCCTCAGTATCTGGAGCTCTACAAATGTACGAATGTAGGGCCAAAAATGTGTTAGAAAATCTGTCATTAATCATAGCTGTAGGCATGGTTTGAAGGCAAAGAGCTATAAAAGCTTTCCTTTGTTTAATTAGTAGTCAAGCTGTAGAACTTTTTTAAAAATGGGAGCAAAATATAATTTATTTATTTATTTATTTATTTATTTATTTTAATAAAACACTACAGGCTGTGCATTCAATACAGTCACTGAGTTCAGTTTGAAACCTCCTCTGATCTACCCCTAAGGCCATCCCAAGTCTCATGCCCTTAAGGTACATCACTGAAGGAATGCATCTATGCTCTGATCTAACACAGAGTTAGTTTGGAGAACCATAACCACCCCGGCTTCCCTTTGTTGTTTTCTTTTTCTTTTTCTTTTCTTTTCTTTTCTTTTCTTTCTTTCTTTCTTTCTTTTTGTTGTTAAAAAAGGAAAAGAACATGTGTCTTTTCTAGAAGTGTTGCTTAATCTATAAAAGTTACTCTAAGTTGATAAAACTATGACTTCTCAGGTTATTAATACATGTTTGTACATATACTACAAAGAAGGCCAGGGAATGCACTGGATTTAACAGGCCCCAAAGATCTGTTACTTAATTCCAAAGAAAGAGAGAAAATTTTCTCCTTCCATTCCTATCACATTCCCTTACTTCTCGGCTTTCTGAGGGTTATTTTAATGGTCAGATTCAAAGTATGTTATTTTGCTTCCTTTTTCCTTCTTTACTCCTTCCCTGTTGACATCCTTCTGAGGCTTCAGTAATGTAAAATAATTCCAGGCCTGGGTTAATTTGTACAAATGTATAATTTATGTAGTTGTTGTTCATAGAAACTGTACAAAGAGAGGGAGGGGAAATGCTAGCTCCACTTTGGCCCACAGACAGAGGACTTATTTGGTTGAAAAGCACTAACAACGACATCACAACAGCAAGGATCACAGCAGACTCCTTTAATTTTATTTTAATCTTCAATTATTGACCAACAAATTTTCTTCAAGCCTCTTAAAAAATGAAGGAGCAATGTTCCTTTATCTTAAAAGACAAAGGAGCAGATGGATATGGCTGAATACAGAAGGAAAGAATATTTGAAAATGTGTTTGCACCTGCCTTCAAGTCACCTGCTGACCTATGATGACCCCATGAATTTCATAGGGATTTCTTAGGCAAGAAATACTCAGAGGCATTTCTGCCCATTCCTTCCCCTGAAATATAGCCTAAAGCACCTGGTATTCATTGGTGGTGCTTGGCTTTAGTAATCAAACAGAATCTGGTGCCTTCAGGGTATTTAGGCCCAATATTTGAAAATATTTTTTCCTCAAAATATTGAAAAAGACGGATTTCTCAAGGGTCAGGGATTCCTGAGGAGAATGGGCAATACTATAATTTTTTGTGGAGCTTTAGGGCTATCGGGCCATGTTCTAGAAGAGTTCCTTTCTGACATTTCGCCAGCATCTGTGGCTGGCATCTTCAGAGAATGTTTGCCTGGAAAAGGATTGGGTATCTATATCCTGTGTGACCCCGGGAAGGGAGGAGTGATTTGGGTATCTATATCCTGTGTGACCCTGGGAAGGGAGGAGTGATTTGCAAATGTAGCAGACATTCATCCTCTTTTGCACATCCTCCCACCCTGAGGACTGCCATTAGCAACAGAACAAAAGCATTTTCTATGCAAAACAAAGAAACAAACAAAAACAATTCTGTGTAGGGGATGCTTTCTTCTGTGTAGGAATGCCAAGAAACTTGTTTCCTGTGACAAAGTCCTGTTTTCTAGACAAGAACATGCCACACTTTAAAAAAAAAAAGGTCCATGGGTAGAAAGCTGCCCTAAACTTTATGCATTCTTATATATATTCAGTTGCTGTTTCTTTTGTCTGCTAGGCACATCTTTTATCTTCCCTCACTATTATCTCTAGCCCCATATAGCCCATTAACTCTATAATTCTTACTGGATATCCTTCAAACACATTATATTGATTTAACAATCACTTGGTATTTTGATGCTGTTGTAGTATAGTAGATAAAACAATCCTATCATCCAAGAGCATGGTGTAGTGGTTTGAGTGTTAGTCTGTGACTCTGGAGACCAGTGTTCCTGCTTGGTTATGGAAACCCATTGGGACAGGTCACATACTCTCAGCCTCAAAAAATTCATGGTAGGTTGTCTTAGGTTCACCATAAATCAGAAATGACTTGAAGGCACACACCAGCAAGCCCTGAAGAGATGTCATATAGTTATCAGATTCAGTTCTCATATAAATATGCTAATTTTCAAGTTTTCCAGTTCAACAACTCATTTAACTACATGTATTCACAAATTCCTGCCACATCTTATATCTAACCTGTGCTAGAAATGAAAGTCATGTACAGTACATTTACCCATTTCCTTCATTTATCTGGATTTACTGTTATGTGATGTGCTAGCGTTTTTCAAGATTAACTCCACATATGCAATTCTGCACTTTGGCGGGACTTTATATCCATCTGATATGATGAGCAGGTGATTTTTTTTTTTTTAAGATTTCCTTCTACAAACTAAAAGAAAAAGGGAGCAGAAATACAGGCAAGAAAATGAGGAGCACTATATCCTTTATCAAGCAACAATAAATATGCAATCCTTCACCAGTCACCCTTAATCCTGTGGTCAAAGGAATAAACAAACATGTCATTGCCTTTGTGAGCACTCTCAGTGCTGGGTGCCAAGCGCTATAAAATAAGCATCCAAAAGATAACTGTTGATTTTTCATTCTATAGCTAGCACTTGAATTTAGATTGCTCTCTTTTCTGTGTTTCACTGGTATGGCAAACTGCTAAATGAGGGCAGGGGATTTGTATAAACTAGAATTGTTGTTCACTGTTCCAGCTAACTTAGAGGGGGAAATGCCATTTAGATTGTTTGGCCCAGTCAGCTTCAAGATTGCACTAAGAGTCTTCATATTTTACTTTGATTTTCCATTTTTTGCCATGTAAAAGGTGTTGTGTGTGTATGTTTTAAATGGCACTTACACAATAAAAGTGGTATCTTCTGATCTCGATTCCATAATCTAGGATCAGGCATCGTGGAGCCTTACAGATATTATTGCTCTACAGCTCCCAGCAGCCTTTGTCAGAGTAGCCAATGGTGAGGGATTCTGGAAGCTGCAGTGTGGCAACATCTGAAGGACTGTAATATTCCTACATCATAAATCAGGAATAGAATGGAAATAATTGCTGGTACTGATTATATGCCTTTGTACATGCATTAAAAAGTCCATAACAGTTATCATGCTTTTTGTTGGAACATGTTTGTGAAAGCAGAAGAACACTGTTGGGTGTAATTTCACTTTTCTGACAAAAAGAGGTGTCAGACAAACTTTATGCAAGCAGAAAGGCATCAAGGGATTTGACACAATAACCATGGAGATTGATTTCTATAGAGTAATAGGAACAATTCTCCATTTTCTGCTATGTGTGAGCCAGCAATCACAACTTGAGAACTGTATAAAGGCAGTTCCTCATGGAAAGCTAAATAAGACAAGATAATGAAAGTTATAATTAGCTTTGTTGTCTTATGTGTTTGGTATAAGAATGAACTGAACAAAGCTTTCACCTACATTGATCTGCAGTAATATCTATTCTAATATGTTGTCTGTTCAGTGGAAATGAACCATTGGTAAAAGGGCACAGCATATCAATAAAATATTCCAAAAGAAGAACCAAATATTTTCAAATTTATCAAATACCACTTCTTCCTCGGTTCCAAGGTCCTCAGGTTAGTTTGGGGGATATTGTCACTGTCCATTTTTTAATACTATGAGAGCAAAGTGTAAAACCCTTTGAAACACCAGCCACAACTTTGAAATCTTCCCAAGAATGTGTGCAGTAGATGAGAACTTATACATAATGTTTGCACATACATTAAATGCCATATCCTCCAACTCTCCTGATATGCCAAACATGGCCCTTGCTAATTCTCTGCCATCACACTTTTTCAGGGTGCTTTTAAAATCTCTTGGTTTCTTACTTTTCATCTTACTTTCCTGCTTTGTCTTCAGTTTACTAGAATTATTGCATGCTGAGTTCAGTTAGAATCATAGACTTGTAGAGTTGGAAGAAACCACAAGGGCCATCAAGTCCAACACCTGCCATGCAGGAACTCCCAATCAAAGCATCCCCAACAGATGGCCATCGAGCCTCTGTTTAAAGGCCTTTAAAAAAGGAGACTCCACTACACTCCGACGGAGTGTGTTCTACTGTCAAACAGCCTTTACTGTCAGGAAGTTCCTCCTAATGTCTAGGTGGAATCTCTTTTCCTGGAGCTTGCATCCATTGTTCCTGGTGTTAGTCTCTGGAGCAGCAGAGAACAAGCTTGCTTCCTCCTCAATACGACATCCCTTCAAATATTTAAACAGGGCTATCATATGACCTCTTAACCTTATCTTCTCCAGGCTAAACATTCCCAGCTCCTTAAATCTTTCCTCATAAGGCATGGTTTCCAGATCCTTCACCATTTTGGTGGCCCTCCTTTGGACACACTCCAGTTTCTCCACATCCTTTCTGAATTGTAGTGCCCAGAATTGGGCACAGTATTCCAGGTGGGGCCTGACCAAAGCAGAATAGAGTGGCACTATTACTTCCCTTGATCTAGACACTGTACCTCTATTGATGCAACCTAATATTGCATTGGTCTTTAAATTAGCAGGAGGAAGAAGACAGGAGATGATGTTCTTTCCAGTAGGTTCAGACAAAAACAAATTACTCTTAGGTCTCCCAGGTTTGGAACAGAACAGACTGCGCTATGTGACTGCAGATTGCTTCTTGGGTAAGAAAGGGAGCTTTCCCTTTAGCAGATGCCCTTTGATTTACAGCACCACCCAAACCATGAAGCAGATACTCTCTCAGTCTCTTTTTCTCATACATGAATTCCCATCCCCAATGCCCTTAATGTAGAGAAGCATTCTTAATTTGAATATTTTTTCTCTACCCTTCACTTCTGATTTTTGTTTGTTTT
Source organism: Urosaurus nigricauda (assembly GCA_034509955.1). Classification (NCBI taxonomy): domain Eukaryota; kingdom Metazoa; phylum Chordata; class Lepidosauria; order Squamata; family Phrynosomatidae; genus Urosaurus; species Urosaurus nigricauda. The sequence continues at coordinate 250,306,658 of JAOEGL010000001.1, read as the reverse complement.
AAAGATTTGCATAAAGCTTATATTAAGGATTGTTTTTACTGGTTTTCTTTTCTCTATCCCCTTCCTTTTGATTTACTAATCCTCTTTGTGTGTCAGGACTGCACTGTGCCACAGAAAAGAAACTGTAACTTGTAGAGGCTGAACTTTGAGAAAGATTGTACTATCTACTTATTTTGAAAGAGGGTTGCTGGTTTTTTTCCTGCAGAACAATGTTCCATTCACAGGAACAATGCATCCATGCACATATCTACTCATACATAAGTCTCAGTGAGTTCATTGGAGTTTGCTCCTAGGTAAATGTGACATTTTAAAAGGCCACTGTAATGCATTTATTTCTTTTGGCAATCTTTTTTTTTCCAACTACAAAACCACTCCAAATAAGAAAGAGGTTTCTGAAATTCCCAGATGCTGTTCCTGTACAAACTGATTTTACTTTAGAGATCCACATACCGTTTTCTTTGTCCCAAAGGATTTGTATGAGATTTCCCAGTACAATGAAGGATTTTTCATTCATCTTTCCAATTCAACCCAATATTTTCCAAAATAAAATGTATCTCTCCTTGGTCATCTGTTTGTATTATCCCAGAACTAGCTAAGATTATTGTCATCAGTAAACACATCAATTATTTCCAAGGCACAGATTCAACAGATATCAAGTGTGGGAAAGAAAAACAAATGATCCTAATGTTTAACTACTGTAAAATTACTAAGGTTGGGCTAAGAAACTACTATTGGTTCAAAGTGACCACATGAGTATAATGAGTATAATGTTATGGGGAAGCTGAAATTTGATCTGATCAGTACTGGGCAGAGGGACTGGTTATGAGAACAGAATTTATACAGTGTATCTGAGAGAAAGCTGCTATTTTGAGCAGGTCTAATAAATGCTTTTTTGATTTTAAAAGTGTATATCACACAACATTATATTTATTCTTAACTATACTTGGTACACATACCCAGATAATATAGTATTTATTGATTTGGGTCTTTTTTCAGGCTTTCTTAAACTGAGTATGTAAAATCCTGGGTTTCTCTCCTTCAAATAATAATTTTGTGTGTTCTTCCTCATTAATACTTTTTGTCCTCTTGTTGCTTGGCTACACACTCATTTGACTATACTCTGATGTTGCTTGCCCACATGTGTCTGCAACTATTTGAGCTCATTAAACAAGTACTTGAAGCGTAGCTGTCTGTATGGTTGTACTTTTCATGCTTTGGAAAAGGCATGATCCTCTCACCCTAACTGCTCTTATAAAGGTGTTTTATAATGCATGCTTAACTAGCCTTTCCAGAAGTCTCATTTTAACACAGACTCTGACTTTATTTGTATTCTGGTGCTGAATAGAACCAATTATATTTCTAGATCTCCAGCTCTCTCTCAGAGTATCTGTATATTTGCTCAAACAAATCCAACCTATTCAAGACTGGGTTTGGTATATCTTCTCACTGTAAAATAGCTATCACATGGCACCATATAAGAATACAGCCTGAACTAGTTTAAAATGTTTATGCACTTTCATTGTCCTTCTCATACTGGTGAGCAGTTGCTCCAATGGAAAAGAATCTGGTTGTTTCCATCTCTTCTTTGCATCAATGATATGGAATTCATTTCTCACATTCCCCTGATCCCTGCAAAAGGATTTTAATATTAAAAGCACACATTGCAGTTATGACAAGATGGCACACACCTGAGGCATGCATGGGAAGGTATCTGTAGAGGGAAGTACAGTAGTAAGAGATAGGGGCTAAACGGTTCATACTGGGCAGTGTTTAGTAGTGATGTAGAGAGAGCACAACAGGATGACAGCATTGCTGCAAAATCTTCCTTGCTTGCTTTTTTAATATGACAAAACAAAACTTTTAGATAATCTCAACAGCTCTCTCTCTCCTTCTAAATCCAAAATGCTAACAAATATTTAGTAGTGTTCAGATTTGGTTCACTTCACAGAAATCTCAATTTGGGCATATCTCAAATGAATCAGCCTGACTTAATTTTATGAATGAAGCATCCTCCACAGTGATTGATTCTGCTACCCCTTTCCATGATTCTATAGGAGTCAATGCTCCATTTTTGCTTTGTAGAAAATGTTGAAGGATTAGTGGGCCACTGCAGCACTGAAATGGGAGCCCTAATTTCTTCATTTGGGCTTTGACTGCTCAAGTATTCATGCAAAAGTCTCTATCCCCAGATCAGGACCATATGATTTACTGTTTAATATCATTTATTCTTGGAGAACATCAAGAAATAGAACAAGGAGGTAGGCCAAGATATTTTCATAGCAGATAACTCAAATATTGCCTCCCAGGTTACAGTATCTACCTTGCAAATGTACCACCTAAAAATAAGTAACATGCTTCACTCCCTGGGCAGCTTGTGAACTGATTAGACAGTTTTTTCCCCCATAATTTCAAAATGAATTAACTTTTAACTTTTTCAAGCAACCAAGATATCATGAGTAGAGTTTGACTTTGGCTTTAATATATATTTTATTAAGAATAAAAAAGAAAATCCAAGAATTAGGAGATCTTAGCTGACAGAAATGAAAGAATAAAAGGATTCAAATTATAAATAATAGAGAAGAAGAATAAAAATAATAAGGTTGTGAAGTGTGAGAAATGCAGCTTGTTTACTTCTGAAGAGCATGAGAACTCTCATATAGCAGACACAACAAAACAATAGATAAGCAGGTGGCTTGTCACTGCTACCATATTGAAGGCAATCTAAATTAACTTAATCTCTGGATTATACAAAAGAATGTACGGGACAGTAATGATGGCAAGGCTTAATGAAAATAACAGTTGTTAAGGAGAAGATTTTGAAAGCCCACATGGCCAGTCAACCTGGGAAGAAATCTTTAAAGAAATGAGAGAGACAAGAGAGTTGATGGTTTAAAAAAAAAAGCTGGAGGGGAATTTCCAGGGAAAAAAATAGGCTTATATGGTAGAAGAGGCATAATAATAATAATAATAATAATAGCCTAAAGGCTATCAGAGCGGCTTACAGTTATTTTTAATTAGACGGTTCCCTGCCCTCAGGCTTACAATCTAAAAAGACATGACACAAAAGGAGAGGGGAATGGTGGTGGGGAAGGGGATGAGGTCCAGCAATTCTTCTTTCCCACTGAGGCCTGGACCAAGACAGATGGCATGGAGGGAGGGCTCGGCTTCTTAATCTAGGACAGGCCCGATGGAGTTTGGCCTTCCCTTTCACTCCCTCCTAGGGCAGATGCTGTTCTCATGGAGGGTGGGCTCTTCAACTTGAGGCCAGGCCTGATGGTGTTGCCGGCCTGGGCCTGTCCTTTCACTCCCTCCTGGGCCAGATGGTGTTGCCATGGAGGGAGGGCTCTTCAACTTGAGGCCAGGCCCAATGGCTTGTCAGGACAATGAAGGAAATGATTTGGCTCAAGATGGAGGGGAAGCTATGGAGATGGAAAGAGATGGCCCAGTCTCATTAGCTTCAGAGAAAATTGAAAAACAGTGAGACCAGAAGGAATTGGTTGAGAAGGGACTTCATACTGGAGAGAAGAAGACATTTCTGGAGAATTTTATTGAAAGGGAATGTGACCAGGCTAGAGAGTAACTGGAAGGTCAGAGGATTTTGAGCTAGTCTACATACAAGTGTATTATGCCAACTGCTGCTGATTTTTGCACATTCATTTGGACACTTAATTGTCTTCACTTTCCTGTGCAAATTTGCATCTATTCACTCTCCCTCTGCTGAAAATGTGCAACCACTGAATCCTTGTGAATCCATGCAAAATGAATGAACAACCACATGTGCATCCTTGTGGATATTCACAGATACTCAGGTTAAATTTTTCAACAGAATTTATTATGTTTTTCAGGCGCCCTCCCACAAAAAGCCCCAACTCCACTGAATTGCATAGGCTCTAATTTCAGTCTGTTTAATTATAATGAGAAATATTTTAATCATATAAACAAAAAAGAAGAGCTCCCAAAAAGCTGAAGTAAATGGGGAAGTAAATAAAGCATCCAAGATCAAGATGAACTATGTGTGACAATGTATTATAATTGTCATAAATACATTATGACAAGGTATTTACCACCTTTTTTCCCTCTTTGGATGAGTTATGCCTGTAAACTATAAGGTTACCTTACTGAAAAGAGGAAATAACTTAGTATTTGCAATATTAATATCGCAATGTCAATGAAAGATTCAAATTGTTTGGTCCAGTGGATTTGGATAAGTAATTTATGATTAGAAAAAAATATTGGTGCTATTTCTAAAAGATCTGGAATTTTTAATTGTCTTTTAGTAGAAACTAAGAATAATATGTTAACTGAAGGTTTTGATAATTATGGGAATCTTTAATTCGCAAAAATATAATGATGATATGTTAACTGTGGGTTCTGATTATTAGTAGAGTTAACCAAGTTGAGTAAGGCTATGATATTGTTTCATTTGGAGAAGTAAGATTTTATATATCAGATATAACCATAGCTAGGACAGTTGGGAGTTAAAATACAGTAAATTTTCTCCTTTTTTCTGTTTTTCTACAGTATTTTTCATCTTCTATTTTTTCATATATTTTTCTTCTTTTAACGCATTGGAAAGCTTTCAGTATTTTCTTTAAAAAATAGCACACTTATGTTTGTGAAAAATAACTGCTTGGAACCAAAACCAAATATAATATTCTTCCAAATAATCTTCGTTAGAATGAGTAGGTCCTGTTTGTTTAACAGCTGCTAAATGTTCCTGTTTCAAACAGAACAGTCACAATAAATATTTTTATTAAATTAATTTGTATCATCATCTTATTTTGCTATAAACAATTTCCATAACATTTGCCAATCTGGTTTGGTTTATTGTCATGGTTACATATATACACTTGAGCATACAAAGCAGGATATTGTATCCAGTAATTAAAAACTCAAGTTTAATTAACCTGAATGGACAGGGAAGAATGCAAGATGTTAATGGAGAAGACATACCAGACATACTTTTGTTCTAGCATAAGGAATTTTTATTTGGAAAAACATGTCTGCCCTGGTGCTTGTGGATCACTACCAAAATGGTTTGTGTTTGCAAGATTGACCCAAAAGCAGTATTCTGAGGATGGGAATTTATACATAATGTGTGTCCTAGCAACATGTTATGTTTGCTTCCTTTGCATTGTGCCATACATTATATGATGCACAGGAGACAGTCTGACGTGAAGGAGAATATAAAGTTCAACCTACTAGGGACACTCCTGATATAAAGATTAAGATCTCTTAAGATAATGGCTTTCCGAGAGCAATATTTACCCTCATATCCTAATCAGTTATACCTCTACGCAACATTTTGATTATATATTTTAGGATAAAAATAGTTGTGGTCAGTAGATCTAGGAACCAATTTAGGCCCTTTGCCCAGATTTGCCAGAGACTGTATACACATTTTCCCATCACACCAATATTAACTGGCAATGTGATGCCACATTTTGCTGGCAAACCTGGAAAAATCCACTAAGACAAGCAGTGAATGTTCCCTTGAATCAAATTTTCCCAGTTTAGCACTGATTTTCTGCAACAAAACACACACACACACATTTTTTTTTTTAGAGTGAAGCATTTTCAGCTTCTTTTAAGGACATCTAGCTACTAGCCTCTGATCCAAGCAGTGCAGTTTTTAGGGGAATTTGATTAGTTACAAAAGCAACCCTGAGTGGTTACAGAGAGTCACAGAATCATAGAGTTGGAAGGGGCCTCATTGGACATTACTTTCAACACCCCGCTCAATGAAGGATCTCCAGCTAAAACATTTCCAGCAGATTGCTGTCCAGTCTTCTGAAGACGTCCAGCTCTAGCCAATTGATTCCATTGTTGAACCATTCTCCTGTAACTTCAAACCATTAAACATGGTCCTAACCTCTGGGACATCAGAGAACAGGCCTACACTCTCCTCTTTTGTGGCAAACCTTGAGGTATTTAAAGAGCGTGATCATGTCATCCCTGTCTTCTCTTGACCAAGCAGAACATGCCCAGCTTCTCCACCCTTTCTTCACATGTTTTGTTCTCCATATATTTTATTATCCACATTACCCTTCTGTGAACCTGATCCAACTTGTCTATATCCTTCTTAAAATGAGACATTCCAAAGTGAATACAATACTCCAGATGAGGATTAACATAATATAGTGGGACTGTTACTTCACTCAGCTTGGAAACTATGCTTATATTAATGCAGATTAAAATAGTATTTGCCTTTGTTGCTGCAGCATCACATTTCTGGCTCATGTTCAGCTTATGATCAACAATAATCCCAAGACCCTTTACTGATGAGCCATGTGTCTCCCCTTCTGTACCTTTGTACTTTGTATTTGTATTTTTGTGGCCTGGAAGTAGAATTTTACATTTGTCTCTGCTGAATTTCATTATATTAATTTTACTAATTTTCTAGTTTATTCAGGTCTTTTGAATTTTGTTCCTATCTTCCAATGTGCTATCCACCCCTCCCAGTTTTGTGTCATTTATAAATTTGGTAGGGATTCCCTTCCCCCACATCATCTAAGTAATTGATAAAAAAATGCTGAAGAGTAATGGCTGTACGGCAGAATCCTGAGGCTCTACTTGAGACCTCCTTCCAGTTTGAAATGCAGCCATTAACTATTACTCTTTGAACACAGTTTCCCAACCAATTATGGACCAAGATGAAAGTGTTTCCCACATTAAGCCTTTTTGCTAATCAAAATATTATGGGGGACCTTATCAAATGCTTAGCTGAAATCTAGATAAATGGCATACACATTCCCGCCATCTACTAAACTAGTGATCTGATTTTTAAAAAGATATAAAATTAGTTTGGCAGAATGTATTCTTCAGGAATCCATGCTGGCTCCTATCAATCACTGCATTGGCATCAAGATAATTGAAGACAGATTCCCATATAGTCCATTCTTATATTTTTCCTGGTATGGAGATCATGCTGATGACTTGTAGTTCCAGGATCTTCTTTCTGCCTGCTTTAAAAAGAGTGAAAGTTTGCCTTTCTCCAGTCCCTTGGCATCTCACCTCTTCTCCAAACCTCAAACTTCAGAAGTATCATATCCAAAGCTTCATAGTAAGAATTGATCTGCTCAAATAAGAAAAAAGGGGTACTAATTTTGTCATGAAATGACATGGATGTGACCACAAGATGGAGCGGTAAGCTTAGTAATGGAAAGAGGCTAAGCTCCAGTGGCAGGTGTGTTTGTGTTAACTATTGGTAATATGCACACCTGAAATGGGTGATGCAATGAGCATTTAGACCACCTATATAAGGGAGATGGGAAATGTCTCCATTGTGGGTTTGTTGTGGAAGGTGGTTGGTGGAGCATATTGTTGTTGGAGTAAGAGAGTGAGTGTTTGAAACGGCTGTCCGATATACTCTATGTAGATATCTTGGTATATATTGCAATTGAAGATTAAAGCCCTTGTATTGAGTGAACACTGGCAGTGCCTGTGTCTTTATTCAGCAAGCAGGGAGCTGCAGGTCATTTGCTGCTGTGAAGGATTTTTTCCTTCCTGGCCTGAAGACTGTTGCAGTTATCTCTCCAGAGACCTTCTTCTTGGTGTCCTGTCCATGTGGCTCCGTCTGCAAGTGGTCGTAGTGGACACAGCGAGTCTCTCTATGTCCCTAACAAATTTGTGTTCTTGCTGAATTTTGGCAAATTGTCAATGACATCCCGAATACATACAACAGGAAGACGACACACTTCCTGATTCATCTTGTTAAGCTGTCACACAGGTGCCTCAATACACCTGAACAATGACTCCCAACTACTAGCACCTATCTTTTCTTCTTGTTGTTGGCTGTTAACCTGATGACTTCTTGGCATGCAGTATCTCTTGTTGTCTGTTATCTGTTTCAGTATCTTCACTGCTGCTATCGTCCTGAAGGTGTAGGGTGCAACTACTTAGTTGGAGAGCTTTTCCATGTTGTCTGCTTCTGAAAGTGACTTTTCACCAGGATGTTTCCTCACTGTTATGGGTCTCTTCATTTTCCTTGGAAGATTCTTCCTGTTGATTCTGTATGATAAATCTTATCTGTGTTCCATCCAGGATGTCCTCCTATTCTCTGGTAGAATGAAAGAACCAATGGATTGAAGGAACCAATTGCTATCAGTTTGCACTTGCTGCAGTTTTAGCTGGTGAAGTTTTCTGGCAAGTAGACAAGCATTGCACATACATTGCAGGAAGTAACTATAGATCCTTCTGCATCCATCTCTGCAGTTATTTATCTCCCCTTCATCCCTTCTTTGCAGAGTAGCATTGCTTCTCAGTTTTTCCTGTATTCCTTGAAACTTTTTTCTTATTTCCTGTATTCTTTATTTCCCATATTCTTTTCCAAGGGAGCCCTGTCCTTCCCATGAAGTTTAAGAGCATCGACCTAATTGCTCCAGGGTTGCCCCAGGTTGGCCTCCAGGTCAGGCAGATACCTGCACTCCCCAACAGTCACCATTGTGGTGGTGGTGATGGGTGGGAGGGAATCATATTGGCAGAGATCACTGTAGCAGTATAGCCAGAGTCAAGGCTGTTCTGAACTCCGCCTTCTCTGTTATGGCCATCTCCTCTGCCCACATTTAGCCCACTGCTTTCTTACATCCCACCCTTAATCAGTCTTCTATATGACTATTTAATTGTTTGTTTATTATTCTGATCGTGTTGTTCATGTATGTATAGTATGCATTTAGGGAGAAGAGAGAATAATGTCTCTCAGAGAGCTATGTTGCAAAGAATGGTAAAATTTAAATGATAAATGAAAAGCAAGCAGGAGAACAGAACATGAATGCAAAAGTCCCTGCTGCATGTACTTAAATTTTCATTAGTCTTGTGGTTGGATATCGGTGTAGCATAGGAAAAATGGGAAGCACAACCATTCTAATAGTTCTTGTGAAAACTTGTTTTCCTCTTCCTTCTTCTCTCCTTTTCCCTCTTTTCTGTTATGTCTTTCCCATTGCAAATCAATAGAGAGGGATTATCTATCTTCCCTCCCCCCCTTTTACCTTTCTTACTGAAGAGCATGTTTTATGTAAATGAATGCGTAATATATGTGTTCTGTCATATTTAATGCAAGAATTTTGCTCAAACCTAGTTCAAAGCATCACAGAAATCGGTTCCACCTTGTATGTTTGTCAGGAAAGAATGCACACTCATTCCATTTATATTATAGAATTCCACTGAGAGATAATAACCTCATTCTTAATCTTCTGTCACTCTCCATATTAAAATCTTAGCTTAAAAATAAGGGAGAAATATTAGTCTTGCCCAATATATTGTAAAGATGATGGAATAACTAGCTGATGATGGAGGAAGCATTGTAAAGTATTTTGGTAGTCATCTGTCGAGCTTACCTTTCACAGTCAAAGTAATGGAACTAATTAAGAATATTTATAGAGCTTGTCATATAAATATATATATTTAAACAACAAGAGCAAATGAGAAATGACCATTATACATCCTTATACATAATCAATATTACATCATTAATCTTCAACACTTATAAACAGGAGGTAATTATGCCTAGCATTATCTTACCAATTTTTCATAAGCTGCTGCTTTCCCAAAGCATTTATTTAAAGGAATGTTCAACTCGGCCTCCAGTTCAAAAGAAATATAATTTGAAGCATAATGAATGTAAACTGTGCCTCCCCCCCCCCCCCAAAAAAAAATGTGTGTAGTAAAGATCTACCAATAAATGCAGCCATTTGTGACTGTACCTTGGCAGGAAGTTAGATGCAGAATTGAAAATTCTTAAAGCTTTTCATTTTGTTTTGTTTTTTATTTATTCCATATCCATGGATTCAAATTCTAAAATGCAAACCTTGATTTTGCCATTTTATATTAGGAATAACATTTTACTAGGCTATTATATTTAATGGGACTTGAGCATTCATGAATGTTTATATTCAGGAGGGTCTTGGAACCAAACCCCAGCGGATAACAAGGGCCAACTCTGTGTTTAAAGATAAATTACTGAGGCTGTGCCTACATGGAGGAAAAGAAACTTTCCTACACTGCCCTGTTTATATGACTCATAGGGCCAAAACGAGTGAAACATGGGTCCAGGATGATTCTCTGTAGTAAAAATGGTCTCTGTTTTCTCTGAATCAGGCCAGAAATACTGAAAAACTTCCCTGAGTAGACTGTGCACCAGTACAAAGAAGGTAGCAAGAGCATGGGCAAAGGATGGAAGAGGTCATCAGGAGACACCCTGGGCTGGGCGAGCTGCTGATCTCTTCCCATAAAGAAAGTCAAACTCATGCCATAGAACTGTCACTAGTTTTTATGGTTCCTCCACTGCATACATTTGAAGAGGACTGGGGCCAAGATGGGAGTGGGAGTGTGCGTAATGTGCTGCCAGTATCAGCCCATTGTGAATGCCATTTTTGCAGACAGCTTGTCCTCTCCTTGGATTCAGAAACCCTGACGTTAAACTGGGTTTTCCCAACAGTGTGGACACGGATGGGGTTTTAATCCATTAGTCAGTCCTCAGATTAAGCCCCAATAAACCTAAGGGGATAAATTTTTCTCATTAAACTCATAAAAACTTTTTTGATTATCTGTTTGGTCTACACACACACACACACACACACACACACACACACGTTCTCAGTTAATGTTGCATTTGTTTAGAGACCCAGCTTGTTTCCTGTTGTTTGAAAGGTGACAGACAAACTGAAGAACATCCAAGATTGGGCTAGGGAAAATATGGACAAAAATAACCGGACAAATAAAGAAAGATTAAGAGCTAAACCACTGATGTCCAAACTCTGGTCCTCCAGGTGTTTTGGACTTCAGCTCCCAAAATCCCAGACCATTACCCAAGGTGGCTGAGGCTTCTTGGAGCTGAAGTCCAAAACACCTGGAGGGCCAGAGTTTGGACATCACTGAGCTAAACCCTATTCTTAGTCAAAATTACAGTAGACCATTGAAACAAACTGAATTAAGTCAACACTTACATTGATTCAGTGGGTGCAGTCTTTATGACACTAACAACAAGATTTAGCCTTACAACTCTTATTGCAATTAGATCCTCCAGTAACATGCCAAAGAATGCCCCCCCACACGCAAAACTTGAAGAGAAATGAAGGCTGTAATCACATTATTGAGTTACCCCATTAAACACTCAGATATAAACACACACACACACACACAACCTTCATGCCCTGTCTGCTGCCTCTCAAGCTTCTGACATTGCCAACATAAAGAGTGCTGTGAGTTCCCAATCAGACTTTCTTTACACTTCAACTCACCCATGCCATCTCTGTAATGTGAGGTCTCAGCCCTTCTCTTATTCAGTCTCATTCTCTTTCCTGCAGCAAAATGAGTGGGGACCTAAACAGTAGGCAAAAGCAATAGCCATGATCCTACTTTCAGTATGCCATACTTCTTGGCTCATATTGACAAGCAAGATACAAGTATTGATTAAATTAGTCATATGTTTCCTACTTATTTTCAATGTGCAGCATTTTCTTGCACTACTGCAGGAGTTCCCAAGCTTTTTGACTCGCGGAGCCCTTATTTCTATGGCAGAGCCCCTAAGAGGCCTACCCTATGTCTTACAAGTTAATGGTGTTTAGGAGCATATATAAGAGTATATTCTTATTCTTTAATTTCATGCAATTTTTATTTATTTCATTTTCCAGGACTGGCCATGGAGCCCCTGGGAAGTTCATGTGGAGTCCTAAGGGCTCCTCGGAGCACAGATTGGGAATCTCTGGTCTGCCACATGGCAGGGGTGGGCATAGTACAGCCCATGGTCTGCATGTGAGTCTTGGCTCCACTTTTGCCCCCCCCCCCCCCATTATTGTTGTTGTATGCCTCTGAGTCATTCTGACTTATGGCGACCCTAAGGCAAAACTATCATGGGATTTTCTTGGCAAGTTTCTTCAGAGGGAGTGTGCCATGGTCATCCTCTGAGGCTGAGAGAGCATGACTTGTCCGAGGTCACCCAGTGGGCTTCATGGCCTCCAAAACACCCTAAACATCCATTTTTTAAAAATAAAATGTGTGTTTGGGACACATTTTGCTTCCAAAAACACATAGCAAGTTCCCCAAATGCCTGAAAACATCCATAAATACCACTACCTCACAAGCACCCAGACCCTATTAACCCCCCTTTCCTCTGCAGTCCCTCTTAAAATAGTGGCATGATGTTGCCTATCTCTGCTCTGTGGACTGAGAGGGAGGGAAACCGTATTGTCAATGAATGAAATGAAAAATTCTGAAATCTCTGTTCTCTCCAGTCCACCCCCACAAGCCCATCTTTCTTTTTAATTCTTTTTGAAGAGTTTTCCAATGTGGGACTTGCATTTATTATGGGGAACAGAGCGGAGTGGGTCACAGTTTCCCAACCTCCTGCCTAATACCACTCTCAATAACTTTCTATTTTGTCTTGTTTGGAGTTAGTGGTCAGGGAGGAGGTGGCACCCAAGTCATAGGAAAATGCAGGCTCTTAGAGGAGCAGGTAAGATGCTCCACAAAAGAAACGCTGGAAGACATTCAACAAGCTTATGTCCCAATTCATCCGTCTGTCTCTTTTGTTGTAAATTAAAAGCTGAGGTCTCTCACACCCCCAAGTTCATTTGCTATATAATCCTATTTTTCTAACCATTTGCCTGCACAGTCAGCTTCCAATCCTGTATGCAATTTATAATTTGCATGCACACGCCACAAAAGGATAAAGCCAGTTGATTATTTTAATCAGCAGGCAGACTCGGCCAGCTCTGATTCTCCCTCCTTTATCAAATGCTTCTGTTGGGGAACTGCAAACTATTTAGTGTTTTACTTAAAGCCTGTTATACTGACTTCCTTTGAAGGAGAATACAGGATACTGAAGAAGCAGAGGCTCATGTGGGGGGGAGGGAACGAAGCTGTGGACTTTCTGTGGGCCGGCTGCAAATTAAGGCAAACAGAAAAGGGAGCAAAAGCAATAATGGTTTGTAATCTGACTGACAATGCACACCACAAAAAGCAGTAATCACAATGTCTGATGCATGCCCAGTACACCATGAAATCTTGCACTGAAGAGTTATGAATTGACTGAATTGTTTCTTTTTAATAGCAAACATTTTAAAAATGCAAAATTTTATATTGTTTTGAGTCCAGGTTGAAGGGGTTGAAGTAGCCGCTTCAAGGAAAAGGACAGGAATGGACAGGAGGGGGTTGAGTGAGTGAAAGCTATGTTGCAAATTCAATCTACAGATCCTTTTCAGAAGCAGTTAGAATTATTTGCCCAGGCTTTCTGTATTCGTTCCATTCTGAATGTCAGCTTGTCCTCATTATCTTTTGCTCTTTAGCTGAGTCACACACACACTGACATGGCGGGGCGCCAAGATGTAAATGCTGCCTTTAGGAGTTCTTTCTCTAATTTCTCACCTTTGCCTGTCTCTTATCTTTTTTGTCATACTGGTGCTTTTACTTGAGCTTTTTCTCTTAGTGTTTACTAATACTGTTGACACACCCACCCCCTTTGAGAGTAGGTAAGTCTCCAGAGAATGCCAACTTTGTCTCTTTGCTCTTTTAATGGTAACGTAACTCAAGGCAGGCAGACAGCATGATTGCTGACAGACAAAAAAACTTTAGGATTTGTTCCAACATATCTTAGTGGCCAATTTCAACAAAAAAGTAAAGATTATCTTGCTCTGTTAAGTACTTATGTCTGGTATTTCGCTGCTTTTCAGTTTTAAATGCTGTTTGTTACATGTATTGTGTGACGGGGTGTGTGTGTGTTCCTCTTGTCATTTTATGTGAAGCTCATGGCTGGCATCCTGTTTAGTAATTATGATATGGTAACCTTGACTTACAACACTGTAATTATACAACGTTACTTCTATAGTCATTGCACCACCTCAATGATTGAAAATGCCCCCCCCCCCAAAAAAAAACTCTGTCTTCCATGCAGTAACCCCCAAGGAGTTTCCAAGGTGCAGAAGAGTGGGGTGATGAGAGATGTCATACTCAACCTCCATTCACTTTGTTGTTGTTAACAGTCATCACATCGACTTGAACTCGATGTATGAATGAGAGATCTCCAAGTTACTATCATCATCCACCCTGTCAGTGGGACACAATGCAACAAGTATTGGCTGTCACATTACACCCTGCCATTGGGAGAAAGCTGGTCATGTTATCTTTCATCATCTCACTCTCCAGCATCTCAGGAATTCCTCTGTTGAGGGAACTACATTGTTTTAAAGGAATGTTTTTAGGGTAACATTTGGAGACTCAAGGTGAGTCTACACTGGCCAGAATACTCTGCATTGCTCCTGGAGTATTCTAATGTTGCCCCCAATTTCCCCATTACCTGAACACTCCAGAGTGACACCAGATGGTTGTCTACACATGCAGTGTGTAGTGTGCTTCCCAGTGCTGCCATTTCCACTCTAAGTCAATCCCTCTGATATAAAAAAATGAAGCACCCATCATCAATCACATGGCTGGGCACCTCACTGTGACCTCAGAGGGAGCGACTTGCACTGGTGACAGCAGCGCTGGACAGAGCAGCAAGACACTTTGTAAACAGCCACCCAGCCTCACTCCAGAGTGCTCTGGATTCTCTGGGAAGATACTTGAGAGGGATGGCCTGAATTTGCTGTGGAACTACTGTTCCCACATGAAGATGGTCTGCAGTCAAACTGGGTCTTTTGCCCTGCCCCATGTAGACAGAGTGATGCAAGGGCAGGAGAAATCAATACAAATAGCTGGTGTAGACATGCCCAAAACTATGCCATCATAGCTACTTCTCTGTTACTCCATCTCCCAATGCAGCATCTCAGCCAATGTTTTTATTCCCCATCTCTTTGCATGCCTCTTTTATTGGTCTAAATAAGAAGTAACAGCAACTTTTTCACATGCAAGGTCTACTCAAGCAATGTAGAAAACAGAGCCATGAATTTAGGCCTAAATCCAATTGCAAGTCCCAACTAAAACAGATCATTTCACTCAATAGAATTTACATAAATGTTGACTTACCAAATTCACATTGATACAGCAGGCTTGCCCCATTTGGAATTAACAACTCTACTTCTGCACAAGAAATAAAAATAAGTGGACAATTTTCTTCTTATGAAGAAGAGGCCACATTCTTGTCTGACCTTGCAGTTCAAATACACTGCTCATGGAAGTGGACCTCCTACTGTAAGCAACATTTTCCTCTCCAATTAGCTATTGATTGATTACTGAAACTGACTCTTTAGGAGCCCATTTAGGAAAAACACTTCAGTTTTATAAAACATGGGAAGAAAAAATATGCAGTTCTTTTAGTATTATCAAATCAATACGACTCAAAAAGACCTTATGATGTTGTGAGTTATTTAAAACTATGCTGTCTTGGACAGTATAGAATACTCTTTGGGTATTACACATAGCTGTTGCTATAAGTGCCAAGGCCTTTGAATGCTACCTTATGTAATACAGTTTGCTCTCTGTATCCACAGATTCTTTATCCATGGATTGAGTCATTCATAGCTTGAAAATATGTTTTAAAATATGAATTCCAAAAAGCAAACTCTTGCTTTGTCATTTTATATTAGGGACACCATTTTACTATGCCACTGTATTTAATGCGATTTGAGGATTCATGGATTTTGATATCCACAGTGGTTCCTGGAACCAAACCATAGCAGAAACCAAGGGTCCACTGTAATGCAAGCTAATACATTTATCTGTGTTTCTTTTTCAATAACAGATGGAATCTGTTGTATGCTGCCAGATCTGATGGAGTCTAAACTTTTAAAAGGAGGAATAATAACTTAGTGATGTACAAATGTTTGGGCTCAGTCTTTGGCATTTCTTCTCAGAGATCTGAGGCAACAAGGTTAAGAAAAACCATGAGACCTATAGTTATGGATGAAAAATACTGAACTAGACAAACCATTATTCTGACTGCTTTTATTTGGTTAATGTCATATTCTACAACACAGATGGGCAAAGATGTTCTTAAACTGCAACTTGCAGTATTCCTTGCTGGCTACGATGATGTTAACTGTGGTCTAACTTCATCTGGAAGGCTGGACGATACTCATCCCTGGTTTCTACTTGGCCTTTACAAAATTTTCTACTTGGCCTTTACATCGATCATTTATGAAGAATTTATTCAAAGCAGGGGTTTTTTTCTGATTAAGGTTTTATCCACACCCTCATGAAATTGAATGAATTGAATTTGAACTATTTTAGTTTCAGTACTAAAGTAAGATTTAGAAACAGGAAGTCCAGTTTAACTGGATTGCTAGTTCTGCCTATTACTGACTTCAGTGCTACACTGGGCTTTCCATGAGCTATTTCCCATTTTACGTGAGCTGTCTGGGGTTCTGAAGCTTAATCCCAAAATAGGTTCAGTTTTTGTTGTTGTTGTTATATGCTTTCAAATCATTTCCAATTTATGGTGACCCTGAGGCAAACCTATCCTGGGGTTTTCTTGGCAAGTTTCTTCAGAGGGGGTTCAATTCTTTGAAAAACCCTATAGCTCCTGTAAACCAAAATGGTCAAAGCTCTGGAAACC
Source organism: Urosaurus nigricauda (assembly GCA_034509955.1). NCBI lineage: Eukaryota > Metazoa > Chordata > Lepidosauria > Squamata > Phrynosomatidae > Urosaurus > Urosaurus nigricauda. Next base: position 250,290,172 of record JAOEGL010000001.1, on the reverse strand, counting down.
GTGCCCTATGAGGAATAGTTTAGGGAGCTAGGTATGTTTAACCTGGGTATGTTTTTTAAGCCATGATAAAAATGACATGATAGCTGTGTTTAAATATCTGAAAAGATGTCATATTGAAAAAGGAGCAAGCTTTACTGCTTGTCCAGAGACTAAAAAGAATGGATTCAAAGTACAGGAAAAGAGATTCCACCTAAACATTAGGAAGAAATTATTTATTTATTTATTTATTTATTTATTTATTTATACCCTGCTCTTCAGCCCTAAAGGCTATCAGAGCGGCTTACAAATATTATTTTTTAAGACAGTTCCCTGCCCTCAGGCTTACAATCTAAAAGACACGACACAAAAGGAGAAGGGAATGGTGATGGGAAAGGGGATCAGGTCCAGCAGTTCCTCTCTTCCTCTGAAGCCTGGACCAAGGCAGATGGACTGGAGGGAGGGCTCGGCTTCTTAATCTTAATAAGACCTAGTTGAGGTTTTGCTGAATTGCTAAATATAAGGCCTCCTCCAAGAGTAAGACCTAGCAAAGTTTTTGTATATAAATATATATACAGTGTATAATAAATGTTCATTTTTTTGTTCAACAATAAATGTGAATTCTTCTTCATGGAAAAATAAGACATCCTCTGAAAATAAGATGTAGTGCATCTTTGGGAGCAAAAATTAATATAAGACTCTGTCTTATTTTCGGGGAAACATGGGTAAGAGCTTTAGAGAGTAGAATAGTCTGCCTTGGAAAGCAGCAGGATCTTCTTCTCTGAAGGTTTTTAAACAGAGGGTGGATAGCCATCTGTCAGAAGTGCTTTGATGATGTATTCTTGCATGGCAGGAGGTTGGGTTGGACAGCCATTGTAGTCTCTTTGAATTCTATGAACCCTTCTTGGCAGTCAGGACATTCTTCTGGTTTCTGTCCAAATATGAATAGATATTTGTTAATTGTATTATGTTATATTTGATGAAATCCACTTACAAAATGTAGTGAAGGTCAGGCAGATTGGGATATGGTAATTGGCATATACACCCTTGACTTACTGGAATAGGAAGAACCTTCAATAGCTTGAAGGTGGTTTTGTAAATGCAGAAAACCAAAGGGCCAGAGCACCTTTATAGCTACATTAGGTAGCAAATGGAGCTGCAAAGGATTGCTCAATTTAAATTCAAGCCGAGCTGCACAAAGCTAGTGTACCTCATCTCACCTTACACACGTTCTTGAGCTACAATTTTGAACTAACATTTTATCACTGACAAGTTTCACAGTGCATTGCTACTGCATCCAGCATCTTATTATTTTGTCTTGGCAGACCTGGGCAAAGTTGAGAATCTCATTTTGAAATTGCTTCAGGTAAACTGGATAATATAACCTAAACGTTACATAGAAAAGTATAGATGTGTGTTTGATAATGCTCAGACACAATTATGATGGTGTAAACCTGCAAAGGTACCCAAGGTAAAAGTTAGGTACAAGTAATGTTTGAAAGTCCTAAAGGCTTGCAAAACTTCCAAAATTTGACCAGAGCATTCTTTCACCCTATTTTATATCAACATGGTTGAGTCTTAGGAGTTTAACACATTGCTTTAAAAAAAACCCAACTTACCTCTGCTGCATTGAAGTCTCTTTTGGGATAAAGTTGGGTATTATAATATGCAAAATGCTGCCAATGCCGCCAGCCAAGTGCAGCATAACTAACTTTCGGCTAGAAGCCGCACTCAACTGGCCAATTTGCAAAGCTAGGAGCTTCCCAGTTTTGACAAGAGGCTGACTGAGTGCACCTTTATGAAATAAACCATGGAAAAAGACATTGAACTGATCTGTTCCTGCTTCCTCTGAATCATAATTTCAGAACCACTTACCAAGCATCTTCACAAGCTACCTGTTTCTTCCAGGGCCCAAGTCAGCACATTACACAATAGCCTAAAACCAACTGCTAGTCTCAACTAGATTGCACACATTCAGTCAATGAGATTTACAAATTTCATACACATGATTTAGTATGTCTCCATTTGTTGGGACTAATAACTGGATTTAGGCCATTATTTTTAAGACTTTAATAGCTTAGGAACTGGATAAATGACCTATCTTTTGAACATTTCTGCTCCCAAAGTTCATCAGAAGAGATTTTGTTGCATGTCCTGCCAATATCAAAGAATCATTCAGAAGCAATATGTGAAGTTGAAGGCTTTCATGGCCAGCATCCATAGTTTTTTGTGGGGCTTTGGGGCTATGTGGCCATGTTCTGAAAGAGTTCCTTTCTGACGTTTTGCCAGCATCTGTGGCTTTCAGAGATTCTCTGAAGATGCCAGCCACAGATGCTGGCAAAACATCAGGAATGAACTCTTCTAGATTATCCTTTATTATTACAGTTTCCAATACCATGCTTGTGAAGACAACCTGGATGCATCCCCGATCCAAACACTGGCACCTCATTTACTATGTTCTAGTGTAACAGAGAAACATTCACAATGTCCATCATACTCGAGTGATGCCCAAGTTCAGAATGTCAAACAGACCATCACTTTGTAAGATGCAAACTAAATCTTCATCTTAAGCTCAAACCTAAGAGGGGTGGCATCTTAAAGAGGAGACTCCAAGTCAACAATCTTCAACAAGCTGCCATGAGTGATAACTTCCAGGCAAATCTGCAATCAAAACTTGAAGACCATCCTATAGATTCTTCTGCTACAGTGCTTTGACAACATATTAAAAACAGTATCCTGCAATCTGCGGAAGACTCCCTCAGGTTCTCCGGCAAGAAAAACCAAGATTGGTTTGATGTAAACGACCAAGAGATCCAGGAGCTGTTGGCAAAGAAGAGAACTGCTCATCAGACTCACCTCGCCCAGTCATCTTGCAACATGAGGAAAAGCAGCCTTCCGTCTCGCATGTAGTAAACTCAACAAAAATTCCGAGATGTTCAGAACAAGTGGTGGATCAATTTAGCAGAAAAGGCACAATGTTGTGCAGATCTGGTTGATTTCATAGGATTCTACAAAGCTCTTAAAGCAGTGTTTGGACCTATTTATCAGGTCCAAAGCTGCTTATATAGTACAGATGGTCAAACAGTAACACAGACAAAGCCTCCATCCTGAATCAATGGGCTGAACATTTTCAAAGTCTCTTCAGTGCCAACTGAGTAGTCCAAGGCTCAGCTATTTAACATATGATACAACAACCAATGAAAAAATGAACTGGACGTGGCTCCCACTTTGGACGAGACTACTAAGGCCATATAGCAGATGAAAAACAGCAAGGCAGCCAGGATTGATGGAATCCCACCTGAAACTTGGAAACACGGAGGTCATGTACTCCATGCTAAATTCCACGAGCTCCTTGTAAGTCGCTGGGAAAAAGGTGAACTGCCATCAGATCTCCGAGATGCAGTTATCATCACCCTGTATAAGAAAAAATGCTCAAACTATCAAGGTATAACACTGCTCTCCATTGCTGGAAAAATCCTTGCAAGGATACACCTGAACAGATTAGTTCCTGCTATTGCAGAAGAACTTCTCCCTGAAAGCCAGTGTGGCTTCAGAGCTAATAGGAGCAGTACAGATATGGTATTTGCTCTTAGACAACTGCTAGAGAAATGTAGAGAGCAGAACAAAGGACTCTATGTAACATTTGTCGACCTTACCAAAGCCTTCTACACTGTGAGTAGAAAGGACTGTGGCAGATCCTGGAATGATTAGGATGTCCCCCCAAATTTCTCAAAACGATTATCTTGCTACATGAGGGCCAGCACAGTCAAGTCAGATATGGTGATGGTCTCTCAGAGCCCTTTCTAATAACTAATGATGTGAAACAAGGTTGTGTTCTTGCACCAACTCTATTTACAATCTTTTTCAGCATGATGCTCCAAAGGGCTACAGCAGATCTCAAAGAAGAAGATGGCATCTATATACGTTACCGTACTGATGGTAGCTTGTTTAACTTATGCCGTCTGAGGGCTCTCACAAAGACTCTAAACTATCTAGTTTGTGAGCTGCTTTTTGCTGATGATGCTGCCCTTGTTGCCCATACAGAAGCAGCTTTGCAGCGCCTAACATCCTGCTTTGTAATGGCTGCAGAGCTGTTTGGGCTGGAACAGCCTGAAGAAAATGGAAGTTCTCTACCAGCCTGCACCACAGGAAGAGCACTATCATCCCCATGTCACCATAGGCGACTAAAATGGTGAAGGGTCTGGAAACCATGCCCTATGAAGAATGCCTTAGGGAGCTGGGAATGTTTAGCCTATAGAAGAGAAGGTCAAGACGTGATATGATAGCCCTGTTTAAATACTTGAAGGGATGTCACATTGAAGAGGGAGCAAGCTTGTTTTCTGCTGCTCCAGAGAACAGGACCTGGAACAATGGATGCAAGCTCCAGGAAAAGAGATTCCACCTCAGCATTAGGAGGAACTTCCTGACAGTAAGGTCTGTTCGACAGTGGAACACACTCCCTCGGAAGGTGGTGGAGTCTCCATCCTTGGAGGTCTTTAAGCAGAGGCTGGATGGCCATCTGTCAGGGATGCTTTGATGGAGAGTTCCTGCATGGCAGGGGGTTGGACTGGATGACCCTTGTGGTCTCTTCCAACTCTGTGATTCTATGATTCTATGATTCTAGGCAAATCTGTGCTTAAGTCCGTCCAGCAGTTCACCTACATGGGAAGCATAATCTCTTCAGATGCCAAAATTGAAAAAGAGATCAATCACAGATTAGCAAAGGCATTTAGTGCATTTGGAAGGCTTCACAAAAGAGTCTGGAGTAACAAAAACCTGAAACGAAGCACAAAAATCAGTGTGTACAGAGCCATTGTACTGTCCATTCTCTTATATGGGTCTGAAACATGGGTCATCTATCGCCAACATCTATGACTCCTCAAACGTTTTCATCAGCGCTGTCTACACACAATCCTGACTATATGACAAATGTTGCTGTCCTTGAGCAAGCAGGGATCACCAACATTGAGACCATGCTATTGAAAATGCAGCTGCGCTGGGCAGGGCATGTTTCTAGGATGGAGGACCACTGCCTCCCCAAAATAGTACTCTACGGTGAACTCGCCACAGGTCAGCGTAAGAGGGGCACCCCAAAGAAAAGATACAAGGACTCCCTAAAACAATATCTCAAGCTCGGTCAAATTTATCACCAACAATGGTCTGCCCTGGTCTTACACCGAGAGGCATGGAGACGAACTATCCACAATGCTGCAGCCTCTTTCAAGAACTCACACCAAACGAGTCTCGAAGACAAACAACAACACAGAAAGAACCACAACTTGGAAACATCACCCAAGGAGACTTTCTGCTGTGCTTTCTGTAACCAGACTTGTTTATCTTGGATCGGCCTTTTTAGCCATCAACACGCTTGTAGAAAACGTGGGATGAATCCTTCCTGAATTTTCGTTAGTGAAGAAACGCCAGAGAGAGAGAGAGACTACAGCATCAAGAATCCCAAGTGATTTTCAAATCAGTATAGAATGAAGGGGAGCCATTAAGAGATTATTCAGTTTGTCGGATAGGGAGTAGTGGAGGAAGATAAAAGATAGCTATCATCTAGCTATCGAGGGGAGAAAGTAATTGAATTATGTTTGGTATGCTAACATGCAAATATATATATGCATGCTTAAAGCTTAGGGCAAGTTTACACACATGTACCACTGTTTTATTGCACCTACTATTAGCGTGTTCTGTGAAAGGACTCTGATAGCCCTGGGTTAATTACCTGTTGCCATTGAATTCCTATTTGTGCACACATTGCTGTAAATCCCATGAAAAAGATGTAACATGCAAGTCACATACAAGAGTGGGCTGCGCATCTGGCATTGAGATACTAGAGCATTCAGACTCTTTTTAAAAATGCTGTGCTTCTACATACTAAGCAGGCATTATTTTAATGTGAAGCTGAACACATTCTGTGCAATAGGAAAATTAAATATGCAGTGGGAAATAGATTTTTTTGTGCTATTGGCAATATGGGCTTGAATCAGGAACAACATTATTTCTTCAGACAAACAGAAGAGCAAAAGGTAAAGAAACAAAAGAATTAAAAAATTACAGCCACCTTTCAATCTTTATAACCTGCAAATAATAATGTATTATTGATATCAAGTACCTGACTGCTTCATCTGTAACCAAGGAAGATACATACATGAAGACATATATAGTCACTTTGGATTCAGATGTGATTTGGTAAGTGTTGTCAACCTGCATGAAACACTTCTTTTGCACCATGTATCTAAGGTTCACTGGCACCTAGAAAGTCTTGCTTTGCATCACCAGATATGGCAGTGACTTACCATTACATAAAATTGGTCAATTTTGATTCAGTGTAAAGATCTGTCATATGTCAGAGATGATGCCAACATAATAAGCCAAGTGAGTCTCATCTCTGTCCCTTTCTCCAGTGCACTGAAATGGGCATGCAAAATAATACATGGTGCCAAGTCAATCAAGGCGAAGCATCTCCTTGGTACCAGCCTTTGGATTTCTTTAGTAGGGAAAAAAGCTTAGAATTGTTGGAAGATACAGCAGATTCTGCACTTATTCTCGCTACTCTCTTGTCCACTAGGGATAAAATAGCTTAGGGAGAGAGAGATTGGGAATCTGACATTCCTTTCCTGACTGTTGCTTTGTAATGCCAAATCATGATAAGTTGCAAAAGGGATAAACATCACACAGTCTTTTTCATTGACATTTAATTTTATATCAAAAGTAGGATTTGCTTTATGAATTGTTCACTTTGAAAGGTAAATAAAATCAAGCTGAGGATGATTTCACTTTGCAGTGAAAAACAAATCCAGGCTAATTCATGCAAGGAAACTGGGAGTTGGTGATTCCACGTTATTAAATAGAACCAGAAAAGTTAAATTGACTCTGATTAAACTTCTGCATCTAGTCCAAACACAGTCACAAATCAGACAGAGGCAGTTTAATCTGAAATGAATTTTTTGTCAGCTAGTAATATTTATTCAGATAAATTGAAACCTTACTCAGGGTATTGCATTATGCTTAAAGTATCTACATGATTAATGTCCCCTAAGCATCCCCAGGGAACAAAATATAACATCTAAACTATTTCCCTTTAGTGAAATATTCTTCAATAAATCTCTTCCTAACATACACGGTACAATAGTCATAATATTACAGAGAAAATGGAAAAATAATTTTATCCAAAAAAAAATCAAAATATGAAAAGTAAAACTTGGGGGAGTTACTCACTGTGGACATGATACATATCTTGGTAAATCCAGAGCAATAAGCAAACATTCTGTGGGGTGCAATTTGAGTTTCCCAGGGTGTTAGCTCTTTTAAAGGAAAATAAGATATGCAAGTATGAAAGTCAAACTTGTTAAGAGTTCAGCTTTCATCAACAGAACAGCAAAAGTGTGAGTTCAACTATTTATTCTAAATCTGCCTTCCAAAAGAATACTTACTCCAAAACATAATAAACATACAGTTTGTAGTTTAAAAACAATAATGACTTAAATGAAAACATAACAAACTAAATCCTATCCTAACTGGTGTTAATATTTATTTATTTATATTTATTTATTATATTTATTTGTATCCCACTCTTTTCCCAGGACTGGGACTCAGAGAGGTTTCACAGCATTAAAAATTAATTTTTTACAATTAAAAGTACAATTAAAACATTTTTAAAAATAGCCCAACATCCTGCCTTATAACAATTCCTTAAACGCCTGTGTGAACAGGTAGGTCTTCACTTGCCGGTGGAGGGAGCTGTTTTGATCTCCCTGGGCAGGGAGTTCCAGAGTCTCGGGGAAGCCACCAAGAAGGCTCTCTCTCTCACATTCCCACCAACCGTGTTTGTGATGATGTTGGGAAAGAAAGAAGGGCTTCTCCAGAGGATCTCAGAGTCCAGGCTGGTTCATACCAAGAGAAACAGTCTGCCAAATAGCATGGACCTGAGCCATGTAGGGCTTTATAGGTGACAACTAGCACCTTGAAATGTATCCAGAAACAAACTGGCAGCCAAAGAAGCTGTTTCAGCAGGGACGTTGTATGGTCTCTGTAATCTGCCCCTGTTAACAGCCTGGCAGCAGCTCTTTGAAACAGTTGAATTTTCTGAACACTTTCAAAGGGAGCACCATGTAGAGCCCATTACAGTAGTCCAAATGAGATGTAACCAAGGCATGTACCACTGTGGTCAGATCTGGATTCTCAAGGAAAGGGTGCAGCTGGCGCACAAGTTTCAAATGTGTGAAAGCACTCCTGGTCACAGCAGAGACCTGGGCCTCCAAGTTCAAAGCTGAGTCCAAGAGTGCTCCCAAACTGAAGCCAAGGTGACTAAATTGAGGCTGTCGTACTTCGAACACATCGTTTCAAAAAGATGATGATGGTTGGAAAGATAGTGGGCAGTAGAAAAAGAGGAAGACCACAAAGCAGATGGATAGATTCAATTAAAGAAAATTGAATCACTTTCCCTTTCAGTGGTCAATCACAGGAGCTTGGAAAGTGAAATACGTGCTACTCTATGAAAAAGGCTGGCAGGATATAGTGGATGAAGGATTATGGAGTGGGCTAAATTAGATGTTACTTCTTTTATTTTGGCTGTATTTTTATGGGTCTTTGAAACATTTAAGATAATATTGTGTATTAACCAAGTCTCACAAGCATTTTTTTTAAAAAAAGATGCTCATTATAAATTGTCTTTAATTGAATCTATTAAAGAATCAATTAAAGTCAGGTGAGTGCGAAGGTCAGGAGTGCCTGTTATCAGCTTTGGCTGATACACCAGTTGCTCCCTTTTCTGGAGATGAGGGACTTGGAAACTGTGGTTCATGCACTGGTAACCTCACGTCTGGACTTCTGTAATGCAGTCTATATGGGGCTACCCTTGTGTTTGACCCGGAAACTGCAATTGGTTCAAAACATGGCAGCCAGGCTTGTCACTGGAACATCTAGGAGAGAGCACATTACACCTGTGCTTAAATCCCTCCACCAGCTGCCGATTAATTTCCGGGCACAGCACAAGGTGTTGGTGTTGACACTACATGGCTCAGGCCCATCCTATCTGAGGGACTGCCTCTTCCTATATGAACCTCCACACACACTTCAGTCCTCTGGGAGAAATCTGCTACAGCCCATGAAGGCCAGGCTGGTGCAGACCTCCCTGAGGGCCTTCTCAGCTGTTGCCTCTAAGGTGTGGAATGACCTGCCAGACAAGATGTGTCTTATTCCATCCATTGAAGGCTTTAAAAAAGCCCTAAAGACGCATCTCTTCCGGCCCTGAAATGCATTTTTGAGCTTTTCCATCTCTCTTTCCAGCATTACTTCACCCTTATACAGCTAAGGTTTCTAGATTGGAACTTCTGTCGCTGTTTTTATTTTATTTTTATATGCTCATTTATTGATTTTAATGTTGTTGTGATTTAATCCTGTTTTAAGGGGGGGGAGTTGGGTGATGGGATGGTATATTTTAATTGTATTGTTTTTTAACCTTGTTGTAACCCGCCCCGATTGCTCGTTCAGAGGGGCGGGCTAGAAATAAATTATTACTATTATTTATTATTATTATGGCCATGGCCATGAGCCTGGAGGACCTGATCCAAGTAGTTGAGGACAAGGGGGCATATAGACATCTCATTCATGGGGTCACCATGTATAAGAGATTCAAGGGCAGTTAACAGCAGCAACAACTAGCTCAGGTGCAACACTTACCAAGGGGCTTTCATGCTCCACAGTGATAACACTATGATTCTACTTGAACTGCCAGAGCTGCATCCTATTGAATCCTGGAGTTTATGGTGGTCAGGGACACTAGAGGGGGTCTCTGGTTAAGAATTCTTAGTGTCCATCTCCAAACTGCAAATACCAGGAATGCACACGATGTTCCCATGGATTCATGGTGCTATAAACATGTAGCGTGAAAGGGCCCCCACGCGCTTGATATGAGGAATTTTATAAACATCTGAACTGATCCAAATCTTATGTGCCTTTAAACATTTATCTTAGAATCCCAAAGAGTAAAGGGAAATGTATTTTGAACGTTTAGAGAGTTTCCCCCAACCACTTATATTACAGGACTCAAGGAATATACAAAACACTGAATAGACTAAATAACTCAACAGCTGTCATAGGCAAAGAAAGATAAATTGCCCCTCTGAAGACCAATATTGTTTAAGTGTGCATTAAGGTTTCTGTAATTTTTACCTCATTGGTTTCTAGAATTTTTGTCTGCCAACAATATTTAAAAAGAACGTAAATGTCTAAATCCTTTTATATATAGGGCAAATATCTTTTAATAACAATGCTGAGGTAAAATCTTCCATGAGATTACAAGTGTATTTGGCCAAATTCATTATTAAAAAGGAAAATTCAGTACCTTTCTATAACATAATATTCTAAGCTACGTTTCTGAGGAATGGACTGATGGCTTTTTTCATAGTTGGGCAAAAACAAACAATAAAGAATAGAAGTGAGATTTGAGAGTTTTGATGGAAGGGTGATAGTCATGAGGGAGCTGAGGGAAAGATCTCTTTTATTATACTTTTCGGACACAATTTTGGGCGGGAGAAATTGGTCTGCTAAATGATCCATAACAAATGAGTTGTGCCTTATTATCCTTGATATGCCAGAAATTGGTTGGATTTAACGCATGGGATTTGGTCTGGCAATTAGTATACCAACATAACATTAACAAATGTCACTGTATGATATGCTGCCTTTGCAGGCAGAAGCAATGCAATAAGCCACTTGAGTTTTTTGTATTCTAGGCCTGATTATCTGTATCTGACTCTTTTCAATGATATAATTCCATCTACTGAAACGTATTTTTGTGTGTGCGTGTGCGCGCACGCACGCATGTGGGTAGAGCGAGAAAGTGCAAAAATACAGATAAGAAAAGTGTGTAATATTTGAAATCTGTCTTATAATATTGAGTTCACTTGCATGCTGAGCTATTTAGGGTATGAAAAGAAAGATTAGTTTGGAGGAATTTTTGACAACTCTTCTGCTTGGATTTTGGCAGACATATTTCTAATTCATTTCTCAGCTTGAGTAAGGGATGTAATGCATTCTTCAGTGGTTGAAATTATGGTGGAAACTACAGCAGCTGTTGTTCAAAGGCTGCATACAATTGCAGCGCTTCTTTAATATATTCAAAGTCATGTTTACATATTTTGTTTGAATTAGTACTAAGAAATGTTTGTTTGTTTGTTTGTTTGCATTCAGCTTTTCTTCCAAAATGGAGACTTAAGGCACAACACAACTAAAAAAGCTATAGACAGGAGCACACTATGTTATAATACCAAAATACAAATAAATTACCCTAGGAAAACAAAGAATGCATTAAAAGGAATTGAAAAGTACACCTTTAAACTAGTAGGTGTGGTACCTTTGAAATATTCAAGGAAGCAAATGAGACATGATGTCTTTTGTTCACATTGCAAGAAAAACTTTGTTGCTTTCAAAGATTTCAATGTCACGTTGCTAGTAAATGGTGAAAGTAATGCATTTGATTCATTGAGTTTTTTGATGTGAACTGTCTTTGCATTGACCCCAACTCATAATGACCCTGTGGATGAGACCCCTGTCTTCCACCACCCTGCCTAAGTCTTGTAGATTCGGGCCCATGAACTCCCTAATGAAGTCTGTCCATCTGGTGTGTGGTCTTCCTCCCTTTCTACTATCTTAGCCCTAGACATTTTTCCATTAATGATTAAAGCTACTATTGAAAAGTGCTAACTTCTTGGATATGTATTAAATAATTAACAATTTTTTTAATCAGTCTAGAACATGCATGACTACAATTTTTATAAAATGTTCCACATCTTGCTTAACCATTTATTAAGGAAGGTCATGGGGATCTAATTCTGTCATTGTTGATGGGACTGGCCAGTGCAGTCAAGCTTCTCAACTTGTCAGAATCCCTTGAATGATATCACTTTGTGTTACTAATCAAATTAAACTGCACCGATGATTATTTCGGTAACACCAGACAGAAAGAACATTCTTGATCTCAGCAGACATTTCTTCTTTTTCCAATAAAGAAAAAGAATCTTGTTTCAATCTTGTTTCTTGTATTTATCCATTCATTAATGGGCCCCATGTTGGGTTAACTGACCACAGGAGCAAGGTTCATATCTTGCTTCATCTAGAAAAGCACTGTAACCTTGTCGGGTGAGAACACAAAGCAGAAATGAAGCAAGAGAGTTGTGGCTTTCTCTTTTCCTTATTGCATGATGTTGTATTGCTTCAGTTCACTTCCAGCAGCAGATGGTCCAAAAAGCATAAAAGGAACCAGTTTTTCCAGCTGAAAAGTCACACAAGCTCCTTCAAATGTTGCTTTAGCAGGAAACGTTTCTAGGATGAGACATTTAGAGATCTGAACTCCTTCTGGTTGGCTAGGTCTTCCTGTTCTGGGGAAACTCTTGATCAAACTTTATTCCCCACAATATTGGAAAGAGGGTGGCTCCATGATTGTTTCTCACCTGGAGTTCTTGGAATCCTTGGCACACCAAAGTGGCCGATTTTCTCCAGAAAGTTGTGACAAAATGGTCATCATTTCCAGAGGCCTCTGGAGAAGTTGGGTTACCTACAACCACTATAGCAGATAACACTTACTCTCACATGCACACACCTATTCATAAATACACACCACTCTTCAGAGTCCCTGGTATCATTCTCCAAGCAGGAGGAATACGATCCCAAGTCCATGATCAAAGGGCAGAATGAAGATGAAATTTTTAAAAGTTCTTGCAGGTAGGATAGGAAATGAGAGAAGAGTAGGCACACAATAAAACAAATGACCCGCTGTTCTCTTTTAATAGTAGAGAGGGTGACTGTGTTTCTTTGCTGCTCGAAAGTCTCTTGTCTCCCTTTTGTAATAAGGACAGCTAGGCATGATGCCACAGAGAGCTCATTAGTACAAGGAAAAGAAGAAAAACAGGTGAGGAGACTTGATGAAATTAGTAAGCGTGTTTAATTTGCAATTTAAACTTTGACAGCTAAAATAATGTTAGGAATTCCAAATACCATATCACATAGAAATTAAACCCTTGGGCAAGGCATTGTGAAGCAGCCAGGGCCACCAAGCATTGTTTGACTTTTTTGGAGGGAGGAGCAGGGCTGCCCATACTAGCACCTGCTAACATCCCCAATATCCCCAGGTGTGACAACTCCAGTCACACACTTCCCACATCAGTGAAAAAGTGAAGGTGAAGTCTCTGTTGAAAATACTGCTTGCAATTGGGAGCCTTGCACAATCTCCCTTCTGGCCTCTTCATTTAATGAAGGAATGGTGATGGATCCAGTGCAAGCAAGCATTGTTTTCCGCATCTTTGACAAGGGTGAAATTCAACCTCAGAGCTACAAGAAAGAATGTTTAGGATGATTACCAGCAATTTTACGCAACATATATTGGGTCTCTAATTACATTGACATATTAAGCCCTAAAGTCTTGACTTTTCACTGTTGTCAGAAAGTGTGAAAGGTCAAGACAACAAACTTCACAGGAAAGAAGATTTAAAAAATAAATATAATGATCTGCACCTCAGGCCAGCCTTCAGTGATTGTTAACTAATTAACTATCTCTGTATTTCAGACAAAAGAGCAAAACAATGTCATGGGAAAGTAACAGTAGAATAACCTAAGAGGTGCAGACGAGACAGTTTTTCAAATGAGTATAATACCTAAACAATGGGGGAGGGGGGACTCCAGATATAATTGCTAAAATGTTAGCTTCCATTAAACCGAAAGGCGGGTTGAAAACTGCATGATGGCATTGTGGAGTTTCTCTGACTATGGCCCAAAACACACTGCAGAAATAATCCAGTTTGAGACCACTTCAGCTGCCCTGGCTCAATGCTAGGAAATTATGGGAACTGTAATTTTTGTGAAACATTTAGCCTTCTCTGTCAGAGGGCTCTGGTGCCACAATAAACCCTAGCACTGAGCCAAGGCAGTTAAAACAGTCTCAAATTGGATTATTTCTGCAGTGTGTTTTGGACCTGTGTCCATATACCAATGCAACTGACACCATCAGGCAGAAAGGATTCTCCTATCATCTGCAGCTTTCCATTTATCCACACGTCAGTTCTAGAGGCATCTCCAGAGCAGATTTAGAATGGAGGAAAATAAAAGGAAGTTCCATTCCATTACTTTTGCTGCAAGTAAAAAAGTCCACTTGCATGATACGGGATGGAGCCATTACATTCAAATGAGTTTAGTTCTCCCATATTACTATTGAATAGTGTAGAACTGGGGGGCAAAGCTGTGTTAGTCTGGAATATCAGTATGGAAAAGGATCTTGTAGCAGCTTTGAGACAACTATGTGAAAGAAGTTGTAACATAGGCTTTCGTAGATTAGGGGCACATCTAAACTGTAAAAATAAAGCAGTTTGACACCATTTTATGTGCTGTAGCTCCATCCTATGGAATCCTGGCACTATAGTTTTATTAAGTATTTGCCCTTCTTTGCCAAAGAGTGCTGGTGCCTCCCCAAACTACAAATCCCAGGATTCTGTAGGATGGAACCATAGCTGTTAAAGTCATCTTAAACTGCATTATTTCTACAGTGTGGCTGCATCCATAATCTGTTTCTCAGATGCAGGGATCTGAGGAAGTAGACCTGCCACAACTTCTTTCTGCACATTTAGTGTCGAAAGTGCCACAAGATACCTTTGCATATTGGATGGTGTGTGGAGAGAGGCAATTTAACTGGATTCACCCAAATAAAACATGGCATGGAGAAGAGAATTAAAAACAGGGAGGAAAAATGGCCACAAGCATTGGTCCAGACCCCAGTCATGCATATTGAAAAATTTTGTTTATCAGTCTGATTCACTTTAGGCCTCAACTAGGGTTGAAATTAGCAAAACTGGAAGTTCATGCCTCTCATTGTTTAGCACTACAATTTTTTTAAATGGCTGCTGGTCCCCCCCCCCCCCCTTAGAACTGGAGGAAATTCACAGGTGATTTCCACACCAGTGCTTACCATAAGCACTGGTAAAACACCAGAAAAATGTTTAGGAAGCACATGTGTGTAAAAGCCTGGTGCGCTTCTTAAACGTCAGGGAATTGTCCTATCGTTCAGGGAGACTGGAGGTGAGGGGACGATTCCCTGACGTTTAGGAAGCACATCAGCCTTTCACACACATATGCTTCCTAAATGTTTTTCTGGCGTTTTACCAGTGCTTACCACACAGTAAGCCCTGGTGTGGAAATGTTCTTAGACTCACGTAAGTCTAGATTGGGGGAAGGGGGGGGATAGCAGAACTGGAAGATATTTCCCCAAGTAGTTGCCTCTGCTGAGGAAAGAAAAGTTGTCAAGTTTCAAAAGTATATAGGCTCTGTTATTTTCTTTGTATAAGAGCAGCCTTTAATATTTGGAAGATATCCCAAAAGAGGATGTGCTCTTTTGGTTTCTTGTAGACCATTGTTCAAAAAACAGCAGGTAGCACATATGTGGTCTTGTGTAAGAAATCTGCAAAGTTTCAGAAGAATAGATATAGCAGTCTTTGTGGAAGAGGAGTCCTAAAATTTGCCTTTGGGGAGTGTTTCATATTTCCTTCCCTTTCAGGAGTGGTATTATCTGTATGAAAATGGCACACAGCATAGAAATTTGGAAACTTTCAAATGAATGGGTGCTGGATAGCTCTGATAGCTGGAAACCAGTTTAAAGAATGAATTTGAGGGAAATGTGTATCACCATGAGGTAGTTCTTTAACTGTTGATTATTTTTCTTCTTCTTCTTCTTTGATTTAATAGTTAAGGTGAAGAAAATAAGATGATAATATAATAAAAATGAACATCATATCATTAATAAAATAGGTCTATTCCCACGATCCTACATGCCTGCCACTGTCTTTATTTTCATATTTCATGTATCTACAGGGAGGTGGATTTTGTATTTCAAAATTTCAGGAAAATGCCAGCCATAAAAGAAACACTTTTCTTTTAATGTCCTGCCATCAATGAAATGACTGAAACTGCTCAAATATGTTGGAAGTGGAAAAGGCCTCCCTCTCTGTACATGGGGGGAAAGGGAAAGAGGTTGGAAAGATGATGAGAAAAGAAAGAGGGGAAGCAAACCATTATAGCCAAATACAATGCTTAGTATCTGTGCAAAAATATAACAGAAGACAAAACCCACCCATCTGTCTTTAGTTTGCAACAAGACCCTTTTGGATTTATTACTAACCCTGTCTCTTTAGAGGAAAAGCCAAGAGGTTGTTATCTTGAGAGGTGGAGCACGCTATAGATCTTGAGATTTCCGAACTGGATGTGTGCAGTCAATGGTAAAATCACTGTTCTTGGGGAAAAAATCTTGCATATTACTTGACAGCTGGTAAGATGTACCCTTGACAACTGCTCTGGTTAATCAGGGGTGTAAATGAAGCTGCTGCTTCAGTGTTCTGCAGCAGTCATTTCAAATTCTCTCCTTAATATCAACCATTTACAGGTAAAAGCATCTTGATTTTTGAACCCCCAAGTGGTATGTTAAGCTGATAGAGATTGCTTGTTATGCAAGGATGGAAAAATAGTGGTGGGGGGAGAGACTCGGTGTCTCCATTTAAATGTGTCAGCCTGCTGGTACAAATTGCAGCGATTCTTGTAAGCAATGCATGTGATTATTTGTCAAAAGCCTGGATGCCTTCCTTTTATAAGGTCTAGTTGGCTGTCACTGTGAAATCCCTATTGGTACTCGGCACAGTAGCTTACTGCATCCTTTTCTGCTGGCACAAGGTCAGAGCCTACTACTGGGGTGTCAGCGTGACATTTTTTTTTACCCTCCCTGATTTGACATTTTAATTTTTGTTGGATCTGCGTCGCAATCCCCAGGAAACACGGCCATGGTGATATCACTGTATACAAAATGTAATTGATGTAAACAAAATTTTCCTAAGTATGTTTGCACAAGCATGAATGCACTATTTTTTTAAACGTGATTACATTAGGTAATTATAATGCATGAGTGCAGTTAGGAAAATCGTATGTCTCTGGACCTATCCTCATCCATATTGTCAAAAGTGTAATCAGTTTAAAATACTTTGCCATGTTTCCCTTGATATAAGCAGGAAGCTGAAGCAATCATGCTGTCAATTAGGGCTTAAGTTAGACTTTTCAATGACTAGAGAGATTTAGCGGAGGGGGGGGCACATCCAGAAATGCATTTCATATTTCCATGTTCTGCCACGAATCTTTACTGCCACCTTGTGGCTTTCAAGGACAGACAGGCCCTTACTGCCCTTTGCAGAAAATGGTGCATCTTTGACTTGCTGTAAGCATTGCCAGACTTTCAAAACTGCAATAAGAATCCATAGAAATCCATTACATGTAAGATAGATAATCAAGAAGTAACTATTAACGATTAACAAGTTTCTATCTAAATATCAAATGAAAATCTGTGATTCTTCAGTTAATTCAGCCTTCTGTCTTTGTTTAAAATTAACATTTTGTCCACATTCTTAAAAACACGATATACCTAGTGCTCTCTTTATGAAGGGCCCAAACCCAAAAATGCAAGATATTTTGGAATTTTGTTCAATCCATTTAAAAGGAAAAGCTTTCCAGCCCTCAAATAGGGGATACCTGCTAACTCTATAAAGGACAAATTTTCTGGCCCTCAAATAAGGGGCATCCTTTATAATAAGAGATGCCTGGCAACCCTAGTTGTAGATCCAGATAAAATATTTGCTTGGGCTCTGTTCTGTGAGCTAACCATTTGAATTTGGAAATGCCTCAGTATTAGTTGGCTCCAGCAGATTCTGTTTAACAGCAGCTGCAAGCTACAAATAGCAATCCACAGCTTCTTAATAAATGCATACCCTTGGCAACAAATGAAGCTAGGAGGTGTGTGGGTCGGTACTCATGCCAGGGTAAATATTGGAAGTGCTCTGTATTTATTAGGAACTCATATATTAAATGGCAAAGGAATTAATCAACATATAATCAGGAGTGATATTAATCTGAAGGTGAATCTTGGTTTCACTTTTATTAGCTTGAAAAAGGCATACATTTGGTGAGATCATATGTGAGATCTGACTTCGAAGTCAGACCTTGATCGTTCGGGTTCTCATATAGTGTCTTTAGCAAATTAAAAAGAGTGTTGCTTATGGTATCCATGTGTAATCTCACAGACAGGATGTGAGAGATCCACTGAGCCCCAATACAACATGATACAAAACTGCACGAGCTTCAGTCTGGAGGCAAAGATCTAAATCCCTGGAAGATCTCTGAAAAATTCACGGTGTCTCACTATCCATCTTTCCTATCTGTAAAATGACTGCAGCTGCAATGTACCTCACAAGCTAACTGTGATCTGGCAAATACAACAAAAGCTGTAAAAGCACTTTGCAAATTAAAAATGTTTGATAAATTATGTCCAGCTCTAATTAAAGGACTCCAAAAACAATGCTATGTTAAATCTGGGTCAGCTGAACTGTGGTCTGCCATTATAACCAAAATTGACCTTAACAAATGGCTTATATTCAGAAAATGGCTCAATAAATTAAGATGAAACTTTTTTTTTGCAGGAGAGGTGAGTTTCAGGATGACCTTGAAGATTTTGAGTGGAAGGGTTAAAACATGGCATAGGAGTTTAAAGTCTGATGATCAGACTCACAAGCTCAACAAATGTTGGATAGTGGTTTTGTCATAGCACTTGCTGTGGTTCAATTTCTTGATTCTTTCTTCAGGAAATAGTTTGTTCTGTCAGGTCAGGGGAAGGTCTAGTACATGCTTTGCCCTAGTTAATGGTGTAACATGTTCATAGCTTCCTTTGTTAAAATTTGATTCTTCGGCCATTTTATCTAATAAAGCTCATTAGGTCTCTGTGGCGGCATGCTCAGTAACATCTTCTAAAGTGGCCAAGAAAGTGGAGTTCAGGGAAGGGGTGACTTTGGCTGGTCATGAAGACAGGAGAGAATAATGGAGAGGATGGAGTTATAATGTCAGTTAAAGCCAAAGAAGTAAATGATTTCATGAATCTCAGCTTGGCCTCATTGCTTTACAAAGACAGAATTTCACCACTCTGAGTTGTGTGCCACGGGGCAGCTGGTAGCTTCTATGTCACCTGGGGCATAGAATCAACTCTGAATTTCAGTTTGAACATAAGCTGCCCAAAGAGCTGAACGTTGGAACACCTTGGGCAACTCTGTTAAAGTTTGAACTGAAATCCCAGTGTGGATTTACCATCCCGCTGATACAGAAGTCACCAGCTACCACAGATTGTGTGTGAACACAAGATGGACAGAAGGAGGTGCCGATCAAACATGATCCTAAGACTTCTGAACTTTTGTCTCTGATGCCTGAGGGCTTGGCTGGAACAGAAATGTACTATACATGCACTGAGAAGCAATTCCCTTTGTCTCCACCAAGTCATACATTCTACACAGACAGCAACTGGACACAGACACATGCAAACATACACATATACACACTAGCATGAATACGCATCCAAGCACACATCTCTCTATACACACCAGACCTTGTTTAATGTAATAGGTAGGTGCCTTGAGGTTGCATTTGCACTGCAGAAATAATCCAGGATGACACCACTTTAACTGTCATGGTTCAGTGATGTGGAATTCTGGAAATTGTAGTTTTATCAGACATTTAGCCTTCTGGAGCCACAGCAAACTACAGTTCCCAGGATTCCATAGCATTGAGTCATGTCAGTTAAAGTGGTGTCAACCTGGATAATTTTGCAGTGCAGGTGCAGCCTGAATGTGAAGGTTCCATTTTGCAGGTTAAAATCAGTCCTCAGTCTCAGTGACTAGGGGCCAAAGGGAGAATGCAAATGAACTGTTTCAAAGATGCAAAAAACATGCATTCAATAGTTGGACAGTGGAACCTCGAAGTTTGGGTACAGGTATTGTCTGAATTACTTCTCATGCATGACTGTCTCTGACTAGGGAGGATTTACTTACACATTCTCCTTGTATCATGTCTCTTGTACTCAGGTCTCCCCACAAGGTACGATAAGCAGTAGATTATGAGTGTTTTAATTTTAAAAAATACAGAAACACTTTTATGATTTTTTTTTAAGTAATCGCTATACTGGATGTTCTTTTTAAAAACAAAATTAAAAGAGTGGGTAACTATGAACGTCCAGGTGCTTAAGCTCTATAACTTCCATCAGCTTTAACCAACATAGCCAATGATGTGGGGATTGAAGTCCAAAAATATCTGAAAGACCACCGTTGAAAAAACTGGGACATTAACAACATCAGAGTGTGATCACAAGGATACAGCCAGGCAAAGAGAAGGCAAAAGTTATTAATAGGGAAGAATGCAAAAAACATTTAAATGGATAGTCATTGGAATTTATATTCTGAATTCAGGAAAGCCTGGGAAAGTGCAGGGAAAGCTCAGGTCAATATCTTGTGTCTGTGCATGTGCAGCATGATTAACAATTAATATAATATACATGCCTTTATAAGGCCCTACTAAAAATGATTGCTTTGTCTTTGATCATTGCATGAACTCTGTTCATGCCAAGGTGGGTGGAGAAAAGAAAACCAGTAAAACTAAGCCTTATAATAATCTTTAGGGAAATCTCAAAAATAAAAGCCACCTACAGAACATGAAAAGGAGAGAAAAATATTTTCAAACCAGGAATGCTTCTCTGCAATATTCATGCTATTTTAGGGGGGAAGAGGAATCTGAAATCTATTAAAGGGGGTATCTGTGTGTAAGAGATTGAAAATGAGAGACAACCTGGTATACACTTCTAGGAATGCTAAATCCAAAGGTCATCCCTTCATAGAAAGTCAAAAGAAGTCACAGGTTATTGAAGCAGACCACTGATGAGTAGCTAAAATATCTCATTGCTTTACTGGTCAGGGCAAGACTCTACCCTTTCTTCTCTGCTGGAGCAGGAGAACAAGGCTTTCACCTGCTGGGCTAACTGAAGCTTTGGAAATTTGCAGCAGATATAACTGGTGTGTTGTGTTTTGTTTTTGTTTTTTTAGCAGAAAGAAAAAAAAATATACGGCTGAAAGAAAAGGTCTGGGTTATTTTAAAACAAATGGTAAAAACAATAGTGCAAAGGACTAGTTGTGGCCATCCTGGCTGATCCATGTCTATTAGAGAGTATGTAGTGTCTCACTGCTGGAATACATGGTGTATGTTTTGTACTATATTTCTGTATACATATGCAACTGAATGGGCTAAGAAATCTAGTTTCAGCTACTTTTTTTTCCAAATAATTGATAGCTATAGGATATCTGTGAGACCTGAGTGTGATTCAGGAACACACTGCATTAAAAAAAAAAAAAAAAACTAAACCTACATGAAACAGTTTTGCATGTACATTTTGTTCACTTGGGTCTTCTAGCCCCTTCTTTCTTTCTGATCAAGAGCAGACTGAAAGTAAACTGTGACAGTATTTGTAATTGTAAATTGGTTACCTGGATGATTAGATGGAAGTGCCAGCATGGTGTAGTGGATTGAGAGTTGTGTTGGACTCTGGAAGACTACAGTTTGAATCCCTGCTTGGGCATGGAAACCCACTGGATGACCTTGGTAAGTCACACTCTCTCAGCCTCAGAAGAAGGCAAAGACAAATTTGAAGAAATCTTGCCAAGAAACGCCTGTGATAAATTTGCCTTAGAATCGCCATAAGTATGAAACAACTTGAAGACACACAACAACATCAACAGGACTAGATGAGATAACACAAGGTTGCTTGGTGCAAAAACATTTTTAAAACTGATTTAATTAAAAACAGTTACTTTCCTGAAACAGATCCTTCATTAACCAATTCTAGGCCACCATTCCAGTATTATTGAAAGCAATATTTTGTTTCCCCTCCTCAGATAAGGCAACCCCGCCACTTGCTTGTTCATCATTTAAATTTTAATATATTTTTTTAAATAATAGTTATTTTTTTAAAAAAAATGTACTCGTTTCAGGAGACCATATTTCTTAAGACAGAACTCCACTTGTGGTTAAAGGGGCAGGCAATGGAACATGGAAATTGCCATGAAACCACAAAATACAAGACAAGTAGTATTAGAAGGGCATTAGGAAACATGCAACCTCTTTTGCCAGATGCATCATTACCTCTTTCCCAGGTCTAGACTGGTCAAGCTGATGCGGCAGTTGTGTTTTGGTGGTGGTGTTTGCCTTCAATTCGTTTCTGACTTATGACAACTCTAAGATGAACCTATCGCAGGGTTTTCTTGGCAAGTTTCATCAGAGGGGGAATGCCATTGCCATCCTCTGGGGCTGTGAGACTGTGACTTGCCCAAAGACACCCAGTGGGTTTCCATGACACAGCAGGATTTGAACCCTGGTCTCCCAGTGTCCTAGTACAACGCTCAAACTACAATATCACACTGGTGAAAATAATCACCAAAAACCAGCTTTAAAAAGAAAAGACATGAGGTCAACAAAGAGAAGACAGAAATGAAATAGGGTGATTATCTTCATTACTGAGATCCTTCACCATAACTGAGTGACTGTACTCTCCCACATGAGCCTGACTTTTAAAGAACTTCTGTGGAGGCTCTTCTCTTTGTCCCACCATACTTAAAGGTACTCTCTGGTGAAGGTACTTTCTTGGTAACTACTCCCAGGCTCTGGATCTTCCTTCCTAGAAAAGTTAAGACTGGCTACTTTCTTGTTATCAATCCCTAGACAGGTGAAGGCTTTCTCATTTTAGCAAGCCTCTGATTGCACGGGAAGGGGGCATTTAAGAATATGCTGTATTGTCTATGCTGTATTTTTTAGAATTTGTTTTTGTTTTAATTTAACTGCTTTTAATTCCATTAGCCGTTTCATTATGTGGGGTGTTCCATTTTTAAAAAAAAACTTTTACATGATGTGAACTTTAGCTGTACCTGTTTTAACTGACTGGGAAAAATAAAAGATATAAAAGGAAGGAAGAAAGGAATGAAGACAAAGTCTGAGCCATATTATCTCAAAGAAATGGCTAGTGTGGAAACAAATAGTATGTCATTATTCTTGTCACTCTGAAGCCGGGGAGACCAGAAGAATGTTCCCAAAATGTTGCCTTGAAAAACATATAGATTTTATGAAATATTGCAATATTCTTATTTACACAACCATTTCAACTTGAACTTTGATGTTAGTGAAATTCAGTGGCAATCCTACAAGTTACCTAAAGTAAGATGCAAGAACCATTAGAAGAGTCCAGCTGGATCAAACCAAAGTCCTTCAAGTTCTTCAAGTCTAAAACCTTGCTTTTTCCCATGACCAAAACCAGCAGTGAACCTAACATATTTGACACCTGGTGCAGATCATTTTTTAACACCCTCTCTGACAAAATTATTTTCAGTAATCATCATGAAATGGAACAAATAATAGAAGAGATGCAGACAGTGAAAATTCTTCTATTGAACCTGGTATATATAATCATGAGAGTAAAAAATAAATGAATGAATGAAATCATACCTATATTTTCACTGTGTGGAGTCGAAGACTTTCATGGCCAGCATCCATAGTTGTTTGTGGAGATTTCGGGCTATGTGGCCATGTTTTAGAAGAGTTCCTTTCTGATGTTTCACCAGCATCTGTGGCTGGCATCTTCAGAGAATGATAGCCTGGAAAAGGATTAGAGACATCAGAAGGGCTGCCAGGCCCAGAAAAACCCAGAAGACTCTAGACATGCAACCACCCAAAGGGAAGATATTTTTACCATACATCAAAGGAGTCACAGATAGAATAGGGAAAGTGGTGAAGAAACACAACCTTCAAATGGTTTACAAACCGACTAAGAAAATCCAGCAAATGCTTCGCTCAGTCAAGGACAAGAGAGACCCTCTCACGGCCACTGGAGTCTACCGCATTCCATGCAGCTGCAGACAGGTCTACATAGGGATCACCAAACGCAGTGTGCAGACAAGAGTCAAGGAACATGAGAGACACTGCAGACTGGGTCAACCAGAAAAATCAGCAGTAGCAGAACATGCTATAAACCATCCTGGGCATAAAATGCTGTTTGAAAGCACTGAAATTCTGGACCATGCCAACAACTACCATGTCAGAATGCACAGGGAGGCCATTGAAATCCATAAACACCTGGACAATTTCAACAGGAAAGAGAAAACCCTGAGAGTAAACAAGGCTTGGCTCCCAGTCTTGAAGGACAGCAAGGTCAAGACTCAACCTATGCAAATGAGAAACAGCCTAAGGCCAGGGGATTCCCAGCAGACAATCAGCACCAGTTAGCAGACATTAATCGTTGTTTACATATCCTCCCACCCTGAGAACTGCCATTAGCAACATAGCAATACATTTGCAAATTACTCCTTCCTTCCCAGGGTCACACAGGATATATATATCCAATCATTCTCTGAAGATGCCAGTCACATATGCTGGCGAAATGTCAGAAAGGAACTCTTCTAGAACATGGCCACGTAGCCCGAAAGCTCCACAAAAAACTATTTTCACTGTGTGCTGGTATTTGTAAAAAAGAAAGAAAGAAAGCTCTGCTCTTTGTACATAGCCCAGACCACCTGGGAAATTTTGGATAACAAAAACAAGCTCTTCTCCCCCCCCCCCCCCGCCCAAGACTAGGGGGGCTCATTTTCTGTGGTCTATCTCTGTTTCAAAAGGACCAGAGAGTGTTTTTAATTTTTAAAAAATGAAATATTGATTTATATTTTAGCATGAGATTTTGTGAATAACAGTCCACTTCCTCATTTATCTGAAGAAGTGGGTTGATGTCCACAAATGCTGATGCTAAAATATATATAAATTAGTCTAGATTCTTGTTTTTCTCCCCTACCTTCTCGATTTTAGTACCAGTTTCATTTTCAAAAAGAAGTGATAACTACTTTCACCCCATTCCATCTTTTTCAACCTTACTTGAGGAATTTCCCAGGGGAAGAGGAAGGGGAGAAGACATACTTGATTTGATGCGGATTGTGAGTGCCTTCTGCCCAGCACAAAGGTCTGACTTCTGAACTATGCTTCATTTTTTTGATACCTCTGGTGAGGGGAGCCACCATTGCACCCCCTTATTTTGTGCACCCAGGGCAGAGCACCACCACCTCAACCTACATTGGGATGCCACTGACCAAGACACTCTTGGTGGACTTCTTGGATGACTCAAAGAAACCCAAAGAAAGTGGGTATTAAGGAAGTAGTCATTCTCCTTGAGTTCCTCATGAACAACAGAGCCATGCCACCTCTGGCTGTAGACATCCCATATGGCCACCATCACCATAATTTTTTCTAATCTCATTTAAAAACTGATCATTGTGCAGGCATTGCAGTTTTGGAAACCAGGACTTTTTTTCCCAGGCAAATAGACATTTTACAGCTTGTTGAGAACCTGTACCATAACTATTTCCTTTTCTTTTTATATGTGAGTACCTTGGGTTCCTTGATAAAGGGAGCATATAAATAAAATAATACAAAAATAAAATTAAACACATAAAAGTGATTTTTGATTAGACTCATAACATGGAAATCCTGGGCTTCTTTAGAAAGCTGTAGGTTTTCTGTGACTATCACTATGGAGATTTGAAGAAGCAGTTGATTAGGCCTTGTCATCATCGCTGTTTTTAACATAAGGTCAGGTCAGTATCTTATGGTATAATGTTAATTATGAAAAATACAGCTTTGGAATGTCTTGAAGCAATAATCTCAGGTGTTTTTTCCCCCAATTCTTTTATAATTGGATCTGCTGGACATGTTATTGCAAAAAAAAGAGCTTCAGAGCGTGAATCTGTCTGCTGAGTTTATATGCAGAAACCTACCCAATTTTTAATTGGGTAATTACAAATTTTATTTTTTTAAAAATTGTAAAGAAAATATTTCCACATCAGTTGAAGACATGATATGCACAAATATTTATACACTGTAAGGTGAACTTTTTTTTGTAAGCATGCAGTGTGCCCTATAATACTGACCTCCATATAGCTGTAATAAGTTGCAAGTTCACATGCATTACTAATCATAATTAAAAAATAAAAAATATATCTGAGAGCCAGCATGCTGTAGTGGTTTTAGCATTGCACTACAGCTCTGGAGATCATGGTTTGATTACCACTCACGCACTAAAACTCACTGGGTGACCTTGGGCAAGTTACATTCTCAGCCTCAGAGGATGGCAATGGCAAACTCCTTCTAAAGAAACTTACCAAGAAAACCTTACAATAGATTCACCCTAGGTCAAATCAAAAATGACTTGAAAGCACACAATAACAACAAAACTAGTTGTAACATCTTTGCTCTAGTGAGTCTGTTTGTGGGAGCCAATAGGTCTGCAAAACATTTTGGATTTTCAGTGAAGCATTAAATCATGTGTATAATGTCTTATCAGCCACCTAGTAATACATTGGCATTGGAGTCTCACTCATCAAAGACAAAGCCAGTTGTTTTGTGTGCAGTGCTTAGAAAAAATATTTTCTGGATTACAGCTCCCCAAACTTCCCAGCCACCATGGCCCTTGTGGAAATATTTCACAGTCTGCCACCCCCCACCCCCCCAAAAAACGTAAAAAGCCACAAGTTTCCCACTCCTGCCGTACCAATTTGTCATTCTTCCCTCTTTCCATTGGCGAGGAATACAGGTTTCATGAGCCAGTGTGGCATAGTGATTTGAGTCTTGGGACCCATTGCCACTTGCTTATAACCCGATTTCTGATTCAGCTTCGCTCCATGGTGGTAATCCATTCCAAAAGGTCCCTCGTTCCCACTATGAAACGAAATCTTTTCAATATGCCAGTATAATCGCTTTTCCCCCCACAATTGTCATCCCCATTAGTTTGCACCGCTTCAAAATAAATGTCAACCATTTGACAAGCAGCAGCCCAGGCTCTGGCTGAGGAGGAAGGCAGGGACCCATGGGAGGATGAAGGCAGGAGAAAGAGGACTGAAGACCCAGAGAGGCAGGAGGAGAAGAACAGGGGACCCAGGGAGGCAGGAGAATGAGGATGGGGGGACCTAGCAGAAGGAGGAGGACGGGGGACACTGCATTTTTAAAAAAAAAACATTGCAAAACCAATCTATTGATTCATTAATTAATTTTTTTTTTAATGAACCCGTCACACCAACAAATAAAAAGGCAGCACTGGTGTGTGTGTGTGTGTGTGTGTGTGTGTGTGAAATCTCCCCAAAACTGGGGAGGGATGGTAAACACTCCTCTCCTATTAGTCCCTCCCCTCCAGAATGATGTGATTCCATTCTGTCATTCCCACTTGTTGAACTCTTCGGATTCGATTCTTTTCAAAAGAACCTCTTTCAAACTAGTGTCTGGAAAAAAATCGAGATTTTGGCCTTTGCCTCACTTTATCATGACAGGAATCTGTCACATTGCAACAGGAACTGGTTTCAAATGGGAACAACGGTCATTTAAACCAATCGACAATTCACTCTATTTCATAGTGGGAACACCTCCTTGGACTACAACTCTGGAGACCAGGGATCAATTCCCAGCTCAGCCATGAAACTCATTGGGTGATCTTGGGCAAGTCACATCCTCTCAGCCTCAGAGGAAGGCAATGGCAAACCTCCTCTGAACAACTCTTGCCAAGAAAACCCCATGCTAGGTTAGGGTTGCCATAAGTCGGAAACAACTACAACAAACATGTTTGATATTATTCCTGCCTCATGCAGCCTAGTTCTTTCCATTGAATAGGGGCTCCCTGAGCATGCAAGAGATTCATGCATGAGCACATCTGAGCACAGATGGATCTCTTGATTGGGGTACAAATGTTACCATTAGGTTGCCAGGCACAAATGTTAAGTGGGATTTCAAAATGAAGCATGGTGAGAAAGAATGCTTTCACAGAATTGAGTGCTCGTTTTAATTAAGCTCTTAGCCATTATCTTCTTGCATTTGACAACCACTGAAATAATAATTAGCACTCTTGATTTTTCCCCTTCGAAAATAATAATTTAAAAACAATTATGTGAATGCCATCCTTTGGGAGAGGGGTTGTATTGTTGATAATGTGTATAGCATTTCCTTACTGATTTTATCGCATTGAAAAAGCCCCAAAGAATGCTCAACAGTTTATTGAACATTCTTGGTGTTTATATTATGAGTTTGCTTAACCTTGTCTCCTTCTTTATCTCTGAAGCTCAGTACCAGAGTATACATTAACAGCATCCTTCATGAGTTGTGATAAGTCTATCGCAGTGTAATCTTGATGCTCAGAGGTATTGCCTCTTATTTTGCATTCCATTTCTATTTCCTTTGTAGTCCAGGGAAAGGGAAATGTCTCTCTATAAAGTTCACTATCATTTAAGGCTGATGTTACTTGTTCAACAATCACCTACACAAGGGAAAGTTTATATCAGCGACAGTGAG
The DNA here is from genome assembly GCA_034509955.1 of Urosaurus nigricauda. Taxonomy (NCBI): domain Eukaryota; kingdom Metazoa; phylum Chordata; class Lepidosauria; order Squamata; family Phrynosomatidae; genus Urosaurus; species Urosaurus nigricauda. Next base: position 250,261,942 of record JAOEGL010000001.1, on the reverse strand, counting down.
CATTTACAGCTTATCAGTATCTGCTTACACCTGTAAAAAGTTCTTCAAGCCTTACTCTTTTATCCTGTGTGCATTCCAAGAGCTTTAAGAACAAGCAATAAGCAAAAAAAATAAAAAAATAAAAAAAATAGAACAGGAAACTTTTTAAAAGGGGGAAAAATCTTGATCTTGGGTCTTCTTTGAAAAGTCCACATAGCTTGCTTACCTTCCACATTGTTTTTTTCCAAGAGTGTAATCCACTTCATCTGCTTTACACTTGGGACACCATTGAACAGACAGTAGGGTTCCCGTGAAAGCACTGATGGCTCAGTATTACTATGGCTGCATCTGCACTTCAGAAATAACAGTACTCCAGTCTGACACCATTTTAATTGTCATGGCTCAATGCTATAGAATTCTGGAAGCTGTAGTTTTGTAATACATTTCGGAGTCTATCACACAGGGCACTTGCCGCTACCCAAACATTCCTGAAGTGTTGGCCAAGCGTTGCCCAAATGTTTCAGAAGCACCTGAGGTGGGATCATCCGTCACACTTTTGAAACGTCATAGAGGCTTCCCGGTTTCCTTCCATTGCTGAAGGGTTCAAGGAGAAGCCTTGGAAAAGCTATTTTTATTAATGGGATCTTTCATTTATAAAAATGGATTTTCTAAGTCTTCCCTGCGAACATTTCAGAGACGGAAGGAAAGCAGGACAGATGATCCAACCTCTGGTGCTTCTGAAACATTTGGGCAATGCTTGGGCAACACTTCAGGAATGTTTGGGCAACATTAAGTGCCCCGTGTGATAAATTCCTTAGACTTCTCTGTCAGAGAGCCCTGATGACACAAAAAACTACAATTCCCAGAATTTAAGAAGATGGAGCCATGGCAGTTAAAGTGGAATTAAACGAGATTATTTTTGCAGTGCAGAAGCAGCCTATGTAATGGCCACATATATAGAACTCAAGCTTTGGTGCCGATTCATACACTGTTTGTCTATCCATTTTCCTCTGAATTGTGAGTCCACTAACAATCCTAAATTCTGTCAGAGATTCATGTAGGGACTCTAATCTGCATGAGCCAGGCTTTTCTTCCAGTGGAAAACTCTCATGCCAACATTGTGTTTTTATAACATTGCCTAATGTCATCTTAAACAATCATGAGTTCTTGTGCTTCCTTCCAGCTATATACTGCCTTTTGGCAATCCTGAAGGTTATTGCCTGATTGAAATGACTGCAAATGAAAATTCTCCTGTACGTCAAGAAATCTCTCTGCAACATCAGCTGACTCAGGTGAGCATACAAAGTAGAACCTAAACTTTAATGTTAGCGTATCTATTTTAATGTCTCCCATAAGCATAATTTACTACCTTCACTTTTTTTTTAATTAATTGAAATGAACCTGTTAAATCTCCTAGTCACTTTGGAATTTTGCACTGAAATTAACACCAGTGCTTCTGCATAGCTTCAATTGATTTCAAAGGAATGTGTGGGGGCAAACCTCCTGGTGAGTATATGGAAATGGAAATGGTTTCATAGTGATTACAGTGTTTCCTTCTTCTATCCATATATCCAATGGACTGAAACACAAGTGCTGGATTTTACTAAGGCAGTTACAATTGTGTTAGTGTTATGCATTTGTGAATGTTTCATATTCACAATCACTTCATATTCTCTAGTTTAGAGGATACATGTTCCCCAATCTCCATTTACTGATTTTCCCACTTCCCTCATGTGAGTGATTTCCGATGCAAGAAAGGATTGTGACAGGGACCTACTTCTGGCTATCACACCAGAGATAGTTTACGGGAAGAGGTGGGAATGTCCATCTGTCAATCACTGGGTACTGTCTGGTAAATGGAGACTGGGTGGGTCTGACTAGGAAACACTACATCCAAACGTTTTAATGATCATCTTTTAAAAAAATTTGACAGAAAGTTTGTTTTGTTTGTAGTTGTTAATCTATCTCTATGTAGTCACTACCTAGATTTATACATTTTTCCCAGAATATCTTGACCCTCCAAATACCTGATACTGTAGAAGTCTGCAGATTGTGCCTGACAAGGATTTTACACTTTAGTCACTTCTGGCAGAGCCAGTCACAAAAATAAAGGATGCAATGAGTTGATTTTGTCAGCAACATGCACTTAGGGACCAATGATGATACTGACAAAATTTCATCAATATGCCATAATAACTTCCGAGTGATAATTATTACAAACTGCAGACTTCTACAATATCAGGTATTGGGGGGGGGTCAAGATACGCTGGAAAAAATGTATAAATCTAGATAGTGACTACATAGAGATAAGTTAACAACTACAAATCAAAACAAACTTTCTGTCAATTTTTTTAAAGGTAATCATTAAAACTTTTGGATACCCTCTCATAACTATGGAACAATGTTGGTTACTTATTTGTAACTGCCCTAATAATTCCACCCAGTATATGCTATGCATGAAGGTTTTATGCCATAGCTATGGTAAGTATCCATGTACAGTGGTCCCCCGGTTTACGAATCCCCTGGGGAACGAAATCCCCAGGACCCGAAACCGGCGGGACCAAAAAACATCCCCCGGGATCCGAATAAGAAAAACCACGTGGCCCCTTTAAATCGGCCGCGCGGTCCGGCAGAAATAGCGGTCCCCTGGGAAACGAAGACTTCCGGGTTACGAAAGGTAATCCGGAACGGATTACCTTCGTAACCCGGGGGACCACTGTATTAGATTAAACTGCAGGGATGGTTCACAATATTGGTTTCTGTGTGCATTTCTCTCATTGCCCCCCTTCAATACCCCCTATATCAACAGTTGTAATTTATTTTTTTTAACAATTCTTTCAGGTTCGCTTTGGGCCAGTATTCCTTGGAAATGTTCCCCCTCATGTTAAGATTCATCCACTCTCTGGCCAGATTTATGGCTTCAGAGGCTGCATAAGGGAGTTCCAAGTGAATGACAAAGAACTGTTCATCATTGATGAGGCTTTGGGAGGAAGGAACATTGAGAACTGCAACGTTCCTGTCTGTGACTATCATCCATGCCGCAATGGTGGCACTTGCACAAGGTAGTATTCAACTTTTCATTTTCATTTTCAAAATGTCTTCCTTGCCCGACTGATTGCCTTCATAAAATAACTGTAGGTAGGCAACTGTTGATTGATTATTATTTTTTGTGTAATTGTTTCCCACACATATTAGCTACTCTGTAGCAAACTGAATACAGTGGTACCCCAGGTTATGAATCCCCCGGGGTACGAAAACCCCGGGGTACGAAAGAGCCGGGGCTGCAAAAACGGCCCGGCTTACGAAAAAAAAACCCAGGGTACGAAAAAAAAACCGTGCGGCCCCTTTAAATTTGTCGCGCGGTCCGGCAAACAAAGCGGTCCCCCGGGTTACGAAGACTTCTGGGTTACAAAAGGTAATCCGGAACGGATTACTTTCGTAACCCGGGGGACCACTGTACAGCTGTTACCTTTCTTTGGATTGTTTATACCACTTATTTGACAACGTAGGGGTCATTGACAAACAAAAAAGGTGCAATACCTGCTCACAGGCTTGAAAACTAAAAGACAGGGTGCAAAAGAAAAGAAGGGATGAGGAGGAAAGAGGAAAACACAGATATTAGTCCTTAGATACAAAGTTTGTCATGTCAACCGGTTGCAAAGAAAACAGTACTAGAAAAGGAGTGCCCAAAACTGTGGTCTCTCAATTAAGCTGTCAAAGGATTCTTTCTTCCTATCTTCCCCTCTGTTGTAGCATCATGGAATGACTACTGCTGAGTGATAGCTGATGGAGGGACAAGCCTGACAAGAGCTGGTCTCCCAGCAGATGTGATCAAATGAAACATCTTCTCACCTCTCCATTTGCTGCAGCCAGACTGAGTGAGAGGCATTTCAGAAGTCTGAGCCTTCTGAAGTAATAAATAGAAGGAACTGACTCTGTTTCCTTCATTCCCAATGGAGCTGAAATCAGGGAGTTCACTTAAGATGCTTCTACCTTTATTGAACAGGAGCTGTTCTTTTATTCATATACACAATGATAAATCCACTTCATAGGAGATTAGGGTTAATCCCAGTCCACATGATGCCAGGCGGGAATTGCTGAGTACAGCAATTACAGCAGTTCTATGCAGTGAACCTGATAACATTCTGTTTGTCTCAAACACAAAGGGATTCTTTTGTTTTTGTTTTTACAAATCACTATGAGAAAATGCATTTAAAATAGTTGAAGTTTTAAAAAGTTTTTATCATATCAGGCTGTTAATTTGTTTGTACACGCACACACATGTGCGCGCTGAATGAGAGCTTTGTTTAATCATCATTGTTGTAAAATCAATGAAATACACTACTAAAACTAAAATAGTCCAGATTCATTTTTAAAATATTTCCAGTCATTTAACTTAAACTAGTTAGTTCCATTTTTAAAGGCCCTTTGCTCCATTGCTTGGTGGTACCAGGATGTCAGAAAACCTTCCTGGAGACTTCATCTCTAAGAAACCACAGGCTGTTAAATAAGCAATTAAACCACATGCTTAAAAACTCCGTTTTTCCATCCCATAGTTTATGATATGACTACTGGGAGATAAAGCGTAGCACTGAAAAGCTCCAATATTTTGCTTCACAGCAAGCAGAGGGCAAAAAGAAAAAATTATAAGCCTCTTAGCACTGGCACAGGAAGACAGTGGCTCTGGATGTCCTAAAGTGAAAGTTTCAACCTGCTTTCCAAGTTGCTTTTAAAATACATGAGCATCCCATTCTTACATTGAGAGATTCCTCTCCCAGTACAAGAATGTGGGGTTGAGGAGTACACTGAGATCCAAGAAAATTTTCCTGTCCTTTTAACTTTTGCTTGTTGGGATTGACAGGCTTAATTTCTAGGGTGACCCGAGGATTAAGGCCACCTCCCTGTGGACAGTGGTCCTTCTCTGTTTTGGTCCCTGTACAACAGAGTAAAAGAGAAATTAGGAAAGATAGCATGTTGTATGTACCTTCAAAGTCACTCTGACTTATGACAACCCTATCATGAGGCTTTCTTGTTTAGAGGTGGTTTGTTATTGTTTTTCTCTAAAGCTGGGAAAGTGTGACTTGACCAAGGTGTCCCAGTGGGTTTTCATGGCTAAATGTTGATTTGAACACTGATCTTTCAAGTCCTAGTTCTCAGCAGTTAAACCACTAGACTAAGTAGACGCTTGGTGTGGAGTGTGGAGTCTGACCCTCAGTTCCCATCAGAGCAAACTGAACGGAGGGAGAAGGAATCCCAAAAGATCAATGTAACCAAAGAGAGCTTGGGGAGTTAAAATAACCTAGGCTGCAGTGCTATAGTATACGCAGCCTTACGATAGGAGTCAGGTCATTGGAGCTTAGTTTTTAGGTAGCTAAATTTAGAATTGCACTGTTGATGTGTTTGTGTGGGGCTCTGTGTCCTCAAATGGATCAGCCCCTGGATTGTTTAGCCATTGAGCCAGAGGCCACTGCTGGCTTCATTTTCAATGGGTTGTTAAATTCATTCTGGTTTTCATATGAATTTTAGAGCAATCCCAAATCTGGAACCTGTTAGGTGAACACTTTTAATGGCTCCTGGAAAGTTTATATTAAAGCCTGGGGTGGGTTCTTAAACTGAGGCAATGGGGAAACTCGCTTTGCTCTCCTGTATGTGTTTGATGCCTCCTTCTTAAGAGCAATGTGTAACAGGAGCTACAGATTTACCTGTATCAAATTTGACAGTACCCTTAACCATGGATCCAGTGCCTGACATGGAATGGGGCAGAAAATTTCCATATCAGGATTATCTGACCCTCAGGTGATCTGACTCTGGCCTGGACATTGTTCATGTCATCAGGAACCTCCATGTGACAAGTTGTATTACCTCACTGTTAAAAACCCATAGCTTTGAGACATGGCAGTTAAAGTGGTGTAAAACTGGATTATTTCAACCATTTGGATGCAACTCTTGGCTCTGAAAATGAAAAGTTGGATATAAGCGTTAATTAAATGATTGTACATTCATCCTCTATGGATTGGTTCCCATGTAACTCCCAAGACTTGGTTTGATGCCCTAGGAACTAGCTGAATGCTCACACACTTCCCTCCTCCAGCTTTCTGTCCTGTTTCATGCATTATTTCCTAGTTTGTGATAACAAATTTTCAATTACATCCACACTGGCAAATTCTAAGTTGTGCTCAGAACCCTCCAAACCAAGATTGCAAGCCAGGGTGTATTGGCTCTGAGCAGTCTGTGATTACACAATCCATGAAACGTCAGTCCAAAATGGACAGTACCCTTAGGGTTGACATGCTTCTAAGCTGCTCTGTGTTGAGTAAATTTTCCCTGTGGTGAGCTGTTTCCCAGCATAATGGGTGAAATCTCCAGGGATTCTTACCATGTTGGAGGCTCTTCTCCAGGCAGTAAAAAGATTATCATTTAATAGACCCTAAGGTGAACCTATCATGGTTTTTTTTTTCTTGGCAAGATTTATTTGGAGGAGGTATGCATAAGTTGGAAAAGACTTGAAGGCACACAACACAGACACACACACAGTCCACAATTTCACCTGGGTTTTGCAGTAATTAAAGCAAGACATGAACATTTTGAAAACAGCTCATAAAATTACTAAGCCACTGTTTGTGTTAAAACAACAGTGCTAGTGGTTGATGAACAGATTTATTTATGACTGCTTAAAGGCTCATCAAAACGTAAACATACATGAGCTTAGTTTTTCTAGTGCTCAGTACAACCAGAAAGTTAATTATGTCCGTACATGAGCGTGCTTCCAACATCCTAAATGATTCTCACAGCAATTACTCTTACTATTGTTATTCAGCATGTAGTGGGGCACAGATGGCTCCATTAATGTTAATCAATGAATTAAGATGAAAAAAATCAATTAACAATGCAATTTCAATAGAGAATATGGCAGGTTATCTGCAGATTTCAGATATCAACAATGGCATCCTTATCAAAAGCTTCCTGAAGGCTAGTTTCCCAAGGATGAATTAGTGACGTTCCAAGTGTGGCCTTCATATAAAAGTAATAGCGATTTTTAAACAAGAAAGAAGGTAATAATATATCTACCACTTAAGATCAGAATCAGTGATATAGATGCCCATTCTCTGCACAGTTGAAACATATTCAGTGCTTCAAGTGCTTTTATACTGAAAGCCTTTCCAGAGGATCAATTCATTGCACAACAAATGTGTAGCATCTTCAAAGAAGTTCTTCATTTATTTATTTTTTGATAAGGTAATAGCCATTTCAAGAAGATGCTGCAGCTTTAAAGATTGCCCTCTCTGCTGTGTACATCTTTCATATTTGTAAATATGCAGATACTTCAAAAACCACTGTTAAATCTCCAATACTCTCCTTCCAGGAGAAAACTGACCTTGCACCAGCTGCTCTTGGAACATCTTCCTCCTTGGGGAAGTGGGGAGTATAAGGAAGTGAGATGTCACTTTTCCAGCATTCAAATCACAATTTGTGATGGACAAACCTTAGTGGACTCAGTTTGGAATGTGCCAAAAATCCACAAGCTAATATAGGCCTAATTCATATTAGATCATGGTCAACTAATTTAAATTCTGTGCAATTCAGATCAAGCTCAGGGAGCTTTCTGCTGCCAACTCCTGCCCCCAGGATTCCCATCTAAACTTACCTTGTGATAGAGGAAGCTGGGGGTGGAAGTTGCAGTGTGACCTCAATGAAGCTTTGAAAATTCCAAAGGCCATGGAAACAACAGCCTATGTGTCCCTGGTGGTCCTGAACATTGAGCATATGCTCCCAACAGGACAGACTCAAAGGTCATGGTGATCAAAAACACATGCAATGCCCATGGATCTTAACATTTCTAGTCAAAGGTACTTTCCATATGGTTCCTGGCAGGCATGAATTCTCAGTGGTTCAGTCACTGGAGTCTAAAGGTCCACTGCCCCATCCAACATCATGGTATCTCCTTGCTGTTGCTCCCAGGAAAAAAATGGTGGAAAGCAGCTAGATAACAGGGCGAAGCAAACATGGCAGAGTAGGGAGGTAAATCTTTTCTTATCCCACAGAGTGACATTGCATTTGAGCATTGGACTACAACTCTGGAGACCATGATTTGACTCCCACTTGGCTATGAAACCCACTGGTGACCTTGGATAAGTCACATGCTCTCAGCTTCAGGGAAAGGCAATGGTAAACCTCATCTGAATAAATCTTGCCAGGTAAATGCCAAGATAAGGAATCTTAGGATCATCATAAGTTGGAAACAATAATATGCACACACACATTCCCTTCCTACATGCACATAATATGCACACACATATTCCCTTCCTACATGAAGAAGAAATAATTTCAGAACTGTTCTCCTTACTTGGTGACATTACAAGAGCTGTTTCTTTTTAAATCTCAGTTTGGGACTTTTTGTGGAGAAATATTTTTAAAATATGTATGCAAGGCTAACAATAACCATTTGTGCAGAAAATTGTATATTCTGTGTATGCAAACACCCTATTTTTCTGATTTTTCACCAAATAGTCTTGATATTGTACCAGTTGACCATTTCCCCAACTAGGCGTCTCAATGTGCTGAAGAAACTGTATGACTGTTCTTTATGTTCCTATGGTAGACTGTGCCAATTGCAGTGTGGAACAGCACTTGGGCGGCTTTAGTCTTGACTCAGAATTAGCTTGGGCAAAGTTCTTAGCTCCTTTGACAGTAATTCATCATTGGGCTTGACTCAGAATTAACTTGGGTACAGTTCTTAGTTTCCTTGACTGCATCACCGAACACTATGTATTGTTTTGAGATCCTTACTCTTCCCTCTCAGCTAATGGAGCAATTGTCAGCTTTGAATCTCTAGCTGCATTTGCTCCTGAGGTGAAACATTAAAGGGATCCTTCAAACTCTGCCTTGAAAGGGAGTTTCAGACTCCTCTCTTTGAAGACTAAAACCTCTTCCACTCATGCATATCTACACACTCCAAAAAAAAAAAAAAAGTTGCAGAGCGTGGCTATTTTCTCTCTCCCCACCGTCCCTGTCCCAAGAGATTCTATCACATGTAAAATGGATAATGCTCGCATCTCATTTACTTCAAGACTTGCAAGATTATTCTGCAAAAGGCCAGAATCATTCTGTGAACTGATTGTTTGGATAAGCCCTGATTTAAATTGATTGGCCTGTCTTGCCATTTCAACAAAGCTATTTTTGCAGGTTATCAGGCAGAGTTAACCTTTGCAATATTTACAGGGGCAGAAAAGAAATTACCTGACTGTGACTAACATAAAATATCCTGGGCTTCCATCCTAAGTAAGTTTACTAGGAAGTAAGCCTCATTGATCTCTGTGGCATTTATTTCTGAGAAAACATGTATAAAATTGAGTTGCATACTACAGGAGATACATTTATATGTTCAGATTAAAACCAAGTAAAAACGAATTGGAGTATGTCTGAGGAGCACAGCAGAATACATCCTACTCTGATGTTGAAAAGGTTAAATTTTGAATGACAATTCCCAGTATCTCCCATATTTGCAAGATTACTCTTTCAAAGCAAGCATGCTCTACCTAACCAATCCTGAAATACAGATCATAAACCTGTTGATAAGAGTGTCTTTCATGCCTGCATTATGTTCCATAGAACCAATAAGCAGAGCTTTCTGAATCATGAATGTGTACACAAAGAAAGCACTAAACCTCCATGAGTTCCTTTAAGACAGTATACTGTTGGCTCCCCTCTGTGTACTGCAAGTGTGCAGTGACAAAAAGAAACTATGCCCAAGCAGAGGTGCCAGTGTTCAGCACTGTCTGAGGTGATGGACCTCAACAGTAGCTCACTAACAGCATAGTGCAGAAGCACAACCCAGTGTGCAGTATTTGGCAAGCAGGCACTGACCAACCTGAAATAAGGCACAGACAGGGTTGACTTCTTCCAAAGTCCTTGGAGGCATTATTTTCCAGTTGCAATAGGTACAACAAAAGCTCTGACTTATACGGTCTGTTATATTTACAATCCAGCTATCCAAACTCACCAAACCAACTCCTCTCTCCAACCCATTATCCTCAACTCACACCTGCTTTGGGTTTCAGAGTCCTTGTATACATAGCTAATTACAAAGGAGTCAAAGGCTTTCATGGCCGGCATCCATAGTTTTTTGTAGGGCTTCTGACATTTCACCAGCATCTGTGGCTGGCATCTTCAGAGAAAGATGCCAGCCAGAGATGCTGGTGAAATGTCAGAAAGGAAGTCTTCTAGAACATGGTCACATAGCCTGAAAGCCCCACAAAAAACGAATTACAAAGGATTGGCACCTGGTGTTTTATCCTATTTACAGCCGTATAAATTATTTTTATATTTCCTTAAAGGGACATTTAACCCAACATATACATCAGGCCAAATGGCCAAGTGATGGATTGGACTAGGCCTCTGGGAGACCAGGGTTTGAATCCTTAGTTATGGAAACCCATTGCGTGACCTTGGGCAAGTCACACTCCCTTAGAAGAAGGCAGTGGCAAACCTATTCTGGTTAAACCTTGCCAAGAAAATCTCATTATTAGTGTCATTGTAAGTTGGCACATAGCAACAAAATCAGGTAGACTTGTAAGCCATATTTTAGATTGCCTTTGCATATATTTGGGGATATATTTGGGAATCTCCAAACTGCATGTCTCTGACATTTCCAATGGAAAACTTTCACTGGCATGTCTGTTTCTTTGGAACTTAATTGAGCTTAATTGTACAACAGAGTAAGAGGGAAAAGCCTTTCAAATTAGGTGGGGAAAGTACCTGCACTGAGTATATTGCTATGCCTGAGGGATCTCTTTGCATGAGAATGTGGATCTTTTTTGGAGCAGAACATATTTGGGGGGATAAATAGCAGAAATATTATCTAAAGGCAGGACATTATCCATACTTATTTGCCCAATTATCAGCCTACTATTGTCTTCCATATATTTCCATCATTTGAAAATTAAGTTTAGGAGTTAACTCTGTTAGATTGTTCATTCTACAGCAGAGAGGGTGGCAATAACAGCAAGCTTCAAAGCTGTTAGACTGGCAAACTGGCTATTTGGGGTGGTGTGGAGTGACATGTAGCAGTGGGGCCTTAGTGTAGTCAAAGAGTCATTTACATTGTTTTGCTAAGAGATTTTATTACTGTCACCCTTGCCAGTTGGCATTTGTGTGAGTAACTTGGCATGCAAAAATCCTTTCCATCCTTTGGGAACTTCTTGAAGCAAATGTGATTTCTTGTTTAGTGAATTATAAGGAAGCCATCTGACTTCCATGCCAAATGCAGGACCAGTTTGGGGAGGGGGAGAAATCTTCCCATCCTTGAATTCTGTCTGAGGAGTACTTTGCAAAGTAATTATACAGAGACTCAGATAACAGAGGCTGGTATGCACATTTGTACCTAACTCTGCACTAAGGTTTCCACACTGAAAACCGGAGATAATTTTTATACCTTTACAGGCTGTGTAGAAGAGGAATTTTCAGCAGGTTTTGTATCTGATATAACCAAGTAATAAGTAAGACCAACTGAAATTCCCTCTTCTATACAACCATTAATTGTTTATTTTTGTTAGCCACCCCGATTGATCTCAAAGGGGTGGGGTATAAATAAATTTTTATTATTATTATTATTATTATTATTATTATTAAACTCTTGCAACTCTGCTCCTCACATATAGTTCCACATCCAATAGAGAAGGGAAAGAGGGGAAAACGATTCAAACCATGGAGTGAAATTGTTGGTTTCACCTCATTTATTGGGAGAACAAATGAGGGTGCACTCTTAAATAGAGTTCATTGGCCTTTTCTTTTTGCCAGGAGTTGAGAGGTACCATATCTTCATGGTCTGAATTGTCTCCCCATTCACTCCTTTTTCCACTAGTAAGCAATATGATCAAGAGTCCTTCTTTAGAAGCTGCTGGGCAGTGGGTAGTTTTTTGATAAAGTGCAAGAGAAACTGAATAGCTCTGTACCCACTCTCAAACAGGACTTACATATATGAAAGTCACCAACAGGATGCCAGTCAGTGTTTGTATCATGCCATCACAGCAAGGCCAAACAAATTGAAACATTGGCTTGAAAGAGGAAAAAGGAAACCTATTATAGTTTCAGTAGTAATTTTTGGAAATCAAAATAGTGACTGATGGTGGCAGGAAAGCTATGGAGACAGGATTTGCATGCAACCCATGAGCCACATATTGCCCGTTGCTAATATAGCCAGTACTCTTACATTGGTTCTGGGATTGTTTCTTTGGTTGTTTGTTTAGTTGCTGTAAAAGCTTGGGGCATTCTCCATTGTTTTGGAGCCTTTTCATCTTTTCTCTCTCTTTTGAATATTCTCTGTATAACAGTCCTGACTAGGCAAGGCAAACTATGCAGCCTGGGTTTTGCAAATCCATTGGTAGTGATATAAATTTCTCTCTTTATTTTTCCCATCCTGAAGAGGAGCAGGAATTGCTATTACTCTTCTTGCTTCTCTTTAGGGAATGAAATATTAGTGATTCTTGCCTTCTCTCACATGAAAAATCTTTTTATGGGAGGAAGGTGGTTGTGCTACAACTATGCTACAGGACATCAGACTGGGTCTCTGGATCATATGCATTCTGTTCTGCCTTCATCATTAGAAAGTAAGGGGTTCAAATATATGTGGTATTTGTGTTTTCAGGATTTAGCTTCTACCTGCAGTGAGAAAAGCATGAGAGGATGTGTATGCACATGATAAACCTCCCCCATTCATACAGAGTACATTTATACTAATCCAGAATAGTCTAGTTGTTGCTCTCCTGTGACTCCATCCAATGCTAGTCCATTATCAACAGAACATTGAGACGAAGATTGCTAAGTGGTTATGCACTTGCTTTGTATGTGGCATGTTTCTGGTTCAAGCCCATACTCAAACATAATGGGACCTTGAAAATTTATCCTTGGGGGATAATGGAAGAAAGAAAAGAATAATCACAAACGTTCATCTCATTTTGTATGTTATTTGTGGCACTCCTTGTCAAAAGATTATTATACAAAATGTGATTTTAAAAAACAAAGAAAATGAATCCAATGTGGAGAAGTCTGTTGACAGAATCTAGTGCAGAGAATCCAATGCATCATACAAAGCTTGTCCAGAGGACAAGCCTTTAGAGTCAGTTTTTAGGTTGGAGATGGGAAGGGAAAAATTGATCCTGCTATTTCAGTGCCATCGTAACATCGGATTCAGGACAGAAACCTTCTTCCCTTTATATACAGTACAAATATTATTTGCTACAAAGGTGAACATAACAATCAATCATTTTATTTGAAGCAGCAGGTGGAATAAAGTTATCATATCCTCTGCTTTCAGTACTCCTTTGCAAAGATGGAAATAAGAGATGACCATTCTAAGAGGCCAACTTACATTCATTTGTTTTCATTGTTAATAAAACAATGGAAAAGTTGTACAGGTTCACAGAACTCAAAAAGGATTTTTAGTGTGAAAACTAAAGAGGGAGCCAAATATGATGGCAATCTCCTCCCCCCAATAGAGTCCTAACCAACAGAAATATACAACATACAATGTGGATAAAGTCATTATGTGGGATGTTTAGGGATATAGTTCTTCACTAAGTTTCTTCTCTTCTCAAAGGAAGCAATGAGAAAATTTCAGCAAATTTATTCCCTCTGGGAGAAAGTCTTTGAAAAACACAGTTTTCAAATATTTTGGTCAAAGACCGTAAATAAAATTCATTCATTCATTCACAGTTTTCAAAGCTATTTGCTGTTTGCAGTTTATTCTGTTCAAACATGTCACATGGTTGTTCTACACAGAAAATAGCAAAATTTTTTGCAAAGAAACAGCATTTTTTTATGCACAGTAAATGATAGTTCAGTGCAAAAAAAAAAAAAGATATCATACATAGCTACGTAGTGAATCCTGGCCCAACCCCTCCAATCCTCACTTTCCAATATGAATTCTAAGATCTTCAGGAGAAGATTTTCTCTTGGTCCCACCAAGATCACAGGCTCGCTTGGTGAGGGCATGAGAGACAACCTTCTTGGTGGCTGCTCCGACCCTCTGGAATACCCATGTGAGACTAGGCTGACCTCTTCCCTGTTTTCCTTTTGTCAGCAGGCAAAGACCTTTTGGTTCAGTTTTAATATATAATCATCATAAGAGAGAATGTTATGAGGTATATTCTTTACTTATGTTTTAAACTATGTTTAATACAATTTTATCTTGGCTTTATTTGTTTTAAAATATATTAACTTTTTTTAAAAGCTATACGCTGCTTCAGGTGCCTTTCTTGCAGAAACATTACATATAAAGGAAAGGAAAGAAAATTAAATGAATGAATTACCAGTCAGCAGCTGCAGCAATCAGCAAGGATCCCTTCCCTTGTTCCTCAGGAAGTAGCTGACTAGTGTTCCCAGCAACTCTCATGAGTGATCTCCATTGCAACAAATAGAAACAGGGTCTTTTTCACTATCCTCCCTTACAGCAGAGATCGCTCACATGAGGGAAGGTGAGAACATCCATCAATCACTTCATGAGTGACAGGAGAACAGACCCCTGTCAGTTGAAGCTGCTGCCGCTGCCCAATAACTAGGGATCAAGGGACTTTCATGGTGCTTACGTATCCTCTAAAGGAGATGATACATAGATAGATTTTTGGTTACGTATTCATAACTACCCAGAAGGATTCTAACCAATATGATGGAGCCATAGTTTTTGATGGTTGTATATTCACGTGAGAGTTCAAGTAGCTACTTTGGCCATATACATGGGGGAGGGATTTTGGGATGCTTCAAAAATGTACAAATCAAATTTGATCTGGAATGCATTTAGAAGTAAAGAAATGTTAAAAGAACATAGGACAAAGTAATTACGTGTACACCACAGACAATGATGACTTTGTCATTAAATTGCTCATCTCAACTATAAAAATTGCCTGTCTCCAATCTGTAATTACTAAACAGAAAGAAGGGGGTTAAAAGGAAAGCTACTGAGAAAATCAAAGTTGCTTGCTATTTAGTTAGAGATTTGATGGCAGCATTTTTGAACAGATTCTTTCCATTAGGTGCAAGGGATTATACTGAACTTGGTTCACCTTAGCTGAAGAAAAATCACCATGACATTGAAGGCAGTACTCTTGCTATGTTGTTACTTGTGGATTGAATTTACTTTTCTAGGGGAACAAAGGGGGAAAACCTGAAAAATAAATATTTATTGACTGTTAGGCATCTTAGTAAATCCTGCTAAAAGACCGCTTGCTGCTAAAGGGATTTCATACAAATATGTACTAGGAATCACAATGGCTAGAGATTTTTTTATTCATGTTCAGCTGTCACAGTCAGTAAAAGTAAGTATGCTAGCTGAGTTATCAATAAAGGGCATAGTCCAGTCAAAGTTCAAGCATTTCAGATACTGGCACAGCATGTTAGGGAATGAAATGATCAGTGAGGCTTCTGAGACGAGGACTTTAGCCCAGTTCCCTCTTGTCTTTTAGTCATCCTTTAGGATGAAAGCATGTCAGAGAGAGGCGATAAAGGGGCTTAGCTTGTCCTTGATGCCACTGTCATACATCTAAATCTCACTGACTGTGTGGCACTATCACATCGTCATAGTCACTAGTTTATTGTGTAAGCCGCCCCGATTGATTTCAAAGGGGTGGGGTATAAATAAATTTTATTATTATTATTATTATTATCATTATCATTATCATTATTGATGCATCTACAATGTAGAAATAATGCAGTTTGACAACACTTTAAGTGCTGTAGCTCCATCCTATGGAATCCTGGGATTTGAAGTTTTACAATGCCTCTAGCCTTCTCTGTCAAAGAGTGATGGTGCTTTTCAAAACTGCAAATTGCAGGATTCTGTAGGATAGAGCTATGGCAGTTTTAGTGGTGTCAAACAGCATTATTTCTACAATGTAGATGCACCTCTGATGACAAACTACAGCAGCTTCCTTTGAGAAGGAGGTGGCAGCATTCCTGGTCTTCATTCTCAAGACAGAAGTAGATGCACAGCTAACAAATATTCCAACTTCCTCCAATATCAAAAAACTTCTGGGCCCAAGCATTTCAGAGAGGGGAGACTTAGCTGTATAGTGATTATACTGTACAGCAATCAGGCAGCACTAGGTGTAGTTATGTTGAACAACTAATTTAAGTTTATTGAATTCAATTTCATATGTTCATGTGTCTTTTTCTTTATTTTCATAATTGGGAGCCAACTGATCTTGATGCAATAGACACAGTCTCCATCTTTGGCACTCAGACCCTCCTCTTGCTTTGTCTGCATCCAGTTTCTCATCTTATCTGACAGTCTTCCTCCTTATATCATTACAGCATCCTTACGGCACCTCATTCTTGTCTCCACCACCACTACCAAGCACAGGCAAATCCATCCAACATTCCCCTATCACTCAAGTCAAACTTCATTTACTCTCCTAAGCAGATGTTGTTGTTGTATCCTTAAGGTCTATCATGGAGTTTTCTTGGCAAGATTTGTTCAGAGGTTTGCCTTAGCCTTCCCCTGAGGCTGAAGGAGTGTGACTTTCCAAAGGTCACCCAGTGGGCTTCATAACTGAGCTGAGAATCAAACCCGGTTTCCAGAGACACAGTCCAATAGTCAAGACACTATGCTACACTTACCATCAGCATAATGCAGGGCAAAATAGTACAAACACTATAACCTTACAGCCTCCCACCTGGACAAATATAAAGGTGTAATGGAAAGAATGATGGCAGATTAGGCCATCAGATAAGGCCATCAGGGGTCTTGATGTATATGACTGCCAATATCTATCTGAATACCACTTCTTAGGAAACACAGGCAAATAAATGCTATTATGTCTGTGTCCCATTTGTGAAGTTTGCAGCACACATCTGTTTAGCTATTGTGATAATAGAATGTAGAATTGATTAAAACTTTAGTTCTCATCCCATACTCTATTCCTCTGTTGGTATGATCAGCCTCAAGGATGGGGGGAATACAAGGGAACCACACTGAGAAAGGTACAAAATCTGATTGCATGTAGATGCCACAACAATGACAAATCCTCTATTCTTCATTTGTATAACATAAGGCTGCACTCCTTCATGCACGTCTTTGGGAATAAATCCTACCGGATGCGGCAGTATTTATTTCTGAGTAGACATGCCTAGGATTTCACTAAGTCTTCCTTTCTAGTAAGATAATGACAGTTTTCACTTTTTCTAAAATGGAAGGGTCATCAAGTTTTAATGATGTCAGTCTTTTAATTGCTTAGCAGTTGCGTCCCCTAAATGAGCTAATGTAATAAATAATATTGAAATCTAATTTTAGAAATAATGTTTTGTGAAATGGAAAAATGCAATGCAATAAATTTCTGTTTTATTTCTTTTACGACTTTGGACCGTCAGTATATAGATCTATAATGCAATGCTTTATGCCACGTTGAGTCTCCAAATAAATTATAAAGTCTGCTTTCAGCTCCAACAAATCTTCCTGGGGCTTTACTGCATTTTACTTAATATCAAGGACAAGTGGATTCTGTGTGTAGAACAGCATGATTTGTTTATCACAAGCTGCTAAAGACAAAGCAGACAGAAGAGGAGTTGAACTATATTTTTACCTAAGAGCTGTTTTTCTATAAAAAAAAAACCCTTTTAAAAGAAAAAAAAAGCTTGTCAAAATTTCCTGACTCTGATATAGGTCAATGTGATGCTTTAAAACATTCAGATCTGATGCAAGGGGGTAGTTGTCCTTGAATGGTTATTTGATCTGCGTCATATACACAGCGCTGAAAGTAAAGTATCCTGATTTGATATAAACAAGTCTCGCATCCTAAGGGCATGAACTCATCTTGCTAAGTACAACAGAAACTGTAAAATAGGAAAGCTGCAGATGAGATGCTGATTTGGGAGACTGAATGGTCTAGTTTGGCAGGTCACAATGAGGTTATCCTTAGACTTAACATAAAGAAAAGTGTCTAACAAGGGGCTGGCTTTGCTGCTAGATCATCTCCTATGAGGAGACCAAAATATTAACATCCCCTTACTTCAAAGTTTTAATGTTTAATGTGAGCTGAGCTGAGCAGCATGGTGTTCTTCAGATGGGACTAGAGCTCCCATCATCCCTGACCATTGGCCATTCAGACTGGCGTTTCTGAAAGCTGAAGTCCAAAACATCTGGAGGCCACTGGGTTGCCCATCTCTCTGGAAATACATGAGAAGCAATACTAAAGAGAGTTTGAGCTTCACTCGGGTTATTATGCTCTGTGTTGTTGATTCATTCCACTTCCTGGGTCCTGCAAGATTATGTGCTACCATTGTACATACTGTACAACTATTATATTACCATTTTCAATTTGTATTTAATACAAGACTGATTTAGACTTCCAGTTGTCAGTTCTAGTGGTACTATTTTCCCCACTTGCAAGAAACATTTTGTTTTGGCCATACGGAGCATTGAGGAAAGCAACTGAGGGAAGAACAAAGATCAACAAGGTGAAGTCAGCTGATCTTGCAATATTTCATTTCTTATCACAACTGCCTGATGAATTATCAAGAAAGAAGTGTTACAAGAGAGGATACTAGACCAGGGCCTCCCCCCACCACCACCACCCTCTTTATTTGCCAGAAATGAGAATGGAAGCAGCAGTGGAAGGCTAGAGAAACATTATAGACACAATGGCCATAAATCACCCAGCACTACAGAAGCAGGACAGAAGTTATACAGAGTTGCTGCTGCAAAACAACCTCTCTTGGTCTTTGGTAGATCCTGCAGAAAATACTGTAGGTTTCAGTCAGAAGAAGCCTGAATCAAATGGCTTTTTTTTTTTTTTTTTTTTTTTTTTTTTTTTTTTTTTTTGCAAATGGAGGGAACCTGTCTGTTATTGGTAGAACAACACAGGGAACAACACTTAACTCCCTATCCTCATGGGGAAATCTATCACCTTTTGGTCATATTTCCTATACATGTAGTTGTATTATTATTATTATTATTATTATTATTATTATTTGGTCATTGTTGCCATGGATATATTGAAAGATATAGCTGGGCTAGTCTGTAAAACCGTTATGTAGAGAGATATTGTAGTGTCTTTGAGATTAATGGAAAAAAGAGGTTGGCAGCATGAACTTTCCTAAACTTAAGTCTGTGAGACTATAAAAGCTCATGCTGTCAACTTCTTTCTTTCTGTTAATTCAAAGGTGCTTTGTAAATTCATATGGATATATTTAGGGGGATTTGAGTGCATACACCAAATTCTACAAGTGTAACCATTGCACACAGGCCTACATCCTAATGTTGATCCCAACTCAAGTAGAACCATTTCATCAGAATCTTCAGTGCGCTCTTTTATTATTGGGATTGCAGGAAATGCCACTGTGCATTCCTCATTGCACAATGGCACAGTAAACAGGAATAGCAGCAAGAATAGTGGCTAGAATGCTGCTGGGGAGCTATGAATGTATACACATTGTAGTTGCAGTGCTACACAGTGAATCCTGTCCAGTTTTTCCAGTCTCAACATACTGGGCAGAAACTATTGAAATCAATGAGGTTCTTTTCCCCTGTCAGTCAGGAAGCAGCTGAGTGATATTGCCACCTCCTCTCATAAGTGATCTATGTTGTGACAGGAAGGATTGAGATCCTTGTTGCTATTCCCTTCATGTTGCTTGCAGAGAGGAGATGGGAATTTCATCCAGTTGCTTTCCAATCAACAGGGAAACTTGGGCTGCATTCACACTGGAGAAATAAACCGGTTTAAGTGCCATGGCAGCATAATTATTATGGCACTTAAATTGGTTTATTTCTCCAGTGTGAATGCAGCCAGAGCCCCATTGATTGTAGTAGCTACTCCTTGGTAAGTAGAGCTGGGACGACTTCCACAGATACCTAAACTAGGGATGATGGATATGAAACAATCACAAGCGTGTAACTGTAGGTTATGGATTTGTAACTGCTCTACAGGATCCCACAATTTTACACAATGTGTTGTTTTCTGCTGTTGAACTCCAACTACGACACAGAATAAAGGGGACTTGAAGAAGCATTTCATTTATGAATGAAAGGTGTGGACACTGGATGGGCATAACTACTCTTAGGAATGCCACTGAAAGAGATGACATTGGTGAGACTGTTTTACCAGTTCCCTTTTCTTAAACTGTAGCCTATGTTTTTGTAACAGCTACAAATTTGTGGTTCCAAAAGAGACCCAAGTATGTGTACTGGATCTTTACAGTCTTTGCAGAAAAGTACTACAAGTTACTGTGAATTCATGACCAGTGAAAAGACTTAGAACTGAAGCTGTTTTGTAATAGCACAAGAAGTCAGGAAGCCCTTCTGTTGAAAAAATATTCATGTTTAAACTGTGTTTCTGTCTTTTTATGCATTTTAAATAAAAAAAAAATTGGATCAATCATAGCAACTAAAATAACAGCTCTAATCTGGGGATGGGCGACAGCGGATGGGGAAGAGGAGAGTTTTTGCCCCCACACCAACAGCAGGCCACATATGTGAAACCAGTCCATCTGGAAGTAGTATCACATCACTTCCAGTTTTGCTTTTGATCAATTTTCAGATTATTGTTGGGGGTTAAAAACAGAGAGGTTTCAGTGCCACAGTACCCTTGAGTGGAGAGACTATAGGAGCAAATTCAATATGTTCTGCAGAACTTTTAAGCCATTTCCATATGAAACAAATCATTTTTAAAGGGAGATTCTGGTGGGTTAGAGTCGGGCTTCAGGGTCTGTGAAATGAGCCCTCATGAAGTGAACTTTTCTTAATCCCTTCCGTAATCATTAAAAAAATGCTCCAGAATTTTTAAAATGTAGCATAAAGAAAGACATCCTTTACTTATTTTTGGTTAGCATGTGAAATGCTGCAAAGTTTACCAGAAAAAAATCTCCTGCTGTGCTGTGGCCTATTTGGGTTGACTGGCTCTTATAACGTGGCATCCATTTGAGAGAGCTCAAGATTTTTCTGTTTTCCTCTTCCCTTCCTACTGTCATAGCATTTCAGAAGCAAGAAGGGGAAGAAGAACAAGAAAATCCCTAGTCTTAGTAACATCTTCTATGAAATTGGAATAATGATGCCCACCAGCATTCTACCTTCTGTATACCCTCCTCCCTCTTGTGTGGTTGCTAGTCACTGGATTTATTTAAGGGGTCTTTTCTTTCAGAACAAAAATATACAATTGTGTAAATCATAGTACTTAGTGCTAGTTTGTTCAGCAGAGAAAAGAGCTAAGGTGCTCTTCCCCCCCACCCCCCATCAAATCCTATATTTTGTTCTTTGTACATTTTCTGTGTGTTGTTTCTGTTTTTTTAAAAAAACTAAAGAAAGTCAAATACCAAGTTTCAGTGTGTATATTAGGGTATTTTGATCTTAGCCAACCTTCCTTTGATGTGGAGCAACAACATTTCTAAGTGAGGCATTTTGGGGTGAAAATAATTCCCC
Organism: Urosaurus nigricauda; assembly: GCA_034509955.1. NCBI lineage: Eukaryota > Metazoa > Chordata > Lepidosauria > Squamata > Phrynosomatidae > Urosaurus > Urosaurus nigricauda. Next base: position 250,240,563 of record JAOEGL010000001.1, on the reverse strand, counting down.
ACATACACATGCATACACATTCATACACAGTCAGTGATGCAGGGAATGTGTGGGGATACTAGGCGAGGAGAAGACAGTGATTTGCTCCTTCACTTCTTTTATGTTTTAATTTACATCAAAAGGATATGAAAACATCAGGGTTTTCATATCAGAAAAAAATTGGGTTCTTACAGTTCAGGTAAATGTATAAGAAGCTCAAGAAAGTCATAGTGCCACTCTGTTCTGCTTTTATCAGATCTCAGTTGGAATATTGTGTCCAGTTCTGGGCACAACAGTGTCCAGAGAAGGATGGCCAAAATGATCAAAGGTCTCGAAACGAAGCCTTAGAGGAAACTGGGTATGTTTGGTTTGGAGAAAAGAAGACTAAAAAACCTTATCACATTAAAAACAAACCCAGCTGGCAAAGTGAGAGAAGCACATTTATCTTGCTGGTTCTGCATGATGTCGAAGTACTTTCTTCTCTTCCAATCGTAAAAGTGTGGAAAAGGAGGGTAAAAACATACCTTTTGCCAAACACATTTTTCCAGCTTGACAAAACGGTCACTTTTACAACATGCTTTTATGACTGAAAGAGAGCGAAAGTGCTTTGATGTCATGCAGAGACAGAAAGATAAACACATGTATCTCTTTTTGTATGTCTCCACATGATATCAAGGCCTTTCTCTTTAAAACAAAGCCTGCCAGGTTTGTTTTTAATGCAATAAGGCTCTGAGTCAGGTGACATGATAGCCATCTTTAAATAACTGAAGGGATGTCATGTAGAAGATGGAGCAAACTTGATTTCTACTGCTATAGAGACGAGAAAGAGAACCAATGGAGTCAAACTGTAAGAAAAGACACATAATGCCTTTATACTCATCTACTGTGTGACCACATACTGTGTAGAGTTTAGGGTGCATTTACACTGTATAAATAATGCAGTTGACACCACTTTAAATGCTGTAACTTCAGCCTACTGGGATCTGTAGTATCTTTTTCTGCCAAAGTGTGCTGATGCCTCACAAAACTGCAAATCATAGAATCATAGAATCATAGAATCGTAGAGTTGGAAGAGACCACTAGGGCCATCCAGTCCAACCCCCTGCTATGCAGGAAATCCAAATCAAAGCACCCCTGACAGATGGCCATCCAGCCTCTGTTTAAAGACCTCCAAGGAAGGAGACTCTATCACCTTCCGAGGAAGTGCGTTCCACTGTCGAACAGCCCTTACTGTTAGGAAGTTCTTCCTAATGTTCAGGTGGAATCTCTTTTCCTGTATCTTGCATCCATTGTTCCGGGTCCTGTTCTCTGGAGCAGCAGAAAACAAGCTTGCTCCCTCCTCAATATGACATCCTTTCAAATATTTAAACAGGGCTATCATATCACCTCTTAACCTTCTTTTCTCCAGGCTAAACATCCCCAGCTCCCTAAGTCGTTCCTCATAGGGCATGGTTTCCAGACCCTTCACCATTTTTGTCGCCCTCCTTTGGACACACTCCAGTTTCTCAATGTCCTTTCTGAACTGTGGCGCCCAGAACTGGACACAATATTCTAGGTGGGGCCTGACCAAAGCAGAATACAGTGGCACTATTACTTCTCTTGATCTAGACACTATACTTCTATTAATGCAGCCCAAAATAGCATTGGCCTTTTTAGCTGCCGCATCACACTGTTCACTCATGTTCAACTTGTGGTCTACTTGGACTCCTAGATCCCTTTCACACGTAGTTTCATTCAGCCAGGTGTCACCCATCCTATATCTGTGCATTTTATTTTTCCGCCCTAAGTGCAATACCTTACATTTCTCTGTATTGAATTTCATTTTGTTAGCTTTGGCCCGGCTTTCTAGTCTATTCAGGTCATTTTGAATCTTGATCCTGTCCTCTGGGGTATTAGCTATTCCCCCTAATTTGGTGTCATCTGCAAATTTGATAAGTATGCTCCCAATTCTGTAATCCAGGTCATTGATAAAGATGTTGAATAGCACTGGGCCGAGGACAGAGCCCTGTGGGACCCCACTGGTCACTTCTCTCCAGGATGAAAAGGAGCCATTGTTGAGCACCCTTTGGGTTCGGCCAGTCAACCAATTACAGATCCATTTAACAGTTCCTTTGTCTAGTCCACATTTTACAAGCTTGTTTGCAAGAATGTCATGGGAAACTTTGTCAAAGGCCTTACTGAAATCAAGATATACTATATCCACAGCATTCCCTTCATCTACCAAGCTGGTAATTTTATCAAAGAAAGAGATTAGATTTGTCTGGCATGACTTGTTTCTCTGAAACCCATGTTGAGTTTTTGTGATTATGGCATTGCCATCTAGATGTTCACAGACTCTCTGTTTAATGATTTGCTCCAGAATCTTTCCTAGAACTGATGTCAGACTAACTGGACGATAATTGTTGGGATCCTCTTTTTTCCCCTTTTTGAAGATGGGGACAACGTTTGCCCTTCGCCAGTCTGCTGGAATCTCTCCTGTTCTCCAGGAGTTTTCAAATATGATTGCCAATGGCTCTGATATTACTTTTGCCAGTTCTTTTAATACCCTTGGATGGAGTTCATCTGGTCCCGGAGACTTAAATTCATTTAGCTTAACAAGGTGTTCCTCTACTATCTCTTTACTTATTCTGTGCTGAAATTCCCCTATTCTGTTCTCTGCTCCATTATCCTCAGGTTGAGCACCCTTTGCCTTTTCTGAGAAGACTGAGGCAAAGAAGGTGTTGAGTAATTCTGCCTTTTCTCTATCTCCTGTTAGCATTTTGCCATCTTCTCCACGCAGTGGCCCTACCGTTTCCTTCTTCTTCCTCTTGCTGTGGACATATCCAAAAAAGCCCTTTTTATTGTTCTTAACCTCTCTAGCAAGCCTGAGTTCATTCTGTGCTTTAGCTTTTCTGACTTTACCCCTACACATGCCTGCTATTTCTTTGAATTCCTTTTTCGTGATTTCCCCCTTTTTCCATTTCTTATACATGTTCCGTTTCAAACTTAGCTCGGTTGAAAGTTCCTTAGTCATCCATCCTGGTTTCTTGAGACACCTCCCGTTTTTCTTTCTCACTGGAACTGTTTGAAATTGTGCCTTCAGTATCTCCCTTTTGAGAAAGTCCCATCCGTCCTGAACTCCTTTATCTTTTAGTATTTCTGACCATGGAATCGCCCTCAATACTTCTCTAAGTTTACTGAAATCCGCTCTCCTAAAGTCTAGGATGCGTATCTGACTCTGCCTGGCTTCTCCTTTCCACTGTATTACAAACTCCAGGAGAACATGGTCACTTCCACCTAATGATCCCACCACTTGCACCCCATTAACCAAGTCTTCCTTGTTGGTTAGGATCAGATCTAAAATAGCTGACCCCCTTGTTGCCTCTTCCACCTTTTGGACCATGAAATTGTCTTCCAGGCAAGTGAGGAATTTGCTAGACCTTGAGGATTTTGCTGAGTTTGACTTCCAGCAAATATCAGGATAGTTGAAGTCGCCTATCACTACTACATCTCTCTTTTCTGACTGTGTGGTCATCTGTTCTAGAAAGATATCATCCAATTCCTCAGTCTGACTTGGGGGTCTGTAGTAGACTCCCACCGTAACACCCTTTTTGTTTCCCTCCCCTTTGATTCTTATCCAGATGCTCTCCACCTGGCTTCCATGACTGATGTCCAGGATCTCTTCACTGGTGTAAATATCTCTGACATATAGTGCTATTCCTCCTCCTTTCCTGTTTGGCCTATTTCTCTTAATAAGGTTATACCCCTCTATTTCCACATTCCAATCATGAGACTCATCCCACCAGGTTTCAGTGATGCCTATTATATCATATTTGCCTTGTTGTACTAGGAGTTCGAGTTCATCTTGCTTATTTCCCATGCTCTGTGCATTAGTGTAGAGACATCGCAGACCATGGTTCCCTTTTACTTGCTGCCTGTGCAAGTTTTTTTGCCTCCCACTGTTGGGTCCTTGCACTGTTTGCCTTGTTTCCTCTATGTCAGTTTGACTATTTACGCCATCCCTTTTGCGTTCCTTAATATTGTCTCCCTTCCCCTCGGAACTCAGTTTAAAGCTCTCCTGATCAAGTTCTTGAGACTGTTGGCAAAAACATTCCCAGGATTATTTGGGATGGAGCCATGGTAGTTAAAGTGGTGTCAAACTGCATTATTTTTTACAGTGTCGATGCACCCCTGCATCCCAGAAAAGATATTGTAGATAGGTAAATGGTGCTGAAGTGGGCAAAAGGATCAAGGAGCTAGACAAAGGTTTTCAACACTCTGTTATGGATATGGTGCCATGGCTTTCCACGGCAGGTGAACTCCCACTATCCTCACCTGATTCTTCCTTAATCATCTTCTCCATTCCCTCCCTTGTCCACCTTTTAAAAATTAAAAATTATAACCTCATAGTGTGTCAATGTATTAGTGAAATGGTACTTGGCACTGTAACCCTATAATGTTGTTTGTTGTGTGCCTTTAAGTTGTTTCCAACTTATGGCGACCCTATCATGGGGTTTTCTTGGCAAGGTTTCTTCAGAGGAGGTTTGCCCTTGCCATCATCTGAGGGTGAGAATGTGTGACTTGCCCAAGCTTACCCAGTGGTTTTACTCACCCATGGACTTACATGGCCAAGCCAGGATTCAAACCCTGGTCTCCTGAGTAATAGTCCAGCACTTGAACCATTACACCATGCTGTAGCTCTAACAAAAACATTTAAAATTCAGAGAGGAGAAAATTTGGCTTTCACACCACACTCCAACTTCAGCAAACTGTGTTCCCCATTTGCGGGGGAAAAAACCCTCAGAAGATTGCTAGTAAGGATCCAAGAAAGCACTACTCCAAGCAACAAATAGTCCCAAAAAAGAATAGAAAAGGGGACGCTGACACAAAATAAGTGGATACAATGTCTGTCAAATCCTCTGGGATCCAACTAGCTATATTGCAAGAGTTCACACTTTTTTAGGCTGATCCAGAAGAGCCTATAATATCAACACCAGGAATTAAATTACCATCTTTTGTTGTTGTTGTTGTTGTTGTTGTTGCCGTTCAAAAGAAAAGTGTTAAGATAAAATGAAAAAGGAGATACAGGACTAATATTTGTAAAACTAACAATACATTTCATGCTATAACTAAGATATGAAAAACTCCTGTGAAGTTTGCTTTCAAGTCATAGTAATAGTAGTGATGGTGGTGGCTGCTGCTGTTTAACCTTGTATAATGGTGACATCAATCTCCAGTCCCTCAAAAAAGTACAGTAAAAGCATATTGCAGCGCAACCACAGACCAGTCCTGAGGAACAACATGTTTAACGTCTTGTTGAAATAAACAAAGCTAAGTCCTTAACTCTGTAAAATCTTTACTGAGTAATGGGCTTCCTTTTGATTGATTTCCTTTTGGATTGATTTCTCTGTCCAGAAACCCAGAAAAAACTCAGGCTGAGCTGCACATACAGGGAAAATCAGATACTAGACTTGTATCCCAGCCTTAGCAGCCTAGCGTACAGCCTAAGAGTACAGCAGTATTTCTTTCCCTGTGGCATTGTTTTCATCCTTTGCCACCTAAGAAGGAAAAATAGTCACTGTGACTGTGAGTATCATGAATGCTTTGGAAAACAAACTGCAACTTGAGATAAGCTGATTTTTTTTAAAATGAGGACTAATCCAGTTCTTTTTGTTTTGATTTTATCTGCATATTCATAGTTTTGCATTTGCATATTTCTTGAAATATCCCAGATTTCCCTCACTCTACTCTCCCTTGTGTTTTTTCTCCTCCCATTGATCATGTAGACTCATGTAGACATCTAGATTCAGGTAACATTTCAGAAACTGATTATCACCCATTTCCACTGAACCCTTTTTCATTATTATTCAGGAATTATAGTCAGAGTGTCCATGTGCTTTCGGAATATTACCACTAGTTAAGCATTAAGATCACTTTCTTTTATTGCTTTCTTTTATTGTCCTGGGAACAGTCACTGTGTTTCTTGGCGGTGGCCATCTTAGCTAGTTCCAGAATAACACAGACAGATAACCATGGAGAGTATTTCATTTAGGGAAATACTGGATTAATTTATACCCAGTATTTAATATTTAATTTAATTAATTTAATCAATTTCATTTCATTTCAACTGACCATGGGGATGGGAATAAAAAGTACTTGTAAGTGCTGAGAGTTCCCTGGGAATACTTCAGGATCAGAGAAAACATTTTTACTTCTTATTACAAAGCAAATAGACATGTTTGTTTTGTTGTTGTTGTTGTTTTGTTTGCCTTGAGAGGAGGACACAACTAAAACTGAAATATAGAGGGAAGAAAAGTCCAAAAGGTGGGGCCCAGAATACCAAATTCTGATATTTTAAGGTCTATGTTAATTATGTTAAAACAAGAAGTTTGTTGTATGCTGAATCATCATCATCATCATCATCATCTGTATTCCTGCAATAATTAGGATGGTTAGAATCATGAAAAATCCATGCTGAGAGAGTTTTTGGTGAATTTTTGTTCTGATTAAGGGTGGAATTCACAATCTCAGTTATAAATATGTAAGACAGAGGACTCTATTGCAGGGGTTTAAACCCTAGCTTACCTTTTCTGAATATACCGTTAATTCAGGAGACAGTCGAGTGCTATCACATAGAAATTGCTGCTGAAATCACTGCCCAGGTCCATCTCGGATGCAGCCCGGGTCCTCTAAGCTGCTTTGGTGGCCTTTTTTGGAATTTGGAAGCTTCCGACTTCTAAAAATGGCCACTGAAGTGGCTTAGAGAACCCAGGCTGCATCTGAGATGGACCTGGGTGGCAATTTCAGTAGTGATTTCTATGCGATAGCACCTGGCTGCCTCCCAAATTAGGACTGAATCCAGGAAAGGTTGGATTCATGCCATTTCCTGTTTGTTAGTCAAAGCCACACGTTCTCTATTCCTGCATCACTTCATATGAATTTGTCCCCCATTTTGTTTTGTTTTCTGCATGTTCAAAGAGCACATGCTTCACAGCCTCTCTCCCTCAGATGTTATAAAAATGCTATAAAACCCTTTTTAGAATATGAAAGCAAATCTCTTTGTATGTTTTTACAATGAAGAGTAAGCCTGCTTTATTTCCCTGCTAGACCCTATTCAGTTGAGGGAAAGATTGGTAGTTATTCATGTTTTGCTTGCAAATGCTACCAATACCAATAGCAAGTACTTATCAGTGCACTTAAGCACTCTCTAAGTGGTTTACAATGTGTAAGTTAATTGCCTCCAACAAGCCAGGTACTCATTTTAGTGACCTATGGGTGGGTGCAAGGCTGAGTCGACCCTGGAGTCCTGCCTGGGATCCAACTCATAACCTTGTAGCTGTGAATGACTGCAGTACCAGCATTTAACCACTGTGCCCACAGGTCTCCTACTTATAATACTAATACTATTTTTTTAATAAGATATCCTACTGTCTCTCACAATCCCCAATATCCCTTTACCCTACCATAAAGACAACTGTACTACAACCCAGGGAAGGAAGTTTGCTATTGCAAATTAATTGGACTCCCTTACTCCCAAATGTGTCATAAATCATATTAGCTGTGTTTGCACTGCAGAAATAATCCAGTTTGACACCACTTTAAATGCTGTAGCTCAAAGCTATGTAGTCTGTTGTGGCACCAGAGCAAAGTGGAGGAGAGCTCTGGTGCCACAACAAACTACAATTCCCAAAATTCCATAGCCTTGAGCCATGGCACTTAAAGCAGTGTCAAACTGGATTATTCTGCAATGTGGTTACAGCTTTGGTTCCAATAAGAAAATCTCCTCAAAGAGAGGCAACTGTTCAAATTCATGGATTCTCATTTTCACGGCAGAGGAGACCCTGACCATATGCAATTCAAAAGATGTAAAAGCATAGAATCATAGAGATGGAAGAGACCTCAAGGACCATGCACATCCACCAAAACCTGCACATCTTTCATGAACATTACAAAATGGAAACTTCCATCTTATATCTACTAATTTGGAAGTAGCCCTCACTGAATTAAATCAGACATACCTCTGAGTAGACATGTATATAAGATTAGGATGGCTGATGATTTGTTTTGGCGTAGTTTTGAGGAATCACAGTAAAATTATTCCAAAAAAGATTATTTTAATGTTGCCTGGATAAGGTATTTGGCTTCAGCCATCAGAATACAGTAGGTGATACACTAAACAAGGAACAAATCCATTGAATGGGCTTCTAACTGGCCTCCTTCGGACAAAGGCTTGATTATTAAAGTTAAAATAAATGGCCTTTTTTAAAAAAAAAAGAGGAAGGAAACAAAAACTTAATTGTGAGCTGAAGTTGATCCTTTACACAAAATCTTAACACTTTTTCTCATGCAGAATTGTTCACAATTTGGACCAACAAGGTTGATGTCACATTTAAGCCCTGAGCTTGGATATACTAAAAATCTTCTGGGGTAAAATAGTAATTACATGGTTCTTGTTATAGACTTATGCAGATTGCAATACAAGGGAGGTCTTATGCAGACATGCCAAGCTGGTTTGAGGCACAGTTAGGAAGTAACAAAATAGTCTCTAGGCTAATTTTTGAGTCCCTGGAAGAAGAAAAAAAGATTATCTTGCATGAGTCAAAAACAACCTCTAGCTAGAAATGCATGTGGAGGAATAACTTGAATCCATCAAATAATATATACCGCTGTGGAACTTATTGACTGGAAACCAGCTCATAGGTTCCTTTCAGAGGGATTGTGGGTCCAGATTAAACAGAAAGTGGAAGCAAAGAAAGCCAAAGGACAGAGTGGGTGGGTTTTTTTTTTCCTTTTACAGAACAATTTACTGTTTGATTCATTTCAAACTGCCAGATCAATGACTGTGCTTGCGGGAAACTAGTCATGTCACCTCCTTGCTGCTACGAGCAGCCATCCCAGTAGATGCTAGTTCTCCTGATAGAAAAGAGAAATCTATTTGTTTCTCATTTCAGGAAGATAAAAACTTGGAGGGGGGTTGAGACTTGCCTTTCCCTAATGCACAGAACTCAACATGGGAAAAAGGAAATGGGAATACTGGAGCAATAAAATAAAGGTGGCATTGGACTGAAATACTACATACTCCATTTTTGAGAAAGACAGCTCTTCCATTTTCTGGATCCTTTTTAAACCTCAAGATTTGGTACTTCCAAGATTCAATTTCCATGAGTTCCAGCAGCCGTCTCATTTTGTTGTTATTATTGTTGCTTCCGGGAAGTTCCCCATTTGCAATTTTGACTTTGAAACAAGCCATGGCTATGTGGATGAAAACCAAAAACATTGTGTCACATTTTGAAACATCAGCTGGGAACCATTTGGGGAGTTAGGAATGACTACTATAGAGTTATTCATACATAACTGTTGGGATTCATGAGCCCAATTTATTCCCTAGTTTAGGGAACATGTAGCATCGCGTGGTTGTTTGAGTGTTGGACTGTGACTCTGAAGACCAGGGTTCGATTCTCCATTCCCCCATGCAACCCACTGGGTGACATGGGGAAGTCATATGCTCTCAGCCCCAGGGTTAGGTAAATAGACAAATCTTGCCAAGAAAACTCAATGATAGGTTTGCCTTAGGGTTGGAAATGTCTTGGAAAGTTGGAAATGACTTGAAGGCACACAACAACAATAAGAGATTGTGAAGTCCCCAGTCTCCATTTACAAGGAAATAGCTGACTGGTGTTCCTATCTGCCTTACACAAGTGATCTCTGGTATGAGAAGGAATTGCACCAGGGACCCTGCTTCTTCCTGCCACAATGGAGATGACTCATGAGAGGGAGTGGAAATATGAGTCAATTGCATCCCAAGAGAGAATGGACCCCCATCAATTCAAGCATCTACTTCCCAGTAAGTGGGGACTGGGAGAGTTGTGCCCCATAATTATGGTAGGTATGCATTCCTATCCCTTACCATGATTCTGGCCATGTACCACAATGTCCCAATGAATTATGGCAGGTCTCTCTTTTTTGCTTCCAAAAAGCCCTCCACACACACACACACACACACACACACATACACACACTTTAAATTTTGAAATTAGTCACTGGAATCTTTAAAATTTTGAGGTATCTACTGTGACAACCAAAACTACTCATATACACCTGACATCCTGCACTGAGAGATGTAGCATTAAGTTTCACACAGGAGGAACTATACTATATCTCTGCTCTCACGCCCTCCAGGACACACTTTTTAGCTACTGCAAACCCCACTCCTTGGCTATCAATGTCCCTACAGCCATTCACCCTGAACCAAATAATCATTGTCTCCCATCCTCACCATGGCCAGAACTTCAGAAACTCTTGTTGTATCACTGAAATCTAGTCTGCATTGCAGAATTAATGTGGTTTGACACTGCTTTAACTGCCATCGCTCAATGCCCTGAAATGTTGGGTTTTGTAGTTTTGTGTGACATTTAACTTTCTCAGTCAGAGAGCTCTGGTGCCACAATAAACTGCAAATCCCAGAATTCCATAACATTGAGCCATGGCAGTTAAAGCAATGTCAAACTGCATTATTTCTGCAGCACAGATAAGACCTGAGATACCAATTCTTGACTTCTATCTCTACCAGCACCACCAGTAGATCCACCTGAAGAAGGTTGCTTCATCCACTGTAGGGGTCCTATGAACAGTGTGCACAGTGACATTGCCGCAGAGTTTAATCTGAACCAGAGCTTAGGCCTGAAACCTGTACATTTCAGCATTTGTCTCTGACATGTGAAATAATGCTATAGAGGAGTGTTCCTGTATTGATTCCATATTGATCTCACCAGAATTATGCCTTTGGATTGTGTTCCTCACAGCTAAGTAACTGTGAACAGTAGGGAGAGGGAGACTCCCAGGTCAAACCATGCAACTTCAAGGCAGATCATAGCTGTTTGTTGCTGCGTGCCTTCAAGTCATTTCTGACTTATAGTGACCCTAACATGAACAAGGTTTTCTTGACAAGATTTGTTCAGAGGTTTGCCTTTGCCTCCCTCTGAGACTGAGAGTGTGTGACTTGCTCATGGTTCCTAAGTGGGTTTCCATGGCTGAGCGGGGATCTGAACCCTGTTCTCCAGAGTCCAACACTCAAACCACTGCACCATGCTGGCTGTCAAAATCAGAGCTGTAGCACTTCGGATTTTAGACATTTTGTGAGATATATTAAGTGAACAACAACATTTTCAAAACAGTGTGTGTGTGTTCACCAGTGTTTAGCAAAACTTGTGTTTTGCCACTTACTCCAAGGACAGAGCTGCTAAGCAAGATAAAATGGTAAGCCCTGCTCTTTCCATTAGTTTTCTGTCTACACATTGTTTCTGAATCCCTGCCTGCACTTGAAGATATCTGTTAACATCTCTTCATGGAGGGGAGAAATGTTCCAGGAAAGGGAAGGAATGACAGCAAAATTAATTTGTGTTACCTTAAGGAAGTGTTTATTTAGTTGCCTCTAACCATCATGAATCAAAACGGTATAAGATGTCCCTTAAGGTTTAGGGGGGAAATACCATTAGTAATGGAGAATACAGCTACAAAAGATGAAGTAGAGAGGATTTTACACTTTGCATCTTTCAGCAGTTCCCTCAGGTTTCTACCTTGCACTATGCGGAGGCTATTCCTTTATAAAATTCTTCCTTCTCCTAATTGTTTAATTTGTAAAATATGTATACCTCATTCTTCTTCTTCTTAGCCCTCGTCTAAATGGATGGCACATTTTACTACTCTGGAGTTACATTTGGTTGCAGAACTGACACAGAACTGGGCCAATAAATTAGGCATTTTGTGGCAGTTGTGGCTGGAAGAATGGAAAATAATGGCTTTCCTCCTGCACATCGGTTCCATTTACACATGTGCAAATCCCTTTGTTGGAGGTGGGTAGGGAGCTATTATTTTCCATTTGGTCCCCACCAAAAAAAACCTCCCAAGCCCAGTGGTTGCTCCATCTCATTCAGTAGTGGGAAGGTTTCATTTTCAGTGACTCCCTTAGGTCAGAAATCCAGGCTTGGGTAGTAAAAGTCAGAAAACCTTTATTCAGTAATCAAAAATCTACACCAGAGGCATTTGTTGTCAGAACTAAATAGCAAGTGTTAGTCCCAACTGGAGTATGCCCGTTGAATCAATTGGATTTACCTATGTGTTGAGACACAAGTCAACCATTGATTCAGTGAGTCTTCTCTAGTTGAGACTTACTAATCAAATACACTGAATGCTTATTGTGCTGAACTGTTGTACAAAACACATCTAAGTAGTCCAATGAATGTCCTCCGACTCCCTGGTTTAGAGTTCTGTGGGCAAGCAATGGTAAGATGCCATCTTCTGTGGCACATCATTCTTCCCTTTCTCAGGAGCTTATGCAATTTTGCAGGCTCTGAAAAATGGTGAGAGAACCAATTAGGAGTGACCTGGAGCCCTACAGTTTTATTGGTATTACTCTACTCTAAGTGCCATGGCAGCATCCTATATTATCCTAGGGTTTCTTTTTCAGGAAGGGATATTTAGAATTCTTAGCCTGAGAGTCCTCTGGTGTCTCGCAAAACTACAATTCCTGGGATACCATATGGTGTTGCCATGGCAGTTAAAGTGGAGCTAGGCTTTCGGCAAAAATCTAGGCTTTCAGCTACCTCCCAGAGAGCTTTTTCCGTTGTCGCCCCCAAATTGTGGAATGACCTGCTGGATGAGATCCGTCAATTGACATCTTTAGACAGCTTCAAAAAGGCTGCCAAGATGGATCTTTTCCAGCAGGCCTTTCCAGGATAGATTCCCCGGCCTCAAGAAACTGAGTATTACCTGTTGCTTCCCAGGAACATGCTGCGCTGTTCTGTTCTTGTTCTGTTTTTGTCTATGTTATTGTATTGATGTGGTTTTTAAATTCTTGGTTTTAAACTGTAATTGATTTAATACTTTTTTAAGGGGGGAGGGATGCTATTTGTTTTATTTGATGTAATGGTATTTTACTGTGTTAGCTGCCTCGATTGATCTCAAAGGGGCGGGGTATAAATTATTATTATTATTATTATTATTATTATTGCTGTAGTGCTATGATTGTGTAATGTGAAAAGATGCCATGAATACACAATTAGATAAAAGGGAGGGTCCAACAAACACACGTTGGGGAAAAAATGTTTAGAAGTACATTTTCCCGATCAAGAAACAATCTTCACTGCACACAAAAAGAAAGTAAATCAAACAGCTAAGGTCATGAGTCCATCCACAAACCTTTAAAAGTGACTATAAAAGTTAGCAGTTACCCCCACAAAAAAAGTTGCATTATCCTTTGTCACATTAAATGCTAGTTGCTACTTCTTTATACATTTGTATTGGAGAAAAGAATCAATAGCCATCAACTAGTTAATAGTAACCAGTTAATCTCAAACAATGAGCATGGTTATTGACAAGGGGACATGATTGGCAAAAGAAAGAATGGGACAGGGTCAAGAGAAGCATGTGGAAGGTTAAATGAGGATGACAAGTCAACCAGCTCATCAAAGATGGACAGGGTTTAAAATAAGAAAAGGTAGAGGAGATTGTCAGAGGAGGAAAAAGTGGGCTAAAAGAGATGGAGGACAGAGTGGTTGGATTCAATTTTAGCACTGAAAAGTTAAATAAAATTGTAGGCAAAGAACATAGACAAGAAGGCAGGTGATCTTAGCATTGCATTAAAGGGAGAGAAGAAGTCATTGGGGTACTTAGACTTGATGTGGACCAAAGAAGTCAGGTGATAAAATCTAGTTCTGTAATGGTGCAAAGTTGCTGTAGTTTTTAAAATTCCTCTTGTTACCCTAAAAGGTAGGGAAACATTTGTGATCCCCACTAACAATGACAGTGCCTCTTTAATGTTATCCCATAAGGAGACCTGCAAGAGGAGGGTAAATTTTGGGCATCACCTTTGTATGCCAGTACTAACTGCAAAGAGAGCTCCAGTTTTGAAAATTAAGTTGTTTTGTTTAGAAAGGGTGCAAGAGCCCTCACAAACATACAAGAACTGAGACAAACTAAAAATAATAATAATACAAGCCTACAGGAAAGAAAGGTTTGAAAGGTTTCACAGAGAGAATTCTGAAGTTGAAAAGCATGATAATTGCCAATCCTGAAGAGAGAGGTCCATGGAAAATGTAGAGCATTTGAGGGTTGCACTAAGGCAGTGGAACTACATGACTTGTGCCCTCAAAGTATGTGCTGTGTTATCAAAAAGTGTGATAAAGACTTTGATAGCTTTCTTGGAGGATGGACAAAAGGGTTCAGAAAGCTTTATGGTTTGGGTACCAAAGTGTCAGTGCTTTGATAGCTTTGAGACAATCCTTTGATAATCTAAGTTATTCCACCTGGATCCATCCAATGGATCAATCCAATGAAGATCAGAATCAATTTCCAGTGAGAACTGGGGTCATATAACCCAAATCACAATTCAAAGTACATTGCATTGGGAACAACCTCTAGGTCTCTCATATGTCTTTAGGTCAGCATGACTCCTTACAGACATTATTGTCTCCAAGGATCATTGTCACCTCTCAAAAACTTGTTAAGATGATAGATATTAATTATGAAAAACCCTAAATGCAATGCAAGGGGTGTTGGGTCCCCCAAATCTTTACCTGACTTACATCAGTTTAATAGAAACAGTAAAGTATTACATTGCTCAGTAGTGTTCCCAATAAAAATGAGTCACATATTTGAATTTTCTGGCATTAATTCTCTTGGGTTTTCACTTTACAAAGGAGAGAGGAATCACTGGACGCTATTTTAAATAAGGCATAGTAGTTGCTATGTGAGATGAAATACCATTTTAACCTACCTGGTGCAGCTTTGATGTCACATTCAAACACTAGAGGCATTTCAGAATTATGTCTAGTCACCTCAGGGGTTTATCTGTCGCCAGAAACAAAAATCACATTCATTTATTTCTCATCTATAGAGATCAGATTTTCCAGGCATTCCAGGGGTATTAGCCACAATCTAATTAAGCACTAATGCATATGTACACGGTTCATTATTAAGAACTTAGCGATTATTTGGTGAACTGAGAACAGCTAAGACGACTCAAACATGTTCTTCTTTTAGCAAGCATATTTGTCTTGTGTATTGATCTGTGCTCAGACACCATTACCTTTATATAAAGTTGAAAAGGCTGGATGCGTCTTCTGCTCAGATTTAATTTTCAACAAAGCAGAATGCATTCACAATTCATTCTCAATTATTTAAGTATGTGGGGTTTTTTTCCAGATTTACCTTTTTTCATATCTTAAAGCAGCTTTGTTATCATGAAACGTGAAACAATATGTGCGCTACCCCATTTGGATCCTTATGCAAAAGTCTGAGGTCAGTAGCTGCCAGTGTAGTACCAATTGTCCTATGCTCACATGCTTCCTGCATTGTTGCAGATCAGAGTAAAAGTACCCTCCAAGTTTGTCAAATCCAGGGTACAGTATTTCCAGGCAAGGCTTTCACTGTACAATCATCCTGCCTCAAATAAGAAACACACAGACCCCCAATCCTCTTGGCATGGAATCTGGACACATGGCACAATTCCTGGTTCTAGTGTGAAAAGTTCAGATGATGTCCAGCCAAACATCACCGAACTTGGAGTACAACACCCTTAAAACATTTTAAACATTTTTAAAAAGGAAAAGGCACTATTTGCTTCAGATCTTTCACTGCAATGCCAGGTGGCTGTTGAAAACTAGTACCACTGTGCTGCCCAGCACAACAGCTGCTGCAACAAGTCACTCTCTCTGAGGTCAGAAAGAGCTGCCCAGTCCTGTGATCAATGCTGGGCACCTCATTATTATTTCAGAACTAGCCATGTAAATGCTGCCACAGCCATGCCAGGCAAGACACTGGAACATCTGTGGATGCTGGGATATCACTCCCACACCACAGTTTAAACACATCTCAGGTGGGAGAAAAGAATAGCTGAAAAGTAACATACACATCTGGGTAGCCCTGCATCAAGCAGTGAGATCCAAATATTCTGTATATTTCAGGCACAGTGGAATGCAGAAGAAGGGACAGTTCTTCAAGGTGTAAAATCCTGAAAGATTATACCACCTTTCTTGGATTTATTGGACAGTCTGAAGGAACCCTCAAATGAACTTGGCAATTGGTATTATTGAAAGCACTGGTGCTTCTTTTCTAGGCCATTGCATTTTTAGAATCTGTTTCTCAACATGTTTAGGAGAAAGTATCCTTCACAGACAAAAATGCCTCTTCTTTGTTACTATGTTCCAATAATATCCTCAATCTCTCTCATAAAGAGAGATACACTAAAATGTCAGACAAATTTCATTTACTGCCTTTTTTTTACAGTAATTCCATTGTGTATCACTTTCATGGTGCTTTTTGCTTGTAACTCCATCTGGAACTTGATTATTTAAAAGGTGCAACTCTTTTACAAAGTCTGAATCCCATTCTCCACTACTTCCCACCCACCTACCTCTACACATAGAATACAGAAAGAGAGATTTCTGAAAGAAAATTTCAGAGCATACTTTACATTGCCACAGCACCAGTGTTACAGATTCAATTTTATTCACACACAAAAATTGCACATTTTAAAACATCTCTTGTAAAACATTATCCCTCAAAACACATCTTCCATTTGTTTTGGCTCCAGTAAGCTTGTTCATCATCAGCATCAGCATCAGCATCATCATCATCATCATCATCATCACTATTCCTACTACTACACATTCTTTTCCTTCTTAGACTTCAATGTGACACAGGTATTCTTTAAATGTTAGTATTTTAAATGGACCACAGAAAAGCAAGGAACCAAAAGTTGTTTCCACTGCATGCTTCCCCTTTTGACAAATTAATCAAGTCAGGGAGCCTCCTGGGCTTTCTGTTGCTGTAACTTACTAATTTACACATTACTTTAACAGAGTGCAGTTGCTGAACCATTTGTCCTTGTTTGGCTCCCATACCACTCTTGTAATGTATAAATGTGTTTGCCCAGGGTGTTTGGCTATATCACACTAGCACAACACCTCCCAACAGATGGGCGTTACCTACATAGTCACAATAACACAGCACACCAATTAGATGTGTGTAGATTGATGGGTCACCATCTGGGTGATCTCCTTTTGGAAACGGAGAAAGCTCCATTGGTATTGCTGTGCATATTTTCTCAACATTGCCATTATGTTCCTTCTATTAATCAGAAAGTGCAGTCTGTATGCCGTTTCCACTGAGTCATTTAAACAATGGCATAATATTTCAGATTTTAAATGTAAAAGGGGTCCTTTTGCCTTCTTTTTAGACCTACAAACAATGAAGGAAGAGCAGGTCATACCTAGTGATCAAACGTGTTTCACCTGGTCAAGGGCTCTCATCCCATCCATTGTAAACTGAGTACTCTTTCTGGTTATTTCCCTCTATGCTAGCAGACTTTGATTAGAAAATAATATTAAACATAATATGCATTTTTCTTCCAGATGCACTAATACAATGTTATTTCAATATATTTGTATATGCAAAAAATGTGCATATACTTATTTTTTTATCTGCATCTCTTTTATCCTCATTCATAACTTGCAAAAGTAGCATGCTATATTTCAGAGGGAATATATGTACATACCCACATAAATTTTGAGGGCAGAGGATTCTTTCCCCTCAGTCACAGATTTCAGGAATAGTCCAACATCAGCTGATACTGTTCCATGGTGTATTTGCCCTGTCTTACCCGACCTCTTGCGGGTTCTCCGTATCCACCCAATAGTTAATCATTTGGGAGGGTCTACATTGCTTACTACCTGATTCAGCTTGCAACTGCTAACAAGCATCTTAATGCTCTGATTATCATTAACTTTGGCCTGAGGTTGGTTTATTTATTGCTAATAAGAAATGTTAGTTTGTCGGCTGGTGGGAGAGACTTCAGCTGAAAAAAGGGAGAGACATGTATTAAATGGTGAGTTAATCCAGCTCTTGGACAGTGGGAAGGAGTGTCCATTATTATCAGTGACTTCTCCCGAGGATATCATGGTCAGGGTATGTTGGCAATCTAATGTTACAGAAAGTTAGCACTTGATGTGAAGCCCTAGAAATGTCAGTTTCCTACAGTCTACTGATCACTAGTATTTGGGCATGTACACAGACATATATTTATGTTTTTACAATTTTTTTTATTTCATGGGTGGAGGTTCTGAAAATCAGATTAGAAACAGTTCACTTCATCTAGTCATGTTGTCATTCAAATCTCTTTAAAAGTACATTGGCACCCATTATTCTAGTCACAAATGCAAATGTTTAGCCTGGAGAAGAGAAGGTTAAGAGGTGATATGATAGCCCTGTTTAAATACCTGAAGGGATGTCACATTGAGGAGGAAACAAGCTTGTTTTCGCTCCAGAGAACATTACCCAGAACAATGGCTGCAAGCTCCAGGAAAAGAAATTCCACCTCAACATTAGGAGAAACTTCCTGACAGTAAGGGCTGTTCGACAGTGGAACACAGACTCTCGGAGGGTGGTGGAGTCTCCTTCATTAGAGGGCTTTAAACAGAAGCTGCATGGTCATCTGTCGGGGATGCTTTGACTGGGAGTTCCTGCATGGCAGGGGGTTGGACCGGATGGCCCTTGTGGTCTCTTCCAACTCTATGATTCTGGTAAGATGCTGATCTTGTTTCTGCCTATCCAGTTTGGCTATGCAGTTGGTAATTTCAAACCATGACTTCACCTTAACTGCCCTGTAAAACTGCCTCTCCTTGTTGCCTGTTGATGGGTCAGAAGAAAGTATAGGGGTCCCATACTTCTCCTGAGCAATCTCAGCTTTTCCTGTCCTTTCAGGGAACAATTATGCTGTCTTCTTCAACCCCCAGCAGCTGCCTCTCCATTCATTTTGCTAAATATATGCTTCATATGCATATTTATACAATAAGCTGCATCCTGAGCAGGCGTCAGAAATTCAATAGAATTATCTATGCACCGTGTGCCAAAATTTTGTAGAGAAATAATTTGCTCCAAGTTCACCTTTTGCATTTGAATGAATCATGTAAGGGACAAATTATCCTTGGTGCATACTATTTATCCTAAACTGGGAAACTAAACATAGGGAGAAAGAAAGAAACATGGACTCTTGTATTGCCTCTAAGAGGAGCAGACCAAGAACAATGGTAAAGTAGCATACTCTGTTATCCTTATTATTGTTGCATACTGACCTACCCAAACTGCCAGGCTAAGTGGGGTCAGGCCAAATCAATGCATATCAGTATTGAAGAACAAATGTGTTGATATTTCAGTTCTAGCACTTCTGTCATGTCATTGATGATCATCTCAACTGAATCATATAACATCTGGGCTATTGAACATACTACAGGCCCTTTCCCACTAGACAAGTATAGCACTATAATTCCACTTTAGTGGCCATGGCTGCATTCTGTAGGATCCTGGGATTTCTAGTTTAGGGAGGTATACTTAAAATGCTCAGCCAGAGAGGTCTAGTGCCTCATCAAACTAAAGGCACCAGGATATCTGAAAGACCATCTCCTCCTATGTTGCCCTGCTCACAATATGAGCTCTTCAACTGAATCCTTGACTGGTGTTACACTGCCCAAAGAGGTTAAGCTAGTGAGGTCACAAAAAGGGCTTTTCTTTGGTAAAAAGGGAGATCAAGGTTGACTCCAGCCTTGCTGAGTTTCTAGCAGATAGTCCAAGCTCTATTGTTACTTGTTATTGTTCATAAAACTAGTTTTTAAATTGTTTCAATTTTTTTCAAATGATTTTGATAGCTATCTATCTATATTGTCATCATTTGGAAAGTTTGGTGAAGGGAGAGGAGGTAATAACCAAACAAATGGTTCAACAACAACAACAAAATAGGATTTTCATTTTTGCTGCCTCCCTCCCAGTCCTCCTACTTGGAATTTTGTGAAACGTGGAAGAGAGGAGGACAATAGCAAAGCCCTGACCATCGTTTTTTTTTCTAGTTATCACAAACTGCAAATGACAATCTATACATTTTTTTTTCTTTTGTGTCTCCAATCACTGAGTGAACAAAACAGGGGCTGCAGAGAAGGAGTTGCAAGGCAGATGGGGAATCCCATGGGGCTGACCCACCTAGAGTTAAGAGTTCCCCCATTTCTGTTTCTTCGTCATTCCAGGCATTAAGCTGCCCAGTTATAAACAACGTTGATGTTTCCACATAGCAATGTATCCGTTTCCTCATTCCAAAGTGCAAATTCCTTTAACTTTCTACAGTTCAGTGGATGTGATCCTACATCATTCACAGGGAGCATAACGCTCTGCCCACATATTTCTGTGTTCACCACTTCATATCATTTTGGGAATGGGGGTGTGAGTAGACAAGTCAAAAGGGGAAAGAAATAGGATTGCATTCATAGAAGGCATGCACCCTTCTACCCCTTTCTCTTGGAGCTACATTGTCTGAACTGCCTCCTAACTCATGCCCCTTCCTACCACTAAACAACAGGAACAGTGTCAAGGAGGAGAAAGGGACACAAAATACCATCTTGTGCTCCATTCAGAAAGAGATGTACATACACTTAAGACACAGGTACATCGCCAGGAGGATTCTAACCATTATCTCCCAGACTCAGCTGAGTGTGAATACGCTGAATCTACAGGAAAGAAGCCATCTCAAATTGAAGAAAGATCTTGAAAAGACATTCTCTTTCCTTTAATAACTAGTGCTGCAATAAGAAGTCCAACTTAATTATTTTTATTGGTGTTTAAGAGGTAATGAGAATTCTTTGTCCCTGTGAGTAATTTTACAACACTTGGGAAATTTTAGTAAAAAAGGCAGCTCGGGTTCTTACAGTTCATTACTCCAGCGGTACATTTCCACTGCTTGTGTAACATTCAGGTTCCTGCCTGACAAAAGAAAAAGAGAGGGAGATTCATTTGGATGTACTTCAGTCACGTATAAGGAGCCCAAGGAAATCTATGGAAATGGATATTATAACTTCATCTCCAGTGCCCTTGCCTCTCTGTCTGGCTTAATAAGAGCAGTTCAACTCTTCATTAGCCCTGTCCTTAATCCATTAGTTCCATTTATGCTTAAAATTAGGGCATATGAATAAAATCAAAAGATTTTTCAGCTCCAGGGTAACCTTTATGTCATGAGAGGGCTATGGCAACTCCTTTGGTAAATACAATGGCTGCAGTATTCATTGACGGAGCGATAGACTGTGGCCTTGACTTTGGCTGATGCCACTCTGCAGAACGAATGCAGTTTGATACTGCTTTAACTGTCATGGCTCCAGTGTATTGAATCTGGAATTTGTAGTTTGTTGTAGCACCAAGGCTCGCTGAGAGAGAAGGCTGGCTATCTCACAGAACTACAAATTCCGGTATAACACCAAACCAAGGCAGATGAAGTGGTGTCAGACTGCATTATTTCTGCAGTGCAGATGCAGCCAAAGTCTCTCCTCAAATGATGGTGAAAGCCAATGTCTTGTTTTTGTTTCTCCTCCTCCCCTTCCTCCTTCTTCTTTCCATAATTTACTGTTAAACAGAAGGAATTGTGGACATGATGGGACATGATAGCTTCAGAATTAAACATCAAACACAAATTTGTCATTATGGTCAATAACATACCAAAGTAAATGTAAATTACCAGAAAAATTTTATTGACAAATTACTTGATTTTGTTCATAAGTCCCTACAATTGTTGCTGTAATCTCCAGTCAAAGACTATCTGTACTTCTGGATTTGGGATAGATGTATCTTGGCCTTCCAGATGTTATCAAACTATGATCCCCAACTATGATACAGATGTTATTAAACTACAATCTGTACTGTACAGAATGCTAGGAGTTGCAGGATGGCAAAATCCTCCCTTCTGGCCTAAATCTACAGGGCCTTCTCTGTAACAAGGGAAGCCAAGGTTGTCAAGGGAAATTAAATACTCCAGCCTTCCTGAGCTTCTACCAGAT
Organism: Urosaurus nigricauda; assembly: GCA_034509955.1. Taxonomy (NCBI): domain Eukaryota; kingdom Metazoa; phylum Chordata; class Lepidosauria; order Squamata; family Phrynosomatidae; genus Urosaurus; species Urosaurus nigricauda. The sequence continues at coordinate 250,218,739 of JAOEGL010000001.1, read as the reverse complement.
ATTCCAAACTCTGTTGTTATGTAGGGACTTTAGGTTTTTTAAAAAACTGGTTTTTAAAAAGTGCTAATTGCTAGCCTCAATGTATAGACTTATTGAATCAATTGCTGAATTATAACTCAACACTTACATAAACCCCATTGATACCTTGACCTCTGTTTGGCACTGCATTTAGACTATAAAATTCATGACCATGATGCCTTAGACAATATCTGCTAATATTTGTAAGGTAAATTGGTGCCCCTTAACTCCCAATTTTTAAACAAATTTGGCATGATTTTCAGGCAATGTTTATCCCCAAACTATGCAGAACTCCCCAAGGAAAACATGTGAAAATACCCCTACCCCACCCCAGAGCCTTGTAACACTTGTAACACCTGTATGCAAAGGGATCTTGCAGCACCTTTGAGACTAACTGAAAAGCAGAAATTGGTAACATGAGCTTTCATCAACTTGAGCTTACTTCCTCAGATGCATTTGGTGGAGTGGAAAGCCATACTATGCCAGCAATGCCCTTCAGCACTCTACACTGGGCAAATAGGCCAGACCCTGTGCCAGTGGATAAATGGACACAAATCAGATATTAGGAAGGGGACCTCAGAGCAGCAGTCCTTGAACAAAAGAACTACAAAGGAAAATTGGAAAGAGAAACAGTAGAATTGGTATATCAACATATTGCAGTCTATCAATGGTGGGTTGAACAGAGACAATGGTTTCCTAGCATACTACACACATTATAACACAAGTCAGCTCCAAAGCCTTATGGGGGCTCTCTTAGCAAGTACATAACATCTTCTTTTTGGCTCCCACACTACATCACAGTAGTCATTCCATATGGTTATCAACTAACTTTGGCTTTAGGCAACATCTTTGCCTTGTCTCCCAAATGACTGTTAAAACAGAATTTGTCACCTCATCTCCACACCCACAAAGTTTTTCATTCCTATGGACAGTCTCACACAGAGACTGCTGTGTAAGTCTGTCCCTGGGCTTTCCACTCCGCCAAATGCATCTGAGGAAGAAAGCTCAAGTCTATGAAAACTCATGCCACCAACCTCTCTCTTTCAGTTATCTCAAAGGTGCTGCAAGATCCCTTTGCATACTGATTTTCCAGACTAACATGGCTGTCTTTGAATTCAAATACCTGTGTTATCCTCTGCAGTCCCTCTCAAAATGGCAGCAGGAAGTGGCACAACATTACTTCTTGACATCATTTCAAGAGGAACTGCAGATGAAACTAGAGGTATTTGGTCTCGATGTTGGGGAAGGGATATAGCTCACAAGGGGGTCTGGGGTTAAGTCAGAGCCCTGTGCAGTTACTGATCCAGCTGGGATTCTGAATTATTACAGGTCTTCTACAAAGGCTACAAAGGTTCTTTCTTTTCCTTTTTCTTTTTTCCCTCTTCCACTGGAAGTACACTGTGGCCTAGATGCCACAAATTGTGCTGGGGAAGTCCTGGTGAATTGATGGCCTCAGTTTGCACCCAGAAAGGAGGCTTAATTTAATGCACAGCTTGCTCTGCTCCCAATAAAGGCGCTATGATTTTGATGGCACAATTCTTGAAGGAACATGATATTATGTGAGCAAGAATCTTCCTAAGGCTGCCTAGTTTCTATTGCTGTCTTGTATCCGTTCCTTGGATCTGTTCAAATGCCATACAGTGCTGCAAAGTGGGTGAGGTGGAAGGCTGGAATCCTATGGGTCAGTCTCAAGCAGACTACAGACCCAGCCAATAAATTATGGAATATTGACTCAACACATAAGAAAATCTAATGGATTCAGTGCCTCTGTTCTTTAGGCCTAACAATAGGACTGAGGGCATTCATGTTAGCACCATTGCAAGAATCAGTGCACTTTTTCTTCCACTGATACTGACATATTTCTGACATTAGGATATGAAAGCAGGATTTTATTGTTCCTGTAGTTACATTGCAAATGGTAGTAGAAGAAGGCCCAGTGACGCACTTTTGCAGAAATATTTACATAGAATAATTGACTGAGCACTGAATTTTTAAAACACTTTTCCTTTTCTTGTCATTCTCAACAACAGCAACCAAAGGACAGGAATTTATTCCACTGAATCTTCTTTGCCATATAGTTCTACAGAGATTTTCTCACACAAAATCTCCATCTGTGCTTTATTTGATGGTTTGAACCTAGATGTGGTTTTTGCTGCCATCTAGTGTATAGCAGCAGGAACAATACCATGAGAATGGATTTGATAATGATGTGGAAATAGGCCAAACTGGGTGAACTCTGCATCTAAGAAAAGAAGGATTATCTGGCTTGACAGAATATACAGGATCATGTCACTCTGCTTTACGGCCTGTTGTATAATGACCAAAGGCTTCTAAACAAAGAAGGATATGCAACCCATTCTAGTGGACTTTAGAATCAAAGTTGGAAGAGACCACAAAGACCATCCATTCCAACAGGAACACATAATCAAAGCACTGACAGATGGCTATCCAACCTCTGTTTAAAACACCAAAGAAGGAGACTCCACCATTCTCTGAGTGTGTTCCATGGCTGAACAGCTCTTAACTCTCTTTTTGTGTAGCTTGAATCCATTGCTCCATGTTCTCTGGATCAGCAGAAAACAGGCTTGCTCCTTTTTCAATCTGACATCCCTTTAAATATTTAAACATGGCTAGCATGTCACCTCTTCAACTTCTTTTCTTCAGGCTGAACATACCCAGCTCCCTAAGTCGCTCCTCATAGGGCATGACTTCCAAATCCAAACCTTTCACCATTTTTGGCCACCCTCCTCTGGACACGATCCAGCTTGTCAATGTCCTTTTTGAATTATGGTGCCCAGAAACGGACACAGTATTCCAGGTGAGGTCAGACCAAAGCAGAATGTAATTGGCAGTACTACTTTCCTTCTCCTGAACATTATAATCCATTATAATAATAAAACCCAAAATTGCATTGTCTTTCTTGGCCATTGCATCACACAGTTGACTCATGTTTAGTTTGTGGTTTACTAAGATTCCAGATTTTTTTCCCCACACGCACAGTTTTCAAGCTGGGTGTCACCCATCCTATATTTGTGTGTTTTATTTTTACTGCCTATAGGTAGTACCTTATGTTTGTCCCCATTGAAATTCATTTTATTAAGTTTCGGTTCAGCTTGCCTGTTGGTCAGTGTCATTTTGAACTCTGATGCTGCTACCTGGAGTTTTAGGTACCCCCTTTCCCCAATTTAGCATCATCTGCAAATTTGATATGCATGGCTTCTATTCCATCTAAGCCATTTATAAATATGTTAAACATCACCTCACCCAGAAAAGAATCCTGAGGCCCCTCACTAGTCCCATTTCTCCAGGATGAAGAGCAACCATCAATGAGCACTTTCTGGGTTTGGTCTGCCAGACAATTACAGATTCACCAAACAACATTTTGCCAGCTTGCTTGCAAGAATATTATGGGAGACATAAAAAGGACTCCACAGATAGACTCATACCCTCCAACTATCTCAGTTTGGTAGAGACAGTCTTGGTTAATAATCTGTCGTACCACTTTTCCAGCTGTTAAAATGTCCCAGTTTCTGTCTCTTCTCTCCCTCACTTCCATTTCTTTCTTAGAGCTTACCTCAATTGCTACAAATTGAGTTCAAAGTGAAACTCAACTCAGGGAGAGGAAAGAGAGAGCAAGAGACCCTTGCCCTATCCAGTAGGCTCAGGCAGAAGCAAACTGCTGCAGCCTCTTCTAGCTTATGTGTTCCTCCTCCTTAATACCTTTTGCCATCTTGACCACACTCTGATGTCACTTAGCCATGTGTGTCATGGTTTTCATCTGTGAAATGTTGGAGGATCTGTAGGTGTCATTTTCCCTGTCCACATGCGGTAGCCCTGAATGAAATGGTTCCTGGGCAGTTTTGCCGCTAGGAAAGAAAAGAGTACATTTTCCCTGCCTGATATATATTTTTAACACAACAAATCCTTCAACCATGAATGTAATCAAACAGGTATTTGGAATCACAGGCACCCTAACAGATATTCATGTGAGGAAGCTGGCACCGATGTTGCTGCCTGGTGTGAGAGAGTATGTCTGGTGGCAAAACCTGGGCTCCTTTCACACTGCACATTTATAGTGCTGTGATTCCACTTTAACTACCATGGCTCTGTACTATGGAATCCTGGGATTTGCAGTTCAGGGAGGGGAATTTGGAATTTTCAGCCAGAGAGATCTAGTGCCTCCCCAAATTGGAAATCCCAGGTTTCCGCATGATGCAACCAAGTTAGCTAAAGTGGAGTCATAGGGTTATAATTATGTAGTGTGAATAGTAGCCCGCATTGCTTTCTTGTGAGAGAAGAGGCTGAATTTGAGCTCTGAAGCCTGAGGTTCAGCACTAAAGTTTACTTGGCTTTTTCCAGAATGTCTACAACATGAGGAGGGAAATATATTAAAAAGAGATTGTAAATGCAGGACCATAATGCTTTGATTGCTGCTTGTATAATGATTACGCTAAACATTGGAAATAAACAACAGACTGGTATTTTGTTACATCTGGGACTCGTGTATGTGAGAGAGGAGTGAGGGAGCAAATGCAAAAATTTTGCAATATGATATTACCCTAACAGATAACTACTAATACAAAATATATAACAAGGAGAAACTAATCAGGCAGTTCACCATACAAAAGTAGTATAATGTTAAGATCCTGTGGATTCTTATGTTGCTCATAATTTCCTAGTTACACCATTGTATAAAATGATCTCAATAAAGCCTTTAAGCATTTTTGTAAAAACAACAGGAACAGTACATTACCGCAAAATGTACAGCAGCTTATTGCAATTGAGTCCATTAAGATAACTTTAAATGAAAGGAGCAGAAACATAAGAGCTAAACCCTGTGTGTGGTTTTGATTTACTGTATTAATGCAAGAGTGTTATTTTATCCTTATGGCTACAGCACTTATATTAGTGGCACTTGCCAGAACCATAAACATTACAAATTGTCATAAAACAATTCTGAAACCTGATGGATGAAGCCACTTGAATAGGCTGCATAGAACTTTAACATTTGCTATGTCTGTTGATAGCAAACCTTGAAATGGCTCATTATGTCCCTAAAACAAATAGCATCCACCAGACATTTGTACGCTTGGAGTTCTGATGAATGTTCAGTGACTATATCTTAGATAGCAGCCTACAGGCTTCATGTGTCTGCACTATTACTTGATAGTCTGGGATGTGTGTATGTGTATGTCTTTGAATCTCCTGTCGACTTATGATGACCCCATGAATTTCATAGGGTTTTCTTAAGCAAGAAATCCTCAGAGGCAGTTATTCCAGTTCCACCCTTTGAAATATGGCCTACAGCACCTGGTATTCGTTGGTGGTTTCCCAAAGCTGACCCTGCTTAGCCTTCTTCAGATGAAATGCCCTGTGCCTCCCCATTACAAGGAAATATTCAAGGTCTTTATAATATTAGCCTAAGCTCATGGGGCTCACTTTTTTTCTCTGAGCAATTCCTACAAAGCTGTGAAAAATGTTCAAATTATCATGTGTGAACTTGCACACTGCTGTTAAGGGCACTTGTTTCACAAGAGCAAGCCATACACTTAGCTACTGCCCACATAGTAAGTTCATGTACTTTTTTTCCTCAGTTGCATGAGAGCTACACCACAGAAAAGAGGATACACAGAGTCAGAGCCTTATCGCATTGCAAAAGTAAGGCGAGAGGCAGTGAGATAGAAGCAGCTTTCTATTTACCTCTCCGCATGCCCTCAAAGCACTTCCATTCTATTTCCCAAGAGAAATAATTGTAAAAGTGTGCTTTTTGTTGTGCTGGAAACATCTGTTTGGTAAAAGGCATGCTTTTATGACCATCTCCTTCTGGAGGGAGAATGAAAGTACTACATCATCATGCAAAGGAGGTAAGCTTCCATCTCACTGCTTCTCATCTTAATGATAAGACCCTTATTGCAGTGTTTGAAGAGCTCCCTCCTGTGATGAAACCAAAGAGGGACTATAGCCTGATTCCTACCTATGATATTTTTTTACCCAGACAGGAAAAGACCTTACTCTTTTGGAAGTTTCATTAGGCACATGTGTTGTAGTCCCCATCCATTGAGGCTTTCTAGATTGGCAGGAAAGTGTGACATGAAGTTGCCTTTTCCTTAATGCTTAGCAGCTGCACCACAGCCTTTAGATGGAGCTGCGCTGTTCCGCAGTTTTTAGAAAAGAAGCTGGGAAAACCAGTACCTTTTTAAAGGTGCTTCTTCTCCCCTAAAACGCAAAAAAAAAGTGTTTTCATGGCACACTTTCCCTTTTTCTCATCTAAAGGCTAGAGTTTCATGCAGCCACGAACACACTTCTTTTTGCCAATCTAGAAAGCCCATTGTCTTTTTTAGGTGTCCAGCAAATGGGTCCAAAGTTTCAGAGGTCAAGAAATCCAGGGAGACAGCAGGAAGGGTTTAAGGCATGGGATAGCAGTATACTAGGAAAGGCCAGTAACTACTGGTGTTGTGTCCAGCATTTGAGGGTCGCTCCTGCCCTGTTTTAAAAGGCCTGCACCTAGCTAGTTTTCATTAGTGCTTTTCTCCTCTGTAGCCTTAAGTTGTCAGGAGAGTCACATCACCTTCCCCAACTTCAGGCTGCTGCTCGGCTGGGAAAGCTGCCTCCTAACCCAGTGCACACATGCCTGACCTGAACCTTGATTTCCTAGGCCAGAGATGGTGAACCTGTGGCTCTCTAGATATTCTACCATCACTGAACACTGGCTAGCCTGACTGGAGCTAATGCTGTACCACATCCCTCTCTTACAATATTCCTGTGTTCTAGTGAACTTATTCCTGCCTTCTAGTGAGCCTCATGGGAAAGAAGGTAGGGTTGTGTTTCGCCAGTGTCATCCCTAACCCATCAATTCCCCTAATTGGTTCTTCTTTCTCATTTTTCTTCATTAACAAACAGGAACCATGGGGCTGCCCTGTCTCCTTGGAGACATCCAGAAAGGGAAAAATAAAAAGATCAAAGCCATTTGTACTGCTTTCACATGCTCTCATTGTTACTGTTTTTCCTCTTCCTGACTTTCCTTTTCCTTCATTTCTTTCCTCCATTTCCCTGTCTAAGGGTCCATTCTTTCTTAAGCTCTGGGGCCTACTCAGATTACACAAATATAATGCATATTCCACTTTATATGCCATTGGCAATCTCCTATGGAATCCTGGGCTCTGTAGTTTGGTTAGAGGCACCAGAGGAACTCTCTGGCTGGAAATTTTAAATTCCCCTCCCTAAATTGCAGACCTCAGGATTTCTAGGTAATGTTGCCATGGTAGTAAAAGTGAACTATAGTCCTATATAGGGCCCCTGATGGTCTACAGTCTGCAAATATTGAGGCATGAGAGCAGGTAAGTGTGTGTTTGTGGTAGCAGAAACAAGAGTGTTCTGGCCTATTAAAGTCTAAATTGTTTTATTCGCCACAAGCTATTGTTGGCTTCTGTTGGCAGATATTTTGTGCATGATAGGGTGGGGAAATATGTGGGAACAGAAATGTGAAAGTACAAGCATAAGTGGTTATCTTAACTTTCCAAGTTAAGGAGGTAGCCAAGGTCCTAGATAGCATCTCTTGGCCCACTCCACTTCATTCCCAATCCTGCTTGATGGGGCAGCAGCCATTGAAAATGAGGGAATCCTGTTCTCCTGTCATTTAGGGTACAGCATACTGATATTTCCACCCCCTCCTTCTATGATCTCTGGTGCAACAGTCAGAAGCACAATCTCTGACATAATTCCTCCTTGTACCTGAGATTGTTGATGGAGGGAGGGGTGCAAATGTCAGTATACTGAGACTCAATAGATTTAAGAGTAGACCTGCTGCCCAGTGAACTAAGACTAGAGGACTTCTTTCATGGCAATAGTACCATGATCGTGAATATGTAGGGACTGTAAATATGAATCAGTTACAGATGTGTAACTCTAGGTTATAGATCCGTAACTGCAATAGTAAATTCCAACCAAAGACTTTATTTTCCAGATAAACATGAGTGGACAAAGAATGTTGCACGCAAAAAGACCAGAGGGACTAGAAATACAAAAACGACAGGCAGTGAGAATTGCTTAAACAGTGCTAATTTAATAAACAAAATTTGGGAGTTAATATAGATACCCTTATAGAGATGAGCTGGTTAATGCACATTGTGAGACTGAAGGCTTTTGTCCCTGTTCAAGCCACAGGAGATACAAATAGACCTCTCAATGAATCCTTCTTTAGCTATTTGCCATTGGAATCTGTATTTGAAGTTCTTTTTTTTCCCCCAAGAATGCCCACTGTGAGGTTGGCAACAGATTGTCCTGTGAGATTTTTTTTAAAATAATGTTGTTTCTGATGCCCAGTGTGTGTCCATTTATTCTTTGGCATAGTCTCTGCAGATAGAAAACTATTAAATCAGAAAATGAGCTGTGTCTTTGTGTTCATTTCCTTGTGCCAGGAGTGTTTTCATACAGAGGAACATTCCAAACTGGTCCTTCTTTCTATATTTCGAAATACCACCTCAGATTTGTCCTACTTCATTCTGCTGTACGTCTCAGATGCCTTCTCACAATGGTATCATTTCTGAACATCCAGTCACTTGTTCAGGTCTCTCGCAATCTTATTTGGACTTGATACACTTGACAAAAAATAAGTCGGACTTCCATATCCATGGTTTCTTTAGCCACTGATTCAACCAACCAATTTCAATCAACTTGAAATTAAAAAATAAATCCAAAAAGCAAACTTTGCTGTTCATTTTTTGATATACAGAATGCCATTTTACTATGCCATTGTATATACATGGATACTTGTTGACTTGAGCATCCACGGATTTGGGTATCCACAGAGGGTTCTGGAACCAAACCCCAGTGGATATCAAGGGCCTACTGAATTTACAGAATTCTTTCAGAAAATGGGGGGAAATCTGACAGGATATACCCAGGTCATGGAGCTATCATAACTATGTACACAAAAGTGTTAGGTGATTATTTACCTCACATACAAGTGCTACTATAAACATGTTCAAGCAAACTTACCCATGAAGTCTGCCACTGGGACATGTGCCACTGAAGTAATAGATCTTCTTTGGATAGAAAAGCTAAGAATTTGTTGCACAGATATACTGTACACTGACTTTTCCCTTCACTTTGAAAAATTTTGAAGGAGTGAACTTAATTAAGACCCACACCATTTGGGAATCACCAAGAACATTGCAGCCCACAAACCATGTATGGTGCCTCACCACAACTGAAATAAATCACCTATTCATGCTCCCTACCTGGGATTATAAACACAATAACATCAGCAGTCTAGGAGGCCAAATGGTACCCTTTGGACTACAACACCTAAAATCTCCCTGACATCACAGCCACTGACCATGCTAGTTTTGTGTGCGTGTGCGTGTGCGCGTGTGTGTGCGCCTTCAAGTTCTTTCCAACTTATGGCAACCTTAAGTTGAACCAATCAGTAGGTTTTCTGGGGCTGGGAGTATGTAGAATCATAGGACTTTATATCACATGGGGGGAAATTGGAGGTTTAAAAGGCATTTTCCCAAGACATATGGGCAATCACGGGAAAGATTTTCCCACACATTGCACTTAGAGAGGACCTATCCCAGGAAGAACCAGGAAAGCTCCAGCAACAAATCATTTATGGGATTTTCCCATGAATGATTTATTGCTGGAGCATACCTGGTTCTTCCCGGGATAAATCCTCTTCAGTCACAATGCCATGGGAAAATCTTTTCCATGGTCATGCAAATGTCCCTTTTTAATGCCTTTTTCAACCCCTGATTTCTCCCGTGTGATAAAGAGAATTATATAGTTGGAAGAGATCTTGGGGCCGTCCAGTCCAAACGCCTACTTTGCAGGACTACATAATCAAAGCACCCCTGAGAGAAGGCCATCCAGTCAGTCCCTGTTTAAAAACTTTGCCCAAAGTCATTCAGTGGGTTTCCATGGCTGAGAAGGGAATCAAACCCTGATCTCCTGAGTTATAGTTCAGTCCTCAAATTACTACACCACGCTGGCTTTCCATGCTAGTTACCTGAGGGAAATACATACATACACACACACTATTAATCATTTTGTGATCTTCTGATATATGAAGTTGCAAAACATCTCTAGAGTTGCAAATCTCAGAGCAGCTAGTAACATTTTCAAAGCTTAGCTGTCAGTAGATTGTTCAAATCCAAGTAGCTCTACACATTATTTCTTCAGTAAAAAACAAAATAAAGGATGGCCTATAGTGCAGTTTTCACACTCTCTGAAACTATGTCAAGCCAAATTAGCCTAACATTATAATTTGCACTGAAAGGTAAAATAACATGAGGATCTCAGCTTCATGTGTTTTGGAGGCTGGCTTATTTATCCTTCACCTTTGCTATTTGGAAATGTAATGGCAGATATTTATCTCAAAGAATAATAATCTTTGTAGCTGTGAAGCAGCAGCAATTTTCACCTCCATTTTTAACATCAAATCAGAAAACTCTGATGTTGCTTTTGATGCTTAAGGAGGAGAAGATGGAAGACCTTTTTTCAGATGTTTATCCTGCTAATCTGCTAATGGATATGATTAAACTGATTCCTCTGAGAACTGACATGATAGACAACACTGCCTAAAAATGAGGCTAAGCAGAAGCTTTTGATTGTTAACTTGGGTCCCACTGAAGTTAGCACCACTGAGATAAATGGTATTTACTTTAACCAAATTAATTTAGGATTGCGTGACAGAGAAAGCTGGGGATGAGATTTGCTAAACTGCAAAGGGCACAGAGAAAGAAGAGGAGCAAGTAAACATCAAAACATTTAAGAACTGTGCAAGATTAGAGCAAAAAGCCCAGCATGCTCTTTCCCTCAGTGGCTGATCACAAAACAATGCATGACGTCTTCTCCCTCTGGAGATGGAAGCTCCCTTTAGCTGTTACAGCTAAGAGCTCTTGATAGACCTATCTTCCATAATGCTGTCTAATCGCTTTTCATCTAACCACACTGAGTAACATCGATTCTTCCTAACTTACTCCTTTTATAGATCATCCGATACTGTAGGGCAAGGTTAAGGAACAGCTTTCAGCCTGCAGGCTAAAATGATCACTCAAACCACAGTCTAGTAGTGGGGAGGAACCCCAAAAAGGACAGCAAAATGCCATCATATTTTAACTTAAATGAGAATGGACATATCAGACTTCTAGAATAGAGAGGAGAAATTACTAATGCCATGAAATCACCAAACAAGGCCATCTGGAACAGTCCAGAGGGTCAGACTCAGACAAGAAGTCAGTTTGTTCAGCCCCAAGGCCTACAGTTACCAACTTCTCCAAAATGGACTTCTTCTGGTAGAAGGGGTCTTCACAAGAATGCTAGTCCTGTTTCAGAAACTTCAGAAAGTTTAGGTCTGTTGTCCTACATTTATTTGTTTAGAAGTAAATCCAACCAAAATCAAAAAGAGGAACAGGTTCCATCCATCTTCATCTGTTTTACCCCACCCATGATAGTATTATTGTAGGTTAAAGCCCTATTATTAGTAAATCTTCCAATTATATTGCCATGTTTTGGTTTTCAATCAGAGATAATTCAGGACTGCACTGTGGCAGTCCATGGAAGGAAGCTCATGAATGCCAAGCAATTGTCATTATGGGGCAAAGAAGAGGAAGATCAATCCTAGTGAGCATAGTAAAAGAACTGCTCATCCTACAACAGAACTTTATTGGCCTTCCCATAATGTCCTGCAGATCTTTCTACACAGAGAAAGGTCAAGGTCATTAGGAATATGTTCTAGCAGGACTGATGTAATATTTCAGGATATCCTGGATGCTACATCAACTCAGCTCATGCACTACTGTCAGAAAGTTGTATGCTTCAAATGTGCTCTCCCAATTTTACAATGGGCCCGCCATATTTGCAGACTAGCTATCTGAAGTTTGTAGCTTCTGCTGTTAGCCCCATCCCATGTAAGCCAATGGCAGCACATGCATGCAGCTGTGCTGAGGTGGATGTGCACATGTCACCATATGGACTTGAGATCCCACAGTATTTTGTATCCACATGGGAGGTGAGAACCAAACCCCCACCAATATGGAGCTCCCACTGTATTCCTCTCATTTTTGTCAGTTGACAATTGTCTTTCTTTTTTGCCCATTTATTTTTTTAAAAAAACTTATGAAAGTCATGGGATTGCCATAGGTGGACAGTGATTTGAATTCACATGCACACACAATAAGAAGAGACCATGAAAACACACACTACTATCAGTAGGATGTACCTTGCTTGTGTGTAGTGTTTGTGAAAGCCAATGCCACATTAAGAATATAGCTTGCATCTGCAGGATGTTTCTCTAATACATGTTATTCTACTTGGGTTAGGACTTCAAGATTCATCACCTATGCTTTTAGCCAGGACTGGCCATCCTGGTACTCCCCTGTTATTGTAGATTATTATCTCTGACCATTTCCCACTGCTGTTGAAAAGGTCTAGAAGGGAGCAAATTGCCTACTTCCTATCTCAGGGCTTCCTTTTCCATTTTGCACTGAGTTGGGCACATAAAAGTAACTCCAGTGTAGCAATATGTTCAAGTCAATATGAGATCTGAAGGGACAGTGATAACAGCATTGCATGTAATGAACTAGCCAGGACAATCTCAGGGATACCCATTTAAAACGTCCTGGAGAAGATGGCAAGATCAGATCATAATGGATGTCCGACTGTGTTGAATTGACAAGATACCGGGGGAAAGCAACCTGGTGGAATGCTAGTTCTTCTCTGTTAAGGAATGAGTATTAAAAGGATCTTGCTTGCTCTTTGAAAGAAATTGTATGTCTTTTTTTTCCATTTTGGTTGGCATCTCCTTAAGATGATGAAAGTAAACTCAAAGAAAGGTTATTAGATAAGTATTAGTTTGAACTTTTTTCCTCATTGATTTTTGTGTCTACAAGCTTATTGGCTTTGCAGACCCCCTAAAGGTTTGCCTTGTGCAGATTAAGGTGTCTTCTAATTCAGATTCATTTTGACAGTCACCTCTTGCTCCTGCATGATGGCAGTAGCAAGGAGGCCTTTGAACTAGTTCAGCTTTCCATCTGATAAGCAGACGCAACATGTACAAAGAATGAAAGCACTTCATATATTAAGGGGAAAAAACAGGCAGAATCTCTGATCCCTTCAGTCCAGCAGCTACCATTTTAAGTGTTATTGACTCCTGTCAGTGGGGTGTGTGGCTGCAGCTCAAAGCAGAACTTGGCTCATTAGACTTATCACTGCCATTGCTGGGTACAACAAAGGAAGAGAAGCACAAGCCAGTCATTTAAAAAAGACCAAGTTTCCATGCAGTAGCTACATGCAGCACATCTTTTTCACAGAGCATATGTGTAGTAAACAAATGAAGGCTGACATTCAGTATTGCAGTTGTAGATTCATAACCTAGTACATAGTCTGTAAATGCCACCCCAGCCCAACTTTAGAGCCAGCAGTCAGATCAGGCAAAGGATATCTGTTCAGTTTCCAATCAGGATGCAGGGAAAATGATGTTTCCATCCCCCTCTCATCAGTGAGAGAGGCTGCAATGATCAGAAGTAGGGGCACTGTTGCACGTCCTTGTTCCAGCCTCATTTACTGGTGAGAAACAAGTGGAAACATCCTTGTCCTTGTACCCAAATCAGAAATTCCTTTGCTGGATCTGGCTGCTGGCTCTTGAGGTGGGTTGGGAAGGTTGGACCAGGAATTTTTACTTAGCTACATCTCCTTAGTTAATTAGTTTATATAGTTTATGGGCCAAAAACTAAGAACATTAGAAGAGGCACACTGGATCACAATAAAGATTTATCTGGTCCTGCTCCCTATTGCCCACCATGGCCAACCATTTGCCTATGGAGATGAGCACAATGGCTTTCTCTCTGTGTTGCCACTCAACAATGGGATTCACTGTTGATGCCTATCAGTCACAAAGCCTATCTGGAACCTTCACCTTTCTTGCTGAAGAATCCTATACCCTTTGTGACTGATAGGCATTGAGACCCACACACTATGGAATTGTTGAATTTCCTTTTGAAACTCTTTGAGGGAGTAATCTATGTTCCCTGGAAGGTTGCTAGATATGGTGGGCCTTCACTTGACAAAGGGAAAGATCTGTGTTGAAGGAGGTCTGACCATATAAGTACTCCCTAAATGTCAAAAACCTCTGCCAATGTATCTATTGTCTGTGAAAGCAGCCAAATGGCTGATAAGACCAACTCAGTCCCCCCTCCCTGACTGGCAGAGCCAGTGTAAAGCAAAAGTCAGCCTCTGATTCCAAGTCCAGAAGCATCAGAGGTATTACCAAAAGATTTGTCCAGAGGTCCAAGGTCCAGGGTATCAGATAGGCAGTCTGATGAGGCAGTCCAAAGGTCAAGGGTTCCAGAGAGTCAAGATGGGTCAGCAAGTCCAAGAAGCAGGGTTTTAGTCCAAAGAGCAATGGAAGCCAGAGACACAGCACTTTCCCCAAGAAAGTCAGATAGTCACTGGCAACTAAACGAACATACTACTTCTATAGCATGCTGCAGGCATTCAGGCGCGTCTGATTACCAGTGCATATCTGATAAAGCCTCCGTAATCTACGAAGGCACTTTCTTTAAGCTCTACTCTGACTGAAGGTAGGCACATTCCCTTGACCCTCTTCCATGTCCACAGAGTCTGCCACAGAAAGACTGGGCTGCTGAGCCTCCAGAGATGCCACAGGCTCTGCTGGAATGGGCAAAGCAGAGCTAGAGCCAGACTTAGGCTCCACTGCTGCAGATTCAGGTCCCAGAGGCTCTTGCTCATCCTCTACATCTGTAGAATTTGTGCCAGCAGTAGAAAAAGTACTATTTTCCCTATAAACATTGTATGCTTCTACTTATAGGCTCATGGTTTTACTTGTAACCAAGATTTGTGACAAACATGTTTTAGAGGGGAAATGGACATTTTGCCACTGCTGCAAGGAATATATAGGTGACAACCACACTTGGGAAGCCTAAAAAATGGACAAGAGACCCTGTAGCTATGAGATGTTTGCTGTCCACCTTTCCCTGAAATGGACCCTGAATCTACTCTAATCTAAGAACTGGCATCATAAATTCTATCCCTTTGGAAGACATTATGGGAGGGAGGCAAGAACAGTCAAGGAGCTCCTTCATCCTAATATGTAGAATTGTTCTGAAAGCTATTGGCCTTTACCATATCTGATGGCCATATGAATACGTACTTTCAAATTAAGCCAAATGTTTCTTTTTGGAAACAATTAAACCAACAAAAAAACTTATTTTTCACTTCCTTCAGCAAATTCTTTCATATTTTTGATTACTTGGGGAGGGGGGGCAGGGGTTCTGACAAATTTGAAAAGATTATTCATAAGAGATGAATTTAAAATCCCTTTTTGGCTTTTCTGAGGGTTAAAAGGAAAAGATAATTGCACTGATCCATCACTCCATACATGATACCCTGAGATAATTATACCTACCTTCAAAGAGGGGACTACATAAGCTTTCACAAGACTGAAGATTAACCTGCACAGCTCAATGCAGGTTTTGTGGCTTCCTGTATCACAGCCAATTTAGTATGCCTGTCCCGTGCACCACGTTCCATGTGTCCTTTTCCACACATAGAATCTTGTTTCTGTGCAAACAGCTCCTTTGAATTGATGCCAATGTAAGCAGAAGGGATAAATTGCAGACCAAAAAAAAAAACCTCTGCAATGATAAAGCTTCAGGCACCTGTTCAGTATGCAATGCATGATATTAATTACTTCCACTTACAAAGCTATCAGAGCATATTCACTATGCTTTCTAGGGAGGAAAACAAATTAGTAAGGTCTAGTAAACAACTCCGTTTTCCCCATCCTACCTGTCTTCAGACATTTATGCAATCAAATACTCCTCTTTCTACAGGTTGCTGTTGCATGCCTTCAAGTAGTTTCTGGCAACCCTAAGGCAACCCTATCATGGGGTTTTCTGAAGCTCAGAGTTGCGCGACTTGCCCAAGATCACCCAGTGGGTTTTGATAACTGAGGGAGAAATCAAACCCTGATCTCCAGAGTCGTAGTCCAATGCTCAAACCACTACACCACTCTGGCTCTTGTTCTACAAATTATGCTAATTTGCAAATAAACCATGTAGTAAAAATCTGTTATCATTCATCTTGCTAGCTAAAATTTGCATTCTATTGAGACCTATAATTGATGCCTTCTTTAAACCTTATGTACCAGGAAGAGACAATGTAGTCCCCAGAGTCACATTTTGTGACAGAATCCAGAAAGAACTAGACCAGCAGCCTTATTGCATGATAAAAGAAATCTGAAACAGAGCAGGGGAGTAGAGGCTTTCTCCATGCCTCTCCATATGCCGTCATAGCACTTCCATTCCTTTTCTGTAGGAGAGGGTCATAAAAGCATCGCTTTTGCCAAATGAATTTTTCCGGCATGATAAAAGACATGCTTTTATGACTGTCTCCCTCAGGAAGAGAACAGAAGTGCTACAGCATCATACAGAGAGACATGGAGAAAGTATCTGCTCTTCTGCTCCATTATGGCTTATTTTCTCATGTGCTAAGGCAGCTACAATGTATACATTCTGTGATATTTTTGCTTGAACAGTTTTTAACAATATCTCTTAAATTCAGCCGCTTGCGATGGACAGAAAGGTTTTTAATGTGGAGTCGAAGGCTTTCACGGCCGACATCCTTGGTTTTTTATGCTACTCACACCCACACACATGTACACACTTACCCATGACTATCTTTTCTGGCTATGTGCTACTAAAGCTAGTTTATAAAGTCCTCCGTTGAAGATTGGTTCCAGGATCCAAGTCCTATTATATCAATGCGGTAGTAAAATGATATCCTTTATATAAAATGGCAAAATCAAGGTTTGCTTTTTGGATTTTTTTTTCCAAAGAGGGTGATATTTTTCAAGTTGTGGATGGTTGAATTAGAGGATGCAGAATTTGTGGATAAAGAGGGCCGACTATGTATGTTATTTTTTCCTGTGCTATCATTACTTGTGAAAGTGCCCTCTCTCATAAAATCCAACCTTTAACGTGTCCCGCAAAGCAGTTCTCATCAAGCAAGGTCACATTCTGGAGATTTTTCAAATGGGAAAGCAAGTCTCACTCTATTATGTAACCCAGGTGACCTCCCAGATGCTTCATCTAACAAAGTCTAATCCCATTGGGTTTATTTCACCCTGTCTCACTTGGGATAATAGAGAGCAAGTGACCTTTTGAATCAGCTCTAAAGGTCAGTCTGTAAGACAGGCTTTTCTCCCCCATTACACTGTGAATCATTTCATCTAGTGTATTGTCCAGATATGTTAATTTTCATTGCCTCCAAACTGAAAATCACATTCATTGCACATTTGAAAAATGTCAACATTCACTTTCATACCATTAGATTTCACACTTTTTAGGGTTTTTTTAAAATAGCTTTCATAATATATAGCTATCATCAAGGAATACATGCAACGAAGAGCTGAAGCACCAGTAAAAGTAAAAGGTCAGCCTACAATATTGAGCAGCCCATGTAATCTTTCTCTGTTATGTAGATTTTTTTTTCTTTAAAAAAATGAAAGAGGAAAACTGATGCTTTCTTCTGCCTCCAGGAACTGTTGGAAAGGATCTTACAGATCATCTATGGTGGGGAATATGTGGTGCTCCAGGAATTTCTGTACTGCTGTTGGAAATGCAAAACACTCAACACTTCAATATATCGTAAACCCTTTCACACAGTGGTGTCATTCAAAATAATTAACAACTAGATCCTATTCCTGGCTCTCCCTAGTGGATTCACTGGATCCTTTCCTTCCCTCCATCTGACCATCTCTTCTTTCTGTCCTCCTCATCCACTCCAGTCTCTTATCCCCTTTGCTACTTCTGGGGGTTAAGCAGACATGCAAAAAGAGGTGCTTTCAGGCTGGCTTGAATGTGTGGTGTTTAACACATGCCTTGAAGCCAGCAGAAAAGTATCCTTATGCAGAGAAAAGATGTTTCAAAAAGAAGCAGTTTTTTTCCACTTCTTCCTGGCTTGAAGCCATGTCATGTGGTCATGACATGAGCACTCAAGATGCCTTGGGAGCCAGAGGTATGGTTGTTGGGGTTTCAATGTGGCTTCAGAAAAGGCAGCTTCAAGCCATTTTTTCCTGCCCATCAGTTTTGCCCCATGGTTTCCCTTTTAATCTCCCCAGCTTCCAAGTTTTTTAAACAATTTTAACAACCAGTTCCAGCAAACTGGTGTGAACCAGCTGAATGGAACTACTGCTTTCACATTATGCAATTATAGCACTATCATACCACCACCATAACTGCCATGGTTCCTCCTTTGGATTCCTGGGACTGATACTTTAGGGAGAGGCATTTAACATTTTCAGCAAGAGAGCTCCTCTAGTGCCTCTGACTGAACCCTCCTTTGGCTATATGTACTTTCTTCTACCCTTCCTTCCATGTACCTTACTACATTTCCTGCACATCTCCAGCTCAACAGAGAACTTCCTGGGCAATCAACTATCTATCTATCTATCTATCTATCATCTACCTACCTATCTATGTACCTAACTACTACCTACCTACCTATTATCTATCTTCCTCCTTCTTCTCCTTTTCCCCTCCTCCTCCTCCTTTATTCATTTTATCCCACCTTTTCTTCAAAACTGAGATTCAAATTCACTTGTAAAACTGATGCAATCTTGTTATTAATTATTTTACTCCTTGCAAAGCAAAGGGACAAAGGAAGGAAAAAATACAGGAGGGACCTAACTAGACACGCTGTTAAAGAGCAACAAATAAAGGCTGGCATGCAGTAAACTGTGGATTGTTTTGTTTTGATTCGAACAGAGAACGGCCATCTTGACAACTATTGCAACCTTTTTCTCGGGCAGAAAAATCTGTTTGTAGTCCGATCATCATTTTCTCAGAGATGTATCTTCTAGTCACCATGATCAACCAAACCAGAGGAAGCTGAGCTGGGTGAAGACCAGCAGTGCTGACATATAGGTTGGTCTTTTGACCTGGGTACAGGGGCTAAACCATCTAGTAGCCAGTTCCAAATGCTGTTTGAACCACCTAGCGTGTTCCTTTAAGACATTCCCGTAATAGCTAGCCCTAGTGACATTCCCACTGTTTAGTTTGGTAAAGCAAATGAATAGACATCTTGAGACCCAAACAATCTCAGTTACTATTAGCACTGTGGATGCAAGCCACCAGGAAGCTTCCCACAGCAAGTGGCCCATTAGAATGAACTAAACAACGAAAACTAGCCCATTCCAGTCAGTGGGAAGAAAAAAATCTTAACTAGACTGAGGCCTTCATGACTAGCAGTTGAAAGACTATTGCCTCCCTGATCAAATAGGCAGCACACCACAGGTATCAAGATGATTGAAAACGCAAGGTCCGCAGTGCCAATCCACTGGCATTTGTCTCTAGCTTTCTCCAGCAGTAGCTCTTTACATAGAATAGGCTATTCATAGACATTTATTATTGTAGCTGATAGCAGTGTCCCTTTTAAAAGTCATCTGATGGAGGCATTTTTCAAAAAGATTCATTCTGGTGGGCTTCCCAGCTGAGATTCTCTCTGCCTTGGAACGGTGGGTGGGCAGCTTTGAAACACACTAATGAACTGCTAGGCACAACCAGTGTCAGTCAGAAGAGTTACTTATTTTCTTCTCTTAATAAATGCAGCCTCCTTTTCTGTGGGTTTTCTGCTCCTAATCCAGCTATATATTTTCTTTCATTGTCTAAGCAGTTGATGTAGTTTTCTAAAAGAGACTATATTGTTTCCAAATTTTGTACTACCTTGTGGTCAGTTGTTTGTGTAGCAACGCACACATCTATGAAATTCAAACAATAAGGATGTAGTTCTTTCCGCATTGCCAGATCTTTCTGCCTAAATCTGTTGTGTCTGTTTTGTTTTGTTTTAATGGAATGACATTTATCCCTTGCTTTGCATATATTTATTATTTATTTATTTGTTTGTTTGTTTGTTTTTCATATATTCTAAATGTGTGCACTATAAATGTGCATTGTTGGAATGCATCCCACTTCAGGGACTGTCTTTTAAACAGGACAATAGGCTCTGAGTATCTGCTGGGGTTTTGTTCCAGATCCACCCATGGATACCAAAATCTGTTGATGTTCAAGTCCCATTTAATACAAGTGTTCCTTATATAAAGCGACAAAATCAAGGTTTGCTTTTTTTAAAATTAATATTTTGGGGAAAATTTTTCAAGCCGTGAATGCTTGAATCATGGATAAAGAATCCATGGATAAGGAAGGCCGACTGTATTTTATGTACGATACATTTCAAATTTTTATTTTTTTTCTACAGATCCTATTCAAATATATGCATTTATTTATTTATTTATTTATGCATGCATGCATATCAGTCAAGGAGTTACAGGCTGAAAGAAGCCCATCATAGGATCAAAATTCAAAATGACCTGAATAGATTAGAAAACTGGGCCAACGCTAACAAAATGAAATTCAATGCGGAGAAATGTAAGGTACTGCACTTAGGGCGCAAAAATGAAATGCACAGATATAGGATGGGGGACATATGGCTGAATGAAACTATGTGTGAAAGGGATCTAGGAGTTCAAGTAGACCATAAGCTGAACATGAGTCAACAGTGCGATGCGGCAGCTAAAAAGGCCAATGCTATTCTAGGCTCCATCAATAGAAGTATAGCATCTAGATCAAGGGAAGTAATAGTGCCACTCTATTCTGCTTTGGTCAGGCCCCACTTGGAATACTGTGTCCAGTTCTGGGCACCACAATTCAAAAAAGATGTGGAGAAACTGGAGCATGTCCAAAGGAGGGCAATTAAAATGGTGAAGGGCCTGGAAGCCATGCCCTATGAGGAACGCTTTAGGGAACTGGGGATGTTTAGCCTGGAGAAGAGAAGGTTACGAGGTGATATGATAGCCCTGTTCAAATATTTGAAGGGATGTCATATTGAGGAGGGAGCAAGCTTGTTTTCTGCTGCTCCAGAGACTAGAACCTGGAACAATGGATGCAAGCTGCAGGAAAAGAGATTCCACCTCAACATTAGGAGGAACTTCCTAACAGTAAGGACTGTTCGACAGTGGAACACACTCCCTCGGAGTGTAGTGGTGTCTCCGTCCTTGGAGGTCTTTAAGCAGAGGCTGGATGGCCATCTGTCGGGGATGCTTTGACTGGGAGTTCCTGCATGGTAGGGGGTTGGACTGGATGGCCCTTGTGGTCTCTTCCAACTCTATGATTCTATGATTCTATGATTCTATGATAGCTTGGACTGAAAACAAATTTCTCATACATTTCCTAATTTTCTGTGGTTTGCCAAGGACGGGAGGATCTTTAAAGACTGTTTAGAAGCTTCAGCAGGTGCAGAATCTAACTGCTTATTTGCTTGCATGGGTGGACAATCAGAAATTAGAAGCCTCATTCTGTAACAACTACAATGGTTGTTGGAGCATTTCTAGGACTAATTTAAAGTGCTGGTGATCACCTTTGAAACCTGTATGAATCCATCCCAGACCAAAGATCCGTGAGATGGTCTTTTTCATATGCTCGTTATTAAGATCTATTAGATAGATCTCTCTGTCTGTCTGTCTGTCACATGGCGGATGGATAAACTTTAGGAAGATCATGGGCATGAATCTATAAGACTTGAGTAGAGCAGTGAGGGATAGGAAGGTTTGGAGATGTCTCATCCATAGGGTCACTATGAGTTGGGGATGACTTGACAATTTATGATCATCTAGTTGTTTTTGGACTACAACTCCCATCAGCCCCCAAATCGTGGCCAATGGTTGTAAGTTACAGGAGTTGTAGCATAACAATATTGTAGGTGTGGGGTGGGTGTGTATGTCTGCCATCTTGTGCTAACCTGTGGTTTGATGTAGGCTTCTTCAACGTGGTACAAAATACCAAATGCATCTGAGGAAACAGGCTCATGTCTAGGAAAGCTCGTGCTCCCAACTTCTCTCTTTCAGTTAGTCTCAAAGGTGCTATAATATCCCTTTGCACACTGATTTTCCAGACTAACATGGCTATGTCTTTGAATTCAAACAGTTATTTTTGACATTTAACTGAGGTGATAGCATAAAAAATCAGCAGCTGCGGAGAAAATTAATAGGAAGAAACATATAATAGAAAAAATTTCTTTGAAGGGGATTTGGAACTTACTCGGTGAAGTAATAAAGTATGAAGCAAGAGATGTATAAAGCAAATGTTGAAATGCCTCTGAACCTTGAACCAAGGCATAATGAGATTTGACAGTCTGTTTGTGTAGGAATGAATTTGAGAGAGAAAAGATTAATAAAATTCTCTACTTCCCATGAAGTGTGGGAAGTCAATTGTGAAGTGGGGGGAGCGGAGTTTATTAGTCATGTTTGTTTAGTGTTTTCTTTGTAATTTTTTTCTTTCTTTTTTCTTTCTGTTGTCTTCATGGGATTTTCAGTGGGGTGTTTTTCACTGTAATAATTAAATTCTAATAAAATTTATATTTTAGGAAATAAAATTATCTGCTTCCCTCAGACAGATTTTTTTAAAAATATGAATTCACCGATAGCCGCTTTTTTTTTTCTTCTTTTAGTTTTTCAGTGACAAACTGATTCTACATTAGTCAATTAGACTTTCGCAAGCACCCAAAAAAGCAAAACAGCATAAACTCATACACAGATTGAATACAATCAGGTTAATGATGTAAACGTGCAAAATATGATTATCTACAAAGTAGGTCTAACCTTCTATTTTATACATTAATCTTTCAGTGACACAGAAAACTGGTTCTGCGAATGCTCCCCCCTCTACTCTGGGAAATTATGTCAGTTTTCAACCTGTGAAGAGACGCCATGTGGGAATGGAGCAACTTGTGTTCCCAAATCCAGCCAAGACACTGTGTGTCTCTGCTCCTATGGAAGAACTGGAATGCTTTGTAATGATGGTAAGAAGAATGCATAACTCTCAACCCTTCCCCTCAGCAGACAGAGACAGCAGGGAAGATGGAAATTTAATGAAGCTGGTTTGCCTCAAAGGGCAACAAAAGCTTTTCCCTATCATGCAAATTAACTCCATCACCTGCTTGTCTCTACTTTCTTCTTTTAAGTCCCTCATTAATAACCAGGTTTCTTATTACCTGGCAAAGAAAGAATGCATGCTTTAGCATGGTGGAACTATAATAATTAGCAAAGGGAAACTCCCTCCAGTCTAATTTTGAACTGGTCTGATTAAACTGCATTCATTTGTTGAATGCCTTTTTGAAGCAACATCCAATTTCAAAGTAAGGTTTTTCCTTAGGGTCACAATAAGTCAGAAACGACTTGAAGGCACACAACAACAACAACAACAACAACAACAGCAACATCATCTCTCTCTCTCTCTCTCTAATGCACACATACATACAATAAAAGATACATAAAATAAAATTTGATCCACTAGATTTCATTTGTAGAATGTCTTTTTGAAGTGACATCAAATGAAATCTAGTGGGTCAAATGTTCAAAAACACATCCTACACGTGTTGATCCACTAGTTCATTGGAAAGCAAGAGGCCATCCAGTTGTTAGTGAACTGCCTTTGCTTCTGCTGGCAAGGGCTTCTGAGAGCTGCAACAACATTCCTGTCATGCTCTAGATCCTATTGCAAGTATTTGTATCATCATCATCATCATCCAGCTGCTGTGATCTTGGTTAGATTAAAGAGCATCCGCACATGGCATCCAGAGCTACTAGTCAAAGAATGTTGCCACTACTTTATTATTTCCCCTTTAATGGATTTTCTGTGGTTAGAGAGGAAAAGATGGGCAAAACAGTGGGAAAACATAGGAAGCAGTGGTGTCACTAGTGGGGTCCTGGGGGTATCCACCACACCAGGTGACACCCATCAGAGGGATAATACTGCCAGGAAGACAGTGGTGGTGCCCCCAGCACCCTGAGGACACCTTGTCCTAGTTGTTGGGGGCAACTGTGACAATGGAGGTGATGGCATGTGGTGAGGCACCTTTATGCTGTCCTGTGCTCCCTTTGTCTTGCACCAGCTGCTCTTGCTCAGGAGGGGGAGGATCTGCTGTGCCCACCCTCCTCACCCTGGCCAGGTCAACCATGTATCCATAAGGATGGCACCTGGTGAGTAACAGCATCCTGGCAAGCCAAAAATGTAGAGAGGGATATTTTAGTAGTAATAGCAGCAGCATTAGTGTTTGTATGGGGAGCTTTCGTGAGGCCCAGTGCATACTTTTGTGCATGGAAAAGCCAAACATTATCAGTGGGAGGTTGTGTGGCATTGCATGTGTGAGGACTCCTCGGTTCCCATGACAGCTGCCCCCCACCTGCTGGCTGGCAAGGGGTGTTGCCATGGGAGTGACACCAGGAACTGCACCGGGATGATACCAACCCTAGTGATGCCATTGATGGGAAGGTTACAAATGGAAGGTGACAAGGATATCTGGGGGACTTGTTAAATTCTGTGAATAAAGGAGGGTAGGTGCATTTTAAAAGCTTAATAAAGAAGGAGCATCATTAAACCACATCAAGGAATTGTGGTTCAGTGGCACTTTTCTAACCAAGATTTAAATCACACCAAACAGTCACTTAAGCTAAATTGATGCAGCTCACCAAAAGCTGGTATGCAATGAGGAGGAGGGCAGGAGAAAGGGACCGCTGACTCTCACTCATAGCTTCTAACGCATCATTACCTAGCCAAGAAATGTACATCTTGATTGGGCTATTGTTGGCTCTTTCTTTGCCTGCGTATAGATTGTTCCCTTTCATTTTGTTTTGTTTTTCAAACAGCTGTTAACATTACATATCCTAGCTTCAGTGGAACAGATGCCTTTGGATATACCTCTTTTCTTGCTTATTCAGCAATTCCAAATATCAGCCTGTACTATGAATTCCATCTGAAATTTCAGCTGTCAAACCACAACTCATCCATAGAAGACAACCTAATATTTTTCACTGGCCAAAAGGGCCAAGGTAAGTTTTTCAGGTAAAGGTGTTAAAAATTATACTGGGGGGGGGGGGAGTAAAAAGATACGATATTAGTCACAGGCCTGCATTTTGTAAAGGTGTTGTTGGTTTGTTGGGCTGTGTTGAGATAGCGTGGAGGGATATCTATGTAGGAAGGCCCCTCTTCCTCTGGCCATGTGGCCCTGGAAACAAAGTATTCCAGAGTCCAGGAGATAAAATTTTAATTCTATTTAGCAATACAAAAAAGATGTCTTCATGGACATACTTCCTGCGACATCCAAGATTTCATCATGAACAAGATGGAATCAGCTTGGATCTCAGAGCAAGTATTTATTTATTTATTTATTGCTAATGAAATTCAAATTTTATCTCCTGGACTTTGGAATGCTTTATTGCATTATGTATGTTTTTGGTTTGTTTGTTTGTTTTTTGGTTTTGTTTTGTTTTGTTTTGTTTGTTTGGGGGGGTGCGTTTTGGTTGGCTAAATATAGGTATCACTGATATTGTATTGTAGGGAGAGAGAATGTACTGGGAAGGACACATCCAGATACTATTCTTCCTTCTTGTTGGCCTCCCTCTGTAAATCATGCTCCATCCTGCATGATAAACATCTGTTTGCTCAGCAGCATGGGACACCATTTTTGTGGTGGGAAGATGTGAGAGATAATGCTGGATCTCTCAAACAGAGTAATCCATCTGGCTTGCAGACACACCACATCCACTTTCTCCTCATATATGAATCCAAACACTCTTAACATACACACATACACATTATCATATAGTATCATGAAAAGATTAAAATGTGGTTGTGAGGGTTATTTTGATTTTATGGAAAAACAGAATCCAAATGCTTCTTGATGAAAAAACTGAAGAGCCACCAGAGGGCACCAGAACATTAGAAAGATTTTAAAAGTTCTGTTAGACCAGTTTTCTTTGCACAGGGTGGTTTTAATAGTTTATAAACCACAATTCAGATACTCTTTTTTTTAAAGAGTACATGCTTGCTGTCCTGTGATTCTCATTCATAATTAAACAGTCTTTTTTTAAAAAAAACTAAATTAGATTAAAATTAATTTGACTCAAGCAAAAGAATCTCGGGGGATTCTTATCAAATAGAAAAAAAGTTTTCTTTTCACAATAGTAATATTTTTCTTAATTTTATTGGACTAATTTTAGTTAGAAAGCTATTCCTATGTTCCATTAAATATAATTCCTTTAAACATAATCCTACTTTCAGATCATTTGTGTAAATTTAGGTCTTCGAGAGGCAGCTTTTCAGAAACTCATCTTGAACTCTCTCATATTTTAAATTTACTAAGCTGTCCCTAATGTTTAGCATAATGAGTGGTCCAACAAGCTCTTGAGGAAGGTCATGCCTGCAATATATGTCTGGGTACTGAACTGGAATTTTGCCTGCAGAAGGTTATTAGGGCCAGAGATACTGCTGGTAATGCCTCTAGCAAAGTTGGCCCCTTTAATGCCCCTAGCAAAGTTTGCAAGTATCCCTTTTTTCATGAAAACCATAAGTGACATGTGCCTGTCATAAATAATTATTGGAGGCTCAGGGGAAGGCAATGGCAAAGCTCCTCTGAAGAAATCTTGCCAAGAAAACCCCATGATCGGTTTGCCTTTAGATCACCATAAGTCAGAAACGACTTGGAGGCATAGAACAACAACTATGGTGATAACTTCTTATTTTTTTAGACTAACCCAAAGGCACAAATTCAATCATGATGGCTTTCAAAGCCTACTGTCTTCTTCATCAGGCAAAGATGATTAAAAGGCAGGTAAGGAAGAAAAGAGATAAGTGTTAATCGCCAGACCTGTTTCTTCCATCGAGGTGTTATAGAGGAAGGGTTTGACCAAGCAAAAAGGTGGTGAGGGACAAAAAATATTTCCACATTTGAAGTTACAAAGTATGGGCAGGCACACACACATTTAACATTTCTTCTATCCAGTGTGAAGCCCCTTTATATGAAGAGTGCAGTTGGTCCTTTAAGAAGTCTCTACCATCAAAAGTCTGGGTGGGCAACTGTGATAGGTTAGGGAGCCACAGGAGACTTTGGGGGGCCACACACTCCATAGATGCCCCCTGTAAAAAAAAATCAAACATGGGGCATTTTCACTATATTTTAAAGCTCTTCTAGGCCATTTTGGAGAAATCTGCTGTGGTGTAGTGGTTTGAGTGTTGGAGTACATCTGTGGATACTAGGGTTCAGATGGAAACCTACTGAGTAACTTAGGGTAAGTCACATTTTCTCAGCCTCAGAGGATGATAAAGGCAAACCATCTCTGAACAAGGTAACCCAGTGATAGGTACATCTTAGGATCACCATAAATCAGAAATGACTTGAAGGCACCCAACAACAACAAAAGTCACTTTAGTCCCTTTTTTAACAACAGGAAGTGAGTGAAAGTTAGTCGCTGTTTTATATTTATGTATTTACTTTAAAATACCTTTCCTGAGTCTAAAATGGTGGAGATGGCATATTGTGGCCAAAAAAAAAAGATCTTTTGTATTTTTTTATCCTGGAGGGCTGTGGAGAGGACAAAAATGGCACTTGGTATCCCATGGCAAGATATTCCATGGAAGGATCCTAGTAAGGGACACAACTGCTCAGTGGTTAAGATGCTGACTCTGATGATTGCAAGGTCAGCAGTTCAAGCTCCAGGTGCCACCTAACAGAGTAAGCTCCCATCTCTAGTCCCAGCTTCTGCGAACCTAGCAGTTTGAAAACAAGTAAAAGTGCAGTTAAATAGGTACCACTTTGGTGGGAAGGTAACAGTGTTCTGTGCTGTCATGCTGGCCACATGATCACAGAGTTGTCTTTGACAACGTTG
This sequence comes from Urosaurus nigricauda, assembly GCA_034509955.1. Classification (NCBI taxonomy): domain Eukaryota; kingdom Metazoa; phylum Chordata; class Lepidosauria; order Squamata; family Phrynosomatidae; genus Urosaurus; species Urosaurus nigricauda. Next base: position 250,190,985 of record JAOEGL010000001.1, on the reverse strand, counting down.
GCTCTTCAACTTAGTAACAGAGATGACCACCACTTCCTACAGTCAGACATGACTTGACACCCTTTTCATAGGGGAAACCTTTATCTTTTTCTTTATTCAGCCTGTGGGCCACACATTCCTCATCGCAGTAGTAAAATATATCAGAAGGATTTTAGCTGAATTGTTTTGCCTGATAGTGGAGGGAATTAACTCTTCCAGTGTAAAATGACACAAAATCCACTTCATTGAGTTTAGGAATTCCCTCTACAGTGGATACATTCCGTATATTCAAAGAAAGTAAAAGGATGTAGCTGTGTTAACCATTTTTTAAAAAATCCAAAATGCATATTGTGGTGATGCCTTTATTGGGCCAACCAAGTGCTGCATTGAATAAAGTGTAACTTTAGAAAAGTGTGGATAGGACTGCAACTGGAGAGACAAATTGCTGAGCTTGGATATCTATAATCTAATGCCATTTTGGAATGATAGCTTCCTCTATTTGGAAATCTAGAGCAATGGGTTTTAGTTGTCTTCTGAAGCATTTATGCTATGCCTCTACCTATGTTTAATTTTAAAATGTGTAAATGAAGTCCTATAAAACAAAACATCTAGTGAAGGGGCAGGGGAGTCCAAGCAAGTTTACATATGGAGGTTGTTCTATAAATATTTTGTGTTACTCTTAAATGCCTCTGCCACTCTGTCAATATCTACTTTAGGACTCAATGGTGATGACTTCCTTGTGCTTGGCCTGCAAAATGGCAGTGTGGTCTATAGCTACAACCTGGGATCTGGAACAGCCACGATTATAAGTGAGCCATTAGATCTGATGCGTCGTATTCACATGGTCAGTCTGGGAAGATCTCTTCAAGATGGCTGGATGAAGGTAACAATTCCTTTGGAAGAAGTTAGAATCATAGAGTTGGAAGAGACCACAAGGGCCATCCAGTCCAACCCCCTGTCATGCAGGAAATCAAAGCATCCCTGAGAGCTAGCCATCCAGTCTCTGTTTAAAGACCTCCAAGGAAGGAGACTCCACTACACTGCAAGATGTAGTGTTCCATTGTCAAACAGCCCTTACTGTCAGGAAGTTCCTCCTAATGTTAAGGTGGAATTTCTTTTCCTGCAGTTTGCATCCATTGTTCCAGGTCCTGTTCTCTGGAGCAGCAGAAAACAAGCTTATTCCCTCCTCAATATCACATCCGTTCAAATATTTAAACGGAGCTTTCATATCACCTTTTAACCTTCTCATCCCCAGCTCCCTAAGGTGTTCCTCATAAGCAGTGATGGCGAACTTTTTAGGGACTGAGTGCCCAAACTAAAAGGCCTTCAGAAATGGGACTTTGGGGGGGGGGGGAGGCTTCTGAAGCAGAACTTCTACCCTTTGGAGGTGGGGTGTCCAGCCTCCAGGGGTTGGATTTCTGGGTGGGACTTCTTCCCCCTGCCTTTCCGGGCTTTCAGCTACCTCTCTGCTGCCTCTTTGGAGATAGCTGAAGGCCCCGGGGGGAGGGGAGGGAGGAAAAAGAGGAACAGGCGTGTGACTGTTCCTTTTTCTCTCCCCGCACCTTTCTGGGTCTTCAGCTGCCTCTCCGGAGGCAGGTGAGGGCCTAGGACAGCCAGGAAGGAGGAGGAACAGGTGTGCAACTGTTCCTCCTCTTCCCGCTCTCCACATGCCCTGATAAATGGCTCTGCATGCCATCTCTGGCATGTGTGGCATAGGTTCGCCACCACAGTCATAGGGCATGGTTTCCAGACCTTTCACCATTTTAGTCGCCCTCCTTTGGACACGCTCCAGTTTCTCCACATCCTTTTTGAATTGTGGTGCCCAGAAGTGGACACAATATTCCAGGTGAGGCCTGACCAAAGCAGAAGAGTGGCACAATTACTTCCCTTGATCTAGACACTATACCTCTATTGATGCAACCTAAAATTGCATTGGCCTTTTTAGCTGCCGCATCATACTGTTGACTCATGTTCAACCTGTGGTGTACTTGGACTCCTAGATCCCTTTCACACATAGTTTCATTCAGCTAGGTGTCCCCTCCCCCCATCCTATATCAGTGCATTTCATTTTTTTTCACCCTAAGTGCAGTACTTTACATTTCTCTGTGTTGAATTTCATTTTGTTAGCTTTGGCCCAGCTTTCTGGTCTATTCAGGTCATTTTGAATTTTGATCCTGTCCTCTGGGGTATTAGCTACTCCTCCTAATTTGGTGTCATCTGCAAATTTGATAATTATGCCCCCAATTCTGTCTTGGTTGTCTTTGTTGCATGCCTGAAAGGTGGACAACTTGCAGGAACTATTCATTATAAGACTTACCGAAGCATGATGGGTCACTGACCTCTCACTATCTAACAGCCTAACTAGTCTCTCACGGTCTTGCTTTGAGTATAAAGTGCAAAGGATTAAGAGGCATCTATGCCATTTTGGACTTGCAGAAAGGGCAAAGAATAAATGAATAGACCTATTATTATTTATTTTTCACCATATTTACTTATATCCCATCTTTTTCCCAATGTGGGATTTAAGTTGGCTTATAGCAGTTAAAATTAGCATAGGCCCAAAACAGACAGGCCAAAAGGAGCAGTTTCTGACTGCTTTGGAGACATGGTATGCAAATGATGCATGCCCCCAGATTGGCTGGAAGCTGGTCTGAGGCCACTTAAGCCGCCAGTAAAAGGAGTGGTAAAAAACTGCTTGTGCTGGCAACTCATTTGGGATTGTAGCAGTGGCCCACTTTGAGAGCGGGCCATCCAGTCACCATAGTCCCAGTCAATCGGGGTCTGATTGTAGCTGAGCATCCAGAGGCTGCTCCAAGCCACCGATCTGTTTTGCCCCACAGTTAAAAATTCATACCAAAAGACCCACCTGTCTGGTTTACATGATATTGAGGGTATAATGTAAATCAGTAGTGGGCACTGGGCTACTTATATGGCTCTGCAGGTATTGCTGGCCTCCCTGGTGGGACTTACAGTCCATCATCTATGGCTGAAAATACTTCATGCTGAAGGCTGAACCCAAATGGCTGGCAAACTCTGGTTTTCAAAAGTGACTCCAACTTTGACACTATCCCTACCTTCCATGTTGGTTACAAACTGCTATTGACATTTTAGGGAGCTCTGAAAGATATGAAAGTGCTATAGTCAAGGGGAAAAGAATATAAAAACACTTTGCTGCATTTGCACAAACCTAGAAATCCTTCAAATCACTTTCGATTGATTTGAAAATGAAGTGAATTAAGATTGCAGTATAAAATATCTTTGGCAAGCTTTTCTTCCACAACCCCATTTTTAATTTGTATTCTTTTCTTTTCTATTGGGAAGCATGTTGGAACGTAGCAGTGTGAATGCCCTATGGATAACATATTTTTTCTTTGCTTGATCCCTTGCTTGCATGCCTGAAAGGTGGACAACCAAGAAAATAAAACGATTACATCTCCAGGAAAGCTGGTTGGCCTCAATGTCTTCAGTCAGTTTTACATAGGTGGCTACATTGAATACATTCCAGAACTCTTGCCATATGGATCCATTTTTAAAAATGGGTTTCAAGGTAAGTAACAATGGCAGGTATTCTATATTGCAGTTACAGATTCATGACTTAGAGTTATGGATCAATAACTACTCCATATTCACTAAGACTACATATTTTTATGTAGAGCCAGCATGGCATATTGGTTTGAGTGTTGGACTATGTATGACTCTGGGGACCAAGGTTTGATTCCCAGCTTGGCAATGAAACCCACTGGGTGACCTTGGGCAAGTCCCACACTCTCAGCCCCCTGGGAAGACACTGGCAAGCCTCTACACAAATCTTGTCAAGAAAACCCCATGACAGGTTTGCCTTAGGGTCATCATAAATTGGAAACAACTGGAAGGCACACAACAACAAGACTACTAATATTACTATTATTATTATTATTATTATTAACATTTATTTATAGAGCGCTGTAAAGTTTGCACAGTGCTTTACATACCATAGTAAGGGTAAAAAAAAGAATATGACTATAGGACTATGCAGCTGCTGACTGTTAGGATATACTTGAAGGAGTGCATTAGTATCACCTAGTTACATTTACATAACTAAGGATCTGGTTTAGAGTATCAGTGTGTATTATTTGCATCATATGTGCATACAAAATCACTGTTGCTCATAAACCCTTTTTTTAAAGGAAGAGCAAGCAGAATGGGCTCTTGGGCTTTCTGTCAACTAGTGTCCCCAGTTCAAAGTGTCATTCGATCTAGATTCTCATAACAAACTGTTTACTTCAATTTCTTGTATTCACCCACATCTAACCCACATCCTTATGTGAAAGGAACATAAGGCAGCTTTCTGCCAAATGAGAAAAATGATATCAAACAAAGAAAAGGCTCAAACAACAATAAACTAGAAGCATTCATAAACATATAGCAGATATAGGCCTGTTGCATAAAATACTAGCCCTCAAAATAACAATGCAGAAGGCTGCCAATGCCCTCTAAAATAAAGCCATCTTTGCTTGCTGGCACTAACAGTGAGGGAAAGGGTTATGTGTCCCCTTGGAAAGTGACCCAAAGTTTTGGTTCCACCATGGAAAAGCCCCTGTCCTGGGTACTTCTGCATCAAATCACAACCAAAAGCAAGCCCTCTGAAGCAGATCTCAATATAAAGGTGCACTTCTATGGGGAAAGAAGGTTCTTCATCCGACATCAGAGCAGATCAAAAGCAACCCATCCCCTGAGAAGCCTTTGAGTTGGTAGAAATGCTCTCCAGTCCATCAGTAGTAGGTTGAACAGAAACAATGGTTCCCTGGCACACTACACTCACTAAGCCCCCAGAATTATCAGGGCTGTCTTGATCATCCTCCCAGGTGGTGCAGTGATTAAATGCTACAGCATTCTGGATTCAATTCCAGAGGGCTCCAGGGTGACTCAGCCTTCCATCCTTTTGTAGGTAGGTAAAAGAAAATACCCAGCTTGTTGTGGGCAACTAGCTTACATATTGTAAACCACTTAGAGAGTGTTGAATTCACTATTAAGTGATCTAGAAATAAAAATGCTGTTGCTATTGCTCCCACCTTTTTCCCAGTTTAGGACTCAAGGTGGCTTACAACAGTTAAAACAGTATGCAAGGTAATCTTGTAGCACCTTTGAGATTGAGTGAAAGAATTTATAGCCTGAGCTTTCATAGACTTGGTCTACTTCTTCAGATACATGGAGAGGACCAACTCTATGATAGCTAATGCTAAAACAGCTTTCACTCAGGCCTTATACAGATGGGTGCTTTTGGGCACCCTGGCCATGTGCTAGGGTTGCCCAGGAGTGGAGTGAATAGAAGCTCCACAACCCTAGCACATGGCCAGGACATCGTAGCTCTGCAGCTGCATATAGATGGCATGTGGAGCAATGACATTGCAGATACTCAGCAACCAAACAGTGCTGCAGACCTGCAATGTTATCAATATGCCCAACGGAACTTGTTGTGTTGAAGGTGTGATTGAAAAAGGAGCCTTTTTTGGGCTCCTTTTTCTGTCTGCACTTTTGCTGCGCCGTTTGATTACTGTGGTGATGATGCGGATGAAAAAGAGGTGGCTCCAGACTGCCCTTTTTGGGCAGTCTGTAAAACCCTTCAGTTAGTGTCAAAGATGCTGCAAGATGCCTTTGTATACTGATATTCCAGACTAACATAGCTATGTCTGAATTCTATCTCCAGTTAAAACAAACGTATTCAACAATTCACATCATACAAAAGTTAAAAAGCACTTGAACCATTGTAAAATTAAAATCAGTTAAAAACAAACCATTAAAAATGTACAGATTTGCAGTGCACTTCTAAATATATCAGGAGTCAAAAATAACAAAAGTTCAGTTCATTTTCTTCCACATAACTATGCTCAGTAATGTTGACCCTGGTAGGCTCTTCCTGGTGCTGAAGCAAATACTTCTGACTGTGGGCATTTCCACATGGAAGATTCCTCACAACAGGAACTGGAAAGTGCCTGGCAGCTATTCTTTTTCTCTTGTTAAGAGATTTTTTTTTCTCTTCTGTGGATTTTTCATGGTAAGGAAAAAGATGGAAGAAACAGTGATGAAACAAGTGGCAGCAAGATGAATGAGGCTGGATGATAGTGATAGTAAAAAAAGGCCTCATTTGAAACCAACCCTTATTAAAATAACAGTGGGAATGAGGATGGCAAGCTCATCCAAATCAGGCTATGCATGATAGAACTGGGAACTAGTTATGGGCCCGTATAAAACGGTATCTCTAATGGGAGAATAGGCTTTCTTTCTGGTAAACAAAAAAGCTCTATTGCCCAATCACCACTTGGATTTAATATAAATCAGAAAAGGAAAGGCACTTAGAAGCTGGCCCTGAATGTTCATTAACATGCATGAATATCTACTTTGTATATATCTGTGCAGTGTGTTGATTTTTGTATTTGGACAGTGTGCAGGTACCCATTAACCCAACTATCAGCTCTAGCATCACTTTATTTGGCAAAGCAATCCTATCATGGTTTCTTTGGACCCTGCTGTGCTCTCCTTTGGGTGTGTTTATACATTGCTGGGCCCCATTTTCTTGGCAAACAAATACCAATTTGGGAACGGAAATTCCTTTTATTTTTATCCTGTATTAGCAGATCAGATGATGATCTGTAAAAGCAATATGATGAGTAAAAGCAATAAATGGATGCTCTGTATCTGTATAACTTGTGACACACATAGTCAGACATGCCACAGTGCCTGCTGAAGAGCCTGGAAAAAAATTTTTTTACAACAATTCTTAGAATCTTACTGGCTAGGTTTCAGGGAATTGTAGTATAAAAAGAGCTCTGTTTTGACATACCAAAGTCTTACAAGGAAAAGTGACATCAGAAAATATTTAAAAGTCAAGTCAAGAAAAAATACAGCATTCGGAAAAGCAACACACACAATTGTCTGGCTATTCCTGTATTTACCATGCTGTTCCAGTATGACAAAAGTGTACAAGACATTTTGAACCCAGATTACCTAAAATCCATTGTTTTCCTTCAGTTCTGAAGATGGTATTTGTATATGAATTGTGTCTTCCTTCTTTTTAAAAAAAAACACACACACATCAAGGATTTACTTAATTAAGATTATAGTTGGAGAAATACAATCTCAAGACACAGCTGTTTGATTTTTTCAGGGTGACAACAGTGCTTGTCACTTCGTATTTTGTTGACATCTTAGGAAACCAGCTATAACCAGAAAATAAAGTCAGAGCTTGGGTACTATTTTTTGCCTCCTACTTATTCCTTGAGTAAACCTTTAGGTAAATAAATGAAATATGGCCTGGCAAGGCCATGTTCAATAATAGTTTATATGGCTTTGCCATAATGGTGAAAAGAAGCAAGCACTTCATATTTTCTTTTGGTATTGTGTTGTAAGCCAGTGGTGTACAGAGGACAGATTAGGATCTACGGGGATATCTGGCTGTTTTCCAGCTATGGATGGGGAAACATCCTATCATGGGCTGATTCCCCTCATCACTCTGGTCGGCAAGAAATAGACTAAGGACGTTATCAGATGTCAGAAACTGGAAGCATAATCCAATGGCAGTCCGAATGCAATCATGGGGTTTCACGTTATTGCGTGAGAGACTACCACATGCATTTTTTGGCAATTGTGGGATTTCACATTATTGCATGAGAAACTATCACACATAACTTTGGGCAATGGGAAGCAATTTTGGGCAATGAGAAGTCGTTCCGAACGTGATGCAGCATCAATACACATTCACATCCATTCGCTTAACTAGTGAATTCACTCATTTCCAAACTGGCCCCACTTTCATTTCTTTCGAAATTGAAAGAAATTCCTCCCATGTTATAACGTCCTTAGAGGGAGCCACCACAATCCCTCAGTCTAGTTCCTGTCTCAGTGCTTTGTAGGCTGTGTTTTTCTTTTCTCTCCCCCCCCCCCCCAATTCCTTTGCTTTATCTTAAAGACTTTAATCTCTCTTCTATTTTTCTTATATTTATAGTCTGTTTTCTTATACCTTGACACTGCCTATAAAAACAACAATGTTCTTTCCAAACTCTTCATGTTTTCTTTTGTTTTGTGTTGCAAGCCAGTGGTGAACAGAGCAGATTTGGATCTACAAATATATCTTTTACTGATTTCCAGCAAATCTCTGAGGGTTTCCGACTGCCAGTATTTCAACAAGAACACAGAAAGATACCTTTAGCAAATTGCATGTTTCTCAACCTCAGTGTTCTTCCTCTTTAAACTAGGATCAATAATTGGCTGCCTTTAATCTTCTGCTCCAGTTTTAGTGTGTTTTGTTATAGTCCTTCACAGGTAGTTGTGTATATATGCCAGTGTACATTGTTCAGAGGAAATAAAAGGTAATTAACTCCACCTCCTGAACCATCAGTTTATGGCTGAGTGTGAGTGGTAGCCTTTGGCATTCAGGTAACCAAAAAGAAAAACAAACTACGTCCTACAAGTAGGAAGATGCCTACCCCTACCATGACTGTCTCTTTTAAGTGCTTAACTTTTCTTTTTCTTTCTTTACAGGTTGCATTTTTGACATTCAGGTTCTCACTAGAGGGGCTCAGCAGTTTAAAGCACCAGGGATTCCAGAAGGCCATCCCAACACTGGTCGTAATGTAGGACAGTGTGAAGAGTCTCCGTGCCAACTGATAAAATGCAGAAATGGAGGAACTTGTGTAGAAAGTGGCTCTACCCTATAGTAAGTATTTAAAGGTTGCAGTCAGCTAGTGCATGAGAATGCATGCTATGTTTGCTGTCTTACACTGTGGCCCTCAAATATGTTAGGTCATTTGTAAACAGGTGGATGTCCATGTATTAATATCTATAGCAGCATTGTACAAGTGTGGTTCCAGGGCTGTGTGTCACCTTCCAAGGCTGTTTTGACATACCCCAAACCCCAGGCTCCCCTGGACTGCTCTTTTCTGGCCAAAAATGTGTACAGGTTCTCCTGCAAGCCCTCATTATTTCTTTGTTTGTCTGTTTGGGAGAAATTTTGGCAATCTATATGACTGCTAGAAGATTGTGGCTTGTTTTATAAGCCACACACATAATTAACTCGCTCCTAATCGTATGCCACCACAACTGTAATCTCTGACTGGGAATAGAGTCATGCTGGAGTAGCACAGCAAAGTAGAGGCAGCAAAGCTGCAGAAGACCTCTGACTGCTATATTAAAGTCAGGGATGAGGAATCAGTGGACCTCCTGAGGTGTTGTTCACCATTAGGAAAGTCATCAGTTTCACACTCCAACTTTAAAGAATGCTTGGTGGAAAGAGCAGATTCTGCTGAGTTGGATAACCCAGCTTTTGACTCAATATACCCAGGTCTAGCTAGCTCTTCCTACTCAATAGTCCCAATTCACACTGGAGAGATTAATCTTCTCCAGGGTTTGCTGTGAAGTGTAAAGAAATTGTTCAAGTTGCTGAACCTTAAGATAGGTCTTGGCATTTTGGATAAGTCCTTCCAAGTTCAGATGAAGATCTAGAATAGATTGTCAATGGTATCAGGCCCTAAGATACTGTTTCTCTTCTCTTGTGACCCCTGTGATGGTTAATTAGCCCAATCCCCAGAGGTCGCCTCTGTTTCTGGCAGAGTCAAATACCAAAGTGAAACCATGTGAATGCCTCTTTCCAAATGTGGGTAGGATTTCATATTCCTACAGTAGAGCCGCCATCTCTGTCTTCCTTCTGATTCCTTCCCTATTAAAAGCTCTGTTCCTCTGAGAATCCCTGTTTGTTTTTCAACATCATTTTAAGCTCCTAGAAATAATTTTCTCCTGGGACTTTTGCACTGTTTGAAATAATGCTTCACAATGAGAGAACCACCATTCTGATGTTATGTGCTGTGCATCTAAATGGCAGAGCCTGTTGCTATGGGGACCTAAGTAGATACATTATTGAACACCATTTTCTGTTGGTTTTTTAAAATATAAACTTAATATCAAAATCTACATTCTTCAGATAGGGAGAAATCCATTGTAACCAATGTGATTTAATGTATTTTCAATTATCTTAGTAATTTGTTCAGAACATCAGCCACCCTTGCTGTAAAAAACAAAGAGGGAGGTTTCCATTGTGCAGTATTTGTCTTTTCAGTATTTAACAGGTAGAGTGAAAGTAATACCATCAGGAATCTGTTTAGTGATTCCTTTAAAACCATTAATAAACATGCATTATTATCAGGTTAGATGATGCCTCAACTTAGATGTGAGAGTAAAGCAATATCATAAAACCAAATATTTGTAAATGGAACTTATCGCTTGGGCAAATAAGCTAGCTTACCTCTTCCAGCTTCAATTCTGGATCCAGGATGCCCCCTGATGTTATCATAGCTAACGCACCACTGATTTAGGTAGCATGCCACTGCTGGGATGCATTCTGGGTCAAAACCTCACTCAGCCGGCCAATTTTTTAAGTTGGAAATTCCCCAACTTTGAAAAAGTGCTGGCTGAGCGAGGCTTCGACCCAGGATGTATCCGGGTGGCACCATCCCGCTAAATTGGTGGCAATTTAGCTATGATAACATCTGGGGGCATCCCGGATCCAGAATTGAGGTCAGAAGAGATAAGCCAGTTTATTTGCCCAAGGGATAAGCTCAAAAAGACAGTACAGCTCTGTTATTTCTAAAGTGAAATGTAACATTGTGACTCAAACATTGCTTGCACATCACAAGGCACAATTTCCAGATCAACCTTTGTAGGTATCTCTCTGGCAGGATGCTAATTTTAGTGCTTGGCACTGACCTTTTGGAATATAAGTCCTTGAATCCTACAACAACCATAATCAAAATCCCCCATGCCAGTTGGAGGATTCTGGGAGTTGCATTTCCAAAAATAACTTTGTTAACCTTTGTCTAAGGCTGCACTACACAGCAGAAATAATCCAGGTTGACACCATTTTAACTGTCATTGTTCAATGCTGTGGAATTCTGGGATTTGTTGTTTTGTGAGATATTTAGCCTTATCTGTCAGAGAGCTCTAAACTATAAACCCTAGAACTCCATAGGATGGAGCCATGATAGTCAAAGAGATGTCAAACTGCATTAATTCTGCAATCTCAGTCTAACAAAGAACAGAGCAATTCAGGGCAGTGTTTCTCAATATTTGGCCTTCCTTATATTTTGGATTTCAGCTCAAAGAAGCTAACAGTCAGGGGTGTGTTTCATTTTTCCTCTCACCATCATATTATTCAATATCTTTGTTCTGTTTTATATTAGTGGTATTTTAATAATAATAATACAGGTAATAATAATAATAAAATGTTTATTTATATACTGCCCTTCCAATGATCAGGGCGGTGCACAGCATATAGACAAGTTAAAAACATGTCAACAACAAACAGTAAGATAAAACCCGATACAGCAATACAGTAACAATAGTAATACTCCAAACCGGTTCAAAATGGGGGGAGGGTGTCATCAGGGAGGAAGAAGTCAGGGATAAGCTTGCCCAAATAAGTACGTTTTAAACCCTTTTTTAAACTGAGTAAGGGGGGCAGCCAAGCGGAGCTCAATAGGCAATGAGTTCCAGAGGCTGGGGGCCAAGACGGAGAACGCTCTCTTCATAGTAGATGATAGTCTGGCCTCTGGAACTCTTAGTAACTGTTGCCCGGTGGATCTGAGTGTGCGGGGCGGATTGTATGAGGAGAGGCGGTCCATCAGGTACTCTGGGCCCAAGCCATTTAGGGCTTTATAGGTAATAACCAGCACTTTGTACTGAGCCCGGAAGCGAATAGGCAGCCAGTGAAGGTCTTTCAATACCGGTGTTATATGACAGGCCCTGGGAACACCAGTGACCAGCCGTGCTGCCATATTCTGCACTAATTGCAGCTTCCGAGTGTGATACAAAGGCTGCCCCATGTAGAGCGCATTGTAGAGGTCCAATCGAGAGGTTACCAGAGCATGTACTATCGTTTCAAGGTCCCTCCGGTCCAAGTAGGGGCGCAGCTGGCGTAACAGCCGAAGCTGAAAACAGGTGCTCTTGACCGTCGCATCCACCTGGGAAGTAAGATGGAGCGACGAATCAAGGAGCACCCCCAAGCTGCATACAGTGTCCTTTACGGGAAGCGTGACCTCGTTCAGGACAGGTGGAACCACCATCATCCCTGGGCCGGGGGAACCTATCACGAGTACTTCCGTTTTCTCTGGATTCAGGCTGAGTCTGTTTTTCCTCATCCAGTCCATTACCGATTCCAGACAGGCCACGAGGGGAGTGACGCCATCCCCGGTCACTGCATCAGTCGGAGACATAGAGAACATTATCTGGGTGTCATCAGCGTACTGATAACCCCGCGCCCCATGCCTCCGGATGATCTCTCCCAGCGGTTTCATGTAAATGTTGAATAGCATGGGGGACAGTATAGCTCCTTGAGGAACCCCAGATCTAAGGGCCCTCTTATCAGAGTAAGCGTCCCCTAGCTGCACCATCTGGAGCCTCCCAGAGAGGTAGGACTGGAACCACTGAAGCACTGTGCCTCTGATTCCCACCTCTACCAGGTGCTCCAGAAGGATACCATGGTCGATGGTATCGAAAGCCGCTGAGATGTCCAAGAGCACCAACAGGGACACGCTACCCCTGTCGATGCCCAGTCGGAGATCATCGATCAGGGCGACCATGGCAGTCTCAACCCCGTAGCCTGCCCGGAAACCAGTTTGAAACGGATCTAGATAATCCGTTTCATCCAAGATCGATTGAAGCTGGATCGTAACCGCCCTCTCGATCACCTTCCCCAAAAATGGCAGTAGCGAAACTGGCCAATAGTTATTATGAACCAGGGGGTCAAGGGAGGGCTTTTTTAGTATCGGTCTTACAATGGCCAATTTAAGGTTGTCAGGGAACTGCCCTTCCCTCAAGGATGTATTTATAATCCGGCGTAACAATAATGTTACAGCCGGCCCCCCCTGTGCCACTAGCCACGAGGGACAGGGATCAAGAGAGCAGGTAGTTTTCCTAACGCTTCTAAGGATCTTGTCCACATCCTCGGTACTAACAGACTGAAACTTAAATTGTTGTTCTTAACTGCCCTCAAGTCGACTTCGACTTCTGGTGACACTGTGAATGAGAGATCCCTATCTCAACAACCCGGCTCAGTTTTCACATACTTGAGGGAGTGTCTTCTTTGATTCTATCCATTTGGTGTCTTTCTCTCTTTCTGCTGCCCTCTATCTTTCCAAGCATTATTCTCTTTTTTTTTAATGAGTCATGTCTTCCCATGCTGTGGCCAAAGTATGACAGTGTCAATTTAGTCATGTTGGCTTCTAGGGAAATTTCAGATCCAATTTGCTCTTGTACCCATTTGGTTGTCTTTTTAGCTGTTTGTAGTATCTGCTTAACTCTTCTCCAGCACCACATCTCAAATAAGTTGATTTTCCTTCTATCAGCTTTCTCCAGCTCTCACATTCGTGCATCCAGCTCTCGCACTCATACATGGTGATGGGAAATGCAATGGTACAAACAGTCCTAACTTTAGTGTTCAGTGGTATATCTTTGAACTTTAAGCTCTTGCCTAGTTCTTTCATAGCTGCCCTTCCTAGTCCTAGTCTTCTCCTGATATCTTGACTGCAGTTTCCCTGGTGGAGTCTCCTTCTTTGGAATTTTTTAAACAGAGGCTGGATGGCTGTATGTTGGGGGTGCTTTGATTGTGTGTTCTTGCATGGCAGAGGATTGGATGGCCTTTGTGGTCTCTTCCAACTCTATGATTCTATGATTCTGATCAGTGCTTGATCCAAGATATGGGAAATTTCTGACTATTTCAATTTCCTCATCATCTATATTGAATTTGTGAATATCCTTCATAGTCATTATTTTAGTTTTCTTAATGATCAACATTAAACTTGACTTTGCCCTTTCTTTTTTTATTTTCCTTAGTAGTTGTTCCAAGTCTTTGTTATTTTCTGCTAGTATTATGGTGTCATCTACATATCTTATGTTGTTGATATTGCTTCCTCCAATCGTTATTCCTTCTTCCTCCAAATCTAAGCCTGCTTTTTGTATGAAATTTTCTGCGTATTAGTTGAACAAATAGAGTGATAAGATGCATCCTTGTCTAACTCACTTTCCAATTGGAAACCACTCTATTTCTCCATATTCTGTTCTAACTGTAGCCTCTTGTCCTGAGTATAGTTTGCACATCAGGACAATCAAATGTATTGGCACACCCAGCTCTTTAAGTGTAATCTATAGCTTTTCAAGATCTATGCAGTCAAAGGCTTTACTATAGTATTTAAAGCACATGTTGATTTTCTTCTGGAATTCTCTAGTGCATTCCATTATTCAACATACATTTGCAATTTGATCCCTAGTGGTTCTTCCCATCCTGAACCCAGCTTGCATCTCTGGAATTTTTTGCTCCATATTGGTAGAAGTCTGCTGTAGAATCTTGAACATAGCCTTGCTTGCATGTGAAATTAATGCTCTGGTCCTATAGTTATTGCAATCTTTTGTGTCCCTTTTTGGGGGACAGAGACGTATATTGATTGTCTCCAATCTGTGGGCCACTATCTTGCTTTCCATATTTACTGGCAAATTTTAGTCAATTCTGTCTTTGTAAATTGCATGTCTATTTGTATGTCATCTGTCCCTGGTGATGTATTCCTCTTAATTCCTCTTAGTTCAGCTTTTACTTTGATTTCCAAATTTTAGGGTTCCTCTTCATATCATTCTTCTTCCTGTGTGTCGTTCATTCTTTCATTTCTTTTGTGTAGCTCTTCTATATATTGTATCTCTTTTTATTTTGTCTTGGTCATGTATTATGTTGCTCTGTTGATCATAGAGCATCCCTAACTTGGTTTAATTTTTCCTTTTATTTTCTTGATCTTGTGAAAGACGTTTCTTGTTCTTCCTTTTTTGTTGTATCTATCTGTTATTATTGTGATTCTCTTTGTATTTATGAACGAATCGCTGGACAGTTCATGATTCTGGTTCTATCCCTGTCTCCTTTTCCTTTTGTTTCTCATCTTTTATTGTTTGTAATATCTTGTCTGCTATCCATTGATTCTTCTCTTTCTTTTAATAGAACAGCTTATTTAATTTTTAAAAAACTTTTTTCTCATCAGGATTTCAGGTGTGCCTTGCTTTAACCCTGTGGGCTGTCTTAGGTTCCATGTGGGGAGATTAAATAAATAAATGCGGGTTTGACGTGGTTGTCTGTGGCTCTCGAGGAGTATTTCAAAAGGTCTTGTCAAGCACCATGAAAAATAAGGAATACCATTTATAAAAGCTACAAAGAAATGTAACAAATTTTCAGTGTTACTAAAGTGTTGTCTTTTCGTAAGGACTTGGTGGAAACTGATATTAAAGAACCCTGCTGGGAGAATTTTTTACAACAAGAAAATAAGCTCTGGGAGGAGGAAATGGAGTAAGAAAAAAATGGTACATCTTCCTGAGTCCTATGAGACCAACTATAACTGAATATTGCAAACACAATCACACTTTAAATCTCTCTCTATATGTATATTTATATATATTTAACAACCATATAAATTATATATTAAATATATGTACTGTCCCAAAAGTTTCATGCATCCAATAATGTGCAGGATTTGACTGCAGGACTCTTCTGCCTATGCTGCTCAGCATTTCTGCAACATTAGGTGCAACATTAAAAGGTAAAGGTTTCCCCTTGACAAGATTGTCTAGTCATGTCCAACTGTAGGGGGTGGTGTTCATCTCTGTTACTATGCTGAGAGGGGCCTCATGTGGTGTAAAAAATGATCCCATGGTCATGTGGCCAGCCTGACTGCACGGAATGCTGTTACCTTCCCACCATTGTGGTACCTATTTATCTATTTACACTTTTACATGTTTTTGAACTGCTAGGTTGGCAGAAGCTGGGACTAGTGAGCTCACTCTGTCATGTGGCGCTTAGGTCTCGAACTGCTGACCTGCCAACCTTGCAATCATCAGAGTCAGTGTCTGCTGAGCCAACTTAAAGCCTTAAATAAAAAGTATAGAAAAGAACAATATGTGATATAGAAATTACATAACAAAGAACTTTTGTTTCCCACACAACATAAATACACAACATAAAATCCTAGTACAATTGGCCCTTGGAATTCACAAGGGATTCATTGTGGATCCCCCTCCCCGCGAGTTCCAAATATTGCACATATTCAAGCCCCATAGGCTTGAATGGAGTACGCACCCCATTGCCGTTAATGGTGTTTGCCTCTCCAAGTCTGCAGATCTCAAGTCCACAGATTTGGAGGGACGACTGTACTTCGTTTAACGTGAAAAGGGCTTCCTTTTTAGCCCTGGCAATTGCAGCTCCTCTCCAGCTCCAGCTCTTCCCCTTCTTCTGAGCTCAACAAGCAAATGCAGCCTCTTCCTTAGGCTTTCCCTACCTGCTGGGCCAAACCAATACTCACAGGAGTTACATCTACAAGGACAAAATTTTTATTTTTGAACTCTATATCAAGAAATGCCATTTGGAAGGACTAAGGAGTGAATGCAGGGATGGAGCAAAGAAAATGTTAAGCACAACGGCTTTTCTGCCCCAGATTCTCTATTTTCATAACTGTTTTTCTTTAGAAGCAAAGGACTTCAGGGCTCCTTTGTTTTTGTTTACCAGTAACATACAAATAGATGTTTCTTACCAATGTTCTGTTTTCTTTTTTCTGCACCTTTTAGCTGTCATTGCCCCACTGGCTGGAAGGGGGCATTCTGTACAGAGACAATTTCTGTGTGTGATCCTGAGCACAACCCTCAACACAGCTGCAGGCAAGGTTCCACTTGCGTCCCCCTGCCTGATGGATACTCCTGCCATTGTCCACTAGGGACCACTGGGGTCTACTGTGAACAAGGTATGTGGCAAAGATTGTCAATATAAGGCTACTCCAGATGAGGCAAATGTGTTGGGGAATTATGGTAGACTTGTAGGATTCTGTTTTTATATAATATTCAATGTACCTGTTTGTCCCAGACTATTGTCCAGTGATGCTTTCAAGCCTTTTACTCTGTTTCAAGTCAAGTCTCAAGTCTCTACCTTCATATCTCATGTTGTGTCTCAAGTCCTTGCAAAGTATTTTCAAGTCAATTCACAAATCTAATCTCAAGTCAGGGCACCAAATTTAATAGGGAAAAAAGGCGGTGGGATGGCGTTTTAATAACTAGACAATCAAAAAGATATCCACAAAGTTAAGTTAAAAAATAAAATAAAATTATACCCAGAACCCATATATTCAAAGTGTGGTCCACTCTTTCAACCACACATAGAATTCGTGAGTTCCAGTTGTAATTCAAAACAGTTGAAAGAGAGGGTGAATATTACACCTGTTTTTTATGAGGAGGGTTGGTGTCAGTTGCAACTAGCACTTGGAGGGATGGGTTTATTTTCTTAGAGTTGTGGCTGCTGAGGGGAGCAACATGTCGGTGAAGAAAGGTGTGTTTGTATCTTAATGTCTGACCCCACCACCAGGAGGAAAGTCCATGGCACCATTCACTTCAAGCAGCAGGCAAGACTCAACCCTGAGAGTGCAGGGTGTCTTTCCCTTGCCTACTACTCCTCGGAAAAGCTTTAGAAGGATAATTCCACCTGAAGCCCATGGCCTAATGCATTTGCTGCCCCCCCCCCCCCCCCCAAAAAAAGCACTCTGCTCTCAGGGTGAGTCTTCCCTGCTGCTTGCAGGAAAAGCTTTAGAAGGATCAGCCAATATGCAGTGGATCCATGAAATGGCATTTTAAACTATAGCACTGTAACTCTAGGGGAAAAAAATCAGAAATGTGAAAAATTGCTCTTCAAACTGTAGGACCACCTCAGCAAACCACACCCTGTTTAAAAAAAACAAACCCTTTTTAATAGCCATAATGTAGATCCCAAAAACCACTACAAATGTCCCCCCAAGGATGAAATGAATAGATCAGAGGCAATGAAAACCCACAAAAACCAGCAAAACTGAAGGCGCTATATTGTGAGAACACTTGTTTCTTTAGACCAATCTGGCAGAGCCCAGAGAATCACCCAAAAAAATTCCTTTTACCTTTTTTTCTTTGCCGTTCCATCAATAATGCAGTGAGAGATGTGTGTGTGTGCATGTGTGTCTTTCTGAAATAAACAAAATAATGCAATCTTTGGTTCATTGCCAGATTGAAAAAAGAAGCAAATGGAGCTTGACCTGCAAAGTCAAAAGCAACAGCTGAAAAAATTCAGTGCCTGTTAGCTTGGCAAATGTGAAGGGCACAAGAGTGACAGACAGCTAATTCAAGTCCAGAACATCTGCTTTTCTTAGTCATCCTGTTCTATGAGTGTAGCTCCATTGTCAGAACCATTCCTGGCCCTGCTGATCATGTCTACTTGGATGAGTTTCAAAGATTAACACAAAAGAAAGTTGACAAGGTTCTTGGAGTGGTCCAGGGAGACAATGGGGCTTTCTAGATTGGCAGGAAAGTGTGACATGAAGTTGCCTTTTCCTTAATGTTTAGCAGCTGCACCACAGCCTTTAGATGGAGCTGCGCTGTCCCGCAGTTTTTAAAAAAGAAGCTGGGAAAACCAGCACCTTTTTAAAGGCGCTTCTTCTCCCCTAAAACGCAAAAAAAGCATTTTCATGGCACACTTTCCCTTTTTCTCATCTAAAGGCTAGAGTTTCATGCAGCCATGAACACACTTCTTTTTGCCAATCTAGAAAGCCCCAATATTTTTGCTTCGGTCACACAAATATTGGCTGGCTTGGGCTGTAGTGGGGATAGGCCTGGCTGTTTGGTCCCAGACAAACTGCCTGAATCCTATTGCAAGTCCCAACTGGAATGGACCCATTGATTCAAAAATTGAATCAATATGTCCACTCTAGTCAAGACTAACCAAACAGATTCAAGCCAATATACACTATTTTCCCTGTCATTTCTGGAACATGAGCTCAGCTAAGGACAAAGTGGGGTCAGGAGAAATACTGTAGGGAGGTAAGTCATGGTGGGGAGAAATCTCGCTTCCAGGCTAATTTCTACATAGGGACCTTTCACACTACAGAACAATAATACTTTAACTGCCATGGCAATATCTCATGGAGCCTGGGGTTTGTAGTTTGGTGAGGAATTAAGAGGAGCAATGGAGAATGCTTAATATCTCTCCCTAAACTGCAAATGCCATTGCTGTTAATGAAAAATCATAGCACTTTAATTGTGTAGTGTGAAAAGGCCCCGGCCCAGGTTCCTTCTGGTTCAGCCTTAAACCCCTTAGTTTTGAACCAGGAGTCCTTTCACACAACATAGATATGGCATTTTGATTCTATTTTAACTGCAATTGCAGTTAAAATGGCATCATGATATGGAAGCCCAGGATTTGTAGTTTGGTGAGGTACTAGAACTGAGAATTCTTTTTTTTAAAAAAAAAGTTCCTAAATTGCAAAAGATGAGTTTTTTACCGTCACATTGACTTGACTCATTATTTTCCCAGTTTTGTATATGTGGGGTTAAGGCACATTGCTCAGTTCCATTATTTCAGTTAAGGACTTAATGTCCTATAGTTGATGCTCATAACCATGATGTTAACTTTACTAAATCAAAGTGAATCACTACGCTTACCATTATTGATATAATACTCTGTGCATTTATTTTTCTGCTGGGGCTTTTAGAGATACAGTACCCTTTGGGTGCAGAACCAACTGTGCTTCTTGCATTAGTAAATAACTGAAGCAGCACTTAACATAATTAATTAGTGGCACTCTGCCTCCTCATGTGATGTACAGCAAGTTCAAATTCCTCCCATCTGACCTATATAGGAAGAGGCATGGGGGAAATATGTTCTCTTGGTTGTTCTTTCAGTAACCCTCATCAGTGAATAAAATTCTGTGTAAGTAGCAGAGAAATAGAGAATTCCTAATGAAAAGGCCTACTGTGTCAGCCTTAAAATCCTTGACCCTCATTTCCCCTTTGCTGGCAACACAATGAATTGTCATGAGATTTTTCTAAATACAGTTTTCTTCAGCGAATGGTAACTTACAAACAATTAACTGTTTATCCAGACCTAAAATCTTAGCCTCTCTAGATTTATAGTGGGTTTACAAAGAGCATTGTATAGTCCAACCAAGTAGGAAATTGTCATGCAGTAATAACTACCAAGGAAGGAAGGAAGGAAGGAAGGAAGGAAGGAAGGAAGGAAATTAAATAATTACAGAATAACCTGAGGATTTACAAATCAGAAGGAAGGCTAGATTAAAAGATGTCTACCAAGCAATGAGAGATACCAGCTGAATTTTGCCTGCTGGCCAAGGGCAGTAGACAAAGGAAATGTATTCAAGACAGAGGAGGGCAAACTAATTTTCAAGGATCCAAATTTGATTAGGAAAGATAATCTTCAGAGAATGCTGACATGGAAGAGAGTGGGGTGTATATACTGTTGGTTGAGAGGAAGCATTTACATTTTAATCAAGACCCAGCAAATGCAAATGCAAATGAAAACCACTCAGGGTGAGGAGGGTTTCCCAGTGGACAATGGATCGTTAATTAAATGGACACCCTGAGGCTTTGCCATTCAGCAACAGAACAATACACAGATTAACATGGAAATAGCTTCCTCTTAACCAACAGTATATATCCCCCCCCCCCCCACACTCTCTTCCATGCCATCATTTCCTGAAGATGCCAGCCACAGTTGCTGGCAAAATGTCAGGAATAAACTCTTCTAGAACACAGCCACATACCCCCCCCCCAAAAAAAAAAAACCACAAAAAAAACTTAGGTCTTCCATTTGTGTGGGAATGGCTGCTGTTTTGCTCAGGAATTGGGGCTGGACGTTGGAAACAACCTGAAGGCACACAGCAGCATCAGCAGCAACAACAGCAGCATGTTGTCCTATCGGGATGGTTGCAATCTTTTTAATAATTTCATTTAAAAAAAGAAACATGTAGATATTTGAACCTACAAAAAACTATGGATGCTTGCCGTGAAAGCCTTCGACTTCATAATGAAAGACCTAAGATTGGGAACCATTGGTTATAGGCTGTAGCCAAACGTTAGGGCTGGGTCCTGACTCTCCAGTTTTCATGGGCCATATATTGGTGAGAAAAGAGGTTGCAAATTCTCCAGTTGTGGTAGACCCAGCTCCAGGGAATAACATCCAAAATCCACAAAACAGTGAAACCTTTTTTGGACACCCAAAATGCACAAAATACATGATGTAAGCTTTTGAATGAGGGGTTCTTCATTAGGCAAAGATGTTAAAAACCATACAGGAGATTTTTTTTCCCAACATGATGTTAGTCACAGACCTGCATTTAGTCAAGATGTTGTTGTTGAGATAGCATGGATGGATATCTATGCAGCTAGGCCCTTTTTCTTTCTGGCCATGTGGTCCTGGGAAGAAAGCATTCAGAGTCCAGAAGAAAAAAAATTGAATTCCATTAGCAATACAACTTCCTCATTCCAGTTGTAGTGGTGCCAGGGCCCACCCTCTGCTCAGCCTTTCATCTACCTTCTGGCTAGAAGTAAGTATGCTGGATTAGATGTTCCTTATCCCATCTCCCTAAACAGGTGAGAAAGAATAAATCCCTCATTTCACCTTGATCTGGGAATAGCCCCTTTAGTTAAGATTTCTTTCTTAATTTTCAAACAGGAACATATCTTCTCTGTGTGTGCATCTGTGTTTGTTTGTTTGTCTGAATGAATGAATGAATGACAGGTTGTGAACAACTGCAGTTTGTAATTAAAGCATAACATTTAATGATATCCCTAGCTGTCAGGTTTTGGGCTGGAAATCCTAGGATCTTGGATGGTCCTGAACTGACAATCTAGAGATGACCTAAAGGACTATTCACAAGTTTAATTTCAATATTTAGTTAAATCCTTCTAAATGCACAGGGAATCAGATCTTTTGGGAAGGCTATGATTCTGCTTCCTTCTCTCCTCTTTCCCCTGCTAAAGATGAGCCTTTTCTTTCATTTTCAAACTACTTTTGCACTTTGAACAAAGTTTGCAGCAATTGAGGTAAGTAAAAGATAAAGGAGGAAAGGAGGAGGAGAAGAGGGAAACTGAGTCAGTTTGAAAGCAGCTGAAAAGGTGGAATGGTAGCAGATTGCTTGGGACTGTCCCTGCCAAGTCAGGGCAGTTGCCGCTGAAAATATGTTGATTCAATGGGTTTACTCCAGTTGGGACTCACCAACAGTTTCCCAGCCATTCCCTTTTAACATAAAGCCAGTTTTGTTTTTCATTATTGCACAGGTACCAGAACATGATTATTGACCATGTTTCTTCAAGTAAGATCAATCAATTTTGACCTTATCAAATTGGGAGACTGAAGGAAAACCAAGTGTATGAAATATTTAAAAAGACCCCTAGTGTTAAAGACCAGTGTAGGTAAACTGACAAGAACTCTGTTTTTAGAAGGTTCTAATATATTAAAAGTTGGGTACAATAAGTAGCAGACCAAGCAAACCCAGCACAAGCACCAACACAGCCAAAATAATAAGTTGTGCAATGATTTGTATAACCTTCTGTACAATACCACGAGGAAGCAGAATCAAAACTCTGTGTTTAGTGTTTGTGCAAGGATGAAAGGGGGGGTTTTGCCTTGTGTGAACAAAATGACACCACTTTTTACAACTCACTCCCCCGGAAAAAGAAGCTGACAAAGAATACACCCCCCCCCTCCAAAAAAGCTGGCAAATAATATTGTTTGTAACATTATATTCCTTGCACTAATGTCTAATGTCATAATGGATAGCATCCCCTAGATGGCAGCACAAGACAATAAACAGCATAATGAAAGCTTTTTGCTAGAACTGTATGCCTATTCTTAGATTCTAAATAGACATTTGGGGATATATTGTTGTTGTTGTTGTTTTTGTTGTTGTTGTTGTTGTTGTGTGCCTTCAAGTCTACTTTTGATAACACTAAGACAAACCTATCATGGGGTTTTCTTGGTAAAAGTTGTTCAGGGAAGTTTGCCATTGAGAGTGTGATTTGCCCAAGGTCACCAAGTGGGTTTCATGGCCAAGCTGAGAACTGAACCCTGGCCTCCAGAGTCCAACGTTCAAGCCACACTGGCCCACCTTTACTGTCTATCATATAATACATTGAATACATACAATGCTGGAATAAAAATTTCTACAATAAAAGAGCTTTACAAAGTAGTACCAAGGGCTGGTCTACATTGGCCAGAAATTCTCTGGGCTGCTTCTGCAATATTCTGGACCCAGAACTGCCTCAAATCCTTCCCTGTTATGGGGCTGTACAGCTGAGAAAAAAAGAGACCATATAGGCGTGGCAACAATCCGCTCTAAAAAGGAGATGCATATTTCAGCTCCTTTCCGTGCCACTGCCAAGACGCCATTAGTGCCCTGGAGCAGCACAGCGCTGTCCCTCGTGCGCCACACCATTTAGAGGCTGTGTATGAGGCACATCATCAGCGCATGTTCTGTCTAAATGTGAATGCACCAAAATGGTTTCGGAAGAGCACAGAGCGTGAGGATGCTCTGTACTCCCCAACCCTAATTTTGGCCCCAGGCTGCTGCAAAGCAGCAGTCTGTACTGAGCCTAAATGTTCAACATCAATCACATGGCTGGGCACATTGTGATCTCAGAGGGAATGACTTATGGTGGACAGCACAGCAGCACACAGGAGTAAACATCGGCCTGACATCAGTGAGGAGTGCTCTGGATTTTCCCATAAAATCCAGAGCAAAAGGAGAGGGGTTTTTTTACACTGCTTTAGCCAGGGACAGAGTGATTTCGATGTGGAACTGGTCTCCCCTCTTGAAGACAGTCCACACTGAAATCAGGGGTTTGGCTCTGTATCATGTAGACAGGTCATGGTGAGAGCAGAGGGCAACTGGTGTAATTGGACCATGTAGACATGCCCTGGATTAGACCAACTTGTCAATCTAATTCCCCAAGTCAGCAGTTGGGAAACCCCCTTGTGTAGAAAAATTCCCAGTTTGCCTCTTATGAGGGAATTTCCCTGGTATCATTCCACATCCTGTGGTCTTTATTTGAGTGAGCTGAACCAATGCAGTAAGATGAATGGAAGGAAGAAAGATTTAGGACAATACTGCACTGCATTGTTCTAGTGCTATTATTCTACTTTTAATGCTGTGGCTGCCTACTGTGGCATTCTGGGGCTTGCAGTTTACAGAGGCCTAAGAGCTCTCTGGTTGAAAATTCTAAATACCATTCCCTAAACTGAAAATCCCAGAATTCCATAGGAGACAACCATAACAGTAAAAATGGAATAATAGTGCTGTAATTGTGTAGTGCGGTAAGTGATTACAAACTTATTGCATGAAAAAAAGAAAGGTGAAACTGAGTGGAAGATTATTGGCTTTCTCCATGCCTGTCCGCATGTTCTCAGAGCACTTCCATTCTCTTCCTGAGCAAAACAGTCATAAAACTTTTGTGAAACAGATTTTTTCAGCAGCACAAAAGGCACAGTTTTACTAGTGTCTCCCTCGGGAAAAGAACAAAAGTGCCACAATGTCATGTGGAGAGGCACGAAGAAAGCCAGTACTCTCCCACTCCGTTTCATCATTCTTTTGTCTTGTGATAAGGCTCTTAGTTTGGCTGTCTTTTGATGAGATATACAATGAGAGCAGAAAAGGATATAGAGTTTTATGTGTTTATCAGCTAGAAATAAAACATTAATGCAAAAAAAACCACCCTGATTTAAATAATGTTTGTTTGTTTGTTTGTTTGTTTAAAAATGGTTTGTTTTTTTCAACCCTTTTTTTTAGCCAGCTTCCTGAAAAAGGTTATTATCTAACTGGCCCCTCATAGGTATGAAGTTTACTGGGTGCACAGAACAATAAATCACCCAAATTGGTGAGGTTGTAGATTAAAGGCAAAGGCCATCGCACTAAAAGGGAAAGAAGAAGTGGGTTCGATACATGCTACCTAGTTATACTGAATGAATTGCAGCTGGTCCATGAGTGAGAGTCAGGTGAGGGCTAACTGATTGATAACTCTCTTCGCCTTGCATAGGTGTGGACCCATCCCTGATAGTATGTGTATGTGTATGTGTGTGAGAGAGAGAGAATGCATACCCCATATGGAGACATTAATATTAGGTTTTGCCTGATAATATCTTCACTGGCTGTTGTTGTGTGCCTTCAAGTCATTCCCAATTTATGGTGACCCTAATACAGCCCTCTTATGGGGTTTGCTTGGTAAGATTTGTTCAGAGATTTGCCTTTGTCTTCCTCTAAGGCTGAGAGAGTGTTACTTGCCCAAGATCACCCAGAGGGTTTCTGTGGCCAAGAGGGGATTTGAACCCTGGTCTCCAGAGTTGTAGCCCAATTCTCAAACCACTACATCATGTTTGCAATCACTGGTGGACCATGCTCTTAATTTGTATAAATGTGATTACAATAATTAAAGAACAAAGAGTAATGCCAAAGGATTCTGGCAGCATTGGGTCCCCAAGGCTGTTTGTGACCTTCCAGATACTCCAGGCTGCCCTTTCTCCAGCCAAAAAATGGAAAGTGACTAGCCTCTCCTGGAAGCCTCCAGGAGAGAGAATTCACTTTTTAAATGGGTTGCAGCCCCTGCCTTTAACATTTTTAAATAACAATTTTTTCCCCAAATGAAAAGTGGACTTTGTGCAGGGGTGAAGCTATGGATGGGCAAATGGATCTGGCCTTACAAAAAGAAGAATTCTGCCCCCCAAAATGAAATGTTCCTTCACTCTCCAGATTTCTAGCATTTCCTTACTTAGGCTGAGCATGTAGAAATTGACATCCCAGGGAAAAGGGCAGACCACATGTCCCAAGGGAATGTGAACATAGAAAGCCTAAGAATTCCTAGTGTAAATGATTTTCAGTGTCTTATTCTCTGCAATATTGAACAATGGAGAATTTCATTTGTTGAGAGGCAATGCTCTCATTCTCTTTCTCCTGTAGCGACACACCTGAATTCTGTGCACTTCTGGTTGGTTGGCTGGTTTAATGGTCATCTGTTAATAGCCTTCTGAATTAGGTTCCTCAGTAGATGTCATATTCTGAAATCCTTACTCACAATTATATGTAATGGTATCTCTATCCATATTTGGGGGAAAACCTGCTATTGTCAATGATTGGACAATAGCACAGTCCATGATTGCATTTTGGGGATGGTCAGCTGTTGTGTTCTATAACCTTTTGTACTTTTTGTGCAAAATCTTACATCTAACCATAAGATGAATTCATTTCTATGGATCCCAGAATGCTATCTTGCTATTCAC
The DNA here is from genome assembly GCA_034509955.1 of Urosaurus nigricauda. Taxonomy (NCBI): domain Eukaryota; kingdom Metazoa; phylum Chordata; class Lepidosauria; order Squamata; family Phrynosomatidae; genus Urosaurus; species Urosaurus nigricauda. The sequence continues at coordinate 250,164,878 of JAOEGL010000001.1, read as the reverse complement.
CTCAACATTCCTGGAGAATTGTGGTGGTCAAACGTTGTCAAAAGAAGCTGTTACAATTAAATTTCAGGATGTGGTGTGTTCAAAGCACAAAGAAGCCATTTGGGATTTGAAGAGTCTGAGAATTGCCTAGAGAGAGAGGCATCCATGACAACAGCAAATGATAGGAGAGGAAGGCAAGGAGAACAGTGGTGAACTGGGGTGTTTTGTAGGCCTCCTAGCAGAAAATAATGAGCGCAAGAGGGAAAGGGGAACGTACTTCAGCAAGAGTACTCTCAAAGTCAACACCAGTCTCATCATTCTAATTGGTCCAGTGGGATTCTCACCTTAAACTCGTCTTACATTTAGCAGTGTACTACTAGCACTGAAGTTTATTGTTTCTCAACCCTCCTTCAATTTATTTTTTAAAGGGGCAAAATCAAATTGCTTTGAAATCCACTCTGTTATTGTTGTTAACCACCCTCAAGTTGACTTCGACCCATGGCGACCCTGTAGATGAGACATCTCTAAGAATCCCTGTCTTGCACTGCTTTGCTTAGGTCCTGTAAACTCATAACCTCCTTAATAGGGTCCATCCATCTAGCCTGTGGCCTTCCTCTTGCTCTGCTTCTCTCCATCTTTCCTAGCATTTTTTTTTCCCAATGAGTTGTGCCTTCTTATGATATGTCCAAAGTACAACAGCCTCAGTTTTGTCCTCTTAGCTTCAAGGAAGATTTCTGGCTTGCTCTGCTCTAGGACCCATGTGTTTGTCTTTTTGGCTGTCCATGGGATTCTCAGCACTCTTCTCCAACTCCACATCTCAATTGAATTTATTTTCTTCCTATCTTCTTTCTCAATGGCCCAGCTCTCACATCCATACATGGTAATAGGGAATTACCATGTAGTTCCATTAAATTTAATTAAATTTAATTCCATTTAAATCCACTATCATACATTAAATCTTTTAAAATGTGTTCAAAGTATTCTTTGTGGCCCACTCAATAGCACAGCAATACTACTAGGGATGGGAGGGCAGTTTTGTATTTTTTAAAAAATCAGATGGCTGTTATTAGCACTTTCAGTACTCAGTCGTACGTAACACTGTCTCACGCCTATTTTAATTTGTAAAACAGTGCATGTCGAGTGGGAAAGTCTGACAAAGGGAAAACTGAGTACAATAAGATCATAAGAAATGTTTAGGATATTCTTTTCAAATAGACTTTGCAGGCATAAAGGTAAATGGTCCTCCTGGATCCAGTTAACAAATTTTTCAGTTATTTGATCATTGTACATTCATAAAAATGAAATGTTGTCACATATATGATCCTACCTGGTGGCTCTTTTCAGATCTGGGAGTTTTCCAGCTTGAAAAAATAGCCACTGGAGTGCTCCTGAAAGTGGGGGTGGGCCTGGGATGTATTCAGGCAGCAAAATTGAAGCCAAAAACCTCCAATATTATCAGGATGCCACCCAAATTAAGGGTTAAACTGGATTGAGGTAAACTCGTTTAAATCTACATGTGATCAGCTCCCATGTCTGCCATAAGATTCCAGAACCATCAGTGGTGCTCTTGCTCTATGGAGATTAGTGCACTGGCTTTCATTCCCATGCTAGGAGCAGGATGTATGCTCACGAGGATGGATTGTCTCGTACGGCTCCATCCCTGGGCAGTACTCATCCTGTAGTCTTGCTTACCTCTACTGAGGGCAGCACAACAGGGGAGTATACAAAGAAGAGTCCAGAATCCAGTCCAAAGGTCACACAATACCAGTCAGTCACAGCAAAGGGCAGAAGCAAGAGAGTAGTCACAAGGCAAGTCCAGAGGTCAGATAAAGAGAGTCTTGAATCCAAGAACAAGGAACACAGGAACAACAAGGCTACAAGACTGGTTGTTGACTGCAAAGAATGTCTGCAGCTGGAAGTCTTTTAAAAGGCCTCAGCTGAAACCTATTAGCTCTCCTCTTAGCTTCCAGCCTGGAAGATTGCCTCACAAACTCCTTGACCTGTCTTCTCTCCACAGGTCCTAGCACCTGCAGCGTAGAGTCTGTTTCTCCCTCTGCAGTCTGAAGCTTCCTGAGCAATAGCTTCCTGAGTTTCCTCTGAGACTGCTGAACCAGGCAGCCCCAGATCTGCCCCTGCCTCAGTCTCCTCCATTTCTTCAGCGTCTGAGTCTTCTGACTGTGTCTCTAAGTTAGACCCAGGGCAGTCCATGACACCTGTACCCGACCAGTGTTTCTCTCAGACCTTTTAAAGAATGGGAAAATCTGATTCTTTAAAGGTCTGGGAGAAGCCTGGGTTAGGGATGGGATGAGTACTGCCCGGGGATGGAGCCATGCAATACAATCCATCCCAGTGAGTTTACATCCCATGCCTAGTGCGGGAATGGAAGCCAGTGCACTAATCTCTTTTGTCTTCCCATTTTCTCTAAAATGGTCTAACAACAGAGATTCCTACAGGGGAGCTGGTTTCCACAAAGATGCATTCATGGCCAGCATCCATAGTTTTTTGTGGAGCTTTTGGGCTATGTGGCCATGTTCTAGAACATGGCCATATAGCTCGAAAGCTCCACAAATAACTATGCATTGTAATGCTCATCTGGCCCAGTGTGCTGCATGCATTCTCATCCAGGCCACTTAAATGTTGAAAGAAGCTAACACCTGTAATTTACCCAATGTAATACTTAGAGTTTAGAGCAGTGATTCCCAAAGTGGGTGGTACACAAGTCCCGGGAGTGGTGGAAGGATCTGGGGGGCAATAAGGTAGAAAGGGGGCAGAGAGGAGAAAGGGGGGTGGCTGGAGGGGCTTCAGTCAAAGTATTGATGTGTAGGAAAGACAAGGGGAACCAGTGGTCTTTAACACCATGGTGGAGATGAGGATTGCATGAAACTTCTTTTCAGGCTCCCCAGAAAACGGCCACACAGCCTTGCTGATCATTTTGTGTGGTGGTGTCTCCCACCCTTTGCCTGCCCATGTGAATTCACTCCCTTACTAGCATCTTTCACTAGTAATGGCCATGACAGAAAAAAGGAACTGAGAAAAGAGTGGGAACGCTAGGGGATTTATATAGGGTGGGCAGAGCTACTGCCAAAAAGTTGCTAAAGTTGCAAAGTTAACTTTGTTCAGTGATTCCAGAAAGTTCCGAGCATTACTGCAAATGCACAGAAGAACCCATTTGTGTGATTTGCAGAGACCACGAAGAAGAAACAATTTTTTGTGTGAGAGTGGACACTTGAAGCTGTGTGGGGAAGACATGTCTCTGGGGAAGGAGTATTTGTGCTCGATTCTTGGAAAGAGTCCTTTGACAGTGGCTCCTGCCATTAAAATCTCACCCTTTCCAGCCCACACCAGTCTCCAGTCCAGATATGGTGCTTCTGTAAATACCACAAACACACACTGGCAGCGCTTTTCTCTGCCCTGATGAAGGATTCAGAGTCCCTCCTCTCTAAAGAGACGTTTCTTCCTTGCACCTGGTCACCCTAGGATAGCAACTGATCAGCTGCCTGACCAGCAACCCATATGCTTCTTGTCTGCACTGGTCTTTGCTGCAAGACTGGTATGGTGAGTGGTCTCTTAGTCACTGCTCAGCCAGTTGCTCAGTTGCTGCTCTTGCCCGCACTGGCCCATAAGCAAGAAGCTTCTTGGTTAGCGCTCAGACAACTGCTTGTTTGCTGCTCTCAAAGTGACTGGATGCAGAGAGCAGCACCCAAGACTGGTTGTTTTGAATTTGCAGTAGAAAAGGTAAAGGTAAAGATTTTCCCTTGACAGGATTATCCAGTCAATCTTGTCCTGTCCTGGTCCTAAACCAGTGTCTGTTTTCAGTAATGGACTGGATGAGGGCAAACAAGTTGAAACTTAATCCAGACAAGACAGAAGTGCTACTAGTCAATCAGAAGGTAGATCATGGAACAGGGATCCAGCCTATGTTAGATGGGATTACACTCCCCCTGAAGACACAGGTTCATAGTTTGGGGGTACTCTTGTACTTAGCTTTGAACTTTGAGGCCCAGGTCTCTGTAATGACCAGGAGTGTTTTGCACATTTAACGCTTGTGCGTCAGCTGCGCCCATTCCTTGAGACATCAGATATAGCTATTTGGCAGACCGTATCTCACTGTATGAACCGGCCCGGGCCCTGAGATCCTTTGGAGAGGCTCTTGTCTCCATCCTACCACCATCACAATCACGGTTGGTGGGGACACCAAAGAGGGCCTTCTCGGTGGCTGCCCCTAGACTCTGGAACTCACTTCCCATGGAGTCCAGAATGGTTCCCCCCTTATTGGCCTTCCACCAGCAGGCTAAGAACTGCCTTGTTTAGACAGGCTTTTAAAACAGAATGGTTGTAAACAGCTTGGGATGTTGTTTCATTTTAATGTTTTATACTGTTTTAATAGTTTTCTATTTTAACATTGTAATAATTAATTCTTTTTAATGTATCTCTTTTTCTATGTTTTTAATTGTAGCTAGCATGACTATATGGAGAACAGTAGACCTAATATCAAAAAATATGTGCTAGGGAGGTCCTAGGGTTGCTGCCCAAAGGAAAAGGGATGGTAGCCTGAAAAAGTTTGAGGACCACAGTTTACAGCATGGTTATAATTGTTTGGTTTTTATTAAAATTGAATTACTCCATTAAGAAGAGCCTCAACATCCTTTGTGCTGGCAGATGTCTATATAGATGCATTTAATTTAGAAAACTGGAATACCAAATGCTGTAGGCTGTATTTCAGAGGAAGAAACTGGCAAAACCACCTCTGATTACACCTTGCTTAGGAAAATGCTAAGAAATTAATGGGGGTCACCACAAGTTGACATGCAACTTTAAGGTGCACACACACACACACACACACATTCTGGCTTTGGGGGCACAGTTCTAGGTGCAGCTTTTGGTATACAAAGTCCTAAATAGTTTGGGGAGTCAGGATAGCTAGAGGTCTGCATCTTTCCATATGAATGTTGTTACAGTTATGATCATCACCAGACTCCTTATGTATGTCCCATCATATAGAGATGGGCACTTCAGTCAGGGCCTTTTCACTTACAGAATTCTTGTTTTGGAACTTCCTTCTGAAGGAACAAGGACTGGATCCTTCTTTATTTTGTTTTAGATGGGCAAAGAAAGCTGTTACATTCTGCCAAGCTTTTAATATTGCATTATGTTCTGTTGCTTTTTAATGTTAGTGCTGCTTTTAAATGCTATTGGGATTTTTATCCCTTGGGTTTTTTGTTTCTTTGTTTGTTTTGCATTTGGTTGTAGTTTTAAACTTTTGGCTATATGCTGCTTTGTATGCTGGTAAGTGGAGATGTGATTTATAAACAAACAGTCAAACATTTAGACATATGGAGATGCAGAAAAGTCTGCATACACTGGCATGTACCACTTCTGGCATATGACTGCAAATGTTACTTTCAAGCATAGAAAAAGTTGCATAGAAAAAGCTGTAGTGACAGACACAGCTGGCTCACCCTGGATTTACTGCAGAGGCTAGTGCAAATCAAAACTATATATTTAGGGGAGCATGACTATATTGGTTGTAGAAACCTCATTCCAATCCCGTATACAGTACTAGTTGAGAAAATATTATGCTTTGTATCACTAGTGCCAAAACAATGATTTGTCACCAATTCTCAACAGACATTATCACTTTTCTGTTTTGTTTTGTAGCCCTGTCCATAAGCGATGCATCTTTCAGTAGCAAGAAATCATCTTGGATGGCGTTTGAGTCCTTCAATATTCGACACAAGTTTCATATCCAATTGCAGTTCCAGACCCTTTCCAGCAATGGCATCCTCTTTTACACTGCCCAGCACCTGAGCCCACGATCAGGTAAGAGGCAGAGTTTGGACTTGCATTATGCTGTTACAGGAACAAGGGAAAATAATAAAAGCAAATAGACAGGACTCCATTTTAGTGTCGTTGTTCCTATATTGAAGAAGTCAGAGTAAGTCAAACTAGAGAGAGAGAGAGAGAGAGAGTAGAGACGATATACTGACCTAAATCTTAGTTATGTTGGCAAAACACCTTGATGATATTCCACTGCCTCCTGCTAAAATGCCCCCTTTTACTTTCCTGTGTGATGTCCTCCCTCGTAGTGCAAAATATTTTTATGACACTGGTATGCACTACTATGGGCTGAGGATATGGAGGCCACCATAGTTGAGCAGATGGAAAAGGTGACAGCTGTATGTATGCAGCCTGACACTGGAGGTCCAGAAAGCCAACAGCTCTTTGTTTTTCCCAGCTACCCAACTGCTGCTGGATGGTACCCAGACATCTCCTCACTCCACCAGTCACTATTGGGCTGTAGGGATGCTGTGTTGCACAACCAAGGAACATGGAGGTTCAGCTTATTCAACACTGGTGAAGCTTTATCCTCCACCACCAGTACGGTTGGGTCTTGGCATTTACCAGTAGTACAGCTGCAATGCACTCTTGACAATAAAGTGCTGCAACACAGCAAAATAGGGTTTATCAAATTTATCAGTGAGCTTTGAAAGGAGAATTACAATAACAGAGCAGAGAAGTAACAGAGTTATTAGAGTATTTGGACTGCGTATGGGAAAGGGAATGGGAGAAAGAAGCTTTGCTCTAGCAAGGAAATGTAGTTGGAAGGGGAGACTGCATGGATGATCATTATTGAATGTGACTGTCATTTAAATATCCTGTAAAGCAAGGATGGGCAATGATTAGGACAATTCTGACCCCCCCCCCCCCCAAGAGGACCTCAGAGAGCTGTACCCTTTCCACAAAAGTTCATAAAATAATTGGCCTCAAATCCTTCCAGGGTGTAGGGGGTATATTCTTCAAGATTTTGGCCCACTTTGGACCATTTAAGACTTTTTTCCTAACAGGTCACTTTCTGTGAAAAAGGTCTGTCCTCAGCCTCCCATATTCCTTAGAGGGTGTTTGGGGGCACTTAAATGGACCTGGGGCCTCTAAGCTGCTCCCACAGACACATTTTCATATCAGCCCTACAAGAAGCATGTACACATACTTACATGACCACAAGCAGTACTTTTTCTTACATGTACATCATTTTCAGTTTGAACCAGAACACATGAAATTTTCTCACACTAAAATAAGGGGAAAAAATCTGTTGGAGGAAGAGAAGGAAGAGGCTTGCCCCATCTACATGCTTTTTCCCCCTCCAGAGGCATGCCCATACCACTCCTTTCTATTTTCAAAGTAAGCTTGTATGCCACCACTCTGTCCAATGAGCCCTGCATACCGTAGATAAATCCAACACCCACTGAAAGGTAGCAATGAAATTAAGACTGGCATTAATGAAGATACTAATGCAAAAGCAATTAAAAAGGGTGAAGTTATTGCTCTCCCGCACCCACACCAATTGAGCCAGTCCACTTAACTTTTTAAAAAATGTTGCTTCATGATTGTGTCAGCTTTTACCTCTTTCTTTACAAAAAGTAAAATAATAGTAACCCATTTTATACCCAAGGGGTTATTCAGATGGTGAAAATAAACCAGGTAGAATCTGGGTTGAATCTTTATTGTTCACATGCATTTTGAATATATTTGATTATTGGGGGGGGGGGGGGGGTGTGGAGCTTCCAAAAAACCCATTTAACCATCAATGTCGGAAAGGGGGGGGGGTTGACAGGTCATCCTGCCTCAAGTTTCTCAGGTTTTCCTAAAAGATTAGCATTCTTGGCTGTGTGAATAACCAATGCAAATTGATCCAGGATAAATCAGGATAAAATGCATGCCTTGAAAATGCTTCAAATACATTCACATCATTAACTCCATCTTCATTTGAGTGCTGGCCCATGCAAACAACCAAACGCGCAGTTCCATAGTGTAAACAACAAACCCAGAATGCATACGTGAAATTAGTCACACTAAAAACAACAACGTGCAATAAATAAAAATAAAAACAACAACATGTGATTGACCTCTAAGATTGCACTTTTAGCCACACTTGCTTGGAAATGGCGTCTGTTGAAATAAATGGAGCTTTCTATTGTATTAAAACAAAGGTATTTTTTTTAAACAAGGTGTGAAAGAAACATAAGCCAATTCTTTTATAAACTTCAGCAGGAACAGTTCTGTAGAACAACTTGCCACAAGTATTCATTTCAATCACACTTTCTTTCTTTCCATGTCACAGTTCTCCCATCAGTAGAGTCCCTAACCGATTCACAACATCCATGTTACCTAGTCAAACCACATTGCCCCAAAGAAATTAGATGGAAAGGAAAAAACTGAGTCTGTTCTGTCTGCTTTTCAGTGAGCCTGTCAAAACAGACTGATTTAGAGTGATGAAAGGCCCAGGAGTATTCCCGGCAGCCGCCAAAAGAAATGAAAGGAGTTTCTGTTGCTTAGTTTGCAAAGCACCTTATGTAAAGCCTTTCCTTTAGCCACTGTTATGTAAGCCTGAACCATTTAAGCCTTAACAATTTCCTTTGGCCATTATGTAAACCTTAATAAATGTTGCCCATACCTAGGAGCTGACTGCCACGGCAAGGGCCACACACGGGCATCTCTTCAGAAAACTGGATTGTGGCAATGTTGCCTGTCCACTTACTCCCTGTTGGATTTTAAAATATGCAGATTTCTAGACTTGCCCTAATACATTCTGTTCAAGATTATATATTTTCTTGCTCAGTTTAAAAGTCAGAACATTCCTTTGTTCTGTATTGCTGGTTTATAATAATTTTTCCTCTCGTCCCACTTGGCACTGGTGTTGTTGTTTTTTAAAGAGGGGAGGGAGGCTATTTCAGTTTGCACAGGCCAAAGCCAACATTCCAGCCATATCTGATGGGACTACCTAGGCTTTGGTTCTTGCTGTCTGGTACTTAGCCAGCCCTATTAGCTGGCATATTTTGGTGAGTGACAAGTCATGCTCTTTACTATGGCTGCATCTGCACTGCAGAATTAATGCAATTTGACTCTGCTTTAACTGCCATTGCTCAAAGCTGTTGAATCCTGGGGTCTGTAGTTTTGTGTGGCATTTGGATTCTCTGTCAGAGTGCTCTGGTTCCACAAAAAACTACAAATCCTAAGATTCCATAGGATGGAGTCATGCAAGTTAAACTGGTATCAAACTGCATGGGCCACAGCCAATGTCAAGGCCATTGTCCATTTGCTCGGTCAATAAACATTTGGCCTGCTCATAAAATGTTTAAAGTGTTATTTCCCTCCTTTCTTCTCAGGTGATTTCCTAAGTATCTCCTTAGCCAGTGGATATGTACAACTACGCTACAATCTTGGAGACAGAACAGTCATTTTGCAGACCTTTCAAAATGTACCCATCTCAAATAACACTTGGTATTTAATTAAAGCAGGAAGAGTTGGTAATGAAGGCTACCTGGATCTCAATGGCATCAATATAACCCAGAAGGCTAGCAGTGGCATGACTGCCCTGGATGTATGTACAGATTTCTACGTTGGTGGGATGTCTTCTTTAAACTTGGTGAATCCCATGGCAATCCAGAATGAGCCCACTGGATTTACTGGATGCATTCGAGAGATTCTTGTAAACGGCAAAGAACTAAAGCTAACTGAGAATGGAGCAAAACGTGGGTCTAATGTAGGTGACTGTGATGGAACACTTTGTGGCTACAGAGTGTGTAAAAATAATGGAAAATGCCAAGTTGAAAATTCTGGCTTTTCTTGTTTGTGTCCCAAGAACTGGATGGGAAAAATATGTGAGCAATCCACTTATTGTTCTCACAATAAGTGTCTACATGGGGGGATTTGTATACCTAACCCTATGTTATTTTCATACACATGTATGTGTAGAGTGGGCTGGTCAGGCTTCTGGTGTGAAAAACAGGTATCATTTTTTACTGCAAAATTTACTGGTAACTCATACATCAGATATGTAGACCCCCACTACAAAACAAGAGACCTCAGGTTCACGAGAATATCTTTTAATTTTACCACGACTCATATGAATGGCTTATTGGTATGGCTAGGAAAGGCTGAGGATGAAGACAATGATTTCCTTGCAGCAGGACTTGATGATGGAGTGCTGAAAGTTGTGGTAAACCTTGGAGAGAGAATCGCCATCCCTCTAATTCACCAGAGCAAGTCTCTGTGCTGCAGAAAATGGCATTTTGTCACCATTGCACAAAACAAGACTCTCATTAAAGTGTACCTTGATGAGGAACTAGTTCTCTTGGAAGATGTGGATCCGCGAAGAAAATATACGCACTTAAATTATGAAGGCATTTGCTATTTTGGAGGATTTGGATTGGATAGAAGAGTAAGTATTGTTACCTCAGGTCTTTTTAGCCAAGAACTCAGGGGTAAAATGAAAGATGTCGCACTTTTTTGGGATTCTAAAAAGGTCATGCTAATTAAGGGAGAAGGCTATAATCTTTATAGTGGAGATAAGGATTGATTAGTTGATCTCTACCTACTATGTATGATCCATGCTAACTAAAAGCACACAAAGATGCAAATTTCAGCCCTACAACTTCCATGCATAGTTTCTGGGCTGTCCTTGTTCCCTTAGGGTTTCTAGGCAAGATCACATGTGGGCCTAGTTTCCAAGTCCAGCACCTCTATGCCCTCTTCATTTATTTGCCTACATGATTTCTATCCAGAATGCACAAACCCTGCTATCTATAGGCCATATATTTCTGTCCAAGTCCAGCTGTCTCTTCCCTCCTTCAGTTTTCATTATCCATGACTTTTCCAGACTGTGTTCTATCTAGCCATCCTTTTCCAGTTTCACCTACCATCTCTCAACCATTCTCCCTGCCATTTGTTTTTCATGGATATAAAACCTCACACCTTAACTGCTCAAAAAGCCATCTCAGACTAATCAGTTCTTGCCCCTTCCATTTTCTCTGCCATACTCCTAAAGCCTCGTTGTCCACTTACTATTCCCAAATGTCTACTTTATGTGTGTTGTATGTGTGTTGTGTTCCTTCAGGTCATTTCTCACTTATGGAGACTGTTCCTTTAATCTCCTTGCCACTAAATCCTTCTTCTTCATTGTAATCCTGCTTTCTCAGACCTTTTTCCTATTCTTAGATATCCCCTTGTGAGGCTTAACTCCCAGGCAAACTAACAACTGTCCTTTTTCTCAGAGAAACTGAACAACAGCAAAATATCTTAGTTTCCCAGAGAACTAAGTATTCATATATGTGATAAGTTACTCATATCAGCCATTATTGAAGATCTGATTGCCACAGATATACAAAATGGATGAGAGGCTCTTCTTCAGAAATTGCAAATTGCCTTTGCCTATACTCAAGGCAATTGCTTAATGTTAGAAAATTGCAATGACACCTCCACCCACTATCACCTAATAATTGAGAAAAGTTAGTCATTGTTTTAATGTTAATAAATTGTATATAGTATTTTGAAAATGGCAAAGGTTTTCCTCTATTTTCTAGCTACTCCTATAAATTAAAGGAAAGATGGGAGGGAAGAAAGGATTGATTCACTATTGCAGTTACAGATGAATAACCTAGAGTTATGCCTCTGTAACTAATTCATATTTATGGGGATTAAGACGCCAATTCTGATTATTGGAAGGTTGGCAGTTTGAGGACTGAGTGCTGCATGAATACATAGGTAAGTACCACAGCATTCGGTGCAGTCATGCAGGCCACATGACCACCAGAGCAGTCCTCAGACAACGCTGGCTCTTCAGCTTAGCAACGGAGATGCACCGCTCCGTATAGTCGGTTACAACTAGATATTCATGTCAAGGGACTACCTTTACATTTACTTTGCAGCATCGTGTAATGGTGTGAGTGTTGGATTACAACTCTGGAGACTGGCGTTCAATTCCCTTCTCAGTCATGAAACCCACTGGGTGACCTTGGGCAAGTCACACACTCTCAGCCTCAGGCAATGGCAAACCTCCTCTAAACAAATAAATGATAACCCCATGACAGGGTTGCCTTAGCGTCACCGTAAGTCATAAATGACTTGAAGACACATAACAACAACAGCAAATATAATCATGGTTGTGGCAATATTGCCAACATTATTAAAGTCCACCAGTATTACCAGGCAGCAGCCGCTTCAAGCAACAAAGACCTGTTCTCCTATATATCGGAGTGCAGCATACTGATGTTCCCACCCTCTCCTTCCAGTGATCTCTGGTGCATCAATCAGAAGCAGGGTCCATCTTGCAATTCCTCCTCAAACTGGAGATTACTGGCAGGAGGGATAGGAAACATCAGTACACTGCTCCCTGATTGACAGAGGAACAGATCTCCATCACCTGTGGCAGCCAATGCCCAGTAAAGCAAGATGGTCAAGCCAGGAAACTCTACTTTGCTACTTATGTAAGTAGTCGATCTAGGATCTTGACCATTCACTTTTGTTATTAGTAGATTTGTTCCTTTGGATTCATGACATGAAACTAGTTTTCAGTAGGTGCACACTATATTTATTTTTAATAGCCCGAGACTCTTTCTACATTTTAGGATGCATTCATTCAGAAAATAGATGCCAAAACTTTCTCTCTTTCTATCAATATCTCAAATCATTGAGTGCTTATATGCCATTTTCACAACAAAGCCTTCACAAGATGGGTTGTCGTATATAATTAAAACCAAAGAACAATTTTAATAAGTGTAAAAAGAATCCTGTTCCAAAACTAAAAGCAGAAAGTTACTAACAGCATTTTTAAGAAAACACCTTTTGAAACGCACAAGTTTTTTAAAAGTCTGTTTAAAAACTAAAACAACAAAACAACAGCATGCTTCTTTGGGAATGTCCAAAGATTTGAGGAAACTACCACAAAGGTTGTGTCTATTCATCATTAAGTCCTGCATTTGTCCATAATCAAAAGCAAGAACAAACATCCAACTCAGGTCTGTAATCTAAATGAGCATCTTAGAATACTCAAAGAATCAAGGGAATTTGCAATGTAATGGAGCTTTTAGGATAACATATTTCTGACTATTTAAAATATTTTTAGAGAAAATGTAGCAAATGATATTACTTTTGTGATTCGGCCCCCCCCCCCCCCGCCACTTTTCCTTCTCACCCAGTGAATGCAACCCCCTTCTCCCACTGCTATATGGATGTTGCAATGATTTCAAATTCACTTCAAAGTGTCCTTTAAGATTACCTTTTTTGAATTGCTGATCTTCTAAGGATTAGTTGCTGCACTAAAATAAATTGGCCCTGTTGATTCTGATAGGATGCTCCTTTGGGAGAAATGGAAACTAAATATGTACCCACATGAAGATGTATGACACTAAAAACAGTATTTGTTTCATGGCTCTCAGATAAAATGTACTCATTTAGGAATTAATATCTATCACTTGCTTCTTGTTCTTATTGTGTAATAAAATATTTAAATCAAGAAAAGTAGTCGCATCTTTTCTTTACTGAAGTAACTCAGATAGCAGAGTTGCTTTGTTTCCAGTTATTTCATCCATCGATGAAATGGGCAGTAACCCTGAAATTTATTCCCTCTTGCTCCTCAAATTTTCAGGGGGAGCTCAAGAGAAGATTAGAAAGGGCAGGGGTGTGTAGCCAAGAGGACAGGCAGAGGAGGTCGAGTCATGGAATTGGATAATGCCTTTCCATATGCCTATTTTGCTGTTATATGCTTAGACTGGTGATAACAGTTCTGGAGATAGACGGAGGTCAAAGGAATTGTATCTTACAGTAATTTTGGTTATCTGACCAACCCTGAAACATATACGCCATGGGGCAGGATATTTTTCTGTTCAATTTCCTTCTAAAATTCAGATTTAGAATTGGCATGTTGGCATGCAGATCCATGAGGCCTGAGCATCACACAATTCACAGTAAGAGTGGTCCAGTGTAGTCCAAAGACCAACAAGAAAACTGCATATGAGGCTCCCTTGGACCTACTGAATTTCTTCAAACGTTCTTGTCACATCAAAGGCAACCTTGCAGGCCATTTCCTATTTTCCTTTTGCACACTGGCGACTTGACCCAAGTACTGCTCATCTGTGTGATCAGCATGCCAAGGACCTCAAACTCTCTTTACTAGAAAACATCTAGGGATAGCCCTGTTGGCCATATAGCAAATCCAATAACATCCAAACAAGAATACTTTTATTGGGCCAACCAAAATGCACAATTACATGTTGCAAGCTTTCAAAGTCACACTGGTTTCTTCATCAGGCAAACAGGAGAAAAAAATTGATTGTGTTAGTCATAGGCCTGCATTTTCTGTTTCTGGTCTTAGTTCAGATGGTAGAGAGGGCTATATGCTGGTTGGCACCTCCCCCTTTGGCCATGTGGTCACTGGTAAATTTTCAAGGAAATTTATTGTCCATTTGCAATTCGAAGATGTTTCTTTGGAATCCAGCATGTCTCCTTCCTTTGTGAAACTACAGGCTCCTATATAGGTAGAGAACACTGAATTTCTCAAAAAGTCTTCATGTTTTACATCAGGAAAACTTTAGTTGGTGTAGTGGTAAAACATGCCAATCAGTGCCAATATTAGGGGGGAAAAATCCTTGACTTTGAAAATCTTCCAGTGACCACATGGCCAAAGGGGGAGGTGCCAGTCTGCAGATAGCCCTCTCTGCCATCTGAACTAAGACCAGAAACAGAATTTGCAGGTCTATGCATTTTATGCAGGCCTAACGTCTTCAATTTCTCTCTCTTGTTTGCCTGAAGCCAGTAGTGACTTCAAAAGCTTGCAACATGTAATTGTGCATTTTGGTTCTTCCAATAAAGGTATCATTGGTTGGATGATATTTGATTTGCTATATGGCCAACATGGCTACCCCTAGATTTTGGTTGGATGTTGCTGGATTTTCTTTACTAGAAGAGCTTTAAGAGGTTTGACTGTATTATCCTAGTTTTCCTCATTGTATCTTGTAGAAAATACAGTCATGATTTCTAACAGTATATTCTGGTGTCTGCTCACGAAAGCCTATTGACTGCTAGGACAAGGCCATGGCAAAAATAAACCCAAACCTTAAAGGATTCTGACTCAGGCTTTTGGCACTAACATCCTCTGAGCTGATAGATAACAATGAGGAAGATGGTACAAGTGGCACATGGACACCTCCGGATTTGATACCTTGTTTGTTGCGATATCTAGGAAAGGGCTGAGGGTACCACCTGGTCAGGCATCTTGGGATCAGGTTTGGTTGGACACTTAAATCTTCCCACTTGTGTATAAATTCACTCCTTGTCCATCTTGACTCATGATATCCAGCAGAGATCAACCGGCTGGATGGGTGCAGTGGGTGATAAATGCCTCCTTCTGTCACGGTGTGGTGTGTCATATTGTAGAGAGAACCTCCCTGGGCCAGAGATATGTGATACTATCTTTTTCATGTAGGGTCCTGGAACATATGATAGTTGGGCAGTTTCAGACATTTTTGAGAGAAACAGATTGTTTAAAGCCATTTTAGGTTGGCTTCAGGAACAAAACAGCCTTGAATGTCCTGCTGGATGACCTGGAGTGCTGTCCTGTTATCTTCCTGGGTCTACCTTTGGTATTATCCATCCATTGTTATTTTAGTGTGCTGACTCTATGAGGTAGGAGTAGGAGGTACAGTTAGTCACAGCAATTCCACTCCTACTTGTTGTAGGACATGATCAAGAGAAGTGAGGAGTGGTCATTTACTACTGTTATGGGTTGCCATGGCTTTTATTCTGTTTGCATGCTGTTTAGTATTTATCTGAAACAACTGTGTGCAGTCATCAGGATATGGAATCAGGTGACTTCGATATGATGATATCCAGCTCTATTTCTCCTTGTCCTAAGTGTCAGATGAAATAGATGGTGGATATTGTAATGGCCTGGATGAGGACTAATAAACTACAGCTGGGTTCTGATAAAATGGAAAGTCTACCAAGTCTAAGATGTGGCTGAGGCTGCATTCCCCTCTGCAGAAGTCCATTCAGATTGATCTGTCATTGGACAGCAAAGTAGCCCTGGCGTCTTGCAGGGCTTTTGACCAGCTTTTGGCAGGTATGACCTATTATTTCTTTGTCACAGAGCTCATATTAGTAATTTCCCATTTAAAATACTGCAATACAATGTTTAAGACTGCCCTTGAGGATGAAACCAAAGCTGCAGCTGTCTGGAACATCCACAGAAACTACTATCACCATGGTTTCTACCAGAAACCATGTACAATGGGGGAAAAAAGTATTTATTCAGCCACCAATTGTGCAAGTTCTCCCACGTAAAAAGATGAGAGAGGCCTGTAATTGACATCATAGGTAAACCTCAACTATGAGAGACAAAATGAGAAAACAAATCTAGGCAATCAATCACACTGTCTGATTTGGAAAGAATTTATTTGCAAATTATGTTGTAAAATAAGTATTTGGTCACTGACAAACAAGCAAGATTTCTGGCTCTCACAGACCTGTAATTTCTTCTTTAAGAGGCTCCTCTGTCTTCCACTCATTACCTGTATTAATGGTGTGAAGAAATCAACTGTGGGAGCAATAATTAGAAAATGGAAGACATACAAGACCACTGATAATCGCCCTCGATCTGGGGCTCCACGCAAGATCTCACCCCGTGGGGTGAAAATGATCACAAGAATGGTGAGCAAAAATCCCAGAACCACATGGGGGGACCTAGTGAATGACCTGTGGAGAGCTGGGACCAACGTAACAAAGGCTACTATCAGTAACACACTGCGCCGCCAGGGACTCAGATCCTGCAATGCCAGACGTGTCCCCCTGCTTAAGCCAGTACATGTCCAGGCCCGTCTGAAGTTTGCTAGAGAGCATTTGGATGATCCAGAAGAGGATTGGGAGAATGTCATATGGTCAGATGAAACCAAAGTAGGACTGTTTGTTGGAAACACAACTCATTGTGTTTGGAGGAGAGAGAATGCTGAGTCGCATCCAAAGAACACCAAA
Source organism: Urosaurus nigricauda (assembly GCA_034509955.1). Taxonomy (NCBI): domain Eukaryota; kingdom Metazoa; phylum Chordata; class Lepidosauria; order Squamata; family Phrynosomatidae; genus Urosaurus; species Urosaurus nigricauda. The sequence goes on along the minus strand of JAOEGL010000001.1, from coordinate 250,148,096 downwards.
CCTATTGTGAAGCATGGGGGTGGCAACATCATGCTTTGGGTCTGTTTCTCTGCAAAGGGACCAGGACGACTGATCCATATACATGAAAGAATGAATGGGGCCATGTTTCGTGAGATTTTGAGTGCAAACCCCCTTCCATCAGCAAGGGCATTGAAGATGAAACGTGGCTGGGTCTTTCAGCATGAGAATGATCCCAAACACACCACCTGGACAATGAAGGAATGGCTTCGCAAGAAGCATTTCAAGGTCCTGGAGTGGCCTAGCCAATCTCCAGATCTCAACCCCATAGAAAACCTTTGGAGGGAGTTGAAAGTCCGTGTTGCCCAGCAACAGCCCCAAAACATCACTGCTCTAGAGATGTGCATGGAAGAATGGGCCAACATACCAACAACAGTGTCCTATGATGTTAATTACAGGCCTCTCCCATCTTTTTAAGTGGGAGAACTTGCACACTTGGTGGCCGAATAAATACTTTTTTGCCCCACTGTAATTCTGCAAGTTGTTTTTTGTTATATGCACTTGGTTGTGGAACCCCACAGGGTGACCTTGGGCAAGTCACACACTCTCAGCTTCAGAGGGAGGCAAAGCAAACCCTCCTCTGAACAAATCATGTCAAGACAGGTTTCCCTTAGTGTTACCTAAATTGGAAACAACTTAAAAGGCACCCAACAAGAAGTTATATATATTCAAAGTATAACCACACACATAGCCAGTGATACCAAAATGGAAATACAAAGACTGTATAAACACCCAATAATACAGTGAATTATATATTTTTATATTTACCTTTTGATGTCACAAACTTACACTTACACTCAAAATGTATGCAACTACAATTGCTTTGTTTTTACATATTATCTGCTGCTTGTGTTCCTTTCTGTGGTTTTTTTTTTTTTTTTTTTTGGTGGCTGAGCCCACTTTTGGTGCTAATACAGAAAAAGCAGTCTAGTTCAGGAAAGAAAGCTCATTGGCTTTCACAATCTTTATGACATCATTATGACATCAGGAGCAGACAACTTGTGGCCTTCCCAACCATATACTGGGCTGCATGTCCCATCAGTCCTACCCAGCACAATAAACAAAGAAGGATCCTGGGATTAAGAAAAAACATATGGAATTAAGCAGGCTCATTACCTCCTGCATCAGCATATCTGGTTTATAGTGACCATCCCATCTTCCAAGTTAGCCAGAGTCCTCTAACCTAGACGTGATGCCTTCCTAACAATTATTTTCCAAACATTGCTGGAAGGCTTTGCACATTTGTACAATGATCTCATCTCAAGGCAGTAAATCACAGACTGGCAATGATAAAGACATTTCCACTGTATATATTGTACACATACTCTGCCATCTTACTAAATTTCTTCCTTTGCCCCCATGAGCATGTTGTATGTAGGTGGAGTTTCGTACCTGCAGAGTGAGCACAAGGGAGAACTCCGCTGACAACTAGTTTTACCAATGAATATAAATCATCGGGTTATGGAAGAAGAAAAGGTTTCTGCCAAATTGCCCTTCAGTAAAAAACAAAACAAAACAAACCTTCAAAGAAACTCCTAGCTGCCACTGAGAGGGTCAAAGAAAAGTGTTTGCCATCATCTCCTGGCACATGAGGTTATGCATTGGCCAAATTGCTGGAAGCATGAGAGATTGTGAGCACCTTTGGTTTGGGTCTATATTACAAAGCAGGGGTATGAACTGCCCTTATTCTGGTAAAGTTTCTTCTCTCTTCCAGAAGTCTCCAAGAACAGCAATTTACCTTTAAAATAGGCTGCACGCGCACTTCTTTTACTTTTTAACTTCGCAGTCTGGGGGTGCTCCCTGACTCGTCGCTCCTGATGATGAATCAGGTAAATGCAAGTTAGGAGTGCCTGCTATCAGCTACAGCTGATACACCAGCAGTGCCCTTTTCTGGAAGGAAGGGATCTTGAGACTGTTGTACACACACTGGTAAACTCACACCTTGATTTCTGTAATGGTCTACATGGGGCTACCCTCATGCTTGGTCCGGAAATTGCAGTTAGTACAGAATATGGCAGCTGGAGTAGTGTCAAGAACATTGAAGAGGGACCACATTACTTCAGTACTGAAGTCCCTCCACTGGCTGCCTATTAGTTTCTGGGCCCAGTACAAGGTGTTGGTTATCGCCTTTAAAGCCTTAAATGGCTTGGGCCCAAACTATCTCAGGGACCGTCTCCTCCCTAACAATCCTCCCCGTGCACTCCAGCCCTCTGGGAGAAACTTACTGCAGCCTCAAAAATCTAGGCTTTCGGCTACCTCCCAGAGGGCTTTTTCTGTTGCCGCCCACAGATTGTGGAACGGCTTGCCGGACGAGATCTGTCAAGACAGATCTCTTCCAGCAGGCCTTTCCTCGACAGATAATGCCGGCGTCAGGAACCCCTTCTTCAGGACAGTCCCCAATGTCTTTCCCCTGAAACATAATTATATTGCTGCCGTAGTTTACTGTTATTCTGTAACGTGATAGTTATTGTTGTTGTTTAAATTGTTGGTTTTAATCTGATAATTGATTTAATAGTTTTTTAAGGGGGGGAGGGAAGTAAACTTCCATGTATTATGTACTGGAATTTTTATTATTGTTAGCCACGCCGATTGCTCTCAAAGGGGCGGGATATAAATAAATATTATTATTATTATTAAAAACACTTCAAAGCCATAAGCAGACTTCCATTCACTTCTACTCCCTCCCCCACCCCCATGGCATGTTACCAGCCTGCAAGTTCGAAAAGGGTCCCCGGGGTAGAAAACTGGATTCATTGCAGTTGCCTGACCATGCTGTATACACTTCTCTTACCTTGTCCAGTGCAAAAATTCCCACTGCAAAGCCTCTAGGGAAAGGGTGGGAAAATGTGGCCCATTTTTGTGACCAATGAGAAGGCCCAGAGGTCAATTTTTTTGTTTTTAAAAACTCTCCGGCTGCATGGGAGCATTTTTGCTATGCTCTGGAATCTCTCAGGTTCACTTTAAGCTAAGTGTGTCTATTTTGCAATGGGGTATGTGGCTGTCCTTTAGGCTCTCACAGTTGCCCACCCCTACTTTATATGGCAAAGAGAGTTGTTTTTTACATATTCACTAGTGGTCAAATTTTTTTTAACCATGCAAGAGAACACAGGGAACTCAAGGCTTAAAGATATCATTGTTTTGCACATGGTAGTTCTTGTCAGCTGTTTCCTCACTTATTTTAATCCAGGTGATACACAATCCATGACTTTTACTTGATCTGAACTACAGGAGCACAGATTTGCCACCCTATTTGCTTTCTTGGGAATTAGGATTTTCCTTTCCAACTGTTCCAAGCTGCCAAGTGCCTACCCTTAAGATTCCCACAAACCCACATTTTCAGTATTATTCATATAGTGAATTATTCACACTATATACTACCCCTACCCCTTTTGCTCTCTGCTGCTTTTGCCCATGGTAAATATACCAAACTGTATGTATATTTCAGAAAATACTATGTTTGTTTTCTGCTATCTATATGGCAAAATAAGAGTAAGAGAGAGAGAGAGACTACAGTACAGAGATATGGTTTGGGGAAGAGTTACTAGTTGAGAATAACAGAGTGTATAACTGTGTGAGTTAGTGCACAGTTGTTGAAATGGTAGACTGTGCCCCTTTCCTCCAATGCCCCACACCCAAGAATTTACATCCCAAGTAAAGTAAGCTAAAATGCATATTTAAAAGCTGACTTTCTGGACAGTCATATTTTGAAACAAAAGCTTCCATCAAGCATTGTATGGTATAGCATTTTTTTTAATTTGACTATGTAGAGCCATGTGCAAGGTTTGCAAATCGGCCAATATATTTAAATAAGATTTCAAAATAGCCTAACAATTTGTTTTAATCACATATTATTGAAAGGATTTTTTTAAAATTCTGATACCAAAGTGCAAAAGTCTATGTTCATAGGTAAGGCGATTAACTCAAGAAGGTACTTTATGCACAATGTTCTTAATTTTACTGAATACTTCAAAAAACAAGGATCTTGAACAGAATAGTGCAACAGTATCCAACAGGGGGAGAAAAGGAATATGCTATAATTTTCCACAGAAAATCATATTTTTTTTACTGATCTATTTATTAAAAACCCTAAGGTCATTAAAAATTATCAGTCATGAACTGTAGAGCCAAGCCATATTTATAATCTTTCTGTTATATTGGTTTAGCCTATTGCTTCACATCTATTAAAATCAAACAAACGACAGCTGTGAGAAGGCTTTATCATCTGTAGAATCAAAATATCCCTTAAAATATTTACATTTTACAATATAAAGGATAGTAAAACACAATGTCATGTACAAGCTTAGGTATTCAAGTTTTCAAAGCATGGAGATGGGTGGAAAATTAATACAAATCAGAGCACAGAGGCTAGCGGCGTAAAAAAAAAAGCTTAAGTGTATTCATAAGCAACAAAATGTAGACTATGTGGCCTTCTAGTTTCTGCTCACAAGCTGTTTAAGATGTGTGGAAATTATCCAATGATCAATACTGCTCTTTTTTCACGTTGTTCTTTTGCAAGTCTTCAACTCCTTCCAGCATATGCCGCATCTCACATTTAAATATGGATTCTGAAGCTGTGCCACGATCCATCTAAAAAGCCAGTGCCATTTTACAAGAGGAAGTGGTACCAACTCCACTTTTATAGTTACTGGAGCATCTTCAAACAGAAAGTATGTATTGCCAAAGGCTTCAAACATTTCAACTGTACCTAAATTTGAAAAATGGGGGGGGGGGGGCTCTACATGTTTTTTATTGCATATTTAAAAGAAAACTCAAAATACTGACTACACAAGCAACGTAAAGTGTTGAATGATTCAACTTTGCTCCTAGGCCAAACAGAACGTTTTTAAAAAATGAATTAAGAGATACACAGACTGATACCAAACCAGACTTGTTTCTATAAAACACTGAACAGGAAATATAAAAAAGAAAGAGAGATGATGGCACAATTATACCCAAGTATTATTATTTTTTACAGAGAGTTCTAGGACATATTTAAAACAGATCATTTCCTATTCATTTAAAAATGATATCCTGAACCCTTCTTGGCTTTTACCTTTTGCTTTTCCCTCGGTCACTGTGGTCCCTATCTTTGTGATGCCTATCTCTGTTCTTTTCACTATCCCGCTCTCTATACCTCTCCCTACTTTTTTCTCTTTCCTTCTCCTTCTCATGGGCCCGCTCTTCACTTTTGGGACCCTCCTTTTTTTCAGGATTTCTACACTCTCTTGAGGATTTGCCTTCAGAGTCCTTATCACTGTGTGAAACGCGTGACCTCTCTTTGTCCCGATGCCCATCCTCCCTGCTCTTTCTATCTCTTTCTTTATCCTGGTTTCTGTCTCTGTGCCGGTTTCTTTCAGAATCTGTCTCCCAATCATGCCGGCCCTTTTTGGGGTGGTGAGATTCATTGTAAAACCTCTGCCTGTGCTGATCACTTTTCCTCCGACTGAATGCCCTCTCTGTGTGTGGAACTGGCCGACTCCAAGGGTCACTGTGACGCCTATCTGGTCTCCTAGTGTCTCTATTCTGATAAAAATGCTCTGGTCCAGTGAGTCTTGATGGTTTGTGAACTAGGGGTGGTGCTGGTGTGACTGGTCCAATAAAATGTGGGGGCTGACCTGACAGATGAAGCATGGGAGGCCAAGGCATTAAAGTGTTCTGAGCAAAGCCAAAACCCGGTGGAGGAAGTAGTGGAGGGGGCAGGTGAGGGGGAAACCCAAACACAGGGTTGGTTTGTGGAGGAAAGTTAGGGGCCACAGCCCCTTGAAACTGAAAACTGGGAGGTGTAGGTTTAGTGTGCTGGAAATTAGGCTGGGGAGTCCTGATTGGCGAGAAGTTTCCACTTGCAATAGGACCGGGTATTTTGGTACTGAAGTCAGAAGGGCATGCATTTTCAGTCTCAAACTGAGATGATGATGATGATGATGATGATGATGGTAATAATCCTCTTCGGACAGAATGAACTGTTTCAATGCTTTGCATCAGTGCTTCTTCGTGCAATTGACTTGCGCCTTCCAGCTGTGAGGAACATGCACTATCCGCTACAGAGGCAGGTGGAGCCAATGTTTTCTTGCATGCTGGACTACTACTCTGATCTATGGCTAGGTCACTTCCAGAAAGCAGTGAAGTGTCTATATTTGCCTGTTCTGTTCCTGAAACATCCAATTGGGAACTATTTTGTATTTCTTCATTTCTAAGACTGTCACTTTCATTTTCTGAAGCACTGCTTGGCTGGCCTCGTCCTGCTGCTTGCCTTGGATCCCTTTTAAGATTAATGAACTGTGGGGATTTTGAACTGTTCATTGTCACATTATCGACAGATGCTACACTGACATTATTGCTCCCAACTCCTTTTCCCACACCTGTTGGGACAGGAAAATCTGTGGTCTTTTTAGTTTCCTGAGACACATGATCTGCATCACCCAACTTTAAACTGTTTTCTACAGTCTCTTTGGTTTCTTTGTTCTGTGACAGAACAGCCAAGTTTGCTAAAAATGCTTCAGTTGAAACATCTGGTGGTTTCCCCTTAAGACTTAGGTTTGTCAGACTTCCTGAAGAGCATGGGACATCTGCTACTGATATATTAGATGCTAAACTACTGTCAGTGGATTCTTTTGAATTATCATTTGTATCCTTTGTTTCTTCAATTTCAGTAGTAATTACAGGAATATCCACGTTTTCCTCCTGCAGCATGGCCTGTTTATCTGCTAAAGGCAGATCTTCAGTAACAAGCTGATCTCCTGCTGGTTGGGTATGTTCAGACATCTGCCCTGTAGTATCCAAAAGGCTTTGAAGGATGTCATCCACTGGCAGTGGTTTACTTGCTAACTCAAGAGTTGAAGACTGGTTTCCCCATCCAACTAAAACTCCAGGTAGGAACCTCAGAGGCTTTGGTGGTTCATGTTTGATGCCTTCCAGAGCAGGTTCATTTGCTGTTGCTTCTTCTGTGGTAGGTTGTTGGGATTTGATTCTTTGTTTGTGCAACACAGCAGTGAAGGAATTGAAGAAGTCATTTTCTTCTTCTTCCTTCTCTACTATTTCTGAATGAAGGACCTCAGATTTGCTTGGCTTACTTTTCTTTTCTGGTGTCAATCCTTCAGGACTTTCTTCAGCATGACTAGTGACAGCACTGATCTGCCTTTTTAGCTTCTGGCGAATGATCAATCCCAGCAACAAGTTGGGTCGGTGAACTTCAATTCCTATATTTAAAACAAAATCATAGTAGTATAAGCTAATCATGCATTTCAAGATAAAAACTTTCCAACCAAAAGAATAACTATTGCGTTCCCATCTCAGAATGCTCAAGTGATACATGTTACTAAATGTGCCAGGAAAAATACTAAACAAATTTCCCCAAAAGCTGCTCCTGTTAGGTAGAATTTCTGCCCTGCAAAATAATTAAGACATGATGAATCCACAGTGTTCATGTCAAACTGAAGCAGAAATGCATATTTATTGTTTATTTTTTAAAAGCCAATCAAGTCAATACTTCACATGGATTTACAAGCTTCATGAATGCCCAAAAATAGAGCTTTGGGTTATAAAACACTTGCAATGATCAAAAATGGTTAAAACAAAATCTCTACACCCCTTTTCAAACATTTTTTTACCTACCAGGACCATCAAAAGGCACCAACTGATGTGGAATTTTATCAGAAGCACCTAAAGGGATAATATATAAATCCTTGATTTGCTTCATGTTATTAGCTGCTACACCATAACGCTTTCTGCTGCTGAAGTATGCAAATAGTAAAGCATACGAAATCTGATCCTCTTCCGTCACAGGGGTAAAACGAACCACACAAATTTCCTGTTGAAAGAGGGGGAAATTTTATTTACAAGTTGTCAATTCTTTCCTAAAAATCACAGTTCAATATCAGGAGGAGACAGCAGGAGAAGGAGGATTTGACAGCAAACATGATTTTGATTTTCTAAAACATAAAAGAGATTCATTTTTAAGGCCTTTAAAAATCTAAGAAAAAAATCAGTTTATGGAGGTAAAACAATTGAACACTGCAAGATTTGCTGCATTTCAGATAGTTATTTCCCACAGAGACAGAATTTTACACTACACAGACTTCAGTTCCTGGAACATCATTTAAGGAGGATTACCTCTAGTATCACTGACTTCTACCATGCATCAGTTCTCATTACTTTTGGTACCACTGTGCAAACCCAAAAAGCCAGCTTACAAGAAGCCATTCTGGGGGATGAAGAAATCTCCAGTGAAATCATTAAAAATAAGCCAATATGTTGCTCAAGCATTAGAAAGAGTTATCCTTGGTCAGACTCGGAGGTCTGTAGCCTTCCTTTCGAAGACAGTACATTTAAATATGTACACTCCAAGAAATCAATGCTTCTCACACTGAAACTGAATTGCATCAGATAAAACCAACCCTAAATAATCTCTTCTGATTGCATTCTAAATGTGAGCAAAATATGTATTTTATTTTTAAGCAGAAGCTTACTTTTCTTCTTATTTTAATAATTTTATATGTCTGCCTTGGAACTGTGGAAATATTAGATAAAAGCCTATAAACTTTATCAGCAAAAGCTTCCAACATTTAAGAATCCAGATTTAAGGAAAATCTATTCATGCTTTACAGTTCCAAGACAGGTTCACCTCTTTCTTCCTCCTACCACTTCACTCCTTTCCCAAAGCATCTGTACTGTGATCTTTTAGTTTCCCTGTGAAGACCCTATGCCAGGTTCCAGGAAAATACACTGAAAGTGAAGGTTCACAGAATATCTACCAATTGATTCACTGCTGAAGAAGAAACAGCTCCACTAGGTTTTTTTCATGTGAAAAACACTTTTGTGTTTGGTATTGCAAAATTTAGGCAAAACAAGAGAAGCATGAAATTTTTTTTTTTAGAATCCTTGTTTAAAAAATGATTCAGTAAGAACATCTATTACTGCATTATGTTTCAAGAACAAGAACACAGTTTTCATTACCTTTGTCCCCGAGGCTTTTATTTTGTCAACATATTCCCAAACAGTCTGAGGAGATATCCTGCCACCCACTTGGATACTATCTGGCAAATCCTATGGGAAAGAAAGATTATGAATGTTTTTCTTCTAAAACAAGACCTTATAAATTTAAATTTTATTGACATTACTGAACTTACCAGGCTTTACAGTTAAGTAAGAGTTATAAATATGACACTCATCATTTATAACAGAAGATGCATTACAAAGTGCTACCGGTAAGTGGCATAATTTTCTACTGCTTTGAATTGATAGCATTTTAGTGGCATTAGTGAGCTAATGACCAAAAAGACACACACACACCCTCAAAAACAAAACAAAACAGAACAAAAAAGAAAAAGAAAACTAACCCTGCAAAAAGTGCTGGACTGAGATTCAAACACTGGTACTTAGCATGATAAGTCATTCTTGGATGGTAGGAGAAGCAAGTCACAGCCCAGTTTATTTCCTAACCACTGGCTGTGGATCGCTCCTCCTAACCCATCCAGAGAATATACTTTAAATCCCTGATGCAACCACTGGTGTATCAGCAAATCCTTAAGACCATTATGTCAGGAATAATGAATATGAAGCCTGTTAGCATCTACTAAACTGGGTTAGACAAAGTATAGTCATTCAGATGTTACTGGACTGCAACACTCAGCTGATTAGTTATGCTGACTAGAGCTGATGGGAGGAGCAGTATAAAAACATCTGGAGAGCTGCACTTTACTCATCCCTGTATTAAACAGTTATGACCTAAAGCTTCCTAGGAAAAGCAATTAACAACTCTTGACAGTTTTAAACTTTGTTGTTATTAACTGCCTTTGACCTATGGTGACCCTATGAATGAGAAGTCTTCAACAGTTTCACTTACTGACAGCCCTTCTCAGGTCTTGCAGGCAGGTCTGCGGATTCCTTGATTTTAAACCACTATAAGCAAAATGTAATTCTGCAGTGGTGAAAAGAGAATTCAGAATAGTTTTCTAGAGAAGGCAATAATACTACAGTCAGTACATTACCTCTGTTAAGCTTTCAAATGAGCCAGAGATCGGGTAAGCCTTGATAACAAACTTTGCAACAGATGGCATGTTGATAAACCCTTTCCAAATAAAGTTCAGGCGAGCTAGAAATAGTGTTTCACTTTCAACAGTGCCAGGTGTTTCTGATCTGAAGGTTGAAAGAATAAAATAAAGTAAAGAATAAAATAATGGTGACAAGTTGCCTATCCTAGGGAGAAAGAGAAACATAACATGCTAATTCTTGGAAAACAACCAACATACATATATAACCAAATTCTAAAGGCATATTGGTGATTTAATAAAAAAGACTAGGAGAAGTTATATATTGATGGAGAAAGGAAATTTGGGAGGGCAAAAATGACCACTTTGTCCCTGTGCATAAGTAAGGATAAAACATCGAAGTCTGAGGGCATCTTGTGGATATTTTGTCAACAGCAATAATCAAAGTGATATACCATCAGAGATAATATCACCAAAATCATGTAGGCCATTGTCACGTGCCAGGGGCGGAGTGCATACACGCCCTGCAACCCTAGCACATGACAAGGGCATCAAGATGACGGCACCCTGTCTACATGGGCACCACCATCATTATGTAAGCACTGTTCGGTATCCGCACAGTGCCGCACAGGGCTTACATAATGAGTGCACCAGTGGCACACTCATTACACTGCAGCCGCACGCTGCCACAGCTTTAAAAGAACCCACTTTTCACATGTTCTTTTTCCTCTGGCTGGAAGCCATGCAGTTTGGCCATTGCGGCGTCCCTCCGGCAGAAAAACAGGCGCCGGGAGGGTGCCCTTTTGGGACAGTGTGTAAAGCCCCATTGTCTGGCATTCAAAGGGCAGTAACTAAAGAAGTGAAACACTCCAGGGAATATTTGGCAGTGTACACAATAGAAATAGGCTTGAGAAACCTTTTATGGACCATTTAACCATAGTATAATAATAATAATATGATTTTATTTTTTTATGATAAGACAGTGAAAAATAATCAATTGAATAATGGTTGCAATGATGATCTGATTCATATGAAACTGTTCTTTAAGGATTGCAAATACACTGGACAAAAGGCAAGTATGAGAAGCTGTCGCAAAACTAACAAATACCTCCTGTTTGGTCACATGGGCTGCTCTAGTAAATAGTCTGTGGGCCACCTGAAATATGATTACTATTTTGAACACTACAATCAGCCCTCTTTATCCACTGAGGCCTTGAAAATATTTCTGCCCCCCCCCCCCCCCACATAAAGCAAATCTTGATTTTGCCATTTTATATAAGGGACACCATTTTACTACCCCACTGTACATAGTGGGACTTGAGCATTCACGAACTTTGGTATCCACAAGGGGATCCTGGAACCAAGCCCCAGAGGAAATCAAGGAGTCACTGTATTATACCACTCCACTATTGGCACCTTGGATGTGTACAACATTACTCAGTTCTTGCTCCCAAGGGGTCTACAGGCTACAATATATTGTAGGGGAATAATGAATGGAGACAAAAGATAGGGAATACACTACAATCCTATTAGGGCACTACATTTCACTTACTAGCAATCTCAAAACATTACCTAGAGCTTGAAGAAGAGGTAAGTGCTGCATTTGGTAACTCTTTGTCTTCCTCTACTAATTCAGAAGCTAGCATGTTTGTTGTTGAAGACAATGCATCAGCGATGCTTTCGGCTTCATTGTCTGAGGGTTTCCGGGCCACTCCAACAGATATTTTCACATTTTTCCCAGAAACATCATCACTTGGTGGTGCCATTCGACCTTGAAAAGGCAAATTTGAAAGCTTCACTCAAAGGCACATCATAACAATCCAATAAAAATATGTCATTATAACATTGCTCTAATATTGTTGCTCTAACATTTAAAAATCCTGTTGTCTGAAATGAAAATGAGACCTTTATGTATTTGTATAATTTGGGAGGTACTCAGCACAAGCATTTTCAAAAAATCATTAAGGAGAATATAAATGAATTTCTGATGGGAATACAAAAACCCTCATTTGGATGCAATACTAAATTAAAGTTTACTGTTATGAGAAGAAGCTACAAGAAGCCACAAGCTTATCCACTTATGTAATAGAATAATAATAATAATAATAATAATAATAATATTTATTTCTATTCGGCCTTTTCCAGGTGGGGAATCAAAGGGGATTACAGCAAATATTAAAACAAGATACAATAAAACCACAGTCAATTTAAAAGCCCTTTCCCCTCCCTCCCCCCCAAAAAACACATAAAATTTAAACATTAAGTCTAAAAAAGGATTAAACAGCAAGAAGGAATTAAAATGCCTAATACAAAATTTAGATAGAAATAAATCTATGTGCAACAACAAATGTGGGAGGAGAGAAAATGTCCTCAGGGAGAGAAGTGGAGAAAATTGTCAGGAAGTCGTCAGAAAGAAGGAGGGGGAAGATTGAATAAGGCTAATCTGGAATGGCCTGCCGGAAGAGATCCATCTTAATGGCCTTTTTAAAGGCTTCAGGGGTGGAAATCTGACGGATCTCGTCCGGTAGGTCGTTCCAGAGCCTGGGAATGGCAGCCGAGAAGGTCCTCTGGGTTACCACTGACAATCTGGTCCTTTTGATTGTAGCAGATTCTTCCCAGTGGGGTGGATTGTATGGGAGGAGGCGTTCCCTTAAGTAATCAGGACCCATGCCATGTAGGGCTTTAAAGAAAGTAATCAGGTCCCATGCCATGTAGGGCTTTAAAGGTAGTAACCAACACCTTATACCTTGCCCAGAAACTGACGATGTGTGACGATTTTAGAACTGGAGTGATGTGGGCTGATCGCGGAGTGCCCGCGACTAGTCTGGCTGCCATGTTGTATACTAATTGAAGTTTCCGAACATGGCATAAGGGTAGCCCCATGTAGAGCGCATTGCAGAAGTCAAGCCGGGAGGTTACCAGCGCATGTACTACTGCTTCTAGGTCGCCCGGTTCCAGGAAGGGCTGCAGCTGGCGTATCAGCCAAAGCTGATAACAGGCACTCCTGACTGTTGCATCTATCTGAGCTGTCATTTGGAGAGATGAGTCTAGGAGCACTCCCAAGCTGGAGGCACAGTTTTTCAGGGGTGACCCCATCCAGAAGAGGTGCACATATCTCCATTTCCGGTTTTGGGGTCCCTATAACACGTACCTCCGTCTTACTTGGATTCAACTTGAGTCGGTGTTCCCTCATCCAGTCCATTACCACCCCAAGGCAGGTATTCAGAGGAGAGATGCCATCCTTAGAAAAGTGCATCAGTCAGAGACATAGAGAAATATATTTGGGTGTCATCAGCATACTGATAACACCCCACTCCATGTCTCCAGATGATCTCACCCAACGGCTTCATGTAAATGTTAAATAGCATAGGGAACAGTATCACGCCTTGAGGGATGCCCGATTTGAGCTCCCTCTTGGCCAAACAACTATCCCCCAGCGACACCATCTGGAATCTGCCTGAGAGGTAGGAACAGAACCACTGAAGAACAGTGCCTCTGATTCCCAACTCTCTCAGGTGTTCCAGAAGGATACCACAGTCGATGGTATCGAAGGCTGCTGAGATGTCCAAGAGCACCAACAAGGTCACACTTCCCCTGTCGATGCCCAGACGGAGATCATCGACTAAGGCAACCATGGCAGATTCAACTCCGTATCCTGCCCTGAAGCCAGTTTGAAATGGATCTAGATAATCCATTTCATCCAAGACAGCTTGGAGTTGAATGGCAGCCACCTTTTCAATCACCTTACTTAAAAAAGGTAAAAGTGAAACTGGCCGATAGTTGTTTTTATCCAGGGGGTCAAGGGAAGGCTTTTTAAAAAGAGGTTTTATCACTGCCTCTTTAAGACAGGCAGGAAGGTGACCTTCCCTAAGAGATGCGTTGATTATATTTGTCAACAGCATCTTGATCGAATCTCTCCCCTGGATTGCCAACCAAGATGGACAGGGATTGAAAAGGCAAGTCATCTTTTTCATACTACCAAGGAGCTTGTCCACATCCTCGGTACTTACCAACTCAAATTGATCCAGAACAACAGTATAGGCAGAAGTGCTGGACAACTCTCTTGTGATTTCAGTGATAAGGCTGGCATCCAGGTTGGCTCTTATCTGAGAGATTTTATCCGTGAAGTGGTTATTAAAAGTGTCACAGCAGGCTGATGTTGGCTCTAATAGTGGATTCTGGGTGGGGGGCAGTTAGGTTAAATCCCTCACCACCCTGAATAGCTCTGCTGGGCGAGACTTTGCGGAAGCAATAGAGGCAGAGCAGAAAGACATCTTTGCTGCCTCTATTGCCACTCCATAGGATTTAAGAAAAATCATATGGCATGCCTTATCAGATATGAGTCGAGTTCTTTGCCAGTGACACTCTAGTCGTTGTCCATCATGCTTCATTTTCCTAAGATCTTCTGTGTACCACAGATTACGATTTGGAGCAGGATGGAAAAAACACTTAGGAGTGATAATGTCTATAACCCTGGTAAGATTGGTATTCCACATAGTAACCAGGGTTTTGATAGAATCGCCGGCCTTGCCAACCATTAACCCCTATAGAGCCTCTTGGAACCTAGAAGGTTCCATCAACCTTCGAGAGCAAACCATTTTAATAGGTCCTCCACCCCGATGGGAGGGGTAGTGACCTTTAGGTCAGCCTTGATCAGGAAATGATCCGTCCATGATGGATATCTGATATCTCTGCCCTCAGATGTGCCTGTTCCATACAAAAGATCACGTTGAGGGTATGACCTGCACAATGTGTGGGCTCGGAGACTATTTGAGAGAGGCCCATGTTTGTCATGGAAGACATGAACTCTCGAGATGCACCATTTAGATTAGTTAAACCAGTCTCGAGTAGCAATATACAGTGGCAACATGAGAATTGGCCTCCCCCCTCCCCATTTTTTCTTTTAAGCGAAGGCCAAATTTATTGGAAGGTAAAGAAATTCTATGATGATATACCTGCAAAATTACATATAAACAGGATTATTAAATTAAAGGATAGAATAGATGGAAGAGAATTCAAATTGAGTAAAGGGAAGTACCATTGTTTATGAAATAGAATAAGATTGAACATTACAATAATATAATTTCCAGGTAATTATGAATTTCATGTAATGAGGAAAGTTCAATTTTAGGAGGTACAGTAACATGACAGATAAGACTACCCTCGGGGGATGACTAAGTAGAATAAAACATGTACATAATTGAAGAATATGTAGAAGAAAGAAAATTGGTGATTACAGTAATATCAAGATTACCTTGCTTTATGTTAGAAATTATGCTGTTTTATATGTATACTTTAAAATTGCAATCATTTATAAACTGCACAAAGATGGAATAACTGTAAGTTTGTATAAAGATCAATTAAAAAAACAAGGTTGGTGCCAGGATATCATTTTGCAGTTTCTCCTGTCTCTACTCTGAAGCCATGGTAATGCCAGCAGTATGAAAACAGGCAAATAAAGAAGTAATCAGTATCATTTAGGTATGCTTGTTAATATTACCTATGCATATTTTACAGTTAAGATCAAACAGATGGTTTTTATGTTGACTTGTTGTGTCAGGAGCAGCAGATTCATCAACTTCTTTTTCTTTTTCTATCTCCCCCGTCTTCTCCACAGTCTTAACTGGAGGAGCTTCCTGTGCATGAGGAAAGAAAACATTAAAGTACCAGAGGGCTACTAACACTAGGCCAAATGAACCACACATAGCAATCCTAAGCAGGGTGGACAGATAAAAAAATAGACATTCATTTGTCATTTCCAAAGCCCTGCTGGCCTCACATCAGCCTTGCCAGGGAGAGAAGAGTTTGCCTTCTTCATACTAGTAATATTTCACCCCAGCCCACTAGCTTCATCTGGGGGGGGGGGGGGGGGACTTCTGTCAGCTTCAGGCCACTGTAATGAGCAATCAAACCTGATCTTTCTCAGGGAAATGAAGGGACTTGGATGCAGTGGATCTAGGGATGTCTCTATCCTGACCCTATAATGACCTACCACACAGATATACAGGAAAACCTACTATAGGAAAAACACTACTGAAAGTAGATCTACACTGACAAGAGTTTTCTGCAGGAGTACCAGGAGCTACCCTGAAAGACATTCTCTTTGTAAGCAGAGGGTTTTGTTCTTCCCATCCCAACTTCTTTCCTTCCAGCTAATGGATCTGGGATCAGGAATGTGAGCTTAACTTTTAGAAGTCACTACAAATTATCACTACAAAGACTATGAACTTTAGGAGGGGAAGTCAGAAACATCAATCCTTTTTTACATTTCTCTATTGTTAATGCCTTGCCCTCAGAACTAAAACTTAAAAAGGAAATGTGGACCTCTCAGAGAGATTCCTACACATTTCTCAACTTGGCAAATTAATCAAACTTAATCTGAGATAACATTGTGTTGCACCACTTAAGAACAGTAGGCAAAGAGATTTTGTTTCTGTTTTAAAAACAATGCACTGATCTTGTTATATACACACATAACATCTTATACTAATAATACATGCAATGTAACCTGAATTCCCATGGCCACTTCTTGATCTTTTACTGGCGTCTCACTCTCAATTTCTATTTCTCCTTTATGAGTAATTTTTGTGATTGGTCGCCTTTCAACTTCTCTCTGTTCTTTTTCAATCATTTCAATTGTCTGTCAAGAAGAAAAAAAGATGAAATTTACAGTGTTAAAAGCTACAAAAACGATCCCAGCAGGCTTAACACAGCTGCCTTCAACTCCATACCCTTCAGATATGCTGAACTGCAACTTCCTCCACCTCTATTCAGCAAAGTCAATGGCTATGTTAGCTGAATGTGATGGGCATTATTTGAGTTGGATTTGGTCTACACTAGATGTTTAACATGATCAATGGTACAGGACTGAGGAAGAGCAACAAATAACAGAAGCAATGATTCTACAGCTGCTTCAGAATTTGAACCAATTTTGACACAACAAACTACAGTTTATCTTAGAGCTTTGTGAACTAGCCTTAGGCTCACAAGCTCTTCTCTTCCTCATCTTGAATCACCGTAAGGAGAAAAATGGATGCTTTCACTATCATTTTCAGTTAAACAGTTTAGCATTCAATATGTCTGTGCCCTAAACTGAGTATTATCTTAACTGGTCTTATTTTTAAGAAAATAAATTTCATAAGCCCTTATCTGAAATAGTCTTATTTCAGTAAACCAGGATTAAGAATCCTATAGCCAGCTAGATGTTGCTGAATTACAATTCATATAACTCTTTTACCACTAGGTAGGATATGGAGAGTTCAAGTCCAACAACATCTGGATGGTCACAGGTTCCTCAGTGCATTGGACTAGCTACAGTTTGCTGGAATCAAGATGTAACACTAAACTGAAGATAGATAAAAGCTGAACCAAAAACTATGGTTATGCCAGAAGAGATAAGGAGGAGAACTGATGAATGCAAGCCTTACTGACATAAAACTAAACCACAACTTAGCTCTACATTTGTCCAGTTACCCAGCAGCCAAAAGTTGGAAAACTTCAATGGATACCTGAATGTATCAAAAGTAAATTATTTCACTATGACATCTATCTTCCATGTCTACATTCTGGTTACTAGAATGTAGCTGACTTCACAAAGCTGATTTCATAATGATCAAACATGAAGCTAGGTTTGGCTTTTATTGGGTAGTCTCTTGTGAATTTTATTTTTCCCACATGAAATTCTAAACATGTTGACAGTTACTGCTCTGCACAAAATAAATCTGCTGTCTGTCACAAACACTGATGATTAACCTCTCCAACATAACCAGCCTACACATGTAAGCACAACCACCTTGCCAAATTCATCCCCTTATTTTTCCTAGAAAATATTTGCTTCTATACAAGTACTAAAGGGGTGTAGTCTGGTAATACTGTTAGGCTGAGGAAACAATCTTCCCCCAGACCTCAGCACTTTCCTGTGAACTCCACTGTAACAGCTCCTATGAGAACAGAGGACACAGTTATCTAACAGACCTGTATCATCAGGAAATGATGCAATACAGCTCTGCCAATCAATCAAAAACACTTAAAAATACAAACTTTTAAAGAACACTAGAACACATGTCACACAGTGCTTACCCTAGTCTAAAAAGATCTGACACAACAGTGTAGATACAATGGGCAGGCCCAATGTGGTTTTCATTGCCCTGCATAAGAAAAATATCCTCCAAGAAATTTTCTTACAAAAAACCCTGGCCAACAACACTCCATCAGCCTTCTAGTCACTTTAGGTTTTAAGTCTAAAACAGCTCAGAAGTGTCATAGTAAACCTGCTCCCATATTCCCCAGGGTAAAGGGCTTTTCTGAGGTGTGGAAGCAATGCGGGAGGGGGGGGTTGTTAGGAAATGTAACTCTTCAAGGTCTGATGGCCAATATCTGTGGCCTGTGAATCACTGATATTACCTATTTAAACTATAAGGTCTAAAACCAATTCATAGGGACGAAATAGACTGCCCCTTTGCGCTGCGGTCTGGGCAGCTTTGGAGCACAGAGTTTTGACGCTGCATGCTCGGATGTCACCTGGAAGCTGGCTTCATGCTGCTCGGTTGCCCACACATGGACCAGCATCTGAGCATTCTGGTGATGCAGCATTTAGACGATGCATGCTGCAGGGGCGTCATAAAACTGTGGTGGGACAGGGGCAGGAAAACACACCTTTTTCCTGGTGCAAAGAGGAATGGCAATTTACCACTTCTTTTTGCGCCAGCAAAAAAGGTGGATTGGGGCTGTGGGCGTGCGGTTGCCATGGTCCCAATCTGGATTTCTCAGAGGCGGTCTGTTTCACCCTTTGGTTCCAATTTGAGCAGACTCAGTGCATGAGTGGAACTTACCTACCACAAGTGTTAACTTACTAAGTTCCCATTAATTTAATGAGTCTATGCTAGTAGAAATTAAAAACTGAATTTAGACCTAAGATTGCAGGCAGAAAGTGAATTTTATTTATTACATATAAACGAATACATGTAATATTCTGGGAATCCTTTTGACTATAGAGTAGGATAAAAATATGATAAATAAATAAATAATCTTTTGTTTAACATGCAATGTGTTGCTCATATTTATTCAATGAAGCAATGAGATAGGGTAAAATAGTGCAAGAGCAGGAATTAAGTGTCACCAACCACAGCTATCACTTTTGACACAAAACTAGAACTGTTTATGTTTAATAAAATGCTCACTCCTTTACAGACCCTTTTCAAGATTAGCCATTCTCTTTGGTAGCCACAAAGTGAGCTTCTGAGCAATTCTGAATTACAATTGCTCCAAACAAACTCCATAACAACTAGAAGTATAAGGGATATTCATTCCTTGTCTGACTGTGAAGCCAAGCAGCATTTTAATAGCAGAAAATGTTTCTTCAGGGCAAATCACGGCCCAAAGCAGACAACCCTGAAGGGGCAGCTGAAGCCACCTCTTCCAAAGATGGATTGAGGCCATGGCAGCCACACACCATGGCCCTAATCTGCCTTCAACCTGACTGAAAAAGGAACGGCAAAGAACCGCTACTTTTTGGCCAGCAAAAAGTCGGCTTTTCCTGCCCTGCCATGGCCGGAAGCCAGCTTTAAGATGCTGTGGTGACATGCAGCATATAAACACTGTGCTGCCATAGCACCTTTAATTCACCGAAGTGTAAACAGTCAGGGCGGCTTCTGGACATGTAAACGCTGTGCTCTGAATCAGCCCAGACAGCAGCACAAAAAGGCCATATATTTTGGCCGCATGTCTTAAAGTTCAGCTCCCCATCATTGCAGGGCTGGTGGGAAAATGTTATCGATCTACTCCAACATCTTGCCAAACATAATGTCAAAAATCAGCAAAGGCTGAGATAGGTACAACATCTATTCTCAGTGATGTCTGGTAGCTCCCATGGATTTGAATTTGCCATGCATTTTAGCTTTAACTTTAAAGGAGCTATCCAACATGCTAAACTTACATAGGGACTGCACCTTTCAAATTCATACTGAAACCCAGAGCATATTTACTCCATACTAACATGGAGGCCACCAGCAACCACTGCCTTTGTAAAAGCTTGAAAAAAATAAAAAATAGGAGATCTATTAAATATTAAATGAATAAACCATACATGTCTGTTTTCTCTTTTCCTCCATGCAGCCAGTTCTTTAGAAGCCAGCTCTTCTGGGCTCATTCTTATAAGGTGGTCTGGAGTTACTTCACCCTTCAATACTCTTTTAAACAGTATCTAAAAACAACAATAACACATACTTAGTTATAGCTAACAAAAGTTTAAAACCTTTTAGCTTTTTATAATGCAAATTCAATCATAAAATTAAAAACACTAAGCCTTTAACATGACTTGTACATAAACTCTGTAAATGTCTTCCCTACATCTGCTCTACAGAAATTCTATGCTGACATAAATAACCAACATTTAACATAAATGGCTTAGATGTAAGTCTACCAAAGTGTTAAGCTGGTTATTTCTCAAAGTGAAGCTGAAATCAAAATATAATAGATATAGGGTTTGTTTGTTTTTTAACGTAATAGATAGCATGTAATACCTAGGCTATCTAAAATACACACCTATTAAAAACAGAAGCCAAGAGAGTCTCAACAGTATTATTTTTCAAACAAAATTATTTGGATTTTTTTTTTTATCACAAAAGAAAAATCAGGAGGGGCTTCAGCTGAACAAAGATCCAACTTTTTTTGTACTTCATGCAACTGTTCTGTATAATGCACTGGATTTTAAATACATTCAGTGTTGATTAGGAATGTATATTACATTCTTGTGTCTTCTGGAAATACTGTGGAAAGTTCTGTACATGCACTCAAAACACATTAGTCTGAGACAAATTTGCCAGTTTGCATAATTACTACCCATACTGGAAAAGAAAGAGACACAGACTAGTTTAATCTAAATCAGATTTTTTTTTATTACTGGCTGTTAAGAAATGAAATGAGGTTGACTTTATAAAGAGATACCTATTTCTTCAATCTCCACCTGGCTCTGAACCCTTTGGCTGTTTTACTGTTCTAACAGGGAGATATATTTAGGACTTCGCTGCGCAAGTGGAAGAGTGGCCAAAAGAATATATGGATACAGTCAGCCCAAACCATCCACTGTATTTGCACAATACTACCAGAAGAAGAGATGACAATCCAGAATGCAATTCTCAACACAATTTGACTAACTATATCCACAGCCATGTATCTCTTTAATGCCTAGTTAATACATTTCAGAACCAAGGCTAAAAAAAACCAGCTTGTTGAAATGCTGTTGGGAAATTTGGAGATCACTACACTGAGTGATCATCCCTTATTAAAAATCATGAACAAAGGAGCTTACACTAGGCTGGTCCACAGTGTTTTCATTAAATACCAAATCCAAGGATGTACCAGTCAGAAACATGACACATTTTATTCCAATTTGGATAAATACCAAAATAAATGGAAGACAGCAGAGAATTGTTGTTTTTTGAGGTGAAAAAAGGAAAAATAAAAATAAAGGAGAGATATCCATGAGTGGGCTAAAATAAATTGCATTAGTCCCAGGAAGAAAGGCAAGAAGTAGTTTAAATAATACATAATAGTTGAAGCACATACTTTGTTTTTGGGATCTTTCAGATTGAATATCAAGCTTCTGTACTTATTCTTATACTTAGAATCAGTATCCCGAAAAAAGGAAAACAGTTCCTTTTCAATCTTAGTTGCAACTTTTGCTGCTCTTTCTTCAGGAATCTTCAGTGAGGAGTCTGTGAGCCTAAAAGATACACATTTTAATTTTTCCCCCCAAGAACCATCAGCAATTGAAATACAAGTTTATTTAGTGCCTAAGCCATACCTTTTCTCCAGGATTTCTTTAAGGGACTGCCTAACACTTTGTCTTATCTGATCAGCAGAAGGCTTGGATGCAGAGGAAACAGGTGGATGCACATTACTAGCTGTTCCCCCCTTTTCTGTTCTCTTTTTCTTAACGTCCTGTTTCTCCTGAACACCTAAATGAAAAGATAAATCAAAATAACAAGATTACTAAATTGGGGGTGTTTTGGTTTGGCCATATTGTGAGAAGGCATGGCTCACTAGAAAAGACAATAATGCTAGAAAAGTTAGAAGGTGGTAGAAAGCAAGGAAGACCAAATGCCAGATGGTTAGACACAATCAGGAATGTCATGGTCCCCAAACCTTCAGGACCTGAGCAGAGAGACTGAAGATAAAGGCCGCCATGAGTCAAGGACAACTCAAAGGCAATGAGCAAAAACAAAAACCAAAAGTGGAGTTCTCCTAGTCTGTGTATGTGAACCTTAATCATGATTCCCTTTCAACCTTAAAAACGTATTTTAGGAATTCAAATCTCCATTCCTTTTAAAATTATACTGATATCAGTCAACAGTATTATTGAAAATAGGCACTTGCCCATTTTACTACTACGTTTAGCAATATGTTTTTAAATACTTTGGAAAAATAAGACACTGCAAGTTTTAGTTACCTGTTTTTGTTGCACTATCACTCAAACAAGCAACATTAAGACTGTCTTTAGTCATTTTTTCATGCTTTTCTTCAGAAGACCGCCGGGGAAGTGTAACCACCTGCCCAGTTTTCTTAACAGGAATTTGTGGTCCCTTCTTCATTTCAGACTCTTTAGATTCTGACACTGACCGTCCATCACCTGATTCCTGAAATAAAGATTAAGAAACAGAAAGAATAATGACACAATTAAGATTAAAAACTTTTTTAAAAAGTTAAATATATTTAAATTTCATATGCTAAATGTCCACTTAATTACATAAATGTGTTAGTTATATAAATATTTATTTCATAAATGTCCATATTTCATATCCTGAACATAAAATTATGCTCTCAGGGCATGTAAAGAGTAAGAAAATATAAATTTTTAAAAACAGCATAAGGCCTAACAACTAAAATGAACATAGTATATTCAATGTGACAGTAAAATCGTAACTTGTTCTAGTTTAAAATGCCCTCATCAAATCCTTAAAGGCCTATGGAAACAATTATCTTTATGTCAGGTGCAAAACTATAATAAGATGATCATCTAGTGGGTCTCCCTGGCAATGCATTTTACTCTAAGGAGTTAGTAGTAAGGAGACACCATTTTGGAAGATCATCTTGGTGGCTATCAAAAAAGGGCCTCGAACTATGATTTCAATACACAACGTGAATGATGTCTTGCTATAACTAATGGCATAAGAAATAACAACACTTTAAAGCACATTAGCATGATCACATCAAATATTACTGTTGAGGGAAGGAATGAAAGGTGGAAGAGACCCTTTATTGATATCTGAGTGGTAAACCTGAGGATTTCCCCCCTGAATTAGCTAATAAGCAACAATTTTAACTATCAGAGGAGGGAGAGATATGTTCTGATCTGATACAGTTTCATGTGTATGCTCTTTGGGGTATTTGTTCCTTAAACTAATATGGAATTTCTGCAACTTTGACCCAAATCTAGTCAGTATACAAAAATAGACATAATTTTAAAAAAAATTTAAAAATATATTCTATTGCATTTTTAAAATTTATTTCCCACTTTTTCCCCAAAATTGGGACTGAGAGCAGCTACTGGGACTCAGAGCAGCTAAATACTAAAAAAACTAGTTTAATTTTTTTAACCAAAACATGCTAGTGTAAGAAAAAATACTTTAAAATGTTGCCATAATCTATGAAAGTTGCAGAACTTAAAAAACAGCAGCTAATTCCTTACCCGTTTAAAAATTTTGACCTTGTGCTTCACAGAATCTTCTCCTGGCTTTGCTTTATTTTGAGGACACGTGGAGGCTTGCTTTGATACTCCAGGTTTCTCATATTCCATTTTTCTACTGTCTCTGGTTGTTTCTAATTTCACTTGTGCATCCAATGTGTTTGAATCAATCAAGTCTGGCTTTTTGTCTTCTTCAGCACAACATTTCACACAGACATATTCTTTGTCTTCCTCTCCCATTTGCTGTGCTTGAAAAAGACTCAAACCAACACAATCACCATGAAACCAATCATCGCACCTACCACAGCCTACCATGAACCTGAAAACAAAAAGAGAGAAAAAAGATTACACTTAACTTTTTACATTAATGTAAATGTAAAATGATGTTTTTGTTCACTCTCAGAGAACAGCTTCTCCTTAATTTAATTCAGTTCATGTTGAAGATGAAATCCACTCCTCCAGCCTTACAACATGGTGCAACATGCCAAGGTATATACAAAGATGGAATTTTGTCACACTAAGTCAACTGTTCCCGTATCAAATCCACTCTACTCTGGAGAACATATACTTCTTTCACATGCACTCAGAAAAGGAAATAAGAATACAAGGCATCTACACCAATGTTCTTGTATCCTCCAAGTTTTATTTTTCTCACAAAATGGAAACAGATGTAACAAAGGCTTGTAATTTAAGGAACTGTTTTATTAAAAATAGATTATAGCAATCTGTAAGTTCTCTTCATTTTAGTTATCAAGAAGACAGGGGAAAGTCTTTAGCAAGATGGTTGTGGGACAATGTTCTATTAATGAACTATTCCTACTATCTTGGCTTTCTTCTTAAGATTTATAAAACAAGACAGCAAAGCAAAAGTTAGAAGTAACTTCCTGATAGATGTGCATTTCTACCTTCAAATGACTCTGCTTAGTGAAATACCACGGACAGGGACCCAGAAAATCACACTGTTCACAACTCTGACTAAAATTCTCACAGCTTAGAAATGACTCTAAAGGTGCCCACTATAAACTTAAGTAACTTTTTAAAAAGCTTGCTAGTAATTAATTTAAAATGGACACGAAGGTCTAGAAATTCATGTATTTGACCTTACTAAGATGCAGAGGTGAAGTCTTTTTGCCTAATTCACCACATTTCTTCCTAAGTCTGCCAATACATGTCCCAAGCTTAGCCAGTATTCTGTGGCTTTTAGCAGTAAAAAGCAGCAATTCTGACATGGTGGAGGCACAATATTTCGACTGAAAAATAAAACACTCAAATGTTTCTTTTTAAAATGTTTTCTCTTAGCAGACCTGTCTAAGTCACATCCCCTCACCCAGTCCATCCACATGGCATCCTTTCTGCTTCCTAAATTACATTTATACGGTCTGCCTGAGCAGGAAGTAAATACTGTTCTCAAATGTAACTTATGGGAAAGTAAGCAGCCAGTGAAAAGTTCAAAACTAGTCAAAATGATGTACTTCACTCACAAATATATGTGGTTATTACATATAAATACTAATTATTTGGGCTTCTTTCCAATAATGTGTGATCACCTGACTTTTTAAACTATTAAAATGTATCAACTCTCTATTACTTACTTATTTATACAGGAGCAGGAAATGCTCATCTACTTGCTCAGATATACTTTCAGTGTTCTTTTTTCATTGTCTAGGTTCTTAATGCCAAAAGACTGGGACAATGGAAGAGGGCACAGCATTTATTTCTGCCAGTTCCTAATTGGATACTGTCTGTTCACTGACAGAATGGCATCCCTTTGGAGAAGATTTCCCACACAAGGTCCCTCCTGACTGATAGGGGGAGGCAGGCTGAAGGAGAAGATAAAGACCCGCTGAGCAGAGATCCAACAGCAGAATGCTGATGTTGCCCACTTCTTGCCAATAAACCTACAATTAATATGGAATTTGTTGCCCCCTGCTGCAGCACAAGAGTTTTTACCAGAAAATTATGTTTTAGATTTCAAATACTCAACATTACTACACGCCTCCCAAATAACAATATGAAGATTATGTCTGATAAATCCATGAAGATGTTGTACTAGCAGGATTCAATTAGTAGCCCACTGGACTGGACCAGCAGGCAACAGTGATATATTCATTAGTGGGGAAATAGTTTTATTATTATTTTATTTAGAAATCTAAGAAACAGAATGTCTAAAATCCATGGTAAATATATGAAATAAATAAAAGGGAGAAAGTTGCTCCTTCTTAAGAAATCTGGAATTTAAAAATAATATCCAATATTGGCAGAAAAACGAGGCAGGTGACAACCAATTATGCAGACAGAGGAACACACGTGTTGTGCAGTCCGGTACTTGCATAGCAAGTGTTTCATATGTAAAGAGAAAGGAATTCCCTTCAAAAAAAGGCTACAGGAAGATCCTATCTGTAATGCACTTTGGGTTATGGCCAATGTTTTGGCATCATATTTAAATTCATCTTCCATTAGTGATAATTCTTAACAGTAGTGTTCAAAATAATTACAAATATGCTGAACAGCAATTTCGCTGTCACTTGGTCCATATATTTAGCAATATTGGGCACTCTGTTGATGAACATGTGGAAAGGAAACAGGTGTTACAGTTCAACAAAATAATCTTCCAAAATTAGTGCTAATGTATCAGCAATGTTAATTAGACTTTGTGCTGAGCACTCAACTCTTATGTATTCATAAACAAATAATGGTGCTGTGTGCATATTCACTCACTTTATGAAGTACTATTAAAATTTCATCAAATGTAAGTAATAGTGCTACAGGGCTCCATGCAACATTGTGTGTGTGCAGACTTCCATTTGTAGGATTCAACTTCTTCCTTCTTTTGGCCCCTGCCTCCCTGTAATCAAATCGGCTCCAGAGTCCCTGGATTTCTGAGGACAGATTTGGGGTTGGACAGAATGTGAAAGAAAAGCTACCACCAGATGGACACATCTGGACATAATCCTAATGTTTCAGTTTCTAAACCACAAGTATGCCTCCAGATATTATTGGACAGCAACTCCCATTTCAGCTTAGTGAATGGTGAGGGATAATGGTAGTTTCAATCCAATACATGAAACGTCAAATGTTTCCCATTTTCTTCATTACTACTGTTATGAATAGAATAATGGTGTGTGCTGGTGGTGGGAATTCAATGCATTTTTCTTTTAAAATGAAAGGTGGTTTAATTCCAGGTGAGTTTTCCTTTTTTAAAAAATGTATATAAATCCTTATTTGCCTTCCTGAATTCATTGTGAAACTTTGTCCATTAGAGTATGTCATTTCTGTACTGGCATTAAGAAAGAAGTACAACTTGAGAGAGTAAAGCTGCTAATAAGGGAAGTGATTTAGCAACAAACAAGGAAGCTGTTCCAAATGATTAAAAGGGCAGTGTGTCCTTCAACAAGAGCTGGAGGAGGTTATAAACAATTCTTTTTGCACCGCTTTTGTACGTATGGGTAACTGTAGTGGTATTCAAGATCCTGGCCCACTAACACTAAAAAAGCTCTGGCGTCAGTCTGCTTCATAGTGCAATGCTTGAAGTGCACTAGCCATGTTGTAAGGCTGGATTAGAAGATGTGCAACTGCAACAGAAAGAAAAAGGAGATTGTTTTAAAATGTTAAAAGTAGGCTGGTATTCAACAATTTGCTTTACACTACCACCAACTTGTAAACATTTAGAAACACAATGCACTGAATGTACACATTTATGTTCTTAGTCTCACACTGCTATGTTCTAAATGCAATGAATTACTGCAGCTGAAAATGAAATTCCAGTGCAAAGATGAATAAAGCAATAGCTGTATCTGAACATGGACTCCTTTCATATACATAGATCTCCAACTTACAAGGCTGAAACCAGTTCTCAAAGTTATCTCAAAAATTGTAACAATGAAATATCCAGACTATCTTTTTCAAATGAACAAGCATCCAAAGAGGGACATGGTCAAACAAAAGCATTTTGCTGGGTAAATGAGAACCCATTGCTGAAAGTTTTTTTTTTTTAAAGAATACACCACTCCAAATTCACTTTATTGAAAATATACAACATGGTTTTAAAACTGTTGGTATACATGGATCAAGCCAACTGTATCAGGTAGTCATATTTCAGGACATTTTCTGCTCACTGATCACACAACAAAATATTCAAGGATTGTTACTTATGTGTTAGTAAAACAGTAATTTTATGTCGGTAAAAATGTGTATTATATGCAGATGCCATTCTTCATAACCTTTGAGGGCAGAGGAGAATATCTGAGCTGCAGAGATTCCTTATATATTTCAGATCCCTCATACAGCCCACAAAATGTTCCCAGCTGGCCTACAGAGGTCTGTGTCTAGCTGGAAGAGTAATCTTTCCTGGTTACCACCAGTGGATAGCAAGAGCAGGGATTCCCTCCCTGTTTAAACTTCACTGACCTTTCCTCTCCCTACAAAGGGAAAAGTGGGTAAGAACTAAAGCAGCCACTTTCAACTGATGCTTGCAATAATCATCCAAGTCCCTGCCACTTGGAGATGGACAAAGAGAGGCAGTTTTGGGTCTAAGGTCAAAGTGTTGGATGGAGAAGATTTACCCCAAAATGGGTTGACATCAGACCTAAAGCAACACAGTGATAACATCTACCCTACTGGTGAAGCTGGAAGGAGGGTAGGAATCTGCCTGCCTTTTGGTTCCCTCTTTCTTTTTTAAGGGAATCAACTTCATACATGGTAGGAAAACAATTGTATTTTTAACAGTCTCTCCCACTGAAGTCCTTTTCATATTTAAACAATGAATTTGGTGGCCTGCTGCCCTACGAATGGTTTGGGCTATCACTTTAGCTAGACCCGGCAGTTGAGGGTCACACTGTGTACAGCTCAAAGCATCTGGAGGCTAGAAAGTTGTCATTCTGCTCCAATGTATCTTTAGTGGGGTTGCATAAAATGCATGATTCATATGTGCTAGCCACATGTGTCATCCTATTTCATAAGCCTTCAATTATCACATCAACTAACACATAAAAATATTGTGTCATTTGAGGCTTTATATATAGACAGAAAGAAAGGAAGCTAGTTACAAAGTCAACAATGTTACTTTCTGAGATAGAATGACCTATTTTTAGTGTACCAAGTAATGCTGTTGTTGCATTATTATTATTGCTTTAATCTTTTAATGTTATTCATTGCATTAATATTATCACTTGCCTTTAGATAAGGTGGACAGGGTGTGTCCCCCCCCCCCCCCCCCCAAATTTTGCATCACTTGGGAGACATGTGATCCTGTTGCCTCCTTCTCAAAACAGCTGGAAGGCCCACATATTCCTGGATTACTTAGAGGACATTTTTAACAAATCAAAAGAGGGCTCTGAGCACTCCAAGAAGTCTTGGCAGCTGCCTCCCACATTTCCTAGACCATATAGTTGTGGGACAAGGAAAAGACAGGATTTTGTGCTGTTCTATGTAGTGTGTGACCCTTATTTTCAAGTTTAAAGAAACACACCACATCATATTCACCTTAAATACCTAGTAGCAAGCAATACTGACAATGTAGCAAGAGAAATAATGATAATGCAACTGAGTTACCTCTGGAACCCAGCAAATGGTAACAGCAATGTTATCTGTGGACATGTGCAGTAGACATTGTGAGTTATTTTTCAAAGTAACATTCTAAGCTCTAGCATCAAATGTCACAACCTTTTAGAAGTACGTAAATTGAATCGACCAATTCAAGTAACTAGAGCTGCTGTTAGTGGGCAAGCTCCTTATACATGTACATCAAAGATCCTGTTCTTACAAAAAATTCCAGGACCAGGATTTTGTTATAAGATTTGATCATACTCAGGATATGATCCTCATACTTTTAGGTAAGTAGCAAACAGCAGGATAATTAGTTATGTTCAACAGAAGTAAAATGCATACATAGGGCAAGGCTCTGCAAGAAAACCAAACAATTTGCATTAGTCACATACGGGCCAACATTTTCATTCAGACCTTGCTTAATACACAGGCATAATGTAATTATCAGACTTGGTAAGGGTAACCATATGAAATATATGATTTCAAATGAGTACTACTTTACATATTCTGCAATTATCATTTCAAGAAACTGTCCCTCCCGTTAAAAGTGTTACTCTTATCTCCACACTGAGATGACTTACACAAATGAAATGGAAAGCCATCGTTGTAACTAATGGCAGTATTTGTGAAATACACAGACCAGAAATAGTAACATTCTCTATCGAACAGTAAAATTCATACAGGTTTCCCCAGCCTTTCCAATTAAAT
This sequence comes from Urosaurus nigricauda, assembly GCA_034509955.1. Classification (NCBI taxonomy): domain Eukaryota; kingdom Metazoa; phylum Chordata; class Lepidosauria; order Squamata; family Phrynosomatidae; genus Urosaurus; species Urosaurus nigricauda. The sequence continues at coordinate 250,118,156 of JAOEGL010000001.1, read as the reverse complement.
GCTTTACTATATCTAGAACACTTTGATTTCTTCTGTAAATGCTGATTATGTTATAAAAAGCCAGTCAAAATGATAATTTTGAAATCTGACTGTTTGAGAACAAATTGGATTGAACCCAGACTAAGTCAGTTGAATTTTAGTTCATATTAAAATACACAGAACTTAACCCATGGGTAGCTTTGCATATTTATTTCAGATGGACCTGAGAGCAGCCAACAACTTATGTCTCAGTAAATACACAAAGGAGTGTGCTGACAGTCTGGATCCAAGCTAATGTCTAACATTCACACCTGTGTGGAGGCAAAGGCTTTCCTTCCTTCATTTTCTGAAGATGCTAGCCACAGCTGCTGATGAAATGTTAGAAAGGAACTCTTCTAGAACATGGCCACATAACCCAAAAGCCCCATAGAAAACTATTCACACCTGTACTACTACCAGATTTGTCCCCACCTTGTGAGACAATCATTCTAGTTAGATATTTGGAATTTCAGTGATGTTGCCTGCATCCACACTGCAGAAATAATCCAGTATGACACCACTTTAACTGCCTTGGCTCAATGCTAAGGAATGCTAGGAATTGTAGTTTTGTGGTAGATTTAGCCTTCTCTGTGAGACAGCTCTGGTGCCAGAACAAACTATAATTCCCAGAATTCCATAGCATTGAGCCAGGGCAGTTAAAATGGTGTCAAACTCAGGCTGACCAAATCTATCCCTTTTCCAGGACATGCCCCACATTTCAACCTCCTGTCCAGGAGGAATTTCAAAATGTTCTCCGTGATGAGCATGACCAAGAAGCATGAAAGTACATTTATATGGGTGTTTTCAGCTTTTATTTTGTAATGCCCTACATTTTTTTTAATGTCCTATATTTTATGGTGCCTTGCCCTTCTTTTTGGTTAGGGTATCAGGTCACTCTGTGCCAAACTGGATTATTTCTGCAGTGCAGATGCTGCTATTGTCAGGTCTGTAAAAGAAAGATCTTCTTCACATATTATCCATGTCAAGAGGCTCCACGCGATTAGAATGTAGCACGAGACTGAGCATGACCTCATTCTAATGTTGTACCTATTTGATTGATTCCAGCTTTGATCAATGAATGAAGGTCTAAATGGGGGCTCCTAAGTAACTGGGGAAGTGTCTCCCCATGACTGGGAGCCTCAATTATACTGCCTGTTCCCGCCCCCACCGCCCAAGCATGGAGGAGCATATATCAGCCACCTTCTGCTTCATACTTTAGCCAAATTCCCAGAGGCTGAAGGCAGGCCGGCGCAAACGTGTGGTTCAGTCCAACCATTTGTTCCCCCTATTGTTTAACTGTGTGACTTATCTTTCAGGTGTATTATGCTTGAAGTGGGCTATCATTTTAAGAAGGCACTTAAATACCTAACAGCATGATTATTTCATTAAGGATTAAGGCTAAAGGCAAATCTAAGATAACTGGATTATATAAAACCAGCACAAACTGTTGTACAGGTTTACAAATCACCATAAATGTGCCTCATTCCTTGATTTTAAAAAAAAACACACCAATAAACCGCAGAAGACATAGCAGATAATTACAATAATGTCAAAAGCTGTATAAAAGTGGGAAAATTGTATTTAGGCATGGCAGTTTCTCTTGATTTGTATTTGTGGTAAGCAGGTTTCTATGCTAGACAGTCAAGCTTCACTGTAAAAACACGTTATCCCTTCTGTATGCAAAATTATATTTTTCTAATGCAGCTTTAGCAATAGTTTAACAGAATGGACACAAGTTGCTGCTAAATATTAGTTTAATGTTACCTTACTATACACAGGCAGAATGTCTACCATGGAGGAAGACAGAGAAAATCATCCATGCCCATCAGGACTAATGTAAGTTTCAAAATATTGTTCTCTCTCTCCTCACCTTGTTTAAATTCCAGTTTATTTTTATTACACTCAAAAGAAATTTCAATCTGCTAGACTGAATATTAGTTGGAGGGGAGATGTTGGAGGGGGAGATGTTCAAATTATGATGCTAAAAGCAGTAATTATTTTTATATTATAATAATTTCTACTCTCAAGAGCAGAGACACATGCAGTATAAAACCTACAAAACAGTGCTCCTTGGTAAGTTTCGTAAGAAGCTTTTCCCACTGAATATTTGCAATTATTTCATTAATTAAAACAATATTGGCTGAAACTAGACCCAGACCCAAAGCAACAGGCCTGTTCAAATTTAAGCTTCTGTCTGCCTCATAGAGGGACCAGGTCCAATTTTATAAGCTGCTGGTGGCTCACTTTGCCAGAATTCAGTACTTCTAGAAAATAAATCCAGCTAGGAAAAAAAGTATGTGGCTTCTTAAAGAGAAGAGATAGGCTATGAGAGGGAAGCAGAATTAAAACTCTATTCACTTGTTCACCTCTTTTTAAATCAATCCTTACTTACTTATTATGCTACTGGAGCAAACCAAGAGTCTCAACAAATGCTATGGCTTGATTTCATCAAGATCAAACCGTTATGCCTATATCAGGACCTAGACTGTGGTAAGCTACTTCACTAGATAGTAAGCCACTTTTATTTGGGGGGGGGGGGGGGCATACATTTAAAGCACAATATTCACCCATATTATCATCATGAAATGGTTACTATCTATAGTTATTATTTTAACTGCTGTATACATACTAATTTATTGTGACCTTTGCAATCAGAAAATCAAGTACATTTCCATACAGAAAATTTCACTGTGTTTTAAGATACTGGCAATGACAGAGATAATAGGTATCTTTAAAACTGTGTTGTTTCATGAAATATAATAGCAAAATAACAGATAAATACATTACCAGACATTTATAGCTACCAAGGGGGATCAATCACATGCACAGATGTTTGATCATGATAAATAAATGGATGAAATCCAATCAGGTTTTGCAACTGAGAGAACTGGTTCTGTCAACTATGAGAGGAGACTATTCAATTTCCATCCTAAAGGGACTGGGACCCTCTGCAGCAAATTTTAGGGATGTGTGCAGGGAGCTGAAGGGAGTAGAGTGAATGGATTTCTGCTTAAACAATGGTGGCTTTTATCTACTATGATAACCATTTTCAGTGTGTTAACTCTACCCCACCATAATTTAAACACTGAGTCAAAACACCACAAATACATTTTTCGGGTAAAGCTTTGAATTTCTTTGAATATAGTCTTTAAAATCACATTAAGCACATTTAATTTCCTAGTAAATATTTCAGTGCAACTACTTTTTACTACAGGGGGGAAATCGTTGGAGATCTTCTGCAAACTGATGTCACCCTCTAGATACTTTGAATTATACCTCCCATCATCATAGACCACTGGCCATGGTGGCTTGAGCTGATGAAAGTTGTAGGACAAAACATTTGGAGAGATTCAGATTGGCAAAGCATGTAGAATAATTTGCAGCATGTTTTCTGAGGTTTGGTCTCCAAATGATAAGTCAGAACATATTAATATGAAACCAAGCAATTTGGGGTCTCACAATTTTTCTCAATTAAATCCTGAAAACCTACCAAAATAAAAATTGCATACAAGGTTGTTTTTGTTAATATATAAAAAAGATTTGTATGCATCTGTAATAGAAGAATTCAGACAGTGGGGAGCCTTCATTGTTTAGCACTGCACCTCTTGCTTTAACCAATGAAAGCTGACCTTTGGTTCATTTGCCTTTGCTGAAAAGCAGGAAGAGCAGCAGAGAATGTTCCTTTTGCACACATGGTTTGCTGGGCTGAATTGTGAAACACTAGTACACTGATGTGTGTGCCATATAACTCAGCAGAATGGACTTCAGAGTAAACATAACCAAGGCCCATGACCACTATGTTTGATATCAACAATATTACAGATATTGGAACTGGCTTAAGGCAGGTTTGTGTTTCATTTGAAAAAGTCCAGATCCTAATCTAAGGGTGAGCAAAATGCAATCCCCTAACCTGCTTTTTTTCTGGCCCTCCCTTCATCTGCACCCCCAGGCAGTGAACTGCCTTTCATGGAATCCTCCAGAAGCAGTAATTCTGTTTTTAAATAGGATGCACAGAGGCCTTTTAATTCCCCTCCCCCCCCCCCCCAAAAAAAAACCCCATCACTTTTTCAAAAGCAGATGTGGACTTTCAGCTACATCTAGTTTTATATTTAGAAGTCCATACAGACTTCAGATTCCCAGAGGCAAATGGTTGGCCCCTGCACCCACCACACTCTTGCATTCTTTCTAAACTCTATGACAAGAGTGGACACAATGTGGCTGTCCAGATTTTTTGGATTGCAACTCCCATCAGTCTCAGCCAGTAAGGGCCATGGTGAGAAATGATGAGAAGTCCAAAAACATCTGGAGGACTACATTTTCTTCATCCTTGCTAGCATATATAGAATGGGTTTCTGAAAAGACAGATGTTTCACCAACTATGCACACACGCACACACCTGTTGCCATGTGGCTTTCTGCAAAACCCACACTGCTTGCTAGGTGCCCATGGACTTTTGCTTTCATTCGAATATGGGTGTTCTGAGCTCTCTTTTTTAACAGTTGAAATATTATCTGGAATAAACAATGGTGGTTCATCAACTGAAATGCTTTTGCTACTTCTCCTCTGACGAGGCTGAAGACTCTTCTCTAACTTTTTCAGTTTCAGTTTTTCTTTTTCATCTTCTTTTAAAGAATCCACAGGTGTTCCAATGGAATCTTTTTTCCCTCCTTCTTCCTTAATGAAATTATCTGTTTTAGGAAGCTGGTGTTTCTGTAAAAGTTTCTGATCATGGGGTGGCAACTGTCCTTGTTTGGGATGTATCAGTCCTGAAACTAAGTGTGAGGTTTCTTTTGAACCAACATGATGACTGGAGGACTTGTCAGCTATTCTCTCTGCTGATAATTTCCGCCCCTGTCCTGGAACTTGGACCCATGGAATGTTTTTCCCTAAGACATGGGCCTTCTTCTTCAGAATGACTCCAGAGTCACAGCTCTGGACTTTCTCTTCTTTATCTGCATGTTTTTTCCTAACCTTTACTGGCTTATGAAAATTCTGGAGATTCCCTTGTTCATCTGCATGACGTTTCAGATTTACTGTCGACTGGCTGTGAACAGGTGACATAACCTGCTTTTTACTAGCTAGGTCTTGATCTAAAGGAGATAATTTTTGTTGAGCAGCTGTGTTTTTATTTCGCTTAGACTTGGTATGCTTGGTCTTGACATTTTTTACACATTTTGGTGAAATGCTGGAACACCCATCTTCCTGCAACTCTACTGTCTCATGTTCTCTCATCTTTATGTTTTCAGTCTCTTGATGTACAACTTGGGCTGGAATGTCTTCAACTGTATTACAATCTAAAACATTTGTTTCTGATTTGGCAGAAATGGCATCAACCATTTCTGAATCAGTCTGATCAACCTTCATACTTGATGAATCATCTTTCAACTCAGCCTTTCCAGCATCCTCAAAAGATTCTTGTTGGTCTTCTTCTGGTAAGCCAGTTTTATGAGCAACATCTCCACTAGCATGGAAGTCTGAGCTGCATTCAAACTTTCCATCCACTAAGCCAGAATGAACTGCAAACGTTTCCTGAATGTCACCTGCATTCTCCTCAGTCATTCCAGTTCCTTTGCTTTCATCGTCCATCTTAGTTTTACTAAGTTCTTCCTCGGCTTTATGTTCTGCCTGTTCTTTTGAAGACATTTCAGAGGCAAACTGATTAACTGAAGTCCCATCCTCATTATCTTTAATTATACTGTTATTCTGTACTGTATCAGTCTCTAAAGAAGTACATACTGCAACCTCTCCTCCCACTCTATGATGTTCTCTTTCCAGAACTTGTGCTCCACTTTCTGTTTCTTTAGTTGGAGAACTGGTTCCTGGTAAGTTAGATAATTTTTTTACTACATGAGAAGTATCTTGAATTTTTTTCTGATTAGGAATTTCATGTTTGGTATCCGCTTCCAATTTGTATGACTCTTCACAATATTTCACCCTTTCTGAAGTGCTTGAAGATGGTGGTGATACTTCTACTGTCTCTTCTTTCTGGGAGCATTCATTACTATTGTGCTCCACCTCTTTTGAATGCTCTTCTATGTCAACACTTTCACATTTAGTCTGCCCTTTGTCCTGCTGTTTCACGCCTCCCTTTTGGACAGATCCAGACTTCACAGCTGATTTCTTTGCAGTTAAAGATGGTGAAGCATTTGATCGCTTGGCCAGTGTGCTTTGCCGCAGACTACGTACAGGTTCTATTAAAATAAAAACAAAGTGATTATTTTTTATTCATTATCATTATTTTATTCTCTCAAACTAAACTACACAATCTAAATCCAATTGTTAATCTCAACTACAGTAGAGTGAATAAGTTAAGGGAACTAGCATGTATGTTACCATATACACTCATGTATACATCTAGAAATTTTAGTCAAAAAATTGACTCAAAAAACCTGGGCTGCAAAAGGCAAGAATGAGTCCATCCTGGGCACAACTTAAAGAAGCACCAACCCCCTCTAGTCCATCTGTTGTGGTGCCATTTCTGAACCTTTTTGAATGCCTGATAGAAAATGGCAGTAATGGCATCTCTTTGGTGCTTCCCCTCAAATTCTAGGTTAACACCAAGCAAAGTTATCACATTAAGGGCTATAATCACTGCTAATGTAGTCATGTTTCTTTCTTTACCTTTTCATCCTTTTTGACATGTGTATGTTTTCTTAGCCCCACCTGTGTTTGGTCGCCTCCCACACATATCGCACAATCACCATTTACAACAGTTCCCTCCTCATCCATCCAGCCTTTAGGGTACGCACAAACAGTTATGTCTGTATGAAATTTCTAAGTTCTTTGTCATCATTTTTCTTTGCTTTATCCTTTACCCCTGAGTTTTGCCCTCAGTTTTCCCATGGGTAATACTGAAATCTAAAATGTTGGTCCTAAAACCTGCTTTCAATTTATACGTGAGGTAAAATTATATTTGAATATATATATATAGTAATTTTCTAAGTTCCCACTGATTCAGTGTGTTTACTCAAGCTGAGACTAACAAATGGACTTAGGCCAAAATAAACTAATTTCTATTATTTAATCCAAAAAATTGACAAATTAATCATACACTGATTCTAAATGTGTTCTGGTTAGTTAGCACAGTCTTCTCATAAAATTCTCAAATTAACATCCCAGCAAATTATGCAAAAGAGACAGACGGATTCTTGATTATTTCAGTTCAATGAAACAGAAACATCAAATTATATGTCATATCACTGACTTATGGTGACCCTATCCTAGGGCTCTGCTGGCAAGATTTATTCAGATAAAGTTTGCCATTGTCTTTCCTCTAAAGGTGAGAAAGTGTGACTTTCCCAAGATCACCCATGTTTGAGTGCTGATCTGAACCCTGGCATCCTAAAGTCCTAACCCAATCCTCAAACTGCTATATTATGCTGACATACAATAGAGAATTATATTTAGATGTCTGAATGGGTACAGTCACTAATGGAACAAAATTCTCAGACACATACATGCACTGTCTACACTAAGCAAAGTGTACAAACTATCCTATTATAAATATGAAGTTCTTATGAATAATTACCTTGTGTCACTAAACGTGGAGATTTTCTTGGTGATTTGACTGTTGTGCCATCCATCTGGTCCCTCAATTTCCTGTTAGATGAAAGACCATCTTCATCAATGGTATTGTGGGCAGTTTCCTTAACTCCTTCATCCATAATATCATCAAGTCCAACTAAAAAATAAACAAAAAAAATCCTAAACCTTAAAAGTATCTACTTTGGCTGCAGTTTCATGAAAGTGGCCATAAAACTTAAAGACTAGCTAAAAGAAAATAAAGGTAATGGGAGAGGGGTTCAAAATAAGATTCAGGAGCATGGTTAGAAAATAGGATGTAAAAATTTCCCACAAGTTAGGTAAAACAAGCTGTCATCCAGAGCAGTATATTTCTTATACATGGTCCTGAGAAAAGAGTCATAACTACTTTTAAGGGACTCACATGTTATTGATTTGCCACAGGAAGTTCTCAGTCCTTAAAGGATCAGCTGTCCCCTCACTGTCCCTTCCCACCTACGAGAAAGAGAATTTAACAATGGAAAGAGCTGATCCAAAAGTGAAAATCTCCTTCATCCATATAATTTTAGTAGTTTTGTACTTCTGACCTTAAATACAGAATACATTTATCTGCATCTGCAGCTTGGTAGTTACTGATAAATTATTCACTTGGTAAACATTCAGCCAGAGTCTAAGAACCACAGCTGAACACTATGGCCCTAAGCATACTTAACCAGAGAATGCCCGACTGAACTCCCAGAAACCACTTCCATGTAAGCATGTTCAGGGTCAGCCAGCCAGTAAGTCCAAATACTAGCTCTTGACAAAGCCAGTTAACACATAAAGTGTACATGACTGGCCTGCATAACTTGTGATCCATCAAGCTCAATAGTCCACCAGTCCTATATTGTGACATGTCAAATGTTTGACAATCCCTTGGATTCACAGCTCCAGACAGTTAAAAAGGACCAGAGTTTGGAAAATTCTACATCACAATAGCAACTGAAGTCAAGCTCATATCAAATCAGTTATTTAGATCAGATTTATGTAAGGAAAAAGAAAAAGGAAAGAAGGATTTAAATCAAGTTGCTTACTGACACTGCTTCATATATTTTCTAAACAATGGTATAGTCTACCACACTATATCTATTTCCAGTAAAGTAAGATATTATAAGATATTATGAGCAATAAATAGATATTATATATAAGAGGAGACAGTTTGTATATTATTCTTAGATAACTTGACTTTTATTTTAGATAATGCTACAGAATACACTGATTAAATTAGCAACTTAATGGAAATGCTTGCAATAATAATTTATCATTGTTGTTCTTATTATTGTTTCTTCTTACCCATTTTCCCTTACGGGATGCAGCGGGGAGCAACAATTGATGAAAACTGAGCAACAGAAGACACATAACATTTATATTTAGTCAGACGGATGGATTTTTATTTAAGGAATGAGCAGATCTTTCATTTACATGTTTAAAAGGTTCTTTTATCTTACTGCATCTGAAAGAAGTCTTTGATTCAGTTTAGTTATTGATTCAGTTTAAGTATTAACTATAAGGTTAACATCCTTACATTAAGATTATCTAATGTGGCCTAAATACTCTAAAGACACCAGATCCCACCTAACTTTGGAAGCTAAGCAGAGTCAGCCCTAGTTAGTATGCTGATGGGAGACCACCAATGAATATCCAGTTCTGTAGGCAGTATTTCATAGAAATGAAAACCACTTCTGAGAATTCCTTGTCTAAGAAAACCTTATGAAATTCATGTGGATACAAGTTAACAGGTTACTTGAAGGACACACACACGCAATATTAACCTTGAGAAACGCAGCATTTACAATTTAAAGAAAAACTGAGATTCAAAGAACACTGATTTTTACATATTCTGGTATACAATAAGAATCAACAGCACTATTTTAGAAACATATTTTCCTACACAAAAAAGAAAAGCAGTCCACTGGTTGAATATCATCATAGACATAGACACTGGTTGAATATTATCATTGCCCTGTTAAAGTCAGGAAAACCAGAGCTAGAGCCAACAGTTTTACAGCCTTTGCTTGAAGATCTCCAGCAAGAGAAAGGACCTCTGAACCAGCAATTTTAACAATTTTGGCATTAACATCTTTCGGTAACTTTCAGCCAAAGTCTAGACTCATTTAACAGTCTTGTCTCTTCCAGGGCACCAGAGAATCTTTGGCCTCTTTTATGTAACAGCTCATTTGGTTCATCCTCAATCAGTCTTCTCTTTAGGCTAAAACATTCTCAGTTTCTTCAGTTTTTCCTCACAGATTTGTTTTCTATTCCAATGTCCACCTGAATTTTTTCCAATCTGTCCATATATTTGTTAGTACAGTGCCAAAAAATGGACAAAGCACTCAAAAGATTTTTTTAAACAGCAGAATATAATGGTACCTTCCTTTTTGTCACTCAGATTAGAAACTAAAGTTTTATTAACAAAAACTAAAATCAAACATGCAGCTACATCACACTGCTTCCATATACAGTGGTCCCCCGGGTTACGAAGGTAATCCGTTCCGGATTACCTTTCGTAACCCAGAAGCTTTCGTTTCCTGGGGGACCGCTATTTTCAATGGACCGCGCGGCCGATTTAAAGGGGACGCGCGGTGTTTTTTTCGTATCCTGGGGGATCTTTCGGATCCCGGGGGATAGTTTAGCGGTCCGGCGGCTTTCGGATCCCGGGGTTTTCGCAACCCGGGGGATTCGTAAGCCGGGGGACCACTGTATTCAGTTTGTGTTGAGCAGCCCTTTGATTCTTTTCAGGGGTACTACTGCCAGTTCAGGCATTCTCCATCTTATGCCTATGCAGTATATTTGTCCTCACTGTCGAACTTTGTTCAATTTCAATTAATCAGTTTAATTTTAGTTTCCAATCCACAGAAGGCCTTGCGTGTTATTTACAAACCGATTCCTCTATACTTTATCTTAGTACTTTCATTAGTATCGAAGTCAAGCTGATCTACCTGTGATTTTCTATATTCTTTCCTCCCCTTTTCAGGCTAATACAAGTTTTTGAAGGTTTCCTGTCTCCAGTCCAGGGGCACCCCACCTAATCTTTGAGATTTCTCTAATGTACTAGATAGACAGTCTTGAGAGTACCTCGACAAGTTCTTTTAGTTTTCTACCGTGTTTCCCCGAAAATAAGACAATGTCTTATATTAATTTTTGCACCCAAAGATGCGCTAGGTCTTGTTTTCAGATGATGTCTTATTTTATCCCTGAAGAATTCACATTTATTGTTGGAAAAATATTGAACATTTATTATATACTGTATATATATTTATATACAAAAACTTTGCTAGGTCTTACTTTCAGGGGATGCCTTATAATTAGCAATTCAACAAAACCTCCATGAATTTCCTGACACAGTCACTACAACTACTTCTGTTTCTTATTTCTACTGGGATTTCACAACTTTATTTTTTTCCCTGTTATTTGACTTTCTGAATTTCCATAATAGCCTTTGCTTGCAAGCATAAGCTCTTTATATCTTCTTTTCAGTGCCTCTACCTATTCTTAACAAAGAACTTTTGGAAAATAACTCTACACTTGCCCGCATATTAATTGCACTGAAAAAACAATTTCCAATCAACCATGCAATTTCCAATCAATCAATAACCAGTATGCACCAGCAAGCCTCAGGGACTTTACCACATGAGGTGAAAAAGCAGAATTTTAACAGGATAAAAATGTCATTGGCCGGTATTTATCACATGACGTAGTGTCTGCTCTGCATTCCATCTGTTACTATAGTGCACCTTTTTGCTGACAGGCAAAACTCATCAACAGGCTCTCAGTCTTGCTGCTACTCCATTACTGCCTTTGTGTGATAGGTCCTTTTTGCAGCATTCCCACGTGGTGTGAGTGAGAGTAATTCTCCTCCTCCCCTTGCAGCGATCACACCACCAACAGCTTCCTGAAGCCAGCTGATGTGTGCACATTCACACAGCAGCCAGCTTCAGGAGGAGGTTGGTAGCTAGAATGGCTTCTCCCCCACTTCTTCCCAAAGCATGGGGCTGCTGTATGAGTATGTACAAAGCAGTCCTGCACTGGGGGAGGGGGGGACACAGCACATTCACACAGGCGGCATCTGGCAGCATGGAAAATAGATCACACGACAATGAAGGGGGAAAGTGTGATAAGAAATTATGAAAAACCAGTATGGTTCCATTCTTGAATTAGCATGATTGTGGTGGGACAGCAGGCTGATGTAATAAAGTCCTAAAGGTTTGCTATCTGGATTTTTTTTATCTTTTTGGAATATTTTCAAGCCGTGTACTGTATGCTTAAATCCATGTATAAAAATCTGTGGATAAGGAGGGCCAACTGTACTCTGGGTTTTCTGGTGACAATGAATGCACTGGCACAGCAAAGTTTATTATGCCAATTGTGTTCATTACTGAAAAGGTAAGATCTTTCCACCATAAGAATGGGCCTGAACAGACAGGCCTAATGAAGTAGCTTTGGGCCACTTTGGAGGTGTGCTGTTTAAACGATGCACACGTCCTAAGAGGCTGAAAGCCATGCCAAAGTTGGGCTCCAGTCTTTAGAACCAGAGTGCAGCCTTAGCATGGCTTCTGGCCAATTAGGACATATGCATCATTTAAACAAAGTGGCCCGAAGCTGCTTCATTTATTATTATTATAATAATAATAATAATAATAATAATGTTTTACTTATACTCCGCTCTTCAGCCAATGCTGTTTGTTTGGGCCAAATGTCTTATCTCATGCCAAGCTCTCTATGGGTCTGTCTGTAGAATACAGTGGACCTTTGGTACCCGCTGGGGTTTGATTCCAGGACCACCATCCCCTCGGTACCAAATTCTCAAGTCCCATTATATACAGAGGTGTAGTAAAATGCTGTACTTTATATAAAATGGTAAAATCAAGCTTTGCTTTTTGGATCTTTTAAAATATATCTTCAAGCTGTGGATGGTTGAATCCATGGATGCAGAATCTGTCGATATGGAGGGCCACTTGTATATTCAGAAATGTCAGCTGATCCTGAATGCTGGTTGAAGGAGTGACTTATGTTACAAAAAAATACACTACCAGCCTCTTAACTCCTCGCAGTTGCCCACCTCTGCTATAAAAGATATATGTAGGTAGACCTTCACTAAGCAATTTGAGGGAGGTAGATTTGTAGTGTCCATTGGACTGCCATTCAGAGTGGCCTACCAGCAATACCAGTTGTCATTCAGTGTCCTACATTATTTTTCTTCAATTAAAGCAATAGCAACAAAATCAGAAGTGATTGTTCTCAATAACAGACCAAATCTCATTTAAATACTAGATGCTAGAAAGAGCTGCTTAGGACTTTCAGAAACAGTTTTACAGAGATCACGAGAAACACTAAGATAAGTTTCTTTATAATTTCAGGTTTTTTCCATCTGCAATAAGATTTACTGTAAGCCATAGCTGTCCCTTGGAATAAAAGCTCATCAACAAAATGATGAAGATAATGAAGGAAATTAGGCAGACAAATAATGTACATAAACATAATATTAAAATATACAAGACTACAGTCGGCCCTCCATATCCACAGATTATTTCACCCATGGCTTCAAGTATTCACAGCTTCAAAATACTGAAAAAAGTATAAATTCCCAAGAGCAAACCTTGATTTTGCCATTTAATATGAGGGACACCATTTTGTTATGCCACTGTATTTAATGGAACTTGAACATCAACAGATTTTGGTATCCACAGAGGGTCCTGGAAGCAAACCCCAAAGGATACCAAGGACCCACTGTACATCTTTGTGAAACAATAATGCAATCTTCACTGAAAGACATGCTTGCTGTAGCGAGTGAGGAAAAGGCGTGCATTCCTGCTGACAGAAATGCCCTTTCATGCTTTAAAATCTGTTAGCAGAATAGCAACACAAAAAAAAAGGGGGGGGGGGGGCTGGAACAGTATGGACAAGGAAAAAGTGGAGTTCATGGCAAACTTCCTTCAGCCCAGGGAGATATCCATAATCAAGGCGAGGGCAAGGGCAGTCCTAAGTAATTCTCCACATCCGTAGCCTGACAGGGTTTGGACACACCACACCTTCAGCTGGTCTTCAGCCATCTTGCCCAATTATGACTACACTTTAAAGAAGCAGCAAGTGAACCTGACATTCTGGCCACTGTAGAAGGAAAGATGGAAAGCAGAGCCACTCCAGCCCCATTCCACTTCTCCTTTTACTGAGGCGTTTCCAATCCGATACTACACAACTGAATGTGCTTGTTTTTGTTCTTCCATCATCCCATCCCAAATCCCCTTTTACTTTTGAGGTGAGTCTTGTAAATTTAAACTTGCATGCAGGGAAGATCTCATTAAAATTGCCTTGAGTCCCAAGATAGGGAATGGGCAGGATATATAACATTATTATCATCCTCTTACAGAAGTGGGATAAAAATTCAAAAATAATAATGTGCATGCATTGCTTCTTTGGAGAAAAGACAAACAAAGGAAGACAGACAGAAAATACTGAAGCTGTATCTGCCAAGTACCTGAAAACTGAGTGTATCAAGATAAGGTGCAGTCATAGCTAACCACGTACTATATAGACATACAGTACTACATAATCATGCCTTGGAACAGGTAACTACAGACTGAAGAAGAGGCAAATCACAACTCAAATTGAATCTGTATTGATCATGTGGGCAATAGTTAGCTAGAAAATCACTTGATAACAATGGTCACAACACAATGCCATTAAATTAAACTTATATACAAAAGAGATAGGTCAAATATAATAACATCTTGCAGAAATTTCCCAAAAGTGTAAGCATTAGTTAAATGGAAGATATTAAATACAATCATTTCTTGAGAAAACTGAGGTCATTTAAGATCACTGTAAAACACGCACAAACAAGTCCAAAAGGATGCCAGCTTCCCAAGGAACAAAGTCAAGAGCCTACTGAAATTACTTCCTTGAAGTACTGGAAATCTACCACCACACACCCCTGCCACCCCCACAACCCAAAAAGAAAAAGGAACTCTGACAACCAAAGGAAAACTAATAAGACAAACTAAGGAGGTATCTGAGCAAATAGCTACTGGTAATATACAGGAAAATAAATTGGAAGTAAAATACTTGAAGACAGAAAACTGCCTTAAAGCAAGAATTCTTTGTATCAGTCACCATACAACAAGTCACTAGGGCTTGATAAGATTACCTCAAAAATTAAGATCTGAAGAGTTAATTTGTTCAGTTTTTAACTAAAATAATTTATCTTCATAAACTGGCTTCTCTACAACCCCTCCTTGCAGGTATTTTGAAGAAGAACCTGGATATTTGGGAATGCTAAGTCTATACCAATCTAAATTCTCTCCAAAGAAAATAGGCATAAACATCAAGTAAAGTTAGAGAGTTTGTTTTAAAAAAATAAATCTGATTGGCCACTTCTGGAGGCAGAACTTGGAGACAGATTTGCTGTCCTGTGCTCTGGTTCAGAAAGATAGAAGTATTCTTTTATTAGCTTTAATAATAATAATAAAAATTTTTATCTCCAGCCCGCCCCACTGAACTGGCAATCAGGGCGGGGTACAAGAGAAGTTTAAAAATATCACAATTAAAATATCCAATCCCATTCCCAACTCCCCCCCTAAAAAAGGATTAAACCAAAGACAAGTTAAAAACAGTTACAAATAAAGAAAATCCACAATGTCACACCAAAAGACTTCCTGAGCTGTTTAATCAGATGGAAATTAAGAACTAGGAAGAAATAGAGCCGAGAAATGTTAGATATTTTCCGGGAAGGTCTGCCGGAAGAGATGCGTCTTCAAGGCTTTCTTGAAGCTGTCAATAGATGGAATAAGATACAGCTTTTTTAACTTTTAGATGCTGCAGATACAGGAAAAAGAGTTTGAAAAAGGATGTAGAGGGGGTATCCAAAAGTGTTAATGATCACCTTTTTTAAAAAAAATAAATGACAGTTTGTTTTGTTTTGTTGCTGTTAACTTATCTCTGTCTGGTCACTATCTAGATTTATACATTTTTCCCAGGGTATCTTGACCCTCTGAATATCTGATATTGTAGAAGTCTGCAGATTGCGCCTTACGAAGGGTATCGTAAAGTAATAATTATCACCTGGACGTTATTATGGAATATTGATGAAATTTTGTCAGTGTCATCATTGGTCCCTAAATCTAGATAGTGACTACATAGAGATAAGTTAACAACTACAAATCAAAACAAACATTTGTTCAATTTTTTAAAAAGGTGATACCCCCTTGTACTTACTCTGTAATGCAAATGATGACTCAGCATCTAAAGTTTGGTTGTCAGAATGTCTACATTAGAATATTTGATATTAAACTGGCTATACCTAGTTTCATGCTCACCACCTTCCACATCCAAGAGAAAAAGATACAAAGCATGTAACAATGTTTTTTAAGTAAGTAAATGTATAACTAGTATGCATATAAAACAGCAATAAAAATATTTACTTTTTCAGCTACTGTATCTGATTAAATAAGGAATTGGTAATTGTCACAGGTTAGGATACATCTGAAAATTTTTGTCTTCAAATGCTCCCCAACAACCTCACAACAAGCTGTCTGCACGGAATATTCTAATGCTTTTACAAATTACCTTAATTTCAAATGAATTCTGCCATTAGAAAAGGGTAGCTATAGTTAAAAAAAAATCAAAGCGCTTTTAG
Source organism: Urosaurus nigricauda (assembly GCA_034509955.1). Taxonomy (NCBI): domain Eukaryota; kingdom Metazoa; phylum Chordata; class Lepidosauria; order Squamata; family Phrynosomatidae; genus Urosaurus; species Urosaurus nigricauda. The sequence goes on along the minus strand of JAOEGL010000001.1, from coordinate 250,101,946 downwards.
AAATAGAGAACCAATTACTTTAGATTTAATTTTTAAAACACTTTTATTTATTTCAGATTCACAAAGAATACAAAATCATCACCCATAATAAAATGTTCAAACAGGCTTAGGATATGAGTCAACAGGGGAAAAATGCATATAAGGAACACTTAACAGGTAATTCCATTAGAATAGTTATTTGGGTGATGTTATATGACTAGGATGAACAGAAATATTCACTGAGGAAGCCTTTCATGATGGGGTTGGGTTCAAGCAGAAAATGGCCCTCTCTCCATCAGCGGTTCTTGATGGTGATCTGGGCAAATGTGAGGTAGGAGTTGACCAGTCCTCATAAAAGGCATCTGGTTTCTTTTGTCCATTACAAGAAATGATAGTGTAATAACACTTTTTAAGTAATTGTGTATTCCAAACTCTAGCCCAACATTTTTCCAGAGTTAAAGTTCCTATCTTCCAGTGAGCAGCTATTTCAGTTCTTGCAGCAGTCAGAAGAAAAGCAATATGGTTTCTGTGTTTCAGTCCACTGCATTCTTTGGTATACAAATGGACTAACAAAAGCACAAGACAAAAATGGATGGTTTGTTTGCTGATAAGTGAGATCTGGTTTATGTCTACTGTACAAAATTTTTTAACTTTCAGATACAATGGTCCCCCGGGATACAAACCACCTGGGGAATGAAATCCCCAGGACCCGAAACCGCCGGGGCCGCAAAAAAGCCCCCGGGATGCGAAGAAAACCCTGGGTTGTGAAACGGAAAAACCGTGCAGCCCCTTTAAATTTGCCGCGCGGTCCATCCACTAAAGCGGTCCCCCGGGAAACGAAGATTTCCGGGTTACGAAAAGTAATCCGGAACGGATTACTTTCGTAACCCGGGGGACCACTGTATTCTATCCACATGCAGAGAAAGGAGCCAGTCTGTTTGTAACCCCTCACCCCCAAGAGGATGGTGGGACATTTTTAGCTATTCTTGATAACTGGATGGGACTTAAATGCCCTATGTGGATTGTCTTTCCTTCTCTTGTGTTAGCTGATCTGGACTTATAAGGGGTAGAGGACCAAATACGGAATCAGTCTGAATCAGTGATCTTCACCCCAAGGACCAATTGCCAAATTTGTCTGGGAAAGAGGCCATTCCCATATGTGGTTTCCACTTATACTTTATATATGATTGTGCCTCTCCTTTACTTTATGGGAGATTTGGAACCATGTAGTTTTAAGGGTGTAACTGAATGAAAAGAAATTCCTTAGTTTTAGGTTTTCCATCCATAAATTGGTCTTAGCATGGTATAGTTCTTGATCTCTCCATTCTTTGAACTGATTAAATTTATCTGGCATACGAAAACCTGGATGGAATAAGTAAGGCTTCAAAGAGGAAGGATCAGGAGCGCAAACATGTCTCCCGTTTTTCAATATAATTAATAGTTACAGAAAAATAGGTTTTATGGCAGGACCTTGTTATCTGCTGGGGTTTGGTTCCAGGATCCCACATGGATAAAATCTATGGATGCTCAAGCCCCATTAAATATAATGGCAGAGCAAAATGGTGTCCTTTATATAAAATGGAAAATCAAGGTTGGCTATCTGGAATTTATACTTTTTAAAAACATATATATTTTCCAGCCGTGGATGCTTGAATCCGTGGATTAAAAAATCCATGGATAAGGAGGGTCGACTGTGTAAGTCTGTGAGTGATTTTCTTGAAGTTGTGGAGAAGATGAAGTTGAATTTGGGCAAGGAAGCAGACGTTGTATTTACCCTGATCCATCTGGATGAGGCTGTGATGAACAAACTGAATAAATTGGGCCAACTGGAAAACATACAAGTAGAGTTTGATACGGGGGAATCACTAGTCCCGCAAGGTTGGAGTGGGTTTGTCTGATAATCCACCAAACTCTGGAGATTTTTCTGGTTTCAAATTATTCAACACCTGTTTGATTTCACACACTTCTATTCAGCTGTTTAGAAGGGCCATATGAGAGTCCTTAAGATTTTTGGGTTTTTTAATGGTAAGAGAACTGAGAAAGTCATCAAATTAAGTAAAAGGTGCTTCAGTGGAGTATAATTTAGAGCAGAATACATAAAATTCTTTGATGAGCTCATTGGAGAAAGTAGTCAGATTGCCCATGGCAGTTGAATAAATGGTTCTCTGCTTTTCTTTTCACTACTCTAGCTAAAAGGCAAGAATTCTTATTATTGAAGTTGTAGAACTAAGCTTCCATGTACTGGAGTAAGGCCTGAATTTTCCTATTGTCTCAATCCACTAATTCTGGCTTTTTCTTGAGCAACTGGAGATATACATATCAAAGTCAGCAGAACTTTTATGAATTTGAGATGACTGTGAAATTTCTTGTATCAAGGATGACCTCCTCAGGTCTCCATGCTTTTTCCTAAGTGCTCCTTCCTGAAAGAAGAGTTCACGGAGGACCGCTTTCAGTGTATCCAAAAGGAAAACATTTGAAGTGGATGAGTTTTCTTCTCTGGATAGAACAGCTAAATATGCGTTTTTTGAATTTGTCATCTGCCAGCAGATGGTTCTTTGGGTTTAACCCACTTCTCCAAACACATTTAATAAAACTTCCTTTTTGTTGTCTGCTGCGCCAATAATCTCCACTATCAATGTTTGTTATTCCCATATTCCTAGTTAGCCAACATCTAAGATACAGCTGCATAGTCAGTGTTCAGCATCTCTAGCCTGAGTATATTTGCAATTATGTTGGAATAAATTTGAGACATTTATCATTTTATATTTTAGAAAACTGAAAAGAACAATTGTATTTGGAGGTATACATAACAATGGTACATTGTTAAAATAATGAAAATTTAGTCTGGATATGTACTGTGTATGTTTTACACTCCATTCAATGGCTTCTAAAAATATTTGTATCTCTCACACTAAACACACCAGAGTATCATGTACTCTACAGACTGCACAGATCCCTCCAACACAAACCTATTCCTAGCCAAGAGGTTTTACGACTGCTCTGAACAGCCAATTAAATATTCTGAATTAATAATCAACATGTTCAACTTCCTGAGGAGATGCAATTCTAAGCCTAACTATCAACTGAATTGTATGCATGCTCACTTTCTTCCTACAAAATTTGTCACTGTTAATGACTAAAAGAGGAAATACAGCTAGTATTATTTCCCATTAATATTTGAAAGAAATGTTCAACATTTTCCTTTTAAAAGAAAAAAAGAAAAGGATTTTTCCCCTCCAACATGCAACATAACTGCTTTAACCAACTGGATCCTAAGTGGAAATTTACCACTATTGTCTCCACACAATGATGACTGCAAATTCTTACAGCTGGAAAGTTCCTCAATACTAGATCTGCTAAGATCATTCAGAATGATAAAAATGTTGTTAAAGACTGGCTTCTTGAATGCATTGTTCAGAACAATTTACTACATCTTAACACCCCTGCACAATGTTCTGACAGTTTTAGATATGCCTTCAATTGACAGAACCATTTTCATCAAGATCATGTTGTACTGCTCAGCTATATGAATGATCATGAAATTCCTTCTACTATTTTCCACACTAACAGCAAAGACAGACATAAGATTCAACAGTAACATTGAAAAAGCAGACTAAAAATATTATGAGGAAGAAAGACAAAATACTTACAGGAGTATGGGAAACAGACTAAATCAGGAGCTAAATTTAGGGCTGTGCTTGTGACTTATGTGAGTGCTCCCACAAAGTGAGTCTCATGGACCAACAGATTTGGTCACTCACAAAATGACTATAGTGGTCATGGCTAGACACAAATCATCCATTTCCTATAAAGGAAATGGTGGTGTGGAAAGACAGGTAATTTAGCCCTAGGACCTTATCAGACAGGAGGAATTTCTCTTTATTGCGAATGGATCCAATTGCAGCGAATTCAAATTCACGTGAATTTGCTAGTTTAGCGAATTTATGTGAATTCCAATTGTGTTTGGAATGTGTTTAGAATGACTTCAAATAACCCAAAAATGACTCCACATTAACCAAAATTGCATGAGTTGCTTTAATTAGCAATAATGTAAAACCCATGATTGCGTTCGAAATGTCTTCCCTTTTGTCCGAAATTGCATGAGATACTTTAATTCGCAATAACGTGAAACCCTATGATTGCATTCGGATTGCCATTGGATTATACTTCCAATTTCCAATGTATGATAAGGTCACTAGAAAGCTGTTACAAACCAAGGGGGAAGATTTGGGCTCCAAACCACAACAGCAATCCTTTGAACCCACAAATTTTCTACTCCAACACTCATTTCAGAGAATTAAAAACTATAAACTTGCAAACAGTTGTGTCTTAAATGTCATCACATATTTGCCCCTCCAAATGCTCAGCAAAATATTCTTTTCACTGAAGGCAAGTTATTGATGGACAGAGAAACTGGCATTATATCAACATATTTTAAATATTTTTTAAAAATCTATTTTTAAAAAATTAGGGGCAGAGAGCCTGCTGGAGATCCAAGATAAATTTATGCAGGCATACTGGTACCCAGAGGTAACAGACCAGGGACACCAGAACTAATTGACTCCAACAGCCAATGGATTAAATGAGGTCCTATCAATTTATTCTGGTTTAATACAGAAGGCCTCCACAGCATATTTTATATTTAAATTATTCAGCATAAGTATCCCAAACAATACCTGAAGATCATCCAAAACACATTCTGAAGATCATCCAGAAAAACTTTCTTCAGCAAAGCACAAATACTTTGAGAAATGAATACTCAGTCTCTTCTCTAAGCTTTGTAATAAATATTTCACAGATTTCTTTGTAAAATTGGAAGGAATACTCTCTCAAAACCAAGCAGCCTAAAACTGCAGGCTACAAACTGCCTAACTCCCATTTACGTCATGTTACTCTGGGGGAGGGACAGCTAATAATTTACCCTCAGGCTGAAAACCTTCAGAGGGCAGAAAAAAGAGAGCCATGTTTACAAAGCAAAGTGGGGTAATGCTAAAACACTCCTCTATTTAAAAGTGTAAGCTTTAAAAAAAAAAAGAGTTACCTGTTGAACAAGGCATCTGGAAATTGGGATCAGTGCTATCCAAAACAGGCAAACAGAACTGAGCACTTGCAGATCCTAGCATAGGGTCCTTATCACTGAGCATGTTCTTCAGCGAATCCTCTAAGACATTTTGATTTGTACTAAAATCCTCACAGACTTCATTCTCCAGGTTGGATCCTAGAAATAGGGCATCATCTAAGTGTTCAGTAGGAATTAAATGGTTAAATGTGTCAACTATATCCATGAAGACTTCTGTGTGTCTTTAATCCCTATAGAAAGACAAGAAAAATACCATAAGAAAAATAAGCTAAGAATGATAAATTATCTACCAAATAATAATAATTATTATTATTATAACAAATTTCATCTGCCTTGTTACTGCTTTGTACACCTCCTTCAACGTGTTTTCCCTTTAATAAATTACTATATTTTAAATTAAATTAATCTTTTTTTTAGGAACAGATGACTCAGCTAATTACCCTTAGATTTGGTGAATTTAAATAGAGGCCACACATACAAATGTTGGAATCCCAGCTGGAGCATCTCTGCTACAAAGAATAGTAAAGAAAAAAAGGCAGGATTGGGATTTGCTTAATCCTACCCATACAGCACAAGTTCTTCCGTAATTTTGTAAACATATTGAAAAATCTTTGGTTTTACCGATGACATGCAGAACTTAAAACCTGTTGTATCAAATAGGAAAAGGCACTGAGAAAAGAAAATGTTGAATAGGGGGAAAGCTGCACATAAGGAATTAAGTACTCCATGGGAGAGTACCGTACTTTAGAGTTCCTTCTCCCATGCAAACTAAAATCCCATTCTGTGTAGCAGAGTAGTGCAGCCATGGGATTCCCAGATCCAAATTTGCTACCAAATACTGTATGTACACCAAACCTATAGCAATCAAAAAGTAAAAACATTCAAATCTGGATGGCCCTTAAATTACATCTTGCCAAATGGAAATCTGAGCATTTCCAATTCCCACATAAATTGACCGAGTTACATATTAATTTGTTTTGCATGAAAAATCACCATCTCAGTTCATGTCAAAATCTGTTGGGATAATTTAACAACTGCCTTCTAACCCAAGGATAGGACTCATGTCAACAACCTGATTCAACTGAAATACTCAAAAGGACAAGTTTTTTAACAAAACTCAAGAGCTACTGAAAAAAGCTGATTTCTAAGGAAGCAAATTTGATTACAGTACTTTATCTGATCATCACCTTCCAATTAGATTACTGTGTAATACAATCTGACCGCAATATCAAAAAACTGTCTAAATTCACCAATTGTTAGAATTCAGTGCAACTTTAATCAGCTTTATCTATGTTTGACACAAAAACTATGAAAAGTAATTGTGTTGTATGACAAAGTGCCTACTATTTATAGCTCTAAAGAACATTCTGCAGAATGTGTTTTTTTTTTAAAAAAATGATCTTAGGTTTGCCTTAATTCAAGTATAATCTGAATTTTCTACCCAGTGTCAGATATTTCACCTTGACTATTTAAAGTGCTACATGTACAAGGCATCACCTGTAATGATCTGTTATTTGAAACACTGCATCACTGTAAAATCTGACGTCTGTGAACTGGTCTAATTGGCAGCTTTGTGCCTCTCTTGTATCAGCTCTATCCAAAGAAGTTGGCTCATTTTTCAAATGAAAGGATTCTGTATAATTAGATGATGTTTGCAAATGTGACTCTTTACTGAAAGACACTCCAGCCCTATAGATACTATTCACTACCAATATCAATCAGAGATCAACAGATTCTGTGACCAGTACTTAGGGAAAATAATCATCTCTAGTTCTTTCATTAAACGATCACCTGAAAATTATATGGTAATCCATTTACAGTCAGCCCTCCTAATCCATGGATTTTACATCCATGGATTCCACAATCCACGGTTTGAATACACACACACACACACACACACACATAAATCCAAATGGCAATTTTGCCATTTTTAATAATCCATTGTCTATAGTGGAACTTGAGCATCCATGAATTGTGGTATCCACAGGGAGGCATGGTACCAAACCCCAGTGGATACCAAGGGCTCACTGTAATTGTTTTTGCTCTACAAATCAAAACTTACATGTAACTTGTCTTTTAATTTTTTAAAAAGCTCTTCAGTATTTGCCATGACTGCTAAGAATTTCAGGGAGAAATTAGCAAATTGAACTAGCAACCTTTTACGAAAATCACATGGCCTACAGTCCTTGTCAGTCCTTTGAGGAATTTGGCCCCAGTTGATGGTTCATAACCCCCATTACAAAACTAGATCAAATGCAAGGCCATCTACAGATATTGCGGACTGTTCTAAAAACTTTCCTCATATCCTCTGAATGGAGCCGAAGGACCATAGTTTCAGCACTTCTACTCTAGTTAATCCATCTCTCAGCACTCCTCTGGATACAAATGGCTCAATCTGTGTGTTTGTGTGTGTTGGCACTGTGCATGAGTAAACTGCTATCAATATAAAGAGTGGTAGAGAAAGCAGAAGATAAAGAAGATACAGTATGCACCATGCTATCTTTAAGAGGGAATCTCTTGGGTTTTTACTAGTCAAAGCAGGACACAACCTGAGTAAACAGACTCCTCCCAGGAAATCATGGCAACTCTACATAGGTCTGCCTTTTGAAATGCTTTTGTCAAATGATCAGGTTAAAAGAATAGTGTGTTTTTTTTATTTCTGTTTTTTTTCACGTTGGCAGGGGTCCTTCATCCCTAACCCCAGTGAATGTGGAGGGACTACTGTACATGAAATTACACAAACCAAGGCTCAGAGACATTAACTGGCTCAAGATCATTAGTAATAATCATGTTTAGAATATAACATGTCTAGAAATTTTGAAGCCATGGGATGGGGGGGGGGATGTGTTTTATGGAAGGAGCTATGGGGGAAATGGAAATTTTGGAACATATGCAATACTTACTTGCATGTATTAAAATTTCTGATTGCCCCAAATTTCAAGATCTTTTCTCCCTGTGTTCTCCTACTTTTCCATCCAAGAAACTAACTCTTGTCATTGGGGGGAAAAACAGGGGGAAAATCCTATATGGATTCACATGTTCCAGTTTTTGTTCAGGCCAGCACTTCCTTAATCAGACCTGTGCAATGGAGCAAGGTGTGACCTATATTTTACCGATTTCAAGGCCAGCACTCTAAGCATGACAACACAAAGAGCACCTGAGAAACAGAGTGTTGTAATTTCCAAGCAGCAGACATTCCACTGCTAATCTGAAAACAAGTCTACAAGGCAGGCAACAGAAATGTAACTTTCAACACTTGTTTAATTTTTACTATAACTACTCTTAACATCACCATCTCTTCACCTCCCCCCCCCCCAAAAAAACAACAACTGGGACTCTATAGTTTAGAAAAATTAAGAAAAATACAAGTAAAAATACATATAGGTAAAACTGCAAAAATGTGAAAGTTAGAACATAATTAATAGAATTTTTAAAAACTGAAACATAGCCATTTAAAAGGTAAGAAATAAAAACAGTAAAGCACATTATGCCGTGCACTTTCCTTATAGAACTTTCTTTCCAAAAGCCTGGGGTTTTAGGGGGAGGGGAAGTCTTCACTTTCAACAGACTGAAACACAAGGAGTCAATCTAGCCTCCATAAGAAAGGCATCCTAGAGTCTGGAAGCAGTCACCAAGAAGGTCTTTCCCCTCACTTCCATCACACACACAAGTATTATGAAGATGGTAGAGCTTAAGAGGAGCTGCTACTTAACATCTCATAGTATGGCAGAATATAAGCTTCAGACAGACTTTGAAGGTTATAACCAACACTCTGAGTTGTGCCCAGAGACAAAGCAGAAACAATTGAAGCTGTTGTCCAGCAGTATAATCTGTTACCTATCCAAAGCTCCAGTCTTTAGTCTGGCTGCAGACCAGTTCATGAGAATTTTTCAAAAGGAGCCCGGAATATAGTGTGTGTTAAAGAATTCCATGTAGGGTATTAACTACAGCATATTTATATCACCATGGCCAGAACAGCCATCTCCTGGAATGACTGCAATCCATGCACTAGGTACATTCATGTCAACACAGATGCCTGGGCTAGTTCCTCTCAAAACTACAAATCAAAGAATATCCATAAAATCACATCATAGGTCCAGGATCTCAATGCTTCCTTTCTATTCTCATTTACCAAATGAGGAAAAAAACATATTTCCTTAACTACTACACATACAGTCTTATTACTGACATATTTTCATCAGTTCCAACAGGAATATGAGAGACATTAAAAAAAATAACCAACTTAAGAGGACAGAGTTTGATTCCCTGCTCAACCATGGAAACCAACTGGGAGACCTTGGTAGAGTCACACACTTTTAGCCCCAGACAATCCCATGATATCACCATCTTAGGGGTCACATAAGTTGGAAACTACTTGAAGGCAAACAACAACAGTCAGTATGATGCTTCACTGATAAGGTTATGGTTGTTGTGTGTCTTCAAGTCACTTCTGACTCATGGCGACCCTATCCAGGGGTTTTCTGTGGCTTAGAGTGTGTGATTTGCCCAAGGTCCAAAACACACTATGCAAATAATGCAGTTTGAGACCACTTGAACTGCCCTGGCTCAATGCTAGGGAATTCTGGGAACTGTAGTTTTGTGAGACATTTAGCCTTCTCTGTCAGAGAGCTCTGGTGCCACAATAAACTATAAGCTCCAGCATTCCCTAAAACTGAGCCAGGACAGTTAAAGTGGTCTCAAACTGAATTATTTCTGCAGTGTGTTTTGGACCCCAGCGAGTTTCCATGACTGAATATGATTCAAATCCTGGTCTTCAAAGCCACAGTCCAATGTTCAAACCATTATGCCATGGCGGCTCCTAGTGTTAAGCATAGGATGTCTGAATTCTCAATTGCATTACACATGATTTACACATGATAAAGTCGCAAACAGCACATCAATCTTTCTGTAGCTGAGTAAAGTTTCCAGAAATCTAGTTAAACAGATTTTTTTTAAAAGTCTTTTTAACTTTAAGGTTCATGCCAGTTTTAAATGGAAGCTTTAAATATAAACATTCCACTATAAATCTGACAATTAAAGGCACATTATAAAAGACCAAATATGAATCATAAACATTAAATTGCTGTTATCATTGTTCCTGTGTGCCTTCAAGTTGTTTTCTACTTATGGATACCCTAAGGTGAACCTATAATGGGTTTTTTTTGGCAAGTTTCTTCAGAGGGGTTTTGTCATTTCCATCCTGAGGATGAGAGAGTGTGACTTGCCCAAGGTCACCCAGTGAGTTTACATGGCCGAGCAAGGATTCAAACCTTGGTCTCCACAGTCAGGACAATGCTGAAACCACTACACCACGCTGGCTCCTCAAGAAGGAACATTAAATACAAACCTCTAAAACTTGTTTCAAATAATAAGCCAGATTCTGATTTCAGAATGTAGATTTAAAGTTGGCTCTTATATTAAAGTTGACTCTACATGTGCATTTCATATGTACTGGTTGAGTCTCCCCTATCCGGAATTCCAAAATTCAAATCTGAAAAATTACCTAAATCCAAAACTTTCCAGATAGGTGGCAGAGATAATGATACTTTTGCTTTCTGATTGTTCAGTGGACGCAAACTTTATTTCATGCACCAAATTATTAAAAATATTGTGTATAAAACTACCTTCAGGCTATGCGTATATGGTTTTTACAAAACACAATGGTTTCATGTTTAGACTGGGGTCCCTTTGGTGAAAAGGTGTTATAAATCACCATCATCATCATCATCATCATCATCATTGTCGTCATCATCATCGTTGTTTGTATCCCATCTCCAAGATACGTGTATCTCATTATGTATGTGCAAATGTTCCAAAATCCAAAAAACTCAAAAATCGAAAACATTTTTGGTTCCAATCATTTCAAATAAGGGAGACTCAACCTATACAACATTTCAGATAAGTAATATTATCCATTAAACTTAATTTAGAAAGCCAGGCAATAATAGGTAGAAGTTATTGTATTTTCAAAGCGTCTCACAGTTTCTATTACTTTGCAGACTACTGCAATCTATGACCTAAAAAAATGATTTTTTTTTTTAAAAAATACAAATTTGGGACCACTGCATGTTTCATTTATCAAAAAGTTTACATTTTTTTAAATTAAGGAAAACCAATAACCTAAAATAAAGTGTAACAGGCATAATTTGTTCAGTTACTCCCTGATCTAGCCATTTTCATCTTTAATTCAACATAATCACCACAGTGGAAAGCAACTTCAATCAATTAAACTGTGATTTTTTTAAAAAATATGGAACAGGTACAACTTAACTCTTATCAAATTTACTTTGAAGTGAACATCGTGGGCTAAATGCAATGCTGCGAGCACCTGACAACTCACAGAATAGCTCCCCTTCTCCTTCTCCCCACTCCAAGCACTTCAAATCCTTAGACTGATGGAAGGAGAACAAATTAAGCCGAATCTCTCATCGATCTCAGTTATCATCACCCAGACATACAAATACTGGGGTGTTATACAGAGGTTCACTTGAGCCAAGTCTGTACTTCTACTTGTTCATCATCTGCTTTTCTTTCCAAGCAGACCAAACACGTGTGTTAGGCAACCACTCAGTTTCGCTGAAGCTCAAAATATCTTAAAATACCTTTTAAAAGGTAAAACCCTGTCTGTAGCTTTTAGGGACTAGAGCAGAGGTTCCCAAACTTTGGTCTTGCAGATGATTTGGACTGTAGCTCCTAGAATTCCTGGCTTAGGGCTTCTGGAAGTTGAAGTCTAAAATACCTGGAGGATTTGGGAACCTGGAGGATTTGGAAACCACTGGAGTAGAGTAATTTTGGTTTATTTCAGTCAAATTATTTGTAGTATATGATTATTTCAATCAATTTCTAGGAAGATGTTGTCTTCAAGTCAATACTGATTTATAGTGACCCTATCCTAGAGTTACCTGACAAGATTTATTCAGAGAGATTGCAACTTACCCAAGGTCAGTTTCCGTGGCTGAGCAGGGATTGAACACTGGTTTCCAGGAGTCCTACTCCAACACTCAAACAGCAATGGCTCCTTATATGAAGTTTAGGGCAGGTAATAATTATAATTATAATTATAATTATAAAAATAATACTACAAAGCTAGAATACAACAGCATCTAACTTAAAAACAAGCTGTTGTAAGACTATCTCAAAAAGTATACAAGAAACAATGAGAGATGGGTTTGGATGGCACTCTGTACACAAAAGCCATTGGAAATACTTCTTGTCATGCCCTTATAGTATGGATTATTTTAAATCGTTGTAAACCAAGAGAGCATTTTTAACTGAATGCACAGGAGGGGGAATACACTTCCTAGTTCTATGCTGAGATGACAAGTGTCAAGAAAGATTAAGCCATGTAAAGACACAATAGTGGAGCAAAGCAGGAAAATATAGGACTAAAACACCAATAAACAACCTGCAGAGATCCAACAGAATCAAAATATGTAACAGATAAATGGTATCAAAGTTAAAAACAAAAATTATTCTGAGGTACCAAAAATGTAGTTTATAAGAGAGTGGCTAGGCAGGACCCCAAGGGCCACCAAACCCACGCTTGCTTCATCTTCCACATGGCATCTCTTCAGATATTTAAAGATAGCTATCATGTCACCTCTCAGTCTTCTCTTCTCCAAGCTAAACTTGTAGATAATTTCAGTACTATATTGTGGCAACACTTCTCAATGCTATAATATATTCCCATCCATATTATTGTTTTAGTGTACTTCAAGAGCCAGCACACTGTAGTGGTTTGAGCATTGGGCTACGGCTCTGGAAACCAGGGTTTAAATCCCCACTTGGCCATGGAAATCTACTGGGTGGCTGCGAGCAATTTCACATTCTCTCAGCCTCAGAGGAAGGCAAAGGAAAAAGGCCCTCTGAACAAACCTCACCAAGAATAGGCCATGACAGGTTTGCCTTAGATTTGCCTTACATCAGAAATGACTTGAAAGCACACAACATTAGAATATTTACCCAAGCGACTTTCCCCCAACCTACTACCAAATAAGTAATTTAATACGAATACTGTAGTTTACAGATCTGGAACTCCCTAAGCCACAAATTGACACATGTAGTGTTCAACTCAGAGATCACAATACACACACAGACCCAGTATCACTGTGAAGAACAAAAAGTACAACTGTGATATTTCTGACACTGGAGTATGATTATTCTGACATACATAATTCCCCTGTGCACAGTATTTCTGAAAAATCTCATGCTTCATGATTACCTTACAAATGAACATTTATTATCTAATACTAAAGCCACAATCCTAACCATGACTGCAAGGCAGTGAATCCCACAAAAATTCAACTGAGTAAACACAGATAGGATCAGCCTATGATTCTATAATACAGTAGCTATACGTCAATATTTTCCATGAATAGTTTATCATTTCTGACTATGTTTCCACAGCTGAGAAACTGGAGAAAGTAGACCCAAGACATGGTGAGGTGCAGGAAGAGCGAAAATTTGCACTTTTCTCACAACATCTCTCCACATGAGTCATCACACAGCATTTCTGGCATTCTTGAGAATCCTAATATGAAAGTACTCACAATCAGCCAACACAATATAAAAGTAACCACACTGTGACTAAGTACATTATAGGATCACAACATCCGTTTGAGAACTGCTTATTTCTACAAAAGGATTTTATTATATGATGAGTTTCTGATTTTGTTGCTTTGACTGTCCTCTGTATTATTATTGTTTGAAACACCTGTCCACTATTTTATTATAATTTGTTCCATTTTTAAAAATTTGTGAGATATATAGAACTCGCTTGTACTGGTAGCTTATAAATCAGTGCATTTAAACCTATCTCATGAGAGAGATGGGCAGTTTTTCCCCACTGTGTGCCAGGGACTGGTACCATACTTGTGTCCATTGGCTACAATTCCTATTTTCTTGAAAACTTGTCATGGACCAACAGCCAATGCCTCAGGGCCCAGTACTACTCCACAGACCGTCACCTTTGAGTAGCACTGTTAGAAATAATAATAGTAATAAGTCACAACAGCAGCATATTTTTGTGAGTTCTAAGTCAGTGAGCATTTTTGAAATTTTCATTTTAAAACTAACTAGATCTTTTAAAAGTATTGCTAGTGTTTACTGGTTTTATTCATTTTTGCTGTTTTATTACAGCATGGCATTTTATTATCAAGTTGCCTTTGAAGGACTTTTGCCCTTGATGGAAACCTCAAAATATTTTAAAGAATATTTTAAAGAAATAATTGCATAAAAAACCCTAATCATTGTCAGAATCGTGCTAAATAAGCGCATGCTAGTTCTGTGTCTCAAGTGGTAGCACAGAATACTCTAGATATTAGCAAGAAATGTCAGCAAGAACGTCAAGGTTTGTTGGAATAGCTTACATGCAGATGGAGAAAAAGGAAGGAATCAACATTCATGGCATGATGTTGCTACAATTTTTAAAAAAAAAAAAGCCAGGAAAGAGAATATCAGTACCCAGCCAGTGGGTAAGAGGGGAGAACTGGACCTGGGCATTTCAATAAAGATCAGAGAGTGCTACTCACTGAGCACTACAGATACCTGAAACATTGCAGGTTTTGGACCAAGACAAAGGTATGGGCAGACACTCAAGAACACAGAATGCCAATTAATTATTCACCAAAAACTACCTGCCAACTCTCTCATGTATACACGCACACAAGCAGGAGACAATGACTCTGATTAAAGAATCATAAAATGAAGCACGGTGGATTTATTCCATTCTCTCAATGCACACTGATCTGTCAATTTGAGATTACCCAACTATCACCAGGGCAGAGGGTCTAATGCTACAAGCTTGTGAATTTACTCGTGAGCAGTTTCCACTGAGCTCGATGGGGCTGACTTCTCATTCCACCATTGAGATTGAAATCTTAACTACTGTACGCTGTTCAACACGATGCTAGCTGCTGAGAAAACATGTTTGGTTTGTGGAAACCGGATTACGTTGTTAAGCAACAACTGGAGTGTCACTGGACCAGGGTCAGTGGATTTGCCAGAAGGGCAACTGGAGAAGAGAGGGTCTCCTTACACAACAACTAGCCCTAATCACTGGTCACTCCCAAGAGAAGTTGATCTAGAAGAGCAGCATAAGGGAACTTATTTTTGTTTAAATTTCCTGGAGCACCCACACCAAAAAGGGGCCTGCCTGCATGGATATCCCTCCCCTACCCCCTGAACTGAGCACAACAACACCTTGACAAAATGCAGTCTTGGGAATCTCATGCTAATAATTCTTCCCCTTTCTTTTTTTATTTTTAAACACCTCTGCCTGATGAAGAAACCAGCGGAGCTTTGAAAGCTTGCCACATATATTGTGCGCACATTTTGGCTGGCCCCATAAATCACTGCTCTGTGGATTCTGGGTGTTACTGTACTTTGCCACATGGCCAACGTGGCTAACCCCTGGGTAAGCTCCTATTCAGTCATCTTCCTCGTGGTCAAGCAGAGGGTGGTGTGCCTTGTCTTGTGTGAAGCAGGACAGTCTTGACCTTCCAGAGCCTTGAATCCTCTGGGCCAAGGATGGGCAACCTGTGGCTTCCCAAGTGGCTGTTCCCCTTCATTTAAAAGAAGCCCAGCTCCCATCATCAACCTCATTAAGCGCAGAGGAATGATAGGAGTGGCAGTCCAGCACAGATGTCACCCACCCCCCAATTAAAGGGGACCAAGCCTCCCTACCCCAGATAAAGATGGGGCCAGGTCTCCCAACCTCAAATTATTATTATTATTATTAACCTTTATTTATATAGCGCTGTAGGTTTACACAGTGCTGTACATATAAACTTATAATTAGACTTAATTATAAACTTATATTATTATTATATTATATTATATATAATATATATAATTATATAATATATATTATATTATATTAATTATATTTAAACTTATAATTATAATTATAAAATTATAATTAGACCAAATGTAAGGGAGGGTCAAGTCTCCCAAACCCAAATTAAGATGGGGCCAATTCTCCCAAATAAAAGGGGTGGAGCAGGTCTCCCAACCCCAAATTAAGATGAGGCCTGGTCTCCCAACCCCAAACAAAATAATAGAAATAAAACAAAACTTTTATTTGTATCCCACTTTTTGTAAAAACAATCAAAGTGGCAAACAACATATAAAACCATACAATAAAATCCACAATGCCCCCCTTTAAAAAAGAATCAAACAAACTAAAATTAATATGATATAAATGACATTAAAATCTAAAAATCGTCCATGGTGTATGGGAGTGGCCATTATGTGGCCGAGGACTTTATGATGGAAAGGCTGGCCGGAAGAGACCCCTCTTGACAGCTTTTTTGAAAGTGTCTAAGTTGGTGATTTGACAGATCTCAATAAAAGGGGGGCCCAGGTGTCCCAACCCCAAATAAAATGGGGGCCCAGTTCTCCCAAGCCTAAATTAAAAAAGGACCAGGTCTCCCAACCCCAAATTAAGATGAGGCCAGGTGTCCCAACCCCAAATAAAAGGGGACCTCCAATTGAGAGGAAAGAGATGCCCCCCGCATCTGATTAAAGGGGTGCAGGTCAGCCAGCCCCAAATTAAGGAAGGGCCACAGGTTGGCCAAAAGCAAATTAAGGGGGGGGGACAGGTCTCCAAACCCCAAATTAGTGTGTGAGGGGTGGGCACTGGCCTCCTAACCTTACATTGAATGTGGCAGAGGCACTCAAGGGGAGCCCAAGTCTCTCCATCCCAAATTGGGGGGGGGGGGGGACACACAGAATCACAGAATCCTAGACTTTGAAGAGACCTCAAGGGCCATCCAGTCCAACCCCAATCTGCCATCCAAAGCATCCCTGAGAGATGGCCATCCAGCCTCTGCTTAGAGACCTCCAAGAAGGGGGCAGGTCAGCCAAATTAAAGGGCAGCCGAAGTCTCCCAAGCAGAGACGTCACTCACCCCAATTGAGTCTAAGGGGGGGGGGGAGAGAGAGAGAGAGAGAGAAGGATCACCAGAGTGGGCGGGGCTTGGAGAAAGGGGCGGGGCTATTTAAAAAAAAGCTTTAAAAGGGCGGATGACCATTGACCGGACTCCAGTGCGAAGCAGCAGCAAGGCCCAGAGGCCACTCAAGGAGGGTGGCAGCAGTAGGAGGCCTTGACTGTGACTCCCCCCTCAGAGCCAGGGACGCCGCCCCGATGGCAGTTACCTTCCTAGGCCGCAGCCACACTCGCATTCCTCCTCCTCCTCCGGGTCCCAGGACGACGCCCGTTTCCTTCCCTCCCTTAATTAAAGCAGAGTCCCCAGAAAACAGGGTTTACCTGCCTTGGCCAAGGGGCGTGCGTGCGCGCACTCGCTCGCTCCCTCGCTGCGCCGCCGACACTCAGCGCTGGCTGCGCGCGCACGCTCGCTCCCCGTTCCTTCCTTCCTTCCTTCCTGTGCGGAAGTGGAGGTGGGCGGAGCCAGCCAGGAGGACTAGTGGTGACTCTCTGTTGTTGAGACGGACGGCGGAGGGAGGGACTGAAAGGGAAAGAACATCCGGGTTCTCTTCTTCTTCTTCGCCCCTCCCTCTTTTCCTCAAGCCCCGCCCACACACAACCTGGTTGGAGAGGGGTGGACTATTCGCGATAATATCGCGTGCCCGCGCTTTCTCTTGTGTCTCGCGCACGCACGCGCACTTCGAAAAGGGACAGCGGGCGGAGTCCAACTCCAAGGCCAAGCAGCGTAACCACGTGACGCTCCCCCCCCCCCGGTGTGTGTGTGTTTACTCGCAGTCACTGGGCGGCGCATGCGTAGTGCTGCCAAAGAAAGAATACTCTTCCTCCCTCAACCTTCACCAACAAGGTGAAGGGGGGGCTGCACGCGCCTGGTCGTTCTACTGCCTGTCAATCACGTTCGACCGTTAATTAAAGAGTTCTAGTTCAATCACGCGACGGTTGTCTGTGAGGGTGGCAGTTGTTATTGGCCCCTCTTTCAGTATATCTCGAATATGTTTTCGATGTAAACGAATATCTACATGTATAAACAACACGCGTGTGTGTGTGTGTATATATATATATATATATACACACACACACACACACATTTACATTGTACTGCATATATAAATTGTGCCCCAAGTAACCACAGATGAATCTACATATATATATATATATACACACACACGTACTGAATATATAAATTGTGCCACACAAAAATATACAGATGAATATATATATATATATATATGTATATACACACACACACACATAAATACACATTGTATGTACAAATTATGCCATATATATATATACTGCTACATATACATATAAGGCAACAGTTATTGGCTCCTCTTTCAGTATTTTTTAAATACAAACGTATATTGGACAACACACATAGATATAGATACCGTGTTTCCCTGAAAAGAAGACAGTGTATTATTTTTGCTCCCAAAGATGCTCTAGGTCTTATTTTCAGAAGATGTCTTGTTTTTCCACGAAGAAGAATTCACATTTATTGTTGAACAACAAAAAAGAACATTTATTATATACGGTATATTTATTTATATACAAAAACTTTGCTAGGTCTTACTTTCAGGGGAGGCCGTATATTCAGCAATTCAGCAAAACCACTACTAGGTCTTATTTTCTGAAGATGTCTTATTTTCGGGGAAACAGCGTAGATAGACACATACACACATTGTATTTAGAAATTATGCCCCCTATATATATATATATATATATATTGTGCCACACATACATATAAGGCAGCAGTTATTGGCCCCTCCCTCAATATATTTTAAATATAAACGTATATTGGACAACACACATAGATATAGATACACACAGACACACACACGCATTGCATATAAAAATTATGTCACACATACATATACACAGATAAATCTACACATACACAAACACACACACACACATACAAAAGGCAGCAATCACTGGCCTCTCTTTCAGTATACAATTGTCCCTCCTTATCCATGGATTTTTTTATCCACGGATTTGAGCCTACATGGCTTGAAAATATTCCCAAAAAGTATAAATTCCAAATAGCAAACCTAGTTTTTCCATTTTACATGTGGGGACACCATTTTGTTGTGCCATTCTATTTAATGGTACTTGAGCATCCATGGATTTTGTTATCCACGGAGGATCTGCTGGAACCAAACCCCAGTGAATAACAAGGGCCCACTGTATTTGAAATATAAATGTACTTTGGACAATACACACACATACACACACACACATATATACACGCACTTGTCCCTCCATATTCACTAGGGTTAGGGGCACAAGACCCCCATGAATATAGAAAAACCGCAAATAACAAAAACACCCTGTTTTTACCTGAGAGGACACCTCTCTAGGAAACTCTAGGTACTCCAGTGCAACTCTGTGGTCAACGTCCGAGAGACACTCACCATAGGACTGCACTGGAGGAGCTACAAAGGCCTATAGAGTATTCTCTCTAGGAATCTCTAGGCCTTTCAGTGCAACTTTTAGTTAAAGTCAGCCATATAGTTGCACTGGGGGACCTAGAAATTCCTAGAGGAAACATATTGATCAAATCCATGAATAATCTACTCTGCAAATATCAAAGCTGCAAATCTGGAGGGATGATTGTATACACATTGTATATTCAAAGTGTTCCACACATACATATATACAGATAAATCTACACACTCACACATATCATATGCCTCTAAGCCATTTTTTTTAACTTATGGCAACTCTATCATAAGATTTTCATAGCAAGTTTTTACAAAAGGGGGTTTTCATTGCCATCCTCTGAGGCTGAGAGAGTGTGACTTGCCCAAGGTCACTCACTGGGTTTAATGGCCAAGTAGGGAATCAAGCCCTTGTTTCCAGAGATCAATGACCAAACCAATATGCTGCGCTGGGTCTCATACATGCACATGTGTGCCTTCAAATCATTTTTACATACAACCATCATCATCATCATCATCATCATTCCACATTTTCCCCCACAATTGGGACACACATTTTCAAAAAATATATAATTAAAAACAATTTATTATTATTATTATTATTATTATTATTATTATATTTATGTGCATCCCACTCTTTTCCCAGGAGTGGGACTCAGAGCAGTTTCACAACATTGCAAACAGTACAATTAAAACATTAACAAATTATTCAATATCCCCTTCTGTCCTCATAACAATACCTTAAACGCCTGTGTGAACAAGTAGATCTTAACATGCCAGTGAAAGACCATCAAGGAGAGAGCCATTCTGATCTCCTTGGGCAGGGAGTTCCAGAGTCCAGGAGCAGCCACCGAGAAGGCTCTCTTTCGCATTCCCACCAACCATGTTTGTGATGATGTTGAGACGGAGAGAAGGACCTCTCCAGAGGCCAATTCATACCATGAGAAACAGTCTATCAAATAGTGTGGACCTGAGCCATGTAGGGCTTTATAGGTGACAACTAGCACCTTTAATTGTATCTGGAAACAAACTGTGAAGCTGTTTCAAGAGAGGTGTTGTATGGTCTCTGTAATCTGCCCCTGTTAACAGCCTGGCAGCAGCTCTTTGAACCAGCTGCATTTTCCGAACACTCTTCATAGGCAGCCCCATGTACAGCCCATTACAGTAGTCCAAACGGGATGTAACCAAGGCATGTACCACCGTGGCCAGATCTGGCTTCTCAAGGAATGGGCACAGCTGGTGCACAAGTTTCAAATGTGTGAAAGCACTCCTGGTCACAGCAGAGACCTGGGCCTCCAAGTTCAAAGCTGAGTCCAAGAGTACTCCCAAACTGCGAACCTGTGTCTTCAGGGGGAGTGTGACCCCATCTAACACAAGCTGGATTTCTATTCCTTGATCCGCCTTCCAACTGACCAGGAGCACCTCTGTCTTGTCTGGATTAAGTTTCAACTTGTTTGCCCACATCCAGTCCATTGCTGAAGACAAACACTGGTTTAGGACCAGGACAGCCTCCTTGGATTGAGGTGGGAAGGAGTAGTAGAGTTGAGTGTCATCTGCATATTGATGACATTGCACCCCAAAACTCCGGACAACCTCCCCCAGCAGTTTCATGTATATGTTAAAAAGCATAGGAAACAACACAGAACCCTGAGGGACCCCACAGGTCAATGGCCAAGGGGTCAAACAGGAGTCCCCCAGTACCACTTCTGGGTTTGCCCCTCCAGGAAGGAATGGAGCCACTGTAGAACAGTGCCTCCAAGCCCCATCCCAGAGAGGTGGTCAAGAAGGATGCCATGATTAATGGTACCAACAGCCGCCGAGAGGTCCAGGAGAACCAACAGGGGCACACTCCCCCTGTCCAGTTCCCTCCGTAGGTCATCAATCAAGGCGATCAAGGCTGTCTCTGTTCCATAGCCAGGCCTGAAACCAGACTGAAATGGATCTAGATAATCCATTTCATCCAGAAACCCTTGGAGTTGGGAAGCCACCACACATTCCAAACCTTTGCCCAGAAATGGTAGGTTAGACACTGGCCAATAGTCATTAAAAAATAAAATACAATTTAAAATATAAAAATGCTTCAAAACAGTATATATTAAAACAGTTAGAAATGCTAAAACATTATTAAAAAAACAAAATAAAGCTCTGCACAGACCCTGAGGTGAAGCTATCATAGAGTTTTCTCGGCAAGTTTCTTCAGAGGTTTGCCGTTGCATCCTCTTGTTACGATATGTGCTTTTAATAAAATTTTGGGGACATGTAGACTGTACTATGACCCCTGACTGACCTATCCAAGGACCCTCCATCAGCCCCAAGCGAGGAGGTCACATAGTCAAGCCTTCTTGGAACAGCAGAGTCCTTAGTAAGCAACTCTCCATAGGAAGTTTGGGAGTCGCCAGACCAGATTTGCTACTGCCCTCCGGAGTAAGACAATAGCCTTGGCATCTTATCTGATGAGCCAGTGATTGACTTAATGACTCAGCCATTAAGTCGGCTGCCCCTCCGAATTGTGTCCAAACCTAAGTGCATTGTACACAGATTATTTGCTCTTGGCTTAACAAAACCAGGCAATCAACACCTTTGTCCAAGCCTGGATACCTAGCCCCAGGATATGTTCAGCCCTATAAAAGATCCCGAGTTCAAATCCCCTTTGATGCTATCCTCAGTATTTGTTTTCCATCAACATTTTCAGGCTAGTCTAAAGCTGACAAGGCTGCTGAAAGGTGGTGGTAATGTTTCAGCACGTTATATATAAAGATAGAAGTGTTGAGGCTAAAACCTTTTCCCATGATCTCTGGAAGTTCTGGTTCCCCAAAGTCCTGTGGGGAGAGTTGTGGTTGCTAACCCTGTAATTCAAAACATGTTTACTCAGAGGTAAATCCCTCTGAGCTTTACTTAAGAGAAAGAAAACAAAACAATCCCACACCATACACGGTGGTAAAACTGTTGGTAAACAATGCAACTGTAAGAGGAAGATGCATGAGAAGTTTGAATCTAACAAAGCAAGAAGACTGGGCTAGAAAGCTATTGCCATCATGTCTAGTTTTCAACATGTGGGATTGTGGCACATGCACCTTCTTCAAATTTGAGAGACCAATTTTTAACAGAAAACTGTTGTGTGTGTGTTTTTTTTTTTCCCTGTGGCAGCAAAACCAACAAAGTCAGGGGGGAATTAACAATTTAATTAGGTTTTTTTGTGACAAAACTGGTCCTGTGTCCTACACAGCAGGTAAATCTAGGAATAGTTTCACCACTTGGTTGTTTGTGTACCTAAGTTCACTGGTAATTATCCCATAAAACAGTAGCTTCTGATGTCATGGTGTTGTAGGAAGAACAGGAAACTCAAGCTCTAATGGAGAAATACAGCTTTGTTTTACATACAGAGAAGCACTTACATTAAAGATGGATACTCTCTCTGATATCTCTCACAACTTAACTTTCTCTTTTCTTTTAATTACTGTACTTCAGATATTCTTGGAAGTTAAAATTCAAATCTGAGACCTGGTTCAGCTTAAATTTTGGTAATATGTAAACCCTGCTGCCTGGCTGAAGAAAAGCAAATGTTTCAACACAGAGAAGCCAATATGTGCATCCACTCCACCTGTTTCCTCTCATTAGCCAAATTGCTTTTAGTCTTAACTTGCATCAAAAATGTTTGAAGTATCAACCTAAATACGAAGGTTAAATTGGTTCATAAATGTGGAGTGTTTCCAAGGTAACTGACTGTTCCAGAGTGTTTCCAAAGTCACAAGATTGTTGAGTAAACACATTTCTGAAGTGTTTAGTAGTTGGCCTGTCATGTCTCAAACCTTACTGTGGTTTTCATTTTGGTTCCATTAGACATATCCACCGTCGGAGCATTGGCTGAAATTCTACCCTGCAATGTTTTTACGTACGTACTGTGCAAACATATACACAGAGCTAGATCACCTTCTTCTTCAGTAACTATGCCTACACCATTCTGTGACGCTTACACTTTATTTTCCTTATCACTGTTGTTCTTATTTCCATCATTTAGATGTTAAGCATTTCTGCAGTGGATGCACCATATATGAGTAATGAGGTTAATTTTAAAAGAGAGAGAGAGATTCACTACTCTCCTCTTAAAGCAACAGGTTTGTTTCCCATAACATAAGGTTAAAGGTAGCTAAACCTGTCAGTTTTGAGTCTTCAATAAAAATAAGCAAGGAACTTCCATTTGCATTCTGAGGGAAGCCCTCACTGATACCTGTAGGAGTTTTCCTTGAATCAATGTGCTCATAACATATTATTTGTTGAACCCATGGGAGGAAAAGAAAGAGTTAAACTCACCTTCTCCCAAAGAACCATGGCCCCCCAGGCTTTCCTTTAGCTGCTATTTATATAACAAAAACATGTGTTTTAATTGCATTTGTACAATTAGCATAATAGGTAGCTTAGCTCTTTGTGTCTGACAAGCAGGAGCTTTGGTTTTGTTTGGTTAGAGGAGTGTGTGGACTGACTCTCCTTTACAAACTTGCTCATTCTGTCTGGTATCTGTCTGCCCTTCTGCAGTTTATGTGCGATTTTGTAAATAAACTAGTAAACTTTGCAGTGCTTTCCCAAATATGTCTGGCTGCTCCCTGAAGCTATGTGTGTACATAATAATATTTCAAGAGAAAGCTAGAAGAGACAAAGGAGTATCCTTCCTCAACCATGGAAACCCCCTTGGTGACCTTGGGGGCAAGTCATGTTCTCTCTCCCTTAGAGGAAGGCAATGACAAACCCCCTTCAAATATTTGCCCCCAGCCCCAAATTTTGATAAGGTCATCGGAGTGCTTGTCTAGAGGGTCAAAATGCTGGTAGAATCTGGGCAGAATGCTACATGTAATGCAAACATACTCAATGGGCTTTTGGACAACAGAAGGTGACACTGTGTACAGGATTGAGGAAATGATCTTGGGCAAGTCACTCTTTCTCAGCCTTAGAAAAAGGCAATGGCAAACCTCCTTTGAACAAATCTTGCCAAGAAAACCCCATAATAAGGTTGCCTTAGAGTTGCCAGAGATTGGAAACAATGAAGGCACACAAGAATAACTTTCTGCTATTGCTGGCAGTAGATGTACAGCCAGTACTCCTAAATTGTGCAGTTGTACTTGTAATATGATGTTTCCCCCGGGGTAATAGAGAGGGGAGCTAGTGTGATGTAGTGGTTTGAGCATTGGACTATGACTCTGGAGACCAGGGTTTGAACCCTCGCTCAGCCATGGAAATCTGCTGGCTGTCCTTGGATAAATCACATACTTTCAGCTTCAGAAAACCCCATTATAGTTTCGTCTCGGGGTTGCTGTAAGTTGGGAACAACTTGTAGGCACACAACAAAAACAAAATAGAGATGGAAGAGTTGAGTTGCATTGTTAAGGACCTAGTCATGGTACCATTTCCCCCTTTCCCTTTTAAAAGATCATATATGCATACATCTTATATGTATCTATCTAATAGAGAAATGCATAGATGCAAAAAAACATTAGTGTGCAAATTCTGAATTGGTGGTGGTGTGAGCAAAGTCTAGATCAAGGGTGGGAACTGTATGGTCCTCCAGGTTGTTTGTGGTTGCACCCCCCCAATATTCTTCATGATTGGCTAGGCTGGCTATGGCTCTGCTGGGAAACGTAGCTCAAGAGCAACTGGAGGGCAACACAGTTTCCCTCTCTGGCTTACAGGACATCAGTGTTAATTTTTCTCTGGAAGCCTCAGAATATCAAGTGCAGTTGAATATCGGCTGAAGGGGAAGGCATAGGAATAGGTGGTTATAGGTCTGATTCTTAAGTCTCTGATACTTTGCAATAATGCAGTCATTTCCTCTGATGTTCAAAATGCTATAGACCTTAAAAGTCTCTGACCCTATCGAATCTGGAATAGTTAGGGGGGGGGGTGGCTTAACGGGAGTAAAGGGAAATCAGGAGGTCTTCCAAAACTAATACAGAACTGGGGAACCCACAGCTCACCAGAAGTTGTTAGGATTTGCAATTCCCATTCTCCAGTCTGCATGGTCAGGAATCAAGGTTGATAGGAGTTGTAATCCAATATCATGTGGAGGCTCACTGATTTCCCACTTTTTGCTTCATTAATATTGACTGTGATTGGAGTCTGAATATATGTGCTGTAAGATACACATGTCTTAACAGCATGTCCCATTCCCAACTGGGTCATGCCACATTGGAGAATTGACTTCCATACCTTCCATTGGAGAAAGAAAAACCTTCGTCCTAGTACTTAACCACTCGAATTTAGGCCTAGGCAAGTTCCAGTTTACTTCACACAAACTAAGTGGTAACCAGTACTACCATATAGGGCATCCTTAGGCTTAACCCTGGGATAGTCAGTACTGCAAGGCTGATACAGGTTCCAAGAGCCAGGTATAAAATTAAATCCATCTATCATATTGGTTTGAATTATTAAAACATTACACTCATTTGTGGCTTTGACTTTGTGGATTTGATTATTCACAGATTTTATTAATAGGTTCTCTCTAGGGATATTTAGGTCATCCAGTGCAACTCTATGGTCAACATCTGCCAGATACTGACCACAGAATTGCGTTCAAGGAGCTCCAAATGCTTAATGTTCTCTCTGGAAATCTCTACGTCCTTCAGTGCGACTTTTGGTGAAAGTTGACCACGATTTGCATTGGAAGACCTAGATATCCCTAGAGAGAACATATTAGTAAAATCTATGAATAATCAAATCCACAAAAGTCAAAGCCTCAAACATGGAGGGACGAGTGTACTCTCTATAGTAAACAAATATACATACCTGAGCACTTAGGACTACAGCATGAACCCTTCTCCATATCCCACTGGTGAAGAGCAATACAGTGAGAAGTCTTTCTCCGCTGTCACCCCTGTTGTGGAATACCTTCCTCTTAGTGGCTGTTATTGCCAACTCTGGTGTTATTGCACCAAGCAAAAGCATAGCTTTTATTAAAACCTTTGGCAAGTAACTGATTTTATTCAGATCTGCACATGCATTGTTTTGAAATGTTTCAAACTCTAAGATTTGTAATGTCTCTTTTACTTGTAAAATTGCTTAAAAGGCTTTTGAGCATGCTATAGGTCACCCAGAGGTCCCGCACAGGGAGAAGTATGTAAATTAAATAACTATTATTTTTGCTATTGACTTATGGTCAAAACTTATCGGTTTGATGTATATGATCCATGAAGCACACCATTTTGTGACATGAAAAACTAGCTGTGGTATATGAGTGAAAGAAATGTTCTTTGAATGTTCTCTAAATTAAATTCTTTGAAACACCTTTCAGATGTTATCAGTCATATCATGTGGGTCTCGATAGCTCTGCTTAAACATCCAGTGTATTCAATCAGGATTTAATCTGGGATGGCAAGCAAGCTTCATACTAGATCTACATATTTTCATTTAAATATCATCTTCATTGGGATTTTCACATAGTGGGTCCTGGAATGGTAAGACTACCTGATTACACAGATGGGGATTCTGTATGCTGACCTGTACACATGGGTGCTCCTTTCAAACATTTGAACGATGTACAGATCCAATTCATCGCTTGCTCTCCCCAGTCTATTGGACACTTGAAATATTTTTAACAACCCTGCAGTTTTTCATAAAGACAAAAATCTATAGACACTCTCAAATCCTAATCCCTAAATCCTGGGTGGGAATCATACAGATTTCAGAGTTTGGGAATGCAGCTCCCAGTATTCCTCATCATTAACGATGCTGGTTAGGGCAGTTGAGACATGCAGTACCCTCATCATCTGGAGGGCTACACAATTTCCATTCTTGTCAAACTATAGACACTTACTGTTTTTCATATCACTGCCCTGATCCTATTTCTGATCCCCAGGGGCAGTTTCACCCCACCACTTGAGAACCAGTTAGCTGCATAATTCTGGGCTGCTTCCACTCTTGCAGTTCACAGGTCCTTCTCTATATGCTGGGCTGTCCAGGTTTTTTAGCCCTCACCTAAGCTTTCCTTGCATCATTAAAAGTGTTTAAAATAGCAGAATGCAACTGACACAAAATGCTATGTATTAATACAGGATTTTGGAATCACTTTCTTGCGGTGCTCAAAATCAGTTCATTCCATCAGTAGTGAATAGATTCTTAATAGTTTAAAAATGTTTTTAGTACCATATATACAACAGGCTAGAAGTTCCTTTTGCATTGCTTTGTAATTGTTGGCAAATTCCACATTTGCAGACACAGACAAGCCCCTTTACTTGTGCTCAACAGCTTCTCTAGAACATTTGCACAACTCAGCCCCAATGGTAGGCAGTATGTGCACAAGCTCACATCTGTTAATTTCAATTAAGTGATTCTGTATATCCAAATATGCGTAATATACTTAAAGCATAGCTTCCTTTCCCATGCATCTTGCAAATTAATGGTTAATATACAGTGGGCCCTTGGTATCCACTGGAGTTTGGTACTAGGATTGCATGAGATGTGGAGGCCCTGATGCCTCCTCCTCCTTCTAAACTTTTTTTGTGTTAAATTAACGTGCTGATTTAAATATTGTGAAGTTAAACTGCGAATATATATGAACATGCAGACAAAAATACACACACAAAAATATTTTTATTCATATTCATATATTACATAGTATATCAATAAAAACATTTTAGTGTGTATTTTTTGAATATTTCTAAGCCATGGATGTTTGAATGGGTAAGGAGGGCTGACTGTACTGGAATACTGGGTACTGCTGATGAGATTTTATATCACTGCTACAGTTTAATAGCCTGTTACTTAGCCAGCTGTAAAGTATAGTTTCCCCAGATAGGCTCAAGGCTGTTACTTGATACAATTCATTTTTTAAAATGTAGTGTGGCTTTGGATGAAAGTGTCACATTTTCACTATGGACAGTACTGATTTCCATTTTCTTTTTAAAACATATGTAAAAAGAAAGTTACTTAATTGGTTCTTGATTTTGGAATCCATGCTTTGGCGAAGCTCAAGTATAGTCATCAATTGCAATGATTTTTCAAAAATATGCACCAAATCCTTCATGCTTTTGCCTACAGGCAACTATGCTTCCAGAATTGTGTTTTCCAAAGATATCCATAGCACAATCTAGTCCAGAGTCTTATTTCCTTGCCCTCCCTTACCCCAAATAGAAAATTAGAAGTAAACTGCAATGCAGCTTTGAGTTTATTTAGATGTTTGAGCTCTCACACTAGATTTTACAAGCTGGTGAACACTGGCAAATTATTTCTCCCACAGTACTATAACCACACATTCCCAAGACGTATAAATATATGGTTGAACATTAATACACACCACCATTTTATCAATTACATAACAAATTATCAAGTATCCAAATATTAAGTTACGCAGCTCAAAAGGCATACAAAATATCACAGAGAACTGCCATATATATGGCAGAAACTCAAGGAAAAAAACAAAAATCACTCCCAACAAAGCAACAGTTGGTAAACAACTTCCAATAAGTACGATAAAAGAAATTACAAGATCTTCAGAAATTTTATGATTAAGAATTTCAGCTACAATAAAGCATCTCTACATTAAAAAAATATTTACTAAAGTAAAGGGCGTATTCTATACTTCCTGCACAAGACAAAAGGCAACATTTTACTAGAAATATTAATTAGCTCTCTCCCATCCTATTACAGGCCCTCTGCTAAAGTTGCACATCATGTGCCAGTATTTATTTAACGGTAAGGCGTTTTGTCTGGAGATATTAAAGACTTGTGTGCTTCTGTACAGCATGAAGGTTGCTTTGTTTGCTTGTTTGATGAAAGAAAAAGTGAATGTGTGTGAATGAAAAGGATTAACACAAGTTTAGACACCAAACGTGACCAAGTCCATCAATTGTGTGCAAATCCTGATATTCATTCTAGTGTGATTGTGGGAGACAAACATAGTAATTATTCTATGAAGCCATATCCACACATAAATGACAGTTGAGAAAAGGGCAAAGCTCCAGGCAACCGTTGTTACTATGAAACTATACTGTGGTGTACAGAAATAGTGCACTGGGCTTTTGGCACCAAAATCTCTACTCATGTTCTGGTAGGCTTGTCTATTGGGACTTCAAAGAAAAAAAAAGAGCTACATGATTACACATAGTTTAATGATACAAATTACAAATAATGACATTTTAAAGGCCATGTACATTTCTTGTTCACTAAAAAGATCATCATCTAAACAAAGATGCTCTCCTGCCAACATTGTGGCCTACACCTACAGAAGCTTCATGTTAGACACACATGTAAGTTTTGCCACACAACCTTCCCAATTCTAGTTTTACTCCAAAGCAGCAATACAGGCAGCTTGGTTTTTTTACTGAATACAACAGTTGTTACGATGACCATTCGAATCTTTAAAACGTAGGCGCATTTTTGGACGATATTTCTCCAAATAGAGAAGCTGTTTGCTGTTAAAGGCTCCACGGCGCTTCCTAAATAAAAAATACAAAAAGAAAAGCATCAAATTATTGGGAAGTTTTAAAAGATTTGTGCTTTGGGTGGCACAACTTCACTTTGCCTAAGACAGAGGAGTTTACACTTTCCACACTGAACATTTAATGTAAGCCTCAATTAGCCAATAACATAAGAGGTACTGTACCCGACCCCACTGCAAGCTTGACAGTTGATAAAAGTGATAAGAGTGGGGGGTCAGGAGTCAGATGGACATTAGTTCAAACGACAGATTTGCAAGTATTTTATCACAGGTGTTTCATTTCAACATACAGTATGTTGAGTGTGAAGGCCACATTCAATACAGTCAAATGAGAAAAGAAGGGGGTCGGAATACATGTCTACATTTGGACTTGCATATATATCCAGATAAGCTTTTAATTCTTCATCAGTGCCTCTTAAATCAGCCTACAGGTATGTTCCTGTGCAGTTACAGATTTAAGCATTTCTGTGTTTGTTGTCTTGTACAATCTACCCTAGCCCGCCTAAGGTGTTTCCGAGGCACTAGCTCATTCACCAATTGTCATCTAGCCCCTGATCATCTCCTATTAGCTGATTTTTCAATCCTATTTGAAGTGTTATGTTGCACATGGTTCCATGCAATCAAAACTGCTTTAAGTAAAATTTTTGAGGTAGGGAACAAACTTCTTCCTAACAGGTAACAACAACTCTCCACAGATTTACAGGCATCAGACAGATGCTCAATACTTACTGTCTTATGAACTGCACTGCATCCTCATACTTCATTCCACATTCAATGAGTGCAAGGGCAACTAGTACAGGTGCTCTGTGGAGAAAGAAAAATGCTTTTATACAGAAGATTTTCCAAATCATCTTGCTTGTGTCTATGAAGGTCTAGATAAATTTTTAAATTCTCACCTTAATGCAAACATTTGCATCAATATTTCAAATTAAGTCTGTCTATAGCTGACAGAAAAATAATGTGATGATTACAACTTCAGTTTAATGTAGATTTTGGAACTCTCCTAGTCACTAGATTCATGAAAACTGAAACATCTTGTCAAAGCTGCTTTAAAAACCTAGTCATGAATTAAGCTATGATAAGAGAAGGGTCTAGAGAGATACCTTCTGTTTACCAATGAAAGAGACTTCTAATGAATCACATAGTATTAAGGTGCTAGATTTAAAACAATAATGGGAAATATGTTTGTTTGTTTTTTTCTAATAAGAGTATAGTCCATAAGCAAGCCATCCTCAACAGTAAATCAAATCAATTACTGGATATGCTGGCTGGGAATTTTAGGCAAAAAAATACTTGGCAGTATTAACACTGGGGTAAGTACTGTAGCTTTAACATATCTTGTAAAAAAATTATCACTTTGATTTTAAGATAGTGATAAAGAATCTTACAGGTTTCAAATTGGAAATCTGAGGTTTGACCCACTGGATCAGAAAGAATTTCCCGGGTACTTAAAATGTTAGTTTTCAGAAGCCCAAAGATCACTTACAGACTATAGGAGAATATGGATTTATATGCTAATCATGTTTTCCTTTTTCAAAGACTATGAATTAGTTCTGTTTGTGTCCTAGTTTTGCTCAGGTTTCACAAGTTGCTCATTTCACACATTTATCCTCTGCCTCGCATCCTAGGTCATCCCTCCCCCCCCCCCCCAGGGAAGGCAAAAATGGAATCAAGTTGGGTCCAGGAATGTATGATAGGGTGTGTGATATTACAAGCCCAGTGTCACCTGGCTTCACACAGCCAATGATGTAAAGGTCTGAGGCCTTAAGTCTGTTCCCTACTGCATCAATTAAGGACAAAATACTACAGATATATATTAAGCATTATTAGAGCACAGAGACAAAGCATGAAATATGGGACCAGCTACAATGCCTAAAGAAGCAAAAACCCGTAAGAGAAGATCCTCATGTATCTAGAACTCCCGCTTACCTTCCAAGACCAGCAACACAGTGTACAGCAATACAACAGCCAGGCTCTTCACGGAATTTAACTTTCAGGAGGTTTAGCCAATCATCAACAATCTGGATAGATGGTGGGGCACCATCATCAAAGGGCCAGTCCTGGAAAAGATGAAATCAATTATCTTACCTCATCCTATCACTCTACTACAGCAACTGCTATCAAAAGCAAGCAAACAAAACAAGTTACAATGATACTTGTAATTCTAAAATCATGTAGCCGTCAAATAATGTGTTATCCCTGGCTCTATTCCAGATTGCCCTGAACAAAGCCACCATCTATAGAATCATTTCCCTGGAAGCCAGCAGTGAGTACAATTCTGGTTTGAAATAAGGTATGACAATAATTAGTTTTCAGAAACTAGAAGAGACCTTCTGGTAGCTTCCAGCTTCCCTGGGATGAGGTGGATGAAGCATTCAGGTAGTGGAAAATGAGACAAGGTGGCTCCTAAACCTCCCATGGACACCCACCTATTGTAATGTTTTCAGACACAAAGACTTTCAGCTTGCACATATTATGTCATTCAATCATTGCACCAGCTCTTTCAATTTAAGTAACATTACTTTTTAATGCACTCTATGGGGGAAGTACACAAGTATCCTTTCTACACTAGTCCTGAAGACAAAGGATAGCAAACTGGCCTACAGATTTCCCCTAAAAGTTCTCAATCTGTGCCTTACATTTAGCAGATCTGATAGCAACCTTGTTAGTCTTAAGTATCTACTTTCACTTTATTTCACATCCCCCAAATTTGAAAAAAGGGAACATCCCTAGCCACTGCCACCCTATATATTATTTTGAAAAGTGAATTTTAAGAACTCTTATGCTGGTAGTGTAGTGGTTAAATGCCTGCACTGCAGTCTCTCACAGCCATAAGATTGTGATTTCAATCTTAGGCAGGGCTTGAGGGTCAACTCAGCCTTGCATCATTCCGTAGGTCACTAAAATGAGTACCCAGCTTGGTGGGGACAATTAGTTTACATACTGTAAACTGCTTAGAGAGTGCTTAAGTGCACTGATAAGGGGTACAGAAATGTACTTGCTACCAGTATTGCTATTTGAATTATTCACTGAATTGCAAAAAATACATAATAATCTACCTCTAAACATGGTAAATAAGCTACTCACCAAAACCTGAATTCCTTCCTTTTCTACAGGAGCAGTGTCATAAGTGGCTTCACAAACTCTTACTACTGTAGTAACTCCATACTTCTTAAGTTCCTAAGGAGGAAGAAAATTGGTTATACTTATTCCTTTAGAACTATAATTGTTCAAATTTGCATACAACAAATGCAAATTCTCTCAGGTCCAAAACGTCTTCCCTAAACAAACTATAGTTAGACTTAGAATCTACACTTCTTTGCTTACAAACAATATGGTTTGCCACCATAACAGAAAAATGCAGTCTGTCCCTACTTATCTTGAAACAGGACGTCAGAAAAGGTGGTGGTGGTTGGACATGCAAATGCTAGAACTCAATAAACAAATGTGTCCTGCAAGTGACCAAACTGTGGTTTGTTTTGTCATCTATAGGACAATTCTTGCCTTCACCCCCCAGCCATGGCTAAAATAAATTAAGACTTCAGAGTGAGAAGTAAATGCAGCCATTATTTCAAATGCAGAGTACAATATCTATTATTATTGCCTTTTACTTCTTCAAAGAGCACAAGCTTGGTCTTTTGGCCACAACAGTATACTTGCCCACATTGCATGGTGAAAGTGCACAGTATTTATAGCAGGGGCTAATTCTACGTGACCTTGACTGTGTCATTAACTGTATTTTTCTGCTGCTTAGTCTAAATCTTTACTCCAGGATCCAACACTGTGGTGCTTTGTTCCACACAATAGGATTTTCTCCTTCCCTTCAACCCTCTCAGCTCGAGAGCAAGTTTCAGGGCACCAGAGAGAGGAGATGATCACCCCTCTGTTTCAAGCTAACAGAATGCAGCAGAACACCACTGACTGCAGGATCTAGTTTGACTAACTGCAAGCAACACTTCTGCAATGATCATATATAGTAGTCTAACTGCAGTCTGGATTTCTTTGTACATGCAACTGCTATTCAAAAAATGAAACCTACCCTAGGAATGACTGAAAGGTATCAGATAAATGGTTTTTTTAAAGATATAAATTCTCAGTACTACAAATGATGAGTATGAATTCCTGCTAAAAATACTTACCTCTATGAACTTGTTTAAGGTTGCATTGGTTGGATTATGAGTGATAAGAAATCTCATATTCTTGTATGTAATTTCCACAGGAGCTGGGCGGTTCATTCGAGCCATGTTAATTTAATGAAGATGAATGACAATGATATTTAAAAAGAAACACTAGCAGAAGTGATGGAGAAACTGAAGTCTACTTCACAAAAAGCCACTCAAAGTTTCCAGTGCTGACAAGTATGAGGTTGGGAGCAATGGGAAATGAAATGAACCTCCTCAATAAGAAGCAGCAATTCTTCAATCCAGTAATACTGAGGCAAAAAGAAAGGCAGTGCACCAAGGTTACCCCATCCAGGTTTAAACTCCTTTGTAAAAATGATCTGCCAATTTCAATTTAACACTTCTTATCCTGGTAACCACTCTTATGGGGGTTTCTTGGTGGAGTAGTAATCGATTTCTACAGTTCACTTGTCTGCATAGAGGCCGTGCTGTGCCTGGCAGTAGTCCCCACTGCCCTTCAGAAACTCCATAAATGTGTGACCAAGAACACCACAGAAC
The DNA here is from genome assembly GCA_034509955.1 of Urosaurus nigricauda. Lineage (NCBI taxonomy): Eukaryota > Metazoa > Chordata > Lepidosauria > Squamata > Phrynosomatidae > Urosaurus > Urosaurus nigricauda. Next base: position 250,067,401 of record JAOEGL010000001.1, on the reverse strand, counting down.
TGCTGTAAAGAGAAAAACAGGCATAATGGTCAAAAGGGGAGAGCAGCAACTTTCTATATAACTTTATATTAAATAAACAAACTGACAGAAACAACCGGGGAGGAGGGAGGCAAAAAATGTCTTTAATTTAAAGAATGTCTTTAATTTAAAAGAACCCGGTTGCTATAAATCCCCTATTCCAAACAAACCAACAACAACAGATAGATAGATAAATCCACTTTATTGTATGTTTAGTTACATTTGCCAGACATCTTTCACCATCTCTGCTTCCCAAGATGTGGGAAACCAAGCAACCAGCATTCAGAAGAGACCAGTTTAAAATCACAATCCATTCTGTAGGAGATGAAGAACTGACTGTATAAGGAGACTGTGGGTGAATCTGCACTGTAGAAACAATGCAGTTAAGTGCTGAAGCTCCATGCTATGGAATCCTCCGATCAATGGTTTTTTACAAGGTCTATAACCTTCTCTGCTACTGCTGATGCCTCACAAACTACAAATTCCAGGATTATGTAGGATGGAGCCATTGCAAATGACACCACTCTTGCATGTAAAATCTGACCATATGGCTGTCTACCTTCTGCTTCATCAGTATTGGCTATTCCTCTCTTCTTCCTCTTTCACTCCTGCTTGTACAGTAGATAACAACTGCCAGTTTTCTGATATAAATGTTGAAAATTGTAATCCAAGTATGAGAGCCCTGTATGCAGCCTATCTTAAACAGGCAGTATAGTGTGCTGTTTGACTGGCGCTACTAGGACTGGTGCTCAGCCATGAAGTTCTGTGGAAGACTATACATTCATAGAATTTGCTGCCCTCTTTATTAATGTGGTAATAAATAAGACTCCATTGTGGAGTTCTCCGGTTATCCTACAGCTCACAGATATAACATAAGAAACCTTTTTTTAAAGTGCACAAGTACTTTGCTACTTCTCAGATTACACTGAATAACAAAACTATAACAAAACTGAACAATTCAGTACAAAACTACCATAAGCAATTCTCAGGAAGTCATCATTTCAAACACTGTCTTCACTTTTGAACATGTTTTTTTAAAAAAGCTGCAGAACTCAGAAAACCATTATACTAAAATTATTTTGTAAAGATGAATTCTGAATAACAATGTTAAAGGTGCAATAACATTGAATGAAGGGCTCACACACTGGACATGGATGATTATATGTCTTAAAATCAAGGAAAACACTAAAAAGCACACTTCAGTGAGCACTAGAACGTACGGAGCCTATATTGTTATTGTTTTGTGTGCCTTAAACTCATTTCTGAGTAATGACAACACTAAGGTGAACTTATAATGAAGTTTTCTTGGTAAGTAGCTTCATAGGATTTGCCATTGCTATCCTGAGGCTAAGAAAGTGTAACTTGCCCAAGATCACCTAGTGAGTTTACATGGCCGAGCTGAGATTTGAATCCTGGTCTCTAGATGCATAGTTCAGTGCTCAAACTACTAAATCAGGCTGACCCAGTTCTTAAAATAATCTAAGACAACTTCCTACCCAGGATTCCTAATGCTAACAATGAAATATGATCAAAAATATAGGTTTTAGCTTATTTACTGCTCTTCTGGCCTTCAGGAAGTTTTTACTGTTTTACAATCATTTCAGATTGTGATGGGTACAAAACATCACCCTGATGGGATATCTCTGTATGGGAAGTAATCCATAAATATCCAAGTTATCTAAACACCCTTTGCCATAGTGGCCATGGACAAATTGAGCTCCCATGTTTTCTGTGGACATGGAAGTCATCTGTAAGAGCTGTAGCCTAATTGAAATAATGTTCAGCCTGCAGTTTCTACTGTTCAGAATACCAATTATTGAAACCTAGGCGAGATGGGGAAGGCAGTTTTATTGAATCAATGCTATTTAATAAGGGAAAAAACACCTGCCTCACAATAAGCACAATTTTTTAAATAAAAACACTCCCTATGTTCCTACCCGTACCCTCCGCTCTGGTGACCAAGGTCTCCTCTCTCAACCCAGGTTGTCTTCTGCCCCCTCCCGGATCCGTCCCTTTTCTCTTGCTGCCCCTCATTCCTGGAACCTTCTCCCTCTGCATGCTCGGCTCATCACTTCCCTAACTAGCTTTAAAGTTGAGCTGAAAACCTTATTGTTTAGGGAAGCGTTCTCAGGGAACTTGTGATTACCATCTGGCTGTCCGATATTGCTTGTTGTGATTTGCTTTTATGTCCGATGTTTTAACTTCTCTTCCCCCTTTGTAATTTTATCTATCTGCTATTATTTTAGAGTGTACGCCTTTGGCAGGCTTTTTATATATTTCTTAAGTTTTACCAATTTTGTACAGCGCTGAGTATATTTACAGCGCTTTAGAAATAAAGTTTAATAATAATAATAATAACAAGCTAACAACAATTTTTTGTCACTGGAGTATGTACATAATGAGCAAAACAGATAGATTATCAGACGGTAACAGCAATTTAATAACATACCAAGGAGGATTACACAAGATGTATATCCAGTGGTGTACAAAATTCTCTGCAAAGAGCTATGTGCAGAAGAAATGGAACCATAACCCAACTATACCTAGCAGCTTGAAATACATAGTGTAAATACAGACTAAATTGGAACAACATGAATGGAATGCTGAGAATTGTAGTTTTGGGAGACATTTAGCCTTCTGTCAGAAGCTCTGGTGGCACAATAAACTACAGTTTCCAGAAACCCATAGCACTGAGCCATGACAGCTGAAGCTACAGCTACAGCATGTTTCAAATACAGAATAGGCTAAAAATGTTTTTAAAGCAGAGGTAAACACTGTATGGTGCAGATGTAGCAATGCCTATCAACCCTAACAAGCAGAGCCAGTACTGAAGGGTGATGGGAACTCTAGTCCAACACCATCTGAAAAGACAAGTTCTGCATCGCTGTTCTAAAGAATGACTCAGACTGGAGCTTGGCAGCCAGATACACACAACAGATGAAGTGCTAAAATGGAGTTGTGTGCCAGCTTTGCAGGCTGTGGGAAACGTGTACAGAAAATGCTTGGGCATTCAAATATCTGATGCTTGTAACTCAGATGTTATATGGCACTATAATAACAAAATGTATTATAGACCTGTGGAAACAAACTAGGAATACAGCATAGGGATTTTGAAAATGGAATTAGATGCACAGGGCTAGAATCAATCTGAAATAATACTGTATTTCAAAAGAAATACAGGTTTTGGGGGGACATTCCGCTTAACAGCATTCACAAATTCAGCCAGGGCAGCATCTCAACCACACAGCAGACCCTGGTCACACTGGAGGTTTTGGTACCGTTAGATAACGTGTAGGACAGAAACCAAGATGACAAATGTTCCAAGTCAGTATTTATTAGAAAGCTCCCTCAATGGTCACTCTCATCCTAACCTGACCTACAAGCTTCTTATGAAGGGGACTTATTATTTCTAATTATTTAGGAGATCTCTTTATTATTTGAAAACCAAACTTTTTCAGCATGTTCTGCCTGGCTTCCTTCCCAATATTATAGGTAACATATTCTTCTCTTCAGTTCCCAAATGTCTTAAAAGACAATAATGATCAGAGTAGTTTTGCTAGTCGCAGTGAAAGTGTTAACTGAGCACTTACGAAAATAAAAATGTTAAGTTCAACTAGTACAATGAAATCCTACATTTAACAGAACTGTTCTAACAAACATTAATATACAACTACCCTTAACAGAGTAAATACTATCTACTTATCTAGTAACATGCTAATCCTCAGCAACTGAAGGAAAGCAAGACCACAGAAACAGCAAGGAAAGGAAACAGGATTTTGCAGATAACATGAGCCAACACCAACAATTATCTGCTCTGAAACAGCTGCTCTTAAAGATGACTCCTTTTCAGGCCAAGACAGCTTGGTTGTCATGGTTATTGTGGAGAATATAGCCGAACACTGTTGAATTCCCAATAGCATTCAATGGGTGGTTGAGAGCCAACTTTTAATGTTGGTAATGAAAGAAGATGGTGTTTTTACATATTAAGGAAAACTTCTAAAAATTTTATGCACTGCATGTTTGAACAGTAGCAGTACAGGAAATAAAACGTGCTGTTATCTATACCCTCGCCAAACAGTGTATTGATATAGCAATTCATCTACCTCTTCATATCTTTTATGAGTATCACTGGTTCCTTTCCAGAGTTGCCTTCCCCCTTCTAAAGCATGTGATGCCATCTGCAGTCAAGGTGTTGTTTTTTCTAATAGAAACAATATATCCCTGAAAATGTCTGAATTCTTGCATGGGTGTGCCTCTAGAACTAGAACAGTGTGCTCCCAAGACTTAGTCTGAACATCCTGCTTCTTCCATGTGTTTCAAGGAACAAAGTGATCAGACATATTCTTATCATCACCATGGCAGCTGTGTGTGAAGTCACCACTGCTGCTGCCCTTGTCTGCTGAAGACTATTTACAAAAACCAAAAATCTCCCCTATTCCTCTAGTTCTAACGTTAGGACTATAATGTTTGATGCAATCAATTAGACTGAAAGAAGGCTTGAATGAACTGCTTCCTAACAGGGAAGCATCTGTCAAGAATTCCTTACTTAAATTCCATGTGGCAAGCATGCTGTTTCTCACACATAGGAAATAATGTTCCTAAGACCCTTATTGTAACACATGCATGCATAAATTTAAAAGTAATACGGTTTGCTTCACTTGGATCTGAAGAACCAGTGTGAGGATTTTTTTCCCCCTGTGAAGAGTAGAAAGAGATTTTTTTCCCTGATTTTCCCCAAGTCTATCTGCTGGAGAATAGGAACAGAACAGCGAGGGAATAGTTATGACAAGAAGTGCATTCCTTCTCCTATGGCAGTTTCAACTGATGCAAGGAGCCCTTCCACTGGCGGCACTGCAACTCTCCAGGCAAGTTTTTTTCCCCACCAATTTGCAAGGATAGATTGATTGATCATATGTCGTTTTATAACAAATAAAACTCTTTAATTATGTGATAGCCTATTTAGAAAATTCCCTGTGCAACCTTCTAGAGCTCAACTTTGCATCAGTGTAGTGGGACATACCCCTGGGACAGAGTACACTCCTTTGTCTGTTTTTTTTTTTTAATTGTGTTGCCTAGAATATTGTGCAAAGCAAACCAAACACTTACCACAAATAAGCATTTTAGAATGCATTGCCCACCCCCAAAATGACTGGAAGCAGCATCCTGCCCTTGCTGTCAACTGACTTTCAACAGGAAAACAACGGAAACAAAACTACTATTTCCCACGTGCCACCAAACACACACGAATGGAGGAGTCATTTGTGGCCCACAAAGTTCTCTACTAACAGCTATAGCACCTGCACTCACCCACTAAGAGTAGTGAAGCAGGGATAGATCAATTTACAGATTTCACACATAAATTCTCCAAGCAAACTGCTGTACAACATCGAGGCACTTCAGACAGAAGGCATCTTACCCAAGGCTGACTGAAAGCCCAAAGTGCTACTTTTATTTCAGAGAAATGGCAACAATTTGACTTTGCCACTTTCCCTCTAGGAACAGTTCCAAGAAGTACAAGAGCTCCAGATAAGCTGGCTTTCTGGCCAAAAACCACCATGCTAATTTGTGCAGCTATTTCCTCACGTACAATCACTGTGGGTTACTTTTGTTACCTCAGCAAATCTTCTACCATTTGCTGCTGGATAAGGAATTAACTTGTAGAGCTGTGTTTTGGCTACCTACAAAAAACCCTCCAAAGACTGGCAGCTGATGGCTTAAGGACCAGAAACCCTTTGAAAAGAGTGACAAAGACTCTGTGACTTGGACCTGAGAACATTGTTGGTAACTCCCTGAAGCAACAGAAAGCAAGCAAGCACTGACCGCTATGCCTGAGAATTTCAGGGTGATACTGAGTGTGTGGGAAGGAGTAGCAGAAACAAGAAAGTAATGGATAAATAACAAGAGTGAAAATATCAGGAAGTAGACCAGGGCAGCAGCCAGGATCAACAGAGGCATGCATGATAGCCATTTTCATGATGCATGGACTCCCTCCTTCATTAAATGTGGACTATAATGCAAGACAACATAGCATGTAGTAGGAACAGTTACTTCCAGCTTGCAAGGACATTTAAGATGCAATGACCTTTAGGAATTTAGGAGCCAATACGCCTAAGAGCTGTTGACACGTTGCCAGGATGAAGGATGTAGCTGCCCTCTTGCCTTAAGCCTCCAATAAAACAGGGAAAATTTAACCAGTTGTGCCAAGTATTTTTAGCCCAGAGCATGGCACTCTCCAGGGTGCCGCTGGAGAAGAGTGCTGAAGATGCCATGAACGGCCGAGATGACAAACAAATGGGTCCTGGAACAGAGCAAGCTGAAGTCTCCCTGGAAGCCAGGATGATGATATTGAGGCCGTCTTACTTTGGTCAAGTCATGAAAAGGCACATGTCATTAGAAAAGACAATGATGCTGGTAAATGGAGGAAGACCACATGCCAGATGGTTTGACTTGATCAGGGAGGCCATGGGTTTGTATTTACAGAAGCTAAGCAGAGAAGTGGAGGTCTTGGGCTACACTCATACTGCAGAAATAATTCAGTCTGGCATGACTTTAACTACCATGGCTCTAATGGTATGGAATGCTGGGAACTGTAGTTTTGGGAGACATTTAGCCTTCTCTGTCGGAGCGCTCTGGTGCCACAATAAACTGCAATTCCCAGAATCCCACCAGCACCGAGCCATGACAGCTGAAGTAGTTCCACTCTGCATTATTGCTGCAATGTGGATGCAGCCTGGGCAGGGTGACAAGATGCTGTGACCACAAAGGAGAACAAGGCACTGTAAGACATAGGACCTTCAAGAAAAATGTTGGACATGACCAAATAAAAGCTAAAAACAATACAAATCTTAAATCCATGCTTCTTAACCAGATTCCAAATGGAGTCCATTTAGGAATGACTCCTGGACAGAAGGTGGAAATGTAGGACATGTGCTAGCAAAGAAGGATGCCTTGGCCGCCTTGGGGAAACAGAAGCAACCCTCTGGTCTATTTCTAAAAACACTTAATATAAATATAAATCCATGCTCCTTAGTTTATGCTCAAAATAGAGAACATTTGGGAATCCCTCCTGGAGGGAAGGCTGCAAAGGAGGACAGGTCTTGAACAAGGTGGATGCCTGGTTAGCCTGGTGAAACAGAAATCACCCTCCGGATGGTTTTTAAGGATACTTAATACAAATACAGATTAGAATAGAGTAGTATGGTCATAAATTTAGAACAGAATAGAGTATTTATGATGGTCATGTGTCAGCAAATGATATAAACATATAGCCCCGCGGGTCTTAGTGATGCTTCAAATGGAGGACATTTGGGAATTCCTCCTGGAGGGAAGGCTAAAAAAGGAGGGCAGGCCCTGGAAAAAGCGGAGGCTTGGTCAGCCTGGCAAAACAGGACTAAACCTTTGGACAGTTTTTAAGGACACATAATATATAAATACAGAATAGAATGGAGTTTTTATGATGGTCATGTGTCAGCAAATTATATAAACACATAGCCCTGCGGGTCTTAGCGATGCTCCAAATGGAGGACGTTTGGGAATCCCTCCTGGAGGGAAGGCTGGAAAGGAGGACAGGTCCTGGAAAAGGCGAACCCCTGGCCAGCCTGGCGAAACAGAACTAACCCTTTGGACAGTTTTTAAGGACACTTAATATAAATACAGAATAGAATAGGACCTTTATTACGGTCATGGGCCAGCACATCATATACGTATATAGCCCCACAGGTTTTTAGAGATGCTCTTAGAGACATTTGGAAATTCCTCCTGGAGGGAAGGCATGAAATGGAGGAGGAAGAGGACGCCTGGCCACATTGAGCCTAGCAGGAGATGCCTTGTGTGTGCCAGGGAGGCCAATAAAAAGCGAGGAAAGGAGGGGGGGTGCTCTGGGGCAGCTTCCTCTCCCTCCTCCCTTCCTGGAGCAGCAGTCATCATCGTGACCAGGTGGGTCCCCTCGTGACGTGGGCGCCATCGGGCAGCCAGGCGGGGCCGAAACTCCTCCTTCTGAGTCACCCATCCATCCTCCGGGGAGGGCTGCTGCAGCCAACGAAGGCAAAAGGCCGGCCAAGGCGGATCCAGGGACAAGCCCCGACTTGTCCTCTTCCCTCCAAGGATAACCAAGGAGCCTAACTCTCTCTCTCTCTCCCCCCTCGACTCGCTTCTGCTTAAAATGGAGGAAGTTTTGGGAATGCCTCCAAGGCAACCAAGAGCGGTTTTTTTTTGGGGGGGGGGGGGGTTGGACGGCGTGTCCGGGAAAAGGAGGACGTGCCTGATCTCTCTCTCGGTTTAAAAAAAGAAAAGGAAGGTGGAGAGGTATCCTCCAAAAAAGACACAGAGAGAGAGAGAGAGAGAGAGGGAAAGAAAAGACTGAGAAGATTGAAAGGGAAGGGTGGCCAGGCACGTGTTCCAGCCAGGAGACTGACTGCTGGGCTTCCTCTCTCTCTCTCTCTCTCTTACATATACCTCCTTTATATGGATATGTAGAGGCATACATATAGATACAGGGATAGATAGACAGAGACAGAAAGATAGGTAAAGAGAGAGAAATACAGATAGAAAGATGGGATTGATGGAGACAGAGAAAGGTATAGAGGAAGATATATAGAGAAAAAGATTAGATAGAGGGAGAGAGATAGAAACAGAGAGAGATAGAAAGATATATATATAGAGAGAAAGATACATATAGATAGATTGAAAAAATAGAGATAGATAGATAGGGAAATAGAGATAGAGTGAGAGAGAGATGGTCCCGTGATCTTAGTGGCTGACTGGAACACGTGCCTGGAGCCGGCGTCTGTCTCTCAAACACAGACAGACACCAGTCTCTCTCTCTCTCTCTCTCTCTCTCTCTAGCCAGGCAGGCAGGCGTTCTTCTTATCGCTCTGTGCCTCCTCGGAGTCCCTTCCTGACTGAGCTTACAGCGGGGTCTTCTTCCTGGCAGAACAGGTCCAGGGGAGGTTTGCCCTTCATTGCCTCCGTCCTCCTTCCCCCGAGAGAGAGAGAGAGAGGGGGGGGGGGGACTCACCTCAGCATCACACCACACACACGTCTATGTACACTTTGTCACGCTTTGGCCCCATCCTGAGGAAAAAGGGATCCTTAGGGAAGACGATAACGCTAGGAGAGGGGTGGGGGGTGTACATATACACACATATGTGTGTGTGTGTGTATATATATATATATTTATATATGTGTCTGTGTGTGTATATATATAACACACACATACAGGGAAAGATGTGTGCATTATACATACACACACACAGACACACACATATATACAAAACACACCTTTCCTAGCGTTATTGTCTTCCCTAATGATCCACTTTTCCTCAGGTGTATGCATATATATATATACACACATATGTGTGTGTGTGTATACACACACACATATTTGTATATATATTATATAAATAATATATATTATATATACATATTATATATAACATATATAATATAATATATATATTTAATATAAGTATAATATATATATATATATATATGTTATATAATATATAATATACACACATATATGTATATATAATTATATATTATATATATATACACACACACGTATCTACAGTATTATCTATATCTACATCTAATGTGAATACATTGAGGATTATTTGCCTTTTATTCCCCCCCTTATACAAAGCCACCCCACTCCTCCTCCTCCTTTTCCTCGCAGCATCTGTTGCTGCTTCTCCAGCTGCCCCTTTTCTCCTCGACGACGACGACGCCGACCGTGGCTGCCTCCCTCCCTTCCCTTTAATGAACCAAGAAACCGTCGGAGGACAACATGAAGGAGGGAGAGAAAAAAAAGGGCCCTGTTTGCCTCTCCCGCCCGCCCGCCTAACGGAAAAGCAGCCTCTTGGCGGCCCGTGAAACAAAGAGACGACGACGACGAAGGGAGGGGAGGAAAGGTGTGCGGCCGGGCGCGCGAAGCGTCCTATTAGTCTTACTCACAGGAATATGGTTACTCATTGAAGACTGTAGCCTGATCATACAGCCTGGGTGCTGGGGGCGCCACCGCCGAGGGCAGGAGGAGCGGAGCCGGAGGGAACTGGTGTCGGTGGTGGTGGTTGCTGCGGCGGCGGAGGCAATGGCAGCTATGGACCATCAGCCAGGGCCGGCAGAGAATAAGAAGGAGGGGGGCGGAGCCAAACCCCTTGCTGCTGTTGCTAACGCGGCACTACTGACGGCACACAGTGGGCGGAGCCTCTGGAGGGTCCTCCGCGCAAGGCGATTGGAGCGACGCAAGAGGAGTGGGCGGGGATGTCTTAAGCTCCGCCCTTTTTCCACTTTCTTTTTTCCTAACTGCTGTTCGGTGGTGCGACGCCCCGCCCCCTTTTTCCTGCCCCGCCCCGCCCCCTCCCCTCCCCGCGCGTGGTCTTAGCAACGTCACAAAAACGCCTTTTTCTCCGAATGGCGCACACCAGCAGCTCTCCACCAATCAGAGCCCTCCGAAGGGTGGGTGAGGTGACGTAGGAGGACGGAGGGGAGGGGGTGATGGTGGAGGAGGAGGGAAAGGGAGGGGTCCCTGGAAGCCGGAGGGAACCGGTTGGGAAAGGGAGGTGGTGTACTACGCAGATGGGAGGGAGGCGATACTCCACTCTGATTGGCTAGGAGCAGCTGGCCCCGCCCACTAATTGTACTGCCCACTCTGGCGGTTAAATAATCCACTGAGTGATTGACAGCAGCGCTTTTTAAACTGCCACCACGGTTCCATCCTGTTGAATTCTGGGAAATGTAGTTTTTTGTGAGCCCTCAGCTCTGACAGAGAGATAGTTTATTTTATTTTATTTTCATTTCTTTGCCACCTTTCTCTCTCAGAAGGGTGGCTCACATATTTTTTCAAAAAGCATTTTTTTTTAAAAAATTGACAATAAACATTGAAAACGGTTAAAATAATCTTAAAAGCAATATAAATCCATATTAAAAAAGGGAGGCCGAGTGCCCCCACAAAACTACAAGTCCCAGAATTCCACAGCAATTAGCCATGGGGGTTAAAGTGGTATCAAACTGGATTATTTTGGCAGTGTGGATTCAGCCTCCCTTCAGAATAGACATTTAGGCTTGTGCTGCCAGTCTTTCTTTCACCACATTTCATACACAACAGAAGAAAAGGCCAAAAGATATAATGTGAGGCCCTTAAGGAAGGCCCTAGTTGCTTTGCATGGGAGAGTGTTAGTTTTCCATTTCATTTGGGGGTAATGTGACAAAATGTAGGACATTCCAGAAAAAATGGAGGCCACTACCAAATAAAAAGCTGAGAATGCTCATATAAATGTAAAAAAATCCATGCTGCTGGGTTGTGCTCAAAATGGGAGGACATTTGGGGACTTCCACCTGGATAGAAGGCTTGAAATGGAGGACATGTCCTGGAAAAGGAGGACACCTGGTCACCCTACTGGGGGACAATTCAATGTGATGAATTCAGGGATGGGGGTACATTTGGAGGATCAAGATACTAAACCTAATGGTCTCTTGGAAGCCAGCAGATCTGTGAAGCAAGCAAGTGAAAAATCTTTTGTTTTTCATTTTAGGATGTGCAGCCTGGACTTAGAAAGGAGAAGAAGTACTGTATAAGTCCTGCACATTCTAATTGAAAAACAAAAGGAAAATACAGATTTACAGTGGGAAGGAAATGCAGCCCTATAGCTGTGGTTGTTGTGTGCCTTCATGGCAACCCTACCACCATGGGTTTTTCTTGGCAAGATTAGTTCAGAGGGCATTTGTCATTGCCTTTCCCTGAGGCTGAGAGAGTGTGACTTGGCCAAGGTGGGTTTCATGGCTGAGCTGGGATCTGATCCCTGGTCTCCACAGTACTTGTAGGCCAACACTCAGACCACTATGCCACACTAGCTCTCTACATTATACATTTAAACTTTCCCTGCAGTCTTTTTCGTTTTTGTCTTAAGTATTTATCCGTGGCTGCATCCACACTGCAGAAATAATCCGGTTTGACACCACTTTAACTGCCTTGGCTCAACGCTAAGGATGTCTTGGAACTGTAGTTTTGTGAGACATTTAACCTTCTCTGTCAGAGAGCTCTGTGGTGCCACAATAAACTACATTTCCCAGGATTCCCTAGCACTGAGACAAGGCAGTTGAATTGGTCTCAAACTGAATTATTCCTGCAGTGTGTTAAAGACTTCTTCTCTATTGGTTGATCATGTTGTGACTATGACTTTTACCACGCTTTAAAGGGACTTAAGAGCTCATGCATAGGACAAGAAGATGATAATAGACTGGCCTACACCATGAACTGCAGGCAGAGAGCCTAAAATGGATCCATTCTGACCTTGGAAGCTAAGCTAAATGGATCCATTCTGACCTTGGAAGCTAAACTAAGCAGATCCATCTATTCTGACCTTGGAAGATAAGCTAAGCTAAATGGATCCATTCTGACCTTGGAAGATAAGCTAAACTAAGCTAAATGGATCCATTCTGACTTTAGAAGCTAAGCTAAGCTAAATGGATCCATCTATTCTGACCTTGGAAGCTAAGCTTAATTGATCCATTCTGGCCTTGGAAGCTAAGGTAAACTAAGCTAAATGGATCCATTCAGACTTTGGAAGCAAAACTAAGCTAAATGGATCCATTCAGACTTTGGAAGCAAAACTAAGCTAAATGGATCCATTCTGATCTTGGAAGCTAAGCTAAACTAAATGGATCCATTCTGGCCTTGGAAGTTAAGCTAAATGGATCCATTCTGGCCTTGGAATCTAGGCAGGGTCTGACCTAGTTTTTACTTAGATGGGAGACCACTAATCAATCCCAGGTGATGTAGGCTATATTTCAAAGGGAGGAGTTCACAAACCACCTCTGAATATGCCTTGCCTAAGAAAACCCTAGGAAATTCAGGGGGTCACCACAAGTCAACAAGCAACTTCAAGGCAAGCATACACAGTCACTTTAATGGGAGTTATCAGTGTCCCAAAGCTATGAAATTTGGAGAGAAACTAACTCCAGAGCATGCGCAAAATGCAAGCAAAAATACAGGAAAAGAACATATTTTGGTGTTACTCACTCAAGAAGGACTGGTGTCACAGTTGTGTTAGCAGTTCTTTCCTCTTCAGATTTTTCTGCTACACTCTTTGTTCTCCTCCAGAGAAAGTCAACCCACTTTAGCTCCACAAAGCAACTCAAGAAAACAACTCAAACTGTAGAAATGTCTCTCACCCAGGACCACTGACTCCCTCCCCCAACTACCTTGTCCTATGGTCTGGCCTCTCCAGTCAGGAGGCCATCAGAGCAGTTACCACCTGAGGCAAATCTCTCCTTCCCTGCCATTAGCAATTCAAATAGGATGGTCTACCTATCAGTCCTTACAATGAGACTCTTCAGGGTACACATTTCACACCTATGATTCCACCTTAACCTGCAGGCAGGGCTGCATCTTATGGGATCCTGGGATTTATGGTTTAAAGTGAGGCCCTAGATGAGCTCTCTGGCGGAGAATTCAATGTACTTGTCCCTAAACTGCTGATCCCTGAAAGAAAGAAAGAGGTTGGCAGCATGAGCTTTTGTAGACTTAAGTCTACTTCCTCAGGTGCATTTGGGGGAACTAGCATCTGAAGTAATGCAAATACATCCAAGGTAGTAGACTCAAGTCTATGAAAGCTCATACTGCAAACTTCTTTCTTTCAGTTAGTCTCAAAGGTGCTACAAAATCTCTCTACATACTTATTCTACAGACTAGCACCACTATATCTTTGAACAGAAAAGAACAATAGCACTTAAAGTGGAATCAGGATACTATAATTGTGTGGTGTGAAAGGAATGTTTGGTGTAGTTTATTCTTAGGTCAGTGTGTAGAGAGGGAGGGTTGAGTTCACACTCTCCAATAACAATAACACATTTTATTTCTTTCCCGCTTCTCTTCAAGGCTCAAGGTGGGATGTATATAACATGTTAAAATACAAAACATAGTTAAAAAAGAAAACACAGAAAAACCAACAGTGGGCATGTTTACCATGTTATTATTTGGAATATAGGGGGAGCAGGAACAAAAGCAGCAGATCAGCAAAACAAATGTATACGCTGGTTAATGTATACTTAGGTTTCTTGAACAGAAATGGTTAAACTACAGCGGAACTTGAAAAAGTTACTCTTGTTTCTATTGTATAAATAGACTCGGTTCATTTTACAAAACCGGCTAAAACTGACATGTATCCCCCGTGAGATTGCAAAAATGCAGCAAACATTTCCCAGTCTTTTAAAACATTGGTCAAGAGTTTCTCTTTAATCAAAATTGTCAATTTGTCCATTTCAGCAGGTCTGACTGTCTCGATGAAAGGGGGCTTGTTTTTAAAGCTCACAATGTGAACTTTTTCCAATCAGTGTTTCCAGTGCTTTCCCCTTAATGTATTCATTTTTGCATCTTGGGGCTATATTTCTGATCCACTGACAGAGAGCGAGCCTTTGGTGATTGGTTCAGTACTCAAAATGAGAGAGAAAAGGGGTGATGAGAGAGAATCGAGGCCCAAAATATCGTGAGGAAGACCTTTCTCCATATCTACCTGCCTGTGACCTCACCAAGTGTTTGGAGACTATTCTCCAGCTACCTTGGGCTGCATCTGCACTGCAGAAAGAATGCAGTTTGACACCACTTTCACTGCCATGGTTAAGTGCTATAGAATCCTGGAATTTGTAGTGTGTTGTGGCACAGAGTCGTTTGACAGAGAATGCTAAATATCTCACAAAACAACAAACCCCAGAATTCCATAGCACTGAGCCATGGAAGGTGTCACTCTGCATTATTTCTACAGTGCAGATGCAACCCAGAGTATACTGGCTGGCATTCACTTTGTCACAACTAGACAATATTCATTCAATCATTTGGTGAATGGTGAATCAACATGTAGGTAAGTCCCATGAATTCAACAGTTTAGTCCAGAGTGGACTATGACTCTAGAGACCAGGGTTTGAATCCCTGCTTTGCCATGGATATCCACTGGGTGATTTTAGGCAAACTACACTCTCTCAGCCTCAGAGGGAGGCACTGGCAAAACTCTCCTTGAACAAATCTTGCCAAGAAAACTCAGTGGAAGGCTTGACTTGGATCACCATAAGTCAGAAATGACTTGAAGGCACAAAACAATAACAAACTCTAGTCCAGACTAAGAACAGGATTCAGGCATGTGTCAACAATGGAAAAATACCTTCTTTGTTGTGGCTCCCCAGTTTTCTATTATCTTCCCTCTGAAAGTATAATAGGTGCCAGCTTTGCAATTTTTGCACCCAATTAAAACCTTTTTCTTTTGCATAAGCATTGTAACTGGCTGGTTTTTATTGTTGTTGTTCTATTCCATTTACTACCTTCTCTGTTTTTCCTATGAAAATAAGGTCTTTTCGTTACACTGTGTATTTCCCCCTTATATGTATACACCGCCCTGGCATTCACAAAGATGAAAGGCAGTTTCAATTAATGTTTCTGTTCTATATCTGCCAAAATTTCACAGATGAAAACTGGAACATGTATTGGCAAGCAACATCACAGTGGGTATCAAGATGACAAAAATTATTTATGAGGAAGAAAAAACAACCTAGGAGAGGCTGCAGCAGTTTACTGGCCAGGATAAGATTCCACCCTTTGTCTCTTCTCTCCCCTGCTGAGTAAACTGAATGCAGACTACCATTGTACTTTGAACTTAGTTTGCAGCAACTCAGGTAAGCCAGGACAAACAGGGGAAAGTGGGAGGAGGTAAAAGAAGCTGGGCCACTTTAAAAGCATCTGAAAGAGTGGGATAGCAAAGGATTAATTAGGATTGTCTATGCCAAAACAGGACAGTTGGAGGATCTGCAGTTAATACATTAAAATGATCTAATTTCTAACCCAGACTCAAGTGGATCTAATAAAAACCAGTGGGGGTTGGTTTGGTTTGGGTGTTCTTTCAAAGAAACAGAATGGCATCCAGACCATCTAAATCAAGTGTGGACAA
Organism: Urosaurus nigricauda; assembly: GCA_034509955.1. Classification (NCBI taxonomy): domain Eukaryota; kingdom Metazoa; phylum Chordata; class Lepidosauria; order Squamata; family Phrynosomatidae; genus Urosaurus; species Urosaurus nigricauda. Next base: position 250,051,448 of record JAOEGL010000001.1, on the reverse strand, counting down.
CTATGACATGACCAATTGTCTTTTTCTCCAGGGGTTGCATGTGGTGCCCATAATGCAAGAAAAGTGGTAGGAGAAAGATGCAAGCAAAAATGGTCAGAAATTTTGGGGGAAAAATGGAATTCTGGCTTTGAAAAACTGTTACTTTTAGTTGTTAAATAGTGTGAGGATTACAGTCTTTTTTTAAAAGACAAATTGCTGCTTCTTTTGGGATGGCAGGAGGAAAAAAAAAGATGCTCTGGAGAGTATTGAAAGAGAGCTGTGAAAACAGCCTTGGGGGCTGCATCCCTCCAGGTCCACACATTATACACCCTTTCTTTAAGAACTACATCAGTGAATACTTACAACTAGCAAAGGGGAGCAAGGGCAAAGCATATGATGGGTTGCACGCAGAACTGACTCCTACAGTCTTATTTACTGAGACTGGTTCTATAGCGCCACTTTTGTTTTCCACAAATGAGAGTTTGATTGTTTTCCGTGTTGCCTAACAGAGCATAAAGTGGAGCTGTTTAAACAATTTCTTGAAAATAATCATGCTCTCATGTGAGCTGCATAGAATTTTGAATCATATGGATATTGTTCTTCATCCAGGATCTGTTTTCTGTGCTGTTGGACTCATATCACAACATGTAGGGTGCAAATAGTATATCCCTTAATTCCTCAGTAGTTCAGTACCAACCACTTTGTCCTGCCTTAGTGGCACATGTGGGTCCCCCGTTTAATATGCAGTCATCAAGGAAAAAACAAATATATGTAGAGTAACCATTATGGTTACTGTGAGCAGATGTGGTGTAGTGGTTTGAGCATTGGATGGCAGCTGGAGAGACCAGGGTTTGAATCTCTGCCCAGCCATGGAAACTTACTTACTGGGCAAATCACACACTCTCTCAACCTCAAACCCCCTCTGAACGAATAATGCCAAGAACCGCCCCCCCTCCCAATTTGCCTTGGGATTGCCATAAATTGGAAATGGCTTGAGGGCACACAATAACAACAACTATGTGAGTAGGTGCCCAATTTTGCTTTGATAGTGGTGCTGAGTGATATTTCTCAATGTCTTTTTCAACTACAGTTCCTCCAGTTTTATTGACCAGTAGAAATCAGGGTCCAGGACATGGATGTAGCTATGTGAAAGGGATGAGGACACTGTCCTCAGTAAGAATTTTGCCCACTGGTAAAATTTTCCTTTTCCTTCAGCAACCATGTGTCTAGCTTTGCAGAGAGTGAGGCATTGAAAATCATCTTTGATACTGGTACAATGATGCATGCCCATTTGCTGTGATCCAATTCCCTTGATCACTTTACTTGCCCCTTTCCTTTGCATGCCTTAACTGTATTTCTGAATGTTTAACAGACATTTTAAGTTGCTGCAATGCTAGAAATGTGTGGACAGAAGGAAATTTTCATTGATGATGAAAGTAGAATTCTTATGGGAGGGGGCAATGCCTTCATTTTACACCTCCCATAGCTCCACCTCCTGGAGTAGGAATCGTGGGCTGTCTGGAGTACTGTTCCCAGCAGCCCAGGCCAGCATAGCTAATGGTGAGGAATGCTGGGGCCTCCTTTCCAGTAACATCCACAGACTCCATGGCCCCATCTATGCTGTAATTCTTGTTCCTGCGATCCGTGAAACATGCTATCAGTATTATTTTTTAATTTCTTTTCAGGTCAGAATGAAGTTTGGGAAATGAACAAACAGCCATTGATTACATCAGAAAACATTGCAACATAGAAACCCAGTGATAAAGAGGTCACTAGCAGAATGCTTGCAATCAGGGGAAAACCTCAGCTTGGAATAAAATCAAATCCCGGCTTGTCTCTTCATGGATTTCCAAAGAATCTTTTTTCCCCCCCTTTAAATTACACAATACGGGTAGGAGTGGAACAATTCAGTTGCTTAAAGTGACCAAGTTATCTTCCCCCCTTCTTGTGTGTCTGTTTTGGACAAGATATTTTTCTCGATGCTAAGATGTGCAAGGACCAGGACCTGAAGATTTTGTTTTTGTTTTTATTAACTGACCTCAAGTCAGCCCCAGCCATGGCAACCCAGTGAATGAGGCATCTCCAAACCTCCATATTCTCCACTGCTTTGCTTAGGTCCTGTAGATTCAGGCTTTTGGCCTCTCTGATTGAGTCCATCTATCTGGGATGTGGTCTTCCTTTCTTTCTACTTCCTTCTACCTTTCCTATCATTATTGTCTTTTCTAATGAGTGACTCATGCCTTCTCATGATGTGGCCAGTATGGCAGCTTTAGTTTTGTCATCCTGGCTTCCAGGAGGAGTTCAGGTTTGATCTGTTCAAGGACCTGTTTGTTTCTCTTTTTGGCTGTCTACGGTACCCTCAGCACTCTTCTCCAGCAAAACCAAAAAGCCATCATTTTCAGTGAGAATCCCTCTTTCTGTTCCTCTTGCAGTTTCCTATTCTGTTTTGGAGGGGTCAATTCTCAACTCTCTTGAGCAGTTGCATTATTTCACAGGAAACTGAAGGTTAATGTCATGGGGGCCCCAATTCTAATTGGGGGGAGCAGTGTCCTCATTTTGTCTACTCCCCCATAGCTACACTCCTGCCACACACATAACAATTGGCAATCCAATAGTAGCTCCAGAGGAAAGGAAAACTTTCCTTATGCCTATATGTTGTCCCCTTGTAAAGGCAGCCTGGCATGGTTTAGAGGTTTGAGTGTTGGGCTATGACTCTGGAGAAGAGGGTTTACATTGCCACTCTGCCATTAACCCCACTGCGAAGCCCCACACTCTCTCAGCCTCAGGATGGCAATGGCAAACTTGCCAAGAAGACTCCTTTGGGTTGCCATAAATCAGAAATGACCTGAAGGCACACAACAACAACAAAAATGCAGCCTGGGGTGGGAGATGGGCACAGAGTCAGGGTAGACTGCTGTTACTTCAACCCCCCTGACTACCCATTTACAGTGAGTGTATCATGCTACAACTTCTTGTTATTACAAAAATGAGATAAATCCAAGCAAAGATTGTTCATACCGCATTTAATTCAGCACTCAGCACCCTCCAAAAAGGGAGAATGATATTACAGTTTTGGCCACCTTGCAGGCTTACTACAAAGACTAGTGATTGTGAAATATATGAAGCACTTTGAGTGCTTAAAAAAAGTTCCATGGATGCTAGGCACAACCGTACAATGAAAACCATGCCACAACAGCTGTATATACAAACAAAAGAACCTCTTCTCCAAAGCCTGAATTGCCTACCTGCTTGGTGTAGATTAAACTGGCAGATCAGTGAGGATTAAATAAACTGATAGTGCAGAACATCCAAGAATAATTTAATTAAAGATGTGATGCTTTATGCTGAATCACCCTCTTTCTTTGTTTTCTTCTTCATATGCAAAAGTGCTGGGAGTTAATCCTACTAAAACCCACATGGGATTGCATTTGTTAGCACCTCATTGTTTTGAAAACAATGGAAGGTTTGGGCTAGGATTATATGTTAATTTGATCACATCTTCCTTGTACTGCAGAGCAGACCATTTCAGCTCTAAACTCTTTAGATGAAATGAGCCACAATCATTTATCAGGCATCACTTTATTTCTAGTTACAAGAGTGGGTGCTTCTTTTTTAATCAAGTCTTCTGAGAAATTGTAATGCAAGTGCAGTACTGTATTCAGCTCACTTATGCAATTTTTATTGTTGGTTTTGTTGCTCTGTGCATCACTGCCTTTACATGCCTTAAAATTTGACCAGAAAGTTGAAATAGAACAGATTTTTTAATACACAGAAGTATTCTTTGAACTCTTGTTCTTAGCAGTACAGTATGTTGCCAACCTGCTTTGAAACAGTAACTGTGATTTGTTCATGCTGGAAAATGTTTGGCACGTCACATGCCTTTCTTAATAATCCTCAGAATGGCATTTGCTCTTTCTCTCTCCTCCTCCTCCTCCTCCTCCTCCTCACATGATTGATGCTTTAGAGAGTTTCCACTGCCTTCTTTTTTCTGATTAACTCTTTATTAATGGAGACAGTATCAATTTATTTTATTTTATTTATATGCCACCTTTCTCCCACTCGTGGGACCCAAGGCAGCTTACAAAGGCTAAAAACAAGCTAAGATAAAACCCTGATAATAAAAAGGTTATTAAACAATCACCAGATGAAAATATCATTACATTTTTAAAGTTTTTAAATTTACTTTTTTAAAAAAAAATAATGAAGTGAATAAAAACAACATACAGTACACCCCATAAACGACTCGCTGCCACCAATTAATAATTACAACCTGTCTTTGTCTGCTGGCAGAAGGAGAAGCCTCTCATGGAAGGAAACTGAGTAAGCATCCACTGAGAAGACTCACTCTCCAGTCCTCACCAGGCAGACCTGTGATGGTGGTGGGACCAAAAGGAAGTCCTCCCCCAAGGATCTTAAAATTCTGGCAGGTTTTTATGGAGAGATAAGGTCTTTCTGATAGTCTTGACCTACACCATATTGGGCTTTATAGGTCATAACCAACACTTTGACTTGGGCCTCAAAGTGAATTGATAGCCAGTGAAGCTGATTCAACAAGGGTGTTATGTGCTCCTTCTAACTGGCTCTAGTCAGTATTTGGGCTGCCGTATTTTTGGACCCACTGAAGTTTCTGAACAGTTTCCAGAGGCAGCCCAATGTAGATTATGTTACATTAGTCAAAGTGGGATTGTAATTGAGACATGTAATTGAGACTCAAAGAATGGGCACAGTTGGGGCACTAGTTTTAAGTATGTGTATGCACTCCTGGCCATGGTTGAAATCTTGGTGTTAAGACTCAGGGTTGAATCCAGAAGTATACCCAAGCTGCAAACCTGCGATTTCAGGGGTAGTGTAGTCCCACACAGCAGAGGCTGAATCCCTGTCCCCTGATCAGCCTTCCAACAGACCAGGAGGACCTCTGTCATGTCTGGATTAAGTTACAGTTTGCTATCTTCCAGTCCATTAATGGTAGCAGACAGCGGTAACTAACAACAAACAAATAAGCAATTTGGCTTTTTTGCCCCAATGTGCATCACTTCATATTTACTTCATTGGATCCATTGGCCATTTTGTTGACTGTTTGCCCTTTTGGAAATACCCTTTGCAAGGTTCTCACACCGTAACATGGATTGCCACAGCCATAAAAAATCTGGCATCATCTGTAGATCTGGCCATTTCACTGCTCATTCCAACTTCAGTTTATTTTTTTAAAATAATGTTTTATTGAGTTAAAAAAACAAACAAACAAGCAAACAAACAAACATTCAATAATCGCACGACATAACCATTGATACAGTTACATAGATATAATAACCATATAACGACTTTGTGACCTCTTCCTTATAGAGTCCATAAGTCTGAGAGGTATTTTAATCTTGATTCAAAATGTACATTAATACTAAAATTATATCAAACAATTTCTCTATTTGCCGTTTCATAAATATTACAGATTTTTTTCCTAGTTTCATTAAATTTTTAATACTCCATTGTATATTAACTTGGCTTAACATAAGATCTTAACTAACATTTGTTTTTGGTTAATAATTACCAAATATATTGGTTTATATTTACGACGTAAATTCCAACTTCAGTTTATAAACAAGCACAGTTTCTTGGAGAAACCCATCTTTGTGAAAATATAAATTTACTCATGCTTGGTACTTCATATTGGTTGACTGGTGATACCCCAAGAACAGGACTCTGATTGCCCCTCATATTTGATATCAAGTTAATATTAAATGGGAAGCTAGGGCGGTGACCTAGGAATTAGCCCACTGTGTACGCCAAAACTGGTTTGCTTTAGCAAGGGAATTAGAGGGCACCCACCATGATGGGATTCCTCAAGGCCTCAGCATAATCCCTTTTGTCTACAGAGGGCAGTGAGAGGATCATGACCAAAGCAGGTGATTATTTGAGATTGCCTAGGATAGAGACACACTGGGAAACCACTTTGTCTAAAGTATTCACACCAATGGCCAGCACATTTACTCCAGTTCCTGACCATTCTTTTCCTCCTGGGAAACCATTTAGCAAGAATCTAACCTTTTCAAGCCTTGGTTCCTGCCCCCAAGACAAGGTTTGGAATATAAATGTACAGAGGTCCCCCGGGTTACGAAAGTAATCCATTCCGGATTACCTTTCGTAACCCGAAAATTTTCGTAACCCGGGGGAAAGAGGGTGGGGACCTCCTCAGAGAGAAAAGGACGGCCCGGTCCGGCGGATCGGGCTGTCTCTTTCTCTTTGAGGAGGCCCTCCTCTATGCTGGCTGAGATAAAGGGAGGGCCCGATCGGGCCTTCCCTTTCTCTCTGAGGAGGCCCTCCTCTATGCCGGCTAAGAGAAAGGGGCGGCCCAATCCGCCGGATCGGGCCGTCCCTTTCTCTCTGAGGAGGCCCTCCTCTATGCCGGCTGAGAGAAAGGGAGGGCCCGATCCATCAGATCGGGCTGTCCCTTTCTCTCTGAGGAGGCCCTCCTCTATGCTGGCTAAGAGAAAGGGGCAGCCCGATCCGCCGGATCGGGTTTTTTCGGATCCCGGGGGATCCTTCGGATCCCGGGGGATACAATCGCGGTCCCGCCGGTTTCGGATCCCGGGGTTTTCTTAACCCGGGGGATTCGTATCCCGGGGGACCACTGTAGGTAGTAAAACAGTAGTTCCCTCAGTCTTGGTCTAGTTTACAAGCAAAGGGACACTTTGTCAGTTTGACTAGACTGGGCTCCTCAATACTCTGGCTACCCCCTTGCCACAGCTGCTATTGAGTCTTCCCTGTTCCAGGCTCCTATCGACTGGAATAACAATCCATGGTGGGTAATGTATTTCCGTTAGCAAGGCCTTAAACTATTCCACTTCTCCTATCTTTGCTTCCTAGCTCATGGTTTGTGTGTGAGTGGGTGTATGTGTTTTGTGTGTGCGTGTATGTTGATCTTTCCACTAATAAAAATACAAAAACCCATTTGGATTTGCCTCTGGAGTTTAATGCGATTCAGACCAGGTATAATTTGGTTGGTCCCAAGACCATTGTTGCCCTGGCCAAACTATAACTCTCATTTGATCCAATATTAAAATTCCACTAATATATATATAACTTTGTGGGTGCCCCCTCAGGACCCCAGTAATTTGGGTAACTGATTACTAATCCATTAGGGAAGTCAGTGTGGTGGGTTTGAGTTTGAACTATGACTCTGAGAGTCCAGAGTTTGAATCCTTGCTCAGCCATAGATGTTCACTGGGTAATCATAGAATCATAGAATCATAGAGTTGGAAGAGACCACAAGGGCCATCCAGTCCAACCCCCTGTCATGCAGGAACTCCAAGTCAAAGCATCCCCAACAGATGGCCATCCAGCCTCTGCTTAAAGACCCCTAAGGAAGGAGACTCCACTACACTCCGAGGGAGTGTGTTCCACTGTCGAACAGCCCTTACTGTCAGGAAGTTCCTCCTAATGTGGAGGTGGAATCTCTTTTCCTGCAGTTTGCATCCATTGTTCCGCGTTCTAGTCTCTGCAGCAGCAGAAAACAAGCTTGCTCCCTCCTCAATATGACATCCCTTCAAATATTTGAACAGGGCTATCATATCACCTCTTAACCTTCTCTTCTCCAGGCTAAACATCCCCAGCTCCCTAAGGCGTTCTTCATAGGGCAAGGTTTCCAGACCCTTCACCATCTTAGTTGCCCTCCTTTGGACATGCTCCAGTTTCTCCACATCTTTTTTGAAATGTGGTGCCCAGAACTGGACACAGTATTCCAGGTGGGGCCTGACCAAAGCAGAATAGAGTGGCACTATAACTTCCCTTGATCTAGAAACTATACTTCTATTGATGCAGCCTAAAATTGCATTGGCTTTTTTAGCTGCCGCATCACACTGTTGACTCATGTTCAGCTTATGGTCTACTTGGACTCCTAGATCCCTTTCACATGTGGTCTCATTCAGCCAGGTGTCCCCCATCCTATATCTGTGCATTTCATTTTTCCGCCCTAAGTGCAGAACCTTACATTTCTCCGCATTGAATTTCATTTTGTTAGCACTGGCCCAGCTTTCTAGTCTATTCAGGTCATTTTGAATTTTGATCCTGTCCTCTGGGGTATTAGCTACTCCTCCCAGTTTAGTGTCATCTGCAAATTTGATAAGTATGCCCCCAATTCTGTCATCCAAATCGTTAATAAAGATGTTGAATAGCACTGGGCCCAGGACAGAACCCTGTGGGACCCCACTGGTCACTTCTCTCCAGGATGAAAAGGAGCCATTGTTGAGCACCCTTTGAGTTCGGCCAGTCAACCAATTACAAATCCATGTAACAGTTAACTTGTCTATCCCACATTTTGCAAGCTTGTTTGCAAGAATGTCATGGGGAACCTTGTCAAAGGCCTTACTGAAATCGAGGTATACTATATCCACAGCATTCCCTTCATCTACCAAGCTGGTAATTTTATCAAAAAAAGAGATCAGGTTCGTTTGGCATGACTTGTTTCTCTGAAACCCATGTTGGCTTTTTGTGATTATGGCATTGGCCTCTAAGTGTTCACAGACTCTCTGCTTAATGATCTGCTCTAGAACCTTTCCTGGAATTGATGTCAGACTAACTGGACGATAATTGTTGGGATCCTCTTTTTTTCCCTTTTTTAATCTTAGATGAGTCACACACTCTCAGTCTATGAGGAAGGCAATGAAATAATTCTTGCCAAGAAAACCCTAGGACTGAATCAAAGAAACATATAATCATAATATTGTAAGATATCCATCAAGTCCAACACCCTGCCATGCAGGAATGCATAAGTAAAGCAATCCTGAATGATAGATAGATAGATAGATAGATATTATTCAACCTCTGTCTGAAGACCTTAAAAGAAAGAGAGTCTACCACCCTCTCAGGTACTCTGTTCCATTCTCAAACAGCTCTTACCATCAAGAAGTTCTTTCTAACATCTAAGTGGATTCTCTTTTTCTGCCACTTGAATTTTTATGACCACCTGATGTTGGAACTGACTTAAATTCACATAACAACAAAATCCAGATGGAGGATTACTTGACAAATCTTCAATGACAAATCTTCATCTTCTTCAGTTACAAATGATCGCTTGGCTCACGCTATATAACTCTGTTATAACTCCTAATTAAAAAAAACAAAAAACAACCTAGGAATTCTAGCAATATATTTGAAACAGAGGACAGTGGATTTTTTTCAACAAATCAGAATTTCAGATGATTGGATGTACCCATGGATGACAAATACCTAAGGAAATTAAACAATATAACACTTTTAAGTTTCAATGCTTTTAGATGTTACCCTGTAAGTGAATGGACTGAGAGATTATAATGTAACACCTGCAATCCTATATGCACTTTCTCAGAATCAAGTTCCAGCCTTGCCTTGTTTTTGAATAGGCATGTAGAAATACAGTGCATTACATTTTTTAAAGGAAAAATGTTGATCAAATCAGCTTCTTCTATCTGAAGACTTTTTTAAAAATATTTTTTAAAAGCCCCATTATATCATATTGCTTATCCTCATATAGGACAGAAATGATTAGTCAACGTTTCTATATATTTACCATGTGATTAGACACAAATTATATGAAGAACAGCAACCTTTTTGACAGCAAAAGAAGTCGTCTCTTGAAAATAACTCAAGATTCATACAAGCAAGGTACTCTTTGAGAAGAACATGCATTACAAACCTTGATTGGCCTGGATTTCAGATTCACAGCAAGCTATTCAGTGGCAGCAAGCTGAAACAGCGCATGAGACCTGTTGCAATCTGTGCTGATGTGCCTATAAAAACACATGAGACATATAATTTGTGGAGGCTCTTCTAGCCTTGCAGCTTCATCTTTCACCAGAAACTGCCAGAGAGCATGTGTTTTTTGTTTAACTGGACAAAAGGTACAATACACTATCTCCACTTCCAACAAATCACAAGTCAGAAATCTCTCTGTAGAAAACAATATTGTTGTTTATAGAACTTGCACTTTCTTGCCTTTAGAAAAAAATACTGTTATTCTCCTGCTAACAATGTTGCTATCTTTTGTGTCCCTAATTCATTATTTGGTCTTTATTAAAGCCAAATGAATTTCTAAATTCTTGTTCAACTTATATATTGAACACTATTCAGTTCTCACAGAGCTATCGGGAATGAGATGACTATATGCCTTGTAAAACTGCACATCTAATAAATTAATAATATTGTTATTGCTTGCTGAGAAGCTTTTAAAAAGATGGTGAGGAGGATTTGAATACCTCAATTAGAAAACAAAAATGGCTTGGATTCAGAATTTGCCTCCAACAAATGGGAATTTTCTTTCTCTCCACAGAAGGCTTTTGGTCCAGTTGAGAAATCATGCCTGTGGATGGGAGTGGAGATTCTTTTACAGTATTCCTCTGCTCCATTGGGTTGAAAAAAATCTGCTCCATTGTGTCAAAAAACTCAGCAGAAAAGTGGATGGGGAAGGAAATAGAAGTGGAAGCTACAGGACAGGGAGAAGTTGGCGGACATTGATTTTGTGCCTTCTCTGTCTCCATCAGAAGAAGTGTTCTTAGTGAAACTCTGCCCAAAGTATGGTGATGCCTTTGGAAAAGTGCAACTGAACAAAACAGACAAAAGCCATTGGCAGTACATGATTAGGTTCTCAGGGCCTGGACTCTTTTCTCCAGGTGAAAGATGAGGGCAACAGCACTGCTTTGAAAAGTATCTCTGTGTATATTTTCCTCATTTGTTAGTGTGACCAAATACTTCCTGAAATGCAGATGGCATTTTCAATGAACTGATAAGTTGGGGGACTTGATGTTTCCCCATGGTTAACTATTGGTAGGCTAGAGTATATTAAGTTTTATTCCTCTAGCATGTATAAAAGAAAGAAGATGGTTATAATGTAGATAGATTAGATCCACAGGCAAGGCCAGGCATTTATATACAGTGGTCCCCCAGGTTACGAATCCCCCGGAGTACGAAAACCCCGGGGTACAAAAGAGCCGGGGCCGCAAAAACGGCCCTGGCTTACGAAAAAAACCCGGGTTCCGAAGAAAAAAACTGTGCGCCCCTTTAAATTTGCCATGCGGTCCGGCAAACAAAGCGGTCCCCCGGGTTGCGAAGACTTCCGGGTTACTAAAGGTAATCCGGAACGGATTACTTTCGTAACCCAGGGGACCACTGTATGATATACAAACTGCTTTTCTGTATGTGAGTTGACTGCTTGTAGACCCCATATTTGTATTTCTTATGTGCATGGCCTGGAAAGCGAAGTCTGTACAGAAGATATTACTGTGAGTACAGATCCTGGAATCCATCATTTAAACAAGTTCACTCTGATTTAGCTTTTGTTTTCAGTTCCCAAGACATCTGGAAATGTTGGATAGGAGAAGCAATATCTTTAAAGGTCATCCATTTCAGTAAAGGTTCTGTTCAGACAAACAATATAGAAAGAAATTGTCTTACACTTTTCCTTTTCCCTTAAAGCAGATACCTTAAAGTCCTTTGTCATTTCCCCATTAACTCAGGGCCCAAACAGACAGGCCAGAATGAAGCTCCTTCGGGTGACTTTGGAGCTATGCTGCTTAAATGATACATGTGTCCTAAGAGGTTGGAAGCCGCACCAAAGCAACACATAGCTTTGGTGCTGCTTCTAGCCTCTTAAGATGCATGTGTCATTTAAACAACATACTTCCAGACTGACCCAAAGCAGCTTTATTTTGGCCTGTCTGTTCGGGCCCTTACTTGCTGTAAATGATTTCCATATCCTACCAGATCCTTTGCAGGTACTATCTATATCAGCAAATATAACTAATCGGTAAGAGTAATATTTAATATTTACTGTATTTTACAACAAATGTACACAGAGTTTAGTTCCCAACTATTGAGTTCAATATCAACGCTAAAAATAGTAGTAACACTGTTGTTTAATACATTGTTCAGTCTTAGCAATATAGATGCCAAAAGAAGATCTCTTTATTTTCTAGTTTTAACACTCTTTGTAATCCTGGCTGTTACTCAAAGTTGATAATGCCATCATCATCCCAACCTTTGAAAGATGCCATCTTTTTGTTAACCAGATACTGCTTTTTAATTTATTTTTTCCTAAATAGGGTAAAACAGTAAAGCTAGAGTGCTATTTATTAGGGAGCTTCTCTTTAATTGGTTTAATTGTCAAGAAAATAATTTGTGTCTTCAGTTGATTAATTGGAAGGGGTCTGGAAGTTAAGGGTATACAGTCGCCCCTCCTAACTCACGGATCTGGGATCCATGACATCGAAAATAGACAGAGGGGTGACCTCTGCTATTTTCAATGGGGTGTGCACCTGATGCGCGTGCACCCCCCCCCCATTCAAGCCTATGGGGCTTGAATATGCATGAGCCTCTATTTTCACAGGGGTGGAGGGTCTGGAACGGATCCCCGGTGAAAGGAGGGCCAGTTGTAGTTGTTTATTATTTTAACTTGCTTTCAATCTGGGATTGTAAACAGGAATAAAGAAGAAAATGCTGAGTTTTTCTTCTAGCAAGCAGGAATACTTTGATAAAGGATAAAACTCCTTCACTAATTAAAAAAAAAGGATGTATATTGTGGTTCTGATAATATGGAGATTATTTAGAATCAGTTGGCTAAAAGGCAAGTGATTACGTGACTAACACTCCTGAAATGTGTTGTCTGTGCTGGTATTTATTCATCATTTTATGGATTAATATTCTAAGGAATCTTGTTGTTGTTGTTTTTTTAAAAAGTGAGGTTCTTAAATGTTTAAAGGCATTTCATATTTGGATCAACCTGTTAAACTATATGGTTTATTTTTTATAAGCTCGTTGAGATGTAATTATGTTTGGCACCACTGCAGTTAAGAGTAAGGCATTTATTGGCCGCACTGCAAGGCCAATAAGATAAGATAGCTTCCATCCAACTTCTTGGTGATCTCATTAAGAACAATAAATGTCCTTGAATCTTACTTGTTCATCGTGTGCTTTGCCCTTTAACCTAAACTGACCAGAGCTGCTTGATGGAATTAACAGAGAATCTATGTTGCACTTTTGAAAACAGATTTTTTTTTGTAGGTCTAGTTCCAATGCAGGTTTCACTAATCGTTCCCATCTAGCTGTAAGTGTCATGATATTTCATATAATTTATATCTTGACTTGTTGTACTAAAAAGCTGTTTTGGCTAACTGAAAATGCTAAAGAACAGACACTTTCATACAGTTCTTAATAATTAATTATGAAGCAAATTGGCTGAAAAGATGGCTGGATGTGGCTGATCAATTTGGAGCTTGTGGAGCAATTGTTTGTATCCTGTAAGGCTAACTGTGCTTACAGCACTTGATCTAGAATCTCAATGCGAGAAGTTTTAACTGTTTTTGCCTGTCACATTTCACCACAATATTTATTGATATGCTTAAATATTTCTATCCTTCCCTATATCAAGAGATATCAAGGGACCTTAAAAACAGAATTAAAATAGATTTTTAAAAGCAGTAATATAATTTCAATAAGCTAAAAAAATATTAAGCAATATAATGAATTAAAAACAGATTTATTTATTTTTAATTTTAAAAAGTTTTCAGAATGACATATAACTGTCTTTGCGTTGGAACAATGAGACCCCAAACTTTTGGTGAACAGGAAATTTTTATCTTGGAGCCTAAATGACATAAGTCCCAATTCTGGGAGCAAAGCAAAATAATAGTAGTAGTAGTGTTGGTGTGAGTCGGGCTTCTAACTGGAGAAAGTTCCACAGTTGTGATGCCATGGGTGAGAAGACCTTCTCCCATGTCCCTATAAGGTGTATTGACTTCACTGGTGGGACATGGAGAAGGTGCTGCCCAGCAGATCTTAATCCTTGGACACAATAGGGTCCTTCAGCAATGAGCTGTCATACTGTCAACCTACCACGTGTGTACAAAAAGAAAAAATGAAAGAAAATTATTGTGAAATCCTTGTCGTTGTAAATATGCTGGGTTTTAATCTGACCTTTTCCAAATCAGTGGACAACCTGTCCCTGAGAGTTAAGACTTGATTGCCTAGGACTGACCTAGAAGAAGTTAGTTTTTACCAGGCCACTTAATCTTGCCTCAAGGATGAATGGCCCATGTCAGGGTGTGGAGTGCTGTAATGTGATTCTATATTTATTTTAACCACCATGTAGCACTGCCACAACATCCTAAACAGACGACAGTAGGAAAACAATGTTTAAATCTGTGCACTCTAAAAGCAATTGCAGCATAAACAATAATTAACAGCTATACCTCCCTGCAATCTCCGGTGCCATTCTGGTAATTTATGAAGATGGCTACCTGTTTGGACATGGTTGGCCCTATCATTAGGCCAAGTGAGGCAGCTGCTTCAGGTAACAGATGCTGCAGTGGCAGAAACGTGATGGGAGAAAGAGCTGTCTCTCCTTAAACTGCCCATAGGCTTCTTTTACAGTAGAAATACTGTTCTGTTCTAGTTCATTGCCATTCCAGTTGACTTCTGAGTGAGACGATAACAACTTCTTCATCTAAGACAGCAAAGTGGTCCAGCCTGTGTAAAATAAATACATACTGCATACATAGTATAAAATATGTATGACTAGAACATACATAAACTGGATGAGCAGGAGTCAAGTTCTCTCCCTTCTATGTCTAATGATAGAAAAGCAACACTGTTGTTAAGGTACTTAACATGGCATTGGATATCTTAGGAAACCCACGGTCCTACACTTAACTTCAGCTCTGTAATTTCTTCTTCCTGTCTTCCTAAAACAACTTTCTTCAAAAGTGGAGTTGTGGGTTTTTTAGACCAGTAATTGTATAGATTCAAAGAAGTAATCACTTGGCAAAGGCAACAGCCATGAGCCTGAGCCTTAGTGGAAGACTAATGGTGCATCTACACTGTAGAAATGATGCAGTTTGACACCACTTAAATGATCATGGCTCCATCCTTACAGAATCTTGGATTTTGCAGTTTTATGAGTCTTTGGCAGAGAAGGCTAAGGCTAAAGACAAATCTCAGTATTCCACACAATAGAGCTACAGCATTTAAAGTGGTGTCAAATTTCATTATTTCTACACTGCAGATGCACCCTTAGTCAAACCTAATTGACCTAGTGTTCACAGTTCTTTTGAGACAGTTCTGTTCAGTCTATGACCAAGTACAATGGAAAAGTGCTTCGTGATGGAAGACCATGCATTCTGTTCTTATTGTCTTTAATCCTAAGGGCTGAGAGCATTATGAGATTGTATAGGAAAGTGGAAATACAGAGAACTGCCCGAGTCTATTGTACAAATTTTTAATTTAACAAATAAACATGTTTGGAAATTAATGTGTACTTCAGTTGTCTGACACAAAAATAAACTAGCAAAATTCTTGTGACATTTATTTTATTTTATTTTATTTTACGGTATTTATACCCCACCCTTCAGCCCTAGAGGCTCTCAGAGCAGCTTACAATTATTGTTTATTTTTAATTAGACGGTTCCCTGCCCTCAGGCTTACAATCTAAAAAGACATGACACAAAAGGAGAAAGGAATGGTGGTGGGGAAGGGGATCAGGTCCAGCAGTTCTTCTCTCCCTCTGTGGCTGGATGGCACCAGATCAACTGGAGGGAGGGCTCTGCTTCTTAGAAGGCACTTGGGAGGTAGATGACCAAGTAACAGTACAACCAGCAGTTTTTTCTTCCCCTGGCCCCAGATAGTCACTGTGGTTCTCCCATTCTCTCTGCTGGGGTGTTTTGCAGCAGAGCCCTGTCAGGTCCTGGTTTTATAGCCCTAGCAGGCAAAGCAGCTGTGAGTGATGGCAAACACAAGTGTTGCCTACTGAGTCAGGGCCTCAGTCCTGAAGAGAGAGGAATCCATTTGGAAGGTGGAGGTCCAAGTACCAGTATGAACCAGCAGCTTCTTCATCTCCCTGGATTCCTGATAGTCACTGTGACAAAAGGACTGGAGTGTGGCTTTGGCGTGGCTTCCAGCCTCTTAGGATTCATGCATCATTTAAATAGCATACCTCCAAAGTGACCCAAAGCAGCTTTATTTTGGCCTGTCTGTTCGGGCCCCATGTCTACGAAAGCTTATGCTACAACTTCTTTCACACAGTCTCAAAGGTGCTACAAGATCCCTTTGCATACTGATATTCCTGACTAACAAGGCTGTATCTCTGAATTCTACAAAAATATTAGAAGAAACTGAAAGATTGACATGATTTGAGTGTAGCTTGTGGGGATGATGCCTACATTTATTTATCACCCAGTTTCCTACCCACCAGGGCCTTCAAGATGGAAAACAATAAAATAAAATATAAAAACCTATGTTTGCAAACAGATTAAAACAATTTTTAAAATATAGTTTTTTAAAAACAACAAGAACAAAGATTAATAGTATAATAGTTTTGACCATGCATCAGAAGCTTAAAGAGGATGGAGTCAGCCTGACTTCTCTTGAGAGGGTATTCCACTGTTGAGGTAGGCTAAGTCCACTGAATGTAATACTGCAGTCTGAAGAGCAAGGAAGTTATTTAAATTCTACAGATGTTTCTTCATCTACACCAGTACCAACTCAGTTTCATTTAAAATCATGTCGCAGCTACATACCCCCAAACATAGAGGGTAAAATATCCCCAGATTTGACAGTAATTCATTACCAGCTATCAAGGATGACATGTTAGCTTATGTTTTGGAACTCAGATGTGGTCAGTTAATACAATGATCATTAGCTTTAGAGTACTGAAAGCCTTTCTCGTGCATCATCTCTGCAAACTTTGCAACAAGCCTACTGGTTAAGTCAATATTAGCCCTTTTCAGGTATTACTCACCGTGTTTTCTTGAACAAAGGAGCACAGAATATCTAGACCCAACCCTCTCCACCATTATTTCTCTTTAGATGAAAAGCAACAGGCCCGAAGTCAAGTTTCTGTTTTTCTTGGAAGCCCTTTGTCTGAGCAAGAACCCTGGAAAAATCAGAGATGTTGCTTATATGAACAAAAAGTTCCTTTCTTCAGATGTGCTACTTTCCACATGGGGAAAGTAAGGATCCTGGTGGGCAGAATTAAGTGTTACCCTGCTTTTGTGTTGAATAAACATGGTGGGCAATGCCTGAACTGAAATACAGTTCATTCTAAACAGCAAATATAGGCTGTGGAAGACGTAGGCTGCTGCGGTAGGCTTATCAATAGATAGCTTAAAGCAATATGCAAAGCACAGCATTACCTAAATAAAGTAACTGTACTCTATCTTTGACCTCATGATAGCCATTCTTGGACAGAAAAATTCAAGACAGATTCCAAGACAAAACAGCAGAATCATTCATTGCCTCTATCTCCTGTCACCTGTACAGGGCCAAAAGTCTTTTTATCACACTATGCATATTGCTTAGTGCATCAACACAAAGATATGCAAATTAGCAACTATTCTCTGCTAACACCCACTGTTAAGGTAATGAACACAGTTTGTACTTTCTGTACATTTCTTCACTTTGATTCCCTTCAATTCGACTGATTACAATCCCACACCCACCCAAGAATAAATATGAGATGACACAATGGAAGGGGTCGCAATCCACAAAAGCTTATACTCCAAAAAATGTGTTAGTCTTTCAGATGCCACAAGGCCTCCTGGTTTTTGTTTTGCTTCAGAACGGTGGATGGATGTCTCAGGGAGGCAAAGTGACTCCCCTAACCATGTACTCCATGCAAATGATGTCACAGTCAAACCAGAAATTGTCTTCGGGTCCTGATGCTACACTTAAATATTGGTGATTGTGTAAAATGATACAAGGATTCTCTGTCCATTTTGTTCCAGCACGACTAGGAAGGAAATGAGAATGCCTGAGTTAAGGCATGTCTTTTTGTTTGCAGCAGCGGACTAACTCCACACCCCCCAATTTACAGTATCAATTGTCTCTACACACAGTATTCGCATCTTCTCTCGCTTCTTTCTGAGATGAAGGACCAAGGATGCATCTACACTGTAGAAATAATGCAGTTTGACCCTACTTTAAGTGCTGTAGTGGCATCCTATGAAATCCTGAGATCTGTGGTTTTTCAAGGTCTGTAGCTTTCTCTGTTATAGAGTGCTGGTGCCGCACAAAACCACAAGTCCCAGGATTCTGTAGGATGCAGCTGAGGTAGTCAAAGAGGTGTCAAACTGCATTTTTTCTACAGTGTAGATGTATCCCAGGGAGAAGGTAGACCACATCTATTCCTTTCAGTATTTTCTGAGGGAACTGAGTTTGGCTGTAGTCAACATCTGGATGGTGAGTTCCCCTGTTGTTGGATCTTGGGAAGAAAACCCTGTTAACCACCTTTATCCACTTCATGTTTGATTATTCCAGTTCATACACCCCACTTTTGCCTTTTTCCAAAGCTCATCACTCCCACTTTCCATTTATTTCAGCTGACAGGGCACATAGTGGTTTTCTTACACTAAAAAAATTCTCTGTTTGATGATATGGGAGTAAGTTTTCTCTGCTGTAATGACCAGTTTGGGGAACACAGTCACCTTGGAGACACAATTGCTGTTGACATTGGCTTATTTCTATCACCAAATTAAAACAAGCTTTTTCATCAAAGCCTTTGCGAAAGGTCTAACACTTTTGTGGAAATATGTACAGGTTGTAAGCTCTCTTAATTTGTTTAACTGTTAAATTGTTTAAAGTTTTAATTGTTAACATTTAAATATATTTTGTACTTTTAAAAATATTCCTCACTGTTTTAAATTGGAATGGTTTTAAATTTATTTATCTCTATATCACTATATCACTCCATCTCCTGTGATAAAGGGTCAGAACCAAATATTTAACTATACTATATATGCACATATACACCTGTGATTTTTTGTTGTTACGTACCTTCAAGTCTTTTCTGACTTACAGTGACCCAAAAGCAAACTTATCATGGGGTTTTCTTAGCAAATTTCCTCCGAGGAGGTTTGCTTTTGTCGTCTTCTGTGGCTGAGAGAGTGTGATTTGCCCAATGTTTTTGAGTGGGGATTTGAACTCTGGATTCCAGATGCAAACAGTTAAATCACTATACCCTCCCACAGTTTTTAATGACCATAGAGGGGCAGTACAGAATGCCCAGAAGGGGCGGTCTGTACTCACCCAAAAGGGGCGGTCTGTACTCGCCCAAAGAAGCGTCGGGATGGGGCCAGGGCTACCTCACTGGCAGCCTCAGAGGCCCCATCCTGGCGCTTCTGTAGGCCGCGGAGAAGTGATGAATTGCCGCTTCTCCGCAGCCTGAGGAACTCAATTTCCGAACTCCTTTTAGTGCTGCGGAAAGGGAAAGGGAAAGGCGCCCTTCCATGGCATGATGATGTCAGGCGCATGCAGCATTATCTAAACGCTGCACGTGTCATGACGCCATCATGGTGTGCCCGTATGGACGCCGCCATTTTAAAATGGCAGCGTCCATACGCGCTAGGGTTAGGGAGGGTGTATATGCTGCACCCTCCCTAACCCTATTTGCTCTGCACAGATGCCCCTTTTGGGCCGTCTGTATCAGCCCATAGAGTCAAAAACTTCTATAAACAATTTTCCTTTCCCTCTGCATTTATAATACAGGGATAATAGTAAAATCAATATAGCTGGATTGTAAGGAGTTGGATGGTAAAAATGTGGGGATGGAGACAGAGGAAACTTAGCAGGGCTTCACAAGTCAGCAGCTGCAACATGAGTGAAGTGGAATCAAGCTGGAATGCTATACACAGTGGGACATCAATGAGTGAATGTGGCCAGGATTTCACTATACATTCTTTGGCTAATCTTGAAACATCCTTGATAAAGAATGAAGTATATTCGTTCCACATATTTTTAGGAATTCAGTCCCGAGGTATTATCCAAGTAGGCCTATTTACAGCTTGCAGTGTCTTTTTTTGAAAAGAGGAAATATGTACAAAAACTATTGATGCACTGACATCAACAAGATACTTTTCTTAATACTGTGGATAGCAATATAAATACCACAGTAGTTTTCATGTTTATCAAGATGGTGATCTTCAAATAGGGTTTATTGGCATGACATTTGGTAGTAATAAAAGTACCTTAACCTGTCTGGCAGATGGTATTTACAATTCCAAATGTGGGAGCAGTTTTTTTTTAAACAGTTTTGTTTTGTTTCAATTGCTTCAAAGGAACAAAGACTTTACTATAGAAACTTGCAAAACTAGTGGTAGATTGACAGACCAAAGAAACAGTGAGCTGGGGTAGACTTGAAATAAAAACTGCTCTGGGGATCAGAATAATGGTGTATCAGATTCTTACCATCTCATCTGTAAATAAATATGCAATTCCTTTCTATTTAAAAACTCAAGACCATGATGATGATTTCCTAAGTGTGAGAAGATAATGACAAATTACACTCCTACAGCTGGGAGTGTAAGGAGGAATGAAGGGAGAAGGTAAAACTAAAGCCATTTGCTCTGGCTCTTTACAGTGATGCTTGATTCAGACATTGCTGCAGTCTTTTTATAGAGCAGGGCCAAAATCTTGTTAGACAATTTTGAATGTGTAACCTAGATTACTGTTTCATATTCACAATCCCCATATAGGCCCTTGTTTAGGGGCTACGATAGGTACTATAAAAGCCCCACAATCTCCACTAACCAGAAAGCAGCGGCTGCAATTGAAGGGGGTCTGTTCCCCTGTCAATTGGGAAGCAGCTGGTTGTTCATCCCTCTACCTCTCCATGTCAGCGATGTCCAGCGCAAGGGGAAATTGTGGCAGAGGTCCTGCTTTTGCCTGTCACTGTGGAGATCACTCACAAGAGGGGCTGGGACTGTCATCTGCTTCTGGTGGGATGGGGAATGGGCCCCTATCAATTGGAGCAGCTGCTTTCCAGTAAGTGAGATTGGGGGGATTGGGATGGGATTCACTGAGCAGTAACATAGCTACAACATTTGTTGCTGTTGTGTGTCTTCAAATCATTTCCGACTTATGCCGACCCCAAAGTGAACCTATCATAGGGTTTTCTTGGCAAAAGTTGTTCAGAGGAGGTTTGCCATTCATTGCCTTTCCCTGAGGCTGACAGAGTGTGACTTGCCCAAGATCACCCAGTGGATTTCATGGCTGGGCTGGGAATCAAACCCTGGTCTCCAGAGTCATAGTCCAACACTCAAACTACTTGGTGATGCTGCCTCTCAACAGTATTTACACATATATGATACCCCAACAGGATTCCAGTCTATATCTGAAACAAAAATGAAGTGTTAGTCTGGCTCTCACGGGTTGCAGTTCCCATCATCTTTCAGCATAGGCTTACGTTAATGGAAGTTACAGTCCAGCAACCTCTGGACAAGAGAGCTATCATGTAGTGTAGGGACACTGGGTGACCTTGGCCATAGAAACCTTGGTCAATTCATACTTTCTCAGCCTCAGAGGAAGCCAAAGGCAAACCCATTGTGAATCTTGTCAAGAAAAACCTGATTGGTTCACTTTAGGGTTGCCATAAGTCAGAAATGACTTGAAGGCACACAACAACCTCTTGATGACCATTTTTCCCACAGCTGACCTAAAAAATACTTAAAATTGTGGAACATATGAACCTTTTCGACAGTGGAACACATTCCCTCGGAGTGTAGTGGAGTCTCCGTCCTTGGAGGTCTTTAAGCAGAGGCTGGATGGCCATCTGTTGGGGATGCTTTGATTTGGAGTTCCTGCATGGCAGGGGGTTGGACTGGATGGCCCTTGTGGTCTCTTCCAACTCTATGATTCTATGATTCTATGATTTTGACAACACCTTGGCACCACTGATTCTGAGGAACATTTGGTGTTTCTGTGGGCACTCTCCACACAATCCAGCCAGATTATGTGTTGAGCGGGTGCCATATCCTGCAAAGACCACCTCTGCCCCTGAATATCAGTTACCATGGGAAAATATTTAAATTAGTTTCTATGTGGAAGCTATACATTTTGATGGGGACTTTAGTAGTGTACTGTTGTCAAATATATCCACTTGGGTGAGCTGCCGTTGCTTCTGAAACTCTGATCGTTTATTCAGGTTTCTTCCAGTCTTAACTAAGGAGTTTATGCACATCTTTTCCCCTGATCTTACTGTACAGCACCATGCCTGGATCAGAGGCATCCCGTACTTTGATGATATTTACTAGAATTGCCAGAATGAAAACTGGAAAGAGCTCCTGTGTCTTTAACAGTTGTGTAGAAGAGGGAATTCCAGCAGGTGTTGCTTTTGAGCAACTGAAATTGCTACACAACCATTAAAGGCACAAGAACCCTCTCCCACAATATTGTAAGGATGGACAAGTCATGTTATGCCTCCCTGGATAAAAATGTGCAGTGGGCCCTTGGTGTTTGCTGGGGTTTGGTTCCAGGATTCCCCATTGATACCAAAATCCCTGGGTTCTCAAGTCCCATTATGTACAGTGGCATAGTAAAATGGTGTCCCTTGTATAAAATGACAAAATCAGGCTTTGCCTTTGGTAATTGTTTCTGGAATATTTTCACACTGTGGATAGATGAATATGGTGGATACAGCGGGCCGACTCTAACTAAAAATGATTGTTTTATTATCACCTAGCCCACCTTACTGTGGAGGGAAAATCAGCTAGATGCATGCCCTAACCTTTATTTAAGTGTGACATTTAGAAATAGTACATTGCAATCCTTACACCCTGATCCAGAACATACTTGCTGAAATACATTTGAGTTGAATTTAAGTTCAGATAATTAGGTTGTCAGCTTTGCGGAGGACATAATATTCATTCAGAAGACATCTTGCTTTAGTTTTTCCAGGTTGTTTCACCCACACCTTCTAAGAGTTAGTGACAGCATTAGATAAGGCATATTTTTCTTCTCCTCTCCAAAAGTCAAAAAATGTTTGGATTTTTTGCATCTTCTGTTGCCTTAAAACCACCAGGAAATGACATTAATTTCAGTCTCTTGCTGTTTGAACTGTGGGGAGAAATTTCTTTGAAAAGTATCTTAGATGTAGCTAGATATCGAAAGAGATAACCAGATTTAATCAGTTTGGGAATTATGCAGCCCTCTAGAAGTTCTTGCATGTTTCAGTAGCCCTAGCCAGCACAGTCAGTGGTGAGGAATTCTGGGAGCTGTAGTCCAATGTCTGATGAGGTGCATGACTCCCACTTTTGATTTCAACCATTAACAGTAGAATAAGCAGTCATAAAAAAACATGGTATTTAGCGTATTAAAATTCATCATTTTGCTCCAGTTTTCAGACGCCTGCTGCCATTTTGATTGTATAAAAATCAATCACACACCATGATGTGTGGTTTGTTTGGTTTAGAATTTTGTTTGGCTGTTAGCTCAGAGAAAATCTTGCTGCTGTTCCTGTTGCTCTTGAGTACAAAATCTGACATTATTATTTCATAGCCATAGGTCTAGTGTCAGTAAAAGCCAGAGTACTCATTGTTACAAATGCTAGCCCGCTAGATTTGTGTTTGTGACTTGATCTCTAACATCAATCGGCTTTTCACAGCTGCTGAAGTTGGCTGATGTGGAGTCACAGGTGCTGTGAGATACGTGACAAAGTTTTCTGTTGATGTAAGCAGTCCATTCTCATCTGCAAACTGAAAACCAGAAATTAGGAAGAACTTCCTGACAGTAAGGGCTGTTCGACAGTGGAACGCACTTCCTCGGAAGGTGATAGAGTCTCCTTCCTTGGAGGTCTTTAAACAGAGGCTGGATGGCCATCTGTCAGGGGTGCTTTGATTTGGATTTCCTGCATAGCAGGGGGTTGGACTGGATGGCCCTAGTGGTCTCTTCCAACTCTACAATTCTATGATTCTATGATTCTATGATTCTATGAATTCATGTTCCCATATAAATCCTGACTACTGAAACTCTGCCTGCCAACTATCTGCTTTTGACAAGATGTACTTTTGTGATTCAGTAGGTGTGTGTGTGTGGTGGGGTAAAGGTTGGGAAACCCTCACATTTGATTACCATAGCAGTGGGAGAAAGGGTAGAACTCTCATATAAAGGGATCAAACCCTACATTTTGTGATACTGCAGTATTGCCTGAGGAGAGAACACCACAGAAGCCGATTTGTTGGTTTCTTTAGGCCTCAACCTTTCCAAACTCCATAGACCACAATACCCTCCAAATGTTCTGATGTATCAGGGACTATTCTGATTTGTTGTCTTAATTTGTCACCTGTTTTTGAAATGTTCCAGTTTTTTTTTCCCAATCAGCTCCTAAGGAAGGCTGTTCTGGAGTCTAGGAGGATCTTAGATTGTGGGCAAGGTTGACTCTTTCAGATAGTGTGGACCTGAGCTGTATAGGGCTTTATAGGTTGGGTTGCCATTTGCTCTGGAAAACTGGGAAAATCCCAGATTGAAGGGACTAAAAAATGTCCTGGCCAGCTAGGCCTGTTGAAGCAATAAATTCCTACTTCATTTCAGGCCATTGAATAGATTAAAATGCAGCAGCAATTGCAATGAAGCGGGAAACTGTGGAAGAAGACTGGCACTGGCAGGAACCTCATCCCACTCGACAGGTTCTGGCTGCTACTGCACAGTGTAGCATTGCCACCTTATTCTTCCATTCCCTCCCCTCTTGCCCCAACAGGTCCAGAAGGTAGGAAAGGAAAAGAGGCGCCGAGAGATGGCCTTGTGTTGTGCAGTGAGTGCCTTGGCTGTTTGAGCCTAGGGCTAGGCAGCATGGTGGAACTTTGCTTCCAAACAGCCTTGAGAAGCTAAAGTGAGTCCCTTTGGAAGCCTTCTTCTTTTCATACTAGCTGGAGGGGGAGAAGGAAAAAGGAGATCTCTTACCGTGGTACTGGTACTGAGGTTGAAACGTAATAGCAAAGTGCAGTGATTAATGTGTTGAATTTTCATAAACAGAATGCAAATTAAGAATATGCATTATTTTAATAATTTGCATAAAAATCCTATTTAGATGCCCAGATATGAGGGATTAGAATATTTATTTATAAGTCCTATCTAGCACTTTGAGTTTTGCCTGGCAACAGACTGACAATTAGTAAAGCTCTTGTAGTAAGGGAGTAGTCTGCTCCCATAATCACCTTTGAGTATTCCTTGCCTAAGAAAACCCTATGAAATTCATGGGGTCACTATAAATCAACAGATGACTGAAGACACATTTACATGCATGCTTCCCTGTAACCAATCTGTACTCTTTAACATAACAAAGTTCATTTTTCAAAACCCAAAGTACACTTGCCTATGAAGTAGACTTTCCTTCCTTGGAGGTCTTTACCATAGTTTGGATAGTCATCTCTCAGAGAAGCGTATTCCTTCATGGCAGGAGATTAGACGCGATGGCCCATGGGGTCAACTCCAGCTCTGTGGAGATTATCACACGAGCCCGTTCTCACTGCAATTGTGTTAATGAGAGGAAAAGTTTACACACCGGCTTGGGTGCAGTCCCTGTCACACGTGTCTGCAGTCACTGCAGCAACCATTGTTGGTCCAGGACTCTCATTCCCAGCTGCTCCTTCACCCCAGCTCCCTCCCATATTTTTCTACCAACTTGCCTTTGGGGTTTTTTAAGAATCTCTCTCTCTTTACAAAATTTAGGCATTACAGCAATGCAGTTTAGGGGGGGAAGAGAACACTTTTTGAAAAAGAAATCAGGTTGCTTGGGAATTGTGGGGGGGGGGGGAGGACGGAGTGAGGAAGGAGAGGAGGATGACACTACTTGACAACCGAATACTGGGACTGCAGCCCAGACATTAGCACACACAAATCTAATATTAAGCAATGATATTGGGAGCAATTGATGGGGAAAGCCCATCAATGAAAAGTTGTGCAATAATCATGGATGGAGGACTGCTCAGCCACAGGGTCATCTGATAAGGTTCAGCCATAGATGTATGTATTCTTCTTTAAATCCACTTTTTAGGATTTTGTGATAATGCCTTATGTGTCCAGCCCCTTTGTGGGTTTTTCTTTGGTAGTTTTTACTCCCTGAGGACGTCACTTGCCCTCCTAGGCCCACCAAACTTGTTCACATCATCTTTAAGTAATGGCAACCTGAATTGATGGATGGCCTAAGTTATGTTCCATTTTGACATGTTTGCCCTCACAAATAACCCAAGCTCTTGTCACAATGGTACTTCACTGCCCCCTCTTCTCTTTTCAATCCCTGAATTTCTGGACCATTTTTGACAAGCTCTCTTGTCTGTCTCAGTCTTTTATATATCGCACATGGATTTAGTCAGACTCGCTTCAGACACAGGATTTAATTGCTGATGCTGACACCAGCCTAGCTGTCTATTGATGCTGTTTTGTACCATCATTATCACCATGGTCCTCCATTGCCTGGAACAATCATATCACTCACTATGCTCTGCAGATAAATATAACCATTGTACTTCTAAGCATGGCTGCATTTGACATAGACCCCAGTGGTAGAACACAATACTTTTTATAGCCGAAATGGAGGGGAAAGGTCAGTTTCCCCACATTTAATCAGTCTCCAGTGTTATTCTTTTCTTCTGAGAGGTATTTTTGTGAGAGCTGGAAAGAGGCTGTAAAAATTTTGTTCTTCTTTCAGGCAAGCAAACTTTATTTCAGCCCACAGACAGCAAATCCAGTGTCTGATATGCAAAGCTCTCTGCATACAGATTTGGCATCTTGTTTGCAGTAAGCATTTTCAGCCTGACAAGGGCTCTGCAGCAACTCATGAAATCTCATAGGACTTAACAAATAAACACCTCACTTGTACAAGATTCAACCACAATGGAAAAAACAACAACACAGAGCAATATTACTTTTTAAAGAAAACACTCATAACACGGGAAGTATAATGGTTTCAGTCATTTTGTGCTGTGTGGCTGTTAAACAATAAGTCACTCATGTTAAATGGTTTACTGCATTTTCGAGGAGGTTTGACTCTGCCTTCCTGTTCATTGGTGAAAATTCAGAAGTAGATGCTGGAAGACGAGTGGAAAATTTGTAGCCTTCCACATGTTGAATTTCCATCATCCCCAGTTAACATGGCCAATGGTCAGAGGTAACTGTAGTTCAGCAACCTCTGGAAGACCACAAGTTCTTTGTCTCTGCATCTGAGTAATAACAATGCAGCCAGGCAAACATATATCCCAAACCATTCACCCATATCATTTAAAGTAATTTTCTCACTCCTGTACACTAATTCTAGCCATTTGTTGGCTAAAAGAAATATTTTTTTTTCTTTCACACTTGCTTATATGGGGATCTCACACACTCTCTCCTGCTGATCCCTGCATCATTCACTCACTCACTAGTGTGGAGAACAGCAATGGATGCATGGGACGGATGGGGAGGGGGAGTATGTGAGATCTCCACACTGGCGAGCAAGCGAATGATTGATTGGGAAAAGGAAAGAGGGATAAATAAAAACAAAGATGACAACTGATCAGGTGGAGGGATGATTGGAGGGAGCAGAATAAAAACATTAAAAATTAATGCAACACTAGGCCAGGGGAGGAAGAGAGACGGGAACATCTGATCTAAGCCCATACTGCTGATCTCACGGCTGCACATTCCCATACATAAAAGATGAATGATTTTTTTTCTTTCTCTGCCATGTGTGTGTGTGTATACATTTAAAAATCCCTTCATCACTCACTGGGGCAGCAAAAGGGAGGGGAATAGATTGGATTGGGAGACATCCAGAGTGCAAAGTGATGTAGATTGACTGGCAAATAGTTACAGCTATTAGTTGATAGGTGGATGCATGCTAGGAAGGCAAAAAACAATGGGATGAAGTGAGTTTGCCAGGGGATATCTATGTGGCCAGTTAGGCTGATGTCAACTTGGCATGTTTGTGTGTGGTGTTATGGGCACTGTGAGATTATTGCAGGCCAGGAAAATAACAGGTTAGGCTGATTTTGGACCATGTAGACATCTCCCTGGAAACATTTTATTATTTGTCACATTGAAGCAATCAGACAAGTGGCTATTGGCAAAAAAAGTTGCAGATCTTATAGTTGTTAAAAACCAAATAGACTCATAAAATTGATTTAATAGTTACTGTACTGTAGTTATTGGTGGGTCCAGAGCCTCCCAGGGTTCATACCAGTGATTCTCTGGCAGTTGTGCTAAGGACACTAATTGGAAACTGATTTGTGAGAAAGCATGGTGAGGATATGATTCTCAGTCACAGCTGAAAATAGGGCACAATTGCATGGTATAAATAAGGTAATTGTACAAAACACAGAATGTGTCATAGGCAATAAACCTGAATAAAAAGGTTAAAGAATATTACAAGGTAGATGCAATTTGAAGCTTAGTTTTGCCAAACAGTAGATGAGGAAGTATTAACCTGATTGAATGGTATATATAAGATGCTTTTACTTTTTTAAAAAAAAGTTTCCTGCACATAGAAAACTGGTGTGTCAGGGAGAAAGGCAGTTGTCTGGAATGCTTTCCTTAATATCTAGTTTTTTATGTGCAAAGAATAGGAAAAGAGAAGAAAATCCCAGAGGCTGGAAATGTTATTTTGGTGACCACAGTCCCTAGAGTCCTTGTTTGATTGGTGATTTTTAGAGCTGTAATCTAAAAGGGGGGGAAAAAAAGGGGGGGGGGGGAGAAGTAACTTTCTCAGCCTCTGTGAAATCACATCCCATGAGGACCTTTCTTTGCAATGGAAGTGATGACATCCAGGCACAGGTTGTCTACCTTATTTGCCATTTGCCTGAAGCAGGCTCAGTTTGGTCTGGTCCCAAAGAGCCACATGATCGATCCTTTATGTTCAAGGCAGCTGTGTTTACAGAAGAACCAGCCCCATATGCTACATTAAACCCACTGTGTGATCTTGGGCATGTCACATGCTCTCAGCCTCAGGGGATGTCAATGGCAAACCTTGCCAAGAAAACCCCATGATAGGTTTACCTTAGGGTCTCCATAAGTTGGAAATGACAAAAGCCAGTTTGCAATATAGTACGTTAGATGTTTAATTCTTTTTAAAAACATAATTATTTTTTGCATGAGGAGGGTTTTGCCTTTCAATGGAATAATAAATAAAGTCCCATTGATCATAAGGCAGAGGTGCATCTGAAATAGGTCTTTGGATGCTGCTGTTTATATTTTTGTGTGGAATACACCAAACATCTGTGTGACCCAATTATTACTTGTTATACTGATGTTATGGAACATCTAGACCAAAATAATGGCCCATTTTTATTACTGTCTTTCATATCAGATGAACTAAGAAGGCTCAGCACATCCTTGTGGAAAGTACTCATTTTCCTCAAGCAGCTTTCACTGTTGTGGCTGCTTCTTCCCTATGACTCACTGCCAGAAATAAGGGCAGAGGCTGTTCTGTGTGAGGGACTAAAGCACAGTCTGAACTATGGCTAGCACACAGCTCTGGAAATGACCGGCCTGGAACAATTTACAGGAAGGCACATGAAAATGAATACGCACAGTGTGTGTCATCACCCCTCATGTGATTATCCTCAGAACCTCTGTACAAGTGAGCCAAAGCTACTTGTGAAACCAAGCCAGAAAGCTAGATGTGAAAATGGGTTTTGTCTTGCTAAGCATGGGGATAAGTTTTTCTTCTTTCTTCTCTGAAATTGATCTATCTTCTATTTGCAACATTTTGGATGCGCAAGTTTTAAGCTCGCCTCCCTAATTAATATCTTATGATGTTATTCACACAAAAACTCTACTCTTTTGGAAGAAGGTATTAGGAATGAGAAAAATTGCCACAGCAGCATTGTAAACACAAACAGTGTATCCACAGGGAAAGAAAACACTCAAGAGCAATGCTAGGATTTTTCACTCCCATAGGTCAATGTTGCTGCAGCAACAACCAAACACAAACATAGAAGTGTACCAGTGTTGACACCCTGGACAGTACATGATGCTGCAAGGCGAAAAAGAACAATGGTCATAAACATAGTAGCTTGCCATTGGCACTGCACCATGTCTTTTCGAAGGAGAAATTTGAATAGTTTTTTCTCCACCATGTTAGGGCTTATATTCACATATCATCCAACCTTTCCCAGATGAAAACCAGGACACATGTAGCTAAGCAACATCAGAGTATGCTCAAGATAGCAGACATTATTGATAAGGAAGTACACATAAGCAAGGAAAGGCTGTTGCACTTTGCCTTTCCCTCAGCCTACTGGGAAGGGCAAGAGCATGTCCCCTCCTCTCCCAGCTGCTGAGTTCATTGAGTGCAAACTACTTTTACGAGGCATAGTCGTTTGACTCTGGAGACCAGGGTTTGAATCCTGGCTTGGCCATGTAAATCCATTGGGTGACCTTGGCAAGTCAGCCTCAGAGGATGGCAAGGGCAAACTCACTCTGAAGAAACTTGCCAAGAAAACTCCCATTCTGGGATCTGCAGTTTCACAAGTTCTTTAGCCTTCTTTGCCAAAGAATGCAGTTGCCTCACAAAGCTACAATGTCAGAACAGGGGTCCAGAATCCCAGACAATCAACCAGTCAGCTTTATGTGAATAAACAGAACTTTATTGATGCTCCAGGATCAGCAAAACCACACCATTCAGCTTCTTAGCTGAGACTGACCAGTCCCCGCCCAGCACCCCTATATCTTCCAAAGGCTCACACCTCCCCCTTTCTCCCAAAAGCCCGCGAAACCTATTCCAGTATTTTTCCATAGGTTTCGTTTTCCACCTCATCTCCCCCCTTAGCTGAACGCTTCCCACCAGAAACTTCTGCATTCCAAGCTTAGAGCTGAGCAGCACCAAGGTCAACTGATAACTCCTCCTGGCACCGTTATGCACTCCTCCTCTCTATCTAGCAGCTAACTATGTACCATCATCCCCAACTACACCTACTAACACATATCTGGAAGAATACTACAAGGATTCTGACATACAAATTCCAAGATTCTATAAGATGGAGCCATGGTGGTGGTGTCAGACTTCATTATTTTTACACTGTACATGTGTCCTTGGTTTTGACTAATCATAGATACAGAAATCCCATGACATGTAGGAGCTCAGGGAGCTATACCTTCAGAAGCCCATAAAGAAGCAGAACCAGCTTCATCAGTAGGAAGAGTAAGACTGGTGCTAGGACTGGCCTGGATCTCCACCCCAGCTGTTCCTTTTGTGTCCTGACCATTCCTTTTTGTTAAAAGACTCAGCGTATGTCATATAGCCAGACCTGTAACCCCTAAACTAGCCTACTTGGACCTTCAGATGTCATAGTGGACACAACAAGATTCTCCTGACTGACTAGTTGGCTTCTAAGCATGCAATGTGGAGAAAGAAAACAATAAATCTTTTAACAACAACCCAAATCCAATTTCTAGTCTCAGCTAGAGCAGTTCAGTTGAATCAGTTGCTGGATGTAATTCAACACTTATGTAAAACTCTATTACTCATGGGTCTACTTGAGTTGGGATTAGCAATTGGATTTAAGTCTATCAGTATTTTAATATCAAAGGGGACATCTTGGCCATAAAGCAAAGTACATAAGCAACCAAAATCCACAAAACATTGATATCTTTATTGGGGCAACCAAAATACACATTACACATCTGCAAGCATTACACATAATACATGTATTTTAATAGGCTTACATAAGCTTCAGACTATCAAGGGAGGGGTGTCATTTTATCTTTTCCCTCAGACATCCTGGGTCAGCCCTGAGCGGGGCTTTCCTTTCAGAGGGTGCACTCCAAACTAGGTTGTTATCAGCACCTGCTATTTCCACTTTAACATATATTTTAACATGTTACAAGCTCTAAGATGTGGATTTAGTTTATAAAAGGGTTATTTGGCTATTGTGAGTGTTGTGAGCCACCTTGAGTGCACTCCCTGCAAGTCAGAGCGTAATGGATGAACAACTAGGACTGTGGGTATTGTGTGCAGGAGGAAATGCAGCCATAAAGACCAATAGTAATTTTGATTTCCAAACCGAGTTTCAGCTAAACTGGTGCATTTTATTGGATCATTTGTGAATATACTTATTGAGGCCACTTTCACAAGAAATTCTAAGAAGAAGAAACATTTTTATTTTCTTTCATTTTTTTTTCCATTCTTTGTCTCCAGCTTATCCTTGTAAAACTGTCCGTGAATGCAGTTTATGTGCCATACAGGCAACTGAATTCCAATAGTCTCACGTCAAAGATGGCTGTTACATACAAAATGAACAGGCATTGTTCCTCTATTAATGCTGGGCTGGATCAGGATCTTCTGGCTTGTTGGGTGAGTGGATCAGCAAGAGTTTGATACTTGCTGATCACATTTAACAGTTGCAACACCAAAAGAACACCTCACTCTCAGTTATGCTCCTGAAATAAAGTCAGTGAGTGGGGGTGAGTGTGGTTAAATGGCTGCCTTAAGGCAATCCCATCATAGGGTTTTCTTGGCAAGATTTGTACAGAGGGGGTTTGCCTTTGCCTTCCTCTGCAGTTGAGAGAGTGGGATTTTTCCAAGGTTCCCTAGTGGGTTTCTAAAACCCTGGTCTCCAGAGTGGCAGTCTAGCACACAAGCCACTACATCATGCTGGCTCTTGGCACACATTAAATAGGAGTGTATTTTTGTATGGAAGGTATTTGAGCACAGTTACGAGATGGGAATTATTTAATTATTTAATTTTAAGTATATGTCTTCCTAACAGGCCATTCAGAGTAGATATCACAATTCTAGTAAACAACAACAAAGTAGATCTGACGAAGCCAATCTTGTGATAATATATTCCTACAAGCAAACAGAATTATAATTTTTATATACTGGTTTGTCTGGCTGCTTACTATGAATGACTTGAGTCCCTGTATACTTCATTTGCTCTCCTTTTTTCTTGTTTTCTCACCTTCTGTTCTCACTCTCACCTTCTGGTCTTTGCCCCATCCCTACAGGCAAATTGTTTGTCCAAGAGGCACTCAGAGTCATTAAGAAACATTAGCATTCTTTTATTAAAGGCCTTGACTCCAAACAGGTGTGTCACTTTAATAAAAGAATGCTAATGTTTCTTAATGACTCTGAGTGCTTCTTAGACAAACACTTTGCCTATAGGGATGGGGCAGAGACCAGGAGGCGAGAGTGAGAACAGACGATGAGAAAACAAGAAGGAGAGCAAGTGAACTATGCAAGGACTCAAGTTCCCTGGGGAATTTCCTGTATCTGTTTCAGTACCTGGTTTCTCTCTGGGGATTTGGTATAAAACAGTGCCACTCTGCTGCCACTTCTGTTGCCCCCATTTCTGTTGGAATATTCGTAAATAATGAACAATCTAGAATTAAATACCTAAGTCAGAATCATCCATGACATAATATTTTTATTTTTTGTGAATGGTTGTGAAAGCTGGACAGTAAAGTGCTGGAGGAGAGTTTGGTGGGTTCCCTTGACTGCCAAAATGACCAGTAAATGGATCCCTGGAGGAAATCAAGCCTGAACTCTTCCTGGAAGCTAAGATGCCTAACCTGAGGCTTCTGTACATTTGGTGTATCATGATGTGGCATGACTCAATGAAAAAGATAATAATGTTTTGTTAACTGGAAGGCAGTGGGAAAAGAGGGAGGCCTCATTATAAGGATGGCAGCAGCTCAGATATCTTCCTTTTGCCTGAGATGAAACATAACAATAATTCTTTACAGGTGGTAGAGTTCAAAGACATTTCTGTGTCAGTTTGAAAAATCAGTATGCAAAGGGATCTTGTGGCACCTTTGAGACTAACACCTTTAAGAATGTTAGCCTCAAAGGTGCTACAAGTTTCTTTGCATATCTTTACAGTTGGATTGATTCAATCAAGAAAGAAAGGCACAACCCTGAGTGAGTAAGACTGAGCAAGGCAGTTGATGACCAAGGGTTCTTCGAGGTGTCTCACTCATATGGTCACCACACATCACAGGTAACATCATGGCAAATATCAACAAATAAAACAAACATCAGAAAGATCTCTTAAATCCTTTGCCAAGCAGATATTGTTATTTGCTGTTAAGTCAACTTTGACTTATGGTGAAAATGTATCCAGAGCCTCACTCATCAACTGCCCTGCTTGGATCTTGCACACGTGGGGCTGTGGCTTCCTTCATTGAATCAATCAACCTGGAAAGAGTTACCTTTGTGTTTCACCTAAGGCAAAAGGCAGCTGTCAGTCTGAGTTGCTGCCATCCTTGTATTTCCACCTCAGCAGGATTTGCTTGCTGGCCTGTGGTATTTACTAAGAAGTCGTCAAGCCTGCACTCTCCATCTTGGAAATGAGCTTACTCACAGGCTTCAGTGGATTAAACCATTTAAATCAGGTGTGGACAAAGTGTGTGTATGTGTGTGTTTTGTGCCATCAAGTCATTTCTGACTAATTGTGACTCTAAGGTGAACCTGTCATAGGTTTTTCTTGGCAAAAGTTGTTCAGAGGAGGTTTGCCATTCCCTTCCCCTGAGGCTGAGAGCATGTGACTTGCCCAAGGTCACCCGGTGGGTTTCATGGCCAAACGGGAACCTGAACCCTGGTCTCCAGAATTGTATTCTAACACTCAAGGCCACTATGCCATGCTGCCTCTCATGGGCAAGGTACTTCCCTCCAAACGTTGTTAGACTGCATGTCTCAACAACCCCAGTCAGCATAGGCAATGATGAAAAGTGCTGGGAGCAGCAATAAAACAATATTGGGGCTTCCCTGTGCCCCCCCCCTTAATTGTTTAGCGTGATGAAAAATTCTGGAGAACCCAAAACCTTGCACATTATTGCAGAATTATGGTTGATCTTAATAAAAATGTTTCTACTGTTTCTACCTGTCTCTGCTTCTCTCACACACACATTTTCTGGTAGCTCTGTTTTTCAAATGCTGGGATATGAGGTTATCCTGACAGTCTTCATGGTCTCCTAAATACTATAATCATAATCATAAATAAGCATGGTATATAGGAGTGAGCAATCAACAGATGATTTGCATAACTTTAAAGCAGATGATGAAGACATTGAAATAGTTTTCCATAGCTTGGCTCAGTCATTAATCTGAATGGAGACTACAGTCAAGAAATCAAAAGAAGACTGACTTAGTAGGGAGCCTATAAAGGAATGAGACAAGATCCTGAAGTATGAAGATATATAATTGGATACTAAAGTCAGGATTGTCCATGCCATCATATTTCCCATTTCTATGTATAGTTGTAAATGCTAGATAGTAAAGAAAGCTGATAGGAAGAAAATAAACTGATAGGAAAGCTGATAGGAAGAAAATATGGCACTGGAAAAGAGTTCTAGGGATACCGTGGACTGTCAAAAAACAAACAAACAAACAAATAAATGGGTCCTAGAGCAAATCAAGCCTGAATTCTCCCTAGAAAACAAGGTAGCTAAACTGAAACTGTCATAACTTTGGGCAAATCATGAGAAGACATAGCTCCCTGGAAAATAAAATAAGACTTGGCATGGTAGAAGGCAACAGAAAAACAGGAAGACTGCATTGGATAGACTCAATGAAGGAAGCTGTGAACCTGAAGCTGCAAGACCTGTGCAGATAACAGGCTGACTTGGAGGTCTCTCATTAATGAGTTGCCATAAGTTGAAGTCAGTTTGATGGTGGTTAACAACAATCTCCTCTGGAGTACTGAATCTTGAAGAAAGAAGAGGAGGCTAGCCTTCAGATGTACCATTGACCAAATACTTGCTGTTGATCTGCTATGCCTTCAGGTCAACTCCAACTTATAGGGACCCGTTGTTGTTGTTGTTGTTGTTGTTGTTGTTGTTGTGTGCCTTCAGGTTGTTTCCAACTTATGGGGACCCTAAGGTGAATCTATTATGGGGTTTTCCTGGGAGATTTGTTCAGGGGAGGTTTTCCATTGCCTTTCCCTGAGGCCGAGAGCATGTAATTTGCTGTCAGGGCCAAGCTGGGAATCAAACACTGGTCTCCAGAGTTCTAGTTCAACACTCAAACCTCTACCTTTGCTTTTTGTTTTTCTCTGTAACTGCACAAGATTTTTTAAAAATATCCCCTCTGGGTTCTTTCCAGTCAAGAGGAAATTACTTCATCCACACTCTTAACTGTTCTGTAGTCACGTGATAGAATATATTTCTGTTTTTGACATACCTTTCCCTCCTTACTCTCAGTTTCAATTGCATGGGAACAATTTGGAATAATTATTCCGCTGCTGTTTTTGTTCTCTCTCAGTTTCAGTTGTTCTGGAATGTTGATAGCAAGGCAAGATTTCTCTCTAGTCAGCTTACTTACAGAAAACAACAAAAATACTATCTATTTAGGCAGGTGTCATATTAAAGTTAGGTGAGACTGAAGAGTTCATTTGAAACTTTCATGACAAAAAGAATACTAAAACTGAAGGAAGGAAGACTGAAATGAGTCAAAGGGGTTCTAATGCTGATGTCTGGAAGTGGATATATCATCTTTCAGTATTATCAAGAAAGGCCACTTTTCAAAGTTCAGTAAAACAGTCTTCTGTATTCAAACAGAACAACGTTTGTTTCAGTAGCTGGATAAGTTTACAGTTAGGTGTATGCAGACCAAACTAGCATCATCCACAATCACAGACGTAACATTAACAATGCCCCTTTCTATAATTTCACAGACTTTACCTTTAATTCATCTGTTAATTAAAACATATCAGCCCTGCATCCTTATTTGCCTCATTAGCGTAGTCCCCCTTCTATACTTTTGTTTCTGTTTCTCTGCTTTTTTCCTCAGCAGATATCCCTGAGAAAATCCCCCCACAGACAACTGTCCTTTCTTGAGCCAGGCAATTATCTCTCCTTTGAACTACTAGTAGCTCAATGAGGTGTCACTGTACCTCCCATCATTCCCCACTTTACAAATTAGATTTGTTATATAACTTACTGGTATATAAGTTATAAGTGACTAAGGATGGCGTCTCTCCTCTGAATGACTGTCTTGAGTCGGTAATGGACTGGATGAGGTAAAAACGACTCAAATTGAATCCTAGAAAAATGGAGGTACTTGCTATAGGAACCCCAAAGCTGGGGTCAGAGATTTGTAACCAGTCCTGGGTGGGGTCACACTTCCCCTAAAGGACTGCATTTGCAGCTTGGGGGTGCTCCTGGACTTGTCCCTATGGCTGTCATCCCAGATAGATGTGATGGCCAGGAGCTCTTGTTATGAACTTCAGTTGATACACCAGCTGCGACCAGGGGGACCTAGAAGTTGTGGTACATGCACTGGTAACCTCCTGTCTTGATTTCTGCAATGCGCTCTACATGGGGCTACCCTTGTGCCAAGTTCGGAAGCTTCAATTAGTTCAAAAAATGGCAGCCAGACTGGTTACTGAAAATCCAGATTTGACCATATAACACCTGTCTTAAAAAGCCAAGAGTGACTTGAACAATGAAATATGGCTGCTACCAACCCTTCCTGGGAGTGGCTAGGAATCAGGTCACTTAGTCATCTGGGAAGTGCAAGCAGCAGAGTCAGGGACAGCTGTGCCATGAGACAAAATGGGCTGGCAGATGCTAAAAGTCCAGAAAGCATAGGTGAAGTGTATGTGCCAAGCAAACAGGTACCACCCAAGCCAGGAAGCTGACAGGTTTCAGATTTGTAGGATTCGTCCCTTTTAACTTTTTCCTTTGTATAACCCCAAATATGCAGCATATACATTATTTTAAAAAATTCAAATAAAGGAATATGTTTGAGCACCAAGACTGAACTAAGTACACCTTCTGCATCTATATCAGCCCAAGCTTACCTCTCTTTCCAGATTTTCTTCATTTCAGCAGTTGGGGAGATGGGGAGCGGGCATCAGCAAGGATTTTGGACCCTTTTGTTTAGCAATTTACTTCAAATCACTCAAATATAAACTAATAGTTCAAAATGCACTTTATGCCCACTCTTGCTCAGGCTGACCTTGCTGTTCTCATGTGTGTTGGAGAATAGTCTCTGTCTCGAGTGTTGAAATTCACTTGTCAGTCTGTTAGGGAGCTTCTACCTTGTTTTTCAGCTTCGGCAGAACAATGTCTTGGCCAACTCTGACTGTTGTGAAGCATTAAAAAAAGAACCCATGGTGATCCTTTTGAGTTTTGGGTGCCCATTTCCTCCTTCTTCATCCACAAGGAAAGGACGAATGCTTCAACTCTCAGCTCGCGATCAAACATTGTTCCTTGTTGTGCTTGAGCTATGGAAACTATGGTTTATTCTAATTGCAATTTGTTAATGGATGGAATCTAGAACCATGATTTTATCTGCTTTGTTTGAATTAGCTAGAGTTGAATTAAAGCATCAAAGGCTCCTTCAATCAACTTTTGAGCTCACCCTAATTTTACAGTGCCATCTGGATAACTACCTTATCCCTTGTATGTGTTTTTCTTTTAATTCATATCATAAATAAATAAATAAATAAATAAAACTTTTATTTATACCCCACTTTTTGCTGGAGCAATCAAAGCGGCTTAGGTTTATATTCTAAACCTGTTTGAACATTTTGTGGTTGTTCTTTGTGCAACTGAAATAAATAACAGTTCTTTTTTTTAAAAAAAACAACACACCTTTGTGAGATCTGATATAATGGGAAATGATGGTTTATTAGAAGTTTTCAAACATCTCTTTTCAAGTGTGAAGGAGAGAGAAAGTGGGGGGGGGGGGGGAACGTGTGAACTTCAGCTTTAGCCTGGCTCCTTAATCATAACAGGAGTGGGCAACTGCCAACAGTTTGGTGCCACGTTGCCCCCCTCCAATACTGGGAGTTCATCCCCTGCCACATCTCCCAACCTCATAATTAAAACAAACAAAAAAGGATTCCACTCAAAACAAAACCTACACTCCTTAGAAACTTTGCTAGTCCACCCCAGCTGTATAAAGCCCAGGGGAACCTTTTGTTTAACCAGGAACAGAACTGAAACTCAACTTCAAGTTTGCTCTCCTCCTCCTCCCCCCCCCCCCTCCTGCTCCTCCTCCTCCTCTTCTGTTCTTTCAAGTTGATTCTGACTTATGGCAATCCTCTCTTAGAATTTTCTTGGCAAGATTTATTCTGAGGAAGTTTGCATTGCCTTCCTCTTATGCTGAGAGAGCATAACCCAGTGGACGTCAATGGCTGAATGGGGATTGGAACCCTGGGTCCAAAACATACTGAAGAAATAATCCAGTTTGAGACTGCTTTAACTGCCCTGGCTTAGTGCAAGGAAGTCCTGGCAATTGTAGTTTACTGTGGCACCAGAGCTCTCTGACAGAGAGGGCTTAAAGTCTCGCTAAACTACAGTTCCTAGAATAGTATATTACTATCACCTCTCCTTTGTCCATATGTAGAAGCTGCTGAATCTCTTAAAATACAGTTATTGAGTCTTGCTGCCTGCCACAAATGTCAAGGTTTCTTTAAAACCTGTCACTGAGAAATCTATTAAAGGAGAAACCTTGACATTTCACTGAACAAAATTTTCATTGAACTGAGTGTACATTTTGAATATCTCTAAATTAAAGGAAAAAAGCTAAAGACTCTTCAAGTATTCAGCACCTCCTTATCCAAAAGTGCCTTATTTAGAGATTAAGGGGCTGTGCAGACCACCCTTGAAGGGGTAGCCTTCAGGCACCTCCATTTTTCCCAGATTGGGGCCACTGTAACTGCACGCCACAGCCCCAATCTGGCTTTTCCAGGGCAGAAAAAGGAGCTGCAAAAAGCAGCTCCTTTTTGCTCCCTGGAAAGGGCAGAATAGCTGCAGCACTATTACACACTTTTGCACTGTCCCCATTATTACACACTTTTGCACTGCCCCCAAGTCCCTTCAGGGCCACTGATCTATTCAACAACCTGGATCACTCCTTTCCTTCCCTTGTCTCTGTGAGAAACACACACACACACACACACACACACACCAACCAGCCACATTGTCCATGGCATTCTTCTTGCTGGTTCCCCTCTCCTGACACATTCGGATCATGCTTCTGAAGTTAGCATCTCTGAGCCAGCCTGCAACCTCATCGTCTCCTCCTTGCCCTTTCTTTTGCCTTGCCGACTCTTTGCCAGCTACCTCCCTGGATTTCCATACCACCACCCATCCCCACAATATCAGCCAGGATGTTTAGTCCTTTGCCTAACATTTCTGTTAAAGCTGACTCCCATACTTGGGTCTGAACTTGAGACTTGACTTGAAAGTATGTTGCAAGGATTTCAGACTTGAATTGAGACTTGAGGGCAGGGACTTGAAATTTGACTTCAGACTTTTAGGACTTTATTGCATGGGGGAAGTCAGGGGAAAAATGGATTTCTCCGTGAATGATTTGTTCCTAGAGCATTCCTGGTTCTTCTTGGAATAAGTCCTCTCTAATCATGACGTCATGGGAAAATCCCGTGATTGTGCGGATGTCCCAGGAAAATGTCTTTTTAAACCCCCGATTTCGCCTGTGCGATAAAGTTCTTGGAGTTAAAGACTTGAAGACATCACTACAAATCTGTCCTTGAAAGATTGCAGTGCTATTTCAATACAAAGCACAAGATTTTCTAGTGGTTTTTTAAAAAAAATCTGGACAGTATGTGCTGGGTATGTTAAAAATAAGCTTTGACATAACTATACACAGCACTAAAGGGGAAAAACTGTTCAAATATGATGATAAATAATTAACAGTTTGCTTCCATTTCATGAGACTAGGAATCTGCTGCTTGAAGTGACTGTCATACTCTAAACACAGGGCAGGCCTGTGCTTTGGCTTAAGTGTGCACTGGTTTTCACACTGTATATTTCACAGAAATATAATGTAAGCAAGGAAAGTTGTAGTCATTAGAATCTTCTTTTTACTGGGTGAGTTTCTGCTTGAACAACAGGACACAAAGGCCTCATTCCCACTGCGTTTTAAACTGGTTCACAAATTGGTTTGAAGCGGTTTAAATGACCCTGGTTCGCACTTGAACCAAATTGTTGAAGTGATTTGGAGAGCGGGGCCATGTGCTAGACCCGTTTAACGCTGATTTTTGTGTGTGTGTCTTTTTGGATAAATCTGTGAAAGTGTGAACCAGATGCAGATCAGAATCAATTTCAAGAATTGATTTGAGGAATCAAATTCACAAATCGATTCAGTGTCAGTGTGAACGAGATGCAGATTAGAATCAATTTACTATGATGTGATAAGGGGTCGCTGGGTGGGGAAAGCGGAAATTAACAACTTGTGTTTGCCCAACCTTCAGCCCTCATACAGAAGTATGTAAATGTTATTGCAGTGATGGACAGAGGGGGAAAAATCTCACTGAAAATGCTTCAAATTGGACCGATTCATTTGCCGATGTGAACTACAAGTGGTTTATTTTGAGAGACTCCCACAGGAAACAGTTTCAATTGAATCGATTTATTCATCAATGTGAACCACAAGTGGGTTATTTTATTTTATTTTACAGCAAGAAAATGTGATTGGGGCAAATGTAGTGTGAACCATGCTTTGCTGCTGAATTGATCCATCAGTTTGGATTGCAAAGCGATTTATTTGTGAAGTTGGAATGAGGCCAAAAGAAATTGACAGTACTCACCACAGAGAGATACAGTCAGCCCTTCTTATCCACAGATTTTTTTATCCATGGATTCAAGCATCCATGGCTTGAAAATATATATTTTTAATAAAGTATAAATTCCAAATGGCAAAACTTGATTTTCCATTTTATATAAGGGACACCATTTTGCTCTGCCATTATATTTAATGGGACTTGAGCATCCATGGATTTTGTTATCCATAGGGGATCCTGGAACCCAAACCCCAGTGGACAACAAGGTCCCATTGTATATCATTTGAGATCCCCTAAAGTCCTGTACTGGGAAGGAGGTGGTGCTTTTTCATTTGTGCATAAATGATCTATGGAGATGCCTTTTAGGAGGGGTGAGTAACACATGCCTTCCAACAGATGAAACCTGGAACTTGTGTGACCAAACAACATCAGTGTGTGGACAAGAAGGTATATGTTTTTAATGAGGAGGAACACACAAAGTTGGAGAGGCTGCCACAATATTTTTGCCTGAGCCTGGAAAGAGCAAGACTCCATCACCTCCTTCCCCATTGCCTTAACTAAGTGAAAACTACATTTGCACTTCAAACTCAGTTTACAGTAACTGAAGTAAGGTGACGACAAAGAGGAAAAGTGGGAGAAGAAGAAAGACACTGGAACATTTAAAAGCTCTTGGAAAGAAAACAGAGATAACAGGATTAATCAGGATTTTCCTTGCCATATCGGGACTGTTAGAAATTATGGCAACAAAGTGTTTCAGGTCCAATATGCACTGCAGAAATAATGCAGTCTGATACCATTTTAACTATCATGGCTCAATGCTATGTGATCCTGGGATCTGTAGTTTGTTGTGGCAGCAGAACTCTGACAGAGAAAAGTAAACATCTTAGAAAGCTACAAACATCAGAATTCCATAGCATTGAGCCACGGCAGTGAAAGTGGCATCAAGCTGCCTTATTTCTGCAGTGCAGAATAGATCTAAGTTTCCTGAAATTGAATTATAGTGACATTTTAATTGATCTATCCAAAGTGGGTGAACAAGCAATAAATGGCAGATGTGTTGCAGTGTAAAATAGTATGAAGTAATACCCGTTAGAACAACCACCACCAAAATCCTTGCTTCACACATACATTGATGTAATTTGCATGTGTGGTGACTGACTAGGAAAGAGATGACAAGGCTATGATAGATTGCTCAATAAAAATGTTGTTTCAACATGCAACATCTTTGAAAAAGGTGTATTTCCTGCTAGGGTTCATTAGGAAAGGGATCCAAAACAACACTGCCAATATAGTAATGCTTTTGCATAAATAAACAGTGTCACCAAACTTGAAATACTGTGTACAATTCTAGGCAATAAATCTCAAATTAAGAAATTATAGAGCTTGACAAGGTGAAGAAAAGGGCAACCAACCTGATAAAGGAACTGGAGCAATTCCCTTATCAAGACAGTGTCCTGGTTTTCATCTGTGAAATGTTGGAAGGGGTGTATGTGTGT
Source organism: Urosaurus nigricauda (assembly GCA_034509955.1). Classification (NCBI taxonomy): domain Eukaryota; kingdom Metazoa; phylum Chordata; class Lepidosauria; order Squamata; family Phrynosomatidae; genus Urosaurus; species Urosaurus nigricauda. The sequence continues at coordinate 250,008,742 of JAOEGL010000001.1, read as the reverse complement.
GTAACGAGACAGAGTTTTGGTCTGATCCTGTAGGGTTCTTTCGTTCTTTTCTTCTATACAGCTATAAAGTAATGAGTCAAGGGCAATGTCATTACCTTTAACATGTTCCTTTTCTTGATAATAAGAACATAACCATTTTGAAAGTAGTGTAATGAGGTAAAACATAACAGCTTCTAGTTTTTAATATTACTTAAAGAACATTTGGTACTTCTATGTGAGCTTTTCAAGTTTTATGCCATTCTCTTTTGAATCCTAAGGTGTTTTTAAAAACCTCTAAAAAGCTTCTACAGACCAGCATTATACCCCTGCGTGGGGGCAGCATGGGGGTGTGGTGTACAAACACAGCTGTCCCTATTCCACACCCACTCCGGCATCATGCCGTGTGCCCAACCACATGGCAGGGGGCATCATGGCACTCCGTTGGTGCAGCGTTTAAATGTGCTGTGCCGAAAAGCTGCTGCCATGGTGGCTAGGGCACCCTTTCCGTGGCGGGAAAAGGAGGTGCTTTTTGCAGCTTCTTTTTGTTCCCCAGAAAGGCCAGATTGGGACCTCAGTGTGTAGTTGCTGTGACTCCGATCTGAGTGGAAAGGGACGGCCCAGAGCTGCCCCTTAGGGGCCATCTTTGACCCCTAAATGAACAGAAAAAGATCAAGTAATGAAACAAGCAATATAAAATTTTAAACAAGTTGTGGATATTGATTGCTTCCTAAATATGATAAAATTACTAGCATGTAGTCATACTAGTAGTGATTCATAAATGGTAAATAAATTACTTTAAAAAGTAACTTTTGAAGCTCTGGTCTTCTACTTTTTCTAATCATGGAGAAGTGGTCTTCCAACAATTGTCCTTTCCTCAAAAATAGTACAAAAAACAAGGCTCATTGGGTTGTTGATATTATTATGTCCCTTCAGGTTGATTCTGGCTGCATCTGCACTGCAGACATAACTGCCATGGCTACATCCTATGGAATTTGTTTGTCATGGCACCAGAGCACTCCGAGAGAGAAAGTTAAATATCTCACAAAACTACAAATCCCAAAATTCTATAGCACTGAGTCATGGCAGTTAAAACAGTGTCAAATTGCATTATTTCTGCAATGCATATGCAGAAATTTCTGCAATGTCTCTGACTTATGGTGACCCCCATCCTAAGGCTTTCATGGCCAGATTTCTTCACAGGGGGGTTTACCATTGCCTTCTTTTAAGGCTGAGAAAGTGTGACTTGCCCAAGGTCACCCTGTAGATTTCCAATGATAAGCAGGGATCTGAACCCTAGTTACCTAGAATCCTAGGCCAATACGTGAACCACTACACTGTGCTGGATAGCCATTACTTTTCTTCTTAGAATAAGGAGGAAGCAAACAGGAAGAGTGGTTCTTTAATCCCTTTCTGTTGATGAGCAAAGAGGTATAAAGGGATGTGAAATAATGCATACATAGATGAAGTTAATGTGGGTGTCAATTTGAAATTTGAAAAGGTGTGTACAAATGCACCCTTTCAGCTAGTTTCAAACTCTCTAAACAAAGACTTAAAGTCTCATCACAGATGAGTCTTTGTTGTAAATACGCTTCCCCAACCCACACTGAGTCCCAAAACTAGACATTGACCATGAAACAGTGCCACTGTTGTTCCATTTCTCTCTGAAATCTTTTATTTGTCATCATGACAGTTTGATACTGTGGGGACTGAAAGAAATCCCTAAAAGATGTTCAGGACAATACACCGGCTTTATTTAAAACAATGTATGGCTTCATATAGATATTATTTTGGACATTTGAACACTTCTGTTCAATTGTATGTATAGATTTCACCACATTACTGTACTTCTGTCTTTACTATTATTTTTGTTCAGTGTTTCCTTATTTTTCTTTTCCCTTTTGTCTATCTTCATGTGATTTTTGGATTTTGTTATAAATCCATTTTTTTCTTTTAAAAAGGCCCAAATCAAACTTGAGCAAGCCTGTTGAATCAATTGAATTTACTGTACACAAATGTTGAATTACCACTAAACAATTGATTCAATAGGTCTACATTAGTTGATTAGAACAATTGGGTTTAGGCCAAAAATGAGAAGCAGGTGTATAGACTGAGGCTTCTCAGGCCCATTCTATTTCTGTTTCTCTTTCATATTTGACTGCTTGGAACAATTAATGAGGAAGGTCAAAGAAGAAAGTGCAAAGGCAGGCTTGCTGATGAACATAAAGAAAACAAAAATAATTACCATGGAGGACCTACAAAAATTCATGCTAGACAATGAGGAAATTGAAAAAAAAGATGTCGTGTGTGTGTGTGTGTGTGTGTGTGTGTGTGTTATGTGCCTTTGAGTTGGTTCTGACTTATGGAAACCCTGAGGTAACCTATCATGAGTTTTCATGGCAAGATTTGTTTAGAGGAGGTTTGCCATTGCCTTCCCCTGAGGTTGAGAGCATGTGACTTGCCCAAGGTGGATTTCATGGCCAAGCAAGGAATTGAATCCTGTCTCCAGAGTTGTAGTTCAGCACTCAAACTACCATGCCATGCTGGCTCTCTAAACATTTCTTGTACTTATGATCAAACATTGATCAGAACAGAGACTGCAGTCATGGAGTAAAAAGAAGACTTGGAATGGGAAGGGCAGGGATGAAAGAACAAACAAAACAAAACAAAAATGTGGTTTCAGGAGTAACAAATCTCCTTTTTAACCTCACAAAAGCAATGGTGTGGGGGGCCTGAGAAGAGTTCAGGGTCCACAACAGAAGCTGTGTGTATGAGTGTGCCACACGATTCTGGATTGACATATTCTAGTTTCTCAAATCTAGTTTCTCAAATGTCTTTTTCATATCAAGCATGTTATTATAATTTTGTACATCATCAATCTTCATTCTAATTATGTACATCCAACACAGCAGTCATTGCATTTCCCTCCTACCATTATCTTTCAGCCTTGTCCCCATTTTTACAATAACTGCTCTTCTGAGAAAACTAATATAAAATAATGTTAGAATCATAGAATCATAGAGTTGGAAGAGACCACAAGGGCCATCCAGTCCAACCCCCTGCCATGCAGGAACTCCCACTCAAAGCATCCCCGACAGATGGCCACCCAGCCTCTGCTTAAAGACCTCCAAGGATGGAGACTCCACTACACTCCGAGGGAGTGTGTTCCACTGTCAAACAGCCCTTACTGTCAGGAAGTTCCTCCTAATGCTGAGATAGAATCTCTTTTGTTGTGCTCGACTTGGAACAAAGAGATCCAAGTTCAAATCCCAGTTTAGCCATGGAATTTACCATCACCACCCCTCAGCAAATTCAATTTACATGCTTATTGTGAGGATTAATAGCAAGGCAGAAACCATGTAATGTGGCCATGTATATTCCTGGGATAGCTAATAACAATAAACACAGTGTTTTGCAATGTACAGGCACTTCTAACAGTCTCCTTAGATTGTGTGTACGTGTGAGTACAGATGTGGGCACAATTTGGTGTGAAGGGGGACTATTTGGTGAGAAGTTAAAGTTCCCCAGAGTTTGAATGTTTTGTCAAGAATATGGTTTCTGGACAATTTTTGTGACTTGTCGCATCACTCTAATCTAAACTTGTGCCATGGCCTCCTGAAACTTCTAGAGCATCTTCAGGAATACAGATGTGTTGTCTGGAAGCAATCCAAGAAGGTTGCTCCAGTGGTATGTTTGTGGTTTGTTGCATTGCTGCCATCTAAATCTTGCAGGTCTGGTGAATTCTGTGAGAATGGCTATTCAAAAAGTTGGCGATCCTTGCTGTTTTCTGGAATAAAGATGTTTTGTTTTTAATAGGTACAAGACGATGGCTAATGGGGAATATTTGTGTGTCACTCTCCCCCTCAATATACCTGTTGCTCTAAACAGGTACCAGGTATTTCCTTTGGAATGTATTTGGATGGTTGCACTACTCTCATCTAGTATTAGTGTAATTGGTGAATGTGTTTGGCATGACAGTTGGTATTTCAGGCCATTTGGTTCTGTTCTGTCTGATTTCTGGGTATTAATGGGTTAATAACCACTAGTGGCACAGTGGTTAAAATGCCAATGCTGCAGCCACAATGTTGTTTGTTCGATCCCACAGGGCTTCCATCCTTTCGTAGATTGGTAAAATGAATACCCAGCTTGTTAGGGGCAATTGGCTTACAGATTGTAAACTCCTTAGAGAGTGCTTATGAAGTGGTATAGAGATGTAAAGTGCTAAGTCCTAATAAATTTATAATATTTGAAATGTTTCAGTTCTAAAAAAGTTGTTCTCAGATATGTCTAATCCTTTCCAGTGATTAATCACAGATCTTATTCAAAAATGGTCCATTCCATCTCATTCACTGGCAGAATCCTAACTGCCCTCCATAAAATGGGACTTTTTTTCCTGAATATATTACTACATCATACTAGTAATGAAAAACAGCCAGTTCCATGGAATCTTAAGTTGTAGCCTTGTTTCTCACAAAACTTTTGGACAGAACAGTGATTGCATATTTTGCCCCACAAATTCACACTTACAAGGGCAGAGAAGTGCTTTTGTAAAATAAAAAAGGAGGAAAAGCTTGGAATCCAGGCCAGTTGATAGTCCAAATGGATACCAGGTGGCATGCCCAGGAACTGGCTGACCAGGTAATATGACAGCCTGCATGATCCCCACTCCTATTTTAGGACAATACAAGAAATAATTTTCAACACAATGAAGAACTTACAGCCATATCACACAAGCCAGGAAAATTGCAATTGCATCAGGATATTAGTGCCTTCGGTTGGCACTTATTGCATGGCATCGTCCATATTGTGTTATTATCCAGTGTCTGATCATTTTAAAAGCACTTCTTTTTATTAACAGAAAAAATATATTAGTGACCTCCTTTCTCACTTGTGTATTGTTATGATTTGCTGTGCAAAAGATCAATTGCACTTTTATGCCAATTTTGGGTTGTCCGTGAGCATGCTTTGCATGGGAAAATGTAGTGCTAAGGGAAAAGGAGAAGCCTACCCAAGTTGGCACCTTTTCCATCCCTGTTCTGTTGCTACAGTGCTATTCTAGAATGGTAGTGTGTGGTAATGGTGCCACCCTCCCCCCCTCACACACACACACCTGAAAAAGTAAGAGGAAAAACCAAAGGAATCTTACAGTCTGTGTGTGTTCTTTGCCTTCCAGTTGTTTTCGACTCATGGTAAACCTAAGGCATACCATTAATGAGGTTTTATAGGCAGGATTTGTTAAGAGGGAATTTGCCATTGCCTTCTCCCAAGGCTGAGAGAGTGTAACTTGCATAAGATCACCCAGTGTGTTTCAAGGCCAAGCTGGAAATCAAACCCTGATCTCCAGAGTTGTAGTCCAGCACTTAAATCATTATGCCACACTGTCTGTCTGTTTAATAAAGCATTAACTCTGCCTCTTTCTTGCTGTGTCTTCCTTCAGACATACCATTTGCTGCATGAGGGTAGACCAGACAGATAGCAGTAGCTGCCCACTTTTATCAGCCCGCGGTACATTTAGCCTTTGTATCCACAAAAGAAAAACAAGGCAGGGGGGTAAGGCCTTTTAAAAGATAATACTAGTTTCATTTATATTTCTGTGGAGGGAGGGCATTTCTCTCTGTGTGTCTGCATGTGTGCCCGACTAGGAAAAGGGGAGGTACTGACTGCTACCAGGTGAGCAGTGCTAAATATTGCCAATGTTATGTATGATGCATTTTTTGTGGGAATGAAGGCTCCAATGCCAGGAAAATTATGATGGTGCAATAGGGAAGAGGTGAGACCTGATTGAATAGTGCTTTTGTGCTATTTTAACAGAAGAGGCTCATGCAATAAGGCTCTCATATACACTCCTGCCAAGGTGAATTTCTCTTCTTATGGGTTCCATGTTCATCTGGTGAGCATTATCTTTTCTTCTAGTTTTAGTTAAAACTAATTAGAAAATAGTGCCTTCATCAGCAGTTCTTCCAAAGGTGAACCATGCTTTTGAAGGGATCACTATATGCTTGTTCGCATGCAGAGCTCGTTCACAAATGTTCTTAGTGCAGAAAGAGAGAGACACTAAACAGGTAGCTGATAAACAAGTCTGAGGTACAGTACATGATGACACAGCGTGGTGGCAATTCCCAGACACATAGCTCTGTCTGACTGCTCCAGACAAAAAAACAAAGAGGCAGCCTGAAGGCCTTTCCTTAAAGGCAAATTGATATTAGTGCATTATCCAGGGCTGGGATGACTGGGCACCTATTGAACTGACACTTCTTAGGAGTTCTCCTCCTCTTCCTCACTATTGTTTCCTTGTCCTTTCAAGCTTGGAAGTAGGGAATAGAGTAACAAAAAGGAAAATAAGCCTGTAATGTCTGTCAATTTGCATTTCGATCATGATGCAGAGTGAGTCCAGAGGGAGAGAACATGTGAATTGCATAGTAGCAATACATAGTAGCAAGAATGTGGGCCACTTTAGAACTTCTTCCAAAGGATCACACAAAATCTGATGTCAACACAGTTACTGTATGTTTTATGGACTGAAGCCCACACAAAGGTTTGCATTGCAATAGATCAATTGGACTTCAAAGTGTTTTAACAATCTGATATGTTGCTTTCCATTTCTGAGTTAAAATTAAGCCAGAAGATCTCTTATGCCTAGCTCTTATTCCATTGCCTTCATATTCATATTGTGGCCACAGAAAAGTTTGTCTGCATAGGCTAAGAGTGCTTCTTAAAGAAAAAGAACAAGCAGAACATTAAATCTAGGTGAATGGTGCATTCAGTAAAGAACAGTAAGCTTTTCATATGCAATGCAAACCATTATAGGCAACTGTGTGGTTAGTTTAAAAATGTTTATGCAATGAATATGACTTTCTAAGGAAAAGGAAAGGGAATATGACTTTTCCTTAACTTGATCTGTAAAACTAACTGTAGTCAGTGATCCATTATGCTATATTCTAGATCAAGCTTTTTCCAACCTGGTGTTCTCCAAATCTTCTGACTCTGCCATACCTTCCAACTGTCCTAATTTGGCAGAAACTGTCCTAATGAATCTTCTGTTCTTTCTCCTACTTCCACTTTCCCTTAGCTTACTTTGGTTGCTGAAGACTAACAGCCTTGATAAACCAACCATAAAGGCCAGCATCAGGGCAGAGTGGGGCATGTTGTGACTCTGTCCCCATGCTGCCGGGACAGGGTAAGTAGTGTCACAGAGCTTCTCTGGTGCTGTGCTCAGATGACACAGTGCCAAAGTAGTGCTGAAAAGCCATGGTTCCAGTGCTTATTGCACCCTTTCTGTGGCGCAAAAAGGACCCGCTTTTTGTGACTCCTTTTTGTGCCGTGGAAAGGCCAGATCGGGGCCACAGCATGTAGTTGCTGCAGCCCTGGTCCATTGCTGAAAGGGGTGGCTGCAGGCTGTCCCTTAGGGGCAGTTTGTTCAGCCCCTTAGTTCAAAGTGCAAAAGCAGTTTGCACGCAAATAACTCAGCAGGGGAAAAAACGTGGTAGGGGTGGAATCTTGCCTTTCCAAGTAGGCTCAGGCTGATGTAAACTGCTGCAGCCTCTCTTAGCATTTGCGTTTTCCTTCATTAATCACTTTTGCCACTTAGGCCACATAATTATGTTGCTTGACCACATGTGTCTTAGTTTTTATCTGTGGACTCTTTCACATGGGGCTAAATTAGAAGGTTAAAGTAGTGCCAATTTGGTGTTATCCATCAGATTTGTGTTATTATGCAAAAGACGTTCATATGCGATTGCAGGCAATGCGAGGCCAATGCGGAGGCATCCATGGGTCATTCCAAGATTATGTAAATTCAGAAAACATAGAAGTTACAAGTCCTTTTCCTATGCGAATTTGAAATCAATTCGAATTAGCTTTTGTATGGAATACATTTTTACTTCTGCCCTGGGATTACCCTCCCCTCCCCATTTAAAACTTCAGTTCCCATGGTCCTCTTGGCTTCTGGGTTGTTTGCCTAGGGGCTTTTTCTCTGGATCCCATGAGAAGAGGGAGCTGTTTCGAAGGGGGAAAAAGCAAGGGGTGAAGGGCAAGGATGAACCTGCACATGCCCCTGTGTCCACCACCTTGAGGGATTTGTGGTTTCCCCCACTTGATCTCCCCAGACAACCTCTTGTCCCAGTCATGTGCAAATATTTAATACCATTGCTGTGGTTGCTGTGCTTGCAAGCCTTTAGTTTATTGTTATTACTTTTGTATCTGTGAGTTTGTATATACATGCATATATGTGTATATACATATGCACATTTATATGTACACATACACACACATATATATGTTAATAGATTGATATACATATATTATTATTATTATTATTATTATTATTATTATTATTAACCTTTATTTATATTGCACTAAATTTACACAACACTGTACATACAATTATTATATATGTTTATACATATATATGTTTGTGTATCTATCTATATATGTATATATGTGTATATATATGCATGTACATATGTATGTATGTGTATGTATACACACACACATATGTATGTGTGTGTGTACGTATACATATCTATATGTATACATACATATATACAGGTATATGCATATGCATATACACGAATATCTATCTATCTATCTATCTGTGCATTCATATATACATTTATACATTTACAGGTATTCAACTGTGGAGGACTGACAATATGACAGTCATGTGCAAATATTTATTTCCATTGCTGTGGCTGTTCAGTTTGCATGCCTGCTGTTTATTTTTAGTATATGTGTGTGTGTGTGTGTGTGTGTGTATGAGCATACAGCATATGCATTCACAACTCAGGGTGGGGAGGAGTGCAAGGCTCTAAAATGGATGATCTGCATGGCATGTTGCTCCTGCATAGCCTCAAAATGGATCATCCTCCTTTCCAGTGAAGCAACCCACTCTGTCATTGTAGGTGAATAGAGAGAAAAGGATAGTTTTGAGATCAGACAAAACCTGCATGTTGGGAAATGAGAATGGATGAAATAACGCTAAATAAGCAATAATGCAATAACATGAAACAAGGGACAGGAAGGAAGCTGGGGGGGGGGGTTCACCTGGAAGTGTACAGAGGTTGGGACACACCTCTGCGCTCTGTGTGCATGCACAAGATTGTTAATTTCAAGTCTGGAAAGCGTGGGGAAGGAAATGATATGAAGATTTCCTGAGAACTCGCCCTGGATTACCTTCGCAGGGGCTGCTGTGTAAGTCTTTGCGTGTGATCACTAATCACGTTATAATGCTAAATTTGGAATTGACCTCACTTTCCCCTACATTCGGGATTGAGGGACATTCTCCCGTGTGAAAGACAGGACTTCTGGCGGGGCTTCCTCTCTCTCACCTCCATCTTTTAATCTCTGTCCAGAACTCAGCCGCACTTATTATCACATCACACCGCTTTGACCATGTTTCTCCTCTCTTATCCTCCCTTCACTGGCTCCTCTTCCTCTTCCACATCCAGTACAAGCTTTTTTTGTTGACTTTCAAAGCCTTCCACGGACTGGGCCCTCCTTACTTGTCTGAACTTCTTTCTCCTCCCTCTCTTTCTCATAACCTCCATTCTGGTAGTCAAGGTCTCCTGTCCCAGCCGAGACTCTCCACTGCCCTGTCCTGGATTCGCCCCTTCTCACTTGGTCCCCCTCACTCCTGGAACCTTCTTCCCCCACATATATGCCTCATCACCTCTCTAACCAGATTCAAAATTAAGTTAAAGACTATATTGTTTAGGGAAGGATTCCCATGATTGTGCCGTCTGCCCCAGGATGCCTCCTTTTAACTATGTATTAAGAAGTCAAGCCCTTCCTCCATTCCATCTTTGGTCCAGGCCCCAGAGGGAGAGAAGAACCACTGGACCTCATCCCCTCCCCACCACCTTCCCCTCTTCCTTTTGTGTTGTCTCTTTTAGACTGTAAGCCTGAGGGCAGGGAACCGTCAAAATATAAGATTCTATGTACAGCACTGTGTAAATTTACAGTGCTATATAAATAAAGGTTAACAACAACAACACAACAACAACGAGTCCTGTGAGATGTTGGCTCTAATTCCTCTGAGCCTGGAGTCCCTGACAGCATGAGCAATGGATGTCAGTGAAAAGAATCATAGTTCAAAATATCAGGAGGGCACAGGGTTGAACAAAGCTGTCTTAGATCCATGGTTCCACAAGATGTGGCCTTTGGCCCATGTAAGCTCCAATTAGCCATTCCTCTGCCTATTAGACTCCTCTACCACTGCTGATGCCAGTGCTTTTTTTTTTTTTTTTTTTAGGTTTATGATAGAGGGTTTTCATGCAATTCACTTGTTTGTACACACACTCCCATACACTCCCAAAATACATTATACAAGCTTTGAATGTGCCACTGGCTTCTTCATCAGGCAAAAGTGTTTACTGGGTTGGTCCAATAAAGGTACTGTTGTTTTGTGGATTTTGGATGTTATTGTACTTTGCTGTATAGCCAACATGGCTACCCCTGGATATGTTTTCTGAATTTGAGGATACTGCATTTTAGTCACAACAAGGGAATCCTAAAGAGGAAGCCAATGGATTGGGACTTAACTCTTTGAGTGTTTTACCCCAACAAAGGTAAAACTTTCTTTATTTACATTTGGTGAGTTTTGATTGTATTATTTGGTTATAATAGCATCTAAAAGTTTTCCAAATGCAACTACACAGACTTCTTGAGAAGTTCAGTGTTCTCTGCTAAAGTAGGGGGCATATAGCCTAACACAGGACAGAGACAACCTGAATCTCAAAGGAGGCCTCTTCTTGTGTTGCTAATAGAGTTTAAATTTTAGTTCCTGGACTCTACGACTCTTTGTCTCCCAGAACCCACATGACCAAAAAGAAGGAATGGCCTCTGCCTACATGGCTGTCCCTCAGTACTATCTTAATTGAGAACAACTACTGTATAACGACATCTTGGCAAAATGTAGACCTGTGACTCCAATATTGTCATTTTCTTTCTTTCTCCTGTTTGATTTTTAACATCTTTGCCTGATGAAGAAGACAGTGGTGCTTTGAAAGGTTGCATCATGTATCTTGTTCAGGTTGGCAGGTCCCATAAAGGTATTTCTGTGTTGTGGATTTTGCATATTATTATAGTAACATATTCACATGATGTATCGTCAGGAAGATTCAATCTGAACTACTGTGCATTGAAGATTCAATCTGAACTGTGACAGCCATGATGACAGGATGGTGTCCCAGACTTGAAGCAACCCTGGGAAAGTGCTCAATCCTTTACATAATACTACCCATGGGTTTGATAGCTCCCACTGAAGGTCTGGCTAAAATGTGGGAAAGTATTGGTTTACTTTGAACTTTCTTTCACAGATCTATTTTAAGATGGGATGAAACAGACAGAAATACAGAGCAGCAAATCTGAAATGACATCTACTCTTTTCTCCCCACTGTCCTTTTTGGTTGTGTGTGGGTTAAATCTTTTAGAGAATCATGTGCAATGTCTGCAGGCTGGTATGTTTAGAGATTCACTTTGATTTTTGAATTGTCTTTGTTTAAAAAGGATTAGCTTAACCCATCCATACAGAAGTCTTAAAATATAAATCTTGTCAAGAACAACTTATCATGTATTTTTAATAAGGCTGCGTGACCTTCTAATTATTCTATTCCCAGCTACAAGTTGATGATACCAAAGCAAGTTGCCATCCATTAATAAAATAGCATTGCTACTGGCATCACATATTTGCTTTCAGCCTTGATTCTAATTAACAACTGGAATTTGGTACAAAGAAACTCTGTAAATACGTGGTAAATCCAATTTCAGATAACAAAAGTGTAATGTAATCATGAAGAACAGTGTAAGAATGGTTAGTGTAATGGTGAAGAATAGAGCCACATCAGCTGGGAGGTTTCCTGATAGCTTTGCCTTAGGATTACCATAAGTCAGAAATGACTTGAGATCACACAGTAACAACAGCACAGAAGAATCTTGTACAATCGTGACCAAGAATGGACAACTTGTGGCTTTCTAGTTGTTTGACTGCAACTTCCATCATCTCTTATCCTTGGCCATACTGACTAGGGCTGGTGGGAGCAGAAGTCTAACACACTGTTTGGAAGGACACGAATCCCCCCATTCCTGATGTAAATTTCTGGTACATTCCTCAGATAAGACTCACTCTGTTTTGTGTGGTTTTGTCCCAGGAATGTATACACAGCATTGCATCTTTGTAGTGCTGAAGCAAGTATTCCCCATCCTGTTCCTATGCATTTTGTTTTTGTGGCCAAAATATAGAAGTTTTCATTTGTCACAATTGAATCTCATTTTATTAATTTCTGCCCAATTTTCTAGGTTATCTAGGTCCTTTAGAATTCTGAATCCCCGCTCAGGCATGGAAACCCACTGGGTGATGTCGGGCTCACATTCTCTCAACCTCGGAAGAAGGCAAAGGCAAAGGCAAAGATACTCTGAACAAATCCTGCAAAGAAAACCCCATAATAAGGTTACCTTAGGTTTGCCATAAGTTGGAAATGACTTGAAGACCAACAACAACAACAGCAACAACACAAAGAGCCTTGTTATATCAATTACCTTTTTCTTAAAAAAAAAAATCCCCTTAACCAGCTGCAATTTCGGGCAACATTTCTAAATATTTCATGATTAAGCAATAAAAATATCTGTAGGCTAAAGTGCTTGTTTTGCCCATGTGTTTAGCCTTTTCCCTATTTTTTTTTCATTGTAAGAGGTTACTAGGACAAAACAACTTTGTTATGGTTTTGGCTGCATTCTTCAGATCATCACTTATAGTCATCCTATTGATTTCTAAAGGTAGGCCCAAGGCAATTCTCACTTCCCACTGTGGAATGGGAATGTGCCAGAAAGGTGCAAAGTGATCTGCAGCTTTTTTTCTCTGTTTGTGCATGGTGTAGTGATTTGATATTGGATTACAACACTGGAGATCAGGGTTCGGTTCCCCATTTGAGTATAATAATCTACTAGACTACCTTGGGCAAGTCACACTCTCATCCTCAGAGGTGGGCAATGGCAAACCCCCTTTTGGCAAGAAAACCCTATGATAGGTTCACCTTAGGGTCACCATAAGTCAAAACACAACACCAACAACAATGTATAACTGAAACTAGGAGGCCAGAGCTTGGAAGTAACAAGTTAGCAGATAACACAGTCAATTGCAAAAAGTTACATATTTGTAACAAGTATATAAGACAGCATTAATCAAAACTGTGCTGAAAATTTCAAAAGCAACTAGTGAGAATGATTCTGCTTTTTTTGTGTTATAAAATTTTTGTTTTCTGGTCATTTTACAAGGTTATTTGGGGCATTTGTCTGGGGCCTGACTGTAGCTTTCCTTTTCATATTTGGATATTTCAGAGCCAGAGTGGCATAGTGGTTTGAGTGTTGACTGTGACTCTAGAGATCAGGATTCAAATCCCAGTTCTGCCATTAAACCCACTGGATGACCTTGGGCAAATCACATGCTCTCAGCCTCAGGGGAAGGCAATACCAAACCACCTCTGAACCAATCTTGTCAAGAAAGCCCCATGATAACTCCATTTATGGCCTTAGGGTCACCATAAGGGTCTGCGAACATTTAGAAGCCAATGCCATAATCACAAAAAGCCAACATGGGTTTCAGAAAAAGAAGTCATGCCAAACGAACCTGATCTCTTTTTTTGATAAAATTACCAGCTTGGTAGATGAAGGGAATGCTGTGGATATAGTATACCTCGATTTCAGTAAGGCCTTTGACAAGGTTCCCCATGACATTCTTGCAAACAAGCTTGCAAAATGTGGGATAGACAAGTTAACTGTTACATGGATTTGTAATTGGTTGACTGGCCGAACTCAAAGGGTGCTCAACAATGGCTCCTTTTCATCCTGGAGAGAAGTGACCAGTGGGGTCCCACAGGGTTCTGTCCTGGGCCCAGTGCTATTCAACATCTTTATTAACGATTTGGATGACAGAATTGGGGGCATACTTATCAAATTTGCAGATGACACTAAACTGGGAGGAGTAGCTAATACCCCAGAGGATAGGATCAAAATTCAAAATGACCTGAATAGACTAGAAAGCTGGGCCAGTGCTAACAAAATGAAATTCAATACGGAGAAATGTAAGGTTCTGCACTTAGGGCGGAAAAATGAAATGCACAGATATAGGATGGGGGACACCTGGCTGAACGAGACCACATGTGAAAGGGATCTAGGAGTCCAAGTAGACCATAAGCTGAACATGAGTCAACAGTGTGATGCGGCAGCTAAAAAAGCCAATGCAATTTTAGGCTGCATCAATAGAAGTATAGTTTCTAGATCAAGGGAAGTTATAGTGCCACTCTATTCTGCTTTGGTCAGGCCCCACCTGGAATACTGTGTCCAGTTCTGGGCACCACAATTCAAAAAGGATGTGGAGAAACTGGAGCATGTCCAAAGGAGGGCAACTAAGATGGTGAAGGGTCTGGAAACCTTGCCCTATGAAGAACGCCTTAGGGAGCTGGGGATGTTTAGCCTGGAGAAGAGAAGGTTAAGAGGTGATATGATAGCCCTGTTTAAATATTTGAAGGGATGTCATATTGAGGAGGGAGCAAGCTTGTTTTCTGCTGCTGCAGAGACTAGAACGCGGAACAATGGATGCAAACTGCAGGAAAAGAGATTCCACCTCAACATTAGGAGGAACTTCCTGACAGTAAGGGCTGTTCGACAGTGGAACACACTCCCTCGGAGTGTAGTGGAGTCTCCTTCCTTAGGGGTCTTTAAGCAGAGGCTGGATGGCCATCTGTCAGGGATGCTTTGACTTGGAGTTCCTGCATGGCAGGGGGTTGGACTGGATGGCCCTTGTGGTCTCTTCTAACTCTATGATTCTATGATTCTATGATTCATAAATCAGAGAGACTTGAAAGCACACAACAACAGACACTTATCTCCTGCTTTTCCTCCAGTAAGCCAAAAGGTGGTATATATGGCTCTGTTCCTTACATTATGTTCACAATACTTCTATGAGGCACATCAGTGAGACTGAGAGAAAGAAGAGAAAAGAAAGATTGGCCAAAGGTCATCCAATGTGTTTCATGGCTCATAGCTTCATGCTCATGTTCATAGGTTCACGTGACTTATGGCAACTCCATGAATTTCAGAGGGTTTTCCTAGGTAAGGAACACTCATATGTGGTTTTGCCAGTTCCTTCCTCTGAAATATAGACCTGGTATTCATTAGTGGTCACTCATTCAAATATCTGATTCTAGCGACTTGAATTTAGAGCTATAATGTCACTGATAATAGCGTCTCCTTCTAGAACCTCTTGTCTCTGTTCAGTACTTTTCCATCTGTAATGCTTTGCTGCTGCTGTGTGCCTCCAAGTAGTTTCTGATTTATGGGGGCCAAGTAGTTTCTGACCAAAAGGGGTGGTCTGTACTCTCCCCAAGAAGAGGCAATATGGGGCCAGGGCTGCCTCACTTGCAGCCCCAGAGGCCCCATCCCGCTGTTTCTGAAGGCCATGGGGAAGTGGCAAACCGCTTCCCCGCAGCCTGAAAGTGGAGTGCAGCAGGTGCCCTGGGCACCTGCTGCACCCCACAACTGATGGTGCTGGCGAGGGGAGAAAGGGGCTGCCACTGTGGCCCCTTTCCCCCCAGGGTCCTTGGTGCGGCCATCTAAAGGCTGTGCCAAGGACCAAGCGCAAAAAAGAGCTCCATTTTGGAGCTCTTTTTTGAGCCGTGGAAAGGGCGTGCTTGGCACCCTCCCCTGGTACAATGTTGTCAGACACGTGCAGCGTTATGTAAACACACGCCATAATGATATCATGGTGCGCCCATATGGATGCTGCCATTTTAAAATGGCAGCATCCATACACACTAGGGTTAGGGAGGGTGCAAACGCTGTGCCCTTCCTAACCCTATTCATGCCATACAGGCGGCCTTTTTTGGCCGCCTGTACCGGGCCATGGAAACTCTAAGGAAAACCTATCACGAGCTTTTCTTGGCAAGATTTTTTCAGAGGAAGTTTGCCATTGCTTTCCCCTGTGGTTGAAAGCATGTGACTGGCCTAAGGTCACCCAGTGGGTTTCATGGCCGAGCTGGGAATCAGACCCAGAGTTGCAGTCCAACACTCAAACCACTGCTGCATGCTGGCTGTCCTGTAATGCATACCATCCTCATGTATTCTGAGAGGTACTCATCTAATGGCCCTTTCACATTGTGCAGTTATAGCACTACCATTCCACTTTAACTGCCATAGCTGCATCCTATGGAATCCTGAGGTTGTAGTTTGGTCAGAGGCCCTACAAGAGTTCTCTGGCTGAGAATTCTTAATCCTCCTCCCTAAACTTCATATCCCAAGATTCCATGGGATGTTGCCATAGAAGTTAAAGTGGAATCATAGTGCTGTAATTGAACAGTATGTTTAAAGATAACCAAAAGAGAAAAAAAAAAAAGGAGACCCAGGGCCTCGAAATCATCATAAGATGTGTTTCTCCATTGCATTTCTATTTGAATTAGAATTTTTTGTTTTACAACTACTTCATTTTATACACACATTGATGTTTTATGCACATTTCTGAACTTTCCCCCCCTTACTTCTCTTTCTTTCTTTCTCCTTTTTTTTGTGATTTACTAGGTTTCTGCCGTAGTAGAGAGTAATGTACCTAAGCCATTGTTGTTGTTGTTGTTGTTGCTGTATTTATTTATATCTTGCCCTTCTCCCAGGGCTGGGACTCAGGGTGGCACACCTTAAAAAACACCACAGAGTTAAAAACATACAAAAATAGTATATTAAAATAGAATTAAATTACTACAATAATTACAACAAATTCCATGCTATTATTAAGTACTTTAAAAAGATTAAAATGCTTAAAATACTTTAAAACAATATAACATCCCATCACATGCCTTTTAAAAACCATGTTGCTATATTCCTAGATTTGAGCTTGTTGTGTGCCTTCAAGTCATTTACAATTTATGGAGATCCTAAGGAGGACCTATCATGGGAGTTTCTTGGAAAGTTTCTTCAGAGGGGGTGTGCTATAGCTATCTTCTGAGGCTGAGAGCATGCGACTTGCCTAAGGTCACCCAGTGGGTTTACATGCCTGAGCAGGGATTCAAACCCTCATTTCCAGAGTCGTATGTAGTCCAACATTCAAACTACTACACCATGCTGGCTCTCAAGGCTAACACCTTAAAAGCTGCCATATTCAGACTCTGGAGAATTTTGGAAATAAAGCTCTCAGAATCCCCTGGGGGTTTGTAGTTTGAAGAAATAACATTCCTAAACTCTTTAATAGTTGTGTCAAACATATGTCTTTTGTGTCCACTGATTGCCTCTCTGTATTATTACCAACAATGTTTTCACATCATTTGAAGTGTAATCAAATACTTCCTACATGAAGTCATTGTCCAGATAACTTTTTGCTCTAGAAAGATCAAGCGATACAACTTGTGACTCACAAAGCCCAAAATCATGTATTGTGCCCTATGAGTAGGTTTGCGATATTCTGAATTGTGCAGTTCCAGGCATGCAGCCAAAGGTCTACATTATCAAACCTTTACTGGGGTTGCAAGAAACTAATCATGTTCAGCTTTATAGATTTCAATTCACATTGGTTTATTTTAGACGCTGGTTGTGTGACTTCTGAACTCATACTTGTTTTGATACTGACAAAAGCTCCAGCAGTCTGCAGTCTGTGTAGGCCATAGCATCCTCAGGCTGAGAATTCTAGATGTCCCCTCCTAAATGGCAAATCCCAGGATTTCAGAAGACAGAAGTGGAAACATAGCACTATAATTCTGTAGTGTGAATGAGCCCCTGATGGCTGTTGTAGTAACTTGTCTGTTGAAGCAGTCTGCTGGTAGTCTTCGTCTGCATCTACACTGCAGAATTAATGCAGTTTGACACCACTAACTGCCATGGCTCCATCCTATGGAATCCTGGGATTTGTAGTTTGTTATGGCACCAGAGTGCTCTGACAGAGAAGGCTAAATATCTCACAAAACTGCAAATCACAGGATTCCATAGCACTGAGTCACAGCAGTTAAAGCAGTGTCAAACTGCATTAATTCTGTAGTGGAGATGCAACTGTGGTCTCCACCAGAGACTGGCCACTGTCAGTCTACAGAGGAATAATTCTTTCTCTCTGAGGAGTGTCTCTGTTGTTTCTTCATGCTTTTTTTTTTACAGGAAGCAGACAGCTTGCAGAACAGCAAATGACAAGTGTTTAGTATAGTGTTATACCAAGTTGAGAACAAACTGTTCCTCAGTCTGAAGAGTGGTTTACAGCATTAAACAGAGAGAAAAGCCACTTGTCAGCACTCATGTTCACAGAGGAAAAAGGCTGGATTGCCACTTGCTAGCCATTTCTGGAAGAGCTCTTGAGGCTTTGGAAAAGCAGATGTCTAGCATGCATATTTCGGGGACAATGGAGAGATAACAGACTTTGGATATATGATCCAATTTCTCTCTCTCATTACCTTTCCTTACCTGCTATTCTATGACAATAGCAGGGGAAGGAGGCATCCCAACCTCTTCTGAGGCCTTCATTCAAGGGTTCGGAAACTTTGGGGTTTCCAGGTGTTTTGATCTATCACTTCCACCAGTCTCACCCAATACTGCTAATTGTGAGAGTTGTAGCCAATAAAATAAAATAAAATAAAATAAAATAAAATAAACAATCCTTTAGCTCTTTAGGACTCACAGAAACAACAAACATAGCTTTGCACCCTATATACATTTTACAGATGCAGCAAATGTCTCTTGCATTAAAGGCATTCCAAGCAATCTGTGCTGACAGTTACATCCATTCCATCATGATCACCAGGAGATTGATTGTCTTCATACACAGGGGTGTGAGAATCCCAATGGCCAGTCATAAAATATCCTGGGTGGATCTGAGTTGCTCTGGTTGAGGATAGTTTGCAGGCCTGAAAGTTCCCCATGTACGTTTCTGTCATTCCTGCAAAGGCTTATCCTTTTATGTCAATCAAAGGTGACAGTGATAAATGTGTGAAGTGATATGTAGAGACTTCTGGAGGGCTCTGAGATGAAGGATAGTATAAGACATTCTGCATCTTTATATGACAATATGTTGTAAACCTGTTTAAAATGAAGCTTAAATAAAAACTGATTTTTCGATAGTGTCCTATATTATTTGTAACCTTCTGCTTGGCTTTTCCCTATACATTTAGCAAATTTGCAGAGTAGGAACTGCCCTTTGCTGAGTTAGAGCACTGGTCTATCTAGCTGAGTACTGTCATTTCTGACTGGTTCTCTAGTATATTAACAGGATTTATTTTTCTAGTCCAATCAGAAGATCCCTGGTGATCTCCTATTGAAGTACTAACCAAACACAGCCCTATTCCAATTCTGAAATCATATGAGATTGGGTGTATTCACATTGGTGATGTCACAGAACGCTGTCTTGTAGTCAAATATATTTTGCAGTATCATCAATAGTTTATTGTTTGGCTGCCTTTTCAAGATGATCCATATGCAAAGTGATTTAAAACTCCTGCGTGCATAGCATTAATCATTTTTTTTTTGCCCTCTTTCCCACTTAAAAAACCAAAACTATAAATATATGTCTCTTGCCTTTTGACATTGATGTTGCATGTCCTTTTAACTAAACTCTTCACTTAACCATCTTAAAAATCATGCCTGGCCAACTGCTGCATTTTTCTCCTCTCCATCCTGTTCCCATTCTTGTACTTATTTGATTTCTATTCCTCCCTTTCTCACAGAAGTCCAGGAAAGCTAATGTTATATAAAATGTAACCTAAAACCACAAATTGATTGAAGCCTTTATTAGACTGCTGGAAATGTTAGGTGACTAGAAATTCTGAAGGACAAAAGAAGGATGAGAGTGTCAGATGGTAGAAAATCTGGGGCTTTTTATTAAAAGAGATGAAGGTCCTTCACCGTCACCCCAAAGTAAGAGTTCACAACCATGCGTTCATAGTTCATAACTGCATTCACAACCATGGACTGACTCTTTGCATTGCATGTCATAATGATCTCAACAATCAGGAAAAAAAATGTCTTTGTCATCATCACTGAACATATTGAAAACAGAATAAAATATACTAGTCATGTGCAGTAGTGTCACTAGGGGGGTGCGGAGTGTGTGGACCACACCGGGTGACACCATGAGAAGGAGGTGACACCATTGCTTAGGGGCCCAGGAGAGATATAGGGGCTTGAAGTTGCAAGGGTAAGGGAGAGGTGGGTTCCCCTCACCACCACTGTGGCTGCTCCAGAAGGTAGATTCCCCCCTACCCTTGGCTCTCCCCTGCAGATGGAGCCTGGCCCACTGGCTACTGAGCTCTTGGTTCTGCAGCTGGTGGGGCACGTTGGGTGCCATGATGGAGGCAAGCTGTGTATCACCTGGCTGGCCATGCCTGTCCTCATCCTGCCAGCTGCTCTGACAGCTGCCACCCTTTCCCTCCTCTTGATGCATCCCCCGCACCATGCTCAGCCCTGGTGGTGGCAGGCTGGCCAGCAGGCATAGAGTTTGCCCCCCCCCCCCGCAAGAGTCAGAAAAGCAGGAGGATGAAAGCCAGGGTGTCCTCAAATACATTTTATATAAATATAAATATATTCTCTGGCGGGTCAGGGAAACCAGTTGCAGAGGAAGGCAGGGACCATCACATTTTAATACCTTGCTATATTATTGGTTTAATTTTACATGGCACTCTCTCTGTTGCAACAGCCGCCTAGAAGAGTGGGATGCCCTACTCAAATCCCCTCTTCTATGTAATTGTTAAAACAGAGATTAGGAGAAAAAGGGGGGATTATTTTTGAACTACAAACTCCCAGAATTCCTTTTGAACTACAAACTCCCAGAATTTCCAGAATGTTGGAATTCCTTTCCAACACTGCACTTTCCCTCAGGATGCCCCAAAGCCATTCCCCAGCTCACTGCTGCTGCTGGCCCCATTCCCTCCAGCAAGAGGGAAACTTGGTTTTAGGTAAGTCACAGCAAAAGAAGGAGGGTGATCTAGTTCACCTAAAGGCAGCAGATCTGATCTTGTAAGCTGATGATGATGCAGCTTCATGGGCCAATGGGCCATGAAAAATAAGGGGGGGTGGGGAAATGGGGGGAAGATTTTTTTTAACTTACAGTAAAAAGTAAATATAAATCATTATTCTCAGTGGGGCTGCTAGATTCCCCTCCACTCACACACACACATACATACATTTTCCTCTTCTTCTTTATGCTGAAATAAGCTATTTCTTTTTTTGAGAACTTTATAGGACAAGGAGTAATAAAACAGCTTCTTAGCTGAAGTTTTAACTGAATAATCTGGATTTCTTGCAGTGCTTTGCTGATGTAAAACAGTGGAGGAGGAGATGATAATTTTTTTTCAGTTCTATTTATGTAGCACCATTTTCATTATGGGCCTGATTCTGAGTGTAGCATTACTAAGGTGCAGTAATAACAAATGCATTGAATTCTGTTTGGTGTGGCCAGTAATGAATTTAAGTCCTCAGTAAATCAGAATAACAAAATGAGGTGTAACCTGGAAATGTGAAACAGGGCAGCTGTTTCAGAAGCATAAAATTATAATTTAAAAAATAATTTTAAAAATATGTACAGGCACAAATGCACAGACAAATGAAATAGTGTTCCTGACTATGGGATATCTTGTAGTCCTGACTATAGGATATTGTGTAGTCCTATAGAAATTACAATTCATGATTATGTTAAAACTCAACAAAAACATAGTAGAGGCCTGTAAGTATATTATATGTCTTGAATGTTATGTTGTCCACACATTTATGAGCACATGCATAGAGACCATGAGTGGTTGAATCAGGTGACACAAACCCTAGGTCATGTGAAGCATTTGAAATGAACAAATGCATTGTTTTTAGGTATATGATCACTGGATTGGGAGAGACCACTTAGTTCAAAAGAGGATGATTTGTAGTCCTCCATATATATTTGAACCACATCTCTCCAGTCACTGCAATAGAGAGGGTGGTGAAGAACACTCAGCCAACAATATCTGGAGGACCACTAGCTATTCACCCTTGATCTAGTCCAATCTCATTTCAAGATCCAGAAGGCAGAATGCAACTTCATGACAGCATCCTTAACAAATGGCCATCCAAACTCTGTTTAACTAAGAAGCTTCTGCTAACACAACTTCAACCTGCCACAAGGATGTTTGTAAATTCGGTGAATATTGTTACTACCAACTTAAACTAATTTTTCCCCACTAGCTATTAGGAGGAATAGGCCTGGCTTTCATGTCTACTCCTTTCACATATTTTTACACCTTGCACAGGGATATTGGAGAGTGAAGACACAGAATAGAAATAACGGCCACAATCCTATAGGGCAGTCACAAATTCATAACTACTATAGTTATGGTGCTATGTAATAAATTAAGGCTCACCCCCCCCCCATCCCCACTTATAGGGAGGCAGCTGCTGCGATGGACAGGGGTCCATTTCCCCATCCCTCATATGCTAACTGACATTCCCATTCCCTCCTGTGAGCCATCACCATTACACTTGCATTGCACAATAGGGAGATTGTTGCACAATAGAGTGAGATAGGAATGTCAGCCAGCTACTTTGCGAGTGATAGAGGAATAGATCCCCATTGATTGCAGTGGCTACTTTCTGGTAAGTGATGATTGAAGGACTTATATGGTCCCTACATGTCCCTTCAAATAGGGGTTGTGTAGGGATCGTGACTTGTATCACAAAGTTTCAGATATGTAACACTAGGTTATACATTTGTAATTCGCTGATAGGATTATTTATTTATTTATTTTATATCCCTTCTTTCCTCCAGAATTGGGATTCATGACAATATATAACAAGATCAAAAACAGATTAAAAACAAAACAAAACACCAGATGAATGGAAGACTGATGGAAGGGAACTGTGTACAGCAACTGGAAGCGGCAATTTCAATAGCTTCCTACATTCCACATGGTTTCAAAGTATCCCCAACTCTGTGGAGGAGGTTCATGTGCAGTGTACATAAAAGCGGAAGCTGAGGGCACTCTGTTCTGTGAGAGGAATTATACTTATGGCTTTCATGTATATTGGACAGAGGAAAATTAATATGACTCCAGAGTTTTTTCTGTTAGGCCTATTTCATTTTGACAGTAATGATTTGAAAGAGATTGTTAGACTTTGTTGGCCCATGATAACAGCAGCATTAGAATCATAGAATCATAGAGTTGGAAGAGATCACACGGGCCATGCAGTCCATTAGATAACAGCAAATACATCTCGGGACCAAATGCATCTGAGGAAGTAGACTTAAGTTTACAAAAGCTCATGGTGCCAACTTCTTTCTTGCAGTTAGTCTCAAAGCTGCTACAAGATCCCTCTATATACTGTATTTTTGTATGTTTCATTTTCTGTGTGATTGTGTGTTTGATGTGGAATATGCAATGTTTCTTCTAGAGTTATATGTTATGTATTATGTATGATATAATTAATAAAAATATTTGTCAAAACATTCAAACAAATCTTGCCAAGAAAATCCTACGGTAGGTTTGCCTTAGGGTTACCGTAAGTCAGAAATGACTTGAAGGCATATAACAACAATAAGAAGGGGAACTTCCTCCTTGATATACAAGTGTTAATCCCTGATTTACAAATGCTAATCAAAAAATTCCTTGCTTAAGTGACAGACTCTTTGTAGTAAACACCCAAAGTTCCTGTTGACTGAATCTCACATACTATCTACTCTGATAAACAGATTAGAACAAACATAGCCATCTCTGGGACAACCCAAGAGTGTTGATGAATGGTAGACAGAGGGATGTGCTTTGATCTAAGATATTAATGTTCATCTAATTGTTTACATGTTGTAAAAGGGTATATAAGATGGACTCTGAAAAACGCTCTGGATTTCTAGAGTGTTCACCTTTATTTCTGCAGCAAAAATAAACTCACCTTTTCCGTATACCTTGTTTGTGTTGCCATTACTAATTTGGATTCTCCGATGGGCAACTAATCTCACTTTTATGACAGCACTGCTTTAAAAATATTTTTTTTCAATATCTGAAAATAACATATACACACGAATACACAGATCATAAACACACAACATCAACAACATAAGCACACACAACAATCACAAATTCCCCCTAATCCCCTCCTCCTTTAAAAAAGACTTTCTACTTCTCTCTGTCTATGATCTAGATAAGTTTCTAGGCTTCTCTTCATTTCCTTCTTATCATCCCTTATTCAGTCTATCTAATCTTACTACTAAAAGTTAACATTTCCTTCTTATAGAATTTTTTTTTAAGAAACCATTAAATTTACATTCTAAGCATCACAATGCCAATATCCCCTCTTGTTGGTTGCATCCATATTGCAGAAATAATTCAGTTTGACACCACTTTAACTGCCTTGGCTCAGTGCTATGGGATTCTGGAATTTGTTGTGGCACCAGAGCTCTCTGACAGAGAAAGCTAAATGTTTCACAAAACTACAATGCCCAGAATTCCATAGCATTGTTTCATGGCAGAGTGGTGTCAAACTGGATTATTTCTGCAGTGTGGACAGCCTCGTTGTGACAATTCTGCTTTCAGAAGATACAGTTTGGCTAAAAGAAGAGGAGGGAGGGGTTAGGTGTGGGGGCTTAGAAATTTCATTTTGCCAACCAGCTGGCTGCAAGTGTTGGTAGGGCTTGCCTTGGGCAAAATGACTCTAGTGAGTTCTTCCCCAAAAGACTTCCTCCCACATCCTTCTCACTATCATTGCTTTTGCCCAAACCTAACGCTAGCCTCAGGCAGATGGAGGCAGCTGCTCAGGAAACCAATTTGAAATGTCACAGTGGGGCAGCAAATAACTTTTTATTGAATTAATTACCTTATTCCTGAAGAAGGGGGAAGTTGCGTCTGAGATCTTCTGCCTCATGCCAAAATTTCAGCAGCTTGAGTACCAGACACCTTGACCTGGGAGATTATCGCACTGCTTTTTCCCCAATCTGGGAAGGGGCTGAGATAGGGCTGGGACCATGTGTTATTGCACAGCTCCATGCCCAGATCAGAACTATCCTGTACCCAATCAGAATGTCTCCCATTACTTTGCTAAGAATGGAAAAGAAGTGTTTTAGCTAAGTACGGGAGAAATCCTAATCTGGCATGGAATGGTAAGAATCTGGGCATGGAGCTGTGTGATAAGACACGGTCCCAGCCCAGTCTCAGCCTATGCCCAGATCAGGAAAAGGCAGCCAGTGCAATAATCTCCCTGGTCTAATGAAGGCACCTTTTGTTGTTCTATATCAGGCAGCAAAATGTTTTTGGGGCCAGTTCTTCTCTCTTTGAAAATCAGAGTGAGATGAGTAATAACATTAGTATACCATATGTGGGCAGTTTAAGTGGGCCTTGTGATAGATATTAACCATCTCTGATTCTTTTTTCTTGCTTATGGACCATTATCTCAATAAGGCAATGGCTTCTGAACGGAGTGGGTGTGAAAGTGTAACATGAAAAAAGAAAAAAAAAAGTCCTTGCAAATGTGTTACTGAAGTGTGCTTAGATGAATGGGTGTGAAGCAACATAAGAGAAGGCAAACGGTCCCAGCACATCTGCCTCTGGGGAAGAATATCTGTTAAAGAGTTGAGTTGAGAGAGTCAGTGGGGAATGGATATGTATGGATAATGTTGAATCAAGGAAAGGCTTGAACTCTGTTATCTGTTTAAAACTAAGTACTGGAACTATTTAAAGCAATAATTTGCATCATATAATAAACAACAATGAACTGCTTGTTAACCGGTTAAACCTATCTCTGACTGGCTTTCTTCACCCTGAATCAAGGGTGGTCATGCCTACCACTGATGAAACCACTTTTAAACAAATGGGTCCACACTGAGGTCACCTGGAAGTCCAGGTCCCAGATCCAGAAAGGGATTTTAAAAGGAGGAACAAATGGCAGTGGTAGGGAGGGGGTGACACCCCAGAAGAGGGGTGACACCCAATTCCCCCCCCCCGGGAGGGTGAAGAGAAACATGCATGCCCCTCCTGGCTTTGTCACTGTGGCCATGGCCTCTTGTCTCTTGGCAAAAGACAAGGCCAAACATATCTGGCTATACACTTCTCCCAGGGTGTGGGGCTTAAAGAGGGTTAAAGGAAGGGGCTTGAAGGAAAAGAGAAACTTTGGTGGCTCCCTTCCCACCAGCCCGGTTTCTCCTCCCACTGTGCTGGTTGCAGCCCCACGTCTCCTTCTCCTCTTCCTACCTTTTTGGATTTGGGACCTGGACCTCCTCCTGTGCAATTGTCTTTGCTCCTTCCTCGCCTCTCCTACATGTGCACACTGGGCCACTGGGCCACTGTCTCTCCCAGGGTGCTGCTAGGGACCCCTGCCTTCCTTTGCCCATCACCATCCAGCCCTTTGCTCTCCCTTTGCTCTTCCCACCCCTTTGCACCACTGCAGGCCACCTGCATGGATTCCTCCTTGTAGGGAATGCTGGGGATTCAGGGCCAAACTCCAGATCATTCTCCCTAGCCCCAATCCTCCCCATCTCCCAGCTGCTGCTGCTGTGCAGATTGAGGCAACTGGACAGAGTAGTGTTGGTGGTGTTGGCAGGGTCCATAAGATCAAGTCTGGAGGAGCCACTGACTGCAGCTGGCAGCCATGAAAGTGGTGGAAAGGAAAAGAGACACCCCCCCTACACACACTGGATCATCATTAACTCCTCTGGCTCCCTTGTTGCAACACTATCACCATCTCCGCATTTGTTGCCGTAAAAGCTATAGAAGGATTCAGTCCCCTTCTTGCTAAAAGAAAGCATTTCTGCTTTGTGGTGCTAGTAGCCTATTTGCAAGTAAGGAGTGGTGGCTTTTTTCCCCCCTGTGAGTAGGCAGCCACTACCTTTTGGGCACTCCGAGCACAAACACACACACACCAGATGAAACCAGGGGTGGGCAAACTACGAAGATGAGGAACCATGGGGCCAGCCTGGGATAGGATACAAGCCTTAAAAATAACACCACACAGCATTTCAAAAAACAACCCTAAGCCTAGTAAGGGCCTTATGGCACAGCATGTTTTGATCTGCTGATGGGAAGAAAGCAAGGATGGAGCCATCCTGGCCTTTTTAGGGAGGTCCAAAGTCTGAGAGCAGCTACTGAAAAGGCCCTCTCTCTTCTTCTCATTAAGCAAGCCTGAGAAGGTGGTGAGACAAAGAGAAGGGCCTCTCCGGATGATCTTAGTGCTCTAATTGGCTAATAAGGGGAGATTGGGGCTGCCCCAGAGCTGCTCACCCTAGAGCCATGGCAAGCACACTCCTTGGCCTCAATCCCCTGCTGCCAGCCCAAATAGGAGTGGAAAAGATCAGCTCCTATTTGAGCCAGTAAAGGGCCACCTTAGGTGGGCCCAGTGCAACCCCTGGCTGGCTTCCGTGCACTCCAGGGTTGTGCATCATCAAAAGGCCATGACCCCAGAGTGGCTTGAAACCACCCTGGTCTGGTTGATCAGGTGTCTTCTGGGTGTCTTGGGAGCACGTGCTATCCAAATTCCATGCCCCCAAGCCATCCAGAAGCTGGCTTTTCCGGGCCATCAGTTCGACCCCATGGTCCTTCAGATAGCCTGAACCCAAGCCATAGAGGGCTTTATAGATTAAAACTAGTATCTGAATTATGCCTGGAAACAGACTGGCAGCTAGTGGTGCTTTTGCCACAAGGAAACTGTGTGCTCCCTGTAACTGCACTCCAGTTAACCTGGCTGCAGCAATTTTCAAAAGTTTCTGAGCACTTTTCAAAGGCAGCCCCATGCAGTGTGCATTACAATAATCCAAATAGGATGTAACCAAGGAGGTACCATCGTTGCCGGATCTGACTACACTGGGAATGGGCATAGTTGACACACTAGCTTTAACTGTGCAAAACCACTCTTGGGTCACTGTTGAAACCTGGGCTTCCAGGCTCAGGGTTGAATCTAGGACTACCCCAACACTGTGAACCTGTGTTTTCAGGGGGAGTGTAAACTGATCGAATACTGGCTCCCTGTTCCCAGAACTGTCTTTTGACTGACCAGGAGCACCTCTGTCTTGTCTGGATTAAGCTTCAGTTTCTTAGACCTTCAATACAGTGGTCCCCCGGGTTACGAATCCCCCGGGTTGCAAAAACCCCGGGATCCGAAACCGGCGGGACCGCGATTGTATCCCCCAGGATCCGAAAGATCCCCCGGGATACGAAAAACAAAAAAAAACTGTGCGGCCCCTTTAAATTGGCCACGCGGTCCATTGAATATAGTGGTCCCCCGGGAAATGAAAGCTTCCGGGTTACCCGGGAAGCTTTGTAACCCGGGGGACCACTGTATGTCCTTTCTCAACAAAGAGAAAAACACTAAAGTGGTGTTGGCTACTTGATGAAATTTATGGAGTTATCATAAAACTTGACAGTGCATGCACACATGCACACATGATGAAAGTATTTCAGTCTTAACTGTATATTAATGTAGATTAGAGAAAGCTTCTCTCAAGCTAATTATGGGCCCATCCTGTCACCTTTCAGCTCAGATTTTCAATTTTTTCCTAATAAGACAGAAGGCTGCACCTGCACTTTGGAAATAATGCAGTTTGACACCACTTTAACTGTCATGGCTCCATCCTCTAGAATTCTGGGATTTGTAGTTGTGGCACCAGAGCTCCCTGACAGAGAATGCTCACCTTGTACTAGAATTCCATAACATTGACCCATTGCAATTAAAGCAGTGTCAAACTGAATTACTTTTGCAATGCAAATTCAGCCAAGATTCACCAATCTCATTATTTTCAATAGGAAAGGAATACTCTCTACATTAGAGATTCCCAGACTAGGATGCTCACACTGTCCTGGGAATTTCAGGGGGTGTGACAAAGGGTGGCTTGTGTCCTTGAGTGACAAATCACAAGGTATCGCTCAGCTAGCTCTAAGTGTGCCAAGAGAAGTGATATTAAGCGGTTGTGTTTATAGTAGTT
Source organism: Urosaurus nigricauda (assembly GCA_034509955.1). NCBI lineage: Eukaryota > Metazoa > Chordata > Lepidosauria > Squamata > Phrynosomatidae > Urosaurus > Urosaurus nigricauda. Next base: position 249,979,890 of record JAOEGL010000001.1, on the reverse strand, counting down.
TCATTGTTTATTTAATCAAAAGGAATGAATAACAGAATTAACATATAAGTAAAGTAAGGGGTGAAAGAGACTGGCCCTAAATGCTGATTTCCTGGTGGTTTGGGGGCCTGGTGTTTAGATGCGGCATGACCCCAAGATGCCCGGAAATCATCCAGTTGCCCAGACGCTCCGACAGCATGGTGTTTACACGGCACATGCTGCAGGAGCTCTGTGAAGCCATGGCTGTAAAGCTGGAAAAGCCAGTTTTTTGCTGGTGCAAAAAGGAGCAGCAATTTGCAGCTTCTTTTTGGACCAGCAAAAAGGTGGATTGAAGCCACGGCATGTGGCTCCAATCTGGCTTTCTCAGTTTCTTTCACCCCTAAGTAACTGCCAGAGTATTGCTTTTAAAATTATCATACTGCAACATCTGACATAATCTTTGTATATTATTTCACGCACAAATTCACGATTGCAAGAGTTCATTGAGTATTTCACCTCTCAGGGCCTTTCAGCTCACTTTTTACCTTTCTTCACATGAACTGTGCCTCCCTCTCTCACTTGAATTTACTCAATCAATTCCATGCTTTTCACTATTTTGTCCAGTCGATCAAATGCCTCCCTTATTACCACTGATTTCCTCATGTATAATAAAAAGGACTAAGGAGCATCGGGGAGACAGCAGGTAACATTTCTCCCAACCACACTCCAGTCTCCCACTGCCCAAGCTGCGAGAGACATAACTTCCTTTGTACATTTCTCCACATTCTGGAATCTCAGTCGATTCATTCAGATCACATTCCTTCATACTACTGGGAAGTGAGTTTATCAGTAGTGAAATTGTCCAACCACACAGTGTTATTCGCTTGTCCAGAAGTTACTCCCATGTAAATTGTGGCACTGATTAAGTGTGACATGGTGTTCATCACAATTCTATTCACTCAAGCAGTACATATGAGAATAATTATTATTAGCAGAAGTAAAGTTGTGATACAGTCTGACTCAGTGTGTCATGTCTAACACACTGATATAAGCTAAGTATGCACTTGTCTCATAATTATCATAAATGTTGGGGTATAAGAGAGTAGCCTAATAAGTCCTGTCATGTCCCTATAGCATTTCCACCTGGTTATTTATCTTGATTTAACCACAGATAATATAATAATATATTAAAATATGAGTGCAGTTGTAATAAACTGATCACATTAGTAAGGTATGTCAATGATGGTGCTGTGAAGGAAGATTTCCTGTTTTGCAAAGATCTGAAAACACAACTTCAAAGGGTGTGATGCAACTGTTGAAAGACTTCTCTGCCAAACATGATTAAGATATCAAATTCATTGGTACACTGATGGAGCACCTGCAATGCTTGGAAAGAAATCTGGCTTTTTTGTATTGATAAAAAAGGAGATTTCAGACTTGTAAGTTACCCATTGTTTTCTTCATAGGGGTGCTTTGTCATAAAAATATTGCCTTTCATTGCCCAAGAAAATATCTAGATTATACATAACACTACTCAAAAGAAAATTAGAAACTGGAAGAGTAAAATAACATACGCTACAATGGGCAAAAGGCCTAAAAAAAGGAAAAGAAATAGACTTAGAAAGCTGTTCCTATAAGTTCACCAAAAGCCAGAATATCAGAGATAACTACCACAAGATGAACTAAGATGGTACATTAGTCCTGTTAAACTAAATAAGATATATAAAAATCAAAGTCCTAATTGCTGGAGATTTCAAGAAGATATTGGATGGTGGAAGCATATGTGGTGGACCTGTCCATAAATTAATCCATTTTGGAAACAAATTCAAGAGTGTATTTGTAAAATTCTTAATATAAAATTCAATATGGAACCCGAAATTTCTTTACTAAATATGATTAATAAAATTAAACTCAAGATAGAACTAATCATTGGAAAACCATTTTATACACGATCTCATTGTCAAGAATTCTGATTGCTCAAAAATGGAAATTGCCAAACATTCCTACAATTGAAGACTGGCTGATTAAAATGCATGAAGCCGTAGAGATGGACAGACTTTCAGGAATGATAGAAGGTAACTATATAGATGATAAGCATTGGGATAACTTTTTGATTTTTTGCAAAGAACAATGAAACTTATGAATATAAGGGAATTTTAAAATTATATCAATAAAACAACCTTCTAGGCAACTACTTTAAATATCATAAATTAAGACAGATACATAAACCAAGAAATGCAAAACAAAGCCATTAAAAATGAGAATAATTTATGATAATGGATATAACAAAAAGAAAAGAAGTCAATTTTTCCTTCTTAGTTATACTGAGAAGAATGAAGATTGCAGTACAACATAATCACTTCTTTGTATCATGTTTGTGATATTTGTGATATGTTTGTCTGTATATGATTTTATAATATAAATAAAGTTTATTTAATATTGCCTTTTAATTTGAAGTCTTTAATACTTGTGTGAAGATCATCAACTGGATCAGAGGGCATGCTTTAAACCATCACATCCTCAAATTATTTTGTAAGGATCTAAGAAGTGAGCATTTAGTTTTGCTTTTGCACACAGCAGTCTGTCAGTTGTTATGAGGACAAGCTTTAACCCACTTATTTGAATTGCTAGAAGAAAGTTTTTCTGGAGGAGCATGAATGTGGTCCAGTTGGGGCATTAGAATCACAGGAATTCACCAAAATGCTGGCTTATTTAGCATTTTTATTTGTACGTATGACTTGAGTTTCTCTTCAAGGAAAAGGGTTGTGAAAAGTCTAATGCCTTCAAAGAAAAGTTACCTCTTTGGTGCCAAAGGATGGAAAGAATCAGTCTTTCGATTTTTCCTTCACTAGAAGAGGTGATTGATGTTGCTGGATCCATAATACCTATTGTGTATAAAAAATTGTGGCTCATTTGGAAATGCTGTGATACTTGTTTGATATTTTGCTCTTGGAGAACTGAAAATTTCAGAAGGATGGTTCATGAATTCATACTCTAATAATTTGGTTAAAATGTCAGATGATGAAGAGATGAGGGAACAAACAATTGATCTGAAGACAAACTGAACTCTTGAAATGCAGTTTCAAAGCAAAACATTAGAGGAGTTGTGGTGAGCAGCACTGGATAGGTTCCCAAAACTTGATAGAAAAGCATTCAAGTATTCAGCAACATATTTGTGTGAATCTGGATTCAGTTATCTTTTTGTCAATCAAGAGAAAATCTAGGAATTGTCTTGCAGTGGGGAGGAAAGTTCCACATTCTGACAAAATCATAAATGAAAAGAAAGAGCAAAGAATTGAATTTTATGTTCACAATTAGGATTGGTTTGATTTAGTTTTTTGTGGGGCTTTTGGGCTATATGGCCATGTTCTAGAAGAGTTCCTTTCTGACGTTTCGCCAGCATCTGGATGCTGACCATGAAAGCCTTCAACTCCACATTGGTTTGACTGTTTACATTTTTTCCTGAATAAATTAAAATCTAATGGTTCAATTTAGATTTGCAATTTATACCCTCAGTTAAAAAATATTTTTGTTATGTTCAATTTTGTTCACCTCCTGTATTATATGTGATCCAATTGGTGGTTAAAAATTAGAAATGAGACTTTCATATGTTAAAAATTAGAAATGAGACTTTCATATTCATTTTCATATGTGATATTACTTTTGTAGAGGGTGTGAATATTAATCAACATTTCCTAGGGCTCTACCTAAGAGCAAATGATAAATGTAGTGGGTTTTTAAAAAAACAACATATGAAGCAACTGTTTCTGTTATCCAACAAAAGTGTCAGTTTGCTTCTGCATACCAATTTCTAGAGGCCACTGTGGACATCACTGTGACAGGGATAAGACTAGAATTCCTGTTCTTGTTTCATCTGCAAAATGAACATCCCTGGGAAATGATCATTTACATGGGCAGATGGCACCACCTGCTGCCCTGAAAAGTGCATGACATATTTAGAATTATTCTGTACAGGAGGATAAATTTCTCTTCAACTCAGTTCAGTATGGACATAAAGTCTTTCTGTGCTGCTTGATAGCTTGCTGCTTGATGATGCAAAGACAAAGGGCTGAAGTGGCTCCACTGAACCACATGTGTTAACTGAGCAATCTCATATTTTCTTTCATTTGCCCCTTGTGGCTATACTTTTCTGAGCTCATTCAGAATATAATATAATATATTATTATATTATATAATAATAATATAAAATATAAAGGGGGATGCTGAATACTGACCAGTTTTGTTCTCTCCGTTCAAGAAATGATGGGCTGATACCTGAAATGGCAGGTGGACAACTAGAATTAAGTTGTTTATATGTCTTGCCGACAGCATGCATAATGCCTGAGAACATTATTCTCCATCCCTTCCTCCAATGTTTGAAAGACACAAGAGAGGTCTAGCCTGTTCTTTGAACCCCATGTTTCCACACTGTTTCAGATAATTCTTTTAGTTTCAGGCCAGTCTGTACTTGGGGTGGGGAAATACAGTCACTCAGGACAAATCTAACAGTCCTTGGCTCTGAGTCAGCCCTATGGGATTTTTCAGATGACTGTATTCCCATATCCATAATAGCATCATCTTATATCTGGGCTGGATAACCTGTGGCTCTCCAGATACTATTGTACCACAAATTCCATCATTTGTTACAGTTGTCTATGCTAGCTAGGTCTAATAGCTGCACTCCAAAACATATAGAGGACCATATGTCAGCTAGCTAGTTTGACAATGCATAAAATGGAGACATGCTGCTTTTGAGACTACCATGTTTCCCCGAAAATAAGACAGTGTCTTATATCATTTTTTCTCCCAAAGATGTACTAGGTCTTATTTTCAGAGGATTTCTTATTTTTCCATGAATAAGAATTCACATTTATTGTTGAACAACAACAACAACAACAACAACGACAACAAAATGGGCATGCTTCCAAACAAAAACTTTGCTAGGTCTTACTGTTGGGGGAGGCCTTATATTTAGCAATTCAGTAAAACCTCTATTAGGTCTTATTTTCTGGGGATGTCTTATTTTAGGGGAAACAGGGTATTATATCTAACTGCTGTCAATGGAATTTCCTGCAGGCATAAACAGTACAGTAGTTGCTAGAGTGGATCAAGTTCATGGCAAAGAGAAAGAGTTAATTGCTCCTTTCCCATGCCATGGCCCCAATTTGGATTGTGGTTACTCTGTTATTTGTTCTATTGTTTTCATTGCCTCTCAACTGTTCTACATTGTTGTTGCTGCTAATTGCCATCAAGTTGACTTCAACTTATGGCAAACCTATGAAAGAGAGACCTCCAAGTCATCCTTTCATCAGCAGCACCATTCAGATCTTGCAGATCCAAGGCTGTGGCTTCCTTGGCTGAATCTAGTTATCAGCAGTGTGGTCTTCCTCTTTTTCCACTGCTGTTTACCTTAACAAATATCATAGTCTTTTCTAGTGAGTCACATCTTCTCACGATATGGCCAAAGTATGACAGCCTCAGTTCAGTCATCTTGGCTTCTAGGGAGAGTTCAGTCTTGATTTGCTCTTGGATCTATTTATTTGTCTTTTTGGCAGTCCATGGTATCTGCAGAACTCTCCAGTACCACATTTCAAATGAGTTTTTTTCCCTATCAACTTTCTTCATGTTCCGGCTTTCACACCAATACATAGAAATCAGAAATATGATGGCATGTACAATCCTAACTTTAGTATTCAATGAGGTTTCTTTACACTTCAGGATCTTGCTGTCTCTGAGAGATCTTCTGCTAGTGTCACCTGCCTCTACTATTGGTGCCCAGTAGCTGTTTGGTACATTGAGTCTGGCTCCTGACATGGGAGATCCTACCAGGAGCACTACTATCATCAGCACAGAGGTTTTATTCTTTTCTTCTGCATTTTATGTTTATACTTTTAGTTATACTCAGTGTACATTTCCCAGGCATTTTAAAAGAAGGGTGGTTTAAAATATTTATTTTAAAAATTGATCAAATAAATTCATAAATAATATTTTCCATGAAATACACAGTTACAAAAGTGCAACTGTGAATAACATTCAGTGCCTGCTCATTCATGCTCATCAATACAGAGACTCTTAGATGTGAAGGTAATATGTATTATTGTATTTAAAGTACTTGCTAATCACCTTTCTACCTAACATGTTTCTGAAGCAGTGTAGCATAAAATAATTGAGGATGGAATTGAAGGAGATATATTGAAGGGGATATATCCCCTTTTAAATTGCTATCTATATCTATATATGAAATAATAAAGGCCATACAGTATAGCAGAATTTAGGCTGCCTGCCAGAAGCTCATTGAGGGTAAAGCCAGCTTCTCTTGCCTTTGGATGAAGTTCCACAATTGAGGTACCATTTCAGAGAAAGCTCTGACTTCTATACTTACCAACTAGTTTCTTGGGGTGGTGGGACATGTAACAGGGCTTCTGTGTAAAATCTCAAATGCCAGGCAAGTTCATATTGGAAGAGGCAGTCTTTTGCACATCCTGGCCTCAAACTACAGTTGGCTCTCCATATCTACAGATTCTTTATGCATGGATTCAACTATCCACAGCTTGAAAATATTCCAAAAATATATACATTCCAAAAAGCAAACATTAATTTTGCTATTTTATATAAGGGGCACCATTTTACTATGCCACTATATATAATGGAACTTGAGCATCCACAGATTTTGGTATCCATGGGAAAGTCTGGGACCAAAGCTTAGTGGATTCCAAGGGCCCACGTATTAGTAGCTGCTCTTTAGCACATTTCTTGAGCTGTTTAGGATTGCGGTTCCCACAATTCTTTACCATTGAGCATACTGGATGAAACTGATGGGAACTGAAGTCAAAAACCTCTGAAGTCAAAAACCTCTGAAAGATCCTCCAGATCTGCTTTCAGAAGTGCTCAGGTGAGAAGCTATGGGAAGGGCTCATGGTAAATTCTTATACAATTATCACCCACTCATTCTACAATAGTGAAGAGTTAAATGAACACAAACTAAAGGCTGAAAATGGATGGTGGTTTTACTGGCAAACCATTACTTTTCTATGAATATTCATTCTTATAAATTACTAATGAATAGAGACTGGTTCATGAATTTAACAGTTTTTTTTAAACTAATCAGGAAAAAGGAAAACTACTACAGCTAATTTTTTGGTATATCAACATTAATATTTAAAAACTGCTTTAAATATAGCGGTAATTTAAAAACCATTGATTCATTCATTCCCAGTATATATCAATATGTATACCACTCAGGTTGAACATTTTATGCTTCCAAAACTAAGCTGCCAGAACACTGTGCCTCACTTTCAGTATAAAGATGGTGGAGGTAGCTCAGGCTGCAGCCACACTGCAGACATAATGCAGTTTAACACCATTTTAACTGCCATGGCATCATTCTATGGAATCCTGGGATTTGCAGTTTGTTGGGCACCAGAACTTTCTGATAAAGCCAAAATATCACACAAAAGTACAAATCCTAACATTCCATAGCGTAGAGCCATGGCAATTAAAGTTTTCAAGCTGCATTACTTCTGCAGTGTGGATACAACCCAAAAACAATTAAATTACTTTCAGACAAAACATTTGCTATAATTTCATCATGCACAGTTGTTGGGAGAGAATTCAAAGACATAACCATGTAAGTCTACAAAATCAATATGCAAAAGGATCTTGCAGCACCTTAGAGACTAACTGAAAGAAAGAAGTTGGTAGTACAGTGTGCCCCATCATACACGGCTTTCATCATATGCTGAAAGCTGTGATGAAAGTTAAGCCGGTGCACCCCGGAAGGGATAATGGTGTGTGCACTGTGTGCCGCCGCATGCACAAGCCCCATTCATTTCAATAGGGCTTGAGCATATGCAGAATTCCCCTTACGCGGGGTGTGGGGTGTGGGGGTCCGGAACAGATTCCCCACATAAGGGGAGGGCCCACTGTATGAGCTTTCCAGAACTTGAGCCTAGTTTCCTGTTGTTGGGAGAGTGTGACTTGCTCAAGGGGGTTCAGTGGGTTTCCATGGCCAAGCAGGTTTGAACAATGGTCTCCAAGCAGTTATTCAGACAGTGAAAATAATCCTGGTAGAATGTGGCAGAATCTTTGTTGTTCACATGCATTTTGAATGCATCCGAGTAAGTTTTTTTTTGGGGGGGGGGGGGCACTGCTAAAACCCTAATTAAAACCTGGGATAATCGATCTCTGCCCCCCCCCAAAGTTTTCCTAAAGATTCAAATTGTCTGCTATGTGAATAACCAACATGTATAGATAGAGAATAAATCAGGATAAAACTCTGCATGCCTTGAACATGTCTCAGATATATCCATATCATTGACTCTATCTTTATTTGCAGTGATGACACATGTAGGCAACAGATCCTGCAGAGATGCACTTAGATGCAGTTCCAACAAGAAAAACAATGTGAATAACAAAACTGGAATGCACAAGTGAGATGTTTTAGTTGTATCCTATATCGGAAATCTAGCATTGACATGATATGCAGTAGGTAACGGGGCCCGCATAGTCTGTCTCACATACACATATGGTGTGTAAGAGAGCGAGCGAGTGAGTGAGAGAGGGAGAGAGAGAAAGAACACTATATATACTATATATACTATATATATGAATCATAGAATCATAGAGTTGGAAGGGACCACAAGGGCCATCCAGTCCAATCCCCCTGCCATGCAGGAACTCTCAATCAAAACATCCCCAACAGATGGCCATCCAGCCTCTGTTTAAAGACCTCCAAGGAAGGAGACTCCACTACACTCCGAGGGAGTGTGTTCCACTGTCGAACAGCCCTTACTGTCAGGAAGTTCCTCCTAATGTCTATAGCTTGAATCTATTGTTCCATGTTCTAGTCTCTGGAGCAGCAGAAAACAAGCTTGCTCCCTCCTCAATATGGCATCCCTTCAAATATTTAAACAGGACTATCATATCACCTCTTAACCTTCTATTCTCCAGGCTAAACATACCCAGCTCCCTAAGTTGTTCCTCATAGGGCATGGTTTCCAGACCCTTCAGCATTTCTTTGGAGGTCAAACATATTAAAAATGTAATAAGCACATTAAAATCCCCAGTGTTTCTCTGTTACATTTAGAAGCTCAAATTAAGACATGCAGGAATTTTAAAACGGAGCTCTGAACTTCTTGGAATTCAGTCAGTCAAATTCAAGTAATTCACCTGGACACATCCAGCATTTAAAAAGTTCGGAGAATTAACCTTGCCAGACTCAGAGGCAAAGGTGCCAACTGAAGAGTTGTCACAGGGCCTAGCAGACTAAACCCCATGCTGAACCCATCCAAGGGAACAGCAAAGTAAATGCCTGTTTTCCGGGGAATCAAGTTTGTGGTTCAACAGAGTGATTAAATGGCAACTTGCATGCAATTGTGCATACTGAAGCAAGTACTGATAGTATGGTCTCTTTCACACTGCACAATCATAACACTTTGATACCACTTTCACAACACTTTCCCTCACATTATTGTCTTTTCTGATGAGTCGTGCCTAAAGTATGATGGCCTCAGTTTGATCATCTTGGCTTCCAGGGAGATTTCAGACTTGATCTGTGATTTGTTCTTCATTTTTCATATGACATGTTATTTGTCCCTTAAATTTTCCTTAGTGCTACTGATATTCTCACCCCTGCATCCAGATAAATGAATCACCTGCGAAGCCCTCATAATAACAACAATACTATTTATTTCTATTTCCTGCCTCTCCCTTTGGATAAAGGTGGGATTCCAACACATGTTAAAATACAAATTACAAAACAATACAGTCTAAAACATCCAAAAAAACCTTCAACAATCAGTTAAAACCAACAACAATTCAGTCCTTCTTAAAAGCATCCAAGGTGGTAATGAGATGGATCTCCTCCAGCAAGCCATTCCAAAGTTTCAGAGCCATAACAGAGAATGCCCTCTGGGAAGTTGACGACAATCTTGTCTTAGTAACATCTAACAAATTCTTCCCTGATGTTCTAAGAGTGCGGGGCGGATTGTGTAGGGAGAGGCCTTCCTTTAATTAACTTGGGCCCAAACCATATAGGGCTTTAAAACTAACAACCAACACTTTGTATTGCGCCCAGAAGCTAATCGGTAGCCAGTGTAGAGATTTTAATATTGGGGTGATATGATCTGTTCTTGATGCCCCAGTAAGTAATCTGGCTGCAGCATTCTGAATCAATTGAAGCTTCCAGACTTGGTACAAAGGTAGCCCCTTTCAAAGGTTACCCGCTACACAAACATCCCCCGAAGTGACTGTGATCATCACAATGTGAAAATCAATGCAAAATAAAATGGCTGACATTAAAAAAGGGATGCAAAATCACCTCTTCTCTTATGAGGGTCTGAGTGAAGTGGGAAGTTCTCATTACTCTCCATCTGATGGAAGAAAAGAGGATGATTGCATGTGGTAATAGCTCCATGAATAAGCCTGCTTATAAAATCTGTAGCTTTCAGAAGTGAGCAATTATTTTTATGTAGTAACTCATGCTCAGTGTGCCTGGTGACATTAGCATTATAGTTTGTCCTGGACATTTAGAATAAGAAGCTGAAACCTGCAGGATGAGAGCTGGGATAAACACACAAAAAGTCTCCCTCTCAATTCAGTTTCTGGGGAAAACCTCAATATTGGGAAACAGCAGGTTTCTCTCTGCTTAGCTCTAAAAAGCATCCCTCTTTGTGGAACCAGCAAGTTAAAACCAAAAACAGCAAACCAAATTAAAAAAAAAGAACCTTTGCACTCAAAATGACCACATCTCAGAGAATGATTTGAGGTTGGATTATTACACTATAACATTTATTGGGCAGGGGATTTTTTTGGGGGGGTATGTGAAATGGTTATCAAATCAAGGTATCCATTACAGATTTTTTTTATTTTAAATGTTCATATCAAATTCCAGTTTCACTGAACAATATAACTACAATTAATTAGAAAATGAGGTACATGGTATTGTAACAGTTTTTAAAAACACAAATGTCAGTATTTGGATGAATATTCCTATCGGATAGGAATACCTGGTGACAGGCATAGTGGCAAAAGTACTGTATCTACTTTATTCAGTCACAATTCAATTAAATCCCCTTCATTTCATTGTATTTGCTCTAAGTCTGGATGCAGTCCTATGAATAGCAACAATTTCCATCTTAAGCATAGCACAGTGCACATCTATGTATGCTGACAGTGGAATATGATTGCACTCCAAACACATATTTTGGTTTTGCTATGTGTGGTACAGTGGTGAAAATGTTAGATTAAGACATGGGAAATCCAGTTTCGAACTAAAAAGACAAACGGGTCCTTGAACAGATCAAGCCTGAACTCCCCCTAGAAGCCAAGATGTTTAAATTGAGACTGTCGTACTTTAGCTACATCATGAGAACTCTTTAGAAAAGACAATAATCCTAGGAAAAGAAGAGGGCAGTAGAAGACTGCAAACCAGGTGGCTAGACTAATTAGGGAGACGACAGGCCTCAATTTACAGGATCTAAGCAGAGCAATGCAAGACATGGGCTCTTGAAGAAGTCTCATCCACAGGGTTGCCTTGAGTTGAGGTTGACTTGAAGGTAGCTAACAGCAACAAACTCTCCATAGAGCCTTGAATTTGTCTAGGTAACTTTGGGCCACTCACTCTTTCTCAACCTGTCCTACCACAAAGTTGGTAGGACAGAGTCATATACATTGCCTTGAGCTCATTGGAGTAAAAGTAGGTCATGTAACTAATTAAAACACTTAATACATATCCTCCAACTGGGCAAGAAATGTCCTGATTAATCCTCTGACATTCCACTTTTTCAGCTGCTTTTAAAATGCTCTGCCTTCTCTCTTCCTCCCATTTTCCCTCTTTGGAGATTATCGCATGCACTTTATCCCATCATTTTCCCAATGGGATACATGTGCAGTTAATTTCAAAGACAAGTCTTACTGCATTCTCCCATCAGCAACCCATATGCAGCGCATATTCAACCCGGGCTTATCCCGTGGCTTTTCAAGAACAGGATTTTTCCATCCTTGAAAAGCCTCAGGTTAAGCCAAGGTTGCACAAGGGTTGCCGCCGGGAAAGTGAGGTAAGGCCCGTCTTTGAAGTTAAATATGTGTGTATACCATCAAGAAAATAAAAGGATAATCGTTGTCCTTAGCTTACCTCAGTTGCTGTGAATGGACTTCAAGGTGCTAAAGCAGTTTGCACTCAGTGAACTCAGCAGGAGGAAAGGAGAGGACAGGGCAGAATCTTGCCATTTCCAGTAAGCACAGGCCAAAGTACACTGCTTCAGTGGTTTCTTAGCTTATGTGTCCTTCTTCATTAGTAATTTTTCATTTTGATCATACTCTGATGTTGTTTGACCACATACATCTCAGTTTTCATCTGTTGAATATTGGAGAGTATGAAATTAATAAGTAAATATTTTCTCCTACTTATCCAGTTATCTGTTTCTGTCTCTGCTCATGGAAGCTGCTGTATTTTGCCATCAAGAGTGCATCTACACTGTAGAAATAATGCAATCTGATACCACATTAACTTCCCTGGCTCCATTCTCCATAATCCTGGGATCTGTAGTTCTGTTAGGCACCAGCACTTTTGGGCAGAAAAGGATAAAGACCTTGTAAAACTACAACTTCCAAATGTCAGACTACATTATTTCTTCAGTGTTAATGCACTCCAGACCTCACAGATTCAGCCAGTTCAAATTACAAAGAGTATTAAATGAGGGTGAGATGTACAGTTTGTTATGATCCCATATCTTGATCATATCTAGAAGTCTCAGGTTTCCTATGAGGCATATTAGATGAACACTTTTGTTTCACCAGTTGTGACTGCAGAAGCTATACAGTCATTACAGTGAACTGAAACCGGCATTAAGGTTTGTGCTAGGCTATTCGTCTTTTATCTGTTATCCTGCTGAGTCAGTTAGCAAAATGTGCATATCCCAAATGCTCATTTAGCAACATGCTTTCAATCTCTTGTCTTCCTAACCTACAATGCAGGAAAAGTGCATACAAAAGAAGTGCATACAAATATGTTTGTTCAACAAGATTCTGAAACCTTTTTACAAATATGCTGAACAAATCAACTGCTGGCAAAACCCAAGAACCATTAACAAGGGACACAAGGCCAATTCTCTCTGGTGTCACACTCTCCCTTGCTGTGCTGGGTTCAACAATGCTTCTAGGACATGGAATAGTTTGTGTTCCAAAGAAAAATATACAAAAATAATGGCTTCATTATTAAAAACAAAACAAAACTAGTTGGAAGAATAGTTGAAATAAAAGTATTATGTTTCCCATTGCTGCTGTTGTTTTTGGTTAGCCAGAAATGCACATTTGTCACTTGACTGTTTTGAAATTATTCCAGTAAACTTCAGTCCTGACTGCAATGTTTTGAGGGGTTGTTCCCTCCCCTTGCCTTTGAGTTCATTATTGGTCAGGGCCTTCTGGAAGAGAGAATCCCATGGAAATTCTGTGCTAAAGCATATTTATTGTAGGCCTATCTATAAATGTTGGATGCAGTTTTCTTTCCATAGCAATACTGGGAAAGGGTACTGTGCAGATGATGGACACAGACGATCCCATTTGTCAGGTAATGTAATATGATATAATTTAATTATAATTCTGAATTTCCCTCATTGGTTTTACATTTTGCATTTTAATCATGAGAATGGCCATTGGCTTAAGTGTTAATAAAAACTGAATTAAAAAAAATTGAATTGATATAATAGAAATAAACTTAAGAATAGTGTCCAGTAAATAAGAATGCACTCTTTATTATTAGCCATGGACAGTATTTTTTGGGAGGTCAGGATATAAATATTCTATACCCTCTACCTTTCCTGATTTGTCAGGGACAGTCCCAGTAAATCTTCTAACATCCTATTTTTTCTGCTGCTTCTAAAATGTCTCTATTTTCCCCCTCCTCCTTCCACTTTCCTCCTTTGTTCTCTGCTTACTTTGATTACAGCAAATTAAATTTAAGTCATAAAAATAATATGCATCCAGTTAATTCTGCAAGTATGAGAAGAGAGGAGAGGGAAGAACCTTGCCCTCCCCAGTAGGCTCAGGCAAAAGCAAACTGTGGCCACATTTCGTCCCTAACTAGTGTGTCCTCCCTACTTAATAACTTTTGCCATCTTGACCACGATGTTGCTTGGCCATGAAGTTCCCAGTTTTCACCTGTGTAATATGAGAGGGTATGATATTCTTTCCCAGTTGGTAAATAAAAATATGAACGGATTCCAAACGATGAGGCTCAGCAGCACGCACTGTTGCACAAGAGCTTAGTCAACACCAAACAATATTGCTTCATGTCTTAGATCTGAAACTGCTAGTCTGGCAAAGTGTGGAATGGCATACTGTACGTGCTGAGTGCTCAGCAAGGAGCATTTTTCTTTGAAGCTGAAAGCTGTACTACTAAACAAACTGTCAGCTGGTTGTGCTAAACTGCAAAGTTAACTGTTTGTGCATAAGTACAATGTTGCAGTTGTGAGAAACAAAATGAATGAATGAATTCTATCCCATATTTTATAAAATGATAATATTTTGATATTACGATTTTACAAAGAGACCAGTGACTTTGATATTGGTTTAAAATAAGATTTTCATCTAACTGAGGGGGGGGGGAAGCTATTCGCAATAGCATAAATAGAGTAATGCCACAAATATACTTTAGGTTGATAAGCTGTGATCTAACTTGAACAGAGTTGGCTTGGTCTCGGTGATCTATGCTCTATCAACCTTCAGATTAGATTAAAGGGCAGGATATAAATCAATGTCAACAATTGACAACAACAACGTTAGAATTCTCTGTGCGTCTGTCTGTCTATTTGCCATAAGTCATTAGGACACCATCTCAACATTTTACAGTGTGTTTCTAGTTTTCATCCAAGTTGCAGTGCCCAATTTCAAGTTGAAGAGTTGACATTTCAGGCTAGCAGCTTCCTAGAAACAATAACTCATGAGGAAGTCATGGTAGATTTCTCAAAATCTGGCAGTATGCTTTGGGTTGCCCTTGAAATTCTAGTGGCAATGCTACTGTTCAGTGTGGCTCTGGTTGCACAATGCAATGTAATTATTTCATCATTCTTAAAACACTTATTAGGAAATAAGCTCCTTTGCACACAATGACACTTTCTTCTCTGTAAAAACAAATAAAACTATGGGGACAGTTTACCTTACTTTGGAGACAACTGCTTTGGCTGGGATGACACAAGGGGCTTCCTAGATTGGCAAAAAGAAGTGTGTTCATGGCTGCATGAAACTCTAGCCTTTAGATGAGAAAAAGGGAAAGTGTGCCATGAAAACGCCATTTTTGCGTTTTAGGGGAGAAGAAGCTCCTTTAAAAAGGTGCTGGTTTTCCCAGCTTCTTTTTTAAAAACTACGGAACAGCGCAGCTCCATCTAAAGGCTGCAAGCTTTTAAGGAAAAGGCAACTTCATGTCACACTTTCCTGCCAATCTAGAAAGCCGTTATATCCTATTTGGAACACTGCAATGCTGTGGCCACACTAATTTAGTGCCAGGTGCAGGTAATATGCACATTTATTGTTACCACAGGGGCTGTACAGACCACCCAAAAAGGGTGGTCTGTAGGTGCCCAGAGAAGCGCCAGAATGGGGCCAGGGCAGCCTCACTGGCAGCCCCAGAGGCTATGGCAGATGTAAAAGGAAGCCAAATGGTATGGCATAGTATGAAAGCTGTCTTGGGGAACATGTCCTTTAAACAATTGAGTCTACAGTGGCAAAATGTTTTGAAGACAGGAAAAAAAAAATCCCTTCCAGATTCTTCTTGGAACTGGCAGGGATGGAAAGGCAGCACTAATCAAAGTAGACAATATATTTAACACACTTTTGCCAAGGGGCTTCCACAAGTAGTAGAACACATGTCATACTACATCATCTTCCTCATCTATATTTCTATATTTAGCATGCTTTGTTTTGTGACTGGCCATTGGTACTGGTTTAATTTGATTGTTGAAATACATATTTCTGAGAAAATCTGATTCAGTGAAGAAAACCACATTAATGCAGGGGTGGAATTATGGGGCCCACCGATGTCATTGGGAAGCCTAAAGAACAGAATATTAGAGTTTATTATATTCTTACACTGTGTTTAATAAATCGATTTCTCTTGTTTTACACCTGTCTCTGGCTGGCTGTCAAGCCTGAGACGGAATCAAGTCATGCAATCCAAACTAAAGAACAACGCAAATCCAAGTCCAGAAATACAAGCATCACCCTGAGGCCCAGTAACCTGATCCAGCAAGACAAAAATTGGGGGAACAAGGGCAGGGTGGCTGGTAGGATTCTCAAGGGTTGGAGCCAGCCTGGATAAAGGGATCTGTCACTTATATTTCAAGTTGAAGGAAGAGTTTTAAAATGGTCTTTCCATATAAACTAAAATAAACTTTATTTTTGTTATCCTGCCTTCCTGCCTGGGCAATCAAGGCGGCTTGCTTGATTGTAAGCCTGAGGGCAGGGAACCATCTAATTATAAGGTTGTATGTACAGCACTGTGTAAATTTACAGCACTATATAAATAAAGATTATTATTATTATTATTATTAATAATAATAAAAATAGATTTAGATAAAACATTGCCTGGATAAAAAGATAGAAACCTCTCCCCCTTAAAAGAGAATTAAATATAATACTACTTAAAAGAGAAAAAACTCAGCATTTAAAATCAACAACATAATGTAAAACAGCAATTTTCTGGTAAATAATGTTGGATGGAGTGGGGAGAGCTCAGAGTGAGTTGGATTGCTCTATTCGGGGAAGGCCTGCTGGAAGAGATCTGTCTTGATAGCTTTTTTAAAGCTGTCTAAGCTCATTATTTGACGGATCTCTTTTGGCCAGGCATTCCATAGCCTGGGAGCGGCAGCTGGGAGGTTGCTGTTAATCTGGTTTTATAGGTTGCAGTAGATTCTTCCCAGAGGACCTGAGGGGCAGATTGAATGGAAGGAGGCAATCTCTTAGACAGGTTGGGTCCAAGCCATGTACAAAAATGAAACTAAACTTTTAAGAGTTCTGTTCTTAAAAGAAAGTAAAGTTTTTCATCTCATTACCTTCTTTATGGGTTCATATTGTAGATCCACCTGAAAGAAGTAGAATTTTCCTTTGGGAGTAGTTTTTAAGCTACATTTATTTATTTTTTTGAGCATCCAGTCCGACTGAACAGTCCTACTCAGCCATTGGCTTGGCTCTGCCCCCCCCCAGAAATCGAGTCATGATGTTACCAGTACATGTACTACACTACTACAGTTTCTAGGTCCCTTACTTCCAGGAAAGGGTGGGCTGGCGTATCAGCCAAAGCTGATAACAGGTGCTCCTGTCTGTCGCATTCACCTGATCTGTCATGTGAGGTGATGGGTCTAGGAGCACCCCCGATTGTGAACACAGTCCCTAGAGGAGAGCGTGACCCCATCCAGGACTGGAGGTTGCAACCCAATACCTGATTTGGGGGGCCCAACTGTAAGTATATCTGTTTTGTCTGGATTCAGCTTAAGTCGGTTTTTCCTCATCCTGTCCATAACCGCTTCAAGACACTGATTGAGGGAAGAAATGCCATCTGTTGTCATGGCTGCTGACTGAACATGGATAATAAATAATAATAATAATAATAATAATATTTATTTCTAACCCGCCCCTCTGAGCGAGCAATCAGGGCGGGGTACATCATGTTAAAAACATATACAGTTAAAATTTTCCAGACGATACAAAACATACCCACCTCCCTCCCCTTAAAACAGGATTAAACTGTTAAAACAATTTGAATCTAAAATACATAACCTTTCAAGGTCCAGTGTAGGCAGCTGGAGGGGGGAAGGGGGGGCAAGGAGCCATCAGGCAGTGGGAGAACTAGCTACTATCCGGGAAGGCCTGCCAGAAGAGATGTGTCTTTGTCGCTTTTTAAAAGCCTTACAAGGTTGTAATAAGACGCATCTCATCCTGCAGATCATTCCACAGCCTGGGACCGACAGCAGAAGGTCTGCGACAGCCTAGTTTTTATAGGCTGAAGCAGGTTCCTCCCAGAGGACTGAAGTGTGCGTGGGGGCTCATATGGGAGGAGGTGGTCTCTGAGATAAGTTGGACCCGAGCCATGTAGGGCTTTAAAAATCAAAATCAACATCTTGTACTGTGCCCGGAAACTGATCGGCAGCCAGTGGAGAGATTTAAGCACTGGTGTTATATGCTCTCTCCTCGATGTTCCAGCGACTAGCCTGGCTGCCATGTTTTGAACCAGTTGAAGTTTCTGGGTTAGGCACAAGGGTAGCCCCATGTAGAGTGCGTTACAGTAATCCAGACTGTAACCAGCGTATGTACCACAGTCTCCAGGTTCCTCATCTCCAGGAAAGGCCACCTGGCGTATCAGCCGAAGCTGATAACAGGCACTTCTGACCACCGCATTCACCTGACGCATCATGTGGAGAAGTATATTTGGGTGTCATCAGCATACTGATGACAGTATGACGTATACAACATATAAAATATGTTTCCTTCAAAAACTAATTCTTGTCACCTCACTTTGCTCATGTTTAGAGAAATTTTGGATCATACTACTTCAAACTCTCTGGGGGGAAAAGACAATATAATCTATCTCCAGGCAAGGATGGTTAATGCCCAGTGCTTAAATCCAACTAACTACATCTTCAAATGGCTGCCATTAATTCTGTTTATTGTTGCACTGTGCAGCATTTACTTCAGTTCTGTTTTCCAAAAAATATTCCCTTAAGTCTTTTGATTTCCAGATGGTGTTTTTAGACAGAAGGTAAAACTGTCTGCCTCATAATTCTTCTTTTTTCAAGCTCTCACTGAGAGTTCCCATTTCACCTAAATTCTATAACTGATGCAATATTGATGAGTGTTTTCCACTTACACATTTTTGTTTGCCTCATCGGATCATTTAGAATTTGATTCACACTCTTGGAACTTCCTCTCCATTTTGATAGGAAAATCCTACTGAACTCTTTGGATGCAGTAAAAAACCTTGCAGTGGCCTAGTTGGTGGTACACACTGTCAAACACACTGTTATAAAATTTTTTAAGAACCCTAACATTTTAAAGATACAAAGAGACGAGAATCCCTAAAAGGATCAGTTTCAAAGAAGCCACCTTTCCTACAATTGCAACTTTCATTAAGAGACAACACAACCATCGTATCTAGTCATTGATATTTCTTGTTGTTTGGTGACAAGAGACGGTCCATAGGATCTAGGTTTTGTCATGAAGGGGAAGCAAATTGTTAATTAATTAATTAATTATTCTTAACTCTTTAATTAATGAGGAGTGCTGCTTGTAATTTTTTTTCACCATGTGTGCCAAAATAATATTGCCTAGCTTATGGGTAATAATGCAACTTGCTTTGCCTGGGGATGGAGGATGGAAATAATATTTGAAAATATTTGCAAAATGGTTGAAACCCTGTTTTCTAAAGTGTCAGTGAACCTAATGAGGAAAATTCTAGATAGGTAAGAAGCTTCACAATTTCTGCATAGAAATGTTATCTCCTGTTCATAGGAAAGGGTTTTTTTGCTTTTTGGCAGAAATATTGGTGTCTGCAGTGCAAATTCTTTTTTCTGTTCAGAAAATTTGTTTTCTGTGCTGAAAATGCTGTTCTCTGCACACACACACACACACACACACAAACATACATGCAATTTTTTTTTTTTTGGTATAGAATTCATTGATTTCTTGAAAGGCATCTCCAGACTTGCTCCTGTGGGTCATGGGGCCTAGTGGGTGGGAAAAGAGACCACCCTTGAGACCACACTGGAGCATATTTTCTCTTTATGCCATGGGATGTACAGTGGGAAGATGCCCTAGAAAAATCTCCCTTGTTGACAGCTGGCAGAATGTGCAGCCAAAATGGTGGCTGGCACTCAGAGCTCAAGTGTTTTGCCAAGGGATGGCTGTGGAGGAGGTCTGGTTAGGACCACTGGCCATAGCTGGAACCTACTTCAGTTTCTCCCTCCCCCCCCCACCTGCAGATCACAGTGGTTAAAATCCAATCATTCAATAATTAATAAATGTGGCCCATTTTGGACGCAGCTCTATTGTCTTTTTCTCTTTATTTCCTAGTTGGTAAGCAAAGTAAATGGTGCCATGTCCTGCTTGTGATATCCTAGAGAAGGTGATTGTTTCCTTGAGGCCACCCTTAGCCCCATGTGTTCAGTGTGCCTTTTAACTCTAGCCCCAGTAAAGATCTGCTTGCTTCTTGGCCATATCAGCCATCTAAATATGAATAAAGTTGGCCCTTGTTATCCACTGGGGTTTGGTACCCAGGACCTCCCGTAGATAACAAAATCTGTGGATGCTCAAGTCCCATTCTGTGCAATGGCATAGCAAAATAGCGTCCCTTCTATAAAATGGCAAAATCAAGGTTTGCTATTTAAATTTTTTACTTTTTTATTATTTTCAAGTCGTGGATGCTTGCATCTGTGGATAAAAAATCTGTGGATAAGGAGGGCTGACTGTATATGAATAAGTGTTAGACTCATAGAGGCTCTTTCTCATGGTGTGGAATCCTGGCGTGATCAGAATTCCAGATCATGAGGAAGAAGAAGCATTCAGATGTCTTTGCTTGGATTCTTGTGAATGACAAACAGCAACCTCTTCCATGCCTTTGGTGCATGATGGTGGCAGTGATAAAGAGTACCCAACACTGGCTTATTTCTAACATTGCCTGGTTCTGGAAGACGATACCAGGGTTCTGATATGTCAGAAGAACTGTTCCCCTGCTCCCCAAGAATGCTTTTTCCCAAGGCCAAAGATGAAGCCAGCCCAGCTTCTACAGATTCTATATCCACACTTTCACAGATTCTACATCTATACTTGAATATATATAAATCCAAAAAGCAAATCTTGATTTTGTATTCATATTTTTATGTAAAGGATTTATAAGGTATATTTTTATATAAGGGATGGCATTTTACAATGCCATTGTATATAATGGGACATTGTATATAATGGGATTTGAACATCTACAGGTCTTGGTATCCACAGTGAGTCCTGGAACCAAACCCCAACGGATAACAAGGGCCAACTATATTACAACCAAGGCCAATTATATTACAAAATAAACAGAAAAGGAAACTTGAGTTGGAGCTTGGGAAAGTTTGGTGTCCTGAATACTATTGTTTACCTCAAGTAGAGTAGACCCATTGAATCAATGGGATCGATGTGATTTACCAATATGTTGACCCACCATTCAACAAGATTCACTAGATCTGCTCTAGTTGGGACTAAGTATTTTCATTCATGAAGCACTGCCAGGTTTTGAAAACAACCATAAGAGAATGTGAAAGTTCTTGAAATGTGGAGTTGACAGTCAGGAAGCAGCAAACTTAACAAGTTTGTGTTCCACCTACATGCCAAATGGAAGTATAGATTTCAATTAACTTAGCCATGCATTTCTTGTTCATATTCTGTCATCATGAAGGGCCCACATCCCAAAATATCGGATTTTTTTTTTGGCATCTCATTCAGTCTATCTAAAAGGATATAGGACTCTTTCAGACATCGGGAATTGGAAGTATAATCTAGGGTCAATCTGAATGCAATCATAGGGTTTGACGTTATTGCGAATTAAAGCTTCGCACGCAATTTCGGGCAAAAGGGAAGTCAATTCGAACGCAATCATGGGTTTCACGTTCTTGCAAATTAAAGCTTTGCACGCAATTTCGGGCAAGGAAGGGTCATTTTCGGGAAATGGAGCATTACTCCGAATGCAATGAGGATTCCCGTAAATTCGCTAAACAAGCAAATTTACAGGAATTCGCATTGGCTCCATTCGAAGTTTGGGAGAAATTCCTCCCGTGTGAAAGAGTCCTCTGTTAGCCTTTGGTATCTGCTGGGGTTTGGTTCCAGGACCCAGGCCCATAGCTAGGCCTCTAGGGGCCCTGGGGCAGAAAGTACATTGGGCCCCCTATATTTTTCAATGTCCTGAGTCCTACTGTGAGCGCCATCTTGGTGCACCGCTGTTTACAAGAGTCAAACCTTGAACTCTGAATCCCACAACAGACTCCAACTCCCAGAATAACATAGCCTTCAGCCAGAGTCAAACCTTGAGCTCTGGATCCCACAACATACTCCAACTCCCAGAATCCCATAGCTTTGAGCCAGAAAAAGAGTGAAGCCTTGAGCTCTGGGCCCCACAACAGATGCCAAGTCCCAGAATTCCATAGCCTTGAGTCAGAAAGAGTTAAAGCAGGGGCCAAACTTGGTTATTTGGCCCCTGCTTTAACTCTTTAACTCCGGCCTTCTGTCGGAGATGCTTTGATTGGGAGTTCCTGCACGGCAGGGGGTTGGACTGGATGGCCCTTGTGGTCTCTTCCAACTCTAAATTTCTATGATTCTATGATTCTATGACTTCTCCTGTGGATTGAGTGGCTGAAGCAGTCAAGCAGAGCTCTCATGCCATTCTTGTCCCTCTCCTCCTTAGGTCAGCTCCCTTTTTCCCGCCTGTCACCTCCCCCTCAGGCCCCCCCATGGCCACGAGTCCTCCTGAGTCTGAGTTCTTGGGAAAGGGAGGGAGGATGGGCCAAGGACAGGAGGGAAAAAGAGAAGAAGACTGAGGACCTTATCAGACGTTGGAAATTGGAAGTATAATCTAATGTCAATCCGAACACAATCATGGGGTTTCACGTTATTGCGAATTAAAGTATCTCATGCAATTTTGGGCAAAAGGGAAGTAATTCTGAACGCAATCATGGGTTTTATGTTATTTCGTATTAAAGCATCTCACACAATTTCGGGCAATGGGAGGTCATTTTCGGGTAAAGGGAAGTCATTCTGAACGCATTCCGAATGCAATTGGAATTCACGTAAATTCACTAAACTAGCGAATTCATGTGAATTCCAATTGGCTCCATTCGCAATAAAGAGAAATTCTTCCCGTCTGATAAGGTCCTGAGAGAGAGTGAGAGACATTTGTGAGGGCAGCTTTGGCTTGGGGCCCCGGGGCTTTGCCCTGCCTGCCCTATGGACGCTACAGCCCTGCCAGGACCCCCTGTGGATACCAAGATCTGTGGATGAGACATCCCTAATAATAAGGGATACCTGCCAGTCTTATAACAGACAAGCTTTCTGATCCTAAAACATAATAAGGACCCCAGGGAATCCTAGGTTCAGGCCTTGGATTGTAAATTTCAGAATCCCCCTGTCAGAATGTTCAGTGGTGAAACTTTCCTTTAGCATATAGTGATCTATACTTCATGTCATTTACAAATTTGCTTATTATGGTCTATATTAATCCATATACATGGATTCAATACATGTCTAAAATTTAGAAATTGTAAATTAAAAAAATGATGCAACTCAAGTACATATGTCATTTGACTGGAGCATATTGTTGATATTTGCTAATGGTTGCAGAGCATTGCTGGAAATGAAAACTAAGAAGCTGATGGCAACTGTGTATGTGGATTAAGGCGTGAAAGAGGAGTCAAAGTCACTGAGAAGCAGATCCTTCATAGCTGGCTGTGATACCACGGGTGCTTATCACCCTGCAAACATGTCTGATCAAATACAGTGTGGTTCAGATAAACATCTGCAGAAATTACTAGCAATGCAGGAAGCAGCTGATTACCCTCCTCAACACTGTCATGCAGAAGAAGACCCACAAGAGGGCAGAGAAGACACACGTGAAAGTAGCTCAGAAGATCAGACATTAGGAATACAGGGCAAAGAAGATAATCTTGTACAGCTGGACCCAGTGGGAAATGCGGAAAATTCAGGGACCGTCCCAAAAAATGAACAAAAGCCTGGCTCATCATTGGATGGGCATGAGTCCCACACAACTGAGAAAAAGAACAGAGATCATTCTCTAGCAACTCAGGAAAAAGAAGACAGTAAAGACTCTTTTGTTCTGGGCTCAGGGATTTCCAAAGAAACTTTGCAAGAGTTAAAAAACATGCTGCGGGAGAGTCCCCTGCTGAGTACCAGGGCCATGAACAGTAGGAAAAGCAGCAGGACCTGTTCCCATATACCTCTGATGAAGTTTAGTGATAAGCGAGGTTGGTGCACTCTGGAAATGTTTCATCCACATTTAAGTGGAGGTGACCAGAAAGTCCCCCCTATGCAATGGCATGGAGGAGGGCAAGGCAGGATGCCACTGGTTCTTATCTCTGCTGGGCTGGATGAGCAACAATCTCAGATTGACGATCTGAAGAATCCTGCTGAGAAACATCAGATATATTCTCCAAATGCAGGCAGTGTTCCAGGAACTGAATTCGACCTCACATCTGGTAAGGATGTTAGGCCTCTATAGGTCCATATGGTAAAGTGAGGAATGTGTAGCCCCCCAAATGTCATTGGAGTGCAGCTCCCATCAGCCTTAGAAAGCAGAAACATTAGGAGCTGTAGTCCAACAAGAGACCATTGGTATAGTCGTTTAAATGTTGGAATAGGATAAGAATGTTGGAAACGGAATGGGGAGCTATTAATTCAAGAGTACTTCCATTGCATTGTTAATAATGACAAAATGGATTTATGTGCTCCTTTCTTTCTTTATGAGAGCCACACATGGTATAGAATAATATGAAGGCAAGGAAATCACAGTAAGCCAATAACGTAACAATAAACTAATTGGCCAACAAACTAACAAGTAAAACAATGTCATTCTAAAATAACAGTAGTAAAATGAAACATCTATAGGGGGTTGTTCCAGACAGTGGCAGTGATGGCTTTTATGCACCACATGCAAGGATGTGATTATCGTGTGATGCCAGTCAGAGCCTGTGTGCTGTGAAATCATAGGTTCAGTGTAGGTTGTAGAGTTTGCATGGAGGAAGAAAATTCAGTACTGTAGTAATTCTGTGTACTGGGGCAAAGTAGTTTTGATTACACAGCATGGAGAGTTTCCATGAACCTAAATGCTGCACATTGACTACAACAATAAAGAATGGTTGGTTTCCATATCTTAGGCTGCATTTGCTTTACAGAAATAATTCAGTCTGAAATAATAATAATAATAATAATAATAATAATAATTTCTAACCCACACCTCTGAATGAGCAATCGGGGCGGGGTACAGCATTTAAAAGCATATACATCACTTTAACTGCCATGGCTCAATGCTATGAAATTCTGGGAATTTTAGTTTATTGTGGCACCGGAGCTCTCTGACAAAGAAGACTAATGTCCCTCAAAACCACAATTCCCAGAATGCCATTGCATTGAGCCATGGCAGTTAAAGTGGTATCACCCTGGATTATTTCTGCAGTGCGGATGCAACTATGGTGTACAGTAGACCCTCCACATTTGCAGCTTTGACTTTTGCGGATTTGATTATTAATGGATTTGATTAACAGATTCTCTCTAGTAATCTCTATATCCTCTAGTGACTCTGCTGGAAGTTGACCATAGAATCGCAGTAGAGAACCCAGAAATTCCTAAATAAAACACTTCTCTAGGCATTTGCACAATTCTATGGTCAACCTCTGGCAGATGTGGATCATAGAGTTGCACTGGAGGACCTAGAAATTCCTGAAGAGATATACTCTCAGGGCCTTTTCATCTATTGCCCCCAAGCTGTGGAACGATCTGCCGGATGAGATGCGTTACATTTCATCCATCGATGGCTTTTCAAAAGCCTTAAAGATGCATCTCTTCCGGCAGGCCTTCCCAGACAGTGTTTAACATCTCCCGGCTCCAAATCCAAGATGCAGACTCCTTCCAGCCTTCTTCCTCCATGATTTCAGCCCACCCATACAGCTCAAGAATTTTTAGGTTTTGATATTGATATTTGATATTGTTTTGTATTCTGTATTATGTTTTAACTCTTTGCTGATTTAATTTTATTTTAAGGGGTGGGAGGTGGGGATGGGATTGTTCTATTTTAATTGTTGTTGTTTTAATCTTGTTGTACCCAGCCCCGATTGCCTGTTCAGAGGGCCGGGCTAGAAATAAAAATTATTATTATTATTATTATTATTAGTTTTTTAAAAAATTGTCTTTTCCACTTTCACGGGAATCCTGTGCCCCTAACCTCAGTGAATGAGGAGGGCCCACTGTACTTTGCAAGAGCAAAGTTACAGGCACTGAAGCATGGAATTCATTTTAAGAAATGAGTTACTTCTTCTCCTTCAGGGGTGCGTAACATGTGTCTCACAGGCTAGATGGGGTCCTCAATACCATTTTTTTGATGGCATCTCAAAAACAGCACCCCCAAATGAGGGCAACAAACCACTAAAAGAAACTACGACAAGCAGAAAATGCTTGCTTAAATGCAGTTTTCATTTGTTGATTGCTTCAGTGGCGTTTAGCAGTGAGTGACTAAAAGTCAGCGGCATATTTTTCTGTTTTATTTCTGTAGTGGTGTGGTGAGGTTGGGTAGAGCCCATGACAAAGGGGAGAACCGGGCCCTGGACCTTTTGGAATTGCCCGTCCCTATTCTGCTTTCATATTCTTTGCTATGAACTCAGCAGCCTGTGGAAAACTACCAGACACGTGCCTGGGATTAATTAAATAAAATTAGTGGTTGATTAAAGTTAAAATATTTCCTCCTTTCAAGAGGACTTCAGGGCCAACATAGGCATGGTGTTAATTGTTTCCTGTTGCAAATGGCAGTTTTGGGATCGGACTGGGGGGATTTTTGTCAGTGTGTCATAGACCTCTCATTTTATACTTTCTATGGGACATGAAGTGTTCCCTGGAGCAAAATGGTTTCCATCCTCTCATACTACTATTTGCATTAAAAAAAACAACCCTATGCACATTAATTGTATTAACACAAATCGCATCACATCTAATTTTGCTCTCAGGCTGCATTGCCTATCAAGTCAAAAGCTTTGAAAAGCATTTTAAATTTCTTGACCCCTCACCCCTCCTTTAGGGATGATAACAATCTGTATAGTGAAAACTGCTTCTGTGTAATCTTTTGTTTACAAGAATTATTCCTATGAGAGGGCCTGAATTCAAATCCACTGTGCTAGAAATGAAGCGGAAGCAGAGAATATATGCTTGGAGCTCAATGAAGCTGACTTGACGGTGCCAGGAATGTGAATTAATCATTGCTAATTACGTTTCTGAGAAATAATTAACAATTAGATGAAATTATTGGTTTGGGTTAAGTTAAACTGGATATTAATGTTATCCGCATGTGATGGTTGAATCTGGATAACTACTTTTTTTAAAAAAAAAATAATCTCAGTTCATTGATTTGCATGACGTGGCAGCATACTGTCAATCTGAGTGGCAACCATATTTGTGCCAGAATTTGTGGCAGAAATAAGGCTTCTGGGGCATTATGCTCAGCAGTAGAAGATGAGCTTCGCTTGCAGAAGGTCCCAGGTTCAATTCCTGGCTGCATCTGCACGGCAGATATAATAATTCAGTTTGACATCACATGACTCAGTAGTATGGAATTCTGGGACCTGTAGTTTGTTATGGCACCAGAGCTCTTTGACAGAGAAGGCTAAATGTCTCACAAAAATACCATTCCCAGAATTCCATAGTATTGAGCCATGGCAGCTAAAGTGGTGTCAAACTGGCGTAGGATTTGGATTCTGGTTGTTTTGGGGTGTGAAAGATATAAAAACAGTAGGGCATCATTGTTCGTTTTGGTAAGATGATTTAGGTGGGTTTTGGCAAGTAGTTATATGAGCAACAGTAGTATGAAAGGAACTACTTATTTTCAACCGTATTCTGTAAACTAAGGTCCCAAACACACTTCAGCAATAATCCAGTTTGAAACCGCTTTAACTGCCTTAGCTCAATGCTAGGGAATCCTGGGAAGTGTAGTTTTGTGAGACATTTAGCCTTCTCTGTCAGAGACAGAGAGACAGCTCTGGTGCCACAATAATCTACAATTCCCAGATTCCCTATCACTGAGCCAGGGCAGTTAAAGCAGTCTCAAACTGGATTATTTCTGCAGTGTGCTTGGGACCTAAGTGATCTTAAGTTTTTTTTGTTCTGAAGTATACCTATAACTAACAGTGTGATGGATTCTGTGTCGTGTAGGGATGTAAAGATGGAAAATAATATTCAAAAATAGTTTTCTTAGATTTATTTCTAAAAAATAATAATATTAAAAATATTTTCTGGATAGAAAAAGTGGTTTCTTGCACAGAAAATGCCATAATTGGAGATGTATTCCTTTCAAAATTTTAACATGGCTGATTTGAATGAAACAGCATTTTCTGTGCAGGGAATATTGCACTGAAGTTCAAATAGTGGAAACAGAATGATGGACTAGATAGGCTTTATTACATTATAATTATAACATAAATTATATTAGTTTATTATTTCCTGCACAGAAAATACTATTTCCTGCACAGAAGAATGTTATTTCTATGCAAAACAACCATGTTCAAATTTTGCAAAGAATAAGTTCAGAATTGTGAATAGGTTTTGAAAAGCACAGAATTTTCAAAGACTTTCTTGCACTAGAAAGAAAATAGCTAAAATGTCTTGTTGCTTCCTTTGAGAAAGAAATTAGTGAAGAATTACATCCATAGTGCTGTGATGAAAAGTATGGCAACAATCGTGGCTTTGAACCCTAGAAGGACTGTCTTTCCATTTTTTCCCCCAGAAGAACACAGCAGAGATTCTGATATAAAGAACCCTGGCAATCGCATTCCTCTTCAGTTGATCTCTGAAATCGAACACATTAAAGAACAGATGGCTAGAGACAACATTCGTTTTGTCAGGTTTGAAGCAACAGACCTTCATGGTGTGTCAAGATCAAAGAGCATCCCTTCTCGCTTTTTTCGGGTATGTTGTTTGTAACTTTCCTTTTACAAGTTTTCTGTGCTTCCTGATTGTATGCAAGCAATATACTACACTTTACAACAACCAATTCTGTACTCATTTATCAAGATCCTGTAAGGGACTGGGCTTATTTAAAAACCCCACTTTGTAGTTGTTATATGCCTTCAAGTCTTTTTTAATTTATGGGGACCCTAGGTTGACCCTAAAGTGGGGATATCTTGGAAAGATATGTTCAGAGGAGGTTTTGCCATTGCCTTCTTCTGAGGCTGAGAGCATGTGACTTACCCAAGGTAGGTTTCATGGCTGAGTGTTCTCCAGAGCCATAGTCCAACACTCAAACCACTACCCCACACTGGCTGTAAGTTAAATTCCATCCTACCCCCTCTAATAACCACCCATTCTCCAGCCCTGTGCAAATGTAAAACTAATGAAAGGAACCAGGCAATGTTGATTGTTTTCTTTAACATATCCAAGATTGTCTTTCTTCAGTTTTCTCTTTTTTACTTTCACTCCACCAACACACAATCTGTTTTATTTGACATCAGCAAATCGCAAGAGAACCCCAAGAGCAAATAATAAAAGATACAAAAGTGATTGCATGGGAACCATTTTAGTTACAAATAATTCCCCATTCAGAAATAAAATAAGATTTTTTTTTTTAAAAAAAGTACTGCTGAAGTACATGATGACTTAATAATAACATTGTCTATGCTGGTGGCCAAATGAATAAGAGTCAAATTATGGAGCTTTGAATAGCAGGTATACAGAAAATAGTGACCTCTAAGGGCCTTTTGGGTTTTTTAAATGTAATGCTCAGCATGGGTGATTTATATGCTATACTTCAGCTTTAATCTTGTCATGAATATTTCAGGTTTCACTGGGTGATCATCATGAAAAGTATGCCAGCATGACTGGAAATTTAATGGCTTTTTGCTCAAAGTTCCTTTGAGGTAAAATAGTATTTCCCCCCTTCATTTTACAAATTTTAGTGCAGTGTTGTTGCTGTTGTTTTTAACTCCAAGTCTTAAGTCTTTTTTCTTAAACCAGTGCCATAAACTCTTTTCCTATGAGTTTAATGCTCATGAAAGATGGGGGAGTAATCATATCACCATTTTTTCCAGTCACTCCTTCAAAGTGAAGGGAATCTGGCTCACCTTTTTCCAGCTCCCCTGCATTTGCAAAATGATGTTAATATGAAAATATAAATCCCTCATAGTTGTTTTCCACTTCTGACACCATGCATGGAGAGTTGGAATAGAAATCCTAGTAAGTGGGCAAGTGATAAAGAAGCAAAGAGCTGATTTGTGAGGAAATAATAGTTTAATAATAATGACTATGATAAACAATTAAACAACTAAAGAAAATCAGTATAGAATACAAATTAAACTCCTGAATTAGTAGGCATGGGTTTAAGCAAAAATGTTTCAGAATGAAAGCTGTTCAACAATATGGCTATTGGCATCCACAGTGGATCAGTTATTCCCAATCCATTTTCCTCATGCCCAGAACCTAATGTAAAAATGCTGTTTGGGGCATAAAGGAGGTGTGAGGACTCCCAAACAGCATTTAAATAATTGTTCTCAAGAGTAAATTGTCATACTCCTCAAATGTCCTAATTCAGCAGATAACACCCTGTTACTCCACTTAAAAGCAGGTGAAAAAGTGGAATAACAGAGGATTAATTGGGACCACTCGAGTTCATGTAAGAACAATTTTATTTTGAAAGACATCTCTGTACTTCTCCATGTCTTTCCAATATGTTGCTATGTTCCCTCTTCTCCTTAGGTTCCACATGGTTTTGGTACAGACAGCATTATGAGTACAAGCTATGTCATCTGATCTTGAAAAAAATGGTTTCAGACAGGATCCTTTTTAGCCCAACCTTGAGGTCCCTTGGTGTTCTTTAATTAAGTATTAACCTAGCCCAGCCTGCTCAGTGTCAAAAAATCAGATCAGATCCAGTATGTTCATGGTGGTTATTTGATGCTGGATGTTTACTGAAGCAGTCAAAGGAATAAACCAACATCTAGAAAACCAATGGTGCATGCATTTTTGTTTCCCCAACCATAGCAGCTTCACATTTGTTGTATATTTTTGTAAATGTATGTAAGTTTGTTCAAAAAATGGATGCCAGTAGTTTCACTGGGCAATTGTTAACTCTGAAGGAACATTCTGACCCATAAGCCATGATATGCAATTTCTATGTGGGGAATAATGCTGTTGTTTCTCATTTTGAAATCTTTCTCAGAATTTGAAGCTGCATAAGCGAAACAATGGATGCAAACTGCAGGAAAAGAGATTCCACCTCAACATTAGGAGGAACTTCCTGACAGTAAGGGCTGTTCGACAGTGGAACACACTCCCTCGGAGTGTAGTGGAGTCTCCTTCCTTAGGGGTCTTTAAGCAGAGGCTGGATGGCCATCTGTCAGGGATGCTTTGACTTGGAGTTCCTGCATGGCAGGGGGTTGGACTGGATGGCCCTTGTGGTCTCTTCCAACTCTATGATTCTATGATTCTATGATTCTAAGCATATAATCTATCACGGATGAAATCACAATTATACATTATACCCACAACACTCTGTTACCTAAAGCACAATTGTTTGTTCTTCTTCTCTTATTAGACCAAAGCAATCCATGGGGTTTCAATGCCCAGATGTTGTCTCGAGCTGACCCTGAATCCTAAGATTAATGAAATAAACCAGATAAGTGCAAGCAATTTCAACTGTGATATAGTCCTGAGTCCTGATTTATCAACATTTCGGGCTTTACCATGGGCTGAAGAAACAGCAAGGGTAATATGTGATTCCTTCACTGTAACAGGCAGCCCTCTATTGACTTCTCCCAGGCACATTGCCAAGCAACAGCTGATCCAGCTCCAGGACAGTGGCTTTGCTTTGTATTCTAGCTTCACCTATGAATTCTGTATTTATGGCATTGCTGAAATTGTAAATTCAAAGACAATATCTTTCCCTGCTGCAACTATCCTAAGTAACCACGATCAGTCATTCATTCAGGAACTCATTGATGGAATGTATCATACGGGGGCAAACATTGAGACCTTCTCCTCTTCTACAGGGCCTGGGCAAATGGAGATCTCCCTCCACCCAGAGTTTGGCATCGGGGCAGCTGACAATGCCTTCACTTTCCGAACAGGCATCAAAGAAGTGGCCAGAAAGTATAACTACATTGCCAGTTTTTTCACTGAGAATGGATTTTGCAATTCGGGCACTTTCTCTCATAGCCTATGGGATAACAATGGGCAGGATAATTTGTTTTCTTTTGGTTCTGGAGGTCCAGAGTTCACTGATATAGGGAAAAACTGGCTTGCTGGACTACTGGTGCATTCTGCAGCTCTCAGCTGCCTTATGGCACCAACCACTAGTTGCCGTAAACGCTACACTGCATACAACAAGGATTCAAAAGACACTGTTATTGCTAAATGGGCATGCAATGATAACAGCTGTGCATTTAACCTCAAAAGTCATGGTGAGAGAGGACCTCGCATAGAAAACAAGCTCGGCTCAGCAACAGCAAATCCCTACTTGGTGCTGTCAGCTACCATTGCAGCAGGCCTGGATGGTATAAGGAGACGGCTCAGCTTCCAAGAGCCCTCAGAAGAGATTGAGGGCTCCACTCACTTCAAAGTGGCAACCATTCCTCTGAAACTGGAAGATGCTCTTGTTGCACTTCTGGAAGATGAGTGTATCAGGGAAGCACTGGGTGACAATTTTGTCCAATATTTTGTCACCATGAAACAGTACGAGATGGAAACAGAAGAAATGGACGTGGAAAGGAATAGATTTTTTGAATATTTTATCTAGTGTTAGCTAGATAAAATTTTTTGAGTGCTGTCTCCCTGAACTAAGAATCAGAAGCCCCCATTTCAAATCTCACACCTTCCATGAGCTCATTAGATGTTCTCCAGTGAGGTCTCCTCATCTCTCATTGCTTCAGGCTTCCACCTACAATGTGGAGGGTGGACTATTGTAACACTGATTTATCTTACAACCTTGTTGGAAGGATTACTATAGAATACACATGAAGGATTTTGAATGACTGAAAGTGCTATAAAAATTCAAGTGTGAATATTGTTTTTTTAGAGAAAGCTCTCATTCTACAGAATCTCAAGTGAATATGAGTACTTGTACTTGAGGCCTTTCTCTGGCATCTCAGGACCAAACTGGATGCTTTCTTGATATTAGATAATGAAACAGTATATCTTATTTTCCCCTAATTAATACAGGTAAGAGAGTGGTTTTATCTGAAATGCAGCATATGTGGATGGGAGACATTTCTCTTTAATCTTACATGCAATCTGAATGGAACATCTAGTTCATGGTTAGAACACTTAGATGAAAAGTCCACACATGACTCCCAGTTCTGATCACACTGAATTCCAACCAAGATTAGCCCCCTTCCCTTGTTAGAGAAAAACAAGATAATACTTCCTTGCTACAGTAGATATGAAGAGGTTGTGTGTGACATCCCTCACCAACACCCTTCTGTTAGCAGAGATGAGAACAAAGGTCTGTAATTCTGCTTCTGATTAGCCAGTATAATAGCATGATTCTTGTATGCCCTTCTGTATCCTTTTTGTGTTGTTATAGCAATAGCAACAGCAAGTACATTTCTATACTGCTTATCAGTGCTCTTAAGCACTCCCTAAGCAGTTTACAAAGTGAAAGCTAATTGCCCTCAACAAGCTGTGTACTCATTTTAGTGACCTCAGAAGGATGCCAGGTTGAGTTGACCCTGAGCCCCTGGCTGGAATCGAACTCACAACCTCATGGTTTGTGAGTGAGTGGCTGTATTGTTACTTGGCCAAAACTGAGACAAGCCTCACCACTCCTGTGACACTTTCTCCTTTTAAATGCCTTGCCACAAGTTGGGCCCCTGTACCCTGAATGATATAGTGGCTTGAACATTGGATTACAACTCTGGAGATCAGGGTTTGATTCCCCACCCCACCATGGAAATCTTGGGTGAGTCACACACTCTCGACCCCAGAAAATTCTGTGATAGGTTCGCCTTAGGGTTGCCATAAGTCAGAAACAACTTGAAGGAACACAACAATAAACAATACCCAGATTTCATCTCTTTTTAGGATTTATTGTCACCACCAATATGGTGAATCTGACTAAACAAGTGCTTGTATGTGGGGACTCCCTCCCACTTCAAAAAATGTTTAACAGATGTAAGTCTCTGAAATCAGGACATTTATTTTGTATTCAGAAGCATTCGGTTGCAAAATAGGTCTGTTGTTCCCTCTTTTTTGTTAACTGAATATTTGCATACTCATTTATTTATTTATCCTGCCTTTCTCCCAGTTTAGGATCCTAGGCCAACCTCTCCTGCCCAACTAGATACCCCTCACTAACTCCATGTTCACACCATCTGTATCCCAAAATATCAAACCAGTGCTGACCTAACACCATCTGTCCCTCATCTCTACAGTTCACAACATCTCAACAATTGTCAAAACCCACCATTATTTCCATACTTCCTTCTCAGTTACTCATCCAATTACCATCCACACTCCAACATTGTAGACATTTATTTCTCCCCTCCCAGCACAACCACTTACCTTATATAATCTAATACATCAGCATAAACTTGCATACAGTTGTGGAATATCACATTGTTGAGGTTGGCTTTCATTCAGCTTGCTGTTGAAGTTCAGCATCCCATTTTGGAAAGCTACATAGCCACATGGACATGGATCACTTTAATTTTATAACATCTTTCACAACAGAGATGAGCTGAGAATGGGTGGCACAATTCCTTCAAAATACAAGTTTCTTTTCTTCAGGGGGAGGTTTTCAGATACAATGAAAATGAAATCAATTTAAGACAAACAACAGAACCAATGGCCTTTTGGATCTCTTGAGCAGTTACAAATGCATAACCTAGAGTTACACATTCATAACTGTTTTGAATTCATGATCCCTACATAGCCCCCAATTTAGGGGATACATAGGGACATGAAAGTTCCTCAGTCTCCAATTACTGGGAAGCAGTCACTACAATAAATGATAATCCATTCCTAATTGGGAAACATCTGACTGACATTTCCATCCCTC
The DNA here is from genome assembly GCA_034509955.1 of Urosaurus nigricauda. NCBI lineage: Eukaryota > Metazoa > Chordata > Lepidosauria > Squamata > Phrynosomatidae > Urosaurus > Urosaurus nigricauda. Next base: position 249,945,161 of record JAOEGL010000001.1, on the reverse strand, counting down.
TTTGCATGAGTGTTCTCTGATACAAAATAGAATTGAGACAGGGGTTTCACTTCTGCCCATTGCCCTGGAGAACATTCATGGGAGAAGGTGGAACTGCTGGTCAGCTGCTTCCCAAGCAACAAGAGAATGGATCCCCATTGGTCACAGTGGCTGCTTCCTGGTAAGTGAGGATTGAGAGGATTGGGATGGGATTCACTGTATAGCACTATAACTTTACACATAAGCAAATCCCCAACAGGATTCTGGCTGGTATTTAAACAATAAATCATAAAGAGTAATATATATCATTCTGGGTTAGCCAAACCATCCTACCTTCCATATCCGTGCTTACATAAAACCATTACGGGCAGAAGCAGCAACAAAAACATTAGCCCACCTTCTTTAAAAGCCCTAGCCAACATAATCAATGGTGAGAGACAAGGGGAGGTGAATGCCAGCAATGTCTGGAGCAGGAAATGTTCCCTGGCTCTGATTTAATGGAATGATTGCTTATTTCTGATTTAATGGATTGTTTGCTTATTCCTGATTTAACAGACTGTTTTGCACTGATATGCTAAAGTGTGGTTGCATGACAGTATCTTTAACCAGTAATCAGTATACACTTGTAGATAATTCTAGTGAGGTTTTCCTCAGGTTTGTATATGGTGACAGAGAATTATTCACACTGGCCTGAAATGCACGGGGCAAATAAGACAGCTTCTGGCTGCTTTGAGGGTGTGGCATTTACATGATGCACACCCCCAAAGCAACCAGAAGCTGCTCCAAGGCCTTGGTAATGGGGAGAAAGTTGGCCCCAAAAGGAGCGGATATAATTTGTTCCTGCCAGAGGCCAGCTTGGGAATGCAGCGGCCTGTGTTGGAATCAGGCCATGCAGTCACTGTGGTCCTGGCCTGATTGTGGCTAAAGTGGCTTCTGGCTGCTCTTTCCAGCCCATCTTTTCCAGGCCATAGAGATAAAGTTGTTTAAGTGAAGGCCAGATAGTTGGTGAATCGCTTTTGGGGGGGGGGGGGTTAATATTTAAAAATTATATGCTTTTCAACAGCTAAATACACAGACCTTTTGTCATGGATCCTGCATTTCTTCTGTGAATAAAATGGCTCTTTTCCATTCCCACTGGGGGAATTAAGGACTGGGGAGGGAGATCAGAACATGGAAAAATTACGTTTTAAAGACTACATCTCCCAGAATCTCCTAGCCAACATACCGTATATTCTTGACTATAAGCTGACCTCATATATAAGTCGAGGGCAGGTTTTGGGGCAAAATTATGGATTTTGATATGATAAGTCATATCAAAATTATGGATTTTGAGATGATATTGATAAGTCGAGGGTAAAACCTAGGGACATGTAACAAAGGATCTAAAGTTGATGAAGCAAAGGAAAACAATGCCAAAGAATTTACAGAACTCCAGCAGGCATAGCTACATGTGCTCATACTAAAGGCAGATGGATGAGAGACTAGAAGGGAGTCAGTGCTTCCAGGATAGACTCTTGCCTTTCACCATACAGTACTTACATTAACCTGTGGAAAAGTCAACCCAGGTTTTTTGGGTCAATTTTGTAACCTAAATTTCTAGACTTATACTGTACATGTGTATATGCAGTAGCCTGTAGGCAAGCTGGTTGTGAGATAGTGGGTGCTGTCATTGCTCAACGATTATTGTTTTCCAGGCTGAGAAGAGGGAGGGTTTTGCTTATTTCCATTTTCTTTGAACCATCACACCTTCCAAGCCCCACATACCAGCACATTTCATAAAGGCTTCCAGGAATGACAGTGGGAAGTGTAATTAGGCAGAATTTGCCTCCCCTCTCTTCTACAAGCAGAAGCATCCTGAAAGTGGCCTCTCTGCACTTAGGATGCTTTCTCCAGAGGATGGCAAGGAAGCACCAAAACAGAGGCATCTAAAGAGATTTAATCAATGACCCATAAACCTGCATGAAAAGAGCAACAGATGCATATCTGGGTTTATGTACCAGGCATCTTCTTTCCATGTCCTCATCTAGCTCACTGCAGAAAGGTTCCTGCTGTGTGATGCTAATGATTTCTTTTTTATTGACAAATATAAATATTTTATTGTACTGGATTGGTTTCAGTTTAAAGTGTGAAGTTGGTCTGTTTCATTTTTAAGAGGTCACTGGAGATGCTACAAGGAACGAAGGGAACTACATTTATTATTTAAGCTGTGAAATGATATCTGTCATGCTGCAAGACTACTGGAAGCCATGTCTGAACCTCCAGATTTTGTAGCTTTCCTTACCCAAAAGAACTTGATTTTTACAAAGTTCAACACTTCACAAAGTGGAACAGAGCTTTCTGTATTACCTTATATCATTTGATGCAGCAAAGCCCCTGTAACAGCTCATTTTTCTTTCAACCTGCATGTCTTTCTCTTGAGTATGATATACACCAACATCCTTTAATGTCATGCTCTTATGAAAGAATCTGTGGAGGATTCCTTTATTAGGTGGTTCAAAATTCTGAAGGGTGTCATTTTGCTACTCTCTATTACCTTGCATTTGCAGTATTTTAACTACATTTTGTTAGAGGGTTCTTTTATGGCAGACATGTTGTATTTGACAGTCAGACGACGTGGAAAAAAATGAGACAATTGCCAAGAGACTGGATTCTGTGAACTTAATATCATACTGCTTTCCTGATGGAAAGAATTCAATTTCTGCCTGCAGTGGGGGAAATCATATTTCTGAAGATCCCCTTGCGTTACACACATACATACACACTTGCCCCCAACCCCCATAATAGAAAATCAGTACATGGGGTTGATGGACTGAATTAGAAGAATTTTGTTTGACCTACGGGTAATTTATTGCATCGAGGAGCATTCAAAAACCTTCTGCCTCAAGTGGTTCTGAAGTGATTCCAAACACTTCAGGATTCTCCTGCTTCCTTCTTCTTCATGTATAAACCAGATCAGAGTGATTCAAGTATCATATATTTTCATCAATACACATTGTTTCATTTGGAGACAAGTTATGTTCCTGCTTAAGTCCTCCACAAAAGTCTGTCCCTTTGATTTCAATGGGGGCTTACTCCCAGTTAAGTGGATATGGGAGTGGAAGCAGAAACAATTCTCTTAATAACATTGACTGTACATATAAGCAGCACATCAAAACTCTCACAGGTGTTAAAGTAAATATTGCTTCTGGAAGAAAACCACAGTTGCAACTGAATTATGACTGTCCTCCAGCAGAATAGCATCCACTAGTGCAGGGACAGACAATTGCAAAGAGGTGACTACCACAGCGTTGCTTCTTTGTGAGCCACTTTGGGTCCCTTTCTAGGAGAAAGGCTGTATAGAAATGAAATGAAATGAAATAAATAAATCATGTTACTGGAAATGGTGTTGCATAATTTCCAGTTCCAGAATATGTTCCAAATATGACTGACTTTTATGAGGGAGCCTTGATATGTAATGAGAGCAGGGAGACCCAACCATCATGTTTTTGTGGCAACGTGGGTGGTTTTTCTGTATTTTGGAGGCATTTTGGCCAATTAATTTGGGAATATGGGGGCTTTTTAGAGGTTAAAAGGCTACAAAATGTGGCCCATGATTTGCATGTGGTCTACTTGCTCTATTTCCGTCACCTCTGCTTTGGAATTGATTCTTTCCCCCTTTCCTAAACCTCTTGTAACTCCCAGATGATGATAATAATATTTATTTATATCCTGCCCTTTCCCCAAAATTGGGACTCAGAGTGGTTTACAAGATTAAAAACTGTACAATTAAAACATAGAAAAGTTTTCATCTGCTAGATTTGATATAAAGGGTCAGGAAACACTACAGAGCAGATTTTGGATACATGTGTGTAAAGGTAATGCACAAACGACAAAGGGAAGGGATACTCCTGCTGCATGACTAGAAGTGCACTCATGTTTTCTTGTTCAGGGGATTGTTACTTCTATTTAAAACAAGCCAGAACAGTGAAACATTGACATAAAATATGCATGTGATTTGAGTTTGCATATGCAATTTACAGGTGTTATATCTGTTAATAGAAAAGTGCATTTTTGACATGGTTCTAAGTGTATTGTTCTGTTGACTAAAGGTATGCAGGCTTTCAGATTTGATTTGTTCCCTAGTTTCCAGATATCAGTGAAGTAATAAAATAGTAGCTGTTAATCCCACACAATCTTGGATCATCATTTGGATGTGGACTGGAGTGTCTTTTCATAAACTTTCTTTTGTTTTTAGTTCCGAGGAACCACATAATAGGTCCTGATTATGTCTATCACAAATACCAAGAATAGTCTGACTGTCTGTCTGTGTTGTGCATCATGGAATATATAGGTTTTAGCCGTAAGGGAAAATCAAATTATAGTCTTAACAGTGCACTCCTATACAGGTATACTCAGTGGTAACTCCCATTGAGCTCATTGCACCTTACTTCTAGGTAAATGAGTATAAGATTGTAGAGTATATGCCACTGGCAGGTCTTTATTTTATTTTATTTTATCGTATGTACAGCACTGTGTAAACCTACAGCACTTTATAAATAAATCAGAAGGAGGAGGTACTTTTTATAAAAAGAGAAAGCAACCTGCAACAGCCAAAACTGAGGAAAGAGACATCAAAAAAACCAAATGCAAGGACACACTGCAAGCGTGTGGAATTATCACTATGTTATGGCTACACAAGTGAGATTGCTGTTGTACAATGAAAAATAATGATATCTTGCACCAGCTTATTATATTTATGTGGATATATTTTGAGAGCCAAGGAGACAGGTAGGTTTTTTAAAAGACACAGAACTTGTTGTTGCTGTCTTTGAATCTTGCATTCCCATATGTCTAATGACAGCTGTATATTTGTATGAAAATGAAATTTGATTTATAAAGAACAGCTCCTGATGCTGTCTGTCATCACAGACAGTATGAGCAATTGCAGTTCTTCCTCTGATGTGACATAGAGGGCAGCAGAATGCTGTAAAACTGGTGCAGTATCTGCAACCTCAGAAAACAGGGTGGATCTTGAGCCTAGTAAATCCTACATTTTAAAAAGAACCTTTTAAAAAATAGGCTAACACAAATGCCCACAGCTACTGTGTGTCTTTTTTGCACCCCGTGACATCTGATTAATTTGTTGTTGAGCTTCTATAACCTTTTAGACTCAGCAGGATGCAAGGTAATGTGTAAAGTTTTGCATAGCATTAGTATAATTATTTAGAAACAGGTTCCATAATGTAAATTGAAGTTGAGTAATATGGGCCAGTGATGGTAGTGTTGGTACCTGAATTAAAGTATTCTAGAGCTTGATATTCTGAAAAATGTGACAGTCGTTATTCCTGCTGATCCCCTAATGCATTAAAACAGGGGCTGGCAAACAAGGACTATTCAGTTGTTTTGGACTACAACACCCATTATCATTACCATTGGCCATTCTGGCTGGGGCTGTTGGGAGCCATAGTCCAAAGCATTGTTTGCCCACCCATGTTCTAGAGGTAAAGCCATTATTTGCATTAAAAGGAAAATGTTTATAACTATGTTGGCCAGACAGGATGAGAAACACAGGTAGAGTTGCTTCAGCAGCTATCATATAAGCAGGGGCAGCCAATGTGATGAATTTGCACCAGGTTTTATTCCAGGTGTTAAATGAGCTCTCCGAGGTGCTTAACTCTATGGAGTTTATCAGGTGACGGAAATTGTAAGTATAATCTAATGGCAATCCGAATGCGATCATGGGGTTTCACGTTATTACATATTAAAGTATCTCACGCAATTTCGGGCAAAAGGGAAGTCATTCTGAATGCAATCATGGGTTTTACGTTATTTCGTATTAAAGCATCTCACACAATTTCAGGTAATGGGCAGTCATTTCCGGGTAATGGGAAGTCATTCTGAATGCATTCCGAACACAATTGGAATTCACATAAATTTGCTAAACTAGCGCATTCATGTGAATTCTAATTGGCTCCAATTGGCTCCATTCGCAATAAAGAGAAATTCCTCCCATCTGATAAATTCCAATCAAGATATGGCATGAGGGAGGCATCCAAACTGGGTTTTTTTCTCCCTTAAAGCAGCAGTTAGTGATTGATCCAGCTCTTTCTACATGTAAACAGTAGGGCTTTTTAGTGATGTTCATGAATGTTTAGAAAATTGCTCAATATGTGTCATGAGGGCAGGGCTGAAGATCTGGACTGGAATTCTGTCAGTGGCATATGTTCCCTTACTCATGTGGTTGTACTTTTTCTTGTCATTGTGCAGTGGACATATTCAGTCCATGGTTGTTTAAATGGGGTTCCACAAGTGTAACCACTTCACACCTACTGTTAGTCTTGGCTAGACTAGCACCATTTACTTACATGGTGACTCACCATTCCAAGTTGATTCCATTGGCCTACCATAGTTGGGACAAACCAACTGCATTCCATCCATGCTTGGATGATGTGTAACTATTTGTCTGTGCCTTCAGTGTACCACTTCCTTTACTGCAATTGCACAAACAGTCAATGTGCATCTCCTGTTGCACAATAAATAGGCACATTGGCACAATTGATAGCACAGTGTTGGTATTCAGCAGTAGAGTGATACACAACAACTTTGTTGTTGTTGTTGTTATGTGCCTTCAAGTCATTTCTGACTTACGATGATCCTATCATGGAGTTTTCTTGGCAAAATTTGTTCAGAGGAGGTTTGCCATTGCCTTCACCTGAAGCTGAGAGCAGGTGAGCTGCCCAAGTTCACTCAGTGTATTTTTTGGCTGGCAATCAAACTCTCCAGAGTCATAGTTCAACACTCAAATCAATACGTCATGCTGGCACAACCATTACATGAGTGCAAATTTACACATTGCAAGCACTAGATAGCATCTCAGTCTTAGAATGGCAGTAAAAAGCTCCATACACCCCACAGATAGTTCTAGGGATTGGTGCACTAGTATGAAAACAGAGAGCACATGGTACCTATACTGTGCATGTGTAGTAGCAACTAGATAGCAATGCACAAGGCACTGTCTGCAGCCACACATGTATACTCTGGTATCTGGTATTCCATGATGTTTAACCTTTAGAGCTTGAAATCAATTAGCATTGACTTATTATGATTAACTTAAATCCCACTGATTTCAATGAGCAGGACTATGTCTGGTGATTACATAGCATTGTTCACTGATTCACACATTATTTTTTTTCCTAGGAAGGACTTGAATATTTTTTTTTAATAAGAAAAGCACCATTATTATTATTTTTTTATATCACAGCAAGAAACATGAAAAATGTTTAGCTCCTCACTGCTAAATTGCAATAAAAACAATTCTGCAATCTAATTGCTACCCACTAAGGAAGGAAATAATTGCTGTTTTTAATACTTGATTATTTCTTTTTTAATTGAATGGGACATCTATATTGATGCTTTGGAAATATGCAAATTGCTTCAAGTTTAAACAATTAATTCAGTATTTAGAGCCAGATGATTAATCAGCTAGAATGTTGAATTGGTGATCTGCCTGAGACATAAATGACCTTATCAAAATAAACAAAAGGCAGAAAAATGAGGTGTGGTTTTTCTTATGCGAATCACTAAGTTCAAGAAAGAGAAAGTAGTAGATTATGGCCAAGACCCTGCATTAGGAGATGTAGCTATGGCAATTGACTCCGTCATCATAGCTATATCTCCCAATGTTACCCCCAGCAATCTACCTTTTTAAATCAGGGCAGCTTTGCCAACAGATGCATTTCTGAGGTGCTGGAGAGTGAGGAAATGTGTGATGATGCCTCCATCCCTCTCCCAGCAGCGACAAGCATCTGCAATAGGACCCCATGCCACTGTCTGTTGCACTGCCAGAAGAGGCCTGGGGTCATCATTACACAGTGCCACACTCTCCACAACCTTGGAAATCCTCCTGTTGGGTGAGGGTTGTATGGCTTGAAAGGCAGTTTTGGGGGAGGGCTTTTGGTTGCCGCAATGGTGCATTGACCATAATCTTGATTTCCAAAAATTATGATGAAAATCCAATTATGACATCCCAAATACTGAACAGGATGCCAGCCTATATTTTCAAGACAGATGTTAAGAAGCACGTTTCTTTGTTTATTATTTCTTGCCAGTCTCTTAAATTTTGAAACCATCTAAGATAGATAAAAAAAGCCCACAAACAAAAATACCGTTGGTCCTTCATATCCACATTTTCTTTTTCCACGGATTCAAGTATCCACGGTTTGAAAATTTTGAAAAATGTATAAATTCCAAAAAGCAAACCTTGATTTTGCTGTTTTATATAAGAGACACCATTTTACTATGCCACTGTATTTAATGGGACTTGAGCATCCACAGTTTTTGGTATCCATGGGGGCTTCTGTAACCAAATTCCAGTGGATACTAAGGGCCTGCTGTCATATGATGATTTTTAATTCTTTTAAAAATGTTATTAGATTTTTGTGAGCTACCTTGGGTCGTACTCCAGGAGACAAGTGGCATACAAATGAAATAAAATAGATCAATAAATCAATACTCCAAATATTTTGCAGTGGATTGATCTTGAAAGGGCAATTCTGAACCAAAATCTGCTCCTGTTGGATAAGCACTGCTAGATCTGAGGTTCTTTCATGCTGCAGAATGATAGCACTATGATTCCATTTTAACTGCCATGGCTGCATTATCCCATGGACTCCTGAGATTTGTTGTTTGCTGAACCACGAGAATTGCTGTCTGGCTGAGAATTTTAAAAAAACTATCCCTAAACTGGAAATCCTAGGATTCTGCAGGATAGAACTATAGAGCTTAAAGTGGAATATAGCATTATAATTGTGTATTATTAAAAAAAAACCCAAACTGGCTCACATGGTTCCAAAGCACACTGCAGAAACAATCCAGTTTGAGACTGCTTTAACTGCCCTGGCTCACTGCTAGAGACTCCTGGGAATTATAGTTTATTGTGATCAGAGCTCTCTGACGGAAAAGGTTAAATGTCTCACAAAACTAGAGTTCCCAGAATTCTCTAGAACTGAGCCAGGGCAGTTAAAGATGTCTCAAACTGGATTGTTTCTACAGTGTCTTTGGGACCATGGAGGTCTTCCATGAAGTTATATAGTGATATAATGATATCTACCTTCCCCAGCTAGAAAGAGGAAAGCAATGAAGTTCAGAACAAAGAGGAGAACTTGGTGGATACGTGTTGAAGCCTTACTAGCCTTGGTAATACAAGCCAGTAATTCCCGGACCCATTACATCATTATATATAAGGACCCTTTCATACAACACAATTATAGAACTATACTTCCACATTAACTGACCTGGCAATTTCCTGAATTCTATAGGAATTTAAAGTGGAATCATAGTACTATAATTGTGAGTCTTTACAGACAACCCAAAAAGGGAGGTCTGTGGAAGCCCTTTCAGTGCTGGATTGGGGCCAGGGCAGCCTCACTGACAGCCCCAGAGGCCCCAATCTGCTGCTTTTTCAGGCCTCAGAGAAGTGGCAAAATGCCCCTTCTCCATGGCCTGGAAAGGGGTGTCCTTGGGGCTTCATGCCCCAAGGACACCCTGACCGGAGGAGCCATGGGAGAAAGGGGCCCTCGCTTCGTTCCCATGGCAGTCTGGTTGCCATGGGAATGAAGCACTTCCGCAAAAGGAGCTCCATTTTGAAGCTCCTTTCTGTGCCGCAGAAAGGGCGCCCTAGGTACCCTCCAGCGGCATGGTGATGTCAGCCACACACTGCTCCATGTAAATGTGGTGCGCACCATGATGCCATTAGCATACATGTGCATGGACGGTGTGATTTTAAAATCGCGCCGTCCATATGCATTAGGGCTGGGGAGCGTGTGGTTGCTGTGCACTCCCCAGCCCTACTTACGGTGCAGAGATGGCCTTTTTGGGCCATCTGTATCTGGCCTCCATAACAGGAAAGGGCCCCAAGTCACTGAGAATGACTGAGGTACTCAGCACCTTAAGAGCATTTGGACCAGCATGGGAACTAGTTGCACAACTACCATTTTATACATGTAGCCAGTTTGAAGAGCTACCTTTTCAACTCCTAGAATCTCACAGCTGGCTTGGCACTGGCCCCCAAAGTAACTTTTTCCAAGCTCTGAATCTTGTTGACCAGCAGAGCAGACACTATGCTAAAGCTACGTGTTTAGGGAGTCATTCTGTTCATTGTCAGAAGCATCCATATAAAATACTTGAGATGTCTGTCCTCTTGATTGACTGAACTGGGCCATGGGTGCCTCATTTTGCAAGTCTGAAGTCCTGTCTCTCAGAATTCACATCAAAATAAGAAATCAAGCTGGTCCCAAATGACAACTCACTCCAGGGATCCCTTCTCAACTAAAATGAAACTAAATATCGTAGACTAGATACAAGAGTTAATGCTTCATAACTTGGGCTTTGGTCTGGCTACAGAGAACTCTTATTCTGATGGCAGGTCAGAAACATCTCTCTTCTTTAATGGTACATTAGAAAAAGTCCGAGCAGTCACTCGGTTGTAAACCTTCCCTGGTTTTGGACCACAAGTCCTGCAAATCCCTGACCAGCAAGAGGTAACATTTCTAATCTTTCTGGTCACCTTAGGGCAAAAATTGTCAAAAAGGTGCTCTAAGGATATTTATAAGAAAAGTGCTAAAATCCCATAGCTAGATCCTTAGGTGATACTGGAGGATGCCTTCGTTATTGTGCATCCAGCTACAGGCTTATTGGCAGATGCTTCTCTGATGCTTCTTGCCCTCTACTGGCCACTAAGGTTGGGCCTGCATGGGCCAGAATGCTCTGGAAGCAGCCTGGAGTGTTCCACCCCCAAAGCTGCCTCGACACACTGCCTCAGAGAGTGGCGGAGTCTTCTTCTTTGGATGTTTTAAACAGAGGCTGGATGACCATCTTTGGTGGTTCTTTGATTGTGCCTTCCTATATGTCAGAGGGTTGGACTGGATGGCTCTTGCGGTCTTTCCCAATTATATAATTTTAATCTATGATGTTCTCCTGTTACCTGGGTACCATGTTATGACAGCGGGTGTCTGTTCATATGTGTGTTCCACTGTGCCACCCACTGCTGCTGTATGTCACACCTTTTGACATGAGGCTAAAAATGAACCACCCAGCCTCAATCACATGGCTGAGTTCCTCATTCTGATCTCAGGGGGGAGTGGCATGTGGTAGTGGAGGCGGTGTATGGCACAAGAGGACATGTTGTAAACAGCTGCCTCCTGTCACTCTGGAGCTCTCTGGAAGAACCTGAGAAAAAGGTGTTTTTTTAATGAACAGTGTAAAGGGTGTATATGGCAGTTTTGGTGCTGAACTGACTGGATGTTGTCCAGACTGTTTGCACCAGCTCTAAGGAGTGGGGCCTGCATCATCCAGACTGCTTACCGGGAGGAGAGATGGGGTGGGAGGACATGTTTGCCCCTTGCAGGCAATCTTTAAGTGGCCATGGGAGGCACAGGAGGAAGGTGAGTGTTAAGCATGTGGGGATCATTGCTTGAGAAAGGTAGTGAATTCCTCCCACTTTTTGTATGAAAGGCTTCTCATCTTTAACAACTACATTGTTGTATTGGTTTAGCTGAACTACTTTAAGAGCTTTTAACATCTTTTAAATTGTCATTTATTCTTTTCTTGAATGACTGGTTTTAATACTTCAAATAGTTTAATTCTATTTTAATGCACTTTTTGTACATTTTTAATTGTATTGTTCTTTTAATCTGTGAGCTGCTTCGAGTCGCAATTTTTGGGAAAAAAATGGAATGATGATGATGGCTATTATTATGAATAACAACAGCAACAATGCATGGCAGTCATCATGATCCTCTCTAAGTTAGGAGTAGTACACCTAGGAGTTTATCACACGGGAGGAATTTCTCCCAATTTCAAATTGAGCCAATTCGAATTCACGTAAATTTGCTAATCTAATCTAATTGCATTCGGAATGCATTCAGAATGACTTACCATTTCCCGAAAATGACCTCCCCATTGCCCAAAATTGCGTGAGATACTCTTATATGCATTAATGTAAAACTTATGATTGTGTTCAGAATGAGTTTCCTTTTGCCCGAAATTGCGTGAGATACAATCATATGCAATTATGTGAAACCCCATGATTGCGTTCAGATTGCCATTGCATTATAGGCCCAAATTCAATTGTATGATAAACTCCCTAGTGACTTTGACTAGTACAGGATAGGTGAGAATTACATTCTGTTCCTTTTGGGTACAAACTTTCAAAACCTTTGCAAATTTCTTCATATCACATTGCTAAGAATTGTAACTTAAAGAAAAAAATGTGGAAGAAAACAAAAGGGACAGATTTATTATCTTAAAACATGAACACACTATAAGTTTACTAGTTTATCTCGCAGAAGCTTTCCTCTCCTTGCTCTCTCTTAAGACATCATGGAAACACTATTAAATGCAAGGTGTTTTCTTTTCTTAAACCAAAAGGAGTTGTCTTCTAGAATCAACAAAACAAAACAAATGAAATAGTGCTTGGTTCCTGTGTATGCTCGAGAAGGCACCTGAAGTGATATATTTATAATCTTACACTCCCTGTTGTGCTTAAACAAGAATTTTGTGAACTTCTGAAGTCTCTTTATTTCCAGCAACTTTTGGGCATAATTGCAAAGATTGTCTTTTGAGTCTCTCATCATGATGCAGTTCTAAGAGTGTTGCAAGGATGAGTTTAATGTATTTAACTTGATTTCTCACAATACTCCTGGGAGTGGTTTCCGACAGGCTGCCATTCTACTGAATAATTTTGAGAGGCAAAAAAATTCATAGGAAATTGCCACTTCCTTGCAAATTCTTGAAACAAAACAGCAGTTAGGTATTGTTTCAGGTGCCCGCAGCAGCAGAATCTCCAATTTATAGGTCTTCATATCACCTCCATTTTGTTTTCCTATTTCATTGTTTCCTAAGGATGTGTAGGTCCTTTTGCTCTACATCAGCTGCACAAATATACACTACAATTTCACCTTTAATGCTTCCCAAGTATTTTATTTATTGTAACATGGCAGGGATGGTTTTCTTTCAACCTAGCAAACAAATTCCATGTCTTTGTTTAAACAAAAATTTCATAAATTTTACAAAGACAATGTGAAATTGAAGGCTTTCATGGCCGGCATGCATATTTTTTTTGGTGGGTTTTTCAGGCTGTGGCCATGTTCTAGAAGAGTTTATTCCTGATGTTTTGCCTGCTTCTGTGGCTGACATCTTCAGAGAATGCCACAAGACAGGTCACAAAGACAGTTACAGTCAGCTCTCCATAGCAACAGATTTTTTTATCCATGGATTGTAGCATCCACGGTTTGAAAATATTTTTTAAAATATATAAATTGCAAAAAGCAAACCCCAATTTGTCATTTTATATAAGGGACACCATTTTACTATGCCACTGTATTTAATAGGATTTGAGTATCCATGGATTTTGGTATCTACAAGGGGTCCTGGAACCAAACCCCAGTGTATTCCCAAAATAGGTACAATTTCCAATCAATTAAACTCAGGGTTGCCATTTTGAATTTTTTTTTGTCATGGCTCTTGTAGAAACACAACAAGTGAATGTCTCAGTGGCCTCGGGTTGGGAAAATTTCTTTCATTTAATTTCATGCAGCTCTCCATTGAATAAAACACCAAGAATACACTCATTCAAATATTTCCTGTTACCCTGTTGACTATTCCATCCTTCAGTTGTGACATATTAGGGTTCTAGTACTGCTAAGAAAAGAAAAAGAGATAACAACTCAGTGCAAATTGCATCTATCTTCTCATATATACATATATTTGTATATCTGAGGAGAAAATAACTAAACAAATAAATCCCCCTGCCGAAAGCCTTCCCACAGTGATACATAGTAAAATCAAAATATTTAAGTATTTCCTGTTCCCATAAAACATGCCATGCCCTGGAGTAAATGGACACAGGATTTTTGATATGCTGCTTTGCTTCTGACACATTGAAATGTGTAGAAAACATCTGATCCGTTCCGTAGGGCTCTGTGGTTCTGTTAGCTGGAGGATCCATCATTTTAAAATATGTAGGGCATTCTCTCTTCCTTCTCTTTCTTTCTCCCTTTCCATTCCCTCTTTTTTTCTAATCAAGGAGAAACAATCTAAAGTGTTCTTTTTCTCATTTACAAAGCCTCCTGAGGGTGTAGTCAGAACAACTATGCTAGTTACAATTCAATTAAATGACAATCTCTGCAGAATAAATTACTGACATGCACATGCATTTAGAGTTTTAAATCATCTATAAAAGCTTTACCAAAGGACAAAAAACCCTCCCCCTCTTCATGAGTTTTGCAAATGTTCACCAAAGTATGTTTCGAAACATTCCAAATGTGACAACCCTTCCTTGGACATCCAGCATGATGTAGTGTTTGGAATGCTAGACTATGACTCTGGAAATCAGGGTTCAATTTTCTACTTGGCCATGGAAACCCACTGGGTGATCGTGGGTAATTCACCTAGGAGGTTATTGCACAGGTCCTGGGCAATGGGCCTGGCATGGAACAGAAGGGGGCGGGAACGGAAGGAAATGGAATGGGGATATCACCTATTTTACCGCATGGGGGAACACCGCGAGAACACTGCTGATGCCACCGGAAGTCGCCAATCCATTTCCCAATTGTCCCACAGGAGGTGATTTTCAAGAACTGTTCAGAACCGTTCTTGAAAATCACCTCCTGTGGGACAGTTGAGGAACAGATTGGGGACGTTCGGCGGCATTGGTGGTTCTCCTGTGTGGTAAAATGTTTGATATCCCCGTTCTGTTCTCTTCCTGCCCCTTTCTCTTCCGCACTGGGCCCATTCCCCAGGACCTGTGTGATAAGCTCCATACTCTCAGCCCCAGAAAACTCTATTATAGGTTTACCTTAGGGTCACCATAAACTGGAAATGACTTGAAGGCAGACAAAAATTACAAACCCTCCTTGTGTTGCATATTTCTTGAAAATCCGATGGCATAATTGCAAGGCCGTGACTTGTTCTCCTTTTCTTTAACAGCTTTAAAAATGCTTTAAAGATGATTTTTTTCAATATATAATTTTAATGTTAAAATATTAATTTAAATATTTTTCAAGGATCACTCTCATGTTTAAAAGAAAACGTGGAGTAGGAGCCAATGAACACAAAATCGTTAGTAAAAATTCAGTATTCAAATTGCTTGTAAGCATGTGGAATTAGTTTGTTGGTTTAGCACTAAAATGGCAGTTCTGCCTCTAGGATAGTGGAAGATCTAGCACGAGGATCTACTTCTGATGTTGGACTGCAGCTCTCATGAGCCCTAAGCCAGCACACCCAATGATGAGGGACGTCAGAAGTTGTAGCCTAACAATATCCTGGGCTGTGTGTGCATACGTTACTCTGCTAGCGACTTACACAAACAAGTTGACATGGTGGTTATGTTTAGTTTGGTGGATAAACTGGTGTTGGGGGGAGAATAAAATGCTATCTTCCCTAATAATAATAATAATAATAAATTTTATTTTTATACCGCCCTTCCAAAAAGATCAGGGCGGTGTACAAGATAAAAAGACATTAAAACATCAAGCATAGTTTAAAATCCAAGCAATACAATAAAACAAGTAAAACAATACAAGATTAAAAACAATAAAAAACGATACCTCCCAGCGTAAAGCTATGATGGAAAGACAATGGCAGCATATCTAACAGGGCAAACCACAAGAGAGACCCATTTACAAATATGCCTGTTGAAATAGATGTGTTTTCAGGTCCTTTCTAAATTGGATGAGGGTGGGGGATAAGCGGAGCTCAGTAGGTAGAGAGTTCCAGAGGTAAGGGGCAGAGATGGAGAACGCCCTTTTTGTAGTGCTCATCAATCTAGCCTCTGGAACTCTCAATATACGCTGTCCGGTAGATCTCAGTGTGCGGGGCGGATTATGTGGGGAGAGACGGTCCTTTAGGTACCCTGGGCCCGAGCCATATAGGGCTTTATAGGTAACAACCAGCACTTTGTACTGCGCCCGGAAGCGAATCGGCAGCCAATGTAGGTCTTTCAAGATAGGTGTTATATGGGCGGTCCTGGGAGCTCCAGTGACCACCCGTGCCGCCATATTTTGCACTAGTTGTAGCTTCCGAGTATGATACAAAGGCTGCCCCATGTAGAGCGCGTTACAGAAGTCCAACCGAGAGGTTACCAGAGCATGTACTACGGTTTCAAGGTCCCTCCGGTCCAGATAGGGTCGCAACTGGCGTATCAGCCGAAGCTGATAACAGGTGCTCCTGACGGTCGCGTCCACCTGAGAAGTTAGATGGAGCGACGAGTCAAGGAGCACCCCCAGACTGCGTACAGTGTCCCTGACGGGGAGCGTGACCCCGCCAAGGACAGGTGGAACCACCTCCTTACCCGGACCAGGGGAACCTATCACGAGTACTTCCGTTTTCTCTGGATTCAGGCTGAGTCTATTTTCCCTCATCCAGTCCATTACCGATTCCAGACAGGTCACAAGAGGAGCGACGCCATCCCTGGTCACTGCATCAGTCGGAGACATAGAGAAGACTATTTGGGTGTCATCAGCGTACTGATAACACCGCGCCCCATGCCTCCGGATGATCTCTCCCAGCGGTTTCATGTAAATGTTGAAAAGCATGGGGGACAGAATAGCTCCTTGAGGGACCCCAGATGTAAGGGCCCTCTTATCGGAGCAGACGTCCCCCAGCTGCACCATCTGGAACCTCCCAGAGAGGTAGGACCGGAACCACTGGAGCGCAGTGCCCCCGATTCCCACCTCTGCCAGGCGTTCCAGAAGGATACCATGGTCGATGGTATCGAAAGCCGCTGAGATGTCCAAGAGCACCAACAGGGACACGCTACCCCTGTCGATGCCCAGACGGAGATCATCGACCAGAGCGACCATGGCAGTCTCAACTCCGTAGCCCGCCCGGAAACCGGTTTGAAATGGATCTAGAAAATCCGTTTCATCCAAGATCGATTGAAGCTGGATTGCAACCGCCCTCTCGATCACCTTCCCCAAGAATGGCAGTAGCGAGATTGGCCGATAATTATTGTGAACCAGGGGGTCAAGGGAAGGCTTCTTTAATATAGGTTTAATTGTGGCCAATTTAAGCTGTTCCGGAAATTGACCTTCCCTCAAAGAAAGGTTGGTAATCCGGTGTAATAAAGAAGTAACCACCGGTCCCCCCTGTGCCACTAACCACGAGGGGCAGGGATCGAGAGAGCAGGTTGTCTTCCTAACACTTCTAAGGATCTTGTCCACATCCTCGGTACTGACAGACTCAAACTGATCCAGTACAACTGAGTCCACGGAAGCTCTGGATGCCTCTCTTCTGGTTTCTGTTATAACCCTGGCGTCCAGACCTTCGTTTATCCGAGAGATTTTATCCGCGAAGAAGTTGTTAAATTGGTCACAGCAGGCCTTAGTAGGTTCAAGGATCTGGTTCGGGGCAGGAGGGAGCTGAGTCTTAGCTCCTATACTGCCCTAGTATTAGTCTTAGCTAGTCTTAGTACTAAGTACTAGTCTTAGCTCCTATACTGCCCTGTCTATGGATCACTGATAAACCTGAGCCCTGTGGTTTAAGGAATGGCTCAGTGGCAAAGCATCTGTGTTGTCTTCCCTCCCAAAAAGGTTCCAGGTTCAAGACCAGGCATCTCCACATAGGTGTCTGAAACCTCTGAGAGCAACTGCTTGCCAGTCAGTGTTGACAATACCAAATGAACTAGATCGATTGTACATCCATGGGATTGTACAATTGGGTATTTCTAGCCATATGCTAGACACAAAATAGCTCAGAAGGAAGAGGGAGCAGGTAGAGTGGTAGATAATATTTTTGTGCTCTGAGCATCTAGGCAAAGATAATATTTTGGAGGAACAACAATGGAGGAGGAAGAGGTTTGGTTTTTTTTATGTGCGATGGCTTTAAAGCCTAGGTACACAACTCTACTTAATCCCAACAGGCTTGAGGTTTCTGCACAAAAGGTGCACAAAATGTGGGCCTGTTCAATGCTACTGAACCAAAAGGTCAGGAATGATAGCAGAGGACTGGGGAGTGTGTGTGTGTGTGCGTGTGTGTGTGCATGCACTTGGGCACATTGTGAAACTTAAGAGCAAAGCTGTGATTATAGTAACAGTGCAACAACTCATAAGCCTTCTTGTTGTACAAGATTTGTTGGCAGCTTCCAAGGCTGCTTTATTATTCCAGGGCTTCAGTACAGGACCTGAAAAATGTCCCATGTACTATGTGTGCTGCATACCCTCCAACATTTCAGAGATGAAAACCAGGACATGTGTGGCCAAGCAAAATCAGAGTGTGGTCAAGATGACAAATGTTCATAATGAGGAAGAACACACAAGCTAAGACAGGCTGCAGCAGTTTATTTTTGCCTGAACCTACAAGCAAGGACAAGACTCTGCCCTCTCCTCTCATCTCTGCTTCAATTAATTGTGTGCAAACTAGTTTTGCACTTTGAACTCAGTTTGCAGTAACTGAAGTAAGTCAAGGAGGAGCGAATGACTGGGATATTTTAAAAGCACCTGAAAAAGTGGGATGCTAAAGGATTAATTAAAGGACAATTGGAGGACTGATGCTGTAGATAACATCATACAAGATGTTGGATCTAGTGGAAATGGTAGTTTGCTATAGCTATTAGACTGTTTCTCAAAGAATGGTTTGAAGTTATTGGAGTTTAGCACACAGCTAAACAGTCTGACTTACCTTGCCCGGTTTGACTCCTCTTCCAGATATTATCATATGCATTTTGCTGCATATGCTGCCTCATGCCCCACCTACAACCTGCCTAAAACTCGGTTTTCAGTCATGCACAGGCAGCCAATCTGCAAAGTCAGGAGCTTCCTGGTTTTGCAAATTGGCCAGTTAAGCTTGGATTCTAGCCGGGACTTAGGCAGGTTTTAGGTGGGAGGTGGCAGCAGTGACAAAATGCATATGATAATATCCGTCTGCATCCTGGAAGAGAATTCAAACTGGGTAAAGTAAACCAGATTATTTAGCTGTGCACTAAACTCCATTGTTGTTTTCCTGGCTCTGCATTGCCCTATTATTTGGTTTGCTGGGTGTTATCCAAATTCTGGAGACCATTTACCCAGATTGTGTTCATGCTTGCTTTTCTAATCTGCTGACTCAAAAACATTTCCAGCCTACCTCCCAACCTTGTTTGCCTCACCTCCCAAACACCAAAAAGCTCCATCCCCCAGTCTCAGGTTTTGGTCCTAACATCTTAGTGAATGGAGTACAGCCCTATCTTGGCCAGTAAAGCAATGCATATTTTAATTTTTTTAATTGTAATGATTTAAAAGTACTGTAGTGTTTTAATTGGATGTATGACTTATTGTTTTTTTAAATTGTATAATCCATATGATTGTAGATGCTCTGTTTTAATTTATGTTGCAAGATGCTTTGAGTCCCATGGTGGTGGGAAAGCAGAACACCAACCAAACCAGTTAATCAATCACTAAACTGGAACAGGGAAGATAGGGCATGGAAAAGTGCTTGGAGACAAAGAAAAAGGTTGTGTCAGAAGGTCAAGTCAAAAAGAGAGGAGCAGAAGGACTGAGCTCCATGCCAGTGCTTGCAGGACATGTAGCAATAGCAATAGCAATAGCAAGTACATTTCTATACCACTTCTCAGTGAACTAGCACTCCCTAAGCAGTTTACAATGTATACGCCAATAGCTTCCAACAAGCTGGGTACTCATTTTGCCAACCTACGAATGGATGGAAGGCTGAGTGGACCTAGGATCGAACTTACAATGTTGTGGTTGCAGTACCAGCATTTACTCACTATATCACCTAGGCTCCTTTAGAGCATGGAGTGGATTCTTCACCTCACTAGAATGGAAGGCACCAGCTGCCAATAATGGGAGGACTCCTTGCAACTCCTATAGCTCAGTAAGAAAAATGTATTTTTTGAAAAAAATAAATAAATATGGGGGAAACCTTATCCACCAGGGCTCCTTAGCAGTGTGGATACACTGGAAACTACCAGGAGGAAGTAGCACTTGAGGATTTTATTGCATTCAGTCCCAAGTAGGTATCAGCAACCATCTCTTGAGGTTAGAATTGTTGGCATCCTGCTGACACATGCTCTTGTTATTTTGTTAACCTATGACAAAAGGATAAATGGATTAGAGAAAATTTGAAGCATGGAATGAATATATCCTAATACTGAATATAATCACAGTTCTTCAGAATGCAGAGGCCACAGGGCACCCTTATTAGTCAACAGGATGCCTGTAAACTCAGCAGACGATTTGAGCAAACAGGCCAAGCCACCAAAGAATGACACTCCGCCATTCACAGTAACCACTGTGCTGTCAGCAGCTGTCCCTGTGGGTCAGACAGATCCATTCCTAAAGGCAGTTTCCCCTAAACAAGATATCATCTAACTTTTGGTTTACAACTCCCATCATCCCTGATCATCTTGGGTGGGGTTAATGATAAATGGAGTCGACAACATCTGGTGGGCACCAAGATGGGAAAGAAACACCTGAAGAGGAAATGACACAGTGCCTTGTTGTCATGTT
Source organism: Urosaurus nigricauda (assembly GCA_034509955.1). Lineage (NCBI taxonomy): Eukaryota > Metazoa > Chordata > Lepidosauria > Squamata > Phrynosomatidae > Urosaurus > Urosaurus nigricauda. The sequence goes on along the minus strand of JAOEGL010000001.1, from coordinate 249,924,702 downwards.
TTGATCCTGTCAAGAAAGAGAAAAGTCTTCCTATGACTTAAGGGGTTATTTAAAGTGCCTGTGTATCCCGAGTCCCATTTTTATCTTCTTATAATTTATATATTGGTATTTATTGGACTAGGGAATGAATAGGAATAGAAATCTTAAACCAATTAACTGTGTAAGTAATTACTCAGTGCTCACTGGACTATATACTAAAAACAAACAAACAAACAAACAAAAAACAACCTCACAGATCTTTTGGCCCCTTAATTTTCCTTTTATTAAAAAATAACTTTTTGTAATGAAGCTTTGAAACTGTGGAACATCTTAACAACAGACACTGCTCAACAATAGACATTGCTATGAAAAATAGCCAAGTTTGAGAAATGTTACATTTTTTGGACTATAGCTCCCAGAACCCTCTAGCAGACATCAGCATTGGGTTCTCAGAGCTATAGTGCAAACAAATAATGGCTGGAGGCTCTCAGAAGGAGTGTAATACACCTCCACAAACAACATTTTTAGTGGGATTTTTCTTCTTCCATAATGAAGAATGCATGCTTTTTTGACCACTAGATAGAGCTAGGGGACTTTCAGATTCATGATGAAGCTTCTGTGGCCCATTTTGCCTCTTTTACCATCCTCACTGTTTGTTTTGACCCCACTCTCCCTTTATTGAATGAACACAGAGGGCACAGAGGATTCCCTCTATTGAGAAATTAGGCTGAGACCTCATTTACCCTAGGTCTCTTATTTTCTGTTAGGGTGCTGAAAGATATTTCATTACCTAATGAATTATTTGTACCAACGAGGAAATAGGATCACAGACTTTTTCATTATTCATAATCTTCCTAAGTAAATCTTTCTTTACAAGTAATAGCTTCACTATTCATATTTTGATTGAACTTTTTTAAAGAAATGTTTTGCTATATAGGATGTTTCCTACAGTAACAAAGACAGCTCTTCTTATTTTGTTACATGGGCTATACTATGATAATAGGGAGATCAGAGTATTTCTCTTTTAAGTTCTTTTTTCCTAGGAGTCTAATATTCTCCAACGCATATCAAAAATTCTGGCATGTATAGTTGAAGTGCACCAGGAAGACTTACCAGCTTTCAATATATTTTAGAGCTATTTTAATGGGTTTGTTTTAAATTTCTACTATGATTACATTTCAGTTTTGCCATCACAAGTACTATTAAGGGACTAGCGGTATGAACATCATAGTGTGTAATAGTTGTGTCGTCCATGTTGTTTTATTACCATTTCAAATCAAGGTGAACCACTGGTATGAAAGTGGCATGATGTACAGGCATACATTGTTGTGAATAGCACTGCATGCAGCACAGTAGCATTTTTTACCTTCTCATGGTTGACATCAAATTTGAATGCCTTCCCAGTCATATAACTGTGTTGGATAGCACCACACAGAGGGTGCAAGGAGGCGGCTTGGGTCTCCTAAGCAACTACAATTCCAATCAGGGTTTGGAATCATAAATTCTGAGGGCCAAATGGTGCTGTTTGGGTGATTCAGTACAACCCTTGAGACCCTGCATACCAAAGGTCCTGCCTCCAAAGCAGCCAAAACCTCATGTTTCAGATAAAATACATCTCAAAATCTTCATACACTCCCTCTGTGTGAGGCTGTATAATGGTATATTGGTGAGCTCTCCACCTGAAACTGCCGAACAACAAACTCAAATTCCAGAATGACCTGAAAGGTGAACGGAAGTGGCATATCATTCCTTGTAGTCTCCTAAAATGGTAGGCACAAACAAAAAAATGAACAGACAAAAATGGAAAAAGATGGGAATGAGTGAATGAACTGGGTAAGTACAAAACTGAGATCCCATCAGGAAAGCTCTTCAGTAATTTTCTTAGACTTGGGGGAAAAAATTACAAGAATTGAGACCATTGCCTCCCATATATTGTATTCTTAGGCTTATTAAGACTGCTGGTGATTTCACAATGTGAGGAGGAGTGGATGACTTCCATACTTAAAGGGCAAAGTGTACTATGTGTTACTAACCTCACAAAACAATGAATTTATATTTTGGGGAGGTGATGGGAGGAAACAACTCCTTTTTCATAGATTGTGTAGACCTACATCACATAAGCAACTGTCTCTCTGGACCAGAGTTGTGATCAATAGTAGGCATTTGTGATACTGAAATTGGCCGGGACAGTCGAGAACACTGAATAGGAAACAAGAACAGGCATTAGTCAGGTGAGACTGTGGCACTGGAAAAACACTGTTGCCTGCTTTTTACACTTAATTTGCTATCCATGTTAGAAAGGGTGATGAGCAAGAAATAATTTGCAAATTAGCACCTGACTTCTGCTACCCTATTCTCTGCAGTATGTTTTGTTGTAGTTATCTTTGTGTGTCATTTTCCTCGCCAGGTCAGAATGAAGAAACATATTCTTTAGGAGTAGAAAGCTTTTTGGACAACAAAAGTATTTCATAGAGGGTTATACAGACAACTAAGAAAAGCTCATAAAGTTATAAAAAGATTTTAAAGTTATAAAAGACATGGAGAGAACAGATAGAAGTAACTCTTCCCTCTCCTTCTGTCATAAAACCAACATTTTCATGAGGGTTGGGGTGACTAATAACAGTTGTAGCACCAATAAAGTCTTTTGCCACAGTGATTTAGATTTAGAAATAGACATATCTGTACTTGCAGTAAAGGTAAAGGTATTCCCCATCGACAAGGTTGTCAAGTCGTGTCCAACCATAGGGGGCAGTGCTCATCTCTGTTACTATGCCAAAGAGCCAGTGTTGTCAGAGACTAATCTGTGATCATGTGGCCAGTGTGATTGCACAGAATGCTGTTTACCTTCCCACCGGAGTGGTACCTATTTCTCTACTTGCATTTGCATGCTTTCGAACTGCTAGGTTGGCAGAAGCTGGAACTAGTGATGGGAGCTCACCCCATCATGTGGCACCCAGGCCTCAAACTGCCAACCTGCCAATCTTTTAATAATTGTACTTGCAGTAGTACTTGCAGTAGGCCCATTGAAATAAATGAGATTTGAATTAATCATGACTGATGTCCCATTGATTTCCATGTGTTTAGTATTAAGTCTGGTTTAAGTCCTCATGGCATAATTAACATATTATTATCAGCTACAAATTATTTTGAGGGACACTAGTTTAAGTCCAAAATATACAATAAGTATAGTTCCATGGTTCTTTCTCCCCAGATGGTTCATTTTGACAGTGTAAACCAAGCCATGATGCTGGAATGTAGAGAAAAGGACTATCCTTAACTATTAATCAGATTTTGGTCATATTGCTTTTGGAATACTCCACCTCTTAGAATTCACCAACCAGCACGGTGTGCTGGCTGGCTGGCTTGTCCTGTGTGTGTAAGTGCCATCAAGTTGCCTGTTTTTCGAGAGATGGAGGAAGGAACAAGGGGATCAGTAATCCTGGACTTGATCCTAACCAACAGGGAGGAGTTAGAGGCTGTACATACAGCCCTTAGTCAGATTTCGGCCACAGCAACCTCACTCTGCAGCACCGATCTGGCCTTTTGATGGCACAAAAAGGAGTTACTGTGGCTATATGGCACTCCTTCGACGCTGCATTGTATCGACACAGCACTGGAGGAGCACCATGATGCCCTGGGGGGCAGATTCGGGTGTGTGTCATGAGGACGCTATGTCCCAACTTTGCCCCCATGCTGGTCTCAATGGCCGGTGTGTACAGGGCCTTAGTTACTGGAATCAAAACAGTTGGTCATTTGGGGGTGGGGAGTGAGCATGTAATTCTCGAATTCATGATTGTGGGACAGGACAAAGAAGAGTGTAGTCAAACAGAAACCTTGGATTTCAGGAAATCTGATTTTATCAACCTCAGGGAAATATTGGGTAGAATCTCCTGCCTAGAGATGCTAAAGGAAAAAGACATCCAGCATGAGTGGGATTTAATAATGAAGGAGTTGCTGAAATCACAATTACATGCAATTTCATGAAAACATGAAAAATGGGAAACATCTGAAAAAGCCAATTTTTTTTCTTCTATTTCTTACCCGCCCCTCTGTAAAACAATCGAGGCGGGGTACAACAAGGTTAAAAAACAGATTACAGATTAAAATAATTCAAGAATTCCATCCCAACCTCCCCCCCTTAAAATAGGATTAAATTAGTTAAGTTTAAATTACTAACAATAAAAATACAATACAACCTAGTCTTCATGGGCTGCAACAGATTTCTCCCAGAGGACCGAAGCGTGCGAGGGGGTTCATATGGGGAGAGGCGGTCCCTGAGATAAGATGGACCCAAGCCATGTAGGGCTTTAAAGGTTAAAACCAACACCTTGTACTGCGCTCAATGTGGCTGCACAATAAACTTGAGGAAAAAGAAGGGGAAAAAAGAGACCATGTATAAAGGGCAGAATGAAGGCGAAATCATCAAAGAAGAATACAGATATGGAGCCCAAGTTTGCAGGAACAGTGTAAGGAAAACTAAGTTCAAAATGAGCCAAGACTGCCTAGAAAAGCAAGGAGTAACTAAGAGATTATGATACCAAATATTTTTGAAGCAATATAATGACAAAGGAAATTGTGGGACTGCTGCTCAACAAGGATGGTAAAATGCTAATAGATCACAATGAAAAGGCAGAACTGCTCAATACATATTTTGCTTCACCCCTCCCCGTCTTGAAGGCTGTGTGCTCCTATGCAGCAGCAGAGACCTTAGCGCAAATCAAGATTGATGAACAGTTGTTTGGAATCACTTAGAGGCTTGACATACCACCTCTAAGAGGTGGCTCTGTGTCACCCCTGGAAGCTCTGGGTTGGGGAAGTGGCAACTGCATGCTATGCCCCCAACCAGGTAGGTCCATGGCGCAAAAAGAAGCTGCAAAAAGCAGCTTCTTTTTGTGTCATGGAGAGGGTGCCATAGCTGCCACTGTGGCTCTTTTGTGGCTCTTTGGCAAAGTGCATCTACAAGCTGCTCCAAAGACATAGTGTGATGTTGCCTGCCATGCGGTGAGGTCTGCAGCATGATGCAGGCATGACGGCAGTGTGGGGGCATGTGGCATGCGGTCGCCACAACCCCACTCTGTCTTCATGCTGGTGTTTCTTGCTGGTCTGTTCAGGGCCTAAGTTAAATAAAAAGGGGTTCAGATTTGGAGGGCCAGATGAACTGCATCCTAGAGTGTTGAAGGAACTTGCTGACCTGAGTTCTTCAGTGGGAGCCACAGGCTGCCTAGTTCCCATCTGTTGCTTACCAAGGATGCCTGGATTAGAACATGGATGGGGATGATTTTCCATCCCTCAAGATGTTGTTATACTGCACGTCCCAGCATCCAGCACAGCCATTCATGATGAATGCTAGGAGTTACAGTCCAACATCTGGAGGGCTGTGCAATTCATATTCCTGGATTAAAACATGTGATATAAAATGTTAAATTTATATTTTAGGTATATATTTTTCTAAAGCTGCTTCTTTTTAAAAAAGATCAAATTATAATTTCCTACTTACTGAGTGTTATGACAAAATTTATATGTGTGACCAATTTCTGACAATATTCATGTGCCTTTAAAAAAATGGAAAAGGAGGCTAAAGTTAGATTCGCATTGATAGTAGTTTACCATTGTCTTTCTGCATGAGTGAGGGGCTTGGTAGGAACAGAAGTGACTCTTTATTGCTCTCTACACTAATCACTAGACTAAATGAAATCTCAGAACTATGGATTCTTCTTTCTTGACAAACTATTTGTCAGAAAAACAAGGAAAGAAACAAAAATGTTGCCTGGGTGGCCTTCATTTCAACATTATGCATCATAAATCAGTGGCAGATTAATCCACCAGAAGTGATCAGGGATAGTGTGAGATAAAGAAGGGATGGTTAACAAATTTTTCAGCACTTTTGAAGAAAGGACCATTGCTAGGAGACTTTGGCACAGGGCATGACCAATAGGCCAAAAAATATAGTATACATTTTTACCAGAAATTATAGACATGCCGCTAGAATTCACATGACTCTCTGGTTTTCTGCTTCCTAATGCTCAGTAAAATGGAAGGGAATAGGATTGTGCTGTTAGTAACCACATTTCACCTTAAATTGGGTGGGATATAGATGTTTGCAACAAGAAAATATGTGTTTGCTGACTCTTCCTCCCTGGGTGTTTATTCTTGCAAACCACGTCCTATTTTATACATTCTGGTGATCTTAGACCACTGCCACACTTAATAAAACAGGATGATTGAGAGCTGGCATGACAGCTGTAACTTTGAATTTCCTTACTTTTACTACCAAAAGTTATAACCTTTAAAAATTCTTACAGAAGCCATCATTCCACACTTCTAGATCCTGCTATTACTAAAATGATCAATTGAATTCAATTTAGTTTTATGAAGCCCCATTCATATAGGCATCTTAAAACACTTTACTGGAGGAGATAAAATAACGAGATAACGCATCTCAGAAGGGAAGACAGATGCTCTCAGACCTAGAAGCAAGGCAGAATTCAATACTGTGAAGTGAAGGAATACAAGGAAGGAATTGTTCTTCTATGTATGTAATAAATTCATCATGTTAGTCATCTCAAAGCAGGAGCTAAAGAAGGTGGCTAAGATAGGAACTATTCTAACTGCTGCAGTTGTAAGCATACCTCAGGAAAAGTCATGTAATGGTGACTTCCTTAAACCTCAATGCCACTTACAGTGCAATTGTATATATGTTACTACAATTGTTTATACATATTACCCTACTGAGCTAGGCAGAGTTGCCATGCATAGGACTGAATTTTTAAGCTGTAATGCCAGACTTCAAAGGGGCTTACTCTTAGTACTGGCCTTAGAGGTGGCTGAGCAGGGTGTTTGCACTGAACTCATCTTGAGAGTATTTGCTGTTTGTGTGTAATGACCTAAATCCAGTGGCTAAATCTCGCTAGAAAAGACCCATTGCCAACAAGATTTATATAAATGTTGAATTACTATTCAATAACTGATGCAATAGCTCTGTTCTATGGCTGTAAACAATGCTATAGCCAGGATATAGTACATAAGTGCATCCTCTGAGTCTGTGATCCCTCTATTTCAAGAGGATTATTTTCTTCATTTGTGGGTGCATCCAGATAGGTAAAACAATTTCAAGAACTAGCTGTCGAGTTCTTTTTGTACCTGCATATTCATGGGTTTGCATCCAGTCTTGTTTCTGAAATGTTCTGCATTTCTTTCCCTCCTTCCCACTCTCCCTTCCTTCCCCTCCCTCCTCCCACTGATCAGGTGTCATATCCTTTCTCATGAAACATTTCAGAAGCTGATTTTCACCAATTTCCAATTATCCTTTTTATTATTATTTAAGAGTTGTAGCCAAAGTGCTAAAGCTCTTTAGCAAGTAATTAATGTAAGTATTGCACTAATTAAGTTTTAAGATAATTTTCAGCCTGGTCTGTCAGAGAGCTCTGATAACTCACCAAACTACAAATCCCAGGATTTTGCAGGATAGAGTCATGGCAGTTAAAGTGGTGTCAAACTACTTTGATTTTGCAGTATGGAGACACCCAGAGATGCTAAGGAAGCCTCCTAATGAAATGCAATGAGGCATACCAAAGCACCTCAAGAGTGTCCCAGTGCACATCAGGCTTTACTGAGGTGCACTGATGCCAACTAACTTGTGTTGTGATGTGCTCTGTTCCTACTGTGCATTGGTCCTGTTGTGCAGTTGTCCTGATGTGTATTGGGTCCTGTTGTTCCTTAGATCCTGTTGTGCATTGTGTTCTATTCTGCATTGGTCCCATTGTGCATTGTTTCTCATTGTTTCAACAGTCGCTTCGTTGGTTCTTCTATGGAGTAATGTAACAGGAGTGCTTTGCTGAATATGGACACTGCAAAACTGCTCAATTCTATTTCTTGCATACATAAATCCAGGTGAATTCCAACTAATATTTATTATTTTATTCATTTCTATCCCATCTGTTTCTGAATAATTGGATTCCAGGTGATTTACAAATTATGGAAACCAGTACAGATTAAAACCATTCCCTGGAGGTTTTTAAGCAGAAGCTGGATGACCATCTTTTGGGTATGCTTTGATTTCTTCCAGCTCTTCTATGATTCTATGAAAACCATTATAGCAGTTTTATTTCACTTTAAATAATTGTTTTAAAATAACAATTATATGTATAATTGTTAATTTAAAACAATTGTTTAAAGTGAAATCAAACTTCTACAATTGTGTAGCATGAAAGGGCCCTAGGCTATGCTCCACACTTTTTTAAATTGAATTTTTTTCATAATGATAGAATGAGAAAACATACAATCTATAAACAAATAAATTAAGGCTTTGACTGCAGGATAACAATTGACATCACTGAAAAGCAAACCAAAGGGATCTTTGGCCCAGTACACAAGCGTGCTTTGTGACGCCCTGAGGCCAAAATTAGGGCTCGATAGGCCTGGGTGTCCAGATGCACCCAACCTTACTGATGTCAAAGGTGTGCATGCCCGTCCACATGGTGGGCGCCATAGCTACGCATGTGTGGCACAGCATACAGATGCTTCTCCGTGGCACAGCCCTTATGACGCCGCAAAAAGGAGCTGCTCTAAATGGCTCCTTTCCTGCTGCACATCATTGCCGCCCTATTTGGTTGCTGTGGCAATGCTGCACAGCAAAGAGGGGCGGCATTTTGCAGCATGTGTGTACCGGTCCTTTAATTCTTGCTGAGATAGGTGTAGTCTAAGAAGTTCATTGGATTTTCCTTTCTAGGAAACACAGATTCAAGGTGTAATGTGACTTTCCCAAAGTTGATTTGGTGAGATGGAGGTTTCAACTGCTGTGCATTTTTGTTAATACAGGGGCTCGACAGACCACCTGAAAGGGTGGGCTAGAGGCACCTGTTTTCCCTCTGGAGAGAGACTGCAGCAGCCAAACTGCGCGGCCTCCCTCCACAGTAAAAAGAACTTGCGAAAAACAGGTTATTTTTATGGTGCACAGTGCACCTCATGCCTGACCTGTGGCCCCAATCCTGCATTTTTCTGGGTCAAAGAGAAGCAGCAAAATGCTGCTTCTCCTTGATCCGGAAAAGGGGTGCCCATGCGGTGTTATGCCCTCACTGCACCCTGCATGCATCAGGAGAAAGGGGTGGCCCCTTTCTCCTCTGGATCATTCTCACAGCCATGTGGAAATGATCTGCCCCAAAAAGAAGCTTAATTTTGGAGCTCCTTCCGGCATTGCTGTCAGGCCGCCATAAGTGCCCTGTGGCGGCGCAATGATGTCATGTGTACACGATGCTGTTTGGATGTGGTGCACACATGACATCATCGACACGTGCACCATGTAGACGGTGCTGTGTAACAATGGCAATGTTTTGGCCCAAGGACGGAGCTTCCTGCTCGTCTGTCCCAGGCCATAGTCAAGAAAGATAGATCATTCTTCTTGAAATTTGGTGCTCTTTGTGAGTCCATGGCAAGACTTTATATTGTATGATAAATTTCCATCAGCCAAAAGTCCCACACTCTCCCCCCCCCCCAATTATCTAACTTGAGATCCCCTGTTTTCCTACACTTAGTTATTTTACACTTAGTTATTAGTAATTAGTTAGTTATTCTACACTTAGTTATTTTCCTACACTTAGTTATTTCAGCTGCAATAAAAACTGCAATAAGGTTTCTATATTTTAGGTGGCTGTTTTCTTTACTGTAAATAGAAGCAATAAAAGCCCAGGACAAAACTAGATAGTTTGATGTGTAACGTTTGAATTCTGATTCAGAATTGCATCCCAAAAGCATTTTATCTTGGGACAGTCTAGCCACATATGAGTGTATGAACCTGGAGCTTTGCACTCGCTCCAATATCTTGATGATATATTTCTCTTGACAACTGTTCTTGCCAACTGGATGGATGTTAAAAACCATTTATATATATACATTTATGTAATGAATGCCTGGAGGAAGTAATGGGCCATATGAGACAAAGCAAACTGAAACTTAATCCAGACAAGATGGAGGTGCTTACTGGCAAGGGTCCTAACCTGGGTTTGGAGGTGTGTCAACCAGTCCTGGAATGGGGTTACACTCCCCAGAAAAACTCTGTTTGCACCCTTTATCTGTCTATCATTTAGTTTTATATTTTGTGCACTTTTTTCAAGTACATAGTGAAAAATAATATAAGTTGTTGGGTCCTCCTGAAAAATACTACAGTTTTCTGTGCATGGTCAAAAGACTGTGAGTCTAGGTTTTTACTGCAAAGCTGCAGAGTTTTTCAAACTCTTGCACACTTCTCACAAAGTTGCAATTTATCTTGTGCCAGGGAGAAAAAATCCTGCAAAGTTGTCTAAACTTTCAATATGCAGCTCTTCTTCCAACATAGGCTTCTTCAGGATCAGGAACTTCAAATTCAACTCCATGACATGGAGAATTTTCTTTCCATCTCTAGTTGATTTTTATTTCCAATCTTCTCAATAACTTCCAGTAGCTTAAGGTACTCCCTTATAGCATCTGTATGACAGTGACACAGGCAAGCAAGGCTGTTAGTCCCAGCTGTACAAATGCCGGCCTGATACTTTATTTAAGTGTTCCAGTATGAATGAAGTAGCTTCTCTTCAGGCATTTTTAAATGCCTTTGGACTTCTTCAAACCCTGATGAAATGAGACAGATAAGTTGCAGCACGTCATTCTGTGTAGAGCTGCACTTTGAGATCAGAAACAAGGAGGTGTACGTTAATGCAAAGAGACAAATCAGTGTTTTTCCCCCTTTATTTTTTCCTTTTGGAATTACGTTCTCCTTTGGGGATTTTATATATATATATATATATGTATATATATACACACTGTTTTTCTTCTACTGCTTGCATAGCTTGATAAGGGATGGAAGGAATATTCAGGAATATATCAAACACCGCATACCGTTCAGCTGCCGACAAGTCTACATAGGGATCATCAAACACAGTGTTCAAACACAAATCAAGGAACATGAGAGACACTGCAGACTGGGTCAGCCAGAAAAATCAACAGTAGCAGAACATAGAATCATAGAATCACAGAGTTGGAAAAGACCACAAGGGCCATCCAGTCCAACCCCTGCCATGCAGGAACTCCCAATCAAAGCATACCCGACAGATGGCCATCCAGCCTCTGCTCAAAGACCTCCAAGGAAGGAAACTCCAACACTCTCCGAGGGAGTGTGTTCCACTGTCGAACAGCCCGTACTATCAGGAAGTTCTTCCTAATGTTGAGGTGGAATCTCCTTTCCTGGAGCTTGCATTCATTGTTCCTGCTCCGTTCTCTGGAGCAGCAAAAAACAAGCTTGCTCCCTCCTCAATGCGACATCCCTTCAGGTATTTAAACAGGGCTAACATATCACCTCTTAACCTTCTCTTCTCCAGACTAAACATCCCCAGCTCCCTAAGTTGTTCCTCATAGGGCATGGCTTCCAGAACCTTCACCATTTTAGTCGTCCTCCTTTGAACACACTCCAGTTTCTCCACATCCTTTTTGAATTGTGGTGCCCAGAACTGGACACAGTATTCCAGGTGGGGCCTGACCAAAGCAGAATAGAGTGGCACTATTACTTTCATGTTATAAACCATCCTGGGCATACATTCTACTTGAAAATACTGAAATTCTGGAGCATGCTAAGCCTGACAAACCCAAACCTATTTGAAATATGATTGAAATATATATTTTTCAAACATCAAGAAAGTTTGGCAAGAAGCATTCTGGATTGACAAGAAACTTTACAGTGCAGGACTTATTCTGCATAAAAATTCACACATGGTTGTTTTATGCACAGAAGAGGTTGCAATTGGTGATTTATTTTGTGTAAAATTCACACCTGGTTGACTTCTTACAATAAAATAGCATTTTCTCTGAAGGAAACTGTAATTGTGCGGGAATATTGTTTTCTGGTAAGCAAGTGTGCTGTAGTGTTCTGAATATAGGACGATACTGGGAGAGCAGGGTTCGAATCCCCACTCAGCCATGGAGTCTCACTGGGTGACTTTGTGCAAGTCACATCCTCTCAGTGTTAAAGTCAGGCAAGGACAACCCTCATCTGAGCAAAGTCTGCCAATAAAACCCTGTGATAGATTTGCCTTCATGTTATCATAAGTCAAACATGACTTGAAGACACATAAGAATAACAAATTATTTTCTACACAGAAAATGTTGTCTCCTGTGAAAAAAATTCATACGCAAATATTACATAGAATAAGTCCCAAATTGCAAACAGGCTTCAAAATGGCATCATTTTCAAAAACTTACTTGTAGCAGGAAGAAAATTGCTAAAATTACTTGTTGCTTCCCTTGAGGTGAAATTTAATAAAGAATTACATCTCTAGTTTGTATAGGAGCATCATTTCAGCTGAAAATTCTCTGCAAATTTCAGCCCTTGGATAGGCTTAAGATACTAAAGGAGAACTAATGAATGAATTAAAGAGCATTTGCTGGTCTTCCTTTTTATACTGAATATAGCAAGGTTAGCAATGTCATATAGACACTATTTTAAATAATGTTTGTATATATTTTTATTTGGATAGTGAAGGCCTGCTAAATAACCATTATTTTTTAAACCAGACATGCAGATCTTGATATCTAGAATATCAAGTGGACAGGCTGTAATTGTAGGGTTACCTAAACATGTCAGACATAATAGTACAGTATGACAATTTCACTGGTGTTTAGAAGCTCTTAGCTACGTGGCATTTAGGTTATTACTCACATGATTAAAATTAATTTTTCCCTGTTGTTTGCTGAATACTTTTTGATTTGGATAGTTAAGTATTTGAGCTAAGGCTAATAAACCTAAGATGAATGTTTTATCATGGATATTGCATGTTCTTTAAGGTTTCTCATTATATGTCCCTCACGTTTACTTTCAGAAAGTCAATACTATATTTATGAATTTTATATGGGGCCTTCATCACCCCATGTTTCACTCAAATAATTGCAACTGTCATTTTCAGAAGGTGGATTTAAGTCTCCAGATTTCAGTTTGTATCACAAGACATATCCTATTTATGCAAATAACAGCCCAATGCAGATGCCTCTCTTTGATTATTTCTGAAATCAACTTACTTACAATCTCTTTTTGGATGTACTACCTTAAGTTCTATTACTTTAAGAAAGAAATGGACCTGGCCTACAATCTGTTGACAATTACAGTTTTGCCACCTTGGATCCCATCCTGGGAGAAGGGCGGGATATAAATCCAGTTAATAAATAAATACAACTTGATCCATATAGTCATGCTAAGCTATGGGATAAAGTTACTTTGCAAATTGTGAGACAACCCTTTTTAGGTGAAATAAATGGATTGATTGTGAGCTTTATGGTCTGGCTCATTTGATTGGCTCAGACTGAGAATTTTTGCCATCTACAATATTGAAGTTTGCTTCTCAGTTACCCAGGGGTGCACTATGGCAATATTTATAATTATCTTTTGGTATCCATATATCTAAACCATCCACTCTGACTGCCACAGCCACCCCTGCTTTGTTAGAAACATTAATCAGTCAGATTCCTTACATCCTTACTTGTAGTCAACTATTTCTCAAAGAACTGTCATTGTTTAGCCCCATACAATCTTGCGTTCTTACACAGGTATATACGCATTAGCACACAAAAATGCATGATATGAAAAACCCTGTTTTAATTTCAATGATTTTTTTCCCAAATCCCACTGACATCTTCTCCATCTTCTTGTTTTGTTTTGACTTTGTGTTTTCCTCCCACACTTAAATTAATGCATTAAGAACAACACATTTTCCTCAATTTTCTCATCTGTGTGTGCAATTCCTTAATTTACATAAAGTTTCCCCACTAAATCAAAAATGTTTCGGAACATCTTTTTCCCCCAATTATGTTATTTTAAACTATTAACATTTAAAAATACATGAATTGTTTTGTGACACTTTATTGTGGGTCCTGAAAACTTGACTTTGTGAGGGCTGTCATGTCCAAGAAAATTTCTTTACATTCCTAGGACACATACATGTACAGCAACACATATGTGTGTGCATGTGCACACACACACATACACATGCACATACATACACATGCACGAGATTGTCCCCACAGGCCCTTTTTTCAAGCAAGAAGTGTATACAATAAAATAAATAGTGGACCTGAACCAATCTAGCACACATCTGTGCTTCAAGGGATAGAAATACCGGTAACTTCTATGGAGTTAGTCCTCCCCTTTGACTGAAATGGAGAAAGAAATTCTCTCAATGTTACCTTTAATGCAAGGATGAAAAACTGCCTCCCTCCCACCACAATTTTGGATCACATTCCCTTACCATTAACTTGTCCTGATGTGGACTTTTCGGACTTGAAGTCCAAATATCTGGAGGTTCAAAGCCACTCACTACTGGTCTGTATCTAGGTGAAAGTCTTTGCTAAGACCTATAAACCCCAAATACAGCTAAGGTTCAGGCTATCTGAAAGATGATATCTCATTATATGAGCATACCCAAGATTTAAGATTTTGGGGAGAGGGCTTTCTCTGGATCCCACCACCACCATAGGGTTGGTGAGGATCCAGGAGAGAGCCTTCTCAGTGGCTGCTCCCAGACTATGAAACTTTCTGCCAAAGGTTTTCATTTGCTTCTCTTGTTGCTTTCTTTTCACAAACTGCCAAAGGCCTTCTTATTTAAACATGCCTTCAGCTTGTAACTGGTTGGGGTAGTGCCAATGACTGTGCTGGATTTAATGTGTAAGAGATCTTTATGGGGCTTTCTAGATTGGCAGGAAAGGGCGACATGAAATTGCCTTTTCCTTAATACTTAGCAGGTGTGTAATAAAAAGGCATAGGGCAGCTACACTGAGAAAGTGTGGGGATGACTTATCTGAAGTCTTTTCTGTTGCTCAGCAACTTCATTGGAAGCTGTCAGGATGCTAGAAACACAGGTGGAGCAGCTGCACAGGTGCCAATGAATGGGGCTTTTGGCCGCACTGGACCTTTAATATTTTTGTTGTTGTTGTTGCTGGCTGCGAACTGTGCAGTTGCACTGGTACATCATACAGGCAATTGTATTGCCAGCTGCAAACTGCGCAGTTGCGCAGGTACATCACACATGAACTGCGCTGTTACACCCTTTTTAAAAAGAAGCTGGGAAAAGCAGGTCCTTTTTAAAGCTGCTTTCCCCCCACTAAAATGCAAAAGAAGTGCATTCATGCCAAACTTTCAGTGTGGGTCATCTAAAGGCTACACTTTCATGCAGGCATGAACACACCCCTTTTTGCCAGTCTAGATCAGCCCAATGTGATTTATTTTAATGTGTGGTGCAAGCCACTTTGGGTCTCATATGGGTGAAAAGTGGGATATAAATAAAATAAATATATTTGGATTATATTCAAGGTAGAGCGAGCATTTGAAAGAGGAGATAAGCGGATGCATGTATCTAATTAATGATTAAGGATTTTTATGACTGTACAATAGTAAGACTATTTAAAGGGGAAGGATTCAGTCTTTTTATAGAAGAATATATGTGGTCAAAAACTGCTTATTTTGATTAAAGAAGAATTATTAATTATTATCAATGTTTTTGAGAGTTTGAAAATTCTTGACTGGCTCTAAAAAGAAAAAAAGATAGTGATTTGAGGCTTGTTGGTCTACAAGCCACCATTGTTACCACCCTATTAGTGAATCCCACTGAGGTAAGTGGGACTTACTTTTTAGTAGACATCAGTAGGCTCACACTGTCTGCCTACAGATGTTACATTCTTATTATGCATCATTTTTCAGTCAATGCAGTCGCCTTAGATGACCATTATCACTGTGCAATGGAAGACATCAGTCTTTAACTATAACAATCCCTATCTTATAAATAGAAAACTTTCTAAAGATATAGGATCCTGTCCAAATTCTCCTCTCCCATTTGTTTTTCATTCTGTGCCTTGGGAGTCTTGCTACAACACTGCCATAGATGATTACTGTAAAGGGCAATCTAAGACATTAGCTATCTTGTGCATAGGAGAAAATAGTGGCCTCTCAAGCCAAATAGACTGGCTGTTGACTCTTACTGTCTGTTGACTCTTACCGACAATGCAATTGGGATTTGCCACCATATCTAAGGGCAGCTGCCTGGTTAGGAATTCAGGACAGGCTGTGTAGCATACATAGCTTTGTCCTCAGAGGTATAGTAAAGGCAAGGGAGGAAGTTTTTGAGGGTCTGCCATTTCTGCACCCAAACATTTGCCACCTGGTATGATTGCTTCAGTCTACTTAACAGTAGGGTCAGTCCTGTGTAGAGCCTAGTATATTTCATTGTGGATACAAAAAGTCAGTGATGAACCCTCTTCTGACTTGAAATCATTAAGACTTTCAGCATAATCTTATGTGCTTTCATTCAGAGGTAGATCATATTGGGTTAAATTGGATTTACTCTCAAGTAAACAAGCACAGGATTGAAGAATTTAAGCAGCTTGAGTCATCATCATCATCACCACCATCATCTTTGTGTTTATCTAAACATTGCCTTTGAATACCATCATATTTTATTCCTCATATAATAAAAAAAATTAGCATTGGAAAATGTGGCTTCCTCTTTTGCCTGTCTATAAGGATTATTTGCTTTAATCACTGTGAATAAAAGAACAGAAATTAACTAATGCCACAAGGAAGCTCTCAGCACAGAAAACCAGCATTTTGCCCAGGCACCTTGAACACTTGATTACTTCTTCAGGTAATAATTGCAATCTATACTCTTGACTTAAGAGCCCTCAACATTTTAACAACCAAGAGGAGGGCTTGTTTTCATTCACAAATGAGAGCCATGGTTGCAAATTGTTTAAGGCTGAACTGCTTTCAGCGTATAACAGTAACAAAATACTAAATCCCTGTTTGGACATCTCTGCAATTTAGATTTAGAATTTGTCGGATAATATTTCACACATCCCGCAGCCATTTATATGCTAATGTTTCCAACAAATTATCAGATACAACCTTTTCCCGCCATAAATGACCTGTCATATTCATAACGGCATCTGCATTGGATAACAGGGTTCCCCCCTCCATTTTATCCATCCCAAACTGCACATCCATAAAGAAACTAATTACAGGGTTTCACAGCTGATAATATACTTCCTTGCCTTCTAATTTATGATGTGCAAAATAATTCAAAGAAATTGGTATCCTGGAATTTAAGGGACTGGGGGAGGATGAAGATGATTGATAAGAAACACAGAAAGGGTATTTTCACTATAATTCTTGCCTTTTTTTCATTTCTTGAGTGAAAAAAAATACACTAGATTTTGTATCTAAATCTAATTTCTATTTCATAGTACATCAAAAGCAAAAGGTTTCTTGTGACAACTACCTTTAAACAGTAAACCCAATGCATTGTGTATTCCACCACTCCCCAAAGCAGCATATTCCACTGTCAAACAACTTTTACTGTCAGGAAAGTTTTCCTAATGTTTAGGTGGAATCTCTTTTCCTGTAGTTTGAATCCATTGCTCCATGTCCTAATCTCTGGAGTAGCAAAAAATAAGCCTGCCCCACTATGACATCCCTTCAAATATTTAAACAGAGGAGTTTATTGCACTGCTCTTTCTCATCCTTTCCTCCCAAGCTAGGTGTGGAATGAAAACTTTCACATGCAGATTATATGGCAGGAGGCATTCCATACCTGATCATGGCATCGTGTACCTGATCCAGACTTCTCCCGCACCTTGCAAAGAATGGGAAAATCCTGTTCTTTCAGAAAGTGTAGGAGAAGTCTGGATCAAGTATGGGATGCCATGATTGGCTATGGGATACCTCCTACCTGTGCCTAGTTTAGGAGGAAAGGATGGGAAAGGGCAGTGCGATATTATATTAAGTTATCATGTCACCCCTAAAACTTTTCTCCAGGCTAAACATATCCAGTACATAAGACATTCCAGTGAGAAAGAGTGCATATACACTGTAGAACAAATGCAGCCATACCATTTTAACTGCCATGGCTCCATCCTATGAAACTCTGAGTTTTGTAGTTTTACAAGTCTTTAGCTTTCTCTCCTAAATTGTATGTAGACCTGCACATGCATTTTGTACTCAGGGTTCTGGATCATGCAGCAAGCTTATGAAGGAAGAGAAGTAAATGTATAGATTCCTCCCCATATGTTGAGCTGAATGTGCAGACATTGGGGTCAGGAGGAATGTGGACCTTTGGGGGCATGGTCAGGACCAAAATCTTCGGAATGTTCCAGGGAGCACGAAGTGAAGATGAAATTAGTGGTGTAAGAAATGGCCTGATGGCCTATCCGGTAAGATAACAGAAATAGCCACAGGGTGCTATTGTGTTAAGGCAATTCCTTTCTACAACTTTGGGAGAAACTTGGTGGACCCAGGAGGAGGATTTAAAACCAAACCACACCACGGTATTCCTTTTGTTTTCTGGAGACTTTTGCTCCAGAAAAATAAGATACCATTTCTCAAGATGCCCCCCTCTCTCACAGAGAGAGAGAGAGAGGGAGGAGGGGGAAGAAGAGAGAGAATGGAGAAAGTTCAGGTGTCATAAATGAACCTCACTTTCATGAGGTGAGTGAGGTTCATTCATGAGACCTGGTCTTTCTCTCTTTTCTTCTGTTGGTGGAAGCCAAGCACTTTGCCTTCTCTCATATATTCCAGCAGAAAAAAAAAGCTGAAACATTTATAAATGTCACACATATTCTATTTTTTAATCACTGTAAAACTGTTCTTTTCTGAAAGGAGAGCTCTGAAATTATCATAACTTCAGTTGCAGATGTATTGTATCAGAGTAACTGGCAGATGTTGGGGGCCACATTGGGCCCCTCATGAAACTTTCTTTGCTTCCCTTTACACCTGTAAAATGTTTCTTAAGCTGTCTGATGCCAGGAACCAGCAGGTGAGTATTTCCAATATGCCAGGGATTGGCATCATATTCTTGCCTCTGATCAGAACCATTTATTTTCTTTTCTAGAAATTTGCTGCAAATTGGCAGCCAATGGCCTGTGGACCAGTACTTTGAGCCACATTATCCTAAGGGGTATTGTGGGTTTATTTATTTATTTATTTGCATTTTTGTGGAGTATTAGGCCCCTTAGGTGTCTGAAAATGGCATGAGGGACACGTGGCTTTCATTGTATCACGTTTTGTTTAGCCATGCACCATGTGAACCAGTGCCCCAGATTCAATCCTAAAGGTATTTTTTAGGGAATAAATTCCAGGGATTGCAACAATTTCCCAGTAAACATGCTTAGGACTGCACTGTTGAATCAGTGTGTTACTTCTCACAGAGCACAGGGCAAATGTGAGACATTCATTTCATCTGCACATTTCTCATTTCTTTTTATTGCCTCTCCCCCGCCCCCTATCATTTTATGAAGATGATTACATTCCTGAATTCCTGAATTTTATCATAAGCTTTGTCATGCTGAAAATTGGGTTTGTACCATATTTAGTGGATTGGTGTTACTTACTAAACCTGTGTCATAAATGTGACTTGGGGAGTAATTCACCCAACAAATGTGTAACAACAGTTAGCCATTTATATGATAGCTTGCATCTATAGTGTCGTATGTGGAAATAACTGGCTTGCTGAGTAAACTCTTTGTGATGAATTGCTCATTCAGCCTTAATCTACAGCTGCCATGATAGGATTGTATTACCTATCATAGCAATAAATTTTTTACTAACCTTCTGGTCCTGCTTTTTCTCTCTTTGTGAAAGGGTTTACTTTGTTCCCCTTGAAAAACCTGAACTTTTTCTCTCATCTGCCGGTTAGATGTGAAGTGACTTACATTATCCTAAACCAGGGGTTGTCTGAGTGGCATTTCAGATGAGCCTTTTTTTATGGCTGAAATTTACAAGGGTTTTCCACACTATAACCTTGCTTTGTTTTCCTGCCACTTCTTCAGTCTTACCACAGAAAATCCACTGAGAAGACAAAACAAAAAACAGCTGCAAGTACCTTCTGCCTGCCAGAGTGATAAAAAGCCTACTATGAATCCATCTTTTGTCCCTGCATGGCCTAGACCAGACAGGGAGCAGGATAAAGCGTTCATGAAGACTGTACTATTTCAGATGGCAAATGACTGGGGAGCCATTTTTTAGTACCTCTCATAGTCTCTCTCTCTGGCTTTTCTTCACTAATGAAGATTCAGGAAAGACTCAACCCACACTTTCTACAAGTGCGTTGATGACTAAAAAGGCTGATCTGAGATAAACAAGTCCAGTTACAGAAAGCACAGCAGAAAGTCTCCTTGGGTGATGTTTCCAAGTTGTGGCTCTTTCTGCATTGTCATTTCTCTTTGAGACTCATTTGGCATGAGTTCTCAAAAGAGGCTACAGCATTGTGGATAGTACGTCTTTATGCCTCCCAATGTGAGGCCAGGGAAGATCATTGTGGGTGATCAATTTGGCCAAGCTTGAGATGTTATTTCAGGGAGTCCTTGTATCTCTTCTTTGGGGCGCCCCTCTTATGCTGACCCGTGGCGAGTTCACTGTAGAGTACTATTTTTGGGAGGCGGTGGTCCTCCATCCTAGAAATGTGCACTGCTCAGCGCAGCTGCGTTTTCAATACCATGGCCTCAATGCTGGTGATCCTTGCTTGCTCAAGGACAACAGCATTTGTCACATAGTCAGTCTAGTGTATATTTAGGATTGTGTGTAGACAGCGCTGATGAAAGCGTTCGAGGAGTCATAGATGTTGGTGATAGGTGACCCATGTTTCAGACCCATAGAGGAGAATGGACAGTGCAGTGGCTCTGTACACACTGATTTTTGTGCTTCACCTCAGGTGTTTGTTACTCCAGACTCTTTTGTGAAGCCTTCCGAATGCACTATATGCCTTTGCTAATCTGTGATTGATCGCTTTATCAATCTTGGTGTCTGAGGAGATGATACTTCCCAGGTAGGTGAACTGCTGGATGGACTTAAGCACAGATTTGCCTATGATGACGTGGGGGTGATAGTGCTCTTCTTGTGGTGCAGGATGGGAGAGAACTTCCATTTTCTTGAGGCTGACTTCCAGCCCAGGTCACTCTGATCGCATTGTCTCCTTACACCTCCCACATGTTGCTCTCTTCAGTATATATGCTCCAACTATGCAAGCCGACCCTGTGGAGAAAGACAAATTCTACTCAGACCTATGCCACCTCATACAAAAAGTCTCTGCAGAAGATAAAATCATTATCCTTGGTGACTTCAATGCCAGAGTAGGAAAGAACTTCAAAACTTGGAAAGGTTTTCTAGGCAAGCATGGTATCGGAAACTGTAATGATAATGGATACCTCCTGATATTTAACATTGTTTTATTGCACATTTCTCTTGTTGTTATCATTATTGTTTATTTATATATTACCATCAATTTACATTCTGGGATTTGCAGTTTGTTGTGGCACCAGAGCTCTTCGACAGAGGTTCCATTGCTCACAAAGCTACAGATCCCATAATTCCATAGCATTGAGCCGTGACAGTTAAAGTGGTGTCAAACGGCATTATTTCTGCAGTGCAAATTAAATCTAGGTCTCTGGATTCTAGCCGCTTGGAAGAGAACTTAGCAAAGCACCCCCCCCCCCCTGTTTTTCACTCCTATGGGGAAGTGGAGGAAAGCTTCCAAGCAGGCACCGGGGTAAAAGGGACTCTCTCCTACTCTGGCAGCTGCTTGGAAGGGAATTTTCACTCTTATGGGGAGGTTCAGGTGGAGAGAAGCTCCCAACCGACCACCAGAGTAAGAGGGATTTCCTCCTACTCTTGCAGCAGTGTCATGATCATCCCACACTTACCAGGACACAACACATGCCCTCCTCTGCTCAGAGCCTCTGCTCATCTCCTTTCCTTTCCCTTCCCTTTGTGCCTACTGGGCTCTGGGTTTGGCACATCTGTTCAATACTACCCAGAGCCTTGAGAGCAGGATGATGAATTCCCTTCCAAGCAGTTAGAAATTCAGAGACATAGGTTTAAATTGCAGTGCAGAAATAATGCAGTTTGACATCACTCCTGTGTTGAGGCATCCAGGATCTGCTGATTCAATCAGCCCAGCCAGCCAGGACATTTCCAGGCTCTTCAATCTGGGATTTTCCTGGTTTTCCAGGACAAATGGCAAACCTAGTCATGTGTATGGCATCAGCTGTTCAGGAAGTAAAGATAAAAAGAGTTCCACAATGCTTTTCAACTGTTAATGTTAGGAGTGCTCCATCTAGAAGCAACTGCAGACTGCTTCTGTGTCAAAATTGTGTTTGAGTTGACAACCATGGTGATGAAATGGTGCAATAGTGGTTTCACTTATTCCTAGTCATCATTGAATATGTAGCTATTGAATGATGGGTGTGTATGTACAACAATTCTCAAATGTGTCTAGGAAGCAGCAGTAAAGGAGTCATTAGGGACTTGGGGCTATATGGACTTATCTCATGCTTCAGATTCCTGGAGGAAAGATATTTGTTTAGCCACATTGGCTGCATACATAATACAGTTTGACACCACTTTAACTGCCATGACTCAATGATATGGAATTTTGGGATATGTAGTTTTGCTAGATATTTAGCCTTCTCTGTCAGAGTGCTCTGATGACACAGCAAACTACAAATCCCAGGATTCCATAGCATCGAGCCATGGCAGTTAAAGCGGTGCCAAACTGTATTAATTCTGCAGTGTGGCAGCAGCCATTCTTGTGGAAAATCTGAGGTTGTCCATTCATTCCTTGAAAGGGGAATGCAAAGATGTAAACTGGCTTTTTGTCTATTGGCATAAATCAAAACCCACATGGTTGAAAGTCTGAGAGAATCACCTTCTTCCTTTAGGCTTATCCAAAAGGGGGAAAAATTTCTGGAAGTTTTAAGTTCTTGGAGGTTTCTTATTTTGATTTTACCTGCATATTCCCATTTTCATCCAAATGCTTTCTTGTTTTCCTCATTTGTCACTCCTTTGTGTTCTTCCTTCTCCCTTGCCTCCCAACCATATGTCACATTGAGACACAGGCAACATTTCAGAAATTGATTTTCAACAATTTCAGGAACTATAGTCAAAGTGCTAAAGAGCTTTAGTAATATTACACTAGTTATGCATTCCTCTTTCCCTTGCTTGATCTCTGTTGAATCTGTGTGCTGCAAACAATAGCTTTGTTTACTGGTAGAGATAATCTTAGCTAGTTCTCAAATAATACAGACAACCAAGTAGAGATAAATTTTATTTCAGAAAAGACTAGGTTGATTTACAATGACCTGGGAATATGTAGTCCTTGGTAATGCTATGTGTTCTCAGGAAATACTTCAGATTGAAGAAAATGTTATGTGGCTCTCCAGACTAAAATTGTTTTGCACAGGAACAATATTTGGAACTTATATCTAGGAGTAGCTGTATTGGCCATACACCAAAATATAATAAGGTCCAAATTCATAAAACAGCAATACCTTTATTGAGCCAACTCATAAGTACAAAATGCACATTGCAAACTTTTTAAATTCCCACTGGCTAAGATGTTAAAAATTATACAGGAGAAATTAAAATATGATGATGCTATAGCCACAGGCCTACATTTTGTCAAAATGTTTTCTCAGTTAAGATAGGATGGAGGGATATTCATGCAGGGAGAGGCCATTCCTTTTGTCTGCAAGAGAGAGAGTCTTAAAGATCTGGGACTATTAGGGACTTTTTTCTTCATCTGGAGGGGCTCTTTGGCAACTTTTCATGTCCTCCACAGAAGCTGTCAGAAACTGAGTCTTTCAGCTTGCCTGTCATGGTTAATAGGATTGGTTTGCTTGCAATTGTTTTGATTACTCATAATGTATTGTAGGGTAGTAATACTGGATGATGGGACATGTAGTCTTAAATCAATTGTTAAGTCTGTTCACATTCTTTTGCTGGCTAATGAGCAGAATGGAAAATGTAGGAAAGGTTGTGTTGGAGTTTCAAAGTTGATCTCATGAGAATGCGTGGTGTAGGGTGAAAAGCAGAGTGATCATGGGAAGAATGGAGAATTAATTTTGTTTGATTTTATGGGCAAATGGGGTGTCAGCCCACTCAAAAGTTTGAACCATTGTAATGGTTAAATTATGCAGGGTTAATGCTTATATCTCAATCTCTTCAACATAGCTGCCCCGACTGATCTCAAAGAGGCGGGATATAAATAAATTTTATTATTTATTATTATTATATGCGTGTGGAGAACATCTATAGTTTCTGAAAAAAGGTTTTGTTTTTTTCACTACTGAAGCCTAGGAAAGTTATTGCACTTCCTTTTCACCCGACCTGGGCATGGGCTTGAATGGATGAAAATGGGTGTTATCACACAGCATAATGCTGCCGATGCTGCCAGGAGACTACAAGCTGTCTGCCAGCCACACTTAGCTTGCCCAAATTTTGCAAGGATGGAAAGCTTCCATACTTCAAAATGGGCTAGTTAAGAGTGGTTGGGGGATGGCTTGTAGTCTCCTGGCAGCATTAGCAGCATTTTGGGTGTTCACCCATACAAGCCTGTGCCCAGCCCGTGCCCAAATCAGGCAAAAAATGAAGTGCGATAATCTCCTTGGTTTCTGAACTGAACTTTTTCTGTACTTGGCAGATGCTATCTTCACACTTTTATGTGTATCACTTGAGACCACCATGTGATGAACCAAGAACCAAAAGATAAGCCAACAGAGAGACAACAGCTAATATACATTTTATTTTTGCCCAGTGTACCTCAGCTAACTTAAAAATCATACATTTAGGGCCATCACATTTTGTCAACAAGTGTGCTCTGACTACTGGCATGCAAACCACTTTCCTTTCCGCTGAACTTATCCTGAGTAATTGTAGAAGACAGAAACACAGATGTAACACTCAAAAGAATCCACCTGCTGCTTTCATTTAGTTGGATTCCATCTAACCCTATCTAAAAAGTCAAGATATTTAAATGAGAAAAAAAAAAAAAGAAACAACCGGATAGCGAGATAAGAAAAAACTTCTGAACAGCCCTTGAAAGCAATGGCAGATCAAAGATAACAACAGCAAGACAGAAAGCAAATAAAAAGCAAATTATAGAAGAAGATGTGAGAGGAGATAAGGCTGAAGATGAGGTTATAGGAATCTTACTAGAAAGCCTTTGATGCATTCTTTTGAATTGCCTTCGCCAAGACCCCCAAAAGAAAGCAGGAGGCAAAAAATTGGATTTCAGTACCACATACCTTTACTAAATTAAAGAGGAAGTTACAAATATATTAACTTTACTTAATCCAATGGCTTTGCCTTCCCCACCTTGGGAAGAAAAGAGTGTTAATGCTATGGATACTATCTGTTGGGAATTAGAAAGAAAGAAAAATAAATTGGATTTGTACAAGGGGATCTATCCTCAATCACTGAATTTAGATTCTGCAATTCACTGGATTTTTGAATATGCACATTACCCAGTGAAGCCCAACCTTATAACCTCTGGGGGATGGGGATGGGGGGGCGGGGCTGAAATCAATTTCATGTTGCATGCATCTGTCTTCTTCTGGAGAATGAAATATGGAAGGTTTTTATTTTGTTTTAGGTGTTTGCTGGGTTGGCTTCATCAAAGGTGTGTGTTCCACAAGAGAAATAGTTTTGTATTCTGGGAAACAAAGTGTCTACTCAGCCAGTTCCACCTTTTGTTTTTGTTTTTTTAAATTGTGGTCCATTTCCAGCCTCACATATGCATGTATATGAGAATCTACAAGAAGTGTGTGTGTGTGTGTTCGTGTGTATACATGTGTGTGCATGTACATGCATTTACATACATCATTTTTAACTGAGTAGAATTAAAATGGAGTTAATTTCCATGTATTAGCTGTACAATGTTTTTTTGGCTTTTATCCACTGGCATGTGAGACAGATGTACATGTGCAGAGCAAGGGAAGGACTTGTACAGTACTCCATATATTGTTGAACTGCACCTCCTCAAATTCCTCATCATTGCCTATCCTAGCTAGGACTGTTGGGAGTTGTAGTGCAACAATATTTGGAAGGCCACACAATTCCCACTCCTGATTATGTTATAGGAGATATATATGTTGAAAGGATGGGAATATAGGGGCGATCTAGACTGCCCAAAAGGCATGGTCTGTGACCGTCCCAGGAAGCAGCAGGATGGGGCCAAGGCTGCCACACCGGCAGCCTCCATGGCCCCATCCCGCTGCTTCCAGAGGCCGCAGGGAAGTGGCAAATCCCTAAGTGGGATGCAGCCCGCTGCACCCTGCTTGAGGAGGCGGGCCTGAAGGGAGAAAGGGGCCGTCACTGCGGCCCCTTTCTCCCAGGGTCTTTGCTGCGGCTATCTAAAAGCTGCGGCAAAGACCCACCCACAAAAAGGAGCTCCATTTGGAGCTCCTTTTTTGCGTCACGGAAAGGGCACGATTTGTGCCCTCCCGCAGTGCAAAGGTGTCATCGCGTGCACAGCTCTTCCAAAAGCTGCGCACACCATGACGCCATCATGGCACATCCGTATGGACACCGCCATTTAATTATGGCAGCGCCCACACGCGCTAGGGTTTGGGAAGATGTAAAAGCTACGCCCTCCCAAACCCTATTCATGCCGCAAAGAGCCCTAAAGGCGCTCTTTCACGCCCGTCTAGAATGGGCCATAGTCTTCATACTCCTTTCTTACTTTACACTCATAAAGATTTTAAAGCAGGGGCAGCCAGCATGACCTCTCCATGACTGTTTTTATATGTCTTCAGTGCAGACCACACTTTTTTTTCAGTTGCAGAAAAGGTTTCCCACACATGAACATAGGGTCTATCAGAGAAACAAGTATGCTTAGCCTTCTTGGTAAAACCTTTTTGGATCATGCTTGCTCATAAGAGTTTATCAGACGGGAGGAATTTCTCTTTATTTCGAATGGAGCCAATTGGAGCCAATTCGAATTCATGTGAATTTGCTAGTTTAGCGAATTTATGTGAATTCCAATTGTGTTCGGAATGCATTCAGAATGACTTCCCATTACCCAAAAATGACTTCCCGTTGCCCAAAATTGTGTGAGATACTTTAATAGGCAATAACGTGAAACCCCATGATTGCGTTCGGATTGCCATTAGATTATACTTCCAATTTCCGTCGTCTGATAAACTCCCTTGTCACTCACACAGTCTAATGGAGGAGACTGAGAGAAGAGAAAAGTGGCTGCAGGTTAGAATGAAGTAGGAAGAGAGTGGGTGTTGAAAAGTAAAGAAGCAGGGGATTTGTATACTAGTAATTTCACATAAATAAATTAATAAATGTATAGATTTATAGATGAAATGTGTTACTCAACATTCCCCATAGAAAGAAAGCATGGTTTTACACTTCACTACACTGCAGATCTTTTTACTATGATGTATTAGGTAATATTTCAATTTCTGCTTGTGACAGATAAATGAGACAATCCATGACTGACAATTTACCAAAATTATTAATTTTTTAAAAATAATTTAAGATGGACGTTTAACAGTGTTTGGATGTGGGAGATAGCAAGATTAATTGGTTCATCCACTTGGGCAGTGGGGCTTTGACTCTTTAACTCTTAAAAGCCAGGTTTAAACCCATGGGAAGCCATGGTTGTGGAACAAAATTAGGGTCATTATATTTTTTAAAAAATCTGCAACATCCCTTCTATTAATAACTGCTTGGGACAGGGGCACAACATATCTCTCTCTTTATTGAGATTAGCTGTGTCTGGTTACTAGTTTAGGGGTTCCATGTCAGTGGGATGGGGAATCCATTTTGGATTTTAGCCTGAAATTAAAAGGAGCTTTCTGGTTATTGGCCAGTGGGTTCTATTTCATTGGGTTGGCAGATTCATTTTAGATTTTGGTCCGAAGACATTATCCAATGTGCTTATTTCTAAAATAGATTTGTCACAGTTCACACTAAAACACATAGAATCATAAAGCTGGAAGCGACCCCCAAAGACCATCCAGTCCAACTCCCTGCCATGCAGGAACACAAAATCAAAGCACTCCTGACAGATGGCCATCCAGCATCTGTTAAAAAACCTCCAAAGAAGGAGACTCCAGTACTTTCAGAGACAGTGTGTTCCACTGTCAAACAGCTCTTACCGTCAGGAAGTTTTTCTTAATGTTGATGTGGAATCTCTTTTCTTGTAGCTTGAATTCATTTCTCTGTCCTAGTCTCTGGAACTGCAGTGAACAAGCTTGCTCCACCCTCAATATGACATCCCCTCAAATATTTAAACATGGCTATAAACATGTCACCCCTTAATCTAGGCTAGACATACTCAACTCCCTATCTCTTCTTATACGGCATGGTTTCCAGAACTTTCACCATTTTGGTCGCCCTTCTCGAGACATGTTCTAGCTCGTCCACATCCTTCTTGAATTGTGATGCCTAGAACTAGACACAGTATTCCAGAAAAGCAGAATACCTAGAAAATTCAAAGCAAAATACATTGGTACTATTACTTTCCTTGATCTAGATACTACAGTCCTATTGATGCAGCCTAGGAAATTGAGTTCACTCTGATGTGAGAACCACCAGCTGCTCCTGGTTGTAAATAGTGAATAGTGAATTTTTAAAGCACAAATTTGAGCCTTCCTTCCTTCCTTCCTTCCTTCCTTCCTTCCTTCTTTCCTTCCTTCCTCCCCCCCCCCCCCTTATCTTTCTTTGGATAAGTACATCCCAAAATTTTGCATTTTTTTCACAAATTGCATGTAAAGAACTCATGCATTGAATAAATCTAAATGTGAAGTGAAAGCAAAATTGACAAATTCACACATTGCTAAAATTTTGCCATAAACAGGATGGGAAAAAAGAAGTTATTTATTACTCAACCCCCATTTTAGGTATCTCCACCCCCCAATTGCATGAATAAAGTATTGAAACTCCCTTTCAAACTGTTGTTTCTACTAACTCCCACTAGGGCAAAAGCCAAACAATTAAAGGGAGAAAGTGAAAAATCTGCATTGCAAACAGCT
This sequence comes from Urosaurus nigricauda, assembly GCA_034509955.1. Lineage (NCBI taxonomy): Eukaryota > Metazoa > Chordata > Lepidosauria > Squamata > Phrynosomatidae > Urosaurus > Urosaurus nigricauda. Next base: position 249,895,908 of record JAOEGL010000001.1, on the reverse strand, counting down.
TCATTTATATACTGCTTCATACCGCCTAAGCAGTGTCTAAGAGGTTTACAACTGTAAGCTGCTTGCTCCCAACAATCTGGGTACTCATTTTGGCGACCTTGGAAGGATGGTAGCCTGAGTCAAGCTTGAGCCCTTTTGCTGGTCTTGAACTCACAACCTTATGGTTTTGAGTGAGTGGCTGCAGTACAGGCATTTAACCACTGCGCCACCAGAAAGCACGTGTCAAGGCAAAAACCCTTGTGCTGTATGATAATGGTTGGCCAAAATCCATCTAGTGGATTTGTGGCTGAGGAAGGATTTGAACAAGAGGTTTTGTGATTCACAGCTGCCTTCATGACTGGAATCCTTCTGACATCAATGAGGTTAGCACCCAACCTCAGCTGTATCCCACAAATACAGATAGAGGACTCATTCTAATTTTTAAGCAATCTAGCCTAACTTCCTGAATTTGCAGGTGGATTTGAATCTAAGAATCTAAGTTATTGTGGACTGCATCATTTTCCAGCTATTCTTAGTTTAAAAACTGCAGATGAAAGTGCATATATTAGAGAAATTATGCATTCAGAAATGTGTCTAGTAGGGAAAGTTGCATACAAAAAGAGGTATATTATGGAAAGTTGCATACCAAATAAATATGAATTTTGGGTGATTGTAAAAGCAAAAATTGCTAACTGATGCAGAAATTGGATGGATTTATTGTCTGAAACCAATTGTTAGTCCCAACTGGAATAAACCCACCAAATCAATAGTTGAATGCTTAATCAATATGTATGCAAATCTCATTGATTCAGTAGGCGTATTCTAGCTGGAAACAGAAAATGGATTTAGTCTTAAGAATGAAGAGATGCCAAACTGAGACAGATTGGAATAGATGGATTTTCACATCCCTGCCTACAAATTAGCTGCAGAGAAGACCTTAAATCTCTAGCATTATCTACTTGAAACACCACGGTAAGGGAAAAATAACATCAGGGCAAGCTTATTGATATCAGGTCCTATTTAACACAGTTTTTAATCAGTGTATCTGTTTTCACAAGGTATTGTAAATAAAGTCAATAGCTGGCACTAGGAACTGGATTTAAGCCTAAGATCAGACAGACATAAACCCACCAAATCAATAGTTGAATGCTTAATCAATACTTATGTAAATCTCATAAAAATGGTAGATACAAGAAAGCAAGTGGAGAAAGTGTGGTCATGACCTGCTTTCTGTTACTGTAGTGCCAGTCTCCAAAAGCCCCCGAACTCTCAACCATTGATTAAAAAAAATTATGGTGTGATTTCTAGGGTTATTTTCATCTGAAAATCATGCTAAAGGCCCCCCAAACATAGTGAGAGGAAGGGATGACTCTTCACTTCCTTGCCATTTTGGAAGAAAAGATAGGGAAATGGAGGTGTCCTGGCATGCTCAATGTGTTGGTGAGAGAGACCTACAGAGGACTCAGGGATGGGATATTGATCACAGCCCATGAAAATTCACTGAAAATAGACTGATTTCTCCATCAATCTAATGTGGCTTACTCTCAGGTACAATGGAGTTCACAGCGGCTTACTCTCATTGCCTTCTTAATGGAGCTATACTTTAGCTTAGGTATTAGCTGCACCAGTAGTGTTGCTGACATTGGTATCACCCAGTGTTGGAAGGCACAAAGTGTCTTGCCCTCCCCTCTGCCTACGACTGCTGTTGAGGCAGCTGCCTCCCCAAAAGGCCTTCAAGTCTCAGGGGGGCTGCAGCTACAATAGACCCTCACGGGAGCCACCCCAAAGCCTTCAAGGTGTAGTGCAGCTGTAGCCATGCTGAATCGTGAAGGTGCTGCCCCCCAGCAGCTGCTGCTACTGAGGGAGATAGTGTGCAACCTCTGAAAGGCCCATTTCGGGTCTGATGCAGCTGCTGGGCAAGCAGGAAAGAGCCCTTTCTTGCTTGTCCTGTAGCCATGCCAGTCCCTCCAGGGGCTCATTCCCACTACGAAATAAATCGCATCATAGAGCGAATTATATATATATGACTCTAGTCCCCATTTAAAATTGGTTCTGATCATGGGGTGATTGATTACAATCATGATGATGCAAGGCAAATGAGGGGGAAAAAGCTGCATTATTCAAAGAGTAGTTCTTTAGTGGTCTTTTTAAAAATATTATTTCTACAGTGGTTTCAACAAGTGGGAACAATGGATCATTTGGAGTGGGAGGGACGAGTGGCAGAGGGGTGGGAGAGATGAATGGCAGAGGGGTGCTGCCTTTTTTTCCTTTAAAAAATAAAAATAAAAATTGATCAATAAATTGATAGAGTGATTTCACAACTAAATTGCTATATTGCTAAACTGAGAAAATGTTCTATCAATTTCACATTCAATTTTTTTAAAAAGAAACACCCCAAATGTTTGCCTTGCCATCCGCTTAGCCTCCTCTTCCTCCTCCTCTTCCTCCTCCTCCTCTTCCTTTCCTCCAATAAATGTCAAACCCCATGCAGAAGGCAGCCCTGGCAGCTCCATGGAGCAGTCCAGCCCCCTGGGGATTGGAGCAGTAGCAGCCCGGAGTTGGGGAGCTCTCCTTGTTCTCTGGGGCTCACTGTGCCTCACTGGAGATGCCGATGATCACCAGGATCCAGAACCAGCCACCACTGCCATATGCTATATGAGGAGAGGAATGTGAGGAGAGAAAAGTGTGTGTGAGAGAGGCTTGTAATTCTGGGCTACTTCTTATGTCACTTTTCATTGATGTGTACTTTGAAGCAGGACAGTCTAGTGGGAACTACAACTTTCCCACAAAAAGAACAGATTTAATTGGGGTAAGAAAAAAATCCTCTTGGATATTGAGAATAAGAGACCTTTTGGATTTGAATTTCAAAGTGCAGCAAGGAATCAATTCAGCATGACTTAAACTGCTAGTGGAATGACCCCCAGGTGTACCACTCCACTGGATGACCCCCCCCCCCCATACAGAGTGTCATCTTGTGCTGTCCACACTCCCGGCACCCTACTAGTAACACCACTGATCTGCACCAGCCATGATACTCTGGGGCAGCCTGGAACATCCTAGCCTTGGAGTTGCCCCAATCTGCCTGTGGCGAATGAACCACCACCACTACGATTCTATGATGACAGCACCCTGGGCCTATTCATCCCACTGCTGCCACCAAATTACTTCTATGGTGATCTCCTCCACCACTACCTATTTATTCTGAGGCTTTGTTAACTTTAGTAGCGTGCCACAAGATTTCACAGAGGCCAAGTTGTTATAAAAATAATACTGAAGTTTATTAACAAAACATCAAGGTAATCAGTGAACTACTTTCAAGGCTTTTGCATTTCTTTCTTAGTTACGTTACTACAGTTACATAGACACAACACCTTAGCCCTCAGGCAATCTGTCAAGTACTTTCAACTTAAATCAACTGGCTTATAACCTAAAGCCTAATCAGTCCCTTCTTCTGGACTATACCTAGACCCTGTCTGGCCTAAAACCTAGCCTACACCTGTCCCAATCAGGAACCTAGAGAGCACCCACCTCAGTGGCGTCCCTCTCCCCAGCCAAAACTCCAATTAAAACAGAACCCAAACAAAACCCCTGTCTCCCTCGGCTCAGGCTCTTATATAGCCCTGTCCAGCCAGCTCCTAATTGGCTGGACACTTGGTGTTCTGTGATTGGCTGTTCCTGTCTCCGGGGTCTGCTGTTTCTGGGGTCTCCAGCCAGCTTCTAATTGGCTGGTCACCTGGTGCTTGGTGATTGGCTATCTCTGTCTCCGGATTCTGCTGTCTCTGGGGTGTTTTCACTACACTGCCCACATTAGCTCAGGCTCTCCATTCCAATGTTGCACATCCCTCTGTGCCATCCTTGTGTCCATTGATGATGCATGTCACTTCAGAAGAAGGCATCCAGTGATGATCACATGGATGGATACCTTGTTCTGACCTCAGAGTGAGTGAAGTATGGCCATGGCAGATGTGCCAGGTAGCACAGCAGGATGTGTTTTAAGCAGATGCCTGGCATCAGACCAAAGGGCTCCAGTTCTTCCTGGAACATACAGAGCAAACTGGGATTTATTTTATTATGTTTTAAGAGGCACATGCCCCATAGTTTTGGCTGTGCATTGTCCAGTTCCCCTATCGCGAGGACAGGTAAGCCTGTTTTATTGGGCCTGTGCAGACAGAGAGCCTAAGTCTTTTGTATACAAAGAGGTAGAGATCTTGAATATTTCTTTGTATTCAGCCTACTTTCCATTCTGCTTGTCTGCAGCCTTCTTTGGTCAGCACATGTCTATTTTTATGCTGAGGACAAGAGCAAACCAACTTCCATTTCAAACACTCTGGAATGGTGCTGTTAAAAGGCTCTATAAACATTATAAGCACAATAATCAAATTCCCACTGAGATTTAGATTCTGTTCCCTTCTTCATCTGCAGCAGAGTCAATGAACAGTGGTTGGAAGCACAGAGGCTTTTGTTGCTTGGTGAGGGGGGGGGGGGGGGGAGACTGCAATTCAAATAAATATGAAAACCTTTGAAATTCTGCCATCACTTCAAAAGCCTTTCAAGCAGCAGATTACTATTTATTTCTGAAATAAGGAAATAAAGGAAAGACATTTCTGTTAAGATGGTGTATGCTGAAAAGCTACAAAAGATGTACCCGATCTATTTGAAAGAGAATGCACACACCACAGACGTTACAAGTACTGTAGCTCGTTTCCTAAAGAAAGCAAAACATTCAAACAAGGCCCAACTTCTTTCCTTTAGATGACAGTAATTAAATTTCTTTTATCTGGAGGAAAAAGCAATGTCACTTTCTTAAAATGAACTTACTATCACCTCAAGACAATTTTTACAGGCAAACATTTGAAACTGGAAAAATATAAATCCATCATATTTTAAGACCCCCAAAAGAAAATTAAACATACACAATTGGGTCTTACCCAAGCTCTGATTTTGAAGCATCCCCCCAAAAGGGGAAAAGAGGGGCACAAGTAGATGATGGTGATGATGATGATGCCACTGTTCTCCCAAATCTGGGACTCAAGGTGGCTTGCAATTTAAAAGCAACAACAATGCAACTAAAAGCCACACAAAAAGATGAACTTTAAAATAGGGTTAAACTTTCAGAATGATTTAAAATTACCATTAAAAAGATAAAATACTATTTAAAAGATTAAAAAAAAACTCTTTAAAACAATTCAGCCTAAAACATTATAGCACACTCAGCCCATTCATTTTAAAATTTTAAAAATCATTTTTTAAAAAAACCTGTCTGTTTTAAAAGCCTGACAGAATAAAAAAGCTATTTGCTTGGCAATGGAAAGAGTAGGACAGTAGGGAGAGAGCCATTCTGTTCTCCCTGGGAAGGGAGTTCCAGAATCTAGGGGTAGCCATGGAGAAGGCCCTTTCTTGCATCCCCACCAATTATGCCTCCAATGGTGGTGGGACTGAGAGAATGGCCTCTCTTTATTTCTTAGGGCTCAGGCAGGTTCATACAAGGAGATAGAGTCTTCCAGATAGCCTGGAACCGAACCATAGGGGACTTTTGAGGTCATTACCAGCATTTTGAATTGTGCTCAGAAACATGCTGGGAACCAGTAGAGCTGTTCTAATGGGAGTAGTATGGTCTCTATGACCAGCCCCAGTTAACATTTTGGCTGCACATCTTTAGACCAAATGAGGTTTCCAAACACTCTTCATGGGCAGTTCTATGTAAAGTGTGTTGTGTGCATTCTCTATGCCTACAACTCATTTCTGACTTGCGGCAACCCTAACCTATCATGGGTTTTTCTTGCCAAGATTTGTTTAAAGAGGGTTTGACATTGCCTTCCTATGAGGCCAAGACCATGTGACTTGCCCAAGTTCACCCAGTGGATTTCATGGCTGAGCTGGGAACTGAACACTGGTCTCCAGAATTGTAGTCCAACATGCAAACCACTTGCGTATACAATAGTCCAAATGGGATGTGTAGCCACAACCAACCTCTCCAGGAACCGGCATGCTTGGAACAATAGCTTTAACTATGTGACAGCACTTCTGGCCACTGCTGAAATCTTGGCTTCCAGGCTCAGAGATGAATCCAGGAATATCACAAGACTGAAAAACTGCTTCTTCATGGAAGCGTGACCCCATCTAACACAGGCTGCATTCCTACTTCTTGACATGCTTTTGGACAGATCAGGAGCACCTCTGACATTTGTGGATTAAGTTTCAATTTGTTCCATTTTATATCTGTGAATAGGTATCAGGGTGTGGAGTGTGGGGTGAGTGGATGGATGGGCAGAGAAACAATATGAGAACCTGGAACAACAACATGACCATAATGTGGCAGAAATGCAATTGCATTAAGATAATGGAGAGTTAACTAGCAATCAGTATCCCCAGTTTATGTTAAGCTTGCAGGCATACATCTCAGCCACTGCACTGTCAAAATGCATTTGGCAAATTATTATAACCATTCCTGATGCAATATTTTCTTTGCTTAGAAGGAGTATTTCATTTCTCTAATGGGGGGGGGGGGGGGAGTTCATTAGGCTGTAGCCATCTGTGTGGGCAGTTAGATGTGCATGTAGAGGTTGTGCAGACCAGCCATTAAGGTCAGCCTGGGGGCAGAGTTGGGGTGTGGTGTCCACACAACGCACACTCCAACTCCGGCCCCATGGCAGTGTGATGCCATGCACCACATGGTGTGCCCTGTCACAGCACTCCTCTGGAGCACTGTAAAGCTGCGGCACAGTGGCTAAGGTGCCCTTTCCAGGGTGCAAAAAAGAGCTGTTTTTTGTGGCTCCTTTTTGTGCCCTGGGAAGGCCAGATTCGGGCCGCGACATGTGGTTGCTGTGGCTCCAATCTGGCCAAGATGGAGGCAGCTGCAGGCTGCCCCTTCAGGGACGATCTGCACAGCCTCGTAGTCTACCAAAGGGGAAGACGGGAGACTACAGACGGCTCTTCTGCTGGGACAAAAATCAGCCCCAGCTTGGTTCAGTGCAGGATGTTGGCTGTCCCAGAGTGCCACTACATAATAATCATAATTTACCTAACCTAATGTCCCAGTGAGACCCTGTGAAGCTCTGTAGAACTTGTCCACTCCATAAATGCTGATGGGTACAATACATTGCACATAAGGGCACCTTTAAAAAGTGTCTAAAATTTTCAGCTGGTGGAGAATATGGCTGTCCAATGTTAGTTGAGAGACTGGGTAATGTTATTCCTTTTGTCATTTTTGCTGGCTCGCAGCATATATTTGGGTCTATCTGAAACTGAGTATCTTTGAAGCTCTTTTCCCTCTTGCAGAGTCAGTACCTGAGGAATCACCACTCCCTACATTGCAGTTACACTATGGGTGGGATCCTTCAAGCTGTAAGGTGAAATATGACCCTCTTGGGGTCCTGCTCTGTCCCCCCAGTCTTCCCAGATAGCCCTGCCCCTTTCCTCACGACATCATCATTTGGCAGCATTCCAGATTTTGTACAGGTTTTTCCCCATTCTAAAAGGTGAATGCTTTCTCCGAAAGTTTTGTTACTAGCAGTAACTGGTTTAAGTTTTAAAAAATTTCAGGTATTTTTGGCCCCATTCTTTTGCATTTGGTTCCTCCATGCTCCCTGAGGACTCTTCTGAAATTGAATCTGGTCCTTGGGTTGAAAGAGATCCCTTCTCATCTGTGATCTACCCATTCTTCAAGAGCTTTTGATGAGAACCTCTACTGACTGAAATATGATGTCTAACAACAACAACAAAACCATCTCAGCTTGATAGCTTCTTGAATTTAACAGGAGGACCAAATTCAAAAATATAAGATTTGGTATATGGAACTGAGCTCATAAAGAGAGATAGAGATCAATGACGGAAGGGGATTTATATTTCCCTCTGTCTCTCAGCTCAGTCTTGTTTATCTTACATTCTAATTAAGAGTATCCCTTTTGGTGAATTCCCACAGGAAATTCAGTTTTATTTGACTTTCTCTCCTATTAAAAAAACATAATCTAACTGCCACATCAAACATTATACAGAAGAGGGAGAACCCTCCCCATTTTTTTCTTGACAATATGATACCACTTTCCATGCTTCTCTTTTTAGAGTCCAGAGGAGTATAACCTGTTCAAGGTCCTCTGAGATGAATGCATTAGATTTCATTTATTTATTGATACATATTTATTTCAAAATGTATAATCTTACTTCTGTATGAATACAAGATAGTTTACACAACTAAGGAAGCTTGATGAGACAGCCATTTTGACCAGTTGGATGTTTCTCATTTAGTGTCTGTACTGCTTTTCATTGTTTTGATGTTGATTGTAGTGATGGTGAGTCTTTGTTGATATTGTTTTAATAAGAGCAGAACATTGCCCTGGGCATTTGTAAGGGGTGTGTGTGTGTGTGTGTGTGTATCCCCAAAATCTTGTTTAATTTCTGCATAGAGAGAAGAATGTACAAGGAACCGTATCAGAGCAGACCGAAGGCTTATTTCATCCAGCACTCTCTTCCTATAGTGGTCTACCAGAATCCCATGGAAAGTCCACATGCTTAACACAAGAGCAATAGCTTTCCACAGCTGCTGTTCCCAGCTTGATGTTTGGCGGCATACTGCCTCTGATGGAGGCAATACACAGTCATCATGATTACTAGAAGTGATTTATGTAAACAAGCCCCATTTTTATGCTAGGCACAATAGCTTGATGAAGGTGTAATACATATTCAGCAATTGCTGGGAATAAAGCCATTGAGGAGCTTCTCTGCTTTTAGTACTTTTAGCTCTCAGAATCTACTATTCAAACATGTGAGGATTAATTATATCTTGGGCACCTACAGCTCAATTTGCAGGGAACAGTTGTGAGGCTCAGTTAGTTTATAAAACATTTGTAATCCCTTGGAGGTAGGCCTTGTATGAAGACGTTCTGGATGTTAATAATCAGTAGCATGCTTCCAGTGTAATCTTTTCATAAAATGCACATGTATTTCTGTCATTATTTTAGCATTAACACTTCCAATTATGACTGCCAAGAGCTGCTTACTAACTTTAATTTGATAAACATTTTGTGTACTAAAAAGGCAGCTTTTACATAGGTTGCACACTGGAAGAGTTGCAGCTTTTGGGTATGCTGTAAATTTGGATACAAGCTGCTAAGATAGGTAGGATTGCCTGATCTCAGGGTTTAGCTCTGAATTTTCAGGTTTGGTGGGCCATCTTCAGGTGGGAAACAAGTGTTTTCATTTCCCACAGATTTTGGATGCTGGACTGCATCTCATCATAACTTGTCTGGACACTGCTCCCACAATTCCTCCGCCAGCATGGTCAGTGGCAACCACCTCATCAATGTCTGAGCACATTTCTTGTTCCAAGAAGTAGTGCATGAAGAACTGGATGTTAGATGGTTCAGCTTTCTCCTCTTAGTTACATAGCTGGCCCTCTGTGTTCATGGATTCATTATCCATAGATTCAAGCATAAACAGATGTCAAATATTTTTTTAGAAATATAAATTCCAAAAGGCAAACCTCAATTTTGTCATTTTATATAAGGGGCACCATATTACTACTCCATTGCATATAATGGGATTTGAGCATTCATGGATTTTGGTATCCATGTAGGGTCTTGGAACCAAACCCCAGCAGGTACCGAGGGTCCACTGCAATTATTGCTCTTAGTCAATGGTCAACATCCAGTGGCCAGTAGATTTGCTATTTCCACCAGACTCAATAATCCTCCCTCCTTCTTGTAGTGCTCCTCCACCTTGTACCCTAAAAATCCACTATAAAGAGTGGGGAAGCCCTCTGAAGCAGGGCTAGATACAAAGGGAAAGTGGAAAAACATCCCTGTTCCATTGACATTGGAAATGGAAGCACATCATTGGATTATTGTTTGCAAGAGAACTCCACGAAAGTGTTGGAATATCAACAGTATGGAAAAGAGACCACTTTGTGAAGGAAAGTTTATAGGGGGAAAAAACCAAAGGGGTCTGGACCATTAAAAATATAGAAAAAAGTGAAAACTTATGTGGTAGCTTTGTGATAACAAGAATATTTTATTCTTAGGATCAGGGGAGTTTTGCTCCTTTTAGATGCTGCCCCATTCTTTCCAGCTATCCTGCTCCCATGTTCATTGAGAGCATACAGGATTACTCTATCAGATTATAACCAAATTGTCATGAAGAAATTTCCTAGCACCTAGACAAAAAAAAAAAATAAAAAAAAATCATTATACCAGAAAATGGAAGATCAAGAATTGTCACTGACACCTCTTCTGAATCACCACTGACCCAGAACTCACCCTGGGTTATATACTGGCTTCTTCACTATAGCACACAAACATGTTATTTCCATGTACATGAGAGGTTCTTAAAAGTGTAGAAAGATATTAAAACTTTAAGTCCAGAATGTTTTAGACAGAATGTTTCAGAGTACAGAAGTACTATAACATTTTAATTGCATTTAACTGCTAAAGTTCCATCTTATGGAACTGGGATCTTCAGGTTGTTGTTGTTGCGTGCCATAAAGTGACCTTATGGTGACCCTGAGGAGAACATATAATGGGGTTTTCTTTGGCAAGATTTGTTCCAGGGGGGGGGTGTGCTTTTGCCTTTTTTTATCCACAAGAAACATACTGCTCTCATGGTTTAAGCATTCTGCTTGAAATGACTCAGAGAGAGATGAAGGAAGGATGCTGGTCAGTGTTCTGCTTTTGCTTATAAACTGTGCCTTGGAATACTTTCAATACAAGCTGGTTGGAAAATGAATTCCAGCTCTACAGATGCTCTGTTTCTTTTAATGTAATCCTTAGGCAAAGAAAAGAGTTTTCTATTATAATTAATTCTTGCACTTTGACAGATAGAGATCCTAATGAATAATTACTTTGGGCTCTCCGTGCCTCTGCATTTCTTGCCATTGTCCTTCTTTAATTCTTTTCTAAAACAATGTCTCCTTCGAATTTTATTTTTCATGCTTGTCCTTCAGAATCCATAAACTCCAGATAAATTCTGGTGCTCCTTCTCACTTTTCTTCTTGCTTAGTCCAGAAGCAGGTACCTAAACATCTGGACATTAAATTTCTGGGCTGAGGAACGATCAAGGAAGGAATCCATAATCTTCTTCAGAAATCATGGGATGTGGTAAAGACTTAGCTATTATTGCTCTGTTTGGTTAGGAAACATGGAGCCAGGGCCAGATTCTAAATCAGTCTGTCAGTAACATCTGGCCCTAAGTCAGAGCATCATGCAAGCGTGCAGCTTAGAGCATGGACAAGCATAGCTTGTTAATCAATGGTAAGAAATCCGTCGGAAACAGTAACTCTCTTCAGCCTCTCTTTCTATCTAATTTCAGCTAGAAGCAATAATTCAAGTTTTATCGAGCTAAGCATTCAAACTAAGAAAGCCACTAAAATGACATGTTCAGAATACATGGTGCTTCATATTTACTGCACTATGTTGTTTGTGTTACAGTGTAGCCCACTGGCAGGGCTGTGCAAAACAATTTGGAGCCTGAGGCAAAAAATGGCATCTCTTCTAAACATACACCTCTCTGTCTCTTCCTCTCTCTCTCTATCTCTCTCTCTCACACACACACACTGATTTCATGCACAAAAGCATCTCAGACTAGCACAGCTGAATCTTATTTCAATTTGGAAATAGTATTGCACTACTGAGAGACAGCATGCCATAGTTGTTTGAGTGCTGGATTATGACTGATGACCAGGGTTCGATTCCCAGCTCAGCCATGAAACCCACTGGGTAGCCTTGGGCAGGTCACATGCTCTCAGCCTCATGGGAAGGCAATGTCAAACATTTTCTGAACAAATCTTGCCAAGAAAAACCCATGATAGGGCTTCCCCCAGAGTCACCATAAGGTGGAAATGACTTGAAGGCACACAACAACAACAACAACAACAAATTTCACAGGTCTACATAGGGACCATCAAACTCAGTGTGCAGAAAAGAATCAAAGAACATGAGAGACACTGCAGACTGGGCCAACCGGAAAAATCAGCAGTAGCAGAACATGCTATAAACCATCCTGGGCATAAAATGCTGTTTGAAAGCACAGAAATTCTGGACCATGCCAACAACTACCATGTCAGAATGCACAGGGAGGCCATTGAAATCCATAAACACCTGGATAATTTCAACAGGAAAGAGGAAACCCTGAGAGTAAACAAGGCTTGGCTCCCAGTCTTGAAGGACAGCAAGGTCAAGACTCAAGCTATACAAATTTGAAACAGCCTAAGGCCAGGGAATTCCCAGCAGACAATGAGCACCAGTTAGCAGACATTAATCCTTGTTTGCATATCCTTCCACCCTGAGGATGGCCATTAGCAACAGAACAATACATTTGCAAATTACTCCTTCCTTCCCAGGGTCACACAGAATATATATCTCCATCCTTTTCCAGGCTATCATTCTCTGAAGATGCCAGCCACAGATGCTGGCGAAATGTCAGAAAGGAACTCTTCCAGAACATGGCCATGTAACCCGAAAGCTCCACAAAAAAAAAACCAAACAACAAATTGCACTATTACACATATTTCTCCAATTATTATGGAACAGAATAATTTCTAAAATCCACAAAAGAGGGATACCTTTATTCTAACAACTAAAATGCACAAAATACATGTTGCAGGCTTTCGGGGCCAATATGGCTATCCCTGGATATGTTTTTAGGAAATTGTGGGAGCACAAAGCAGATAATATGATGTAGCTGTATCCATTTTGTACCCTTGAGGCACCTAAGATGGCTTGTTGCTGTGACCTAATGGTAGCAGTGTTTGGTTTTTTGTTTTTTTTAATGGTGCAGCTACACTGTAGAAATAATGCAGTTTGACAAGACTTTAAGTGCAATGGTTCCATCCTACAGAATCATTAAAACAGGGCTATATATAAAATGAAAGGTGTATTTTACGAAATTATGCCAGTGGCATCCCAAAATTGAATCTTGATTACATCTCTTTTTCCACCTCCTCTTTCTAAAATAGGTATCAGCACATTCAAGAATGTCTTCTGTATTCTACACAGATGGATGAATAAAGAATGCACTTAAATTTGTCTGGCTTTGGCATCACTAAATGTGTAGGAAGATTTTACTGGCATCTGGAAATTGTAATAAGTCAGAGCAGGGATACAACATAAAGACAGATTTATCAAGTGTGAGTACCATATGACACAGGAATTATGACCAGCATTACTTTCCCTACTAATAGATAACACACAGTCGGTTTTGACATTTGTTCCATTGCAGGTTCATTAAGGCTGAAAGAGCCACTCTCACAGCAATACAGAGAACTGAAAGAGTATACATGGAGAAATATGTAAATTAGTATCATTTGGCCATTGCAATGGGTAGAGGCATGTTTAATAAACAACGGTGGTTTGTGTGTTTGTGAACAATCTGTTCATTCCCCACCCTCCAGATGTAGATGTACTGTAACTTCTATCATCCCTAGTTAGCATAGTCAAAAGCAACTGGAGAGGATCTGTGGAAGCTGCTGTCCAGTAACATTTGGACAGCCATATTCCTGCTCTAGTCAATTGATTATACAGGAATCCAAGAATTTTAACTCCTGGAGCATTGTCAGATGTGCCATTGCATGTTTCACAGTGTAACTCTATACGTACCTACTGTTGGAATCAGTGGTACTTCCTCTGTTTGTGATATAATCCATTTTTTCTTGGTTGTGCACAGCCCCAAGCGTCCCCTTCCAGTGCCCATAATGAGAGAAAAAATGTGTGCGAGAAGATTCTTGCTTGTTAGAGAGTCAGTGCTTGCCAAGAAATGTGCCTTATATCAGAGCATTCATGATCCCTTAAACAGACAGCTATATTCTCACCAAACTCCATGAGTGGACAAAGGATTATGTGGTCATTTTCCTGCCTCATTCACAGACCTTTATATTGGTTAAGAGTGCTCAGGAGGGCAGGAGGTTGCCATCTTCCATTTCTTTCCACTGAATATCTTGGAAGGAAGAAACAGTGACAGAGATATATAAGCATTATGACAGCATTGGGAGTGGAGCCACCTTGTTGGATGGACCTAATGTAATATTTCAGTAGGGTGGCTACATTAAAGAGAGAGAGAGAAACAATACAGGATTACTGTACCTCTTACAGCTGTGTAAAAGAGGTAATTTCAGGAGTTATGGCTTGTTGTGCAAATTTCCCATTCCAGGCAACTATTAAAGGTACAGCATCCCTCTTTTTCATGTAGCCACCCAATGACAAGTGATCCCATTCTCTAGATAATTTAGCTGGCGGCTTCCATAATCCCCAATCATTTCTGCTATTTCTCTTATTCCTTGGTATTTTCACACCTTCATTGCTAAGCAGATAAAAATGGAAATGGTATATATTCTTGATAACCTTAAACTGAATCTTTCTCTTCAGCTTTGCCCCACCACCAATTGTCAGTTGAAGGATTGATTGGTCCATATACTTCTCACTATGTGAGAGCCACCAGTTCTGGTTCAAGATGGGGTGGATACTGATATGGTTGGTTTTGTCAGTACACCCTGTGAGTAAATTAAATGCATAATTTCAATACAAAAGCTGCCTGAACTAGCCAAATGCAAAAGAAATTATAACAGGGTTCAAACTCCTGCAGTTGTTTAAAAGAGATTTCATTAGGTACAGTGTGACACCGGAGCCAGTGTGGTATAGTGGTTTGAGCATTGGACTATGACTCTGGAAACCAGGGTTCAAATCCCAGCTCGGCCATTTAAACCCACTGGATGATCCTAGGCAAGTCATACTTTCTCAGCCTCAGAAGATGGCAATGGCAAACCCCCTCTGAAGAAACTTGTCAAGAAAACCCTGTAATAGGTTTGCCTTTGGGTTGCCTAAAGCAGAAACAACTTGAGGGCACACAACAAGAACAACGCAGCTTGATATGCAGGAGGTAAAGAATTTACTTGTTAAATATTAATGATGCAAGAGACCTGATAAATGTTTTGCATCAGCTCATGCTCATTTCCTACTCAATGGTCTTCAGAAATGTATACTTATTTGTGGGCTCTGTTTAGATTGGGGCCGTGGGAAAAGGAGCCACAAAAAGCAAGTCCTTTTTGCATCCTGGCAAGGGCGCGATAGCCACGGCACTGTGGCTATGCAGCGCTGCAGCTATATGGTGCTCCTTTGGCACTGCGTCGTCCAGACACAGGGCTGGAGGAGTGTCATGACACCACATGCTGTGTGGTGCAGTGCATAGTGTCATGCTGACCTGGGGGCAGAGCTGAGGCATGCATGTGGAGACTCTACACCCTGACTCTGCCCCCAACCCAGCCTTTATGGCTGGTGTGCACAGGGCCTATGTCAACTGTAGAAGCCAGTAAAAAAAAAGAAGACTGAGGACCAGAATCATGGTTACTATGAATTGTAGAGAAAGTCCACTCATAGTGGACAAGCCTTCCTTTAGGGTGAAAGTGGGAATCCTATGGTTCTCCAGATATTCTTGGACTGCAACTCCCAGCATTTGTATTGGTGGCTGGGGCTGCTAGGAGTTGCAATCCAACAACATCTGAATGACTTTATGAATCCCACCTCTTCCATTGCTGTCCTCTTCCCTGTCTATGATCTTCCAGTCTTCCCTAGAGTACAGGCTGTCTTGTATCATGCTGATGGAGTGTCCCTGCCAGGACATGGAGTTGGCAGAGACAGAACAGTTGAGGGACTGCGGAGAACAGTTCTAACTCCTCATGTCACTCCTGAGTTCCAGGAATGTTCTAGCTGCATGGAGGGAAGAAACAGCAGCAACTAACCTCAGCATAATGTGGGAACTGATGCTGTTGTTGGGTGCTGGAAGTGAACAGGAGAATATTGCATGCCAAATCCATGCTGGGATAGATGCGGGTTGTAACTGTCACCAATGAATCTTTTCACCCTGCCCTATGCCCAGGCACTAGGCAGCCCATATCAAATCTGGGCTTCTCCTGCAGCTTTTCAAGAATGGGATTTTCCTGTTCTTGAAAAGCTGCAGGAGAAGCCTGGGTTGGATATAGGCTGCCTACTGCCTGGGCAAGTGGAGGTGTGATAAAATCCTTTGGTGAACCTGTGTCTATCCGGGTGTGGATTTGGCATGCAATACAACTCCCTTGTTGCATAAGAAGCTTCCACTATACCGCCTTCCACAAGGTCCGTAATAAAGTACAAACAGAAGTAAAACCCCTCAGTTATGCCTGCCTATGACATCAACAGGATGCAGTCTAGAATTTGAAAAATCACTGCACTTTATAAGTCCACAACTGGCTTGACCAGCAGCCAAAGAAGGACACAAAGAAAAGAGCATGTGAGTCATAGGCAATGGCATTCCAGCCCCCCCCCCCCCATTTTATTCTTTCTTTATTTTTTCATATACAACTTTAGAAAACAAAGCAAGCAAGTATTTAACATAAGTATATAGAATACATTATAATCCCCATCCCTTCCCTTCCCTCTTAAGTTTCTTATGATGATTAATTTTTATCGCTATACATATACAAAAAGACTTCTCTATGTCATGTCTGTGGGTGAAACTCTTCCTTTCTTCTTTTGACTTCACTTTATTTTACTGTTTGTGTTTCCTCTCTTATTATGTTTATTTTGTCAATATTTACTTAGAAGGTTGATTTATTCTTAGTACTAATTTGAAATTTTAGCTATATCATGAACAAGTCCACTTTCCTCTGCAAAATGTATTTTAAAATTCCATTCTTTTTTGTCAGAGTGAGATCCTGCTGTTGTTCTTGTGTGGTTATCCATTTCAGTGGCTTCTAACATTTTGATCAGCCAGTCATCTATAGTAGGTATCTCTGAGGACCTACATCTTTGTGCTAATAGACTACTCGCCACTGAGACCCTATATAGAATGTGCAATGGAATTTCTATGATACTCCTTCTACTCTGTTTCCCCGAAAATAAGACATCCCCGGAAAATAAGACTTAATAGAGGTTTTGCTGAATTGCTAAATATGAGGCCTCCCCTGAAAGTAAGACCTAGCAAAGCTTTTGTATATAAATATATATACATTATATAATTAATGTTCAGTTTTTTTGTTCAACAATAAAAGTGAATTCTTCTTCATGGAAAAATAAGACATCCCCTGAAAATAAGACACAGCTCATCTTTGGGAGCAAAAATTAATATAAGACACTGTCTTATTTTTGGGGAAACACAGTAGGTTTCCATAAAAAACCATCTTGTTCACAGCTCTGGTGTTAGCAGGATCAGGTTTTCATCTTTATGACAAGTCAGATGCCACTGTAGTTCCACTGAAGTAAAATAAAAGGAAGCATGGGCGTTTGCTTTTATGATGTCTACAGCATTCTGTGTTTTTAAAATGCATGGGTGATATTTCTCTGACATACATTTTTTTGGAACTGCTGGGCAAGAGATTTAGCTTTGGGGATAGTGGCTATGTTGCAGATGAAAACAACATCTAGAGTTTCTAGGCCCTATGTGTCTCTCTGGAACACAAAATGTCTGGACTTGCTTTGCTTGTGAAGGATAATATCCTGGGGTGTCATTTTGAGGAATTTGTAGTAGGCACCAATGAATTATGAACTTAAAGTCAGTGTAGAGTAATGATAATTGATTCTGTAGTATGTTCTTCCACGGGATCAATAGACCTCAACCCAAAGATGTTAATTTCCATTGAAAGAGCTTTTTTTCCCCTTAAAAATTATTGTTGGTTCCTGCAAGTAGATAATTCACAGTGATAAACTGTTTATTCCAAACATTTTTCAGCTTTTGGAGTAAAACAATTTCCATATAGTTGTACTTAAAAACTAGTGAAACACATGTCATTAAAAAGCGAGAAGGGAGGTGTATTACAAGGTCACCTACCATGGTAGTGCAGTGAAATAGGTCTCTCTGACACTGTGGTAAATGAAGAAGTGAAATGTAAAAAGCTATATGCAAAATAGAAGGCATGCCATAGCCAAGGTACTAGGTTTTACAGATACAGAAAATACTAAAAAAATAAAAAATAAAAAATAAAACTAAGAACAGATGTTTGACTCTACCTTGTTCAGTATTGCTCTTTTAATTTGTGAATGTTTAGTTAAAGTACAAAGGGCAATTGAATTCCTACCATGGACTGCTAAATAGAGAAATAAGTGGGTCCTAGAGCAAATTAAGCATGAACTGTCCCTAAAACCAAGATGACTAAACCAAGGCTGTTGTACTTTGGCTGTATCATAAGAAGACTTGACTCGGGAGTTTATCACTTGGCTTATTAACTTGGCTTACCTCTCCCAGTTTAAATTTCAATTTGGGCTGCATCCTGATCTTATCAGATTTTTTTTTGCCACCAAATTTGCCACCCAAATACAGCCCAAGTTCACCCCCACTTCCAGGAATATTCAGTTCAGCTCTTTTCGGGAGTTTTCCGGCTTAAGAAAATGGTGGCCGGAGTGCTCCTGGAAGCAGGGATGCACCCGGGGTGTATTTGGGTGGCAAATTTGGCAGCAAACACCTTCTGATAAGATCAGGATGCAGCCCAAATTGAAATTTAAAATGGGAGAGGTAAGCCGAATTAATAAGCCAAGCAATAAGCTCCTTAGTAGAAATGACAATAATGCTTGGTAATGGAGAAGGCAGTAGGAAAAGGGGATGGCCCCATTACAATGGATAGACTCAACCAAGGAAGTCAGAGCTCTGAATCTGCAAGACCTGAGCAGTGCTGCAGAGGATAGGGTGACCTCGAGATCTCTCATTCATAGGATTGCCAAAGTCAAAGTCAACTTAGGCCTTGTCTGAACTGCAAAAATAAATCAGTTTAACACCACTTTAGTTGTCATGGTGCAATGCTATGTTGTTCTGGGGTTTTTAAAAAATATTCTAGCTTTCTCTGTCAGAGAACTCTGGTGCCCTACTAAACTACAAATCCCAGAATTCAACAGCATTGACCTATGCCAGTTAAAGTGGTGTCAAACTGTATTTTTTTCTCCAGTTCAGCTTGAATGGTAGTTAAGAACAACAAAGTGGTGGTGATGGCCAGGTAGTGACCACAGCCAGCCCTACCAGGATAAGACGAATGCCTCAGGTAGCAGATCTGGAAAGGGCAGAAAATATCTAGTAATTTCTTTTGGAAAATTATTATTGTGTTTGTATTGCTAGGGATGAGAGGATGTCTTGGAGGAATTTTCTGTTGCAGGTGCCAAAATAATTTAGCTGTCTTTGGGCGCTAGGCATGCGTCTTGACTTCAGTGGTTTTAAAGTGAACCTTAAAGGATTTTAAAAGAGTTAAAATAGGTTCAGAATCTTGAATAGCTACACCTCCGCAGGCAGTAATTTGTCTTGGTCCCTGCATGGTGGTGACATAAATTCAGTAAGCTGTTATTTCTCCTTTTTTAGAAGCCAAGTGTGGTTTGTCTTCAGTCCACGTTTTATAGTAGATTTAATATATAAAAATCCAAAGTGATTCCTTTCCCACTCATATTTTTTCATTGCTCAGTATCCCTCTACCTCTATACTGGTGCTTACATCCCATACTTCCTATCTGATTTACAGTATTTGTTTAAACTAGATCATCTTATTTGCTTTGAACAGTTTTCTACATCCTCTTTTACCTTGCAATACAATACAGATTAGGATGGGTTCTGTAGGAATGGAATGAGTCGATTTTTCCAGGTAAGGATGTACACACTTCTGTTCAATGGTAAGGAAAATGGAGATGCCTGGTTTCCTCCATGTCAGTGGGACAATTATTGCGATCCAGGTTTTAATGTGAACTTTAAAGCAGCTGTCCAAAGAACTCCATGGATTCAGCCTCTTGGATAGCATCTAAAAATTTGGACTAAAATCTAGAGCACATTTACTTCCCCACTGATTGGGATGGGAAGAATAATTTAAAAAATTAGAAAAATGGTTGAAAATGTGTTTTATAAATGTTGACTAACCCTAATGGGAAGAACTCTGGATTGGCAAGACTCTTCACAGTTCAGGACTTAATCTGCACAAATTCACGTATGGTTGTCTTGTGCAAAAATTATTTCATCCACAGGAAATAGTATTTCTGCAGGAAATAATATTTTCTGTGCAAAACAACCACATGAGACTTTTTCATAGAAAAGGACCAAATTGTGAATAGACTTCATAACCTATATGCTTTTTGAAGACTCAGGTCCTGACCGCATGGGCCAGGATATTCCAGGGGCAGCCTGGAATTGCTACCACAGTCTCCCCCCACTACCTGGTCCTCCATTTCCATATGCAGCTGCTGTCTGCACAGTTATCCTGTTGAGCCACTTGGTGTGTCTGCTGCCACCAAGGGTTATTCACTTCTAAGGTCAGGACAGGACAGCCAGTGATAGGCACCATGTTCTGATATCAGACGTAAGTGGCCCACAGTGGTGGCAGATGCACTGGGTAGCTCCGTAGGAGGCCCACGCATACAGCCACAGTGGAATGGGAACCAAGGGCTCAAATCTTCCTGGAGGTCTGCAGTAACAAGTATATTTTTAAAAACCCAGTGGTTTGAGTATTGGACTACGACTTTGGAGATCATGATTTGAATTCCAGCTTGGACAAGGTCACCGAGTGACCTTGAGCAAGTTACACTCTCTCAGCTTGAGAGGATGGGAATGGCAAAACCCCTCTGAAGAAACTTACCAAGAAGATGCCATGACAAGTTTGTCTTAGGGGCGATCTAGACCGCCCTCTTTGGGGCGGTCCCAACCTGCCCCCAGACGCAATGGGATGGGGCCGAGGCTGCCATACCGGCAGCCTCATTGGCCCCATCGCGCTGCTTCTGGTGGCTGCGGGGAAGCAGCAAACTGCCGCTTCCCCGTGGCCTATAAGTGGGGTGCAGCGGGTGCCCTGGGCACCCACTGCACCCCGCTTGTGGAGGCAAGGCGGAAGGGAGGAAGGGGCCGCTGCGGCGGCCACTTCCTCCCTTGGTCTTTGCCGCGGCTATCTAAAAGCCGCGGCAAAGACCCGCCTTCAAAAAGAAGCTCCACTCGGAGCTAGTTTTTGGGCAGTGGAAAGGGCATGACTTGCTCCCTCCCGCGGTGCTAGGACGTCATTATGTGTGCAGCGAATCTAAACGCTGTGCACATGATGACGCTTTTCTGGTGTGTCCGTATGGATGCCGCCATCTTTAAATGGCAGTGTCCATGCGGTTTAGTCCTAGGGAGGGTGTAGACGCTATGCCCTCCCTAACCCTAAAAACGCTTTTTTAAAACCCTAATCACGTCGCAAAGTGCCCTTCTAGATCGGGCCCTCGGGTCCCCATAAGTTGGAAATGACTTGACACAACAACAAGATTAGTATGGAATGTGATGGACATTGTCCAGACTGCTCACACATGAACTGAGGTTTGGGATGTGCATTGTCCAAATAGGATGATGCCAGAAAGCAAGGGAAATGGGTTTTTTGGCTCATGCAGACAGGGCCTTACTTGCAGCAGGAAGAAAAGTAGTGGAAAGTTGCTCATTGTTTCCTTCAAGAAGAAAATTAGTGGAAAATTGATGCGGAAGCCATTAGTCACCACAAAAAGTAATTACATATCCAAAGCATAATTCATAGGTTGATTTTGATCTGTAAAGCACTTAGAAGCCCTTAAATTTAGATTACACAGGACTGCAAATCTGAAGATCATAAAATATTTTTTAAATGTATGCTGGTTTTATAGGAATTTGGGATTCTAAATGCAAAAATGATATCAGATTTGCTCTATCATGTAGTTTTTTTTTTCACAAGTTGCTTTAACATTTCTATGCTGTGAAAGGTGATTGAATAAAATGATCCTATTGAAGCTTACAGTAACCCAGACAAGACAGAGGTGCTCCTGGTCAGTTGAAAGACAGATCTGGGAATAGGGATTCAGCTTGTGTTAGATGGGATTACACTCCCCCTGAAAACTCAGGTTTGTAGTTTGGGGGTACTTCTGGATTCAGCACTAAGCCTGAAAGCCCAGGTATCAGTGGTGACCAGGAGTGCTTTCGCACAGCTAAACCTTGTGCACCAACTGGTCCCTTTCCTTGAGAAGTCAGATGTGGCCTTGGTTATAAATTACATGCCTTGGTTACATCTCGCCTGGATTACTGTAATATGCTCTATGTGGGGCTGCCTTTGAAAAGTGCTCAGAAACTTCAGCTGGTCCAAAGAGCTGCAGTTAGGTTGTTAACTGGAGCTGGCTATAGGGAGCATACAACTCCCTTGTTGCAACAGCTCCATTGGCCACCAGTCCTTTTCTGGGCACAATTCAAAGTGCTGGTTTTGACCTATAAAGCCCTATATGACTTGGGTCCAGGTTATCTGAAGTATCTCTCTGTACGAGCCCATCAGAGTACTGAGATCATCTGGAGAGGCTCTTCTCTCTGTCCCACCACCTTCTCAGGTGCATTTGGTGGGAACAAAAGAGAGGGCCTTCTTAGTGGCTGCTCCCAGGCTTCAAAACTCCCTCCCTAGAGAGGCCAGAATGGCATCATCCTTACTATTCTTCTGATGCCAGGTAAAGAAATTGCTGTGCAGTCAGTCCTATTAAGCTGAGAAGGATTGGGTTTTTAATACTGGGCTATACACATTTTAATGGTTTGTATTTTAATATATTATATTTTAATTTATAACTCTTTTAATCCTTAAAATTGTTTAATTGTTTTTTTAAAATTTTATATTTATGTACTTTAATATTTTGTATTGTTATTAAATTGTATTGTTTTATACTTGTTCACCACCTTGAGTCCCTATATTGGGAGAATGGCAAGATATAAGAAAATAATAATAATAATAATAATAATAATAATCCTACAAATAGAAAGAAAGGGGTTAAAGTCTTGTAATAATAATAATAATAATAATAATAATAATAAATTTTATTTATATACCACCTTTCCAAATAGATCAAAGCGGTTTACAAAAGTAGATAAACAAATACACAAAATACATAAATGATTTACATAAGCAAATAAATTAAATATCTAAATACAAACAGATTTATAATCTAATACCAAGGTACAAGAAAAAATAAAAATATGAGGAATGCAAAATAAACTTTCAAAATACTTGAATTCAATGACATGAAACAACAAAAATCTGTCCCATAACTCTAAACAAAATTGCATGGGAACATCAGCATCCACACTTAATCAAAGCTGACTAAAAACTAAATTGACAAAAATATTGAATTTATGAAAGAACTATATGTGGTACAACATGGTAAAATCAAGGTTTGCTGGGAGGTATTTTCAAGCTGTGGATAGTTGAATTCATGTATGTAGAATCTGTGGATATGGAGGGCTGACTACATTAAAACAGCTATGATATTGAAAAAAGTTTTGTTTATCGGAGACATGTGTTCCCTAAGGGACTGCCTTTTCACACATTTATCCATCTGGACCTTGGGGTGACCTGCAAGAAGCCTTACAAATTGTCCCTGGCAAATGAAGTGTGGAGGGTGACTCCTGCAGGAAGAACCTTTTCAATGATTGCTTCCCGGTGGTGAAATTCTCTTCACCCAAAGTACCTCCTGATGCCTACATTGTGTGGTGGTTTTTGTTTGTTTGTTTGTTTGTTTTGTTTTTTTGCCACTACATGATGCAGGTTGCTTAAACTTTTTTACCAGCTTTTAACTTTTGCTTTTTCTCATTTGAGTTCTATATTTGTACTGTTCAAAAGCAGTGAATTATCAGTCAGTTAACTTTTTTTTTTGCTGCAAATATCATACTGCACTCACCCCCAATTAACAATGTATTTTAATGTCTGTTTTTAAGGCACCAAGAGAACTCTGTTATAGGCTGGCGTATAAATAAATAAATACATTTTATTAATCAATTATTAGATGATGAAGAAAAAATATTATGGATCTGAGAAGTGCAAGCTGAATCTCATGTAACATAAGAAAAACAATATAAAAGCAGAACATAAATACAGAATTGTTGTTAGTGTCAAAGCCTTTGGTAGCATTGCAGTCTGGATGGAAATCCTTATTGTTCAATTATGCATGTATACCTCGCAGTGACATTTCATGTACTCAAAGCATTCATTCAATGGTGATGTTTAATCTGGGTGCAGTTAACATTCTGTCGTGCAACAGAAGAAAACGTTAGTGAAACATTTTAAAGGCAACATTCTATTATGTAGTCAAATGGGTTTAGAAAACTGCTTTGCAAGTGTCCTATATCCATGTTGTGACAGCATTAGTTTTTGCACCTCTGGTGGAAAACAAGTAAATGAAGAAACACATGGTAGATTCTTCCAGTAATGGACTTTGACAGCTCTACTAAATTACACATGTAGCTAGATTCATTGGAACATGGTGAGGTTGCTGACCCTTCCCCACCCACCCCCAAACAATAAGGGTTGTGAAAAATTGACTGCCACTCCTTGCTAGCAAAAGTAATGACTGTTTACTTGTTGAAGTGCATTGGTCAACTGGGGTAGAACTACTCAAAATAATGCCTATGCAAATGAGACATATGAAGCCATGGTTCAGCTCTTTCCTACTCTCAGACTGCCAGTGATTGAAAGATAGGCTGCAAAATGCATCACTATGTAGAAAGAGCACTAAGCAGTGGACAGAGACACAGAATTACATATGTGTGCACTGGATAGCATTAGGTTCACCTAGGCTAGAAGCACCTTGGTGACATACATGGAAAAAAGCCCTAATTGTGCATCTATTTGGAGGGGAGGGTGTTATGGAAGGGGGTATCCCGTATGTCCTTGCACATTGCATTTCAACAGCAGCACAAGAGTAGCCAATGAGGCCTTGCAGGAATTGCTGCTTCCCATCAAAACAAAACAAAAACAAACAGCTTCATTTATATACCGCTTCATACCCTTAATGAGTGTCTAAGCGGTTTACAATTGTAAGCTATTTGCCCCCCAACAATCTGGGTACTCATTTTAGCGACCTCGGAAGGATGCAAGCCTGAGTCGAGCTTCAGCCCTTTGCTGGTCTTGAACTCGCCACCTTATGGTTTTGAGTGAGTGGCTGCAGTACAGGCATTTAACCACTGCGCCACCAGGGCTGCAACCGATTAGATGTGGGGGTTTGCCTGGATGCAATCCAGATATCTTCATACACCTGGGAAAGAAGAAACAGTTCTACTGAGGGAGCACAGACTACTTCTCCTTTTCCAGGTCTGCAAAGGCAATTGTGATGTGGCCAGGTACACCCCAACAGTGGACCAGAGGCCAAGGGCATAGAGCTATGTATGTGCATTTGTACCTTCCCCTCCCCTGATGATTATAATTTTGGACACCAAGAGAAGTGGAAAAGAGGCAGTAGCTCCCCCTCCTTGATGACAGTGCACATGTGCTGCCAGAGAGCCTTTTTACTAGGCCTTGGAATACTTTCAGCCTTTGGGGCCAAACCTCAGAACATGTTCAGAGTGTAATCTTATTTAATGGAACTTTGTTAGGGATGAAAAGCAGCCACGAGGAGGGAGAGATTAGGCATATAGTGGCTGATATCCTGCATCAGTAGCAGTATTGAAAATTTTTGCATGGGTAAAAGTATGATACTTCTCCCCATTTACTCTCTCTGGGATCCATCTTTCAGCTGCTGCAGCCACTCCATGACCAAACAGTGGCTGGTGCAGAGCAGGGGTGTGGCAAGGCAAAGGATGGGTGGCCCACTGAAGAGGGTTGCTCTGGAAAGAAAGGGTCGATGAAGAAGAAAGCAGAGAGCCAGAGATGGGAACTACAAGATCCAGTAGCCTCTGGGAAAGAAGAAAGAGAGGCAATGCCTAAGAGGGAGGGCCTAAGGAGGGAGGGGCCCGTGGATAGAAGGGAAAGGGTGAGGCATTCGTGGAGAGGGAGAAATGCGGAAGAATTGTTGGTGAGGCAGACGCTGGAAGGGAAAGAGAAGAAAACTCAGGAAAGACTGCAGCTCTAGCTAAGAGAGAGGCCCTGGCAGAAGGGGATGTAATTGACTGTGGCAGGCTCAGTCCAGAGAAAGGGCTTCTGGCCGAGCTGTACTCTCCTCTGAAAAACCTAGAGCCAAAGGAGGCTGGACTAGGACTGGGCTATTGGTCTCAAGAGGCTTTCTATTGGAACTTTCAAGGTCGGGGCTGGCCTGTTGAAGATGAAGCTGGGAAGGAGGAACTGTAAAGAGGAGAGAAATAAAAGGCGTAGGCTGCAAGCCAAAAGGGAGAGTGTGAAGCAACATCTCTCCCCTCTCTTGGGAACTGCTTTGTGAATGTAGTTTTGAGTTTATTAAAAGTTATAGAGCATCCATCTAGAGTGGTCTGCACTTTCTTCTGTCCTGATGAATACATCCAAGAAGCATGGAGTGGGAGGAGTCCCTTGTGGCCCCGCCACAAGGGGTATAAGAGAACTACAATGTTGATGTCACACGAGATGCTCCTCTCATGCCTCCTGTTTCCATTGGTAACTACAGAGCCATGGATTGGTGGCTGCAGCAGCTAAAAGTTGAGTCCTGGGTACATTTTGGTTGCTGTGCATGGTCACTGGAGAATTCTGACCTTCACAATGGAGATTTACAATTAAGCCTAACTTAAGCAATTGCAATTTATTAACAGCATACCAGGCAGTGTTTTTTTAATTGTCAGAGAGTAGAATGGTAATGATCCAGTGACCTATGTGATTTTGATTTGTCTACATGTAGATGACTGGCAACACAGACTGGGTTGGCAACATAAACACAAATTATATATTTTATTATATAACTGAGGATGATATCAGACACAACAAGAAGATAGGTCATCTGGCAGTGTAACAGTTAAATGCTGGTACTGCAGCCACAACGTTATGAGTTCGATGCCAGGGCTCCACCGTTGACTCAGCCATCCATCCTTTTGTAGGTCAGTAAAATGAGTACCCAAATTGTTGGGGGCAGTTGGCTTACATAGTGCTGAGTTCACTATTAAGAGGTATAGAAATGTAAATGCTATTGCTATTCCTCTCTCAGCACTATGATTTATCTTTGGCTCTGAAAACAGACTGTTTCTTACACAGAAAATGCTGTAATTAGGGATTTAATCTGCAAAATTTGTATGTGACTGATTTGCATAGGAGAGATTTTTTGAGAGAACAAGATATTCTGACGAAAGGGATCAGAGCCTGTGTTTTAAACCAAATCTTGGTAGGCAGGTATTATGAAGAGATGAGACCCTGGAGACTTCCTTCCAAATTCTGGGATGAGGAATTTCAGAGAAGGAGTTTTTCTTCATGACAGGAAGACCTTCAATACCCTCCCATCTTTTTCACAGTCTCACTTGTTGCCATGGCAGGGAATTGGGAAGCAGGGACAAGACCAGTGAGTTTTCTGCTGTGGTAGGCTTATACACTGGAAAGACTTGAAAGTCCACCTTCTCCCCTATGTATCTATGGGAACTTTAAGGTCTTCTCAAGAGAGCCTGCTGCAAATGTTACTGCCAACTGAACAGAGAAAATTAGTACAAAGAAGGGTGGCCATTTGTGTGCAGGAGGAGGAAAAAGAGGAAATATATAATCAGAAGAGAAAAAAAATAGCAATAGCAATAACAGCTTCATATATACTGCTTCATACCGCACTAAACAGTCTCTGCACTAAACTGTAAGCTAATTGCTCTGAACAAGCTGGGTACTCATTTTAGCAACCTCAGAAGGATACAAGGCTGATTCAACCCTGAGCTTCTGGCTGGGACTGAACTCATAACTTTGTGGTTTGTGAGTGAGTGGCTGCAGTACTGGCATTTAGCCAGGGAGAAGATGAAGAAATGCAATTTGAATGTATGGAAATATTTGTGGACATGAAAACTGAGAATTAATGACTATAAATTAAATGGAAATAAAATAAAACTTGGTGTGATGACAAAGTAGTCTCTGAAGCAACTCAGTCTGGTCCTCAGGGGCTTAATATCAATGAGCAACTTCAAGGTCCCCAAGTTCTTTTTCTTAGACCAAATTTCAACCAGAGCTTTTGAAAATACCAAATGCCTAGAGATGCAACTGCCCTGCCAGCCCTTCAAATAGAGGATTGTCCTCTGTGAAGTACAACGAAGAGCTGCTATACCACCAGAACTTACTTTTTAAAAGAAACCAGTTATTTTACTCATTTTCACCTATCAGTTCATTTCTTCTTATTGCTAACTACAGTCTAAACATCTGGAGTTATTCATTACTAACTAGTTATACTGCAGGGAGATTTTTTTTTAAATGGAATACAGAAAAATGCTCTCTGTTTCACCCAAGTGGCCAATTCAGATATTGCAGTTTATAAATTCTGAGAAAAGTATAAAAGACATTAGTAAGTGATCCTTCCCTTGCACATTCTTCCCACCCAGATACTTTGGACTACTGCATCTTCACACAGTCCATCTGGAGATGGGGGCTGAGATTGTGTGTGAGAGATATAGCTACAATGACAAAGCAATGGTCTGTCTCCCAATCCAGCTTCCCAAAATCCACCTTAAAAGTCAGGCAGCTGTACCAACCAAAGGAGTTCTGTAGTGGTGACAAATGGGGTACTGAAGGATGGCACATCCTGCCCCTCCTCCTGGCAGTGAAACATGGTGAAAAAAGCAGCAGGAGGGTCCTGTTGCAATTGATCCTTGCACCACATCTCACTGGTGGGAGAAGACTGCATGCATCATTGTTCATGCACTTGGCAGCACCATGGAGCTCCCTGGGTTGGTACAGTTGCATGATGTCGTAAATCTAGCTTTTGTTGTTGTTGTTGTTTTTGTTGTTGTTGTGTACCTTCAAGTCATTTTCTCACTTACAGTGACCCTAGGGCAAACCTATCACAGGATTTTCTTGGCAAGTTTCTTCAGAGGGGGTTTGCCATTACCATCCCCTGAGGTTGATTGTGACTTGCCCAAGTAACCCAGTGGATTTCATGGCTGAGTGGGGATTCCCTGGTCTCCAGAGACTTAGTCTAATGCTCAAACCACTACACCATACTTTCAGCATCATAAATGTTGAACAGGATGCCAAGCAGGATTTTTGTCTTTCTAAAATATACAGTTGCTGCTGTATTTTCAGAGTTCCTAGGATTTTGAGCAGCCTTCTGTTTTGAGCAGCCAACCCAGCAGGCCAGCTCTCTCTCCCCTCCCATGTACTCACATCGACTCTTTTTCTTTCTAATGGCAACAGCAGTCTCTTTCATTTGAGCAGAACAGAGGAAGACAGAAAAGGCAGACTAACTTTTAAAAAGTTTCTTTTTAAAAGGCCAGATAACAGTCTCTAACACTGCTTTAATGTTTCCAATGTGTTGCCTTCCTCTCTCTGTCTCCTTCCCTCTCTCCTTGGTGCTGGTTCCTCTGCTCCTCACTAGCTGAACTACATACACCACACAAACAGCCAGCATGAGGCCATCACCTGTGGATTCTTCCTTCCTTTGTTCATCCAGGATTTTCAGTAAATGATGTCTTTTCATCTGGGTTCCTCGGTTTCTGATGGGTATTAGTTGTGTTCTAATGGCTAACATTGTTTTAAACTGCATCTATATTGTGAGTCACACAGAGGATTTGTGTTATGAAGCAGTTATGGAAATACCACAAAGAAATAAAGGCTTGCATAAAATATTTGCAGGTTTGGGAGTCAGATTATGGTGCGGATGGTGTTCCCATCAGCAGTCTAACCACATATTCATACATATTAAGCATAAAATTATACATGTCAGATATAAATATGTGTAACTTCATGACAAGAAAAAAAGTACAGAAATAATGAGCTATATAGCAACCGTAGGGGGAAAGAGCAAAGCAAGCAGTTTATAAGTTGATTGGCTATTGCTTTCTGGTTGAGTGCAAAATATATGGCCTTCTAAGCATCATTTCTCATGTGCTAGCTTACATGGTTCAGTACTCACTTTCCAAGGTCACAAAGATCCACCTGATTTACTAAATGTTACTTACTTGAGATGCCAGTAGCCCATGCTGTGTGCTTATTTATGTCTTCATAAGTATACAGTTATAGCTATTTGTTCCACAATACATGTCTGAAGTAACAGAGAGAAATTAAAAACATCAGTCATGCAGTATCCAAAGAAGCCATTTTGGTCACCAAGGAAAAGGTTTTAATTTAGAATGCCAGAGAGAAATGCCAGGATCAGCAGAAGGGACAGAATGGTGAGTGTCTTTTTGGTACCCAAAAAAAAAAAAAAAAAAAAAGCCCCCCTGAATTATTGTTTATACATCTCTGCAGCTTGCAAGAAGATCAATATGGCATTCTCCATTGTTCCCTTTTTATGGCATTTTGGAAACCTTATGAATCTAGTGCTTTTTTTTTTTAAATATAGGCCTGAGTCCTGATCCAGTGAAATTAGTTGCAGCCTTGAGAGGATATTCACATAGATCTGAGTCTATGGAAATTATCGAAGGCCATTTTTCACCTGAACCAGGCATGAGCTGGGCACGGGGGTTAAACAGGTAAAAATGGATCTTATTGCATGCCCCCATGCATAAACTCAGCCACATTGCGTACCCGGTCTAGACTCCTGGAGTACTTTCGAAGAACAGGAAAGTATTATTCATTTGAAAAGTATTCCAGGAGTCTGGATTTGGTATATGATGCAGCTGAGTTGGGCAAGGAGGCATGTGATAAGATCTGTTTTCACCTGCTTAAACCCATGCCCAGTCCATGCCCAGATTGGACAAAACAGGGCATGTGATAATCTCCTGGGAAGAAGAAAAGGAAGGGTGCAATGTCTATATAGAAAGATAGTGGTTTACTCTGAATAGTATGTGAGATTCTTGTATATGACCCATGATAGTTTGCAGGTCCCTCCTGCACAGCTGCAGCTCAAGATCAGGATGCTTGAATGCTGACCCACAATTACAATCCAGAAATAGTCACATTGGCAATAGTTGTGTTGACTTTTCTTATTTATAGATTGCATTCATTCTACCTAAATGGTTACAATAGTCAAAATCAACCCATCAAAATATAAATTGTGGTCCAAAAATGGTCTTTCATTGTTTCAGCTCACAGCATCCAAAGCCAATGCTTTGCAGACACACCCTCCAACATTTCACAGATGAAATCTCGGATACATGTGGCCAAGCAACATTGGAGCTGATCAGTTTCTGGGCACAGTACAAGGTGTTGGTTTTAATCTATAAGGCCCTACATGGCTCGGGTCCATCCTATCTAAGGCACTGCCTCTCCCCGTAAGAAACCCCCCCCCCACCGCACACTATGATCCTCTGGGAGGAATCTGCTACAGCCCATGAAGACCAAGTTGGTACAGACCTCCCAGAGGACCTTTTCGTCATCCCCAAGCTCTGGAATGACCTGCCGGATGAGATGCATCTTATTCCATCCGTTGACGGCTTCAAGAAAGCCATGAAGACGCATCTCTTTCGGTGGGCCTTCCCGGAAAATGTCTAACATCTCCTGGCTCCAAACTTTTTGCCAGTTCCTAGTCATCATCCTCCCAAACAGCTCAGGGAGCTTTTAGCTTGATATTATTGATTTTTGTCTATTTGCACTATGTTTTAATTTGTTCCTGGTTTAATCCTTATTTAAGGGGGGGGAGGTGGGAATGGGATTGGATATTTTAACTGTGATGTTTTAACTTTTTTTGTACCCCGCCCCGATTGCTCGTTCAGAGAGGTGGGCTAAAAATAAAACAACAACTCCTTCTCCTTCTCCTTCTCCTTCTCAAGATGGCAAAATATATTAATGAGAAAGAACAAGCAAACTAGGAGAGGCTGCAGCAGTTTACTTTTGTCTAGGTACACTAGGAAGAGCAAGATCCCCACCCCTCTCTTCTCATTTCTCTCCCGCTTGAGTTAACTGAGTGCAAATTATATTTGCACTTTGACATCAGTTTGCTGTCCCTGCCAAATTGGAACAGTTGGAGGGGATGTGCAAGCAGTATTCATCACTGGAGCAGGGGTGGGAAAATGTAGCCTTCTTGATATTGTTGAATTGCAACTCCCACTAGTTCTAGCAAACATAGCCAATGGTGAAGAATGCTGGGGCTTACAGCCCAACAACATCTGGGGAGTCTCTCTATTACAAATATAAGTGCTTGAGAAAAGTGTTGGTATACCTGAGGCACAACAATACAAGTACTGTGAAGGTGCTACACAAATGGACATCAACAGCTAACTCTTACTAACAAGCCCTACCTGTAGGAACAAACTCAGAACATATTTCTGAAATAAGCATGGTGATTTGATCCACCAAAAACACACTTTATAGTTACTCCTGCCCTGATTGCTTACCCAGAGGGGCGGGATATAAATAAATAAATAAATAAATATAATAATAATAATAATAATAATTATTATTATTATTATTATTGGTGGTTCAGGGGTGTGAAAAACAAACAATATATTACAACATCAATTTTGGCATCTCAGAAGCCCAAAAAGTGGCCATATTGTCTGTTGCTAAATTAGAGGGCGCTCAATCATCCATCTTGCATGTCAGCTCTTGGCCAAAATGTTCCCAATACCAATCATTATGAGGGGGTATCGTAAAGTAATAATTATCACCTGGATGTTATTATATTGATGTAATTTTGTCAGTGTCATCATTGATCCCTAAGTGCATGATGTTGAGAAAATCAGCTCATTGTGCCCTTTATTTTTTGTTACAGGTTGTGCCAGAAGTGACTAAAGTGTAAGATGGAGAAGATTGTGGCTCACAGCATGATACAGTTTCTGCATTTGAAGAGTAATAGTGCCCAACAAATTCATGATGAGATGGCAGTAATCTATGGAAATGATTTCCCATCTTGTGACACTATTGTGAGGTGGAAAAGGAATTTCCAAACTGGTCACATGTCCCTCACAGATGAGCCAAAACTTGGAAGACCATCATTGACAGATGATGCAGCCACAGTGAAGAAAGTGGAGTGTTTAATCATCCAAATGATCATAGAATCATAGAGTTGGAAGAGACCACAAGGGCCATCCAGTCCAACCCCCTGCCATGCAGGAACTCCCAGTCAAAGCATCCCCGACAGATGGTCATCCAGCCTCTGCTTAAAGACCTCCAAGGATGGAGACTCCACTACACTCCGAGAGAGTGTGTCCCACTGTCGAACAGCCCTTACTGTCAGGAAGTTCCTCCTAATGTTGAGGTGGAATCTCTTTTCCTGCAGCTTGCATCCATTGTTCCGCATTCTAGTCTCTGCAGCAGCAGAAAACAAGCTTGCTCCCTCTTCAATGAAACTGGTATCAGTTATTATAGCGTGTGTAAAAATTTTCATGATGAACTGCATATCTATGGTGTATGCACACTGGGTTCTATGTTTGTTAACCCTTTTCCAGAGACAAACACAGCATGACCTTTCAAGACAGATGTTCATGCTGTTGGACTAGAATGAAGAGGATTTTTTTTTTTTTTTTTGGTGGTCTGGTAACCATGGATGAATCTTGGAACTATCAGTATGATCCAGAGACCAAAACCATGAGCATGGAGTGGGAACAATCCCCTTCCCTCAAAAGGCAAAGGTGCAAAAGTCAGCAGGGAAGGCCATGCTTTTAGTTTTTTGGGATTGTTGTGTAGTCATTCTCATTTACCTTGCAAAGGGACAAACCATTGCTGGCACACACTACAGCAATCTTCTAGACAAGTCGCGAGATGCTCTGAAAAAGAAATGCTGCAGTATACTCTCCAGAGGCATTCATCTGCTAGCTGACAATGCAGCAAGTCACTCATTTCAAGTTGCAGTTAACAAAGCAAGGGCATGAGGCTTTCAGATTTTGCAGGATCTACCTTATTCTCCCAATCTCTCACCAGGTGACTTTTTCTTGTTGCCAGAAATGAAAAATCCATTGTGGGGTCATCAATTTGACAACACAAATGACATCATTCATGAAGTGGAAGAGTGGTTTAAGCCGCAATCTGCAAACTTCTACAATAATGGTATTTGGAGGGTCAAGAAATGCTGGGGAAAATGTGTAAATCTGGATGGTGACTATGTAGAGAATAGTTAACAACTACAAATCAAAACAGACTTTCTGTCAATTTTTTAAAAAGGTGATACTTACAGCTTTACAATACCCCTTCATTGAGGGTGGGATGCATGGGTAGACAGATAGCCAGATAGCTATCTCAGATACATACACATGCATACCAACAAATCAATGCAGTCATCTGTCATTCTGCATGTGCATGTAATACTACTACTACTACTAATAATAATAATAAATTTATTTATTTGCCGCCTTTCCAAAAAATATCAAAGCAGTTACAAAATGACATAAAAAACACATAATGCATAAATGATTTACATAAGCAAATAAATACCTAAACAGTACATAGCATATATAAACTAAAATTCCATCCCTCATCCCTTAACTAAAATACAACCATCATTAAACAAAATTACATAAACAATTACAAAAAATAAACAATTTGCATAAGCAAAAAAATAAAATATCTAAAATACCTAAATAAAACATAATGTATACAACTAAAATTCAATCCCTCATCCCTTAATTAGAATACGATAATTAAACACTAATAATAATAAAAAACAGAGGTGCTTTCCTTTCTCTTGCCTCCTTCAGTCACTTCTGCCTGCAAAGCTTTTAAAGCAGGGCAGAAGGGTGAGGCCGGTGGATGATGGGTGCTGGTCTCTTGGAGCCTTCAGGCCTCAGCTTCCCTTGCCTCCTTCAGTCTCTTCTCCTGCAAGGCTTTCAAAGTAGGGCAGAAGGGTGGGACCAGTGGATGATGGGTGCTGGTCTCTTGGAGCCTTCAGGCCTCAGCCTCCCTTGCCTCCTTCAGTCTCTTCTGCCTGCAAGGCTTTTAGCTCTCTTTTAGCCAGTTTTAGCTCTCTTTTAGAAGAGCAACTCCCAGTAGCACCATCAGGAATCTGCCCGAGAGGTAGGAATGGAACCACTATAAAGCAGTGCCTCCAATTCCCAACTTTCTCAAGCGTTCCAGAAGGATACCATGGTAAATAGTACTGAAGGCTGCTGAGAGATCCAAGAGCACCAACAGGGTCACATTTCCCCTGTCAATGCCCAGACGGAGATCATCGACTAAGGCGACCATGGCAGTCTCAACTCTGTAGCCTATCCTAAATCTAGTTTGAAATGGATCTAGAAAATCAATTTTCTCCAAGACAGCTTGTAGTTGATTAGCAAGTGCTCTCTCGATCACCTTGCTCAAGAATGGCAATAACAAGACTGACCTGTAATTGTTTCTGTCCAGGGGGTCTAGGGAAGGCTTTTTAAAAAGTGGTTTAACCACTGCCTCTTTTAGGCAAGATGGCAGACAGCCTTCCCTGAGGGATGCATTGATAATATGTTCCAATTGCACCTTGATCGTATCTCCCCCCTGGACAGCCAGCCAAGATGGTCAAGGGTTGAAAGGGCAAGTTATCTTTTTCATACTACTAAGGAGCTTGTTGGTACTCACCTCCTTGAATTGATCCAGTATAACAGTAATGCCAGAGGCACTGGATACCTCTCCTATTGCTTCTGTCTTAATATTGGCATCCAGGTTGGCTCTTATCTGAGAGATTTCATAGCCACTGGAAACCACTGGCTGGTTATCACTCAAAACAGATTTTTTTTTTTAATTTGGGTGTCTGTCTGGCACATGAGGACTTCGTAAAATATGGCAGGGTTGTTGGGCTGTTCCAGTTCCAGGTTTGCTGGTATTGTAGCCTATGCCAAATGCAAGTGAAAGCATGACAAAATCTGTAAATGTGCATCCAGCATAGCTTAGGACACCTTAAGAATCTTCTGGACCTGCAGCAGATGCTGCCTGATTCAAGTTAGTCCAGGTGCCAGTTTGCAGGTGGAACAGCTAATCTGCTATGAAATTCCATTCTTAATGGAATTGGACAGCAACTCTGTATCTTTGCTCACTGCAGTTCAATGGCTCCAGCTATGTCTTTTTTCCCTCCCCTTTCTTTCTTTCATCAGGAGTCTGCCTTGTTCCATTTCTCCATGGAGCTTAAGAAGTGCAGCAAGCTTGAATTTCACCCCTATCAGGACATCTTTGCTATATTTTTTTCCAATACATCATCGAATGAGTTTTTCAGAGAGACAAAAACATCTTTTATCCCCCTCAGGCTCCAAACAATTTGCTGCTGAACAGTATTTTTTCAATATTTCCCAACAAAGAATCAAAGCAACATGTTAATGCCCCACACTCCAGCATCACAGAAACCAACAACCCGGCTTCCTGAATTCCACTAGGGTTAATCACAATGTTTCGGCCTTTGCTATTTTTGCCTCTTGCTGTTCTGTATACCTTACTTTAGGCAAGCTTTTAAAACTCTGTGACTTCCTGCCAAGCATTATAGAGGATTCTTTTTTAAAAAAACCCAAAACACCCAACAACAACAGAAACTCATAATGCAGTTTGAATTCCTTCTTTGTTCCATTTTACCAGAGCGAGGCTTTGGCACGGTTCCTTAATGCTGACACTACCTTCAGGTGCTTCAGAAATTGAATCTGTGTTCAGCATGATGCCTCAAAGGAGGTTACAGCAGCAGCAATGGATAACATCCAGACAAATGCAGAGAATGTCAAGATAATTTTCATCTGTTGTAACTGGGGGAATTGACAAAGAAGATTGGCACTAGACAGCTTTTGCTCTCAGGAGGGTTGTTTGGACTGCTTTGTAATACAGTGGAGAACAATAATAAAAAAGAAATCCCTGCTGTTGTATCATTTGTAATGGCTTTTAAGGAAGTACTTGTAATAAAGTACAATGGGATTGTTTCTGCTCTTGCAGGTTTTTAAATGATGGTACTCCTAATAACCTCTAGCACAACAGAGAAAGAGAAGTAGAGCTTTTCCTCAGCTTTTCCTCCAAGTGAAGTTTGTGTGGTTTGCAAGTCTGTTAGTTTGCAAAGAGCTTGTTAAAAGTCAGTGGATAAAATTTGGAAAATATTTGCTCCTCAGAGTGATGGCATAAAATGTCTAGGCTTTCAGATGAAGAGTTAAAGAACACGGACACTGACCTAAACAAATTATGACTTGCTGTCATAGAATCATAGAGTTGGAAGAGACCACAAGGCCCCTCCAGTCCAACCCCCCTGCCATGCAGGAACTCTCCATCAAAGCATCCCCGACAGATGGCCATCCAGCCTCTGCTTAAAAACCTCCAAGGAAGGAGACTCTACCACCCTTCGAGGGAGTGTGTTCCACTGTCAAACAGCCCTTACTGTCAGGAACTTCTTCCTAATGATGAGGTGGAATCTTTTTTCCTGCAGTTTGCATCCATTGTTCTGAGTCCTGTTCTCTGGAGCAGCAGAAAACAGTCTTTGTATGATTATTCATTATATGACTGAGGGTGTTTCTTGCGTGTTTCTCTGAAGTTGCAATAGAGAAAGCTTAAAGGACTTGTGCTTGTTCTATTGCCATCTCTTGGTCTAACTCTAGTATTACTCATCTCGGAACACAGTACCTCCAAACTCTCGGTTTTTCAGGGACAGTCTCAATTAATCCTTTAGCATCCCACTTTTTCAGATGCTTTAAAATGTCCCAGTTTCTTTCTCCTCTTCCCACTTACTCCCTTTGTCCTCAGTTTTTGCTGCAAATTGAGTTAAAAGTGTAAAAGTAGTATGCATTCATTTAACTCAGCAGGAAGGAAAAACCAGATGGAGACATAATCTTGCCCTTCCCTATAGGCTTAGACAAGGAAAACTGCTGCACCCTACCCCTAGTTTCTATGTTCGTTCCAACTTTTGCCATCTTGATCACACTCTGATGTTGGTTGGCCACATATATCCCAGATTTAATTTGTGAAATTTTGGAGCGTATAATATTGAAATCATGTGCGCATGTACATACCTGCAACCATATAGACATACCTACATGATTTGTGAACAGAAACTGGCTCTAAATGACATTCCTATATTTCTTCTTTTTCTCCTTTCTTTTGCTCTAATAGCTTTGACAAGATGGCACATTCATGCACTTTCTTTTTCTGTAATATAAGTCACAATATTATTCTTTGTTTTGTACTGCCTGGCACATATAATCAACTACCACTCAGTTATAATGGGTTAATGTTATAAGCCATAATTTCACAAAAGTATTAATGGATCTGATTATAATGATCTGGAACCCAGTTAATTTGCAATTGCAGCCTTGAAGTTGTACCAATTTTTTTTTTTTTTTACATGTGGACAAGTCCATCACACATGAAAGCAGATGGTTTCCCTTTTACTATTTTCAATCACCTGGGACTGCATTTACCTTTATTCTATACAGCTTTGGTGTTATCATATGCCATCTTGTCATGGATTTAAAAGCAATTTGACATTTTAGTGATTCCAACTGAGTATCCACACACAGAGAGAAATATATTAGTGTTTCCATAGACTGTCCCATATGTCTCAGTGTCTCTTAGGCCAGGATCCAGTAGGGTAATTCTGCTGATGGCACTGCTTCTGTTACTGAACTGTAAGGCAGAAATCCCTCCTCCCAACAGCAGTTGTTGTGTGCCTTCATGTCATTTCTGACTTAGGGTGATCCTAAAACAAACCTATTAATGGGTTTTCTTGGCAAGATTTGTTCAGAGGGGGCTTGCCATTGCCCTCTTATGAGGCTGAGACAGTGGGACTTGTCCAAGGTCATCCAGGGGTTACCATGGCTGAGTGGGGTTTCAAACCCTGGTCTCTAGAGTGATAGTCCAACACTCAAACCACTAGTCCAGACTGGCCCTCTCCAAGACAATACCCTGTGTAAAAAAAATAAAATAAAGGAGGTTACTTCAGAGAGCTGTGGAATCCTCTAGACCTGTTTCGCTTTGGGGCTTAAGTCATGGGAAGGATGAGATGAGAAAAGATAAGAAATCCTACTAAAAGCCAGATAATGTGATGTCCAACCTTGTACTATTTGCATATTCTGTTTCACTGTGGATGTCCAAAACACTTGTATTTTGTGAAGACTGTAGTGTAAAGTCATACAACTGAGCACTAAAGTTAGAATCAGCCAAACAATTGTATTTCCCATCACCATGTATGGATGTGAGAGCTGGACAGTGAAAAAAGCAGATAAAAAGAAACTCAACTCATTTGAGATGAGGTTCTGGAGAAGAGTGCTGAAGTTACCATGGGCAACTAGAAAGAAAAACAAATGGGTCCTAGAGCAGACCAAACCTGAACTTTCCCTGGAAGCCTAGATGATGAAACTAAGACTGTCACACTTTGCCTACATCGGAAGAAGGCATAAAAAATACATAATGTTTGGGAAAGTAGAAGGCAGCAGAAAGAGAGGAAGACTGCATGACAGATGGATAGACTTAATCAGGGGCCTGAACTTAGAGGACTTAAGCAGAACAGTGGACAAGGGATCTTGGAGATGTCTCTTTCACAGGGTCGCCATGAAACGGGGTCAACGAGGGCAGCTGAAAACAACAACATCTATTTCTTCTGCCTGGATGCTGTAGTTTTTTTTTAATGAATGCTGTTAATCTCTTGGTTAATAGCCTTGATCTTTTAGTTTCCTTGACACATGCCCTAAATTGGTAGCAATTGAAACTATGGAGGCAACTCATTGCTTATCATAAAATGAACAATGTTGTAGAACAGGATTTGATGTTGTCTTAATATGATTTCATATTAACATAAATTATTTCCCTTCCATAGTCTAGAAGAACCTAAACTCATTCTTAAGATTGCATTGTAGATTGCATATGAATGTCACCTTTGAAGATTTTGCTGGACTGTTTTTGGCCTCTGCGTTTGTGATCCCAGCTTCTTAAGATGTTTTAATCAATGGCGTTTGCTTCCACTTTTTCAAATGTACTTTCTGAATTATCCACAAAAGGGCTTATAAATTAACAGAACTCTAAGATTATTCATTTCTAATGCCAACTATAAGTGTATCATGCAACCATTCAATTATCCACTGTAGGCAGTTGACATAATAATACAATTTAATGTTTGGCATTTCTAAACCTCTTTTACTTTCATCACACTACAGAATAAGTTATTTAATCCAAGCTCTCCCCCCCCCCCCCAGTACATTTCTAAATAGTGGCTGCGATGCTCTCAGCTTTTGATTGGTAATGTTTGGAACAAAAACAAAAAATGGGATTATTCTAATTTTAACTGTAGCAAAACACCTAGAGAAGGATTTATTTATTCCATCTTTCTTTTTGAAGTTTATTCTGTTGTGATTTTTTTTCCATGGGTTTACACACACACACACACACACACACACACACACACGCACACACACAAATTCATATTTATAGGTTTAATCCAATTAAGTCATTTTCATATACTCTAGCATTTCACAGATGAAAACTGGGACACATGTGGCCAAGCAACATGTGGTCAAGATGGCAAGTTATTCATGGGGAAGGACAAACAATCTAGGAGAGGTTGTGACAGTTTTGTGGCCAAAGTGTGGATGAGAGGAGCCAAATAAATTTGATATGCATGACAAATAGAAGGAGAATATGTCACCAATATAGAAGGAGTTGAAATTCTAGTTTGTAACCAATCATAATCCAGGCCTTTTGAGGATTACTTGGGATTGTCTCTGCCAGAGCAGGAAAGTTGGAGGTTTGCTTACATAGATCCAGGAAAGACACAATCCCATCTCCTGCTTTCAGCATCCCTATGTGTCCTCCAGACCATCTCCAAAAAGAAGGGAAAGCCTTCAGGTTTACCTTGGCAGAAAGGACTGGATATGGAGGGGAAGGAGAAGGGAAGAAAATCATGTAGTGCTAAAGGCTGTCTGTGACTATGATAATGGACCAAAGCACAAATTTATATGTATATATTTAATAATAATAAAAGGAGGCTCAACTCTCTCTTTGAAACTGAGACTGTCATTCCACACTCTCAAAGGGAAGACAGCTTGAAGGCAGCGGAAACTGAAGTGTTTCTTTAAAAAGGATTCAGAGTTTATTTGCAGAATATAATACGTAGGCCAACAGGTGTGAGGGACCCTTTGTTTTTACCAGGCCGGTATTTTTATACAGTTAGTTTGTGCTTACAATAATGAATGCATAATTCAGACTTATGATCGGTTACAAACTAGAATTTCAACTCATCCTATATTGATGACATATTCTGCTTCTATCTGTCATGCATATCAAATTTATTTGGCACCTTTCATCCACACCTTGGCCAGCTGTTTGGATTACCTTGACATTTTTTCCTTGTCTCCATCCTGCCTTCACACTATCCTTGCTTTATTTTTGGTCCTACACATCAATCTGTACAACTATCACCCACCAGGTGCCTTTCTTCATATCTTTCAGCTTAAACAAGTCTCATGATCATACTGACCCTGTATTACATTCCAAAATGCAGACATCTCTTATCGTTCTACTTTGAAGCTAGGAAGTATAGAAAACTATATCTTATTTTGGGCTCCCTTTTGAGGTGCCTAATGACTACTCAGCCATAACATTGAAGGTTTCTGTGTCTGCTGTTTTTGGGCACAGCTGTATGAGAAAGAGACACATATATTCAGCCTGTATTTTGTCTATACAAAATGGCTTTGCCGGACTCCATTTTAAGTACCCCTCTCACGGGACAAACAAAAAAACTAAGCCATAGCTTGAGACTTGACAGTTCATGATAAGCAATGGATCACCTTCACAGCAGTAGCGTTACTGTGGGGGGGGGGGGAAGAGGGGTGTCGGGCTCCACTGGGTGACATTCCAGAAGTTGGGTGACACCCCAGAAAGGAGGTGACACTCCAGAAGGAGGGGTGATACCCACTCAGCCCCCCTGCACCATCGGTGCATGCCACCCAATCCGCATTCTCATGTGCCACCACCCTTCCCCTACATACACACTACACGGGGCCATGTGCACACACAGCACTCCACACATTCCTCATGCCACTCTCACCTGCCTGCTCTCTGCTCTCTGTCCTGCCTGCCCACCTCTCCACTTTTGCCCACCCACCCACTTCCCACCTGACTTTCGAGCTGCTTGCCCATCCAACTCTCCATCCTACTCACCCATGCACCCCGCTCCAGCCTGTGCTGGCATGCGCATGCAGGAGCCATGCCGGAAGTGACACCCCAGAAGTCCCTCCTCCAGGAGCCCCACCCCCCTGCACCAGTGACACCCAGTGCGGGAACACCTCTGCTTCACAGTTCAAATTTCTATCAAACTGAGTGTGTGTCAGAACAAGAAATTAATAGTTGTAATAAATTAACAGTATTAACTGTCGAGCAATTAACTATGTTAATAACAACTCCAGCATTAGGAGAGAAGGAATATCTAGTGCTCTGGGTTTTTAGAAATATATGTTTTTGAAATGCATGAATTAATTATAAGCA
Source organism: Urosaurus nigricauda (assembly GCA_034509955.1). NCBI lineage: Eukaryota > Metazoa > Chordata > Lepidosauria > Squamata > Phrynosomatidae > Urosaurus > Urosaurus nigricauda. The sequence continues at coordinate 249,853,860 of JAOEGL010000001.1, read as the reverse complement.
CTGTTTTTGAAATATATTAATTAATTATAATTACACTTAATATGTCCATGTGTTAGAAGCAGTTCAATTTTCAATCATTAGGTGGAAGACCTCACTAAAACAGCATTTACAGTTTGCAGCCAACAGATGAGAGACTGACAAACGGTGCTCCTAGATAAGGCATTTACTGTGCAATTTCATTGCCTTGTTTATATAAGGTTATGGAAGGTCCAGACAAAACCACCTTCAGTCTGAAGTCCTCTCATGCTTTTCCTTTGTTTCTTTCATCTGTTGCCTTATCAAAAACAACAAGCAAACAAACAAACCCCCAAAAAACCAAAACTTTCTTTAAATACAGTACAATGATACTGTGAATGCTTTTTAACTGAATGCAACGGGGACCTTCCTTCTATACACACCCAGAGGCTGCCTCTCTCACCTTCTGTGAACCAACCTTTTCCTAAGAGGCATGGAGTTGTAGGATTTCTCTGTTAAGGGACTTTATTGGTACTACAGTGCAGTGGGGCATCCTCACTCAGATGGGGCATGCACATCTCCAACAGAGACACCTATGTAACTGCTTGAATGCATCAGTGTTATCAAGCAAAAGGCCATTCCAACCTGTGTGAGGCTGGGCACTTTTGTTAATTGTCAGCAATGCCTTAAATACAAAGGAGCTGCCTTGTTCCATTGATTAATTAAATTTAACACTCATATTTCTTTTATTTTTACTTCAATGATTTCTATTTTACCTTACTTCTCAGTATGACCCATATCTATATTTCCCATCACCTTAACTGATTTCAGTTATTGTTTTATATTGATCGATTCAGGCTGTCATCCTTTTCAAATGGGATTAAACCCCACTGAAGTCAACAGAGTGTACTTCTGAGTGGACATGTACAGTGGGCCCTTTGTATCCACTGGAGTTTGGCTCTAGGACCTGCTGTAGCTACCAAAATCCGTGGATGCTCAAGTCCCATTACAGGCAGTGGCATAGTAAAATGGTGTCCCATATATAAAATGGTAGAATCAAGCCTTGCTTTTTCTGATACTTTAAAAAATATAGCTGGTCCTTCGTATCAACAAATTCTTCATCCACAGATTCAACCTTCCATGGCTTGAAAATATTTTAAATATGTATAAATTCCAAAAAGCAAAGATTAATTTTGCCATTTTATATAAGGGACATCATTTTACTACTCCATTGTATGCACAGTTTTGGTATCCATGGGAGATCTTGAACCAAACCCCAGAGGACACTATATTTTCAAGCTGTGGGTGGTTGAATCTGTGCATGTAAAATCTTTGGATATGGAGAGCTGACAGGGTGGAATTGCATTTTTAACCTGTAATCCTATATACACAGGAAGCATGTTTCTTTGAACTCAATAGAGCTTAATTTTGAGAAGATACCCATAAAATTTCACTATTATAAAATATTAATATCTTGTCTTTTAAATTTGAAATATTCACACCGTAACTTCAACTACCAGTGAAAGAATAAAAGCATACAACATTAAAACACTATGGCATACAAAACTCAAAATCAATAAACTATCAGAATCATATATAGTTTGAAACCACTGACATAGCAACAGAACAGAAAAGAAATAATGATCAATGTCAGTATTCATTAAAAGCACAGAAAAGTAAAGCTTTTAAGTCTTGGCATCTAATGCTCACTTAAAACTGGTGTTGGCCCAAGGCAAACATCTCTCCGGTGGATGTTTTGCTACTGGGCACTGACTACCACCAATTAAGAAGGATTAATCACCAGCATTCTAACCTGCAAAGGTGATCCCATGGAAAGAACATTATTTTAATGATAATTCATCAATTACCTTTGAACATTATCTTAATGACCATCCAGAAACAGGTAGTTATTCAGGTTAGGCCTGGGCAGAGAATTGAAAGGGTGAAGAAGATAACTGGCAGATTTGCAATTAATGGGTGTTTGATTCCCTTATTTAACAAGAGCAACAATAACAAGATACTTTCTTCTTCCCCTTCTGAATTAGGCAGCTAAAATGGAAAAAAGTATGAGGAAAGAAAAAGGAGTGGATTTTTGTGGTGAATTGACTGCGAGCTCAGTTCTGGTATTGAAATCAAATTTCTGAAGGGAACATAGGACCAGAAGCTCCCTTGGTCATTGATTCTAAAATTATGTTCACCTTTTCCCAAAGCCACTGTCTTTCCACCTGGCTTCAGCTGGTGCATCTCAAAGTTCTAGTAAAATGTGAAGCAGATCCTGCAAGATTAAGGCAGCTTTCCTGCCTTTGCTTTGGATATTTCAAATATTATGCAAAGACGAGGAACTATTTTCTTTTTGCTTGAGGACATCATGTTCCAGAAATGAGTGGGTTCACCACACAAAATGGAAAGGGCCACCACCCAAAGAAGATAGAGATCCACTAGCACACAGCCCCCACTACATTCAACCCAGAGCTTGAAAAAGTTACTTTTGGACTAAAGCTACCAGTTCCAGTCCAATAAAGCAATTTTTACAAACTCTGAATCTAATAGTTATCCACCCACATTTCCAGAGAGACAGGGGAAAAAAAAGACAAATCTACATACACTCTTCCCAGATTCTCCTTTCCTCAGCTAATAGATGTAGCTAAGGGGGAAAAAATGCTACAACCTGTCCTCTGTATCCAATCAATGCAGGCCAATTTCATCCCCATTGTGGAGCATTCTTCCATCCAGAATCCATGTCAGGAACTGGCTTTGCTCTGCTTTCATCTTCCCTGAACAGTAACAGTGAGGTGGGGCAGAATAGATAGAGTTGCTGGCTTCAGGAGCAGTCCTCACATCAGGGGCTCTGTCAGGGGCTGCTTGCTGATATCTGCTTCCTTTTCTGAGAAATGAGGGATTCAAAGAAAGGGTGAGTCCTCAAGGAGGGGAAGAGGCCTTCTAGAAGCCCCTCACAGGCCAGATGCTGAGGACTGTCAAGTGGCATTTTGCCCATGGGCTGAAGGTTTCCCATCAGTGTCAAAAGGGCTTTAAAAGTGGAAGCCCTCCTTTTCCACAGATTTTTTTTAATCCATAGATTGAAGCATCCACATCTTGAAAATATTTTTAAAATATAGAAATTCCAAAAAAGTACACCTTGATTTTGCCATTTGATATAAAGGACATCATTTTACTACTCCACTGTGTTTAATGGGACTTGAACATCCACAGATTTTGGTATCCATGGGGGGGGGGGGGTTTCTGGAACCAAACCCCAGCGGATACCAAAGGCCCACTGTACATGGGGGCTGCATCTACACTGCAAAAATACAGTATTGCCTCCCCAAACTTACTAGAACAGCCAGCAGCTGCATCAAGTGACAGAGCTCTGTTCTGCTAGAGGTTGAGGTGCAACAGGATGACATTTCCACACAGCAATTTCCGGTGCAACAATCAGAAGCAGGACTCCAACATAACTCATTGCACTACAGACTGCTGAGAGGAAGAGGCTGGAAATGTCATATGCACTCCAGTTGCCAGCATACGAGATGTCTGTTAGTTGGATCAGGAAATAATATACAGTTACACATTCATACTTCTGTGATGTAGGATTTTGGCCATTACTTCTAAATTTCCCCTTTAACTATAGATTAGCACAGGAAAATTTCATGCAAATCTTTATGTTTTTGGTGGTTGTGTGTGTGTGTGTGTGAATTCTTAAGTGACCACTCTGTTTGGGTAAAAGGTGCTGCTTCATGTCCATGGACATTCGGATTGGTGCCAGCCTGCTTGTTCCTGTTCAGTGCAGTACTCAGAAAAGTCGCCATTTTGGACTATGTCTCTCATAATCCCCTAGCTAGCATGACCATTGTTCATGATGCTGCAGAATTCTGGGAGTTATAGTCCCCCAAAGTAATCTTGTCAAGTTTTGCTTCTCTATTCCTAAATAATAAAGAATGCATTGTTTTTATCACTTATGATGGCCCTAAGACAAACCTGTCAAGGGGTTTTCTTGGCAGGATTTGATCAGAAAGGGTTTTTCTTTGTCTTTTGAGGCTGAGAGAATGTGACTTTCCCAAGGTCACCCAATAATTTTCCATGGCTGAGTGGGGATTTGAACCCTGGTTTCCAGAGTTGCAATCCAACTCTCAAACCATGACATCATGCTAGCTCTTAATAAAGAGCCTCTGCAGACTAAATGTTAAGTGTCTTAGCACTCACATCACAATGGAACCTGGCCTGTCATGCCTGCTCCTGAATTATCTTATTGCTCAAGGACGTGAAGAGCACAAAATGATATAAGAAGTGTTGCAGCAGCTGGAGGTAGATGGCGAGTGGAGATGCAGAACAGAGGACTATTTAGTGTCCTCTGGTGCCAGGAGCCTGCCGAAAGAGTCATCATACACATGTTACAACTTGTGCGGGAAGAAGCTTAGGAGCAGGGAAAGCCAGCAGGGAGATTTCTGTTTAACAAGTATACCGACTGTATCCTTATCTTCCTGTGTAAGCCATGAGCCTTTTTGTAAGCTCTTGCCACAGTATTTCTTTACAACTTCAGACAAACACAAAAAAGCTCCAAAGCCAAAGAAAATGTTGCTAAAGAAAGGTAGCCCACTTTCAGATTGGTTTTTTTGACAAGGATATCAAGAGAGCAGAGCACCTGGACTAATATGCTCTCAGATGGACCGTCTCCAGACAATGAAGGGAATGGCTTTTCTTTTGAAATCAATGCTTTTGATTTTCTGTTTTTTATCCAAGTTAAAAAAAAAAAGATTGATTTTTTAAATTCTCAAAACCAATTGCTAGGCAATACTTTTCTGCATCACTGCTACTTACAAATAACTATTTTATTTTCCCCATTAGCAGAAACATTTGATTTCAGATGGAAAAATGGCACTAAATGCTCTGAACTCAAAGTCACCATATCAGTTGTTCAGTCTATATGCTTGAACTGTCTACTGCTGAATTTCCTGCAACAAGATTTCAAAAAGTTATAGTGGTTGTAAGATGCACACACCCTCATGTCATCTATTCCACCATATTTTTCAATAAAAATGCTACTTTTTGTGTTACATTTGTTCTTTGGTGAGGACAGCTAAAGAGTTGCATATAGCAAGGTTTTTTGAAAGCTTAGGGGTTGAACAGCTCGCCTTTTAGGGACGGATTGGGGCTATGGCAACTACATGCTGTGGCCCCAATCTGTCCTTTCCACAGCACCAAAAGGGGCCACAAAGAGTGGCTTTTTTGCGCTGCAGAAAGGGCACCATAGCCACTGGCACTGTGGCTTTTTGGTGCTCCTTTGACACTATGTTATCTGGATGCAGCACCAGAGGAGTGCCAGGATGCTGCCTGCCATGTGGTAGGACACATGGTGTCACACCATCATGGGGTGGAGTCGGGGCGTGTGTCGTATGGATGCCACACCCCCACTCCGTCCCATGCCAGCCTTTTTCACTGGTCTGTCGAGGCTCTTAGTCATCTTAAAACAACAACAACCCTCAAACATCTGTTAGAATACACTTCACAGATTATATCTTATTTTATGCTTCCTTCACTTTTGAAAATATAAGAAGGATGGGGTGACCCAATAATGTCTGTATAATTACAGGAGATCCTGTAATGTCTAGTTTCATTGGAAGGTCATCCCAATAATGTCAGAATGACGAATAGCTATGTTTAATGGTCAAAGAGTACATTCCTCCCACTGGACTTGCAGAAGGCCACATCAACCTCTGAAGATAGAAGGAGAAGTGACCAGAAGCCTGTGTTAGATGGGGTCACACTCCCCCTGAAGACAAAGGTTCTCAGTTTGGGAGCACTCTTGGACTCAACTTTGAAGCTGGAGGCCCAGGTCTCTGCTGTGACCAGGAATACTTTCACATATTTAAAACTTGTGTGCCAGCTGCGCCCGTTCCTTGAGAAGCCAGATCTGGCCACGGTGGTACATGCCTTGGTTACATCCTGTTTGGACTACTGTAATGGGCTCTACATAGGGCTGCTTTTGAAAAGTGTTCAGAAAATTCAGCTGGTTCAAAGAGCTGCTGCCAGGCTATTAACAGGGGCAGATTACAGAGACCATACAGCACCACTGCTGAAACAGCTTCATTGGCTGCCAGTTTGTTTCCGGGCACAATTCAAGGTGCTGGTTATTACCCATAAAGCCCTACATGGCTCAAGTCCATGCTATTTGGCAGACCATTTCTCCTGGTATGAACCGGTCCAGACTCTGAGGTTGTCTGGAGAAGTCCTTCTCTCTCTCCCAACACCATCACAAACACGGTTGGTGGGAACGCGAGAGAGAGCCTTCTCGGTGGCTGCCCCAAGACTCTGGAACTCCCTGCCCAGGGAGATCAGAATGGCTCCTTCCTTGATGGCCTTCCGCCAGCAGGTGAAGACCTACCTGTTCACACAGGTGTTTAAGGAATTGCTATAAGGACAGGCTGGGATGTTGGACCATGTTAAAATTTTGATACATTTTCTCTCTATATATAGTTTTATCTTTTAAAAATATGTTTTATTCTTTTAATAACTACCTGTTTTAATACTGTAATAATTTAATTCCTTTTTAATGTAGTTTTAAAAAATGTTTTTAATTGTACTGTTTTTAATGCTGTGAAGCCGCTCTGAGTCCCTTTCCTAGGAAAAGAGCAGGATACAAATAAATATAATAAATAAATAAATAAATAAAGGATACTGAACTGAGCCCCAGACTGAAACATTGACTCTTACATTAAGAACAGATGAAATTCAGCCATATAGCTCAGCTGTGGCAACCTTCATGTAGCTCTTCTTCTTCCTTTCTCCCCTCCTAAGTGTTTCACTCCCTATTTTTCTATGCCTCATCTTGGTTAACATTAGTGGCCAATGTTCAATCTTATGTCCTTCATAATTAAATGAAGCATCCAATCCCGTACAATGTCTACTCAGAAGTCACCCCCAAAGGAGTTCAATGGAAATTCAACACACCTAAGTCCTTATATAGCAATTTCATTCCTCTTTAAAATTCAACTGTCTTGCAGTAATGGTAATTGTGCCCTCCCCCACTCCCAGCAATATATGAGTTTAAACTATTTCTAGCTGTAAAATGACCCTGGCTAACCTTGTTAGCAATTTTTCTATCTTGTTTTTCCTTGTAGGGTTACTACTTGGGCCTAAAGGCAATAAAAGTTTTACCCTCACCCTGTGCAGCAATACAATATACACTATTAAACTCAAATTGGCCCAAGGCAAAACTATTTAATGGAACATTGAAATCAATGGCATTTTCACCTGAATTTAAATTGGCCCTTGGAGTCAAATCTGCTCAGCATTATACACTAGGCTATTAGCTCCATGGCTACTGGGGGTGTCAATCAACCTCTTAGAAGTATGACTGCTATTTTGGTATCAGAGAAGAGAATTTAATGGAATGCCCATAGTCCAATCTGTACAGAAAATGTGCAGCTGCAACACATTTTTACTCTTTCTTGGAACTTCATTTTAAAATTATAACAACTGCATATAAGCCAATATTCTGTGCCGGTGACATAGCTATGTTTTTGTAATGGAATAACATCTCCTGGCCACACCTCATCACTTTACCAGGAATCAGATGCACCAAGATAAAGAGGTTTGTTGTGCTGGCAATTGGGGCATGGGAGAATTACACTTACACCCCACTCCTACCAGTGAGCAAGGCTGTGACATGGAACTGCAGTCCTGCTTCTAATTGTCATAGCCTTACTCACTGGTGGGAAGGGGGTGGAAACATAATCCACTTGCACCCTTGATCACCAGCAGAATGGATCTCCTTATGGTGTGGCTGATGCCCAGACAACTAAAAGTTTGGGAGGGCAGTTATAATCATGGCAATAGTGTCATGGTTGTAAGTATGTAGGAACTGTAAATACAGAGCAGGTACAGATGTGTAACTCAGGGTTACACATCTGTAACTGTGATACCAAATGCCAGACAATATAGTTTGTTTCAGGACTTTATCAAGCGTGTAAGGCACCACAACCACATTTAAAATACTGTACATCAGTAGAAAAGTACAGACCCTTCCAATTAAAAGCCTTTTGCCCAACAGGCATGCAGTTGTCCAAAGCCCACCCATATAAAGTGGTCTTTGCCTGCCAGCACAAGGACAACAAGCAAGGATATCAGCCTAGTCTTCCTTGGAAGAGAGTTCCAGAGCCTGAGAGCAACCACCAAGGAGGCTTGTTACCACTTCCTTCCCCATCCCTTTCCTTCTCCTTCTGTTTCTGAGTTATGTAGCTAATGGTAACAGATTCTTTCCTTCCCCTGCACCGAATAGGAAATTCATTCTAACCAATGCTTTCTTCACTGAATATGACATTTTCCTTATGCCCCCTTTTTTGGCTGATCAATTTATGCCCCAGTTGTGAATTTTTACAGAGCCTCTAAATGGCCAAAATTGGACGCAAAAGACTGGTTTAAATAGGCCTTTGGTCTCATCCGGTAAGACAGTATTATGTTCCTATTAAACTTCCTACTCATACTTTTCATAACCTGTTGGGGCAGATGCTATTTTCATCACCCCCTTTATCTTTTCCTTACAGTTGTGCCATTGTAGATGCAGATATGTCAAGAGCTAGGTAAAATGACTTGACTTGTGTCAAGAGAGGGCTTGTTTCATTTCCTAGGTGTCAGGACAAATGGCATTTAAAAAATGGACTCTCTGCCTACAATGCTACTTTAAAGGCTGCATATGGGAACAAATTACACCTGAGGGCAAGACCTTGGCATTCTTTAACACAGTTCCTGATCTGAAATCTTGACGAGATAGCTATTTGCCAAAATTACTCTCTTGAAGTGGAGGAGATAAGTGTTCTGCTCTTTGGTCAAGAAGAAATTGTCAAGTCTTTTTATGCATGTTTAAAATCCCATTGTAATGCTGCTCATAGGAAGAAGTGTAACAGAATGCAACTGGGTGTGTTTTACTGTCATTCATACACCAAACATGTTATTAACAACTTACTTGCAATTAATTTCTCTCCCCATTCAAATTGCATTACAATGTAATTTTGATAATTCTCTCATCATAGTCATGAGGGTGTAACTGCACTAAATGCTGAAGAAGGTATTTCACATGGTTCAAGTAATCATGCTATGCCTTGTGCTGCCAAATAAAAAAACATTCAGTATTTCTTTAAAAAAAACAAAAACAAAAACCAAGAGTTAGGGCTTGGGAACATGGAGTGTCCACATGCTCCACGCTCTCCCAGCACCATTTTGGCACACACACGTTCACACAGCATGACTTGTCTTGTGAGCTGCATCCATATGGTGTGACACAAAAGAAACATCACCGCACTACTCCAGGGTGCTAATCGTTTTATGTTTTAAAACTGTAACTATAATGGGAACAAACTACTTAATGGGGTCTCGAAACTTTAACTGTAACTGCTTTTAAAATAACTTTTTAAATTGTGCTTTACAGTTATGATTTGGCTATATAGGTTTGGGGAAAGCATCTGTAGTGTTTGTTGATCAGACTATGCTATGCTTTGTTAATTAAGAAATGAGTGGTAAATTAACACTAGTAATAAATTTAACATAATTGTCAGAGACATAGGAATTTATCACATGGGAGGCAAAGTGCCTAAATCCCACAAGAGCGGGATTGTTTTCAGACATGTCAGGGCACTTTAGCACTAACCTGACATTAACCTGTGCAAAAAGCAGCAAAATCGCACCACTTTTTAACTTCATGATTTTCCCAAAGGGGAAATGCCAAAGTCATGCAACATCATCTGAAAACAATCCTGCTCTTGCAGGATATTCATGGATTTAAACCCCATTTATCCACAGGATTTGGATGCTTCCCTTCCGTATGATAAATTCCATAACTGTGTTAAGAGTTAATCAAATGTCATTTTCATGCTGACCAGGGCATGGGACGGGATCGGGCTGGAATGGGTCAAAACTGATTTTACCGCATACAAGATAGCTGCTGTGTGGCCACCTGACCATCACCCATCCTCCAGAAGTGCTCTGGCCGACGATTTTGGTACTACAGAAAACTTCTGAGTATCGAAATCATCCACCAGAGCATTGGTAAAATCAATGTTAACCCATTTCAACCAGATCCCGTACAGTGTCTGATCGATGAGAAAATTACATGTGATACATCCTTGGTCTAGAATATCATATGCAAAGGGATCTTGTAGAATCTTTGAGACTAAAAGAGCAAAAGACATTGCAGCATAAGATTTCATAGGCTTGGTATATCCTCAAATGGATCCTTCCTGGATACCAGTTCACTCCATGCATCCTGTAAGCTTATGCTACAATGTCTTTTGCTCAGTCTAAAAGGTGCTACAAGATCCAATTAACACAATCTTGTTCAATAGCTGGAGGTTTTCTCAATGTCAACTCCATTATTATTGATCACATGAGGAATAAATGAAGGAATAACTGTCCATTCTAAGCCATCTCTGTTTCTCAGAAGATTGTTTCTGCTCAAAAAACTGGAAAATGGTCAGCTGAGGCAAAGATTCATAGCAGAAAAATAAGTGTCAGGCGATTGCTTAAATTTTCAGTCTTTTTTCTTATCATCTATTCATCCAGACCATTTCCCCTTCAATATCTGGGTGTGCATATGGGTTCAGTACATTCAAAGTCTACTATTAAATGTATTATGCTGGTCTGAGTAGAATAATAATAATAATAATAATAATAATAATAATAATAATAATAATGTTTTATTTATACCCCGCTCTTCAGCCAAGACTATCAGAGCGGCTTACAATTTGTTAAACAAACAGCTTCATTTACAATTGTAAGCTATTTGCCCCCAACAATCTGGGTACTCATTTTAGCGACCTCGGAAGGATGCAAGCCTGAGTCAAGCTTCAGCCCTTTGCTGGTCTTGAACTCGCCACCTTCTGGTTTTGAGTGAGTGGCTGCAGTACAGGCATTTAACCACTGCGCCACCAGGGCTGATATCAGAAAAATCAGAATGAGTCCAATCAAACACAGGCTAGATCCCATATGAAGGTTCCCGTCATCCTATTGCTGGAGGCAAATAACTTGTTCCTCTCTGCCACCATTCCATCTACAGAGACTTTCCAACAGAACTGTCTCAGATGAGCAAAGGCTTTTAATGCTCTGGCCTATGATAACAGAATGCAGATCACTTCATAGCCCATTGTGATCAATAGGCAGAATATTTTGTTGTTATATTGGCACAGTCTTTAGATGCTGTAGATACTGTAGGTTCACTAGATACAAATTCAACCTATGCTTCTCCAGTGACAAGGATACTTTTCATTTTATACAACACCAGGAGGTAAACAAAGATCCTTGGAGCAGTGAGACCCATCAAAAGAGAGTATATGTGTATGCATATGCATGTGAATATTCTTCAAGTTTTTGACTTATAGTGACCCAATTAATTTTGCAAAACTTTCTTGTGCAAGGAATACTCAGAGGAGATTCACCATTGACTTCCTCTACAATGTAGCGTAAAACAGCTTATATTCCTTGGTGGTGTCCCACTCAAATACCAACCAGTGCTGACCTTTAGCTTTCAAGGTCAGAAGGGATCCAGTGTGCTTGACCTTATATCCTTCATACCTTATGTAAGTGCACTTGCAGGGGAGACTGATCAAAGAAGTAAGGGGAACAGTGAATGTATTCTTGCAGCAGAGTTCCCACTCAAAGAAGCAGTGACAAGACCTTTAATGACACCCTCCCATTCCATTCTTAGATCAGGAGTTGGTCCAAATCTCATCTCCAGGGGCTTCTGTTTCAGTCAGATTAAATAAATGCTTCTGAATCTGGTTTAAGGCCTTGATGTAGGACAAAGACAGTTTGGTCACTTTGGCAGACAATCTATGTTGGGGAATGGAAAGAAAGGGTGTAACTGTAAGATAGGTCTGTTAATTTATGAACATCTGAATACAGATTAATATTCTATGTTAGTAGGGAAAATGACACTTGCACTGTAGATATTCTGACCTCAATAAGGATTAGGATAAGAGCTAGGATAAGAATTATGGTTATAGTGCTCTATATAAAATCATGGCATAAATGATATCCCACATATATGACCCCTAGATGGCCCCTGGCTGCCGGTGAATCATGAAAGGTGAAGCAAGAGGCCATAGATTCACTGCCTCAAGGGGAGAATCACCTTTTAGCAAATACTGTGTTCAGATAGTCTAGGAAGTTGCAAATGAGATTATTACTCAGGAATCGGGAGGTGTAATGTTTGTCCTCCTTAATCCACTGATCCCCCCCGCCCCCAGGCTCCTTAATTCGCTGATTCCTCTCCTCAGGCTACCACCATCAAACACCTTTGCCAGACTTGGGCTTTTGCCCTATAAAAACCCCTAGGTTTTGGGCCATTCTGTGTGCCAGCTGAGAGGTCTCCATATTCCACGTCAGTCTGATCTCTAATCTGGACACCGACAGGCCCACTCAAACCCACAAGTCCCAGAACCACTCTTCCCATTCGACCCCTAGAGGAGAATCTACACTTTGATAAGTATCACCTTAGCAACGCCTGGAAACTATCCCCATGCTACACCCTGACTTTCCTGAGCCTTGTGTGTGTGTGTGTGTGTGTGTTAGTGGATTGTGTGGTTGTCTTTCTCTTTTAATAAACTAGACGTTAATTAGACAAGCCTGTCTCTGCTCATTTTCCTGGATCCCCGTCTTCTCAGTATACACAACAGGAGATGACCTCACAGGGCTGTTGTAGTTGGCCCATCTCACAATATTGAGCTAATAATAAAATTCCCCTAATCAGACCCTTGGCTACATGTTGAAAAATGAGATGAGCCCCTTTCTTACCCTGACATATTACATTGGATGAAGCACAAAATTTTCCAATGGTGAGAAGTAATAGATTTTAAGGGGCATGTTCTGATCCTTCCATCTTTTTGTTTGTTAATATTCAGATGCCCTCTGCTTGGCACAGCAAATGCATTTGCTGGCCTACCAGGAAGAAGAGGCCAGAGTTAATTTGTGCCATGTGACGAGACGGAGTTGGAGCTAATTTAATTAAATAATAAATAAATAAATAAATAAAGCTCTTGCTTCCTTTCTTTTTTGCTTCCAAAACTTGATCCACCCTCCCACCTCTACCACCGTGTGAGTGTCACTGGTCACTGGCTTTTTGGCTTACCTCATACTGTCACTGGGGACTTCGACAATTGACTACAGTGGTGTCTTAAATAGATGGTCACTATAGTAGTGTGTGTGTGTGTGGGGGGGGAGATTTAGGGCTTTGGTGAACACCTATGGCACCCCCTTTTGGTGAAGGAGAGACCTCTGGAACTCTCTCTTTAGGTCTTGCAACTAAGGTGGTGGGGAAAGAGATTTTCCTTGGGTTGGGCTGAGAATAAAAACCACATTTGGGGTAGGGAATCTCAGGTTCGCTTTTCAGTTGTGAGGCCACCTGGTGAGCAATCCAGCTTTTGGGATCTCCTTGGGGCTCAGGTGTTTTGCCCAATGTAAACTGCAGAGGAGGTCTGGGGGAAGACCACCTGCCACAACTGCTCCCCTGCTAGATTGCTCCTCCTCTTTCATAGCTCTCAAGAGGGAACCAATAAACCGGACAGATTTAAATGAAGTGGCCGATATCATGGGTCTGGTCTTGTTATTTCCTGGGTTGATCAGCAAATAGTACGCAGCAAGTGGCTGAAATCTGGGATTATCGCTTGCAACTATGTAGGTGGTAGTGGTGCAGAATGGAGACATTGTAGCTGTAGGTCTGTGTAGATTCTGGAGGAAAAAAATGTGATTCTGGGGGATTAAAATATTCTGTCCTGGTGCATGCAGGTTAAAAAGGAATACTTCCAAAGTCCATTTTGACAACAATTCAGGTTGTGCAATACAGTGGTCCCCCGCCTTACGATTCCCCCGGGTTGCGAAAACCCCGGGATCCGAAAGGCGGCCGACCGGCTTCGTATCCCCCGGGATACGAAATATCCCCCGGGATACGAAGAAAAAAAAGCCGTGCGGCCCCTTTAAATGGCCGCGCGGTCCATCCGCGAAAGCGGTCCCCCGGGTAACGAAAGCTTCCGGGTTACGAAGCTTTCCGGGGGACCAGTGTACTCTCCTTTACATACTTCACTTTGGAGGTTGTTCAAGAGGTTTTTGAAACCTACCAGCACTGGAATCTATCTGCCATCCTCATACAATCACACATCCCAGTTACTCTTTTTCAGAAAAGGGATAACTTCCAGTGTCTAATTTTCCTTCAATCTGTATTTTTTCCCCTTTTATTAACCCCCCATTAAATTTCAGAGCCTCTCCACACACTATTAGATACACATCTATAGCTCTTTTCATGTGTTTTTGTTGTTAAAAAGTAAGTTTCTTTCACTTCTGCTAACAGGAATGGATAACAACTGGGAATTTCAACAAATTTATGAAAGGAATGTTAATTTTCACTCCTGTTGCCAGAAATGTCTTTAGTTGTTCCCTGAGTCACAACTCACATTGCTTGTTTCAGTTTCAAGTCTACTGATTTTTTCCCCCTCTGGGGTTCTCTGATTTTTTTGGCATCAAAAGATGGATGCTGCACAGAGTCATGGAGTGATATCTTTTTCTTTTCCGTTTTTTGCAAGAGCACAATCCCTAAGGCTTGCTGTATCTTTTGGACCACTTTCTTCAAATACTGTAGTGCATGACTAGTCAAAGCGAGGAATGTAATCCTCATTTTTCATAATGCATAACTGATAGCTGCCCTGAAAATGAGATGTTTATATATTAGCTCCACTAATCTCATGATCACACAGGAAACACAGATGTCAGAGATGAAAGTCTGAAAATTGGGTTTAGAAAAATAGTGTTTCTCAAAAATAAAAAAACCTGAAAAAAATCTACTTGACAGGAATGGACAAACAGACAGAGAGACAGACACACTCATATGCAGTTTCTTTCAGACATTTTCATCTCTCTTAGAAACAATGGGGCTTTACATACATAACTGCAATGCAGAAATATGCAGTTTGACTCTGCTTTATCTGTCATGATTCCATCTTATGGAGTCCTGGGATGTGTAGTTTGTTGCGGCACCAGAGCTCTCTGAAAGAGAAGGCTAGATGTCTCCTAAAACTGCACATTCCAAAATTCCATAGCATTGAGCCACAGCAGTTAAAGCAGTGTCAAACTAGATTTATTACATTAATATCTCTTCATTCCTGCAAGATTGAGCCCCCTCACACCTATCTAGAAGGAGTTTGCAGACTATGATAATGGTGTGGGTGACAAGAGGCCACCATTTTCTTGTTGCAGCTCAGTCTTCTTCCCAGGCTCCATTGCTCCCTTTGTATACTCAGGAAGAATGAGTGAGAGGTTGGTCTTCCAGTTGAGAGCCAGCTGGGTTCTGCTTGGGTCTCAGGTTTTTCCTATATGCCCAACCTGAGAAGTGCATTTTCCCCTCAGGTCCACCTGGGCAATATTTTAGCAACAGCACTCTGCTCTGCCAGGCACTCCAGTTTTGCCCTCTCTTCCTATATGGCTAGCTTGCCTCCACCAAAGGATTTCTTGTAGTGATTATTTTCCTGGTTGTTAATGCATGCTTTGTCACTCAATTTTAGTCCAACTTTGGAGGAGGTGTGGCATGGGGCAAGATCCAGTTGCTGGGAAGGTTGGACCTTGTCACTGATCATTCGATCAACTTATGGAGGTCCCTTTACGATATTTGGTGTACAAGCTTGCAGGTACTGCCCAATTCAGGTTGGACCTGCCTCACCCTCAGAGGTCAGAAAATCTCATGGAGGCTGTGCACCCAGGTGTCTTCTTGTTCGACATCTCTGATGACTCCTATTTCTGACCAGAAATCCAGTGTCCAGCAAATGCTTTGAGTTATTTGGCTAATGGACAATGGATCTGTCCTTGATGCCAAAGCAAACTATACAGTTGTAAACCATAAAGATTATGGCCATTTCCTGCCAATGGGCTGTTGTTGTATTTGATGTGCCTATGGCTGCTGGTGCTAACCTCTTGCCACTAAACCAGCACCTTCCCCCCTTTTAGTGTTGTAAAAACCCTGTGATGGAGGATGGTAATGGCCCAGCTTCATGTGTGTAAAGGGAACTGAATTTTCACATCCCAACCAGGCACTGTGAAAGCTCAGACTCCTCTGAGTGGCCCTTTGTAAAGTACAGGGGGCTGCCAATGGAAGGAAAGGTGTCTTATATCAGGGCTGGGAAATATGCAGCCCTCAAGATGTGGTTGGGTGCTACTCTCAGCAGCCCTATCCAGGCCTATCTTGATCGAGAGATGATGGGATTTGCAGCCCAATGACATCCAGAGAGTCATATGATCTCCATCCTCACTTTATAGGACCAAGGCAGTGTTTTTTTTAAATTTTTGGTTAAACATTTTAAATTTAAATGTTACATTAGTGTGACCTTGAAAACAGATCCTTCTTGAGGGCTGCTGCTTGATTCAGTAGGGCACTTTGGGGTCAAAGTAACCTGAGGATTGCAGTAAAGCATTGTAGTGAATAATATTTGCAAAAGAAAAAGCAGGTCGACTGGCTGTGCTTTCCATTTATAATGGCAAACGCCAGGGGAGTTGTGCCTGATTAAATAGTGAACAAAAGGGGAGACCCATTTGCTACCTATATTAAAATTGATGTATTAAGGATATTCTGGCAACAGAGGTTCAGTGTTACAGTGGTTCAGTTGTGAGACTGCCTTAACATTCCCAGAGGAGCTGTGATCCTATAAGTACTAAATTTTTATCTCCCAGCCATAAACAAATGAAGGTTGAGAGCACTCAGGTGCCAATAAGGGCCTGTAATATGGGAAGTTTCAAAATGCATGAAATCCATAGCTACCTAACAACAAATGTGTGATTTTTAAAAATACACAGCATTGTACTTTGGTTATTAATACTTAAATCTGATTGATCTTTGGCAATGATACAATAAATCAAATATCTCTTCTTCTTCTTCTTTTTTTTTAAAAATATGATGTTACAAGTATTAGAATTGCATAAAAACATATTTTGATGTAAAGTGAAACACATAAGATGAAACTTAGAATAGAATCAGTTGTTGAGTCAACACATGGATTCAATGGGTCTACTCTAGCTAGAATTAATAATAGGATTTATGCTACTCAAACCTGGGTCAGTGGCACTGTTAGCTGAGTACGAGGGGTGCATTTTGCACCAAGTGTGCCATGGGGGGGGGGGGGGAGGAGACACCACTGCCTCTAGAGCACAGAGAAGCACCACCGTTGCTGTGATTGCCAATGTGAGGGAGAAGTGGGAGCACTCACCAACACTTTCACCATTCCGAAGGCTGAGTCCCCCTCCATCTTGGCCCCCTCTCCCCACTTCATGGTGATGGAGGTGGGGAAACCTGGATGGACACAGTCACAGAGGCTTTGCAGGGCTTTGGATAGAGCATGGCCTGATGGCTGTCTGCTGGCTCTGCTGCTGAACATGCTGGAGGATGAGCTGTAATCTTCCTGCCAATTGGTCACCATCGCTACAAGATACATCTCTGCACCATGCTCAGCACTCAGCTGCCCCTCATGATCAGTGGAGATGATACTAATCCTCCTGATGCCACTCTGTGTGTGAGTTTGTGTGTGCATGTGTGCACACGAGATCAAGAGGGCATGCCTACCTGCCCCTGGAGGAGAGAAAAAGGAAGAGGACCCCCAATTATTGCTTGGATGTAAAAGATAAAACAAAACCAGGTTTTAAGAAAGAGATTTTAAAAAATTGCACTGGTGCTTAATCTGGATGGATCCAAGACTGTCAAGACAGTAATTTCCTCCTTCCTTGCAACAGCCCGTATGTGTGTGTGTGTGTGTGCAGGACATGCGGCCCACACTGGATGAGCCCTCCAGAGTGGTGTGTGCCACCCAGTGGGGTGGTACACCCAGAGGGTCTGTTACAGTCACTGGGCAAGTGAGAAAGGATGCTTTCGAGACCCTAAGTGGACTCTGCCAGACCCTATGTGGACCCTCCAGAGCACCATCCTCTCTAGCAGTGGCTGCTGGGGTCAGAGGAGTCTCCAGATCCCCATGTGGCAAGAGCTACATGGGACTCTGGAGACCTGTGGGGAGCTGCTCTGGTCTGGCTGGGTGGGGACAGAGGGCAAGGCAATATCCCCCTCGCACAGAGTGACACCAACTTGAGTGATGCCATTGCCTTATGCTGCAACCTTGGGCTGGCTAGCTGTTTCTCGCTCCCTGGACCAATATTTATTAAGGCTGACTGACTGTTAAAGTGTTGGGGGGAGAGCAGGAGGGGAAGAGGAGCAAGATTTCCCTTCTGTTTTTGTGAATGGCTATCTGGGCTAGCTGTTTTCCCCACAACCCCATAGTTACACTCCATTTTGTGTCTCCATTCCTATTCAAGACAGAAGCCCTTTGCCTGAGTCCTGAAGAGGGGGGAGAATTTGATGGCCTTACTAGCCTTCCATTCCCAAACACTCTTCCCTGGTCCAATAGCCCTACAGGACTGTTCCCGGCAAAGGGAGGTATCATGCCATTGTTGTTGTTGTTGGTGGTGGTGGGGGGGGGGACACTTTGAAAATGTAGTTTTGAATGTCCAGCATTCTGTGTGTGTAAAACCATTTGTTATTTCCTTTCTTTGTGGATAATGCTTGAGAAGGTGTCTGTCTTTGTGTGCAAAGGGAGAGGGTCTGGCACAGGAGGGGGAATCATGTCCCTTTCACAGGGAGAAATAGTCATACACTGGAGAGTCTGACTGAGTCTAGCCATCTGGCATGTGGTCCTCTCTTTTTCTACTACCTTCTACCTTTCCCATAATTATTGTCTTTTCCAGTGATTCATGCATTCTCATGATGTGGACCAAAGTACAACAGTCTCAATTTAGTCATCCTGGCTTCCAGGGAGAGCTCATACTTGATCTGTTCTAGAACAGGTATACTCCATAAAATCCAGTAGTTTGAGCATTGGGTTACAACTCTGTAGACCAGGGTTTGAATCCCTGCTAGGCCATCTAAACCCACTGGGTGATCCTGAGCAAGTCTCATGCTCTCATCCTCAGAGGTTGGCAATGACAAACCTCCTCTGAAGAAACTTAGCAAGAAAACCATACACCTTGTTTCAGGCAAACAACAACAACAGCAGCAGCAGCATTTAACTAGAATGAAATCTGAATCCAACCAGAATACTCTTTTCCTATCCAAACCCATCTATTTTTCATCCACAAAAAACTGTGAATCTTTGGAAATCCTAGGAATCCATAAAACCACCACATAATCTACAACAAAAGCAGAAAAAATCAAGGGAGAATTTCAAAGACAAACCTGACTGGATTTGGGGTCACTTGCATTATTCCTCTGTGAGTGTTCACTGTGGCATATTACAGTTCTATAAAATAGTAATGAGAATACATATTCAATAAACTGAGGTAACCTGAACATTGCAATTTTTATGTATATCTGTTAGGTGAGGACAACCAAAGTCACATTTTAGCCTCTTTTTGTTTTTAAAATAAGCAACCAATTTCTTTGTGGGTTTTGCTGCTTTGAAGGAAATAAAGTGAAACAAAGGAAAATAAATTAGAAGTCTTTTGCACATTCCAGCTATTTTGCCTGGGGATCTGGGAGTTATAACCTAAAAAAGGTAGTCTATCTGAGATCCGCTTTAAATTTCTACTCTCCCAGATAGTTTTTATTTCAAAACTTTATCCCCATTTATGCATACATTCAAATCATGTGAACAAAGGACAAAATGTTTATAACAACTATGTTATGGTCAATGAGAAAATGTCATTCTTTATTTAAAAAAAAAGCCCCAAATTGCAAATAATAGAAAATATGCACAAAAATCCAGATACTTCCTATACAGGAAAAGAGGGGAAAAAAGAGTCTCAACAAAATAGAGAACTGGATCAGGACAAGAATACTGCTGAGATTCTGAGAAATATATATATAAAAAAGAGACTCACAGATTTTCATGTCCCTACTTTTAGATGCTTCTATTTTTGGTGGGTGAAAATTTGTAGGAACAAACTGAGTTGTCTCCATTCCTTTTGACAGACTGTTGATGTGTTAGAACTCCTTTTACAAGTTTTTATTTGGGCATCTACAGTAGATAAATGTCTCTAAGAAGTCTTAGAGGAAATATAATCTAAAATCTCCTCCAGCTATAGTACTTGTCTCCTTTTTATTAACATACAGCCTTTTCAAAGTACTTTCTTCTAGCAGTGTTAATGCTCCAAGCAGATGGAATCTTCGGTTTAAAATACTACATGGATATATTCCTAGATGGGGAAATGTTGGTTATGGTCTCCACCAGGATCCACATGGAGGTGTTATTAAAGCTGGCGTTTACTACTCCACGTTCTATGTTAATAGGCTCTTACTGCTGGATTCTAAAAACACATTGTATTCCATTTAATGTATCTATGATGGGATCACAATTTTCTACAGGATTTAGGCACATGTTTTGCATGTTAATTAAGGTACATCAGGGTTAAATCTGCTGAATACTATAACATGTACAATTCAAAATAAAAGATGGCTGCAGTACAGACTCTTGAGATTTTTCAAGTGCTAAGAACCAGTATGGTGTAGTTGTTTGGGTGTTCAACAGTGGCTTTGTCTACACTGTGCTAGATACTCTGGACAGCTCAGAGTATCCTAGCCCTGCATCTGCCCTGACCTTCCCCTGTTACTTTGGCCTCTCTTTCCATCATGCAGAGGCTGTTTGCACAGGCATCTTGCTAAACTTCCTGGAGTGTCCACCACCACTGTGGGCCACACACTTCTGAAATCAGAACAAAGTCCATGGTGATGATCATAGGCTGGGTGCCTCATTCTGACCTCAGGACAAATAACATGTGGTAGTGGTGGCTGTGCTGGGCCATCCAGCAGGACACTCATGTAGACAGCTGCCGCGGCACAGAAACTGAGGACTTCAGTACCTCCTGGGAAGTCTGGAGCCTCCTCCTCTCTGTGGACCTTATCACATGTGAGGAATTTCTCTCAATTTCGCAATAGTAATTTTCGTATTCAATTCGAAATTTCGCGTGATTGCGTGAAAGTGCATCACACAATGATATAGCTAGGTTATTTCGCAAAATAAATTGCGCTATGGATTCGCAAATCACGCGATTGCGCGAAAGCTTATTATACATTATTGTACATTTATACAAACACATTCAGGAATATCTTATTACACCAGTGGATTTCTAAATGCGAAATTGCTCTCCTGCACATGCCCAGTTCTCAACCGATGCCATGGTGACCTCATGTACTTCCAGGTCATTGAGTTTGGGTACTCCCTCTGCAATTTCCAGTTCCTCCCTGAAATGTAAAAGTACTTCTTCCTCATTTTCACGTGAAAGCCTGCAAGCAGCTAAGGGTTTTACTTGTACTTTTTCCTCATTTTCACGTGAAAGCCTGCAAGCAGCTAAGGGTTTTACTTGCTGTGCTTTTTCCCCATTTTCACGTGAAAGCCTGCAAGCAGCTAAGGGTTTTACTTGTACTTTTTCCTCATTTTCACGTGAAAGCCTGCAAGCAGCTAAGGGTTTTACTTGCTGTGCTTTTTCCCCAGATATAGGATGGGGGACACCTGGATGAATGAAACTATGTGTGAAAGGGATTCAGGAGTCCAAGTAGACCATAAGCTGAACATGAGTCTACAGTGCGATGTGGCAGCTAAAAAGGCCAATGCTATTCATAGAATCCTAGAGTTGGAAGGGACTCTAAGGGCCATCTAGTCCAACCCCCTGCCATGCAGGAACTCTCAATCAAAGCACACCCAACATATGGCTATCCAGCCTCTGTTTAGAGGTTAGGTTGCATCAATAGGAGTATAGTGTCTAGATCAAGGGAAGTAATAGTGCCACTCTATTCTGCTTTGGTCAGGCCCCACCTGGAATACTGTGTCCAGTTCTGGGCACCACAATTCAAAAAGGATGTGGAGAAACTGGAGCGAGTCCAAAGGAGGACAACTAAGATGGTGGTCTGGAAACCATGCCTTATGAGGAACGCCTCAGGGAACTGGGGATGTTTAGCCTCGAGAAGAGATGGTTAAGAGGTGATATTTGAAGGGATGTCACATTGAGGAAGGAGCAAGCTTGTTTTCTGCTGCTCCAGAGAACAGGACCCAGAATAATGGATGGAAACTCAATAAAAAGAGATTCTACCACATTAATAAAAGAGATTCTACCATATTAATAAAAAGAGATTCTCTCTAGGAGGAACTTCCTGACAGTAAGGGCTGTTCGACAGTGGAACACTCTCCCTTGGAGTGGAGTCTCTTTCTTTGGAGGTCTTAAATCAGAGGCTGGATGGCCATCTTTCGGGAATGTTTTGATGGAGAGTTCCTGCATGGCAGGGGGTTGGACTGAATGGCCCTTGTGGTCTCTTCCAACTCTGTGATTCTATGAATCTATGATTTTGGACCATGCCCAAAGCTGCATGCGCGCTGAGATGTTGGTGTGCCATGGAGGAATTCCCCATCAAAGCATCCTCCATGTTGGCCCCGCATCCTAAGTCGCATGCGTGCTGAGATGTTGGTGTGCCATGCCATGCAGGAATTCCCCATCAAAGCATCCTCCATGTTGGACCAGTGCCCAAAGCCCCATGTGCGCTGAGATGTTGGTGTGCCATGCAGGAATTCCCCATCAAATCATGCTGCATGTTATTGGTCAGAATAGAAGACTCTCAGGACCCCATGCCCCATGACGTGAGTGTCATCTTGAAATCACTGTAACAGTGCCAATTCTTATCTACCCGGACAAGTGGTGCCATGCATGAATTCTATGGAATGAATGGGAACCAGGGCAGATGGGGGGTCTGTTTGGATAGCCCTGGGGGACCTCATCTTAACTGGGCAAGTGAAGGAGGAATTGCTATGGCAACTGTTGGAAGCCAGCAATCACGCAAAAAGATGAGGGTAAAGCTGGCACTAGATGAGCATAAAAGTGCTCCCTCTTCTGGCCACCTGTTCATGCATGGCAAAACATTTTGGGCACTACAGGAAGTAAAAAGGAGAAGCCAGTGCCATGAAGGATCATGGGAATTGTAGTAATGATGGCGAAATTGGGGATGAATAGAAATGCCTATCACACCCCCAAAAAGCGAAATGAATACGAAATTGCCAGGGAATAGGAATTGTAAGTCCGCTAGTTCACCGAATTTGCCTATTTTCTGATTGCGTTTGGACCACATTCGCATATTAGGCAAAAGCATATAATAACCTTTCACGCAATTACGTGAAAACTCCCATTTCGTTCGCAAAAACAAGCAATTGCATGTAATGAGAAATCACGCAATCGCGCGAAACCTAATGATTGCGTTCGCAAAATCAGCAATTGCATGTGGTGAGAAATCACGCAATCGCGCGAAACCCCATGATTGCGTTCGGTTTTTCAGGAAAAAATTGGTTGTGTAATAAGCTCCTGTTTTATCACAATGCCTGTGTGGTCCCAGTCTGTTGAATCTTATCCTTATGGCTCTTTTCTATGGACTCTTTTGTATGGTTTTCTCTGTTTGTTTTAATGATCCACCTGGTATTCTTGTTTACTCAGAATCTCAGCATTGGCTATTTGCCTAGGATTCTTATCTCTGTATAAACAATACATTGGCAGACTGCCTGGACCTATGAAGTCGTGCAGAGTAACTCAAACAGGCTGAAATGGTCAGGTATCTGAAATACATATGTACTCTTAATGAATTTGAAGCACAATATGCAAACAAAAGATAGAAATCATTGAACAATGCCAGATTTCCCATAACATCTTCTTATTATATTTTAAGTACCTCATTAAGGCACAGAAGTGAATCTGGATTTTTTAAGGCTGTGGCATGAAATGTAGGTTCTGAGAACTTGGTCCAAATTGGTAATACTTAAGATAGAATCCCGGCAACACCCTGCCCTAAATCCTACGTGAATAATAATAATAATAATAATAATAATATTTTTTATTTCTAGCCCGCCCCTCTGCGGGTTACAGCAAAGGTTAAAAACAGTACAAGTTAAAATATCCTATCCCATCCCCCGCCTCCCCCCCCCTTAAAAAAGAATTGAATCACAATGAAGTTAAAACAAATGTATAAACAAATAAAAACAGCTAGAACAGCAGCAGGAATTCCGGGCTGAGAATTTTAAACTATATAAGGGTGGAGAAAGCACAGGGGATGGGTTGGAAAAAATTCAAAGTCTAGGTTTGGAGCTGGGAGATGTTAACCATTTTCTGGGAAGGCCTGCCGGAAGAGATGTGTCTTTAGGGCTTTTTTAAAAGCCTTCAACAGATGGAATGAGACGCATCTCATCCGGCAGGTCATTCCACACCTCTGGGAGGTCTGGAAGGTGTGTGTGTGTAGCTTGTGCAATTCTGTGTCCTCCCACTGCCTGGCATCTCTGTAATTCTGGGAAGAAGCCCTAGTGTTGTTGTTTAATAGTGGGGAAGGGAGGGAAGGAAATGCAGTTTGCACCAAGAAGCAGTAGCTAGCTAAGTTGGTTATAGGAGGAGAAAAATGAGGGTAGGCTTGCAAATGGATTTTTGAGAATTTTCCTTCCCATCCACTTTTCTTTTCCTGAGTAGCTTAGAGCAGCTAGATCTTTATGTTTTGTATTGCCTCCCCCGTCCTCTGTTTCCCAGTGTAAGAAGCAGCAGTTGCCACCCCTCCCAGAGCTTGACATTGCAGGGTATGCAAGGTTTTTTTGGACTGGGGGGGGGGGGAAGGACAAGAGGATAGCCTTCTGTGCCCCATCCAAAAAGTGGATTGCACATGCACAACCTGCACTTACATAGTCATAAGTCCCTAACAGGATGTGAGTTTGTTGGTGTCTGTCTTCCAAAGACCAGCAAGTATAAATATGCTCAGTTCCTGATGATGAATGGGGCAAAGGAACTATGAACACAATGGTGTAGAATAGTTGTGATCTGCATTGGTGGAAACAGTGCATTTATCTATGAAATGACAGGTTCACAAGTTAAGGGTTTTTTAGAGAAAGGAAAACGCAGAGAGGGTGAAAATAGTTAAGGAAGGAGCACATGTGAAAGCAGCACAGGCCTGAGGAAGCTTGATCAACCATCCTTGTATGATCCCACACCACCAATGGCGCCCTGACTGCAGATGATTCCTGATACTGAAGCAAGTAGAGTTTTTCTACTCTTGAGATCTGGAAAGAGGGGTGGACAGCTCTTTTATTTTTTGCTACATTCAATTTTTTTAAAAAAATATTATTTTGAATCCTTGAGTATTCAGCTATGCCTGGGTTTCTACCTCCTTTTCATGTGATCTATTGTTCATCTGTGTCAGATGTATTAGTAGCAGACATACCATGATCTTTTTTGTATTGAAAATTGCTGTACCTATTGCATTTGGCCACTGCAGAGCCTTCAGAATTTTGTTCTGTTCGTTTTTGCTAAGAGCTCACTAAAATCTACACAGGCATTCATTTAAAGTTTATGAATGCCAGTGTAGATTTTAGTATGCTCCTAGCAAAATGAACAGAACAAAATTCTGAAGGCTCTGCAGTGGCCAAATTCAGTAAGTACAGCAATTTTCAGCATGAAAAGGATGATGTTATACCTGCCACTAATACAGCTGATACAGATGACCAGTGAATCAAGTGAAAAGGAAGCAGAAACCCAGGACTTTATCACATGCACTTTTAAAACCGTTTTGGGGACGGGGATGGGGATAGGACTTGCGGGAGCGAGTGTGAACAGTTTTTACCGCACACGCAAGCATCCACAAAGAGGCCCTGTTCCGGCACCCGTCCCTGTCCTGTGCCAAGAAGTGTTAATGTTGTGGTCGGAAGTCTTCTGAGCAGAACATTTAACTCTTCTTGGCATGGGACAGGGATGGGTGCCGGAACGGGGCCTCTTTGTGGATGCTTGTGTGTGTGGTAAAATCCATTCACGCTCGCTCCCGTGAGTCCCATCCCCATCCCCAAAACGGTTTTAAAAGTGCATGCGATAAAGTTCCCAGACACAGCTGAATATCCAAGGATTCAACATAAGATTTTTTAAAAAAGAGCTACCCTGTTTCCCCAAAAATAAGCCATCCCCTGAAAATAAGACCTAGTAGAGGTTTTGCTGAATTCCCAAATATAAGGCCTCCCCTGAAAGTAAGACCTAGCAAAGTTTTTGTGTATATATATATAAACAAATATTCCACCCATCCCTAGAAGAAACCACAGAGATGAGCAAATCTCTACTTCTGCACTGGAGCCAACCTGAGCTTTGCATCTCACCTAAGTGCAGCTTTCTCTCAAAATTGAGTTTTCAAAAAAGGAGATCTGGAAAACATGACTGCCAGCATTTTCAGTCCTTCCCCACCTGCTTATCTATTACTTTCTCCCCCCACCTTGCTTTATGGGTGGAGAGAAAAAAACAAAACAAAACAAACCTCAAGACCCAAATTTGTGTTTGCGGCTAAGCAAGATGATGCAAACGAGTTCTCATCTCAGGCTGCTATGGCTGGTATTGCATTTAGGATAACATAAAATACAAATGACAGTGGCTGATTGCTAATTTATTTCCAGTGGACCAAGATACACAGTTGAACATATCTTTCTGTCATAGCTGTCAGTGGTTAGGGAAAACATTTGCAGAGAGATAAGTTGGTAAGCAGAGAGAGGGGGAAAAAGACCCCCACCCCAAGCCTGAGGCCCAAAATGAGAAGAAACATTAATTCTACACTCCCCTTTCTATGTACTAAGACTGGCAGTTTTCCTGTTAAAGGATGGTGCTTAGGGAAGAACGTTGACAGGATTATGAAGCCAAAGCAATGTTGCAACAAAATCTGTATAATATATTTGCGAAAGTGTCTTTTGTTACTGGTTTAGAGGCAGACAGTTCATCAGTGGTAGTGGTGGGGAGGGCTTTGTCATGGAGACTCTGAAGTTACACAGACTGAATAGACCAAAGGGAAACTGTGGGCAAGATGAATCCTTTGAACAAATACAGGCTATGATTTGCTCTTTCTCCCATGAAGGCTTCTATTATAAGGCACCATTGATGCAATTATTTTGCGTGAAGTTGATTTTAAATGCCAAATTTTGAACGTTATGTGGAACAGATTTTAATCCTACCTTGTTTTGATGTCTGAAAGAGAGCAGCACTGCCTTTGCAAAAAACAGAAGAAATTATTTCAAAGAGTTTATTGGATGGCACAATCTGTCTCGGGGAATTTGAAGAGAATGAATTTTTAAAAATAGGCTGTCCAGATACTTTAATGTTGTATTTCAGAAATGAAAATACTAAATAAAATAATGACCATAACTTCTATCCCCCTCTAAAAAATCCATATAAATCAATATATTAAAATTTACCAGAAAACTTTTTGATCAAGATTCAGGCTGGATTTAAGATCAATCCCACATGCCAGTAAAAAGTTGATTAAAAATGTATGTTTGTACAAAGAAGAGGTCATGAGGATGGGGATATCACATGAATAATCAAAACAATGCTTCAGAATTAGTTCTTGAAACATTTTCCTTTGCTCTGTAAGAATATGGAGTTTTGTTTTGCATGCACACCTTACTAATTGGTAGATCAACAAAATACTCCAGATTGTTCAGTGTTGGAAAATAAGAAAATTTAAGTTATATTCATTAGTAAATTGTGCTTCTCATGCAAACCGTTCTCAGATACTGGGGATTGACCCTGAATCTTGGGTTCTGGCTGCTTTTCTAAGGGCTGATAGGTGAGGAGAGGAATCTCAGGGTTAAAATGCTGCCTAGATTTTCTGTAGGCTTTCCAGGGTTTTTGCTTGGATGGCTCCTCCTTCCCTATCTCAAAGTCTTAAAAATTGCTTGTTCAATGGGAAGGAGTGGTCCCAAGCATGGTAAAATGCTGAGCAGGGAGTGATCTTGGAGATAGAGTGGTCAAGACATGCCCACTGTTTATAGCAGCCTCCAAGAGGACATTTAAGTTTATCGCATTGGCCCTTGGGAACGAGAACGGGGCAGAACAGAAGGGAGCAGAAATGGGGCAGAACAGGGAAATCACGCATATTATCACATGGGAGAACACTGCCGATGCCGCCATGAGTCCCCAATCCATTCCCCATCCATCCCACATCAGCTGATTTTCGAGAACTGTTCTGAACAATTCTCAACAATTGGCTGCTGTGCGACAGATGGGGAAGGGATTGGGGACTCACAGCAGCATCGGCAGCGTTCTCTCGTGAGATAATATGTGTGATTTCCCCATTCTGCCTCATTTCCACTCTTGTTCTGCCCTGCTCCCCTTCCCGTTCCCCAGGACCTGTATGATAAACTTAAATATAACAGCAGCAACACAATCCTTGTACTGCTATGACTTACAGCAATGCTGACTGTTTGTACTTTGAAGCTTTCTGTTCTTTCTTCTGAGGAAAGGAGGAGGAAAGAACTACAAGATGATATGGGGTGAGAGGAAAGAGACTGTATCTGGACCCTGGACTCTGGACGTAAATAATATCATTTTGGGCTCTGGAAGAGTAATTTGTCTTGAACTCTTACACCATTCTGTGTTGCTTCACAATGCTTCTTGTCTTTTTGACTATTTCCCCTCCAAACACTCCTGCAAGAGTCTTCTTTTGCTCTTCAAATAAAATCTACGGTATGATCTTCTTGCCAGGAAGGGAATTCAGGCAATCACATTCCTGCTCTGGAAGTAAATAATAATAATAATAATAATAATAATAATAATAATAATTTGTATCCCACTTCTCCAAACAATCAAAGTGGCTTACATTAAAAATCTATAAAATACAATACCAGCAAGTTTCCTTATATCCCAAACCCTCCCTAACCCTCCCATCCACAATTAAATTATTAGACAATTGTTAAAACAATTATTAAATTAGAGAAGAGGCAGTCAGAGAAATATTTAATTGTATGAATGCAAGGATATTAATCTGGAAAGGCCTGCTGGAAGAGATACATCTTGACTGCCTTTTTAAAGCAATCAAGGCTAGTAGTATTTTGAATCTCTTCGGGCAGGCTATTCCATAATTTGGGAGCGGCTGAAAAAAATGTCCTCTGGGTAACTTCAGCCAGCCTAGTTTTAGCTGGCTGCAGTAAGTTTTTATTCAAGGACCTCAGTGTGCGGGGTTGATTATGTGGGATAAGACGATCCCATAGGTAGTCTGGACCTAAGCCATAAAGGCCTTTAAAATTATAACCAACACCTTGTATTGTGCCTGAATAGTAATAGGCAGCCAATGGAGAGACTTTAATATAGGTGTAATTTGGTTAGATGTGGAATCCATGCAGATTCCTATAAGTGATCTCCTGGATAACAGTATAGCTGGATCTGTGTGGGCATAGTCATGGGGGACATGCAGACGAGCCCAAAGGAGCTGAATGAGGCTGCTTCAGTGCTGATCACACCGGGACCATGGTGACTGCATGAGCCCACTCCCAGTGTGAGCCACCGCCAGGGTCCTGAACTGAACCACTGGCATGAAAGAATATAATCATCTCTGTTTTGGCCTGGGTCTTTTTTTGTTGGTGTGACTTCAATTCAACTCTCTGGGGTAATTTAAGTTTCCTAATGCTTCAGCCTTTCATAAGGAAACAAAAATATTGGAATATCAAAAATGTCAAAGCCAAGCCTGTTAGGGTCTTGCCTTAAATCAACAGAGTAGCAGAAATGAGCCGTTGTCTAACTATGCTTCCTTAAGAATTGAAACTGACTCAGAGACAACACAAGTAGCTTGTAGTTCAAAACAAAAGTTTACCAATGCCTTTAATCTATATATACATAAAATGTCATATCCTAATCTAGCTAGTAAATAGTTCAGGTAAAAAGAAATCTTTATCTCACCATCTTTCCAAAGAAAGCTGAGAAAGGAGGAAGATGGGAAACATGTAGTTTAGTTGAAAATCTTTGAGAGAGAATGTTTGTGAGTCCCAAAAGGGGAATGACCTAAATCACAGGGTTAGTTTGAATGAGAGAGAGAGAGAGTTTGCATGCAATGAATCCCTATCTAATGAGGGGGAAAGAGAATGCAAATATCTTCCAACAAGCTTCAGGCCATATTCAGGGCGTGCATTGTGAAAATGGCATGCCCCCAACATGGCCTGAAGCTGCGTCATTTTGCCTGCCTGTTTTGGGCCTTAGTCATAAACTCTGAAGATTTCACTGTTCAGGGTAGAGAATGATGGGCAAGGGGCTAGAACTCATGCCTGACATACCACATCAGTGCCGGTAAATCATCTCTAAAACATTGAAGAAGCACATGTATGTGAAAGCCTGGCATGCTTCCTCAATGTCAGGGGATTGTTGGCTCCTCTCCAGCATCACTAAATCATTCAGGGAGAGGCAATTTTCTATGCACGCAAAGTTTCCGTTCAGAGGAAATTGCCTCTCCCCGAACGATTCAGTGACACTGGAGGGGAGCTGATGATTCCCTGACATTGAGGAAGCATGCCAGGCTTTCACACACACACACACACACACACACACTTTCCCAACATTTTAGAGGTGATTTACCAGCACTTACCTTATGATAAGCTCTGGTATTACTTGCATACTCTTCATTCAGTATCATACATACACTTAGATGTAGGTCTTTATGTTTAGAACAGACTTACTCACTACCAGAAAACCAAAGAAATTCTAAATCACCAGTGAGCTTGGAAATGGTACTGCAAAAACAACTCTTTAGCTTCTGGCACATAACAGAATGACTCCCTACATTATCCATTATCAATATATCACTGTTTAGTTACTTCTTGAAGTATTCTTTTAAAAATACACTTAATTTTAATACACTTGAAATTCAAAAATGCCTCCCCGTCTCAAATGATTTTCTCGAAAGAAACATTTGAGGATTAATCGAGAACCTGTCAATGTGTTTTCTTGGCAAGATTTGTTCAGAGGTGGTTTGCCATTGCCTTCCCTTGAGTCTGGGAGCATGTGACTTACCCGAGGTCACCCAGGGGGCTTTAATGTCTGACCTGGGAATCAAACCTTGGTCCAGTGCTGAAACCACTATGCCACCCTAGCTCATAGGGACTACCAATTAGCTTTAGAGTTGAAAGCATAAAGAGTTGTATGGCCCTCCAGATGTTGGAGTACAATTCCCAGCAGTTCTACCCAGTCAAGCCCAGGGTGAGGGCTGCTGGGAACTGCAGTTTAGCAACATCTTGAAGGCTGTACAATTCCTACCCCTGCCTTGAGTTTTTCATGCGTTTTCCTTATGTTTAGAAATAAGATGGCTGCAAAGGAATATGGTTGCTGATAATTTTGAAGACATGAATGATGGTATTGTTAAACAGGTATAGTTTCCCTCCCCCAGTATAAGTTGGGCCTGTGAAACTTCTGAATCTCCCAGAATGCAGAAACCACAATACTTTCCTTCTTTATAAGTAAAGAGCTTCTACATTTGTGAATGATGTTTCTTTATAAGGAGCTCTGCATTCCTCTTATTTTGCCCAGTCACCTTCCTCAATAAATGTGCCATTTACCTTGAACCAAATAAAACAATTGCAATTCACTTGCTGGTGTAGTTTAGAAGCTTAGTACAAAATGAACCACTAGTCATATTTTTCTTCCCCAACTCAAGTTTTAAGTGCCGCAGTGGAATTAAGGCTCTTTGGTCCCAAAGATATTGCAAAGGTACTTCATGGCAGAAATGGAAATGGTTTTATGATTGTTGCAGTACGAAGAAAACTCAGTCAATTCTTGCTTGTTTATGTCTGGCATTTCTCTAAAGATGCACTTGCAAGTACTCCTGAATTTGTAGTGTGAAATGTTTTATTGTATTCTCTCACCCCACTGCATGATTTATGCCTTTCAGCAGGGCTGAAGCACAGATCACCAGTCTCTAGGCATGGAGATCTCTTGTAAGACAGACTTCTGCACATATAAATATTGGTAAGCCAGGCATCTGTTTTTACCTTGTTGAGTTCTGCAGTGATTTTAAATTCATAAACTACTGATTGAAAGGCTGGATTAGTCAGATAAGTGGCACCCTAGATGGATCAAAACTGTATATTCTTTCTCTCCTCTCTGCTTAAGGCAGTGTATTTCCAAGTTCTCATGCCCGCTGTTGAACTTGATCATATTCCAAGTGAACAGATGATGCTCTAAGATGGAGAAAACACGAAATTCAAAGTGTAAACATTTCAAGATTAATCTGAGCTACTATAGGCAGGAAACTAATCGCTAATAAATGAAATTTTATTTTCTTGTACACAACATGGACTTCCTTTCACCAAAAGGCCAATGGCGATCAGCTTAAGATCCTATCTTTGTAATAAAACTCCAGCACATTCCAGTCTGTATCCATGTGTCTTATACATGACAAATACAGATGATTGTTGTAGGGAACGGGGTGACTCTATTAATTTTCATATGCTCACTGAGCCAGGATCATTTGCCAGTTCATTTTTCAAATGTAGTTTGCCAATTCATTTTTGTTGCAGTCAATACAGGAGGTATTCATAGATTTTTTTTTCAAAAATGTAAACTCATTCACGCACCAGTGACTACAGTGCATTTCAATAGCGTTCTGCTTAGAATAGTGTTCTTCATGGGCTAAAACTAATATAGTTGGTTCTCTTGAAGCAGCCAAAAAAGGGAGCAATCACTGATAAGAGCCTGAGATATCTTATGAAGCCACAAATCAGCAGTAGTTTTGATACCATTACCAGCTGCTTTATACCATATTCCTGTTCTTCTGATGTCTCTTCCCACCCATCCTCCAGGTAGGAGGCATCATGAGTGTGTGGAATCCACGCCAAAGGCTTCCTTTAGAAAAGATGGGTCAGTCAGGAACAAAAATATATTCACTGAAGAGAGAGCCCTTCTGGAAATATGCATGTGGAACTAGATTGAATTTACTTTGCTTTATAGATCCATAGTCTTAATTTAAAAGCGAGAAAGACCAAGTCTCAATAAAGGCACATTTTTTAAAAAAGGATGGTGATTGTCTGGCAATTGCTCAGCTCCAATCTCTAAACCAATTCTTTGATGTGAAAATGTGCTTATATATATATTTGGAGGAGACTTCATTGTAATGGTTTAGCCTTTAAATTGAACTCTGTTTCAGCTGCAGCACCCTGTAGTGCAAGAAACATTCTTGCCCACATTTTCAACTTTGCACAATGCAGGTTATGAGCTTTTTTAAAAAAGTTAATAAATGGGAATAATTATATTAACCTTAGAATCCAGATGGTGTGCAACACATTTGTATCATTCTTTCTGCACTGGGGGGGGGGGGGGGTTAGAGAAAATGCTTCTACCACAACTAAAATGTTCCCAGAGGACAAAAAGTAAAGTGATTTCCTTCATTCTCCAAATTTCTAGCCTTGTAGAGAATGAAACAGAAAATTGTTCACAGGCAGAATTCTTACATGTGATGTGTTCACATTTTCCAGGTAACTTTGCCTGTCCCTTTTCTTTGATGCCTAAATTCTATTTCTAAATGCCCAATTGAAGTTAGCTAGAAGCTAGAAATAGGGGTAGTAAAGGGGTAGGCAAAATGACCCAGGGGATGCAAACAAAGCAAATATAAAGATTCCAAATGTGAACAGTTTTCAGTTCTTCTTTGGCAACACCTCATTTTGACCCTTCTCTGGAACTATATTCCTGGTTTGTAGCTCTATAGTTCTCAATATTGTAAAACTACAATAATCTCAGCATATAAACCATTTCAAAAAAATAGTTATAATTGAATGACAAATAATTTAGAGCTAAATAACTGTCTCCTGAGAGGTGTAGTTACTGGAGGATGAAAGGCATGTGCCCCCCAAATATGAATTCTGCCTCCCCTAAAATTTTCCTCCAGTCCTCACATTTCTTCCATTTCAGAGAATAAGCCACTGAAAACTGTTCACATCTGGAATTCTTATATTTGCTTTGTTTGCATTTACTTGGTAACTTTGCCTGCCCTTTTCTTTAGTTGCCTAACCTCTATTTTTAAATGCTCAACTGAAGTTTTAAGCCCCCCCCCCCTCCCATGCAAGAAATATGAGGGCTGAAGGCAAATTTCATCAGAGGGGTTAAATCTTATTTGGCATAGTGATAGCTTCACTCCTGTGTAAAGATCACCAGTTTATCACCTGGTCCCAGTCTTTAGTCCTATTTTAACATTGATAATTTTATGATAATTTTAATGGTAACCATGGAAGTAACTAAGCACAGTTTGCCTTTTGTTAAGGGAGTTGAAAAAATAATTTCAAACATATCATTTTCAAACAGGTTGCTTGAGCTCCACCATTTGTCTTTATGAAGCCGTATTCAGCTTCTTCAAGAATTCAGCAGAGCTCTTGGGAATATCAATATACTCACCCGCCATATGTATTAATATTGCTCTCCTTCTAATTGCCTAAAGCACAAGACATGGCAGATTATGTATTTCCTATACACCTAAACAACTTCTTCTCTGTTTCTTTGTTGTCTTTGATGTTTTATTTAAAATTCAAGTCTGACTTATTTAACTTCTGTTTAGCCATTCCATTTTTCTTTGAACAAAGAGTTTCATACTTCATTTATTTCTATGTTTCTTCTTCTTTTTCCCCCCTCAAATGCTAGTTTTCCTAAATGTATCTTCAAAAACATCGTGCCCGGGCTATATGGTTTCAAGAAAACGTGGGCGTGGTGATTCTCTTCCTGGGGGATTGCTTCTTGCCCTCCTTTAGAAACTTTGGGTTTCCCAAGAACCAAACCGAACAACTACTTTAGTAGTTCTTTTTATTAAACAAAAAACAGAAAGCTTACTTTAGAGTCCTAAGTAACTGTGGTCCTGGGAACTCAGCCAAATGGCTCACCAAAGTCTCTCTCTCTATTTGACTTTGAGGCAAGGGTGCTCAAAGTCTCAGCCAGATGACCTATATGAAGGCAAGGAACCTTCCTCTGTTGTCAACTGGTTGTTTGAAGGCTGAAGAATTACGTGCTAGAAGATGGCTTGACCAAGGCCTGGCTAGCACACCCTCCAACACGTCCACTCTGTAGAGTCTCTGGCAGTCTAATGAGAGAAAAGATGGCTTCCCCTTTCCAGGTCCCCAGAAAAAGGGAAGGAGCGAGCTAGCATTGTAACACATAAACAATAATTGGCAGGTGCCAAGAACCAATAAATGCAATCAAACCTTTAACAAGTTACAAAACACATCAAAACAGTGCAAAAAGGGATTTTGGAACTTAAACTCTTTGCAAACTAAGCAGGCTGCAGCATGTCACAAATGCAAACCTCTAAACTCAAAGTTTTAAATGCAGAAGGTGCTTGCTGCGCTGTCACAACAGGGAAACACATATACTCATGGTTAAGGTCAGAGCAGTAAATAGAAGTCTTAACCAGTGTGATTCATATTTATGGTTACCCCAGTTCTGATGGAAAACACATGTATTCAATGTGTAGGTATGTGTGTACTGATAGTGGTGGTGGGAAAATATTAATCTTTTCTATAATTATAGCTTAGAAAAGTTATTTTCATACTATAAA
The DNA here is from genome assembly GCA_034509955.1 of Urosaurus nigricauda. NCBI lineage: Eukaryota > Metazoa > Chordata > Lepidosauria > Squamata > Phrynosomatidae > Urosaurus > Urosaurus nigricauda. Next base: position 249,818,570 of record JAOEGL010000001.1, on the reverse strand, counting down.
ATATGACTGTGTCTTCTGAGTAAATCTAGAAGTTGTGGTCCAAAAAAGGAGAAAAGATAGCTAGAATCCTAGGTGAGATACTTAGTTAAGGAGATCCACCAATGTACCTTAGGAGTTTATCAGATGATGGAAATTAGATGTATAATCTAATGGCAATCCTGAACGCAATCATGAGGTTTCACATTATTGTGTATTAAAGTATCTCATGCAATTTTGGGCAAAAGGGGAGTCATTCCGAATGCAATCATGGGTTTTATGTTATTGCATATTAAAGCATCTCACGCATTTTCAGGCAATAGGCAGTCATTTTGGGGTAATGGGAAGTCATTCTGAACACATTCCGAACGCAGTTGGAATTCACGTAAATTTGCTAAACTAGCGAATTCACGTGAATTCGAATTGGCTCCAATTGGCTCCATTCGAAATAAAGAGAAATTCCTCCTGTCTGATAAACTCTTTAGAGTTGTTTTCTGGGTTGGATAAAGATGGTTTGTCTGCCTGGCAATTGGGGTGTAAGGAGGAGAATGTTTTCACTCTCACCTAATTAGATCCCAATTATGATTATCACAATCTTATTTGCTGGTAGAGGGGCAGTGGAAATGTCATCCTCCTTGTGTCACTATTGCCAACTGAACAAACCTCCTTCACCCAGTCCAGCAGTTGCTTCTTAAAACCTAGGTTACAAATCTGTAACTGTAATATAGAATTGTTTTTATTGTGTGCCTTCACATTTTTTTCTGACTTATGGTGACCCTAAGGTGAACTCATGTGGTTGTCTGGGGCTGAGAGTATGTCCTGATACAGATAGGCACTAAGGGACGTGGCGGCAGCAATACTAGGGTTCCGGATTGCGCAGCAACTACATGGTCTGGAACCCTAGTCCGTGGCAGTGTTGGCCTCATGGTGGCCTCCCACCCACAGGGTTCCACCATGACACCGGCACGCAGTGACTAAATGTCGTGTACAGGAAGTGGCATCATAATAGTGCCACTTTCAGGTTGCAGTGTGGCGAAAAAGGAGCTGCTCTAGGCATCTACTTTTTGGTGCGCTGTGCTGCGTGCATCGTTCCCGTGGCGACAGGAATGGAGCTGAGGGAGAAAGGGGCCAGGCGGCTCCTTTCTCCTCTGGCTGTGGCTGTCAGGGTTTCCAGGGGCATGAAGCCACAAGGACACCCCTTTCTGGGCCTGGGGAAATGGCATTTTTGCCGCTTCTCCATGGTCCTGAAAAACAGAGGATTGGGGCTGCCGGGCTGCCAGTGAGGCTGCCCTGGGCCCAAACTTCCATGGAAAGGGGTGGGTGCAGGCCCCTGAAGGAGCTGTCTGTATTGTCCTATGTGACTCATGCTAGGTCACCCAGTGGGTTTACATGGCTGAGCAGAAAATCAAGCCCCGATCTCCAGAGCCCAAATCTTATGCCCAGACCCCTATACCATGCAATACTCAATACCAGCTGGCATTTCCAAGTTCTCCCTATAATATGGATACACTTATTTCCCTAATTGTGAATATCCTGAAAGTGAGGGAGAACATAGTGTGGCAATGAATCATGTTGGCATTACGAGATGGAAAGCACAAAGGGAGTATGTGTGTGTGACACTGTGGACCTATGGCAAATTACTGCTCCCATCATGCCTCACCATTAGCAAGGCAGTCTAGGGCTTATGGGAACTGTAGGTTCAACAAAATGTGAAGGTTCACAGTTTAGTCCCCTGACAAGAAGACGTGAAGGCTAACTGCTCAGCAAAGCAATCATTGAAACTTTTTCATTGGGACTAAATTTGAGAGGTTTTACCAGTGTTTTCCAGATACAACAGTACAGAGGATCTTGAGAAATTCAGTGTTCTCTGCAGGAGCAAGTAGCCTCACACAGGACAGAAATAGCTTAGGTCTCAAGGGAAGTTACTTTTTCTGTTGCTAATGGAGTTGAAATTTTATTGCTGGGACTTTATGACTCTTTGTCTCTCCATGCCCAGGTGACCGAAGCAAGGAGGAGCCTTTGCCTGCACTAATATCCCTCCATACCTAACTAACAACAAAAACAACATAATGACAAAAAGCAGGCATGTGACTCTATCATTGTCATTTTTTCAATGTACAAAATACACTGTTGGAAATGACTTGAAGGTACACAACAGCAACAACAACAATCATTATGCAAGTTTTTGGCACTCCACAAGCTCAATAAAGGTATCACTGTTTTGTGGATTTTGCATGCTATTGTACTCTGCTGTTTGGCTACATCTATATGTTTTCTGTTTTTGAATGAGCTAGTTTTGACACTTGTCACTTTTATTTCTAACATCCAAATGTTTTTCTTATTCTGCTAATTTCTGTCAATCACAACATTTAACTCCTTAACTGAAAGTAGCACTTTCGCTTTACATTGTGAATTTTATAAATTTTGAATTCCACATCCATATTTACAGCTATTATTATGGTTCATTTCATTTTGTTTTGTGGCAGTGTCTTCTCTGTGCAATGATGTGGTTTAAGAGTGCTTTCATGCTCCACTTATAAATCAGCATCCATACCCCATTGGAGAATAGGTGTTTGTATCAATGTGTGTGGGTTGTGGGTGTGTGACATGGAATGACTGAAAGAGGGAGAGGGAGGGGAAAGGATGGAGAGAGAGAAAAGGAATTTGGGAATATTTCTGTAGTATTTGAAGAGTTGGCAAACACTGCTTGACAAGAAAAGGAACAATTGCTGCAAATGGAAAGAGAATGATAGAGTCATCAGAGCTGGAGATTAAATGGGTGGCAGGCTTCAATCTTGGGAGGTCTTCAGACAAAGCAAATGCTGCTCTTGGCTTCTATATCTATTGCAATATAGCCAGCATGGTGTAGTGGTTTGAGTTTTGGGCTATGACTCTGGAGATCAGAGTTTGGTTCTTAGCTCGGCCATAAAATCCACGGGGTGACCATTGGCAAGTCATATACTCTCAACTTCAGGGGAAGGCAAATCTGAAACAATCTTACCAAGAAAACCCCATGACAGGAGTTAGGGTCACTTGATGACTAAGGCTTTCTTCATCTACCCTCTACCCCTCCTACCTGTTACAGTCTGCATGTAAAATGCTTTTGCAGCCCATCTTATGACTCTCCTTCATTTTCCTCCAGGGTAGGGATGGGAATAATATTCAAAAATATTTGAAAAATTGTTGAAAGATATCTATTTATTTATTTTGAGAGTTGATAAAACCTGGTGAGAACAATCCTGGACTGATGAGAATCTTCATGGGACAGTACTTAGGGGCTCAACAGATTGGCCGTTAAGGCCAGCCTGGAGGCAGAGTTGGGGGCATGGCATATACATGACACATGCCCTGACTCTGTTCCCAAGCCAGGGTGAAACCGCACGCCACTCCATACAGCACATGCCATCATGGTGCTCCTCTCATGCTGCTTCTCATAGCACACTGGCAGCTATAGCCCCCTTTCATGGAAAGGAGAGATCCAGAGCTAAAAGGGGCAGTGTGTCGAGCCCCTTAGTCTGGACAATATTATCACATGGTTGTTTTGCATATAGCTTTGCGTTCAGAGGAAATTCCCTTTCCTGGAATGATTCAGTGATGCTAGAGGGAGCCGACGATTCCCTGACAATGAGGAAGTGCACCAGGCTTTCACATACATACACTTCAATATTTGAGAGATGGTAAGCCCCGGTGTGATAATTTTTTGAGAGAATGGAGCTGTCCAGCCTTTTTTCAATGGGATAAAAGCCTATGTGAGAATCTCCTTAAGTCCAGTTCTGAAACCACTACACCATGCTGGCTCTCTAAAACCACTACACCATGCTGGCTCTCTGTGTTATATTTCTCTTTAAACAGAGGATTGCTCCAACTCAAATTTGCATCTCTGTATATAACTCAGCTATGTGGATCACCCTCTCGTTTGGAGAGGCATAAATGATGTCCGTACTGAAGATAGGTGTCATTGACTGCAGCACACAGGAAGTGAGTTATGACCTTAGGGATGTATCCACAATGCAGAGATAAAGCAGTTTGACACCTTTTTAACTGTAATGGCTTTATCCTGTGCAATCCTGGGATTTGTAGCTTGGTGAGGTATCCAACCTGGTCTGTCAGGAAGCTCTGGTGCCCCACCAAATTACAAATCTGAGGATTCTGTAGGATAGAGTCATGGCAGTTAAAGTGGTGTCAGACTGCTTTATTTCCACAGTGTAGATTCACCCATGGAGATAAGAGGGGCCTAAATTCTTACAAACCTGCTGTTGTTGGATACACTTCTTGTGACCTTGATTGTGCTATCATTTTTACGTGTTATATTCTTACAATGCTGTCTAGAGAGAAAAGTGCCAAGCCCGCTCTATCCATACCGGGAGGGGTGCATTAAATGAAGGCTGCCTTGGAAATCTCTTGGTAAACATTACTACATACTTTCTAGAAGTGCATGTCTTTATTTCTGTTGTTTGTAAAAAGTGAACAAAACTCCATTGACTTGACTACTAATAGGGCAATATATAATTTATTAGTCAGGGAAAAACAAAGTCTGCTCAATGTTGTTTTCAGTTTTAGAATAACTTAATTTCATAGATTCTCAGCAACTCTCCCAATGCTTGATCAGTACAAAACCAAGCAAACTTAATTAATGATTTCAATTTCAAAGCACCTTTGATTAACTAAAGCTAGTACACAGGGAGGAAAACTATTTTCTCATCACTGATTCTTTTCTGTTATAAAAATCCCTCTAATTTGACAGTACATTTTTTCCCAAACAGCCTGCATTATTAGATTAGAGATGTTACACCATTTACATTAGCACACATGAGCAAAAATAATCCAATTTAATTCACTTTAATGATGAAGAAAAATATAAACAAATGCCTGCACTGTTGCTATTCAAGCATGAACTAAGATGTCTGAATTGATGCCAAATTAAAATAATTAAATAAAGATATTACCAAAGCCATTAAAAATCCAGTCCTGGGATAAAGAATTTTTATAATTATAATTATAATTATAATTATAATTTTTACATTATATTTCAGAGTAATAGGCAGAATTTGTGCTTAATTCATCCCACCCCCACCCCCTGATATCTTTGTATTGGGATTCATAGAATCATAGAATCATGTTGAACTGGAGAAATATATACATTGCATTATTGTTTACAAATGTGATAAAAAAGATCCCATGTTTATAGAAGGTATCATGCTTTGAGCCTTTTTTGTCATCTTAATTATGTCAATTTTGTCCACGAAGGCAAGGCTCTAGAATCAGTTTCTCCATTGTTCAACTGAAAAATTGTAATCCTTTTTCCAGGTCAACCCAATTTCAAGCCTGGGAAAGCATTATAATCCCAAATTGCATTGGCAGATGCAGTTCAGCATAGCCCACCTACCTGGCTGTCACTATAGGGTCCCTTTTTAATGTGATTTGTTTGCTGGAATAAAATGGAAGTGGCTAGGAAGTAGCCCATTCTGTTCCAGAAACTGGCCAGAGGTAGACAATTTCATCTTCTTGGCATCTAGACATTCTAGGACCTACTGAAAGATGATCCTCTCCCCTCTTATGGATGGCTGCTCCCTTTTTGCCTTACACCAGACAACTGGGCATGTGCCCACATGCTTTTAATGTGCTATAAAAATCCATCCAAGCTGGGAACACTTGTCTGCATCTGTAATTCTAAAAACACTTTATTCTCTATTTCTAGCCAAAATCACACCTGCTTAAAATATTCAACGGGAATACTGAATTTATTCCTCATGAATAATTGAAGTTATTCTCTCTCTCCCTTTTTGCAATATAGTGGGAATTCGATAAGAGATCTTATGCTAAATATAGGAAAATAGCTGTTTAAGCTGTTTGGTTAAAGTTGGCTTGGGAAAAGGATTTTGAGGATTGGCTCTTGGAAGAGGATTTAGAAATAAGAGAATGAATTTTATGGAGTCATGAAACATCATCATCAGAAGAAAAAATGTGGTATGATAGAAGCTATAGAGAGAACGAATCAGATGTTAGCTTTTAACAGAAAGTAAAGATAAACTATAGAACTAATGAGTGTATGATTGTAGTTTTTGTATGGTCATCCTTCCCCTTTTTTTGGTTAGAAGATTACTGGGTAAAGCCAAATGTTATCGAGTTGTTAGAATTAATGTAATATTGATTAGGTAGCTGCAAATATGGGTTTTAGTAAATGATAATAGAAGTAAGATTGGGACAACTGTATGATTATTTGATAAACAGATGCTTATATAATAATAGAATGGATTCATAAGTAGATGTTGGTAAGGTAAAGCAATAGAGGAAATGTAATAAGTAGATAATTACAACCAAGAACTGGCAAATTTTTCTTTACTTAATGTATGTAAGTTATATCTTTCCTGTATATGTAGTTTTATACTATACAGTTTGTGTTGAATAAAGATATTTTTTAAAACAAAAATAGTGGCCAGCTTTATTGTCACCATGCAACAGAGAGATTTTCAAACACCTAACTCTGAAGCCAATGCTCTGATTGTGATAGCTTGGGAGTCAGGTAAGCATTTTTGTCATGTTTGTTAACAGATTGCTATTGTTTGTTCAGATCAAGAGAAAAAAGGGGAAGCCCTAGACACGAGAAGTGTGGAATTCAAGGAAATGGTATAAACCTCCTCTTTCAGGTGACAGAATGGATTGGTGCTTGTTGCAGCCTAGAACTCTATTGTGTAAAGGTTGTTTAGCAATAAGTTGCATATATTATTGTCAAACTTGTCTTACCTTGTTCCATGTAGAAAGAATAAATCTTGCAAGATATTCTTTCATTATGGATGTCCTATGACCATTAACAATCAGCCTTTGTGCTGATTTTTTTTAAAGTACACGAGCTACATGACCCTGAAGTTAATCTGCTTATTTTATTGCCAACACTCAGGACATCACAGTAAAAATTACCAACTAGAAACCAGAGTTATGAGAAACTACTATTTTCTAACATCGCTTCCAGAATTTCTGAATCCCAGCTTTGTCCAACATAACTCTTCAAAGCTCTGCTAAGACTATATTTAACACATTACAAGGATTTATTTTCTGCACTGATCTCAGGAATAGTGAGCACTTGTAAGAGGGCCTTTTCAGTGGCTAAGCCCAAGCTGTTGAACATCAGCTACTTAGTTAAATATACATAACATAATATTTGTTGTTGTTGTGAGCCTTCAAGTCATTTCTGACTTATAGTGACCCTAAGGCCTAGGGTTTTCTTGGCAAGATTTGTTCAGAGGCGGTTTGCCGTGGTCTTCCTTTGAAACTGAGAGTATGTGAGTTGCCCTGGGTTGCCCAGTGAATTTCATGGCTGAGCAGGGAACCCTGGTTTCCAGAGTCATAGTCCAACCCTCAAATCACTTCACCATGTTGGCTCTCTCATACTGAGTTAAATATACTGTGCTTAACCAAATAACCTGTCCTGGCATGACCCACCCCTTAAACCTAATGGAAACATCACTCAATCATGCTCTTATCACCAATGGAATTGACTTCCTTCTCCCCATGCAGCTGAAGACCAGAAAAGTAAGTCTGGGGTGGGGGGGGGATTATTGTGACTACGGTTCAAAACACACTGCAGAATAATCCAGTTTGAGACCACTTTAACTGCCCTGGCTCAGTGCTAGGGAATCCTGGGAATTGTAGCTAATTGTGGCACCAGAGGTATCTGATACAGAAGGCTAAATGTCTTACAAAATTAAAGTTCCCAGAATTCCCTAGCACTAAGCCAGGGCAGTTAAAGTGGTCTCAAACTGGATTATTTCTGTAATGTGTATTCACAGTCAGTACTTAGTTATGAATTTTCCACTGTTGCCATGATTGTAACTCTCCCCTCCCCTGCCTGCTTTACTGGGCATTAGCTACATGGCAAGGAGAAAGCCCATTCTGCCAATAACCAGAACACAGGTGATGATGTTTCTATCATGTTTGGTGGGGTTGGGCCAGAAGAGGTTATTGAGTTAAGGAGATTTAGACCTAAAGCAGACAGCCCAAAAGTGCCGGCTTTGGGCCATGTTGGGGGCATGGCAATTACATGACACATGCCCTGAATGTGGCTGGATGTTGCGCTGAGCCTGCTCCAACCTGGAAGAGCCAGCACAAAAAAGAGTGGTGAAAAGTTGATCCTTGCTGGTGGCTGGGTTGAGGACCATGGCGGTGGCCCAGATCAAGGCCAGACCCATGCAGTTGCCATGGCCCCAGTGCAAATAGTTCCACTGTGGCTGTGCAACACTTTTGGGGGCCTATCTGCAGGATCTCTTAGTTAAGTATACTCAGAGGGTGTATAGACTGACAATTTGTGCTGGCCTGGATACAAATTAAGGACTGATTGTTTACACACTTGAAGCCATTGTGGTGGCACCCGGGCACCATCTTGATGCACACCCATCCAGATGGCATGCGCCATGATGTCGCTTGTGCGCAGTGCCCAAATGGTGCTGTGCACAAGGGGCATCATAAGGCCACACTGTGACACTTATAGTGCCCTTTTATCAGCGGAAATAAGAGCTGCGTTTCACAGCTTCTTTTTGTACTGGGTTGGGGGCATGGCATGCAGTTGCTGCATCCCCAACCTAGCACTTCCAGGGACGGCATAGAGCTGTCCCTTATGGGCTGTTTGTACAGCCCCTAAGTTAAGTTAATCAAGTAGTTGATGTAGAATATTGGCCATTGTATTTTAATTGTTCATTTTTAGCTGTCCTTAAGTCAACCCCAACTCATGGCAACCCCATGGATGAGACATCTCCAAGCCCTCCTGTGTTCGACTTGCAGACTCAAGCCTGTGATATCCTTGATTGGCCCTAGCCCTCTGGCATTGGGTCTACCCCCCTTTTTTGACTGCCTTTGACCTTCCCTAGCATTATTGCTTTAATCTACGCTGTGAGTTGTGTTTGGATCCTATTTTAAGAAGGGAGGGAGGGAGGGAGGTAGATAGATAGATAGATAGATAGATATCAATGTTTCCTAATTACATCAGCAGTGTCATCTTTGTAAGATTTTAAATGACTTAACAAATGCATTTAATATAATAATAATAATAATAATAATAATAATAATAAGCTGCAAACCTTGAGGTTTCAGGAATGTTATGTAGCACAGGAACATATGGAACTGCTTTGTATTAAGTCAGGTAATTGATTCATTAGCTCAGTATTGTGTATATAAACTGGTAGCATTTTTCCAGGGGTCTTTCCCAGCACTTGCTGAAGATGCCAAGATTTGGAATTTTCGGTATTTAAAGCAAGTGCTTTACCACTGAACTATGCTTCTTCTTCTAGTCTTGCTAATCTAAGAGGATTATATGGGTCAGTGGTGCGTGCATGCATCAAGAGACCTGTGTTGTGTTGCTGCAGGTGTGGTGGTGGTGGTGTGCATAGGAATGAATGCTGTATTGTTTTGTAATTTGTATTTTAACATGTGTTGGAATCCTGCCTCGATCCGAAGGGAGAGGCGGGAAATAGAAATAAATATTATTAAATTGTTATTATTGTAAAAAACAGCAGAAAAAGAACAGTTCCACATGCTGGAGTGGGGTGGAGAGAGGAGTTGGGGTCTGCTTTGTGGAGGTGAAAACCCCAACTAATTTTGCCAGGGGTTTCTTTATGGAGGCTGGAACAAAAAGCTTGAAAAAAGAGCTTGCTAGGAAGTTGTAGTCGATGGTGCCTGTTGACTTCCACATTAACAGAAGCTGTGATTTGTACGTTGCTTTGAATCCCATTTTGGGGGAAAGGCAGGATATAAATCAAATAAATAACTCATTTTTATTTTATATTGTTCTTTTTTACATGGTAAGATATGGAAGTATCCACAAAAACCTTTAAAGGGGTTGCAAGCACTGCCGTGTATTGAATCTGTACTGAAACAGAGGGCACCGAATCTTCTGTGGCAAATTCTAAGCCTTCAGGGCACCCTTAGCTAAGCACTAAAGTCACTTAGCACAATCTCAGACTTCTGAAAAATGCTGGAGTTTACACTCCTGGAAAAGCTAGCACTTTGTGATACAAGGAATATTCTTGTACCCTCAGGAAAACTGACAAGCAAGTGATTATTACTTTCAGAAAAGGTGGTGTTCACAGTGACAAGGAACAAAATGTATGCATTTAGGCACAGGCATATAGTGGGGTGGAGGTTGAAGGACCTTCTCGGGTGCCAAAAGGTAAGTAATCTTGGAGGATGTAAGCAGATGACTGACATTAAGTATGAAATATGCCTTTTTTCCAGCCATAAACTGTAGGTGGCACTATTTTTACACAGACATAAGAAGCCATTAGTATCTCAGTAAATGCCTTCGTAGGCAGAATTTGGGATGATCCCAGTCCGTAGGAGTTTGTCACAGAATGGACACATAAGGTCAAATAAATGTTGGTTACACAGGTCAAGAGAGAATGATGAGGACCAAGCAGAAGCACATCAATCACTGTACTGAGGGCCTGAACATGGGTCAAATCCAATTACCTGCAGCAGGTAAAAAGAGAGAAAGCTGAGGCAGGAGCTTGGGGAAATACAGTACTTGTATCACAGAGTTTAAGGATTATCAAGAACAAGTGGCAAAGGATTTTTGTTTTTTGTTGGAAGCAAATCCCTCCTTCTATTTAAGAAAAAAAAAACAGAGGGAAAGAAAGCATGAATAAGCAGCATCAGGGAATTATCAGCATGCCTCTTGGAGCAGACAGCGACAAGGAGATTTTGTTTACAACTCTAGACCTTAAAGAATAGGTAAATCTTGCAGAAAAGGTCACAGAAATAGAATGAATGAAATAAGTACATAAAGGAAAATAATGTGATGTAGCAGTGGTGGAATGGTGAGTATATTAGACTCAGATTTCTGAGATCCAAATTCAAATTCCACATTTATGGGCTGACTTTGGACCAATTACTTTCAGCTTCCTCTGTCTCTCAGAGTGGCTACGAGGATAAAATGCTGAGAAGAAGAAACCTCTATTGAGGGCTATGAGCTCACTGATGGAAAGGTAGGATTTAAATACAATGATCCAGTGATTGAATGAATGAGTACACACACACACACATCACATTGTGGGAAAAAATCATATCGTAGATACATGTGTGGTAGTATGTTTGGTATTTTCATCAAGATTACAGCTTGAAGGGGTGGGATCATCCTTTTATCCCTAGTCACAATTCTAATAACATATCACACTCTGTATTCTAGCCCAGGAAAATTCAATGTCACATTGCCATTTTGTTTCCACTGTAACACCTCTCTGTCATATCCTAATCAGTTCATTCCATAATACTTGTGGATACTTGATGGGGTAACAAAAAGAAAGTGGACTCTTACGGCTTTCCAGGCAACAGATAACTAATACACATAACAATGATAGCTAAACACTTCAAGAGCTCCCTGGAAATGCATTTTTTTCTTTAAAAAATGGGAGCCACTAATGTCAAGCGGGCCAAATTGTAGCAGGATTATTTTAAGGTATGTTTTAAATTGTGCATTGTTTAATTGTCATTTTAAAGGAGGGTGGGATATGGGGATTCGGGATTGTAGAATTTTAACTTGTAAGCCACCCCTGTTGTCTTTGACAGAGAGGCAGGATATAAATAAATAAAATATTTATTTATTTATTTATTTATTTACTAGGGTTGGCTAGCATATGGCAAATTCATCAGTCATCATAAAATCCAACAGAGTTTAGTGGGATATATACAATGGTAAATGTGTTAAGATTAAAGCCTTAGACTGCCAAAGCTATATTATGAGCTTCCTTCCAGTCAGATAAGAAGGATCAAAACATTTCTAGTTTAATGGCTTTCAGGAACTCTACTGGAGAGCAGCATTGTTTTTCACAGAACTAATGCACAGCACTAAACAGAGCTTTTCATCTTCGACATGCCATGCAAACATGAATTAATTAAACCGCACAGTATCCCTCTGAGAAAGTCACAGAGAATTCCATTCCTTACCTCCTCTGTTTCTGTTCAAGAATGCACTTACACATTTGTTGTAAGCAACAGCCAAAACTAAATTATTTCCCCCCAAATCTGTCTGTCTCATGTTATGATCTTACACTGCACTTCATCCTCATTTGTTGTGCCTCTGGGGGAACAGAAAGGGTGTGTGACACTTAATTTAACAAATGTAAGCCAACAATCCAGCACTTGCTTAAAGCTAATTGAAATCAATGGGCTTAAGTACTTCTATTTCTATGTTGGGCTTTGACCTAAATATCCACATGATTTTTATAAGAGAGGGCAAGTAATAAAAGACCTGTTCCAGAACAAATCATATGTCCAGAAGTTCTCTGGTTAGCAAGAGCAATTTCATATGGGAAATCTCTTTTATCGAAGGTCTCTTAACAGGCTTTTTGTTACGCAGATTCAGAGAATAATACACTTCCCTGGTTGCAATCTGTAGCCATGTTTTGGCATGAAAAGATATAAAGTGGAGTACACAAAAGCTTATGCTAAAATTTTCTTTTCCTTAATTAGTCTCAACAGTGTGAAAAGATTCTTTTACATCTTTTTATGGCTGAAAGTAGTGTCCATTGAATTTAGTGGGGCTTACTTCTGAATAGAATGTCTAGTGCTGGAATGAACATTTCTGTTTTGACAGATAGGAGCAATACGCAGAAAAATACATTTTAATACCCTGCTCAGCTCAGTCTTGCTAGGAGTGGTAAAATGCTTAAGTTAAATTGGTTAAATTAAATTGATGACCTTACAAACAAGCCTCCATGGGCAGAAAAGGGAATGAACGATGAATCTGATTAATAGGCCATGTGTACAATGATATCACATTTATCCAGCATCTTCATTAACCTTCATTAACAAGTTATAATCTACCTTTCACAGAGTGCCAACTGTGTTGCAGTGACCTGAGTATTTGACAGGAACAAGATCCGGGTTCTAGTTCCCATTGAGCCATGACACTTATTGGTAAGTCTCAGTCAGGCCTATTTTTCAGGGTTGTTGTGTACATGAAGTTAGGGGTGGGGAGAAGACCCAAATATACTAAATCTGGCTCACTGGATGAAGGGCAGGACATAACTATGCCAGCAAGTAAAAACATTCTTATTTAAGCAAGCTTTTTAATGTTTAACCAGGGAAGGATTTTAATATAGATGTTTACCTGTTTTTCACTTTTGTATAACTTTTAATCAGTTGTATAGTGTTTAATGTGATGTTTTTAAACTGGTTTTAAACTTTTTGTAAATGTTTTTAATGTGTTCTTATGGAAGCCACCTTGGGTCCTGGCCTGCGAGAAAGACGGCGGCATATAAATAAAGTAATACTGGCTGACTGAAATGCATAAAATCTCACCTAGAGCCATCATATAGGGCCTCTTCTTCCTTTCACAAAGGGTAAATATACTATCATTGGATTCAGACAATTGCAGTGATCACATGGTTGCATCACTTTAACCATTCTATCATCCTTTCAACCATTGTAGAGTGGGCAACAGAGGCCTTCTAGATACTGTTGTTGTATTTCAACTCCTGTAATCCCTCACAATTGACTGTTCTGCTTTGGGTTGATGAAGTTACAACATCTGAAGAACATCTGAAGAAGCACAAGTGCCCATCCCTTCTATAAATGAAGGCTTTTAGAAATCACTATAGATTTCTAAATTGATCATTGAACAATGTAATACTGGGGAACAGCACTGACTGTCACATACAAATTCCTTAACATCTCCTGTTTCAGCCCCTTCTGAAACCTCCTTGAAGATGCAATAAATAAAGCAAATCCACATGTGGCTACTTTCTTTTTCAAAGAAGGTGTAGTATTTTATATTTTACAAAAATGGAAATGGATTTTGATCACTTCCAGTTTCACAGGGAAAGGGAGCTGTTGCACTGGGTCCCTCTGAGGTGAAAAATGACCCCAAAATGCTGAGTTTGTCCACACCAGCGGAAGACCTTGGTGACCCACTGCCATTCAGAATACACTGGTCTGGTCTGGTCTGGTCTGGTCAGACCAATGTTCATAATCCATACTGTTCTATAACCCATACATTCATTAGCATGGATCGTTCTCCTTCCTTGCTTTTAGGAGCATATAAAACAGTAGACATTGAAATGTTCAAGATGTTCCATACCTTGACTCAGCTAATCAGAATGGAGACTGCAATCAAAGAATCAGAGAAAGACTAAGACTTGAAACAATAGCTATGAAGGAATTAGACAAGAGCCTCAAATATAAAGCTATATCATTGAATACTGAAGTTAGGATTGCTCATGCCATCATGTTTCCCATTTCTATGCATAGTTGTGAAAGTTGGATAGTGAAGAAATCTGACAGAGAAAAAAAATCAACTCATTTGAAATGTGGTGCTGAAGAAGAGTTTTATGGATACTGTTCATTGCTCAAAAGACAACTGAATGGGTCAGAGACCAAATCCCTAGAAGCCAAGATGACTAAACTTAGATATTCTCATATGTGAAGTTGAAGGCTTTCATGGCTGGCATCAATAGCTTTTTGTGTTTTTTTGGGTTATGTGGCTGTGTTCTTGAAGAGTTTATTCCTGATGTTTCACCAGCATCTGTGGTTAGCATCTTCAGAGAATACTGGCATGGAAGAGAGTGGGTATATATATACTGTGTGATGCTGGGTAGGGAGGAGTGATTTTCATGTTAATCTGTGTAATATTCCGTTGTTGATGGCAAAGCCTCAGGGTGGGGGGGATATGCAAAGGGAGATTAACATCTTCTTAACCGGTGATCATAGTCTGCTGGGAAAGCCCCTGACCCTGAGTGGTTTCTCATTTACATTTGCTGAGTCCTGATTTTGATATTTTGCAGGACTGGTAGCCAAATTTTGTTCACTTTAAGGATTTCTTCCTTCTTGTTAAAGTTGTCCAGTTTTACAATTTTCCATCCTGTTTGGTCTACTGTAATGGGCTCTACATGGGGCTGCCTTTGAAAAGTGTTTAGAAAATCCAGGACTGGGACTCAGTGCGGTTTAACTTCATTTTAAACAGTACAATTAAAACATTTAAAAAATGGTCCAACATCCCAGACTCTCCTTATAACAATTCCTGAAATGGCTGTGTGAACAGGTAGGCCTTCACTTGCCGGTGGAAGGCCATCAAGGAGGGAGCCGTTCTGATCTCTCTGGACAGGGAGTTCCAGAGTCTAGGGGAAGCCACCGAGAAGGCTCTCTCTTGCGTTCCCACCGACCGTGTTTGTGATGATGTTGGGATGGAGAGAAGGGCTTCTCCAGAGGATCTCAGAGTCCGGGTCAGTTCATATCAGGAGAAACAGGATCTCAAAGTCCAGGCTGGTTCATACCAGGAGAAACCGTCTGCCAAATAATGTGGGCCTTTATAGGTGACAACTAGCACTTGAATTGTATCCAGAAACAAACTGGCAGCCAACAAAGCTGTTTCAACAGGGGCATTGTATGGTCTCTGTAATTGGCCCCTGTTAAAAGCCTGGCAGCAGCTTTTTGAACCAGCTGAATTTTCCAAACACTTTTCAAAGGCAGCCCCATGTAGAGCCCATTACAGTAGTGCAAATGGGATTTAAAATCGTAAAATGTAAAATTTCTAGACTTATATGTGAGTATATACAGTATACAACCAAGAGAATACATGAGAAAGCCAACAGCACAGGAAAGAGATAAGGGTGGGTGCGGAGTAGGTCTGGAAGGAAGGGAGAGAAGAGGAGAGCCATAATTTAAATTAAGGCAAAATCACTTGCATCCATGTTCCAGGTTAAATATAGAGCTTCTGTTGCTCTTGAGTTTCTTAATTCTTCCTGTCCATATGTTGTTTTCCTCTCAGCTTGTATCCTTGTCACAGGAGTGCAAAATACCTACCATAAATATGGCATAAATTCATCCAGGTGGAAATTGGACTATAAAGAGCATCTTTCTATAAGTGCATTTGGTCTCTTGGTGGTTTTCAGAAGTGTGGCTCTTTGTTGGCATATTCAGTTAAGGTGAACCATATTGCAATGAAGCTGTCAAACATGTCTATTCCATTTATTTCTCTCCTCTTAGAAGCTACCTATTCAGAGGCTGAAATACATGTCTAATCTGCGCTGCAGAAATAGTGCAGTTTGACACCTCTTTAACTACCATTACTTCATCCTATAGAATCTTGGGATTTATAATTTGTTATGGTACCAGAGCTCTCTGAAAGAGAAGGCTAAATATCACACGAAACCACAAACCTCAGAATTTCATAGCACTGAGTCATGGCAGTTAAAGTGGTGTCAAACTGCATTATTTCTGCAATGCAGATTAGACCACAGACAGTTCTTTGTTTCCATTTATTCTGCATCCATGAGTTCTACCATCCATGGCTTTAAAATATTCAGATTCTTTTCCAGACTCCAGACTTTGATTTTTTTCCATTTTATATAAGGGACACCATTTTACTACATCATTGTACATACTGGGACTTGAGCATCCAAGGATTTGGGCGTTCATGTGTGTGTGTGTGTGTGTTTGGGTGCCTGTGTCCATCTCAGAACCAAATTCCAGAAAATACCAAGGGCCCACAATAGTCCACAGGATTTATTATTGAAGTCCCTATAGGATTTTCCATTTGCTGAATAGTCCCAATTTTGCAGCCATCAAAAGGATATTGATTAAATCCTTGTGTGTCAGCTGAGCTTTGTTACTCCCAAAAACTGACAATATTAAGAGCTTGATCTAACAATAATTTCTAGGCCTTTATTTCTATTTAGGTCAGAGGAATATCAGACAGAGGGAAGATCAATGAATGTCAACATTTTGGAATTTGATCCATCAAATTACCAACCTAGATGGCTTTTAAAAAGCCATGAAGACGGATCTCTTTCGGCAGGCCTTCCCAGAATAAATCACTCGGCCAAAAATATCCCCCCACATAGGTACAACGACTCTGCCTCTGTTATTGTTGGAACTGTTGTTATTAATTTTAATCATGTTATGCAATTGTAATTGTAATTGTAATTGTTTAATTATTTTTAAGGGGGGGGTTATTTATATATATTGTTGTATGGTTTTAAACACTGTAAGCTGTTTTGATTACTCCAGCAAAAAGTGTTGTATAAATACAATTTTATTTTTTATTTATTATTTATTGTGATTTTTTGGACTGAACATCTCTTTATCTTTATGCCCAAAAAGGTATGAGGAATTTCTAGCATGAGCAAGGCCTAAACAACTAACTTTTTTCCATATCTGGTTATTGAAGTGTAGAAGATTTCTCTGAAACAAGCTTCTATAATTGCATTTCTTAATAAAATTAAAATAAATTATTCAGCTCCATTATTATTCAAATACCACAATGTTCATTTATAATATATATATTAAAGTGCACATACTTTCCCTAATCTACAGCTGATCCTTGTTACACTGACAAATTATGTTTATAATTAAAAATGAAAATGATTCTAACAGGAAGGAAATTGTTTGCAGAGAGGTGTTAAAATTGTTTTTTTTAATTTTGCTCAAGAAGTTCACTGAATTTATTTTAATAAAGCAATCAAACAGAGAATGGCTTCCAGTTCTGAAAATGGCACATTAAAAGATTAACTCCTCTACACCAAGACCAAAACACCTTTCCCTGAAAAGCAATTTGTGTTTATTTTAATTATGATTTGACATCATTAAAATAGATACAACTTTGCTCAACATACGAGTCAGATCATGCATACTTAATATGGAAGTTTGTATAACAGATAATACATTGGAATAGAGTGTTATTTAGTAGTGATTTTGTCACTGTTTTAAAAGAAAACCCCCAAAAGAAATGTAACACTAAAAGCACATGAAACACTAGTTAGACTTACATCATATCTGAGCAGAATTCAGACAAATTATTAGTCTGGAATATCAGTATGCAAAGGGATTTTATAGCACTTTTGAAACTAAGGGGCGGTACAGACTGCCCAAAAGGCGCGGTCTGTAGCTGCCCCAGGAAGCGGCGAGATCGGGCCAAGGCTGCTGCACCTCAAAGGCCCCATCCTGCCACTTCCAAGGGCCGTGGGGAAGCGGCAAACTGCCGCTTCCCCACGGCTTGAAAGCAGGGTGCAGCAGGCACCCTGGGTGCACGCTGCACCCCACTTTCCTTGGTGCTGATGAGGGGAGAAAGGGGCCACGGCTCCTTCCCCCCGGTCCTTGGTGCAGCCATTTAAAGGCCGCGCCAAGGACCCGGCACAAAGAAGGAGCTCTGTTTCAGAGCTCCTTTTTGCGCTGCAGGAGGGTGCACTTGTGGAAATAATGCATTGATCCTATCTTGTTTCAATGTGGCCATGCTGGCTAGGAAATCCTGGGAGTTATACTCCTCCAAAGTAACATTTCCAACTTCTCCTTTAAAATAGTTGGAGTTGGGGACTTGATCCCTTTTGGATGCAATAGCATTTTAAAGAGGCACTTATCTGAAGGGCCATTCACTTCCCTGACAGAAATGATTACAGCCATGTGGATTCTGCCTTCAGAGGTCTGTGCTATAGGGCCTTCAGTCTGGTTTTGCCCAAGACCTCTAGAGAGCTTCTAAGTGGGCTGAATTACAGCCAAAATTATTTTCAATTGTACAGCCAAATGTATTTTGAATTGTACTTTGTACTCAAACTTAGCAGGGCCTACATGATACAGCTACAGGCCTTTACAGGTCGATAGAGGAAATTACTGAATATCATCTGAAGCATGCAAAATTACTTCTGGAGGAATGGCTGTGAGAGAGCAATGAAATCAGACAGGGAGGGGGATATTTTACATTAAACTGACTGTCAACAAGGAAATTCTTGCCGTTTACATTGACACAGCTTTAAAAAAAAACATAATTTTTATGACACTCTTCAATAAGGCTTTCAAAAGTACACACTTTGTAGAATCAAATGATCACTTAGAGTAGAGTGATTTGTATCCCTTTGGAATGAAAATGAGCACCCAGCTGATTTGTGCTTATTTGTACTCTGCCATTCTTGGCAGTTACATTTCCACATCAGCTTCAACTAAAAGCTCCAAATGGAAGATAACTATGTTTCTGAAGTCTGTTTCAAGCACAGAATCTCATCATTTTAAAAGCACATCCCCAGCTATTAAAACCACTACTTGGTGAAAATTACATTTATTACTTTTCCACTTTGGTGGGGAGGGGGTTCATCCTTATCATAGGAATAACTTTTTAACTGCTTGACTGAACATCTGACATTTTCAAAGGTAAGTGTGTCTGTGCTTTGTCATAAATAACATCTTCAGGGAGAGTACAATGGGACTCAGATCTGAGCAGAAGGGCTGAAACAGCCACAGTAGCAACAACAAAATCACCTCCATTCAAGGGCAAGCATAAAGAGGCATTTTATTCAAAATAAAACCTTTCCACAGCTTTCCCTAGTAACAGAATTGGGGGGGGGGGGGGTGTGAGGGGGAGATTTATCCGCACCACTGGGGATCAAATCACCTGCCACTGTTCTGAAGGGTCCCATCAATAAAATTTGACGTGTTGCTGATTGCTCCATTAAATCACCACTGTGGTCTTGAATTGTCTCATCAGATCAGATGACTTCTTTCCTCCCCGCTCCCACCTCTCTGCCAACTCATGGGATGGCAAAAACTTTTTTCACACATTTTTTTACAGAAGCCTCTTTCTGGGAAATCTATGCTCAGCAATGAACTGACTGTTGTTGTTGCTACATTTTTCTTTTCCCTGCCCTCCAGTGAGCTTATGGCAACATATGTGTTTCTCCTCTCCATTTCATCTTCATAACAACTTTGTGTGATAGCTTAGGCTGAGAATAAGTCAACAGTCTTAAGTCAATCAGTGATTTTCATGGCTCAGTCACGTCTGGAACCTGGATTCCCCTAGTCCTAATCCCTAGGTTCCATTCTGGTAGACATACTGAAGGAGGGTAAGTTCTTATTTCATTAAAAGCTGAAATAAATAGGAGCTTATTGAAAAAAAATATTTGAGGACTAGGATGCTTTTTGGTGTGCATGTGTCAGTCAGCATGTAATTCATATTGGCCCTAACAAATGATGAAGGATGGTAGAAGTTGTAGTTCACTGACATCTGAAGGCCCAGAAATTTCCTATCACTATGATGATGGCACAAAAAGAAAATAGCATGACTTCTAGACAACACATAAACTTGTGAGCCAGTAGTCCAAGAGAGAGGGACCTATAGGCCTCAACATATTGTAGGACTTCATCAGTCCCAGCCAGCAACCACTGCCTATTGACAAAGTCCACTAGATTACCTTAAAACTTTTCACAACCACTTAAACTACTATCATGTCCAGATTTCTTATAAGGATATGGTCAGATACCCCACATGATCAGAACTGTTGGAGGAGTAGGAAGATACAAGTGCAATAAGTGAACAGACGTGTGGTATTGAGAAGTCTATTTTCAGTGCCATATTGTCTTTGAATAATGCTTTTGATGGGACATTTTTTTCTGCAAATGAATATGTCCACGTAGAGAAGAAAATGTCAGAGTAATATGCCTTTAAATATTTTGATTGACAGATGACATGTGACATGACACATGTCAAATGTCAATCAAAATATTTAAAGGCATATTACTGTGAGACAGCCACTGACTGCTTAGTCATGAGCACACGGCATGATGCAAGGTTGCATCATGCTATGTGGCACTGAATGATGGCTCACAGCCAACACTTTATATAAGTGGGCCAGGAGATTGGTCACATGTTCTATTGTTTGTTGTAAGTTGAGAGTTATTTTTGAAGCAGCAGACATTTTGCTGTGAGCTAGTGTGGATCACTTTAAAGTTGGAGAGATGTTGGAGTTGATTGGAAGTCAGAGAGGAGTGTGTATATATGTACTGTATAATATTGTACACTTTGCAACCTGAAGATAAAAACCTCCAGAACTTTGGATGAACCAACTGTTTTTCTTTTATGTGTGAAAAGTGGTCAGTGCAGTGGGTTTTTGTTTTTGTACTCTGCGGTATATATTGTTATGGCTGTAGCTAAGTGATTTCCCCCCAGAGTGTGCCAGGGGTTTGTGCCTTTATCCCACCTTTATAGGCCATCCACTCTCCCTGTCCATTCCCCCTCGAACATTTTTTCTGGGGACAGAAAGATGCATATAGATTTTAAAATTGGTACAGTATTACATAGACAGGCATAATTCCATGTTTAGTCATTTGTGGGACTTTTCATCTTGAGTTTCCATGATGTGTTTACATTTTTATCTGCTTTGATTTGTCACATGAGGTTTTATTTCAGATTCACTTTAGAACCAACACTTGGATTATGTTGCTTTTGCTATACCCACTCTAAGGAATTAATCCTTCCCTTTGGTGCTTGAATTCTCATGAATCATTGTCTGACAGATGTTTAAATGGCATATGATATACACACAAAGATAGCAGCTGTGCTTTATTTTGACATCTAAATCTGGCACTTTTTGTTTTATACTTCAAAATTTGGGAGGGGGGCAGTATATCAAATCTGTGCATAGACTAGTCCAATGACTAAAAAGGATGACACTGATAAATGATGGCCAAGATCTCACATGATGTCCAACTGAACTATGGCATTGTAATGCCCACAACATATGCTTGGCTGGAAGTGTCTCCCTCCAGCTTGAGAGGGAATCGCAGCCTCCAATTGTCAAGCACATGTGGGTTTTTATTGGAAGCTGAGTTAACAATCAGTCCGGTCTGGTCTTGGAAAGGCTTTTATTTAGAAGAATAAAGAAATAAAGGGATGCACTCACCATTCTACCCTCTTATTTCCCAACAGATAAGTAAAAAATAAGTACAAAGGCAAGAGAAAACAGGTAAACAATCACACATTGTAGCTTAAGCTGTCAGACTGAGGGAAACCAGACACCAAGTGGCTGTGCTCATTCTGGAGTCAGAGATCCCCCAATATACACTCATTCACCCATGCCTTTGAGACAAGACACATAGCAGAATATTTCCACATGCACAGAGTACAGGGCCTTGATCCCTTGTCGGCTAGCCTCTTATACAGTGTAACATTCAGCACTACTTAAGAGAGATGATATCAACCTGTATCTCCTGATCTGCACCAAGAGGAGGAAGAAGGAGGCGTCTCAGCTAATTGTATAACAACTTTCAGGTGCAGGGCTGGGGCCTGCCTATCTTCCCTGACCTTGGAATCTTCCTCCTTTCTCCTCTGCCGGATAGGACACAGAGAACTTTAACTGATCCATTCTCACAGCTGGCCACATGCATTCTAAGAGCCTGCACCAGTGTACCATTAGAACTATAAATCCCAGGGCTATACAGGCATGATAGGCAAACGTGTTAGTAAATTGCAATACTTCATAATAGAACACTGTGGAAGATGTCCCAAAGCACAATGGAGCACTGTGAAAAGTGGGGACATTTTTCTGTCTGGGTGCAGTGCACTCATTACTTCCAATTGCTCTCTGTTCCGGATTAGCAGTGTTCTGTGGCTCTGCTGGAAGATGTTGTGCCCCCTCTCCTTGTCCTGTCTCTCAACCAGCCATACTGTGGCACATCATGGTGATTGTGCAATGTCCACACTGCTCACTTTGCTCATTTAATGGTCCCAATAGTGCTACCATTATGCAACAGCACAACTCTAAACTGTGCAATCATAATTTTGAATTGTGATGTTGTTGTTGTTTACCTTCAAGTAGTTTCCAACTTATGGTGACCCTAAGGCACCACGGGGTTGAGAGTTTTGAGACTTGGCCAAGGTTGCCCAATGGATTTCCATGGCAGAACAGGGAACTGGACCCTGGTCTCCAGAATTGTAGTCCAATGCTCAAACCATCACACCATGCTGAAAATTGCAATGGTGATTTGGTTTACCACATCATAAATATCCAGGAGGATGCCATTTGTGTATTTTAAAAGCTATGCTGAATGTGCACTATATAAATAACAATCAAGGCAGGGCTGGAAAGTCTTTCAGATATTCTGGACAATTTCCACATGGACATGCTGGCTGGAGCATCTGGAAGCTGAAGTCTAAAACATGTCAAAGGTTGCCCACTCCTTGATGAAGGATTAAACTTACATATTCATTTGAAAAGAAAATACTATGGGAGGGACATCCTATCCTCCAGTTTCAGTCCCTGAAGTTTGGTATTTAAAAAAGTAACAAGTAATACAATGTTAAAAATAAATGTAGACTGTGATTAGATGGTGACTGTATAGGGTTAGAAGGCTCATTTGAAATTAAAAAGGTTTACATTAATAGATATGTGTCTTAGTAAAGGGCTAGCAAAGGACAGAAGAATTGCCATCCAACTGAAAGATAACTAAAAGATAAGAAGACAATTTCTACAGACTTGGCACCAATGGCCAAGTTCAGCTCAACAAAAAATAAACAAAGATTTATCAAACTGGGAAACCCAGGCAGAGAATCAAGTTCAAAAGCTGGTGGTCAGTGATTCCAGTACAGTTAAATGATTGGATATATAAGGTTTAAAAAGGCCTGGTGATATTTATTAAAATGGAGAAAGGACAGCATGACAGGGTCTATTCAGATAGAGTTTACTTTTTGAGCAATGTTGCATCTGTGCTAGGTAGAGGAATGTATATGAATGTATACATTAATGCTAAACATTAAGAAAACAAAAATAAAGACTACAGAAGGTTTACATAATTTTACTGTAGACAATGGAGTTGATCATACGGGACAAATCCCATGCAGAAACTAAATTTGAAATGAAAACAACAACAACAACAAACAAACCTGCATTTGCATGCTGTTTTTAGATAACGTTTGGGGTTAACCTGAACAGAAAGTTGAAAAAAAATTACATTTGTGAGATGTTTTTCAGATGATGTTTGCATGAAAGAGAAATAACATGAAAATAAACTGAATGCAAAGTCCTCAAAACCATCTCCTTTTTACTTTTGCTAAATTCTGAAAGTACAAAGGAGCTTTCCGTTCGGATTATTTTTGTGTTATTTCACTTTCATGCCAATGCATCTGACAAACAACATCTGGATTTTTAAATCCCATTTCTGTATGGGATTTTACCAATTTGCCCTCCATGTGATAAACTCAAATGAAGACATTGAAATAAAATAATTTCCATACCTTGGCTCAGTCATTAATCAGAATTGAGATTACAGCCAAGAAATCAGATATTGGGGTTCAAAGTGGCTTCCAACAATTAAAAAAAATTGTTAAAACCCCACAAAATAGGACTTGGAAGGGTAGCTATGAAAGAATAAGACAAAATTTTGAAGTGAAAAGATATTTCACTGAATACTAAATTTAGAATTATCCATACGATGGTATTCCAGTCCCCTGAATGCCAGTGCTGGACATTCAAGACTGGAAGAAAATCAACTAATTTGAAATGTAATGCTGGAAAAGAGTTCAGTGGAAACTGTGGACTGCTAGAAAGACAAACAAATAGGCCCTAGAACAAATCAAGCCTGAAATCTCCCTAGAAGCCCAAATGACTAAACTGCAGCTGTCATATTACATTCATATCATGAGAAGGCATAGTTCACTAGAAACAAACAAACAAACAATAGGACTAGGGAAGGTAGAAGGCACAGGAAAAGAGAAAGACTATATTGCAAGTGGATAGACTTAATCAAGGAAACTATAGTCTTGGGTCTACAAGACATGGGCACATGAAGTCTTGGAGACAGGGATGTGATGATACAGTAATTCATTTCAGTACACTAAACTTATGGATTTTTGTTTTCTTGACCCCTTTGAAATTCTATTTATGAGATGAGAAATTTGCCACTTGCTTGCTCAAGTGTGAGAATTTTTAGATGATTTATTTGCAAATGAACCCACAAGGCAGGCACTTCTATTATTAATTTGATATCCTGGATGTTTTTATTCCTTTATTGTTTCAGTACTTCATGTTAATTGAGCAGTAAAACAACAGAGGTCCAACTGAGTAAGTCTCTCACAAGGTTCTAGCTTAATCTAGTACTTATTTGGGCCATCTTAGATCATAATAAATAGATAAAGGAAGAGTATACATACATAGGACTTTATCACACAACCAATTTTTAACTGAAAAACCGAACGCAATCATAGGGTTTCGTGCAATTGTGTTATTTCTCATTACATGTAATTGCTGATTTTGTGAATGCAATCATGAGGTTTAGCGCGATTGCGTGATTTCTCATCACATGCAATTCCTGTTTTTTGCGAACTAAATGGAGTTTTCACGTAATTGTGTGAAAGATTATTACATGCTTTTGCTTGATGTGCGAATGCGGTCCAAACGTAATCAGAATATAGGGAAATTCGGTGAACTAGCAGACTTACAATTCCTATTCCCTGGCAATTTCGTATTCATTTCACTTTTTGGGGGTGTGATAGGCATTTCTGTTGATCCCCAATTTCACCATCTTTACTACAATTCCCATGATCCCTCATGGCACTAGCTTTTCCTTTTTACTTCCTTAGTCCCGAAAATGTTTTGCCATGCATGAACGGGTGGCCAGAGGAAGGAGCACTTTTACTCTCATCTAGTGCTTTGCATATGTTTTGCGTGATTGCTGGCTTCCAACAGTTGCCAAAGCAATGCCTCCTTCACTTGCCCAGCATGGGATCCTGAGAGTCTTCTATGCTGACCCATAACATGGAGGATGCTTTGATGGGGAATTCCTGCATGGCACACCAACGTCTCAGCGCACATGCGACTTAGGGCACCGGTCCAACATGGAGGATGCTTTGATGGGGAATTCCTGCATGGCACACCAACATCTCAGCACACATGCAACTTAGGGCACCGGTCCAACATGCAGCATGCTTTGATGGGGAATTCCTGCATAGCACACCAACTTCTCAGCACACATGGGGCTTAGGGCACCGGTCCAACATGGAGGATGCTTTGATGGGAAATTCCTACATGGCACACCAACATCTCAGCGCACATGTGACTTGGGGCACCGGGCCAACATGGAGGATGCTTTGATGGGGAATTCCTGCATGGAACACCAACTTCTCAGTGCACATGGGGCTTGGAGCAAATACCCTGAACTCAATGACCCGGAAGTACATGAGCTCACCATGGCATCGGTTGAGAAGTGGGCATGCGCAGGAGAGCAATTTCGCATTCAAAAATCCACTGGTATAATAACATATTCCCAAACGTGTTTGTTTTGGGTTTGAAATAAGCAGGGATAACCACGTAAATGTATAATAAGCTTTCGCGTAATTGCGTGAATTTCGAATTGATAGCACAATTATCTTTGCGAAATTACCAGGGCATCTAATTGTGGGATAATCTTTCATGCAATCACGTGAAATTCCGAATTGACTACGCAAATTACTTGAGAGAAATTCCTCCCATGTGATAAACTCCATAGTCACTGCCTCCAATTTTTTTGTAAATTTGATTTGCAAGAAAACTGCCTTACAGGAGAAACCTTTCATTCATCTTCAAGCTGGAAAGTTCTAGCAACACAGGAACATAGAGTCAGTCCTCCTTATCCACAGATTTTTTTATCCATGGATTCAAGCATCCATGACTTGAAAATATTCCAAAAAAGTATAAATTTCAAATAGCAAACCTTGATTTTGCCATTTGGTATAAGGGACACAAAAATGACATTTTGCTATGTCATTATATTTAATGGGACTTGAACATACACAGATTTTGTTATCCACAGGGGCTCCTGGAACCAAGCCCCAGAGAATAACAAGGTCCCAGTGTACTATATTTAATATATTGACAGTGAGATGCTGAAATCATGTGTTGTTATTTTTGTTGTTTTCGCAAATGATTGAATTCAAATTTGTCAACATTAAATCAGCAAATGTCATACAGGGGTGGGTGAAAAGTACCTTGGTATAGTTGATGAGGAGGATACAGGGAAGACTAGCTGGGATCAGTTTTCCAGTTCAGTTCTTCATGTGTTGCAATCCAATCAAAATGGTCTGTTGAAGCTCTGTGTAAGTCAGGAAATATACATACAATATGGTGTGATACTACTCCTCAGACCTAACTTTCTGAAGAGACTACAGATATTCATGCACGTGTATTGATCCATATATA
Source organism: Urosaurus nigricauda (assembly GCA_034509955.1). NCBI lineage: Eukaryota > Metazoa > Chordata > Lepidosauria > Squamata > Phrynosomatidae > Urosaurus > Urosaurus nigricauda. The sequence continues at coordinate 249,791,679 of JAOEGL010000001.1, read as the reverse complement.
TCAGAGCTTGAAAAAAGCCTTTTTTGGGACTATGGCTCCCATAGCTGGATGGGGGGGGGGGTTATGGGATATGTAGTCAGAAACCTTTCTAAGCTTTAATTCTCTCTCTCCTTCCCTATCTTCAGTGCAGAGTGTAGTGCAATTTATTTGGATCAGCTAACAAACATAGAAAATTCAGTCCAGTGTAGTGGTTAGCATGTTGGACTTTAGGTGGAAAGATCTGAGTTCCCATACAACTTTAAATTTACATTCAGGATTTATGGCAGTCAGTGTCAGAGTTTAAAGCCTAACTTGCAAGATTATTATTAACATAATATGTGGATGTATTAGACTTAACCCAAGCCCATGTATTTCTCCCTGAACTCAATGGAGGATACACATGCCCCATTTAATTATGCAGCTATCCCCTTTTACAGAAAATTGGGACTCAGTTTAAGGAAATTTTGGACCTCTGCATTACTTTATCATAACATACAGCTCTCCAAATATGGAGCATATGGCCAACTTGAAGGCAGTTAACACACACATGAATGTATTACAATAGTACAATACTACCAAAACTAATAAGAACAAATAAATGCCTGTATGAGATGTGTCAGGATCCTCAGCAGATGATATGCTAGACAGATTACACTACAAGTACCAGTTTCCTCAGTAGTTTGAGATGTGTTCCTTTAAAAGACAATCTGCCTAGACCAGTAATGGCAAACCTTTTAGAGACTGAGTGCCCAAACTCAGTGGCATTCCCGCACCAGGTGTCACCAAGTGTTGGGGGGCAGGGCTTTTGGCATGTGGAACCTGGGGTGTGGGATTTCCTGGGGAGGGGGATGGGACTTCCAGTGGCAGGACTTCTGCCATCTGGGGCAGGACTTCCGGGGAAAACCCCAAGGCACACTCTCTCAGCCTTAGGCTAGCAATAGCAAACCTTCCTCTGACAAAACTTGCAAGAAAACTCCATGATAGTTTCAGCTTGAGGTAGCCATAAGTCAGAAACAACTTGAAGGCACGAGACACACAAGTCACACTCTCTCAGCCTCAGAGGATGGTAATGAAAAACTCCTTCTGATGAAGCTTGCCCCATGATAGTTTCATATGTGGGTTCCTGGGAACAAACACTCGGAAGAGGGAGCTCTGGACCCATAAGTTGGAAATGACTTGGAAGTACATAATAATAATAACAACAAGCATAATAAAGCACAGAAGGCACAGCACAATAACAAGAACAAAGAGAGCCAGCAGTTAGAGTGTGTGACTCTGGATACTGGGGATCGAATTCCAGCTCACCATGAAACCCACTGGGAGACCTTGGGCAGGTCACACTCTCTCAGTCTCAGAGAAAGGCAACAGCAAAAATCCCCTCTGAAGAAATCTTGCCAAGAAAACCCCTTGGTAGATGCAACTTGAAGTCACCATAAGCTGAAAACGACTTGAAGGCACACAACAACATGGATGGCCTCATTACACCTCATAAAACTACAGCTCTCAAAATTCCATAGCATAGCAAATATACAAATACAATACAGTACAATTAAAATGTAAAATGAGTGAACTGAACTAAACATCCCATGTTTATAAGCTCGGAGACCAGAATCCTGTTGAGGTGTTATGCTTGTACTTGTACTTTTCCCAGGGTTGCACAGTGGTGCCGAGGGAATACATGAAGTGGCACAGACTGGAAGGGAAACACTGGCTGCCATTCTGTATTACAGTTGAAGATTCATAACCTAGAGTTACTGCTCCATATTGAATAACACTTGCTGTTGCTGTTAACTGCTGTCAAGTCAACTTTGATTTATGGTGACCCCATGAATGAAAGACCTACAAGGGTGACTTTCCTTTTGCTTCTGGGCATATCCAGAGCAGAACATCCTTTCAAATTGAGATCAGTTGCAACATTAGCCAGAGTACTACTTGTAGTTGTTGGGCCCTTCCACATTACACAATAATAGCACTATTATTCCACTTTGCTATGGTAACATGCTATGGAATCCTGAGATTGGCGATTGAGAGAGGGGCATTTACAATGCTCAGCTAAGGAGCTCCTCTGGTACCTCTGAAAACTGCCAGTCCCAGGATTCCATAGGAGGCAGATCATACTGGAACCATAGTGCTCTAACTGTACCCCGGTAGTTGGTTGAGTGTCATCCTGATAAGAGCAGCACTAAGGGGTTGTACAAACAGCCCCAAAGGGGCAGCCTCCAGCCGCTACTTCTTCAGCTGGATTGAGGCCAAGGCAACCACACGCTGCAGCCCCTACCCAGCCTTTCAGGGTGAGAAAAAGAGCTGCAAAAAGCAGCTTCTTTTTGTGCCCTGGAAAGGGTGCAATAACTGTGCCGCTGTGGCTATATGACACTCCTTTGGTGCTGCATTGTATGGATGCAGAGCCAGTGGAGCGCTGTGATGCTGTGTCTCATGTGGAGTGGGGCACATCTGGCATCATGGTGCCCTGGGGAGGAGCCGGTGCATGCATCACTGAGATGCTACACCCCGACTCCTCCCCCCCAGCCAGTCCAAAGTGCTGGTTTGTACAGGGCCACACTCTTTCTAAGACTTCACAGGCTAAAGGTTTTTAAAATGGTCAATTAACCAGTCACACTATCTCAGCCTCAAAGGAAGGCAAGGGCAAACCCACTCTGAAAAACTCTTGTCCAGAAATCCCCATGTTAGTGTCTTCATAAGGAAGAAATGACTTGAAGGCACACCACAAAAATAACAAAAAGGTACTTTTAATGGATTGTAAAAACAGTGTTAGAGCAAATTAAAAAAAAATTCAGAGAAGATTTCAGCCTCATGAATTTCAGGTGGTTTTCTTAGGCAAGGAATCCTCAGAGTTGGTTTGGTCTGTTCCTTCCTTTGAAATCTATCTTACAGCACCTGGTATTCCTTGGTTGCCTTGTCCAATTACTAACCAGAGCTGATCCTCCTTAGCTTCCAATATGAGGCAGGAGCTGGTGCCTTTAGGGTATTCGGGCGTATTTATCCATTACTGCCCTTAATAATCCACATCTGTTTCCATGTGTTTTCAAATAAATAGTTGGAGAGATGAGGGATAAAGATTTAATGTAAAATAATATGCAAAATCCCTTTTATTTATTTTTAAAAGTTTATTTTAGCTTTTAGGTCTCATTATTTTACAAATTTTGCTTTCTACGATAAAAAAATGAGAGCTATTTTCCCATTCAGCTCAATAGCAGCTGGATTTAATTAGGCTTTTCAAATATTTACCTCATCCAAACCATTGAAATTCCTTGGCACTGCTCTATGCCAGAATTTTGTTGTTTTTGTTTGCTTCCCTTTCAATCATTTCTTTTCCTCGAGAGGTAAACAGGCTTCTTTTTTCCCCTCCATTAGTTTTCTTCCAAATAGGAAGGTTTGATGTGGGCTTCCCCCACCCCCTCATTTTACTTTCATAAACCTTCAGCCACTCCTGCAGGTTCATTTTCCTCTATCTCTACCACCCTTGTGTTTCTCTTTTACAGTACAGTTATGTCTGTTAATTGGATATTGTTTTTCACTTTCAGACTATGCTACCTAGTGTAAATACTGCTGCCGCTTACTCAACTGAGCTGAGGACAACTGCTTAAATGTAGCATACTTTTTCTGATTTGGAGAGGATGAATGTTTGGGGGAAGATCACAAAAGAGGGAAGTGTTATCATAGCACTATAGTTAATATTAAATTATCTGAAGATTTGGATTAAATCTGTGGCACCATGTCAGCAAATGTGGAGTATAATTTTCAATGATTTTGGCTTTCAGCTGCATAACTGTCCCAAAAGATTGTGAACATTTGTTAAAAAAAATCACTAATATCCTACATCAGCTCCTCAGTTATGAATGCCTAAAAAACATCTCCTGGCTTGACCCTCCAAGTTCATCTTACAGTCAGCAGCTGCACTGAGTGAAGATCTGATCAGCTGCTGATTGAGATGTAAGAAAGAGAATTTTCTCATCCCTCCTACCAGCATGTTTGGCCATGACCTGGGGGCTGTCACCTGGAGTAAAGAGGATGCCTCTGGGTGGGCAAAACATGACCTCTATGTTGTTATATGAAGGTCTCAAAAACAAAAACAAATGCTTAAAGTGATGAGTGCAAAATATGTGCCTGGTGTGCAAAAGGGCAGATGTGAATGTGCCCGCTTTGCACTGATGATGACTCTTAGATGGCCCAGGGAGTTGAGAACACTCCTTAGCAAACCCAGGCACACATTCTTCCAGTTACATAATAGTTCTTATAATGACCAGCAGAAATGGGAACAGACTGATGACTGCAGGAATCAATGAACCCATTTTTTCCCCAGTAGAATTAATGGAATGTCCCCATCTTCATTGGCTATAACCTGATGGAAATCCTGCTGTTGGGTGACATTTGCAGAAAAAGACAATGAAGCTGGTCTTTCGGAATGGACGTGCTTCTTTGTTGCAGCCTGGAGCAATGGCTGTTATAGAGGGCATTTGAGAGAGGAGGGGCTGGACTTTCAACAGAGCCAATCAAATGGATTTGCTTCTCAAACTGGGCTTTGAAATGGGATCTCAGTCCATTAAGATGGCATCGGACCATGGGTTCTTCTTCCAAGAACAGAAGGGAGAGGAGATGCGTGTATAAAAACAGACTGAGTTCACAGAGTGACAGTTTAGGACACTGAAACCATTACATGACCACCAAGGCACTGGCATATGAATGGCCATGTTTGTTTATGAACAGGCTTTCTGCAACAGTTTGCTGTAACAAAGGAAAACATAATATTTATTTATATTCTATTTATTTATATATAAGCCTGTGTGATTACCCAGTGTTACCCACTCTGTCTTGCCATGTTGACTGGTGTTGAAAATATTAGCCTTCTTTTTTTTAATTTTTATTTTTCAAATCCAACATAAAAAAGCAAATATAGTAACCATCTTACAATTCCATCATATTTCTTTTTCCCATCTTTACATGCTATACTCGCATTCATTTTCAACAGAGTTGTTAGAAACTGGACCAAGGTTATTTAGTTACACTTGATAGGTAAATCAAATCATATATTATTATTGCTATTATATATATATATATATATATATATATATATAAAATTTTTTTCCACAATTTGGAAAGCTCTTTCCATTTTTCCGTATATTGTTGAGTTGTTTTGCTGTTTAGGTAAGTTGATAAAGTGTCTAGCATAGCTAAGTAATTCAATTTAAAATGTTAGCCTTCTGGTGTGTCTTACTTAAAAGAAAGATGAGGTCGGGGCACAAAGTTACATTTAGATTTCTGCACACTAAAAGAAGCCATGATGTTGAAGAGACACCAGAAGATATGCAAATACCAATTAACAGGGAAAAAAACCCAGCTTGTTAAAATAATAGATGAGAATAGATGTGTATTGGCAGATACAATTGACTGGCAACAACTTCTCTTCAACCTACACTTGACAGGACATTACTGGGTTTGCAAATTAGCACTCCTGATTAAATGTGCCAGAAAAATATTGTTGAGAAAGAAATGTGAGACATTTGTTGAGATGTGATCATTTGCTGAAGTTGATGAGGCTGAAGATGATAGCATTCTTTTAGAGAGGTAATGCAGAGCGCAAGAAAGGATGTTATATTTAATGAAGATGAAATGCAGTGCACAGAAGTGGAAAGAGCATGAGGAATGTGTTGACTCCAAGGTGATTAGACTGAGATCTAGCAAGAGGTACCATAATAAATGTCTCAGATTACAGCTTCTGCCTTTGAAATGTGTATGGAAAAGGGAAAAGAGAGGGGCATCACCTTTTAGAGCCAGACAAGGTATCACAAAAGGCTGAGATCAGTAGCACCACATCAATGCCTATTTAAAGACAATGAGTGACATATCATCACCATGGTCAGTTTCTCCACCCTTTCTTCAAGTAGCAACCAATGAAGGGGAACAGGGAAAGTCTACTTGCTGGATTCTCTTGGGCAAACATTTATTTTGCCCAATTTAATGACAGTGACAGCTAAAGTCCAAGATGGGAAACAAAAAGGCAAGTGTGTGTGCAGTTCCAGGTCAAGAACCCTGGACAAAGAACAAAGATTGGCCTTTCAGCATCTTGGACAGGTCATATGAATTACCTTGCTCTAATGGATGTTCAGACTGAGTCTCCTGCCACTGCCAGTCTACTTGCATAGTTTCCTGCTTCATCGCCATAGCCAAATTTTAACCTACCCATTGGCCTGCAAAGAAGGAAGAATCCAGGATTTGCTGCTTCTGCAGGCCCAGGTGGCCAGGACATATTTCAATCCCTTCAATCTGGGATTTTCTTGGTTTTCCAGGGCAAATGGCAACCTATTCCCATACTATCTAAACTACAGGGAAAAGGGGTGGGAGTTCTTTGTTTATTCTGGCAGCTTCTTTAAGGAAGAGAGATGGTTAACAGAATCAACTGCACAGTTTGGTTATGGTTCTTGCCCAAGACAATGGTCCGAATGTACCTGGAGAATTTAAAGCTTTTACATATTCTTGATTTTATTGGTTTTTGTACAGTACCATGTACATTTATGGCACTTTATAAATAAAGCTAATAATAATAAAAATAATAAAGCTTAGGAAGGAGAATAATTCTGTGATGAGCTGGAAGCCCTCACAATGGAGAGAGCAATATTTTGACTTCTCCCCCCTCCAGTCCATCTATCCATTTGCTTAAATCATGTCTTGTTCTAGTCTCAGCTATATGTAAATCTATTTGATGAGTCCTGAGAGGATTGCATCTCAGATTAAGACACTGTTCTATAGTTATTTGCATATTAACTGTGTGCATAAAAAAATCTCACTGCTTCCCCATGGTTTTGGAAAATCAAGCAGTGCATACCTGAGACTAGGGCTCTTTTGTGAATAATGTAGTGCTGTCGAATAAAGAGAAACAGGTCAAAATCTTACCGCTTCAAATTTAAGTCAGAACCTCTTTTCTTGGGGAAATAACTAAAGAGGATCTGTGTGCATGTGTGTGTCTTTTGGAAAGCAACTTCCACTTTGCCATAGAGTAAGGCCTTTTACCATGTGTTCACTTCAAAATACTTCTATGCTTAATAAGAAATAACAATCTTTGGCTAATTTTCATGTTGGCTGCAAGTCAGAGGCACTTCTTCTGATGTTTATGGGGACAAGGTCTGACAACAATAGTCAGAAATAATTCCCTTTTATTTCTTGAATTTAACAGCATTTAGTGATGGCCCATTATATCACTTTTAATCTGCTTCCCTCCATCTTAATAACTATAATAACTATCTTCTAGTCTCAAATACTGCAATCATTGGAAATCTGCAAATATAGGGATATTTCTCAATTTCCCTACATACAGTGTAGATATTATCCAAAAGTGTGAACAGTAAAAAGGAAATATATACAAGAAGTGCTGGAACCTTTCTTCCTTACACTCAGAAAACTTTTTGTAGAAGGATTTGCTATTTGTCAATGGTAAATTTTGATACATCCCACAGTAATCCCTGTGTGGTTAAGTTCATAGCCTAAGTCATCACCCAGCAAAGCAAACTCTTTTCTCTCTTACAAAAACCTGGGTGGTTGCTGGCATTCATAAAGTGCCACTGGTATTTTATGCCTGCAAAACCATTCTGAAATCATCCTGTTGATGTGGAATAATTGGTAGCAACAACAGTAGCATTTAGTATTTTGTTCATTCTTTCCCCCCACTGCTAGGAAGATCTTTGTGGCCTCTACAACATATGTTTTATTTGGAAAGACAGCAATGAAAAATTATGATGTCTTTGTATAGTTCAGTTTATTTAAAAAGACACCAGGTAAACAGGTATGACTTTTAGACTGCAATCCTACCTAGGCCTGCATTCCATTCCAATGAATTGGATTTAGTTACATTTAGTTAGCATGGTAATTAATGGTATTTCACTGAAGTCTTGACTAACTTTTCTCATTAATTTCAACGGGACCTAAATTTAACATACTTAGGCTGTATCTTTTGCATGATTCTTATGTCTAGCATCCTACAAAAATATAAATACATGATGGAAGTCTGTCAATCAGAACAGCATTAGTAGTTGCAAAGCACTGTGGTGAGAAAGTAATCTATATGGTCAGCAGGTGATTTAAAATCACCAAAGAGATTCCCAGCTCCACTAAATCCTGCATTTATATCCAGACTTTGTTGCTCTCTTAATGTTCTATTGCATTTCAATTTCATAAATCAATAAAACAAAGACAGTTTTATAGCCTGTGATGCCTTTGAGCACAATGTAAACTTTATATCCTACAAAAGTAATTAATAATATGACCATAGGGAGGAATATTCTGCATGTTTATTCATTTACTTAAGCTTCCTTTACTCTAAACAGCAGTAGATTATAATTTTGTTCCCTTTATGGAGCTCAAGCTAAGTTGATAAATTTCATGGGTTTGTCATGGTGAAAATATTAAATTTCATGCTATGTCCTAGATTAATAGAAAAACCATATTAAAACAGTGCAGGCAGTTCATAGAACCAAAACAGAATTTCAAAGGCATAGTTGATAAATAAAGCAAAACCAAATATTTGGAAAAGGAAGTTGAATGTTGACTTATGGAGGTTGGATGGCACATTATAGTTTTAGTGGAATGAAGACTGGTTCTGTGCCACAGACACAAGTCTGCATATGATTTGAAGCAGCAGTATAAAGCAAATGAGGGTTTAAGAATAAAGGAAGGAAAGAAAGAAAGAAAGCCATAAATACATAAATAATTTGCATGAAAGAAGTCACAACTTTCATGAAGAAGTATGGAATGCATGTAATGGGTATCATTAGGGTGGTGTGAGCAGCTCTATTCCCAGGGACTGTTGAGGGATATGAGCATGGATAGCCAGCTATGCTATTCCTCCTACCCAAAAAGCCCCACTGAATTGCCACTGTTGTGGGTATTCTGTATACTTCTTTCCCATAAAAATGTGCATGAATTGGCCACAAAACAATACATCATCATCATTTTTATTTATTCAAACATTTGTAACTTATGGTATAAAGAGGCAGTGTGGTGTAGTGGTTTGAGTTGTTGAACTAGGACTCTGGAGACCAGGGTTCAAATCCTGCCTCGGCCAAGTAAACCCACTGGGTGACCGTGAGCAAGTCAAACTCTTTCAGCCATAGACAATGGCAATGGCAAACCCCCTCTGAAGAAACTTGCCAAGAAAACCCCATTATAGGTTCACCTTAGGGTATCCATAAGTCGGAAACAACTTGAAGGCACACAGCAACAACAAAACATATGGTATATCAAGAGTCCTCAGAGTGGAGTAGAATTAATAAAATCAGTTTAAAACAGACTAAGAAGTTTCAAATGCTTTCAAACATGCTAACAAATTTTTAAAAAAATGAAATCTTCAGTCTGATAGAATGAAAATGTCCTTGTTTCACTGTAGCCCAGATATTTGGTTGAACAGCTAGTCTTTAACTTAGCACTTAGCATCAGTTAATGCTCCAAGGAGACAGCATCCAAGGAGATGGAGTCAAGAAATTCATCCCCCATGTGCTCCACACCTTGAAGATGTGTCTATAGTTTTAAAATACATTGTAATTTTTAAAATGTTTAATGTTTTTAATTTCATAAACACTTTAATTGTTTTTAAAGTTTATATTTATATGTTTTAATGATGTTGCATTGTTTTTAATCTGTATTGTTTTAAATTTATTCTGAAGAAAGGTGGGATAGAAATAAAATAAAATAAATAATAAAAAACAATAATGGTGTTCTTTTCCCAACAGTGGAACACAGAATACCACCTAGTAGATTAGATAGTAATATGGGAAGAGAGAAACAGTGAGTGAGATGAAGATGTGTGTGTACATACATACACATATTAACATTTTAATACCAGTATACAAAGGGATCTTGTGAAAAAAAAAAAGTTATAGCATGAGCTTTCAAAGACTTGGTCTATTTCCTGAGATACATGGATGCACGGACACCAGTTCACTCCATGCATCTGAGGAAGTAGACCAAGGTTTAAAATACACTGCAGAAATAATGCAGTTTGAAACCATTTTAGCTGCCCTGGCTCAAGGCTAGGCAATTTTGCACACTATAGTTTTGTTAGACATTTAGCTTCCAATGGATGTTATCACATGGGAGGAATTTCTCTCAATTTTGAAAGAAATGAAAGTTCAGAATTGAGTGAATTCGTTAATTCAGCGAATTCACGTGATTGCGTATTGATGCTGCATCATGTTCTGAACTGCCTGAAATTGCCTCCCAGTGCCTGAAATTGCATGTGATAGTTTTTCATGCAATAACATGAAACCGCACGATTGCGCTCAGAAAGACTTCCCATTGCCCCAAAATGCATGTGATTGGCTTTCATGCAATAACTCAAAACCCCATGATTGCATTCAGATTGCCATTGGATTATATTTCCAATTCCCGTTGTGTGACAAATTCCTCTGTTAGAGAGTTCTGGCATTGCAATAAACTACAGTTCCTAGGATTCCCTAGCCCTGAGCCAGGGCAGTTAAAGCAGTCTCAAACTAGATTATTTCTGCAGTATTTTTGGACCCAATTCTACAAAAGATCATGCTACAACTTCTTTCACACAGTTAGCCTGTAAGGTGCTACAAGATCCCTTCACATGATACTGATATTCCAGGCTAACATGGCTCTCTGCTTTGTCACACTAGGGGGTAAACAGGATTTAAACAAGAGGTAAACAAGAGTTAAACAGGAAATGCCCTATGTTTATCACAGGACATTTCCTGTTTAACTTTTGTTTAACTCTCATTTAAATCCTGTTTGCTCCCTAGTGTGATAAAGCAGTTAGTTCCTGAATTCTGTTTTTATATCAGTTCACAACAAAGCTTAATAAAACAATCCAAAAGAACAAATCACTCCAGTAATACTATCTAATAATTTATTAGAAGTCAATTACTGATATATCACAGGCCATTTGGAATAGCTACTCAAGGGGGATGTGACCCCATCTGCTTGTTGTTGTTGTGTGCCTTCAAATTATTTCCAATTTATGGTGACCCTATCATGGGTTTTCTTGGCAAGATTTGTTCAGAGGAAGTTTGCCATTGCCTTCCCCCGATACTGAGAGCATATCACTTCCCCATGATCAACCAGTGTGTTTTATGGCCAAGCAGGGAATTGAACCCTGGTCTCCAGAGTCATAATCCAACACTCAAACCACTATGCCACGTTGGCATCCTTGCACCTTAATTTATTTTATTTCCAAATTGAACATGAAATTTTGCCATTATTTCATTGTTTTGAGTCTTCAGATCTTTGTATTACCATACCACCAAAGTGCATATTGGAAACACAGTACAGCAGCATCCCTCTCCCACCTCCATTCATCACAACCTTACACATCACAATGCATTCTTCTCTGAATGGCTGTTAACTCATATGATCTATCTACAATTAGAACGGATTGATGTAGGACCACGAGTCAGCAGGTGAGAGAAAGAAACAATGAAAAAAGAATCATTCCTCAGTATCTTCACCTTATGTTCCCTTTGCAAAGAGTATCTTAAGACAGTCGGGGGGGGGGGGATTCCATATGTGTGCATTACAAATTGGATAAGTGTACAGAGGTTGACTTAGATTCCTCAGCCATGTCAACCATGTAGACTTCACAGGTGCAGAAAGTTTGAACTAACTGATAATCAAATGTGAGTTGAATTAGAAACACAATAAACTCAGTTCAAGAGTTATCAACCTTTATTTATATAACAATGTAAATTTACACAGCGCTATATAAATAATTAATCTATGGGATAACCTATGGAAGTTTTAAACATACTAGATTTGTTTTAAGAATCAACTGATTGTGAGTTCAGTGGCATCACTATGTATAGCTCATAGACATTCATAAAGTGACCACCCCTATTATCCATCTACAATTCTGCTAGGTGAAGTCTACTTTACCATACCTCAATTTCTAGTTTCCTTTCTCTGGCAGAATATTCCTTCTACAATTCACTGGGGAGGGTAGTGTGAAATGAAAAATATCCATTTGCAGCCAGGTGTTCCATAGAAACCTACAAATAGGGCATGAGAGTGATAGCCATCATTCTATTCTTTGTCCCTAACACTGGATATTATTTGAGATGTATTGCCTCTTTTCTATGGGGTTTCCATTTCCAGCTGTCACAACTAATTGTCACTGATAGACCCATCCAACATGATTACATCTAATCTTCTTTTAAAGCCGTTTACGTTTGTGACCATAAAATATCACATGGGAATAGATCCTATAGGTTAATTGCATTTCTTCCTCACTAAATAACTTCTTTCATCTTGAACCCTGCAGTCAGTCAATTTCACAGAATGACCATATGGTCTTAGGTATGACAAAAAGTGAATAATTCATCTTTAATCATAGTCTAAACACTATCCATGGTTTTATAAGCGGCAGTAGAGTACAACACTTCATTTATCTCTTCTTTTTCTTCTTCTTCTTCAGTGAAAGTTTTATTCACTGAAACAGATTTTTTAAAAAAGCAAACCTTAAGTGAGTTCAGAAAAAAAGTGACCATATTGTCTGGGAGACTCTTAGAACTGTTGTTCAAAAAAGTAAGTTTTCCAATTTCTGCAGATAAGCTTATCTATTATGCCATCACATTCATTTTAAAGGTTGTTTTCTGCAACTTTCCAACTCAAAATTCTTAGGATGCCAAAGATTTAGGACTTTATCACAACAGGATGCTAAGATGTCACAATTGTGTTAGTGTAAGAAATACATACATTCTGGTTTGGGGATAGTCATTTTTAGCACAGCTGTTCAAAAGTGCCATGATGTTGCTCTAGTCCTAGGCTCTGTCTTCTGCATACTGGCCTTCATAACCTTTCCTTTCTGATCTATGCCCTTCTCAACATGTCTTGGGGTCTTTAGTTTTATTCTTTAAATTTTCAATTGCATGGTTATAGCAATTGATTAAGTAAAATAAACTAAAATTAATTGAAAAGAAAAGAAAAACAGCTTGCTTAGGAATAGAGAAGGGAAGGGGGACAATGGGAGAGAAGCACAATCGCACCCATCTGCACCGTGTGACTGCTAGGATATCAAAACTGGAGCGGGAGGGATTTATTGTATGTGAGTCAATAGTGGAATAGCAGTGTGACTGAGAGACAGAGAAAGATTTTGTTTGTCAATGAAAAGGAGTGTTCTAGGAACGGATAGAAGACAAATCAGCTATAGGACCGATACGGTGACCTGTGATACAGCACGGCCATAGTTACAATTCCACTTTGGCAACGTCATGTGATAAAGTCCTTATAGTACAGATCTGTGCATTGACCCCCATAAATGGACAACCTACTCAGGTCAAGACTGAGTAGGAGCTGGTTGGTGTTGGATATGGTTGCTGCAATAGAGTAGTCCATTATATCAAGTAGTCCCTTAAACCTGGAGTAGTCCCTTAAGCCTGGAGCCTCTCCCCTTCTATTGGATCTCTTTTGGCACCTCTCCTGCTTACCCACCTTAGACCAGCAACATCCCTTCATAACTGACAATATGGGAAGAGAGGAACCAGAGGTCCAGGCCAGCTTTGCAGTAACTCCAAGCCAAGGTGCATGTTCACGGTCTGTGGGCCCCTTCTAATATTTGGTGTTATGGTAACCTCTCAAGAGCATCTCCAGCCAATCCTATTTGATTTAGTAACATATTTTGTGTTCTGATGGGAGGAAGTGATGATACATCTCCTTTACACACTGGGTTTGCTCCCCCAGGAACAGAAGCAATGACAGTGTGGGAGGAGGCAGCAGGGCTGGTCCAACCACTTTTTCTTCCCAAGGACTTTATCACATGGGAGGCAAACATCATTAAATTGGCATTAAAGCCCTTCAGTATTGTGCAATAACGGGTTGATTTTCACATACCATTATCATGCCATTATGAAATGAATAAAGTGGCAGAATCGCAATTATCCTATAAATAAAGCAGCAAAATATGCTTCTTTTTATTCATAGGATTTTCTTGGAAGTAAAAAGTGGATCAATTTTGCTGCTTTATTCACGGGATAATGGTGATGTCACGTGACATCATATGAAAATCAACCTGTTATTGTGAAATACTGATGGGATGTAATGCCGATTTAATGACGCTTGGCTCCCTTGTGATAAAGTCCTGAGTCAGAACAGCAAATGATGACTCTCCATTCTCCAAAGACAAGGTGAACATAGTAATTTATTCTTGTCAAGTGTTTGGCACTAGCACCAAAAACAAAAAAACAAAAACAAAACCTTGAAGCTTTTCTTCCTTTTGCAAAAAGTTAAAAATAAATAAATATTTAAAAATAATCAAGATAAATTGAATAATTAACGTTCTGCTGCCATTTCATGACACCCACAATCTTACCTGAGACATCTATCTTATTTTGCCTAATGGTAGGGCCAGACCTGCAAAGCACTGGAATGGTACTGCTATCATTTCAGACGACTAGTGAGCAACATAGAAAAAAGTCTAAAGATAACTTTGGAAAGTCCTGTCTCCTCATGAAATTCAGAAGGGAGATTTTTTTTTTTTAAAAAAAAAGGGGGGGGGAATACCTCTATGTTTTGTTCAGTATCTGCTCCATGTTGCTCAGTTTATAGGGGAAAAACAGGCTGAGGGAAGATCACACTACAGCGACTCTGCATGAGAAAATACCAACAAGATATGACTACTTCATTTATTTACCCATTTAGCACTATGAAGAGAATATTGTGCATTTCGCTTGGCAACATTGCTATTATCTTGTCAAGTTGTGCAGAAATTTCCACATCCTCAAAACTATTATGAATCAAATAATAAAGGCAGAACTAAATCTGTTCTAATGAAAGAGCAACGCTGTTTAGAAATAGGCTACAGTAATAGCAAATTGTTAATGCAGCCATCTCTGTTTGTCTTCTTAGCACCCTTTCTTGTATTTCATAAACAGAAATTATAGGTAGCAAGAAAAGAACAAAACCCATATCAATTTAGTATGCAGCACCCCTGTCTTAATTTTACTGTCATTTAAAATGTTCATACCATGAAATAAATGCCTGCATCAACACAGACATTATTTGACTGTTCAGCAGCACAAATAATCTCTCTAAAATATCCAGCTGGAATTGCTTGAGCTACTGGCCAGATATTGAATTATTTGTCTTGTATGAACTGAAATCACATAATTTGCATGGACTAAAGATCTTGAGCTGTAGGCTAGTTCCTACTTCCCCATTCTCACTTAATCAATATGCACAATTTAACTCAATTAACCTTCATTTCAATAAGCATGGCGATGTCAGGCCTTCAAATTAGAGAAGCCAAAGATATTCATGTAGAGCACTCAGTTGTGCATTTCCCTCACAAACATGCACTTATGCCATAGCACCATTGCCTTCAGTAGGTTGATCACAAAACAAATGGTGTGGAACTTAAGAATAATGCAAACTGTAACTTGGCTCTCAGTCTCCTATTTGTCTTTTCATTAGATCAGGCAAAAATGCCTGGCCTTATCCTAAAGTAAAGGCTTGTAAGAAACAGAAAAGGATGCCACACCTCCCTCCAGCATTGAGAGGTTTCAGGAATGCAGCACTTTAACCCAGATCTGCTTTCTCTATCACTGAAGGTTTATGGAATTCTTGTAGCATTTCATTTAAAAACAGACAAGCTGAGTATAGGTGAAGGTAGCTATTCTGCTGCCCCCACATAAAATTTCCTTACAAAGGCACTCTGTCTTGCTTATTCTAGTGCTTCATTCTTTGTCCCAGCATAAAACTTCCTTTGTTACTTTTCACACAGAGGGGTTATTCACACTGTGAAAATAATACAGGATGAATCTGGATCGAATCTCCGTTGTTCACACATATCCTGAATACACCCGGGATGTGTTGGGGGGGGCAGCCAAAAAAGCCACTTAATCCAGGATAATTGCCAACCAATGTGAATAGACCTAGGATTAAATGCTGAATGTCTTGAACATGTTCTGAATGCATTTGCATTGTTGACTCCATCTTTATTCTAATGCTTACATGGGTGAGCAACTGAACTTGTCGAGATACACATCAATGTGGTTCCATAGTGTGAATAACAAACCTGGAATGTGTGAGTGAGATGATTTGCATCACCACACTAAAAAAGTGATGTTTGAATGAGCCCAGAGACACAAGATGCAGAGCCAGCCCTGTCAGTAGCTAGAGTAAAGCAGCTGCCTCAGTGATCAAACCAGGGATGGGCAGAGAGGATAGAAAGTTGTTGTTGTTGCTTTGTGTGTGTTTGTGTGTGCGCAAGGGTGGGTGACAAAGCCATATATCTACCTCACAACCTGCCCTGTGCCTCCTAAGGTAGCCTGCTGCTCTCAATATACAGGAAAAGAGATTCCACTTAAATATTAAGAGGAACTTCCTGATGATAAGAGCTGTTCGACAGTAGAATAGAGTGTGGTGGAGTTTCCATCTTTGGAGGTTTTTAAACAGAGGCTGGATGGCCATCTATTGGGATTGCTTTCATTGTGTATATCTGCATGGCAAGGGGTTGGACTAGAAGGCCCTTAGGTTTTCTTCCAACTCTGTGATTCTATGTTTCTAAATGAAGCAGAGGTTCACGTGCCAGTCTGATCAGTTTACATAAATGGAATTGGATGGTTGAGTGGGTGGGAGAGAGATTTTTCCTTTGCTCCTGCCAGAAAAACATCTTGGGACAGTCCTGAAAAGACTGGGCAAAAGAACTGGGCCTCTATTCAGAACAAAACTGTCCAGGATCTTCCAGCTGTTCCCTAGGTTTAGGGAGAACATCTACTGACACTTTAATAATAATACTGTAATAAATTTTTATTTATATGCTGCCTCTCCCGCAGGAACGAGTACCTCCATCTTATCTGGATTCAGTTTCAGTTTGTTTTTCCTCATCTAGTCCATTACCACTTTGGCTATGAATTCATTTAGCTATGAATTTTCTATTTAAAATGAAGATATAAACAGCTCTGAACAGCTGGTTTAACCAACATTAAGTAGTTTTACTGGCTTCATTATCTCTCTCCTCTCCAAATGCTCAAACTTAGAATAGAGGTTGGAAAAGTTACTTTGTGATTTCCTCAACCACCAAGGTCTGATTAACAGTATGTTATGAAATTACCTAAAACTAAGAAGGGTCTTGCTGGATTATACTAAAGGCATATTTTCAGTTTAATCTGGTAGACATCTATGCAGAATTAAGTCCCACTGTGTTGAATGTGGTTTACTCCCAGGTAAGTGCTATAGGTTTTCTTTTTAGCCCATTATTATCTTTACTGTCTTCACACCCCTTTCAAGGATGGCATGCATCCACATAATGCTTCTGTTCTTAATGCATAATACTTATAAAATTTGCTTGAACCAATTTTGTTTAATTTTGGAAAGCTTTCATGCTTCTCTTTCTGTTGTAATCCTTTATCAGATCTTCTCTGCATGCTTAAATAATTCATTCCTGAAGAGGCTGCTTTACCTGGAAATGGAATGCTTCCTGAACAGCAAAAAAGGACTGAGTTTTGCAAAGATGCCTAGTAATGAAAACAAGCAGGTTGAAACTGCAAAGATAAACAGAAAGGTGAATAAATTGTCAGCAGGAAGTGAGCTAAAGCGGATGGCAGATGACACCCCTTTGCAACTTCAGACCCACAAAGGAAAATGGTGCACTGCTAGGAAAGGAAATTATAGATAAGAAAATAGAAGCAGTAAAAAGATAAAATAAGAAAATAGTGATAGATGAGGAAACTGAAAGAGACAGACTCCAAAATTGGCCCAGAAGTGCAAAGAGAGAGAAGGTTGAGAGGAACGCACTGCCACAAAGGGAAAAACACACTAAAATAAAATAGGCAGGAAGGAATGGACTCTAATAGCCCAATGTAGCACTATTGTTCTGACTGAGTGACTCCATTTCTTCTGAAAGTGATTCAGTCGTGTAAACCAAGTATGCCTGTGATGAATCAAGAGACGCACAGAGGGGGGATAAATATATCAAAATATAGAGTGGACAAACTGTGAGGAAGCAGGTGGGGCAAGAAAACATTAACAATTACATTGTGAAGAAGAAGCAATATTATTCCGCTCAGGAAATTTTGCAATGACCTCCACATCTGGCCCACCATCTTCTGCTCTTCTTTGTAGATATTTGACACAGAAGATTCATTTCTGATAATACTTATGCATCCATGCAGTCTTACAAACCTGCTAAAGAGACTAATATACAAACTGCAGGGACAAAAAGCGAACACTTGTGTTGCTCCCTAGCTGCAATAAAACAAAATGTTCTGTAAATCTGGGGAAGGCAGAAAGTCAATAGAGGTCTCCATCTAGAGTTCTAGATGATTTGCAAAGGATATCCCAGGATTTCGGATTCCAAACATTTTAAGAGAAATGGTTAGAATTGCATATGGATACTAATGATGATAATGACAGCAACAGCATACCCTCCAACTTTTCCAACTTGAAAGAAGCAGTCTTGATTAATCCTCTGTGTTCCCCTATTTTTAGCTGTCTTTAAAATATCCTAGGTTTTTTTCCCTCTTCTCACTTTCCCTCTTCATTCTCAGCATACTTCAGTTGCTGCAAACAGAATTCAAACTGGAAAAAAATAGCACTGAATTAACTCAACAAGGGGGAGAGGAGGGGATGGTGCAGAATCTTGTCTCTCCCAATGGGCTAAGGTAAAACCAAACTGCTGCAGCCTCTCTTAGTTTCTATGATCTTCCTCATTATTAATTTTTGCCATCTTGTGATGTTACTTGGTGACAAGTGTCCCCTTTTTCATCTGTGAAAAACAGAGCCTTGTGGTACCATCCTTCTTGAAATCCTCTGAGATGGTTTATCTCACTAGGGGGCAAACAGGATTTAAACAGGAATTAAACAGGAAATGCCTTATGTTTAATATAAGACATTTCCTGTTTAATTCCTGTTTAAATCCTGTCTGCCCCCTAGTGTGATAAACCTCTATGAGAGATGATCTATGATGGTGTCATTTATGAAAGGGCGGCGGCGGCGGAGGAGGAGGAGGAGCTAAGATGATGATGATGATGATGATGATGATGATGAGCCACCCCTGGAAAATGTGATTGGTTCCAGGAGCTGCTGTGAAAAAAACAAAATGAAATTACTGTAAGTGCACCTTATCTGTAAGATAGGTGGACTGTTTTGTTCCTTTTGAGTAGGATTTTATTCAGCTCTAGGGGCCAGTTTCAGAGTGTTATTACATTAGAAGAATCTTTGATCTCTGTTAATTCAAGATATATTTTTATGGGGCTCCATATCCTGCTTCCTAAGCTACCCTTTTATTTTTGTTTTTGTCTCCAGTAGGGGGACAGCAGATTAAATACCCTAAAGAGACTAGATCCCATCTGATCTAGGAACCTAAGCAGAGTCTAGCTCTGCTTTGTACTTGGATGGAGACTGCCAACCACTACCAGATACTGTGAGCTATATTTCAGAGGAAGGAATTGACCTCTGACTATTCCTTGCCTAAGAAAACCCTATGAAGGGGATTGCCGTACAAGAACAGGTGACCTGAAGGCACATACACACCACAGAGGGGGGGGGGGCAGAGGGAGAGGGAAATCATGTTCTAATAACAAAACAGGCTGAGGACAACTACTTTAGGTAACTGCAGTGGAAAAAGGTATTGGTTGCTTTTTTGTTTTCACACAGTCCAGATGTTTAACTGTAAACATTTAAGAGCATCCTATATTTCACTGAACTCATTTGTTCTCTTTTTGAGTTATCTTTTGAGTTCACTAGTTTATTATAGTCATGGTTTAGAGAAAGCAGATGAAGGGGAAAATATTTGGTTTTGTTTGCTCTCCCACACAGTGCAGACCCCTGTATGTCTACACAGAGGAAACACCAATTGAATTCAGTGGAGATTGCATCTAGTTAGTATATATGGTTGCAACTACATAATATTAGTCAATCTGGTCATTTAGTGACATTGAGTGGGCTGGATGAGAACTAACAAACTGAGGCCTTGACTGCAGAGGTGAAAAGCCCAGTGCTCATCCCAATGCTGGTGCTGTTTCCACAATGCACCAGCACTGATGTAGAGAACAGTAGAAATATTTGGTTAACCCAACTTTGTCCCAGAGTTAGCAAAGCTGTAGGAAGCCCTGGTGTTTCACCAAAACCCAGAGTTAGCATAGGTTTCTATGGTGTATGAACAGCTGGAATGGGGCCGATTTGGGTTGTCCACCTGTTTGAAAACCAGGCATCATGCCATTCCTATTCCCCTTCTTTAGAGGTGTTGGGAAAGGGGATGGCCTGCTGCTGTGTCCCTTACCCGTAGAAGCTTCGTGAACAGTCCTTTCTCTGCAGGGTGGACTCACCTGTGTGACCATTGAGAAGATGGGGCAGAGGGACACCATGAGGCCCCCAGAGACCCTTGCTATGTACTCAGGGGGTTCCGTATGGGTGAGTCCATGGAGAAATGGCAGCATGCTGACAGGCCTGTCCACAGAGCTCTTGCAGGTAAAGGACATGGTGGTGGTAATTCTGGGGAAGGGAGACAGGCCAGCTATGCCAATGAGGTATAGACTTGGCTGGCCTGTGCAGATAATTCTACACCTCTGCATCAGCCCTGTTAGCCCTGTTTAAATATTTGAAGGGATGCCATATTGAGGAGGGAGCAATCTTATTTTCTGCTGCTCCAGAGACTAGAATGCGGAACAATGGATGCAAAGTGCAGGAAAAGAGATTCCACCTCAACATTTGGAGGAACTTCCTGACAGTAAGGGCTGTTCGACAGTGGAACACACTCCCTCGGAGTATAGTGGAGTCTCCTTCCTTGGAGGTCTTTAAGCAGAGGCTGGATGGCCATCCGTCGGGGATGCTTTGATTGGGAGTTCCTGCATGGCAGGGGGTTGGACTGGATGGCCCTTGTGGTCTCTTCCAACTCTATGATTCTATGATTCTAAGTTTGGTCTGGTGTGCAGCTGCCATTGTGGCCGATCCAGGGCCAATTCTGAAACATAATGCTTCAAACTCATCCTGGATTTATCAGCCACTGCAGAAAAGGCTTGAGGCCAGTGGCATCCCCACTTCTGATGTCACCTGGTGTGGAGGATGTTGCCGGGGGGTGGGTGGGCAGCCAAAGAGGCACCCTTTGTCCTATCCTTCACTGCTGTAGTGTTGCTCTCTTCATGAGGAGACCAGTGCCCCTGCAGTGGTCAAAAAGGGCTGGCTCAGCCCTTTTCATTCTGCAGCAGGAGGAGGGCCTGACCAGGTGTCACGTCTCTTCTGGGGTGCTACCCGGTGCGATCCACACCCCCTGCAACCCCCAGTGATGCCACTGCCTTAAGCTCTCTCAGACACAGACTGAAATGCTGTTGGTGAGTGTTTTTGACCAGATGAACTGTGCAAATTACCATACAAATCTGTATCCCTTTTCTAGACTGATTAGTCTAGGTTTTCAAGGAAATTACGTTATCTTCTGTTTCCTTGAAACCTTGTTCTCTTTTATTTAGGGCATGGAAACTGATGCTGTATGAAGACAAGGTAATATATATGCAGATCATAACATCATTTTTCTACTTTATGAAATGAGAAGTTTCCCATAATTGTCTGCTGATTCTTACAATTATTCATTCCCAACCTCTGTTCTCTTGTCACAGATCATAAATGATATCAATAAATAATATAACAAAAAAGTTACACACTTCTTTAGGTGATAGGTTTATACTATTTCTACACTATTTTATCCAGAACTAAAGAATGATGTCAGTTTGTTTAAATTCCTCCAGCTAAAAGTTCTTTATTTTCTTATTGTCTCTTTAAACATTGACTTAGATCTTTTTGACTGTGAATACCCTCTCATTAGTCATAGTCACACAGGCAACATAAATGTGAGCCTTTGGCATGATCAAGCAGCTTGGTTTGTTTACCTCAGTCAATCTGATACAATAAGAAGAAATTGGTTATACTTAAATTCTGGAGGAAAGAAAATACACAGCTGCATAGCAATATTTTTCTTAGATGCCAATATGATCTTCTAATAATTCCTCTTTTAAAACAAGGGGATATGTTGACAGAATCCTAAAACATATGTGGAATTCTTTTATGCCTTTTCAGTGTAAAAGAGAGAGATGCAGTATATACAGCTTGTCTAACCCCCTTACAGAACTTAAGCCATAAGAATTGAGATTGATTGAATCAAAGGACCAGCAAGAACATGAGACACTTATATACTTGGTCTATAACTCTCAGAATCCCTGAACTGGCATGGTCAATTGCCATGCTAGTGGGGAACTATGGGAGTTACAGTCCAAAAAGTAACTTTTCAAAGGTAGGCACCTACATAGTTCAGTATTCAGTTCTACAATGTGCATCTCTAGGAATTCTAGCAGATTCCCAAGATATTTTGTAAGAATGAAGGATTGAAACAAAGTCCCATGGGGTAGTTAGATACTTAGACTATAACTCCCAGAATCCCTATGCTGTCACGGACAATGACCATTCTAGTGTAGAATTATGGGAGTTACAGTCCAAAAGTAGCTGTGCCTACCTAGTCCTGCATTCTGTGCCTTCATAGTGCAGCAACCTGTGCCTACATAATTCAGAATTTGGTTCCACACAATGTGCATCTGGAGAACTTAAGCAGAGGCTGGATGGCCATCTGTCGGGGATGCTTTGATGGAGAGTTCCTTCATGGCAGGGGGTTGGACTGGATGGCCCTTGTGGTCTCTTCCAACTCTATGATTCTATGATTTTATGACTTTCAGGAGATCCACAAACAATGCATGACAAAATACCTCTAAGCATGGCAGTTGCCTTATACCAAGACTATGGGTACACCCAGTTACACATTTCATGTAGCAGGAGTGAGGAACCCTTTTTCATCCTAGGGGATAAACTCCAATCTAGGAAGAGTCTTGAGTATGAGGGGATTGGAATAAGACATGACACTCTTCTCAAAACAAGGGTCATATGTAATTCCACTCATCTGAACATTTTTCTGCCACATGCAGCAAGCACAGCTTATTTCTATGCATATATATTCTGCTACAAACATAACTCAGTTACACCCAACTTCTATTTGGGTGTTAATCTCATATCACTGTTGGCGATAACATAAGAATAAGCTTGTAGTATCACAGTTTTCGATCCCTGTTGATGGGTGGTCACCTTGGTCAGGTAGTCACTTAGATCATTTCCCCCACAGCATGGTAGTTATCTTGTTTTCATTGGCAACCAGAACAGGTGGTGTTTCCTTTGGGGGTTAGATTTGGCCACTTCATTAAGCAAATATGTAATAATGTGCATGCAATGAGGGAATTTAAAAAAAAATCTCCTTAGCTCTTGTGGTCATGTGACCAGACATAAGCCAATCCAGCAAACATGTGCACACAGTAGAAACACCTCCTTGTATCGATGTGGCACCATAATGGATTTCAGTGTGGATTGAAACCGGTGTGTGTGGCAGTAAAGGGGTCAAACCAGGGCATGGATACTATACGACAGAGCTGGGATACAACCTTTGTGTAGATCCAGCCATTGATTATTTCTCTGTGCATTTGTGTAATCACCTTGCAAATCCACATTAACTTGTGGCCATCACCACATCCTTTTGTTATGTCTTGTATTTCCTTTTGTAAATGAATTTTGAAAGTTAATTGTGCATAATATTTTCTTTGCTCACCTGATCTGCATCTATTAGAATTTCTTCCAACAAGGCTAGAGACACCCACCACATTGTACCCCTTGAGTGCAAGGAATAGTGGGCCTACTAAATTGCAGCAAACCTCCTGCCTTATTTCTTGGAAGTTGGATGGATTTAGCCCTCTAGTCCCCAAGTTTCAGATTGCTGTCTCCTTGTCCTAGTTTGGCTGCTATCAGCTCAATGTAGGCTGACTTGAAACCCAGAAAAGACTTGGGTTTCTTTTTCCTTTTGGGTTGCCTTCCCAACTTCTCCTCCCAGCATCTCCTTGGGAAAAGAGAAGGCATCACTTAGAAGCAAGAGGGGATCCCCTGTTAATTGCCTTGTTGCAATAGCTCCATTGGCTGCTCGTCTCTTTTGAACACAAATCAAAGAGCTGGTTATGACCTATAAAGCTCTATACACCGTGGGTCTAGACTATTTGAGGAACTATACCTGGCTTTATGAGCTCATTAGAGCTTTAAGATCTTCTGGCGAGGCCTTTCTCTCTGTCCTACAACCTTCAATATACTAAGTCCAGAGTTCCAAACAGCAAAATAATCGATTAACTCCTGAATGCTTCTAACTAAACACCATTCTACCTCTTTCTATTACAGATTACAGTTCAAGCTTCCTTATTCCAGATACCTCTCTTTGGCTCATCTCCCTGTCTTCTCTCTTGCTCACCTCTGATGTTTTAACACAATGAGGGCACCGAGGCAGGTTGATTACAGTGTCTATCTTAAAGAGTGTCCCTCCTTTATGTCATTGTAACACATCAATACAGGTTAGGCTGAGAAAGAGTGTGGATGGACCATAGTTACTCAGAGAGTTTCATGGCCCAGTAGGGACTAAGAGGTGGATATCCCAAGTCCCAAGTTCCAATTTGACTCTAACCCAGATATAGGCTAAAGTGCAGGGTCCCCAGTGCAGCTCCCTGAACACCCAACAAAATATTGTTGTTTTTAAAAGTTTGCTTGCACTATCTAGGAGACATGGGGTGCAATTTCAGCAAATTTTGAGTACCTACCAATTTGTTTTATGCCCAAGTTAACCTTTCTTAAAATTGGATATGTTCCAGATTTTTGGAAATTTCCCTCCCTTGCTCAAATCACTACATCACACAGGCTGGGTTTATAAAGTACATTCATTTCATTGGGATCCAAATGTCAGGAAATCAGATGCTGAATTGCAGCCAACCAACCACTTGTTCAGCACTTCCTTAAAACCATCTAAATTTTAACTGCTTTTGCATAGACTGAAAATCCCAGTGGCAAAAAGCTGTTGCATACAGTACCTTCTTCTCTTTCCTTCCAGCCTATTGTTCTCATTCTTATGTACTGAGCTGCCATTCTTGAGGAATGCTCCAAATGACCAGGGCTACCCCATTCTCAGTGAAGGCTGTGAGATAATCAAGCCATATTAATGTAGAGGGTAATTGAGTTTGCAGCGTCTGCAGCGGATTCCCTGCACAAACATATTATTCACTGTGGTGTCATCAGTAATGAAATGGAAACAGTGGATGAGAGCCTCCAAATTAGCCAAGTGCCACTTAGGACCTCTGTCTTACTTTTTTATAGCCTCCCTGATAGAGAGCTTGATAATAAACACCAAAACTCTACGTCATTGCCCCTCCTGTGTCTTTATGTAAATGAAAATCTGTTGGAAAGGTTATCTTGCCCTGGTTGTTTTACTTTTTTGAGTCATAATGGGACCGCTGTTTCAGTTGTTAGAAACCATGCTTTCTTGGCCCATAGGTCTCTTTCTCTACCTTTTAGCTTTTGGCACTGCCAAACTGGAGGGTGCACTTCTACATTGCCTGATTTGAAATTGAACACAATCTCTTCAGTTGATTTCAGTGTTCATTCTAATGATCCTTTTGAATTTCAAATGTGGATCATGATTGCATAGCTGTGAGGACAGGATCAAAGAGATGATGATGCTAGCAGGGTATCAAAAAAAAAAAATTACATGATTCAATTGGGATGACTGTTCCCTTGGTTTGTTAATACCTTCAGAGTCATTTGTACTGATTCAGGTAGGCTTGAGAATTCAGTGTTTTTGCACCATTGCTACATAGTCCATTTATTGTCTGCAGAACCTTAGGCTTTTCAGATGTTATTAGATTACAAGTCCCAGAGGGCCCAAACAAACAGGGCAAAATAAAGCTGCTTTGGGTCACTTTAGAGGTATGCTGTTTAAATGATGCATGCATCTTAAGAGTCCAAAAGCCATGCCAAAGCCACACTCCAGTCCTAAGGACTGGAACACAGCTTTGGCACAGCTTCTGGCCTCTAAAGATGCGAGTGTCATTTAAAAAGCATACCTCCAAAGTGACCCGAAGCAGCTTTATTTTGGCCTGTCTGTTCGGGCCCAGAGTCATTTACCTGTGGCCATACTGGCATGGCTTCTTGACGATGAAATCCAAAATGACTGATGGAATAACAGCCCCCATATCTGCTCTACAATGTGAAAAGAAGCATCAACCTACTTGTTGTGTGTAGAGGGGGTGATTTATCATTCTTTCATTGGGACTCTGCACTGAAGTGTTAAGAAAAGCTTTGGTTCACATAAAGAGTTGTGTAGGTCAGATTGTCAGTCACAGAAGCAATAAAGACATCAGTGATTTTTGTGTGCTGATTAGAGCCCATAAATATCGATCAAGTACTACAGGAATCAATTTCTTTTTCAATGCCATTTGTTTTCATAAACAGACAGCAACAGTGCCTTTCCGCCAAACCCTGTCAAGTGGCCTTAGCTCATATTACACAGGTATTTTATTAGAACTACCAATTGTTAATACAGTAATTCTTTAGCAATGAAGCATTCTGTCATGTCATCCCACTTTCAAACTAGATAGTAATGGCTTCCCGTGTTTTGGGTATTGATTTGCTGTTCACTGAGAAACAATTTGTTTAAGAAGCACTGGTCTATTGCTAACACTTTCTGGACATTTAGTAAATGGCATCCTTTTGCCCTACTAATATTAATACAGATATTAATACATCAGGCAACAGAATTCATGTTCAGGGTTTATATATTGTTATCATTTAAAATTTTTTTGCCAGTAACTATTACCAAAAGCACTTTTCATGCTATGTGTTGCCATTCTTGAAGCATGATCCAAATGACCATTGTCACCCAGTTCTCAGTCAAGGCTGTGACATTTGATTGCCCCAGTTTCTCTTGTGATGAGGGAAGAAGAGGAGAAAGAATATTTCGCTTCTCTTCATTTGCATATGTTTCTTTTTTATCTTACTTATCTAACCTACATCCCACCTTTCTTCCAGGACAGGATTTAAGGAGGCTTAGAACCAGTTGCATTACTAGTTCAGTGCAGTAACTCATGGTGTCACCCCCTTTGAGCTCCTCACAAAACAGACCATACAGAATAGGGGACAGAAGGAGGTCAGTGAGGCCTGTCCTGTCATGATGTCCCCCAGGCCAAGGCCACTTTCCCTGCCCTCTCTGGATGTAAAGGGTGTACTGAGCTGGGGGTGACCTTGCTGGGGGCACTTTCTCTTCTCTTCCTGCAGTTCACCCAGTGCACATCCCTGGACATCATGGGCCCGATGGGGAGGGGGCTGTCACACTGACACCATTGTGGGGTGGGAAAAGGAGGAGAAGGTAAAAGTCCTGGGATGATGGGATCAGTTGGAATTAGAACCAGAGGAGATCTCTACTGTCTACTGCAGTCCCTTGTGTATCCCTCCAAGTGAGTCAGAGGGGCTGGGAAATCCTCTGAAGACAATTTTTCAGGTGGCCCATAAGGCTGAAGTGGGGCAAAAAGGGATGGAAAGTCTTGCTGCATCTGATAGAGTGGATTTAGTCCAAAACTAAATTTGGATTGATAAAGGGAAAAGTACTTTCTTTTTCTTGAATATATTCATGCCATAATTATAGCACTTTGATACCACTTTATTTGCCATGTCTCCATTGAATAGAATCCTGGGATCTATAGTTTGGTAAGATACTTAGAAGACTCTGTCAAGGAACTGTCAGGGAGAATTCTGTCTCCCTCACCCAACTACAAATCCCATGATTCCTTAGCATGGAACAATGGCATTTATCGAGTGCAGTCAAAGTCTGATTATACTGCAACCTGAGATCTTTAAATATAAGGCAGTATATAAACATTTTAATAATTTTAAAAATGTGTACATACTTGGAATGAATTGGAGGGAACAAAGAGACCTGTCAGATCCTTACACTTTATGTATCCCTCTGATTCTGCAATACCGTTAGGTACTCTATACTGTTTACAGCCAAATTGCACCTGAGTTTCTTCCATGGAATTTGTGCATGCTTCTTGAATATATGCAGTGTAATTTTTTTAAAAAAGTTTAAGACTGTAATTTTACAGGTGAATATACTTTTTAAAATTCATGCAGGTTTTATCTTCCAAACCTGCCCAGAATCCCTGATACTCAAAACACATTTTTAGTGTTATACTTAAAAAATGACTATAACCAATAATAGTTTGGAGGGTGTGTGTGTGGCTTCCCCCCTCCTTTCATTTTCCTGCATTTGTAATTTGAATATAACACCTTAACTGACTATTTATTTTGTTTCTTGTGACCTACCAATATTAACAAGTGACTCATTTCCCAAGTAAAAACCATTTTACAATGCAGTCTATGCAGGTCTACTGAATGCAGACCCCAGATGTTTGGCACAAGTGCCCTGATGCAGACATTGGTGCTATGAAGATTTCAAGGAATTTACATGGTTGGATTTCAGCTCCCAAATCCACCAGTACCAGAGTAGGAATTGTAGTCCAAAAAGTAATTTTTCCAAGCTCTGAAGCAGTGAGGATGCCTTTCTAGCATAATAATATTTTTACGACCTTCTTTCTCTCCATGCAGTCTGTCTCTTTGTCATCTGTATCTTCCTTCTTGTACTGTGCTGTATTCTTTATTCAGGTGTGAAAAAAGAAGTGGCATTTCATCAAGATTTTTTTTAGTTACCTTTAAATGGATTCTTTTCTTGTCATTCTAGTGTCTTCCATCTGCCTGAAAGGAACATTCCCCTCCTAGGAAAGTATTCCTCCCACCCCAAAAAGATTATGTTTATTATAACAGCAATGCCAGTTCAAGGCAGCTGGTAAAGTGAGGCTCTGGGCTTTTATACATCCATAATCAAGTCATTAATTGGGTTGTGCTGTTCACTTAAATTTGGAACTGGCTACAGTGCTTGCATTATTATTTCTAATTCAAAATCTCTGCATCTCTGTGTTCAAACTAAGGAGATGCACACAACCATAGAAGCTAGAAATTCAGGAACATGGTAGTAGTACATTGTCTTGGGACATGACGCACACAGATAACTGAATGTGGAACAGGAGAGAAACTTAGGAAAGGAATAAATGGGGTTTTAGTGGGAAGTTGAAAATCTTACATCAGTATTAGGGATGGAAAATAATTTAGCTGAGTTCAACAAAAGGAACCTTTTCACTCCCCAAGGCTCATTATGAGAAAAAACTCACCTCACTTTGGGAATTTCCACATTTGAAAGTCTTATTGGTTACTATAGAGAAATAGAGTATTGGGGGGGAAAAGGGATCCATACTGAAATTCAAACATCTGAAACTCCATAAAGACAGTCGAGGAAACACACACAAACAAATGCAAAGGGATCTTGTAGCAGCTTAGAGACCAACTGAAAAAAAGACATGGGTTGCATGAGCTTTTGTAGACTTGAGACTGTTAGATGATGGGTAAAAATTATGTACGTTAGGAAACATGTACAAAACTGTGTACAAATTTCAGTGTGGGAAGAAAATTCACAGTATCACAACCCAACATGAAACAAGATAGGGAAGAAAATGGAGGCAGGGTTTAGAGAAACACAAAGAAATGGAGACTGAGAGATTTTCACATCCCTTTTAAATACTGGACAATGAAGCAGGATTACAGAGAAGGTGATCTTGTGACCTGGATTTTCTTCTTTCTCTGTATTCCAGTCAGGTATGCTGCTTTCCATTATTTTTGATGGACAATGCTTGTTAGAAATCAATCATATATGTTCTTCACTGAGCTCATTTTTGCAACTGATTCCTTGGTGACTGGACACAAACATCTAGACAGTTTCACATCTTGTAGTAAGGAGCTGGAACTGTGTTACTATATATGTGTGTGTGTGTGTGTGTATAATTGTAATGGCTAGGGTTCTAATTAACCACTTTTCAAAGTAGCATAATTTGATTTTTTCCCCCTCTTATTCCTTACTGGGTGTGACTTCTGATTCAGTCTAAGCATGTTATGGGGAGGAAGGAGGGTCATTTGCTTAGCTGTGGCATCTCCTGATTCATGTAGGGCATGGTGCCACTAGGAAGGACCAAAGGAACCAACAACAAAAAGGTAGAAGGACATGGTTGTGTGTGCATACAAGAATAAAAGTAGAAAGAGAGAGAAGGAAGAGGAGACGCATTGAAAACATGAGGGGCACTAGAAACTCAGGTCAGATAGAGACTTAAATAACTTATCCTGCATTTTCTGCCTTCTTCCATATTGTTCAAATGAAAGTGATTCATGCAATTTCCAGAAACAAAAGGGTCAATATGAATGGAGGGCAGGTGGTGGAGAAAAGGCTGCCTTGCTAAGCTGGTTGTTCAGCATGGCAGGCTAAGCCAAATCACAGGAATTCTGAAAACAAAACAACAACGGAATAATAATAATTAATTTCATCTCCAGTTGGATTACATGTGGAGTTTGCAGTCCAATGTGATTGTGTGAGAAGAAAGTGCTGTGGAAGGATTGCTATGTAATGTCATTTGCAGT
The DNA here is from genome assembly GCA_034509955.1 of Urosaurus nigricauda. Lineage (NCBI taxonomy): Eukaryota > Metazoa > Chordata > Lepidosauria > Squamata > Phrynosomatidae > Urosaurus > Urosaurus nigricauda. Next base: position 249,761,331 of record JAOEGL010000001.1, on the reverse strand, counting down.
TTTCTCAGATTTCCAAGGTGGAATATCTGAATTGGCCAGCTGGGGAAAACAGAGAGCATTTCATGTAGTTTTCAATGGCAAAATAGTAACAATAACTGCTTAGTAAAAGCTACTTCTACTACAGTTAGCCCTCTGTATCCATGGATACTGCATCCATGGATTCAACCATCCGTGGCTTGCAAATACCTCCCCTATCATGAAAAATCCAAAAAGCAAACTTTGGTATTGCCATTTTATATAAGGGACACCATTTTACTACACCACATATAATGGGATTTGAGCATCCACTGATTTTGATATCGACGGGGGATCCTGGAACTAAACCCCAGTAGATACCAAGGGCCCACTGGACTTCAGTAATTATCTGTTGGGTAATCAAGTAATGAGTAAAATAACTAATTCCTTTTTTTAATATAAAAAAGTAACATTCCATGGTCTGCCACTGCTTCCCCACACTATATAGCCAAATGTCAACTATACAAGTAAGGCAATATTTTACACCATAAAGGACCAAATATGTCATACAGCAGCATAAAATGGTCTGCTTCATATGGCACTGTGTGTGTTTGTGTTTGTATGGGGTGCTATAAGAGATGACGGTTGGAAATGGTGAATGAAGAATGCAGCACATTTTTAGAGTAAATTTGGCTCTAGATAGCAAAATATATTGAACCAGAAGTGACAATCCCAGTGTATGGGGTTTGATGCATGGGGGAAGAGAAGGAGAAACCCACTTGCAACTTATGAGATGCTATTCCCCCTGCCTTTTTTTCCTATGAAGCTTGTTCTAAGATAAGTGAGCATAACACTTCTGCCTAAAATGAGCCTTCATTGAATGACTCCAATTGTGTTGTTGTTGTTGTTGTTGTTGTTGTTGTTGTTTTGGGGTTTGATATTCAGCTAGAGTTCCTGGAAGTTTTATTGACTGACTAACATTGAATCTTTGCAAAATGAAGGTGCTCATTTGAACTAATATATTAATTTAATTAATGAACTCAATGCAGTTTGGCAGATATATTTTAGCCAATACCTTTTCTAAAGCACAGATATTCTGTGCTTCCCAATATAATATATCAGAACTAGTTTCTGATATAAAATGTTTTAAGTTTATATTCTTTTAAAACTGACCTCTGCGTATGTGCATACAAGTTCAATTTGATTTTTGTGTGAACAGTTTGATATTTGTATGAACTGTAAGCAGAACCTAGAAACATTACACTGTACATTTCATACCAGGTCCAATGTACATAAACACCTATGGTACTATATAAATATATACATATATACATTTTGGTCAAACTAGGGTGGGGCTTCACAATGATAGCTGAAAGATTTGGGAAACTGTAGCCCCACAATGTAGAGCCAGTGTGGCATCATGGTTAGTGTGTTGGAGTATGACTCTGGAGACCAGGGTTCGATTCCCAGCTTGGCCATGAAACCCAGTGGGGGACCTTGGACAAGTCACATGCTCTGGCCCTCAGGGGAAGGCAATGGCAAACCTCTTCTGCACAAATCTTGCCAAGAAAACCCCGCCTTAGGGCCACCATGAGTTAGAAATGGTTTGAAGGCACATAACACACACACACATCAGTCCCACAATGTAACTTTTCCATGATCAGCCCTGAACAAACAAGAATGATCTGCATGATCCAGCCCATACCAAACACCAGGAATGCTGAGTGATGGTGGTATTTGGCTTCCCTTGCTGGAAGAAGAGAAATGTTGCTTGCAGTACTCAGATTATCCTGGCAACCCAATGAAATTCCATGCAGACATGATTTGAGATTATTCATCAGCTATTTGGTGGCTATCCTGCTTGCCTTTGAGTTTCAGTGAAAGTTTTGGTCACTTTTTTGGAGCTGTATAGGAATTTTTAGCCTGTGCTTTTCTGTGACTTCTGTTTCAGCAGTGTGGCAAATCTACTTTGGGCTTAATTTCAGATTTTCTAGGAGCTATCCAAGGTACAGAACTCAATTGTCCAAACCGTTTGAGCACTTTGGATAGTTTCTTTAAAGCCAGGAAAAAGCCTCGGCCCAAATTCACCACATTCCTGACACAGCTACTGTGTATGTATATGGTGTGTTTGTGAGGTAAAACTCGAAATCACATGGGCAGCCTACCTGCATGGAACAGACTTTCCAGTTGGGACCTTCCACTTCTGCTGCATGGATGTTGTTTGTTAGATCAAACAATCAGTGCCAAAACAGAGAGGGGCAATGCTTGTGAACACAATCCTATTCTTGTTATGCATTTGGAATCTTGTACAGGTTGAATGGTTAAACAAGGGTGTTGCTAGTATCCAATTCAGAAAAGTTGCAATAAATAGGTGGGGTGAAGGGGAGAGCAATGCCTCTCTGATCACCACATGTCTTCAGAAGACCCATTTTGTCAGCCATGTATGCAGAAATTAGTGAGATAAGAAAATAATTTCAGATCAGAGCTCTACAGTGTATTATTCTTCAGCAGTACTCTTAAGAAAGAGCAGCCCTCATGAGCACAACTGAGTTTTGCCTTTTTTTAAAAAAATATAAATAAATAAATATATAAATAATGCATTATTAGAGGGGCTGCTAGGTTTTGCTGTCAAGGCAACACCTACCAAGGTTCACTGGAAATTGTTTCTGAAAGGTAGTGATGCTTGCCCTGCGGCACAGTTGTTACAGTCTTAGTCTAATTAAAGTTCATTTTGATTAGGAATATGTATGAAGAACATTGTTCCATCATGCTTGTTTCAATCTGAATAGATTCATGGAAAACATATTTCATGCAAAATTGTATTTTTCAAAGTGGTGTGTTAATACAGATAGGAAAATGAAGTAAGTGAAGCAAGCATTCATTTTTAAAAGTACAATTTAAACACAATAACAGATTGCAATGAGGCAATGACTTTGTGCTTTTATGATTCTAGTGGATTTCTTTTTTCTTTTAAAAAAAGAGGCTCACCTCATACCAAGATCAGGGCAGGTGGATATAATTTAGTGTTAAATGCATGAATTAAAAAGTGGATGCCCAAGTGCACTTCAAACTACTCTCTTATGGGTTTTAATTTAACTACTTTTTATCTTATTTCTGCCTCTCATAATTTTTTTTGTAAAGCAGAACTGATTGGATTCCAAAACATTCAATTACAACATGGATGGGGAAAGCAAATGGCTGGACTGCATCTCCCATTTAGGCTACAAAATCCACTATCTCTTGCCTCTGATATGGCTGATTGGAGTTAAGAGTCCAACAACATCTGGACAACCACACACCTCCCAAGCCTTGTATTATAATGAATACTTGAAATGTTGTTATGTGGTGCATGCTGGTAAGAATATCATTTAAACTTAAGCTCTTTAACCAGGGGCTCCAGAAGCTGAATTTCCTCAGTGGGGTAGGGATGCAAAAAAAATTAATTTTGAATGGTACCCTCCAGTTAGTGGGTCTTTCCCAACGTTACCTCCTCAGATGGTGTACCACTGCTCCCACCAACTCTGAACATTATCTTTGCTGGCTGAGTCCAATAACATTTGGGGATTCAAGATCTCAAAAGACTGATATAAATGTATACATCAAGGCACCATGAATTTCAGGGGGCTACAATTCACCCAAGGTCACCCAGTGGATTTCCATGGCTGAGAGGGATTGAAATCCCAGTCACCCAGAGTCCTAGACTGACGTCCAAACTACTACACCATGCTGGTTCACTACCTGAGAAATCAGACAGTGATTCTTGCAGTCAGACTGAAGGCATTCCCAGTGTACCTCCAAATGTGCATATGGAATATTGCAAGAAAGGTGAGATATGTTATGTAGCATTATAATCCCATCCGATCAATCATTTGGGAGAAGTGTGGTTCAGGAGTAGAGCACGTGCTGTTCATGGCTTGCTCCAGTTCAGTTGTTGCCGAATCAGATAATAAAACTTTGTAGCAGAGCTGGGAAATACCTTTGCCTGAAGATTTGCTTCCCAGAATTTTGGGAAAATGCTTTTGGGAGAACAGGTGCCAGAATCCCTCAGCTACCATGCCCTTGCTGTGCTTGAGCATGTTTGAATAAGTAAATTCGCAGTTGGGCTATCCCTTCTAGCATTTTTTTTCTGCTAAAAATGAACTCCCCCCCCTCCCTCACCCACCTCAAGTTGTAATTCTCCACATCTAAAATGTATATATTTGTTTGAATCATCCACATTCTCCTAACCAGTACACAAACAATGAGAGACTCAGTAAACTTCCTGGATACTGTTGCTATTGCATTTAGATATATCTTCAAAATGCTGGGTGATGGTGGTGGGGAACACACCAGCAAGATGACTTTATTACCATTGCTTTAATAGAGGTTACTGTAAGGTACCACAAGAAACAAGAACATCACTTCAGCATGGATGATTAGAAGTAAATTGCCATGTAATTAAGCAATGCAGAAATTCTCATGTGGTGTCATTAATTTATCAAATACATAAGGAACACAATAATGTGGTTTATACTGTATAATAGTAATCAAAGGAGGAGGAATTAACCACAATGAAGTATTCTTGATATGGTAATATCAAGTGGTAATATATTCCTGATCAAATTTGTCTATTTATTGAACTGGCATCATTAATGAAGGTTGGATTTATTTAAAGTGATGTATTTGAAGGGGACAGTGTGAAAACACACCTGCAAGAGAGTAAGTTCATCAAACAAAGTTGTGCTTACTTTTGAGTAAATGTGCATAAGTTTGTACAAGTAAATTAGTGATGGGGAAAAATCAGGCATATATCCTTATTTGGGGAATCAATAATTAGGTTTTCTATTTACAAACTCATATTATTTTTTCCTGAAAAAAGTTTGCATACCAACTGTGTTTCCATAACAACCAAACTCACTGGTTTGCAACTAAATGAAGGCTTCATTCAGCCTTGGACAGGGATTAGCACCTTTGGCATGGGTGAGGGTCAAATGAACACTTCTACCATCTGCTACAAGCCATACCAGACTCACAAATGCCATCTAAAGGGGGGGAAATTATGACCTTGTAATGGCTGAAGAAAGGGAAAGGGGAGCCAAGGATCAACTCTGACCATGCTTGGAAATACAGCATCATGAAAACAGCCTGGTCTGCATGGGACAAAAGTCCCTCCCCACATTCTGGCATCATCCGCTTTGGACAATGCATAGTCCAAACCCCAGTCCTGGTGCAAATATTCCAGACGATATCTGGCACATTGAGCACCAGAACCAGGATATAATAATGTATCCTTATAGTGGATTTTAATGACTTACCTTATATTCTGAATATTCCGGGAAGATCTGGAGCCTTCTATTTTCATGTGAAGATGGCTGTCTGCACAGACATCCCTCTGAGCTGTCTGTCCACAGTTGTTGCCAGTTGCTTGTTCTGAGGTCAGAACAAGGCACCCAGCCATTTAAGCATCACTGGATGCCTCATGATGGCAGTGGATGCGCCAGGCTGCTCAGCAGGATGCCCAAGGAAATAGCTGCCACAGCACAGTAACAAAGGGCTAGGTAATGGGGGAAGGTTGAGTCAGATCTGAGACCAGGATACTCCAAGCTGCCCCTGAAGTGTCCTGGCCAGTGCCGACAAGGCCACCATCATCCTCTGGTACTTGGAGTGAGTCTCTGGGAGATCCTGGAGAATACCAGCATCATCACGTGCTGGCAGCTACCAGAACACAAGCTGGTGATGATCCCCAGAAGCCCCCTGCCCCCCAGGTCACAAAATAAAATTTGTTTACAGATAGATAGGTTGGTTGATTGGTTGATTGATTGATTTTACCTACTTGTGTAAGCTGCCTTGTGTGCAGAGACTTGGGAAGAAAGGCTGAAAATACATAAAGGTGACCATCATAAATTCATTTCCAACCACACATTTGGCTCACTATAGAGTTTCATATGAAGAGAAAGAGGAAAAAGGGAAAGGGGAGTCACTGTCAGAGTATTTGCAGAATACTTTGCGGCTCCAGAAAGGCCACCGAGGAACAGACAAAGAAGGAAGATATGATATCAACATTTCTTTGTTTCTCACTCCCTTTCCCCCTCCCACTCTTCCACAGAAGTAACTTTTTTGTCTATAGCACAGATTAACATTATTTTGCTAATACAGTGAAATCACTAATATAATTACTTTTCATCTGCTATTACCATCAATAAGAATAATATACTTTCCTACTAATGCAATTAGGGCAAATTTCATGAATAAGAAATCTGGTAATGTAATGAAAAGAGCTGCTGGGAAATGTTGCGCTTGCTTTATAGCTTTGTTGTGTGTTTCAAGGACTACTTTAATTTCTCTCCTGGGACCAAAGTAGAAAGGCAATAAGAGGCATCCTGCTGCCACAAGAAGTGGGCATTTTCATTTTTTGCTGTAGCACAAAGTACGGTCCATTTTCAAGAGCACTTCTGTTACTGATGTTGAAAACTGTTACAGCTGTGGGGTACAAATGTTAACCTTCCACATGTACAAAATGATAATGCGGCAGGCAAATGTAGGTAACAAACATTGGGAACATTTATCTTTTACACAGATACTGTCTTTTGAATTTTAGCTGCCTTCTCCCCCCCCCCCCCCCCCGTCTCATCTAAGCAGTTCAACAAGCTGGAAAGACAATTCAGACCCATACAACATGTAACTGAGCTGAGGTCATGTGGTAGCTCCATGAAACCAGTTTCCCTGTGACTGACCAGTGATGTAGACTTGAGTCGATTGACTTGGATTCAAGCCAGACTCCAGTCACTTCAATGACTTAGTTTGACAATAAATGATGTATTGATTCAACTCGACTCAAAACTTGTATATTTTTGGCAATTGACTTGCTGCTCTAATTTCATCCAGTGAAGTGACTTGAGTCCGGCTTGAGTCCAAGTCAATTGACTCAACATTACTGGTCAGCCACAGGGAAGCTATTTTCATGCAGCTGCCACAGGACCTCAGCTCACTTACCATACAGTATGGGTCTGAATTGGCTTTTCAGCTTGTTGAACTGCTTAGATGAGTGAACGAGAGAGAGAGAGAGAGAGAGAGAGAGAGAGAGAGAGATAACAGTTAAAATTAAAAAGATAGTATCTAATTTCATCCAGAAAAAGCAAAAGCATTAGCCAATGGGCCTGAGGTGGGGTTGAGGTCTACTCAATGACCTTTCCCTGCTGCACATTGGAGGAGCCTTATGTTGGAAGTGCAACAACACTCTGCACTGAAAGAGTTAATGCCTCAGAATCGACAGTAGAAATAGGGTTAGATAGTTTGAGTGACTTGCAACCATCTTCCTTTCTGCCTAACTATCCTCACCCCTCTGTGATGTAAATGGATACCCCCAGGGAAGTTTTTGCTCCTCTTCGTACCACTACTCTTCTCCAAGGCCATGCTAGAGATAGAGCTAGGCTAGAATAGCTCATTCACTAACTTTCCTATCTTAGAATGGAGTTCATATCATAAAACTTAAGGCTCAAACAGATAGGTGTGGCTTGACACTGCCCCTTTGAGGGCTGGATTGGGGTCTCAGCAACTGCATGCCACAGCCCTGATCCGGATTTTTTCCAGTGCAAAAAGGAGCAGCAAAATGCTGTTTCCTTTTGCACCAGAAAAAGGCCACAGCACTGGCTTTTCGACACTTCTGTGGCATGCAGTGTGTAAACACCATTGTCTAGTCGGGTGGGCAGCATGATACCAGCTTGAGGGGGCATCAGGGTGTGCATCATCACGCTGTCCTGAAGCCAGCTGAAGCTGCCAATATGTTTTGCCCCATAGTTTGTTCTCTGAGCCATTGATGTCTTTGCTCCTTAGTCAGAACCTGTGTACCACTGCATTTCACTATTTGTAATATTCTAATGCCTCATGCTTGTTGCCTAACATGTTTCCTATTTCCCTCTGAGATTTTTTTTTACCCAGCTTTGTGTACATCTTCTTGATTTCTAGTTATTGAAATTCTACCTCCACACACACCACCACCATTGCCATCTCCTTTTTTCTCTTAAAGCTGGCTTCCAGACTTGAGACATGACTTGAAAGTACCCTTCAATGACTTGAAACTCGACTTGAAGGCAGAGACTTGAGACTTGACTTGAGAGTTGGAATAAAAGACTTGACTATGTCACTGTAACATCTAGTTTAATGTACAGAGCTCTAAATGCACTAGCCATATTCTGGCTTCATTTACCATTGTTGCCACAATCGTGTCTCTCTGGCCTCGGATGGAGACATGGCAATGGGAAGGAAGGTCAGACGAACTTTTCAGGAATGCAATATATTTTTGCTGGAGCTTGAAGAAAGTTTGAAAGTTATTTTGGAGGAGTAATTCATTATGTAATTAATTACATAAAATACCCAGAAGTAACTCACTACCAATAATACTTCCAACTACATTGCACTCATTAAATCAATTGTTCAATGGTATGTTAATCCTCATGTAAATCCTAATGGGTCTGTTCTAGTTGGAGTGATCAATTGAATTTAGACCAGCATGGGAACCTGGTGGCCTTCCAGCTGTTCTGTGACTGCACATCCCAACAGTCTCTTGCCAGCATAGCCAATGGTGAAGAAAGCTGGGGAATGTCCAACAACATCTACAAGAATTCTTGATTGTCACCCCTGATCTAAGCTCCAAAGCCTCTAGTGCATGATTCTTTATTCTTGGGAGAAGGCAACATTTTACATAATAAATATATTGGGGTTTTATCATTTTGTAAAGCTTTTGTATACTTTATTTTCTGACCAACTCATGAAATAAGACCACGGGCAGTTCTTGGGATGAAATATAGGTATTTTATTTAAACAATTACCTATTTTAATTTTTATCCTCTCAGATGTGCAAAGGGGTGAGAACAATCTAGTGCTGGAGCAGCTAAGTCAGGTAGTCCAATTCCCTATTCAACAGTGTAGAGTAGGGAAGAGAGAGAGAGAGAGAGAGGAAAACAAAAGAAAAGACACTATGGAAAGGAGGGGGGGACTCCTACCTATCTGCAAAATGACCAGTAAGCTTACACTATGTCAGAGGCAGGAGGGTGCGACAAGAAGAAATCAGAAGAAGAAGGGGCAGGAGGATTTATATGCACTCTGGCTCCCACCCGCATCATCATGGTGTTGACGTGATTTCTTTTCATGGGAGGCCAGCAAATATCCCTTTCCTCTGGGATTGTTTGCAAGGGGAGGAATCCAAATTGTTATATTGTAGTCTTTTTAGAAAAAAGTTGTCTTAAGAAATAATAATAATAATAATAATAATAGATTAAAAGTAAAATATATAAGCATATAGTTGGAGTGAAACAGAAGTAAGAAGCTGCTAAATTCTGCCAGAGTCTTTATGATGCCTGGTCCTTATTCACTGGTTGCTATTCACAGCAGTCCTTCCAGAATCTGAAAGCCCATCAGCTCACTGCCTGTTTTATACTCCCATGCCTTACAGAATGGTTAAAGGAAGATTAAGCCCGGGTGACTGGTGTATGATTCCCCAAATCTTAACAGTGTTGCAAAGCTCCAGTGGGAAAGAGGTTTCATTCAATGTTCACTGTGTTGTGACTACCAACCTATTTTCAGAAGGTCCATGTGATGCTATTAATCAGGGATGGACCTTTCTAAGCCCCACAGGTTCTAGTTTCATTATTTATTTAGATCCATGAAGTCCATCAATTAGTGACAGTAGAAGCAAGTGGCTGGGATGAGGTTGGAATACTTGGAACTCCTGGTTAGTGTGGTTATGCACACATGTTTAACCCAAGAATTTTTTTTTACTAAGACATTAAGCTCACAGTCCTCTCACACAAAGGTCATGTTACAAATGACATGATATAGATGAAAACCTGTCATCACAGGGATATTGGATAATACTGCAGTAGATGCAAGGTTAACTGAAACTACATTTTTACCCCCCCCCCCTTTTTTTTTTTTTTTTTTGCATTTTAGCTGTATTTGTATGCAAATATGCAATTTATATTTACTTCACTAAGTAATTTCCATTTCTGTGTCAGATAATACCATATTTATTTCTCTTTTAACATATTCTAGGACATTTATATTCGGAGTGTTTTGTGCCAAAGACAAACCCTACACATCCATCAGTTTTATATCTAGGTACAGCTAATAATTGAGGTACACCTTGGAAACATGCTGTATATTCCATTTGATATATTCTGTATCCATTTTGCTTGAAATACAATGCTTGAAAATTAAAAGTTTGCTTACTTGGATTGCTGGGTGCTGATAAAGACCTTCATCTAAAGGGAAAACAAAAGTAAACAAGCAAAGTATGTAATCTATTGTTTTCATTATTTTACTTCCAAAATTAAAGCAGCAGAAGTATAGTCTCAAAAATTATATTAGTTACCCTGAGCTGCTACATGTCTCATTTAAATGGCTTTAAATTAGCTTATAACAAATAGCTGCCATTAAATCAGAGCCAATGCTAACATTTTAACTGTGATGGTTATTAATCTTTAGCATCTCTGACTGACATAATAATGAGAAGGAATACATGCAGGATTATGATGATTTCTGGCACACAAAATAACTAGGTCAAGAATCTCAAAACTACAGAAAAAGGTAGCTTCAAAAAAAAAAGTTCTTAGGCAGCCTGAACACTAAATCTTTATAACAAAAGTGTTTTCAAACACTGTGGGCCTGTTCGCACTGGAGAAATAACCTGGTGTGGGAACCGGGTTATTTCCCTGAAATGCCACGATCGAATCTCTCCGTGGCATTTATTTCCAGGATCGATTCAATCCGTGGCATGGATTTCCATGATCATGGCATTATACCCCAGAATGCCGTTTATATTTGGCAACGGAGTAAAATGTCACCATCCTGGCTGGAGGGGGGGAGGAGGAAGGGGAGGAAGAGTGGAGGTGGCTGAGGAAGAGGAGGAGGAAGAAGCAGAAGTAGGCAGGGGGCGAATGGAGGCAAGATCGGGGCTATGGAATTCTGGGAAGAGGGGGAGGAGGAAGAAGAAATAGGCAGGAGATGGGCAGAGGCAAGATCAGGGGTGGCGAATGGAGGTGGCTGGAGGGTGGCAAGAACAGGTGGTCGAGGGAGAGGAGGAGGAAGGAAGGAATCGGAAGCGAACGATTTTCAAGTTCCCATTGGCTAAAAAGTGGTTCTTTTCAGAAAATCCATGGCCAAAAATTTAAAAAAAATGTTAAGGGGGATTTACACCGCACCTCCCCCATCAGGTTAGAAAACCCTGGCGCAAGTATGAACAACACCGCCCCCCCCCCCCGAGATTCAGGGCATGAAACCCCTGCGCAATTATTAACAACCCTCATTTACATCGGATTGGAGCCCAGGTTAAGATGTAGTGTGAATGGGCCTTTGTATACAGAAGAAAATATGTGCCTATGCAGTACATTTATTGAGAACATACTATACATAGATAAAGCTGGTTTGCCTTTAGTCTAGATCTAATACATGATTGTTTTGACTAATATAGCCAGATCATTCATTTCTGAATATTTACAAACCTCTCAGCCTCTCAATGCATGTGGAAGTGACTTACTTTGTTGTTTGTTTTTTGTTTTCTTTTATTTTGTTCTGTTTGTTTTTCCATAATTGCTTTCAAAAGCTGCCAACCAGCATTCCTGGGTTTTTGGTTTCTTTGGTTTTTTTAACTCTTCAAAGCTCTGGTCCCACTCCATTGTGAAACTGATACAGAGCCAGAGTTGTTTCCAAAGGAGTAGCCATGTAAGTGTCTTTCAGCATTAAAAGGAAAAGGGCTGGGGGTGGGAGGAATTAGATTAACTGATTTTTATTTTAGCACAAGTTTTCAAGGATGTGGTGGCTTAGTGGTTAAGATGCCAATTCTGACTATTGGTCAGAAGGTTGGCAGTTCGAGGCCTATGTGCCACATGATGGGGTGAGCTCCTGTTACTAGTGTCAGCCTCTGCCAACCTAGTATTTTGAAAGCACACAAATGCAAGCAGATCCAAGAACTAACTAGTGCTGACCCTCTTTAGCTTTCAAGATCAGACAGGATCTGGTGCCTTCAGTGTACTTGGAAATGAGGCCAAGGAGAGTTGTCTGAGGGAATGCTGCAAGAAAAGAAAATAGGTCAGTCTCAGAGCTTAGAGACCTGAGTGTCCAGAAGTGTTGACTATCCTAGCTGTACATGATGCCCAGCTAGATTCTGATTTCATGCAAAAAATTATAATCTCTAAAGAAAGGTGCTTTACAAAATACATGTGCTTTCAATATCAATATGATTATGTAGTCTTTTATCAACCTTTTGTACAGGTTGTAGAACCACTCATCACTAGGACTGGACAAGAATTGCAAAACAAGCCTAACTTTCCAAGGCATGTAATCACTTTCTTATAGCAAAAAGAATTCAGCTTATTCTTGGTGGCAGACACCTTATTCAGAAGGCTGTTTGAAGGGTTTGGAGACAAAAGGTGCAATGAAATATTTAAAACCATTAGATCATAATGTGGAATTGAAAGCAGCTAGAGGAAGAACACAAGAGCAATGTCCCTGCTCCCAGCTGAAGATAATAGCTATTCTGTGTTCTTATTCTTCAAAGGTCATCTGGACTCTATGCAGAACAATGCCAAAAACAGAAAAAAAGGGGATGGGATGGTTTGGAAGGACATGAAATGTGTTCAAAGGAAGATCTACAGGAATTCATGCTAGATAATGAGAAAACTGAAATAGTCAAAGAGTTCTCATACCTTGGATCAAATATTTATCAGAACTATGTCTGCAGTCAAGAAATCAGAAGAAGACTAGGATTGGGAAGGGCAGCTATAAACAACTGGACAAGATCCTAAAGTGCAAAGATATACAACTGAACACCAAAGTTAGATTCATCCAAGCCACCATATTCCCCATCGCATGTATGAATGGGAGAACTGGACAGTGAAGAAAGCTGATAGAAAAACAACAACAACCTCATTTTAGATGCAGGGTTGAAGAAGAGTGCTAAGGATACCATGGATGGCCAAGAAGACATACATGAGCCCTAGAACAGATGAAGTCCAATTTCTCCAGAATGGAAGCCAGGATGACTAAATTGAGGCTGTCATGCTTTGGCCACATGATGAGAGGGCATGAATGATTGGAAAAGATGATGCTAGGAAAGATACAGGGAAGCAGAAAGAGAGAAACCATATGCCAGACGGCTGGACACAATCGAAGAGGCCACAGCCTCTTGAGCCTACAAGACCTAAGCAGAGCAGTGGAGAAGAGGGGGTCTTAGAGATATGGGTCGCCCCATAAGTTGTGATTGATTCAGGGGAGGTAGCAACAAACAACAACAATCTAGAACAATAGTTCTCTTAGTCTGTTATAGTCAAAGAGATACATAGCAATGTAAACACTAAAATACCTGACATGAACTTTCACAGAGAGTAAACTCCTTTATTTGCTATCTATGAAAGCTTGTTTGACCCTTTTTTTTTTTTTTTTTTTTTTTGGCCTTCAAGGTGGAACAAGAGTTTTACTAAGAGTTATTCAGAAATACAGGTTGACTCTCCCTTATCTGAAATACTTGGGACTAGAGGGGTTTTAGGTTTTGGATTTTGGAATACCTGTATTTGCCTATACATACATAATGAGATATCTTGGGGACGGGACACAAGTCTAAAACACAAAATACATCTATGTTTCATACACATATTATATGCATAGCATGAAGGTAATTTAATACAATAACTTTGTTCATGAAACCGAATTTGTGAACACAGAACCATCAGAAAGTGAAGGTGTCACTACCTCAGCCATCCATGGAAAAAAAAATGTTGGATTTTGAAATATTTCAGAATTCAGAATTCCAGATAAGGGAAACTTAACATGTACTCTTTGAATTCACTCCTTCACATTTTGAAATTCTTTGTTCTTGACTTGAATTGTTTTACAAATCTGTCATCCTAGTGTCCAAAATGGAGGCTAGAAAAGGATTTTCCTCAGTTCTGCCGCCTTCATGAAAGTCTCTAAGAGGAGTGTTCTCTTTTCATGGTTTTGCAAATAGGAGAAGCCATGCAAGTCATACTGTTTTTGTTTTGTTTTGTTTGTTTTACATTTCCATTAGTGATGCTCAGGTTTGCCATCTGCTGCCATAACTTCCTCTTGCTCTCTCCAAGACCATTGGGCCTGTTCCAGTTAAAATAAAATAGAAAAGAATTGTACACATTTGTGGACAAATTTTTCACATGGATGCATATTAATGACAAGTATTGCGGGTACTTTCAAAATCTGCACAATGGTGTTTTTGCACACTTTCCAAACGAGCTCTCATTTTTCCTTTGCAGAATGTACTGCAGGCTTATGGGCTTTTGAACACAAATTGTGCATGTTTCTGTGTACCTTATAGGAGGTGCAGATAAGTTTGTTCGGCAAAAATAAGAACAACAAGAGCAAAGTCAACCAATCTAAAAAAATCCTCAAACCCAGGTTGGTCCCACACTTTTGTTTTCCATCAATTTAAGTTGGAATAAAAATAGTGGCCAAATTCCTTCACAGCATTCATAACTACAGAAATGTAGTTACAAACGTTTACAGGAATTGAACCTTGGAACTCATCGTAAACTGGAGGTTGTTTCTCTGTGCAACGGAGGTCTGCAGTATGGGCAAATGGGGCCCTTCAAAATGATTCAGTTAGCCTCCTCCTTCTTCCAAAACATGATGCAATGAGCAGAATCTTCTGCTCCTCACAACATAGCTTGGGAGGCGAGAGGATGTTAACTGCATCATTGTGAGTCTCCCCACTCACCCATGCCACAAAATTCCACCACATGGAGCAGCTTCTTCAAGTTCAAAGTGGGTTCTGGGGGTATTCACCATCTTGATGAATATAGAGTATGGATATATAATGCTAGATTATGAATGTGTAACTACAAGGCAGGATGCCAGACCATGTTTATTTTCTTCTGTTTCCTCAAGAGGCACAATCTATGACTGAACACATGATGAAGGAAGTTTTCTACATATCAGTTCTGCATATTACTTAACAGTCAAAATCTTCCATAACAAAGCTGTAAGTTATACTAAAACTGTTGTGCCAAATTGGGAAGGTCTTTGATTGACAAGTGGGATGTCCCCATGTCTGTTGCTTCTTCAGCACCCTAATGTGTGTCTTGCTTCAGTGGTAACTCATTTGACTTTGCTCATTCAGAGTCAGGGAGAAGAATTAGTTGAAATATTTTGTAACTGTCAGCAGTGTTCTTTGTCTACTCTGTCAGTCAAAGCAAAACTGGCTCTGATAGAGAGGAGTTCCAAAGAGAAGATCAGACATTTCCTTCTTTTGCTTTTTCTCCTCCAAATAGTATCTTCCCACCGCCACCTTCAGTTTATAATGAGTTGAAAAACTCACTCAGAAGTTGGAGGTCGTTTGGACTCTCTGCCAAGGCAGGGTACAAATTGTGGCACCTGGAGAGCAGAACAAACATAGCTTTTGATAGACAGGAATCTACAGTTTCTATAATTGGTCCTTTTACCATTTCCCAGGAAAGGTAAGTCCTATTAGTGTGATTCACCGCAGACACAAGATAGTGGTAAATTACTAAAGCATCAAGTATGGAAAGAAACTCTCTGGGTAACTTTTTTTCTACTAGAACACATGTAAAGAAAATTGTCATATGAATGCTGCTGGTGACTGTATAACTTTTGAAAGGCCAATAGTAGAAGGAACAGCAGTAGCAGCAGGACCATAGGTAGAAGTGTCAGTTTTGAAATTCTGCAGACTTCATGGTCCAAGGAACAAAGCCTTGACTCCCTGTAGGGTAGATGATTCCCTGTGGGGTACATGATTCTTGAGAGCCAAGCTACAGCCAGAGGAAACGGGCAAATTTTCATAGGCTTAGAATAGCTGGCAGCGGGGGGTGGGGGGGCAGCTATGGAAGGCAAGGGTGTTGGCAAAAACATCCCTAGAGGACATTTAGAGGCAAAAACATTTTTGATTTTTTTAACCCCTGGTGGGCCCTAGCATCCAAAAAAACCCAGCCCTGGAAATGCATGTGGCCTGTGGCCTGCACTTTACTAACTCGAGTTTAGGATGTATGAGACAAGAAGACTCCTTCACCATGTGTCTCAGCACACTGTATACCATGAAATCCTCTTTGCTGTTTGGTGTGGTGATACTGAGGGTTCACACCAATGACCCAACTGCCCCAAGTTAAGCTCTTTTATTCTTGAAATAGTTTAGCAATCTGTATCATGTAGGGCTGGAAAGAAATTTCATTTGGCTTGAGTATCTGGATAAATGGAGATCAAGAATACCTACTGAAACTTGAGAGAAAATGCGTATCTCCCTTTAAGCCTTCACATGTTTTTGAGGCTCTCCAAGTAAGTAACAATTTGTAAGGAACTCTGAGAGCTTTTGTGGCTGACGAAGTGGGATACAAATAGCATCTAGGTATCATCTAAATAAATATATAACTAAAACTGAGAATAAGGCATATGTTTTAAAATGCATATAACTGGGAGAAACTAAAGATACTTTAGTTAATAGGAAGAAATTAGGTAAATTATGCCAATAAAACTAGTACAAAAGGAAAAGTGCATCAAAATGTGAACAAATTTCACTATGGGAAGAAAATTAGTCTCAGGACCCAGTATGAAATAAGGATAAGAAGAATGCAGGTAGCATTCAGACTAACTGAATCAAATTGAAACTAAGGCCTGAAACAGACAGGCCAAATAAAACTGCTTCTGGCTGCTTTGGGGACATGGTGTTTATATTAAAGCTGGGAGCCCTAGCAAGGCTGTGCCATGCCGGCCCAAAAAGGATTTCATCTGCTCCTGTCAGCTGCTAGATTGGGACTGTGACAATAGCTCACTTCAGGAACAGACTCTGCAGTCACTGCAGTCCCAGCCCAATCTGGTGCAGAACGGCCAGAGGTAGCTTCTTCCAGAGCTTTGGTCCTAAGTGATCTTCCTGATTAAGAGATAGGAAAGGAGTATAATACTTATAAGTCCTGACCCATGGTGAAGATTCAAAGTGAAGTCCAACAACATCAGAAGTTCTATGGTTGCCCCTGCCACAGTTTAAGATATTGAAGAGCAAAAATTTGCACCTTGCTGAATCAGATTCTCCCCAAAAGACCTTCCCAAACTCTGAAATGGTGCTGGTGTGAAAAGCAGTGGGGTCCTAAATGTAAATAATAATAATAATAATAATAATAATAATAATGTTTATTAATAGCCCGCTCCTCTAATAAAATACAGAGTAAAAACGACAATCATATCCCTCCCCAACCGCTCCCCTTAAAACTAAATTAAACCAAGACAAATTAAAATTGGCACAGATTAAAATTGGTCAACAAGTATTAAACAAAGTGCAATCTCATGAACTATTCACGTGCAAGTCCGCTTTAAATAAATTCAGCTGGATTAGACAAGGGCAGCTGAGATAATTCCCATTTCTGTCTCTGTTTTCAGAGCAGGGAGTGGATATTCCATTTATTTCCTGTTTCAAGGAAAGGCCTGCCGGAAAAGATGCGTCTTTAAAGCCGTTTTGAAACTGGCCAGTGATGTAATGAGACGCATCTCGTCCGGCAGGTCGTTCCAAAGCTTAGGGGCAGTAGCTGAAAAGGCCCTCTGAGAGGTCTGGGACAGTCTGGTTTTCATCGGCTGCAGTAGGTTCCTCCCAGAGGACCGAAGTGTGCGGGGCGGTTCATACAGGAAGAGGTGGTCCTTAAGGTAGGATGGGCCTGGGCCATGCAGGGCTTTAAAGGTTAGTACCAACACCTTGTACTGTGCCCGGAAACTAATGGGCAGCCAATGGAGAGCTTTGAGCACTGGTGTTATGTGCTCTCTCCTCGATGTTCCAGTGATAAGCCTGGCTGCCATATTTTGAACTAGTTGAAGTACATGTTGTTTAGTACTCTGTTATCAATAAAGCTCTTTGCATATGCTTATGTATGTGCTTCTAAGTCACC
The DNA here is from genome assembly GCA_034509955.1 of Urosaurus nigricauda. Taxonomy (NCBI): domain Eukaryota; kingdom Metazoa; phylum Chordata; class Lepidosauria; order Squamata; family Phrynosomatidae; genus Urosaurus; species Urosaurus nigricauda. Next base: position 249,743,491 of record JAOEGL010000001.1, on the reverse strand, counting down.
TGTCGATTTATAGTGACCTTATGAATTTCATTGAGTTTCCTTAGGCAAGGAATACTCAGAGGTGGTTTTGCCAATTCCTTCATTTGAAATATAGCCTACAGCACTTGGTATTATTTGGCAGTCTCCAGTCCAAGTACTAACCAGGGCTGATCCTGCTTAGCTTCAAGTTCAGATGGGATCTTGTGACTTTAGGGTAGACTTTATGTACTATTCTTGTGTACCTTCAAGTCATTTCTGACTTATGGTGACCTTAAGGCAAACCTGTTATGGGATTTTCTTGGCAAGATTAGTTCAGAGTGAATTTGCTTTTGCTTTCTCTGAGGCTGAGAGAATGTGACTTTCCCAATGTCACCCAGTGGGTTTCCATGACTGAGTGTGGATTTGAACCCTGATCTCTAGAGTGATAGGCCAGTGCTCAAACCACTACACTACACCAACTTTATTCTAAACCATAAGTATTCTACCTTCCTCTTTTCCCAAAAATCACCCACAGTTATGCCTTTTTCATTGTGTGAAGTGGTTCATAGCAACAATGTCTAAAATAGGCATCTGTATGATTAGTCCATTTTATGCAGCATGTCATAAATGCACATTAGCATGGGTGACTATAGAGAATACAAGAAAATACTCCCCTTATGAAAAGCTGCTACCATTTTCCTGTAGAGTAAGGAAGATAGGCCTGCCAGGTTCAATGGTGCATAACTGAAGCCTATAAAACAGGAGAAGCAAGTTAACCAAGGTTCATATTCAAAATTACCGGGAACTTTGTTAGATAAGCCTCATTAAAATAGACTACCTGAGAGGCATAGTGAGTACACTCTCAAGGTTTGTCCCTTTCTTCCTCCAGATAATGTTTTATCATTTCAAATTGAAGCTGATAAAATGGAACATTGCTTTTTAGGAACTGGTTGTCAAAAATTTGGACAGATTAACCTTGATGGTGCCAGTTGGAGATGGTCTCTTGAATACTGTTGATGAACGTATCACATACCTAAGAATTATGAAGTATAAGTACTGAGTTAAAAATCAAGCAATATAAATTAAAGGATTGCAAGGGGGTGAGGGTTTCTGCGTTGGGTTTTCCCCGTCACAGTTCTGATCATGAGACCTGATCCTCAACCTCACTGAAGTGACATTAGAGATCTTATGTAGCAGGTTTGCCAGAATCATGATGGTCTAGAACCCAACCTAACCATGCAGGAAATGTCAGATCACGGGGGTTTTATGTGCATCACACTGCAGGAAAACAAGAAAGGTACCTTCTGAGTTTAAGTAAGATGGCAGGGGTGGGTCACATTCTAACATTTTTGAATGATAAATCAACTAAAATCAATTTCTGAGAATGATCAAAAGTTTATTTCCAGCTTTTATTTCCATTTTTAAAACATATTTTTGGCTTGTTTGGTGTTCATGGATTGTTATGGATCATTTAGGCAGCATTTTCTACCACTTTTAACATATTTAAGGAGTCTAGGGTGAGGAAGGGTGTGATGGGATTCAGTACTCAGTGCACTCTTGGTATCCCCTGGGGTTTGGTTCCAGAATGCCCCGTTCCCCATGCCATGGATATCAAAATTCTTGAATACTCAATTAAAATGGTGTCCATTGTATAGAATGGCAAAATCGAGGTTTGCTTTTTGGATTTTTTTTTAATAGTGGCACCTATACTGTGTTTTCCCCAAAATAAGACAGTGTCTTATATTAATCTTATTTTCAGAGGATGTTTATTTTTCCATGAAGAAGAATTCACATTTATTGTTGAACAAAAAAATAAATTAAAAAAAATGGGCATGCTTCCAAACAAAAACTTTGTTAGGTCTTATCTTCGGGGGAGGCCTTATATTTAGCAATTCAGCAAAAACTCGACTAGGTCTTATTTCAGAGGATGTCTTATTTTAGGGAAACAGGGTAGGTGCAGAATCCATGCATATGCAGGAGTGACTTTACTATGGGTTCTTTCATATGGTGTCCATGGCTGAGTGGAATATATTTCTGCTCACAAAAGATGTGGCATTCCCTTTCTGTCAGTTCTATCACTTAGCTCTCTGTGTTATGTCCTGTATTGTTCTGGAAGGTTTTAGTGGGATGTGGCTTGCGGGGCCGTAATGAACAGAGATGATTTCTTCTCTTTCTTTCTTTCTTTCTTTTTTTTAAGAACAATTTATGTTCCAAAACTTGCATGTGTGGAAAGGGTTTTAGTCCATGAAAAGCTACATACAACTGGATTGCACCCCAATGCCTATAAAATGAGAAGAGCCAAGTTAAAAGTATACAGGGAATCCATACCTAGCGTTCTTTAGTTATTGTTACTGACAGATTCTTGGGGGCTCTTTAATAAGACCACAGCAAAGCTTCCTATGAAACTTTTGTAATCTCATGTACATGCAGATAGCTTTGGCTTCTGCTTGCCCTGTGGCAAGCTGCTTCTGCTTGCTCCTTTGAGCAAAGGTGATTTTCATTTACTTTCTCTCTCTTGCTCTCTCTCTCTCTCATTCCTTTATGTAGAAGTTGGGGCTGGGGCTGTGGCATTACGAAATAGCCAAAGGCTCCTGCCTAATTTTCGTTCATAATATAAATGCTACATGCTGTTTTGTGGGCTTGAGTTTGTGATTGCTGCTAAGCTAAAGGGTGAATATTAGCATCAGATACATTTTTTAAAAGGTACAAATGTTAGCTTGCAAGGGAAAGGGGGGAACACTGCATATGCAAGCATTAGGTCTGGGAAAAGTTATTGTCAATTAGCTTCCCCTACCTTATGTCAGATAGCAAAACAAAGAATATATTAAGTCTAGCCCAGTACAACTTGTCTTGGTAATGGCAAATTTTGCAGAAGATATTTTTTATTATTATTATCAAAAAGAAGAAGAGGAGAAAGAAGGGAGATAAGGAGGGGGAGGAAAACAGCATTGTTAATACAGATTCCTGATTCTAGCATGGAACTTTGAATCTTCATTTCCCCCTTGATATTTACTCTTGGCAATAGCCTTGTAAAATTAATTAGACTGAGAAATAGATGGTTGACAATGAAGCTTATCACATGCACTTTTGCCCCTGCTCTGAGCATTGGCAGGGGATGCACGTGGCCAAGTGAAAGCACATTTTCTCACATATCGTACTGTCCTCAAGGTGTCCCCATGCCATTGCCCAGTGCTAAGCCATCCCTGGGCTCAGGTGTATGAATTTTGAAAGATGGAAGCTTTCTGGCTGAGCAAAATCATGCGGCTGAGCCCTGATCGGGGATGGCTTAGGGCCAGGCGATGGCATGGAACACCTTGGGGATAATATGGCATGTGATAAAATGTGTTTTCACTCAGCCACATGCATCCCCTGCTTATCACCAAATCAGGGACAAATGTATATGTAATAAGTTCCAATGACTCTCCAGGAAGAGCCCTCTTCAAGTGTTCCAAAATTGTAAGTGTAGAGGAAAACACAAATGTATTCTGTGACCTCCTCTTGTTTACAAAGAAGCAATGAAATGCACATGTAACCATGTTAAATTGAACAAGGTTACCAACATCCGCATGAGTTATATTTCTACCTGCCAGTTCATAGAGTAGAAAATGGAGGCCACAGAGTGTATTATCACTCCCCTCCATGTTTACAATTTTAAGGTGCTTTACATTTTTCTGGATAATCAGAGATCCTATACAATGTACAGAGCTTGAAAAAAAAACTTTTAAAAAATAGAACTCCCAGAAACTGCAGTCAGCAGGGCCATTGTCTGTGCTGGCTGAGGGGTTTTTGGAGTTACAGTATGTTCCCTTCCCAAAACACTTTTTCAGTTTCTACCAATGTCCCATATACTTCTGTTAACTCTCTGTTTAAATTCTTTATAAGACCCAATGAAAAGCTGTCATTTGTCATCTAGAAAATGGCCATCCTTCAAATCAATCTGTATTTTATTTTATTTTATTTTATTGTTGATCTGATATCCTGCCTTTCTCCCAGCAGCTGACAGCAGATGGTGGCATATAACATTTTTAAAGCACAACATACAATTTTAAAAAGCTTAATACAAATGTTAAAACACAATTAAACTAAATTTCTATTTTTTTATAAAAAAAACACAAGTTAAATACAAGTTAAAAGCAGCATTACAAACAAGTTGAAAACATCAAAAGGTGCTTAAAACACAATAAAATGAAAACCTGACACTCCACCCATTAAAAGCCTATCTACCACAACACACTAAAATCAAATGCTTCACTCAAAGGTTACTATTTTAAAAAACCTTATATTTTACTTGTGCAAAGAATCCTTTGGCTTCTGAATTGTAGCTCAGTAGTAGTAAACATTTGTCAAAAAAATTGGTTCCAACTCCAGTGCCTGGCATAACTAATTAAAAAAGGATTTTTCAGAACTTGATAAGAAAGATCCCTGCCAGAGCACCTGAGATCCTATGCCAGTCAGACTAGATAATCCAATAGCCAATTCAGCAATATCTTATTTTCATGCAGATGTATTACTGTATATACTCGACTATAAGTCAACCTCATGTATAAGTCGAGGGCAAGTTTTGGGGCCAAAATTATGGATTTTGCTATGACCTGTGAATAAGTTGAGGGTAAAATGTAGGGGCTTATAGCAAAGGATCTAAAGGATGAATCAAAACAAAACAATGTCAAATAACTTCCAAAAGTCCATCAGACATATTTCTTAGTGCTTATTCTTAAGACTGGATGAGAGAGTAAAGGGGGTCAGTGCTTCCAGGACAGATTATACTCTTGCTTTTCACCACGGGATGGTTCCTTCTTTTAAAGAAGAGTTAAGATGCAGTACTTACATTGACCCGTGGATAAATTGACTCAGGTTTTGTGGGTCAATTTTTTGACCTAAATTTCTAGACTTATACATGAGTATATACAGTATGCAATATAAGCTTAAGAAATACATGCATCTCTGTTCCATATGCACACTGCACATAGAACCGCAACTGCATCATGTATCAATTATCTAGCTGGAATTTCCCATCCTTTACCACGGGACAACTAAACCTGAATAAGCATAAGGTCTTCTTTTCATTCCACAGGTTCATCTTTGGCATCCAGATTCCTCTTTCTGAAATTCTAGGCCTAAACCTAGCTAGAGTAGACCAGTTCTATGAATTTAATCTATGGCTGCATCCACACTGAAGACATAATCTGGTTTGACATTGCTTTAAGTGCTCTGGCTCAATGTGATGGAATTCTGGGGATTGTAGTTTGTTGTGGCACTAAAGCAGAGCAAACTGTTATTCCACCTCATTGAGCCAGGGCAGTTAAAGCAGTGTCAAACTGGATTATGTCTCCAGCGTGGATGGAGCCTGTGTTACTAACAAATGGATTTAGCTTTTAATCAGAGAAATCAAATTGTGTATGTGGGCACATATGTGCATTTACACACCATCTCTAGTTCCAGTGTAATGCTCACGATGGTTTACAAGACCTTAGAACCACAATATAATAAAACAGAAGAAAAATACATCAAAATACAAATCACAATATACAGTATCCATTAAAATATAACCTCTGCATAAAACAGCAGCAAAATTCTGATGGGATTAAAAATAATTCTATCAAAAATGAAGATTCAGACAATGCAAATCAAGTTGTTTCAGGAAGTCATTTTATATCTGTAAAAATTTAGCCTGTCAGAATAAATGGACTTCATCTTTGTTATTCTGTGATGTCAAAAGTAAGGCAATTGACTTTTTCCCCCCAAACAAGATGCTTTTTTCTGCAAGTGGTCTCCTATCATTGTGCACAGCCTCTTATTGTCTTTTATTAAAGCCAAATGGAATTGTGAAAAGTGCTTTAGCAATTAGTCCTTCAATGAAACGATTACCACAGGAAAATCCAATCCCCTCTTCATAATCATGAAATAAACTATGGTTGCTATAAACAAGAGAGTCTCATGCTAATAGTTGGATTTAGCCAGAGTGAGCAAAAAATGGACAGTTGCATTGGGCCAGGCTTATATATCTTGTATTTCTTGTCCAGTCCATGTGCTTGCAAGCTTCTTATTATTCTTAAGAGGTGCATATTAATTAAATGGACACTGTACTATTAAGTTACATTTTTCATAATAAAAATCTATCACTGTGTCTAACCAGATGCATACAAACACCTAGTTCTCTGGATGAACATGAACACGCACATTTGCATCAAAAAATGACCTTCAGTGGAACCCAGCTGAGCATTTCACAACTGAACACCATGTCATAGAGAGTAAAGTGCATTTGTGTGTAATCACATCATTTGTGAATGTGGAAACAAAATAATGCATTGAGATATACTTTGCTGGAGTGCATGGCTTCATTTCTATTTAATGTATAACAGCAAGGGGCCTTTCATAGTACAAAGATAAAGCACTATGATTCCACTTTAACTGTCATGGTTCCATTCTACAGAAATCTGGGATTTGCAGTCTGGGGAAGAGGATTTAGAATTCTCAACCAGAGAGCTCCTTCAGTGCCTCCAAAAAATGCAGCTGCAGCTATAACTTTCAAAACTACCTGTATTTCTCAAAATTACAAACTTCAGAATTCTATAGGTTGTTTTCGTGACAGTTAAAGTGGAATGATAGTGTTATAATGGTGCAGTGTGCAATGACCCCTAAGAAACATTAAATTGGATCCAAATTAATGCTGCTGGCAGAGATGTATTCAAGTTTTTTACTCCTAATCTCAAGTCATGTCTCAAGTCTCTACCTTCAAGTCTCAAGTCTAGTCTCCGGTCCTTGCAAGATTCTTTCAAGTGAAGTCTCAGGTTGAATCTTAAGTCTGGGAGCCAACACAGAAGAAAAGGAGGCAGGCTGTATGATCTTAGGAAAAGTGATTCCCCTTCCCAGTAATATTGTGTACCATTTCACTCAATTGCGGCATTAGATTTGCTTTCTGCTACATTACTCAAGACAGCCAATATGGAGCAGTGGTTTGAACTTTGGATTTTACCCCAGGAGACCATGGTTCAAATCCTTGCTCACCCAAGAAAACCTACTGGGTGATTTGGGTAAGTCATATTTGCTTAGGAAGGAAAAAGAGTGTGGCCAAAGTTACCTCGCATTGTTCTCACCTAAGCTCAACTGACTTGGCCTGGAACAGGTTTCAGCACAAGATAATTTGCATGTATATCACTAAATCTGAGCTAGTGTGAGAGTTTATTATGGACAGAGCTTGGAAGAGTTGTTGTTGTGATATTGTGTGGTGACCCTAAGGTGAACCTGTCATGGAGTTTTCTTGGCAAAATTTGTTCAGAAGAGGTTTGCTATTGCCTTCCTCTGAGGCTGAGAAATGTGGCTTGCCCAAGGTCACCCACTGGGTTTCCCTGTCTGAGTGAGGATTTGAACTCTGGTTACTCAGTGTCCTAATCCAACACTCAAACGACTACCCAGTTTCCCTGAAAATAAGACATCCCCTGAAAGTAAGATCTAGCAGAGGTTTTGCTGAATTGCTAAATATAAGGCCTCCCCCGAAAGTAAGACCTAGCAAAGTTTTTGCATATAAATATATAGAGAGTATATAATAAATGTTCATTTTTTTGGTTCTACAATAAATGTGAATTCTTCTTCATGGAAAAAATAAGACATTCCCTGAAAATAAGACCTACCGCATCTTTGGGAGCAAAAATTAATATAAGACACTGTCTTATTCCCGGGGAAACAAGGTATGCAATGGGCCCTTGTTATTCACTGGAGTTTGTTTCCAGGTCCCACCATGGATACCAAAATCCACGAATGCTCAAGTCCCATTAAATACAATGGCATAACAAATTGTGTCCCTTACTGTATATAAAATGGCAAAATCAAAGTTTGTTTGTTAGAATTTAGTTTTTTTGGAATATTTTCATTCCGTGGATGCTTGGATCCATGGAAAAAAAAATCTGTGAATATGGAGGGCTGACTGTGCTGTGCTGGTTCTCTTGGAAGAGTTACATTTTTTGGGATTACATCTTCCAGATTCTAATGGCTGGCCATCGCTGTACTTCCTGCAGGGGTTTGGGTATTGTAATTGAGATAAGTAAGTAAGTAAGTAAGTAACTTTTCCAAGCTCTGATTATGAGTTCAAAAAGCCTTTATGAACTGGGGATTTGGCCATCAGTCTGGATAACTTAATGATTTAGCCAGAGGTAATTTGCAACATTATCTGCACACACTTAAAATAATTCTCGAACTTTTTCCTCATTTATTTTTTCCCCTTTAAAACTGCTATTATACTTAAAGAAAATGAAATCTAACAAATCATTTGATGTGATCAGGGTATACTTTTTATCTCATGGGTTTAAGCAAATCCACAGGCCTCAGGAGCCACAGGTCTCTCCATAAGTCATGTGAAATACCAAGGACCTAGCAAGCTTTCTATACCTTTTTCAGAAAATAATTTCACAGCAGGAGATCAAGAAATATTATTGACTGGGCAATCAGTGCTTTGAAATGCTTTGGTAAAAAAAGATCTGCGAAATTGTTTCTAGGAACCAAGTAAATGCTCTCTCATGAGTGGTGTAGGAGAACTCTAATCAGGAAACCACAATCAAGTATAACTCCTTAGTGAGTGTACACTTGGAAGCAACCCAAATTTCTCTCTCTTTAATGTGTGATATATCAATAATGTCATTGGGAAAAATGCATATTTCCCCCACACTTTGAATTATAACCCTGGAATGCAAAATGGGATGACATTGGGCCAAAACACACTGCAGAAATAGTCCACTTTGAGACCACTCAATGCTGGGGAATTCTGGAGTTTTGTGAGCTATTTAGCCTTCTCTGTCAGAGAGCTCTGGTGCTACAAGAAACTGCAGTTCCCAGAATTCCCTAGCCAGAGCAGTTAAAGTAGTCATGAACTGGATTATTTCTGCAGTGTGTTTTGGCCCATTGTCTGACCTGGGACGGGCCAAATTTTCATTACAATTCATTAATTGGTAAGAATTTATCACAATTTGCAATTTTCTTGAGTTTTAGGTTGTTGAGTAGCTGAGATTCCTTTAAAAAAATGAAAATTGAAACATGAAAACTATTCCATCAAAGCTCAGGGTTTTGAGTGTGTAACAGTTCTGAATGCCTGCTTATTCAACTATTCCTTCTGTTGATGTGCACCTTCAAGTCATTTGGTGCTCCTCAGGCAATCCTATCATGGATTTTTCTTGGAAAGATTCGTTCAAGATGGAGTTTTTCCTTTGCCTTCCTTAGAGGCTGAGAGAATGCATCTTGCCTAAGGTCACCCAGTGGGATTCCATGGCTGAGTGGGGATTTGAATCCTGGTCTTCAGGGTTCATAGTCCATTGGTCATAGTCCAATACTCAAACCACTACATTATACTCTCTCTCTAGTGGTGAATAAGACATCCTCTTTCCCCTCCACCCCCAACAGATTTATCATCTTTAACTGCCACAGAACAAGCATTTAAAACCATATATGTTCATCTTTCTCTCTGTGTGTGTATGGGGAAGAAACCGCACATTGGATTTCTACTTTTTCTCTTTCCCCTCTGCACACCTCCCTTAAATTTGAAAATTTGCTGGAAAAGCTTCCCCCAGGGAAAAAAAAACCTATGCAGAAAATGTGTGGGGGACAAGAGGTGCTGCAAAGTAGCACTTGCCATTCTCATTCATCTGATAGGTAGAGAAAGGCTGGATAAAAACCTACTGCCATTTCTCAGATATTTCTCTCTCTCTCTCTGTATGTATGCAATGCCCCTGAAGGATCTTTCATAAATGCTTAGCCTTTGACTAGCTCTTGTACAATAACATTTCTCTGCCCTGTAATGACATGTTTCTAGAAAATAGTGGTGTTCTGACCCAGTTTGTCAAAAGGACACATGCTGACTTGATAGAAAATGCTAGCAAAACTTTAAGAACCTTTCATCATCTTATTAATTCTTCATCAAGGCAGACCATCCACAAATTACTGGTACAGAAGGACAATAAACGCTGATGGTCAAGTCAAGTCAAGTCAACTATTATTTGTATCAAGCCATAGGCCATTGCAGTTATAACAAATACAATATATACCAGCAGAAATAACTACATAAAAGCTTATTAAGACTGAGACTTAGATTAAGGATATTATTACATGAACTCTGTTCTTGTTTCAATGACGCTAATTAACAGAAATGGAAACATACCAGTTTGAGAGCAGTCATTTAAAGATGTCTGTGATAATCTCCTAAATCTAAGACTAGACTAAAGCAATCTTCTCTCTGAAATATGACTGTGTTCTAAAAACAGATATAAACAGTATAACCAAAGGGCCTTAACTTGCAAATTAGATCACTGAGTTCATTTTAAAAGTCTGTGTATGTGTGTGTATATACACACATTTATATAAAAATACATATAAAATTGTGCAATATCAAACTCAAGACTTGACAGTAGCCTTTATTTTAACAGCAATTGCTAAAAAAATTTGGCTGTTTTTAATATGACCATAGGATCACAATTTTCAAAAATGAAAATTTCTATAATAATTGGCTGATGCTACAATAATTGACCAGAAGCTGTTCATTTTTAATCTCCTTTTTTTAAACAAGGTTATGAAATATTATTTTGATATAAAGTTGAAAATACAGACAACAAAAAGGAAGAACATCATATAACAATGTCATTGAGCCAGTGTTGGTTATTGGTCTCTGGGTGTGTGGATGTGTCACTAGAGGGTTATGTTCTCTTTGTAAAGGTGTTGTTACACTGGATTATCAATACATCATTGAGGGAGGGACAGTTCCCTGACCATCTTAAATTGGCCACAGTAAAACCAATATTGAAGAAGCCCTCCCTCGACCCCCTGGTTCATAATAATTATCGGCCAGTCTCGCTACTGCCATTTTTGGGCAAGGTGATCGAGAGGGCGGTTGCAATCCAGCTTCAATCGATCTTGGATGAAACAGATTATCTAGATCCATTTCAAACCGGTTTTCGGGTGGGCTATGGGGTTGAGACTGCCATGGTCGCCTTGGTCGATGATCTCCGTCTGGGCATCGACAGGGGTAGCGTGTCCCTGTTGGTGCTCTTGGACATCTCAGCGGCTTTCGATACCATCGACCATGGTATCCTTCTGGAACGCCTGGCAGAGGTGGGAATCGGAGGCACTGCGCTCCAGTGGTTCCGATCCTATCTTTCTGGGAGGTTCCAGATGGTGCAGCTGGGGGACGTTTGCTCCGACAAGAGGGCCCTCAGCTCTGGGGTCCCTCAAGGAGCCATTCTGTCCCCCATGCTCTTTAACATTTACATGAAACCGCTGGGAGAGATCATCCGGAGACATGGGGCGTGGGGTTATCAGTATGCTGATGACACCCAAATAGTTTTCTCTATGTCTCCGACTGATGCAGTGACCAGGGATGGCGTTGCTCCTCTCATGGCCTGTCTGGAATCGGTAATGGACTAGATGAGGGAAAACAGACTCAGCCTGAATCCAGAGAAAACGAAAGTACTGGTGATAGGTTCCCCCGGCCCAGGGATGGAGGTGGTTTCACCTGTCCTGGACGGGCTCACGCTTCCCGTTAAGGACAGTGTACGCAGCTTGGGGGTGCTTCTTGATTCGTCACTCCATCTTACTTTTCAGGTGGATGTGACGGTCAGGAGCACCTGTTATCAGCTTCGGCTGATACGCCAGCTGCGTCCCTACCTGGACCGGAGGGACCTTGAAACTATAGTACATGCTCTGGTAACCTCTCGATTAGACTTCTGCAATGCGCTCTACATGGGGCAGCCTTTGTATCACACCCGGAAACTGCAATTAGTGCAGAATATGGCAGCACGGGTGGTCACTGGCGCTCCCAGGGCCGCCCATATAACACCTATACTGAAAGATCTTCATTGGCTGCCTATTCGCTTCTGGGCTCAGTACAAAGTGCTGGTTATTACCTATAAAGCCCTAAATGGCTTGGGCCCAGAGTACCTGAAGGACCGCCTCTCCCCACATAATCCACCCCGCACACTTAGATCCTCTGGGCAACAACTACTTAAAGTTCCGAAGGCAAAATTATCAACCACTACGAAGAGGGTGTTTTCCGTCTCGGCCCCCAGCCTTTGGAACTCATTGCCCACCGAGCTCCGTCTGGCTGCCTCCCTTACCTTGTTTAAGAAGGGGTTAAAAACATATTTATTTGGTCAGGCATACCCCTGATTTCCACTCCCCCACTGTGACCCTCCCCCCCCCTTCCTCCCCGCTTTGCAAGCTGCCCTGGCATATTTTTATATGCTATTGTTTTATGTTATTGTTTTATTGATATATAATTCTCTTATGGTTTTACTGTTTTGTTTTTGCTTTTATTATAACTTTTTAACCATGTATGTATTGCGTTGTGTTGTGCACCGCCCTGATTGTTGGAAGGGCGGTATACAAATAAAATTTTTTATTATTATTATTATTATTATTATTATTATTATTATTATAGTGTGAGTCTCTCTAGTAATTCATCATCATTTCCGTGAGATACAGAATGCCACCAGATTTCTTCAGAGCTCTTATTTTCCTTTCCTGTGGAAGAGATAAGGAACAGGAAGGCTCATTTACACAAACAGTATCCAGAGATTGTTTTATTCCAAAATTGTTATTAACTCAGGAAAACAATTTAAGGACAGTCAAATCCAATGAATTATGGATTGTTATAGCCACATCTCCTCTTTACTATTTCTCTTGGAACATTCACAAATATCTCTATGGAACTGTAACTTCCATTTAGGCTGCAAAGGGGCAACAACCTTTCCACCTATCTGATTAAGTGCTATCCTGCTAAGCAAAAGTGAGAAGAAAGATACACACGGGAGAAGAAAAAATTTCCATAACATGCTCTGCCTTTTGGACTATGCACTTACAATTGATCTTTCTGGACTCTAGGCCTGAATCTACACTGCAGAAATAATGTGGTTCGACACCACTTTATCTGTTATTGCTCCATGCTATGGGATTTTTGGATATGCACTTTGGTGCTCTCTGACTGGGAAGGCTAAATATCTCACAAAACTACAAATCCCATAGTTCCATAGCATTGAGCCATGGCAATTAAAGAGGTGTCAAACTTCTGTATTTCTACAGTACAGATATATCAATCCTGTAAGATCTGGGATCTGCAGGAATATCACTTGCAGCTGCCATTTTAATTGTTGTGACTCCACAACATGCAATCTTGGGCTCTGTAGTTCAGCAAGTACAAAACATTCTCTTTTTGAAAGTGCTACCCATCCCACCAAGCTAAAGCACTAGAGCTTTTTATAGCCAAACTATAAATCCCGGGATGTACAGAGACAGTGTAATGGCAGCATAAACAGTATATTAAACTGGTATAACTTTATTAATCTTTAGATCGGTGCAACTTAAAATGTGTGCCAGTCCATGAGCCATTAGCTACCGGTTTGCTGAGAGGTTTCATGAAGAGTGTCCAAGAAAGAAATAGCTGTAGCCAATGGGCACTAATTGAGGGAAAATGTTGATCCCCGTCTCACATCAGATAGCCTGAGAAGCACTGCTTTAGAGGTTTGCTTGTCCTGGACGATGATGATCAAGGAAGAGTTCTCAAGTCATATATATTTTCTGGCTTCTCTTTTCCATGAAAACCAAGAGTGGTAGAGTGATCTTGTAGCACCTTTGAGAATAACTGAAAGAAGTTGGCAGCATGACTTTCATAGGAGATTATCACACAGGCGATAGGACGTCATTATCTCATCCCTGTCCCGTCATTCCCACACAATCGTGGGAAGGACTTTCAGATGACATCACATTTATCCGGACATCATCACGTCCAGAAAGTGTGAGTGATAGCAATCGTGCTAAAGACTTTCATATGACAGCTCCCTGATCCTGTTATTGTCCCATTATTGGAGTGGCATTGCACTACATTTTACATTAATGGGAGTTCGCATTAATGCAATGGCACTTCAATGAAAGGATCAGCACTACACTATGAAAGGCTTTCATGTGATCACTGTCATGGACAGGATAAGGATGGGAAAGCAATCCTGTCCCTACCCTGTCTGAGGTAATAATGTTCATAGACTTACTGTATATACTGAACTATAATTTGACTTCATGTATAAGTTGAGGTTAGGTTTTGGGGACAAAATTATGGACTTTGTCATGACCCGCAAAGAGGTCAAGGGTAAAACTTGGAGGCTCCTTCAGTGTGTGTATGTGTGTATACGGCAAGAGAGACTCTCACTGGGGCTTTTTGCTTCATCTTTTCAGCTTTTGTTTCATCAGATGCGTGGGTAGGACATGGACTCTTAAACAAACAGCAATATCAATCAATCACCCAGGACTCTTTCTGCTTGTCTCCAGAGAGAAATAAACTCCTCTCTGCACTGCATGGAGAAATCTGAAAGAGATGCTGTCACATTGCCATAATGACCTGTAAATAACTCATATGAAAAAACCTGGGATTTTGGAGTCAATTTTTGGACTTGGTTTGTATGCCACAATTTGTTTGCCATGAGACAAGTAAAATTTTTAAACTTATAGACGAGTATATACGGTAAGTTCCTCAAATGCATTTGGACCAAATTCATCACCAAATGCATCTGAGGAAGTAGACTTAAGTCTATGAAAGCTCATGCTGCCAATTTCTTTCTTTCAGTTAGTCTCAAAAGCATTACAAGATATCTCTACATACTGATTCTACAGACTAACCTGGCTATATCTTTGAATTCTACAAAGAGTGGTCCTGGTGTAACTATGGAGCCACAATGCATCTTTCTCCCTGGGAGAGACTGTTTTTTCTCTCTCTCAATACAACAAACTCAGAGAGTATTTATTTGTATTTTATTTATATGCCACCTTTCTCCAAGAATCGTACCAAAGCTGACTTGCAGATAAAATTTGTTAAAAACTTAATAGTGAGAAAAAACTTCGGGAGAATTAGCTGGAGAAAAGGAGAATCATATACATTTCATTCAGTTCTCTGGAGGATCATCAGGATAGAAATGTAACTAACAAATAACAAATCAACCCCATCCACCCTCATTTCCCTGTAAATATATATGATCCCAACTGAGGAAACAGTAGGGAGGAAAAAGCAAAGATCCATTTTTCAATGTCACAACTTTGATTTGTATATTTTTCAGCTTCTCAAGAGTTGTTGTCATTGTTACTGGGCAGCCTGTTAATTACATACTCTTTTTTAAAATGAAACCCTGAATAAGACTGGCATGGCCCGAATAACATTGGCATTAAAAAGCAGTTCATAAGATCCAATGATAGATCTTATAATTTGTCCCTGATATTCACTACAGTCAACAAAGGTTAGCTGGCCTCGGAAGCCATTATTTGTGTCTTATAGCTAGTGAAGTGCAGATCTGAATCCTATTATGAGGCTCGTCTAAAGTAAATCCATTGTTCACGTATGAATTTAATGGGCTCTAGATAGGGCTTAATTTTCCT
Source organism: Urosaurus nigricauda (assembly GCA_034509955.1). Taxonomy (NCBI): domain Eukaryota; kingdom Metazoa; phylum Chordata; class Lepidosauria; order Squamata; family Phrynosomatidae; genus Urosaurus; species Urosaurus nigricauda. The sequence continues at coordinate 249,728,140 of JAOEGL010000001.1, read as the reverse complement.
ACTTACTGCTATGTGGAAGCAAAACAAGTGTAACTTATAGTGCACTGAAAGAAGATCTACAACTGTCATGCACATTTGTAGTAAACCCTCCCCTACTGCCCCCTCAAAATTAATATTGCAACATATTCAAAGAAGCACTTTCTGCCCCCTCCATAATCTTCCTTTTTACAGGATACTGGAGACATTTACTGCTGATCTCTAGAATTAAATATTTGGTTAATATGGAGACCCCTTGTTCAATGTTCTAATCCTCCATGCAATTAGGGATGTATCCATGCTGCAGAATTAAAGCAGTTTGACACCACTTTAATTGTCATGGCTCCATCGTGTGGAATCCTGGGATTTGTAGTTTGTGAGGTATTCAGCCTGGTCTGTCAGAGAGCTCTGATGCTTCACCAAACTACAACTCCCAGATTTCTACAGGATAGAGTCATGGTAGTTGAAGTGGTGTCAAACTGCTTTAATTTTTCAGTGTAGAAACACCCTTGAACCATGTGTAGGATAAGAGGGATGAACCAGGAAAGCAACTCCCCATCCATTAACTTCAACAAGCTGAAGACTGACAGTCTGCAATGGAGAGCCTGCTCTATTTGTTTTGGACCTCTGAATGAGTAAAAATCCCAATTTTTCATGGCAGTACTTGTGGAGGATGACAAAAGATTTGTATGCCATGAGATGATTTCACCCTCAAGTAGGATTCAGATGCCACTTAGCAATTCTTGTGGATCTCTAAGCACATACGGTGTGTTTGTGTGTGTGGAATGCTACCCCCTGACATGATGACAATGAACATATTTTAATTCAAGTGAATTTCACATTGTGAAATAAAGGAAGTCATTGCCCTCCTGTTCATTTTTAATGTGCTTGGGGAAGAGACACATTGCTTTAGACAGTGGCTGGTGTAATTAGTAGAACCCATTAGAGAAATAGATTTTAAATAAATAATTTGCACCAAAGTCTCCCAGCTGATCTGAATGGGCACACCAAATCCATTTTGATGCTACTAACTTACCTCCACAAGTCCTGCAAGTTTATTTGAAATGTTAATTATGCCCCTCTGAGAAAACACATAAAATAATTGGACTCCTTGCTGGTTTCCCAGCACATACAGGCCCACTCTTGGCATGAGGTCACATGGCTCAAAAGAGCAATGCCTGTTACAAATAAAAATAATCTTACTAATTTTTTTTTTAAAAAATAAAATCTTGATCAATATGGCAGTGCCTCAGTATTTGTTCAAAAGCATTTTTAATAAGATTCTGATATTGGTTGTCATGCATCACAGTTGCCCTTTCTGTGGTTTGCAAATAACTTGCTATTTCTGGAATTGCTTCTAAGAATGCCAAGCGCTACAGTGTTATGACAAACAGCAGGCATCTAATAACTTTCTATTTTTTAAATTACTTTCTCAATATATTCTAATTGAATCCCTCTCCCTGCCTCCTGTGTAGTTCATTATATTAGGATGGAATCCCATGAAGTAGGTGAGAATCTGAGTATCATATAGTTTTCCTAAACTGTCATTCATCTTACTCCATTTTTTCTTTTCCTTTACTTTATTTCTCATGTTTCCAAATTAAATTCTTTGTCTGCAGCCAAAGCCTATCAAGCTTGAAAACTTAGTCTATGCTGAACTGACAAAGAATCTCTCAGTACCTTAAAGACTAAGTAATTTATTGTGGCTTAAGCTTTCATGTATCTGATGAAGTGGGTTTTATTTTGTGAAAGCTTCTGCCATAATATATTTCCTAGTCTTTATGGTATCACAAAAAAAACTCTTTGTTGGTGGTGTTGTAACACAAAGGAGCACAGTTATTTCTCTGGGAAGTGTTTGCCGTTATACAAGATATTGGAGAGAAGGATGTAAGCTGGTCATCATCATCAAGTCCAAATGTTCTTAGTTTTGCTACACTTAGTTCCTGTCCAAAAGGCACATGAAGAACAAAAGCAATACACGCAACATGAAAACCAAAAGGCATATTTGTTAATTATCATCTGTTGCCCTAAATACCCTAAAGGCACCAGATCCTATCTGATGTTGGAGACTACGAAGAATCAGCCCTAGTTTGTACAAGGATGGCAGACTGCCAACAAATACCAGGTGCTGTATGCTATATTTCAGAGGAAGGAACTGGAAATGACACTCTAAATACCAGATATTCCACTCTCGTACCACAAAAAACTAAAGTTTCCATAGCACTGAGCCATGGCCATTAAAGCCATGTCACATTGCATTCTTTCTGCTTGCAGATGCAGTCCTAGAAGCTCACATCTGCTTATTCATGAATGTTTCTATTATGGTTTTGCTTTATATGGCATAATAATAATAATAATAATAATAATAATAGGTTTTATTTATAGCTCGCTCCTCTGTCCAGGCAATCGCAGCAGGGTACAACAAAATTAAAAAGTCATAAGATAAACAATTCCAATAACTTATTACCTCACCTTCCACCCCTTAAAATTAAATTAAACTAACATGTTAAAACCAAGCAGACAAATTTAAAAACAAAACATTAGCATAAAAACAACCATTCCTTGAGCAGCATAGAACTATGTTGGGAACTGGCAGGAAAAACAAACCTAGTTTCGGAGCCAGGAGATTAAGATGTTTCTGGGAAGGCCTGCTGGAAGAGATGTGTCTTTATAGCTTTTTTGAAGCAGTCAAGCGACTTAATAAGGTGGATTTCGTCCAGCAGGCCATTACACAGCCTGGGAGCAGTGGCAGAAAAAGTTCTCGGGGAGGTCTGCGACAGCCCAGTTTTCATAGGCTGCAGCAAGTTCCTCCCAGAGGACCAGAGTATGGGGGGGGGGGGCATCATATGGGGAGAAGCAGTCTCTGAGATAAGATGGACCCTAGCCATGTAGGGCTTTAAAGGTTAAAACCGACACCTTGTATTGCGCCCAGAAACTAATCGGCAGCCAGTGGAGAGACTTGAGCATGGGTATTATGTGCACTTTCCTGGATGTTCCAGTAACAAGTCTGGCTGCCATGTTTTGGACCAATTGAAGTTTCCAGGTTAGGCACAAGGGTAGCCCCATGTAGAGCGCATTGCAGAAGTCCAAGCCTGAGGTTACCAAAGCATGTACCACAGATTCCAAATCCTTCATGTCAGGAAAGGGCGCAGCTGGTGTATCAGACTAGTCATGTGAAGCGACGAGTCCAGAAATACCCCCAGACTGTGAAGAGAGTCCTTACAGGAGAGTATGACTCCATCTAGGACTGGAAGTTGTATTCCCAAACCTGGTTTCGGGCCTATAACTGTCGCTACCTCCATTTTATCTGGATTGAGTTTCAATCTGTTTTTCCTCATCCAATCCATTACCGCTCCAAGACAGTCATTAAGAGGAAAGACGCCATCTGAAGTCTGAGCCGTCGATCTGGTCATGGAGAGAGATATTTGAGTGTCATCAGCATACAAGTTATTGTGGTGAAACTATGACAATAAAGAGGAAGGTAGTTTCAAAAAAGCATTTCTATATGGCCAATGGGGCCCTTAGACACAAATGGTGGAGACTTGACAACAGATCCCTGAGTTTTCTCAGCGTTTTCAGTCTTTCTCATAATTTTTCAAAGTGAATTAAAAAAAAAAAAAAGAGCTGTGTACAGGTTGTGCTTCAAACCAGCTAGCAAGAACATGTCTTCCCCTACAACAAGTCAAGTCACATATAATGTAACTTGGGGTTACATGTGCCTACAGCTTTACTCTAGTTCCTATCCTGTAAAATATTTGAAAGTATATGCTGAAAAATAGAAATTAAATTATTCTCCCCAAGTTACTGATTTTTTTAAAAAAAAGGATGTTGTTATTTCCCCCCCTAGAAGCATTTAAATAAATGTGACCTACCCCTGCCCTCTTAATCTCAACTTCTTTAAGCTCTGTGGTTTATTTCTACAGACTTAACACCATTACATTTAAATATTGATGCAATATTTGTTTGCAAATAGGAAGTCCTGTGCCTTTCTTTGTGATGGAATGGACAGTGGTTGCTGGATTAGAAATGATCCTGATACAGGATACAGTACCCTTCAAGATGATTGTATCAGCTTCTACATCACCATCAGCATTCAGTGCAGACCCCATGACCTGCAGGAAAGCATTCCATTTGTAAAAGGTCAAACATTCTTAGCCTTAAGCTTTTGAAATGAAGCAGAGAAAACAATTTCAGGGCTATTTACTACCCTGTTCTCTGACAGCTTTTGTCCTGGCTTCCTGTAAGAGATATTTGCTTTTATAGTCACAATCCTTTAAGTAAATATGATGCTTGTGGCTACAGGAAACCATCTGATTGCTTTCTTTGAGTTGTAAAGCTTTTTATCTTGTTTCTAGAATCATAAAGCCCACGAGGCATTGCGATTTTCCATTGCTATTGACTGCTGTCCCTTCCATACATTTTGGGTAATCAGATAAGAGTACAGAGGGTGATTGTGTAACTCAAGCAACACACTTCTTAAAAACAAAAAATGAAAATAAAAATACATTGTTGTGGTTTGTTTTACTATACAGGTACACAATTGCTTTAGAGTTAAGTTAAAAATGATTGTTTCCTCAAAGGATTCAGAAGTGTTTTCTAATTTAGATGATCAGCTTCAAAGAATGAATGCCATATACTCCGGACCCTTGGTATTCTCAGGGAGTTGGTTCCAGGTTCCCCCATGGATAACAAAATTTGTGGATGCTCAAGTTGCATTAAATATAATGGTATAGTAAAATGGTGTCCATTATTTAAAATGGAAAAACCAAGTGTAACTATTTGGAATTTATATTTGTTTTGAATATTTTCAAGCAGCGAATGGTTGAATCCATGGATAAAGAATCCAGGGATATGGAGGGCCAACTTACTAATCATAAATATAGACAAACATGGGCCAAAATGTGTTTGAGACCTGAATGTCAACATAATCAGGCCATAATTTAAATAAGAGTTGAAAGACATTCTGAGATAACAACTAATTTGATTCTCTCTAAAATATTTTGAACAGTGAGAGCTAAAAGAAGACAACAGGAATGGGGGGAAAGGGGATGGATCCAGCAGTAGCCCATCATACTTTAACAGACAGTGTTTGTATATATGGGGGAGAGTAATAGTTGGGCTGAAATATTAATGTTTGTTTGACATTTTGTGAGAGGTAAGCATTCTCCTGTGGGGACAAAAGGTTCCAGGTGGTGGGGTTAGAGGTGGCAATACAAGTGCTTGTTGTATTATCCTTTTTGGGGGGTTCATTTACACTGTAGAAATAATGCATTTTGAAATCATTTCAGCTGTTATGCCTCCATCCTACAGAATCCTGGGATTTATAGTTTTGTGAGGCACCAGCACCCTTGGCATAGAAGACTAAAAGCCTTGTAAAGTTACAAATCCCAGGCCTCCATATGATGGAACTAAACAACGTAAAGTGGTGTCATGTGGTGTATTTCTACAGTGTAGATGTACCATGTGTGTTTCTTGAGGACTATTCCTCCATTATGTATGTTGTTACTACAGGGAAACACTTCTCTGAGATCTTTCTTTCCCAAGTTCCTAAGTGGTATCAAACTGTATTCTTTCTGTAGTGCAGGAAGAAATCTTTTCCATCATCTTTCTAATTCTGTGTGTGTTTGTGCCTTCAAGTCACCTGTCGACTTACAATGATTCCATAGGGTTTTCTTAGGCAAGGAATACTCAGAGGTGGTTTGGCCAGTTCCTTCCTCTGAAATACAGCCCATAGCACCTGGTATTCATTGGTGGTCTCCCATCCATGTAATAACCAGAGCTTATTCTGCTTAGTTTCCAAGATCAGATGGGATCTGGTACCATTAAGGTATCTGGACACCCCTTTTGTAATTAGGGACAGACAAAAACAGGAAAAAACAAACACCATATCATAATACAGAACATTGCCAGAGGATTCTCTGGCTCCCCTTCCCATTTATGCTTCAGCTCAAGAATGTAAGAAAAAATATCTTTGTGCAGTGTAGACAGTGAGACCCTGGAAAAAGTCACCATGAGAAATTTATCTCAAATCCATCATATGCTGGCAAGTGTATCAGTCTCTTGTCACCCCTCCAACATTTATTTGTACGTATTTTGAAAATATGTTGCACTTTCATTGGTGGTGAAAGCCATTCAGAAAGGATTTCTCCCTCTCTTCCCAAAAACTAAATTCTCTTGCCTTCATACTTAGTGCCTTCATTTAGATGGAAATAAAATACTTACCCGAAAGGAAACTGTCTATCAGCATCCCTAAATCCAACAGGCTTTTAAATACTCCTTCGTAAAACTCATAAAATAGTTCAGTCAACATTTTGAATAGCTTGAATACCATGTCTTAAATCTAGTGATTCATCACTCAAAATACATTCAGAATTAGTCACTGGCAAATTACCTCAAGCAATACAAGACTGTATACAAGAGAGCATATTTACATATTAGATATGGAAAGAATATTTGCCCTCATTCATTTCCTGGCTGAAAAATGGTTTTCCCAACATTTAAGAAATGCAGTTAAGAAGAAGAATATGGAGACAAGAAGCGTGCACAGTTTTTGCTTGGTATTGACACATCTTAAAAATGTTTCAGGAAATTATTCTATGTTAAAATAGAGGTATTTTTTTTTGTTTGCACAAAAATAATGGCTTTTGTGTAAACCCTTTTTATATTGTTTTGCACAATAAACTCTTCCCTTCCCCTAAAATACACAGTATTGTGATAAATTGGTTTTGCACAAAACACAGCAATTTTATGTATAAAAATCTGCCTTCTTTGGCATGAAAAATATGGATTTGGTGCAATTTTGGCCCAGAAATGCTTTTTCAAGAAACACACTTGTGGCTTTGTGTAACACTGTATCTTTTGCACATATGTCATATAAAACCCACTTTAAAGCCACATACGTTGTTGTTCTTAGCTGTCATCAAGTCAATTTCGATTTATGGTAAAGTGATGAATGGGAGTCGTCCAAGTCAACCTGTTACTAACAACCCTGCTCAGGTCTTACAAAGTCAGGGCGGTCGATTTGTTGATTGAATCTATCCAGTAGAGTAACTAGAGTTGGGATTCCCCCAGTATGATAACTCATGCTATCATCTCCAGGCTACCTGGCACACCTCCATTCACCCTCTTTTGCCAGCCAGGCTGCCTCTGCCATGGTAGGGCTGGGTTGCTTATGCTGCCCACAGCCTTTTCTGGGTCTGATTGGAGCTGCTGAATGAGAGGGAAAGGGGAGTGACTTGCTTTCCCAGTCAGCAAACATGCCAAACCCAGAACGTAGCCTCTCCCCACCAGCAGTCACTGGTGGGGGTGGACTACTACCATCACCCCACAGCCTTTTCTGTGTCTGATGAAGCTGCCAGGTGATTGAGAAAGGAAGGCAGCTTGCAAATCCAACAGACCCAGAGAGCACACCTTCTCACCAGTGGCCACTGGTGCTGGAGGGCTGCCTCCGCCGTCGCCACCTGACGACCCTTTTTCACTCAGCCAGCAGCCCTGCAAGGCCTGGAAGGAACCTCAGGGTGGCAGCAGCAGTCCAGACCCACTAGTGTCTGCAGCTGATGGATGGCAGAGGTGCCCTCGCTGGTGGAAGGCAAGGCAAGTTTTGGGACAAATCGGAGCAACCACTCCACTGGGTGTTCACCACCCTCTGAATGTCACCTGGTGTGTTCTGCATCCCTGTGCACTGCCCCTGAGTGTATCCTCCTGCTATGAGATCTTTCTCTTTTCTCAACAAAAAACAAAAACAAACAAAAACAAAACACATATGGGTTCCAATTGCCTTATATTTCCTTACTGAGCACATTGTCTTTCTCTTTGATCTTTTCAAATGTATACCCCCACCACAAATATTATTCATTTGTTTTTCATTGGTTTAAGTAAACACTTTGGCATATTGGTTCAATACCCTCATTTGCCTACCCTACTTGTGTAAATGGTGTACTTGTCATAATATGCTACCAGTTCTCCATGAGCTTTTTCATAAAATGGAACTGAGCACTTTAGCTCAAGGTGGGATAAGTAAATACATTCAGTTTTTATAAAATCCCACTACTAGGCCACCCAGTGGGTGACTTCCATTTTTAAATGTATTTATCATAAATTTAATTCCCTTCTTGATATCAGAAAGTTCAATATGCCTCTGGAAGTATAGCAGTGATGACTGATGTGGTCTCTCTCTCTCTCTGTTAGAGAGAGAATTACCCTGAAATACTGATAGGGGCCACCCCTCCATGCACACTGGTTTACACTGGTTAATAATTTCCTTTGCTATTCAATATTTGACAGGTGATACTTGAAATTAGATGTAAAATATCTTTGCAAGCCTAAATATTTGGCTATCCATTTCTTCTTTTTTTGTTTCATCTTTTTTCATTTTCTTTTCTTTCCTTCTTTCTCAGACTCTTAATAATGTTACTTTTTTGAGGGGCATTATATTTTGTTCTTAAATAAATCTGAATAACTTTGGCTTTGTGAATTTCAAAAAAAACCCCACAGAGGTATACACACACACACACACACACACTTGCTTTTCTTGAAATACACAACAGCCAAAAGATGATAGATAGATACGGTAGAAAGATTTCCTTCTGATCATGTTGTTCATTCTTGGATGCAAAGATCCTGAGTTGATAATCTAAATCCTCCATCTTTTTTCTTCTCCCATTTTTAAAATATATATACAGTAGTCTCCTTGGTAAAATGCCACTGTATTGCTGCTTTTGTAACATCCAGGTTTGTTGCACATTATAAGCCCTGGTGATATTTTATTTTATTAAAAATGTCATTTTTCTTGGTATCACTTCTCTCACAAATTCATTCTGTAGCTAGAGGGTATTAAATTTCCAGCTAATTGATCTGGGGACTCCAGTGTTTTGAGCAATGTGCATACAAACCCTGGGTGGCGAAAACAGTCCAGGTTTTAGTAAATGCACCATATAGGTGATTAGTGCTATCAATGGGTGCTAAAATGTAGTCAGTCTCTCAATGTGCTTTATGTACTTTAGTATAAAATCATATGAGTCCCTCACCTTTCTTCTCTCACTTTCAAAATATTCATTATATATAATATTTTATATATTTGAATATTCTATTCTATTTCTTGACATTCTTAATAAAACCCAGCAATCATCTATAGTTGCTGTTGTTTTGTGATGCCTGACATTTATGCTTTTGCAACACACTGTCCTATGGGCTAGAACCATTTTGCAAAAAGGAGATTTTGTGTATGATATTGCTGTTGTTATGGGGGTACTGTTGTTATGGTGTGGGGCATAGGAATATGAGTGAACTGCTTCCCGATGGACAAGGGAACACACTCTCATTGATTGCAGTGGCTGCTGTCTAGTAAGTGGGGATCAAGGAACATTCATGGTTCCAGTGTATTCCCTTAAAGCAATTAATATGTAGGGACCAGGAAAATGAACCGGTCACAGATCTTAATTCTAGGTTATACATTCATAACTGCCTTAGTGAATTCTGCTCATTATTACAAAGCTATATAATGTTGCGTGTATCTGCATTTGTGTGTGTGTGCATCAGGTTAAACAGCAGAAAGCACCTCCAGGCCACAAGCCACTGTCCAGAAAATGGACTTTTTTCAGGGACACAAAGGTCAGTCACCCCTAATCTACAGATATGTATCAAAGCACTACTCAGATACACTTTTCCAGCAAGAGATTATATGAAACAAACAAAAATACCCCAAACCACTTATTCCAAATATTTCTACTAATATCCCTCATTTCTCTCTTTTGAAAGCATCCCTAAAGCAACATCAGGTTTATTACTCTATAAATCAGTGAAAATGCTTACAGAGAAATAATGGTCATGTGCTTCTAAATTAAAACAGTATTGGAGAAATGCAGACTTGTATGCACAAAAGTGCTAATTTCTATGACTAAGATATTAATTGGTGTGTGCGTGTGGCTGGGCATGTTCTTAATAAAAAAGGAGATGAACATTAGTCTTTCTGTTGTTGGTTGTTCCTTTACTTTCTTGATTGTTGAACCATTTTCAGAAATCATAGCAAATAATTGGTTTTGACAATTAATTTCATGATGAAAGTGTTCTCTGGCTAAAAAGGTACATTAGAATAAATTGTCAGATTATGATGCTGAGAAAGACTGATAGTCTGGCAAATATGTGGCTTTGCAAGACCCAAGAATAAGTCCAGAAAATAGTCTCTATTGACTAAATAAATGGAAAAAATGTTTTGTTTAGAATTACAAGTCCTACTTTTCCAGATTTTAGAATGGAATATTTACAAAAGGTTTTGTAATATCCTATATTGTTAAATTATTTTGCACAATCATTTGTGTTTATTCCTTGACTAGTTCTTTTTTTCTTTGGAAGTCCATCCCTTTTAGTTTAAAATCCATTCCTAAACAGGGGGTGATTGCCAAGCATGCATGTCATTGTTTTACACACACATAATCCCTTTAGTGAAGTTTCAACATATGCTGCATATACTCGTGTATAAGTCGACCTCATGTATAAGCTGAGGGCAGTTTTGGGGGCCAAAATCATGGATTTTGATATGACCCATGAATAAGTCAAGGGTCAAACACTGGGGCTTGTTACAAAAGATCTAAACACCTTCCCTACATCTCTCTATCTGGACATCTCCCAAGTCTTGGCATGGAAAAGGGGAAGCAAATCTCGGCACAGACACACACACACTCTACCTTTTACCAAAAGCATTCCCAAGGCTCATGGCTTGTAAAACGGGGTAGAATCCCCTTCTGCCCCTCACCCAGGATTCCTAAGGTTCATGGCTTGCAAAAGGGGGCTCAAACCTCTCTCTCTTTCTCTTCACATAACCCCCAGGATTTCCAGGCTCATGGCTTGCAAAACAGGGCACAAGTCTGGGCATACTCTCTCTCTCTCTCTCTCCCTTGACTCAGCAGCTGCTAGTTAGCTTTGGTTGCAAAGGAAGGCTGAGGGATCTCTCTCTCTCTCTCTCTCTCTCTCTCTTTCTCTCTCTCTCTCTCTCTCACACACACACACACAAAGAGAATGAGGAGAGTGCGCCAGGGAGTTGGGACTCAAATAGGAAGCTTTTTAAAGTTCCCTGGCTACAGAGGAAGGTGGGCGCTTTTTTCAGGAAACTTACAAGCAGTATTAACTTATTGCCCCGTATAAAAGTCTACCCATGATTTTGGAGTCCATTTTGGGGCATAAATTTCTTGACTTATACTCGAGTACATGTGGTATGGGTACAGTTCCATGTCTACTGCTGCAATTTTTTCATTCATTCTGATTCCTACTCGATAAGATCAGTAAAGCATCACTGGACAGGTTGAAATGTATCTGGAAACAGAGCAGACCAGATGTCTACCTAAATTAAAAAAAAAAATCTTTGCCTGCCAGTGGAAGGAGATGTGGTCAACCAAGAGTGGGAAATCCATAACTTGGAAGCAGCCACAAAGAAGAGTCTTTTCCTCATCTTCACCAAATGCACCCTTCATAATGGTGCAATGAAAGAAAACATTACTCCAAAGACCTTCAAACTTGGCCTGGCTCACAGAGGGAGATACAATCTTTCAGATAGAGCCAAGTCATGCACTGCTTTAAAGGTCATAACCAGTACTTTGGGATTGTGCCTGGAAATAGACCAAAGACCCTAGATAGTACAACAACTGACAATACAATCATATTCATACTTATATCCCCATGAGGTCAGTGATGCTTCCTCCCTCCCTACACACACAATGTGTTTATAGGATGTCAGCATTCAAATGAAGTAGTCTTAGGCCTATGAAAGTTTAGGCTACCAACTTCTTTCCAGTCTCAAAGGTGCTATAAGATCCCTGTGTATGTCAAACAATGATTCCTACATTGTTCAAGTTAGTATTACAGCTTTGGGTGTGAACTTTTTCCAGAAAAGCCAATGCCCTGCATGCCTAGATTTAAAATAGATTTGAAATAGATAGAGAAAGGGCTATTGAATGCAGTATCAGTGTTTCTTTGCAGAAACCTGTAGATGGATATATTTTGGGGTTACATTTGAAAGCAAGGCTACAGCAATCACCTTGCCATCCCAATTACATCTAGGTCACTTCTTCAGACACTTTTCTGGTACTCCTTATTTCTTAAGTTCTTGACAACAATCATGCAATATTATACCTAATCACTTTTTTTCTATAAATTAACTTCCTGATTGGTTTCTGTTTTGACTGTACTCTTTCCAAAGTACTTAAGCTGCCTAATTATGTGCGGTCAATTATCTCTGCTTCCCAGACTATTACACTCCCCCTTTCTCCATTCCAACCTTGATGGGATGTTCAAAGTTTCTAACAAGCATGACATCAGCCCCAACCTCCTGACATTGCTTGCTCTGCTCCAGTGCTCTTTGTTTCATTTTGTTTTTCAACTTTTCCAACACTCTTCTTCTGCATTCTTTAATTGTTTTGCACAATCACTTGTGTCTCCTCCTTGAATAAGTTCTTTTTTTTTTCCCTTTGGAGGCCCATCCCTTTTATTTTAAAACCTGTCCCTAAACAGCCGGCAATTGCCAATCATGCATTTCATTGTTTTACACACACATAATCCATTTAGTGAAGTTTCAGTATATATGTAGTTCCATGCTTACTGGTGCATCTTTTTCACTCATTCTGATGCCTAACTGAGATGTTCTGTAAAAGCAGAAATACCTCCCTGAAAGACCACAACTGATCTTTTTCACCAATATGTAGTCATAGGGATGTAGCTGTATGTATTCTGTTATACACCAGTTCACAATGGACAGTGGTGAAGAGGTAACAATGTCAAAATGAATGCACACTTAGAGCAGAGATTTCACATTTTGGTCCATGGACTATTGGTGTCCCACAGAGTCCATTCAAGTGGTCCTCAAAAAACTTACAGAACAGCCAATAACATTTGTTTGGCCATGTCCTTGATCAAGACCATTTTAGCTAGAATCTCAATACCAAACAGTCTACAAAGCCTGGCATAGGAGCTGTAATTTCTGTAATGTTGTGCAAGAGCTATTATGTTCCCTTTTAAAATTAAAGGGGCTCTTCTAGCAGACTGTCTCAGGTTAATTATTTTCATAATACAGCATTGGCTTTAACACTGAAAGTGTCACTGAACTAGAAAAAAATCAAGTCATTTGTCTTCGTAGTTAATCCAAAAGCAAACATCCCCCCTCCCCCCATTACTACCATTTTACTATACTCTTTTCATAGTTTTAGTCATGTTTTTCCAGCTAGTCTGTGTATGTGGTTTTCACAGGACACAGTTCAATTCATCTGCATGTATTACAACTGTTGGTCACTTTTTCAGGTGAAAGCTTAAAAGGGTTTTGTATGAGTTGCTTTGATATGTAGATCAAAAATATTTGTTTGCTTATTTGTTCCATTCAGTCACAGCAATTAATACATCAATGGGTTAAAGGCAAATATCTGAAAATCAATATTTTCAAAACAAGAATTACAAACAAAACAGAAAATACAGATGTTACAATAAAACAGGAGACTCTCTAAACTGAAGATGTGTTAGTCATCACCAAGAACATAAAAACTGAAGGTCTAATTGACCTAGCTTTCTGTTCACCCGACAGCCAAATAGTTGACTATGGGAAATCCATAAACAGCACCATCCCCAGCAGCTGAAAGTTTAGTGGTACAATACAGTCTTTTTTCCCACCTGTTCAAGTACAAGCAACGAGGGATAAAATCTAACATCCTTACAGAGTGTCAAAACCTGGGACACCCTAAAAAGATGTCTCTGTCTTGGGGCTCCACAATCTCCCCTCTCTAAGACATTGTACTATAAGGTGATCTGAGGTGATGAATGGAGGTCTAGGCAGGTTCAAAGAAGTTTTTAAGTTACTTGCCAAGATTCCAACATTTTTCAAGTTGCCTATGGGGGGAGCAGATTGAGAACCACTGCCTAAGAGGTGCCACTGCAGATATACATGGTCCCTTTTTTCTTCCATCAAGGGGAAAAAAACTGGTGTGAAAAGTGCCCCTTGAAGATAGAAAGTTTAAAATGTGGTGCCATATACCAGAGGTTAAGAGCCCTGGTGGCGCAGTGGTTAAATGCCTGTACTGCAGCCACTTACTCAATACCATAAGGTGGCGAGTTCAAGACCAGCAAAAGGGCTCAAGCTCGACTCAGGCTTGCATCCTTCCGAGGCTAAAATGAGTATCCAGATTGTTGGGGGCAAGTAGTAGCTTACAGTTGTAAACCTCTTAGACACTCCTTAGGTGGTATGAAGAGGTATATAAATGAAGCTGTTTGTTTTTGTTTGTTTGTTTGTTTGTTCACAGGCTTGCAAGATTCACTTCATTTTTTTTTCTAGAACTCTTGAAATCCAACAAACCTCCCAACTCTCTTTCCACAGACAGGCAAACACCTTTCTATTTTGACAGGCTTTGGGGGACTGATTGTACAAGGCCTGTCACACCAAAACAATGTATTAGATTTTCTGTTATTTTTGTTGTGCTTTTTAAAAATGATTTGTGGCTTTAAATAGTTTAAATATTTTTGATAGATCAATCACTTTTTTACTTTTGTATTTTGTAATATTTAACTATTTTTGTTACCTCTTCAAAGCTACGTTAAGTCTCAAACTGAGAAAAAGGCAGTCATCATCATCATTATCACCATCACCGTAGTACATGCTCTAGTAACCTCTCGGTTGGACTTCTGCAATGCGCTCTACATGGGGCAGCCTTTGTATCACACTCGGAAGCTACAACTGGTGCAAAATATGGCAGCGCGAGTGGTCACTGGTGCTCCCAGGGCCGCCCATATAACACCAATTCTGAAAGACCTTCACTGGCTGCCGATTCGCTTCCGGGCTCAGTACAAAGTGCTGGTTATTACCTATAAAGCCCTATATGGCTTGGGCCCAGGGTACCTGAAGGACCGTCTCTCCCCATACAATCCGCCCCACACACTTAGGTCCTCTGGTCAGCGGTTACTGAGAGTTCCGGAGACTAGATTGGCGAGTACGACGAAGAGGGCATATTCCATCTCTGCCCCCTGTCTCTGGAACTCTCTACCTATCGATCTCCGCTTGTCCCCCTCCCTTGCTCAATATAAAAAGGACTTAAAGACCTATTTATTTAACCAGGCTTACCGCTGAATGGACTTTTATTTATCTGCCTGTTGTAATGCCGCCTACTGTTCTGCTGCTGCATATGCACTAGCACTTATATTGAGAATTGTGATTTTATTGTGATTTTATTGCTTACTGGTTTTACTGTTTTTATTGTTTTATTGTTACTGGTTTGTTTTAATGGTTTTTATATTCTACTGTTTTTTATATGCTGTACACCGCCCTGATCTAGGGAAGGGCGGTATAGAAATAAATCATATTATTATTATTATTTATTATCACCACAGCCAGATTTTGTATCTAATTCCTTCTAATTAAGGAATTTTAAGTCCAGAAAGTGTTTCAAATACTAGAACTCAGTGGAAACCAGGTCTTTGTAGACAAAAACTTATTTCATAGCTACTGATGTTAAACAACTAGGAGCCTTTGAAATAATTGAGAGTCTACTACAAATCTACCAGAGATCTACCAAGAAATGGAAGTCCATCTTCTTCTCTCTACAATCCATTATTGCAAATCATCTTACAGTAATGACAGTTGGGGCTATAGAAAGAACAATGCCGAAAGAGACCATGGGTCTATTCACCCAATAACCTGCTTCCCATGATAGCTAATGGAAGCCTACAGGAAGAACAGAGGGTTATTGTGCTTTCCTGACATACAAGAGACTGGATTTCAACAGGTCTATGGATCCACTCACTATTGGTGAAGCCTATTTTCCATTAATCTGTGTGCTTACAACTATATGTCCAGAATCTTCTTAGTAAACTACACAAGTAAGCTGGTGTGTTGTATTACGAGGCTGCACTTTTTGCAGGGCTGTCCAGTTGTGCGGACAATGAGGGAACACGGATAGTCCTCATTGTTGGTACTGAGAAGGAAATGCTGTGTTCTCTGAATAGCTTATTTCTGCAGTGCCTGGCTTCTGGCTGGGTTCTTGAAAGCCATATGTTCTGGCAAGACTGGCTTGGGAAATGGCCTTTTCCATGACATAGGAGATTTTCCAAGCCAGTCTTCCCAGTACACCCTGGCCTCATAGACCCGCAGGGAAGCCAGGCATGATCAAAACAGACTGCTTGGATACAGGCAGTTTCATTTCTGATGCCTGTGATGGGGACTTTATGTGGCTTCCCTCATGGTTGCTCTGTCCATGGCCTTTCCCCATTTGCTACCATACGACCACCACCTTGGCCAGTGTAGTTATGCCACCATCCTGTCCCAACAGGATCTCAGCCTAGGCCAGTTGTCCAATATCAAATGTCACCTCAAATGTTGAAGAAAAGAAAACTAAATATCAAATATATGTTCTATGTGGGTACAGAACAAGCGGAGAATGTTCATCATTAAAATGTAAAAGAAATAAATTTGGGAGGCAAATTTGATTTGGATCTATCCACAATGAGCTCAGTGTTTCTATTCATTAAGACCAAAAACATTAAGAAAAATTATCTTAGAGTTTATAAAATTAGAAAGAGCAGGAGAAACATCTGGTACTTTGAGCAAAAAGAAATCAGTGATGAATGACAAATTTGTAGCTGTATGCATTAATTAACATCTCATTTTGATTATTAGTTTGACAGTAAAACATGGCAAACATAGACTTCTGATTTTCCAGTGTTATACAATGGATGTTAATATTCCATTCTATAAATTAAAATCAGAAGTAACGCTGCCGTGCAATAGTATTAATGGACTAATTATAAAATAAATCCTATAATTTCCATGTTGTTTTTTGCAAAATCTATGCAAATACAGAAAGATAACTCTAGTGTGTCTTGACGCACTGTCAATTTTTTCTTTTTCTTTACTGTCAAATTGTTCTTAAAATTCCTACAAACGAAACTTACTACCTGCTTTGCTGTGCTGTGTGGCCTCAGATTAATCTACAGCATGTCAATAAATCATAAAGTCTTTTATTCATGCTCAAAGTGCATGCAATCAATTTTACCCACTGCTGAGCTTTTGGTATTATCAAATGTTTTGATCTATCTTTGTGTATTTACTAAATAATTTAGGATTATGATATTGACTGATTGCACATTACTTTGAAAAATACAATCTATAGCAACCGTAATATTTTTCTATTTGCCCAAAAGTTCCTTCAAATTGCTGATGGGATAGGGACCAGGTTTAATCTGATTTTCTATTATATGTTAAAGGTTTCTTTTTTTAGCCACCAATTTTCATCTGATTGAAAAATGCTTTCCTCAAATCATGTATCGATAATAAAATGTAAATATATTTTATGTGTTCTTTGCTTTATAGCTATACAAAATATCTGATAGTCAGATGAAGAAGAGATGCAGATTTGTAGTCTATGGGTGTAAACAAAGAAGAATCAGAATAATGAAAGGACTAGCAGTATCAGATACAGACTTCATTTTATAGCTGCAATTTTTCAACTCTGTCACAACTATGGAGGGGGGGGGGTGTTTCTGCACTTATGTCTGTATCAGTTCTGCTAGAGGAGGATTTATCTTGCAGAAGAACAAATCTCTTCCCAATGTGACAAACATAGATCAGCACAGAATCTTCACAGCTTCTGTTCAATGGAAACACAAATTCAAAGATGGCATCTATTTGTAATGGTGGCAGAAGTCCTATAATGAGCAGGTTCCTCCATACTGCAATGCTCTCCATGAAGGTTGATAACACTGAGCCATCATTGTCCAACCGAGTTTATGGATTTTCAGTAGTACAATGTGTCAGACTACCATACTAATTGAAGGAAAACCTTTTTTAAAAATAAAAATAATGACACAATATCTTAAGTTAGACCAACTTTGCCTTAAAATAATGCAAGTAAATATTCAAAGTTGTATGTTCTTCAATTAGAAGGTGATAAAGAAACTTAAGCACATAGCAAGATGATAGGCTCTTTTTGATCAGAGTGAAGAGAAGCTGGAGCAGATCTTATAAATAGATATAAATAGACTGGAATCCTATTGCATAGTTACAGCTGCAAAATCAAAAGTTACATGCTTGTGACTGTTTTGTAATCATAACCCCTAGACATCCCCTGTAAGATACATAGGGACCATGAAAATCCCCCTATCCATAACTACCAGTCAGCAACCACTGTGATTGATGAGGTTCTGTTCTTCTTTCACTTTCACATTAACCAAATTACTGTCTAATGTTCCTACTCACCTGCTCATGTGAGCAATCTCCTATGCAATTGCAATCGTGGCCCTCTTTCTACATGTTGCTGCATAGATCGCTCATGCAAGGGGGTAGAAAAGTTAGTCAGCTCTTTCCCAAGCAACAGGGAACAGACCCTTGTCAATTGCAGCAGCTTCTGACCAGTAAGTAGGGATTGGGGTTAAGCCAGAATTCACTATGTCTTTATGAGAAAGGTAAGACTGCTCTGAAAAAAAAAGAAAGAAAGAAATAGAGCAAAAAACTAACAGGGAGTAAAAAAAGTTATTTCAACAAAAATATTGTAATCTTTTTCACCTTAGCAATAATTCAGCAGCAGGAAGTCATAATCAAGTGAATGGCTTCATTATTATTTAGGATGCGTTACAGAACATGAATATGAACCTTGTGAAGTATCAATGAATAATTTAAGCTATGCCGCTCATGTCAATTAAATGAAAGCGCTCCTTGCAACATATGAAGATTACATTGTGCACTTGTTTGGTTGTTTATTAATTGCCTTTCAGTTTGGTGAATTGGAAATTCTAGTGAGTACTGATACATTCACTGATAAGTACACCAAGAACACAGACAGAGGAATATGTGTCAGGATCTTATGGACTGCAATATTCATTTTACAAATTCCTGCCTGATCCATTGGGCTCTATAATGAAATGTGTAGATTAGGGGTAGGCACAGTACCACCTGTGGGCCACAAGAATCTTTTCTTGGGTTCCCAGGATACTCCCAGTACCCTTGTATCCCCAACACATCTTTAAATAACAGTTTTCATGTTGTTTAAACAACGGTTTTTAAACTTTAAAATGCCCTTCTCTTACAGTTTTCGATAAATTTGCAGCCTAAATCATTTCAGGTAGCTGAAATGTGGCAAAAATTGCTGCCCATACCTCCAAAGGATATGAGGGGCCTTCTTAAATGATAAATATGTATATTCAGGGGTTTTGGAGGGGTTCCTTCTAAGTGTGAAGGAAGTGTGTCCAGCTGTCAGACTTTTAGAAATAGTCCAGCCTGGTGTAGATAAAGTTACTTTCTTTATTCTTTCCTCCTGTCCTTCCAAGTTCCTTCATAATATTGTAGGAAGAGGTAATTCATGAATGTCCAAATTCATGAATTTAGGAAGGACAGTCTCAGTTAATCCTTTGTATTCCCACTTTTCAGCTGCTTTTAAAATATTCCAACATTTTTTTCCTCCTCACACTTTCTTCCTTGTCCTTGGTTTACTTACACTGGTGCAAAGTGAGTTCAAAATGCAAGACTAATTTGCATTCAGTGAACTCAACAAGGGGTGCAGGAGGGGAGCAGGTGGAATTTTCCCCAGAGTCTTACTGGCTCAGTTCTAGTATTTCTTTCATTCGCTTCCTTTCAATACAGCCATTCATCTAAAGAGTTTGGGCAGTGTACACAATCCCCCTTATTTTATTCTCATATAAATCCTCTGCACTGAAATTGACCATACTTGAGAAGGGATTTGATACTGATTTGAAATTTGAAACATAGGCCCAGGACAGACGGGCCAAAAGTGGCGTGCCGCCACCGATACTAGGGTTTGGGAGCTTGGAGTAAGCACACGCTCCCGAACCCTAGAATGTAACGGTGGTGGCATTATGACGGCATCCTGTCCACACGTTTTTTTGTTTTTTTTTTTACTGTGGAGAGACACCATGCGGTTTGGCCTGCCAAATTTGGTGGTCTGCCAAGCCCCATACTACACAGTTTTAGTGCAACAATTCCTTTTAATTGTCATGGCTGCATCTGAGGAGATCCTGGGTTTTGTAATTTGATGAGGCACTATTCTCTGGTGGAGAATTCTAAAGGGTCCTCCCTAAACTGCAAATCCCAAGGTTCCACAGAATGGAGCCATGGGAGTTAAAGGGGAATAATAGTGCTATTATTCTGTAGTGTGAAATGCTCTGGGTTTCCTTGATCCTCATCAGCCATGCTAACCACAATATCATGTTGTTCCATCTTTGTGCTTCCTGTAAAGTAGGATCATGCTTCAGGATTACTGGTTTTCTATGTATCTGGACACAGCCACTCCTTGGATCAAATAGCTATGAATTTTGACCACATTCCTGCCTGTGATAAATTATTCCTTCTCACATTTTCAGTCCAGAAAATGTAGTGACCAGCTGGTAAATCTCCAGTGTTCCCAAAAGATTGTGTTAACCTTATTCTAAGAGGAGGGCTTTTCCTCCTTTATCAAGCTGAATGTACTAATTCAGGAGCCAGATAAAATGCCACACTCTTCTGAAAACTAGGCAATTTCCCATAGTGTAACTATCTGAAATGCCTACTTGCCAAAATTAGACCACTTAAACATTGATATCTCACCAGACACAGTGTAATTACTTTACAATAGAGTGCCACAAGAAGCTGTAGAAATGCATATTAAAATTCCTCAGTTGGTTCTTTTGAAAACAGTAAGGCATTTCACTTGCTGCTGACTTCCAGGCATGCAGATATAGGATGATTGTCAAGGTTCAACAACCACTTTAGGAGACCACATGAAATTAGATCAACTTTGTTCGTTGATGTGCACGTGCAATTTTAACACAGTTTTGGTTTCTGTCTTAATAGCTAACACAGTCCTGGTGCGTCGAAGTGAATAGAGCTGATTCTATTATCAAGAACTGCTTCAACTCCTCAGTAGTTCAGAGAACAAGTCTTCAGTGTTGCAAACAGTAAACTTTATGCCAGAAAACTCCAAGGTGTTAACAGAAAAACATCTGAAATCTGAAGTGCCAATATCCACAAACATTGGCATAACCTTAACAATAACCTGCTCATAAATTTTGTGGACTTCTTTTGAATTCATTTATTAATCAAAACATACCAGTCCTCTCTCTTTGTGTCAGCCTCTTCTGCTGAGCCCCCCAATGCTATACCAGTTTCCTGACTATTATCTGATTTCCACCAACAACTCTGGGAAAGCTTCCCCCACACACATCTGCAAATTCCAGCTTCAAACAAATGGCATCCCTTTGAATCACCAGGCCCTACATTTTATTGGAATAATAATAATAATAATAATAATAATAATAATTTATTTCTAGCCTGCCCCTCTGAACAGGCAATTGGGGCAGGTTACAATAAAAAGATTAAAACAATATCAATTAAAATGTCCCATCCCTTCCCTCACCGCCACCCCCTTAAAAAAATTAAACCACTATATAATTAAAAACATAAAATAAAACAAATTACAACTGTAAAAAGCAGCAACAGGAAAGCAGGCCTGAAAACCTAGGCTGTAAAGGGGTGGGAAAGACACTGGAGAAGGACAGCTGGAGAGGCACTAAAGCCTAGGTTTGGAGTCGAGAAGTGTTCGCATTCTCTGGGAAGGCCTTCTGAAAAAGATGCGTCTTTAGAGCTTTTAAAAAGCTTTCTAAAGATGGAATGAGATGCATCTCATCCAGCAGGTCATTCCACAGCCTGGGGGCGACTGCTGAAAAGGCCCTCTGGGAGGTCTGCACCAGCCTGGTCTTCATGGGCTGTAGCAAGTTCCTCACAGAGGACCGGAGTGTGTGTGTAGGGGTTCATATGGGATGAGGCGGTCCCTAAGACAGGATGGACCCGAGCCATGTAGGGCTTTAAAGGTCAAAACCAACACCTTGTACTGTGCCCGGAAACTAATTGGCAGCCAGTGGAGAGATTTGAGAACAGGTGTTATGTGCTCTCTCCCAGATGTTCTAGCGAGAAGCCTGGCTGCCATATTTTGGACCAGTTGAAGTTTCCGGGTTAGGCACAAGGGTAGCCCCATGTAGAGCGCATTATAGTAGTCCAAACGTGAGGTTACCAGTGCATGTATCACAGTTTCCAGATCCCTTGTCTCCAGGAAAGGGCACAGCTAGCGTATCAGCCAAAGCTGGTAGCAGGCATTCCTGACCATCGCATTCACCTGACTAGTCATGTGGAGCGACGGGTCAAGGAGTATCCCCAGACTGCGAACAGAGTCCTTTGAGGAGGGTGTGACTCCATCCAGGACTGGAAGTTGTATTCCCAAACCTGGTTTCAGTCCTGTGACTGTGAGCACCTCCATTTTGTCTGGATTAAGCTTCAATTGCTTTTCCCTCATCCAATCCATTACTGCTGCAAGGCTGTCATTAAGAGGAGAGATGCCATCTGAGGTCTGAGCAGATGGTCTGGTCATGGAGAAATATATCTGAGTGTCATCACCGTACTGATGACACTTAGCTCCGAATGATCTCTCCACGCGGCTTCATATAAATGTTAAATAACATCGGGGACAGGATGGCACCCTGAGGGACGCCGCAGCTAAGCTCGATTTTAGGAGAGCAACTGTCTCCAAGTCTCACCCTCTGTGATCTGCCAGAGAGAAAGGACCAGAACCACTGAAGCGTGGTGCCACCAATCCCCATCTCTCTCAGCCGATCCAAGAGGATGGAGTGATCAATTGTGTCAAAAGCCGCTGAGAGATGCAAGAGTACCAGCAGGGTCATACTACCCCTGTCGATGCTCAGGCGGAGGTCGTCAGTCAGAGCAACTATGGCAGTCTCCACTCCATATCCTGCCCTGAAGCCAGTTTGAAATGGATCGAGATAATCCGTTTCATCCAAAACATCTTGGAGTTGGGAGGCGAAGGCTGTCTTGATCATCTTGCTGAGAAAAGGTAGCTCCCATCGTTCCCTTCAACTCTAACAAATTTATGGTCTTTTCAAATTGCTATACAGTAATATAATAGCCCATAAAACATGTACACATGAGAGCAAATCCCAGATTCTGACAACAGCACTTGATTCCAGTGGTTTTACATCCCTTCCAATAGTTCATAAATGAAAACCAGAATAATTGTGGCCAAGACAAATCAGTGTGGCAAAGATGACAAATGTTATTAATAATGAAGAACAGAGAAGTCAGGAGACACTGCAGAAGTTTGCTTTGCCTGCCCACTGATCCCCGCTTCTAACTTCATGGAGTGCAAACTCCTTTTGAACTTAGAACTGAAATAAGCTGAGGACAAAAGGAGGAAATGGGAGATGGAAAGAAAAATTGGGACATTTTAAAAGCAGCTGAAAAATGGGATGGCAAAGGATTGAGACTGTCCCTGCTGACAGTTGGGGGGTATGGTTTTACTTGGGTGTCATTCCCATTTGCAAGTATAGTTCTGTATCTTATCAGTTGTAGAGTAGATCTTTTTAATCAATTGTTGAATGGTGAGTCAACACACAGGAAAATAATCTTGATCCATTGGGTCTATTGTAATGGGGATTATCAGTAGGTTTCATCCTACATACTACAGGCAACTTGGAAAGACCACAATATATAAATATTGCAGTCCTGGTACAAATAATGAAAACTTGGTCAAAGTTCATGTATGTGTGTGTTGTGTGTCTTCAAGTCATTTGATACTTATGGCAACCCTAAGACGGGTTGTCATGGGGTTTCCTGGCAAGACTTTTCAGAGGAGGTTTACCATTGCATTGCCGAGTGCATGTTATTTGTCCAAGGTTATTCAGCGCGTTTCATAACTAAGCAGAAATAGAACCCTGGTCTCCAGAGTTGTAATCTAACAGTCAAATCACAGATACTTAATTGAAGTCAAACGTCTAACATAGCAACAAGTTTTGAAATGCTGTGAATAAGGGGAAGGGTTTGTAGCCATCTGAAATTAAATATTTGAGTTTCACATAGGAGAAAACCCTCCAAATCCAAAATTCGGGAAAGGATCATAAACTGTGCTTCTTGGTTCACAACAGTGTAAGTAAAATGAAATTGTTTGCAAGCAAAGCCAGAATTAGAAATAAGCCTCAACACAATTAATAAAATCAATATATATCAGTAGATAAGGAAATGGAATTAGACCATAATTAGACCAAGTAGACCATAAGTTGAACATGAGTCAACAGTGCGATGAGGCAGCTAAAAAGGCCAATGCTATTCTACGCTGCATCAATAGAAGTATAGCATCTAGATCAAGGGAAGTAATAGTGCCACTCTATTCTGCTTTGGTCAGGTCCCACCTGGAATACTGTGTTCAGTTCTGGGCACCACAATTCAAAAAGGATGTGGAGAAACTGGAGCATGTCCAAAGGAGGGCAACTAAGATGGTGAAAGGACTGGAAACCATGCCCTATGAGGACCGCCTTAGGGAACTGGGGATGTTTAGCCTTGAGAAGAGAAGGTTAAGAAGTGATATGATAGCCCTGTTCAAATATTTGAAGGGATGTCATATTGAGGAGGGAGCAAGCTTGTTTTCTGCTGCTGCAGAGACTAGAACCCGGAACAATGGATGCAAGCTGACAGTAAGGGCTGTTTGACAGTGGAACACACTCCCTCGGAGTGTAGTGGAGTCTCTGTCCTTGGAGGTCTTTAAGCAGAGGCTGGATGGCCATCTGTTGGGGATGCTTTGACTGGGAGTTCCTGCATGACAGGGGGTTAGACTGGATGGCCCTTGTGGTCTCTTCCAACTCTATGATTCTATGATTCTATGATTCTATGAATTTGAAAGGTATGTTCAAAATCATGGCGTACATAGAAATTTGTGTGTATACATAATTAGAAATGGGTGTTCACACATGTATACATGGAGAGAGGGAAGTTTGTGTTTGGTACAGAAATGATGCAGATTACTTGGAATTTCCTGTGCTTTTTAGCACAGGAATATATCTGTAGCAGCCTAAAATCTTCTGTGAAATAGATTTCTTAAAATCCTACATTAATTACTATTTTGAATTATTTATAGGCTATCTTTAGTTCATGTAATAATACACTTTAGTAGATTATGTCTGGATTCTTAAACACTTTAATGCTGAATTTGAGCTATGGATGACATGAAAGAGGGAGGCTATCTATTTAAACATGATGGAAAAAGTACTCAGTGTTAAGGCATCAAACAATATGATGAAATACAATCTGATATAAACATAACCACCATGCAAGCTGAAAGGGGAGCAATCTTGACTACTTTGACCTCACAAGTAACTTTCCAGATCCAGTTACAGAGTTTTGGAGTGAGGGGTTAACATTAAAGTGTCCTGTTGTTGTTGTTGTTGTTGTTGTTGTGTATGTACAGAGGAGCGGGCTATAAATTATTATTATTATTATTATTATGTTGTTGTTGTTGTTGTTGTTTTAAAGTATTTTCTTGCAAATCCATGTTTGATACAAGTAGTCACTGCCCCACTCATAGCAGGGTAAAGTTATATTTGTTCTCTATCACTACTGCAATGAATGATGTGGATATGTTTTCCATGTGCCTACTTGGAGATTATGTCTGTTGGACGGGAGAGGAATGTTTTATATCAAGCAGTCCATAGATGAAGCAATCCTATGACATGTTTCATCATTGTTAACATCTCATTATAAATGCAGTGCTGATGAGAGTGGAAATTTTATCTGCAGAGTTTAGTGACTACATATTAATACACAATACATATTTTGATCATCAAAGTGATCCATAGCTGGAAACAGGATCTCTATTCAAACCACTGGATAATCTAGACATAGACATGGATAGATGCCTTGAATTGTAAGCCAAGGGGGAATGAAAGAGCTGATTAGAGTGCTGCCGCTAGTGTTTCAAAGGAAGTATATAAGGTTCTTTTCTGCTCTGAGACAAAATATCTTCTTAATCAATGAACAATTCAAGTGAAGGTGCCTGTCAAAATGGAACAATAAGAGATACAGTAGATTTGTATTCAGGGCATGTTGAGCCTTCCAGCAGGCTGTTCTTTGTTTAGAAGACGGGGGGGGGGGGGGGTAAATATCCCATAGAAAACAGGATAATACATTTTGTAAAATATTGATTGACATTGTGAACTAAATTAGAGATGGGTATAATGAGTTTAAACATCAGAATAGGCAGGATATATGATACAGGCCTCATAACAGCTACTGACAAATTGTGCCTCCGATAAAAAAGGTCACTGTGCAAACGGGTTTTCTAAGCCTAATGCCAATAGAAAAAGATGTCTGAGACAAAAACAGCAAGGAATAATTCTTGGAATGATGGGAGAAATAGAGCATTCTGCTTGTACTCAAGAAGACCAGTTTTTCTCTTTGTGAGCCATCAAACAAAATGCAATATTAGTTATGGATCCTGGGCTGCCTGATACTTAACTTCTGCGTGAATATGCACAGGCTTCATGACTGCAGAAACATTGATACTGTTTAAGGTGGGCTTCTTTAATTCATTTCTAACACAACTTCCCAAAGAAAAATGTTCAGGGAGATCATCTCTGTCTGAGAGGTCATTTTCCTCCCTGATTTTGTTCTCCGCTGGACATACTATCCTAAATCAACATGGTTTGAAATAGCAGTATGGCACTACAGGTGCATCTACTTTGTAGAAATAATGCAGTTTAATACCATTTTAAATACCATAACTTTGTCCTATGGAATCCAGGTTTGTGGTTCTATAAGGTCTTTGGCTTTCTCTGCCAAAGAGTGCTGATGCCAAACTGTGTTGTTTTTACAATATAGATGCACTCCAAATCACGGGTAGACAATCAACCACTGGGCCACATTCAACCCATGGGAACTTAAGTGTGGTACCTGAATCCCCCAGGCCCCCATTTTAAAAAATGCATTGATTTTGAGGCTTTTTGTCCCTAGACAAGCCCAAATCTACCAAAGAAAATGCAATAGTTTGCTTCCCAGTGAGCTGGGTCACTTGCTTGCCAGGGATGTGCCATTATAATTTATTCCCAGCATGAACTAGTCAGACTCTTATATATTAAGCTTTACAGATACAACTGGGCTTGCTTCCCTAAATTGTTTTTGATTTCATTTTATGTAGCCAGAGCTACACCACCTCCAAGTGAGGTCCCACACTCTTACTAACACTGTTAATTGGATTATGTCCAGAGCTGAAAATTACTGTCAGCAGGATGGGACACCAAGACAAGGTAAGGCTGGTCAGGAGCTGGCCCTTGGACAGAAACAGATGACTCTCGAGCCTGCTGTGCTTGCCACTATGCAGTTTCCAGGCCTGGCTCCCACGTGCAGCAAGTCCTGTAGGATCATAGTCCCGATATTGGTAAGTTTGTCTCTTTGCTCAGACTTATTGGTGGTTGTAGGATTTGAAGGATAGATTTGGAAAGATGTGGCAGAACTGGCACCCTTTTGGTAATAGAAAGAAAGTCTGGTGATCTCCTCCTAGCTTTGCCCTGACTGTTGCCATTCTAATCATCTCTATTTACTGCTTGGAGAGGCTTCCTTGCCTGAGTCCTTTGGCTTGGTACAGAGACTCCTGCCACTTCCTCTTTTCTTCCCCTTTGTTCTACTGTCCCTAAGGCTTTTATCTCCACCTGGCCTCTTTCCCTGAACAGCTGCATCTTCCTCTCTTCTTCCTCTTTGTTCTACTGTTCCTAAGGCTTTTATCTCCACCAGGCCTCTTTCCCTGAACAGCTGCATCTGAGTTCCCAAGGTGTCCCGAGCCCTCCCATAGATATTTCTACCACTGAAGGTGTTGGGGTATCTGCGGTGATCTGTGATGTCCTGCTACATTCTCCTAACCCCCAAAGCCCCCTAAAAATCTCCCCCTAAAAACCCCTATAGAAAAAAAATTCCTCCACATCATCCCAAATGGAGGTTGGAAGGGATGTCATGTCACTTTGGGTATTTCAAATTGGGGTAATTTGTTGGGAAAAGCATATTCCTGCCCAAAATAAAAGGAAATCAATGGAAATTTCAGAAGAGAATGTATTTTGGACTTTTTAAGGGTCCAGCTATAGGACCGATGCTCTCTTTCTCTTTTGCTTAGACATGTATGAGTGCCTGCTCTGGTTCAGGAACATGTATGGAATTGCGCTAAATGGTTAGAAAACAGATAAGTGCCACCTTACACTCCCTTGCATTTGCCACAACAAGGGATCCCTTGTCACAAATGGGTGTCACCCCTCTTCTGGGGTGTCCCCAATACAGGCCACATCCCCTAGTGAAGCCACCGTTTTGCCCTAAATTTTCAAAAGACTGGAAAAGATGATACAGGTCTTTCAGATCTTTCTAGCAGTCAGTTAGTGTTGACGCATGAAAGCAATAAATCTGCTTGCCAAGAGTCAGTTTCCCAGAGTTCAAAACAACAAATTGGGAATGTGTGAGTGAAATTATTTGCATAGTCATGTTACAAACCAAAATGTGTGAATAACCCCTCTGGGAAGATTCCTTTTGCTATCTGTGCAGTAGAGAGTTCTTTTGTATTAGTATAGGTAATGCACCATAAAGCCATTATGTGGGAATCCTGGGGTGGTGATGCCTACTTATCCTTCACCACAGGTAGCAAAATGTCTTGGGTTGGCTGTGATGTCACCAAGAAGTCTGAGTAAAAACCAAAAATGCTGAGACCCTGGCTTGATAGGCACAAACTAATAATTTGGTAGTCACCCCATCTCTGCAACACAAACATGGTAGCTCAGATTTTTCAGTACAGACCATCTCTACCCCATATTTCTTTGACATATTCAAGAAGCATCATACATATGAGGCATGTATTACCACCCATATTTCAGAGCAGACATTATTATTACTTAAGAGCAACCTACCACTAACTCGCTCACTGGTTCTACACCCACATTATGAATATTCTAAACAGTTCAAAGAGTGTAAGTATATACTTTATATATCCTATATAGACTCCCTTCCTTCCAAATAATATAAAATAAAACTGAGTCCACATTTGCTGTGTGATCCTGAAATCAATCACATCAGATTCATTAAAAAAATAATAATAATCTTGAACTTGACCCTAACACAGGATTAGGCATTAGAAACTTCTCCATCCAATTAATATCTGAGATAGCTCTCATGTTTATGGTCCCCCTTCCCTGCCTTAAAGACAACTCTAGAACTGCATGAGAATATTTTTAAATGTTCAGTGAAGCTATTTCATCTTTCTTGCTTTTTTTGTGGAAAAGGAGAACTGTTGGAAGGATTCATTATCTTAAACATTCCTACATTCTTTGATCCTCCCCCAGTGAGGATGATATTTGCATCCTCATAATCAGCCAAGCACTAAGAAAAGGAGAGGAAATTATGTGTGAGGCATCTGTTTCTTTAATTAACTCATCAGTTTTGAAATATAATACATGGGCTCCCTCCCCCTCCACCAATGTTTTTTTCCATGGAACAGAAAAATGCAATTCTAGTTAGCCTCATCAGTAATGTCTGGGGTTTAATATTCAGCATGGATAGTGTTAGAGAGTCAGTACATGTTTTAAACATTTCACATATTCATGGTTGATTGCATTTAGGGTCCTAAAGCATAGCACACTGAATCCTCAGACTAAACTATTTTGTAGGTCACTGAAAACCAGTTTCATACCAATCTTCCAGTACAAAAGAATGACTTTATCAGTGTTAATTAGCACATCAGGCTCAGTGTTATTAACTTTTCTGAACCACTCAAGCTAAGCTCTCCTGCTGAGAATTCAAAATTTACTTCTCTTAAAATGAATAATCCAATGTTGGGTGAACATAACTGTGATATTGATCTGAGACACCTTTTAATGGTGTAGATACTATGTGCAGTTTCTCAAAATAATTCCATGCTGAGAGTTTTCAAATATGTACATCATTTTTTGTCATTTTCCAAAACCAGAAGAGAACATCAAGGAGAAAGAATGGAGTGGTAGTGAGAAGATAACTAATGAAAAAGACAAAGCAGAAAGAAAATATAATTAGATGAAAGCTGACCCCCCCCCCCCAAATAAAATTCAGTGTGCTTGAATTACAGAGCTGAGACTATCTTCTAAATTCTAAAGAAAGGTACTTTGATGATGCCATACAAAGAAAGAGACTTTTCCATACCACATTTAAAGATTATTTTAGAGTATCCTGTTTTAAGCTGCAGAAAGCAGCCTACATTCATTTGTTTGTTTGCTTGTTCTTCCCTTTCCTCCTTCCTTCCTTTTGTGCTACAAGAGGCAGAAGATAACATTCAGCTGCACAGCCTATAATAAGATAAAATTATGCATTTGTGAATCAACACTTAGAAGAGTTTCAGTCATGATGAAATTCCATGCACAAATTTATGTACATGAAGAAGCAAGCAAAGTTAACAGTAAATTGTCATAAGCGAATGTGACAAACTCATACACATCTGGATGCTCCGGCACTGGGTTTGCAGTGTACAAACATTGCACCCCTGAGCTTGGACCTACAACAAAACAGAACGTATATGATGTTCTACATATGCTTAACCTTTTTGATGCTGCGAGGTTAACTTGCAATGTGTCATAGATGAGGTGGGATCATATTTCCTTCTTAAAGTACCACACAAAAGTTGCAATGAAAGCCTTTATTATAAATGAAACAAAAATTAATCACTACAGATATCTGGTTGAATCAATTTTATTTTAATCAGACGTCACAGCAGTGAAGATGACACTTTCTGTGTACCATGGAACCCCAGCATGTGTGTGTAACACTATAAAGACAGTTTTATTATTGTTGGTACCTGATGTTATAGAAAATAGAGTGAATCACTTTTAATAGAATTAAAATGGTTCATGTCAAGCGGCCTCTAGCAGATTATTCTAATAAATCCCAGCAGAAAGGAATGAGCTATTCCACATAATGTTGTGACTTGTATAAACACAAACTGGTCACTGCAACAAAACAAAAATGTAAGATAACCATATATATATATATATATATATATATATAGGGGGGATTGGAGGTTTACTATCTTCCACTGTAACCATTCTTTGCTAGAGCATATTAGGTACACGAGAGAGAAAATATGTTTTGTTGGGTCTCAGCACATAATCATCTAACCCACTTTGCATTTGTGTTTTGTCTGTAATCCTAAACCATCTGATAGAACACCAAGCTGTTCAGTATCCTTTTTCTCTACAAGGATCAAATCTGATAATTTCAAGACGTCATTGGCTGTGGTGAAAGAGTTGAGACTGGAATGGAAGGAGACAAAAAGATCTATTATCCACTACTATTATCCCCATTGTGGATATTTTGTTAGCTTACAAGAGACTTGTAAGGCTTCTGGTGACATCACCAAAATGCCTACAAGTGACCATAATTACAACACAGGGATGTGGAATAATGAAGGCTTGTCACTTAACTGCATGGCATTTTCACTTAAAGGTATTCACTCCTATGATTAATTGGCATTCAGATAGGGTTGATTGAATGTATAAGATTGACAAGAACTATGTCAATCAGGTTCACCAGCTTTAATGATGCAAACATTTCATTTGGTTTCAAGCTATTGTCTTCAATGAACCCCCATTGGACCCAACAGTAGGAGGCAAAAAAATGTGCAAAAGCAGCAAGTAAAGAGGACACATGGTCTTAAATGTCTCTACACTAATGCACAGAGTATGGGAAATAAGCAGGATGAACTTGAACTCCTAGCACAACAAGGGAAATATGATATAATAGGCATCACTGAAACCTGGTGGGATGAGTCTCATGATTGGAATGTAGAAATAGAGGGGTATAACCTTTTTAAGAGAAACAGGCCAAGTAGGAAAGGAGGAGGAATAGCATTATATGTCAGGGATATTTACACCAGTGAAGAGATCCAGGAAGTCAATACTGGAAGCCAGGTGGAGAGCATCTGGATAAAAATTAAAGGAGAGGGAAATAACAGGGATGTTACTGTGGGAGTCTACTACAGACCCCCGACTCAGGCAGAGGAATTGGATGATGCCTTTCTAGAACAGATGACCACACAATCAGGAAGGAGAGATGTAGTAGTGATGGGTGACTTCAACTATCCGGATATTTGCTGGAAGTCAAACTCAGCCAAATCCTCAAAGTCTAGCAAATTCCTCACTTGCCTGGAAGACAATTTCATTGTCCAAAAGGTGGAAGAGGCAACAAGGGGATCAGCCATTTTAGATCTGATCTTAACCAACAGGGAAGACCTAGTTGATGGGGTGCAAGTGGTTGGATCCTTAGGTGGAAGTGACCATGTTCTCCTGGAGTTTGTTATGCAGTGGAAGGGAGAAGCTAGGCATAGTCAGACACGCACTCTAGACTTTAGGAGAGCTAATTTCAATAAACTTAGAGAAATACTGGGAGTGATCCCATGGTCAGGAATACTAAAAGAAAAGGGAGTTCAAGACGGATGGGAGTTTCTCAAAAGGGAGATATTGAAGGCACAATTTCAAACAGTTCCAATGAGGAAGAAAAATGGTAGATGTCTCAAGAAGCCAGGATGGATGACTAAGGAACTTTCAAATGAGCTAAGTTTTAAACGGAACATGTATAAGAAATGGAAAAATGGAGAAATCACGAAAGAGGAATTTAAACAAATAGCCAGCACATGTAGGGGTAAAGTCAGAAAAGCTAAAGCGCAGAATGAACTCAGGCTTGCTAGAGAGGTTAAGAACAATAAAAAGGGCTTTTTTGGATATGTCCGCAGCAAAAGGAAGAAGAAGGAAACAGTAGGGCCACTGCGTGCAGAAGATGGCAAAATGCTAACAGGGGACAGAGAAAAGGCAGAATTACTCAACACCTTCTTTGCTTCAGTCTTCTCAGAAAAGGCAAAAGGTGCTCAACCGAAGGATAATGGAGCAGAAGACAGAATAGGGGAATTTCAGCACAGAATAAGTAAAGAGATAGTACAGGAATACTTGGTTAACCTAAATGAATATAAATCTCCAGGACCAGATGAACTACATCCTAGAGTATTAAAAGAACTAGCAAATGTAATATCAGAGCCATTGGCAATAATCTTTGAGAACTCCTGGAGAACAGGAGAAGTCCCAGAAGACTGGAGGAGGGCAAACGTTGTCCCCATCTTCAAAAAGGGAAAAAAAGAGGATCCCAACAATTATCGTCCAGTTAGTCTGACATCAATTCCAGGAAAGGTGCTAGAGCAGATCATTAAGCAGAGAGTCTGTGAACATTTAGAAGCCAATGCCATAATCACAAAAAGCCAACATGGGTTTCAGAAAAAGAAGTCATGCCAAACGAACCTGATCTCTTTTTTTGATAAAATTACCAGCTTGGTAGATGAAGGGAATGCTGTGGATATAGTATACCTCGATTTCAGTAAGGCCTTTGACAAGGTTCCCCATGACATTCTTGCAAACAAGCTTGCAAAATGTGGGATAGACAAGTTAACTGTTACATGGATTTGTAACTGGTTGACTGGCCGAACTCAAAGGGTGCTCAACAATGGTTCCTTTTCATCCTGGAGAGAAGTGACCAGTGGGGTGCCACAGGGTTCTGTCCTGGGCCCAGTGCTATTCAACATCTTTATTAACAATTTGGATGACAGAATTGGGGGCATACTTATCAAATTTGCAGATGACACTAAACTGGGAGGAGTAGCTAATACCCCAGAGGATAGGATCAAAATTCAAAATGACCTGAATAGACTAGAAAGCTGGGCCAGTGCTAACAAAATGAAATTCAATACGGAGAAATGTAAGGTTCTGCACTTAGGGCGGAAAAATGAAATGCACAGATATAGGATGGGGGACACCTGGCTGAACGAGACCACATGTGAAAGGGATCTAGGAGTCCAAGTAGACCATAAGCTGAACATGAGTCAACAGTGTGATGCGGCAGCTATAAAAGCCAATGCAATTTTAGGCTGCATCAATAGAAGTATAGTTTCTAGATCAAGGGAAGTTATAGTGCCACTCTATTCTGCTTTGGTCAGGCCCCACCTGGAATACTGTGTCCAGTTCTGGGCACCACAATTCAAAAAGGATGTGGAGAAACTGGAGCATGTCCAAAGGAGGGCAACTAAGATGGTGAAGGGTCTGGAAACCTTGCCCTATGAAGAACGCCTTAGGGAGCTGGGGATGTTTAGCCTGGAGAAGAGAAGGTTAAGAGGTGATATGATAGCCCTGTTTAAATATTTGAAGGGATGTCATATTGAGGAGGGAGCAAGCTTGTTTTCTGCTGCTGCAGAGACTAGAACGCGGAACAATGGATGCAAACTGCAGGAAAAGAGATTCCACCTCAACATTAGGAGGAACTTCCTGACAGTAAGGGCTGTTCGACAGTGGAACACACTCCCTCGGAGTGTGGTGGAGTCTCCTTCCTTAGGGGTCTTTAAGCAGAGGCTGGATGGCCATCTGTCAGGGATGCTTTGACTGGGAGTTCCTGCATGGCAGGGGGTTGGACTGGATGGCCCTTGTGGTCTCTTCCAACTCTATGATTCTATGATTCTATGATTCTATGAATTGACTCTCTAGTCACTCAAGGACCAAATGAAACAAGAAATCATAAAAAGATGTTTAAAAAGACAGCAGGCTGCTTGGGAATAGTAGAAGGAGTGAAGGAGAGGAGGAAACTGACACCATGAGACAGCCCAGTGCTGGGACTGCAGCCCAGGCATCATCCCACACAAATCCCACACAGTATTACAGCAGTGATATTGGCAGCAATTGACAGGAAAAGTCCATCAGTGTAAAGCTGTGCAATAGTCACAGATGGAGAACAGACCAGCTACGACTCAGCCATGGCATCAACTGTTAAGCCTTGACCACAGACACATCTATTCTGCATTAATTCCAGTTTTTAGCTTCTGATAATCCCTATAAAATGAAAAATAAGATTATCCTGGTGGGTTGGGGTATGATATAAATAGCCAACAGAATACATGAATGTCAATTTAGGAATTTGTCTACGATCTTTCTGCTAGCCAAGTTTCAACTATGGAATTAGCCTCCTGGATGTAAAGTTCCCTAATGGAAGAGTAGGTTGAGGACTTCCGGTTGGGAGCGGCAGCCCGTCGGACGCACTTCGGAGAGGCTCCGAAGAACGCCAAGTATCCAGCACGGTTTTCTAGCTGCTTTTTCCACTGCAGTGAAGAAAAACCCCAATTTAGGTATAGATTGGGCGAAGGGGTTTGCACAGGCTCCTTTATTTTTTTTTTCCCGGCACCCTCTACAGCCCTGAAGGACTTCAGGAGACATCCGAAGAGGGGCCGCAGGAGAGCCTTAAACTTATCCGCTGTGCTGGCTACCAGCTGCTGAGCAGAACAAGGTCTGCCCCCAACTTTTAAATTAAAAGGAACAGTCTAAAATAACAAAGTAGCATCTTCAAAAGACTCCGGCTATCTAATTTAAGGGGAATTCCTCAGCTGTTATTAGACATAGAGTCGAAAGCCAAACTTCAAGAAAACGGGGTGCAGTCAAAAAATAGACTTTTATTTGGGAAGAGCAGGGAAGGGACGTGGGCGAAAGGTAAAGTGGGAAGTGAGAAAGGAAGCTGAGGAGAAGCCGAGAAAGCCGAGGAGAAGCTGAGGTGGAAGGAGAGAGAAGGAGAGGCTGAGACAAAGGGAGAATACTATATGAGGAAAGGAGAAGCCGAGGCAAACGGAGAGTGTGGAAAGGAGGAGACGCCAAGGCGCAGGGCGAGTGTGTGAGAAGGAGATACCTCGGCGAACGGCAAGGGTGAGTGAAGGAGACGCCAAGGCGAACGGGGTGAGAAGGAGGATGAGAAGCCGAAGCCAAGAAGCCGAAGCGGTTGTGGGGAACGGAAGAAGGAGGCGCCGGAGTAGCGAACGGAGGGGGAAGGTAAAGGAGAAGCAATGGCTGGCAGAGGGCGAAGGAGACAGAAATGCCGTGGTGGACGGGAGAGAAAGGAGACAGAAGGGCTGAGGCGGAGGAAAGGAGAAGAAAGAGGAGGAGGAGAAGCTACGAAAGTCGGAAGGACTAAAAGGTAAAGACGCCGAGGCGGAAGAAGGGAGAAAGTGGAGGGAAAAGCCGAGACAAACGGGTTAAGAAGAAGGTAGAAAATAGTCAAGCGGACGCAAGGCAAAAAAGAGAAGAAAAAGGAGACAGAGAAAGCCGTAAGTGAACGGGAAGAGGAGGACGGTGGGGGAAGGAAAGCCCGAGGGAGAAGGAGAAGAGAAGTTGAAATAGAGGCATAGTTGAAATAGTAGGAGGAAAAAGGAAGGGAAAACTTAAAGAGGAGGGGAAGTTAAGGCAGTGGGAGGAAGCAGTTAAGACTGGTTCCATAAGGAAGTAAAGCTGTGCAGAGAGGCATAGTTTCAAAGGAGTTTAAGTGAGAAGAGGTGTTGCTAATACAGAAGAAGGAAGAAGGAGGTACCGAAGCGGCTAAGAAAGGAAATCTTTCAGAGACAAGAGGTTAAACTAAGACCGACAGTAAGAATAGGAAAGATCTAAGCAGAAAGGTAATTACTTGAGAGACAAGCTGAAATTGTGACATTCAGTAGAAGTAGGAAGAGATAAAGAAAATAACAAGAAAATAAGAACGGTAGATATATTGTAGATATACGGTAAGAGACGATAGTTTAAAGCCGAGACGGGAAGGAGGAGGATTAACTCTAAAGGAAAATGACGACAAGGAAAGCAAAACAAGTCATGGAACAGCAAACATATAGAAGACCATCAATAGATGCCTCCTCAAAACAAGCCGAACAACCGAATATAATGGAAGAATTAAAAGCGCTATACATGGAAATGAAAGAAGATATTAAAACTATGAAGGAAGACATGAGCGCAATGAGAAGAGAAATTAAGCTAGAAATAAGACAAGAAATAAGAACTGAGATAAAAAATCTGAAAGACTCTTTGGGTAAAGTAAATGAAGAAGTAAAGATAACAGGACAGAAAGTAAAAAAGATAGAAGAAGACACAGACAAAATAGCGAAGAGAGTTACGTACCTTGAAAACACACGGGAGATTGATCTTGACGAACGGGCATTGCAGGACCTAAAACAAAGAGAAAACTGCATTAAAATTCGAGGTTTAAAAGAAATAGAAAGGGAAGACTTATTCGAATATCTTTCCCCTATTATAGCGGACTACATTGGAATGGAGAAAGATCAACTCCAACTTGAAATCAATAAAATGTATAGAATAAACTCGAAGACAGCTAAACAAAGAAAACTCCCACGAGACATTGTTGTGTATTTTACCAGGAAGAAAATTAGAGACGAAATCTTGCATCTAAACTACGAACAGAAATTAGAATTTGAGGGGAAGGAGCTTATTATATACAAAGACATTCCTTTAAGAATACTGAGGAAAAGGAACGACTACAAACCTTTAACGATTTTATTGACGCAGAACTACGTCTCATATAGATGGGAAAGGCTGGAAGGGATCAACTTCAAATATAAAGGTGAATTCTTTAAAATTAACTCTATTATGAAGATGAAAGACTTTCTGAAAAAATACAAGAACGAACTAGAAAACAGGAAAAAAACGGTAAAAAAAAGTAAGAACGAGAAGGAAGAAGATGATGACGAAGAGGAAACTAAGTTAAGCGAAAAAGACTCTGAGGAGGAAATTAATAGGATAAGCGACAAAGACTTAGAAGAAGAAGACAAAGAAGGAATACAAGAGATTCAAGATAAAACTACTTGACTTGACTTGGACTAATTAGAATAAGACATTTAAATTAATAAACCAATAATGAAAAAAATTACTATCTTGTCGTGGAATGTGAGGGGAATGAATTCTCCCCAGAAACGGAAAAAAGTGCTACATTATTTGACCAAGAAGAACTTAGACATAATATGTCTACAAGAGACTCACATAAAAACCAGAGACACGAGATTACTAAAATTTAAAAAATTAGGGACGGAATTTATATCTTTGGGAAAGAAAAAAACTAAAGGAGTGGTGATATACATAAATAACAGATATGAGGCGAAACTCTTGTTTAGCGATACGGAGGGACAATACATAGGGGTAGAGGTAAAAATACAATCTGCAAAATATTTGATAGTAGGAGTATATGCCCCTTTAGAGAGGAAAAGTGCTTTTTTTTTGAGAAATTGAGTAGAGAAATGCAAGAATTTTCATTTGATAAAATATTAATGATGGGAGATTGGAATGGGGTTATGCAGCCAGAATTGGATAGGAAATCAACCAAGAAAATGAAAAAAACACAAGGGAAACTTCCAAAAACCTTTGATGAAATGCTAGATGCCCTGTCATTAGTAGATATCTGGAGATTCAAATATAAAAACGTAAAAGAATTCACTTTTTTTTCCGAGAGACATAAGTCCCTCTCAAGGATTGACATGGTATTTGGAACTAAAACTTTATGTAAAGAGATAATAGACATAAATCATGAAACTAGAACAATATCTGATCATAGTCCCATATGTGTAAGCCTGAAGGGAAGACCGACAAATTTTTGTTGGAGATTGAATGAAGAACTATTGCAGAAGGAAGATAAGGAAATTTTGAATTTATTCTTCAAAGAAAACCTAAATAAAGGAGTTAGTGAAACAACGGTGTGGGAAACATCTAAGGCAGTTATACGTGGATTTTTTATTCAACAAAATGCTATTTTGCAAAGGAGAAAAAAAGAAAAATTAGAAGGGTTAAAGATGCAGTTAGAGCAAAAGGAAAAACAACTAAATGAAAATCCCAACTGTAAAGAAACGATAGACAACTTAAAAGTAATTAGAAAACAAATTGAAATGGAAGAAGAAAAAGAATTCAAAAAAAGATACGAGATATGAAACAAAAGCATTTTGAGCAGGCTAACAAGCCAGGAAAATGGCTAGCGCATAAAATCAGGAGGAGACGAGACAGAAACATGATAATGGAAATAAAAAAAGGTGCAGAAACAATTAGAAATCAAAATAAAATAAAACAAGTTTTCTTAGACTATTTTTCTAATTTATACAAGAAATGTCAAATCCCGACCGAAAGCATTAATACTTTTCTTGAAAAGGTGAAATTAACACAGATTACAGATGAACAAAAAGCACTTCTTGACGGTCCCATTACCATTGCTGAAATAACAGAAGCCATCAGTAAGAGTAAAAATCAAAAATCTCCAGGCCCAGATGGGCTCACAGCTTTATATTATAAGACGTTTGAGGAACAGTTAATAATTCCCTTCAAATCAATGATAAACACCATAAAAGACAAATATTATCCAGAAACATGGAACCAGGCGAATATTACCCTAATTCTAAAGGAAGACAGAGAAGCTGATAACGTTAAAAACTATCGCCCCATTTCATTGTTAAACATAGATTATAAGTTATTTGCGGCAATATTAGCCGAAAGGCTCAAAAAAATACTAAAAAACTGGATCCATGTTGATCAAGCTGGCTTTTTGCCCAAAAGACAAATCAGAAACAACACCAGAAATGTGATTAACATTATAGAGCATTTCGAGAGGAGAAATGACAAAAAACTAGCACTAATCTTCATTGATATCGAGAAAGCATTCGATAATATTAGCTGGGATATGCTCTTTATGGTTATGGATAGAATAGGAATAGGGGAAAGATATAAATCTTGGTTAACATCAATTTACACAGCACAAAAAGCGAAATTAATAATAAATCAGGAAACGACGGCAGAATTTAAAATTTCAAAGGGAACAAGACAAGGATGCCCTCTCTCCCCGTTATTGTTTATTATGATTTTGGAAACTTTGTGTAATATAGTGAGGTCTGATAATAAAATCAGGGGGGTGAAGTTAAAAAATTACGAGTATAAACTAAGGGCATTTGCCGACGATATTGTTTTTACATTAGAGGAACCCAAAGAAAGTTTAGAGAGATTAATGGAGATCTTGGTAGAATTTGAAAGTGCATCAGGACTAAGTATAAACAGGAGCAAAACAAAAATAATAACAAAAAATGTAGAAGAGAAGGAGAAGAAAACATTGGAAAAAATAAGTGGTTTTAAAGTTGAAGGGAAAGCAAAATACTTGGGCATCATCCTTACCAATAAAAACTCGGACTTATTCTCAAATAACTACTCACCATTGTGGAATTCTATAAAGAATGATTTGAAAAAATGGAACAGATTTAAGTTTTCACTGCTAGGGAAAATTTCATTGGTTCAAATGAATCTCCTCCCGAGATTTTTATTTTTATTTCAAACAATTCCGATCTTAAAAAATGAACGACCTTTAAAAATGTGGCAAAAAGAAATTGAAAAATTTATTTGGGAGGGCAAAAAGGCTAGAATAAAAGGGAAAATAATGTGTGACAATAAGAAAAGGGGGGGATTAGGCCTTCCAAATATCCCAATCTATTACGCAGCCTGTTGTTTATCCTGGATCTATGACTGGATCCTATTAGAAGACGAGTTAATTCTAAACCTGGAGGGCGACAATTTAAGATATGGATGGCACGGTTACTTGATTTATGGGAAAGATAAAATTCATAAAGATAGTCAAAATCACTTTGTCAGAAAATCACTATTTATGATTTGGAACAAATACAAAAAAAGAATATGCCCTAAGATACCAAAATGGTGCTCCCCCCATGAGGCCTTCTTCGGAAGGGAAGGCATTAAAACCAAAAAATGGTTAAGATATGCTGATCTGCTAAGGGAAGATCACGGGAAATTATGTTTTAACGATCAAGATGAAATAGCAGAAGGTAATATTAAATGCCATTGGTATTTATATAGACAACTAAAAGAAAGATATAAGATGGATGAAAAATTGGAGGGAGTACAAACGGTTGATACAAAGTTTGATGATATATGTTTCAAAAATAAGGGAAAAACGATAACAAAGTTCTACAATTTATTATTAGAATGGTATACAGAAGAGGAAACGATACGGGAAAGTATGGTGAAATGGGCTCAGAATATTGGACATACCATTGAACTTATGCAATGGGAAAAATGTTGGGACAAGAGGTTAAAATTTACAACAAATCAAGATCTTAAAGAAAACATGTATAAAATGATATATAGGTGGCACTTACCCCCATTAAGATTAGCTCACATGTATAAGAACGTAAGGCCCAACTGTTGGAAATGCAATTCAGAAACTGGTTCTTTCTTTCACATGTGGTGGACATGTCCAATGGCAAAGGAATACTGGGTTAATATCCATAAGTTGATAGTAAAAGATTTAAATATTAATATACCATTCCTCCCAGAAATCTTTTTGTTAGGCATGTTAAATAGTGAAATTGAAAAAGAGCATGGAAAATTGTTATTTAATTTGCTGACTAGTGCTAGAATACTATTTGCCAAAAATTGGAAAAATGTAAAAGTCCCGACGATAGAACAATGGATATTTAAAGTATTTGAAATTATGGAATTGGACATAATGACATCATGGAAAAAAGAAGTGACTGAAGAGAAAACATCAAAAGACTGGAATCTACTATCAAAATACTTGGAAACCAGATGGAAAGACACTGGAATTAAAATATAAGATGTACAAGTAAAAATCTGTATTAGGGGTTTAATCTCGTTTGCTAATGTAGAAATGAACATATGGCATTAAGAGGTAACAGTTTTAAGAGAAGAAAAGATATCTAAGAATTGTAACTGAATGGTAAGGACAGTAAAGGAAGGAATTCGTATAAATATATGCAAAGAGATACAACAGCTAAAACAACTTGTTTATTGCTTTGAAGATGCAAATTAAGGAAGTATAGAGGGTTTTTTTTTCTTTTTTTCTTTTTTTCGTTTTTTTTTTCTCTTTTATATACGTAGCAACGAGTCATTAAAGTATGGATATAAGAATGTATGTATGGAAGAGGCAATTTTTATGTGTTGAAAATGTTTAAAAAGGATAAATAAAAAAAAAAAGGAAGAGTAGGTTGAGGTAGATTTTGCAGGAAGGGGGCAGGATCCTTCCTCACTCTCTGACACTCTCCTTCAAATGTAATGCACACAAATCTACATTTAAAGGCAGGCTACATATAGTTTGGGCCTACATCATTTGGGATTTCTCCCAAACAATGAAATACTGCTATATCAAGGCAAATTGTGTGGTTCAAGTAACAAATGTGCTTGGGCTGGTGCTGAAGTGTAGCACACATGGGGACTAACTGCTATGTCCTTATTAACATATTTCTTCCTCTACAATTGTAGCTAACATTGTTAGCTGAACATTGCATTGGGGCAATTATAGCATGTCAGCTGTTTCATGCTGGTTGAAGTCAAACAATCATTTACTCATCAGTATCTCAAGAGTCCGCATACCACCCAGTAAACCCATCTGCATACAATGTGTGACCACATGGCACTTGAACCGGGCCTCAGCCTATGTGGCAGGCTTTGATGGAAATAAGGAGAATTCGACCCATTAAATCCATATAATCTCTTTATTCTAAAACCTAGCCTTCTTTCTTCAGGTGCTGCTACTTTGTCACTCCCCAGATATTGTGAAAAATGCTCCTTTAATGCCTGGCCGCTGTGTAACATCCAACTGTTTCAATTACCATATATACTTGATTATAAGTCGAGAAATTTGTGCACAAAAATTGACCCAAAAACACACGGTCATCTTATACATGGGTCTATAGGGAGTAGCCAAGCTGAGGAGGAGGAGGAGGAAGGGTAGGCTTTTGTCCTTCAAACCTCCCCTTCATCCCGGCTGTCTTTCCTGGGACCAGCCGAGCTGAGGAGGAGAAGGAACATAGAGCATTCATCCCTCAAACCTCCC
This sequence comes from Urosaurus nigricauda, assembly GCA_034509955.1. NCBI lineage: Eukaryota > Metazoa > Chordata > Lepidosauria > Squamata > Phrynosomatidae > Urosaurus > Urosaurus nigricauda. Next base: position 249,685,635 of record JAOEGL010000001.1, on the reverse strand, counting down.
ATTCAGCCCAACTGTCTTCCATAGGAACTGCTAAATTGAAGAGAAGGAGGAAGGGCAGCTTTTAACCGCTCAAACCCTTCCTCTTGCTCCTCAGCTTGGCTATCCCCATGAAAGACAGCTAGGCTACTATTCCTCCTCTTCCTCAGGGAAAGAAGGAAGGGCATACACTCTCCCCTCAAGCTTCTTTTTCAGCCTGGCTGTCTTCTAAGTTTTACCCTTGACCTATCCATGGGACATGGCAGAATCCATAATTTTGGTCCTAAAACCTGACCTCAACTTATATATGAGGGCGACTTACACTCAAGTATATACAGTAATCTTCTGCCATCCCACTTTTTCAGCTATTTTTAAAATGTCCCAGTTTCTCTCTCATGCTCCCACTTTCCCCCTCTGTCCTCAGCTTACTTTAGTTGCTGCAAACTGAGTTCAAAGTGCAAACATAGTTTGCACTCATTTAGCTCAGCAGAGGAGAGAGGATATGGAAGATCAGAATCTTGCTCTTCCCTGTAGACTCAGACAAAAGCAAATTGTTGGATCCTCTCCTAGCTTGTGTTTTCTTCTTCAATAATAACTTTTACCATCTTGTCCACACTCTGAGGTTGTTTGGTCACACGTGTCCCTGTTTTCATCTGTGAAATATTGGAGGCTATGCCACAGGTCATACTGGCTGGGGATCATGGGTGTCATGTTGACCACATGTTATCCTATGTTGTACATGAATTAAAGTAACATGGGGCGAGGGAGTTAATATGTTAAACACACACACACAATCGCACACACACATGTTCTTTAGTAGCCCGATGGCAGGAGGTAAGACAGGAACTCTATTGTCTGGGATAAGATATTAAAGCTTTCTGTCCTGTTACAATCTTGGTGAGAGTTGCTTCACTCTTGAAATTCCTAATAGCCCTGGGAGGGAAACAAGGTTCCATTGGTTGAGGTACCTGAGCTGATTAGCTGCCTTGAACACTATTGTTCAGGAGAAAGACAATGGGAAAGGTATAAACTGAATGAATAAATGAATGAATGAATGGATATATATATATATATATATATATATAGTGAGCCTGCCACAACACTCGCTGGGGTTACGGTGCAGGACTCTCATGAAAGTGGGAAAAATACACAAATAAAAAGCACTTTTTTTTTTAACTTGAGAGAACATCTCTCTAGGAATCTCTAGGTCCTCCAGTGCATCTGCCAGAAGTTGACTACACAGTCATGAAATAGGGCCTATAATACCTAAAGAAGTGTTCTCTCTAGGAATCTCTAGCTCTTTTGGCATGACTCCACAGTAAAACTCGACCACAGAGTCACCCTGGAGGACCTAGAGATTCCTAGAGAGAACATATTAATCAAATCCGTTAATAATCAAATCTGCACAAGTCACAGCTGCAAATGTGGAGGGCCAACTGCAGATCTAATCTGATCCTTTATTTCTTCTACTTTCTTACGTTCTATTCACACTTTTGCTCTTTTCTCCTGCTTTTTGGTCCTAGTAAACTTAAAACCTGAAACTTGCCTTTGATTTGCTACACACTAGCATAGCTCATTCCCCTCCTTGCTTTGCCTTAATTTTTTCCCTTCCAGCTTGTGAAATTCAAAAAGGATTTCCTGCTGAGTGTTATCTTAATCAGCAAGGTAGCACTTGAGGGCTTTTTTTCTGCTAACAAGCCCCACTGGACAGCATAGTCTCTGTGAACCTTTAATATTTTACTCCAGTTATACCAAAGAGAGAAATTTGGGAGGTCCAACTATAAATTAAAATGTTAGAAACTTTAGCTTTTTAAAAATATACTTACTTTCTGTTAGATACTTTGTCTGGAGAGTTCATTTTCTGCAATGCCATTTGCATCAGCATTGCATTTAGCATAGCACAACTGTATGCAAGCCAATGCCAAGCACAGTTATGAGCACATAAGTTCCATTTGTATTGCCATTGTAGTGGTTTGAGTATTGTACTTGGATTCCAATAGACAAGAGTTCAAATTCACACTTGGTCATGGAAACCCACTGGGTGACTTTGGGTAAGTCACACACCCTTAGCCTAAAAGGAAGCCCCTCATGCTTTGGTTAGAAAGAGCCAGAGACCCAGGCCTCCGTGGTGGTTCAGGCTTTTTAAAACCTTCCCTCAAAAGCATCTCAAAGGTCCATGCTTCTCTCCAATTGTTCATCTCATTGTTACTATCTTGTCACCTTATTAAACTGTAACTGTTCCTGTTCATACATTTTAACTCTTTGTTATTTGGAAAGATAAATGGGACTCCCATTTATCACAGGTGATCAACTTCCAACACATCTTTTGAAAATGAATGAATGAATGAATTTTTATTTACAGTCTTAGACCAAAATAGCATCTTTTGTGTTTCTCCCTTATATCCTAGCCTTTCCTGACACATTTCCAGAGCCCAGAAGATTTAATTCCATAAACTTTAATTCATACTGAATGCTGGATTCTGGGAGTTGTCCCCCCAAAAGTAAGTTATCCAAATTCTACTTTGTCTGGCAGTGGGTCTTACAGCTGGTTAAAAACACCAAGCAAAAGGAACTATTGCAGGATGTTTAAACAGCTAGCTGGAGATGATTTAGTAGCAACTGGTGGCTTCCTTATTGGTGTGGTGCCTAATTGGGTCTTGATTTTAAATCTAAACTTTAAAGAAGAAATCAAAGGCACTGAACTCCAAATAGTTCTCAGCACCTTTGATAACTCCTTTATAGTAGAAACTAAAATCCATAGTTGATTCGCCACCCTACTGACATGGAATTCATCAGCTGCCACTGGGATAGTCTATCGTTTATTAACTGCCTTTTTCTTTCAGATGTGAATTCCTGTCATTTTCTTTTTCTACAAAGGGACCAGTCTTTAAAGTCAGACTCTATAGTCTCAAAGCCACCTCCCACTGTGCCTCACCCACCCTTTCATCTCAAAGTGATGAAATATGGCTCATATGGGGTTGGATGGGAATAAATGAAATGAAAATCCAGTTTTGAATCTCACCTAGAGTTGATCCATTGGATCAGCAGAGACATGGTAAGTCAATACTTCCAATTATTCACTTGGTATGCATGGGGCCGAAGTCTAATTCTGAAGTCACAGGGCTCATGTTTAATATTTTGTTGCGCTACAGGCTCTTTAATTCAGAGGCTTAAAAAAAAACTATGGTCAACATTTGGCCCTCTGTATCCATGGATTTTGCACTTATGGTTTTAACTATCTGCCGCTTGAAAATATTCCTCATCCCGCCCCCCCCCCCCAAAAAAAAAACAGTACCAGCAAATCTCTAAATCCATAGTGACCTCTTCCCAACTATCAATACCATTTCATTATTCCATCATGCCTGGAGAGAATGAAAATAACATCTAAGCATTTCGTTTCTATGAGATGCTGGAAAGATAAATCGTATTATTAAGAAGTTGTGCCAAAGTGACAGGAGACATAGAAATATACAGAAGAAAGAGAAGTGTATGGAGTAGAATTCTAAATGTATGATGGTGGTAGTGGAATAGGCAGATACTTGCATGAACCAAATAGGCTGCGATATGGGGAACAGATATGGCTAATTTGAGATGTGTATAGGTGTGTGTGTTTAATGGGAATGTGGAATAAATATGGTTAATTTCAGTTTTATACTGTGGGTTTGTTTTGTTTTGTTTATATCATATTGAAAAAGATGAAAGTGTAACATTCTTTGCTTACAATGGAATGGAGTCATGGGTGCAAAGTATAGGAAGAAATTATTATTGCATAATGTGTGTGTGTGGGAGAAAGATAACAATCTTCAGCCAATGGAAATATGTTCTGTATATTCCCTGTGAGAAGCAAAGGGAAGACATAATGGGAGCCTCAGTGCATACTGATATTCTTCCCCTTCATTATCACAGTGTGAAATGAATTTCTTTATTCCTAATGAGACTTGCCAAACTGTGCAAAGACTCCAGGGTTTTGCATATCTCCAAAGAATATTTGTATTTCATATGCAGCTGTATTTAATAGCATAGTTTGTTGCATGTATTCAAATGTATACTAAATGTACATCTCCACTTGAAATGGTAAAGTGGACACAGGTTTGTATCTAAAAAGATCTGCATTAGCATGTCTCTCTGTGTGTTTTTTTTAAAGATATACAACAATAATTTATTTATTGTGATGTCACTTCTCCTCTATGCCTGATTGTCACTTGTGTTAATTTGTGATTATTATATATTTTTGAATAGTTGCAGTTTGGTTGGCAGTACAATTGCAAGTTCTTGTGCAGCCTGCTGTGACCAATAAATTCTCAGCCAGCTCCTTTAACATAAATATTCATTTCAAGCTTCATAAAAAAATAAAATAAATGCAGTACTGAGGAAAAAATGGCACTAAGTGGAAAATGAGACTAAATTTTCATGTGCCAAACTGAATAAAATGGGATTAAAAGTAACATGTAAGCAGGACATTCAATGTGATATTGCTTCCACTATGGAGAGTGGGAAAATGAGATCCAGAGCACCCCACAATTTTGTAATGAGTGCCACCTTTTCCCATGATGATCTGGTCTTCTCAGGCAGAAACAGTCTCAAGCTTGCTGTTTGCTGAGGATACACAAAATGTTTTTATTCATTTGCCCACATTGTACTGGCAGAATGTAAAACTCTACCAGGCACAGTTGCAGGTCCTTCCCCTCCCCTATTATTCAACCTATGTGGTTTTCAGGCTGGACATCCCATCTTACCATTCAGCAGCAAGTAGGATGTGGAAGACAAGGGGCAGTCAGGCATTCCAGTGAATCAGCTGTATTTCTATGTGGGTTGCTGCAGGAAGCAAAAAGCATCCTCCTGGATCTCCCAAGAGTTGTCCTAAGCTACAGGAGGAGGATGTCATCTTCCTGAATTTGGCTGTGGAGAGACAGTTGGCTGATGCCCAACCAACCCCTGTCCTCCTCTGATCACTGTATGGCTGTGGTGGTCGCCTAGCCTGAAGACAGGTAGGTAGCTTGAATTGAGGGAGTCCATGATGGATAGAGGTGGTAAATGGATACCAATCATTATTTATTATTATATTTCTGCCAGAAATGACACTTAAGACAGGTAACGATGACAAAAATTGAATAAAAGTAAATATACCATTGTGTCATGAAAACAGATCCAAACCACAAAACACCCCAGTAAAAAGAAGAAGGAGCACCCAACCAGTTATAATTCTAAATCAACAGTGACCCAGAATAAATGACAATTGAATGAAAAAAATCCAAATCCAAGCATGGTCTCTGACTAAGCATGTTCACGTAGAAATAAGTCTCACTAAGTTCATTTGGGCTTACTCCCTAGTAAGTGTGAATGGCAATGTAGCCAACAGTTCTCAACAGGTGTTCCAGGTAACTTATGGTTACCACTTTTCTCTTTTCTTGCACCTCCCTGGTCACAATTAAGAAAATATTACTTGATGTGAAGTTACATTTTATCTTTCCCTATAGTTTCTAACAGTCTGTCACTCTCAAGGGAAACACTGGATTTGAGGATGTCATACTGTGTTATCTTTTATAAGAAGTTACTATTTATACTAGAGAGTGAAGGGGAAAACATGAAACACTAGCAGGTATCCCGTGTAATGCCTAGTTAGGCCCTGATTGAGAAGAGGAGCCAGCTGCACACAGTGCAAAATCTGTCAATTCTGAGTGACCAGCTGCAAGATTTATCCACCACTGGCACTGGTACTTAGAGCATCCTCTTCATGTTTGATTCACATTGTTGTTGCTAAAGGAACACATGAGCCCCTATTGAATTTGGTTATTTAAAGTGAGAATTCAGGCTACATAAAAGATAGTGCAGATCCATTTGGCGGTAGTTAGGAAAATGTTAGATTGGAAAAGAGTCTGAGTGTGGAATCCACCACAGTCTTTGGGCTTCTAAAGAATACTGGCAGCTATCATGAGCTAACAGAAGAAAATGTTCTACATTGTTCCACAAGCAATGAAAACCAATAGGTTCATTTTCACTCAGTCCTTTTGGGGGTCCTTTCATACTACACAATTTTGGCATTATAATCCCATTTTAACAGCCATGGCTCCATCCTATGGGATCCTGCGTTTTGCAGTTTGCTGAGATGCATGAGCTGTCTGGCTGAGCATTCTTAAACATCTCCCTATAGCAAAATGCAAGTTGCCCATAGGATGGAGCCCTGCAAGTGCAATCATAGTACTATGTAACATGAAAAGCTCCTGGAAAGAAAGGCCCAATACATATAGGCACTTTAGGGCGCCCCCCATCACATGCTAGGGTTGCCCGGGAGTGGAGCCAATAGGCGCTCCGTAACCCTAGCATGTGACGAGGGTGTCCTGTCTCCGCAGTGCCATACACACAGTGTGTGGAGCGATGGCGTCACACCTGTGCAGCAACGAAACAGAGCTGCACAGCTGCAATGTCATAGGGTTGTTCTATGGCACTTTTTGCATCTTTTTACATTGTAACTGCAACACAAAAAGGAGCTGCTGTTTTGGGCTCCTTTTTCCACTGCACTTTCACCACTTCATCTGGTTGCTGTGGCAAAGGTGCACTGGAAAAGGAGGCAGCTTCAGACCGCCCTTTTTGGGCAGTCTGTAAAGCCCCATTGAAGCTGTGTTTGGATCCCCATTAAACCTTGGCTAAAAGGGCTGGCCCCTCTTTTAGGCAATACATGAGCAGCTACTTCAGGCCTGAGAACTGTGCATTGTCCACACTAAGACCTGAAAGGGCTGCACTTGTTATACCCCCTAATTTTTTAAGCTGAAAAAGCCCCCAACCTTACATGTTCTCCTGGATGAGGACCAGCCTCCCATTCTTGAATGTGTTGTCTGTAGCCCCACCTTACTCCATCCATCAACTTTCCCACATTATGTGGGAAGATATAAAAGGGCAAATCATTTCACAGAGAAAGAATAATGGGAAGAATGGGGATGGAGTGGAAATGGAGGCTTAAGAAAAAGACCGAGGATCACAGGGAACTGGGAAAAGAAGAGCTGAAGTGTGTCTGAACTATGCAGATACTATGCAACTCTCAAGATCAAAAAAGACAAAGGGGGACTGATCAAAGATATTTGGTATCTAAAGAAAGTGATACTAAACTGCCATAAACTGAAAACTAATGCAGATATCAGATGCCTACAGAGGCAGAAACATGGATGTGAAGAACATGAGGAAGTAGTAGGGTTGGTCCAAACTCCACAGCTACAGTCAAAGTAACATTACTTTAAAGCCATAACTCACAGCTGCTGAAGCTTTTTTGATAGTAAAAAATAGAGGTCCCAAGCTTGGTGAAGACACTAGCATAGATGATAGATATACTTTAATGCATTCTCTCTCACTGTGCGGATAACAATAGTGGGTTTGGAGTCTTTAGAGCAGATGACCAGGGAACAGAGCTTGGAATACAACTGGGTTAAAAAGTTATTTATTATTCATTGCCTGTTCCTTTTACAATGTAACTTTATATTAAAAATAGAGCAAGATAGCAATGCATTTTTAACACGTTGTAATAAAACGTGTGACAGGATAATAATTAGTTTTATTTTCCATTATTCAAAATATACATGAAAATTACAAAGAAACACACACACACAGACACACACACACACACACACACAGAGAGAGAGAGAGAGAGAGAGAGAGAGAGAGAGAGAATATTGTGATGTATGACAACTATGGTGTGTCTGTGACAACTGTGGTGAATAGGCAGAATTCTGATGTTTTAGTGCTTGAGGCAAGGGGCAAAATGGTCTCGTCTTGTCCACATGCAGAAGCTGATTTGACTGGCAGTGTACGCTTTCTTCAACACTCGTTTATTTATTTTATTGGGTTTCCATCCCACTTTTTTCCCAGCAGTAACTCCTCTCTCTATCTCGTGGTAGGGGCCAACCCTGATGTGTAGGAGCCACTGTTTCATTGATATTTGGTCTCCAAGAACACATTAACAGCAAAATTCTGTAAAGTGAACTCAGTTCACATACTAAACCTAAAAGTTTTATTTGTTCTTCTCCAAAAAGCTAAATTTCCATTTACCTCAGATCTGAAGTGTGTTGCAGAATTGGAATGGGAACTTGCTGTTACGAAGAAAAATCTGAGGCAAGGGAGGAATAAAATGAAGCTCGGTCTACTCTTGTTCAAACACAATAATTACTATAATCAATGTGCAATTTACAATGAGAAAAAAGATACAGATGTGCTGGGGAGTTATGCCCTCCAGTGTACAGATATATTAAAGCCCCACACTCCTCTTGCTGAGTTCTGAAATCTCCACTGACAACATTATACACAGATAATACATGGTGCATGATACTCAATCCTAAACATTCACATTTTTTCCTCCAAAGAATATAGTTAGGTCTCTATCCAATATCCTGCCATGCAGCAACTAGATCTATAAATAATTTACACTTTGCCTAAAGTCAGACAGTTCTGCTATTTAATTTGTTTAGTTGCAGTTAAATCTCTAAATCTTAGGTGGCAGATGTGCGGTATTCATCCATATGAAAATGCAAAATAAATAAAGCTTGCTGCAAACTGTTGTAAATTTCCAGAGAACGTGCATCTTTGTTACTGCCAGTTGCGTGGATTAAGTTACTTCCAGTTTCACTCAATGGAGATCATTAGCCTGCAGCATGCATTACTATTCAGCAGTGCAAGTGCTTCTTACGTTCAAAACAGCATGCTGAATCAATTTTAGAGAATTTGGTACTCTGAACAATTCTTGGACCAACCTGTATTTGAAATAGAACAAGTAAGAGAAGTGGCTTTACTTGCAGGACGTTGTAGTGTTAGAGAACTATAGTGAGAAAACTAAAATCATGCCAAAAGGCCTAAGAGTTATTCCTGGAGTATACATGGCCCTTTTTCAAAAACATGGGGTAGTGTGCCCTAGCAGTACAACTCTGCATGCCAGGGTTCAAATCCTGTCTCAACCATGTAAATCCACTGGGTGACTTTGGGCAAGTTACACTCTCTCAGCCTCAGAGGATGGCAATGGCAAACTCAGTCAGAAGAAACCTGCCAAGAAATCCACATGACACTGTCACCTTAGAGTCACCATACATTGGAAATAACTTGAAGGCACACAACAACAACAAAGTCACTCATTCTTCTTTTCTGCAAGCTTGTTTTCTGCTGCTCCAGAGACTAGAACATGGAACAATGGATGCAAACTGCAGGAAAAGAGATTCCACCTCAACATCAGGAGGAACTTCCTGACAGTAAGGGCTGTTCGACAGTGGAACACACTCAGACTGTAGTGGAGTCTCCTTCCTTGGAGGTCTTCAAGCAGAGGCTGGATGGCCATCTCTCAGGGATGCTTTGATTGGGAGTTCTTGCATGGCAGGAGGTTGGACTGGATGGCCCTTGTGATCTCTTCCAACTCTATGATTCTACTGGTAGTAGAAAAATCCATGGGGACTATGGAGATTATTGCATTACCTTCACTGCTGGGCAGTATGCAGGACATATGCAACCCGAGTTTCTCCAGGCTTGTCCCACATCTTTTCAAGAATGGAAAATCTCATTCTTGAAAAGCTGCAAGAGAAGCCTGGGTTGCATACGGGCTACATACTGCCTGGCGATGGGATGAGTGAATACGATAAGATCTGCCTTAAGACAGTTACATCCTGGATCTATCCCGATAGCGAAGGCAATGCCATAATCTCCTGTAATATTCTTGATAATCCACAGAGGAGCACAACAGCCATTCCCAAATTATTTAAGACAAGAGAAGAGAGCTCTTAAAGACAGCTCTTAAATTGCTCAAAGCCAAATCAATAGCACATCTTTTTAATGCTGCCCAGCTGGGCCTTTGAACAGTTTAGCAATTGCTGCAATGTAAGGTCCAAAACACACTGCAGAAATAATCCAGTTTGAGACTGCTTTAACTGCCCTGGCTCAATGCTTAGGAATCCTGGGAATTGTAGTTTATTGTGGCATCAGAGCTCTCTCGCTGAGAAGGCTAAATGTCTCACAAAACTATAGTTCTCAGAATTTCCTAGCATTGAGCCAGGGCAGTTAAAGCAGTTCCAGAGTGGATTATTTCTGCAGTGTGTTTTGGATCTGAATTTCTAAGTTCAGCTTTTAAAGTTCTAAAATGTTTAGAGTTTGGAGCTTGGAGCAATTGGAGTCAGGCTTCATTAAAGTGGAGACTAGAATGTGGGTGGCCATACTTAACTATTGGCTTAGACTATCTTTTATTCCCATTGCTCTTGCACCATTAACTTTGAGTGATGATTTCCAATCTATATGGAAACAGGCAGTGCTAAATAAAATCACATCACTGGGTATTTCTTCAGAATTTCTGCTCTATATGGGATATGATCAAGCCAAAGCAGCTGTCAAACAATGTGTAGTAGACACAGAGCATCAACTGGACTTAGTTCAGTCTTCAACTTTCATTGTTAGCGACTCTAATAGGTACTCCACCTCCCCTGTGACATATGTAACTAATCTATAAGTACCTAAACATTGGAGGGCCTCACTCTAGCATCCTGTCTTCCTCTCTCTTCAGCTGTCCATAAAGGCCAATAGGAATAGCCCTTAGTTGAAGAGATGATGTGCCTGTGAATCTGGTAAAATAGAAACAACAGAGCATGTGTTACTCCAGTTTTTATATTACAGAGACATCTGCACTGCACCCTTATTGTATAAATATCCAGGATGCAGAGGACAATTTTATATTTTCCTGTTGTTTTCAGACATTAATCCTGATATAACATAATCAATGTTGCTAGGTTCTGTGCAGCAGCACTTAAACTTCATTGGGCAATGATTTAGTCCAACAGACCACACGCAATGGATATTGCTATTGTAAATAGACGGCTAGGATGCTCTACATATTATTTTTGAAATGTATTTAATATTTTTCTTCATATTCATTTTATGTTTTAAACAGATGCATACTTTGCTTTCATGTTTTTAATTGAATGTATCCCACTACTTTGAACTCATCTATGACTGTAATAAAGATTTATTATATCCTATCCTATCCTAATGCTGAAATTGATATTCCCATGTGCTTTAATCAAAAAATAAATTCCCAACATGCTGCTTGGTGAGGAAAGGATTGTGATAACTATTACAAGTCCATTCCAGTGTGGTATAAATAGAAGAGCATACATGATACTAATTGTATAATGAGATGGAACTCTTCAAAATTTCTCTCTGCCTTTACACAATCATAAAATGTTGTTGTTGTTTTAAAAGCAGTATTGTGCAAAATGCTGTATGCTGCTGTGAATCCCATGCTGGGAGAAAGGCAGGATATAAAAATAAATAAATAAAATCGGATTAAAATCCACTGATATGAAAGCCACCAACTGGCACTGGGGGGAAATGAAGAAAAGGCATTAGGCTTTTCTTCAGTGGTAAAAAGTATAAGCAGGAGGCATTATCAGAGTGGTGAGGATAAGTCAAAGGGTGCATCTACACTGTTGAAATAATGCAGTTTGACGCCATCAGTGCTGTACCTCCATCCTATGGAATCCTGGGATTTGTGGTTTTGCAAGATATTTAGCCATCTTGCCAAAGAGGACTCGTGCCTCACATCCATATAAAATAAGCAGATTTTCAGAAATGTTTGTTAAATAATAATATTTATTTATAGCCCGCCCAATCACAAAGAATCTGGGCAGGTTACAACAGTAAAGAAAATACATCGCAAATAATGATAACAATAAAAGTAACATAGCAAATCACAATGACAATAAATAGCAAAAAAAAAAAAACATAGCAAATAACAGCAATAAAATAACAAGTCCTTCACTTTTTAAAATTACTGTATATATTAAGCAGGATGACTTGTTAATAAAAGAGCGAGAGGGAGAAGCAAGTTTGTTGATAGTGAAGAGTAACCAAAATGGTTTCACTGCTATATCTTAGAAAACAACACTGACGAGAATGCAATTGGGAACAAAAGATTTTTTTTAAAATATCCAACTGTATGAAAATTGCTGATGCTGTTCTTCTTGTTGTTCCTGTTGTTGTGGTTGTGTGCCTCCAAGTTATTTCTGATTTATGGTAAACCTAAGCCAATCCTATCACGGGGGTTTCAGGACTGAGAGTGTTGGATTTGCCCAAGGTCACTTTGTGGGTTTCCATGGCTGAGCAGGGAGTCTAACCCTGGTCTCTAAACTCATGGCCCAACTCAAACCACTATGCCACACTCTTCTGCTTGAACATTTTTCAGCAATTTATGCCATCGAGAGAAAGTCTGCACAGAGATTTTAGGGGGAAATTCCTGTCTTTCCACCTTTCTTTGCTGCCTACTACTACTACTACTACTACTACTTTGCAAATCAGCCATCTGAGCATGGCTTGTAGCCGGGTTTTAGGCAAGATGCAGTTGGGCAGCAGAAATGGTGGCGTTTTCCCCGTGATAATACCCAATGGCATCCTGTAATCAAATCTAACCCAAGAGAGGTGAGTTGGGTTTATTTGGGATGTGATAAACCCCTTTGTGTCTGGCTATAGGAACATGCCCAGATGCTTCTGTAATCCTGTCTGCTCCTCATCAAGCAGGGAATGGCCATAGGGGCAGGGAAAGCTTCAAAGGCTGTTTCAGTAAGTCAGGAGGCAGTATATGTACAAATGTAGACCTTCTACAGCATGCTAAATCACATAGGACTGAAACCACTGCCTGTCACACATGTCCTGTTTTAAATTATGAGGATTTTTCTCTTGGACTCTTTTGGTAGCATTCAGTGTGTTCCTTCCATCTGTTATCTTGTGGTCCAAGTCACAGGATGGGCGTAAAGTGAAACATGCCACTTACAAAGTAGATGGAGTTTTATTTTTTTATGGGCTGCATGTAATATGCAGCCTTGCCTTACAAAATGCAGGGTTTCCCCCACTCATACTTAGGGCCAGTGTGAAACTTCTTTTTGGTCATTTGCTCTATACTCAGGTCGAACATACACTTTTCATTGAAAGTACATGGAACAATAATGTGGAAAGTGAAGTGTTCAGATTTGTGGGATTTGTATTGTCTGATCAGAATAAAATGTCAGACCCCATTGAGATGTGCTGGGCTTTTTATACTATATATATATATATATATTCACTCAGAAGAAGCTGTGTCTGTTCAGGCTGAAAACCATGTGTAATGTCTCCTGCTTGCTTCCCCTCTTCTCCTTGGAAAAAGAAAAAGTGGTGGAAGGTAATGTCTCCATGCCTGAAACATGGGGAGGGAGTTAATGTTGTTCTCACAGCAGTCTCTTTCTAGGTTGTTTCATTTCTTCCAGTTGTTGTTTTTACCCTAGAAAGAAACTGCTGTTGGTGGTCGAGGAACAAAGATCAGGCCTACAGTTGCAATAGAGGGAGAGAGAAAAATATAGTTCACCTCTCTCCATTCTACCATCCCAGTACTGGTTGTACTCTATCTTTTTACTTAGAAAAGAAAAATAGAAGACGAAGCACCCAGCCATTAATTGCATGTTTAATGTAACAGATAATTTGACTTTTAAAAATCATTACTGTTTATCAATTTTCTGCTGATGACACCTTCCCATAGCTAGAGGAACCTATAGCGATGTTCGAAGACTGCAGCTCAACCAACAGATGGGGCTGAATCCATATTTAAATCTGCCAATATATATAATATGCCAAATTAACAAGATTTTTTGGAGGGGAAGACAGGATTAGAAGTATAACAGATTGTGATAACTTTACTGAACTGGTGTGGAGTATATTGAGGCCTAGTGCTAAAGTCACTGTGATGGAACAGGTGTAAGAAAATAATTTGTTCTTTTATATTCATTGTTGGTGTGAAGGTAATGCTTTGGAAAGGATGAAAAAAAAATCCAATTTTATAAATCTATGGGCTTTGTGATACTCTTACTTTCTTCAAGCTTAACAACTGCTTTGAGACTCTAGGTTCTTTTATTGTTAGGAGAGTTCATTTTCTGTTCTATCTCTTTTTAAAGTAGATGATCATATCACCAAGAAATTTGCCATTGGCAGAGAGAAGGGAACAAAACTGCACATCCTGGGCTTGTTCCATTTACTGTTTTTGGAGAAAGCAGCCAGCAGAACATTGCATCTACATTTAGCTCCAGGGAAGGACTGACACAACATAAAACTGAGTTAAGTTTCTGAAAGAGATAAGTTAAAACTTTATAGTACAAAAAACAAAATAAAAACCCAAAGCCACTGCTAAAAACAAAACACCAACACACTACATAAGGCCTTCTCTAGTATTAATTCTAGCATTGCTCTGGTTAATATCATGAAGACAGTCTTAATATTTAATAAGTCAAGTTTATGTCTAGAGTAGACTATGTCATGAATCCTATACAGTACTTCTAAGCCAGTATTGGGTGGTTTATTTGCCCCCTGGATGTGAGTCACACCCTCCTCAGTCTGCCAAAAATATCTCAATTTTAATTCCAGTGCTTCTCAAAATGGTGATTGGATATGACTTCAGTTCCTTTTGCCATTTTGAGAAAAGCTTTGATTAAAACAGAGATGTTTGAGATAGTGGGGACCTCTGGAGTTTCTGAAGCTAAATGGGTTGGAAGGTTTACGTTGGGAGATTTGTTATGCACATTGTCATGCATTTGGAGGGCTTTCTTGATTTGGAGTCAAATCAATAGTAAAATTGTAACTACATTACAATGCAACTCCATCTTGTATATTTGTGAACAGTTTAAAACTGTCTATCTGGCTATAGACTGAGGAATACACAAAATTCTTCTGTTAGGTAAAACAGATGTATAGACAAAAAAACCCAATATTCAGATCATAATGGTAATATAGACATAAATAATAGAATGGCAATCTTTTTTTTTTCTTTTTTTCTTTTTTTTGGTACCTCTTTCACAGCATCTACGGTATTTAAAAGAACTGAAGGCTTGTCGAATCATATCATGATCATGTTTCTTTAAGGTGAATATGCAACCTCATGTTTCAGGTCAGAACATAATATCTATTTTAGTAGGCCATATGAAACCTTCTAGCCTTGAATTAGATAAATTTGTGGTACAGTATCTTTTTGCCAAAAGCCACAGGAATGAAATTCCTTGTGGCTAAATTACTCCATTGGTTTTAAATGTACTTAAGACAAGCTAACATTTGCTGGTCTTGGGCTTTAAAAATTCAATTTTCTTAGAAAACTGGAGAGAAATATATTGAAATAATGTAATAATGTCTCAGGGGATTTGAAATAACTAGATTAGAAAAGACTGGGTATGATCAGAGCCTGGAAAGTCACCTTTTATGTAGTTTTTCATGTGTTTTTTTTAAAAAACAAATAACTATGGCGCAGTACAGAAGGCCCAAAAAGGGCCACCTCTGTGGCGTGAGTAGGGCTGGGGAGTGCGCAGCATCTGCATGCTCCCCAGCTTGACTGCGTATGGATGGCGCCATTTTTAAATTGTGCCATCCATATGTGGGTGCACTGGTGAAGTAACGTGCGTGGCATGTCAAAATGGACCAGTGTACACGTTATGTCACTGTGCCGCTGGAGGGCGCTTGGGGTGCCCTTTCAGCGGCGCAGGAAAGAGTTCCAAAACAGAGCTCTTTCTGCACACGTGCATCGCTGGTGCGGCCTTTACACAGCCACACCAGCAATGCTGAAGAGAAAGGGGCCGGGTGGCCCCTTCCTCCTCTTCCCCGTACCTGTCGCAGTGTCCTTGAGACATGAAGCCCCAAGGACACCCTGTTCCAGGCTGCAGGGAAGCGGCGTTTTGCTGCTTCCCCGCGGCCTGGCAAAGCAGTGGATTGGGGCCACAGGGGCTGCCCATGAAGTGGCCCTGGCCCCAATCTGATATGGGAAGGGGTGCCCAGGGACCGCCCTTTTTGGGCAGTCATTAAAGCCCCTATGTTCTTTGTAATGTGTTACTTCCATGCTCTGTGTATGGTGCATACACTTACTTTGAGGTATGTTTTATAGGGCCAATACAAACCTCCTTCAAATGGTGGGCTGGAGGCATTCTCTTTGCTGTACAGCATTACCGCAGCAACCAAATGGCGTGGTACCACGGCGCAGAAAAAAGGAGAGCTCAGAAACAGCTCCTTTTTGCATTGCAGTTGCCATGCCACAAGTTCCTTAGGACATTGCGGTGACTTTGCAGGTGTACCACGCCATTTGGACATTACCGATGCTTGTGAGATGTGGGTGGGGCTGCACAATCATACTAGGGTTAGGGAGTGTGCGGTTCGTGCATGCTCCCTTACCCTAGTATCGCCGCCACCACCACATTGCTTTTGGACTACTGTCTCAGTCCATACTGTAATTTAATGCTGTTTACATGTTGCAGTCCACTCACTTTTAAAATGTATAAGGGTTTAAATGTAATTTGGCTGTTAATTGGAATGTGATGCCAGCCTCCAAATGTAAACACCAAGTTTAAATTATACAAGGACAATCTTTAATTAGCATAGTTGGATCATCTTTCTGTATTGGAATATTAATATTCCAAGACCATATTTCTAAACTGAAAAATGTACCCAGTACTTTCCAACTAAACATTTGGTTTTAAAACATGCTCTTTATATAGTTTTTTAAAATTCAAAATGAAAGAGAGTATTATCAAGAAACTGCTAAAAGAATACCCTGAACTAGTTCCTGTTAATATGCCAGAAGCTCTAGCAAATCGGTGGTATTAACTATATACTCTAAACAATTGTTAAAGTTCTGGAATGAGATTCTGAAATATAACTCTGCTTTCATAAAATTTTATGATGTCATGAAATAGTGATATCACTATAGCTCAAGACCTTTCTTTTAGAGGGGATTTATTTCAGCTGAGAACAGAGATGACCTTGCCATCCTCTATAACATGATGTGATGGTTAAACCAATTTTACTGTCTACATATGTAGCCTTATGGAAAATGACAAAAGTAGAAAACTTGTGAGCCAGAGACTAAATGAAGCTTATTTATAGGACACAACACGGCCTTTTCCATCAACGGGGCATAGATGGATGTCAAGTGCTGCCAGGTTTCCTTGAACAACCTTTTGAAAATATATCATATAGATTTTTCACTGTACTAGAACTGTAATTGTTTCAGATGCTAATTTTCTGCTGAGTTATACCCATGTCTATACAGGGCAATTTATAGTAGGAAAGAAATTTTCAACACCAGGGGCCTGTAAAGAGAATCATTTTGTAAACATCCTTGCTTTCATGGAGACTGGGCTGCCAGGTCTTTTGTTTCCACTTTTTTTTCACCACTAGACTGCCCGTGTCTTATTCCTCCAGCGCACACACACACACACACACACAAATTGTTCAAAAGTGTCTGCCTTGTACTGTACTCTGCTTGGTTTTTTATTGTTGTAATGAACAGAACCTGCAACTTTTCAAAATCCCTCAGCTGGCATGTCCAGTGTGCCATGCTATTGTCCAAAAAAGTAACTTTTCCAAGTTTTGGAAATCACAACATATTTAATGGTGTTGGTTTGGTGGGAGTGGCTGGATGGGTGGGGGAAGAATATAACCTTCTGCATCTGTGGTGATCCTTCCATCGAAGTACTAATTCTTGTTGTTATATCTCTTCATTTCATGGTGACTTTCTCAATTTTTTTTTTTAAGCAAGATTTCTTCAGAGGAGGTTTGCCATAGTCTTCCTTTAAGGCTAAGAAAATTTGACTTACCCAAGGTTACTACGGGCCTCTACAGATGGGCGGGCTGCAGCCGCCCCTTTTTGCCCCAAATCATTGCTGCGGCAACCACATGCCATGGCAGCGATCCGGCCTCACCAGGACGCAAAAAGAAGCCACCATTAGCTAGCTTCTTCTGGCACCCTGGAAAGGACATCACGGGTGTGCTAGTTCGCCATGATGATGCCCCTTCTACCCAGTGCCATTTGGGTGCTGCGCTGCTCGTGCATCATCATGGTGTGCCCAGTATCGATAGGTGTGTGCTATGATGGCGGCCAGACAGCAAAAGTAATGCTCTGAGCATGTGGATGCTCAGCCCTACCTGAACCCTACTGTGTACACAGGCTGGCCAGTCTGTACTGCCTCATACTGGGTTTTCATGGCTGAGTGGGAATTTGAACCCTACTTTCCCAGAGTCCTAGGACCCTATTTCATGGGTTTTAAACCCCAGCTTACCTTTCCTGAATTCAGTGCTAATGGGGAGTGGGGGGAGGGGGGCAGCCAGGTCCTATCATACAGAAATCATCACCGAATTGCTACCTGAGTCCATCCCGGATGCAGCCCGGGTCTTAGAAGCCGCTTTGGTGGCCCCTTTTCAAAAACAGAAGCTTCCAACACCTTAAAATGGCTGCCAAAGCAGCTAACAGGACTAGGACTGAATCCAGGCTGCACCCAGGCAGTGATTCAGTGGCAGTTTCTGTGTGATAGCACTCAGCTGCCTCCCAAATTAGTACTAAATTCAGGAAAGGTAACCCCATGCAATAGGATCACTAGTCCAACACTCGTACCACTATACTATGCTTGCTATCAAACTGAAATATTTTGTGATTCAATGTGAAATCTTAATAAGAGATCTAAAGCACAACAAATACATCACAATGTAACATATGTATTTTAGATAAACCTTAAAAGACACAAAAACCTCATTACTATTTAGTTTACAATATAATTCATAACTTTAAATCATATTTAACTATCATTCCTTACCATTTCTTCTTTTATAGGAGGGAAGTCACTTCGAGAAAGACGCATCATGCTTGGAAAAGACAATTGCCTTAGGGAAGATCTAAGAGGATAATACTGTTTGTTCTGATGATATAACCTTTTATAGATATAAAATGGCTAGCTATACTGTTAGGAGAGTTTCTGGAAAGTTCAGTAAAAAAAAGTAATCTTTTAAGCTCTGGTTCTAGACTTTAGCTTTGAAAGACAACTTTTCTAAGTTTTGAACAAAGCAGGATTGTAGTGTTTCCTCACAGCAAGTGAAAGAGTTGGGTGGGTGACCAAGCACAGGCTGGGGCCTGCCAGGTAGTGGTGACAAAGAAAGTTTACATTTCTGTCTTCACTGGAGCCATCCAATAGAGTTGTTTTGGGTGGGGAAATAGCTACTGGGATCTGGCTTGATCAGAGAAACAGTACACCCCTCAAAAACTCACCATGAGCTTTGCAATACACTTTTAGGTTAAAGTCACACATGATCATTCCAGACTTGATGTCACATTTGGGGCAAGTCCAAGTAGATGCATTTAGAGCACATTTAGAACAAGGAGAGGCATTTAGAGGTTAGGTCTTGTAGACTTTGTTTCCCAATGGAGTTTGGCTTGTCCTTTCACTCCCTCCTGGGTAAGATGGTGTAGCATGGAGAGAGGGCTATTATGTTGTACACTAAATAGTAGTGAGATTTTCACGTCTCTTTAGGTTTATGTAAAGTGCATATGTTACGTTTTGATGTATTTGTTATGCTTTAGTTTCAAGTGTTATGAAATTATGTGTATTTTATAAGAGTTAAAATAGATTTCGCTCTAATGGCACTACCTTTCTGCAGGGTGGGATTGAGTACAAGAGGCTATGCTGATGGCAGCAGTGCTGTTGGTAGGGTTTCTCAAGTCAGACAAGCTTATACCAAGGAGAGTCAATGTGCCAAACTACTGGCCAACAGCAGTAATGTGGGGTGAAACAGGCAGGATATCTCTCAAAGATGGTGGCAGTGTCACCATAGCTATTGCTTGCTAGTACATCACAAAAGGTGGCAATCAAATACCACTCCTGAAGCCTTTTACCTTGAAAGCCCCATGATAAGACAATCCAAATTGGAACAAGAGATAGAACAAGATGAGACTCCCTGGTTGGAAGGCAGTAAATGAGCCTTCACCTCAGAGGTGGAGGACAGAGTGAAGGACAACTACAAGAAGTGCTATGGCCAATAATGCCACTGGACCCAAGCTAATAGGAGCTCAACTGTTCATATGCTCAGAGGTGAAAGAAAAGTCTAAAGCTACACAACAGACCTTGGCAAACAGGCCATGCTTGGCTAACGGGGAAGTTCTGCATGGGTGTGGTGGAAGAGATAGAAGAAGGGACGCCTGGGTCTGTGAGGTTAAACCTTCCGAGTCCCAGAGTGTCTTTTGGGACAGTTTGTTGGGTCAAAGTTGTGACTCTGTTTGGGGTAAGGCTGTATGGTTTGATTTTGCTGGGGAAAGCTTCCTTGCTTGAGGCTGCATGGTTGGTGTGAAATGGATCAAAAGTTGCTTCCTGGTGTGCTTGTTAGTAATAAATTGTTCTTTGGTGTATAGGTGAGATTGTGCCAGTTGATCAAGGTTGTTTGGTGTGGGCGAACTAGGGAAGAATCACTTGCTGTCTGCTCCTTAGTGTCCTTTTGTTCTATTGGGTGAGAGGAAGTGAATCAGAGGCTTGCCTGAAGGAGGAATTCACAAAGTAGGTCAGAGACTTGGCTGGGAGAGGAGCCAGCAGCCAGTAGCTCTCTATATAGTTGCAACTCCAGTCCCTGGAACTTAGTAACAGAACTTGGCAAACAGACTCGGCTAACAGTGGTGTTTTGAATGGGCTTTTAAAAGGGGAGGCTCAGAGTGTTCTTTAGTGCTTACTTAAGACTACTGAACATGCTTAGTGAGGGAGCTGCTTCAGTCACCTGCAACTGCTATGGTATGTCTGTCTCCCTGCCAACTACACCTCCACCAAGTGCTGGAAGAGAAGGTTCAGCACCAGGAGGCCTGGGTATGTATGATTCAGCATATTAGGAAGCAAGAGGTTTTCTTGGACAGAGTGGAATAGACTGTCCTAGATGGAGAACATACAGAGGAAGGTTCTGGGGAGGAGGTCAGTTCTTGTATGCAGGAGGTAGACATTTTCAGGAATGTGACACATAGAAGTAGGAAAACCAGGGATAGTTTTGCAAGCTTGCAGCTACAGAATGATTTGAAGAGCTCTCCCTTATGATGAGGAAGAGCAGCAGGGACATTCCTCAGGAGACCTTGGTAGAATTAACACAGGGAATGGCTGCTGCCAAGCCTTGGAGGAGGCATGTCATGGTGGTGGTGGCAACTTCTTTCTGAGGAGTACAGAAGGAGTGGACAAGATATCTCAGGAGGTGTCTCCCTGGAGCAAAGATCCATGATGTAACAGAGAAGCTGACAAGACTTGTCAAGCCTACTAACTAATACCCCCTTCCTTTGGGTCCATGTGGGAGCCTTCAGAATATCATAAGATATTATAAGGGTCTAGGTAGTAAGCTGAAGAGCTGGAGGCACAGGTTGTCATCTCATATCTTCTTCCTGTTGAAGGACACAGTCCAGAAAGGGAGAGAAAAATAGCAGAGGTGAACAACTGGTTCCATAGATGGTGCCACCAAGAATGATTTGGATTCTTGGACCATGGCCTGTGATTTCAGGAGGGGGAACTTCTAGTAAGGCATGGATTGCACCTCACAGCATTTGGCAGAAATATTTTTATCAATAGTCTCAAAAATTTGATCAGGAGGGCTGTAAACTGCGTTATGTGGGGGAGGGACACAGTATCCTTGAGGGAAGGAATTCATCAAAGGCTGGGGACAACAGCCACACTGTGCGCCCCCTTCTTGCTATCCCCGGGGAAGCTGCCACCATGGCCCATAAGTATGGAAATGGGTCACTTGACTTCACCCACATGATACTCCCTTCCAGTATCATAGGCATTACTGGAGCCTGTAAAGAGAATGCAATGGTGGCAGAAGGTCAGGAGGTCTCCAATGGTTGGGCAGATTTTCCAGAAAACTCCACTACAAACAGCTGATCTTTTTAGACTAGGCCAATGCCCTTTGGGGCTGGGACCACCAGATCAGTGTCCAGGCTGGCCGATTCCAGCCCAGGTCTGCTATTGGTCTGCATCATCTGTACAGGACGGCTTGAGACCAGGGGAATGCACACCTTTTGGCCTTTGTTTTTAGCCCCATTGTCAGGGAGGAATGCCAAAAGACACTATGTGCACTATCTGCAGCCAAAAAGAAAGAGAAGTCTCAATAGAGGACAGATGAAATTCTTGAAACAGTGAAGCAGAGTTGAAAAGTAAAAATAAAAGGTGACAGCCAAATTCAACTGTTCAACAACTTGTGTTCAGGGACAAGGAGAACTACGTGCAGAAAAACAGAAGACAATTATAAAAAGAAAGAAAGAAAGAAAGAAAGAAAGAAGAAAAGAAAAACAAGATGAAAACATGAAAACTTGTATTACGAGTATGGATTCATACAATCATAGAGTTGGAAGAGACCTCGAGGGCCATCCAGTCCAACCCCCTGCCATGCGGGGATTCTCTGTGAGCAGTAGGGAAACACATTACATGATGTAACAGAAATAAAGAGATGGAAACAATACATGGAAGAACTACATAAAAAAATGAAAGGATGACAGGTTAATTCAAGGAGTAATAAATTAAAGAAGAATTCCTGAATGTTTTTTTTAAAAACAACAACAATGTATACTCTTTCTTAAAAACAAAAACAAACCATGTATACTGAATATGATCCTCCTAGGATTCTTATTTAAAGAAAATACAGGTTAAAAAATTGATCATAGAATCATAGAGTTGGAAGAGACCACAAGGGCCATCCAGTTCAACCTCCCGGCATACAGGAAATCACAATAAAAGCATGATAAATATCTAAATAACTTGCGACATCGATCTCAGTAGACTTGTGCATCAAAATTGTGTCTTGGGATATTGTTATTTGTAGCGACTCTGCTGGTGTAATTGCATGCGACAGGTCAATTCTACCTACACATTCACCAGCATCTCAATGAATCTGTCAGGAAGTGTCCTAGTTCTAACTCTCTGATGTTGTTTTATAAGTGAATCCTATGTACTAACATTTATTGAAATATTTTGCTATAGAATGCAAATTGTTTAATTTTTTTATCTCCTCTGCAGTAAATATCTCAAATATAGCTTGAAAGTTATTTCAGAAATATCAAGAATTCACAGATTCATCCCTAAATTTCTCTGATGCAAAAGTAAAAATTAAGTAATATGGAATCACATTGTCTTAAAACACTAACGCTATCGACACTTTCCCCCATTCTGAGTATTACTTGCAATAGAAACCAATGGATGATCTAGCATATGCTTATGCACGTTTAGGACTCATTGGTTTTAATAAGAGAGTTGAACTCTTTCCTAAATCTTTCTCACTGAAATCAGTGGGACTTCAAAGAATTTAACATGGATCATGCTCAAAGATTGCAGACTGCCTCTTCCTGCAGTCAATGGCTAAGCTAACTAAATATTGTTTTCTCAAGTGAATGCTGCTGACTTCTATAGGAAAGTGATTAATTAATAAAAGAAAAATAGATAACATCCCTATGAGCAAATGGGCTTAGACACATCAAACAATAAACTAGCTAGTCACACTGCTTCAAATAGAGCTGGTGATTTTGAGAATATCATTAATTTTCTCAAAACAGGTAGTCTTGACTGACCTTTGCAGAATAAATGAAAACTGAGTGTGTGTGTGACTTCATCAGGGTCACCTTTAAAGTTCATAGGAAAACAGCATTTCTGATCTACTCTATTCTGTTCATTCATTTATTTTCTACCTTGCCTCTTTAATTTATTAATGCTTGGGTCCAAGAGATTTATGTTTGAAATTTGCTTCTTTTAAGGTGGTTGAATAATTTTTCTTTCAATCTCAGCCCTGTTAAATTTAGGGGCAAATGAATTGGCAGGAAAATGAAGATCTCTTGACTGCATCTTATACCTGTATTATGACTGCATCTTGTACCTGTTATCTTGACTACTTGTACCTGTATTTTATTTGTGTTGTGTATTTTACGTCTGATGTAATCCCGCCTTGATCCACAGAGAGAGGCGGGAAATATAAATAAAATAATCATCATCATCATCTCAGGCTGTATGTGCACTGCAGAAATAAAGCAGTTTGACACCACTTTAATTACCATGAACCAATGCTGCGTTACTTTTGTGGAGACCACTGGGGAGAAGATTATTTTCCAGATCATTCATGGAAACATTTTCATGCAGTCCAATTTCACACCAGTGACGTACGTCCTCTGAAGTAGAGGTATATCTTAGTTGAAACTGTTGATATGTTTCTGGGTGTTACCTATTTAACAGAAAATTTTATACCAGAGGCTGCATGACATGGGAAAGGATAGCATTAAATTCCTACACAACAAAAAGACATTTTTTATTCAAAACTAACAATATGCTTGTGTGACATGAAACCACCAGGTCAGATAAGGCCAAAGAAAAACAACTTGCACTTTCCAGAAACCACTTCAGACTTCTCTCAAAATGCATCCAGAAATAATAATAATTATTATTTCCCACCATCCTCCACTTTTGTTATGTTTACCATTTTGGTGGACAAACTTGTAGATCTATGATTTTTTTTTAAAAAAAAGGGTAACTGGTGGGGCTTATCTGCTATCCCTTGCTATTTCGATTTTGCTGTTCAGACATGCTTGGTAAGGAATTCTAGAAGCTGCAGTTACCTTGCCTCTTGTAAGCAGGCATGCATTGCAGTAGTAAGTTCAAGTAAAATTCCATGCTTGCCCCGTTCAAGCTTTGCTGCATTGTTTACTTCAAACATACTACAGAACCCTGACACTGAAAGCTAGTATTCCCTAGTGATGTATTTAAGTACCATACTCCAAGTCTCAAGTTGAGTCTCAAGTCCTTGTAAGATATTTTCAAGTTAAGTCTCAAGTCAAGTCTGGGAGCCAAGTTTAAGCGAAAAAGTGCTGCTGCTGCTGCTGGTGTGTGTGTGTGTGTGTGTGTGTCAATAACTAGAAAATCAAGAAGGCAAGCCCAAATTTGAATAATAGGAGTAAGAGAATAATATGGATTCTTCTAAGACTTGCCTCCAGAGCTTGAGGCACATTTGTTTCTCAGAGTTAGTCAATGGGCTGCTTGAGGTCTACTCAGCTTGATTTAGAAGGGTCATATTCCTACCTCAAGCAGTCCGTTGCTATTTGCTGCCCCTTTTCCCTTCAAGAAACAAATATACCATGAATTCGGGTGACCAGTTTTGTCTGCTGCTGCACCCAGGAAAAATAATTTTAGAAGAATCCAGCCTATCCTCTTATTTGCAGTAAAGTTAGGCTGCTGAGTAGACTTGAATGCCAGCTGCCAAACCCAGGAATATCAAGTTAATAACTAAGAAAATACAAATTACAAGACAAGTCAAGTCTCCATTTATATCATTTATGTGGAGTTGAGTCCAAGTCGAGTCATTGAAGAGACTTAGGTCTGAGCCAATTGACTTGAGTCTATATCACTGGTTTTTCCTCAACTCCCCTTCAATACCCTCCCAGTATTGATGCTTTTAAAACACTTACAGATAGAGAGAGGACAAGGAGCGAAGGGGGGCCTCAACAGGTGTAAAAAGACTTTGTAAAAAGGGTCTTTGTCAGATACTGTTAACAGAGACATAGCCCTGTAAGTCTGGAATATCAGTATGCAAAGGGATCTTGTTGCATCTTTGAGAGAGTGAAAGAAGGTAGAGCGTAAGATTCTGTAGACTTGGGTGGCTGCCACATTGCAGAATGAATGCAGCTTGACACTGCTTTAACTGTCATGGCTCCATCCCATGGAGCCCTGGGATTTGTAGTTTGTTGTGGGACCAGAGCTCTCTGACAAGGAAAGTTGACTCTGACAAGGAAAGTTGACTATCTCACAAAACTACAAATTCCAGAATTCCATAAAAATGAGCCATCACAGTTAAAGCAGTGTCGCACTGCATTGTTTCTTCAGTGCAGATGCAGCCTTAGTCTAGTTAAATGTGTGAAGTTAACAGAGTTATGACAGCATAAGTGTTATATTAGTGGTGCATACTCAATCTAGTGAAATTCTTTAAGCCCAGCCCATCTGATCCAGCAAATTTATCCTGAAATATTTTCCTCAGGGTATTTCCCTTCTTTAGGGATTATTTCATTCTCTTTCCTCCCTTCTCTGTTAAATTCTCCATTCATTGTTTTCAGGCAGCCACTTAAATAGAGAAACTAATGGTACTGACCTCCCATCATAAGCCTGATTCAGATTTCTCCCGTTTCATTAGAATTAATAGCAGAGATGAAGACTCTGGAATATATTAAATTTAAAAAGAATAGCTTTGGACATTTATTTATATACAATATGGACTCACCAAACATAAATACCAATTTGATTAGTATTCCACAACAAGACCTTTAAATGAAGAACAGAAGGGAAATCTCTACAATTTTCAGCCATAGCTTCTATTTAACATATTGGATTGGGTATTTCATTCAAGTGAAAAAAACATCACTATGTGTTGCTCAGGCTTGATGAAAACTTCTCCTTTGATAAATGTGTCATAACATTATGCTGCTGGGAAACCAGGTCATAATATTGACACTGACAAACAGATGAACCACAGTAAATACTAACATTATTGCTCAAAATGCATATCAGAAGGCTTGGCCAACAAAATGTTTGCTGCTCAATAATGAGAGATACATTCATTATATGTTTAAAAAAATAACAAGAGAGTTATATGTTAAGATATATATTCTCCACAAAAGTGCCATAACTGATTTGTGTGTGTGTTTGTGCATTGTTGTTGTTGTTGTGTGCCTTCATGTCAACATGAATCATGTTGCCATATTTATTTCTGACTTGTTACCTTAAGGTGAACCTATCATGGGGTTTCCTTGGCAAGATTTGTTCAGAGAGAATTTGCTTTTGCTTTCTCTGAGGCTGAAAGAGTGTGTCTTGCCCAAGTAGGGTTTCCATGGCTGAGTGTGGATTTGAACCATGATCTCCACTGTCATAGTCCAACACTCAATACACTACACAATGCTGGCTCTTTGTGTGTATGTATACAGACACACAAGCATCTACCTGAAAGTTTGCTCATTAGGCAGCAGCAATCCATGGGCATATTTGGACTGCCACACGGATCAGTGTCTGAACCACATTTACCTGAACTCTGTATAATTAGTTGAAGATATTCCAAAGGATTCTTATTATACCTCTATAACCATATCATCTGTGATCTGTCTGGTTGCACTTGAAAAGTGAGGCAAATGCTACATGAATCATGTTGCCATATTTGTTTTCCCCATGTTAAAATTGTCAGCTAGGATGGGAAGCCACTGCATACCATGCTGTACCACGCCATTTTCTCTTGACTATCTGCCCCAAATCAAATCTGGAATTTGTTACTTCCTGCAGTTTCCAAGGTTGTTAGGTGAGTTTCGTGGTCTTGTGGGTTTACAGGCAATCTACCATCCCCAGATGATCTAAGATCAGCTATTGACCATTTTGGAGTAAAAAAAAAAAAAAAAACTCTCTAATTATCCCATTTTCTCAGGGACAGTCCTGACTAATCCTCTGTCATTCCACTTTTTCAGATCCTTTTAAAATGTCCTAGTTTCTCTTTTCTCCTACAGCTTTGTTTTCTCCTTATTTCAATTGCTGCAAACTGAGTTCAAAGTACAAAAGTAATTTGCCATACATTAACTCAAGGAGGAAAAGGAGGGGAGTGGTCGGATTTTCCCCTTTTCAGTAGGCTTAGGCAAAAGCATACAGTTGTAGCCTTTCCTAACTTGTGTGTTCTTTCTCATTAATAACATTTCTCAGACTGCACTTTGATGCTGTGTGGCAACACATGTCCTAATTTTTAAATTCCCTCAGCTAGTCTGTGCCTGGCTCGGGGCTTTGCAATTTGGGAGCTTGCAAAAAGCTCCTGCTGATACATGCAGCTCACAGACAACTTGATCCCCCCCCCCCATTGTTCCACTGATTTACTGGATAAGAACCATAGGGCATTTGTTCTTGAGAAAGCCAATTCTGCATACTGTACCCCATGTGATGAAGTATACCTGTATACATATGGGCTTAACTGGAGATGCACAGGCTCTTCTAAAGAACTTATTGTGCTAAAGCAGAAGGACAACTTCTCAAATTACCAACTTTTCAGTATTGCATCGTTGCACTCTTCCCTGTTAAACCCATCCTTACATTCCCTCCACCATTCCACAGATGAAACCCAGGAGAATGGGAGGGAGAAAGTGGGACATTTTAAAAGCAGATGAAAAGCAGGTGTTTGTGTGGGTGTTTTGGTGAACTCTCTGAATCTCAATCTACCCACAACCTATTTTCAACTGTGGCAGCCCTATGGGACTTTTAATCCCACTGCTGCCACCAAAATATTATGTGGAGATCCCCTTATCTTTCACCACTAAGTCTCTCTAAGATGACACAACACCTCTATGACTCTTAGATTAGGTAGCGTGCTTTGATTCATACAGAGGCCAAGTTGTATTACAAACACTAATAAAAGTTTATTTATAAAATACAAAAAAATTAAACTATAAAGTAGACTTAAAGTTGTTAATTTGTCTTGTTGCTTAGTTACAAAAAGATCTTTTAAAATATTAATATCAATACAGCCACTCAGGCAGTCTTATCGGCTGTACCAAGACCAAAATCTTTCTTTAAAACCACTGGCTTGTTCTAAGCCTCTCTCTACTAGACTCCCTCAAGCCTATCCAGTCCCTCTCTGGACTCTTAAGACCCCTCTGTGGTCTCCAAACACCATCAAAATGTTTCCTCAGGAATCATAGTCCTATGCTCAAACCATTACACCACACCGTTGCATGTGTGGTGTAATGGTTAAAATAGACATTTTGCTTCAAGTTTTAGTTATTAATCCAGAGGTTAAATCCAAATGAAACAAAGCACAAGAATATGAATGTGTGTTGCTGTTGTCATCTCAGCGATTGCTCGCTCAGAGGGGTGGGTTATAAACAAAAAATTATATCATCATCATCATCATCATCATCTCTTTTTGCAATTTTATATAGCCCTGAAGAAATCCTTGAGAGCAATACATGCCAAAACACACTGTTTTTGTTTAACAATAAAACACCAATCAATTGAGCCCTTTGAGACATGTTTCCAATTTCTTCTCTGCATTTTATTGGGTGCTCCATATGGAATAATAGCATGTAAATAATAAAGTCCAAGATTGCCAACAAACCATATATATCTACTTAGGAAAAAGGGCCTGGGGTTTAAAAAATGACAGTATTGCATCTTGAAGAATTAAAAAGAACTGTTTAGTCCAATGAAAGCTTTTGCATCTTTTCATTGTATGTACATGTTTTTACCCCAAAGGCACAGCACTATAAAATTGTACTTATCCCAAGCTTCCTGGTTTTGTATTATCCCTGGGAAGGCAGCAGGCAGCTGCCTGATCAAGAAGATTAGCAGATGCTGGTAGGAAAAAAAAGCATTAAGCACTAAATACACCTTCTTGATCACTGTTTGCTGTTAACAAGAGATGTAAAAGTCATTCTCAACAGAAGCCAATTTTATTCTTATTTTATTGTACAGGGAACTGAGAAAGACCAGCCATAGCAAGAAAAGATTGCAAGTGACTAAAAACGAAGGTTAATGCTACTGAGGCATTTTGTATTGTAAAATGGAATTAATAAAGCTTTTAAAAAAGAGTAACATGTCCCTGTAGAAATACATCTAACTGAAATGTCAAATGTGGCTCCTTTTGTATTATGCTGTTTTCAGTTGAACTGAAAAATGATGTGTGTTGGGGCTATTCAATGTACAGTACATAGAAATTACACTCTAGATTTTGCTCTTCAGCCAAAAATGGAAAGCAATGCAGGCGAAGGACTAGGTCAAGAACTGGAAGGCAAACGTTTATGAGAGGCCAGTCCAAATGACACTATTGAGCCATTTTTACACTTTATATGTGAAGGTTGTTTTACCCTTGCTCTATTTTCTTGGCATGGCATTTTAAAAAGTCTATCAAAAACTAATGTATTTATTTGCTGAGGATTTTTTTCCCCCAGACCCTCCCCCAGGCAGTGTATCTCTTACATCTTACTTCGATGAGTGCTACTTCTCATGGTATAAAAATAATTTGTAATTAATTTATTTGGGGGGCTGGGGATTTTGAGAGGAAACAGTGAGCAAGTTAAGTCAACTGTGTGAAGCTGAAATGTTCACACACACTGAATGGTGAAGAGTTGTTTACCTATGCTTTCAATATGCGCTCTTGCTTTTCTTCCAGGCTATACATCCAGTGTGGTATACTGATTTGAGCATTGGACTATGACTCTGGAGACAAGGGTTTGAATCTTAGCTCAGCCATGTAAACCCATTGGTGACCTTTGGCAAGTCACACTCTCTCAGCCTTAGAGCTTTTCAATGGCAAACTCCCTCTGAAGAAACTGGCCAAGGAAACCCCATGGTCTTAGAGTCAAAAATGACTTGCAGACACAGAACAACAACAACAACAACAACATAGCTTAATAGTTTCTAAGCAGCAGAGAACTAACACACATTTTTGCCTTGATAATAATTCTGTGATCATCAGAAATGGTGTTATCACCAACAGTAAACCTACCACAGAGAAGTGTCACAGTATAAGCATACCACTCTCATTCTAATTGCCTTGTTTTCTAATTCTATTGTGGCCCCAGCTTTATACTGAAGTCATCTCCTGGGAGAAACTGTTCTACAAAATAACAAGTAAATAAAAAAAGTATGCTACAGCAACAGAATTTAAAGTAGCTAAGCTATTGGTCAATTAAAACAAAGAAGTTCTTTCTATTCCTTCATCATCAAGAAAGATAAAAGTGAGAGATACCAAAATTTGAAAGTAACATTCTAATTGGTATAGAATCTTAAGACTTTATCACACTGGAGGCATACCGTGAATAAATTGCCATGCAAACGTCATAAATCATTTTTTTTAAAAATGTGATCAGGGTTTACATGTCCATGCGCTTCTCACAGACTCATCTCTGCTCACTTCCTCCATGACCAAACCACCATAGAGTGCATAACAGAAGATCCCATTATTACTGAATGGCAGCTCCAAGGATGCTTTGGTCATGGAAGAAGTGAGCAGGGACACATCTGTGATGATTCACTGAGAAGTGCATGGATGTCGCAGCCTCTTCAGAGGTGCAACAGCCAAGTTTGCCTGGGGCCAAGAATGTGGATATAGAGGAGGATCTGGGAAGTGTGCTACCTTCAGGGAATGTCGAGCTGAAAAGGAGGACCTTTGCAGACCACTGAGGCTTTATCAGAGACAAGTTCATAATCAAACACACCTGAATGCCTGCTGCCTGCCTATTTAGGTATCTGGAGCAGGTGTGTCTCCTTGCCAATCATTATCTAACTTTCCTAGAGGAAAGACTTTGTCTCTGTGTCCCATGGTTTCTTGGAACAAACCCTTGCTTCTTAGACTGCTGACTATTTTGATTATCTGGAACCCTTGACCTTGGACTGCCTTATCAACCTGCCTATCTGATACCTTGAGTCTTGGACCATCTGACAACTCTTTTGATAATCCTTCTGCTGATACTGCCTTTAGCCTCCAAGACTGTGTTGCTTGCACTGACTCTGCTAGCTGGGGGGTTATTTGTTTAAGAACTAGCTGGCTTATCAGCCATTGGGCTGCTTTCCTGGACAATAGGTGTGTGAACCCTGATCATACTTTTTAACAATTTATGACATATGCATGGTGATTTATTCATGGTAAGCTCCTGTGTGATAAAGTCCATAGAACCATAGAGTTGGAAGAGACAACAAGGACCATCCAGTCCACCCCCTGCTATACAGGTAATCACAATCAAAGCATCCCTGACAGGTGGCCATCCACCCTCTGTTCAAAGACCTCCAAAGAAGGAGACTCCACCACTTTCTGAGGGAGTCTCTTCCACCATAGAACAGCTCTTACTGACAGAAGTTCCTCCTAATGTTGAGGTGGAATCTCTTTTCCTGTAGTTTGCATCCATTGTTTTGGGTCTTAGTCTCTGGAGCAGCAGAAAACAAGCTTGCTCCATGCTCAAAATGACATCTCTTCAAATATTTGAGCAGAGCTGTCATATCACCTCTTAACCTTCTCTTCTCCAGGAAAACATACCCGGCTCCCCAAGTCTCTCCTGATAGGGCATGGTTTCCAGACCCTTCACCATTTTAGTCACCCTTCTCTGGATGTGCTCCAGCTTGTCAGCATCCTTTTTGAACTATGGTGGCTAGAACTGGAAATGGTATTCCATGTGAGGCCTGACCAAAGCAGAATAGAGTGGTACGATTACTTCCCTTGATTTAGACACTATACTTCTATTGCTGCAGCCTAAAATGGCATTAGCTTTTTTTGCTGCCTCATTACACTGTTGACTCATATTCAAATTGTGGTCTACTAGAACTCCTAGATCCCTTTCATATGTAGTCTTGAGCGAGAAGTCCTTCATCCTATGTCTGTGCATTTCATTTTTCCACCCTAAGTGCAGTACCTTAATATTTCTCTGTGTTGAACTTTATTTTGTTAGTGTTGGTCCAGCTTTCTAATCTATTCAGGTAGTCTTGAATTTTGATCCTTTCCTTTGGGGTATTACTCCTCCTCCTAATTTGGTGTCTTCTTCCAATTTGATAAGCATGCCCCTAATTCTGTCATCTAAGTCACTGATAAAGATGTTGGATAGCACTGGGCCCAGGACAGAACCTTGTGGCACCCCACTGTCCCCTTATTACATAGCTGACTCACACTCTAAACAACCAAACTAATTTAATGATGAATGTGGGTTGTGTGAGCTTGCACAGCTGCTTTCCTCTTCATGGGAATTCTTAGTATTAACCCTTGTTGGTTAATACAGTAGTGATTGCAGTTGAGGGCTGCCATAGTACTCCTTCCCATCCCATAAACAAAAAGTCAACTGGACTGGCCGTTCAGTATTCTTCAACATTAGTGATAGGACATTGTCCTATTGTGCACCTGAATGCGATAGGCTAGCTTCAATGGGGCAGAGTATTAGCAACGTTGGCAGGTTTATACTCAATCATTGCTAGTTTGCATGTGCGTGGTATTGGTCTGGTTGTTCAGATTCCTAACTTGACATTGGTGAAAATACAGTGTTCACTTGGGCACCTGAGTGTGGTAGGCTAGCTTCAGTGGCCCAGATTATATGTTAGCAAGCTTGGCAGGCTTATACAGTCGTCCCCCGGGTTACGAAGGTAATCCATTCCGGGATTACCTTCGTAACCCAGAAGCTTTCATTTCCCGGGGGACCGCTATTGTAAACGGACCGCGCAGCCAATTTAAAGGGGCCGCACGGTTTTTTTCTTTCGTATCCCGGGGGATCTTTCGTATCCCGGGGGATACTGTAGCGGTCCCGCCGGTTTCGGATCCCGGGGTTTTCGTAACCCGGGGGATTCGTAAGCCGGGGGACCACTGTACTCAGTCATTGCTAGTTTGCATGTGGGTGGTGTGGGACTGGTTGTTCAGCTTCTATCTTCCTAATTTGATTACTCTCCTTGAGACATCCACTGCTATGATATCAAATTTCCGATC
Source organism: Urosaurus nigricauda (assembly GCA_034509955.1). Lineage (NCBI taxonomy): Eukaryota > Metazoa > Chordata > Lepidosauria > Squamata > Phrynosomatidae > Urosaurus > Urosaurus nigricauda. The sequence goes on along the minus strand of JAOEGL010000001.1, from coordinate 249,652,410 downwards.
AGCACATTCCTCCAGTATCTTGGCAGAATGTGCTTTCCTCTATCATTTTACTGCCAGCTCCCAATATCTGCCACCTGGTGTAACACTTCATTCTGCCTAATGGTAGGGCCAGCCCTGATGAAACTTTTACTTTCAAGCTCTATTTTTTTAAACTTTAAATGAAAGTACTAGAAGTGTTAAATAGCTGGACCATTTTTTATTTCTGGGGAGAAAAGTCTTACCGAATCTGATGGAGACAAGTAGTAGAACACAAGAGATAAATGATCTGTCTCACAAAAAAGTGTATTGGATACCAACAGCTATCATTTATCATCAGAATCAGGTAAAAATGTCTAGCAAGGACCAGATGCATTTTGTTCAAGTTTGATCACCTGTCTTGTGCACCTCAGAATTACAAACCACCATTTCAAGCTGCAAAATACTGAAAGCAAGAAACATAGCAGTCAAATCAATGTGCCAAAGAGGATTTTTAAACAGGTGCTTTCCAAAAGTTAGGCTTCTGTATGAACTTTATAGAATTCCACCACTATATGTGCTTTTTACACACACAGACACACCAAAAGAGCTTATTCTAGCCACACAAAAGCCACCCATGGTATCTACAAAAATGAGAAAGCTACAGAAAAGTTGGTAAAAGATGGCAAATTCATTGTCAGGCATAGCTGGAGCTACAATTTGCTGGGGTGAGGTGGCTATTTAAAGCAATGGATGCTGGTGGAAATGTACTAGAGAACAGAGCTGTGTGGGGCACACTGTCTGACCTCCAACCTGCTGTCCTCAGTTACTGCAGACAGAGGATCAAACTAGATATTAAGAGAAAGCAGTATTCCAATAATCTCTGTCCTTTCCCACAAGAGGAGCATTATCTTAGAGATTCCATTACAGATGTCCACCCCAGCTATCAGACTTGACAATTACATTAGATCCTTGGTATCTTCTAGAGTTTGGTTCCAGGAACCCCTGTGGATGCCAAAATCTGTGGATGCTTAAGTCTCATTAAAAATAATGGCATAGTAAAATATTTTCAAGCCATGGATGGTTGAATCAATGAATAAAGAATCAATGGATATAGAGGGTCCACTTTCCAATGATCAAGTATAAAACAAAGTACACAAAATACAGGACACATATATAATGAAAAACATGTGCTATGACAAACACATGCACATCTTTCACCACTTGAGGGAGCACCTCTGCAAAGAAACATGGTTAAAAGTATCATCTTGTTCTGGATGGGGTTACACTCCCCCTGAAATCTCAGGTTCGCAGCTTGGGTATGCTCCTGGATTTGGATCTGAGCCTGGATGCCCAGGTTTCAGCTGTGGCCAGGAGTGCATTTGTACAGTTAAAACTAGTGTGCCAGCTGCACCCATTCCTTGAGGAGTTGGATCCGGCTATAGTAAAACATGCCTTGATTACATCCCATTTGGACTACTGTAACACACTCTAAGTGAGGCAGCCCTTGGAAACTGTTTGGAAATTGCAGCAGGTGGAAAATGCTGCAGCCAGGCTGTTTACTGCGGCTTGCTGCAGGGATCATGTCACTCCCCTGCTGAAATAGGGACACTGGCTACTGGGCCATTTCTGGGCAGAATTCAAGGTGCTGGTTTTTGACCTTTATAGCCCTAAACAGCTTGGGTCCAGATTATCTGAAGGACTGTATCTCGCTATACAAGCCAGCCTGAGTGCTAAGATCAGCAGGAGAGGGCTTTCTCTCAGTCTCACCACCTTTGCAAGTGCAGCTGGTGAGGACTCAGGAGCCTTCTCCATGGCTGCTCCCAGACTGTGGAACTCACTTCTACAGGAAGTCAGGTTGACCACTTCCCTGCTCTCTTTCAGCTGGCAGTTGAAGATATTTTTATTTAGGCAGGTGTTTGGTGTGTAAATTTTGTTTGAGTAATGTCGTGTGCTGTTTTGATGTTGTATGATTTTTGCTGTTTTTAACTATGCTGTTTTTAATCTATGTTTTAATATTGGTAGTGTTTAATTATTTCTTAACTTTTGTAATTAATGTTTTAGCTCTGTCTTTTTAAATGATTTTGTAACACACATTGAATCCCACTGTGGGAGAAAGGTGGGATATAAATCCTGGAAGTAAAATAATTAAATAATAAAAGTAGTTTCTTGCAGGGCTACTGGTAGTACTCCATGTGGGAGATTCATCAGCCACTGTCATTGGTTTCTTTACTTGAAACAGGAGAGGCAGTATCTTGAACTTCCTCTAAATCTTAAAGTATCTTGGACTGGCCCTGCTGTCAATGGTTGCAGCTCCTTTCTATTTGGATCCAGTGGTCTCGAGGAATGAGAAGACAGGAGTGGGTTGACATTTTGCTCTTTCTGCAAACTGGTCTTAGAGAACATTATTAAAATCGGGCTTATCCCTGAAACAGAAATAGTTATTTGATAATTTAAATGGGGATAGGCCTGTCCTTCCCAGATATTATGTAAGCTTCTGTAAGAAAGGTTGTATTTATTGAAGTTTAAAGCACTGTTGTTTATTTGTTCATTGTTGTTGTTGTTTTCAGAGTACTTGGCAACATAGTTGCTGTCATTGAAGTTTGAATTTATTCTGCAATCTCTACCTGGCTATAAGAGTTACCCCCACCCCCTTTGATGCAATGCACTTGTAAATGCATATAGTGAGTGAATTTCAAAAGAGCAATGTCTTAATCAATGGGATTAAATCTGTCCTCTGAGTACAGTTCAGCAAAATATTTCATAGTACTTTAGACCGGTCCCAGTGACTTATCCTAGAGTTATGGAACCGCCCGCAGGCTATTCTTGAATACTGACAGTAATTTCAGTACCTTGCAGTGCGGTGCTTTTGAAGCAGTCAAACACTGAATCTTGTTCCATTGTCATTGATTCTTGCCAGCGTGTTGACGCCATCAAGTCTCATTGCCCTGTTATATACCGCTCCATTGTTTAATACATATTTTTCTTACTCTGATGTCCTTGAAATTTTATTGAGAGTTTTTTGTCATGCATTACTGGAAGGCACGAAATTGACTCAGGGGGAATCACATTATTCTGAAGGTTCTGCTGCGAAGGTAGCTTTTTACCTATAGTGTTACAAACATTTCCTCATTCTGTCAAAGGAATGATCAAACCACAGACTGGCAGACATTATTTTATTTCCACCTAATCATGTTCTACAGGAGAAAGGCATTCCAGGGCCTTCACTGCTCTCCTGCCTTCACATACCTGAGGTATATTGAGAGGCCAAAGGGCAGGTGCTTTCATCCAGGCAGGGAGCGCAATACTGCACACACTGGAATACAATTTTGCCAATATTGAGTGAGTTTGTGTTGTTTTACAACAAATAGAAAAGACTCTTGACAAAGATAAAAAAATATCCTTAAAAAATTCAAAGCCTGGACCCTCATGGTCAGGGATAGAAGAAATAGTTTCACTGTATGCTGATTGTCCTATTGTAAGCATGTTTTTCTGACCTGGAAAAGACAACAAACAGAACAGATCCATTTTGAATTGTACCTTGTAGTCAACTCGCTATCTTTCTTGCTGAAGAGGCATTACTGCTCCTGGGACATTATACATCAGTTCCTTGCAGTAGTAACTGCATGAGGCATCTATAGGTATTTCAACATGCAGGGCTACACTTTCCTCTAGATTCTTAGGAGAATTCAGGTTTGCTGAGAACCTGCCACTGAAGGACAAACTGGATCTGTGAGCCAACTTGGTAAATCTGTGAGCCGCTTTGGGTCCCTTTGGGGAGAAAGTCGGCATATAAATGAAATAAATGAATAAACTGGATTGTTTAATACCTGGTATCTTGCTACCCAGAAAGAGATGGGATGGGTGGGGTGTAGCTCAGTTAACAAAGTAGATGTGTTCCTGGGCATTGCTTCTTTAACAGAAACTTTTTTAGCAGAGGCAAAAATAACATGGTACGAATAGGGTTAGGTTCCTACACCACAAAAAAGAAAAACAGTTCAACATGTTTCAGCAGGTGGTGTCTAGGGATGAGCAAATCTCTAAACTTCGTCTTTTTCAACATCTTGGGGAACTATCCATGTGAGAATCCGCAAACTGCATATTAGCAGGAATATTGTTGTTTTTTTAAGACAGTAGTTTTGTTCTGAGGGCCAGTGTGATATAATGGTTTGGGCATTGGACTAAGACAATGGGATCATAGAATCATAGAATCATAGAGTTGGAAGAGACCACAAGGGCCATCCAGTCCAACCCCCTGCCATGCAGGAACTCCCAGTCAAAGCATCCCCGACAGATGGCCATCCAGCCTCTGCTTAAAAACCTTTAAGGACGGAGACTCCACTACACTCCAAGGGAGTGTGTTCCACCGTTGAACAGCCCTTACTGTCAGGAAGTTCCTCCTAATGTTGAGGTGGAATCTCTTTTCCTGCAGCTTGCATCCATTGTTCCGTGTCTAGTCTCTGCAGCAGCAGAAAACAAGTTTGCTCCCTCCTCAATATGACATCCTCTTCAAATATTTGAACATAACATTGTGAACTCATGCTCCACTAGGAATCTTCGATCCCTTTCACATGTAGCCTTGTGTGGGGTGCAATTTGAGTTTCCCAGGATATGAATCCTTTTAAAGGGAAACAAAGATGCAAGAATAAAAATTAAACTTATTAGAGTTCAGCTTTCATCAGCAGAGCAACAAAAGTGGGTTACACTATTTATTCTAAATTCATCTTCCTAAAGATTAAAGACTTACTCAAAAAACAACAAACGTGCAGTTTGTAGTTTAAAAACAAATAATAATGACTTTAAGGAGCTCTGGTGGCACAGTGGTTAAATGCCTATATTGCAACCACTCACTCAAAAACCATAAGGTTGTGAGTTAAAGACCAGCAAAAGGGCTCAAACTCGACTCAGGCTGGTATCCTTCCGAGGTCGCTAAAATGAGTACTCAGATTGTTGGGGGCATGTAGCTTACAGTTGTAAACCGCTTAGACACTCCTTAGGCGATATGAAGCGGAATATAAATGAAGCTGTTTGTTAATAAATAAATACATCAACTATATCCTGTCATAACTGGTAATGGTTTAGGTAAAGAGGTGAAATCTCCAAGAATCCCTCTCCTCCACTGAAGTCTTTCCCAGATCCTGCAATAAGCCTTTACCCATAATAACCCCCCTGACTAAGTCTACCCATCTGGTTTGTGGTCTTCCTCTTTCTTCTACCCTCTACCTTTCCTAGCATTTTTGTTTTTGCTAGTGACCTGTGCCTTCTCATGATGTGGCCAAAGTACAGTAGTCTCAACTTGATCTGCTTTGCTTCCAAAGAGAGCTCTGGTCTGATATGTTCAAGAACCATGGGATCCTAAGTACTCTTCTCCAGCCCCACATTTCAAAGGACTTGGTTTTCATTCTCTACTTCTTCACTGTCTAGCTTTCACATCTGTACATGGGGATGATGGGGAATACAGTGGCCTGGATGCTTCTGACTTTAGTGCTCAATTGTATGTCTTTGTTCTTCAGTATCTTTTCCAGTTCCAGGGTTTGAATCCTGGCTCAGCCATGGAAACTCACTGGGTAACCTTGGGCAAGTCACTCTCTCTCTCAGAGGATGGCAGTGGCAAACCCCCTCTGAAGAAACTTGCCAGGAAAACTCTATAATAGGTTTGTGTTAGGGTTGCCATAAACTACTTGAAGGCATGCAACAACGAGTTTAGTTCTGGCTGTCCTCTCATGAACACTATTATTGTTCACTCTTTGGCTGATCATTGAGTCATTAGCCAAGGCAAGAATAAGTGGCAAATCCTTGGACGTTATTCTGTGGTATTTTGGGACTTCCTGGATGATGTCTCTATTTTGGAGAGATTTTTTACACCCAGCCTGCTATGCCTTCTATTCCCCTTATCATCTTATTCGTTTTTGTCTTCTACCCCATCACTGATTCCACCTTTCATTCCAAGTGCAGAATCATTGTAGTCAAAGCAAGAAGAATATGTGCCCTCTGGCCAAGTCTTACCACTACAGCCTCCGCTTCTGCCCTGAGACCACTTCTCAGCCTGGTTGCAGTTCATCACAGTTAATTTTACATTTTGAATACTGACTTGACTATCCACATTTTTAAAATATATCTGTAGGAAGGAGGGTTCCTGGAACCAACCCCCTGATGATACTGGAGGCCCACTGCATATCCTTTGGCTGCTTTTGCTACATTTGTCCTCACTATTAAGGACACCCCATTTCTTCTTAGATTTTCATTTCCTGAGTAAAACACTGTGTCATTATCTAACTCAAAATGTCCCATTCTTGTCTACTTTAGCTTGCTTCCCCAAGTATTGCAATGTTTATACATCCCACTTCTTGTTTACTATGTCAATCAATCAATCTTTATTGCCTTTAGCCAATGGCCATTGCAAAACCAAACCAAAACAATACATATAAAATACATATGAAGTGATATGTATAAAATTTCAATAAAACCAATATGCAGTGAATTATAATAAGTAAAAGATTTTACATTCAGAATTTTAAAACATTATGTAACAAGTATGCTAGAGTTCATAATTGGATAGTTTTAAACCAAGTTGTCTCCATTGCAAGTAACAGCTATCTCTGCCAGGTATTTCATCCTAATCTTCTTTGTGGCAAGAGCAAACAAAGCTACATGCCAGGTTACATATTTATCTGCGTCCATAAGAAGATAAAGTGCTTTTTCTTGGAGGTTCAGAAAGACTTTGTCATTCATCAGGGGAAAAATAAAACGCTCCCTGGGGCTATTATACAAGGGACAACAGATTAAATAATGTATTAAATGTTCAGGATGAGGGCACCCCAAAATGCATCTTCTTTCATTTTTTGGAATTTTTTTGAGCCTTCCGTCTCTTTCAGCTGAATCAAACATATTAAGTCTCAGTTCCCTGAAAGCACAACACAATTGGGGATAAGTCAAATTATCAAAATAAGTCAGGTTCACAGAGTTGTCTGAGGCTATAATATAAGGGGGCACATGAAGAACCATAGATAGTATTTAAGTATGTCAGAATGGAAGCTTCTAATATTTTATGGCTTATCGTTGCTTTCTTTACAGAGTAGTCTGAACCTGCTAATTCACTCATTGAAAACCCATACTTAGTGATTAAATGAACAGCTCCATGAACCCAATTATTCATTGGTAAACTGTTGTTAAGTTCTAAAAGACTTTTTTTTTGGTACCCTGGAGACTGACATCTCTTGAATTTTGAACCAATAACACAAAATTATTTTGTCTATTTGACTTTCTAGAGTTGGAACAAGGGTTTCAAGTCACATCATAGCATTTGAGGTATCTTTAAGGAGTCCTAATAATGTTCTTAGGAAATAATTCTGTAAGACCTCCAGGTCTGAAGCCTTATGTATACCCCAGATCTCTGACCCGTAAAGAATTTGTGCCAAGGTTTTAGCTTTGAAAACCATTAGCACGGGATTAAGTTGCCACCCTTGCTGGCAGCAAAACTCAAAGTAGCCTTAGCTGAACTGTATGCCTGGATTTTAATATTTGTTATGTGTTGTTTTCAAGAGGCTGATTCAGAAAAAAAAATCCTAAATATTTGAAAGATTTAACTTGTTTTATTACATGTTCATCCAGGTGCCAAGAGTGTATTTTGGGGCGCCTACCAAATACCATGGGCTGAGTTTTATTATAGTTTACTGTCAGGGCATTTTTTTACAATATGATGAGAGTTTGTAAAGCAGTTGTCTCAAACCCACCTGAGTTCTAGCTAAGAGAATAATGTCATCAGCATACATTAACAAGGAGAATTTTTGATCCAAAATGGTAACTGGAGCATACTGTAAACCTTCTAATTCTTTAACAATGTCGTTAATATAAAAGTTAAACAAAAATGGGGCTAAAATGCAACCTTGCTTAGGTATTTATTTTAGGGGTAAGATGATCCACCATATTGTATTGCGGTATTAGAATATAGAGATCTAATTAAATATAATAAGCGAGGGTCAATGCCTGAATTTTCAAGTTTTTCCCACAGCAAGTCCCTGGGGATTGAATCAAAGGCTGACTTTAAATCAATGAAGCAAACATAGAGTTTTTGCTTCATGTTTTGTGTATATTTTCGAATCAAAAAATTTAAGACAAAACAAAGATCTATAGTGGATTTCCCTTTTTGAAAGCCAGCGTGAACTTCAGAAATTAGATCTTGACTCTCAGACCAATCTTCTAAGCGTTCCAATAGGGTACGCGCATACAGTTTAGAGGATATGTTAAGGAGGGCAATCGGCCTGTAATTGGCCGGATTTTTCCTGTCGCCCTTTTTATGTATGGGAGCAATAATATATTTTATATGTTTGCATAGTTATTAGACCTCTGTCGTAATATTTCTGTGATATTTTACCCTTATAGTGTAGAGTATAGGTTTGTTGTCCCAGGTCAAATATGGTAGAAACTAGGAGTCAATCTGCTCACTTATTTACTATGTCTAACTTCCCCTGATTTGTGTTTCTCACATTTCATGTTTCTATAGTATGTGTAGTGTAGTCTAGTTCCAGACTTTCCTTTCACAGCTGAGCATCCTTGGTAATTCCTTAGTAATTGTTCCAAGTCTGTCATGTTTCCCTTTAGCAGTATAGTGTCATCTTTGTGTGTAGACTTAGATTGTTGATGTCCCTTCCTCCTGTCTTCACTCCATCATCATCTTCATCATCTATCAACCTATAAATGTCCAAGGTAAAGAACTATCTGAAGATGAGCCTGCCCAGGGAGGCCTTTCCATCAGTTCCATGTTTGCTGGAAACAAGGGAGAGGGCCTTCATGGATCTGCACCTAGGCTATGGAAGGCTAGAATGGTTCCCTCCATACTGACCTTTTGAAACAGAAAACTTTTCTATTCTGATAGGCTTTTATGAATTGACTGCAATGGACTTGTAATGCTGTGCTGTCATGTTGATTACACAGGCTTGCAAAATTTAGGGTCCTCAAAAACTTTATGACGACCCTAACTACTTGCTTTGATGTTTCTATGTTGTAATATATGACTGAATGATCTTGCAAAGAATAGGTGAGGTGTTTTTCTAATAGACTTTCAAAACACTTTAATTCACTGACATGAAAGGCAAAATCCATTCAAAAGTACTAAAAGAAATTACACTGGATTATCAGTGATCACATTGAAAGCTGAGTAACTGAATTGATAAAAACATCAAATTAGTGAAAGAACTGTGTGTGGCATGACATTTTAATTGTGTTTTTTGAATTCAGCACCCAAAAATACATTAAAAATAGCTACAATAATATATATATATAAAAATTAAATCACACGTCTGTGTTATTGTTGTCTTCTGTTTTTCAATATATTTTTTATACAATTTTTTATTTCACAGATTGTTTAACTGCATTTTAAACTGAGTTTTATTTATTTTGACAGATATCTTTATATGCATTTTAATCTGTATTTACTTTAATATACTGTAAGCCACCTTGAGTCTCTGTAATGGGACATTCTGGGGATTAAGGCAAGATATAATTGAAGGTAGGTGTTCCAAAGCTTAGAGACAGCTTTATAATATATACCATCTTGCATGCTCAGGACATATAAAGACACAAAATATGTAGCACAGCATCTAATTAAAACAAAATAATTTTACCAGATTGAAGTGTTTGAGGGATATAGTCATTGATGGGCAAAAGCTTATGCATTATGCAGAGATCTTCATTGATTCAATATTAATCTGATAAAGGATTGTTGTCCAGTTGTTTTAATTATAGATTTGGTATTCTTCACATAGTGAGAAATTAAGAAAATCTCATTCAAGACAAGTCTCACTCAAGACATTTAGCTGCCTAGGGCAAGGTGCAGAGTATTGATAGCCAGCCAGGTTATTTTGGCACTTGAATTTAAACAAAACAAAACAAAACAAAACCAACAGTCCCACAAGCATCTCACACCATCTCTTGCAGCAAAAATACAATAACAACAAGTTAAATAATTAATAATTTACTGTCCTTTAATGAAAGTCCAAATCTGCTCCCTGAGGCAACTGGCTCCCTCCACTTAATGAAAGGGCTAGTGCTGCTAAAAGGTCATGCAGCATCAGTTTTATTATCTAGCAAGTCTCAGTAACAGCAGGCATATAGGGTTTGATTCCCATCTCAGCCTTGAAACTCACTGGGTGACCATGGGTAAGTCACACACTCTCAGCCTCAGGGGAAGGCAATGACAAACCTCCTCTGAACAAATCTTACCAAGAAAAATCCATGATAGGTTTGCAAGTTACCTAGGGTCACTGCAAGTTGGAAATGCCTAGAAAGCACACAAGAACAACAACAAATATGTGTACGATGCCTGTGGCACATTTGTTACTCATGTCTACACAGGCCAATTATACCGGTTTCTTCCTGCTCACCATTCTAATTTGAGTGTGGTCTGTTTTCACAAAGGAAGAAAGTTTTGAGGGGGACAAAACACCATGAGTTGCTGGACAATAAGAGATGTGCTCTGGTATTGTTGAACAAAATGTTGATAAGCTGTGTTTAAAAGGCTTTTATTTATCTTGCTGATGCATTTCAGGAAGACTCTTCTTCAAGAGCTGGTTCTTCTCTTTCTGTGGCCGGAGTTTCAATGCTAGAAATTTTGGCCACAGGGCTTCCGGTGGTGGACGGCAGAGCATTCAGCTGCATCTCAAGTGAGCTGCCGAGATACAGCTCCAGTAGTAAGTTTGTGTTTGTACCTATATGAAGACACACAGGCCAAAGGTATTAACAGAAGTGAAGACCCCCTTGAAAGGGGAACCCAGAGGACCCCCCCCCCCCCAATTAAGTGCCTGAAATCAGATACCAGCTGAAAACAGTGGATGAGACTGAGAGGTAAAGAGATTTGCATTTTCTAATCAGGGCCAGAAAGGCAAGAGTAATGTCCACCACCTTTTAAACTTACAAAACACTGAAACACTTACAATTGATAATATTGAAGAAGAAATTGAATTGATTATTGGGGAAAATTAAATTGATTATTGGAGAAAATAACAAATAGTTAATAATTAATGCTCCCTCATTATATGTTCTCTATTTTTTTTTTGAATGAAATATTAGTGAAAGCTCTTTTATTCTGTTCCTTATCTGTGGGTATATTATTAAAATCAAATCTAAGATCAATAAAATAAGGGTGGTTGATACTATACACACAAAATATGGCAACAGGGAAGAAAACACAGACAACTTTACACACTCAAGAATTAATACAAGAAGAACCAGCAACAGAAACAACAGGAAACACTTCCTAGAGAAAATAAAAAAAAATTAAGAGAAGATATAAGAGCAGAAATACATGAAGAGATAAAATCAGAAAGAAAGGAATGGAAAGAAAAAATCAAATTAGAAATACAGAAAGAGCTAAATGATTTCAAAGAAATTCTACAGAAAATTACAGGAGAAATGAAGGAGATTAATAAAAAGAGATTCATACCTACTATAGAAGAATGGAAAGTACAACAATGGATATCATTCATATATATATATATATATACACACACACACATCAGTGGAAAGACAATTCAACAATATGAAGAGAAATGGAAGAAAGCAACAAAATTATGGACAAAAGAAAGGAAAAATAACTTATATTATGGAATAATAAGAAGAAAGTTTTATAGAATATGTATACAGGTAACAGGTAAATAAAATATGTGAGTACAAGGAATAGCAATGCAGTATTATGTTAAGATATCATCATGTCCTTGGTTAAGAAATTGTAACAGAAAGGAAGAGCAAGAATAAGAACTTGCTCTTTAAGAACTCTGACCGCACTTCACTCACGGTCTATAGTTTGCTGTTATTACTGTCGTTGATGTTGTGGGTTTTTTTTTAAAGTATGTTTTAATTCTTACATTGTTTAATTGTATTTTAAGAAGGGGGACTGAGGGTGTTTAATGTATATTTTTAGTCTTTGTAAGCTGCCCCAATTGCATCCTGTAGAGGGGCAGGATATAAATAAATTTTATTGTTGTTGTTGTTGTTGTTGTTGTTATTATTATTATTATATTAAAAGAAGTATACAGCTAAAAGTAGTAAGCCAGAATCAATATGAATAATTTATTGAAAAGGGGAAGATTAGAGTAAGAGAATAACTGTTTGTATTACAAAGAAAATAATTCAGAAATATGATCAGGAAGAAAATAGTATGCAAAATGGTGGATATATACCTAAAAGTATTCCGTCAGCCTTTTACGTTCTTTTTTCTTCTTTCTTGTCTACTTTTTCTTTTTCTTTTTTTTCTTTCACCTGCTTTTTATGTTCATGTATTTAAAACTTAATAAAAATAAATAAAAGAAAAGAAAATAAATTCTGGCCACAGAAAGAGAAAAATAGAAGAACCAGATCTTGAAGAAGGGTCTTGATGAGGGAAGGGCACTTCTACCCGTTCCCTGGCTAAATTAGATTTTTAAAATATACCTTTTTTCCTGAATTTTGCAGGAAAATTCGGAGCACTCCAGAGCACCACCAGGCAGCTGTTTACACATGGGTTCCACTGTGCCACCTGGTGCCACTGATGCTGGCATGAGTCACTCCCATTGAGTTCACAGTGAGTGAGCCAGCCATGTGTTTGAGCCTGGGTGCCTTGTTTCTGACCTCATACATGTATGTATACAGCTGCCTGGCATCACTCTGGAGTGTGGAGGTAAGAGGAGGAATCCAGGGCAGCTCCAGGGTGAGAATACTTCGGGATCAGCCCTGAATATTTGTGCCAGTGTATATAAGCCTATATTCTGAGAATTCAAAGCTGTAAGTCTTTAAAAAGTATATGAATAGCAATAGCAATAGCACTTTACATTTATATACCACTTCATAGTGAACTCAGCAGTCTCTAGGTGGTTTACAATGGGTTAGCCAATTGACCCCAACAAGCTGGGTGCTCATTTTACCGGCCGACAGAAGGATGCAAGGCTTAGTCAACCTGGAGCCCTGCAGGTTTGAACTCACAATGTTGTGACAGCCCTGGTGGCGCAGTGGTTAAATGCCTGTACTGCAGCCACTCACTCAAAACCATGAGGTGGCGAGTTCAAGACCAGCAAAGGCCTGAAGCTCGACTCAGGCCGCTAAAATGAGTACCCAGATTGTTGGGGGGCAAATAGCTTACAATTGTAAACCGCTTAGACACTCCTTAAGGGTATGAAGCGGTATATAAATGAAGCTGTTTGTTTGTTTTTGTGACTGCAGTACTGGCATTTAACTACTGCACAACCAGGGCATAGAATGATATTCTATCCCAAATCCAGGAGTTGTGGTAGAGGTTGCATGTTTCCAGAGCATGGAAAATGTTTGTTTGTTTGTTTTTTAACTATAGCTCCAGAGTCCACCTGTAAGTATGGCCAAGTGTTGTACTGGCAGAGGGATTCTGGGAGTTGAGGTCCAAAAAATAGCACCCCTGAGCTTTGTATCTGGCAAGGACACACTCCACTCCTTCCAAGGACAACTGGATCATTCCAACACAGAGGTGTATCTCTCATTAATTAAAACAGGAGGAGCAGCAGTTGTCTGAAATTGCCCACTGCAGAAAAGTACAACACAGCAATGCTCCATTTCATTTGCCCACTTATACTTGTAACATGACAAATCATGCCAATATTTCACTGTGGTTAGGCTTCATTTTTCTCTGGCTGTTTGATTACTTTAAACAGCAATCCATAACTAACATTAAAGTCATGATCCTGGAAAGAACAGTGGAAGAGGAAAAAATAAATCTTAAAATACAAGGTGGTGAATAGAGTGAGGGAACAAAGAGCCATCCACTGCATGCTAATATTCTATATCATTGCCATTGGGATTCAGGGTGTATATAGTAAATGACTGGGGTAGTTCAATTTAGGTAAATCACATTTTTTGTAAGAATAAGAAACAATGTTGATCAGATTTCTTAAGTCATCATCTGCACTGCAGAAATAACAGAGTTTGACACCTCTTTAACTGTCATGGCTCAATGTTATGGAACTCTGGGATTGGTAGTTTTTTAAACATTTTGCCTTCTCTTTCAACAACCCATGGTTGCCACAACAAACTGCTAATGCTAGGATTCCATAGGATGGAGCCATGAAAATTTAAAATGGTTTCAAACTGCATTAATTCTGCAGTGTGGTAGCATCACAGAATATCAGTATAAATTGTATCCAAACTGCTTCAGATATCTCTTTTTGGTCATTTTAATTATATTACTGAATAACTATTATAACAATTTTGTATTAAGGTATATTCCTCTGAGAAACTAATGTTGTACCCCACCCCACCCCCCAATTTCTTAGCTGCTAATGTCAGATCTTTTCACTTCTGCCCTATTATTGCACAAGAATTACGGCATCAGCTTCCTCTTCTTCCTCCTCTTCTTCTCTTCTCTCTTTCTAAAAGTACATTGTAGAAAGTAAGAGATGTGAAAAAGACTAAAAAAAATGGGTTCAGCTCATGAGAAAAAACTAATGGACTGGCAATAAAGAAGACTTGCTCATTTGTTTCATTGTGTGGTGTCACTGAAATGAAGCTATGACAAATGCAACCAGTTAGTTTGGGCCCATATAAATGGCCAAATTAACCCCACTGAGGATTCTCGATCCCTTGTATCTTCCTCCTAAATGCTAAGGAGGATTTTTTTTACTAGGTATCAGCTCCAGATGTGAGGTTATGATGTTCATTTTTTTATAATAATGAGCATCAGACAGCTATCTGTGCTCATTCATCCATAGCCTTTGATTTTGCCCACAGAAAAAGATGGCAAAAGGGGGATGTCCTCTTGCAGAGGACTGTTTACAACAGAGTATGGAATGCTACTTTTAAAAAAAGAACTATTTACTTTACTCATTACACTGATCACTCAACAGGTCATTAGAGCAGTTGAGAGAGATCACCCTGCGAGATGCACATTAGTAATGAGTTACCATTGTTGATATTATTGCGCCATTAGAAAATACAAGAAAATGCTCTCTGGTTCCCATTTTGGGCAGCAAGCCAGCCCTTAACGTGCTCTTTCTCTTCCTGACAGTGGCAACAGTTTACTCCATGCCATATCTCAGTACACAGCTTTCTCCTTCCCTTCCCTCCCAGAGGATCTTTTTTTTTTCATAGTTGGGCAGAATTGAGGAAAACAGACAAAGGAGGCTAACTCCCCCCCTCCCCAATTCAACAAATACATCCTTAATGGAGCTCATAATCCTGGAGTATCTCATCTCACCTTCCTAGAAGTGTGATCTAGGACCTGTTAGTGGTTGCAATGTGAGACAGCTAGCCATGTGGCCCTTTCGCTTCATCTCCATTGCTCAGACAAAGTCAGCATTCCTGCATGTGTGCCTTCAAGTGGCCTGTCAACTTATGGTGACCCCATAAATTTCATAGGGTTTTCTCAGGCATATACACAGGTGGTTTTGTCAGTTCCTTCTCCTCAAAAGTATCCTACAGCACTTAGTATTTGTTAGCAATCTCCTATCTAAGTGCTAACCAGGACTTTGCCTGCTTAGCTTCCAAGATCAGACAAGATCTCATTTAGGACCTCAGCCCTGCATCCCATAATATCAACAGGTAACTATCCATGCTCATTCATCTATAGCCATTCCAGGCAAAAAAGAAAATTCATCTCAGCTCAATGCTACAAATTTTTTTAACACATTACCAAAATTACTGGTTAGAAAAATGAGTTATTTCATAGCACTTGTCTATGAAAGAGGAGAGAATCACATTCTTCATGCTTCCCTGTATTAAAACAATCCATCATAACAGCACAGTAATAGCAAGAAGGAAAGGCTAGGTCAGAGGGAAACCACCTTTCAAGTCATGAGGGTAGGATGGCCGTATTACCCAGATGGTCAGATTGTATCCAGATTCTAGGAATTCTACCTATTACCAATTTGGACCACAACTTGTCTGGATTCCAACATTTCATTGTAAAGGAAACCAAACTCTCTAGCCCCACTAAAAGCTGAGACAAAAAAGAACAAGTACAGTCCTATTGTTTTGCAGGAAATGAGCCTGCTACTGCCTTTTAGTGGTTAGCTAATGAATGACGCATCAAAGTGTCATTGAGATTTAAATTTATCCTCTCCCAGGTTAATTTTGCAGTATGGGGAAAAGCCTAGTAAAGAGGAAAACAGACAAAGGAGGCTACTGGTGAAATCTTACAGAGTTACAAGAATGCAGTGCAAAGGAAATAATAGGGCTGAGGTATAAAAATGAGTAAGGAAAAAAATGCATCAGAAGAATACAGTTTCAAAATGCTATAGTTGTTATAAAGTTATTTGTGTTCCTAGTGCAATGGGCTCTGTTATTTTTGCCGCTTTTTCCCCCTAGGCTTCTTGACTGCTCAGCGGGGATGCTCACAAGTGGAAAGAAGATGACAAAAAGTAATAGGAGAAAATAGATGAATGGATGGATGGACAGATAGACAGAAAGACAGATAGATAGATGCTTATTGAATTAAATGAGATTCTTGATGTGGATTTTAGATTTCTGGTGAATGGTTCAAAGTAAGAAAGAAGTCATTTTGGGAGGATTGATTCCATGTTTCCTTGTCTTATACTGGTATAGCCTTTTGAACTACTTACCCAGACATTTGACCTACTAAGTTTCATGTGTCTTAGATGAAAATAAATGTGCACAAAAGATTTATATAGTCATATTTACTAGGATTCCATCCCATTCCTTACTGCAACATAACTCCTAGAAAGGAAACAAAACAGTAGGTATGAGGTGGGTAATGTAGGGAGGGTTTATTTTTAAAGGTGGAAATAAAATATAGGAGAGTAGGGTTAATGGGGAAACAAGTCTGTCATACAACACACACTCACTACACACACACACAACTTAAAAGCAAATAGAGAGCATTTCAGGCAAGTTTGTTCTGGACTGTAGAAGGATGCAGTTAATCTATATATCTATTATAATCTCTCTCTCTCTCTCTCTCTCTCTCTCTCTCTCTATATATATATATATATATAATATGCAATTAATTATATATTATAAACTTTGCAGTTATATAATCAATTATATATATATATATATATATATATGGATATGGGTGGGCACTATATATATATTAGAGTGATTAACAAACAGACCTTTATAAATGAATTAGCAAACATTTTGGCTTCTACCTTCTTCAGATGCTCAAAACAAATGTAAGCTGGATCCAAAAGGTGGCAATTTAGTACACTCTATTTTAACATGCTTAAATGAATGATCGTGCTACATATTATGCTCTAGGATAAGGCCATGTGGTATTAATTCTATGAGTCCAGAAATTTGCCTTCCATTCAAAGTACAGGAAGATATGGCACCTCAATTCCAAAGTCAAAACAGAAAACCTGTGTGATTCCAAGTGCAAATATTTGGTCATTGGTTGCTCAAATGTTCTGGCTTTAAGAATCAGATGCATCTGTAACACTAAAGAAAATAACTGTAAATTACTGTAAAAGGATGAATCAACTTACATAATAGTTTCTTACAAGGCGATATCTTATATTGATGATTATATTAAGAGAGATACTGTCATTTTCAAGAAAAAAATCTTCTCTACAAAACACATGGCTCAAGCAAAAAGCAACAACACATTCCATTCGTGATAGATTTCCATCCAAGATCTCTGAAGCAGCAGATGGGAAATAAGGAATGCTGTCCATTGTTAGCAAATTCTGAGCCATCAGCAAGTATCCTGCTATAACCTTCTGCCAGTCAACAAATTTACAGGAGATTACTGGTAAAAAGCTGTCCTAAAAAATGCCAGTCAGCAATCTTGAAATACACCCTTGTGGTTCCAAGCATTGCATCATATGTATATCTTAAGAAGACAGTCACTGTTGCAGACATATAGTATTCCATCTCCAAGATGTGGTGAAAATAGCCACAGACTTGTATACACATTTTAGAAATCACAATTCTGCAATCTTGACCAGGAAATGTGAGCAACCAGTGGCGAACAGGAGTTCAGACTTGCTGGAGAGGATTATACTCCCCTTGAAGGCACAGCTTTGCAGCTTGGATGTACTCCTGGATTCAGTTCTGACCCTAAAAGCCTGCAATGGCCAGCAGTTAAAATTTGTATACCAGCTATGCCCATTGCTAGAGATGCTAATAAATAATAATAATAATAATAATAATAATAATAATATCTCACCTCTCTCTGCTATGGATCGAGAAGGGTAACAACAGAACCAATATACAAAGTAAAAATACAGATATTAATAACAACAGTAAACAAAAAAATAACAATAGCAAATCCCATTCCCCCTCCCTCCTTCCCACCCTAAAAAAGCATACAAGTTAAGTCTAAAAACCAATCTGATCAAATGAGAGCTAAGTGGATGAGCAGTTAAGTTTCATTACGAGTAGGTCAGTTTGAGAAGGCCTGCCAGAAGAGATCCATCTTTATTACCCTTTTAAAGGCATCTAATGATGTTATAAGCCACATCTCCTCCAGCAGGTCATTCCAAATTTTTGGAGTGATGGCTGAAAATGATCTCCAGGATGTCGATATCAGTCTGGTTTTTGACTGAAGCAAGTTCTTCCAGGAAAATCTGAGTATGCGGGAAGGATTATATGGGAGGAGGTGTTCCCTCAGGTATGCTGGACCCAAGCCAAGTAGGGCTTTATAGGTAATAATCAACACCTTATACTGTGCCCGGAAGCTAATAGGCAGCCAATGTAAAGATTTCAGGATAGGTGTGATAGAATCAAATTTTGATTTCCCTGCCGTATTTTGAACCAATTGCAGCTTCCGAACATGGCATAAGGGTTGCCCGATGTAGAATGCATTGCAGAAATTCAAGCAAGAGGTTACCAGAGAATGTACAACCATTTCTAGGTTCTCCTGCTCTAGGAATGGTCAGAGTTGGTGTATCAGCCGAAGCTGATACTAGGCATCCCTGGCTGGCACGTCCACCTGAGATGTAAGCTGGAGTGATGAGTCCAGGAGTACCTCCAAACTGCAGACACAGTCCTTTAGGGGAAGTGTGCTAGATCTGGCTCCAATGATAATATGCCTTAGTAATATCCTATTTGGATGACTGTTGGCACACTTCATGGAGGCTGTCTTTGAAGAATGTTCAACTGACCCACAGAGCTTTAGCTAGATTTTTTAATATAAAAACTGGGGCAGGCAACAGGGAGTATTCACTTTCCTTGTTGCAGCAGCTCAATTGGCTACTGGTCCCTTTTCAGACAAGATTCAATGTGTTGGTTATCAGAAATAGAAGCCAGGACCAAAAAAGGAAAAAATGAGAGACCTTTCCCACAAGATCTGGGAACTCAAAGGGAAGTTAAAACCAAGAGTGGGGATGCTCTGTGACCAGAAGAACATGCTACAGTGGGTCCTTGGTATCCACTGGGATTTGGTTCCAGGACCCTCTGTGTATACCAAAATCAGTGTATGCTCAAGTCCCATTTACAATGGCATAGTAAAATGGTGTCTCTTATATAAAATGACAAAATCAAGGTTTGTTTTGTGGAATTTATGTATTTTGGAAAATAATAATAATAATAATAATAATGTTTATTTATAACCCACTCCTCTAATAAAATACTCGGAGTGGGGTACAACAGAATTTAAAAATACAGAGTAAATCATATCCCTTCCATACCACCCCCCCCCCATAAAACTGATTTAAACCAGAATATGTTAAAATTAGAGGTGTTAAAATTGGTCAGCAACTATAAAAAGAAAATACAGTCTCCTGAACAAAATATGTGCAAATTCGCAGTAGATGGATCAGCAGTTTTGCGTAAGGGAACAGCTAAAGTTGATTACCCAGTTCTATTTACATTTTCAGAGTCGGGAGTTGATGGTCCATTTATACCTTCTTCAAGGAAAGGCCTGCTGGAAAAGATGTGTCTTTAGAGCCTTTTTGAAACTGGCCAGTGATGTGATGAGATGCATCTCATCTGGCAGGCCATTCCAGAGCTTGGGAGTGGTAGCTGAAAAAGTCCTCTGGGAGGTCTGTGGCAGCCTAGTTTTCATAGGCTTCAGCAGGTTCCTCCCAGAGGACTGAAGTATGCAGGGCGGTTCGTACAGTAAGAGGTGGTCCCTGAGGTAAGATGGGCCTGAGCCATGTAGGGCTTTAAAGGTTAATATCAACACCTTGTACTGTGCCTGGAAACTGATGCTTGAATCCATGGATAAAAAAATCAATGTGTACAGAGGAGCAACTGTACGTGACCAAGAAGATATAACAAGATGGTGAAAGCAATACACAGAAGAGAGATGATAAAATGAATGACACATGAAATAAATGCCAAATACTAGAAAGTGAGCTGAAGCTGCAATAAGGGAAATTGGGAAGACTAAATCATGAGGAACAGATGATATTCCAATTGAATTGAATCTACTAAAGTGTTAACTAAAATATGTCAATAACTATGGAAAACAAAATGATGGCCTTCAGACAGTGCCAATATACAATTCCATCCACAAAAATGGAGACACAAAAGACTGCAGTAATTATAGGACCATAGGATTAATTTCACATGGATGCAAAATTATGCTCAAAATTCTTCAGCATAGATTCTAATAATATATTGAGATGGAAATCCCTAAGGTGCAAGTGGGGTTCAGGAGAGGAAGAAGCACTAAGGATCTTATTCCAAAATATACAATGGATAATGGAGCAAACCAAAGAATTCCAGAAGAAAATCCACATATGCTTTATAGACTATAGCAAAACCTTTGACTTCATTGATCACAAAAAAACTATGGAATGTGGTTAAAGAAATGGGAGTGCCACTACATTTGATAGTCCTGATGAGGAATCTGTACTTAGGACAAGAGGCTACTCTTAGAACAGAATATTGAGAAACAAAATGGTGCCCAATTGGCAAAGGGGTCAGGTTTTATCACCCTATCTTCTCAACTTGTATGCAAAAAATATCATAAGAAATGTAGGTTTAGACTTGGAAGGAGGAGTGAAGATAGGAGAAAGGAACAACAACCATCTAAGATATGCAGATGACACCATAATACAAGCAGAAAATATTATAGACTTGAAACAGTTACTAAGGAAAGTTAAAGAAGAAAGTGCAATGGCAGACTTACAGCCATGGAGGATCTAGATAAACTCAACCTAGGCAACAAGGGAATTGAAATAGTTAAAGATTTCCAGTGCCTCAGATCAAATACTGAGCTGAAAAAAGACTGCAGTCAAGAAATCAGTAGACTAGGAATGGGAAGATAACCTACAAAAAACTAGATGAGATCATGAAGAGCAAAGATATACAGCTGAACAGTAAAGTTAAAATCATCCTAGCTATTGTATTTCCCATCTCAATGTAATGTGATGTGAGACCTGGACAGCAAAGAAGGCAGATAAGAAGAAAATCAACTCATTTTAGATGTGGTGCTGGAGAAGAGTGCTGAGGTTAACATGGACAGTCAAAGGCAAACAGATGTGTCCTAGAACAGATGAAGCCCAAACTTATGAAACTGAGGCTGTTGTACTTTGGCCACATTATGAGAAGGCATGACTCTTCAGAAAAGATAATAATCCTAGGAAAAGTGGAAGGCAGCAGAAAGAGAGGAAGACCACAGCCCAGATGGCTAGACTCAATGAGGGAAGACATGGGCCTGAGGGTGCAGGACCTAAGCAGAGCAATGGAACCTGTGTGTGTGTGTCTTAAAGATATCTCATCCATAAGTTGCCATGAGTTGGAGTTGACTTAAAGGCAATTAACAGTAACAGCAACAGATGTAGAATTTAACTGAAGTGCAATGCTATTGGTTCCTGCCATGATTTTACTGTTACAAAAGTGCATACTCCATCACATCAGGAGGAGTCTTTTTGTGCCAAATTGGTGCACCGAGACCAACACCAGAGCTACCCATGGAGTCTCATGATGGCACAACCGTTGCAAGACTTCATGCATGATTGGACATGATTCTCATACCAGATCATGGTAGGTCTCAAGAGGCTTTGGGTGTTACTTGGATAGCCTTTTATATGCCAGACCCACAAGGCAGCTGGTCATTTTTGGCTAGAAAGATAAACCTTTACCATCCATTTGCTAATGGCCCAAAGTTATAGTTAGCTATATGTGAATGTATATTTTTTAAATGTCAATTTCAAGAAAATATATTTTCAGAAATACCATCAGCTTACATTAGAGAACTGATTGAACAGAATAAGCTTCTTAGCACACAGAAACACATTCACTATTTTCTGCTGATGTCCATATTTTCTTAGTATAATCACATTTATTGGCTGAGAAATCAATACCCATACATAACACATATAGAAAATGTACATTGTTAATTCCAACATTTTTCTTTAGTGAATATTGAGTTGTAAGGTCCATATGTAAAAGCAATAAAAGAATGTCTAATGATGCATTTAAAGTAGTTAATGCATTTTTAACAGACTGGCCAAATACAGATTTATCTACCTTGTAGAGAGATACTCACCATCCAGTAGCTTGCTTGTAATGAAATACATTTATCTGGATGATAGTCTAAGTCAAGTAACACTTTCAACTTTTCTGTCTGTATGTCAAATTGAATGAGCTATAAAGCACTCTACAGTTTTTACAGCACAGAATAAGTGAATTAGGTTTATTCAGATTTGCAAATCAGATTGTTTTGTGCTGCCCTTCATGTATCCAGCATTTGATCCCCTACCATAAGAACACATACACATGAGAGTGTCCACGAATTTTTGTTTCAGAATAGTTTGTCACTGCTCATGGTGCTGCAATACATGAGTTTGTGAGGACATAATGTTTTCTTCAAAATAAATAAATAATATAATATAATTCTATGATTCTAATGCAGGTTTACCTCCCCAAAGTGAGATAGCACTGCATCTCATGTTATATGTGAATGTCATGTGATAGTTTAAAAAAAAACAACATATTACGATAAGATAACAGATCAGATAATAGAACAGATCACATGCTTCTCAAACTTAGTGCCTATCCCATACCTTCAGATGAAAGAATCACTAACAGGTGTGGAGAAAGATTTCTGGTTGATATCACTCTCTCATACACAAATGAGGGGGTTGGATTGGATGGCCCTTATGTTCTCTTCCAACTCTGTAATTCTATGATTCTATGAAATAGGCCTAAATCCAATTGTTAGTCCCTACTAAAGTAGAACCACCGAAACAAAAGGAACTTGGAAAATCAGCACTTATGTA
Source organism: Urosaurus nigricauda (assembly GCA_034509955.1). NCBI lineage: Eukaryota > Metazoa > Chordata > Lepidosauria > Squamata > Phrynosomatidae > Urosaurus > Urosaurus nigricauda. The sequence goes on along the minus strand of JAOEGL010000001.1, from coordinate 249,629,329 downwards.
AGATTCCTAATGGAATGGGGCTATCATAGTTTGGACAGTTGGATTTATGCCATAGTCTGACATATTAACCTACATTTCTATGTTGCTTCTGCTTGCTGTCTCTTCTGTTCACTTCCTTCTTTTTCTGTGTGTGTTTTTATAGTCAGCCCTCTCTATCCATGGATTATGCATTCACAGATTCAACCATCCATAGCTTCAAACTATTAAATAAATAAATAAATAAATAAATCCAAAAACAAACCACGATTTTGCCATTTTATATAAGGGACACCATTTTACTCCACCATTGTATATAATGGGACTTGAGAATTCACAGATTTTGGTATCCAACAAGGGGTCCTGGAACTAAACTCCAGGGGATACCAAGGTCCCTCTCTGTATATATGTGTGTGTGTGTGTGTGTGTGCATGCATGTGCACACACACACACACACACGCAAATCCTTGGCATGAATGAATGATGTATCTGAGAATGTTTGACTTTTTAGGCCTGTAGTCGGGTTATTGCCCCATATACTAAAACAGTTTGCCATGATGGATTTACAATTGCCTTGTGTAAAATAGAGTTCATACTAGGTATCTTGAAGGCTTAAATACCCTAAAGGCATCAGATTCCATCTGAATTTTGAAGTTAAGGTGAGTCAGCCCTGGCAAGTATTTGGAAGGGGGACCACCAACAAATACCAGAAGTTAAGCTAAATTTCAAGAAGGAACTAGCAAAACTAGCTCTAAGTATTCCTTACCTAAGAAAACCCTATGAAATTTATGAAATCACCATAAGTTGACAAGCAATTTAAAGGTATGTGCACATGCTCTCTCTCACACACACCTTAAAGGCACATAACAACAACAAATGCTAGTACCTATTGCTGGCAAATAAAAAAAGCTGAAAAGTATCCTCATAGGTTAGCCAAGTACCAGAAATGATTGGAATGCCCATGAAGAAAAAAATAAAATAAAATAAAGAATGCCACTTAATGTTCATTGTTGCACTGACAAAAAATCAAAACAAAAAGATAAAGGCAATTCTTTAGATGGATTTTCTTTAATAGACGCTTAGCATCTGGCGCTGTTCTTTGATGTACTTGTACATCTGGGTCAGCAAAACATTTAATAACTTGCTTCTCTTATACTGCAAGTAAACACTTTTTACCCTTGCTGTTGTGAAAGCAAAGATAGCTTCCTGCACTTTCATTTGGTACACAATCAGAAGCGCAGAAAGCATATTTGGGAATCAAAATAGTAGTTGCCTTTTCTCCAGGGAGAAACTTACATAGTGGCCTCTCAGCTGTGTGGGTGGGAAGGGAAGCTCAATGGTTAAACAAAAATGTGTTGTTATTAACGCCTCTGATCAATGAAAAAAGAACCATTCAGGAATATTGTAGGAATGGACCCATAGTACATGTTTCTGAAAAACTAGTCAGGAATCCCAATCATATGAGCCATTTCCATATTTCTTCATGAAGTCACTTGTCAAAGTGGAAATGAAACATTTTAAAACTGGGTATAGGTTGTGAGAAGACAACCTTTATGTCTCTGTGTAGAACAGCTAATAGCTGGAATTCATGGTCAGAGTCGGCATCCCTTTTCTCTCCCCACTATTCTTTTCTCTTTCCTCCGCAATGGCAGCTTTTCTACTGGGGAAGGGATGGGGCTTTCTCGACAGTGTAGGCTGTGAATGATGCAAATGCATTTCATAGAATCATAGAATCATAGAGTTGGAAGAGACCGCAAGGGCCATCCAGTCCAACCCCCTGCCATGCAGGAACTCCCAATCAAAGCATCCCTGACAGATGGTCATCGAGCCTCTGCTTAAAGACCTCTAAGGAAGGAGACTCCACTACACTCCGAGGGAGTGTGTTCCACCGTCGAACAGCCCTTACTGTCAGGAAGTTCCTACTAATGTTGAGGTGGAATCTCTTTTCCTGCAGCTTGCATCCATTATTCCGGGTCCTAGTCTCTGGAGCAGCAGAAAACAAGCTTGCTCCCTCCTCAATGTGACATCCCTTCAAGTATTTAAACAGGGCGATCATATCACCTCTTAACCTTCTCTTCTCTAAGCTAAACATTCCCAACTCCCTAAGTCGTTCCTCATAGGGCATGGTTTCCAAACCCTTCACCATTTTAGTCGCCCTCCTTTGGACACGCTTCAGTTTCTCCACATCCTTTTTGAATTGTGGTGCCCAGAACTGGACACAATATTCCAGGTGGGGCCTGACCAAAGCAGAATAGAGTGGCACTATTACTTCCCTTGACTTAGACACTATACCTCTATTGATGCAACCTAAAACTGCATTGGCCTTTTTAGTTGCTGCATCGCAATGTTGACTCATGTTCAACTTGTGGTCTACTTGGACTCCTAGATCCCTTTCACATGTGGTCTCATTCAGCCAGGTGTCCCCCATTATATATCTGTGCATTTTATTTTTTCCTTCCTAAGTGCAGAACCTTACATTTCTCTGTGTTGAATTTCATTTTGTTAGCATTGGCCCAGATTTCTAGTCTATTCAGGTCATTTTGAATTTTGATCCTGTCCTCTGGGTATTAGCTACTCCTCCTAATTTGGTGTCATCTGCAAATTTGATAACTAGGCCCTCAATACTGTCATCCAAGTCATTAATAAAGATGTTGAATAGCACTGGGCCCAGGACAGAACCCTGTGGCACCCCACTGGTCACTTCTCTCCAGGACGAAAAGGAGCCATTGTTGAGCACCCTTTGAGTTTGGCCAGTCAACCAGTTACAAATCCATGTAACGGTTACCTTGTCTAGTCCACATTTTGCAAGCTTGTTTGCAAGAATGTCATGGGGAACCTTGTCAAAGGCCTTACTGAAATCAAGATATACTATATCCAGAGTATTCCCTTCATCTACCAAACTGGTGATTTTATCAAAAAGAGAGAGAGAGAGAGAGAGAGAGAGAGAGAGAGAAATCAGATTTGTCTGGCATGACTTGTTTCTTTGAAACCCATGTTGGCTTTTTGCGATTATGGAATTATCTTCTAGATATCTGCGGACTCTCTGTTTAATAATCTGTTCCAGAATCTTTCCTGGAATTGATGTCAGACTAAATGGACAGTAATTGTTGGGATCCTCTTTTTTCCCCTTTTTGAAGATGGGGACAATGTTTGCCCTCCTCCAGTCTGCTGGGACTTCTCCTGTTCTCCAGGAGTTCTCAAAGATTATTGCCAGTGGTTCCAATATTACATGTGCCAGTTCTTTTACTACCCTTGGATGTATTTCATCTGGTCCTGGAGACTTGTGTTCAATTAGATTAAGGAGGTATTCCTGTACTGTCTCTTTACTTCTTCTGTGCTGAAATTCCCCCACTCTGTCCCCTGCTCCATTGTCCTCAGGTTGAACACCCTTTGCCTTTTCTGAGAAGACTGAAACAAAGAAGGCTTTGAGTAATTTCACCTTTTCTCTTTCCCTTGTTAGCATTTTGCCATCTTCACTACACAATGGCCCCACCATTTCCTTCTTCTTCCTTTTGCTGAAGAAATACCCCCCCCCCAAAAAAAACCCTTTTTATTGTTCTTAACCTCTCTAGCCAGCATGAGTTCATTCTGCGCTTTAGCTTTTCTGACTTTATCCCTACATGTGCTGGCTATTTGATTGAATTCCTCTTTGGTGATTCCCCCTTTTTTCCATTTCTTATACATGTTCCGTTTAAAACTTAGCTCAGCTGAAAGTTCCTTTGTCATCCATCCTGGTTTCTTGAGACATCTCCCATTTTTCTTCCTCATTGGAACTGTTTGAAATTGCACCTTCAGTATCTCCTTTTTGAGATACTCCCATCCGCCTTGAACTCCCTTCTCTTTTAGTGTACCCGACCATGGGATCACTCCTAATATTTCTCTAAGTTTATTGAAATCATCTCTCCTAAAGTCTAGAGTGAGTGTCTGACTATGCCTAGCTTCACCTTTCCGCTGTATAACAAACTCCAGGAGAACATGGTCACTCCTACCTAAGGATCCCACCACTTGCACCCCATCAACTAGGTCTTCCCTGTTGGTTAAGATCAGATCTAAAATAGCTGATCCCCTTGTTGCCTCTTCCACCTTTTGGACAATGAAATTGTCTTCCAGGCAAGTGAGGAATTTGCTAGACCTTGAGGATTTGGCTGAGTTTGACTTCCAGCAAATATCAGGATAGTTGAAGTCACCCATCACTACTACATCTCTCCTTTCTGAGTGTGTGATTATCTGTTCTAGAAAGGCATCATCCAATTCCACTACCTGAGTCAGGGGTCTGTAGTAGACTCCCACAGTAACATCCCTGTTGCTTCCCTCCCCTTTAATTTTTATCCAGATGCTTTCCACTTGGCTTCCAGTATTGATGTCCTGGATCTCTTCACTGGTGTAAATATCCCTGACATAATTTGAAATGCATTAAAGGCATGGGGAATTTTATCCCAAGTCTATTTGGGTCTATTTGCACCATTGTTCACACAGCTGATGATGTGAATCTTTTGTAAAAACTTGGGTAAAAGGCTGATATCAATTATCCCGAGATAAGTGGTGGGTTTTGGCAGTCCAGCCAAACTTAATCAAATACATTCAGGATGTGTGTGAACAACAAAGATTTATCTCAAATTCACCCTGCATCATTTTCATCATGGGAATAACCTGTAGCGTATGAATTCCAACTCAGCCATGTAAACCCACTATGTGATACTCATTCAGCCTCTGAGAATGGCAGACCCCCTGTGAAGAAACTTGTCAAGAAAACCCTGTGATTGGTTCGCCTTAGGGTCGCTGTAGGTCAGAAATTACTTAAAGGCACACAGCAACAGCTGCACATGTAAGTTTAAGTTATATTCCTGCAGTTGACCAATTGGACAGAAGATGGTAGGCAGAGACCATCCCAGTGGCTGACCATCAGCACTAGCATTTCCCTCTCATGAAGAAATTCCAAAGCCTTTGTTAGATGGGGATGCGTTCCAAGTAGGTTCATGGGTGATGTTTGTGGAAAATTGGTGAAGGCTTTAAGCATGTAGACTTCTTATCCATCCGTACACATGGGGTATCACATACATATATTGTGTATGTGTGTTTTCAAGTCCCCTGCTGAATTATGGTGACCCAAAGAATTTCATTGGGTTTTCTTAGGAAAGGAATATTTAGATGTGTTTTTGCCAATTCCTTCCTCTGACATATAGCCTACAGCACATGATATATGTTAGCTTGCTCTAAAGCCATCTTTTATAGTTTCTCAACGTTGTCGAACTCTGCTTGAGTTTCTTATATTTAATAACAAGACATTAAGTATAAAAGTAAACAGAGAGGCATCTGTTGTGGGACTATGCTGGCACAGATTTAGATAAGAAAGCTTTCTTTGAGAATAGGAATCTTTATCCCCTCTCAATCTCAGTGGGGGAAGGGGGAGGGTTGAAGACACACACTCTCCCAAGACCATGAGCATCACTTTTGCCTCTAGAAGACCTTATATAACTCTCACCTGTGAGAATCTTCCTTTTCTCCCAGTCACAGAAAGCATAATACTGTTAGCTTGATTGAAAATTTGAAAGGCTATATGGTGCTAAGAGAATGTAGTGAAGACCCAGGGACTCCTTACACTCGAGGATGTGTCAGAGTTTGGCTAAAGGGATATAAAAACTCTTTCTTTCTATATATTTTCTTGGACTGCATCCTTTCCTCAATCTTTTGTCATCAATAAAGCATAATCTCAGGGACTTGGTTTTATTTGATTGTATTGCTTGAGCAATAACGTTAGACAAATATGTGAAGGAGGCTTACTACATGCCTTTATATTGGGGTATTGGCCTTTTCAGGAAGCGGGAACTGTAAAAATGGGACATACCTACTTCATTTATTGATTAATTTAATCTAATGTATATCCTGCCTTTCTCCTAACATGGTAGCCAAAGCAGCTTACAGAAAATTCATAGCTAAAAACTTACTGAACAGATTCAAAACCAATGAAATAAAAAATTAAATTAAAAACAGAAAGTTAAAACAGTTTAAAACACATTCAAAGACAAAAGGACAGCACATCCCATTAAAAGACCCTCCTGCCATATGAGTTAAGAGTGAAAGGCATGCCACAGACACTGGCTATCAAGCTTCTGAAGCAAGAAAAGAAGAGTAATAAATGTGTTGCTTTTAAATAAAAAAAATCAGAGTTTGCATTGAGCCACACCCTGTTCAGTGACTGATATCTGGGGTTTATGGATTTATTATTTCAATTTTTGTTTGCAAAGGCAGATCAAAGCCTTTCCTCTCTAATGTTTCCTATACTTTTACTTTGCTGTTTGATGGAGTTATTAAGAGCTGTGCCTATTGACAATATTTCTATAACAGCATGTCTTTGATGGTTCAGATGTTTTGTAACACAAGGTCTTGCAGCTGAGCACTTTATGGAAGCAGCAGCAGCAGCAGATGTTGAGATACATGCTCCAAAATGGACAAAAGAAATTGGCCAGTTACAAAATGCTTGGAATGTTTAGAAAGAAAGGCAGCAAGTGAAAACAGACAAACATTTTAGGTGTGATGGAAGTGATCAGAATGTGCATTAAATGTACATTTTCAATAAATCTTTTCCATATAGGGTTGTGAATCTCATACTCAGACATAAGAACAGAGAATTGTGAAAGATCCCAGCCAATCCCACAGGGTATGATTAAAACAGTTTTAGTGCATTTTTCTCTTGTCCTGCTTTCCTTCCACCAATGGCACTGCCTTTCTGTGGTGGTGAGATTACGTTCTCCTGTGAGTCAAGATGCTATGCTGAGGGTAGCAGTGATGCCAGTAGGGTCTCTCATGTCAGACAGGTTTTTGCTGAGGAGCCATACTAGACATGTAAACAGCTACTGGGCAGCAACAGTCTTGGAAACAACAACAGTGGCACAATAGCTAACACTTGTTAGTACTGCACAGAAGGAGGCATGGTTACCAACTTTTGAATGTGTTTTACCATGAAAACTCTATCATGAGACAATCCAAAATGAAAAAAAGAGATAGTGTCAGAAGAAGAGACTCCCTGGTTCAAAAGCACTCATGGAACTACTGGGATAGAGCAGAGAGCAACCATGAGTAGCGCTGTGGCTAATGACACAACTGGACTCAAGCCAACAGGATATTCAGAGATGAAATGAAAATTCAAAACTGCACAACATATAGGAAAATAGAATGTGACAAACATGAATCAGAGGAAGCTCAACATAGTAAAATAAGAAAAGGCAAGTATAAACATTGCATTATGTGAGAAAAAGTGTGATAAAATGTACAGGAAAGGGACATTGTAACTCAAATAATCACACAGTGTTTTACTCAGGAAACAAAAATCTAAGAAGAAATGGGGTAGCATTAACAGTTAAGAGAGATGAAGGAAAAACATTCAAAAGATAGGCCTGCCATATTGGTTGGCTAGGTATCCACAGTTTGCAGCATCCACTACTCCTTATGCCCCCATATTATTCAATGGTGGTGTGGTTGCGCTGACTCAGAAGTGGATATGTCGCTGCCCATTGAATAATATGGGGCTTACACATCCATGATTTTTCCCATTGATTGAGGGGCCTGGAACCAAATCCCTGCAGATTGGAGGAGTTCACTGTAATGTGATGAAATCATGTCAATCAATAAGACTTCAGGGAAAAGCTACCCATATAACCATAGCCCAATTGTATGCTCCAAATACAGAGGCAGAAGAAATTGAAATTGAAAGATTCTGTGCTGGAATCCAGGAAGAAATTGATCACACCCAAAACAAAACTTGTTGTTTTACCATTGGCGATTGGAATGGAAAAGTAGAAAGCAGAGCAGAGCCAAAGAGTTGTAGAAAGGTTTGCTAAGATCAAGAAATAAAGCAGTAGAGCAACTGATATAAATGAAGCTGTTTGTTTTGTTTTGAATGAAATGCGCAAAGACAACAGTATTTTTTTTCCATTGCAAATATGTTCCTTAAGCAGCCCAAGATGCAACTGTATACATGGACATCACCTGATGGCCAATACAGAAATCAGACAGATTACAAAGTTGAAAGCAAAAGATAAAGACACTCTATTCACTCTTCAAAAACAAGATCAGGAGAAGATTTTGTCACAGACCATGAACTGTTTTATTAAAAATTAGAGTAAAGCTAAAGAAGCCACTAAACCAAAAATTGTCCCAAAATACAACCTCATAAACATTCCCATGAAATTTAAGATGATGTAAAAAATAGATTTGCAGTATTAACCAGGATCTAGAGTGCTGCATGCTGGGGGGGGGGGGATGGATTCCCCCCGAGAAAATGTGTAACTGGTTGTGCAGACATCACCTCACTATGCCTGTGAGTGTGTGACAATAACAAGGTCACTATGGACCAGAAAAATGTAAGGCGTGACCAAGTTTTTTCTTCAGTCTCTAAGTGCCCTAAGCTTCTCTGTGCCCATGAAGGAAGCAAGCTTGTTTGGAGGTGGGGTTGGGAGCACAGACCCACAACTTTTTGTCTGGCAGCCATTTAGTTGGACATTTGCTGGACAGTATCACAGTTCCATGCAAGGATCAGATCTCCACAGAGACATGTATCAGAAACAAAATATGTTCATTAAGTATAGGCCTTTTTCCTGATATGCTTTTTTACTATGCACAGGAGACCCTTTTTTACATGCAAGGGAGCATTCAAGGGGCTATGTCTGAAATCTGAAATAGGAGGCCTCAGTAACAAATATATCACATAAAATAGCTAATTTTATCTTTTGCATCAAGATCTATGCATATTTACTGGAAACTAGGTCTCATTGAGCTCAATGGGATATATTTAGTTATAGACATGCACAGGATTGCACTGTACATTTCTTTGTACATTTGTTATCAAGTATAAGTTACTTTCCCCCACAACTAACAGCAGTTAGGTTAGGCAGGAAGATCCCCAGTGAATCAGCACACAAACCACTAATTGAAAAGCCACTCACAAGAGAAGCAAAACAGGCAGAAAATTTCCAGAGCTCATGCTCATTTATATTGGTCAAGGTTTTCTTACGTTCATAAATAATGCACTTTTTTCAATCAAGAGAGAGAGAGATGCAAGGGTTTTTTTAAAAAAACCCATCAGAGCTGCACAGAAGGCTATAGTAATTTGTAAAACATACCTCGTACTCATAGAATAGTATACCTCGCCTAATACAAATTATGTTTAATATATCTGTATGTCTTGAGACTGTATAGCATGGTTTACTTTGAGATTTCACACATAGCAGAGCAAATGTTTCCTGCCTTCCAACACATGTTCTTATATTCCACAAATAACACCCCTTCCTCTGGCATAGGGTGATGTATTATAGGGTGTTTTTGTTTGTTTGCCTTGGTTTTGGTTTTTAAGCAGAAAGGCCTGTATTATTGTCTACGTACACACACATACGCACCCTTTCCAAACCTTTACCAGGAACACTCCTATCAATCCAAACCCCCACAGACGATTTAGTTGTCAGCAGAAAGCTTTTCATTCTTCAACATACACTTAATCTGTGTGTGATTATAGTAGTTAGTTGGCTAAGCAAGAGAGCACAACATACAAAAGATGAAAATAGTACTGTCAGGCCTGCAGCCTGAAAAGTGTGGTCCAAAGTTCAGTTCTAGCAGTGTGACACCAACATGCTGGCTTAGTACCCTTTTGACAGGTTTGACGGAGAAATATCTTTATTGCTGAAAGTAGCAGTTCGCCATTGATGGTGTATTGTCATGGCAACTGCAAGGCTAAAAAATTCTGCAGTATCCAACGTCCAGTTCTTCAAAGATATGCATCATAAAATGAAGATATTTGTCAGGATGGCCATTTTGTCTTATTTTTTTGTTTTGTTTTTCAATTATAGAAACAAACTGACAGCTGAATTGAATTTTAAATTATTTCACTGCATCCTTTCACTGCATTAAACTGCAAAGCATTTCTCCCACCACATAAGATCAGTGATTTTAAACCTTAGGACCTCGATTTACCTCTCCATGTGGATGTCGTGCCTCCTTTGACATAGCGTATAAATAAAAACATTTTGTTTATTTAGTGTGCATATTTTCATTTGCACATTCATGTGCAAACATTTTATATTAATATGTATATATTTATAATATATGCATATTAACGTTTTATAAGGCAATAATTTTGGGGCGATCTAGACTGTCCAAAAGGGGTGGTCCGTGACCGCCCCAGGAAGCAGCGGGATGGGGCCAAGGCTGCTATACCGGCAGCCTCCACGGCCCCATCCAGCCGCTTCCAGAGGTTCCCCGTGACCAGTTCCCCGTGGCCTCTAAGCAGGGTGCAGCAGGTGCCCTGGGTGCCCACTGTACCCCACTTGAGGAGGTGGACCTGAAGGGAGAAAGGAGCTGCTGCTGCAGCCCCTTTCTCCTTGGGTCTTTGCTGTGGCTGTCTAAAAGCCGCGGCAAAGACCTGATGCCAAAAAGGAGCTCCATTTGGAGCTCCTTTTTTGAGCCGTGGAAAGGGCGTGATTTGCGCCCTCCCGTGGCACAAAGGCGTCATGGCATGCGCAGCGCATCTAACAGCTGCGCATGCCATGATGCCATTATGGCACGTCCGTATGGATGCCACCATTTAATTATGGTGGCGCCCATACGTGCTAGGGATCGGGAGGGTATGAACGCTACGCCCTCCCAAACCCTTTTCGCGCCCTTTGGGGCCCTAGACATGCCTCTTTTGGCGCGTGTAGATTGGCCCATTGTTCCAATTAGAACAGTTTTATTTAAACAAATTCAATATTTAACTCAACAGATGTGTAAATTTTACACATAAAAAAGTTTGGGAAGAGGAAGAGGAGGAAGGACCAGAGCTTTCAAATCTCATGCCTCCCCCTTGAGCAAATCTCAGCTCCCCTGGGCCTCCTGCCCCACTGTTTGAGAACCATTGCACAAGACTTTAAAATGCTATTAAGACTACTGTAGCAGTCAACAACAAACTTGTATGCTGGTGCTGTGACTTTCCACAAATTATGGCCATCTTTGGTCATTAAATTGATTGAGGGTGGGCGGGTTCACACCATGGATTATTTTTAATGTTTACGTTTGGAACACAAAGAATTCCCTTTGAAATTCCTCAAAGCTTTGCATATGCCCACCCAGAGCAGGTTACAATTTTTAATTAGATGGTTCCCTGCCCTCAGGCTTACAATCTAAAAAGACACGACACAAAAGGAGAAGGGAATGGTGGTGGGAAAGGGGATGAGGTCCAATGGTTCTTCTCTCCTTCTGGGGCCTGGACCAAGCAGATGGACTGGAGGGAGGGCTCCTCTTCTTCAGGCAATGACTGATGGAGCTGGGCCTGTCTGTTCACTCCCTCACAGGGTGGGGGATGAAAGTTAGCATGGAGGGAGAGCTCTCTTTCTTCAGGCTAGCCCTGATGGAGCTCGGCCTGCCTGTTCACTCCCTTGCAGGCTGGAGGATGTAAATGGGCCCTTGGTGACAATAAGCAAGTCTTGCAGTATAATGTTAGGATCAACACTGCTTTAATCCTCTGCTAACATCTGAGGTTTTGAGCTGCTCTGCCATAAATTGTTCATGTTGCCATCATTTGATCAACAGCCTTAGTTGTACAAGAAAGAAGCAACTGCTTGTTGAATCTGCAAGAGCTGCTCAAGAGGTGTATTACTGTAGACAGTAAGATGGTGAAGTGCAGTGGGGCCATTCTTATTCAAATCACATACCCTCTTACACATAACATACACTACAACATGGTGTAGTAGTTATTCAATCAAATGACAATACAGAACTTTTAATTATTCAAACACTTCACAACTATACCCCTGTATTATTCTTTTACATTATTTGTAGGTAGCCCTAAATGTTCTTACAGCAGCTCCATAAAGGTATAATGGTGTAGTAGTTTGAGCATTGGCCTATGGCTCTAAAGATCAGATTTCAATTCCCCACTAGGCTATGGAAACCTACTGGGTGACCTTAGGCAAGTCACACACTCTCGTCCCCAGAAATCTTGTGATAGATTCACCTTAGGATCACCATAAGTTAGAAATGACTTGAAGGGACACAAGAAAAAAAAAACATGCTCCCTGGCACTTAAAAATATGGGTCATCTACAGACAAGAGTATCTCAATTTCATGGGTTATTCTCGCACTTTGTTACAGGAGATCGGCTGCTATCCCATAAAAATAAAGTAGACCATAAGGCACACATGACACCTCAGAATTAGTTAGAAACATTGCCTCAAACAAAAGTCCATTTTTGTTGAAGATATGGGCTATATCATCATAATACAGAAGATTGTGCTGCTAATTACTGCTCAGCAACAATGTCTAGTATTGACAAAAAAGACCTTGCCATTCAAGTGCTATGTCTATCTATATCCAAATAGCCTTACAAAAAGGTGTTTCATGCAACTGGTGAAGCAAATGTTTCAGAAAGTGTCCCAACAACTCTGTTTTGACTCCATTTTATATAACTACGCCATCAAAATATATTTAGGTGTTTTCAAACCAAAACCAAACAAAATAAAATATGTTGAGCTCTTGTCTTGATTTGATTGCCATGGTGCTTTACAGAAATGTTCTTCGGTTTCCAAAGCCTTTTTCTGCACTTGGTGCAGTGAAGCTTCTGTTTAAGAAATATAAGCCTAAATCAAATGTAGCAATTTGCTGAGAGGTGAACAGAGTTATAGTTTTTCCTGAAAACCAAGAGTCCAAGACTGCAGTTTGTTCAGTTCCAGTTATCTTGAATCACTTTTACCTTTGCTCAGATATCCACCTTTGTCTCCTTATTATAGGCTGTGCTGTTTTTCAACCTTCAAAATATATATTGATGGATTGCCACTAAATACACCTATCAGCTCCTATTAATTGTGAAGGATAACCTAATTGTGAGTGTCCTTTGCAACTGATAAGAACAAGTGGCTCTTGAGGGGGTCATAAGCATATGAAACTCTGCAAATTCATGAGGAGTGACCAACTTGGATAGATGTACAGTATGTTGTTTAATCCAGGGAGAAATCTTTGGCTAAATTTCAGCATCAGTTACCAATTCACAAGATCCACACATTAAAACAATTGGGGGTCCAAGAAGCCCCTCCCTTTCTACCATCATGATTCATAACTTTATGGAGCTGTTGTAAGAACATTTAGGGCTACCCAAATAAATACAAACAGGTGTATAGTTGTGAAGTATTTGAGCAATCCAAGGTGACTATATAGTCATTTCACTGAATGACTGGCCCTATTTCATCTACCGTGTATACTCATTTGCAAGTTGACCTCATGTGTAAGTCAGGGGAAAGTTTCTGGGTCAAAATCATATGATATGACCCATAGATAAGTTGAGGGTAAAACTTAGGGGTCAATAACAAAGGATGAAAGGGGGCAAACACCACTTCCACCCCTCCTCTGGACCTCTCCCAACCATCTGACACCACTTCCCAAGTGCTATAGGAGAAGTTTGAAAATTGGATTGGGGAGGAAAGGAAGTGGAGTTCAATGGGGTGTTTCTTTGATGGGAAGAGAAGGCTTTAAAATCAGATTAAGAAACTCTTTCCCACACACACAAGCAAAAAAACCTCCTACCTCCAGGCACAAAGAGTAGGACATCATGGCTGGTGCTTGTTTCAGGACCTTTCTAAGCAGTATTAGTGTACTGATCTGTATATAAGTTGACCCAGGATTTTAGGGTTAATTTTAGTACATCAATTTCTCAACTTTTAGTCAAGTAAATAAATAAATAAATAAATAAATAAATAAAATATGGTAGCTCTTCTTTCATAGAGCTTAGAGTAATACATTTGTATCTCCACCCATTTTAAACCCACAACTAGCCCATCCTGAGAGAAAATGCTGGCCTAAGAAGCACCATACCTGATAAGCACCACTCTTCCCTGATGAAAAGGGCTTCATGCTCTTGTCTTTTTCATTCTTACTGAAAAGCTATGGCATAAGATGTTGTGAATCCAACTTTTCAGATGAGGAAGCTGGAAGTTGCTTAGTAAACACTATCTCCAAACACACTGCAGAAATAACCCAGTTTGAGACTGCTTTAACTGCCCTGGCTCAGTGCTAAGGAATCCTGGGAACTGTATTTTATTGTAGCACCAGAGCTCTCTGACAGAGAAGGCTAAAGGTCTCATGAAGCTACAGTTCCCAGAATTCCCTAGCATTGAGCCAGGGCAGTTAAAGCAATCTCAGACTGGAATTTTGGACCTTAGTTTCCATTTATAAAACGAAGACAGTATTGCTTGAATCTTGTAGTTGATTCTAAGTCAAACAGAACCATCAACTCAACAGAATTTACTCACATATTGAGTTACCATTCAACACTGGAGTAAAAAAATCTTGTCTAGCTGGTATTAACCAATGGGTGTCAAGCCATTGATATACCATTTCATGAAGCGATCATAACCATGAACAGCTAAATAATGAACACTAAATATCAAAAATAGGACCAAACACAACACTGTCCTCTTCACTATTGCAGTGCGTCAGCCATGACTTCTTCCAAAGCAATCCATTCCATTCCCAATGTCCCACACAGTTTTTCATGGTTTTTTTTCCTCATGAGTCAGGCGTCAGAAAGGCAAAAGCCACCACACTTCCTATATTGCTACTCTGCTGCTTATAAATGTTGACAGCGGCATGAAACTTGTTTAGAAATCTAAAGATGTGGGAGCAACCTCCAGTTGCAATGTATATCATAATGATTAGTGGAAGTTGAGTAATGAACTTAAAAAATTCCTCATTGCTCCCAATTTCATTGCATTTGTTTTCTTAAAACCCATTGCACTTATAAGATAACGTTATGGGGAGCAGCAACCACACTATGCATTATTCCCCAAGTTCTGGAATTGATATTGCTCCTAGGATGTATGATGATAATGAAGGCCTCAGGTCCTCTGAATCCCATCTAGTGCTGATGGTGAACCCTTTCTGATACTATTGATACTAATGTCTTCTTTTGTGTGTGTGTGTGTGTGTGTGTGTGTGTGTATTGTTTGTTTCTGTCAACCTTTGGCATTTCCAGCTGAGGAAAGAGAAATGTACTTTGTGCAAAAATGACCAGCCTAGTTAAATTAATCTTATGTGGTATTGCAATAATTGATGACATGGCATTTTAAAATCTGTGGTTTCTGAAAAAAACCCACAAGTTGTCATTGATAGGAAATAAATGGGAAGACTTTTAAAAGGCTTTTGGTAATTGGTGGTCTGGAGCAGAGAACAGTATCTCTGTGGAATTATGATGAATTGCATACTTCTGATAAGCTTTATTGATTAATAAGACTTTTGCACATGTAAGAGGAAGACACAGGAATATCAAACATACTTAAGTTTTCTCCTGTTTCAGATTTATAGGTGTATCTAAGAGATCACAGTTTTAATTAGAACAATTGGTATTGTTTTCCTCACAAAACCTAATTTGCAGTGTACTCTGAATGCTACACAATCTACTGGTGAATTTAAAGTGAATTATTGAAGCATGGCATTGCACATTCGTGTCTTTCATGACTGTCTTAATTCTACAGTCACCTCTTGCCATCCACAGGCTTGCCATCTGCTGATCTGAGCATCAGTGGATGGCCTAACCCCATTCACCCCAATGGTAGCACATGCACTTGGCTGCTCCAGCATAGTAACGCGAATTGCATACCACTATTGGGAACAATGGGACTTGAGGTCCTGTGTATTTTTTATCTGTGGTGTGTGTGTGTGTGTTTGTGTGTGTCCAGAATGGAACCCCCACAGATGTGAAGTGCCAACTATATATCTGTGTATAACACTGGTGTCTTAGTGTCACAAACCTTTTAGAAGGTATCACAAAATTACCACTCACAAAGAAAAGTACTAGTCCCCTTGCCCCCATATACTTACTTTCTCAGGGTGATTGGAATGGATGGATAAGCAAGATTTTGCATGCAGATGTCATCCTTATACACATATGCTCCATTCATATTGTAAATAAGTCTGTGGGAGGAAGTGCACCTCATAGGTCTGGCTGGTCCTATCCCTGAAGACGATCACTTGAGATGGATGTTTCACATCCCTTGATAACTACTGGAAATAATAAGGAACATAAGAATATTTATTTCTTACCTAACTCTCCCTATGGATTGAGGTGGGGGACAGCAGATTAAAATACAGCAACATATAAATATATAACACAGTTAAAAACATGAACACCAATTAAAATACAAAATTAAAAGAGCATTAATATCTGTTTAAAAAGCATCCATATTAAAAACAAGCAATTTATAATTTAAAATTCATTATTTAAAAACCATCTGGCCAATCCAGACTTTTTGAAGCTGTTAGTAAGGACTCTTGGCTGTAAACAAGAGTTTTGGGGCTTCACCACACTGCAGAAATAATCTAGTTTGACACGGCTTTAACTGCCCTGTCTCAGTGCTAGGGAATCCTGGGAACTGGCACCAAAGCTCTCTGACAGAGAAAGCTAAATTTCTGACAGAACTACAGTGGTCCCCCCGGGATACGAAGCCCCCGGGGAACGAAATCCCTGGGAGCCGAAACTGCCGGGACCGCAAAACAGCCCCCGGGATCCAAACAAAACCCCGGGTTACGAAAGGGAAAAACCGCGCTGCCCCTTTAAATCAGCCGCATGGTCCGTCCCTTAAAGCGGTCCCCTGGGAAATGAAGATTTCCGGGTTACGAAAGGTAATCCGGAACGGATTACCTTCGTAACCCGGGGGACCACTGTACAGTCTCCAGAAGTCCCTAGCACTGAGTCAGGGCAGTTAAAGAGATCTCAAACTGGATTATTTCTTCAGTGTAGATGCAGCCCTGGTGGTTCCTAATCAGGTAGTTATCAGGTAGTGGGTGATAAGAAAGATGAGAATTTTTTCCCAGTGGTTCTTGATCAGATAGTTGATAATGTGAGATCCTGAAAAACAGTAGCACCCCCTCACCTGGTGTCACCTAATGTGAGGGGCAGGACTTCCAGGGAAATGGACCTTCCAGATGTGGTGCTTCAGGAGGCAGCATGTGCTTCCTCTTGTTGTGCTTCCCTCTCCTTTTTCAAATGAGGAAAAAGAAGGGATGGGGCATGGGGGAAAAGAAGCACAAGGGGAAGGAGCACGGTGGGGGGGGGGGGGAGTGTGCATGGGACCAGCACATGGTGGAGCATGTGAGAACAGCACATGGGAGCACGCATAGAGATGGTGTGCGTGGGGATGGTGCCCGGGGGAAGTATGAATAGGGGGAAGGCTGCACTGAGCTGCACAGGGGGAAGGCTACACCTGCCCTAGTAATGTCATTGCTGAAAAGCCATTCCTAGTTCTAGTGGACAAAAATTGACCAACTTGCCATTTCCTATGCTGAATTATCCATATGAGAGCCTAGCATGTAAAGAACCAAAGGACTGCACAGACTCGTAGCAAATATAATCACCATGGTTCCATGTATACTTAGAATAGCCTTTGTTACTGGTACAATGCTGTAAACTGGACAGCTACAGATGCATATTCAGATATCTCCAGCATTGAAAGGCACTCTAAAGGAGAGTACAATTCTCTTTTAGGCATCACTGTATTTGTTTCCCAAATCCTGGATCACTGCATCAAAAATAAATAAATAAATAAATAAATAAATATAAAAAGGAGCATAAAGCATCCTCAGGAGGTTGCCATAGATGACATCATTCTAATTCATCCAATTAAAGGGAAGTAGCAGCACACATCTCCACTGATCCTCTCTGCTCCCTCAACATATGGAAATAGCTGTTTTTTTTGGGGGGGGGGGGCAAAGAACAGTAAATATGGGTTGGAGAGGCTTTTGGTTGTTCTTCATGAGGTCAAGAATTCCAACCTGCACAATCTATATTAAGATAGCTCAAACTGAATTTACGCTGTTATAATTCTTCAACAGAAAACCAGCTTATGTCTTTCTCTTTTCTATTATTAAGAACAAAACCCAATATAAGACTCAATTCCTTATTAGGAAGGACAGAATGCAATATGCAACTGTGGATTTCTCTCAGGCATTCCCACAGCTATCACCAGATGTAGGGTTCTCCAAACCTTATCCCACACATCTGTGGGATCAGTAGGGTTTTTCATCCAAGCAATTCCATCACTGTCACCAGCTATGAGGGTTCCACTGTGGCCAAACATGAGGTTTCAACCCTTTTACCTACCAAATGTGAAGACTTCCACAGTGCTCTCTCCAATAACCAAGAGTGAGGGCTTTCAATAATCCCCCCCTCCATCACAACCTCTTCTGTTCTACTAGTATGAAATCAACTGTGGAGACCATCTTAATACCCAACAAGGATTTGAATAGCTTCTGTTCTCAATAAACATCAACCCTCTATAAACAATGCTGTCACCACAGACTCCTTATTTGAATCCAAGTTGTCAGTCAGATAATGTTTCCAGAGCTCAAAAATGTATTTAGAAAATCAGAACAAAATCTTTATTTACAGAAATTAAATTTATCAACCCATATTTATTAAATATCTATTACATTTACAATGCCACACACATTCTCTCACACTGCTCTCAGGCTGTCTCAGACCAACCACACCAAACCCCCAACCAAAACTCTCGTTCACCTTTAACCCTATACAGTTAATAACTCAAACAACGTTATCAAACATAAAGCCATTGATATCACAAAGACAATTGGTGGAATCAGACATTGGCCAGTTATGAATATGGGACCACACTTATGCATTTCTAACTGCCATGTATTTATGAACCCTATGTGGTCGCTAGTTTAGTGATAGTGAAAGCTCCCAAACCCCACTTACCTACAGCCACTGGGATCAACAGGGATCTGTTACCTGTTGCAGTGGCTTCTTGATATTCTCCTGTTACTCCCCTCTGCTCACATGGGTGGACTCTGGCCAAGGGAGTTTGAGAATGGGAGCTTCTTTTTCTGTCTGTCACACCAGAGATCACTCACAGGAGGAGGTGGGAATATCAGGGAGGGTAATGTACCCACATCAATCCTCTGAATGCTTACCAGTAAGTGGTATGGGAGGTGGGGTTCTGTTCCAAAACCACTATATAGTAACCTGTGGTCATACAGGATTCCACCAAATATTAGTAGTACAGAACAATACATAAGTACTGCTATAGTTAATGAAGTAGATGTGTTAGTGGGAATTATATCTTTGATCCAAAAAACCTAGGTGGATTAATCCATGTGACAGTGTAAGTACTGTACTTTAACTCTTATCAGAAAAAAGACCCATCCTTTTCTTTTCAAGTTGTAAAAGGTGAGAACATAGTCTATCCCAAAAGAAGTTTTAAAGGAAGCACTGGCCCTCTCTATTCTCTCCACCACAGCTCCACTTCTTGTCTTTTTGAATACCTGGGTGGGAAAATAGTGGTAGCAGTTCCTTCTTCATCCATTCAGCCTTTAGGGTGAGCACAAACAGTTATGCCTGCTGGAATTTTGAAAGCTCTTTGGTATTTGCTTCGTCCGTTGCATCTTCACATTATGTGCCCCTAAGTTTTATCCTTGACTTATCCATGGTAATATCAAAATTCATAATTTGGCAAAAAACAAAACAAAATCCTTGTCTTTGACTTATACATGAGACTGACTTTTAGTTGAGTATATACATTGCAAATTTTCTTTTGTTTTCAACTGCCCTCGAGTTGATATCAACTCATGGCAACCCTATGGATGAGACATCTTCAAGACCCCCTGTCCTCCCCTGCTCTGCTTAATTCCTGCAACCCCATACCTATGACCTCCTTAATAGAGTCCATCCATCTAGCATGTGGCCTTCAACTCTTCCTACTTCCTTCCACCTTTCCCAGCATTATTGTCTTTTCCAATGAGTCCTTCCTTTTCATGATGTGTTCAAAGTATGACAGCCTCAGTTTGGTATCTTGGCGTCCAGGGAGCTTTCTGGCTTGATCTGCTCTGGGACCCATTTGTTTGTCCTTTTGGCTGTCCATGGAATCCTTAGCACTCTTCTCCAACAGCACATCTTAAATTAATGGATTTTATTCCTATCTCCTTTCTTAACTATCCAGCTCTCACATCCATACATGGCAACAGGGAATACAATGGCTTGTATGATTCTAACTTTTGTGCTCAGTTGTATATTTTTGCATTTTAGAATCTTTTCTAGTTCTTTCATAGCCACCCTCCCCATTCTTAATCTTCTTTTGATTTCCTGAATTCAGTCCCCATTTCTCTCAATGTTTGATTCCAGCTATGAGAATTCTTTTACTATTTCTATTTCTTCATTGTCTAGGTTGAACTTGTGAAGGTCCTTGGTGGTCATTATTCACACACTCCCATGTCCCACACATGGGGGAGGTGGGACTGTAGCAGTTGGCTCTGACTCATAGCTAACATGTCTTTATGCTCAACATTAAGCCTGCCTTTACACTTTCTTCTTTGATCTTCCTTTGTAGGTGTTCCAGGTCTGTGAGGTTTTCTGCTAGTACTATGGTGCCATCTGCATATCTACTCTTTTTCTACTCTTTCCTATATTTCCTGGATTCCCTGTCAGTAAAGAATAGCTACTAGATGTCATTCATACTATAATGTCTGAATGAAGACCAAATTGAATGGGATGCTCCAAATCCTCTTGCTGCAGAGAAGCTGGGAGGCAAAGTTCTGTAGCAGTCTGAGAAGTCATCTTATTGTTCCTATTGTTCCAAACTAAATTTGCCTAGAATTGTGTAGACATAATTGGCGCACATTTTGTTGCAGCTGCTGCTGTTTAAAGAGCAGCCTGGTGTAAGCTTGAGTAGCCTACGGATGGTGAAGTGTAACTATCTTTCTTTCTAAAGCTGTTAGCATTTGTAGGGAAAATAGATACAATAACTTTTCCCCTCTAAAAAAATCGAACGAAAAACAGTCACACAAACCCCTATAAAACACAGAGGAAAATTTTCAAGTGCACTCACTGTTGTCACCCACTTTCTTAAAGAGAAAGGAACAGATTGCAATGCAGTGGATAATTCAAGATCAGAAGGACTTTCCCACCCACTCAGTCTAGTGACCCTTGGGAAGTTTTCATCTTTTCCTCTAGCAAATGGTATACCTTACTAGCTTGGGATTTGTTTTGATTGAATAAACCAATTATTTGCCTTCTACCTCTGGCATGTTAGATCTTGCTCACTCCTGCTTCTTCTAGTGACATGCTGTGAATCAGATATGAACATCAAATGCAAATCCCGAACTTCAAATATCGTTCACAGAGTATTTGAGAGTCAATCAAAACTGAGCCCAGATTGAAAATCTCTTGTCATCTTAAATGGTTTACTACAAAAAACATTCTGTGAGATAGCCACATAAAAAATATACCAAGAAAAGCAGCTCAAAAATGAGGCATAGTCTGAATGGAACACTTTTGGAAGTGTTCCAGAAAGCAAAATTGGTTGAACTGATACTTCCCCTGCAATTAGTATTGTCCCATTCATTTACAAGCTAGAGTTAGATAATGCAAATCTTAGAAGTTTTCCTTCTTCTCTCTATTCATTTCCACTCACTGTGTGTTTTTAAAGAGGCTTTGACACAGTTAATAGGAAGCACAGTGGCCTATGCTCCCACCTCTTTTTCCCTCTAAACTGCATGAAGAGCTTGAGAAGATATTTTAAAAAATGCATCTCATGTTGTGAAGTTACAGAAATGACAATATTTTTGGTTTAATTTGCAATGTTAGTTGTGTGAGATGTACACACTCCCATGTCCCACACATGGGGGATTTGGGACTGTAGCAGGTGGCTCTGACCCATAGCTAACATATCTTCTGCCCATGTAGCAATGCAACTGCTCATAGATTGTTAATGAGGTAAGACCCCATGTACATTCTGTTCTTCCCTGCAGGAAAACCAGGAAGAGCTCTGAATGTGTACACCGGGCTGTGCGGCTAGTGTGAAGTTGGGATATCAGGCAGAATTCCATATAATGTCTGAACAGCCCCATTGCTGTAATATAGTTGCTTAATATTCTGTTGTCTTTCCCACTGACAAATGCTTAGATACGTGGTCTGCATATACACTGCACACCAAGACCACATAAGAGGTCTGCCTGGACACAGACTGCTCGAAAGAAGCTTGAACTTTCCAAGCAAACAGCATTCCCAGACACATTTGTTGAGAGACTACACAGTGAAAAACAAGTTTACCATATGACGGAATTTGGGGGTATAATGCAATGGCAATCTGAATGCAATCATGGGGTTTCACTTTATCTCAAATGAGTGTATCTCACGCAGTTTCGGGCAATGAGAAGTCATTCCGAACACAATCATGAGGTTTCACGTAATTGCGTATCAGAGTATCTCACACAATTTCGGGCAATGGGGGGTCATTTTCGGGAAATGGGAAGTCATTCTGAATGCATTCCGAATGCAATCAGATTTCATGTAAATTTGCTAAACTAGCAAATTCATGTAATTGAGAATTGGCTCCATTTGCAATTGAGAGAAATTCCTCCCATGTGATAAACTTCAAAGAGAGAGATTCAGATGGAAGGATCAACAATTCAGAAGACTGAATTGTTAATTCTCACCTTCTATAAAATGAATTCCCAGATGTGCTCAGCTCAAGAGGACAAATATGAGGTAGAAAGAGCATAAATAGAATTTGTATAGAAGATTTGATGAAAGGTTGATAAGAATGTAAGGCTCCTGCTGGATGAGACCAAAGATCAATATAGTCCTACAGTGTGTTTCCACAATGGCCAGTCAGATGCCTAGGGGAAGTGAAGAAGCATGAGACAACCATTTCCTGCCTGATGATTTGCCCTGCAAAAGTTACACCCTGACCCATAAAGAGAAATTGACATTTGCCTCAGAATAACCTATCAATTCATTCTAAATTGTTATTCAGACCTAGAGTACCAGCATGATGTAGTGGTTTGAGCATTGAACTGGGACACTGGAAGACTAGAGTTCAAATCCCTGCTCTGCCATGGAAATCCACTGGATGACCTTGGGCAAGTCACATTCTCTCAGCTTCAGAGGAATGCAAAGGGAACCCCCCCCCCCTCTGAACAAATTCTGCCAAGAAAACCCTGTGCTAGGTCACCTAAGTCAGACAAGTTAGTCAGAAATGACTTGAAGGCACCCACAAACACATTCAGACTCATGATTCCTATCTGATTCCCTTGTTGTAAACTTATGTACTGTTACTTAGGACAATGCCCTTTTCAAATCAGAGAGACATTGCTTCCAAGTACACAGACGCAGACCTGGGTGGTTGGTCAATTCATTGTTCTTAAGCAGATGCTTTACATTTATTATTATGCCCAATATTGATGTTGTTTTTGAATCCAGTGGGATCTGACACAGTGTTTAAAGCAGCCGAACAGTGTGGCCCTATTTAAAACCAACATCTACAACAAGTGTAGTAAGTACATTTATATACTAGCTTATGCCCTCTCATGGCAGTAAAAGTCAATTCGGGATTGCTTTAGGAAGAACTATAAAAATGTAAATTACGAAGACAGACCTGATTTGGTCTTATTGCCTTGGCTGAGTTCTAACACTTAAACTTGGAATATATGGCTGGTGGAGGTAATTAATACTTGGTAATTTGCATATTCACAAGACACTGTACTATTTTTCTCTCCGCCAGGGTGAGATAAATGAGTAGAGGTTCCTGAGACCACTTAACTAGAATCCTGGGTTTGAAGTATTTGCCTACATTTAAATGTGCACAATTCTTCATACCATGTTATCTGAGTTCTATTATATTGCCCTGATTTTAAAAAGCAGGAAAGAGGAAATAGCATTGATTATTTTATTTTGTGCAGTAGAAAATACTGGGAAAGCCAAGCAAACAGATGGTTTAAAAGAATGGGAAAAAAATGAAATGGAGATTCACATTCATAATATCATAATGTGATGCATTCAGAGGGAATAGTCTGATGTGGCCCCACATCTGCTGTTTCTCTTTTAGTTGGAAGAAGTGTATGAAACAGGCAACCCAAAACTGTAGAATAAAGCCCAGACAAGACATATTTTTACTTTGATATTGATGTAGCTGAGTCCTTTAAGTGAAGCACTAAACATCTTTTTTTCTTTATTCATAGGTTCTATAACCTTGGCAGGACTCTCCCACCACCATCACAGGCTCACTTGGTGAAGACATAAGACAAGGACTTCTCAGTGGGTACTCTCACCCTCTCTAACCTTTTTCCATGGGAGGCTATGCTGAGCCCCTGCCCTGCTCTCCATTCACCCTCAGGCAAAAACATTTCTTTTCAAGCAGTCTTTTAATATGTAAATATGCTTAGGGAGACTTTTTATCAGGGTGTTGGCTTTTGTATGGTTTTTTAAAAAATAATTCTATGTCTTTAATTTAGTATGTTTTAAACCGATTTTATATTTTAACCTGTTACAGCATATTAATGTGTTGTTATTAATTGTGTTTTTAAAATTATAATTTTTGGAAGCATCTTTTGTGAGCCACCTTGGGTCTAATTTAGTAGAAATGTGACATGTAAATAAATAAAACAAAATAAATAGATTTGACCACACCAATTATCCTATTGTGTGAAGTGAACCATTGTGTGAAGCTTCCACTTGAATCAGAATGGAAATATTCATGACTACAGTAGTGTTAGTAGTAGAAGTAGTACACAATATATTGTTCTACTGCAGATTGCACAACCAGCATGGTGTATTAGTTTGAGTTTTGGACTAGGACTCTGGAGATCAGAGTTTGATTCCCCACTCAATCATGGAAACCCACTGGTGACCAGGGGTGAGCCACACACTCTCAGTCCCAGAAAATCCTGTGATAAATGCACCCTAGAGTTGCCATAAGTCAGTAATGACTTGAGGGCACACAACAACAAACTGTAGGCTAAACATTTAATTTTTTCCCCTTTAAAAAAAGAAAGTCAATAAAAATAAAAGAAATAAATTACAGCATTTAAAAGAGGACAAAATGAAATCATAGATGGATGACCATCTTCAATATTCCTTTCTTGAGCAAGATTGTGGGACACTTGGTGATTTTCCAGCTCCAGGTTTTCTCAATGAGCTGGATTATCTAAATCCATTTCAATCTGATGTTAGGCCTGGTTATTGAATGAAGATGGCATTGGTCACTTTGGTGTTAGATTAAACAGAGAGCTGGAGAGGGGTAGTGTGTCCCCGTTGGCTCTGCTGGACCTCTCTGTGGCTTTTCACATCATTTGTTATGGTATCCTTCTGGACTACCTCTCTGGGATGGGATTTGGGGAACTATTTTACAGTGGTTCAAAACCTTTTTTTTTTTTTTTTTGAAGCAGCAAGCTCAGAAGGTTGTACTGGAGGATTCCTGTTGGGCTATAGAGTCCATTAGGGTTCTGATCTGTTCCTCATGCTATTTAAGATGTACATGAAACCACTTAGAGAGATTATCTGGAGTTTTGGGATCCAGTGCCATCAATATACAGATGACACCCAGCTCTATTACTCCTTTCTACTTCAACCCAAGGAAGCTGTCTCAGTTCTTAAACTCATGACAGTAATCAGTAATGATCTGTAGGAGACCAAACAAATTGAAACTTAATCCAGACAAACAAAAATCCATCAGTGATACCTTTATTGGCCAACCAAAATGCACAAGGGAGATTTTTAAAGTCCAGGGAATTTAAATAAAGAAATAAAGTAGTTTGCATGGAATTTTGGGAACTGTAGTTTTTGTGAAACACTTAGTCTTTTCTGTTAGAATGCTCTGGTGCCACAACAAACTACTCATAACATTGAGCCATGGTAGTTAAACTGGTGTCAAACTGCAGTATTTCTGCAGTGCAGGTGCAGCCTTAGAATCCAACTAGGCATTTAAAAAGGATGTGTATCCCTACAAATAACATGTACCCTGCAACAGGATTTTGTCAGAGACAGCATGTCTTGGCAAGGAGACTTGCAAATTGAGACCTTGTTTACTTTCTAGTGACTAGTCACAAAACAAAGCATGCCAAATATAAGATACTTGTCTGAGGAGAAGCCCATGATGTGACAAACAGATTTATTCAGTACTTCAGGGTTTTCAAAGAAAAACCTTTGATGGGGACATTGCATATTCATACCCTTGGATAGTGTCTTTAAGACAGTGTTGTTCAATCTCCAGGAAATCGAGAGGGTCAGCATTCAAACCTGGTATTCTTTCAGTTAACTGTCTCTTGTAATAATCCTGCCTTCTTGGACAACAGTGAACAAGCATTTGCCTTCTTATAGGTGACAATACTTCAAACATTTAAAAAGTGCTATCATATTTTTACTTCAGTTCTCTCTTTGTTGCTGTTTCTGGAATCAGTTATTGTTTGTATCTTAAAGTATCTATATCCATTTTGCTTAGTTGGCAAGCACAACTGGATGCAGTGCTCTGAAGAAAATCTGAATAGTGAATAGAGTGGATGAAATGAAATGAAAATACTTCTCATGACCTGGAAACTAGGATTTTCTTAGTGTAGTCAAACATCACATTAGTCTTTTTGTAGCCCTGTCACACAGTTGATACACAGTGCATTAAGCTTGCAATAGTTTGTCCAGAATGAACGGCTTTGCCAGTTATGTGGTGTCATGACCTCCCCCCAAACCCTTTCAAAACTGGAAAAAAACAAACAAAAACAATGTGACTTCAGTCCGTTTTTGCCTTTGTTTTTCAAGCTGGAGGGCGCTGTGTTCCATTCTTCACGCAAAACTATCATTCCCCAAGTGCAGATAAAGCATTTTTTGTGAAATCATCATCATCATCATCATCATCATCATCATCATCATCATCACGACCGCTGCCACCACCACCTCTTTTATTCATGCTCTACTTTCCACTCAAATTTGGCATTTAAAACAAATACCACACAGTGTTGTTTTTTAAATCAACATTAAATTATTAACTAAACTATTGGCAACACTACAAACAATTTAAAATGTACAATTAAAAATGTTAAATAGCAGTTAAATATAGTATAATTAGATCAGTACAGTAAACTCTTAAAAGCCCTTTCTTTTCAAACTTTCAGTTCTAAAAGCCTGTTGGAATGAAAAAAATCTTTGCCTACCAACAGAAAGACAGTAAGGAGGGGGCCATTCTAGCTTCCCTAGGAAGGGAGTTCCTGAGCTCAGGGACAGCAATGGAGAATGCCTTTGCAGGGGGACTCAGTTGGGTTGTAGGGAGCCATAGCCACAGAAAGGGCTTTGATGGCCACATGCAGACCATTCACTGTAGTTTTTCCACCCGTAATCTACCCAATCTCAGGTGTTTTTCACATATATTGTTGCCATGTGAAGCCAGCTATGCCATTCTGTGCTACAACCCCTTCTGTGCTATGCTCCTCTGTCATAATATGATACCTTCCTGCTACATGGGTACTTTTTCTGTTGGGTTGTATATGTTAAGAAAAACCCATAAGGTGCATTTGAAGGCAGAGTGAATCATCCCTATTTGGCATTTACATCCACTTAAAATGCCTGTAAAGATAATAGCAATATAGCAATAGCAAGTACATTTCTATACTGCTTATCAGCGCACTTAAGCACTCCCTAAGTCGTTTACAATGTGCAAGCTATTTGTCCCCAACAGGGTACTTATTTTAGTGACCATGGAAAGATGATAAGTTGAGTCGACCCTGAGCCATGGGCTGGGATTAAACTCACAACCTTGTGGTTTGTGAGTGAGTGGGTGAAGCACAGGCATTTAACCATTGTGGCGCCAGGGCTCCACTATACATGTTAGTATGCATGCAGTCTCTTCTCAAAGGCTAAGATGATTGTATATTAGTCATGTAAGGAGGAAAACTTCAGCAGAATTGGAGAACTCTCTGGATGTTTTTGGACAACATTCATCTCCTCCCTAGGAGGAGGTTGTATGGTTGTGCAGTCACTGCACGGAATGGCAATTAAGTACAAATAGCATTTCCAAGTTTCTATTTGCTACTTAAATTACTATCAAGTAAAGCAGAAAGCCACCACATGTTCTTGATTCCTCGCTGTTTACTCATGATGCTGCATTGATTGAAGTCCTTGGAGAAAAGATAGGATACTGGTTAGCCTTCCTTCAAACAAGCTCTCTCCAAATGTTATTTCCCAGTCCCCATACTGACAAAACTGCTATGAGGAGTCTCACTTCCTATCTGTCAAACTAACTTAGGTTCATAGAATAAACCTCCTAATAGGGCAAAAAGCAATGTATTGGTGGGCCATGATCTGGTTTGTATATGTATGTACATCTGCCTGTCACTGTGCTATGAATCACACACACCCTTCAACCACAAGCCAACAGTAAGGGTAAGGGTAAGGCCAACATTTTACAATGCCTTGTGTTTCAGCAGTAGGGATATAATTCTTCACTATATTTCTTCCTGAAAGTAACAATGAGTAATTTCAGCAATGTTCTTCCCACTGTGAGAAAGTCTTTGAAAACCACTCAGTTTTTGATGGGTATTTGTGACTTGGAGCGTCTTCTATGCAAATTTTAAATGTGGTTGTTTTGTGCAGAAACATTTTCAGCAAAAGAAACAGCATTTTATGCATGGAAAATAGTATTCCAATACAGAAATATTAATTTCTATGCAGAAAAAGCTGTTTTCAATATAAAATAACCATGTGCAAATTTTATACAGAAGAAATTCCAATTTACAGCATTGACTGTGCAGAAATTAATATGTCTGCATTGAAATTTATTTTATATACAGAAAATGTGGTTTTCTGGATAAAATGTTGTTTTCTGTCCAAAAAACAAACCACATGCAAATTTTGCACAGAATAAGTCCTGAACTGTGAAGATTTTTATCACTTCAGGATTCTTCTCATCAGGGTCCTCAACACTCAAAGAATATATTTTAGACAATTTTTTGACATATTTTCAAATATTCTTTCCATCCTTATTCAACAGTAGGAAATGCCACATCATTTAAAATGCTGACAGATATTTGTAAATACTTAGGAAAGATGCATCTGTGCAAGGGCTGTCAGTGTGCTCAGGCTATGTCCATTTTGTATCCTTGCATATTTAAACAGACAAATCTGTGCTTCATCTTATTTAATGCTTCAAAAGTGGATGAATTTTCTGTTTCTCAGTCTGGCTAGATGTAGCTCGGTCTTATTGACTGGAGAACTTGCCTTGATTTTACTGTTGTTTAATTAATCATACTATATATGCAGTTGCGGCAAATTATTTGAAGGAACTCAAAATGTCTGCAGTAATGTCTTCTCTCTGTTGCAATGCTGCAGAGATTGCCAAACAGATCAAAAATGCATGAGCCAAGATATAACTCAAGATGCAAGATAGTTTAGAAGCAATAGATTGCTACAATCATTGGGCAAGGCATAGATTCTAGTAGTATTTCACATTACAGGTAGAGTTTATTCCACAGGGGCTTGTGGGGGGAGATGAATGACTAAAATCTCTGAAGAAAATGGTAACTTATTTCCTTTTGTAGTGGGCTTGCTTAGCGGCTGCTGTCCATTGCTTCAGCAGATTGGTTTTATGTAGCTGACAGGTGGGCAGGTGTCGAGATGGATTTTGTCTGGGTGCTGTTTTGTTGTTTCATTTGTAGCTTATTTTAAGAGGCAGGGTTGTATTCATTTTGCTATCATCAGATGTCACCGTTTGTGGAGGGAGAATCAAAAGCTCTGGAGGAAATCAAAGCTCCGGAAAAGAGCAAAGTGGATTTCTTTAATCTCTCTTCTTTTTCCACTGCTGGTTGAGGGCTTCCCTTTTCTGTCCCCATCTCTCTAATTACACCTTTGGTTGCCTTCCACTGAAGGCCAATTCATATGAGATTTGGGGTACACAAAAGAGCTGTTCCTTCTCCAGGCATCCTTGAAAGGATTGCTAACCTGTCTGCTGCCTGCTTGCATGAAGCATTTGAACACTGGTAATCTTTGGTCCTTTTAGCTTCCCTTTGGATCAAACATTGCCACTGTTCACATGCTGCCTATAAAGCATCCTGAGTTATATTTATTACTGAAATAACTTGCCTTTACACCACTAATAGTAAGGATGATATAAATGGCTCCTCTCCTTCCCATTTTATCCTCACGAGAATCTTGAGAAGACAAAGATGACAGAAGTCAGGCTCAGGGAGAGTGACTGTATAATGTCACCTCAGGTTCATGACTCGGTGGTCACTAGAAGGTGGACCCACATCCAACTTCAGCACTTTGACTACTACACCGCTCTGGCTCTGCAAGGTAGCATCAAAAGAACTCCAGACTCTATTAGCCATGCTACAAGGCTATATGAAAAACAACAACAGCAGGGAAAAGGTGCATTTTTGTATGCCCTGTAGCTCAGATAAATTGCCCACTCCTGCTACTATTGCTATTTAACATTTGCTTTGATCAACAATGTACAAGAGCAGATCAGAAGAGAAAAGTGACATGCTCCTTGCCTGGGGAGATGTACTTAAAGAAAGACAAATAAAATAAGGCTGATAAGAGAACAGAGGGCTCAGGATGGTCCAAATGTCAGTGGAGTGAGGAAGGCACTTCAGGTTTAATGCCAAAATTTAAAGGAGCTATCCACTGTGTTGAAACTATTTGGGGGATCGGATTAAGCACCCTGGATAGATCCCTTAAAGTTCAGACCCAAACCAGGACTGGATTCACTACCTCACAGAGATAGCTGTCACTGGAATACATGGTCAGAAAGTGCAGGACATGATGTATGTGATAGTAGAAAAATGTAAAGAAGTGATATTTGGGTGATTTGGGAAAGAAACAAGAGACAAGGAGGAATTTCATTTATTTGGCTGTTTGTTTATCTGTTTGAAATCCAGTTGCCAGAGGAGGATGACAAGGTATTATGAAGAGAGGGGTTGCTTGTTCATAATATTCATTCATTCATTCATTCATTCATTTTTTTTTTGTGTGTGTACCCTCCTTTCTCTCAAATGGGGCTCAAAAGCAGTAAACCATCATTCAAATTAAAACTCTACATTAAAGACATTAATTTAAAAACATTTAAAACATACAAAATGCATTTATTTATTATTCAGTTTCCATTAAGATTCGTTTCAATCATGGACTTATAGTGCTGTTTTAACCATGGAAAACTGTACCTCTGTAGAAGTATATTTCCTTCCTTCCTTCCTTCCTTCCTTCCTTCCTTCCTTTTTGACATATTGCCTAGATCTTAATGTTAGAGTTACATTATTTTAGACTTTCTGTCTATGTTTATCTCTGTGCATTTATGCTTTTTGAAGAATACTTTATTCTCATCCAGTTCATATAGATATTTTCCAGTTCATACAGATCATTAGAATTTGAGCCTAACCCATAAACCATTTTCCATCCTCCTTAGCTTCCCTATAGGTTCATAGACAAATGATTCATTCAGTCAAACAATACTCTGATTCTCATTCCTAAATTGGATATCAGGTTATTCTAACCGTGGACAAAGTATTCACTCACTTTTAGGGAGAATATTCCATGTGAAATGGTGCCAAAACTCTTTGAATTACTTTTTACAGTTATAAAAGAGCATTAATATTTTTGATGTTTAGGGAATTTTGCCTTGTCAAGTGAGATAAATGGAATAAAATTAATGCAGAAAAAGTAGCTGAATGTTTAAAGACTTGGAGATTGAGAGAATTATGTGGTTATATAAGAGCTCCCAAGGAAGATCCATTACTTTAGCAAGATATCACCTATGTCAGAAAATATGTTACTTTGGCCAAAATGGGGAAAAGAAGGAAGAGAGGGTAAAAGATTAATGATCAAAAATTGTAAATTTCTTACAGCTAATCTTATATGGATTTTTGGCAAAATAAAATGAGTTTTGTAAAGCTCTCAGGAATTTGGTCACCCAATGAAACAGAGCTCTAAAATCTTGGATAGTCATAAAATGAAACCATTTTCACTCAAATAGCTTTGAAGTTATATTACAGAACAGAAAACCTGATGATATTAAGTATGAGTTTGACTAAATTATATCATTCTGGATATAATGTACTGCAGCAAGTAGCTTTGCTTGGAACCAATGAATAAAGGCTACCATCTGTGAGGTACAGTACTAATTGACCCAAATTTGATCAAAGTTGACATTTTTATCTTAATGTTGTTAATTTGAGACAAAATTTAGCAATACTGTCATAAACAGTTGACAGTATCTGGGTGTTGATGGATCTCATTTAAGTAACTAGTACCATTACTGGTGCTTTCTTCATCATCTTTGAACATTCACAAAATTTATCTGGGATATTAACAGTGTAGTAATCGCTGGTCATATCTATCTCAGGAGAGTGTATCTACTTCAGGTTTAAGTCTGAACTTTAAAGGAGTTATTCAAGGTCTTTCAGTTCAGCACCATCGCCAGCTTCTTTAAAATTTGGGCTGATACTCAGAGCAGATTTACCAGAATTACCCTACTGATGTGGAAGCCATCAGTTACCGAGTGTGCCAATGTTCAGATGTGAAGCCAAACATTTATTGGTGTTGAGACATTTCATGTCACATATATAACAAAAGCAAATGAAGACCAACATTCAACCTCACTTTGTCTCATTGTGATGCTGCATTTTTGAAGAATGACCACTAGAGTGCCGCAGGTATCCATTCAAGATGAGTTTGTGAACATTATCAGACAGAATTTGTCAGCTGAGTGGCTTAGCAAACAGCATGCATTGTAAATAAAGATTGCGGCTGTGTGTTTTACATCCTTTATTGCTTCTGCTTTGCCCTTCCTGGAAATCAGCCCTGATGCAGTGTCTCAAGGATTTCTTCTTGTTCTTGTTGAAAATCTTCTATGAAAGTTCAAAACCGGCAAATGTACAGAAAGAGGGGAAGTGCTTGCTAATGCCATCATGTTGGAAAAGTCATGATGTAAGCAATTTCTGAAAAATCCATGGCTTCTCAGTTATGCATTGTGTCTATAGTTGTATTGATGTAGCTATAAATAAATAATTGATGTGTGTATTTTATTAATTAGTTTCAGCTAAGGCAAAGCAAGGGACTCTCTCTCTCTCTCTCATTTCCTCCCCTCCCTGAAAACAATGGAGGGGGAATGATCTAGAGCCATAACTCCAAGAGGGTCCAAATTACATAGTTGATTGGAAATGTAAAAAAGAAGATATGTACATGTCAGCAGAATCAATATTACAGTTAATTAAATATACAAGATTGACTCACCTGGCTTGGACCTTGCCCTGACATATAGGATTGCAAAATTCCTAAAAACCCCTCCATAAAATTCCATTATTTTCATCTTATTTCAAGGGTAGATCTTTGAATATACAGTTTGGAAATATACCTGGCTTTTTCCTTCTAGCAGATATTACATTTCTCAAATGGCATTCACATGAAGTGGGAGGTAGATAATTACTATGTACCTTATCACACCAGACCAATTCGGATTGAATCTGAAGTGACCTTGGACCTTATCAGACATTGGAAATTGGAAGTATAATCTAATGGCAATCCAAACGCAATCATGGGGTTTCACGTTATTGTGAATTAAAGTATCTCACGCAATTTTGGGCAAAAGGGGAGTCATTCCGAACACAATCATGGGTTTTACGTTATTGCTAAACTAAACTAGCGAATTCACATGAATTCGAATTGGCTCCATTCGCAAATTTGGTGAATTTGGTTGTTACTGAATTCACTGAATTCTGGGGTGACTTTGGATTGGCTTTGGGATGGCTTCATAGTAACAGCATTCACGTGTAATAATTCAATGCACATTCATGTGAATTCACTTGGATGGATGCAGAGTGACTCTGGATTGGGGCTGCAAAAACCCTCATCTGATAAGGCCATAGCACATAAAGCCACTAGTGAGTTGGTTCCTATATTCCTATTAAGAATCAGGATCCTCTCTGAATACATTTAGTGTTTTGATAGTACAAATCCCCTTGTGCTGCTTGCATAGCTGAGAGGATATGTATTTGATGACCTCCAATGAAAGGAAGGCACATTATCTGGCAGTTTGCCTGGCACTTTGTGGCAAGGTAGGGAGAGCTGGGGGTAGAACCAAATGTATTTAAATTCCTGTCCCCCTTGAGCTTTTTTTAAAATCCTTTTGGCACACCTTTCCACCTCTGCCATCTCTGAGCCAGGTAGGATTTTTCCCCCTTGTTTTCCTTTTTTATTTTTGGTCTGCCCTACACTGAGATTGGCTTGGGTGGTGAGTTTAATAAGCAGTAAATTTTTAGGTTGTGTGAGGAGAAAGGAAGAGTTCAGTGATCACCTATGGCATCCTTTTGGTGAAGGGTAGGACTCTGGAACTGTATGCATGTGTCATGAGACTAGGGGGTTAAGGAAGGAGGCTGCCTGGGGAGGGGTTGCCATCAACAGAGGTCATGCAACTTGGAGGTTGGATATTCTGGTTGGTTTGCCAGTAGATGGCTGGCCAGGGAACAACTTTTTTGGATTCTTCTCAGGGATGAAGTGTTTCATCCAAGTAAAGCTGCGAAGAAGATCTAGGAGAGACCAACTGCCTAACTAGTCCCACACTAGGCTGCTCCTCCCCTTTT
This sequence comes from Urosaurus nigricauda, assembly GCA_034509955.1. Taxonomy (NCBI): domain Eukaryota; kingdom Metazoa; phylum Chordata; class Lepidosauria; order Squamata; family Phrynosomatidae; genus Urosaurus; species Urosaurus nigricauda. The sequence goes on along the minus strand of JAOEGL010000001.1, from coordinate 249,594,991 downwards.
GCACTTCTCAAGAAATAAATTCACATAAGTGATAGTTAAATAAAGTGGCCCATATTTTATCCCGGGTTCTATGTGTAGTCTTGTTATTTCATAAGTTGGTCAGCAAACACCTACCCATTTTCAAACGTGACCCTGAAAGGAAAGACATGTTAGATGTAACTGACAAGGATTTGGTTGCCTACTCATGATGACAGATCGAGAAATAGTCCAAAGGATTACTTCCGCATCAAAGTAGCTTTTAATCACACAAATTCAGTAAAATAAGGAAAATATTCATCTTTCCTTGTGAAGTTTCTGAAATTTTCTTTTCAAAAATACTCCTAGAATGAGTCATAATGGCAACAAGAACATTCACTTTCAATACAAACCCAACCTAAGTCGTATTTGTGCAAATGGAGGGTATATTCAGCAGTAACTTTATGGAGGATTAAATATGTATATTCCTGGTTTCTAGGCGATAAATGTTGTAAATGTCAATCAAGTATTAGGAGTTGTTTTCTTATCTGGTGGATATATGATAAAGCAGAACATTCTTAGTTTCCCTATAAAGAATATAATTGAAAGAAGAACAACAGAACCATCAGCTCTATTTCTTTTTCATTTTTATTGCCAAACACATATGGAAAAAAATTGGTAGTCTATAGATGCGATAGAAATGTGTTATGCCAAATTAGAGTAGCTGAGTGAGAAGTAAAAAAGTGTGAATAATATGCAGTAATGTCTAAGCTCAGCAATTATATAGGAGTACTATTGATCAGAATGGAGACTGCAGCCAAGAAATAAGAAGACTATGAATGGGAAGGCCAGTCAGGAAAGAGGTAAAGATATAAAACTGAACACTAAAGTTAGAATTATCCAATCCATTACAGTATATTTCTCATCACATGTACTGGAGACCTGAACAGGGAAGAAAGCAGAGAAAAATAAAATAAACTCATTTGAGAAGTGGTACTGGAGAAGAGTACTGCAAAAACCACGGGTGGCCAAAAAGATAAAGAAATGAACAGATCAAGCCTGAATTCTCCCTGGAAACCAAGATGATTAAATTGAGGCTGTTGTACTTTGTTGTACTTTGGTCACATCATGAGCAGGCATGAATCATTGGCAAAGATGATGATAACAAGAAAGGTAGAAAGTACTAGAAAGAGAGGAAGTCCAAATGCCATATGGATAGGCTTCAAGCGGGGAGGTCATGGGCCCAAATCTACAAGACCTAAGCAGAGGAATGGAGGACAGAGGGGCTTGGAGATGTCTCATACATACAGTCACCATGAGCTGAGGTCAACTCGGGGGCAGCTAACAATAGCTAACAACACATTTAATAGATTTGGAATAAGTTTACAGAGTACTGGTAGAGTAGAATGTACACTTGGGGAACTGTAACATATCTATTTGATAAAGTTTTAATAAGATTAATATAACTAAAGCCCCTTAATTTAACCTGATGATGCATAAAGGTGGGGGGGTTTTGCAGTCTTTAAAAAGTTTATTTATTAATACAAAACGCCTGTAAGATATATTTGATTTAAAGACATGGGTTATTTTTATTTGTACTAAATGCACGCACGCACGCACACATACACACACATCCTGGTCTTAGCACAAACTAACTTTAGTCACTAACCTCAAAATCCAGAGGGAGCACTAATGCAAGGAAAACCTGCACTGAAACAGTAAGAAAAACCTAAAATATCTCTTCTGTCTGGATAGCTATGCTACATCCAGACTTTGCTAAACTTACAAAGTAAGTACAAAATGGTTATAGATGAGTAAATCTAGATAACTTTTCCACATAAATGACTGTGACAGTCTTGCCATGATTGTAATTCCCTGCCAACTACTTTACCAGACATCAGTTGCATGCAGAGAGGCAGGTCTATTCTGCCAACCATCAGAGCACAGGTTAATGATGTTTCTTTCAGGTTTGTGTGTGTGTGTGGCGGAGGCAGGGAGGGGGAGATCAGGCCAATAGGATACTTAACTAAGTGACTAAGGATATTTAACTAGGGCCTGGAACAGGCTGGGATAATGGCGACCACACAACCTGCACTGCCAGGAGCCAGATTATCCAACATCTAGAGAGATACAAGCTGCCCATCCCATGCTGCCTGGGATGTTCTGGAGTTGTAGTCCAGAAAAGTAACTTTTCTAAGCTCTGGGACAAGTATTCTATGGAACCTCTGGAGCCAATCAACCCATATGTACCTGAACATTTTAATGGCAAAAGGCAATGTAAACTGTAGGAGAGCAGATCATAATTTCCTTTGGTATTTTACATTTATTTAGCAGAGCCACTGGAGAGGGGAGGGAGCTAGGAGTTGCAATCTAGCATCTGGAGTGCTTACATAGCTTATAGAAGCACTATATATTCAGGTATTCATCTGAACTTGTGAGAACATAGGTGCTCAGCCCTGAAATCCCCTGCTGGTTCTCCTCCTAACCTTCGCACATCAAATGTAAAGATCTGAAACATGTTAGTAACCCTCTCAGTAGAAAGTCCCATATCATGGTAAGGCTTCTGTATACTTTCATCTGAATATGATTAGAGTCACACTTCTGACCTTTGTGCAACAGCATACAAATGTCAAGGTTGGAAGGGATGATGGAAATAAATGGGGCCTCATGCCACCTGTTCATTTCCTTACACATTGGCTGAACACCTGAACATGAGGTTATATCTAGATAAATCCCATCTGTGATTTAAAAAGAATGGTGCAAAACCCGAGTAAGAACAGTGTTACTTTTGCACCATTCTTTTTTGAATTACCCTGTAGTACTGTGGTAGAAAAGAAGCCCATGCCAGCTATGTTTGAGAGCTACAAATTATGGGCTTTTTAATGGGTCATGACAAGTGTAAGATTGGCAGGAGAATGGAAGCAGTAATAGAGAAGTAGGCCCGTCAGTATTTATTTATTTTTAAAAATTATATCCCTCCTTTCACCCCCAATGTCAGCTAAGAGTTATGTGCTCAAGCACAGTTAGCTGAACTGTGACTAAAGTAGAGCTTGTACACATTGTTTTCGTGGCCCAATCCAAGAATCCTCCAGGCATCACAGACTAAAGGTAGCATGCCTACAAAAGTATTGTTTCAAAGATCTGGATAAAGGCACTCCATCATGGCAGGTTACTACTAGTACATGCTTACCAATTTCAAGATTTCCTAGATTTCATGTATAGTTTCTCCTTCCACCCCTCAATAGAAATACTACTAATTACATGTTATACTAAAAGTGAGTATTCAAAACTGCACTCTTTTTCCTTTACAAAAAAAACATACAGTCATCAAGTGCTCATACTCAAAGGTTTTCCTACACTGGGTGTTACCTGGTGCTGGGGGTGGGGTGGATGAGTGGGACTTCTGGGGGAAGGAGAGAAAGGACTTCTGGGGGTGGACCTCCAACTTCCAGGGGCAGAACCTTTACCTTCCAGGGGCACACACCTGTTCCTTCCCTTCCCACCCACCCTCCAGGGCCTTCAGCTGCCTCCCCGGAGACAGCTAAGGCACAGGAGGGTGAGGGTGGGGGAAGAAGAGGAATAGGAACACGCTTGTTCCTACACTTCACCCTCCCTCCCATCTCTCCACGTGCCCTCAGAAATGGCTTCACGTGCCACGTCCCAATGGGGATGTTTAGCCTGGAGAAGAGAAGATTAAGAGGTGATATGATAGCCCTGTTTAAATATATGAAGGGATGTCACATTGAGGAGGAAGCAAGCTTGTTTTCTGCTGCTCCAGAGACTAGGACGTGGAACAATGGATGCAGGCTACAGGAAAATAGATTTCACCTCAACATTAGGAGGAACTTCCTGACAGTAAGGGCTGTTCAACAGTGGAACAAACTTCCTCGGAGTGTGGTGGAGTCTCCTTTCTTGGAGGTCTTTAAGCAGAGGAATAATGGAATTTGTAGGTTGTTGTGGCACCAACAACTGACTGAGAAGGCTAAATAGCTCCCAAAACTACAAATCCCAGTATTCCATAGCATTGAGCCATGTCAGTTAAACCAGTGTCAAACTGCATTAATTTGACAGCGTAGATGCAACCTCCAAGTGTCCTGAATATAGTGCTACAATCAAGACATTTTAGAGTTCTGAAGGTACTAATGGTATGAAAAAGCAAAGAAAAGAAAGCTGACAAATACAAATGCATCCCATGTTTTAGCCCATACTCTTAAACATTCCAAAAATGAAAGCTAGGACATGGAGTTCAAGCAACATTAGAGTGTGGTCAAGATTGCAAAGATTATTAAATGGGGAAGGACACGCAAGCTTAAAAAAAGGCTACAACAGTTTATTTTTGCCTGAGCCTATAGGGAAGGGCAAAATTCTGCCCCCTCCTCTCTCACGTGCTGAGTGAATTAAGAACAAACTACTTTTGCATTTTAAATTCAGTTTGTAACACTTGAAGTACACTGAGGACAAAGGGAGAAAGAAATAAAGTGGAAGGAGAAAGAAACTGGGACATTTTAAAACCAGATTAAAAATGGGAGAGCAGAGAATTAACTGGGAGTTTCTGTGTCAACCTGGGACATGGGAGAGAATCTTAGTCATGGTCACCAAAACAAGAGACACTAGAAGACTGATATATGTCCATGAAAATGTCCTTCATGGAAAAGGAGAAAAATTTTATTACCAATGAGAAGCCGTGCCAGCTTGCCTTTCTCCTTAGCCCGTCATTAATTCTCTTTCTGTTTTGCACTTCTGAGTGCTAAATTGGCAGTCTCAAATTCCACTGTATAAAGTTAATGAAGAATGTGTCTTTAACTTGCTTGACATTTGGCCTCTTGCTTAATGCCTGCTACTTGCTGAAAAGATTTCTCAGTCTTTAATCAACAATTCAGATTATTCATTCTGTTTTGGGGGAAAAAATCTTTGGCCTTCCTTCAAAAAGAAAACCTGGCTCCAAAATGCTAGAAATAAGAAAAAGTTCACTTTGGAAAGCAGTGAATATTGGGCACCACCGTCACGTCCTAGGGTTGCCCAGGAGTGGAGCCAATAGCCTAGCACGTGACGAGGACATCCTTGCTCCACAGCGCCATACACACAGCGTGCGGAGTGATGATTTTGCAGGTGCACAGCAACCAAATGGAGCTGTGCACTTGTGACGTCATAGATGTGCGCTATGGCGCTTTTTGCATCTTTTTGCGTCGCAGGTGCGACACAAAATGAAGCCACTTTTGGGGGGGTTCTTTTTTTGTCTGCACCTTCGCCGCTCCATTTGGTTGCTGGGGTGATGGTGCAGACAAAAAACACGTGGCGTCAGACCGCCCTTTTTGCACAGTTTGTAAAACCCCAGTGTTTACCGAAAGATTCATCTGCTCATAATTCTAGAGCTGATCTGAGAAATCTGTGTTGACACCAAACCCCTCTAGGGGCTTTTTCACACCATGCAATTATAGCATTATGATTTCACTTTAACTGTCATGGCAACAGTCCATGGAACTTTGGGATTTGTAGTTTAGAAAGGAGCACTTAGAACCTCAGGAAGCTCTAGTGCTTTATCAGACTATGAGCCCCAGGTTTTCATAACATCCAGCTGTCGAAGTTCAGGTGGAATCATAGTGCTATAATTGTGTAGTGTGAAATTACACACAGTAATGTTTACAATTTTTACTTTGCCTCAGATGTGTATAGCCTCACTGAAGTGGATACTCTATAAAGTTATTTTTCCTCAGTCCAAGTTCCCACTGTTATTATCTTTTCTAAATTATAAACATTAAATATGGAATATTTTATAACATATATTGTAAAAAATAATAATAGTAACTGAAGTTAAGTCAAAACACTTAAAATTACACTAAGATGAGATACACACACACACACACACACATACAGTTTAACCAGCTTACTGGACTGTGAACAAATATATTTGGCAAACATTTTCGCTGAACCATCCCTGTAGCATATTCTAGCATAGCCAACATCTACCAATTCAGCTTCTCGTTTATCCTCTCTATATCTTAGTAAGATAAATTGGGGTGAAATATAATGATTTTCCCAAGATTACCAAGTGCACTTTACGGCTAGGTCTCCCAAGTTTCAACTATATCTAATACTCTGTTCCCTCTATGCCTTCTTTGCCTTCATGGAATTCTCACAATATCATTAGCCCACACAGAATGACTAGTACAATGACTTGAACAAGACATACATGCATTGTTTAATCCTGTTTTGAACACTTTTCCAGAGGTAGCATACCTTTATTAATGTGAACGGAAGGAAAAAGATATAGAAAAAGTAAGCTGTATCAAATGTTTTCTTATAGAGATGTTGTATTTCTGGGTGAATGGAAATATTTACAGGAACAATCTTTCTTTCTTTCTTTCTTTCTTTCTTTCTTTCTTTCTTTCTTTCTTTCTTTCCTGGCCTGCTTGTGAATACAATTATTACATCCTTGGGATACTGCTGTTTCAGTGCCATTCCCTCTCCTTTCTGGACAGATCCCATCCACTGAAAGATCACTGGATGGTGGCCAAACTCTATCCCATCTCAGATATACTTGGCTAACACATTTATTGTTTAGGACGCTAGGCAAAGGACAAGCTTTCATACTTTAAATGGCCCTTGAGAATCCTTTCATTATTTCATTTAACTGCCTTTTATTTTCATATGAGTCTTTACCAGATCACTCTGCTGCTACAATCCTGTTTCCTATAGGAAGGAAGGAAGGAAGGAAGGAAGGAAGGAAGGAAGGCACATTCTAATGAAAAACTTATCTACTATTTTGCAACATGGAAATAAACACATAATGATGGTGATAATATAACTAAGGGCAAATACTGCTGTCTTTGTGTTGTAAAGTGATGCCTGGAAAGATCACCATCTGTTGAACCCAGGGGTGGGAATTATGATGTCCCTATATATTGCTGGACTGCAAGTCCTAAGATCAAAGTCCATGGTGAAGAATGCTGGGAGTTGCAGTTCAACAAGATCTAGAGAGCCGCACAATTACCAGTCCTGGTTTAACAACTCAGAATGGCCTAACCAATCAAGGAAAAGTTCAGCTCCTTTATCTTGAAAATTGTCCTCCATGTTAAAGGAAGAAGGTGGAAAGGCATTCTTTTATAACTCACCTCACACAATTGAGACTCCTTGTGGATGGAATAGCTGACTGTAGGCAGCTGTGCCTTAACGGATATCTGTGGACATCTATGCCTTGATTTTCCCTTCCCAGCCATAGATGGATGGGTCTTCTTAGATGTCTATTTCTTTCAGGTAACCTGCATCCTATATTTTGCTCTAAGTAACCAAAGATATACAGTTGGCCAAAGTGAGGAAGAATCATCCCACATTGTACTGATATCACCAAGATGTGCATTAGAAAGTCAATTGAGATCCACACCCCACCAACATTCTCCATAATCAAGTCAATTATGAATGATTAGATCAATGGAAGAAACACAAGCTTTGCTGCTTTGGCATCAGGGAAACATTCCCTCTTCTCCGTGTGAACTTGTGTGTGCATTCTTTTGTACACATTCGCAAACAAAAATATTATCAAACAAAGAAGATGAGTAAAAATGTTCACACAAAACTCCCACATACCAATTTCAGTTGAACATAAATGCTAAATTCAGTTCACTGCTCAGACCATACTTAAATTTAAATGTGCTACCTTGACTCTGGCCAAAGAACAAACTTTATTATATTAAACCTATGACAGAAAAACAGGACTGTGCTCATCGGCTCCAGTAGACCTTTCAACGTTTTTTAGTGCCATCAACCATGAGATCGTCCTGCGCTGTCTTGCTGTGATGGGATCTGGGAGCACAGTTATACAGTGGGTCTGGGGCTAGAGGGATAATCTCAGAAGTTGGTTCTGGGGAACACTTTTTCAGCCCCTTCGCCATTGGTCTGTGGGGTCCTTCAGGGCTTTGCCCTGTCTGCTATGCTATATATCAAATATATGAAACTGCTAGGTAGGTGATCCAGAGTTGTGGGGTCTGGTGCTATCAGTATGTGGATGACACACACACTATTATTTCTACCTCAGTCCAAGGAAGCCAGCTTAGTTTTAAACTGGTGCTCATAATCTGTAGTACCTCCAGATCCCATCCTAGCAAGACTGCCTAGAAGGATACCATGGTTGATGGCACTAAAATTAATTGAAAGGTCCACCAGACCCAACAGGGGCACACTCCCCGATTGTGTTCCTGTCATAGATTGTCCACCAAAGTGACCAAAGCTCTCTGTGTCTCATAGCCAAGCCTGAAACTAGACTGAAATGGGTGACCTGAATAATCTATCTCATCCAGAAACCTCTCCAGCTGCACACACTCCAGTACTTACCATTATGAAATACATGTGTGAATCGGGCCAAACCTATGATTGTGGTGTTCTCTCTCTTGTTTTCTGGACGCAAGACATTTGCTGCCAGAGGCAAAGGACAAAACAATGTGTGCTCCAAAGTTCCATTTACAAAAGCCCCTCAGTGCAAGTATACTTCAACACTAGCAATGGAAGGGTGTCTTTCAATACATTTGAGACATCAAAGACTCATTTATAGAGTCCACTATATGCTGCTGAGCAGAGGACAAACAGATGTTGAGTGTGAATGCAAAAGTTCAGAGGTTGCCATTGCTATCCCCTGGTATCTACACTGTACAATAATGACCTTACTGTCCTTAATGATATGACCTCTCTCTCTTTCTCTCTAACACAACATAAAACTGGAGCATAAAGAAGTGGTTCCCATGGTGCTGGTGGTGTGTTTGTGCATGCATGGATGCATGCATGTGTAAAGGGTTCAACATTGACTTGACCCAAATCAGCTAGAGCCACAAGTGGCCTGACCCAAATTACAACTTCACTGTATTGCCATCACCAGGTCTTCTAATTCAAGAAAGGGGCCTTAATTGCATGTTTTATTTATAGGAGATTATGCCTCATGTCTCTTAGATCTGAAATGAAAAGCAAAGGTAAGTAAAACAGAAACACAAATCATTCCCCCTTCCCAGGTAACATGAATTTTGCCCTTCAGGAAAAGCAAATCCAAGGATGGTACCATTTGTTCTATGGTATAATGTGTTTTATAAGCTTTGCTGAAGTAGTGAATAGAAATGAAAGGTTTCAGTTACCCCCTGTAGAGACAATTGCAATCTCATCACCAGCCTGATAACAGTTGATGGTTCTGAGGTCACCTCTCCAGGATTGCGGTTGATACTGATAGGTTTCTTCTTTGCTCAAAAACAAAAAACAAACAAAAAAAAAAAAAAAAAGAAAAAACCCTTAACATCGAGCTTTTGTTAAATTTTCTTTCATTTCAGCTTTGGAAGAAAGAAGGACGGGGGAGCAATGTGGCAGCATATTTAAGACTAACTGTTTTTTATTTTCCTATGTGTTTTTGTGAATATAAAACCACTTTTTTGAATGCACTACAGAGTTATAATAAATGCTCAGGTATTAAACATATTGTGGGATAGTTGTGCAAGTGGGATAGGATATGATTCTTGCCCTAAATTTCCAAAGGGTTGCACAAAGTGATCATGTCTTTCACATTCTTACAGTAGTCATTTAATGTTGATGTGTGAAAGCTTACCAAAAGTCAGTTTTCCAGGGTTCAATTGTCTCTCTGGGAAGATTTTTTTTTGTTATAAGTGTAATAGCAAGGACTCTTGTATTAACGTATCTAGTGTATTAATGTATCTAGTGATCTACTGTGCCTTTGTTCATACCTCTCTTTCATAATGGATTGGACTTTATGAATATAATTCAATTCAGCAGTTTCTCTTTCTAATCTTGCTTTGCAATTTCCTTGTTCAAGGACTGCAACCTATAAATCACTTCCTGTGTGTCAAGAAAGGTTGAATAGTTTTGGAACAGGTTTGGTGGTATTTTATTTTCTAATATCAGATTTGTGTCCATTAATCCTCTTGTGTAATGACTGTCCTGTTTGTCCAATGTAGATTGTAGAGGGGTATTGTCGGCATAAAATGCCGTATACTGCCTTGGAGGAAGAGCAAATAAATGTTGCTCATGTTGTGAGTGGGCTTATTGGCCCCTGTAATATTGCTTCCAGAGTAGATGTGGGAACAGAGTTGTTATCTGGGTTTGTGGCAGCCCCCTCCCCCCAAGCTATATTAGTATCCATTCTATGGATCTTATCACACTAGATGAATCCTGGGCAGAAACAGGATTTAAAAGTAGAAAAAAACTGCAAATGTGGGATGTTTTTCAGCCAATGTTTCTTCCAAAGAGCAATAACACAAAAATAAAGCAAATGGAAAGTTGACAAAAACGATACCTTTTTACTTTCAGGAATTTCCCAAAAATTAAAAAGGTGTAATTTCTGTCAATTTTCCATTCACTTTATTTTCGCATTATTGCTCTTTGGCACAAACATGTCTGAAATCCCATGTCTTTTAAATCCCATTTCTGTCTGGGATTCGTATAGTGTCATAAGTGTGATAAGGTTCTATGGGGTGGTACAGACCGCACAAGAAGGGTGGCCTGGTGCCACCTCTTTTGGCGCTGTAACTGCGCCACAGCAGCTAGATGCTACGGTGCAGTTGTGTGCCTAAAAAGGAGCAGGGAAACCGCACTTCCTTTTAGGTATGCAGTTGTGGCACAATAAAGCAAAAAGGCGCCATTTGGTGCCTTTGCGCTACCGCAACAGTGCAGCTCCATGTTAGAGTGGTCTCATCTGGGGACTGTAGATGACTGCTGGGGGTGTTCTGTTATTTTGTATTGTTAATATGTCCTGTAGTAGATTGTTTCGGGGTACTATTCTTGCCTTTCTTGTTTCTTCATCCCCCTGGGTGGACATTATAGTTTGAGAAAGGTCTGTTGTAAATCCAAGCATTTTGAGACCCAGTCTTGTGCATCTGAGTAGATGTAGTTGTATCAGAGGGCTTCACTGTAAACAATAGATTTGGTAGCGTGTTCTGGGGGGAAACTGGAGGCATGTAAATATGTGTTGCTATCAGTGGGTTTTCAACAGAGCATGGTGCTTAGAAGGCCATTGTGCTGTTGCACAGTGATGTCAAGAAAGTAATTTTTGTGTGGATTGCCCAGGCTCAGGTTGATGGTAGAGTGGAAGTTGATAAAATCTTGGTGAAGCTTCTCCAGTGATTGTTTCTGTGGGCCTTTACTGACCTCCCAAAAGGGGAAGTCTGTAGGCGGCCAGGAAAGCGCCAGACTGGGGCCTGGGCTGCCTCACTGGCAGCCCTTGTGGCCCCAATCCGACCCTTCCCTAGGCCATGGAGAAGTGGCAAATTGACCTGAAGTGGGGTGCATCTGCTATACCCCACCATCCACGGCGCTCCCAAGGAGAGAAAGGGGCCGCCTCCACGGCCCCTTTCCCCTCTGAATCCTTGGCACAGCTGTGTGAAGGCTGCACCAAGGATGCGGAAGCCAAGAAGGAGCTCCCTTTCGGAGGTCCTTCTTGCGCCGCAGAAAGCGCGCCATAGGTGCCCTCCTGCAGCACGGAGGCGTAAGGTGCATGCCGGTCCAAAATGGCACCATTCATACATGCTAGGGTTAGCCTGCAATGTGGATGCACCACATCAAGGCAACCCTAGCATGTAACGAGGGCGCCTCTTCCTGCCCATCTGTTTCGGGCCTATGTGTCCAGATAACAAAAATGTCATGAAGAAACCATAGGTATAGGAGAGGTTTCTGGCTGTGCGTGCTGAGAAAATGTTGTTTCAGGTCAGCTGATGTTTACATATTATGATGCTATGTGGGTGCTCATGGCACTGTCACTGTCATTGTCTTGGAAGTATATAATATTCTCCAAAGTGAAGTAGTTATAAATAAATACAAAGTGGCAGATTTTGGTGGCTAGGTCTGCTGTAGCCTAATTCAGGATGGTTTTCTTCATGGCTTGTAGTCCACCCTAGTGTGCTATGTTAGTGTATAAGGATATCCCATCCATAGTGGAAAGGATAGTGTTCTCTGGGAGGTTGTTGATGGACTGCATTTTCCTCAGGGAATCCATTATATGTGGAGTGTTGATGGCATATGGCCACAGTGGAGAATTCTTTGAGTAAGTTTTGCAGCTATTCATCACTGGGATCTTTGGAGAGAATTCTCTAAAATTTGCTGTTTGACAGTTATCTTTCAGCATCCTTTATGTAGTCCCTCTCTCCAGTCCATCTGCCTTGGTCCAGGCCCCAGAGGGAGAGAAGAAGTACTGGACCTCACCCCCTTTCCCATCACCTTCCCTTCTTCCTTTTGTGTTGTCTCTTTTAGACTGTAAGCCTGAGGGCAGGGATCCGTCTGATTATAAGATTGTATGTACAGCACTGTGTAAATTTACATCATCATCATCATCATCATCATCATCATCATCATCATCTAACTTGTTCTTGATGACCACAGATCCCTCTTTGTCAGCATATCATAAAATGATGTTAAAATAATTTCTGAGACTGTGGATTCCATAGGACAAGATTGTGTGGTAAAATGTGTCTCTTATTGATGATTTCAATTTAGGTACAGCAACAAAAACATTCTATGGAGACCCAATTCAATGTTCCAGTTCTCTGCAGGACTCCATGTACAGTTCTTCTTTTTGTAGTGCTTGGAAACATATTTTTGTGTGTTGGTGCAGTGACCATTGCTGTGTGGTGTAAACAGACATGATGTTTGTGAGAAAATATCCATAGCTTTCCTTTTCATGATTTAAGGCAGCTTCTAGTAAATATACAATAAAATGGTACAGTAAGATTTACACATAACGTAAAATAATCCTATGAATAGCTGCTGCTAAAAACAGCACTCTGTAGCAGTAGTATACAGTATACTGTAAAAAATGGAACAGCCACTTGACAGCCTTAGTTTGTTTGTTTGTTAAGTTTTTCATCCCTTCTGAAAAGCTGAAAGAAGAGAAGGGCTGGAATTTAGCACTGTGGTTACAGATACATAACCTCAAGTTTCAGATCCACCTTGTATAACTGATCTGTATTCATAAATACTACATTGTCAAAATTGTGGCACTATTGCCACAATGGTGAATGACCTCCCAAACATATGTTACTAGGTAGCTGCTGAATCAGGTGATGGACGTCCATTCAGCTGGTGACTGGGACACAGGATAATGATGTTTCCAATACTCTCCTACTAGACAGCTACGATATGAGAATCGGAAGCAAGATTTCTGTGACAAATCCTTATCACATCCTCAATGGCTGGTATGAGTGGGGAAGAAACATTGTCCTTTTTACACCCCAATTGCCAGCTGACTAGACCTGCTTCACCCAGTCTGTCTGCTGCCTAGTTAAGTAGGTTGGGCTAGGAGACATTGCTTAGTTACACATTGTTGTTGCCATGTGCCTTCATTTCCAACTTATGGCAACCCTAAGACAAACCTATCATGGGACTTTCTTGACACTTTTTTTTCAGAGGGGGGTTGTCATTGCCATCCTCTGAGGTTGAGAGTGTGTGGCTTGCCCAAAGTCACTAGTGGGTATACTTGACCGAGCCGGGATTTGAACCCTGGTCTCCAGAGTCATAGTCCAATGCTCAAACAACTACGCCATGCTTGTTCTTAGTTAGGTGGTGTAGAATTCTAGTCTGCATTTTTGAGGCAATCTTTCTATAGCCTTTGTGCAATCATGGTGAAGTTTCTTCTAATTAGCACAAGGGTCCTTCTTCTATGGCATAGGTCAAGGGTGGGCAACATGTGGTGGGTTAAGTTACCAAGGGAATGTGAACAAAGCAAGTATAAAGTTCTATGCGTGAACAATTTTCAGTGTCACACTGTATGCAATGCTAGAAGTTTGTGGGCTAAAAGACACTTGCATTGGGAGCAGAATTCATTTTTGAGGCAATGCCCTCATTCCTCCCCCTCCTGGAGATACTATCCTTCATCCAAACATGAACACCTACCACCTTCATCCCAGCCACAGGTATAACCTCATTCACCTGTCCTTATAATGAGGTTTTCCAGTACCTCTTCATTGTCTATATCGTAATGATTTTGTACGCTAGAGTGGCTTACTTTTCTGTCTGTGAATGAAAAGTTTATAAATATGAAACAGTCTGATGAATGAGCTCTCAATACACATTACATATTCTGCAGACACTGGAAGAGAAACCAGAGAGATGCCTCTTGCTTGTGCAGTCAGACCTGTGAATCCTCCATATATCTCAGAGGTCTCTCTTTCTCTTCAAATACTCTCTGTTTCCATAGTGGGTTTCCCCCCTCTCATATCTGTAGTGTTTAATTGGTGGTGTCATCACTGCTTGTAGCAATTATTTTTTACTTTGTTTCTGTTGATTTCATTGCAAATAGTTGTCAAAGGCAACACATGGCTATTAAAGTAATTAAGGTTAATTGTGTTTTTCCCTTAAAAAAATCCCTCAGCCCTTCACATTTAAATCCATCCCTAATTGGGCAAAATATTCACATCAAAGTAGCAAACCTTCTTTGGAGGCCTTGAAGGTCCATCTTAATTTTTTTAAAAAAATAAATAAATCGTGTTGAGGCATTCATTAACTGACACAAAATCATAATTACAGTGCAAGCCTATTATTTGTTAACTAAAAAAATCAGCTGTTTTGGTTGAGATGTACTCGTGATCAGATAGATATTTCAGCTCCAAGTGGGTTTGATGTGGGGTTACGTAGACTGGTGGTAAAGTTAACAGTTTAACTGCCACAGCTCCCAGACTCAGTCCCGTACTTTTTAATTGAAAGGTAGCCACAAAGACCTTGCCTGAGATCCTGGAATACATTTTATTGAAATTTGGACAGAGAAGAGGACTGGAGTAAGTGGCCAATTTCCTAACCTGGGACACTACTTTCACACTACACAGTTATATCACTATGATGCCTCTAATTGACATGACAACATCCTATGGAAGCTTGGGGTTTGGTGAGGTTCTGGCAGAGAGCTCTCTAAATGCCCCTCTCTAAACTGCAAATCCCATGATTCCATAGGATGTAGAAATGTAAAGCCAAGATCTCATTTCCAAACCCAGAAAACTCCAGAAGCATGTTTCAAATTAGTTTATTTTATTTATTAGAGGAGGAAATCAACACACACATACTAAATGCACTCTCGCACATAGACAAACCTAACAGTGCAAAGATAGTAAAAGACATCAAGTTGCAAGGTTGTCAAGAGGTACTACTATACTGATCCTGAAGTGTAGCTCCAACTGCCAGGTTACTAGAATAAAGGTGGTTCAGTAGCTACCTGCAATACGTAGGGTAGTCAGCTACTGAGGTGTCCAGCTGAGATTCTGTCTGGCTTCAGACTAGACTGAATTGCTATTGTCTAGGCACATGTATTTATTACAAGAAATGGGTCCTGGGGAAGTGTTTCTGGAGTTAAATGTGTGGAAGCAGATCCCTCCTCTTTCTGGCCTTGTGGCACTGGGAACAGAGCATTCCAAACTCCAGGAGAGAAAAATTTAATTCCATTAGCAATCCAAAAAGGTATTTCATTTGAAATCCCAGATATTTCCATCCTTTGTGAGATCACAACATTATTCTTTCGGCAGGCCTTCCCAGGATAGACACCCCGGCCTCAGGGACCTCCTCTCGGAGGACTTCCCATTGTCTTTTTGGAAATTAATGTAGAATGTTGCTGTGCTATCCTGCCTGTCTGTTTATTGTAAATTACAGTGGTTGATGTGGTTTTAAAATATTGGTTTTAATTTGTAACAGATTTAATAATTTTATAAGGGGGGGGATGTAGCTTGTTTTATTTGATGTAATTGTATTTTATTGTTGTTAGCTGCCCTGATTGATCTCAAAGGGGCAGGGTATAAATAAATTATTATTATTATTATTATTATTATTATCATCATCATTATTATTTAGGCAGAGAACATTGAAGCACTGTTCAACAGTGGAATGGTCTGCCTCTGTTGACAGTAGACCCTCCATTTTTGGAGGCCTTTAAACAGATGTTGGATGTATAACTTTCCAGAGTGCTTTAGTTTCTTCCATGGCAGGGGCTTCAACTAGATGGACCTTTAAGATTCAATGATTGTATGCTTCACATAATCTGAAGCCAAGTGACCACAGCAGATGACAGTGGTTGCAGACAGTCCAATTCATTGCATCTCCACTTATAAGGCTCTCAGGCACACAGAAGCCTGGGCAAAATTTAGGCCTGAATGTTGTGCTAGTCAAAACAGACAAAGCTGAAACAAAGGAATCAATGATCCAATCCAGTGTAAAGCAGTTTTATAGGCCCAAATATAATTTGTTGTACAGTACTTCTATATCACATTGCTGTGTGTTTGCTAAACCATGCTGACGTTTTTAAGCCATAAAAATTATTTTGGCATTCCTTACTGTTTCATATTAAGCAACTCTCTTGGTTTACTCTTCCAGAATTACTGCAGGGCAACATAAGGCAAATCTTACGAGGGACAGGACCATCGTCATTTTCTTTTTCTTTTCAAATAAATGGTTTAAAAAAGGGGCGGCGGGGGGAGGGGGGAGAAGGTAAAGCAGGAAGATGAAGGAGAGAAACAGAAAAATCAGAGGCAAATTTGTATGTGTATGTTTGATTGAAGGAGAGTCAGGCACAATTAAGGCAGAAGTACTGTTGTAGTGAACAGGCTGACCAATCAGCCAATCACAGAGCAAGATGAGACCAGCCAATGAGAAGCAGGCTGGGCAGGGCTAAAAAAGAGCCTTGCCTTAGAGTGAAAAGTGGGTTAGTTAGACTGAGTTGTGAGGAAAAGAGTTACATCCAGGGAAGTTGTGCTCTTAGGGTTCCTGAGGGAACATTTTAGGTTGGTTTGGAGACCAGGAAAGGGTCTGAAGAGTCCAGAGACTGGATAGGCTTGAGGGAGGCTAGGAGAGAGAGGCTCAGAACAAGCCAGTGGTCTAAGAAAGATTTTGGCCTTGGTATTGGAGAATAGATTGCCTGAGTGGTTGTTTTGATATTAATACTTTAAGGAACCTTTTGTAACTAAGCAGCAAGACGATTAACATCTTTAAGTATTCTATATCATTTATTTTTGTATTTTACAAATAAATTCTTGTTCATGTTTTGAAATACAACTTGGTCTCCATGTGAATATTAAAACACACTACCAAATATTAGTGCCTCAGTGGAGAATAGCTTGTGGGTGAACTGAAGGACTGAGAGTTCACCACAACTGTATATAGTAAAACAATCAATGCTGATTATATAAGGGTTGAACCAAGCTGAGTCTTCAACCCAGAGAGATTGAGGAGGCCTTATCTATCCTGGATGGAAAAATCCAAAAAATCCCAGATTTTGTTCCTGTATCCTTTAATTTTACTTTGCAGATCCATAGAATTCCATAATATTTTCTGTCAGTCCTGGTATCATAGAATCATAGAATCATAGAGTTGGAAGAGACCACAAAGGCCATCCAGTCCAACCCCCTGCCATGCAGGAACTCCCAATCAAAGCATCCCCAACAGATGGCCATCCAGCCTCTGCTTAAAGACCTCCAAGGAAGGAGACTCCACTAGACCAAGGAAGTGTGTTCCACTGTCAAACAGCCCTTACTGCCAGGAAGTTCCTCCTAATGTTGAGGTGGAATCTCTTTTCCTGCAATTTGCATCGATTGTTCCATGTTCTAGTCTCTGCAGCAGCAGAAAACAAGCTTTCTCCCTCCTCAATGTGACATCCCTTCAAGTATTTAAACAGGGCTATCATATCACCTCTTAACCTTCTCTTCTCCAGGCTAAACATCCCCAGCTCCCTAACTCGTTCCTTATAGGGCATGGTTTCCAGACCCCCTCACCATCTTAGTCACCCTCCTTTGGACCCGCTCAAGTTTCTCTACATCCTTTTTGAATTGTGGTGCTCAGAACTGGACACAGTATTCCAGGTGGGGCCTGACCAAAGGAGAGTAGAGTGGCACTATTAATTCCCTGGATCTAGACACTACACTTCTATTGATGCAGCCTTTCCAAACCACTTTGTAGGGTCTGTTTATTTCAAACCAGCATCTCTTGAAATGCAATGTACCTCTGACAGTGTGTTTCTACTATCCTAGAGCTAGCTAAAATGGCTGCCACCAAGAAACATAGCAACTGTTTCCAGAACAGCAGATTCCACAGAGATCAAGTGAAGGAAAGAGGAATGCTAGCCATAATAAGAAAATTATCCTAGTGCTGAACTAGCACAATATTGAACCCCATCTTGAGAGAAAGGCAGATATACATTCAATAAATAAATAATAACCCCTGAATATTAATTTAAAAAGTCTCAATCAAAATTGATGAAAGGCAATTTCTGAAACATTGTGTGGATCTACATTGTAGAAACAATGCAGTTTTGACACCACTTGAACTGCCATGGCTCTATATAACAGAATCCTGAGATTTGTCATTTTGTGAGGCACCAGCACTCTTTGGCAGAGAAGGCTAAGGACCTTGCAAAATGACAGATCCCATGATTCCACAGGATGGACCTACAACACTTAAAGTGGTGTCAAACAGCATTATTTTTTACAGTATAGATGCACCCATTGTCTGAGGCTAGATGTGATCTGTGAGCAGTGGGAGGTACAGGAGGAAGACATTGGGAGAGGCAGGAGGAGGGAAACCTAGGATATTTTTAAAAAGGATTTGGATGCAAGCCCATGAATTAGCAGTCAAAATGAAAGCAAAAAGAAGTGTAACATCTTAATGCTTCCAGGGATTTTTTCCCTGTCTGGACATGTCTTAACACATGGAAATGTAGTCCTGTTGAATGGCAATATTCAGACAGAAGCCTATATTTCAAAACTTCAGGCAAACTTTTTATTATTATTTTTCATGATATACATTAGTATTCCAAGGAAAAGAGGCTAACATCTAACAATCCTCGCGGACCAACTTTAGTTATGGTTGACATTTCAGAGTAAATAAAATATGAAAAGGAGCATGAAAGGTGCAAATTAGGATCCGCAATAGCGCCACCAATCAATATATTTTCTGCCTTTATTATTCGGGATGGGAATCTCTTGAGGATGAGAGAATGAGCTTTGTAATTACACGAAATATATGCATTTTACAATTGCTTAATACGGCATGATACTTTAAAATGATAGCTCCTTGTGTGAACACTTCATAGCGAGGAGCTACCTAATTAGAAACACTTCAAGGGTAGTAAATCAAAAAGTTTATTCAATCTGCTGGAACCCCATGCATGAATAAATTATGCAAAATAATTAAGTAGAGCAGAAATATTAGGAGGTCTGAAACTGATCCATGTGAGACCTATAATTTACAACTAAATTTTCTTTTATCAATGCTTAATAATTTTGTGGGCTTCTGATGGAGTAAAAAAATGAAAGCAATTCTTTGAGAGAAAGGAAGGAGGATATGAACCATACTTGGGATAGTTGATGATAAGCTTCTCCCCCAGCTTATAGATCTCACTGTAGTTGGATAGCTTAAGTTGTGGCTACATAAAAGCCAGCAGGATTTTTTGTTTCTTGTAGTGATTTTGTTCATCAAAGAGCCCTGTCTTCTGAGATCTTCATTGAAGGAGCGTGTCTTCCTCCTATCTTGCAAAGTGAAGCTATTCTTACAGGGAGGAAATACCAGCAAGAGACGCAGAGGGAGGGGTAGAGCTGCTAATTCAGCAATCAAACATTTCTTTCTCATCAGTGTAATTCAGTGCTCAACATTTTCAACTTTTTCTGGTGAGATATGTGTTAGCTAAAAATTGCCTGTACCAAGGACTTCTGAGGATTAGATTATCTTGGTTTCATACACCAACAATAGGAAGTCTGATCAATGGGCTGTATCTAAAATTGTAATTTTCCACCAGGGTTACTAAGGACAATGAGAACCAGTGTGGCATAGTGGTTTGAGTATTGGCCTATGACTCTGGAGATTGCAACCAAATATAGTAGGGCTGTTAGGTCAGCAGCTTCCAATATCCTGAAATTTCATTTCTTATTTCTTGGGATTCCAAGAACAAACTCTGAGACCAATGGCAGGCTCATGTGATGTGATAAGAGGCAGGGTGAAATTATTTGTAAACTATCATGATGCACATATTGTCTACAAGGCAGTACATGAGGCCGGTCTCATCGTTTCATGTGTACACATGCTGTTGTTGTTGTGTTCCTTTGAGTCATTTGCAACTTATGGCAATCCTAAGGCCATGAAACCCAAGGAGTGACTTTGGGCAAGTCACATGCTCTCAGCCTTAGAGAAGGCAATGGTAAACCTCCTCTGAAGAAATCTTACCCCCCCCCCCCAAAAAAAAACCCAAAGCAAACCCAGGAAGGGTTCACCTATGGGTCACCATAAGTCAGAAATGACTTGAAGGCACACAACAATAACAGCAGCATGTGTGCTCATGAGATGGTTAGACTGGCAATGTGAATTTTCTGCACTACCTCTTAAACAAATGTGTGCATCACATAGATGGAGTGAGGACCTAGTCTTATGTAGGCTAATACTCCTAATGATAATACATAAATACAAGCCTGAGTGTACTCAAAAAGTGGTGCACCCAATATATAGTCATTCCCCACATTTTCATTTCAATATATTTATGTACAACTTGGAAACTGTGAAGAGAGAGTGAGCCGTCAATCAGCAAGCATGGGCTGGGAGGAAAAGGAACTACTTCCAAGTCAACTGACTGTGGAAACATGTTGGTGGTGGAGTAATCGAACCAAAATCCAGGTAAAGCCCAGCCAAACAGATAGAATTGCAACCCTATTCACACGGCCTGGTGTGTGAGGGGAGTATTTGGCAGAAGATCATTACTATCAGATGCAACAGTTCCCACTGTTGCCACTAGGCCTCACATCCTGTGTAGCCTTACCTATACCCACATGTGACATGGCTTTTCCAATCTCTGCACTTTAGCTAGAGAATCTTCTGGAAGTGTTACTGCCAGGCACCGGACATTTTTTTCCAGGGTCTCCACCACTGCTGCCAGGGCCTTTGCAACAAGAAGGTTCATGTGTTATGGATGTACTCCTACTCTGAAATGCCTTCCCTTCATTGCTTATTTTTTTGGCATGCCAAATTTGTGCTAAGTGCAACACATGCATTCTAAATCAATGAATCCTAAGATTTCAGCTGGTTCCTTGAGACCTGTACATTTCTCACACTACACTATTCCAGCAATATTATTCTACTTTAACTTCTATAGATGCCTTGCTTATAATTCTGGAGTTTTTAGTCTAAGAGCTTATTGCACCGCCTCCAGTGCCCGACTTACCTCTTCTGAATTTGGCTAAGTTTTGGAAGTTAGGCTTATTTTATCACACGGAAGCATCCAATTTGGAAAAATTGGCCTCTGAAGCAACTTACAGGGCCTGAATTCAGCACTGGAGGCAATAGGAAGTCATTTTGAGAAAAAGGTCAGTGCGATAAAATTATCCTAACTTCCAAATTTGAGCCAAATTCGGAAGAGGTAAGTCAGGCACCAGAGGCTGTGTGATAAACTCTTTAGTGAGGCATAATAGTTCTATGCCTGTGAATTCTAAATGGCCCTCACTAGAAATTCCAGGATTCCACAGCCATTACTATTAAAGGCAAATCATTGTGATGTAACAGTAAAGTATGATATTGTCCTTGGTGGTGGTGGTTGTTCTTCAAGACATTTCCAACTTATGGCAAGCCTGGGGTTTTCTTGGGAAGTTTTGTTCAGAGGAGGTTTGTCATTGCCTTCCCCTGAGGCTGAGAGAGTGTGACTTGCCTAAGATCACCCAGTGGTTTTCATGGCATCATCTGGATGCGATGCCCCAACTTTGCCCCAGGCCAGCCTTAATGGCCGGTCTGAAGAGGGCCTACATTAACAAAATTAGGAGATTTCTAAGATATAATACGTCCATTGTATCTGACTGTGTTTCCTATTCTTTCAGTTTATCCATACAATGAACTTTTTAATATCTGCTGTTATTATACTCTTATCCTACCCTTCCTCCATGGAATAGTTGGTGGCAACCAAGGTTCCCACATCTTTCAGTATTGTCCCCACCACATCCTCGTGAGATACATTAAGTGGAGAGTGTGTGGTAGCACAAGGGTCGTGCACTCAGTTTCTTGGCTTAGTAAGAATTCAAATATGAGGTCCCTTGGTTCTAGCATGACACTTTACAACACAGTTTAATTTGCATGGTATTCCCCAAAAAGTCATTAGAATTTGGCCAGTGTACTGAGAATGTTATTATAAATGTACAGTCTTCTATCCAGGTTTAGAATTTCAGGCTTCCTTGTGGAAAGAATGACTATTAAAACTATTTATTTTTAATCTTTATACATGAACACTCTCTAAACTATAGCAGTTGAATGTTATGCACCAGTTTCAAATGGACAATGAACAGCTTATCCTTTAGCTCTGGAATGTCATCCCTCCTCCTTCCATACCATCCCAGTACAGACAACTTTCCTTGACCCATTCTCACAACAAGGCCTATGCATTTGAAGCCTGAGTCTCCCTTTTACTAAAACCATAAACTCCAGGCCCCACAATCCAGCTAACAGATAGTTGGTGCCAGGAACAGGTGTTTCCCTGTTATGGAAGATTCTTTTTCAAGAACTTGAGATTGGGGGCTTGAAATCTCCCTCTCTCTTTCCTATTCTTTTAACAAATAGCACTGCAAGTTTCATGTGACTGGTTTTCATGTACACTCTAGATAGAATTTAGGAGAAGAGGTAAGTAACTACACTATTTGATTCATATACTAATTTAAAGCAAGCAGCTCATGGTGTGAAGTTAATCTTCCGATGTACAGATTAATTCTAGTTTTGTGACTCACCTGGGAGAGCAGGATGACTGCTATCTATATTCTTGGTTGATTTGTAAGAGTATATTCATATTGATTTGTAACAGGCAAAAAAACACAATCACCGAGGAATCTTCACTCCTCTGTACGAAACAATTACATTTTGGGATAATCTTTTGAGAAAACCAAGAGGCATTTATTGAAAAGGAGCCAAAGGCAATGTTGCTTACAAATGAAAAAAATAAAAGTAAGTGACCAATGTTATGAACCCCATGGAAACAACCTAGATCATAAAATTAGAGCACCCTCCTCTGCTTCAATCTTTTTTTAATGATTGCAAGGCATAGCATACTTTCTCATTTATTCAGAATGTGCAGTATACCTGTGTGTGCTTGTAACAGGACTGCAGTGTCACAGAATAAATTATTTAAAACTTAACAAAGCTGATAGGCGAAAGAATTAAATTGAGATGATGATGATGATGATGATGATGATGATGATAGAATTGAAGGGGAAGGATGGGAAAACCTACAGAACCAATGAAAAATATAGCAGGCTTACTGGTAAACATCTAGCCAGACCTCATTAGCTGTCAGTGTAGTGATGGGTTTAACACTATCTGTTTTGCTTTCAGATTTATCAGATAAAAACAGGTTTGATGGTTTTTCTTAGCAAGTGTGAATGGCATTTGTAAATCACCCTGTCAAATCTTACTGCTTGATCAAAGTAACACTAATGTGGATAGCATAATTGGAAATTGCATGCATGGAAGTAATTCCTCTTCCAAAAGCCACTGAAGGCATGCGCTCAGGACCCAATTAAACTAATGAGAATTAGCTGCATGCTAAATGTTAAGCAAATGTATAGGAGCTTTCTTGGAATATGTGCCGTGAATGTCCTGCTCCCACCTCCCGTTCTCAGATTAACTTGGTATATTAATAGAACCTGGCAATTCCAATTGACTGGATGGGCATAAGCATGCCCTGCAGCTGCCAATATAACCTATTTCCAGAAATAAGAACTTTTAGGAGGCAGTTTCCAAACCTCTGTACCATCTCAGTACAGCACGCACTCTGAGCAGTTCAACTTATTTCATTAAGATTATTCAAAACAATTTTCACATGCACGTTTAGATGAAACATGATCTATAGGTTATAGATCTCTCATGTCTATCTCTTTATTATTTCAGATCTAGAGATGAAAATAGGTTGCATGTGTCTTCAGTTCACAAGGTAAAATCCATCAGCATGCAGAGCAAGGACTTTTCTATGGTCCTCCTGGAGCAGTCTTACAGCAGCTGGATAGGGGAGCTATCCACAAAGATACAAAGAGAATGTCCACATGGACACAAAATTATATATAGACTATTTGATGTCCCAGACACTTCAGTTACAACAGCTGTTCATTTCTTCTTCACTTTTACATTCTTATCACAAGCATGTTTCCATGTTGCCCTCTCCCAGTTGATGATCTTTGGATACTGATCAATAGCCAGTCTTACAGGTGGTACACAAACTACCTAATGATGACACAACCCTCCCAGTTCCTCAATGCTGTACAAGCCCCTGATCCTCAGCACATATGATGCCTGGTATTGGGTCCCTCTATAGAACATATTTGGTTTTCAATGTGCAAATGGACTGGTTCTGACAATATTCTCTAACATAGGTACAGATAACTGTAGCATATGAACAAATACACCAGAAAGGGAGTATGTGCGTGAAAGGGCATGCATAACATTATTCTATAAAATCAAAGAATGTACTGGTGAACCGAGTTACTTATTTGGATCTGCACTGTTATAGTACCATCTCGAAAACTAGGGCAGAAAATAATGGCCATGACATGACTAGAAAAACAAAACCAGGAGAAATCATTAGCCACAAAGTGGGGAGAGATATGAAGCATGACTGTAGCTGTTTGGGGGCTATGTAAATAAATCAGTTTAGCCTTATCTTGGCTTAAACTATGCAAGAAAGACTTCAAGGCTTTCAGATACAGAAATTAGATCCTTCTATCAAAGTCATTATACATGAAAAATCAAATCCGTGCAACTCTGGCATTCATATGGGTAATTAGACGAATTTCAAAGCTGTTTGTTAAAGGTCAAATTACATCATAAATTTCTTATGTAGGTTTCTGAGGAGAAAAGGCTTTGGAAATTACCCAAGATATGGGCATGCAAAAATCCAGCTCTGCCATGGTAAATCCTTACCTTACCTTACCTTACCTTACCTTACCTTACCTATCCTTACCTTATTTTTTTTCTTTAACTATTAGTGGCTAAATTTGCTGTGCCCTAAAACTGGGAAAACGCCACATTTTTATTATCATTTTCTTTGTTTACATGTTTGGAGCATATAGATGGAGATCTTACCTCCAGTCACACCATTTGTATAAGCTCCATTAGATGGTACATGAACAGTGTAAGCTGTACTGGACTTGCTCTACTGCTAGGTATCAATCATTCTGAAGCTATCTGCCTCTCCTCTCAAACCTATTTCAAATTATATTTTTTGGTCTTTATTGGAATTATTTCCCAACTTTCTCTCAGAAATGGGAGCTAAGATTGCTCACACTGATGCTAAATAAAAGAAGAATGCAAATTAAAACAGAAAATAAGCCTAACTATTAAGGAGGAATCAAAAGTCCATTTCAGAACAAGTAAAAACACAATTGTATCTCTCAGCATTAAGGAAAGGGCCCAACTGATGACAAGCCTCAACAACATGTGGTCAGTTGCTTAAAGTCCACATGAGTAACAATAAGCTTTACCTAACAATAGAAGGACAATGAAATAAATAAATACATGACATAAATAAAATATGAACAACATAGAAGCCCAAATTGCACCCAGAAAACCCACATTAGATGAATCCTGCACTGTGTAAACAGGATGTCCATCCTGACAGTCTACACATGTCATCTTAATGGAGGGAAAGGATCACCATATTGCTAGTCTAAAGGATCTGGCACAGCTGCCATATGGAGAAGGTAGGTTACAACAGAAGGACAGGTTGGATGATACAGGAAAGGAAAAGGTTGAATATTCTCTTGCCTCCCAAAGTAATAGATCTTTTTTTTCCAATGCAAAGTCCCATGTGCATTGGGATTTGGAAAAGTAAAATCCATTGGCCTTGGAGGAATGTCTTCTTTATAGTAATGACATACATACTGGAGAAACAGTCTTCAAGATATAACACACAGAGGCTACATCCACACTGCAGAATGAATCCAGTTTGACACCACTTTAACTGCCATGGCTCCGTCCTATGGAATCCTGGGATCAGTAGTTTGTTGGGGCACAAGAGCTCTCTGCCAGAGAAGAGAGTTTTGAAATCACAAAACTACAAATCTGCAAATTCCAGAATTCCACAGCGTTGAATCATATTTAGTAAAGAGATGTCAAACTGCATTATTTCTGCAGTGTAGATGAGGCCTGAGAAACTCATGTTATGAACTAGGCTTTAAAAAATTCACCATTGCTGCTTGTGAAATCATTATACTTTATACTTAATATACTCAATATACATTATACTTATACTTAAGAAAACCCATATCACTATACAAACCAGTCTTGTGAAAGTACCTGCTTACATCAGCAGGGGAAATCCATTGTGGGAAGATGTGGGAGAGGACTTTTCCTGCAGTGACACCCCAGTTGTGGAATTCAATTCCCCTCAAGGCCCAACAGGCTCCAGTGTTGGAATTATTTCAACACCAAGTTAAAAGTGGCATTTTATTAAAGCTTTTGAGCAAACTGATTTGATCCAGGCTGCACACATTTTATTCAGTATTGTTTTAACTGGTTTTAAATGGGCTGTTTTTGATTAAAACTATTTAACGTATTTTCAATCTTTTGAAACTTGTAATTATTTATTGTTTTAAATTGAGTTTATTGCAACCTACCATGAGATGTTTGGATAAATTTCAGGATATACTATTTAAAGAATAAATAAATAAACTTAGCTGTAGATGATAAATATAGAATCAGCTTCCTTGTACTACCAAAGGTGCTTTCAATTGCTGCCTTCTGTGACTCCATCTCTCTTTTCTTGTTTTTCCCTCCCTCCTTAATTTGCTTTCTAAATATATTTGGTTTAACTGCCTTATTTTCTTCTTGTGCCTCATCTTCCACTGTTTGTTGGCACTCTTTTTCTTTCTTTTTTTTTTTTTTTTTACCCTCTCAGGTTTCATGGCACTCAACTCAATTCCTCTCAATTCCCTCTAGCTTCTTCTTCTGCCTCAGGCTCTTCTCTTACTGATTCTAGTTGACCAAATCTTAATTCAGGTTCTAACTAACTCTGACAAGGCAGGACTTCACCTAATTCACCCCGAAACCTCCTAAGAATATAATAAGAGTTCTGGTGGAAAAGGCTAAAGATGATCTAGTTTGACATTCTGTTTCTCACAGTGGTCAACCACAAGACCATGAAAACTCTGCTAATAAAGCAGTTGTCTCGAGCAACTGGAATTCAGGCATGCTGGTTCCACTTGTGGTGGTAATATATACTCATAAGAAATGGTGCTCATTGATAATGTTGTTGTCCTTGGGGTGGAGTGCCTCCAAGTCATTTCTGACTTATGTAACCACTAACATGAACCTATTGTAAACTTTCTTTAGCAAGATTTTTTTCAAAGATGGTTTGACATTGCCTTCCTATGAGGTTGAGAGAGTAGGATTTATGGAAAGTCACCCACTGAATTTCTATGCTTGAGCTGGAATTCAAACACTGGTCTGGAATCCTAGACCAATTCTTTAACCATTACACAATATTGGCTTTGATACTGATCACCTTATCTTCCACAAATTTGTCTAACAACCTTTCAGAATTAAATTGCTGGCTATCACCACATCTTGTGATTTGTATACTTTAGTTAGTAGTATGTTCTATGTGAAGAACTTCCTTTTGTCTGAGAATTAATGCAACCATAATTCAAGTTTATGCCCCAAATACAGATGCAGAAGAAGAAGGAACTGAAAGCTTCTACATCAGAGTCCAGGAGGAAATTGATCACACACCAAAACAAGACATGTTGGTAATCATTGATAAGTGGAGTGAACAAGTAGGAATCAGAGCATAACAAAACATTGTAAGAGAAAAAGAAATGAAGCAGGAGATATCAACAGTTTGTTCATCACAAGCTAAGTCTTGTGGCAACCAAAGATGAATAGATGGACATCACTTGATGGCCAATACAGAAATCAGACAGACTACATAACTGGAAACAGCAGATGGAGAAGCCCCACTCACTCTGCAAAAACAAGACCAGGAGCAGATTGTGGAACTCACAACTAATATCAGAAATTAGAGTAAAGCTAAAGAAGAAAACTACAGTAGATCAATCACTGTGCCAAAATGCAACCTGAAGAACATCCATGTAGAATTTAAAGATTTTTTTTAATGAATTGATTAAGTCTTATTGACCAGGAATCAGAAGAACTCTAAATGAAATCCAGAGACACTGTGTGGGGAGAATGTAAAAGACACTATCAGCAACCAAAAGAAAGGGGGGAAAACTTATTGGATGACAGATGAAACTCTTCAAATATTTAAGGACAGATGAGAAGCAAAAGGGAAAGGTGAATGAAATGGCATCAGAAATCTGAATGCAACTATTCAATGACTTGTGTACAGTGACAAAGAGAACTACAATGCAGAGAAACAGATGATGCCAAAAAATGGTAGGATAAAAGACTCCTTCCACAAGATGTGTGATTATATTTGGGAGGGATCATACCTTCATATTGTTATGTCTGTAACTTACTTTCAGTGTGATTGTAAGCAAAGTTGTGCCAATAGGAATCTTGTGGGACACACATATTTTTGAAAATATGTGTGTCTCTCCAGGTATATATTCCAAAGGCCAAATTGCATGCATATATAATTGTCTTTTAGAAGAAACACTTGGGAACTCAACACTTCATAAGGCAGGATGGGAAGTAGAACTTTCCCTTTCAATTGATAGTAAGAGCTGGGAAAAAATATGGCCTCATTTACCATTTAAAACTAGGTCTATTGCCATTAAAGAAAATACCCTCAAGTTGGTCCATCAATGGTACCTTACCCCAGTTAAACTGGCTCGTATCTCTACCAATGCTAATCCAAAATGTTGGAGGGGATGTGAAGGTAGGGGAACTTTTGTACACATGTGGCTGGACTGTCCCTTGGTGCATAAATACTGGAAAGAAATTTTACAATTAGTCTCCAAGATCACTAAACAAAGTATACAATTATCACCACCTCTTCTCCTCTTCTCCATTTTCATGAATGAAAATAAAGCCCTGCATCATAAAGAACTTATCAGTTTCCTTTTGGCTGTTGCTAGGCTTGAAATAGCCAAGAACTGGAAAACTGGAAAGTTGAATATTGCAGGATGGTGGGCTAGATTCTGGGACTTATGGTCAATGGAGAAAATTGCAGATAATAACAATAGAGTGAGAGGTTTACATTCTGGACTGACTTTTCATAAGATTTGGCACCCACTTACTGAATATATCCAACAGGATTTACTTTCTAGACATCCCCCAATTTTAGCTAAGTTTTAATGGAAAGATGTCTTTCCAGATCCCTGGATACACCTGTTGTTTATAATTTTCAGGACATTATCTGGGTTAATGTCTTTTATCTATTGTTGTTTTGGTGTACCGTTTATTGTCTGTTGTTCTGTTTTAGAATGTATTATAATTTATTTTTTAAAAAGCCCCCCCCCCAAAAAAAAGGAATCTTGTGGGAATACTTTGTTTAGTTGTGCTTGTTTTTCTGAGATAGCTAAGCCATCCTACAAAGATGGATGCCCTTCCTTATGTATTGCTCTTTCACCTAACTGTTTTCATTCTGTGCCTTAGATTTCTTCAACAATGCTTTGTCGACTACTTGTTTACGATGCTTTTGCATTCCTTCTTTCCTTTTAAAAGTTCACTTTAAGGAGAGATCTTCAAAAATATGGCTGATGATTTACATTTGCTCTTTGTCAAGAATTGTAGACTTCAGCTTTATAAATATTTAACTCAAAATAATAACTGGAAATGTACCTACTATATTTCTTCATCTTATTAATGGATAATGGGCCATTTTTATGAGCAGCAATCAAAAATCATAGAACAGACAGAGTAAGAGCACTGAAATAGTATCTTGTCCTGATTCCTACTTAACTTTTCGTAGATCTAATGTCTGACATATATTTTACTAGCAAACTTCTATATGAAAAAATAATTTATATTGTCAGCCTTCCCAGGAAATGCTACAAACACAATAAATGACACATGTTAAATTAAAAATGTCATATACAAGGTACAGGTGTTTTAACTTGTACATCATGTTTTTAATTTAACAGACTTTCATTGTGTATGTAATTTGCAATGATTTCTGGGAAGCCAAGATATAGATTTATTTATTTTTGTCAGATGAATATTTGGTAGCAAACTATCTTCGCTGTCAATTTTCCTTATCTTAAAGCATCTAAAAAACCCAGTATGAAAATGGGGGACACATTTCATGATGAGTGTAACATTTACATGCCCTTTACATTTTGTTTTGCACTGTGTACTTAGATCTAGATAATGTCACTGATTATTTACAGTACAGTAATGTATTGTAATGGATATGTTTTCTAAACACAGAAATGAGTGTCTTAATGCATTCCCCATTAAAAATGTCATTCATAGCCAAAGAATATTGTTCTAGAAGCATACTCAATACCCGAACAGCATGTCATTTTGTAAGCACCACAGATCTTCATGTCTGATATCCATTTGAGTACTGCAGGATCGTTTTGTGAAACGGATCCTCTCTTTTTCCAGCTGGAAGCAGTACATGAGTGACTGCTTCTGAAGTTCTCTCAAGAAATGCAGGGACAGAAATCTCACTTCTCTGCCTGACTTCTTATGTTGGGGAGGACCACAAAGGATGTCCTCCTGTGGTTTCTAGAGAGTTAAAATACTTGGATTGTGGGAGCATATCATAAGGTTATTCTAAATGGTGTGATACAAATGTTACCACTAAGGCTTGAGCGCTCACCACTCAAAGAAGTAGTCATTCCATATTGAGAACCTGAACAAATGAGCTCCAAAGGAGCCCTCAAAAGAAAATGACAAAACGTGCTAGGAGGTCCTTTAGGAGGGTTTACAGTTTAGGAAATTTGAGGAAGAACATAAATCAATTACATAAACTTTGTACTTTGACTCATTCTAGGGATGGAGTATTATTCACAGAGAAATTTCATATCACCTTTGTATACATGAAAAGAACTAATAAAAGTGACAGGGGGTTAGGTGTGAATATAAGTTTGTTTTGGAGCACAAATCCATAATTAAATTTTGTTTGGGTTTTTGTTTTTGTTACTAATGAGAAAATAACTTGTAAAATTTCCTTTGGTTCCAACAGAAGTGTCAGACCTTGTTCTTTCACTCAATGGTAGTATTATGTGATTAATGCTTCCATGGTCCAAATCCAATTAAGTACCAGTTACAACATCCCCATGGATTCCTATGTGGAGATGCTCAGGCAGCTGGGTTTAACCTGGAGAAGAGAAGGTTAAGAAGTGATATGATAGCCCTGTTTAAATAGTTATTTAAGGGGTGTTATATTGATAATGTTTTCTGCTGCTCCAGAGAACAGGACCCGGAGCAATGGATTCAACCTAAAGGGACAAATATTCCACCTAAACATTTGGAGGAACTTCCTGACAACAAGAGCTTTTCAACAGTGGAACACATGCCCTTGGCATGTGGTGGAGTCTCTTTCTTTGGAGGTCTTTAAACAGAGGCTGTGGATGGCCATCTGTTGGGGGTGCTTTGATTGCAAGGTCCTCAGTGGCAGAATGGGGTTGGCCTGGATGGCTCTTTTGGTCTCTTCCAACTCTAAGATTTTACAATTCTATTATTCCTTTATTCAAAAAGGAATTTTGGAAGCCCATGTTTATGTAATTTGTGTTGATTAAATGAATCTAGTTGAACTGGGACTAGTAACTGGATTTAAGCTTATTGCATATATAAAACCATGCCTTGTATGGGCAAATGGTGCAATCTATTTCTTAAAGTTTTCTTCACATTGATGAAATGAGTTCAGCCATTCCATTTTTCCTTATAGTTAAGAGAATGCTCAGTCACAATGTAGCCTATGTATGTCTCTTTTTCTGTCCTTTATCTCAAATAATTCCCCCTCCTCCATTTTACGTTCACTTCACAGTGGGAAACTGCAGTAAATCTTATCCATATTTTTTCTTACAGTGATTTATAGCATGCTGCATACAGAACAACTGATGATTTGCTGACTCAGAGATTAATTTTGCATCTCAAAAAAAATTAAGTCTCATTTTGAGCATTCCTACCATACAATTTGCAGGCTGAGAAACACCATAATGTAGAGATTAGACTTCTGGTTCAACGTGAAGGAAATCCAGATTAGGATATTTGTCCAGGTACAAAGGTGATTTGGATGAAGGTAATTCAGAAGAAGAAGAAACTGGTTTCAGTGTGAAGGCAAAGAGAAATGAGGGAGTGTTCATTCCTTTTCCTTCCCATGGACCTCCAAGCTGTGAGATAATCCTCGTGTAAATTTCCCCTACTTCTCTCTCTTCCCCACCAATAAGCACCAGAAGATCAAGTCCTTTCCAAGACTTGACAGCTTCCAGGGGCGAGGTTTTGAATGGGGCACAAAGGATTAGAGAATAGCCCAATCCACCGAGTCCTGAAAGAGATATACATATATTTAAGCAACACTAAACATGCATGTATGTCACTAACAGGATGCCACTCAATAATGGTTGAGAAGATTGGCTTTCAGAATCACCTAGAAGCAAACCACTTACAACATCTAATAGACCCTTATCACATCCCAGACATTATTATTATTTATTGACATGAATCCTATTGATAGTCTCCACTAGAGTGAACTCACTGAATTAATTTTTTGGAAGTGAGGGGGGGTGTCCCACAGCCCCTTTCCTTGGCAGACCAGGGCCATGGCAACCACATGCCACAGCCCTGATCTGGCCTTTCTGTGGCCCAAAAAGGAGCTGGCTTTTTTTGCCACTTTTTTGCCACTTTTTTTGGCACAGCACAGGTAAGCACTGTGCCAAAGATGCAGTGTAATGCTGCCTGGCATCTGATCAGGTGGGCAACTGGGGGGTGGCATGTGGGTAGTGTCTGGGTGGCCGGAGTGCAGACACCATGCCCTCACTTCGCTCCAAGGCCAGCTCTTTATGCCAGTCTGTTGAGGCCATGAGTCAACACATGTAAATCCCATTGATTCAATTATTTACCCTTGTCAGAACTACCAGTAAGATTCTGATCATTACATCTAGTCACTAATGGTGTCAAGAAAACTCCATGATAGCTTTATCTCAAGTCAGAAATGTCTTGAAAGTACACAAAAAACAACAATGATAACCACCACAACAAAACTAAACAAAACAAAAGTAGGATTCTACTAAATCTTGCCCCTCAAACATCTACTCCAGCTCTATGGGGGTATACTCAACTTTTTTTGTGATTTGACATGGTGTTATCACTGGTGGAAAACAAGTTTGTCATGTCTACACTTTGAATGAAGCCAGGAAAGGAAGAGGCACATCCTAATTGCCAGAGCAGTTAGAACACTGCCTATCTTTCTGCACTTTGCTGAATAATTTGCACTGAGTAAAGGGTACTGTGTATTTGACAGCATGGTATTTCCATCTAGGGACAGCAAAATGCCTCTGAGAAGCAGAACATGAAAGCAATGAATGTCTATTGTATCTATTGTAGATATAATAGATGCCTACAAACTGATATCTGTTGTCTATTGTAGAGTTTAAAAGTAACATGTTAAAAGTAATGGTGGCACATATACTTTTTTTAGTATCACATTTTAGTAACATGATCACTTTTTAAATA
Organism: Urosaurus nigricauda; assembly: GCA_034509955.1. Lineage (NCBI taxonomy): Eukaryota > Metazoa > Chordata > Lepidosauria > Squamata > Phrynosomatidae > Urosaurus > Urosaurus nigricauda. Next base: position 249,561,493 of record JAOEGL010000001.1, on the reverse strand, counting down.
CTATCATAAAAATTGCAATTTTGCATAGCAACAATGCTGGGAATTAAGAGCTCTGCTATCTTTCAGCATGTAGTCTTCATTGTGGCAGGTAAGTGTTGATCAATTTACACTTTGATAGACAGACAGTAGCTATTTTGGCTGGGAAGTGTTGATAGATTCATCCTCCCCTTCTTTTTTAAAGGCATGATGACTATAACCACAGATTCCATGTTAACATTAGGCTTGTTCCACACTAAGAGTTACTTAGAGCACTCATGACTATTATAAGTTATGTTAGCTAAATATTAATTTCAGGTAGACTTTGATGCATTAGGCAGGAAGCTGCCTCTTGCTAGGGTCTACATGCAGTATAGGAGGCATGCTGGAAGGGTATGACAGCGAAAGCTTGGGATCTGTCCAACCTGGAAAAATTAGACCTCATTTTAAAGTATAAATTGGAATTCCCTCCAATGCCCCATCTCCTGATGACAAAAAATAGTCTCATTGATATGCTCAGGAGAGTTTAACTGTCTTGCTGACCTCTACTGAAAAGAAATTCTGCCAAACTGGCTTAGACTGGTATGACCCCCACCCCCATTGTAATGTTTTGTGCAGCATTACAGGTGCTTAGAAGGAGGCAGGGGGAGGTTACATACCCATCTCTTCTCTGCTGACAGACCAAAACCTTTCCATAAGAGACATGAGTTTTGCACTCATAACTTTAAGCACATGGGGCCTTTTGAACCTTCCATAGAATAACAATACTGCAATCTCATGTTTTGCCTTGCCCAGCCAGAGGTGTTCCCTTTACTCCAGGTGACAATCCCCAGAGTATGAAAGGATTAAATACAGGCAAAGGGCCAAAGCAATAAAGAGACTCCTGATAGAAGTACTCCTGGGGGAGGGGGAAAGAGCCTCCAGATAGCCCCCTTCATTAAGAACCTGCTACCCCTACTTTCCATTCCGTTGATTGTTAGTCATCCAGTTTCCCTGGAGTCTTCACATTAGAGGATGAGAAAATCCATGGGTGTCTCAATCTGTAATTCCTTAAATTTAGCTACACACCTCTGCACAACCCTTAGATTAGTCAGGAATAGGGTTTAATACCCATCTTTCCCCTCCTTTCCATTGGAAAGCAGCCGGTATTGAACACAGATTGTTCTGATGTACTTAATAATGAAATAATTGTTTGTGCTTGGCCTCAACCATATTTTCTTTCTTTATTTTTTTCTTTTTCTCTTTTAGAGCTATTCTGGTTAATTGTCCATTTCAAAAACCTGTAGCCTGTAAGGTCCTGCAGTGCCTGGAAGTGCATTTTCCCAAAACCAGTAAACCCGACATGCTGCTCTTATCATGACTAAGGGGCAAAACAGACTGCCATAAAAAGCCAACTTGGAGGCATGGCAGATGACACACATCTCCAAGATGCCTGGAAGCCAGCTTCACACTGCCCAGCTGCCCACATGTGGGCTGGCTTCTGGGTGCTCCAGCAGCACCAACATGGCTTCCATTAGCGGCGAAGCAGAAAGGTGGAACCTATTGCTGAATCCTTTTAAATGGAAGTCCCCAAGAGAGGACCACTCTTCATTTCTCTCTAGATCACTCTCATTTTACATAACATTCATTCTGTTAATAAAGATAGAACATCCTCCTTTCCTTTCCTTTCCTTTATTTTTTGGGGGGTGGGGAGGGTGGGGGATTTATAGCCAGACAAACAAAGTGGGTCCTCATTTTACTCCCTAATTGTAGTACCTGGGATTCAGACCCAAAGAATAAGGCATTAAGAATTCATGGTGGCAAGAATTATATTTATACTTACATAAATGGTGGAAATGTGGTGTTCAAGGCTCAAATAAACTAAAAGTAAAAATGAAAGACTCCCCCAGCCACAGGAACTGGGACCATATGTAAGCTGTGGAAGTAAGATGTGGATGAAGGATGAAGACTAAAAAGAGCTTAGAAGATATACTTTTTGGATAACATTTTCCAGAATCTCCCACTGTCTGTGCAAGCTGTAGATGTGTAAGAATTGTAGCCCTGAAAAAGAAACTTTTCCAAGCTCTGACATGAAGCAGAGAAGGAGCTGGGGAGTGTGGTAAAAAAGGAAATAACCTGTTTCCTGGCTGAGTGACAAATTTGCAAAATATAATTGTGACAGTACCAGGAGCTGAGTGTATTTGCTTGACCCAGTGAAGGAAAATGCTGTGAAATGTCTCCTGCCACCACTTAATGACAGCTTTTCTATTTGTGTTGTGTTGCCTAGACAGACTGTCACCATGTTTCAATCCATCGTGGTTAGTCAAAGCATACAAGGAAACTATTGATTTGTGTTCATTCGGTTACAAATGGTGAGTAGATTCCAGTTCTAACAACTGGGTCTCTTTCATACTTTGTACACTGATTCTGTAATGAAAATCAAAACATCTGAAATGAGGTTCAGAGCATGTTATTGTATCTGTAATTTGCTTTATGATAAAATAAATCCATGTTAAAGAATAGTACTTCTGTAATGCTGTTCTTCCTTTCTTGCATTTGTAGTGAGTACTGCAATACCTGAGGTGGAAGCAAGTCGGCAACATGCTTGGGAATAATCTTAATACCCCTGAAATGTTTTTGGGTGGGGGAAGGCACTGCCTTGTTCAAGCCTCTATTAACAATCTTTTGCATCATTTATTGATTTTCTGAAATAATTGACTAGGGTGTATTGCAATGCAGTGTCATAAATAAGTCCAATTTAGGATTTCCTAAAAAACGTTAAAAGTTTGGTGACTACTTTCATTGTACAATATGCAATAGTTGTTTCCTATTATAGCTTTCCAATCAGGCAAATATCAGGTGTAGGAAAGGAAGGATCTTATTTAAATTGAGATTCAATAGATGGAAAGTGCAACAAAGCCTCTGTGCCTGGACCCAATCCACTTCTTCTCCATCAACCTCTCATGGCACACAGACCATTTGTGAAAGAAAAATCTAACATTCAAAGATCAACCACATGAATAATGCCTCATGTATTTTGGCCCTTGCTGGTTCAGTACAGATGGCTTCTATAACTCATGTGAGTTCAAAATGCAGTACTTCTGTAAGAGTAACACACATTGTACTGCCATGAAAGGAAGAAGGTGATAAGATCCCGACATTCATCACTCCATCAGAGCATTTACTGAGTTCAGAAATAACAGGGCTATTTAAAGTTAAAGAAGTGAGAACGCTCTCCATGCTCATCCAGATCAATAAGGGTTTCTTCTCTTCTGGAAACTACTGGCTTGGATCCCAGACAACATAATTTATCAATGAGGGAAGAAGAATCCTAAATAGGAAACCATAAAAATATGCGGGACTCATAATGTTAATTTTTTTCCTCTGTGGAAGTAATTCAGTGAGCTGTAGAAACCCACATAACAGATGTGCTTATTTTTTATTGTTTGTGTTTTCCACATTTTCATTAACTTGAAAAGAGTTTAAATTAATTCTGTAGGCCAGGAGGATATGAAGTATAACATATAGTTCTTAAAGCTAAAAGGGGAAAAAACTTTGTAAGGATCAACCAGTGTCTTGTTTTACTTACTTGAATAACAGAGGCTGACATAATAGCTGGGATTTTTATTACTTTATGGCTTATTGTCATTTGTTTTTCTTAATTGCCATCATGTTTCCTTCAGCTTATGGCTGCTCTATGAATGATAGACCTCCATTTCGCCCTATCCACAACTGCTGTACTGTGGTCTTGCAGACTCAGGACCATGGCTTCCTTGATTGAATCTATCCATCTGGAATGCAGTCTTCCTCTTTTCCTACTACCTTCTACTTACCAAGCATTATTGTCTTTTCTAGTGAGTCATGTCTTCTCATGATATAGTCAAAGGTTCCAGGAACAGCTCAGACCTTACATTTATCTTTCTTTTCTTTTCCCTTCATGGTATCCACAGAAATTTTCTCCAGCACCACATCAAATAAGTTGATTCTCTTCTTAGGAGACTTCTTCACTATCTAGCTTTCACAACCATACACAGAAGTTGAAAATATGATGACATGGACAATCCTGACATTGGTATTTAGTGATATATCTTTATACTTCAGGACCTTATCCAGTTATTTCATTGTTAACATTCAAGTCTTTTTTTAAAAAATTTATTACATAATACATATCACATCGTTCAAGTCTTAATCTTGTTCTGATTTCTTGACTACACTCTGCCTTTTGGTTAATGACTGAGCCAAGGTATAGAAATCCTTGACTATCTCAGTGTCGTCATTGTTTCCTTTAAAGTTATATAAATCAGCTGTTGGTCACTATTTTTCTTTTGATAATGTTCACTTATAAGCCTGCTTTTGCACTTTCTTCATTGACTTTCATCAGTAGTTATACAAAGTTATAGTTATATTTTCTACTAGTGGTATAGTGTTATCTGCTTGATGTTCTTTCCTCCAATTTTCACATTTCCTTCTTCCAAGTCTAAACCAGCTTTAAATTTAGCAAAGGTCAAGAAATAGGGTGATAAAATGCAGCCTTGTTTGACTCTCTTACTAATTGGAAAACATTCTGTTTCTCTATATTCTGTCCAAATGCTAGCTTCTTGGCATGAGTACAGGTTATGCTTCAGGACAATCAAATATTGTGGTACACTCATATCTTTAAGAGCGATTCATAATTTTTCGTGATCTACAAAATTAAAGGCTTTGCTATATTCTATAAAGAACAGACTGATTTTCATCTGAAAATATTTGGTGCACTCCATTATCAAACATATGTCTGAACCCAGCATATACATCTATATATGGTAAAAGTTGTTGTGGAGGTTTGAGCATCAATGTATTTGTGTGGGAGATTAATGGATTCTTCAACAGGTTCAACTATCCACAACTTGAAAACAGTTTCTCTCTCTCTCTCTCTCTCTCTCTCTCTCTCTGTGTGTGTGTGTATAAAATTTCAAAAACAAACCTTGATTTTGTCATTTTATTTAAGAGATACCATTTTACTATGCCACTTTATCTAAATGGACTTGAGCATCCATGGATTTTGGTATCCACAGAGGATCCAGAGCCCAAATCCGACCCCCTGTACTAATTGACTTTATGGATTGTTTGGGATGAGGCATAGAAACTGTTGTACTCAGAGTGGCATAGCTTTGGGCCTCAAGCTAATACAGGTCTCTTGTTACTGTCTGTCCTGCATTGATTAGACAGACAAGATAGTGGCAGTCATTCTCAGGAGGTCAATTTATAGTTTTTGCATCTGAGCACCTGCTCAAACTATCTTATGTCCTGGTTCTGGAGCATTTTAGTATTGTGTTTATAGCTGTAGTCAGCAACATGTTTTACTAGCTGCCCACAATGAGGATGGGGAGGTTTTCAGCATGGTCACAGCACACTCTCTCGCACTTCAGAATTGGTCTCTGGGATGGGTGTGCCATGAGGAAGGAAGAGGCACCCGAGAGATTTTCTGGCATCAATAACTGTACTGGGGGCAAGATCGTCTACTGACATAAGGGAAAGATTATCACTGAGGTCCTCAAATAAACAGTGAGAGTGGAACACTACCATGTATTCAGAGAAGCTAATATGGGCTTCAATCACTTGAATATTTTTAAGATTTTTATTCTTATCAAGCTTGCTTATAAGGGCTGTAGCTAAGGCCTACAGTCAGTGAATATCTTTTCCCTCTTAATCAGTGATGTTGTTCATAGAATCATAAAACTGAGAGAGATCAGAAGGGCCATTAGTCCAAACCCCCGCCAGGCAGGAATACACAGCTAAAGCATTCCTGAAAGATTGACATCCAACCTCTGGCTAAAGACTCTCAAAGAAAGAGACCTCATCACCTTCTGCTGAACAGCTCTTGCTGCCATGAAATTCTTTCTAACGTTTGGCTGGCATTTTTTCTGCTTGTAATTTGATTCCATTGATGTGCTTTCTCTTCTCTGTACTAGGACAGAACAACCTTGCTCTATCTTCTATACCAATGCTACTCCAAGTGGTAGTCCTGGACTGGTCTGAATCTGTGAGCCATTGCCTGGTGGTCCCTGGTGAATTAGCAGGAAAGAATGAAACAACTGTAGTAAATGGGTACAAGTAGAGTCCTGGACCAAGGCAAATTGAGGGGGGAAAGTATTGGTACCCCATATCAGACAGCCTGAGGTACACTGTTTTACGTGAAATCCTCTCAAATAGTTTTAAAAGGCAATTGTATCACCTCTAAATATTTTCTCCACTGAGGTGCTTCATAGGGCTTAGGTTCCTGAACTTTTACCATCTTTGTTGTCCTTCCATTCCTTTTTGTTCACTGGATATTTAACTTTATTTAACTTCATTTCAAAATCTTTTAAAACAAGATTTTTAATAGATAAGCATCCCAAATCATACTGCCAAAAAACCTACTCCCACCCCCACCCCCCAGTCCAGTTCTAATCAGGACAGATATTTTTGCATATTGTTCCATCCATAGGAACAAAATAACTATGAAATTCCTTGATGGCAGAACTTAGCAGTAGCATCTGTTGTATCTTTGCAACTCCAGAAATCAATGCCACACATTATGGAGATTTCTGCAATAAAATTACTGACTCTCACATCATTTTCTGCACCTATGGAAAGAATTCTGGAGGCATGGAGGTGGCCCCAAAGGGCACATCATTTGTCTACATTCTGCTTCGGGGGCAGGGGGAGGGGGGACAAGTGGAATTTTGAAGAGGGAGACCCAGTGAACCTGTCAAAGTGAGGTTAGCTGTCAGAGGCCTTCAACATGTGAATTCTTAAGATACCAAAGAAAAGACAGCTTAGACATCTGTTTAAGGTGACCGGCCTCTGTACAGCTGGAGAATCTAAGTGCCAGTTGGTTTCAAGGGTAGTTGCATCCTTTAGCCTTATACCAGATATTGTTTGTTTTACCATTTTATACTTTCAGAAATGGACAGATGGAGGGAGAGCACAAGAATTGTTCCTATCCCTGACCTCAGATTTGCTTTTTCCCCCTAAATCCCAAATGTAACCTGATGCCTGAAATAGGAATTCCAATGAAGTGAAATTCATTATAAACAGCTCAGGAAGGGGAAAATAAATTAGCTTCAAACATAAGTAGTTTCTTTCTCATCATCTTCAGTCTTTCCAATTTAAACTGTTGTTCTCAATCAGGTTTACTGAACTGCTAATGGGAAAAAACTGTTTCTACTATTTCTTAGCAAAGTTACTTTTTTGGGATTACAACTCTCAGGTTTCTCCAGCCTGCCTGGTCAGTAGCCATGTGAGTTTGGGTGTTCCAGGAGTCACAGTCCAAAGAAATGCTGTTTCCCAGTCCTGCTTTGTATAAACCATTCTATTTTATAGGTGACAGATTAGGTCTCAGCAATGAATTATTATTTGCAATAAAAATGGGGCAAGCCACACTGATGAAAACGGATTGAGATAGGGCTACAGTAATGTATGGATGTAATTTATGAAGAAAAGATACAAAAAGATAGAGCGGAAAACTGTAGATGCAAGCAGAACAAATTTGCCATCCAAGCACAACAAGTGGACTTCAATTTACCAAAGGTCGGGGTTATCTGCCCTTCCGCATCTTGGAGTACAAGATTATGGGATGTGCACATTTAAAATGCAGAAATTATTTCTGTGTGTCTGAAGCAGATATGATACATGAAATTGCTTGAAGGCTTGAAAACTTCCAGCTGTTGACCGGGATAGGGCTAGATCAATATTGGTCAACATGAAGCCTCTGCTCTGCTTCTCTCCAGGCCACTGCTTTTATTTCCTGCTGCCAATCAGTATTTAGTATAACCTAGGCTGGAAACTGAGTTTATATCAAAAAAATAAATCATAGCATGTAGTCTCTTGTCTTTCCCCTATTTTTTATGCTTCATCTTCTGACACAGAGGTTTTCAAACTGTGTTGTCAGAAACCCTGGAGCTTCTCAGAAGTCAAGCAGGGCTTCATTGATGTGAAGCTTGACAATGGGGGACAAACTTTAATAAAAGGCATCTTGTCCAATATGACCAGTCTGTTTCTGAGATGCATAGCAAGGATGTATTCTAAGACAATTTTGATATCAGATAGGAAAAGGCTGGCAGGGTGTGTGATGATTGACCCCATAGTTCACCACTACAACTTTCTCTATCCTACTGATTGTTTTTGGATTACAGATCCAATCAATCCCAGCTTGCATGGCCAATGGTTAGGGATGGTGGGAACTGTAAGACAATGGAGCCAAAGGGATCCTGGTTGGAGAAGGCGGGAAAAAAATGGTCCACGCCTAAACAAACGACATTAAGCAGAAATAAACAAGCATTTTGACATGTAATAAACAAGCAAAAAAGGCCCAGTACAGATGGGTCCTTTGTGCCTGGGGCCCAAATTAGGTCTAGGTAAGGATGGGTGTCCACATGCACCCAGACCTACTATTTGTGCCCATGCATCATCTTGCTGCACCCCTGTCCACATGGGACGCACAATGATGACACCACCGTGCCCCACGGACATCATCATCATGCACAAGCACAGCAATGGCACCCTGCATGCTGCCTAAAAAGAACCCACCAGGAGCAGGTTCTTTTTAGGCCTCCTGGAGGCCAAGCCATTTGGTTGGCAGGGTCTCCTTCCGGGACAGAAAGGGGCAGTGGCTCACCACCCCTTTCTGCCAATCTGTGCAGCCCCTGAGTTAGTCCAGCCTAGTCTAACTCCTGCAGTATCCTTATTGCAAAAGAGAGACTTGCAGGAGGTTAGATGCTGTAGGAATGATGAAACCATGGCACAAACAAAATGGATAGAACTGACACTCCTTACTTGCAAACACAGTGTTCCCTCAAACAAAGTCAAACTAATCCAGGCATTTCTCTTCCTGTCAGAGGAATTGTATGCATGTCCTCTGAGAAGTAAATTAAATCCCACTGAGCTCATTTGGATTTATTCCCAGGTAAATACAAGATTGCAACCTTGAGTCCTCTAAAATAGGCGGCTACAATACCATACTGTCATACTTTTCCTCTTTCAGGTATCAAGAAAAGAAAATGTTCAGCTATCCAAGATGCACATCAACATTCTTCATATAAATGATATTAGGGGAGTTCAGTTGCAAATATTCTACCATCCAAGTTTGCATTATAGAAAAGAGCATGTTTCTAAGATAACTTTGGCTCCTTTTTTGTGAAAGAAAATATTTGCTGTTCTCTCTTTCCCTTTATCTGGGTAAAACTTATTTTCATATTTTGCTAATATAACTTTTTTTTGCCTTGTATAATTTCTTACTCAAATGTGGATCAAAATATTTTCAAGTCCCTTTTAGCAGCAATTTGCACTACACTGAGAAGAGCAAGCACTTCTAATAGATTGGTTTTTATGCAACTCCAAACAATTTACAGAGATTAGGATGTTGTCACAAAGATACCGGAAGCTTAGGGATTGCTCTCTGAAGCTGTTCTATACTGACAGCTAATTGGTAGCACTCTTTGATAGTCCTTTCATAGCTGGATACATCTGAATGAAAATAATCACAAAGAGAGCTCATTTTTGTTTATCATTATTTTTTTTCTTGGTTTGGTAGACAGTTTTGAGTTTGCTTGTTTTTAGAGTTTGCAGCAATCCTTGCTAATATTCTCATCATCTCAGGCTAATGAATTTGCTAAATTTGTTTTCTGATTTGCTTGTTTTTTTCAGTTGTCTTCCTCTTTAGTGGTCCATAAAGGCAATCTGGTGACTGAATATAGTAATGCCTATAGTTATTACCATACAATAAAGTTATGCCTAAAGTCATTTCTGTTTTTGCTGATGTAATTTCTCTTTTTAAACTGGCAGTCTATGTCATTGTCTTTTAAGAAAGAATGATCCTGCTGCCACTGGAACCAGTGCCAATACCTCATTTCCACAACAGACTTGAGAAATTCTACCCTACTTGGGCCATCATGACCTTGAGAATTTGTGGCTTCTCAACATCATTGCAAGAAGTTATGCCGTCAAATTCTGGAACTATCCTCCCTGAAGCATTCTTGGGACGGTAGCCCTCTCATCCACATTACTTCAGGCAGTTGACTCTCTCTGGCAAAAAAGGGCAATTCAACTTGTCCTTCCTTCTCAACTTTCTTCTCTACCTTGGTCCAAGACTCAGAGGGAGAGAAGAACTGCTGGACCTGACCCCCTTTCCCACCACAATTCCCTTCTCCTTTTGTGTGGTGTCTTTTTAGATTGTAAGCCTGAGGGCAGGGAACCATCTATTTAAAAAAATAATAATTGCAAGCCATTCTGAGAGCCTTTAGAGCTGAAGGGTGGGGTATAAATACTGTAAATAAAATAAAATAAAATAAAATAAACTTCAGCAATGGTTATTCTCCTGTTACTTCATCTCAACCAAAAACGACAGGGGGTTGCACCCTATACTGGATCTGCTTTCCTGCCTGGCATGCTGCTCAAGAACATTTGTCAGGCTGCTATCTGTTTGTAGCCAATGACTTTTATAACTTATTACAGAGATGACTTGAGGTCTTGAGCTGATACCACCTTTGGCAAATCTGTACTGTATTCCTCTTTAACCCAACCACATTTTGATGTTTCAGAACAATTCTATCTCCTAAAACTTGGTTCTGTAATGTGTAATGATATTTTAGATTATTTCTGTCTTCTGAAACTTGTGCTTTGATATTGACTTATATGGGTAGGGTATGTTATGCTCACGTTTGATGTCTTGCATTGACTTGATGTTTAGTAAACCTCTGATTTGTTTGCAATGACTCATTGCCTCCTACCTGTGGAGCTTGCCAGTCTCTAATTTATGTGACTCACAGTAATCACAAAGAGGGAGGACAGGGTGCATACCTATAGCTGTAGGTTTTTAAAGTGGTCTTCTGTGAACTCCCACAACTCCACAGATCGTCCCCTCTTTGTGTCCTGCCTGACCTTTGGAATGCTGCTCAGTGCCCAGTGGAACTTGTGGTTTCAGCAGGAAGGCCCCTATATAGGCATGTTGGAGGTGAATGGGACTATCACCAAAACAATTAAGTAACACACTAGAAGATTTTGAAAGACACACTGTGCAGGCACAGTATAACTCGTTTGTATGAGATCATTGATGACAATTCAAAGAACTACAGTTACAGGTATGTATGTGAATTAACATTCCAATTGGCTATGTGCTATTGTGCATACAATAATTTTCCTGTAATAAAATACTTAGCCATTAAATGTGAAATTCAGCAAGAAAAGTTGGTGCAGTCAATTTCAGCAGAAAAAGCTGGCACGGAATTAGAGATGTTAATATCTCCGCATCTAAACAGGGGGTACCTCAGGAGTATTTATTTGCTTATTTATTTAATTTATACTCTTCCTTTCTCAAGGAAAAGACCAGGACACATCTAAGTTTCTTTTAGTCTACACCTCACAGGATAACAAGTGGCTTCAGTACCTCATGTGAGCAAACAGTGCCTGGAATCTTGCTGGCTAGTCCCAACCAAAGTAGACTCATTCAACTCATTGTTGAGGAGTGAGTCAACATGTAGGCAAAACCAATTGTTTCAATGGCTCTACTCTAGTGAGAACTGACAATATGATTTACAAGTAGTTCACTTTGAAGTCAGGAATGCCTGCAGTTCATTAATGATTTAAACCATATGTTGTAACTGCATGGAGTCCCACTTCAGGGTTTTGAAGCACATAGAATATTTGGGTGATAGATACTAAATCATCCTTTACCCTCAGCATATCTTGCTGCAGTCTGTTCTCTCTAGAACTTTTCTCTTCGGACATAAATTCAGAAGTAAAGTGCTTAGAGGAAAAAACTACAGCAGCAAGTGCAGGGAGAATTCAATTCCCTTCAAGTTTAGATCAAAAATGTGGATTCCACTCCCTAATTTATACATCTTTGGCACAAATACAGGATAAAACCAATGAATCTGGTATCTTCATATATAGCTTGAACCCTGCTCACAGTTGCAGGTTTACTTCCACATTGTGAATAATCATAATCATAATCATACCCTTTTGCCAAAACAGGGACTCAGGGCAGCTCACAACATTAAAAAAAAGTACAAATAAAAACATACAAAAATGCTACATTAAAATAGACTTAAATTATTACAATATTAAAACAAGTTACATATTAAAAGAATAAAATACAATTAAAAAGATTAAAATGTTAACAATACTTTAAAACAATAGAATGCCACCCCATCCCATGCTTTAACAACTCTCTGCAAGACTTACAGGTACTCATTTTAGCAACCTCAGAATGATGCTAGGCTGAGTCAACCCTAAGCCTCTGGCTGGGATTTAACGCAGAACCTTGTGGTTTGTGAGTGAGTATGTGCATTTAACCACTGCACCATCAGGGCACATTTTCCTTGACAGCAGGGGTGAGGGGACAGGGATCCAGAGCACCACCCATCCTTTGCAGAGTATTGCAAGAGGTGACTCCCTGCTTTATACATCAAAGTCTAATATTCATATTTATTGGGCGTAACTCATAACAATATGAGTCTGGCCTTATGAAAAGTGATTCTTAGGGTGTGACTATCCAGTTGTGCAAATTTAGGCTGGCATATTCCCACCCTGAATAATATGGAAGTGAGCTAAATGGCAGCTATCATCAGAGATGGCCTTAGATTAAGATTAGACAATTGTGGTTCTTCAGATGTTTTTTAGCTGTAAGCACTATTTGCTAAACTGGCAAAGGCTGAAGGGTCACAGTTGTTCCCCCTCCCCAGCCTTACTTAGATTGTCCAGAAGTGAGGTTACTTTTGTCTTCCTCCTTGTAGGGCAGGAGTGGGGATTGTGTGGGACTTCAAATGCTGCTGGACAATAACTCCTGGAATCTCTTGCTATGTCTATGCTGCCTAGGTTTTCTTGGATCTTCCATCCAACAATATCTGAGAACTATGCTTTGTTCACCCTTGATCTGTGCTGAGTCAGGGACTGGAACAATGGGAGCAACTTATGGTAACTCTATTACAGGGTTTCTGTCTGTCTGTCTGTCTGTTAAGTTTTCTTCAGGGAGGATTTGCCATTGCCTCTTGTCTAAAACCACTTGTCACTTGGCTTGTCTAAAATCACCCAGTGGGTTTCCTTCACTGAGTAGGGATTTGAACCCTGGTTTCCCAGAGTCTTAATCTGACACTCAAACCACTACGCCCCACTGGCTCTCATGTTCAGCTATATATGTGTAAATAACGGTAATTTTCTCATAAATACCTTAACTGTGTTTATGATGGTCTCTTCCTAAAGAAACCAGATTATGGGTGAGTACTGGATCCACTAAAATATCTCAGAAGACATGTGTATGCCTATCACACAACATTCTGGTCATCACAGAAACCATTCTTTGTGGGCTGAGAGGCAATACAGAAATACCTTAAATAAACAAAAGTAATAAATATATGAAGGATGACTGCAGAAGGTCACCATGGTATGGAAAATATATTTCTGCATTGATGAGAGGCTATGCTTAAATATTTGCAGGTATTAAAATGACTAAGTGACCCAATGGGACCTTGATCACGAACAGGGGATATATTAAAAGTCTTTAACAGAATAAAAATAGTGGTGACTGGTGGTCTCCATGTTGACGTAATGGTGATTCTGCCCTAGAATTATAACAGCAATCCATGATAGCTATGGGAGATACCAGCAACCTTAGCATTTGAGTGACAGGAGCTGGTTTTAATGCACAGTTATTTGCACACTTATTTTAAATATTTTGCCAAGTGATATTATATTTAAAAACATGATCTCAACGGACCCTGGCTAATGGGCAATTTTCTGTGTTCCTGACATATTGCCTTGTTAGTAGCTCATTAACACCTGCTGCTAGTGAGCAATATTCCTTGGGGGATTCTCTTCTGCTGTGCACTCACCTGATGGAAAGCTAATTGCGTCACTGTGCCATGTTCCCGTTAAAGCTGCAGAGCATCAGTGATTAATAAAGCACTAAAGTAATGAGGAAGTAAGCCTAGAACTTGGTGCAAGCCTCCCATGCCCTGTAGATCTGTGAGTCTTCCTGGAAAAGAGCCCATTTGAACATAACCAGAGCCTCCAAAAGTTGTTTTACTTTAAAGTGACTGTGTGTGTGACCTAAGAGAGCAAGGTACTCTTCACCATCCAAAAGGAGACAAACTGGTTCAAATCACCAGAAGATTGTTCCATGAACAACCTGAATGAGGACATCCTGGCTCTTATATGCCAAATATGTTAGCATGTTTGTGACCGTCATCCTTACATTGTGACAGTAGTGACTGGTGGTTTTCATACTATTGGGGTGGCAAATCTGCTCCAGATTATAGTCTGAACTTTAGGCATGTCTCTCAAGGTACTGAACCTTTTGAGAGAGGGAAAGAGTTCAGCACCTTGAAAGTTTGGTCAAAAACCTAGAACTAATTTATTGATCCACCGATATGAGAACCACTAACTACCACTACAGTATCAGAGGCACCTGCAAAGGATATCAGTGTCGCATAAACATATAGAATTCATAGAATAGCCCAATGTGGACATTAGGGTTTGGAACTGCCATTCCTTTCACATCTTCTCAGGAACATACAAAGCTATTTGCCCCGTGTTAGAGAAATGGCTCATTTAGTTTTAGCCAGCTCAAGGTGGTATGATGGGATTATATATATATATATATATATATATATATAATTTTGACTCATTTGGCCCCCATTAATATGCATCCCATATAGAATACCCTGGCTTCCCATCATTCTGCTGTTGTTTTTATCATTTTATCATTGTATTTTTTATTGGGAATATGAAGTTATTATTTTGGAAGGAGGGATAATGGATTTATTATGTATTTTATCTTATTTTTTACTATTTTTTTTATTCATATTGTAAGCCACCTCAATCCATCCAGAGAGGGGGGATATAAATATTATTATTACTATTTTTATAATTGCCACCCAATAACCCACAGACAGAAACACCGTGATCCTGAAAATATTCTCTTCTTTCAGAGTTTCCACCACTGTCTCAGGTCTACATCAACCTTTCAAATGTCCATCAAGCTGTTTGCTTATCTTGTTGGTGCTTCTGCCCTTTTTTCACTGCCTTCACATTAAGCATTTGTCCTAATTTTGCTATAGCAGCACCCACATTCTAGAAAATGATGGATTTGCTATATTTCACAGTATACTTCGTACCAGACTCACTGCTGTAGCAGTACCAATGCTGGGTGCTAAAGGAGAAAACAGAGAATGAGAGCTACTTTTCCATACTTTCAATGGCCAAGTGTCAGAAGTACTGAGAGAACTGTATTTAATAATAATAATAATAATAAATAATAATAAAACTTTTATTTATATCCTGCTTTTTGTTAAAACAATCAAAGTGGCGTACAACCTTAAAATGATACCTTTCCCCATATGCCTTGTGTCTGGATCACTCCTATGGCAATCCCAACACCAGATGCTCTTGGGTGGTGGAAGAAAAAGATAACTGCCTCTTAGTTCTATGGTGCTGAAGGAAGTAATGGGTGGAAGATACAGAGTTGCTGGGAGGGAAGATTAAACATTGGGGCTTTCTAGATTGGCAAAAAGAAATGTGTTCATGGCTGCATGAAAGTCTAGCCTTTAGATGAGAAAAAGGGAAAGTGTGCCATGAAAGCACTTTTTTTGCGTTTTAGGGGAGAAGAAGCATCTTTAAAAAGGTGCTGGTTTTCCCAGCTTCTTTTTTAAAAACTGCAGAACAGCGCAGCTCCATCTAAAGGCTGTGGTGCAGCTGCTAAGCATTAAGGAAAAGGCAACTTCATGTCACACTTTCCTGCCAATCTAGAAAGCCCCATTGTCACCAAAGAAAAAAAGCTGAGTACATTTAGGCTTGTATTTGAGGCGGCTTTCTGAGCTACCACAGTTGGTCATCCAGACCTAAGAATTACAGACTTCGGCAGTATCTTCAAATTACATTTTTGATTTACAGCATATATGGATACTCAAAGATAAAGTGCATGCATGTTTCTTTTCAAATATGAAGGATGCATGTGTGCAAACTCACCCTTAGACCCTTTCAACTGAATAAAAACTAATTCTATTCATACTTGAACAGTCATACCCAAGGCTAATTGTCTTCTGTGTAACTGGATCCATAGAGAATGAGGGTAGCTAAGCATATATATTTTAATCTGGGGTATTTAACACTCAGGTAGCCAGTACTATGAAAGCCACAAAATTTTCCTACTGTTAAAGTTATCCCTACTGATTTCAGTCCGTTTAGAATGAAAGTGAAAAATATGAGGCAGAGGAGATTAGCTAGCAGTAAATGACTGGAACATAAGAATCTCATGCATCAACTTGGTTTAATCAATTAATTGTTTGAAAAACATCATTCATTCCAAACCTGGTTGAATAAAAATGGGTGTAGTTTAGAAGGAAAATATACTGTAATGCACAATGAATAAAGTGATACTATTTCCACATATGATTACAACAGTCATAGTACTCAGAATGCCCACTCTTGCAACAAATCAGCCATATATCTAAAGTAGCCATCTTAAAATACTGGCATACACTTAGCAGAAAAAAAATACAATCCCAGTCTGCAGCAACTGACAGCAAAGTAAAGACTGGAGAGAATATAATTGAGGACCCACCAAGGAATAATGAGACCAGACAAGCAAGTTGGGTTAATCAAGGGCCACTTTATTGACCTAATTAAATACATTTACCAAATCCTGGAAGACCAAAAGGGCGAGCCACCTGATACAGGATCAGATGGGGCTAGAGGACAAGGCACCACAAAATATAGGACATTCATCAAAGACCATAATTAAAAGTTATTAAAAGCCAAATAAAAGCTTTAAAAACTAACATAAATGTATCATGCTGCTTAGGCATGGTCAAAATGGAGGACATTTTGAAATTCCACCTGGACAGAAAGTTTAAATGTAGGACATGTCCTGGAAAAGGAGGATGTCTGTTCACCCTGGATTTGGGTGACCAGGATTTGGGTACACAGACTGCCAAAGGTCAAGCAAAAAAGTGACAGCAATGAAGGTACTGCATATACTCATGTAAAAGTCTAGAAATGATTATACGTCTACTGATTATACACATTATACTGTATAAGTCTAGAAATCTTAGTAAAAAAAAATTACCCAAAAAACCTGGGCTGACTTATCCACAGGTCAATAAAGTACTGTACTTTGACTTTTATATAAAAACAGAAGAGCTCTGGTGTCACAATAAATTACAAATTCCAGGATTACATAGGATGGAGTCGTGACACTTAAAGCAGTGCAAACTGCATGAATATTGCAGTGCGGCAGCAGCCTAAAATACCTACTTTTCAGTCATCTCTATTCATTTATGATGGGCATACACATTTCTGCCAACCCTAATTAGAAAGTGCCAAGATATGAGCTTCTGCATTGTTTAGAATTAAAACATCAATTCATTTTTTAAAAGAAATGTCAATTGTTTTTATTCAGCATTGCTCATCTCTTATTAAGTTCTTTGCTGTAATGGCTGCTTTTATAGTGCTAGCATGATCATCCAAGAGTTTTGAAGTTCACATTGATGGAGGCTACAGTTTTATACTTTAAGTTGTGTCTTGGCCTTTATTGCTTATAATTGTCCTGCATAGGCTAATGCATTAAGGGTGTTCCCTGTATATAGTTTTGCTATGCAACACATGTGTAGGCCTAGGAACCCAGTGCTTATTGCAATCAATCACTTTATTCCATACAGCCATTCACCTTTCCCTCCCCTCTTACTGCTTTTCACAGATTATAGTTCCTGCTGCCTTTCTCTCTCTCTCTCTGTCTCTGCTCTGTATTTTGCCATGGGTTTCAAAATGGGCACTTGGGCAACGTTGGCTTGGTGCCCTTATTTTCCATGCAAATTTGCAAGTTCCTTTCTGGTCTGATCTCATCTGGGATGCATTACATCACAGGACTGATTCACTTTTTACTACAGGTGGATGGAAATAATACCACAATCTTCCAGTTCAGGAAAGATCAAATGGCACAGGGAGCCTATAAGATAGGGATGGGCAAGGTGCAACTCTCCATGTGCATCAGGACTGCAACTCCCATCAACAATAGCCAGTCAGTGGTGAACAATTCTGGAGCTACAGACCACTTTGCTCATCCCTTTAACAAGATCTCAGCGTAGTCCTAGGAAACCTTGACTCTGAGCTTAGTCATCTGCCTAAGCCACAGACTAAACCAGCTGATCCATTAATTGGAGCGCTTGTACAAAGGCATCAGACACTTGTCTCTGAATCAAATGCTCTCACAAGTCCTTCATAGTGGTCTCCCCAGTCACTGCCTTCCTTTATTTTGTCAGAACCCTCCATTTCCTTCTCTCTTCTCTGATCACCCTTGCCCTTTTTGCATGTGCATAATAATCTTGACTCTTATTGGCATTCCCCAATACCCACATTATCATTCCAGTCTGAATCCCCTTGACATTTCTTTGATGTTGCAATGCTTCCTCTTCTGTCTTCAGCAGTCATTAGTAACATAGGGACCAGCAGTTTGGTTCAGGGACTGATAATTCTTCCCTTTCTTCAGCCTCACCCTCCAAGGATCTTCTCAATATTCACTACATACGTTACATCACTTCTTTTTCAGACTGTTCTCCACGTTCTGTTTAGAGCTAATTCATCATGGTGCATGATTTCTTCCTGTCTTGCTCACCTCACCTTCTAACCCTTTCTAAAACATGGCACAAATCCTCAGGCACCTAATTGACTAGTAGACTACTAGTCTACCTCTACTGCATAACATGATGGTCAAGGTTAATTCCTCTTTGCTGTTGTAGTTTTCTCTATTCTCTTTTTAGCTTATCTAACACTATTTATCTGTTTACCAGTAGAAGTGCTTTATACTCCTCCCTTGAGCTATGTCACCACTTTTGTCCTTGCTTTCAGTGCTATACATTGTTTCTTCGTTTGTGCTCAAGCTATTACCCTGATTCTGGAAGCCTTCAATAGTCTCATTGGCAGCAGATCTAATTTCCTGGCTTCTTGCTTTCTTTCACAACTTTCTTTGATCTGTACACCCACAGCATATTGTTTTAGTGTTTTGACTTTGTCCTTTCTGCACTTTCCCTCCCATCCGAACTGAACTTTTCCTCTCTGGTCATAACATGGCCTTGTCATCTCCCTCTCTTTGCTTCATTTATTTTGTAACTCCCATTCCACCAATGAACTTTTCTTAGGCTGCATCTACACTGCAGAATTAATGCAGTTTGACACTACTTTAACTGCCATGGGTCAATGCTATGGAACTCTGGGATTTGTAGTTTTGTGAGATATTTACCCTCCTGTGTCAGAGAGCTCTGGTATGCCAACAAACTACAAATCCCAAGATTCCATAGGATGGGGCCATGACATTTAAATGATGTCAGGCTACATTAATTTACTACTGTGGCAGCATCCTTATTCTCCCATCCAATCCTTTCCATCCCAAGAGAGTCAGTGATAGGTGGGGAAAAACAGTGACATACTAGGGGGTACTTTCCTTGTTGCCATTGTCGTTTATTCATTTATAACTCATCTTCCTCACAATATTATAATTCAAGGCAGCTTACAGAATGTTAAAACCCAAACATATAACACCAACCCTAAGGCATTTTAAAAACAATTTAGCAGTCTATAGAATTAATACAATTTTTTAAAAAAACTAAAAGCAAGAAATAAAAATCAACAAAGCAATATTCCTTTAAAAGCTCATTCTAACCAGTTGCTAAAAGCCTTTTGGAATTAGAGTGTTTCATCATCAGAAGAGGAACAAGAAGGGAGACTAGAAGGAGACAAGAAGGTCTAATCCACACTGCAGAGATAATCCAAATTGAGACTGCTTTTACTGCTCTGGATCAATGCTAGGGAATTTTGGGAACTGAAGTTTTGTAAGACATTTAGCCTTCTTTGTAAGAGAGCTCTGGCATCACAATAAACTACAATTCTCGGGATTCCCTGTGGATTGGACCATTGAGGGGTAGTTCTAAAGTCTGTGGTCAGCCAATGAAAAGCTCCTCTCTTTCCTTGGTTCCAATAAACATGTATAGGAAGACAGTGAAAGTAAGACTAGGGCTTCCTACAAAATCTAGAGCGGTGATTCCCAAAGTGGGTGATTCACACACACAAAGGGACGGTAGAAAGATCCAGGGGGGCAGTGAGGGAAAAGGAGGTGGCAGGGTGGCCCTGAGTGTTCTTGTGCAAGAAAGACAAAGGGAATCAGCAGCCTTTAGGGCCATGGTGGGAATGAAGGTTGCATGAAACTTCTTTTCAGGGTCCCTTAAAACCACAATGCTGATCATTTAGTGTGGCTCTTTGCCTGCCCGCATGAGCTTTAGCTGCATATTTCACTGTTAGTGGCAGCTGGGAAACTCTTGCAAGGCAGGACATCACTTCTATGACTCAGAATGGCACTATTGTGGGACAGACTGATTGAGCAAGGAATAAGAGAAGTGGTGGGAAAAGGAGCTTTTGCATTTTAGACCCTGCTTAAGTTTTGTGAGCTTTGCTAATAATAATAATAATAATAATAATAATAATAATAATGTTTTATTTATACCCCGCTCTTCAGCCAAGACTATCAGAGCGGCTTACAATTTGTTAAACAAACAGCTTCATTTACAATTGTAAGCTATTTGCCCCCAACAGTCTGGGTACTCATTTTAGCGACCTCGGAAGGATGCAAGCCTGAGTCAAGCTTCAGCCCTTTGCTGGTCTTGAACTCGCCACCTTCTGGTTTTGAGTGAGTGGCTGCAGTACAGGCATTTAACCACTGCGCCACCAGGGCTGATTTTGACTTGGCTTTCCTTGGGCAAAGTGAGAGAAGAGTAACAGAAGAAAAAAATGTGTGTGTGTGTGTGTGTGTGTGTGTGTAGGAGCACTTGAAGCCATGTGGGGAAGACATGTCTTTGAAGAAGGAGCAGGAGGAGGATCTGCGGTCAATTCTCAGCTCTGTAGTTAAAATCTCCCACTTTCAGCATCTGTGTCAATCTCCAGTCCAGGGCATGTGAGCTCTGTAAACCCCCAACACACATGCTGGCTGGGCCCCTCTTCATCCCAATGAAGGACTGCAAGTCCTTCCTTGCCAGGGAGAAGCTTCTCCATTTGCACCTGGTCATCATGTTTTAACTTGTATGTTTTAACTTGTATGTGAATTTTATCTTGTATTGTTCACCGCCCTGATCGCAGGAAGGGCAGTATACAAATAAACTTTTTATTATTATTATTATTATTATTATTATTATTATTATTATTATTATCATCATCATGGGAGCAGTAACTGAGCAGCTGGCAGAGCAGCGACTGGGAGGCATCTTGCCTGTACTGATCTTTGCTGAAGGGGTAGCATGGGTAAGAGGCTTCTTGGTTGCTGGTCACCCATCTTTTCACTTGCTGCTCCCAGGGTGACCAGGTGCAAAGGGAGCAATGATTGGGATTGGTTGTTTTGAATTTGCAGTATAAATATTAGTCCTAATATCAAGTCATACACATGTGGGGGGTGGATAGGGTTTTTTGGCAGTAGCTAAAAAAAAAAAAAAAATTTTTTTAAGGGCCTGTGCAGACTTGCCATTAAAACTGGACGAGAGGCAGAGTCGGGACGTAGCTTCCATGGTGGCATGACATTATGTGCCACACCACACAGCGTGCAGCATCATGGCATTCCCCTGGTGCTGCGTTTAGCTGACACAGCACCAAAGGAGTGCCATAAACTGCAGTGCGGCAGATATGATGCCCTTTCCAGGGCACAAAAAGGAGCTGTTTTTTGTGGCTCTTTTTGGCACCCTGGAAAGGCCAGACTGGGGTCACAGCGTGCAGTTGCCACGGCCCCACTTGGACAAGGTCATATGTTATCTTCCATCCTTGATATGTGATAATAGGGAAATTATATCCACAGGCTATGCAATGTTTTAGTTTGGATGGGGCATGGGGCATGAAATAATTCAGTTGGCACTCACAGATATTCCTCCATTTGAATACCACCTAATTCCTTTTATTCATGCAGAGAGGCATAGAACTGTGTTCCTCTTTCAGCATGAGAAGGTGGAAATGGATGTTGGGGAAATAACATCAAGGAAAAGAGAAGGGTTAGACAGAAGAAACCCACACCTCACTGTAATCCAGCCAACCAGCCCGCCAGACTGGTCCTGGGAGTGCAGTCTACCATTGGAAAACAGTTCATCACCCCTAACCTATATATAAAAAAGAGAGAAACATTGAGATAATTCTGCAAGCTCGTGTATGGCATGCTTTGAGAATCATAGAGAGAGAAATCTGTCCTTTAACAAAAGTTCTGGTACTTTTATAGCAATGCCACCCTAATCCAATACTTATTTCTGCTTCAGGAATACATTTAACCTATTTTCAGTTCACATGTGATTTGGCTTTCCCCCCACAAATTGGGATTGTGTTAGATATATATTTACAATAAGTTTATTACAAAGGAGGTGCTGTTCTGAGTTCACCAAAGGGTATGAATCTATTGAATATTTGTGGGCAAATTCTGCCAAGAAAACCCTGTGATAGGGTCTTAGGGTCACCATAAGTCAGAAATGACTTGAAGGCACACAACAACAACAAATGGTTGAAAAGGGAGAGTCAAAAAGTCATGTACAGTGATATTAAAATAGAAATTGCTGTTTTAAAAGACAATGGATGTTGTGAATAATGTGTTCTAATGTGTTCAAGGTGACACTGTCTTGTCTCTATGCACTGAATTTAGCTGGGTTTCTCTCTCTCTCTGTCTCTTTTTTTCTAATTCTCCTATCTTGTGAAAAGATTTCTTGCTGTTTTGACGAGACTTTCTGATGTGTTTCCAGGCCTACCTGTAGGGCTTTGATAATGACTTATCTGAATCAATGGCAGCATTTATGCAGCTTTAGTTTAGCTGGTACTCAAAAGCTGCCATAGCTCTATTTTCTTAAAAATAGTTCTATTCTATTTTTCAACAAAAGATTATCAGCACGAGCTTGTTTAACTGGAAATAAAGAGGAATCAATTGGAACATCTGTTAATATAATGAAATCCATTATTTCAATTGATATTAGATCACATTTTTTCTCTTGACCATTCAGCGTTGTCCTATACCATGTATTTTTTCTTCTTGATGGCAGAGCTTTTAACCATCCCATGAGAGGCTATTTGACAGCATAAAATATACCACTACAGGGATATATGTTCCTGGAGCAGGTCTGCACTTTTCCATTTGTAATTCTATCCTATTACTTTCAGTTCTTAGCTTTTTCCACTCATTTAAGTAATGTTTCTCTTTTGGCATCTTGTCCATTTCCTATACATATCTTAGCTGCTTGCTGAAGGGCCATATTTAACTCATAAAAGGGTGAGTGTTTACTTGTTACATTTATACCCTGCCTTTCCATCAAATTATACTCATAAGAAGATATAAAGACCCATCTTACATCAGACCAATATTTTATCTTAGCCAGCATTTTGTTCACATAGTGGGCAGGAAGATCCCGACAAAGGGGCTATACAGACCTCCCCAAAGGGGTGGTCTGAAGCTGCCCCTTTACTGGCAGGGTCACAGCAACCTCATGCCATGGCCCCGATCTGGCCTCTGGGGAGCGCAAAAAGGAGCTGCAATAAGCAGTTCCTTTTTGCACCCTCCAAGGGATGCCATTGTCATGGCAGTGTGGCTTTACGAAGCCCCTTTGGTGCTACATCATGTGGATCCAGCACCAGAGGGGCATCATGATGGCATGCACCTTGTGGACTGGTGTGTGCCAAAATGGCACCCAGGGGTGGGATTTGAGTGTGCAGCATGTGGAAGCTGCACCCTAACTCTGTCAATAGGCCAGCACTAAGTGCTGGTCTGTATAGGGCCTCTTACTTCATCTTCCATCTGAAGTTCCTCAGCATCTGATAGAAGAAGGCATTTTCCCAATGTTAAATAAAAACAGTACAGATATAATAAAATATAATAATATAAACACTGATATGCCAGGCATTTTAGAAAACAAAAGAACATGCCAGATAAAACTTCAGCTTATGAGCCCAAAGCCTGTCTGCATAAAAATATGTTTGCTGGCAGAAGATCATTAGAGATGAGGCTCAGCAACCATCCTTGGGAAGGTGCTACAAAGCCTGAGGGCAGCCATCAAGGAGGCCTTCTCTTGAGTTTCCACCAAATTTGCTTCCCAAATTGGTAGAACAGTAAGATGGACACACACACACACACACTTATGCATGTATATACACAAACTCTTAGATATGGATTCTCCCAATAGATGTATATTTTAATTCAGTATTATTGTGCTATCTTTGGATCTATACAGATCTCATGATAGGGCCCAACAGTTTATTGTATCAACTACTCTTTCAATGGATGGATGGGGTGACCATCCAGCCTGAACATTCAGTCAGCTCACAACTAAGGAAAGAGGCTCCACTACACTCCGAGAGAGTCTGTTCCACTGTCAAAGAGCCCTTACTGTCAAGAAGATCCTCCTAATGTCTAGTGGAATCTCTTTTCCTGCAGTTTGCATCCAGGAAAAAAGATTCCACCTCAACATTAGGAGGACAGTAAGGGCTGTTCAACAGTGGAACACACTCCCTCGGAGTGTAGTGGAGTCTCCTTCCTTGGAGGTCTTTAAGCAGAGGATGGATGGCCACCTGTTGGGGATGCTTTGAATTGGAGTTCCTGCATGGCAGGGCGTTGGACTGGATGGCCCTTGTTTTCTCTTCCAACTCTATGATTCTAACCTACACCTACATAACATACATGTCAGAGATTGCTGTACCTCATCTCTTGTGTGAAGTCTGTTTCAGCCAGCATCTGCTCCTGTTTCTTGACTGTTGCTTCATATTTTGACTTCTGCCTGCTTTTGGATCACAGAATTATGTCATCTCAAAAAAAAAAAAAAATGACAATAGCCTTAAAATTAAATTAAACCAGCAAGTATTACAATCAATGACAGTTAAAATTAAAATCGGTAGCAATTAAAACAAAGTGCAATCTCATGAACAGTTCTTGTGCAAATACGCAATAGATGAAATCACAGAAATTAAACAAATGGACAACTAAGGTTATCTACCCAGTTTCAGAGCCGGGAATTGATGTTTTATTTATTCCTTTTCAAGGAAAGGCCTGCTGGAAGAGATGCGACTTTAAAGCCTTTTTGAAATTGGTCAATGATGTAATAAGATGCATCTCGTCCAGCAGGCCATTCCAAAGCTGGCAAGCGGTAGCTGGTTACCTATATACCTATCCTTATTGAAGCCTGATACTATGTTTGCATATGGCTAAAATCTCACTGGGTTGCATATTTGAGACAATAAATTGCATATGGTAACTTATGTTTTGATCAATAAGAGCTACCACTTAACGACTGAAGGGAAGAACAACTTTCAACATACTAGAACCAAAAACAGGCTAAAAAATAAAGTGGCATGCCTTTAATTTGTGATTCCACTGGGTAAATTGCTCTCTCTGTGTGTGCATGTGTGTGTGCATGCCTTCCAGTCGCCTGTTGACTTACAGTGACCCCATGAATTTCATAGGATTGCTCAAAGGTAGTTATATACAGTACTTGATATCTTGCCAGCAAGAGCTGTTTGACAGTGGAACACACTCCCTCAGTTGTGCTGGTCTATGACTGTAATAAAGTTGGATTGAATGCCCATGGAGTGTGGTAGAGTCTACTTTTTGTAAGTTTCTAAACTGAGGCTGGTCCCTTCATTGTGCATGTCTGCATGGCGAAAGTGTGGACTGGATGGCCCTTGTGGTCTCTTCCAACTCTGTGATGCAATCATTCTATGACTCTACTGAGCTTCCGGGATCAGGCAGGATCTACTGCCTTTAGAATATTTAGACCCTTTGATTAAAGTGCAAGCTACAAGTTAATCAAATAAAAATTCAGTTGACTGATTTACTGATTAAACCTAACAAAACCTGCTAAAAGTTGGATATGTGCACACACACACACACACACACACAGAGACAAAAGTATACAGCTACATGAAGATTCTGATAGGAACCAATGAAGAATATATGGTCATATTCCATGCTAGTGTGGTCTTCTATGTAGACTGCATAGTGCTTTTAGACCTAAAGATCTAGCTTTAAATTTTGGGTGATGCATTCAAAAACCATGGGCATACCATTCCTTCCAAGGCTTGGCTTTCTGCCTGTAAAATCAGTTGGCAGGTAATAATTTTTTTCTGATGGTGTAAAGATCCAAGGAAATTATAAATCGCTGTACATACTGAAAGGGTATACAGAAACTGTTTGTGTTGCTTCTAAAAGAAATATTTAGAAACAAAAATTTTCTAACAGTTCAATCATTGTAAAAGAAAATACCACCAGGATTTAGAAATATAGCATCATGCTTTTTTTGCAGTGGAAAACATGTGCAAATGCACACACACATATGCACATACCCAGACACTTATATATAGTTCTAATTAAAGTAAAAAAGAGTTTATTTACTTCTTCTGTAGACAGTTTAATTGCACGACAGATTTAATTCTGTGATTTGAGAAAGAAGGAGATTTCTAAAGCTACTATTTCAGATGAAGCTGATGCAACACTTTCTGAGCCAAAGAGTAGTCTACTACATCTTTTTTCTTAATGGCTTATCTACTCTGACCCTTTATTTATATGGGATGTGGAATTTCTGAGGTGTGTGTTCTAAACTGAAAACAAAGATTAACACACAGAGGCTGTCAAGGGAAGGAAGCATAATTTGCCTGGTCAATGTTTGTTTGACACAGATGTATATTATATGAATCATAGGGAAGTTATCTATAGTACCTCTCCTATAATGTATGTAATGGAATACATTGAACATTTGCACCTGTAGCAAATAAAATAGCCCACTCTTTTGTTCACCTTTGCATAGGTTATCTTGTGTCCTGAGCTTTACTTTCTGACAGATCAACAATATATTTGTCCCATAATTACAAAAGAAGACTATTGAACCTGTTTATATCAAGGCAAAAAAGTCTGGAGCAGACCTTTTCTTCCATCTGGATGAATGAGTTGAGTGCTTAGGCCTTCAGATATGCACCTGCCATGGATCATTGAATGACCTACCTAGCTATCCTCTATTCCGAAGATGGCAGTCAAAATGGGATGCTTCATCCATTGACCATTAACTGGCTGAGTTGATGGATGAAATACATCGAGATGAAGCTGGAGTCATTTCACCAAGGCTTGAACAGCTAGTTTTATCTTGTCTGACTGCTGTCTCTCACTGGATGTGGCATCGGCACTTGATGCTCAACACTTGAAGCTTCTTGTCTTTCCATCTAAACCCACCCTTAAATACTCCTTTTCTGTTTCTGTCGACAACATTTCTATTCAACCAGTTCAGCAAGCCTGAAGTCTTGGTTTCATTTTTTATTCATTTTTTATTCTTCTCTGTCATTTATTCCCCAGATCCAGGCCACTGCCAAGGCCTGTAGAACTGCTGGACCTGATCCCCTTCCACACCACCATTCCCCCTCTCCTTTTGTGCCATGTAAGTCTGAGGGCAGGGAACCATCTAATTAAAAAGATTTTCCGTATAGTGCCATGTAAATTTGCAGCACTATATAAATAAAGGTTCATCATCATCATCATCATCATCACCATCATCACCATAGTTGGTTACTTTCATCTTTAACCAGAAATAGTCCCTAAGGCACTGAACTCTAAACTTCAACACTTGTGAAGGTCAGTGAGGTATATTCTCATGTACTTTAGTGTGTGAACTTCCAATATTCCTTCAAAGAGATGCAGTGTGGTCATAATATAAAATTCACTACAATCTTATTTTAAAGCTTTCTTTCAATGAATCTGAAGAAATCTGGATCTCACTAAAATAAATGGGTGTTCCAGAACATTTGATTTTTCTGGTATGTAACCTCTTCTAAACCGATTGGTATAGTGACTGAGAAGTAGGCAAGAATGCCCAGGGTAACGTCAATGCTACTTCAGGGAAGAATCTTCCTAGAATACCAACCTATTTTATAGTTTAAGACTTCTGAAGAAATTTCAGAATTCATCATGTATGTTCCTATGACCTATTTTCAGTCTGGGATTGTGAGCGTGGTGGCAGACTGAACCTATGTAGATGTTCAAATTTTCCCAAAGACCATTGGCCAGATTCTCTTTTTTGGCTTGGTGGATTCTGTTGTTATTTTTGTTGTTGTTGTTGTTGTGTGCCTTCAAGTTATTTCCAGATTATGACAACTAAAATGAACTCATCATGAGGTTCTCTTTGCATGATTTGTTCCTATGGCCATTCAGAAATGTTGAATGAATGCATTTCTTTGAATATTTAGCCTTTTTTCAGATGTTCCAGGAAGAGACCCATTAAAGTATAATGTGCATATGAAAGGAATACACCACACTGCTGAAGAATGGGGAAGAATTACTTTTCCATTGTTTCCTTCTTTTTTTCTTTTAACACTGCCACATATCAATAAGAGGATTTGTTTGTTTGTTTTTGTTACTGCATCTAAGATTTTATTTTATTTCAAACAAGTTAATAACCCATGCATGAAAACTGATTCCAGGGCAGTTTACAATAGTACCTAATAGTCCAGGTTTGGGTTATAATCATGCTGTTACTTTCTGCAGCCTCATTTTTTGCTTTGAGTGGATGGAGGTTTAGGGGAGCCCCTTCCCATTTACCATCAGATTTCCTTCTCTTGTATAGTGGGAAACATTCCAATACTGTTTTTGAAGACATCAAATAATTTTAGAAGACAATCAGCCAGTGCTTTATAGACTGTAGCAGAGCCTTTCATTCTGTAAATCATGAAAAACTATGGGTGTCATGAAAAACTGTGGGACATTTGATTATTCTGGTATGTAGCCTCTACTCAGGACAGAATATAGAGAAAAATGTGCTTTCCGGTTGTCAAAGGGGTCAGAAAAGACTGCATTTTATCACCCTATATTTTTAGTTTATATGCAGAACATATCATATGAAAATCAGGAATAGACCTGGAGTCAGGGGGCATGAGAACTGGAACATTTGCAATTTAGGATATGCAGATAACACAATATTACCTACAGAAAATAGCAAAGTTGTGGAATGACTACTAATGAAAGTTAAGAAAGGAAGTGAAAAAAGCAGGGTTACAGAGGAATTTTTTTTTTAAAAAAACTTGCCATACATTGTTTACAAAACTTTAAAGTGGATGGTGAAAACATCAAAAAGTTAAAGATTTCCTATAACTTGGCTCAGTCATTACTCAAAATGAGCACTATAGTCAAGAAATGAGAAGAAGGCCAAGACCTGGAAGACAGTCATGAAGGAACAAGATAAGATCTGGAAGTGTAAAAACGTATCATTAACTACTAATCCGGTGTGTGTGTGTGTGGAATCCTGTAGTATTTCAGATTTCAATGCATAATTGTGAAAGCTGCATGTAAAGAAAGCTGACAGGGAGAGAATCAAGTTATTTGGAATATGATTCCAGAGAAGAGCTCTACACATATCATAGACTGCTAAAAAGACAAATGAAGGTGTTTTAGAACAAATCAAGTCTGAATGCTCAGCAGAAATGAAGATGACTAAATTAAGGCTATTGTATTTTGGACATATCATGAGATGATGTGACTCAGAAAAGATAATAATGCTTGGTTAAGTGGGAGGCAGTAGGAAAAAAGGAAGACCACACTACAGGAGGAAAGACTCACTAGATTACTGCACTACACTTTTATGGTGCTGCTATTCCATTTTAACTGCTCTGGCTGCCTCTTGTTGCAGTTAAGGAAAGGGCATTTAGAATTCTCAGCCAGAGAGTTCTTAGGTCTCACTGAACTACAAACCCCAGAATGCAACAGGAGGCAGCCAGAGCAATAAAAGTGGAATAGCAGTACTATAAGAGTGTTGTGCAGTAATGTGGCCAGTCAAGGAGACCACACAACCCTATGCTTGCATGATATGAGCAGGGCTAGTGATGCCAAGATGTTTTAGAGGTCTCTCATTCAAATTTGGCTTTACAGCAATTAATAACAATAATGATTTTTGACTCCCTCTCTGCACACATTTCCAAGGAGAGGCTATAGTTTTAAACACAGCACTTTTCCTTATACTTTTCAGCAGAGGCAAGCAGTGAATATCCCCTAGTAACTCTTTTAGATGAATCAGTCATTACAGCCCCTGCCCCCCCCCCCTCACCAACCATTAGAGAAGACCAGGTGAAGGGGTGGGTAGGAGAGTGGTACCTACGAAATAAAAAAAGGGGGAATTGAGGGCACAACATTCTCCATTCATCTGACTGGCAGAATATGATAAAAGCCTGGGATATTGTTGTTGTTATTCAAATGACCAGTTGAATGTGATAAAATGCCTGGGATATTATTATTATTTATTATTATTATTAACTGCCCTCAAGTTGTCCCTGAACCATGGTGAGCCTGTGTATGAGGCATCTCCATGACCCCTTATCCTCCACTGCTCTACTCAGACCACTGCTTTATCACACTAAGGGGCAAACAGTATTTAAACAAGAGTTAAACAAGAGTTATAATGTTTTAACTTGGCCTGTTTTAGATTTGTAAGCCACCTTGAATCCCTGTACTGGGAGGAAGGCGGGCTATAAGTAAACATAATAATAATAAAAGTAAAGGTAGTCCCTTGTCATGAATGTCTAGTTGTAGCCAACTGTAGAGGGCAGTGCATATCTCCATTTCTAGCTGAAGAACCAGCGTTGTCCGAGGACTGCTCTGGCGCTCATGTGGCCAGCATGACTGCACCAAATGTTGAGAAGGTAACTCTTTATCTACTTGCATTTGCATGCTTTCAAACTGCTAGGCTGGCAGAAGCTGAGACTAGTGTTGGGAGATCACCCCATCATGCAGCACTCAGGCCTCAAACTGCCAACCTTCAATTCTTCCAGGCCACAAGTTCAACATGAGTCAACAGTGTGATGCAGCAGCTAAAAAGACCAATGTTATTTCAGGCTGCATCAATAGAAGTGTAGTGTCTAGATCAAGAGAAGTAATAGTGCTACTCTATTCTGCTTTGGTTAGGCCCCACCTGGAATACTGTGTCCAATTCTGGGCACCACAATTCAAAAAGGATGTGGAGAAACTGAAGCATGTGCAAAGGAAGGCCACCAAAATGGTGAAGGATCTGGAAACCAAGCCCTATGAGGAACGACTTAGGGAGCTGGGGATGTTTAGCCTGGAGGAGAGAAGGTTAACAGGTGATATGATAGCCCTGTTTAAGTATCTGAAGGGATATCATTTTGAGGAGGGAACAAGCTTGTTTTCTGCTGCTCCAGAGAACAGGACCCAGAACATTGGGTGCAAGCTCCAGGAAAAGAGATTCCACCTCAACATTAGGAGGAACTTCCTGACAGCAAGGGCTGTTTGACAATGAAACACACTCCCTTGGAGTGTAGTGGAGTCTTCTTCCTTAGAAGTTTTTAAGCAAAGCCTGGATGGCTTTGCGAGTTGCTGCATGGCAGAATGGGGTTGAACTGGATGGCCCTTTATGGTCTCTTCCAACTCTATGATTCAACTTGTTTGTTGTTGCTGCTTTGTGCCTTCAAGTCATTTGCAACTTATGGTGGCCCTAAAGTGAACCTATCATGGCATGTGGTTTTTTTTTTCCAAAAAAGGTTTGCCATTGCCATCCTATGAGGCTGAGAGAGTGTGACTTGCCTAGGGTCAGCAAGTGGGCTGACAACCCAAGCTGGGATTTCAACCCTGGTCTCAAGAATCATAAAATTCTAAACCACTGCATCAATAATAATAATAATAATAATAATAGACGAGGATGATGAGGATGATTTTTCTCTGGAAAGCCTACCCATCCAGTCCCCCTGATCTTTGCAAAGCCTTCAAAGCCTCGCTGGCGCCCTCCTTGGCTCGCCTTCAGCACCTTGGACAGCTACCTTCCCTTCCCTTCCCTTGCCTTTCAGCAGCAGCAACGGGGAGGGATCCAATGGGAGGGCATCTCTGCCCGTCCCTTCCCCGCCTTTCTAGCGGGCTCTGTCCAATGGGAAGCCAGGAGAGCTGGTGGGGGAGGCTTCCTCCTGCCCCCTCCTCCTTAGTTAAGGCTCCTGGGCTCAGCCAGTGGCTGGCAGTAGCCGCGGGGAGAAGAAGAGGCAAAAGCAGAGGCGCGCCACGCGTTGCGAGGGCAGGAGGCGCTGTCCAGGGTGCTGAAGGCAAGGCGCTGCTCTCCAAGGTGCTGAAGGACTGCTCCAAGTCCAGCGCGAGCGAGAGAGCAAGAGGATCCTGCCCCTGAGCCAGCCTCCCTCTCCCTCCCCAGCCCCACCTTGAGCCCACCATGGAAGAGGAGAAATATTTACCCGAGCTGATGGCCGAGAAAGATAGCCTGGACCCTTCCTTTGTTCACGCGATGCGCCTCTTGGCGGAAGGTAAGGCAAGGCTTGACTGAGCTGGGGATGCTGTGTGCTGTCACCTGGCTTTGGGTTGAAAAGAGAAGGGCTTGGAAGGGATGGAGCAACCCTCAGGTGGTCAGATTCCCCCTCCTGTTGTGGGAAGAAGGATATGGGATCTAGAGAGGATGGAGAAGGGGCTGAGACAGAGCAGGCTGCATCAGGGATTGAAGGCAGCAAGTCGGAAAGTGCAGGAGGGAAGGGAAGGGAAGGGAATGAGTTTAGACTTGGGTTTCTTCCTCCCTCATTTCACAGCCTTGGTAGCCTGGGGTGAGAGAAGGAGAAATCTTCGCCCTGGGCAGTGGAAGGGCTTGGAAGGAATGGAGTGGCCAGGCTCTCTGCTAGCAGCCTTGCTTCAAAAAGCACCAAGGTGAAGGAAGGGAGAGATACTTACAGGTTTCTGTGGCAATACTGGGCAGGAAGCAAAAGAGGGAGCTTGGAGGGGGCTTTCCAGCAGCCCCGTTTGCAGGTGAATGGCCCACAATTTGGCATGTTGGGGAAAGCATTGGGTATGGCTGTCCTGGTATTTCAGTGGCAAGTTACTACAGTAAATCAGATTTACAGGTGATCTTCCTTTCCTATGTGGGTTTTAGGGGCAACACACATACACACACACATTTAGTGTTTGGAAAGGAAGGTTACCCCTAAATCTGGTCTGCCATAGAGATTTTTGGACCCACTTTTGAAAGAACTCTGTAATGAACATTTCCATTTCAAAAACATAATCTAGCCAATGGCACTGACTTATTAAACAATCATGACCATAGCCATCAGGAGTGCTCAGTTTCATAAGAAGCTTTATCTTTTTTTCCTTTCATTAGTAAGGGATACTCTCTTTTGTTAAGT
Source organism: Urosaurus nigricauda (assembly GCA_034509955.1). NCBI lineage: Eukaryota > Metazoa > Chordata > Lepidosauria > Squamata > Phrynosomatidae > Urosaurus > Urosaurus nigricauda. Next base: position 249,528,382 of record JAOEGL010000001.1, on the reverse strand, counting down.
GAACTACTTGTTTAGCAGGTAAAGCTCCCAGGGCTTCAGATTTTATTTACGCTTTACAAGGACGGATCCACAGTGTCTCTTTCAACCTACCCCATCATGAGGTGTTGCTTTTTTTTTTTTTTTTTAAGTTTCCATATTATATGGGAAGGCTAGATCTGTTACAGTGTCTGTAATTCATATCACTCTGTTGCCTTCATTTCACTCAGCTGTTGTTCTGAATATGTTAACTTTGTCAAATGTACTGCTGGGTTTAATAATAAGGAACAGGAATGTGTTCTACAAGATATAATTGTGATGGACTTTCTTGTGCACATGTCAGGATTGCTGAATTCTTTCTTTGGCATGTTACTAACCAGAACTTTCCAAGTTGTGCCTTTGTGTGACCGTTTAGTTACATGTCACGGTCTGTATCAGATTTTGAGGCACAGAGCTGCCTTTAAAAGTATCCTTTGGCCACTTTACTAGTATACCATTTGTAAAAATAAATTAATAAATAAATTCTTTTTTATACTATTTTTTTTGCCCCTTTAGAATTAGAATATTATAATATGATGTCAGGTATAAACAAATTCCGATAGGTACAGAGCATGATACTGTATGAACATTTGACTTGGGAGAGTTTGAGAAAAAATGATTCAAATGCACATATTTGCATAGAAATCTAGCAGTATGCCTGCATTTTTGAGACAGACAGACAGAGAGCGAGAGAGAGAGAGAGAGAGAGAAGGAAACACTAGTACTCCAACTAATCTGAATTCTTTCAGTAAATAAATAAAGGGAACATTATCTTCAAATATCTAAGCTGGCACATTTTATCTGATGAATCTTCAAGTCCTCATGAAAGAAAAAGGCATTAATTTGGAAAAACCAGATTTGCAAATGAGTGCTTTCATAGCAGATAGTCTTTAAAAAACAAAACAAAAAAAAACAAAGTCTAGACTCTCCCACTATCCCAAAGGAACATACTCACTCTCTCTCTCTCTCTCTCTCTCTCTCTGTGTGTAATTTGAACTTTTCCCAGCAGGGGGAACTATCTGCTGAGATAGTAAAATCACGAAAAGTGAGAGGTGAATTTGCAGTGGAATAAAATTGGAAGGTATTTTAAAACAACAACCCTGTGGTTATTTTAAAACTCGACATAAAAGTAAGCCCATACAGATATATTCACATCTGGTTTTTCTATTCAGGCTAGAATTCAATTCCAAATGATGCACAGCTTTTAATAAACTAATACAGTGTTTCCCCCCTCCTGATTAGCTGTAGGTGAGCATATGTGAATATTAAAAAGAGACTTAGGTGAGCTGCCTAGGAAAGCTGGAGAGAATACTAATGTGGGATTCATACCAGTTACCTGGCATTATCCTTCAAAACACCATCTGTCAAGGTTTCTGGAGCTGCATTTCAGATTTCTGTAAAAGCCAAAATGTCTCAAATTTAAACTTTCCATAAAGTGAGCACACTTAGGGTAGTGAAAAATTGCAAATAGAGCAATGCTAAAAGGCATTTCTTTTGGCTGTCCCTTGAAAGATTACCCACATGAAACATCAGTTTATCCGAATGTGGTACAAACAGAAGAATACAGAGCAATAACACTCTATTAGCCTTTCAAATGACATGTCTTCCTAGAACTATAATATTAGTATTGACTGTTTGCTATTTATAGATAATAAAGGGAGGCCCTTGATAACTTAGGAAGCCTTCTCACTGCTAATGTATTTCAATTAAATGCACAAGTAAGATCTTCTTTGTTTTTACAAGGGTTGGCATCCAGTTCAATTTAGAAGTGATTTTTCATATCACTTTTAATGCTTGGGGGTCAAGTTGGACAAACGCATGCATCACCCTTAGAGGAGTTGTACAAGAAGAAATAAAATCAATAGACAGTTTTTAGATCTATGAAGCCCTCTCTCTTTTTTGGGGTTTCTAAGGCTAAGAGCATCTTCTTATCCATGATGTGCAATTTAGTTTTCTTCTTTAATTTAACTTTCAATGAGGTAAGGGACATATATAATTAAAAAAATTAACTTCAGTCTGATTAAGTTATGTTAATGCCACCACTTTCCCAAAAAAGTGTCCAGGAATATTTTGACAACAACAGTAGTTTTGTAAAATTTGAAGCAGTCACTCTCTCAAACACAGTATAACTAGCTATAAACTAAGACAATGATTGCATCAAGGAACTAAGTCTCTTTTATTTCTTTAATTTCTTCCAACTAACTGTCTTGAGAGTAAGTGCCACAGATCTCAATAGGCTTAGTTCCCCATGATCATGTGCTGGATTAGGCAGTAATACTAAGTAAATTGGAGGAGGAGATTTAATTGATTTGGTCTATAACTAAAGGATACAGTGCTGGTTCCTATTGAAATCAAGTGTAGGGTTAATACTGTGTTGCTATAATGCATGCACTAGCTTGGGAGTTAAACCTATGAAGCGTAGTGGGATTTATTGTAATATGATGTCACATATGAACACATATCTGTCTGTGTTCATATCCAAAGCATAGGTTTTCATTGATTCCATCGAATCTTCCATTGGTTTAAAAGAGGCAAACATGTACTTAAATTGTTTTGGCTCTGGCAATGGTACAACCACACCCAGTGTCTAATGCTCTTCAAAGAAGACCAAGTGAGTCGGTTCTTTCAATGTGGTAGAGATAACACCTTTAAATATTTAATACCCTAGATAAGCAGAAGTAGCTTATAAAATCCCAAGTCCTACAAAGAGAACGTCTCCATACTGATCAAGTTGCATTTTGCTGCAACCTGTTATAGCAGGCAGAATAATTGCTGGCCCTTTTTAAGTTCATTGTTAACTGAATTAACTGCACAATATACTGCAGTTAACCTTTCTAGCTGGCAGGTAAAAGATCATAGTACGTCATTCAAGCAAATGGATTTCAATGGCTGTGAGGGTGTTTAAGTACCCAGCAAGAATGTTTAAACAGCTTTATGTGACATATTTTATTATTATCATAACACTTAAGGCTACTATACAGATTTCAAAACCTCTTCTACTGGGCACTGTAGAGGCAATTTTGATGTCATTTCTGAGGGAGCATGAATAAACAAAACTGAAGGGACCGAATCTGAGAATATGAATGGAAAAATGAGTTTGGTGCTTCATGACAGGTGAAACACTACCTGTGCAGCTCATTGGAATCTGAAACCCTATCCTATTGTTTGTGAATGTTTGATGGTGCAGTTGTTAAATGCCTGTACTGCAGCCACTCACTCAAAACCATAAGGTTGTGAGTTCAAGACCAGCAAAAGGGCTCAAGCTCGACTCAAACTTGCATCCTTCCGAGGTCACTAAAATGAGTACCCAGATTGTTGGGGGCAAGTAGCTTACAGTTGTAAACTGCTTAGACACTCCTTAGGCGGTACGAAGTGGTATATAAATGAAGCTTTTTTTGTTTGTTTGTTTTCTATTTTAATAACTTTTTCCCCATTTCAATTACATACGTTTACAAAACAGTAGCAACTTCCAAAGTTATGCAGACTGGACACACAAAAAATATAATGTTGTCTTTCCATGGCCACTGTTGAATTCTAAATCTGAATCCAATGCATTGCTACTCTGGAAGAAAGCAATCTGGAGTGTTAAGAAGAATGTGCAGCATATAGTCTCAATAAGCAACTCTTAAAAATAACCCAAAAGAAGACAGAGAGAGTTGTGTTTGAGAAGAGACTGGAAGAAGACTCTTGGAACTGATAGAACTCATGAGGCACAATTTTAGTGGAGCACCTATGCAATAAACTGAAGAGAGTTTAGATTCTTCCAAACTCAGCAGTCTCAAAGGAAGTGTGTAATGCAAACAAGGAGCTTCCATTCTGTGACCAAATATGAAATATTCTAGTGGTTCTTAACCTGTGGTCCATGGACCCCCAGGGGACCACAATGTTTTCACAAAGGATCTATGAATGGTTAAAGGCTGCTCAGCCACATGACAGGAGCCAAGGCAAAGGCCGGCTGAGTGGCTGAGCCTGAGCATTGCCATTCAATCTGCTCCAACTCCAAACTGGAAGGAAGAAGCAGGAAAAAAAAAAAAAAAACCTTTCCTCCCCCTCTGGCACCTTTGAAAGGTTTAATGGATGATGTGATTGTTAATGATTCAGTGTTTGGGTGGCATTATTATTATCAATAACATTATTTTTATGGTTGGAGGTCTGCAGCAACAAAAGGTATTTAAATGAGATCACTGGTAAAGAAATGGTGAAGAATATTGAAATATTCTATTAAACTCATGCATGCTCTTCAGCATGTCAAAGGAATTTCTCGAGATCATGAGATGGTATCTGCCTAAGGTATCTGCCTTATGGAAAGTTTCATGTTTAAAAAAGGGAGTTCTTATGAGCCTGAAGTACCAACTTGAGTTTTATTGAAGGAAAATAGTTCCCAGCCTGTGTAATGATACAGAGTAGTTTGTGAATCAGCAAATAGTTTGTGGAATCGAATCCTGCATGTTAAAAGGAATGGAAAGTGAGAATGACTCATCTTCCTTTCTTCATGTTTCCAAGGTGCATTTGCAGTAGAGGGAGATGGTCCCCATTCAGATATGTGGTTTTTCCTAATATAGAGAGGGCATATGCCCCTGTGCTGCATCAGGGTGGTGCCCTTTACAAACTATCACAGTCTCGTGACATTTTCTGTAGACCTTCAAACTATTTCCATCATGATCTTTCTACAAATTATCTTCTTTTTTAAAAAACAACTTTATTAGGATTCACTGAGATCCAGGATTCACGAAGTCATGAAACATGAATCATATTAGTACTCTCATCTTGATTAGATCTGAATTAATTGTTGAACAATGAGTTAACATGCAGATCAAGTGGTTCTGTTGGTACTGGTACTACTAGTAGGATTCAGACCCTATTCTTTAGAGGGGAAATCATTTTAGCTCCTGGAAAAATCTTTCTAGACTTGAAGTGACTAAGCATCAGATCCTAAGTTATTCTGCTTCTATTTTCTCCTAATCTACAGTTATCTTTGTTATGGCTTTTATTGTATTCATGGTCCAAAACACACTGCAGAAATAATCCAGTTTGAGTCTACTTTAACTGCCTGGGCTCAATGCTAGTGAATTCTAGGAACTGTAGTTTTGTGAGATGTTTGGCTTTCTCCTTCAGAGAGCTCTGGTGCCACAACAAACTACAACTCCCAGGACTCCTAGCACTGACCCAGGGCAGTTAAAGTAGTCTGTAACTGGATTATTTCTGCAGTGTGCTTTGAATTATTATTATTATTATTATTATTATTATTTAAACGTGTTTTATAATGTTTCATCTTTGCCCTTGCAATAGAATTGTTTTTCTAGTTATTTTTTGTGGAATAAAATTTTGGCAATTCTTTGTTATACTTTTGTTGTAAACCACCTTCAGTCCTGTGCTAAGAGAAAAGCAGGGTTTAAGGCAAATACATACGTACATATATAAATGATATTCTGATTATACTGTAGAAATTCTGGAATCCTTCAACAAGAATCCAGCAACATTTGGGAAGTTGCAAATATTGTTGGATTCCAGTTCCTACCAAACTAGCCAGTGCTGAGAGATGAGGAAGTAGTTCGGCAACACATGAAGTTCCACAGGTTCTACATTTTTTATGGGGTTTCAGGCTATGCGGCCATGTTCTAGAAGAGTTTATTCCTGATGTTTTGCCCACATATGGGGCTGGCATCTTCAGAAAATGCTGGTATAGAAGAGAGTTGGGTATGTATATACTGTGTGACCCTGGGTAGAGAGGAATGATTTCCATGTTAATCTGTGTATTGTTTTGTTGTCGATGGCAAAGCTTCAGGGTGGGAGGATATGCAAAGAGGATTAGTGTGGCTTAATTAGTGATCACTGTCTGCTGGGAAAAACCCTGACCCTGGGTGGTTTTCTATTTGCATTTTCTGAGTCCTAATTTTACTGTTTTTCAGGACACTTTAAGGGTTTCTTCTTTCCTGTTGAAGTTGTCTAGGTGTTTGTGGATTTCAATGGCTTCCCTGTTTGACCTGATAGTTGTTGGCATGGTCCAGAATTTCAGTGTTTTCAAACAGCATTTTATGACCAGGATGGTGTATAATGTGTTTTTCTACTGCTGATTTTCTGGCTGACTCAGTCTGCAGTGTCTCTCATGTTCCTTGATTCATGTTACCCATCTTTCTTTTATGCCAACATTCTCTGAAGATGCCAGCCACAGATGCAGGTGAAACATCAGGAATAAACTTTTGTAGAATCACATAGCCTGAAAAACTCACCAAAAAAATAAAATAAAATAAAAAACTATGGATGCTGGCCATGAAAGCCTTTGACTTCACAGGTTCCCTTTCCATGCCCTACCTGAATGATAAAATTTTTGTTTGTTTTTTTAAAGAAAGGACTTTCTTGTTTCCTGAACACATGGTATGTGGATTCACAACTAAATCTGATTTTATGATTCAGTGCTAGAGATCTGTGTTCCGTATAAGGTCTGCTCATCTCATTAATATATACTTCTTCTGGGAATTGAGAGGCTGTGATAAGGTCATTGGATGCAAATTATTTTCAGCTGCAAGGTACACTGTTATAAAGATTGTGCCTTTATGCTTGGAGGGAAAGGTTATTGCTTAATACAGTGACCTACTGCCATTCAAACACTTGCTCTTTATTTGTGGATGGTTATAATTATCTTCAGCCTTAGTTGTAAGAAGGATTTATTAGTTAATATTATCTATGCAGACTGTAGTAACTATTATTAATTAACTGTTTCTGCTCATTTTCTTATGTTTCTATAAGGAAGGAATCTTCCATAACCAAATTAATATTTATTTATTTATATTATTTTTGATTCTTTAAACAATCAGAAAGCTGGCTGGATGAGATCAATTGCTTAGGATGGGAATATTTTCCCCCTCCATGCAGGTAATTTATTTGCTTGACAGAGAATGAGAAGGTGATGAAAAAGAAACTCTTTTGGAATTGACACCAGGAGGTGTAATTGTTCTCTCTTTGGCAGAATTAATTCCTGGTAGTTTATTCACAAATGCAAATCACTCCTTGATATTGGCGTCAAAGAGTAAAGAATGCCCACATATGTATGGACCAGACCTAGACAAACCCTTACTCTAACTGTAGTAGTTAGTTATATGAGTTATATCCTGAATCCCTTAGGGCCAGTACAGACGACCCCAAAGGGGCAGGTCTGTGCTTCCCCTTTTCGTGCCAGATTGGGGCCAGGGCAACCTCAGTGGCAGCCCAGCAGCCCCAATCCAGTATTTTCCAGGCATTATGCCGCTTCTCTGTGGCCTGGAAAAGGGGGGTCTGTGGGGCTTCATGCCCCTGGACACCACAACAACCACAGCCATGAAGAGAAAGGGGCGGCCAGTCCCCTTTCTCGTCAGCATTGTTGGCACAGCCATTTGGTTGCCACACCAATGATGCGGGGGCCCCAAAGTAGTTCTGTTTCAGAGTTTGTTTCTGTGATACTGCCAGGCCGCGGTAAGTGGCCTGGGGCAGTGTGGAGACATCAGGTGCACCGCACCATTTGGCAGCAGCGAGCCTGTGATGTCATCTTTACACACATTGTGTGGAGGGCTTCATGTAAAGATGACACCCTCCACATGAACTAGGGTTAGGGACCATGAAGTTGGTGCCACCACGCCCCTTTTAGCCCATCTGTCTCTGGCCTTAGTTCTTCTTGTAGTTCTCCATTGTCAAATCAAGAGCATCACAGAATGATAAGATTGAGTAGAGAAAGTCTATTTTAGGCCTTAACTGGTGAACACTTCTAAGCAGTGTGTCTTGGCTAGTTTGTTGAAGCTGACAGATGAAATGTTTTCTACCAGAGAATACTAAAACACTTTTGGGAAGGAATAAAATACTCATATGCTTGAAGGTCCCAACTTTTCAACTCTGCCTTTTCCATTTGGTTGCTTTTTTGAGGATTAGGTAAATGATGATGGGAAAGATCTTTGCTGGAGACCTTAGACAGCTGCAACTAGTCAAAGAGGCACTTGGCCAGATGACCATCAGACTGAACAGCTTTCTATGTTCTTGCTGCCTATGCATATTTTTAGGCAAGCCTGTATTTGAACAAGATGACTCCCTTATGGAAACAGTTTCACTGGCTACTTGATCATTTCCAGGTGCAATTCAAGGTGGTGGTTATTACCTATAAAGCCTGATATAGTTTGGATCCAGCATATGTGAAATGTTTTCCCCATATACACCTGCCCAGGTTTTACAAACTGGGAGAGGAAGGCTTTCTATCCATCCTACCTCCCTCCCCAGATAATCTAGTGAGGGTACAAGTGAGATGTTTCTCTCAGGTTACTCTTAAACTATGGTGCTCCCTCCTGAGGGAGGTGTCTTTGGGCCTCTCTGCTCTCTTTTCACTGGCAGGCAAAAAATACCTCCCCCCCCCCAAACAGGCCTTCAGGCTTTACTTGTTTGGGGTAGATGGATGTGCTATGATATAAAAATAAAGTAGTTTGACGCCACTTTAATTCATGGCTTCATTTTGTGGAATTCAGATTTGTCATTTGGTGGGGCACCAGAGCTCTCTAACTGACCAGGCTGTGTACCTCACCAAACTTCAAATCCAGGTTTCCACAGGATGACAGTTAAAGTAGTATCAAACTGCCTTATTTCTGCAGTGTGGCAATAGCCTATAACTGTTGTAAATAAATGTCTTAAATGAATACTTTCATTGGACCAATGGTTAGATGCAATTCTAAATTTTGGATCATGCATTGTTTCAGCTAATGCCTTGTAACTTACACCGGAAACTAAGACAACCTACACTGAGACAACATCTCCCATTTTGGGATGAAAGTAGGAAATAAATCAAATATATAATAAATAAATAAATAATATGTAGAGAGATCATGTAGCACCTTTGAGACTAACTGAAAGAAAGAAGTTGGCAGTATGAGTTTTCTTAGACTTAAGTCTACTTCCTCAGAGGCATTTGGCTGAAGATACCTCTGGCTGATACGCTAAGGCATACATAATCCATTTTAAGGATTATCATGCTTTCTTAGGAACACAAACACCTTTTGGATGACCATGAAGTCCATCTAGTCTAGCAAACTTTGCAGGAAATCCAGCTAGGTGCCAGTGTTAGGTGGCCTACTGGGAAACAAGCTAGCAGTGAATCACTGGTAAACTGTGGTCTTCTTGGTGACATCTGTTGGCAGATATCATGTAACTAGAGCTGTTAAAAGTAACCTTTTGATACTAAAACTCCCAAAAGTCCTCAGTCCTTATGGCCAGTGTCCAAGCTGGCTAGGATATTCTGGGAGTAGTCCAAAGAAGCAACTTTTTCCAAGCTCTGAATGTAGCAGAGTGAAATCACGCAAAGCAGGCAAGCAGTTCAGAATTTGACACAGTTGCAAAATCAGAATGGAAGGTTTCTTAAATTATTCTTAAATCATTCTTAATTATTCTCAAATTATTCTTATTCTTTAGTCATTAAGTATATGGTATATATCAGAGATGGGCCAACCTCTGGTCCTCCAGAAGTTGTTCGACTACAATTCCCACTATTGTTTGTGTTAGCTGACACTGATGGGAACTGTAGACGTAAATGGGGTGGAGGGGGGCACAAATTGTCCACCCACAGTAAACACTTATTTACTGTGACACAAAGGTCAAGAAATAATGTGTAGTAGTAATTGTTATTTCTGTTAGCTGACAGACTTATCTGACTTCTATTTCACTGCAGTGGTTTTCAAATTTTCTTTCCTTACAGAATTCTTACCTGTAGAATTCTTATTCCTCTAGTACAAGATCTAGAATATACTCTTAGTTTCCATAGCACCCAAGGAAGATGTGAAAAGCTTTGCCATCTGCTCCCAGTCAAACAGAGTATGCATCCAGGAGCAGGCCAGGTAATATCTTCTTACTATACAGGGAAGAAGATATTCAGTCAGAATTGGTGCACAGTCATTCAGATTAATATAAACACACACACCATTAGTAATCTTTTGATGAACTCTTGACAAGATGGCAAACAAACCTAGAATGTTTGAAGTTCTGGACAACAGTGGATTATGCAATAATTGCCTTTCATTGAACTATTCAAGGGCTCTTCTGCATGAACATCTTGGTGTAGAAAATATACTTCCTTCAAACCAATTGATATCAGTTGTATTTTCTTTCAAAACAATTGAAATAATTGGAGAAAAAAATGGTGTTGTAGTTCTAGGGGAAGGAAGACTGTTGTAGTTCTAGGGGAAGGATAGTATGGAATTAGACACAAAATGTGCATTTGGAAGAGATTGTAGAGTTGGAAAACCAATCTTGTGCAGCTGGAAAAATGGGAGGGAAACTAGACACAGTGGTTTGATTGCATGTTTATTAAGCCCTTAAATGAGAAGGACAAGATGCACACAAATTTGCACTCCATTTTTTTAAAAAGTGGTCCAAACCATATTAAACCACTTCTTCTTTTGGGCAAAAACCTCTTTATTTCTCATTTTAAAATAAAATAAAGAATAATTAAAAATAAAATAAATAATTTTGCACAACAAGTGGCACTTTGTTGTATTATTATTATTAATTTTATTTATATAGCGCTGTAAATTTACACAGGTGCTGTACATACAATCTTAAAATTAGACAGATCCCTGCCCTCAGGCTTACAATCTAAAAGAGACAACACCAAAGGAAAAGGGGAAGATGGTGGGAAGGGGGTGAGGTCCAATGGTTCTTCTCTCCCTCTGGGGCCTGGACCAAGGCAGATGGACTGGAGGGAGGGTTAGGCTTCTTAATACATGGTTAGAAGGAGGCATCCTGGGGCAGATGGCACAATCCTGGGAATGCTTCCCTAAACAATATAGTCTTTAATTTAGAAATGCCTTTGACATATTCTTCAGTTTTTGTTTTGTTTTTTCCTTAGTACTATCTCACAATTTCAGTTGCCTATTCCTGAATCAGTGTGTGGAGAGAGATTTGTGCAGTTGTTAATATTTTTTTTTTAAATGAAAATCTTCATTGTACATGTAAGAAGACTGGACACATTCTATGGGGGGTGGGTGAACAACTGGGCTTTGGGCTCTTAAGGTTCATACTTTTAACATGAGGCAGAGTCTATAAAGTATAGATTATTGTTTGCTACACAATCGATACGTATGCATTCCTAAAGTATAAAGCTGATCAGAAAAGTTCTCGCTTTCAGAGTTGTGCAGATATCCTGCAGTCCCATAGAATTTTCAATTGGTTTGACAGACTACAGCCTTACAATAGTTAGATCTAGCCAATGTATTCCCAATGGTTTTAATGAACGCACAAATCTCTGAACGTCAAAGGACTGCAGCTGTTGCACATATGTGGCATTTTATCTCTTGCAAGGATGTGGTTCTCTGGGCTCACCATAATGATTTGAGGAATTGCTTGTGTGTTCTGTTGTTATACTGGAGTGGCATTGTCCCCGTTGGCTTCCCCTCCTTGTCATCCTTCTCTAAAGGAGATTTCAGTCAGAATGTTGCTCGGAAACCCTCAGTGCTGAATAGGGAGAAAGTCAAATGAATGTTATGATTGGCATCAATTTAGGATTTTTCTTCTCCTCTCTTCTCCCTTCTCTGCTTTTTCAATCCCACAATTGTAGCAACAAAGAATGCCAAAAGAAAAAGAAAAAAGTGGGGGGGAGCATTAAAATAATACACTCTACAAAGGAGCATGAAGAGAAAAAAATATGGCAAAAGGCACATTTCAGTATGTTTTTGTGTGAGACTGTGCATTATATATATCCATTCTCTTTTTCGTATGCCTGAAATCTTTCATCCTTTGAACTGACATGATACATGTTGTCAGAGCGACTAGTGGGACACAGAAGGGCATGGGAAGAGGCAAAATGTCCTGGGTAAAGAACGGGCTTCAGTCCCTCAGGAGTAGAAGTGATGCTACAGTGCGCTCCTTGGCAAGCTGCATAAATCATAGAGCTTTTCAGCACAGGAAGACTTGACAGATAGAAATGCACTGAACTGTATAGTACACGGGAGAACTCTGCTGTATGGGCCATAATGATATTCACTCTAGAATATTTCCCTTGCCGAGTTCCCCTGCAGAAACTTCCATGCATTTAAAATGGCATTTGAAAGTGTCTTATGCCACATATGCCACAGCTTCCAAAATGCAAAGAGGAGACTGCTGCTCTAATTGGGAATCACCTTAAAGTTTTCTGGAAACCAAGGGTTATCTTAATGGTTTGCTAGGATTTCCACTTTCTATGTATGGTTACGATAGCTGGACATTGAAGAAAGTTGACAGGGCAAAAATCAACTCATTGGAAATGTGGTCCTGGAGAAGAGTTCTATGGATACCATGGACTGCTAAAAAAAGAAAGAAATGAAGGGTCTTAGAGTAAATTAGGCCTGAACCATAGAAGTCAAGATGACTAAACTAAGACTGTGATACTTTGGACGTATCATGAGATGATGTGACTCACTGTAAAAGGAAATAATGTTAGGCAAAGTGGGAGTCAAGAGGAAAAGAGTTTGGAGAATGTGTTCAGAGCAGCTGATGGCCAGAAATCATGCAGATCTCTCATTCATAGGGTTACTATAAGTTGAAATAGACTTAACAGCATGTATTTACTTACTTACTTACTTACTTATTTTGAACATATGTCCTTGTCTGTATCATACTATTACAAAGTAGTAGCATACATTTTACAGAAAAAATTAAAATATAAAACCAGAAACTTTTTCTCTGCCAGAATGCTAGATGATCAAATTGAGAAGAAACATGGAAGGACTTTACAATATATAATCGAAGTTCAAAGATGGAAGTCCATTGATATTCCTACACAAGAAGATTGAACTTGTGGAACATGATTGAACTTGTGGAAATGGAGAAACTGATAATACTGACCAAAGAGAAATCTCTGAATAACTTTAAGAAAGATTGGGAATTATTTATACATATTTATAAAATACATTGGGAATATGAATCAACTCTAGGTTTTGTTCAATAGGGTTGGCACAATGTAATATTATATAAGGGAAGGATCAGGGTAAGTTTGTAGTATTTGTTAGTTTTGGTTTAGCAGTTTAATTATAATTGTTTGTATTTGTTCTTTTTAATCATATACATACATGCATACATGCATACATACATTTGTATTTGTGTTTATGTTTAGTAAAAGTATTTTTTAAAATTGAAATAGTAAATAATAAATAATCTAAAATACATTAAACAATATGTTTAGTATTAGTTAAAAGAGTTTTAAAATACTATAAATGTACAAGTTAATAAAATCACTAGACTCCAAAACCCTTCATAAAAAGCCAAGTTTTGGCTTCACAATAAAATGAAACCAAAGTATATGAAACAGCTTCACTGGCTATTAGTGCATTTCTGGGCACAATTCAAAGTGCTGGTTATAAAAATACTTATAAGGCTTCAGACCAGATTGTCTGAAATATCATAAATCTTTTTATGAACCTGCCAATCTTAAGATCCTTGGGGTGGGGGGATTCTCTCAGTCCCACCAGGGTCACAGGCTTTCTTGGGGATTGATCCCAGGCGGTGGAATTGTTCTCCATGCAATGTTTGCCTGGCCTCTCTCTGCTTTCCTTTTACATCTAAAGAAGTTCCTTAACTGGGGCACCACAACACAAAATGCCCTCTCCCAAGTCCACATTCCATCTTTTACTCCTACAATACTGAGAGCCAGACAACCTTATTGTCTCTGAATTGTTCTTTAGCTTGCTTAACTAATGATGTGCAATGATAATTCTAAACCTGAAACTGTTGCAATATCTCTCAAAACTAAGGATGGATAAACAAGCCCCTTTTGAAAACCAATATTGTATCTTGAACAGGATAGTTTTGATGAATAAATAGACCCATCCTGAAAGCGCAAGGTGAATAAAATGCATGCAAGCAGAAGCTCATGAACAGCTGCACAATGCAGTAGCAGGCATGCACAGGCACAAACAGAGAGACAGGCAGACACCAGCTTCAAGGAACTGGCAAGGAACCAATATATTTTAATAGTTGCTTTATCAAAAGGTATATATTCATGTTGTTGTTGCTGCTCCATGAAAACTCTTCAACAGAAAGTGGCATGCTCAGAGTGACTTTATTCTTTTTGTCAAACAATTCATGATGGAGCCATGTGAATATTTTCCCTTAGTAATCATACTATTAAAATGCATTAGGAGCTTACTTCCCAATTTGTATGACTGCTTATTCTGTGTGTGTTTCTGAGGGAAATGAATGCAATAAGGAGAAGGGTGTGTGTGTTTGTATGTGTACCTTCAAGTTGCCAGTCAGCTTAGGGAAATCACATTAACTTTACAGGGTTTTCTTAGGCAAGAAATACTCAGAGGTGGTTTTGCCAGTTCTTTCCTCTACAGCACCTGGCATTCCTTGGTTGTCTCCCATCCAAGTACTAACCAGGGCTGATCCTGCTTAGCTCCCAATATAAGATGGGATTTGGTGCCCTTAGGGTATTTAAGCCCTAAGGAGAAGGATACCAGTCACCAAGAGATAGCTTGAAGTATTTCAGAAAATAATTCATACAAATAGTAGTACTATGAAGGACTAGTGAGGATTTGGTTACCACTTGTTTTTAATAAGAAGTTACAAATGTCTTCATACTTGAGATGAAAAAAATTGAGGGGTTTCTTTAAAAAAATAAAAAGAATATTGGATAAAGTGAAATGGACAGACTTGTCCATCCATATCCAAAGTCTGAATGCTTAATTCTTAAAGGCCTGTGTTTGAAGCCCTATGATTCAACCAAGTTCTGTGCAGAATATTGGTGACTCTCCTTCCTGAGAGATTCCTTATCTTCTCTCTCTCTCTCTCTCTCTCAATCTCCATATGTACTATAAACTATGAAATTCACGGGGTCACCATAAATTGACAGGTGACATGAAAGCATGTACACACATGCACACATAGAGTATGCTCCCCTAATACTGTAAATAGCTTTGTTTATTTATTTATTTGTCTTTATTTATTTAAAGATTTTATTTAACAATAGTTCAAAACATTTTAGGGAGGGAGTTATTCCTACAGCAGGGGTGCCAGTACAAATAAAACCTTGTCTTGTATACACCTGCTTTATATCTTTACCTGATGCAAAAAGAAGAGAACTTCATTTGAGTTTGTTTTTTAAAGAATTTACCAGAATTTTCTAACTTCCTATTCAGGAAGGGAAGACTTGAGATTTTTTTTTTTTAAATAAAATGTGAGAGAAGATAAAGGTCATGGATTGAACCATTATAGATTTTCCAGAAAATCCAGCTCCCATCTTTTAAACATCAACACTATGAGCCGGTTGGAGTATTGTCATTGTATTGCTGTATTGGGTTGATATTGTTATTGTTGTTGTTGGAATGGTTTTAACTTGTGTATATGTTGTGCACCGCCCTGATCATTGGAAGGGTGATATATAAATAAAGATTTTATTATTTATTTATTATTATTATAGACAGCCATCCCTGGAAATTTCCTATTGCAAACACATTTCAAAAATCAGATCCCTCCCTGAACCACCTTTCATCCTGTGTGATTTTTTTTTTTGCTCTGGCTATGAGACATGGATGTTATTAGAAAGCGAGTGTTAGGTCAAGTTTAACACCATCGGACCTGGCCTCAAATTGAAGTGCCCTCTCTCCATGGCAACACCATCTGGCCTAGGAGGGAGGGAAAGGAATGGTCAAACTCCATCAGGCCTGTCCTAGATTATGAAGCAGAGCCCTTCCTTCATACCATCTGCCTTGGTCCAGGCATCAGTGGGAGATGAATTTTTGGACCTGATCCCCTTCCCCACCACCATTCCCTTTTTCTTTTGTGTCGTGTCTTCTTAGATTGTAAGCATAAGGGCAGGGAACCATCTAATTAAAATAATAATTGTAAGCCACTCTGATAGCCTTTAGGGCTGAAGAGCAGGGTATTATTATTATTATTATTAAAACATCTTTTAAATCATTAGGATTAGGTTCAACGGTAGATAAATTTCAATTTCAATTTTCAGTGTGATTCTTTGCCATAGCCTTGCTTGCTGGCAGGAAGGGCTTCAAACGTCATCCACCCACATCCTGAGTACCAGTAATATGGGCATCATTCTCTCTCAATGTGGCTGATGCCCAGTAAATTAGGTCTGAAAAGGCAGTTACGATTGTGGAAATATTTGTGACTATACAGGGATCATGAATATGGAGCACTTAGAAATGCATAACTCTAGGTTTCACATTCCTAACTTTAATGCTGAGTAACAGCCAAAGTTTTTAACATAGTATGTTAGCAATTATTTCTTGCATTTTCATGCTGAATGAATCATGAGAAAAGTGTGTGTGTGATTAAGTTTTATCCTTGTATGGTTTTGATATTCTAATTTTTATATTTTGTATTCTGTATTCTGTTTTCTATTGATATGGTCAGTTGACTAATCAATAACATTTGTTGCTCTTGTGTGTGTGTGTGTGGGTGTGTGTGTGTGTGTGTGTGTGAGAGAGAGAGAGCATGTTGTGGCCCTCTGAAACTCTATTACTTATAAGACAGAATGCAACCCTTCACTTTGAAATAATAAGCATGAGTAATCTGAAGGACATAAAATGGTTACAAACAACTGAGGATTAACTAGTTTTCTGCTAAAATGGGAAAAGTGTAAGAAAATTTCATTTTCATACCAGTAGCCAGATTTTGGAAATATACTTCATTCTTTTCCGCAGGATCCCTACTTCTAAGGAGTCTGTTTGGTGTTGCTTTCATCACCATTTTTAGCATTAACTAAAGAATCGGCATCCTGCAGTGAGAGAAGAAAGAGAAGCCTAATTAAAGAAAACAAAGAAAAATCAGCTTGCATTACACCCTGTGGCCCTGGATTTGCTGCGACTGTAGATGCATGCTGAAGCAGAGAAAATTTTAGAACTGGAGATGGGAAGTAATTAAAAATTAGCAGCAATGCTCAGCTGTTTCTTCCTCCTCTTATTCCAATCATCCATCTCCTTATTTCTCTAGTCCTTTTGTTCATTCTCATTAACAAACTGTAATAAGCATCCATAAGAGAGAAAATGGGAGTGGCAAAATAAATGCAGTGAAGAGAAAACAAGAGAGCAATGGAGTGGCACAGAGAGATGAGGGAGAAGAGTCTGGTGCCATGGCAAATGGAACAGAGATTATGAGCAAGAGGTCTAAATGAAAATCAAATGGAAAAGTGAAGGAAGTTATAAAAATGCAAATTTAAGGTGGGTGAGTGGGTGGGTAGGAAGTCAACTTGGTCCTACTGTGGAAAAAAAATGCAAAAAAAATGAGACATTCAAACCTCTCTGTTATTTTTTTAAAAAAATTAATAGGCAGCTGTAGAAGATGGTGATCCATTTTTGTTAATTAAACTTAATAGATTAAAACTGCTGCCAATAGGAATTTAAATGACCTGCCAGTATTTTTTTTTAATTTCAAAGGATGGAAGCAGGTTTCTTTTAACATTTCTAACCCTTGGCAGAAGTTACAACTGTAAATGATTTCTATTACTATGGCACGAACCTATTTGGCACAGTGTGTGTTTCCTGCATGCATATATCTCAGGAAAAAAATAATAATCATCACAACTGCAATTTCTGTCAGACAGATGCTGTCAAAGATATACAAATCAGAGTGGAAATTATAGCCCCTTTGAAACATTGCGATTAGTCTGGTGACATTAAGTGCTTTTGAGCATTCTATTCTAAGAGGTAAAAGTAAATTACTTTTTTCTTTAAATTCCTTTAATGTGTAAATTGAAGGTTCTTAATCCTTCTTTATTTAGCTATTAGTTATATACCTTCAGGTCTCTTTATGAAAAATGAAGCCTTTTATAACTCTACAGAAATCCATTGCCCTGATGAACAGTGAACTCAGAAATTTGCACTTCCTACCCCTTGACCGTATTGCAGTTTCCATCTATGTTTTTCCTTCTGTGTTCTCACAGGGCTTGGAAAAGTTCTCCTTTATGGCTACATGCTTGCTGGAGTCCAGAAACATTTTAAGCTCTGCATTCTCTAGTGTTCTTTAGTCAGACCCAGCCTTACCATTAGCCAATTGTTGATGTTGCTGCTATGTGCCTTCAAGTTGTTTCTGACTTATGGCGACCCTAAGACATGGAGTTTTCTTGGCAAGATTTGTTCAGAGGTTTGCCATTGCATTCTCCGGAGGCTGAGAGAATGTGGCTTGCCCAAGGTCCCCCAGTGCATTTCATGGCCAAGCATAGAATCAAACCCTGATCTCCAGAGTCATAGTCCAACAATCAAACCACCATGCCATGCTGGCTCCATACCATTAGGAAATATTAGAGTCTGGCAGCTTCTTCAGGCATGAAAGCATGTGTTGGTTAGAAGGAGCAGTCACGTTAGGGCAGTGTTGTGGATGCTGTTCAGTTTTTTCTATACCTCCCAACCTAGGTAGTTCTCAAGTGTAGGAAGACTTAATGATCATTCTGGTCAGTTTAGAGTGAAGTGGAAGATGCTCATGCACTTTTTATTTACTACACATTGTAAGGAACTTCAGGTTTATACTGTATAGCCTCTTCATGCAGAACAGTAGATGCTTTTACTAGCATAAGCTAGAACCCATGCACAAGAGATGTTGAGGGATGATATAGAATATTGCCTTATACTTGGTCAGAACATATCCCTGTCTAGCCTGGTGTCGTCTACTACAACTGCTACAAGAGGGCCAATGGAAAAGGAGCATCAGTTTCCTTCACTTTCTTCACAGGCCTTTTAAATGGAGATACTAGAGATAGTTTCCTGCAGGTGTGGTGGGCTTTCTTCCTCAGAATAAATTCTGGACTGCAAATATAACCAAAGAATTACAGTTTTCAAGGACTTTCTCTCAGAAAGTCATGCGATTCCCACTGCAGACTAAGTTTAGTTACTGTAACAAGTTCTGTCCTTGTATGAGGTGCCATTGATTCAGAGCCTTTAATAGGTTTGGAATAAGAGGGATGTTCCTATATGAAATAATCCTATCAAAGTGATAGCTTTAAGTCTTTAAATCCTGAGATAGCTTCAGGCCAAGGTACCTGAAAGACCTAGCTTCCCTGTTCTTTAAAATCTTCTCAGGAGATCATTCTACCTGATATACAGTTACCAGGAACAGCGGTTGTGCGGTGGCCACTCCATTTTGGAACAAGTTCCCCAAACAGATTGATGAGAAAGCTTCATTGATGATCTTTAAGGATTTTTAAAAAACATCTTTTCAGCAAGGTTTTTAATTAATTCATCACGGTTGTAATGTAGATTTATCATTTGTGGTTTTAAATTTTTGTGGCTTTGCTGATTGGCTATTTTATCATATATGCCTAAGATATTAGAATTTGTGTGCTAAATCTAATTGTTAGTCCCAACGTGATTGGACACATTGAATCAATAGGCGCTTGGTAAGTCAATACTGACATGTGTTCCATTCATTCAGCATGTTTTCTCTTGTATGGGCAATTAACAGACAAACAATGTGATGTAGCCTTAAATTTACAGTTCCTCAGGTACTGCCATAGATAGCTAGCTACTAAACAGCATTGCAGAATCAGATGAGCAAAGAAAAATAGAAATGATTAAATGATATATAGTATCAAAACAATACAATTAGTGCAATAAATTGGAGGAACTAATCAATATTTTTTAAAAAATAAACACAAAATAAGCTGAGCAGTTTCGGCTCAATCCTTCTATATTTATGCAGATGAAGTAGTTAAATCTCGTTGGACCAAACCTTGTAAAATCCACAAGAAAAAAATTTCCCTAACAAGAATTTACTCTTTAAAAAAAAACAGAGTAAAATCAGCATATTAATTTAAAATTATAAAAGACTATAGAAACTGAGCCATAGAGCAATCTAGCTGAAATTGAAATCTTTTCTCCTAGTCATGTGTTCCTAGTTCTGGTCTTGTCTTTCAAATACATCTTTCAATAAGAGAATGAAAACTGCATGAGGCAGGATCAGATCGACATGAAGGTGCAGTGAGATAGAGATTGTGTGATTAGGTCCTGGTCTCAAGATACTCTATTTAATTTCAGAGCTTTCTCCCAGAGGAACCTGCCCTGACAATTTTATTCGTATATACACTTTTATTTTATTCAATATCAAAATAATTCCATCCATTGTACATTTGTTTTCATATTTGCTCATATTGCATAAAGGAAACTGAGAGTGCTGCACATACAAATACAGAGAAGTGTATATAATTAAAAGGATCCCTTTCAAAATATTTCTTCTGACTCAACCAGCAGTGATCCAAAACATAGCACCTAGTACATTTTCCTTAAATTGAAGAATGAATCCATTAAGGAAAGAGTGGAAACAGAGGAAACAATTAAAGGCAATTAAAATATATGTATTGCTTTCATTTCCCACTTATTCAAAACACATTTATTATCTTCTCTACCCCCCTCTACTCAGATATCAAATCTAGGAATTATTGAATGAGTAAATTGGGATTACTGGTAGGCTGCTACAAATTTACCATAAAAGTGACAGCAGACAAAACATCATAAAGCTAAAGCACACTGCTGTGTGCTCAGAAGCAGGTCATGAGGGGAAACATGATGCTATAATATAGAGCCATCTGAATAATATTGATCGCAATGAAGATACATCACCCATTATTAAATTTACTTTTGCAATGTCTGTCAGATCCCGTATTCTTCATGGCCAAATTTATTACCTCAGTATTTCTCTGAACTGCTATACAAAATGGATTGTGTCAGTCTCTTTAGGTTTGGACTGGAAAGACGAAATTCAAAAAGAAAACATACATGGAACCCGCAGAGAGTATGCTGCATCAGTTTAGGGCAGGGGTGCAGAATGTTTTGCCACTTGGATCTTCCATAATCTTCCCCACTGCCTATGTTGCTTAGGGATGTTGGTCATTCCAGTGCAATAATGTCTGGAAAGCCACATGTCTCCCACTCCTGGGTTAGGAAAACAACATGTCACTTGTATGCCCAGGTAGAAATTGGGACCGCCATTTAAAATTCCTCCAGTGTCTTGGAGCAATGTTACATTGGGAGGCATTGTAGGAAATTTTAATGGCAGCTTGTTGAAACTTGTCATTGATCCCAAAGCCCACTGCTAATGCAGGGGAAAACCACCAGGATTCTCCAGTAGGAGGCAACCCACCAGATGGTACTTCACCAAAGCTGCCATCAAACTTGGAGGTTTCATGTGCATACATATTCAAAGAAGATTGTTATTGCTATATTTATTTTGATCCCACCTTTTTTCCTAGTTCAGAACTCAAAGATGACTAACAAGAAGTTTTTGAAAAACTGTGAAGTCAAAGGCTTTCATGGCCAGCATCCATAGTTTTTCGTGGGTTTTTCGGGTTATGTGGCCATGTTCTGGAAGAGTTTATTCCTGACGTTTCACCTGCATCTGTGCCTGGTATCTTCTGTGTCTGCCAGCCACAGATGCAGGCAAAATGTCAGGGATGAATTCTTCCAGAACCTGTCCACATAGCAAAAAAAAAAAAAAAAAAAAAAAAAAAACTATTAAAAATTTAGAGGATATACAAAAGTTAAAACAAGGAATAATAATAATAATAATAATAATAGCAGTAAGGTTGAGTCTAGGGCAGAAGTGTACAACCTGTGGCTTTCCAGATGTTGTTGGATTGCAACTCCTATCATTCCTAATCCTTCAACATTTGCAACGTTGCCTAGAGCTAATAGGAACAACATGCTAACATCATCTGGAGGTCCACAGATTGCCAGTCCTTGGACTAGGAAGATGGTGGCAAGAACATAGTCCAGATAACCCCAGTGTTAATGCATATCAAGCAGACATTTATCATTGGGAAATAGATTTTCACTGCATACTAAAGTGCTATACTGTAATGTGCTGTAGTTACAACAGAGTAACCAGAACAGTAAAAGACAGCTCCCTGTAGCAGAGACAAGTGGTTTCTATCTCAGACATGCAACAAATATTACTGGTATCTGCTGTATTAAAGCTGACAATGAAGACATTGAAAAGTTAAAGATTTTCTATACCTTGGTTCAGTCATAAATCAGAATGGACACTGTAATCAAGAAATCAGAAAAAGACTAGGATGGGAGACTATAAAGGAACTAGCCAAGATCTGAAAATGTAAAGTTATATTATGGGATAGTTAGGATTGTCAATAACAAGCCATCATATTTCTACTTTCTATGTATGGTTATTAAATGTAGACAATGGACAAAGCTGATAGGAAGAGAATCAACACATTTAAAATGTGTTTGTTCTGCAGATACCATGCCCTAGGCTCTTCCTAGAAGTGAAATTGACTTAATTGAGACAGTCCCTATAAATATATCATGAGATGGTGTGACTCACTGGAAAAGATAGTCCTTGTAAAGTGGAAGGCAGTGGGGAAAAAGTAAGACCACATTGCAGATGATAGATTCTGTCAAAGAAACCATGACTCTAAGTTTGCAAGACATTGATAATAGGATGACTAGAATGTTCTCATTCATAGGGCCATTATGAATCCAAGTCAACTTGATGGCAATTAACAAAACAAAAACAATTATTCAAGGGCTTTTCAAGGTGCTAAACACTATTCCCTAACTGTGGCTCAGTTTGAGTGATGTGAAATTATTGGGCAATCCTCCCTGGCCAAAATAAAGTGACTTCTAACCACTTTGAAAGGTGGGGCTGTTTAGATGATGCACCAGGTGAAAGCATGTGGAAAGTGATAGGAAGTTGTGCTCAAGGGCTTAAAACCAGAGCAAAAAAAAACCTTGGGATATTCCGACTCAAAGTGGATCATCGCACCAACATACAAACAGCCCAGTGCAAATATGAGACTGTGGCAAAGAAGGGGGTGAAGGGGGCATATATGGGGGGGAGGGCTCTATGATTGTGTTTTGTCAAAGTATCAATGGGCATACCAATGCACCAATGCATTGTACAGGTAGTGCATTGCATGTGTGATTGTGTGGTTGATCATATGGAATGGCATCTGGGCAGGGAGGTAACTGGAGGTTGCAGGCAGTGTGTTTGTGCAATGGTGCAGATGCATGATAGGGAGGTGACAAAAAAACAAAAACCACAAACATGCACAAGGCAATTTGATGCTGCGTGTTGTGGAGAGCCTGTGGGTGTTCATCCCGTCTTGGGAGGGGCCATGTAGACCTACTTTCCACCTACTTTCAGAAAACCCAGGATCAAGCCTCTTTTTCCTGCCCATGTACTCTGGCCCTCACCCAAATTAAACAAAATGCACCCAATATTCCCTGACATTTTTCAAGTTTTCTGACACTTCACTTGACAGTCTGACAATTTAATAAGTGACAATTTAATGATTTAATAATTTAATAATCGACATTTCAGTTATTAAAACATTTAAAAAATCCCATGTATTGGATGTAAAAATATAAACAATTTTTATTGGTTGCAATTCATAATCCCCAATAACATTTTTAGAAAGGGGAAAAACAACAACAACCAAGACCATATTATCATTTGTGATTATTGTTACTGTGTAACAGAGTCACAGTTATCATTATATTACTAAAACAGAGATGAGAATCAGACCTATAGCTAGAAATATATTTATTCAAAGGTAGCACCCCCCTCCAAAAATACCAATAAGGTGTTGCAATCAGCATTTGAACGAAACTATAAAAATGTGCGAAACAAAATATGCTTTATAAAAAGCTTCTTCTAACTGTACAAACTAGAATGAAAATACATTTTTGACCCTGTCATCTGGAACAGCTGATTTCAGACACATACCCAGCTATGATCAAATCTACCATGAAGTACATAATTGCATAGCCTCTTTTCAGTATCTGTGCATAAACATAAGATGATTTGCAGTGCTGCAGCAGGGTTTATGATTCTAAGTGAGAGTGCTTAGGAGGCTTTCATGATATGCTTTGGAATAATTAGGGGGTCTGTGGGTGGACATACTGGAACATTTCAAACAAAGCTTGAATAAGCTACAATTGATCTACAATATGGGACATGTTCCTTTAAAAAGTGATGGGTTTTTTTTTCTTCCATTTTAAATATCTATGTTATGGCTCTGCCAAAGCCATAGAGAGAAAACACTGAATTACTCAGAGTCCCACTAACAATAGTTTTTTTTAATTATTTTGATTCATATATAATAGAAAAGGAAGACTTGTTTATTGAGCTTGCTCAATGTTTATTCCCTATGCTACGAGCTGCTTCCACATTTCTCCTGTTAGAGACTTGGGAGTTACATAAAGATTTTGCAAAAACATCTGAAGAAATCTACAGAGATACTTCTGAGACAAAGAAGTCACGGGTGTAATCCAAATCTACCTCTCTATAATAAACAAAAACATGCACTAAAGTGGCTGGTAAAACTAAAATAAATATACAGACAAGGCAGAAAAGGGTCTCAAAGAGATTGTTTCCCCAAATATAACTGGCATTCACTTTTTCCCATATGGAAGACTAAACTCTTCTTGCTTGCATCTGGTATTGGCATCACAATAAATTCAGATCCTAGTTTTCATATGATGTTTTCCTTGACCATTGTTACCTTTATGGCCTCCACATTCCTTCTCTGATGCTTTTCAGATATTTAAATGGATCTGGTGAACAAAATGAGCCACAATTAGCATGAAAAGAGGAAAGGAGTGGTTATAAATCAAAGGATTACTTTTGTTTTATTAGTAAGAACCAAGTAATTACTTAATTTTATATCAGGGATGTAAAAAAATATCACAGAGCCTTATTGCATTACAAAAGTAACACAAGAGGCAACGAGATAAAACAAGTTTTTTTTCCCTCCCTCTCCACATGCCTTTGATATGGTCTTAAAAGTGTGACTTTTGTCCCACTGGAAAAATCTGTTTGGTAAAACATACACTTTTATGACTGTTTCCCTCTAGAAGGAGAACAGAAGTGCTAAGACATCATGCAGAGAGGTAAACTCAATGCTTCCCATCTTATTTTTCTAATGTGATAAGGCTCCCAATCCCGGTTTCACTGAGTTTATCCAAATTCCATCTGCATTTTCTTCCTGTCCATTTTTCATACTTTGTTTCAAGACTTTGTGTTTTCTTTCCACACAGGAATTCACACAATTTCCCCCCCATATTTTTTTTTAAATTATGCATTGAATTAAACACTTTATCCAATTTATGCACCCATTCCCTATTGACTAACACAAACTGCTGCATTTTTTCCCAGATGTGCATGTTTGAGCATTATTTGGTCATAGCTTATTTCTCAGTAATGCCTTGTGGGCAACACACGTCAGCATGATGAAGTCAAGGTGCACATTTTCTCACAAGTATTGGGAAGAGCAGAAAAGTTACTTTGTCAGGACAACAGCATTCCATTTTACCCCATGCCATATTTAAGATAGTCCTTATATGGATGCAAGAGTATCTTCAAGATGGAAACAGACAATCTTCATCATTGTTTCCATGGGTAAGAACTAGTGCCATGAGTGGGAAAAATTTACATGTTGCAACTCAATCAGGGAGTTACATGTGCAGTCCATTCCAAGACTATATATGTTAAAGACTATATTGTTTAGGGAAGCGTCCCCAGGATTGTGCCATCTGCCCCAGGATGCCTCCTTTTAACTATGTATTAAGAAGCCAAGCCCTCCCTCCAGTCCGTCTGCCTTGGTCCAGGCCCCAGAGGGAGAAAAGAACCACTGGGCCTCATCCGCTTCCCCACCACCTTTCCCTTCTCCTTTTGTGTTATCTCTTTTAGACTGAGGGCAGGGAACCGTCTAAATATAAGACTGTATGTACAGCACTGTGTAAATTTACAGCGCTATATAAATAAAGGTTAATAAGGGGTTTCACTTACAAGTCAGGGTGCCCACATGCAGAGTCACAGTGAGCAATGCAGTATGCTTTGCTATTGTCCATCTGTAGAGAAATCAGAGAAAGAGCTGTGTCATTCTGGAATATCAGTATGGAACTCATTTGAGATGTGGTGCTGGAGAAGAGTTCTGAGGATACTGTGGACCACTAAAAAGACTAATGGATGTGTCCTAGAGTAGATCAGGACCAAACTGCTCCTGGAAGCAAAGATGACTAAACTGAGGCTATCATATTTTATCATATAACAACATATAATATAATAATAATATTATATATATTATATATATTTTATAATAATATAATAATAATAATAATAATAATAATAATAATAAAGATTTCTTTATAGCCTACCCAAACTGGTTACAACAGTAAAAGAATACAACACAATCAAATAAATATAAAAATTAATTCCTTCCCAACCCCCCATTCAAATACAAAATATATTCCCCACCAATTAAAGCATAACTACAATAATAATAATAATAATAATAATTAAACAGAATTATTATGTTTATAGAATTCTATAGAATAATTATAGAAAAGAGTACAAATTCCAAAAATACATAACTTAATAATAAATAAGGTATAACATAACATATTAATCTGACTAACAATTTCCATCTCTCCCCTGGTAGCCAAAAAAAGAAAAAAAATGCAATACAGTATAAAATACAGGACAGCAGTACTACAATAGCCATGAAAGACTAGTCCCTTATACTCCCATAAGCCTTAACTTTCTTCTTCATGAGAAGACAGGACTCATTAGAGAAGACCATAACGTTTGGTAAAGTGGTGGGCAATAGGAAAAAGTGGAAGACCACCTTTCAGATGGGTGGCTTAATCAAAGAATCTATAGACATGAATCTGTAGGAGCTGAGCAGGGCAGTTGAAGAGGTCTCTCATTCATAGGGTCACCATGGGCTGAAGTCAACTCTAAGACAGTTAACCATAACTCTAAGACAGTTAACCACAATAGCATCTTGCAGCACCTTTGAGACTAACTGAAGCTGTAGCAAATCCAATAATATTAAAAATCTACCAAACAGTGATACCTTTATTGGGCCAACCAAAATGTGCAATATACATGTTGCAGGCTTTCAAAGCTCCAAAACTTCTTCCTGTTGCTATGGAAAAGTCAAACTCCCTTGCCTTGTCTATCTTCTCTTTCATTGTCATGTCAGTTAGTATGCTTCTCCTTTTTAAAAAACCTTCCACATAAATGCCCTCTCGGTCTCACCCTAAACTGTTCAACCATGTCGCTGTGTGGTTGTTCTCTCTGTTTCCATGTGCATGTCTTGTTTAGTTTAAAGACTCAACAGGAAAAATCCTGTATGTTTTATCTGTATATTTGTAACTCGGCGGATGAACTGACAATGTGGTGAGAGATAAATATTTTATAATAATAACCCAAGAGAGTTCTCACCAGAGAGAGAAAAAGAGAGACTAGTGACAAAAATATCAAGAACTTGAAGGTTATATTGAGAAGCTTTTTAAATGCAGCTTCTACATCTGTGCTGCTCCCAGCTTCATAGAAAGAACTGATATCAGAAGCAATCTTTCCTACCCATAAAAATATGAAGAAAAATATCTTTATTAGTAAATATCAATACCTGGGTAGAATTCTTATCTTTATGCCACTTTAGTAATATCTTCTGTTCAGCCACCCCCTAGTTTTCCAGAGTAAGTTTCAGCAATTTAAATATTAGATGGTTCCAAGTAAGAGTCAGTGGGCAATCTAAGGTAGCCTTGCCCGGCATCCTATACAAAGTGTGTTAGACTATAACTCTTATCATCCCAGAAATATAGCCAAAAGTACTTCACTGGAGATCATGGTAATTGCAATTCAAACATATCTGAAATCTGGAGTAGTCTGATCTGAACATGAATGACAAATTCTGGTAAGTCATTTGCTAGAGAGAAGAAAATGTGTTATATCTTACTTAAGTGAAGCTCAGTTTGACACAGTAAAATGGTTAGCTCAATGACTTTGATTTAAATTTGCCCTTCCAGCAGCAGAAGATCTCTTCTGTTTGGAAAGACTTTGGAGATAATGGAAAAGTTTTGGATGACAAAAATGATGCCAAAGCCAGAGAAAATTTCCTTTCTGACATTTGATAGCCAAAGGGGTGGCGGGATCTCGGAGAGAAAGCATTCTCAAAGTGTTAGAGTTATTTATCACACTCATTACATTTTGGCTTATTATTTTTTTTCTTTAAGGGTTTTCTTTTCACAACTCTGTGGTAATATACTCTCATGTATTTGTTTCAGCAGAGTATGACCACAAAATTAAACTGCTGCAGTTTTGTGCAGCAAACCCTTAGACAAAATCTTGCACTAGGTATTTTCAAGACCTTTTAAGGGCCCACTAGAATTTGCCTACCACAGTCTGTGTCTTCCTTTCACTTTGAGCTAAATCCAGTGTTAAAGCAGATTCTTTGAAATCAACAAGACTTAAGTTAGTTGAAACTAAGAAATTCCCATTCCTTTTAATAAATCTGTTGTAGGCATCATCGCAGCATGTCATAGTGGTTTGAGAGTTGGACTACGATTCTACAGACCAGGATTTGATTCCCTGCTCAGTCATTAAATCCACTGGGTAACCTTGGACCTGTCACATACTCTCAGCCTCATGGAAAGGCAATGGCAAACCTCCTCTGAACAAATCTTGCTTTTAAAAAAAACCATGATAGGATCGCCATATATCAGAAAAGACTTAAAGGCACACAACAGCAAACATTAGTTTTATTCCTGTGTTGGGACTTGGAAGAGGTCCAGAGAGGGAGATGTAGGGAGGAAAGTGGTGACTTGTTTCCCCCTTTAGATCTTTTGTAACATGACCCAGTGTTTGATCCTCGACTTATCCACAGGTCATATCAAAATCATTATTATTATATTATTATTATTAACCTTTATTTATATAGTGCTGTAAATTTACATAGTGCTGTACATACAATCTTATACAGTGGTCCCCCGGGTTACGAATCCCCCGGGGTACGAAAACCCCGGGGAACGAAAGAGCCGGGGCCGCAAAAACGGCCCCGGCTTACGAATAAAACCCCGGGTTAAGAAACAAAAAAACCGCGCGGCTCCTTTAAATTTGCCGCGCGGTCCGTCAAAAAAAGCGGTCCCCCGGGTTACGAATATTTCCAGGTTATGAAAAGTAATCCGGAATGGATTACTTTCGTAACCCAGGGGACCAATGTATTTAGACGGTTCCCTGCCCCAGGCTTACAGTCTAAAAGAGACAACACAAAAGGAGAAGGGAAAGATAATAATAATAATAATAGGTTTTATTTTTATACCGCCCTTCCCAAGATCAGGGCGGTGAACAGGTAAAACAATTAAAATACATATAAAAATTAAAAACATCTAATATCACAATAATGCATTATCAGCCAGGGGAGCACAGTCACAATAACAACAATACAACTCGCGGTGTGGAATAGGAGCAGGGGAGTAAGTCAGGGGTACGCAAGTTCAAAGAGGAAGGTTTTCAATCCTTTTTTAAACGCATTAAGGGAGGTAACTGAGCGGAGCTCCGTGGGCAGCGAGTTCCAGAGGCTAGGGGCCGAAGCAGAAAAAGCCCTCTTCGCCGTTGTTGACAATCTAGCCTCTGGAACTCTTAGACGTTGTTGCCCTGTGGATCTAAGTGTGCGGGGCGGATTATATGAGGAGAGACGGTCCTTTAGGTACTCTGGGCCCAAGCCATATAGGGCTTTATAGGTGATGACCAGCACTTTGTACTGAGCCCGGAAGCGAATAGGCAGCCAATGTAGATCTTTCAGAATTGGTGTTATGTGGGCGGTCCTGGAAGCGCCAGTGACCACCCGAGCTGCCATGTTCTGAACCAATTGTAGCTTCCGAGTGTGATACAAAGGCTGCCCCATGTAGAGCGCATTGCAGAAGTCCAACCGAGAGGTTACCAGAGCATGTACTACTGTTTCAAGGTCCCTCCGGTCCAGGTAGGGACGCAGCTGGCGTATCAGCCGAAGCTGGTAGCAGGTGCTCCTGACCGTCGCATCCACCTGAGAAGTGAGATGGAGCGACGAGTCAAGGAGCACCCCCAAGCTGCGTACAGTGTCCTTCACAGGGAGCGTGACCCCATTCAGGACAGGTGGAACCACCTCCAAACCTGGACTGGGGGAACCTATCACGAGCACTTCCATTTTCTCTGGATTCAGGCTGAGTCTGTTTTCCCTCATCCAGTCCATTACCGATTCCAGACAGGCCACGAGAGGAGCGACGCCATCCCTGGTCACTGCACCAGTCGGAGACATAGAGAAGACTATTTGGGTGTCATCAGCGTACTGATAACACCGCGCCCCATGTCTCCGGATGATCTCTCCCAGCGGTTTCATGTAAATGTTAAATAGCATGGGGGACAGAATGGCTCCTTGAGGGACCCCGAATGTAAGGGCCCTCTTATCGGAGCACACGTCCCCCAGCTGCACCATCTGGAACCTCCCAGAGAGGTAGGACCGGAACCACTGGAGCGCAGTGCCCCCGATTCCCACCTCTGCCAGGCGTTCCAGAAGGATACCATGGTCAATGGTATCGAAAGCCGCTGAGATGTCCAAGAGCACCAACAGGGACACGCTACCCCTGTCAATGCTCAGACGGAGATCATCGACCAGGGCGACCATGGCAGTCTCAACCCCGTAGCCCGCCCGAAAACCGGTTTGAAATGGATCTAGAAAATCCGTTTCCTCCAAGATCGATTGAAGTTGGAAAGCAACCGCCCTCTCGATCGCCTTCCCTAAAAATGGAAGCAGCGAAACTGGCCGATAATTGCTGTGAATCAGGGGGTCGAGGGAGGGCTTTTTTAATATAGGTTTTATAGTGGCCAATTTGAGGTTGTTGGGAAACTGCCCTTCCCTCAGAGATGAATTAATGATCCGGTGTAACAATGAAGTTACCACCGGTCCCCCCTGTGCTACTAGCCATGAGGGACAGGGATCGAGGGAGCAGGTCGTCTTCCTAAGACTTCGAAGGATCTTGTCCACATCCTCGGTACTGACCGACTCAAACTGATCCAGTATAACCGAGTCCACGGAAGCTCTGGATACCTCTATTCTGGGTTCTGCTCTAATGCTGGTGTCAAGACCTTCGCTTATCCGAGAGATTTTATCCGCGAAGAAGTTGTTAAATTGGTCACAGCAGGCCTTAGTAGGTTCAAGGATCTGGTTCGGGGCAGGAGGGAGCTGAGTTAGCTCCCTCACTACCCTGAACAACTCTGCTGGACGCGACTCCGCGGACACGACACGAATTCTTAGCTGCTTGTATCGCCTCTCCATAGTCCTCCAAATGAAGGTCTAGGAGAGCCTTGTCGGATAAGCACTGGTGTCTCCGCCAGGTGCGCTCTAGCCGTCGCAGGACCCGCTTCCTTGCCCGGAGATCTTCCATGTACCAGGGCTTCCTTTTGGAAGCAGGCCTGAGAGGGCGCTTGGGAGCGATACTGTGTATAGCCCTGGAGAGATCAGTGTCCCAGGTGTTAACTAGGGCATCAACAGTGTCGCCGTCACTTCCAACCATATGCCCCTCTAGGGCTTCTTGGAACCTCTTGGGTTCCATCAGCCTTCGAGGGTGGACCATTCGAATAGGTCCGCCACCCCCGGAGGGGATCTGGGTTGATGCCTTGATGCGTGCCTCCACCAGGAAATGATCCGTCCATGACAGGGCGGAAATGTTGGTAATTTCCGCCCACGGAGCTTCCATGTCCGTACAGAAAACCAAATCGAGCGTATTCCCCGCAAAATGCGTTGGACCCGTGACAAGCTGAGACAGGCCCATGGCTGTCATGGTATCCATGAATTCCCGAGCCGCACCAGATGGAACATTGTTGGCCGCGAGGGGGATGTTGAAGTCTCCCAGGACAAGAAGCCTGGGAGACTCCAGCACCAGCTCCGAGACCAGCTGTGTCAGCTCGTTAAGGGAGTCTGTTAGCGCACGGGGTGGCCGGTAGACCAACAGAATCCCTAGACTGTCTCTAGCCTTCAGGGTCAGGTAAATACACTCGATATAGGTGGTCTGACGGACATGGTTCCTGGTTAGAGACAGGGTGTTTTTATGCACCAAGGCAACACCCCCCCCGCCCACCTAACCTGTTCTGGTCCTTCACCGAGTACCCGGAAGGGAGGGCCTGAGCCCACACAGCATCCCCTTCAGGCCCAAGCCAGGTCTCGGTTATGCACGCCAGGTCACAGTTGTTATCGCTGATTAGATCATACAACATGTGGGTTTTGTTCTTGATAGACCTGGCGTTGCACAGGAGCAGAGACAGGGTTTGTGGTACGGTTGGAGTGACCCTCAGGTCCCTTTGGTTAGGAGTAGGACCGGAAGGGGAGATAGATATTAAGCATCGATCTCGCCTTCCCCTGTAACGCAAGTCCTTGCTCCTACCGTCATACTTCCTCCTGCCCCACACAACTGGGATAAGGGTCCCACTCACCTCAGGGGACATTCCCTCTGCCTTCCTCACAGATCTAATTGTATACCTATCCTTAATCTATCCTTACAATCCCCTTCCCTTCACTGGGGCACAGTGGTACAATAGGCATTAACTGATGACAAAATGGTTATCGAATATGAATTACGTTATCATATTATCAATATGTGCACTCCGGATCAAAGTTCCAAAAAGAAACAAAACAGACTGGAAGTATTGCTTCCGCTGGCGGTCCTGGCCCAATAGCGTCCATTTTCCCCGCAGAATGCACAGTTCTCTTCTGATTGATGGTAAAAATCCAAACTATACAGTCCCGCCGCCCGACCACTGGGCAACAATTAAACACACACCCGCGCAGCTGCGCAGGTGCGCCGCTTCAACTGCGCACGAGCACGGCTTCAGCTGCGCAGAAGCGCGGCTTCAACTGCGCAGGTGCGCAATTTCAAGGTTGAAAAAATAGTCCAGTGGTAATGCACAGTTGCAGAAATTAGTCCGGTGGAGTAAAGGAACATAAGGAGGAGAAGGAAAACGGTGGAAAGATTAGGGCCAGGCAATGCTGGTTCCACTTATGATGACCCTCTCCCCCAGGCACACTTGTTGTCGCTAGTCCAAGGGAGGTGGAGGAGGAAGGAGGGCCGGGAGCCGGCTTTTAGCGATGCCGCTCTCACCGGCACCGCCCCCTCTCTTCACACAGCTGTTCCGGCGCTGGCGCTTGGTCCCGAGGGAGGTGGAGGAGGAAGGAGGGCCGGGAGCCGGCTTTGTAGCAGTGCCGCTCTCACCGGCACCGCCCCCTCTCTTCACACAGCTGTTCCGGCGCTGGCGCTTGGTCCCGAGGGAGATGGAGGAGGAAGGAGGACCGGGAGCCGGCTTTGTAGCAGTGCCGCTCTCACCGGCACCGCCCCCTCTCTTCACACAGCTGTTCCGGCGCTGGCGCTTGGTCCCGAGGGAGGTGGAGGAGGAAGGAGGGCCGGGAGCCGGCTTTTAGCGATGCCGCTCTCACCGGCACCGCCCCCTCTCTTCACACAGCTGTTCCGGCGCTGGCGCTTGGTCCCGAGGGAGGTGGAGGAGGAAGGAGGGCCGGGAGCCGGCTTTTAGCGATGCCGCTCTCACCGGCACCGCCCCCTCTCTTCACACAGCTGTTCCGGCGCTGGCGCTTGGTCCCGAGGGAGGTGGAGGAGGAAGGAGGGCCGGGAGCCGGCTTTTAGCGATGCCGCTCTCACCGGCACCGCCCCCTCTCTTCACACAGCTGTTCCGGCGCTGGCGCTTGGTCCCGAGGGAGGTGGAGGGAAGATGGTGGGAAGAGGATGAGGTCCAGTGGTTCTTTTCTCCCTCTGGGGCCTGGACCAAGGCAGATGGACTGGAGGGAGGGAGCGGCTCCTTAATACAAAGTTAAAAGGAATCATCCTGGGGCAGACAGCAAAATCCTAGGAACACTTCCCTAAACAATATAGTCTTTAACTTAATTTTGAATCTGGTTAGAGAAGTGATGGTTAGAGAAGTGATGAGGCGTGCATGTGGGGGAAGAAGGTTCCAGGAGTGAGGGGCAAAATCCATGATTTTGGCTCCCAAAACTGCCCTCGACTTATACATGAGGTCAACTTATACACGAGTATATACGGTAATGGCATATATAAATATATCCACTCATGTGATATTGTAGTAAGCTGTCATTTGCTATATTTTAAAGGGTATGTGCTAAGAGTCCTCCAAATAAGCAGAAGAGTTGGTATATGTAGTAGTCTCAGCATGGGAAGGATGGCAAGGAGTTAGAGAGCTTTGTTAGATAGGCTTAGCTACCTATTAAAACTCAGGGCAAAGAAACAGGAAGATGTTGACTGTCTACTTCACATTCTTTGGCCTTATCTCAGTGAGAGACATAGGGAGAGGGACTTCTCTCCTCCTGCCAGCTCCAACAGGCCTTGCCCGCAAGCAAGAAGATTCCTCCCTCCATCCATCATCTTCAGGGAGAGGGGGGCAGGCCAGCTCCAACGGGCCTTGCCTGAAAGGGAAAAGAGCCCTCCCTTCATCCATCATCTTCACGGAGAGAAAGGCAAGCCAGCTCCAACAGATCTTGCCTAAAAAGAAGAAGAGCCCTCCCTCCAGTCCATCTGCCTTGGTCCAAGCCTCCAAGGGACAGAAGATCTGCTGGACTTTCCTCCTTCCCCACCACCTTACCTGCTCCTCTTGTGTTGTGTCTTTTTAGATTGTAAGCCTGAGGGCAGGGAAATGTCTAATTAACAAATTGTAAGCCGCTCTGATAGCCTTGGCTGAAGAGCGGGGTATAAATAAAACATTATTATTATTATTATTATTATTATTATTATTATTAATCACCCCACCACTCTTTTTACCTTGTTGAGCATGGTCTAATATAAACCAAAAATAAAGGCAAGTTCTTGGGGATTCATCCAAAACCATGGGAGGTGTGCTTATCAGAGGGTGCTGGGCTTAGTGGCTTCTGGGGAGCTCCTACTTGTAGCTTGT
This sequence comes from Urosaurus nigricauda, assembly GCA_034509955.1. NCBI lineage: Eukaryota > Metazoa > Chordata > Lepidosauria > Squamata > Phrynosomatidae > Urosaurus > Urosaurus nigricauda. Next base: position 249,493,690 of record JAOEGL010000001.1, on the reverse strand, counting down.
GATGATCAAATAGGTCTACTTTTGCACATTCTCTCTCTCTCTCTTTCTCTCTGCATATGTGTCTTCATGTCACTTGTTGACTTAAGGAAACCCCATGAATTTCATAGGGTTTTGTTAGACAAGGAATACTCAGAGTTGGTTTTGCCAGTTCCTTCCTCTGAAATATAACGTACAGCACTTGGTATTTGTTGGCAGGCTGACTCTGCTTAGCTTCCATGATCAGACAGGATCTGGTGCCAGAAAATACTTGAAGATGAAATAAATGCCATTCTACAACACAAAATCAGAACACACAGGTACAAAACAATTGAAACTTTTTAAAAATCCCTGTGGAGATGGCCTGAATCTTCTCTATAAATAATGGCAAACAATTAAACAACTTTGATACTTCCAATCTCCCCAGAGAACCTTTACACTCCAAGGACAGTGTAAGTTCTATAGCATTTAATGTTACTCTCTGTTTTACTTTTGATTTAATATATCTTTACATACAGAATAATAATCAAATTATCAATTTGTACATGGGTGGATGGTCTAGGAAGTGACCACTTTCTTGCTTCTTTATCAGAGCAATTTATGTATAGTGGAACAGAGACATAGCCACATCTTAAGAGTGTGGGAATGCTTTTGGGTGTTACTGAAATGCACATTTATATGAAGCATGAACAAGTCCATCTAAACAGTAGGAATAATTTCTTGGTTGCCAGAGCGGCTTGATAGTTGACTAGACTGCCTTTATTGAATAGACTGTCCTTTATTGAAAGTTTTTAAGTTGAGGTTGGATGGCAGAGGGTGCTTTGGCTGCAGATTCCTGCATTAGCAAGAGTTAGATTAGATCAGCCATGTGGATCCCTTCCAGCTCTTATGAGTCTATGATTTTAAGTAATCCTTCATGTGTTTGCTTATATCACTGAGATCCAATATGGAGAGATATATGTGAGCCTATTTTTTTCTGTTTCCTTTTGGGATGATCACAACATCTTACAATATATGACTACAGGAAACACCTGCCTGCAACTCCTGTTTCAGCATGCATAATTAAAGCTTAAAGCTAGGACTGCTACATTTAGTCAATTAATTGCTTTGATATACCTTGTCAAAATATTTTGATTGACTGCAGAGCTTCCCCAATTTATCAGCTAGCAGATTTTAAAATATGTGTCAGTATGGTTTCAAATAAAGGTGCTTGCAACAACTGCACAAATAAAGCACCATCTTAGAAGAGGCATGTAAGCATACATGGAAGAAAGCCTCTTCTGACACAGTGCCCTTTGTAACACATTCAGTTTTGTCCTTACAACTGTTACTTTTAAGTATAGATTAACTCGATCAGTCTTTCAACTCCTTGTCTTAAATTCACACAATTGATCAGTTTGGGATGCTATCCTGTATATCTGGGTATAAGCACCCATTATGTTTCACTACACTTTTGCATAAAATTATAATTACAACTGCCATAAAAGGTAGAGTGGGCCTGTGATAAAGCAAACTAGATGGAGAACTAATAAGTTACCTAAAATCATGGAGTGAACGGGGGGGGGGGGGGGTGAGTGATGATTTGAACCTGGTTTTCCCAAATGTTATTCCAACATTCTTACTTCTCTACTACACTGAATGTTCACACAGTGTAAATATGTTTGTGTATATTTATAGTATGGATATAAATATTTATTTCATTCCAAGAAGCCAAAACTATCATTTTAAATATTTTTCTTCCGGTGTATCAGATTTGAGATGGGTTTTCTGCACTTTTTGATGATTTTTCTCATATGGGGTCTTATTTTGCTCCCCAATCACTTTTGTGTAAATATATGTTTCACAAAAAATAGTCCTGGAATGTGAAAAATCTCACACCATTTGCACCTCATTTTCTCAAAGAGGTGTCCTAATATTTCAAGACAACCTCTTTTTAAAACAAGGATAAGATTTTACATCCCTAGCTTAGAACAGCTAGCTGTTGTTATGTGAGTGTTTTTGTGTGTTGATATTTAGCCTAAGGTATAAGAGACCTGTACAATGATGGAATTATTCTAGTGAGAAATATTAATCTGTGTGAGTGAGGACTCATATAAGTGGCTTATGACATAAAGTATATTAATTCCAGGATTATGCTTCTCTCATTTTCATTCTTTTGAAGATGCTGAACAGGTTTTCTGTACTCTCAAACTGGGTTATGATACACTATTCCAGCTGCTTTTAAAATATACTTATTAAAAACTTCAAAGGGAGAAGCTTGAGTTTCAAAGTAATGTCATTGTAGGCTCTTTTTTAAAAGACAGTCTAAGGTTTGAGTGTGTGTGTGTGTGTGTGTGTTTCTGTGTCTGTGTATCAGGGAAGCTGATGGCTCAGGCTATTGAATAGGAGCAGAGTGGCTGAAATAAGTAGGATTAATGTTATCCTTAAGAAAATAGGAAAGATTGCAAGCATAGAGCTGATGTGAGGAAATAAAAAGAGGAGAAATTGTTCCTTCCAAAGACTAGAAAATATGTTTGTGAACACAGGGGTGAAAGTTTACACAAAAAGAATGTGGTGGAGAAAGGGATAACTGCTAGGCTGGTATTTTGTTAGTGACATCTGCAGACATAAATCCACCTGTTTTACTTTTTGGTCATTGTAAAGGTTGGTATTCTCTTCCACCATTTGCAAGATCCAGCCTGTGCCAATTTCATTGATAGGGGAAAGTGGAATGGACTGAAGAAGTATCTTGCTATGCTCCATAAGCAGATGCATTATCTGCTGAATTCTCCAGAAGACCTCCCCTGATCTTGGATGGAGAGGGCCTTTATCTGTGTCTGGTTATAAGAACAGATCCAGCTGTTTCTCTGATTGTCCCACCTCCACAAGCAATGGAGAGTGTATTTATTTATTGTTTATTATTTATTGAAACATTTATATACACTACCCTTTATCTGAAGATCTCAGTAAAACTTACAATAAAATCACATTTAAAAAAGAAATCATTTTTCTTAAAAAAGAAAAAAGATTTTAAAATATACTACATAAGTTTCACTTTAAAAACAGGAACTTTAAAACCACTTTAAAACCACTATAAAACACGTACCACCTGGATAAAATTAGTTTGGCCTGAAGCCATTAATAAAAATCCAGGTTTTAACTTGGCAGCAAAAAGTTGGCACCAATCGAGCCTCCAGAGGAATGGAATTCCACAACTGAGGTGCCACCACAAAATGCATTCTCGCATGTACCCCAACAATGTAGTTCCCCTGCAGATAGACTGTGGAGATAGGGGACTATCACAACATAACAGTAAGTCTTGAGAGTAGTTTCACATGCAGAATTCCCAGATGATCAGCCAGGTAAGATTTTCACCTTAGTGTGTTATGTGGTAAAAGAACAGAGCCACCCTCTGCTTAGGAAGACACAGGGCAATGTAAAATGAAAATATGATTACAATTTGAGGAACAAAAGTTTTGAAATAACTAAAAATTTAGATATTCTGGGGCATTTGTTTCTTTTTTCTTTTTCCTCTTTTTTGGTATTGTCTGTGTAAGAATACCATCAGCGCAGACAGTGCTTGACTGAATAACATAAAAAGAACAGAAGCTTTCCTTGGAAACCTAATGGTGAGATCAGACAACAGAGGGAGGAAAGACAGAGGTGAGAATAACAAAGAATAAAACTGGATATTTTCGGTTCCTGTGTATGAACGCTTCATTTTATGGGGAAGGAAAGCTATGGCTTCAGGACATTTCATGGTGTGAACCAAATGGTACCCCTGAGCATTCCACGTACAGAACCCATGCAGAATAGCAGCTCAACCATCCTTCAGTGCTGGCAGTGGAATCATCCCACTATAAGGAAGCAAGCCAGATTCAGGAGTGCAGACAAGCCATGTGGCACACTCAGCTCTTTTCTCCATGAGAAGGGAGTCTCCTTGGGACTTAGGAGGAACAGTCCAGGATTGCTGGTAGTGCCTTAGTATCTGCTCTAAAGAAGTTACTCATTCTGCTTCATGCTCAGGAATAAGAGATTAATTCACTGAGAATAGAAATTTTTTGTATCCCATTAATTCACATGCTTAGAAGGCTTATGGCAAGGTTTTTGAAGAATACAATGTGCACTTTTCTCATAGGGACCAATGTGCAAAATGTTTCACGCATTTGAGATAAATACATTTAAAAATTTTCCAGGTGAAAAAAAAAAATCAAGACTGATTTTTTCAAATCCCTAATGTAGAAATGATGGTCTTACTTTTACATGTGTTGACCTGGTATAGCTGTTCCAATCAGCGTATGGGGGGTGAATATTCAGTATTATGTCATGTCAGGCTCACTGATGACAGCCCTAGACTCAGCCTTTATGCACTTATTGGAACATCTGTAAACAGTCAAAAATATACAAGTACAGTGGTACCCCGGGTTACGAATCCCCCGGGGTATGAAAACCCCGAGGTACAAAAGAGCCGGGGCACAAAAACAGCCCTGGCTTACAAAAAAAACCCCGGGGTACGAAGAAAGAAAAAAAACGGCCCCTTTAAATTTGCCGTGCGGTGCGGCAAACAAAGCGGTCCCCCGGGTTGCGAATATTTCCGGGTTATGAAAGGTAATCCGGAACGGATTACTTTCGTAACCCGGGGGACCACTGTATGTATATCAGATCTATGTAGACGTCGTGGTCCATACATTGAGGTTGAAGAGGCCCCCTGAACATTATTCTGATCCTACCACACAAGCCCATCACATTTATCTTGCGTGCATATAGTGACAGAACAGGGCTAATACAGATTGGCTGAAGATATTTTGCTTCCTGAGGCAAAGGCCACCATTTATTTCACTTACGGAAGCTGACATGACTAAGGGCTAATAGTATTTAAAAGGTGATGATACTGTCTCCATATGCACCTTCTTCACCTGGAGGAAGCAGAGTAGCTTTCATGAGGGCAGCCTTCCCTGAAACACAAAGCTTTATCCATAAACAGAAGGGAAAACTGGGGGGCAGGGGGGTGGGAAATGCACTAATTCACAGCATCTATCACTTGCCATCTGAGGCAACTGCCTCACTTTGTCTGGCAATAGTTGTGGTAAGAGTTAGATTTTCGGCCATTCCTTCAAGAAGAACCACCTAATGATTCAAGTCCAGCTAGTACTTTATCATAATTTCCCAACTTCAGTGTCTGTGAATTACTCGTAAATGATCTCATCTCTTGCCTAACAGGAAGAGAGGTTTGTTTAGGCTTGGCTTTGACAGGAGTTCATTTCGGAGGGCTTGCAGTCTTCGTGCGTGACACCTGTTCTTGATTCTTGTCTCTTGTTGTTATGAAAAATAAATTGGCTGCTTTTTCAATGAAGGTGATGAGTCATGAGCATGCTCTCTGGCTTGCTAGCTGGGCTAAAATATGGTGTTCTTTGAGGAATGGTGTTTTATTAGAAAATACCCTGTTGCTTTTCAGGTTCAAATTCAGAATATCATACCTCATATTTGAGATTTGTTTCATTTTAGAAGTACTGGCAAGAGCTGTGCAAAATGGATCCATATTAGTTCATTTCTCAGTTTCTTCTCTTTTCATTATACTTGGCCTTCAATATTCATTTAACCTTGAGCTGTATGATAATAGGAAAGGAATGGAAGACTAGGCTGAAGGGAGACAGGATGGATGACATGCACATGAAAAAAAAAACTGGCAGCAAGGCTAAAGCTCTGACAGTCAATGTTGAGTCAGGCACCTCAACGAAACAATAAAGGATTACATCATTTACTGAATGCTGCTAGCACACTTGTGAAGTTGCATTGACCACATTTATTTAACCAGACTGTTCAGAAATCCATTTCTACAACTTATGGGGAATTCCATCTGCACTTTAGATAGACCATGATTTCTACAACGGTACACATTCTCATGTTATTCTTTTTCCTGTTGCTGTTTCTTGTGATGATGATGTTTCCTAGTAGGATTTTTTTTTTTTTGGTACATGAACATTCATCTGCAATGTATTGTGAGAATGCTTGTGCAATGCATTCTGCACTACACAATTGAATTTGATGCTTGAGTGAGGAAGAGAAATTGAGTTTCCATAAGACAGAGGTAGTGGGGTTCTATTTCCATGAGGTAGAGAAACCATTCTAGTGTTTAGTCCATATTCTAAAGGAACTAACTAGGGTGCTGAGCCTACTCTAGGTACTGGATTCAGCAACCTGAATAGTTTCTTTAAATCTCAGACAAAATGCAGAGCAAATTCACTCCTCCTGACACTGTGAAAGTCATCCAGCTTCACTGCTTGTATATCTTGTGGGAACTCCATTTTGTCTATTGTTCAGGTGTCACATTCATTACTTTGAATCCATTTGCACAATCCACTGTACAAACCATTGCACAAGCAGCATTCTGTGCAATGCACATATGAGCATTAGATTTGTGCTATTCCATAACCTCTGTGAAACTCTTGGCCTTTCTTCAAGCAAGCCACATAGCCAGGGAAGCCCAACCACTTTTCCTCACAGCCCAGCTGAGAAGCCATTGGCTAAATGGTAATGTTGAGATCCGAGTTTCATTGTCATGATGAGTAGTCCCAGGACAGTAATCTTAGGATCTTTCAAAACTGGAGGAGTCTTTAATGTGCCCTCAAGCACTCTCATTTCTCAGTCTCCAGAGAGGAAGGAGAGATTTAAATCTCTTTAGCCTTATGCACTACATTACAGGTGGAGGAAAGAGTGCATGTGTACAGATATGTGTGCGTGCACACATAATCCAAATGCTTTAATTTGCACCACGTGAAAAGGTTTCATGCCCTATTGCTAGTGGAATTATGTCTTTGGATGGGCATGGGGCCAATATGTACAACAATCTCATTACAACCTGGACGCTAAGCTGTTAACTGTTTGTAATACTTCTCTGTGCATTAGGCTCAGAATCACAGCCACAAACCAATACGTACATGTTTATTTCATTTAAGCAATATCAGCATAATGTTTGATGGGGGGGGGGGGGTGGTTTCCACCCCATCATTTATAATGAAAGTGCTGCTCTTACTCAGATTGTGTACCACCCCTGCTCTGAAACTATGTTAAGCATAGCTAGATGTGGCTGCCTTAGTCAATGGTCACAAAAACAACATATTCTTATACTGTAGTCCCTTATGGTATACTTGGCCATATTTCTTATTGCCTTAAGAGTTCATGGATAAGAATTTTCTTCATCAGAGGCATGTTCGTCATTTGGTTGATACACAGAACTATGGTGGAAATGAGGTTTGAAAAATAAAGAAATTTTTTTTAGGCAAAACTAGATGTAATCAAAATAATATTTACAATGACGCTGACTGGTGATAACATATTCATCTCAAAAGACTGGTGATAAGACAATCATCCCAACTAATACTTGCTACTTATTGAGAAAAGATGCTCCATTGTCTCTATAGAGGGATGAAGAAATTGAATTCTGCTTTCTGAAAATGCTCGGTCAATAGGTTTGTTCCAAGGTATCCGGAAAACTGAAGCATGACAGCATTTGAGACTCATTGTCTAATGTATACTATTGTATCAGAGGCACTAGAGAATATAAGGAAGCAGGGTATAAATGTCACCATTTAACCTGTTTTAAAATATATTTCAAGGTAGTGTCGTGTGAAAGATTTACTAGATTCATTCATTTCTCCCAAGTAATTACATAAAATGGTCAAAATATTAAATCACTGTAAGATTTAACGTCTCGGGATAAGAGAAAGTCACATGATCTTCAGGGACTGGTGTTTCTGACTTATTTAACATGCTCATAAATGAGAGAGAAATAGTATATTAATAAAATCTGCAGAGGACTCAAGCCTGAAAAAGTATAATGATAATGGGAGTAGCAAGAACTTCTCTGTTTGGAGACAAATTAGAAGTATGTGCATGAAATGACAAACCGGCTATTATGTCTCATAACGCATAGATTTCATTAGAACTGAATTTGAATTACTGTACTAAAAGATGTCTTTTCTCATCTTGAATTTGAAAAACCTTCATGGTATGAAGATTTGGTTAAGAGGAGGTTCAGTCCTCATTGAATTCATTGGAAAGGCTCCAACTTAGTTCTAAGAGTGACATGCTGCACAATGAATTGCTATGATCAAATGATGAGTTTCAGTGCAGTTGCTCTTCTTTCCTCCCTCCCTTCCTGTTTCCAAGGCTCATCATGAAGGAATTCAAAGCTCATTAATGCACACATGGAGCTTCCACACCTGTCGTGCCTGTTCTGCTCCATTCATTACAGTGACAGTCACCTGCAGAGCTAGTTTTGAGCATCAATTTGATAACATTAAACAGCAGAAATGTGGGAAATAATTCATGACCACCAACACTGCTAACTGATATTGCTTAATTACATAGATTAACATGCCACTTAATGTTGGAATTTACAGTAAATACAACTGGGCTGTTACCACTGACCCCCCAGTGTCCCATATTCAGTGGTATATGGGAACTGCAATTTACGAGTAACTAGTGCCAAAAAGAATTACTAAGAATTCTGTATGGTGTGAAATGGGGGGTGAGGGTGGGGGGTGGGTTGACACCATGAGTTACCACACCGGGTGACACCAACCCTAGTGATGTCACTGCTTAGGTTTACTAAAAGTCAGAAACAGCCTGAAGGTACACAACAACAACAACAACAGACCTTATACAATAATATACAATAAAGATTAGAATAAAGGTCAGCAGAGGAGGAGCCTAATGAGAGCCACAAAACTAACAGCCATCCTCCAGAAAGTCACATAGGCCAGTAGTACTGGAGGGGAAAACATCAGCCTTCAATCCAACATGCTGTAATGGTCATGGCTGTTCAAGAGCTAAGCAAACAAATCACTCTCCTGTCCTATTCAATGCTCTATCAAACCAGGACTTACTTTTCTTCCTTTCCATCCTTCTTCTATCAGTTCCCAGTTCCAAGTCTTTAATTGCTTCCCAGTTATTCTTCTGCTGGGCTGTACTGCCTAGATTGGAGCTTTGTGGTACATTTCCTACAATCTAATTCTTTTTCTTCTCAGACCTCCTGTCCTACTGAAATTTCCCAAGACAAATTCTAACAAATTCAGATGTTCTCAAGTTGGTTATAATGAATTCAGCTCTTCTCAAGTTGTTGACTCATTAAAACATGGTGTTAAATTCCATGTTAGAGACTAGTAGCAAAACCTAGCAAGTTACAAGCACAGTTGATTGGTGTGTGTTTCTTCATTTAGTGAGTTCTCCCTCAATTGAATGAAATCTAAAATAGCAAGTTGCTCCAAGGAGCTTCATGTGTGCATTGGCATGTACAAAGGCCTCTAGAGATCAGGAACAATGAATGTGCCAAAAAAAGAAGTGGTGGCTGTGCATCCAAGACCAGAGGAGTTCTCACCAGTTTCCCATTGGTTAAAGGGAAGGACTTGTTCATTCTGAACAGCTCCCTGATTCAGTTTAATACATACTAATATAAACACGAATAGGGAACTTGTTGTCTAAATATGGACTTTACAAAAACAGCACCATCCACACACAACACAGAGGTATCAGGAGCCCTGGTGATGCAGTGGTTAAATGTTTATACTGCAGGTGCTCACTCACAAACCATAAGGTTGCAAGTTCAATACCAGCCAGGGGCTCAGCCTCGACTCCAACTTGCATCCCCTTCCGAGGTTGCTAAAATGAATACCCAGGTTGTTGGGGGCACTTAGCATACAGTTGTAAACTGCTTGGAGACTGATTAGGTGATATGAAGAGGTATATAAATGAAGCTGCTATTGCTATTTATTTACTGTATGTATACCCTGGTCTTCAGCCAGAAAGGCTCCCAGAGAGGCTTACAGATATTTAATTAGACACTTCCTTGCCCTCAGACTTACAATCTAAAAAGACATGACACAAAATGAGGAGGGAATAGCAGTGGGGAAGCAGTTCTTCTCTCCCTCCAAGGCCTGGACCATGGCAGATGGACTGGAAGGAGGGCTTGTCTTCTTACTTTAGGCAAGGCCCGATGAAGCTGGGCTTGCCTTTCACTCCCTCTGAGGCCAGATGGTGTTAGATGACAAAGAGGGAGGACTTGTCCAATGGTCATGGAAACCCTAAAGTGAGCATAAATTAAAATACATCAGTAGAAATATAGACAGCATACTGATAGTTTGATGGGAGTCACTGGAGTAGGTGGGAAGAAATGGAATGCAACTTTCCCAAACAAGGCATGGCTGGCTGATCAGGAGCACCACACAGTATAACATTTATATGCATGTACTATTTGTTCTTGCCTTCTTCTGGCCCATTGCTAGTGTGTCCAATTCCTCCACCTCCTCTGCTAATTATATTGTCTTGCATTTGACAGACTACTTTTCTTACTCATGCACAGTACCTTTTTCAGTAAGCTGATGCTACTACTTCTGCATACCCAACCTGTTCTTTTCCTAATTAAAGGCAGTTTGTTTAAATCAAGCAAAATCAGCAAAATGTTTAATTTGTATAATCTATCCTGCTTACTGCAGACTTCCATCATTTGGTTTTCCAAAGTGAATAAATTTATCATTATTTTTCCTTTTCACTAAAACAAGGTCCTTGTCATTTTGTATAGTGTTCATAATAACACAAGAGCTCTGCTGGATTACATCAAAGGAGGATCAAGTCTAGAATTCTGCTTTGTGTTACTGTGGAAAGCCCACAGCAAAGCATGAATATGATAGTAACTTCCTTCTCACATTTCCCAAGAACCGTATTAAGTTTGAGGTAATATATAGCCATTATAACCAGCAGCCACTGGTAGCCTCATTCTTCAAAGATTTATCAAAATTGGCAATTCTCACTTTATTCTATGGTGTGTGTGCGTGTATATACACACTGTGGGTAGTGAACTTTCAGCCCTAAAAGTGTTGATGATCTATGAATCTGATCATGATTCAGGCTAGCTTGGAACTTCATTCCAAGAACTTCATTCCTTAGAACAATTCTAAGGAAGGTCAAAGATGAAAGTTCAAAGGCAGGCTTAATGCTGAACATAAAGAAAACAAAATAATATCCATGGAATCACTACACAAATTCTACCTAGACAATAGGGAAATCAAAATAGTAAAAGTGTTCCAATACATTGTATCAAACATTGATCAGAATGGAGACTGCAATCAAGAAATCAGAAGAAGACTGGGGATGGAAAGGGCAGCAATTAAAGAACTAGACAAAATTTTAAAGAGTAAATCTATACAGCTGAGCAGTAATGTTAGAATCATCCAAGTATTGTATTCCCCATCACCATGTATGGAGGCAAGAGCTGAACAGTGAAGAAAGCGCATAGGAAGAGTATCAATTCATTTCAGATGTGGTGGAGAAGAGATTTAATGATACCATAGATGGCCAAAAGTACAAACAAGTGGGTCCTAGAACAGATCAGTTCTGAAATCTCCTTGGAAGCCACAGTGATCAAATTGAGTTTGTCATACTTTGGCCACATCATGAGAAGGCATGACTCATTAAAAATGTCAATAATGCTAGAAAAGTTGAAGGTAGAAGAACAAGAGGAAGACTGCACACCAAATAGACGGACTCAATGAGGGAGGTCACAGGCATGGATATGCAGGAATAAGTAGAGTAGTGGAAGATAGGGAGTCTTGGAAATGTCTCATCCACAGGGTTGCCATGAGTTGGTGCATTAACAACAACAACAAATGTTACCTGACATGAAATATTTAGGATGAAGGTTTCCAGACTGTTCCCAAAGTGGTATAACCCAACCATTCAAAGAGACATATAAAATGAAACAAATACACTTTATTATACAACAGTGAAACAAATCAAATGGGTAAAGCAAAAATCAGAGTACTGCTTATTCTGAAGATTTAAATAGATACAGTTGAGGAGAAGAAGGGACAAGGAGTAAGTAAGGATAGATGGGAGAATGGGTTTTTTTTTGGGGGGGGCTGTGCCGGAGGTTGGTAAGACAAAAGTTTCAAAGAAGACCTGGAGCCTGATTTGAAGAAGAGAGATAATTTGTGGCAAAGAATGGAGCTTTCCAGAGACAAATGAGAGGGAGGGAAAGTGAGAAACCAACACACGTTGCTTTGGTTCAGGACTGCAAGAATCAAAGTCCATCCCATACACACAGACATAGGGGCAAAGTATATTGGCAAAAAACACAGACTTCAGGGTGGAGTAGGGGCATGGTGTACATGCGCCGCACACCCCAACACCACCCCCAAGCCGGTGTCATGCTGCCCTGTTGCCCACACATCAGGAGGTGCAGTGGAAAGAAGGCCTTTTTTCCAGCTCCCAAAAAGTGGCATTTTGCCGCTTCTTTTTGGGCTGGAAAAATGCCGGATCAGGGCATTGGCGTGCGGTTCCTCTGGCCTTGATCCAGCGATCAAAGTGGTGGTATTAAGCTGCTGCTTTGGGGCCATCTGTTTTGCTCCATAATCACACACACAAAAAAGGTGTGTTTGGAGATTTCTTCTGCATAAAATTTCCACATGGTAGATTTGCATATAAAAAAAGCTTTTTTGTGCAAGAATTAATATTTGTGCAGAAAAAAAAGGTGGGATTGGAGATTACTTCTGCATAAAATTTGCACATGGTTGATTTGCATAGAAAAGAGACTATTTGTGCAGGAATTAATATTTTTGCATTGAAATTTTATTTTCCATACAGCAAACAGTATTCATGTGCAGAAAATGTTGTTTTCCACACAAAACGGCCATGTTTGAATTATGTGCAGAACCAGTTTTTAATTACACATTTTTCTGCATGGAAAACAATATTTTTAATGCAGGAATTAATATTTCTTTGCTGAAATATTATTTTCCATGTTGCAAATGCTGTTTTCTGAGCAAAACAACCACATGCTAATTTTGCAGCAAATTACCAATAGCCTTTGAAAACTGCATAGTTTTTGAAGACATTCTACCAATGGGAAGAAAATTGCTGATTAATTGTAACTTTCAAGGAGAACCTTAGTGAAGAATTGCATCTCTAACTCCTGGTAGAATATGGATTGTTAAACCACTTTGTACCTTTGCCATACACGATACACAAAGTGGCCTTTAATATTATCTCAAGGTAACATAATTTGCAAAGCATATACGTCTGGGAATGGTACATATTATACAAAAGGTGTTTTATTTATGTCAAATGAAACTGACAAAACAAAATAACATAAAGAAAGAAATATAATGGAATTTTTGCCTTCCAGTATAATGGCTAGGGCAAGTGAGATTTGGTGTTCAAGAACACCCAGAGGGACCCAGGCTCCCCAGAGCTCTCTCTCTCTCTCTCTCTCTCTCTCTCACACACACACACACACGAACCCTACAAAACATGTAACTTAATGCAGGCAGTAGAAATCAACATGCCAGCCATAAACATCTAGATGTTCAGATAGGTATGTATAGATACAGGTATGAATTTATTTATTTATTTATTTATACCCCGCTCTTCAGCCCTAAAGGCTATCAGAGCAGCTTACAATTATTATTTTTAAGACAGTTCCCTGCCCTCAAGCTTACAATCTAAAAGACATGACACAAAAGGAGAAGGGAATGGTGATGGGGAAGGGGATCAGGTCCAGCAGTTGTTCTCTCCCTCTGATGCCTGGACCAAGGCAGATGGACTGGAGGGAGGGCTCAGCTTCTTAATCTAGGCCCAATGGAGTTTGGCCTCTCCTGTCACTCCCTCTTAGGCAACCAGATAGTGTTGTCATGAAGGGAGGGCTCTTCAAGTGAGGCCAGGCTGGATGGTGCTGAATATGAAGCAACCATATGAAAGAGGCTGCTGTTGTTGGTCCTTAATTGCTGGAAGAATGCTGTTCCTCACCTTCTTCTCTTTGCAGTGCTTTTCCCCACTGTCCTGTGAATGGCATTAATCAGAATGGTTTTCTATCCATTTACCCTCTAATTTATGTGCCTCTGGTCCCTGTGATTATTCACTTTCTTTGTAATCTCTTATGGGAACATTATCAAAAGCTTTATGAATTTCCCAAGTACATTCTGTTCAGCAGGTCATTTTAACTCCTTTGATTAACTTTATTTTAATAGAAAGAATTTTGCTATGCTGGAAAAGCACAATTTTCCCCAACAGAAGATGTGCTGCTTTGACCCTGTCTGGTTATATACTTCCGGATGCTGTCCTAGCCAGTCCTTAATTAGACTCTCAGTCTGTGCTTCATCAGTGAAGCTCACTTGCCTATTATTCCCAAGATTCTTCTGACTTCTTTTAGGAGTGAAACATCACATAAGCACAGTGGCTTTTCTCTCCCGGCATAATATCTGCTTTAAAATGCTTAATCACAGTGTCAATCTCCTTACTTAATTTATTGGTAAATGCAGCTTACTTTTGGTTAACACAGGAAATTATTGCATTGACACATAACCCAACTGCTCCCTAACGGGATGCACATGAATTGCAGGATGCAGGTAGGTATTATCGCATGTAATTTGCCCCCGCTGCTGCCAGGTGGCTACATCCTGGCTGCATCCCAAGTCTCACATGCACTTCAGAGGCCGTTTTTCGAAGCTTGGAGCTTTCAGACTTTGAAAGGCGGCCTCTGAAGTGTGGCTGGGACCCGGGATACAGCCGCCCAGTGGCACCGGTGGCAAATTTACATCTGATAATACCCACCTGCATCCTGCAACCTGGCTGCATCTCATTAGGGAGCCGTTGGGTGATTTGTCAATGTGATAATCTCCATATACACATGGACATTTCAGAAGGCAGATGGCAAGTAACAAGGGTCATCCCCATAACCTCAAGAAACCATACTATAGAGAGGAACAAATAATGTCATGTTGGAAGAAAATGAGACATTTATCTCTGTGTAATCCCTCCTGGTAGTTGCTTTCTCTTGGGTGAGGAGCTTTACCTTTCAAGGTAGTTCTCTGCAGCTTCCATGAATCAGAAATCAGGCCAGGGAAAAGGTCTTTATAGCAGTAGCTCCCATATTGTGGAGTTCTTTCTCCTTGAGAACTTGTGTTGTGCCAGCCCTGAAAAGTTCTGTGTGACCTTATTTGCCAGGACCTACAACAGATTTTAGATCAGCTATTTGACAGTGTTTTTAAGGGTTGTTCCACTGATCTTCATGTTTTCCCCCTGTTTTATTTAAAGTTGTTGCCCAACCAAAAGAAAGTATAGTCAGTTAATTATTTTATTATATTTGTCCATGACAGAAGTAACTTAGAGGATAATAACTAATGACATGTCCAGCCATCTCCCAGCACACGGCACTAGGACTAATGGGATTTAAAGTCCAACAACAGCTGGAGGGCTGCATGATTCCCACCACTGTTTCATTTATTGCTCCATTAGAATTGATTAATCTATTTAGTTTAAACTTCACTGTCTTAATTTTATTTTTGTTTTGCTCCACATGTTATGGAAAGCTACTTTGTCAATAAAAATTTAAAAGAGGGAAATTAATTCTCAATAAACTTTTTAAATGAGAAAGATAGAGCTCTCAGGCTTCATTTCTTAGGTACACTTACAAGGAATAGGTTCAACTGAACATAGCTTTGAGAAAGAAATTGAAGGAAAAATTGGCTCTCTCTCAAATAAAGAATTTGCATTTGAAGATATTTGTAAAATTATAGGATAACAAAATACAATCACATAAATGCCACACACCAATATATTTCCAAATGGAGAATAAACAACCTTCTCAGAGAGAAAGTTTTCAAAGTCTCACCACCCATCCCTCAACCATCCTTGTCTCAAAAGACTTATCAATACATGGTTTGAATAATTAATCCCAGGAAAAAGCCTATATGCTTCAAAGGAGATTTTGGAATACGTTTAAAGAGGATTTACATGAAGGAAGGTGGAAATTACAGCATGGAGGACTGGATATATGCACAGCGGTTCAGGTTGTAAATTCTGAATTTCATATTTTTTCAGTATTTCCTTCCTTGCTGATGGCACACTTGGGATAACTTTTCAATAGGTACTGCTGACAAGGTTTCATGCATTACTTTAGCTTTTATCTGTGTCTACTTAGCTGCAGCATTCAACAAAACCACAAAGCATCTCTCCCATATTTTACTCTGGGCTATCTGTAGGTTGGCAATCATATCTTTAAAAATATATTTAAACCCAGGAAAAACAATGAGATTCAAGCTTCTTGTGAGCTCCATATGTGAGTCTGGAAGAATATAAGACAAGTATTTAGGCTGGGTACCAAATTCGGACTACAGAGCAAGCCATAACAGCAGGAAATCTTAGTAATGCAATACACAATATTCAGTTTGTTTATTGCACTTTTTAACCATCCAATAACCAGATATAATATAATAACTAATTTACTATAAACAGTAGCCACCCCAATTGCCTGAGTGCAGATGGGGCAGGATATAATTATCATTATTATTAGAAATGGCATATATTAAAAACAAGATGAAATCAACTGCAATGAGAAACAATTCATACAAAACCTATGTAGGCCAGCAGTAAAACAGAAGACCACTATTTTGAAAAGCATTGCTTAAAAGGTCTTCACTTGGTGCTAAATTAACTATGAATCAGGGGCCAGATGAGCCTTTGAAATGGATGGAATCCATTCAATAGGTGGAGTGTCATTGTTAGAAAGATTCTCTCTCTTGTAGCTATTAGTCTGGCATTGTAAGCTGCCTCGATTGTCATTGACAGAGAGGCAGGATATAAATAAAAGCTTTATTATTTATTATTATTGTATGGTGAGGACACTTGGAGCATATTACAGTATTACCTTTATGTTGAGGTAGATAAATACACTATAGTTGTTATTTCAGGTAATGACAGTAGTTCATGGAAGACAACTGACTGCTGTGAGCAAACGTACTCTGTGAACAACCAGATTGTGTCAGAATTCCCAAAAAACAAACTCTTGTAGTCCCATTAATACAACTAGGAGAGGGCACATATGCTTAATCCTTTGTCACTGAAATTAGTACTGTTTCCAGATCTTTAATTTTTGTTACATTGTGCACTAGGTTGCATTGGACTGCTCTATCTCCTTCTCCTTCTCCTTCCTCTTCCTCTTCTTTTTCTCTTCCTTCCTTCTCCTCTTCTCCCTCAAGAGCAGAATTTCATTGATAAATCTCTCTTCCACTGGCTCAGCTCCTTTATGTCTCGTAAGATCTTCACATAACTTCCCGGAAATTTCTGCAGGACCAAAGAGCAGATCTGCCCTGATTTCTTTTGTCCTTTCACAGATATATTATCGCTTTAGTGTCCCATTCTCTGACCATGGTAAACAATACAGAAGTTTTCCCATGAAAGTTACACAGTTTCCCCCATGGTAGCAAAATGTAGCATGCCGGCCTATTTACATTTAGATTATATAGTTTTTCTTTCCTTGAACTAAATGTGCAAGCTAAGCTTTTTAAAAATATATGTTTTTTCATACACCACACAGTGCATGTTAACATCCATTTTCACGTCTCCTTCAAACACATGAAATATGCCCAACTTTTAGCAACAGAAACACATTTACTGTGGCCACTGTTCATCTCTAATGAATATAAAATATTTTTATTGCATGGCAAGGCACATTAGTTCTGGAACTGGTAGGAATCCAGTGGGTTGCACTTTAAATTGTCTTGCCAACATACAAACCTTGCTAATATGTTCAACTAGTGGAGGATGTAGCCTGTATTTTGAGTAAAGCCAGAACAATAAGGCTAAACTAGATAAGCAAACAATAAAATAAAGAGTTCCTATATAAACTGAGTGATCCAGCCACCTTGTTGAGAGTCAAATTAATGTTAACGATCTTCCATGAAAATTAGATATTTTTGCAGTAGGCTTCCAGGTGTAAGGCTTTGAGGCATGATGCCAAAGAAACATTTCTATCAGTAGTATTCTTGCCACTGTGGAAGTTTTTCAAAATGCCCTGGGCATTTGATATTTCTGATTAACATTTTTGGTATACCTCAGCTCTACTTTAGGACCTCAGCTTCTCTTTTGTTCATCTATGACTTTTCAATGTGCACAGAAAATGATCAGATATAATGGAGATATATCTCAAATGAGAATCCTTGCACCCCCAGTACTTGCTCAGAACCATTTGTGGAACACAAAGTGTATCATCAGTATGGTTATATGCCTGAAGCACAGTGACTCCCTTCATTTAATATCCTCAGTTTGAATGTCTACTTCCATATTAATTTCTTCTTACCTTGCTGTTTCATTTGATCCTGCCACTGTGTTTATGCCATCAACACTTCCTATGTCTGATGCAATAACCTCTAATCTTTGGAAGTTTATGCTATATTAGTTATCTTTAAGATGCCACAAAAATATTTAGTGGTTCTGCTTCTCAAAAGTTATCTTTCAGTGATCTGCAACAGCTATTGCAGTCTTAAGAAACGATGCATCCTTTTCTTGCTGACAACCTTCCATATACTTTTTCTATAGCAACTTTTTTGTTATCGTCACATTTTACAAATTCTGATATGTGTTCAAATACAGCTGCATACGTTCTTAATTTTCACTATTGTCTAAACACATCAACCCTCTGCTTCATGAATTGGACATGGTTTTGTGGTCTGAAAGCCCCAGTCCAGGAGCTCCCAATTAGAACAGGTTGAGAACTTGAAAAGCCCTATTGGATGAACCTGTAAACCTGTTCTCACCATGCAGCCAATCAAAGGAACTAGCAGCCTTGACAGACCAGCAATAAAGGCCAGCATCAAGGTGGAGTGGGGGCATGGCGTCCGCACAATGCATACCCTGACTCTGCCCCATGCCAGTGTGATGCCGCATGCCCCACCACTTAGCAAGTGGTGCCACAGTGCTCATCTGGCGCTGTGTTCAGATGATACAGCGCCAAAGGAGCACTGAAAAGCCATGGTGTTGGCTGCTAAGGCGCCCTTTCCACAGTGCAAAAGGCCAGATTGGGGCAGCATCATGCAGTTGCCACGGCCCCCATCCAGCACTGAAAAGGGCAGTTTGTTCATCTCCTGAGAAAAGCCCACTAATAGGGTTTGAATCCAACTGCATCCTTTGTCTCATATTCTTCAGCAATTGATATATCCATCGCAACAACCATCTGAGCTTCCACTCATAGACAGTGCAGGACATATGGACTAAGATAAGTGCATCAAACCGCATACTGAAATTAAATACCTCATGCATACCTAGTCTGAAATCTAAAAAGCCTCTGCTAGTCAGTAGAGACACCATGCGTATAAAGAATACTTGCAAATCTTCTTGCTCTTGGCAAGAAAATATGTTTCAATGCACTGTAAAGATTTCCATCAAACCTGCAGAGAGAAATACTGTCAACTTGTGGTCGTCAAGGTGTCATTTTATTCAATTTATGGTTGACCAAGGCTGAAAAGGTTTTTTGTTTATTTGTTTGTTTTCAGTTGATTTTGCAAGGAAAAAAGTTTTTTGGCAAGTTTTTGGTTTCTTGATGAAAACACTGGGTTTTACACAAAAGGCATTACATACCCCCTACCCAAAGAAGCCCCACCCTCCAAAAACACACACACACACATACAAAGATCACTGAAAAATGAACAAAAGCTCATGTAAATGGACAGGTCCTCCTCTCTGTCCCACCACCCTCTCAGGTGTGTTTGGTGGGAACAAGAGAGAGGGCCTCCTTGCTGGCTGCTCCCAGGCTTTGGAACTACCTCCCTAGAGAAGTCAGGTTGGCTGCAAACCTGCTGCCATTTCGGCAGCAGATAAAAACATTGTTATGCTGCCAGGCTTTCACACACTGACATGGGTGCTGCACAGGTAATGTTTTTAATTATTTGAAATTGTTTATTTTTTTTAAATGTTATTTTAATTCTTTGTTTTAACTTGGACTGTTTTAAATTTTGTTAGCTTCCTTGAGTCCCTGTACTGGGAGGAAAATATTATTATTATTATTATTATTATTTAATTACTATTAATTTTTAAAAATTAAATAAACAATTTTTCTCCCAGCTCTCTAAATAATAATAATAATAATAATAATAATAATAATAATAATAATAATTTCAGAGAGCTGGGAGAAAAAATTGATTTTTTTTTAAAAAAATTAATGCTTAAGAATGAAATAAATGAAGAGTTACATCTCTAACACAGTTTTGCCTTAAGGTTGCTTCCTATGGTGTAGATTCTTTCCTTTATGTCCAATCTGTGCACACTTTCTTCACTGTGAGTATTTCGTAGAAAAACATGTGGGAATACGATATATTTGGAAACAGTCTGCTGGTGGTATCAAAATGAAAACTGCATTAGCCCCAGTCTGTTTAGCCCTGGGTGACTCCTCTGGAGTTCATGTACCCATTGAAATATCTGCACATCTTTGGTTTAAATATTATATTGAAAATGACAGCCAAAGCATTTATTCATCACGAAGACCTGAGAGCTGTAGAGGTTCATGCCATTGAAATGATGGGCTTGCTTTGCTCTGTTCGTGGTTATGCACTTGGCTTAGCTTGCTTTGCATTTTACAGTCAGATGCTCTTTTTAGCCTGCAAACCTTAAGGTTAACCTGTGCTCCCAGGAGAACTGTGCACTGTAAGCAACTAAAGCAGCTTCATTCAATGCTGCCCTCTCTCCTCCCTTACTTTTTGGCACTTGACATGACATGTAAAAGATGCTTGGCTTTCTTTATTCACCACAAAATGCTGGCAGGCTTTGGAATGGCCTTTAGATTGTTTATGGGGAGTGTATTTAGAAACAGGAAGGCGAGAAAGAAGACAAACGAAAGATACATGGTGAGTATCCATTATCCAAAATGCTTGGGACCAGAAATGCTTTGAATTTTGGATTTTTTGGATTTTTAGGATTTTGGAATATTTACATGTGCATGAGATGTCTAGGAGATGTTTCATCTAAACATGAAATTCATTTATGTTTCATATACAGCTTATACACATAGCCTGAAGGTAACTGTGTACAATATTTTCAATAATTTTGCACATGGAACAAAGTATGTGTCCATTGAACCATTAGGACACAAAGGTGTCACCATCTCATCCAACCATATGGGCAATTTTGGATTTTGTGTATTTCAGATTTTGGATTTCCAGAGAGAGATAGAGAGAGAGTGTTCATTGTAAAATGTACAGGTGCTGATATGTTTCTTTGTTCACTCACACATCAGAAGCAGGGCCAGAAGGGCAGATTTAAAAGAACAAGAAACTTCTCCTACTCCCATTCCATGTACAAAAGCTGACTGGATTGGCAGATAGGAATAGCAATAGCAGATGAATCTTTCTTTATCCTTGTCTGTGGGACTGCATCACCCACAATGTTTGAAGGTAGCAGGCTAGTCAGGGGGACACAGGGAAGTGTGCATGATACTCAGTGCAGACATTCAACATTGAATTGAATCATCATCATCATCATCTGCCTCTCCCCAAATGATCAAAGTGGGTTACAACCATAAAATGAAACAATAACAATTATAAAACAAACATAAGTAAAAATCACATCATCACCTTATCCACTTACAGTTGGCCCTCCTTATCCATGGATATTTTATCCACGGAATTTTGCATACATATATTGAAAATATTCCCAAAAAAGTATAAATTCCAAATAGCAACCCTTGATTTTCCATTTTATATATGGGATGCCATTTTGTTGTGTCATTATATTTAATGGGACTTGAGCATACATGGATTTTGTTATCCACAGAGAATCCTGGAACCAAAGCCCAGCGAATAACAAGGGTCCACTGTATTAAGAACTTAAAACATAATTTTAATTACAATTAAATTAATAAATTAAATATGATTAAAATGAGGCATCATGGGGCAGACAGGGCTGCCATATCAACATTACTGGACGGTCAGTCAGAGAAAGCCTGCCAGAAGAGATCCATCTTCTTAAAGGCATCAAGAGTTGTAATAAGATGGATCTCCTCCAGCCGGTCATTCCACAGTTTAGGAGCGGCAGGTGAAAAGGTCCTCTGGGTAACCACAACCAGTCTAATTTTCCTTGGCTGCAGTAGGTTTCTCCCAGAGGACATGAGTGTGCAGGATGGATTGAATGGAGGAAGGTGCTCCCTCAAGTAAGCTGGACCTAAGCCATGAAGGTTATTACCAACACCTTGTACTGTGCCCGGAAACTAATTGGCAGCCAGTGGAGAGATTTTAAAATAGGTGTTATATGGTCGCATCTGGATTTTCTGGTGACCAGTCTGGCTGCCATGTTTTGAATCAATTGATGTTTCTGAACTAGACACAAGGGTTTCACCATGTAGAGCGCATTACAGAAATCCAGTTGAGAGGTTACCAGCCCATGTACCACCATTTCTAGGTCCCCTGGCTCCAGCTGGCATATCAGCTGAAGCTGAAAACAAGCGCTCCTGCCTGTCGCATCTATGTGGGCTGTCAACTGGAGCAACAAATCCAGGGGCACTCCCAAGCTGCTAACACAGTCCTTTAGGGGAAGTATGACCCCATCCAGGACTGGTGGACATATCTCCATACCCGGATTCGAGTTCCCTACAGTGAGTACCATCTTATCTGGATTCAATTTTAGTCTGTTTTTCCAGTCCATTACCGCTTTAAGACATTCATTCAGAGGAGCGATGCCACCCTTAGTCACTGCAGCAATCTGAGGCATGTAGAAGTATATTTGGGTGTCATCAGCATACTGATAACACCCCGCCCCATCTCTCCGGATGATCTCCCTAAGTGGCTTCATGTAAATATTGAATAGCATTGGGGATAGAATGGTGCCTTGAGGTACACCAGATATAAGCTCTCTCTTAGCAGAGCCACTATCCCCAAGCATCACCATCTGGAATCTGCCTGAGAGATAGGATTGGAACCACTGCAATGCAGTGTCCCCAATTCCCCAATTTCCCAAGTGTTTAAAAAGGATACCATGGTCAATAGTATTGAGGGCCACTGAGACGTCCAAATGTACCAACAGGATCACACTTCCTCTGTCAATACCCAGACAAATATCATCGACAAAGGTGACCATAGCAGTCTCAACTCCATATCCTGTCCTAAAGCCAGTTTGCAATGGATCTAGGTAATCTGTCTCATCTAAGACTACTTGGATTTGAGTGGCAACAGCTCTCTCTATCACCTTGCTTAAAAATGGAAGATAGGAGACTGGCCTATAGTTATTTTTGTCCAGGGATCTAGGGAAAGCTATTTCAGAAGCTGGTAATCAGCCTTCCCTGAGTGATGCATTGATTATATGTCTTAGAAGCATCCTTGTTGTTTCTCCATCCTGGATAGCCAGCTATGAAGGGAGAGAGCAAGTTGTCTTTTTCACACTACCAAGCAGATTGTCCACATCTTCAGTACTCTCAGTCTCAAATTGATCCAGTATAACCTTATTCACAGAGTTGTTGGATACCTCTCCTATCACTTCTGCAATAATCCCAGCGTCCAAGTAGATTCTTATCTGAGAGATTTTATCTGCAAAATGGTTGTTCAATGCATCACAGCAGGCTATAGTAGATTCTAATAAGGGGTTCTGGGTTGCAGGAACCTGAGTTAGGTCCCTTACCACCCTGAACAGCTCTGCTGGATGAGAATTTGCAGACACAATGTGTGCAGAGAAAAAAGATTTATTCGCTGCACGTATTGCCACCTGATAGGAACCAAGAAAGTTCTTATGGTGTGTCTTATCAGATAAAAGTTGAGTCTTCTGCCAGTGTCATTGCCCAGCCTGCTTCATGTTTCTAAGATCTTCTGTATACCATAGATTTAGATTCGGAGCGGGCTGGAAAGGACTTAGGAGCAATTGTGTCTATAGTCTTGGTAAGATCTCTATTCCATGTACTAACCAAGACCTCGACAGAATCACTGGCATCACTATTAAACCCCCTAGGGCTTTCTGGAACCCACCCGGTTCCATCAGCCTATGTGGGTGGACCATTTTAATAGTTCCACCACCTCAGAGGGATTAAATAGTGACCTTTAGTAAAACCTTGATCAGGAAATGATCTGTCCATGACAATGCGGTGACATTAACTACCTCCACCCATGGATATCCCTGTTCTGTACTAAAAACCAGATCAACGGTATGACCTGCACAATGTGTAGGCCCAGAGACTAAGTGGGATAAGCCCATGTTTTTCATAGAAGCCACGAACTCCCAAGCTGTACTCATTAGGTTTGTTGAACCAGCCTTGAGTGGGATGTTGAAGTCACTCAGGACTAAAAGCCTAGGCAACTCCAACACCAACTCTGAGACCAGTTGTTTCAGCTCGGCTAGGGAGTTTGTTAGACAATGGGGTGGATGGTATACTAACAGAATCCCCAGACTATCCTTCATCTTCAGGCTTAGGTAAATACACTCAATGTATTTTGTTTTCTGGACAGGTATCCTGACCAAAGTAAAGTTCTTTTATGGAACAATGCCACTCATCCCTTTTGCCCACTTCCCTTTACCTGCTCACTGATGGAATACCCAGCTGGTAGGGCCTGAGCCCAGATTACAGTACTATCATCCTCCAGCCAGGTTTCTGTAATGCATGCCAGGTTGGCTTCTTCATCAATCAATAGATTGTAAATGATGTGGATTTTGTTCTTAATGGCCTGGCGTTGCACTAGTTGCACCATGGATAATCCAGCCTTGGTTCTTCTGCATGATAAATCAGTATTCTTTTGGTAAGGGTTGGCTTCCTTGAGGCCAAATATATTTTTCTGTCTGAGGCAGCTCTGCAAATGGCGCCTTCCCCAACTGCTCAGTCCAAGCTGCACACTACCCAAAGCCATGCAAGTTATTTTGGCACCAGAGGTAGAAAAACCCTCAGGTCAAAGCAAGTTAATTAATAGCAGCTCCAATGTGTTGCCCAAGGTAGCTGCCTCCCTGTGCCTCACAGCTGGGATGGCCCTGTGGATAGTTTTGCCTCCAGTCAGTCTTGCTGACGTAAGCGTTGGCTGATGCAGAACAAGACTTTCTTTGAGCTGCAGCAGCTAACAAACTTGAAAAAGACCAGGCTGTTAGTTATACTCAATAGGTGTTCTTTGTCTACTGTGCTGAGCAAATAAAGCTGCTCTGGTGACAGTTCAGTAGAGGCTGCTGAAGAGCAATGTTCTCAGCATGTGCCATATTATTGCTGCTGTTTTTCAAATGCAGGAGGACACAGAATGAAAACCATTCTGTAGAGGGTGAAAAAAACCCAGCAATCAGCAAACAGAGTAGATGCTAATTTAATGTTTGTGGTAATTATGGCTGGAAGACCAATATCTTATCATTTATGTCTATGCAGATTTACATCCTAGAATCACATGCTGCTCCTCAGGAGTGTTGTGGAGCCCACATTGGCATCTCATGGATATTTTAATCATTATTTCAGCATCTATCAAGGGCAGGGGAAGAAAGCCTATGGTCACTGATCTTGTTGTTATTGAAGCCTTTGGTCCTTGATCTTGTTGTTGTTGATCTAGTGTGCCTTCAAGTCATTTCTGACATATAGGGAGAACAGGGAGACAGAGCTTGGGCAGGATGACCAGATGTCATAACCAAAAAGGAGGGCAAATCACCACAAAATGTAGGACATTAAAGAAAAATATAGGACATTGCAAAATAAAAGCTAGGTGGGTGATTGGTCCTTCCTCTCTGTTGTTCCATCCTCCATCTTTTTGTCTCCATGCCACACCATCCCTCTTTATGTAGAAAGATCTTGCAGCACCTATGATACTAACTGAAAAAAGAAGTTGGCAGCATGAGCTTTCATAGACTTCAGTCTACTTCCACAGATGCATTTGGTCTGGAGGGAGAAATAAGGAAGTAGAGTGAAGTCTATGAAATCTCATGCTTCCAGCTTCATTCTTTCAGTTAGTCTCAAAGGTGCTACAAAATCTCTCTACATACTGATTCCACAGACTAACACAGCTATATCTTTGAATTTTACCATCTCTCTGTATGTGACTGATAGTCTCTGTCTCCTACTCTGTGGGTCAAACTACATACAGTAGTAAGTACTACATGCATATATTCCCTGCAAATGATTAGTTTATGTTCCATCAACAGGATTTCCTTAGAGATACATTCCTTGGCCATTAGCCTTGCAAATGAAGCTCAGGGGTCTAACTCCACACCACGTTATACACTTTCTTTCCCTCTAATCTAGAGCAAGCATGAATGACCCTGAGCCAGTGCGGTACATGTAGTTTTTCTAACTGTTTTATTTATTGAAAAATCTATTCACAAGATTTTTAAAAAGAGGGTGTGGAAAATATGGCATTTCTTTTTCTTTGCAACCCCATGAGGTAGAGCAAATTTTAAAACAAAAACAGATGTGGTGGTGTTTAAACCACCATACATTGCATACTGGTCCCAATCTGGCTGAGGGCCCTGAATACTTATTTTATGGTGGAGAGAGACATTGAACAGCATGCTATGCATTTAAGGTTACATATATTTACAAACACGTGACATTTATTTTTTCCTCGTGCCGCTTTAGAAATGCAACTTTCATCTACAAATCAAAACCAAACCACATTTCAGCACTGTTCAGTGTATTGCATGATATGCAATATGTTATGTGACTTGTGTTTGGCTTAAACCTAATAATTTATCACCACTTTCTCATTTCTTGTAACAATTGATCACAGCTTGAACTTGGAAGGCTGAATGTGATGGCACAATCCATGTCTTCACATGACTGTGATATCTAAAGCCAAATCTGAATTCATTTTATTCATAAATCAGATTTTTGTACCCATGGATTCAGCATCCACAGATTCAACCATCCACTGTTGTTTTTTTAAAAAAATCAAAAAGTAAGACTTGCTTTTGCCATTTTATATAGTGGATACCATTTTACAATCCCATCGTATATAATGGTACTTGAACATCTATAGAATTTGATATCCATGGAAGGTCCTGGAACAAAACTCCAGCAGATGCTAAGGGCCCACTCTACACTACAGACAGACTTGCCTGAATGAGAAAAGAACACATGCAGGTTGCAGAGATAATCTGAGAACTCTGTAACAGATATATATAAAGAATGCAGTGCTACAGTTAGACTGGGACCTGGGATATCCAAGCCCTACAGATCCATGAAATTCACTCTCTGTTAGCGTGATCTATGCCATAGGATGGTTCAAAGGTAAAGTGGAAAGGAGAAGGCCACACATACTGCCTCTAGGAAAGATGGTGGTGGGGGAAGGAGATATAAATATAAATGTAGCTGAGTGTAATTATTGGACTTTATTTATGTAACAACAACAATTTATAATAAATAACTCAGTCTGGGGGCTGAGAAAACAATGTTTACAGATTCATTGTACATGTGTAAGATCTGTCTGCACATCACACTGCACTGGAAAGGAAGATAAAATCACATGTCCAGTTCCCTTGGAACGTCATACTTTTGTTACAAAGGATGAATGGTGGTGTAATGTTATCAGACTACTTTGGCTGCTTCAAGTGAAAAAGGCATGGAGATTTCACAGGACAAAATGAAGCCTTCTGGGCCCCAGCAGACAAATGTGATGGCTTTTGTGCAACCCATTGCTATAGTGGCCTAGAGAGAAGTAACAAAGGAAACATTCTCAATTGCTCTCAGAGTGAACATATAAAATAGCAGGGTTTGAAGGTGCATGTTAAAGAAATGTGTCTCTCTGATGAATCCAGGGGACTGCTCCCATGCTATGGATCTCCCTTCTGAGGAAAGTGAGGCTGATCCTCTCCCTGTTGTCCCTCTGGTGACCAGGAATTAACTTTTTATTCAGGTGGGCCTTTCGTGCTGAGGAAGGGACTATTAACATCTTGTGGTTGCTGTTTCCAATCTGCTTTTAAAAATTGTTTTAGTGAAGTTGTTGGTACCTATGTTTGGCGCGTGCACACATACACACACACACATACACACACACACAGAGGTGATTCCCAGTATAAATATATGGAAATGGTTCTGACAGTGCCACCACCCTATTAGATCCTGACCTAGGTTTGAAGAGCAAAAGTGGCAACTTACGCTGCCCTCCCACCCATCCCACCACTGCCTCACTTGGCCACTTGCTTGCTGCCCAGTTGCCCACTGCTTAGGGGTGAGTGGACAGCCAGTCAAGTGAGACAGCTGGAGGGGATGGAAGAGGTGTGCTCATCTCTTCTTCTCTACTGGTGTGTCTTTTCCACCTCATGGAGTGATCCAGGGCAATGGAAAAGCCATGAGGGGTGTGCACTGCCCCTCCTTCTCCTCTGGTATGGCATCCTCCTCACAGAAAAAGCCAAGACATCAGAGAAGCTATGAGAGGCAAACACTCATCCCTTCCTTCTCCACTGCCTTGGCTTCCTCCTCATAGAGAAACCTAGGGCAGCAGAGAAGAAAGGGAGGGCACCAGGAGTAGCACTACACACACACACACCAACACACACACCTCCTCTGAGGTGTCACCGGATGCAGTCCACACTCCCTGTACTTCCTAGTGACACCTCTGCATGTTTGTATTATTTAAATGTTACAATATTAGCTGCAAGGTTGAAGCATCTCAGGGTATACATCTAAAGCAAGTGTGATGTCTTCTACAACCCTCATATGGGACTCTAAAACTCACAGTCTCAGCATAGCATCACTCAGCATCTTGCAGTAAGTACCTTTTAGCAGACATATATTTTCCATCTATTGATCTGCTCTTTGCCAAGGAAACAAACCCTTTGCTTAAAGAGCTTCTGATGTACAGTTAATATACCAAAATTCCTTAGCTCCATTTTTTACCAGTTAGTGATAAAGCAAAACAGTTCATGGTTAGAAGCTTCTAACTGCCTAGCTACGCTGAGACTCATGGGGCCAGTACTAAAAGAATATGGCCCTATAACATATCCGTGGTTTGTAACTTTAATTTTGATCTTCATTCCTCACCATACCATCCCTTTGCTAGAACTTTAGCTCTTACCACGGTGGCTAGAACACAGGCCTTTAGAGAGGCAAGACAAGGAATTGAGATGCCAGCAGTGAAAAGGGGGGCATAGATGTGAATGTGGGGAAAAGATTAAATTGAGAGAGAGCCTTTGGATTAATTGAGTGACAGCTGATGTTGTTATGGTTTTTCTGAAAAGAAGTATAAGCTTTTTGACCCAGCACTGTCTATCCTCATTAAGCACTAATGGCTAGATACAACATTCAGTGAAAGTGTATAGGTTAATTACTCCTTCATTTCTTCTAATGCAGCTTACACATGAGATTTTAATGAATGTTAATCACAGCCTTTGTTGTTCTGTCATCAAGATCATTTGTGAGTGGAGTGGAATATTTCAGCACCATCGAATGACTTGTTTAAGGTGACCATGGAATAATGAGAAACAGAGACCAATACAATACTTTTTCCCTTAAAAGTGCTATTTTCCCTCAATCCTCCATAGGAAAAAAAGTTGAGACATTGCTATGAGTCAATGTCTTCTTTCTATAAGTACTGAAATTCTGAAAATACATGGCATGTCATCGTGGAGAAGTGGAGTTTTGCCACCTGGAAGAAAAGGGGATGGCAAGAAATACCAAAAGTTGTTGTTTCAACCATGCTAACCTATTTCACTCATATGCAGCCATGGAATATAACAATAAAGGCTGAACTTATAGTGTTAAGAGGACTTAATGAAAGATGTAGTTGTGGCTTTGCCATTTTTGTGCAGCACAGTGGATCTCCAACCTCTGTCAGCATGGCCAATGCTCAAGTCCCCAGAAATCTTCTCGAGAATTTAAAGTTAAGAACAAAGTAAAGTAAAGGATAGAGGATCAGACTTTGAGAAAGGAGAACTGGGCACAAATTCTAAGGTAGTTGCAAGGATCACTGGAAACTAGTCAGCCACTATCTCTTACATCAGGGTAGGCAACATGTGGTCATCCAGATGTTACTGCACTGCAGTGTCAGGCATTCCTCACCATGGCATATATTGGCTAGAAGAGATGGAAGTTGCAGCTCAGCAACATCCAAAGAGCTACATTTTGCCTACACCTGTTTTGAGGAAGTATGGGAGCCTGTCTTTGACTGAGCATTTGGTATAGTGGTGCTTGTTGAGAAGATAAAAATGACAGGGGTGGGAAACTATTAATACCATCCTTGGACAAAAATATAATAAATGAATCAGGATTTACATTCTTCAGATGATAGGCTCCTGTCAACTTACAGTTATAAAAAACAAAACTCTGACATCTATTTCTGGGAGTCAACAGGGTGGCCATCTTTAAATATCTGAATGGATGTCCGGTAGAAGAGAGAGCATGCTCCTCCCACCCCCAGGCTGCTCTAGGGACAAAGACATGCACCAATAAATTAAAATTGCAAGAAAATGTGGGTCCTGTACAAGGAGAAAGGTGAAGAAATTTCAACTACGGTTTTTTCAACAATGGAATAGATTGTCTGGAAGGTAGTGCATGATCTTTCATTGGAGGTCTATAAACAACATTTGGATGGGCATCTTTCAGGAGTGCCTTAGTTGTGTTCTGGCAGGAGGTTGGGCATAGCTGGTCCTTGTGGTCCCTTCTGGCTCTATGATGCTATGTCAAAATTCCAAGCTAAGACTGATGTTTGATTCATATCCCATGCATTCCTTACATAATTGTCAGTGAATACCAACTAAAATCAGTCTGGTGGAGTCTGCATCATTTCCCTATGAATTGCAAGAACCGTATGGACATGGAACTACATACGTCACAAAGCGCCAATTGATTTAATGGAATTAATATCCTCCTAGGATCTTCACAGAGCCACACAATTTACTTGATGGATAATGTTTGTATTGGGAGACTTTCGTTAGCAGCTAGGTACATTAAAATACCTGCACAGACCATCTGTCTAATGACTTTTCTTCCAAGGAGGTTACTGCCTGTAGTTCCATTCCACCAACACAAGATGAACATCACTATTCACTTGAGCTGGCAGTTTCTTTCTTAAATTTCACGAGCCCTGGTTGAGATTGTTATAGGGCTAAACCAAAATGGAGTCCTTAACATAACTGCATTCCTTTCAGATTATGAAAAAGGAAATACCTTTTCAGCTCCAAGGGTAATATGTTTGCCTTTCTTCCCTGTAGTGGAAGGAAATGGGACTGAAAGGAGAACAGCAGTCAGAGAAATGCATGCATTGCTTGATAGCTGTGGCATTTCTAGTAGTGTGATAACCTGAGCAGTGGCTGCCTTTCTAGCAGGGGTAGTACAGGCCTGCTCACATGAGGTCACATTGAGGCAGAGATGCAGATTTGCTTATAACATCTTCACTTGCTTAGTCACTGACTTGTTCACATTAACCAGCGAGGTGTAAAACCTCCATTTTCAAACCTTGCTGATCACCATGGAGCAGTTAAGGTTAAGGGATGGAAAGAGTAAGACTTTGAATAAGGGATCTCAGATTATGTCCATATCACACACATACCCCATGTGAGTAGGCCAAAATGCCTTTTTGTGGCTACTAAGTCAGTGCAAAGCCAGGATCTCTGCAATACAATTCATATTTAATGATTATGATTATCTCACAGAAAGTATGGTTTTCTGCTTCTGCTTTCAAGAGACAATATTCCCTAGTATAGCCATTTTGGGTCCCAGTTTTAGAGAAAAGAAGGAAGATAATGATAACAACAGTAGTAGTAGTAGTAGTAGTAGTATTTCCTATATATAACTACTGGGTTATGCTCCAAATTTGTATTTACACTGCTCATTCAATTTCCCTTTCAGTAAAATAAAATAAAATATTTTGCAACTTACCCTCAGCTTTAGTTCTCTCTCCTTCCTTCCATCTTCCTTTGGTTGTTTACTTTCTTGTCAATCTGTCATTTCCATTTCTTGGTCACTTTCTACAATATCCTCTTGCTTCTATGCACAGTCTTAACAGTTCCTTGCTGTCTATTTTTCATCCATTCTTCTGAGGATCACTTATGAACAACTTGAGCTCATTTGTATAGCATATCCTCTAATATTTCAATGATGAAAACAGGGATGCATCTGGTCAAGCAGCATCAGAGCGAGCAAATTATTAATGAGTAAGAACACACAATCTAGAAGAAGCTTCAGCAGTTTGCTTTGATTTGAACCTACTGGGAAAGGCAAGAATCCATCTCCCCCTCTCCTTTTCTTCCAATCATTTAATTGAATACAAACTAGTTTTTCACTTTGAATTCTGTTTGCAGCAATTGAAGTAGGCTGAGGGCACATGGGAGACAACAGGACAAGAAGATAGAAACTAAGCATTTTAACAGCAGCTAAAAAAATAGGATGACAAAGTGAATAATCATGTGGAGGGTATAATAGTAATCTGGAGAAGAGCAGAAAGTTGGTTCAGAACATCATCTAAATCTAGGTTGACTCCACACACACATATTTTGTATTTTGTCTTTTTTTGTAAAAAAAAAAGAGCAAAGGTAACAAAGTGTGGCTTATGGGCTGCCTGTGATGTCCAGCCTCAGATACAATATAGGCCATGGAGAAAGGATGAGAAACCTGTGGCCTGTTACGGGAAACTGGACTGCAACTCTCATCATGCTTCACTATTGGTTGTGTTGGCAGGGAGTGATGAGTGCTGCACTCCAACAGGATTTGGAGGCCCACACAATTCCAGTTCTGGATGCTGAAAATAGGACTATAAGGATGCATTTTTCTTGCACCTATGAATGTCATCTTCAAATGCCCAAATGTAGAATGTGGTTATCATAGTCATGTATTATTTTCGTCATGACAGTAAGGAGTTGACTTTATGCATGCTACCCAAAATTAAAACAGCACTGCTTCTGCCATGGAAATGAAAGGCAGACCTTTTGAATAGGATAGTTCACTACCATGCTTGTCATTGTACTCGAGTGATTATCTCATGGTTATAGAGCAATATCATTACAAAGAATAAAGGGCGCCTTGAACATGTTCTCAGTTTTATAGATTGCTTAAAAGTTTAACTGCATCCATCAATTCCCTGGATTTATAATGTTTGGCTTTCAGACATCTTTTACAACATTGCTGTGATTGTTTTTAACTTTTACAATTCTAGGAGCTTGTAGGAACATGCTTGGGACTAACCCTGGGTAATTTTCATTATGTGCTGGCATCCAAGCAATTTCTTCAAACACATTACTGTATTTATTGGGGGATAAGCTCTGTATTTAATCGAACTTTAAGGTTTGTTTTAACCATATATTTATGATTGCTTTTCCCACGTCATCTTCTCAATACTTGCTGTAAATGTTTCAAATCGATGGCACCTCAGTCTTCACGTTTTCACTGGTATGGTGTTCTTCTGGGTAATTTGACCCTCTTTGCAAAGCCTTTCTAATCAAGGCAAGCCCACTCATCTCAGTCAACTATCTAAACAGTTATGAACTTCAAAAGCCACACTTCATGCTGGAAGCAACATATAACTTTGTACACTTTCACTGTTTTAGCAGATGGTGCATTCACATAAAAGAAAGAATTCTCTGCATTACTGAACATCAAGTTCTCCAAGTGATTTACAGCAAGCATCAGACCATTTGGATGCTTCTTCTCATAATGTCCTGTCCTTAGGAATTACCTGACTATGCTGGCTGAGAGGTTGGGCAGCTGTAGCCTGTGAGTGGTAGACTCCTAACTTTGACGTATATCACACTACATTTTATAGTACTATTCTTCCACTTTAATTGCTATGACTGTCTCC
This sequence comes from Urosaurus nigricauda, assembly GCA_034509955.1. Classification (NCBI taxonomy): domain Eukaryota; kingdom Metazoa; phylum Chordata; class Lepidosauria; order Squamata; family Phrynosomatidae; genus Urosaurus; species Urosaurus nigricauda. The sequence goes on along the minus strand of JAOEGL010000001.1, from coordinate 249,460,244 downwards.
TGTGGATTTCTGGAGTTTCCAGAGGCCCAAGAGCTCTCTGGCTGAGAATTCTAACCCCCCTTCCCTAAACTACAAATCCCAGGATTCCACAGGAAGCAGCCATAGCAGTTAGTGGAATAATAGTGCTATAATTGTGTACTATGATATTGTCCAATGTTTTCCTTTTTCTGTTAAAGATTTCATTTTCTGCAGTGAGCAAACCTGGTTTATCATTGGACTTGTGGGTCTCTCATACACTCTAGATACAACTTTAGTGTGCTGTGAAGCTAGATGCTAGAACAGAAAAGATGAATTAACCTCCTGTTTAAAACAAGCCCACTTCATTTACTTCAAAAAGTGTGTTGTTGTTTTTTAAGAAATGCTACTATCAAAGGATGAGCAAGAAATATCCACTTAGTGACTTAAACAAAGCTCACTTCATCTTCCTGCATAAATTATGCATGTATCTTCCAAGCATCTTAACTGTAACATCTCTTAAATAACAGAACAGGAATCATTAATAGACTGTTTGTGCATGCTTGACAATTCAAATCTACCCCTTTGATCACTTCCTGATTTCCTTATCAGTTCTGATTAACAGAGGAAGAAGTTCAAACAAAATAATTTAACTGCTATGTGTTTTTCCCCTTTAGAGATGGCACCAGATCTACACATAATTAAAATCCATTTACTGGGTGTTTATTTGTGAAAAGGTTGAAATAAATTATATAGCTATTTTAATATACCTCTGAACTTTTTATCTTTCTCAACTGCCTCATTGTGAACTCTTTCTCACATATAATGTTCTCAGTGTTTCTTATCAACATGTTTCTTGTGAATTCATACCTTTTAAAACAAAAAAGCAAACTTTTTTTTAAAATGGCCATTGCTATTTAAAAAGATGCCAGCCACAGATGCTGGCAAAATGTCAGAAAGGAACTCTTCTAAAACATGGCCACATAGCCTGAAAGCTTCACAAAAAAGCTATTTAAACCATTACTTGGGGGGAAAATGCCCAAAATAATTACTACATATAAAACCCATTGAGCATGACAAAAAAAATTAAATTCTTTGAAAACTCATTGACACAGTGAATTATATGTATGTCCAAATCTCTCCCCTTAAAATAAATGACAGAAATAACAACTGGATTGAGATTGATATGCAAAGGGATCTTGAGGCTATCTGTGACCCTTGAGACTCTGCAAAAGAATTTGTAGTATAGGCTTGAGTTTTGTTTTTGGTTTTTTTGCAAACTTGTTATACTTTCTCAGATGAATGAGTCTACATCCCCTAGCCTATGACAACTTCTTTTGCAGTTAGTCTCAAAGACGCTACAAGATCCCTTTGCTTAATTGGAATACCAATATGGTATTCCAGTTTAACATGGCTCTGTCTGTGATTTGATCTAAGATCATTATAAGTGTTGAGCTTGGGCTGAATTGTGCTCAATGTTCCACTTACTGAGTGTCTTCCCATTTCAGGAACAGCCCTGCTGAATATAACTTTACTTTAATCCATATATGTATTTGGAGCCTTTTTAAAAAGATAAAATAAGTAGATTGGTCTAATAGAGGAGCGGGCTATAAATAGAATATTATTATTATTATTATTATTATTATTATTATTATTATTATTACTATTATATTAACACATGTCCACCAGCATTTTACAGATGAAAACAACGACATATGTGGCCAAGCAACATCATCCGCATGTGGTCAAGATGGCAAACATTATTAATAGGGAAGAACACATAAGCTAAGAAAGGCTGGAGCAGCTTTCTTTTGCCTTCATTCCACAGAGAAGGGCAAGATTCCACCTCCATCCTCTCCTTTTCTCCATCTGTGTTAATTTAATGAAGACTACTTTTGTTCTTTAAATTCATTGTGCAGTAATTAAAGTAAACTTGGGTCAAAGGGGGGAAGGGGAGGAAGGAGGGAGAAACGTGGATACTTAGTGACCATAGTTCTGTCCTATGGAATCCTAGGATTTGAAGTGTAGGATGGAACATTTAGAATTCTCAGTCAAAGAGATCCTCTAGAGCTTCATCAAACTGCAAATCCGAGGATTCCATAGGATGGAACCGCAGTAGTGAAAGTGGAATTGTAGTACTATAATTATGTATCCCAAATAAACACCTTGGTTTAGATTGGCTTTGTGTATCACTCATGCCCATGACATTTTGCTGCCTGAGGCAGAACAGCAAATGGTGTTCCCACCCAACCAAGTCAAGTTGCATGGCCAAGCAACCCAACTTTGGCATGCAAAGCAGAACACTCCCACACAGCACTTCCTGTACCAGGCAGTAAAACTAACATTAAAACAGCTTAAATAACAATTTTCAGCCCTTGCATGAACCCCAGAATGTGCTGCCTGAGGTGGTTGCTTCATTTTACATAAGCATAGAGTTGGTCCTAGTCTCCCTTTCCAGTCAAAGCTTTAAAAGATCAGAGAGAAAGCTTCAGTTATCTCTCTAACAGTCTTCTATTATTATTATTATTATTATTATTATTATTATTATTATTATTATTATTTTGCTTTACCTTTATTAGGGTTGAGGGGACCTAGGCATTGGGCTTCACACTGGCCATCTTGTTGTCCCTTCTCTATCATACTACCATTGAGTAACCCCCCCTCCATTCTAACAGCTTGAAGTGCCGCTGCTAAAGATTAAATACTAGCAGCAAGAGCTTTAAGCTAAAATATACACTCGGCCCTCCATATCCAGAGATTCTTTAAACATGGATTCAAAAAGTAAACCTTGATTTTGTCACTCTATATAAGAGATACCATTTTACTATGCCATTGTATTTAATAGGACTTGAACATCTATGGATTTTGGTATACATGGTCAGGAGGTTCCTGGAACTACCAAAGTCCCACTGCACTGAAATTTTTGATACTACCTTTCTTTTTCTTTTCTTTGTTTTTTCCCCTCTGGTACCAGAATCATCTCTGAAATGGATTTTGATCCTTGGGCTTGAAGACTGACAAGAACTTAATAGTCCTTGGTCCTGTGTTACATGGTGGAGTGAAGGGATTGGGGTGGGGTGGGGGGAGCGAGATTTAACCTTGATAAGGATATAGGCTTGCTTCTACATGAACATGCTGAATTTGTTTTCCTCCAGTGGAACTGCACTGCAGAGACAACTGGCAACTGTAAGGATTGATTTGTTTGTTATTTAAAACTTAAAGAGACAACTGCAGATTTTTTAAAAAAAGAACTGATTGTCAAAACTGTCTTTAAAACAGTTCCAGTATGAGGATGAAAGCAATCTTTTAAAGAAAAAGGAAAAGAACCAAGGCTCCACATTTCTAACCTACTGCCGATAAATATGAATGATGTATCAGTTATATTGAAGGAATGTATCACTACCAGCAACATCATCAGAGGAGTGCCCTTAGGAATAGACATCTTGACAGCCAGCAGCTCTGGAAATGATAATAAAAAAGGTCCTGTTATTTCTCCTCTCTTGAAACACAAGAATACAGATAGGGCAATGAATGTCTTGCTTCCTTTTGAAGATAGCAGAGCTTACAATGAAAGTATTTTGAATAACCATTTATATGGCTTCAGAACTCCCTCTGAAAAATTTGACATTACAGTTTTGCTTCAATGTCACAGAACACATCTACAGTTCTGAAGTTTGTGACTAAATGAGAATATGCTACAGGTTGAGTATCCCTTATCCAACAGGATGGGGACCAGAAGTGTTTTGGATTTATTATACTATGCTTGTTGTTATAAAAATATTCTGAGGTTGTCTTGGTATTAATGCACAGTTAAGACCCACTAGCTTTACACATGCCTCATAGCCATGAAAAGTAATCAAACTATGGATCAACCCAGTTGCCCAAATTTTTGGAGGCTCTGAGGTGAATGTCATGATGAGTGCCTACATCCCAAAAATTTAGCACTACAGTTTTGCTATGTAGCCTTCCTCTCTCAGAAGAATACCCATTTCAGATATATGAATGAAAAGTGTCTTATACAAGACAGTCAGACCTGCCAAGAGACAGCAAACCTAGCAAGCAAACAACACAAAAACTGCTTTAAAAGATCCCTGCCATTTCCTACTTGTGGATATGCATCCTTGAAGTTTTGTGCATACTCTTCTGAAAGGTTTATTGTTTTAGACATGATGTTCTTCTAAAGATGGGAAGAGGTTCATTAAGCCAGATTAATTTCCATTTCACTTTTATAACCATCTACACAAATTATTTTGGTCCCACAGATAGTAGGATTTCTGCAACACAGGATTCACACATAAGACAGCAACCACCAGAAAAAGAGAAAATGAGAGGAATAAAGGGGAAAATGTTATTCTGAGGTTGGGATGAAAATCCTAATTTGTCACTCTCTTGCATTTGAGAGTATGAGATCACATTTTCTCCTTGCCTGTTATTTTCTGTCACTTTGAGAGAATTTTCATATTTATGAAAATGGATTTTGTACATCTTTTAAGCTAAACAATGACAACTGCTGTGTTGAAGCAATGGACGATCAATTGCAACCTTTGATTCAGTCATCCAGTCTTCCTGTGCTTCCTGTGTGTGCACTAGGGATGTAATTCATCACTAAGTTTTTCTTGAAGATAGCAACCATTAATTTCTGCAGTTTTCTTCCTTCTGTGAGAAAGTCTTCAGGAACCACAGTTTTTGATAACTGTAATTAGGGATTTATTCTGTGCACAATATGAACATAGTTCATAAAGGAAACAGCATTTCCTGTGCTGGAAGCAGTATTTTCTTCATGGAAAATAATATTTCACTGCAGAAAATGCTTTTTCCTGCACAAAAACTATTTTCTATACAAATCAACATGTACAAATTATATTCAGAATAAATATCTAGTTACAGCTTTTTCTGGACAGAAAACAATATTGTCTGCTCAGGAATTTAATATTTCTGTGTTGAAATATTATCCCAGAAACAAAAAGCTGTTTCCTGCACAGAAAATGCAAAGTTTATGCAGAATAAGTCTCAAATTACAACGATTCTCATCAGTCCAGGATTCTTCTTGTCAGGGTTTCTCAACATGTGAATACATATTTTCAACAATTTTTGGATATTTCTGAATGTTCTTTCCATCCCTGCTGTGCACATATGCATGAACTTAGCTTTACAAAAGAAAAAGACACTAGTTTCATGCATAGACATTTTGAACAAATTGCAGAAACCTTGAGCAAAAAAAGCAGAAATTTCATTCTTATACTGATAGGACCAAAAACTTAAATTTTAATTTTAATTTTAAAAATTGCAGGAGTTAAGGAGAGAGAAAAAAACTCTTATAGGAGCGTCATGAGACTAGTCAATTCATGACACATCATCAACTCCCTACTCAGTAATAAATACAAGTGAGCCAATAGCTCTTGAAGAGAACAGCTTTGACAATGTGATGGTGTGTGTGTGGGAGAGAGATCTTTTCAGCATTTAGCTTGTGAGCTATAGTGAATGAAAGAACACCCCAATGACCAGAACATGGCCAGATTGCAAGTCTTCCAAAACTATATGTAACAATGAGTGGTGAGGTCAACTCACTAGAAGTGTTTTCATGGAGAACAGACATGTGCTGAAAATCTCCAATCCACTTGTGAGTCAAGTGGTCTTCAGCTGTGACCACAGATTGGACCATGTGTAGGGCGGCTTTCTGAACATCTCTTGAAAATATTGATTGAACTTCCCTTTTCCTGTATGCATTTAATGGGAAATTGTCTATGACAAGGAGAACCATTGCTCATGGGCACATCACCTGCCCCTTCTCCTGGAGGTTACTGTCCACTTAGATTTGCAACAAGGGAAGTGTGGTTCCATTCTATGTTTCTCATCATTCATTTATGCATTCCTTCCATTCCCCACGTCCAATTTCTTAAGAGCTTAGAGTGGCAATGCCATGAATGAGGAAATTAATTGAGCTGCTACTTGAATCCAAAATATGGGAAGGGGCTTATCGTCTTTGTAGCACCTCCCCTACAAAGGAATCCCCAAGCACCAAAATGTTGTTAGCAGTGTGAACATGAAACAGTAGTATAGCAGTAAATGTGGAAGTGCAGGCAGTTATTATGAGAGTCATCAAAGCAACACCTCCATGGAACATACAAAAATGAAACTGCATGTGTTGATTCGTCAGCGTATATATGTGTGCCTTATATAACAGCCATGAGAAGCAGCATTGTGTAGTGGTTTGAACATTGGACTACAACTCTGAAAACCAGGGTTTGAATCCCCTTTGGTCCATGGAACCCTATTGAGTGACCTTGGGCAAAGACAACCCATGATAGGTTTGCCTGAGGGTCACTCTAAGTCAGAAATGACTTGAAGGCACAACAACAACAACATAGCTCACATTTTCCAGGGATTCTTTTTTCTAGCACCAAGGAAAGTCAACAGACTGGTTATAATAGATCACACACAGAGGTGAGCATTCCCCCCCCCACACACACACACACTGAGAACAGCATCCAAGTTCAGAGCGAAATGAGGAAGACTCAGGTGCTGGGCAGAGGATGATATTGTTTCTACTAATCAAAAAATCCTTTATGAATCTTGACTCCATCATGCCAGTGGAAGAGAATTCTGTGAAAAGTATGTACATCCCAATGCAGTTCAATTGGCACTCAGCCCTGGCATTTATTTGCATTCATTTGCAGATTAATCCCTACAAATTAGTTCCAGTGAAACAATAGCTAAACATTTCACATGCAGCAGATTCAAATTCTTCCTCTCTCCCCACCCTCACTTTTTTTTTTTTTTTTTTTTTTTTTTTTGCAAAAGAAAAAGATTTCTTATACTGATGAGCAATGTGAAATCCCAGTGGAAGCATGCTCAGAGGAACATGGGGCAGGGAGGAACAACTACAATAGCAAGAAATAACCTAGAGTGTGTCAGTGAAATTGGGAATTTTTACAGCACCGATCAGAAATCTCTGCATTTGTTTCTCCTACATGTGTGTTATTTTGAAAACCTGATAGGTTTTTGCCTATTCCATCCAAGTTATTACCACCTTTTAAAGATGATATCTAGTATGCCAAGGGAAAACCATGCAGACTTTTAAAAAAAAATACTGCATAACGCACACTGGATATTTTTTTGACATTGCCGCCCACTTCCTTTTTAAGCAGAAGAAAGGGAACATCCACTTTCAGAATCCCACCCACATAGCCTGAGAGTCCTTGCCTTGGCCTTAATGTGCTTAAAGAGCTCGTGTGTCACTGCAGAGCCCTGTGCCAGAGTGATTAAGTGGCTTGCTGAAAGATCCACCCCTTGCTCCAAAGAGGTTTCCAGAGCTTACGGTTGCTTTGTCAGATAAGCTTGTAAATGCCTTTAATAAGATAATAGTTCAGTTGTACACACGGAGCTTATGTGTTATGAACCTTGAAGCTAAGTGTTAGCTTCATTTTCTGCTCCACATGATTGTTTTCCCTTTTATTAAAAAAAGAAAAAGAAAAACAGCAATAACAGAGCAATGTCTGTCCCTGTTCTTGTACACATATCCATTGGGGTGGGGGAGGAAGAGTGATGCCCGAATGGCTTCCACTGAAAAATAATCTTAACCACATATGTGTAATAACATTGTAATGATCTACCTGCAAGGATTGTTTAAAGCACACAGGAATGAATGTACAATTGCGGCATGAATGATCATTGGTAGAATCTTCAGTTTGACTTTTATATTCTGCTCCCATCAGTGCTCTGCAGGGTGTCTTACAATGCTTATTTCTATGAAGGTCAAGCTTTGTGAGAAGAGGTGTTTGGTTAGCTACATAATGTTCGTCTGCTGTACCTTGGTTGCATCCTTTCTCTTCTTTCCCTTCTTTTAATGCCTATCAGGCTTTGATCAGAATGGAAAGTCAGGTATGGCAAAAGATAACTCACACTGCAAGTGAATTAGCACTGATATGGTTAGTCGTGTATATTATTAAGCAAACCAACAAAAAACAAACAAATGGGTAACTACATAAATGACCCTGAAGAAAGGGTGGGGTATATAAACAGAGATGCATATACATCTGTGAAATAATATATGTGAGTTTTAGTGTGGACAGATGCTCAAAATAGCAATAAGGGATACTCAAAAGTCATGACATACAGGGTGGACAATCAGGGAACAGCTTATTACAAAGTTTGTGTTCTGCCTAAGTACCAGATGAAAATATTGATTTCAGTTAACTGTGTATTTCTCTGTGAAATTAACCTGTTGCCCAAATGATTAAATTAAATGATGTATGCATTTCTGTCTTTATGAAGGGCTTTCATCTCAAAATACAAGATGAAGATGATGATGGTTACTGGCATCTTGTTCAGTTCAATATAAAAGGAAAAGGTTTCCAATCCTCAAATTTAATAGAGGACACCTCCCAGACATGCTTTCTTTCCCAGAGATAAAGGGCATCCCCTATAATGAGGGACACTTGACAACTCCAATGTGTATTTCTATGTTGCCTTTCTTCCATGATGGAACTGAAGGTGGCATCCATAAGGTCCTGAGGTAGTCTTCGGTCCGAGAAATGATTACACTCATTATCACATTAGGGTCAATTCCAGAATCATCCCACAATCATCTCATTACTGGCAATGAATATCCCATTATTGTCAATGGGATAATTGTGGAATGGCAATGGGATGATTGTGGGATAGTTCTGGAATTGGACCTAGTGTGATAATCTAGCTCCAGCAAGTTGGTATCATGTATCCTCAAACATTGCTTTAGAATACTGTAATTTACAGCAAGTTTTCTACCCTTTGATAAGCTTGATTCTGAGATAGATGCGTCTGTGAGCATGCTGATGCACCAATGGAAACCTTCATCCCTTCTTTCCAATTGAGTAAAGAGGTATAGGTCTTCCACCCTGCAATGCTTACCATTTCTTCGAAAGAAGACAAGGGAAGGATCCCTTTTATAGAGCAATGGCACTTGCTATTCTTTGCAGTTTTTGTTATGCTTTTTTCTTTCCTCTACCTGATAATGAGAGTGAAAAATTAAAATGTGTAATAATGCTTCATTCACATGATTTCCTTTTCTAAGTGAGCACTCGGCAGATACCATCTCGGCCAATTATGACTTACTTACTATTCTCTTCCCTAATACATTTATTTTTCATTTTAAGAGCTCTCCATGCTTGTATTTCCTGTGAAGCATATTCAGAGTGTTTATCATGTGTGTTTTTTTTACTCCATAATTCAGTATATTGTTAGAAGACTGATTTTTTTTTAAAAAAACCCAGCTCATCAGTGATAAAGACTAATTCAAATTCACCTGCAATCCCTGTAGAAATATGCAAATATTGTTAAGGTGACCCTTGGGCATGGCTGTCTCTGACAAGTGGCTGAAACATTCATGATCTGTTTCGGAACATTTGCTATTATTCATGAAGTCATGATTTCTATTGTGTCTCATTGACCTTTAAAATTTATATGCAGCAGGATGGAATTGGGCAGCAAGGGTGTAAGACCTAGTTTAAAACTGAAGGAAGGGGAAGTGTGGATGTTTAGTGGATTTTGGCTCTTATTCTGAATCCTTCATTCCATTATTGACATTTTATCAGTATAATTTTCTTCTACTCTTCTTTGGTAGGAAGGAAGTCAATTTGGAATGAGAACAGTATGCAGGAAATCATGCACAATCATCTGCCTTGCTAATTTAGGAGCAAGAAACCATTACAGAACTGATTAGCCACATTGCATGACATTATTTTCCTCTATTAAAAGTCCAGCTGCCCAGCTGAAGTATGACTTATTTCCTTCCATCCTTCGGACTCCAAATGAAAGATCTGGGTCCCACCACTACTAACACAAGTTAAAATAAAATGAAAATTATTTGTCTGGCAAAATAGCTGCTTTGCAACATGCTTGTTTGTCCATTTGAAATAGCATTGATCTTCCCTTTCTTCAGAAGTTAGTTACACAAAGCACTAGAAATAGTAGATTCACAGAAGCTGAGGTCCAAAATTTCAGAATTCTTCTTCAATGAAAAATATGTCTACTGCGCATGATCATTTGGCAGCTATGTAATGTGGAATCAGCCACTTCCTTCTAACATATGACATTAGAAGGGTTTCAGTTAAATGAATGGAAATTAGGTTTTTCTCCCTAAGGGTTGCTGTAGTGGTCTGAAGACTCATATTTGAACAGCAAACCTGAACTTCTCTTTCTTTGTGTGTTATAAAGCTGAAACTAGATTGGGTTGTTTGCCTTTACAAGTATAACATTTGGTATCATACACATGGCACCTGAGATGTTCATTTGAGCAACTGAAATGAACAAAAGGAAAACATGGCCATGTTTGCATATTAGCCATAATTTGCTACTTTAGCCATGAATTGTTCCTCCATTAAGTTTGTTGTTTGTTTTGATCAAATCTGGTCTGTTTCTCTACAGCCACTTTGTCAACTCCCTCCTTCAGTAGCTGGGAAAACAAGCCTGGGAAACAAACCAGAGATGAACCACAGATTTGCTTTCAGATATCATTATAGGCCATGCCAATGTAAACCTTGGCTTAGTATAGTTCAATAGCGTCATAATAAGGGACTTGTGTGGCTTGTGTTCTCAATTCCAATATGGATTAAAAGCGACACATCTGGCTTGACAGAAGCCAAACTGGAACAATAATAACCCATACCAGAGCTGAGAGAAAACCCAGATATAGATTCACCTCCAGTCACTCTTCTAATCTTGAACAAATTGACTAATTTTCTAATTGTAAGAGGTGTTATTGGGCACAAACGCACAGGCATGATACAATAGAGCAATCCCATTGTATTCTACCCATGAATCCAGCCTGTTCCAACTCCTAACCATTACCTGATCTGACGCAGTGACAGGCTGGTGTTCACTTACCTCCACATGGTGGAGCTACTGCTACCACCGCAGGCTTGCCTGCTGCTGCTGCTGCTGCTGCTTTCCTTGCAGGCTCCTACTGTACCCTGTAATGGCAGAAACAGGGTGCCTGGCTTTACACACATGGCCAAGCATCTTCTTCCAACATCACAGGCTTTGACTGGGGCCTGCAAGGAGATACAGTGGTAGCAGTTTAGGAGGTGGAGATACACCAGTGACAGATTAGGGGGTGTGAGATGTCTGAACTACCAAATGTCACATCAGGATTTCTGGGGAACTCTGCCACAAACAGCCAATTATGTAAAACCACCCTAAGGGCCGATTGGGCTGATGTCAGACTGAATCTGCTGCAATGGCATCCAGTCTACCTGTTCCTGGCCCAGGGCTGTTGTCTTCTGTTGCCTGCCTCATCTGAACAGATGATGGCAGTTCAGGGTGCAGGGGCTTTTGACTCATGTGTACAGCCCCTGATATGAAAATACATTATTTGAACATCAATGTTAATATGTTCTGGAACGAAGTACGAAGGCATAGCAGGCTACAAGGGCTTTAAACCTATCTTTTATTTATGGCTGGTCCCATGGGTGATTTTGCACTTTGAGCACAGAATATTCAAGGTGAAAGCATGCCACCTTTTCCAAAGGACCTTCATATATTTCTCATATGTGCTATACATAAAGGATGGAACAGCACAGAACAGACATACATTCAGGAAAGAGGAAAGATAATACAGGTTGAGTCTCTCTTATCCAAAATGCTTAGGACCAGAAGTGTTTTCGATTTTATATTTTTGGGAATTTTGGAATACCTGTACTCAATGAATTATCTTCAAGAGAAGACCCAAGTCTAAATGTAAAATTCACTTATTCACACACACACACACACACACAATTCACACATAGTCTGAAGGTAATTTTATATAATATTTTAAAATACTTTTGTACATGAAACAACGTTTGTGTACACTGAAGTATCAGAAAGCAAAGATATCACTATCTCAACCATTCCTGAAAAGAAGTTTTTGGAGTCTTTCTAGCATAGGCAGCACTGTGGCAGCACATTCTTAGCTGGAAAATTACAACACTTGGTAAGTGTCCCAAAGAGGAACACACTGAATATGTCTGAGCATACACTTGCTTCTGGTAGAATACTTTTTTTAAAAAAAGCCCGATGCACTCAACCATGTAATAGAGGCATCTGGAAAAGAGAGGGATGCTTACCTTGCAGAATGTGCACTATACAAACAGTAGTGCTATGGGAGACAGAAGCTGAAAGTCTCTACTTCTACAAAGTTTACTTCTCCTGGAAATGTTTCTCATCAGGCACAAAGCTTTGGTGTTCTGGAGGCCCAGGAGGCTACTTCAACTGTTTGACAAGGCAGCTGACAGCATTCTTGAATCAATAAAGAGTTTACACAACTTTCTTCTTTATAATGAGTATTCTTAGAGGTAGGAACAGATTGACAACTGTTTGTTTTGACCAGCTGCTGAGATTTGCAATGACAGATGTGTATAGTCAGATAAAAAGAAGGTAGCTGGTTAGAAAAATGAAATGCAGTGGTCTGAGCAATTGGTTGAAGGTTTTCTTCTGATGAGTGGTTTATGTCTTCCTGTGTATACCAAATAAACACAAAACAAACAATAGCCAACAAGAGGTATTTTACATTTATTGCTAATCTAATGAAAGAAATGTAAGCCCAATTAATAAAAGTAGGGTTTACCGCCAAAAACAAATGCTTAGGACTATAGCCCACCAATCTCATCTTAAGCATGATTTATCAGAATTGAACATGGTACTCCAGATGCTGCCTGGTTAGTGCGGAATATAGAAGGACTATTACTTCCCTTGATCTGGAATCTGCTTTCAGTAATGCAGGCTAAGACAGCATTTGCCTTCTTTACTGCAGCATCAAATTACTGGCTCATGTTCAATTTATAATCAATAATAATCCCAAAGTTCTTTTCACATATACTGCTGAGCCAAATATCCCCTATCTGTGCATTTAGTTTTTGTGACTTAAATGTTGAATTTAGCATTTGACTCTGTTGAATTGCACTGTATTAATTTCAGCCCAGTTTTCTAGTTTTGTCAAGCTCCTTTTGAATTCTGCTTCTATCTTGCAAATGTGTCAGCAACCCCTCCCATTTTTGTTATCATTCACAAATTTGATCATCATCTAAATCATTGATAAAAATATTGAAGAGTACTGGCACCAGGAAATAATCTTGCTGCATTCCACTTGAGATCTCTTTAATGTCTGAAGCACAACCACTAGTGACAACTTTTCGAGCAGGGCTGGTTTTTGTTTGTTTGTTTGTTTGTTTGTTTTGTATTGTACTGTATAAACACTGTTGTTACTCAGATGTGGTTTGCCATTGGTGGACTAGCAGTCTCCCTTCCAAGTATTCACCAGTTCAGACCCTGCTTTGCTTCTAAGATGGGATGGGACCTGGTGCCCTCAGGGTATGTAGGCTGCTATGAGAACTAAATCTTTTAAACTTTTTAGGTTTCCTTATTTCTAAAAATAGCTGTGCATGTGTACATGCGTAGACTTTGCTTGTTTTTTTCATTTAGACTTTTGAGCTGGGTGAGAAGCTCAAAGAAAGTTTAGCTCTGACCACACTCTCATATTTGACTCTTGTCTAAGCATACCAGCATACAGATGCAGTATCAACCTCTTCCTCAGTTAAGTGACATAGTATAAATCTGATGTGGGGAAAAGCACATTTGGTTTTCATCTCCCACCAAATCTCAGCAAATCTACTATGACAGAAAATAGCCACCATCAAAAGCTGGCAACATGAGTCTTCCCCACTGCAGTTTGCTGCTGGAAATAATCAGCAAACTGCCATAGGTGATTGGCACTTGGGGGAAAGCAGATTGGCTTGCATAAGAAAAAAACCCCGCAAATTGGCAGAGTACCAGAGTTACCAGAAATACCATTACTTTTGGTTAACATAAACTATCCCTAAATCTTCCCTAGAAGTATCTACCCCATGAATAGAACCTTTCCCTCCACCAGATCAGCTTGCAAAAGATTAGAGGTAGCAGAAGGAGAGTCATTGGAATACAACTCAGAAATACAACTGAGAATATCATCTTAAGAGTGGTTGTCTGTCTGTCTTTGTTTTTAAATGGGGAAGTACAATTAATTCTTATAGAAAGCAATTACAGAGTCAAATGCAATACATGTCAGGTGAGGGAGTGTCATCACACCCATTTGGATTTAAGCATACAGCAGATTGCACAGTTTGTCTTTTTATGTAGCAGATTTTGTACAGCTCCAGCCGATGTTTAATTTGCAGCCCATCATTCTGACCAGAGGCCAAGAACTATTTATTGTGGTCATAATCTTGACTGCCTCTCTGGGTTTTTTTGTATGTTTGTTTGTTTTGTTTTTGGTAGTCTTAGCATACATCAAAAGCAGAAGATACATTAAGTCTCTGCTAGGCATGATACAGAATGTGTTGAGCTTTGCTTGGTGGAATGATATGTTTTAACTACTATCACAATCAGTCAGACAATGGAGGAGAACATATATGTAGCAAAGAAAAGTAGGGACTCTTGAAAGGCCGGAACTATGGTGTTACAGAAAATGGGTTACTTGTAGCTAATTTCTTTTACCAATAAACAAGAGACAACTTCCCTCCTTTTGCAGTATAACTCTACTGTAACTTTCTGGTTACTATAATGGTTGTGGAGTGGCTTCAATAATGTTGGAAGAGGAATATCATGTGGTTCAAGAGATGGCTAGGAAATATGTTATTTTAAGATTGTATCTGTAATGATTATTAGCTAGGTTTTTAAAATAATGGAACTGTAAATAATTACTTTTTCAAAGTATTTTTTTCAAGTAGTAGAACATTGTTTTTCTATGGCATTCTTCCAGTCCAATTTTGATAGTAGATATAGCCGCTAGTGTGGATGACCTCATTCTCTTTAAATGCTTCAAACCATCAACAGACATTCTGAAGAAATCTATACTTGTATAGCCTTATGGGCTAAATATCATGTTGTTCTGCTGATGATTTCACACCATTTAGCAGGCAAAGCAGGAAGGCATATGTCCCTGTAGCATATCCCATTGCAGAGACTCTAAAATAGAATTCCACAGAGACAGAATGTTTGTTTATTGCAGACCTTGGGGGGACATAAATGGCACAGAAGCATTTTACAATCCTTTCTGGTTCTAAGGATATGTCTCTTCGCCAAATGTCCAGATTGATTAATCCAAAAGGCATTTGCTTAGCTGTCACACTTTGAGCATTGTTTAAAGTTTAAAAGGGTAAATTAAAATGCATTCCAACTGAAGGCCAAAGTAAACTATAAATCCTAATAAAAATATGAGCCAATACTTTGGCTTCATAATGAAACACTGCCCTGTTTGGGCCGAATAATATATTTCTTACACATGTGTGTTTCTTGACTCAAAGATTATATCACTATCACTATAAAACCTAACTAGTACATTCTGCCCTCCATATCTGCAAATTTTCCATGCGTGGATTTGAGCATCTGTGCATGGCAAGCCCATGGGGGGCACTGGCAGCAGTAGTGGAGAAGGATGGAGAAGAGGAAGAGGAGGAGGAGGAGGAAAGACAAGGAGAAGCAAGAGCAGCAGCAGCAGTGATGGGAGAGTAAGAGAAGGAGGAGAAAGGAGGATGAGGTGGGGAAGAGGAAGAGAAAGAAAGAAAGAAAGAAAGAAAGAGAAAAGGAAGAAGAGCCACTGTAGTGACAATAGGAGGGGGAGAAAAGAAGAGAAGCAGGAGGCAGGGAAGAGGAGGCAGAAAAGGTAGCCACCTGCCACCCACTGTGGTGAGAGTGCTAAGGCTGGCTTCGGGGGGGGGGGGGAGGGGGAAAGTGCCATTGTCCTCAATGGTGGTGCAGCCATATGGCTGTGCTACCATTGAATACTATAAAACTTGAGCATTTGCTGATTTTGGAATCTGTGAGGGATCCGGAAGGGATCCTCCGCGGATACCGAGGGCCCACTGTTATCATTTTCTCCCAAGCAGCAAGAATAGAAATGGAATGAGTCTGGAAAACCTTCAACTGATTGTTTTGAGGACATGGGAAATAACCAAATCACTTACTTCTGTCTAAGGTCCATTTAACTTTTGGACAGAACAGCTGTAGCAACAATCAAGCTAATCTAACCCCTCTTTCATCAGCCCTCACTACTGACACCAAGAAGCAATCTATTCCTTGTCTACCTCTACAAAATAGCCTTTCAGCCTTTGTCACTTGCTTACTGACTCAGCCAGCTCACTATACTGGGTATTATACTAAGTACGGTAACTAGACATACAATGAATAACAAGGACTCAGTCCAAGGTAAATCAAAAGTAAGTTTGCTTTTACTAAAAGATTTCCAAAGGAGTGAATTGAACAGTCAACAAACAGTTCAAGTAATTATTGTGAAAAGTGTTCTAAAAGGAAAATGAACTAATTAAACTAATTAAACTAAACTACTACACTTAGGCTTTTTACTTTGGACATATCATGAGACCACATAACTTACTGGGAAAAAATTATAATACTCAGTAAAGTAGAAAGCAATATAAAAAGAGGATGACCATACTATATAGGGGCGGATTGGTTCATTCAAGGAAGCTGTAGCTGCCTTGAACTGCAAGACTGTATTGCTGATGTCGAGCTCATAGAGGTCTCTAATTCATAGGGTTGCCATAAATCAAAACCAACCTGACAACAAACAAGATCAAAAATTTATGCCCTAGTCAAACAGTCTCAGTGGTGCTTCACACAACTGTCATCCATGTCAGCAGGGAGAAGAAATGAACCTTTGGTTCTGCCACTCCCACATGTCTCAATGACAAATCCATGAGCTTTGTATAAATTAGGAGCTCAAACATGTGACACAGAAATCCTTTGCTGCTCAATTGTGCTATACCTTTAGGCCCAGGAGATAAATGGAATGAAATTGTATTATTTCCCCCACCCTATATTTTTGTCCTAACAACAACCCCATAGAGTAGTTTAGGCTGAGAGGTTTTGATTAACCACATCGAGGCTATCTACCTCTACTTGAAGGCAAGGGATAGTCTAGGGATTCTGGTGGTATACCAACCACCCCGTTGCTTAACAGAGTCCCTAGCTGAGGTGACACAACTGGTCTCGGAGCTGATGTTGGAAACTCCCAGGCTCATGGTCCTGAGAGATTTCAACATCCCCCTTGAGATCAGCTCTTCAGATCTTACAGGTGCAGCTCAGGAGTTCATGGGTGCCATGACAAACATGGGCCTATTCCAGATTGTCTCTGGGCCTATGCATTGTGCAGGTCATACCTTTGAAGAGGTCTTTTGTTTGGAACAGAACATCCGTGGGCAGAAGTTATCTGTACTTCTGCTCTGTCATGGATGGATCATTTCCTGGTCAAGGTGGGATGACCATACTATATGGGGCAGATTGGTTCATTCAAGGAAGCTGTAGCCACTATCCATAACTCCCTTGGGGGTGGTAGACCTATTAGAATGGTCCACCCTCAAAGGCTGATGGAACCCAATAGGTTCCAGAAAGCCCTAGAGGGTTCTATAGGTGGTTGCAGCAGTGATACTCTCGAGGCCTTAGTGTCCACCTGGAACAACGATCTTGTTAATGCTATAGACACTATCACTCCCAAGTATCCTTTTCAACCCACTTCCAATAGAAATCCTTGGTACACTGAAGATCTTAGAAGGATGAAGTGGGCTGCACAACAACTAGAGTGCCACTGGTGAAAGACTCAGTGTTTATCTGACAAGATATGTTACAGGACTTTTCTTAAAGCCTATCGAGTGGCAATAGATGCAGCAAAGAAATCTTTCTATTCTGCATCTATTGCGTCTGCAAAGTTTCATCCAGCAGAGCTTTTCAGGGTGGTAAGGAAGCTAACTCAGACTCCTTCTACCCTGTATCCCCCATTACAATATACGGAGGCCTGCTGCAACATTTTTAATAACCACTTCGCAGATAAAATCTCTCTGATAAGGGCTGACTTAGACACTGGTATTAACACAGAAATGAAAAGGGAGGTGTCCAGTGACTCCACTAATGAGGTTATTTGCATTAATTTCAGTCTATGAGTACTGAGGATGTAGACAAGATGCTTGGTAAAGTCAAAAAGACTACTTGTCCCCTGTCCATCTTGGCTGGCCATCCAGAGAGGTGAGGCAACTATGAACGTGTTAAGATCTATAATTAATGCATCCTTCAAGGAAAGATATTTCCCAGCCAACCTAAAACTGGCTGTCGTTAAACCTTTACTCAAGAAGCCTTCCCTTGATCCCCTGGAGAGATCTAATTACTGGCCTGTAACTCTTCTTCCATTCCTGGGCAAGGTGATCAAGAGGGCAGTTGCAAATCAACTCCAAGCAGTATTTGATGAAACCGATTATCTTGATCCATTTCAAACTGGCTTCAGGTAGGGATACAGAGTGGAGACTGCCTTGGTCGCCGATATCTGTCTGAGGAAGTGTGACCCTGTTGGTGCTCTTGGACCTCAGTGGCCTTTAATACCATTGACCATGGTATTCTTCTGGAATGCCTGAGAGAGTTAGGTATCAGGGGCTCTGTGTTGCAGTGGCTTCATTCCTACCTCTTGGGCAGGTTCCAGATGGTGTTCCTAGGAGACAGTTGCTCTTCTAAAAGAGAGCTGTCATCAGGGTGTCATCCTGTCTCCCATGCTGTTTAACATTTACATGAAGCCTCTGGGTGAGATCATCCAGAGATATGGGGTGGGGTGTTATGAGTACACTGATTGTTTCTCCATGTCTCTGTCTGCTTCAGTGACCAAGGAAGGCATCTCCCCTCTGAGTAACTGTCTGAGGTCAGTAATGGATTGGGTGACGGAAAATAGACTTAAGCTGAATCCAAAAAAACTATAGGTAACCCTGAACCAGGTACGGAGATATGTTTACCAGACCTCGATGGGGTCACATTTCCTCTAAAGGACTGTGCTCGCAGTCTGGGGATACTTCTGGATTCGTCGCTTTGGCTGTCATCTCAGGTTGATGCGACAGTTCAGAGTGCCTGTTATCAGCTTCGACTGATATGCCAGCTGTGACCCTACCTGGAACAGGGAGACCGAGAAATGGTAACCTCTCGTCTTGATTTCTGTAATGCGCTTTAGATGGGACAACCCTTGTACCAAATTCAGAAGCTGCAACTGGTCCAAAATATGGCAGCCAGGTTGCTCGTAGGCAAATCTAAATTTGACCCTATTACATCTATTCTGAAATCTTCACATTGGCTGTCTAACAATAATAATAATAATAATAATAATAATAATAATAATATATTTAATTATATTTACTGCCTCTCCCTTCGGATTGAGGTGGGATTACATCAATTAAACAATAAAATACATATATAAAAGTACAATAATAAACAGTAGCAATATCCATAATACCCTAATTTATCTAAAATATTGTCTAGTCAGCCAAAGACAGATCGAAAGCATTTTATCATCTATTAGATTCCGGGCACAGTACAAGGTGTTGGTTATTACCTATGAAGCCCTACATGGCCTGGGTCCAGCATACTTGAGGGAAAACCTCCTCCCAATTTTTTTACTTTACTGGATGAGTTCCAACCTGTGAGTATCGATGACGTGGACAAGCTCCTTGGAAGTATGAGAAAGACAACCTGCTCCCTCTATCCTTGTCCATCTTGGCTGGTCACCCAGGGAGGGGACGCATTGAGGGTATTCCTTCGGGATATGATCAATGCGTCCCTCAGAGAAGGCTGCTTACTATCCTGTCTGAAGGAGGCAGCTGTCAAGCCCCTCCTGAAGAAGCCTTCCCTTGACCCCCTGGACAGGAACAACTACAGACCAGTATCCTTGCTCCTTTTTCTGAGCAAGGTGATCGAGAGAGCAGTTGCCTCTCAACTCCAGGTTGTCTTGGATGAAACTGAGTACAGTGGTCCCCCGGGATGCGAATCCCCCGGGGAATGAAATCCCCGGGACCCGAAACCGCCGGGGCCGCCAAAAAGCCCCCGGGATCCAAATAAAACCCCGGGGTACAAAATGGAAAAACCGTGTGGCCCCTTTAAATTGGCCGCGCGGTCCGCCCATTAAAACGGTCCCCCGGGAAACGAAGATTTCCGGGTTATGAAAGGTAATCCGGAACGGATTGCCTTCATAACCCGGGGGACCACTGTATCTTAATCCATTTCAAACTGGCTTCAGGACAGGACATGGAGTTGAGACTGCCATGGTCACTCTGACTGACAACCTCCGCTTGAGTATCGACAGGTAGTGTGACCCTGCTGGTGCTCTTGGATCTCTCAGCAGCTTTTGATACTGTAGACCACTCCATCCTCTTGAGTCGACTGAGGGAGTTGGGGATCGGGGGCACCGCACTCCAGTGGTTCCAGTCCTTTATCTCCAGGAGATCTCAAAGTGTGGGGCTCGGAGACAGTTGCTCTTCCAAGATTGAGCTCCGGTGCCATCCTGTCCCCGATGCTATTCAATATCTACATGAAGCCGCTGGGTGAGATCATTTGGAGGCATGGAGCTCAGTGTCTTCAGTACACTGATTACACTCAGATATATCTCTCCATGACCAGATCGTTGGCCCAGACTTCAGATGGCGTCTCTCCTCTCAATGACTGCCTTGCAGCAGTAATGGATTGGATGAGGAAAAACAGGTTGAAACTTAATCCAGACAAAACAAAGGTACTAGCTGCTACCGGCCCGAAACCAGGTTCGGGAATACAATCTCCAATCCTCGATGGAGTTACACTCTCCTCGAAGGACTCTGTTTGCAGTCTGGGATGCTCCTTGATTCGTCGTTCCACATGACTAGTCAGGTGAATGCGGTGGTCAGGAGTGCCTGTTATCAGCTTCAGCTGATACGCCAGCTGCGCCCCTACCTGGATCTTAGGGACCTGGAAACAGTAGTATATGCCTTGGTAACCTCACGTTTGGATTTCTGCAACGCGCTCTACATGGGCCTACCCTTGTGCCTAACCTGGAAACTCCAACTAGTCCAAAATATGGCAGCCAGGCTTGTCAGTGGAACATCTAGGAGAGAACACATTACACCTGTGCTTAAAGCTCTCAACTGACTTCCGATTAGTTTCCAGGCACAGTACAAGGTGTTAGTTTTAACGTTTAAAGCCCTACATGGCTTGGGTCCATCTTACCTCAGGGACCACCTCTTCCCATATGAATCCTCCTGCACACTTCGGTCCTCTGGGAGGAACCTACTACAGCCTATGAAGACCAGTTTGGTGCAGACCTCCCAGAGGGCCTTTTCTGCTTCTGCTCCCAGGTTATGGAATGACCTGCCGGACGAGATACGTCTCATTACAACACTAGACTGTTTCAAAACAGCTCTAAAGATGTATCTCTTCTGGCAGTCCTTCCCAGAAACTGTATGATTCACCTGGCTTCTAAAATCTCCCAGCCAATTCCCTGCCCTCCCTCTCCCTGCACTTTGTTCTACCCATGCTGTGGCCAGCAATGTAGTTTTATTTGAGTATTATGTTGGTTCTATTTTATTGTTAGAAATTTAATTTTAAGCACAGCTAATCTAATTTTATTTTAAGGGGTGGGAGGTTGGGAATGGGATCATTGAATTATTTTAATGCAACTGTTTTTTAACTTTGCTGTACCCTGCCTCGATTGTTCTTACAGAGGGGCGGGTAAGAAATAAACATTATTATTATTATTATTATTATTATTATTATTTGTAATTTTAGGAGAAGGAGGGAGAGTTAGGGAGATTAGGGAATATTTTATTACTGTTATGTAATTGCTACACTGGTTTGTTGCTACTTGCCTCGATCCTCGAAAGGGAGAAGCGGGATATAAATAAATATTTTATTATTTATTATTAATACTATTAACTCAAAGTGGCCACAGGAATATTATGGGAAGCTGGGATTTGACCTCACATTTAATATGTATTAGTCAGGGTGTCTATTGATATTTTCACTGGGATTATGCATTCACAGTGTCCATGGATCTAAGAGAAAGCTAATTTTGAGTAGGCCCAGAGGAAGGAATTTTCATTTTACATAATTTATTATATAATATTATGTAGCATGAATGTTCTTCACACCACAAGAAAGTCTTCAAATCATACAGTTTTCAAAAACTATTTACAGTTCAGGACTGAGGCCCTTTACAGACCGGCCCGAAAGAACACCATGGGGGCAGAGTCAGGGCATAGTGTCCTCACAATGCATGCCTGACTCCACAGGGTGCTCAAAATAGGATTTTTAAATGTTCTTTCTCACTGATAGGTTTTGCCCCCCTTGTTCCCTAGCCACACATTCTTGACTTCATTCTAATATTGCTCAGTCATTGTACCTATTTTCATCCATGAAATGTTAGAGGGCATGACTTTGTCTTGCACATTTGTCTTAACATTTGACATTTAAATTTATGGAATTGCAACTTTTAATCAAAATATACAAATGGAACTGGTCATCTAGGGACTGATAAGAATAAAAGAGAAAAGGGGTTTCATTGCTTCTGATGTTTCACTGAGAATAATAGTTCAGAATGTATAGATAATACCAATTTAGTAGATTACTTTGAACAAGACTACTTTATAGAATAGTAAATATATTGCTACATTATCACTTTGTGTCATATTTCTTCTTCAAAGTGAATTATTATGGTTTGACATTGGCAACATCATTTTTATCCCATTTAGAAGAAACCTTCTTCAACCTGATTTTTTTTTCAAACAGCTATTTGCAGAATATCTTCAGGGTATGCCTCTGATGGGGATTATATTAATTCATTTGAGATTGGAATTCAGTTTGGAACTCTGACTCATTTAATTGAAAAAAGTAGGTAATTTTGAAGGACAGGGCCAAGGGAAACTAAATGGGAAGTAGTCCAAAAAGGATGGGGATGAAAATCAGTAAGGTGAGCATGTTGGGTCTAGAAATAAATTTTTTATCAAATCTATAAGGTTCCCAGTATGCAACCCAGATTTTTTTTAACCTTTAAATTTTCTGGTATAGCAAAGATGAGGCAGCTGTGCTCCTGCTCATTACTTTTACAGACCAGTTGACTGCCTTTTCCTCCATTTTCTACATGGCATTTCTAGAGTTTGTTACTGCAGGACTACAGAGAAGAACCAGTGGGTTAAGCCATAGGTGCCTTTCCTTCTTCTGTGTCACTGCATGTAAAGATGCAGCATTGTTCTCTCAGGCCATGCTTCTCAGGATGATGTGGAGATATGTCAAGCATTTCTTTTCTAATATTTCAAAGACCACTACCATATTTGAGCCCATACCTGCTTTTCCCCACCCCAAAAACTCTGTGTGGACCAGCACATGATGGCATGTTAAGGAACCACCATTGTGAATAGCATTTTTGGGATAAAGAGTTCCAAGGAAAATGTACAATGTGTAATTAAATAGCAACAGGCTAGCCAAACACCACCCAGGAACATCAGCCAATCAGGTGCTGGCGGGGGGGGGGGGTGAATATTTGTCTACATTGTTCTATTCAGTTATTCTGGAAGAGGAGAGGTACTTCTCTGGCCTAGAAACTGCTACCTACACTACAGTCATGAACGTGATCCTGGCGCCAAACATAGCCTTGATACTTCATCACGGACTGCACTACAAACACTAACAGTTTCATAATGCCACTATGGTTTGAAATTGATTCAAAGGCAGTTGACAACAGCAACAAAACATGCTTCAGTCACATCTGAATAAACACTTAGGTGTACTGACAATGAAGCAACTAGAAAAGTTCAAGAGAGGTAAGCTGGACAAACTGAAGATGAAATCTAAGGAAAGACTGGTTCTAAAAGATTATTTAACAAACCTTTCAGCAACCCTCTTACCTTTCATTGGAACTGCTAGACATAGGGGCAGTACAGACTGCCCCTTTTAGCATTAAATCAGACCCGTGGCAACTGCACACTGCGGCCCGATCTCACCTTTCCATGGTGCAAAAAGGAGCCACAAAAAGCAGTTCCTTTCTGTGCTGTGGAAAGGGTGACATCTCTGCTGGTGCTGCAGCTTTTTGGCACTTCTTTGGTGCTGCATCATCTAGGTGCAGCACCAGGAGAATGCTGTGATGCAGCATGCCATGTGATGTAGTGCACACTGTCACACCAGCCTGGGGGCAGAGTTGTATGGATGCCACACCCTGACTCTGCCCCCAGGCCATCCTTAATGGCTGGTCTGTGCAGCCTCATACTTACTACAATTAGAATGTATGAACATCTTTTAACTCCCCAGATCTTGTTGCATTTCAACTCCCTGAACACTACAGCTCCCATAAGCAATGGAAGAGATGATGTCAGTTGAAGTCTCTCTCTGGCTTTTCTTTGCTAACGAAGATTTAGGAAGGACTTATCCCACACTTACTACAAGCGTGTTGATGACTAAAAAGGCCGATCCGAGATAAGCAAGTCTGGTTACAGAAAGCACAGCAGAAAGTCTCCTTGGGCGATGTTTCCAAGTTGTGGTTTTTTCTGCGTTGTCGTTTCTCTTCGAGATTTGTTCGGCATGAGTTCTCAGGCTGCAGCATTGTGGATAGTGCGTCTCCATGCCTCCCGATGTGAGGCCAGGGCAGACCATTGTTGGTGATCAATTTGGCCAAGCTTGAGATGTTGTTTCAGGGAGTCCTTGTATCTCTTCTTTTGGGCGCCCCTTATTCGCTGACCCATGGCGAGTTCACCGTAGAGTACTATTTTGGGGAGGCAGTGGTCCTCCATCCTGGAAACATGACCTGCCCAGCGCAGCTGTGTTTTCAGTAGCATGGCCTCAATGCTGGTGATCTCTGCTTGCTCTGCTTGCTCCAGTTGAAGTACAGTTGAAGTACAATAATGTACTCAGTTGAGGTACAATAATGGCAAAAGAGCTATGAAACCCCAAAACGAACAAAAAACTGATATCCTTAGTGGCCAACCAAAATGTAGAGAACACACCATACCACCTTTCAAAGCTTGACTGGCTTTTTCAACAAGCAAAGATGTTTGCTCTTTGACCATGTTTCTCCTCTTTTCTCCTCCCTTCGTTGTCCCCGTTTCCCCTTCCACATCCAGTACAAGCTTTTGTTGTTGACTTTCAAAGCCCTCCATGGCCTGGCCCCTCCTTATTTATCTGAACCATTTACTTCCATGTGATAGAATTCAACCTTCAGTTTTTCTTCACAACGTGGTGAAAGCATTACCTGTTTCACATTCAGAGTATAGTGAGGTATTTAATAAGTATAGAAAGAGACTCACCATTCCTTACATTCCTACTTGCACCCTCCATTCTGGTAGTCAAGGTCTTATGTCCCAGCCAATTTCCACTGCCCCGTCCCAGATTCATCCCTTCTGACTTGCTGCTCCTCACTCTTGGAATATTCTTCCTCAACATGCGTGCCTCATCACTTCTCTAACAAGTTTCAAAACTGAGTTAAAAACTATATTGTTTAGGGAAGCGTTCCCAGATGTGTGACCTTGTCTGCCCCAGATGCCTCATTTTAATTCTGTATTAGAGGCTGAGCCCTCCCTCCAGTCCATCTGCCTTGGTCCTGGCCTCAGAGGGAGAGAAGAACTGCTGGACCTGATCCCCTTCCCCACCACCTTTCCTTCTCCTTTTGTGTCTTCTTAGATTGTAAGCCTGAGGACAGGAACCTTCTAATTACAGATTTTATGTTCAGGGCTGTGTAAATTTACAGTGCTACACAAATAAAGGTTAATTAATTAATTAATAATAATAATAATAATAATAATAATAATGTTAAAAATTATAGAGAAGTGCTGAAATCAGAGTCATAGGCATACATTTTTTCCTCAGATGTTATTTCAGTTGTCAGTTAAGATGATTGAGACACTAGAGGAATATCAATGCAGGCCACTCCCCATCTTAGTCATCTGGGGACAGGGGATCAAGGGCAATAAAAGACAGGTAATAAAATTTCAACTCCATTAGCAACAGAAAAGTAATTTCCCTTGACATCCAGGATGCCCCTTCCTCTACGAAGCTAACTGCTGCTTTCTTAAGCCAGTGAAGCTTGAGATGCTCGCATGATGTATTTGCTGAATTTGGTTGGCCAATAAAGACACTACTCTTTTGTGGATTTTGGATTCTGTTGTATTTTGCTTCATGGCCAACATGGCTACCTTTCAGGTTCGCTGAATATGTTTCCTAAAGATCTATGAGTCAGAAGGAGTTTAGAATGGAAGTTACTCAAAATAGCTTCCTCCTATTTATTCAAACATTTGTGTTACCCTTTCCTTTTGTTTCCTTGACAGAGCATCTTATTTCCATTAGGAAACTAATGGGGTTTAAGAACATACTTGTCAGGGCCATTTACTTCCATTTGATAGAATTCAACCTCAGTGGCTTCAGTTTTTCTTCACAATGTGGTGAAAGCATTACCTGTTTCACATTCATAGTATAGTAAGGTACTTAATAAGTATAGAAAGAGACTCACCAAAGGATGCAGCTCACCTTGTCTTCACAGTATATATGCCATTTTTGTGTGCAAGATAACAAGCAGAATAAAAATTATTCGGCACATTTTAGAAGTTTATTTTAGCTTTGGATGTGTGAATCAATTATTTGTTGTTATTGTTTATTTATATAGCACCATTGATGTGCATGGTACTTCACAGAATAAAACAATAAAAGAAACAGACAGCCCTGACAGATATACAATTAATGTTTTGTTGTTGTTGTTGTTGTTGTTGTTTAGAGGAATGTGGAAAGTAACAAGTATTGGAAGTATAAAACTGGTACAATAAAATTGTAAATCAAGGGTATGCAAATATAAAAACTAATTCAGCACAATACAGAAATAAGCTAAGAACAAAAAAAGCTTAAAGTTCATCTAGTGTGAACTTGAAAGGTCACCCCACCCCTCAATTGACAAACTAGTTCCCCATCCAACATGATATACTGACTTTTGTGTTGATAACTGAACATACTGTAGGTTAATGCAACTTGACACTGTGGGAAAGGGTAATAGGTCCTTCCCAGATATATGTCCCATTTCCCTGGAGAAACAGTGCTTTCAGATTTATGCGTTCCTGTAATGTGGTGTGAAATTGTTAGACTAATACTAATGGCCAATTTTATGTGCTCTTCATATTACCATAGTCTGAAGGGCAATTAGCTGACTTCCATAATTGCATTAGAGCTCAGTGCCAAATGCAAAGTTTCTTGCAGCCTTAGGAGGATTAATATACATTCTGGATCCTCTTGATTGGATCGGAATACTTTATTGATATTCCTATTTTAATTTACCAATATGGAATTTGTATTTATTTATTTTTAGTATACCACAGCATAAAGAATTCATTTGTACCATAATATCAGGTATCTGATTCATGGGACAGAAGTGCTGTCAGGAGGGAAAGTGCCACCTGGGTATGTAATCTGTTCTCCATATAGCATTGAAATATTCAAACACACATCTTAATAGTAGAATTCATTGCTTGTTTATATACTGAAATGTATGCATTCATGCATTAAACTGCAAGTTGTTATTGTCACGTGCATTCAAGCCATTTCTAACTTACGATAACTCTAAGGTGAAACTATCATGGAGTTTTCTTGGCAAGTTTCTTCAGAGAGGGATTGCCATTGCCATCCTCTGAGGCTGAGAGAGTATGACTTGTCTGAGGTCACCCAGTGGGTTTACATGGTCAGGCCAGGATTCAAACCCTGGTGTTCATATCCATAGTCAAACCACACAAACCACTACACCATCCTGGCTCTCTATATATTATATACACTGAGAAAAATGCCGAAAAATGCATGCAGTAGGAGAAGTGCTTATCGAACTATGTCCAAAGTTCTGTGCAAGAATGTCAAATGTAAGCTTAGAACTTCACTGGAGCAAGAAAGCTGGTGGGGTTTTAGAGAATGCAACAAAAATGACACTGATAGACTTTTATATCTGAGAAGAGGCAGAAGAGCAATAACCTTGCCATCACTGCACTGCGACACTGGCAACAAACCTGAGGAATCAGGTATAACCACAGGGTCTGTTGGGTTCAAATCTGCAAGCCAGAGCAATACAATTACCTTTGCTTATTTGCTAGTGTTTCTGACTGTACAGGCAAGGCTTACAGGCATGTGGTCATATGTACAGCACATGGAGTTATTAAAAAGTTTTATGCAGAGGCAATGGAAGAGAGAACAAAAGGCATAATTCTGATACGTACAAGTTTGTTGTATGATATATGCACAGGAATCATTCTGAGGGAGTCAGGGAGTATGCTTTCCCCTCCCTACTATAGTTTGTCAATAATAACCAAAATATGTGCTTACACATCTGGTTTATCTATGGAAGAACTTTAAATGCCTGTGTGATTGTATTGTTCTGTGAAAAACTGAACTACTGATTATGAGGGTATCTTCTGACTTTGTAAAGCTATATTTTGTAGCTAGGGATCATGGAGACATTGACTTTCCCACAGCAGGTGCCCTATTGCTTTTCGTGGAAGAAAGAGGTGTACTCCAGTGTTATAATTTCAACAATATTTTGTTTTAAAAAATAACAGTCAAGTGAAATACCTCTTTTGTCCAAATATTTCAGTGTTCTTCCTTCATTTTCTCACTCTTTTGCTTTTCATGACAAGGAAAATGTCTAGTAGGAAATTCTGTGTCTATATAAAAGTGGAGATATTTTGGAGGGTGCAGTTCAACTCAAGACAATTTTCTGTATGCAGCAAAGAACAAGATGGTGCCCCCATTCCATCTGCACAATCGAGCCAGATTTGTAGTTGAGTTTTACTTCAGCTTTGTTGACAGGACAGCATCCTCCACCCCATAGCAGCTAAATTAGGGGGCACAGGTCAGGTTAGCTTGAGGATCTCAAGAGGCATATGTCAGTCACTACTTTATCAGCTACTATCAACACAGACAACCACTCTGCAGAGTTAAGTCTGAAATTCTTCTCTGGGCTGGACTTTATTGGAACTGGGAAAGAATTTCAAAAGTCAATTCTCCTTTGAGATGCTTTATATACTCATGTATAAGTCTAGAAATGACCCAAAAAAACTGAGTCGACTTATCCACAGGTCAATGTAAGTACTGCATCTTTACTTATATTTAAAAGAAGGAACCATCCCCTGATGAAAAGCAAGAGTATAATCTGTCCTAGAAGCACTGACCCCCTTTACTCTCTCATCCATCCAGTCTTAAGAATAAGCACAAAGAGTTATGTCTGATGGACTTTTGGAAGTTATTTGACATTGTTTTGCTTTGCTTCATCCTTTAGATCCTTTCCTATATGCCCCTAAATTTTACCCTTGACTTATCCATGGGTCATAGCAAAATCCATAATTTTGGTCCTAAAACTTGCCCTCGACTTATACATGAGGTCGACTTATAGTCGAGTATATACGGTAATCATGACAAGTTCTCAAAGTTTGAGCTTGGTGAGTTTCACCAACATCTCTCAGTGTGAGCTATTTATGCTTCCATTCTGTATCATGTTCAAAACTAGCCCATAATTTCCTCTTTTGGGAAGCCCATGGAAACTGTAGTTGTGTGTATGGATTTTGGTGCCCATAAGAGCTACTACAAAGGCTTTGAAACCATACACTCTTTCCTCAGCTTAATTGGGGAAATCAAGAAAAACATGGATGCAAACTTTCCAGCTCAACATTAGGAGGAACTTCCTAACAGTACTCCTAACAGTAAGCGCTGTTTGATAGTGGAACAAACTCCTTTGGAGAGTTGGACAGCCATCTGTTGGGGATGCTTTGATTTGAGAGTTCCTGCATAGCAGAATGGGGTTGGACTGGATGGCCCTTGTGGTCTCTTCCAACTCTGATTCTATGAAACTGCTATAAAACCTGCTATATGTTTCTATTGCAAATATGCCTTGTCACACCTAATCCTAGATTCATATTATATCTAGATATAGCTTCATAAGAGCAAGTCTACATAACACAGAGATGAAAGAAAAATTGATTTGGAGATGCAGGATTCTTATGAACAATGTATCTGACATTCCCAATACCCACAATCAAATCATGAGGCGGGGGAACCTAGCCTGAAGAGAAACTAAACAAATGTTAGCATTGCTTTTCTGAAGGGGAACCAAGTGCTAACAGCTTGGGAAGGTGCATTGCAGTTTGTGATAGACTGGAGAGGCTGATGAGAAGAACATTGGTTACTTGATGAGTTTTGACATGCTTCAGAATGTAGCAAAGGGATGTTTTTGCTAGGGGGTGACTTTTTAATGGGAAAACCTATATTCATGATGTGAGTTTTGTAACAGATGTCAAACATAGCAAAGTGAAGTATAATTACCTCCATTTTATTGGCATGGTGGCAGTAAAATCATGCTTTAAAAATGATGCACACAAGTTCTTTACTGTTTCCATTTCTCCTTTCTCCTTTTCTCTCCCCCCCCCTCCTTCTCATCCTCCTTCTTCTTCCAGTTATGATACTGTGAGAGCTATTCAGACACTCAGGAACAGTGTTCTACAAAAATGTGAAAAAAATGAAGGAAGGACCAAGGATGAACATGCTAGCTCTACCTGGTCTTTATTGCTGTACCCTTGACATATTGAAAATTGTGCACAGTGGGCAGATTCAATATCCACAGAGGTTCCCCATGAACACTGAATTTCCACAGCCTTCTTTTATGTGGAGACAGAGACATTTATGGGGTCAGTCTGCATGGTATAGTGATTTGATTGGTGGAGGAGACCATTCCCCACCTATCCACGGAAACCCACTGGGTGGCCTTAGTGAGTCTTGTTGTTTCTCGGCCTCAGAGGAAGGTAATGGTAAGCCTCCTCTGAACTGATCCGGCCAAGAAAACACCACAATAGTTTTCCATAAGGTCATCATAAGTCAAAGATGCCACACAGAACAAAAAGAACTCCATTAGACATGGAAACTAGTAGTCCTCAAGATGGGGAGAGCAATAAGAGTAGTGATGTAGGGATCAAACTCATGTGTTTTTCCCCACTATTTGCATATAGAACATCTTTTCTTTTAGTTACCTTTGGATCTTAAATCATGTAGCAGAAAGGTATTTTAATGGGATGTACTATGTTTTTTTAACTATGTGTTTTAACTTCATGCTGTTAATGTTCATTTAATTGCTTTTTAAACATTTGTATTAATTAGATTTTTAGTTGTATTTTAATTTGATGTAAGGTGCCTTGGATCCCATGCTGGGAGACAAACAGGAGATAAATAACCTAAAGTAAACTAAAACTCTGTAGAATTCTGCAGACAGTATCTCCCTCTAAGAAACTATGGTAATTAGCTAGATGCATTTCCTCCTCCTCTGTGCTTGGAGAGCAAGATAGGGGGCACACTTTTGGAGGCTAGCAGCTTTTTAATCAACATATATCTCCCCTCCTCTCCTCTCTCCAGTTATATGTGACACAGCTATATAACACAACCATAACATTCTCTACAGAGCAAGTTTTTCCTGCTGCCTCAAGTTGAGTTGTTGTATTTTTACAGTGACCATCTCCATACAGTGTATGAATGTGTTTGCCAGTTGTGGCACTAATTGCCACAGATGCATCCTGTTGAATTCTGGGGTATATAATTTGGTTAGTGGTAAGGCTAGAGTTTAATGAGAGGCAAGTTCTGGTCAGTGTCTTTCTCCAATTTTCACGCTTCTCTCTGAGTCCAATCCTTTTGTATGACATCCTTGGCATATGAATTAAAAAGAGTTATAGAATACTGCATAGTCTGACTCCCTTTCCAATTGGAAATCATTGTTCCTCCATATTCTGTCCTAACAGTAGCCTCTACAGGTTATGTGTTAGGACTATCAAATGTGGCACACCCATTTCTTTAAGAGTGATCCATAGTTTTCCATGACCTATACAATCAAATGATTTTAGTACTTTCCATTATCCAGTGTATGTTTGCTATATGCCTCTTCCTTTCCTGAACTCTCCTTGGTCATCTGGCAATTTTTGTCCCATATATGGTAAGAGTCTTTATTGTAGAATTTTAAGCATCACTTTGGTTGCATAAGAAATTAATGCAACAGTTCTGTGATTGATGCTGTTCCTGGTATCTGCTTTCTTGAAGACTGGAATATATACTGAATGCTTCGGGTCTGTGGGCCATTATTTTGTTTCCCAAATTTGTTGACATATCTTAGTTAAAACTAATGTAGATTCTGTCTCTGTAATACCATCAGTTCCTGGTGATGTATTTCTCTCTACTGATCTGAGTATAGCTGTCACTTCACTTTTTAAAATTTGATATGGTTTTTCTTTAAATGAATTTGTCATCAATTTGTCTCTTTCATACATTTCTTCTGTATATTGTTTCCATCATTTTTTATTCATTCTTGGTCATGTAATATGTTTCTTTGCTGGTCATATAACATCCCCACTCTTGGCTTAAAATTTTCCTTGATTTCTCAGATCTTGCTGAAAAGATCTGTTGTTCTTCCTTTATAATTGTTAGCATCTATTTTATTGCATTGATTGTTACAGCAGTTTTCCTTATCCCTGCACAGAAATTGTTGTACATTTACATTCAGGGTTCTAGTCCTATTTCTGTCACCATTCTTGTCTGCTTCTTTTCTGTCCTTGGCTGCTCATTGGGTTTTGTCTGTCATTCGCTGAGGATTTTCTCTCTTTTTGGCTACAAACAGTGTCTTTCTGCTTTCCTCTCTAACAACATCCCTGGCTTCAATCCAGAGTTCTTCTGGCTCCTGGCTTAATATTGCCAATTTGTTTTTCACTTTGTCTTTAAATTATTTTAATTCATCTACATTACTTATAAACCCTGAATTTGCCCCCAGGTTGGTTGTGGCTGTTTCCATTATGGTGACCCAAAACCCTGAATCAGGTCCAGGCTGTTAACACAATGGCAGGACCCAATTTGGAGTTTCCACCCCTTGTTCTGCATTAAAAAGACTTATCTTTTGCTCTGGTTTACCAGAAAACTTGGAACAAAATGCAGTGTCAATGGGCAGCAGTCTTCCCACGTGGTCCTTGAGCCCATCCCTGCCGAGTTGCTCTGTGGGGTGCAAGTCACTCTGAGGTCAGAACAAGGCTGAGCTCATTCTGACCTTAGAGCAACTTGTGCCTGCAGCTGTGGTGCCGGCGCACTCACAGGGACTATGTAGAAAGGCAGCCACCCTTCATTTGCCAAAACCCTGAAGAAGGTTAGAGCGGAGTCAGGTGAAATTCAGGGCCAGTATACTCTGAGGGCATTCTAGTGTGTTCAGGCAAATGTAGATGAGCCCTTAGTGGAAACTACTTTTACACTTTGAACTCAATTTGCATCAACTGAAGAAAACTGAGGACAAGTGACAGGAGGAAAGAGAAACTGGGCAATTTAAAAACAGTGGGACAGGCAGAATGACAGAGGATTAATTGAAACTGTCCCTGCCAAGTGAGGACAGATGGAGAGTATTTCTCCAGAAATTTTTCTCAGCAAAAAATGTCAACCAGTAGATCTCTCCCTTTCTTTCTCATTGTATCTGTCTCTCATTTACACACATGCACATGGACACACTTGCATGAGTGCGCGTACACATGAACACACACACACAATGGTTTATCTTCTTGGAAGTAGCTGTTCAGCTTTTCCAGTAAGTTCCCTGCTGTTCACACTCAGCAGATTCTGGCTCATTATCAGGAACCCCTTAGCAGACATGTAGCATTAGTAAGGGCTCAAACGCAGGCTCAGCAACAAAAACTGGGTAGAGAGTTAAAAAAAAAATAAGGGGGGGGCACAACATTCTGCCTCTTAAAAAAATAGAAGAGACAAGGTAGATTTCTTCTCTCCTGAGAAAGGCAACTATAAAGCTGCCACAAGATCAACAAATATGCAGGGAAAGCTCATACACAAGAAGAATTATGAATTAATTGCTCCAGTAGGTTCTTAATTATATTTTGTGTTCCTAGATCATTATTAAATATAATTAATGTTTCAATGACATGGCAAGGAAGTAGGGCAACAGAATGTCCTATGTTTATTCATCATTTTGCAGCAACGAGTTTAATTTGACCCAAGGCTCAGGACTTGCATTTTGTTGTTCTCAATGCTAGCCTGCTGAGACCTGAAAAAGGTTAAAATTATAATAAAGATGTGGCCCTTACACTAATAATGAAGGAGTTTGGCTTTTCTTTTCTGCATATCCAGAATCTCTGTAGTTCACCAGTGCTTACATCTTTCTCTTATTAATAGACCCTCCTGTGCAGAATCAAAGCTTCACTAGTATATTTCTTCCACTCATAAATTAAAAATACTTGTTTTCCTAGGAGTCTACCCCTATTTCACAATATTGATCCAATGTCCAAAACATTAAATTAGAGTCATGCAAGTCACAAGAGGCTTCAGTGTGGAAGGCTGGTAGAGATTGTACAAATCAGTATGGATTGACCTGCAGCATTCCTTGATGGGATTTTTAAAAAGCCCTTAGCCCCATTGCCCCTAACAGTGAACACAAAGAAACTATATGGAAAAGTAGATATTGTTAAGTGCAAACAGCTATCATCTTGGGTGAAATTATCCCTTGGGTTTTTGTGACCTACATCAATTTAAGGTAGTCAACAACACAGATTTAGAGATACCTATAATGAAACTGTGGGCAACCAGCAAGAATTTGGAGTCCATATTAGTTACATGAAGAATGTTGGAAAGCTACATCCCCACTGCTGTTCCCCAGTATTGTTTTACTTGTCTTGACTTTAAATTTCTTTTACTGAAAAATGTCCACAAAACTTTTGCCTTGCAATCCCAAGATCTGGAAACTCTACTTCTCCTGGTAACCCTACTTCTTGGCTCATGGAGGGGTGTTTGGAAAGTTATGACACTTCTGAAGTGGAGTGTTATGGCAAGTGGCTGTCTCCACAACAGGGCACAGCATCAAGCAGCGATTGCTGTCTGGGGAGGCATGATACAGATGGTGAAAAGTCTCCTTGGATAATTTAACCACATGTGCTCCATTAACCTTCCTACCATCATAAAGACCATTCAAACAGCAGCAGTCAACCACAGATATAAGTTAGGGCAGCCCTAGACTACCATCCTGCTCAGCCACTTGGATGTCAGAACATTATTTATATGGACACTAAGCTTGCAAAATCCTCACTATCTTCATGCTTCTGGACTAATTTTGGACTTTATGGAATAAACACTATGGATCCTGCTGTGATACTGATCCCTTCTTGAATGTTCTTTGCATAATTTTGCTCTTTTGGAAATGAGAGAGAAAAAACATTGTTTAAGATTTTAGATTGATTCTGGACAATTCTCAAGAAAATATCAAAGAAAAGTCATCCAGTTCTGTGGCAGATCTTCTGTACGAAGAATCGGAGGAGCTGTATCAAGAATTGAATAGAATTTGCAAAATTCACTAAAGAAGTGCAAGATCAAGAAATTTACTAAGATATGTGATAGCTCATTTCATTAAGAAATCGATGAGAGATTCTTTGCTGAAGAAGCACATTGAGAATAAAATTAAGGTTGATGGAAGAGAGATAATAGCTCTGAAGGAGATTTCCATGGAAATATCACATAAAATTAAAGGCTATGCCTTTCTAGCAGATAAACTGAAACAAACAAACAAACAAACAAACAAAAGAGTATGTTTAAATGGCATAATTTGGAAGGAATAAGATTTACTTTTAAAGACCAAAGATTTCAAGTGCACTCTGTACAGAAACTGAGGAGCTTTTTGAAAAATATAAAAGGAATTAGAAGAATTCTAGGAAGAAGACAGAAAGATGGTTTGAAAAGAGAAAAGACAAGAGCAAGAGTGGTGGACTCATTCAGATGGGGAGGAAAAAGATCAAGAGCTACAGAGTCAACTGGAGATTGAAGATGATAAGGTGGTTTGGATGCTGTAGATGGGGACTCTTCTGACCAGTCAGCTTGACTATGGGCTACAAATGTCTTACGGGGAAGATTAATGGAGCCAACACTCCACAAAAAAGAAGATATTTCACTATTTGGGGGGAAAGCTATACCTTTAATCAGGATATAATTTATTTGCAAGAAATATATATTGCAAAATCATCATCATCATCATCATCATCACCATCAAGTATTTGGTTTTATAAAAAATTGGGTTATGAATTCATTTCTTCTGTACCTACGAATCAAAAATGGGACTGTATTGTATATAAATTTTGCTTCTAGGCCCAGAATTGGTATTGGTTTATAAGAAAGATAATTATGTGGGGATACAAATCAATATACAAGGGATAAAGACTTTGGTTTTGGTGGTGGGGCTATATGCTATTGGGTGTAACAGTGCAATACAAAAAATGGTTAAGATATCAAGATACGTTGGATAACATAGTTTTAAATGTTTTTCCATCTCCAATTGCTTGAAAGATCTAAATCAGATAAAACAAATTATGATTTTGACCAAAATAAATGAGAATTTTAATTGCAGTTATGTACAAATAATGAACAGATGGTTGGTAAATTGTATATATTTTTGTTAAAATTTGATACAGGGGAAGAAGAGATAAAGAATGTATGATAAAATGGACCAATGACTTTGGCTATAATATACAAACGGAACAATAGGAGGGGATATGGTCAAAGGAGTTTGAAATTCATATAATATAAAGTTAGTTTTATAGAATGGTGATAGCTGCAATATGTCACCAGAGAAATTATTTAGAATGTAAAAAGAAACTCCAAATGTTTGTATGAAATGTGAACACAAAGGGCCATTTTATCATATGTGGTGGATCTGTGGAAATGCTAAAAGGTTCTGGGGGCAACTGCATATTTCAATGCAGAGAATGTTAAAGATTAACATACAATTAAAAGCAGAATTGTTTCTCCTGGGACTTATGAGCAAATGGAAAAGGACTATGGGAGAATAATTCAGTACATTGCCATGGTGGCAAGATTTTTGTATGCTCAAAGATAGAAGATTGCAGTATTGCCTATTAAAGAAGAATGGTTTGTAAAAGTAAATGAATTAGTGAAAATGTACAAATTATGTTGATCATAGAAAAATACTTAGTTACATTCTTAAAAGATTGGTAACCCCTGACTTTTGGGAAAGAATGAAAATGAATTGATGGCAGTTGGGTTTTAAAATTAGTGGAGATTATAAATAGAAGGTTAAAAGTTTATTGAAGGAAAGGTGAAAATATTCTATATAAATGTATAACAGTAGAGAAGATAGACATAATTCATATTTGTATTCACCTTGTTTCTTTATACCTTTTTGACTTTTCTGCTGCTCTCTGTCTCTCTGCCTGCTTTCTCTTTCTATTTTTTTTTTACTTTTTTTCTTCCTTTTTTGTTATAAGTGTTATCCTTTGTATTTTTAACACACACATAAAGGTTCAATTTAAAAAGACCTTTGTTTTTAAAAGTGTAAGAATGGTCAAGGATTTTAATCTTTGTGCATTTCAATTAGAACCAATTCAACTGAGGCTTGTGTGGATGGAAATGCCATTATCCACCAAGTTTCATAATTATCAGATACAGTTTTCAGCTCAAAGGAAGAAGAAGAAGTATTTCACACATTTGAGATGCTTATTTGGAAAGAAAATGTGTTTCAAAATACTCATTTGAGAGAAAATCAATTTCAGTATATGTGTAGTATTTTTACAACTGCATCATTGCCCTAACAGAATCCATGTCCGAGTATTGCACCAAACTTAAACAGAAGAAGTGACAGAGGATTACATGTTTAAGAGCATAGACTGGGAACATCATGGTTTGCGCTGTAATAGACTCTAATAAAGGGCATGGTCCCATGTGTCCTTAGACACAGAGAAGAATACTGGAACATAACATTGGCCTCTGTGATTAGCAGGTAGTATCAAGCTACTGGACTGCCTGGCCCTCATATAAATATCATTACCTTGTTTTGTTTTGTTCCCCCACCCTTAGCATGACTGCAACATTACTTTATATGTCCAATATTCTAGCTCTCCAGTTCTGAACCCGACATCAGGTCTAGATTTAGATGTAGGTGTTCATGGCTGTCCCTGGATCTGAAACAGTTAATGCTAAATGTTCAGTGGAATTCTTCCATGAAATTCTCCCATCTTACAATAGCATCACATGTCTTGATACCATTGAAATTAACACTGAAGTTTAATGTGAAAGCCCACTGAACATATTCTTCTAAATCTGAGTGTGTGTAGTAACCTTATAACTTCTAGATAACAAAATAACTCTGTGTCAAAAGTAACAGCAGTCTAATTATAAACCACTTTTTTTGCTTGCTCTTCCCAGAAATTGAAAAGTTTCAGAGTTCTGATGAGAAGAAGGAAGATGAAGAGAAAAAATACCTTGATGTCATCAGCAACAAAAATATAAAGCTGTCAGAAAGGGTATTGATTCCTGTCAAACAGTATCCAAAGGTATTGTAATAACTATATAATATAAGATATAGTGTGCTATTTTGACGGATGGTGGTGGTTATGGCTGTAATTAGATACTTTGCTCAAAATGTGAACTCAGGGAGTTGTTAAAAATGCATTCATGCTTCTCACTACTTTCAGTAAGTGGTGGGGCAGTTTTTCAGACTGTATGTTGCAAGAACATAACATAGACTACAGAGCAGGGGCTGAGACCATAACTTTGTGTTACTGCTTTGCATGCAGAAGACAGTTGGTTCCATTCCTGTTGTTTTCAGTTAGAACAATGAAACGTCACACGGTGTGAGAAAGCAAATGAGAATTATCTCTGCTACTGACCTCAGAGAGTTCCTTCAGAGTGAAGAAGACATCACTGAACTAACCACCAGGAGCCCTGGTGACGCAGCGGTTAAATGCCTGTACTGCAGCCACTCACTCAAAACCATAAGGTTGCGAGTTCAGTACCAGCAAAAGGGCTCAAGCTTGACTCAAGCTTGCATTTTTCTGAGGTCACTAAAATGAGTACCCAGTTGTAAACCACTTAGACACTGCTTAGGCAGTATAAAGTGGTATATAAATGAAGCTGTTTGTTTTTAGCTGGGGGGGGGGGATAGTCTAACTAGGTATTATGTAACTTCCAGAGTTCTCCATTTCATCAAGATCAATAGGAATTATATCTTCATTTGCATTGGGTGATGCTCACTGCCTTTCAAAGCAATGACAAGAGTTTGTAGTTTCAAAGAAGGGCCTTTAAGCATGGGGATTCATGTTTGAATGGTAAATCACACCAACCAGAAGCTATATGAGGGAAAAATATTTTGAGGGAGGTAGTGGTGGTGCAGTGGTTTGAGTACTGTACTATGACTCTGAAGACTAGGGTTCAAATCCCTGCTCAGCCATGGAAACGCACTAAGCGACCTTGGGCAAGTCATGCACTCTCAGCCTCAGAAAACCCCATGATAGGTTCACCCTAGGGTTCACCTTAGAGATGCCATTAGTAGGAAAAGATTTGAAGGTACACAACAACAAAAAGGTGTTAAAGGTCTTGGGGGTGACATTGGGGTTCCTAGGGCCATGTTCTGCCTTTTGCTAGCCCTGAGTTAAACATAATATGTTCAATGTAACATAAACACGAGATGAAAAATATAACAGTCAGAATTTTTAATAATTGCTTGCATATCTTCCCCTTAAAGTAAAAGAGAATTTACATTTCAAAGGAATCCAGTATGATTATAAGCAAGTTGAGAAGCTTCACACCAAAAATCTACTTCACACCAAAAATCTTCAGCATAGATCTGCATAACAAAGAGTCAGGTGGGAGTTACGGGTTTTTGTTGTTGTTAAAGAAATCTGTTTTATATATATGCTATTTTTCCCTGTGCAGGATTGCATTTTACACAAATAGTTTGTTGTACTGGCTGTATTCAAACCAAAATGGCAAGCACTTCCATTTATCTCTAGTGCAATTTTTCCTGCTGATTTATTGTCACATGGTATTTGGCCTTAGTATTAACTTTGATTACACTCTCCACTTTTCACTTTATTCTTTCATCAGCAACAGCAATAAATTACAATGGGCAAAAAAGAAGAAAAAAAGGCTATCGACCCAAATGAGAGTTGTATAAAGGGGAGGGAGGGGGAAGGGGAGAGAAGGAGAGCATTGATTCCAACATGGCATTTACCTCCTGAATTCTGAGTGTAAAAGTGATGAAAGATAATCATCAAAATACTAGAAGGCACTAGAAATATGCATTGTTAGAGGACTGCTTGTTAATGCCTTGTTAGGGTGTTGCACTATTTCTAAATTTATTTTATTGAAAATATTCTGTTGCACCAGTACCCAAAATGTATCTGCACTGCACAAGATTTTGCAACAGCAGGGTGCCATTTTACTCCAACCCATGGTCTGCATGTACAGGGCATAAAGGGAGATTTATCTTCTGCTGTGTCTTTTTCATCTATGCCCTTAAAGTTTAGTAGCTGGTATTTCTTCAACTGAGCAAAAAATGAAGGGGCAGGAACATCAGCTTTACCACTGACAAATCGGAGAATGGCAACACAGTTTCACTGCTTGTATGCTACAGGCTGCTCGCTGTCATTTCCTGTGTCATCTCATGTAACA
This sequence comes from Urosaurus nigricauda, assembly GCA_034509955.1. NCBI lineage: Eukaryota > Metazoa > Chordata > Lepidosauria > Squamata > Phrynosomatidae > Urosaurus > Urosaurus nigricauda. The sequence goes on along the minus strand of JAOEGL010000001.1, from coordinate 249,420,035 downwards.
CATGGGATTCAGAAACAGAGGAATTAAATGAGAGGATGGAGTCTGGAGAGGATAGAGTTTAAAGTACTTTGTTTAGGATGAGTCAATTCACTTTTTAAAATTTTTAGACAGTCTTATACTGCTATTGTTATTATTAATTTTCGTGCCAGATTTTCACAGCATTCTTTATAGATATTTCTTGGCCTTTAACCTTTGCATATGAGCATGCAGCTGAAGTGGAAAATGAAGAGAGATCTTGGCTTTGGAGGGTAAACAGAAAGTTGTGGGGGGGGGTGCCAGTTGCCTGTACCTGATCTAAGTAGCTGAGATGGGTGGTCACCAAATTAATATAGACTGCTGCTTTGCTTCAGACTTGGTGCAGGGTTGTCTCAGGGTGAGGGAAAAACGTCATTTCTTCAGTTGTGCTCTCTCCACTTCTGGTTGTGCAGCAAAGTACTAAACTAACTATGTATGTTGAAAAACTAGACTAGTGAGAAAGGATATAGTTAGCAGGGATAGAAAAGGACCTCCACTTTGCCACTGCAGATGGCTTGCTGAAAATGTACAATTCATTCCACTTCCAAAGTTTTAATCTAAACTTCTTCATGGTCTTCTGATCTCTCTTTAAAACATTAAAAGGCCCTGGACAGAGTGTGCTAGCTGATTGTGGAGTCCACAACTGTTTCAGTTAAGTTTTATATTATTGAGTTCATGCATTACTTAGAATTTCTGTCCATTTGGGAAGTGTTACAAAATTTGCCACCAACAGTAGGGCTGCTGGACTGGGCAATTCTACAGTCTAGATTAATCTGTGTCTATCATCATAAACTGGTAGTCCTGGGTGAAAAATAGGATAAAAATCTACAGATGATATGGCAATAAAAAGAGGAAGATGAATTGTTATGAGCACCAAAGGGCATTTCTCTGTAAAACTTAGCTGCTCTGTAAAATTTGGGAGTTTAATCCATAAAGAAAATGAAGAAATCACAAAACTTGGAGGAAATAAGTCCTTGGTTGTACTGCATGATTTGATACATGTAAATGAAGAGACATCAGTGAAATTAATATAACATTGATGTGAATATCAGCTACCTGGGAGGGCATATGAAAACTCCACATACGCTTCCCTAGGTATGCACTAACTATATCTTACTTGAAATCTAATGACCTTAGATTTTCAAACATACTTCCCCTAACTGTGAACTTACTATGTCTTTTGAGTACCAATAATCTCTTTTGCAGCTGAGTGAATGGAAATCGTTGCACTTAATGTGTATGTATAAGTTGGCTTTGTGTATGTTTGTGTGTGGGTGCGCGTGTGTGCGCACGTGCTTGTGTGCATTTATCGTCTGTGGCTATCATCCTATTGTAGACCCACTCAGCCAACTGCTGAATGGTGAATTAAAAGGTAGATAATTCTTAAGAACTCAATGGACACACTCTAGTCCAAACTAAAATATGATTTAAGCCATTAGATCTTTTGCTGCTGTTAGCAAACCATAAATCCTCTAATTGGGTCAGGAAATCTGTTCATAGGACAGAAGAAGCCTGCTTAAAATTGTTTCTTCTCTGTGCAGTGCATCTGATTACATTTTTGGCCATGGCCAATGTGCATATAACATCAAAGATCAATGTTATGCATTTCAGCATATTTGCAAGAGCAGGAATAGAGGACATTTTCCCTCCTTTATCTGAGTGTATAGCACAGCAAAGTTGTCATGCTCTAAATTAACATGACGTGTTAGTGGTAAGTGAATTGTTTCATTAGTACATAATTTCCTTTCCTTTGCATAAAGACCAGTGTTGATTGACATGATAGGACACCAATCTAGTCACATCTGAGAATGGGACTCACAACCTGTGGCCCTGTTCCTTTTCTACTTGCTTGCTGTAGCCTGTTCACCTGTCCCTTGTAATCAAATGAGGTTGAGGAAGAAGCAGGAACAAATGAGGCATATAAAGAATATTCAGAAATGTTTTTTTAAAAAATGAGAAGAAGAATCCTGGGCAGATGGAAACTGTTGCAGTTTGGGAGTCATTGGGACTCATTCTGTACAAAATTCATACACGCCCCCCTCCCCCCAATAGCATCTTAAATATAAGAAACAGTATTTATTTTCTGTGCAAATATTATCTTCTATGTTTCCTGTATAGAAAACTCTGTTTTCTGTGCAGAAAACTACTTGCCAGTTTTGGACATTCCAATTTCCCAACTATAGCTTTGTTCTGAAAGTAGCATTTTCTGCACAATTCAGGAATATTATCTTCTACACAGGAAGTGTTCAGGAATATTATCTTCTACCCAGGAAACAGAATAAGTCCTGAATTGCAAATAGTGTTCAAAAACTGTGAAGTTTTCAAGGACTTTCTCACAGTGTGAAGAAATTTGCCACATTTACTCACTGTTTCCTTCAAGAAATCACACTGGGAAGAATTACACCCCAAGAGAGGTCTCCATTTGTTTTGGCGTCTCCCTCTGGGCCCAGCATGAATGGGTAGCAAGGATGCTAAAATGGAATAGATAAGGCAGTTCAGGCTGCAAGCTGACAGACCTCTTGCCCATGAGTCTCTCACATCTGACAGTCATCCATAAGATCTGAAAACAAGGTGAGGACCTTGAACAAACAAGCTATGGTAACAGCAGCAGAAGAAGCTAGAAACACATTAAAAATTGCTTAATTTGTTCTCACACACAAGAAGAAAAGATTCCAAAAGTTTTCTTTTTGCTTGGCAAGATTTGTGAGATAGTTTGTGTGTTTTTAAATAATTGTTCAAATTGGGTTGTGGCGATCAGAAACTATTTTTTGCAATTAAGAGGTCATTTTTTAAGTAAAAAAAATAAATCACAAAATACACAGAGTTGTCTGTGCCATAATTATTTCAACATTTCAATGTTTTTTTTGTTTTTTTTTTACAAGAACCCAAATAAGAAAAATCTGCTGGCAGTTGACCCTTTCTCACTAGGGAAAAGAAAATTTGCAATGTATTTCCCAGCCCTGTTAGATGACGAAAATGGCAATGAGGGTAACAATCATGATAGTGATGGTGATGGCAACAACAACAACAACAACCCTATGTCTACTTTTTCTGACTTGGACCTGACTGTCAAGAAACAGAATATGCACAAAAGAAGTATCATCATTGTAACAGTAGAAGTCATAGCAATAACCAGAGGAAAGAGAACAATAAGAACAACACCATTAAGACCTACTCTTTTTTTTTTTTTTTGCCACCCCCTTTTCATTTGAAACTTTATTACTCCATGTGAAAAATGTTTACCCAGATTATGATAAGGTCCACTGTATCCGGTTTGAAGATTGGATTCTACTGCCCTTGTTGTGTTATTTTAGGAGAACTCATGATGGTGCTGATTTCCCCCCTGCTCTATCTCTTCCCTTTTAGATAGCTGACTTCTCTAGTCCTGACAGTTATCCATCCTACTTTTGCAAAGGTTGTTGACAGGTTTATCACCCCCTGGAAATGCATTGCAATGGACATAGGAATATTTTCGAGTATGTCTGTGTGAAGAGAAAAATAAGCAGCAGTAACTTCATAGAGTTGACATTGGGGGCTAAGATGTACTGAGGAAAGAAAAGGTCTGCTGTCAGTACTGAGTGCAGCCAGGCTGACTAGCCTCACAAGCTCCCCACCCTGCTCTCCTTTGTATTTCTATTGTTAAGAACTAAATGAGGTCCTTGCTGAATTGTGCAGATGCTAAAGTTTATTTTCATCTGTCAATCAGCCCAGGAAAAGTTTCAGGCAATTGGAAACAAATTACTAATCTCTTTTTATTAAAACAAAAAGAGAATAAAGTGCCTGTGTAGTACATCACTGTAGAAATATTTAATTAAGGACCTTTTACATATCACAGGAACAGCATATACCTTAATTCCACATAACCTGTTAGTGGGTTTCCCTTGCAAAGGAATCCTAGAACAAATTGATCTCCAAGAGTATTTTGCAACACATTCTTACCTGTAACTACTTGGCTTCGCAAGGGCTTAATCCAAGGAAAGTGTGATATAGGTTGTAATTTTACTTCTTCACTCTAGGGTTCAAAGGCTTTGTTTTATTTTGTGATCACACAACTGATAAGGAGTGACAGAATGCAAATATGTCTCACCTGTAACAGAATATTTCATGCTTAAATGAAATAAGTTATGGATAGGGAAGTGTACTAAGGGTGACCAGATGTCCTCACTGTAAAGGCACCACAGAAGGTAGGACATTTGAGGAAAGTAAGACAAATAAAAGCTAAAAACACTCATATAAATTTAAATTCCTGCTTCTTAATCATGCTCAAAATGGAGGACATTTTGATATTCCTCCTGGACAGAAGGTTGAAATGTAGGACATGTCCTGGAAAAGGAGGATACCTGGTCACCCTGACTATTCCCAAAAAGTGAAATACTGAACCATCTATAATTTATTTTAATTTTTTTTAAAAAAAGCACAATACATCCGTAAACATGATATTGTAAAAAAAAAAAAAAAAGACAGGTTTCTGGATTATCCATCTTGGGTATCCATTTTAGGGTAGAAAAGGCAAGCCTATTTGTTAAGAGTTTAAAGCTGGACAATGTCCAGGAGTTTGTTGGGTTTTGCTCAGTTTTCTTCTGTAAAATTTTCTGAGATTGGACTTTGTTACTAATTTCTCTGTTTGTGTTGCTTCTTTGAGGAAATGATATTTTGTTTTCAGATAAATTGAATTTCTAATTACAGTTGTCCATAATAACTGTGAAATGTTTTTATAGTCTTGATTGAAACTATAGTTTTTTTGGCCCACTTTATCTAATTGTTTGTGAAAATGATAAGTTACAGCACATGTTCAGTATGTATATGTGTGGCAGTGTGTGGCAGTGAACAATCTAGTATTGCCTAATGAATGTGGAACTAATAAGATTTTAGTTGGGAACTTTATGATTCATAGTTTATACATGTACCATTAAGAATAATGATACTATCTTTATGTTTACTTCTGACCTTTAATTGCACTACTGTGTTTTTAATTGTGCTACACATTTACATGGCCCTGGGTGCTTTGATGGAAAAAATGCAGTTTTCAAAGACTATTTGAAGTTCAGGATTTATTCTGTACAGAATTATTCACATGTTGATTTTGCACAGCAAAGAATATTTTCTGTGCAGGAAGCAGCATTTTTTCTGTACATGACATAGTATTTTTGTACAGGAATATTATGTTCTGCACAAAAAATGTTGTTTCTTGAACAGAAAATGTTGTTTGCTGTGCAAAAAAGCAAAGAACCCATGCCTATGAACAAATTTTGCTCAGCAGAAGTCCCACCTATGAAGATTCTTTTCAGTTTAGGTTTTTCATAATTAGGGTTTCCCCAATAGTAAAGAAATTTCTGACCATTTTTCAAATATTTTCAAATATTATTTCCCTCTTTCTTGAGTTGGTCCAATATTTGTGTCAGATCAACCAAGAAAAAATTCTGTCTAATTAATTTTGGACCTTGGCTTTCTGCTCTGTTCTAAACTTGGGCCCTGTGCACACTGGCCTTAAAGACCGGGTTGGGAGCAGAGTCGGGGTGTAGCATCTATATGACGCACACCCTGGCTCCACTCCCAGGGTGGTGTAACACTGTACACGATGTCATGGTGCTTCTCTGGGTCTGTGTCCACACAACACAGCACTGAAGGAGCCCTGTAAAGCCGCAGCGTCATGGCTATCGCACCCTTTCCAGGGTGCAAAAAGTAACCGCTTTTTCAGGCTCCTTTTCACACTCTGGAAAGGCCAGATCAGGGCAGCAGTGTGTGGTTGCCATGGCTCTGATTTGTCTCCACAGCCCCTTCATCCTCTCACCATTCAAGAGTGATTCATGGCTTGGATTAAAGTGCGGTCACCTGCAATCTTGGCCTGATAGTTACATATTTATCAGTGAAGGAAGCTGCAGGCAACTGCTGCAGGCAATTCCTACCACATGAGCACAATACATGGGTGCTGGTCTACTGAGGAATTTCAAACTGTTTCTCACACATAAATAGGGATGAGATCAGAGAATAAGAAGTCTCTTTGTTAAAGTCCAAAATCTAATAAAATTCAAGAAAATAGTTAATTCTATTGTTAATAGAACAGATGGAGATACAGGAATAATTATCCTCTATGGCAAAGGTGAGCAAAGCACCTTTGCACAACTATTTCACCAGCCATGAAACTCCCAAACAGTCTTACTTTTTGCAAAAAAAAAAAAAAAAGGTCTCTGTGTGTGTGTGTGTGTGTGTGTGGAAAAAAAGGTTGGTTTCTTCTCCTTTTAAGGCACCAAGGACAAAAAAAAAAAACACCTTTTAAATAGGTCACATTATTTGTCCTGCTAACACTGGTAGAGGAATTTCAGAACTAATGTGGCAAAGGAAACACAATCATGTATATTTTCAAATTTTCTAAGAAATATTTCACTCATACAGGAGGACACACAGTGCTTGGTTCAGAAAGAAGAGAGGCACATCTGTTCTCTGGGGAGAAAAATATATCAAATGCCAAAGATATTCTAGAAACTCTTCCTTAATCATACTCCCTGTTGATCCTGCAGGTTATATTATCAATTGATGGGGAACCAAGGGTTGAAAATAAATGAGGAGAGGAATCACTGTTTTCTGCCTTCCACCAGTCATCCCATCTTTTTAATTCTATTATGGAAAGCATTTACATGAGCTACTCTGAAAGTCATATTGCCTTTCTGTGCTTGTGTATGTCTTGTGTTTTATATTTCCAAAATATGTGACAAATCTAATTATGCTTGAAAGAAGTGAAGCTTCTCTTTTGGCAGAAGCAGAAAGAATACTAAAATATGATCTGGGCTATGCTACATCTAACCTAATTATAGTGACACCATTCATGGCTCTGGAGTTTTGTTGATGTCAGCATTCACATTGTGAGTGAGCCCTTAATTTCAGGACATTATTGCTTTGTTCGGCACAGCTTGGCCACATGAATGTAAACAAGCAACAGCACAGTAGATGATTTTTCTCACTGTTTTCTTCAAAGTCTCTCATGGTATGTAATGTGAACTAGTTGCATATTATTATTATTACTGATCTTAAATCCCATTGTGGGAGAAAGGCGAGATATAAATCCTTGAAATCATGAATGAATAAATAAAAATACATTCTTGTTGTTGTACTTTCAAATCATTTCTGGCTTATGGCGACCCAAACTCAAATGTATCATGGGATTTTCTTGGTAAGATTTGTTCAGAGGAGGTTAGCTACGGACTTCCCCTGAAGCTGAGAGCATTTGATTTGCCCAAGGTCACCCAGGGGGCTTACATGGCTGAACTGGGATTCAAACCCTGGTCTCCAGAGTTAATGGAGGCATGGGAAACTGTGGAAATATTTCGGCCCTCTTGACAGTATGGGGTGCATTTTTCTGTATTTTCAGCCCTCTATGACATTTTAAACCCAGGTTAGATTTTTCTTAAGAAAAGGAAGCGAGCAGAAGTCACTTTCTGTCCACTTCTTCTTTCAAGAATAAAAACTTTTGTACATAAAAATGCATACAATAGGAAGCTACATGCCCCCAGATACATATAATTTTTCATTTTTTTAAACTCACAAACTTTTTAAAAGGTTTTTAGGCCTAAATTGGTTCAGCAGGACAAAAATGTGGCAAAATGCACCATGCCCCCTAGAGGACATTTGAGTATTTTGAACCCCCTAGTTTCAGTATTCCTTCCAGAAGTGATAAACTCATATCAAAAGAAGGATTCAAAGGTATTCTTCCCTATCCTTCTTGTTATCTAAATATCACCATCATGTACTATTTTCACCATGGCCTTTTATCCCCCTGTATATTTTATAATTCATTCCATTTCATTTTAAATATTTTTTTTTTAAAAAAATAGTTTAAACGACCCTTTCGATAATAATATATTTAAAATAATATTTAAAAAAAACACTTTTGGGAGAATGCGAATAGAGAAGTTAATTAATCCTCTTCTTCCACAAGTTTCGGGATAAGCAAGTTTGCATGTTTCATTCTTACAAGGGAAAAATTAGAATTTCTACATTTTTTCTCACCACCATGTGAAATTAAGAGAATTTTATATATCTTTAAATGTTGCCCCTTCCCACAAATTTGTACAATTTTTGGGCAAAGATTTCCTTCTCAGACAAATTGGTTTTTGTAAAGAAACTCATTTATATGCAAAAAACAGTTACGTTTGTGCAAGTGAAATTTTACAAAAAGTCACAGCAAATTATTATTTGAATTTTTCGGGAGGGCAGCAGGGTATTGCAAATTTCAAAGATTGGTACTGATGGAATTGTACTTCATGAAAACATGGACTTAATGCCCAATCTATGGTCTGAATAAGAACTTTTGGATGGGTGTTTATTGGATTCCCCTCCCCACAAAAAATGTGTGGATTTGCCCACACATTTCCAGCAGTTTTAAAAGTCTGTGTCAAAGGAGCCTAAAGCTTCCTAACATTTCTTTGCCTTTGAAGAATATTCAGACTGAAGAAGGCATGACCACAATGTCACTTGAAAAAACTAAATTTCTGCATTAGTAGACTGCTGGCATTCTTCAGAAAATGAGTAAATGATGTGACTCTAAACTAATACCCTGTCCTGCTTTAAAAATGAATAAAAGGGGATGGTGAGGAGAGAGCTTTGAGGATGGAGTGGAGCTTGGGGCTTCTTTTCCCAGATTTCTTAGATCAATAGAAATGGGCTGTTTTTTGGTTAATCTAGGGAGAAGCTACAAAAATACATCAATCCCTAAATCCTCTCTCTTGCATCCTCAGTGTCCCATTAGCCATAAAGAAACAATAAAAACAACATTTGTTTTCTGACAAAATGCTCTATGAATCATGGGAAGGGGTGGAATCAACTGATGTTTATAACTGAAGAACATGGAAGACAAACTGCCCATGGAGCCTTCAAACCACCATACATAATAAAGGTGTCTTGTTACTTGTTTGAGTTTTGCTGAACAAGAGGGAAACAAATTGGCAAAAGGCTTCAGGAGATTAAGGTATTAACAGACTTTGGGCCAGATGGCTTCTTAGCCTTCCCAGTATTGGAAAATGCAATAAAGAGAAAGAGAAAGAGAGACACCATGTACATGGAGATAGTGTCAGACGCAGCACTGAAAGCAGATGTTCCCTTGCTGCCAGCTATATAGCTTCTCCCTTAGTGGCAAAACACAGCTGGGTTTGTAATTATATCCACGTCACAACAAAGAGAAAAGGAGTATGGTCATCCCCAACTAAAAATAGCAACCTAGTACATTTATACTGAACATCACAATAGCATGATGAAATGAACTAGGAGACTAGAATGAGCAACCATAGTAAACAATCACATGTGAATGAAGGAGCTAAAATAGATGTGCGTGGAATGGAAGGAACTTTTCCTGTAGTATACATTGATTGCCCTCAGATTAGGAATGAAATGGGTATTCAACAATTTCCCAAACATGGTTGAAATTTGGTGACCATTCAGGAACATTGACCCACTCCTCTTCCACTCTTTCTGAGAAGGTATTTTGGACAATATGTACCCCATGAATTCTTTGGGTTCTGCACTCTCCTTCTTTCATGACCTACCTGCCTACTTGAGTTCTGGTTAGACTGCTAAGAAAGAGCAGAGGAAGCAAAGGTGTTGGGGAGAAGCAGCCTTGGCATGGATGAAGCAAATTAGAAGGGATTTTTAAAATCTATCTGGATTTTTAAAATCTATCTGTCTATCTATCTATCATCATCTACCAAATATCCAGACCAAATACAGTTGGCCCTCCTTATCCATGGATTTTTTTTATCCATGGATTTGAGCATACATGGCTTGAAAATATTCCCCAAAAGTATAATTCCAAATAGCAAACCTTGATTTTCACTTTTATATATGGGGCACCATTTTGTTGTGCTATTATATTTAATGGGATTTGAGCCTACATAGATTTTGTTATATACGGAGTGTCCCGGAACCAAACCCCAGCGGATAACAAGGGCTCACTGTATTTGGCCAAATTTATGGAATATATTTAAGATTTAGAAGGTTTTTTTTCATGGGGATTTGATAGTGTTGGGGCCACATCATCTGCAAATAAATTTAACAGAATTGTGATACCTGAAAGAATTAGGTTTGCTCTTATTTTACTGGCTAATGGGGGAAGAGGAAGGAGGGATCCTTATATGGATCATATTATAAGGACAATGTCTGGTCCAAAAGGATACAGCTATGTAGGACAAAATTAGGGCATTGCTCCTCAAAATTCATAATTCAATACAACTACAGAGCACTTCACCATAGTGTAGCAAACTGTGACAAGGTAACCTATATGTCTGTCCTCCAGATGCCAGCTGATCATGGCCAACTTCACCATCTCTTCTCTCCTTTATTACTTTTTTAACTTTCAGCTGGCCTTGGGTTGGACAGCCCTTCAAACAGAAGGTACCTACAAACAGACACCTGTCCTTTGACAGCCATTCAAACAAAGAAATGGCCTCTGTAGAACAGGACACACAGCCAACCTCCAGGCTGTGCAACTCTTGTTGGATCTCATATTGTTCACTACACAGACGCTCTTTCAGCATAGGAAAAACGTGACATATGGAGTGTCCCCAAGCTCCAGAGCTGTTGAAGCGACTGAAAGTAGCAGAATGACACAGTCAGCTCTTTTGTTTTCAACACAAACAGTAACTTAGAGCAGTATTACTCCATTAGTGCCGTGAGCTCAACTTCTGGAAAATCATATATTTACAGAGCATTGGTTACTTTCACACTCCAGCTGGCAAGGAAGACACACCAAACAAATCACCTTTCATCAGACCCATCCCTTTGCAATGGAGTAACAAGAATATATATTTTAATAATGCATTGAATTTTTTATTTTTATTGCTGTTTCAGCTTGAGAAGTGCAACCTCAAAATGCCTCTTTAGTCAAACAAGAAAATGAATGCTAATAACATGTAGCGTCAGTGAAAGGCTTGCTATCACAAATAGGATCACAGGGGATAGATTAACTGGGATATGCTGGGAGCTAAGTTGTAGAGCAGCTGAAAACACTCCCCCCCCCGCTAATGCCTCCCTGTGACTTTTTCAAATTTAACATGGAAGGAAGTGATCCATCATTGAAAAACTAAGAAAAGATTTCTGCCAATGCAGCTGCTGTTGACACTTGTCAAGTTGGACTCAGGATAATAAGGGAATAATAAATTACCCTCTGTAATGATCCCCCCCCCCCCGCCCATGTTCGCACAGATAAACTGTGATGAGTTGCTCTTAAATCAGAGTGGAGTTACTGAATAGTATCAATGAAAAAAAAAACATAAGCAATTTTTGAGCTCATTTAGGTGGAAGAATATATCAGGATATAGACTGGCAAATATATGATCACATTTTTTAAAAAGTGCAGTATGTGAGGTTCTCCCCCTCCACCATGTTTTACCTATGTAGACAACAATAAGCCTAATTTTACATATGTTCTTCTTCATCTTTAGAAGTTTTCATTGGATAAAGTACACAGGACATTTCTGGTATTCTGGTATTGTATTCTGAACTCCACAGATAAGAACATTGAACAGTGGATAGAGTCATGACAATAAAAGTCGTGTCAAATTGCTTTATTTTTGCAGTGTGGATACATACTAGTGGATTTCATATCATTGAGCTGGTGCTTTGGATTACCAATTGCTGTCCAAGGTTCTGGACATTCCTTGGGGATATGGTTCAGCTCCTTAAATAGAACCTTTAAAGGTCAAACTAAAACCCAAAGCTGCTTCCTCACCTCCACTGACTGATAACAAAGAGGTGTGAGTATTAAAGACTGACATGAGAAGCTCTTCTTTCTCAGATACATTTTAACAATCATTTTAGTACTATTTAAACCCCAAACTAAATCCCCTGTCAGTTCAGATAAAGCTGAACGTTAAAGCACAATAGAATACTCAAGCAGATTTACTCTAGAGTCCATTGCTTCTTTCTGGTCTCAAGATGATAACTTAATTGCACATTTTATGCTCTTCACATTGACAGCACCTGGTGGAGTCAGTTGAAGGGTTGGATGCAGCACCATGCCAAAAATATATCTGTTTAAATAAGACAGCTTAGAGAAGATCTATTAAAAGCCTTCCAGTGATTCATTACTTCTCTGACATGAAAAACCACAAAAATACCAAATGAAATAATGATTGGTTTTCGTACAGTTTCTATTGCCTGTGGCCACCAAGCCCTCCAAACACATACTTGGTTAGGTTACTTGGATCCAAAGATACTCCATGCTTATTGTCCTAGAGTGTAAAAAAGTTATTTATTTATTTATTTTTTGGATACATATTCCACAGTCCCCCAACCACCAGCATCACAACTTGCTTATCTCCTGATCTTGTTAGACTGCAGTTTCCTTAATCTCTCACTAAAATTGGCTACTGATGATGGAACTTGCAATCCAACTATACCTTTGGTTTAAAAGTTGCCCACCCCCGCACTAGACTGTTTAGTCAGGGAAATATAGCTATATTGACAGGCATTGCACTTGTTCAAGAGTTTACAAAATAACTCAAACAAGGGGGAGGGGGCAAGAATTGTCACACAATTAACCTGTTATGGCATCTTGCATATAGCTATTTTCTTTCAGAGCACAGTTCATTTGATGCAAACCAAGGTTTGGGTGTTTAGATGATAAACAGGCAATGTAGGAGCTGATCTAAAACTAGTTGGCCCTAGCAGATCGTCTTGACATTTAAAGAAATGTCAAAATTATCTGCAAGGGCCAAATGTGCAGGATGAAAAACATAAATTGAGACTACTAATATGTGAAGAATCTTGGTAAGATCACCTAGGCTTGGCTATAAAATGATCTCCTCTTCTCCCCCCCCCCCCACATTTCAATATAGAAAAAAACTTCCCACAATTCTCGAGTTGGGAGATTATCAGATGCCTGAAAGTGAAATGAGCAAAGCAGGACGCTTCCATCACAATCGTGTGATTGGAGCAAAAATATCAGATGACGACGCATAATGTTGCCATTATCCCATCCTTGTCCCATCAATGGGGAGGAATTCTCCCATTTCTTTTCTCTTAACAGGAGTTTCCCGGTAATGTAAAATGACAGGAGAATTCCTTCCCATGGATGGGACAAGGATGGGATAATGGCGACAGCGCACAACATCACCTGGTATTCTTGCTCCAATTGCACAATTCTGATGGAAGCATCCCACTTTGGTCCCATCACTTTCAGGCATCTGATAATCTCCTGGGTAAGATGAGTGAACCTATAACTCTGGATTGATCCCAAAGATGGTCCATAACCTCTCCCAACCTTGAGTGTAAAACTCAGGAATCATGGATTACCATAAATATACCTCAGGGTGCTCACCAACCCTATACTCTACCTCAGTGCCTAACTTTACCTGCCATATCAATTTGTCAGATTTGTTGTGATAACATCATTCTGTTCAACAACCAGCTCTCAAGGGAACTATCTATATTGTTCATGTGAGATATACATATAAGGAACCATTGACAGAGCAAGCATAGTCTAATAGATTGAGTGTTGGCTTTAGCCTGAAGATTTCTCTGTTTGTTTAGCTTCATTTCCTCATCTGCAATGAAAATGGGAAACCCAATATGTATGGATGGCTCAGAAACATACTTCTTGAAACTATGATAAGCAGATCCAGATTAAAAGTCCAGAGAAATATACAAATTGCATATTAACAAAAATGATCATAAAGTCACCAAACAATTCAAAATTAACAACTATATTCAAATTAAAGAGAAAAATCTTTGAAGGATTCACTGGATTAATCTCTGTAAATACTCTTTTATTTTCTAAATAGAGGGGGGAAAGCAAAAATATCACTCACTACTCAAAAGAAACACAGTAATTAAATTTTAATGAATCACAATGGATCAGAGGCCATTTTATCCTTTTAGAAGAATATGCTATAGTTGCTATAGTCAGTGGTCATTTGTAAGGAAAACAGTTCCAGCACAATTTCAAATGCAGTTTTAGCCTTGCATTCAGTACTAGCCCGGTGCATCCCAAAAGAGCTGCATAGTTTCATCAACTGAGAACACATAAATTCTCAGATTCTTTAGGAAAATCTACTAGATGGCCTGACACAGCTGCATTGCCTTGGGAGTTGGAAATATTAAATGATAGTTTTGCCAAGACACTATTCATTTGTCAATATCTAGGTTTTGTTCCAAGGTTTTAACTAATTCACAGTTAATGATTGTGTTAATTTATTAAATTTGAAGTTCAAGGTATGGCCGATTTGCATTGTCACATGTCTTTTGTCTTTTAAAGTGGTTGGTTGATTTATGTTGTTGGTTGGTTCAATATGAAACCCAAGTAGTGTTGTTCTTTTAATAAATGCTTCACATTTGTTAAAGAGTTTCAAGATTCCTGAACATGGAAAAGTCAGTGTAAGCAAACATATTTCTGGGGAGCAGAATGGCATAGTGGTTTTGAGTGTTGGGCTGTGACTCCAGAGACCAAGGTTCTCCAGCTCAACCATGAACCTCACTGAGTGACCTTGTGCAAGTCGCATGCTCTCAGCCTCAGACGAAGGCAATGGCAAATCTCATATGAACAAATGTTACCAAGAAAACCCCATGATAGGTTTTCCTTGGGGTTGCCATAAGTCTGAAAGGACTTGAAGGCACACAACAATAACAAATATATTTGTGCTTGTTGTAGTTTATATCTTGCATTTTTACCAGTTTGAGCTAAAAGCATCTTGTGTCAATTAAAACATAGTTTTAAAATTTTGATCATAGCAAGATTAAAAAATAATTAGACTATTAAAAATTAAAAACAACTAAAAAAATAAATCATTAAAAGGAAAGAAATATCCAGCACATGATATAAGGTCCACTTTTAAATTTAGACTTACCAAAGTATATCATTTCAGACCTCACACAGAATACCTATCTCCAGCATTTGCTCTGCGTCAGTTAGGATATTTCTTTTGTTGTTCTTGCTGTTGCTGCTCTTATTATATTAGATATTATATAGTATTTGCCATACAGCCCTCCAGATGTTGTCTGATTACAGGTCTTGACAGCCTTAGCCAATGGTGAAGAATACTGGAAGTCCCAATTCAGCAACATCTGTAGGTTCACATGTTTCCCACACTGCTCTAGGACTTTGAGGGAGCTGTAGTATTCCAGAACACCTGTGTGACTAGCATTCCAACATGGCCCTGAGAAGGCTTGGGGCATTTGGCCTATATTTAGTAGCAAACTTCAAAGGATCATCCAGTGGCTGGTGCAGAGAGAGAAACATGCATAATTCTTAGACAAATCCTAGCAGTGAAACTGTTTCAGTGCTTCAAGTGAAGTGTTCCAACAGCTGTCATCCTGCATGGTGCTTGTACCCGATGCTTTATTTTATTTTATTTTTTTACACCACTGGTTCCTCAATCTCTTAATCCATGTCTTAACCCATGTCCATTACAACAACCCAGAGAAGGCTAACAAGATTGAGGGAGTGTGTGGCCCATGGTATGTAATCAATCAAAACATTTCACTCTTTTATCTTTCCCTACATTTCTGAATATATAGCACTCATATTTTTCACACTGTCATAGCTTTAGTTTTGACAAAGACTGATCTTTATCCCATTTTGAAGGGGGGAAAAGCATGCATTTATGATGTTTCCCCTTGTGTGACTAGTGGTGTTCAAGAAGGTCATAAAAATTCAGCTTTTCTATTGTGTAGCGCATAAGAGAAGATAGTAATCAGTTGGCCTATCCGTGACATATCCAGCATTGAGTTGACAGACCCTGAAGAAAATATGCACTATTAGATTTCAGGAGCATGGCTGAAGCAGCACATACACACAAAGAACACAACTTTATTTAAAACAAAGTGAATAGTGTATGCATGTGTTATTTTAGTCATATTGCAGTTCTCAATGGCTTCTGGGAGCTCACTTCAGCTTAAAAACAAGCCTTGTCCTTCCTGCTTGCTTTGTTTTCAATACTGAACATACTGGAAAGAAGGCTTGCCACTTCAACACTATGCCCCCACAATTTGGTGTTGTGGCAAGGGACATTATGCATACAAAAATGGGTTATGTCTTACCCACTTCAACCCAAGGAGGTCAGGATAGAATATATAGAATCGTAGAACCATAGAGATCACTGCAAGATGTCCAGCTATTATGTCACCTGTAGGTAGCTATACAGAAACTTTTTGAAGATGTCCAGAGAGGGAGACTCCACCCCCTCGCTAGGCAAGGGGTTACATTGCCAAGCTGCTGTCACTGTCAATAAGATCTTTCTAGCTTGCATCCTCCTCTTTGTGGCAGCTCTTAAG
Source organism: Urosaurus nigricauda (assembly GCA_034509955.1). Taxonomy (NCBI): domain Eukaryota; kingdom Metazoa; phylum Chordata; class Lepidosauria; order Squamata; family Phrynosomatidae; genus Urosaurus; species Urosaurus nigricauda. Next base: position 249,403,763 of record JAOEGL010000001.1, on the reverse strand, counting down.
GTGCTTAAAGAATGTAATCATGCCTTCCCTCAGTCTTCTCTTGACTTCTCTTGCATATTCCTAGCTCCTTCAACCTGTCCTCATTTGTTTTTTTCCCCCTCCATACCTCTTACCATCTTAGTTGCCCTACTCCTAACCTGCTTTAATCTGTTGATCCATGGGGAGAGGGGGGGAATTTATTTATTTATTTATTTCCCTCATAAAATGAGACACTCAGAACTGAACACAGTGTTCCAGATGAGGCCTGACCAGTGAAGAATATAGTGTAAGTAATATATTGTACTTTGTTCCTTTGGGTTTTTAGGTGGGTGTTTTTGTAGAACTGAGACATTTTATATGCATCTTGATGCAATATATGCACCCACCCTAACCACAGACTTGCCATCTGCAGATCTGAGCATTCACAGATGTCCCCATCCCATTGTTCCTAGTAATAGTGTATGCATGTGGCCACAGTGATGTGCACTGACTTTAAAGACCATGGGACATGAGGTCCCATGGTATTTGGCATCCATGAGAGGCAGGGTAGTGGTGGTTCTGGAACGGAACCCTTGTGGATATGACTGACTGTACACAGAATAGATATGGCAATTGTAGCTTGCTTTTCGAAAGTTGTTTGAGTTATCATCTCAACCCACACTCTCTGATTTAATTTAAATCCCTCTTGATCAGATTCACCATGCCTTTGCCAAATATATTCTTTCTAGTTTTTTTCAGGTGTAGCCCATCTAAGAAGTGAAGATGATGGTCCCAAAAGCCAAATCTCACCTGTCTAATCATTCACTTGCAGTATCTTCCTGTTCCTGTGCAGTCCTCAATCCTTCACTAGTCAAATTGCTGAGAATACCACTTGTGACTCTTAATTCTTCTTTTCCTACCCAAAGCTTCATAGGACCTTATCGCATGAAGAAAAATACCCAAAAGAGATTCAGGATTGCAAATCCAAAAGTGAGTATTACTACATGTAAAAATGTCACTGCTGCTGCCAGGCAACTACAACCCAGGTCCTAGCCACTCCCAACTGGCCACTTTGCAAAAACGGAAAGCTCCCTTTTTTGCAAAGTGCCTGGCTGAGCATGGCTGGGACATGGGTTGTAGTTGCCCAGTGGCAACGGCAGTGATTTTACATGTGATAATATCTGTTTTTGAGTATCTATTTTGAGAATCTATTTTGAGTCTTTTTTTCCCATGTGATAAAGTTCATAGTCTAAGGTGATCTGCTCAAAGGTGTTGTTTGCAGTGTCATGGGTGCCCCATAATCAGAAGAAAGAGGCATTGCAGTGATGTCCTGGATATACACACTGCCCAGTTCATCTTGTCTGGCTGCCAGAGTTCTGTCTATACTGCTGGGCAATCAGTCCCCTACCAAAGCACCTTTCTTTCCTTCTTGCTACAGTTGGTAGTTAGGATGGTTCCTTTCTTGGCATGCAGTGTCTCTTGCTGCTGGTTTCCTATTTGTGCCACCATTATTCTCAGGAAGATGTAGGAAGCAATTGTTTAGCTGGAGCAGTTCAGAACCCTTGTCTGCTTCTTATAGTGAATGTCTTGCAGGATGTGACCTCCGTGTTTCGGCCCTCTGCATTTTCATTAGAAGTTGTTGTTTTTTCCCCTGTGGGTTTTGGAGGATCAATTCTCCCTTTGTTCTTTCCAGGAGGAACTCATGCTCTTTAATGCACTGAAGAGTCTCAGCACATAAACTGCAGTGTGTTGTCCCTCTCTTCCAAGAGAGCCACCAATTTGCATTTGCTACAAGTGTAGTACAGGATGTTTTCCAGAGAAGCCACCTTCGCATCATCCTCCATCCTGACTTTGTTGTAATGGGTTATCTGGCCTGGAATCAAGAGATATTACTCCCCTGTTGGGAAATTACATGGCTTCCTCTTCAAAGTAAACCAAGAGCTTTTTCTCACCTGCATGCTCCACCCACTAGGCTTCTCTTCCTCCCCCTCTTCCTTACAAAGGGAGAAAAAGAGGAAAGTCTCCCTATCTGTGCACTCCCCGCCCCACCATGTTTCCAATTCCAATGATTTCCCTTCCCTTCTGTCCTCAAAAAATTCTGAGGAATACAAGTGTATGAGGAAAACTACCCTGCCTGAAGTCAGCAAGGTTGCTTCCACACTGCAGTTTGGCACTGCTTTAACTGTTATGAGTCCATCCTATGGAATCCTGGGATTTGTAAATTATTTTGTTACCAGAGATCTCTGAGAAAGAATACTAAATATCTCAAAAAACTACAAAACCCAGAATCCCATAGCATTGCACCATGGCAGTTAATTCTACAGTTTAGTTGCAGCCCAGTGAGCTTTATGGCTGAGCAAAGCAACTGAGCAACTAAAAAAGTAAGAGCTCCTAAGGCTAAAAGCTAAGACTTCTTAAACCTAATGATTCATTTGAACCCATCAAGAGGTAGCAAATTCATTTCTTGCTTGACAGCTGCAGGTACATCACATTAATGATGATCACAGGCTGGTTTTGAATCAATAAGCAGCCAAATGTACTTGTTGGTTATTATCAATTAAACTAACCTGAGCATATTCAAGAATGAACTGGTTAAAACATTTTAAAAATGTATTTTTGTCTAATGTTCTAATAATAATTTTTAAAACCCACCAGCTGCAAATATTCTATATTTATTTGCAGAAATACATTGTTCATTGTTCACCTTTTAATAAATGGAAACTGAGTATCCTCTGAGCTTTGGTTCAAGTGGAATATCTGTGTTTGTGAGTTTTCTCTGCTTAATATGCTCCCTTTGTGTTAGCAGAGCTGCATCTGCACTGCAAAAATAATACAGTTTGACACCGCTTTAACTGCCATGACTCCATCCTATGGAATCCTGGAAAATGTAGTTTGCTGTGGCATCAGAGCTCTCTGACAGAGGAGGCTATATGTCTCACAAACTACAGTTCCCAGAATTCCGTAACACGGAGCCATGGCAGTTATAGTTGTGTCAAACTGCATTATTTCTGAAGTGGGGATGCATCTGGTAAGCCTCAATTTTCCAGGTGTCATACAGGGATTATAATGGGTAGCAGCACATTGCTATGAACAATGAGATCAGCTTTGCAAAGCACTTTGCACACTAAAGGTGTGTGATGATGACATCTAATAATCATAAATGACCATTATGGTAAATGCTGACTCCATGATAGGTTTGACTTATGAAAGACCACCTGAATTTGGCCAGAACTGTCATTAAAATGTCATAAAAATATCACCATGCTGATGTGAAAATGAACAATTTCCTCAGAAATGTTTCCGCAAGGAGAAATGTGGCTCAGTATTCACAAGGCTGTACTTTACTTGTAATATGAGCTGGCGACATCCATTATAAAATTAAGCAGAAAAAGCCTAGATAACTCAACTTTCTTCATCACTTTTCCCTAGATGACAAAGAGAACATCTGTCCTAAAGAAGGGAAAAAACTGGTTGCATTGATGGCCATATCTTTTCTTTGACTACCTCCTCCAGCAAAGTTTGCCACATCCACACTTTTCTACACATTCAGCCCATTAAATGAACATGGCTGACCTGTACATGGGTCTCAGATGCAGAAGTACGTCAGTCAGCAGTATAGTACCTACAAAGTTTTTGCTCTGTTCTTGTTACCTGGACAACACCGTCTCTAATTTTTTGTATCACTGACAAAACAGAGTGCCTCTGTTATGGATCTGAAGATTATCTGAGGATAAGAAAATACATTAGATGACAGGGATTGCAATGTTTTGTATTCCTTTGGAAAATGGAAACAAAATAAAGCCATTCTCTATTCATGTCATCAAAATGACAGAATTTCAAGGGCAGGAATGCCACTGCATGAAGATGTTTTGCAGCCGACGTGACATTACCATGTCCATGGTGGCATTCATGTCCTATGTGAGACATTACTCAGTTGATAAATTGGTCCTAATGACTTCTAATGTAAAAAATGAGAAGGGGAAACATTTGTGGCTATGTGCCAGGCAGTTTCTTCTTACAGAAAAATGTGAAAACTCTGGACCACTGTCATTACATTGTACTTCTTAGTTGCTCTACCAAAAAGGAGTAATTTCATGGTGACTACAGGCTTCTTTCTAACCAAGCAGTGGATAGACAGAAGAACTGAGTGTCCTGGGAGACCTCTGGGTGATTCACAGCAGACGGTTGTTTAACAATAACAATAACAAAATTAAATACCCTCCATCAAAATTATGCTATTGAAAAAAGTATGAAGTAGTCAGGAGTAATCAGTCTGTACAGAAAGACTGACCTAAATCCAATTGGTAGATCCAACTGCAGTAGAACCATTGAATCAACACCTGAATCAAGCCTTTGTAAATCCTATTGATTTAATGGGTCAGCTCTGGTTGGGACTACCAGTTGTATTTAAACCTCTATAAGCTGTAGCTAATGTTCCTTTAATCATAACTCTGAGCCATTCATATGCTCGGAATGCTTCATGTATATGAATATAATTTTTATATTTATACATTTATTAATGACTTTCTGTAGTTTTTTTTTAATTTTTAGTGTTTTTAAATATATTCTTAGCCATATTGAGTCTCATTCTTTGGAGAAAGCCAAGACATAAATGATTTTATTTATTTATTTATTTATTTAGTATTGATGTTTTTTGCTCTAGCTTCAGTTCATAGATTTCAGAGTTTTATTGGGTGGGGGGAGTAGATCGTAAAACTGCTCTATCCATGAGTTAAGATATTTTTCAGATGCTCCTCTCAGGTACATAAGTGGTAAAAGCTGACTTTAAAACACTCTTCCCTTTCCACGCACTCCTGCCACCTTCTTTACTAACTTTTAGATTGCCTAGAAAAGTCTGGTCTTGTGCCTATGATGTATTTTAAGATTTGAATTTCTTTTCATTCCTTTTCTTGGCCTGTGTGTGTGTGTGCCTTCAAAGTCTCCTGCTGCCTTATGGTGACTCCATGAACACCATAAGGTTTTCTTAGGTACAAATACTCCAAGATGGTTTTGCCAGTGCCTACCTCTGAAATATAGTTTACAGCACCTCGTATTTGTTGGCCATCTCCCCGCCAAGTACTAACCAGGGCTGACCCAGCTTAGCTTCCAAGATCAGATGCGATCTGGTGCCTTTAGGATATTTAAGCCCTTACTTTTACAGGCACTTTCTTTTTTCCTACATTATTTCCTCCAGATGTGTTATGATTTCACCTGTTGCTTTATCCATCATTATAGTTCTGGGTTTTTATTTTGTCTCTGCATTTACAGTTGAGGACACTACTGTATGCTGGCTGTCAAATGCTTCAGTGTAGTGGTTTTTGTCATCCAGCAAAAAACAACAAGGTTTGAAATCCATCCTCTGTGGTGATAACTTTATTGGGCTAACCCGAAGGCACAAAATACACCACACTAGCTTTTGAAGCTTCGCTATTGTCTTCATCAAGTGGAAGATAGATGGGTAGGTTGAAATCATACAGGGGAAAGAACGTGACATAGCTGAGATCACAGCATCTGCATTTTCAATTGTGGTGGGATGTAATGTATATGTATATGTAATATATGTAATGTAGATGTAGATGTAAACAGAAGAGCCCTCCCTGCCTTATGGCTGTAAGATGAGTAGAAACAAAGGGAATAAAACAGATTCAATAAACTTACCCTTCACTTTTTCATATATAAAGCAGCCCTCCTGTAACACCTCCAGCAGATTTACACTACAACTCCTATAATCCCTCAGTTTTCAACATTTTAGATGGGGGAAGTGGAAGGTGAAGTCCAACTGTTCTGGAGGGTACTAAGTTGAAGAACAATGTAATATGTGTTTAAGGTTGTTTTTGGTTTGATTTGGTTTGGTTTAGTTTAGTTTTAAGCAGAGGTTGGATCTGGATTTGCTACAATAACCTTCTGATCTTTCTTATAATCACTGGCTGTCAGACATAAGTAGGTAGCCTGAATTACTACAACATTACTTTACATTTCCCTGCATTTAATCCTTTGATTTCATGGCCCATGGATTCTAATGATACATTTTTTAGATGTGATAGCCTTGCAATGACTCCGTAGATTAGAAGTTAAAGAGTCGGTATTTAATCAGGCAATAGAATGGATTCGAAGATATATAGGCAAGTAGTTCAGTATCCAAGAGATCAAGAAAAATGGGTAGTGTATTTTCACACTCAGCTGAAGATACTGTGACACCTTCAGTTGAGACTGTTGTAATACTGACATTTCCTAGTTCTTTGTGAGACACCCTGGCTTTCTTTCCATAGATCTTCCTCTCCTGTATGCGTATGCTAGTCACGCAGCAACCCAGTGCAGCAATAGCTACCATGAGGAGAAAAACATCGAAAAGTGATAGAAATAAAAGGCTTTTTTAAAATTGTTTTTTAAAAACAATAACAGTGTCACCCATGCCATTCAGAATTTTCTGCCACATTTCAGTGTCCCATCTCCATGAACTTCACCCTCCCCATTTTCACAACATAAGCAGGATGATATAGGGAGGAGTGAATTTCATCTTAGCTGTAGAACCTTAATCCTAGCCCAGAATTTCTGGCTATAATCAACACTTTTATATGAGCTGCAATGATGACTTTTTGGACAAATTTTGGTGACCTTGACTAAACATGCTTATGTTTGGACTGCATACCTATGGTGATTGAAGCTGTTTGTATTGTTTTACAGTCCCATGAATAGATGCATGGTACTTTATAAAGCAACACAACAATGAAGATAGATCCATGCCCTATGAGTACATTCAGCATTCTAGATGAGGAGACAGACAGAAGAGGCGAGAGTGACAAAAGGTAGCACAGGCTGTATACCATCCAACGGTCTCATTTTGGCAGGGACAGTTCTATTTAATCCTCTGCTGTCCTGCTGTCTCAGCTGCTTTTAAAATGTTCCAGTTTCATTCTCCTCCTCCCCCTTTCCCTGTTTATCATCAGCTTATGTGACTTGCTGCAAATGCATCTCAAAGTGCAAAAGCAGTTTGCACTCTGTAAACTCAACAAGGGGGGGCAGGAAAGGAGAGGGCAGTATCCCTTCCCAGGAGGCTCAGGCAAAAGCACACAGCTGCAGCCTCTGTTAGCTTGTGTACTCTTCTGCATTAATTAATGTTGCCATCCTGATCACATTCTACGGCCCAAGACACATGGGCCAAAAGAAGATGCTTCTGGCTACTTTGGAGGCATGGCATTTACATGATGTATGCCCCCAAAGTGGCCAGAAGCTGCTCTGAGGCCACCAAAGACAGCTTGAAGCTGCTGCAAAAAGCTGTTTAAATCCAGCTCCTGGTGGTGGCAAGCTTGAGACTGTGGCAGTGACCCACTTTAGGAGTGGGCTGTCCAATTGCCGCAGTCCTGGCCTGATCATGACCAGAGAGGCCTCTGGCCACTTCTTCCAGCCAGTCTGTTTCACTCCTAGGTTACTTGGCCAAATGTGCCCCATTATTCATCTGTGAAATGTTGGAGGAAATGTTAGCTTATATGAGCATGTTCAGTGACATGAACTTGGGATCAACCTAACTTTTAAAAATGTAGTTAGCAGCTTACTCACCACCACCACTACCACCCCAAGTTTCTAACTGAAAGAGGTTCAGTTTTTACTGGGACTCCCATTCCCTCTTCAGTTGTTAATTTACTGATAATTTACTAATAAAGAAAGCCCCTTGTTCATGCCAATGGGAGCATTTTCAGTAAAATCATGGCTACAAAAGGAAAACTCCCTTCTGTACATAGGAACATGCCAAAAAGAATCAGAATTTATAGGACCCCAGCCATTATCATCTTCTCAAACATATAGGATCTCAGTCATTATCAACATCATCTTAATCATGTTTACATATTCAGTGGAACTGTACGCTGTGTTATTCATCATTTTCCTTTAAATTTGTGGCATACCTGTGCATTCACACCATGGTGTTGCATCTGTTCTTTCTTTTCTTTTAATTTCTGTCCCAAGTATGTTAAGAATTTTTCACCCTTTTCACATCATGGATTTATAAAGGGGCATTCCACATTAAAGCTGTTTGTGTGGTAGCATTGTAAAGCAGATACAATTTTATAGGATTTTTTAAAAAAAAAAATACTTATTTTCAGATTAAAAATATCCTCATTTGCAAAACACAACACAGATTCCTCACAAAGCCTGGGGTGTTTGTCTACTGCCACAGCAAAGCTGGCATTGTAATATACTTGGGTTTATTTATTTCCTTATGTTTGACATTGTGTTCCAGGGAAGTCGTAGTTCTGCTTACATGAATCCCTAGTAATGGATTACCCTGAAAGTGACTCTGTTTGGCAACTTTTAAATGAAATTTTCAAATCTGGAGGTATAAGGTCATCATTTGACATGTATTCTGGTTTAATCTGTAAAACAGTGAAATGTGGTTGTTATTGTATCCATCTGTAGCACCAAAGTGCAATTTCATTGCTTTGAAATAAATACATTTAAGATTATACGCATTTTTCAGTCAAGGCTGACATCTAACTTCATGAATAAAAAAGGCCCTATTAATCATGAATCGATAGAGTCACATACATTGTATTTATCATTCTTGTGAGTGAATGAGTTGTTTTCTGTTAATAATGCTTTGAACTGAGGATAGTAATTATACAATACAAATAAGCCAATTTCATACCATCCATTTTTTAGCCTCAGAGGTACTTGTTTTCTGTACAGGAAGGAAAGGTGGCTCTGATAATTGGCTTGGAATGGCATCTTTAACTAGGTGGTCACTAGGCAAGTAATGTGTGTGTGTGTGGGGGGGGGGGGTGAAGTAAGCTTTATGGTAAAACACCTTGGTACCTTGGTACCCATTTTGTGAAGGGGGGAGGTCTGGAATGTCCTGTTTAAGTCCTGAGACCCAGGGGATGTCTGCCCTTGGGGTTGGCTTGACACTTTGTCCTCACTTTAGGTCCTGTAACTTGGAGGGGAGTGTTCCTCAAGTCTGCCTTCCAGCAAATAGCCAAATGGGGAATAAGCCAGCTATCAGCTTACTCTGGAGGAAGGCTAAGGAAGCCATCAAGGGTGACATCTGGCTTCAGTATGGAATTCCAGTAGGTTATAGGACAAAGTCCTTCCTTGAGCATAAAACTGTTGTGGCCATCATTATTCCATTGTTGATCAGCTTCCTTTCCCACTCTGCATACACCATTTACTATGGGAAGCAGGGACTAAATGGAACTGCAAAGGAATGGTACTTTGCCTATGGGCTGGAACAGAGGGCCCCGAAGGGGCGGCTTGAAGCTGCCCCTACCAAAGATGGATTAGGGCCATGGCAAACACATCCCACAACCCTAATCCACTTTGAACCTGACCCCAAAGCAAATGGAAAATATCTGCTCCTTTTGGGACTGGGAAAGAGGCAAGTACCCAACCTACTATTTTTGGGCAAGGTTTTGGAACGTGTGGTGGCTTCCAGACTCCAGAGGTTTCTGGATGAAACAGACTATCTGGTTTCAGTCTGGTTTCAGGCCTGGCTATGGAACAGAAACAGCTTTGGTCACCTTGGTGGATGGCCTATGCAGAGAACTAGACAGGGGGAGTGTGTCACTGTTAGTTCTGCTGAACCTCTCACCAGCTTTTGATACCATTGACCATGGTATAATTTTGGGCCACCTCTCTGGGATGGGAGTTGGAGGTACTGTTTTACAGGTGCTCTGTTCCTTCTTGGAGGGGTGAACCCAGAAGGTAGTGCTAGGGCACTCCTGCTTGACCCCCTGGCCATTCACCTGTGGAGTCCTTCGGGGTTCTGTGCTGTCCCCTATGGTATTTAACGTATACATGAAACCTCTAACAGAGGTGAAGTGCCATCAATATCCAGATGACACCCAACTCTATTATTCTTTTTCATCTCAATCCAAGGAGGCTGTCCTGGTCCTAAATCAGTTTCTGTCATCAGTCATGGACTGGATGAGGGAAAACAAGTTGAAACTTAATCCAGATGAGACAATATTATTATTATTATTATTACCCCACTCTTCAGCCTCTTCAGACAGGCTTTCAAAACAGAAACTTTTTAAAGAATGGTCTGGGGTGCTATATTGTTTAAATGTATTTTAAACATTTTTATCTTTTTAAAGTATTTCATATTTTAATATGTAATTTCTTTTAATTATTGTAGAAATTTAATTCTATTTTAATGTACTATTTTGTATGTTTTTAAATGTATTTTTTAAAAATGTTTTAAGGCACCCTGAGTCCTAATCTTGGGAGAAGGGTGGGAGATGATGATGATGATGATGATGAAGAAGAAGAAGAAAATACCCTCTCCATTTTGTGGGGAGATGACAGACAGCTACTTTTCAGTGGTCTCGCTCAGAGGCTATTCAAGCCAGCCTTACATGCAGATGCAGTGTTGGGTCCATATGAAAATTGTATGCCTCCATGGGCCCCTTAAATCCTATCATTGTTTCCCACTCAGAAATTTGCTTAATTTACTCAAAGGGGGGGGGGGCATTCTTGCAAATGCAACTCTCCAGATCAGCAAAAAACATCTCACTAGGGCTGTCCACCCAGGCCAAAAGGCCCATGTTCCCCCCTAGCCTTGCATTATCCTGTTTAGACAATGCAAGCCAAAACACCAAAGTCAGGATTGGGCTGGATCCTGGCAGACCAGATGCACCTCTGGCAGATCTGGGCTGATCCTGGGATAAATGGGGCTTAATGCTGGTCACAATGAGTAAGTTAAGGAATGCACCACAGTACTGTGTATTTGTACCAGCTGGGTGACTGATCTAGGTTAAGACTCAGGCCAGGAAAGTATGGGCTGAGTCTATGCTTTCCTGGCCTGTCTGTGCAGGACGATTGTCTATTAAATAAGAGGGGGGGGGTGAATAGAAGTGACACAAAATGAGTGAAGAAAGTATTTATATCACCAGTTCTATACTCTTAGGGTATGAAAAGATGTGATGTTTAAAATATGCTTTTCGTATAACCTTTTATCAGAGAGATTCAAAATGGATCTTAAATTGGAAGATTTCAAAAGAGAAAAGGTGGAGATTGAGGATATACTTTCAGAAAGTTGTAGGCATAAAACAACTAAAATTTACAAAATCATATTTAAGCATAAATGAGAACATGAAAGAATTAAAGATTCAGCCATTAGATGGGCACAAAACATGCGTTAGATTATAGAAATGGATCATTAGGAGAAGTGGTGTAAAAGAACCCCAAAATTCAGTGTTGGGATTTAAAAGAAAACTATATTAAAATGATGCATTGATGGTATTTAAAACCAGAAAAATTGGACAAAATGTTCAAGATTGGAGACAAAAATGTTGCAAATTCCAATAGGATCTAGGATCATTCCTAGAAAGGGAGAGAAGACATTGGAGAGTGATGCTATATATGATCACCACTGGGATAAATTTATTCACATAAATATGGATAGTTAAAGAGATACCTGCTAGAGAAGAATGGCTGATAAAAATGGATGACATGATGGAATTAGACAAGCTTACCTATCTAGGCTGGGAGGCAAATGAAGATGATTGGAAACCAGTCATAATGCATTGGATACAAAAGTGGGTAAGTTTCTCTAATATGCTAGGATGAGCATATAACATCAAAATTAGAGGAAGAGAATCAATCATTGGACTGAATATTAAAAAAACTTTAATGTAGAATAATAAAGAACTGTATGAATAGGAGATAATTATTATCTAAAATTTAAAGGGACGGGGGTAATTGAACATGAGAACTGGGGTAGGGTACATTCAGTATACCATTCAGTTCCAATTTATTGCTTGAAGGAATTTCTGTATTTATAATACATTCCAGTCACTGGAATGAATTCCAGTAGCTGGCCAAAATGATCAACCATCAGTAACAAATTGGCAGAAGTTTTGAATTTGGTCACATAGTGTACATAAATAACAACAGCAGCAACAACAACAACGACAACAATAATTTTTATTTCTTACCCGCCCCTCTGTCAAAACAATCAGGGCAGGGTACAACAGATTAAAAACAATTACAGTTAAAATCTCCCAAGAATCCCATCCCCAGCCACCCACCTCTTAAAATAGAATTAAACGAACAAGAATTAAAATCAAGTTACCATTAAATAAAAATAAAACAACAATCACACATATTAAAACCCATAGTGCTGGCCACAGCATAGGGTAACCTCATAAAGATTTTGTGCTTCTATTTGCCTTTCTTTCTTTCTTTCTTTCTTTCTTTCTTTCTGCCACCTTACTCACAAGTCGAGGTATCTTCTTCATACCATGATAAAAGACTGCTTCTCCCTACAAGCTAGTCTATGGATGGTAGCCAAAGGGCAATGTAAGGCTAGTTAATTTCACTACCCAACTCTGAAAGGGGGGGGGGGGAATGGAATATCTTTACTGCTAAGTGTTCCCTATACTCTGAACAATCAGGTATATTTTTTTTAAAAAAATGACAGAATATCATATGAAGCAAGGAAAGTATTTGTTTCATTGAACTGGACTTCACAATGGAATGCTTGTTCTAATTTCTTCTATGCCTTACCACTGTAATCCAGATCTTACTGGTTTACTGATATTGTTCAGCACTTGAAAAAGTGGAAGAGAGGGATTAGTGGAGAAGCAGTGAAATCAATTAGCTGACCAACTGAAGCTCTCTATCAGCCCTCATGGTGTCGTCTGGAAAACCATCCTTCTATATACTTTCATTCCATTCTCTGCCCTTTCTCAGGTTGCTTAAGGGCACCCAGTCAATCATACCCATCTCTTGCTCCTCTCATTTAGAATTCCAACCAAGTTCTTTTTCATTGCACGTATTATATGAGATAGTTTCACAAACATAGTTTAAAATGACACAAAACTGCATGTCCTAAACAGGGTTATATTGTTTCCTGGTAATAATTTGTAGTGCGCTAAACATAATTCCTTATGCATAAATCTCACATTGTTCAGTTGTTTTAACAAGCATTGAAAGCTATTCAGTTTAACAACTTATTATCACAAGACAGAGCATTGCTCTGGAATTGTGGCAAACCACAAAACATTGCTTGAGAGTATAATTTAAGCAGCAGCTCTATATAACTGAAGTCAATAGGACTTTCTTTTGAATAGTCATGTATAGGATTAAGACTGTTTCATTGGTGATAGCCAGCAGTGGAAATTTCAGAGCATTGGCATAGAAAACTGCTATTATACCACACAGCTATAAGCAGGCAAGGACCAGATAGGGCAGGACTAGAGACTGGGGAATGAGAATTTCAGAAGTGTGAGGATTCAGAAACAAATCCATAGACGCATTCAGGATCAGTGGGCCTTGTTACAATTCAAGTGAACATCATTATGAATTTTCATTCAGATTGTTAGTAGGAATAGTCACCAGTCATCTCTTGACATTTTTTTAAAATACTGAAATCTAAATATATCTTTGCATTTTCTTCCTGATTTTGTTCCATAGGAGTTTATCACATGGGAAGAATTTCCCTCAATTGCGAATGGAGCCAATTCGCAATTATGTGAATTCACTAGTTTAGCAAATATATGTGAAATCTGTTTGCGTTCGGAATGCGTTCAGAATGACTTCCTATTTCCCAAAATGGACCCCCCCCATTGCCCAAAATTGTGTGAGATACTCTAATAAGCAATAACATAAAAACCATGATTGCGTTCAGAATGACTTCCCTTTTGCCCGAAATTGCATGAGATACACTCATACGCAATAACGTGAAACCCCATAGTTGCATTCAGATTACCATTGGAGTATACTTCCAGTTTCCATCGTCTGATAAACTCCATAGTCATTCCAAGTTTTTCCTGTTTTCTGCTAGCAATATGGTGTCATCTGCATATCTTAAATTGCTGATATTCCTTCTTCCAGTTTTCACATCTCCTTCCTCAAAGTCTAATCCAGCTTTACATATGATATATTAAACAGATAGGGTACAGGTTAAACAGACAGTGTGTAAAAATGCAGCCTTGCCTGGCCCCCCTGCCAATTCCATACCACTCAATTTCTCTACATTCCCTGGCCAGTAAGCTTAGGCAAAACCAAACTGCTGCAGCCTTTCCTAGTTTGTCAGTGTTTTGTCATTAATAACCCTCATTTTTGCCATATTAATCACACTCTCATATTTCTTGGACACACACCTCCCAGTTTTACTCTGTGAAAAGTTGTGGTATATGACATAGCCATATGGTGAGAGATTACAGGAATTGCAGTACAACAAAATCTTGAGGGCCACAAGTTGTCCATCTCAGCACTGTGCTGCTCTTATGGATTGTTGAATGTCCACTGCAATACACAGGGATCCCTGTGGCCACCAGTGCCACAGAGTTGTCTTATATCCCATTTTTCCCAGAGATGAAAAATCACAGTGCTAGTCCCTGCTTTGTTGTACCCATCATCTCTTTCTCATTTATTTTCCCTGCATCCTGTTCCTTGTGTGCTGAAATTCCACTAAGTAGTACATCAGCTACAAAGACCTTCATGCTGAGTCAGTAAGTTATGGTGTCCTGTGAAGTGGCGAGAAGATGGATATCCAGGCTTTGAAGCAGGGGAGGGCAACTGCCCTAGAGGAGGCAGGAACAAATTTTTGCTCTGAGCCCTTCCAGTGAGGTGCAAAGACGTTTATCAGCTGATGTGGTAGCAACATGATGCCACTTATGGTTACAGCCATTAATCAATCATATTGGTTGGGGAGGTGTTAAGTGGTAGAGACAAATGGACCTAGTTCTTTGTGACCAGATGGTCATTTTTGGGTATATCATGTCTATTTGGGATGAGGCTTTGTGGATATTGTTCAGGACTCATAGCTGTAAAATAGGGGTTAGGACCACATGCAGCCCACAGATGACACTTTCCTCACCTCTGCTTTAAAACCACCTCAGATTGTCCAATTGTCTCTTTTTCCACTGTTGGTCATTCTCAGATTCGTCTCCCCACCTGCAAATCTAGACCACAGCACAACAGTTCCCAGAGATATCAGTCATCAATCTGAGACCTGGCAAGCCTCTGTCCAAGTAGTAGCTGAACATTTGAGAAATCCATCCAGGTTCACTTAGTGTTTGGCTTGAATGCTCAAACAACTCAGTTGATTTAGGGGGTGAACAAGTGGGTGCTCATCTTCCCCTATGACTGCATGCAAACCTTTTAAAGCACAAAGTACGAATGCATTTATGTGCAAACACAGACACCCCTATTCAGATTTTAACCATTTATGTGTTCTTTGAAAATCCACACTGAAAAGCAGGAAATAAAACAGGGAAGGGGAGAGGGAGAAGAATTCCCAAGAGAATTTTGCCAGATGCAAATGGAGTTGTATGGAAACAGAGCTCTGTTTCAAAATCCACTGGATTTGGGGCTCTTTCTCAGCATAGTTACAAGAGAGTAGGACACACTGGAAGTTATTTGTGAAAACATATTATGAAAGGCTGTAAACTTTTTAAAATATGACTACTCCATGAGACGTAAGAATGCCACCAAGATCGAGTCAAAAGAGCAGTAGTCATCATTGACTGCTACAGAGCAGTAGACAAAGGAGGAGTGGTAGTCATCATGGACAGATCTGCCTACATACAGGAGGCTGAGAGGCAACTCTCCAACATCACATTTTACAGAATCCTATCTAACAACCCCACAGAGGAATACCAGAAGCAATTCCACAGACTGCTTAATGAATTTCCCATGGAGGCACAAAACCAAATCCTTATTGACACACCCTAGGAGCCCCAACCCGGCACATTCTACCTATTACTCAAAATACATAAACAGGGCAACCCTGGATGACCTACAGTCTCCAGCATTGGAACACTTACAGTCAGTGCCCCCAAATATATGGACAATATCCTTAAACCATATTCCACTAACACCTCAGCTATGTGAAGGACACCACACACTTCCTACAGAAGATACATTCCATCCACAAGTTTCCAGGAAACCGCATCTTAGCCACTATGGATGTGGAATCCTTGTTCACCAACATCTCACACAAAGATGGATGGGAACCTATCTAATCTACCCATTAAGGTCTGCCAGTTTGTTCTCACACACAATTTTTTCACCCTTGATAACAAGGGTGAACACAATGGGGCTTGTGTATGTGGTGTGCACACCATTGCTACTTTCAGCGTAAGATGAAAGCCACATATGGTACAGGCATACTTTACCATGCTTTTTGGCACTATCTGGCAAAGAAGGCCCACCTATTTTATCTTAATTTCATTAACAAGGTTGTCATTCCCCTGAAGGCATTCAACAACAGTATGTGCCAGGTCTTCATGGTCAACAGGATTTGGCTACTCTCTCCAATAACCATTGGCTTATGGTGGTGGCAGCACTAGCTTTTCTATGTTTCGCCCATTATCACATCATTCCTATTGGAATACCATGTTTTTCTGAAGATTTCAGCAAGTCCTAGTTAAGGATATGAGAAGTTCTCAAGCGGAATATCATCAAACTTTTCAATTTTCCCGTGATAAGCTCATTCTAGTTTGTCTCTGCATTGTGTTTGAGCTTTTGGGGCAATTCTGAAAACATGTGCATATTTCCTCCCCCCAAAATGTATGCTTTTTTTTTTTTTGGTATGTGTCTTTTTTCCATTTACTAAAGCATGCTTGTGAGTATTTGTGCATATTTTTTTCAAATACATTTTTGGTTTGCAGGTCATATGGTATCCATGGAAATGTATGGATTTCCAGCCACAAGTTCTCTGTAGAGTTCTGGGGTGAGCAAACTGAATACAATTCACATCCCATCTTTCATGCCAGTATTTGCTAAGAAAGATAGAAAACATTTTGGAGAAGCACTGTTATCAGGATTGCAACCATATTAGTGATACTCCATTCAGGTATTTTTTAAAAAACAAACAAAGGCTGCATCCACACTGCAGAAATAATTCAGGTTGATACCACTTTAATATAGGGGTCAGTATTATATCATTAAAGTCAATAAAGGAGGGAAAGTTAGTGAAGACAATGCATCCCTAAAATGCTGTTGCCACATTGCAGAAGTAATGCAATTTGACACTGCTTTAACTGCCATAGCTCAATGCTATGGAATCCTGGGAATTGTAGTATGTTGTGACATCAGACCTTTCTGACAGAGAAGCCTAAAAGTTTCACAAAATTAAAGTTCCCAGAATTCCATAGCACTGAGCCATGGCAGTTAAAGTGGTGTAAAACTGGACTATTTCTGCAATGTGGATGCATCCAAAAACACACAAAAAAGCTAGATGCAATTCCCATCTTCCAGACCCGAGCACAGACCACAGCACAATGAGCTGGTCAGAAATATTTCCAATGGAGAAAATGGGTTGGGCAATATTTGCACATCTGAGAAATGTACAAAGGAAATTATAATCTATTCTAAAACATGGGGAGGGGGATTTTGCCAATGAGTTCCAGTGTATAAAAAGGAACACACATAAAAATAATGCATATAGAAATGCATGCCTCTGAGAATGTGCACAAAATGCATACATTTGAAAAATGCACACTAAAGTACATAAATCTCTGCTCTGGGTAGCAATCTCTGGGTGGAAAGGACCCACAAGGAACTAAAATGGAATGAGTTTTGAAGTAAAAAGGAGAGAATCTCAAGCTTGCCCACACACCTTTCAGTCAACTTTCTGAAGCTTATGAGAAGATGAAGAATGTGAGCACAGATTTATTTAAATTTTATTTCCTCATCACCTCCTATTTATGCATATTCATTCTAAACATACTTAAGACTGAATTCCATTATTCACTAAGATCCTGTTTTTCCCCATTTGGGAAAAATTGCAATTCAATTTCTCGCTTTTGCCACTTGTACTGCCCATCTATGCATATTCAAGAAGGACTGTCAGTGCAAACGTGCTGGTTGGAATTATGAAAGGCACCACTCACCATCATTCCCATGCAACCTTCCTTTCTGAAGTGTGAGGCCTGAGCATGTCCTTTTCCTTTGTTTATTGTCTACAGAGGAGGCGATGTGAGGATCTTGGCACTCACTGCGCAGTGACTCTTTCACATCTCCATGGAAACAGTGCATCAGCACATCTCTCGATGGCCATTATTAAACAAGGACACTGTTATTATCCAATAATAAACAGTCGTCCTCTTCAGGATAACTGGAGCCATCTGTTAGAATGTGAAGAGGGTGTGGATTCATAACTTAAGCATGGTGAGAAAAACATTAGGAATCATCCTTTGCACTCTTGTAGTTAGAAGTGCATAATTGCCACATACAATGCATTCTCAAAGCATGCCAAAAGGTAGTGTAGTATTTAATGACAACATCTGGCCATTTCTCCTTGCTTTCTCTATAGATTACAGAGGCCTACATCCAATGTCACTAGAGGATGCCGTAGGTGTAACTACCTGTTGCTGCTTGGCAACATCAGCAGCTGAAGACTCATAGACAAACATACTCGCCTAATCCAAGAAACACATTCA
This sequence comes from Urosaurus nigricauda, assembly GCA_034509955.1. Lineage (NCBI taxonomy): Eukaryota > Metazoa > Chordata > Lepidosauria > Squamata > Phrynosomatidae > Urosaurus > Urosaurus nigricauda. Next base: position 249,385,422 of record JAOEGL010000001.1, on the reverse strand, counting down.
AGGGTATGCTATATGTGTTGGCCATATAGCAAAGTATAATAATATCCAAAATCCTCAAAATCTGAAAAGTCTAACAACATTTATTGGAATTATAGTTTGTAATATTTGTAACATTAGGATTCCTGGCTTTTTAAGTACCTAATGTATATGCGTTGAGCGTCTGAGAGGATGTTATTGTTTTAGATGTTTTGTGATATTATGTGATTGATTTGTTGTTTGGATGTTGTATTTATATGTATAATCAATAAAGGAAAAGGAAAAAAATCTGACTTCCGTTAGCATGGAATTCCATTAGAATGAAATTCAGATTTTATCTCCTCGACTTTGGAACAATTTGTTCCCAGTGCTATATGGTCAGAAAGAGGAGGGATCCACTTGCATAGATATATTTCCAAAGAATGCCAACAGCATGTTGAGAAACTGCAAGCCCGTGACAAATGTCATTTTACAATTTTTTTTCTCCTCTATGATTCTCAACACCTTTGCAGATGAAGAAGCCAGTGGAGCTTCGAAAGTTTGCATCATGTAGTTTGTGCATTTTGGTTGGCCAATTAAAGGTGTGACTGTTTTGTGGGTTTTTGATATTACTGTACCATACTTGCCTAATATTCATCACCTTCTCCACCTCGTCCTCATCTCTTCTTCCCACCTCTCTCTTTCTCACCAAACGTAAACTTTTCTCTAAGTAGCACAAGGCACCTTGCAAGGTTCTAACCTTTATTTCAACAATAACCTTGCTATTAGATGACAGATAGCAACTGCCCCCATGGTTATCCAGTGTGCTTTATGACTGAGGAGGGATTTGCATTTGGGTCTCCCTGGAAAGAAAGCTGTCAAAGTTGTTTACATTTCATTCACAGAATCATACGATTGGAGGGGGTCTAATATGCAATTTCATCCTACTCCTTATATGATGCCAGAAATATAGAGTCAAAATATCTCCTACAAATGTCTGTACAGTCTCTGCTTAAAGACTTTAAATGAGCAACTGCCACTGTCCTCAGTAACTGGTTCCATTGTTAAACTGCTTTTTCCATTAAGAGGCTTCTCCTAATGCATCCCCTCTTTTTTTCCCTTGCTTCCATAAATTTTGAGCTATCTTTTTAAAATCCATCTTTGCCTCTGAAGCCAGAGGGCTTTTAAATCCAGTAAAATGAGTATTTTTAAAAGGACAGTAGAGTGTAGTGCACTTTGGGAGTCATCATATAATCTAGAAAAAAAGTCCGCTCCTTCTTTTGGTCTTGTTGCAATATTATTATATTTTTGGTAGCTTTGTAAAAAGAAGTTTCTCCTTCACTCTAAGGGATAGCTTCCTACACTGGCAATTCTTATATTTACTCAAATGAAGAAATGTCAATATTCTTTCTATTAGTTGCCAAGACTTGTTTGTAGCCATACAATGTAAGAAGAATAATATTTTTGTAGTTTGGAGCAGTGTTTTCTTCACTGCTCTTGATAGTGTTTGAGAATTACCTATTGCCAGCATTTCTTGTGATGCTGAAAAAAAAAACTCATTGCATTGTTTGTTGCTTTGCTATTTACATTTCTATTATTTCCCATTACTTTTCTGAGAGAAAAACAAAAGTTTAGGATTGATCAAAGAATTAAATAAAACTTGGAGAAATCCTGTCAAAATGCCACTACAATGTCTTTTATCAATTTTTTTATTTTGTTTAAATATTTATTATTTATTATAACTTGTTTACAAAGATGTCCATTACAATATTTACCAAAAAAGAAAGAAAGAAAGAAAACTGTTACTTTCAGTGTGTCAGAGTTTCTATTTGTTAAGTACATAGTACTCATATAACACATATATTATCATCCTGTATCCCAAAATCCTCTGTATTGTTCTCTAAGTATCTTTTCCCGCGATCTCACAGTTGTTTGTTTAACTACTTGTTTAACTACTTGATCATTGAAGACCTTTTATCAATTTTTGAAAGTAACTACAAATGGTTACTTATTACAGCTAGTATCAGTTAGTAGCGTATGTGTTAAATCTCTTTCACACACAATTGTAGCATGTTGATACCACTTTAACTGCCATAGTTGCATTCTGTGGAGATCCTGGGATTTGTAGTACACTGAAACACCAGATCTCTCTGGCAGAAAATTATAAATACCTCTCTTTAAATACCAAAGCCAGGATTCCATACAATGGGGACAACACAATTAAAGAGGAATCAAAATGCAATACATGCATAACGCAGAATAATAAAAAGGTGAGAAAGAGGGATTCTGTGAAGAATATTTGATTTAGCATATTTGATTTATTTTAGCATGAGCTTTGATGGATATTAGTTTGCTTCTTCAGATCCACTGACAGAGTATTTAACCACAGTTACACAATTGTGAGAACAGGACAGAATGTAATAGGATGAAGAAAGATTCAGATTGTGACCTTGGCCATAACTCTTCAAAGAGTTCTGTAAGACAATATAGGTCTTTCAAGTAGTGGATCTGTCAGTAGTGGAGTGTGAAAGCAATAAATCTGCTTACCAAAAGTAAGCTTCTTTAGAATCAAAACCTTCTCAGAGACGATTTCTGATATTGTAAGTGCAGTTCTGAAGATTCACATATTAATATATATGTTGGGTGCCAAGAAACCATTATCTCTGTTCATACCACTGTTAATAGATTAGAATATGTGATTATGATCCAATCTGCACTGCAGAAATAATGCAGCTGGATACTCCTTTAACTGCCATAGCTCAATATTATGGAATTCTGGGATTTGTTGTTTCATGAGATATTTAGCCTTCTCTGTTAGAGACTGTTGGTGCTACAACAAACTACAGATCCCAGGATTATGAATCATTGTGCCATGACAGTTAAAGCAGTGTCAAACTGAATTATTTCTGCAGTGCAGATGATGCCTGTGTCCCAATTCAACTGTTTCTCTTTTCAATTTTCCTTTTATTTTGTTGTTCTTGTTGACAAACTACTACTTTCATTCCAGAGACTGTATGTCCAAGAGAGCTGAAATGTTCCGCAACAGGTTTTTGGTTCTTGCCATTTCTAATGTCAGATGTGTGGCCATTTATCTTCTTTAATAGAGAATGTCCTGTTTGTCCAGTGTAGGGGGAATTTCTGGCGTAGGATGGCATATATCACACTGGAGGAAGAGCAAGTGAAAGTATTTTTGATGCTGTGACAACTTGTAATATTGCTGTATGGGTAGACAGGGAACAGAGTTATATCAAGTTTGTAGCATCTTGTCCCTATATTCTCATCCATGTCATGTATCCTCTTGTAGCTGCATAGTGGTTTAAACTTGGAGTTTGTTTGTAAGCAAGTAAAGACTGTCACTCAAAGCCATTTAGAAGGCAGTGATATTCTTTAGCCGAGATCTTGAGGTAATGATTCTGCTCTGGGATTTCCTTTGACCTTAAAAAAGCTATTTTAAGTTTTAAGTAAACCTATTTAGGAGATAGGACCCAACTCTTTGGATTGCTCTTCTAAAGATCAGATCAAACTCCAAAGCAGATTCACCACTCTACCAATATGGAAGCCACCAGCTGCTGCTGGTTACACTGACAAAGGGACAAGTCTTTTATGCACTACATCATTTTTGATTGGTTACTTAGTTACATTCTTTTTACTTCCTTCTTACATGGATCCTCCTGTGTCCAAGCTCTGATATCTTCATGGATGTCTTTAATCTCAATATGATATACCCCTGCTTGCTTGTTTGCTTGCTCTTTGCTGCTGTAAAATATAATGTATGACAACAAATAATCAGAAAAAGAAACCTCATGTTGTAGAAATTCTCCTGCTTTTTGTTTAACGATATCTACTGAGCCAATAGTATGTCTTATAATATCTGGATAAGATTTCACTTTTAGGTTTTCTTCTCATTGGCCAGTATACATTTTCTTATAAATAATGTTACCAACATTGTATATATCTGATGATCCAGTGTGACATGTAAGTCACACTGATACCATTGATACATATAACTTTATGAATGGTTTTACATACAGAGAGACAGAAAGAATGATATCAGTTTTGCTTTGTGGCACATTCACTTTTTTTTTTTAATGTCAGATTCATTCCATCCTGTGGAAAATTATGAATTTTGGCAAGCTCTTGTCATAAAGCAAAGGGAACAAAATTTTCAGTCCTCTCCAGTGGTCAAGTTTGGTACAGCTATTCTCTGTGTGGATAAGATCACTTGTCTGCTAACAAAGAGAGAGGCAGCAGTTCAGATTCAGGACTACCTATGCAACTGCCGCAAACAACTTCAAAGCCAGAGTTTGCACAGAGACGAAAAAACCTGTCAGCTTAGCTTCCTCCACCATTTAACTTTTTAAAAATATAAACTTGACATTTCTCTGTTGAATTTATGAAGCAATTTAGAGATTTTGGAAATGGAGAGAGCTGGTAGGTGCTGAAAATAATAAATATATTCCCAATTTAGACACATGAATTCTGAGCAGAACCTCATGCATGTTCTGATTCACACAAGAGGCTTCCTGAATACAGGGGCATTCCTAGACATTTCAGCTAATTCTATGCAGAAATTCCTTTTCAAATGGTCACAATGCTTGCAATAAAGTATCTTTCCATATTTCATTTTAAATCACTGATATTCACTGGCATGACACAGCTATAAATAAAAGTAGTTTGCATTTCTCTAAGAGCAAGGCTGATGGACTAGAAAGGGACATAAATGTGAATTAGCACCCCTCTTCCTTAGATTTTTCTGGATTGGAACCATCATGTATATAGAGAGGAAAAAGGCTGTATCTGCACTGCAGAATTAATACTGACACCTCTTTCATTGCCATGACTCAATGCTATGGAATCCTGGGATTTGTAGTTTTGTGAGATACTTTGCACCCTCTATCAGAGTGCTCTGGTGCCAAAAGAAATGACAAATCTCAGGATTACATATCATTAAGCCATAACAGTTAAAGTCTTGTCAAACTGTATTATTTCTGCAGTGCAGATGCAGCTGTGATCTGAAGATTTCTGTTCAGCCTATCAATATGACTTCTTTTCTTTTTAGATGATTTTTTTTAATCCTACTGCCCCGCAATATGAACAAAACTTCATTTCATTTTTGGCTGATTACATTTGAACTGAACATAGCTCATATAAGAGGAATTTCTATTTCCATTTCTATTTCCATGGCTATTGCAACTGAACCAAATTAAATGTATCCCTACTATCTCCATTTGTCTTTAAGGCAAGATAACCACTTATGCAAGTTTCACTCTAGTTTTGGTCGCTGAAGGATTTTACTGGGTCTGACTGGGCCCACTGAGTGGGAGCATCATCATTGTGTCCCTACAGAAGAGTCATTAAATTTAGGTAAACTGTGGTGATGTGTAAATACCTTAGTAGCAGATGGATTCTTCATTCCACCAATTTGCTGCTATCTGCTGCTAACTCTCTCTCTCTGCAGCAGATAAAAGGTGTGTATGTGTGTGTGTGTGTGTGTGTGTGTGGATGGAGATAGATATATATAGAGAGAGGCTTCAAAGCTTTCATTAAGAAGTCTCCTTTCTTTTTTCTTCTGTCCTTTGAGTATGTCTGTGAAATTCCATGTAAGGAATGATAATGTGTAACATCTTAAAATATACCCTGGGATCCTCCTTTTGTTGGAAGAAGGCGAAACCCATTCAACTCCACATCGTCATTATGGATAGAACAGCAATAATTAATAAACCCATATGAGCCTGTGAGATCTCTTTTGTGTGCGACTTTAATCTGTGCATCTGACACTCACTGGTCACTGCCTATGCCTGGTAATCCACTCTGACACTGATGTGAGAAACACTGCAGGGATAATCGTCACATAAACGTGAGCAATCCTTTGCCAGTTATTCCATACAGAAAAATGCAGAGACGCTAAACAAGTTATTTATTTTCCTTGAAGAAAGCACCATCACGGTGTTTCAAAAATGACACTATTTTTGTGTTTCTGTCCATTTCAAGGAAGCTCCTGTTGTCAAAAGAAAAACAGGGAGACAGCTATGGTGCATTTCTTTAAAAGAGAATAATCTCTTGCATCAGAGAAATACATAAAATATGTTTCACATGTATTATGTGCCATCTCTAATGCTGTAGAATTTTGATAATATTCATGCATCCTTCTGTCATCCAAAATTTGTATTTTTGGAAGAGAAATATTTTCCCCCACAAACCATATGCTGTCAACCAATCCAAAAAAAGCATATTTGTTTGTTGGTTTATGATAACACTGCGATTTAGTTAGGTGTGCTCTGGTTGTGAATGCACACACAGGAGAAGAGGTCATATCATGACAAATAGTCTCTTGACACTTGAGTTTTGTGCAGTGCCTATATTTCCTGAGAACATTTTTTAAAAAATGGAAAAGGTAACTGAGTGTATGTTTCACTAATATTAATGCATGTTATTGGAAGTGGTAAGGACAGATGGAAATATATCAATACAGTTTTTAAAATTAGAAAAAGTACCATGGAACATGGATGATTATTTATTACAACAGAAACATCCCACAAGCTTCCAGTTTCAAGCAGGCTACTGAATACAAAGTACACTATAAATGTGATGGGCCATTGGATGTGGTCAGTCCTGTGTATGTAAAAGGGTATTGTGGACAAGAGCTTTTTTCACTGTACAACTCAGATCTGTGTAATTGGATTGAAATCCTCTGTAAGGCACCATTGCAGAGACTGAGTCTACACCACTGAAACAACTGAGGACACAACTGAGCCTGAGGAAAACTACCAATCCAATCTTTGTTGAAATGAAGCCCCACCTACATGATAGCAAGAGCAGTTCTTCAGTCTAATCAGACCTGAGGGAACACTATGAGGATCTGAGTGGTTCTATACAACTTTTGTTTCATGTAGAGATATACAAATCATTCTGTATTGGGTCTGTGCAGATTTCACATGTATTCACTCAGATTTCTTCAGTCCACTTTCTGTATTACTCTGCAATTAACAACAACAACAACATTAACATACTCTTTCATTTTTATACACAACTTTCCATAACATGTATGTTTGGAAAGTATATCCCCTTGATATTTGTATTTTTGTGTGGCATGTTTGCTAATATATGTAGTTTGCATCCAGTTTTTGATGCAAGAACTTCATTGCAAAAATCCAGAAAAGTGCAAAATCCCAAGCATACTGTATTTGTCCAGAAGCGTGAAGAAGGCCAACTTTCTTAGAAATCTTGAGCAAGTAAAATCTCCATTGTTAGCTTCAAGCTCTGACTTTCTCACTCTGAATGTCTCCTCAGAGGGGGTAACAATACAAAGCATCTCAAACCAACTTTGCTTCTGGCACTTCTGTTCTCATCCACTTAAAACAAGCCATCAGCCTTCACCATATCTTTTGTTTACGTCACTGTCTTTGCTCCTTGCTTCTCTTTCTCTGTCCCTGACCTTCAGCCTGTCAGAGGCAATACTATTGTCTCCATTCATTTGTTCTTCACCTACCTTTGTCAGTGCAGATTGTTACAAAAATAGGCCCCATGTCTGATATTCCCTTATCCGCAAGATGCTTCACCAATTCCTCAAGATGTTTCACTAACAAAGCTAACAAAAGGCAAAAGTAGGAGGAGGAGAGGGAAGCTGGGCCATAGAATCATAGAATCATAGAATCATAGAAATTTAGAGTTGGAAGAGACCACAAGGGCCATCCAGTCCAACCCCCTGCCGTGCAGGAACTCCCAATCAAAGCATACCCGACAGATGGCCATTCAGCCTCTGCTTAAAAATCTCCAAGGAAGGAGACTCCACCACCCTCCGAGGGAGTGTGTTCCACTGTCGAACAGCTCTTACTGTCAGGAAGTTCCTCCTAATGTTGAGGTGGAATCTTTTTTCCTGCAGTTTGCATCCATTGTTCCGAGTTCTGTTCTCTGGAGCAGCAGAAAACAAACTTGCTCCCTCCTCAATGTGACATCCCTTCAAGTATTTAAACAGGGCGATCATATCACCTCTTAACCTTCTCTTCTCCAGGCTAAACATCCCCAGTTCCCTAAGGCGTTCTTCATAGGGCAAGGTCTCCAGACCCTTCAGCCACTTTAGAAGCAGCTGAAAAAGTTGGGTTACAGAAGATTAATCAAGACTGTTCCTGCCACACACAGACAGGTGGAAAGTTATAAAATTATGCATAATGTAGAGAAAGTGGACAGAGAGAAAGTTTTCTCCCTCTCACCTAGTTCTAGAACTTATGCTCAACATATAAAACTAAATCCTTGGAGATTCAGGATAGCCAAAAGGGAGCTTTCGTTTTTCAATAATTCATGGAGAATCAGTGAGGAGATTTTGTAAGCAATGTTTGCCCAGTCAAATAAATACTAGTAAATCAATGAACCAAATTCAGAGTAAGAGTTTCTTTTTGAAAGCTTTCTTTAAAAAATTCTCTTCCCCTATATACTGTGATGTGGGTGCTCTACATATGCTCAGGGGCCAGGCCTCAGTTCCTAAGGACAGTGGCAGGTTTGTTTCAAAAGTTTAAAGATGCTTGAATATCATGGTATCTGGTCTGGAAATCCTACTACTTAATTCAGTCTAGAGTACAAGTCTGTGGCCATTTATCATGCCTTCACACCAAATATGCTTACAACCAGGGTTGGTCAAACTAGGGCTCATTTTACTTTCCTCAGGATCCCCTAAAATAAAGTTTTGCGAAACCTCTGTTGCAGTGGATGGGCAAAACAGGGCATGGGCATGTGTGGGCATAACTTGTTCTAAAGCAGGGCTTCCCAAACTTTGTTACTCCAGTTGTGTTGGGCTTCAGTTCCCAGAATTCCTTACTATCGACCAAGTTGGCTGGGGTTTCTGGGAGTTGAAATTCCAAACATCTGGAAGGCCAAAGTTTTGGAACTAGTGTTCCAAAGAGAAAATGCTACACTCGGAGTCTCCCAGCTGTGGTAATAATCCTTTTTTGCTCCCCCAACTGGGTGGGTGGGGGCTGAGAGGAACAAGGGTCTTCAAAAATGAGAAAAGATCACATTCAACATGTAGGCCATATAATTCTCACCCTTGATTCAGGGTGTATCCACACTGCACAATTATAGCAATTTGATACCACTTTAATTACCACAGTCAATGGCAAACAGGTGACATAGTTAACAAAACTATCAAACATTATAGTTAGGTCCCTCCCCGGCTTCCTGGCCATTGATTGGCTGGCAGGTCTATTTAGGGCCGTTCGGCGCTAGCATTCGGTGACATTTTGGCCGGATCCCCACCCTCCCTCCCTCACTGGTGTGGTGTTGTCACAACTTTCCTAGGACGATAGTATAGGTCTCGGATCTGGTGGGCGTAGTTTCCTGTGCTGCAGAGCACTGGATCAGGAATCTCACAGGGACCCCAGGGTGCTGAGGTTTTTGCGATGTTGCCAGTGTGGGGGCAGCATCAGTTCAGCGCTCCCCAGTGTCATGGGTCAAAGATGCACATATGTGCATAACCGGCACCCAAAGTGGCGAGCACACTTTAAGCCGGTTACCCCCTGTCATCCCAAAGCCTGGCCATGACCAGGCACTTCGGTTGGTGAGTGGCAGATCCAGACCTCATGCTTTCAGGCCAACCCTCTTTTTCCTGCTTGCTAGATACAATAAAGTTGTGGCCTCTTTTTCTGCCAATTGCTTGTCTGTTGTCTTCTCCCCTTCCTCAGCAATAAGCTAAAGCAAACAGGTGACATAGTTAACAAAACCACCAAACTTTAAAGTTTTGTTAATCATGTCAACTGTTTGATCTGGCTCATTATCTCAGGGATTCATTAGTTTATAATTGGGTGAGTAGCCACACTTGTGCATGCTGCCTTGAAGGTTATAGCACTTGGCGATGTATTCTCTAGTTGGGAAGTTTATTTTACACACATTTAGGTTTGTCCTTTGTTATTTCTGATTATTGTCACTATAGTCATCCCTTAGGTGATTTAGAAAGATTGACGGCTGATCTGTTTTCTGTGTTGTCACTTGGAATGTCTCTTGGAAACTGGAACATCACAACACTGTCAGAGAATTCTTTAAACAGTTTCACCATCCTGAGTGTCTTAAAACTGTACATCCAGTCTACCAGCAGCTTGTAATGAATTTTTATATCTACGGGGATTTTAAATCTGTTGTGGAGTCATCTTGTAACTTTGTTTTTATATTCAGCCCACCTGCATGTTCAAGTGAATTTTGATATCTATGAGGATTTAAATCTCTTGTGATAGGAATGGATTAAAGACTGTTTTCTGTAATTTGTAGCTTTATTGATGATAATTGTGTTTCATAGACCAATGTTGTGCTCCAAGATGTAGCTGTATATAGTATTATAGTATTGTCATTTTTCATTCTTGCGTGTTTATGTGTGTTTTTATTTGATAGAATTATGCACCTGTTGTGTTTATAATTCCACTGTTTGTTTTGTTAGAGCTGTGTGCTTTATTTGTTTTTTGTCTTCCCTTTTTGGAGATGCTTCTCTCCCCCCTCTTTTTTTTGGGGGGGGGGCTATATATTACCAGCAGACACAGAGAAAATATGTCTCATCTCAGTAACTGGGAAACAAGACCCTTATGTCAAAATCAAAAGCTTCTTTTTTCGATCCGATTGGATCTGATTCCCTCTACTCATCTGGCCCTCATAGCTGGCCCTCATAGCTACCTTGAATTCCATTTTGAGAGAAAGTAAGGATATAAATTCAATAAATAAATAAATGAGACCACGAGTCCTCAGTGTCTGCAACTACAGTATATATTTCATCCTGAGCATTGGATTGATTTCAGCTCAGCCCTTCTTGTCACTGACAAACAATAATTAGATGTTGCATGAAAAGCTCATCCTCCAGTAGACTGTTTAAGATCACAAGGCTCCAGAATGTGGTGTTCTCACATTCTGGCATGGAGGTTTAATATTTTGTTATTCTTGTGTGCCTTCAAATGATTTCTCACTTATGGAGACCCTCCCCCACTCTGAAATATATGTTTCGACTGTTAAAATATTACAGCTTTTAAAGACCTTTACAACGTAGCTTTTTCAAATGTAACTTTTAATCTGATGTTAGTGAGTCACTGTGATAAAACACACATACACACAGAGAGAAAGATCCCAGGGACATTGGAAAGACAAACAGAGTTATTGTCTCTTCCTTGGTAGGTTTTGAAGCCTATCAGTTCTATTTTTTCTCCTTTGCAAGCATTAAAATAGGCTTTCTTTATGTCTGTATATTGAACCCTAGTAATAGAAGACTTGGCATCAATCAAGAGCTGGGTTTGACTGTCAGCATAATAAAATTCACTGGGGCCATTTTGCTCGTCATTTGAGAGCTTACATTTTTTGAGATGTGACTGGCTGTCTTTTTGTCCTTGAGCTCTTTCAGAATAGCCATGCTGCTCATGATTTTCCCATTTTCAAATGTGGTCTTATGAAACTCATTGGGTATGTGCCTTGAAAGGCAAGTGGCTGCAGTGTTTGACATCGTGCACAGTTTGGAAACTTTATGAAAGTACCATCCTTTCTAAACTTATTAAACTTTTGCCCTTTCCAGACCACCCAAAAGGGGCAGTCTGGTGCCACTCTTTTTAGCTGCAGAGCTTCACCGCAGCAGCTAGACACCGCGGTGAAGCTCTGCCGCAAAAAAGGAGTGGCGTGATTTAGGGAAAAGACACCATTTGGTGCCTTTGTGGTGCCGCAACTGCACAGCTCCGTGTGGAAGCTGTGCAGCTGTGGTGCCACCATTATGTACGCTGTCTAAATGTCATTACGTAATGGCTCCACCGCCATTACGTGCTAGGGTTCGGGAGCATGTGAACGTTGTGAGCTCCTGAACCCTAATGGCACAGCCCAGGCACCTTTTAGTGCCCGTCTAGATCGGGCCCTTGTGAACAATCTCAACCCCAGATCCCAATGTCTCCTACATGCTGGCACCACTTACTCTGATACATTAGTTCTTATATAGCTTATGTGAAAGTTCCATCTCCTAAACATATTTCCCATACTCTTCCTCCCACCTGGTTTCCACACCCTTGTGTTCATAATGCATATACAAAGGATGGGCAACTGCAGGGGTGGAACACCCACATTTTACCCCATATACCTACCACTGTACCAGTGCATTCAGATTACTTCTGATTTCATTTTTGGACTAGTTTTCAGACAGTATTTTCAGGCTTTGAGGCCATTTGGGGATGACAAACTGCCTAAGAGAATTATTTTGGGGCAGCATCAATCAGCCACTTTATGTATAACTAGCTTTGGACTCAAGATGGCTTCCATTTTTTAACAAACAAAAATGTAAAAAGCATAAAAAATTAAAATTAAAATAATGTTACATGATCTAGAGAATTAAATAATTTAAAAGCATAGAATGAAAGTACATTAAACAAAACACCCTTTTACGAGAAAAATAAAAAGTTTCCAAAGGCTACTGAAATAGTCTTCATATGCTGAGAAAAGGATTGCAAGGAAGGGACAAATTTCCTTAGGAAGGGAATGCAAGATTCTAGAAGCAGCCAAAAAGAAGGCCTTCTCCTGCATTCTCACTAAATATGCCTGTGAAGGTGGTCGAATTGAGAGACAGACTCCACCAAAGATACTGGAGTTTAGAGAGGCATAGTACTTCAGTTGATCTAGAGCCAGAGGAGAGCCTAGTGGCTGGGGGAAAAATAGGTTCTGCTACAGATTTAAGCAATGGCTAATTGGGCTTAGCTTAGCCTCACCTATGCATGGACTTCTTTCAGTTGCATCCAGACTAAACTACTGTAATGCACTCTGTAACATAGTCTGCATAGGGCTTTCTCTGAAGAGGTGTCCAGAACTAGTACATCATACTCCATGGGTATATGTTGAGGCTTAGTCGGTGTAGGAAACATTGTGGCCTGGTCTCCAGTACCTTAAATAGCACTTTGTAAATAAAAAGCTTGATTTGCCCTAACTTGGATGCTATAGTTGATACAAGTCTGATGGATGCAACTTTGTCCAGTGATAATGGATACTTTTCCATTTGGGCTGTCCAAGGATTTGGACAGGAACCTTAGAAAGCCAAGAGTCAGCACATGTATACTAGACCCTTGTCCTTATTTATACAGGCTAGAGGATAACTGCATGTGTAGGTAATGGGATTAATTAATACTCCATTAGTTATGGTCTCGATATGCTTGAAGGTTGTTGTTGTAAGACTTCTACTGGGGGAAAAACATGCCCTGGATCCTCCTATATTAGATAACTATTAACCAATCTTCTGTATTTGAGCAAGGCAAACTTTCAGGTTCAGGAGTTCTTGGATAAACTGGATTGTCCAGGTCCATTTCACCCTGGTTTCAGGCCTGATTATAAGATGGAAATGGATTTGATTGCCTTGATACAAGAAACTGGTCAGGGAGGAGTGTGTTCCTGTTGGTTCTGCTGGACTTCTTGGCAGCTTTTGATACAATTGTCTTGGTATCAATATCCTTCAGGTCAGTTCAATGAGATGGGACTTGAGGGCTCACTGGGATGGGGCTTGATTTATGGTGGGTCCATCTCTTCCTAGAGAAGTGATCTCAGAAGGTGGTGCTATGGAATTACTTGGCCATTGGCCTATAGAGTCTCCCAGAGTTCTGTTTTGACCCTATGCTATTTAAACTATGCATGAAACTGCTGGTAGAGGTTGTTTAGAGTTTGGGGGTCACTTGTCACCAATATGTTGATGATATTCATCTCTATTACTCCTTTCCACCTACTTCCAAGGAAACTGTTAAGTTTATCGCACAGGGGCCGCAGGGAACGGGATGAGAACAGAACGGAAGGGGGCAGGAATGAATGGGGAACACATTTTACTGCACACAGAAATCCCTCAATCGTTCCATTCCCTTCCAGAGGAGAGGATTTTTTAGAACTATTCAAAACTGTTCTCAAAAATTGCCTCCTCTCTGGGATGGACTGGGAACAAAAGGGAAGGGAATGGAATGAGTGAGGGACTTCTTTGTGCAGCAAAATGTGTCTCCCACTCATTCCGTCCCTATCCCGGCCCCTTTTGGACCGTTTGCTGGAGCCCAGTGCGATAAACTACTGTGTGAGCTAAATTGGTGCCTGGTGTCTATAAAGGATGGGATGAGGGTGAACAAATTGATGCTTAATCCAGACAAGAGAGAGGTGCTCCTGATCAATTGAAAGACAGATTTAGGAATAGGGATTCAGATGGGCTTGTGTTTTTCCTGAAGATACAGGCTTGCAGTTTGAATCTACCCCTGGATTCAGCTCTGAGCCTGGAGGCCTAGATTTCAACACTGCCCAGGGGTATATTTGCACAGGTAAAGCTAGTACACCAGCTGCACCTATTCCTGAAGATGCTCTATATAAATAGGGAGATGCAGTTCTTTAAATAATAATAATATAATAATAATAATAATAATAATAATAATAATAAATATTTATTTATATCCCACCCCGATTGCTCACTCAGAGGACCGGGATATAAATAAATATTTATTATTATTATTATTATTATTATTTAAAGAACTGCATCGCCCTATTTGAGCTTGTGCTGTATGATCTTCAGGAAAGACCCTTCTCTCTGTCCCAGTCTTAGGCTCATTTGGTGAGAACAAGGTTGGGGGCCTTCTCGGTTGCTGCTTACAGACTTTGGTACTCCTTCCCTAGGGAAGCTAGGCTGGCTTCCTTTTTGCCCTTCTTCCACCAGCAAGTAAAAAACTATGTTGTGAAGCTTTTAGGAATTATTTGATGGTCCTTTAGTGGTGTGCTACACTGATTTTTTTTTTCATATTGTCTTTTAATACATTTTAAATGGTTTTACTTCTGTGGACTGACTGTTTGTTTTTTGTGTGGTTTCTAATCTATTCTGGTTTTATGAATTTGTAAACTATTTTGAGTCCTAGTATTGGGACTGGAGAAAGGGTGGGACATATATAACATAAACAAATAAATAGCCAGCTGCTTACTCTCGGAAAACCCAGATACCCAACATCCTTGTGCCCCGCAGCCTCATCATTTTTACCCCCAAACAGCTAGTCTCTATGCATTACATAGAGTGGTTATTATTAACAACCACATCAGTGTGCATTGGTCCTTGTGGACTTGCGATTATACATTAATTGCTTGCCCTGTTAAAAGTAGACCAAACCAGAATTAAGCAACTATCGGTGAGCCACTTAACTGTACGTGCTTCCTCCCTCACCTCTTGGACTTGGATTTGCTGTTATACATGTTACAACTTGTTCATCTTGGCAAATAAGAAGGAAGGGATGTTCTTGAATTCCCATTCAGGGTAATCCTAAGCCTGAAAGAGAGTCAAGTAGCATCACAAGATTTATTTTAAGCAAGGTTAGAAAATGGCTGCATGCAATGATTAATTAAGGCAAGGATGGCAAGGATCAAGTGGAATTCAAGAGAAGACGGGTATGATGTTAGAGTGTGCAGCTCAATCCCTCAGGCAGTTCCTGATCCCTTAACCCTGGGCAGCACTACATCTGCACAAGGCTTAGCTCTTCAACACTGTCTTTCCACTCTCTGACTGTGACAACTATATTAAAATACAGGGAAGCTTAAATGAAGAGTCTATAGAGTAAAAAAAAAAAGCATAACCTACATTGGCAATCTTACCTTCTTTAATTAAATTATTTAAAACCAATTCTTTTCCATGGATTTCCCCCCATTTTTCTTTTCTCAGTTGTTAAAGAGAAGTACATTTAAATGCTGGTTTCTGCAGTGATACCTATTTATAGAATACCTGAACCTCTACCACATAAGCCTTGTAGTCCCTGAAGGATATTAAGTTCACTAAGATTTCTTTCACGTCTTTCAGAAATGATGGAAAATGTTAACTCTTTGGAGGTGAAAAACAGCACTAGACTCCACAAGAACATCATACAGATATGGCTAAGTATACACTGTTTAGACCCAGCAGCTCAACTCTAAACAGCATGTCCTGCCTGTATTGGCTTTTTAAAAGCAATCACAGAACTGTAAAACAGGATGATTATACTTCACTAAATACAATTTCTTTCAGTTACATATCTGTACAAGTAATCAAAAATCCTTTATGAGCAGTAGCCCAATATCATTGATTTGACCTTGGCTATTCAACATTAGATGAAACGAATGGCATACTAAATCCTTCAGATAACTTTCAAGAAGTAGAAAATAGTTGGTTGGCCAAGCACCCTCTCCCTTTACCCACAAGGTATGTTGAAAAATCTCAGGCTTTTTTAGGTCACACTGCCTCATTCAAATTATACAATTATACTGCCCATGCTCTTTCCTGTAGAATTCCTAGGATTTGTAGTTTCATGAAGTATTTAAAATTCCCTGCCCACCAGCAGCCCACAAATCTTTAGAATCTGCTGGATGCAATCATGGTAGTTAACATGGCATTAAAGTCCTATAAATTATCTTGTGCAGTGATTCCCAAACTCTGGCTTCCTAGGTATTTTGAACTTCAGCTCCAAGAATCTCAGACTATTGGCCAAGAAGACTGATTCTTCTGGGAGCTGAAGTCCAAAACACCTAGAGGACCAAAGTTGGGGAATCACCGGTATTGTGTGAAAGAGACAAAAAAAAGCAGACCCTTTAACAAGCAGTAAGCTCCTACCCTTTTCACCTGAAGAGGATTTACGAGGATCCTGTGGCTGTTCTGCTTGGAAGTGAGTTCTGTTGTGTGGGAGAGGTCTATCCCTTGGTGTCCTCCTTGTGTGCATCTTCAAGATGACTGGCCACTGTGGGAAACAGCATGTCAGGCTGGATGATATTTGGCTGAATCCAAGAAGACTGTTCTTATCACGTGAAAGGCTTTCTAGGGATAATACAGGTGGGAGTACAAGTGTGGCAATGCATTAAACAGGATGAGAAGTGAACAGGGTGGCAACCAGAACTCAGCAGATATTTGCTACTTAGGCTAACGTTTCAGTGTCTTCTTCCCCATTACTCCATCTGCTAAAACAGCTTCTATCTGAGCATCTTCCTTTAAAGATTCTCTAAATGTATGGGTCTTAGAACTTATCACTTCCTGGACCATCCTAACCTTACTTTATTGCTACGGCACTATATGGAGCTTCTTCATAATCTTAACTTTTCCTCCCCCTCCCCCGGTGCTCAAATCTCTTCACTGGCTGCCGATTAGTTTCCGAGTGCAGTACAAGGTATTGGTATTAACCTTTAAAGCCCTACATGGCTTGGGTCCATCTTATCTGAGGGACCGCCTCATCCCGTACGAACCCCTCCGCACACTCCGGTCTTCTGGGAGGAACCTGTTGCAGCCTATGAAGACTAGACTGACGCAGACCTCCCAGAGGGCCTTTTCGGCTGTCGCTCCCAGGCTATGGAATGACCTGCCAGACAAGATGTGTCTTATTACATCTTCTGATTGCTTTAAAAAATACTTAAAGATGTGTCTCTTTCAGCAGGCCTTCCCAGAAAGTCCTTAATCTTCAGGCTCTGTTTGGGTTAAGCTCTCCCATTAACACTTCAACATCTTGACCCTGATGTCTATGCAATGGGTTGCTGTTTTAATTGGTAATTTTTATTATGTTGTTTTAATTTATGTTAGTTTAATTCAATTTTAAGGGGTGGGTGGTTGGGTATGGGTCATGCATATTTTATCTTGTATTTTTTAATTGATGTAACCCTCTCCAATTGGATACAGAGGAGCGGGCTATAAATAAAACATTATTATTATTATTATTATTATTATTATTATTATTATTATCCCATCTGAAAATTGCCCATTTAATTTAGGCCTCATTCCTGTACCCACTTTATGGGGAATAAACTTGATTGAACTCAGGGGACCTCTTGCTAGTGGTGTATAAATATCTGCTGTTATACTATCAGTCGTGTCAATACTGACATCCTACTCTGTCACGTATGCATGTTCATTGCTCATTGACTATAGCTCATTACTTGCCAGAAATTACATGCACATGTGAATTAGCCAACACAGATAAATCCCACTAGAAAAAAAAAACATTCAATCAATTTTTAGACTTGTGTGCTGTTTAACTGCCCCACACTTTCACTGGTGTTACTAAGACAAGTTGTTAGACTGTTGTTGCAATCTAAACTGCACCATCAATATTAGTGAAAAGGATAGAGTTTTATTGATTGGTAAAGAAGGACTGGATGACAGCTAATGAGCTTAATTCAGACAAGATAGAGTTGGGCAATTTGGCTGACTAGGTAGCAATATACAGCTTGTCCTGATAAAGTTACATTCTGATTTTGGGGATGGGGTAAATAAACTGTCTGTACTGCTGGTGGAGAAAGATTGGCCTTCCCTCCTTCCTTCTGCTTCTGAGAGGGTAACAACAGGAAGAAAAGTTGATGGAATACTGGGAGAATGGATACTTATTGGGATTTAGACAAGAAGGGGGAAAGGAGCTGGTGTCTCACCGGTGTGGGAGGAAAACATTCAGCTGTTTGTTGGTTTGGATTGAAATCTGTAAAAGAGGTTATGATTATAGCTGTCATTTTCTTGTATCTGAGGTGTGCATTACGTACTATAAATCTCATGCTACAAGTCAAAGCATGGCAAAGTTTGGCATCATCTTCAGTGACATGATTATTTTATATTCTATTTGATGTGTGATATATAGTTTGTAAACCCACCTTGGGCATATTTGCATGACCAACAGGATAGAAATGTTTTAAAATAGACTGACAAATAGATTAACAAAGTCAAAGTTAATCACTTATACAAATCTGAATATTTCAGTGATACTGAAATCAATGGGGCCAAGCTAGCCTAATTCTGGACTGGATAATGGACAAGAAGTGAACGATTTTAATACTTCAGAATTACAAGTGGAAAATATTCTGAGTAATAAAGAGAAAAGAAGATCTTCACAATGCTTTCATTTTAAACCAAAATAGCCTGACTCTGTCTCTGTTAATGTATTAATATAATAGAATGCAATCTTTCATGCAGGAAAGTATAGGGCTTTTCTTGAAATGAAAAATGGACAACTACATTGTTAAATTTGTTTGTGCAAAAGGTTCTGTATTATGGGAGATCCTCCAATAGAATATGTGATTTGCATGAAGCAGCCTTTAAAACTGAATATATTTAAGTTTGCAGATTAATTTCCAGAACTGGATATTCTGCTGGGTAATATATAAAACAAAACAGATCTTTAGCATGTGCACATGTTCAAGAATAGGGGAGGTCATAAGGAAAGTAGATCAGCAACTACTGGTAGATTGCCACATGACAGACAAGAGTTTCCCAGTGTTGTAGAAACAGTGACAATCCATTCTAAAGTGCTGAAATCAAGAAAATAGGATGAGATCAAGATATAGGACACCTACAGTTCAGATGCTAAAAGCATATTCCTTGGAGGAGTGTGGGCTAGGGGCACACTCTGTATCCTACAAAGTTTTCCTGTCCAGGGTAATTGTTTTGTTCCTGGATGTACTTTTTTTAAAAAATTGCCCTGAAGTTCACTTTTACCTATGGCAGCCATATGACTAAGATACCTCCAAGAGCCTTAGTTACCATCTGCCCAGCTCAGGTCTTCCAAACACAGAGCTATGTCTCCCTTTACTAAATCAAACCATTTACAGTGTGGTCTCCCTCTTTCTTACTGTCTTCTATTTTACCAAGCATTGTTTTTTCTAGTGTCATGTACAAACAGTCTCAGTTTAGTCATCTTCATTTCTAGTGAGAATTTAGTCTTGATTTTCTTCAAGACCAATGCACTTGTCTTTTCATCAGTGCACAGTGGCCACTGAACTCTCCTCCAGCATGACATTTCAAATGAGCTGATTTTCTTCATGTCAGTGTTCCTCTCTGTCCAGCTTTCACATTCATACATAGAAATCAGAAATAGTGTAGCTGGATTATTCTGATTTTAGAATTTAATAATATATATTTATACTTGTGAATGTTAGCTAGTTCCTTGATGAATTCCTTGGTCTTCTAATTTCTTAACTACAGGCTCCATTTTGGTTAATGACTGAGCCAAGATATAGAAAATCTTTATTTCAATGTCTTCATTACCCAGCTTTAAAGTTATATAAATCAACTATGTTCATTATGAGCCCATACAGACAGGCCAAATTAAAGCTGCTTTAGTTCACTTTGGAGGTATGTTGTTTAAATGATACATTGTGTCCTAAGAGTCTGGAAGCTGTGCGAAAGCCACACTCCAGTCCTCAGAACTGAAACATTTTGTGCGGCTTCCAGACTCTTAGTACGCATGCATCATTTAAACAACATACCTCCAAAGTGACCCGGAGCAGCTTTATTTTGGTCTGTCTATATGGGGCCTATGTTTGTCGTCTTAATATTTCCCTTCATAATATTCAGGTTTCTAGGGAAAGAGAAATCTGCTAATTTAATTTATTTTTAAGGGGTGGGTGGCTGGGAATGGGTCAATGAAGTGTTTTAATTTGTATGTTTTAATCTTGTTGTACCCCGCTCCGATTGTACTCACAGAGGAGCGGGCTAGAAATAAAGATGATTATTATTATTATTATTATTATTATTATTATTATTATCACCCCTGTGACACTTCTCCTGAGATGGGGGTAAGTGGAGGAAGCAAAAAAAATAAAAATAAAAACAAAAATAAAAAAAATACGGTAACCATTTTATTCAAAGTGGTTGTGTTCAACTGTAGAAAGTTGACTGAGTATTGAAATTACCTTTCGTAACCCGGAAGCTTTCGTTTCCTGGGGGACCGCTTTAGCGAACGGACCGCGCGGCCATTTAAAGGGGCCGCGCGGCTTTTTTTCTTTCGTATCCCGAGGGATCTTTCAGATCCCGGGGGATACAATGCCAGGCTTAGAGTTTGACTTGCAACAAACATCAGGATAGTTGAAATCCCACATTACTACTGCATCTGTCCTCTCTAAATGTGTGGCCCATCTGTTCCAAGAAGGCATCATCCACGACTTCCGTCTGGCTTAGGAATCTGTAGTAATTCTCCACAATGACATTACTGTTATTTCTCTTCCTCTTTAGTTTTACTCTGATACTCTCTATCTGGCTTCCAGCATTGATCTCATGGATCTCTTCGCAGGTGTAAACATCCTTGACATATAATGCTAATTTTCCTCCTTTACCATTTGGTCTATTTCTCTGAAATAGATTATACCCCCTCTCCCCAAATTACTATATTCCAATCATGACACTCTTCTCACCACTCAGTCTCCTCCAACAAAATAACACAGGTATCTATGGGCCTTTTCAGCCTAGGAGTTTGTAGTCTGGGCAGGTACTAGAGCTCTCTGACTGAGAATTCTAAATTCCCTTCCTTGAACTATAAATCCCAGGTTTCCACAGGATGAAGTCATATCAATTAAAGTGGAATCATAGTGCTATAACTATGTAGTGTGAAAGGACTGTAAGTCCTGTGAACATTAAGAGGCTTTAACCTAATTAAAAGAATTTGTGGTCACTGAGTGTCCCATTTCTTGAAAGATGATCCCAGCATCAAAGTCTTAAAGAGTATGTGGTCATCTCAGATGTGCATACAAACACCAAGACAAAAAAAAAAAAAAAAAAGGCAAATTGAATCCAGAAATAAAGTCACAAGGCACACCAGAGGTCAAACTAACACAGTTCTGCCAGCTAATCAGATAAATCAGATGACAGGGATCCAGAGCCAAAGTCAAGCTGCAGTGTAGGGCCCAAAACAAATCAAGTTCAAACAGCAACCAAACAAGGATAGTCTGTGATTCTATGGAAAAAAAAATAACAACATAGTTTCTAATGGTGTGCAATTATAGACCCATTAACTAAAGCATGGAATAGGCCCAGCCTCAGCTTATGTCACAACAAATCTGTTAATGCTTGATGTGCCACAAGACTGTTCACTGTTTTGAGATGTAACTGTCATTGCATAGCTTCAAAGTGGTGTGAGTATACACAGCTTAGACACAGGGAAAGTGGGTTCAGGTTCTTCTGAAGTTTTTGGTAAACATATATTCTGCAGACCAGATGGCAGCTTTTCTTAGGTAAAAGCAAGCATATTATTAGTTATTAGTTACATTTATATTCATCTTTCCCCCAGTGAATATACAGTCAGCCCTTCATCTCCACAGAATTTTTTTTTTATCCATGGATCAAGCATCCACAGATTGAAAAATATTTTTAGAACGTATGAGTTCCCAAGAGCAGTTCTTGATTTTGCTATTTTATATAAAGGACACCATTTTACGACACCATTGTATTCAACGGGACTTGAGCATCCATGGATTTTGATATCCAAGGGAGTCCTGGAACCAAGCCCCAGTGGATACAAAGGGCCCTTGCACATGGCTGTCCTTCTTAACAAGGAACAGAATGGTGTGAAGTCACTCAGGATGAAAGAATGACCAGCCTGAGGTCACCTATTGAGTTTCATGCCTCCTTCAATGTCTCTTGAGCCCCAGTCAAACACTTCCACCACACCATATATGTATCAATAATGGTTTTTAGACTGTCTCACCTAGCTTACATGTACAGAGTAATTTTAAAAGAATGGTGCAAAAAGTAAAACTATTCTTACTCTATTTTGCACCATTCTTTTTGAATCACCCTGTATTACTATTTGAATGGAACTAGTGTACTCCATTATAGTTCAGTATTATAGTTCTAACTTGTCCTGTTTTAAAATATTTATTCCAGGAGTAGCAAATCATAAGGGCCTCTTAACCCTGTTCATACCCTTTATTTCTAATGGAGATCCTCTGAGACCAATTTGAAGGATGTGTTAAAATAACCTTTACAGGTCTGTGTACATTTTTTTAAAAAAATCACATTTCTTGATGGTGCCAACTTCATTTTCTATTCTCATCAGAGGGTGATATTCTGAGCATATTGATGATGACTTCTTTAAATCAAACTATGAAAAACTGGGGTGGGCGAACACACATGTGGAGATTGGAAGCATTTTGTTTATCAGCTTGTGTCCCAGGTGTGTTAGGGATAAGGATTTTTTATGTGTTTAGTACAGATAAGACACGGTGTATGGCAGGCAGCAGATTTAAATAGTATGTATGCTTCATAACAGTCATCAGGGATACTGAGTGTAAATTGGTATGCAACTCTATTTCAAGTACAGGGAAATTGAATTGAAAATGGTATGAAATGTTTGTCAAGTTAAAGTGAACTGTGGGAGAGCTGCAACATTCTCTATTGAAGTAACTTTATTGTTGTGCAAATAGCATGAAGTCTGATGTTTGTGGTATAATGAAAAGGGAAGCATAATGCCCTGCAGGTTCACTTCCTCCGACAGCTTCATTGGAGCTTTTCTACTGTCCCATGTCTTTTTCTTATATTATGGATGTATCATGTTCACAGTTTACATACCATTACAACTTACTACCATTGTAAATGCCATTACAACACTTGTAATGGTCCAGCAGTCTCTGCCTCGTTCTCTGATCTCTGCATTCTTGTAGTACACTTTTCTTTCTGTGGCATTGTTGGATATCACTGCCTGATGAAGGGAGCATTTAGCTAGTTTGAGAATTGTCTAGTTCTTCAGATGTAGTTGGATTGCGTACCTAACTACAGTTTGAGTTTTTCTTATCAGAAATGTTTTTAGGCCAGAATTTTTTTTGATTTCAGATTTTCCCACATTTTGGAATATTTGCATATACATAATGAGCTATCTTGGAGATGAGACCCAAGTCTAAACATGAAATTCATTTATGTTTCACATACCCCTTATAAACATAGGCTGGAGGTAATTTTATACATAATATTTTTAATAATTTTATGCATGCAACAAAGTCCAAGTACTCCGAACCATCAGACAGCAAAAGTATCCCTAACACAGCCACCCATGTGGACAATTTTAGATTTTGGAGTATGGGAGACTCAACTAGGTAACAACAGTACTGCTCTTGTGGCTATAAAACTGATTAAGGCTGCTGGGAGTTGAAAAAACATCTGGGGTGGCAAATGATTCCCACCTCTGATATACAACAGTGGTGTTATGACACCTTCAATTGCCATTAACATAGGAGCTTTGGAATCACAGAAGGGGTGTGATTCCTAGGACAATGATTAGCATTTGTGAAATTAAGGGTGTACAATTGCTTGCACAGCTCCAAATTTCTATTGGCATCTTACTGATTGGATCAGCAGTTTTTGATCTTTTTGATGAAAATAGATAATGCTAGCTTCTTATGTCTATGACAAGATTCTGTCCTTTCAGCTTCTGTATTGATTTTTGTCAGATAAATGACCTTTTAGGCTGTTTGAAAATATTTTGCTTTAAGTTGTGGTACTATCTTGGCTGTCTGATTGCTAAAGCTGAATCCTAATCTTGAATGGAACGGGGGCATCTCTTTACCCATTTTGCCCTTTAAAAAGCTCAGATGCTTCAGTCCTGTGCACACTATCCTGGAAATAATCTCTATTTGGTACTGGTACTTATGAGTAAACAATATCAGATTGTGCTGTTTGAATGCCACAGTCCTGAACACCAAGAATAATGAATGGGTACCTATCTCTAAAAGAGCTATAGAAGGTTTGTGTTCCAGCAACAACCCTTAGTTTTCCAGAAACCAATACACCACTATCAGTATTTAGCACTCCACTTTTAGTCTCCTTTAAAGTGTGTTGTTCATCCAAGTGATGAGCATTTTCTGCAGTTCGTCTGGATGGGTACTTTGCATTTTTTGCAGCCATTATCCCACCCACATCACCCTAATTCTACCTGATGCTCTTCCAAGTTTCCCGTTTTGGGCATGTTGTATGAACCAGCATGTATGGGTTCATACACATTCTCCATCTTTTGAGATGATTTCCCACATAATTAAAATCACAATGATAAATAGCCAGAAAAGTTATGAAATCCTCTCCCTCCCCAAAAGTGAGCAACAAAGCAGCTGCAGCAGTCAAAAAGGAAACAACTCAAAACAATATTCAGCAGCATTTAAAGCCAGAAGCAGGAGGAAAAATAGGGGTCCCTAATAGCATTTTGTTTTTATTTGTTTTGGTTTTTTTAAAATTAAATTTCTAATGCTGTCAGAGAGTATGCTGAGCAACAGTTGGAGGAGGAAGCTCCACAGCTGAGTTGGCTGAACTGAAAAGGTGCAATTCCGTGCTGTCACCTACTTTACTTCAGAAGAAGGAACTGTGAGCCCAGACTGAGCTCTCAACAACTACATAGGTTCATACGGGAAAAGGCTTTTTCAGTGCAATCTGTTGTAAGATGCACATGTACTCCAAAACTAAGCTATATATCTACTGGGGTTATTCCTAATAAAGGTATTAATACACTGTGAATTTTCTTTTAAAACAATATGGCTACATATCTTTTTACTTGTGACATATTCATGTGGCCTTTCCTCCTCTGTAAAGTGCAGAGGGAAAGATATCATGAATCCAGTGTACAGACTAAAGCATGTATGTGTTTAAAGGACTAATAATAGTGCCACTCTATTCTGCTTTGGTCAGACCCCACCTAGAATACTGTGTCCAGTTCTGGGCAGCACAATTCAAAAAGGATGTGGAGAAACAGGAGTGTGTCCAAAGGAGGGCGACTAAAATGATGAAGGGTCTGGAAACCATGCCCTATGAGGAACAACTTAGAGAGCTGGGGATGTTTAGCCTGGAGAAGAGAAGGTTAAGAGGTGATATGATAGCCCTGCTTAAATATCTGAAGAGATGTCACATTGAGGAGGGAGCAAGCTTGTTTTCTGCTGCTCCAGAGAACAGGACCCGTAACAATGGATACAAACTACAGGAAAAGAGATTTCACCACAACATTAGGAGGAACTTCCTGACAGTAAGGGCTGTTCGATAGTGGAACACAGTCCCTCGGAGTGTAGTAGAGTCTCCTTCCTTGGAGGTCTTTAAGCAGAGGCTGGATTGCCATCTGTCAGGGATGCTTTGATTTGGAGTTCCTGCATGGCAGGGGGTTGGACTGGATGGCCCTTGCGGTCTCTTCCAGCTCTATGATTCTATGACTAACAGCTCAATTTTGTGTACTTTTACTCAAGTTCTATTGATTTCTACAGGGCTTGAACCCAGGAAGGTAAGTAAAGCAGAGCGGTGGAATTTACCTATTAATCACTCCTGAGCATGTAATGATTCACACCCAAGAAAATATAGAGCTTAGAAAGGTGTTTAAAAAAACAAAGAAGACAAAGAAGAAGGTTGAAAATATGCACATGCTGGATCAAGGCATAACTGAGCAGTAGTAGGATGATGCTCTCAGTACCACTTTCTTGAAAGTAACTTCCCATGCTCTAGGTTACAGCTATTCAAAGTGTTTATCTGTGTCATGGTGCCTGTAGCATCTGATGCCAGGTCTTGGGATGCTTTTTAAAAATAGAAGAACAGTTGTAGCCAATTGGTACAAATATAGAACCCATTCACACTACAAAATTATAGTATTATTATTCCACTTTAACTGCCATAGCATTTTGCCACACAAGTCCCATTCTCACAGCAGTCATGTTGGTTAAAAGTAAAATAAAATAAAATAAACACACTGCTTTCAGAGCAGTCACTACCACAAGTCTTCTCAATTGTATGACTGGGGCTACTGCCCCCATTGCACTCTCTTCCTGACTTTCCTTTAACCCCCTCCCTGCCTCATGTTCTATCCAGAATGCTTTTCGGCTTTTTTAAAAAATTTATTTCCCCTACACCTTTTTCATGCAGTTCCCGGGATCTGCTACTGTGAGTTACTGACAATTTAATTTTTTAATTTTTATTTTTTAAAGTGAGAGAGAGAAGAAGAAGCAACCAGGGGATCAGACTGTTTAGGAATAGCAAGGGGGAGGGAGAAGGGGACAGGGGGAAAAGGGGATACTGATACCACATGCCTGCCTTTCATGCAACTGCTCCCTGAGGACTTGGACAATTGTGAGAACATTGATGGGGTTCACCATCAATGAAAGGCTGGGGACAGAGCAACTAGGGCTTGGAAGCATCATCATGCAACAAGTCTAGCCAAACCTGCTTTTTTTCCCCTGGAGTAATCACAGTTTAAAAGCTGCATGTTGTAATCTCTACCATCCAATGGAATTCAGAAATTTGTAGTTTGGTCAGAGGAACCAGAGTGCTCTGGCTGAGAATTGTAAATATCCCTCCATAAACTGCCAGTTCCGGGATTCAGCATGTTCTTGTTTTCATTCTTTTTAAAAGAAACTTTCCAAGCTGAAGGAATGCCCCCCCCTCCAGTATCAGAACCTTGCACACTAAGGAGGAGGAGAACTGATAATCCCTCACACCAGATAGTTTAAGAAGCACTATACTAGGTGAATGTGTGTTCTATCTCTTTTCACACTATGAACAAGAGAGAGTACTGTATCAGCAGCATTACTCACTGCTACCTTGACTACCACTTTGGTTTGACCAGAGCTCAGAAAAGTTACATTTGTGGATTACCACAACCAGAACTTCACAGCCAGTATGGATTAGAGAAGTTATAGTCCAAAGAAATACATCTTCCAGGTTCTTAGGAGCTTTTACTATGTGAATTGCTTTCTTAAATAGCTCACATACCTGAGAATATATGAACTGGTGTGTAAATAGCTGATTTTAAAAAATCCTTTGAAAACAGTGCCAGAACTGAATAGCACATAAGAAATAAATGCTATTGTTTCACAACAGCAAGAGGGAAAGATAATTTAGCACCAAAATACAGGACTGTTTCCATCATCTTAGAACTTCAAAAGGATGTTGTTTCTTTAAAAAGTATCCCACAATTTCCTGAAAGGACGTGTGTACAAAATACTAGCTTTATCCAGCAACTGTGTTAGCAATGAATTCATTTTTCTCACATAAAGCTCTACTGGCTCTACCCAAGTAAGGTTTCTATTACTTGGTAGCCTGCTTCATTCCCTAGATGAAAATCTTTTCATTTTCTGGTTAGTTCACATGATAGAAAATATATCTTTTCTGGAAGACTCTGCTAATATCTATAATTTATTTTGCCTGAATGGAAAGAGAGACCACACATGCCTGAAATCAGAGGTCTAGCAGCTTTTACCATCTGATCACTATGTTTTGTGCAACTTCTCTCCGTATGAGCATAATGAAACCAGCCATGTTAATGTAGCCACAACAATAGCCATTGAATATGTAAGGAGAAAATGTTCCAGTTATTGATCCAGAGGGTATTAAATTTGCTTGATAAAACATGAGACACTTCATGATGGGAAAAATAAGGTGAAAACAGTTTCTTTTTCACCTCCTTCTACCAAAGCGTAAGCATGTGGAACATGTCTAGCAGATGACACAAGCTAAGCGCCAAGATTTCAAAAGCAGTTTCTTTTGGATCAAATTGGATGGGAATGATTTTAAAATGAGAGCCACCCTGGTATAGTGGGTTGAGCATTAGACTGTCACTCTGGAGAACACAGTTTGAATCCCCTCTTGACCATGAAATCACTGGGTAACTCTGGGCAAGTCGCATTCTCTCCACCTCAGATCCTTTGATATCCTTTGCCAGAACTGTTTCCTCCACACTTTTATTACTCCATGGCACTACCTTTCTGTGGTGGTGGGATTATGTGATCCTTTGAGGCAAGAGGCTATGCTGATGGCAGCAATGCTGTCCTTAAGGTCTCCCATGTCAAACAGCCTTTTGCTGAGGAGGCAGACTAAACATGCCAAACAGCTACTGGGCAGCAGCAGAAGTACAGGGAAGGTGGCACTGGCAGAGGATCTCTGGGGGACAACAGCAATGACACCATAGCTAACATTTGTTAGCGCTGTGCAAAAGGAGGGATGATAAATCCTTTCTGATTGTTATTTATGATGAAAACCCTATGATGAGACAATCCAAAATAAAGCAATAGCAGAGGGCACGTACTGTATGAGTAGTACTGTGCCTAATGATGGAACTGGATTCAAGCCGTAAGCACGTTCAACTGTCGATGTGGTCAGAGGTGAAAAGAAAGTCTAAAGCTGCAAAATACATATTATAGGAGCTGGACTATGGAAAACGAGAATGTATAAACATTGCAATACTTGGGATGAGTGAAGTAAATTTGATGGGAATTGAATAATTGAGTCAGCTAATTACACAGTATTTAATTTATGAAATGAAAATCTAAGAGGAAATGGGGCAGCAGTAATAATGATAGGTGTAGCAAAGGCAGTCAAAGAACATAATGCAAAATTTGACTGAATCATATCACCGAGACTTCAGGGGAAACCCATTAATATGACCACCATCCAAGTGTATGCTCCAAATACAGAAGCAGAAGAAGCAAAAACTGAAAAATTCTAAAGTCCACCAAAATTGACCATAAACCAAAAATAGGACATGCTGGTATTCATAGATGATCACCTGATGGCCAATATAGAAATCAAATAGACTGCATAATTGGAAGCAGAAGGTGAAGAAGCTCCAGTCTTCCTGCAAAAGCAAAACCAGGAACAGATTGTGTCACAGACCATGAACTGCTTAAAAAAATAGAGCAAAGCTAAAGAACACTAATCCAACCATCATGCCAATATAAAACTACATCCCTGTAGAATTTAAAGAAAAAAATGTTATTAAAAATTAGATTTGCACTATCAACCCTAATTGACTGGGAGCTGGAAGACCTCTGGACCAAAGCCAGGGACATTGTCTGGGAGGAGTGCAAAAAGACACTATCAGCAGCCAAAAAGAAAGAGAAGCTTCAATGGATGACAGATGAAACTCTTCAAGCAGTTAAAGATAGAAGAGAAACAAAGGTAAAAGGGTCAGAAGCCCCAATGCAACTGTTCAGTGACTTCTTTGGAGGAACAAAAAGAACTATCATCATCAATGCAGAGAAATAATAGATGACATCAAAAAATGAAGATGTGATAACAATTAAGGCAGCTGATAGTGAGAAGGCCTGAGGGAGAGCAAGGCCTTGGCCCATGGGCTTGTTCTTAATAAGGGAGTTAGGTTTGGGGTATGTTTGGCTGAAAAGATTATTTTGCAACTTATTCTTTAAGTTTGTGCCTGGAGGACCAGTGTCCTCCATGTCTTACTTTTTAATGTTCTGTACATCATATTAAACCGTTTTCTTCAGTACTTTGCCTCTTATTATTCCTTTTAATGGCTTTAGCTCAGCTAGTGTTTTACTGATTGTCTGTTACCAGTAGAAGGCCCAGCAATGTCCCAATGCATTGCTGGGATGTAACAGGTTAATCATTGGGTGGTGGCAGTGAGTTGTTTTTGGGATTAAAGTGGCCTCAGGAGGTCCCATCCAGCTCAGAGGAGTGGAGTGGGACCACAGAGAACCTTCCCATGTTGGGTTCCTCTGCTTTGGTGTTACTCCCTGAGAGGGAATTTAAGACAGGGTAGGAAGCAGAGAAAACCTTCACAGATCTATTCCACAAGATCTGAGAAATGAAAGGGAAATTTAAATCAAGAGTGGGGATGCAATACTACCCACAGGGGAATGCATTCCAGGTACAAAGAAAAAGCCACTGGAAGTAATACACTAAAGATAAGAGATGAACGTATCTTAGATTCATTCAAGGAAGAAATATTTGAAGTTTAAAAAGTTAAATGGAAGTTGTGTTCAGAGTACTTGGGAGAAATAAATCACCAAGATCAAATGGCATACCAATAGAGCAGCTTAAAGCTACAGAGACAGAATCTATGCAAGTTCTAACAAAATACATCAACAGATACCTGAAAAACAAAAGAATGGCCCACAGATCAGAAATGCTCAGTTTACATTCCAATCCCCAAGAAAGTGTGGACTGCAATAATCACAGGACCACTGCATTGATTTCCCATGCAAGCAAAGTAATGCTCAAAATCCTACCCTCATTACCGCACTACACTCTTAGGAGTTTATCATATGACAGAATTTGGAGGTATAATGCAATGGCAATCCAAACGCAATCATGGGGTTTCATGTTATTGCAAATGAGTGTATTTCACGCAATTTGGGGCAACGGGAAATCATTCCAAACACAATCATGGGGTTTCATGTAATTGTGTATTGGAGTATCTCACGCAATTTCAGGCAATGGGGAGTCATTTTCAGGAAATGGGAAGTCATTCTGAATGCACTCCAAACGCAATCAGATTTCATATAAATTCACTAAACTAGTGAATTCACGTAATTGCGAATTGGCACATTCGCAACTGAGAGAAATTCCGTATAGTGCTGATATTCCACTTTTACTGCTCTGTCTGCCTCCTGTTGTATTCTGTTTTTTCTAGTTTAGTGAGGCCTAAGAGTTCTCTGTAAATTGAAAACCACATAATGCAACATGAGGCATTATTAAAGTGGAATAGCAGCACTATAAGCAGCACTATATAGTGGCAATGTGGTTCAACAGATACATTTATCATACATGGAGTAAGAAGTGCCAGATGCCCAAGCTGGGTTCAGAAAAGGAAGAGGCACTAGGAATCCTATTGCAAACATACACTTGATAATTGGCACTGAAGAATTTCAAAAGAAAACCAGCCTGTTTTGAAGCAAAACCCTGATTGTGTAGATCATGAAAAAATAAGGATTGCTCTGAAAGAAATGGGTGTGCCACAGCACTTGATTATCCAAATGTGTAACCGATACTCAGGACAAGATGCTACCATCAGGACAGAATATGGAGAAATGGCAAAGCGGTCAGGCAAGGCTGCATTTTATCACTCTATCTGTTTAACTTGTACTCTGAACATATAATATGCAAAGAAGGATTAGACTTGGATGAAAGAATTGTGGAAATTTAAGGTGGGAACATCAACAATTTTAGATATGCAGATGACATCATGCTACTACCAGAAAATAGCAAACAACTTGGAATGGCTACTGGAGAAAGTCAATGAAGAAAGTGCAAAGTGCTACAGCTGATCATTAAGAAAAAAAAATAATGACTATTTACATTATTTTAAAGTTGATAATGAAGACATTGAAAATTTCCATACTTTGGCTCAATCATTAATCAGAATGGAAATGCAGTTAGAAAACCCAAAGAAAATTAGGACTAGGAAGGGAAGTTATGAAGAAACTTGGCAATATCCTGTAGTGCTATTGAATATTAAGGTAGGATTGCCCATGCTATCATATTTCCAATTACAGCAGTTAACAACAACAATGTTGTAGGGAATAAGTGACAATTAAGGGGGAAATGATAATCAAGATTCTGCACACAAGCTAAAGCCTTAGTAATAAACCTTAGCAATAAATAAATAAATTCTAGGAGACATTAGGTGTTTCTAGTATGATGCATCTGGCTCATGTTTATGCTTCATTTCAATGTTTTCTCCTCAGTGGTATGCTCTTTTTCTCATTTCCATTAATATACATAGAAAATAAGTTTGTTTTGTTTTTTTTTTTAAAAAATTAAATCGTGAAC
The DNA here is from genome assembly GCA_034509955.1 of Urosaurus nigricauda. Lineage (NCBI taxonomy): Eukaryota > Metazoa > Chordata > Lepidosauria > Squamata > Phrynosomatidae > Urosaurus > Urosaurus nigricauda. Next base: position 249,353,240 of record JAOEGL010000001.1, on the reverse strand, counting down.
TATCTACCTTTCCCTGAAAGGGAAAGAAACATTTGTAATAATTCCATTTGTCATGAAAATCATGTTTCCATAATGGATGGAATGAATTTAATGAGGTATTTAATAGGCTGTGCTCTATTTGAGATAGACAAGGAATATTTTGATAAGATTACCATATCATACTTGTAAATCCAGACCCTGTTCCATTAAGTGTGTTTACTAAAAATAAATTCTCTTCCTTAGAAATGGCATTAATACTATTAGAAACCCTCACAATATGCTTGCTTTTGTGCTACAGGGTTGCTATTCCTCTATGATTATGTTAATTTGAAACACTAAAATGAGCTTTCCAATCTTAAAAAAAAGCCACCAGAAAGCTCATGTATACCAGTCCAAAAATACTCATTATTGCAGAAAAGCATCTTGAAGTACGAAGCCATAGAGGTTGTCATAATTGCAGATACTAGTGATGAGTAGTGGCGGGGCAGCAGTGGCTAAGGTTGAAAATTTGCTTTAGTTTCCTAAGGTACTCTTTTCAGGAGAAATGCCAACATATTTTGTTTTTGCAACTGTTTCATTTAGGAAGTTAAGGATTATTTAAATAATTTATATATTGCTTCCCAATCCACAAGGCTTCCAAAGAGATCCACAACAAAGAAAAGCATTTAAAACAGTACCATATGCTCCAACCGTCCTGATTTGAGAGGGACAGTCCTAGATGATCTTCTGTAGTCTCACTTATTCAGCTACCTTTAAAATGTCCCAGTTTCTCTATGTGCTTTCCACTTTCCTCCTTTGCTCTTGGCTTACTTCCATTGCTGTAAACTGAGTTCAAAAGGAGTTTGCATTCAACTCAACAAGAGTATAGGATGGGTCAGCATTTTGCCCTTCTCTGTATACCCAGGCCAAAGCAAACTGCTGCAGCATCTTCTAGCTTGTGCTTCTTCCTCACTTGTAATTGGTGTTGTTTGTATGTATCCAATTTTTCAGCTTTGAAATGCTGGAAGGTTTGCAATACAACAGCTCAGAACACATTAAAATACTATTTGAAAATATTCTAAAAACAAGCCTTAAATATAATTGAAACAGAGAGTGGCAAAATCAAGGAATTCCCTGCCGAAGGCTGGCTCCACATATGTTGACACACACACACAGGTTGAGTCTCTCATAGGTGAAATGCTTTCAACCAGAGTGCTTTGCATTTTGAATTTTGGAATGTTTGCATATATACAATGAGATATCTTGGGGATGAGAATTAGAAACCCTCACAATATGCTTGCCTTTGTGTTCCTATGTGGTCTCAGCCATTTCTGATTAGGCATTCAAGTTTCTTCGTTAAAAAGGTGGAAGTAAAGTGCAACTTTAAAAAAATGAATGTGGGAGAAAGCAAAGTAATATACTAATCTACCGCTATTTGTGACCAGATTTCTCAGGGACTATCAGAAATCTTGGGCAGTCAACATTTTATTTGTTAATATTTCCTACATTTTTGATAACCCCAATGATTGATGTTCTACAGATTGTGTACTAATGTTAGAAACCCTACATTGAATTAAAGAGTCTCTCTTCAAACTGAGCAAGTTGCCCATTAGTAGTTCATGCGAACATATTTCAAGAAAACTGAAGTAGCCCATTGGGGACTCCATACTTTCCTGTGGGTTCTGTTAGACAGAGGTAGGTCTCTGAAGACTGTTTTCATTGTTCTTGTTGTTGTTGTGTGCCTTCAAGTCATTTCCAACTTATGGTGACCCCAAGGTGAACCTATCAACAGATTTGTTCAGAGGAGGTTTGTCATTGCCTTCCCTTGAGGCTGAAAACATGTGACTTGCCCAAAGTCACCCAGTGGGTTTTAATGGCCGAGCAGCGATTTGAACCCTGGCCTCCAAAGTTGTAGTCCAACACTCAAACCACTATGCCACACTGTTTCCTACTTTATTGTAAATGGCATTTCTCTGAGTCACAAGTGATTCATAACCAGAGCTTGGAACATTAGGATTTAAAATTAATTTGACATGAATGTTAGAAATCAAAAAGAAAAAAATCACTAGCATAAACATTAAGAATTGGAATTGTATAATTGTCATGAATGGTTTAAGTTATTACCTGGATAGATTTCAACAGATGTCCCTGTGACTGATTCCAGTACCTCTCCTCGGTTCTTCCTTTTCAAGGACTATCTATATGTATATGCATATTTTTGATATGATAAATAATGAAATCATATGTGGTTTATAAGATAAAGTCAATTTAGTTTATTGTCCTTTTAATACATATAATATATTTGTATTTGTGTTTGGTTTTAGCCCGTGAAAAAGGCCTTTCTTATACAGGCTGAAATGTGTTGAACTATTTTGAAAGGAATAAACAGTTGACCATCTCAGTTTAAAAACATCCTGCTTTTAATATCCTTCTCAGTACACTGTTCACAGAGCAGCACATTTTGTTTCCAACTTCTATCAAAAGTCTCTTTTTGTCCTTTTAAAGTTGTCTTTTTCTCCAGCCTGGAGTTGTTCCCTATATGGAGTACAAAGTCCATAATTAGAACTGTTCCTTGAAAATGTGGGAATCCAACATGTCACAGAACTGTCATGTTGGAGTGAGTTGTCCCAAAACATGAGATCTTACAACCTCTACATTTCCTTTTGTCACTCATCTATATCTCTTTCCCCCAACCCCACCAACGCACTCACTATGCACACACTTCAAATTTCTTGAATGGGAAGGGAGCAAGAATAAAGAAGAAGTTGAGACAGGAAGATGGAGTAGGTTTGAGGAAGCCTTTTCACCTAATTATCCAGGAGCCTGTGTAAGAATTGAAAATAGATTCACTGGAGGCCATCTCAAATAATAATAAAACATATATTACATAATAATGTACAACAGGAATAAGGCCAGAATGTACTCACTAAAGGAGGGGAAACTGTTGAAGATAGTGCACCATAGAGTCCCCAAAAGACTGATGCCACATTGCGGAATTAATGCAATTTGACACCACTTTAACTGTCATGGCTCAAATGGTATGGAATCCTGGGATTTGTAGTTTCTTGTGGCACCAATACTCTCTGACAGCAAAAATGAGATACCTCACAAAACTACACATTCTAGAATTCCATACCACTGAGCCATGGCAGTTAAAGCTGTGTCAAACTGCTTTAATTCTGCAGTGTAAATGCAGATTCTGGACACCTTCCGAGATCATCGCAGAGTTTAAAAAACTGATTTACCACTGCCAAATTCAATTCAAATTCAGGATACATCTGGATTTTATCACACGTGTTTCTGCCACCGCTGCCACTGTTAAGGTGCATCCCAGGTAATATCCAGCTAGAATCCAAGTTCAGCTGGCAAATTTGCAAAGCTGGGAAGAGGCCGGCAGCATTGGCAGCAAAAACACATGTGATAAAATCTGGATGTATCCTGAATTTGAATAGAATTCAGCAGTGGTAAATCACTTTTTTTAAACTGCCATAATCTCCTTCCTTTCAAACATTTGAAATGCAAACACTGTGCTAAAACTGAAACTACATTCTCTAAAGTAGAAACTAACAGAGCATTCATCATCTTGAGCTGCACCTAAAAAGATACCCATGTTTAAATGCAGACATCCAAAGCCAGCAGTGCATTACACATGCTTCAGATCAGAACTGGTTTGTGGTAAAAGCGACAAACTAAAGTACAGAGACAAAATCTGTGTAATGTACTTCTCATCTTTCATGACTATATTGATTTCAATTCTCATTCCCTTTCATGTTCTATTTTTTAAAGTCTAAATTCATTTTTCACCTTTCCTGGCATGAAAATGCTATGTGACCTGTCTAAATGTGAATTTCTACTCCTAGTTTAATGGTGCATTCATTTTATTTCTTTGTCTGATTGACTACCATACAACCCACTTTGCTTGTAGAACTGGGATGGATGACAGCTCACCAGAAAACCAAACAGACTGAAATTACAACTACATATTAAAATATATTAAAGATTATCATATTAATTAGGCACAGAATTTAATATTTAATATTAAATATTTATTTAATACATTTTAAAAATTATTTAATATTAGTAATATTCAAACATGATTGAAATAAAAATGATTAAAATGAATATTTTTAAGGCACAACATCAAGATATTTATTTCACATTCCACATTCCTGCTTGCATTCCCCTCTTGTACATATGTTGCACCATATGACCTCCAACATTTCCTTTGGCTTACTTATTTTGAAAATGGCCACCTTTCCAGTTATATTTTATTGTATTTCTCTGCCCTTCTTATATGTAATGTATTTGTACTTAAACTCTTTCTATTTCATTCCTCATCCCCTTCAAAATCCTTAGATGAAATACTCTGTCGGTTAGTGATTGACTATAATTTAACTTTTCAAGTTTCTCCCCATTCTGACAGCAGCTGTTCATATTTATTTTTAACATCGTGTCAGTGACACTAGTTCTGTGGATTTTAAAATTATTTTTAAAAAGTATGCCATCAACTCTATCCCTACAGCTTCAGTTTGTTTTTAAAAAAACCTTAAATTGGCTTAATGTAAGACGGATAAACTGTGCATGGATGTATGTGCATGTCCATGGTCACACTTTAAAAAAATAGCTGTGATGTTACTGCACTGATATTTTATCTGTATCCACCTCCGGCACACCACTAGGAATTTGTGTGTGTGTGTGTGTGTTGGTGAGAGTGAGAGGTGATTTGCTCAGTGAACTTCCAGAATGGAGATAGAAGCAGGGCTAATTTGTTCCTCATTATTGAGCTGGTGGGTGGGAACGCTGATCTACAGAAATCTACAGAAATTTTTGCCAACTGGGAGAAATTCCAAAAGACTAACCATGTGAGTGGACTTTTTTGCTGTTTTTCTTGCCAATAGGGATGCTTTAGCCAAGTGTTACTGTTATATAAAAGCTATTTCAGGGAATGGGAGAGAGATGATTCAGTGTTGTGCACAGCTTTTTGAAAATCCCTGGCAATCTACTTCATATTAAGATAATTTATTTTTAAAAAAACCTCTACATTTGTACAGATAGCACAGCAGTATGCAAAGTCTGACTATAAACAGCTGTATAAGTGCGAAGTATGGTATAAGTTACTTATATTTTTTACAATTTGTTTTTTCTTGCTGCTTTGGTTCAGGAGTTGGGTTTAGTGCAGAGCTTGGGAAAAATATTTTTTGGGGTGCAACTCTCATAATCCCTCAACCAGCATAGCCACTGGCTAAATTTTGGGAGTTTTATATATAGTCCAAGATGTCACTTTCTAAGTTTTGGGAAGGCAGAGGATGGAGTCAGAAATAAAACATCATCACAAGCCCAAGAAGTTTGATGTTCACATGCAAAAGTTGACCCTGAAAATTTGGATTCCTGTCAGGCACAGGATGAATATAGTGTGAGTCCAGCAGGTCCAAGGACTCATTCCATAAGTCATCCTTGGTCTCATGAGTGACATTTCTTGGGTTCATGGTCTGGACTGCATGGGGTGACATGATGTGGATGCAGAATAACACATATATAACCATAAATAAAATTGTCTTCTTGAACAAAGATAAACCAAGGGGATCAAAGAGGACCCTGTCTGTAGGAAATGTCACATGAACAATACTTTCTTCATGTGGCCGCCAAGGTATGTGTCCAAGACAATGAAAAAAAAAAGCTAACTCTGGGAGCACTGAAGGTAGATTCTACAGACAAATGTGTGAACACAGGATCTCAATTCTGTGATAACTGTTTGAGGGAAAACAACAATAGTCACTGACTGTTTTCAGTCTAGAAATATCACCTCCAGATCTCAATACTCCTCCACATAATTCCTGAGGAATGAGAACTATCTGAGATATTTCAGTGCTGAAGAGAATATATTTTGTAATTGATTTGAGACTATACGCGGACAGATTGCTAAACTATGATTTCACAGAATCATAGAGTTGGAAGAGACTCTAAAGGCTATCCAGTCCAACCCCCTGACATACAGGAATACACAATCAAAACACAACAGATAGCCATTCAGCTTTTTAAAAAAATCCTCCAAAGAAATAGACTCCCTTACACTCCAAGACATGTTCCACTAACAGCTCTTACTGTCATGTACTTTAGTTATGACTTAGCAAAGCCTAATGCTGCGCAAATGGGGAGGGAAGGAGATAAGCAGCTCTAAACCATGGTTTCATCATTGTGGGTCCAGAAGTTCAAATTATATTGTGTGTGTTTAAACTGGATTAGTAGAAATGATGGTTTTGCATTATCTCTGTACCCAGCTGTAGTTTTACATCATAAGAATAAGGTCCAGCATTAAAAGCAAACACCACAGTTAATTCCTGGTGAGCAATCACAAATTAAATTCCTCTGAGAAATCAAGATGATGTTTCTGGACCTCATTCAGCGATGGTTAACACAGTTTGCTGTCTGAGAAAGGGCAGCAAATGCCACCTCCTCATAAAGGTGGACATACCTAAAAATTAGGTTATATTACCAGAAGCATAAAATCTCACAAACACCTCTCTCTCCCTGATAGAGTGAAGAAGGGCAAAACTTTTTAAAAGATTCCTTTTGTGAAACACAAAGGCTGCATCTGCATTGCAGAAATAATGCACTTTTACAGTGCTTTAACTGTCATGGCTCAAGGCTATGAAATTCTGGTATTTGTAGTTTTTTGAAATATTTAGCCTTCTCTGTCAGAGAGCTCTGGTGCCACAACAAACTACAAATCCCAGAAGTTAATGCAGTGCAGATGCAGCCAAAATTCACCTGAGGCTCTAATGAATGTCTTACCCATCTCAATTTGGACAACTTTTGTATGAGATTTCTGATCATAATCTGATGGCACTCAGTACATTTAAACTAGGATAATCCAGTTCCAGGAGGGGTGTGGAGAAACCAAGCCTACAAACCAGAAATACTTAGGACACTTCAGTCTAGAGTAGTCACTCTCTGAAAATGTCATCCATGGCTGAGACTTGAATTTTCTAAACAATAGCTCAGTGAGAATCATTTCTGAAGGGCCATAATGGGATTAAATTTAAAGACAGAACTCAAATGTCACTGAGCTGATTAGCAGGCTGTTCACAGTTATTGCCTTACTGTGCTATAGCTGTTAATTGTATCATACAGATTCAAAAGTGGATAATGTGAACTGCCAATTTAATTTGAGGGCTCAAGAAGTGAGTCCTATTTAGCTTTACTACAAAGGATGTTTCAGATTTTTTTTTTAAATTAAAATACATGCACATATGCACATGCAAACACACACAGAGAGAGATTTTAGAAGTGGGGGGAATTGAATGATAGGAACTCATTTTATCTACAGTAGACAAGTATTTATGAGTTCTAATAAATTATTATTTTTTGCTGCTTAGTTTCTGATTTACAGTGTTTGTTTGCAGATATGCTATACTAAATTTTGCCAGGAGACACTGGAGCATTGATTACCTTTGGTTTGTAGGTCAGTGGGGACCATTTTCTGCTTACAGAGAAATAAGAAATTCCAGTAAAGCTTGCCATGATGAAGGGATCACTTTAAAATGCACCCAACTTACTTATCAATGGACAAAGGCAAATTCTCTTTTAATAACATATAGCAGGGAGAAGAAGCATAATGATTAGAAGCATGTCATGGAGGCTGGACTTTCAAAAGGCTTTTTATTTTGCATCATGTTTTCTTTGGCCCAATCTACATTGGCACTAAAGAGCACCTTTAGGGCTCTTTAGTGCGTCTTTAGGGTTAGGGAGGGTGTAGCATCTACACCCTCCCTAACCCTAAAGCGTATGGACACCACCATTTTAAGATGGCGGCGTCCATATGGACACGCCGCAAGAGCATCATCATGTGCACAGCGTTTAGATTCGCTGTGCACATAATGACGCTCTAGTGCCGCGGGAGGGCGCAAATTGCACCCTTTCCACGGTGCCAAAAAGGAGCTGCGAACAGAGCTCCTTTTTGGAGGTGGGTCTTTGCCGCGACTTTTAGACAGCCACAGCAAAGACCAAGGGAGGAAGGGGCCACGGCGGCGGCCCCTTCCTTCCTCCCTGCCTCTGCAAGCGGGGTGCATCGGGTGCCCAGGGCACCCGCTGCACCCCACTTAGAAGCGGTGCGATGGGGCCACTGAGGCTGTCGGTATGGCAGCCTCGGCCCCATCCCCCTTTGAGTTGAATCCCAGAAAATAAAACATGTAGCAAGAAATGAATGGTCCTGCTTGAGAAGATTAGTAGTCCACCATCTCCAGCATGTTGTCTCTTAAGAGTGGCCAGCCAGCCACAATGTTCACAAACAGGGCATGATAACAACAGTGATCCCTGTTGTTTGACCTCCATTCTTAGTATTAAGGGGTGCCTTGTCTCTCAACATTGACTTTCCATTGTTAACTTGAAAGACCAATAGTTATTAGGGATGCTAAGTTTGTGTTGTCTCAGTTCTGCATTAGATTGTGATTTTATGTGCCCCCCCTTTTTTTTCCTTCAGTCTTATATATTTTTTTCACTCTTGTGAATATTTATTCTACGGGGGTGGTAAGTATGCATTTTGATACAGTTATTTGGGGGAGGAAAACTATCTTCACAAACATATCTTCACAATCTATGGATTTCAAGGGTAAACTGCCTTCCAGTTTGTGCTCAATTCAAGAAGTGAGTAATTTGTAATTGTTCATTAACAAGCACTGAATAAATTCCGTTAATGAAGGAATTCTCCTTCATCAATCCCTCTAGTCTTCTTTTCTGTCTTTCTAAAGTCCCCATCTGTACATGTTTATCATAGGGTATAGATGGTAAGCAGTGTGGGATTGTTCCCATCTCTGTGGTTGTTTCCTCTAGGTCTTAGATATGTAACATTAACTGGCTATATATAAGTTTTAACAGTGATGCAGATGATGCCAGGAATTAACTCTATACATGGGAGAGCAACCAAAGACCCCTTTTAGATATTCTGCTTCCACTGTGACTGGTATTGCTCCAAAATAGACCCCATGTTGGTCAGGAAGTGGTTAAAGGCTTCTTGATTCCTTTATGTTCTCCTACATTACCAGTAGCTTTAGAAGATGGGGGACAGAAAGGTGAAGAACATGACATAAAATGACAGAAAGAATAGCAAATCAGTGAGAATTTTGCAGTTTTCTGCTTGTATTCAAATATCCCTAAATGTTGCAGAATAATTATTTTGTACAGAAAAATAGCACAACTTTTTGTGCAGAAAAACTGTTGTCTGTCCAAGAAGCAGATTTTTTCAACAACAACAACAACAAACAGCAATATAAAACTCATGCTTTTTCTTTCTTTGCAAAATAATCCCTCCTTACATTTTGGGAAGTTCAAATACAAAGAGAACACTGAGGCAGAATATTCATTTCTTCAGCAATGGGGAGAAAATTATTCATCCTTGTATGTGATGATCAAATAGTTTAAGATTTACACACCAGCTCCTACCTAAGCTATGGCCATCTCTGACTGGCAATGGTTTTTCACATTCTTGGTGCTTGAGATCTTTCAACTAGCAGTGTGACGGCCTAAACCAAAGAAAGAGGTCCTGCATCAAAACAGAACATTTTACAGCCAAACTATTATGATTCGTCTTCAATGTTATTTATTTAAAACACTTCAATGCCAAGTTCAGTTTAGCAAAACTACCATGGAAGCTCACAGTATTCATTTTGAAAAAAGCAAGCTGAAAACAACATAAAATGCACTGGAGCAACAAAACCTGGGGGAAATAATAAAAACCAGTGGTACTAGCAAAAATAGTTAGAAAGTTTAGAAAGAATGCTGAAGAGTCTGTTCTTTATACATACGTAAAAATGCATGTGCAATGCTCTCAAACTTGTGCTCTTATACCTTCCTTTCTTTGCTATCAGGTTGGGAGAACATTTTCTTCCCTCCTGGAAAACACAATTTTCTGGGGATGAGGTGGGGTGCATATAGATACAGATAATATGGATATGGATATGGTTATGGATATCTGTATGGATACAGATATGTATATGGATATGGTTGTGGTATGCATTTTAACTAAAAACATTAACAAATTAACTAAAAACATTAACAAATTAGCAAAGCCACTATTCTTTCTCCTATTGCAGTAGTTTGGACCTTGAGTCTACCAGATAACTTGGACTCCAGCTCCCATAGTTCCTGACTGTAGGCCAAGTTGGCTGGGGTTTCTGGGAGGATCAAAGTTTGGGAAATGCTAGATTTTATTAATTGTAAGCCATCCTGACAAATGTCCAGTTATCAATGTGTTGAAAATTTATTGTTGTTTGCAAAACATACAGAATTTTTGTTTTCTCAAGCTCTTGGCTCAAGTTTTTAGGAGCTCCATGCCATCTGATCACCCCAGCTGTGAGAATTTTGAGATATTTCATTTGCAAATGAAGTAATGAGGTGGGCACTTGAAATCTGTTGTGCAAGATCTTTTTATTGCTGAAGTACTTTACATAAACGGTGCCCCAGCAGCCATTCAGACAAGAGTCTTAGTTGGACAGTTAATATCAGAGGGTGCCATTCATTCTGCTTCGATATGAACTACAGCAAGACCTGTTTGGTTTAAAGCTTATCATTATCTTACCTCTTTTCTTTGAGACTTCACCACCACCAAGATGTTCTTTTGTAATTTATATATTTCATCTTCAAACATACTAGTCTGGAGTGTCCTGACTGTGCTTGCAGAGAGGACTGATTTTTTTCTCATACTTAGTTGGAGAAATCAGTCACATTGTACTTAGTAAGATTTACTTGAGAGTAAACCTGCCTAGGCTTCTGCTCCCAGAGGTGTGTAGTGCAATCCAAACAGCTGGTCTATTCAGAATAAAGCCTCTGGACTTTGCCTTCTGCACCTTTAAGGCCACCATTCTAAATTTAGGATTCCCCAAATGTACAAGAATTACCTCTGAGTAGACTATTTAGGATTGTATTGTATCGTAGTGATACAATACAGAGTGATTTATTTTTCTTTCTTAACCTCTCTCCCACTTCAACTACATAGGAGGTCTATATGTATCCCATGGTATCCTAAACTGAGATGTGTTTTCTTTGTTTTTGTTTTTTTCAGGCATTGACACAGCCAGTTTGGATGGCTTGTCTAGGTGGGAAATATGTCCCATTTTGTGTAATGGGATTTACTTGCTAGAAGGGCAACACAGGTGTATGCTCACAGAAAGTGTGTAATGCAATCTGAGCAGCCCTAAATCTGGGTAGAGAGGATCTGAATATTATCCCCACTTTGCCTAAAAATAAGTCCCATTGCACAGAAGCTCCTTGTGTAGGTGAAGTGGGAGAGGGATTAAGAAACAAAAAGAAATCAGTTTGCCTTGCCTAGAGAGAAAGTGAGCCAGAAAATGTGGCCCACATGTGGCCTTGAAAATGTAGAGCCAGGTTTTTGAAAGAAATTTTGGATGAAGGGTAAAATTGGGGATCTCAGAGGATCTCATCTGGGCAGACACACACACACACACTACACCATAAAATTTTATATATGAACCTTTCCTTACAAGCTTTACTTGCTATTTATGGACTTATTACCAGGCAAAGTAAGGATAAGATTCCTGTCGTCCCTACTCAGAAGTAAGGCTGCTTGGATTGCACTACACACTTCTGGGAGCAGAAACCTAGGCTGACCTACTCACAAGTAAATCCCTTTAAATGCAACAGGACTTATTTCCCACCTAGATAAGTTGTCCTCACTGACATTGACTGCAACTGCAATGCAGAATTAATATGGTTTGGCACTGCTTTCATCGTCATGCATCTGCTATGGAATTATGGGGTTTGTAGTTTTGTGACGTATGTAGCCTTCTCTGTTAGAGAGTTCTGGTGTCAAATTAAAAATCCTCATATTCCCAAGGATGAAACCATGACAGTTAAAGCAGTGTCAAAGTGAATTAATTTTGCAGTTATGTCAGCAGCCCTGTGTCAGTGTTCATAAAACAAGAGAAGAACAAAGAAAACAATTGTCTGATTTTAGGGTGGCTTGGGATACACAGAGACCCCCTGTGTGATGGAAGTGGAGAGGGGGTTAAGAAGCAAAAAGGAATCAGGACCAAGAAGAAAGTTATAGTGCAACTTAGTGGCTCTACTTTGGGGCTGAACAGACTGCCCCTAAGGGGCAAGCTGCAGCCTTTCTATGCTGGATTGAGGCTTCAGCAGCTATATGCTGTGGCCCCAATCTGCCCTTTCCACGGTGCAAAAAGGAGCTGCAAAAAGTGGGTCCTTTTTGTGCTGTGGAAATGGCATCATAGCTGCCAGCACCACTGGCACTGTAGCTTTTCAGTGCTCCTTTGGCATGATGTGGATGCCATGCCCCCACTCCGCCCCAATGATGGCCTTTATCACTGGTCTGTTAAGGCTGATAGTGCACAATGCAAATAGGATTAGCACTGTAAATTGAGCAAATGTTCTCTGGTTCTCAATATTTAGGAATTTGTCCAGTTTTCCTGCTTCTCAATATTTCACTCTCCACAGAACAGAAAGAAGATGGACGGGGATGGGAAGAATAAAGGGACAAATTTGCATCACTATCTTCAGTCAACAACTATTATAATATGGAAGCTGATGACCAAGGATATAGTTCTAAGAAAGCCTGAGTCCCAGCTCCTTTTCTATTTACAAATTATGCCCTTATTTTGCAATAGATTGTATAGCTGGTTGTAAATCCTTTGTCCTCAATTTGGCAGCAATATCCACAGGCCATTTTGGTCATTTTCAGTGATGGAGATGTACAGTCAGATGGTGGGAGGAGGATTTCAACTGATCCTCTTCTGTTGTGTTTTCTAGGAGGTCCTACAGACATTCTGAAGAAAATGGTAGCTGGTATTAAAAAGAAGTGCCCTACTGTTATTGACACATTTCATCCTAGAGCGCCTTTTAAAGGGGAGTATTTCTAAAGAATAAGCTGGTGGCCTCCAGCTAATCAGCTCTGATAAGTAACATTTCTAAAATATTTGTTTTTATCACCTCCAAAACTGAAAGTGTGGAAGTGATTTTGTCCCTTCCACTAACTCTAGCAAATTATGAACAAATGCCGGGATGGTTGAAAGTTCAGCCGAGTCCTTATATAAACCTAGAAACTATTCATTTATGCATTTTCCCTAACTCTGTTCTATGCCCTGAAGTCATTTCTGATGTATGGTGATGCTAAGATGAACCTGTCACAGCATTTTATTGGCAACATTTGTTCAGAGAGGAAGCCTTAGCCCACCTCTGAGGCTGAGATAGTGTGACTTGCACAAGGTCACTCAGTGGGTTTCCATGGATAAGTAAAGATTAATCCCTCTGGTCTCCCAGTGTCCTGGTCCAACACTCAAACCACTATACCATGTAGCTGTAGATATCTTTTCAGAATACATAGCTGGTCATGAGTATGTGATTTTGAGTAGTTATAGCAGCTCCATTATGTTTATGTCAAATTTCTTGTATTTCTTCCTGAACGGTTATTATAAATAGAGGATTATAATAAGCATGCAGGGGAAAAAAGACAAGAATTTTGCTATAAACAATCACGAACCCATTATTATCTTTTCACTGTAGCTCCTGAATGTCACCCCCTCCTCCGCCTAGTATTATATAAGAAACAAGCTAGGCTGCTTTTTTATTGTAATAATCAGTTATTCATCACAGTAGTACTCTGGCCCCAACAAAGAGGTGATCACTGAGGAATTCGCTAGCTAGCTCCAGTCTGAAGTTGACAACTGTGTCTCCAAGCTTATAATGAGAAGGAAAAAATGACCAAGGAGTCTATTAGATGGCTAAGCTTTCAAAAAAGCATGCATTATTCCCCTCTCTAGCCTTTTGTTGAATGGGTTTTGTACAGAGTGCTCATGATGCTTCTTAATGGCAGAGTAATAATGAAACATTGTAAATAGTATTTCTTGCTGGGAAAGCCATTTCCATAATGAATCATTCATTTCAATTCAGTCACAGAAATGAATGCAGATTTGTTGGGATGGCTGTAAGGAATCTGGAGGGCAACCCAGACTAAGCCAATTACAGTACACAGAAACCTTATTTAGGAAGAAAAATTGAGAGGTTTCTAGCCTTTCCCCCCATCCAATATTTTTAATTGTGTGAGCACATATATACAAATGTGTGTGTGTGTGTGTGTGTGTTATTCATTGATTTGAAGAGATTTTTTTAAATAGTCCCTCCTCCCAAAGCAGAGGACAGTTTAAGGGAACCAGACTAGAAGTGCAAGTACTTACAGCTTGAATTGTTATGAAGTATGGATGAAGCAGGGTCTAATTTATATGGGTAAACTGCCAATTCCATGCTTCACCTCTGCCCCTCCAGCTGTTTTCATCTGTTTCCTCTGAGCCTGAGTGACCTCTGCTTATGAAGCCAGGCTGGGAAGAAATCATTTCTTAAAGAATTTTAAAATATTTCATAGGAAGGTCAGAGGAAGGAACTGGCAAACCACCTCTGAGTATTCCTTATATGAAAAAATCCTGTAAAATTCATGGGATCACCATAAGTTGACAGATGGATTGAAGGTGTGCACACAGACAGACACACAGACCTCTCAAAATGAAGGGAAATTCTGATTCCTTACTGTGCAGTCACTTTGATACAAAAAGTAGGCCTACCCCCTGTAAGTCAAAGCTAAACAGGCTAGTGCATATGTTTATTAATTTCATATATGTACACATATGTATTAGACTCATATATGAACACAACTCAAAGTGGAGAATTCTTCAAAGATCTACATTACTCGAGTTTCATGAGTAGTCACATGCAGCAAAGTGTTGTAATGAAGTGTACTTTTGTTTTGACATCTTGCCTTTCAGTTCCATTTCCTCTCTCCAACTTTCTCTTGAGTTGCCCTTCCCCACCCACAAAGTCAGTTAGTGAAGTTTATCGCATTCACTTTTTCCTCCGTTATGGGGACGGGAATGGAAAACTTCCATCAGACAAAAATGATGCTTCCCAGTACTGAACAGGGATGGGTGACGGAATGGGGCCTATTTGTGGACTCTTGGCAGTGCGATAAAATCTGTTCAGGCGCGCTCCTGAGAGTCCCGTTCCCGTCCCCATAATGGAGGAAAAAGTGAATGCAGTAAACGTAAGTGTATCATGCTGATGGAGTATACTCGGTTCCTACTGGAGTGGTTTGCCATGCTTTCTGGTGGAGACTGAACACACTTCTTGTCAAATCCAGCTACCATAGAATCTTGGCCATTGCCACTGATTCCAGCCATCACTTGGCTCTCTAGTAACATTTAAAAATAAGTTCTTGGTGTGATACAGGAAATGACCTATGTAGACAGTGAGATGGTTAGCGCCACCCTTTTTATATCTATTTGCTTCTTCCTCTGTTGTGCTTTTCAAGAGGTCTACTCCATTGCCTTCCTGCCCAGTGTCTTGCAGTACACATGCCCCTACCTCATAGAAGGATATACTTCTTCAAGTCTTGAGGTCAGTGGCATCACTGAGGTTGACTTAATGTGGTAACTCAGAATGTCACCCACCCCACTGACCTCCTCCCATAGCACACCATACAGAATCCTTAGTAATGTTTTTGTATCAATGTTATGCATAAATCATACAGTTGGCTCTCCACATTTGCAGCTTTGAATTTTGTGGATTTGACTATTCATGGATTTAATTCATATGTTCTTTCTAGGAATCTGTACGTCCTCCAGCATGACTCCATGGCCAATGTTTGCCAGAAGTTGTGTGGAAGGACTTAGAAATTGCTACAGAAAACACTTCTCTAGGCATTTATAGGTCTTCTAATACAATTATGTGGCCATTTTCCAGTGAGTGCTGACCATCTAACTGTGCTGAATGACTTGGAGATTCCTGGAGAGGTGTTCTCTTAAGTTTTTAAAAAAGTGATTTTTTAAAAAAATTATTTGTTGTTTTCCCACTTTGATGGAGATCCTGCATCCCTAGCACCAGCAAATGTGATGAACCTACTGTAAATTCTTGTGAGCAAAAATGATAAATTTAAATTATAACTTTAAATTACCGTATCATAGGCACAGCTTAAATGTATTTGCATGTACATAGTGTAATGTGGTTAAAGTAAAAATTTGGTGAAATGTGATTTATGAAAGAATTTTAAAATATTTTTAAATTAAATATTTAATTATATAAAAACTGGGGCCTCTCCTTTCTCTTTCCACTGAGCCTTGCCCCACTCACACCATCTGTTCAGCACTTTAAAGGGATGCAGGAGAATGCCATAGCCCATTTCTACAAAACAGATGCTTGGGGAATAGTGGTTTCAGCCTCCGCCTTAGAGTGCCACCCACAGTTGTGGCCCACACTCCCTGCACCATCCTAGTAACTCCCCTGTTTGGGATTACCCCAAATTAGCTCCCTCTGCACTGCTTCCCCTTGCCAGAGGTAATGCCATTTTGGCTACATAAAGACAAGCATGTAAAAACGTCATCCAGAAGGAGAGGGGATAAGGAGGACCCTTCATGTCAGACAACCAGTATCAAGATGATACTCTTGATCATCTGTTTCTACAGCTCTGTATCAAAAGTATATGGGAAGCTTGCATTGGAATAGAAACAAGATCTACAACGTAGAGGTGATCTTCATCTGTGTGTATTGCCCTAATTAGTTGTTGAGCCTTTATAAGGCTAGCTTCTCCCTTTCTCACTCACTCTTTTCTCTTGCATTATATTTTATGTTATTTGCTTTAATGTAGTTTATATTATTTGATGTATTTGCTTTTTTGTGTTACTCTCTTTGTCCTTATTACTACAGTCCATTTTGTGTCTTTTGCATATATTGGTTTTGAATACTTTTGTTCTATACATTGTTTTGTTGCCTTTTATGTAGATATAGATGAAGATTATTTATAGTACCTTTTGCTTTTGGCCTTTTCAGTTCCATTGTTTCAACAGCTTGCTGTGCCATATATCATTTCAGGAGCATAAGCACAAATACTAGCAAAGTAAGGGATATAATTATACTTGATAAGACAAGTCATGGGGAAGATTATTAAAGTTATTATCTGAGACAGATATCTGTGCATTTAAAAGCTTGAAATGAGCTCAAAGAAATTTATGTTGTGTGACATTTAAGTAAAACAGTCTGCTGTGTAAAGCCAGTGCTGTGGCTTCTTCTGAACCTAGTGATACCATGTTTCCCCGAAAATAAGACAGTGTCTTATATTAATATTTGCTCCCAAAGATGCACTAGGTCTTATTTTCAAGGGATGTCTTATTTTTCCATGAAGAACAATTCACATTTATTGTTGAACAAAAAAATGGGCATGATTCCAAACAAAAACTTTGCTAGGTCTCACTTTTGGGAAGGCCTTATATTTAGCAATTCAGCAAAACCTCTACTAGGTCATATTTTCAGAGGATGTCTTATTTTAGGGGAAACAAGGTATGAATATGTAAATATTGTTAATGTGACTTCATTTGAACAGGATGGAATAGAACAATATATTGCATGCCTATCAGATATGGTTTCTGCCCAGCCCCCTGGACTACTTATCTTATTATCCAAGTACCGGAATGGTATCTGTGGTTGTGTCCACACAAGCCAATTACTACAACCTCCCTGCATCCTCATGGAGAATTCATACAATGCAGGACCAAAACACTTGGTTCTGGTGCAAACTCAGCTTGATTTAAAAAACCTTACTGTTTGATCTGATTCTTCCAGAGCCCTCTGGCGTGATGGTGTGTGGTTGTTGACACTGTGTCTCACTGTGCCATCTGCTACTGCCACTGCTGCAAATCACTCTTCCTGAGGCCCAAATGAGGCACTTGGGCTAGTGAAGGTGGCACTGCAGGATGCACATGCAAATAGCTGCCCACCATCATTCCAGAGTGCCCGGGTAACAGAAAGCATCAGGACAGTTTCAGGGCCAGAATACTCCTTTGAATGGTATGTATTGACTGAAGTGAAAGATGCTGTTAATTTTAAGGTTCTGCAATATCTTTTCTCCTTGCCAAATGTTATTATAAATTCATTGTACTTATGCATTGCTCCGTGATGAGAAAGGAAGAGAAAGCAAACAATCATAAGGTCTAGATCAACCTGGTCAAATGGCCATTTATTCAAGCACTGACCATTTACTCAGCTCTCCCCTTCCCAGGTGTGACATTATTGTCTGTGATATGTCTTGCAACTAAGCATACAAAACAGGATAAATGAATCCCAGAAATGCAAAGTTGAAATATACCTCTTTAATAAAGAATTATCAAATATAAGCATTCTATAGCAACATTCTTGCAAATTAAGCCACAACACAATCATACAAATTCCATGAGAGCCAATATTCTTTATCATAAGGTGGTATCAAATAACATCATAGTGTCACAATACTTGTACTCCAATTAGTCCAAGGCCTTGGGTTAATTGCAACTACAATCATTGTCCAAGGATTTGACTATGATTACCATTTTTGCAAGTAGTGACTATGGATTCATTGGAATATAAGTATTGTGACACTATGATGCTCTGTGTTATCACCTTATGATAAAGAATATTGGCTTTCATGGAATTTGTATGATTGTGTTATGCTTCAATCAGAGTTAATTTGTAAGAATGCTGCTATAGAAAGTTTATAATAATAATAATAATAATATGATTTATTTCTATACCGCCCTTCCATAGATCAGGGCGGTGTACAGCATATAAAAAACAGTAGGACATAAAAACCATTAAAACAAGCCGGTAACAATAAAACAATAAAAGCAGTAAAACCAATAAGACAATAAAATCACAATAAAATCACAATTCTCCATATAAGTGCTAGTGCATATGCCGCAGCAGAACAGTGGGTGGCATTACAACAGGCAGGTAAATAAAAGTCCATTCAGCGGTAAGCCTGGTTAAATAAATAGGTCTTTAAGTCCTTTTTAAATTGAGCAAGGGAGGGGGACAAGCGGAGATCGATAGGTAGAGAGTTCCAGAGACAGGGGGCAGAGATGGAATATGCCCTCTTCGTCGTACTCGCCAATCTAGTCTCCGGAACTCTCAGTAACCGCTGACCAGATGACCTAAGTGTGCGGGGCGGATTGTATGGGGAGAGACGGTCCTTCAGGTACCCTGGACCCAAGCCATATAGGGCTTTATAGGTAATAACCAGCACTTTGTACTGAGCCCGGAAGCGAATCGGCAGCCAGTGAAGGTCTTTCAGAATTGGTGTTATATGGGCGGCCCTGGGAGCACCAGTGACCACCCGCGCTGCCATATTTTGGACCAGTTGTAGCTTCCGAGTGTGATACAAAGGCTGCCCCATGTAGAGCGCATTGCAGAAGTCCAACCGAGAGGTTACCAGAGCGTGTACTACGGTTTCAAGGTCCCTCCGGTCCAGGTAGGGACGCAGCTGGCGAATCAGCCGAAGCTGATAACAGGTGCTCCTGACCGTCGCGTCCACCTGAGAAGTCAGATGGAGCGACGAATCAAGGAGCACCCCCAGACTGCGTACTGTGTCCTTCACGGGGAGCGTGACCCCGTTCAGGACAGGTGGAACCACCTCCATCCCTGGACCGGGAGAACCTATCGCCAGTACTTCCGTTTTCTCTGGATTCAGGCTGAGTCTGTTTTCCCTCATCCAGTCCATTACCGATTCCAGACAGGCCACGAGAGGAGCGACGCCATCCCTGGTCACTGCATCAGTCGGAGACATAGAGAAGACTATTTGGGTGTCATCAGCGTACTGATAACACCGCGCCCCATGCCTCCGGATGATCTCTCCCAGCGGTTTCATGTAAATGTTAAAGAGCATGGGGGACAGAATGGCTCCTTGAGGAACCCCAGATGTAAGGGCCCTCTTATCGGAGCAAACGTCCCCCAGCTGCACCATCTGGAACCTCCCAGAGAGGTAGGACCGGAACCACTGGAGCGCAGTGCCCCCGATTCCCACCTCTGCCAGGCGTTCCAGAAGGATACCATGGTCGATGGTATCGAAAGCCGCTGAGATGTCCAAGAGCACCAACAGGGACACGCTACCCCTGTCGATGCCCAGACGGAGATCATCGACCAGGGCGACCATGGCAGTCTCAACCCCATAGCCCGCCCGAAAACCGGTTTGAAATGGATCTAGAAAATCCGTTTCGTCCAAGATCGATTGAAGTTGGAATGCAACCGCCCTCTCGATCACCTTCCCCAGAAATGGCAGCAGCGAGACTGGCCGATAATTATTATGAACCAGGGGGTCGAGGGAGGGCTTTTTCAATAACGGTCTTACAATGGCCAATTTAAGATGGTCAGGAAATTGTCCCTCCCTCAAAGATGTATTAATAATTTGGCGTAACAGCAAGGTTACCGCCAATCCCCCCTGGGCCACTAGCCACGAGGGGCAGGGATCGAGAGAGCAGGTTGTCTTCCGAACACTTCTAAGGATCTTGTCCACATCCTCGGTACCGACAGACTCAAACTGATCCAGTACAACAGAGTCCACGGAAGCTCTAGACGCCTCTATTCTGGGTTCTGCTTCAATTCTGGCGTCCAGACCTTCGTTTATCCGAGAGATTTTATCCGCGAAGAAGTTGTTAAATTGGTCACAGCAGGCCTTGGTTGGTTCAAGGATCTGGTTCGGGGCAGGAGGGAGCTGAGTTAGCTCCCTCACTACCCTGAACAACTCTGCTGGACGCGACTCCGCGGACGCGATACGAGCAGCGAAGAACGAGTTCTTAGCTGCTTGTATCGCCTCTCCATAGTCCACCAAAAGGAGATCTAGGAGAGCCTTGTCGGATAAACGCTGGTGTTTCCGCCAGGCGTGCTCTAGTCGTCGCAGGACCCGCTTCCTTGCCCGGAGATCTTCCGTGTACCAGGGCTTCCTTTTGGAAGCAGGCCTGAGAGGGCGCTTGGGAGCGATACTGTGTATAGCCCTAGAGAGATCCGTATCCCAGGTGTTAACTAGGGCATCAACAGTGTCGCCGTCACTTCCAACCATAAACCCCTCTAGGGCTTCTTGGAACCTATCAGGTTCCATCAGCCTTCGAGGGTGGACCATTCTAATAGGTCCGCCACCCCCGGAGGGGATCTGGGTAGATGCCTTGATGCTTGCCTCAACCAAGAAATGATCCGTCCATGACAGGGCGGAAGTGTTGGTGATTTCCGCCCACGGATTTTCCATGTCCGTACAGAAGACCAAATCGAGTGTATTCCCCGCACAATGCGTTGGACCCGAAACCAACTGAGACAGGCCCATGGCTGTCATGGTCTCCATGAATTCCCGAGCCGCACCAGATGGAACATTGTTGACCGCAAAGGGGATGTTGAAGTCTCCCAGGACTAGAAGCCTGGGGGACTCCAACATCAGCTCCGAGACCAACTGTGTCAGCTCGTTAAGGGAGTCTGTTAGCGCACGGGGTGGCCGGTAGACCAACAGAATCCCTAGACTGTCTCTAGCCTTCAGGGTCAGGTAAATACACTCGATATAGGTAGTCTGACGGACATGGTTCCTGGTTAGAGACAGGGTGTTTTTATGCACCAAGGCAACACCCCCCCCCCCCGCCCACCTAACCTGCTCTGGTCCTTCACCGAGTACCCGGAAGGGAGGACCTGAGCCCACACAACATCCGCCTCAGGCCCAAGCCAGGTCTCGGTTATGCAAGCCAGGTCACAATTGTTATCCTCGATTAAGTCATGTATGATGTGGGATTTGTTCTTGATGGACCTGGCATTGCACAGGAGCAGAGACAGGGTTTGTGGTACGGCTGGAGTGACCCTCAGGCCCCGTTGGTTAGGAGAAGGACTGGAAGGAGAGATAGATATTAAGCATCGATCTCGCCTTCCCCTGCAACGCCAGTCCTTTCTCCTACCGTCATACTTCCCCTTGCCCCACACAACTTGGATAGGAGCCCCGCTTGTGATGGGACAGTTATCCCCTCCCTCCTCAGATAGAACTCCCTCTCCTTCCTTATTAAAATTCTCCATCCCCTCCACAGCAAAACAGGGTGATAGAGGGGGGGATGAAGGAAAGAGGTGCCACAGTCAATATAATAACCGGCTAGATTCATTGTTGCTAAATGGAAAAAAAAAAAAAAGCCTGTCCGCCGCTGGCCTCGGCGTGGAGCTGGGGTGGGTGGTGTCTGAGGGTTGGGCCACAGAGGCCTTTCCCCTCCCCTTGCTCTGCTGCTGCTCCGCCTCACAGTTGGTCTCCTTGGCTGGCTTTTAAGGCCTCTGTGCCGCCGCTGGCCTCGGCGTGGAGCTGGGGTGGGTGGTGTCTGAGGGTTGGGCCACAGAGGCCTTTCCCCTCCCCTTGCTCTGCTGCTGCTCCGCCTCACAGTTGGTCTCCTTGGCTGGCTTTTAAGGCCTCTGTGCCGCCGCTGGCCTCGGCGTGGAGCTGGGGTGGGTGGTGTCTGGGGGTTGGGCCACGGAGGCCTTTCCCCTCCCCTTGCTCTGCTGCTGCTCCGCCTCACAGTTGGTCTCCTTGGCTGGCTTTTAAGGCCTCTGTGCCGCCGCTGGCCTCGGCGTGGAGCTGGGGTGGGTGGTGTCTGGGGGTTGGGCCACGGAGGCCTTTCCCCTCCCCTTGCTCTGCTGCTGCTCCGCCTCACAGTTGGTCTCCTTGGCTGGCTTTTAAGGCCTCTGTGCCGCCGCTGGCCTCGGCGTGGAGCTGGGGTGGGTGGTGTCTGGGGGTTGGGCCACGGAGGCCTTTCCCCTCCCCTTGCTCTGCTGCTGCTCCGCCTCACAGTTGGTCTCCTTGGCTGGCTTTTAAGGCCTCTGTGCCGCCGCTGGCCTCGGCGTGGAGCTGGGGTGGGTGGTGTCTGGGGGTTGGGCCACGGAGGCCTTTCCCCTCCCCTTGCTCTGCTGCTGCTCCGCCTCCGCCTATACTTGATCATTAGTTGTTAAAGATGTATATTTCAATTGTATGTATCTGGAGTCCATTTGTCCTATTTTGTATGCTTATCACATCTCAGAGGGTTTTTTGTTGGGTCATGCAACTGAGGGCTGTCTGACAATGATACCATGTTGATGATGATAATCATCTGCATCATGTGAGGCTGAGAGAGTGTGACTTACCAAACTTGAGCTAACACTTGAGCTAAGACATTGCTGTCTATGCAGCAAACTTTGCTTTCTTCCTGACGTGATCTGCCTTCACCCAATGGGTTTCTGTGGCTGAGCAGGAATTTGAACCTTTGTTTCCCAGAGTGCTGCTCCAGTACTGAAACAACTATGCCACTGGCTCTCTACACCAGGGGTATGAGTGACATAAATTTAATTTGGAGTTAAGCCAGAGCTTTGTTACAAGTAAGTCCTAAAATGCTTGAGTAATATAGGAGAGTGCAGTGACTATCTCATGTAATTTCCACCTTGAAAAAGGAAACCAAATATGTCTATTAAGAGTTTTGATGAATGCTGTGTAAAATCCCCAAAAGACATACTAATGTAATGTATCATTTCAGGGATTAGTTGCCAATGCTGAAAATATAAAACAACAGGTTTCATCATTTGAAGGCTCCATATGGAACTCTCAAGTCAACACACTGAATTTCTGCAAGAAAAAAAATAACGATAATAATTTGGCTGCTCTAGGACCAGATGGCAGATTACAAGGCAGATCACGTCAGGAAGAAAGCAAAGTTTGCTGCACAGACAGCAATGTCTTAGCTCAAGTGTTAAAACCCTTTGTTTTTCAGAGATCACTAGGAGCTTAGTCCTGAGGTTTGCAGTTTGGAAGTAAACAAATAAGATCAGCAGTTCATTCTCTTTTGAGTAAGAGAGCCCCTGCAAAACATGACGACACTGTTAGGGTTTTCCTTGAAATAATGATGAAGGGACTTGAGCAAATCATTTCTTTCAGAGGAGAGTTTACAAAGACCCTCCCTTTTAGCATGGAACATTTGTTTTCTGATCTGTAATACAGATTCACACCAAGCAGTTGATTATGCCTGTGTCTCAATGAGACACAATCCTAAATGTGTCTATATATGTGTAAGTGCCATTTAAATCAATGAGGTGTCAACATGGTTGGCATCACCCAGTGTAAGAACTCATAGTGTCATACATCCCTTGATCTCCTCTCACACCACATGGAATCCCTTAGTAATAGCACTTGTATTAATGTTACTAATAAATGGTAATTCTCATATATAACTGAAATAATGGTAATAGCTGTGATATAAAAAAAACTAGGAAAGTTAAAATTATACATCTAATTTACAATATCAGACACACAGCCTAAATGTATTTACCTGTACATACTTTCATGTGGTCAAAGTGAAAAATTGCTAAGATTTGAGGGGTTTTTAATATATATATATATATATATATATATTACTTAATTTTAAAAACTTTTTAAAAAATTAAAATTAAATGTTTAGCTTCACCACATTCACCTTTAAAACACCATCTCTTCAATGTTTTAAACAGATGTGGGTGAATTTTGGCAAGCAGTGATGTAACCTCCTTAGGGTGTTACATGGTGTGGTCTGCACCCCCTGCACCCTCTGGATATTTCATAGAATTATAGGGTTGGAATAGACCACAAAGGCAATCCAATCCAACCCCCCGCCATACAGGAACTCACAATCAAAGCATCCCTGGAAACTATTACACACAGACAGGATAGGGACAAGAACACTCCCCCATCCTCATCCCATCTGTGACCCGAGTGAAAGTGATAGTGCAAATTCTTTCAGCTGTCATGGTATTAACGGGTTCTTCCATTCATACAAAAGACTGAGAATGACAGGAGAAAGCACTTTTCAGCCCACTTTCATGGGAAAGTGATTCGTGCGATCACTTTTACCCATGCTTCCTGGGTGGCTGAATGACAGGTTAAGTGTACATGTGAGTGAAAGTGATTCACGAGATCACTTTCACTGGCGCTTCCCTTCCGGGTCAATGCTGAGTCATGTGCGAAAGTTCTTCCTGCAATTGGGTAGGAAGGATGAGACAGGGACAGGGCAATGATTCCCTGTCCCTCATGTAACAATCTCTCCTGACAGATGGCCATCCAGCCTCTGTTTAAAAACTTCCAAAGAAGGAAACTCCACCACACTCTGAGGGAGAGTGTTTCACTGTCAAACTGCTCTCACTGTCAGGAAGTTCCTCCTAAGGTTGATTGTGCTAGTAAAATAATGAATTTAAGAAGCATGTGTGCATGCTTTTGTGTATGGAGTGATTCCAGTAGATGCAGCAAATTGGATTTGTCTTCTAGAACTGGGAAAAACCTTATTAGAAGTAGGGTTACATGCAATTAATTCTTGCAAGAACATTCCACGGCATTTCATTTTGTAAAATAAAATCTTTAGATTAGAACCATTTAGCTAATCTGAGATTATGAAATGGTGAATTGGTGAAATGGGAGGGAGAGAGCAAAGAAAGTGATCTACCTTGATGATGATAGTGTGTTTTTGTGTGTGTTCAAGTTATCTGTCAACTCACACCAACCCTATGGGTTTTCTGAGGCAAACAATACTCAGAGGAGGTTTAGCCAGTTCTTGTCTCTGAAATAGCCTATAGCATCTAGTAATCTTAGTAATCACATCCAATTACTATCCAGGACTAACTCTGCTTAGTTTCAAAGATCAGACAGGATCTGAGGCCTTTAGAGCAGCCATGGTGAACCCATTGCATGTGTGCCAGGGCCGTCATGTGGAGTCCTTTCTGCGGGCACGTGTGATCACACACACCCCAGCTGAGTTCACCATAAATTCAGGCATAAATGGCCGGGGACTGGTGGAGCAGCTGCCAGTGAGTGGGCTTCTGGGCTCATCCCATTGGTCAGTGGAGCTGTATTTTCCTGCCCTCATGCTCCCACCACCAATCCAGCTTGAAGCAGTGAGATGGCAAGCCCACGATCCTCTATGCCTACCTCCTCCTAGCAGGCTAGGTAAGGAGGAGGAGGAGGCAGACACAGAGTACAGGGCATGGCAGGTGCAGGGAGGAAGGAAGAGGAGGGAGAAAAAAAGAGAACAAGAGGAGGATGGGGCATGGCATGTGCCGCGGGGATGGAGGAGGAGGGGGGGGAAACGGCAGCAGGGATAGAGGAGGTTTGCAGTAATGCTGGAGACAACTAATAATTTTAGGAAGTTCTGAAAGGATTTAAGGATTTATATCTATATAAGTGTTTTTGGCTGAGGGTGACCAGACTTGGTTCTTCCTTTTCCAGCACTTTCCTCCATTTCAACCCCCTGTCCAAGAGGGATTCCAAAAGTCCTCCATTTTGAGCAGGGCTGAGAAGGATCAATTTAATATATACGAGCGGCTTTTTTGTTTTGTTTTTGTTTTGAGCTTTTATTTGATCAAGTCCTCCTTTTTTTCCTTGCTTGTTTTTCCCTCTGGAAGTCCTGCATCCTGAAGTCCTCCCCACTCCCTCCCCCCCCCCAGCAATGGGTGACACCCAGTGCAGGAACTCTACTAAGTCTGGGCATTCAGTCTCTAAAAGGTTCACTAACACTGCTTCAGGGTGTTTAGACTCTGGCAAAAAAATTAAAAGATGTTTGTGGTGACAAAATATTTTGAATTAGTCTAAGAAAATATTGGTTGTAAAGGCTGTAAAGAAAAGTTTGCTTCTTCTATAGGGTTTTACATTCATATTCTAACCTTGGAAATGTCTTTGTTCTCACCCGAAAGATGTATATGCCATAAATCTATATGATAAAGTAAGAGTAAAAGAAAAAGTGATAGTAATGTGATACATCACTAAGGGATCTGGGTGCCTTTAGGGTATTTAGTTCTTACCTTGAGGATACAGAGCTAATATAGAGAGGCTTTAAAAAAATATGAAGAGATAGACTGTAGTCCATGAAAGTTTTTGCTAGAATTTTTTTCTCAGTCTGAAAGGAGTTGCTAGATTCCTTTATATCTATATCTATCTGTCTATCTATCTATCTATCTATATGAGCCATTTGAGAGTGAAAATTCCATGATAGCACAATTGGCCCGAACACAGCAAGGGTGGGATGAAACAGCCATGGCCCTTTTTTGTGTTTCATTTTGTCATTTCATGTTGCAATCTGGTGATTGTACCATATTGATCTAACAATGATACAAAATTTGTTTTTACAGAATGAAGAGCCATGAGCTGTGATGGCAGAATGACAGTAGCTGACCTTTTTTGAAAGTCAGGTGTAAAATATAGCAACATTTGGGAGGAGAAGCAGGAACTGTCAAAAGCAACAATTAAAAAAAGCCAAACATCAGAGAAGGGAGCAGCACAGATTTCTCAAAATGAGCCATTCAAGATGAGCCCAAAATTTAGGATTGGGAAAAATATCTGCAGACCATCAAATTTTGTAATATTTCTGAAATTTCTCAGCAAAAATAGTTGTGATGTCTGCTGAATTTTGTTGTTGTGATCACAACACAATTCCAGTTGTGATGTCTGCCAAATTCTGTAATGCTAATTTGGTGGTTCAAATGGCCAAGTGGATGTGTTGGTTCCTGTTGGAGCAGAATATTTAAAGTATTGTGGAAAGATCATTTTTGAAAGGAGGGAAGAGGGGGTCATTTTCTAGAAAGATCACCCAGCAATAGCTAAGTCTAGCCTGCTGTTATTAAAATATTTATATCCTGTCCTTCCACTGCAGAGCAGCTCATGCCTATTTGCATCTAGTCAAGTTGTTCAGATGATACTTTGATACCCCCCTAAATCATTCTGCTTCTTTACTAGGGCAAATAACTCTCAACCAAGTAAATCACATTTAACAGATTAATTAAACCTCGCTATTTAAACATCAAAAACTGCTTCATTCCCGCCCAAGTGTCAATAGAGCGGAAAGGTTCCAGCAATATGAAACTGAAGGCTTTCATGGCCAGCATCCATAGTTTTTTGTAGGTTTTTGGGCTATGAGGCCATGATCTAGAAAAGTTTATTCTTCATGTTTCACCAGCAGCTGTGGCTGGCATCTTCAGAGAAAGATGCTAGCCACAGTTGCTTGTGAAACCCCAGGAATAAACTCTTCTAGAACACGGTTCCAGCAATACTTTAAACCAGTAGTTGTATACTCTGGATGTCAAGCCAAAGGAACCTCTGTATGGAGACAGATAACTCTTTATTCCAGTTTGTCTGGAATCTGAAGTGGCTGTTTCACCGTATCTAAGGCTCACCGTCCTGTGAACAACAACAGGATATTGGAGCCAGCATGGAAAAGTGGTTTGAATGTTGGACTAGGACTTTGTAGGCTGAGGTTCAATTTTCAGCTCAACCATAAAACCCACTGGGTGACTTTGGGCAAATCACATGCTCTCAACCTCTGGGGAAGGCAATGGCAAACCTCCTTTGAACAAATTTTGCCAAGAAAACCCTATCATAGGTTTGCCTTAGTGGTGCCATACATTGGAAATGACTTGAAGGCACACAAGACCAAACTGGAATAAAGAGCTATCTGCTATTTGACCTGCCCAGTACTCCCTAAGCAATCCTGATGCCTTCAGATGGAAGCTGGCATTCCATTGCCGGTAACAAAGATTCAATTATCAGTCTGGTTGAATTTTTGTACATGGAATAGGAGGAGGACCTTCTTGTTTTTCACCTCAGGCAACAAAATGTCTTCAGGTATCTCTGCATTCACTTATGTATCACTTTAATTTCCTGTTTCCTAGGGGTTGGAATCTAAGGTCCTATATAAATCCCTGAATTGCTCTTAGCATGTAAAAACTGCTAAGTGCTATCTAATCAAGTGTAAATATTGAGGGGGGAAAGAGAATAGTTATGCAATGGACATGAAGCTCTCAGTAATTTTATTTTAGGAGCAAACTACGTATTAACTATATAATCCTCTTAGAATCTGAGAGCCCTTTGATATAAATGTTGCAAGAGGAAAGTGTTGGCATATATTGGGTGTTATTAATGCAGTTATAGCATGACTTTCTTTCATCTTTTTTTCTCCCTGACTTTTCCAGTTGGCCATTTGCCTTTCAGTCTTTCTTCATTTTCCCTTCCCTCACATAAAAGCAATGACCCAAGGAAGAGATTTTATTTTCAGTTTTAATTCTGAGAACACATAGACAAAACTGGTGAGTCTATAGATTATCCTCACATAGTAAAGAGACGCCCTGGCCTATTACAAGCCACGCCAAAGCATGGCTATTGACATTTTAAAATGTACCTTATTGCAATAATTAGCCTCCAAAAAGTGTTCATTGTACTTACTGTTTTAAAACTAAGCCTCCTGTTTCCCAAAAGCAATTACATTGCTACTACTTAGCTATTTGCAAAAATGGAACACCACAAGTTGCTGGTCTGTGGCAGACAAAACACAATTTCTTCCTGTCCATCTTGTAGTTTCTTCTACACACAAATCATGAGGGAGCACAGCCAACCTGAACTGTATGATAGTATTCTTCCTCCATTTAGTGATACTGTACCCCCTGTACTTCCATAAGTAATTAAAGTGTGTAGTTAAAGTGAAAAAGCAGTGACATTATAACTTATTACATTACTGTTATACCTTTGTTGTTGGAAAAAATAATTAATTGCACGTAATTAGCCTGTAAATAGTCACTCCCAGGTTCTGGAGGCACATACTCAATAACAGGTAAAAGTACAAAATCACTGAAAATTTATACAGCAACCACACAACTCTGCTAAATAAGCTGATGGGATTTAGTCTTTGCAAACTCCAGTACTAGCAAAGCCATAACATTTGGGTGAACACAGAGTTTGGAACTTGGCTGCCCACTAACTGAAAGTTCCCAGCTGTGAAAATTTCCCAACATAGGTTGCCAATGACTAGAAGTTGGAAGACTGGTTATGCTGCCTGGTGTAACCTGGGAGTTATAAATATAACATAGGAAAATGTGTATGTCATGTAACATATGTAATAAAGGACAACACAGGGTAATAGACATGAGGAATTCTGTTTCACCTTCACTTTTATTCTTGAAAATGGCAGCCCCTCTCTTCAGGAATGAAAATTTGCATGTTGCTTGGCAATGATGGGGAAAAGGAAAAGGATGGTGTTAAAGAAAGATCTACTCAAAGGAAGAAGCAAGGGGTCTGGGGATGAGGAAAACATTATGAGGTCTGCTCATTCTTTCATTATGTACCTTCAAGTCAACTGCAACTTATAGTGAAACTATCCTACGGTTTTCTTGACAAGATTAAACTGTAGGCCTTTTGCTCAGGTTAAGAAAATATGACTTCCTCAAGGTCACCCAGTGGGTCTCCATGGCTGAATAAAAATTCAAAACCTGGACTTCCCAGAGTCCAACACTCCCTAGTCCTACATTCAAACTACTACACCATGTTGGATCCAATATGGGTCTGTCCCTGGGGGGTTAGGAAGTGATCAGTGCATAAAAGTGGGAATAGGTGATTGTGGATTCTACTTTCCAGAAAGAGGAGAGATGACAGGAGAACACAAACCCACAGTAGTATGGAAAGAGACTGAAAAATGAAATTGAATGTAGTGGCCCCAATCATTCCGAGAGCCAGACCATTGCAAAAAGCAACTCTTAAAGGGCCCAGTTTGAATTCTTGTTGTCCACCCCCATTTACACACAATTCAAAATGATGTGGAAGATACCAAGGTTTAAACAGAAATGCTTTTAAATAAATACTGCCTTTTTAAAGCAAAGTTAATGCATATGGCCCCATCAGTCAAATTAAAAGAAGTCCTTTGCTTTGAATATGAACATGACTTGAATAAGAAAATTAATGTTTGCATTGCGTTATGAACATGCAAATCACTATGTAAGTGCTGCCTTAATTATAATTGCTATTAATGATGAAATCAAAATTCCAGTGAATTATAATGCATCCTTTAATTAGATTTTGATATACAATTTCTGAAATAATTAAGTCTCCTCCAACTTGGATGTCAGCCAGGTTATATATAATACATAATATAGGCTTATCATGTAAATGTTTCATAAAACCATTGATATAAGTTTCTATGTAACAGTCTCGACTGGCGTAAAATAAGATAGTGCTGTTTTCTTTCACTAGTGAATAATTCTCCAGTATAGTAATATGACTGGTGCTGATCTTCCTATGAGAATTTTCTTATGTATTTATTACCCATGGAAAGTATTTCTCTACAATTCATTTGAGGCAAGCTTAGCTTCAGGAAGCCATTTTCTGTATGGCTGAATCATGGTCCCAAGTCCATATGCCCACTGGATAACTCTTTAAAAAACTTTTCAAAATGCTTTTGGCACAATTTGCCCACCAGTTGTGTGAAAGATTCTACATGGCCAAAGGGGTAATTGTGATGTGAAAACTGAAACTTACAAACATTCAGTTCAATTCAATTCAACCATGGTCAAAAGGAATTTAGTCTCCTACAGCTCTAACATACATAAATACATTCCAATCAATTGTTTTCGATCCTGGACAGCAAATCGGCATGCATACATGTACAAATTCAATAGACATTCCATATTAATCTTGATTCATAATATCTTCTCTTGTGTTTCAGATCTCCTGGGTGAACCTTCATCATGATTGCAGTAGTAGTAGTAGTAGTAGTAGTAGTACTAATAGATTAGTATTTAGTAGGAGCATGGCCTTGTCAATAGTTGCCCTATCCATATTGAATGCCCTCCCTGAGAGATACTGATGCACTAAATTTCCTTTCCTGAAAGCTACCAAATCACCTATTGCATCCACCTAGCATTTTAGGATGTGTCTTGATTAAAAACAAAATATTTTCGACTAATTTTAGCTTTAGTTGATATTTTAAGATTGTACTTACTGCATCTTTATATTGTAAATCTCTTTGTTAATTAATGTCAAGAATTAAATCTTGAACTCTGTGAGGTTTATTTCAGCGTAAACATAGGTACAGTATGTTGGCACCATGTGGAAGGGCCCATAATCATATCTGTTAATCAGCCAAAGGACTGGGTTTTTGCACTCAATAAGCCGGCTCACCCTAGAGCATAATTCCAATTGAAGTAATCCAAATGCTTCAGGTTAAATGTTAGTTTAAGGTTGTGTCAATGGAACTCTGACCATGGGATGCTAGCACTGGCTGGAATGAAGTAATTTTTGGAGGTTGACTCTTCCGCCTGCAACCACTTCCCCTCTTGAAACTATGTTCTTGTAGGCTGGGGGATCTTCTGGGACTCCTCCTGGAAACAGTGGTACAAGCAAAAGGAGAATCAGCAAAACAGCCCTTCTACCCCCAGGACTATTTCACATTACATAATTATAGTGCTATACCTCTAACTGTTGTAGTCACATCCAACACAATTCTTGGCATTGAAGTTTAGGGAAGGACATTTAGAAGTCTTGACCCATATTGCTCTTCTACAGCTTCACCAAACTACAAACCCGAGGATTCCATAGGATGGAACCATGGCAGTTGGACTGGAAATCTGTTTTTTGGGAATGAATTCAAGACCATTGACCATTCTTATTGTAAAGAATGCATTATCTTGTATCAACTATGTACTTCAACACTTAATGGGAACAAAGAGACCATATTAAAATAGTCTCCCAAATAACAAAACTTAAAATTTGTTAGCTTTGGTCAGTGTGAAAGTTCAAAAAGTTTCATTTCTTCCTGAGGGGGGTGGGGGCTTAAAATGCAGTAAAGGTAACACAAGGAAATAGTGTGCGACAATGGCATTATTCACTGATTAAGTTCATAAATCAAAATGATATTCTGTCCAAGAGAGAAAATAGCATAGCACTTTTCCTCCAGAAGGACTTCATTAAATTTCTCTAAATAAAGATACATTGGAGACCAAGCACAATTATTTTTTAACCAGAAAGTTTATTTTAATGCTAAGACTCTTTACATTCTTTAATTTACATGCCACAACTTGTTACTAAAATCTGACAGAAAATTGCTAGAGTACAAACAGAGGGAATAGCTTGTTATATCCGTATGGACCTATACTCTGGAAGATGTTTGCTCAGAGTTACCAGCCATCTGTTGGATGGAATAATGCCAAAATATGTATTTTCTGTGTATGTGCTAGTCTCTCAAATTAGGCACTTGATACTACCTGATGAATAATCAAAGAATTCACAAATATAAATATGAGACTCCAGATTTTGGAGGATTAAAAACATGACCATGTCAAGCAAAAAAACAAAACAAAGCAAAGCACCTCCAAGCATATTTCGAATAAAGTGGCAAAGTGGCTGATTCAGTGCTGTTAGACCAAAGATCAAAGTTGATTATATGCTACATTTTAAGTTTGCATTGTTAAATCTAATCTTTATGCCCCCCCCCCCCCCCACTGTACAAGCTAAAGTCTGTTTAGTGAAGTGAATTGATCACTTCAGAAAAATGTTGTGGAAAACAGGCAAGATGGAAAATATAGCTGTCAAAGATGTAACCATTAGATACATTTAAAGTAGGCTCATTGAATTGATGGAAATTTGGTCATCCAACACACTTGTAGATTTCATTTATCCACTTGAGCCTAACAATTGCATTCTTAGGCTTCAATTCTACAACCCAATGATTGTGTGTTTTTTTGCCATCTGTGTTGCATAGAACTTCAGGCATTGGCAATGGGGCAGTGCCAAGCATACTGTGCCCATCCTAACTCATGAGATGTCACTTAGTTCAAAGGATGATGAATCACAAAATTTATGATTCCCAAATGATATTGAGAACAATATAACAATCAGACTGAGTTTCTTTTTTTGCTGAGTAACATTTGAGTTGTACTACATTCAAACCAGCAAAAGTTGTGCACTTTTCCCAAGTAGATAGCAAAAACCTATGTAAGCAAGTGGTGATTTATGTGTGTTTTTTAGCATGCAGTTTTCTGTGTGTAGTCAAAAAGCTAGCTTAGGATTTTACAGCAAAGCATGGCAGTTTTTCAAACTCCTGCACAGTTTTCAAAAACTACAGTTTGTGGTGTGTGAACAAACCGACACGTATTGACATGCTGTTTTAATTCCTGCATAAGTTTCAAAAGGGCTTGGAAACTACAGATTAGACCTCAATCAGGAAACTGATAGGCCCCCATTCCCTGTCTACTTGGTGCTGATAGAAGCTTGTTAGTTCTTTGCTGGCAGTGGTAATAACTAGGAATTTCAGGATATGATGCTCTACATACAGCAGTTGTTTGTTTGTTTGTTTGTTTGTGAGGCAAACAACAGAATAGGGTTATAGGGACTGATGGCAGGTTTAAGTGAATTTGAAAGATTTTCTCTACTGAAAAAATGAGAGCCACATCAGAGACAATTTTTTTAAAAAATAAATCAATTAATTATTGGCAGTTTAAGAACTATGTTTAAAATTTCCAGTCTCCCTAGTTTATGTAATGCATTATTCAAGTAGTTATTAATAGCAAATGAACAGACCAGTTCTAAAGTACTGTACATGATTTCAAATGTCAAATGCCTAGCCTGCTCTGGTCTCTGCAGGTACAGTGAATGTGTATGAATAAATGAAAGCAACTGAACTGAGGCTGGATTCAGATCACCAAGATCATTGTTCAGTGGCCTGCAGAAGTATTCACCATCCTCTTTGACTTTTTAAAAACATTTTGTTGTGTTACAACGAGGAAATTGTTACCACTTGATGTACCCAAGATACTCAACACTGTGAAGGAGCACAGTGGCTGTGGTATCCTGTATTGCAGATTTGTAACCTAAAGTTGTGGATTGGTAATTGCCCTGTATTTAGAAATACTATATATTCACTATCGTGGCATTACTGCCATGGTGGTACATGCCTGCCCTCCTGAGTGATGAAGGGTCCATTCTCCTGGTCACTGGGGGGCAGCAAGATGACATTTCCATCACCTCCCTCCAGTAAGTGAAGTTGTGATAATCAGAAAGCAGGATTTGTGTCACAACTGCTCATCCTGATCTCACTTGCTGGTGAGAGGGGGCTATAAATGTCCTCTTACACCACTTCAATTTCCAGAAGAAGATGCCTCCATTGGTCAGTGCAGCTGCTAGTTGTTAAGGTAGTTGGGGGGGGGGGTGAGCCAGGAGTAGGGTAACCAAAGGTCCTCCTTTTCCAGGAGATGACCTGCATTTCAATCTTCTATCCGGGAGAAATTTCAAAATGTCCTCCATTTGGAGCATGATTAAGAATCATGAATTTATATTTATTAGTATTTTTAGCTTTTATTTTGTCATGTCCTCCATTTTTCTTGATTTTCCCTACATTTTTCAGTGCCTTGTTCTCCTTTGTGGTTAGGACAGCTGGTCACCCCGGCATTGCTTAGTTGTGCATTTGCAGCTAAGCAAGTTACATAAGATCACAGCCTACATTTTTACTTTGTTACAAAAGTTAAGTAAAGAAAAACAAACTGGTACTGGTTGGTCGTATAGGTGTTCACCCCTTTTTCTGCAACATTGATGTTGCCCACTTTCTGCAGACATCACATAAGGAGTTGAATGGAGTCCACCTGTGTGCAATTCCAGAGCAACATGATTTCAGATTTAAGACATCTGTTTCTGGAAAGGGCCCATTTCATTTCATTTCTAAGTTCTAACACCACAAAATGTGCAACAGTCAAGGAGGGAGGAATATGTCTGCAACACTGTATTTTCACTTTTTCCTATTTTTTTTATCAGTATATCTATATATCAGTATATATATATATATATATTTCTCATTATGTACTGAAAATCCAGAAAGAAATATTTTCTAACTCTTGTCTCCATCTATTCTGCTTTTTTTTTATTAGTTTAATTTTGTGGGAAAACTACTTGGTCCAAGAGGAAATTCCTTGAAAAGATTACAAGAAGAAACAGGTGCAAAAATGTCCATCCTCGGCAAAGGTTCTATGAGAGATAAAGCCAAGGTAACGTACTCATCTTTGTTTTTCAGTCATACGAGCTGTAGCTGAAAACTGCAATATGTCACTGTGAATTTCCGATTGATTCATATATCCTTGATAGAAATAAATAATAGAAAAAGTTTTGTATAAACTTATTATACTGTCAGAGTGAGCATGTTGGGAAAAGTGAGGGGTGGGGGAATCATTTGATTCTTCACGTTGGCTACACATATCAGGCCAACATCATCAGTAGGGCCATAAATTCCCTACATTCAGTGTAAATCTTTGTTGTTGTTTCTCTTCAAGTGAACTCCACCTTATGGGTTTGTTTGTTTGTTTGTTTTTTAGCAAGATTTATTCAGAGAGTTGCCATTGCCTTCTTCTGAGGCTTCTTTTTGAGGCTGAGAAAGTGTTTTTTTGCCCAAGATCACCCATGGATTTTCCATGGCTAATTGGGAATTCAACCCCTGCTCTCCTAGTATAACACTTGAAGCTCAGGTGAAATAAATGCTTACACCTCTTGTTCAGGTATAAAAGTTACACCTAGATAAGAGGTGTGACTTTTTACTGTCCGTCTTTCTGTTACCCTGGAAATTGCATTAAATGTGAGAGAATTTGGAAATTGCATTAAATGTGAGAGAATTTGGAACGGAGTTACAGTATCTTTAAATCTTTGCTGGCTGAAACTATCGTCTGTCTGACTAATATTTTGTTCCCTTGCCTTTTTAAAAACTGTTTTGGACATTTTACAACTCCTTAAGATGACAAAGTAGAAAATGAAGGCAGGATTTCTTAAAATGGGTTTGGTATTAATATTTGTTTATTAATTCCAATCCCTTTTCTTTGTTGTTATACATACTAGCCTGACATGTTTATCAGTTGTTCCAAAATCCTGGTTTGCTTCTATCTTTTTGTCACCCTGACATTCATCTCAGCAGTTAAAAGCATAAAATAACAGAGAAAACTATCATTTTAGAAGAGAGAATTGAATCATTAAGTTGCCATTTTCATCAGTCTATTTAATGCTGCATTATACTCTGTTGCTGCTATTGCATTCAAAATGAACTATAGGTTTAAAAATGTATAAGATTAAAATAAATGAGATAGGCTTTACAATACTGTTACTATGAGGTAGTTGGTTTTGGGGGGGGGGGGTTGCAAACCCAGAGGTTCTTGAACCCAGGTTTCCACTTAATAGCATCATTGAATCAGGGCCAGCACTACTAACAGGCAGAGTGAGGTGACCACATCAAATTGCAGGTCCTAAAAAATGAAAGCAGAAGCAATTCATCAGAGTAGTGATGAGCAGGGACAATATGGTGATAATAGGAATGCAAGTACCTATATCGGTGGTCCCTAAACTATCCGCTTAAACAGATTTTGGACTTCAGCTCTCAGAAGCCTCAGCCATGTTAGCCAATAGTCTGGGATTCTAGAAGCTGAAGTCCAAAATCCCTGAAAGGGCACAGTCTGGGGACCACTGATCTAGATCAAAGAAAGAATTAGTGCCATCCTATTCTACTTTAGTATTTAGTACCTGGAATATGTTTTTCATTTCTGATTACCATAATTTAAGAAGGATGTTGAAGGCTGAAACATGTCTAGAGAAGGGTGACCAAAATGGTGCAAGGTCTGGGAACCATCCCCAATGAGGAAAGGCTTAGGGAGTTGGGTATGTTTAGTTGGGGGAAGAGAAGTTTAAATGATGACATGATAACTATGTTTAAATATTTGAAGGGATGTCATATTGAAGAAGGAACGAGCTTGATTTCTGCTGCTCTAGAGACTAGAACCCAGAGCAAGCTACAGAAAAAGGGATTCCACCTAAACATTAGGCAGAACTTCTTGCTGTAAGAGCTCTTAAACAGTGGAACATGCTGCCTTAGAGAATGGTGGTGTTTCCTCTCTGAAAGATTTTTAAACAGGCTGGATGGCAAGAAGCTTTAATTTGTGCACAGCAGGAGATTGGATTGTATGGTCTTTCTGGTCTCTTCCAACTCTATGATTTGGTGATTCTATGAACTCTTCACTAAATTAGTTCTTAAAAGAAGCCACAAGTAATTTTAGCAATTTTCTTCCTGTTGCAAGAAAGTTTTCAAAAACTGCACTGTGAAAAATTCACACATTTTCAAAAAGCAGTATTTTCTGTACACAAAAATGCATTTTTTGTGCACTCAATAATATTTATCCATTTTGTTGTTTGTTGCACAGAAAATGCTGTTTTCCACACACACACACCTTGTTCAAATTTTGCACTAACATTGGTCCAAAACACACTGCAGAAATAATCCAGTTTGAGACGATTTTAACTGCCCTGTGTCAGTGCTAGGGAATCCTGGAATAATATTCATCCTTCTTAATTTCTGTACTTAGAATTGATTGGTCCATGGGAATATGGCATCAAAAGATTTCTCACTGAACCTGTGAATCTTGGAAGATAGACACATATGGGCCTCCAGTAATTTGTGGATTAAAACTCACATAATCCCTCACCATTGTTTTTGCTGGGTAGGTCTGATATGTGAACTGTAGTTGAAAACATCTCGAGGGCCACAGTGGCCCACCCATGGTTTAGGGGAACCCATAGCTTCTGGAGTTAACATGAAGCCTATTGAGAGATAATGCAGTGAAGAGGTAACACTCTAAGCACTGCCTATCAGGTAGTCCTAGTATCATTGAGGTCAACATAGCTATTTTGTGGCTTCATGGTTTTTTGTTTTTTTGGTGTTTTTTTTTTTGTGGCTCAAAACCACTTTGCAGGCTACAGTATGACACCCTGATCCTAATTCCCCCATCCCCAGCACACACACCACCAGTTTGTGACAAAGGAAAAATGGGGATTTGTATCATGGAACTCATGATGATGATGATGATGATGATGATGATGATGATGATGATTCCGCCCCTCTGCAGGTCACAATCGGGGAGGCTTACAGCAATTAAAATACACAAACCATGTCCTTTATTCCACCACCACCACCCTTAAAATCCAATTAAACAGTTTACATTATAAAACATATCTTAAACAATACACAACAAATTGACAATAAGTACAGCAAAAATCAGGGTCCAACGAGTTAGATGTTCTTTTTTGGTGGCTGGGTATCTATTTGGGAAAGCCTGTTGGAAGAGATCTCACCTGGTTGGGCTGTCTGACTCATTTATTTAATGAATGGGAGCCTTGTAAGACCACTAAAATGGAGACCTGAATCTTCCACCTAATGTCATAACTCCATTTTTCTCAAGAGCAAAGGTTTCATTTCAATCCAATAATCCATGTCTGTTCCCAAACTGTTTCTGTAGAAAGCAGCATGGCTCTATGAGAAATTACCTGATTCGCAACCTTTTCAGAAGTGACCAAAATCATCATTTCCCCCCCTCTTGTGACTACATATATAAACATTTCCTTTATGGTCTCTAAATCACTGAATTTTAAAACTTTTAGTGCCTTAATTGTAGAGTATGCTTTTGAAATCATCCATATAAGTAGTTTGCTTATCATGATAAATACTGCAAGGAATTGTGCCATTATAAGAGAACAGCCAATTTCCATTGAGGTCTTATGACCATGAAAACAGCAGATTATCTATCCTGAGAGCTCTGATTACCTGTCTTCTCTCTCATGGTGCCTTCAAAGCTTGTCACTTCCAAACTGGCCATACAAACATATAAGTTTTTTTTTCAGGAGTTAAAGTGATAAGTGTAAATACACACAGTCAGCTTAATTTGCCATTCCCCCCTCCCCCAATACTACTGCAGTCTTTCCCTCTTGTGTGTTTGTGTGTGTGTGCTTTCAAGTCACTTGTTGACTTATGGTGATCCCATGAATTCATAAAGCAGCTGGCTCGGTGTCCATCCTATCTAAGGGACCGCCTCTCCCTGTACGAACCCCCCCCCCCCAGCACACTTCCATCCTCTGGGAGGAATCTGTTACAGCCCACGAAGACTAGGCTGACACAGACCTCCCAGAGGGCCTTTTCAGCAGTCATCCCCAAGCTTTGGAATGACCTACCGGAGGAGATGTGTCTTATTCCATCAATTGACAGCTTTAAGAAAGCTTTGAAGACGCATCTCTTTCGGCAGGCCTTCCCGGAAAATGTCTAACATTCCCCGGCTCTATCTCTTGCTAGTTTTTAGTTTCCATCTGGTTAAACAGCTCAGAAGTCTTTTGGTATGACATTATGGATTTTGTTTATTTGTAACTGTTTTTAACTTGTCTTTGGTTTAATCCTTTTTTAAGGGGGGGGGGAGTTGGGAATGGGATTGGATATTTTGATTGTGATGTTTTTTAACTTCTCTTGTACCCCGTCCCAATTGCCCGTTAAGAGGGGCAGGCTAGAAATAAAATTTATTATTATTATTATTATTATTCATTGGCGATCTCCCATCCATGTATTAACCAGAACTGTCCCTGCTTAGCTTCCAAGATAACATGGGTTCTGGTACCTTTAGGGAATTTAGGCCCTTGCTGTCTTATTGCATCATAAAATAATTTCAAGCTGCCTCAAAATAAAGCAATGAAAGAGACTAATTAAAAATCCATGGACAAGTGAAATTTGATTACAAGGGAAATTATATATAGGCACTAATTTTCAGAAGTATCATGTATGATATACAGTGTTTTCCAAAGTAGCAATTGCTAGTAATTATATATTCCAAGAACATCTTTGGTTACTGATTATGTGCCATTAAACTATATACACATGCAAATAAATTATTATTTTTTTTATAAACTCAAGTAAATGATGTTGTTTCTTCCATTTCTGATGGTTATAGACATTATATATTATTACTGCATTGACTGTCTCCAAAGAGAAATTGTGATGCTAGTTGCAGAAGGAGTTTCAGACTTGGGACAGGATGAACCATGAACCATCTACCATTATTGATGGGTGCCATTTGAGGAAACTAAGAGGAATAGTCTCTCTACCCTGTGTTTTACACTACATTCCTTAGACCACCTTCTTTGGGCCAGACTCTTGTTTCTATAGAGTAGAAATCCCCATCCGTCCAACTGTAGGTTTTAAAAATGGGTGTCATCACAGCTTATTTTGAGGATAGCTTTTATGCCACCAAAGCATCCCTCCTCTGAGTTGTTTCTGTTTACTGACACTGCAGCATTCTAATGGGACTTAGGGGGGAACAAACTTCAGAATGAGAGTACCTCTTCAGGTAATGTTGCTCTGTGGTCTCAGTAGAAAACTAAGGTGGAAAGGACCTCCTCAATTGGCATCAATGAATTTGAGCCATCTTTTAATTTCATCCCATGCCTACATTTCCTCTGAGAGATTTCTCCCTCTCCAACATATACAGAGATATCCGCTCTACATTTTTACCAAAAATAAAATCAGTGCTATTCTATACTATGTATCCATGCCAAAGATACAAAGCTGTTTTTTTTATAAAAAAAAGTGAGAAACAATGTGATTTTTATGTGTGTTGACAACCAATTGCATAGTCATTATGAAGTTTTGTTTTGTTTTGTTTTGTTTTGTTTTTTAAAAAAATCACAGCAGAAATGTCAAAAAATGGAGTTCTGGTTGGGGTTGTTTTGATTTGTTTACTACGTAACCTAAAAGGTTTCCAAAAATGAAGAAGTTTTGGGCTATGCCTAATCATGCAAGGACAGAGGTGCCACATTTGTGTCCAACAGAACCCTCTTTACTCAAAACACTAGTAGCTTTACATTTATTAGTGGTGTTTCCTTGTCAGTATAATACTAGATCAATAATATATCACTTATCTTTATTACTGAAAGGGATAACTTGATCAGAGCACATCAAATAAGAATGAGACAATATCCTGAAAGCTATTATATTTTTGAAAACACATAACCTCTGTTGTTTTCTGTTTGGATAAACTTTTAGCCTAAGCTTCTTCAACAGCATGTACCAGCAAGGTCTACAATAATAACTAATAACTTCTATAATCTCAAAAACACAGGCTTGTCAGATAAAGCATTTCATGTACTCCATTGAAATAGATTCCCATCAGTGATAAAGTTCTTTCTTTTAAAGCCCTTTCAACATTTTCCCTTTCACAGCTTTAGAACAAAGAGTTCAACTGCAGTCCAGCAACTTAAATGTAGCTGGATGGAAAAGAAAATAATTGCTGCATAATCTCTTAATGCAGAGTTTTAATTTTGTTGTCTGCAGATATTGTTGTTACAGCACAGGTAATGATAGTATTGAAAGATGATTGGGCTAAGTTGGTCATCACTTTAGTTCCCTAAAATTAATCATTAATAGTTACTCATGATTCAACCACTGGATCTGACTAGGACTAAACCGTAACTAATTTAATTTTGTGATTTCAATAGGACTAAAGGTTGATTCTCTTTATATGGAATTCAGCCACTTTGTCTAAATCTTTGGCTGAAATCAAGAGCAGAACTATTGGAATCAATGGTCAAGATTGCATACTGATGATGCATAAAATAGATCTCTGTATGTGGAGTTTTGCAGTGATGGTGCTATGCAAGCAAATGTGTAAATGAATGCACGGAGGAATGTGCTGCACATCTGCATGCACAATGCACATCCATTAAAAACTCCATTTCTTCAACCTGGAACTGAATGGAGATGTTCCATATCAGAGAAAAATATCCAAATATTTTTGTCAGGGAACTGAGACATGCATAAGACGCTCACACTTCATCTGGCCAGTGAGAGGTTAGTTTTCAATACAAGTCCCTTTCACTTGAGTGGGTCCCCATTACATAGGTCTAATATTAGCTTTAGCCCCCTATTTGTGCCATCACAGCAGACTTGATACTTTTGCTGTTTCTGATACTTTACAGTAATTTGCTATGCCACCCAAGTATTGTAAGTAGGCACTTCACACAAATCTGTGTGAAATGCAGTAAGCAAAATTAACATTAGCAGCCTGCAGGCATTCTGAGCAAAGACAGAGATGAGCACATTATATGGAGGCTTTAAATAAGATAAACACATTATATGGAAGCTGTTAGTCAGAATGCCTTTCTTCATATGTTTTATAACCTTTTCTTTTGAGGGCTTGTCTAGGAAACAGATTGAAAGAAGAGGAACATGATAATCATAGTACACTTTCCTTCAAGCCCATTCAGCATTATTAAAGAAAACAATTATACTGTGCAGTGATATAAAGGAATGGTCAAGTGAAAGAATTAAAGGTGGCTCAATACATTGTCTAGATGTGGGTAAGTGAATCTGATCTCTCTTTGGTGAGGATTCAAAGAGCAACTTTTGGTATTCCACTGATAGGTCACAACTAGGAATAGAGAGAGCAAGTGGTTGTCCCTGGAACCATCTTACAAGAGGAACCTGTTGCCATCTGAGTATGCTGGTGCATCATCTCAGCTGCCCCTTCCTTTCTTTAAGCCATTCAGTGCTGAAAGGTGTTTGGCCACTTCCTCCCTCCTTTCTTTCCTTGTACAAAGGCTTAGGACTTTTTCACATGTCCAAAAGTGATGGGAGCATAGAGCAATTGTGCAAAGAAAGTCCCGTGAAGGAAAAATGACACTAGAATTACTCTTTATTTGCGGGATAATGATGGAATTATGGCAACATCATGCAACATCATCTGATAATCTTCATTCAATTGTGAAGTGGTGACAGGAGCATCCCACTATGCTCCTGTCACTTTTGGTTGTGTAATAAAGTCCTTAGGATAAGATATCATAAGTGCTAAGAGAGCTGGTGGCTCACAGGTCAACACAGTCCACTAAACCCACTCAAGTTTGAGTCTGAATGGATAAGTTATGGACTGGTATTCATAGTTAAAAGAACAATCCATTTCTGGTACAAAGTATGCTCTCTGTGCTAGGAATAGAGGTTACTATTGAATTTGGCCAGTGCAAATAGGTGGGAATGTCATTAGAAAGCACCTATCAGAATTCAAAACTGTCGGAATGAAAGTTACAGAAATAATTTAAGATTATAAAAATGAATGCAAGAGGGTGAGAGAAGTAAGACTGGCCAAAAGCAGTCAAAAGGCTCTCTGGCCCAGTGTAATCTGGCCATTCAGACCTTTGGATCCTGGCTTTTGTGCTGCCAGGGCTAAACAGGTTTCGTCTGGTTTATTGGGCAGGGATGAAATACAAAGAAATCAATATTTTCTCCTCAGGAACCACAGCAATGCTGATGGGAACATGTTTTTTTCATTTGTTTATTCTTCAAAATGCATTAGGCTTGGGTAGGCAGCAGGACAGACTGTATACCACTGCTTGTGTATCATCTTCTTTTATGTTATTCTGGCACTATGGGGCTTTTCTGGCGCCACTTTTTTTGTTTGTTTGTTTGTTTGTTTGTTTTTTGCTGCAGAACTCACTGCAGCAGCTAGACGCCGTGGTGAAGCTCCGCGGCAAAAAAGGAGTGGGCAAACCACGATCCTTTTTTGCGCTGCAGTTGCAGCGCGATTTTTGGAAAAGGTGCCATTTGGCACCTTTGTGCCGCCGCAACTGCACAGCTCCTTGTGGAAGCTGCGCAGTTGCAGTGGCACCATTACGTATGCCATCTAAACAGCATTACATAATGGCGCTGGCACCATTACGTGCTAGGGTTTGTGAGCATATGAACGCTGCGAGCTCACAAACCCTAATGACACCGCAATGGCGCCTCTTAGTGCCCGTCTAGATCGGGCCATTGTCTATGTCTGGTCATCATCCATGTTTGGTTATCCTCTCTCTTGAATACTATTTCATTAGATGTAGGCTTTAGGCCATGAAAGCACATAGCATAGTAAAGTATATTTGTTTTAAGGTACCACACAACTCTTTGTTTTGTCGTTGTGAGTCCTAGTTGCTGTGTGTTGAATGAAGGTCACACACAAGCCACACATTTTTTTCATATTAACTCCAGGAATCTTACCATTGTGGTTGTGCAATCTTCACTCCAGGGATGTAGGGGTGGATGATACTAGATTTGTTATAGAGATGAAGCCATCTGCTCCAGTTTGAATGTTTCCCACTGAAATTTTACATGAAGTGATATGGTATTTCAGTGCAATTAGTGGTGGTATTTTCAAAACTGAATAACCAAGAGCGTGATTTAACCTTCTCTGAGGCACTACATACTCTAGGGCTAGTACTTTAGAAAATTACATTGTTTAAGGGAATACTTGACACATAATTGGATCAAACCCAGAACAGATGCTT
The DNA here is from genome assembly GCA_034509955.1 of Urosaurus nigricauda. NCBI lineage: Eukaryota > Metazoa > Chordata > Lepidosauria > Squamata > Phrynosomatidae > Urosaurus > Urosaurus nigricauda. The sequence continues at coordinate 249,308,566 of JAOEGL010000001.1, read as the reverse complement.
TGAAAGGTGTCTCTGTAACTGGTGTCACACAACGTAGTTAACTAAACTATCCAGCTCTGTCTTCAAGTTGGTTTTAGAACAGAGCTTTGTATTTTTCATCATTGACAGATGAAAGAGAACACTCCTACTAATGGAAAAAAATGGGTGGAAGATATTGGAGTTGTTCATTTATTCTTTGGTCTTTAGTAAAATAAGGGGGCTTTTACACTGTAGAAATAATTCAACTTGACACAACTTTAAGTTCTTATGGAATCTTGGAAATTTGTAGTTTTACACGGTCTTTAGCCTTCTCTGCCAAAGAGTACTGGTGTTCTTTGTAGGAAGAAAAATGTGTCAAATGGCATTGTTTCTACAGTGTAGATGCAACCTAGGAATGAATCAGGTCTAGAGTATTCTATTATGCAGAATCAGAGAAACCTTAAACCTATACAGGCATTCCTTGGTTAACAAAGCCAAAGACCCAAAAAAAGTTCCTTTTTACAAAGCCATTTTACTCACATCCAGATCCCTTTTCATCTTAATTCTCTATCTACTTGGAAAGTTTTTTAACAGCATTGGCACCGGGAGAATGAAGACTGGCAAAACTGGCTGGCAAAACATAGATCTTCCATGTCAGGTAGTAGCAAAATGTTGGTAGGAAACGGTCCAATAAAGCTTGAGCCAGAAAAGAATGGGATTCTTCTCTAAATGATCCTACTGTGGCAATATATGCCTAAATACAATAGGGAAGGTTAAACAGAAGCTGCTTCCAGAATCCCATATTGAGCATACGTAAACAGCAAAATAGAGAAACAGCACAACAGCAAAGCCTCCATCACCAGCACCCCCCAGCTTAAGCATGTTGAACTGCTCTTCTTTTTTGTAGGCTAGGAACCTATCCCTGTTCTTTCTGTTATTTCTGCCTCTGGTACCAAATTTTTTGTTAAGTAAAACCCAAGAACACATCTACATTGTTAACTGAGGTCCTTTGGGCAAAGCAGTTAGCAGCTGACTTCCTCATATATGTAAATTACATATATTTTATAGTAAGCCATTGTAGTTTGAGAGGCAAGTGACAAATTATACAAAGTTTGAAGATGTCTTTGCACAATGACCAACATTCATTCTCATTTCCATAAAGTGTTGCTAAATGGTTATATTTCTCATGGTATGTTATCAAAGAGACTAAGGAAATGTCATAGGATTAACATTTCCATTGTTTACAAGTAAATTGTAAAGCTAACCTGGTGGTTTTGGCTAAGAGGTAGATTTCATTGCAGTATCCATTATGCACATAAAAATGCTGGCATTTCCAAGGGCCTAATGTCTAAATGTCCCCAAACAAAGTAATAAAATAGCTCACAGTTCTTCTACATCCATATTATCATCACCTATTTCTCTAAGCTTTAAAGAATGGCATAATTAAAACTAAAATAGAAATTTAAATAAAGAAAATGTTTGTGGGGAGTGTATGAAATGATTATATTGATGACAAAATTCTGAAATAGGGTAAAATAATTGGTATATTTTGATGCTGGCATGCTGGGAGCTTAAGAACTATTACTTTTATTCCTTGATGATCTTGCCTATCTGCAGAACAATGATTTATAGTTCAGAATGTTGTATTTATCTACATCAATCATCATAAAGACCGGGTTTTGATATTGCTCTATTATGATTTGTTTTCATTGTTTTCAGTGTTTTACATATAGATAAATGCAGAAAAGACAATTTTGAATTATTTGCTGCAATTATGTTCAATCCCTGTGTCCCCTTCTGCTGTGTTTATCTGTCCTCTTGAGAACCATGATAAATATTTTTAATATGCCTTAATGGGTTACTGTATGAGATTTTTTTGCACTTGCCACTATAGAGGCGGCATTACATGAAATCACAGTGCAGGCAATTAAATAGAATAATGTGGAGGAATCAGGCTCAGAAAAACAGCTATTTGGAGCCCTCTGCAATTCAATTCCTTGATCAACATAATAGGAAAAGATAGTGAGTGGAATTTAGATAGCTAAGCCAGATATTATTGTGTTTATAATATCCCCATCAGGGATTAATGTTTGGTTCCCTTATTCAGAGCCATTGATTAGCCTCTAGATTATTTTTCTGATTGATTACCAGTGTACTGTAACATCCCTTCTTCATATATCTAACCAAGATCAATATAACTTTATAGTTAGAACTTCATCTTGGCACCGTTGTGGTGCAATCAGCAGTAATTTGTGGTTCCTCAATAACAGTTCTAAAGAAAATGTGTACAGTCTGTTACTTCAGCTTGTAGCCATTTATAACTGGGAGGAAAATTAACTTCCTAGCATCGTGTCTGAAAAAGTGAAGCATTAATTTTACATAGGCCTGGACAAGACTGTCTTTCACAGGAAATCTTTGCACTTCAGAGGATGCAAGAAAAATGAACATATGCAAAATTCATATAGTGTCTGTCTTGTGTAAAGCTTATGGAGTGATTTGTCTCCCCCCAAAAGATAGTGTTGTGATGGTAGTTCAAAGTGGACTAGAAAAGCCTGCCTTTTAATTCAGATGTTTGTGGCACAGAAATGGTGACTCATTTGTGGAACAAATGCATTTTATACCTTCAGAGACACCTACTTTCTTCACATTTCCAAGGGCCTATTGAACCTGACAGAGGATGAGATTTAATGAAATTGAGGACTGAGCCCACACTTTTTGTGGCTGAGCCCTGAGGAACCTTGTCTGCAATTACTTTATATGCTGCTGTATAAGTCTAGAAATTTTAATCAAAAATTGGCCCAAAAGCCAGACTTCTCCACATGTCATTGTAAGTACTGTACTTTAATTCTTATTCTTATTTTTATTTTTTAAAGAAGCATTATTTGGTGAAAGGCAGTAATATAATCTGTCCTGGAGACACTGACCTCCTGTCTACTCACTCATCCATCCAGCCTTTAGAGTGAGCACTTACAGTTATGCCTGCTGAAATTTTGTAAGTTCTATGGCATTGTTCTTGGAGCTTATTGCACTGCTAAAAAACCCAGCTTGCCTCTCCTGAGGTGAATTCTAATTTCGAAGGCAGCCAGTTCTATTTCAGGTAATTCACCAACAAATCCACCAACTGAATACAGCCTGGATGCAGCCAGGGTCCCAGGAGTGCTCAGCAAGCTGATTTTCAAAGCCAGAAAACTTTGAAAAGCGGCTTACTGAGCATGCCTGGGACCTGGACTGCATTCGCATTGTATTCCGACAGTGGATTCAGCAGCAAATTACACATGATAGAACCCATCTGTCTTCTGAATTAGAATTGAACTCGCAAGTGGTAAGCCAGGGTTTTTAGTGATGCGATTAACACCTTCCTTTGCTTCTTTGTTACATGCCGCTCAGTTAGATTCTTTGTTTACGCTAAGGTTTGTATGCTTCTTAGTTTAGATTCTTTTTAAAATACCCCTAAGGTTTACCTTTGACTTATCCATGGATCAAATCAAATTCCATATTTTTGGCCCCCAGACCTGCCCTTGACTTACACATAAGGTTGATTTATAGTTAAATATATACAGTAAGCAAGGGGCTAGCAACCTTATTTTTGTTCAACGAATGTAGAGAAAGTCACCCTTCATTGGTTTAATTGTGTTGAAGGCCATATTCCCTCAGAGGATTCCCTGTTGGAGAATAATAATAAATAATAAGAATAAAACTTTTATTTATACCCCACTTTTTGCCACAGCAATCAAAGCAGCTTACAGAATTTGAAACAATACAACAATATATATAAATACCCCCCTTAAAAAAGAAGTAAACAATTTACAATTAAAATTTTTATAACAATTAAAAATAACATTACAACAGTTCCCATCAATAACTGTGGCAGAGTTGTTGTCCTATGTGCCTGTGGGGGGGGGGGGGATATTTGTGGCCAAGTGATTTATTCCAGGAAGGCCTGCATGAATGGCATGGGGCAGACTGCTCCGCCCAATACCAGACCTGTTAGTACCAGTACAAGAACTTCGCATAATGAGCTGAGACTGAGGCTGCTGCCCCATTGCAGAATTAATGCAGTTTGACATGGTTTTAACAGTCATGGCTCCATCCTATGGAATCCTGGGACTTCTAGTTTGATGGAGCACCAGAGCGCTCTGATGGAGAGGAATAAATAGCTCACAAAACTACAACAACCAGAATTCCATAGCATTGAGCCATGGCAGTCAAAGCAGTTTCACACTACATTAGTTCTGCTGTGTAGCTGCAACCTGAGTATTATAAATTAGGTATGGTTGACACAAATTGTGATCCAGTTTGTATTCTGTGTTTTCTTTGAAGAACAACTCCCCAAGCACATCTAGCAAAAGAAGGATTAAGCCATATGGACAATGAACGGAAGGCAGTTTGGTACAGCATGAGCATGAGTTTGTATGATGCCTATGACACTATTACACTTTTTATATTTGCATCAAGTATTTATTTCTTTGAAATCTTTGAAATCACTCATAAGAATAGGCATCTTCTGGAAACATTTCAAAATTGAGATATGCTTTTATTCAAATAAAGTGCTATTAAAATCCAAAAAGTGCTATTAAATCTGCATCTTAATTAATTGCAAATGTACTAATTTCTCATCAAGGTGTTTGCTTAGGGCTATATTTTGACAAATTATGTCGCTGCAACTAAGCATACAAAAGGAAACTTCACAAAGGGGAACTAATGCAAGACATAACATTAATTTTCACTTAATAGGAACTCAGCATCACTAAATGATTCATAAGGAGCTGACAAGTTTCAGTCTTTTTATATCCAAAAATGTGAAACAGTTGGTTTCTTGCAAAAGGCAATGCAAGATTTAATAACCTTCACTGGCCATATTTCTAATTAATTTGGTCTCTTGGATTCTCTCTTTCTTTTTTCACCCTAAGACATTTTATTAAAGTAACATATCATAATAAGGTGAAGAGACTGGTAACTTCTGTACAGCAGTTCCAACAAAGTCTGGAAGCACTGGCACCATCTTTAATTCATCTCTTTAATTCAAGAGTTACACTTTAATCTCTCTCCTGTGTGGAAATTTAGACTTGCTGGGACTCAGAATCTCTGCAAGGGTGGGGGACCCATTAAGATGTTCTGACCCAGGAAACATATGGATCCGGATGGATTCCTGATGGCTCTTGGAGAATTTCCTGCTTCCTTGACAAGTGATGTCATGGGCCAGGAGCTGAAGGACTGGGACCTGGAGGAAGAGTCTGATGAGGAGGCTGAGGAAGAGACCCAGGCAAGGTCTTCCAGGCAGGGAACAATCTGTAGCTCTCGTTGCAGAGCAGCCTCGGTTAGCTCTCTCTGCTGAAGAGCCTCAAAAATTGTCAAAGATGTACAATCATCCTGTTCAACTTCAGCCACAGCCAGCAGGACAAGGGCAAAACTCACCTGCAGATGAAGCAGAGGACACAGCTGGGGTCTTAAGTCCAGAAGGAGGGATAAAAGAATAAAACAAACAATAGAACAAAAAACCCTCAGCTAGGCTACAGGCCAAGCAGCACTGGTGTCAGGCTATTAAAGAGCTGGGTTTTCTGAAGGTGAGTACTGGAAGCAACTTGTCATGGCCAGCATTCCTGCTCCTGATACCTGTTTCCAGACTCCTGCATTTCATACTTCAGACTTCCTGGTTTCTTCAACCTTTGGACCATGTTGACCTTGATTCCTGTTGCTTCCCTTGACTCGGACTGCTTGATGACACTTTTCTTATAACGGACTCCCACAGGCAAGGATGCTTTCTAGCTGCTGGTAGTTTACTGTCTTGATATTATCAGTTTGTGGTTCCCTTCCAGCCAGCCTGTGTAGCTGTTTGGTAAACCAGAACAGATGATCCTGTCAAAGCCCTGCTTTCATTGTGGGACAACCTACTAGAGCCTATGCTGGCTTCTTAATTTTGGGGGTTCCTAGAAGAGATGGATTATGTAGGTCCATTTCAGTCTGGTTTCAGTAAATGGTTATGGGATGGAGACAGCTTTGGTCACCTTGCTGGAAGATTTCTGAGGGGACTGGGCAAGGGAGTGTTTCCCTATCATTCCTACTGGGCTGCTCAGCAGCTTTCGATGCCATCGACCATTGCATACTTCTGAGTCATCTCTCTGGGATGGGGCTTGAAGGATCCAGTCTTTCCAGGAGAGGCACTCTCAGAGGATAATGCTTGGGAATTCATGTCTGACATCCTGGCCATTGGACTGTGGACTGACTAAATTTCCCACCTTAACCTCTTGCGTGCATCCAGATCTGTCCTGGTGGAGGCTCCAGGCAGGCTGCAAGAAAAAGAAAGGGTAGGGAAGCTGCCACTTGGTAAGCAGATAAGTCACTCATGTAATATTAGTTTTAGCCTTTATCCTATCACAAAAGCTGGATGGAGGCACATTTCATGAGGGTAAGTCTTTTCATGAAATAGGTCCCATGTCAAATTTAAGTTTAGCCTTATCAATGTTTTTAGGTTTAATTGAATGTGCCTGGACAAGGAAGCCTTTCATACAAGACAAACCTCAGAAGGTACTAACAAGCTTTTTTAAATTAAGATTTCAGAGAACTTGTGGTGTCACATTTGGATTAAAAAACAGTCTCTAAAACCCAGTGACATGTTGGATCTTAGCAGCCAGCATGATAGAATTCCCTCTCCTCTGTCTGCAGCTTTCCCCACTGCCTGAAACTCTAAGTGTTTCCCTGTAAATAAGACAGTGACTTATATTAATCTTTGCTCCAAAAGATGCGGTAGGTCTTATTTTCAGGGGAGGCCTTACTTTTCCATAAAGATGAATTCACATTTATTGTTGAATAAAATAAAATGAATATTTATTATATACTGTATATATTGTTATATACAAAAACTTTACTACATCTTACTTTTGGGAGAGGCCTTATATTTAGCAATTCAACAAAACCTCTACTAGGTCTTATTTTCTGGGGATGTCTTATTTTCAGGGAAACAGGGTATGCCAACAGGTTTTCTATACCTCCAGAGCAGTTTTTGGCATCATTTTTTGGTGTCTGCAGTGGAAAGAATGGGTGATCTTTACCAGTTCCACTAACAGAAAGAGATTTTGCCAGCATATTTCCTCATTAGAGGAATGGCTAGAACTCACATTGTTTTTACTTACTTTTTATTATTATTATATTGTGTATACAAACACAGAAATGCTCAAGCAAACTAGCATTTAAAAAAAATAGTTTTCCTATTTTAATTATATTGCATTAGCCAACATAGAAATGCTCAATAGAACTATCATTCCATCTGTGTTTAGATGTTGTCTATGATTCTACTACTTCTGCCATCCAATAGGCTATGAGCCAAAAGGGAAAATAAAATAAATATAAACAAATTAGCTGTATATATTTATGTAAATAACTTATGTTATAAAAGTTGAGCTGCTTCTGATTCTTAATGTGGGGGGGGGGGGCAGATGAAGAGTTGTACTTAAAATCCTATAAGAAACATGAATAGACATGTAGCCATATTCAGTTAGGAATTGAAACTGTCCCTGTAACACTATTGGTCTCATGGCACAATCAGCAGTTAACTCTGTTCGTATGTGTATTTGGCCTTATCTGTTCTGCAGAATTAATGTGGTTTTACACCACTTTAACAGCCATGGCACAATGCTATGGAATTTTGGGATTTGTAGTTTTGGGACCTCTGGTGCCACAATGAACTACAAATCCCAGAGTTTCACAGTTAGTTAAAGTGGTGTCAAACTGTATTATTTCTATAGTACAGAAGAGGCCTCTGAGGCAATTAAACTGATCATGATTAAGCTCAATGAAATCCATGGCCATTTGTACCATTGATGAGTTAGCCACAACTAACCTCAGCTCAGTTTGGACACTATTATATTTGACCACAGCTGGAATAGAGAGACACACAAATATATGAATGGATACTTTATCAACCATTTAATTCTGATCTGCAGCAGGGCTGCTCAGTATGGTACATGTTGAAGCAAGTGTAGGTTTACCTCCTCTTCAGATTGTCAAGGGTGAGCCATCCTGATCCCAGAATCAAGATAATCATATAAGATGTAATGTGATAGCCCTGTTTAAATATTGGAAGGGCTGTCCTAGTGAAGTTAAAGCAAGTTTGTTTTCTTCAGCATCAAAGAATAAGACCGAGACCAATGGGTTCAAACTACAGGGAAAGAGATTCCTCCTCAACATTAGGAAGAACTTCCTGACAGTAACAGTTGTTCAGCAGTAGAACACATTCGGTTCTGGTGGAATCTTCTTCTCTGGAGGTTTTTAAACAGAGGCTGGATGGCCATCTGTTGGGTGTACTTTGATTGTGTTTTCCTACATGCCAGAGGGTTGGATTAGATGGCCCTTGAGATCTCTTCCAACTCTGTGATTTTATGATTCTATTCTGCAAGCAGAGAAGTTGACCAGAATCTGTCTCTTTCCAACAATATTCATAGAGCTATCTTTTGCAACTTTTTTTTCTTTTTGGTCAGTATTTATCCAAATCTGCAAAAGCCAAAATTTGAGTAAAAATGAAAGTGACAGATATGCCCATCCCTAGCTCCATCTGGGACACACACAGAGACCAAAGTATTTATGTAGTCTTATTTTACAATAATTATGGAAATAACTTTCCTTCACCCAACCATGACCTCTGTTGGTATTAAAAAACGGAGAGCATTTAGCTCTAATGATCTACTTCATTCAGGACATTTTTAAATACTTTTTTTTCATTCTAACAAAGAAGATTCTTCTGACCAAATTGCCATCAGGCAATGTTATTTGTTTAAAGGCTTCTTTCTTTTCCTTTTAACCTTTTAAGTATTTAAATGGTCATGACCTTCTCATCAATTGATAGACTGGACAATTGAGAATGCTTGAACAGTGCTCTTTTTTAAAAACAAAATTACATTATTTTCAAAAGGCTAACTCTCACATGTTGGTAGATTCACCTTTAGAAAGGGAAAATAATATATTAATCATGACACTTTCAGCCTTTAAAAACACAAAAAGACATCGTATATGTGTCTTGGTGGTATTTTACTTCCTCCATCTGCTCAGTGCAAAAGAGATGCTAGATTACAGGATACAAAAGGCAAAGGTTATAGCTTTGCCTCTTTTTTTTTTCCAAAACAGTTTTTCCCCTTTCTCCTATGGCTATTGCAGTACATAGGAACATGGCCTTTTTCTAAGTCAGATGATTTGTCCATCTAGCCCTCTATTGTCTATTGACTGGCAGAAACTCCCTGAGGTTTCAGGCAGAGAGTTTTCTCCATGATCTAGAGCCTGATCCTTTTAACTAGTGATTCTAGGAGTTCAAGGGAAGCCCTTTGGCATGCCAAACACGTGCTCTACTGCTGAACTATCGTTTCTCCCCAAAGCACTGACATTTCTTGGTCAACATTTCTTAACACTGCTTCACATGCAATTGTTCTCTTAGGAAAGTTGATAAGAACTGTTTCTACATATAGTTTTCCCTAGGTTTTGCTTGAGCCTAGGTGAAATGATCCAGCTCAGCATGAGAGGTCAACCTTGGAACCACAGTATTTCTTTTCCTTTCTCAACTCAAAATCTAAGCCTTGAGGAAGTAAGTTCTACATTTCATGTCTGTTCCTACTGCCCTTCCCTTCCAGACCAACCTCTAAACATTTTTCGCTCCTTATTTAGAGAAGATTCAGGAGCAACAGAAGGATATAGACTGCCCCTATGCTTCCACTTTTTTCTCTCTGGCCCAGGGCCACCCTTCCAGCTCTGAGTCTATTATTTTATCTCTCTTGAAGTTTACCTGAATGACTGTACTGTGGAAGAACTAATTCTTTGGGGAGGGGATTAAGGGGTGTAGAATGGATAGGATATAGGCAGATGGAGCAAATCCAGTCTGAATCTGATTGAGGACAGGTTTCAAGGAGACTTCTGGATTAATCCACAGGGAGTGTTGCAGAATGTACCATGTCTATTTCTATTATGGTGGACAACTCATAAACCTCTTTGTGCACATTATATATGCTTGGGACCTGCTGTCACTGGCATTCTTTATACAACTGGATAAATATATATGATTTAATCATTTTCCCCATGCAAAGCAAAGCAAAGCAAAAAAATGTTTTCAGTACTTTTTGCACATGAAAGTCATAGCTAAGTAGTATAGCTGTGGCACCCCCAAAATGCCCCTTGCTCACTAAAGATTATTTATCTTGGAAGCATGTTTTGGAAAGAGTGCAAAGATTTGTTAGCTCAAGGAATTGAGTCATAGGGAGGCACTGTGGGTCTGCTACACCCCCTATTTGGAAATGGCAGGGCAGAATGCTGCCTCTTGACTTTCTTACATACTCTGTGCAGAGGAAGAACTTTCTTGTTAAGAGTAAGGTGCCCTACGCTTTGCATCCTCTGCAGGCAACCAGGATTCAGAAAGCATATAAGACACAATCTGATGTTTATGCAGTTCTAGATCCAGATGTTGTTGCATTTTCCAATTTCATACCTGCATATTCATCCAATCCTTCTTTTATATCAGAAAGCATGTATTTTAGGCATGAGTGTTAATGCCTCACTAAAACAAGGCAGAGTTCCATCATTAGAGTTGGTTACAGAATCATGGAGATTACTGCACCACCTCTGGTGCCCAACTTTTCTCTTCCGAATTTGGCTCAAATTCAGAAGTTAGCCTGATTTTATCGCATGGACTTTTCTGTCAAAATGGCTTCCCATTGCCTCCAGGGCTGAATTCAGGCCCTGTAAGTCACTTCGGTGGCCATTTTTTCCAATTGAGAAGCTTCCCATTTGGAAAAAATGACCACTGAAGCGACTTATAGGGCCCGAATTCAGCCCTGGAGACAACAGGAAGACATTTTGACAGAAAAGTCCATGCGATAAAATCAGGCTAACTTCTGAATTTGAACCAAATCTCCCATTACTGACAAAGCTCTCTTTGAATGACCCCATATTGACCAATTATTAGCTAGTTTCCAGGAGTCTATTTTTGGGCAAGATACTAGATCACCTACCAGTTCTAGGGATCTGCTGATGAAACAGATAATCTAGATCCATTTCAATATGTTTTCATTCCTGGTTATGGGACAAAGACAGTTTTGGTTTCCTTGGTGGATGATCTATGCAGGAATTGGACAGGGGAAGTGTGTCCCTGTTGGTTTTACCGGAACTCTTCATGGCTTTCTACCCCATCAACTATTTCAAAAACTGTTTTCTCCCATGCAAGTCTGCCCATGTCTTCAGATCTTCTGGGAAGGTTTTTTTTATGTCCCACCACCCTTACAGATACATCTGGTGAGAAAGTGAGAGAGGGCCTTCTCAGTGGCTGTTTTCAGAAAGATTAGACTGGCCCCTTCTTTGCTGTCTTTCTATAGGCAGGTTAAGACTTTTGTTGTTGTTGTTGCAATAGATCCTGGAAGACTGACACAATTTTGCATGTGGTAAAATGAGTTTTAACTGTTCCAGTCCAATCTCGTCCTGTGTCCCGATCGACATGAAAACTGCATGTGATAAACTCTATTGAAGCCTTGTAATATCAATGTAATCTGATTCTCATTATCTGTCTTTCTGAGATATTTGGCACATGCATAGTTGCATCAGAGGGCTGCATAGATTAGATGAAGTCCAATTACCAGTACCTGTATGATCTTGGAAGCTAAGTAGGATTAGATTGCAAATGAACAGCAGGTGCTGTAGGCTATATTTCAGAAGAATGAAATGCAAGAATACCTCTGAGTATTCTTTGTCTTAAAAAAAACCTATAAAATTCATGGGGCCACCATATGTTGACAAGTGACTTAAAGCACACATACACATGCACGCATAGACTAGATGGCTATGTGTGTATAGCACCATAGAGAGTAAAGGAGTAAGAGTGTTGCACTATGGAGGACATAAGCAAGAAAGTAAAATGTATTATGTTGTTTTAAAAATTCCTTCAAACAGTTAGGAAATACTTCCTTTGAAATGTATAGTTTGTTATAAAGACTGCATAATTATATCTCAATAGGATGGCAACTTTTCTTTTTCGTGTGCAGTAATTGGCAAAATTTTGATAAAGTAACTGTACAATGGAATTTATGATGAATTAGGTATTAGAATTAATGATTAGTAGTACTAATGTAGTTGGACTCCTATATTTTTGTAGTGCAGCTCTAAGATCTGGATTTTTTTTAATTCAAACAAGATTAAGTATACTACAGCTTTTTGCGGGGATTTTTTTCCTAATTGCCTCTAAAAAGAAAACAGCAAAGCCGTAAACATATATTTTACCATTATTTTTTAGCTTCAATACCTCTGTGGCTAATTGAGGCAAAAGGTGCAAATAAATTAAGATTGTAAGAGTAAAATCCAATAAGATACACATGGAGACTTCTGTATTTTTCTGTGGATAGGCTAATCATTCTTTTACAACACATGAAACAGATGCAGTAATCTCAATATTGGTAAATTTTACATGAAAAGATTAGTGAGGGGGACAGCATACATGAAACTCAAGAGGCAGAAGTTACAAATCTAAGAAAAAATGCAGTGCCTGAATTTGCATTGATTCACAGAATTTTTTATTTTTGACTAATATTTGCAAAGTTGTGGAAATTCATATTTGTGGTTTATTGTTAACTGCCTGACTCACAGTGACCCTGTGGATGAGACATCTCCAAGATACCTCCACTGCTTTGCCCAGGTCCTTCAAACTTAGTCCCATGTCCTCCCTGACTGAGTCTATCCATCTGCTGTGCAGTCTTCCTCTCTTTTCTACTACTACCTTTTATCTTTTCTAGCATGTCTTCTCATGATATGGCTTTTTACATTTTGTAAGTTGCCAATCAACTCCAAGCAGTATTGGATGACACTGATTATCTCGATCCATTTCAAACTGGCTTCAGGTCAGGGTACGGAGTGGAGACTGCCATGGTTGCCTTGGTCGATGATCTCCGCCTGTGCATCGACAGGGGAAGTGTGGCCCTTTTGGTGCTCTTGGACCTCTCTGCGGCCTTCGATACCATAAACCATGGTATCCTTCTGGAGTGCCTGAGAGATTTCGGAATTGGGGGCACTGCCCTCCAGTGGTTCTGATCCTATCTCTCAGGCAGTCTCCAGATGGTGTCACTTGGCGACAGTTGTTCGGCCAAGAGGGAGCTCAAATTGGGAATCCCTCAAGGCACGATACTGTCGCCAATGCTATTCAACATATACATGAAGCCACTGGGTGAGATCATCTGGAGAAATGGCGCAGGGTGTTATCAGTACGCTAATGACCCCAAATTTGTTTCTCCATGTCTCAGACTGCTTCAGTGACCAAGGATGGCATCTCCCCTCTGAATGACTGTTTGAAGTCAGTAATGGATTGGATGAGGGAAAACAGACTTAAACTGAATCCAAATAAAACAGAGGTACTCGCTATAGGCAATCCTATTCTGGGTGCGGAGATAAGTCCTCCAGTCCTGGATGGGGTCACACTTCCTCTAAAGGACTGTGTTCGTAGCCTGGGGGTACTCTTGGATTCATCGCTTCACCTCTCATCTCAGGTAGATGCAACAGCCAGGGGTGACTGCTATCAGCTTCGGCTGATATGCCAGCTGTGACCCTTTCTGGAATGGGAGAACCTAGAAACAGTTGTACATTCACTGGTAATCTCTTGTCTCGATTTCTGCAATGCGGTCTACATGGGGTAACCCTTATGCCATGTTCGGAAGCTCCAATTGGTTCAAAATATGGCAGCCAGATTAGTTATAGGAGTTCTAAATTTGATTCTATTACACCTATTTTAGAATTCCTACACTGGCTGCCTATTAGCTTCTGGGCACAGTATAAGATGTTGGTTATTACCTATAAAGCCCTACATGGCTTGGGTCCAGCATACTTGAGGAACACCTCCTCCCATACAATCCTTCCCAAACACTCAGGTCCTTTAGGAGGAACCTACTGCAGCCAAAGAAAACCAGGCTGGTGGCAACTTCCCAGAGGACCTTTTCAGCTGCTGCTCCAAAAATATGGAATGATCCACCATATAACATCATTGGAGGCCTTCAAGAAGGCAATTAGGACGGCTCTCTTCCAGCAGGCCTTCCCTAACTGACCTCCTCAGACTTTTTTTAACATTCCATCTGTCTCACTGCTCCCATCAGATGTTTTCCAATCTTATTATGAATTGTTTTTGTTTTGTTTTTTGTTTTTGTTTATTTGTTTTTTGTTTAACTGTTCTCCACTTGCTGTTACCCGCCTCAATCCAAACAGGGAGAGGTGGGATACAAATAAATATATATTATTATATTATAAATATCTGCCATAGAATGCTGAGTCAAAGCACATGGCATGATGCAAACTGTGCAGAGGTCGCATCATGTTGTGAGGCACCAGATTATGATTCACAACCTATACTGTATATAAGTAGGCCAAGAGACAGGTCACATGTGGATTGGTGTGGGTTGGTCCGGTTAGATTCGTGTGGATCATTCTGGGTTGGATGGCTTATGGTTTAGATTGAATTGAAACTGTAAGCTGATGTACTATAGATGGAGAAGTTTATGGGAGTCGGCAAGGAGAGTTTGTAAATATTTGTACATATTGCAACTGAAGATAAAGAACCTCCAAAGACTTGGATGAAATGAACAGTGTCTGTGAGTTATTGTTTCAGTGTGGAAAGTGGTCAGTGTATTGTCAATACCTATATCTGAATCTTTTTGCTTCTATATTCTTCTGTGTTATTGTTGAGCTGTATCTGAGTGCATCATCCTCAGATTGCACTGAAAGTTGGCTCCTGAAATGACAATGAGTTCATTAGAAAGCCAACAGAGGCATCCAATTCTCTACCTACCCACCTTATCTAATGCAGCTCTTTGTACGATATCCCATACAACTGCAGAGGGTTTTTCAAAGACTAGAAGGGGGGCTACTATGGGATAAGAAGGATGAATTGGTGTCTGATGACTTGGTTTGCAGAAATACAAGCTCTGGGTGATCAGTCCAAGGCTGCATCCACACTGCAGATATCATTTGATGGCATTTTAACTGTTATGGCTCAAGGCTATGGAATTCTGAGAATTGCAGTTATTTTTACCAGTTTCTTCCCTACCAACGTAACTGTAGGTTAGAATTTTATTTCTGCAAGAGGAAAATGCAAATCAGCAGCATATTTGAATGAAATACCTGAACTAATTGTAATGATGGGCTGGATCCTGGCCACCTTGAGGGAATGGAAGGGCCGTATCACTCAGGAAAGACTAAATGAAGGACTCTGCTGACAGAAGGAAGAAGACTTTAAAAATAATTTTCTTCCCTATCTGCATCTGCCACACTTCTGGTGGGCCTTGTAAAATCTAGAGCAGATCTTTTGACAGGCAGTGGATTGCAGGGGGAAAAAAAGGAAATGAGGAAACTTCTACTAGCAAGATTATTTCCTGAATGGAAATCTCCACAGAGGATGCTCCTGTTATTGGAAATGAAGTCTAGGTGATATTTACACTCCCTAATGGTGCTATCTCTTCAGGATATGAAATGCCATTTTTCTTCAAATGGCCATGATGAGTGTATCTGTAGAAAAACCTTGGGCGGGAGGAGGCTGAGAGATTGCAAATTGCAGACACAGAAGAATATTTTCCAGAAGTCATTCTCACCCACTGCAGCTGCAGGGTTCTGTATAAAGTAGATATTTATTTGAAATATGACTTCTCACTGGGTAGGATCACTGTCCTGAAACAGCTGATCAGCCCTTGAGTTAGCTATCTCACTTTACTAGACAAAAGCTTGGCTTCAGCTAATTTCCCATATGTATCCTTTCAAAACTACAGCCTAGAAGCAGAAGTAATGTAGTGCCGGGTATTGTGTGTAGAAATACGGGTAGGTTTTAAACTGTGTGCATTTGGTGTGTTGTTGATTTTTTTTAATGGTGCTAGCACATTGGAGGAATTTGTCCTTTTAAAATTAGAAGGGATATGCTTAGCAAACCTCTTCTGTTATAAGGGGTTGCTTCTTAGTTGCTGTTAGTGGGATATACTGCTCACTGGCATATTATTTACTGCATCTCTTTTCAAAGTCTACCAAGGACAGAGCCAAACTGACTTTCTCCATGGTGTTCTTTTTTTTTTTTAATTAAAACATTTAATGAAATGACTGTTTATGGGCAAAGGGCTTTTAATAGTGTACTATGGTGTTATTACGTCTTGCTTTTTGATGGGTATATTTTAAATCGCTTTTTTTAATAGCAAAAAAAAAAAAATCCTAATGATCATATCTTTGGTTATAGTAAGGATATTTAATCTTATTGCTTTGGTTTTGTTTATATATTAATTGCTACCGCCATTTCAGTTAATAAATAAATAAAGTACAGTTTTCCTTCCATATCCACAGATTTTTTTCTCCATAAATTCAAGCGTCCACAAATTGAGAATATTCCAAATATATATAAAAAGTAAACCTTGACTTTGCCATTTTATATAAGGGACACCATTTTACTGTGCTATTATATTTAATGAGAATTGAACATATACAGATTTTGGCATTCATGAGGGGTCCTGGAACCAAACCCAAGCAGATACCAAGGGACCACTGTAAATATTTTAAAAAATAATTCTTATTCATACCATAATCACCTATATTGTGGTGATATTTTTAAGACTGATAAAAGTTGCTTAAAGACCAAAACAAAGAAGGAGGGAAGGAAATGCACAACAAATGTGTGTGTGTGTGTTGTGTATGTATAATATATATGGGATAAAAAGGAAATATAAACATTAATGTAAGAAATAGAAAGGTACAAGGCAAATTTAAACCTTAGAATCTAGATTCTAAGGCTTGAATTATGATATTCAAACCTTAAATTATATGGGTAAAATATATTAGTGATCTTTTCATTCCTATCATTTTTAAACGATGTCTGTAATTCTATTAATTTGTTCTCCTGCTGCAATTATTGTTCTCTTTTCCTGTAAGTTTTAAATTAGTTTTAATTTTAGTTATATTTTAACTTCTTCTTATGTAGTTAATGATTTGAGCTTTTGCCTATATCTGCTTTAATTTTTGCAAGCCACCTTAAGAACCAGGGTGGAAGAAAAGGCAGGATAGAAATTATAAATATAAATGTAATAATAATAATAATAATAATAATAACAACAGCAGCAGCAGCAGCAGCAGCAGCATCAATAACAACAATTCCTTTTGAGGCCTACCGGATTTGTTACATTTTAATGGTTTGAAACAGTTTTAATATTTTTAACCTGTTTTTAACTTGTTAAATTGTTCTATGTCTTTGTGTGTGCATGTGTGTGCATGCATGCGTGCATGTGTCCTCCATCAAATCGTTTCATAGGGTTTTCTTAGGCAAGGAATACTCAGTAGTGTTTCATCAGTTCCTTCCTCTGAAATATAGCCTACAGTACCAAGTATTCATTGGCAACCTCCGCTCCATGTACTTATCAGGGCTGACTCTGCTCTGCTTCCAAGATCAGATAGGATCTGGTGCCTTTAGGGTATTTAGGTTGATATCCTTTCACAGTGTTCAAATTATATTTATTGTCTGAAACTTTAGGTTGTGTAAAAGTTGTTGTTTCATCTATGTGCTACACTAATATAGGGTATGATAGGAGGAGGAGGATAGTTTTGTACAGTAATTTGTATGTAATATGGAGCAGGTGAATGTAGTTTACATAGTACATTCGGAGAGACAGGAAGGAAAAAGAAAAACACCATTACCACCTTCTGTTCTTCCCAAAAGAGGCAGCACTGCTAGTTCATTAGAGTTTTTGAAAGGTTAACAAGAGCTTACATACTGAATGTTATGAGGGACACTAGGGATATAATTATTTCACTGATTTTCCTCTGAAAAGAAGCAATGAGTAATTTTAGCCATTTCCATCATGCTTCAGGAATGTATTCAAAAACCACTTAGTTTTTGAAGATTACACACATTTTGGGGACTTCTGTGCAAAATTTGCACATGTTGTTTTGCCCAGAAAACTGCATTTTCTATGCAAGAGACAACATTCTCGTCATAGAAATATTATTATTTGCACAAAGTATGCTATTTTCTACAGAGAAAATGTTGTATGCTCACCCCTCCACATTTGCAGCTTTGACTTCTTCAGATTTGATTAATATGCTTTCTCCCTAGGAATCTCTTGGTCCTCCAGATAAATTCTGCTGGAAGTTGCATAGAGTTGCACCAGAGGATCTAAAGATTCCTAGAGAAAACACTTCTCTAGGCATTTGTAGGTCCTGCAACATGATTCTGTGGTCAAATTCTGGCAAATGTTCACCATAGAGTTCCGCTGGAGGACCGAGAAATTCCTAGAGAGGTGTTCTTTCAGGTTACAAAAGTACTGTTTATTTACAGTTTTTTCACTTTCAAGGGGTCCTGTGTCCCTAACCCTAGTGAATGTGGAGGGAGAAGTGTAATTCAAGACACATTCTGCATAAAATTCTGCAGTTTTTCCTGGAAATACTATTTTCTGAGCAGAAAATACTGTTTCCAGCATAGAAAATAGTGTTGATTGTAGTACACAATAATGTGTGAATTTTCCCCAAAAGTCCCAAACTGCAAAAATTATCATCAGTCCAGAATTTTTCTCACCAGGATTTCTTGATACTCTCTCTCTCTCTCTCTCTCTCTATATATATATATATATATATATACACAAATATATATATTTCACCATTTTTTCTAATATTTTCTAAAATTTGTTCCATCTCAAAAGGACACTGCTCATATTAGAAATTTTTTTTAATGGGGTTTTTGACATTTTCAAAAATAATCACTGTAAAACTTCATAGTAAAAAAATAAGAGGGTTTTTTTTCCTCTCCACTGATATGAACATGTGTGTGTCACTGACTAACCAACAGACCTATTATCATTATTAAGCTTTATTTATAGAGTGCTGTAAATTTACACAGCACTGTGCATTCAATCAGTTAAAATAAGTTAAAATAAAATAAACCTGCCTAAGGCATACATTATACTAAAGTAATTTAACATAATACATATTAATACATATTAACATTAAATGAAAAAAATATAGCAAACAACAAATAAAAAATTGAAATTGAAACTGTACCCTGTGTTCACCAGGAAAGTCTCTCCCTTTATACAGGGACCCTTGGTATCTGCTGGGATTTGGTTCCAGGACCCCCCATGAGCACCAACATCTTTGCATGCTCAGGTCCCATTATATACAATGGAAATCCCGTGAATGATTTGTTTCTGTTTATTCCCTGGATAATGATGCTTTAATCACCATGTGTGTGAAAATTTTAATTGTGATCACATGATTTTCACGGGATAATCATTGTTTAAAACCCACAATTTTCCCCCATGTGATAAAGTGCATAGCAAAATTGGGAACTTTATGTAAAATGGCAAAATCAAGATTTATTTTTGGAATTTATTTATTTTGGCAGGGTGGGCTGAATATTTTCTTGCACTTTTACATGGGACTAGCGATGGAATCACACCCCATCACATGGCACTTGGGTCTCAAACTGCCAATCTTTCAATCGACAGAGTCAGCAACTTAACCCATGAGCCACCATTTCTCTTCTATCAGTCAACTATATCTGATGCCAAATAAAACTTTTAGATTTTAAGATGCCAAAAGGTGTGTGTGTGTGTGTGTGTGTGTGTGTGTGTGATACAGTGATAAAACTTTAAAGACATGAATCCCATAGCATGACCTATGGGAATGGCATGGGTGCCATACTTGGAAAAAGGCAAGATATAAAATAAATCAAATAACAGGAAGAGGAATACAAAGAAATAATTATGAGGAGTTTGCTGTTTGTTTGTCTGTTGTTGTTTGTATATGTAGGATTGTCTGTTATAGATATTGGGTTTTGTGTGTGGAATCATAACGATTTGTGACAAGAAATGAATTTTTAAATCTATCACAATGTTGGTGTTATTTGTAACTATATATTGTCTAGTATTTATGCAATTTATAATAATAAAAAATAAAAAATAAATCAAATAATTCAATAAATATTAAACTTCCTTATATTGTGTGCACCACTGCAATATAATAAACAAGGGAGAAATATGTTTTGAGCACCTTATTGGAGATTTCTACCAGCAATTCTTTTCTCATCTCCTAAAAATCCTGAGAGGGAAAGAAAAACAAAGGGAAAAATCCTGAAGAGATGATTATCTTTAAAAACAACAACAACAACAACAACAACAACAACAGTTTCCATGCCATGCCATTGGGGTAGTAAATCCATTTTAGATTTTAGTTTGGACTTTAAAGGAGTTGTCCAAGGTGCTGAACTCCATCCCCCCAAAGTTCAAACTCTGGTATCAATCCATTAAATATCAGAGTAAACCCGGCATGGTTCCAGTGTGAATTCTACCTCCACTGGCAGCTTTCATGGCTTCCATGCTGGGCAGGAAAAAAGATAAACCTTTTTCCTTTAGAAGTACTAAAGCCAGGCAAGATACCTTAGCAGGAAAAGAACAATAATCTGTTCCTGCTCAAGCAACATTTTTTTTAAAAAAAAAGTGACAGAAGTTGTTCCAAGTAGGAGGGACCAAAGATGAGGATGAGAAGCTATGGGCTGGAGTGAAATACACCAGGGATCACATTTAGTCAGTACAACAGCAGAAAAGCAGCCTGTAGTTCATTAGCTGAGGCATTTAAATGCATCTGCTGTCATGGGTCTGAAGATGAGATGAACAGAGTGGGATGAAAATAGGGTTCTCCTCACCCTTTTTACAAAAGAAAAAAGCTTGTACAAGACTCTTTTCCTTCTTGTTAAGGTGGTTACCTAACTATACAACTTCTGTTTAATCAATATCTAAATAAGAATGCCAAAAAATTAAGAGAATTATACCTTATGGGTGTCAAGGGAAACAGGCCAGTTCTGAAGTAATGGTGAGTTAAATAATAGCATCAGGTATGGAGTTTGTTTCCTAGATTCTTGACTAAAGAACGTGCCACTCTTACATGGCTCATCAGACACACACCATAACATTATCATTCAGAAAGTGCAGTCACATATGAAGCCTACCAGAACAACTGACACAAAAGATGAGAAGCAGTAAGGATAGCTCTGGGCAATGTCTTTCTCTCTCTCTCATCCTGTTCTCTACACAGCAGTAGTTGTTATTCCCGAGCTCATCACTTAGAAACATCAACCTTTTAGAGACTTTCTCGCTTTTGTTTTTGTTTTTGTGTTGTTTTGTTCTCCTGCATTGTCTCATCAATAAATAAAAAAAGAATGAGCAATTGCAGTAACTGAAGTGATGAAGGGATGTCTTTAAAAAAAATTGGCATCAAATGACTCCCATCTGAATTACAGCTAGCAGAGGAACATTTAAAGAATCACAATGGTATCATTAGGGAGGAATTCTTTTTTTTTTTTTTTAGTTTTGCAAAAACATTTGCAGGATGTTCTTCTATAACACTTGAAACAGAGGTGGTGTATAGCTATATTGGTTCTGCTATACTGTGCTTCAACCAGGAGGAAATCTAGATTTGCATATTCCTCAGATACAGTTATGGCAGTATTCTACAAAAAGATAATACTGCTACATTTCTGTCCTGCTTGTCTATAATAATAGTATGAGCAAGTGTGGTATAGTGGTGTGGGCAATAGACTCAGCACTCTCTAAGCAGTTGGGTCTGGAAGCCAATTGCTCCTGACAAGCTGGGTACTCATTTTGTCGACGTATGAAACGATGGGAGGCTGAGTCAACCTTGGAGCCCTGGAATAGAAATCATAACTTTGTGTCTGCATTTAACCACTGCACCACCAGAGCTCCCTATCTTTGGCATCACTATTTCATGAGGGATTTCATCAAAGGCCTTACTGAAATCCAGATACACCACATCCATAGCATTCCCCTCATCTACTGTTCTTGTAACTCTATCAAAAAAAAGAAAAAAAAAAGAAAAAGATATTAGTCTGGCATGGCTTGTTTTTGAGAAACAAGTCTCACAATATAACAATATAACAATGTAATATAACATGTTTATGTGCAATATAATATAGCAAGTCTGTTCAACGCAATATAACAAGTTTGTGATCCTATCACAAGGTTGTCTTGCAAGATTTATTCAGAAGTGTTTTGTCATTGCCTTCCTCTTAGGTTGTGGGAGTGTGACATGCCCAAGATAACCCACTGGGTTTTCAATTCTGCTTTTGCAGTCCTAATTCAACACAGAAACACACCATGTTTCCTTTTTCAAATCGGTTTTGTGACTCTATAGAATGAACAGTCCAGAAATAAATGTTTGCAAAGGATACCCGAAAAGATCTTTTGTCCCTGGAGAAATCTACACTGAGGCCTTAGATGGAAAAAAGAAAGACTGTTGCTACAAACAGCCAGAGTGTATATAGGTGTTGAAATAAGGGAACTCTTGCATCTCTCTGACCGAAATCCAAGAGTGAAGAGGAATGCATATAAATAACAACAATATATTCATTTGATTTCCTTGATGGAGAAAATGAAACTCTTCAGTATGGGGAGAGCATTTATGTAAGGGGAAAAATTACTGCTGTGATTTTATTTTTAAAGCCTATCTGACAGACTGGCAGTCTTTCAATTTCAGTGAAATACTGTGGCAGTTGATTTGTGGTGCTAGAGATAAAATACTCAGTTTTAAATATAATGAGAAATGGCAATTGGTTCTTGTAAAGGCTTCTCTGAAGAAGAAGTTAGTTTCTTCCTTTACATTCCTTTTGGTACAATGTATAGAAAAGACGATGCATATATTGTAATAAAATAGTCTCTAGCACTGCAAATGCGAGTAATTTGGATATGGTAGGAATGCTGGATGCATCATGACTGTCCCAATAAGTAAACTTACCATCTTGCATAGAGTAAATGAGAGACTGGAATACAATGGAATATTGGGGAAATTAGAGGATGTGCTTCCTATGTAATAGAGATTAATGTAATGTTCTCTGCGTGAGGCTGCCTTTTATAGCTTTTGGGAAACTTCAGTTTGTCCAAAAACTCCAGCCAGATTACTGACAGGAACAGCTTGCAGGATCCATGCAGCTCCTTTGTTGCAACAGGTCACCTGGCTACTGTTCCATTTCTTGACACAATCCCATGTGTTGGCTGTGACATATAAGCCTATACAGCCAAGGGGCTGGCTTTCTGAAAAAGTGTATCTTCATCTTTGAGCTTGTCTTGGCTCTAAGATCTTTGGAAGAGGCTCTTCTTTCAATCCCACCATCTTCAAAGTCCTTGTTGCGGGTCTCTCTACATTTTGCAATTCTTTCTCTAAGGAGGCTAGGATGACACTTTCTCGGCCATGTTTCCATCCATCAAGTGAAGGTTTTCTATTATGAACAGCTCTGGGGAAGTGACCACAAGAGCTTTTTTAACAGTGTGCTATTCTATTGATTTTTTTTTGGGGGGGGGGTCGTTTCTCTTTTTAACTGATTGGGTCTAACTGAGTTTAATTCCATGAAGAGTTTAATTATGTTTTAGCAATCACATTGTCCCAAAGCCAGGACTCAAGTTGGCTTCCAGAATAGTGCCAGAAGATACAGTGTAGTTGGACACATACAAATGGTCAACATTAACACAGAATTAAACTATCAATAACATTAAAAAAATATAATTTAAGTAAGCAGAATTCAAAAACAGTACAGTGAAACACTATTGAAAGCTCTTTTTAAAAAATAAATACCAACATTTAGTTTTTAAAAGCTTGTCAGATTTTAGTTTTTGGTTTGTTTTTTTTAAAGAGTCCTCTACTCTATGGCAAGGATTAGGACATTCTAGTCTCTCTAGTCACCAGTGGTCCTGTCTCATGTCCCCAACTAATGTACCTGGGAAAGTGGTAGAATTGAGAGAAGGGCCTTTTCTGACCATCTGAGAATCCAGGCAGGCTCATCTGGGGAAATAGTCTGTCAGATAGCCTTGACCTAAGCTGGATAGGGATTTATAGGCACTTCACAAATCTTCATATTTATTTATTTTTAGAAAGCCAATGTGCTAAAGTGGTTTGAGAATTGAACTATGCTTCTGGAGACTAGGGTTCAAATTCCCATCCAGCCATGTAATGCCACAGTGTTACCTTGAGCAAATCACACTCTTTCAATCTCAGAAGAAGGCATTGGAAACCCCTCCATGAACCCAAGTCAATAAACTCTTTGGGCTGCAATAAATGAGAAATGACTTGAAGGCACACAGCAATGTGCTTTTATCTGTATTCATTTACATTTCATTTTGTATATATAGCATTCTGTGTACAGTGGGCTCTTGGTATCAGCTGGGTTTTGGTTCCAGGACCCCTCATGGATACCAAAATCTATGGATGCTGAAGTCCCATTAAATACAATGGTATAGTAAAATGGTGTCCCTTATATAAAACATCCAAACCAAGGTTTGTATTTTGGAATTTATATTGTATTTTTTTAAAATATTTTTAAGCTGTAGATGATTGAATCCATGGATAAAGAATCTGTGGATATGGAGGACTAACTGTATATAGTGTTCTAGTGTATATTTTGCAAAATGAAAAGAACTTCATTGAAGAATGGCCTATAAATGTAATATTTACTAATTATATCAGCCACATAGAAACAAAAGAAAGTATCTAACTGGGACAGGCATTTATAAATTAACCAGTGGAATAGCTCACCTAAGCAGGTTCATCCCACTCCGAACATTTTAGAATATAGAAAAATCAAAATACGAAGCAGTTGTTTTCCTTGGACTACAACTCCTAGAATTCTTCATCTAATGGCTTTGCTTTCCAAGTAATTTTTCCCCACGCTTGAGAAAAACTAATCTGAACATATCCTTCCTTTTTAAATGAGTGTTGCTTACCATATCATGAAATTTCAACACATTCTTGGGAAGTATTTAGCATTTTTCACTTTGCTGATTAAAATCTGTTGTAAATGTTGATTACGCTAGTTTTTATCGCTCAGACACTCAAAAGCAATTTTTAGATCTTCATGTAATTTATGCCAGATTTCTTTGTTTCTCAAAGGGCTTCATTATGTGGAAAGTGTGCCTAGATTATGCCCTTTTGTCATGCTCTCTGTAAATGCTCAATCAATGCAAAATAGATTTCTATTTCTAAATATGCCCTATTCCACAGGAAGAAGAACTAAGGAAGAGTGGGGAAGCAAAATACGCTCACTTGAGTGATGAACTACATGTATTAATTGAAGTGTTTGCTCCACCCGGAGAAGCTTATTCACGCATGAGTCATGCCTTGGAAGAAATTAAAAAATTCCTCGTTCCAGTAAGTTGCTTTCAATGCTGTTACAAATGTACATGCCTAAAGTTCTTATTTCATTAAGAGCAGTACTTAAAAATCAAAGTCATGATAAATTGTGGGTTCTTCGTTGCTAGTATTGTCATGGCCACAAGCTGAATAATATTACACACTTATATAACTTTGATTGTTCTGTACTTAACATTGCTTTCATGCACTGTGAGGTGATCCAAATGTAATACTAGTATTAGTTGTGGATGTTTCAAGCCATGAAGGTATCCAGGTCCAAGTAGACTGATATATTGTGGTCAGAAACTATGGGGTTCTCCAGACTGCCCCTAAGGGACAGCATGCAGCTGTTGGCCAGATCAGGGTTGCAGCAACCTCACACTGTGACCCCGATCCAGTGTCCAAGAGGTGCAATAGCCGCAGTGGTGCGACTTTATGACTTTAGGTGCTGCATCATGTGGATGCAACACTGGAGTCATGTCATGATGGTACACACCATGTGGACCAGTGTGCACAAAAATAGTGCCATGGGGTGGAGTTAGTGCATCCAGCATGAGAATGCTGCACCCTGACTCCGTCCACAGGCTGGCACAAAGTTAGGTCTTAGTTAGGTCAGGAAAAGTGTCAAGAAAAACAAATGTCAAGTATCATACATTTGATCAGTCCAGAAAGAGTAAAAATGTGAAATTGACATTTCTTATTACTGTATATGTACAGTGGTCCTGAAGTGTTTCTATAAGATTATGCCTATAAAATTGGTGAGTGTGTGTGTAAATAAATAAGGGTCTCCAGGGTGAACATATCTCTTTGGTTATCACTTTCTCCTAACTGTTCATTGCAAAACTTTGATGTAATGCCTATGACTTTGATCTATTACTGACAGTCTCATTATTTTCAGTATAACAGGTAACATTTGCTCACTACTTTTGAAATGTTGGTTAGGATTTATTTATTTATTTATTTATTTATTTATTTATTTATTTTGCCTCTTTCCTATTTTAAAAATGTATTTTCATAAAATAGTACAGTAACATAATAATAAGGTTACTAATGCACTGCTACTTCAGTAATGAGAAATGGATGACACCATTACTATCAGGAAATAAGAAGTAATGGTTATTGCATCACTTTGCAAAAAAAATGGCATTCTAGGCTCTGGTCTGTAACTACTTTTTAATCTTTATTTGAAGCACTAGTTCTCTTTTGAAAGTACTTCTGATACATAGACAATATAGGGATGTCATATTCCCAGGTAACCAGCCAGTTTTAGCTAAATCAGAATAAAGTTGATGCTTCTTGCCTGAACTCTAAGCAAATAAAAGTCCCATTTCACCCTTCGCCACATCCTCGGTTTGCATTTCTTTCATCTAGAAAGGAGAAAAATATGTTGTTTGTGTGCATTTAGCTCTGTACGCAGAGAGTACGTGTTATCTATATATTTGCAAGGCAATCTTCTATTTGTATAGAAGTGCAGCAGCAGTAATCCATGCTTTCATACATTACAAATACATATATGCTTTGTACATGGGAATTCCACAAAGTAGATGGGGGGGGGGGGGAATATGACCCTATATAAGCAGCCAGTATCATAAAGATAGACCCAAGTATTTTAGCACTAAGTTCTTCTGTGGAGTTTTGAAAATGAGGAACAATCTAGCTCCACAGCCTCTAGCTGCATTTTCACTGAGCTTTACACCTAGAATGATCCATCATGATGTAGTGGTTTAAGCACTGAACTATAACTTTGGAGACAAGGGTTCAATTTCCCATTTGGCCATGGAAACCCACTGGGTTACCTTGGGTGAGTCACACATTCTCAGCCCCAGAAAACCCCATGATAGGTTCACTTTGGAGGTGCCATAAGTTAGAAACAACTTGAAGGCACACAACAACAACAACTACACATGGAGAACAGCTTTCTAAAGGGGAGAATCCCCTCCATCTGGTTTGGAACACTGGTTTGCATCAGTAGCATTGGGACATTGGGACACTATACAACTATAGCAAGAGTCACATTAAGAGATTCCCCCAAACAATGTGGTTAAAAAAAAATGTGAGCATGGTATTATAAAGTTGCACTACATGAATTTGACTACTGTTGGCCAATTCCTAATGGTGGTGCCTGATACATCCATAAGCTCTTATCTTTTCCTTATTCAGCAATACCTTTGTGATAGTGACAGACTACTGCAGCACACAGCACATATGCTGCTGCTCGAATTGGCACCGTCACTTGCAGCTAAATTATAGCATGTGTCTTCAATCCATGGGGAATGTTACAGTGAAATGAGGAGCCCCAGGAGGTGCAGTAGGATGAAATTATTGACTTTGTCAAAGCAGAACACTTTCATTAGGGGCTCCAATATAAAATGTCCAAGATGAATCCATTAAATCAATACAAATTGGAATGTAGGATTTAGACATGCAATGCAGTTGGACAAGTCTTAATATACAGTGTTATATTTATTTATGAACATTTATTGCTTGCCCATAAAAACATTAATTCATATGAGATGGTTATCTCCCCAAGTAACAAATTGCTTCTTACTCATATTTATGTTCCTTATACAGTTGGGACAGACCAGCCATTGTCTCTCATAAACATAGTCCTGGTAGATTAGAGCTATAACAGTTTTCTCGAGTTAAGTGAATACCAGGTGCCTTGGTTTATAGTTACCATCATCTCAGTCCAGCATGGTCAGATGGTGACTGAGATGGTGGGAGTTGTAATGTAAGGCAGCTGAAAACCTTTAGGTTGGAGAAGGTTAAGTGATATGGTGAAACTTAGCTGCATGCTAAGGATTACTATGCATTACATGGTTTTCTTAATTCATTGGTTCTTCCCTCAATATGGCTACCTCAGGTAGCCGATATTCAAAAGCAAGCAGAAAGCAGCAATGTGATGTTGGAGAGTAGTGATGTGTACACCACACAGCCTATCCTGTGTCCCCTAGCTAACCTATTTTTATTTGACTACTTTCCTACAGCCACTATTGAACTGTTAGTGAGATTCATCTGCCATTCGGGTCAACCTCAGTACATAGAATGTCCTTCACATCAGACAGCAAAATATCTTGGATCAACCCCGCATTAATATACATGTAGATTATAATTAACAGTGCTAATCTGGAAGGAATAATTTTTCTTCAAGATGATGGACTAATTATAACATTCTTAGTTGATAACTATGATTTATTTGACCAGAGACCAGCATGGCACCTACCCACTTCCTCTCCTTTAAGAACGCATCTTAAATATTCAGGATTTTGTGTATTATTTATATGAGTGTGTGATGTGCATTCCGCCAAATCTTTTTTTTTTCAAGTCCTCACAAATTGCTCTGAAGTTTAGGATTTGGTTTACTACAACAGTAATCACCCAGAACAAGTAACAACTATATTTTATTACTTGTTTTCTAGCTTTATCCCTGCCTGCTTCATTTCAGATTTATAATACAACTAACAAAGCTGTTATTAACTGGCTTGTTAAAAGTATAAGTCAAGGGCTTCAGTCTGCACAGGACTGCACTAGAGAATTTGGCCTTTATTTCCTTTTTTACAATATCTCTTTAATTTATTTTATGAGGTTTTCTTGCTTATAAAAGCTTTGTTTATTGCACTAGCAAGTCATTTGCCTTCTATTAACCTTTCATATAGTGTGTGCTTTGCTGTTAAAGCTACAGAGTGTTGGTGGTACATGGTTGCCTGATACCAAAACCTAATAGCTTAACTTGCCCATAACTTCTGTTCTTCAAAATCTGTGCAGTGATGATATCATCACAGTTTGGGTTTCTCCATCCTCTACTTCATTAACTGCTGCTTTTGAGACAAAAAAATGAAAATAAAAATAAAATATGACTATTGTGGGACTTGCTTTGTGTGACTGGATGTTTACAGAGAGGAGGGGAAAAACAACATCACACTGCTTAACAGTTGAAGGATATTTTTTTTCTGACCATTTTATGGATGGAAGAAACTTAACTTCAGATATCTGACCATCTGATCTTGATGGAATGCATGTTCCAGAACATTTAGCCAGGATAATATATGGCAGGAAATGCTATGAGTTGCAATATAAGGAGGCTTGCATGATTCACATCTGTGCTTTAAGCATATTTAACTGGGAGTAAGTCCCATTGAATTGAACAACACTCACATTTGTCTGAACCACACATTGCACCATGCTCAGTGTGTCTAAATGTCAGGACCACAAAGGAGGACAAGGCACTGCAAAATGTAGGATACAAAATATAGGATACAAATTAAAAGCTAAAAACACTCATATAAATATAAATTTGTCTAATATGGCTTATTTACATCCATAGTACATTTATTTAATTTATTTATTTAATTTGTTTAATTTTAAATTTTATTTTTATTTAATTTAATCTAATATGGCTTATTTACATCCATAGTACATTTATTTAATTTAATTTTAATTTTATTATGTCTCAGCCATATTTGTCTTCAATAAAATGCTTTGTTGCCTTGCAGTATACCTATAGAATTCTGAGTAAAACAAAATCTTAAAATTGCATTAGTAACAAACCCTTGATGGACTCTACAGTTAAATTGTTCCTTTAATTTGTCCATAGTGCTGAAATTAAGGGGGGAAACCCTTTTAACATTTACATTGGGTCCTCAAACAGCCCATTGCCTAACACATTTGCAGTCCTTTTTGCCTCCCAAAAACAAACTCACCCTGCTCACTGGGGACAAATTTTGTCTACTGATGCTCCCAGGGGAAAAAAAAGATATTTAGAAGGATCCATCCTGTCCCCCTGTTTGTAGCATGGACAGGTTGTCATGTAGATACATCTCTTGAAGGGGAAGAGAAAACATGGTGCCACTCAATGGGCTTCTTTGTCATTCTCAAAATGGAGGATATTTTGGAATTCCTCCTGGCAAGAAGGTTGAAATGTACAGTAGCACAGGTCCTGGAAAAGCAGGACATCTGGTCACCCTGAGTATGCTGTGACAGGCCACAAATACTAACTTGTAAGTGGAATAAAATCCAACATGAATGTAATGTTATCAACTCTGATCCCTTTCAATAAGGAATGAAAGAAGCATAAATAAATAAATCATTCAGAGTAGATTCCATGGGGACTGTCTGCAGGTCTCTATCTCTAGCCACATTTAGGGACACATGTCTCTCTTGGTCCTGCCTCATGCATTTATGTGTAGACATCATGTCTGAAGGCCACCACAAATGTCCATATTTATGTATTTGTTTTTTGTTTTTATTTCACATTTTCCCTAGCTTTGGCACACAAGGCAGCTTAAAAAAATGGCGCCTCCTGCCCTCAGCGCCAGGTGCAGTTGCCGCAGGGCTTTGAGCCCCAAGATGGCGACTAAGGCCAGTGAGCCTGCTGGCTTTCTGCCGGCAGGAAGAGTTGCAAGGTGCGCTCTCGTGCGCACGCTCACCCGGCTCCCGGGCTTCTGGGGTCTGGGTGTGTGCTGCGCCGATTGGGTGCCTCTTCCCGCCTCCTTCCCTCATTGGCTGTTCAGCCGAGGGGAAGGGCTTCTGCTTGCCTCCACTACCTGGAGGATTTATAAGCGGAGGAGCAGCTGTGCTCCACGCCTTTTCAATTTGCTTGGCTCCCCACCATCCCTCCCTTGATTTGGTGTTGGTTGTCACAACTTTTGTTGTAGGCGGCTGCACAGGTTCTGGATCTGGTGGGCTGGTTTCCAGTGCTCAGTAGCACTAGATCAGGAGTCCTTTGGACCCAGGAAACATCTGGTGCAATGTGGCCAACTGTGGGTCACATGGAGTATATCCCGGTGACAAGAGGCCTTCCTCTGGTAGCTGTGCAACTGCATAATTGCGCAGGGGCTTGGCATTGCCTCAGGTCATCCCGATGCTTGGTGTACAAGTAACTTCACATCAGTCCAACCTGATGCAGTTGGTGATGTGAAGATCCAGACCTCATGCTTTTGGGCCAACCCTACCTTATGTTTTCTGTTAATAAAGTTGTGGCATTTTTATTGCCATTCTGCTTCTTGTCTTTCTTGGGGTGAAATGCCTCCGCTGCAAATTTAAGCATATACAAAACATATACAAAGTTTAAATATAATTAAACTATTGATACAGTTAAAAGTATTATGAAAACATATTTATTAAAAAGCAAGAGAGAAAATGAGCAAAGTCAGTTCCCAAAGGCCTGTCAAAACAAAATCTTCACTGTCATCATAAGGATACCATTGGGGCCTTGTTCCCACTACGTTTAAATCAGGATTGTACCCACTGAATCCAATTTCAGAAATCGATTCAGAAAGGGGGGCATGCTTTTTGCCCATTTTTGCCCATTTAACCCGCATCAAAAAGACGCTGGTAAAATGGGGTGTTTTTTGGGCTGAATCAATTTATTTAGAAACAATTCAGCCCAAGTGGGAACCAGGCGGATTCGAATCGGAATTGAATATGCCTTGAATCCCACTGATAGCCCAGCCCGGGGGGCAGCTTGTTAGCTTGGCCCATCTCTGGCCCCTCCTGGCCCCAAAATCCCCAGCCTAGCCTCCTTACCAGCTTCTTTGGCCACTGACCAGCTCCCCTGTGCCTTTTTTAAAATTTCCCACTGCCGGGGAGGCTGGAAGGAGGTCACAGAGAAGCAGGGGAAAGCTGGGAAGGAGGTCAAAAGGCTTCCAGTTTCTCTACAACCTCCTTCCGGCCTCCCCAGCTGTGGGAAATTTTAAAAAAGGCACAGGGAACCTGGTCAGCAGCCAAAGAATCTGGTAAGGAGGCTGAGCCAGGGATTTTGGGGCCAGGAGAGGCCAGAGACAGGCTGGGCCATCAAACTGTTCCCCACCACTTGCAGATTCCTGAACTGATTCCTGAAAGTGGCACAAACATAGTGGCAACTACGTTTTTTCAGAACTGGTTTCAGGAATCTGTTCAGGTTCAGGAAACAGGTTTTCCAGTAAGTGGGAATGGGTCCTGGGGTAAACTCTTCAAGAGGGGATTTCCGGGGAAGTCCCAAGCTTAGTGGCTCCAATTATCCCACAAATTTGTGCAGTTACCCTAAATGCTTACACGGATTTGTCTCAAAGCAATATAACAATTAGTGGTTGACACCAGTGTTTAAAATACCCACAAGTTGGATGTTCACAGGATTCTGAGACTGGACTACAGGTAGAAAAGCAATTTGGAGTTTAGTCTCTTCCTAGAAACTTAGTTGTACATTTGTAGTGTATATTTCTTTAAAAATTTCTATCTCAGTGCATGGAGGAAGAAGTTAGCAAAACTGGTTAGCATAAATGTGGAAGTGTGTATTTGTAATATGTGAATATGTTCCAGCAAGAAAAGAAAGACTAAGAAGGGCAAGAAAAGGCAGAAACAATAGGACTAATATAGTATGAGGTCAAAAACATTTGTTTGATAAGGGTGAATCTACAGGGCAGATTTCTGCATTATTGATGTAGCCAAACAACGTCCAGACTGAAGCAAACAGTTTATAATTAGAAAACTAGCTATTTATCCTGCCAGTCTAGTGGCCATTTTAGTCCTTAGCAGCTCTTATGTTTATGTTTTGCAAAGCTTTATGATAAGTATTTTGGGGACCTTTAGACTGTTGTGTTTGTCCTGTGCTATCAAATTGGTTTCCGCTTATAGTGCCAAATGACTGACCCTGTGGATAAGAGGCCTCCGAGTGACCCTGTTACTAACATCCCTTCTCAAACTTCTGCAACTTCAGGGCTGTAGCTTCCATGATTGATTCTATCCACCTGTGTAATGTGATCGTCCCCTTTTCCTGCTGTCTTCAACTTTATCAAGCTTTAGTTTATTTTCTTATAGCCCATGTCATCTCATGGCATATCTAAAGTAAAGTAGCCGCAATTTAGTCATATTGGCTTCTAGTAAGAGTTTATGATTGACTTGCTCTCAGACCCATGTCTGTTGAGCAGTTTATGGGATCTATGAAACTCTCATCCATTTTTTTTCCTACTCAGCTTTCTTCATACTCCAGTTTTCACCAGGAATGCAGTTCTTGACTACTGTATATACTCACGTATAAGTCTAGAAATTTTAGTCAAAAAATTGACCCCAAAAACCAGAGACGACTTATCCGCGGGTCAGTGTTAGCACTGTACTTTACCTCCTAGTTTAAAAAGGAGCCATCCCCTGGTGAAAGGTAGCAATGTACTTGGAGGAGCAACTGTAACTGTGGAACAGTCACAGATCAGTAAATCTAGGTAACTGCTCCAAATTCACAGTCAGTCCTAGTAATGAATGTGACACTACTGCCATGATTCTAATTCCCCCTTGCTTTCCCAGGCACCAGCTTCATGGAAAGAAGGAAATCCATTTGCCCAGTGAATGACATTTTTGTTAAATTGGGGTGGGCAGTTGCAGCTGTTACCAGACCTTTCACTGTTTTTGTAGCCCTCCTCTGGACATGCTCCAGCTTCTCAACATCCTTTTTGAATTGTGGGGCCCAGAACTGGACACAGTATTCCCAGTGAGGCCTGACCAAGGCAGAGTGGCGCTATTACTTCCCTTGATCTAGACACTATACTTCCGTTGATGCAGCCTAGAATCATATTGGCTTTTTTAGCTGCTGCATCATACAGTCAGCCCATGTTCAGCCTGTGGTCTACTAGAACTCCTAGATCCCTTTCACAGGTACTGTTGTCAAGCCACGTGTCCTCCATCGTATATCTATACATTTCCTTTTTGTTTTTATTTTTTTGCCCTAAGTGTAGTACCTTACATTTCTCTGTGTTGAAATTCATTTTGTTATTTATGGCCCAGCTTTGTAATCTATTAAGGCCATTTTGAATTTTGATCCTCTCCTCTGGGGTACTAGCTACTCCTAATAAGTTGTCGTCTGCAAATTTAATAAACATGTTCTCTTCTCCTGCATCCAAGTCACTGGTCCAAAGCACACTGCAGAAATAATCCAGTAGGAGACCACTTTAAGTGCCCTGGCTCAACATTAGAGAATTCTGGGAACTTAGTTTTGTGAGACATTTAGCCTTCTCTGTGAGAGAGCTTTTGTGCCCAATAAACTACAGTTTCTGGATTCCTGGTCTCCATAGTCTAATGCCAAAACTACAACATCATGCTGCCTCTGTTCTTTACGTGTTCTTTAAATTGAACAGGAATATTCTTCAGATTGAACTTTGGCACTGTGATTGATTTACAGTTCTTCTATATATATATATATATATATGCAGTTCAAGATCTGTGCTGCAGCCCACTACATCTTCACTGTATTTTCAGTTAACATAGGGAAGATGCAGTAAGTGAGATGGAAATTCAGCACTGACAGAAGAGGGAAAGCACATGGTTCTATAAGGGTCAGGAGGAACATAAAACATGTCCACTGGTTAGTGTAGGATTTGAAAAAGGTCAGAAATTTCAATTCTCTGGGGGAAAAATTGCCATATGCTGACATTGGGCTGTTGGAACAGGAGAGAAAAAAATGACCTTTCAACCAATAGTCCATAGTTTAAAATATTTGTCATGCAGTAAATCTCTGATGAGTTCAACTCTGACTAATACATAGGTAGGTAGAATTCCTAATACAAGGATGGAAAGACACCATTGAGGTAGTGCTCTTTGAGCAGCAATTAACCTCTTAACCACTTGCACTATCACAAGGGAAGAAATATTCACTAGCATTCTTTTTTCAAGTATCAGCAGGAAAATATTTCAAGGAATGATTAGATGAAATATTTTGGCAACATAAAAACCCACTTGTTCTTAACTCCTTGTCCATTTCATATTTGCAAAGTGATATCTAATGGTATTTCCTCTCTCAGAGGCACTCCTTAACAGAGTAAGATGGCTTGCATGTCTAAGAAGGACATCAGTAGAGGAAAGAACTGGTGAAACTACCTCTGGGCATTCCTTGCCTAAGAAAACCTTATGAAATTCATGGGGCCAAAAGTCAAAAGGTGGCTTTGAAGGCACAAATACACATAGACATGAAAGAACTGATGGTCCAAAGATAGTACTTCGGGCTGGTCATTCTTGAGTGACTCTTGATCCTTTGAAGCATCTGGGAATTTTTTGCACACTGAAAACCTGCATGGTCTTTTGTGTGTGGAAAACAGAAATATCCACACAGGAATTCCAGTTTCTGCACAAGAAACGTGTTTTTCACATGATACCACATTCCTGTGCAGAAAATGAAGTTTTCTGTGCAAAAACCCCACATAGACTTTTTGTGACTGTAGAATAAGTCCTGAATCATGAATA
Source organism: Urosaurus nigricauda (assembly GCA_034509955.1). Taxonomy (NCBI): domain Eukaryota; kingdom Metazoa; phylum Chordata; class Lepidosauria; order Squamata; family Phrynosomatidae; genus Urosaurus; species Urosaurus nigricauda. The sequence continues at coordinate 249,273,253 of JAOEGL010000001.1, read as the reverse complement.
GTCCATAAAACCCACACCATTTTCTCACAGTGGGGAGGAAAATATAGGGAAATCATTATTGCATGGAGGAATTACAAAGATTACATAATTGTATCCTAAGGGGGGAAAATACCTTCAGGTCACGGCATTTCCTGAGGACAATAGTGAGAATGGAAAGAGTTGCATTCTGCCCGTCCATACCAAAAATGTTGTGCCACACTCCTTTTCATTTGATCCCACTTTTGCTTTTGCTTTAGGTCACAATGGATGCAAGAAAGCTTTAAATGTCATGTGTAGTTTGACTCTAGATTTATGGCCCTGTTTATCAAACTGTAACACTCTGGAGAAGGGAATGCCACAATAGAACTCTGTTGCAGGTACAGGCACTGAAAAACATGTGCTCCAGATTTACACAAAACCTCCAGTTATCAGAAAATCAACACTCTCAAAACCCCCCGGAGAAAGCATTTTTCTTCTTCTTCAAGATAAATTATTTGGTCTATAAGGGCTTAGGAAATCTTGTCAACAGATATTGGTCCTGAAACAGGTCCTGGGTTTGGGGTTGTTGTTGTTTTTTTTGTTTGTTTGTTTGCTTGCTTGCTTAATTCCAGCATCATGATCAGTAGCATATTGACTTATATACAAATAATATAATAATATATTTATATTATCATTTGTTTCACATTTTTTAGGACTACATCTTCATAAGATGGCTTGCACAGCCAAGCCTTTAAAACATATAATACAGTTATTTGGAGGGCAAAATGTCTAATCAGTTTTTAAAATAGCAAAAACCAAATTAAAAAAGTAGAGAAGGATGAATCAACCAAATCTGGTTTTCAACAGAAACCCAATATTCTTGTCTGTTGAGTCAAGTCAAACAAAAGAACACCTGTGGATTGTAATTAGCTGTACAGATGCTCCAAGGTGATATCACATCTTCACATTTGCACACTCATCATGGGAAGTGACATGCTGGGATTTAAGTGGATTAAAGCCTTTTCAGGAGCATATTTAGCCAATGAAAGCAATCCCTTGATAAGCCTTTACAAACACACTGTGGAATCCATCTAAAGAGGGAAATCATTATTAGTGCTGCCCTATTGTTTACCCATCATGATGAGTGAAAATATATTTGCTGTTTGTGGTTGGAAGGGAAGGAGGATCTTACTACATATTGAGCCTGTATGAATAATTGAACCACAGTTTTATGAAGTATTTGCCAGCTTGTTGGGAAACTCACCAGCAGGGAACAACAAACCTGGTTTATCTCCTGCAAAGGCCATCATGGGTTGGCGATTTCCCATCAGATGACAGATCAAGGTCACAGCAATTGAATGTGGATGAGAAACACATATTGTGGTGTGAGTCCCCTGGTATTGCTTCTGTTTTCTCCATAGTGGAAATAGCTAAGCCTCAGTTGCAGCTTGGGAAAAAGAAATTGCCTTCAGCTTCTGAGGATGAACAAAATCTCCCCATAACAGCTGGCCTTTTGTTTCTGAATTTTATTCTTCTATATCTATGGCTACTTTCATCCCTGGAAATGTTGACTGCTTATAAAGCATGATAAAATAGACTATCTATTGTACACAATGGTATATTTCACATTTCTTTTATACACCAAGTGGCTAGGAAAAAGGCTCATGATGAAACACTGTACAGTTCACACAAATTGGAAAGCTTTACATCTTCAGTCTCTGGATTTTATTTTATTTTTACAGATTGCTGCCACCGCTGCTATTTTTATTGGCAAATGAACATTTATACACAAAAACAAATAGACAAAACAATCCACCACTGCTATTTTTACTACTTAACTTTTTTTTTTAGTATCAAGAGTAAGCTAGGTTATAATGCTTCTCTGTGTTAAGCAAAGTACTGGATGCCCTTAATATCTTAGTACTTTATTATTTAAGCTACGATGGATAAGATGCAGACAATGGGTTGCATGAGTTACTTTTGGCCCCAAGTTGTTTCTTGAATCTTGGCAGAACCATTTCCATCACTGGTTCAACTGGTTATTTAAGGGGGTTGGTAAGCAGGAGAAGAATATGATTATCCTTGTATGAAACAGAGTCACATTATCTGAATCTCCAGTGAGCTTTCATGATAATGTAAATTGGTTGGTTTGAGTTTCTCACTGACCTTCCACACCCTGTATTCTTCCCTATGTTTTTCTTTCTCTGAGTCTTGGAAGTACTGTTCCCATCATCAGTTCTGCTGGCTATATAAGAGGCTCTGTGAGCAGGAGAAGAACACTACTTTTGAATTTAACAGTGTCACATTGAGTGAGCTGTGGATTTGATAGTTTTATACATATTTTATACATATATTGCACACTTATAGGCCACTGAGGAAGACTGTTGTTGAAACGCGTCTGGCCTTGAGTTCTATTATTTAAAAGTTGGATTTTGCCTATTTTTAGTATTTGTTTAATATCAGTGGGGTATTGCTACCCTTTTAAAAATTTAACTGGTTCTTTCTGCTCTTGAATTTATTTTATTTCTAATTATTTCACATTATTGTCCTTTCATATTGGGAAGTGTAATATTGATATTGTGGGGTTTTTTAGTGTTGTTGTTGTTGTTGTTTTGTTTTGTTTTTGTTTTTTTGGTTTTTTTTTTGGTAAAACACTCTAAGAAATGCCTGTACACCCTGCCTCCTACTCATTAATAGATTGTGTAATAGAAGGAGACATAATCAAAGCAATGATATAATTAAAACAGTAGAGGCAAAAAGGAGTCAGTTATCCAAGAAGGATAATGAAAATGAGTTCCACTGATATTTTTAAAGGCCAGGCAAAATGAAAAGATTTTTCCTCTTAAATTCAGCTACTATTTCCATACTGGCTCAGGATTAGCCCAAATGCAAATAGCTGAGGTGCAAGATCTGTCCTGTTGATATTCACTGAGGCAGATGCAGCTGATTCAGAATGATCTGGAGTGGTTGAATTTATTCTTATGGGGTGAGAGTTTCCTTACTTGGAGAGATATGTGATATTTTCTGCTTCAGATGCCAAAATAACCTGGCTAGGTCACTACAGATCTATGCATAGAAGGTGGCGGTGGGGGGGGGGGGGGCACTATTTGCTGCTCTATCCTACTTACCACCAAATTGCCTAGACTTGCTTGGTCAGAGGAGCAGCAAATGTTGCCTTATTCTACAGAGACACCTTTCCTCAGAAATGGAACAGTAACAGATTACTGTAAGTAGCTGCCACTTTTTATGACACTGAAGACCAACAAGGTGGCTGTTTCTTACTGTCTAATGGTAACGGCTCTCTTGCAACACTAATTTCTGACTAGTGATACAGCCTCTCTTTACCTCAGGGAATAGAGTTGTTCTATGCATATGTTTTGCACGTTACGTAAATACACTTAGAGATGAGTTTTACCCCAGTGATGGCTGCCGGCTCCTGTGTCATGCAGGATTCAATATCACGTATCAGCATCTGGCCCAGCCTTTGTGAATTTTAATCATGGGTTCACTGGAACATGAGCATCATGTCTGTGGTTGGCCAGCACCGCTGCTGGGGATTCATGTTTATGGTTATGAATGACCAAATTGAGCCCCAAACCTGCCGTTGCAGTATGGCACCACTTGACCAAAGAATTTCCAAGGCCTGGCAGATTGAGAAGTTGTGGAATGATATCTGTAGACTCTCTTGATTGTGGGCTGCATTGAGACAAGCAGTTGTGACAGGACCCAGAGGGCATTTCTCCAGCTCCCTGTTCTTAATGAAGCTGCTGACTGGAAAAGTATTGCATTCCCCAATGCTCTGACTTGCAGCACTTCAGAAAGAGTTCAGCCTGGGTGGTGCCAGGCTGCAAAGGCAGGGTTTTCAGGGGTGGCATTGTGGGATGTTACATTGACAGTGCAAGATCTCAGCTGATTGATTCTTTTGTAAAAGGAGAAAGGATCACAATCAGAGATAGCCACATGTAGCATAAAAGGTATGCAACCACAATCTATTAATGATTGCAAGCAGTAGTATGTATAGGCATTTCTTAGCCAAATTAATGTCTACACTGAATCTCTCCAATATTAAATACTACATGATGTGGCAATTGTGGTTGGCTTCACTTTCAAAAGCAACAACAACCCTAATTCATGGAGAAGGGATTTTTTTTTCAGCATTAAAGCTTTACTTCAAGACCAGATGAAATCACATGACACTTCCTGCCTTCCAGCAATGCTATAGAGTCTTGTGTGATTTTATTGTTGGGTGGGGAAAACATTATAAGGCATCTGTGCCATCTTATCAGCCCCTCTAGAATCAGTTTGCAAGTCAGCTTCCCTTAGGTTACTGCAGTTCTTCACTTTTAATTGGCTGGTTGTAGGCTAATGCATTTAATAATTGTAGGCTAATGCATTTAATAAAGATGCAGCCTGATTTGAAATCTCATGTCATTAGTCTTGAGAGGGGGGGGCATGGGAAAGGATCTGTTAATAACTGGCTAGTCCAGAATATGGTGGTCAGATCATTCACTATGACATGACATGGTGAAGATTTCACCAGCACCATTTCCAGTGCTGACTATGAAATGCGCTGGAACTAGAGTGTTTAAAAGACATACTTATCTATCTCACGTGGACCAGCTAAACAGCTAATGTTTTCATTGGAGGCCTATCTTTGGAAATCCTCTTTTGAAGGTATGTAGGTAGTTACCTTATCTGTGATGGCAACCCACCAAGGGAAGTCCCTCACTTGACATATTTGCCTGGTGTCATTGTTGTGGTCTTCTAGGCACCAAGCCAAGTCTTTCTTGTCTGGCTGAGCTTCAAAAAGCATTTAATATTGACTGGTATTTAATGGCTGGTTAATTTTTCCTGTGGTTAAAATGGTCTTTAGCTCTTCATTTCACATTATTCCTAAATGTTTTTATATTGTTATATACCTAAACAGTAGAAAGGCAGAATACAAGTATTTTAAATAAATATATAAATAATATTAGTCATGATGTTTGTAAATGGTTGGAGGCAGTCTGCCTCTGAAAATCATGTGCTAAATGTCACAATATATATGGAGCTCAAAAGTGAAACCAGAGATAACAGGTAGGCAGAGTTTGAAGGAGGGACAGAAAGTGTGTTGGTTAAGCAAGGAGAGAATTGTTGGCTCCATCAGTTGTGTGCCTTCATAGAATCATAGAATCATAGAGTTGGAAGAGACCACAAAGGCCATCCAGTCCAACCCCCTGCCATGCAGGAACTCCCAATCAAAGCATCCCCAACAGATGGCCATCCAGCCTCTGTTTAAAGACCTCCAAGGAAGGAGACTCCATCACTCTCCGAGGGAGTGTGTTACACTGTCGAACAGCCCTTACTGTCAGGAAGTTCTTCCTAATGTTGAGGTGGAATCTCTTTTCCTGGAGCTTGCATCCATTGTTCCAGGTCCTGTTCTCTGGAGCAGCAGAAAACAAGCTTGCTCCCCAATGTGACATCCCTTCAAGTATTTAAACAGGGCTATCATATCACCTCTTAACTTTCTCTTCTTCAGGCTAAACATCCCCAGCTCCCTAAGGCAGTCCTCATAGGGCATGGTTTCCAGACACTTCACCATCTTAGTTGCCCTCCTTTGGACCTGCTCCAGTTTCTCCACATCCTTTTTGAATTGTGGTGCCCAGAACTGGACACAGTATTCCAGGTGGGGCCTGACCAAAGCAGAATAGAGTGGCACTATTACTTCCCTTGATCTAGACATGATACTTCTATTGATGCAGCCTTTTTAGCTGCTGCATCACACTGTTGACTCATGTTCAGTTTGATTCCAACTTATGATGACCTAAAGTGAACCTATCATGGGATTTTCTTGGCAAGATTTATTCAGAGAAGGTTTGCCCTTGCCTCCCCACGAGACTGTATGACTTGCCCAAGGTCACCCAGTAGGTTTCCAAGGCCCAGTGTGGATTTCAACCCTGCCTATATCATTCCCTGCTTCTAGAACATGGGCATGCATTCTGACTTAGAGACTGAAGCAGTGGCCTTGCAGGATGTGCTGCTGAACCAGAGCAGGAGGAGGTTCCAGAGCCACATGTCTCAGAGACAGACAAGAGTGCAATACCAACCCTGGCAGAGAGTCCTGTCCATTCACATATAGAAGATGACTTAACCCTACCTACCTTCACCAAGCAGAGACAACAAAGGCAGGGCCTGAGGAGGTCTCAGAGGATTTATTAGGAAGCAGCAATTAATTAAGAAGTAGCTGCATTGGGCTGCCGATCTATAAATCTGAGCCCTGCCCTCTAGGAGTTGTTGGAGATTATCTGACCTACCTCGCTCTCTGTCATGTTCCTGAATTCTGTGCTTGACCTGGACTGTGTTTGTTGACTCTGGATGTCATTTACCAGACTTGGACATTGCTGAACTCTGTTTGGAATTTAAGGCTTGCATTTACTAAAGTAAAGTTAATGCTGAACTGTAAGCCACTTTATGACTGAGCTTGCTTATTAGCTGCTTGCTATCAGCTGTGTAGCAAAATCAGCCTTTGGCTGGTTGCCCAGACTGTGTTTGGGACCAGTCTCCAGATTTGTAGTCCAATGCTCAAAGCACTACATCACATTGACTCTCACCTAAGTATAAAAAGTGACATTTGTTCCTTAATTATACATGCAATGCCACATCAAATATGGTGGCAGGAAATAGTATTAAAAAAATGCCTAGAAGAAAAAAAAGTAATAATGCTGTATTAGAGTTTTGTTTTTGGTTTTTTGTTTTTTTTTAGGCTGAGCAGTGGAGACCTAAAGCCTCCAGAAAGATTATATTTCTTCACAAAGAGGCAATCACAAACTGAAAATTCAGTTTGTATACAGATCTCCCTGTCCTGATGAGGAGAAAATTAAGTTAAAGCTGTTTTATTACCTAGCGAGGGATAAGAGCAGAAAAATAAGTGCAACATTGATTCAAGGGGACTCTGGCGTGTTAAAATAGCTAATAGAAGTGTTTGGTCCCTACTGTGACCATAGAGAGAAAAATGAGACCAGAGAGAGATTTCAGTTTTTCATCTGACAATTGGAGAAAAATGGAAGAAATCACAGCCCTCAAGTCTGTGTCATCCACATGTGACTTCAAAAGAAGCAAGAGACTTTTTAATTAATGCTAGGATTGTATGTGGCACACATGACTCTGCCTTGAGAGAGATAGTACTAAGAGAAATAGGTCTCAGCCTTGAAAAAACAATGTCAAAAGCATCAGAATTGTTTTTTAAAAGGTTCAAAAGCATCTCATCAGCTGCAAATATGGAACAGGTATACAAACTCAACCAAATGGACGCTGGAAAGTGAGGAGTCTGACAGAAACACCTGCTATCACACACAATGTAATTTAGTGCATGTATTATAGTTAGCTACATGAAAGGTAAAGGACAAGCACACAGCCTATAGGAAAACATGCAAAGGGGGTCGGAAAAAGAAGCACTTCAAAGGCCAATGTAGTTGCCAAGAAAACGGGGGGGGGGGAGAGAAACAGTCAAATGCAGTGCTGCGGGATTAGTGTACTACAGGTCAAGAGGAGGTCTTCACTGTATTCATCACAGGTTGTGGACAATATAAGAAAAACAACAACAATTCAGCTCTATTTGCAATAATGCTGCTAGAATAAAGTTATACAATATAAGATTCCAGGTGGGTTTCAGAGCCACTTGCAAAATTCCACCTGTAGCTCGTATTTCATCAGAATGAAAAAAGTCACCACACGCTGCTCATGTGTAACAGAAGAATGATGAAATCACTGGGGAAGCAGTATGTTACAAAACCATGCAATGGGGTGTTGGGGGGTATGTTGCTTGGGATTGATAATGATTGACAGGGAGACTAGTCAGACTTTGCTGGACAGACATATAGCAGGGACTGTATTTTTGATACCACAATATTCTGTGGGGGAGTGCCATTATATATCCTGCTGGTTACAGAAGACTAAGAAAAATAATTGAATCCCTACCTAACAGTCTGTCAAGATGTGGAAAAATATTCCAAGGTACTGCATGCTTTCCAGGCAAACTGAGGTTAGACTTAAACACACAGGGGCTACCATGAAACTCAGAACACAGAACTGCACTTGCCCTGTTGGAGCTACAGAAGAAGCAACTGGAAAATTTGCAGGAAAAATTCAGTAGAATGTTGCTGTACGCTTTCAAGTCATTTCTGACTGATGGCGATCCTAAGGTGAACCTATCTTTGTGTTTTCTTGGTAAAATTTGTTCAGAGGAGGTTTGCTATTGCTTTTACCTGAGGCTGAGAGTATGTGACTTTCTCCAGGCCAACCCAGTGGGTTTCCATGGCTGAGGGGGGGATTCAAACCCAGTCTCCCAGAGTCCTAGTCCACCAATCAAACCACAACCCCATGCTGGACACATGATACCGGTGAAAAATAGTCCTAACTGAATTGGTAATCTAGTGGGGGAAAAGAATTCAGATAAGCTATCTTTTTTTGAACCTAGAATATTTAACAGAGTGCTCAAAAGAAGTCACTGCTCCCTGCCAGCAATTGAAAATGCTTTTGTTGTACTTTTGGGCTATGTGGCCATGTTCTAGATGCCAGCCACAGATGCTGGCAAAACATCAGAAAGGACCTCTTCTAGAACATGGCCACATAGCCCGAAAGCGCAACAAATAACTATGGATGTCGACCATGAAAGCCTTCGACTACAAATTGAAAATGTGTTCCTAGTTCTGTATCAAGGTGATGTCAAGAATGAATTTGGGGCATATGGAGCTGGATGATCTATTCAGCTACTTGACAAACTGTAGCACAAATATATTAGTATTTAAAGTCATATCTACTACTTTGGTGGTTGTGGAGAGGGTATACAGGCTATGGGCCCATAGGCTACCTTAAAGATCTAGATTTTCGTTACTGCTCTGTGATGTAGCTAAAGGGAAACAGGAAAACTGAGGTCTTTTCACAAGACCAGAAAGAGGAGAGACATCTCTTCCTCCCTTATACTATGTGGGTTTAGGAAGGCGAAAACAATTGGCCAGATAACTACTGTGTGAAAAGTTGTCTTAACATCTTTTACATTATGGTGAGCATTTCTCTTTAATTGTATAGGCAATGTAATTGTGTGATATTTTTTGTTGTTGTTGTTGTTGTTGTTGTTGTTGTGTGCATTAAAGTCCTTTCTGACTTACAGCAACCCTAAGGAGAACCAGTGATGGGGTTTTCTTGGCAAGAATTCAGAGGTTTACCATTGTCTTCCCCTGAGGCTGAGAGAGTATGACTTGCTCAAGTTCACCCAGTGGATTTCATGTCCAAGATGGGAATTGAAATCTGGTCTCCAGAGTTGTTGTCCAACACTTAAAGCCACTGCACCACACTGGTTTGGCAATCTTTGTTAGGAATACATTTTAAAAATGGTTTTATCTTCATCATGCCTTGCATGTTTTGTTTAATTTGGTCAAGCACTTTAGGCAACAAAGTGTTGGATCCAGCAAAGCACTTACATTCTTTAGCCTATAATTCTAAATGCTACTAGTAACAAGGAAGGCAGAAAGGGAGCCCTTAGGACTTATTTCCAAATAAACCAGCAAGGCACTTATATTCTTTAGCCTACAATTCTAAATGCTCCTAGTAACAAGGAAGGCAGAAAGGGAGCCCTTAGGACTTATTTCCAAATAAACATACTTAAGATTTATTCATGTTAGTGCATTCCCTTTCTCTTTTTCTCTTTCTTTCTCTTTTCTATAGGAGCTTTTAGTGACATTTCCATTTCAAAAATTCTAGGTAGTTGTTATTTTCTGTCTTCTCCAGCTTTCTTCCAAACATGGCAGCACAGGTTTTCTGTGCCTCTGCAGGGTCTATTTCTGTAGATGCTGTAAAAACTACATGCAGAAAGAGAAAAAGTCTCCTGCTGACAACTGTGGCAGACAAGCGTGGAGGAAATAGTAGTCTGACTTTGCTTTCATAGGACTGATGAATCATAGATCAAAATGTTCTGCCTAGAGACACCTCTGTTTAAAGACAGAAGAAAGGTAATCTCAAGAGATCCTTATACTGAAAAAGTCTAGCGATCATTTCTGGCCCAAGAGAAACCAAAACACCTTTGAGAAGTAAAGTAACGAAGCACAGCACATCTGCAAGTGTCACTGAGAGAACACAAAATATGCCAGGTTTTGGCTTAATGCTGCTTGCAATTTTTGCTAAGATTTTATTTTATTTTGCTGAATCTTATTTTCTCTCAAATTACCAACACTGTAACAGCTTGGACACAGAAGGTACCTTGGATGGTGTTTGCTTCTGACTGTGATCTAGTGTTTGGCTTTGGTGGAAAGCATTTTTCCCAAAAGCTTAAGAGAACAATATATAAGGCAACAGCTTGTGAGCCAATCAGAAGGCAGGCATAGTTAATAGCCAGAATACAATAAGCTTTTGAAGATTGTTTTCTACAGTCATGAATCTGACTTACCATTTTGGTGCAGCATTCTGTGTTGCTATGATGCAGATTATAGAATTATATAGGTCCCTATTCTGCAGTTTTCTACTTTCATGGGAACCTTGGCTTAACAGGTTCCATCTGTTTCTTGGCCACAATGGTTGTATTAGTTTTCTTAAAGCTAGGCTCATTTTCACATGGCTAACTGGTTATCCCAAGGAACTCATCTCTCACCGTGACCAGAAACCCTGCTGTTTTCATTTCAAGCATCTTGGTGTATCCCATGCTTATACACCTATTGTCAGTAGCACTTTCTACCCACCAGGAAATAAAATGTTGAGACATTGAAATAGGTCCACAGTTCTTTTAACCATTTAAACATGATCTGCAGCAGTGGTTCCCAATCCTTGGTCCTCCATTTGTTTTGGACTTCAGATCCCAGATGCCCCAGCCAACTTTCCCAACATTCAGGAATTATGGGAGCTGAAGTCCCAAACATCTGGAAGACCAAAAGTTGGGAACCACTCATCTACAGAAAAACCAGCATCTGCCAAGGGTCAAAGAGACTGTCTAAGGCAAATGTTCCACCTGAACCATTTCCTCAGCACTCTGTTACATAAGCCACCCATAACTCCTGCTGCAAATTTTATTCCTTTCAATTGGCCAGTCCTCCTCCTGTTGAGGGCAGGGTTCATCTTTTCTCCTGGTGCCTTCTGAGCACCATCACTCAAAAGGAGAGAGAGGCCAGATATATCCTAAAAACCATCTTCACCTCTGCGATCTGAATGACAGTCCAGAGGGGGCATCTTACATCTTAACCTGCATGATATTCCTCCAGTACTTCCTGCCAACTGTGATCTGTTGCCCAGCCCTCTCCAGTCATGTCATCATTCCTATTATGCATCAGTGCAAGAAAGATGAAAAAAGACTCTTTTCCTCCAACACTACCGTTCAAAGAGTCTGTACCAAATATCTCACTCTTGTCCTGAAGGAATTGTTAAAGATTGCACTGACTGGCAAGGAAGAAAAGAAGGTGCCTCGAAGGATGAAAAGGCTGTTGGATTGGTGGGAGCCCACTTCAGGGCCTACCCCAATTCCACTAATACAAATGGGATTATGACACACATTGCCCTGCCTCCTTTTGAGACATTCAGTGGGCCTCTGTCCCAATGCTCTTGGCCCAGCAATGCTGATAACATTCTGATAGCTGTTTCTGGGGAAGGAGAAATGACTCACACTCAGATTTGAAAATAAATAATAATAAATAAAAGCTTTATTTCTACCCTGCTTCTCTGTCCAAGGACAATCGAAGCGGCTTACAGTTAAAAAATCCATACAATACATACATAGTAACCCAGTTATTCCCTCCAGCCCCTTAAAAGTCAATTAAACACAATAACAATTAAAAACTATACATTAAAATAACCAAAGAGGGTTGAATGGGGTTTTGGAGAGTTCATAAGGTGGTAAATTCAATTTAGTGGCCAGGTATGCTCTTCAGGAAAGGCCTGCCAGAAGAGATGTGTCTTGATGGCCTTTTCAAAGGCATCCAAGCTGGTAATATGACGGATCTCCTCCGGCAGGCTGTTGCATAATCTACAGATCCTCTGGGTAGTTGCACCCAACCTGGATTTTATAGGCTGCAATAAGCCCCCCCCCCCCGAGAACCTGAGTGTGTGGGGTGAATTATATGGAAGGATGTGATCCCACAAATAGGTTGGACCCAAGCCATATAGGGCTTTAAAGGTTATAACCAACACCTTGTACTGTGCCCAGAAACTGATAGGCAGCCAGTGAAGTGATTTTAAAATGGGTGTTATGTGATCACTTCTAGTTTTTCCTGTGACCAACCTGGCTGCCATGTTTTGAACTAACTGAAGTTTCCGGACAAGGCACAAAGGTAGCCCCATGTAGACCACATTGCAGAAGTCGAGTCATAAGGTTATCAGCATGTGTACCACAGTTTCTAGTCCATTTCCAGGAATGGATGCAATTGGTGTATACACATACACACACACACACAGAGAATTTATACAGTTTCACTTAGTCTTATCCATTATTTCTCTTCCTAATGGTCCAGAAGAGTTTAGAACCCAGTATTTTGCTGGTGAAAACAGTTATACTGTCCCCTCCTTCACTTCCCCTTTGCTTCCAGTGCCATACAAAAATTTGTTCGGGAGGATTTTCTAGCCTTCCCAATCCATTTTGTTCTAGTTCTATTGGCAACTTCCATTCTACCACTGGAATGTCACCACTGGATATTGTTTGTTGTGTATTAAATGACTAATGATGGCATTCTATATGTGCATGCTAATCAAGTGGTAGTGTCCTTTGTTTTGTCTTTGTTCATTTATCCCACCCACCTCCCACCACCATTATAAGCAAACCTGAATGAAGATTCGATTCTCCTCAGGTTCCAACCATCACCATGAAAAAGAGAGGGGAGTGAAAAGAAAAAGAAGTGCCCATGTCCCCTTTTCTAACCAGGATATTGATCTAAGTTAGAAAAGCTTGCCAAGGAAGATTTAAACGGTCTTACAAGGGGCATTTTAATATTCTTCACAAGTCTCATTCTGAGCTAGGCTCAAGAGAACTCCTGCAACTTCTCTCAATTTCAGAGTGATTTGCACTGAGGTTATTCAGATACGCAGCCAATGATTACCATTCATTCTTCCGAACTCAGATTCTCACTCCAATACCAGAAACATGGTGGAACATAATAAAAACAGTGTTCCTGCATATTTACCTGTTATATTTACATCCTATCTTTTCTCCAGAGAGGTCAGACTGCCGTAGATATTTCTCTTCCTCTCTACCTTATCACCACAACAACACTGAATGATATGGGTCAGCCTCACAATAAGTAACTAGGCTAAAATTACTCACTGAATTTGCAGGGATCTCCCAAATCCCAGTTGATTTCTTCAACTATTATACCTGTATGGGCTGTCCAATGCCTATGGGGTTAAGTAAGTTTATTTTCTATCCCTGACAAATGATAGGATTAGTCTGGGATTCTGTTGAGGCACAATGCTAGTATTAGCTTCTGGTAGCCCAGTTGTGTGCTTTTAACCAGCTTGGATAAAGGTTCCTTATTGTTCCACAGTACAGTGAGCCACCTCATATGCAAGTTGATATGTGGACATAGATCATCTTCCCCATGACCTGAAGAGCCACTGAATTGCCACACAATGTGGAGGAACACTACCAACAGAATACCATTTCTGTCCTCCCACCCCTGGAAATGGCTCAACTCTCTGTCAATATTGTTGGTCTCAGGTCTTTGGCAGAATAAGCGCCGCCCGACTTACCGGGCCGGCGCTGTTGCCGCGCGCGGGAAGCGCCATCTTGGCTTCCCGCCGCGGTCTTTGTCCCGGCAGCCTTTGCGGGGGCGGGCTCCCTCCGGATTGGCTGCCGGGAGGGAGAGCGCGGGAAGCCTGCCCGCCTTTTTTCTGGGACGTACTACACGTCCCAGAATGCTTAGCGCTGAGGCGGGTGGCCTGATTGGCCCGTGGTCGGCCCGCCTCTCGCGCTGATTGGTCCGCGCTGCCCGGTGGGCGGGGCCATGCCCCGTGGCTGGCCCTGATTGGCTCACTGGGCTATAAAAGCAGGAGGCGCGCTCGGCGAGGCGCCATTGCGATTCTCGGCTCTGGAGGGTGCAGAGCCGAGCCTGTTGCTCCGGGTAAGGTGGCCCGGGAATTGTTAGGCCATTTTTCCCTGCACTGGCAAGCAGCCAGGGGCAGGGTGGCCTTTAGGGGAGCGGTAGGGTGGCCATTCGTGGGCGTTCCACAAGGCTGTGGACGCTCTGGGTGGTCCCACCTCCTCCCTCCTCCGCGGTAAAAAACCGCGGTTGCGCCGCACGTGGTTGTGGGCGCTTTGGCGGGCCTCCGACCCCCCCCGCGGTTAATTTCAACCGCGGTTCTCTGGGGTGTGCGGGGTGTTTCTCGCCTTTTAACCCTGCATTTTTTTCCCTGTGGCGGGCATAAGCCACAGTTTGTTGGGGTTGTCAGTTATTACCCCGTCTTGGTTATTTAGGGCGGTGATCGCGGCTGTCGCCCTGCTGAGCCTGCCCTCCCTTTGCCTTCCTTTCTGAGTGCAATTTTTGGGGTTGAAGATTCCTTTTCTCGGCTTACGGGTTTGGACTGCATTGTTCTTGACATTTACGAGGGCAGTGATTGCGGCTACGGCCCTGCTGAGCCTGCCCTCTTGACTTTAGTTTGCCTGTGGGGCGGTGATCGCGGATTCTTCCCTGCTGAGCCCGCCCCTCCCTCTTTGATTTGGCTGGATTTCCAGTTTATCCTGAAGGTTGGGCCACGATGCTTTCGAACTCTAAAGGTGCTAACAAGCGGCAGACGGCCTCTTCGGCGCGCACAGGGCGCACTTCATCTTCTCGTGGTCGTAATGCTTCAGGTACTGTGGCCCGTCCGGTCGAGGAACCTCGAGGTATCGTGCCGACAGGTGGTCCTGCTGGTGTGGCCTCTTCGTCGGGCGACGGGCCTTCGTTGCAAGCGTCGTCGGTTATCTCCCAGAAGATGGCGGCGGAGCTGGCGCGGTCTTTTTCCGATATCATCTCCAAGGCACTAGCAGCTAGTGGTTCGCCATCTGTGGCTGGCGCGGCACCATCGGTGACTGAAACGAATAATCTAGCGTCGGTCGGGGCGTCAGGTGCGGTTCAGGCGTCCGGCTCTACAACGGGGACCCAGGCTTGCGAGGTTGCTGGGCAGTTGGCGGATTCGAGTTCCAGCTCTTCTTCCAGCTCCAGCTCTTCGTCGGATTCGTCCAGCTCCGACGACGAAGTTTTGGCATCGGCGTCAGCAGCTGATTTGTCAAGGAAGCGAAAACACAAGAAGAAGTCGAAGAAGAAGAAGAAGAAGTTGAGGCGTCCCGCCTCGCGTACACCTGGGGCTGTGGTGGGGCAGGAGGGTACGTCCTCGGGCGCCCCTGATGGTCGGGATGTTTACTGGGTGGAGCACGCCTGGGCTCCTGGTTTACCTTTGTGGGCCATCAGGAGGAGGGCTTGGAGACCTGGTCTTCAGGGTGTTTGGGTCGACGCTCAGGCCTCCTCCATCCCGGTTTCTGCTCCTGGAGACCGCCCTCCGGGCTCACACCTGTCCAAGAAAGTGCGGAAGCTCATTCTGCGGGGGTGTTATGTGGATGTCTTCACGCTACTCCAGCCGAAGGGTCAGGAGGCATGGGCTGTCACTTCTCCTAAACGTGCCAAGAGGCACCCCAAAGTTCCACCTGCTGAGCCAACCTTTTCCAATTGGCTGGAGGGCTATACTGTGTTTAAGGCGGTGGTGTCCATGGCTTTCCCAGAGAGGGCCTGGCACCTCGACTGCCATTTGTTGCATGTCCTACGGGCTAGGTCTGTAGCAGGGGAAGCAGCGGCCATTGCGTATGACGCAGCTTTTAGGCAGCAGGCGTCTCTTAGCTCTCGTGAGCGGTGGGATCAGCTCCACAGCGAGATTTGGCTTTTAGAAGTAGGCCCACTGGCAAAGTCCAAAGGTGCCTTCAAGGCATCTGGAAAGCGGGATCGCAGGCTCGCTTGTTGGGATTTCAATGCGGGCCGCTGCACGCGGGCACATTGTAGATACGAGCATTGCTGTGAACTGTGCAGAGGTTCTCACCCCAAGATCTCCTGTTCTCGCAATAATTCTCAGCCCTTTCGACAGGGGCGCCCTGCCCATTCGGCAGCCGGCAAACGTGACGGGGCCCCTGCCTCTGATGCCGGTGGGTCAGGGAGCCAAAAATGAGGTGCCTTCAATTCCTCGTCAGATGTTCAAGTTGGCTCGGTCGCCCGTTAATGTTGGAGCCCTTTTACCTCTTCTGGAGGTTTATCCTAATAAGGAAGCTGCTCGAATGTTGGCCGATGGGTTTTCTTCTGGTTTTCGTATCCCTGTGGTGGCCTCTCCCCCTCCTTCGGTGGCAAAAAATTTGAAATCGGCCCGGGATATGCCTGACGTCCTCCTCAGCAAGATTAATAAAGAAATCGAGGCTGGGCGGATTGAAGGGCCTTTCAGTTCCCCTCCTATTGTTGATCTGCATGTTTCTCCGCTGGGGGTGGTTCCCAAAAAGGCACCTGGGGAATACAGGCTCATTCACCACCTGTCTCACCCTCCTGGGGCATCGGTGAATGATGCTATTCCCGAGGAGTTGTGTTCTGTGAGGTATGCCTCTTTTGACCATGCGGTGCGTTTGGTTCGCTCCTGTGGAAAAGGGGCGTTAATGGCCAAATGTGATATTCAATCGGCCTTCAGATTGTTACCGGTTCACCCTGATGATTTTCGTTTGCTAGGTTTCAAAGTTGGGGATGGGTGGTATTTTGATAAGGCCATGCCAATGGGGTGCTCCTTTAGTTGTGCAGCGTTTGAGACCTTTAGTACTTTTCTTGAATGGGAGCTCAAACGGCGGGCTTGCTCCCCTTTGGTGACCCATTATCTGGATGATTTTTTGTTTGTAGGAAGGGCAGGCACCGATGAGTGTAAGAAGCTCTTAGACACTTTTTCTGCCCTGGCCCTGGAGATTGGGGTACCATTAGCGAAGGAAAAAACTGAGGGCCCCGAGTCATCTCTTACCTTTTTGGGCATTCAGCTGGACTCTGTTCAAGGCACCTCTTCCTTGCCACAGGCAAAACTGTTGGCTTTAAGAGCCCTTTTGGCTGATTTTCTGGTTGCCAAAAAAGCCACGTTAAAGCAAGTCCAATCCTTACTGGGGCATCTTAATTTCGCTTGCCGGGTGGTGGCGCCCGGTCGGGCATTTTGCTTCAGACTAGCCAGGGCTACTGTTGGCGCTCGCCTCCCACATCATCGTGTTAGGATTTCTAAGGGTGTGAAAGACGATCTCAGAGTATGGGAATCTTTTCTCTCCAATTTTAACGGGGTGGCCATTTGGCAAAAGTCCTGGCAGATAGGTGACCGTTTGCAAGTACATTCTGATGCAGCCGGGAGTATTGGTTTTGGGATTTATTTTCAAGGCCATTGGTGCGCACAAAGGTGGCCGCAGGATTGGGCTCAGGGCAATGTGTTGAAGGACTTGACTTTCCTGGAATTGTTTCCGATTGTGGTTGCTGTTCGCATTTGGTGTAAAGATTTTGCAAACAAGAAGATCACGTTTTGGTGTGATAACCAGGCGGTTGTCAACGTGGTCAACAGTATGTCGTCTTCATCTGAGAGAGTCATGCTATTGGTCAGGAGACTAGTTCTTGATTGCTTAATCAATAACATTACCTTTTCTGCTCGTTTCGTGCCTGGACTCGAGAATAACATCGCTGATGCTCTCTCTCGCTTCCAGGAGGAACGTTTCCGTCGTCTGGCTCCGGAGGCGGACCCCTCTCCTGTGCCGTTCCCTCAGGATTTGTGGGACCTTGGTCCTCTATCATTTTGAATGGGATTATGTGGTCTATTGCTCCTTCCACTCAGAGGGCTTATTCTAGGGTTTTTCCCAAGCTATCTGCATTTTTTAGAGCTTCTAATATCCCGGCTCACTGGCCCATCCAGTCCCCCATTGTACTTGGTTTCATGGCTTGGCTTTTTTCTAATGGGTCCTCCCCTCGGGCCATTTCGGTTATGCTGGCGGGCATATCCTTCTTTTCAAAAGCCTCCGGCCTTAGTGATCCTTGTGCCTCCTTCCAAGTCAGGCGAACCCTGGAGGGTTGGAGGCGATCCCAGGGCCCTTCTATGAATGCCAGACGTCCCATCACGCTGTCGCTGCTCGAGCAGCTGGTGGCTGTGTTACCTGTTATTTGCTCTTCCCACTATGAGGCCGGCCTGTTTCGTGCTGCTTTCGTTATTGCCTTTTTCGGGGCCCTTAGGTTGGGGGAGCTTGTTCCTAATTCCGCCAATGACACCTCCCAGCGTTCTCTTCAGGTTGGGGATGTTTGTTTCAATACGAGTTCTGTTTCCTTATTGGTTCGGAGGTCCAAATGCGACCAATTGGGGAAAGGGTCCTCTATCACTTTGAATCGCTTTAAGGGATCGGTGGTGTGCCCGGTCCGTACTTTGCACGCCTTCTTGGTGGCACGCCCGGCTGGTACTGGTCCCTTATTCTGCCACTCTAACGGAGCCCCTGTGATGCGCTACCAGCTGGTGGCAGTGCTGCGCTTGGCCCTCAGTCATTTGGGTCTGCCAGCGAAAGAATTTGGGGGACATTCTTTCCGGATCGGGGCAGCTACTTCGGCCGCGCAAATTGGACTGTCGGCGGACTCTATCAAACAATTGGGATGCTGGAAATCCAGGGCCTTTTTGGGCTATATCCGAACGGACCGGGACCTTGCGGGGGGTCAATGATTGTTTTGTTGTTCTATTGGTGTGGAGCCCGAAGGCGCTGTTTATAGGGTTGGCGGCAGGCGGTTCGTTCCTCTCCGTCTGTTTGGCGGCAGCATAGGCCTGGATCTGGGGGTGAGGAGTTTCCAGGGCTCGATGGCTCTGGATCGGGAGTCCTAGCGACCCGGGTGTATGGAGAGTGCTGATGTGGCCAGTGCGGGGGCCACAGTCAATTGGCACCCGGTGACTAGAGTGCCTTGCAAATCGAGTGGGAGGAGCACTGTTGCCCGACGGTGCTTCGGGGCGGGGCTTGGCACCTACGTCATCCCGATGCTTGGCTACAAGCAACCATTCATTAGCCAACGGGGGCTTGGCTGATGCCCAGATCCAGACCTTATGCTTTGGGCCAACCCTATTGTTTGTTTGGCGTTAAATAAAGTTGTGGCCATGTTCACTCCAGCCTGGTGTGCTTGTGCTTCTTTGAGGCGCCTGACCTGCGAGGCAATAAGCGCCGCCCGACTTACCGGGCCGGCGCTGTTGCCGCGCGCGGGAAGCGCCATCTTGGCTTCCCGCCGCGGTCTTTGTCCCGGCAGCCTTTGCGGGGGCGGGCTCCCTCCGGATTGGCTGCCGGGAGGGAGAGCGCGGGAAGCCTGCCTGCCTTTTTTCTGGGACGTACTACACGTCCCTGAATGCTTAGCGCTGAGGCGGGCGGCCTGATTGGCCCGTGGTCGGCCCGCCTCTCGCGCTGATTGGTCCGCGCTGCCCGGTGGGCGGGGCCATGCCCCGTGGCTGGCCCTGATTGGCTCACTGGGCTATAAAAGCAGGAGGCGCGCTCGGCGAGGCGCCATTGCGATTCTCGGCTCTCCCACCCTCCCTCCCTGGGAGTTATTTGTCACAACTGGTGCGGGGGCGGCAGCATAGGCCTGGATCTGGGGGTGAGGGGTTTCCAGGGCTCGATGGCTCTGGATCGGGAGTCCTAGCGACCCGGGTGTATGGAGCGTGCTGATGTGGCCAGTGCGGGGGCCACAGTCAATTGGCACCCGGTGACTAGAGTGCCTTGCAAATCGAGTGGGAGGAGCACTGTTGCCCGACGGTGCTTCGGGGCGGGGCTTGGCACCTACGTCATCCCGATGCTTGGCTACAAGCAACCATTCATTAGCCAACGGGGGCTTGGCTGATGCCCAGATCCAGACCTTATGCTTTGGGCCAACCCTATTGTTTGTTTGGCGTTAAATAAAGTTGTGGCCATGTTCACTCCAGCCTGGTGTGCTTGTGCTTCTTTGAGGCGCCTGACCTGCGAGGCAACTGTATGCTTCACTGCCCTGAAACAGGATCTTGACCTTAGACCTGTATGTTATCAGACCACAGATTTTTACATTTTTTATTCCTGTCTGAAGCACCAAGCAGGGACTGATAAATAATTATAATAATGATGATAGTATATCTTACCCACCATTTCCTGTGGATCGAAGTGGAGAAAACAAATAACACAACACACATAAACCCAATCATATACCATATAAAACATATATAAAATCATATAAAATTGATACGTATTAAAATCCATCAATAAACAATTTAAAACATGCAACATCCATTGGTCTTCACAATACAGTATTCTGAATTTTGTGGTACACTTAATAGCTTAATTCTTCCCCACACAGATATCTAAATTCATCTAAAGGTCAAGATACATTTAGACATCTGTTTGGGAGAGGAGGAAGCATGCCTTGAAAGGCATTTTTGAGAGAGAGAAAACATCTATTTTGAGGTAATATATGTTTTAAAAAAACATATTTCACTATATATTTAAAGGAAACTTTTTTTAACAAATGGGCAGATTAATACAAAATGGCATGGAACTGATTTATAAGTACTGTAAACCTATGCGAAAGTGACAGGAAACAGAAATAAACTGGTCTCTCGATTCCTAATTGATGGCGCTGTATAATTCAGTCATTCATTCTTGAGCTCCTGGCCTCTTTTTTTTTTTTTTTTTTTAAACAGATGATGGATATAATATAATTTTTTGTAACAGTATAAACCTGATAGTGGGGAGCAGAGAGCAACAGATCAGATGATGTTAAAGGGATGTGGATTTTAATGAAACTTTTGCTACCTATGACTTTTCACCTTTTCTGTTGAGAAATAAAGATTGCTCATCTAGAAAATGGGACACAAGACGGGATTTTTTTTTCCCTGAATGGAAACATGAGCTGATTTGAAATACAGAAGGAAGTATAATATTTAAGGCCAGGGAAAATGCCTTTAGGCTATGTAAATTAGATAAATAATACATGGCTAGAGAATATGAGGCAGTGCCACATGGGAAGCCATACTAGATCTTCTAATTTTCAGTGGGAATCTTATACTAGTCTGATTTATACCAGTTGAGGCATCACGTTGATTGTGACTGGCGTTGTCCATCAATGCAGAAAGAGCACAACTGTAGAAATTGAAGTCAGATAATGGTTTGCCCATTGGCAGTAATAAATGTATTATTATGTTCAGGCCTACTAAAACAGCTTCATCAGTTACTGGTGAGTGTTAATAAAATATGGATGCACTGCATTTTAGTCAATTTAATTTGGGACTGAATAAAAACTACTGTATATACTCATGTATAAGTATAGAAATTTTAATCAAAAAATGATCCAAAAAACCTGGGTCAACTTATCCATGGGTCAATATAAGTACTGTACTTTAACTCATATATGCATATGTATGTATGTATGTATGTGTATGTATATGTATATATGGAGGCATTCCCTTTCTCTGAACAGAGTGGTAAAAGGTGAGAGCTTAGTCCATCCTGGGAGCATTCAAAAGAAGCATGGATCTCTTCTACTCTTTCTATCCAGCCTTTAGGATGAGCACAAACCCACGACTTATCCATGGGTCATAGCAAAATCCATAATTTTGTCCCCCAAACCTACCCTCGACTTATACATGAGGTGGACTTATAGTTGAGTATATACGGTTTGTTAAAGGTTATAATTGTAAACCCTTGGGAATCTAGGCTGAGGGATAAATGAGACAGGGCTTTGTCAGTAGTAGCACCTTAGTTGTGAAATTAACTCCCCTCAAATTTTGTCCCCTTCCTAATAGTGAGATTGTTTATATGCAGATGGAGATGGACTATAAGGGAAAGGAACTTTAAAAGTTAGGCATACACATCCAAACACATGAGACTGAGGACATAATCCCCAAAAAAATCAGATGACATAGAAAAAGGCAGTAAATGTACACATAATATTTCCTAGAAATGTTAGTGTGCTGAAACTAGTTTTTCCAGTTCTAACCTAGACCCTATTGGTTGTCCCAATTAGAGTAGACCCATAAAATCAATGAGATTTGTGTAACTGTTGTTTCACTATTCAGTAATGGGTTCTGTGGATCTACTCTAATTGGTACTGTTAATAGGATTCTGTGAAATTATTTCCCACATTATGACTGAGGCAATATATTTGACAGCACCTCTGTCAACAAGTAACATTACAAACATTAAAACATCAGCCGTCTCTCTTAACTGTTATTGAAACAACCACTGCAGCTGCCAAGAAGAGAAACCTTTATATGTGTCACCTTCCTTGCCCCTAGCCTTTGTTCCTTGCAACTGTTTCTTCATGGAAACATAATTTACAAACCACACTTATGTCAGTTTAAGCAGAAGTAGACTGGATTCAAAGAGCAATTCTCATGTGTTAGAAAATCACACACATGGCTTGAAGTTTGTTTTTTGTATTTTCACTGCAACACTTCACATTGGCTAAAGGCATAAACTGTCATACAGGATTAAAAGTGGTTGGAGTCCTCTTGGCACTATTGAAACATCACTGCAGATGGATGAGAATTTTACTTTGCTTTTTATCTAAATCATCCTGCATTCACAAATTTCTTTATAACTGAACTTGAGGTTTTTAAAACCTGACTGTGAAAAAAAAATTGAAACACATCCAGTCAAGTCTTTTTTACATTCCCTGGTTTGAAATCCTAGACTTTAAACTATGTCAGGGCTCTTTTCCTTCATATTCTAGAAGGAAACCACTCAAGATTATTATTTTTTTGAAAAAAAATTAAATGTAAGAAAAAAGGAAATAGACACATTTCTTCATCCCTTCATATCATGTCAATGAAAGTTAAGGAAGTTTATAATGGTTTAGTGTGATATCTAAATTGACAAACCATCTGTTGCAGGCATACAGCAAACCCAAATCAGAAATTCTGTTTTTCTGGGGATTTTACAAATCATGGTTTGTGCTAGCTATCATTTACTCTAATGCCCCTACTGACAAATATTTGTTGCTTCTGATGCATCCCCAGAAGCTCTTGCATTATAGAAGCTGGGCTTCTGAGCAGACAGATAAATGAAAGATAAATAGCTCAATGGGAAGTGACAGTGCTCAAGCCACTTTAAAGAATAATAGTGTCAGAATTTTACTTGAGACAAAGCAAAAGCCTGAGAAGAAGCAACATACAGTAAGGTCTCATATTAAAGCTTTGCCGAATGGTAAGTCCTCTCACAAAACAATTAATTGTATAGTGCCAAAGCAAATAAACAGAAGCAATAGCTTATCTAAAATAAGATTCTGGTCTAGCACTAGAAACACTTTTATTTTGGGAGGGGAAGAGTATTGTTGTAAACATGAACCTATACATATCTAATATCACTTAACTGTCTGCAGGCATCCCAATTAAGTGGAATTATTGTTCCAATTAACCAGTGTCCCTTGCCAGTTAAATCTCCCTTGGTTTAATTTTCTTCCTTGGGAAATATCCCAGTTAAATGGATATCCTAATTAATCACATTCTGGTTGAGTCAAGAACATTGACATCATTTATGTTTCCAGAAGGAACTATTGCCATATTATTTCCTCTGTGTTTCCTCAGAAGATTGTCTAAAGGTTTCATTCTATGATAATCTTTCAAACTGGATCAAAACATTTGCCATAGTTGCCAAAACTACTAAGGCCAATTACTCAACAATCACACATAAAGCAAAATAATGATACAGATTATTCTTCATACATTATTCAAATTATGTATAACATTCAGGCTTTACTGAATCAGACTGACCATAGAGACAACCAAGCAAGCTTAAGGTAAATTCCATAACATTACAGAAGCTTGTTTTTCTCCATCTTGCTGAGTTGTAAAGATAATTTGACAATGCATATAGGGCAGATATCTGTTGAAATCTGCTAAAGTTAGATGGTTATCCATCTGCTCATTGTTAACATCTCCTACTAAACCAGCATGGCATAGTGGCTTGAGTGTTGATGGCCTGGTCTCTTGGGTCTCTTGGCCATGAAACCCACTGGGTGACCTTGGACAAGTCACACTCTCTCAGCCTCATAGGAAGATAATGGCAAACCACCTCTGAACAAATCTTGCCAAGAAAACCTCATGATACATTTGCCTTAGGGTCTCCATAAGTCAGAAGCACACAACAACAACAGCTAAGCCAGAGTGCAGAAGTTTCCACACCATTATTCCAAAAAGTTCCAGTTCATGACACCATGAATATTTGCTTTTTTGCTGGCATCAGCACTACACAATTCACATGGTAGCAAATTATTATTTCTTTTTAAGGGGACTCATGAGTTTTTCTCCATGTGTAGATAGCATTTTCTCAACTTGCATTCTCTCAACTTGCAGCCAAATGGTCTGTAGATGGTGGTAGAGTGTGCTTGGGGAGGTGAATGTGTCATCCACCAAGTCATTTCTGCATTCCACAAAGTAATCAAAGTTTTTGACTGGAATGCTAGCCATATTTGTTGGAAAATTTCAAAGGGCCCCTAGGAATCCTTGAAGTTCTTTTGGCCATTCTAAAATTTCTATAATCCATTGGAAGCCTTCTTCTGAACAGGAAGCCACCTGACTGCAAACGGACATGGATAGATCCCAAGTGTTTTCTGTTATGTGCTGATTTGTTGGGATAGCCCATAGTTGTGGCTGTGAAGTTTCAAGCCACTGCAGACAGTCCATACCATGTATTGTACCTGGAACAATAATCATGGGAGTAAACATTACCAAATTCAGGACTATCCCTCACCTCAGAAGGGAAGACTGCTGAGCATGGGAATACCTAATCTGACCAAGTGCTCAACACAGTGTCTAAACACTCAAGGTTGGCATTTACGTGGAAAGAAACCTTAAGAAGAAGTTAAAATGTACTTCTTGACCTTGGTAAACATGGGTGAAAAAAAACAGTAGCCATTTCATGCTACACAATTATAACACAGTGATTCCACTTGAACTACCATGGCTACATCCTGTTGAAACCTAGAGTTTGTAGTCTGGTGAAGGACTAGAGCCTTCTGTCTGATAATTCTAAATGCCCTTCCCTAAACTGCAAATCCCAGGATTACATCAGGTGAAGCTATAGCAGTTAAAGTGGAATCATAATGCTATAATTTAGCTGTGTGAAAGGGTCCTAGGCATACCCAACAGACCCACCTAGATCTCAGTAATATAGAAAAGATCAGATTTCCCATAAACAATCAAATCAAATTATTTTGATCTGCATTTAGTTGCAGTAGCAGCATACCTCAAGGCATGCAGCTAAAACAAGTAAGGACTATGTAGAATCATAGAATCATAGAGTTGGAAGAGACCACAAGGGCCATCCAGTCCAACCCCCTGCCATGCAGGAACTCCAAGTCAAAGCATCCCTGACAGATGGCCATCCAGCCTCTGCTTAAAGACCCCTAAGGAAGGAGACTCCACTACACTCCGAGGGAGTGTGTTCCACTGTCGAACAGCCCTTACTGTCAGGAAGTTCCTCCTAATGTTGAGGTGGAATCTCTTTTCCTGCAGTTTGCATCCATTGTTCCACGTTCTAGTCTCTGCAGCAGCAGAAAACAAGCTTGCTCCCTCCTCAATATGACATCCCTTCAAATATTTAAACAGGGCTATCATGTGACTGTATGTGGGAAAGAACAGAGAAGGTGTGTAATATAAGTAATTATTCTTGCCCTTCCCTAACTCGTCATGGACAAAAATTCAACATAGTCTAGTGATCTGAGTGTTGGACTAGGATTTGAATCCCACTCAGCTCATGGATGCCCAATGAGTGACCTTGGGCAAGTTACATTCTCTCAGCCTGAGAGGAAGGTAGTGGTAACTGGCAAATCACCTCTGAATAAATCTTGTCTAGAAAACCCTCTGATGAGATTATCACATTCTTAAATTCTACCAGGAGGGACACGGGATCTAAAAGACAAAAAAGGGAATTATCATACTTACCCATGCCTGGGCTGCAGACAGCCCATATCCAACCAGACAACCCATCTGCAACCCAGACTTCTGCCATGGTTTTTACAAGAACAAGATTTTCCCCTTCTTAAAAAGCCATGGAAAAAGTCCAGGTTGCAGGCGGGCTGCCAAAGAGGATTTTAGATCCTGCATATCCCTTGGCAGGATTTAAGCGTGCAATAATCTTCTGAGAGGGTTATCATAAGTGAGTCAACCTGAAAGTACATAACCACAATAGCAGCCATATCTACAAAGATGGGACATCCTACCACATACACTCATGAAGTGAGTGGCCATTGTTACTTTTGTTCCTCTATATAATATAGCTACAAAATGTAACCCTACAGCAGTGTTCACTGGTAGTATAGATGAAAGTATATTGGGGAAAACAGAGGTGTTTATCACACACACACCTTTTATGTGCATATTTATCTGTAGTATATAAAGCCCCCACCCTGAGAGGAAAATGAATTGCCAGCAATGTATGTGTGAAGCAGAACTTTTATTTAGGTTAAGGTTCCCCATACATACACTTATTTCAGATCAAATGTGATTAGTGTTATCATCAGGGTCAAACATTTCTGGTCATCTCAGTGGTTTTACCCATATTTACGATTCTTATAACACATTAGCACAGCACCATCCTCTATATGTCTCCTTATAAATAAACCCCATTAATTAAGTTCATCCCTGGAAAGAGTATATGATTTTGAAGCCATAGTGCATGGGTGTCAAAAGGACACAAATTTCATTGCTTAAAATCATAGAATCATAGAATCATAGAATCATAGAATCATAGAGTTGGAAGAGACCACAAGGGCCATCCAGTCCAACCCCCTGCCATGCAGGAACTCCAAGTCAAAGCATCCCTGACAGATGGCCATCCAGCCTCTGCTTAAAGACCCCTAAGGAAGGAGACTCCACTACACTCCGAGGGAGAGTGTTCCACTGTCGAACAGCCCTTACTGTCAGGAAGTTCCTCCTAATGTTGAGGTGGAATCTCTTTTCCTGCAGTTTGCATCCATTGTTCCGCGTTCTAGTCTCTGCAGCAGCAGAAAACAAAATGTGGGGGAATTCTGTTGTTACCACTATTGTAATTAGCATAAGATATAAAAAATAAACAAAACAACCGCTCTTAAATATTTGGCTTTTATGAACAAGTAGGACTTTAATTCTTGCTGAGAATCATACCTGTCATCCAGTGAAATATCTTTGTTCTCTCCTACCCCTGAAATGTGAAATGGCATTCCTGGCATGAAGCCACCCTGACAAACATTTAGCACATATTTAGATGACAGATTGCCCTTACCCACTTTGCAGTTAGCTCAAAGGCATGGTTTAGTTCAGTGTCAGAGCTCCATTGAGTTGCTTGCTGGGACTTCAAATTAGGAATAAGTAAGATGTTGCAATGCTTGCCTTGTTCTGTGATCCTGAAGCTTCACGTCCTATCCACTGAAATATGAAAATGAAATTTCTCCTATGAGGAAAAACATTCAGAGGAAGAAGTTTTGTTCAAAAGATATTTCTGAGCTTTTTCATTTTTTAAAACTACTTTCCATATGATATATATTTCTTCTCTTTGGTAATTATTTGCTATCAAGTGGCTGTTGTTGTTGTTGTTGTTGTTGTTGTTGTGTGCCTTCAATCATTTCCATCATATGATGATCCTATCATGGGGTTTTCTGGGCAAGAGTTGTTCAAAGGAGGTTTGCCTGAGGCCGAGAGCATGTGACTTGCCCAAAATCACCCAGTGGGTTTCATGGCTGAGCAAGGAATTGAACTGTGGTCTCCAGAGATTTCAGAATGGTAGTCCAAGACTCCAAACAGTATTCTACATTGGCTCTCTGTTATTCACTATAAGTTCATTATATCATCTCATCAACTGGCAGGTATCCATAGTCAGTAATATTTAGTACCCGTACAGTTGGCACTAGGTGTGAAGGCAATTAATTTGTTTCTGCACTTTGTCTCACAGTGTGGATGTGTAGCTTACTGATACGGGGTTTTGTAGCATGAGCTGCAAGCAAATGCCTCTGGGCTGCATCACATTTTAACTCAGAATTCATTGTGAGGTGGGAGGTTAGAATCTAGATCTAGATCAAGTGTTCACATCTTGTTTCAACTCATAATCATATTTCAGATTTTGAAAAGTGTTAGAGAAAGTGGCTGTGATGCAGGTCACAGGTAGTCACAAACGGTAGAAGCATATGTTATTCTCTCTGTGTTTGTAGGTAGCATCGAAATATTCTGAAAGACAGTTTTCTCTTGTGCTAGGCTATCTGCTTGTCATTACAGTTCTGAGGCTCATTTAAAAGATAGGACCCCTTGTGCAAAACTAGAAAACCAGTAGTAGTGTTGGACTTAATTTTTCATTGGCTCAGGCACCTAGTATGCATTTACCAGTGCTTACCCCAATTTACACCTAGGATACATTTACCAGTGCTTATCCCATGGTAAGCACTGGTGTGATAATCTTTTTTGTCGTCTTCTTATGTTGAGAGAGTGTGACTAGCCAAAGATACCTAGTGGGTTTCCATGGCTGAGTGGAGATTTGAACCCTGATCTCCAGCATCATAGTTCAGTGCTCAAACCACTATACCATGCTGGGTATCTCAAACTGTCCCTTCCTGAAATGCCAATTCCAAGATTACTGAGGATGTTGTCATGGCAGTTGAAATGGAATCATAGCTCTATAGTTGTGTAATGTAAAAGGAGCCCTGACCTAGTTAATGGGCTGTATAGTATAGATGA
Source organism: Urosaurus nigricauda (assembly GCA_034509955.1). NCBI lineage: Eukaryota > Metazoa > Chordata > Lepidosauria > Squamata > Phrynosomatidae > Urosaurus > Urosaurus nigricauda. Next base: position 249,244,639 of record JAOEGL010000001.1, on the reverse strand, counting down.
GAGCCAGTGATGTGGAGAGGTTTGAGGGTTGGACTATGATTCTGGAGATCAGGATGTGATTCCCCCGCTCAGCCACAGAAACCAGCTAGGTGGCCTTGGGCAAGTCACACACTCTCAGCTCCAGAAAACCCCATGATAGGTTTGCCTTACTCTAAGTTAGAAACAACTTGAAGGCCCAAAACAATATAGTATAGATAGTGGTGGGTGTGAGAATGTGTTGGTGGATCAAAAGAAAAACACACCCACTAAAAAAAGAAACCTGAAATTTCATTTTGCAAATATTTCTTCTGCTTTCTCTTAATCAGTGGCAACTTCCACGTCAATGGAGTGGTGACTTTGCTTCAGGTTTTAATATCAAATAAAAAATACCGTTCAAGTTTCAAAGTGCTATCTCCTCAATAGGTTTACCATAATTTCATTTCAAGCTGTGGAATAACAGACTATGAAATTGAATAGATTTTGCTATCTACATGGTGACTGATTACTGAACTATGTTTTAAACAGGGATAGGGAGGGTAATAGAGTAGTGATAACTACAAAAGTACACTATATTTTTAAAAAATAGATTCAGCATTTTGGATGCCTCCTTTAAAAACCCAAAGCAGATTCATGACTCCAGCAACATGGGAGCCAGCACTGCTATTAAATTAATAGAAATTAAAAGTTAAATAATAAGACTCCAACAGAAATAAATAACAGGATTAATATCCCAAAAGAATAATAATAAGATTTAACCCATCCTTTAAAAGAACTAAGTGGAACAAAGACCTGTCCTAAATCGACCCTCAGTTTTCTTTTAAGAATTTGCTCTCTGAAATCGGTGTGCATTTTATTATTTATGCATTCCATTTAAATATGTTTTCAATATAGTATGCCTTTCTAAGAAATAACATCATATTATTGGTGAAACTGAGTATGATCATTGCACTGTCTTGGTTCATGGAAATAAATAACTGCTCCTAAGATTTAGCACATACTCAGATGCCAATTTCTAATTTTGTCTCATCGAGCATTTTACTATTGTCCCAATTTGAAATTAATGTGTGATGGTATTGATTTTAACTTTCTAATGTTAAATGCATTACATGGACATTTCAACAAAATCAAAAAGGCTCACTTCCAAAGGCATGTGTTTAAGATCAGGGCATTAATTTTCTTTCCCAATTTTGAATGTAACAAAACTACTTCAATTAGTAGCATAATGTTATATGGATATGAAGGGGAAGGATCTCAGCAGATGGCTATCATAAACTGCAAATCTCATTCCAGAATTTGGGTAGAAAGCTGCTTGGCACCAGTTATGGTCTGCCATTTTCCTGCATGTTCATGCCAAAAGAAATCTGGCTTAAAACATATTTTACAAATGATTACTGGATTTTATTTATGGTCACTGATGCTTGCAATTAAATTGATATAAACCTAGGTTTTCTGGAGGATCCCAGCCAAATACCATGTGTATACAGCAATAATCTAATAGTGATCTGTATTGACATAATTTGCATTTTCTATTACAGTTTGCCATGTTATCCAAGTACTGCAAACTTATCCAAGTACTACAAACATGTTATCCAAGTACTACAAATTGTTTGTGTGAGGACTTTGCAAAGTTTCAGTCTTCAGGGAACCCTTTGCATGTTCGTTTATTTTCATGGAATTCCTGCAAATTCAGCATGGAAGACTATGCCTTGCAGAAGCCGCTAAGGAGTATTCTAGCATGCACACTTGGTTCATGGCCTATTGAGTCTTACTGCTGCTTCCACGTAAACTCAGAGCACATTGCAGACTATCCAGCATTCTCCTGAACATATGAAGTGCAGGAGAAGATTGTCAAAAGTTTACACAGTTCTACAAGTAACATCTGCAGGATGTAACAATGTGGCACAAGTAATCATGTTACCTGTATCTTATTACTTTGAGTGTAGTGTAGAGGTAGAAATGACCATTCAGAAAGGAATGCAATAACTAGCAATATTGGTCCTGGTTTGCATGTAATAAATAACAATTATTTCTTGTTGTTGCTGTTGTTGTTGTTAGGAGCATTTTTGGAGATTTTTTTTCAAACTTAAGGCCATTTGAAAGAAAGAAGGTGAAAAGAACTAATAAGTAATGAAAGTAAAGTTAACAACTAATTTTCAAAATAGTGCAACAAGTAATGGTAAAAAATTGCCATAAAAAAAAACAGTCTGGAATACTATTGTGGGATTGCAAACACCATGCTACCCCAACCTTAGTGGGCATCAGTCACTGTGATCAATGGGATCCTATTCCCCTGTTGACCAGGAATAATTGAAGTTTCCACCCCATCCCATAAATGATCTCTGGTGTGACAGGAAGAAGCAAGAGCTTTGTCACAATTTCCGTTTGTTATAGAGATTGTTCATGAGAGAGAGTGACTGGGAACATCAGCCTGCTATTTCTTGATCAACAGGGGAGCATTGAACATTGAATATTGAACCACTGAACACAGCAGGTGCTGCCTCCTGAGTGGTGACTGGGGGACTTTCTCAGTCCCAGTGTATCCCCTGAACTAGGCGATAAGCAGAAAACATGAGTACACACCATCTTGAGCACATAATTCTATGTTACACTCAGCAGTATTCCAGCAGTATTCCAGTATTCCTTTTAAGGGTAACTTTTCAACTCTGCTTTCAGCCCCATGATAGCTTTAGGGACATCATAAGTTGGAAGTATCTTGAAGGCAGGCAACTACAGCAAAGTCTGCTATTACTCATCCATTCACAGAAGACAACTTGAGACACCCAAAGTCAGAGATATGTTAAACTGGAAAATCAGGGCACAAAGGGATCTTGTAGCCCCTTTAAGTCTAACTGAAAAAAGGGTGGTAGAATAAGCTTTGGTATATGTGAGCCCTAATGCCTCTGAGGAAGTAGGCTCAAGTCTACGAAAATTCATGTTACTAGCTTCTTACTTTCAGCTGAGATGCTACAAGATTCCATTGCATATTGAGACACCCAAGAATTCACTTGAAAGCCATAGTCTAGAGTATATCTAAAGTAGGTAGTCAAATACAACCTAAAGGGAGTGGGGGTAATGGATGAAACATCACTTTGCCTTTCCCTTGGGCATAAACACTTCAATGTTTTAGATGTCTATATTGCGTTAAGTGCCCAAAGGACCACAGAATAAGCCTGAATAGGAAAATAGTGTGGAGGTGGTATGTTCAAGGTCACGGGAGTTTTTGACATCACATAAGCCAGTTGCAGGTGGGAATAATTGCAGGGTAGGCAAGTAAAATGATGTTATTGTTACACCGCATGGAGGCAACCATCCTAATCAGCAAGAGAAGCAGCTGTGTCTTGTAAAGTTGAAGATTTTTACTCCAATCCATGATTTTTGTTATGAGGTTAATAATGCTTACAGCAGTGATTGTTAAGACTCTGGGAACAAACAAGTAATGAGATTCAGCTGGTATATTTAATTGAACAATGGCTGTTTGACAGCTTTCTCATTGTAGAAGAGAAAAGAGAAGCGTTCCATTGATAGTTGCCAGATAAACTTGTTTAGCAATTTACGCTTATCTCTTTCCTGGAAGTTGCCAGTGGCTATTACTTGAAGAGGAAGGAGTAATGTCATGCTGGTCAGAAACCTTAATTCTTTTGCCAGCTCCAAAGATGGATGAATCTTCTGTAGGTTTGAAGGGCTAAATATCAAAAGATTTATTATGACATGAAGAATGTCAGGGGCTGCATCTGCACTGCAGAATTAATGCAGTTTGACACCACTTTAACTGCCATGACTCCATGCTATGAAATTCTGAGGTTTGTTGTTTGCAAGCTATTTTGCCTTCTCTGTCAGAGAACTCTGGTGCTACAACAATTTCCAGGATTCAGTAGGATGGAGCCATGGCACTTAAAGCCATGCCAAACTGCATTATTTCTGCAGTGCAGATGCAGCAAGAACGATATTCTCCTGAACAGTCCTAATTTACACTTGATGGTTTTCTGGATACATTCATGATGCCTTTTCAGAAAGTTAGAAGACAGGCAAAACCAAACTTTTATGCTTCAACGTACTTTTTAAATGTGAAGTAGAAGGCTTTCATAGCTTGCATCCATAGTTTTTTTGTGGGTTTTTTGTGCTATGTGGCCATGTTCTGGAAGAGTTTGTTTCTGATGTTTCACCAGCATTTCTGGCTGGCATCTTCAGAAAAACTCTTCTGTGGTTTTTTTGGGAGGCAAAAATTCATTTGCACACAAACACCTTGTGCAGAAAACAGCATCTTTCATTCAAAACACAATTTTCTGCACACAGTCAGTGGGTGTTGTACTTAAATAAGATGTTATTGCACAAATGATTTTTTAAAAAATTTAAAAAAAACCTCCAAAAATGAGAACAATAATTTCAAATGAGCAAAGGTTCTTGTAATCTTATCCATTGGAGCAGAAATTATTACAATCCTTTGTTGTTGCATATGTGTGTGTGTGGTGGGGTGAAGATTTCATCCCTACCACAACGTGTTACTTAAAAACTCTAATTTTATTTTACACTAGAAACAAATATGGTAGAACTGGTAGCCAAAAATAATAAAATAAACAACAAAAAAGAATAAAATACATGTAAAATGATTCATTAAAATCTGGGGTAACTGATAGTTAATAGTTAAAAGTGTTTTTGCACACATTTTTCTATAAATATGTATTTCTGAACAGCTTTTCAAACGTATATATTATGTGCATAAGCATTTGTGTTTATGCAAACTGTATCATGAAGATCCGGGCAGTGTAGATTTTTAAGTCTGACTGCATTCAAATTTATGCTCAAGTCTGGGTGGCATGAATTGGATAAATTTGTATTGAAATGTGAGCAAAACCTTTCTCATTCATTTTCATGTTTTACTTAGTGCTTTGTCACATAAGGCAAATGCTTGTATTATACATCCCTTCTAATCTTGGAAGCTAAGTAGCATCAGCTCTGGTTAGTTTTTGGATGGGGAACACCAACAAATAACAAGTGCTGTATGTATTGCAGAGGAAGGAACAGGCAAAACCATCTCTGAGTATTCCTTGTCTAAGAAAACCTATATGAAATTCATGAGATCACCATGAGCTGACAGGTGACTTGAAAACACACACACAGGCCACTACATCGATCAGTTTAAAATAGGAGGTCCCCAGATCTCTGTAGCATCCAATGTCATGCATGCAAAGATAATATCTTGTACAAGGTTCTGAGAGCACACTATTCTCCAGGTAGATTTTTCTGAAAATCCCAATCACTTTATATAATTAACACCTCTTATCACTAAATATGGGATTGAGTAACTACAGCTTTGAATAAGTCTTGTCTACACAGAGCCATATTAACACAGAGAGCAGATGTAGAACTTGGCTGTCTCTAGAGCTTTTCTTATTAATGGTCTTTGATGCAAGTTCCTTGGGATTCTATAATGTGTATTTATCTTTGAAGAATGCTGTTTTCATCATACAAAATCAAAACTTGATTGACATTTATGTATGGAGAGACAGAGATTCTTCAATATCTGTTTGATAGAGATAACTTGTGGACACCAGGAAGTTCAACTACTCAAAATTTCTGGATTAGATATTTGGAAAGTAGGGTGGGAGGAGGAAAAAGATTAACTAGAGTCACAAAGATTACTGACTATTGGTTTATTTTTATTATTATTATTCTGATGACACTTTTGGAACTTACTGGGAACTCACATGCGAGTTGTGTCAGCAATTTATGGAAGACAGTGTTTTCCCCAGCTTCTGCCAACCTAGCAGTTCAAAAGCATATAAAAGTGGAAGCAGATAAATCGGTACCACTTTGGTTGGAAGGTAACAGCATTTGGTGCAGTCATGCTGACCACATGACTGTGGGATCATTATTGATAACACTGGCTCTTCAGCTTAGTAACAGAGATAAGCATTAGCCCCTACAGTCAGACATGACTTTGTCAAAGGGGAAACATTTGCCCTTTTTATATAGATATCTGGAGGAACAAATGTGGTGTAGTGGTTTTAGCACTGGAGTTTTACTCTGGAGAGCCAGTTTCAAATCCCTGCTCAGCCATGGAAGCCAACTGGGTGAACTTCTTTCAGCCTCAGAAGAAGGGAAAGCAAAGGTCCACTGACCACATCTTGACAAGAAAACCCTGTGATAGTTCCACCATAAGTTTGAATTGACTTGAAAGCACACACACACACTCAGTAGATTTCTGCTATAAATAGCAGATACATACACTTGTCTAAACATAAATATAAACCCTTAAGCAAACCACTGGAAGATATTAAGGAGATTATCATGCTAAGGAAGTAGAGTATTGTGAGCAAATTAAAGTTGAATGTACGTATAATCCACAAAGCAGTTAATCTGGAGAATGTAAATTTGCAATACATTGTAATCAATGGTAGGACCTCCACTTACCTGAATTGTCCTAGGCTAGATTGGATTCTTGGCCAGTTTGTGTTTTTATATGCTTTAGATGGTGAGACGAGTTGGACTTAAATCCAAATACTCTCATCTCTTTATTTTGTGAATCACACTAGTTTTTATTGAAAACTGACCTGTTTCTATGGATTATCTTAAATTGCAGTGAGGCAAGTTGTGTCTTAGCTTTTAAAGTTGGATGCTAATTTTAACAGAGCATTTAGAGGGAGAAGAATCTGGCAGAGAAAGAAATATAGGGAGTAGGTTGTGACGGAGGAGTCAGGGACCTGACTGGGTGGATGAGGGGGAGTGGGAAAAATGTGGAATTTGTATTGGGTAACAAAGGGCTCTAGATACACACTACATACATACTTGCAGTATAAGCAGTAAGTCTTTAGGCTCATCCTGCAGAATTTGCACCAGAAGGAATCCTATATAAAATCATAGGTACTGTACAGCATAATGTAAATTGTGCTCCAATAGTAAAACTTAGAAAGATCTTGTGTTCAAAACCAAGTTGATGCTCGATGCTCATTTGTTTATTTGCCTGTTTTTAACCAAATATAAGAAGCAAAATCTATGTCTATGTGGCACTACGAACAAGAAATGACTGAACGTTATCTTCTTGTCCCTCTAGTTGTCTACTTTCTAAGTGTTCATTGTGAATAACAATAGCAAAACAGATGGGAAGTTGTAGTTCCATAAGTAGACTTGGCTATAGTTATCAAAACCCATAACACACTAAACTCACAAAGCATAGAGACTGAGCTACAGAGTACCTGTTGTTACCAATGAAATTGGCAATAGGAGGGAACTGGCTGGAAAGGCTTGAATTCAGCAGATGTTGTTGGAGTCATTATACAACAATGACATTCTGACATAGTGTGTTTCTCAGTAATATGCCTGGTGGCACTATAAGATGCCTGTGGAGTCTGTAACTGCCAAAGTACATCATACTTTTCAGTACTGTTGTTACTTGCTTGACAGCTCTTGAATTTGTAGCAACTTTGTTCCTTATGTCTTGTTTATTTGCTCTGTAATAGTCTGAACACCATCTGTTCCTTCTCTCTGCATCTTTACCCATCCACCAGCTCTCAATTTTCAACTTCACAGTGTCACAGAATTTTGTTTCCATGCATAATCTGTGGAAGTCTCTTGATTTGAGGATATTACTGTAATAACTAAAATGGCTCCCCATCGTGGCCCACCTACCTGATCAGAAAACATCTAGAAGGGCAAGGAAAACAATGAATCACATCATTATCTCCCACACCGGTGATGGGACAAACTTCACTCGACAGCTCAGAGAATTTAATTATCCTCACCCCAGTGCTCAGAAAGTGACCCGATTTGACATCAAATCAGACCCTGTAGTATTCCCAGGGATGCCAGAGCAGAACTTCTGCATCTCATCTCATCAGCTTTACAAACTGCTGAAATTCATATAATCAAGCCATGAAATCTGAATTCCAGCAATGCTATGATCCTAAGTCAGTTTTATTATCACTTTTGTTGTCAGGAATTTTAATTCATTGTGGTATAATTGATAATTATTATGGAATTCTTAACATTTTCTCAGAAGATATAATTGGATCACCTGGAGCCAAAGTGATATAGTAGTGGATGACTTTGTTCAGATCCCTGCTGAGCATTGCAGCCCATTGGACAGCCTTAGGTGTGTCCTCAACCTAACCTTACTACAGTGGAGCAAAAATAAAATGTTGTGATTATGTAATAAAATAACTGCTATATGCTGACTTCAAGTCTAAGGGTGAGATGCAAGCCAGATCAATACAGGTTTCTCCCTTTTTGCACATCTGAAATCTAAAACGACTGAAAATTACATCAAGAGGTTTTGCCCAGCACTGACTTCAGAAATGCTCTGTCATTGTTGTTTTCAAAAAAAAATGTTCAATAGTCTTCTAATAGTCTTGCTATGTTTTACAGTGAACTATGATATGAATTAGACAAAGGGGTGTGTGAGAGAGGTTGATTTGTACCTTAAGTATAGACAGAACAACAGTGTGAGTGTGTGTGTGTGTGTGTGTATTCCAATATCAGCAAGGTAATTCTTCTAGGGCACAATTTTCATTTTACATTCCCTGTTTCTGTCTCTCCCAGCAAAGGTAACTGGGAGGGAGGAAAGGTTGCTGAAGAGAATATTTGGACAAGGAGTGTGCTCTTGCAGGTTTTATAAATGCTGAATAGTCTCAGTGTTCTGGGACAGAACATTCAACAGCTATATTAGAACTTGAGGATGTAAGGGCTTCAAAGCATGGGACCATATCTAGTGTGGTGCCAGCAGGCAAAGGACGAAAGGGGGAAAAGGTGGAGTTCTGCTGCTAGTGGATGCATTGTTCCACATTGGTCAGGACTCACTTGGAATACTGTGTCCAGTTCTGAGAAATCGCAATTCAAAAAGGATGTTGACAAGTTGGAGCATGTCCAGAAGAGGGCCACCAAAATTGTGAAGGATCTGGAAATCATGTACTGTGAGGAGCGACCTGGGGAGCTGGTGATGTTTAGCCTGGAGAAGAGGCGGTTAAGAGGTGACATGATAACCCTGTTTAAGTATTTGAAGGGGTGTCATATTGAGGATGGAGCAAGCTTGTTTGTGCTGCTTCAGAGAGTAGGACCCAGAGCAATGGATTCAAAGTACAGAAAAAGAGATCCCACATCAACTTTGGGATGAATTCCCTGACAGTAAGAACTGTTCAATAAAGTCCCAAGTCTTTGACATTTGAAATGTGTGCTTTAGTCAATGAGAGAAGTATGCCCTTTTTGTGCAAGAAGAAAGCAAAACATCTTGGGAGTTAGTAAAGAAGTGGAATGGGAACGCTGGTAGGATTCTGAGAAATCCTATAAAAGTGACATTGACAAATCCTTCCATAGAATTGACTAAGCCTTATTAAGCGTGCATTTTTGACAAGTTGATTTTTTAAAAGTTTAATATTAACATAAGGAATGTATCCACATGTAACAATTGAAAGTATAAGCTTTGGAATTTGTATTCAGTGCTTGCTTGAAAGCAATTGTTTTGCTATAATCAGATTTTTCTTTCATACTTGTTCAGAGCTGTGATGGAAAGAATATTTATAACTATCTGGATCTAGATTTAAAAAAAGAAAAAAAGAAAAAAGTGAGGGGCGGAACTTCTTGACAGACAGGAAATCCTGTCAGGAAGAGTTGGAGACCTGGTAGAATTCTGTACAATTTTCTCCTGGTATTCAACCTCCCAAAGTGTTGTGGAAGTATTCTTCATATTTTTAAAAGGACATTTAGCAGCACACAATTGCAGAGCCATTTCTTCAGAGTAAAAGCTCATTCCAATATCATGCACGATGCTAATATTTGTCAGATTTTAACCACTTGATTTACTCATTCATCCCGATTTTTTAGATCTACTAGCGTTGCAGGAGAAATACTTGGAAGATTTCAAAAGGAGAATTACTAGCATTCAAAGACAGTGTAAATTACTGGACACTTTTATGTTTCTGTTAACACTGTCGGGCAGCAGCCATAAAGTGATTTTGGCAGCACTATTTACAACCATATTTAAAATGCACAATTTAACCTGCAGAGAATAAAAAAAAAACACATTTATCAGATCACCTTTAGCATCTCAGGCTTGCTCTCATTTTCTTTCTGTTGTTTTTGGCACCCCATTGGGAAAGTTCACAAAATGATTGCACAAAGCTTTCAAATTACTTTTATTTAATTGCAGATCAAATGGGTGTGCTAAAGTGAAATAAAACATTACCTTTACAATCACAAACATGCCCTTCTCATCTGAAGAAAAAAACTGCTTACCATGAAAAGGCTCAGTGACCTCCCAACAAAAGAGCTGGTGTGAATGCCTTAGTATGTGTGCCATAAACCAGGGCCTCTAATTTTTCAACCTTTCAAGGCTAGGGCAAGTAGTAAAACACTCTTTATCTGTTCCTTAAAGTGCCACCACTGCTTCTGTGTATTAAATTTATATCATTGTCTGATTGCAATAGAATCATGGGGAAGGGGAGGCCCCTTGTCCAGAGCTTCCTTTCTGCTCTTTCGCCAGCTTATTTCCTCTAAACCATTTCATAGAATCATAGTATCGTAGAGTTGGAAGAGACCACAAGGGCCATCCAGTCCAACCCCCTGCCATGCAGGAACTCTCCATCAAAGCATCCCTCAATAGATGGCCATCCAGCTTCTGTTTAAAGACCTCCAAGGAAGGAGACTCTCCACACTCCAAGGGAGTGTGTTCCACTGTCAAACAGCCCTTACTGCCAGGAAGTTCCTACTAATGTTGAGGTGGAATCTCTTTTGTGAGATTTGGGAAAGTCCAAATCTCAAGCAAGTGTGGGAGTGCCAGGTTGAATATCTGCTGGGGCTCCTGTAACTTTAATCATTAATATATCCTCAATTAGGAAGAGGTATGTGGTGTAGTGGTTTGAGCATTGGATTATGACTCAGTTTTCCTCCTAGTTATCTTTGAGCTCTCCTGTTTCAAACTGATAAGTTCTTGGCTGATGCAAAAATCTACCTTTGTTCAGTAAAGGTTCTTCTTTTTTGCCGTTCCTGTCATAATAAAATTTTCTCCATAAAAGCTTTCCCAGAAAGTTTAGACATCATGTGTTAACAAGCAATGGCACTCATTTCTGAGGTAATGAAAGCATAACAACTACACACACACACACATACTATACACACACACATGCACACACTGATTAATTTTTTGTCAACTTGTGGAAGGTGAAAACACTGTTGGAGCATTTTCAAAAGTATTTTTTAAATGCAGATGTCTTTCTAACTTTTTAAGATACAGAGTCTCCCCCCCCCCCCATGCAAAAAGTACTGGAAAAGTAATAGCTGCCTGAATGAGTGACTCAGTTAATTTTTAAAACCAAAATACAGTGTTAATGGCTATTCTTTGTGATACATTATTCTTAAAAATTAACTTTTCAACTGCAGGGCTTTCCCAGATAAGCTATTTTGTGCAACTATTTATGTCCCTGGAAACCACTATAAAGCACTTGACTAGTCTATAGCAATCCATTGTTTTGAACAGAATAGCCCAATGCCATCATTGTCAAATGGTGGGGTGGAGTGCTCCCCTTGAACCATAACCTGCTTGTGGTTTTCAACCGAGGTTCATTAATATGGGTCAGATTGTGTGCAAAGTTTCATACATATGACAAGGGAACTGTCACAAGATCTATTAATTTTCCTGTCAAACCAATTTCATGTAACACTTTAACAAAGAAAAAATTAACATTTCAGTGCATTGCTTTCATTTAGTCATATAGAGCAATAATAACAATTTAACAAGGAAAAATTAACATTTCAATGCATTGCTTTCATTTAGTCATATAGAGCAATAATAACAATTTAACAAGGAAAAATTAACATTTCAGTGCATTGCTTTCATTTAGTAATATAGAGCAATAATAACAATTTAACAAGGAAAAATTAACATTTCAATGCATTGCTTTCATTTAGTCATATAAAGCAATAATAACAATTTCTGATCATCTGTGTATGTATTATGGAGAGTCAGAGAGATGTCATGGTTAGATTGTTGGACCATGCCTCTGGAGAACAGTTTCAAATCCCTGCTCTGCCATGGAAACCCACTGGGTGACCTTGGGCAAGTCATGCTCTCTCAGCTTCAGAGAAAGGCAAAGACAAACCACTCTCTGAACAAATTTTGCCAAGAAAACCCTATTATAGATTTGCCATAGGTCCACCATAAGGTGGAAGCAACTAGAAGGCAACACAACAACAACAACAACAACAACAACAACAACAACGCATTAGTATCTACAAATATTAATGTTACAGTTTTTGCCCCTGGATTTTGCAAGTATAACTGGAGGACCCTTCATAAATATAAAAGTGAAGTTGCAAAGATTTAAAAAAGAGTTGGTGTGACTCTTAACTTTTTCCAAGGAAGTCATCTGGCATTTAAGATTGCCTCAAGGCACAGAAGTTTAAAGGCTACTGTGACACCTTCAATTTATGGTAATTTATCTTTCACTACCTAGGATTGTGCAAGATAAATGTATTTTGTATGACTGAAACTACAGTAATGTTAGCTGTGGAACTGTACTGCATCCCTCCCCAACCCCTAAAGACAAGTGCTCCTGATAAGGGCTGCATCCACACTGCAGAAATAATGAAGTTTGATATCAGTTTAACTTCCATGGCTCAATGCCATGAAATTCTGGGAACTGTAGTTTTGTGAGACATTTAGCCTTCTCTCTCAGGGGTCATTCACACTTACTTTTTTGAACAAAGAGATTCATATCTCCACAACGATTCAGAACCAATTCAGAATCAGTTCAGTGTTCCCACTACGTTTCCCATGATTGAATCTCTCTGTGCCATTTTAACCCTGTTGCCATTCACATTTGCCACCATGTCAATTTAAAATGGAGGCGCCTCCATTTCTGGGAACGATACAGTGCAATCTGAATCAATTTGGTAGTGTGGTCACACTACCGAAGATGTGGATCTTTGCGGCTTTTTAAGAAAGAACTTCTAAGGGGTCCGGTGCCAAATGCACCAGTTTAAATGGGATTTTCATCCCCTGCAAAAAAAAAAAAAAAACTACACCAAGAGCAGTCAGGGCAACTGCAAACTTCATGGAAATAAACTGGTTCAACACTGTTTTATTTCTGTAGTATGAATGGGGCCTCGGAGAGCTGTGGTTCCACAATAAGCTACAATTACCAGAATCCTATAGCATTGAGCCATGGCAGTTAAAATAGTGTCAAACTGGTTTATTTCTGCAGTGTGGATGCAGCCTTAAACAGTTTTTTTAAAAATATGTGCACTGAAAAAATATCAACAGCAGATCTGCTTTCTACCCTGAACTTTTTAAAAGCTTTGATAATCACCTAACATTTAGTAAACTTCTTCCAAATATACTTCTGATTTAAACCCTTATTCGCATATTTTATTCGACTATAGTTCAAACCACACTGAAGAAATAATCCACTTTGGGGCCACTTTAACTACCCTGGCTCAGTGCTAGGGAATCCTGGGAATTGTAGTTTGTTGTGGTATCAGAACTCTCTGACAGAGAAGGCTCAATGACTCACAAAACTACAGTTCCCAGAAATCCCTAGCATTGAGCCAGGGCAGTTAAAATAATCTCAAAGTGGATTATTTCTGCTGTGTGTTTTGGACCTGTTATACATACTTTGTGTGTTGATGGTCATGGGAGAGAACTATTGAACTTTGTGGTATTATAAAGCAATTTCTTCAGTTTTGAAAATTCACCTTTTACCCAAATTTGGGAACTGAAATTCAAAGTAATTCATTTTATGAATCAATAGTCTTGTGCTAAGGAGATCATTCGGCCATAGCTGTTGCAACACCCAAAGCACAGCAATGGCTGATGCCTACTGAGACTGGTGAGCCAGAGAGCAGAGTCACCAAGGGCAATGCCAAGTACCTGGTCTAAGTACATCTTGTTAATTCCCCCTTTGGTTGGAAGAAATGTTAGAGGTTAAGTCGGCAAGTGAGCAAGCAAATTTTGAAAACTTTGGATAGGCTGCACTGCACATAGCTCTGTCCTGTAATGCTATAGAGTATGAAGACGAAGGCCAAGAGGTCAATGGTTTTGCTTTAACATTAGCCCTGTGAAACGTGTATATTTTTTAAAGAAAAAAAATATTTTCTGGTTTTATAGGCTAGAGTACTTATAAATGAAAGTCCTGTTAATAGCATCTTAAAGAGAAGTCAGTCTATTATCTACATGTATGATACACTAACTTGATATGAATGCTTCAGCAGTTGGCCACCTTAATGCCAAAACCTCATTATCCACCATCTGCTTTAGGAGGCACTTTGCCAGATCCAAAAGGTTGAACATGCCAGAGTTTCCATTGGAGCAATAAATTAAATTTTCTACATCAGTGTGTGCTGTTATATATAACTAGCAATTCAAACCACTCAACTATACAATATTCAGGCAGCAGAAACAGAATGAAGCAAAGCAGCATCTTTGCTCATAAAGCTTTCAAGTTAGCATACTAGTTGTCACCCAAGCATCACAACAACAACAAAATTGCTTCTTTATAAAAGAAAGGACTTTACCTGATGTTTTTGTTCTCAGAAAATGGCGCCGCCCGAATTAACGGGCCGGCGCTGTTGCCGCGTGAAGGAAGGCCTCTCCCCTTCCCGCGCGCCAGGCTTGGGCGCCCCAGCGGCCGGTGCGAGCGCGGGCTCGATGCTGATTGGCCACCGGGAGGAGCAGGAAAGGAACCTGTCTGATGGGCCACAGCAGGGTATGGCATGCCCTCCTATTGGTGGAGAGCTCGGAGAGGGTGGTGCCTCCATCGTTCCTGAGCCCTCATTGGCTGTTGGGCCTATTTAAGGCCGTGTAAGGTGAGCGTCGGCTCTATTTCTGTTCACCTTGCAGGTATTTTGTTCTTTGCAAAAGCCTCCAGCCTGGTTGATCCATGTGCTTGTTTCCAAGTGCGTTGCACTCTGGAGGGTTGGAGATGCATCCATATGGACAAAAACGATGCCAGGCACCCTATCTGTTTTTACACGGCTTCAGGATATTGTTTCCCAGCTTCCCGCCATTTGGGGCCCTGAGGGTAGGGGAGCTGGTCCTGTCTTCGAAGACCTATTGCTCAAAAAGATACTTGTGCATCACTGATGTTTTGTTCAATGTTGATGCTGTATGTTTGACAGTTCTCAGGTCAAAATGTGATAAACTGGGCTGAGCCTCATCGATCATATTGGGGCACCTAAAAGACTCGCACCTCTGTCCTGTTCGGGTTCTAAAAAGGTTTATTAGGCACCAGCCTGCATGTCAAGGATCCCTATTTTGTCATGCTGATGGCTCACCTGTCACACGCTTTCAATTTGTTGCTGTGTTAAAGCTGGCCCTTCAGGCGATGGGTCTTCTTTTGGTTGAATTTGGGGGCCATTCATTCCGCATTGGAGCGGCCACATCTACAGCCTGTGCTGGACTCTCTACTGATGTCATCAAGTAAATTGGTTGATGGAAGTCTAGGGTGTTTGCGGGCTATGTGCACCCTGATTTGGACTCTTGCTCAAGCGGATGCTATTAATGTTATTTGTGGAGGGTTCTTTTTTGGTTTTTAGGGTTGGCGGCAGGCGCTCTTTCAGACCTGCCTGTGTGGCGGCAGCATAGGCCTGGATCTGGGGTAGGGGTTTCCAGGGACCGCTGGCACTGGATCGAGAGTCCTCATGACCCGGGTAAGGAGCGGTTCGCTGTGGCCATTGCGGGGGCCACAGTCGATTAATACCCGGTGACTAGGATGTCTCGCAATTCGATGTGAAGCAGCGCAGTTGCCTAACTGCGCAACAGGGCAGAGCTTGGCACCTACGTCATCCCGATGTTTGCCCCTGCTACCAAGGATACATCAACCAACCAGGGTGTTGCTGATGGCCAGATCCAGACCTTATGCTTTGGGCCAACCCTATGGTTTTGTGTTGTTCTGCATGTGTGGAACAGTTAATAAAGTTGTGGCCTTTTTTCCTCCAACCAGGTTTCTGTATTTATTGGGGGGGGGGCCTGACCTGCGCGGCAAATGGTGCCGCCCGAATTAACGGGCCAGCGCTGTTGCCGCGTGAAGGAAGGCCTCTCCCCTTCCCGCGCGCCAGGCTTGGGCGCCCCAGCGGCCGGTGCGAGCGCGGGCTCGATGCTGATTGGCCACCGGGAGGAGCAGGAAAGGAACCTGTCTGATGGGCCACAGCAGGGTATGGCATGCCCTCCTATTGGTGGAGAGCTCGGAGAGGGTGGTGCCTCCATCGTTCCTGAGCCCTCATTGGCTGTTGGGCCTATTTAAGGCCGTGTAAGGTGAGCGTCAGCACCATTGCCAGTTCTGCTCTCCCACCCTCCCTCCCTGTTTAGGGAGTTGATTGTCACAACTTCTGTTCTGGGTGGCAGCATAGGCCTGGATCTGGGGTAGGGGTTTCCAGGGCCCGCTGGCACTGGATCGGGAGTCCTCATGACCCGGGTAAGGAGCGGTTCGCTGTGGCCATTGCGGGGGCCACAGTCGATTAATACCCGGTGACTAGGATGTCTCGCAATTCGATGTGAAGCAGCGCAGTTGCCTAACTGCGCAACAGGGCGGAGCTTGGCACCTACGTCATCCCGATGTTTGCCCCTGCTACCAAGGGTACATCAACCAACCAGGGTGTTGCTGATGGCCAGATCCAGACCTTATGCTTTGGGCCAACCCTATGGTTTTGTGTTGTTCTGCATGTGTGGAACAGTTAATAAAGTTGTGGCCTTTTTTCCTCCAACCAGGTTTCTGTATTTATTGGGGGGGGGGGGGCTGACCTGCGCGGCAACAGAATGAAGCAAAGCAGCATCTTTGCTCATAAAGCTTTCAAGTTAGCATACTAGTTGTCACCCAAGCATCACAACAACAACAAAATTGCTTCTTTATAAAAGAAAGGACTTTACCTGATGTTTTTGTTCTATTATATTTTTTTTAAAAAAATACCAAAGTAACTTAATTTCTCTATCGTTCTCATTCCACCATAGATCCTATACTGATTAATAGTATTTTCTACACAGAAAATGCAGTTTCAGGCAAAAACATGTTTCTTTCTGGGCAAGACAATCATGTTTAAATTTTGCACAGAATAAATCCTGAACTGCAAAGATTTTCATCAGTCCAGGATTTCTTCTCATCAGGACTTCTTGACATTCAAAAAACATCTCATTTGACTATTTTTTGAATATTTCTAAAATATTCTTTCCATTCCTACTGAGAAGGCTACTGACAAGATAGTAGAGGAACTGATGTGGGCTGCTAACAATATGGTGATGATCATTCCTATTCTTTTAATTTTGGCTTTGTAGTTGTGTAAGCTATAAATATATTTTTTGTGTAAAAATCTTTTTTCACTCCAAAACTATGTCAATGATTTCAATGGTACTTATGTACTCATAAATGAATGTAACACTGCATCCTTGAGGTTATATGTAGTATTATGGCATGGACTGAAACTTGAACTACACCTTTAGTTAGTATACAAAGGGATATCATAGTATCTTTCAGACTAACTGAGTGAAAGCCATTGGGGTAGCAAAGAGGACAGGAAAAAGCAGTTGGTACCTGCATTTTCCAGAAATGGATTGAACCCCCACTGTCCACACCATCTGCTCCCAAGACAGCCTGAATGTGAATGGCCCGACCACACAGAACAACATCAAGCCGTGTTGCTGGGTAATTTTTTTTTTTGTCGCTTTCCCACTATGCATGCACACTGTTGCACAAACACACCTCTGGTGACTGCCTAGAACCTAGATGCCATCTCATTGGCCACTGCAATCCTCCACTGGTACAGGGCATTGGAACATTGATGTGTCCAGTAAAACACTGCCAAAACATGATCATGCCACCTCTACATGCCCCCTTCACCCCCATCACTCCATGACCCCTCTTAAAGTTTCTGTTTTGTGCATGTTGTACTTATATCCATTGAAGGTGTCACACTAACTTGTTTGCATTGCCGCCATGACCATTTGGTTAGACTGGCTCCATCCTTTTTTAATGCACACCTGCAGCAGTGCATTTATATGCATCTTTAGGGTTAGGGTTAGGATGGATCCCTCCTTCAGAAACACTCTCACATCGGGGTGTTTAATACACAGGGTCACAGGTGCACATTTTTTCAGAATCTTGCTCCAGTTTTTAGCCCCAGAGTGCAGCTTCTATCCAGTTTCATTCCACTTTGGAAGTGTGTGTCATCTAAATACCCCATCTTCAAAGCAGGTGGAAACTGCTTTATTTGGATCATCTGTTTCACCCTATTGTAACATAAGACTTTGTAGACTTGGTCTACTCCCTGAGACACATGGAGTGAACTGGTACTTGTGCGTCTGAGGAAGTAGACCAAGACTATGAAAGCTAATGCTACAACATCTTTCACTTAGTTAATTTCAAAGGTATGACAAGATCTCTTTAGATACTGATGTCCAAGACTAACATGGCTACATCTCAGAATTTTACCACCTTTATTTAGTGTATGCTTTATAATAATGTTATGTGTATGTCAGATCACTCATGTCATTGAGATTGAGGGCTGTCCCAAACTGGTAAGAAGATCAGGGCCACCACCTCTCCATTCTCCACAAGGAGTGTGGAAACAGACGGCCCTTTTGAATGCCAGATTGGGGCTGCAGCCCTGATCCAGCTATTGGTCAGCTCAAAAGGAAACATCAGAAAGCTTTTTTTTGAGCTGGCAAAAAGCCAGCTTTTCCACCATGGCAGCAGCTTTTCAGCACTCCTGCAGTCTATAAATGCTGTGTCACTGGAGCACCACAATGCTGCCCTCGATGTGGTTGGGTGGGCAGTGTGACATTGGCTTGGGGGCAGCATCGGCACATGTGTCATCTCCACGCTGCCCAGTAGCCAGTTTATTGTGCCAGTCTGCTTCACTCCAGAGTCAATGGTGTAATGTGGCAGCAAAAGAAAATTAAAAAAGAAAAAAATTAATTCAATTCTAGACTCCACCAGTAGAATTATAATGCCCAGAGCATGAAAGTTGAGAATCTACTTTCATCAGACCTCAGTTAAAGTACTGACTTTAGTCCTGACCATCACAGGTTGTGAATGTCATTGAAAAGCTGTTCAAAAGAGAGTGAGGAAGGGTTGGAAAATGAAGCCCTATGAGAAACATCTTAGGAAGCTGGGTATGTTTGGCATGGAGAAGAAAAGACTGGTGACATGACAACAATCCTCAAATATCTCAAGGGCTGTCATGTGAAAGACTTGTGTTGTGCTCTTTAATAAAGTAAAACTGAAACCAATGGATTCAAATTAGAAAAAGGAAAATTCTGTATAAACAGAAGGAAGACTGCATCCCTTAGAGGATGAGGGGTCATTTTGAGTTATAAATATGATACAATGAGGAGGAATGGTGATAGGAAGCTTGGTAGGGGGTGTTATCTCCTATGGGACAGGAAGGGTTTAGTGCAGCCCCTTCTCATCTTGGCAATAACTTTTGTGAACAAGGAGGAATTTGAACACAAGTCCCCTGTTTCAAGGCTTGAAGCTGCCTTTTCTGAAGTCACATTGAAACCCCACCAACTACACCGCCAGCTCCCAAGACAGCTGGAGTGCTCATGTCTTGACGACATGACATGGCTTCAAGCCAGGAAGAAGCGAGAAAAGCTGCTTCTTTTTGAAATGGCTTTTCTCTGCGTAAGGCGCCTAGAGGGCACTTTCCTGCTGGCTTCAAGGCATGTGACATTTAAATGTCACCCCTTCAAGCCAGCCTGAAAGCACCTCTTTTTGCCTGTCTGTTTAGCCCCTCTTTAAAAAAAAATCCGAACTCTGAAATGGTTCTGGTCAAAAGCATTTTGGATAAGGAATACTCAACCTGTAACTACAAGATGAATTGACTTTGTATGTATGGTGTGATTAACAAATGGCTTGGCCAAACTACATTTCATTTTCACATCTCAAATGATAAGAGAATCAATCTCACTGGACTCTGTAATGAAAGCTTGTAAGAATGAATCATACCTAATCCTTTTTTGGCATACCTATTTATACTTAGTTCTTTTATCATGGAAATCAATATGGTCATTCCAAATCAGTGCAACTGTGATAAGTAAAAATTCCAGATGCTATGACTTACATGACTGCATACAAACTATATAGTATAAAATGTTAGACAGTAACATCTTTTTCATTGGGATTTACCAATCAATTGTTCAACTCCTAGTGAGGTGTGATAAGTGTGTGTGTGTGTGCGTAAGTGTACACATCCCAGCATATATTCTTAGCTACATCCAGAAGTTTAAACTGGTATTATTCAAATTTTCCTAAATGAAATTCATGCTCCCTGGAATGATATTGACAATTCGTCTTGGTATCTAATCTTTCCACTTTGTCCATCTGTTTGAATGATACTGTGCTGACTCATAGATTAGTTTGATTCTCTCACTAGAGCGTAGGTGCCAGGTAATGATGGATTTATATGGGCAGCCTGCAGAGCACATAAGTGACAAGCCCACTGCCAAAATCCCCTGCTCTGTGGCATTAGCAGTTCAACACATTTTCACCTCTGGTAGCAGTTTTTTGTGAGGATGTTATGTCTGCACAGGGAACGAGTAGTAACTCAAGAAAGTAAATGATATGTGTCCACCACTGTCAATCTACCATAATCCAGAGTAGTACCACAAACATAAAATAAGAACTAGAAATATGTACAGAGCCAAAACACACTATTTCATCCAAAGCTATACAATGTGTCTTTCAATGGGGCCGTTCAGACTATCATTATTCATTCTTTAAACTCATTCATTCTTTAAACTGGAGGGGAATGAATGGGGCCCTTTAAACATTGAAAAGGAACCCCAATATGGACTGGGGTTTCCCCTCTGGTTTAAAGTGCTCCATTCATAAAACTGGAGGGGAAAAGAGCCTCGTAGAATGTGCCTGAGCTGTCAAATTGAAAAAATAAAATAAAAAATATAATAAATAAAATAATATAAAAATAATACAATAAAATACAATAAAATTACTAATAAATAAAATACAATAAAATACAATGAAATAAATAATAAATAAAATAAAATAACTATAAAATGAAATAATACAAAAATAATTAATAAAAAATACAGTAAAATATAATAAAATATTTAATAAAATATTTTATTTAATAAGATATATATTAAATAAAATAAAATAAAAATACAAGAAAATAATAAATGAAATAAAACACAGTAAAATATAATAAAATAAATAATAAAATATTAAAACATATAATAAATAATAATAAAAAAGGACTGGGAGGAGGAGGAGGAGGGGACAGGATCTCCACAATTCGCAACTCTCCCCGCCCTATGCTCCATGCGCATAAGCTGTCAAATATAAAAAAGTTTTTAAAAAACCCAAGCAGCTCATGTGGCCAATGATTGCATGAGATGTCACCATGACATCATTTGATTTGAACCAAGAGGCTCCATTTTGAATTGTTACTTTTTTGTGTATGAACTTTGTTGGGGTAAAATGCACCGGGAAGCACCAATGGGGGCAAAAGGTAGTATGAACTTCTTTCTGGAGAGATTCGGTAATGGCATGCACGATCTTATCCAGATCTAAACAGGGCAAATGGGCTAGTCTGAATGGGGTCATGTGTATGCATATAAAATAGCTAACTTTATTCTAGTTTGTTTTAGATGTTTGGAGGGATTCCATGAATTAAGGTGAACAGGTAGAAGGAACTTTTCTTTACAACTGGTTGCCATGTGTCCCTTATTGTAAGGAATGCCCTTTATTTGAAGTTCAGGAAGCTTGTCCCTTATAGGACCACAGGTGCCCCTTATTATAAAGGCTGCCCCTATTTGAAGATGGAAAGCATTTCATTTTTGAGTGAACAAGGTGCCCCCTCCAAAAAAAAAAGTCTATTTTGGGGGGTAAGGGCCCTTCATAAAGACAGAAATCAGTGCATCATGTAATTTATGAATGTGGGTAATATGTTAATTTTACAGTTAATTTTCTGCATGGTTGACAGAAGTTAATGTTATAATTTGGTATTAAGGTTCAACACAAATTTGTTAATAGCTACTTCCTGATTGTGGACTCTGTATGTTATGTATTTTCACTGACCCTTGTTGCTCTTTTGAAAACCTCACAACACAAGATAGGAGCTAGGTCTCTCTGTGTTTTGTGTGCCAGAGGCTCCCTTCTTGGCAATTCTGCGTAAATGTAGGAAAGACCCCTGTCTGAAAAATTAGCGCTCCAGTATTGCTAAGGGTGGAGATTACTAAAGTTGATGAAACAGTCTGACAGATTCATATGTTTATAGGTTTATTGAGCTGAGGATAGGTTTTGAAGAAATGGCTTGGTGGCAAGTTAGTTCAAGAACCATAGCAATTCTACTTTTTGGAGCCAACTTCTGACAACCTCCGTGTTAGGTGAGAAAAGAAAAGCAGATCAGAAGCAAGGGAGTGAAATGGCTTTTTCATACGGTGAAATGGAAGGAGCTTCATGAATTCTGTGATGAAGCAGCAGAGTATAAATAAAATATTCTTCACTGAATATCCTAAGTGTGTGTGTGGGGGGGCACAATGTTTTGTTTTCAGTCTAGTTTATTGAATGGAGCACAGTTCATCTTTAATTGTGCCAAAACAATTGCAATACACACAATTGTTTAGACAGTGAGATAGTCTTCCAGGGAACAGGAATGCAGAAATATCTGCTGGCAGAGTGCAGAGTGACATAAACCTTGACCAGGAATACCTCCTCCTGAGGTTAAATGATGGTTGATGGAAATGCATCAGCATGCCACAGACAACACTGATCCAAATATAGATGTCATTTTTCTCTATGAGTGTATGCACAATTAAATCTGTCTGGCATCATAAGCTTGTGATGGGGATAGACTTTACAATACAAGGGAAATGAGAGAGAAGTCTTGCACTTTGATGAGCTGATGATGTCTTTTATTTCCATGCCTCTATGAGTCGTGTTGTGTTTGAGTGTGCATATGTGGTTGCAAGTTACCTGTTGACTTATGGCAACTCCATGAATTTCATAAGTTTTTCTTAGGAAAGGTATACTCAGAGGTTGTGTTGCCATTTTGTTCCTCTAAAATATAGCTTACAGCACCTCATATTTGTTGGCTGTCTCTCATCCAAGTACTAACCAAGGCTGATCCAAGATCAGATAGAATGTGGTGCCTTTTTAGTCTTTAGGCCTATTGTGTTTATAGCAAAAACTTAAGGTATTGTTCAAACCAAAACAGAAAGTCTTGTTTTTTAAAAATGTAAAATAGCTTTATAGCAACTGTATGTAACCAGATGGTAATTAAAAAGGAAATAACTGAAAATGTCTCCTTCCTGAGGTTCCCCCCCCCCCCATATATTGTGGAGCTGTTCAGTTGATTATAAACATTGGGCAAAGTAGTTTATGAAGGAATTCAGCATAATTGCCAATCAGACCCAGCTTGGAAATACAACTCACCCATTCCAACCGTGGGTTTGCTATCCACGAATTTGAGCATCCATGGATGGCAATCCCCATTGGCCCTAATGGTGGCATGTGCATGTGGCCATGTGTGAACTTCCATTAAGGACCATAGAACTTGAGGTTCTCCCAGTTTTTGGCATCTGTGGGGCGGGGAACCAGAACAGAACCCCGGTGTCATACAGGCGTCAAGACATAAGGAAACTAATTGCTGTGGAAATAATGATTATTGAAAAGTAGGTATCAAGGATTGCTAGATTATGGGCAAATTGCTTTACAGCAGAATTTCACACGTCTGCTGAGAAGTCCTATTAAGTTCCATGAAAGTTACCCCAAAGTAAGTGGATATAGTATTGCAGTTAAAGCTGACATGACAAATGGGGTAGTAAATAGTTACACCGTGTCAGAGTGATGGTTTCATTTATATATGTTCTATAGTTGGCCATCCTTATCCACAGATTTTTTTATCCACGGATTTGAGCATACATGGCTTGAAAATATTCCCCAAAAGTATAAATTCCAAATAGCAAACCTTGATTTTCTTTTTTATATACGGGACACCATTTTGTTGTGCCATTATATTTAATGGGACTTGAGCATACATGGATTTAGTTATCCACAGAGGGTCCTGGAACCAAACCCAGTGGATAAAAAGGGCCTACTGTACTTAAGGAATCAAATAAAACCATTTTTCCTGCCTTTCAACTAGATGATTGCTTTAACATTTGTTGTTTTGTAATATATAGCTTCTGTGTTGTCTTTTTAATGATGTTGCTACCCATTGTTTTCTTTCTTAAGATTTTAGTACAATACATGTTTGTAGTAGTTGTTATCTCATTTTAATCTATTAATTATTATCTATTAAGGTTTTTGCACTGCATGAAATAATTGTGGGAACCCCCTGACACTGCTGAAGGATTTAACAACCAAATTGAAACAGGCATGATATTGTCGATCCCACTGGGTTTTTCAGTTTCCTGCTGATATTCTCATTCTGTTCCTATTTCCATATCAGGTTGTAAAACCATTTTTGTCCTTAGAAAATAGCAACCATTCTATAGCACTTTACACACAAAATTAATTATTCCCCACCCCCCATTTTTTGTTATCTCCTTCCAGGTTACTAAATTCCAGAACTGTACATATGAGTTTGCATAGATTTTGAATAGGCACAAATGAGACCAGTTTTAAGACTGTAAGGCCACAGAGTCACTTAATTCCTCCGTACCCTTGGCACCTTTCTCTTGTTATTAAGCTTATTATAAATTGGCCTCTGTAGAAACCATACCAAAAAGGTTCTAAAAGTACAATCCTATGCATGTCAACTGAGACCTAAGTTTCATTGACACCAGTGAGGCTTGTTTACATGTAGGTAAGCATGTTTACATGTGCAACTTAAGATAATGTCATGAAGAATACTGGCCCATGGTCAATCCAGAAGAAAGATTCAATTATAAGCCCAGTCTGCATCTGTAAATGGAGTGGGAAGTGAATAGAACTCCTTCTGTGTCCGCTACAAAATGATTCAAACAGTCTTGTTTGGTGGGATTCTCCAGAGCTGGCATTCTCTTGGCACGGGCAATTTCCATGCCTGCCCTCTGTCAGATGGCATCTGCCACAGAATGGCAAATTTGTTTGGTGCAGTTATATACTGGGGTGGTCAGAGAAGCTCTTCTATGGAGACATTTTTCTGCAGTAATAAAATGTACAGGGGAACACTAAGGCAGCAACCTGATTCTATTAAGAAGCATTACTTCTGAGTAGACATCAATACGATTGCACGTTTTGCTATCCTCCGTGGGGAGAAAAAAACCAAAGAAATAGATTGTGTCTAATTATTGGAAATAAATAACATGGGAGGAAACAGCACAAGATGATAGCCCAAATGGGGGATTCATTCAACAGAAACCTAACCAGAGGTCTTATAGGATGTCTTTTTAGTAGCATGCCTTGGGGCTCCACACATCAGAACATAATTCTGTCTTTTTATAAGTAGTCATCACTTAGATATACATATCCCCCCTCCACTTATAAACACATAGGTAGTGTTATTATTACAGATGTGTAGCAAACTGTAACACAGCAGTAAACATGGTTCTTTTAAAATGTAATCCCATCCCCCAATGAAACAAACCAAGCCATTCTGCCACTTCAGCTTTATTCATTTTTAGCTTCTTTGGTTATTTCTTGGAAGTAGGAAAGAACATTCTCATTTGAGTCGCTTTTTATCATAGCTGTGGAAGACTAATTAAACTAGTGTGCTGTTTTACAGCTCGAAAGTAATGGCTTAAAATCTTTCTAGTACACCCACGGATATTAGAACAAAGTGATGCTGATGCACTTCCTGGAGAAATACTACAGATATTATATGAAGGACATGTTATGTAACTCTGTTATCTGAAGAAACATTCATTCAATCTTCTGCCTACTGGTTCAGAAGAAACACAGAGTGCTCTGGAAAGGAGTCAGTATGCTGAGATTTTATTGGGAAAACTGTATCTCATGCCACTTAACAGGGTAATGTTTTAACAATTAACAGGGCAATTTATAATCTCCAAGACAGATGCACCTGGTTAGAAGATGTTTGCTGCTCTGTGACAAAGAAAATTATTTAAAGACATAAATGGTCAAAGATCATAAAATTCATTGGATACTAAAAATCCAATCAGTTCTTTTACAGTATAAATGAGCCTTTTCTTTATATACATGTGCCAAGTGAAGGCTTTGTAAAATAGTGTTATGGGCGCGGGGGGGGAGGGGAGACAATGGGATCAAACTGGCTGCCCCATTACCAAACTCCATGCATACCACTTTGCATTTGCCACATGCATATCCATGTATGATCAAAAGTACATGAGAAAGTTTTAGCAAAGTGTGACTCATGGGGGCCACACATATCGGCTGTGGAAAACTCTCTAGAGCAATTTCCCCCTGGCCAACTCCAACTCACCCCTAGCTTTGCCCAACTCTCTTGGGAATTCACTTAGCCATTTGGGAGCACTTTGGGAGGGTTGGCAGGATCAGATGGGGTCTGCCCCACCAAAGTCTGGGAACAGGGCAAGAATGAACCCCAGAGTCTTGAAAGGTGCCCATTTCTGAATTTCAGTAAATAGACCATTAGACTTTTCTTAAATAATTATTAAATAATCCCACATGCAATAATTTCATATATATTTGTTCCCTTAATGCATGAAAATAGTGGACCTACTCCTGTGTAAACATCTATATAATAGCACTGTTAATCCAAAGGAATTAAACTATAAAGTATAGGTTGCATAAGCTAAACTTTCCCCACTTTTTATACAGGGAAATGCCTTACTTGTTGTATATATCTGTTATATATATATATATATATATATATTTGCTATATATAGTTGGTGTTTCCTAACTTTGCCAGTCATAACATTTTTATTGATGTTGCTATATTGGATTCTCATACTGATATCACTAGAAAAAAAGCAGCCCTAGAATTCTATACCCACTTAAATAGATGCATGCACCACTGAACACAGTGTGAATTTTTAATATAGACATGAACAGGACTCTACTCCAAGTTGCTGAGGTTTATGCAAATTCTCCTCTACCTCTTTTTAAACATAATGAATTATTCATGCTTATACAGTGTACCCGAGCCATATGCAGGCATGCAATACGTGGCGTCAAGCTTACGTTAAAGCTGCATGACAATAAAAGATATGGCACGTGTGCCTCACAGTGCTGTAAGCACGCACCCCATTGTTTTCAATGAGGCACAAGCATATGTGGAATTCCACTTAGCGGGGGGATCTGGAACGATCCCCCAATTAAGGGAAGGGCCCACTGCATACCATTCCCTAGGTATATAACATAGGAACATAATGGGCATGGGAGGGGACTAAGATCTGAAATTAGGATGGAGCAGAATGTGGTGGGACTGATTAGCTGTGATCGAGTGGAATTGGTACTAGGGTTAAGAGAAGGGTGGTATAGGGCACCTGTAGGACTGGACTAATAGGGAACCGGGAATTTCGTAGCCTACCCTCCTATTGGATAATCCCATAAGATTGTGCAAATGTGTTGACGTAGGCCCTGTGTACATGGGCCAAACAAACTGTCCTCCTCCCATCCTCTCAGTGGGAAGTCCAGCTCACACAGAGTCCAATCCCCACTTCAAGAGCAAATAGTTTGGATGACATCCAGTTAATTCAGCACCAAACCCTTAGCACACTTTTCAAAAATGCTCCATTTGCTCCAGATCTCTCCAGAAGTTTCAGACCCTTTTGTTGCAATACCAGCTGGCTGTTGGTATACGTATCCCACTATGCTGCCCAACGCAACTACTGTGGCATTGAGTCACTTGCTCTGAGGCATCCACCTATGTAATCGATGCTGGGCACCTCATTTTTACCTCAAAATGAGCAACTTGACATGGTGGCAGTGCCACCTGGTGGCATAGGGTGAAGAACATACAAACAGCCAGCCAGTATCACAACCAAAGATCCCCGATAATGGGGAGGTTGAGGCTGCTCTTGGAGTATTCTGGCCCATGCAGACACCCAGACCTTCCTTTTTCAAAAAGAAAAAAAAATATCTGAGAATCCAGGCCAAGCCATGGTACAAAGGAGCCCCAGGTGGTATCTGAATAGCTAGAATCTGGGTACAACTTGGCCAACTAGGCAATATTAAATTCATTTTCTTCCTTTCCTCCTTTTAGAAGTAATTGATTCTACAAAATATTTATTTTTACATCCAGATATAAAAGTGTACGTCCGTTTGTAAATAAGAACTTAAATGTGTGAAGATTGAAGGTAGAACAAGTGGACATACCAGTAATTCCAGTCCTCTCTCTGTGTATTCTTTTTCCTTTTTTTCTGAATAACTATTGGCATAGTTTACACATTTTACATACATTAGTACAGGCTAATGACAGTTTATGAAAACCTCAGCATACTGGCAAGAAGGTTTCACTGAATTCAGTTGGATTTATTTATATTTAAACAAGCTGCCTTCATGGTGTAGCCAGTACATGTCATTATGTAGTTGCAAAATATTTGCTTTTAACTTTAACAAACAAAACCCCTCCTAAGCAGAAGATTAATTTATGTCTTTTGAAAATATGCAAATTATTTTGAAATTTCAAAAAGGAGAGAGAAATAAAAGAGATCCAAGTTGGGTAGATGACAGGTGTTATTCTGCTTCCTTTTCCTAGGACTATAACGATGAAATCCGTCAAGAGCAATTGAGAGAATTATCATATTTAAATGGTTCAGAGGATTCAGCTCGTGGACGAGGCATTCGAGGAAGAGGGATCAGGGTTCCTCCTGCAGCACCTTCAAGGTCAGTTGGTTTGTCCTTTTTTAAAAAAAAGAAACATACAGTAAAATAGATGTACAAGAGCTGCACTCCTAGGTACCAGCAATGCAACTTAAATGCAAAGATGGTTCACAATTCAGAAAAGTGGATGAGATGTGGAAATTTTGTTTATACTGTATATTTGTTTCTACTAAGTCTCTACCTCTTCATTCAACAGCAATTATGATGTCGATAAAATATAGCTTATTAAATGCACAAACCATTGATGGCCATAACTAGCCATGAGATGAATGAACAAATAGACATGGTTTTTCAGTGCTTTCACTGAATATAATTGGGATCTTATGTAAACAATGTAAACACTTCCACCTGAATCCATATAATCTGTTTTTAATGGCCTTAATTCTCCTAGAAATTTTTATCATTAGTTTCTAGTTTGTTTCAGCCTCAACTGTGGTACATGCTCTGGTAACCTCATGCTTGGATTTCTATAATGCGCTCTACATGGGGCTACCCTTGTGCCTAACCCGGAAACTTCAATTGGTTCAAAACATGGCAGCCAGGCTTGTCACAGGAACATCAAGGAGAGAGTACATAACAACTGTGCTTGAATCTCTCCACTGGCTGCCAATTAGTTTCTGGGCACAGTAAAGGTGTTGGCTTTAACCTTTAAAGCCCTACATGGCTTGGGTCCATCTTATCTCAGGGTCCGCCTCTTCCCGTATGATCCCCCCTGCACACTCCAGTCCTCTGGCAGGAACTTGCTTCAGCCCAAGAAGACCAGGCTGTCTCAGGCCTCCCAGAGGGCCTTCTTTGCCACAGCTCCCAGGCTATGGAATGGCCTGCCAGACAAGATGCATTTCATTACATCTCTTGGTTGCTTTTTAAAAGCTATTAAGACGCATCTCTTCCGTCAGGCCTTCCCAGAAACCCCTTAACTCCCGGCTCTGGAATTGGATCATGTTTCCCCCTACCAGCTTTTAACACATGACCTATGACACTACAGCTTATACCACCCATGGAATGGTTAGCTGCCTTGTTATTGTATATGTTTTTAATTGTCTTTTGATTTTAACTTGCTACTAGTTTAATACACTTTTAAGGGGTGGGAGGTTGGGTAATGGGGTGTTGTAATTGTTTTATTCTGTGACTTTTATCTGCTGTAACCCACTTCGATTGTTTTGACAGAGGAGCGGGCTATAAATTATTATTATTATTATTATTATTATTATTATTATTATTATTTTACTATTATTAACAACTAGCATGGTCAAGGCACAACAGGAGTGGTAGTCAAATAATAATCCAGAGGAGCTAAACCTCCCCAACCCTGCCACCAAAGAATTTAATTATCTGCATATGCATTGTAATATGCAGTGGTCAGTCTCAATGAATTTACAAAGCACAGTGTTTGGTAGACTGAGATCCAAAACACATTGCAGAAATAATCCAGTTTGAGACCACTTTAACTGCCCTGGTTCATTGCTAGGGAACTGTGGGAATTGTAGTTTATTGTGGCACCAGAGCTCTCTGATGGAAAAGGCTAAGTGTCTCACAAAACTACAGTTTCCAGAATTCTCTAGCATTGAGCAGGGCAGTTAAAGTGGTTTCAAACTGGATTATTTCTCCAGTGTGTTTTGGATCTGAGCTATTTCTCTTATACTATGACTTCCTAACACCTGTAAATCTTTCATATATGTTGATAGGGAATCATCTTGATTTTGTTTAACTGTAGCAACAGTTTACTTTTTAAACTGCCTGTCAGCATACAATATATATTGTTCATTCTGCCAACATTTCTAGCTTTATGGGAGATTTTGGGTTCACCTATCAACCTGGCCCAATGTAGCACACCTAAATTTCATGCTTTGGAAATGCTTTTTGCTTGCACAGATCAGGCTAAATCACATTTAATCAACCCATATTCCTTTAGGGGAGGAGGTGTTTTATACCAAATGCTAAAAGGTCTTTTTGAAATTATAATAAAATCCACTGGGCTTGTTAACACTTAGGTTCCATTGATTCAGGGCATCTACTTTCATTGAGACCAACAACTTGATTTAATTCAGTAACCCTTTATGCAATTTGCTAGTACAGTCGGTCCTCCTTATCTACGGATATTTTTATCCATGGATTCTAGCATCCATGGCTTGAAAATATTCCAAAACAGAATAAATTCCAAATAGCAAACTTTGATTTTTCAATTACATAAGGGCCACCATTTTCCTTTCCCATTGTATTTAACAGGACTTCAGCATCCACGGATTTTGTTATCCATGGCGGGGATGGGGGTGGGGGGGCTGGAACCAAACTCCAGTGGATAACAAGGGCACACTGTATGTATAAACCCATAGTTATGTGTAATGTCCAGTGCAAAGACATTGTGAATGGCCAGATGGTGAAGACATGAAGTATGACCATGGTCTTCACATACATGTAAGTCAGGTTCCATAGGTCTATTAGATTCAGGCTTTTATTATTGCAAGTGTGAGCCTGGCAAGTTACTTCTAAGAAAATGAATATAATGATATCCATAATCAAGGAGTGAGAAAACAGTGATCTGAATTCAGAACATTATCCTAGCTAACACTGGGCCTTTACAGACTGCACAAAAGGGGTAGTCTGTAGGCACCCCTTTGAGCGGCAGATTGGGGCCAGGGCAGCCTCACCGGTTGCCCCAGAGGCCCCAATCTGCTGCTTATCCAGGCCGTGGGAAGGGGGCAAAACACCCTTCTCCACGGCTTGGAAAGGGCTGTCCTTGGGGCATGAAGCCCCAAGGACAGTGCGATCTGCAGAGGCAAGGGAGACGGAGAGGCGGGAAATAGAAATAAATATTTATTATTACTATTATTATTATTATTTCTCCCTTGCTTTGCTTCCGCTGCAATCTAGTTGCCGCAGGAATGACACGCTTGAGGGAAAGGAGCTCTGTTTCAGAGCTCCTTTCAGCTGTGCTGAAAGGACGCCCTACGCGCCCTCCAGCAGCACCATGACGTCAGGTGCGTGCCTGTCTATCTGGATGCCACACGCACTGAGACATCATCAAAGAGCGCCCATATGGACGGCACCATTTAAAAATGGTGGCGTCCATACATGTTAGAGCTGGGGAGTGTGCAAATGCTGAGCGCTCCTCAGCCCTAATCACGGTGTGGGGATGGCCCTTTTAGGCCATCTGTACCGCTCCCCTGTTTAGTCAAAAATGGCCTGAGCATGTCATCATATTGATTACCCTTAGCTATAACTTTCCAAGCTTTGCAGTAATTCTCTTACTCAGACCAGGAAACCTCAACTGAAACTTTGCAGGGTTATTTTAGTCATCATATTGTTTCTGTAGTATTTTTTTAAATAGCAGTTGTTGCCGTGTTTGGGCAGAATTCATCTTTTCCTTCTACTGCCAACATTGTTCTCTAGCTTAACTAGCTGTTATAACTTTGTAATATTTCCTCCGTGCCCAGTATATTTGTAAGCCAAAGTCACATTACCTGCCACTCTTTGCTATGTTGGAAAGCATGTTAGAATCTTTGAACCTAAAGTAAAATGAATTATTCAGTTTCATTATGTTTTGAATCAATTTTCTACTGAACAGCCCACTTTCTAGTTGACTTTATACACCCTTCATCTCTGTATTTGAAATACTAGATTATGCTTAATGAATATGTGACAAACACATGTTATATCTTTCTTGTATTTCATCCTTGACTTGAATGCAAAGGGGATCTGTATCACTTATGGAAAGAATGAAAGTAATTTCAATAAAGTATTTTTCTTAGTAAAACACATGCAAACATACATATGCACAAATGACATTTATTATTTATTGAACCTTTAGTATTCTCTTTAAAGACAGAGAATGGAAAACACAGTCTAAATAATACTTCACAGATACTGACTGTCCTGAAAGGGTAAAGAGAACCAAAATAATAAATACTGTTTTTTAATAAAAGTTTGCTCAGTTGAAGTTAAATCAATATGTAGGAAATCAAAAGGAACTCAGAACACTACAGATGGACATGTTTTAAATATGACAAAGGTAACATCAAAGTCATAAAAACACTATTAGGAATATTATTCCAATGATCAAGAGTTGTTTTCAACAAAAAATTGTTTATTATATTACGTGGTGGCTTGCACGTGCCTCATTCAAAAGGCTACCCTGGCAACAAACCCCCAAAAGGTAGATTAGGCTGCATATAGTGATTCTCTGAAGCTCTTCCAGTGAAATCTGCAATGGAATAAAGGTTTTCAGTCTGAATCTCCAAGACCAATTTGATGGAATCAGTGAAAGCTCCTGAGTTCTGTATAAAGTTGTATTGGTATCTTTTTTTTTTCCTTACAGAACTGACAGAAATTATTCATTCTGCTTTTTTTATGTAATGCTCATGCTGCAATTTAATACATTTATTATTTATTTGGTTTATATTAGAAAATAATAATACCATCTTCCAGCTGCCTGAAAAACCTGCAAGAATAGCTTCCAAACTAAAAATGTAGAAATCAATTTTTAAAAAAACAAAATGTGACTAAAGTAGGTACAATACACTGGCTCAATATTTAATAGCAGCACAAAAGTAGACAAAACAACTGGATAATGTTTGAAACGCATTATCTCATCAGAATGTTATTGTTTGTATCATTGTGGGTTGTTTTGGTTTTTTTTAATAGCCTATGGTGAGATGCTCTCAGAGGGATGTACAATTAACAACAACAAAAATCATTACAAGTCCAGCAATAAAAGAGCTTAAAACAAATAGAACAACATTTTAGGAAGCAGCAGATACTAAAAGAAGCAATATAAAAAAACATTGCAAAGAGAAAATGGCTAAAAAATGCAATGTACGTAGCTGCAGAAATACAACAGATGGGAAATTCTGCCCTGTTCAATGTTTCCCACATTCAAATTTTTTACACTTGAACTTGATTAACTTGAAGTTAATCGTGGCTATGGAGGAATTTCAGAATTTGGTTAATTCTTCAAATGCAAACTGAATAAAAATCCCCTTGATACTGGTATAGCTATTCCCAGCATGAATGTTGTAATTTGCTCCCATGGAAATGTTAATATGAATAAGCTCTGAGAAAAAAAAAAAACAATCCTAATTCAATACCAAGATGGCTGGATACACAGGAATTCCAACCCAGACTTCTGAGTTTAAAACACTCTAAAGTATCTAGCCTGGTCTGTCAGAGAGCTCTGGTGCCTCACCAAACTACAAATTCCAGCATTCTATAGGATAGAGTCATGGCTGTTAAAGAGTTGTCAAACTGCTTCAGTTCTGCATTGTGGATATACCCTGAGTTGTTTATTCCATGTGCATATGAAAAACAAACAAACAAAGCACATCTAACTCTTTCTATCCCAAATATGAAGATATGTCTGAACTTGGGCAAAGACTTACCAGGGGTAGTTAACTGAAAGGAAATTTTCACCCAATCATTCAGATGAATTAAAAACTTATACAGTGAACTATTTTGGTTTGTTATGGAATATATAATAACTTGCACTTTGACTTGTGCCCTGGAACCAACTGACAGCCTGTGCAAATACAAGAGAATTGGCATGGCATGCCTTGAGAAGCCAAAACTGCCTTGGCCACTACATTTTGCACCAACGTGAGTTTCCAAACAGGCCCAATGTAGAGTGCATTGCAACAATCGAATCTACATGCAAGCAGCATGTGAATGAAACTGCAAGATCTATGAAGTTCAGGAAATGGCACATCTGTCAGATCCCACAAGGCTGTTGTGAGGATAAATTAGGGAACAGGAGAGCCCTATACAGACTGGACATAAATGTAAATAATAAAAATGGCATTACCAGAGCCTGTCCCTGTGTCCTTTCTTCTGCTATTTCTGGTCTTGTCTCACTGAAAATCTCTAGTGGAAGGTTCCTTCCTTCTATTCTTTAGTATTACCTAGTAAAAAAAAAAGCTAAGGCTGCATCTACACTGTAAAACTGATGCAATTTGACACCACTTTAATTACCATAGCCCAATACCATGGAATGGTGGGATTTGTAGCTTTGTGAGATATTTACCTTTCTCTGTCAGAGATTCCTGGTAGTCATAACAAAGTACAAATCCCAGGATTCCATAGTATTTAGTCATGACAATTAAAATGGTCTCAAACTGCATTAATTCTGTAGTGTGGCAGCAACCCTGGTGAGTAAACCTTGATGTCAAAAGAAGTTCTGTTACGTTCTATTATGCGTGAAAGGCTGTCAGGCCATCCGAAAGATCGTATTTTCCCATACAAACCTACAAGAATTATAAAATCACCAAAATACACTTTCTCTCCATCCTGTCACCATCACAAGCTTGCTTGGTGAAGACAGGACAGACAGGCTTCTCAGTAACTGCTTCCACCTTCTAGAATGCCCTTCCATGGGAGGATAGACTGGCCCGCTTCACCAGCAGGCAAAGATATTTTTAATCAAGCAGGCTTTTAATAGACAATCATATCAGGCAGGCTTTTATACATGATGTGTGCTCTAGTTTTGTTTTTCAACTTTTGCATTTTTAATGTAATTTTATATGGTTTTAGCTAGATCAACGGTTCCCAAACCTTGGTCTACCAGCTATCTTGAACTACCCAGAAGTCTGAGCCAGCTTGGTCAACAGTCAGGAATTCTGGGAGCTGAAGTGAAAAACTTCTGGAACACCAAAGTTTGGGGATCACTGATCATTTTAATTGTTCTTAATTTTTTATTATTTTTTATTTATTAAAATAATTTTATCTGTATGTGGTCTCAGGTCCCTTTCTGGGAGTAAGATGGCATAGAAATGGGGAAAAAAACTTTGATCTATCTGTCTTTAGAGTTTCCCTTCACAGTAATGCAAATGTCCTGTTCCTTCTCAGGGGACGTGGGAATGCAATTCCTCCTCCACCCCCTGGACGAGGAGCTCAAGCACCAAGAGGAACTCCTGTGACACGTGGAGTACTCCCGGTCCCTCCAGTAGCCAGGGGTGTTCCAACCCCTCGAACAAGAGGAGTACCAGCAGTGCCCGGTTACAGGCCACCCCCTCCCCCAGCACATGAACCTTATGAAGAATATGTAAGTACCTTTTCCTTAACAACAACAACAATAACAAAGTATTCAGTGTTTGCCATGTTTTGATATCTTTGCAAGTGCTAATTCATAGGTTAATTGAACATTGGGTGCCCAACTAACATATTAAAGGTACTGCTTGCACTGTAAATGGTTGGTGGTATGAGTAAAGTGTTAGATTTTGCACTGAGTCCCCATCAAAGATGCCATTGTGGCACCAAGACCACTACAAAAGCAGACATGATGATGCCCATTTGAGATTATTCTTGGTATTGTCTGCTGCATTACGTATTTAAGCCCAACAACGTGGAAGCTAAAATAATGAATTAACCACTGGTTCTTGTGTTATTGTGGGTATATTGCATTGCCTTTATTTTTCTATTATTGCATTTCAACATGGGATTGGTACACGAAAGGAAAAGCATATACCAGTGTTTTTATATAGCATGCTCTATCTGCTTCCTCTGATACTGTTTCATAGCAAGGCTTAGTCCTGTATAATCAAATGGATTAATGATAACAACTTTCAAAATTCACTTTTGGCAGCAAATAAGACTTGTACTCCTTTGTCACTTGGCATTTATGATATTTCTGATAGCTTTCTCATTAAATACTTCCCAAAACTGAGAATTCATAAATATAAGAGGGCATTAACTCTTCTAAGTTTTAATATGGTATCTATAGCTCTCTGGGATGGGAGGTTTAGAGAGATATTCTATTCAAACAGACAATGTCCTTGTACTTTAGAAGAAATTGAAACAATGTCATATTTTTCTTTTCTGTAAATATTACAGTCGTCCCTCCTAGTTTGCAGTGGATCTGTTCCAGACCACCACCACCCCATGAATCAGAAAACTCACAAATATTCAAGCCCCACTGGATATAATGGGTGCACCACAGCTGCGTGTGCCATTTTGTCACTCCTGGCTTCCTGTCTGTGGAAATTCAAAACCACGAACAGGAAGTCTGCAAACAAGGAAGGACAACCGCATTGCCCATTCTTCCACTAATTACTTTGTATCCAGGAAGACCACCCAAATATTACAGCTTAAATTCCACTGCTAGTCCTGTCTAGGGCAGATTAATTGAATGAATGGGATTTGCAGAAGTTTTGATTTAGCCATTCATCATTTGATTCAATTAGTCTACTGTGGTTGAGACTAGCAAGTGATTTAGACTTTAATCTCTTTTTTCAGTATGATATGAAACAGAGTATCACAGCTACCACAACCAATTTTTTGCTGTGGATAGTGAGAATACAACGTCAAGTTTTGTCCAACTAAGATAATTTTGGGGATTTCTTATTGACATGTTTATGAATTTTATTTAATTGAACTTTGTTTATGTTATATATTTTTCATAAGTTGACAGGATCAACACATTTATTATTTTATAACAAAATGTATCTAATGTAATGATATACATAGAATGAGTTGTCTCATTTCCTCTGAAAACACAATTAACAATAAAGGAGTTCTTTCATATTGCTGATCTAACATGACAAATGCTCTTTGGTTAGTCGGTCTCATCTTAAATAAATCATGCACTTTTATAAACTTTCAAGGATTATTTATGCATATGACTTTTTATTAAATGTTACTTATTCTGCAGGGCCTTTAAGATAGTTTTTGAATAGAGAATAATACTATGGCAAAAAATTTCAGTACATTTAATAATAATTTTTAATTAATATTTAAATAATTTCATAGGAGAGAAGTGGCACACAAATATAAAGTGTAAGAAATAAGGCATGTGTATGATCTGTGCAGTGCTGTTGTTGTTGTTTTAAAAATCCATAGGGATTTGTTGTTGTTGTTGTTGTTGTTCGGCTTGATATAGTCTAGAACTGTAGCAGGGAATTGACTGTTCTAAGAATCTAACAGATGATGTGTCAGATCATCTGGAATACTGTGTCCACTTCTGAGCACCACAGTTCATGAGGCATATTGATTAGCTGGAGTGTGTCCAAAAGAAGGTGACCAAAATGGTGAAAGGCCTGGAAACTATGCCCTATGAGGAGGGGTTCAGGGAGCTTTATATGTTTAGCCTGGAGAGGAGAAGGGTAAGGGGTGACATGATAGACATCTTTAAATATTTGAAGGGATGCTGTATTGAGAATGGAGCAAGCTTGT
Source organism: Urosaurus nigricauda (assembly GCA_034509955.1). Lineage (NCBI taxonomy): Eukaryota > Metazoa > Chordata > Lepidosauria > Squamata > Phrynosomatidae > Urosaurus > Urosaurus nigricauda. The sequence continues at coordinate 249,206,819 of JAOEGL010000001.1, read as the reverse complement.
TTTCTGCTGCTCCAGATGCTAGATTCCACCATCAGGAGGAAGAGCTGTTTAGCAGTGGAATACACTGCCTTGGACTGTGGTGGAGTCCCCTTCTTTGGAGGTTTTTAAACAAAGGCTGAATGGCCGTCTGTTGGGAATGCTTTGATTGCATATTCCTGCATGGCAGGAGGTTTGACTGGATGGCCCTTGGGGTCTCTTCCAACACTGTGATTCTATGAGATGTATCTAATATTTGGGGGGTTGAAGAGATCTTACATGTTGGCTAGGGAATTCTTGGAGTTATAGGAAAAGGGGAAAGACAACATTCCCATGCTGTATCTGAATTTGAAACCAGTATTGCTGAGTCAGTCAGATTTTGAAAGAAATTTCTCGGGAAAATCTGCTTGGTGGTGGTGGTTTTTGAAGGTGTTGGTGTGTTTTGCCTCAGAATATTTCCCTAGTCTACATGTTTGTATTCAGTCTAGACACTGGAACCTTTCAAGCTCCATAGATTTCAATGGAAAATAAATTAAGGACATGTTTAACTTTTCAGCTGAAACAGATATTATTTAGCATTATTTAAATCCATTTTCATGTCTCAACTTCCATAGACACATCAAGTCAGTTGCTGAATGGCAATTCAATACTTATATAAATTACAGTTATTCAACTGATATGCTGTAGCTAGGACTAGCAATTGGAGCTAGGCCTTGTATGTTTAATTCTGAAAGGATGACACCCTATTATTTGTAAAGTTAAAGATATGCCATTCATTCAAAGAAGACTTGCTTTCAAGTGATTTATACGTGTCACCTGCAATGCATGAAGACTCTGCTACATCCAATTTGGGGTAAAGCAGATTGTCTCATAATTCCCCACACCAGCCAGAAATGGATATATACTGACAGTGTTTGCTAAACAGAAATCCATAAATTTCAGAAGTTCTGGTACATTCTGTGGAGCAAGAAAGATGCATGTAAACATCTGAAAAATTCACATAGAAAAACACATACATTTCAAAAACACAAACAAATGCTTATTTAGTCAATGGGGAGATGTTTGAAAATAATGGGAATGTGAATTTTTAAAAATGAACACAAAAATATGCAAAAATATTTTCTAAAATATGCCAAACTAAGCTGAATTTTATTTTTTAAAAAAAATTCTGCATAGAATCAGCACAGAATGAACTTTGAGCTGTGGAAAAAGTGAAAGGTTGTGGTTAACTTTCAGATTGTGAGGTTAAAGAGATCAGCATGGTAAATTTATGCCACATCAGCTGTTCTCAACAATACTGATCAGTGTTAGCATTTGATTGGCTTCAGGCTATTGTAAATATATATGCTGTATATATATCTCCCTTCCCCAGAAAAGAAGTAATGGAACATATCAGTACACATATTTAATTATTAAAACTTAATATTAACAGAATTGGGCCTAAACCAGTTGACTGCCAATGTGATGGAGTGACCTCTCCTCCCACACATAACCCTCCAGTCCTCCAAAAACCAAAAAATAAGTCACCCAAAGGAGGACATCCATCAATAGAACCATCCTTCTGGATTTTGGCCCAAGTGGTTAAGACACCTTGATTGCATGATCTTCAAGTTGGCAGTTCGAGGACCAAGTGCTGCATGATGGGATGAGCTCCTGTCATTAGTCCCAGTTTCTGCCAACGTAACAGTTCGTAAGCATGCAAATACAAGTAGATAAATCGGTACCATGTATCATTGGGAAAGTAACAGCATTCATTGCAGTCATGCTTGCAACGTGATCACCAGAGCAGTCCTCAAACAGTGCTTGCTCTTTGGCTTAGAAACAGAGATGAGCACCTCCTCCTACTGTCAGTTATGACTAGACATTCATGTCAAGGGACTAACTTTACCTTTAATCAATAACTACAGCTGGCCCTCCACATTTGAGGCTTTGACTTTTGCAGATTTGATTATTTGCAGTTTTGATTAATATATTTTCTTTAGGAATCTCTAGGTCCTCCAGCACAACTCTGCCACATATTGACCATAGAGTTGTGCTGGAGAACCTAGAAGTTCCTCAAAAAAAAACCCCACTTATATAGGTATTTGTTGGTCCTCCAGCATGATTCTATGATCAATGTCTGACAGATGTTGACTATAGAGTTGCACTGGAAGACCTGAAGATTCCTAGAGAGGTGTTCTCTGAGGTAAAAATATAATTTTTTTTATTTGTGGTTTGTCCAGATTCATGGGGGTCCTTCACCTCTAACCCCAGCAAATGTCAAGGAAGCACTGTATATCCCACATTATCAAAACACTTTGAAATGTCAATGCCTTGAAGGAAAGGCAATCAGAATTTTAACTGTGCATGTTTAATCAGAAGTAATCCCCAATATGTTCAGTTAGGCTTATTCACGTCTAAGTGTGTACAAATTTTCTGCCTGAGTGAAACAACCATATTAGATGCTTGATTATGCACCATGAATGTATTTACTGTATTCCATATTATGTCTCACAAAAGACATAATACAAGATGTCTAGATGCTAAAACAGCCATGCACATTTATATTATAAGGACGAAATTTGCCTTCAAAAGCAAAAGCTGCTGGGCACAGTTCATGAACCCATAAAATGTGATCAAATAATGGCTTGTAAACTGGGCTCATAGTTTAATCTTCTGTTCATAAATAACCTCTCTGCTCCTCTGCTATTTATTTCTTTGACCCATATAGTAACAAGGCTCTATATAAGATACAGGGAGTAGGAATTCTTGAAGAAGATTAATATATGAAGTTAGCTGATCTATACTTCTTGGATTAATATGCAGAATGGAACTCAGCTCTGTACTAATTTTCACATTTTTCTGAATGTTGCAGCACAGTTCTTGGAGGTTAAATATATCCAACCAGTCATTGTAAATCTCTGTTTTGGAAAAATGTGCATTTAAATATATATTGTGAGAGAAAATAGATAAAAATAAATATTTTGAGAAGATTAGAACACTGCAGATTACTGCCCAGTGTGAGATGGTGATAGCTCGCTGGTTTATAACTGATTCCACACTGGCCATAGGAAATAGCCAGCAGTTTTATGACTTCATATTGCCAACATCACTGTGCCTCTAAGACTGCTTCATGGCTCCCAGTGGAAAGGGTTTAGAGCCCTCTCCCCCTCCATCACCATTCGGGATGTGTGGCCATCATCAGTTCCATTCTGGTCCTAGTGCTACAATTAATAATAATAATAATAATAATAATAATAAATCTTTATTTTTAGCCCGCTCCTCTGTAGAGCACAATTGGAGCAGGGTACAGCAATTGCTGCTGTACTATCTCAGCTGCTGCTATGGAGGGCTATTGACTGGCTGTGATCACCTATCTCATATATTATGGATGGGAGGATATTACAGCTGACAAATTAGATTACAGTATGGAGTGAGAAATGCCAATATGTAAGTCTCGGTTAGGATTAATGAGAAAGAAAGATAATACACTTGAAATTTGTCAACTTGAATTGGTTAATTAGTAATAAAATTATGTGGTGATATTGGACAAAAAGGTTTTAGAGGGCAGTGCTGAGCCACCCCTTAATTGCATCTTTTTTTAAAAAAAATCCACATTTTAAGCTAGAGCAGTGGTTTTCAGCCTGTGGGTTGTGACCCCTTTGGGGCTGAAAAACTCTTTCACAGGGGTCACCTAAGATCATAGGAAAACACATATTTCCAATGGTCTTAGGAACCAAGATACCACAATTTTATGGTTGGGGGTCACCACAACACAAGGAACAGTATTAAAGGGTTGCAGCATTGGGAAGGTTGAGAGCCACTTGTCTAGAGTGACTTGACTATTTGATTATGCCCTATAGAGACAACCACATTTATTTTGAGACAATATACTGTATTGTATACTGTACATAATGTATACAGTTTATAATGTATACTGTGTATAAAGTATGTTGTTAATATTTGGGGGAACATACATGTGTTTTTAATTAGGTCATCAGTTTGACATTGCACCAACAAATCTGCTGAAAAAGATTAGTTTCCTCTATTTATTCAGAAGGCTGATTTAAGATCTAATTGTTGTAGCTCCATTTTTCCTCATCAGCTTGGGGAAACTAGCACCAGAGCACAAAATACCAATCAAGGTCGTATGTATGTGCCTTCAAGTGAGCTGTCAATTTATGGCAAATCCATGGATTTCATAGGGTTTTCTTAGACAAGGAATACTCAGTGAAGTTGAAGGCTTTCACAGCCAGCATCTGTAGTTTTTGGTTGTTTTTTCAGGCTATGTGGCTATGTTCTGGAAGAGTTTATTCCTGACATTTCATTAGCATCTGTGGTTGGCATCTTCAGAGAATGATGAGATGGAAGTGAGTGGGGTATATATACTGTGTGACCCTTGGTTGAGAGGAAGTGATTTACGTGGTAATGTGTGTGCTATTGGTTTTGCCAGTTCAAGCACAGACATTCTAAAGTCACTGCAAGCAAAGAAATGCATACATTGAAAGTAGTGGGTGTGTTGTTTTGTGAGTTCCCAGAGAACCTATTGACACTGTCTAGTAGGGTGTCTCATATGACCTGAAGGACTATTTTATATATTGTTTTTGTTTCGCCTGCATTGGTGGCTGGCATCTTTGAGAAGTTGCAAGCCCAAAATGCAAGTGAAATGTCAGGAATAAATTCTTCCAGGACATGGCCACATGGCCTGAAAAACCGACAAAAGATGCCAGATGTGAAAGCCATCAAGTTCATATTTTATATGTTGTGTTTTAGAAATCTAATATAAAGTACAAAACCTGGAAACTTATTTTTTAGGGAAATATTGTTACTCATTATTAGTTTTGAAAAACACCTACTTATTATGGGATTACAGTGGGATCTTTTTTTCCTTTTTTTAAAAATGCCTTGTTAAGTTGTTTTTAAAAACCATGCCTTGTTAAACATGTTGCTGCCTCCATGAGGAAAGAGAAGGCTGAGCACACCCGGCACCATTTCCCTGTGGTGACGGTGGTTTCCTTACGAGCCCTACTTCCCCACGGGTTGCCTCACAACAAAGCCACTGCTGCCGCAAGAAGGCAGGTGCACCCAGCCCTGGTTCCCTGCAGCAGCAGCAGTTTCCTCACAAGGAGGCCACTGCCACTGTGAGGAGGGAGAAGGGGTTAGTACAGCCTTTTAGCCATGTCCCATGGTAGCTATGCCCCTGCATTAGGTGAAACAAAGGGGCAGAATGCCACTGCTGAGCTGCAGTACTCCCAATCTTGCTCTCCAGGAAGAATCATGATTATTTTAGAGCTTCGGCAGTAAAAAAATATATATTAAATTCTGGAATTGATGTGGCTTGTTCACTAATTCTGATCATAACTTTCTAATCCCTTGGAAGAGATCCATGAAATCACTGTGGATCCACATAGTTGTGTAATTCAGAAACCCCAGTCCACATGGAAGTGTACCATAGAAATGTGGCTTTACATGCTGTGTGATTTTCTGAAGGGCACCTTCATTATCTGGGAAGTTTTGCTTATAAATAATAATATATAATGAAAACTTGCATGAGGGGAGGTGGTCGCATTACCTAATCACTTTCAACTGTAAATGTATGTGTGTTTTTTTTTTCTTGATCCTGACCAGGATAGGGAATGATATAGTTTTCCATATGTCATTGGACTGCAACTCGCACCAATCCTGGCAGCATAGAGAATTATGAGAAATTATGAGGATTGCAATTTGCATGATTCCTGCCCTTGATCTGTAGCTGCAAAGGTGAAAGGAAAGATCTGTCCACTGATAAAACAGAATCCTGCTACAAGTAAACTTTACATTCAAGAAATTTAATTGTAAATATCTCACCTTCACTCCCCAGCCTGTATAACCTAACGCATGCATAGCTGTTTGTCTGTGTCCCTTGACACCAGCTAATGTATCAGTAGTGTAATGGACTATATAACCTGGAAAGATCTTTTAAAACATAGCACAAAATAACAAGAAAGAAAATGTGATAATACTACATTCAACACTATAGTGCATAGTATCCTCTGAAGTTTGGCACCAGGAATCCCATGGATACCAAAATCTGTAGATGCCCAAGTCCCATTATATAAATGGGGTAGGAAAATGGTGTCCCTTATAGAAAATGGCAAAATCAAGGCTTGCCCTTTTGGAATTTATTATTTTTAATAATATTTTCAAGCCATGTGTAGTTAAATCAATGGATGCAGAATCTGTGAATACAGAGGGCCGACTGTATAACTCTGGTTTTCTATGCTGTTTTTTAGAGTGCAGAACAAATGATTGAACATGAAAGCTAATGTCACATCCAACTGTTTAGGCTCCATTGGCTATTTTTATTTTTCAATACTCTAGGCGAGTTGGAACTGTACTTATCCAATGAATTCATAGACAATGATGAGCACTACAGCAGAAGACATTTTGTCACATTTCAGTGTTTCTGCACAGATTATGAATATGTTAGATATTTTACAGTTATACTCAAAGTGGAAGTAGGGGCTTTTATTTAAAAATGAAGTCGAAATCTTTGAAACCTGAAATATTGCATGCTGAACATCTAGAATGTAAATGAGAGGAAATGACACTTCATTAGATCATAGTGTTGAGGACACAATTGATGGACCATGAGAAGATGATTCATCTGATTTGCAGGAATGGGACAAAATGTCTGGCAGAATGAATGAAGCAGAGAAAAGTTTTCACTAGCTATATGAAATCTGGATGGGAAAAGGGGAATCATTTCAGGAGGTGATAAGAGAAATTTGAAAGAAGGATCATTCTTGATGCTGTTGACACTTCTCCTATATTGGCCTTTCATAAATAGATTTTTCAGAGGTTTCTGCTGTTTCCAGAAGCTAACAATCATATTTTTCTTCAAGGGATAATGGTATAGGAAATATTCAAAACAACCTCCTGCTTAAAATCTCTTTCAGTCCTCAAGCTTCAGCCCTGGTAAGATTACCCTATTTTAAAGGGAAAGAAGAGCTTGAAAAGTTACTTTTAAAAAGTAAATGGTTACTGTTATAGCTCTAAGTCCCCACCCAGTAACTATTGCCTTACTATTATAATTACATTTTTGAACTTGACAGTTTAGTTTCCCATTTCACAAAAGTTATCAAAATAAAAATGACAAGCTGTTGACCTCTCATCCATCTTGTCATTCCCCAGACATCCACAACAGAGGATGAGACATCAACAGGAGGGAAAATGTGAGCCAGCATTTGAATTATGCAATATCCTTCTTCCACCACTTAACCTCCACCCCATAAAATAAAAGTAACTGAAAATTTGGAGAGCCAGCATGGTGTAGTGGTTTGAGCATTGGACTATGACTCTGGAGACCAGGGTTTGATTCCCCACTTGGCCATGGAAACCCACTAGGTGACCTTGGGTGAGTCATACACTCTCAGCCCCAGAGTTTGCCTTAGGATTGCTTTAGGATTGCCATAAGTTGGAGAGGACTTGAAGGGACACAACAACAAAAACCTTAAAATTTAGAATTCCATTGCAAAAGAGGTGGAATTTTTTCTCATCAAATACAATTATCCTCCATCCGTTAAAAACAAATATAATAATTTTTGCATTTTTTAGATGCATGTTCCAGGTCAAACAACAGTACACAAACTTGGAATGAGAATCCAGTGTACTCTCTGGATTCTGTGCAGCTAACTATAATTGAACATTTCAAACAAAACCACAATTTAAGTCCCATTATATATTATCACAACACATACAACTATTTATACATTAAATCTGACACATATGTACCATCCCTAAAGTGTTGTTTAGCTCATTTCACTATTAAAGCTATAGTGGCTACCAAAACTACATTGGCATCAGTCAATGGAGACGGAAAGAGACCTTTTGATAGGACATAATTTTCTTATCAGATCCCATGTTTAGAGGTATATTCATAATGTGACTGAAATGTCTCAAACATCCACTGAAATTTCTTTACACAGATGGTTTCCCAGGTAGAATAATGCCTGGGCAGTTTGTGACTGCAGTAGCCACTTTAGTATTAACATAGCATATGGAATGAACCATAGCCATTTCTGAATTGCAATCTATTAAGAAAAAGGCATCAGGATGAGCAACCAGGTAGAGGTACATCTGTAAAACAGCTGTGTAGGAAACCACAGAATCACTGGAAGCCTTGCATTCTCTCTAGAGTAGACCAATTCTCTGCTGAATGAAAAAAAAAATCCTGAACTAGGGCATCCCCAAAATATATCTGTCCTACTTCTGCTCTAGGATCCATAAGGCAGAGCACATGTCCTCTCCACACCGGATATCTTTCAAATGCTAAAATAGCCAAGAATTTAAAGACATGGCTATGTTAATCTGGCATATCAATATGCAAAGGGATCTTGTAGCACCTTTGAGACTAACTGTGTGAAAAAAATTATAGCATAACCTTTTGTAGACTTGGTCATGCATCTGAGAAAGCAGACCAAGTCTACAAAAGCTTATGCTACAACTTCTTTCACACAGTCTCAAAGGTGCTACAAGAATAGCCAAGTCATAGTATAGTAGAGGAGTAGGAAGCATGTGGACCACTCAGAGGTTGTTGGACTGCAAGTCCCAGCAGCCCTAGGTAACACATTCAATGCTGAGGAATTCTGAGTGTTGCAGTCCAGCAGCATCTGGAGGCTCTTATGATTCCTTCCACTGATGTTCAAGCTCTAAAGTATTATCCACATAAATCTCATGGATGTAAACTCTTGGATAATCAAACTTCATACACCTGAGTAGAAAGGTAGCATTTCCTGACAGCCATTTTGTAAATGGCTGCCAAAACATTTATTTTATTTTATTTTATTTTTAAAAATCTGCTTTATTTACCAGTCATCTTGTAGCCAACCTTGCACAACACTATCTGCTATTACTTTTCCCCACCTGGTTTATTACATATTATATGTCTATCCTTCCTCCACTGAGTCAGAGAAAGATCCAAACAATTAAATATTTTAGGAAAGCATATTTAATAGCATTGAAAATATTGAAAGCAATCTTATAATCCTAATTCATTTGTCAAGCAGAGCAAGTCTTTCATTGAAATTTATTTTATTATTATTGTTATTACAATCCATAGTTCTTATGCTGTTGTACTCAGTGTAACTATAAACAATGAACAAGTGGTGGAAAAACTACAGGGAACAGTGATAATTGGAGCAACCTAGAATTGCAAACAGTGGAACTTGCCAGTATGAATAACATATTGATTTAAATTGATGGATTAGTTTTTATGCCTAAGGCATATAGATAAAAGGGGAAATGATATTGCACTAATATTTGCAGTGTCTTGAAAACTCAGATTGTATTTTTCACCTTAATGACAATAAACAGTAGATTGATTGTATGTTATTATGAAGACTATATTGGGAGGGGGTATTAGATGGATGTGGTGTAGAATAACATAGGAGAAGGAATGAATGCAATGTTCAGTACATTGAATTAAAGTAATGGTATTCATTTGTTGTTGGGAAGGGGGAGATCCCTCAAATAAATATACCAAAGCAACAGTCATTTAAAAAAATCAGAAAAAGTGATTCACACTGTTTTATACTTTTGTGGACTTGTTGACCTTAAGCAGTTACAAAAGATGGGCATGATCCATTTGGAGCTTCTGGTATACAGGTTCTGTCAAAATGGAGCATTCATGGTCACATCACATGAGCTCTTACTTTATTCCATCATACATTTCCCAAGGGAATGTGAGCTGGAGAGGTTTGTGGTGAACTGTGCCCTTCTTAAAAAAAAAAAAAGCCTCAAAAAAGAAATTCGCAGTTACTCTGATCCACTTAAGTCAAAAGTGGGCAACTGCCATGGGTTGGGGGGGGCAAGAACTTGGAGGGCACCCCTCAATGCACTCTTCACTGGTCAGAAGCTTTCATAGATTATAGAATTGCAATGCTTTACATCTTAGAGCGTAACCCTTGTTGGAAAAAATGGGTAAAGGCCAAGAATCAAGCATCTGTTAGGTCAAAAGAAGCCACACTGAATCCAAATCTGCTTCAGGCTACAAGTATTGTAAATTATTGTTAATTATTTATACTATCTTTGTTGTTGCCAAATTTTGTACTGGCACTGTAGCTTTATCCATGGGCTGGAAGAAATTTGGATGTAATATTGATCAGTTTCTTCTTCACTCATTCCTAGCTCAGCCCTCAGCTATAGGAGATTAAGATGAGGCGCAGGCTTTTTTATGGACCAGAGATGTGTAATGGTTTGAGCGTTAGACTACAGCATTGGAGACCAGGTTTGGATTCTCAGTTCAGCCATGAAGCTTACCTTGGGTGAGTCAAATGCTCTCAGCCTCAGGAGAAAGCAATGGCAAACCGCCTCTGAACAAATCATGCCAAGAAAACCCCAGGATAGGATAGCCTTAGGGTCACCATAAGTCAGAAACTACTTGAAGGTACAAACTAACAACAACCAACTCTTTTGCCAACAGAAATTCCTTTTTCCACCAAAGGAAATGCCCTTCTGCTAACAGAATCACATTCTGCTGACTAATTTCAGAGACTTCCAGACAGAGCAGTTTGCTGATAGAAGAATCCAAGAAGGCAAGACAAATGAGAAGCCTATGTGTGCTCAATGAAAACTTCCTCCAACCCAGTAATATAACCAAAGTGCTCATACAAAATTAGGCCAGGAGGAAAGTGTTCCTACATCATTTCCAACACTCCTCATTTGGGAAGTGTTTTCCACTCAAGTGCTAGTCAAGTGTTCACTCAATAGGTTTTTGACCATCTTGCCCATTTAAGATTGTGCTCTTAACTAGCAGAGCAATTCTGCCAACAGATTGCTCTGTTGCTAGAGCTCTGGGATCAGCTGGCAGAAAAAAAGTTTTCTCACAGCTAGCAGAAGAGGCTTGTGTCTAATCCTAACCCCCTACAGTTGGCACATCTTTAAGTTAGGATTGCACTGTTGCACTGTTAAATTGAGAATTGCTGCACCTTTTTGTACAAGTAGACTTTGCTCAGTACAACTTGCCCTCTAAACTATGAAGAAGTGGGGACATTTTGTTTTATATTTCCTTGTGAGTCACTGCGAGTCCCACAGTGGGAGAAAGGCAGGAGATAAACTAAATAAATAAAAAATGCCTCCCTTTTTACTCTTTTACCTCACTTCTTTTGCTCTGCGGTAAGTGCAGGGGTAGTCAGGATCAGAATCTTAGAGTGGAGATTTAAACTGAACCATCCACCCCTGGCATTAATATTGTGAAACAGGGATCCGGTAATAGAACTGGATCAGGACCTTAGCAAAAAAAGAAGGTTAATATGGCCTATTCCTCCATGCTTGGGTGCTGCTCCAGATTAGATACTACACTCACTCTAGAGTAATAAAGATAATAAAAAGATCTATCTTCTAGCTACACCTTTCAAGGACTATTTCTTTGTCCTCATTTTTAGTTATGAAAAAGTGAATCAAAGAAGGTCTTGTGTAGTAAACATGAATACATTTTTGGTAGTAAGTATAAGTGAATGAGGCTTACTACTGGGTAGCTGGCTATGGGATTTCAGTGCATAAAATCTCATAAACCTGACAGGGAGTCACTTCCTTGGTTTGATCCTAGAGATCCATTTAAGAGAGTGAATGGCCTTTGGGTCACTTTTGGAATATCCAGTGCAAGCGTTTAAAAGGAAAGGGAGAAAATTAAGTATGGCACACTGTCCTTTTATGCATGGCTTCCATATTAGAGACAGTTTAGCATGTAATGCATCACAAAATGTGCATTACTTTTTTGAGAGTTTTTGTTAGGTCAAGTTTGTAGTTTGATACTGAATCTCTAAGGACTTCTGTAAAAGAGAGGAGTGATATAATTTTGCAAAGCGAGCACCTCTCTTGACTGAAATATTAGCTGATATGTTTCAGCTTTAAAGGGTTTCTATTCATTGCCAGATGGAGTTTAAAAGAAGCGCTGACACAGCCTAAAGTGTAATGTTGCTATGTCTGATGCTAATACAACCACAGCCTAATAAATATTCATATCAATATATAGTAATCTAAGTGAAGAGTAACTGGCAGGGGACTATTTGGCCTTCGCTTGGCCCTTAAATATTCATATTCCCTATTTCTTTTTGCAGACATACTTTTTATAAAACTTTTGCACTGTATAACACACACACACACAACACACACACACACAGTATTCGCCCCCTTTTCCCCTTTTCCCAAAGCTTTACTCTAGCCTTGCTCACCATTCAACTTCCACAATTTACTGTTCCATACTGCTTATCCTATAAATAAAGTAAAATGTTCCTAAACCCTGTGTCTTCAAAAGGTCCCCCAAATGGCATGCTGTCTCCTGCCTTAAAGGTGATAACTGTAAGGATTTGAGTTGTCATGTATCCTTATTGTTTCATTATTATTTTTATTAATATGGTTTGATTTTAGTTTGTAAGGCACTTTGAAAGAAATATTAACAACAACAGGCTCTTGGATCAGATTTATCCAGTTAAAACTAAAAAGACAAGTCACTATTAATCGATTTTAATAAATTGCTTTTCCCATTTCTATGCATGGTTGTGAAAGTTGGACAGTGAAGAAAGCTGATAGAAAAAAAAAACTTGTTTGAGATGTGGTTCTGGAGAAGAGTTCTGTGAATACCATGGATTGATTAAAAAGAGCAATAAATAGGGTCTAGAGAAATCAGGCCCAAACTTTCTTTAGAAGCAAAGACGACTAAACTTAAGTTGTCATACTTTGGCCATAACCTGAAAAGAAAAGACAATAAGGCCTGATAAAGCTGAGGGCAATAGGAAAAAAGGAACACCATATATCAGATGGATATATTCATCCAAAGAAGCCACAGCCATGAAGCTGCAAGAGCTGAGCAGGGCAGCTGAGGATGGGATGACTTCGAAGTCTCTCATTCATAGGGTTGTCATAGTCAACTTGAAGACATTTAACAAAAACAATGAATCAATTTTAATCAGTAATTTAATGAGCATTCTCTGTTAAGTTTAAAAATAAATAATAAATACAATTGAAAGAAAGAAATTAGCAGCATGAGCTTTCATAGACTACAGTCTATTTCCTCAGTCTACAAAAGCGCATGCTGCCAATTTCTTTCTTTCAGTGAGTCTGAATATCTTTGAATAAATACAATTGTTATCTCAAAATATACTGTAAACCATTTGCCATTTTATCCACAGATTGGCTTTAAAATGGTCAAATTATCCCCCCCCACACACACACACACACTTCTTATCTCCTAATAACTTTGTAATTTAATCTGAATATCAAATAATTATTTATTTCTATTTAAAGAAAACATTTCCTTTATGCTACACAAGGATGTTTTCTGACTAAAATATAATATGATTTAAAGCATCTTTTGGTTGCATAAAAGAGAACCCTCCTGGAAAAGATCCCTTCTGTTGGAACAATCAGTTATTTATAACTCACCAAGTAAGTTTCTAGCTACTTCCAAAATCACATTCTAACTTCTCTAACTTCTGGCATCTGATGTTATTCATCTACAAGTGTCCTGATTGTTGTCGTATGCCTCCAAATCATTTTTTATTTATGGTGCCACTAAAGAAAACCTGTCATAGGATGGGTTGTTGTTGTTGTTGTTGCAAGTTTCTTCAGATGGGGTTTGCCATTGCCTTCCCCTGAGGCTGAGAGACTGTGACTTGTCCAAGGTCACCTATGGGTTTTTATGCTAGAGTGGGGAATCAAACCCTGATCTCCAGAGTTGTAGCCCAACACTCAAACCACTATGCCACACTGGCTCTCCTGTTATCATCTATGAAATGCTGGAGGGTATGCATTATTTATCATGTGTTCAGTGTAAAGTGTAAATAAAAACAGATATTTTATGGGTCAGCTATCTTCAAAATAGGCTGGTTTTGCATCTCCCATACCTGGGCAGCTAAAGCCTTTCCCAAAGTATATAAAACCCTTTCTATATCCTTACTGTAGAGTGACCAACAGAAATTTTTGGAAAGGAGGCAAAGTCTCAGTCTTCATGATTGACTAGGAAAGCACACATTAATCAGCATATGCATAAACTGAGAATATGCATAAATTGAACAGTCCAAGTCAAATAAAAAGCTTTATTGTTTTTTTAACTTATTGAGTTGGAGTAATCAAAGGTCCCATTCCCCTCTTCCTCAAGGCTCTTCATTTCACCCACTCCACCCCCTTTCTCTCCCTTCCAGAACCTGAATGCCAATCCCATGATCCTGGTGGAAAATTGTATCCAGATGTATCATTTGTTGCCCAGAAGATACTCATAGGGCTCTTTTCAGTCTCTTCTCCTACCTCTTGCCATTTGGCATCTGGTTGGAATTTTTAAGTTGAAGAAGCAGGAGATGTTTGACATATGATGAGGAAAGATAGGCGTTAAGATTCAAGCTGTTTCATATTTGACCCAACTCAAAGAGGAATCCTTTGTGGCAATTATTCTAAGTAAGAGATTTGTATTTTTGAATCCTGTTTTCCATTCCTGCCAACTAGTTCTGTAACTTCACTTAATCCAGTTGCTAAGTGGGACATTATGGGTCTGGTGCTTGAGAGCCAAATGAGAGCCAAATTCTTTTTCTCCTTGTTTCCACATAACCAACAGATGCTTTCTTTAGGACCTTTATTCAGAAGCCTTTCACACTATTGTCTCACTCCCTCTGTCCCTCTATGTGTGTCTTGTGATGTAGTTGGAGGGGGTGTCCATCTCATTGCTCTCTTTCTCGTGTTTCCATACAGTACAAGAACATTGACAAGTTGACGACCTTCTTACACATCCTGTTGCCTCCTTGAATTGAAACACAGCCATTTTTTGCAGAGATAGTATTCTTGAAACTAGAATACTTCTAATCCTATCCCTCTCCTCTAATCCTAGAAGCAGCTAGGAGCAAACATGATAATGGTGACCTATGATACAGACCTTGCTTTAAAACCAGAGTTCATTAAAATTTCAGTTTGGCCATTAAAATCATCCTGTTCTTAGGACCACCAACTATAGCACATAAGATCAAGTTCTGACTCTCCCATATTTCTCTTGACATCATGTTAGATTAGGTACAGATTTGGGGTCCCTCCCTCTCCTCCAAGTTTGGGGTATTTTAATTGTGCTGTCACCCTGGTTCTTAGTTTTGATGGTTTGAAACAGATTATTTTAATTTGAAGCCTCACATGTCTTTTTAATTGCAAGGTGGACACGTGGCACAGTCTCAGTGCTAAATTGGGCATAGCAGCAGGTGGATGATAATACAAAATGCAATTTTTCAAATAGCAGTGCTCAGTTTCAGCTGACAGGGGCCCTATGTAAGGCGATGTCTTGCTAAATGATTAATGAGCTCCCTTCCTAATGGTGATGTGGGGGTGTGAAATATTACCAGCTCTTCCGAACCTACCTGCCTCAGTATCTAATATTATTCAATAATGCAGAATAGTAATATCATTATATTTAAATGTGAATAATTGGATCAAGTTGGAAGAGAGGAAATTCGGGCAAAGTGTTATGACAGCTCATTGAGTGAAATATATTCCAAATGAATACTCCTTTCACATAGAGCATGATTGGCTTCATCAGATTTTTTTTTCGGGGGGGGGGGGGTACAAGGAACATGCAAAAGAAAGAAAAAATCCTAGCCTAACTCATAGTTATTGCAGAAGCACTGACAGACATGAAGTCACGTTCCCCTCATTCCATTGCCACTGTCTAACTTTTATTCTCCTTTTTTAAAAAAAATAGATGGTAGCTCTGCTTGGCTCAATTTCAACAGAAGGGGAGAAATTGGACTCTGCTCCGGGTGGGGGGGGGCAGACAGGCGAAGCAAAGAAGGCTAGTATTAGTTAGCTTGCTCTTACTTGAAAGAAGGGCTGAGAAGGTCCATTTTCATTTATTTCCACCCTCTTGTGTGCATTACAAGAATGACAGCAACCTCTGCCAACCAGAGGGCCCATGGTTGGGTCATGCAGCTCACTGAGGTAACTGAAACTATTGCTCAGGGGAAAAATGGTTTAAATTAAAATGGTATCTGGCTGCAGCCTCAGCTGTTGGTGCAAGTGCAGGAGTTTGCTTTCAAATCATAGGACTTTATCACATCAGGGCCCAAACATCAGAGAAACACAATGTTCCCATCATGGAATCGTTCGTGGGGAAGCCAGGAGGAGCCATTTTCTCAAGGATATTGTGTTATTCAGAAAATGGCCCTTCCTCGCTTCCTTGCAAAGGATTCCATGATGGAAGGAAAGCGGGACACCTCAATTACACTTTAGCAACGCCACAGATGATCACATCCTTGGTGCTTCTGCAACATTTCAGGGACGTATCCCTGACATTTACAGTTAAGAAACGCCATAGATGATCACATCCCTGGCACTTCTGCAATGTTTCCTGATGTTTGAGCTTGGTGTGATAAAGTCCATAGTTTGCTGTTGTTGCCCCCAAACAGTTGTTTCTTGAGGGTCTTCAGTTATGTTAGTGGTGCCCCAGATTTCCTTCAAGCTGCTTGTGGCTAGTGTTGCCATTGTGCTTATATGTTTCGGGGGGGGGGAAAGTGGTTAAAGAGATAAACCAAGAACACGAAGGGATCTTCTTTCTTTTTCAAAAATCCTTGACTATGTTACTCACTTTAACACATTACATCATTCTTGGTAGTGTTCTAGAACTCATCTCAGATAAACAGCTCCGTGCGGCTCTGAAGTGTGCTCATTCATAATAGATTCCATTTTCTTATCTTTTATCAGAGCTGCAAATGTAATTTAGCTCTTTGGATTGCAGTAGCAATGATGTGAAAATTGACCTTATTCTAAAGCAGAGCACCTTAGATTTGACCTGATCTCTACTATGAGACTTTGAGCAATCACTGAAACAGTGAAAACTAGGATAATGGCCCTGAGGCATTCATCTAGAGAATTGGAGAAGAACAACTCTTCACACAGAACTTGTGTCAGGTGAAAAAACAGTGGCAGTTCAGCTTTTTCATCAATACTGACGGCAGCTTGCTCTGGGTTATTTTCTGTGACACCTTATTATCCCTTAATTGATATGAATCTGCAGCAAGCCTTTGTGGCTGGTATTTAACACATACAGAAAAAGAAATCTGCATGGACAGCTTGCTTTCTAAGCATGCCAAATGGATGTGAATGTGCACGTAGGTGTCATCTATACATGTATTGCTACTTGTATAGAATGGTGTGTGTGAGAGAGTATTCCTACATTTTCCATTGCTGCTAAGAATACACACTATTGTGCTACCAGTTATAGGCATTGTGGTTTGAGGCAAAGATGGACAGACACAAACAGGTCCTGGAATGCAATAGGTAAGGCTACATCACCAAACAACTTTGAAATCCGTTCTGGAATTAATTCTAGGCATTCTGCGCACTTGACACAAAGACCATGCTGGCTAGCCACACTCCCAACTAGAGACAGACAGATCAGTTAAATCCACTCTAAATTTTCTCATTTCCCCAATTCTGAGTCTGTTTTCTACCATTTCCTTTTGAATCTGATGTACTTTGGGGTGATTTGGGGGGGGGGGGGCGGGCACAGGAATTAGATTTATGCCCCCACTGACTAAAATGAGTTTTGCAGTTGGTGCAAGGTTGTCAGTTATATTAGCCCCTCCAGGAGACCTTGAAGGGTGATGCCCCACATTCCCTTAATTATATCATTCTCCCCATTCCCCCCAAAGTCCTTGGGGATATGGGGGGATTTTGCTATGTTTTTAGCCCCCCAGCAGCCACTTTAGGCTCAGGAGAGGTTTATTTTACAACAGGGGGTTATGAGAAGTCACTTCCTGTTTACTTCCTTTTAAAAAAAACTTCTCCATCTCCTGGGCCTAGAAAAACACCCCATGCCTCCTAGAGGGCATTTGGGGACTAACAAATATTGACTGCTAGTAGCTATAAAAATGGTCCAAAATGGAACCTTTTGCCCATGTCATATTAAAGTGTGTTTGTGTTTATTTTAGAAATACAAAGGTTTTTGCACTTTTTTTCAAAAGTGTGCATGTTGTCAAATGTTCTTTTAAAGAATACACAGTAAGCCTATAACTGTGCAGATTTCTGACCTCACATTACTTCTAGATCTATCTTCATGGAGATAAGGAATCATGGAATGCCTTCCCCTTGGAAGCCTGATTGGCGCCAAGTCTGGTTTCATATATGCATCAAGTAAAAACCTGGCATTGGGCCTCAGTGATTTATCTCAAAATGCTAATGCATATAATTTTTATGCACATTGTTTAAATCTTTTAAACTTCTTTTAACATATTTAATATGTTTTTAGCTTATTAAAATTATTTGTATTGTTTTTAATTGTTTTGACATGTTTGCATTGATTTTAAGGGTATGCCACCCTGTTATCTTTGGATACAGGGCAGGAGAGAGAAAAATAATAAATAAATCTACTAAAGGCATGCTGGCCCCTGCCAGTCTTCCAACTGAAGGTTAATTTAGCCATATGTGGCTAGAGGATCCAATGGAAACTGTAAGAGTCGGAATCAAGCATGTTTCATTCTTTCTTATGTGTTCAGTGATGCCATGAAATGTTTGTGTGAACTGTAGCCTAATATTAATAATATCCAAGCAAAAGGGCACTGGGGTTTGATTCCAGGATCGCCCGTGGATAACAAAATTATATACAATGGCACAGTAAAATGGTGCCCCTTACATAAAATGGCAAAATTCAGGTTTGCTTGTTGGAATTTATATATTTTGGGGAATATTTTCAAGCTGCGGATGCTTGAATCCATGGATAAAAAATCCATGGATATGGAGGGCCAACTGTAGTTTGTTGTGCTGGACTATGACTCTGGAGATCAGAGGTCAATTTCCCTCTCAGTTATGAAAACCCACTGGGTGACCTTGAAGGAGTGATACACTCTCAACCCCAGAAAATCTCATGATAAGGTTGCCTTTGGGTTAGTATAAATTGGAAATGACTTGAAGGCACACAAAAACAAATATACTGGAAACTCTGGGAGATTTGGGATTCCTCCTAACATATACCTTATTCCTTAGGAGATTATCACACCATAGCCAATTCAGCAATAATTGTGGCAATATAAATAAAAAGCAACGCAAGCACTATAGCGCTTAATAGTTTCATACAATCATGTGATTAGCATTTAATATCACAATCACTTTTCACACACATGTGTAAATTAATAGTTAGCACACTGTAATTAATTGTTTCACACATGCGCCATTTTGGTGCAATGGTGCATGTCTGCAAATCATTTTCTACAGCCAGAAAGAATAAAGATAGCAAAATAAAATTTATTATTTCAGCACATTGTTTTCATCCAGTTTAGACAAAATTGTGTCCCGCACCTTGAAAGAAGTGTGAAATCCACTGCAAAAACGATCCTGAGAATGAGAATGGATTCTCTCCACCACAGTGTGTTCTGGGTATCCCCAGTTGCTTCTGCAATAGGGCTAATGAAGTGTGATTGACTTTCACACTCTCGCAATTGCGCTTCAATTACATTATTAAGAAACCATTGACATGAATGGTTTGTTGCGGGAACATGCTGGGTTATTCAATGGCAAAGTCCTGGATAAGCGTGACATTGAGAAAAAATCTTCTGCACGATTGCATAATTTAGCCAGGATTATGCCTCTCTTTTCCCCCTTTTCCCCCTGTGTGATAATCTCCTTAGCCTTTGTTCCATTCTCTCCCATCTCCCTAGCCTTTTGTTTCAGGAAAAATAATCTGTATTAAGATAAGATGCACTGGCAATTCTTCTTTGACAGAAAGGAAACCCTGGTACAAGATTAGGGAGGCAAGAAGCACTGTGTCTCTCCTCTCTTTGCCTCAGGCATTTTCGTTGCTCAGTAGCTGTCAGGAAGGGTGGGTTCTGAAAAAACCATTAGCCAGCCCCCTCACTCTATGTCTTTTCTCTGAATGTATGCAACAGGGGATATTCATAAAGTCTGGGGGGTATGATTTGCATAGTGTGATCTTCTTTACTTTAAAAAAAAATACAAGATTTCTTCATTTTTCTGTGCACTTCACAACAAGATGTGCTTTCACCCTATGTTATATATATTCTATCCAATTATGTAATTCTATAAGAAGTTTCCTGTACCTTCTAGCAGAAAAATCAGAAGCTGTGTGGGTGAAGTTAAAAACCAGAACTTTTTTTGCATTTTGGTATGGCATGTTATGTGTTCTCAAGTTGTTTCTTATGGCAACCCTCGGGCAAACCAACCAAAGGGTTTTGGATTTTTGTTTTTGTTTTGTTTTGTTTTTTGGCAAAGGTTTGCCATTGTCTTCTTCAGAGGCTGAGAGTGTGTCATTTGCCCACAGTCACCCAGTCAGTTTTTGTAACTGAGAAGGAAGGTGAACTCTGGTCTTGTATTGTCCTAGTCCAACACTCAAACATCTACATCATGCTGACTATCTGCATATGGTATAGAAAAGTGATAGATGGTCAAGGCACAATGGAAAAACAATATAATTTGGCCCAGTCAGAGATACAATCAGCATCCTTTTCCTGGTCTCATTGATTTTGGGGAGAACCACTTCTTGAAGTGGAATAACAAGAGGTAGTGTCCCATCTTTCATCTTTTTAGACAGACACATCCCCATTTCTTTTCAGATGAACAAACTTGATTTGGACCCATTTTGAAATCATCCCATTTTCTTAACCTCAGGCATGGAGAGGAACCCACCCTTCATACCCATTTTGCTCTTGGAATGGCACACACCTTAAGGCTATTGCTGATGGCAACTGAAGCAGGGCCTTATACAGGACCAGCATTTGGCTGATGTTTCTAGACATTGACCAAAGCCTATATACAAGAAGGGAAAACTATCAGCTACCTGAGTTTGCAGTACTGCTATGTTTCCTTACTCTTTATCTGCCCTCTTCAAGTGAGAGACCAGTGAAAGCAATCAGGAGTAGCATTCTCTGCTTACCTTGCACTTATGCTATGGGCAATGGTGCAAATTAGACCCAGCCAAATTGAGAAAATTAATGGGAAATGGCCTACTTTTGAAGGACATTCTGCCTAAGAATTTCCCAAGACTTTAAACCAATACAAAGATTGTGAACACTGAGAGGCACCCATGCAGGCAGTAAGGCCAAATTCCAGGGCCAGTATGAGACATTTTGCTGCCTAAGCAGAGGACAAGACCATGCCCTATTGCTTTGTCATATACAGAAGTTGACTAGATTGCCAACTGAAACTTGCTGGAGATCAGATAGTACTTTGGAGGTGACTGTCTCTTGTTGCCCTTCAGCATCTGACCCCTGAGGCAATTGCCTCATTCTAGATCTGCCCAATTCCATGCAGCTCAAATACTTTGATCAACGCAAAGCTTTTCTGACCCCTGCACAGACCAATGGCACCTGTGCAAAAAGAGGATGTTTTCCTGAGCGCCTCAGAATTGTCACAAAAGAACCAGTGAGAGCAAAAACCAAAGCTGAAACATACACAGAGATATAATGGGGCAAGGCATTGCAATTGAACCATTCAAGCAGATCATTGTATGCACATTAATTGGCTTCTTGCAGCAGCCCTATTGATTTAAAAATGCAGAAGTAGTTTTGCTATTAGAGTACATATTTAATGGTACAATTTTTCTCCTCTCATTAGATTATATTGACTTTATACGAGAATGACAAATTATACTATCATTGTACTACGGTAGACTGTAACTTGTAAGCACTGAGTATCTTCCAACATCCTGTGTGTTTTAGGATACCTGCTTAATTGAGTCACAGTGATGTATAATGTCTTTATAAATTCTTTATTCAATAAGAAAAAAACCTCTGAAGAATACATTAGCAAAGCTTTCCATAGTGACAGGATACAATTTCAATAATGAAAGAATACATCAGGATGATGAAATAGGCAGAGAAAACAAAGGAAACAGAGAAAACTCACATACCCCAAGTTGTCAGTGAAGAATGAAGCCTGTTTTAATTTCAAGTTAAAAAGAAAGATGGTGCTGCTGAAAAGGTAAAAGAAAAACCTTAGAAGCAGACTCTCCTGCCACCGCTGTTCAGAATTCAGACTATTATTTTTTCTGATATTAAACCAAACTAAATTACCCCGTGCAGTGCAATCCTGTACATGCATTTCATAAGTATATCCCACTGTGTTCATAAACTGATGGAATCACAAAATGGATGGTTATCTAGTCCAACCAGCCATTCAGTCTAGAATTTGTAATACAAGATGCAAGTAAAGCTATATCTCAGTTAATGAAGTAGATGTGTTTCTGGGCATTTCTTCTTTAGCAGACGTTTCGGTACCAGAAGCAGAAATAATTTGGAAATTAGAAGAATGGCTTTCTCAGATGTGAAAACAACATATTTAGAAACCTCCCCCCCCCCCCAACCACATATGCACATGTGAAATTAAACAACCATGTCCAGTAAGCTTTGCAAAAGTGAACAAAAACATTTTAACTTGCTTCTCAAAAGCATCCAGGGATGACCTTTTCACCCACCCACCCCCCAGTCTCTGCTACTGAGGTAGTCTATTTTACTGTTGAACAACACTTATGAATATTAGCCTAATATTTAGCCTTGTGTCTTTTGTCATCCAGTTCCAGTCCTGTTAGTTTTGGCCCAGTAATCTTCCCTGCATTCATGCATGTTCATAATTCTATAAGACAGGATGGAAGGAAAAATTAGCTATAAATATCCCTTTCTCCACTGTAAAAACAGTTTGTTGAAATGATACTGTATAGTATGGTAAAGCAGCCAGCACAGTCTAGAGGTTTGAGCATTGGACTATGATTCTAGAGATCAGGGTTCAAATCCCTCTTCATCTGTGGAAACCCACTGGGTGACCTAGGGCAAGACACACTCTCTCAACCCTTGTAAAATATAAACAAACCTGTGATAGGGTCACCTTATGGTTGCCCTATGTCTTGAAGGCACACAGCAACAGGATTCCAGCCTCTCAAGGTGTTTTCAGATCTTGTGTCTTTGGTGTCCCAGTTTTATGCCATTTACAAATTTGAGAAGTACCCCTTTTATGCCAAAGTGATTCATAAAACTGTCTGAGATTAATAACAACACCTTGTGACATTTTTCTTGAGACTTTCTTCCAAATTGCTCCAGAACCATAACAGAGCACTTGCAGGTTGAATTTGCTCAATAAGGTGTGGATCTGTAACAGTATTGTTGTTCAGCTTAATTTTGTCTAACTTGTCAACAAGCCCAAAATCCACAAAACAGTGATAGCTTAATTGGGACAACTTTAAAAAGCACTGGCTTTTTCATCAGGCAGAGTTTTTTAAAGTCATGCAGGAGAAGAAAAAAGTAGTGATGTAAGGGGGAAAATGATGATGTAAGAAGCACAAGATTTTACTTTTGTTGTCAGTTAAAGTGGTTTGGAGCAGTATCAGTGCAGGCAAAGTCCACTTCCCTCTTTGACTATGTGGGGACTGGAAAACAAAAAGTGGTAAAATACAGGTAACCAAATTTCAACTGCATTAGCAAGTGAAAGCTGAGCTGCCCCATCACGTGGAGGCTACCAGACCTTTTCTTGGGAAGATAACACTGAATTTATGAAGAAGCCTCTGTATTATTGCATCTAGAAAAAGCTTTTAAATGCTATATAGGTAAAACATGCCAATTGTCCCAGTGAGAGAGTTTTACAATTGTGAGAGGTAGAAACCCCCAAAAGTTAAGTGCCACTCCTTTGGCTCCCTCTTGTTTAGGATTCTCTGTTTGCAGCTAAATTTGGTGTCTTGAAATCCACAGAACATATTCAGTGGCAGCCGTGTTGTAGGTAAACTTTGTAAAATGCTTTTATGAAATCAAAATAAATGGTGTCTATGATAATTCTATAATTTATCAAATTAGTACAATGAGCCCTTGGTATCCCCTGGGGGTTGGTTTCAGAACCCTTCATGGATACCAAAATCTGGGGATGCTCAAGTCCTGTTTTATACAGTGACATTATAAAATGCTGCCCTTATATAAATTAGCAACATCAAGGTTTGCGTTTTGGATTTTTAAAAGTATTTTCAAGCCATAGATAGTTGAATCTGTGAATGCAGACTGCTGAGTCTGATCATTCTTGTAGTTCCGTTTTTTAAAAAATGGTAAGGATAAGATTGATCTGGCATGACAAATGGGGAGAGGTGGGAAATATAAATTTTTATTATTATTATTATTATTGACATTCTTGATAAAGTCAGCTTCACCTTAATATTTCATATTTTAGTCAGTGTACTTGGACTAAAAAATGTCAATAATTTCAGTTGCGGGACCATTGCTGCAATTCATACTGGGAAGTGTAGAGTAAAATTGTCTGCAATAAGAAAGGAGAAAGGGATAATTTTGTATTTATTTGCCTAGTGAGTGGCTCCAATTATTAGCCTTACAAGGTACCTGGAATGAGTGCTTTTCTTTTCTTTTTGCTTTAAAAAAGTATGTGTCTTTCAACACTTCACAGTGTTCTATTATACTCATGACAGAACATTATATCATGATAACATGCCATGCCATTGCAGAAAGTGTCCAGCATGCAGTGAGGGTTATTTTAACAGTTAAAATATTAGTGTTGTAAAATTTTTTGCAATCTTATGTGGAGTAAAATACCATTAGTGAGCCATTTTCAAGTAACTTCCTCTTGGGTCTTGGCATCTTGTAAATTGCCGTGTACTTTCCTGTGAATATATCCAACTTTCCAGATCTCTTTCATTTCCTGTTTCCTTGCCTCATCTTATCATTGTATCTTTAATTTGATCTTTTTCTCATTTTCTTGACAGAAGCATTTTACAGCACTTCACTATCTTTTAATATTCCATGCTGTAAATTATTCTAATTTCTTCTTTTCTTCTCCAAAACTTCTAACCTCAGATCCATTTTGAACATTTCTTTCATTATGTGTTTATAAAAACCAATGTATTTTACCATCTAATTTGACTAATTCCTCTCTCATTGTATACACTTATTTTGTTTATCCTTTATTACAATGTCTTCATAATCATTTGTCCAGCAATTCCACCTTCCATAAAATGCTTCCTGAGGGGAGATCCCTGTTAGGATTCTGTAAAATTTCTTTTTTAAAAAAAATCAGCCAATATTTGAGCAAGGATTTCTAATTTGGTTTTTCGTTTTTTCAGATTTTGAAGTCGAAGGCTTTCACAGCTGGCATCCATACTTTTTTGTGGGTTTTCTGGGCTATGTGGCCATGCTGTGGAAGCATTTTTTTCCTGCTGTTTCACCTGTATTTATGGCTGGCATCTTCAGAGGGTGGTGGCATGCAAGTGTGTGGGGTGTACGACCTTTGGCTGGAGGAAGTGTTAATCTGTTAATCATGTTAAACATGTTAATCTGTGTGTTGGTCTGTTGGTGAATGGAAAGGACTCAGGATGGGATGATATATGGGCGGATATGTGTGTCTATTTAATTAGCAATCAACTGTCTACAGGGGAAACCCCTTGAGGCTGGGTGATGTTCATTTGCATGTGTTGAGTCTTGATTTTGGTGTTTTTCAGGACTGGTAGCCAAACTTTGTTTACTTTAAGGGTTTTTTCTTTCCTTTTGAAGTTGTCCAGGTGTTTGCAGATTTCAATGGCCTCCCAATGCATTGTGACCTGGTAGTTGTTGGCATGGTCCAGAATTCCAGTGTTTTTAAATAGCATTCTATGCCCGGGTTGGTTTATGACATGTTCTGCTACTGCCAATTTTACTGGCTGGCTCAGTCTGCAGTATCTCTCATGTGCTTTGATTTAGCAGTCCCTATGTAGACCTGCCCCCAGTTGCATGATTGGTATAAGGTAAACTCCTGTGGCAGTGAGAGGGTCTTTCTGTCCTTCACTGAGTGCAGCATTTGCTGGATTTTCTTGGTTTATCTGTAGATCATTTGGAGGTTGCCTTTCCTCATCGGTTTTCCTAATCTGACCATGACTCCTTTGACATATGGTAAAGACTTTTTTTTTTCAAATTTTTCATGTACTTTTGCCTTCCCATACCATATGTAAGTATGCCTTCTGAATCTGTTATTAAAGCCTTCTAAATATAGAATCTTTTCATGCTTCATAGTTATTCAGTCTGTTATCCAAGCCAGAGCGTTTGCTTGTTAGTATAGCATTAGATCTGGAAATCCATATTTGCCATTTTCTGTAAAATCTATCAATGTTTTCCATTTAATTCTTGGTTTTTGCCCTGCCCAAATAAAAATTTTCCAAGTCTTTTTTCCAAATTAGAAATTAGAAAAAGATTTCAATCCTACATTCCCAATTGACATTATCAAATGTCTTTTCTGCATCCACAAAAATCATGGCTATCTTCTTTTCATTATATTTTTTCACATTAATCTATGGCATGCACTACCAGCTGACAGAAAGCCAGTCTGGTCCTCACAAATTACATACTTTAGTACTTGTTTAAGTCTTTCTACTAAAATTGAAATTAAAATTTTGTATTCTGTGTTGCACAGGCATATCGGTCTATAGTTTTCAACTCTTTGTTTGTTTGTTTGTTTGTTTGTGGTTTTTTTAAAAAAAATAAATGCTACATTAGAATTCTGCCAAGATTCATGTATCCTTTGCATTAATACTTTGTTGAGTGTTTTCTGTAATAAGAATGTTAACTGTTCTCATTTTTATATGGCTAAGAAACCATCTGACCAGTCACTTTGATTGTTTTCATCTTTTTTATGGCTTCTGATATTTCAGTTACATTAAAAAGAGCATTTTGAACTATCAATTGTTAAGCTGTTACTGGCCTAATATTTTGATTATGTAACCAATACGGGCCTAATATTTTGATTATCCAGATACTGGTTCTATGTTTCTTCTTGGTTTTGTAAATGCTTATCCTCTTCATATAATTTGGAGTAATATTTTAAGGGTTTTTAAAAAAAATATTTTCTATACGTGTTAATGTTTTTTCCATCTTTGTTTATTGAATTAATTTGACCTCTCTTTCTTTTTTATTCTTTTTGCTATCCATCTTCCAGTTTTGTCTACACATTCAAAGTGCTTTTACATTAAATAATTTAATTTCCTTTCCGCTTCTTAAGTCAGCTTTGTATCCAGTTGCTTCCAAAGTAGTTTTAATAGCATGTTTATCTTATCATTCACTGAGTCTTTACTTAACTCTTCCTATTTGTCTTTGATCTCTTTTTTTATTCTTTTTTTATCCTCATGGTTTTTCCTTTTAATTTCTGCACCTCTTTGAATAAAAAGACAGCATATCATTGATTTACTAGCTTGCCAAATAATTTTCATCAATAAATCTTCAGTAATGTTTTTCATAAAATACAATTTCAATGTCTTTTTCATTTTGTCTATGAATTCCTTACTGTTACTAGGTTTTCATTTAGTCTCCAGTTGTACTGTTTTTTGTAATCTAATGAGTGAGGTGAAATAGATAGTCAAAGCAGTTTCGAGCCTCTCTGAAGGTGGAGTATTCAGATGATACATGACCCAAAAGTTCTGAAAAGCAAAATGATACTGCGCTCCGAGGTAAAAAACAAAAACAAAACAGATGAAAAAGAAGCTGAAATACTCCAACTTAAGGTGGAAATTGTGCAGCTTTGCACCTACACGTAAACCACCCAGTACAGAGCTGTGGCAAAGCAAAACAAATGAAAGTTCAACAACTCCAATGGATGTAATTACAATGTACACAAATCTAACAGTCAAATGGGGGGGGGGGATGAAGTGGGCATGTATGGGGGGCCTCAATGATTGTGCTATGCCAATGTATCACCAATGCACTGTACCAGTGGAACTGTGCAATGGAATTGTTTCTGGGCAAGATGTGGGAGATAACTGGAGGTCACGAGTGGTGTATTTGTGATGATGCACATGAATGGTGGAGAGATGATAAAAAAAAAATTATCTAGCAGCATGGTTTAATGCCATGCCATGAGGTCAGGCCATACGTATCCAGCCCACTTTGGGAGCAAGCAGTGCAGACAGGGCAGTTTCAAGCCACTTTTGGAGAAAGCAGGATCAAGCCACTTTTTCCTGCCTGTCTACTCTGGCCCATTGTTAATGTCATGCCCAGCCTGGAGGATGACTCTGAGGACTTAGTGGATGGACCAGAGCCTCTGGGACCTGAGCATGCAATTTTAGCAGAGTCTGTGGCCACTCCAGAGGTTTAGCAGCCAAGTCTGCTTGGGGCCAAGGCTGTGGACATAGAAGAGAATTTGGAAAGTATGCCTACCTTCAGGGAGTGTTGAGCCAAAAAGGTCACAATAGCTTACAATTGTAAACCGCTTAGACACTCCTTAAGGGTATGAAGCGTTATATAAATGAAGGTTTGTTTGTTTGTTTGTTTGTCACAGAGGCTTTATCAGAGACAAGTTTGTAATCAGACACCTGAGTGCCTGCTGCCTGCCTATTTAGGCAGCTGGAGCAGGTGTGTCTGGTTGCCAGTGAGCATCTGACCTTCTTGGAGGAAAGACTTTGTTGCTGGCTCCTCTGGTTTGGACCAAACCCTTGTTTCTTGGACTGCTGACCTATGTTGATTATCTGGAACCCTTGACCTTGGACTGCCTTATCGACCTGCCTATCTGATACCTTGAATCTCGGACTGTTTGACAACTCTTTTAGTAATCCTTCTTCTGATACTGCTTTTAATCTCCAAGATTGTGCTGCTAGCACTGACTCTACTAGCTGGGGGTTTGTTTGTTTGTTTGTTTGTTTGGGAACTAGGCTGGTCTTACCAGCCATTTGGCTGCTTTCCTGGACAGTTAGGCAGATGGGATTATGATCTGAAATCAGTTTGGGTAATACATTCATCTTTTTGCCTTTTGGGAGAAGTGTTTTGGAAATCATAAATATGTTGATTCAAGACATTGACTTGTGGGAATCTGAGTAGAAAGTATATTCTTTTGCATCTCCATACATTCTAGTCCAGATGTCAATTAGTGATGGTTTATCCATTAACTCAAATGGGATCATGGAAGCTTCCCTTGATTTTTTTTTCTTACTCTTACTCTTACATGTGAAAGGGATCTAGGAGTCCAAGTAGACCACAAGTTGAACATGAGTCAACAGTGTGATGCAGCAGCTAAAAAGGCCAATGCAATTTTAGGTTGCATCAATAGAAGTATAGTGTCTAGATCAAGGGAAGTAATAGTGCCACTCTATTCTGCTTTGGTCAGGCCCCACCTGGAATACTGTGTCCAGTTCTGGGCACCACAATTCAAAAAGGATGTGGAGAAACTGGAGCGGGTCCAAAGGAGGGCGACTAAAATGGTGAAGGGTCTGGAAACCATGCCCTATGAGGAACGCCTTAGGGAGCTGGGGATGTTTAGCCTGGAGAAGAGAAGGTTAAGAGGTGATATGATCACCCTCTTTAAATACTTGAAGGGATGTCACATTGAGGAGGGAGCAAGCTTGTTTTCTGCTGCTCCAGAGAACAGGACTCGGAACAATGGATGCAAACTGCAGGAAAAAAGATTCCACCTCAACATTAGGAGGAACTTCCTGACAGTAAGGGCTGTTCGACAGTGGAACACACTCCCTCGGAGGGTGGTGGAGTCTCCTTCCTTGGAGGTTTTTAAGCAGAGGCTGGATGGCCATCTGTCGGGTATGCTTTGATTGGGAGTTCCTGCACGGCAGGGGGTTGGACTGGATGGCCCTTGTAGTCTCTTCCAACTCTAAATTTCTATGATTCTATGATTCTATGATTCTTTTTGGTGAGGTTCTGAAGTTCTGTGGGTCAATGACCCCATTCCAATCCCCCATGATTAATATGTTCTCACAGTTACTTTTTTCTAGTTCTTTACTCAATCTATTTTTAAAAATCCTCTTTTTCTCAAGGTGATTAAATTCCAATGGTTAATAATTTAAGTTGTTCTAACTCTAACTCAGTTCATATGTAACGATCTTTTTTGTTGTTTTTATATAGTTTAGTGTGATGTTTCTTAATGAGATACATTGCCATATTCCAGTTATGGAATATTGAAAAAACATTGGGAAGAATTAAAAAATTATTTTTAAAAAGGAAATAAGAACAATACAGGAAGCTAACTTTATGGTCCAAAACAATAGAGCTTACAAATACTAAACTAGAGAGGTGATAGTAAGTTCAGAATTAATGAAATGAGAAGTGAGGAATATTAAGAGAAGGTGTCTAACAAAAACAGATAAATGAATAGAAGTACAGAAAAAAAGGATACATAGTAAGTAAGAAACAGATAACAGGAATAAAAGGAAGTATTGAAGAAAAACATGATGCATAAGTTATACAAACCACTGTTTCATTATTTATTTTTAATGTATTTTCTTTGCAATAAAATAAAGATTTTAAAATGTTTAAAAGTTAACATTTCTTAAAAGAAAATACTGTAGTAATATGTCTCAGCCAGACATATTACTACAGTATTTTCTTTTCTACAGTATGGTGCAGTGGAGAGATTGCTAAACTAATAATCACAAGAACTACATTATCCCAAACCTGGGAAATTAGAACTAGTGAAATCACATGGCAAGTGAATCAGCAGGTTTACTGAACACAACATGTTTTTAGAGATTGCTCCAAACAGTCCTAGTAAACAGGAGTTGCCCTTTTGATTTACTACCCTGACAACATGCCCTGCGTGGAATTCACAATGTGGTATTATATCAGTCCTGGAAGCTATAAAGTTAATCTATATAGATAACAGGATCAGATTCGCACCATGATGTGACAATGATTTCTTTGCTTGAGTCTAAAAATGGCAAAGAGGTTTAAAATGTCATGCTTTTGTATGTATGACAAACAATATCGTTAATCTTTTATAATGGGGAAACCAGTTACTGAGCTTAAGAATCACATTTCAAAATCTTTAAATGAAGGGGGCCACACAACAAAGCCTTCATTCTAGACTGGCACACCCATCCTTCATGCTGTTCTTTCTTTCCTCGTCAACATCACTTCTTTTTTCTGATCCCATTA
Organism: Urosaurus nigricauda; assembly: GCA_034509955.1. Lineage (NCBI taxonomy): Eukaryota > Metazoa > Chordata > Lepidosauria > Squamata > Phrynosomatidae > Urosaurus > Urosaurus nigricauda. The sequence goes on along the minus strand of JAOEGL010000001.1, from coordinate 249,176,022 downwards.
CTTCTCCATATTTCCGAAACCTCTTCCCCTCCTTTTGAGATACGATCGTCCTGAGACAATGGCTTGCCATTATTTCAGAAATGCTCTGTGGTCTAACTTTAGTTGCCATTTACCCAATATCCCAAAATTCCTGTGGAAGGTGATTTTAATTAATGTGATATAAAATATGTGTTTATGAAGCATATTTATTCATCCTTTATTAGGGATAGAACCTGAATTCCACTGGAGACCACAGGGAGGCATTGGAACTGAATTTACCTTATGCAGGTGGAATTGCATGAGCAATTTTTTTTTGCCTTTTTTTTTTTTTTTTTGCCTTTTTTTTACCCTTTTTTTTTTTTTTTTTTTTTTTGGAAGAGGAAAGGATCTAGAATATTTGATGAATAGTCCAACTCACACAAAAGTTTATTTTGGTTGTGGTGTAGAAGAGGGCCTTATTTCTTGTGCCTCCTACCATGTGGAATAATCTGTCCATTGAGATTAGTCAGGCTCCCAATATTTGGTGTTTCCACTGTCAACTACAAACATATTTGTTTGCCCATGCATTTTCCTGGATATTTTCCATGGCTGTTATCTGTGGGTTGTAGTGACTTGTTTTAATTTTTATTTTATTTTTATTACGTTATTAATTTTTGCAACATCTGTATCTATTGAAAATCCCTTTGGTATTTGGTATTTTTAAATTTTTATAAATATGTAATTAAATAATAAATGTGCATAGTGATCCTGAGATGTGGCCCTCATTCTTATCACTGGAAGATATTTATGTGTTGCCCAAGGAATAAATGAGGTCAGGCTGTATTTCTCAGTGAGCTTCATAGAAGACCAGAGATTCTCACACAGAATACTCATCCTAGCTATAGTTATATTCAGGTTATTACTTTTCTTCAGCCCACGTGCACTTCCCCTCTTCCACTCCATTATCACTTTCATCTCATGGAAATCAACACATTTGAATGGAAAGGTCCCTGTTCACAACGCTTCTATCTGCATAAGCAAGATCCCTCATCTTTGACATGAATGACAGAGGAATATTCTGGTTGGTATAGACCACCCTTGGATAAGTTGTAGGGGAGCACTGTGCTATTTAATTTTAAAACATATATTATTATTTTCAAAACCAAAAAAGGACTTCTGGCCACTGCTAATTTCTGGCTCATTGTGACACTTCAAGGGGCCACTGAGGTTAGCCATGGCTGATCTTTAATGCACTCCATGAAAATAATAAGATCAGATATGGAGAACTAGGATTGTACCTGAGCATTATCCTATAATGATTCAGGTACAGATGTCATTATATTCATTTTTCTTAAAAGTAACTTTCCAAGGTCTGTGCATAACTTTCAATAGACACAGAAAGTGAGAATATTTTTATGTGTGATGGAAATAACTTTCATTTGCCTGCAGTGTCATTCACACTTTCTCACTAAGCATAAATACAACAGTGTATTATGAGGTCAAGAGATGCAAGCAACTAAGCAACCATATATTTTTGGATTCTTCCAGCTTTCTTTGTCCAGATATGACATTAGTTTAAAAACTGTGTGATGAATAACTGAACTTCATCAAAACATTAAATAAAAATCCCATTTACAGAACAAAAGAACTATCTACCAAGATGGTCAAACACAGAGGTGGGAACATAGCGCAAAGCTAATGCTCCATTGTTATTTTTGGAAGCCAACAGAACCATGTAAAGCAACATAGCAATATCGACAGTGATATGCAAATAATATTTGCTGGCTCAGATGTGATTTTTTTAAAAAAAATCCTCTGCCACACTGTCTATGAACAAAAATGGAAAAGTCATTTGTTAATTCTTGAATCAACACCCACTTCAACTTTACTTTGGATGTACAGAAGATTAGCCTTCCTCTACATTACTAGCATTAATTCCCTGCTTGTCTACTCCCAAAATTGCTTGGTTTATTTTGGATTTTGGCATTATGTGGACATAGCTACTGGTGAGTCTAGCTCTCACTTGCTGATGCAGCAGTACTTTAAAAATAGCCATTTGGTTTTTGTCAAAAGAGGGTTTTAAAGAAATGAGTTAAAGTCATAAAACACATATTTACGAACATTTCTGATCTATGGTTCCATCATTTTTCATACTGATTGCTCTTGTACTTATTTTGCTCAGGGAGCAAATTGCCTCTGGATTACCCTTCCTGTGCACTTGTGTTTTAAATAATAAATGGGAACTCCAAATGAGTTTTCATGCCAATCACTTGAAAATCAGCTCCATTATACAAAGCCCATGCTTAGCATGTATATCATCAACAGATTTTGAATTATAGCTATCTCTTATGAGTTACAATTTTGAGATGCAGATATTAAGTTAGATACACACCCATAGTCACAAATGGGAGCTGAGAAATCCAGTTGTGCAACTTTGTCAATGCTAGGAAAATGTGCATTGTGCATGCACACATATGTATACTCTAGTAATGTTTAAATGGGCTCACCATGAAATTAATATAAACCAGTCATACTACAGTGACAGGGGAGTTTATCACATGGGAGGAATTTCTCTCAATTGCAAATGGAGACAATTCACAATTACGTGAATTCAGTAGTTTAGCGAATTTACATGAAATCTGATTGTGTTCAGAATGACTTCCCATTTCCCGAAAATGACCCCCCCATTGCCTGAAATTGTGTGAGAAACTCTAATACGCAATGACGTGAAACCCCATGATTGCGTTAGGAATGTCTTCCCTTTTGCCCGAAATTGCGTGAGATACACTCATTCACAATAACGTGAAACCCCATGATTGCGTTCGGATTGCCATTGCATTATACCCCCAAATTCTGTTGTATGATAAACTCCAGGAACTCAAATAATAGCATTAGGGAAACAATAGTATTCCTTCAGGCTCTTTGGAAAGAAGGCAATGAGTACAAGTGTTCTTTTCTTATGGATGATAGAAGCAGCATCAGAACTGGTGCACAGTATGTTCTAACAAAGAAATAGTACTCTGAAGTCTTTTCCTAGTATGCTTAAAGAACGTACTAGTAGTTTACCTTGCCCTTCAACAGTCCTGATTTGGCAGGGACAGTCCTCATTAATACTGCTCCATCCTACTTTTCTAGCTCCTTTTAAAATGTACTGGTTTTTCTCTCCTCCTCACACCTTCCCACTTTATCCTCAGCTTACCGTATTTCCATTGCTGCCAACTGAGTGCAAAAGTGCAAAAATAGTTTATATTCAGTGGGAAGAGGAGAAGACAGGACACAGTCTTGCCTTTTCCAGTACACTCAGGCAGAAGCAAACTGCAGTAGTTCTCCTAAATTGTCTGTTCTTCGTCTTTAATAATTTTTGCCGTCTTGACCACACACTGCTATTTCTTGGCCACATCTATTCCAGTTTTCATCTGTGAAATGTTGTGAGGGGGTGGTATGGTTTATATCTGGAATGATGTTTGTAGCAATGGTCCCCTATGGTCAAGAATGGCCAGGTAAGGTGGGAACACATGAGAAGCAAAGCAGATAAGGTCACAGTACTTCAAGTACTGTAAGTTCTTTCTGTTGAACTGGCATCCTTGTAACCACACCACATCGCAACATTTGTGCTTTCTCCACTCGTGGTTATGCCTTATTGCATGGAGTGGTCACAAGCACATTAGTTCAGTCAATGTATGAAGTATCCTTTTATCCCATGGATCCTATGAGAACAATATTTTGCCCCCACTTACCCTCACCAAAAATAAAATAAAATAAAATACGATACAATACAATATATAGATATCTTTATATAATATTCCACTTGTCAGCTCTGTCCATTTATTCCCCTCCCCCCCTTCCCCAACTCCTTATCTTTTAGGAATCACCATATTTTATACAGCTTATATTCTTTCTTCCTCATTAAATATCTATCTCATTTTTCCACATCCTCCTTTCTTCTCATCTATCGCTTCCATTTCAGATTGTTATTTATATTGTATGTAAAGATTTTATAATAAAGATTATTTTAAAAAAAAAAAAAACCTTCCATAGATTGCTAAAGAAATGCTTTCATGGTGATGGGACTCTAAAAGCATTTCCAAAAGAATATCCTTACTGTAGAACACCTTCTCTTATTTAAGCTAATCCTTGGAGTCAATTGCAGGTATTAGACTGTATGAGAGCTAAATACTTTATAAGGATAATTAGAGTTTTAATTTCTCGCTATTGATTGCAGTTCTAAAGGGAATAATCCTCTTTTTCTAATTTAACAAATTTCATTGCCAAAAAAAAAAAGAAAGAAAGAAAGAAGGAAAGAAAAGAAATACCTGCAGAAAAATCCATTCCTAATTCTATTCAACTTGGCCTCAGTAATGGATTTCCACTGGAAAATGAGGCCATCACGCAGCTTATCTGATCTTGTGGGGACATTTTGCATGTTGTAATCATGAACATTATAAAGTCTTCTGTATTTTATTAAGTCTCAGCTAAACCCTATGATTTGGATCATTTAAGTAGGACAAAACCAAATATTTGTCCCTTAGTTCACCATGCAAGATGAAGTTTGTAATGTCCAGACTTGGGTTGGGTAGAAACATAGTTTGATAGAAATATTATGAGAATATAGCAGCACGTCGGAGTATTGTTAGCAAAAACTGGAGTATTCGACATACTTTAAATGGATTTTATTAAAAGATTTGTTTTCCTTATTTTGATTAGCAAATTCTTTTCTATCCAAATTTCAGCAGATTCTATTTATGCGCCCATTAGTTTAAAGTTGTCATTGGCTGTTTTGAAAAATAGTTTTGAATACTTTGGGCACATATATTTTCATTCAGTGTCAGGCAGCACCATAAGTTTTATAGTATTAAGCCAGCATTAAACATAGGCTTGTACATTTTCAAATTTGTTTGCCAACACATCCATAGTGTTATAACTGTAAAAAGTCGTGTATATTCAATATAGGAGGTTTTGTTATTATATGAGATTGTTTGGCATGAACAGGGAAAAATATGAGAATGTAGAATCTAAGTTCTGTGATACAGATTTTACTGAATAATGAATGTGCTTCTGATTTAACTGACATTTGTCCATTTCCAGGCCACTGGCTATTTTGGAAAATTACTCTGCTTTAAAAGGGCTGAAAAAGTCAAGCCAAATGCCACAGAACTCAACAATGAGGTTTAGATAAACAAATTCTGGAAAGGCAATAATACTCCGAAACAGCAATTCTTAACCTGTGGTCTTCAGACCCACTGGAGGGTGGGGCGCAATGTCCTTATAGGGTGTCTGTGGAGTCTTGAAGAAATTTTACTAGCTTTTATAGTTAAAAAAGAAACAAAGAATTACAGGGAGGCAGGCACACATTGATGTAAAAGAACAGGAGTTTGCTGTTGTTGCTGCTGTTTTTGCCAGTGACAGACATTATTTGAACAAAGTTTCATTACAATATCTCAAACTGTTCAAACAATTTGAAAGTTATATAAATGACACAGACAAAAGTGTACACTTACGGCACTTTATAAATAAAGAGAAGAAGAAGAAGAAGAAGAAGAAGAAGAAGAAGAAGAAGAAGAAGAAGAGATGGATGGAGAGGACAGTCACACACTGAACATTATGAATAGTTATCCTTTGGAGCTCATAGGCATTCTCCATAACAAATTTTGGTGAGATATGTAAGATAGGCGTGTGTTTGCCCTTCTCTCCAAATCTGAAGACTTTTGATGAGTAACTTTAAATATCTGATGTACTTTAGGGTTTTAAATCTTGAGTTAAATCTTGGTGGTCTGTGGTAACAAAATATATTTAAAGGGGGTCCATGGTAATGAAAAGGTTAAGAACTGTTGCTTCAAAACTTTTGCAGTAATATTTGCAGTGGAGGCATTCGGCCCCAAGAAAGACAGTAAGCAGATTGGCAGGGAAAAGGCCACAACTTTTATTAACAGCAATACAAAGGTAGGGTTGTCACCAAAAGCATGAGGTCTGGATCTGCACATCACCAACACCGAGGTTGGACTGATGTGAGGTTGCTTGTACGCCAAGCATCGGGATGACTTGAGGCAACGCCACACCCTTGCGCACTTACGCAATTGCACAGCTACCAGAAGAAAGCCTCTCGTCACCAGGATATACTCCACGTGACCCACGGTTGACCACATTACACCTGATGTTTCCCGGGTCCAAAGGACTCCTGATCCAGTGCTACCGAGCACTGGAAACCAGCCCACCAGATCCAGAACCTGTGCTGCCACCCACAAACGAAACTTGTGACAAGCAACAACAATCCCAGGGAGGGAGGGTGGGGAGCCGAGCAAGTTGTGAAGGCACGGAGGCCAGCCACGCTGTTCCTTAAATAGGCCTCAGGGGAAAGCCTGCAGAAGCTCCTCCCCTCCGGCCGAAGAGCCAATGAGGGGAGGAGGCGGGAAAAGGCACCCAATCACTGTGGCGCCTACCCAAGCTGCCCAGGACCCGGGAGCTGGGTGAGCATGCACGGAGAAGCGTGCTCCAGCAGCCCTTTCCCGCCGGCGGGAAGCCCACGGATGCGCAGGCTTCCCGCCGGCGGGAAAAAAGGCTTCGCCGGCCATCTTGGGGCTCGGATCCCCACAGCACCTCGCCTCCCTGCTGAGGGCGGGAGGCACCATTTAACATTGTTGGAACCTTAATATAGTCCCTCAGAATCTGCTGGGATCTGGTTCTAGAACACATACACACCCTGCTTTGTGGATACCAAAATCTGTGAAAGATCGAGTCCCATTATGTATAATGGCATAGTAAAATATTGTCCCCTATATAAAATGGCAAAATCAAGGTTCGGTTTTTAGAATTTATTTTTTAAAAGAATATTCAAGCCTGGGATGGTTGAATCCTTGGATGCAGAATCCATGGATACAGAGGGCCAACTGTATTCAGCTTGATTTTTTCCATTAATCAGTTTTAGATTCAGCACTAATAAACACTGATGTAGAATTTTATTCCATGGTTTATTTGTAACACAATATATGTTTTTAGAACAATAGAAAATATACAGTGTGTTCATTCCAATAATGGATGCTGTATTTTTCTAATTTTGAAAATGCAGGTTTTGCAAGTGCATTACTGTTTGAAAGAGTATTTTACATATCTCGGATTACTAGGGTCACTGCCTATATTGCATGAGTGTCCGTGAAGATTGTTCACACTGTGGTTTTTGCTGGATTTTAGTGAGGAAAAACTATGGCAGCAAAATAGTTTAAACACCCATGCTTCAGTACTTCAAAACCAATTTGATATATGCATTGTTCTGGCCTTCTGAACACACTTACCTCTGGACAGATCATTGGCAACACCAATAGTGTTTCTCTGCTGTGGTGCCCCAGTTTTGGTAGGCCCTCCTCTTGTAGACCTGACTGGCACCTATGTTTGACTCATTTTCAACACTCTTTTAACATGATTCTTCACCATCATTTTTGGTCCTAATGTCTTGGGTTGCTGATTTCTGTATATAATTTTACTTTGTAGAACTGTTTTACATTTTTAAAAGTTTGAATGTGTTTGGTTGTTTTATTGGCCTCAAAGATTATTTTATTAATTTTTCAAGTATTCATCTCTATTTTTTGTTCAATATCTCATGATTTTGCTCATAATACGACTGGGCCCATTCACACCACACAATTATAGCACTATTATTTCACTTTAACTGCCATGGTTCCATCCCATGGAATCCTGGGACTGGCAATTAAGGAGGGCAATTAGAATTGTCAGACAGAACACTTTTAGTGCCTCTGACCAAAGTCCACAATTCTGTAGGACATAATCATGACATTTAAAGTGAAATAACAGTGTCATAATTGTGAAGTGTGAATAGGCTCCAGGATTGTATCAGTAGAGACCTGTTGGATAGAGTTAGATTGCCCAGACATAACCCGTTTGAATGCTGTTTCTCATTCATATAGAGATACATACAGCAATATTTATGTTGTTAAAAATATATGGCTCATATCCTGGTGGGCTGTTATGAATGCATAACCTACAGCTATGAACCCTACAGTGGTGTATTTGTAACTGCTATGCATTCATGATCCCTAATTAACTACTAGTTTCTGTGCTTCGTAGGTACTGTGAAAGTCCACCAAGCCCCATTTACTGATAAGCAGCCATTGGGATTGATGGGAGAAGTGGTTGTCTGATGTTTCTGCCCTCCTTGCATGAGCAATCTCCAGAGCCAAGGAGATCTGCAACAAGGGTCCCTTTTCTGACAGTCACACTGGAGACCACTCATAGGAGGGGCTGGGAACATCAGACAGCTGGTTCTCAATTGACCCCTGTCAATCTCAGGGGCTGCTTATCATTAAGTGATGTTGGAGGGGGTTCTGGTTAGACTCCACTACCTAGTGTTGTAGTGACAGCTCAATGTTGTGCATAATGTCCATAGTGGATTCTGCTGTACATCCTTAGCATCTCCCATGTTGGCTAGGAAATGGGCCCTGCCTTGGTTAGGAGCCTTGGACTGCATGATGCTTCATTTATATCCAGTCACAGGATTTACCTACTTTCCGGTGTGCCAGATATCTTCCCCTGGCAAAATGGGGATGTAAACTAGGATGTGAAAATGCCTCTAATAACCTGGAGTCCCTGATCCATTCAGGTCCTGCCCAGACTAGGTTCAAGTAAAACAAAGCCACTGATGATAAAAACTATAACTTAATTTGTTACTAACAGATGGAAAAAGGAAGTGGGGAACAAATATTTTTTAAAAAGTGTTCTCATCTCCCTTCAGCCAAAAACTTTATAGGCCATTGTTCCTCTAACATGCAAAGGACATCAAATTCACTCCCACAGGCCACAACTGTTCTCAGACAAGGGACTGATATTTCTATATTTGAGACCAGAACAAAAAAGTACTCCAACGAATGGGGGTGGAGGGTTTTATGTGCTTCAACAGGGCTGGTTTTCTAGAAGCTGCATTCATCCTTACAGATTGGGAGGGTTAAGAGAGGTTAAAGATTCTCAGGAATCCTTATCAATACAGAGGCTGGTGCAGCTAAAAACAGATGTTTAGATTAATGCTATCACTACCTTGTACAAATTGCTCTGGAGCCCCTTTAAGGATTAAAAACAGCTAAAACAGAGTGATATAGGCCTGAGGTACCAGCATATTTAGGTCTTTAGGTTAGCTAAGATACATAGATATAATCATGTATTATTTTTAAAAGTATGTGATGGATGAAGCCCAGTAACTGTAGTCATCACCAATTTCCCTAAAACACAGTCCAATAGATTCTCAATTAAGACTTTTCTGAGTTTCTTTGAATCCCATCAGCATTTTCTTGCTATCCAAATATATAATTTGCTCAATTTCTTCCCAAAGAAAGCAACAGATAAATTTGGTAATTTTCTTCTCATGGCAAGAAAGTCTCCAAAACTGTAGTTTCCAAAGACTACCATATATACTTGACTATGAAGTAGATCACACTTATAAATTGAGGGCAAATTTGGGGGCCAAAATTAAGAATTTTTATATCAGTTGAGGGTAAAACTTAGGGTCTGCTTTGTACTTTCATTGAAAATGAGAATGTCTCATTCAGAAAGAGACGGGAATGGGAATGTCAGTCTGCTACTTCCTGAGCAACAGTAAAATGGATTCTCATTGCTTACAGGAGTTGCTTCCTGGAAGTGGGAATTGGGAGGCTTTCTGTTGAAGTAATTGTGTCTTTAACAATAGAAAAATATTTTGATTGACAAGTGACACATATTCTATGGGACAACCACAGACTGCTGAGTCAGGAGAACATGGCATGAAGCAAAGTTACAGCAAGTATAACTCGCCAGCTGGTTACATCCAGTCATATTTTCTAATCAAAGATAAGAAAATTTGTGAGTATTCTTTAAATTCCCTAGTCAGCACCAATCTGTTTCATCTCAGACCTCTTCAGATCTGATTTTGGTGGAATTATTTTGTAGACTTGATCAACAGAGCAATATAAAAGAAAATCAGTTTGGAGACACATGAATCATCATTGTTGTTAGTGCTAGAGAACAAGCCAAGACCTTTTTTTAAAAAAAATACAAATAAAGCTTCTAAAGCCCAATAAACAAATATATTTCAGTTTTCCTGAACACTTCAAAGGCGTAAAGGATAGATACTTTAAGAAAATTGCCCAACAGTATCCTAAATCCTATAGTGGATTTTAAAAAAAACCAGTATGGCTCTAATAAAAATGAATTATTTTTAAAGGAAATTCATTTCTCATTTTTTTTCCCCTTCTGCTTCCATGTAATAGACTTATAAAGGTCACATTGAGAAGTGCTTTGAGGCTTTAAACCTTGATAAAGAACTTTTTTTTTGTAGTGCAGGAATTAAGGGAAATGGCAAAGATGTTGTTGAAGCTGAATTATCTCAACAAATAGCTGCTTCTGCAAGTAGTCAATTTGTGTGACTACAGGATTAATGCCAGAAGGTGCCAACCTACTGCAGGAAAGAGTTCCCCAGTAGCCAGGCAGTGTACTTGGGAGTTTTTATTTTAAAAACTAAAAAAAAAAATTAAAAAATTAAAGAAAGCACACAAGAAAAAGCTAAAACCTGATTTACAAAAGTTAAGACAAACAAATTAACATATTAAAATACCATTAAATTTTTAAAAAGTAAAATAATTTAAAAACATAACAAGGTTATAAATGCAGGACAACATCCTATAAAGATGACTTCCAGCATCCAGATATTTGGATCACAACTCCCAGCGTCTCCCACATAGCATTGTAACCAAGAACTGAGCTTAAATATTATCCCCCCCCCCTGCCCTCCAGCTCTGGTAGTGACATCAGGTCTCATGGCCACTTGTACTCTCAAAGGGTACAAGGCAGATTGAGTATGAAGATCTGCAGGTGAATGTTTTCTCTTAGTCCCTTTGCACATGCATTTGGTGAGGACATGAGAGAGAGCCTTCCATGGGAGGTCTGACTGGCCACTTCCCTGCTATCTTTCTGCTGGCAGGTGAAAACTTTTTTGTTCAGAAAGACCTTCGAAATTTAATTATGTAGCAGCAGTGTTTGTGTGAAGTGGTGTGCTGTGTTTTAATCTGTTATTGGTAATTATGTTTTAAATGTTTTAACTGGTTTAATCCATGTGTTCTAATAATAATGTTATTTAATTCTTCTTTAACTTTTGTAAAATAAATTTTTAACTGAATTTTGCTTTAAATTAGTGTAATGTGCCTTGAATCACATCTCAGAAGAAAGGGAGGACATAAGTTCATTAAACACAAAAGTAAATATAAATAAGGTCCCTGGTTATCAACACATTTTGTGACATTGAAGTCAGGGACTTAATGATACAGGGTATATAGATGTCCTTTTTTTTTACTTTGCTTGTGGGAAAAGTTCTTTTTGTGTATCAGCTTATTTATCCCCTGGAAAGTGCAATATTTAAGGGGCAGTCATAGACTCAATTTCAGTTCATACATTGTAAAACACAGTCACCCTTAATTCATCCAAGATATTCAGAAGTTTTGCAATTCCTGAGTAGTAGATTTTCTTCTGGAATTCCCTGGTGCACACTATTATACAACATATGTTTGCAATGTTATCCCTAGTGCCTCCTTTCCTGAATCCAGCTTGCACCTCTGGGATTTCATGCTGAATCTGTGGTAGGAATCTGTGCTATAGAATTTTGAGCATTTCTTTGTGAAATTTGTGCAAGGGTTCTTTAATTGCTGCAGTCTTTTGTGTCTCCTATTTTATGGATAGGTATACGTATTGATCACTTCCAATCTGTGGGCCACTGCTTTGTTTTCCGTATCTGTTGTCAGATTTTAGTAAAAGCTAAGCTTGAGTCTTGTCTGTTTGGATTGTAGCACTTCTATTGGCATATGTTCTTTGAGGGGTTTTTTCTCTCCAATTGCTTTGAGAGTGGCTTTCACTTTGCTTTCCAAAATTTGGGGTTCATCTTTGTAAGTTTCTTCTTCCCATGTATTATTCAGTCTTTCACATTTTTACATACCTCTTTTGTGTATTGTTTCCATTTTTAAATTTCATCATGGTCATGTACTATGTACCTCTTCTGCTCATAGAGCATTCACCACCTTTGGTATGAATTACTCTTTGAATTCTCAGATCTTGTGGAAGAAAGCTCTTGTTCTTTTTTTTTTTATGTCAGTTTCTATTTTTCTGTATTGATTGTTGTAGTAATTTTATTTATCCTTACTCAGTAACCATTGGACAGTAGCATTAAGACTTCTAATTACATTTCTGTATCCCTTTCCTTTTGCTTCTCATCTTTCTTTAACTGTTTGAAGCTTTTCGTCTGACATCCATTGTTTCATCATCATCTTCTTTTTGGCCCCTGGTATCATATTTTTACATCCCTTTTTGACTATGGACCTTATCAGACGTTGGAAATTGGAAGTAAAATCTAATAGCAATCTGAACACAATCATGGGGTTTTACGTTATTACGAATTAAAGCATCTCACGCAATTTTGGGCAAAAGGGAAGTCATTCCGAACACAATCATGGGTTTTACGTTATTGTGAATTAAAGCATCTCACGCAATTTCGGGCAATGGGGGGGGGTCATTTTCTGGTAATGGGAAGTCATTCTGAACACATTCTGAACACAATAGGATTTCACGTTAATTCACTAAACTAGCAAATTCACGTGAATTTGAATTGGCTCCATTCGCAATAAACAGAAATTCCTCCTGTCTGATAAAGTCCTATGTTCCCTGACATTACATCCCTCTTTGACAATAGCCTTGATGAGCTATATAAAAAATGTGAAAGGTTGTATAATACATATATTGTTCCTCTGGTTCCCAGCTGAATAGTGCAATCTAGTTATCACACTATTATTAAACTCTGTTGAAATGTTCTTTAGATCATATTTTGGCATGGTAATTGTTTTAGTGTTCTTCCTCAGTTTTATTCTAATTTTTGGATATTAGTAGTTTGTAAGTTGTGCCACAGTCTGCATCTGGTCTCATTTTTGCTACAGGAAAAGAGCTTCTCCATCTTCTGTTTCCATACAAGCTCCTCTCCATTTGTATGGAGAAGGTATTTGTGATGAATTTGTGTTAGCTTCTCAAAACTCTATCATATGCGCTCTTGCTTTTCCCCCCCCCCCCTTTGTTTTCTTTTCTTATACTAAGCCCCTATCTCCCTACTGTCTTTGATTCTGCTCTGCTTCCTACTTTGGCATTCCTGTCATGTATGACTGCCAGGCAGTTCTGTTTTGGTGTGTTGTCAATTTCTTCCTGGACTCCATAGTAGAAATTCTTGATTTTTTTTTTTCCTTCCTCTGTCTCTGTAGTTGGCACATATATTTGAACTGTGGTGATGTTTATTGGCTTTCCCTGCAGCCTTATTGACATGATTGAGTCTGACTTTATGTTATATCCGTTTCTGTGTCCTTCCACACTATTATTAGATTTTGCTATGTCCTTCATCACTATTATTGCTCTGTGTGTGTGTTGTGTGCCTTAAGTCATTTATGATGTAAGGCGAACCTATCATGAGGTTTTCTTGGCAAGATTTGTTCAGAGGGGCTTTGCCATTGCCTTCCCTGAGGCTGAGAGCATGTGACTTGCCCAAGGTTTCATGGGTTTCATGGCCATGCTGGAAATCGAACCCTGGTCTCCAGATTCATAATTGAACACTCAAACCATTATGCCATGCTGGCTCACTATTATTGCTACCCCATTTTTTTGTCTCCCCTTTTTCTTTCTTGTGTATGAACACTGTATAGCTATCTGACTCAAAATATCCCATGGCTTTCCATTTTAGTTCACTCACCCCTAGTATTGCAATGTTTATACCTTCCATTTCCTTTTTTACTATGTCTACTTTCCCTTGGCTCATGCTTCTCACATTGCATGTACCTATAACATATGTGGCATGGCTCCAGATCTTCTTTTCATTATTGAATGTATGTGCTCTGTTGCTTCCCATTTTGTTTAGTTCTGTTGTGCCCTTGTCGATATCTCCATGTTTGCCCTCTGTTCTGCCCTTTTAGCTCTCTGTTTGTGTCCTTTTTGTGTCCTGTCTTAGATTGTTTCATCCTGGGAGTTTCATGGGGAAAGAATGATTCTGATATTCATTTAGAATATTCTGATATTCAAGAAGAGGGTGCAGCCATTGCATTCCTGAGTTGCTAAATGCATCCATTTTCTTATTAATAGAAGAGATGCCCCCATGTGGCATGCATTTACCTTTCTTATATTGTATTCCAGTGAGATATTGCTAAATTATTTCCAGTGTTTAATTGGTTACTGTAACCTCTGCACTGATTTATTAACAACCGATCCATTAGTTAATGAGAAATAGCAAAATGACTGGATAAAAGTAGTCCAACAGATGTTACAAGACATTTATCAAGTTAGGGGAAATATCCTGTTCCTAGCACAAGACATATTTGGAGTATGGACCCTTTTGCTTTTTAAAAGGTTAAAGACTGGGGGGAAAGAGGCAAACTCATATACCTTGAATCCTGCAACCTGACAGGAAGGGATTTTTAGAAAACAAACAACAGAAAGCAATTTGGTTTTCAGGGGAGCGAAAAATGAGGAGCCAGCACAAACAATAGCAATATTGTTCACAGACCAAAGTTGTTTTCTGACCTTATTCTGAGTGCTGACCATTTTCATGCTCCCCCCCCCCCCCCCGCCGCCCTTCTACCTGTCAGTGCTTTTTCTGCTACAAATAGGTGATAGTCCAAAGAGTAGGTCTGGAAGGAAACAGAAAAGTAATAAGAGAGTAGCTTTGAATGTCACTGAAGTGAAGGGCCCACACAAATATAATGCATTTCCCACAGGGAAAGCCATTTCATGTACATTTTCTTGAGATATGTTCCATGGCGTATAACTAACAAGCATTCACCTATTGTTTTGATGTGAAAAGAAGAAAGCATTGTGGTTTCATGTGGCTTCAAGCTCATAAACGGCAACCATAAATCAGCAAATTAGCTAATGATTGCCTCTGGGTAGTGATACATGATGAAAAACAAATGAGGAAAGGTACTCAAGCATTGCATTTTGCAGCTGCTGGGGGGGGGGGAATCAAAATCCCATCTTCATTATATATATTTTTTTTAAAAAAATAGAAAGGTTGAAGGATTATTATCAAAATGAGAGCCCTGACAGAAAAACAATTACAGCTCTAAAAGGGAGTCTGCTTCATAATAAACTACACTACAGTGTTAACAGTTGTAGATGACTTGTGAAATTGAGCACTAGGGAAAAACAAGTTATGAACATCTATTCTTTTCCTCTTTAAGCATTTATTTATATTTATATTATGCACATCATAAAATGGACAATAGTAAAAAAAAAGTACTATTCCACTATTCAAAGAAAACAAATTGCACAATTAGATCCGTAACATGTGTCCCATAGCCTTTGATGTGTGGTAAGGCTTGAAGAAGAAGAAACAATGAATGACAGACAAAATACTTTGAGCAGTTAAAGAAAGATGGAAAGAAAAGGAAGATGGAACATAATGAGAATCAGGAATGCTACAGTTCAAAGATCAGTGCACAAGGATTAAGAGAATTACTACAACAATCAATATAGAGAAATAGAAGCACAATTTCCTGGTGAAAAGGATAGAATAGAAGCACAATTTCCTAGAGAAAATTTCCTGGCATGTGGTTCTGATGTGATGGCTGTTAATTACAGATGTGAAAAGCCACAGTGTGTGCTGGTGACAGGAAGACTAATCCTCTAGAAAACTTTCCTACAAATGATATGACACCCTCTATAAAACAAAAATGGCCCTATTGATTTAACAAACCAGAAAGAGACACAGAGACCAGCAAATCTGTGATAACTCTGTGTGTGGGGAGGGGGGGAGGTGCATCTACACTGTAGAAACAATGCAGTTTGACACCATTTTAGCGGGCATGTCTCCATCCTACAGAATCCTGGGATTTTTAGCTTTGTGCGGCACCAACACTTTTGCAGAGAAGGCTAAAGACCTTGTAAAACTACAAATTCCAGGATCCCATAGGACAGAGCTAAAGCACTTAAACTGATGTCAAAACTGTCTAATTTCCTCAATGTAGAGGCACCCTGTGGACTCATTTCTTTATAAGGGCAGGTACTGAGGAAATCCAATGGAACTTAAGTGCATTTAACTGGTCACAGCTGGAGAAATATGTTCACTTTGCATTTTAGTGCAAGTTACTTAATAACCAGATCATAAACTAAAACACTGTTGAATTTCAATATTCACACTCCCCTGAATTTTGTGGGGCATTATCATGAACTGCATATTAAAATATGTCTCTCACAGGAAAGTGCAGCCAGTCTGTCTACACAATCAGGAGTCTTGATTTTCCACTATTTCTGATCACAATCGGATCTCTTCAATGTACCCGAGGCTGTTTTCTTCAGACTGTTGCTCTTCACATATGAAAAATGCATAAATAGATGGTATTGGAGATACGGGGATGTAGCAGTAAGGAGGACTTTCTCCTCTGCTTCTCACTGTTCATCTGTTTGGCAGAAGAAATGAGACAATTTCTGAATTCAGGGTTATATTCAGATTATGGCAATGCTGATCATTTGACATTTCCAGCTTTTGGGGACCTTAAGATGAACCAATCACAGGGTTTTCTTGTCAAGACTTCTTCAGAGAGGGTTTGCCTTCCTTTGTGGCTGAGACACCTCAAAGCATTTCTATAGCTGAGCAGGGAACTGCAGCCTGATATCCAGAGTCATAGTCACGCTGGCTCTCTTTATGCCAAATATATTTCCTGTGGAGACCATTTGCTGAACATACACTCAATGTAGTTGGTTGATAAAAGAAGAATTACTGATATTTCAACATTTTATTAAAACACAACCTTCTAGCTGCCAGCTACAGTAACGTATAGTATGATACAATAGCATCTTGGGAAATAAGTACTGAGAAGTTGCCAGTAATGAGACCAAATAGCTATTTTGTGTTAGTCCCCTTTCACCCTCACAAGAACAAGAATGACACTATTTAAAAATAATCTCATAAAACATCAAACCACACAAAATTATAAAGAGCCCTTAGAACAAATATCAATAGTATTAACACTAGGAAGATGCCAATGAACTGATATTTATACACCAAATGCCTGGCATCATTCAGACTTTCAGATACTGAAGAAGCTATTCTCCTCCTGTTACATGGGACTAGCAAGGTATGTTTAGGGGCAAGCAACATGTTATACTGCTGACAAATTTCCAAAGCCCCAGTGACCCATTATTATTATTAATATTATTATTATTATTAAGGACCATGGAGATGAACCAATTTGAATAAAAAAAGAGGAAAAGAAGAGGAAATTGGTTCAATCCTTTCTTTGTCTCCTGTAACATTCTCTCCTCCTTCAACTTCTTGTATCCTTAACAATGTTCCTGATCCATACATATCTGACAAAGATGGTCCTGGCCCCTCCTATGTTAAAAGAAATGATGGGATAAATGGGTTAGCTTTGGGGATCAGATAACAATTGTTTGCCCTTTAATGCTTTTTCATTAATTTTTATTTTAGAAAAAGAAAGTGATGATAAAAAAACACTCGTTTATACTTAAAACATATAAATAGAAAATAATCTTCCCTGCTTTTTGTGGAGCTTTCAGGCTATGTGACCATGTTCTAGAAGAGTTCCTTTCTGATGTTTCGCCAGCATCTGTGGCTGGTATCTTCAGAGAAGATGCCAGCCATAGATGCTGGCGAAACATCAGAAAGGAACTCTTCTAGAACATGGCCACATAGCCTGAAAGCTCCACAAAAAACTATGGATGGCGACTCCACAATCTTTCCTGCATTTGTTCATGCTCACAACTCTGTAGCACAGACTAGAAGGAAAAAAATTACCTGAAAATATTCCTTACTGCAATATAGAAACAGTTTGTTGACCTGTTATTGTATAGTATGGTATAAGATCCAGCATTGTGTCATGGTTTGAACATTGGACTATGACACTGGAAACCAGGGTTCAAATCCCTGCTCAGCCATGAAAACTCATAAGCAAATCACTCTCTCAGTCCTTGAAGGAGCAAAGGCAAACCCCCTCTAAACAAATATTGCCAAGGAAACCCTAGGATAGTTTCACCTTAGGGATGGCATAAGTCAGAAATAACTTGAAGGCACACAACAATAATAGTATGGTACACAACACAAATCATTCATGTGAGTGAATTTTAAAAGAACTGTTTGATCATGGCTGATGCCATGAGATGGACATAATTAGAAAACCAGTGTGCTTTCTGCTAACCAAAGCATCACATCATTTATAGAATCACAATAGGTTTTGTTGTAAGGTTAGTTTCAGCATTGAATTCAATACCCTGTGGTTATACTCTTGTTTGAGGAATTCTGCAATCATGGAGGCACCTCAGAACATTTGCCATTTTTAAGACTACATGTAGGCTGGAATCCCATTGTTGACTTATACACAGAAAATTCCCTAGCAGAAGCAGTCTCATCTTTTTGTTCAATGTGAAACATCCAAGTTCAGTTCAAAGCTGCAGAAGCAGAATGGTGCACAATGTACTATTGTACATGCAAGTATCCATTGCAAATGGATGCATGCACACAACAAATGGATCTGCATGCACATGGATTCCACCTTTGGTTATACATTCCCTTCCTTGATTCAGTTGTGCAACATTGCCCTTCCACAGAAGTGTTGTGTCACACAATTAATGCATATCTCTGCATGCAGCAATTTGTTCTTATAAATATAAGCGATTTATCATTATAAATATAAGCAGTTAGTGTCAACAGTGCTAGAAAAGATCCCTTTCCATACTGATCCAGACCAACAGGCTATGTTGTTGAATTCCTGATAAATGTTGTAAGAGTTGATGTGGGTTAGTAACTCTGAGGAAAAATATTGATAGGACTTTCCTGCTTCCAAACTCACATTGCTGGCCACTAAGTTCTGCATTTGTATCTCCAGCTTCACTTATCATCTCTGACCTAAGTCAAGAGTGGAGTGTGTGTGTGTGTGTGTGTGTGTGTGTTGTCAAAAGTGGGAGAAATGTTTGGTGAATTGGCTAGTCTATGAATACATATAAAATGACTCCCACTGTGTAAAACTTTGAAACATTGAACTTTAATGTTAGAAGTCCATATACATTGCAAGAGCTTGGAAAAACTAGTCCCTAGTCAGCACTAGGGATATAATTTGAGATCTTGTTCAATGTCAGAGGAGAGTGAAGTTCTGTAAGTATAGTTAAGCTGCAAAGGTGTTTCGATATCCATTCCAGGCTGTTCTGATGGCTTTTCTGTGCCTTTAAAAAGCCCCCTTGTATTCTTAGCAAATAGGGAACTGGCAAATGTGGAAAAATAATAATTCACCAGTGTAATTCAGAGGGATGGTGGTGTAATTCCACAACAAGATTTTGTCCTTTGTCTGAGAGTTGTAATCCAAAAGAGTAGCTTTTCCAAGCTCTGCATCCTTTCTCTTTATTATTTTTTGACTGTATCCTACATCATCATAGGAAGCTGGCTTGTTACCAATTAAAACCATTTGCCAGGAGCCCTGGTGACACCGTAGTTAAATGCCAGGACTCCAGTCACAGCATTGTGAGTTGGATCCTGCAGGGCTCCAGGTTGAGTCAGTCTCTCATCCTTTCGTAGGTCGGTAAAATGAGTGCCCAACTTGTTGGAGGCAATTGGCTAATACATTGTAAACCACTTAGAGAGTGCTTAGTTCACTATGAAGTGGTATAAACATGTAAAGTGCTACTGCTATCAAGCCCAGTGTTTTCTGTGCTAATGGGCAGTCAGGAAGGCTTTTTTTCCCTAGTCCTGCTGAAAGAGTCCAGACACTAAGCTTGACTCCTTCTGCTTATAAAGCATATGCTCTGCCACTGAGTTACAAGTCAACTCTTACAGCCCTAGTAGTGGTTATGTCCCACAGAGAGTGAACCCTGAACTGTTCATTGTTCCTTAATTAAACCTACATGAAATATTTTGCAGAACAGGAACTTGCCTCTGAAGAGGCATTTAAAATCTCAACAGGAAAGTATTTATAAACATGACAAACCTATCAGTTGCATTTTAGTAGCTAATCAAAGTTGACTATAGGCAGTGTGCAAAGATGCTAATTACGGTATTGTGTCTTGAGAAATGTGGCTTTATTCTCTGGCATAAATACAAATTACCTGAACATCTATTTTAAGCAAGACCGGGCTACAAAAAAATGCACTTGGCACTTTGATTTCTCCTTGTGAACCACAGGATATAATGCTAATTCAATTGATTGACCATGGGTGCCTCAGTCCTCTGGGGTGGGAAAATGAATAGCTAATGGTTCATTTATTTCTGACAACTATATTTATACACTAAAATCAACTGCCTTTTCCTTTACTGGGTAGGCACAAATCAGAACTCTTTGTTTATCTGTTGTGTGCAGACACTTGCTACCTCCTATTAATACAAGGGTTGTGCTCTTAAATCTGTCATGTGAACAATTCCCGTTGAACTGCAAATTGAGAGTAATTGACCTGAGAATGCCAGCAATTGCCTTGCTGCTTACACACACCCTGATTCCTCAACCCATGTGGACATGTTACCATGACACACGATTGCTTCGTTACGTGCCCCCATACAGAAGCTGGACACTCTGAACAATCTCTCAGCATTTTGTAAAGATCATTCAAATTCACACTTAGTGGTTTGGATGCATTTATGAACTAGATGCATTTATAGGATTATCTGATTCCATTCACTTCAGTCAAGCACAGTATCTTCTTTCATCCAGAGTGTAAGAAACAGAGAGAAAACACTGCAAATATAAAAGGGTAATGATAATAAGGATGGTATATGCTCTCTGGCATTGCTTATCTGAAACACCTATCCTAAAACTAAT
Organism: Urosaurus nigricauda; assembly: GCA_034509955.1. Lineage (NCBI taxonomy): Eukaryota > Metazoa > Chordata > Lepidosauria > Squamata > Phrynosomatidae > Urosaurus > Urosaurus nigricauda. The sequence goes on along the minus strand of JAOEGL010000001.1, from coordinate 249,155,257 downwards.
ACATAGAATTAAGTTCCAGGATGGGGATTTGAAAACTGATAGCATGGCCTGAATTTTCATGTCATATTTCATTGTTAACACAGGAAGGTAAATTAAACCCTTGAGGAAGTACACTTCATATATGTAATGGGATTCAATTCAGTTCAGAGTTTCATCTTTTCTTTATCACTTTGGAAAAATTAAGCACTTGTAGTAAGGGAAAAATCTAGATGCATTTAATTAAACACCATTGACAAACCACCAGTTGCCCATTGAAGGTAATTGTAAGGAAATAGGATGCATCTTTTTTAAAGTTAATCAATGGGACAGTTTGATTATAGCATTACAATCAAACCAATCTCTGATTAATTTATGGTGCATTTCAATAATCCTTGATTAACGTATTACTGACCTGTCCACCTTGTAGAGCACATTGGAAGAAAGGAAAAAATCACCAAAGACTCTGTAATTCCTCTTTAACTTATACTTCTTCAAGTACAGAACAAACACAGGAGGAGATAATACCAAAATTATTTCCAATCTGAGAACGGTATAACTGAGCACACTGACAGCTTTAATGAAGACATAAAAGGCTTAAGTATCATTATAGGAAAAGAGAAATGCCTATAATTAAGAGAACAAGCATTAGTTTCTGGACCTTCCACATCAAAAGAAGTTCCTTCTTTGTCTCCTGGCATCATGAGACTTAGGGCTCACCTTGTAATGATGGGGCAGATAAATGTCTCAAACAATGAAGCAAAATGAGTGAAAGTAGGGAAAGGGGAGAATTTAACTTTTCGGACCTGTTTTCTTTTGATGTAAAATAAAATTGACCCCCACCTATCTCCTGCACTAACAACAACAACAACTACAATAACAACAATATTTTATTTGTATCCCGCCCCTCTGAGAACAATCGGGGCAGCTAACAACATTAAAATACAGTACATCCAATTCCCATTCCCCTCCCCCCCTTAATCTCATATATGGTGGGAAGACACAAGGAACAAGGAAGGCACATACATAAATAGATATAGCTGCCCTGCTCTGTTCAGTTTGGCATGGATGAGATTCTGGAGTAGAGCTAGAAATGGAGCAGCTCTCCACCTGTAGTTAGAATGCAGTTCCTAACATCCATCACCATCATTTATGCTGCCATGACGTTGAAAATTGCATTCCACATCATTTTCATCCCTGCTTTAAACCCCAGAGGAAGTGCTTGGCATCATTACTGCAATAAAGTAATGTGTTGGTTATTTCTATGCAGGTTTTCCCCAACCCTACTTCCATCCTCTTCTTGTGATTTGATTTGGGAGAAAATAATGTGTTTCATTACTCATTAGTAAGGAACACAATACTTTGGACATTTTAGGAGGATAGAAGGATTCCAATGTTATCATAATCAGAGCTGGTCATACTGTTTTTCACAGTATGCAATTATAGAAGTATGATTCTACTTTTAAGTACCATGGAAATCCTGGGATCTGGAGTTTAGGGAGAAATATGTAGAATTCATAGCCAGAGAACTCCTCTGGTACCTCCAAACAGTTACAAACCCAGGATTCCATAGGATACAGCTGTTAGGGCTATAATAATGGGGTGTGAAAGATGCAATGACAGTCATCTCTCTAACTGAGGAGACAACAACTGAATCCTGCCCCATTGCCCTCCAATGTAGCAGGAGTTTTATTGAAAACATTTTTTTTTAAAAGAAAAATGAGAGAATGAAAATCTCACTTCCCACCATATATGAGATTAAGTTTAGGACAGAGCATCCCGCCCACTCCCAAATGTTGTTGTTACTTTTAAAAATGTTAGTTGTGAACAGTATATCTTTTAAAAATTACTAAAGAGTGGCTACTCCCCTCCAACTTTGTTGCTACTCCTGAAAAGTCATTTGTTACAGGTAATAGCTCTTACCTCCAAATGCTGCCAAAGGTAAGAGAAGAGAGTTATACTGTCTTTTTTACAGCTTCTCAGTATGGAAGAGAGGTTTCCTTGGGGTACCAATAAGCATGGCCTTAACTTCATTCTTCAGATCCTGAAGGGAATGAAATCCTTAAGTGGACAGAACTGTATGTGTTCAGTACAAGCTATTTTGTGTTCAGTACAAGCTACTTTGAAAAAGTGGACAACAGGCTGAGGATATCCTGAAGAACTTTGAAAAGGGTGGCAGAAAGCAGGTTTTTTACATAGATATATTGCACCATATGCATGTTAAAAAAAATCTGCTTTCTCATCTAAAATTCAGTATTGTTCTTGCAGTTATATGACTTATGCAACTGCACTGAGTGCTTAATAATAGAGATGTGCCTGTGCAGTTTAATTTGTATTGGGATAGCATACTATAAACCAAATGACCTCCTGCCATGCAAATCAGGATCCGCACAAATGTACAACAATATTAAGGTTTGGTGTATTTGCAGCTAGAGTAACATCTTCAAAATTAAATGTTCTGTGTTTGAGGGTATGGTTATTGCCAGTCTTTAATCAATAGCTATAGCATTCAAAAGACTAGGATACAATGTATCCTAGAAGGATAAAGGACAAGTCCAAAAGTATCACACACACTAGAAAGCAGCATTAACCAATTGTCATGTCTTTGTTAGAAGTCATTGCTCACTTGACAGTTAAGCAATGAATATACAAATTGTAATTTCAAAAGTCCAGAAAGATGTCTAATCATAGCAATCTTCCTTGTTACAAAGAAATCTAGCAGACCCGGGAATACTTTGCACTAGGAAAGTCATGGTAATAAAGACAGTGTAAAAAATTGGATTAATGGTATAAAACCATGGATTAGCATAAATCCTATCCATCACCTCCTAATAAGGCTTTATAAGGCAAATAGTTTCCATAATAGGATTTGATCTTACTTAACATTCTATTTTTAGTCAAAGATTCTTTGCCCTTTGACCACATCCATGTCAAAGAAAGCCCATTTGTGAAATATGTTTCCTGGCAGGTTTCACAAGATATAGATGAGATAGATTTAGATATAGATGATATAAGGTATTGATATGTGAATGGAGAAACCTGAAATGCCAACTCTAGCAAAGGTCTCTTTAAAGAATTCCCCCCTTGCAGTCAATATTGGAAATAAATCTGGCTGAAATAATTGAACATTGCTTTTATAACCTGGCCCCAGGAATGTGTCCACTGTTTCACTTTTCCACTGTTCCACCAACATTCATAGTATGAATAGTTGGTTGTTTGATACAATCTACTTCCCTATGTTCAAGTTGCTGAAAAAGGCAATTGTTAAGTGTTGGCCAAAAAGACAAAGAAGAGATCAAACCAGATATCTCCCTGGAAGCCAAGATGACGCAATTGAGGTTCTTGTCCTTCGCCCACATCATGAGAAGGCAGGACTCATTAGAAAAGACAATAATAAAAAGAAAGATGGAGAAGAAAGTAGTAGGAAGTGAAGAAGACTACATGCTAGGTGGATAAACTCAGTCAGGGAGACAATGGGCCTGAGCCTGCTGGATCTGAGAAGAGCAGTTGAGGACAGGGGGACATCTCATTCATAGGGTTGCCATGAGTTGAAATTGACTCAAAGGCAGTTAACAACAAGAAGGTATTGGTTTTACTTAACTATCAAACTTTACTGGTTATATGTTTGCCCAGCATTGATGGGACAATCTTATTTGCACTGGAGAAAGTATGAAGTTGAGAGTTAATGTAACTCCCAGGGTGACAAGGAACATTTTCTAGATGATCCACCATTTACTGTGGACACCTTGTATTTTTACCCTAAGTGCCCTGGGATGATATTGCACCCATATTAAAGTGTAAGAGAAAGTAGCAAGACCAACAAAATCAGAGTTGTGCTGCTGCAACCATTGTTTTTGTTGTTATGGCTACAGCTGTGGATAGCAATGGGGAAAAAATGAAAGATAAAAATAGCTGCAGATACTAATGTATGAGACAATGGGGTGCCCCTCCTCAGCCCCCCCCCAAAGAAACAGCAAAGACCCTGTCCCTATGGGCCAAATAAAACATCCTCTCAGTGGAGAGTCTGGATGAAGCATGGCCCAACCCCCAAATGTAAGAACAGTCCAGATGATGTCCAGCCACATCAGCACTGAACCCCCTTATAATGGATTAGTTACTCACCTTTTACTTTTGGCCTTCTTGGGAGATCTAGAGTAGTGGTTCTCAACCTTCCTAATGCCGCGACCCTTTAATACAGTTCCTCATGTTGTGGTGCCCCCAACCATAAAATTGCAGTGTCTCAGTTCCTAAGATCATCGGAAATATGTGTTTTCTGATGGCCTTAGGCGACCCCTGTGAAAGGGTTGTTTGACCCCCAAAGGGGTCGCAACCCACAGGTTGAGAACCACTGATCTAGAGCTTTCCATTCTGATGCTGAGCAGTTGTTCGTATGCACATCCCATTGTGCTGCCTTGGCATGATCACCACCACAATGAGTTGATCGCTCTGAGGACAGAACAAGGTACTCAACCATGTAATTAATACTGGTCACCTGATTATGGCCTCGGAGCAAGCGATTCTGTGGCGCAACAGCAGTGTCAGCCTCCCAGCAGGATACAGCATTGCAATGGGAGTGCCCAGGTAATGGGGAGACATTCGGGCAGCTCAGGAACTACCATATACCAAGTTGCTCTTAGAATATTTTGGCCTGTGCAGATGCCACCAAAGTTACACCACCTTTCTTCAGGGGCCCGAGCTTATTCTCCTGTATCAAGAGTAAGATCATTGGGGAAAAAATTAGGCAATCCCAGTCCATTTTTTGTATTATGTCTATTGCACTGGCACCTTGTGTGCTTCCAATATTGTTAAAGGTGTTGGTGATTAACTATAAACTATAAATACCCCACTGTGTTTGGTTAAGTATCTTGGCGAAGATAAGGGGTGTTATTTTCACCCTTTTTGTTGCTCAATTGGCTTTTTCCCAGGGTTAATTACCCTGGCATAGAGGTTTTTAATTATTATTCTCTATTATCTTCCTTAGCATTTTTAAATTATTAGTGGGGTATTTTACCCTTTTAGATAATTACTTTGGCCTCAGGGTTTTATTTCCTGTCTTCTCCATCAGAACCCGTTCATTTTTGTTTTGTTTTGTCCACTTTGGGTTTTCTGAGTACTGGGACTGTGGTTGGTTTAACTATAAAGCCCTTCATGGACAAGGACCTGTGTATGGAGACTCTGGTCCAAAACACACTGCAGAAATAATCCAGTTTAAATTCCCTGGCTCAATGATAGGAAATTCTGGGAGCTGTAGTTTTGTGAGGCATTTAGCCTTCTCTGTCTGAAAGAGCTCTGGTGCCACAGTAAACTACAATTCCCAGGATTCCCTACCACTGAGCCAGGGCAGTTGAAGCAGTCTCAAACTGGAATATTTCTGCAGTGTGTTTTGGAACTATCTCTCTTCCTATCAGCCCATCCCTAATTTTGGTTGTCCACAGAATTATTCTGTGTGAAGGAAGAACCCTTACAGCTAGAAAAGAGGACTTTATTCAAACATCAGAATGATCTCTCCTCAGAAATGCTGAGCTGTGATTGCTTTGAGGCTTACAGGAGGAGCTGAAGGCACATCTCTTTCATCTGCCTTGTAGTATTCTTGGCTTGTCTGTTGGCTTTTTTATCACTGCCGCTTCTGTCTTCTTGGTCGCTTTATGCTATTTTAATTTACAGTTAGGCTTGTATTGAAAACTTGTACTGTAAAGGTTAGTATGCTGAAAGGAAGCAGAATCAAGCATTGGGAATTATTAGGGTTTTTGTTTTCTTTATTATCACTGAGTGTCTTTAAATGCTACTAAAGTATTATTTTTTTCTATTATGACAAACACACTAGGGGATTAATCATCTTTGCAGTATGCAAGCTACTAATACATGATTTCAATTACTCTATTTTAGCAAAGTACTGTGCCCCCAAATTGGGTATCGCGCAATAATCCTATTAGTAAATTTTCTAGTACCATTGGCTTTGTTGTCCACCAGTCCTCGATCACCTTTGCTGTTGGTTTTGCCTTTGTGTTTTCCCTTGATGCTGAAATTCCTTTTTCCCATCTGCTGAGGCTCACGTGAATATCATACATTTTTCTTCTGGTGACTGTAGTTGCATTCTCTGCTTAGATCAGCATGGGAAACTGCTAACACTGATAAGCTATCACAGATTTCTTATCAGGTCAGGCAAAGGCAAGCCGGGAGAAGATAAGCCTATCCACTTTCATTATTACTGTATTATTATTTCAGTTGACTCTGTGAAAGAGAGCCATGTGAATTCAAATGAGCAGCTGAAGTGGTAGTTAATGTGTGTTGCACTTGTTATCTTCCCACTAGCTTCCCTGAGTGGATTAAAGGACTGCATTGCAGAACCAGACACTGGTCTATCTTATCCAGTATTCTAGTGGCCAACCAGATGATTTTAGGAAGTTCAAAAACCACTGTTTTCCAAAAGATCTTAGGAAAGTGTTTTGCTTTTTTTTTACTACTACCCCCAGAATTCTGCCAGCTAGTAAGTAGTTAGTACTGGAAGTAAAGATGCATGGATGAATCAGGCTTTTTCCAGGCTGTGTTATTTTCATCCCAAAATAGTGATAGATCAGAACTTGGAATATTAGGTTTGAAAATTACTGATGTTTTAGAAACTAGGGGAAAATAATTTTTCTTGTTGGAACCTAGGGAAAAATAATTTCCTAGCATCATTTATTTATTTATTTTCTCATATCCCTCCTTTCTTTTAATATAGGAACCCAAGGCAGCGAACAACAACTTAATACAATTTAAAAACAGTGCAACCTTAAAATATAGAAATATAAAATTTAAAAATGAATTAAATAATTTTAAGAGTTAATGTGTCAAAATACAAACCTTAAAACTGAAGGTTAAATTTAAGGAAGTTCTGTGACTTTCTTAGAATTCCAGCTCGGTTTCAGACAGTTCTCCCTGCAATAGTGGACCCTGGCTCTCCATCAGTAGTAGACCCTGGCTCTCCATCATTGCTCAGGAAGGCTCCCAAATCATGCAAAATAGGTTTTGAAGGACACAGTTGAATTCAAAAGAAAAGAGGAATGATAAATCTTCTTCCCAATAGGATCCAATCCTTCCTTAAGTTTCCAATGTCATTATCAACAATCTTTATGTGTCAGAGATGCATAAACTAAGAAGACATGAGCATACCTGACAGCAACTACTACAAGCCAAGGTGGACATGAAGAAGAATGTGATGATAATGTAATCTATGGGGCTTTTTAGATTGGCAGGAAAGTGTGACATGAAGTTGCACTTTCCTTAATGCTTAGCAGCTAGACAGCAAGCCCCAGGTGTGCATTTAAAAAGTACAGGGCAGCTAGACTGAGGTTTTTTCTGTGGCTCAGCAACTACATGGGAAGCTGTCAAAACACTACAAACACAGGCGGAGCAGCTACATGGGCGGCAAGGAACGTTGCTTTTAGCCGCGCTTTAAACATTTTTTTCCCTTGCTGGCTGCGAATTGCGCAATTGCGCGATTGCGCAGGTACATCATACAGTCGGAGCTTATCACATGGGGGAGTACAGGACCATTCCGAAAGAGGGAGAAAGTGAGGTCAGTTCGGAAATGCACGTGATTACGCACAAGCTCATCACACACAAGACAAGAGAGCATCTACACAAAAAGAAAATGCAGAGTCAATACGAAAGAATTCATCACATGTGAACATACTGGTCGGCTTTCTGCTGCAAATTAAGGCATCTTGGGAAATGGTAGCAAAGGCTCATGGGAGTTGTAGTCTGTGTTCTGTCAGAGCATTATATTGAGTTGTCTTGAGGTTTCAGCCCTCTGTCCAGGAGGGATTCCCATATGTCCTCCATTCTTGAGCAGAGGCCCCCCTTTTCCAAGTTGACCAGGCACGTCCTCCTTTGCCAGGACACATCCTACTTTTTCAGCCTTCTTTTTGAAGAGGAAGCAGGAGGGCCAGGCGTGCTCTGGCCAGGCTCTGGGGGTCTCTTCCTGGCTCCTTCCCCCCCTCCCTCCTTCCCCGCTGCCTTCCTCCTCCCTTTGGCTGAGAGAGTGTGACTTGCAGGGAGGAAGGGCAGCGGTGGTGCTCCAGGTCCTCCTGATGCTGGGCCAGGGCAAGCTGGAAACAGGAGGAGGAGGAGGAGGAGGAGAGGGACATGGGGCCCCTCTGCTGCCCTGCTTCCCTGCAAGTCACACTCTCTCAGCCAAAGGGAGGAGGAAGGCAGCCAGGAGAGAGCCCTGGAGCCTGGCCAGAGTGTGCCTGGGCTGCCTTCTCCTCCCCCCTTCGGCTGAGAGAGTGTGACTTGCAGGGAAGCAGGGCAGCGGAGGTGCTCCAGGTCCCTCCCCTTCTCCTCCTCCTCTTGCCAGCTTGCCCTGGCCTGGCTGAGCGCCTCCAGTGCCCTGCTGTCTCCCTAGAAGTCACACTCTCTCAGCCAAAGGGAGGAGGTGAAGGAAGGTGCAGGCGCACTCTGGCCAGGCTCTGAAGGTCTCTTCTTGTCTTGGCACCTTCCCTCCCTCCGCACTTGTATCACTGCCTTTAAATGGGCGCTTTAAAGAGACAGAGCCCCATTTAACTGTGCAACTACACCTTAGCCTTTAGATGCAATAGCAATATTGCGCCCTTTTTAAAAAAGTAGTGGGGAAATCAAACTACTTTTTAAAGGCACTTCTTCTCCCTTAAAACTCCAAAATAGTGTTTTCATGGCACACTTTCCCTTTTTCTCATCTAAAGGCTGGGCTTTCATGCAGCCATCAACACACCTCTTTTTGCCAATGTAAAATGGGCCAGCTCCTTTTTAAAGCACTTCTTCTCCCTTAAAATGCCAAAATAGTGTTTTCATGGCACACTTTCCCTTTTTCTCATCTAAAGGCTGGGCTTTCATGCAGCCTTCAACACACCTCTTTTTGCCAATCTAAAATGGGCCTATATTTCCCAGGAAAGAGGGAGGCTATTGGCACACAATCTGCAGCTTCATGAAATTACTCATGACTCCAGCCAAGAATAATGCCAGACTACAAAAAGTGACATTTTTGGTGGTTTTTTTCACTTTAATTTGATTGAATTTGGTTACTATTGTCTGAATGATTGGAATATTAGTCCATAGACAACTCCAGTTTTGAATTATCAGGTTCTTGTCTTCTAAATGTGCACAATCCAGTGAATGATCAACCTGCAATATCCAAGGAATTACATGGAAAATAAGTTTTGTTTTCTGGCAAATTCATAATGGGTTCATTCATGAAGCAGAAAAGTCCAGAGAAATGAAAACATTTTGAACCCTTGTGCTTGCATATCTATGGAGGGAGGGAAATTGGAATGAAGACTAAATGGCTAAATAACCTCAAAAGACTGCTGATCTCTGTGAAATAAGGAAACGAGTGCATTATATCTAGAAGTGTTTGCAAGACTGTTCAAAAAGTGTAATAGATGTAATTCATAATGTACATTTCAACTGCTTATAATGTGAAGAATTTAATTCATTCTTTCATCTAGCTCTGAAGCTTTAAATATCCTATGCAGGTACTACATCTTCATTAGGAGTAGAATTTAAATGCATACTGTTCCCTAGATTCCAACTTCTCTATCATATGACCATTCACTTGGAATTTATTAACAGACAGAATCCTCATTACCTTTAAGTTAGGGCTTCTAGTTAGTATTAAAATGGAAACATATGCATACCATTCAACAAAAAAAGGTAAAACTTGACTATTCAGCAATGTATATGTGGTGTTCCAGAATCAGAACAGATTGAGCTGTCCTTAAGGGGATCATATCAATAAATCAATTGGAAATGGGGTTTGTGAAATTTAGCCATGCAAAAAAAATTTTTTTTAAATTGCAATATATAACAGTTGCAACATACTGAATAAGAGGAGGAGGTAGAAGTAGACCTGAATGTACTGGGAAATCTATGGATTATTTGCAATACATTGGTAAGCATTTCTGACTCCTAGCTGTTTAAGAACATCAACAGCAAAACGACCCTCCATCTTAAATTATACTGCTGAAATAAAGGAAGCTTGGAATAAGTATGAGTGACTATTTATGTAGATGGAATAGTTCTGGCATGCAGAAGAATTTCTTGGGCTCAGAGTTATTCCAAGTATGTGCCAAACATCCAGTTACAAGTTCCAACTACACTATACCCACTGAATCAGTTGAACTTACAGGAGCGTTGACTAAATCATTTCTTACTGATTTAGTGGGTCTTATTTTAGTTCAAACTATCAACTGGTTTTGCTCCTTTTCATCTTGTTGAGTTTCATTGGTTGATCTTGGGGTCCAAGTAAAAAGAAAGTAGAAAGTAAAAAGAAAAAAGAAAAAGAAAAAGTGCTTATCAACCTCTCTTTAATGGGAATAGAAACTGAAGCAGGAGATGGATGCCCAAACTCAAATCAAGAAGAGAATCTGATCATAACTTTAAGTCTCTACATGGACCAGGGCAGTGGAAGGTACCTTTTTAAAGTAGCTAATCACACTTAGTTGTGCGTTTAATGGCACTATTTAGTTCCCTTAAGTAGTGTTAACAGTTAGTTTTGTTAAAAGGAAGTTCTTTCTGTTTCTCAAAAATAAATAAAATATTTTGGTGGTGTTACTTTCAAGTTGAAACCTCCTATAATTTAAAGTGGTGTCTTGTGCAAGAAATAATGTCTGCCTAATTTATTCAGCCTTCATTATTTGTTTTACAGCTTCAGTAATTCAAAATATGTTCATTGTTGATTTTTTAAAAGACAATTATCAGATCAATGTTATAATCCAAATCATTTAGAGCCTAGTTTCACTCAATTTGTTGTGGTCTTCTCCCAGGAAAGTATACATACTCATAACATTGCCATCTTGGACAAGTTGCTTTGAAGTGAGTTTGCGAATGAAGTGCTTTAATTTTAATGTGTGAAGCTGTGATCCTATGGACACTTGGGCAAAACAAAGTTCTATGAAATTCATAGTCACATAAATGTGAAAAGTTTAGGGTGTCTGAGGAATCTTTTAACAAGGAAGCACCCTTATATAATCTAGGGTGGAAAGACTATCTTCAATGAGAGGCGAATTTGTACTTCAAATATAAATCAAACCATCAGATTTGGTAAGATCAAGATGCTGTCGTCCTTTTTGCTAGACTTCAACCTGTGTAGCAAAAGGGCATTAAAGATTCTAATTGCTTTGGAAAGTGGAAGTTGTCAATCTATAACACTCAGCACCGCCAGTCAGCCCTGGGCACATCAGTACCCTAATTACAGAAAGTCTGGCTCTTCACCAATGTTTTAACACTTGATTTATTTCCTGTTTGAGTTTGTTCAATAGAGCCAGAGTTAATTGGTTTTCCAAATGAGTGCTAAAATATAAAGATCCAGCTTCATTAAGTAGAGGCTGTACTTAATATGCATCACTGAGTCGTAAGTCCATGTAAAGGTTACTGGGGTGAGATTTTCTGGGTTTTCCTTAACAAACCACAGCCTTGCACTAGTCTGCTTTGCTTACAAATAGTAGATAAGATGTTAATTCCCTATTGCTGTTGGGTTTTCCCCTCGCCACTTTACAGCTAATTTTCCCTCTAGTGATGAAATCCATCCATCCTGCAATACAATTCTTGGGCGAGCACAGTACTCATTCTCAGCCAAAAATTGGAAGAGTTACATTCTTGAACTACAGCTTCCCATATTCTGCAGCCAACATAGCCAATGGCATGCCCAGAATTCTTCCACTCTGAATAGTCTTCCTGTTTTGGGATGCATGAGAAAGATTTTCTTCAAAAACCAGACATAACCCATTTTTCACCTATTGGGCCCAAACACAGAATCAGAGAAATCTTTTGAGTTTGTGATGCATTCTACAATATAAAAATGCATTGGATAGCATTCTTACATTTGAGGATTGTGCTAATAAAACTTTACAATCTGGTTTTACACATTTTAGTCATTGGATGCAAGCATACAAAAATGCTTACATCTGAAATAAAGGGATGTTGGAAGCAAACCAAATGGATTTTTATGTATTGGGCTATATGAGCCTAGCAGTAGAAAAATTAGAACCTCCAAAAGATAAAGTGAGGAGATCTATTTCTAGTTACAAAAGAGTTATTTATTTGCTGTATTATATACAGGGATTTTTTATTATTGCAATGAACTACAGTATTGGAGGTATATTTAAAAAAAAAAAAGACCAAGTGTCAGAGTATTGGAAAAAAGATGATTTTATTCTTTAAAATAGCCTGATGCATTTCTGCCTGGAAATATTTTTATAATTTTCTTGGGAACACAGCTTTAAAATCAACTGGCAGGGTTTCCGGAAGGAGTGTCTCCAAAGCATATGCCTGGCAGTTGTGTAGGGCTAGTGGTCTCTTCTACACCTCATCTATTGTGTGTTACTAGTCCATTCCCCTTTTTGCATTTCCATAATGAACTATGGTAGCTGTTCAGTTTCCATCTTTGAAATCTGTTGTGGGGAGACAGAATACTTCAAGCCTCCTGATAAAGAAAGTGGAATTATATGGTTCTCAATGTTACTGAATTGCAGCTCCCAGCATTCCTCAAACTAAAGTTTCTGGGAGTTAGACTTCAACAACATTTGAAGGGCTACACAATTTTCACACCTGCTCTAATGAAACACTCTTAAATAATTATGACTATTGCTGAGTGGTACTTTACAGTGAATATACTATGTTTAATGAACAGATGATCTTGTGCACATGCTTAAAGGATGAACAGGTCAACGTTGTAATACATGATTCTTGTCATCCTTTCTTTTTGTGTAATTTAAAGCTTATCACAGGGAGCAGGGTAACAAAGGCCTTGCAACCTTGAAGTGACTGAGGGCTGCTGCATGTCATAACTGCAGGAGGTTGAATACGTTTTATCAAGATTTTGTCACACAATTTTCTGACTGACATTCACAAAGCATTCCACCTGGACATATACCTGTTTGTGAGGCATCATGAAAAGATTTCTCAACTGCATTAGTGTAAGTATCAATAAAACATTCACTTTGTGCTGTGTTATTGATTAACAATAGACTTGCCCAAAGCTCAGGCATCTTGTGAAGGTCACCTGAAATCACATTACAAAGACATATTTTAGAAAAAGTGTCAAAGTGTCTCACCTTGGCAGAGCCTTATGAAAGTTTTTTTGTCACATGCTATTTTTTTTAGCAGGCTAGATGACAGAGTTTGTGCTTGGGCAGCGAATTAATTGTGGTAACATATCTCATTAAGAAAGCTGGATTCGGCACAGGGTAGCTTTTCTTCAGTCGGTATTGTATTTAATGAGAAGCAGCACAGCACAAGCCACATTACCAGCCTGACAATTTGTTCTAGTGATTTATTATGCCTCTGCTACTGTTGCCGACATGAAAAGACTGCAGAACATTTGTCTGATATTAGTGCATGTTGACTTCCCAACTCCATCAAGGTAGCAATAAGAATAAACCTCACCACATGCTTGGTATTTACCCAGCATGTTTTCTTTGAAAACAAACAGTAGCATCAGGTGAGCTGCTATTCTTTCAATGAACTAGTCTAAAGGAATCCACCAACTTACACAGGACACATGGGGCAGCATCAACATGGAAGCTAGTAAGGACACATACTTGTCATGGGAACAGTTTCTCTCTCTCTTCCTCACTAACATTTCTAATCTTTCCGATATGGTGGCATTTTTTAATCTTTTCAGAAACATTATTTGTATCTATTTTGTTGTAAAGTTTGAATTCTCTGTGCTCTGATTCCTGCTCTGGTTTTGTAACTCTTGTTGTTGTGTCACTTAGCTAAATCAAATATAAACATGCATCATCAGTAGTAGTAGTAGTAGTAATAGTAGTACTTTTTTATCCATTTATATCATATCTTTCTGCTAATGATAGGACTCAGGCAGTTAATATATTTTAAAACCACAGAAATTTAAAATGATACAAAGTCATTAATAAAAGTAGTGTGGGCCCTTGGCATCTACTGGGGTTTTGTTGCAGCACCCCAAGAGGATACCAAGATCTGTGGGTACTGAAATACCATTATATACAGTGGGACCTGGAACATTTACTGAGGAAGGTTAAGGAAGAAAGTACAAAGGTGGGCTTAATACTGAACATAAAAAAGCAAAAATAATGACTACAGAAAAAATGCATAAGTGCAGTCTAGACAATGAGGAAATCAAAACAGTTAAAGAGTTCCTGTACGTAGTATCAAACATTGATCAAAATAGTAACTGCCGTCAAGAAATAAGAAGACTAAAAATAGAAAAGGCAGCTATATACAATTGAGCACTAGAGTTAGAATTATCCAAGCCACCACCACCACCACCATCATCATCATTTTTATTATTTGTTTGTATCCCACCTTTCTCCCAATCTAAGGAATCAAAGCAGCAAACAACAGCTTAAAACAATATAATTTAAAAAGAGTACAACATTACAGTATATAAATATAAATTAAAAAAAAAACAATTTTTGGAGTTTAATTATGAATTAAAATGTAACGTGTTCAGATACAAACCTTATAATTTAAACTGCACACCATTTAAAACTCAGCCATTATCAACTTGAAAAGTCCTGACATGACAGTTCAAGAATGACTTTATGTGCTGCTGGAAAGAAAGCAGGGATGGAGCCATCCTAGCCTCTCTAGGGAGGGAGTTCCAAAAATTCTAAGGGGAATATACCATTTCTTCAGAAATGGATACTGCTGCTGCTTTTTTCCCCCTTCCTTTCTTTTGTTGGATAATGAATAATAAGTCATTCTTGGCATTTGAAAATGGTGGCAATTCTGCTATCCACAAAATTACATGGACTTTGTTTTATTTACTAGACTTTAATCACCCCTTTATGATAATTTTGGAGGCAGGAGGTTCCTCCAAAAATCCGCAAAATGTGCCTTGCAGCATAGTGCCAGATTTTTTGCTTTCTCAGCAAAACCCAACTTCCTGCATTTTTCAAAATCCTCCTAAGGGTCAAGCCAGATGGGCTTTTGTAACTATGCAACTGCATTGAACACATCTCAGGGGGAGGGGGGTGTCTTGTTTTGTTTTGTTTTTGCTTATTTCAGATGATGTATTATTAATTTAATATAAAAAAATTAGCATCCACAATTCTAAACATTTGTATTAAGAAGCTTCTAGAAAACGCTATCTAAAAGACAACTTGCCTCTTGCCCCTCAGTAACTATCCCAAACTTCCCCATAGGCTGCTGCCAGAGCTGGTATCTTGGCAGCTGTCAGGGAGTGGGGGGGCAGGAGGAAAAATTTAAATTAGATCATAATTAATTTACTTTCTGATAGTCTTTCTGCATTTTTGTATAGAGCGTCATTGATATCAGTAGGTGTTCCGCATATTGAAGGAGAGCAGACGATGTGACCTGAGATCAATCATCCAGAACTGAAATTTAAAAAAAAATGATTCCCATCAATGTGGAACACAATATAAAATGCTAAAAAGTTTCAGGAGGGGGCTTCCTCATACATTATAGATTCTCTTTTCTAGTGGTTAAAGCCACCTTCTTAAATATTCTGCTGGAATACTGTGTGCAGCACTTTTATGTTTAGAAATTCACTTTCTCAGTTGAAATTTCCCTATCTCTGATGGCATTAGTCGAAAATGACTTCAAGGCACAAAACAACAAAACAGTGGTATTATTAGTGCTACACACTCCACCCACCTCTATTTTTGCCTCAGGTTTTTTTGGGGGGGGGGGCGGTCAATAAAGAACAGCATTAGTAAAAAAAAATCTCTTTGAATAGGACACCTGGTGCGGTGTTAAATGAGGTGTCTGGTGTGAAATGTTTAGCATCAATTCACAATGGCACAGCATCCTTAGATGTGGTGAAAGAAAACTAATCCTGCCAAAAAGTAGGGGGAAAGATTTGTACAAGTTTTAATAAAACTTTTCTTATCTGACAGTAAAATGTTTGTCCTTCCAAAATGGTTCCTAAGAAATGGATCTTCCCTTAGGGATCAACATGTGTCATTTACTGGGAACAATGCCTAGTAAAATATGTCATGATAAGGACAGAATAAGAAGGAAACTTCTTGGTACTGTATTACCAAAGATCAGAACCTTTGAGGCTGCTGTGAGAGGTTTCAGAAAGGATCTGTGAAGTCCCGATCAGACAACTAAATTCCATAGCTTCCTCTTCTAAGGTATTCAGGCACAAATCTGTTTGTTTCTCATGGTGTCTCTGCATTAAATATTTCACTATATTCACTTGCAGGACAGCATCATAGAAATAGGACAGAATAAGAGAAAGTACCAAAGTAGACTTAGCCATTAATGCAAAGGCAAGCTGTGGATTAATCTGTTTACCCATCTACAATCAGTTTATACCCATCCTATAATTCTATGAATATATGGCTCACTCTTTTCAATTCAAGATAAGAAGGTGGGACACCACAGAGAAGGTAGCTCATCATGGACCAAGACAACATTTCCCAGTATTCAGCCATAAAAAATTCTCCCCCCACCATTTGGTGGGATCACCCAAAACTATATAAATAAATACAGTTATACTAACCCCTCAAAAGAAGTGAGGCCATCCACTGCTATGTTACATTTCAAATGTAGACCTGAATCTTCTTTGTTTGTCCTGATTAAGTAGATCCTTTAAATGGTTGGCTGACAAATCAACACAGAGGTAAACCCATTGATTCAGCTGGTCTCTTCTGTGACTAAAAATAGAATTTGTTCTGTAGTATAGTTTTTGTTTTGGAAGAAGGGGATGGATTATAAGAAAAGTGTTATTTGTAACTTGTTACCTCTAAACTGCAGTGGAAGCACGTCAGTTGCTAAGAGGAATAGTGGTGTTAGTGCAAAATGGTTGAAAAATGAGTTGCGCAGTGGTGTCGCAGTGGTTAAATGCCTGTACTGCAGCCACTCACTCAAAACCAGAAGGTGGCGAGTTCAAGACCAGCAAAGGGCTGAAACTTGACTCAGGCTTGCATCCTTCCGAGGTCGCTAAAATGAGTACCCAGATTGTTGGGGGCAAATAGCTTACAATTGTAAATGAAGCTGTTTGTTTAACAAATTGTAAGCCGCTCTGATAGTCTTGGCTGAAGAGCGGGGTATAAATAAAAGACATTATTATTATTATTATTATTGTATTATTATAAGTAGTTTCTCTATCTTGATACAAACTCTTCAAGACTAGAGATTTTAATAGTTGTGCCAGAAGGTGCTGGTTGATTTTATGGTTAAAATAAATCTGTACTGAATTTTTGGAGGCTAATTAGAAGAGATGTGATGACATTGGGTCTAAATTAACCTTTAAATATAAGAACATATGTGTAATGATTGGAAGGAGCTGACGATTTTTGAAAATTCATATTCTCAAATACATGATTAAAACTCTTTCTTGATGAAAAAATATGTTAGTAAAATATTTATTTAGGGACTGCAATGCACCTTCTAATACTGTACATCTAGTAATTTATTGAGGAGGTTACATCATTTTCTATAGAAATCCCATTGAAACACCTCTTCCGCCCTCATCTTTGGGAAGGAGTTATGTGGTTGTTTGTGCTTTGTGGAAGAAAAATTTCAATAAATCCCATTTCTATATTATTGACTTATTTTTCTCATTAGAAAAAACTCCTGCTGTCCATCCTTTTTTTGTACCTTTAAATGGAAACAGGTATTGAATCATAGTTTCAAGTGTATCCTTTCCTGAAAGGTAGTATTTATATTTTCTTTCAGTAAGACTGGACAGCCAGTTTCTGAAAATTTTGTATTGTGAATTTCCTCTCCTTAAAATCTGGAAGAATAAAGCCATTTTTATTTATAATGAAAAACAATGCAAATTAATTGGGTGTGTGTGTTTCTCTTCATTATTTAACCAGACATCATCCCAGAAACAAAAATAGAAATTATTAAAAAAAATACAACCAAAATGATTACTTATCATGTTAAAAGATTTGTTATTTAAAAAAGTATAAACTTACTTTAAAATGTAATTATAAAGATAAAAATGCAGCAGACACGCCCCATTAGAAAATCCTTCTGCACAACTAAATCTCAAGAAATTGAGATGTGAGCGTAAATAATTCCCAAGGAAATCATTTCCACACTCTCAGTGCCCTTTCTAAATGACGTCCTTTCTAAATGACTAGAAACATCAGTGACAGAGGGAAGTGTGCTTCCATTTTCCCTTATGTTTTCAAGAATAGCCTTTTTACAACTGCACAATGCAGCTGTTAAGACTGTACAACTTCATTTATTTCACTTTCGCACGCCATGTTAACCTGTGTGGAGAGATCTTTCCACTTTCTCTTGCCAATAAACAAACAACGAAACAGCAGGGGAGTGCTGCTTGCGTAGCCTGACTCCATAGGTGGCTCACTGCCCATGGCTTTCAACATTCTGCACGACTGTATTTTGTGGGTGGATAAAAGTGTAAACAATACAGTTTCCAGCTTTAGAAATCCAAACAAAAAGAAATGTCAAAATATGAAGATAATATTTTCCCATTTTTTTATCATATGTCTGTTTAAAATCTCTACATTTGGGGGGTGGGGAGGTCTGGATTGTATTTAATGAAACATAACATCTCACCCTCTACCAGTCTACCCTGTAAATAATTTGAGATATTTAGATTATTTCTCTAAAAAACTGACAGATGTTCAGCAAATAATCTGACTTGAATTCATTTCTGCTGCAGTCTGCCCTCCATATCCATGGATTCTACATCTATTGATTCAAACATTCACAGCTTGGGGGAAAATAATAATTCTAAAAAGGCAAAGCTTTATTTTGCCATTTTATATAAGAGACATTAGTTTTACTACACCACTGTAAATAATGGGAATTGAGCAGTCATAGATTTTGGTATCCATGGCAGGGTGTCTGGAATCAAACTACAGGGGATACCAAGAGCCCCCTTGTGTGTGTGTGTGCCCATATTTAAAAAAAGATCTCATAGTATCTGTCTAGTTGCCCTCAGTCAACCATCATAAATTCAGGTCTATTCTTTTTTTTTAAATGGAAGAAAGAAAAAGAAAATAGTAGTGGAATCTCCCCTTGTCCAAATCCTAGAGATGTCATTAATGGATTCTCTCTTGTTTCTAACTCCCCCTACTTATTTCCAGAGAAAATTTAATTATAACATTATCCCTTTGACCAAACAGTCACAGTATATTCAACAAGGGAAGTCATTGTCAGTGTCATAAAAAAATCAGTGGCGCCTTATTTAGTTTGATTCTCATTTCCATTTAACCCATAAGATAAATCAAGCATTGGTTAAGCATATGTTATAATACAGAATGAATACATGGGTTGTAGGAACACTGATGTTCACGTAAGCCCAGTTCCCCAAATATCATTCACATGGTAGCATCAGAGACTACTAGCAACCCATATTTGGCTGAATGCAGTTATAGAGTTTGATGATACAGAGTAATACATTCAACTGAGCACATCTACAAAGCCCTTTGCTGACTTCTTCAATTCAATGGGTGAAGATCTAGCATAGTTGTGGGTATGTGGGAACCTTCAAGGAGCAGGACTGATACGTATCCCCATATTCTCACTATCCTTTCATGGGCTCATATGAACATGTGAACATGGCTTCAATCACAGAACATCTATCCATGCTTTTTCCAGATACCATAGAGCAATGGTTAATGTAGGGTGGAAAAGCAGAAAATGTGGGGATTTTCTCTTTAAAATCTTGGGAATTTCTTTCCTCCACTGGCATTCTCATTAAGAAAGCAACTTGTATACACGAATGTAAAATTATCTCATTTTATTAGATGAGAGTATCCAGCTTAATTAGATCATTAGCTGTCTATCTGCAAAAACAAGAGAGCACTATATTTGCATAAAATATGCAAGATACATTTTTCAGAAACAAAATGGAGGAAATCTTGACACATTATATAAATATCACACAATTAGATGTCAGGTGCATACAAACAAACACAAAATGTGTGTGAATATTTTTCTTAGGCTGATTTGATGTACTTAGAGAATCCTGCAGAAGAATACAATCTCCTACACAACAATGCTGTTTAGCAGTGACTATTCCTTCTTTTAAATCACAGCGCATCAGGGGAACCCAAGTTGAAAGTGATTACTTTAAAACAGGGGTGGACACCTACAGAGGGCATGGGGCCATTTTTCACCCCTCCACAACCCCAGGGCTGTACTGATAGGGTCAACATACCCAGAAATGACATCAACTCACTTTTGATTTAATTTTGGGATTAATTTCAGATGACTGGAGGGCACTTTGAAAAGTACTTTGGGATCCTGAGGGGGGGTGTTTTGTTTTGCAGAAGGTCTGAACTTTTTCTCATTTTTGATCTTCAAGAGTCACCTGTAAATTATTTATTAAACAACTTGGAGTTTTGGGGCTTGTGGGCCTAAGGGTTATAAAATGAAGGTTTTTTTCCAGTTGCATGTGGCCCATGTGGAGCAATTTCCCCATCCATGTTCTAAAAGATGAGAAGCTCATCATATAAGATTTCCATCATATAAGATTATAGGTAATCCAATTCTGTGGTGATTTGCTACCAGAGTTGTAGGGAATCTGCTCTTGATCTTAGCACTATTCCTCTCACAGTTGGTCTGAGCATTATAGGAAATCTGTTGCTTCCAGTCTTCTGGAAGGATAAGTTTCAGCACCTAGAGAGCTCCTAGTCAACTCAGAGCAGCTGCGGGAGAAGCAGAGGTAAAATCAAGAGTGAATTTACTGCCCTTCAGTGGCAGATCTACAAGCAACCCCTGAATTCAGGAGAAAGTACTGGGTGAATTTTTAGAACAGACTACCTTTTCAGATTGAAGGGTGGGAGTTCACCTTTTTGAATACTCCATGTTAAAACATTCCAGATATGCTCTTTTAAAAAATCTCACATTCCAACTAACATAACAAACAAAGGCTTGAGGGGTTAAAAACATTCTCCTTCATTAAGAAAAAAAAATCCAATTTTCACTCGCGTTTAATTTTTTTTTCTGTTTTGTTTAAACTCACAATTAGGGATCATTAAAAATAGTGCTTTCTGTCTGTAGCCAGTAACATGTACCATCTTAGTATCCTACTATTTCATTCCCAGTTCCTTCTCCTTCCAGTACAGGCCCCGTCTAAGGATAATTAGATGAAAGGCACAAATAATATGATAAATGGCCTTCCCTAAACTGGAACAGAAATAGTAGTGAGTGATGCTGCCAAAACAAATTTGGAATTATTGGATCCAAAACAAAAATAATGCCAAATATCACACTGCTATTGTGTAGGTGAGCAAAGGAAGGCCATCATCCTTTGTGCATTATTTGCAGTGGGGGATAGTGGTTAGGTAAACCTACTCCAACTTTTAAAGGATCTGCACAAATTACTAAACTCTTTTGGGGACTAAACCCAACAGAGAATCACACAGCCACACTGATATCACAACCCATCAGCCACCCCTGTGTACTTGTGTAATTGGCACCACTGTGAAAGAGCAAAAACTTAGTTCCTCTATCTCAATTCTGTAATGCTACTGTGAATATTTTTAGTACAAGAGCAGAGTTGTGCAGCTGCAGCAATATATTAGCTATTATAAATTTGAGTTTAATTGTATCCTTCAGGACAAAATATATTTTGCAGTGGCTGGACTGTAGACCACTTAAAGATATCACAATTATTCAGGGGCACCTAGACCTTTGTAAAGTCATAACTCATCGGCAAGGCCCATTAAGAGCTGCTGGAAATTTGCAAAGTATGCGAGGTTATACTGATAGCAACACACAATGAGATGTAGAAGATGACAGTGTCATAAGCTTTATTTTTTTTCTCTTTGCCTTTGCTCTCTGCTGAATCTGTGGGTATTATTCAAAAGTATAGACTGAATACACAGGAACAACTATTTTGACCTGTTCTGTTTTTTATGTATGCAAAGGGATCTTGTTTAACTGTCCTGCCTGTATTGTAACATAATATTATCTGCCACTTAACTCTGCTACCTAGATGGTTATTGAAACAGCCAATATTCTCATTTAGCAAACCAAAGTAGTTGTTTCTTCTACCCCCACCCCCACAACTTGTGGTGGGGCCATCATGATGTCTGATTTTGTGCACCAGTTTTGGTAATCCAGTTCAGAAATCCCCATCTAAAACATCCCAGAGTCTATCCCACTGTCAAGCAACTCTTACCATCAAGACCTGTTTCCTCATGTTTCAGTGGAATCTTTTTTTCTTGTAATTTTAATCCATTGGTTCATGTCCTGGTCTCTAGAGTAGCAAAAAAACAAGCTCACTCCATCTTCTACATAACATCCCTTCAAATATTTAATGATGGCTATCATATCATCTCTTCTCTTCTCCAGGTTAAACATACTCAACTCTCTCATTCCTCATAGGGTTTTGTTAGACACAGATCTATATAACTGTGACTATTCCCCAAAGCTGGCTCTGTGTGTGTGTGTGTATAGAATTAAAAGCAGCCTGGGGAGAAGAAAATTCAGAATAGAGTGGTTTCAGAAAGACCTTTGACAAGGTCTCTCATATTATTCTTGCAAACAAGCTAGTAAAATGTGGGCTACACAATGCAACGTTAGGTGGATTTGTAATTGGTTCAACAGCTGAAGCAAAAGGGTGCTCAGCAATGGCTCCTCTTCATCTTTGAGAGAAGTGATCAGTGGGGTCCCACAGGGTTCTATCCTGGGCCAAGTGCTATTCAATATCTTTATTAATGTCTTGGATGACAATAATGGGGACATAGTTATCAAATTTGCAGATGACACCAAATTAGGAGGAGCAGCTAATACCCCAGAAGACAGGATCAAAATTCAAAATGACCTGAAAGCTGGGCCAAAACTAACAAAATGAATTTCAACACAGAGAAATGTAAGGTACTGCACTTAGGCAGAAACCTGGCTTAACAAGATTACATCATCATCATCAAACGTTTATTGCGCTAGCCAAAGGCCATGATAAAAAGCTTATCAAATTACATAAAACATTTAAAAACAAATTGCACAAAGGTTTGGAAGCTTATTGGTGTAAAACCCAGTGATATGTAGTCTTGAGGGTGGGAAGGACAGACATCCCAACAATTTAACGTGCAGGTAAAAATTGTTACTAATATGAGACAAAAGAAAATAGTAACTTTTCTGAATATTGGTAAACTTATACATTGCCATTATAAAACTCTAATTAATACTTTGAGTCTCCCTGGCAATTTATGGAAATTTAATTTAATTCTCTCTTCCTAATCTTTTTTGTGGGAGTTCTCTTGTACATTTGGTTCAATTTCTTTTGAGTGACACCAATGACTACATGTATCAAGACTACATGTAAAAGGGATCTAGGAATCCTAGGAGACCCCAAGTTGAATATGAGTCAACAGTGTGATGTGGCAAATAAAAAGATCAATGTGATTCTAGGTTATATAAATAGAAGTATAATGTCTAGATCCAGGGAAGTAATAATGCCACTAGTGCCACTTGGGTGTATTTTATAATCCTTGTTTGTATATCCTCCCACCCTGAGGACTGCCATTAGCAACAGAACAATACATTTGCAAATTACTCCTTCCTTCCCAGGGTCACACAGGATATATATATCCAATCCTTTTCCAGGCTATCATTCTCTGAAGATGCCAGCCACAGATGCTGGTGAAACATCAGAAAGGAACTCTTCCAGAACATGGCCACATAGCCCGAAAGCTCCACAAAAAACTATGGATGCTGGCCATGAAAGCCTTCAACTCCACTCTATTCTGCTTTGGTCAGGCCCCACCTGGAATACTGTGTCCTGTTCTGGGCACCACATTCAAAAAGGATGTGGAGAAACTGGAGCATGTCCAAAGGAGGGCAACTAAAATGATGAAGGGTCTGGAAACCATGCCCTATGAGGAACGACTTAGGGAGCTGGGAATGTTTAGCCTGGAGAAGAGAAGGTTAAGAGGTGATATGATAGCCCTGTTTAAATATTTGAAGGGGTGCCATATTGAGGATGGAGCTGGCTTGTTTTCTGCTGCTCCAGAGACTGGGATATGGAACAATGGATGCAAGCTACAGGAAAAGAGATTCCACCTCAACAGTAAGAAGCACTTCCTGACAGTAAAAGCTGTTCAACAGTGAACACGTTCCCTCAGGGTCTGAAGATTTTCAGACCTGGCACCAGTGCTGCTAAAACATTGTCCAAACTACCCTAAAAGGTTGGGGAAAGAGCCCGTGTCTGAAAGCCTGGCATGCTCCAGAATCACCATGGAAACGTGCCTCCCTCTGAATTCCTCTGAACGTATATTTTGCAATTCTGTGATTCTTTACAATTCTATGATTCTATGTGGTGGCAAATGGGGAAGTGAGTGTTTAATGTTTTCCCTTCCCATTATTTGTATGGTTCAAATTGCCCTCCATCCAAATTCCTCCTCCCTTTCAGATCTTCATTTGAATGGAGGCAAAGTAGATTTTTCTTGGGTGTATTTTATAAGTGCCTCCTTGAACATGGAAAATGTCAAAAATTCATGTGAAGTTTAGTGTTCTTATATAAACTATTTGCATGTAACCCTCAAACTACACTACCATCATTCCTTCTTATTTTAGTGAAGAGCATCATTCTTGAAGTGGATAAAAACATAGAAGCTAAAGTAATATATTTAAGGAAATAATAAGTAGTGTAATAAAACTGAATTTGGGAGAAAAAGTTGAAAAACCTCACTAAATAAAACATTTACGTATATTTATTTTATTCATTTTTGTACTACCTTTGGTGGTTAATTTACTTTATTTTTTTTAAAAAAATAACAGTAATGCTGTTAGCTATTACAGGTCAACTCTCCCTTTACCATAATTCCAAAAACTGAAATATTCCAAAGACCAAAACTTTTTTCACGAGTGGCTGAAATAGTGACATCTTTGCTTTCTGATGGTTCAGTGCACACAAACTTTGTTTCATTCAAATTACTAAAAGTATTGTATAGAATTACCTCCACGCTATGTGTGTAAGATGTATATGAAACTTTTCAGATAAGGGAGATTCAACCTGTACTTCTAAAATCTCTGTCCTTCCCACCCTCCAGACTACATATCACTGGGTTTTACACCAATAAGCTTCCAAATTACCTTGAACAACAGCCTCCCATGGTGTTTGTTACAGCAGTATGGTCTAGATGTAAGCAGGTCATTTTTCATTGTGGGAAAGTCTCCATCACCTGATGAAATATGCCTTCCCACACTAGCTTGGCTGATATGGTTAAGCACCACAATAATTTTTAAGTTTGTTTATTAACTACTGGTACATCTTGTGTGATGTATTCTTGTGAGTGATGAAAAGTGCATTTAGATCATAAGCCAACACTTGTTCAAATGTCTTGAATTTTTAATTCACTCTACATGTCATTCTTTTAAGGGTCTAAAAATGATTTTGGGACAGTTGCTTCATCTAAACATTTTTAAGAGGCAGATTAATTTTTAAAAAGATTTTGAAGTGCTGTATAAACATAATTACAACCATGAAGGGATGTTGTTGGGTAAAGAGACTGCTGGTGTTGTTTTATGCCTTCAAGTCATTTCTGAGTTACAATGACCATAAGGCAAACCTATTTCAGGATTTTCTTAGCAAGATTTGTTCAGAGGATATTAACCCCTGCCTTCCTCTGAAGCTGAGAGAGTGTGATTTGCCCAAACTCACCGCGTCACTTTCCCTGACTGAGTGGGGATTTCAACTCTGGTCCCAAGAGTTGTAGCCCATGTTCAATCCACTACACCATACTTGTAATGAGTCGAGTGTTTTGTCTTATAGTAGGAGAGAGCAAATTATTTCTGAAAGAATTAGAGATTGGTACCTGTTTTTCAAACTACAACTTCCAGAATCCTGCTGTCATTGTGATCATTGTCTGTGCTATATTGGAGATCCTAGAGTTCAGTGAAAAAATGTAATTTCCCCAATGTCTGGGAAGAATACTAATCAAAGCACACAATAAAGAGCAACCCCCATTGTTCAATTTGCTCTGAGCAAATATGCATAGATTGTCCAGTACAACTCCAGTCCAAAGCAGATACACTTTGTAGAAACCTGAATGTAGTCAGTGGGGTTTACTTCTGCATAAATATGCATATAATTATGCAGTAACTCTCTCCTGGTAGATTTTATTTTATAACTGTACATTCTAGAATCATAGAATCATAGAATCATAGAATCATAGAGTTGGAAGAGACCACAAGGGCCATCCAGTCCAACCCCCTGCCATGCAGGAACTCCAACTCAAAGCATCCCTGACAGATGGCCATCCAGCCTCTGCTTAAAGACCCCTAAGGAAGGAGACTCCACTACACTCCGAGGGAGTGTGTTCCACTGTCGAACAGCCCTTACTGTCAGGAAGTTCCTCCTAATGTTGAGGTGGAATCTCTTTTCCTGCAGTTTGCATCCATTGTTCCGCGTTCTAGTCTCTGGGGCAGCAGAAAACAAGCTTGCTCCCTCCTCAATATGACATCCCTTCAAATATTTAAAGAGGGCTATCATATCACCTCTTAACCTTCTCTTCTCCAGGCTAAACATCCCCAGCTCCCTAAGGCGTTCTTCATAGGGCAAGGTTTCCAGACCCTTCACCATCTTAGTTGCCCTCCTTTGGACATGCTCCAGTTTCTCCACATCTTTTTTGAATTGTGTGCCCAGAACTGGACACAGTATTCCAGGTGGGGCCTGACCAAAGCAGAATAGAGTGGCACTATAACTTCCCTTGATCTAGAAACTATACTTCTATTGATGCAGCCTAAAATTGCATTGGCTTTTTTAGCTGCCACATCACACTGTTGACTCATGTTCAGCTTCTAGTAATGTAAGAATACAAACAACAGTTATTGTAACCTTCAAATACAAAAATGATAGGGAAATATAATGCTAACAATGAAGAAGTATCAATAACTAGTAGCCACATTATCTTTAGCATTAGAAGCCGTATGCACCTGATGAATACCTTGTTGCTGTGCAACATGAACATCAACAGTGCTGTTGTTCTTATGCATTTCTTGTCATCTTATCAAAGACCCCTGGTTGACTATTGTAGGAGCAAAATGCTGTCTTTGGTCTGTCACAGCCAGGCTCTTTGTATTCTTTTTATTGAAAAGATGGCCTCATACAAATATATTTATTAACAAAATTAGGACTGTTTAAACTTCCTACTGAATAATCACTCATTATTAAATCTGGTGTTGTTACTGCTTGCTCGAAACATGACTTGAGAGTTTATTTCTCTCAAGGACACATTATAGGAAGGCTTGCCAAATGCAACGTTTTCTGGGACTTTGATAGATGGGTGTATAGCTGTGTGCCCCATTTAGTTTCTTTCAAGAAACTTTACTCTTCCTTTATTCATTCCCAGGAAGCCTCTAGTTATGAAATCTGAGTTAATTTATTAAGCCCCTGTGGGCCATACCCAATATGGACAAGCTCAGTTTGAACAATGCATTGAAAAATGAGAAGGCTAAATTACAGGATTAAATGAGGAGGATTTTGGAGCCATTGAGGGCCTTAATCTCTCCCCCAACACCAACACCCTTCATGATTTGAGAATAACAAGAATGTCAAGGAGCAAATTGGTGCCAAGGACAGGCAGATGACAGAAACAAAAGCCATGGGGTTCATTAAAGGAGCTGCACAAAAAAGAAAGGAAATGATGTTCAGACTTAAAAATTCCTGTTTAAATTGATCCTTTTAGTCCCGTCTTTACCTAAAGAACTGCATCTGTAACTGTTACATTTCCAGCCATGATGTATTTTCAGTACATGTTTGGAAGTAACACAAGGGCGGTATAGAAATAAATCATATTATTATTATTATTATTACAAATCAGAGCATTACTTATAATGGGTTATTATTTTTTTAAAGGGGGGGAGAATACAGTGGGCCTTTGGTGTCTTCTGTGGTTTGTTTCCAGGACCCCCATGGATACCAAAATCCATGGATGCTCATGTCCCATTAAATACATTGGCATAATAAAATGCCATGCCTTATACGAAATGGTAAAATCAAATTTTGCTTTATGGAATCAATTTTATTTTAATATTTTCAAGCCATGCACGGTGGAATCAATGGATAAAGAATCTGTGGATATGGAGGGCTGACTGTAAAGACAAAGCCATGCCCATTTTGGACACTACAATGATTGGTACTGCCAGTACAATAATAGCCTAATGAGTAATATTTGTGTTAAAACATTGCTTTAAAGCAAGGCCCAGGAGAAGAGGACAGCGGGGATGATGTGGTGTCATCTGTCAGCCTGTCTGGACATGTCTGACAGAGCATAATACTCCGGATTAAGGAGGCCAGTGTAGACGTGCCCATAGATGCAGGGAAATAAATTTGTATAAATATCCACTGACATTATCAACAGTTCAGCCTCATTTTTCCTCATACTGATGGAGATAGAATACTGGGATGGGGCCCTCAGGACTTAACTGCACTACTCTCTGGACCTCTGGTCCTTGATAAAATGTCCTCTTTCCACTTCTCTGCAAATACCCTGCTCCTAGTGCATTTTTTGTAAAACAGCTGCTGATATGATTTTTATACCACATAGCATATTTTTGCTTGTAATTAAAAAAACCTTAAAATGTATTTTAACACATCAGACTAAAAGCCTCTGTTTTAAACATCTTCCAAATAAGTAACCTCATTATTTGGTACATAATCTTTCTGAAAGAAATTGCATTCATTGCACTGAATAATTGTTCTGAACTCAAATAATTTTGCCCTGAAGCATACATTGTGCTTAAGCTAGTTACCTAACAAATTTGAAGGCTTTACAATCGCATGCAATTACCCTCTTAGAAGGAGAAACATAATAAACTGCCTTCCTGCCAGAAATCTTTCTCACACAACAAGATTGGTGCACCAGCTAAAAGACTTGGAAACGGTTGGTATCCAAACGTTGATGAAGACGCAAGACAATAAATGGAACTAACAGACCAGCATGTTTGAAACTTATTTTACCCACTTTTGATTTACCTATATAACACAATACAATGTAGATGCTTTTCTTTGAAATGCTACCTAGGATGACTACATTCAAAGTCAGATTATAATAAGCTGTTGGAATCATGTATAGGAACCATGAGGCTTATGGGTTGTTGTTGTTGTTGTTGTTTAACTTTATTTCTAAAACACTGTAAATTTGCACAGTTCTGTACAAAATAATCAGATTAATTTAAAAAATAAATAAAACCTGCAGGAGGTGTACATTCTCGAAACAATAATTACAAATTTATTTAAATTGAAACAATAACTATAAAACAACATTGGTTAAAGTGACAAAGGAACTTAGAATTATGTAATGGTGGAGAATGCTTCCCTAAACAAAATCGTTTTGTTTTTGCCTTCACTAAGTAGTGTTAAGCTTTAGAGGCCGCATTTTGCCACACTGCAAAATTAAAGCAGTTTAATACTGCTTTAACTGTTATGTCTCAATGCTGTGAAATCTTGGGATTTGTTGTGGCACCAGAGCTCTCTGACAGAGAAGCCTAAATGTTTCACAAACTACAAATCCCAGGATTACATAGCATTCACCCATGACAGTTAAAGAGGTGTCAAACTGCATTAATTTTCCAGTGTAAGATGCAGCCGTGGCCTATTCACAGCCTTATATTTATTTTGTGCAAGATTTGCACATTGTTGTTTTGCACTTAGCACAGTATTTCCCTTTGCAGAATCTCTTGGTGCATCTAGACTGTATAAATAATGCAGTTTGACACCACTTTAAGTGCTGTAGCTCCATCCTATGGAATCCTAGGATCTATAGTCTTACAAAGTCTTTAGTCTTCTCTGCCAAAGTGTGCTGGTGCCTCACAAAACTACAAATCCCAGCATTTTTAGGATGGACCTCTGGCAGTTAAAGTGGTGTTAAACTGCATTATTTCTCAATGTGCTATGAGGTATGGCCACATAGTGATGTATCTCACCACCACCACCACCATCCTGCCTTTCTCCTCCACATCTCTAGAGGCAAAAACGCTATGAAATTAAAGAAACTTGACTAGCAGAAGGATTTCTTGTGAAAATGATAACAAATGCTGTTTATACTCATTTATAACTCTAGAAATTTTAGTCAAAAATTCACCCCAAAATGTGGTTTGACTTGTACATAGGTCAATGTAAGCACTATACTTTATCTCTTACTAGAAAAAGAAAAAGAAACCATCCCCTTCTCTGGCTAGACTGGCAAAAGGCAAGAACTTACTCCATTCCAGGAGCATCTCAAAAAAGCACTGGCCACCTCTAATCTCTCCACCACTGTGCCACTTCTAGCCTTTTTGAATGCCTGGGTGGGAAAAGAGTGGTGGTGGCAGCATTTTGGCACTTCCCTTCAAAGGGGCACCAGAAGGAATTGACCTTTGAAGGATCTGAATAAGACATTTGTGCGTGTTTGTCGGCTTTTTGGAGTTTAATCAGGCAAAGTTACAATAAAGGGTATAACCACCGCTAACATAATTGCCATTTTCTTTGCTTTGCCTTTTTATCCTTTTTGACAGGCATAAGTTTCCTTAGCCTATCTGTGCCTAGTTGCCTCCCCCATAAAGCACACAGCTATGATTTACTGTCGTTCTCTCTTCACCCATTCAGCCTTTAGGGTGAGCTCAAACAAGCATGGTGTAGTGGTTTGAGAGTTGGATTATAACTCTGGAGACGAGGGTTTGATTCCCTGCTCAAGCCATGAAACCCACTGGTTACCCTTGGGTAAATCAAATCCTCTCAACCTCAGGGGAAGGCAATGGCAAACCTCATCTGAAAAAAACTGGCAAGAAAAGCTCATGATACTGTGTCCCCTTCCTATATGAGGGGAATCTGTTCCACACACCTCCCCCTGAGTATGAGAAAAAAACCATATAAGGTTAAATCCCTTTATTTTCTATGGCGGTGTGTTCTCTCTGCGACTTGTCATACATGTAAACTCAGATCTGTGTACGGAAAGTCTGCATATGACACAGGCATACTGTAGATTTGACTTGGGGACAATATAAGTCATAAATCACTTGAAAATATACAACAACAACAACCAGTTTTGCCTGTCATAATTTTGTAAGTTCTTTGTCATTTTCCTTTCTGTTGGCCTTTACCTCCTTTGTTACACGCCCCTATGTTTTACCCTCAATTTACCCACAGGTCATATCAAAATCCATAATTTTGGCCCCAAATCCTGCCCTTGATTTATACATGGGGTCGACTTATAGTCAAGAATATACAGTAGGTTCAGTGTTATTACGCTGAAATAAATCTCAAGGGTGTCAATAAAAATAACATCAGCCCCGCACATTATACTGCGTGTCAGCATCCATTATGAAGTCCTGGGGTCTTTTAAAAAATAAAAACATTATTTGCTTTGAAAAGGTTCCCAGTCTGTCAAATTTGACACCGTTTATCTAATACAGCTGTTGGAAAGAAGAGCTATAAAGAATGTCTCACCAGAGATTTGAATTATGATGAACATCCCCATCCAATGCCTACCCTTTGTAGAGAGTGTTGTCAGCAACAGCCTCAAAATTATCTGCATTCATGCAGCATGAGTATCTTAAAGGAATGTAGCTTGACAATTACACAAGCACAAGATAGGAACATCTGAAAAGGATCCACTCATCTGCTACATAAGATGCAGGGATGCAAGAAATCTGCTTTATATGGGAACATAACTCATTATTTCTCTATAGAGTTTGTCTCACTTTCAGGTAAACATGTTTCCATGATAACAGAGACAGGCTGAGTGGAAACAAGCTTTTGACATTCTCTCACAGAAATATACAATGCAGTCCTTTTACACAGTATCTCCTTGGCAGGAACAGTAGCGCCAACCATTTCTAAATGCTGGTAAGAGCAAAACAGATATAAATTACAAATCACATGCCCATGACTTAAACCACAATTCCCTATTGCAAAATTAAATTCAGACAAAGGGCCCTGCTATAGGTCCCCTATGACCAGAGCATACAAAAATTAATTTTTGGACTACTGTTTCCAGGAATCCCCAGGCTAAATCCCTCATTTGGAGATTATGGGTATTGTAATCCAAGAAACTAACTTTACAGGTTCTACCTTGTGCTAAATTTACATAAGGGATTAATACATGGCTAATTAAGTAGCTAACATCCTGTATCCCAGTTGCATCGCATAAGTCTACTCAGTGAGTCTCATCTGCACTGCAGAAATAATCCAGTTTGATACCACTTTAACTGCCATTGCTCAGTTTTATGGATTTCTGGTATCTGTAGTTTTGTGAGACATTTAGTGTTCTCTGTCAGAGAGCTCTGGTGCCACAACAAGCTACAAATCCCAGAATTCCATAGCACTGAGCCAAGGCAGTTAAACTGGTGCCAAACTGGATTATTTCGGCAGTCCACATGCAGCTTTTGTTATGCCATGGTTGTGGTACACCACCTTTCTTCTTAGGTTAGATGTTGTGCAACTGACTGCAGGTCTGCCAATGCATTTGCTTATTGTCCTGTGTCCTCGATGCCCAGTGGCTCTCTCTGCAATCTCAGGGAATCAGAGGGTACATTAAAAGCATACATCAGCACCATTTGAGCACACAAACCCATGTGCAATGGTTACATTTGTGGAACTCTGTTATGCAACCATGCACTGAGTTAAGGCATTGCTCAATGAAGGAAAAAATACAACCACATTTATTTATTTATTTATTTATTTATTTATTCCCTGCTCTTCAGCCCTAAAGGCTATCAGAGCGGCTTACAATTAATAAAGAAATGTATGTAGGCATATGATACTAGCAGAATTCTGGCCACTGTTTACTTCTGTGCTTTCTCAAGGCAGCGAAAATACTTCATTCTCCTCAAGCTGAAGCCTGGCTCCTTCTCAACTCTGTCCTAGGCTACAGCTACAGTGCAGAAAATTAATGCATTATGACACCACTTTGACATGGTTTAATACTATGGAATTCTGGGATTTGTTGTCCTGTGAGATATTTAACCTTCACTAACAGAGAGCTCTGGTGCCACAACAAACTACAAATCTCTGGATTCGATTCGATGGGGCTATGGCAATTAAAGTGTTACGAAACTGCATTAGTTCTGCAGTGTGGCAATAGCCCCTGTTTTATAATTCTAATTCAGGAAAATGTGGATCGACTGCTTGGCTGCAGCAGACTCCAAGAAATGGAGCCTTAAAGGAGACTGTAGTCAGATGAGATTCCTAGGAATGGTGGATTTTATCTGGGGAGTTGAAAATGTGGGGGATTATAGAAGGGTCAGATCCTTCTAGGAATCCAATGGACTGATTCAAGATAAGCCTAGCCCAGTATACATATGTCTAAACATACTTGCTAGTTTTAAAAACTAAACTAAAATCTAAATTTTCAAGTTGAATTGAGGTCCATATCCATATTTACCTTAAAACTGCACTTACTGCGTATGTGTGCATGGGTGTGCATGGCTTCAGGTGATCTGCCCCATGAATTTCACAGAGTGCTCTTTCTCAGAGGTGGTTTTGACAGTTCCCTCCTTTGAAATATAGCCTACAGCACTTGGTACTCACTAGTTGCCCCCCATCCAACTACTAACCAGGGCTGGTGCTGCTTAGCTTCTAAGATCAGATGAAATCTGCTGGCATTATTATTTAGGCCACATATAGTGGCTCTGAAAGGCAAACTTAATTCTGTTCTTTTGTGTTTATTTTCCAGCAGTAGTAACTACTGTGCAACAACCGCCATTTTAACAGACTAATGTTCCCGTCCTAAGTCCTAAGAAGTAAATTGAGCTATGCAAGCTGGGAATCTGCTGGAACATGGTTTCCACAAGCAATATAAATCCAAGAGCAATGTGTCCCACTGCTAATGGATCCCTCTGTTTCTTTCAGAATTGGCAATGTCTTCTTCCTCCAAACCCCTATGCGCTCTAAACACCTGCTCAGAAGGTTGAAAAATGTGGTTAGATGAGTTCTTGGTGCTGGGGGGAGGGGGCGTATTGCACTGGGAGAGTGGGGGAAAGAAAGTCCTGACATTGGATATAACATTGGATCTTATCATTATCCATCAGTGAACTTAGTTTTGCATTTATTTGGATCACCATTGGCAGGGAGCCTGTCAGCTCTTAGAGGGAAAGCTCTATGGTGGAAGCATAGTTCAGCTGAAGCTGGTTTAGGGTGGAAATGACTTTGAATTTGCTACATTTTATAATCTAACTATTTTGGAATCTTAACATGGACAATAATATTTGTATAATTGCATGGTATACATCTGACACCATTGTAATTGCATTCCCCAACATCATATATGGATGTGAGGGCTGGACAGTGAAGAAAGCCGATAGAAAGAAAATCAACTCATTTGAGATGTAGTATTGGAGAAGAGTATTGAGGATACTGTGGATGGCCAAAAAGACAAACAAATGGGTCATAGAACAGATTTCGTTCAAGCCCTTCCTGAGAGCCAGGAAAGATAGGGGGCAGTAGAATGAGAGGAAGGCCATATATCAGATGGTCCAATTCAATCAGAGAGGCCATGGGCCTGAGATTGCAGGACCTGAGCAGAGTGGTGGATCATAATATCATAGAGCTGGAAGAGACCATAAGGGCCATCCAGTCCCCTGCCATGCAGGAACACACAATCAAAGCACCCCTGAGAGATGGCCATCCAGAAGGAGACTCCACCACACTCCGAGGCAACACATTCCCCTGTTGAACAGCTCTTTCTGTCAGGAAGTTCCTCCAAATATTAAGGTCTAATCTCTTTTCCTGTAATTTGCATCCATTGTTCCATGTCCTATTCTCTGGAGGAGCAGAAAATAAGCTTGCTCCATCTTCAATATGACACCATCCTCATAGTGTGTCTTGGAAATTTCTCAACCACAAGGGTTGGCTCAAGTTGAGTTTGGCTGTAGGGCAGTTAACAACAATATATTATACCCCAATACAAAATTTATTGCTTGTTAAATATAAAACCTGATTCAGTTAAATGGAATATGCATCTAAAACCAGGTTTTATATATCTTGTTTAAACTTTAGGAAAGCAAAAGCATCAAAGAACAAAAAGGTGATTTACAGTCCTATGGCAGAACTGGGAACTGACATTTGAAAAATGGAAAAATCCAGTTAAAATTAAGCATTTTAATTACAAAACTCAATGGGATTTATAATGTAATCATATGCCTTAGGGTACAGTATTGTGGTAGAAATAGAGTACGTAAGTGTTGGGCATTTTCAGCTGAGGAACAGGAAACTGCTTTAAATTAAATAAAATGAAAAAATGTGGAGCTTATTTACAGCTAGACTTAAAATGACAAATAATAATATTCTGAAGAAAGCAATTTTGCCTCCCCAAGGTATTGGAATAGATGTCATGATTTTTTTTTAGTTGATTCAATTCTTTAATTACAGTGTTCAAATTAAAGGCAAGAATATTACCTACACACTTTATTTCTTTAATACAACTACCGTCTGATCCTCAGACTTTTGATTGTCACACCATTTTAGTCCCAACCACAAGTCTTTTTTCCCTCCTTGGTTCCATATGTAACTTTTAATTATACATGACCTTTTGGCAATAGCTTCGGTACAAGAATGAAAAATCTTTGCCTCTAGACTCATTATTCATGCATATCTTTTAAAACCAAGACAAAAGTTCTGTAGTAGGCCTAATGCCTGGCCATTCCTTAAATATAGAACAATCTATCAAACCCAAAATATCTTTTCTAATTATCGCTTGTCTGTGTCTGTTCAAATATAATATGTGGTGCATGTTCTTTTTCTTCTCAGCTGGAGGTAGTTCAGAAGGCTTTAAAAGGAGCTTTTAATTTGTGTGGAAATAATGTAGCAAGTGTTAACTCTTAGCTTTGGTATACTGATGGTGGAAATTGAAAAAGTAAATACATTGAAGATTTCATATGAAAACCAATATGCTATTATGGTTTAGAGTGTCAGATTAGAATTGGTCAGACCCAAGTTCAAATCCCTAATTTAATCATGATCTTTATTTATATCGCACCTTTCCCTCTCAAAATCAGGACTTATTCTTATCTCAAAAAATTGCCCAGCTTTCCCAAAGCTCCAGGTGGGGAGACAAATCTCAGTGTAAGCAGCCCTGAAAGAGGAGAAAGTGTGACTGTGTGTTTGCGAGGTGGCATTTGAGCTTGGTTGCCCACCTCCACCCATTCCCAAATTGTGCCAGGGATTGCTACCAGCACAAAGGTGTCTGTATGGGTGTGGCATATGTTCAATGTCAGCTTCTGAAGCATCACTGAAGTGTCCCCTCTCCTGTCTCACCAACAAAACTTTCGTGGAGCAGCCATTTCTTCATAACGGAAGTTCCCATTATTGAAGAAATGGCTGCTCTGCAAACGCTTTGCTGATGGGAGAGGAAAGGGGGATGTTTCAGTGACGCTTCAGAAGCATGACCAGCTATCACACCTTCATGCTTCTGGAGTGTTTTACCAGTGTTTAACCATAGGAAGCCTCCCGTGTGATAATCCTCCTCGTGGCACACATCCTGGCAGCTATGGCACAGGACTTGCGGTGGGAAGAGAAGCTATTAACAACTGGTGGGAAGCTTTCTAAGAGGCATAGCAACAGCAAAACTTCTCACATGTTATGTGTAGTCTAGATAAAGATGACATTGTTGGGAACAATATCCCTTCAAGACAGTGTAAAATAGTTTGTATGGCTGTAAATGAGAAGTAGCATCAGGTTTCAGAACAGAACAGAATTCTGAACTTCGCAATGACCAAAGAAGTAAATTAAAAGTAGTGAATTTTAACTGCCATGGCAACATCCTATGGAATCCTAGGACTTTCAGTTTGTGGGGAGGGACATTCAGAATTTTCAGCCAGAGAGACCTTACCAAATTGTGTAGGATTACACAGGATTTGGTCATGGCAGTGTAAGTGGAATCATGATACTATAAATCAAGGTTTGCTTTTTGGAATTTATTTTAATTTTTGGGAATATTTTCAAGTTATGGATGCTTGAATCCATGGATATGGAGGGTTGATGGTACAATCCTCCCTCTTCCAACCCCCCCCCCCAAAAGCTATGTCTCATCCACTTCAGTGGAAAGGAGAGCTCCTCATAGTAATGTTTTAAGCACTGTCCTATCTCTGTTGCGGCAGAACAGTTTCAGTGTTTTCTTAGTAGATCCTTAAGACAATGAGATAGTTTACATGGGATGCTGCATGTTGACAAAGAGGATAGTGCACCCATTTCTCTCATTGCAAGAGAGATAAATAAGTTTACTTTTTTCATATGATCTTAGAAAATCAGGAAAAGAAGGCACACATTTATTTGTTTCCTCCTTTTCTCCAGGCACATGATCTAAAAGTACAAAAGTAAGAAATCCCACACAATTCTGTTAAAAGCACAATGTTAAAACAGTTTTAAAACCAGGTAACTCACTCATGTCTCCTCTCTTGTTTTTTGTGCCTCATACAAAGTTACCCTGTGATTATGGCGCAAATAAATTCTATGAAACATACAGCACTATAAAGATTTGCACCGATAAAGAGGGGCAAGAAAGTGTAGAGGCACATTGAGGAGTACCTGAACATCTTTTGGCTGATTGCAAATATAGAATAGCTTCCATTTTTCTCACAGTGGCTGCGTAAAGTTCACCAGAGATTATGGAACAGAGATAAAATGTCTAGACAACATGATAACTTTCTGGAACATTTAATTCTTGGATCCATAAAAACAGAGGCAATCCTGAATTTTAGTGAAATTAACTTGAGGGAAACGTGCTGAGATGCAAAGAATTTTTGATCATAAAAGAGTTGGAATTTTAAATCTTCGTAGCAGAATATGCCAAGGAAAAGGAACATTTAACTTTTAAAAGGGCAACCACATTAAAAGGGCACTAGTGAGGGAGAGAGAGGAGCAGAAGGGAAAAGGTTGCTGAGAAGCTTAACCATCTCAGGAATGTGGTGACTACTGCAGACTAAAATCTCAACCATATGTTTTTTAAGAGCTCAATCCATGCCAGTAAGACTAAACAGTACTGGGAGGAAGGGAATCATTTGTCAAAGAGCTTATCCAGAAAGCAAAAAAAGCTCTCAGAGGTATTGAGACTTTCCATTTCTTCTTATTTTGATTTTACCTGCATATTCATGGTTTTGCATCCAAACTTGTTCTTGAATATCCCACGTTTCCCTCACTCCCCCCCCCCTTGTGTTCCTCCTCTTCTCACTAACTGCGTGTGGCATCTCATCTGAGTCAATATTTCTCCAGTTTCCCCTGAACCCTTCTTAATTATTCAAAAACATAATCATGTTAGTCTGGAAAATCAGTATGCAAAAGGATCTAGTAGCACCTTTGAGACTATCTGAAAGAAAGAAGCTGGTAGCGTGAACTCTCATAAACTTGTGCCTAGGCTCAAGTCTATGAAAGCTCATACTACCAACTTCTTTCTTTCAGTGAGTCTCAAAGGTACTACAAGATCCCTTTGCACACTTTTTAATTATTGTTGAGGATTAATAGTCAAAGCATTAAAGTGTTTTAGCAATATTGCACCAGTTAAGCATTAGGATCATTTTATTTTATTCCAAGCATTCCTTTTTTTCCCTTGCTTGATCTCTGTTAAATTTGAGTCCTGGAGACAATTACTATGTTTCTTGGTGGATGTCATCCTAGCTTGCTCCAGGCAACAGGCAACCATGGAGAGGTACATTTCATTTTGGGAAATATTAGTTTAATTTAAACTGACCTGGGGAATGGTGATGAAAAGTCCTTGGTATTGGCAGAAGTTTCTTGGGAATATTTCAGGATGGGGAAAATGTCATGTAGATCTCCCCCCTTCCTTCAAAAAAACCAAAACAGTTTCTATGGAAACAAAAACTGGGACTTCCAGAGCTTTTCCCCCTTGTCTAGAAAGGCTCAAAGATCACACTTACTTTTCAAAGGGCAATATCCATAATTACTCTGTGTTGCTGGTAATTTTTAATCAAAAAATCTGAAACATCAGTCATCTAAAAGACGAGGAAAATATCTAGCATAGTCCAGCTGAGCACTTTTGGGTCTTAGTGGTTTTAATGGAAGCAAACACCTTACCTGTCTTTCTCAGTTCAAAAGTACGGCTGAAAACAAACTAGCTCGCATTCATTTCTGTAAATGTCTTACAGCTTCTTCAGTTTGGGTAATTCTTTGACTTTGTTGTGAACATGAACTTCGCTCTAGCC
The DNA here is from genome assembly GCA_034509955.1 of Urosaurus nigricauda. NCBI lineage: Eukaryota > Metazoa > Chordata > Lepidosauria > Squamata > Phrynosomatidae > Urosaurus > Urosaurus nigricauda. The sequence goes on along the minus strand of JAOEGL010000001.1, from coordinate 249,116,248 downwards.
TTGTTTGTGCCGACTGCTGTTCAACATGGAAGCCCATCTCATTTTGTTGGTGTTACCACAACACTATATGGTGACATGATGGTTTCATGGATGCCTATAAACAAAACAACAAACAATTAAGCCAAGTGTGGACCACATGAACCTCCCAAAGGTGTCCACATTCACCCATGCCCTCTATATGGGCAGAAATTTGCTCATGATTTTGTGGGGGCCCTCCACCTTGAGCTCTTTTAGGCCCAGGCGATCCTTTTAAAAAAAAACAAAGTGACTTTCTGGTTTGGAAAAGAAATACAGTCAGTCCTCCTTATCCACAGATTTTTTATCCACAGATTCAAGCATCCACAGCTTGAAAATATTTTTTTAAAAAGTATAAATTCAAAATAGATCCTGTTAGGCCACCTCAATCCTGTTGGAGAGGTGGGATATTTAATAAATAAATAAATAAATAAATAAATAAATATAATTAGCAAACTTTGGTTTTCCAGTTTATATAAGGGGCACCATTTTATTGTGACACTATATTTAATGGGACTTGAGCATCCATGGATTTTGTTATCCACAGGGATTCCTGGAACCAAACCACAGCAGATAACAAGGACCTGTTTGTACATCTCTTTGGCCTAAAGCAGTCAAGAAGTCAGCAAAATTGTCATATACAACCCTCTAGACTTTAAAAATAAAAAGATACAGTAATGGTTGTGAGGATGCGGTACAGAGTATGTGTGGCCCTCAGACCTTGGGTAGTTGCCCACTCCTCAATTAGGCTTTACTTAACAGGGGAAATAATAAAGAAAAATAAATCCCAGAAACAGAAGATGCAACTGGGGCACAGAAGCAAAACTGTACCAAAAATATTGAAGTGATGCAAATATTCATCCAGATTCCCCACCACCACCACCACCACCACCACCATAGTTATTAGAATACATCACATGTTTTAATTTCAGAGTAAATATCAAAGTTAAGGAATATTCAGTGAAGCCTTCCTAAAATGTTCTTGGCTTTGGCTGGACTGGATTTCATAAATGTTCACAAAAACTTGAAGACTTTGAGATATATGTGTTGATGCACCAATGTGTAAAAAGGGGCTCAATATAAAAGTGAACTGAATTCTTCACCAGCATTTTAACAGAAGATAGACTCTAGCCTGAAATACTTCTAGCAAATGATACAGAAGTATCACAGATTACAGCATGAATGTTTAAACTGTTGCTAAAATTATTAATGAAAAGACAATGTACTTCCTTACCAAAGAACAAGGCATGGCTAACTAGGAATTTTGTCAAATAAGCTAATGTCCCCATCTCAAGGCCTAGATTTAGGAATCACAGACTTCCAGATGTTTGTTGGGCTGCAAGGGCCAGCAGCCCTGATGGTAAGAAATGTTGAGAACTGCAGTCCAACAGTGTTTGGAGGGCCACATAATTCCCATCCTGGACCTAGAGACATGATTTGTATTCATGAATTTTAAGGAAACATCTAAAGTGTTACATGGAATCCACCTTTTGCTTTGTATTTGATGTTTTTATTTAAAACATTCAATCCACTTGCAAAAGAAAATCCTTGCAAGGAATACTATAAAATATAACAACATCTAAAACATCAAATTTCAGATAATAAAACAAAAAGAATACCATAATCATTTCATTTCAAGACACCCATCCCAAGATCTCTTCAGGGCCATTCCAAAAGAAAATTAGGAAAAAACTAATCATATCTCCTGGGGTAAGGAGAACAACAACTACTACTATTACTTATTATTATTATTATTATTATTATTATTACTATTATTATTATTTCTTTCCTGCCTCTCCTCTAAACTTGGGGCAAGGTAAAGCATGTTAAAATGCAAAACACAATTAAAAACACTTAAACGCACAGTTAAAATACAATGCTATAAAATCATTAAAACACAGAGCCACCATTAAGAAATCCCTGTTTCTCATGCCCATCATTAAAAACTACATATAATTCATTCTTGTAACAATTCTGCAGCAAACATTTCCTGGAATAATGGTTAGGAGTCAAGACCCCTGGTAATGACTTTCCTCAGAGGGATTTCATTTCTATGTGACTTAGCAGGTGGCATGCAATTTCTTTGTAATGAATCTATGAATGCAAGGTAGTTTTTTTAAAAAAAAAAAAATGCTCCTTATTGTGTTTGAAGAGTTTGAAGGTGCTCCAGGCTTGGAGCTGACGGTGTTTTTTCGAGCTGCCATAAAGAGTTTGTTATGTGGAAGAGTCTCTGTTGGAAGCAGTATAAAGCAGTCTTCGTGTGACTGCTGCTTTGTTTGCATCATCTCTTAGTCATACAAGATATTGGGAGGTTTGGGGTGGGAGAGAGACATTTTACTTCTGTTAATATCCAGCAGTTAGGGTAGATCTTTAGGTGCTTAGCAATAACGAATGACTTTATACCTAGGCCTTTCCTGGTGCTCCTGCCTAACAAGATTTCTGTGCTAGGGTTGTGCAGCTCTACAGGATACCTGCTTATACCCTCCAAGTTCTGACAGCAGTCATGTCAAAGTTCTATATTTATTTATTTAAAGGAATATTTTACCTTGCTCTTCAGCAGAAAGAGCTCCCACAGCGGCTTACATAAGATCAATAACAAATGAGATAGTCCCTGCCTGCAGGCTTATAATCTCATAGACCTGACACCAAAGCACAAAAGGGGATTGAGGAAGAAAAACAAGAAAATGCAGATACCACTTTCTAAAGTTGCAAAAGCCCTGTCCAGCTTAGACGCCTCAAAATGTAGCATGGGGCAAGAGCACATATCTCCCCACCTCCACCACATAGACACACCTCATGTTCATTTTCTCTGTATATTTGCACAGGTTGCATATGATGATCTACTGTGGGGAGAGAGGTTATGGCCTTATTTGGCTGAATGTATTTGAAAATTTTCCAATGTTTGGGAAGCCCTATAAAACAAAAACCCCAGTCATGAGGCTGCCGGTGAGCACATTTCACTGAATGCACATGAACCCCATGTTGTATCAGTGTGTGTGTGTGTGTGTGTGTGTGTGTAGAAATGCTTTTATATACACTCTCCACCACCATGCCACTCTTTCAACCCTTATTTGTATAGACTGAATACCAAGATTGCTTGTTGTTGTTTTTTCTCATCCCTTTTTCTCCCTTTTGTGTCACACTAACTAAGCAGGCAACAGTTGTATAATAACAGGCTTCAATGGAAAGTGGACATTGGAGTGAGCACTTTGTGGACTTGGTGTCCCAAGAGAGCAGATGGGAAGTCTTACTTTCTAGCTGTCCCACTGTGGCAAACTGATGGAATAGCTACTAACAGATGGTAGAGGAAGAAGAACCCAAAAGGCTTGATCTCATAGAGCTCATGAGTGACCCTCTAGTAGTATTGCTCCCTCATCCTGAAAGGGTCAACCAGCCTAGTTATAATGGGAGTATAGCTAATTTATTTATGATAGATGCTAATTGAAAGGGTAAATCTAGCATTAGATATGCGCTTCCCTTTTTTTCCATATGGTTGCCTACAGTCATTTAAACAGATACAGATTAAACAGATTTTTTTCTTTAAAAAATTGCATACAAATTCTTATGTGTGCATTATTTAAACATATAGTGCCCCATTTTTGTGCATAATTTTTCTTAACATTGTGCATTTTTTGTGCATGCATGCCAACCTTTAAATTTGGCTTGAACAAAATCCATTTGCAAACTGTATATATTGCAAACATTTCTAAGTCTGACAATGGCATATCATGAGTACACATTCTACAAGCAGGGAGCGAATGTAAATGGAAATGTACTATAGATTATTTAGTTCCCATGACCTTGATGCTAGAGATGTCCATACCCATGAGAATAAACAGAACAGATTACATTGATACAGCTGCACATATCTATAGCCTGTTTTTCTCATGGAGAAAGCCCTGTGCAATTATTTTCTGTCAGCTGCAATCCTATTATAACAGGCTGTTGCCAAATAGAACTGACTCTGTGGAAGATGAAATGTCTTTGAGATGATGTGAAGGTTGAGTTGTTTCTGTTGTCATCTCATGACAACCCAGACCACAAAATTCAGTGCAGTGTAACTGCCTTTCCTAGAGGTTATTTATATTTATTTATTTATTCAAAATGTCTAATTCTCTATTCTTTCACAGTATAGGGGCAGCATACAAAGAAACTTACAAATTCACGTAACATCAAATAGCCACTTTATTAAGTCTTGTGGACAATTGAAGACTTTGTACTTTTATGTGATGGTGTCTTGTCATTTGCTCTGTCTGGTGGGGATAACAGCGTCAGCAGAAATCAAGTGGTTATGCTTATCCACATGGAGATCTACAGTGCCTGAGTCTATGGACATTTCTCTTTTCTCCATCTCTTTGCCCACTCTGTACCTGGTTCTATCATGCTTTAAAAAAACAAAACAAAACAATAAAATCCAGAGCTTTTTTCTATTTTTTTATATCTTCCTAGATATGTAAAGGCTTGTACATATATCTTAAATTCTATTGACTGCTTTAATGCAGTTCATTGAATGCATTCCCTAGTTGACCAAAGCAAGCTTAAGGCCATGTCCACTCAGGCCAAATACCATGTCCTTACCATGTCCTCATGGCAACTAGCCCTGATGCCACAGTCCCTAGTTCTGGTGCAAATTGTCTGGATGACATTGGGCTAATTCACCAAATCCATAGTATAATCTCCTTAAATTGATTACTAAAAAGTCACATTTTGCTTTGGTTCTTCCAGAGCCCTTTGGAGTGATGGTGGATGCCTGGTTACGATCTGTCCCACCTGCAGTCACCGTCACCAGTCACTCCCTTTGAGATCAGAACAAGGTGCCTACCCATGTGATCAATACTATAATTGTACTCCCAACCATGATGCTATCTGAAAGCAGTGCTCTTCAAAAAAGCAGACACTTAACATTCAGAAGGAAATAGGATAGTCTCTTACAATTCTTAATAAGAGTTTAATTTTTCTGACCTTTTTAACATGTTTCTCTTGCAGTGCTTTCTGCAAAATATCACAAAGTGCTCTTGTCCTCCGAAATGTCACAAATTTTGCTTTCTTATAAGAATATTCAAAAAGACACTAGTTAAAATTGGAACTTTGGGAGTGCGCTTTTAGTTGTATCACGTCTAATTGCACAAAGTGTTTCCCTCTCCCCTCCACCCAGCCACATATCTCTTTAACATGTGAACAATCCTAAAATGCTTCTTAAACAAGGCAATGTATAAACCAGATAATCACAGATAGATATTATTGGGATGGTAGTGGCTTGAAGAACTAAAATTGCAGGAGCCCAGATTAAAGACAAACCTTGTCCCCCGTTTTAAGAAGGATCAGGTTCAAATAATGAAGCTAGAGGGGCTTGATTTGTTCACCCAAATCAAGATGCATAGTACCAAACGTTATCCTGGTCATTTTGGAATACAGGGATTTCTCATCTCTGGCATTAAAATTCAGTAACAATGAAATAAATGCTAAGAATTGCTAACCTTTCATGAGATTCAAAATCTGATGCCACAACTAGGTCAGGGAAGAGGAAAAGGAAGGAAGAGAATTGTGGTGGTGCACAATGCCCTGAGGAGAAAGTTCTCCAAACCCTCAGAGTGATGCAGGAAATTGGAAAATTCCTAAACCAATTTGAGCTGATAACCTTTAAATGTTAACCAGCATTCACGTCTAAAACTTAGTATCTTGTCCCCCGGCTTACGAATCCCCCCAGGTTACGAAAACCCCGGGATCCAAAACCGACGGGACCGCTACAGTATCCCCCGGGATCCGAAAGATCCCCTGGGATACGAATTTAAAAAACCGCGCGGCCCCTTTAAATCGGCCGCGCGGTCCGTTCACAATAGCGGTCCCCCGGGAAACGAAAGCTTCCAGAACGGATTACCTTCGTAACCCGGGGGACGACTGTACTATCAAAGAATATTCAGGAAAAGCTTGAATCTTCTCACTTGGCTGCTTCAGGGCAGTAGATTGTATAATGGTTGTGGTAGAAAAAAATCAAAATAGAAATGAACAAATGCTCATGGAAGTTAAAAGGTGCTCATTCCATACTTAGTCACGATTATCTGTGGCTTTCCCCTGAAAATTAGACCACAAAAAAAAGAAGATCTGAATGGAACTGTATGCTATATGCTTCATAAAGACCTTCTTAATGGTGAAAATGGGATCTATATACACTTGCAATCATTTGTTTATTTATGTGGCTATAATTTATCTCCAGATCTTTTAAAAAGCATTTGTTATTAAACTGCAGAGAAAACAATGGAATTCATTAGCAACATCCTGAAATATTAGTCTTTTAACAATGTGAACTTCATTACAGTAGGAAATAAAAGGAGGTACAAAATTAATCATTCAAGATTTAGGCTTCTGCAGATAGCTTGGGTCCAGAGTCTTTCGTTCTGTGTATAGAAAAGTCAGATCCAGCAGAGCATTCCAACTGGAAGAATTAGAGAGAAATGGGGATGCAATTGTTTGCTAATTTAATTCTTGATGGAATAATTCTTGATGAGTAATTTTAGCCATTGTTTTTTCTGCTGTGAGAAAGTAAGGGGATTAATGCACAGCTAAATAAACCATTTTACCACTGCCAAATTCAATCTTCATTCGGACTGCACGCTGGTGTTATTGTATGACTTTTCTCCTCAAAACTGCCATTCGGGTAAAGCCCAGCTCCAATGCTGGTCTCTGAACTCGCCTCGGCAGCCATTTTTCAAAATCAGGAGCTTTTTGACTTTGAAAAATGGCTGCTGAAGCAAGTTCAGAGACCAGGATTGGAGCCGGGCTGTACTCAGATGACCGTTTTGAGTAGGAATGCCATGCGATAACACCAGCATGCATCCCGGATGAAGATTGAATTTGGCAGCAGTAAGACACTTTATTCAACTGTGCAATAATCCCCTCTGACTCTTCACTGTTCGGGATTTATTTTGGATAGAATTTGTGCGAAAAACAGCATTTTATGAACAGGAGACAACACTTTCTGCATACAAAATAATATTTCAGTGCAGAGACATTATTTTCTGTGCAGAAAATGCTGTTTCCTACACAAAACGTATTTCGGAACATATTCTATACAAAATATGCACGTGGGTTGTTGGGGTTTTTTTTATGAAACATCATTTTCTACACAAAAATACTATTTTCTGTGCAACGGTGGGTGTGTTTTCCTCAGAATAAGTCCTGAATTGCAAAGATTCTCATCAGTGCAGAATTCTTCTTGTTTCATGGCGTTTAGAGAACACTTTTCTGACCATTTCCACATATTTTCTTATATTTCTTCCATAACTAGAATGAAGGCAATCTTCAGAGTTTCTGACTGTACCCACACCCCTTGAAAATCTGTCTTGGAGGCTCTTAGACTTCAAGAACAGTGCGGGAGGTGGCATTAATCTAGTGTCTGGAAAATGAGGAAGAATTGTCCACCAGCCAAAGGACAAAACTCTGAAATAATAAACTTCCTGGTGGGGCAAAAAACAACAACAACAACAAAAACCCCTACCTCCACCCCATTATACATTTTCTAAGATCTGTTATCCTACATGGCATCTGTATCATTAAAAAAATTCTATTTCAACCTGAAAAATACTTTTCATAATGTACTCATCTTCTAAATTATTTAATTTAGTGTATTGCTGTTGTTTTGTAGGGATATGATGATGGATATGGGGGTGAATATGATGAACCAAGTTATGAGGCCTATGACAACAGCTACGCCACACAAACACAAAGGTGAGTTGCAATTGTTAAATAATTATTTTAAAGATAAATGATTATAGCATATTTTTATCTACCACTTTCCTTTTAATATCACTTTTGTCTAATCCCCTATTAGAAACTATTGTTAAAATCACTTCTTAACATATCTCAGTTCTCCTTAAGTATATAATAAAAGATATTCAAGCAGTGTAAGATTGTGAGATTTAACTATTTCTAGCAGCAAGTGATGCAATGTGGGTAGGGATGATCCTTTCCAAGACCAGACTGTAAGAAAGTTATCTTTTCAAAATGAGCCATCACTTGTGTCCCAGCTCATCCTCCAGCACTCACCTAATATCTCTTCTCAGAGTGAGAAGTCTGAATGGCAAGATTCCATTATCAAGGAAAAACCATGAGTACTAGCAGATAATGTTTTAATGCAAAAATACATAATTTAATATATAATTACCATCAATGTGTATTCCAAGGTATAGATTTTAGCCATGACATATATACAGGGTCATGTTCGGGACTTCATTTTCAGATACGAAAAACAAAATAGGATCAGGTTTAAGACAGGAAGGTGACTCAGTCTTAGGATGGACCTCTGGCTTACAAAAAACACTCAGGAGTCATTATGTAGAATTTGATAAAGTAAAGCAACATAAGCTAAAGTTAGGACCTGATAGGGCCATTCATAATAGAGGCTGTCTAGAGAGTCTGGAGCCACGTATTCAAGTTAATGTCCATGGGTCCAGATATTTCAAGGCAAAGCATGTGAGAAGAAAGGATAAAGAATTTCTTCATACATTCCACTGACTGTTTCATGGCAAATAGAAGAGTGATGGTCCCTGCTACCATCTATAAAGACGTGCCAAAGCATAATGAGAAGAACACATACCCTCTTATTGCTTTGCCCAACATTACTTTGTGGATGAAATCTGGAAGATACTTCTTCATATATTATGAGTCCATGTTTTATTTATAAAATCATACAAGTGATAAGAGAATCAGATGAAGATTGAAGCAATAACAAAAGAAAGAAGAAGAAAAAGGCATAGTTGATGTGCTCTTTGTCCTAACAGGCATTGGTTCAAGGCAGAGAATCAAACAATTCTTTAGCCATTCAAAAATGGGTTTTTCCAAACTCTATGTGGCAGCTCCTAGCCTATTCTCTAAAGAACAAATAGCCTTTGTCTCTCTAGATCACAGTTCCTATCATCAGTTACAACTAGACATGTTGGCTGGGGTTACTCGGATCTGAAGTCCAAAATATATGAAAGCCCAAAACATTCCTTACCCTTGAGGAAAGGTCCAACATTTTATTTATTTATTTATTTATTTATTTTACATCCTGCCTTCCTCTCAATATGTCACTCAAGCTATCTCACAATTTGAGATGAAACAACATACATAGGTCAAATGCAGTGGCCAGAGAGGGAAATACAGAACCTAATGCAATAAATTGATCCTGATGTGAGTTATTCAGCCTATTTAATTACTGTGCCTGTTTGTTGAATCAGCACACAAATATCTTTAAATGGTTAATAATGGAGAAGGGCACAGGGAGCTGATGGAAGGAAGATCCAATCATTTCTAGCATTTTTGAAATATTTTCGTGGACGGATACATCCAAAACACAGCAAAGATTGTGCTGACTAAAGAGACAATGGAGCATTCATAGTTTATTTCTAGTAAACAATCTGCTGTTGTGATCAAAGCATAGCTTGGAAAAGGGAGAGAATCCTTGGTATCCACTGGGGTTTGGTTCCAGGACCCCTTGTGGATAGCAAAATCCATGGATGTTCAAGTCCCATTATATACAATGGAGTAGGATGGCAATGACAAACCCACTCTGAAGAAACTTGCCAAGAAAACTCTGTGATAGGTTCGCCTTAAAATGGTGTTCATTGTTTTTGAAAAATGCAAAATCAAGGTTTGCTTTTAGGATTTTTGCATATATAGATTGTTAGGCTTTGAGGCCTGAGCATGAAATGTACAGATGTGCACAAAAGGTAAAACAGCAATTATGTCTAGAATTGTCTGCAGCTGAAGGCTGGAAAAAACACTGCTCAAGGTCAGTACATGCTTGCTTGCACGTAGGCCTAATGTAAACAACAAGAGTCTTCCTGACTGAGGGGACAACATTGTAGGTGACACAAGGAAGAAGAATTACCAGAAGAGGCTGGGTAATTGTGTTCTGGAGTAGATGGTTGGAGTTTTGTTGGACGAGCGTGTACATATTTGTAAATACAGCAACTTAAGAATAAAAACCTCAGAGGAGAGAGTTTTGGCTCCAGTCTGTTTCATCAACTAGGAGGAGGATTCCTGATAAAGCTGAAGCTCCAGGGTTGCCGGTAATTACGAAGGCATTGGAGATTGCTTGAACTGTGCACTTCTGCTTGTTTCACCCTTTCAGGCTGTGGATGATTGAATCCATGGATGCAGAATCCATAAATATGGAGGGCTGACTGTACAATTTCCAGAATACTCCAATCAGCCTGGCTACTTTTGGCTTTAAAAGTAACTTCGCTAAGATCAGGTTCAGAGGCATAAGAAATATTAATCTAGACTCATACCAGCCTTAAAAGACTTTGGTCTGATTCCTGTTTTTAGTCCCAATTTAAACTTATTGATGCAACATATGTCCCTATGTGTTAAGACAACAGTCAACATTTGCCTTGCTAGTCTAATCCAGCGCCTTTTCATACCATACCATTGTAGCACTACTTTAACTGTCATGATTTCATCCTTTAGTATCACAGGCTTGTCGTTTAGGGAGCAACTTCTAGAACTCTCAACCAGAGAGTTCTTCTGCCACACCAAACTACAAAAAAACAGGATTCTTCAAGATAAAGCCATGACATTTAAAGTGGAATTATATAATTGTGCAGTGTGAAAGGTCCCCTGAATCTGGAATCTTTGCTTAGCCCAAGAAATCTTGAAATCCAGGCCCAGATTATCAAATGGGTCTGCCAAAATTATTCCTTGAAGAAATTCCTGATGGGTTCCCCAATATCCAGAGTAAGCCATGATCCATTTATTGCAGGAACTCTCAGTCACAGGGCTCTGCTCATACAGAACAGTTTCCAGCAGCTCTTGAAACCATCTATTAATAACTATGTAGTAGCTTGCTGTATAATACTTGCACTAATATTCTTTGCAAAACCGGATAACACTGATTTAATATTTCACCTTTATTGGAAGGCACAAAAAAGCTGCCAACCACTGAGATTGAATTTACAATGGGTTATTGCATTTGAGGGATTTTCTCCCTAGTTATAGCATTTTCATCCTGTCATTATGGTCCTGCTAGATTGTTACCCACCATGTCTTTCTTTCTTAAGAGTCCAAAGCCTTTAACTGAGGCAGTGGGAATCTTTCTTATCCTCTCCATTTTGTTCAGTAGGATTCAGAAAAAAACTTACCTTTAAACCAGCAACAAAATTACTCCCAGAATTAACTGGAAATTGGCAAATTTGCTATACATAAAATATGGGCTATTGGTACTGTTGAGAAGGGAGAAATTCAGCAGGTAAAGGGTTTTTTTTTTAAATTTCCCCCCTTAGCAGCAGCATGGCAAGATTTATTTGAAATAAGGACAGACCATCCTTTTTATAAAATAGATTCCAAAATGGTGTGTTGTTGTTGATGTTGTTCCGCTTTTCCCCAAAAATTAAGAGTCAAAGCTGCTCACAGTTTAAAAGAATAGCACAATTAAAAACATACAAAAAGTGAGCATTGAAATAGAATTAGAATCGAATTTTAATACAGCATTACAAACGAAATGTAAGGGAATTAAGCGTTCCCAAACATATCCCGGGAATTGAAGGTACGGGAGACAAAGACCAGACCAATTATTGATTCCAACCAAGGTAGGTTTATTAACCGGCCGGGGGAGACAGCCACCTAACGGTGAAAAATCTGTTCCACCCTTTTTTGGTTGCACGGATCCTTTATACACTTTTTCAACCAATCAAAGCAGAGAAGCAGAGTTTCTTACTTTTTGTCCAGCAACAGGCTTCTTCTTTTAACTTGGCTAAGTTTTCTGTTAGCGTAAGCATTTCCTTTCTGTTCCTCTTGTTTCAGCATATTCTGGTTTCTTGCGGTCTGCCTAAACCTTATCTTTCTGCTCATGTACAGGCCTCGTGAGTAACTTACAGACTGTTCTGCCACTAACATACTTTCCACCCAGCTGTGGTTTTTCTAACTGAGCTAAGTATGCCCTGGCTTAAGGGGACACCCTTGGATCAGTTAGACTGACCCTCTCATTCCCCCCTTTTTCTTGTAAGTTATGATACGAGGCACTGTCAACCATTGAACTATCTAGTTCTTGGTAGGTCAGGCGTGCCAGCATTACTTTTCTTTCTTTTAGAAGCATGCTTTCAAATCTATTTTGCAAAAACTTAAGCAAGCAAGGCAAGCAAGTATAAATTACAATGCCAATAAGCAGAATAGCCAAGCCTGGTTACAAATAAGCTTTTTAGCCAACCAAAATCTGGTAACCAAGAAGTTAACCAATCCCATAGTGACAAAAGCTCATGCCACGAATGATGTGTCTTCAATCATGGCAGGAAGCATCCCCATTTCACTTACTCTATACGGGTGCTCATATACCAAGGTCTTGTCCTCCCCGTGTTCCCCAACCATCATCCTTGCATGATTTACAACCCAATTTCCTTCACATGATAAGGGGAATAAAAACATCATTACAATAATACCCAACAGGAGGATTATGAAAATGTGTGAAATTCTTAATCCTGGCATCCTCGCACTTGGGGGACAAATGGGGATTGGGGCGTTTTCATGCTCCACCTGCAAGGTGGTTTCTATTTTTACCACTTCTGGTTTTTCAGTTAGCAATTGTCCTTTCATTTCTTTCGCCATGGCTCTCGGGTAGCCAAGGCTCCTGTTCTTCAAGGCGGTGCTTGGTCACCTGACCTCAGACAGGGGGCTCACGTTGCGATGCTGCCCTGTCTTCCCTGGACCGCTTGATCCGAAGACGCAGTGGATTGTCCGGATCTCCCTCTGCTCGCCACTCCTTTGGTCCTGTCCCTCTTCAACCGGGTGTAGTGAATCCAAGGCTTCACTCCCTTCAGTTTAGCTGCCGTTGGTGTGGTCAGCAACACATCATATGGTCCCTTCCACTTTGGTCCAAGGGGGTTGCTCTTCCAATCTTTCAGCCAGACTCGATCTCCTGGAGAGAAAGGGTGAAGAGCAGTAACGGGGAAAGGGGTATCTGATAGTTTGCACATATTGCTGTAACTTTTCTATGTTCTGGCCTAATAACTGTACTTCTTTAATCACTTCAAGTTTCCCAATCTGTTCCACATCCCCCTCAAGTCTATGCAAGTTCAACGGTGGTCTCCCAAACACAACCTCATAGGGAGAGAGTCCCAAAAATCTAGTTGGTGTACATCGAACTTTAAAGAGTGTCATTGGTAACACAGTTACCCAGTCCAGTCCAGTCTCTTGGCACATCTTAGATACTGTCCCTTTGAGTGTTCTGTTCATGCGCTCTGCGCGCCGAAGACTGAGGGTGATAAACACAGTGCAATTTCCAAGTCACACCTAAAACTTGAGCTAATTTCTGAACAATTTGATGTACAAATGCAGGTCCATTATCACTACCTATATACAAAGGCAACCCACTTCTAGGTATAATTTCCCTTAACAAGGCCTTAACAACCTGTTCGGCTTTTTCATTAGTGGTGGGAAAGGCATCAACCCATCCCGAAAAAGTACATACAAACACAAGCAAATATTGAAACTTCTTACACTTAGGCATTTCAGTGAAATCTACAACCAATGTTTCCCAAGGGGAAAATCCAACCCTTTGAACACCTGGGGGTAGTAAGGGACCCACCCGGGGATTTGACTTTGCACATATTTCTCATCTCATTGCCACTTGTTTTGTTATAGCTGTTAACCCTTCAAAATACACTTGTCGTTCAAGCAATTGCTGCATGGCCGTTCCCCCTTGATGATATTGTTTATGCAACTCCTGAACCATATGCCATGCCAACACACTCGGAACATACACCTTCCCATTCAGAAATACCAACATTCCTCTCTCCCATCTAGCTCCTTCACCTACTGCCCATTGTATTTCTTTTGGCCCTAAAGATTGTTTTTCCAATATCTTTCCTTCCTCTGTAACTATAGCATATCCTGATTTCTGCTGTCCATCCTTGACAAAACTGCTTCCATCTGTGTACAAAACAAGTTCTGCATCTGACAAAGGGGAGTCTTTAAGATCTGGTCTACTAGAATAGATTTCATCCATAGTTTGTATGCAATCATGTTGCAAAAAGTCTTCCTCTGGGACTGGGAGCAATGTGGCAGGGCTCAGAGTGGTGCATGTTTGAATCCTTATATTAGGGTTATCAACCAGAATGCTCTCATATTTCAAAAATCTCTCATTAGACATCCAATGTCCTCCTCTATGTTCCATCAAAGTAGTCACTACATGCGGTGTTTTAAGAATCCCTTAAAGGTAGCTGTGATCGACCCATCAATCTCAAACATGAGATTTGCTCTTAATTTACAGAGAAGGTCTCTTCCCATCAAGGGAATTGGGCATTCGGGTATGTACAAAAACTTGTGAAAAACAGTGTGGGGGCCTAAGACACAGGATCTTTCTGAAAGAAATTTATATGTTTGTTTTCTTCCTGTTGCTCCCACTATTATAGAGGCTTCCGAAGTGGGGGTGCTATTTTTGTATTTACAACAGATTTGTGTGCTCCAGCATGAAAACACACAAATCACTTATCAAAGACAACTGCTAGGAATGTCCTTGAAGCTACACAGCTTCCTTTGTGTTCACTGAAGCGCTCCTTTGCTTTCCTCCCTCCTTTCTGAACTTGTGGGCTGTTGCCCCTCCTTTCTGAAGCTGAATTCAAAATGCACCTTTTTTCCTTCTATAGCATAGGCGACTGGGGTTAACTATCTCTTTGTCTCTGCCATCCGCATCTTCAGTCCTTTATCTAACATCTCCTTCATTAACATCTCTCCTGCTTCACTAACATCTCTCTTGCAGGCTGTGCTGGCAAGGTGGAGTTTGGCTCTCTTCCAGCTTTTCATCTACATATACATCTATCTTTTCTCTGGCAGCTTTTGGCTTTCCTTCTTGATCCTAAGTTGCAGCTGTCAGTAACTTGCTTTATGTCCTTCATTCTCACTTGCTTCATCTCTCTCCTAGTGTATCCACTTGTCAGGGCCCTCAACTGGACTGAAAACATTCTCTTCTAAAACCTTCTGTCTTTTGTGGTTCCTTTAACATCAAGGGCATTTTGGGAAACATCTGCCTTGGAGTCTTCAGGGTTTATCTTGTGTCTCCATCCCTCCTTTATTTCCTGAGTGAAACCATCTTGGTCTCCTGCAGGACATCTGGACATATCTAACCAGGTAACATGTATGTCCAGTTATTATTATTATTATTATTATTATTATTATTATTATATATTATTATTATTATATTTATTATTATTATTATCTTCATCTTCATATCCAAATGCATCTGAGGAAGTGGACTTCAGTCTAGGAAGCTTACGCTGCCCACTTTCTCTTTCAGTCTTTCTATTATTATTATTATTTAAATATTTACAACAGACTTGATAGCTCCAGAGTCAATTCCATGGGAGCTAGCCCACATAAGTCATTCCCTAATACCTGTGTAGTTGCCGCCGACACCCACGTCGCACCTCCTTCTCTCTGGGCACTACCTCCACGTCCTCCATTTCTATTTCCTCCCGACTCCCAGAGCTGCGGCTATAACATTTGCCTTCTTTTTAAACTTTGCATCCTCATCCTCTCGTCCCACATACACTTGTGATGCTATTTCCAAAAGTCTAGACAGGGTCATGTGGGCGAGTCCGGCTTGCTTTTGTAACTTTCGCCGGATGTCTGGGGCACATTGACTTATGAAACTTTGTTTTAATGCTTGAGTGCCCTGTGACAACTCACTTTCATCTTCCATATCATATGGGCTATATTGTCTGTAGGCGGCTTTAAGCCTCTCCAGGAATGCTCCTGGGCTCTCATCTTTTTCTTGCTGAATATCGTATATTTTCTTCAAATTCACGGGTCTGGGTGGCCCTCTTCTTATAGCTCTAAAAATAAATTGCTGATATTGTCCCAGTTCCCGTCTCCCTTCCTCAGTATTGGGGTTCCAATTCGGGTTATAGGTTGGGACCCGGCTTTCTTGTAACTTCACCAGTTGTTCTCCTGTGGCCCCTTCTTCCTTCTCTACCTCCTCCCTGGCCATCCTAAGGATCTGTCCTTTTTGTTCCGCAGTGAATAAGGCATTCAGCAATTGCTGGATGTCCTGCCAGGTAGGGTTGTGTGTACTGAAAATTCCTTCCACTAACTGGGCCATCTGGGTGGGGTCCTGACTCCATCCTTTCATGGAAGCCTTCCAATTTAATAAATCACTACTGGTGAAGGGCACATGTTGGAACACGTTCACCGTCCGTGAGGACCCTTGGCCATCTGGTATTACTTGAGGAACTTCTCTCAGGGGGCAAAGTTTTCTATCTTCTTCTTTGTCTCTGGGTCTTAAATTATACTTTAAAACACCCTCAGGCTCCATTCCCTCCAGTGGTGGCATATCATTGTCTTTGGAAGGTATAGATGGATATATAGGGCAATAAGGTGGTGGCCAAACCTCGTCGTCCTCCAGAGTTCCGGAAGGGGGCAAGGGTGGTGGAGCCTTCGGGGCAGCAGCCCTGAGGGGCATGCATTTGCAATCTTGAAGCCACTTAGGCGGTGGTTGCATATCCACTATGATCTGCCAGGCTGAGATGTAATAGTACTGGTCTGGATGATATCTAGCACAAAAATCAGCTACTCTATCAACCAGTCTCTTATCCAGGGTCCCTATGGCTGGCCATGATGGATTTAGTGGAAACGTTGGCCATTCTAATTCACAAAAGGTTCTTAACTTGCCTGGCTTACGGGACCCTGCAGAAATATATTTCTTAAATTCTGACCAATTATTTAACATACAATCCAAGGGGGTCACTCCTTTTGACCCACTGTTTCCTCCCATTTTCCTTGGCTAGAATCTTGGGGCACCCTCACTAGCCTTAACCTAGGTACCTTATATTTTACAATCCAAGGGGGTTACTCCTTTTGAACTACCCCCACCTATTGCGGAAACTGGATTCTTGGGGCACCCTCACCAGCCCGACTTTCCTCCCATTTTCCTTGGCTAGAATCTTGGGGCACCCTCACTAGCCTTAACCTAGGTACCTTATTTCTCCTTTACCTTTACTAGGTCTAGACCCAACCCAATATTGATCACACAATCATACAGGGTAGACAGGGATTCGTGATCACTTAAGGAATGGGGGGAGCGATCACTTGACTCATTGGATTTGCCGACCCGGTCTCCCAGATGCACATATGGCCAGATACGGGCAATGCGACAAACCCCACTCTCCGCCGACCCGGTACTGAAACAATGGTCAGTGTCGGGAATGCGACGACACACACACACTTCACACACCTCCCGACTAGTTTAAGACCATTCATACACCCTCATACTTGCCTCGAGGCTCCACCAAGACGTCTTCCACCCCGTTGGTTGGATCAATTTGCCGTTGGCACCAGGAACGACCGACGAGCCGGACACAGCAAAGGGAAGCCGATGGTCTTGTAGCGGGGCCCCTCTCACCGTACTGTCGCCGTTGCTGGTTCCGACCGCGGTGATCCTCTGGCGTGGTCAAAGGCACATCAGGTCCGATTCCCTTCCTTCAATTTAATTCCCGGCCAACGCACCATGAAATGTAAGGGAATTAAGCGTTCCCAAACATATCCCGGGAATTGAAGGTACGGGAGACAAAGACCAGACCAATTATTGATTCCAACCAAGGTAGGTTTATTAACCGGCCGGGGGAGACAGCCACCTAACGGTGAAAAATCTGTTCCACCCTTTTTTGGTTGCACGGATCCTTTATACACTTTTTCAACCAATCAAAGCAGAGAAGCAGAGTTTCTTACTTTTTGTCCAGCAACAGGCTTCTTCTTTTAACTTGGCTAAGTTTTCTGTTAGCGTAAGCATTTCCTTTCTGTTCCTCTTGTTTCAGCATATTCTGGTTTCTTGCGGTCTGCCTAAACCTTATCTTATCTGCTCATGTACAGGCCTCGTGAGTAACTTACAGACTGTTCTGCCACTAACATACTTTCCACCCAGCTGTGGTTTTTCTAACTGAGCTAAGTATGCCCTGGCTTAAGGGGACACCCTTGGATCAGTTAGACTGACCCTCTCAAAATCACATGATAAAAGAATACAATGCAATTTAAAAAGATCAAAGCTCTTTAAAACAGTTCAATTAAAACGATAAAGCACCCCCTAGTCCACTCTTTAAAAACTTTCTATTAAAATCCTGACTGAATAAAAAGGTTTTAGGCTGTCACCAGGAGAAGAAAGAGGTGGCCATTTTGGTCTCTCTGGGAAGAGAGTTCCAGAGTCTAGGAGCAGCCACTGAGAAGGTCCTCTCTCATGTCCCCATCAGCTGTGCTTGCAAGTGTTGGTGGGATTATGAGAAGGGCCTCTCCTGATGATCTCAGAGTCTGGGCTGGCTCATAAAGGGAGATACAGGTCCAAAACATACTGCAGAAATAATCCAGTTTGAAACCACTTTAATTGCCCTGTTTCAGTGCTAGGGAATCCTGGGAATTGTACTTCATTGTGACCCCAGAGCTCTCTCTGACAGAGAAGGCTAAATGTCTCAAAAAACCTACCATTCCCATGCTTCCCTAGCACTGAGCCAGGGCAGTTAAAAGTGGTCTCAAACTGGAATTATTTCTGCAGTTTGGATACAGCCACAGTCTCCCAAATAGCCTGGATCTGAGCCATCTAGGGCTTTATAAATGATAACAAGAACTTTCAGTTGTACCTGGAGTCTGGCTGCGGCACTTTGGAACAGTTCAAGTTTCTGAATAGTCTTCAGAGGCAGCCGCATGTAGTACACATTACAGAAGTCCAAATGGAATGTAGCTAAGGCAAGTACCACCGTGACCAGATCTGGCATGTCAAGGAATGTGCATAATTGGAGCACAAGCTTTAAATGTGCAAAAGCATGCCTGGCCACTGCAGAAACCTGGGCCTCCAGGTTCAAAGGTCAGTCCAGGATTACCCCCAAACTGAACTTTTGCCATCAGGGGGTGTGTGGCTCCATTTAATCCCTTTTCCAATCTGCCTTCCAACTGGCCAAGAGCATCTGTATATGATCTGGATTAAATTTCAATATGTTTTCTCTTATCTAGTCCATTTCTGATGACAGACACTGATTTAGGACTAGGACAGCCTCCTTGGATTGGGTGTGGAACAGAGTAGTAGCATTGTAGTAGCAGAGTAGTCAAGAGTAAAACATTAAAATACAAAAACAATTAAAGCAACCAATATAACAGTGGCAGATTCTGATGAAGAGGAGGAGGAGGAGGAGGAGGAGGAGGAGGAGGAGGAGGAGGAGGAGGAGGTTTGCTTTGTTTTTTATAAAGAGCATTTAAAATATTGTAGTGGTCATGCTAGATAAACTTCTCTGAGGATGACATTTCTTGATCACCAGCGTCAGAGCTGCTAAAGCTTTCACTCCAGCAGTTGATATCCACCTCACTTCTGAAGGAGGAGGCACTTAGGAAAGGGTTTCACCAGAACCTCTGAAGACAGACAGGCTATTGATATGGGATAGGTACTCCATCAGATACTTAAATCCCTAGATTAATGATCTAGTTCTCTCCCTGAGCAAAGAAAGAGTTTTCCCTTCAGCATAACAATTATTACCACCACCACTACTACAGATAATAATGGTTTGGAGCAGTGATAAATAATAATGAGTGCTGTTAGTATGCTGATGGCACTCATCAGCTCTATTTCTCTTTGTCATCAGAATAAGTTGGGGCAGTGCAGGTGCTGAACCAGTACCTGAATGCTGTAATGGGCTGGATGAGGGCCAGTAAGCTGAAACTGAATCCTGATAAGTCAGAGTCTGCAGATTGGTGGTTCTCAGTTCAGGAACTGGGTAAACAGCCTGTCCTGGATAGAATTGCACTCCTATAAAGGAGCAGATATGTAGCTTGGGAGTGCAAAACAGTCTCCTCATACTCACTATCAAGATGGGTGGTGGGTGGGATATTCACTTCTTGTAGATCTGCTCATAAAGTCTTGCACTGATCCAACAGAACTGTTTGTTCATGCCAAAACCCACCCACAGTTCTATGTTTTCTTCTGTTATTCTAGAATTAATAAAAGTCCTAACTAGTCAGGATGTTTTTAGGAGACCCACAGCATAGAAACATAGGGTTTTTTTGACAACAGCTCCCAGAATTCCCCAGCCATCACGGTCGTGGGGATTCTGGGAACTGGGATATAAAGTATCATCTGCAAGCTCTGAAGGAGATAATAAAACCAGCACAGTTCTGCTCTGGTTTCTCCCCAAAAGCTCCCATTTAGCAGCAACAGTGAATATCAAATTCATTTTTATTACTTGAAATGACTGGAATTTGAAATTGTAAAATGACTTCTATAAGAATATGCAGTGATCCTTAGTAGTAAAGGCTGGGTAGACTTCATAAATTAGCTAAACATTAGCTAGCCCTCTATAACTTTTTAAAATGTCAACTTCAATTTAATATAATTTTCTGTCTGGATACTTTATGATCCTTATTGTTACTAATTCTTTATTAGATAAATTGCCTACTGTACTAATTTAATTTCATGGCACAACTTCTCCTGAGTGATCTAATATATGTATGTATATTTGTGTATGTGGGTGTGTGTGTATTTTCAAGTGAACCTCCTTAATACCAAGTTGTAGATCCTCAATACCTAGCCATGACTAGCATGCATGCATTATTAATATTTTCTCCTCCATGGAGCACTACAGATATAAGATTCCTTGAATATATCTAAATAAATATGGGGAGCAAAAGTCAGATGTTCTATTAATTTCTATCTAATTAATTTTTTGTTCCATAAATATAGCTGAATAAAAATGTAGAGTGAAGGTCAGATGTTCTGTTAATTTCTTTTTTATATTAGTTTCCAAGAGCAAATAAATGAAAAGCTAGTATCATAAATAGAAAAAGATACCAAACAATAATAGTGTATTAAAATAAATGAAATAAATGAAAATAAGCAAAACTAGTGTTTGAAGATAATAGAGACATAAGGTACAGAGCTTCCTGGCAGTAAGAGCTGTTTGACAGTGGAACACGTGGCCTTGGAGAGTGGTAGAGTCTCTTTCTTTAGATGTTTTTAAATAGAGGCTGGATAGCTTTTTGTCGGGGGTGCTTTGACCGTGAGTTCCTGCATGGCAGGGGGTTGGACTGGGGTCTCTTCCAACTGAATGATTTTGTGAAGCTAAGGTAGGCAAACAACAAAGTGTTCCAGGATATTCTTATGTTATAAGATGAATATTCCTGCTCAGGGTTCCAACCTGTGAGCCATGCCTTCCTTCAAGATATTGTAAGCAATTAAGTGCTCAAGCAAGTCAATTTATTCTCAGCCTTCCTCCAGCCTTCTCCCTCCTTAGCGGTGCTCAATATTCCTTGACTCCTGGAGATCAGTCAGCATACCTAGTCCTCATGTGCTTTTTTTAAAAAGGACTTTGATTATGTGTGTGTGTGTGTGTGTGTGTGACATTTAGTACTTTTAGAAAACCTGGCATTTCCTGCACGTGGTAATACCCTTCTCACATTTCTCAGTCTGGCTCCCTTTTTGTTGCCATGAAGGCATTGTTTGCTGTTAGAATAAGATGGGAAAGTATAGTCCATGAGTTGCACGTAGCCTCCAGCTGATTTAAAGCTCTCAGGTTCCCCCCAATAAAATTACCAAAAAAAAAAAAATGTGATTTCCAGTTTGCTTCCTGGTTGCTTTCTCCTGTGCCTAAAACAGTCAAGAAAGCCCTGAAAAATGGAAACCTCCCCCCCCCCCAGGCCCATATGAGAAGAGGGACTAAATCCCCCCAAAAGAAGAGTGTCATACATTCAACATTTCACAGATGAAAACCAGGGCACATGGGTAAGCAACATCAGAGCATGGTCAAAAAAGGTATGAATGACAAAGAACAATATAGGAGAGGCTGCAACAGTTTGCTTTTGTCTGAGCCTGCTAGGAAGAGCAAAATACCATTTCCTTCTCTATGGTATTCATAGTTTTTTGTGGGTTTTCCGGGCTTTGTGGCCATGTTCTAGAAGAGTTTCTTCCTGACGTTTCGCCAGCATCTGTGGCTGGCATCTTCAGAGAACATGGCCACAAAGACGAGAAAACCCACCAAAAATTTTGAACTCAGTTTACACCAGTGGGAGTAGTAATAATAATAATAATAACAAATAAGTAAGCCAGTGACAAAGGGTAAAATGGGAGGAGGAGAGAAAAAACTGGGACAATTTAAAAGTAGATGAAAAAGTGGAGTGATAGAGGATTAACTGGGACTGCCACTGCCAAGCTGAGGCAATTGCAGGGTATGGGTGTGCAGCGGAGGTAGGCAGCTCTCCAAGATCCCTTGGGAGGGTAGTGAAGCCTCCAGCCCTTGGCAGTATCCAAGCTACAGTATATTATATATTAAGAGCAGTCTTTTAGATGTGTACAATATTCCAAATGTCAGATAAGCTGGTAACATTACCAGATTCAGAAACTTTCAAATTTTTATACCAATATGGAGGTTTCTCATAGCTAATTCCCTGAGCTTTGTGTGCGCAGTCCTTGAAGCACTTAATTTACATCTTAATTTACAATCTTGGGCTTGGCCACATGTGACCTGGTTTTCATCCATAAAATCCTGGGGGATACGATACTTTGATTTCAGCTAAACATTTGACAACATTTCCCCTGGTAAGCTGGTAAAATGTAGGATGGACACTGCTGATTTTAGATGGACCCATCCCTGACTGGGCAACAGTACCCATGAATGGATATGTATCAACATTGTTGAGGGTCTTAAATATAGCATGGCAGGACTATGTCATAAGCTCTCTACTGTATGTCTTTGTGATGAATGATTCAGCCATCCCTACCATGTCTTTATTAATCTTTAAGCTTCCCCTGTTAGGGGGTACCATGTGTTGATGTTAGTGGGTACCATGAGTCCTGGTTTCCTGAAGAACCTGTTTTTGATTACAAAACCATCATCCCCAATCAACATCAGCTATGGGTGATAGGAGTTGTATTCCAAAGCATCCAGAGGATAGTAGCCTGGGGAAGCTGTGACCAATGCCTATGATCTTGCTGTTGCTCAGCCAGAGACAAGGCAGATTGACTTAATAAACTACAGATAAATGCAGTTAACTTTTAGCCTATTATATATGGTAGCAAGACCTGTGCAAAGCCAACAGATGGAGAATGACTATATGCTTTTGGTAAAATAACACTCCCCCTTTTTTTCTGTTGTACTATTCTCCCAGTTTTAGTAGCATGTGCTGTATTTATATATTGCTATAATTCATTTTGGGTTTTGTGCTTATATCTAACTTTTCATAAATAAAGATTTCCACATACTTTATTTTGAGACTCCTGAATGAATCAAGTTAGCAGGTCTAAAAGATGACATTTTATGGATCTTCACAGCAATCTACTTATGGCATTCATCATCTGAAACTGTTTTGAAATGCCAACTCTCATTTATTTGATTCAATGAGCACAACTGTATCCAATACACTGCCCCTGAAATAGATAAAAGTTTTTCCCCTCTATAAATCACTTGTGCCCTCTAAGGTTCTTGAAGAACTCCTTTCCATTATAGATCTTCAGAATTATATCTGATAGTTTGACTAACAAAGTATCTTGGGTTTATTCTCTAACTCCATTCCTTCTATCTGGTTATTGTTCTCCCTTTTCTGACATCAGAGCTCTGATGTCAAAGTGGGAAAGGCCACGGGAAAAAATCAATGGAGGTGCTAGAGAGTGCATCAGAATGTAACTATTTTAGTTAATTTTGAGAAATTGGAAAGTAATGAGCTATTTCTAAAGTGTAAGTATAAAGCTAAAGGTAGTCTCTTGACATGAATTGTAACGAACTGTAGGGGCTGATGCTCATCTCCGTTTCTAAGCCAAAGAGCCAGCGTTGTCCAAGGACTGCTCTGGTGGTCATGTGGCCAGCATGACTCTACCAAACGCTACCTTCCCACTGAGAAGTGATACCTATCTATCTACTTGCATTTGCATGCTTACGAATTGCTAAACTGGCAGAAGCTGGGACTAGGGACAGGAGTTTACCCCCATAAAGGCTGTCCCTCTAACTGCCAACCTGCTGATCTTGCAATCAACAGAGTCAGCGTCTTAACCATTTGTGCCACTGCATAAAGGTGACTAATTATTTTTGGAGATATCTGAACTACAACTAATCATTTTTAAAAGTAGTACCATGAGCTTATTATCTTATTCACTAGTTGTGCCTTTTCTTCTCTCACCCTCAATATTGTTAATGAGAAGCAAGTTATATACATTTCAAGAACTAGGTGGAGCAAATTAGAGACAGCTTTCTCTTCAGTTTGCACAGATAGCCTTCCAATGTGGACTTGCAAATGGCTACTCTTTATGTAATGAATATAGATATGCCTAGATCCCAGTTTTACATCTGCAGGACAGCTTTCTAAGCTTTGGAACCATCGTGCCCCATAATTATGTATAGAGGAAGACAATTACATAAAGTGAATCTTTTTTCAAAGTCCAGATTAATTTAAGGACTAATTGTGGTTATGCACTGATGAGGGAAAGATACTGTGTATGTAGACATTATCTTGACATAGGTGAAATTGTCCACAAACTTTTCACGTATGATTTCCTGTATAAATAAATAGCCAGACAACTTGTTGTGGTGGCAGTCACACCATTAAGGTAACATGAATTAAACCTTATTATATTGTTGCAAGAGAAGGTAGTTTTAAGGAGCCCTGCACCACCAACAAAAAATTCCATTTATGAAATCACCTTTGCCATGTTGCAGTGAAGCATGCTTTCCTGAAAGATTGTGGTTTCTCAACTACTGTATTTCAGAGGTTCCATATTTTAGCCTGAGATTTGACTATTTTTAAACAGGAATATTTCACTGGGCAAACAGCTATCATTATCATTTATATACCATTTGAAAATGTGAAGGTTAGCCAAATACATTTATCTCAATTGGGTGATATTTGTGTCTCCAAGCATTAAAATCCCTTGAGGCAACACTTCCATGGAAAGTTAATTAACAAGTTCTCACTAGAGGATTACCTGGGGGCACTGCAGCCTATTCACATTTACATACAAATCCCCCCATTATACTGTAGGTATGTAATACTTTTTTGTAAAAAAATAAAAAATGAGTGGGAGCTCATGTTTTGCTGAGATAAAGCAAGACTATTAGCAGCTAAGAGAGCTTTCTCTTTCATGATGAATATTGATTCCAAAAGTCTATGAAGATACCATTCCAGGATTTCCTTTACAAAGGGTAAGGGGGCAGTGAATACAACCAGAAGTAACAAGAGTGGGTATTTCTTCCAAGAGGGTCTGTGATTTATGGGCACATATTAAGAACAAGAAAAGAATTAATCAACAAGCTGGTGTTCAGCCATAGTTTTCTCCCAAAAGAAAAAGAAAACAATTCATTTTTTTTTCAATATTATACCAGAATTTGGCTTCTGAACTTAAAGCTGAGATTCTAGTGATGATAAAAAAAGTGCACTGAAGTTCCTATTCAATGATTGTTGCTAATCATAAAGTCATTCTTCATGAACTGTCACTTTTTGCCTTTTGGATACGTCTTAGCTGAAAATCATCTGAAAAAGTGAAGGTTGATACATGAGTTATTGGAGCAGCTTGGCTCCAAGCCATCTATTTTCCACTAAACAAATTTTCAATGTATTTTAGTGACTTAGAATTGCTGATTGAATGTAATGTGTTTACAGCAGCAAGAAGGAATCACCCCATCCTTTCTATTTACAACAGCTATCCCATATGGCCACTGCATAAAGGACACAAGATCATGGCTTTGTTTCCCACAGATAGTTATGTGTGTCACCACTACTTTTGTTACCAAATTAATCAAAAGCCCATCACATTTGACAGGTGAGGAGGAGGGAGGAATAGAGAGTTCCATTCCCTTCCTCCATTTCAGTAACCTACTTCTGCTTACCTTGTCTTTGATTGTCCAAACTGAGCAGGATCTCCTGACTCTAGAAGAGTGGTTCTCAAATGGTGGAGTGGGACTCCCAGGAGGAGCAAGAGTTACTCCAGAGGAGCATGAGACTTGGAAGCCCTGATTCCTCATTCTCCTCTTCCCACTCTTTTCTATGTGTAAAATTTACATATCTCTCAAATTTACATACTCTATGAAATTTACTTGAATAAAACTCTTCTAATTTGAACAATGCTATTTCCTTATAAACTGTTAAAATATGAATATATATGAATAGAAGTAGGCTGAAGCCTATGAAAGCTCAAGCTACCAACTTCTTTCAGTTAGTCTCACAACTGCTACAAGATCTCTCTACATAGTGATTCTACAGAATAACATGGCTATATCTTTGAATTCCAATGGTGCAAAAGGTAAATTCAAGGGAAGAACAGGCATTGCATCCTTCCCTTCTCATGGCATTGGAATAATGGAGAAGCATAATCACACTGCCTTTCCACCAACCCTGAACCTTATTTCAAGAATGGGAGATGCTGAGTTGCTCCCCTCCATGGATTCCTTGTTTGCAGTGGTTTTACACCTTGTTGCCAGGGCTGAAGAACTGGTTTACTTCCACTACAATCTTGTACCCAAGTATAGCACTGTATTCCCCCCCCCCCCCCAGTGTCAGTCAGTGACTAACAATCTTCAACATGTAGGAGGAAATAGATGTGAACTTAGGGACAACATTGGTGCAGAGGAAGTTTAAATGTGTCCTCTCCCTTGGTGATATTGTCCCTTTTCTTTTCCCCCATAGAACTCAATGAGAGTAACTGGTTCAACCTCAGTTCCTAGGAGACCAAACAGCATGGCCATAGGCCATAGGATCTGAGGTGCTGAAGTACAAAACATTTGGAGGGTAAAAGGATGAGAAACACTCAAGCAGAGCATGACTGGAATTAGATAGATAGATAGATAGATAGATAGATCAATGTGTGAAGCTTCCCATAAGACTGAATATGTCCATGGTTTAAGCACGAGGCACCAATTCTTTTTCTCCAGCCAAATTGTAATTGAGGAACTTCAAACCATATTCATATTTTCATGATTTACTTTAATATTAGACCACCACTCTGATGTGAAGATCGTGATGCCTCCTGTTTTGTTTATTTGGGTTTTTCTGTTGTTGTTGCTTTTTGTTATTGTTTTTATGTGCCTTCAAGCCGATTCTAACTTATGGCAATCCTATCCTAGGGTTTTCTTGGCAAGATTCATTCAGACAAGGTTTGACATTACCTTCTTCTGAGGCAGAGAGAGTATGATTTATCCAATGTACCCACCCAATTTCTATGGCTGAGCAAGGGATCTGAACCCTAGTTTTCTAGAGTGTTGAGTCCAACACACAAACTACTGCACCATGCTGGCTCAAATTACTGTATGTGTATTCCAGGTGGTAGAATCCAAAGATATATCCATGTTAGTCTATAGAATATGAGACAGATCTTGTAACACCTTTTAGACGAACTGAAATAAAGAAGTTGGCAGCATGAGCTTTCGTAGACTTCAGTCTACTTCCTCAGATTCGGATAGATTCTGAGGAAGTACACTGAAGTCTACGAAAGCTCATGCTGCCAACTTCTTTATTTCAGTTCATCTCAAAGGTGCTACATGATCTTGCTACATATGTATATTCCAGTTTATATTTTAAAAATAAATAAATAAAAGAAGCTTATGTGAAAAAAGTCTCAAGACTATAGCTCTGATTTAAATCAGATTAGATAACATGAATACAGAAAAACAATAATAATAATAATAATAATAATAATGTTTATTTCTTACCCGCCCCTCTGTAAAACAATCGAGGCGGGGTACAACAAGGTTAAAAAACAGATTATAGATTAAAATAATTCAAGAATTCCATCCCAACCTCCCCCCCCCTAAAATAGAATTAAACTAGTTAAGTTTAAAATTAAATTACTGACATTAAAAATACAACACAACATGATACACAAATAAAAACCTCAATGCTGGCCACAGCATGGGTAGCAACAAAATACAGAGGGGGGGGTAGTGAGTTGGGAATTGGCTGAAAGATTTTAGGAGCCGGGTAGATTATACAGTTTCAGGGAAGGCCTGCCAGAAGAGATGCATCTTTAAGGCTGTTTTGAAACAGTCTAGTGATGTAATGAGACGCATCTCGTCTGGCAGGCCATTCTATAGCCTGGGAGCAGAAGCAGAAAAGGCCCTCTGGGAGGTCTGCACTAACCTAGTCTTCATGGGCTGCAACAGATTCCTCCCAGAGGACCAAAGCGTGCAGGGGGGTTCATATGGGGAGAGGCGGTCCCTGAGATAAGATGGACCCAAGCCATGTAGGGCTTTAAAGGTTAAAACCAACACCTTGTACTGCGCCCGGAAACTAATCAGCAGCCAGTGGAGAGCTTTAAGCACAGGTGCAATGTGCTCTCTCCTGAAAACAGAGAAGGCAACCAATGGCAGCACATGGTGAATGCAAAGGGTGCCCATTATCCTTCCATTGCTACATAAGATCCCCATCACACAACCCACTTGGACCATGAGCTGCTGTTAAAGACAGCATAAAAACAGAATCGTCTGTGAAATGCCTAGTGGAACAAAAAAGGTTCCTGCATCAGAAATAGGAAGGATGATTTGTAGGCTGAGGGTTTCCCTGCCAGGATGGAAAGCCAGATGGCTTTACCTTTTTTGCCAGTGATGTGATGCCATAGCTAATGTTTGCAAAGTCACTCACTGTTCACATTGCAGGAACAGGATGCCCAGGAGCTAAGAGGAGAAGGTAGAATGAAAATACAATCATGGAAAAATATGACAGGATGAAATACATTGATCTAATGTGTCTGGCAAAATGTTTTTTTCCAATAAGTACATATTGTAGAAAATTTCACCTTGCTTTGCTTGCAGATTAATGAATGCTAATTCCAGAGAATGTGTCTTCTTTCTCATTAACACTGCCAAGGAAACCTGGTTTTCTTGGATGTAAGAGCAATGCACCTGCCAAAGGATAGGACAGAACTGACACTTAAAATGAAATAGCCAATTTTTGTTTATATTGAATTCCTTCCATAGTTATTTACTTAGTTTTTATTAGAATGATAATCTCCTCTAACCTCTTAGTAAAAGTTAATCTCAGTTACCCAACAGACATGAATGATGCACCAACACAAGCTGATGGTCCCCAAGCCCAGATATTTGATGTAATGTTTCTGTCACACCTGCCACCCTTCAACACTCTTCAACAGTGGACTGGGTACTGGTGCATAGTAGCCAGTATGACTGGCCACAGCAAAGGCTTAGAACTGAAGCAAAGAAGATTTTGGAAATAATTAGAACTACAGAATAGTGAGACAGCTTCTAACCAACTGATGTAGAAAATAATATGCTTCCCATTTCCTATTACTCATTTGCTGTAGGGAAGGAGTGGCACTGGCCAGGCCTAGTTAAGCAGATCGGTGGTATTGTTGACATATATCAGCATTCCAGGCATCAAGTCAGACCCAGCAAAACAAGATTGGTAGAATCAAACCAGTTGTAGTTGTCAGCTCCTGACATCTGTTGCTAAAGAGGCCAAAATCCATGGGAAAGGTGTTGTCTGTGGCCAAGGATATTCACACAGCAGTGCAGAATGTCTAATGCAGGCCTTTCTGAATGCTCTATCAATCACTATTGTTGCTACTAGATAACATGCTTGTTTATTTCTGGAAAAGGCAGTTACAGTGGTTATCTTTCACTACCGGTATGTATTGTACTGTTGGAAAATCTTCCTCACATTGATCCTCATTGCATATAAACAATGAAGACGATGCCATTTATGCCTTGGAAATGGGTAACCTCCTCTACAGAGAACCAACTGCTGTCTGATTCACTGTCACAGGAGACTGTCCTTTGTTTAAGGGAATTTCTGTTTGGATGGTTGTCTCAACCAAATTGGATTTAAACATAAAGAACAGTAAGAGGGAAGAGCTGGTATCTTGACGTTGCTCATCAGCATTTAACGTCTGGGCATCAGACTAATTAGGTACATGTGCTATTTGATCACAATCTATCCTGTTATGAAAGATATTTAAATTAGAGTAATTATCTATGAATTTCCATCTATTATTAACACTGTGCAGACTGCATGATCATCTGTATTTTTTCCTCATCTTTTTCATGATAATGCATTATTCCCCCTCCCCTCCCCCTTCCTACTGCTGATGAATAAGTCTGTTGGTATTGTTAACTGCCCTTATCTACTTGAAAAAGAAACTGGGCTAGCAAAATCTTCTCAGACAACCATGAATAAACATGTAGGCCTTCAGTGCAGTGCCCTGCCCAGTCTAGGAGTGAGGTACAAATAGTTTTTACTGGGCCATTTAACTAGAATTAATTAATCATGTTGTACAATGAGAATCTGAGATGTTAGGGTTTGCAGTTATGAAAGGAGTTGACTTGCTCTCAATGCCTTTATTGGGTACTGGTAGTTTGTCTGAGTAAATTGTTATGTCTTGCCAATATTTGTTATTCAGACCATTGTTTTCAAAGATAAATAAGGGGGGGGGGAGCATACACACATGTGTGTACATACAAATCTCTTCCAAAACAAAGCAGATAAATGGCAAGACCCAGAACATTATGACATTGTGACTCAATTATCACAAAGACCTAACAACAACCATCTACAAAATTGTCTAAGAAGAAGACTGCTGCTACTGTCAGCCTCCATATCCATGGATTCTGCATCCACAGATTCAACCATCCATGGCTTTTGAAAATATTTCCATCCAAACTTCCAAAAAGCAAACCTTGATTTTGCCATTTTTTATGAGGGACATCATTTTACTACACCTTGTATATAAGGAGCCTTGAGAGTTCACAGAACCAAACCCCAGCAGATACCAAGAACTCACTATACAGCAAATGATAATTCCCAAGAAAGAAAGAAAAAAAATTAGATACAATTTAAAGGTGGGCCATTTGTTTTACAATTCATATCAAATGAAATTAAATTTAATACAATAAATATTAAAAGTCGCTGATGTCTAATCTATGTTAACATGTGGAGGGGTAGGTTGTAAGAGGCAGGCCACTGAAATTAATTATGATTAGCAGAGAGTAAGTGTCACAAAGGAAATTATTTTTACAAACTTTACTCTGAAGATGACAACAAGGCATCCATCTGTGAAATCTCACTTTAGCTTCTATTCTGTTCCCTCTGTGCTGCCTGTGGTGATGATGGTAGCCTTTCCAGGTCTAGGCTATGAGAGTGGTCTCCTGAAATTACCATTTAACTTCCAGACACATCTGCAGTGATGTGATGTACATTGGACTTTCTTACCTCTTTATAGAGACATGTTGTAAGACAAAGGATATTTACTTAGGATAAATTTGTGAAGATATTATTATTAATGCACAGATACAGCGATTCACCTCCAATTTTAGGGTCCAAGCTGTCTGTTCCTAGTTATGGATCACATCTTGAAAGGAAACATGCCTGAGATGCTGCAGGTCAAGACAAAAAAATCATTCCAAACAATCAAAAAGTAACTTTTTAAATGGTAAAACTTTAATCAGGAACTATAGTGACTGGATTGTTCGAAGTCCTGCTTGGAATATTCAGTTCAAGTCAGTGACGAAAAAAGTATTTGTAAATGTTCGGGAAATGTGTGGGAAATGGTCAGGAAACTCTGACAAGAAGAATCCTAGATGGTTGAGAATCCTCACCATTTTAGATTTATTCTGCTCAAAAACCTGCATTGTAGGTTTTTGGGTATTTTTTCCCACAGAAAACAGCATTTTCTGCAAGGAAGAATGCTGTCTGCTATGCAGGAAGCTTGTTTTCTCACCAGCATTATTATTTTCTGCACAGATTATGCTGTTTTTATCACAAAAAGTATCCTTTTTTTTTTTTTTGCACAGAATAAATTTCAAATTGTGGATAGTTTTCAAAAATTGCACAATTTTAAATGAGCTTCTCACTGTGAAGAGAAAAATTGGAAAAGTATGCTTTCTTGGTTGTGAGAATGAAATCTATGATCATTTATATCCCTAGTTTAAGTTAACAGGAAGGAAAGAAACTAATTGCATAGGTATTGTAAGAACAATCTGTCATAAAAATATTCTTTCCATGTTTTTTTCAGCAAGAACACTGCTGGTAAGGGTTGTTTTTATTAAAGTGAAAAAGAAGAGGAGCAGTGCAATCTACAATATATAGCATTTTATTTTTCATTCCAGGTTTTCCTTTTAAAGATTGACTTAAATGAATTGCTCTTCTAGCTTTTGGCGGGGAGGTGTTGGTGTGGTTGGGGAAAATAACAAACTTTCATTTTCATGTGTTGTTTTGATTTAGGAGTTTGAAGCATTCTTTTTGCAATAACTTTACTTGCTGTCTGAATCTATTGCAGTCTGCCTGAATATTATGACTATGGTCATGGAGCAAGTGAAGATGCTTATGACAGCTACGGTAAGGCCTGTTCTATTTTTGGTAAAAGTGTGAAGTCAGAAAACCAATCACTCAGTGACATGCTAGAATTACTTGTACATTCTTCCTCTTCTGCCTTTGTAGCAGCCAAGCTAAGCTGATTTATGTCATTCTGAGGTAAAATGGGTGTTGTAGGACTGAGGCCAGAAAACTGAACAAATCCATTTTGATCAGAATTTCTTAAAGGTATTAATCCATGGTTATACGTCAGATTTCAAAGCAATGGCGAAAATGCTGGTTAGTACCCAAATGTATTTTGCAGTGACAGTTGTCAGTTTTACAGATGTGAAAACAGTGTCACATGTACCTGATAGTTCATACATTAATAATAAATAAAAATAGAAACAAATAGCATACTGTATCCACAATGCTTCATTTTTTTTTGAAAGCAGATATATCCTCAATC
Source organism: Urosaurus nigricauda (assembly GCA_034509955.1). Lineage (NCBI taxonomy): Eukaryota > Metazoa > Chordata > Lepidosauria > Squamata > Phrynosomatidae > Urosaurus > Urosaurus nigricauda. The sequence goes on along the minus strand of JAOEGL010000001.1, from coordinate 249,083,547 downwards.
AAATGTATTTTTTTCAGATAGAATTTATTGAATGTATGGCTTCAATCCTTCCCTTCAGTTGATGACAAGGAATCGATTCTGTTGTGAGGCAACATATATTTTCTCTGCACCCCTTACAAACTGATTAATAGTGTTTCCACTGTTGCAAACAAAAGGAATCAACTGACCAGGGGAGGGAGAAGAGAACCTGGACAGTGTTGCTGTTGTTGTTATTGTTGTATGATTTACCTCAAAAGTAATTTCTGGTACAGACCGGCATGAAAAGCTGGCTTCCAGCCAACTTGGGAGCATGGCATATACACAATGCATGCCCCCATGACACCCAGAACCCAGCTTCATGCCACCCTGCTGCCCATATGGCAGCCAGCTTCCAGGCCCTCCAGCAGTGCAGCATTTAGATGCTGCACACTGCCAGAGCACTGTAAAGTCATTTAAACAGCATTTTATTCCCAGGATGATTTACAACAGTGAAGGACAGGAGAGACCCTCTCATGGCCGCAGGAGTTTATTGCATATCGTGCAGCTGCGGACAAGTCTACATAGGGACCACCAAGTGCAGTGCTCAAAAACAAATCAAGGAACATGAGAGACACTGCAGACTGAGTCAGCCGGAAAAATCGGCAGTACCAGAACAGGTTATAAACCATCCTGGGCATAAAATATTGTTTGAAAACACTGGAATTCTGTACCATGCAAACAACTATCAGGTCAGAATGCACAGGGAAGCCATTGAAGTCCACAAACACCTGAACAACTTCAACAGGAAAGAAGAAACCCTTAAAGTAAATAAAGTTTGGCTACCAGTCCTGAAAAACACCAAAATCAAGCAAACGAAAACCAGTAGAGTTTTCCAGTAGACAATCAATCACAATTAAATAGACACCCCGAGGCCTTGTCATTCGACAACAGGATAATACATAGATTGACTTTCCATTCCAGCATTCTCTGAAGATACCAGCCACAGCTGCTAGCAAAAAGCCAGGAAAAAAACAAACACTTCTAGAACATCACCTCATACCCCAAACAATCCACAAAAAACCATGGGTGCCAGCCTTGAAAGCCTTCGACTTCACAAAAAAATACCACTCCAACACAGCTTTAACTACCATGGCTAAATACAATTGAATTTTGGAAATTGTAGTTTTGTGAGACATTTAGCCTCCTCTGTCATAGTGGTCTCCTCTCACAACAAACTACAATTCCCAGACTTCCATATCATTGAGCCATGGCAGTTAAAGTGGTGTACAACTGCATTAATTCTGCAGTGTGGATACAGTCCTAGACAGTTTTCTAACTTCAGAATAACTGCTTACCATATTGTTTTTTTGAATAACTTTTCAGCCTTCAGCCATTAATATTTCCTTAAATCACAATGAGGTAAAACTTTGGCTTTGTTTTAATGAAGTTGCTCCAACAGGCCACAAGAAGAGCAGACTTTCTCTATGCCTGCTCCAAATCTCATTTTATGAGATGTAATTTCTCACGGCTTACAAGATTTAGGCTCCAAGATCTTATAAAACGGTTCTCTATCCTTCTGCCTTGTCCCAAGCCATTCAGTTAGTAGGATACATAGCTTTCCTCCTATCCACCACAGCATTCCTGACTTCTAGTATGACTAGTTTTAGGTGGCGTGGACTTTTACTTCAATTTAAAACATGTCAGAAACAGATGAAACAGAGGGGTATAGAGCACCAAGTCAGATAAACAAAATGCATAGGAATCATGAAAGTATTTGCCAACTGACAATTCCAAAAATAATTGTATTTGTTCAGTTGTTAAACAAATATCAGCCCAAGGCAACGATTCAGTCCCTTTATGGTAGATTTAAAATCATGATTTCCTGAAACAATAATGTCACATAATGATGCTTGCAAATGATGCTTTGTGGGGGCAGGGAGTGACATTTTTTCCAGTTAGTCTTCACTACATGTGTAAGGCTATGGGTTGATAAAGGTGAGCTGTAGCTAAATGAATGGACAAATGCCAGTCTCATGCATTCTTTGCCCTTTTCTTGCAGGCTTGTTAAGCCTGTTAGACTTTATTAGTTGCTAGGCATAAAAAGAAGTATGAAATAAGGGTGTGAATTGTGAGGACTCTCAGTGTCATGCAGTCAGTGGTAGCAGGAGAAAGTTATGATATTTCCCCATGTTATTCCTAAACCACAGTGGCATTTGGGAGGATTTTTATCTCATCAATAAAGATTACCAGCATAATCTATAACCTTCCTAATTCCCTCACCTTATAAACAACTGGTAGGATGAATTCATATTCCCATTTTTTCTTTGGATGGTCCCATTCAGGGAACATCTCTCACCCATGCCAGCAAAAGAGTTCATAATGAGGCAGACAGACAGAACTATCTTGTATATATTATACAAAATGAGAATTATAATAAATGCAATCATGTATATAGTTAATATTAAAACTAATAATGGTGATGCAATTATATGGATTTATGTGATCTTTTCTGTGCTTGCTATTTGCTGCATTTCAGTACAGCCAAGACAGAAAACCCATCTCATCTATGTCTCACTGATATGAAGTGATTTGGTTTCTGTGAGACTGGTGCACAATTATTTGGGATCCCTGGTACACTTAAAGAAAGCACCACTGAACTCCAGGAAAACTTACTTTTGGGTCAACATGTTTAGAACAGCAGCATACAAATGAAATTCTAACTCCTTAGCATGAAAGGAGCAACCATGGGTTGTATCCACTTTGTCATCTACCAGTAGAATGGACGCAACTGATAGAATGAATTCCTTATCCCACACAGCCCCATATGCCTCCTTCCATTTCTTCTTTGGGGGATTGGAATCCCATCCAGAGAAGGTATGAAGGGGACTGCAAGGGAAAGAGAGCAAGGGAAAATCCCACTGCACAAGGCGAAATCTGTTTGTATAACATTGAATGAAGCAGCAAAGAGATTTACTTCTAAGAAAATGTGTTAAAGACAGGGGATACTATCACACTGAAGAGGCAAGTGTCATGAAAATGTGATTAAAAAGTGGTAATAGCATGATTGGAGGGAAGATTGTCACACCCCCGTGTGCTTCTCCCGTTCATGTCCCATGCGTAAACTGTAACAGACATGCCTTTGGGTAATAACAGGAGTTTCCATTATTACTCAATGACATGTCCATTACAGTTTATTCACAGGACACGTACAGGAGAAATGTGTGTGTGTGACAATCTTCCCCTGATCATGCTATTACCACATTTTAATCACGTATTCATGATTGTACTGAGAACAAATATATTTCTTTCATCTCATTTGCACTAGAAAGATAAGAATCTTTAAAAGGACAGTTGGCCTATGCTTTTCTTGCAATATGCAGTACAGTGGGCCCTTGTTATCCACTGGGGTTTGGTTCTAGGACCCTCAGTGGATAACAAAATCCATACTCAAGTCCTATTAAATATAATGGCGCAACAAAATGGTGTCCCATATATAAACTAGAAAATCAAGGTTTGTTATTTAGAATATATACTTTTGGGGAATATTTTTAAGCCGTGTATGCTCAAGTTCATGGATAAAAAATCTGTGGATAAGGAGGGCCAAGTGTATATGATCAAAGAACAGATGCCCCCCTTTCCTGTTCATGGCCAATCAATCTGGCCATCTAATCAACCAGCAATATAATTGCTGTTATACATGTATTCACAGTTCAACACTTTTGGTTGAGTCTTCTGTCTGTCCATACATTCACGATTCTGATGTTGCAGGTTATGTGAGCAAAAAGTATTATGATGTAAATTAATTAAAAATGCAAGAAGTTTCCTGTCTTACATGGTTAGATTTTTATGGCAAGGATATATTTTTCTACCAAACTCTACAGGGATGAAATGCCAAGAATGCTGACTATTCCTGATCTTTGCTAGTGGCTCTGCTGCCTTAATAAGCACAATGAGTAATTGAATGCAGTTCTTAGTGATATAGCTAAAAGTTTTCATTTGATCTTGGGTTTTACAGAACACCCCATGGAATGCTTGTCCTCTTTTTCACTCCTGCCCTCTCTCCCATACTTTCTTCAGATTTTCTTAGTCTTCTTAAGAAATGAATCCTTTCCTTTGGAGTTTGAGGTAGCAGCCTCCCTATAGGCCAATTAAAACTCCTTTCTGCAAAGATAGACCTAAAGGGTGGTTTAGTAAATCCTTTGGTATCTCCCCTTTGACAAACGGATGCAGTGTAGAAGTGCAGACATTTCCTACTGAGAAGCACCTTCCCTATGCACAACTGGATATTTATCTCTTATCAGATAAGGACTTATTCTTGTCTGATTCTACCAGAATTTGAAAGAATTCAGGATCTTAATTACATGGTTCCAGTTTTGGAATCGTTTATGACACCTGTAAGTCATAACTGTTTTTAGAGCTTTGCACTAATGATCACATTTTTCATTAAGTACATCATACAATTCATGATCACCTGGTGTTTATGAGTTCTCCACTACTGAAAATGCCTCCAATTTTTGGAGAAAGGATATCCCTTAAATGTTATAAAAGAGGCACAAGATAAAGCTCATAAGTTAGACCATTTATGAGTTCTCCCCATTTTCTGTTTCAGCTCTTCTGCCCTTCAGAGAGCTGGCTATTATATGTTAATGTCATGTAATACTAATATTACACAGTATACTAATATTAAAACACAAAGCTTCTCCTGCTAGTTTTTTTATTATCAATCATGTAATAACAAGACCAGACACAGTGCATTGGATTAAACAAGGGCCACTTTATTTGACCTAAAACCTGCTTAACTGGGATGAACCTATAAGGAAGGGGGAAAACCTAGTATGAGATCAGCCGAGGCCAGGTGTCATCCCTTGACAATTCCCCTGCCTTCCATTGGATGAAATAGTTGAGCCCTGAGGCATCCAATAACTGAGTTGCTCCCCAATCAAGTACTATCTACTCGAAAGTACCCCCTCCAAGTCACAGGACTTCAAATCCATACCAAGGGTTGACCCCCTCCCTAGGTTGCAAGAGATAAGCAGGGACTTCCATACCCTTGCCCTTCATAAAAAGGATGCCAAGGCAAATGCCAGAACTCTTACTTACTGCATTACATAAGAACTACATTACTTCTACAGTGCAGATTAGACCAGAAATGTATCTGCAACAAAATTGTCCTAAAGAGTAATGACAGCCTGTTTAAAACCTGTTTCAACAAATGTTGACAGCCTGTTTAAAGACTCCACCTATACCCAGTCATCAAAGTCCTCCAGATATAATGTGTGGTAGACAGAAAAAAAAATCATGGAAATGGGGAAAAAATTGTGACCAGCAACTCTGACACTGTACTGGAGGTGGGAAGATGGGCCAAACCCAAGATGCAAAGAGGTTAAATAATAAAATAATAAATAAAACTTTTATTTATATCCCGCTCTTTGTTAAAACAGTCAAAGCGGCGTACAACCTTAAAATAATACAACAATACATACAATATCCTCCCCCTCTTAAAAAATGATTAAACAGTACTAAGATTAAATTTACCAGCATTAAAATAAAAAACAACAATACAATAATACAATAACAGTGGGCAGAATCATCCCATATATGGCGTATGGTTTTACATGATTGGGTTCTATTTCGGGAAGGCCTGCTGGAAGAGATCCATTTTGACAGCTTTCTTAAAGCTATCTAGGTTAGTAATTTGACGGATCCCATCTGATAGGCCATTCAATAAGGTGGGAACGTCTGCTGAAAAGTCCTCTGGGAGGTCACAGTCAATCTTGTCTTTACAGGCTGCAAAAGGTTCCTCCTAGAGGATCTAAGTGCATGGGGCAGGTTATAAGGAAGTAGGAGATTCCTTAGATAGGCTGGGCCCAAGCAAAGATGACTGTTAAGCAGGCTATAACTTCAGGCTCCACCAACACCCCATGCGCTACATCATGGCACCTTGTGTCACACACAGTTAAGCCTGGCCTTTCTGCCATAGAGGTCATCAAAAAGAGTACACACATTACAGGAATCTAAATTCTACTGATTTAATCTCATGGTTGGTTTCTATTTTAGAACCTTTGAGGTATGTTATTTTGTACAGTTTGTAACCAACTCTGGTTTGTTTGTATCATAATTAAAAAAAAAAAAAACAGCACACACACAAACACACACACCACACTGCACCATTCACTGTGCGGGTCGAGTCACATTCTGAGTTTATGTGCTACTTGTGAACAACCATAGTACAATGCTTCACACATACAAATAAAAGGATATAGCAGAGGATCTGGTGTGAGAATGGGTTCCCTGTGGTCCTCCAGTTGTTGTTGGAACTATAGCTGCAATCATCCCTTTCTGTTGGATGGGGCTGATGGGATTAGGATTCAACAGTATCTGGAGAATTGTAGGTTGGCCATCCCTGCTATAGTTCATCCATTCAACTCACTGCCTCATTTATAGAGAGGGTTCCAAGTCACATCAGGATATCATGAACTTTTCCTGGAGATATCATGGTCTTTTCCTTAAATGAATGGTGAAGACTACTGGACACATTCTAAAGATGATCACATTTGGAGCTAGGGAGAGGAACAAGGAACTTGATCTTACACTACATACCCTGCTTTTTGGAGAAGGTTCTAAGGTCCTGGAAACCACCATTTTTTGATTGGCTACTATAGTAAACCAAAATTTGTCAACCCTTGTTGATTATGATCTTGACATATCAAACTATGCTCCTATTGTATTCATGCTCTCATTAATTAGTATCTTAAAGATTTAAGGACCACTTTAAAAAGGCTGGCTAATTAAAAGATAGCATTTTAGTGAGGCCATCAAATGATGTAACATATATATATATATATATATTTCATACTCAACACAATGGTGTGGGATCAAAACATCCTCTCTCTATCCAGGCAACAGATGATGCATCAGTAAAGGCATGCTCCCAGCACCTACAGGAAGTCTACTCATAGCCCAGCAAATGTAATGGCAAAGCACAATGTGAATGCTAAGTAATGCTGCTGAAATAATAATAAGCAACTGTCAATTGACCAGAAACCAAGGAGGCTGGCAGCTAGTGATAATAGCAATTAACTTCCTATTCCCCATTTAATGGTGGGTTGCTGTATTGATTCAGTGAAAACACGGCAAATTGGAAGTATCCACATTAATAAAAGGTTCTTGCTCATGCATTTAATCCGTGTGGTTTTGGAACAAAATCCCATAATTCTTGATTAACTTGTAGCCACCATTACTCATGTTCTTTGTTTTCCAGTTCATGGAAAAGAGTCTGCAGTAACACCCAGCCTCTTACAATGCATTGCTTCCATACCCACCCATTCACATACATACTTCACAATTCAAGTGTACTTAGGCTGTGATCCAGTGAGAACAAAGTTCTGTGATTAGAACAATCCTATTAAGATTGGAAGGAGTAAAATTTCATACCTTCTTCAGCAGTTCATATTGTGAACTGGACTAACAATGTGAGCTGGGCTGATAAATGCCATTATTTTTAATAGTCCCCCACAAGTGTCAGTGGGAGGAAAACATTCTAGTTGATCAGGAAAAGAAGCAGTGGCTCTCCAGACAATTGTAAAGGGACATTACATCTGTGGACATTGTTCAGTATGCAGACACAGCAGTATTTTGAAATGTTTTGTGAATACTGCAGATGGTAGAAGTTATGAAATATACAAACCTTTTACATGTGCAAGTAAAAATGTCATATACATAATTGAATGCCCTTACAAACTAATTTATGTGGGTACGACCAGTAGAGCAATAAGAACTCGAATTATTGAACACAGAAGTTCTATCAAAAACCAAAAAATAGAGGCCCCCTTGGTGAAACATTTTCTAGATGAACATCACCCTTTTGATTCATTCAAATTTTGGTGCATAGATGGGATATCTAATATTAAGAACATAAAACAATTACAAATATTGGAATTCAAATGGATCCATCGTTTGAAATCTGAATCCCTGGTGGGCTTGAATGAAAATGTGAACTGGTTAGTTTGAGCTTTTCTTTGTCCTTCCAAGTCTTGGCAGGATCATTCCTATTACTGGTTGATCTGGATATTTAAGAGACTCTGGAAACAGGAGAAGAATATTATTATCTTGGAATTGAACAGAGTCATATTATCTGAATCCCTGGTGGTCTTAAAGGAATATGTAAATTGGCTAGCTTGAGTTTTTCATTGCCCTTCCACACCCTTAGTTGTCCCTAAGTTGTTTTTTTCCCTGAGTCTTGGCAGGATCATTTCCACAACTAGTTCAGCTGTTTATATAAGAGATTCTGGGAGCAGAGGAAGAACATTATTACCTCTTGATTTAGCAGAGTCACAATGTGTGAGCTGAAAAATTGATTTAAATGTTTTTTTAATACAGTATACAGTTAATACTTCATAGGCAGGCCACTGAGGAAGGCTTTCAGTCGAAATGCGCCTGGCCTGAAGTTTGGATATTTTATTATTATTAAAATACCATTTGCTTTTGATTTTTTGCACAATTCTCAGTGGGGTAGTTACCCTTTTAGAAATTACACTGTTTTTTTCTGCTCCCTAGATTAGTTGTTTGTTTATTCCTTATGAAGTTGTTTTTTTACATTGGGAAGTGGGACCACAGGTATCCTGTTTATTTATTATCTTTGGCAACAACAAACTACAAATCCCAGGATTCCATAGGATAGAGCCATGGAAGTGAAGGCAGTGTCCAACTACATTACTTCTGCAGTACAGATTAGACCAGAGCTGTATCTGCAACAAAATTGTCCTAAAGAGCAAATGACAGACAAATCCAGCCCAAATGTCATTACCAAACTATTCATCTCTGGGGAGGGCAGAAGGGACAGAGGTGCTCTAGTGGTAAATGCATGGGATCATTTGTCCAAGTTATTTCATTTTGCATCAGTGCAATCTATTTTTGCACAAAAATGAATTTTGACCAAAAAAACATTTTTGGTACAAATTGAATTTTCACCCCAAAAAAGTCTCCCAATCTAAAAAAAAATACAAGCAAACTGTTTTAACATTCTCCTTTCTTACCACCAAGGATGGGAAAATGCAAATATTCTTTACATCCCCTTTGTAGCATTTCTGTAGCCAGAAGGAAAAAAAAAAAAGGAAGCACACTATGGTATGTCATGGTGATGAAGTACAGATTTAATCCAGTGGAAAAGCTGATAAAACTTTGCCATGGTAGAGGATAACTAATCTGTCTTGTGTGCCCTTACATTTGTACTTGACCTACCCAATCTGTTGTGTTTTTCAAGCAGAACCTGACACGTCTGTTATTTGTCACTGACCCATGTGAAAAGACATCATATACTCTCTTGTTGTCTAATTGGTGTCTCGACCGTAGGCTGCTTGCTAGTTTGTTCATGCAGGTGCACAACTTAGATCATTGATTTGATTCATTTGGGAATGAGACTGCAGATATAATTGTCCATATTTTACTTCTTTAGTTTACTAATCACAAGCTGTCTGCTTTCCACCAAGATCTTACTGCTACAGGAGGTCTTCCTATAGAAATGCTAAAGAACTAGCCATTGATGGAAATTGTCACAGTGACCTAAAATCTAAACAAAATGGAGAGAGAGAAATGGAACCCCACAAAGCCCATTTACTTCACCAATTGCTAATCGTCTAATTGCTCCTCATATATAATGCATGGGAAAACATCTCTGGGGAATATTTCAAAAGAGTAGGAATAATGATTTCAAGTGCACACTGAAAGGACCCAATCAGGAGCTCTTTCGGTAACTGAAAGTTGACTCCCAGGAGGGAAAATCTTTGGTAATATTCTCAATCAAATATTAAATTCCAGGTATTTGGAATGACAATTTCTGTCTCTGATTTGCATAGGATGGTGTCTTTTTGCTGAGGCAAAAAAGTCTGGAATCTTACACAGGCTTCTTAGTTACGTTTGTGTAACTAAAGTAACATCTCCAAGCCAAGCCTGTCCCCAACCCACTTTATCAGGCATCAGCTGCACTGAGAGAAGGAGGTATCTTCTGCTGGAACTTGGGGCATGAGTGTATGCTGTTTCATCCCCTCCAGCCAGCGAGCAAGTCTACAACACAGAAGTGCAAAATGAAGTCTTCTGATTGTTGCAGCCTTCCTTGGAGGTCAGAGGTGGATGAAATTGTCATCCACCCATGGCCCAATCTATGTCAGAATGTACCTCCTTCTCTTGGTGCAACTGATGCTCACTAAAGTAGGGGGGGGTTATGATCTTATCAATAGTGGCACAATTTTAACAATGTATGGATTGTAAATATGGATCCATAATTCCAAGTTACACATCTGTAAGTGAGAATTCTGGACACAATTAAATGTATCTTATTGATAATTATACCTTCCCTGGCTGGACAGATCCCCCTCCCAACAGTTCTTCAATCACAGCTAGTGCATAGCACATTCAGACTACAGTAGGATACGCATCGGGGAGAAAAGAGAATTCAAGGGCACTTCTTTGAGAGAAGATATGGGTAAGATTAGACTTTAAACCATGAGTATAGGAATAGACATTCACAGCACAATCTTATACAAGTATAAACAGGCGTAAATCCCACAGAGTTTAATAGGGCTTGCTTTTGTGTAAGTGGGTATACAATTACTGCCTCTGCCTATAAATGAATAAGTTGAGCAGAGACACAGGGTCAAACTTTTGAAAAGAGGTAATGCTAGGAAGAAACCTTTGATTTCTTATGCAGTTAAGCACATGCACATGCACTGGCCTGTTTGGTTGTCACAATATGCCAGATTGTCACAGGAATCCTACCTTATATAGGTGACAAGCAAAATGTCAGTGCACACTGCTCAATTGTGCTCCATAGCACTAATGGCAAAAGAAACCACAGCTCTTATACCTGTTGGTTTGACATGATGTCCAAACCTGGCAGGGCCTAGCCAGTGGTTTATCTCTCTTCCAGTATGCCAGAGAAGTAAACAAAGAACAAACCATGGATTTTTTTTTCTGGTTTGTAAAGAGGGAGACAAGGTTCAGATGTCACACTAAATAAACCACAGAGAGACATGCTATGGATTTCTTTAGCCATTGCAACTGCTGGTGAGAGCAATCAGCAAGCATACACCAGTCTACTGACTCATTCACTAAAAACCTCTGCTCATGTGAGGACCTTAAAAAATACAAGAAAATGATATGTACATTCGGCATTCTGTATCCATTGATTCTTTATCCATGTATTCAGTCATCCACAGCTTGAAAATGTTTTTTAAACAATCAATTCCAAAAAGCAAACACTGATACAATTTTACTACGCCATTGTATATAATGGGACTTGAGCATCTATGGATTTTTGTATCCACAATTGTGCAGGAGTGAATATCCTGTAACCAAACCCCAGTGGATATCAAGGGCCCACTATACAATAAATTCTTTTTCATTTTTAAAAAGAGTCTCAAATTTTCCAAAAACAGCAAATTATGTTAACATCGATAACACTGCTGAATAATTTCCTAGACTTATTTTTGCAGGATCCCCCCCTCCCCATATCACTCTCTTTGTCAAGATGCTGCTTTCAATATAAACTTACATTCCAAGATTATTATTGTTATTTTAAATTACCTAGTGTCATCTAATCACACGTTTTCTCTACAAAAAGTAGTCAATAGTGGTTAAGAAAAACATAATCATTAATTTAAAAGCTTGGTTAGATCAAATTAAAAAGTTTAATGACTCAGTGTCTTCTGGAGCGTTTGTATTGTAAATTACCAGTCATTTGCCAAATTAAAAAGAATACTTTTTCTAGGAATTACAGACTACCTCACATTTTCACAATATTAAAATCCTGTCAAATCTCTGCCTTTGTTTACCCATATAAATTATCCCTAACATTCTCTCATGTCTTGGAAAGAAGAAGGTAGGCAACACGCCAGTCACTTTTTGTGCCCTAGATTTTTGCTCCCTCCTGCTAATTTAATTAGAAGTTGTATTCATGCAGTGTTTGAACTAGAGAGCCTAGTCTAGAAGATGGGACCAGATGGATGGGGAAAACATTGATTGTTTGCTTGAGGGTCTGGGGTAGGAGGGCTCCCTCCAACAAGGATCTCTCTCTCTCTCTCTCTCTCTCTCTCTCACACACACACACACACACACACACACCACACACTTGACCCTGTTTGTTTCTGGACTTCTGTCATTACTTAAAGCAAAAACATTTGTCACATATTCAAATGCATTTGTATTTTATCATCTGGGTAGGTCCTGGATGGAGAACTTCCATGCTTGCACCACCACCCCAACCACCTTTGTGCAACTCTCCCTCCTTTTTGAAAAATTGACATCACATTTTCCACAGATACAGGACACTGCTCACGGGACTAAGCAATAGGATTCAGGCCATTGACTGATTTGTATTTCCCAAACTACTATTCAGACCAATAAGATCCAGCCATAACTAAAGCTGTGTGATCTACTTTTAGGAGAATGGGATATGAAAAATAATACTTCTCCCATACAGTCTTCTGATATTAGTTCAAAGCCAATTTCACTCTGCCCAATTTAGAAACCAGGAAATACTTCTGGTGGAAGTTCTATATTTTATTATTGTGTGTCTTTGATTCATTTTGAGTTAAGATGATCCTAAGGTGAACCTTGCATAGGGTTTCTGCCGTTCAGAGCATGTGACTTGCCAAGGTCACCAAGTAGGCTTCCATGGCCAAGCGGGGAATTGAACTGTAGTCACCAGAGTCATACTCCAATGCTCAAACCCCTATATCATGTTGCCTCTCTTCTATGCCTTGTCCTTCCCCACAATACCTCATACTTTTCAATCCGTTGGTGGGGGAATAGAGCTGTTTAGTTGTTGCCAGCCTGAAGCCCACCATCCACATGTTGGAGGAATGTCTACAAGCTGAATGCATACGGTCATCAATGTGATCTGAAATAGGGTCCAACCTGGCCCTAGGGAGAAACAACACACATTTTCCATGCTTCCTTATTGCAGACACATTGATGCCAGACAGGTGAGGTTGGCATGGGCAAGGGAGCAGCTGTAGGACTGGCACCAGCTAGCTAACCATCTGAAGGGGATTTCTGCTTATTTCACATCCAGAAATTCTGTTCTCTGGTTAGGATTCACAGAACCATTTGAACAAATGGGAAACTTCACATTTTTCCCTCTAGGCACAGTCCTCTGTATTACATCTCATGGCATTTGAAAGACTTCCCCAATATTTAGGAGTCATTCTGGAGGGAGGGTTGTGAGTGGAAGAGTGAAAATGGAGAGTCCAGTTGCATCATCATTAATCATTGTTCTTTGGTTCCAGGCCTCTCTAAATCAGGAGTTACAAATTTGATTGTAATGTGATCACTTTTACAACCAAAGTAATCAAATACTTTATGCCTGAAGAATCCGGGCATTTGCCAGAATGAATCATAATTTTACTATGCATGTTGCATCTCTAAAGTATTGTGTGTGTTTGGATCTCTATGTTTTTGAAATCCTCCCAGCCACCAGCACCATGTGTTGCAGCAAGCTGAGAAGAAGGTTACTGTATTACAGAGTCTAGAATGTAACAGCTTCAAAAAGGCAGCTAACTGAATGCATAACCTCAAATTCCTGAAAGCATCCCTTACACTCCACCTCAGTGCACCATTTATTCAAAAGACTAATGGGGAAATCAACAGAGAAACATGGTTTGGACATCCAATTCTATTTTCCAAATTCATCAAGCATATGAGATCTACTCATTCAGCATAACACACAGCAACACTGCGGTTATCGCATGCTGGAAAAATTGGTGACAGTGACCATAAATCCACTAAAAATCATTATGGCTCTAATTACCACATGAGATCAATTCATTACTGCTCTTGGAATCACTGATATGTATGTGCTAATTAGTATATTGTCATGTTAACGTAGAATTATCTATATGTGCTGGAAAACTCTCTTCTAATGTTAGCAGCCTCCACTTTACTGTTTTCTTTCCTTTTTTAGTTGAAAGTGAAAGCAGAAAAATAATAAAAATTTCAATTATCCACTTCTGACTCAAGTCCTGATCTAGTTAATGTACCAGTTGTAGAAAATGATATCCACTTTGGTGCTTTAGCATAGCGTGTTAGAAATGCAGTTATGGAATAGGTTTGGAGCCCACAGACTTAAAGCAATATTTTTTTTTTCCAGTACTGATTGTGTTACCAGGAAATTGGATATTCATATCTTGCATCAAGTGAAGGGAAGAGGTGTGCTGGTTTTTACTGAAAGCTGCCTGGGCAGACAATTGACTCTTATAAATAAGGTTTTAGGGAGGACACAGAATATAGATCATAAAACCAACTTCATATTTTGTTTGCTAAATGCGTGCTGGGGAACCACTTGGCACATGCTTACCAAAATAAAGCCAATTCTTTCTTCTCATTTTGTCTGTTTTAGCACAAGAAGAGTGGGCCATAAGCCGTCCAAGCCTAAAGGCGCCACCTCCCAGATCAACCAGAGGGGGTTACAGGGAACACCCCTATGGTAGATATTGAAGGTCCTCCTCATCTGTGACCTCACCTTAAAGACAATTAATAACCCGTGGTCTCCACATAAACGGCAACAAGACAAGTAATAGCCCATTTCTTTTCTATCCTAGGAATTACTGCTTATGATTACCCTATATACTTCTTGTGTTTCCACATTGGAGTGACACTGGCACTAGTATTCTTTTATAACATGGACTTTAAAAGACAGTTGGCAACGTTGACTAAACCATTCAGCAAGATGATGTTCTCTCTTGGTTGTTCCTCACTGTTGTGTGTATTTTCAAAGCAAAACAGGAAACAAACAAACAAAAGCATGATGCTGCATCGTTTTCCTTACACTCCCCCCCCCCATACTATAGAGGCTGAGTTTTTATTTAGGGTTGCTAAAAAAATGTAACATGACTTTTTTGAACCAGATGATAATCAAGATGTAGATAAAATGTTTTAACCTGTCTTTTTAATATATGTTAGTTAGATTTAAGATGTTTAATATTAAGTTTGTAAAGTTCATTTTAAATGCTGTTTTAATGGGGTTGACAACAAGCAGCTACTGTATGTATGTAGCTAACTGAATTTGTCCAGTGTTTTAACCTGTATTTGTTTCGGGTTTTTATTTTTAAAAAATAATCACATAAAGTTCCATGTGTAAGCTTCTCTAAATAGGAAACCATAATTTTGTCAAATATGTTTGCCATAATTTGTCAATAAAGCTGAAACCTTTTGTAAGAAACTAAATTTGGAATTACGTGTGTTTAGCTTTAAATGCCTGCTTGATTTCTTCTTCAAGAGATGCCTAAAATGTTTTCTATATAAAATCTTTTTTCAAAAACAAAATATTTAAATGAACCCAAGTTTGTTTTAAGAATATGTGCAAGACTTTAAAAGTTGTATTAATAACTCATGGTTGTTAAATAATTTAAAAGCTAACAAACTAAACTGTGAAATGAATCATGGATAGCAGACACTAATGTATAACATGTTAATGGGAAAAAAAGACGTGGCTTTAGAACAATAAATGGATTTTTAAACTATCCTCTAAGCTTGATTTGCTAAACACACACTCTGATTGACTTGTTTGTATTAGCATGTCTCTCGTGAGAATGTAATGGAGTTTAAAGAGGTAAGATTACGGCTTACCAGTGTTAGACTGTCTAAATGCTAGTTCTTCAACCTTTGAATTTCCCCGCACATTAAATATCCCATTCAACATGTAAGCATTGCATAGATTCACCTTATTGTTTTCACTCTGAGGAGTGTGTTGGCTGCATTTGCATAGTTATCTAATAATTTGTCTTGACAAACCAATCATCAGTGTCACTGCCCAGTTGTTGCTATTCAACTTCAAAAACTTTATTTGTAATTTTCAGTGCTAATTATCACCTCCCTTGAAGGCAGTTTAGAGGAGGCAGTTTAGAGGGCTGTTATTTCTTTTGAGAATATCAGACTTGATGGCTGATGATTATTAAGGAAATATGTCGCAGGACTCAAAGGATGACTAAACGTTAAACAGGTAACATTAATAGTAACTCTGTAATTTTGAGTATGTAACAGCAATGTTAAATATTCCAAGTGATTAAGTTACTGATAGTTAAAAAAGTAAACCTGCCAAAACATAACAAATAGGTATTATAGGCTATTAAAACAACTAATTAACATTAACTAGTGGCAACAAAATTATTTTACAATATATAACCCTTGAGGCAATAAACAGAACTAAAATTAACAATAATAGTAATGCAACTCTTGCTAACAATGAATATATAACCTAAATTTTTATGACAAAAAAGGAAGCCTTTATAGTAGGGATATCAAAACAATGCAATCTTTTAAATACAATTTTTTGTTTCTGGTGGCTTTTTGTCAATGTGATTGGTTTACTTTTTTGATGAGAACAGAACATAGGCCGGTTGCTGTTTACTCTGTGATCAAACAAGCAAAGAAACAAAAAAATCTCTTGCAGCTGGAGTTGCATGCTAACTTTCTTGACTAGTTTTTTGCAACATATGTCTTGTTCATTGTTTCTGCTATGTATATTGAAGTGGACATAGTCAGCTTTACATCTGTCACACTGAATCTCATATCTCGCTATTTCAGGGATCCAAATACAATGGACAGCAAACTACAAGGTACAGCAAACCAGGTACAAAATGTTCAGGTAAGCAAAAATGTCATCCTACTTTTTGTACACAGGGAAAGTTTGGACAACATATTTTAATTTTACAAAATATCTCCTTTTCCTCCCCTTCCTATGGAAATCTTGCCCATGAAGGACCATTTATATTTGTTTGGGTCACAATATTCCAATGCTGTTTCCAATACCCACTTGAAGGTAAGCTTCACTTAACACAGTAAAGCGTAAAAATTATCAGGACCATGCTGCAAATGTGATATCACATTGGAAACGCTGCTGACATCTGATATGTGGCACAACAGTATTTCTGTCTGACAAGAATAGAGTGTATTAAGGAGGAAAGGTGTTGAGATATTATGTCTGTTGATGTGTGCTTACTTCTGCCTTCCTTTTAAGCAACTTCTGGTGTCCAACAAGTCTTACAGTAGTAGTTTTGAGTCATTTTTCTTTTAATGGCAAGAGTACTTCTTTTGAAAACCAACATATAAATGTCGCAAACTTTCTATCAATTGGGAACAGAAATGCATTAAATGTGCAATGTACATGTTTGTGGATTTTATTATTGCTCTGTTTAGTCCATCTTAGTGTTAGGTTTATATGAAATAGATTCATGGCAATACATCTTAATCTTGTTGATTCCTCTGTATTCCATTTTTGCAGGTGAACCCTCAAATTGGCATGCCACTAGATTATATAAAGTTTGTGTCTGAAGAATTGATTACCCAGAGTTCTACTTACAGATTTTGCATACCAATGTAACTTTTTGTACATGTGTTCCTCCACAGGTATTCCTCTATGTAGGACAAATATTACTCTGGAATTATCCTAGAAAAAGTATCCAAGCTCTTGGTCTCTCATTTCTCTCATTTTTCTACTTCTCATAGCATTTCTCAGAGGAAAGCCATGCAATTCAATGCATATTTATAAACTAGAAATATTAATTTATTTTAAGAGAAAGATTTCTGCATCAATATTTCTGAATGGATTATGGCTGTTCCATAACAGAAGGTGTTTTGTTCAGCTTCTCTGTAGAAAGCATTTTTCCTAGATAGAAGCTTAGCAGGTTCACATTGCTGGTACCAGGCTAAGGAACTGAGTTATGAGATGGATGCAACAATTATGGGAAGCCCACCCAGGAAATATGGTCCTAGCTTTGGTTTTCAAACTCACCCACCCTGCTTTTTGGAGAAGAGATATAAAAATACATACATTTTTTCCCCTGTGGTGAGAAGGGTGTAGTGTCAAAAGCAACCTGTCCCAAACACCTGGAAGCACCGTGTTAGAAAAGACCGGTCAACATGATGGCCTGTTCTGACAAGGAACTTTCACTTGGATATCCTAGACATTTGTAGTCTTCAGATGTTAAGAATATGTTCCTTTAAATGCTTTTCATAATGCCTTGCACTTGAGTTTCCTGAGTTCAGTGCCTCTATGCTGCTGTAAGTTGGGGAGAGGTCAATGGGACAAAGCAAGGTTGAGGTACAGAAAAATGCTGTTCAGCTACAGGAAAATATTTTAAAAACCTGTGATTCCAATGCATTCAGTGCAATCTACCATTTTTACTAAGCTAATATAAGACACTTTGATGAGGCATTACCAGGAAAATGTATAAAAGCTACTCTTAGGAAAAGCTGGATACAAGTCCAATGAATAAATATGTCAACAAGATCAAAGTCAGCCATGATTATTACAAGCATTTATTTATGTTAAGCAAGAAAATAGTGCAACAGTTACTTTAAAGGTAATCACTTTCATCATTTAATGTTCAGTGAGTTATTATTTCATTTCATTCATAGGACTGTCATTGTTTCCAGAGACTTGCAAAGGCATTGAAATGGATCATGCATATAACACAAAAAGCAGACATTTAACCCAGTACGATGAGTGAAGCAAGAAAGGATATTCTTCCTGCCTAGAAGAATATGGCATTTTGGTAAGGTTTTACTTCTTTATTTTTTGTAAACACAATTATTTTAGAACTAAAAGCCAAAACAGTTTATCAGTTAATCTGTATTGATGGGACAGTTGCATACAAGGAGGATACGATGAAAGCTTTGTTTGTTTGGTCGTGTATACATACTGTGACTATAATCCAACATTCCCTCTGCATAGCATAAATATCCACGTGTGGAGATATGCTATGCCAGCAGTACACAACCCCTTATGTAGAATATCAACATTGTACAATACATATCAATTACTGGGTGCTGCTGTGAAATTCACAGCCACAAATGTAACTACAATGCATGACATGCAAATACAATGTTCAGCCACAATGCACAATGTGCAACTGCAATGTACAATCAGGATGCTCAAAATGCAATGCACAACTGCAATACACAATGTTGTTGTATGTACAACTTTATTCTGCTGCTGTCAAAAGAATTCAGCTGTTGCTCTGGAGCAAATAATTCACCCTACATGCATAGCATGCTTTACCTATGCATATGTCACTAACAGGATGCTGGCCTAGACATATAGACAAAGAGACCCCTGAACACATTTTGTTCCTTTACCCTCCAAACAAATAAAAAAATAAATGTCCAATTTCATAAACTTGTGGAATCATTGAGTTGGAAGAGACCAGAAGGGACATTCATTCCAACCCCCTGCCATACAGGAACTCACAATCAAAACACTCTCGCCTGATGAGACAAACCAGCTTCTGTGTAAAAGCCTCCAAAGGAGACCCCACCACACTCCAAGTGACCATATTCCACTGTCAAACAACTCAAGAGTTCGTCCTAATGTTGAGGTTGAATCTCCTTCCCTGTAGTTTGAATCCATTGCTGCATGTCTTAATCTCTGGAGCAGCAGAAAACAAGCTTGCTCCATTCTCAGTATGACGTCCCTTCAAATATTTAAACAGGAAAATAATGTCAACCCTTAACCTTCTCTTCTCCAGACTAAACAAACCCAGCTCCTTAAGTCTCTCCCCATAGGGCACAGTTTCCAGAGCTTTCACCATTTTGGTCACCCTCCTCTGGACACACTCCGGCTTATCAACATCTTTTTGGACTGTGGTGCCCAAAACTGGACACAGTATTCCAGGTGAGGCCTGACCAAAACACAGTGGAGCAGTACTGTCACTTCCCTCAGTCTAGCCACTATATTCCTGTTGATGCAGCCTAGAAATGCATTGGCTTTCTTAGTTGCCACATCACATTGCTGACTCACATTCAGCCTGTGGTCCACTAAGATTCCTCGATACCTTTTGCATATACCTGTCAAGCCAGGTTTCACCCATACTATATGTGTGCATCTCATTTTTAATATCCAAGTGCATCATCCTACATTTCTCCCTGTTGAAATTCATTTTATTAGTTTTGGCCCAGCTTTCTAATCTATTCAGGTAATTTTGAATTTTGTTCCTGTCCTCTGGGGTATTGGTTACCCTTCCTAATTTGATGTTATCTGCAAATTTGATAAGCATGTCTTCTATTCCTTCATCCAAGTCATTAATAAAGATATTGAATAGCACTGGGCCCAAGACAGAACCCTGTAGTACCTCACTGGTCACTTCTCTCCAGGACAAGGAGGAGCCATTCTTGATTAACTTTTGGGTTGGTTAGTCAACCAGTTACAAACCCATCTAACAGCAGCATTGTCTAGCCCATATTTTACTAGGGTTTTTTGCAAGGATATCATGTGGGACCTTCTCAGAGCCTTATTGAAATCAAGACATGCTACATCCACAGCATTCCCCACTAGACTTCTCATTTGCTCTTGGAAGCTTTCAAAAAGCTGTTTTTGTTTTTGTTGTTTTGCTATAAAACACTCTGCACGACTCCACAGCCCCATAAAATCCCCTGACACCACACACACACGCACACACACACACACCAGAATAGGAAGTAGCATTCCATAAACTTTTGTTTTTTTTTTATTTTATTTTATTTTTTTAATTTTCAGATCTTGTGCAGCTATACTAGGTCCTCAAAGTAAACCATCAGTGCCTAAACTATTTGAACTATTTGATTCATATGGAAATTTCTACTCCACCTTTCAGCTCTAGGTCTCTAAGGCAGTTTACAAAACAAATTGCTGAAACAAAAGCATAAAAATAAAGAACATAAACAAAACAATCACAGTAAGAACTTTCAGTTTCAAATGAAAAACTGTTAAATTCTTTCAAAGTCATGGAGAAACCTCAGTGGAATAAAATATTATTGATTTCCATCACCCCACAAAAACATCAGAGTTCATATCATGTCCCTTGGGAGGAAATTCCATAACTGAAGTTTCAGGGTGATTTTTCCAAACAAGTTGTTTTGCTGTGCTCTTATGAGAATGTCCCCTTAACACAATAGTTGGCATTGTTGTCTTTCTGTACATCCAGCTTGTTTCTGACTTATGGTGACCCTAAGACAAACTCCCCATGGGTTTTTCTTGACAAGATTTGTTCAGAGGGGCTTTGCCTTTGTCATCTTCTGAGGCTGAGAGAATGTGAGCTGACAAAGGTCACCAAGTGGATTTCCATGGTTGATCAGGGATTCAAACTCTGGCACCAAGTGCTACTCCAACACTCCATCCACTACACCACACTGTTACTCTAATGGCTGGTGTTCTGTTCAATATTGATGACATTGTAAACTGGATTTATGATCTCATACCTTCTGGGATTTACATTTACAGTTGTTAATGAACAAACATGCTCCCCAAACCTACCTTTTCGGCCATTCAAAGGATTTCTCAGGTGCAGCAGATCAGGGTGCTGGTAAATGATGACTGCAGTGCTCCCTCAGTCACAGAGTACATTGAGAGAAGCAGGCATGGCAGAACCCTGACGGATCTCTTCAGGTGCCTGGCCTCAATGTACTCCATGACTGCTACAGTTGTCATATCTCAGCATCCAAATTTCCAGCCCTTCGGAAACTCTTGAGCTGGGGCACTGCCTGGATTAAAGGTAGGTTTTGGGGAGAGGTAGAATTGGCAGAGTTAGTTATGATGATGGAGCCTTGCTGTTGTAACTATGGGTGCATCTACACTGTATAAATAATGCAATTATTTGACATTATGTTAACAAATGTTGACATTAACTGCCATGGCTCCTTCTTACAGAATCCTGGGATTTCTAATTTTGTGAAGCAACAGCAAGCTTTGGCAGGGAAGGCTAGAGACCTTGTAAAACTGCAAATCCCAAAGTCATGGGATGGACCTACAGCATTATTTCTACAATATAAATGTTCCCTATGACAGCATGGTTATTCATGCCTCATTATGATTGAGAATTATTCTCTCTTGCTCTCTATGTGTGTGTATTATTTTATAAATCTAGAAATTTTAGTCAAAAATTGACCCCAAAAAACCTGAGCCAACTTATCCACAAGCCAGTGTAAGTACTATATTTATTTTAAAAGGAGTCATGTCTTAGTGAAAGGCAAGAGTATAATCTGCCCTGGAAGCACTAACCCCCTCTATTCTCTCATCCATCCAGCCTTTAGCATGAGTACAAATAGTCATAACTGCCAGAATTTTGTAAATTCTTTGGTGCTGTTTTGCTTTGCTTCATTCTTTAGATCCTTTCCCTTTACCCTCGACTTATCCATAGGTAATAACAAAATCCATAATTTTGGCCCCAAACCTTATATATGAGGTCCAGTTATAATTGAGTATATATCGTATATGGAATATGGAGTTGTGGCATTTTGATACAAACTCTCCGCCACCACCACCACCACCGCCGCCACGATGTTGAGATGTATTTGAACCTGAGTAACATTTCAGAATATGTTATATGACAAAGCTGATTCAGTAGTTCTCAGAAAGAAAATAGCTTTTTTTAAACTGCCAAAATCTCATTAGAATTTTCCATTTACATATGGCACTGAAAAACAACTTTCTTTCTGGAAACTACTGAATCACTCTTGTCATGGAGAAAGTACCATGTTTAAGATTCAGACAGCATGAAGGTCGTTTCAGCCTTTTGCTGTTCAATCTGTAAATCACAACTCAAGTTCACAGAGAATTTTCCACTCATTTCAGTGTTAACCAGGGATTTATTTTTTCTTGCTTCACTTTTTCCCCCTCCAACCCCTCCTGTTCCTACCTACTGTCCATAGGATTTCAAGCGTTTGTTTACTCTTAAAATATGTCTTTGGGTCCCTACATAATGAAAACAGCTTGGCAGTAATTTGGAATAAGCAAGTGTTGGTAATGAAAGATTAAATGTCCCCTCCACACTCCCCATTTAGTTTTAAAAAAACAATGCACACAGAGTTTTATTACATGTTTTTGTATATAGCATTGGACTATGACTCTGGAGACCAGGGTCCAAATCCCGGCTCGGACATGGAAACCCATTGAGTGAACTTGGGCAAGCCACACTCTTTAAGTCTCAGAGAATGGCCATGGCAAACTCCCTCTGTGAAGAAAGGTGCCAGGAAAACCCCATGACAGGTTCGCCCTAGGGTTGCCATAAGTCAGAAATGACTTGAAAGCACACTACAACAACAATTGTTAGAGCATGGGTGTACATATTCATGGAGCAATTCATGGTGATCATCAGAGGCTTTTTAAAATGTGAATTTTAGCAGTTGTAGTTGATAGTGTAAGCGGGATTTCAGACTCTGTGATATGTTGAAGATTCCAGTTGAATAAGACAAATTGGAACTAGAAGAGGGCATAGGCTTAGAAGTTCTTAATGCCTGGTAGGACACTCAAATCAAGCGTTTCTGAAGCTATCAAGGTAAAATTGATGGCATGGGACAACGTGAGCATTGCTGGAGAGAGCACCTCATCCTGTCCTTTTGTGTAAAGTCTTTTGGCTCCCATACTTGGATCACAGCCCTGAACATATAACTGAGATGCTATTTCTACTTGCCTCTGCCCCACTGGAACACATGTGGCCAATCAAAATCAGAATGTGGTCAAGAAGGAAGAAATTATTAATGAGGAAGAACACAAGTTTTCTTTTGCCTGTGTCTTGCAGAAAGGCGTTCCCCGTCTTCTTCTTTCCCCCTTGCGGAGGAAATAACTCAATTGAGTTATTTCTGCATTTTGAACTTATTTTGCACCAACTGAGGTAAGTGAGGAACAAAAGGGGAAGTGGAAGGATGAGAGAGACACTAGGACATTTTTAAAGCACCTGAAAAAGTGGGGTGGCAGAAGTCCCCACCAAATCAGAACAGTTGGATGCTGTAGGTTGGTTGTTCTTGCTGTGTACCTTCAAGTCATTTCTGACTTATTGTGACCTAAAATGGGGTTTTCTTGACAGAATTTGTTCAGAGGAGGTTTGCCCTTGCCTTGCTCTGAGTCTGAGAGAGTGTGGCTTTCTCAAAGTCACCTCATGGGTTTCCATGGCTGAACAGGGACTTGAATTCTGGTCTGCTAGCATCCTAATCCAACACTCAAACCATTACAACATGATGGCTGTCTGTAGGTTGGTACTAGGTTACATGATAGATCTTCTCCTCCCACATATATCTACCACAAGATCTTAAGATTTTGAGAAGCCCTTCTCTATCTTCCCCTGCCAAATATGTTTAGGAAAGTGAACATTATAGAGTGAATTTGTGTTGTTTTACACTGAATGTTAATATTGTATTTCTTTGTCAGCTGTCCAGAGAATTTTTGTTGTACAGCATACAACAACAAAAAAATTTCAGGGGAAATAAGTTTTGGGGAGCAGGCTACAATGGTTATCTCTCTCTCACACACACACACACACACACTTATCTTTGCTGCTTTCATCATCAAAGTGCTTTCTTGATTAAGATAAATGTTTCAGGGAGCAGACAAACAAAGAAAATTTAAATTAATGACCATGAACCTCAGAGTTTTCTGCTAGTTTAAATTTAGTGGTGAATGCATCATTCTGACCTGGTGCTTCACTTTCTTGGTATATTGATAGGAGGCAGTTAAGGGGGATTGGTACAGAATAGTTGGTATGTTGATTATATTCAAAACATTGTATAGACTGTTCAGAAGCACAGTAACTTTATACAGAATTCCTCCTAAATCAGTAGGACTTACTGCTAAGTACATGATTTACAGTTTGGTATTTGACTATGTGAGATGTTTTGGACACTGTACTATTCTGATAGTCTTGTGTAAAATAAAAACCAGTCTGATCCCTGATTTAACTCAGACTATTGTGCTTGCTTTCTAATTGCAGAGTCTTATTTTTATGTATGGAAACATTCAAAAGTGTGGAAAAATCCTCATACACACACACACACATACACACACGACTGGGATTTGAGTGTGGTCTAGGTCATTTTTCCCAGTCTGGGATCCTGCCACTCTACTCTGTTGCATGTCTAGTCCTTACTGTAAGTAACCAAACTTACAGTGAACAAAAGTGGTGAAGTCCAATGACCTACACTCCTGTGTGAATCAACCAAAAGGAATCTCTGAGCTATTAGTGGTGGTCTAACAATAGAATTCTGACCACAGGCTTATTAAAGCCTGTCCCATTGGTATTAGAAAAATTGATTTCTAAATAAATGCATGGAAGATTTGATGTGATGGAAAGAGGTTAAGTATAGCATCTGTTTTCTTTTATTATTTGTATTAACTATTGATTCTGTAGATAGACATTCTTTGGGATCATTTTATTGGTCTTTTGATAGCTTTGCTTTATTTCATTTCCTTTCTTAATGATTTATATAAGAGGTCATCCTTCCGTGCACTGCCAAAAAAAGTCAAGGATGTTCTCATTCAAATGATGTGAAATTATGGTGCTTTATGATTTAAATTAGTTGGGATTTGTTGTCGTTGTTGTTGTTGTTGTTGTTGTTTAGTATGCTTGGCAGTTTTTGCCTTGTGAAGGAATATATAATAGGCATAGAGTGATATCTGGAATACATGGGAAAACCATTTGGGAGGAATATCACAAAAGTGGGTATTTTCCCCAATCCCTCCCCCAAGATATATTCATACATCCTCAAAGAGTTTGAGGAAATTATTTGCTGTAGAAAGAAAATGTTGTTTCAACAAACACATTTGGCTGGCATCCTATTCAGCCAAATGGTCTCATAAGTTTTTGGATTCATGTTTATGGTGATTAATGACCAAACATTGCCCCCAAAAAACAGCTTCTTAAGCCAGGTGGTGCCCAGATGAAGGTTTTCTGAGGTGCTGCATATTAGGATGTTGGGAAATGACAACTGCAATGCTCACCCAGTCATTAGCATCATAGAGAGAAGTAGCTGTAGCCATTATGTGCCTGTTTCTCATGACCAGGAAAGCACTGCAGATGTCATTTCCCAATATTCCATCTGCAGCACCTTGAAAACCCTTTTATATGAGTGCAACCTGGCTTAAGAGGCAGATTTCTACAGGATGGCATTGGCAGAAGTAGCTACGATAACATAGCTTCATCATCATAGCTATATCTGGCGATGCAGGAACTCACTCAAAAGTTAACCCTTTGGGCTGATCCAGGGATGTGGCATTCAGATGACACATGACCTTGCATTGGGTTGAAGATACATTGCAGCTGCCTAAGGCAGCCCAAACCTGGCTGAAAAAGGAGTACAAAAAAGGCACTCCTTGCAGGTGGTCCATTGTGGACCACAGCAGCAACCAGGCTCATAACCGCAGCATCTGGTCGCTGTGGTCCTGTGCTATTCAGGGTGCATTCACTGCTGGAGCAGCCAGAGCCTGCTCCAAGCAGCCCATCTGCTTGAGGCCTTTGTTTCCAGAAACATGCAAGGCCTTTTTGCTTTTGTTTTTTAAAAAGTGATGGTTTGGGCACAAAAATCATGATTTTTTTGCATGAAAATTTACATTTTTTCCTCTTCAAAATAATTTCCTGAAGCATGTCAGAATAGGCAACAACATTCAAACAATGTTCAGGAAGGATAACAGCACTTAAAAAATAAGAAAATTAAAAACAAATGTGTGTGATAATACAACATTACATAAAGCTTGAACAGGAAGATCATTGTCATATGGCAAAACTGTCAGACAGGGTTCTAGTCCAGTCTTTTGTGGCAAGAGAATCCTGAATTTTGATACAATTTTTAGCAAAAGCCTCTCTCTTGTCCCCATTAACTGTGCATCCAGTATAGTTAAGACACAGAGAAAGGTTTTGGCATCAGAACTAAGTTGTGAGCAGACTGGAGGAAGCATTCCTCATGGTAGCTTGTACCTAGGCCATTTAGAGCATTAAAATCCATTACCAATGCTTGGAAATGTGCCATGAAATGAATCAACACTCAATGCAGACTTCACAAAATGGGTATAATATGAATCTCTGAGTAAGCACCCTTCGGGAGTCTCCCTGTTGTATTTTAGGCGAACTCCAATTTCTGAAGACTCATGAAAGGTAGTCCCAAGCAGAGTACGCTGCAGGAATCCAATCTAGCACTAACTGAGGGATTTGTAACTATGGACAGGTCTGACCTTATCTCAAATGGGTGCCCTTGGCACAAGGATACTGTTAATCCACACACAAAAACCCTTGTGGCCACATTCTCCAATTATAACTTCTCCTTCGTAAGAGGAAGGTGAGTCAAATGGCTAGGACCATGCATGCAAAATGGAGAAAGGAGTAACCACAATTTATTGAGAAGTGCATTCTTATGTTCTAGTAGTAATCCATCTTGCAAGGAAATCAGAACACTAAGATCATGAGTGCATTCCAAATCTATAAATGTTATAAGGAAAGTAATAAACATTAGTTACACCATCAAAAGAGCGAGGTTCTTCCTGATCCAGTCACAATCATGATATGATGTCATTACACATTTGTAAGAGACAGGGGAATTAATACCACATCATCTGATTTTATAGGTAGTTCTTTCCAAGCTCTGATGTGTGCCCTGGACTTGTTTTCTCTTACACCTGAGCATACTGATGGAACAAACAAAAATGGAAGAAATAACATGGCTTATATTAGACAGCCTTGTGGACATTCCTCAGAAATAGCAGACAGAAACTTTGGGGCTTTTTAGATTGGCAGGAAAGTGTGACATGAAGTTGCCTTTTCCTTAATGCTTAGCAGCTAGACAGCAAGCCTCAGGTGTGCATTTAAAAAGTACAGGGCAGCTAGACTGAGGGGTTTGGGAACGACTTATCTGAGGTCTTTTCTGTGGCTCAGCAGCTACATGGGAAGCTGTCAAAACGCTCCAAACACAGGTGGAGCAGCTATATTTTCCTTGCCGGCTGCGAATTGCACAATTGCGCAGGTACATCATACAGTCGGAGCTTATCACATGGGGGAGTACAGGACCATTCTGAAAGAGGGAGAAAGTGAGGTCAGTTCGGAAATGCACGTGATTACGCACAAGCTCATCACACACAAGACAAGAGAGCATCTACACAAAAAGAAAATGCAGAGTCAATACGAAAGAATTCATCACATGTGAACATACTGGTCGGCTTTCTGTTGCGAATTAAGGCAACCTGGGAAATGGTAGCAAAGGCTCATGGGAGTTGTAGTCTGTGTTCTGTCAGAGCATTATATTCAGCTGTCTTGAGGTTTCAGCCCTCTGTCCAGGAGGGATTCCCATATGTCCTCCATTCTTGAGCAGAGGCCCCCCTTTTCCAAGTTGACCAGGCACGTCCTCCTTTGCCAGGACACGTCCTACTTTTCCAGCCTTCTTTTTGAAGAGGAAACAGAAGGGCCAGGCGTGCTCTGGCCAGGCTCCGGGGGTCTCTTCCTGGCTCCTTCCCTCCCTCCCTCCCTCCCCGCTGCCTTTCCTCCTCCCTTTGGCTGAGAGAGTGTGACTTGCAGGGAGGAAGGGCAGCAGAGGTGCTCCAGGTCCTCCTGATGCTGGGCCAGGGCAAGCTGGAAACAGGAGGAGGAGGAGGAGTGGGACATGGGGCGCCTCTGCTGCCCTGCCTCCCTGCAAGTCACACTCTCTCAGCCAAAGGGAGGAGGAAGGCAGCGGGGAGGCAGCCCTGGAGCCTGGCCAGAGCGTGTCTGGGCCTGCCTTCCTGCCTTCCTTCTCCTCCTCTTTCCAGCTGAGAGAGTGTGACTTGCAGGGAGGCAGGGCAGCAGAGGCGCCCCATGTCCCACTCCTCCTCCTCCTCCTCCTCCTCCTCCTCCTCCTCCTCTTGCCAGCTGCCCTGCTGCAGGTCACACTCTCTCAGCCACAGGGAGGAGGAGAAGGAAGGCGCAGGCATCCAGGCTCCAGGGCTCTCTCCTGGCTCCTTCCCTCCCTCCCTGCTGCCTCCCCCCTTTGGCTGAGAGAGTGTGACCTGCCGCAGGGCAGGGCAGCGGAGGTTCTCCAAGTCCCTCTCCTCCTCCTCCTGTTGCCGGCTTGCCCTGGCCTGGCTTCAGGACATGGAGCTCCTCCAGTACCCTGTCTCCCTAGAAGTCACACTCTCTCAGCCAAAGGTGGGAGGCAGCAGGGAGAGAGGGAAGAAGCCAGGAGAGAGCCCTGGAGCCCACCCAGAGTGCGCCTGCACCTTCCTTCACCTCCTCCCTTTGGCTGAGAGAGTGTGACTTCTAGGGAGACAGCAGGGCACTTGGGCGCTCAGCCAGGCCAGGGCAAGCTGGCAAGAGGAGGAGGAGAAGGGGAGGGACTTGGAGCACCTCCGCTGCCCTGCTTTCCTGCAAGTCACACTCTCTCAGCCAAAGGGGGGAGGAGAAGGCAGGCCCAGGTGCACTCTGGCCAGGCTCCAGGGCTCTCTCCTGGCTGCCTTCCTCCTTCCTTTGGCTGAGAGAGTGTGACTTGCAGAAAAGCAGGGCAGCGGAAGTGCTCCAGGTCCTCCTGGAGCCGGGACCAAGGCAAGCTCAGCTGGCAACAGAAGGAGGAGGAGAAAGAGGAGGAGGGCCAGGCGTACTCTGGCCGGGCTCTGAAGGTCTCTTCTTGTCTTGGCACCTTCCCTTCCCTCCCTCCGCACCTGTGTCGCTGCCTTTAAAAGGGTGCTTTAAGAGCCCCATTTAACCATGCAACTACACCTTAGCCTTTAGATGCAATAGCAATGTTGCGCCCTTTTAAAAAAAGTAGTGGGGAAATCAAACTACTTTTTAAAGGCACTTCTTCTCCCTTAAAACTCCAAAATAGTGTTTTCATGGCACACTTTCCCTTTTTCTCATCTAAAGGCTGGGCTTTCATGCAGCCTTCAACACACCTCTTTTTGCCAATCTAAAATGGGCCTTTGAGTTCTGTCGTCCTTTCCCTATGCTGTTTGTTCTCAGCTAAAAAAGTGAAGACATACTTTCTGCCCTTACATAGGGAATATGTAGACAAAGCAATTTCAAGCCCTTTAATCCCTCTCCCCCACTCTTCCCCAAGGAGCATTCTAAAGAGTAAAAGCTCACGGCTAAACTGATGTAAAGAGAGCCAGCACAGTGTAGGTTTTTTGAATCTTGGACTTGGACTGAATCTGCAGTCAGAGATAATGCAGTTTGACACGACTTACTGCCACGGCTCCATCCTATGGAATCCTTGCAATTTGTTCTGGCACCAGAGCTCTCTGACAGAGGCTTAAGCATCTCACAAAACTACAAATCCCAGAATTCTATAGCACTGAGCCATGGCAGTTAAAGTGGGGTAAAACTGCATTATATTTCCAGTGCAGATTCAGCCTAGGACTCTGAAGAACCTGCTCACCCATAGAAACTCAATGAGTGGCCTTGTGTAAGTGACACTCTCTCAGCCTCAGAGGAAGGCCTCTTCTGAATAAATCTTGCCAAGAAACCCCTAGGATAGGGTTGGCATGAGTTGGAGTCAGCCTGAAGGCACATAACAATACCAATGCAACCTAGGTTGCTGCAACGCTGCAGAAGTACAGCAGTTTGACAGCACTTTAACTGCCATGGCTCAATGCTATGGGAATCTGGGATTTGTAGTTTGATGGGGCACCAGAGCTCTCTGACAGGGAAGGCTAACTATCTCACAAAACTACAAATCCCAGAATCCCATAGCATTGAGTCATGGCATTGAATTAATTAGCAAAGCAGTCAAAGTAGTGTCAGACTGCTTTATTGCTGCAGTGTGACAGTGGGCAGAGTCATCATAAACATACTCCATTCATTCACCTGGAAGATAAGAGTGGATTTTTAACTGTAAATTAGTACACGAGAAAGGAACACAAAGCACCTTCCCCCAATAGATCTCACTATTGCATGATTGCTCCAGACATGTTTCTCTTTTTCTCATTGTCTCTTCTGTTAGAACTGAGTCAGGAAGCAAGAAAGAAGACTGTACCAATGGGCGATGGAGAAGTAAGATCTTCATGTGGGTTGTGCATCCCTCTCCTTCATACTCCATTAACTGTTAAGGGTACACAAAAACACATACACTGTTTTATATGTGAATGAGGCATTTGTCTTCTGCTGCCACATCTAGTTGCCCCCTTCAGTCCATGCCTGCACAGAATTTTAATCTGCAAATGACTGTCATCAACATTGTCATCAGTTCCTTGATAATCCAAACCAGCATTGCATTTAAGAATTTCTCAAACAAGCTCAGGAATGGGTGATGGCGAACCTTAAAGGCTTAAAGGCCCACAACAACAGACCTAAATAGTCTCAAGGGACCAGATCCCATCTGACTGACCAAGCTAAGCAGGGTCATCAAAGAATACCAGATGCTGTGTGCTATATTTTAGAGCAGACCTGCATAACATACAGCCCAAGGGCTGCATGCGACCCGCCAAAGGATTTTGGGCAGCCTGCAGGGATGTGGAATGACTTCAAGGCTCCTCTGCCATTCAGCCTCCTCCTGAGGAGAGGCTCATGCAAAGGAGGAGGAGGAAGGGCCAACGCTTGCTATACTTAGTGGTATGTATCCATCTGGATTAAAATATTGACCTTTATTGTACAATATCCAATGGAAAGAAGCATAAACCATTGTCTTTACCCATATAACATTTTTTTAAAAAATCATCTTAAACTGGTGCTTGCATGTCTGGCTGGTCAAAGGCTCTATTATGAGCCTTCAAAGACAATACTATGGTCTTTTATTATATGTGTTAATCTGTCAAGTACACCTATTCCATATTTCTCTCTTTCAATCCACTCAAGCAAGATTCCACAAGTCTCATCATATAACTGAAAGAACATCTGCTTATTCAGGAATCATAAATTCTCAATAGATAGTAGTAACTCATGCATGTAGCAGTCATGCAAATGCTTGCTCAGTGAATCAGGAAGGTGTGAGGTAAGCCAATATTCTGGCCTGAGCATTGACCAAAGAAGATCTATAACTCTTAAAGGTATTTCTTACCAGGTGGCACAGCTTTACTATTTTTTTTAATTGTAATACAGAGCAATAATTACTGCCTTTTGCAGTGACATACATACACAAACCCTAAACAACAACTATAGTGCTTCTGCTTCTCATGAAGACAAAAGTATTGCTAAAATCACCCACCAGGAAGACAAAACAAGCATAATATGCAGTAAACAACGTTCCATTGCAGTAAACAAGGTTCTATTCAGATAGTGCTTCTATTGCTATCATTGAAATATTATGTGAGGCAGTTGACCTGGAGTTATCATCTACTGCATGGTGAGTCATCTCTGGTCAGTGTTTAACTCCTCACAAAATAATAATAATGAATAACTTTGTCCACTGTGTACCACAGTCAAAAATTATATTATCAATGAAAAAGAGGGGCTAATGGAAAAATAATAATTCATCTCTATATACAAATGTGAGAGCCAGCATGGTTAAGTGGTTTAAGCATTGGACTACGACTTTGGAAACCAGGGTTCAAGTCCCTGCTCAACCATGAAAAACTATTGGGTGATTTGGGGCAAGTCACACTCTCTCAACTTCAGAGGAAGGCAATGGCAAACCTATGAACAAATCTTGCCAAGAAAACCCTATCACCTTAGAGTCTACATAAGTCAGAAGTGATTTGCGGGCACAGAGCAACAATACATACAAATGCTTGTCTAGAAGAAGCATTTCACGCAAACAGAATGTAGTGAATGAGACTTTGCTGGCTTCCTTCATACTTTACATCAGTCCTGCTGTGCAGTGTTATTTCAGTTTTATGCATGATGGTTATATCAGATAAGTCAACTCCTGGACATAATTCTGCCACAGCATTTTCAAACTACTAGTGTCAGTCCTCCTGTAGACAATCAGCAAATTGATCATGGTTCATTTCATGCATTTTGTTAAGCCAGTCTTGTAGGAGCTTCCAAGAATTTTCAAGTCAGAAGTGATGTGGAAACAGAGTGATGTTGAAGTTGTTGTTTATCTCACGGTTGCATGTCATGCCTCTCTAGAACTTGTAGCTTCTCACCTGGAATTTCTGTATTTAAACCTATGGATATGAGTTGAACAAATATTATCCAGAGATGAATTAAAAACAGTGGCATATGAGACCAGAGACAAGTTTTTAGAAATCCACTTTGGAGCTTTTAGGTATTTTGGAGCTCCATGCACTTCAGAATAAAACATCTGATGCACACCCCCATAAGTATCTGTTCTAACAATATATTAGTTGTGATATCCCTTCTTTTCTACAGAGAACAAAGTAGTCTTGAGTAGTCCCTAGCAACTGTTATAAAAATCCAATAAATGGAGACCTCAACAATTAAGACTGATATCCTATAGTGCTGACTTAGGCCCAGTATAGACAGGCACAAAGTGTTGGCCTGGGGCTGAAATTAGGGCTTGGGAGATCACAGCATCCATGCACTCGGTGCTCTCCCGGCACCATTTTGGCACGTGCGCATCCAAACGGTACACACCGTGTCTTGTGCATTGTGTCCAAACAGTGTAGTGCACAAGAGATGTCATTGTGCTGCTCCAGGATACTAATGGCACCTTGGCAGCGGCACGGAAAGGAGCTGTGTTTCGCAGCTCCTTTTTCCAGCCACATCGTGACTACGCTGCTTGGTTAGCAAGGCCACAATCTGTGAGAGAAAGGGGCAGCTTCTCGCCACCCCTTTCTGCCTGTTTATATAGGCCCTTAGTTACAAAGGCATCATTAAGTATCCTGACCCAACCCTTCCAGAAATCCTACCTTGTTGCCAGCAGCCACACTGAACAATGTTTCTCCTGGAAACAATGCAGCAGGATGGCATTTCCAGCTCCTCCTAGTAATAATCTACTGTGCAATAAGGAATTGCAACAGGGCTCCTGATGTTGCAATCTCACTCGCTGGCAGCAAGGAACTGGGAATGGTCGTCCTGCTGCACCCTGATTGCCAACAGAACATATCTTCATTTTAAGGTGAGATTCTGGGGGCATTTATGATCACAGCAATATATTGTGATCATGAATACACAATATAGCTGAATAAAGAGCAGTTACAGATCTGTAACTCTGGGATGCAAATCTGTAACTGTAATACAAGGTACCAGCCTGGATGTTCTTTTCAGAAACACCATAGCTGAGGATATTTAGGAGATCTGCTCAGATGTCTGTTGGCAAAAATCCACGAGAGCTTAATAAATTTGTTAGACTTCAAGGGCAAGAATACATTCTCGTTTTCTTTTTTTTTAAATGAAAACCTCATGGTGTTTCAAGAGCTACAACAGGGTAGAATTAGACATTAAGGAAAAAAATAGCAGATGCATGCCTAGACCTATTCCAACCCTCTCATAATTTCTAGAAATGAGACATGTATTGCATTATGATGGCTGTCGCCTTACAAGTCTTGCTACTTCCCTTGCTTTATTAGTTGCTCCTTTGGGAGACTGGAAGACCCAGGACATGGTGACACCACATCAAACATTTGTTATTACTAGACATTACCAGAAGGAAGATACACAGGGTTGTACACCTGCTGTTTTCAGTGCTCACCATGTATCTCTCAAAATATCTTGCAACAGAAGAGATCAGGCACTCTCAAGCATAAAACCTTTAAGATGTATGTAAGAACATGACATGAGAATGTACAAAAATTTTGTGTTAGTTTACTGTTGCTAGTTTTAAAACACAGAAGCTAAAGTTGTCAAAAGATGCAAGCAACTTGAAATTTAACACATAATGTCTTTTAGGCTAGCTTACCACCAAGACTTCCTCCTCTTCTGAAATTATTCCTCCCCTGGTTATAAAGTGAGAAATTGCTTCATATTTGAATTTTCTTCATGTAAGAGTCTCCATATTTGTCAGTACAGAGATGACCCATGCCACAGGTTTCAGCACAGAGAATCATAAAGTGGTCGTGATAGTCTATGTGTAGGCAAATTATCCTGAACAAAGACTAAAGCTGTAAGAGGGCAGTTTTTCCATAGGATCTTGGTAGTGAATGTAAAGCAGTGATTCCCAAACTTTGGTCTTCCAGGTGTTTTGGACTTAAAGTCTCAGAAGTCCCGGCCAACTTGGCCAATAGTCGGGAATTCCAGGAGTTGAAGTCCAAAACATCCGGATGACCAAAATTTGGCAGTCATTGGCATAAAACATAGTGAATCCAAGTTTATTCTCAAATGTAACTCCATAGAAGTAAGGCCAAGGAAGCCATCTTACTATAGAAAATTGTTTCAGCATTTTCCCCCTAAAGATAACTCTGAAATGTCTTGCTGACATGATTCCATGGCTTTTTACTTTTAGCAAAATGGAGCTTTTAACAAAATGGAGCAAAGGGTATGTTGGCATTCCTAGGAGAGGCTCTTGCAAAACTGAGAATAGAAGCTAGGTGTTTTTACTGATGCCTTTTCTGGTATAAGAGTGAAAATTAAAGGTCATTCCAAAGACCAAATGATCAAATGAGCAGAGCTATTTTTGTCATATAACAAAGCAGCCATTTCTGTTTGTAGCTTACCTTTCTCCCTTTTTAAAACAGACCACTTCTCAATGTGTGACAAGGATTCCTTGAGTATAGTAGCATAAACTTTCATTACTAGACTCATTCCTGCAGATACTGTAAGGCACTTTAGTATGACTTTCATGAGGAACCTGTGCTGCATAATAGTTAAGAGAACAGGAATATGGATCCAGCTGGCCAACACAGCTGGATTGTCAGCTTGATCTTTGAGAGACTACATATTAAATATATCTAGCCACCCTCAGTATATATACTTAGCTGGTATACAAACATAAAATAAGAAGAGAACAGATCCCATAAAATTCAATCTAAAATTCCAGCAGTTCATAATGAATCAATAAAAAGTAATAAGATATAAAGCACTAATATTGATTATAATTAGATTTATTTATTTCTCTGTTTAATGCGTAGCTTACCATTCTGGTGACTGGGAATCAGGAAAATTCAGCACATGATGATAATAAAGTATAGATAAAAAGCAAGGTAACATGAAAACAGAACACAAGTTAAAATGCTAAAGCACAGTTATGTCACAGTACTTACACACTGCTGATTTTTTAATGCTTAAAAGCCCATAAAACATAAATTTAAAAAGTATAACATTATTATTCATTTAATTAAAGAGCAAAATGGTTTGAGAAGAGACTGAACTTTGTTATGGTGTCACAAAGGTCATACAATTTACTTATGTAGTAGTTTTTCTCTGTTAATTGCTACAGGGAAGGTCTATTTGATTTGGGGATAAACATAATCTGTTTATTTTCTTTCACTTCAACTTTCTTAATAAGTTATCTGACTAAACTGATGAAGTAAAGAGAGAGCTAGGGAACAAAAATATAGTTTTATAGGTATATACCTCGTGGTGGTGGTGGTGGTGGTGGTGGTGTGTACCTTCAAGCCATTTCTGACTTACGGTGACCCTAAAGCAAACCTGTCTTGGGGTTTTCTAGGGCTGAGAGTGTGTGACTCACCCAAGGTCACCCATTGGGTTTCCATGGCTGATCAGGGAATCAAATGATCTCCAGAGTCATAGTCCAACACTCAAACCACTACATCATGCTGGCTCTCATACTTCCAGAACCAGGGGAAAAAACAAACAAACAACAACAACAACAAAACCCTACAAAATCAACCTCCAAGGGTATACCATAGCCTGAATCCTACTGGTTAGTCCCAACCAAAGTAGATTCATTGAATCAATTTTTTTGAATGTTGAGTCGGCACACAGGTAAATCCCACTGATTCAATAGCTTTACTCTAGTTAGGAAAAGAGGCCAATGTCTGTTTAGTGAGTATCCGAGAAAGCTTTAATGTTCTGAATGCAGTGCTTTAATTACAGTGGATCTGGGAGAGGTGCTTTATCTCAGGACAAAGGGTGAAAGTGGGAAGAGGAAAGAGGAAATTGGGACATTTTGAAAAGCAGATCAAAAAGTGGGATGACAGGATTAATCAGGACTGTCGCTACAAAACTGGAATTGTTGGAGGATATATAACTTACATCAGTTGGTGGTTTGTGGCCCAAACGAGGTTGGACATAATTTCAAATTGGTCCACCCTTCTTACATTTCCCCTACATAGAGGGGAGTTTCATTTACCAGAGAGGCATTCGTGCCTCTGTGGTCCATACTTCCAAATGGCTTCCTTCCTAGAACAGGTGGTAGCCTATTGAGGCACATAATGTTTTAACCTACAAATTGTACATACTCTCTACTACTTTTCATCCTTCAAAAGATTTCTAGTCACTGTAACAGGACTTGTGAAGTATCACGCTAAATTGTAACACACAGGTGCATATGTAGGAGCTCATTGGAAAGAGGCTTGATAAATCACATTTTTATTGCCTGTCTATGAAGATTTTCATACCAGTGCTCTACCGCTGGTAAAATGCCGGTAAAATGTTTAGGAAGAGCATGTGTGTGAAAGTGTGATGTGCTTCCTAAATGTCAGGGAATTGTCCGCTTGCCCCCAGCTTCCCTGAATCATTTGGGGAGCAGCCATTTCCCATCAGCAAAGTTTTCATTAATGGGAAATGGCTGCTCCCCGAATAATTCAGGGACACTGGAGGTGAGTGGACAATTCCCTGACGTTTAGGAAGCATGTCAGGCTTTCACACACATGCGCTTCCTAAATGTTTTACAGGAGTTTTACCAGCGCTTACCCCAAAGTAAGCACTGGCATGAAAATCCTCTATGACTAAAAAGAATGAAGGGGACTTCTGTGTCCCAGCACCCATCAATCAAGCCACAGTATATTGGACAATCAGCTTTGTTTGAT
The DNA here is from genome assembly GCA_034509955.1 of Urosaurus nigricauda. Taxonomy (NCBI): domain Eukaryota; kingdom Metazoa; phylum Chordata; class Lepidosauria; order Squamata; family Phrynosomatidae; genus Urosaurus; species Urosaurus nigricauda. Next base: position 249,046,070 of record JAOEGL010000001.1, on the reverse strand, counting down.
TTTATGAGCTACAAAAAAAATATCTAAAATTATTTTTCAGAATGTACACAAGAGCATGATTTAAATGGTCTGTATAAAGAAAGGAGGGAAGGAAACAGGCATCAAGGCTTACGTCTGACATGCCTATCGGTTGGAATTTTTTTATGTCAGACAAATAGCACAGGAAATAAAAATATGTTTTGTACCTTCCTCAATGGTTCCTTTAATGTGCAGCAACACCATAAAAATCTGACTTTATTTATTAGACATAACAAAACCATGGTGTTAAACTAATCAAATACAAATCAGTCAAATGGCATAATTTTTGATGAAGAGGCACCTAGGAGCAGCAAAATGAACTCCAAAATGGCTCATTGCCTCTTAATCAAAGGCAGTCAGCATCAAACATCAGCCAGCCAGGTGATAACTTTGTCACTACTGGTACTCTGCTACTGTTCTTGGGTGGAAACTGGCAAGAAGAAGGAGGAGGGAGCAACCTTTAAAGCATGCCATCCCATTTGTCTCTGTTGAGGGACAGACTCTATGATCTATTGGTGTCTCTGGAAGATTAGGGAGAAAAAGTACTATGCAATTATAGTAGCTCCATTAAAATAGATGTGCAGTGGGCCTATCGAGGAGGATTTAGGATATAAAAATACATGTAATTTCTGATAAGGTTTTTTTCAATCTCACATATTTCATGTCTAGTTCTTTGCTTGTCTGAATTTGTCCAGTTACTTTGGGGGACACAGAAATATTAATGATTAATTGCCTTGGAGCTAGAGAAGCACATACTTGTAATATATCATTAGAAGCCAATGATCAGGGAGACCAAATGAAAATATTCTGGATGAATATATTACCACTATATGCTGTTAACAACAGCCCTTAGAAATCATTTGAGTTCAGAATCTGCAGAGGCACCTCTTCATTGAAAACATATTATTTATGGTAATTTTACACAGCATACTAAGACTTCATGCAGAAGGGAAGGTGTTTAATTAATAGGCATCAAAGCTAATGCAAGGACACTTTCTTTGAACTCTCATTTTTAATCAGCTTAACCACTTCTGCAGAGGAAAAGGAAGAATTATGAAGAGGTATAGATCATCCATGTTATAAATGGCAACTTGTTGTCATAAGATTAAGCCTCACCCCTGGGATGAACTTAGCCTCACCTTTATTTGATTTGGGATGCACAGGTGATCTCTATTTTATTTAATAATTTCAAGCAAACTATAAGGAAGACAGACAGATGCTGTTTGTCTCTCTCACTTTCATTTTTTTTTTACTTTGGCAATTAATAAAATGATACAGGGAGGAGGACAGCCCAGTCTCATATAGTTTTTCCAAGTAAGGAATTTTAATTTGTTCTTCTCTTTAATATCAGTCAGGTTATCATCAAGCTTCAGAGATTCTTAAATTGCTTCTTGGAGTTTATTTGTCAAATAACTCAGGATATAAAAGTAGTGCCATAAACATTAATTGAGCAGCCATTAAGCAGGAGGGCTGTTTGTTTTTGGTTGATAGAGAACATAAAGCTTCATACCCTGTGGTGGAAAACAATTAGATGAGATGATGAACATGCTATTAAATACCACTCTTGCCACCCTTTTGATATCAGTTTAGCTTTGTAAAATAGCAACCAGCTGTAGTCAAAAAGCATACACAAGTGACGGGAAGTCATATTTTTACTGTCAAGTCATAGTCTGTTATGAATGGCATAGAGTTTCTCGTGCTTTATGCTAATGGCAGTGACTAATGATAGTCATTATCTTCATTTATACTCATAAAAATCTTTCTCTGGGGAGACTGATCATAACTAGAACACTATTTAAAATTAAACCTCCCCCCCCCCTTGAAAAATGGAGGTTATAAACTCATCTTAAATACAAGAGATTGGTGGCCCAATTTATTTGGTTCTGCATACCTTTGACAGCTATGGCTGTTACCTTTGTCACCTTCTGCCTTTGCTTTTAAAAATATATTGGGTACATTTATATGTATTCATGGACAACCTGTACTGGAAAGCTCAGACCAGAGGCTAATATAGGTGAAATGCTGCACAGGCAGCCAACATGAGTTATAAATTTGACATTGCCATGTCTGAGGTTTCAATTTCTTTTTTTTAACAAGGACAGTGAATTTCCTCATCCATTTCTGATTTCAGTTATGAATTCTGCTTACTTGACAGGTACAGAGCCCTTCATTATATGCACGCTCAGAAACCCTTAAACGGATGAGGCAGCTATTTGCATCTGATAGGAGCTAAGTGGGACATTAAATTAATGCCAAACAAGTGAGTGCTCATTTTGGTTTCATTATAAATGGCTGCAGAACAGTAGTAATGTGTTGACTCTTATGTGCTGACAACTTCTATATTTCTTCTAAACTGCCCTGAGAGCTAGACATGGAAGAATAAATTGCCACTCCAGATGATAAAATTAGTAGAAGATATATTCACAATAATTTCGCATAGGTCTCCAGAAATATACCAGGATTTTAGTGGCTTGCTGGTTTTCATGAAGGTTGACTGACATGGATGTGGATTTCCATTGCTTCAGCTTGGAGAGAAGATTCCCATTTGGGCCAGCAGCCATTCCATTTTAGGAAAAATTCTGGGTGCCAATAAATATTGTAGTTCATATTCACCTTAGGAGCCTATAAAGTATATGAATTTTTATGTAAGACACCTTTATCCATGATAGTTTAACAAGACTAAGAGCTGTGGGGTTAAATATGAGCAGAAACAGATGAAGAAAATGTTCTTGTGAGTGGCTTTATCTGTTGCTAAAATTTTATGAGGGCTTTCCCCACCAAACATTCACATACTGTTGTCCTTTTCACATAACATTCAGAGGTAATTGCCAGTACAAAAAAATAAACAAATAAATAAATTTATATCTGCCTAAAGGCTGGGAGTTAAAACAACAACAACAATTTGTGATTATCTAGTTTCAGTTAAAGGGGATTTACTGGATAGGAGAGGAGTGCATGGCCTTTGCACTAGAACACTGAGATTTTTGCAACATTTTGCAACAAGACTGTTTTTAAAAAAGAAAAAGCCCATCCAGATCTCTCCAGACCCAATTGTAGGGAATAACACAAAGGGATTTGTCATCGACCAATTATAGCATTATGACATCTGAATGTTTATTAGTCAAATTGCTTACCTAGCTTCTTCCATTCTCCTTCCTCTCTCTGCTGGCTGGAGAGATCCATATGGATTGCATATACTTTTCCAGAAAATCCCAACCTGTAATACATGAAACTTTCTGTTGCAAGAGATCTTGCTTTTTTGCAACAGTTTGGACAGACTCAATATGCTTTATGGTTTACCAAGTTGCTGCCTTCCCTGTAAGGTTCTAAAGGTCTTTTTGTAGGACAAATACACATCTGGAACCCTAAAACACTTTGGACAACAAAGCATATAGAAAAGAAAATGGTTATATGCCACCAGCATGCAACTGCTGCAACCTCTCCTCTTCTAAGTCTTGATCTCCCGCAGATTGTTTCAGGTTTCTAAAAAAATCCATTGGGTATACATTTATTGTAATTCCTAGCATCTATATGGTTTCAGGCAGCAATCCGCACTGTGATAACATTTCATCAGTCATATTTTTTTTCTTTAAAACTATTAATAGAGTAATTCAGTCAGCTCATCCATGTGTTCTCCATCCACAGACTCAACTATCAATGGCTTGAAAATATTCCATATTTTTATTTATTTATTTATTTATTTATTTATAGTGAGTAAATCTTGATTTTGCCATTTTCTAAAAGGGGTACTATTTTACTATGCCATTGCATATAACAGATTTTGGTATTCACAGGGGATCTTGGAAGCTCAGTCTAGAGGATACCAAGGGCTGTCGTGTATAAGTTACAGTCCTCCAGCACATTTGAGGATGGTAGGCTTACTTAAGATATTCAGGACAGGCTGTGTGGCACATAGAGATCTGCCTTCCAGCCCATTGCCACTAGTAAACTGAGATCATAGCTTCACTGCTCCTTCCTTGTCCCTTCCTTCCTTGTTTCTTCCCCTTCTTGTCCCTTCCCACAGGGCTGGAGAATAAGGAAGATATGTTCTGTTGAACCACATGTGTGTTCCCTTTGTTCTCATCTATAATTCATTAACAGCTGTGAACAGAGCTCATATTAATGTCCATGAAAAGACCATGTGAGTCATGATACAATAGCTACATAATAATCAAAATCAGTATAGAAACCCATTCAGAAGAAGTAAATTTAAAACTATGGCTTCATCTTCTATCTAGAGTTCATCCACTGTCTCTACAGTATCAGTCCAAAGGAGCGAAAAGACAACTCAATGCCATCAGACTGATACCATGGGCAGGCCTACTACAACAGTTGAGGATTTGGTATTTGTATATTACCATCCCTGTAAATGGTGATTTACAAGGAAAATGCAGAAGGGGATTAGGTCCAGCAGAAACTGGAATCTAAGAAAGGTACTACTTTTTTAAATCCTGCCTAAACTGGACTTCCCAGCAAGCATACTCTCTGGATTTACTTTGGCTTCAGCATTAGTGGACCACAGCTGAGATCCTTCCTGTTCAAGCATAGCATAAGAATTATTTATGGAAGACCTCTGTTGTATCTCCACCAATATCATCCCAGGACTCTGCAATAGAGTTTGACCCATGGTAATTATGTTGCTATTGGAGAGAAGGGGTCTTGGAAAGCAGACTGGGGACAATATCCACCAAGATCAATTCACATCCTCTAGAGGTCTCAGCAGGTGATGTCATCAGTCTGTGTCTATCAGAAAATAGCCAGATGCTTCTTGGATCTCCACCAACAATGAAATGGACATGGAGGCATGGCTATCATGGCATAGCAGCAGGTCCTGGAGAATGCTGGATATTGCAGAAGGCAGTAGAGAATTCCAACTCCACAATGAAAACAAAAATGCGTGCACAGGATGGACTTACACTTGCATGTCACTAATGGTGTGCTAGCCCATGAGTGGATCTTAGTGATGCCGCCTAGAGCTCTGTCTCCTACATGTTGACTAATATCATCCATTTCATCACCTGTCATTCAGACAAGGTGAGCAGTCTCTACACAACGGGAGCAATAGGCAGAAGTCAAACTTTTCAAATGGGAACATATAACTAGGAAGAGTGTTTCAGTCTCTATCCTATGTATAAACACAGAGCAAAAAAATTAAACAGTAGAGACAGACATTCTAAGTAATTAAAGCAATTGGATCTGTTCACCCATTCAGTAGGATAATCTGTTTTACCAGGGCAAGGCCTTCTATATCCTGAAGCAGATACAGAGCTTGTCATTTACAACTAAGCTGTTTTTCCCCTCAAAAAAAAAAAATGTTATGGGAAGTAAAGTTACTTTTCTTGTTGTTGTCTACACATCTTGCACCCGTACATTTCTCCCTCCCACAATATTGAAAGGATGTATTATGATACAAGAATGAATGTGACACTTTTCCAGTATCAGAAATCCTTGAACTGGTTCTGTGGGGTTTTTTCCCCCTCACAAACAAGAAAATCAGATTCAAAATGATCTGAAAGGAATCTTAGAATGTTTTTCGTTATCAGACATCATTGAAATACCCTGAATATGATTCACCAGTGATTCTTCACCTCTGTCGTGTCATATCTTGACAAATAGTCTGGATCACTGATTGGATCCAGGTACAGTCATACTTACAGCAGATCGGCTAGCTCAGTTAGTTATGACTAATGGTAGAGCTTTGATGATTGTGTAAAAAAGCATGGCAATTTATTTATTTATGGTATTTATACCCTGGTCTTCTGGATTATTTTATTGCTATCCACAGAAGATTTGGTAAAAAAATATTTGTGCTAATGCTTGTAGGAATGGGAGAATGTATTATCAATGTGTATATATGATGGTACATCATTGTATGAAGGAGCAAATTATAGATAGAAAGGAAATAACACATCCATTTTTTGCAAATGTTTCTCATTCCCTCAGCAATTCTGTATGCTTTACATGCCACAGAGTCTGATCAAGCTTGTTAGAAAATGCAATGCAGTCAGGCTGTGTATTGTCTCTGTATTTAAACAGACAACATGGGAATCTTCATTTCTCTACTGAAATATTAGCAAGAATGTTATAGTGGGGGAAAGACAGTGTTATATGAACAGAGGTCCTGGGGTGGTGGAGAAAAAGATAACTGTTCAACCTTGTATTTTTTTTGTTCAAAATTGTATTTTTCCCATAACAATTGCATTACTGTACAATATTGTTATTACAAGATAAGCAGCCCTCTGTATCCACAAATTCTGCATCTATGGATTCAACCATCCACAGCTTGAAAATATTTCCCCCCCCCATTTTTTTTCCAAAAAATAAACTTCCATTTTGCCATTTTATATAAGGGATACCTTTTTACTACACCTTTATATAGTCTTTGGGGTGCATATAGAATGTGACTGGTAGACCTGATGACACATTAGTCCATTTGAATTTTTAGAATCACCTATTAAAATTGCCACCTATAAGATACTAGATCTTCTAGGACACCTCAGACTGTTAGTACCTCTACATCTGTTGTTCCCTTCACTTCTTATCTTCCAGAGGGTATAGCCCCTTATAAATGACTTTTAGGAAATGAAAAGTCTCACCTTAGTTTGGCATAGTTCAACAAATCGGGATGATTTGAAGAGCAACCTGTCTTCTTCAGTCTATGACATGTCCCATGATGGACACAGCATTACATTATCTATAGGCTTGAGTCAAGGTTAAGGGGTAAAGTTTATGGGTGTATATACACAGAAAATATATTTTGTATCATGTGTTCAGTTGAACGGGATCAGACTTTTGGCTGGTCATTAAGTTTGTCTATCAAGATTTACTGATAGGCTGGCTAAAATCAACTCTATTAGATCAGACTGAAGGTCTAGAGAGGCCACTAATAGCAAACTTGTTTTTAGCAAGTGTAAGAATTTCTGCCACAAATTGGGGTGTGTGTGTGTCAAACTGGAAACTTTACAATCCACGAGTAGTGCAAATAAAGATGGAGAAAGAAATTTGCTGGAATCAAGATTCATGACAACAAAATTAATTTTGCATCTCCCAAGCCTCGGTGCAAGAAAATGTTCAGAACTGATTGCGATAAGGAGTGCATAATTTTGATTGCAAGAAAGAAAATGTTAAGTCCAATGTATGAATAATCCTCTAACACAAAAAATTTCACCAGTGGGGAAAAAAGTACACAAAAATGCTTGAAATATTTTTAAAAATGCATGCAAAGTTCCATGTGGAAAGAAAAGAAATGTCTTGTAACCTGGTGAAAGCAAAGAATGGCACAAGAATACAGGTAGAAACTGTTTTACAGTGGTCCCCCGGGTTACGAATACCCAGGGGTACAAAAACCCCGGGGTACGAAAGAGCCAGGGCCGGAAAAACGACCCCGGCTTGCGGAAAAAAAAACCCGGGATCAGAAGGGGAAAAAAGCGCCGGCCCTTTAAATCTGCCGCGCAGCGCTACAAAGAAAGCGGTCCCCTGGGTTACGAAGATTTCCGGGTTACGAAAGGTAAGCCGGAACGGATTACTTTCGTAACCCGGGGGACCACTGTATCATGATAAAACACAATGAAATTGAGATTGAGAAAATTTCACATTCCTAAAGGCAAGTTTTATCCACCTGATTTTGAGTGAATTGCTCCCTTTCTTTTTTCCATGTCAGCCCCACAAAATACAGACCACAATATTCAGTATTTGATATTCAGCCAATTATCTGAAGAGTTTTTTTTTCTTCTGGAATACAAGAGGATGCTAAACCCAGCATGATGTAGTGGTTTGAATGTAGTCCTAGGATTCTGGAGATCAGGATTCGAATCCCTGCTCAGCAACAGAAAACCACTGGGTGGCCTTGGACAAGTCCCATTTTCTCAGCCTAAGAAAGCAATGGCAAATCCACTTTGAACAAATCTTGCCTAGAAAATTCCATGATAGGATTGCCTTTGGTTTTCCATAAGTTGGAAATAACTCGAAGGCACCATAATAACAATTACAACTTGAAGACACAAGAATAGCAAACAAGAGAATCTGAAAGGGATCGATTATTGATGTTGGTGGGAAATGTTGTGGAACATTCAGTGATCATGATTTTTAATAGAAATCTTCATGTAAAACTCCTGCAGTAAATAGTTTCATTGCAATCCTGTCCTTAAAAATTAGTGAAATAATGGTTGTTCAGTGAGAGATCTTCAAATCTTTAATCATTTGCTGTTAGATTCTTCATCCCTAGTAAACTTCCTGAACAAGGTCTGCTTTGTCCCAATACCTAAAATAAAATAATTTCAGAATTAGCTCTTTGTATGTTCAAGCCATGAGAATTTTTCAACTATAATCCCCTGCTTAACTTCAAAAAATAGGAAACACAGGTGTGTGGATTAATAAATAAAATTTGGGTGGGGGAACAGAAAAGCTAGTAGTTTGCAGTTGACCTTTAGAACTCAGTTCTGTAAATCATATATTACTTTTTCTAGATTAGATTTCCAATGAGAATGCTGAAAGTATTAAGCATCATGCAAGCTTCTGGTATTAGATTCTAACCAGCTTCAACAATTTTAAATCCCACATGAGCATCAAATAATTTGAAATTGAAATGCAGATGATAAATGAACATATCAGAAACCAATAGAAAATGCATCTTTTCTGTTTATATTTTATTCTCATTATAAAAGGCAGCTGTTCCTTTTGCTTCCCAAGTAACATAAACTGTACTAGTTGAATCAAAGGTCACATCTGACATCACACATATCTGAATAATTGTTATCTATTATAGCTTCCCTGCTATTTGTGAGCATGCCACAAAAGTGGTTTTTTTAAAAAAGTTATCTTTATTTTTGTTGTAAAGAAGAAAAGTCATCTTTCAGAAGATAGTTTTGTGCAACTGAGCTCTTTTAAACAAAAGTCTGCATCTATTTGCATTCACCTGTGTTTTATTTCCTTTACTGATTTCTTTAGTATATAACCAATTCTCCATCTATTTGTTTCTTTCCTTTCCCTTGTTGAGAAAATAAAACTAGCCACATGCTCATGCACATACCTTCACATAGAAATGAATGAGAATAGGCAGGGGGTATGGGAATGCTACCTAGGCCTGTTGATAATCAGTTGCGTTTCCACATCTCATATGTAACATTTTGCTTTATTAGGTGGCTGTAATTTCATTCAAATCAGAGGAAGAGCTATATGGTTCCATTATGTGACTGGCTGGTCTTACAGTAGAGCTAAAGAAACTCTTCACAATACTTCACAGTATAAAGGACTTAAATTTTCACAATGTAGAATACGACGGTAATTCTATGTATTCATTTTTCCAGATCCAAGAATTACATTAAATTAATTAAATTAAGTTAATTAAATTAAATTAAAGCATCAATTGTGATTGTTGATACAACACTTTTCTGAAATTTTAGTGTTGTGATTTTGAAAATCCCTTTTCACATTCAGAAAATAATACAAATGATATAAGGCCATAAGAGCCCATTTGTGTCACATAAATAGGCTAACATTCTGTTGGTTAGTTCTAACTAGAATAGACCTATATAATCTGTTGATGTAAGTCAACACAGACAGTAAATCCAACATAGACAGTAAATCCTATCAGGACTAGCAACAAGTTTTAGGTCATTGTGGTCATATGCTCCTTGGGAACCCACAACCAGTTCTTGAAGGTAAAGCCCTCTCCTGCTGTTGCTCCTAAGCAACTGGGATTGAATGGCATATTACCTCTGAGCTTGGAAATACCATCAAGCCATCATAGATAAGAGCTTCTGCTGGTCTGAGTCTCTGAATCAATCTGTGTTGGCACTGACGATCCTAGGACTTTTTCTTTCTGACAGAAACACAAATTGGGAAAAATATCTTGGATTGTATAGCGTACTGAATAGCAACCACAGTAGTATTGCTGAGCAATTGGGAAAATGCTGTCTTCTGGAAGCTATTGGACTATAACTCCCATCTTCTTTTGTCATTGACTTAGATGGTATGAGCTATTGGGAGTTGTAATCCAACATTTTAGAAGACTGCTTGTTTCCCATCTTTCACACCAGGTTGATCTGATCAATTCAAGAATCCATATGTTACTCAGAAGGAATATAAAGAATTCAAAACTCCTTTTTCTCATAGTTTTTTTCATCCTCATGAGAAAGGATGTCTCAGCACATCAACCACACCAACCACTATAAGATTCTTCATTATTTGGCAAGAAGTTTTTTTAAAAAATGTGTGCTTTTTCTTCATTTGTCATTTTCATGAAAAATACAAATGTTTTGCTACTTCCAACTTTCAGTAAACGTACTGAGTCAATGGTATTTACCCATATATTGACTCGCTATTGAACAATTGATTTAATGGTTCTATTCTCATTAAGAGTAATCAATAGCATTTGGCCCAGTATATTTTATGCAAAGCTTCATGTTTTTGTATGCAAAATTTTAAGGAAAAAAATCAGAAATGAAGAAAAAAAAACCCCACCAAAATGGTTTAAAAAACAACTCCTGAAATTTCACCCAGAAGAGAGAAAACCTGGAATTTTCCTTCTGCTATGTGAGAGTAAAATAAACAAAATAAGTATAGATCTGCATCTCTATAACTCAGTTTATGTTTATGTGTTCACTGATGTGGTTTGCCCACTAACTTTCCTTTCTTGAAAAATTTGTTGTTGCTGCTGTTTTTGTTGTTGTGTGCCTTCAAGTCCTTCCCAATTTATGACACCCTAAGGCAAACCTATCATGGGGTTTTCTTGGCAAGATTTGTTCAGAGAATGTTTGCTATTCCTTTTCCCTGAGGCTGAGAGCATGTGACTTGTCCAAGGTCGTCCAGTGGGTTTTATGGCCAAGCTGGGAATTAAAACTTGTCTCCACATCAGTAGTCACTCTAACCATTACGCCATGCTGGCTCTTTCTTGAAACATAGTTCTCCTCATATATCTCTGTTTTCTGTTCTCCTTGCTAGGAGCCTGTAGGGATGATTGGATTTTCTTGCTCCATTTGTTTATCAGCATTCCTTCCTTCCTGAATCTCAGTTCAGCTGGGAGAATTTCTACAATGAATTCTGCACAATTTGGTGTATAATTCATTTCCTCTGGATTATTTTCCATTGTTTCTTTTACTCTGCCCTACCCATGTAGCGCCATTATGCACTACACTAATGTGATTATATAAAGGCTCCTTTTCAGGACTTGGAAATGTTACATTTTAGGGCTATGGCTTTCCAGAATCACCCAGCCCTCCCAGGATTCTAGGGGTTGCAATTCAAATTTTTCCAAGCTCTGCTCTTTTTAGTTCAGTCTTTTAGAAGCACCAGTAGGGTTGGGCATCTGGACAGGGGTCTAGAGCTGTTTAGCTCAGAGGATCTATCAAATGCAGTCTATCAAATGCATGTCCATGGCATTATGGTCCCCAATGACTCCACTGTCACATCAGCTGGCACATGCCATTCTCCTCCCAATGATTATTCTTCCAGATGCTCTTTTCTCTCTCCCCATGCACTAGCTGGCAGTGGCACCTGCTGTTACTCTTTCTCGTTTCAGTCTCTCTTTTTTCCCTTCCAGATCAGCCTTGAATCCATTATGGAGGATCTGGAATCCCCTGCAGTCATATTTATTTCTCCAGATGGCCCAGAGGCACACTGGGAAAGTTAAGATGCAGAGTGCAAATCACAGAATCATAGAATCATAGAGTTAGAAGAGATCACAAGGGCCATCCAGTCCAAGCCCCTGCCATGCAGGAATATGTAATCAAAGCACTTCCGACAGATGCAGCTTTGTTCGGTCATGCACTTTGCACTAAATGGAAAGAGCAGCAAAGATTAAAACTGAGAGAGAATAAGCAATGGGAGAGAAGAGCAAATAGAGCAGTGGTACCTAATCTTTGGTGCTCCATTTGTTTTGGACCTCAGCCCCTAGGAGCCCCAGCCAGCCTGGATGACAGTCAGGAATTATGGAAGCTGAAATACAAATCATCTGAAGGACCAAAGTCTGGGAATCACTGAAGTAGCGGGAAAGAAAGAAGTGAGATAGGGCATTATCAGACCGCCATCCATCCCTTATGCCTTACCCAACATGCCTTAAGGATGGTGTTCAACTTTTTTTCACACAATCACAGAGCTCTGCAACCCCAATTCAAACTTTTTAAAACAATTTTTAAAATTCCAAAGATGCAGAGCTCTGAAATTGTGGAACAAAGAGGAAAAAAATAAAACACAGAGATAGGGAGGAGGGAAAGGGGGGAAGGGACAATGACACCGTGTGACGGCCAATTGCACAAATGCCCTGAGAATGGCTTTTCACACCCGCCGCATTGCATGATTGACAATTTGTTCATGGGTTTTCTCCATAAATGAAAATGGACGGGGCAGGGGTGTGGCAGCTATGGGAGGGAAGTGGCATCATGTGATCATCGTTTCTGATAAAGGCCAAAGAGAGTCTTGGGTACAGGAAAGAAAGAACAGGAAGAAAGAGCACAGGAATGGATCAGAGAAATAAATAGAACAGAGAGAGGGAGGGGGAGTGTATGGGAGACAAGGAGAGGGGGGCTCTAAAACCAAGAGAAAGAGTATGGGGAAAGCAAAGGCAATGAGACAAAAGCATGTCATGCACATCAGGGAGTGTTTAAATCACAACTTGAACTAACCAAGGTGCTAAAAACTGGTTTGCCACCTTGGATGGTTCTTTTAAAAGTCAGACCGAAAGCCCAGAGTAATTCATGTGAGCCACCATTCCCCATTTCCCAGACATCCTTGCCAGAATCCTCTCAATCTTTAACTCAAGAGAGAGCAAAGTGTGCAAAGCCCCCTCCTTGTGAATTTTTGTGGCAAAAACTCATTTCCCTATTGCATGTCTTAGGAGGAGGGTTTCTAAGCCCCAAGGAATAAACAGAATCAAAACTGGTAGCAGATACCATTAGCTGCCCTGAGCCTCAATTTTGGGAGAAAGGTAGGATACAGAGTAGTGATTCCCAAACTCTGCCCTTCCAGTTGGTTTGTACTTCATCCCCCAGCAGTCTGGGTTATCTTGTCCAATGGTTTGGGATTCTGGGAGCTGAAGTCCAACCCCCCTGAAACTGATATGGAAGAGGAGGAGGAGGAGGAATGCAGGTCACAGCAAGTGCTCTGAGATGGGGACTGTCCCCTGGACCCACCAAAGTTGGGCACCCTTGCCTTAATTGAATGACTTGCATGCACACAGTCTTGCCTGCTGGTAAAGTGTCACATGAAAAGAACTGCCATGCAGTACTGTGTATAATCACATCCAGTTTGGTCCCTTCCCCCCTTTTTTGGTAATATTATATCAGTGTGTGCATGCACTTCACTCATGTAAAGGTCAGGAACAATACGACAGGACTGAATACTGTGGCAAACATTGTGTGGCTGGTGCTCTGTGCAGGTTTCAGACAGAGCAATGGAAAATTCTGAAAGCATCTATTTTACACTGGAAATGGAATGAGGTAATCCAGAATTTCAAAAACTGAGGAAATATTTTGATGAGTAGAACACTGAAAGCATTACGATTGCATTTCAAGAGGGAAATCTTTTGCCTTTGTATTATCACTCTGTGTTGAACCAATCTCCTATCAATGTATTCAAAACGTACAATCTGACTGATTGATCAGACGATTGACTGAAATATTTATATCCCACTTTATATTGTGAGATCTCAAGGCCATGTAAAGTAAAACAAATTCAACCCGTCTAGGACAGTAAATTTAAGCAGACTAAAATCACATTTATTTATTTATACCTCACCCACTCTTTTCCTAGGTTGGGACTCAAAACTTACAAAGATTAAAAAAAGATTGTTAAAATTCCACAAGAATTCCACTAGCACCTGTTGTCTTCTTCTAATGCAATGGTAAATTTAGGCTTTGGGTTACATTCCTGTTGTTAAGATTTGTGGAAGGGGAAGGGCTAATATAATGGATTGAACTCTTGCTCACTGAATAGATTAAAATCAGTTTGCCGTTCCTATTTCCTATTCCAAATCCTTTAAATATTTGAATACTGTTATTCTTTTTTCATCTTCTCAATGCAATAAATGTTACCAATTGAATCACACTCTATTTACAGTATTTGTCTTTCCATGAATTTAGCTTTCCTTGTAATTTATAGTTTTTTGAGGGTTTTTCAGGCTATGTGGCCATGTTCTATACGAATTTATTCCTGACGTTTCACCTGCGTCTGTGGCTGGCATCTTCAGAAAATGGGGAGATGGAGGTGTAGGGGGTATACTGTGTAACCCTTGGATGGGAGGAAGTGATTTACATGTTAATCTGTGTGTTGGTCTGTTGGTGAATGGCAAGGCCACAGGATGGGAGGCTATTCAAGGAGGATTTGTGGCTATTTAATTAGTGATCCATTGTCTGCTAGGAAACCCCCCTGACCCTGAGTGATGTTCATTTGCAGGTTTTGAGTTTTGATTTTGCTTTTTTTTCAGGACAGGTAGCCAAACTTTGTTTACTTTTAGAGTTTCTTCTTTCCTGTTTAAGTTGTCCAGGTGTTTGTGGATTCCAGTGGCTTCTACAAACACCTGGACAACTTCAGCAGGAAAGAAGAAACCCTGAAAGTAAACAAAGTTTGGCTACCAGTCCTGAAAAACACCAAAATCAAGTGCAAAGGAAAACCATCCAGGATCAGGGGGATTTCCCAGCAGACAATGGGTCACTAATTAAATAGAAATCTTCCTTGCATATCCTCCCACCCTGAGGCGACCAACAGACCAACACACAGATTAACATGTAAATCACTTCCTCTCAACCAGGGGTCACACAGTATATTATACCCCACATACCTCCATCCTCCCATTCTCTGAAGATGCCAGCCACAGATGCAGGCAAAACGTCAGGAATAAATTCTTCTAGAACACGGCCATATAGCCCCCAAACCCACAAAAAACTATGGATGCCAACTGTGAAAGCCTTCAATTTCACATTCTTTGTAATCCTTCCCAGTTCACCAATTTTCTTTTATAAATGTGTGGTGCAGTGCGGGGAAGGGAGCCTACATGAACATGAGTGACTTCTGGGGGAGATGAGAAGAACAGCCACCAAGAAGCTTACTAACCACATCTGCCTTCTGGTACTTGTAATAGGACAGCGGGACTTGTTCGCAGTACCAGTCAAACATCAAAAACATCATTTTTAATATGCATGTTAAGAATAGGTACAAATAATACTCTTGAGTTAAACATTAATATTTCTATAGGACACAATTTGAACTTATTGTAGGAAGAATATATATTGATTCCCAGTCTTTCTTTCTCTTGAAATCCCTCTCTAGGATACACAGAAGCAAACTTTAAATGGATAGAGATGGAAGGAGCTGACAGGCTACCCAGTTTCTCAGCTATTTCTGCATTTATTACTGGAAATCAAGGCGGATGCAAGATACTCATCCTAAAAACAAAACAGGTTGTTCAGGTTTATGAAATACTTTGTAAAACAGCCAAAGCACTACTTTTACTCTACAGCAGAACTCTAAAGACTAGATGATGGGGGAATTCCCTCCTCCCTCTTTGAGGTTTGCTGAAAACTGAAAGGATCCAGTACCAGGAGAGAAACAATACAGCTGTACTGGTACCCACTGGTATACCTATGGAAAGCTCCACTGGTGTAAATATTCTGCTGATCTTATTGTGAGGGTGGGAAGGGGTCATTCAGTAGATGTGTTGTGTATGGCTGTTAGATACAGAACTGCCAAAGTCCCCTCAGTCTCCCAAAACACTCTAGAATCAATCCCGGAACTAAATCAGGCCATCACTCATATGTATACCACATCAGTAAAGTAAAGGGAGCTTCTTTCATAGCTGGATCCAGAATTTAGTGTTGTGTAATGGTCCTGACTGGAGATGTTTTCCCCTGATACTGGTGGAGAATTTTGGAGATCTCCATTTTCCCTGTCATGCTACAGCCTTCTTCTCACTCAGCAAGGTCTCCCTACTATTAGTGAACCATTTTTATAGGATGGAGAGGGGAGCTTTCCTCTGAAGGATACCTCCTTTTCGTTTTGGAGATCACTGCCCTCTACCCCAGTGTCCTGCTACAAATTCTTTCCTACTCAGCAAGATGATTTAGTGGTTTGAAGTTAGACTGCACCTCCGGAGACCAAGGTTTGAATCCCAGCTTGGCCATATAAATTTACTGGGTGACCTAGGGCAAGTCATATTCTCTCAGCTTCAGAGAATAGCAATGGCTACCTCCCCTGAAGAAATTTGCCAAGAAAACCTCATGATAAGTTCACCTTAGGGTTATCATGAGTCCGAATGAGTTGAAGCCACACAACAACAGCAATAACAACAAGGTCTCCCTACCTCTAATGAAGTATTTTCAGGATGTGTGAGGGAGTACCATGGAAAGACAGAGGCAGGAAAATCATCTTCTGCTATCCCAGTACAAGCACTTAACTCTGGATATAACCTATTGTGTTGAGCCTTTAGCATTTTGAGAGCAGTGCAAGCATAAAATATATAGCCAATTTTACTGAGAAGATTTGTTCCATAATATATGACCATGCATGGTCTCTCCCCCTGCCCTCCCTCATTGTTTGAAGAAAGTTTAGAATATCACTGGTATTGTGAGTGATTAAAAATCTTACTGACATTTTTTAAAGTGCCAAGGTTAGCAACTACTCTTATGAGAGAAGCTGTCTTAATCCTTTTTATTTAGAAATATTATAGTGATTACTCAAAAGAGTGACATTATAAAATATCTACAAGATTAGTAGAAGAAGTGATTCAAGCAAGTGGACAACCCTTACACAGCTTCAAAAGAGCTGAGGCAGTCACCTCTTCTTATGTAATCTGCCATAATATACAGCCTTTAGCAACTCTCAGATAAAGTGCTGTGTGTCTGCTAGATTCAGGGCATTTTATTGTATCAAGGTCTATAATACTGGTAAAGCTCCAGAGGAAAATCTCCCACAGTTATTACTCAGATGATTATGAGTCATCTCTTTCAAATAATGTATACAATGACCAATGTCTTCAGCCCTCCATTCCAAGAAATATTTAGTAATTCAAAATACTGGCTATCACCTGAGCAACAGCAGCCAATGAGGTGGAGCAGTAGTTCTATTCATAAATTAGTTAAGATCCTCTAGACTTACAGAAACATTCACAAGCACCATGCTGATCCACTAGCAAGGCATTCATTTGGAAGAGGCAGAGTCATTTATATGAATAAATAGGATATAATGCTGGGAAACCACTCAGCTGAATCTCAGAGGAATTGCTCCTTGTCATATTATATCATACTGGGCTTAATTTAGACATTAATTTTATTTATAATTTTTATTAGTTACTTTGAGCCCAATAAGGGCCTCATGTTGATGTGCATATTAAGGCATATAAAAGCATATTATTCATGGGCAGAATCCTCTATCACGGTGTGCATTACATACTTATACATATTCTTAGATACGTAGCAAAGGCTCTAAGCAACTATTTGAGTTTTATCACATTACAAAGAAACCTGGCAGGTGGAGAGCATTTCACATTCTGTCTCCGCATGAGGTCAAAGCACTTTCATTCTCTTCCAGTTGTAAAAGGGTGGGAGATAGTTGTAAAAGTGTCCTTTTTGCCAAACAGATTTTTCCACCTTGGTAAAAGGGACACGTTTATGACATTTTTTACAATCCTCTCCCATTATGTTACTAGTGGAAGAGAATGAAAGTGCTTCAACATCATGGGCAGACAGAAAGAGAAATGTGCTTCTCCATTTGCATGCTAGGTTTGTTTAATTCTTAGTGAATTGCAAAGATGCATAACAGAACAACAGCAAGAATCCTCCGAAGCACATCAGGACTCCCTAGTCAGTGGACGATGCACAACAAGACCAATGCACATCGGTCCCATTGTGCTTTGATTCCAAAATGCATCAGTCACTTTGCTGGCTCCCCTACATAGTAACAAAACAGCAGTCCTTTATTGGATAAGGATGTTACAGAACTGTCCAGTTCTAATTCCCACAGAAATAAAACCACTTATGAAGATGTAAGTCTCCAATGGGATTCTGGCCTGTGTTAATGGAACATTTTATGGCTTTGTTGCTGTTTGAACCATAGGATCTGCTTCAGATAATAACATTAAGGTTATTTCAATTATTATTTTTTCATACATTCATCAGAGGGACTGAGGTTGCTGCCATACTGCAGAAATAATGCAGGTTGACAACACTTTAACTGCTAGGGCTCAGTGCTATGAAACTCTGGGAATTGTAGTTGTGGGACCAGAACTCTCTGACAAATAAAGCTAACTATCTTACAAAACTACAAATCCCAGAATTCCTTGGCTACACCCCAGAATTCCATGGCACTGAGCCAGGGCAGTTAAAGTGGTGCCAGACTAGATTATTTCTGCAATGCACATACATCCTGAGAGAGAAAGAGTGTGCAATCCAACACATAGTTTGCAATACCACCAGAACTTTCTTTTCTTTGAACCTGTAACTGTCCATGCTGCCAGAAATATATTCTGGGAAGTGGAATCCCATTCCCCCAGAGCAGGTTTGTAGAAGCAGGTCACCCCTATTGCTTCTCAATACTGGATCCTGTCCACAGACATAAAATTGAACTAGACATCTATTAGCAGTTCATATACTATTTTAATGCCCATGTCTGAGTGTGGAAATATTTCCCTTGTCTGTTCAGCTGCAGTGCATGAAGGCACCCTGATGCTTCCTAATGTAAAAACCTAGATTCTAACATGAGCTCTCTAGTTAGGAACATTTTTTTAAATCTAAGCAGATTGAGATAGACCTGATTTCCCTATAATGTTACTCTTGGAGGCAATTTGTGAGGACAGCAACATGCTGTTGCTACTGCTGCTGCTATTTGCCATAACAGATCCAGCTGGTTGTATACACTCTTCTTTCTACTTGTGTGAAGGATAAGAGTAAATATCTTAAGAAAACAAAATATGTGTTATCCCTCAAAGAGAAGAACTTGGGGATCCTTTCAGTTCATACTCTTGGAAACATAAGCACATTTTATATGTGTCTCTGAATGGTGGAGCTGTGAGTTAGCAACACTTTTGCAGGGATTAAACAAGGCACAGGTGTACTTGGCTAAGAGAGCTCAGTGGGCAATCTCTTCCTTCCCTACCACCAAAAGTCTTTCTCTTTTGAGGCTCCAATAACATTCACAGGAGTAAATCTAGTTGAATTTAGTTGTACTTCCTCCCAATAGGCACATTACTTCAATGTGAGAGAGGCCTAGCTCAGTTGTTGAGAATCATATGTATGCAATTGAATCAAAGAGAAGTTCGTTCTTGAGTTTTGCATGTTATGTTGATCCAAAAAACTTCTTACATCTTATGTTCCCTCACTGAAGTTAATAGAGTTGTTCCTATATAATAATAATAATAATAATAATAATAATAATACATTTTATTTATACCCCGCTCTTCAGCCAAAGCTATCAGAGTGGCTTACAATTTGTTAATTAGACAATTAAGTCCCCTCAAGATGGTGGTTGAAGGGAGGGCTCTTCTTTCTTCCAGCAGGAGGTGGCCTGCCTTTCTCTCCCCTCAAGATGGTGATTGAAGGGAGGGCTCTTATATATATGTAGCTGAGGAAGCCTGCTTGGATGAAGGCCATTACTGTAATAATATATAATAAAAGATACATTCTGTGATGACCAGGGGCCATCTTTTTCTCAACATTCTGTTTCTGACAGTTTGTTACAGATACCAGAGGAAAAGTTAAAACTGTTCAAGATAGTGTAACTGCCCCAGCTCTTGACATCCAGTAGTGGTTTCATGTTTTGTAACCCAATTTCTGGGTGATTTTTATCTGTAGTATATGGAGTGCTTTGTCATCTTGTTAGGCTGGGGAGATGAAATAATAATATACTTTGGCTGTGTATAGGACGGTTTGTCTTATTTGTATTGACTTGCATAGGTATGTTGTGATTTTCTCTGTGTTGTCGATAATTAATAACTGATTAAATCTAATTCCACTGTTTCCACAGGCCAGTGACGACTGTAAAACGAAAAGAAACGCAGTGGCCAGCAGATCAAAACATTATGTTTGAAAAAGTCAAGGCGATATTTACCTCCTTAGCATTCCAAGGAGGGTGACTGGGGACATTTTGTCATTGTTTTGTCAATCCTGAGGAAGTGGGGGGTGGGGGTGGAATAGGGAAAGGTGAATGGCAAAGACTGTAACAAAGTCGGGAAAGAAAGTATAACTAATAAAGCTTTGGGAAGTGTTCAAAGATGAAGTCTGTGTGATTCACTCTCAGTGAGAAAGGCTTCTAAGTGAAGTTGTCCATTTTTAAATTCATTGAACTTTTGGGCCTACAATGGACAACTTTTTCCATTGGCAACACTCAGAAAGGCTGGTGCACTCAAGAAGATTCATTGGTTGATGACTTTGGACTACATTCTTTGACAACAGTTGTATTTAGCTACATTACTGAAATGAATGCTCTGTCTCTGAGTAGTTATCCTTGAAGGTTGTCTCACACATACAAGTTATCCCATAAATCCCAGGTAATCAGTATACCCATGAGAACCAATCCTAAAAGCAATGGTGAAACTGGAAAGATAATTCAGGGTTGAGAAAAGTACGAGCTGTATGTCATCCTCAACCCCTTTCTGACAGTCCCAAGTCCCTCCAAAAAACCCCAAAGTCCTTAGAACTCACCCATAAATTTAAAAAATCAGGAAGAAAAATACTTGGAAATGGCAAAACATTGCATCAAAAGTGCTCCAAACAAGGATGGCAGTTTTTCTAGTTGCTTCCTAGTTTTAGCCCTCCAAGACTGGCCAAAAACAGACAAAACAGGAATGAGAAATGACATAGTTTCACTTCCAATCCAGAGAAAATGTGACTGTGGAGCCCATCTGAAGAGGAAAGGGAAATATCAGTCTCTGCAGCTGGCCATCCCCGAGAGAATTAATATTGCACCCTCCCACTGAAGATCTCATATTGCAGGTAGCTAGAAAAAACAATGTAATTCTGATAAAACATTTCAGCCATATTCATCTCATGAAGACTATAAACCTACAGCCATCAACCTGGGGGTAAGCCCCACTGAACTCAGTGGGACACTTGTGAGTAGAGGCTATGGGCCTGAACTGAAAAATGCTTTCTTAAGATCATTGATTATATCATGGCAAAACAGTTTGTGTTCATTCTGTACAACAGGTTTAGATCCTCGTCCCCCAATGGACTTTATCTGGAAATTATCTTACAATGCATGCAAATACCTGAAGACATAACAACACAATGCCATGCACTTCTTTACACTATAGAGATTTCAAGGCGGGGGAATGAAAGCACTGGATACTGTTCATAGTCAGAATTCTAGTATGCCCAAAGAACAATGAATTTACATTTATAGCACAGAACTGTATGCTTCCTAGGGACAACCACCAGAATAAAATTAACTAGAACTATGAAACTGAGAAACTCATTTATATTATTAATTAATTTTAGGTAACCGAGGGATCGCAAGTGATTCACTGTAACAGAAGAAGCTATCTTATACTGAATCAAAACATGGGTTACTCTCATCCAGTGTTGTTTACACTCTCATGGCTTTTCAGAGTTTCACGATGGATTTTTCCCCCAATCCCTGCCACAGGATGCTGCTGGTTGAACCTGCAAACTTTTGCATGAAGACCATATGCATCCCTACCAAGCTATGGCTTTCCCCAAAAGTGTCTGCCTGTCTGTCAACAAACCACATGCCCCCCAAATCTACTTCAGAAGCCTGATGAACCTGTGTGTCAGAAGACAGTAGAAAAAAAGGAAATACTGCGATCTGAAAACTGGGGGAAATGTAGGCTTATATCACTGTTCATATTTATATGTAGTCCTCACTAGAAAATGAACTATCAATCAGTTGTCTATTTGCTTAAAATTTAGGGCAGCACAAAAATGAAAGGGACTTCCACTCCTAAATTTTAAGCTAAGTAATGAATTAGGAAACCTTGCCATGTTTGCAATATTATTGTTTGCCTCTGGCACTAAGCAGTTTGGGTAGCATACCACACTATGCTGAAGTCTAAAAGAGGTAAAACCCATTGTTTTGAAATGAATGAAGCTCATGATAACTTGATTCTAAGAACACCACCAGAGTCTTGTTCTTTTATCAAGTTGTGTCTACACTTCTGAATGAAACTTAGAAAAAATATAATAATAATAATAATAATAATAATAATAATATGATTTATTTCTATACCGCCCTTCCATAGATCAGGGCGGTGTAGAATTAAAGATCACTTAATCAAGACTGTAATCTTTTTAACCATATTATTTTCAGCACACATGGAAGGAGACTGATTGAGGAGTAAAAAAAGCCAATATATAATTGTTTTCAATATATGATTTATGTGCAGTGCCACAATTCTGTTAGGAATATTCATCATGACCCAGATTGTCCTCATATGTTAAAGGAGAAAATGCTAAAATGTCCTCACAACAAGGTGACAAGTCCCTCCCCCTTAATTCTCAAGGAGAATGTGTCCATTTGAAGGACCAATCTTTGCACAATTTTGGAAATCCACAGAAACGGAAACAATGGGAACTTGTTGTTGCACAGACTATGAAAAAACAGAAGTAAAAAGTGGATTACATCTTTATGAGACATTAGCTCATTATTTTGCTTTATTGTATGACTATGTTTAGCTTCACAAAGGGAAAAGTGGCCTTTTTACACAAATTGCACAAGGGATGATAGGGAGAAGCTCTTGATGTCTCACTCTTGCACAAAAGGTAATATTTCTCATAGGAAGCTTGAGAATCCTTGTCAAGGTGTCTTGCCATATTGAGAGAGCCTGTCTCAACCATAAATGACACAATCCTTCACATCCCCAGATGTGTAGCTATATGATGATCTCTTCCCCCACGTTTTCTGGAACATGTTCTGTTTAATCCCTGTAGACATTACCAAAGGAATATTCTTCATCAATTTCTGATAGCATGGCATGAATAAAAACATAGCAAATAGCAAAGCTGTTCTACAGAGGTTGAACATTCCTAAACTGGAAATCCAAAAATAATCAAAACCCCAAAAGTTTTGCTGTCAGGCACCCACTTCTGCCTTTGAGGCAATGGCTGCAAACACTCCTGCTCATTCATCTCTCAGATCCTCAGTCTCTCCAACCTCATATATCATATACAACACAAGTAGAGAATGAACAAAATGCAAGGCTGGAGCAGTACACGAGGCTAGAGAGTAACACTATTGGAGAGACACATGAGGGTCTGTCTAATGGTGGGAGGTGTGAATTCCTTCTGAACACTACACTTGGATTATTGACATTTCACAGATCCTCAATCTCTCTCCACCTCACACCTCTTACATCTCTCTTCAGCCTCACAGATACAGATACTACACAACTTGTGTTGTGAGTTCAATATTATGTATATGCAAATGTAGGTACTCAAAAAATGGAAAAATTCTGAAATCTTCTGGCCTCAAGCGTTTTGGATAAGGGGTACACAACCTGTACTGTTAATCTGTCTAGTCAAGGTAGCCTTCTCCATCCCAGGATCTTCCAGAGGTGCTAAACTACAACTTCCTTTGTCATGCTGGCAGGGGATGATTGGCGTTGCATAGAGGAACATGTAGATATTTATGCTACACTGAGGGAATATGGGATTGAGTCCATTATTTCCTTGTGCTACTTATTGCATGGAAGATACTGCAGAGGAAAAAACCAAGATGTTATTTAAAAACATATACTAAACGTGTACTAAACACATGCGGTGGCCCAAGTGGTTAAAACACTGACTCTGTTGATTGCAGTATCAGCAGGTTAGCAGTTTGAGGCCTGGGTGCTGCATGATGGGGTGAGCGCCTGTCACTAGTTCCAGCTTCTGCCAACCTACCCTGTTTCCCTGAAAATAAGACATCCCCATAAAATAAGACCTAGTAGAGGTTTTGCGGAATTGCTAAATATAAGGCCTCTCCTGAAAGTAAGACTTAGCAAAGTTTTTGTATATAAATGTATATACAGTATATAATAAATGTTCTTTTGTTGTTGTTGTTGTTCAACAATAAATGTGAATTCTTCTTCATGGAAAAATAAGACCTCCCCTAAATTAAGACCTAGCGCATCTTTGGGAGCAAAAATTAATATAAGACACTGTCTTATCTTCGTAGAAACACAGTAGAAGTTTGAAAGCATGCAAAATACAAGTAGATAGATAGGTACCACTCTGGTGGGAAGGCAAACAGCATTCTGTGCAGTCATGCTGGCCACACGGCCACCAGAGCAGTCCTCAGACAATGCTGTCTCTTTAGCTTAGAAACAGAGATGAGCACTGCCCCCTATGGTCGGACTTGACAACCTTGTCAACAGGGAAATACCTTTACCTTTACTTACTGAACAAAACTAATCTGACCAATAACCCACCCATATACATTATTCAGAACTTGTTAATCAGGAGCCAATGGGGTGATAGTTAATCCTGGATAAAATATTGCAATCTTAGGCAACAATTTGCCCTGTAAAATGAAATGAATGTTCAAAGAGTGATAGGGAAGACAAATAAAGCAACATACAAATATTTGGTATAATCCTATACATACCTACAAAAAAGTATGCCCTGCTGAGGTCAGTGGGTTTACTCTTTGGCTGTGTATAGGACAGAAGTCTAATACTAGCTGCATGCTGATGTTTAGCCTACTTCATGCAAGCTCCACCTTGCAGTCTCCCTCAGTCATTGACCTTCCCATTCTAAGCAAGGGTTTCAGAGAAAGTTTCTCCTTGCTTATTTGAACAGAATGGGAGTAGAAACCTGTTTGTGTAAACACAAATAGAAGCTTTCACAAGATTGGGACTGCTGTTCTCCCCCCAGGGGAAGGGTAGGGACTGAACTGAAAGAAGGGTACCAGGGCTTGCAAATATGCCCAAGAGGTCTCCCTCTCACTCCTTAAGGAAAGAATGGCAGAGGGATCTCCACATAATTGATCACACTGCTAGTAGTGCATCCTGTGAAGTCACTCATTTTATTATATCTGTATAAGAACTTGGGACATTAGAGCTGAAAATTAATTCCTAGTCTGTAACATATTAGAGGTCAGGAAATCAATTCATTATCACGAACAACAATAATAAGATTGTTTTAATGAGTTATCATTGATCAAATCATTGTAGACAACGATGCATCAGGACGGTCCTTTTCACCCTTTCCCCCAACCTATGTTTCCACCGAAAATTCCTAATTCCCCTTGTCCTACAGTTATTTGGGAAAGAGGAACTGGTGAGTCCTTCCCCCCTTCCAGTGTTACATGGTCCTAAGGTGGAGTGTGGCGGTCCCATACAACTGCTTTTTCCTCCCCTGCCTGTTTTTTGATAGAAAAAGAGAGAAGTGGCCAGCAGAGATTATACTGCCATTTCTAAATGCATGCTTAACATAAGCTTAGTTCCTGAAACCATCAAGGGAAAGTGACAGAATTCATCACCATGAATCCTGCTCCTGATTAAGGTGAATCCAGCAGCTTGACTTTCATGACTCAGAATAAGATAATCTTTTAAAATCTTGGTATGCGAAAGGAGAAATAGATTTTGCACAGCCTCAGCTACCTTGCAGGGGCATCATGAAAAGAAAATGGAATAACCCCAACATCAAGCCCACTGGGGCCACTACCTTGCAGGGGCATCATGAAAAGAAAATGGAATAACCCCAACATCAAGCCCACTGGGGCCACTGAGTGTGATACAAATGCAGTATTAATAAAAACAGACAGCCATTATCTGGAAAGTGCACTAAAAATCAGCTTGGGTAGGTGACCTTCCTTATGCATTGGGACTGTGGAGTAACTAAACAATTTCTGAAAGAGAGAGAGAGAGTGAGAGAGAGACTGCAAATTCTATAGCTTACTGGGAATAGCTTAGATCTAGAAAAATAAGTAAAAGGAAGCTTGCACTGTGATGGGCATGTCCTATATCTGCCCAGAGATAAATAACACACTTAAATTTCCAAGCATTCAAGCATGCTAACCTTCCTTGCATTAAATCGTTTAGCAAAAGGATTGGTTCAATAATTTCTCTGTTAGTCACCTGCTGGTTCTCTATGCCACACACCAGCAAACACAAATGAAACATTCCTAGTTTATTGATTTAAATGTTTATTTGCTATAAATCAAGCTATATAAGCAAACCCCACAGCAGTTATATGGAGATATATAATCTGTCATTTATCAGCATTATTCCTGAAGATCATGAGAACTAATTAACTCCTAAAATGGGGGGAAATGGTTTATTTGGTTGGCCTTGCAAAATGCACGTGAACTGTGAAGGCTTAACCAGGCACTTCTCTGATGTAACTCTTACTCAAAAATTGGCGATTCTTCCCCCCCCCCCCCCATGTGCTCAGTGGAGAGCACAGAACATGATCCTAGGGGTCACCTACAGATGTGGAAGAAACTTCCCCCTATCTGGCTTTGGTTCAAGTATGTAGGCATTAGTGAATTGAAGAGAGCAGCTTATTTAACAACATGCCAGTCTAGGTGTCAGTATCCAAACTGAGAAATCTGACATCAATAAAAGCATATGCCTTACCATTTTTAGCGGTTTTGGACAACCTACCTAGAAACAGCATATAACAACATGTAACAGGCAGAAGAGTACACTAGATATATTTTAGCCAATCATTAAACAGTAGTCATTAAGCCATAACAGAAAATTACTAAGGAAGTACCAAGTGACAACTATTCATGTTGAACCTTCCCCTTACTTTTCAGCTGATTATGGTTATTAGTAGAAAACATCAGTTAGTCGGTGGTAGTGTCAGAGAGCTCTGGAAATGCTTAATCTGCTTTTCCTTGAGATTCTTAATTGCTTAACTCGTCAGCTTGTAAAATTTTCTTTGGTAGAGATTTTTTTTCCAGCATGGCTCTATCTATCTTACTTTGGTCTTATGGGAGTTTATCACATGGGAGGAATTTCTCTCAATTGCGAATGGAGCCAATTCGCAATTACGTGAATTCGCTAGTTTAGAGAAGTTACGTGAAATCTGGTTGCATTTGGAATGCATTCAGAATGACTTTCCATTTCCCGAAAATGACCCCCCCCCTCCATTTCCTGAAATTGCAAGAGATACTCTAATATGCAATTACATGAAATCCCATGATTGCATTCGGAATGACTTCCCATTGCCCGAAATTGTGTGAGATACACTCATTCACAATAACGTGAAACCCCATGATTGCATTCGGATTGCCATTGCATTATACCCCCAAATTCCATCGTATGATAAACTCCATGGTCACCATCTAAACTTGCAGCAGTGCAGCACTGGGGGCTTTCAACCCCAGATCATTTCTTTTTTGCCAAAAGAAAAGATGAATGACCTTTCTTGGAAGTCTCTAAGCATAGCATTTCACCTTTTAAATGTTTAACATGAAAAATAAAAACCCAAAAGCAAAATAATTTACTTCCCCATCATCTTCCAGTTTTGTTCTCTTTTTTCCCCTGTTGGAACAAGAAGAGGTGGAATGGAGTACCGTGGAAGAGGGCATGGTTTGAACCCTGAGCATGTGCACTCGAAGGTGAAGATAGAGGTGCAATATTTGTTGCTGGCTCTATTTGTCATTTAATTAATTAATTAATTAATTAATAACTATTATTTATAGCTCGCCGCTCTGAACAGGCAATTATAATTGCTCTAAAATGTCTACCAACCCCCAGTTTTCATGACCACAGTCTAAAGTGTGTATGTGGGGAGGGGGTGTCACCCATGGACTCCAAGGCCATTTTTGCATCCCCAGAGAGGGTTACAATTGCTCTGAAATGCCCAAAAATAATCTCTAGAGGATGTGACAGGCATTTCCACCATATTGTGAGCCCTCCTGAACCTCGAAGGGGTCAAGATAAAATTTTGCAAGTTTTCAAAAATATTTTTTTGCTTCAAAATGCCCCAGAATTTTCTCTAGGATCCCATGAAAGAGAGTGTTTGAGGGATGTTTGGGGGGGGGAGTAACCACTATTTGTATTTTGCAGGATCAGGTACAGTTGGGAATGCAGCCCTCCAAGGTCTCTTGTTGAGCTAATGCAACCCCCTAGTCTTCTATTGCTGCCTACTCCTGGTCTAAAGCATGCTGAACCTGATTTCCCTCCTGTACCCGAGAATACGTTCAAATGGGGAGTGTTACACATTCCTTTCCTGTGCGTTCTGGAACTGGGGCATTCACTCAGGTTCCAGATCCTAAAGATTCCTACTTGCCTGCCTTCTGATTATCACTCAGAACACACATCAGTTATAACAAGAAATCCATTTATTAGAGGAGGACAAAACTTGCAAAACACATCTAACCTAAAAATGCAAATCTAGAAATACAGAACCAGTCCAAACAGCATTCGAAGGAACAAACCAATCCTTGGGGGCAACATAATTTTCCATTAAAGCCCTCAGATTGTGGTATGAGGGCTCCAACCTTATGTCACTGATTCTGACAAACGTAGGCAATGCGCAGCTTGTGGTCCATATTTATATCTAGATCTTCTGTTCTACCATTCTCATGGATGAGAATGAGACCACACTTTCGCAAGCACTGGAAAGAAGAAACAACTTCTAGCCTCTTATTTCCACTGTTACAGTTGTAGGTCAGCTGGCGCTGAATTACAGCAGCACACGTGAAATGACAACCCAGGACAAGCCATCTCCACTATTTTAGCTAATAATGAGCTAGTCGACTGTGTTCCCAAAGATATCTCAGAGTGAGCAATTGTCATTTTTCATTGTTAATCTAATGAGGAGAAAGGGGGAGAGATTGTTAAATGTTTCCCTGTTAGTCAAAAAGAGAGAAAGGAAGAAAGGAGCAATTCTGCCTTTGGAGAATACCTCCTGGCCTTTAGTTATAAGGGCATTCTCATTAGGCAGGATGGAATGAGGCAGATATAATAATTGCATAATGCGTAAATTAGGGTAGGTAGACTTCAAGGATTAGGGTGGAGAGTACAGAATGTGCAACTGGACTTTTGTCTTTTTTTCTTGGGGAGAGGGAGAGGACATAAAACCAGCTAAAGAACTCTCTCTTGCACTAGAAAAGCAACTTGCAAAGATGCCACGAGGAAAGGAGTGGCTATTGTTGCAACAAAGAAGTTGAAAGCTGTATTGTGTATTTCCTGGATCACTGCACATGGCCCTGCTGCATCAAGCAAGAATCCCAAAAATAGACATTCTGCTGGCCAAGATAAAGGAAAAGATAGTGCCTCCTATCCCCTTCAGACAACCCAGAAGCTGACTTGGACCAGCAGTTGAATTTTACTTCAATATTAGTGCTGGGAAATCATCACAAAACAGGTTGTGTGGCCTACAACACTTGGGGGCTATTACTATTGCCATTCCTCCCAGCATCTGCCATGTGAGGTGGTTGCCTCATTTTGCCTACCAAAAGGGCCATCCCTGCATCTGACATCACATTATGGTGATGTCACATTATAGAAATACTGAGACTTGCAGTCCAACAACATCTGGAGGACTGCATGATTTCTACCACAGACAATCAATGTTTCATTACTATATCTGATTCACACAGATGAGGCCGTGATAGTGGACATGAAGAGAGCACTCATGTGAAGAAATCACCAGCACTACCACCACCATCTTCATCATCTTTTACTGATATATAACCTTTTCCCCTAAGATTATGATTCAAGACTACTCGCAAGTTAAAACAGATACAATACAACATACAAAACATAGAAATGATTATCATCAAAATGATATAAACCACACATAACACTAAAAATAATAAACATGCTGTCCATTCTATAGCCAGGAAAAGGGGGACATCTCCAAGGCCAAGGAGAAGCAGCAAATTGCTTCTTTTCCGAGGCCTGACGCGGGTGCAACGAGTGCCCTGGGCACCCACTGCACCCCACCATCTACAGCACTCCTGAGGAGAGAAAAGGGCTGCCGCCATGGCCCCTTTCCCCTTGGAATCCTTGGTGCAGCCATGTGGAGGATACACATGACAAGAAGGAGCTCCATTTTGGAGCTCCTTCTTGTACAGCAGAAAGGGCGCCATAGGCACTCTCCTGCGACGCAATGCCATCAGGCGCATGCCACGCCATGTAAATGTGGTGCACGCCATGATGTCATCGCAGCACACACATATGGACAGCCTTTTTGGACCGTCTGTACCAGGCCAAAAATATTTAATATCAAAAATACCAAAGCCAAGCCTGTTAGGGTCTAGCATTAAATCATCAAAGTAGCAGAAAGGTATCTTTCTCTAAGTTTTGTTTCCCAAAGAACTGAGACTGACTCAAAAACAACAAACACAAGTAGCTTGCAGTTCAAACAAAAGTTTACTAATGGCTTTAGTATATATAAACATAGAGACTATATCCTAATCTAGCTAGTGAATGGTTCAGGTTAAGAAGAAATACTTATCTCAAAATCTCTCCAAAGAAAGTTGATGGAGAAGGAAGACCTAAGTCACATGGTTAATTTGAATGAAGGGAGAGAGACAGCAGAGTTTAAATCCTTATCTTTTTAAGACAGGGGAAAGAGAATGCAAAATCTCCCAACACATGTGAACTGGAAGCTGTAATTCTGCCTCCCCCACCCCCAAAATGTTTCCAGGTTCTGATGGATATACTCCCAAAAGTAGTCCTAAAAATTCAGCAATCCACAATAAATGTTACACTGCGAGAAAATAAGGCGCTCTTCTACATAATGCTTCCATGTTTAGTTTGAGAATCTATTAAAATGGTAAGATGTCCAGATCCCCATTTATGATCAAACATTGCCCAGACTATGCTCCCAAGGCCTCCTTGTTTTTATTGAAATAATTTGGCATAGACTATGATTCTATGTCTTGAAGATCTCCTCTGCAATCTTTCTTTTCTGTCAGTAGAATGTAGCTCCATGGCTTCATGCTCTTCAACGGAGCATGGATGGGCTTTTTTTGTTTTTTTTACATCTCCCCTAATCCCCCATTGAACATGGCCAGTATGAGTTATGGGAGTGGTAGTCCCAAAAGGTAAATTGTCCAATTTTTACCCTTTTCTTGTATAAAACTACAGGGGTTTTTTTATACTAGTTGCACTGAAGACAATGAATCTAGAATTTGTTTGTGCTAGTCTGATTCTCTTAACAGAGAAATCTTGTATGTTTGCTGAGTATAATTGGTTGAATTTCATGTGGATTGCTTCCAGGTAAGTGACTGTAGGATTGCAGCCATAACCATTTATTTAAGTTTTGTCAGTCTCCTTGGTTTTGGTTGTGTGCTCCAAGTCATGGGGTTTTCTTGGCAAAATTTCTTTGGCAAAGTTCCATTGCCTCTCTTTGAGGCTGAGAGAGTGTGACTTGCCCAAGGTCACCCTGTGGGTTTCCATGGCTGAAAGGATTTGAACCCAAGTCTCCTGGGATCCTAGCCCAACACTCAAACCACTACATCATAGTGGCTCTCTTTTTGAGAATCCTCTTCTACAGGATATCATTTATTTATTGTATTTATTTATTTCAACTTATTAGACTTCTTTATTTCAACATTTTAGCCTTATGATGTATTACTTATTACATTATTATAAGCTGCCTTTCCAATCAACCTTCATGGTATTCACTTAAAAGGATGAAACAGCGCAACACCATTAAAAAGTAATACAATGTAAATAAAAAATCAAGTGTCACCATTCATTCTATAAATTGGCCAGACCATGAACAACAGATAAAAATCATCTGATGATGAGGCCATGTCCATGTGATTATAAAATCGTACATTTTCGGTTGTCCTTCCACTTATATCCAATACCTTTTAATTCTGACAGACCTTTTGCATTTAAGCTTGGTTGCTTTTATGTTTTACATTTTGTTTTATTTGGATTTTACTACTTGTTCTGAGCACCCTTTTTGGCAGTAAAGTTCTGATACCAATATAAATTGAAGAAATATGTGAATGACTTTTGTGTATTTGTATACCTATTGAACATATAGTAAATACATATATTTACATATCTTACAAATAAATAGAAGATATCTAAAGCTTCCTGTGGGAAGAGGGGCTGAGGGTTTACAAATCCCAAGCCAATGGGCCATGTTGGCTGGATCAAATCAAATCCAACAATATCAGGAGGCCAATAGGTTCTACACCACAATCTACAGCTCTGCCCTGCTTCTTGTAAAAACATTAATACTCTTTGGGAAGGAACACACAAGCCCATTTTCCTTGATGAAAGAAGGCCATGGGGAATAAATCACCATTAGAAATACATGCTGCCCCTCCACAATGTTGACAAAAATGCAGTGAGCATCCATGAAAAGAAGTGAACCATTAGAGAGATGCCCTGCATTAGAATCACCCTACCCAGTCAGTGTGCCTCCCTGAGTGTAAGAACGCTTCATGAACAGAAATGTAGACTTGGATAAGCTCTTATAAACATCCACCACAGGTTTGTCAGGGGACAAGCATGATAACATGTTTTTCTAGCTGGGGCTGCTGCTAGCCCATGTGGCCTGTAGGATATTATAATAAATAATATAATAATAAATATTTATTTATATCCCACCCCTCTGGGTAAGCAATCTGGGTAAGCAATCATTATTGTTGCAGTGGTCATTCCAAGTTAAAGATTAGGCTAAACCATGAATGTAAAAACCATGCCGAAGATATAAAGAGTTATGTGTCTTATTTCCATCGGAACTTGTCAACACACATGCAGAGAAGTAGCCCTATAGACCCAAGGAATAGACCCAAGGAATCTGAAAAATGTAGATGGAGAGATCAATACTCTTTATGCAAAAGTCTCCTGTCCATATCTCTGCTGGTAAATATAGTGACTGCTAGTCAACAGAAGTCTAAAGTCACTTCCATCACAAGGTACTACTGCGGTTTCTGATTCTCTAGCAGAAAACATTAATATATATAGAGGCACCGCTTCAAATTTCACGAAGACTGAAAGATTTTTAGGAAAATTAAAAACTCTGTTTCTGAAACTCTGCATTTGCAATTAATGTACACACAGAAACAAAAGTATGTATTGCAAAATCATTTTTGTGGTTCTCCTTTTTTATGCCTCATAATAAACCAGAGCTATATATGCACCCAAGGAATATCCCCTTGTCCTGAAAAATATTGGGGATTTTTCCTCTTCATCACTACCTAAATGCTTGGCTTCAAAACATTCTGCTTTTATTAGTTTTTTTTTTAAGTTTTCAGAACAAATCAACTTCCATGTAGATTGGTAATAATCTTCACTTAACGCAGTAGGTAGTTTCACCCTGCCCTAGACACAGTATGCTATGCAAGTTATATAAATTGTATTCTCAATGGCCCCTTAAGGAATCCAAAGGAGTATTACAATTTTGTTTCCTCTTAGCCAAGAGCCTATATTAAATAAATGGTTCTTGCTGTGATCAGCAGAATCCATTTCCTCCAAACTGATTTCTACTCCCCCACCCCCCTCACACGCTTTCCCATGGATCAGTAAAACTTTATTACCATGCTCGGTTTTTAAAAACCCATCCAAATCCACTTTCATTGTTAACACAAAAAAGGTCACTCCGGCTATTTCTTTCTGATGGGATTGATAATTTTGAGCTGTCCTGAACATTAAACAAAGCAATTTCTTTTTACATATTGGAAAGGAAACTGCTTTGCATCTGGTATATATAATCCCCTGTCTTATTAAAGTATTTCAGTGAGAAATGTCAACCGTGTTAGGGAGAAGAGAAAGTAGAGCTCTATTCAAAACACAATGTCGTTCTTTGAAACATGGAAGTGCTGTACATTCTCTTCTATAAGGAAGCCCAGGCTTTAATTGAGCCAGTGCCTATCAAGTCTTTGCTCTTGAATTTATTTTCTGTGTCATCAGCTGGGTCTGCATGGGCCAGAATAGTCCGGGAGCAAACCAGAGTATTCTGGCCCTGAAACTCACCTGGGCTCTCCATTGCGGTGCCAATTGGCTGTTTGTACATTTATTGCACTGTACCACCCACCACCACTGCCATTGGCATGAGTCACTCAATCTGAGTCAGAACAAGATGCCCAGCATCTATCTGTCACATGGCTGGGCATCTTATTCTGACCTCAGAGTGAGCAACTTGCACCAGCAGTGACAACGCAAGTGCCAGTCAGAAGATCTGGAGCAAAAGGTGGTTTATTTAAAACTGTTGTAAGGGTGATGTAACTTAGGTTTGATACTGATCTAGCCAGATGTCATCTGGACAGTTTGCACTAGAACCAAGATAGCTTAATCCTGGTTTAACTGCTATGGCCCCATCCTATAGAATCCTGGGATTTGTAGTTTGTTGTGGCACCAGAGCTCTCTGAAAGATAAGGCTAAATATCTCACAAAACTAAAAATCCCAGAATTCCATGGCATTGGAATGTGTTAAACTGCATTAAATTCTGAAATGGAGATGCACCCTCAGTCTCCAGGCAATGATAATGAGCAGCACTGGAGAAGGACCTTTGCTTCTTGTATATGAAGTGGTTTTTTAGCCATTCTCAGCTGGTGCCAGATCTCTGGGTCAATGCAAAGATGTTTGGACACATGTTGTGTCTGTGCAATGTCAATATACCCCCCCCCCCAAAAAAAAACAGCGATAAAAGACAAAGAATGGAGGAAATAGAGACTACATAAATTTGGCTTCATTATGGCACTTGAAGCAAGGCAGAGTGTGGAATGCCAGAGTTTTGACCTGTGAGACTTTTTATTGTACACTCCTTCCACAAGTTCCAAAAGTAGTGTGGGACCTTGAAAAACATTGGCTATCTGGCCACTGCAGAGCCTAAATATCGTAAAGGCACCAGATCCTGTCTGATCTCAGAAAATAAGCATGATCAGGTCAAGTTAGTATCAATACTTGGTTGGGAGTCCACTAACAAATATCCTGTCCTGTAGGCTATATTTCAGAGCTGGCAAAACTATCTATGAGTGTTCCTTGCCTAAGAAAACCCTATGAGATTTGCCATGTTGAAAAATGACTTGAATGTATAT
Organism: Urosaurus nigricauda; assembly: GCA_034509955.1. Taxonomy (NCBI): domain Eukaryota; kingdom Metazoa; phylum Chordata; class Lepidosauria; order Squamata; family Phrynosomatidae; genus Urosaurus; species Urosaurus nigricauda. Next base: position 249,011,167 of record JAOEGL010000001.1, on the reverse strand, counting down.
ACACATACACATGGCCACTAAAAATGCTTTGGTTGTATTTTTCCCTCTTGTTTTGGGAAGTCATGTTACCTGGTTAGCAAGGTCACACACACACACACCATGTCCATTTTCACAATCTGCTGACACAGAAGCAATTCTGGTCTCCCTCCCAAGTCTTGCTTCCCTTGCATCTTGACAATACAAAGGCCCACCCCTATGACATTGCAAGGATCCACCCTGGCATGTGAAAAGGATTCAAACTGTTAGTCTCTGGTTTTGTCCCTGACATCTTGTGCAATTTACAGAATCTAACTCAAGTTACAGTCAACGGAGGAAAAGTAGTTATGAACTGCTGCCACACTGTGGAAATAAAGCAGTTTGACACTACTTTAATTGTCAAGACTCAGTGCTATGGAATTCTGGGATTTGTAATTGTGTGTGACAGCCTTCCCTGTCAGAGAGCTCTGGTCCCCCACCAACTCGAAATGCCTGATTTCCATAGCTTTGAGCCATGGTAGCTGGTATCAAACTGCTTTATTTCTTCAGTGGGGCAACAGACAAGGAAATAGCAGAGATGAGATCAGCACTTTTACAGAAACTGAGTTTTATTGAGAAATAAAATGGCAATTTTAATGGTTTGCTGTGAAAGCTGTGCCAGAGGTGTGAGAGGAAGAAAAAGATGGGCAATGAGATGCCCCCCATCCATACAGCATGCTGAGTGATTTCTTGGTTTCTGAAGAGCCAAAATGTGGTGAGAAATAAGCCTGGCAATAGCAAAAGAATGGGTTATATCTTTCATTCCTTATGTTTTGTCCAAATGCAGAGGAGGGAAGGATCCTTAGCATCAGGTTACATCGAAGGAAGGAAGGAAGGAAGGAAGGAAGGAAGGAAGGAAGGAAGGAAAACTGTTCTTCAGTCACTGCAGGAAGGCTTTATGATGCTTTGGAAATAGGAGGGGGGAAAGGAGGCTTCAAAGCCTGTGAGCTTTGATGAAAGACCTTGTCTGGAAATGCCTGGATTCCAGAGATGTAAAAATAGGTACGCTGAGAGGAACACCCAAAACAGAAGAACAGGCCTACAGGAGACTCACTCAGTTCAGGAGTTCTAATCTAGGGCAAATGTTGTTATTGTGTGCCGTCATGTCATTTCTAACGTATGGCAATCCTAAGGCAAACCTATCAGATTTGTTTAAAGGAGGTTTGCCTTCCCCTGATGCTGAGAGTGTGTGACTTGCCTAAGGTCACCTAGTGGGTTACATGGCTGAGTTGGGAACCAAACCATGGTCTCCAAATTCTTGATCTAACACTGAAACCACTACACCATGTTGGTTCTCTAGGGAAAAGACAGCTGTGGATAACAGAAAATCTAGGTGGCTAAGCAGTCTTGGAGATTTCCATGTGTACAAAGAGAAGACAACTCTGCTTCCCTGATTAACAAGGAGACGGAACATCTACACTACACATAGTTTAAATAAAATATTCTTAGAAGGAACACTTGAAATCTCTCAGCTCTGCAGAGCCAGACAAGAGAGGACACTGTGCTGATTTGGATAGATTAAGCATGCCATAATATTGAGTAGGAACAGCAGGATATAGAGGGTGCATTTAAAAAAAAAACACATTTCGTTTCACCAGATCAGAGCTATGCACTGTGATGCCCTCCTGACATTTTGGACTACAATTTTCACCACCCCTGGGGTTAATGGGATTTGTACACTACAATTTCTAAATGATACTATGGAGTTTATCAGATGTTGGAAATTGGAAGTATAATCTAATGGCAATCCGAACGCAATCATGGGGTTTCACATTATTGCGTATTAAAGTATCTCATGCAATTTCAGGCAAAAGGGAAGTCATTCCTAATGCAATCATGGGTTTTATGTTATTTCGTATTAAAGCATCTCATGCAATTTCGGGCAATGGGGGGTCATTTTCGGACATTGAGAAGTCATCCTGAATGCATTCCGAATGCAATTAGAATTCACGTGAATTCGCTTAACTAGCAAATTCACGTGAATTCGAATTGGCTCCAATTGGCTCCATTCAAAATAAAGAGAAATTCCTCCCATCTGATAAACTCCTATAATGCCATCCTTCCCAACAAAAACTTTCAGCAGACCTACAAATGCACTGTCTCTCTTGGTTTAGCAAACCAAGGTCCAAAATACACTGCAAAAATAATCCAGTTTGAGACTACTTTAACTGCCTGAACTTAATGCTAGGGAATTCTGGGAAATGTATTTTTGTGAGACATTTAGCCTTCTCTCTCAGATAGTTCTGGTGCCACAAAAAACTACAATTCCCAAGATTCCCTAGTACTGACCCAGGGCAGTTGAAGCAGTCTCAAGATGGATTATTTCTGCAGTGTGTTTTGGACTCTTGTTAGCTTACCTTCCCAAGCAAAGTAGCATTTCGGTCTAAGAAGTTTGAGAAGGGACACAAAATGGTGGGGGAGTCTCAAACAAGAATAGTTCATTACAATATCAGACCCAATTTTTAAAAAATCTCATTTTACAGGGTACTCCCCTGCTTGCAATATGCAAATAGTATGAGAACCTAAAATAATCATTTTAAAAAAAACTATAAACCTGCAGAAACTGTTGTTTTTTTTTAAAAAAAAATGGTAGCTTCTAATTTCCCACTAAAACTTGATGCTAACATTAAAAAAAAAGATTGGTGTCATTTATAACTGTGAAAGCAATTCTGTAAGTTGGGTGCTGATCAACGAAAAAGCATCCTGAATTATTTGGGAGCTGGGGAGAATGTAAAATGACATCTTCCTTCTTCCTCATGCTTTGAATTAAAGTTATAAACTCCCTCCAAAAAAAAAAAAGCTACTGCAATAATAAAAGGTAGAGTTTTCATAAAGAATTCCATGGCTGAAGGCAACCTTGTACCGCATACTCTATCATCACACTATGCCTAATATAGATAAGATAGCACACATGGAAGAGCACAGGGTTATTTAATGTCTGCAGCCGCCATGAAACTTTATGTGGTATGACCCACATTTTGTGCCCTGGCATGTTTATCTGAAGTTATTGCTCTTATTGAAAACAATGAACAGGTTGGTTCCCCTTCATGGCTTGTAAAATGTGCCCTTAGCAACCTATTTAATTTGTCCATTCCAAAGCATTCACACTTGGGAACCCAGGGAAAAAAAGCAATTTCTTTCATATCCATGCCCCGAAACAAGTGATCTGATTATCAAAGCTTCCTGACTCCCAACCACTATTCCCACTTCAGTAACCTGTGGTTCATCCTCTTGGAGAAAAAAAAAGGGAGGGTTATCTGACTGGGCTTTGTAGTACAATAGGTGGCAAAGTTACCTTTGAAAGAGAAACATAATGTGGGTTTTTAATACAAAAGAACGCATACAGTGGAAGTTAATGGACTTTGATTTGCACATTATTAAAGGAACCCAGTTGCGATGTGTAAAAGTGTGCATTTTTTTCATACAAAGCCTGAATCAAAACAAGTTGATTCAGAGAGATTTGGAGAATGCCCAAAAATAATGTGGGTATCTTCCAAAGCAGCCAAAAAAGAATGATTCTACCATACTCTCCACTCACAGGGCTTATTGGAGGAACAATGAATTAATATATCAAACTTCAAGCCTGATCTGCGATTTTCATACAACAAAATCATATATAGAATCACATAGTAGGAAGAGGTCACAGGGGCCAGCTAATTTAATTCCCTGCCATGCATGAACATATAACTACAGTACAAGATGTCCATCCAAGCTTTGTTTAAAGACCTCCAAAGGAGAGTCCACCATGCACCAAGGCAGCCTATGTCAAATAGTTCTTATAGCAAATAATTTCTTCCTAATGTTTAGGTGAAATCTCTTTCCTTGTAATTTGAATCCATCAATTCTTCTTCTGATCTCTGGACCAGCAGAAAACAAGCTCACTCCATCCTCTACATAGCACCCCTTCAGATATTCAAAATATCTGTTGTGTCCCCTTTCAGTCTTCTGTTCTCCAAGCCAAACATACCATGCTCCCTAAGTCATTTTGGGTAAGGCTTGGTTTCCAGCCCTTTGTACATCTTTGCTCACCCTTCTCTCGATATGTTCCACCTTGACAATATCCTTCTTGAATTGTTGTGTCCAGAACTGGACACAGTATTCTAAGTGACATCCAACATTTGATCTATCTTAAAATGGGAATGTTTAAATAGTTGTGATGGTATATTAAAGACGCTTTTGATTTCTGTTAAGATATCTGTTTCTTTTGCTTACACAAACCCCCCAACTATCTTTGAGCCCATTCTTTCCAAATATTCTTTCCTGAAAATCTAGTCTTTATGTTTGATATAGTCTAGCTGTTGTTTTGTTGAGTCTGTAAAACAATTAATAGTGAAATCACTCCCTTTCAGACAAATCCTGATTTATTTATTTTTTTAAAAAATCTATTCCTTTGTTAACTGAGCAAGAACATTTCTTATCACTGTGCTGTACAAAGAAACTGCAAGTTTAACTCCATTTCTGATAAGCAGCTGTGCATCAGACCCTAGAAAATGGCATTTACCAGGCTGGCAGTCTTAAGTAACTGGTAATCGTCTTATAGGAATTGGGAAAGTGTGGGTTACCAGATGTTGGACTGAAGCTTCTATTAGCCTAGGCCAACATAACCAAAAGTGATGGGTGGTGAGCATTATAGTACAAGAACAACTGGATTTAAGAAGGTTGATGAAAGTAGTGCTTTTGAAAAAATGCACCACACCTTGAGAATTCACATCTTCACAAGGGGTTTCAGAGAAATAACACATAAAACAATTTATACTGTATGTTTGAAAGGCAAATAATCTAAAAGTACACAGTTGAAAACACAATGGTGAAAACTGGGTAAAGGCGATAAAATGCATCAAGAAAAACATATATTATGGGAAAGGCATCAAACATACCTGTATAAGATTTTGTGAAACTGAATGGAACTGAGACTGAAAGATTTCACCTCCCTACTCTCTTATTCCCCATCCCTGTTTTAAAAGCATTTTAAACCTCCACCTATCATAGGCAAGATTTCCCATGTTCACATCAAAGCAATCCTTTTTTAAAAAAAAAGAAGTTCATTTAAGCAAACAGCCCAATGTAAACACAGCTTTACATTGTACCATAAAAACCCAATATCCTCATAGGGATCTGATATCAACAATCCCTATATGTTGGGAATGAACTTTTGTAGGACCCACTACTATAAACAAGCTGCGGTATTCTCCGATGGCTATACAGAAATGGGTGAAAATGGCTCATGAAAATAATTCACACCTGTCATGAACAGTCCAGAGGTACCCATGCCCCAAAAGCTGATTCTAAAGTTATACTCTCATTTTATTGTGCACTTGATCCTTGATTAGAATGCAGTAACATAATCTACCCATCTATTAAAATGCATCATGTGTGTAGAAACAGGTCTGCAGTTCTGCTCTGCTAATTTGCAGTTCATATCTTGGTTACTTAGTGCCACCTGTGACTCTCCTGGGGCAGAAAGCAAACCAGTTGGTGCACTCTAGTGGCATGGAATACCGTGTTTGTTGTTGTTGTCGTTGTTATTTTTCATGCATATGCAATATCTCTGCCACATAGGAAAAAAATGTCTGAAAAGAAGGTCAGGATTGTTGTGTGCCTTCAATTTGTTTCCAATTTATGAAGACCCTAAGGTGAAGCTATCATGGGTTTATCTTGACAATTTTCTTCAGAGGGGACTTGTCATTGCCATCCTCTGAGGCTGAGAGAGTATGCCATGTCCAAGGTCGCCCAGTGAGATTCCATAGCTGAGCAGGAATTTGAACCCTGGTCTCCAGAGTCATAGTCCGATACTCAGACCACTACACCACACTTGGCTCTAAGCCACTATGAATAGTAAACTTGTGTATTCTGTCATACAACTATTTGCAAAGGCACATAAAAGAGATGCAGGTAATATTTCACGACATAGCACACAGTGGTAATAACTAAGCAGCTTTTCACAATATATAATTATAACCCCATGATTCTACTTTAACTGCCATGGCCACATCCTGTGAAATCTGAGGGCTTGTTATGCCCCTCCTTAAACTACATATCCCAAGATTGCATAGGATGCAGCCATGGCAATTAAAATGGAATCATAGGGGCGGTACAGACCGCCCAAAAGGGGGGGTCTGCAGCTGCCCCAAGAAGCGGCAACATGGAGCCAGAGCTGCCTCACCGGCAGCCCCAGAGGCCCCATCCTGGTGCTTCTGAAGGCCACGGGGAAGGGGCGATCTGCTGCTTCCCTGCAGCCTGAAAGCGGGATGCAGCAGGCACCCTGGGTGCCTGCTGCTCCCCACTATCCCTGGCACTGGCGTGGGGCAAAAGGGGCTGCCGCTGTAGGCCCTTTCCCCTCAGGGTCCTTGGCGCGGCTGTTTAAAGGCCATGCCAAGGACCCATCCCAAAAAAGGAACTCTGTTTCCGAGCAGCTTTTGGAGCCACGGAAAGGGTGCCCTAGGTGCCTTCTTGTGGCACCATGGTGTCAGGCACGCGCAGCGTTGTTTAAATGCTGCGCGTGCCATGACACCATCATGGCGGCATCCATATGCTTTAGGGTTCAGGAGGGACTAAATGCTGCGCCCTCCCAAACCCTAAATGTGCCGTACAGGCAGCCTTTTTTGGCCGGCTGTACTAGACCATAGTGTTGTAATTGCTTAGTGTGAAAGGGCCCTAAAATAAACTGTTTTTAAGGAATCAAAAGACAGCAAATACTTGTCGCTTTTAAAAGGAGATTCTATTTGTTTATGGCATTTTGAAACAAAAAAAGTCCAAAAGGAAATATCAGAAATACATTGCCATTTGTTCCTTTATGATGAGTAACTGTGTTAAAATAGTGGATAATGAAAATGGTATGAATTGCAAATAAGGAACTGTGTACAATGAATTATATGTATTTGCACATTTTGCATAATAATTGTAATAATGAATTCAAAAACAGATGCAGCTATAGATTGTGGTATGCTTACTGATGACCTCCCCCCCCCCCCCGCCGCCTTATCTGCTTCATGTCTTGCTCAATGAACAGAGGCTTCGTACACCTAGATTGCTAGTTTCCTCAGCCCAATTATTTTGAGAATGGATTTTAGTCGGACAGTTACACCAGTACATAATGACAGACTTTTCAGAAAGCAGTCAATGAGCCAATGATTTGGCATCATAATTATTTTGAGAGGCTTAAAATATGTTTACCGAACATACAGATATAAAGCAAATAAATAGAAGATGAATTATTTTATTTTACATCTCAGATACAGCACGAAAGATAACTTAAGTGGGAAATCCATTCTTTTCAGCTCAGAAAAATAAATTCCTACTGCTACTGCCTCCTCCTCCTCCTCCTCCTCCTCCTCCTCCTCCTCCTCCTCCTCCTCCTCCTCAGCTAGTCTGCTGGGACAACATTTGAAATAAGAGACCAACTATCAGTTTTTGGAGGAGTAGCACTTTGGACCAGCTTCCAGCATTGTACTTTATTATATGTTATTAGTAGTGACATATAATACCACTGCTAATAAAATATAATAAAACACTGAAAGCAAGTCCAAACGTCTACTCCTCCCATTGTGAAATATCACATCAAGACAGCCAGCATGCTGTAATGGTTTGAGCATTGGACTATGGAGATCAGGGTTCAAATCCCTGCTCGTGCGCAAAAACCCACTGAGTGACCTAGGGCATGTCACATTCTCTCAGCCTCAGTGGATGCCAATAGAAAATCCTCTCTGATGAAACTTGCCAAGAAAACCCTATTATAGGTTTGCCTTGGGGTTATCATAAGTGAAAAATTACTTGATCGAAATGATTGGAAAGCTACCAGCCACCCCATCATTACCATTGCTTTTGGCCATGTGAGCATGGATCTCATACCCTCCAGCATTTCACTGATGAAAGATGGTACACATGTGACCAAGCAGATGAGATTACCAGACAAGGGACAGGACATCCTGTCATTCCCACACAATCAGAGGAAGGACTTTCAGACAACGTTGCACTAATCTGGGCATTGTCCCATCTGGGAAGTGCAAAAGACAGCGAGCTCATGAAAGACTTTCATATGTCATCACGCCGATCCTGCCATTGTCCCATCAGTGAGGTGGAATTATCCCATCCTTTCCCGTTAATACAATTCCACTTCACTGAGAGATTCATGACAGGATCAGCCCATCAAGTGTGAATGTCTTTCACATAATTGCTGTCATGGACGAGATAAGGACAGGCTTTGCTCCCATCCCCCATCTGATAATCTCTAATGTCAGACCACCTACACCCATTTCCCTCAATGGACAGATCGGCCGGCAAATTCACTGCCCACTATCTCAGGACTTTGGCTAAAATCTAGTGTCAGTAGATTTGGGTTTCCCCTCCCTTTCCTTTCCTTTCCTTTCTCCTTCTGCAGCCATAATGGAAATCAAATTTGGGGACATTCTGCATATCCCACCTACACTTTGAGCAAAACACAGCAGCAGATGTTGTTGAAGCTGTCCTTTTAAAATTGGAAAGGTACTGAACTATCTAATGCGTTCTTTGGCAACTGCCTTCTGGAAGAAATAAGATTTTACGGCTACACAGCTGCAATTTCAGTCATATACAAGTAGAGCAATAACCATGTTTTAATTGTCACAGTCAGGAAAAAAGCTCACACAGAGAATTATGTGGAAAATGCATATGAGCCCATTTTCCGTTTCTACTTTATACTGTTGCCCTGTATGTTCAGCTGACTTCTGTTTATTGAGCTTTTTCATATTCCTCTATTCCTTTGCTATATTCCTCAATACAATATATATGGGGTATCCCTCCTCCTTCTTCTAAGGGTGCTGTCATGCTATTATTATTATTATTATTATTATTATTATTAATAATACCTAATTTCAATAAACTTAGAGAAATACTGGGAGTGATCCCATGGTCAGGAATACTAAAAGAAAAGGGAGTTCAAGACGGATGGGAGTTTCTCAAAAGGGAGATATTGAAGGCACAATTTCAAACAGTTCCAATGAGGAAGAAAAATGGAAGATGTCTCAAGAAGCCAGGATGGATGACTAAGGAACTTTCAAATGAGCTAAGTTTTAAACGGAACATGTATAAGAAATGGAAAAATGGAGAAATCACGAAAGAGGAATTCAAACAAATAGCCAGCACATGTAGGGGTAAAGTCAGAAAAGCTAAAGCGCAGAATGAACTCAGGCTTGCTAGAGAGGTTAAGAACAATAAAAAGGGCTTTTTTGGATATGTCCGCAGCAAAAGGAAGAAGAAGGAAACAGTGGGGCCACTGCGTGCAGAAGATGGCAAAATGCTAACAGGGGACAGAGAAAAGGCAGAATTACTCAACACCTTCTTTGCTTCAGTCTTCTCAGAAAAGGCAAAGGGTGCTCAACCTAAGGATAATGGAGACAGAATAGAGGAAATTCAGCACAGAATAAGTAAAGAGGTAGTACAGGAATACCTGGTTAACCTAAATGAATATAAATCTCCAGGACCAGATGAACTACATCCTAGAGTATTAAAAGAACTGGCAAATGTAATATCAGAGCCATTGGCAATAATCTTTGAGAACTCCTGGAGAACAGGAGAAGTCCCAGCAGACTGGAGGAGGGCAAACGTTGTCCCCATCTTCAAAAAGGGGGAAAAAGAGGATCCCAACAATTATCGACCAGTTAGTCTGACATCAATTCCAGGAAAGGTTCTAGAGCAGATCATTAAGCAGAGAGTCTGTGAACACTTAGAGGCCAATGCCATAATCACAAAAAGCCAACATGGGTTTCAGAGAAACAAGTCATGCCAAACGAACCTGATCTCTTTTTTTGATAAAATTACCAGCTTGGTAGATGAAGGGAATGCTGTGGATATAGTATACCTCGATTTCAGTAAGGCCTTTGACAAGGTTCCCCATGACATTCTTGCAAACAAGCTTGCAAAATGTGGGATAGACAAGTTAACTGTTACATGGATTTGTAATTGGTTGACTGGCCGAACTCAAAGGGTGCTCAACAATGGCTCCTTTTCATCCTGGAGAGAAGTGACCAGTGGGGTCCCACAGGGCTCTGTCCTGGGCCCAGTGCTATTCAACATCTTTATTAACGATTTGGATGACAGAATTGGGGGCATACTTATCAAATTTGCAGATGACACTAAACTGGGAGGAGTAGCTAATACCCCAGAGGACAGGATCAAAATTCAAAATGACCTGAATAGACTAGAAAGCTGGGCCAGTGCTAACAAAATGAAATTCAATGCGGAGAAATGTAAGGTTCTGCACTTAGGGCGGAAAAATGAAATGCACAGATATAGGATGGGGGACACCTGGCTGAATGAGACCACATGTGAAAGGGATCTAGGAGTCCAAGTAGACCATAAGCTGAACATGAGTCAACAGTGTGATGCGGCAGCTAAAAAAGCCAATGCAATTTTAGGCTGCATCAATAGAAGTATAGTTTCTAGATCAAGGGAAGTTATAGTGCCACTCTATTCTGCTTTGGTCAGGCCCCACCTGGAATACTGTGTCCAGTTCTGGGCACCACAATTCAAAAAAGATGTGGAGAAACTGGAGCATGTCCAAAGGAGGGCAACTAAGATGGTGAAGGGTCTGGAAACCTTGCCCTATGAAGAACGCCTTAGGGAGCTGGGGATGTTTAGCCTGGAGAAGAGAAGGTTAAGAGGTGATATGATAGCCCTGTTTAAATATTTGAAGGGATGTCATATTGAGGAGGGAGCAAGCTTGTTTTCTGCTGCTGCAGAGACTAGAACGCGGAACAATGGATGCAAACTGCAGGAAAAGAGATTCCACCTCAACATTAGGAGGAACTTCCTGACAGTAAGGGCTGTTCGACAGTGGAACACACTCCCTCGGAGTGTAGTGGAGTCTCCGTCCTTGGAGGTCTTTAAGCAGAGGCTGGATGGCCATCTGTCAGGGATGCTTTGACTTGGAGTTCCTGCATGGCAGGGGGTTGGACTGGATGGCCCTTGTGGTCTCTTCCAACTCTATGATTCTATGATTCTATGATTCTATGATTAACCTTTATTTATATAGCGCTGTAGGTTTAGACAGTGCTGTACATATAAACTTATAATTAGACGGTTATAATGCTACAGAGTTGTAGTGCTACCATTCTACTTTTAACTGCCATGGATGCAGCATCCTATGGAATCCTGGGATTTATAGTTTGGTGAGGCACCAGAGGAGCTCTCTGGGCAAGAATTCTAAATGTCCCTTCCTAAACTGCAAATCTCATGATTCTATAGGATGCTGCCATGACAAGTGGAATCATATCACATTAATTCTTTAATGTGAAATGGTCCTAAGAATCCTATGCATGGCATGAGTTAGTTAAAAGTGGGCAACTGGTTCAAAGTTGCCTAGTGAACTTCAAGATTAAGAAGAGGTTTGGATCCAGGGTAACATTGTAATCCTATGCATGTTTACTTTTTAAAAAAAAAAAAAATCCCACTGGGTGTGCAGGGTTGTTTGGTAAGTCTACCAGATATCATACTATCTTGTCTCTCTGTGATGGAAAGGAAGCAACTAGGATGTGATATTAACAAAGAAATAATCCTGAATTCTTGCTGTACACTCTGGAAACATTAGTTCATGTCAGATTCTCTCTCTCTTTTAATTAGAATAAACAAAATTGCTCTCAAATATCACTATTTCAACCCAAACTTTTCACTCTTAGAAAATCTAGTGGTGATTTTTATTCATTTCTGCCCAAGAAGCAATGACAATTATTTGTTTGAGAGTGTAAACAAATAAATGCAAATAATCTCACACAAATGCATATATGAAACTACTGGGAGAAATTGTCCGGAAGCATGGGGTAAATGTTATCAGTCTGCTGTTGACACCCAAATATACTTTTCTATGCTTTCAGTAATAGCACCAATTAAAGATATTATGCCTCCTCTGAATGAATGCCTGGAGGAGGGTATGGGCTGCATGAGGAAAAACAAACTGAAGTTGAATCCAGACAAGATGGCGTGCTTATTGCTAACAGACCTAACTTGGGGTTGGAGATGTGTCAACTAGTCCTGGATGGGATTACTCCCTTTGAAATACTGTGTTCGCAGGTTAGGGGTGCTTCTGGATCAGTCCCTCTAAATGACTGTCCAGATAGATGCAACAGTCAGGAGTGTTTATTTTCAGCTTCAGCTGTTATGTCAGCTATGGCCCCTACTAGAACTGGATTACCTAAAGATGGTAGTAATAATAATAATAATAATAATAATAATAATAATGTTTTATTTATAGCCCGCTCCTCTGTATCCAATCGGAGCGGGTTACATCAATTAAAAAATGCAAGATAAAATATACATGCATTTTAATTATTTACTTACTATATTTATATCCCACTCTTCAGCCCTAAAGGCTCTCAGAGTGGCTTACAAACAGTTTTTCAGTCTGTTCTCTGCCCTCAGGCTTACAATCTAAAAATACATGACACAAGAGGAGAAAGGAATGGTGGTGGGGACGAGGATCAAGTCCAGTGGTTCTTCTCTCCCTCTGGGGCCTGAACTATGGCAGATGGACTGGAGGGAGGGTCCCTCTTCTTGCACTGACTAGGCCTGATGGAGTTCGGCCTGCCTTTTCACTCCCTCCCAGGCTGGATGATGCCAGATGCATGCGCTCGTAACCTCAAGCTGGAGTTCTGCAATGTGCTGTTCATTGAACTACCTATGAACCAAGTTTGGAAACTTCAATTAGTCCAAATCATGCCAGCCAGATTGCTTACTGGTATACCTAGCAGTGACCATATTAATTTACCAATTTTAAAATCACTCCACTGGTTATTACCTTTAAAGCCCTACATGTTTTGAGTGCAATTTACCCACAGAATTGCCTTCTGCTGTATAATCAGCCTGTACACACAAGTCCTCTGGAAAAGACCTACTTCAGACAGCCAAAACTAGGCTATTACACAGAAGACATTTCTTTGGTCGCCCCCCAAACTGTAGAATGACCTGCTGGAAGAGACTTGTCAACTTGAGATGCTGTCTGGGTTTAAATCAGCTATAAAAACCAGTCTCTTCTGGCAGGCCTATCTAAATTATTTTTAACTTATGGTTTTGAAGTATTTATTGACAGATTTTAATATGTATTATGTATTTTAATATGCATTGATTGTATGTGCTCTTTTAATTGATGTTACATGTTGCATTATTTTTGTTTGCCTTGCTCCACAGAGAGGATAGATAAGAAATAAATGTTGCTGCTGCTGTTGTTGTTATAGGCCAAATGGTACCAGAAGGCTTGGCAGAACTCCAAGGAATGTTTGAGAAAATGCACAAAAGTTGAGTGGGACACAAAACAGCCCAGTGAACCACAAAACAGCCCAGTGAGCATGCTCAGAAGAGGCACTCATGAGGAAGAGTCAAGAAAATGATGGCCAAATGAAACATCCCAGAAGAAGCAGTGGCTGGCTGGCTGGCTGGCTGGCTGGCTGAAATCCTAAACAGGTACACACCACACTACCCATACTTTGTTGCAGGTACCACTTGTAACAGTTAATTCAGAAATATTAACTGAATTATTATATTCAGAAAATATTATCTTCAGAAAAGAAATGACCTCCTTTTCCAGTGCACAGGAGTCTTCATACCTTCCCAGCCTTTCTTTGTTGCTTGTTGAGGTGAACGCTTTCAAAAACCTTGTCAGAAATATGCCTTCAGATCATAAGCACGCAGGAATATCCCCCTGCTGTAACTGAAGCCAGCAACACCCCATGAAATTAAATCAGCAGAACAACATCCAGTTGGCAGTCATTGGGGGAGCAGCAACTTCTGAAGCCAGGACAAATTGTACACTGCAGCCAGTTTGACCATATGTGGTCAAAAAGCATAGTTAATGCAACTCCTCCCTAACCCAATCTAAGCCATCATTCTTTTTATAATTTTGACCACCGGGGGAAAAAAGACTGGAAAATGTGATGAAGGAGGTGTCCCCTGATACATCAGCATGGCAGCTCCGTTTAGCAAATGTCTTCCTGAAGCGAGCCCTGTGTGACTAAAAAGAGCCAGAGGTCAGCTTTTCTTCTGCCAATATGTTAAACCTGTTCCTTCCCCCTGTGTCTTTCCTTTGAAATCACTTGTCCTGAATTCTTTCTGTAGGGAAAGGTAACACAAAGTCATATTTTCTGACAAAGTCACAACTTTAACTAGATGAAGTCTGACAATCCTCATTGCATATTTTCCAGCCATGCTTGATGTTGTGCCTATCGCTTCTCCCCTGTCCCCTTCTTCCAGCAATGCTCTGTCAGGACATATAAATTTAACAGGCTTGGTAAACAAAGCACCCAAAGAGAGTAGTTACCAACAAAGTCAGTAAGGATTGTATCCTATCATAGCATTAATAGTTTCACTGCTTCTCTGCCACTATGACAGCACACACTTCCAAAATAACTTCTCCTTTACAGTAGCACCTTATGTACCACTGCAGTATCCAAGGGCTGGTTCACACCATTTATATTTTCATCTCTGCAAGCAGTTTTGGATTAGTCTGGACCTATCCTGGAATGGGCAATCATAACCATGCTGTGCAACAATTTCCATGTCCAATTTCCATAAATGATGTGGGAAGTGAGGAGCAACTCCATCATAAACATAGAAGCTGGTGAGTGGGAACCATAGCCTTAATTGTCTATTTCATACATTACCTTTCCCAAAACATCCTTTCCCAAAACATTACCTTTCCCAGAACATAAGTTCTGGCTTATCATAAAGATGTGCACCTCATGACAGGGGATAAGGTTTTCCATAATGTGTGCACATCTTCCAAGATGTTCATTAAATGCCACAGTTCACCTGAAAAGCAGGCAAGAACTCTAGTTTATGTGATACTCTGGCAAAGTGCTGAGGTAGGCTTAATGCTAAACATTAAGAACAAAAATAATGACCACGGAAGATCTTCATAAGTTCATCATAGATGAGGACAAACTAGAAATATTCAAACAGTTCCCATACTTTGCATCAAACACTGATCAGAATGGGAACTGCAATTAAGAAATGAGAAAAAGACTAAGATTAGGAAGGACAACTGAAAAAACTAGATCCTAAAGTGCAAAGACATAACGGGGCTTTCTAGATTGGCAAAAAGAAGTGTGTTCATGGCTGCATGAAACTCTAGCCTTTAGATGAGAAAAAGGGAAAGTGTGCCATGAAAACGCTTTTTTGGGGGGGGAGGTTAGGGGAGAAGAAGCACCTTTAAAAAGGTGCTGGTTTTCCCAGCTTCTATTTTAAAAACTGCGGAACAGCGCAGCTCCATCTAAAGGCTGTGGTGCAGCTGCTAAGCATTAAGGAAAAGGCAACTTCATGTCACACTTTCCTGCCAATCTAGAAAGCCCCAACACTGAATACTAAAGTTAGGGTCATCCAAGCCCTTATATTCCCCATCACTGTGTACGAATGTGAGAGGTGGACAGTGAAGAAAGCTGATAGAAAGAAAATATACTCATTTGAGATGTGGTGCTGGAGAAGAGTGCTAATGATACCATGGATGACCAAGAAGACAAAAAAAAATAGATCCTAGAACAGACCAAGCCAGGATGATTAAATTGAAGCTGTCGTGCTTTGGCCGCATTATGAGAAAGCATGAATTGTTAGAAAAGACAATAATGGTAGGAAAGCTGGAGGGCAGTAGAAAGCAAGGAAGACCACATGCTGCTTGGCTAGACTCAATCAAAGAGGCCATAGGTCTGAGCCTGGAGGAGCTGAGCAGAGCAGTGGAGGACAAAGGATCTTGGAGATGTCTCATTCACAGGATTAGCATGAATCAAAGTTGACTCAAGGACAGCAAACAACAACAATGGCAAATGTGCCTCATTCCCAAACCTATAACATGATAGTGGTGGCCTCAGCTTTCATCTTTCTGTGGTACAAAGGCCTCATCGCTGTTCTCCCCTTCATAGGTAGGAGCTGCCTTTGTGTTCTATTCTGTCTCATGCATACTTCCTGGGAGCACACCAGCTGCTCCTTCCAAGCCAAATCATAGCAGAAGGAGAAAAATGTCTCCCTGGTGCCTGGAGTTTCCGCACTGCCCTGCTTCTCAGCCTGGCTGCCATCAATCACAGGTTAACAAAATAAATAAATGTTTCTTCATTTCATTCTGAATTCCACAAATACTAAATCCACAGATACCGAGGGCCCACTTTACAAATGGCAACTTGACTAGCAGTTGAACCTGTCTTCAACACTAGCAAAGAGAGAACGTCCTCCACCACACTTGGAAAAAGCAAGCTGGCTTAGAACAGTGCTATGCAAAGCAGTGGTCAATGGACTTGCCAAAAGGGAGCAGAACAACTTCCTTCCTCACAAGCTATGAAGAAGTGTGGACAGTGGGTGTGCTGTGAATGATATCATGGGGTGCATTTATGCCAGTGGTCCCCAAACTGTGACCTTTAAGAAATTTTGGATTTCGGCTGCCAGAAGCCTCAATCATGTTAGCCAATAGTCTGGAATTCTGGCAGCTGAAGTCCAAAATCCCTTAGGGGGCACAGTTTGGGGACCACTGATTTACAATGTAGAAACAATGCAGTTTGATGCAACTGTAACTGCCTTGGCTTCTTCCTACAAAATCTTGGGCTTTGTAGTTTGTGAGGCACCAGCACTCTTTAGTAGAGAAGGCTAAAAATCTTATAAAACTACAAACCCCAGGATTCCATAAGATGGAGCTACAGCATTTAAAGTGGTGTCCACTACATTATTTCTACAGTGTAGATGTAGTCATAATTTCTGCAGTCATATAGTGTTAAATCTTAATATGCAGGCCCTCATCATGACAGGCAAGGCCTCCCTCTCCACACAGGCCACACTGACATGCTTGAAGCAGCTGGATGCATAGTAATGTCACGTCACTTCTGATTTTGAATTTGGCCAATTTTCAACTTGCCTTAGTTTCCACCTTTTTCTGTTTTGTTTTGGGCTTTCCTTTTGCTTTTGCTTTGGTGTAGTGGTTTAAAGGTTGAACTAGGACACTGGGAGACCAGGCTTCAAATCCTGGCTCAGACATGGAAACCCATTGGATGGCCTTGGGTAAGTCACACTCTCTCAGCCTCAGAGGATGGCAATGGCGGATCCCCTCTGAAGAAGCTTGCAAAGAAAGCCCCATGATAGGTTTGCCTTTGGGTCGCCATAACTTGGAAATAATTTGAAGGCACACACCACCAACAACAATAACAAAACAATTTTATTTATATTTCCCGCCTCTCCCTACAGATCAAAGTGGGATTACAGCAGTAAACAACAATGCAGTTTGGGGGACAAAATAGTTGGGCTGCAATTTGTGGTCCCAAGGGTCACAGGTAGCCCATAGACTGCATTTTGCATATCCCTGCTGTGCTTCAATGCCACAAAGAAGAGTACAAATATGTAGCCCTCAGTGTTCATCCTCCTGCATAGTCCCTCTCTGTCTCTTTCCACTACAGACACACACATTCTGGTTCTCTCTCTCTCTCTCTCTCTCTCTCTCTCGGAGAAGCAGTTTTTTTGTAAAGCTAATGAGTCCTGCCAATGGTGTCACTACACGGATACTGGGGTGCAGCCTGCACGAGGTGACAGAAGAGGAATAACATCTGGTCAGGCTCTTCCTCCACACCATCCTCACATGTGCTCACTGTCTCCACACCATCCCCGCATGCTACTCCCTGTCCCTGTGCACCACCCCCATCCCCATGCACCATTCCTCATACCCAGCATACTGTTCCCTGTCCTCCCTGGCCCCACATACTGCTCCCTATCCTCACATGTTGCTACCCATCCCCACATGCCACTCACCTTGCTCATGAACTGCTCTTCATCCCCACACACCATTCCCTGTCAGCATGTGCACTCCCTATCTCTACACATGCTTCCTGTCCCTGCACACCACTCTCTGTTCCTTGTCCCCACACCATTCCAGAAGCATGAGGAGAGGGGGCACATGCCACACCTGGAAGACCCACTCCTGGAAGATCTGCCCTCATAGCTCCACTCCCCAGAAGCCCCAACTCCCACACTGGGAGTCACCTGATGTGGGGACGCCACTGAGTGCTCCTCTCTCATTCAATCCAAGCTACTCTCTCCTCCAAAAAAAAAAAACCTACTTTAGATTACAACAGGGAAAGCTTATGACAGGAGCTTGTTGCTAGGAAAATCCATTTTCCCTCCAGCTACTGCACATTTTAACATTGAACCCATTGAACTCAATGTCTAGTGAGGCTAAGAAAAGAACTGGAAACAGTGAGCCCATTCCAAGGATTCAGACAACATCCAGTGCATTTATTTTCTCTGCCTAACAATATTCATTACAATGTCTGGCAGAGGTCTCTTGTCAAATTGAACTATTGAACTCAAACTCGGAGTAGTCCCTCCCCGGGCAAGAGATTTAAATCATTTCCAAAGTTAATTTCCTGCTCCCAGATGGAGAACAAATCTAATCGGGTTTACTTCATTCTTCTGATGAACAGGAAAATGTTACTTGCATACTCAAGAAGGGTAATACACTCATAGGCAATCTGAAGTCTCATATCACAGAAGCAAACAAAAGTGGCACTTCTGAAATGTACTGTGGATTTGAATGTGAATTGAGAGGTGAATTGGTAGAGATGGGAGTCCTGCTAACCACCTACTGTAATGAAATGATACACTGCCTGTAAATCAGTAGCGCTTACTCGGTATAGCACTCTTCGAAAAGATCTCTTTGGGAGGAAATTTCAGGAACATAGCAATAGTTACAGAGCATGATCCTAAAGCCAGGGGCAAATCTCCCACTGATTTCAATGTGCACCAGGTCCAAGAGTCAGGCATCAATCTTATAGTTATAGAGTTCATCAGACAAGAATTATCAAACATTTGCTAGAATTGTGTGACAGCTTAATAGCAAGTTCAGCATTGCCTAAATTAATGTCTGACTCACTGAATAATAGCACCATCTAGGCTGGTAACAACCAGATTTAATATTCTTATGCTAAAATACAAGATCCTATTGAAATTGTTTCTTCCTGTGAATCCTATATTGAAGAAGATTATCATCTGGATGTTGCTGGAGTACAATTCCACTGGTTCCACTTTCCAAAACGCCTTGATTTAAAAGTATAGTAGGCCCTCAACTTTTATAGGTTTTACTTCCGCTGATTTGATTATTTGTAGGTTTTTAGTTGCCTCCACTGCCGGTCTTCAAGCCTCCTCCCTCCCATGCCTCCTAGGATGATGACACTGCAGCAGACATCTCCTACAGTGTCAGCCTCCTCCTCTCAAGGAGAAGAGAAGGGAGAGAACACAAAGGAAATTTTTGCAGCAACCATGGCAGACCTTGGGGTGCCCTCTTCCTCCATTTCTTTTTCCATCAACAGCCCCCTCCAGCCCATGATATGCATGGTCCACAACTGCGGGGGGGAGGGGGGGCTTCTTTCCACAACTTGCCTACCAGCTCCCTTATCCATCTCCTTGCTTTCTTTCTCACTGGCTGGCTCGCTTTCTTTGCCTTGCTCAGCCTGCACACAACTTCACCGTCCCCTTCATTGCCCAATGCTTGATGGAGACATCCAACCTCTGCCACCTCTGCCCTCTCAGAACCCTGAGAGGCCAGCTAGAATGGGAAAGATGGGGGGGGAGAGAAGTGGGGAAAAAGATAAAGGGACACTGGTTCTTCCTGCTTCTGCTGGACAAGGAAAAGCTGCCATCTTGAGATGGAATCCAACATGGTTGTCTCTGTCCCCATCTCCATTCATTTTACACACCAGGGATAGCCTTGCATCACTGTGGGAAATTTTACAAGGCACTAAATCTTGTCCCCCTCCACTTTACTGTGTGTTTCTCAGAAGGGGTAAGGAGAAGGTGTTCATAGAAACAGAAACAGGAATAAGAAGCACCCCTTTGCCACCTTTGCCATCATACCCTCTCAGCCGCAGAGGAAGGCAAAGGCAAAGGCAAATCTTGCCAAGAAAACATCGTGATAGGCTTGCCATGTCAGAAACAACATGAAGGCATACAACAACAACAATAGTGTTTATATTATACTACATCCGATTGGTATTCCTTCCATGTATGGTATTTCCTGTCTTATGCAATCTATTGTAATGTGTGTGTTTTATATCACAGTGCTTGCTGATTAGCCTTTTGTGGTATGTAGCTAATGCTATTTTCCCCATCTGTTGTTTGGTTCCCAAAATAGTACGGTCAGCCACCTTTGCAATTTCTCTGTAACAAAATGGTGCTGGGACACACTCTGATCATGTGGCACATATTGCAAGCACAACTCCCTTGAGACTCAGTGTAGGGACAGACATCTAGAATGCTTAGTCAGAAAGGTCCTGTGGTATGTCACTAAAAATTCACAGGATCCCATAGGATCCAGCCACAGAAATTAAAATAGAATCATAGCATAATGTGAAAGGAGTCCTGTGGTGTCACTGTAAGGGATGTGGAGAATTGTTTTAGAGAGGGGTCCTTGAAATTCTCTGCCACATAGGTCTTTGTTGTTGTTGTTGCTGCTGCTGCTGCTGCTGCCATTGTTGTTGTGTGCCTTCAAGTCATTTCCAACTTATGTTGACATTAAGGTAAATGTGTCATGGAATTTTTTTGACAAGATTGGTTCAGAAGGAGTTTGCCTTTACCTTCCTCTTAGGCTGAGAGAGTGTTGGCTTGCTGCTGGCCCAAAGTCACCCAGTCATTTTCTATGGCCAAGCTGGGAATCAAACCCTGGTCTCCAGAGTCATAGTCCAATGCTCAAACCACTCCAGTACCACACCAATTACAAACCACAGAATTCCACAGAGTATAGCCATGTCAGTTAAAATGGAATCATAGCACGATAGTGAGAAATGGCCTCCTGTTAGTGAAAGTACAGTCATAGTGCTCTAAATGTGTAGTGTGGAAGGGTCTCTAATCTAAGTGCACATCTGCAAACTTAGGTTACTCTGGTCAAAAGGCCATCTGAATGCCACTGGGCATTGTTAAGGACCACTTTGTCAATGTACATGTAGTTAAATCAAATAAGTCCCATTAATTTAAAGAGGTTCTTTTTATGCTTCCTGACACTCAGTCTTTCACTGCCGAAGGTGGTGGTGGGAGCCAAAATGAGCTCATCATTTCCAGGTGCCCTTTCTCCTGGTCCTTTTGTAATGAACTGATAAGGTCAGTCTTCAGCTCTGTGCATCCCTGCTTGCTGAAGAAGTCTGGAAATGATGTGAAGTTGCTCTGGATAATAATATACAAAAGAACCAATGATGCTCGCTCGGTTGATTTGCCGGAGGATGCCATGACGGAGAAACCTGAAATCTCCATAGCAACGCATCAGGTCTGCTAACAGCACTGTGACAAAAGTAACTTAATTTAAGCTCTGCTATGGCACTTATGGCAATATTAATATGCAAGGCAATGAGCAGGCATTTGATACACTAAATTATTGCGCAGCGAGACATATAATGCTGAGCCTAACAACAACAGAGAGGGAGAGGCTTCTCATATTTTCATGCTAAAATGCTTTGATAGTCTTCCTACTGATGCAATAAAAGGTTAACTAGAGAAGGGTTACATTATTTGTGGATAAATGAGTACATTTTCTTAACATCTAGTTGTCTATCACTTTACAATGAGTGGCTGCTGACAATCTGTAGCAGATAGTTTATTGGCAAATGGCCTACACTCTCAGATTGGCTGGAGAGCATCACACATGACCTGCATCAGTTTAGTGATGTATTTTTATTCTCCCTCTGGGTCTCTGTCTATATATGAACATGTATTTAAATATGTACTAAGGCCAATTTACAAGACTTGACAGCACAAGATCATCACCAGTTGCAACAGGAAATGAGGAAGAAAACAAGTGAGCCCAGTTCTAAATCTTTGGAAAGGCTCTGCAAAAAAAAATGTGGGTCATTTTTCCAACCGTGTAGTATGGATTGGGAAAAAGTGTTATTGCATCACAGTTAGGCCAGGTTTCTCATTAGCAGAATGAGACTCTTTTGCAGGTGCCAGGAAATGAGAGGAAGAGAATCTCCACACAGGCTGAAAGGACCTTCTCTGTCAATCCAGAGTGTCTCTGGCTGTTCTCTGTTCTCATCTGGCCTCGATTTCCAGAGTGAGGATTTAGTGGGCTTTGGAGAGCTGTGCCTGCTACTTTTCAGTTGAAGCAATGTTATGGAAGAGAAACAGCCAGTATCTAGTCCATCAGAGAGGGTAACATTCCATATTACTTTCTCTAAGGAATCCTCAGAGTCACAGATGCATGATCTCTTAGGACACCCTGCTTCCAGTGCTTGACTGAAGGTGTATAGTTGGGTTTAAATTTTATTAACTTTTACAATTCAAAATGGAACTCAGGAAAACCTATCATATCTATTGGCAGTAGCGGACAACCTGCAATGCATTTATAAGGTTCCAAGGGAAGAGTGAATGCAACTACAGTTCCAAGACTATAGTAACCTTCAGTCACTCTCCAGAAAACTGATCTACTTTCAAGTTGGCTTCTTGACTTTTCATCTGACACAAGGCTTCCTCTCAGAGGTCTTAATCTTCCCCCTTGCTTCCCTCTTTTGTCCGACCTAATCTTGCAGAAATGCTGTGCTTGGTGGGAGCGCTATAAAAAGGAAACTGTTCAAACAATATTTACTGGGGAGCAATCCTGGTCCTTTTGTATATTCATTGGAATGCACCATTGCCTTGATCTCTCCCATATTACTGTACATGCACAAAACTGTCCCTGGACAGAACAGAGAGGTTAGTCAAGGAGCCTGGGAAATACCAAGTTCAAATAAATGTCAAGCAGCCTGGATTAGTTCACGTTTTCTTCTTTTTTTCTGAGTGTGAGGAGTTGGAAGATAAGTAAACAGATGCCTAAAACTTACTAGGTTGTCATTTCTCCAATTTACTGCCTATACCCAGGATGTGCAACTTCAAGAGCAGGATGGGACAAAAAGACCTCTTCTGGGACATCCCTTGCCAAGGGAAGCCTGGTGATTCTCTGTGTCCATTTGGATTGGGTAAGAGCTTAAAATTTAAAAGTGGGAGCCATTTCCTTTGGCTCACTGGGAGGAGGAGGTAGAAAACCTCATTCTATACAACTGCTTACAGAGGCATTCTGGGACATCCCTTGCCAAGGGAAGCCAGGTGATTCTCTGTGTCCATTTGGATTGGGTAAGAGCTTAAAATTTAAAAGTGGGAGCCATTTCCTTTTCTAATTCATTTTAAAAAAAATTTTGTAGTGAATGAGAGGTGTGAATACAGAGGTGAAGGTAACCTAGGCACAGTGTTAGAAGGCAACTTATTCAATTTTAACAATTGTCTGTTCAGTTTCCCCTTCAGGGGTTGTGGATATTCAGAGGAAGTGCCTCTGGAAGGAGCTAGCAGCCAGGAGCTCTCTAGATAACTATAGGCCCAGTTGATTTTGCTCACTAACAGCCACACAGGGATTCTTTACACTAGTGTTTAACAGGAGAAGCCCACAGTCTTGTTTCAGTGCCTCCTTAAGACTTCTCACTATGGACACTGAGGGACCTGCTGCAGTCATTTGCAACACTTGTGGGATGTTTGTCTTCTTGCCTACAGATGTGGGGAACTTCACCTGCCCCAAGTGCAACTTGGTAGCCCTCTTAGAAGAGAGACTTCAGCAATTGGAGGCCCAGGTGTCTACATTTCAGCATCACAGAGAGCAGGAGGTTCTCCTGAACAGAATGGACCAGACCATTTTGGACAGGAAACACACAGAGAAAGTTGCTGGGGAAGAAGAGGTCCAGTAGGTGGTTGGAGGAATGTCACATACAGAAGTAGGGAAGCCACAGTTCATTCTGTGAGCTTGCAGCTACAGAATCGCTTTGAATGTCTCTGTTATCAGAGATGATGAGGAAAAGCAGCAGGGACAGACATCAGGGACAGAGCAGGGTAGCCTGAGAATAGCAGCAAAGGGAACAGCCGCTGCTAAGCCTTGGAGGAGGCGTGTGGTGGTGATGGGGGACTCTTTGCTGAGGGATACAGAAGCAGTGGTTTGTGGGCCTGACAAGATGTCTCGGGAGGTGTGCTGTCTCCCTGGGGCAAAGATTCGTGATGTGACAGGGAGGCTGACAAGACTTGTCAAGCCTACTGACCATTATCCCTTTCTTTTGGTTCATGTGGGAACCAATGTTACTGCAATGTACAGCTTTCAGAAGATCATAAGGGATTACGAGGATCTGGGTAGGAAGCTGAAAGAGATGGATGCACAGGTTGTCATCTCATCTCTTCTGCCAGTTGAAGGGCATGGTCCAGGAAGGGAGAGGAAAATAGCAGATGTCAACAACTGGCTCCGTAGATGGTGCTTCCAAGAACGGTTTGGATTCTTGGATCATGGGCTGCGGTTCCATGAGGAGGGACTTCTGGCAAAGGATGGGCTGCATCTCACGCCAGTTGGCAAAAACGTTTTTGCCAACAGTCTGAAGAATCTGATCAGGAGGGCTTTAAACTGAGTTATATGGGGGAGGGAGACATTATTCTGGAAGGCAAAAGGGCTGGAGGAAATAGTCAAACTGACATAGAGGGAACAAGGCAAACAGTGCAAGGACCCAACAGTGGGAAGCAAAAAAATTTGCACAGGCAGCAAGTAAAGGGAACACATTTTCTTAGATGTCTCTACACTAATGCACAGAGTATGGGAAATAAACAGGATGAACTTGAACTCCTAGCAGAACAAAGCAAATATGATATAATAGGCATCACTGAAACCTGGTGGGATGAGTTTCATGATTGGAATGTAGAAATACATGGGTATAACCTTTTTAAGAGAAACAGGCCAAACAGGAAAGGAGGAGGAATAGCATTATATGTCAGGGATATTTACACCAGTGAAGAGATCCAGGACATCAGTATTGGAGGCCAAGTGGAGAGTATCTGGATAAAAATTAAAGGAGAGTGAAACAACAAGGGATATTACTGTGGGAGTCTACTACAGACCCCCAAGTCAGACAGAGGAATTGGATGATGCCTTTCTAGAACAGATGACCACACACTCAGAAAGGAGAGATGTAGTAGTGATGGGGGGACTTCAACTGAGTCAAACTCAGCCAAATCCTCAAGGTCGAGCAAATTCCTCACTTGCCTTGAAGACAATTTCATGGTCCAAAAGGTGGAACAGGCAACAGGGGGATCAGCTATTTTAGATCTGATCTTAACCAACAGGGATGACCTAGTCAATGGAGTGCAAGTGGTTGGATCCTTAGGTGGAAGTGACCATGTTCTCCTGGAGTTTGTTATACAGCGGAAAGGAGAAGCCAGGCATAGTCAGACACGCACTCTAGACTTTAGGAGAGCTGATTTCAATAAACTTAGAGAAATACTGGGGGTTATCCCATGGTCAGGTAAACTAAAAGAGAGTGGACTTCAAGACAGATGGGAGTTTCTCAAAAGGGAGATACTGAAGGCACAATTTCAAACAGTTCCAATGAGGAAAAAAATTGGGAGGTGTCTCAAGAAGCCAGGATGGATGACTAAGGAACTTTCAACTGAGATTAAGCAGAGGCTGGATGGCCATCTGTCTTGGATGCTTTGACTGGGAGTTCCTGCATGTGGTCTCTTCCAACTCTAGGATTCTATGATTTAGATGGTGAAAAAATCCTGGATGAATGTAGGCTTACTCTCTCTTGTTGATATGTATTTCAAATGCATCTGCTAGTTTCTTTTTTTGGAGGGGGGGGGGGAATACCCAAAAACCTGCATTTCCCATGATAATCAACCCTAGGAGTTTTTCCTCTCAGTTTTCCTAAAACGTTTGCATTGTCAGCTGTATGAATAACTGATGCAAATAGACTTGAGTTAAACCAGGATAAAATCCTACATGCCTTGAACATGTTTTGAATACATGCACATCATCAACTCCATCTTTATTCACAGTGTTGACACATGTGAGCAACAGAACTCACAGAGATGCACATAGATACAGTTCCTGTAATAAAAAAAAAAACAGTGTAAACAACAAAACCAGAATGCATGTGTGAGATTATTTGCATAGTCATACCAACAGAAACAATATCTAAATAATGTCGTGGCTTCTGTTTATCCAATGCATAAAAGAGAATCAGGACAGTGCAGAGCTGTGTGTGACCTTTTCAATATGTACTTTTCCAGGATGCCTTGTAAATGATTTTTTTCAACAGTATACTATAGGTATACCAGAAATCATTCCAGAGCTGAGTGTCAAGAGGAGTATGTTTATTAATTATTCAGTGTTAATGAAATGATTCAATTATATAAATGTTTCAAATAAAATCATTTTAAATGTTGTTGTTTTTTATTTTAAAAACTTGTGAGAAGATTGGCATACTAGACCAACAGTATTCTGGCTCTTTGTACAGGCGCCATTTATTGGGTGGGCCACAATGAAAGACTTTGAAAAGGGATTCCTTTGCAAACATCCTGACAGAACATGAATTGTACCATCATTAGCTTAATGGCTTATACTCAGCAATGTTGTTCTGCCATTAGTATTTGAAAGCCAGGAGAAGGTAAAGTATGTTCCTTAAAAGCACACCCCTTAAACTATCTTCCATTCTACCTAGATAAACCTTTTGTTTGATTAATGCAGTTTCATTTTTATCCACTGCTTAAATGATTGCATCAGAGCTATCTTCAGTGAAAGAAAAGTGCTATTGCTCAGACAGAAAGGGGGAAGAATAAGAATATGTAAGGAGTAGTTTTAAAAAAAAACAGAGCAGAGCTGAAGAACGAATGCATACGACTGAGTAACAGTCGGACACAGAGCAAGGAGCAAGTTGGTCATAGTATGTCTACAGCTGTAATGTGCTAAATTAATCGAGAAAAAAAGTTCAACTAATTTTCCCCCTGATTAGCCACAGTTTTACTGGAGAGTAGGCCTAAATATCCTAAAGCCATCGGATTCTGTCTAAAATGGAAGCTAAGCAAGGTCAGCCCTGGTTAGTGCTTGGATGGGAGATTGCCAATGAATACCAAGTGCTGTATGCTCTATTTCAGAGGAAGGAACTGGCGAAACCACTTCTAAGTATTCCTTGCCTAAGAAAACCCTATGAAATTCATGGGTCACCATAAGTTGACAGCTGGCCTGAAGGCACATATACACACAGGCTGCACTGAACTCACTATGGCTTACATTTATGTGGATGGGCATAAGATCACTCTAGAAACACAACTGTAATATTCATTACTGTGTGAAATTAAGGAATCAAGTGCCACTAATTTGTTCTAAAAATGTGTGTTGCGGGGGACCTTAATGAAGTCATTGAGAATGCAATGCAGTTATTTAATAAGGTATACACAATGAAAGGTAAGTCTATTATGTGGATATTTTATGTTGTTCTTCTTTGGATTCTCTCTCTCTCTCTCTCTCTCTCTTTGTAGGGAAGAGGGAGTATGTTACTCCCACAGGGCTTAAATGAATTATAGTTTGCCCAAAGAATCAACCCTCTCTCCCTTGCTACCACTTCCTCCCAGAAGAAACACTAATGGGGTAGAATGGCAAAAATGTTCAGTGATCATTAAATAAACTGTTGACTGGATGTAAAATACTTGCAGCTCTGGAGAAAAAAATGGCATTAAAATAATTGCCCTGGGCAAAATCCTCCTGGCCTTTAAGACTAATTTTCCCCTATGTTCAGAATGGGAGGGAAAGAGAGAACAGAAATGGAAAATGGAACAGAAATGGAAAAGCACTAGAGAGAGAAGAGTGCATGCTTATAACGGAAGGATAGTATCTGTCTGGAGGTGGGTCACTCTTTTTTCAGTAGAAAATAAAGATGATGTCTTTTCAGACTTGTTTATAGAAAGAAATGTACAATTCTATTTACAGGTAGACATAGAATGCTGGATGCAAATAGCTTGAGGAATGTGGGTTGTAGACATTAATGTGCCTGGACCTCTTGAGGAGAAGCATGTTGGGGGCTTCCTGACCCACTGCACCTCTCCAGATCCCGAACTGGTAGAAGGGACATTATATACTATTGTTATTGTTTCTTTTTAATACTTCAGAAAGGTAGTGTAAGAAAGGGAAGGAATGCCATTCTGCCATTGTTGTTGTTGTTGTTGTTGTTGTTATATTCTGCCCTATATCCCAGAATCTCAGAACAGCGTGCACCAAAAGAAATTTAAACAGTTTTCAGCATTCATCATACTAAACAACACAGCAACGTAAAAGAAGACCATTTAAAACCAGCTAAAACAGTGCTCAATATTTGAACCTGGCACTTATGTAGATTTGGATGAAATCAATTAGGCCTCAAAGGCAAAGCCTCCAAATGTTAAATCACAAAGTAAAGAATTCAAAATTTAAAATGTAAAATGAAGGTAAATTAAAATAGCTGGTCTATGTACCTGTTAAACAAATTAATGGCATAAATTACAGCAATGAAAGGTAGACTGGTATTACTGTCCTATTGTAAGGAGCTGATACTGAGGCCAAGAGATAGTAAATTGCCTAGCAACTTGAGTAGTACTAAGGGCTTTATCACACGAGACAGGCAAGCCACAATTACAGCAGAATAATAGCATCTTTGGTTGTGGTTTATCACACAGTACCCTTCCTCTTCTGTTGTTCTCCAAGTGGGAGACTATATGGAAATTGTTTCTCTTTATTAATGCAAAAATCATTAATGACCTTTCACGGGGGGGGGGGAACAATTCACCGCTCCCAGTGCTTGGAACATCATCCCAACCCTCTATTCAAGGTGTGTAATTCATGTTGTGTATTGTGGGTGTTGCCTTCTGTCTCTTTTGTATTGTTATTCTATCACAACTTTGGAGAGTGGTTGGCATCAGTTCTGGATCCAGGACTTGGAATAAGGGTCTCCTTAAGAGACTCAGGGGGAAGACAGGCTATGCAAGGTTTGGGGGAGAGTGCCTTTCCTGCAGCACCTGGTAGCAAGGGAACTACATGCAGGCATCTGCTCATGTGGATCTCACACCTGGCATCCCAACGATTCTGGCATCAGACTCATCAAATTAATAGGTGGGTTGGTCAATCCCTGGATCTAAATTCATGCACGTGCCAACCCTATCAGCAGCTGTAACCAATATAAGTTGTGGCCTACCTCTTCCATACAAAATGTTTGTTTGAGTGTTATTTCAAGTGTAAGAATCACTTACAAGATTCATCCTTGAATACGCCAATAAAATTGCTCTCAAATGTCATTATTTCGCTTACACTTTTGACTCTTAGGACTCTTTCAAACGGGGAGGAATTTCTCCCAACTCCGAATGGAGCCAATGCGGATTTATGTAAATTCGCTTGTTTAGCGAATTTACATGAACCCCTGCTCCGTTCGGAATTACTTCCCATTACCCGAAAATAACCCCCTCCTGCCCGAATTTGCATGCGAAGCTTTAATTCGCAATAACGTAAAACCCATGATTGCATTCGAATTGGCTTCCCTCTTGCCCGAATTTGCATGCGAAGAGTTAATTCGCAATAACGTAAAACCCATGATTGCATTCGAATTGACCTTAAATTATACTTCCAATTTAGCCTTGTATGAAAGAGTCCTTAGAAAAATTAGTGCTGCCAAGCGATAATTATACTTATTTGGGAAGTGGGGGGAGGTAACCACATAAATAAATAAACAGGCAAATGCAAGACACTTTTCTTAGATTAATCTTAATCTTCAATCACTTTCAAGAACAAACTGATTGAGACCCTGCATAATACTAGTAGAGGTTAAAATTGGACCAGGCAGAACTCCACTTCCTTCCTCTGTTCCTGCAAGACCACAACTTTTCTGCCATGGGATACCTGTACTGGAGAAAAGACAGAGCCAGCCAAGCCATGGCCAGCTGTGTTCCTGTGGCTAGAATGTTGAAAGAAAACATCCTCCTCTGGAGGACTCCCAGAAGGTCCAGGAAGATACAGCATTCTTTATGTATCTGACTGCAGCAACTGAGCTGGCTGCTACCTGCCACTCTGCCCTCACCTGACCACAAATTGGTCATAGGAGGTGTTCTGGTTTTCCCTTTGAAATGTTGGAGGATTTGCTGATCTGAAAGCAGATCATGCTAAGAAAAGTTACTTCTTTGGACTGGAATCCCAGAATCCACCAGCCAGCAGGAGCAATAATCATGCTGGAGGATTCTGGGAGTTTCAATCTCAAAAAGGACTATTTGCAATATCTGGAAACACAGCCAACGTATTTCATTAGTTTCACTAGGTAATGAGTGTGTTTTGATATTAGGATGAGACTCCTAGGCTTCTGCCTAAATCATCCACCTATCCTTTCACCAGACGCATTTATACTTATCATTCTGAATGGAGATATCAGAGGGCAAAGGACATAAATTGGCAAAAACATCTGAAAGAGGCAGCAGCAGCAGCTCTATCCACATGTTTTGAAAAACAGAATCCCAAGGCAGCAGCATTCAATGTGCAAGGCTATTCAGATTTCCATCTCTTCTCAACAACCACCCAAAAAGAGCAAGTCACGTTGGAAGAATTTGACAATTCAAGGGAGGATTGAATCTGGGATCGGTTCCCTCAATGAAATTATCATTAAAATAGCCTGGGGAAATGCATCTGTCAAAGTGACAGCTTACATATGGCTTGTGAATTATAAAATTCTTGCTAGTTTCATAGACCCCAGTGTTGATATTCCAATCAGCCAAGTGCAGCACAGGGCAACTCATTTCCTTTCAAAACATTTCTGAAGAACACACTGTAGATTTTGCCTTAATATATCTGTATTTTAAAAGGCCACCCTTTGTATATTCTATAAGTGGGTCTCCTCAATCTGTTGGATCTGTTGAATGTAAAACACTTTTTGTATACTAGGTGTTTCACTAGCCTTGCTAGTATGAAATTTCCTATACATTTATATTTTCTGAAATATAATAACATACCGTTCATACTAAACAAAGTAGTCCCACAAGTTTAAATCAGCTGGTGTATGTATGTGTGTGTGTGTATATCAAACTATCATAATCTTCCACACTTTTTTCACCCTAGCCCTACATTAAGGGATGATATGAGGTTTCAACATTGCTTTGAAACAATAACCCTCTGGCACCTTAAAGAACAACACCTTTTATTTTACATAAGCTTTCACAGCCTGCAGCGTACATTATTATCTGCATCTAATAAAATGAGTTCCAGTCTATGAAAACTTTATGTCAAATGGGGTCCTTAGGATCCCAAAAAAGTTCTTTTGCTTCAACATACTCCTAGAAATTCATACTGTTTTAGTTACCAATTCTACAACAAATAGGAGGGATAATGTGACTGGCTCACTAATTCTATGTACGCCCCTTCTTTATCCTTATCTGTGGGACAACTACAGTTTTATTATCTATGGAGCAATTTGATTTTTTCTTTCTGAATTCAAGATGTGTCAGAAGACCCTATGATAGGTTTACCTTAGGGTCGCCATAAGTTGGAAATGACTTGAAGACACAGAACAAGGAACAGCAACTTATCCCATTAAACTACAGGTAGACAAAGTGAAACCCAGGGGCTACATGTGGGGGCCCTAGGGCCATTTTTGTGAATCTTTGAAACCCCAGGAGTCAAAATCACACACACACACACACACACACACACACACATTTATATTCTCCCCTTCCCCCAAATACTCTCAAATTACCTCAAGGGGGGATGGATGGCATTTCCACCAAGTATGGAAGCGTCCAAGGCCCCTATCAGGAAACAAAAAACTTTTTTGCAACCCTCCCCCCTAAAAAATTCTCAGATATCTTTTAGGGGTTATGGGGGGGGGCATTTCCACTATGTCCCCCCAGCCAATTTAGGCCCAGGAGATACCTTTTTTGAAATAGGAAGTAAACATCAGCTGACTTCTGCTTACTTCCTTTTGCTGATAAAAGGCCTCTCATGGGGCTAAATGGCCCAGGCATGTTCAAATATATAGGACTTTATCACACGGGAAAATGGGGGGGGGGGAATTGGGGGTGTAAGCAGTGATTATCCTGTGAAAATTGCACGATTGCAACCAGGGAATAACCAGCAACAAATAATTCACAGGGAAGTCTCATGAATTATTTGTTCCTGGTTATTCCCTGGTTATTCCCTGGATAATGATGCTTTATTCATGATGTGAAAATCTTAATCGTGATTGGTGATTTCCACAGGATAATCACTGTTTAAACCCCCAATTTCCCCCCATGTGATAAAGTACATGGTGAGAATGGTCCCATGCCCTCTAGAGAGCACTGAGGAACATTTGGGAGCCAAAATGATTTATTTTATTTATTTTATGCAGAAGTATGTATATTGAAGGATGTGGCCCTCCAAGATCTTCTGATGAGCTAATAACCTTCACATTTGCCCACTTCCTCAACAGACCAATTGTAGTAATATATTCTGCATAGTTATTTTTATTACTTTTTGTCATAGAAAGCAGAAGACCAGAACTAGGAAAGGCAGCTATGAAGGAACTAGGCAAGATCCTGAAGTGCAAAGATATAGTATTGAACACTAAAGTTAGGATTGTCCGTGCCACTGTATTTCCTATTTCTATGTATGGTTTTGAAAGCTGAATAGTTCAGCTCAAAATTAGTCTAAGAACAAATCAAGTTTGAATTAATCTGAGCATGAATTATGATGACTAAATTGGGACTGTTATACTTTGGTCGTATCATGAGAATTCATGACTTACTAGCAACAACAATAATGCTAGAAGGCAGTAGGAAAAAAGGAGGATTGCATTCCAGATAAATAGACACAATCAGGTAAGACAGCCATGAGTTTGTAAGACCTGAGCAGAGGCTGTTGACAATAAAGTGACTTGGAGGTCTCTTATTCAGAGAGTTAGCAGCAACAAATGTACACCAGGTGTATTACACCAGCTCTTCTGTGTCCCGTATTTTTTTAAAAAAAAATCTTTTTTTTTTTTGGTTTTGTATTTTTAAGAGGTGTTAAAAATAAAGAAATTTTTAAAAATGTAAAGTAAGTTTGCATTGATGAGGCTTTATATTTCTGTATGTTTTATTATAATTTTTTGTTATTCTTTCTGTTTTGTTTTAAAAGATTTTTTAAAGATTGTTAAAAAATTAAAAGTAAAGTTATTAACAACCTCCCTTCATGCTGGCACACATTTACAACAGGGGTTACATAATTTATAGGTTCATAGGACACATTTCCCAAACAACCTGCTACAAGTAATGAAACGGAGTGCCACAGTTGAGCAGCTGAATATCAAATGCAGCCACAGGGGCTGGTTTCTAAATCACTGCACGCATAATGAAGGTTCAGCAGAGTTCTTACTCCTCCCTGGTAAAATATAGATGAAGCCTAGCATGAGCATCAGTGATGCATGCAGAAATCTCACTATCTCCTGCCTGAAGCACTGCCCAGTCTGATCTTCTCACCTCTTTTCCCAAGGACACTAGAACATATTCCTTTCCTATTTAGACCTGCAAGAGCAAACAGTAGTGTCTTGCTTTTAATATGTAAACCAGTCATGTAGACTAGCTAGCTAGGGCAGCCCCACTTATTAGGAAGACTGGTAATACTGCTCCAGGCTACAGATGGTGGACATGGTGCCAACAGCAGATGTCCCTTAACAGCTGCCCATCCATTACCTGAGTTGCCATCCTAGCACTGGTGATGGTTGCTTGTTGCAGGTCTAGTCCAGTGCAAAATTCATCATATTCCAATATGCCACAGAGAGCACCAGTAGGAAAGATCCATGGCTGATGAAAGGGCCTGCCAGCCTAAGCTATGAACTCCAGCTAGTATCAGACATGTGGGTGCATTGGCATTGTTCTAATATAATGTACATTGGCATCTTGCCCCATTACATTGCAGAATGTGTTTTAGTGGCTAGAGAATAGATGCCAGGTAAAGCAAAATAGGGAGAGAGCAATGGCAAAGTGTTGGAGGAGACAGTTACGTTCTAACTGCTGTGTTCCATTTATCAGGTGAGAGACTATACCTGGGTATGTTCCAGCTGCTCATCTGCACGTGGTAGAGAAGAAGTAGCCTCTATTCCCAGTGTTCAGTTGCTGCTGCTTCAAGGGCAGTCAGAAGAACCCTACCCTTTGGGTGCAGGCTCATACCCAATCAGTTCCTAGGAAAATGGATCCATACCTGGAAGCCCCTGGCTCTGGGGGCAATGATGGTGCACAGGAAGATACAAGATGCCTCTTGGCGCAATGTTATTTAAAAATATATTTAACTGAGGCTACCACTAAAGTCCTAGTCTTATCTACTGAGGCTGTGTTGTTTCACAGAGCTTTAGTTCCACATAAGAATCCTTCAGTACTAGTTACAGTCTCTAATATGACTTAGATAATCCTACACAAGGTACAAGGGAAGGGTGAAGCAGCATGGTGCACGTTATGCTCTTGGGGACTACAACAGGCCCATGAATATGATCTTCTCTTCTGTCTGCTTCTGCAGCAGTGTAATTTAGAATTGCAAATTGCAGTCTATGGAACAAAAAATGGCTCAATTCATGTTGCCATTGTTGCCCATCTAAAATTATTATTGTTAGCCTGACCATGAAAGAGCAGGGGTTGTGGGGTGGTTGGTCAAAGCCACTCTTTCCGTTTCAAAGAGTAAGACACAAAAAGTCTTCATACTAACTACTTGTTGCATCTTGCTTTCCTTCTGAGTTGACAGGCAATTCGTCAGGCTGCCTTGTGTGAGCTTCTTCCAGTTGTTTTCATCCTTCATTCAAATAGCATCTTCATCCAAATAGCGAAGTGTCGCATAATTATTAATGCCGACAAATTGCACGCAACATTGTTAGCACTGACACTGTGGAATCATAAGTCCTGAAGCAGGACTCAAACCACTCTTCTGTATAACATGTTACCTATATGTTCTTCATGTGAATATCAGTCCAGCCACTGGAACTGTAATTACATTCCTCTTGAATTGTAGTTTCCTTGGAGGATTTCTAAAATTAAGTTCAGGAATTGGAGCATGTTTAATTTGCTGCAAATTTCAGTTTGATCAATTCATTTGCACATTTTGGCCCACTGGGTTACCAATGAGCACCTCTACTGTGTGATTGCATCAGGATTTTTTGTATTTTTTTTTAACTGACGCACATATCTGTCTGTATACATTTGTAAACCATCACACAAAAGTCTTAATAGAATATATGAATAGTCACATCAACTTGGGATTGTTTAAGGGTAGCAATCTATTATCAATACACACAAGTGCACATGTGGATCAATAAGTTATCATACATAAAAACATGCATCCATACACATTGCTTTTTTCTATCAAAATATACTGGTGTGTCTTGATGATACAGAAATCTGGGAGCACACTATATGAAAGAACTGTAGAATCAGAAAGCTACCAAACTGTGCACATTAAATCTTCTCTACAAAATGTAGAGATGATACAATGAAGCTGCAGAGAAATCCTAATGTGCCAATAATATTTTATATCTAAGACCAGAATATTCATCTGGGTTGCCTTTCTGGGGTAGTGTGAGGAGGCTTGTTTCAGTCCTTTCCAGATGCGGAGGTTCAGGGGGTGGCATTGAAGAATTCTCTTTAATGTCTTGGTGGTTGGCCTCAGGCTGCTGGGGTAGGTTACATGAAGATGGTGGGAACAGTTGTTTGGAAATTGGAAGCATGGTGCCATCAATCAATGACACCAAACCCTGCTTCTCCATTCCATCTAAACATGAGGAATTCGTTTTTGTTCTAAACCAATGCCTGATGATCAGTAATGGGCTGAATGATCCTGCATAAATTGAAGTTTATTCCAGACAAGACAGAGGTGTGCCTGATCATTTGAAAGACAGAGCAAGGAACCGGGATTCAACATTTAGAGGATGAGTGTACATTTCCCATGAAGACACAGATTCACAGTTTGGCTGTACTCTTGGGTTCAACCCAGAACCAAACTGGCCAGGAGTATGTTTGCACATTTAAAGCAAGTGCACCAACTGCACCTAATCCTGTCCTGCCCCAGTGATTTAGGTCTTTGATATCCTCCATTTGGGTTTTGATAATGTGCCTTTGAAGAAATGTCAGGGGGTCCAAAATGAAAGAATCAGGACGCCTTACAAGGAGAACATCACTTTTCTGTTTTAAGAGGGTTACTGGTTATCATCCATTTCAAAAGAAAGCTCTACACAACTTGGGTCCGAGCCACCTGAAAGATTATATTTTCACAAGCAATCCTTCCTTGGACAGGTCTTTCTCGTGATCCATCACCTTCAAAAGCATATTTGGTGAGGTGGCAAGAGATGTACTCTTTCAGATTCTGGAGTTGCCTTCTGAGAGATTAGGTCACCACTTCCCTGTTCTCTTCCACTGGCAGAGAAAGACATTTGTACTTGGGCAGACCTTACTGACTGGCAGATGCAGGCAGATTTTAAATGGATGAGCTGGACTTTCTATTATTATTATTTTAACAATTATTACTACAGAGTTTTAAACTGATTTAACTTAATTTATGTTTTAATGTTATCACCAGTTTGTTTTGTATTTTAATATGCATAATGTATATTCTGCTTTCTTGGTAGTTGTTTTTCACTGACGTTGAAAGCCACCTTG
Organism: Urosaurus nigricauda; assembly: GCA_034509955.1. Lineage (NCBI taxonomy): Eukaryota > Metazoa > Chordata > Lepidosauria > Squamata > Phrynosomatidae > Urosaurus > Urosaurus nigricauda. The sequence continues at coordinate 248,974,747 of JAOEGL010000001.1, read as the reverse complement.
CATCTTAGCCATGGGAAAAAGCTGGGATATACATCAAAACAACAACAACAAAAAAACTGGTAATTTGATGGGCTAAAATATAGGAAGAAATTTAGATGAGGAGCATTTTGGAACTTTCTCAAGTTTAGGTTTTCTAACTGACTGTGTCCTCAGGTTTGTAACCATGAGAGTAAAATAAGTAAGTATCAAAATATAAAAATGTTAAGAAGCAGCCGTAGCATAATCTACTTCCTGAAAACTGAAAGCTACATATAGGAAGAAAGAGCCAAGTAGTCTCACTTATAACCTCATATTGTCAGCATCATATGTGCTGAGAAAGATCTTCCATAGGGAAATATTCAACCATGTGATTTCTCTGGCTGCAGCAATACAACTTATATGCCATTTAGGTGATTCAGGCCTCTGTGTGAACAAAGAATACCACACCAATTGAAGAGAACACAGTTCGAGGTCCAGGTGCCACATGATGAGGTGAGCTCCCATTACTGGTCCCACCTTCTCCCAACCTAGCAGTTTGAAAGCATGCAAGTGCAGTTAAATAAGTTGGTACCACTTCGGTGGGAAGGTAGACAGCATTCTGTGCAATCATGCTGGCCACATGATCACACAGTAGTCTCTGACAATGTTGGCTCTTCGGCTTAGTAATGGAGATGAGCACTGCCCCCTATGATTGGACACAACTTGAAAACCTTGTCAATGGGGAATCCCTTTACCTTTACCTTTGGGGGGGAAAGCCTCCCAGGTGCCAAGACCATATTTTCAGCTTTCTCAATGTGGTAGAATCAGTCCCAATTAATCCTCTGCCATCTCATTTCTTCAATTGCTTTTAAAATGGCACTATCCCATTTCATTATTAGTTTACTTCACCTGGTACAAACTGCATTCAAAATGCAAAAGTTGTTTGCACTCAATGGGGGAAAGGAGATGAGGGTGTGGAACACTGTCTTACCCTGCAGGTTCTGGCAAAGTCAAACTGTTGCAGCCCCTCTTAGCTGATGTTGTCTTTCTCTTTAATGACTTTTGCCATCTTGATCACACATTGTGTAGCCCAGTTTTCATCTGAGAAATGCTAGAAAGCATGCAAGAGCAATTGCTGATTTCCTTCCTGCGTGTTTACAGACGTGTGTGTATTTTTGAAATACTACAACAAATACCTTTTGGCACACAAACTTACAATGGATATGTGTGCTGAATTGTCTTGGTTATATCATTTGTTCTTAATGAAATGGCTGTCAAGGCTTTATACTCCTCAGTGAGATTGTGTTAGCTGTGGTTAAAGGGAGGGTTACCCAAAAATGATGGCATCTCCTTGGTATTTGGGAGAAATAATTAACTGAAAAGGAGACCTGCACGAGATTGGGTAACTTGAGGAATTTTTCCATCTATGTATTTCAGTACTCTGCAGAGAGACTCCACTGCAAAGGTGCAAGCAAAGGTGTGAAAGGTTGGATAGCAAATACAGTCCTCCCTCCGTTCTCATGCCTCCCCATAGGCAGATACATTAGAAACAACACAAGAACCATTTTGAATTTAACAGAGTATTACCATAGATACAATGAAAAACAAATGGCCATGGTATTCATTGATGCCAAGAAAGCTTTTGATAATTTGAGGTGGGATTTTATGTCTGAGAGTATTAAAGCTACAGGAATGAAGGGTGGAGATACAGTCTTTAACTGTTTTGTGATATAGCTTATTTAATCTTTATATAGAGAAAATGTGAAGAGCCTGGGGGAGAATAAAACCCATTTACCTTTTATTGCACTGATATCCAGGTTTTCCACATGTCTTCGGGCCAGCATGCTTGCTCACACATGCAACTCTTAAGTGGCCCAAAGGTCACTGTGCCCTCTTTAAAAACATACCTGACTCTAGACATCAAATATGAAACCCCATATTCAGCTAGAGGGATATAAGGCATACTAATAGGGGTGATGACAAATTGGGCTTCAGCCTAAAGAGCATCATTTTGTTGAGCATGTATGAAATTCTCTACCCTTCCACCATGAAATGACCAGCATTAGCAAAGTTGACACAGTATCTGGCTATCCCCCTTTTAAAATAATATCAGTATCCTCAAGCCGTAGCAGAAATGACCATACCCCAAGGAGACCTGGGAAGTGACCTTTTAAATTTTCCAGGATGCCTTGGAATGCCAATGCAGTGGACACTGGTAACAAAAAAGTGGAAGCTCAGATGCCAGATGTGTTGCATGCCAGGCTTTATTGGTCACTGAAGGTTAGAAGCTGACTTTGAAGGCAAGAACCTGGTGGTGCAAGGCTTGACCATGTATTCTGGTTAGTTTGTGGTCCAATACAACCATGCAGGTGGAGAACCACAGCTCAATAGCAAAGCACATGCTTTGCATAAAGAAAGTCACAGGGCCAATTCCTGGTATCTCTGTTTTTCTATTAAGAAAAAAGCATCAGATAACAAGATCAAACTCACCACCTAGAACTCTGGATGGTCAGGGCTAGTTTGACTAAATGATGCTGGGCTAGCCAGACAATACTCTGTCCTGATGTAAGGAGGCTTCTTGATTTCCAAGTGTATGCTAACTGAGGATAGAAAACTGGCAGCCCTCAAAATGTTAGAATACAAGTCCTGCCATTCTTGGACATTGATCATGTTGTCTGAGCCTGATGGGATCTAGGTCTCAGCCACACCTAGAAAACCACAGGTTCTCCATCCCTGTGTTAAACCACATTGCTAGATGAAGCTTTCTTTAGTTTCCTTTCTGTTAGCATGCTATTTCACCCATAGACTATACCAACAAAGCTATCAGTGTAGAAACTCACCTTCCTTTGCAAGATCAGGGCCCTGTTGCCAAGAGAAAATGGGGCTCCAGGCAGCTGCCCATTTACAAGGCTTCACCCATGCAGCAGAAAGTGATAAATTGCTTTTACTACAATATTTGGTGTCTGCATGATGAAACTGTGAATGCTCACTTTAAGAAAATTTGACTGGGGAAAAAGAATTATTGCATTACTATGGTATGCTATAGTCAAGAACTATAGTTGGTAATTTGTATTCACCTGTATTATAAGTTCTCATCCAAACCTCCTGGATGCTGGAGTAAAAATATACATTGGTCTATTAGCTGAGGCACCTCTCATCACTAATCCCCTTGTTCTCATGAGTTATTTTGGCTTTGCATGTGTGGATATAAGATCAAAGATATTGTCTTCTTTTTTTTTACCCTTGAAATTGACATTAGCTTTAATCCTTTATTTTATTTAGCTCTTCCATATGCCAGACTGATGCTGTCAGGCTGACCAAGCATCAGCTATATTTTCAGTCCAGGCTCTCCTCTGAAGCACCTTGTCAGCATAACACCATGTCGGTGTGTTTGATTACCTAATCTATGAGCAGATCAGTCCTCTCAGAAAAGAATGCTAACTCGTTCCCCAGAGAGCAAAGTTGTTATTCCACAGGCAGGTATGAGCAGCTATCTCACAGCTGCATCTGTGTGATTCCAGTAAAACAGATTAAGCCGATAGTATCAAATAGACATTTGTGCTTCCATCGCCACTTTCCAATGGAAGATTCCATAGCATGATTCACAAATTAACTAAGCAAGTCAAATATGTCAGCAAACGCAAGTTTGACTATTGGCTTTGCAAGTTTTTGGACAGCCACTGACAAAAAAGAAACATAAATGAGACAGCCAAGGTCACAAAAGAAATGAGTTAATCTGCCCAAAAATGCAATACCCGATCCTAAAGTTCTAAGAATTCAACCACTTTTCCTGAAACTATTCGATATCCTTTGCAGAAGCAGTTCAGAGTTTTGTTTTGGTTTTTCAATGCTTGAAGAATTTTTAATTGTTTTGTAGTTATGGTGAGCAGGAGATTTCTGAAACCATTGCTTCAAGGGGTTATCAATGCTCTTATTCAAGAATCTGGGAAGACTGAGTGGGCCTGTCAGAGTAGCAGTCTTATATGTGTGTTTTTAAAAATAAGGTGCTATATATATGTGTGTGTATATTATAGGATTTATTTCTATTCTGCCTTTTCCGGAGGGAATCAAAGCTGATTACAGCAATCAAGCAAACAGCTTCATTTATATACTGTTTCATACTGCCTAAGGAGTGTCTAAGCGGTTTACAACTGTAAGCTACTTGCCCCCAACAATCTGGATACTCATTTTAGCGACCTCAGAAGGATGCAAGCCTGAGTCGAGCTTGAGCCCTTTTGCTGGTATTGAACACCTTATGGTTTTGAGTGAGTGGCTGCAGTACAGGCATTTAACCACTGCACCACCAGGGCTCTTGGTGAAATTGAATAATTTCAATTGTAAACAACTTGGGGCAGGCATCTATCATTTTATTTATGAATCCCCTGAAGAGATGTATATACAGAGGGCACCATATTAACAGCATCAACTAGACAATGAAGCCTTTCCCTCTAAGAAGACAGAAAAACTGACAAAGAAGTCAATGCTCCTTTTCTTACATGTAATCTGGTATCTGGAAGACAGTGATGGCAATATATACTTCCCTGCCTGTCTGTCATTGATCTTTGCTCCAGCAAGCATATATGTTATACGTTCTATGAAGGGAGCAACTGCATGTGGGGAAGGTAATAAGGCGTGGGAAAACACCAAGCAAAGAATGGAGTAAGCAGCCTTTCCCCAAATCTGCATCACCCTCAATTGCCCCTCCAAACATAATTACTTCAAAAACAAAAATGGAACTTTAGTCTCTCATAAACTCATAAGATCTAATTTGCTCATAAGATCTAATTGGCATATAGTCTTACTTTTCCCTCACCAATGGGATTAACTTTCCACGGTGGTGGGACTGTGCATATTCCTGCTATGCTGATGGTAGCAGTGTTCCTGGTAGGGTTTCCCATGTCAGACTGTCTTTTGCTCACTCGATGCACCAAACAGCTCCTGGGCAGCAGCAGTAGTGCAGGAAGGGCATATAACACTGGTGGACAATCTCTCAGAAGGGTAGTCTACACATAAGTGCACTATGAGAACTGGTGTGCATTTTTGCACACTTGCATTGAAGGTAAATTGTTTTCACTTTCTTGCACAAATTTGCCTCTAACTGCATCTATTCATCCTCCTCCTGCCAAAAAGACACAGCAATCCAAATGCAAGCAAAGCAGACAGATGGCCAGGCAGGCAATAATGCACATTTCTGCAGATTGCAGGAGATACTCCAGTAAAAACTATGAAGCCTTTCTCTGCTGAATTTAAGGATTTTTCCCCCACACAAAAAAGCCTGAACATCTGCAAATCACATGTGGCTGGATCACATTCTATTCAGCTGGAATGAAGAATATTTTTAATGTGTAGAGTAATTGAAAGAGAAGCCTCAATGGACGGCAAATGAAACCTAAAGTCCTTCCTGGACACCAGTTCACTCTATGCATCTGAGGATATCATGGACCAAGTCTACAAAAGCTTATGCTACAACATCTTTTGCAGTTAGTCTTAAAGCTGCAACAAAATCCCTTTACATACTGATATTTCAAATGAACACAGCTATGCCTGGTAGTCACCCAGGTGTTGGAAAACTACTACTCCCATCAACTTTCACCATTGGCCATATTGGCCAAGGCTGATGGGAACTAGAGTGAAACAATATATGGAAGGCAACATGACCAAAGGTGGTTCAGCCACAGCAGCTGTACTATTACCATACAAATATAGTAAATGTTTAAGTATTGTGTGTCCCTGAATGTATATTTGGATTATTTGTGGGTCCCAGGTTAGAAAAGATTGAAACCTGCTACTCTAGGGATAGGGAAATAATAGAGTTAATTGACATTCAAATAAACAATCTGCAATTTATGTGATTTTTAAAATGCAGTTCTAGAAATAATGCATAGTAAATTCAGAAAACTGAACATTTCAGATAACCTAAATTATAGGAAAAGACCTTACCATATATAATAACATTGTTTGAAATGTGCTATAAAATGTTAGCTTTTATCTCTTGCGTTCTTCCATTGTTATTCATTATTAGTTTATCTTTTACTTTTTAAGGGTTTCAAATTTTTATTTCTGCTGGTTTTGTTCCATATTGTACTTTTGCATATATCTATGTCTGTTTTTCCAGGTGAAATATTTGAAGATCTCACAGTATCAGTGTAATAGCAATATTACAAATAAATAAATGTCTGCGTTTATACATTCAGATTTTACATAGTTAAAATTAAAATAGTTCTCATAAAATAACTCACAAAAAGGAATATATGTTTGTTTAAAAAATATTATTTTTTAGGAATATATCACTCCCAATGCTATACTAGTGCCATGAAAACAAGATGGAGCATTATTTTTCCATTTCTTTTTTGTAAATACCAAGTTGGCATGCCTTCCATATGTGTACATAAGAAGAGGGAAACCTGTTATAGGGTAAGGATAGATTTTTTTTAAAAAAATGATAAAAATTGTATAAGATGGGTTTCTTGAGTGTTGATAAATCCTGATGAGAAGATTCCAAACTGATGAGAATCTTTGCAGTTCAAGATTTGTTCTGCACAAACACACACACACACACACACAGATCCCCCTTCTTGTACAGAAATATCATTTTTCTATGCAGATAAAAGCATTTTCTGCACAGATATTATTTTCTGTCCAGAAATGCTGTTTTCTGTATGCACACAAAAATATCTGAATTTTTCACAAAATCCTGAGCTATAGTATTTTCTAGAAATAAAACAGCATTTTCAGCATGGTGTTTCCTGCCCTGAAAATGCTGTGGTTGGGGACTTATCCAACACAAAATTCACACATGGTTTTTTTTTTGTACTGAAAAGAGCATCATCAGCTTGGCAACAAAGTGGTTGTGTGTTAAGTCGCTTAACTTTGAAATAGTCATGAGGACCATCCTAAGGGATCCTATTGTTAAAGAAGTGAGCTACATGGAAGAACACCTATAACTCTCTGTCATTATGTTTGGGGATTTGTCATCACAAACATGACGAATGAAATATAAATACAGAATTTAAAGCTTTCATAGATCTTGCAGCCCTGCTGGATTTGATGAAAGCACTAAGCATTTTTACACCATATTTTTCCTCCTAATAAATGGCTGTCAGACAATATTCTGTGACTAATCCAAAAGGGGCTAAAAATGTGACTTCAGGCAGGTGCCGTATTTTTGTTGGGTGTAGAAAAATCTCAGCTGTGGATCGATATTCTTTCTATTGCTATAAGCACAACTTTGGGATTACAGAAGTTTTTTTAAATATTGTTTTCTCTTTTTGGCTCACTGAGTTCATGAACCAGCCTGTCCACTGATTAGAAATCAGAGCAGGCTTTTCTTAGCATTTATCCAGTGGCTGTCTGGTATGAAAGGTTACAGAAAATACTCAACACACACCCCTTTCCTCCATGGACACTGCAAGGCCATTTGCAAATCTTCAGAATGTGAGGTGCAAAAAATGCATTTTTTTAAACTTCTGGTAACTTTCCATAAGGGAATCCTAGTCAAAGGTCATTGTGTACGAAGACACTGACTGTTTTATTAATTTCCTATTTAATGGCTGCTCCACACTATCTGAAGGGAAGGGAAAGATTTTTATTTCAAATTGTGCCAGGGACACGTAGGTTTGAATTGAGAAATTTAGAACTCAAGGGAATGAGCATGTATTATCTAAACTCAGGCAGTAGAGGGAATAAAGCAGAACTTTGAAAAGTTACTATTTTGGATCGCAGCACTTCTAATCACTCAGAAAGCATGCTCACTGGAATAGAGCTGTGGAAAGGAGTATGGAACATCAGCCCCTCTCATTGGCTGCAGAGCTTCACTGTAGCACATAAGAAAGTTACCTTTATGTGTTCTTGGCGATTAGCATGCGGTGAAGTTACATTTTGGAAGACATGTTCGATGTTTCTTCATCAGTGTAAGAAAGTGTGGACATTCTAAACTGGCCAGGTTCAAGGCTTACTACAAATACTGGGATGCTGTTCTTTTTCCTTTGTATAATCAACTTCATGGTACCTTCTGTTACTATTATCCATCTTCTACTTAAAGCTGATAGTTTCAATGTAAGAAGATTTTGGCGTTATGCTAGCAGCTTGTAACAGGCTAGTGTAACAGGCTAACCACCTTGGATCCCAACTTGGGAGAAAGGTGGGATAAAAACGAAATAACTAAATTAAAAATAGTGCAATTTGAACCAATGATAAAACATGTAATTTCTCTAGATGCTCTAGTAAGGTAAAGGGGGAAGTAAACTTTTGTTGTCTAGGAGATCGATTCAAAAATAGGGCAAACAAAAGAATTACACTAGACTTGGTTACACGAGCCCCTATAGTTGATACCTCTCAATGAGGGTGAGTGGGCAGCCATTATTGGTGGTGAGGCCCTATGAGACCACCCCTTTCTAAGACAATGGGAACAGAGAGACTATCTTCCATAAAAAAAAAGCAGCTAAGGAAAAGGCAGGATATAAATAAAGAGGAGGAGAAGGGAATATCAGGTACTATCTTCATGCTCATTGATTCTACTTACTGATTATTTATTCCATCTCTTCATGTCTTTTATTTCTGTCATTCAGGAACTCTATGATAATAAGTCACCCTCCATATCTAGATTAGGATACAACTGCTTGGTATGGCACTTTTAGTAAACACTGAAACATTGAAAGGTATATTTGGAATATATTTGAGTAGGAATTGTCAAAGCTCATATTCTAAAATGAGTACCCCATGTTCCTTAAACTCTTGTCACCTTTCTCCCCCCCCCCCCAATGAAACTATACCATATCATGTAGTTTAGATGTGAAATCCAAGCATTAAATTAAGCTGCCAAGGGAGAAAAACATTCCCTGCCATATGGTTGAGGACCCTTACCAGGCAATTATTCCGTCCATACCTTTACTCAAAATACAGGGGTCCAGAGGGCACCCACAATCAGTGTTCAAATAGGGGAATTTTATTAGCTCAATTATAGTAGCCGTGAGGGTTTGGGCAACTGAAAGCTGGGATCCAGCTTGTGTATATCGGTTCCAAGAACTCCAGAGTGCAGGTTCAATGTAATTTTATTTATAACCAAAGGCAATCATCATTCACTCAAGGCACTCACTCACACACACATCAAAGAACTAACAATATAAGAGGTGGGAGCAGATAGCTACTTAAGGGGTTGCAGACGATAAAGCTGTACCAACTCCAGATGTGTAGTTCCAATAAGGGGGACAATGTGAGATGGAAAATGGCTCAGCAGCTGCCTTAGGATCATGGCATGCCCAGTTTATGCTGAAAGTGTCTGTCTGACCTCAAATAAGACTGAAATCAGGGTGCCTGGGCATACTTATAGGGCAAAACATATCCCTGGGCAGGCTTCAGGATATGAAAGGATTTCCAGGAGGGAAGAATGAACTGGATAATCAGTGCAAATGTCCCTGGACAAAGAAGTAGTAGCTCTCCTGGAGAGACTGTACTTGAATTTCTCTTCATGTGTAAACACAAGGTCTATCACCCACCAGCACTCCTATAAATGCAGGCATTATGTAGATTCCTATCTTGATTTATCTGTTTTGTATGTACTCTTCGGCTTTCCCATGCTGAGCCTACTGGATCTCCTTATATGACAAGGCAATTCCCGTGGTGTGGGAGCCCTTAGCTACATGCTCTAAACATCCCATTTCTTATATCAATTTGATATTGGCACAGAGGAGGGATGCATATGAGCAACAGTACTCCACATACATGGAACCAGTACTTATAATCTCCTTGTGACTGAACTGGAAATTTAGGGGTGGAACAGATGGGCAGGAAAAAGTGGCTTGAAGCTGCCTTTTCTAAAGCCACATTGAAACTCCACCAACCACATTGTCAGCTCCCAAGGCAGCTGGAGTGCTCATGTCATGACCACAAGATATGGCTTCAAGCCAGGAAGAAGCAGAAAAAAGCTGCTTATTTTTGAAACAGCTTTTCTTTGCATAAGGCAGCTAGAGGGCACTTTCCTGCTGGCTACAGGGCATGTGTCATCTAAATGCCATGCCTTCAAGCCACCTTGAAAGCACCTCTTTTTGCCTGTCTATTTAGCCCCTATTTCTGCAGTACAGACAAAACCTTAACTAACCTAGGCCAAGTGGGAGTAGGAGAGGCAGGGCTTCAAGCCAGCCTGAAAGCAGTTCTTTTTGCCCGTCTGTTTAGCCCCTTAATCAAGAGACAGGACAGCAGAACCGACATGATAGAAGACATTCTACTGTATTTGCCAGGCATGCCAAACAAGGGAGAAATATAACCTCTCTTTGCTTTCAAAGATATAGCCATGATAATCTGGAAAATCAGTATGCAAAGGGATTTTGTAACACCTTTGAGACAAACTGAAAGTGAATAATTGGAAGCATGAGCTTCCATAGACTTGAGTCTTCTTCCTCAGATGTAAGAGGAAGTGGACTCAAATCTACAAAAGCATATGCTACCAATTTCTGCTTTTCAATTAGTCTCAGAGGTGCTACAAGATCCTTTGGCACACACTCTTAGCTTGTTAACATAATATATGAAAAGGAGACAATGCTGGATGGGAGCCTGGAATCTTTTTCTATTTGTTAAGTATGGATAACTGTTTGGGTTAGTGACTTTTTCGATCATGTTATCTGTTCTTAAGCCAGACATTTATCTTAAAGCTTCCAGTTTATAAGAAAATCATAACAAAACTCTCAGTATATGTGCTTATAATTATTATTTCTCAATATGAAGCAGGCCAGTAATCTTTTAGCTTGTTCCTTTCCTTACCAGAATGACCCAGAAGGAGAGGGCAGGCACATGAGCAATAGTTTCAAATATTAGAATGAAGCTATTGAGGGTCTGGAGAGTCCCTGAGAACATGTTACCCAAATTGTGGGGAAAGGTTACTTGCGAGGGGACCCTTGCTTCTCAGAACACCACCAAAACAAAATTATATTACAAACTGAAGAAAATTAGGCCGTACCTTTTATTGATTACAGTTTCTCGTAAGTTTGGTGTTATCATGAGACCACATCCAAGCATCTGCCAACCTGCCTGTTGGTCGACGAACTGACTACTCTGAGATGAAAGCTATGGGCAGACACCACTGCATGGTTTCCCTTGTCATTTGGGGGCATGACACACTAGATGCTCCTTCTGAGCTGGTTGTGCAAGCAGCTCTCCACAACCCCAAGTCCCTTCAGGGGACACCTCCAGTCTTTGCTGGATCTTCCTATTTAAAAAATGCCACCTTCCTTGATTCAAGTCCCATTTATATGCACCAGTATGCTGGGGAAGAAGAAGAAGAAGAAGAAGAAGAAGAAGAAGAAGAAGAAGAAGTTGTTTTATTTCTATTTTCCCACCTCTCCCTTCAGACCGAGGCGGGATTCCAACAAATTATTAAAAACAATATCCAAAGTTAAAACAACAATCTAAAACTGTATCCTAAGGCCACTATATAATACAGTGGTCCCCCGGGTTACGAAAGTAATCCGTTCCGGATTACCTTTCGTAACCCGAAAATTTTCGTAACCCGGGGGAAAGAGAGCGGGGACCTCCTCGGAGAGAAAGGGACGGCCCGATCCAACGGATCGGGCCGTCCCTTCCTCTCAGCCGGCGGAGAGGAGGCCTCCTCAGAGAGAAAGGGACGGCCCGATCCGGCGGATCGGGTCGTCCCTTTCTCTCAGCCGGCATAGAGGAGGCCTCCTCAGAGAGAAAGGGACGGCCCGATCCGGCGGATTGGGCTGTCCCTTCCTCTCAGCCGGCGGAGAGGAGGCCTCCTCAGAGAGAAAGGGATGGCCCGATCCATTTATATGCACCAGTATGCTGGGGAAGAAGAAGAAGAAGAAGAAGAAGAAGAAGAAGAAGAAGTTGCTTTATTTCTATTTTCCCACCTCTCCCTTCAGACCGAGGCGGGATTCCAACAAATTATTAAAAACAATATCCAAAGTTAAAACAACAATCTAAAACTGTATCCTAAGGCCACTATATAAAACAGTGGTCCCCCGGGTTACGAAAGTAATCCGTTCCGGATTACCTTTCGTAACCCGAAAATTTTCATAACCCGGGGGAAAGAGAGCGGGGACCTCCTCGGAGAGAAAGGGACGGCCCGATCCAGCGGATCAGGCCGTCCCTTCCTCTCAGCCGGTGGAGAGGAGGCCTCCTCAGAGAGAAAGGGACGGCCCGATCCAGCCGATCGGGCCGTCCCTTTCTCTCAGCTGGCATAGAGGAGGCCTCCTCAGAGAGAAAGGGACGGCCCGATCCGGCGGATCGGGCCATCCCTTTCTCTCAGCCGGCGGAGAGGAGGCCTCCTCAGAGAGAAAAGGACGGCCCGATCCGGCCGATCGGGTCGTCCCTTTCTCTCAGCTGGCATAGAGGAGGCCTCCTCAGAGAGAAAGGGACGGCCCGATCCGGCCGATCGGGCCGTCCCTTCCTCTCAGCCGGCGGAGAGGAGGCCTCCTCAGAGAGAAAGGGACGGCCCGATCCGACCGATCGGGCCTTCCCTTTCTCTCAGCCGGCATAGAGGAGGCCTCCTCAGAGAGAAAGGGACGGCCCGATCCGGCGGATCGGGCCATCCCTTTCTCTCAGCCGGCGGAGAGGAGGCCTCCTCAGAGAGAAAGGGACGGCCCGATCCGTCCCTTCTCCTCCGAGGCCTGGGCGCCGGGGGATCTTTATTTTTTTTTTTTCGGATCCCGGGGGATCCTTCGGATCCCGGGGGATGCAATCGCAGTCCCACCAGTTTCGGATCCCGGGGTTTTCTTAACCCGGGGGATTCGTATCCCGGGGGACCACTGTACAATACACAATACAGTACAATCCACCCCCTAGACACAATCAAATACATGCGTAGCTACCAATCCAACAATTATATGTTCTAATTCCGAGGTGAGGTATTGTTCAATTATCTATTATAGTAGGTCTGGTGGATAGGCCTGCCGAAAGAGATCCGTCTTAAGTGCCTTCTTAAAGGCATCTAAGGTGGTAATAAGACGGATCTCTTCTGGCAAGTGGTTCCATAATTTCGGAGCCACGTCCGAGAATGCCCTGTGGGAAGTCATCATCAATCTAGTGTTGGTGTATTCCAGCAGGTTCTTCCCTGAGATTCTGAGAGTGCGAGGTGGATTATGTAGTAAGAGGCATTCCTTCAAGTAACTCAGGCCCAAACCATGTAGGGCTTTAAAGGTAAAAACCAACATTTTGTATTGCACCCGGAAGCTGATCGACAGCCAATGTAGCAACCTTAATATGGGGTGATGTGATCTATTCTAGATGCCCTCATAATCAGTGTGGCTGCTGCATTCTGGATCAACTGAAGCTTCTGGACTTGGTACAAAGGTAGCCCCATGTAGAGCACATTACAGAAATCTAAACGAGAGGTTACCTGTGCATGTACCACTGCTTCAAGGTCCTCCCTGTCCTGGTAGGGGCACAGCTGGTGTATCAACTGTAGTTGGTACCATGCACTCCTGGCTCTGATGCTGGACCTGAGAAAACTTCCTGTCTTTCCCTCAGGTCCCACCCAAAACCCAAAGCTTGAATCCCACTGGCTGGTGGTTCCCATGATTCCCCCAAAGCCCATGACAAAGTGTGCAAACTTCTGAGAAGAGGAAAGACCTCAGCAGCTTGTGAAAATGGTGCTGCCCAATCCACTGAGCAACAGCAAACCTGTCCTGGACTGCGGCCAGCACACAAAAACACACGCCGATAAGAATGGCTCAGCAATGAAGCTAGCTATGCAGCTGGAAAACAGTCTACAAACCTTGATATGATCTCAGAGAACAAGCCAAGGGCAAAAGCCAGAGTCAGGATATTAGAGATCATGGAAGTCATTTCGGTCCAGGGTCAGGGCAATCAGAAGGCAGCAATAGTCCACTTCTTTCCAAAGTCGTAGGTTCAAGGCAAACAAAGCAAACAAGGGTTCAGGAAACACGGAGCCAGTGCCAGTAGCAATCTCACTAAAGGAACTTGCAATAAACTTTGGCAAAGAGGTGGCATTCCCCAGTTGGTTAAATAAGAGACACCCTCCCTTGTGCCAGCTGTAGCTTAACTGCAGATTTTCATAGCCAGCATCCATAGTTTTTTGTTTGTTTGTTTGTTTGTTTGTGGGTTTGTTTTTGTTTGTTTTTGTTTTTGCTTCTCTGCAAGCCTCCAGGACCAAGGCAGGCAAGCACTCTCAGGTCTCCTTTCTTTAAAGGAAGGGACCTTCATGCTTGGTTCTTCCCCAGGAGCCACACTCAGCTGCTGAGCCTCTGAAGGGGGTTCCACAGTACTAGAGCCTGGCTGAGCCTCAACTCCTGGGGCTGGAAGGTCAGGGCTGGTGTCTGGCAGGGCAGAACTGGGACCTGGTATAGTTTCAATCTCGTCTTGCACTTGAAGAGACACAGCCTCCTCCTCATCCTCCGATTCATCCTCTTGGCTGGCCATGACAAAACCCACCTTCCAATGAGTCGGGAAGGGTGGTTTTTTAACACTACAGCTCCTCAAATCTCCACTGTGAGAGGTATAATCCAAAATGATCAAATTTTCCAGATTTGTAGATGTCACCAAATTAGGAGGAGGAGCTGATACCACAGAGGACAGGATCAACATTCAAAATGACCTAAATAGATTAGAAAGCTAGGCCAAAACTAACAACATGAATTTCAACAGGGAGAAATGTAAGGTACTTTTTCAGTTAGGGTGAAAAAATGAAATGGACAGATATAGGATGGGGAACATCTGGCTTGACAACAGTACATGTGAGAGCGATCTAGCAGTCCTAATAGACCACAAGATGAACATGAGTCAACACTGCAATGCAGCAGCTAAAAAAGCCAATGCAATATGGTGTCTAGATCAAGGGAAATAATGGTACCACTCTGTTCTGTTTTGGTCAGGCCTCACCTGGAGTACTATGTCCAATTCTGGGCATCACAATTCAAAAAGGATGTTGACAAGCTGGAGTGTGTCCAGAGGAGGGCAACCAAAAATGGTGAAAGGACAGGAAACTATGCTATATAAGGAGAGATTTGGGGAACTGGGGATGTTTAGCCTGGAGAAGAGAAGGTTAAGAGGTGATATGCTAAGCATGTTTAAATATTTGAAGGGATGTCATGTGGAGGATGCAGTAAGCTTGTTTTCTGCAACTCCAGAGGCTAGGACCTGGAGCAATGACTTTGAGCTACAGGAAAAGATATTCCACTTCAATATTAGGAAGAATGTCCTGACAGTAAGAGGTGTTTAAGGAACACATTCCTTTGGATAGTGGTGGAGTTGCCTTCTTTGGAGGTTTTTAAACAAAGGCCAGATGGTCATCCCTTGGGGGTGCTTTGATTATGTATTCTTGCATCTGATGGTCCTTGAGGTATCTTCCAACTCTATGATTCTATAATTCCATGATTGTATAATTCTGTTCTTATCAAAGCCCAGAAACACACACATACACACACTAAGAAAACATGGGGTCAATTTTTGTTCCAGTTCCAAAAGTAAGCCTTCTATAAGGAATGAAACTGGGGACAGAGGTTGTGCACCTAAAAATAGCAGATGTATGACAGGTTCAGCTTTGTATGCACAGGTTCTTTGTTGTTGTTGTTTTTTAATTAATCCATCTCCTACTCTCCTTTGTATGCCTTTGAGGAGAAATAGGGTTTCAGCAAGGTGTACATGAGCACCTCCATGAGTTCCAAACACTTCCCTTTTGTGTGCTTACAGTCAGTTTTCCCCTCTCTCGCCCATCCTTATAGCAGTTCTCACACTGTTGTTGTTATGTACCTTCAAGTAATTTCCAACTTATGGTGACCCTAAGACCTCACATGGTTTTCTTGGCATGATTCATTCAGAGGCTGTTAGCCATTGCCGTCCTCTGAGGCTCATAGAGTATGACTTCTCCAAGGCCACCCAGTGGATTTCTATGGCTGGTGATTCCCATCATTTTGGGAACAGGGATCCAAACCCTGGTCTCCATAAGTGTAATCCAATGCTCAAATCACTACACCATACTGGCTCTGGATTTTCAAACTACAGATGATAAACATGCTTCCTTTACAGAAATCCCCCAAATATCCTACCATATATTAGGGTGGAACAGGCCATTGTCCACACATTTCACTCCATGCCTCTGTACATGTGCTCAACCCAATCGCCACACTGCCCTCCCTTCACTCCTTCTTCTCTTGTTAGGCATGCATGTAGGTGTCTGAGTTCACCTGCATAGACATTATTATTATTATTATTATTATTATTATTACTTTGCACAATACCAGTTTCCCACAATTTTAGCCTACAGGAAAGCTGCAGGTATCATGTATGTCATTATAATAAATTCCATTCACCCTCTTGGGACACTGTACCAGTTCTTTCCCACAATCTCCCATTGGCATGCTCTGTTTCCAATCTATGATTAATGAACTGGTGACAGGTATCATGCATGGGCATCAAGGAGCATATTAACAACCATCTGGACTAGTGCTCTGAAATGCACTGTGCTTGCTTTTTCTTTTTTGGTGCAGTTATAGAAAGACATTCTATGCTTTCCCCTAATTTCCCTTACATGGGGGGGGGGGGATCCAAAATGGATCTCTGCATAAGGGATGGGCCAACTGTATTCCATTCTGTTGTGTTTGGCCATGTTCAGATGTGCTGAGCAACCTACCATACAATGCTGCTGGAAGCTGTCACAGAGAAGCTCTTCAAATCTCCCCTACTTGAAATGGAAGTAACAAAGGTGTAGGAATGTGAGACAAGATGTGTAGTGTGTCAACACATTCACAACTGACATCACATCCATCCAAATGGTCAACGCTCACCCCACCCCCAAATAAATATTGCCTAGATCACATTTCTACACCTGTGATCTATTGCAAAAAAAAAGTAAAAATTAATGCATTTCCCCCACAAGGCTAAAACACAGGGAAAAGTAAGTCGGTTACAAGATAATCAGAAAGATGGTGATGTCATGTGAAGCCTCTTGTGAAGCCCCTTGAGCAGATCATCCAAAATGTAATGTCATGCTCAAAGAAAGTGCCCTACAAGTGTGACATTTATATACAATCTTTATAAGATCAAAATGGTGTGGGAAAGGGCTATCATCCTACTTCCCATAATGTCCTGAAAATATTGCCAAATTACAAATTACTGTTAGATCAAACTGACTTGAGAGGGCTTTTTCAAGGAAATCAGACAGCCAATGCTTATGTGCACTTACTTGCCTGAAAGATTCATGGAGCAGCCACAAACATGCATTTTCCACACAGACACGTTACATTTCCTTAGATGTTTGTGTGTACCCACCAGAAAGGATGGGAGAAGCATAATCTCAAAGCCACTGCAAATTCTTCTATAAAGATCCAATGCACATCTGAACAAAAATACTCTGTCTCCCCCACTTCTTCATTGCCCCACTTTTCCCACTTTCAACCAAACTGAAAATTAACAGCACATACATCCTTGTTGTGTCTGTAACTTATCTAGCACATGAAACATTTGTGCTCATGATTAGTCTTGTTCTGTCTATCTCCATCCACCCACTGCCATAGACTTTTTCACACACACACACACCACAGCTGCATATTACTTCTGTCATTGTCTCCCCTCCAGACTCTCAATCACTCTTGTTCCCCCCCCTTTTCTTTTTCATTTTGGCAGCCCAGTTATCTGTAGCTTGTTATATCTCTCTTCCTCAGAGCCATTTTCTCCTCTGTCTTGCCAAGTCAATCGTACACAGAACTACCTTTCCCCCCCCACACACACACACACAACTGGCACACACACACACACACACACACACACTACATAGACAGAGGGAAGGCTTCAGGGGAGAGCATCCTTGTCTGGAGGGTGGGCGCTCTCAGAAAGTCTAGCAAAAGCTAACTCCAAACAGCGACTTTCATTGACCAAGTGCTTGCAGCTAAAGCTTATTACTTCAAATAGTGTTTGAAGTGCATCACAAGAGTGTTTTTCCTGCCACAAGTACACCACTTGGACAGCCAGTATACTGCAACCTTGGCTTACGTGCTGATGTGTCTAAGCCTGCTTTGCATATGGTTTAACAATACTTCCAAACATACTTTCTGAAGAAAACACCGTTTCTGCCTCTTAAGAGAGAGGTAAATACCTTGCTCAAGAGGTATGTATTTATTTCATTCGATTTACATTGCTCCTTCTCCCACGGTACTCAAAGGGGCTTAGACTAAAATTGAACAAATGCACAAAATGAATAAAAGCATTTTGAAAATCCAAATGCAATTTTTAAAAGCATGTCAGTAAGGAGAGGGGGGAATGGGACACACACACACACAGCAACCAGATAGAAGAAAGCCCTGTCTGCAGCAAAACAATGAAGTTGCCAAAGGACAGTATAAAAAATCATTTTCTCTGGCAGTCACAAGACAAAATAAATATTTTGGTCATTCTATTCATCTTGAGGTAAGGTGCTATAGTATTTAAAAGCATATACCTCCATCTTAGAATTTAGAACAAGAAAATGTCATTATTTGCTTTCCTCACTCAAGTTTATTGTCCCGAAACACACCAAATGTTGGAACAGTCTAAGGGTGCTCTTTTGCTTATCGGAGCAGCCTGGTAGGAAGAAGCCAGCCTGTTGACTTATAGCATCTCCATGAATTCTGTAGGGTTTTGTTAGGAAAGGAATACTTAGAGATGGCTTTGCCATTCCTTATATAGTTATTGAATAACACAACAGTAAGCTTTATTAGCTGTTAGTGGTTTGAGTTTCAAGGCACCATTTCCAGTAATTCCCAGAATTCATGAGATTATTCCTCAGAAGTCCTTGTATCTCTGAGCAACAGATGCCTTCTTCACAAATTTCTTTCTCCATATCTCGGACTGCTTAGTGACCAAGGATGGCATCTCCCCTCTGAATAACTGTCTGAAGTCAGTAATGGATGAGGGAAAATAGACTCAAACTGAATCCAAACAAAATGGAGGTACTCGCTATAGGCAATCCTATTCCGAGTGTGGAGATAAATCCTCCAGTCCTGGATGGGGTCACACTTCCCCTAAAGGACTGTGTTTGTAGCCTGGGGATACTTTTGGACTCATCACTTTGCCTGTCATCTCAGGTTGATGCGACAGCCTGAAGTTCCTGTTATCAGCATTGGCTGATATGCCAGCTACAATCCTTCCTGGAACGGGAGAACCTAGAAACAGTTGTACATTCACTGGTAATCTCTCGTCTCGATTTCTGCAATGCGCTCTACATGGGGCAACCCTCATGCCATGTTCGGAAGCTGCAATTGGTTCAAAACATGGCAGCCAGATTAGCTACAGGGAGTTCTAAATTTCATTCTACTACACCTATTTTAGAATTCCTACACTGGCTGCTTGTTAGCTTCCGGGCACAGTTGGTTATTACCTATAAAGCCCTACATGGCTTGGGTCCATCATACTTGAGGGAAAGCCTCCTCCCATACAATCCTTCCCGCACACTCAGGTCCTCTGGGAGGAACCTACTGCAGTCAAAGAAAACCAGGCTGGTGGCGACCTCCCAGAAGACTTTTTCAGCTGCCACTCCAAAAATATGAAATGACCTGCCGGAGGAGATCCGCCATATAACATCGTTGGAGGCCTTCAAGAAGGCAATAAAGATATATCTCTTCCAGCAGGCCTTCCCCAACTGACCTCCTCAGACTTCATTACCCCCATCAGATTTTTCCAATTTTATTGTGAATTTTAATCTGATGTTTTTAAAAAATAGCTATTTTAGATTATTGTTTTTTATGCTGTGTTGTATTGTTATTGTTTGTTTGTTTTGTTTTGTTTTTTGCTGTTCTTGCTTGTTGTTACCCACCTCGATCCAACACAGGGATAGGCGGGATACAAATAAATATTATTATTTGTTGTGTGCCTTCATGTCAATTAACAATTTTCAAATTAACAATTGACAAATTAACAATGTACACTGATGTGTTGTGTGCTTTCAAATTGTTCCCAGCTTATGGAGACTCCCATGTGACCCTGTCATGGCATTTTCTTGGTAAGATTGTTCAAAGGGTCTTTGCCATTGCCTTCTCCTGAGGCTGAGAGCATGTGACTTGCCCAAGATCACCCAGCAGATTTCATGGCTGAGCTGGGAATCAAACCCCAGTCTCCAGAGTCACAGCCCAACACTCAAACCACTACACCAGGCTGACTGATGTACACTGATGTACACTATATAAATGAATGATGATTAGCAGCAGTAACAGTATCTTCCTTAGAGTGACTGACAAGGACTGGCAAAGGGTCTCAGTCAAGTTCTTGCCAGTCAGATGTTTGTTAGCACTACCTGGAGGTGCCAGAAATTGAACGTGGGACCTTCTGCATGCAGAGCATGTCTTCTGCCACTAAGCTGTGGCACCTTAGCTTTACCTTGCTGTGCAACTTTTCAGTGTATCTTGTGTCCCCTCCACTCTGCCAGAGACCTGCACTGGCATGCTTGGGTTGTAACAACTCCTTATAAATCTGAAATGTTATTGTTGAATATAAAAGAAAGAGACACTGCAACACTGTGATTTTTCATCCAAATAACTTTTAAGGGGGAAAAATGTAGGCATGTATGGTCACTTCTTTCAGATTCATGGCAATGGAAAATGCCATTCGTCTTACCCAGGCAACAGAACAGATTTTTTTTTCCTTATCATTTTAACATGGCCTGCCATATGACAGTAAAATGATCAGGTACAAAAGAAAGGCTAAAAACATCTAATTCTGCTTGCAATGGGTTTTACAAGCCTCACTGGAATTAATTACTGAGAACTTGCACATGTAGTAATTAATTTTATGCAATTCAGCACCATCTGCAGATGCATTCTTTCCTTTCAAAGCTACTTTAATTTGATGTAAAGACTGAAATTGTTAGGAGTTTTTAGAAAGCAAAAGCCATTTACATCCTGTTTGTGTCAAAACAATTAGATAAAGAAGTTAAATAGTATTTAGAAAGTGAATTCCCCCCCCCCTTATTTTTTTATTAGCTGGGAAATATTTTCCAGTAATGGAAAAAGAAATAGCCCAGAAATGAACATTTTTAGTTTTGCACCCAAATAGTTTTGGAATATAGATATTTAACAATGCCCTAAATCCTGCTTGTTGGTAACCAGCATATTATCCAGATTACATTCTGGTGGCTTCATACCCCCCCCCCCCCCACCAAAGGCCATGTTTCAGACATAATAGCAATGTTTAACCATTTGTATTCCCAGTTTCCCCAAGGCTGTTAAAATGTCCCGCTTTCAGCCCTCTAAACTCCTCCATAGATTGCTTTGTTGTTGTTCTTTGCTGTCAGCTACTCTCCTTCGTTGTCCTCTTCCTCAATGACAACCATGCCTCCGTGCCCTCCCAAGCACGAAAGGAAGAGAAGAGGACAAGGAATGTGGCAACTGCAGATTTAGCACCCAAAGCTTTGCTTTGGCTGCATCTGCACTGCAAAAAACATGCAGTTTGAAACTGCTTTAACTGCCATGGCTCAATGCTATGGAATTCTATCATTTGTAGTTTTGTGAGATATTTCACCTTCTCTGTCAGAGAATTCCATAGCTTTGAGCCTTGGTAGTTAAAGCAAGTTATTACTCTGCCAGATTCAGCTTTCCTCAACCTTCTTCTCGCTCAGCAGCTTTCCCTTCCCTGCAGGTCCAAGAGAATGACCACTCACACATCGCCCAGCAAAAGCACCTGAAAGCAAAGGTCAACCTATCACAGGCTTTTTCTGGTGCTGAGAGTGTGTGATCTCCTAAGATCACTCATTGGGTCTCCATGGCCAAGCAGTAAATCGAAACCTGATCACCAGAGTCGTAGTCCAATGCTCAAGCAAGTATACCATGCTGGAGCTCAAAAATTCTAAACGCCCTCCCTAAGCTGTAAATTCTATGGAAGGGAGCCATAACAATTAAAATAAAATAATAGTGCTTTAATAGTGTATTGTTCTTAGGTAACTGGTTGGTTGTTTTGCTCATCCAATCAAAGAAGCATCACACTTTAAATTATTATCCCATTCTACAGATTTGGGATATTTCCAACAATGGCAGCCTGTAGTCCAAACGGCATGGGGTCTTGCTGCAGGAAGCAGTAATCCCCTTCCCTGCATGGTTTTCTTGTGAAGACATCTTGTATCAAGCACAGTATTTTAAAGGAGCCATACAAACATCTTCAGTTTGCAACTGTGATTCAAACTGCCTTGAATCCCATTTTGGGAGAAAGGCAGGATATAAATCCCCTAATAAATCAATCAGTAAAATAACCCTTTGTGTTTCTCCTACTAGTCCTTTCATCTGTTTTTTTTTTTTTTTTTTCATACCACACACATGCACACACAGCTTCCATTAATGCAGGAAAGGTCTTTTATTAGTAACTCTAGGAGTCATCTGTCTGGAAGCACTGAGATGGGTAGGAAATAACAAACAACCTGAATTTATACCCATCACCTATAAATGTCACACACCTAGGCATTCTCTTTTATGTGACTCAATGTGAATTGAGAAGTGACAGCTCACTCTGTAGACAGATATTTGTGTACCTTCCATGATTGTATGTGATCATTTTCACATAGGCTGCAGATTATTTCTTACACAGATGTTCTTTAACCATGACATACAAAATAGCTCTCAGACAATGCCAGAAGTAAAACAAAAACCCAGAATAAGGTACCAGTACTAACTAGGTACCTGAAACCTAGTTAGATCTGTTCTAATTATTTCTTATATGGAGACACAACTTTTCGTAGTGACAGTGCAAAACAAGGACGCTATATAGTTTCCCATTTTTCCCACTCTATAAATTCTTTTATCAGTGCTATCTAACATAGTAGCACAGTACGAGATTAGGAGTGGGGGAGATCCATGTTCAGTTCCCCACTCGGCCATGGATCCAGGTTGACCACTTACATCTCACTAAAAGAAGGCGGAAAACAAGTGCAGACACTTGCATAAAATTCACAGGTGCTAATCTGAAATAATTACTATTGGATATCCAACAACACATTCATAATTATGTCAATGTAGCTATGCATTCAATCCCAGCAGGAGCCATACCATGCAATGGAGATCTGTAGCGCAGATGAGGGGGGCACTTCAGAAGGATGTGACTGGTCCCCTCCCACCAGAGCCATGGAGTGATGAGTCCATCCAAGCAGCACTGCCATGAGCAGAAGCTTCTGCTCATCACACTGCAGCTCAAGGAAGGGAGGGGGACTACATACATTACTCTGAAGCCCCCCCCATCTTGCCCGCACCATAGAGACTTCTGTCTCACAGGACAGGTCCCTCAAGTTTAAGGTGGTATTTACAATTATGGCCACAGCACCATAGTGAATATGTACCATAGGGGAATATGGAATAGTTACAGATCTGTAACTCTGAGTCACAAATCTGTAACTGCAATGCAGGATGCCAGCTGTTATTTTAGTAGGCAGACAAATAATCTCACCATAGTTGGAAAATCTGACCAGATTACATATGTGGCTCAGACCACTTTTCTTGAGTAGTTTCCTTTCACGTTCAGACCAAACTTTGGAATGGCTTCACCCAGCTTCCCCAGCTGTGAAATACAAACCATTTCTCCATTAGAAAGTGTAAAGACATAGCACTGCTCTTCCTTTTTGTTCCTGAAATTGCTAGGCTGCTTATATTCTTCCTTTTTTAATCTCATCTTAACATCAGAGTTCCTCACAGTGCTTTTCATTTCATGCATAGGAAGAGGCAAATTAGGAAGCTTTGTATTTCAGTTGCTCAGACTGAATTTGAAGACAGTGCAGTGCTCATTGGTTTTGCTTTGCCATCCCATGCTAAGATGAATGCTTAATAATGATTGGTATCAAGGCCTACTTTAGACAGGATGTTGCCATATAGGAGAAGGAAGAGAAAATTCTCCTTTCTTCCTATTCCCAAGCAACAAGCGTAAGAATCATGCAGTCCTCCAGATGTAGTTGAACTAAAACTACCAGCAATACCCAACTAATACCCAACATTAAGTGTAGTGGTTAGGGCTCTTGGGACTTGTCATCCAAAAACATCTAGAGGGCCACATGATTGCCACCTGTGACATACAATGTCATATCTGAAATATTGCCTTTCTATTTCTCCAACATGGGAGCAGTTTGGGCATCTCCTGGCCATGAGAGAGCCAACAAAAAGTTTTATTTCATATCTGACATTGTGGTGGTTTAGGAAACATTACACTCAGAGTCTATTCTTGCATAGCAATGGTATACTTAAGGAGCTCAGAGAAAGTTCCTGAACTGCAGATGGCTCCCCATTGAGTTGAGTACCCTTATGCTTGAACAATTGCACAGCAGGAAAACATTCTTCTTCTTTTAAACAACCAGATTTCAAAAGAAGTAATAAGTCAGGTTTGCAAAATTTTAGGTTTGTCACTCAAGGGAAGAACAAGGACAAATAATAAAACTGCCCTGAAAGTTCAGTGGCAAAGCAGGGCAATCATTTCGTAGCTGAATGCAACAACTTCTTCAGTGATGAATTTTTAGCTTTATGAAAACTAAAAATATAGGCTATTTTGTTATTACAGTCAATGACAAGGTAACTGGTGAATGAGTGAACTTTTCATATTTCAACTGAGATTCTTTCTTTCTTTCTTTCTTTCTTTCTTTCTTTCCCAAGATGAAATCTATAACATTGCCCTTCTTAGTGTGGGAGCCATACTAAGCTCTGGGGAAAGCTTGGAGGTAAGGAGAGCGGGAGAGAGAAACACAAACTATAGGTGCCAAGATGCTTGTTTAGATTTGGTTTCATTTGGTTTGGTTTATTTTTAAAAAGCTCAAAAGATGCTTATCAAGTTAGAAAAGTTCATCAGGAATGGGCAACCATTTCAAGTTCAGATGACACATTGGTCCTGGCAGGACCCTCAGGAGGGCACACAAGAGCTCAGGAGTCAATAAAAAATTGGCATGTAAATCTAGGACAAAAGCATACTTTTGTTCATTTATATACTGTACACTCCACACAGAGATACCTCCCCAATCAGGGTTGACCATAACGATTCGATAAAATAAGGCAGCAATCTTAGGCTGCCAATGCTGGAGAGTAGCACCGGTAACCTGCAAAATGTTTGTTCCCTGCCTCCTGCCCTTGAGTGAGAATTCTCTTTTTAACAATTCCTAAGTATCTGCCAGCATTAAACCTCCCCTCACATTGTGGGCACCTCACATGGATCACAGGGCCAGTTTGACACCACTTTAACTGTCATAGAAGTCTTTGGCGGTTGCTCAAATTTATTTATAGCTGAACCATGCTGGCTGTTTGCTGTCAACTTGGTGTCTCCCAAAGTGTCTCTGCCAGAGACATTTGCTATGGATCAATGCTATGGAATTCTGGAACTTGTAATATTTTGATCTATTTAGCCTTCTCTGTCAGGGCTTTGGTGCCAGAACTACAAATCCTAGGATTCCACAGGATGCAGCCATAACATTTAAAGCAGTATTAAACTTCATGATTTCTGCAGTGTAGCAGCAACCCCTATTCCAAAAGCAATTACAGTAATACTTGCTATAGCTTGGTTCACAGCCAGTGGCTAAGGTACAGAGTGGCATTATCCTATAGTCCCCTCTCTATTGCTTCTCCTAAGTCTCCCGACCATTTTCCTCTTAGAAGACTTAGGAGTTTATCAGACGGGAGGAATTCCTCTCTATTTCGAATGGAGCCAATTCGAATTCATGTGAATTTGCTAGTTTAGCAAATTTACGTGAATTCTAATTGCATTCAGAATGACTTCCCATTGCCCGAAATTGCATGAGAATCTCTAATATGCAATAACATAAAACCGATGATTGCATTCAGAATGATTTCCCTTTTGCCCGAAATTGTGTGAGATACACTCATAAGCAATAACATGAAATCCCATGATTGCGTTTGGATTGCCATTGGATTATACTTCCAATTTCCATCGTCTGATAAACTCCAGAGTCATATGCCTCACAAAACCTGTTCTCACTCCTTGAAGAAGCCTTCTGTCCTTAAGTGGACACTATTCTGTTACCAACATTGTAATAAAATTCAGATGTCAATGTATTTGGCTTACTGTACGTTTTGCCCTTTGCTTCGGACAGAAAACTATCTCCAGTCATTCCTTCTGGCCACAATACATTTGGAAAGTAGGCACAAGGCTGCCATCAGTTTAATCAAAAGCACCTCTAGGCATTTTAGTGGGGTTTATATGAGGATTACAAATTGGACCTTTCGTACTATAAAGGTAATTGTTATTAGAAAGTATAATTCAGACAGGCAGGTTTGGGGCAGCCCAGTCCTTCAATGGGGTCAACTGTTTAGTTTTCATGTTTTTGGCTTAACACTTTTTGAGTCTGGGCTCAAGACCACTTCACCACTTGATGAATGTTGACTCAGCTAATAGCAGTTATACATGCACTTGCCAGATCTTGAGAATGGCTGCATTTGCAAACCAGGCCTCTTTTCATATACAAAGGCTGCATCTGCACTGCAGAAACAATGGAGTTTGACACTGCTTTAACTGCCGTGGCTCATTGCTATGGAATCCTGGGGTTTGTAATTTGCTGTAACACCAGAGCTCTCAAGCAGAGGAGGCTAAATATCTCAAAAAACTACAAATTCCAGAATTCCATAGTACTGAGCCATAGCAGTTAAAGTCGTGTCAAACCACACTGTTTCTGCAATGCAGATGCAGCTAAGGTCTTGAAATCATCATTTACCCTCTTATTTGAACATAGATTTTGGCCATGATGGGAGTGAAGGAATGTTCTGGGATGATTAGAGTCAAAAAGAGTAAGGAGGAAAAGGCCCATGCTCCTATGTTTTAAAAACAAAATTTGGGAGATACGAAACTGACTACAAACAGCCTGCATGGTTCAGCCATAAATAAATTAGAGCAACCTCAAAAGACTTCTCTAGTTTATACCAGAGTGTTTTCTTGCCAAAATTCAGCTTTGACAAACAATCACACTTAGGTGGCAGAGAAAACCCTCTTTGCCACTTTCTTTCTCTTAATCTGAACCGCAGCTCTGGAGTCACAGAATGTTAAATCTATCCTTTCACTTGCAGCACTAGGAACAAGGGCCTTGCTCTGTTCTGTTACCCTTATTTAAAATCTGTACCACAGAACTAATTCAATTATGCCATAATACTCAGTTGTCACATTAGGCCCCGTATTTCAGAAATTCTGTGCATTTTTCACAGCTAATTTGCTTCTCCAATTTCACAGAGGATTCAAGTAATGGTACAGCTTCAATTGTTCGCTGCAAACGCAGGGGGAATAAAAACCCTAAAAGGATTGCCTTCACTTCACTTCAAGGAGAGTCTGAAAATTGCTCCACAATGTTTCCCTCTCACATTGGAAGGGATAATGTGCTTCCATCCAAGCTGTTAGGCTGGCTACAAATGCACTACATCTGGTGTCATATTTCCTTTAAAAAATCAATTCACACACATTTTTAGGGGATTCAGAGCAATGGGAGAGTTCCAAAGGTCTCCAGCAACATCCAAAGCAGAGTGCATTCAGTGCATGTAACATGATTTGTCCGCGCACCAGTCTCAAAACAGCAAGCCAAAGGTGGCAGTGAAAGCTAAAATGAGACTGCTTCAAAAAACCTGAAGGATGTTATTGATGCACTCAGGTTGAAACAGGGCAGATGGAGCACAAAGTTTTGCACCAACTGCTAACTGCTTAGCCAGAATTGGGTGTAAGGCCACTAAAGAGCATCCACTAAGCTCCCAGAATAGGAGGGCAGAAGAAATATGGAGGCAGAAGAAACAGAAAGTTTTATGACTGTGGAGATTATCACACAAGGTTTCTCTAGTACAGCAATCAGGGCTTTGCAGCACATGGAAACATACCATATTGAAGCCATCTTTATTGTACCTCTACTTCAATACCTGTATGGTGCTGCATTGTGTAGTGCACCTGTATCCACACTGCCCCACTTCCACTTCCTCCCCATTATTGCCCTACTTGGAGCATGCAGCTGCGGGGAAGCAAGATTGGTGGCGGGGGGGGGGGGTGAAAGGAGGACAGATCAAGAATGACCAATTGGCAGAAGGGTACATGGACAACAGATCAAGTGATGGAGTGGCATGGGGAGAACAGATCAGATGGCAGTGTGTGTGGAGAAGGACAGATCAGGTGGTGGGGATGCAGGAAGGAAAGATCAGGCAGTGAGGGGTACAAGGAGGACAGATCAGGTAGTAGGTAGGCAGAGATAAGAACGGAGGTGAGGGAACAAGCAAGCCCAGCTGCCAACACCTTCCAAATAGCAAACAGCAGTCAGCTTATGGAAGGTGTTGGCAGCCAGGATCACTGCAAGGGGAAGCAGGGAGAGGAGGAAAGGAACAGAAGCTTCCCAATCATATCACATGACTGCCTGGGAAGCAGAACTCTGAATAAGGACCTACTGCACCAAAGGCAGATGTAGAGTAGCTGTGCAATTGAGGGTCTATTGACAGGTTTTGCCCATCAATGAAAACGTGCACAACAGTAACAAATATAATGCAGGGCAGCAACAGGATGGACATGACATCATGTGATAAGTATGAGCCAAAAACATTTTTATCCTGTTAAAATTCTACGTTTTAGCCTTGTGTTATAATTTCCAAAGAGGGTACCACTCAGTCACTTACATGCTACATACACAGCCCCTACACTGTGTTTTTACTATCTTTTAAAAGATAGATCTGCCCGGTGTTTTATAGTCTAAAGGTGTATTTGCACAACATAGCTGTATTAAGGTGAAGATGAAGGCTTTCATAGCCAGTATCCATAGTTTTCGTGGGTTTTTCGGACTATGAGACTGTGTTCTGGAAGAGTTTAGAAGAGGAATAAAATCTTTGAGAACATGGCCTCATAGCCCCCCCCCCCAAAAGCCACAAAAACTATACCTGTATCAGTTTAATAGCATTTCCAACATGTTTTCTGTGTCTCCCACATACCTTCTTACAAAGTCCACATGGGGTTTGATGTGGTTTGCTTCAGCAAAGGATTCCTGTTTGCCACTCTTCCATGAAGCTCAACTTTGTAGAGCATCCATGTGATAGTTGTCCCATGGATGATTTCTTCCATCTCATTTTTAGACTTTTCCAGCAAATTCAGAGTTACCATTGGCTTCTTGGTTGCTTTTCAAAATTGTTTTTCTTACCTGGTCCCTAGGTTTTGGTGAACAGCTTTCTCTAGACAGAATCATGGTAGAGCCATATTATTTCAATTTTGTAATAATGGATTTAATGATACTGCAAGCTGTTTTCATACAATGAGATTTTTCACACACACACACACATTAACCCTGATTGATGTTTATGCATGACTTTCTCCTGGATTTATTAGGATAGCTCCTTATTCTTCAGGATACTCTTTGTTCAAACATGCTGACCTACACACTCAAGGGCCTTGCAGAAGCAGATATATTTAACCTGAGATCACATCATATGAAAGTGCATTAAACTATTTATATAACTTCTGGAAACAGTGAGTTAAATCAGAGCTTATTTAGGCATGTCACAACAAAAAGAATGAATAATTTTGCAACAATTGCATTTCAAGGTTGTCACACAACAAAATGTGGATCCTTGATCATAAAATGTGTTCTTGCACCTCTAACAGTAGTTTGGCAAAAGAGTAATCACCAAAATTCTCTGTGTCTCTGCATGCTCAAATGACAGGAGAGGTAACATTGCAAATACTGCAGATAAAGGTGCTGGATGCTTCATAGCATAAGTAGCATACCATCCTAATTTAGACTTATAGGAGTCTAGTGGAGTTCACATTAATCTCATACATTTTTAACACTAGTGATCTTGTGAAAAACTACTGCTTTTCTGAAAGGTCAAGTAGGTAGCTGAAGGGCCTCTATGGATCATACAGTGTCGTGCAGTAATGAACCTCCCTCCCCCTATCCTGTTCCTTTTCCTTTTTATATAACAGGAATCCACTTACAGGTTTTCAATATTTTTAAAAATAACTCTTGTTCCCTGCAGATACTGTCTTTTACATGAAACAGGGAAAGTAGAAAACCGCCTTTTAAATGCTCTGGTATGAATAATTTTGTAATTCTGAGGATTATCAAGACAAGTTGCAAAAAGATGCCATCCCATGCTGGGGGAAAGGCAAGATAAAAATGCAATAAACAAATAGCCCCGTATTATTGTTAATCTGGCCTAGCATAAACACAGGGCACGCTTCTGACCTTCACCTATTATCTTTAGAGTTCTGAAACAAACCTAGATGGGATGATAAAGCTTGCTGCCATTTTCCTCCCCCTTGATGTGTTGTTTTTTACAATATGTGAACAACAACTAGCCAGTTATTACATGATATTGTTGGCTCATCAATGATGTTACCAGGATGACTGTATATCTCCTGACAACATACATCTGTGCCCTTGTGTGTTTGTTCTACTTGGAACTGCTTGAATCTCACTCATGATTATTGCTGTTGTTGTAAACTGCTTTCAAGTGGATCCCAACCCATGGCTACCCTGTGGATGAGATCTCTTCAGGACACCCCTCCCCCTGTTCTCAGCTGCTATGCTCTGGTCCTACAAATTGAGGCTCATGACCTCCTTCTTTGAGTCTATCCAACTGGCATGCAGCCTTCATCTCTTCTGCCTTTTACTTTCCCTGGTATTGTATTTTCTAGTGAGTTGTGCCTTTTCATGATGCAGCCAAAGTATCACAGTCTTAATTTCGTCATCTTGACTTCAAGGGAAAGTTCTGGCTTGATCTGTTCCAGAATTCATTTGTTTGTCTTTTTGGCTGCCCATGGTATCCTCAGCAATCTTTTTCAGCACTACATCTCAAATGAATTAGTTTTCTATTTGCTTTTTTTTTCACTGTCTAGTTCACAGTTGTACATGATAATGGGGAATACAATTGCCAATTGGCAACCATTCTGTTTTTCCGTATTGTTTTCTAACCGTAGCCTCTTGTCCTAAATGCAGATTTCTCATCAGAACTATCAAATGTAGTGGCACTCGCATGCCTTTAAGAGCATGATCTCTGCAGTCAATGGCTTTGCTATAGTCTATGAGAAGGATTAACTAAGAAGACCTCTTTGCCAAATCCTTGAGTCAGTATCCATACTGAATGGAAATGAGGACTGTGACTCTATTAACTGCACTATGTTAACTGTGCTATCTGTTCATTGCTTGCCATTTATGAAGTTCTACTATAGTATTTGCTATTCCCCAATGCAATCATTGTGTGCACTTCAATTCTTGTGCATTCAATAAATTTCCCTTCAGATAGCTCCGTGTGACTGTGGGTTGTTGACACTACTCTGCCTATGACACTCCATTGCCAAGATCAACGATCCCTTATAGGTTTGTATTCAGAACATAAATGAGTTAACACATTTGTTCTGAGACCAGACTAGTAACATTAGTGCTTCCTGCTCTCAGTAGCAACAACTGTCCAAGTTTTCTACATGCTTTCATTTGAGATCCTTTAACTAGATGCAATTTAAAGAAATTATTTATCCATCATGCACCAATGGCTTAACTACTGTGCATAGTGTAACATGACTATATGGATATCACTTTCCATTGTTTTATGTGCTCTGAGGTAAACTGGCTGTTAACTATGATATCATTGACTACCCTTTAATAAAATAGTATGTTAGCTTGCACAAATTCCATGTTTCCAAAAGTCAATCAACTTCAATGGAAATTGTTCACCCTCACAAGGCATTTGGCCTATAAACTTCACATATCTTTCAAAGGGACTACCCTGAAATAAAACAAGTGATTTAGTACTGCAGGCAATGACAGGTCTGAGTTTGCCATTTATTTCATTTTTATTTATTACATTTTATCCTACCTTTTGCTAAAAAAAAATAGTACTCAAGACACCTAAGATACATCATTAAAAACAAATTAAACAATAAATGATTTTAATAAGCCCAGTAAATTCATGCATCAATTGATGGATGTCAAAATAGGGCATTTTGTTGAGCAAGAGCAGTAACTGATCACAGTTCCTCATTCTTATTCCATAATCTGCTAACAACACAAAAGACCTTTCTTACGTGCCCATCAAGTAGTCCCCCACAGACAATAACATTTTCAAGAGGGCTTCTCCTGGAGACCATTACATCTGAACAGTTTCCTAATAAGACAGGCAGTCCCTTAGAGAGCCAGACCCAAGTTGTTTAGTATTTCAAAAATTAAAACTAATTACTGTACTGGTTAGTAATGGAGCTGCCAAATTTAACATTAGCTGAAGTGCCAGAATACTCTTCTAAGGTAGCTCCCACATATAGTTCATTAAAACAGTCAAGACACAATGTAACTGTTGTCAAGTCAAATTGGCTCAGACATTTTCTGAAGATACCTTATTGGCAGAACACATGATTCACACAAAGTTCATTCCATTCCTGGTATCTTTAGGTAACACTAGGAAAGACCTTTGACCACCTGAAATCACTGAGAGACAATAGCAACACTTAGAACTATACATTATTATTTTTTTAGTAAAAGGCTTGCAAAAAGTATTGGGCACATGCTTTGAAATGGACATCTTCTGTGATAATACTATCATATAATATCAACTATAACTGAATACCAGTAAGTTCTTGGAGCTAGTGCTCATTCATGCTCAAGCACAGGTTCAAGTAGATTAAGGAAGAGGAAAAACAAGGCATACATTTTTGCTTCAGTTTTATGTTTAATGGTGACAAGTTCCTCAGGAACAGACCATGGAAAATGCAAAACAGTCTCAAGTCACAGGTTCTCGGAGAAAGCCGAATCATGATACAGGCAATCCCAATGTCCAAATGTGAAAAGCAGTCCTGAGTAGCACCCAAAGCAAATAATCCACAGTACATACCAACAGTCAAAGATCCACCAAAGACACAGTCACAAAGGAGCATTAGATCTGATTGTCTGCAGCTTCAGAATGGCCTTGGCTGAGCTAATTTATAGCCAACTGTAAATCAGCCTGAATTGTCTAATTAGCTCTGTGTTTTCCTTTTAAACTGGATCAAGATATTTCCTATCCCTTTGCAACCAGCATTTTAATCTATTGTGCTCCACAGGATGAAATGCCATTCTATTATCCTCATGAGCTGCAGGAGCTGTGAGAGATGATCTGGGCTCTTCTTCTGTAAATGCCTTGGCAGGACTGCATCCCATGGCTCCAACTAGAGTCTGTTATCTTGACTGTTTTTTTTACCTTCCTCATCTGAAGATGAGTCCTCCAGGTGGGACATGATACTCAGTTCTAAAGAAGTCAAACATGGTGTTTCTCCGTTGGCCTAAAGCAATAATTAACACTATAAGCGATAAGGTGTTGAATTTCACTGGTAGGTTAGTTTTCAATAAGGGGATATGTCTTGTCTCCAGGTACAGTCAAGATATAAAGCTTCTTGGGGTGGAAGCTTCAAAGTAGTTTATCCATGAGGCTTGTCTCTCACTTTTAAAATATATGAATAAAATATGAATATATTGGGCTGTCTTTTAACGTTGACAATCAGCACAAACGAACAGACATAAGAACAGAAGAAGAATTATGCTAGATAATACCAAAAGGCCAATCTAGGTCAGCATCCTGTTTTCTGTAAGAACTGGCCAGATCCCCAAACAGCACTAGGAAGTAACTACTTACAATATTTTGGGGCTGTACAGACCGCCTGAAAAACGCGGTCTGCAGACATCCCTATTTTCTACATAGCAGCGCAGCAGCAACCAGACGGAGCTGCACCACTGTGCAGCAAAAAAGGAGCTGCCTAGCGCAGCTCCTTTTTGTGATGCACTGAACTGCAGCCCTTAAGACATCACAAATGTGTGGCGCCATTTGTGTGCTGTAGCGCCACTGCACAGCTACGGTGTCCGCTGTGTGAGCAGTCTGGCGCAGCTGTGATATCACTGCGATGTCACACGTCTGGGCACCCAGTCCTTTTTTTCCCTGAACACGCCGCCAGGACGCCACACTCTGGCGGTCTGTACAGGATCATAGTAACTCATTCATTCCTTTTCCCAGCACTAATCCCCTCCATCCATCTGAGGAAGTAGACCAAGTCTGTGAAAGCGTATAATCAGTCTCAAAGGTACTACAAGACCCATATGCATACTTCATTACATTATAAGCATAACTTAACAAGGGATAATTTTACTCCCTTTGCACTGTTTTTGTTAGGTATTTCCAAGTTGTTGCCAGAATCATAGTTCAGTGCTCAAAACTACACTGGCTCCCTAGCTTTTTCAATAAATGAGGAAGGAGAAATATTACTAACTGCTGGTTAGTGCAATGCCTCACATTCTGTTATGAATGTTGAGACAATGAGTGTGTTTTGTACTACAGGACAGTCTGCAGCTCAGTGACTGGCTAGGAGTGGTACGCAGCAGAGGGTCAGGAGTGATACATGGGGGGGGGGCAGTTCCCACATGTTAAGTCCAGCTCCTTACCTACCGGATCAGCCCCCACCTCTTCCCCCCCCCCCACTCCTTGGTCCAGCCTCCCATTGCTCAGGGAGGCGTCTTTGCTTGCTCCATCCCCCCCTCCATTGCTACCATGCCTCCGAAGCGAGCCCCCAAAAAGGGGAAACCCCTCCAGGCCCCTCATGTGGGAACAGCCAGGGAGGTCCTGGTCCAACCTTGCCATAAGCACACTGCCCCTCCACCTCCTGCATTGGGAGGTCCCTTGCTCCCTCCCCTTCCACATACTATATGTGCTGGTGGAGCAGGTGAACCATTTGGGAGCACATGCTGACTGCGGCTAACATGCCAGCACTCCTAAGTGACTTCACTGCAGATGCTCACTGGGCCCAGTCCAGGGACTCCAAGAAAGGTAGGAAGCAGAGGCACTCCCCAGAAAGCTCTAGCAGCACCAGCACCAGCAGCACAGAAGGATGCAGCAACTTTACCAGCAGTTCCCCCTCCATTGGGCAGTCCTCCTCTGCTGGGAAAGCAGAAGAGGAAGAAGCAGAAGATGGAAAAGATGGCAAGGAAAGGAGATCAAAACAGGGTGCTGGCACCAACAACAGGGGCAGGGCTGGTGAGTCTTCAGAGGAGGAGTCAGACAGGGAGGATTACTGGCAGATGGGTACCAACATCCCTGGCCTCCCTCCATGGGTCATGAGATGCAGAAAAGTGGGATACAGCTGGTCTGGCTATGTTCATCAATCATGAGGATCCTCTGGACATATTTTCCCTGCTTAAACCAGAGGGAGAGGTGGGCTGTCACCGACCCAAGGGCCAGGAAGAAGGGTAGGAAGGAGGCCAAGGGTGAACCAGTTGATCACTCCTTCACTGTCTACATGGGGGTGGTGCAGATCTCTGATGGGGGTAGCATTTGTCCAATCATTTAACCAATGTTCTCTGAGGTCGCACTTTGGTAGACAAAGCTGCAGCCATCGAGTACAATGCTGCCTTCCGCATGTGCGCTTCCCAGAGCAGCAGGCCCAGTTGGTATTTAATTAACAAGTTCTAGTTGGTTCTGGTGGGCCCACACATCTGGAGTAAGAGGGAGTCCACCAAGCTCCCCCATTGGTTTGGCAAGCAAGATTCCCGCAAGCATGTTTGTTGGAAATTCAACCTTGGAAAATGCATCAGGGCTTAATGCAATTTTCTGTGCTTAGGCCCGCATGCCAGACTGCTCCTGCTTGCAGGGTGACCAGCAGCCTTTTCACCAGGGACACCCCAATGTGGCAGCAGGTTTCATGGCTGAGATGGGATTCGAGCCCTGGTCTCCAGAGTCACACATTCAAACCACTGATTCTCTTTGTTCTTATTATTGGGCTGTGCCTTCTGTGCTTTATTATGCTTGTTGGTGGTGGTGTTGTGTGCCTCCAGGTCATTTACAATTTATGGGCATAGAGCACACTCCTTTCCTTCTGAGCGCCAGTTTCTGGCAATCCTAAGATGAAACTATCATGGGGCAAATGTCATCACAGGGGGATTTCCATTGCCATCGTCTGAGGCTGAGAGACCATGACTTGTTTGTGTGTGGTACTTTCAAGTCATTTCTGATTTATGGCAACCCTAAGGTGAAACTATCAAGGAATTTTCTTGGCAAGTTTTGTTGGGGGGGGGGGTTGCTATTGCCAGCCTAAGGCTAAGAGAATCCTGCCCCCAGAGGTCCCACCCCCAGAAGGATGAAGTCCCACCTCCCAGCTGGTGCGGGAATGCCACTGAGTTTGGGCACTCTGTCTCTAAAAGGTTTCCCATCACTGTGATAGGGAATGAAACTAGTCTTCTAGTTCTATATTGGTTCTTCTAGTATTATATTGGTTTTGCTGGGATTTAAACATAGTGACTTCCCACAGCCCTTCATTGCCCCACTATATAGAGACTCCTTTACTGGGTGTGCAGTTATTCCAGTGTCTGCAGGACCATCATGAAGTAGTTGCCAGATCTCAGGTATTAGGAAGTCTCTCTTTCTTAGGGGGAACTACAATTAGCTCAAATATGCAGAGAGGAAGATCCTAACCGTCTTACGCCGAGATCGGGTCCCAAACTGTTTACAGGAGATCCACCGACAAACCCCAAGAGAAGTGACACTAGTCCAAAGAAGTCCAATAAAATACACAGTTTATTAAGGGGCATAAATATCACACAGCAAGGAGACAGCCCCACCCCCCCACACATGTTCAATGCTGGAAGAAAGGGAGGGGTAAGAGTGGGGGTTAAAGCTGAGAGAAAGAGACCGCTAGAATAGCTACCATAGAAGTCTTCTCCTGGAAGCCGGATTGAGATGGATGATGGTGTTGGATGCGACTGCCGGAACGAGGGGGGGTTGGCCGTGGGAGCTATAGGCAGAAGTCAAACTGGCATGGACCAGCATGTCCTCCAGGAATAGCACTGGGGAGCAACTCAAAATGGGAGCCTTATATAGTACTGAACATATCCAGAGGCTATGCATTTGTACTAGACAAAGGTATTGATTGCCTGGGCTTTTTAAACCAAGAGCAAATAATCTGTGTACAATGCACTTAGGTCTTGGATTCAATTCGGAGGGGAAGCCGACTTAATGGATGAGTAGTTAAATCAATCACTGGTTCATCAAGTGTGAAGCCAAGGCTATTGTCTTTACTCGGAGGCTAGTGGCGAAACCAGTCTGACGACTCTCTGCTTCCTCTAGAAAGCTGCTTACTATGAACTCAATTTTGCCAAGCGGGGTCTGCCTGCGTGACCTTCTCGCTTTGGACTTATGGAGGGCCTTGGAATGGGTCAAGCAGGGGTCATGATACAGTTCACATGTCTCCCAAAATTTTATATCAAATGTAGGTATCATAACACAGGGCATGGCCATAAATTTTCAGTTTTCATAGGCCATTTACAGGAAGAAGACAATGGTGGAAACTCTCCAGTTTTGGTGGGCTCAGCTCTGGACTGGAAGAATGAGCTGTTTACAAATCTCCAGTTCAGCTAGTAGAGCAGCATCTTGCTACTATTTGGAAAGCTTAATTGATTTGTTGCTATGGCTTGCAATTACTCTCCAGGGTTTCTATGGATTTACTTAGTTAGCTTTCTCATTCTCTCCCACTCATTATAGTGCCTATATCCTCTGCCTCCGCCTTCTGTAGGTTGCAGGTAGGTTAGATCAAATATTCTTTATTTTGTCCCTCTAAATATGTAAGAAGAAATATCATTTCACCTTGATCTGAAAAAAGTTCCTTTAGTTAAGATTTCTGTCTTAATTTCTAAATAGATAAATATGGCTGGTAGATGGGTGGGTGGGTGCATGACAAGTTGTGAACAATTGTAGTTGGTACTTAATGCAGAATGTTCAATGGTGTCATTGAGGCCATCCCTAGGTCTCAGACTTTGGCCCAGAGACCTCAGGGTCTGGAAATAAAAACTCTATTGTGAAGTCATGTTTTATCTCAATGGTTTCCCATGGTTTCTACCCATATTACTCTCGTAATGTGTAAATGAAAGATTCCACTGTACACTTCCTTGTATGACTATACAAACTTAGTTGAATAGCAAAAATCATTTGAGTCAGAAAAGATAGCACCTGTATCTCTAAGGCAACTTCTGTTTTTCTTAAGATATTGTAGAGTCCAATAGCAGTTGCGGGTCATAAGAAACCACCTCTGCGCTTCATTTGAAACCATACATTTTCAGAATGGCTTGAGCAGTACTAGTTTGACTATAGGGCAAAAAGGCTAGAAGCTATGGAATAATAAGCCTTATAGCTCATGGTTAGAGGTGTGCAAGAAATCCTACTTCTGCCTGATGTTTGACAAATTTACTCTAATCTGCATTTCTTAGACTATCCATGGGCTGGATGCAGTTTATGCTCTGGAACTGTCACACTGAAGGTTAGTTTCAGAAACACTGAAAAGAAGAATATCAACATTTGAAAAGGGCACCTGGAATAAGACACACATTTCAAACAAGCCCAAAACACTGCATTAATCAATGTTTGGGGGTGGGGGGAGTCAAGCAACCTATAACATTTTAAATGTTGCACAAGCACTGGAATCCAGTTGCACTTTTTCTAGGGTCTTGCAGCAATGGTGAGAGAAGGCAGGTCAAATCTGCCTGTTTCTCCACTGCCTTACTTCTTTTATGGCTGCTCCTGCCATACCTTTTCCCCTCATGTCAACAAAGCTGTAATTGGGGCTGTTGTTGTATGCCTTCAGGTTGCCTTCCATGTAGGCCACCTTATCAGAGGGCTTTCTTAGCAAGGCATATTCAGAGAAAGTGTGCCATTGCCTTCCTTCAAGGCTAAGAGAGTGTGACTTCCCAAGGTCCCTCAGTGACCTTGGTTTCCAAGCTGAGTGGCAATTCAAACCCTGGTCTCTCAGAGTCGTGGTCCATCGCTCAAACCTCTATGCCATGCTGACTCTCATTATTGTAACTACACTAGCATAATGCGCCAACGAGATTCCAGGCAAAATGTACATATTTAGTAAAAGCAAGCAAACAGCCGCTTGGAATCCTCCCTAGAAAAAAAGAGATGTGAAGGATGATAAAGACTAGACATATGTGTGGGAAAAGAAAGAAATCCATAGATGTCGACTTCATAGCTGTGTGCAATCCTCTTTTTGCTGCTGCTGCCTACCAATGTAGATCAAACATGAAAGAAATCAAACAAGTGTACATTAGAGCTGTGTCCAACCCAGATGGTCAAAGTCAGCTGGAGAACTGTATGTCCCTTTGAAAGATTAGGATGTTAAAGTACCTTCAAGTCTTTCCAGATCTCAAGAAACCATTTTTAAACCAGAATCCAACAGAGTTAAGTGCACTTAAGGCCAAAATCCAACATAATGGATTCAATTTAAAAATAACTCCATTTTAGAGTATGGGTAGAAGATATTAATATATACTAACATATGATTTTTCACTTATTTTGGGAAACCCCAACTATCGTTCCTTTGTTCCAATTCACTCTTAATGTATAGCAGAATTTCACTTCCTGAAGTTTTGTTTCTTCTCATTACAAGAACAATGGAGAACTTAAACTCAGATGGTTGGTCTTAGGAAATTGGTACGTGAATTTAACTGCAAAGCTTGAATTACCTGCTCAGGACTCCCTATGGGTTTCAGGGGTAGTTTTGTTCTTGACCAATTAATTATCTCATTGAGGAAAGCTTACCAATGCAAACAGTAATAAAGTATAAAGGATAGGATAGGATAGGTTTTAATTGATTCCCACAGTAAACTAGAAAAAATGCTTTCATGGATGCTCTTTGCAGGAAGAATAATTGCCTCATTAACCATAGCTGTATCAACTTGTTCTCATTACGAAGGTCAAACAAATATAAAAGAAATACTTCCAAGGAGCACCCAGTTCTACTGTGGAGAAGAACGCAATTTCAGTCAAAGGGCTGATCTAGGACACAGGAGGTGCCAATGTTACTTTTTGCACAACCATGGGGTGTGCAAGAAGAAGTTGCAGTGCATATTGTGGTTGCAAGATAGTTAGGAGCCTAAGGCAGAATATCCAAATTTTCCCACCCTATCCCATGATAAAATATAGTAATAGTCATGATAAAATATAATAATTGATCCATATAATTGACTACTTGCTCTTCAGATTCTCTGAGTTGATGATTATGGATATTTCAGAACAAGGATTATTCTTAAACATCTTTGGACAGCCTCCATGACGTCCATGGTGGGATTTGGGTGCAGCCTTCTTCATTTTTGCTGCCTTCTCCCTACAAAGTTTGACAGGGTTACTTTTTGAACTATAATTCCCAGAATCCCCTAGCACAGCCACTCTGCTTCCCTTATAGAATTATGATTCCCAGTTTGCTACTTGTTTCCCAATGTTCCAGGCAGGGAGGAAGAAATTCCAAGAATAGCTTACGAGGCTTGATCTCTTTTCTATAAGAGACTATTGGCAGTTTAATGTGCCTTTGAAATATCTGCTTTATGTATAAATATCAACAGATAGTAAATGTACTGGGGAAAAATGACAGGGTAGATTCCTTCTCTTGCTTGCATAAGGGTTAGGACCTTGGGCAAGGTAATTTCATAGTCACATGAGAAGGAAAATAGGATCCCCAGATTCCAGCACATTCAGAGGGCAGACAGGTAGCAAGGTAGCCAAGATAGTCCAAGGTCAAAACTTCAGAGAAATGTTCAGGAAACAGATGGGGTCAACAGCAGTCCAAACATATATACAGTTGGACCTCTATAACCACAGATATTTTTATCCGTGGCTTCAATTATCCATGGCTTGGAAATATTTTTAAAAATGAATTCCAAAAAAGCAAACCTGATTTTGCTGCTCCCACCCTTCTACTATGCCATTGTACTTAATGGGTCTTGAACATCCACAGATTTTGGTGTCCATGGGAGATCCTAGAACCAAACCCCAGGAGATACCAAGGGCCCATGGTACAGGATTTCAAATCAAAGAAAAACTCAGTAGGCATAGGCAAAGAACACCAGGCTCCACGGTGGTGTGGAAATGTCATGCCTACAACTCTTAAAGGCAGG
This sequence comes from Urosaurus nigricauda, assembly GCA_034509955.1. Lineage (NCBI taxonomy): Eukaryota > Metazoa > Chordata > Lepidosauria > Squamata > Phrynosomatidae > Urosaurus > Urosaurus nigricauda. The sequence continues at coordinate 248,933,985 of JAOEGL010000001.1, read as the reverse complement.
TCCTGTGATTTTCAAGCAGGAGCTGCCAGAACCAACTCAAAGTTCAGCTATAGCAATCCAGGGACTTCTAGGAGAAGTTCTCTTCATAAAGAGAATACTCTTTGCTGCTGGTGAACACTTCTTCTGAGTTCAGAGACATAGCCATGTTAGTCTGGAATATCAGTATGCAAAGGGATCTTGTAGCACATTTGAGACTAACTGCACAAAAGAAGTTGTAGCATAACTTTCTGTTGACTTAGGGGTTCAACAGACTGCCCCTTTGGAGTGGTGTCCTGCAGCCCCTTTCAGCGCCAGATAGACGCCACGACAACCACACGCTGAAGCCCTGATCCAGCACTTTACTGGTGCTAAAGGAATGGTAAAATGCCGCTCCATTTAGCGCAGTCAAAAAGGTGCCCTCACCACTATGGTGATGGCTTTCTGGCCCTCCTTTGGCACAGCGTTCTAAACGCTGCACCAATAGAGCTACGTGACACCCCCCACTGTGTGGCTGGATGCATAGTGTGATGCCAGCATGGGGGCAGTCCGCATGTGGTCACCATGCCCCCATCATGCCACCCCCACACTGGGGTATAACACTGGTCTGTTTAGCCCCTTGGATTACTTTCTCAGATGCAGGGAATGAGCCCAGTTCCTCTTCAGGTACCATCACTCCCAGGTTCCTCTTCAGGTCCCATCACTCTCACAAAGTATGAAGTGAAATGGGGAAGTGGACCCTTAGAACTCTCCTTCAGGCCACCTCAGCATGAGCCTCACATCAAACAAGTCCATGATGGAGAAAACGTGATGGAACCTCAGCTTGAAAGGGTGCTTTCAATTATTGGCACGTCCTGGTCTCATCTACGAAGGAATCATCTAAGAGAACAATTTAGTCAGCGCTTCAGGCAACACCTCATAAATTCAGCTAAGTTCAGTTAAATGTATTCAGCCCTCTCACTCTGTTTCTTTGGTTCCTACAGCAAAAATTCTGATTTTGCCACCTCACTGCCTTCTCACATCAGTTGGAGTAGTGTTACTTTTTTTAAGCTAACATTCTCCATTGTCTCCTACAAAAACATGGAGGGACCTCATCTTTCAGGGGACAATTTTCCAAAAATTAACTCCCAGAAATGAGGTAACCACCTTGGGTTATTAACCAGCAATGCATTTAACAAAGGAATGGGCAGTGGCCTTAACAGAATCACTCCCATGATCTTGAGCATACTCATTCGCTTCAGTGGTGTTCTTTTCACTGTGTGAAAGTGCCAACATAGATAAAAATACTACTTGATCATTTGCATGCCTGATGCAAACACCAAATTGAAAACACTGGTTTGTTCTTTCCTGTTTTTGTTTTTTTATAATCGGATATCTCTTCTCTATACCTAGCCAGCAGTATAAACAATAGTCACTAGAAGTGCCACGTTGAAAAGAATGGCAGTTAATCTAAAAGACACCTGCAGATGTTCAGTTTGCCAAGAAACCCTGCTGTATATCTTCAGAGGTGTCTAACTTCGTCTTTTATTTATGAGGGGAAGTGTCTCTTTGCTCGCCTGAGCCATTATTTTTGGTATACATTTTACAGTCTGTTTGTGCAGATGGTTTGCCTACACTCAAACTGAGTTATATGGTGTTGTGTAAAAGGCTCCCTATAAATGTTTTGCAGTGATGACCTGAGGGAGGCATTCCATGTTCAAAGAACAGGTAAGAGAAGACTAAAGCTAAAAATTAGTCAGGGTCTTTGAACTAGAGGCAAAAAACTTTTTTATAAAAAATGTTATTCATTTTCATGGCATTTTTGTGCTATTCAAAGCTCTGCACAGTCCTATCTAATAGAACCTCACAGCAATAGGCAATAAATGCTTAAAGCTTTTATTGCACACATATGAATCTGATGGTGAGAAACAATGATTTGCCTGAGGCCTATCAAAAAGTCTAGCATTAAACTGAGATTGCAGTTAAGCTTCTAAACTCTACATACCCTCCAACTGTCCCTGTTTGTCAATTCATCCTCTGCTGTCCCGCTTTTTCAGATGCTTTAAAATGTCCCAGGATCTCTGTCCTCCTCCCACTTCCCGCTTTGTTCTCAGCTTAATCCAGCTGTTGCTTACTTCAAATGCTGCAAAATGAGTTCAAAATGTAAAGTCCTTGTAGGCTAAGGCAAATGCAAGCTGAAGCCACTCCTTGCTTGTGTGTTCTTCCTCATTATTAACATCTTGACCACACTTTCATGTTGCTTGGCCACACATGTCCCAGTTTTCATCTATGAAAAGCTAGAGGGTAAGGAGTCTATTTAACACTCTTTTTGCATCTGTATATATGCAGTCATGTATATACATACTCAGAATATGTCCATAGGTTAACCAACATTTAGAAAGACTGTGTCTCCATAAGCTAAGCCTGATTTCTGTTGTAGCATGAGTGTGCTTGTGCAATTAAAGTAGGACTGTGTGAGACTGAGAATCAGAGAGATTTATTTTCCTCTATTTGAAATGGCCTATCATATCAAGAACTACATATTCCAAAGTTTCTTGGACATCGGCAGGAAAGAGGGATGCCTGGTGAGAAAAGTATCATTAAGACAATAGGAGCAAATGCCACTGCTCCTGCTGCTACTTCTGGTAGAATCTGCAGACCTCTGAGTCTGATTCACTCGCAGACACAATTTCAGTGCAGCTTTAGATATTGAAAACTGTATATCAGAGCAAACAATAGCTTATATTTTACATTCCATTCAGTTCTTTTAAAAACAACAACAACATGACACTAAGACAGGAATGGGCTCCTGCTAACTAGTCCAGGGGCCTTTTTGTCCTCTTGAGACTGCCTCAAGGGGGCTTCTAAAGACCACCAGAAATAAAAGAAAATCAGAAGTGGCCATATGTTTCCTGAAAAATTGGTATTGGTAGATAAAGAGTATGAAAAAATTATATGTTACGTGACAATGGTAGCCACATTATTATATGCCCAAATTGGGGTGGGGGCTCAAGTTCCAACAACTGGAGAGTGGCTAATGAAACTATTTGACATGGTAGAGATGGACAACTTGACTTGCTTATATAAAGAAGGAAACTTAGGAAATTATAAAGATGATTGGGTAATAGATGGGGAGAACTGACAAATGCAGGATTTCTTGATTGAAGATACAAGAATTATAAAAACTATGTAAATATATAGCATAATAGAGTTGGAAGAGATCCCATGGGCCATCCAGTCCAACCCCCTGCCATGGGGGAACTCACAATCAAAGCACCCCCAACAGATGGCTATCCAGCCTCTCTTTAAAGACCTACAAAGAAGGAGACTCCATCACTCTCTGGGGGAGTGTGTTCCACTGTCAAACAACTCTTACTGTCAGGAACTTCTTCCTAATATTGAAGTGGAATATCTTTTCCTGTAGTTCAAATTCATTGCTCCAGGTCCTAATCTCTCGAGCAGCAGAAAACAAGCTTGCTCCATCCTCAATACGACACGCCTTCAAATATTTAAACAAGGCTGTCATATCACCTCCTAACTGTCTCTTCTCCAGAATGAACATAACCAGGTCCCTAAGTCTCTCATCATATGACTTTGGGATTGTTCCCACTGTGGTTTAAACCAGATCATGATTTGACTTGATCCGACTCAAACAACCATGGTTCCCTTTTAATTCGAATTGCAGAAGCAATTTGGAAAGGGGAGCAATGGTTTTGACCCATTTAACCCACGTCAAAAAGACACTGAATTTTTTGGGTGTTTTTTGGGATGAATCAGGGCGGCTTACAATTATTATCAGAGCAGTTTACAATTATTATTTTTAATTAGACGATTCCCTGACCTCAGGCTTACAATCTAAAAAGACACAACACAAAAGGAGAAGGAAATGTTGGTGGGGAAGGGGATCAGGTCAAGCAGTTCTTCTCTCCCTCTGACGCCTGGACCAAAGCAGATGGCATGGAGGGAGGACTCTGTTTCTTAATCTAGGACAGGCCCGATGGAGTTTGGCCTGTTTCTTAATCTAGGACATGCCCAGTGGAGTTTCACTCTCTCCTAGGCCAGATGGTGTTATCATGGAAGGAGGGCTCTTCAACTTGAGGCCAGACCCAATGGCGTTGCTAGGCCTAGGATAGGAGAGAAGTTAACATTTGAAATGGAATGAATGTATTAGATGTGAAGATGTTGAATGTCTGTTAACTTTGTCATGTTTTACTTAAAAATATTGTTCAACCATATATATATTCAAATATTATTTCTATACTTAGTGTTGACTCTAGAAATATATGAGATTCTGACCATTTTTCTTAAGAACTTTTCTGCTTTGGGGGAAGAAACACCCTCAGTTATGTTATTAAATGAGATCTACAAGAAACAACTGCAACTAATTTTAAGTCCAGTGCACACACTGCCGGGGACTGTGGCAAAAGCTGAATGCTGTTTAAACAAGGCAGGACTCATCAAAAACTGCAGGCATTCATTTGATAGCTGGGCAAGATCAGTTAAGCCATCTTGACTACTAAGTGTGAACACAGAAAGAGAAACTGAATCCAAGGAGCTCATGATTTTGCAATGAAATAGGCCAGAAAAAATAAGTTTTAAAGTTAAAGACTGATTAGAATAAAAAGGGGGGAAAAGACACTAACAGAATAATCCCTTTATCAGTTAACCAAAATTAGCAAAACAATGGGGCTTTCCAGACCGCCCAAAAGAGGCGGTCCGTTATCACCCCAAGAAGTGGAGAGATGGGGCCAAGCCTTCTGCAGCAGCAGCCTCAGAGGCCCCATCCCGCCGCTTCCGAAGGCCACAGGGAAGTGGCAAACTGCCGCTTTCCTGTGGCCTCAAAGCGGGGTGCAGCAGGCACCCTGGGCGCCTGCTGCACCCCGCTTCCCTCGGCACTGGCGAGGGGAGAAAGGGGCCACCGCCACAGCCCCTTACCCCCTGGGTCCTTGGCGTGGCCGTTTAAAGGCTGCGCCAAGAACCCAGTTTTGGAGCTCCTTTTTTGTGCCACGGGAAGGGCACGCTTGGCGCCTTCCAACAGCACCACTGTGTCATGGCACACGCAGCGTATCTAAACGCCGCACGCACCACGACACTGTGATGGTGCGCCCGTATGGATGCCGCCAATTTAAAATTGTGGCATCCATACAATTTAGGATTAGGGAGGGTGTAAATGCTGCCAAATGTTTTCCATGTATGAGATGGAAAGTGTGATGTCAGTGAGGGAAGCAGGATCATACGTTTTAGGGTTAGGGAGGGTGTGGATGTTGCACCTTCCCTAACCCTACAAACGCACCGAAGAGCCCTAAAGGCACTCTTTAGTGCCCATCTAGATCAGGCCAATAAGCCAAATTATATGGGCCTCAGGTTGGATGTTATAATTACACAAAGATAGCAATGATGGGTATTTAAAATGTAGAATATGTAATTTTTGGGGGGGAGGGGAGAGACCAAATGTTTTCCATGTATGATATGGAAAGTGTGATGTCACTGAGGGAAGCAGGACTGAGGTCTCATCTGTACTGAAGAAAAAATACAGTTTGACACCACTTTAACTATCATGGTTCTATCCTATGGAATCCTGGGATTTGTAGTTTGTTGTGACACTGGAGCTCTCTGACAGACAAAATTACAAATCCCAGAATTCCATAACATTGAGTCATGGCAGTTAAAGTGGTGTAAAACTGCATTATTTTTGCAGTGCAGATGCAGCCTGAGTTGTAAATTTGTACTGCCACTTCCCTGCTGGGATTCTACCTCTGTTGAAGAAACTACATTAGCTAGCATGATGATAAGATCTTGCTATTAGCATGTAAGATCCTACAGAATTTAGGATTAATTTACATGAGGGACTGCCTTGTTCAATAGCCAATGGCAGCTGGCGACTCTGATGTTTATGGTGCAATGAATCTGCTCTGGGTTTTATTCTGAACTTTAAAATCCCAATTTACTGTCATCTCAACTACCCACAAAACAGGTTCAGCACTAGGGATAACTCCTTTCAGGTTCAAGCTACGACCTTGAACAGATTTACCACCTTAGTGACCTCAGCGCCCCCAGCCGCTACTGCCCATACTGTAATGTCCACCCACAGATATTAGCAGATGAAGCCTGCACAATAGAGCCACAGCTATCAGCCGCCCATCTGGCATTCACCTGAAAGACATCACCAGCTTTTTGAAACAGTTTCTTTTGGAATGGAATCACTAATCAAACAGAACAGCGGGAGGAATTCTTCAGGCTGGATGAAGAACCTCTACTGATTTCATCTAGCCTGGGAGTGGGCAAATATTGAAGGCTAGTGGAGCACATTAGATCCCCAACAGACCTTGGAGGGCAACCCTCTCCACTGCACCTTCTCCCACACAAAAAGATCAGAAATATTTTTGCCTTTTGGAGGGGCATTTCTGTCTACCTCTTGTTTCAAAAATGCTTTCTCCTGGGTCTAATTTGGCTCAAGGGAGCATAAAGCATAGTCAAAAGGCCACAGGGAGCCTCCAAGCATAGAATCATAGAATCATAGAGTTGGAAGAGACCACAAGGGCCATCCAGTCCAACCCCCTGCCATGCAGGAACTCCAAATCAAAGCATCCCCGACAAATGGCCATCCAGCCTCTGCTTAAAGACCTCCAAGGAAGGAGACTCCACTACACTCCGAGGGAGTGTGTTCCACTGTCGAACAGCCCTTACTGTCAGGAAGTTCCTCCTAATGTTGAAGTGGAATCTTTTTTCCTGCAGTTTGCATCCATTGTTCCGCGTTCTAGTCTCTGGAGCAGCAGAAAACAAGCTTGCTCCCTCCTCAATATGACATCCCTTCAAATATTTGAACAGGGCTATCATATCACCTCTTAGCCTTCTCTTCTCCAGGCTAAACATCCCCAGCTCCCTAAGTCGTTCCTCATAGGACATGGTTTCTAGACCCTTCACCATTTTAGTTGCCCTCCTTTGGACCCGCTCCAAAGGAGCTCCAAAGCATGGCGGTTATCACCCAGAATAGATCACTTGGGGAAATTACTTTTTAAAAAATATTATTTTGGGGGGGATTAAAAATGACCCTTGAGAGGACCTGGGGGCCACAAAAACGGCCTACAGGCTAGATCAGGAGTGGGCTGCCCTTGATCTCCGCTCTGTTCCTTATGGAAATGAGTGACAGAGAAATGAGATGGCAAGCAGAAATAATAGTAGCACACCACAAATGGCCAGGAATTACTCTGAATATGCAGTGCTAATTTAGGTATATAGTATTAAACCACCATGAGCACAGCCTTCACCTAAAAACTCTTCCCAAACTGAAAACAACACCTGAAGTAGCAAGTACAAATGAAACAAATTCAAACAAAACATTCAAATTCCTGTAATCCTAGCTTACTAACATCCTAAAAGCCTTGACATTTTGTTGGATTTTGTTCTGTTTTGTTTTTATTAAATGTTATTTCTAAGGGGGAGGAAAGAAAAATAGATATTGAAGAAGAACATTTATGAATATACTCTTGTAGACTATGAAGAAGTAGACTATAGAGAAAATATATTGTGAAATGTATTAAAATGCTTTCTTCTGGGTCTAATTTGGCTCAAGGGAGCATAAAGCATAGTCAAAAAGCCACCTAAAACTTCAGCACACTCATAGAATAAATCTGATTGGAGAAGCAAGGACACATTAGAAAAATAGAACACAAGCTAATCTCATCCTCCTCTTCATTTCTATCCCTCCATTCTCACTGAGTCTAGAGAAGCATATCGAACTGTTATATTGTTGTGTGCCTTCAGCTCATTCCCAACTTGGGATTCTCTCATACTATCTCACCTCACAGGATTATTGTGAAGAAGAAAACTTACTGAGTGACCTTGGACACACTGTTTCAGACTCAGAATGTGTAACACCTCTCTGAACAAATTTGTGAACCTATCACAGGGTTTTCTTGGTAAAATTTGTTCAGAGAGGTGTTACACATTCTGAGGCTGAAACAGTGTGTCCAAGGTCACTCAGTAAGTTTTCTTCTTCACAATAATCCTGTGAGGTGAGATAGTATGAGAGAATCTGAATGACCCAGAGTCACCCTATGAGTTGGATCCTCCAGGTTCCCATCAAATACTACAATCACTACAATCCATTGGCTCTCACTGCCTTTACTTGACTCTGTGGTCATTCCCTAAATATGTACAAAATGAACACACAAGGTTCATGCCTCTTTTTATTTTGTTGCTTATTTATTTACAAATATATTCCACCATCCAGTATTTGTCCTTTAAAAACCGACAACAATGCATCATAAATCACTAAAAAATCCAAAATTTCAAAAATTTCAAAATCGCGCATAAATACATTACAACAGGGACAATGAAAACAAATAGTAATAGACAAAAATGATTCAAGGTACAGTAGTATTTTTAAAGACCTAGCCTGAGAAAATGAAAGGACCATTGGCACCAAAAGGAGAACAATGTAAAGAGACAGGTGAATTTTCCCCAAGCGAGGGTGTTCCAAAATCCTTTCCAGCTCTAAAGACTCTTTCTTCCATCATGACCCACCAGCTCCTCAGGAGATGACAGATGAAGGTCATCAAGAAAACGGCCTCAGTATTCAGTCAGTTTTCATGATAGAATATTTCAGAGGTCTTAAGGGTATCTGGGTCCTGTGTCTCATAGGACATGAAAAGTAAGCCCCAGTGCTTTAAAGTGGTGTGGGAAGACACACAGGCAACAAAGGCTCTAGTTTTTAAAAGATGAGCCCAGTCAGATGTATGTTGGACTAACTGAAGTTTGTGAGATGTCTTCTAAAACAGCCTTATGTGTGGAACATAATGGTATTGTAAAAAGGAGATTACTAGAGCATGGAAGGTCAGGCTACCTCTGCCCAGAACATTAGTGCAGCACTCCCAGGTAGTGAAAGATACCTTCTTATCACCAGTGCTACCTGTCTGTTTCCCTGAGGTCAAGCTGTAGTGATCAGGACCTCGAAATGTTCTGCCTGAACATTTCTAGATTTAGAAAGAACACAACCCCATTCAGAATAGGTTGACAGCCATCAACAGTCCCCCCCCCCCCCCCCAGCAACTTGTGAGGATTCAACTTCAGTCTATTGGCTCTCATCTACCTTATTACTGATTCCCAGTTTTGTGTGAATGCTAAAAAAACATTTGTTTGTTGTGTGTCTTCAAGTTATTTCCAGTTTATAGCAACCCTAAGGCAAATCTATCATAAAACTGCCCAGGCAAGATTTTTCAGAGGAGATTTGCCATTGCTTTCCCGTGAAGCTGTGAGAATGTGACTTGTTTAAGATCATCTGGTGGGTTTCTGTGGCCAAGTGAGGATTTGAAACTTCGTCTTCCAGGGTCCTAGGAAATTATTACATGTGACTTTTAAACTGCAATTACAGCAGAAAAAAGCAGCATTAGTGATACTTATTAGCCCATAACTGCTGAAGACAATGAAAATATAAATAAAATTAAAATTAAAAAATACCAAAAGGCATGCTGGATAGGACACAGGACAGGGAGGTGAAGCTAAGGGAGGGTCAGGAAGAGAGTGCGATGGAACAAGCAGCCCCAGTTGTGCAATTCGGAAGACGTGTGAGAATGGCTGCTCACAAACAGATATAATTCTGTTTTCTTTAACAAATGCAATTGCAGTGAGAACAGGTCTTGTGTGGTAATGTCCCTAGCCTGACACTCAAACACCACACTAGCTCACCAGCAGAGAAACCATTGAGTTTGGAAAGGAACTGCTTGATCCCAAGCTTCCTTTTCCCACCTGTGTATTCAGTCTTTGAATAGCATTTTTGTAAACACTGACATTTACTAGTAATTCTTAAGACAGAAGGAAACAGCAGCATCCAAAATATTTAGGTATCAAAAATACTTTGATTAAACACACGTGCACACACACACATACACCCTAATGTTCAAAAAGAAAGAAAACATAAATTATTACATAGATTCTCATAAGTCTAAAGAGTTTTCCACATGGGGAAAATTAGAAGTTTAGAGGGGTAAGAACCTGTGATTCTGTAGGTGCAATTGGTTTTCAAATGACTTTGTGCACAAACCAGTAAGAACCCGAACAGAAAGAGACATTAATCAGCAGATATCACTTTTTGTGTGTGTGTGCAATTGCTCTAGTATGCAAGCTATTTGCTGTTTATTCACAAGATTCTCATAATTTTTGTACTTGTTGCCATATTTACCATGGTTCTTTGGGGTGAGTTTACTTCTGGTGCTGCTTTGTCATGCCTGGTTGCTGAGAGGAAAGCAGCCTTTTATGCTTTTTTTAAAAAAAAAGACTTCCCTACCCTTTGGGTAATGTTTTGTTCTTTTTACATATATTGGATACCATTTCTGGGAAAGTAAGGGACAGAACAATATATATTTTATAATGAAAATTGTGTAAATAAAAATGTTATTTCTCCAGGTGATTTTGTTTGCTGCCATGTGTGCTCTGATGACTTCTGTGCACACACACAAAAACGCGATTTCCAAACCGTCAATGGGATTTATGTGCATCTGTGTTTACATACATGCAAATACACATTCTACCCTGTTTCTTACTTTAGTAATGAGCCTTTAACATGTTATTGTGTTCTGCGTGTGAAAATCATTTGTGCATTTGCGTGTTTTTACAGGATCATTATTATTAGTTTTAATCATTATTAGGATGGAGGTACATATGGTCCCCGTGTGATAAACTCCTAAGAAGGTTTTAGAAACTGGGGTTCTAAGGGTTATACTGTAGACACATAACAAAGATCACTAAACTTAGACTAATCATTCCTTAAGAACCTTTTTAGTTATACTGGCCTGATACAGACAGCCCAAAAGGGCTGTCTGTGCAGCGCAATTAGGGTTAGGGAGGGCACAGCATCTGCACCCTCCCTAACCCTAGCGCATATGGACAGCACCATTTTAAAACAGTGCTGTCCATACGCATGTACCATCATAACATCATGGCGTGCGCTGCATTTAGATAATGCAGTGCACACCTGATATAAAGGCGCCAATAGAGGGCTCCTAGGGCGCCCTTTCTGCGGTGCCAAAAGGAGCTCCAAAATGTAGCTCCTTTTTTTGCCTGGTCCTTGGAGCAGCATTTACAAAGCCGCGCCAAGGACCCCGAAGGGAAAGGAGCCACAGCGGTGGCCCCTTTCTCCCCTCGGCAGCACTGGGGATAGCAGGGTACAGCAGGTGCCCAGGGCACCTGCTGCACCCCACTTCCAGGCCATGGAGAAGCAGCAGTTCACCGCTTCTCCATGGCCTGGAGAAGGGCTGGGATGGGGCCTCTGGGGCTGCCAGTGAGGCAGCCCTGGCCCCATCCCGGCACTTCTTTAGGACTGACAGACCGCCCATTTTGGGTGGTCTGTACAGTCCAAATGTCCTGCAGGGGTCTAAGAGTCATAAGGAGATTGGATACTTCCACTGTTTATGGTGGCTTATTACTTATGATTTTAATCCATGTTGTACACTGGAAATGGAGACCGAGAGAATAACTTTTTCTGGATTCATCATCATCATCATCATCATTATTAACCACCTGTCCCAAGGGATCAAGGGGGGTAAAAACAACAAACAACAAATTTTGAATATTTCTACTGTGGTGAAAACTACAGGTGATTACAAGGATGTAGCAAAGGGGAGCAAAATGAGGACAAATAAGGATTTTGTCCCCAATGCAATTTTCCTCCAATCCCCAAATTTTTAGCATTGCACAAAATGAGACAATGAAAATCATTTACACTTAGAACCCTTATGTTCTGTCACTTTGTCTTAAAATACCTAAACTGTATTTCTGAATGCTCAATTGATGTTTTCAGTTTTTGAAATGCTAGAAATTTGGAGACCATAGGAAAATTTTGTTGGAAGGGGAATAATTCTTATTTGGGTCGGCTCATATGGGTCCCCTCCTGCTGTTGCTACAGCCCTGTGAGATATATTTTGCATCAACCAAGATTGCCTGCAATATGGAGAATGCTGGTGATGGTGGGATTTCAATGTCAAATTGCATCCCTAACCTGTTGGACTGTCTGAAAGCATTTGTCCCTTTTAAGATCTGGAATCCAGCTAGTTCTCCCTGCTCACTTTGTTGCCAAATGCCAGTTACACTCAAACTAGCAGGTCACAAGAAAGATTGCCAACTAGCTGCCATACACGCTTTTTAAATCCCAGGATTTACAGCAGCCTTATTCTCCCCTGCCCAACAATGACAGATGTCAGTCTGCTTATGCTTTAACATTCTGATTGTTTCCTAACTGTTCAGTTTTCAGCTGTCGTCTTCTATCAGGAAAAATCAAAGAGGTCGAAAGCCTCTGGTAGCCATTACCAAAGGCAAAGAGGAGCAACCTTTTCTTTCACTGCTCTTGAGGTATTTGACCATAACTCTGTAGACAGACAAATTGACTAGATCTTCTGTTCGGAACAGTGTTTTACTTAGGCACGGGTATTGTTCATTATCTCACATTCTTGTCACAATTTTCCCCACTCCTACTCCTCTCTTTGTGTTCTACAAGTCAGCTATTGATCTGGATCAAGTTGTTACTGTGCTCTGTTATGATATTATATATTACACCATGGCCTTTTGTCCATGTTTTCATTGTTACAGATGGTGGTAATTTTTGCCCTAGATAGAGATGTTCCAACTCATCTCTACATTTATGGCACTTTCTTTCTCTGGGTAGAGTATATGCCCTCTGTCTTGCCGATTACTTTGTGACAAGGGATTAGCTATTTCTGGAAAATGCTCCATTCCCTGGCTCAACTAGACTTTTGTACTTTGGGAAGTGACTCCCACTACAGCTATTTATATTTTTCAGCTATCTATGAGTTCCTGAAAGCAAGGAAGGCAAGTGCTACAGGTGACATAACAACCACAAAGATGACATAGGTCATAGATCCTCATGCTTGTTTGTCAGATCTTTCACTAGAAAGAAGAAAGTATACCAGGGAAATTGTATTTGGAAGATTCCATCATTATAATCAATTTACCTGAGAAGAGCGAAAGAAATGATACCATTCATTTACCATAGTATTGGCCAGATTTCCCCTTTGTAAGGCCAAAATAAAAAATAATTCTTGGCATTACTGATGAGTAGCAGCTAGGAATCTGAAGAGATACTTGATAAATCTTACCTTCTCCATGAGTAATATGTTTATGTGTGGCTTAGTTCATTCATGTCTCAATTTCAGATATGGGGTTCACACAGTTCCTTCCTGCATTTCCTGCAGATACAAGAGGCATCTCAGGGCTCAATGGACTAGTTCTACTCATTGCCTGAGATATCTCTCTTCTTTCTTCATATCCATACAGAGGTACACACAGGATGTTTTACATTCAAAGAGTTCACTAGAGTACCTCCTTGACTGTTAAAGCTCTTAGCGCCTGCAGAGAACTGGTGAACATCTACCTGACATTCAACAGAGATGAGCACACAGTCCTGGTGGAGGTGAAGGGAAAAATTTACCCCTATGAATGGAGTCTGTTAGTTCATTGAACACTACAATTTATTTAGATAAATGCAGCATAGAATAGACTCCAACATGCATTTAAAGTGTGCTGGCTACCAGGGAGCTACATCAGATGTTATAAACAATATAAAATGATGCTGTGAAAACCAATGGCGATGACAGTCATACAACTTGCCAATAAGGAACAAGCACTAATTCCATATTATGGCAACTTGTTCTTTGTCTCATATTCTACTGTTCTAGATAATATATTTTATCAACAAAGTGTATCACAGTGGTTTACAACATGGTTCATAATGTTTTGTACATGTTTAACTTAACTTCGAATCTCTAAGAGATTATACCATTTTCTACAGCTAAGCAGATTTTTCTTTTTCAGCATAACTCTACCTTCCTGAGGTCTTATGGCCATTTTCTGACCATTCCTTTTTAGAAGATAGGGCTAGTCCCAATGGCTCTATGTCCCTCCTTGCATGTTCTTTCCCTACATGGAGGTATTCATGTTTATAACCACCATAACAAAATTGCAGTTAAAAAAAAATCAAAACAAAATCCTAGTACAGTACAAAAAGCCATAAGATTATTATGTGAATCTGTGTAACACATACAGTAAAATTTGTGTTTTTGTTGTTGTTGTTGTTTGATCTCTTCTGGGATGTTCTTCAGCAATGTGATGTAAAATATTTTCAGAGGTGGGAATTTTGAAAGTAAAAGTTCAATGCAGGAAGTCGGGTAACTAGAACATTCAGTTACCCTGCAATCCTGAGAACTCTGCTTAGCAAAATAACACACACTCACTGTAATAGAAAATTTGGCTAACTTGGTGAGCACCAACAGAAGGCCCTTCCTCAAAATAGGGATGCTGAAAAACAAGAGAGACATATCAGCATGTTTGGTGGAAAACCAAAGTTTATAGAAGTACACATTAAGCAAGCGTTGAAGAGAAGCAGCCTAGTAAGGTCCAGGCATTCCTATTAGTTGTGTAATGCATTCTGTGCAATCATACTGGCCACATGATCACAGAGTAGTTTCTGACAATGCTGGCTTTTTGGCTTACTAATGGAGATGAGTAGCACCCCCTATGGTCAGACACGACTAGACATCCTTGTCAACAGGGAATACCTTTACCTTTTAATGCAAGGTGACAATTGGAAAAGCAAAACAGAACAGCAGGGAGCGGAATACGCAATACTATTAACAGAAACCAACAAAGACCTGGAGTAACTATTGAAGAAGGTCAAAAAGGAAAGTGACAAGGTAGGCTTGATGCTGAACATTACGAAAACAAAAATAATGACCACAGAAGTTCTACAAGAGTTCAAATAACGAGAAAACTGAAATAGTCAAAGATTTCCCATACCTTGGTTCAAACATTAATCAAAACAGAGACTGTGGTCAAGAAATTAGAAGACGACTAGGATTGGGAAGGGCAGCTATGAAAGAAATGGACAAGATCCTAAAGAGCAAAGACATAACTCTGAACACTAAAATGAAGATAGTCCAAGTTATTGTATTCCTCATCACCATGTACAGATGTGAGAGCTGGACAGTGAAGAAAGCTGACAGACAAAATAAACTCTTTTGCGATGTGGTGCTGAGGATACCATGGATGGCCAAGAAGACAAATAAATAGGTTCTTGGAACAGATCAGGCTTGAACTCTCCCTAGAAGCAAGGATGACGAAATTGAGGCCTGGAATAATTCCCTATGTGTCATACACAATGTAAGCAAAGTCCACACATTCCAAGGAGGAATGACATCAACCATTGAAGCTACTGGGCACATAATGCTGCCAGGTTTTACCCAGCTTCTGGTTCCATTTACCTGGGTTACCTTCCTTCTGCTTTCCATAATCAGCTAGTCCAGATGGAATCCCAAACCATCTGCCTACCTTTTTCTGTCCTGCCTCTGTGACATCGCAATAGCCCATCCATGTGGCAGATAAAGACCAGCCCCCTGAACTCATGTGCAGGGCCTGAAATCCCAGGAAAGGGAATGTGGCTGACCTGGGGACCCTAATAGGTAATTGAGTTTCATCCATCACAGAATTGAATGGCAACCATTTACTCTTGTGGAAGAAAGTGAAGTGAAGTGAAGTGGGTGGGTGTGCCCTTGAGCAATGCTTCTCAAGCTATCAGGCTATTATTTTCTTTTTCGTTACTGTAGCCAGTCCTAATGTAGCTATGTGTGCCTGCCTACAACAAGCAAGGTAAACAGCAACTGCCCCCATATCCTTTACTGAGCATGTGTGAACAGCAAAAAAATAGAGAAAAAAGGACTGATAAGCCTGCCTCGCCAGCTACCCCACCCCCAGCATCTTAAAGATGCATTTGGCCATAAAGATTGACATCTAAGAAAACTGTAAGCTTCTGGAGCAAAAAGTTACCCGCTGGCTGCCTTTTGGAAGAAGTCTTCAAGTAGTCTCTGAATGTTTCAAAATGTTTGTGTTTACCTGACCTGGTTATTTCATTTCATACATGCATATTAGTTTTGAGTAAAAGGTTTGAGGAAGCATCTTGAACAACTCTTCTTTTTTGTAGTGAAGGAATCTACCCCTATTTTTCCATGTTATTTTTTACCCAATACCAAATTTTCTGTTAAAGACATAATGTCCAGTACACATTGATTTAATTGAGGCATACAGTGGGCCCTTGGTATACACTGTGGTTTGGTTCCAGGACCCCCCCCCCAACCCCAATAGATACCAAAATTTGTGGATATTCAAGTCCATTATATGCAACAGCATAGTAAAATAGTGTCTCTTATATAAAATGGCAAAATCAAGGTTGACTTTTTGAACTTTTTAAAATAATATTTTCAAATGGTGTATGGTTGAATCCATGGATGCATTATCCGTGGATACAGAGGACTGATTATATTTGTATCTCAGGTCTTTCCCCTTTGTATGGATTTTTTTTCCTGCCTGTCATCTCTGTTATCATTATGCCTCCATTTACCATATATATCCATATATATATATATATATATATAACTCCTTTTTCTATATCAGCTTGGATGACAAGGGTCACATTAACATTTTTCACACACAATAAAAAAATCTAGAACATTTCATTGAAGGTAAAGGAAAAATAAAACCAATGTATTAAAAAGTGCACTGTAATATACCAGGTGGAAGTGATTCCTTCCACAGATTTCAAAGTTATGAATTCTCTTAAAATCTCAACAGGATCCTCACTACTCTATAGACACTACACCTCAAAGGTCATTCACAAAGGGGAAATTTAGAGAGCAATAAGGTTACCATATTGAATGTTCTTTTTCAATACAAAGAAGAACTGTATTCTGACTATAATTGCCATTGGCTCTGCAGGAGGGAAAATTCACAATATGCCTGCAAGCAGCAAAGGTATCCCTCAGCAACACTGTTGCCATGTTACAGAAAGGAAAGAAGGAGGCAGAGACAAAGAGCTTTGTTGCTCAAGGGTTAGGCAATGCCCAGAGCCTGAAAAGGCAATGTTTTGTGATCAGAGTTTCCAGAATCCCATTGCCAGCATGGCCAGTGACATGGCAACATTGCCCTATAAATAACGGAAAGAATCCAGGGACTGTAGTATATTGCCTCTGCAAGAAAACTCTCTTGAAGATGTTGAGACCCTAAGAAGCACCAGCCAAAGACATGCTTCTACCAGAGGCAAAGGACAAGATATTCTCTCCAGCTGCAACTCATTTCATTTTAAGTACAGAATCTCACAAGAATCACAGTTAATCCTCCCTTCAAGAGAGTCAATAAGCTCAATTTCTCCACCATACTCACAGGAAAGAGGATAGCTTGTAGGGTGCCAAACTGCCTATGTTGCACACTCCTTTCTAACCTCCAAGAGACTGGTGACCATGGAGGCTCAAGATAAATGGTTGGGGCCAACCTTGCTGCCTCCTGACATCTGTTCTCTGAGTCAGTTATGTCACCTTGCCTGAGGTCTGTATTTACTCCCTTAGGAGAAGAAACCAGAACTTGTAACATTTGCCATTATTTTAAAAAATCAGAATGTTGAGAGTCGCAAGCCTATGGTTCAAAATAAATGATCCTCCCATCCACTTCATCATTGTCTCAAGACCCACCAAAGAGCACAACTACAGTACAAACCAAGATGTCGATCATGTTATATTTCCATTCCACCATTTAGTAAGGCCATATCCCCTTGACTTTACAGGTGATAAAATAGTCACAGTTATGCAACAAAAGGAGCAATATTATTTCTTGTTGTTAACTGCTGTCAAGTCAACTTTGACTTATAACAACCCCATCAATGAGAGACCTCCCAGTTCATCAACCATCCTGCTCAGGTCATGCAGACTGAGGGCTGTGGCTTCCTTGACTGAGTCTATCCATTTGGAATGTGGTCTTCTTTTCCTGCTGCCTTCTACCTTACCAAGCATTATTGCCTTTTTCAGTGAATCATATCTTCTCAAGATATGACCAAAGTATGATAACTTCAGTTTAGTCATCTTGGCCTCTAGGGAGAGTTCAGCCTTGATTTGCTCCATCTAGTTGTCTTTGCGGCAGAGCACAGTATCCATAGATCTTTTCTCCAGCACCACATTTCAAATGAGTTGATTTTCTTTCTATTAGGTTTCTTCACTGTTCAACTTTCACAGCCATACATAGGAACAGGAAATATGATGGCATGGATAATCTTAACTATTCAGTGATATGTCTTCATATAATGAAGCTGGCCGCGCGACAGCTAGAGTGCCACTGGCGAAAACATTATCGCTTATCCAACAAGACACTCCTTGAGAACCTACTGAAGTCCTATGGCGTGGCAATCGACACAGCAAAGAATTCTTTCTATGCTGTTCATATTGCATCAGTGGAGTCACGTCCAGCAAAGCTGTTCAGGGTGGTTAGGGAGCTAACTCAACTCCCATCCTGAACCCATTGTTAGAACCAACTGTTGCCAGCTGTGATGCATTTAATGACTTTTTTGCCAATAAAATCTCTCTAGGTTGATTGCTGGTGCACCTAGATCTGAGCATATTACAACACCAGTACTAAGTACTAAGATCTCTTCACTGGCTGCGGATTAGCTTCCGGGTGCAATAAAAAGTGTTGGTCATTACCTTTAAAGCCCTATATGGCTTGGACCCGAGTTACTTGAGGGGACGCCTCTCCCTACACAATCTGCCCCACACTTTCAGGACCTCAGGGAAAAAACTACTAGAATGTCCAAAAAGAAAGTGGAAGTCCACTTTTGATAGATCGTTCACTGCTGTTGCCCCCAGACTCTGGAATGGCCCCCCAGAAGATATCCGTCTTATCAACACCTTAGATTCCTTTAAAAAGGCACTTAAGATGGATCTCTTCCAGCGGACTTACCCATTCGACCCTCCATGAACAACTCCACAGAATGTTTCTTTTAGAGGACTGGAGTATTGAACTGACAATGGCAATTGGATATGTTTTAATTATAGAAATATGTTTAGATTGTTTTAGTATTGTTGTTATATTGTATTGCGATTTTAAATTGTACTCCTGCCTCGATCCATGGGGAGAGGTGGGAAATATAAATAAATTTTATTATCATTATTATTATTCATACTTTATGATCTTGTCTAGTTCTTTCATAGCTGCCCTTCCAAGTCCTAGTCTTCTGATTCCTCCGCTGTAGTCTCCATTCTAATTAATGCCTGAGCCAAGGTGAAATCTTTAACTATTTCAATGTCTGCATCATCTACTTTAAAAGTATGCAAATCATTTGTAGTTATTATTTTTGCTTGCTTCATGTTCAACTGTAAACCTGCCTTTGCACTTTCTTCCTTGACTTTTTTCAGTAATCATCCCAAGTTTTTGCTATCGTTCGCTATGGTGTATGGTGCCATCTCCATATCTTAAATTGTTGGTGGTCCTTCCTCCAGTTTTCATGCCTTCTTCTTCTGAGTCTAATCCTTCCTTACATTTGATATGTTCACTGTAGAAGGTAAACAAATAGGGTGGCAAACTGCAGGCTTCCCTGACCCCTCCCCCCTTGCCAATTGGAAGTCATTCAGTTTTTCCATATTCTATCCTAACAGTAGCCTCTTGTCCTGAATACAGGTTACACATCAGGCAATCAAATGTTGTAGCACACCCATTTCTTTAAGAGCACTCAAAAGCTTTTCATGATCTACACAATCAAAGGCTCTGCTATAACCTATAAAGCACAGATGGATTTTATTTATTTATTTATTTGAAATTCTGCATTTGCAATATGATTCCAAGTGTTTCTTCCTTTCTCAACCCATCTTGGACATCTGGCATTTCTCACTCCATATCTAGTAAAATCATCTAGAAGTCATGATGACTAAACTGAGGTTGTCATACTTTGGCCACATCGTGAGAAGGCATATATCATTAGAAAAGACAAACAGTGTTTGGAAAGTGAGAAAGTAGTAGGAAGAGAGGAAGACCATATGTCACTCAAAGAGGACATAACCTTAACTCTGCAGGAACTGAGCAGGCCCTTTGAAGAAAGGGTGCCTTAGAGATGCTTCATTCACAGGTTTGCCAAAGCTTGGCATTGACTAGAGGGCAGTTAACAACAATATGGTAAAAGTCTTTGTTGTAGAATTTTGAGCATTACTTTGTGAGGGAGATTAATGCAGCGGTCCCTGTGGTTATTGCAATCCCTGGTGACCCCTTTCTTGGGGACTAGAATGAATACTGAGCATTTCCAGTCTGTGGGTCATTGCTTTGTTTTTCATCTTTCTTTACAGACTTTAGTTAGAACTAAAGTATATTCTATCTCTGTAGATTGAAGCATCTCTATTGTGCCTAAGTGATAATCTTAATGTACAGTTGGCCCTTGATACCCACTGGGGTTTGGTTCCAGGATACAAAAATCTGTGGATGCTCAAGTCCCATTGGCAATGGTGAAATGGTGCCCCTTATGATGGCAAAATCAAGGTTTGCTTTATAGAATATATATATATATATATATATATATATATAATTTCAAGCCATGGATGGTTGAATCTGTAAATAAAAAAATCTGTGGATAAGGAGGGCCAACTGTAAAATACTGTAATGATACTAGCAAAAGGAATTAATTTAACTCATCATTTCTAATTTTTTAATTCCAAATTCTAGAAGAACCCATTTCAGAATGAGCTAACTCTACTCATATGTATATGAAGAAATGCCATCCACATCCGTACGGTGCTCTTGGGCTCTAGCTATTAGATGCCTTGCAGCTATGGAGGACTGCATATCTTAGCTTGCTTCATCAAATTCAGTGAAATGTTAGTGAGAGAAAGTCAATGAAGCATGCAATGAAATTGGTAAACAAAGCAGATAGTTTTACTGCTACTGTATATCATCATTGCAATCTGTTTACCAGAATGAGGCAACTCTGAATGTGGATATTGAAGCCAAACATTCATACAATTTAAGTTGCAAATCAAGGAATATACAGTAGGCTATTACAATAAAATTCATTATTCCAGGAACATCCTTCGATTAATTCTTTATACACTCATTTTCTTATGAAATGCTGCTGAACATAACTAAATTGTCCTAACACAGTTCTCTACCTAAATAAAATATTGCTACTTCTGTTCAAAGTGTCAAGAATAATTGCACACATGGAAAGCAGTACTGCTCATTTTCATTTAATTGGGTATTACAGAAACAGTTCATTCAAGAGCCTCCACTCATTAACAGATTTAGATTTTAAAGCCATGCTTCTTTTCCTTCCTTCTCTCATGCACACGTCCTAAACCAGAGTCCCAGAACAGCTTGATTAGGGTCTTATGAGCATGAGCTACCCCATTAACTTTGACTGAGCAAACATATCTTTGCACACAAAGAGATAGACATGTAAATAAGTGGGGATGCCCTTATAAACAGCAAGTCCATCTGCACAGCAGAGATACCAGGCGTACAAGGAATAATTGCTTTGAAGCATGTAATCAAAAGGGCTACAGACCAATGGTGCTGCTAGAGTTTTGGGAAATTATCTTTTGGGCTGTAAGTCGCAAAATTCCCAGCCAGAAACTCACAGAATCCCTCAAGATTTGTAGTCCACAAAGTACAGGGATATCTCAATTAACAAATACTCTAACAAAGAAACTCAATTTTAATTAGTTTTTATGCCCACCCACCTATCACCTTTCCTTGTCCTCTGTATACTGCTAGGCTTTTAGTGGCATCAGTATTTGGGAGAATAATGAAAGTCAGAGAAACACAGGTTTTTGGTGCCAGATTGCAGTGAAGTGTCTGTAGTAAACAATGCAACAGAGCTTGAGCTGAGAAAGAGAAGGATTCTATTCTAGCTGATCCCACTGTAATTGTGTGCCTCCTTACAACAGGCAAGGTAAACAGCAGCTGCCTACTGGGCATTTAAGAACAATAAAACAGAGGCAAGGAAAGATGAGAGAAATTAAAGTAGCCCAAGGCTGCTGAAAATAAAATTGTCTCTGGATGCATTTTGGAAGAAGCCTTCAAGAGGTCTCTGTATGTTTTGAAATAGTTTTGTTTACTTATGCAAGGCTTATCTGTCCTGGTTGTTTCATTTTACTTGTGCATAGTTAATTTTGCGGAAGACGTTTGCTGAAACCTGTTGAACTGTTCTTCTGTTTTGTGGTGTAGGAATTTTTCTCTGTTCTTTCCATTTTTTTACTGTCTCTGGTACCAAATGTTTTGTTAAAGACATTATGCCCAGGAACACATCTACTTTATTAACTTAACTATACCTATAATTTTTCTTAGCTCTAGGTACTCCCCTCAATTTTTTTCAATTTTCAAATAACTTTCTTAAAATTATATCCATAACCTCCTTCATGACTTTGATGCATTTTTTCCTTTCACAGAAGAAGGTAAAGTACTGCACAGATTGATCTGATGGTGGTCACTAACATGTTCACCATCTCTTAAGTGGAAACTGATGTTGCACATTTTCCAGGATATTATTTAAAAACAACAACAACAACAAAACACTGCAATTAACCAGAGACCAATTGACAGGTCACTGTTGCCAGATTTTGCTTCTACTACTGTTGAGTCCATGCAGGGTGCCATCTAAGCCTCCTGTCTCAGGTGGTAACCTGGGATGCCTGTCCTAAACTCTAAAACTCTGTCCTTGCACCCTACAAAGTATGGGGCATCATATGCCTTAGACCCAGTGTGGTGTAGCAATTTGAGTGCTGGATTATGACTCTGGAGACCAGGGTTTGATTCCCCACTCAAGTAGAAAACCTACTGGGTGACCTTGAGCAAGTAACATGCTCTTAGCCTCAAGGGAAAGCAATGGCAAATCTCCTCTGAACACATTTTGCCAAGAAAACTTAATGATCTGTTCAACATTAGGGTTGCTATCAGTTGGAAACAACTTGAAGGCACACAACAACAGCAGTCATATGCCCTACAAAGTCTCTGACTTGCCACAGTCGTCTATTGTCAACCATCAGAAGATGCAGTACAAAACTAGCTCTCCTCTGGTGTTCCATGTATTTGCCTCCATACTAATATAGTGAGAAAGATATTAGCCTCCATACTAACATAGGCCTGAGACAGACAGGCCAAAAGCTGCATGCCACCACTGACAGGCCAAAAGTGCCATGCAACTGCATGCTCCGTAACCCTAGCACGTCATGGCAGTGGCCCTCCCATCCACATGGGGACTGCCATGATGACGATGATGCCACACAGCGTCTGTACGCCGCTACCAGGAAGTGGTATTATAAGGGCTGTGACGCATTTTGCCGCTTCTCCTTGGCCTGGAAAAATGCTGGATTGGGGCCACAGGTTGACTGTCCGGTTACTGTGGCCCAAGTCCAGCACTTTCAGGGGTAGCATAGAGCCGTCCCTTACAGGGCTGTCTTTACAGCCCCATAGTGAGAAAGGCTAAGATTTCATCATGCAAGAGAAAGGATTGCAGAGAAGTTTTCTTTTTATGCATTTCCTGACCAAAACAAAGAGAAGAAGAAGTTGAATCCTTCTAAATGGTCAACACAGCTTATCCCTGCATGTTTTCTGGATTGTGAGATGCAACATTATAGGAGCAACAGGGGAACCCTGATGAGGGAGCCAGAAGACTGGGACCTTCAACCAAGGTGAAACAATTTTCTTCTTCTCAAATTTGGACCAGATTGGCATGTTTTACCTCAACACCTACCAAGATTTTCTTGATGCAAAAGCATGGAGACTTCTTGAGGAATCCATTGTCCTCTGCCTACAAAGAGGCCTGTGGCCTCACAGGAATGGACACATATTGGATTGCAAAAGAGGAGTCCTTGTTGATATGCAAATGGTCTTTAAATTTCCTGGACTTTGGCCAATTGCCGCATGGCCAGAGGAGGAGGGGCCAGCCTGCTAAAGATACCCTTCCCATACCATCTTAACTAAGGACAGAAACAACAAAATGCAGGCATCTTACTAACATCTCTAATTTTTCTCCTATTTGGTATGCAACATCTTGCTGATGAAGAAGCCAGTGGAGCTTCAAAAGCTTGCAACAAAAATATTGTGCATTTCGGTTGCCCAATAAAGGAATCATGTTTGGTGGATTATTCCTTCATATTCTGCTTAGTCTTTTAGGGACTTATTTTGCACAATAATACATGTATTGTATCTTATCAATGCTCAACTAAGTACCGTTGTTGTATTTCTCCTTCTTAAAATTTACTTTTCAAGTTGTCCATCACTGAGACAATAAACCTACGTCAGAGCTGTAACACTTCAGACCAATTGTGAGAAATTGAATAACATAAACACACATTTTTTTTAAAAAAATATCCCTGCACGTAGAAAGCTAGCATGTCAAAGAGATGGCTAGCTTACGATCCTTCGTCTTATCATGCTAGCTTTCTGTATGCTTGGTATTTTGAAAGTATGTTCAGCTTTTAAAGACCTACAGCACGTTTGTGGACATTCTTTTAACATCTTAAGGATCTATGTGTCTGTTTTTTAAAAAATAATTAATGTAATTTAGTTTAGTTGTATCCATCAAAGAAGTGGGGGAAAAGAGACAAGATCAACTCTGGGCCCAGCTTGCGTTTGCCACTTACCTGCCCTTAGAACAAATTTGTCCTTTACAAGATTAAAGTAAACTGCGAGGAGTATGAGATGTCAAAGAAGAGGAAGAAATCCTTTATGGGAGCGGACACAGAGACAGTGAAGACTGGCAAAAAAAATCAAGAAGACCAAAGTGACAACAATGTTTGTAAAAGGTCTCCCAGCACTCACATAACTGATGCTACTTTGTAATGAGTTTCAGGTCCACTAACCTGATCACAGCAGGTCCATTCTGTTTCAGATCATCTTTCTTTTATCCATTTGATCTAATGCTTTTCCTTATTGTTTTGGCCAGCACTCATACTACAGATGCTCCCTCAAGACTAGTAGAGCTGCCATTAAAGAAAATGAGGTGTCTGCCTCAGCCATCAGATGATAGGGTCAGTGGGGGCAGCCTCTTGCTGGTTCCCCCTGAAACCCTGGATCATCCCCTTCTCTTGTGAAAAAGCTGTGTCTGCTATGAAACCTGTCCAGGCCCCATAAATGAGTCAGCTTCCCATGACAGGCACTATCCCATCACTGGTGTCAAAGCCAGGTTCAATTGCATATCCAATGAGATTCTTGTCAGAAACCTCCTGATGATATATGCTAGCTTAACCATGGGTGATCTTAACTACTTTCTTCAGTACGGTACAAAGAGGTTTCCAGTACCTTTTTGTTCAGTGGTTTTCTGCAGGCTATGCATTGGCTGCCAGTGCTGCAAGACAACCACACCTCTCCATCATACATCCTTCAACCATCACCTTCCCAAAATCTACACTTAGTTAAGCAAGCGGAGCTTTGCCTAAATACCAAAACAGGATCTTGGCCTTTGTAGAAGGACTGGAAAGGGGGTCAGCACCATCTTACTCTTTGTCTCAGGCAGCAAAATATCTTGAGCCAACCCCACTCATTAGCAAACATATTTAGCTCTTACATCAGGACATTACATCCAAATATACTGGATATTCTGCATGACAAGGGATTAAACTTCATGGCCCTTGAGGTTGCTTCCAACTCTACAATTCTATACTGTATTAACATTTCCCCTTTCTCTGAAATGACTGGGGAAAAGGAGAGAGAAAGAATGACTACCATGATAATGTTCTTTTCCCATCTGTTAGTATCATCTCAGTTTAGTCAGAAAGTTAATTCCTGAGGCATTTCCACAAGCTCTTAATTTTCAATCCTTACACAGTCATAATACATACAGGGAAGAACTACATGACATTAGTTTTGAAATGCTTAACTGTGTTGAACAGGCAAGCTATGGTTTTAGTGTAAAGGCTGCCTGCTTGCTCATCTTCTTAAGCAACTGGCAGCCAGAAAACACATAGTTTGAAACCTCCAATTACCTGTGCATTTTTATCCATCAATTTGGAATTACAACTGGAAAGCCAGATTCTGTGTTTAGAAGTAAGTCCCACATTATTCAGTGGAACTTGCTTCCTGATAATTGTGCTTATGATCACAATTTTTGAGTAGAATCCTATGCATTTCTGCTATGCAACTAGTCCCACCAACTTTAATAGGACTTGCTCCCACACTGATATTTGGTTATATGACTGTGGCTGCAATCTTAAAAGTATTTCCTAGGGAGTTAAGGTCCTTAAATAAAGAAAACAGAGCCCATCCGGTAGAGTGACTGGAGTGCTAGACTAGGACTCTGGGCAAAGCAGTGCATAAATCTCTGCTCAGCCATGGAAACCGACTGGGTGACTATGAGCAAGTCACACTCTCTTAGCCTCAGAGAAAGGTAAGTGGCAAACTCCCTCAGAATCTTGCTAAGAACACCCTTTTTATTATTGTTGTTGTTGTCTCTTCAAGTGGTTATGGCAACCCTAAGGTGACACTGTCATGAGGTTTTCTTGGCAAGATTTGTTTAGAGGAGGTTTGCCATTGCCTTCCCCTGGGGCTGAGAGAGTGTGACTTTTCCAGGGTCACCCAGTGAAGAACACCCTACAATAGGGTCTTCTTAAGTCAGAGGTTACTTAAAGACACACAACAAGTACCAGAAGGTAGGCCATTCTTTATATGTTATCTGCTACTTCTGAGTAAACCTAAATAACATTGTGCCAGTTTTGTCCTACATACACCATTTGGAGTGCAATACACTCCTACTGGCAAAACATTCCCTAATTTTAATGATACTGTATTAGATCCAATGACATGTGTCAAACAGTTTACTTTTGTATTACCTGTTGGCCCACACGTCAGGATGTCATCCAACTTCTCAGTTTTCTTAAGCCATTTATGACTATCTGTCAAAGAAACCAGCATCTTGTTTCCAAGCTACCTTCAGATGCAATTTCATGCCTTAGATTTAAGAATTTGGTAGCAGAGTTCCCTGAGGTAATTTCATAGCAACACATTAGTAGCGTAAATCAATTACTATTTTAAAACTTTATTATGATTGCTTTTGCAATGTATTGATTGTATGTGTTATTCATTGTCTAGGACAGTGTAGCAGGTGTATCTGAAGACTGGCTTAGATATTTTAACTGAATGGCCATAAAGAAAAATAAAACCTTGAAAAACCTGTACAGAAGAGGTGGGTGGGTGTGGGTGTGTAATCTGATTCAAAATATCCCATTCCTGACCAATTTAGCTTGTTCACCCCAAGTATTGCCATGTTTATACATTCCATTTCTTGCTTTACTATACTAGTTTCCCCTGATTCATGCCTCTCTCGAACCTGCAAATTCCAAAATTCAATATGAGCTTGCCATGACGGTCAAACTGAAATTCCAAATACCCCTCTCTAAATTGCACACTCTAGAATTCCTTTTGATGTTGTCATGGCAGTGGAATATAGCACTATACCTGTTGAGTAGGATGTTGCCCTAAATAGACATATTTTGCTGTACACACTTTCCTGGGAGTAAGTGCCACTGGACACAGTGTTATTTTGCAATAAACATACCTAGAGTTAGGCTGTGCAGTTTTGTTGTGGAGATTCGAGATAAGAAATTACTTTATCAGAGTGGAAATGAACACCTTCCACTACCGCAAACACAAGGGCTGCCGCCAGATCAGGACCTCTGCAGGCCCTGGGATTTTAGAGTGCAAAGACCTAGGAATGGCCCTAGACAGATAGTGATGGCATTAATCATGTGATATTATCAGCCACAGTTGCTTGAAAATGTCATTCCAATAAAAATACAAATCCTAACAAGTGAGGCAATATTTCTCTGGTTCAGATTAAACTTCCCAAGCTCTGCACCAAGCAACAGTGATAACAAAAATGCATTCCCCCAGCTCAGTATTTAAAACATTTTTCCAACAACCTCCTTTAACAACATAGGAAGGCTATAGTCCAACCAAGGAAAGTTTCCCAAGCCAAGTGTTGAACAGGAAAAAAGCCTTGATTTTTCCAGTTCTCTTTTTAATATTTTTACAAAAACAGATTTCAACGCTTTAATACAGAGGCCAGCAGCACACAGTAATTCACACCCAGACATGCATGCACATGCACATGCACACATATTTTTTCTTCTCAAGAAAGCACTCTCCAGTGCAGAGAAAGCAAGTCATACTTAAGTGCCACTGTAATATAATTAGACTTCAGGCCTGATGTGTTAGTCATAACTAATTGTCTCTTTATTGGATCCCATATGTTTTCATGGAAGGGTTTTCTTTTAGCAGAATAAAATGAAAACCTGATCTCCAGTGCACCTGCAGTGTTAGCATTTGCTGTTGTGGATTGTAGCCATTGTTAGAAATGTGCTGGTTGAAGTGAATCTTCACTTATTCTATGCAAACTTATTTTGCAAAATTTGGAACTCTTCAATGCAAAATTTGTATGTGTTCATTTGTATGCTTTCTGCATAACAGTGTAATGTATGAATTTTGCACAAAATAAGCCTTTCACGGTTTTAAATACTTCCTCACAGGTAAAGGAAAACAGTAAAATTACTCATTGTGTCCTCCATGAAGAACATTGATAAAGAATTACATCCCTAGTTTCCCCCTCTTTCAATCTCTTTCTCTTTCCCTCTCTCACACACAAATACAAACACTATTTGTAACAAAACATCTATTTTGTAAATGAGAGGTGGACAACCATTGGAGGTTTTTTGGGTCACATTGATCCCCTTAGGGGAAACTGTAGGGTGGCAATACCACTTCTGCTACATAGCACAAAGAATGCCAGTTTTTTTAAAAAAGTCAGATTTTATACAGATTTGCCTTACAGTCCATTGTCCCCTCTTTTGTTTATTCTCCATGGCTGTTGCACAAGTCTGCCTTCTGATTTTATAATAGGTAGCATCAGTAGAACCGAGAGAGCAAAGAAGACCCTGGGCTTTTCATGCTTGATTTCTTTCCAGCCTACTACTGATTTGAGTTGATATTCAAATTGTGCAGCTAAGAATAGAGCAAAACAAGAATATAGTCTTTGCACGAATTTCTACATTGAAATTGCTGTGCATTTAAATTGACAACAATGCAAAATGTCACATAGGAACCCAGCATTCGGATCACTCTGTGAACACTTTGGACACAAGGGAGGTTCATAAGGCCGATTACAGCAGCTTCCTTTACTCTTTCAGTCAATGTGCTGTGTTCAAGATTCCGCAACATGATTGCCTTACAATTACCCCTTCCAAAGGAAACAAAGATGTGAAAACCTTTCATGATCCCCATGGCAGCTACATGTCAATGTTTAAAATTTTATGTCAGCTGTCTGTGCCGCTCTTGGAACATTAGTAGAAGAACTTGACTTAAACTTTTTTATTCCCTGAGCCATATCTCTAGACAGGTCATATAGCCACAGTTTCTGAAAATGGAGCCAAAAACATTCACATATCCTGCTTATTCTCAAACGCAAAACACCACAAGGCAAAGGTAAAACATACAGAGCAGATTAGGCCAGTGCCTCTGACAACATACCCTCCAACTGTCCTGGTAGCACAAGTAGAGTTCCAATTAATTCTCTGTCCTCCCATTTTTTTAGTTTCTTTTAAAAATGTCTGCTTCTCTCTCCTCCCACTTTCCCTCTTTGCCCTCAGCTTACTTCCATTGCTGCAAATTAGTTCAAAGTGCAAAAGTACTTTGCACACCATTAACTCAATAGGGAAGAAAGGAGGGATGTAATCTAGCCCTTCCCAGAAGGCTCAGTCAAAATCAAACTGCTGTAGCTTCTCCTAGCTTGTGTGCCCTTCCTCATTAATACCATCCCAGGATTCCACAGGAGGCAGACATTGCTGTTAAAATGGAATAACACTCCTATAACTGTGTAGTGCAGTACTGCCAGATATTACTCACTTCTGCTCTACTCCTCCATGGCTCATGGTAGGTCTTCAGATTGTCATATGGCTATCTTTAAAGGACCACAACTAGAGGCAATTCAAAAAGAATATACTACCTGTTATTTAATATATATTTTAAACTATTAAATATGACCAAGCTCTGACCACATTCAGCTAGGAGTTCATAACATTCACTTTTCAGCCCAAACCGGGCATGGGACAGGATCAGGCTGGAATTGGGGGAAATGGATTTTATTGCACACAAAATTGCTGCTGCGCTGCCACCCAACCATCACCCATCCCTCAGCCATACTGCCGGCCTATTTTGGTACTATGGAATACTTCCGTGGTACCAAAATTGGCAGGAAAAGCATAACTGGTGTTAGGGCAGCAGTGCAGCAGCAATTTCATGTGCAATAAAATCCATTTCCTCCCATTCCACCCCAATCCCATCCCGCGCCCAGATCAGGCTGAAAAGTGCATGCGATAAACTCCCTAGCCTTGCATATCAAGTATTCTCTCTAGATGACAATGCTCACTCCATTAACCAAGCAAGGAAACACTCATCTGGTTCAATGTGGCCAAGAGAGCATCACAACATAGAATGAGCGCCTAGATGTGTATCTGCATCAGCCATGGCCACACAGGCCTGCTTCTATTTACAGATCTCCCTTGCTGAAATGGGGTGGGCATTCAATTGCTAAATCTTAGCATCATCTAAGTGATAGCAATGCTTTCAGGAATACTTGTGCAGAACACCTAATTTTTTCAATAGGAGATCAAAGAACAAAGAGCAACAAAATCCCCCTTAACAAGAACAAAGAGTGTAAGATTTTTTAAAAAAAAAAGGAACAAAAAAGAGAGATACAAATACAAATTCTTCCATTTGGTATTAATATTTTCACTGTATAACCTGAGGATACTGAACTGCAGCTGTAGATAGACTTCATTTCCTTAAATTGTTCAGAAATTGAACACACAAAGGCTCTCTTTGCCTGGAATTCTGCTGGCATTTAAGCAAACCAGTAACCAAATTCACAGCCCAGAGTTTCTGCCCAATCACTTGTTCTACAGTATAAGGGAAAGTTTTAGCAGCTGGCGACACAAGGCAGATTAAGAAGAGCCACACTTGCCAAAATCTCCTTTTCTTAGAAAAATAAACGAGTTCTGTCCTTTGCATCCATCCATGTCCTTCTTTTATGTGAGCAAAACAGAAACAGAAATGTAACATTAGTTTTCTTTATTCCAAAGCAGTTTTGCAAATGAACATTTGCCATGTAGGTCCTGATCTCACTGATCATAGTCTCCAGATTATCTTAAAACCAAATATGATCCAAGTATTGCATGAACCTACCAAGTTTGCCTCAAATAAACAGGAGTGGGAATCATGCAATCAGCCAGATGTTGATAGACCTTCCCTTCGACCCTGTTTCCCTGAAAATAAGACATTCCCTGAAAATAAGACCTAGTAGAGGTTTTGCTGAATTGCTAAATATAAGGCCTCCCCCAAAAGTAAGACCTAGCAAAGTTTTTGTTTATAAATATATATACAGTATATAATAAATGTGGTGGGTTTTTTTTGTTGTTGTTGTTCAACAATAATTTTAAATTCTTCTTCATGGAAAAATAAGACCTCCCCTGAAAATAAGACCTAGCACATCTTTGGGAGCAAAAATGAATATTAAGACCCTGTCTTATTTTCAGGGAAACATGGTAGCATTCTTCAATAGGCTCCTCCTGACAGCCAATTCCCATTAACTGCCAGGCTATCCTGTTCTCTTTCTAATAGTCATTTTCATCCATTCATCAAGTCAGGGCTCATTTATACCTAAGGTTTTCTCCATCCTTTTAATTGACTTGACACCAAACTTGTAGTAAAGTCCTAGTAGCACATCCCTAGTAGCACCACAGCAATAGCTCTCTCCACGGTTTCAGGCAGGTTTCCTTCCAAGCCCTCTGCAGAAATCATTGGTATCCTCTAGTGGTCTTTCTTTTCATACTGTACTATCAAGGCCTCATCTTGCTTTTCAAAGCTGAAGAAATCAGCCGTATTTATGATGGTATAGTGGCCAAATTCAGTGACTATAAGGCTGCTGCCACACTGCGGAATTAATGTAGTTTGACACTGCTTTAACTGCCATGGCTCTATCCTATGGAATCATGGGATTTGCAGTTTGTTGTGGCACCAGAGCTCTGATAGAGCAGGCAAAAAAAAAAAAATCTCACAAAACTACAAATTTCAAAATCCCATAGCATTGAGTCATGGCAGTTAAAGCAGTGTCAAACTGCAATTCTGTAAAAACAACGACAACAAATTACCAGATTTCTTCCTGCAAAATGGGCTGAAACCCTGAGTCCTGTGCATCTTTACGTATATAAGCCATTGTTCTGTACATGTTCCAAATATGTGGATAGCTATAGATAGCAGAAATGAGGTTAGTATTCCTGTTTGGTATGGAAGACAGGCACTACAATTCCTGATTTGTTAAATGACTAAACATTCTGAAATGAATTCAGATTTTTAAATATGAATATCAAATGTACACAAATATCACTAAGGGTTTTGGAACCTAGGATGACCAAGATTCTGTTGCAAAAACAGCTTCTCACAAGGCATTTATATAGACATTAATAATAAAAAGGATGTCTCTGAGCATATACAGATTTTATTTCCAGCCCTCCAACAATGAACCCTCCACAATATAAATTAAATTTTGCAGCCAGGACTTAAGGCTCACATGGGCGTTTTTCAGGCAGTCTTCAACACTGGCGTCTCTGTTGTTAGAAACAATGCACTGCCATCTACTGATATTAACTTTTAAAAAAGGAAGAGTATAAAATACTAAATACAGGGACATGGTGAATCATATGTTTATATATCAGCCAATATTCAGAACTAAATAGCAGGAGTCAACTACTATCTATTGCTGTCAGAATTAAAACAGTTTGAAAGCATTAAACACATTTTCATCTTTGCTACAAAATACTGATAAATTTCAAAATGATCATCATTGTGGTGGTGGATACTATTTCTTGTTGTCATTTTCTTTAAAGACTCTAGGTATCTTGCAGATAAAATATACAACATTCAAAAACAGTAAAGACAATATATAACAACATATGAAATATAAATGTAAATTATAGTGTGTATATGAGAGAGAGAGAGAGGAAATACTGTTTTGTTTTGTGGTTTGTTTGTTTTTATGTGATATGTTGTATTTGATCTTATTTTATATTTGTTGTTGTTGTTTTGTCTTGAAACTCTGTAATTGGTATGGTGAATTGTTTTTACTATATGTGTCAATATTCAATAAAGATTTTTTTATATAAAAAATAATGAAATCAAATGTCATCAGATATCAGTTTACAACAGCAATAATTTTATATCCAATAATTTCACAAGTTTAGAATTTTGAGAATTAAGGGTTTGCATGTGGCTATAATACTTTGGTCACGTCATGAGGTGACATAACTCGATGGAAAATACAATAATGTCTGGCAAAGTGGAAGGCAATAAAAAGAGGAAGACTATAGCCTCATTTCCACTATGTTTTAAACTGGTTTGCAAATCGGTTTGCAGCAGTTTAAATTACCATGGTTCGCAAATGATCCAAATTGCTGAAGAGATTTGGAGGGGGGGGGCTGTACTAGACCCATATAACGTGTGTCATTTTGATGCTCGTTTTTTCTGCGTCTTTAGCGATAAAGCGATTCAGCCCAAGTATGAACCAAGTGCGGATTTGAATCTGCTAGCTGTGATGTAATTGTTGATTTGCATGCCATGGGTGAAGGAGAGTGTGAGGTGGGCTTGCCCCTCTTCTCAAGCTTCCTGGGGGGGGGGGCTATACTTCCCTGAGCACCATTTCTTTCTCCCAGGAGTTTCCCTCTGTACTCACTGGGGAGCCCTCTGAACATCCCCAGGTACCTCAAGGGACTCACGGTGGTGCAGCGCCAATGGTCCAGTGCAGAGATGGCCTCCTTCCCCTGGAGAAGGCCAGTGGTCCCCCTTCAAATGATCCTCTGCAGTTGCTGCCTTCCGCAGTCACCTGTCTCTCCCACACAGTGGAGAGTAAAGCAAGATCAGGCATGGGAAGGGAACCTCTGCCACTGTGGCCTCTTGCCCCTTTCTCAGCATATTGCCTGGACTGGGAGTGTCGGGCCTGACCATGGGGAAAAAGGAGCTGTGGAAGAGAGCTTCAATTGGCGTAAATGTACTGTGAACAACGCTTTGCTGCTGAACTGATCCATCGATTTGGATCAGAAACTGAATTATTAGTAAGTGGGGATGAGGCCTATATTGTAGGTGGGTCGATCCAATCAAGGAAGCCCCAACCTTCAGTTTGCCAGATCTCCATAAGGCTATTGATGGCCAGGGTTTGTGGAGGTCTATCATTCATTAGGGTTGCCATAAGTTGACCTGAAGGCAAATAACAACAAAATGGAATCCTGGCTCATTTTTAGTCCTGAAGTGGGTGTGTTATAATACATTTTGCCAGCATATGCCACCATAAAGTGCCAGAAGTGATTGTCTTGAGCTGTATGTGCTGCCATGGATAATACTATTTGACCATCTGAGACATGGGCTCAAATTCCTCCTCAGCAACAAAGCTCAGTGGGTAAACCTTGTATAGTTACTCTCTTAAACAAACCTATTTTTCAGGATTTGATAAGGATAAAATGGGAAAACTTCCATGCCATCCTGAATGGCTGGAAAATGTTAGTACATAAGTTGGGGGGTGGGGAGGGGAGATGTCTTTCTCTAGTTCCAGGGAAGTTGTCATCTGACATGCTAGTGAAATACAAACCAAAACTCTTATAAGCACACTTACATACCCAAAACTATGCCTTCAGAATTTTTGCCCATGGCACTGAATTTTGCAAATGCAGATTTTTGCTAATTGCTACTTAAGATAGTGCCTGAATTAGCTGAGTGAGCCGACAAGTGTCATCATAATTGAAAGCAGTTGCTTATCGTTCTGTAGCATCCTGATGGTATCATTTTCCTACACAGAGACCAAGTTTCTGCCCCTGTTGTAATTCTTATCTTGACTCTCTATTTAATGGGATACTCACTGCCATGGTCTCTTTCTCCATGTAAAACAACCTGCACAGTGCATTTGGGCTCCAGAGATCCGGTAAATCATGGCCTGGCATTCTCCTCCTCCCCTCCCCCATTGCACTTCTCCTCTTTCAATTTATGTTCCCCTAAGAACTGCTGCTAAAGCTACATATGTAGAGATTAAAGGCAGGTCTGCTGTGGCTTACAGACATCAAAAGCCATGAGCTGTACGCGACTGGAGTAAATTGAATGGTACTGGCTTTTGTTAGGCTGCAAAATCCTCTCATTATCATGCTGGTGGTGACTGAGCTTTCCTAGTGATCCTCAATGTCCATCAGAAGTGATAAATACAATCTCTCATGGGAATACAAGGGCTCTAATCCTTATGGGAAAGAGATGGCAGGAATATATATATATATATATATATATATATCTTTAACAAAATAAGACAGCATAAAGGAAACGTTAAAGGAAACACTGGATCCTTTTAAACACCAGAAAGGTGTGTTAGGAACCAGGACTTGGGCCTCCAGCAGCCGAGTGTGGATGCCTTATCTTCTGTACCACTATATTTGTAACAGGAGGGACCTACTTCAATGCGGCCAATATGGATTGACAGAAGGTGGTGTACTGCTATAGTTGTGAGTTCAGCAGAGATCAGGTGACACAAAAAGCCAGTCAGCAAATACCTCGTCCTATGCAACTTACAATTCTAGTCTGAATCCTTCATCAAAGTAGCTCATTAATAATAAAAAGAACAAGGGGTTTTTTTAAATAGTTCATCACTAATAAAAAGAAAGAGGTTTTGTGAAGTCGAAGGCTTTCACAGCTGGCATCCATAATTTTTTGTGGGTTTTTCAGGCTGTGTGGCTGTGTGAATGTGTTCCGAAAAAGTTTATTCCTGATGTTTTGCCAGCATCTGTGGCTGGCATCTTCACAGATGCTGGAGAAATGTCAGGAATAAAATCTTCCAGAGCATGGCCCCATAGCCTGAAAAATCCACAAAAAATATAGAAAGAGGTTTCATTTGGGAACTGGACTTTTGTGGAAAGCAGGAATAGCAGTACTTACCACCATATGTGAAAAATATTTTATAGCTGCAAGACTACTGATAATATTTAAAATCAATTAAAATATATGTTGTTGTTGTTAACTGCCCTCAAGTTGGCACCAACCCATGGCAACCCTATGGATGAGACATCTCCATTTCCCCTGTCCTCCACTGCTCTGCTCAGATCTTGCAGACTCAGCCGCATGGCCTCTCTGGTTGAGTCCAACCATCTGGTATCTGGTCTTCTTCTCTTTCTACTCCTCTCTACCTTTCTAAGCATCATTGTCTTTTCCAATTATTCATGCGTTCTCATATGTGTCCAAAGTACAACATCCTTAATAGAGTCATCCTGCCTTCCAGAGAGATTTTAGGCTTGATCTCTTCTGGAACCCATTCATTTGTTATATGACACTGTTCAGATTATAGCTGATATAGATATATGGGCAGAAAGACAGACAGGAAAATAAGAAATACTTAGTTGTGTATTTTACAGATGTATCTGTGTATTTACAGAATGTATAGATTTAGAAATATGACCTTTAATGGCACAAACAAATGCTTATGGGTGAATGGGATATGAAGCTTTATGTGACTACTGAAAAGCTTATTAAGTCTCATGTGTAACCTATTGAACACTTTATATAATTTTATATATATATATATATATATATATAGCTATCAATTGATTAGTCCCTGCTTGACTCTGTCAGGCCAGCTGCTTATTCCACTGCCCACCTGTCATTTCTTCAGGGAGAAGAGGATAGATGGATAGATAGATAGATAGATAGATA
Organism: Urosaurus nigricauda; assembly: GCA_034509955.1. Lineage (NCBI taxonomy): Eukaryota > Metazoa > Chordata > Lepidosauria > Squamata > Phrynosomatidae > Urosaurus > Urosaurus nigricauda. Next base: position 248,897,445 of record JAOEGL010000001.1, on the reverse strand, counting down.
GATATATGCTTTCTGAGCCTTCCTCCAGCAAAATACCATTTAAAAAGGGGGGGGGGGTCTGAGTGTCTAGACAACTTTCTGATCCTTCTCAACAGCACCTGACTAGCTCAGCGTCCATTTCACTGAAATAAACTTTCCATTTATATTTTTTTGTATATATATAATTTCCATTCATCTTGACTTGGAAGAGACACATCTAACTTGTGAATTTTTTATGTGTGACTGGTACTAAATAGCAAAACCTGTCACATTTGTTTACATTTGGCCTTCCATTTTCATGGGGGATCCATTCTGGACCCCCCCCCCCCCGCATGCGAAAATGGAGGCTCATGCATATTCAAGCCTCATAGACTTGAATGGGGCATGCCCCTGTGTGCGCAGCCCAGGTGCACACAATGGGCATCCGCACTATTAGAAATAGCACAGGTTGCCCCTCCATGGATATTCAAGGTCACGGATCTCAGATCCGCAAGTTAGGTGGGGCAACTGTAAATATAAGCTCCTTCGCAAGCATTGTCTTCTTCAGAAATGTAATTGATTCGAAAAGGATCCCCCAGCCTGCCTGCCTGCTGGCCTGCCAACATTTGCATTCTATCTCAGATATGCTTGAACATTCCCTTCAGCAGAATTGTGAAGACTTGTTATTTAGACAGACCTTTGGATCCTCCATTTTTGGAATTATAATTTTGGAGACTTAAAAAAATAAACTAAATATGTACCGTGGAAGGCTTTCATGGCCGGCATCCATAGATTTTTGTGGGTTTTTTGGGCTATGTGGTCATGTTCTAGAAAAGTTTGTTCCTGACTTTTCTAGAACATGGCCACATAGCCCGAAAAACCCACAAAAAACGTATAAATGTGTATTGTTTTATTCTAGTAAAATGATATTCTAGCTGCTTTGGGTCCCATACTGGGAGAAAGGTAATATACATATTTTAAAAAATTAAACAAATAATAAATAAATAGTATTGTTTTAAAACATTAGGAGCTGTTTTGAAAATTATGCTTGCAAGGGGATATAACGCACAGTGATTTAATAAATAAATTTTATATTTATATACACACATACATACACACATATATATCCCCATTTTAAAAAACCAGATAGGATGGATCTTGTGAACTGCCTTTGGCAAGGAATTCAACATTTGCAAAATATAATCATTTACAGTTCTATGTGAGTAACTGAAGACTGTCTGAATGTTTAAGAGAGCTAATCACCACAAAGAAGCAGATGGTTAATATAGTTCTTTTATCTCCTATTTGCTGCTCAAGTATGCCTTTCACATATGGTGATTACAAACTGCAGGAGAAAAAGGTAGCTCTAAACTAATGTGATTTTTTTAAAAGCCATAGTGGGGAAATTTGCTGAGGAAGCCTAGTAGAAAGAAATCTGTCAGGATTCTTTTAAACTGTTCTGAATACTCTTTCTTTCATTCATTCATTCATTTTTACATGAGATGAGGTAAAAATGGTCACTTTGGGACTCCAAGGCCTCTCTCTGCATAAATATTTCTGTCATATTAGCCAGAATCCTGCTGGTGACTTTCTCATGGGAACATTCTCCCATGAAAGTGTTTGATGTAGAACATCCTCGTTCAATTTAAAGCTGTGGTGCCAGAGTTGCATACTGTATGTGGTGCCATTGTGCATGCAAGTGAATATTGTACCTGGATACACACACATATTGATCCACATTGTGCATTGCACATTGTTGCACACATACATTTCATTGTTTATTAGGTTACACGTTTAGGGTCTTGATTCAGTTACAAAACATTGCTATTCCCCTCAAGCGTTGGATCGGACAGTTAATGTCTACATGCAGAAAGTAAAAGTAAGTAATCCCAATCTGGGATCTAAACTGGAGAGTGGTCCAAATTTAACAATTGTTAAATTATTATTTATTTATTATATTAATAAATATAGACTGCGTAGTTTTTGGGCCAACAGTGCCCCCTCTAAACAGCCTAGAAGGAAGTGCAACACATATTTTAAAGCAACATTAAATATAACAAAATGCTAAGGCAAAAAAATAAAAGACAAATGCAATGAACCTCAGAGCTTAACAGCATCCTACCCATGGAGACTGCATCATCAAAAACTGAAGGCCTGTAAGAAGGTCTTTCTCTGCATCCTAAAGGTTATCAGGAAAGGAGGAGCTAGGCAGACCTTACTATGGGGGAAAGTTGCAAAATCTGGTCACAACAACACAGCAGATGAGTCCTCATAAGTTGTACTTGGCATTTACTGAGTTACACGTGGAATTTTATTTTTAAAGGCTTACCACTAAGTTATTTGAATTCATAATTTTAAAAGCATATATTTCAAAACAGTAGGCAGATTTGGATTAGGCAAACGAAACAAAGTCAACAATCTATTCATTGCAAACACATTTTTCATACATCCAGAAAGAAGATTATACACATGGACCTCACCAGATGGTCAACACAAAAATCAACTAGATTATATAATTGGAAACTAGACCAGGTGTCAACTGTGGCAGATATCAAAAATTACTCATATCATAAATAAGAGTAAGACTCAAGAAGAAAACAAAACGAGTAATTATACCAAAATATGATCTAAATAAAATCTCAACAGAATTTACTGACAACATAAGAAACAGATTTGCACTACTAAACATAATAGACTGAGGACTAGAGGACTATGATGTGAAGCCAGGGACATAATAAAAGAAGAATGTAGAAAGACATTCTTTCAATAAAGAAAAAGAAAGGGGAAAAACATGGATGACAGAAAAAACACTACAAGCAATAAAGAAAAGAAGAGAAGAAAAACAAAAGGGAGATACAAACAAAGTATTATGAATGCAACAGTACAACAGCTTGTGCAGAAAGATAAAGAAAATAGAAGACAACCACAAAAAGGGAAGAACAAGAGATCTATCTCACAAGATCTGGGAAATCAAAGAAAAATTCAAACCAAGGACTAGGATGTTCTATGACAATAAAAATAACATAATTCAAGACCAGGAAGGAATAAAAAGATCCTGGATGCAAAACACAGAATAATTATGCAAAAGAGATGACAAAATGAAGGAACACATGGAACAAAGAGTCATATCAAGATGAGCCCCAAATTCTAAAAAGTGAGGTAGAAACTGCAATAAGAAAAATAGCGAAAAACAAATAATCAGGAACAGATGATATTTCATTTGAACTGCTGGAATCCACTTTGACAGAGTCAACTCAAGTGCTAACAAACATATGTCAATAGATATAGGGAAAAAAACAATGGCCAACAAATTGGAAGCAATCAATATACATCCCCGTCCACAAAAAGGGAGACACAAGAGATTGCAGCAACTATAGAATCATAGCACTAATCTCCCACGCAAGCAAAATCATGCTGAAAATTCCACAACATAGACTCCCAGAGAGGCACTAGAGACCATATTGCAAAAATACAATGGTTAATGGAGCTCGCTAGGAAATTCCAAAAGAAAATCAGTATGTGCTTTATAGACAATAGCAAAGCATTTGACTCCATAAATCATGAAAAGCTATGGAAAGCCCTTAAAGACATGGGAGTGCCAACACATCTGATAGTCCTGATGAGGAATATGTACTCAGAACAAGAGTCTACTGTCAGAACAGAACAATTGGCAAAGGGGTCAGACAAGGCTGTATCCTTTCAACCTATCTGTTCAACTTGTATGCAGAACATATTATAAGAAAAACAGGCTTGGACTAGGAGTGAAAATAGAAAGAAGGAATATCAACAATCTAAAATATGCAGATGACACCATAGTACTAGCAGAAAATCTCACAGACCTGGAACACCTACTAAGGAAGAAAAGGAAGAAAGTGCAAAGGCAGGCTTAATGTTGAACATAAAGAAAACAAAATAATGACCTCCGAGGACCTTCACATATTCAACCTAGACAATGAAGAAATAGAAATAGTAAAAGAATTCCCATACCTGGGATCAAACTTTGCTAAATGTAAAGACAGGCAAGCCCTAGAAAATGGCACTCTCTCAGGTCTCCCGTATTTTCCAAGAGAAGGTGTAAGAAAACTTTTGAATTCAAATGTATTGATAATGTCAAAATGGCCAGGTTTAAAAGTAGAATATGCAGTTTTCAAAACTCATTTCCCAACTTCTTTTGTAATGGGTATTAAGAAGTATATTCAGTGGCAGCTGATGTCTGTCTTACTTCAAAAGGTACACCGAGTCAATATTCTTTCTCCAGTACTGTACTTCACTACTTGGAAGGTAGACTATTAGGGAATATCAAGTGCTGCAGGCTATATCCAGATGAAGGCAATGGCAAATCTCCTCAAAATAAATCAGGCCAAGAAACCCCCATAAAAGAATTTGAGAAAGGTAAGCTGCCCTTTTAGCCCCATGTGATAGAGTCTCGTGTCTGATTTGACCTGGGGTTCCTAATACCACATCCTCCAACATTTCACAGATGAAAACCAGGTCATGTGTGTCCAAGCAACATCAGAGTTTTCTCAAGGTGGCAAAAATTATGAATGAAGTAAAACAGACAAGCTACGGCAGTTTATTTTTGCTTCAACTGACTGGGAAGGGCAAAGTTCTGTCCCCACTTCTATTCTCCCCTCTACTGAGTTAACTGAGTACAAACTACTTTTGTACTTTGAACTCACTTTGCAGAAACTGGAATAAACTGAGGATGAAGATGGAAAGTGGGAGGAGGAGAGAGAAAATTTGATGTTTTTAAAGCAGATGGTAAAGTGGGATGACAGGGGAATATTCAGATCTGTCTCTGCCAAGTTGGAATAGTTGTAGTGTATGTTATATAGCCGTTACTTAAATAGAGTCTGGTTTTCTCTTATTTACTTTTAGCCAGCAAGCAGGTCCTCAGCCTGTACTTTTAATATTTCTACTTGTTATGTGCCTTCAAGCCATTTCCAACTTATGGCAATCCAAGGTGAACCTATCATGGAGTTTTCTTGACAAGTTTCTTCAGAGGGGATTTGCCATTGCTATCATCTGAGGCTCAGAGACTCCAAGGTCGACTTGCCCAAGGTCACCCAGTTGGTTTACATGGCTCAGTCGGGATTCAAATCCTGATCTCCAGAGCTAGTCTAACACTCAAACCACTGCACCACACTGGCTCTCTATTATTACAGTAAATAATAATTATTATATCATTATATAATATTTCCACCATTTCATTCCATATAATTATTATATATTATTATATAATAATTTCACTGTTCCACAGCTTGTAATATATTTTAACTTTTGCTTTTACATGTAGGTCACACATTTCTAAAAGAATTCCTATCACGTAACAGAAGACTTGAAAATAAATAACTGGCCCACCCACCCAAGACGAAAATTGGCTGGGGAAAGGTCCTGGTTAAGTTTCCTTATCTTCCTCTCTGCTTGAGCTTACCATGTCTGCCCTATTCCAGTTCAAATGCATATGTCTTTTAAAGTGATTGCCTTAATTCTCCCAGTGTCTCTTGTCATCCTGCCAGAGACATGTATAAAAGCTATAATAATGTGTCATTGACTCCCCTACACAATGTGTTCTACAGAAATGCCTCTAAATTAAAACACCATCTTTTTTCTTACATCTTTAGTTTAAAAAATGGGTCTTGCTTCTTGTCTCAAGATTTCATGTGTATGCTTTTACATTATCAAAGTGTCATTAAGGCCCTTATATTTCTTTGGGCAGGCCCAATTATATATTTCTGCAATTTGCTATATAGCCAAACAAGTTTGTGTATGTGTGTGTGCATGCATCTTCAAGTCACCTGTCAACTTATGGTGACTTCATGAACTTAATAGAGTTTTCTTAGGCAAGGAACATGCAGAGGTGCTTTTCCCAATTCCTTCCTCTGTTATATAGTCTACAGTACCTGGTATTCATTGGCAGTCTCTAACCCAAGTCCTAACCAGGTGTGCCACTTATAGCCAGGGTGCATTGAACTTTAAAATTCAATTTAATTTAAAAATTGAACAGGGTGGAGACAATGGCCTAAACCAAATTGCTAGTCCCAACTAGAGCAGACCTAGTAAATCAATTGCTGAAAGGTAAGTCAAGACATAAGTAAATTCCAGTGATTAAACTGGTCTACTTTAATTCAGGACTAGCAGTAAGATTTAGGCTTACAAAAGAAACTTAACAGGAAAACCCCATACATGTAGTCAGATGTAAACTCCACTGAGATCAACTGAGCTGACTCCCTACTAAGTGAGTTTAGGAGTATAATTTGTATGCCATTTAAGGATGTGTTTGTTTAATTCATCCTGCAAGTGAGTACAAGTAAGTTAAACAATTTTCTCCCCACTGCAGAAACATTTTAGAAATCTGTTCAGTTTTTGAAGGCACCTTGGAAGGGAAGAGAAAATCTTCTCTCTGCCCAAATCCTACTGTCCTTTTTCTTCTTCCCCAACATGCAGTGGAGGAGGGAATCGGATTGTCTGTAGCTGGCTATCATAGCATTGCTCAACTGTTCCCCACCCCTTCACATAATGGGAAAAGGGAGAAGCAACTGAGCAAGCAGCCAAATGTGTTGGATCACCTATCACTGTCTATCATAAAAGAGACAGATGAGCCTCAGCTGTCCTTCTACATCCCTGCCTACTAGCGAAGAAGATTGTCCATCACCAGCTAAGTTGTGATATCCAGTAGATAATCATGCATGCATCTTACAGGACTCCCCAGAGCTCCAGGAAGTCCTGGGGAATGTCATTGTCCTCACTGAACAATTGGAACATAGCTAGCAATAAAATCCTCCTCGCTTGGCTTCCCCTCCTTCCCTGCAAGCTACTACATGACGTTCTCATGAGGGGAGGAAAAAGGTGAATCTGGGCTGGAGTGTAATTCTCAAATCTATTCAAAGACTCAAGGGGGATCAAGAAAGAAGCTTCAGTCAAATTTTCTCCATCAATATGTCCTGACACTCAAGAAGACTCTTTTGGTTTTTTTATCCCCTATAGTCTCTAAATTGTTTCCATCTCTAATGTCATTACAGGTTGAGTCTCCCTTATCTGGAATTCAGAAATCCAAAATATTCCAAAATCCAAAACTGTCCACATGAGTAGCTGAGATTTTGGCCCTCATCGCATGGGCTCTTGGGGAACAAGCTTGGCACGGAAAAGAACGGGGCACAAAGGGAACAGAAGGAAAATTTCACCTATTTTATTGTGCGCCAGAACACTGCCAATGACACCGGAATTCCCTATTCCATTCTCCATCCATCCCAGAAAGGCCGATTTTCCAGAACTCTTCAGAACAGTTCTTGAAAATTAGCCTCTTGGGATGGATGGGGAACAGAACAGGGACTTCCAGAAGCATCGGAGGTGTTCCAGCATGCAATAAAATAGGTGATATCTCCATTCCATTCCCTTCCCGACCCCTTCCATTCCACGTCGGGCCTGTTCCCCAGGGTCCATGCGATGAGGTCCTTTTTTTGCTTTCTGATGGTTCAGTGTACACAAATTTTGTTTGAGGCACAAAATTATTTAAAAATATTGTCCGTAAAATTACCTTCAGGCTATATAAAGGTATATATACAAATAAGGTATGTATACAAGGTGTATATAAAATATAAATGAATTTAATGTTTAGAGTTGGGTCTCATTTCCAAGACATCTCATTATGTATATGTAAATATTCCAAAATCTCAAAAAAAAAATGAAACAGTTCTGGTCCCCAGCATTTTAGACAAGGGAGACTCAACCTGTATATCTTGTGAGGAAGGATTTTCCCGTGATGAGTGCCTAAATATAATAGTAAGGGCACCTAACAAAGATAACCTGGAAAAAATGTCCATTGTTTGCAAGCCACCACAAAAAAGACCATTTTCTGATTGCCACTACTGAACTACCTTTCAGGATATTTACAAAATATTAACTAGCAATGTCTCTAAAGGGAGATGTTTGTGAAGAATTCTGGGCTGTATTAGTGACTATTCATCATGAAGGCTATGTGCTCCTTCCAGGATGAGAAGCAGCATGACTCTGGATGCCAGTTGCTAGAGAATAACAGTAGAAGAGAGCCATTGTCCTCATTTCCTGCTTACCAGCTTCCCATGGAGACCTCATTGGCCAGCGTGGGAAACAGGTTGAGGGACTAAAGAAGCTTTCGGTTTGATGCAGCAGGGATTCTTCTTATGGCTCCATGTCTCAAGGAATTTACAGTTTGGCAGGGGATGAAGGATGTCAATCAGTGGCCTGGGAAGACTGCACAGAAAAGAATGTCCCTTCTTTGTTTTGCACCATATATCAATACTGTCTCCCAAAGATGGTGTAAAAATATAGGCAGTCAAATTTAGAAAGATGAGGAGGAGGGGAGAGATGCACATTTCTGTACACAAAGATGTTTTTAAATGATAGAAAGAGCCCTTATCACAGTGAATAGTGGCATGATCATTTTATCTCTAGGAAACATGAAGCACAAAGAAACCTGCCAGCTTTTAAAGTGTCCTGGATCTGCCAGAGCCATAAATGTCTAAAGCTATTTTGAAAATATCTGCTGCGCCTGATATTTGGGAAACAGATAGTGGAGTTCAAATTGGAAAGGGGTAAAAATTGCACAGCTTTCTAGGCGTGATCAGCTTTAGCTCAGAGAGATGAGGAGTCCAGAAAGTGGATTAATTTCCCTCAATAAATCATTTTTAAGGTTTATCTTTTCTTGTAACCTCACTTAGTTCTTTACAATAAACGATATTGGAGTTTATTGGGATAGAAAATAAAATCAACTACCTCATCTCCAGTTTTAAAATTATTTCTGCTTCTTCTAACTTATAGTTGAATATACTTAATGGATTTGTGCCTCTGCTTTAAAAAAAAAAAAACTGTCCACTTTGGGGGGAAAGTTCATGGTAATGTAGAGCCACTTAGATATAACACTGAATTTACATTAAAAGAGTTGATAAGTAATGTATTAAGGCTTAAATCCAATTGCCAGTTTAAACTGAAGCAGACACTCGGTGAATTACTGGGATATACGTAAGTGTTAACTTACCATTACGTAATTAATTCAGTTGATCTATTCTAGTTAATGCTAAACTGCCAGTAATAAACAACCATCTTTCCCTTTCATTTCTATTGTAACAAAAAGAACAAGAAATTTTTGAGAGGCAGGTATAACATGCAGCACAAAACCACTGGGAAGTGACTTCTAATAATTAAATCATGTCCCAGCTGCTACATTTTCTGGCCTCTGTATAATGATAAAAAAAACCAATCTTTCCTTTCAATGAGACAAGTGGGGAGAAAAAAAACTAAGATAACAGAAGATAAAAGGGAAGCAAGAGTTGAAGAGGAGGAGAAAAATTCCATTTGTGATGTTGCACATAAATATGTATAGAGCAACATTCAGATGTGAAGAAGGAGGATGTCAAACACGCTCTGAGTTCAACAAATCATCAGCTGTCCATGGATTTCCAGAGATAACAACACTGATATCTTATCTGCCCTGCTTGTGGTCACCTTCCTTCAATTCACATATCTTGTAAAACTAAGATGATAACTAATCTATACTTCATGCATCCATAGCAGTAGGCAATAGTCCTGAGTTCCGAGATAGCATAGCTCTATCCCTTGACTTAATATGCCATGTTGGCATGGAAATCTCTTCTTTTCTGATTTGCAGTCTGATCCTTTGTGATGGCAAAGTCTATTACACATGTGGGATCGCACATGCATCCTTGTAGCCCAAAACGCGGTTGCAATAAACAGGATTTGTGCTGGCTAGGGGGCTTGGGGGATTATATTCACCTTCAATCATCAAATATTTTTCTCTAGAAGAATCCGATTGATTTTGCTGGATGTGCTTCAAGCAATTTGTGTCTTAAAGGCTTTCAATTCATGCTTTTTCATGCATTTAATTCAAGGACAGAAAAAAACACGTATAAAATCATTGTCAGAATAATGACAGGAAAATGAATAAAAAATACTCAAGCATAATTTTGGCAGCAGGGTTTATTGGAACTGTGATGAATCAAATGCCACTGTTTGTTATACATTTATGTGGAACCGTGTGCCAAGAAGCTTTTCCTAACCCACCAGAATTTTGCCTGACATCCTGGTCAGCTTCTTCCAGTCAGAGCTGCCATTACTGGACATTGCTGGGTTCATGGTCCGACTCAATACAGCAGAGCTTCCTATGACTTCTGTTTGCTACCTTCCTCCCCACCCACCCACCCCCACAGCCCTTTCCTTCCCCAAATGTGTTCTCTGTGGTCCTACAGCCAACAGTGCAGCTCTCTGGCAGGGTTTGTTTTCAAGGCCTCTTTCTACTTGTTTATTGCTGCCAAGCCATCAGGAGGGGAAAATCCCTGGGATTGTTTCCAAATAAATTGAAGTGCACCTGTGCTGCATCTGTGTATATTGGTAGTTCAGAAGGGGAAAAGAATATGCAAGCGTAACTGCTAAGTGTGAGATCCAGCTGTGTATTCATTGCAGTGAAAGGGCTAAATGCCACATTCCACTTATGGTTTGAGTCAAACATATGTGCCTTGCAGAAAGCAACAAAACAAAGCCTAAACTTTGAAGACTCAGCTTTATCTGTATTGTGTGCTTTTGCTGTTCCTTTTGTTGTTGTCGTTATCATCAGATGGCATAGTCCTATACAATTTTTGACAATTTCCACAGTCTTCACTATCCAGTCCTGTACATGTCTACACAGAAGTGAAAGTCAACTGAGTTCCCAGGTAACTGGCTCTAAGACTCCAGTATTGGTGGATAAGTCCTTGCATTGCATTTTATTGTATTGATTTAGCATGGTGTAGTAGTTTGAGTGTTGGAGTACAACACTGGTGACCCGGGTTCAATTCTCAGCTCAGCCATGTAAGCCCGGTAAGCCATGTAAACCCACTGTGACCTAGGGTAAGTTAAATGCTCTCAGCCTCAGGGGAAGGCAATGGCAAACCTCTTCTGAACAAATCTTGCCAAGAAAACCCTATGACAGGATTGTTTTAGGGTTGCCATAAGTCAGAAACAAATTGAAGACACACAACGCCAATAACAATTGATTTGAACTCTCCCAAGGAAGTTTATACAGTCTTCCTTAGAGAGGGATGATGGCACAGTGTTTGGATATACTTGACAGATATATCCCATTTTTGTTCAATAAAGTATTTGAGACATCCGAATTTAGATATCAAAATTAAACATTTGAATTTATTGATATATGGATGTTTTGTTTTCAGATGCGATCAGCCTGAATATTAATCTTACTGTGGAAAGCCCAGATATTTCTTCCCTAAATAAATACTAGTCTATAAGATAAATGACTAAATTTCCTCCATTTTTAGTATATGCTAATTGATTGTTCAGCATTCTGGCAGACAGGCCAGTTAAGGAATGAGGCTTTTCAGTGATTTAAAATATACAGCATCCCATCACTACCAGTTATAAGGGGAGCAGAATTCCTATTCTACTTCCATTCAACCTAACTTTTATTAAAAGAGATTCCCAAGTAACAAGGGACAGATTACTATAGGAGCTAAAAATGGCCTCTGCACATTCACAAGAAAATTTAGGAGATTATCACACGGGGGACGGGGCATCATTGTCCCATACCTGTCCCATCCTTCCTGCACAATCACTTATCTGGACATTATCCCATCCAGTGACAGCAATCACTTGAAAGCCTTTCAAATGATGTTGCACTGATCCTGTCATTGTGCCATCACTGAAGTGGCACTGCCCAGCATTTTGTATTCATTGGAATTTGTGTTAATGCAATGTTGCTTCAATGACAGGATAATGACAGAATCAGTGCTATGTTATGAAAGGCTTTCATAATCCTGTCCCTACCCCATCTGTGTATGATAATCTCTTTAGGACTTTTGTAGAGAACTTGTGAACAATGGAGGAAAAACAAAAACTAAAGTACTTTAAAAACACCCAAATCCATCTATAGAAATACAAATTTCAAATCTGGTTATCCCACTGATTTCAACAGCACAAATTATAGATATCACCATTTATATTTGTTGTTGTGTGCCTTCAAATCATTTTGACTTATGGTGACCCTAAGGTGAACTTATCACAGGGTTTTCTTGGCAAGAACTTATCACAGGGTTTTCTCAGAGGAGGTTTGTCGTTGTCTTCCAAGGCTGAGAGAGTATGACTTGCCCAAGGTCACCAAGTGGGTTTTTATGCTTGAGTGGGGAATCTAACTCTGTTCTCCCGAGTCCTAATCCAACGGTCAAACCACTACACCACAAATACATCTCTAGCTCCATATTGGGTTGCCTGAAGAGATTTTTGATTTCTAGTGTTGTTGTTTTGTATAGTTATTCTAGCCATTAACAGTGATCATGTTTGCATCTAAGTGATGTAAACATTATGCCATGATTTAATGCTTTACTTATGAGCATATAGGAATCAGAATTCTGATTCAAGTTAACAGATTCCTGGCTTGTCATTCCACATGAAACAAAAACATGTGTTTAAAGTGCCAGCAAATAGCAGCCTCTATTTTGTTCCTAGGTTCGTTAAAAATCAGCTAAAGTTCATTTGAAAGCACAGTCCCTGTTCGTGTGTAAAAACAAGCCAGGAATATATTAAAGTACAACTGAATTCTGGTTTATTCCTTCTTCCAGTGATGTATGAGAAGCACAAAGGGAGCATAAGTGAGACTCAGAGGCATAACACTAAACCATAGTTTAGTGTTCCTTGGAAACTAAACATAGAAACGAATCATTATTCTACATGCATAATAAACATGAGTTCTAGGTCTGCATACCCATCCTCTGATATGCATATACTTCCCTCCTTCTCCTAAGGAAAAAGAATAATACTCTACATATTTCCTGAAGTTTTTCTTTTAAAAAACAAAGTCACTGTCAAGGCAAACAAATGCCATAATGTCTGCCTAAGGCCTGGCCAAGTAGAGATAACTACAAGACAGCCATTAATCATTCACAAATTACAAAGCAATCGCCATGCCAAGTTAAAGGTAAAATCAATAACAATGACAATTGAAGTAACCAGACATCAAACGTGAAAGCCCAGCAATTAATAGGTGTTGGTATGCAAGCTAAGAGAAAATCCCTTGGTCTTAAAACAATAAAAAAAATCCATCCAGAAATCATAGTTTTCACTAGGAGAAATTAAGCTGTTCATAAGCACAATTAGTGGTATTTTGAAGTTCAGTATACACACAGAGATATGAAGAGGCACAAAATATATGTAGAAATTCCTCTAGCTGTCTGTATCTAACCTCTTCCCTTTGGAGGCAAATAATTTATATTAACCAAAGCAATGATACATTAGTAAGGATTGTCACAACTTGTACCTCTGCTCTAGTCTTCAGGAAGGTGAAAATGCAAATGAGTGAAAAAAGAACTTGGTTTTAAATGTATACAGGTAAACATAATTAATGCACTGCTGTGAAGAATAAAATGAAACCCAAACTCTTAAGCCCATAATTTGCAAATAAAGCACTAAAAATCATGCATTTTCAGATGTAAAAGGGTATATATGTAAGGGGGCATTTGTCCTTCAGTTTACTTCTGTCATCACTGACAACTGCAATTGATTACTGAGTAAGAAAACCTGGATTAGATCATATGTATCCCTTCCTACCTGTCCAGTTCTCCCCACACTCCTTCTGTTGTTTCTTGTTTGTTTTAGACAGTAACTTTCTTGTAGAAAGGAAAAGGGCTCTTCCATGGCCGCATAAGGAAGGGTTAGGATGTTGTTATATGTTTTTAAATAATTACTGTTTTAATCACTGCCGGTTTAATCTATTTTTAAGGGGTGGGAGGTTTGGAAACGGGTCATGGGATTGTTTTTATCTATGTTTTTTTTTTACTTGTACCCCGCTCCGAGTGTATGTACAGAGGAGCGGGCTATAAATAAACTATTATTATTATTATTATTATTATTATTATTATTATTATTCCAGAATGGCTCCCAGCTTTTGGTTACCCAATTACAGACTGCAGAAAGGAAGAAGATTTGGCCATTTTTCTCAGTGGCGGAAAAAGTGTTGTTAAATTTCATCTCTTTATCAAGAAAGCATATGAGGTACTGCCTTTTTAAACAATTTTTCTTACACTTGATTGCCATAATTTTCAATCATCAGGCCACTTTTTTCTCCTCCTTTTTTCTCCCTCCCCCCACCATGCTTTGAAAGATGTAGCATCATGATGTAACTTCATTCCAAAGTCCTTCTGGGAGGAATTAAGAGATGGCAGTCACTTGCAGCAGAAAACCTGTTAAACCTGATGAGGAAACCATCAGACTTCAAAAAGGAAGTTCTGCCACTGCTATGCCATCCTAGGCCCAGTCTACAATGTGTCTCATTCCAGGACCCAGGTTACTTTTGAATTTTTTTCCTCTCTTCTTGGGCACACAGATTTGTTTACGGCACTGGTGGGTATCATGCAGCCATCCAGATGTTGTTGGACAAAAACTCCCAGATGGCTATCATGTCTCAACATATTTGCCCCATTGATAATTTTTGATTAAAAAAAATGTCCTACTCTCCTTACCATTTCTGTACTGCTACACCCATCATCCCTATCATTTCAGGTACACACCAACCCACATGCAGAAATCAGAGCTTGCTTTGTTAGGTGAGTATGTGATTTTGCACAGGAACTGTCAGTGGAAATGCTTTGCAACTTGGAAAGCCAGATTTTTTGCCACATACAAAGACTGGTTTGCTTACTTGTAGATTATGTTTTAGTGCAGGATCTCTTCCATTCATTTGTGCATCTTCATAATCATTTTCCAAAGAACCTCCTAAGATTTATCTAATTTTGGTGGCTCTGCTACAGCTCTTGTTGGACTTTCCATTTGCACCCAAATAGGCAGGAGGATCTTGATTTCATTCCTCTTTCTGGCTATACTTCTCCTATTGCTAAAAGCAGTTCTGACTTTCATTTCCCAATTTTCTAAGCAGAATGGACCAGAATATGTGTACAGCCCCTGAAATATATGAGAATAAACAGGGAACTACACCAAATTGCAGATATGAACAGGAAAACTTTTTTTTTTTAATAGGGTAAATCCCATCACTTCCACACATACCCATCAATCCCAGTTCTAATCCATTGGATAGAATGCATGAAAAATTCAAGGAAAAAAGACAGAAAGAAAAAACTCAGTTGTTTTTAAAAGCTCAGTTTGCAATTATGTTAGTTTTTCATGAGTTTCATGGAGGGAATGAAAAGATCTGAGACTGCTTCATGAGGGAGGGAAGAACTTTGTGTGCTGTCTGAGGGTTAGAATCAGGACTAAGGGCTGCAACAGACCAGCATAAAAAAACAGCCTTAGGGCAAAGTGGGGGCATGGCATCCACATGCCAGCCACCCGGATGCCATCCTCATTCTGCCCACCTGACCAGACAGTGTGCGGCGTCACACCATGTCTTTGGCACAGCACTAACACACGCTGCACCAAAGAAGTGGCAAATATCCAGCACTGTCATGGCTAGGGCACCCTATCCACAGCACAAAAAGGTCAGGCAAGTGGCATGGGCACAGCATGGGCGTGGCGGCCAGGTGGCCGGCTTGTGGACGCCACACTCACACTCTGCCTCGAGGCTGGCTCTTTATGCCAGTCTGTTGAGGCCCTTAGTCCTGATTTTTGTGCTGAGGAAATGCTACATCAGGGCCACAGCATGTAGTTGCCACAGCCCCAATCCGGCAGTTAAAGAGGCGGCAGCAGGCCACCCCTGTTTAGCCCCAAAGTTAAATTTTTAGCCTTGTATCAAGTGGCCTGGAAAGCTCTAGTAAGCCTGAACCTTGCCACATTTTGCAGTGTTCTACTGTGGGAAAATATCTTGCTGGCATCTTGTTAATAAAGTGTAACTGGAAGTTCGGCTTTTGTTTTTGTGGAGCATGGAGATGTTCCTTATTTCCCTCACACAACAACCAAAACTGCTGCACGACTCACCTTCCTCCTGCAGCCCCAGACCCTCCACAGTCATTTAGGCATCCTCTCAAAATTCCTGGGTTCCTACAAGGTCCTGAAGAATGTCATTGTGAATCTGCAGCCCATTCACACTATGCAGTTATAGCACTATGATTAACAGCTATAATTGCATCCTATGGAATTCTGGTATTTTCAGTTTAGGGAGGAGCATTTAGTATTCTCAGCCAGTAAGCTCCTCTAGTGCTCCCAATAAAACTATAAATTTCAGGATCCCACAAGTTGCAGCTATGGCAGTTAAAGGTGGACTGTACAGCTATATTTCTATGGTGCAAATTAGGCCTCATTATAGGCAAACAGCATGAAATCTCTGCAATGGACCCTACTCTCCATCTGCCATTTAATGATTGTTGGGGGGGGGGGACACTGGAAGAAGTGACCCCTCAGTGGAAAGAGGAGATACTTGATAGTGCCCAATGCATCTTCTATAGGATCTGCACCTATAGTTTCTTCCCACAATTCTACTCATCCTTTTGTTTGTTTGTTATTAAAGAAATGCATCTCGGAGAAATTTTTGACTTAGTCCTATTTTCACTATTAAACTATACAGCACCTGGTGCATTGATAGTGCTAGATGTAATGATAACGATGATGACAGCAAACAGTTTTGGCATACTTGGGAGCCAATGTGGTGTGGTGATCTTTTAGACTAGGACTCCAGGAGACCAGGATTTGACTATGCAGTTGTCCACAAAAATCCACTGGATGACTTTGGTCAAGTCGCATATCCTCAGGCCAGGTCCACATGGGCCGGAATACTCCAAGAACAGCCTGGAGTATTCTGGCCCTGGAACTGTCCCAACATCTCATCGTTTTCTGGGGCCCTCTATTGCAGCACTGGGCAGCTGTTCACATGTGTGTCACACTGTGGCATCAAGCACCGGTGCCACCACAGCAAGTCATTCACTCTGAGGTCAGAACGATGCACCCAACATCTGTCACATGGCTGGGCACCTCATTCTGATCTCAGAATGAGCAACTTGCTGGGATGGTTGTGGTGGTGCTGGCCACCACAGCCAAATGCATTGTAAAGAGGTGCATCACAACGGAGGGCTCTGGATTTTCCTTGAAGATCCAGAGCAAAATGTGAAGGTGTTTTTTTAAGGGAGGGATACAGTGAGTTCAATGCTGGATGTTGCCCAGATAGTTTGCGCCAAAACCAGGGATTGGGTTGTGTGTCATCTGGACTCCCTGCCAAGAGGACAGGGGAAGATGATTTATTTGGCCCATATGGACAAACATTACCCTCAGGGGAGGGCAATGAGATACCAGTCTTCTGAACAAGTGAACTCCGTGATAGGTTTGCTTCAGTGTTGTAAGTCAGAAACAATGTGAAGGCGCTCACCAGCAGCAACAACATACATACATAGTTAAAATCATTTCATACAATCAACTATATTATAAGGGTTATTTTTAAAAATATCATCTCAATAGCCCATTTTCCTAAACCATTTTTGCAGTAAACAAATTGTGTATTGCAGGATTAGTTTAAAGTTTACAAGCAGTAATTTGTTTATTTATTCATTTCATTTTTATGCCACCTTTCTCCTAGAAAGGGACCCAAGGCAGCTCACAAATGAAAATATTTTTTTAAAACTTTTCAATAAAAGTTTTAAAACCATTTTGAAATCTAAATAACATTTTCCTCTTTTCCTCAAAAAACTTTGCCAAGGATTTTTGCTACCAGCTGTTTAAATGGCAGTAGGGGGAGGTGTCCATCTCTAACTATATTACTCACTGTAGTGAACTCTATTCCAGCAAAATAAAAATCAATTTATCTAGCATAGGTCAATTCTGACTTGTAAAGAAATCCAGTGAGAATTGACAAACGTTTCCAAAGTCTTTGTTCAAGACAACAGTTCTTGAAACTGCCCACACAGCACAACTTATATTGACTATAACTACAAATAAATAAAGGAAAGAAGTGAGGTAATTTCCCCCCATAGCCTTCAATGTTTCTTGGAGACAGTTGAGTCTGTTGACTCATAAAAGAAAAGCACAACAGGGCAGTTGGCTCAGATTATATGCAAGGAGACTCACAGATCCTTCAGAGTTAAATAAAATGAAACACTTCAACCAACAGGATATGTCATTAAGTACTTAAAGAAACTCACCGAGAGTGGTCCTGCATTTTAGCCAGAAGTCTCTGCATTTCACAACTCAGCTGGAAGTATTAAGCAACCATACTGTTGATTTTCTTACAGTTGCCTGAGAAGGAATCGTGCTGGTTTCTTTGTAATCTGAAGTCAGCTCTACCAGTCTGAACTCTACTAGTTTGAGTTGGTTTCTTGATAAATTCCTTCAACATTGTCAGAATGCTATTCTTCCTGCCCACTCCCCCCAAAAAGTACCTAGCCCAACAGTACAAGTGAAATCTGTTTGTCTTTGTAGCATACAGAATTACTTGCGGTTTGAATGCTCCAAACTGAGTCTGGGTGCATCTACACCAGCAATTCCCAAACTTTGACATATTTCCAGGTGTTTGGACTTCAGCTTCCAGAATCCCAGACCATTAGCCAAGATGGCTGAGGATTCTGGAAGCTGATGTCCAAAACAGAGTTTGGGAATCACCGATCTACCCTGTAGAAATAGTGCAGTCTGATACCACTTTAACTGCCATGGTTCCCTCCTACAAAATCCTCGGATTTGTAGTTTTGTGAGGCCTCAGCACTCTTCAGCAGAGAAAGCTAAAGACCTTGTAAAACTACAATTTCCAAGATATCCTAGGATGGAGCTACAGCACTTAAACTGATGTCAAATTGCATTATCTCTGCCGTGTAGATGCACCCTTTATTTCCAAGTAGGTCTGCACAAAGTAGCACTGTTAGTGCTGGAGAGTCTTAGTCAAATATAGTCGTACAGTCCACCTTTAACTGCCATGGCTGCATCTTGTGGAATCCTGAAACTTCTAGTTTTATTGGGAGCACGAGAGGAGCTTACTGGCTGAGAACTCTAAATGCTCCTCCCTAAACTGAAAATACCAGAATTCCATAGGATGCAACTATAGCTGTTAATCATAGTGCTATAACTGCATAGTGTCAATGGGCTGAAGATGCACAATGATATTCTTCAGGATCTTGTAGGACCCCAGGAATTTTGAGAGGATACCTAAGTCAGAGTCCTCAGAAGCTGAATGAAATCATCTGTCTCAGTACTGTTTACATCAGACAATGCACCATGGCTGCTGGCTGAGGGATTATAGGAGTTCTAGTATTTAAAAAGTTATGTTTTCAGGCTATAGCCTACTTTAATTGGCAGTGGCTGTCTTGGGTTTTAGTGATGCTGACTGAATCTGGGACCATGTGCATACAAAACATGTCTTATACAGCCCCTCCACAGCCATATGAGTTATTGAAGCTTTGTACAGGATTCAGTTTCATAATTATGCATTTATAACATCCGTCTCCCAACTTGCTGTTGTAATGCTGAAGAGAACTTATAAATTAAATTGCACAAAAGGAATTAAAGCAGATCAATACAAAATGCTTTCTTGAGTATATAGGAACAATAGTGGAAACAGAAAACTTATGCTCAACCCCTCCCTAGGCTGCAGATTGCTGAAGCCTCTTAGCAATTGCTTAATTATTGCTATTTGCATGAGCAGTAAGTACTCAAGTGAAGTGTCAGTCACTCATGCTGTGCTCTCCTCCTCTTATATGACTGAGATGAGGGATAAACTTCCATCTGAGTAAAACGTACAATTAAAGAGTTAAAAAGCAGTTTAAAAACAATTGTTAAATTAGTACAGCAGATTCTCAAAGGTCCTTCCTTTACATTCCTTCAGTTCTCAAAAGGCTGTCAGAATAATAAAATCTCTTGACTGCCAAAAGAAGGACAGCAAGGAGAGGGCCATTTTAGCCTCCCTGGGAAATCCAGAGCCTAGGTGTAGTCACTGAGAAGGACCTGTCATGTGTTGCTACTAATCACAACCTTGAAAGTGGTGAAATTGAAAGAAGGGCCCTCCTGTTGAGCTCAGGATCCAGGAAGGTTCATATCAGGAGATAGGTCTGTCATATAGCCTGGGCATAAACTGTATAGGGCTTTATAGGTCACAACCGTCACATTCTTTACACATGTCCACCTGATGCCAATTCTGTAATCCTATCCACATCATGTCAACTGTATCCTGCTGTACAGTTTCAGTGCTATGTGAGCTCTTTTTAATAGACTTTTATCTACTGCCCTTTATGTGTCATCTTACAATTTGGTTTATCACTGTGTCAACTGTATTTATTGCATTGTCTGCTATTATTATACTCTGCCAAAGCAAATTACTCACTTGCTTTAAAGATAATTTCCTTCTACAAAAGGCGGAGGAAGCAATAAGGAAATCAGTTACTTTGGATTTCATTCTAATCAATAGAGATGAATTGGTCAATGGTATGGAAATGCTCATACTGTATACTTGGGTGGAGTGATCATGTCATCTTGGGATTTGTTATACAGAACAAAGGAAAAGCCAAACACAGTCAAACTTGCATTCTGGGCTTCAAGAAAACTATTTTTGGAAAACTTCAGAAAATACTAAGTGAGATTCCATGGTCAGAAATGCTCAAAGCGAAGAGAGTTCACGATGCATGGAAATATCTTAAAGGCAAGGTATTGAAGGCACAGTTGCAAACAATCCCAAAGAGGGGAAAAAAGTGAGAGGTTTTTAAAGAAACCAGAGTAGATGTGCAAAGAACTTTCAGATCAGCTGTGATTTAAAAGAGACATATGTAAGAAATGGAAGAAGGGGGAAGCCACCAAAGAGGAATACAGATAGCCAATACATGCAGAGGTGGGAGCCAGAAATCCAGTACTTGCAGGGATGGAAGTCAGAAAAGCTGAAAGGGTTTTTTGGCTATGTTCAAAGTAGAGGGAAGAGCATGGTGAAATGCTGAGATAGAAAGCATAACTGTTTTAATACCTTTTTTGCCGCTATCTTCTCATAAAGGGAAACAGTGCTCTAACTGGTGAAAATGGAACAAATCATGCAGTAAGAACAGTTAGTAAGGAAATACTTAGCTACTCTAAATGAATTCAAATCTCCAGGGCCAGGTGAATTGCACCCAAGAGTACTAAAGGAACGTGCAGGCGTAATCTCAGAACCACTGTTAGTCATCTTTGAGAATTCTTGGAGGACAAGAGAAGTCCCAACAGACGGGGGAGGGCAAATATCCCCATCTTTAAAAGGGGCAAAAATGAGGATCCAAGCAACTACTTGACATCAATACCAGGAAAAACTCTAGAACATATCCTTCAACATTCTGTGCTCACTTAGAAAGAAATGCTATTAGTAATAGTCAGCATGGGTTTCTCAAAAATAAGTGCTGCCAAAGTAATCTTATCTTTGTTTTTGATAGAATTAAAATCTTGGTAGGTCAGGGGAGTGCTGTGGTTGCAGTGCATCTTTATTTCAGTTAGGCTTTTGACAAGGTCCCCAATAATGTTCTTGTGAACAAGCTAGTGAAATGTGAGCTAGACAGTGTAACATGTGGATCTGTAATTGGTTGACAAACTGAACCCAGACAGCACTCAACAATGGTTGCTCTTCCTTCCAGAAACAAATAACTAGTGGAGTGCTTCCTTTTTAGCATCCTTTTAAATAATTCAGGTGATGGAATAGAAGGTATGTTTAGCAAATTTGTAGATGTCATCAGATGCAGATGGCTTGAAACCAGTACATTTGAAAAAGATCTAGGGGTCTTGTTAGACTACAAACTAAACTTGAATCAACAGTCTAATACAGGAGCCAAAAAGCCAATGCAATTCTGAGAGGCATCAACAAGAACCTAGAGTCCAGATCAAAGGAAGCAGTAGTGCAACCCTATTCTGCTTTGGTCAGACCTGGAATATTGCAATCAGTTCTGGGCAACATAGTTCAAGAAGGATATTATCATGCTGGAACATGTCCAGAGAAGAGCAACCAAGATGATCAAAGGTCTGGAAACCAACCCTTATGAGGAATGACTGAGGGGCCTAGGTCTGTTTAGCTTGGACAAAAGACTGAGAAGTGACATGAAAGTTGTCTTTGAATATCTACAGGAATATAGTGTGAATGATGGAACAAGTTTGTTTCCTCCTGCTCCAGAATCTAAAATTCAACCCAATAGCTTCAAATTGCAGGAGAAGAGATTCCACCTAAACATTAGGAAGATCTTTTTCACTCCCAAGAGCTGTTCAGCAGTGAAATAGATTGCCTTGGAGAGTGGTGCACTGACCTCCTCTGGAGTTCTTCAAACAGAGCTTGGATGGGCATGTTTCAGGAGTGCTTTAGTTGTGTATTCCTCTGTGGCAGGGAGTTGGACTACATACCCCTTGCAATTCTTTCCAACTCTATGAATCTGAGATGTTTAAAAGCCATTTTATTGTAAACAATGGAGTGCAAATTTCAGAAACAAACTGCTAATTCTTGACAAGTAAAAGATAATTTGCACTTAGCATCTTGACAAAGAAGCCACACAGAAACCACTTAACCAAGTGGCAACTTTGTTTAATAAGAGGTTCATAGAAAAAGCCCTTGCAGCCAGTTAGCTGCTGTGAACATATAAACTAGAAGCTGTCAGTACAGTGTCTGAGAACTGAATTAATACACGTCCTCCTGGCATGGCAAGCCAGGAGGCCAGTACCATCACTGACATTTGCTGCTAGGGCTTGAAAAAATTCTCCTCCAAACCCTAGAAAGCCACTGCCTGTGCAGACAATACAAAATGAGATTAAATAAAATACACCTTCCTTTCTCTTAAGATGCCAGCCACAGATGCTGGCGAAACATCAGGAAGAAACTCTTCTAGAACATGTCCATATAGCCCAAAAACCCCACAGAAAACACCTTCCTATGTTCCTATGATGATTCAAACACAGACCTGCAATCCCCTCTAAAATGGGATCTTCTTTCTAAGCCCATTTTCACCATCTTTGATTCCCACTTGTATTTTAACCTCTCCTTCAATTCTTCTTCACATAATCACTTACTACTTAGCCCTGTTCAGTTATTCACAAGCACATACACAATTACCAGTCTTCTTGTTGGCTTTGTGTAGAAGCTGACTGCTTGGAATCAGTACTGAAGACCATCTTAAGTGAACATTTATTAAGTTACATATCTGAAATATAGAGATGTAAGACGTCTATCAGCTGTGGTTACATGACTAAATCCAAGAAGGTAAGCAAAATAGAAATTAGACCTCTAAATATTAGTCCAGGCAAGGAATCAATATACCACATAATACCAGAAGAAACATACTTCACTAACTTTGTGAAGACATGACTCATTAGAAAAGACAATAATGCTGGGAAAGGTTGAGGGTAGCAGAAAGAGAGGAAGACTGCTCACCAGATGGCAAGACTCAATTAGGAAGGTCATAGGCATAGGTTTGCAAAATTTAAGCAGAGCAGTGGAGAACAGGTTTTGTTTGTTTGTTTGTTTGTTTGTTTGTTTTGGAGATCTCTCATCCACAGGGTTGTCATGAGAGGGGGTTGATTTGAGGGCAGTTAACAACAACAGCAAGCCTTCAAGTCAACTCTGACTTATGGTCATCCTAACACAGCACGATTTATTCAAAGGAGGTTGGCAATAGCCTTCCTCTGAGATTGAGAAAGTGTGACCTAACCAAGATCATCCTGTGGGTTTTCCATTATTAAGCAGGGATTTGAGCCCTAGCCTCCCAGAGTCCTAGTCCAACACTTAAATACACAATACTGGCTCCCTCTGAACCAAACTACATGTAGACCATTGGCCCTCCATATCCACAAATTTTGCATCCACATATTCAACAACCCACAGCTTGAAAAAGAGTTCCTGCATGGAAGAGTTCCTGCATGTCAGGGGGTTGGACTGGATGGCCCTTATGGTCTCTTTAAACTCTACGATTCTGTGATGCCCTCAGTGGAGACCCTCTTGTGCCTCCCTTGAGGCTAGGTTAGTGAGTAAATGTGGCAAGGCTTGCTTGTAGCCACACCCCAACTATGGAACTCCATCTAAGGAAGTAATTCTGGATCCATCCTCTTTGAGCTTTTAGACTGTATTTTTTCACATTGCTGTTGGTCTTCAGTGGCAGCACTGACTTTTTAAAAAACTGTGTGTTTTTTTAAACTACTTTAAGAAATTGTCTGAGTCTCTTTGTAAATATTTTTATGGTGTGTATTTAATATTTTAAACATTTTTTATTTGTTATACAAGATCTATGGGGCAATGGCAGTCTGAGAGTCTATAGATATATGTCTTAGGTGGATAAGTAAGCAGTTAGACAAATGCATGTTTCAGATTTATGATATTGTATAAATCAAGAAACTTATGCCCCAAGATTGACCCCAAAGTCCCAAGTCAACTCATTTATGGGCCAGTATGGTAATGGTAGCAGCTCTTTCAGATTTCCCCATGCAGTCAGGCGAACAATTTATTTCTCTCTCTTGCGCCAAGCAGAAAAAATCCTAGGTGACTGATTGCTTTTAAACAAATTAAACAGAGTCCCTCTCCCACCCGTGATGCTGTTGTCTGGGGTGGGGAGTGAAAGATGAAATGAAAGTGGAAACACTGAAGCAAAAATCCTCAGTTAGAGTCTCCCTTGCTGAACACATACATACACATACTGAAAGAGCCTCCAAGCTTTACCTCGACTTATCCATGGGTCATGGCAAAATCTATAATTTTAGCCCCAAAACCTGCCCTCAATTTATACATGAGGTTGACTTATAGTCAAGTATATACGGTAGTTCTAAGTTGTGTAAGGAGTCTGAGTAGAAGAGCCTCCCTGCTGCAAAATCTCAGTCCTTGGAACCTTGAAGCCTATAGAAATGGGAACATATGAGTGGAGATAATGCTGTCATCCCCTACTCTCCCTCATGTGATGCTAGTCACATGGCAACATGAATTACAGTGGGTTCCCATACTATAATGTAGATGTAAATAGAGAGATCTTGTAGCACCTTTGAGACTAACTGAAAGACAGAACTTGGCAGCATGAGCTTTTGTAAACTTCAGTCTACTTCCTCAGATGCATTTGGAAGAGTGGAACATAACGTGGATGGACATTCCTGCCTCCTACCCCCAGGATCATTCCTCCTTCTGTCCCTTTGATTTCCAGCTCCATTTCATTCTGTCTGTAACTTGGTCAGGTTTTGTTAATATTATGGTTTACAGATGCTGACTGCCTGGCTGGTTGGACAAAAACAGAAAAAAAATGGATTTAAAATGTAAATGGAAAAAAGAGAGAGAAAGGAAGGAAAAGAAGGAAAAAGGGTGGCAAGATAGATAGGATGTAAGCTAATATAAAAAGTTTGGAAATGACATCTGTAGAGTACAAATTTGTGTGCAGCTGAAGTGGTAAGTTACAGCTGAATTCAAGAAAGTAGAATGACTATAGAAGTTTTACATAACTTTAAAGTGGTAGAATTCAAATATATAGCCATGTTAGTCTGTAGAATCAGTACGAAGAGTGATCTTGTAATACCTTTGAGACTAACTCAAAGAAGGAAATTACAGCATGAGCTTTGGTAGACTTCAGTGTACTTCCTCAGATGCATTTGGTGGAGTGGAAGCCAGGTACAGACATATATATGCCATTGGTGTGTGAGGATGTCAATAAAAATTGCAAATCCTTTATGTGTGGAAATGAAGTTGCAGGCCCAATTTTAACAATGGATGTTAGTGCACAAAGACATAAGAAACTGGTCTTTGTGCATGTACTTGAAGTGGCAGATCGAGTTTTGCAACGGGTCTAGCTTGTGGTGAGGGGAATAGATGAATGCAGGCACCCCATGAGGAGGGGGTCAGATAGTGTTGAAATGCATGTAGTGTGTCAGGAAACCATTGTCTATGTTCAATCCATTGCTGGAGGACTGTAGTTTGTAGATGAATTCCAGTTCTGCTGTTTCTCTTTCCACTCTACCTTTATAGTTCTTTTGTTCAATGACTGCTGTTCTGAGGTCTGAGATGGAATGCCCAGGGAGACTGAAATGTTCTGCCACTGTTTTTTGTGTGTTCCCATTCCTAATATCTAATTTATGTCCATTTATCCTCTGGTGCAGGGATTGGCCTGTTTGCCCAATATAGAGTGCTGAAGGACAGTGCTGACACAGTTTAGCATAGATCACATTGGAAGATGAGCATGTGAAGCCCCCCCCCCCTAATATTGTGGGTGAAACCATTAGGTCTTGTGATAACATTTCCTGTATAAATGTGTGGGCAGAGTTGGCATCTTGATTTGTGGCAAGGCTTAGTACCTGTGTTGTGTACATGTGTGTCATGTGTCATCCTGTAGGTGAGTACCTGTTTAGGTTTGGAGGCTGTCTGTAAGCAAGTAAAGGTCTGCCACCAGAGAAATAGTGGCATTATTCTCCAGAATATGTTGTAGTTCGTTGATGATGCACCTGAGTGATCCCATTTGGGAGCTGTATGTGACCACTAGTGGGGTTCTGTCATTTTCCCTCTTCATTTTGTTCTGTAATAGATCAGTTCTGGGTACATGCCTTCCCTTATTTATTTGTTTTGGGATTTTTTTAACTTCATGTGGTGGGTACTGTAGTTTGAGGAATACCTGTTGTAATTCACTTTAAAGTGATTAAGAAAGTATTAAGTATTACTATACAGTTATTAATCAACATGGAGGCTACAGTCAGAGGAGTAAGACTTGGAAAGACATTTATGAAGGAATGAAATAAGATTCTCAAGTGTAAATATATATCACTGAATATCAAATCAGGAGCATCCATGCCACAGCATTTCTGATTGCTATAAATGGATGTAAAATCTGACAGGAAGAAAATCAGCTCATTTGAAATGTGGTCTTAGAAGAGCATTCTACAGATACCATGGACCATAAAAAAGACAAATAAATGTGTCTGAGAGCAAATCAAGCCTGCACTCTCAGTAGAAGCCAAAATAACTAAACTGAGGTTATCATACTTTGGATATAGCTTGAGATGACATGACTCGTTGGAAAAGACAACACTGGTAAAGTGAGAAGCCATAGGAAAAGAGGAATCCATTACAGGTGGATTGATTCAGCCAAGGAAGCCATGGCCCAGAGTTTACAAGACCTCAACAGGGCTGTTAATGACAGAATCTTTTTGAAGTCTCTTATTCCTTGTATCTCTGTTAATCAAAGGTGACCTGATGGCACATGAAAACAATGAAGTAGTAGCAGTTTTGGTTTTTTTTACCTAGAGTGAGAACACACAGCATCCAATCATACTGATGAACCATACAGTTCCAGATTAAAGGAATTTATTTTAAAAGTATATAAACATCTACAAATATTTAAGATTTTCTGTTAGTAAAAATTGTTAAGCTGAATTCAATCCAGCAGACAGGAAGGACTATGGTAGACACCCACATTAGATGCCCAAAAGGAAGTATTATCTGTATTGCATCCTGAACCTTTAGTTGATTTAGTTATTGTGTTCAATTTCTTTTTTTAATAAATGTAGAGGAAACTAATATGTAACAAACACCAAATGATGTTTGATCTATTTCATCATTTTTTCATTCCCAATCAGGCGTGAGAAGCTGGGTTTATCAAGCCCTTGGTAAACCATGTTATGTGGTTGTGGGACAGGTTTAAATCTGATAGTGAAACAGGCATAGTTTCTCACCCCTGTCTCTTTAGACCAAGGGGTTCTGGATTCTTACCACTTCTCAGCTAATCTGGATTCTGTCTGGGATTCTGTTATCACTATCTGGCCACCTGAGTGTCCAATTTGTGATGGCAGTTAAAACCAGACAGGTAGAATTAACATCAACACTCCACTTAAATCTTGGAATCTCGGCAGGCTCTTTGGTAATCTCTTCAGCTATTCATTATATGCATTCATAAATATACAAACATAAACATTCTCCTTAGGGAGAAACACAGACATGTTAATGTCTGAGTGCTTGGTTTCATCAGGTTATATTACATTATATGTAAGGCACCATATAGTCATTACATTATAGGATATGGCAAGTAAGGTGTTAGAATTTCATAAGGACTGAACCTTTTCTATCTTCATCTCTTTAACAGGTCCTTTAATAGTTAACACATAGAGGAGCATTACCATCCTAAACAATATAACTTAATCATTTGTGCATTTAAGTTTCGAGGCACTCTAAACTGGCATATATGGGCATTCAAAGTTAATCTTGTTGAGCATTGTTAAATCTTCACAGCATCCGTTGCATCCACAGCATCCTAACAGTCATCCATTATAATAATAATAATAATGTGACGTATCTCTATTTTAGCTAAAGCTTAGATTTTAATTATCAGTACTCACTTTCAGCTGATCTGTCAGCATATTTTGGCAGTTTATCAGTCTATCAGCATGGATGGGAGGCTACATTATGCATTTGTCTTCAAATGATGCAGACTGCAAAGCAGTCTAATCTTCTGGCTCTATCCTGGCTCCTTTTAGTCTCTCCCTAACCTCACCCAGGCTATCAATTGTCCAATCAAAATAAATCAAAACAAGGGTGCTGACTATTCCTCATTTATGCTGTTCAATAAAAATAAGAGATCTTAGTCATAACCTACCTGCAGTACTTTGGCTACTCACCATCCTAACTGCATCAGCCAGGCACACGGTGACCAGACATCTTTCTTTTCCAGGACATGTCCTACAATTCAAACTTCTCTCCAAGAGGAATTTCAAAATGTCCTCCATTTTGAACATAACTAAGAAGCACAAATTTATATTATATTTTTATATATTATATTATATTATATTATATTAGTGTTTTTAGCTTTTATTTTGTAATGCTCTTCATTTTGTGATGCCCTGTCCTCCTTTGTGGTTAGGACCTCTGGTCGCCCTGGCCACGATTCATAAACATGGTTCTTGATCAGTCACTTCAGGTAAGAGAAAATGCAAGACCATCTACCCTGTGCAATTGTTTATCTGATAACTGAGGTAGAATCCAAAATTCATCCTAAGAATTATTAGGATCAGGAAATCAGTCAAATGACAATATAGAGCTTCTCAAAAACTACCTGCTAACTTAACCTCCATTAACTGCTGGTAATAGTTTTGTCAAAAGAGAGCTCATTTCATGTCTCAATCTGAGATGCTCATTTAATATGCCTGAAGCCTTGCCAAGCATAGAATGGATTTTTTCAGCAACGGCTGCTAAATGAACAGTGAGTAGCAACTTTAAATTTAATTAAGCCCTTAAATTATGGACTGCAGCTCCTAATGGTAGTTATCCCAATCAAGGAAATTCATTTGGTTGCATTCCACAGTGAGCTAACAAGAGTTTGCCAACTGGATTTCGTATAGGTTCCAAACTCCTCCAGACTCTGGTTTACTCATCTCATTATACGCCTTACTTGTTTACTCATTGTACTTTTATAAATGGCAGAATTGATGACTAGATACCGTTTGTGTATTTAGTCAGGATTCAAGACACTGCAAGGGGCAGGAAACACCTTTGCAACAATATGATACCCACAACAGAGTGTCACAAATAAATCACACCATTGTGCTAAGAAAAATAAAAGCATACCCAAGATACAGATTTACTACACATATACAAACACACACCAATTTGCTTGGGCATCATGACTGACCATTTCAGGAGCTGCATGTGGGGCTGTTTGTTCTTTGGGGGAGTCTCTCTGGAATTTGGGGATGGGGGTGCTGTGTTTCAGGCCTGAGACTTCCATCCTCTTGACAATCTGAGAGAAGCCACAGAGGAACAGGAGGACTAGAACAGAAAAGCTGATCCTGGATAGCCCCCGCCTTCCACATCACTGATTTTTTCTCTCTGTGCCTGAGTTTGGAAGTAACTTGTTATTAATCAACAATTACTTGTAATTAAATCCTTTTTCCAATAGTAAATGTATAGCTACAAATTAAATTATGTTTGCCCTATTATTTGCTAGTGACTCACTATTAATACATTGCTTTTAAATAATTTTCAATAATTAAAAAAATTAATCACCAAATAATATTCTGAAGTGAGCGAGTAAATGTTACTCATCACCATCCCCCAAAACCAAATGAAATTAGTTTTTATTCTCTTTCCAAAATAATATCAACACCTACCAGTTACCTCTCAGTAGTATTAACACTATTGGATGTGATGTATTATTTTCAAGATGTGATTATGGATTCTGTCATTAGGCATGTCTGTTCTTCAAAATGTACCACTTCACTTCTGCACATACTAACTAAAAGCACAGTCTTTACCCTCCTTGGGTTAGAATCACTTTTGGCACACAAGTTGGAAGAGAAATGCAACAGTTTAGCCTTTTTAACAACCCTTGGTTTAGCTCTAATTCAGCTTGTTATAGAGTCCTTTAAATTAGTTCAGTGCTGATAAAAAAAAAATTAAAAACACATCAGTAGCAATTTCCCTAATAATCAAGCCTTTAGGGCAAAGATTCCTCATGTCTAAATGGTTACTTCTTAATTTAAGGAGTCTCAGCAAGAGATTAACAATAAACTAAGTTGACTGACATTTTACTGCCATGGAGTTAGTATGAGGATCCTTGTCCTAGCAGAACCAGTTCCATTGGTTGATCTGAGTTGGAGACTGAGGGACAAATGTCAGTCTCCTGAGACCAAGAAGACAACCACTGAACAACCCATTTAACATATTTGGTTTCTGAAGGAGGAAAAGAACAAGGAGAGAGGATCAGGATAAGGACTACAGTGTATGGTCGTTGTTCTTAACTGCCATCAAGTCGACCTCAGCCTATGGTGATCCTATTAATGAGAGACCTCCAGGTTATTATGTCATCCACAGGTCTGCTCAGGTCTTGCAAACTCAGGGCCATGGCTTCCTTGATTGAACCTATTCTTGTTCTTGTTTGCCTTCAAGTCATTTCTGACTTATGGCAACCCTAGGGCAAACCTATCATGGGGTTTTCTTGGCAGAATTTGTTTAGAGAGGGTATGCTTGTGCTCTTCGCTGAGGCCGAGAAAGCGTGACTTGCCCATGGTCACCCAGTGGATTTCCATGGCTAAGTGGGGATTTGAACCCTGGTCTCCCAGTGTTATAGTCCAACAGTCAAACAACTGCACCATGCTGGCTTTCACTAGGAGAAAAGTGGGATGTAGAAAAGTAAAATAAAATAAAATATTACTCTTAAAAGCATACTTCAGAAAAAGTTACAATTTTGGATTACATCACCCAGTATTTCCTAGTAGACCTAGGCCAAAAAAACCCAACACTTCTCTGTCTGCAGCCATTAACAGCTGGTGGCTACTATGGAAATTATTACATGTGGCTTTTGGGCCAAAATTAGACCTGGGGAGGGTTGGTTAAACCAATCACACAACGTTGCTTCCAACCTGTAGCTGCTGCAATCCCCGAGCACAGTTAGGTTGTCCCTTTTCATTGACATAGGAAACCCATCAATGAGCTCAAAATTGAATTAGTCTCCAGGTTTTAAACATCACTGCTGGGCAGTTGTATTATTGGCAGTCACCTGGTATCAGTATCCCCTCCTCTCCCCCTGTTCTCCCTCACTTTCACTATTCCCAAATAGCTTGATTATCTTTATTTTTCCCCATTTCTTTTCTTTTTTAAAAAAACACACCTTAAATCACAATAGCAGAGCTCCAAAATTGCACAAAAAAGTGAAAATAAAAATAAATAAAAATATTTATAAATAAAAATATGCTGTGAAGGGAACGGGGCAGAGAGGTGATGTTAAGGAGGAGTCAGGAGGACAATGCAATGGAGGCAGTCATGCAGTTGTGAAGACATGCAGCTTTGACTTTTATGGATTTGATTATTTGTGGATTTGATTAATATATTCTCTCTATGAATCCCTAGGTCCTCCAGCCTGACTCTGTGGTCAATGTCTGCTAGAGGAAGCACGAGGATGTAAAGATTCATAGAGAGAACACTTTTTCAGGCATTTGTAGTTCTCCAACACAATTCTGTGGTCAACATCCAGTGGATGTTGACTTCAATGATGCATTAAAGGATCTAGAGATTCATAGAAAGGTATCCTCTCAGATTAAAAAAAAAATAGTTTTTATTTGCATTTTTTTCCACTTTAACAGGGATCCTATGTCCCTAACCCCAGCAAGTGTGAATATATGTGTTTCTTCTCACATCCCAGTTAAACTAGGAAAGCTGTCAGTTTTGTAAAGATGAGCATAGAGGAAGTAATGCCATGTTTTTGAACATATCTGAGTCAGCACTTGAGTCATCCACAAACAACATCACATCTCATCAAGCTACAGATTGGGGATGTTTCATCTGTGGGAGATACTGTTTGTTTGGTTATTCGCAGACCCAAGTGCAACCAGTTGGGCCAAGGAATGTCCATTGTGTTGAGGAGGCTCTGTGGATTCCACCTTTGCCTAGTATGAACTTTGCACAAATACGTGACGACTCGCCTGCAAGTTCAAGGCCCTCTCTTCAGCCATACCAACAGGTCTTTGCTGACATGGTTCCAGATGGTATCAGTGCTGCACATGGCCATTTGGCGATTGGGTCTCCCCCCAGACGACTTTGGTGGTCACTCATTCCATATTGGCACAGCTACTTCGGTGGCAGAGTGTGGCATGCCGGTGGACACTATAAAGAGACTGGGCCGTTTTTATGCCGGTTACATGCCGGTTACATTTGCCTGACAATGGACTCATGTTCAGGACTTTAGAGTGGGAGTGCAGCTGCACAGAGTTGGCAGAAGACGTCCCCTTATTTATTTTTTATTTATTTTTTATTTTATTTATTTATTTATACCCCGCTCTTTAACCCTAAAGGCTATCATCAACTTATCAACCCTTATAGTGTGGACAGCCTTTGGTGGTGGTAGCATAGGTCTTGGATCTGGTTGGTGTGATCTCTAGGGCTGCATAGCACTGATCGGGAGTCCTTCGGGGACTTGGGAGTGCTGGGGGGCGTGTGGTGTTGCCATTGAATGGGCAACACCAATACAGCATATCCCGGTGACTAGGGGCAGAGAAGCAAACAAGTGATCAGCTGGTTACCTGAGTTGCTAAAGGTCATTTCATAGGTTGCCCCTATGTCATCCCGGAACTTGGCCATGACCAAGCAACTGGGTTCATCAACCAACCAGGAATTGATTGATGACAGATCCAGACCTCATGCTTTGAGGCCAACCCTACTTTTCAGCTGTTATATATTAATAAAAATGTGGTCTTTTCCTTCCAACATTATATGTTGTTTCCTTTGTGACTCCCCTACATGGCAACTGTCGGTTTTGTAAAGATGGAAGTAATGTCATGTTTATTTGAGTCAGCATTTGAGTCATCCACAAACAACATCACATCTCACCAAGCCTTAAGTGAGCCATGGTGTACTGTCAGTGACAAGTGTTTTAATGAATTGCCAGGAACTGACACATAGAAAAAAAGAGAATAATGTGGCAGTGTTCTTCAGAGTGCAATGAAACTTTGGCTGATATTATTTGGAGATTACATCTTTCACAGATAGATTCCACAGTCTGTACAAAAAACATCAATAAATCACATACCCAGTCAGAAAATGTCAAAGATGCTTCCACAATGCAGATTAATCTAATAGTTTTTTCAACTGACATCTGACAAAAAAAAAAAAAGAACTTGCTCCCCAATGTACTTCACTGATATATTTTGTATAGGTAAGCAGCAAAGTGCAAACTCATTATTAATGGGCTTTCAGAACTAACAATACCAAAATTCTTTCTAGGTCTGAAACTTCGGTACTATACCAGTCTGAGTCACAAACAGGGAAATGACTGTAGGTTTGGAGGAAAATGAGACCTTTTGTAATTGTCTACAGGGCTCAGTAGGGGAAAATTTAGGTTGGGGGGAGTACATGAATCTCATCGCATTAATTGCACTGGCTAGAGGTGCTGGTACCTACTAATTCCAGTACTTTGACAAATTGGTACACCTGACAAGCTTCCAAAAGGGAAGTATTACAATCAAACTTAGCCTTATTGGTCCATAACTGGAATGTGCAAGAATTTTTGTCCAGTTATTTCATTAACTTCATTCAGTTTTGTAATCAACCCCCCCCCTTTTTTTTTAATTTTTGTGACAACCCACTAATATCACTTGTTTTATTCATTTGTTGGATTTATATTAATTTTTCTAATGTGCATTTTCCTCTTTTTCCTTCATTTTTTTTAATTTGCCACCTATATGGCAGCAAAACAGACTACAGCCACAATTCCTATCACTTTTCATCATTCACACACTAAAAAACCAGGACATTGCATCTTTTCAAGGCATTTGGACCTCTGCTGTTGCAACACTGCTGGAGAAAGAGAAGCTCTTCCCCACTATTTGGTGTGATTTTTTTCTTTTTAATTCATTCCAGAATGAATGTACACCCCTTGTTCCTTAATCCACACTAAATCAAAATGCTCCTGTGTTCAGTGGACACTCTGCAGCAAATGTCAGACCTTCATCGGGAAAAGGTCCTTTGCTGCCACCTACACTTTCATGGAGCCATAGGATTATATACAATCATGTCCTTTTCCCTGTAGAACAAACTGTCTTCATGTTACTTTATCAAACCCTGGAATTCACTTAGGGACAATACCATAAGTCACACTACACATGCTGGTTCAAAAAATTACCATTGAGCAATGGGTGCTGGTAGCAACAGAAACAGAGTTGCACAGACAGCACATTCATCTGTGCCTTGCCTTTGCAAGTTCCACAATTGCATTGTTGTACTATACTTTGCATCTTGATTATGTATTTGTTTGCGCATCCTAGACTTTCCACTGTAGGTTGTGCTTCCTATGCTTTGCATTGTGATTGCACATTGCAGTTGTGCATCATGTATTGTGCATTACACAGTGGCACCCAGTAATTCTCATGTGTTGTGCAATGCCGTTATTCTGCCTGTGGGTTGCACAGTGCTGTATAGGGGATGTTGGATTGAGGCCATGGTGATTATCACCCCTGGCAGACATATTAGAGACTCCACAAACTTCTCTCTCCTGTTTTGTGTATCATGTGTCCCTTGTCCAATGGCTATGATTTTTGCTTGAAATATGACAGAGGTTTCTCACTCTTTTTACATACCTTCCAATACTTCACAGATGAAAAGCAGGATACATGTGGCCAAGCAACACCACAGTATGGCCAAGATTAACCACAGAGGTTAATCAGGACTATCCCTGACATGTTGGGACAGTTTGAGGGTATGATTTTAGACATGCAAGATGTGATCTGGCTAGTTGAAAGGCCACATCTTCACATATGAGCCTCCCTGAGTGCTGAAATCCTTAGGGGACACATGTCTCTATCGCAGCTCCTTCAAAGGTACATTTGGTGGGAAAGTGAGCAAGGGCCTTCCTTGTACCTGCTCCTACATTTTAGAATTCCCTCCCTTAGGAAGATAGGGTGCCTCCTTTCCTATTGTCTTTCTGACAGGAGGTTATAGCTTTTCTATTCCAGAAACCCTTTAAGGGAATTGTTTGTTAACAAGGGCAGGGTTTCTATGTTGCTATGTTCTCTGGTTTTTCTCTTTGTTTTAAAGTAATATTTTAAATCATTTTAATTCAGCTGTTAGTTTAATACAATTTTAAACTCAGCTTTTATATATGTTTTTAATAATATGTGCTTTTATTCCAATTTTCTGTTTTATGTAAGCTGCCTTGAATCCCAAATTGGGAAAAAGGCAGAAAGGATGGAGGGATGGATGAATGGATGATCAGATAACGGCTTGTCTTTTCAGTTCCAAATCAAAATAGTTACAGTATTTATTTATTTATTTTATTTTAATCTGATGTGCTAGATTTTTGTGTTTTTAAGTCAGACTTTTAACATATTTTCACTTGGTAGTTCTGCTTCAACATCCCTTCAGAATCAGAAGAGCAAAATGTGATGGGTGCAATGTCACCTTTTCAATAACAACAGCACTCCTAAGAAGCAGATTGTTAGGGCTTTTGTTCTTAAGGTTTGATATTTCATCTACGTTCTCTGCATTTAAACTGCAATCAAACCGTCTTGATAGGACCAAAAAAAAATGTCAACATCTAGATGGAGATAGCTTAGCATGGTGATTGACATAAAGGACAGATGATCCATGACAACAAGGTTGTTCTCTTTATGCTAAGGTGAAGGAGCTTCTGCAAGGAAAATAATGACTAGGCTGCTAGTTCTAGTCTGCGGTCTAGAAACACATCTTCCATCCCAGTAGTACATAATATCTGAGATTATAAAACGAGGCTAAAAAGTGCAATTAAAACAGAATAGAGGTGCCTATGGATCAACCTTATGGTTCTGTGGCTGATCTATAGGTGCTCTGGTGGTGCAGTGGTTAAATGCCTGCACTACAGCAACTCACTCAAAACCCCCAGCAAAAGGGCTCAAGCTCGACTCAGGCTTGCATCCTTCCAAGGTCACTAAAATGAGTACCCAGATTGTGGGGCAAGTAGCTTACAGTTGTAAACCGCTTAAACACTCCTTAGGTAGTATGAAGCAGTATATAAATGAAGCTGTTTGTTTGTTTGCTCTGTCCTCCATTTGTGACTCACACACATTTTCATTGATGGGATTTCCCCATCAGTTGCTGCCCACATCACTGCTGTAGCATTAGATTTGTGTGTTTGTCAGTCCCAGCATTGGGTAGTCACATGGGATCAGTTTCCTTCTTTCTCTTCCACTATTCCCAAGTAGCCTTTTTATTATTTAAAAAAATCTTTCCTCTCCCCCACCTAAATTGCATTGCCATAAGGCCTAAATTGTTTTTAAAAGAAAGAGAGAAATAACAAACAAGCAAACAAATGCATGTTGGTAAAGGAGTAGAGCAGGGAGGTGGGGTAAAGGAACATTATGAGAAATACAGTCCTGGATCAGCAATGGCTGCTGTAGTGATTGCAAATCCGTATGATAGGGACTACTCCCAAGCGGTATGATCGTGGTTAGAATGGGACCTCATGTGATAACTACCACTGTTTTTGGCTCTGAAGTTGGTATGCATTTCCTTTCATGATTGTCACTTGAATGGGGGCGTGTGTGATAATCTCCACTGTTTTGCGCTATTGGATGTTTGAATCCTGGGAAGTAGCACTGTTGAGAGTAAGGGTGTGATCCCCCAGCAAGAATTCTTTCCCTCACCCTTGAAATTTTGCTTCAGTGCTCAAATTTCTAGCATTCAGTCCCTAAATTTCTAGCCATCGTTTAAAACTTTAGTTGGACATTTAGAAATACAAATAAAAGAAAAAGTCAAAGTTCCAAGGGAATGTTAATATACCAAATGGAAACATTGTATATATGCATGGTTTCCAATGACTCACTCTCTACAGTGACAGAAATTTGGGGACAGAAGGAAAATTTCTTGGGGTGGGCAGAATTCCTATGGGAGCAATATCCTAATTTTGTCCCCTGCCTGAATCTCATTTGGCACTTTTATCTTAGGTTGAAAAGACACTGCAGAAATAAACCAGTTTGAGACCCCATTAACTGCCCTGGCACAATGCTAGGGAATTCTGGGAACTGTAGTTTTATGAGACATTTAGCCTTCTTTGTCAGAGAGATCTGGGCCACAATAAACTACAATTCCGAGGATTCCCCAGCAATGAGCCAGGGCAGTTAAAGCAGTCTCAAACTAGATTATTTCTTGCAGTGTGTTTTGGACATTAGTTTTATTTATTCAAAATGAAGTCTACTACACCAAATTCTCTTGACAAGATTCTTGGAATTGTAGTTTGTTGTGACACCAGAGCTCTCTGACAGAAAAGGCTAAATGTCTACAATTCCCAGAATCCCATAGCATTCAGCCATGGCAGTTAAAATGGTATCAAATGGAATTATTTCTGCAGTGTGAATCCAGCCTGAACCTATCTTAGTTCTAACTATAATCTGTCAACAAATATGGAAAACAGAACAATGACCCACAGATTGAAATGTTCAGCATACATTCCAGTCCTCAAGAAAGAGATACCAAAGATTGCAGTAACCACAGAAACATTGCAGCAATTCCCATGCAAGAAAAATAGTGTTCTAAATTCTTCAACAAAGACTTTTTATCATATAAGCAGTGAGAAAGGCCAGATATCCAAGGCAGATTCAGGAAAGGAAAAGGTAATAGGGGTCATAATGCAAATATATGTTGGATAATGGAGCATACCAAAGAATTTCAAAAGAAAATTACCCTTTGATTTGTCTTTGATTCTTTAGAACATGGAAAAGTATGGATCACTCTTAAAGAAACGAGTATGCCATGAGTAGTAGTATGCCACGAGTAAGCCTCAGGACAAGAGGCTATTGTTAGGGCAGAATGTGGAGAACTGAATGCTTTTCAATTGTCAAGGGGAAAGGCTGCAACAATTTAAGGGCCCATTCCCACTTATCGGAAAATCCTTTTCCTGAATTGATTCCTTAAACCGGTTCTTAAAAAAGGAAATTCCCACTATGTTTGTGCCAGTTGCAGAAATTGGTTCAGGAATTGGCAAGTGGCAGGGGGGCAGCTTGATGGCTTGGCCTGTTTCTGGCCTCTCCTGGCCCCAAAATCCCCGGCCCAGCCTCCTAACCAGCTTCTTTGGTCGCTGACCAGGTTTCCTGCACCTTTTTTTTTTCAATTTCCCCCATCCGGGGAGGCTGGAAGGAGGTCGCAGAGAAGCCGAGAGGAAAGCTGGGAAGGCAACCACAAGGCTTCCGGCTTCTCTGCGACCTCCTTCCAGCCTCCCCGGATGGGGGAATTTTTTTTAAAAAAAAAAAAGCGCAGGGAACCTGGTCAGCAGCCAAAGAAGCCAATAAGGATAGTGGGCTGGGGATTTTGGGGCCAGGAGAGGCCAGAGACGGGACGGGCCATCACGCTGCCCCCCAGGCTGGGCTGCCAGTGGGAACCAAGGCAGATTCAAATCTGATTCGAATTTGCCTGGTTCCCACTTAGGCTGAATCGATTTATTTCTAAAATAAATAAAAACACCCCATTTTACTAGCATCTTTTTGATGCAGGTTAAATGGGCAAAAATGGGCAAAAAGCATGCCCCCTTTTCTAAATAGATTTCTGGAATCAGATTCAGTGGGAACCATGCCTGTTTAACCCGGATCCCGATCCTGATTTAAACATAGTGGAAATAAGGCCTAAGATATGCAGATGACACCATACTATAGCAACGGCGTGGAACTGAAGAAGGGCAAGGAAGAAAGTACAAAAGCAGATTTACAGTTGATCGTTAAGAAAACAAAACTAATAACTACAGGTGATTTACATAATTTTAAAAGTAGACAATTAAAGTGCTGAAATAGTTCAAGATTTTCCATAGCTTGACTCAGTCATTAATCAGAATGGAGATTGTAGTCATGAAATCAGAATGAGGTTAGACTTGGAAGGGCAGCTATGAAGGAATTAGATAAGATCTTGAAGTGTCAAAATAGCTCATGGAATAATAAAGGCAGGTTGTCCATGCCATCATATTTCCCATTTATATGTATGGTTGTGAAAGCTGGACAATGAAGAAAGATGATAGGAAGAAAATCAACTCAAGTGACATATGGTGCTGAAGAAATGTTCTACGAATATCATGGACTGCTAAGAAGGCAAATAAATGGATTGTACAGCAAATAAAGCCTGAACTCTCTCTAGAAACCAAGGTGACTAAAACTGAGACTGTCATACTTTGGCCCTATAATGAGAAGGCATGACCCACTAGAAAAAGACAATAATGCTTGGTAAGGAAACAAGAAAGATTGCGTTCCTGAAGGGTGTATTAAATCAAGGAAGCCAAAGCCCTAAGTCTGCAAGACCTGAGCAGGGCTGCTGATGTCAGTCATCCAGTCGCCATATGTCAAACTTGACCTGACAGCTGTTAACAACAAATGCAACTGAGGTACATGTGCGTGCATCAGATACAAAAAAAGAGAGACAGAAAAGCAAACCCATTAAACAATATTCTCAGATTGTGTGTAACATTTCTTTTACAGAAATATACATACAGAACCAAGGGCAAAAAGTGGTGCACAATAAATTATATCACACACAAAAAACATCACCCCCTCTTTGAAGCCAGCATTCCAACTACAATTTTGTGTTCACTTTTAAAGCTCAGTCCAAAAAGCTGAAGCCCTTTCTGATCCCATTTTTCTCACACACACTCTTTCACTTCCTCTTCTCCCCATCCAGCAGGCTACTCAGGGGAGAGAATGAGATTGAGATTGAGATTGGAATAATTCTTGCCAGATTTTGGAACTCATCACATGCAGAAGGTTTTTGAAACTGAGCCAAGGCTTTTAAGCTTTTGAAGTTTGGGCTACTGCAGGTTGCTTGCTTTGGAGACAAGAAAAGTGATCATTTTTTTAAAGAAATATTTTCATTTAAGAACTGGAGCCATGGAGATTATTGACCCAAGATCCTGTTCTTGAGTCTAAACATGTGTAATTGAGAGTTTTTAGCTGAATAGGTTCCTGACAATGTTCAACAGCACTTCAAATATGTACAGTATTTGGAGATATTTGCATGAATTGTGTTTGGCATGTGAAAAACAGCCTTTCTGACAAGTGTTGTTAAAACATTAATCATCTGTGCATTTATATTGAACAAAATATGGTCTATGGACCTGGTATTTTTAGTGGTTTTTCCTCCCTACATTTCATAGAGAAGCATGAGAAAGTAGATTCACTTCAGTCAGGGTCCATTTGTACCTGAAAAAATGTATACAAAGTCTCTTAAGTACACTTGATATCTGCTGTGTTCTATGCCTTCATGAAGATAAAATACTGAGCTGCTGCACTAAAAGTCGTTCAAACATTATTTCCCTGCCATGTCTGATTTCCTAAGATTGCTGGAAAGAATAGTGAACTTAAAAGAAAAGAAATCTACAGTGTTTGGCTTAGAATGTGTCTGCACAGCTATTGTCATTTTGATATCTGTTTAATAATTATATAATCATAGAATCATAGAGTTGGAAGAGACCACAAGGGCCATCCAGTCCAACCCCCTGCCATGCAGGAACTCCCAATCAAAGCATCCCCGACAGTTGGCCATCCAGCCTCTGCTTAAAGACCTCCAAAGAAGGAGACTCCACACTCTCCGAGGGAGTGTGTTCCACTCTCGAACAGCCCTTACTGTCAGGAAGTTTCTCCTAATGTTGAGGTGGAATCTCTTTTCCTGTAGCTTGAATCCATTGTTCCGGATCCTAGTCTCTGGAGCAGCAGAAAACAAGTTGCTGCCTCCTCAATATGACATCCCTTCAAATATTTAAACAAGGCTATCATATTGCCTCTTAACCTTCTCTTCTCCAGGCTAAACATTCCCAGCTCCCTAAGTCGTTCCTCATAGGGCATGGTTTCCAGACCCTTAACCATTTTAGTCGCCCTCCTTTGGACCTGCTCCAGTTTCTCCGCATCCTTTTTAAATTGTGGTGCCCAGAACTGGACGCAATATTCCAGGTGGGGCCTGACCAAAGTAGCATAGAGTGGCACTATTACTTCCCTTGATCTAGACACTATACTTCTATTGATGAAGCCTAAAATTGCATTGGCCTTTTTAGCTGCTGCATCGCACTGTTGACTCAAGTTCAACTTGTGGTCTACTTAGACTCCTAGATCCCTTTCACACGTAGATTCATTCAGCCAGGTGTCCCCTATTTTATATCTATGC
The DNA here is from genome assembly GCA_034509955.1 of Urosaurus nigricauda. Taxonomy (NCBI): domain Eukaryota; kingdom Metazoa; phylum Chordata; class Lepidosauria; order Squamata; family Phrynosomatidae; genus Urosaurus; species Urosaurus nigricauda. The sequence goes on along the minus strand of JAOEGL010000001.1, from coordinate 248,856,053 downwards.
ATTTCATTTTTCCGTCCTAAGTGCAGTACCTTACATTTCTCTGTGTTGAATTTCATTTTGTTAGCTTTGGCCCAGCTTTCTAGTCTGTTCAGGTCATTTTGAATTTTGATCTTGTCCTCTGGGGTATTAGTTACTCCTCCTAATTTGGTGTCATCTGCAAATTTGATAACTGGCCCCCAATACTGTCATCTAAGTCAATAATAAAGATATTGAATAGCACTGGGCCCAGGACAGAGCCCTGTGGCACCCCACTTGTCACTTCTTTCCAGGTTGAAAAGGAGCCATTGTTGAGCACCCTTTGGGTTCGGCTGGACAACCAATTACAAATCCATGTAACAGTTACCTTGTCTAGTCCATATTTACAAGCTTGTTTGAAAGAATGTCATGGAGAACCTTGTCAAAGGCGTTACTAAAATCAAGATATACTATATCCACAGCATTCCCTTCATCCACCAAGCTGGTAATTTTATCAAAAAAAGAGATCAGGTTTGTTAGGCATGACTTGTTTCTCTGAAACCCATGTTGACTTTTTGTGATTATGGAAATATCTTCTAGATATTCACAAACTCTGTTTAATGATCTGCTCCAGAATCATTCCTGGAATTGATGTCAGACTAACTGGATGATAATTGTTGGGATCCTCTTTTTTCCCCTTTTTGAAGATGGGCACAACGTTTGCCCTCCTCCAGTCTGCTCGGGCTTCTCCTGTTCTCCAAGATTTCTCAAAGATTATTGCCAATGGCTTCGATATTACATTTGCCAGTTCTTTTAATACCCTTGGATGTAGTTCGTCTGGTCCTGGAGACTTATATTCATTTAGATTAACCAGGTATTCCTGTATTACTTCTTTATTTATTCTGTGCTGAAATACTCCTATTCTGTCCCCTGCTCCACTGTACTCAGGTTGAACACCCTTTGCCTTTTCTGAAAAGACAGAAGCAAAGAAGGTATTGAGTAATTCTGCCTTTTCTCTGTCCCCTGTTAGCATTTTGCCATCTTTTCCACACAGCAGCCCTATCATTTCCTTCTTCTTCCTTTTGCTGTGGACATACCCATAAAAGCGCTTTTTATTGTTCTTAGCCTCTCTAGCAAGCCTGACTTCATTCTGTGCTTTAGCTTTTCTGACTTTATCCCTACACGTGCTTGCTATTTGTTTGAATTCCTCTTTGGTGATTATCCCATTTTTCCATTTCTTATACATTTAAAACTTAGCTCAGTTGAAAGTTCCTTAGTCATCCATCCTGGTTTCTTGAGACATCTCCCATTTTTCTTCCTCATTGGAACTGTTTGAAATTGTCGTTTTAGTATCTCCCTTTTGAGGAGCTCCCATCCATCTTGAACTCCCTTCTCTTTTAGTATTTCTGACCATGGGATCACCCCCAGTATTTCTCTAAGTTTTCTAAAATCAGCTTTCCTAAAATCTAGAATGTGTGTCTGACTATGCCTGGCTTCTCCTTTCCATTGTATAAAAAACTCCAGGAGAACATGGTCACTGCCACCTAAGGATCCAGCCACTTGCACCCCATTAACTGTTGGTTAGGATCCAAAATAGCTGGCTCCCTTGTTGCCTCTTCCACCTTTTGGACAATGAAATTGTCTTCCAGGCAAGTGAGGAATTTGCTAGACCTTGAGGATTTGGCAGAATTTGACTTCCAACAAATATCAGGATAGTTGAAGTCACACATCATTACTATATTTTTCCTATCTGAGTGTGTGATCATCTGTTCTAGAAAGGCATCATCCAATTCTTCTGCTTGAGTTGGGGGTCTGTAGTAGACTCCCACAGTAACATCCCTGTTGCTTCCCTCTCCTTTAATTTTTATCCAGACACTCTCCACCTGGCTTCCTGTATTAATGTCCTGGATCTCTTCACTTATATAAATATCCCTGACATATAATGCTATTCCTCCTCCTTTCCTGTTTGGCCTGTTTCTATTTAAAAGGTTATACCCCTTTATTTCTACATTCCAATCGTGAGACTCATCCCACCAGGTTTCAGTGATGCCTATTATATCATATTTCCCTTGTAGTGCTAGGAGTTCAAGTTCATCTTTCTTATTTCCCATGCTCTGTGCATTAGTATAGAGACAGCTAAGACTGTGTGTCCCCTTTGCTTGCCATCTGTGCACATATTTTTGTCTTCTACTGTTGTGTCCTTTCATTGTTTGTCTTGTTCCGTCTATGACAGTATGGCTATTTTATCCAGCATTTTTGTCTCCCCCACATAACTCATTTTAAAACCCTCCTGATCAGATTCATCAGACAGTTGGCAAAAACCTTTTTTCCAACTGGCGTGATATGCAGCCCATCCTTTGCCAGAAGTCCCTCCTCATGGAACCGCAGCCCATGATCCAAGAATCCAAATTGTTCTTGGTAACACCATCTGCGGAGCCAGTTGTTGACATCTGCGATTTTCCTCTCTCTTCCTGGACCATGTCCTTCAACTGGCAGAAGAGATGAGATGACAATCTGTGCATCCATTTCTTTCAGCTTCTTACCCATAGCCTCATAATCCCTTCTGATATTTTGAAGGCTGTGTTTTGCTGTGTTATTTGTTCCCACGTGGACCAAAAGAAAGGGGAATTGGTCAGTAGGTTTGATCACTCTTGTCAACCTCTCTGTCACATCATGGATCTTTGCCCCAGGGAGACAATACACCTCCTGAGACATCTTGTCAGGCCCATAAATCACTCCTTCTGTACCCCTCAGCAAGGAAACTCCCACCACAACCACACGCCTCCTCTGAGGCTTAGCAGCAACTGTTCCCTGTGATGGAACTCTTAGGCTCCCCTGCTCTGTCCCTGAAGTCTGTCCATGCTGCTCTTCATCGTCCTCCTTATTAAGGGATAGAGCTTCAAATCGATTCTGTAGCTGCAAGCTGTCAGAACGATCCCTGGTATCCCTTTGTCTGTGTGTGACATTCCTCCAGCTGTCTTCCTCCTGTGTACATGAAGTGTACACAGAGGAAGTATACTAGCAACTCCCTCTGTGAGGTCCCCGTCCAAGACTGTTTGTTCTGTTCTGTCCAGGAAAACCTCTTGCTCCCTGATATGTTGAAGTGTAGCTATGCGGGCCTCCAGCTGCTGCACTTTCTCCTCCAAGAGGGATACCAACTTGCATTTGGGGCATGTGAATTTTCCCATATTGGTAGGCAAGAAGACAAACATCCCACAAGTGTTGCAGGTGACTGTGGCAGTCCCCTCAGTGTCCATACTGAGTAGTCTTAGTCCCTGAAATAGGATTATGGGCTTCCCCCTCAGAAAAAAAAAATCCCCTGAGGTTAAAGGTCCCTGCTGATCTGGGCTTTTCCCCAAGTACTGCTAGTGATAAAAAGTCAGCGTGTAGCTCTGGGAGGGGTTATATAGAGCTAGACTGCCAGCTCCACCCCCTAGTGACTCACAGAAGCTCCTCCCCAGCTGGAACTTTCTAGAAAGGTCTAGAAAGGCTCTGAGACTGCTAGCTCCACCCCCTAGTGACTCACAGGTGTGACTCACAGAAGCTCCACCCCCTCAGCAATAACACACTCTCCCAAGAGTTTTCAAAAATTTAACTCTCACCTACTTATGGCTGCATCCTATGGAATCCTGGGATCTCTAAGCAGAGTACTTGGTATTTGCAGTTCAGCTTAGTAGATCTATAGATGACTCTACATGACAAATTACGAACCCCAGAATCCCAGAAGAGGGGGCCATGGTCCTCCCCAAAGTCCCCACAATCCCCTTGCACGTCCAGGGACAAAAACACTCTGGTTGCCCATCCTTATATTACAAGGATGGAGCCTACCATGAATGATCAAGATACTCTATTCTCCATTTGGCTGGTTGTTCTGGCTTTTGCTTCCCTGGTGCTTGTAGTAAAAAAGACAGACAGTTATAGTGCTTTAAAGGTAGTTGTGGTGCTATGCAGTGACTCCCGTCCCAACCCCCATTAATTGGGCAGCAGCCACTGTGATCAATGGGGGTCTATTCCTCTGTCAGTCAGGAAGCAGCAAAATGACAATCCTGCCTCCTTACTGTAAGTGACCTTCAATGTGACAGGCTCTTGTTGCAATTCCCATTCATGCCAGAGATTGCCTGTGTAATGGGCAGTATGATCATTAGTCAACTGCTTCCTGAACAACAGTAGAACAGACTTCTGTCAATCACAGTGGTTCTTGCCTTGTAGGTACGGACTAGGGGACTTTCATGGTCCCTAGTGTATCCCCTAAACTATGTAGGGATTGTGAATCCCTAGGTTGCACATTTGTAACAGCCCAACAGGAGTGCAGCCTCAATATGTTTGCTGTATTCCAGTATAACTGCCTAGGAATTAAGACTAGCGTCAGAGGCCCTCCGTTGTAATTCACCACCATTAGAGGCAGCGTTTATGAAACTTACTTGCCATGCTTACAGGAGGGTTCTGGGAGCTATACCTCAAAAATAACTTCATAAGCTATGATCAGAGGTATGGGATTTGGCACCATTTTTCTGCATCCCCATCATGGGGCACCTGGGCCTCAAACTGCCAACCTGCTGATCTTGCAGTCAACAAAGTCAGCGTCTTAACCACTTGAGCCATGTTACTGCATCCCTATCCTGCCATTCTTGTAATAATCTCAGCCCCCTTCTCCCTGCAATTACTCTGATTGAACAAGATTAAGAATTACTTGTTGAAACTCTGATGTTTAAGTGCTAATTATAATTCCTCCATATTCAAAATATGATTTAGGCTATGAGATCAGGTTAGACCAGGTACTGTGATGCAAAGGGCAGAGAGTAACAGGGTTAAACCATCATTGCTCTCCAAATCGCTAAGTTAACACCTTTCTTTTTCTGATAGCAGCTTTACTGTCTTTGAGCTTCATGGCAAGAATGTTTCCCACAGAAATAAATTATACACCATTTATATATCACAGGCAGTTAAAATAATCGCCCATCAGCCCAGCTTCTCATCTGCAGCCAAGAACATTTGTATTAGCACTGATTAATCTGTGCTGGCATTAGTGGAAATACTGAACCTCAGCCAGGATTACAACAGGTCAAAACATAAAACATATTTTTCTTTAAATGCCACAGCATGCCTAACATTAAAAAAAAATAAGCCCCACTCTGATGCATGCAGGGCATCATTTCAATCAAATGTAATTCCCTCTCACCATCAAACTGTAATACCAAACAGTAGGGCAAACCTTCATGTGACACTTAAACCCTTCACTTGCTTGCTCTGAGGCAACTTATTCATTTTAATTAGAGAGATAACTTTTCTCCACCATCTTTGCCTGATTTGCCCATAAGCCCTTTGCTCCAATGTGAGTAAGATCTAAGGACTATCCAGCCTTTTTTATTTGTACTTTCTCAGTCCACACAGTAGTAACAGAAAACCTTCTGAGCCAGGCAGGGAGCTGTCCAACAATATCACCAGTTAAAAATAAAAGATCTAGAGCTAGGCAGCAGAGGTGCTGTACAGAGGATCATTGAACTAAGAATGAGCTTATCGTGGTTTTGGCATTTAGCAGCTGCCAAGCTGATACAGGTTGCATTAAGAGGAGGGACTGTCATCCTCCCAGTCAGGCCCAAACCACAGCATGTTGAAAGCCTCTCCTCTGTCAAACTTCTTCATCTGTTATGCTTCCTCCACATCAGGCCTGCACTGTCCTTTCCATAGCAATAACAAAACAGGTATATTTCCATACCCGCTTATCAGTGAACTAAGAACTCCCTAAGCAGTTTACAATGTGTAAACTAATTGTCCCCAACAAGATGGGTACTCATTTTAGCACCCTACAAAAGGATGGAGGGCTGAGTGGACCTTGAGGCCCCTGAGACCAAACTCACAACCTTATGGCTGCAGTACAGGTATTTAACCACCGGGTCACCAGGGCTCCCATACAATGTAGATGCTACCTCAGAAAAATTAAAAGATAGTAAAAGGGGTGGTGATTCTTCATGCCAAATACTGAGAAAATGGCCTTGAAAAATCATTGTAGAGCTCAAAATGAAATGAAACGTTTTAGAAAGTGCAGCTCTCAATAGTTTTTTCTTGTTTCTTTTGTGAGCAAGAGCAGTTCTCCTGTCTCTAATCATGTGGAAAACAACTCCTCTTTCCTCCATAAGCCTCCTCCTTCTATATAGCCCCATTAAATTCTATAGGAAAAGTGATATTATATCTGCAATGGAACTAATATCTATTAAGATATGGTTTTACACTTTTCATTAATCGCCAAGTCTCTCATTACAGAAAATGAGCCATTGCTAATATTACAAGCTAGAAAGCCTGATGTGAAATTGAACTAGCCATGACAAAATTTTCAGAGTTGCACAAAATATAATTGCTGTCTGCCCCTCTAAAATCATCAGGAATAGCCCTGACTTTCATTCAAGTGCTATTTTAGATGTGCAAAAGAGATTGGACTAAATCTAATGTGATATACTATGTTACTATCATAGTGACAGCCCTGATGGATGGGCTTTTATCTAATTAAAACAGAATCCAGCTGTTTAAAGAGATTGTGTTTCATACAAGAATATATACCAATACTGTACTAACAGATAATGTAGAATGATTCAGACAAGACAATTTCTTTCAACAGAACCCTCAGAAAAATGTATGATAGGTGTTTTTTTTAAAAGGTACTTTTAATATCTTATTAGCATGTGCACATCTATAGCCCCCCACAAGAACATTTTCTGTACACTGGATAGGATTTAACCACATAAAAAGCATTAATCACAATTGGAGATGCGCAGCTAACTCTCTATTCCAAGTGCTATAAATGTAGCTTGTGAGTAATAGTAACCATAACTTTGCAGTGTTGTTGGGTAGGCTTTCAATGTTCTGTTGGGGCTTTAGCCTTATGAGTCTCACACATCACTATGAAAATAATATATGTGAGGTTATCATCCCCATTCATTCTTATAACCTGCAATATATATCACAAATATCACTTCGGGTTCCTTTTCAGTTGCTGAACTTAAAAGCAATTATTGGCTGCTGTTTGGACTTGGCTGTCTGTAAGGTCAAAGTAGAGGTGGCAGAGGCAGAAAGGTCTGTTCCAAAAACACATGAAGTGTTTGGGATTGGGAACCCAATCTTAAAGGGAGCAGATGAGAATCACTGAACCCACTGTCCTCCCAAGTTTACTTTCTTAAAGTTAATCCTTGAGTTTTGGTTGGAGAGGCAGGTGGCACATATGGGAAGAGTTTAGGACATCTGCTCACCTGTATGCCCTTCAAAATGGGGCAAGCAGGATCTATCTTTGTTAGGTCTAAATAATCCCAAATACTCTGATAGTATATTTTATACTGTTGAATTTGTTCCCCTGGTCTAAGAATTGGTTTGGATCTTAACTGTTTTACAGTGCATGCCTATGCAAAAGTAAATCCCACCGAATTGAGTAGCAAGTACTTCCAGGTAAATGGATATAGGATTTTATTATTAGCCCCAATAGTGTTTTTGTTTTCCCTTTCAACTGTCTTAAAATAAGAAAAGAAGTATGCCCATAAAAATAAACATAAAGTGTTTTGTTACCCCAAACGCTGGTGGTCAGTGGAGGAAGACAAACACTTGCACTCTTCTTCTTTTTTCATTTTTGTCCATGTATAATTTTGAAGGTCTAAAAAAATAATATGTGACAACAAAAAAGTAAAATCAGAGTATATCACACCCAGTATAGCTTAGGTTAATTCCAGCATTGGAGGGGTGCATAAGCTATACTATGTCAGAGGGTTTGCTCCACAGTAACCAAGAGATCGGTCAGCTAAATGAAGCAAATCAGTGGATCTTGTTAGGATCAACAAAATCCCTTGAATGAAAAAAGTACAGTCCTCTAGAGCTAATGTGTTGATGCACATTTTCATGGCTCACCACAGCTTTATTACCAGATTGAATCAAACGGCCATTTAGGTGCAGAATCCAAAAAAATCTAGAGGAACATCCACCCCCACAGATTCACAGGCAGCAGGGCGGAGGGGGGCATAAACTTGCAAAAAAAAATTGGCACTATTAGAGGGGTGCAAGGGGTGCACCCAGCACTGGGTGACACCCCAGAAAAGGGATGATGCCCACTCAGGCCTTCCTTCCACTGTGGGATGAAGTGATCCCCTCTTGCCTTGGCTGAAGTAGTGCTGGTCTCCTCATGAGGAGGCCAGTGCCACTGCACCACAGGAAAGGGCCAAGTGATCCCCTCCAGCCTTTGCTAAAGCAGTGCCATTCTCCTCATAAGGAAGCCGGTGCTGGAATAGTGAAAGAGAGGGCCAAGTGCATCCTTTTGACCACCCCCCCCCCCGCAGCCCCCTCTGCACTGGGTGACACCAGGGGTGAGGATGCCACTAGCACCACTAGCACCATAAATAAAATCAGTATTATATATCATTGATGAAAATCACCTGCTGCTGCTTTTGCTGTGTGCATTCAAGTCACTTCAAACTCATGATGACCCTAAAGCTAATCTTTTGTGGAAATTTCCCAGCAAGATTTGTTCAGTGGGAGTTTGCCATTGCCTTCCCTTGAGGATTAGAGAGTTTGACTTGCCCAGAGTTACCCAGTGGGTTGCCATTGCTGAGCAGGTATTAGAACCCTGGTCTTCCAGAGTCCCACTCAAAACCACTATAGTCTGAATAACAATAGCTTAGGAAGGCATAAAGATCTCAGCTGGAGTCTTGGACTGCATCTACACTGCATTAATGCAGTTTGACACCACTTTAACTGCCATGGCTCAATGCTACGGAATTCTGGGTTTTTGTCATTTTGTGAGATATTGTGAGATAGTTAAAGCAATGTCAAACTACATCAGTTCAGTAGTTGTCAGGCATGGTGTATGGCCTTGTGAAAGTGTCACAAGAGTGAAAATCTGGGTTTCCCTCCTGTCTTACCCTTCAAAAAGACATTCTGCTCTTCTCCAGAAGCAGAATCTGATTTATCAAGACCATCAAGTGACAATTGGGCTGTAATTCTTGAGAGACCCTCAGCTCACATCACTGGGATTGCATGTTTTGGTAATATTAGTAATAACAACTAAAATTGGATGTCATACAATCTGCAGCTCTATCAGTCATCATGAAAGAATGAAAGAAATCCCTCTTTGAGACAGGGAAGTGACAAGTGCATTTTATCAAACATAATTGTATACAAGATGTAATTATTAACAGAAAGATAGAATTACACATTGCTGACAATAAAAATACAGTGTGGTACAAGTTGTGGTAGACCACAAATCCCATTTAAAAAGAGAAGATAAACCAGTCACACCAAGGATTGAGTTGTTCTAGCAAGAAATCTTGAAAGATTTGTATTGGGTTGTTTAACAAATAAATAATTCACTGAATGTAATTTTCTACATGAAGTAACATTGTCTACATGTAACATTTATGCATTTTTTAAATTACTGCTTCACATTTTCTACCCTACTCCTGTGGTTATTTGTCACGGCTTATGCATACTCAGAGAAGAGGTACAAACAAGAAAAACAAAATGTTGTATAAACTAGTGTTTCTTGAGGAGAGGACTGGCAGATTTTTTCCCTCCATATTCCAGGAACCAACACCATATTTATACCGTAGACTACAATTTTTTGGAAATTCACTGACACCGGATAGCTTGTGGACCAGTACTAGTCCACAGACCACCACTTTGAGTAGCAGTAGTATAACCCCAGAAATTCTTGAGAGACCCTCAGCTATGTAGCCACAAAGTGAACAAATAACAATAACTATTAGTTCAATTTAAAAGCAGTGGGACAGCCAGTGTGGTGTAGTGTTTTGCGCATTGGGCTATGACTCTGGAGATCAGGGTTCAATTTCCTATTTGGCCATGGAAACCCACTGGGTGACATCGAGAGTCACACACTCTCAGTTCCAGAAAAGCCCCATGCTAGGAAAGAACCTACTAAATTCTACCAACACAAGATTGGTAGCAACTTCCCACAAGGCATTCTCTGCGATAGCCCCAAAGCTGTGGAATAACTTACTGGAAGAGGTCCGTCTTATTACCTCTCTGGACGCCTTTAAGAAGGCTATTAAGACGGATCTCTTCCGACGAGCCTACCCACCGGATCTACTTTAATAGACCAGGAATGGATGAACAGAACTAGATCAAATATAGACACACTTATATTGACAAGAATAAGATCATGTGCAATAAGATCATGTGCAATAAGTTTAATTGTTTAGAGTTTTAATGTTTTTAATGTTAAATTGTATTGAACTATGTTAGCTTTTAACTGTTGGAATCCCGCCTCGATCCGAAGGGAGAGGCAGGAAATACAAATAAATATTATTATTATTATTATTATTATTATTATTATCATCATCATCATCATCTTGGGGTCACCGTAAGTCAGAAATTAGTTGAAGACACACAACAACAACAATCGTAATGAAGATCATACTTTTTTGTTGTTGTGTGCCTTCAAGTCACTTTTTACCTATGACAAGCCTAAGGTGAACCATCACCTGATCTCCAGAGTCCTAGTCCAACATTCAAACCACTACACCATGCTGACTGAAGGATCATACTAGATGTCTTAACTGGATCAAGAACATGAGCCTCTTCTCAAAAATTAACTACTGTCAACTAAGCAAGCTTCTTAGTGTAAAAGAAGCATGCTGATGGCACAATGCATCTCTATTCAGAAACAAAACCCATCAAGTCCAATTAGACTTACTCCCAACTAAATGTGTATAGGATTTCTAAAGATGCAGCTACACTGTAGAAATAATGCAGTTTGACACCACTTTCTCTGCCATGGCACCATTCTACAACCCTGGGACTGGTAGTTTTGTGACCTTCTCTTCGGTAGAGAAGGCTAAAGACCTTGTAAAACTGCAAATCCCAGAATTACAGATGATGATGCTACTGCACTTAAAGTGATGTTAGAACTGCATTATTTCTACAGTGTAGATGCTCCCTAAGATACATGGAAATTTTGAAAGGATTTTTTTTAAAAAAAAACTGCTAAAACACATAGGCCTGGTACAGACAGACAAAAAAGGCCACCTGTACAGTGCGATTAGGGTTAGGGAGGGCGCAGCGTTCACACCCTCCCTAACCCTAGCATGTATGGATGCCGCCATTTTAAAATGGCGAGGTCTATACAGGTGCACCATGATGTCTGACAACATCGCGGCACAGGAGGGCGCCAAGCGTGCCCTTTCAGCGGCACAAAAAAGAGCTCCAAAACAGAGCTCTTTTTTGCGCCTGGTCCTTGGCATGGCCTTTGGATGGCCACGCCAAGGACCCCGGGGGAAAGGGGCCATGGTGGCAGCCCCTTTCTCCCCTCAGCACTGCTGGGGAGAGCACTGCTTCTCCGCAGCCTTCAAAAGCGGCGGGATGGGGCTTCTGGGGCTGCCGGTGAGGCAGCCCTGGCCCCATCCCACCGCTTAAAGGGCCAGCAGCAGACCACCTCAAAAGGGTGGTCTGTAAAGCCCCATAGAAGAGGGCAAAAATCCCTCTGGATATTGTTAGCAACCACTCGTGGTATCCTGCCGGCATGAAAATTTTAGTTTTGTGAATCTGGATGATGACAGTTTTGCCAAGAGTACAAAATTATCATGTACATGCAACTGGAACATTGCATATGGTTTCTAAATTAGTATTTTCCACACACACACATGCACCCCAAGAAAATAGGTGGATGCTAGTGTGAAACGTCACATGTACATGCTTAGTCCATGGTGTTCATCAGCTTGTTTTCCTCCTGAATGCCTTTAGAGACTGTGTGTTAGTTCCATCAGAATCACTTTGAATTAAACCCTCCTGTTACCCATTGGAAGGCAAGCTAGGAAGCACCTGGCAATTTTCAAGAGGTTAAGTGGCTATGATCTGCAAGCTGCCCATGCCGCAGCCTGATGAGAAGATGCAATTTGACACAATGTCTAATCTGCTGTGACATTCAAGTTTTAAGTGACGTTCAAGGAGACGGAAGGGCTGGCGCTTGAATGTATCCCAATGTGCAGTGGTATTCTGTCTGTTAACTTGCTAATGAAGCATGATTGAGTAAAGTAATGAAGAGTTTACAGAGAGCCCCAGGAAACCAATTTCCAATTTTGCGACCAGCAGGCTTTAAACTTCACTGCAGCATTTGCTAATTTTGTCTAGAAGGGGACTAGGATACTAAATGCCATTTCTGCTTTTTGAGTCAGACAGACTTTCCTAATCCCCATGCACTTACTTGCTAATGAATGTCTCCTTCTTGGGATCTATTTTCTCTCCATCCACAGTTGTTATATATAGGGTGAGTGGCTTTCTGAAGCAGGGAGGAAGATTACTGAGAGAAATGAAATTCTAATCACTTCAAAAATCAGTAGTATTGCCAAGCTTCTGCACAGAAGGAAATTTTAATCTTCAACCAGCCCTTGCTGAACTCTGGGGGGCAGGGGGGTGTACATAGAAGAAACCTGCTTTGAATAAGGGGGTGTGGAACATTTATGCAAACCTTTTTTCTCTTCTTTTTTTTCTTTTTTTAAAGTATATGTAATTGACTCACTTTTTTGGCAAAACTTTGTCTTACACGATTTAACATAAAACAAATATAACATTAAAGTCTTTGGTAGAAAGGTTCAAAATTATATTCTGAAAATCTAGGATTTTTTCTGTGTTTTTATTTGATGAGTGTTTATGTTTTCATTATAACTTATTTTATCTACAGTTTATTGTTACCTACCCTATCACTATCTTAGTGGAAACCTGGAGCACAAAAAGTGTGTCAGTGTGGGAAACAAACATCCTGGAAAAACAATGTGCTTGCCATCCGAAACGAACTCTTTTGATGTGACCAAAGGAGTAGGTATCACTTGGCTCCTTTTTTTAACTTCATATGGGACAGAGATGAAACTGAGGGTTCTTTCACACTAGATGCTTGTGGCGTTATGATTTCACCATGGAATAGTTGGGTTTGTAATTTGATGTTAGAGCTCTCTATTTGAGAATTCTAAATAGCCCTCTCCAAAACATATCTGCAAATCCAAAGATGCCATAGGATGTAATCATGATTGGTAAAACAGAATCATAGTGCTATTATTGTGTAATATGAAAGAGTCCCCAGTCAGCCTAGGCAGAGCCAACACAGAGTGCAGGTCTTCAGGTTTTCTTCATTTTCTGAAAATCTGTAAGGTTCATCATCCAGCATATTGGAGTGGAAAGGATTGTCTAGGACATTTGAAAACCACTGATTGTCTCATAACAAAAGAACAAAGTGACAGAAGCCATCAATAAAAAGAAAATCTGGCTTCAGAGAGCCATGAATTAGAGGTGCTCCCTGCAACTTATCTGCAGTTTTAAAAAATACTTGTAGCAGCTGCATATCATGTCAACAAAGAGTTTCATCTTATTCTCACAGAAACAGCCAAGGGCTGCTGCACACAGCATACACAAACCTTTGCCTCTTTTGGATATATCTGGTGATGAACTGTACCACATTAGACTGCAAGTAAACATGCTTGTCTATTTCTTCATGCAACTGTTTCTAAACCTCTCTGTTAGCACCTAGAAGATTTATATTTTAGAGAGCTTTCCAACATAGTTTTCACAAAGACATATCTTGAATATCTACAAAATCTGTGATTTCAAGAGTGTCGACAGTCCCAAGATTTAGAAATGCAACTATTCCACAACCTTATTGTGTCCATCATTACTCTGCTCTGCTTGAGACCTGGTGATCAACCTTCAGATGATAAGTCTCTCCACGCTTAGGCTACTTGTTGAATGCCAGACATGTAACCTGCTACCAGAGCCATAACAAATTTATAGAACTTGCCAGAGCTCACTCCATACTGGCTTAGATTTTAGGGAGCCTGGGTCACCTCCATGCCATGATGAGGTAGAAGAGAATCACTTTGCAGCGGCTTGGCCCTGATAAGGCTGGACCTGTCTCTTTGAATAAGAAGATTTTTAATATAACAGGGCTGAATATTTTTATCTCTGCTTGTGGTATTAACAAATATATGCTTCACATAAGATAATGCTGATAAATACCAAAAACAAGGCCAGCACTACCATTAGTAAGAATGATGAAGCTCTCTCAAACAGCAGATCCTAGGAGTCAAAAAAGAATGGGAAAACTACTTTCCACCAGGAAAAAAGCTAGCCTGCTATCCTCAGGAGCAGTGGAAGACAATGCACTGTGCAACAGGTTTGAAACAAGGTTCAGGTTCCAGTCTGGTTGGCATCTGTACATGAAACTGGAGAGAGTCATCTTCTCCTTTGCTTCAGCCACAAAAAGGTATTGGGTCACCTTTGATCAAGAAAGCCACACTTTGATCAAGAAAGCCACACAACTGGTCAGTGTTTCAAAATTTATTTATTACATCTTTATCTGACCTTTCTTGCAAGGAACTCAAAACTTTATACATGCTTTCTCTGCCTCTAACCTATTTTTATGCTCATTACACCCCCTACAAAGTTGGTCAGAGTGGGGAGGTCCCCTATAAAATATAATATTTCTGCTTTGATTGTGGATACCTGGCTAGCCACTCAGAAAAATATATATATTTACATTGAGAAAGGACAAGGGAGTCAGATTAAAGAGGTACAGTAAAAGAAATGAATTTAAGATATTTACATTTTTTTCAGTAAGTATTCCTGGAAGACACTAGATCCCATATGATCTCAGAAGCATCAATGACTCTAATTATAGGGAGGGGAAAGTAGAATGAAACTTGACATCTTGACATTCGCTATTGTTCTCATACTGGCAATGTGCTGGAGTAGGGTATGATTTCGCTAAAACAGGAAGCAGTCAGTGGGTGACTCTTACATTTTGTAATTGGCGCATTGAATCCCAAAATAAGATGAACTTCTATTCCCTCCCAAAATGTCATTGGTAGAACCATGAATAGAGCTGATACCACATGGGTCATCCCTGCACCTGCCACTCCTGATTTCCCCATGTTGATACCAAAATCTGCAGATGCTCAAGTCCCGTTGTCCCTAATAGCAGCATGGCCACATGGCCACATCACCATTAGGGACAATTGGACTGAAGCTGCTGACCAATGTGCTGTTCTGGTCATTGCAGAAAGAAGTATTCAGTACCTCCTTGCATGATAACTCCTACCATGCAACAGACAATTTGAGCAACACAACATGCCTGGCAGACAATTGGGGAGGGGAGGTGACGGATGCCCTAATAGTATTTAGCTGCAATTCTGAAGAGTGAGTAGAAAAGTAAAGACATCATCTTCCCAGATCTCCAGTGGGTCACTGGGCTTCCCTTTCTACCCACAGTAGAATCACTGAGGCATCCAGTAGCTACTGGATATCCAGAAGGACAATGTCCTGGTGTTTCTTCTAGCCTCATGAATATATTCTCTGACAAAAGTATCATTCTTGGAATGCTGAAGACATTCCTGTGCCTGTGCCTGAATTGTCTATGCCACTGCTCATAACACTGCATATCAATATTTAAGTGGGACTACAGCCCTTTCCGTTCTCTGCTCTAATTATAGAATTCAAAAACCGTTTGGGCTGAAATATGTAAAGGAAAGAAGAGGTAGTGTTCTGTGACAGGAGATGCTCCAGATTTTACTACTAATTGGACCAGAGGATTTCAGGTATAGAAGATTCTGACAGGCTGCACACTTGGTAATACAAAGATGTCAAAGCAAACTATAGTTAGCAAAATCTGACAGTAACTGTTTCCCATGTTAGGAAAGAGAAGAATTTGACCGATTATAGTATAACAGGTCTTCATAATTACAGCCCAGATCATTGCATTGACTCCTCTCAAAACATGTTGTCCTTACCCCCAGCTTCATCTACGTTACAGATGGAAATTGTGCCGCACTCTAGATGGTACAGTGGTTCCCCGGTTTACGAATCCCCTGGGGAACGAAATCCCAGGGACCCGAAACCGCCGGGACCAAAAAACATCCCCCGGGATCCAAAGGATCCCCCGGGATGCGAAGGAGAAAAACCGTGCGGCCCCTTTAAATCGACCGCGCAGTCCGTCTCCTAATGCGGTCCCCCGGGAAACGAATATTTCCGGGTTACGAAAGGTAATCCGGAACGGATTACCTTCGTAACCCGGGGGACCACTGTATTGGGTTTCATCTCCCAGCATCCTTTACCAGCATAGAAAGCAGATACTGTATATATCAACCACTGTATATATCAACTTATCGACTATAAGTTGACTTCATGTATAAGTCGAGGGCAGGTTTTGGGGTCAAAATTATGGATTTTGATGTGAGCCATGGATAAGTCAAAGGAAAAAACTTTGACATGTAACAAAGCAAATTTTCCAGGAGAAAAGCAAAGGAAAACAATGTCAATGAACTTAACAAATTTTCAGCAGGCCCAACTGTTTGTGCTTATACTAAAGGATGAATGACAGAACAGAGAGGGAGTCTTATCAAAAAAAGGAACCATCCCTTGGTGAAGCACTGACTCCCTCTCTGTTCTGTGTTCAGCTGAACATACTTATCCTGCTCCACACTACTTTGAGATAAATCCCATTAATCAGTGTGTTTACTCTAAATTTGACTAATGCTGGACCCAACTCAATCCTCCTCAATTATCCATACTATAGCTATTTGGCAAATTCTTCAGGATAAAGTGTACAGGAAAAGAAAAATGTGAAAATCAGATCTAAACAAATGATGGAACTTCTAAAGTAACACAACATTAGAACATATGGAACTCCACACATAGCCATTAAATATGTCCCAGTCCATTTACTTTTCTAATCTCCTTCATCCTGTGTTTGTCAATTATTCCTAAAATCCTTTTCTCTTCCTGCTAAGCCTAAGGAAGCAACAATAATTTGTGTGGGCTGCTTGTTATGTTTTTTCAAAAATGACTGCTGGCATTTTCAGATTCAGCAAGATAGAAGTTTCCAGTAGAGAAAATAAAAGATAGAATTATACCAAGGCTAACTAACATGGAATTAATCATTTTAGCATTTGAGGGGATGAGTTCCTTGTTAGACTGTGTTTTGTTTTTTTCAAATATTCAAAAGATGCTCTAATTCCCTTCTGAAGTTCCAAATATATATATTTATTTATATCCTGTTGTCAGGATATCTTGTCTACACATAGCCAAATAAGGCTGTCTCAACTCATTTTCACAGCAGGCTGTCCAGATCATGTACAGGATGATTTGGACTAATTGGGGTCTCTCCAGCACCTCAGGTCTTTAATCCAGAGGGGGGAAAGAGTGTAATTTACTCCATATTTGAATGAAAAATCCAGATATTTTCTTATGTGTTGGACTATGCTCCACAGTAATGCTGGGTTGGACAGGATGGCTCTTGTGGTCTATTCCAACTCTATGATTCTATAATGTGGGATGGGGGCATGAGAAGTCCTTGGTGGGTGGTGACTGGTTGGGTCTAGCAAGCCTGGTGTGTGTCACTATGTTTTTCTACTGCTGTGTATGCCCAGCCATCAGGAGGTTAGAAAGGAGACACCCTTTCTCTGTTCCCTCCTGCTGCCTGAGTGTTGTGTTCATGTTTACTACTTTTACTCTTCTCTCCTCCTCTGAATCCCACCCCCACAATCATTTGCTCATGTGGAGATCTGCAATGTATTTATGCAGGGCATGGGCAGGGAAGGATTGCATTAGATTTCTGCACTGTGAGAGTAACACTGTGATTTTACACACTGAGGTTCTCACATTCAATCCCATCCCATGACATTGCCAGACAGGCATAGAATTAATCCTGCTTGAAATCCTGGACAGTTCATGCTAGCCAATACCAATAATACTGGGCTAAATTGATCAATTCTCCTATTCAGTACTGTTGTTTCTTTCATTCTTGCAAAACTGGTGACTGAAACCCCCAGACTTACTCAACAGGGTGTGCAAATGGTTTTTGTACATGACAATGTGCATGACATGATACTCTAGGAAGAGATCATCTCTGGTGATCAACCCCAGAATAGGCAAATTCAGCAAACTGAGGTTCCAGGTGTGGGAAACTGGTCCTGGGGTCCTTTCCTACTCTGCAGTGATTCCATTTCAGCTGCCGTGGCTCTACCCTATGGAATGCTGGGAACTGCAGTTTAAGGAGCTGTGTTTAGAATCCTCAGCCAAAGAGCTCCTTCAGTAACTCTGACCAAATTACAAGGTCCAGGATTTGACAGTGTACATCCATGATCATTAAAGTGGAATTATAGGACTATGACAGTGTAGTTTTCCCCACACTGAACCTGTAAAGGTTGACATCCTGCCCACTGCTAATGCACCTTGAAAACAATCATCAGCAGAAATTACAAATATTCACTGGAGAACAAAGCTACTAAAAACAGCAGGAGCCAGCATGTGTCATGGTGTATTTTTTCCACCCCTGTATTAAATACAGATAAGATAATAGAGCACTGCCATAACTTCTTCCCATCTTCTTTCTTTAAACTGGCAAGTGCAATTAGGGTGTTCAGACATCATTGACTTAAAGATTATAGAATCATAGAGTTGGAAGATGTCTCAAAGGCCATAAAATCCAACCCCATCATGCAGGAATACACAATCAAAGTGCTCCTGACAAATGGCCATCCAGCCTCTTTTTAAAAACTTCCAGCATTCTCCAGATCAGTATGTTTCACTGTCAAAAGCTCTTACTGTCAGGATGGAAGTTGTTCCTAATGCTTAGATGAGATCTCTTTTTCTGTAGCATGAATCCACTGCTCCATGTCCTAGTCTTTGGACTAGCAGAAAACAAGCCTGTTCCTTCCTCAATATGGCAACACTTCAGATATTTAAACATGGCTATCACGTCACCCCTTAAGTTTCTCTTCTGCCGGCTAATCATACCCAGCTCCCTAAGCTTCGCCTCAAAAGGTATGTTGTCACCCAAAATAAAAGGGTCCCAAGAGGGCACTCACAATCAATATATAAAAGGTGGATGTTATTAGCTCAAGTGATGGCTACAAGAGGTCTTTGGGTAAAGAAAGCTGGAGTCAGACCTGTGTATAATGGTTCTGAAAAACTGAACTTTCTAAATCTAAGTTCCAACTATAGTTTTATTTATAACCGCAAAAGTGAAATCAGCTTTCACACAAAGGCACACACTCTCACATACATTCAAAAACTAACAATATAAAGGTGGTAGCTGATAGCCATTTAGAGATTTTACCGGTATCAGGTTCAGGCATGGAGCTCTAATTGGGGGAGTGGGAAATATGATGAAGTGAGTCTGGTTCAGCACCTTGCCTTAGGATCATAGGTGGCCTGCATGTGCTGAGGAGTCAGGAGAGATACAGACAGGGTGTATGTCTGACCTCAACTGAGACCAAATTGGAGCTGCCCAAGTGGGCACATATATGGGGCAAAATCTATCCCTGTGGAATTTGGGGACTTGAATGGATTTTGCAGGTGGGAGAATGAGTGAAGAGGCTGAGAAACCTGGCCATTCATGCAGATGTCCCTAGACAAAGGCATGTCTCTCCTTATGAGAGATACTCTTGAACTTCTGTTTTACTTGCAGTCACAGATATCATACACACCATTGTTTCCATTGCAGATTTCAGTCTTTGGCAGATTCTTCTAGGCTTCATTCTAAATGCTTCCCTCTTGACTCTTATATGGTCAAAGTAGTTTCCGCTGTACTGGGGCACTCTCTGGGCTTCAAGGCTTTTGACAGCCCCTTTAATATTTAGGATCTCAGCACACAGCAATATAAAGCGACTTACCACTCCTGATTTGAAGCCAAATTCAGGCTGCATCCTGGTCCTATCACATGGCTTTTGTCTCCCAATCCACCATCTGAGTACAGCCCGGCTGCAGCCCACATCCCTTAACATGCTTTGGCAGCCATTTTTTCAAAGTCAGAAAGCTCCCAACTTTGAAAAATGGCCACCAAAGTGAGTTTAGGAACCATTGTTAGAACCAGGCTGTACCTGTATGGTGGTTTGGGGGACAAAAGCCAGACAATAAAACTAGGGGGCAGCCCAAATTTGGTTTCAAATCGGGAGCGGTAAGTCACTTTATATTGCTGTGTGCTAAGTTCCTAATTTTATATCAAATGGAGGGAACCTGCATGGAGGGTTGATCTTTGGGGTAATAGTTTCCAGACCTTTAACTATTTTGATCACCCTGCTCTGGACACTCTCCAGCTTGTCAACATCCTTTTTGAATTGTGGTAACCAGAAGTGGACACAATATTCCAGGTGAGGTCTAGCCAAAGCAGAATAGAGTGGTACTATTACTTCCCTCAGTCTAGAAAGATATCTGTTGAAAAGTAGTGTCCGAAGAATTTACAGTTGTTGGTTTCATAAATGCATCCAGTGGTTGACTTCAGGAAGAAAACTGTTCACAGGAAAAAAATTTCTGGCACTGAGAACAGTGATATCAAAGCCAAACTCACACAAAGTTAAGGCTCCTTCTGTACGAAAAAAAGAAACTGGAATGTGCATGTATGTTTTTTCTTTTCATAGATGGGTTCTTGTCCACAAGTCTCTCCACATGGGTCATTTGCAGAGTGGGTGGAACTTCTCAGCCATCATTGCCTTGATTTGCCACATCTTCCCAACAAACCCACATGATTATTCAAAGGTCATGTGATTTCTCTTCGAGGATGGTTAAAAGCAGTGTAAGTTCTTGCAGTATAGCTCAGTGTGTTTTACAGGGTATTGTCATCTCTATATCCACTCATTATTTGCGGAGACAGGGCTGTTTATAGCGATCTCTCAGTTCTGCACTGACACTTTTCCAGTGGTTTTTTAAAACCCAAGGGCATGTTTTGCTGAGGCGATCCTCTGCTTTGATGGGGAAATTTTCTTCTCCATTTTTTTAAAGTAGGAAAGTGCCATTACACAGATGCACTAATGCACTATGTGCATTATCAGCTATGTGCATTATCAGAATTCTCTATCAGCTACTCAGCTACGTAACCACCATACTTATGGGGCTACACAGTGACTCCCAGTTCAAACCCCCCGCCCATCTCCAGTTCGCAGGCAACAGCCGCTAGGATCAATGAGGATGTGTTTCCCTCTCATTCCAGATGCAGCTGACTGATATTCCCAGCCCTCTCCAATAAGTGATTTCTTTTGTGACAGGCAGGAGCTGGATGCAGAGAAATCTTGTAGCACCTTTGAGATTAACTGAAATAAAGGAGTTGGCAACATGAGATTTTGTAGATGTCAAGTCTGTGAAAGCCCATACTGCCAACTTCTTTATTTCAGTTAGTCTCAAAGGTGCTGCAAGATCTCTCTACATACCGATTCTACAGATTAACATGGCTATATCTTTGAATTCAGGAATACGCTATGTCCCTGTCAAACTTCCCCCTTGCATCCAAGATAGCTCATGGGAGTGATGGGTGGGAACATCAGTCGGCTGCTCCCCAACTGACGGGGAACAGGCCCCTATCGACTGCAGTGTATGCTGCCCAATAAGTGAGGACTGTACGATTTTCACGGTCTCTACATATTCCCTAAATCAGTGAATACATAAGGATCATGAAGACAACCCTCCCTCTGAGGTGTCACCCAGTGCCACACTCCCACGCACTCCTAATGATGCCCCAGCTCTAGTGTATGCATTTGCAACTGCGTTAAAATAAAAGGCCATATGTCTCAGAATCAAAAAGAATCCCTCTTAAGCCTGTTTCAAGCCTTAATATGTTGCAAGTGGTTCTTAAGCCTTAATACAGGAACTGCCAGAGAATAGTCCAGGACAACAAAAATGTGAATTAAATTGAGTTTAATTTTTTTAAAAAAAAACACTTGCCTTGCTTGGAGGTCTTTAAGCAGAGGCTGGATGGCCATCTGTCAGGGATGCTTTGATTGGGAGTTCCTGCATGGCAGGGGGTTGGACTGGATGGCCCTTGTTATCTCTTCCAACTCTATGATTCTATGATCTTTGGCACAATCTTTTGCCTCACTGGAGAACCTCTAGTTTCACCAACTGGTGCATAGCTGAGGAGAACTCTGGCTAACTGAATCTCTGTTGTTATAGAAGTGTGCCTTCAAGTCATTTCTGACTTACAGGTCCAAAACACACTACCAAAATAATTCAATTTGAAACCACTTTAACTGCTTTCGCCCAGTGCTAGGGAATCCTGGGAATTACAGTTTGTTGTGGCACAAGAGCTCTCTGACAGAGAAGTCTAAATGTCTCATAAAACTACATTTCCTAGCATTCCCTAACCCAGGGCAGTTAAAATGGTCTCAAACTGGACTATTTCTGCAGTGTGTTTTGGACTATGTTGACCCTAAGATGAACCTATTGTGCGGTTTTCTTGGTATGCTTCTTCAGAAGGGGTTTGCTTTTGCCATCCTCAGAGGCTGAGAGACAGTGACTTGCCCAAGGTAACCAAGCAGAATTCAAACCCTGCTCTCCTGCCATAGGCTAATGCTCAAATCACTACACCATGCTTCTTTGGTGGGGGTTTCCCCTGGAATCCTGATATTCATTACCTGAAGCTAGAATCAAAAGTCATACACTTAAAATTTAAGAGGTCTGAGTTCAAGAACTTGTTCTGCTTACCAGAAGCGAACAATTTGCCATTCCTACACACAGAAATCCACTCCTGGTTATCCTTCTCCTTCATTTCAGCAGTATAATTAGAGGAAAGGGAATTATGTTGTTGTTGTGACTGTGGAAAAGCTGGTGTCTGAACTCGTTGACAATCCATTTCAACTCCTCAGAGATATGTCTGCAGATCCTGATCTGCTTTGTGTCTACCTTATACTCTGCAGTTTGCCACCTCTCATCCTGTAAAGAAACAAAATTGAAAATCTTTGGCAGCACAGCTGAAAAAGCACCTGGAGTATAATATCAGCACAGAAGAATTTCAGCTGAGATCCCAATGACCTTTGGAACAGATACACTTGTCAGAGTGATGGATGATCAATTGATTTTTAGATCTGGGGCAACCGGCTGCTTCAGTCACTTTGGACTTGTACAGAAGCATCTGATACAATTGAGCATGGGAGGCTATTTAGGCAGCTGAGTGTCTTTTCAGTTGTTGACAAAAATTGCCAAATTGGTCATTTCAGCCCTATCTCCAAAACTGCAGTCACCTGGTGAGGCTGGCTATCTTATTTATCATCTTCAAGATATGTGAAAAACAGCATTCCTCAAGGGTCCATTCATTGCTCAAGAATATCCACTGAGACCCATGGGCATATCATGGCTGGCTGTAGAGATGCGTGCTGTTCTAGCCTCATCATACACATAATCATCTTATCTCGCAATTGGTGGCAGTTGCTGTCTTCTCGGTAAGGACATCTAAATTGACATAAGCAGCAAGAGCAACCAAGCAACCTTATATTCCAGCAGGAATAAAAACTGGGGTGAGGCTAGTAAGGCAACACTTTGAATAATGAGGCTGCCTTCTGCTTCCATGAACCCTGCATATTAAGGAGGTCTAAGGGGAGCTAGGAAACCCAAGTGAATCTGAGGGCAAACTTCAAACATGCTCTCGCTCTGGAATCCTCAGTATTATGTAGGCTTCAAAAGACATTCAGCAACACTATCTAGTTTTTGAATTGCAATTTTTCTCAGTCTGAAATTAACACTCTTCTTTCTGGGGAGCATGGAGAACAACCAAATCACCAGTGCTAGTGGCAGCTGTCAAAAATGATAGCTGCTACTGGCTCATGCAACCTTTTGTAAACATCCTGCCTCATTCAGAAGCAACTGTATAAAGTCACTCTTAGTCATACTTCTGTTGACTGCAAAATTGTGGAATTATCCTCAATGCTATTTGTTTTTTAAATAGTGCAAATATACTGGAAACAGAAGGCTGGGATGTAAGCGCTTCCATTTGAAGACAGAGGTTAGAGCACTGTATTTTGATGTTGCCTTTTCATTACCATAGCTGCCAATATCTTTCCCCCAAAGCAAGCACTGAGAGTGTGGAGGTATTCTCTAAAATCCTGAGGCCCTTTCACACTATATTATTGCAAGACTATGATTCTACTTAATTGCCATGGATGCATCATATGGAATCCTGGGATTTGCAGCTTATGGCAGGATGCTTGGAATTCTTAGTCAGAGAGCTCTAATGCCTCCTCAGCATGCAGCCATGAAAGTTAACATTAAATCATAGCACTATATAATTCATACCCTATAACATTTCATAGGTCAAAACCAGGACCCTTGTAGCCAAGTACCATTAGTGTGCAGTCAAGATGACAAAAGTAAGAGGACCTACATAGGAGGGCTGCAGCAGCTTGCTTTTGCCTGAGCTTAAAGGGAAGGGCAAGATTCCTCCCATCCTCTCCTCTCCTCTCCCCTCCCTGCTGCTGAGTTAATGGAATGAAAACTACTTTTGCAGCAACTGAAGAAAGGAGTTTATCGCATTGCTAAAAAAAAATGACTTACCTCCTCTGAACTGAAGTCTCTTCTGGGATGTAGCCAGGTTCTATCACACACATTTTGCCACTGATGCCACCTCCCAGCTACATCCCCCCCTAAAACCCAACTAGAATCCATGCACAGATGGCCAATTTGCAAAGCTGAGAGTTTCGCGAGGGTGGATTCTAGATGGATTTTAGATGGGATGCAGCCGGGAGGTGACATCAACAGCAAAGTGCGTGTGATAGAACCCAGCGGCATCCTGGAAGAGACTTCAATTTGGAGAAGGTAAGTCGCATTTTTTTTTTTTTTTTACAATGTGATAAACTCCTTAGCTGAGGATAAAGGGGGTAAGTGGGTGGAAAAGAAAGAATTAGGGACATTTTAAAAACTGCTAATAACCGGGGCTACATCTGCACTACTGAATTAATGCAATATGACACCACTTTAGCTGACATGGCCCAATGATATAGAATGATGGGAAATGTAGTTTTGTGGGACATTTAGTCTTCTCTGTCAGAGAGCTCCAGTGCTACAACAAACTACAGATTCCAGAATTCCATAGCATTGAGTTATGACATTTAAAGCCATGACAAACTGGATTATTACTGCAGTGTGGATGCAGCCTGGGATGACAGAGGATTAATCAGCACCATCCCTGCCAGACTGGGACAGTTGGAGGATATAATAATTGTGCAGTGTGAAGGATCCCTCTTTTAAGCCCATAAGATAAAGTGGGCCTTGTGGCAACAAGACTGCACCCTACACAATGTAAAATATAAACAAAAAAGCTATGTTTCTATGCAAAAAGATTTTTAAAAAACCACAAGCCTTGTATTATATAATTAGGCCTAAATGCAATTAGTCCCAACTACAGTGAATCAATGAGAATGTAGAATGTGGTAAGTAAACCCATATGTAAGGTCATTGCTTCAACTGTGGTGGTCTACTGTAGTGGTATCTAACAAGTGAATTTAGATTTTAAATGTTGTGGTTTGAGTGTTGGACTAAGACTTTAGAGATCAAGGCTTGATTCCCCACTCGGTCATGAAACCATCTGGGTGACCTTGGGCAAGTCACAAGCTCTCAGCCTTAGGGAAGGCAATAGCAAACCTCTTCTGAACAAATCTTGCCAAGAAAACACCATAATATGCTCACCTTAGGGTTGTTGTAAATCAGAAACAACTTGAATGAATACAACAACAATAAGTTAACATAGGCCCGGTACAGACTGCCACAAAGCAGCGGTCTGGGGCCGATTTTAGGGCTCTGGAATGCAGACCATCTGCATGCTCCCGAGCCCTAGTGCGCATCCCTGGTGCCATCATGGCTCGGCACCCAAACGACACTGGCCGGAAGTGACACAATCGGGGCACGTGAGCGCGCCAATTGCACCTCTTCCAGGAAGCTGCTTTTGGCAGCTTCTTTTTTGCTCCGGAGAGGAAGCGCATCATTGCCGCACTGTCTGGTTGCGGCAGCAATGATGCAGGGCAAAGATGGGCAACACGGAGCCGCTTGTCTGTTGAGCTCCTTAGTCCTTAAAAAGAAACCAAACAGCATTTGGATACTTTCTCTTAAATTGTTTGGCTCTTTTATTGTAAACAAAAATTGGATGTAGATTTGTTGAAAGTAATGTTTGCTATATATTATGATATTTTTTAAACCTAAAAAATAGAAAATAAAACTGGAAAAAGGCAAGCTTTTATGTGGGGGCGGGAAGGATCTGAAGTCTGGAGGACTGAACCACCCCATTTTGGGCTCATCTGTGACTCTGGAAAACCACAGTGCATGTTCATGGCCACCATTTTGGTCAACTTGGAGAAATGACATCTGGTTACCATTGAGGCTAGTTTTGTGGAAAGCCCCCATATAGCATTATACAATTCTGCAAGTAGGTTGTCATGTATTTACATATGGAGTTTAGGACCATTTTTTTTTTTTTTGAGGGTGTCAAGACCTTTAGGGTGGAGTTGGGTGGCATGGGTCCTGATGGCTGCACTGCGGCACACATCGTGACCCATGCAATGCCCATTTCCAATATATATGTATGAATCTAACTCCATTAAAAACATGAATTTTGTCATTATTTTCAGCAGGATTGGCAATGCATTCAACATCCCTTTTTAGCACAACTTAGTATCTTTAACATTCACCAAAGTGAAGTACTCACCATTCATTTGGGGCATGCAAATACTAGAGGAAATAGGTTTATCTCCTCCACACACTGAACAAAAGAGCATAGTTAATATTTTAACAAGGATTAACTACATCTGAATCATAGGGAAGATTCTTTAAAATATGCTGCAAGCATTTTTGGAATGTTTAATGGTAACATTAGAGAGGATATGAAGAAAAGGCTTTATCCAATCCTTCCTTAATATATACTTTGAAGTAATTAGCATGGCTGTCAAGTCCCTGAATCCTGAAAAGGGCTTGGGTGATCCTGATATTGGACAGGCTGCTCTAAGGACTTGGAAGCATGCAACCTAATAAGGATTTTGAGGAGAGATGGGTACCCTTCTGCTTTTGGCCATGTGTACTTAGGAAAATATTATACCTTCCTTGCTAAATAAATATTGTAAGTGAGTCCTGTAGAATAGAATGGTAATAACTGTACGAGTTTGTGTGTGTGTGTGTGTGTGTGTGTGTGTGTGTAGGGAGTCATATTCAGTTTCGAGGGGTTGTTTTGGGGGTTTGTTGGCATTTTTGTTTTGTTTTTTTGTGAGGCTTTTTGGTTGGTTGGTTGGTTGGTTGGTTGGTTGGTTAGAAAGGGGATATAAATTGGATATTGTTGTTGTATTATCCTGGTACTATACCAACTGAGCTGGTTCCTTGGTCCATTACTGAGCCCAAGTCAAGGTTCCCAGAAATTCAGCATTCTCTGAAGATGCCAGCCACAGATGCTGGCTAAAAGTCCAGAATAGACTCTTCTAGAACATGGCCACATAGCCCCCCCCCCAAAAAAAAAAACCCAAAAAACTATGGATGCCAGCCATGAAAGCCTTTGACTTCACATTCCCAGACATGTTGACCACCAATGCCTTCCAGGCGGAATTATAAAGCAATACCTATGGATACCCAACAATTTGAAGTGAAGTCTTTGGCTATGAAAGAAGGCCTTCTTGGTGGTTATAACTCTTATAAAACACTATCTCTGAGAGCCTAGCACCTAGTACCTACCATTTGGCCTTTCAACATAGGACAACATTCTCTTTTCATTCTTCAGAGATCAGAAACTATATGCTCTTTTCACTCTCCAGAAATTTGAAACTACTGTATATTTTTAGTCTTACTGATTGCTGCTTCCTCTGTTTCTATGATTTTTCATATATTATTGGGGGGAGGGGGTTCTTGTATTTACATTCTAGGAACCAATCCTATGTTACCTTTAATGTTCATTGAAGCAGTCTTTAGATACTACCATCCTCTGTCTCTTCCCTCGGAGAGGCAGATTTGCTGCCATTATTCCTTTGTGGTCACTTTCATCACATTCTCTAATTTAATTTTGCTAATGATATTCAAATCCAGTCCCTGTTACTACCACTTTCTTCATATATTCATTCTCTGCTCTTTCTATTCCTTGGCCTTCCCACTCACCACAACCACTTAAAAAGGAACCTTAGAGAAGCTATTTTAATCAATGCTAGAGGAACACAGAATAGACATAAGTTCTTGAAAGAAGTCAGGAAAGGAAAAGTCAGTGTTTTCTTTGCTCATTGTATAAAGCCCCAATAAATTTTAAATTAAAAAAATAAAAGAGTGAAACTTCAAACAAATTCCAGAGATCATCCTTAGTCCATATGGGCCATTTTTGACATCATTCTACATCAAAGGGTGTTTTCTTTGACATGACAGTAGGCTTTGCTAGCAGGTTGACAGATCTTTCTGCCTTGATCTGGACAGACCAGCTTTTTCATTGATGCATGATGCTACTGACAGCTATGGAGCCGATGAACAAAATGGGATTTCTAAAAAGATCTAGGTAAATGTACAAATTCTTTCTAAATCTTAGGTACTAAGCTGATATGTGGCATTCTAATATCTACTGCTAAATCAGAGCCCTAGTTAAAAACATGATATATCACCCTTTCTGATATCCTTGCTTTTATGCTATGTCTTTGTTGTGTCGCTCAGCTCTTGACAGCAGTTTTTTGGAAACTAGTTGTCCCAGAAAAAGGATTGTTTTGTAAAAAGTCAGAAGAGGAGCCAAGCATCAAAAGCAAATTTATTTCAAGTCATTATCTGCTGGAAAGGTTTCTTTTAATGCCAACAAAGGAAATTAAGAAATTGGAAGCTAATTTATTATTAGCATTGGTATTAGTGCTAATAATGCATCTATGGTGATAGCATCTTTCATTTTGCCCATACCTTTTTGTCCATGCCCTCAATGAGCTTTACTCCCTACTGAATTTGGAATGGCATATACAGATCAAGTTTTAGAATGTTAGCCTTCTACAGCCAAGTTTCATGTATGCTGATGATATCATTCTTCTTAAAATAGTCCAGTTTTGTACCAGACCTTAATACATAGACTACTCATAGAACATTGTTCATCTTTTGGTTCCAAACTGATGTCCTCTATTGGTTCCAAACTGGTGTCTTCTAAAGACTAACAGAGGAGGAGGAGGAGGAGGATTCCACTGAAAGTTCAATACCATCCAGGGGCTCTGTGTCAAATCAGACTGGCATCCTTCCATAGGTCGCTAAAATGAGCACACAGCTTGTTGGGGGCAATTGTTTGTTTGTTTGTTATTAGCTTACACTTTGTAAACCACTTAGTACATCGGTAAGAGTATATAAATGTATTTGCTATTGCTAAGTTGTGTCAGAAAACCAGTGGCTGGAACTGGGAAGAGTGAGATCCAGATCACATGTTGTTGTTGTCTGACTTCAAGTCATTTCTGACTTATGTTGACTTTGACCAGTAACTCTTTCACAGCATAGCCTATCTCACAAAATCTTCTTGCAAAGATAAAATATAGAAGGGTAAAATATAGAAGTTGTTCCTTGTAGATATCATGAGAAACATAAGGAAACAAAACTAGGAAAGGAAAACCTATCTTCCTGGTTTGTAAATAGCTATTTATCTAAACTTATCAGTTTCACCCTCAAAAGAAATTTTCGAAACAGCTAGTCAGATAACAAGACTATCCTCTTTCTCCTTGCCAATGGCAGTTCTGATTATGTTAACTAAGTCAAAAAGTCAAATATAAATTATATATGCAAAATAATATATAAGAAACATCAGCTTTGTAAGGGAGCTTATTGGGCGGAGGAGGGAATCTCCTCTTCTATTGCTTTAATGAGAATCACCTCCATTGTGTTCCCTTTAGTATTAGAAAGTTTCCCTATATAAATAGGAATGAAATGACCTTTTTGTTAATGAGGAAGAGGATATAAAGATGAAGAATTAAGCAAGAGACCTCTTCGCCGGCAGTTCAAGGTTCTGGTTTTAAATTTTAAAGCCCTAAATGGCTTGGGGCCTGGCTATCCACAGGACCACTTGTCTCATTATAAGCCTTCCAGATATTAAAAATTTTAAGTGCCTTTCCTGGGAATACCACTGCCTGTGTAAGCCCACTTGTGTTGCTCCCCAAATGTGGAATGCACTCTCCTTGGAAATGCAAGCAGTTCCCACTTTTAACTGCTTTCAAGAAGAAATCACAACTCTTCTATCTGACATTTAAAGCCCTAAACTACTTGGTGTTTTGATCCTTGAAAGAATGCCTCTCCTTATAAATATAAATACCTGCCTGAGAATTGAGGTCTTCAAGAGGGGCCCTCTTCTGTGCCCTACCAGTGGGGTCAATATGAAGTGAGAGGTCAAGGGAGAAGGTTTTCTCAATTGTGGCACTCCAGTTGTGGAATAACCTCTCCTCGGAGGTCTGACCTGTGCCAACATTGGTTTCCCTCCAGCGCCAAGCCAAAATATGGGTTTTTGTTGAAGCCTTTGGGGTTTCTCTCTCTCTCTCTCTCCATATATATATATATATATATATATAGGTTTAAACTGTTTAATATGTTTTCAACTTATTGAATACATTTATCATTTTAACCTGGAAGATTTTTAAATTGTTTATATAGTATGCTGCCTTGAAATGCCATGGTAAATGGTGGGACATAAGTGTTTTAATCTTCCTCATCATCATCATCTGGCCTTTTACACTAGTTTGACATTTACCACAGTGACTCTAACAGTGTTATTGTTTAATTTGTTTTAGCAGTCTTTGTTAGCCAGTGTTTTTAATGGAACTTGAGCACTATGAGACCGAGAAACAAAGTCATTGCAGTTGTTACCCTTCATGCCAAGTTTCAATACTCTGTTTTAGAGATCACTTCTGACAGATCTGTTAAATCAGACTACAAGTTGTATAACACTCTCTCCAGACATGGTGCCCTTCATGTTTTGGAACTACTACTATCTACATATCTCCCCATTTACACCCCGTCAGGAGTCAGCAATTATATTTTCCTCAGACTTTCTTTTTTTGTCAGATTTTTTATGATTACAACAGGCACATATCATATAAATCTAAAATCACAAAAGCAAACCAGTCCGGGGGGGGGGGGGGGATTGAAAGAAAGACAGTGACAGATAATTTTTAAAAACATGTATGTAAATTTCTACTGCTCTTAATGAGATTCTTATTTTCTTACAAATATTTTCATGGAAACATGGCCCTCATATTTATACACATGCATACTCTTTTTTCTTGGATTCAGTCTCACCAATAATTTTGAAGAAAAGAGCGGGGATTTTTGTGGTGGTCTTTTAGTGGAAAACGTAATATACCACCTTGAGGATTTTCTAAGAAAACTTATATTAGCAAATCGCTACTACACTGATTTATGTGTGTGATGAATTGTTGAGTGTGTAAATTATCTGACAAGCACATATAATAAGCAAGGCTGCCAGAACCCCCTGTGTTAAATACAAACTGACAGCATCTCTCAAAAGGCTCGTTCAAATTAACCTTGGACTTTTTCAAATGCATGCTTGTTTTTGATGCTCTGCCAAGAAGCTATATTTATACTTCCTTTAGTTTACTGAATATTAGCTAGATTTGATTTCTTAAAGCTCCTCATTATCAATTCTCTGAGTGTAGCTTTTTTAATATGTACTGATAACTCAGTGAGTGATTCTAGTTCATGAATCTGTGACTGGGTCTGAAAAATATAATATTTTGGCTCTCTTAAATGTACAAGTGTAAAAATTCAAGTGTTACAGTTATCTAGGACTAAGATGAAATAGAACAAATGATTTCATCCACTGCAAGCTTAATTTTGTTATTGCTTACAGCAGACATGGGCAACCTATACATCTCCACTTGATGAATGGGGATCTTGTAGCACCTTTGAGACTAGTTGAGAGAAAGAATCTGGTAGTTTAAGTTTTCATAGACTTAAGTTTACTTCATCAGAGGCATGGAATGAAGTTTCTAGGAAAATACCTTTATAGCTATGAATAAGCTAGTTATACATGTGAATAGCAATAGAAATGGAAAACTTGTGGAGACAAGTTCAATTTTTAAAAGTGGTTTTTGGGGTACAAAAGCCAGAGGAAACATATTGCCTAAAGCCAAGGTGAGTAGGCAACCATATGAATAGTGGAGGGAGTTAATGGAGTTCAGTTTGATGCTGGCATTTATCCAGAAAACAAATATGATAAAACTGGTCATGAAGCTGGGATGTTAACTAATATTATAATATGTGTAGTGTGCCATGAAACTATTGCCTCTGTTCAACCCACTGTTGATGGACTGGGGTTAATGGATATATTCCAATTCTGCTGTTTCTCTTTCCAGTCTTCCTTTGTACTGTTTTTGTTCAATGACTGCTGTTCTGAAGTCTGAGACAGAATGCCCAGGAAGACTGAAGTGTTCTGCAACTGGTTTTTGTATTTTCCCATTCCTAATATCAGATTTATGTCCATTTATCCTCTGGCAGAGAAGCTGGCCTTTTTGCCCAATGTAAAGTACTGAAGGGAGTTGTTGACCAAGGATGGCATATATTATATTAGAGGATGAGCAAGTGAAAGTACCTCTAATATTTTGGGTGATGTGATTAGGTCTTTTGATGACATTTCCTGAGCAGATGTGTGGGCAGAATTGGCATCTGGATTTGTTGCAAGATCTCCATTTCATGTTAAACTGCAACACCCACCAGCTGTAATCCTACACATCTACTCACCAAAGATGATGGAAGGTAAAGATTTAAAGGGCCTCAGGTTCTAATAATTAGTTCTAATAATAAATCATCACCACCATCTTTCATGAACTATCTAAAAGAAAAAAATTTTTACAAAATATGTAGAATTTTTTCAGGGCACTAATTTAAAAATGATCAAGAAAATGCAGATTTATGGGCATAGTATTTTGAACATAAGGCATCAGAGTGCTTCACAGTAACTTTATATTTAATAATGCTGGGAAATTAGCACACATTAGAGAAATCATACAGAAGGGACTACAGCTCAGGAAATAAAGAGCACATGCTTGGCATGCAGATGGCTCTTGTTCAATTCATGGCATCTCCATTTAAAAGATCATAGCTGAAAGGCCTATGGCTTCTGCTGAAGACAGCAAGGAACAGAGGTTGATCCCAGTTTGAGTAAATACTGGAAAGGAGTATTTGACTCAGTCTAAAGCAGCTTTCTATATTGAAATGAACTTCAGAGCCTACTAATCCAACAACCAATTAATAGCAGGTGCTGTGGACTAAATTTGAGAGGAAATAACTGGTAAAACCATTAAGTTTATTGCATGGGGCTTGGAGAATGGAAACAGAGTGGAACAGAACAGAACAGGGAAAAACACCTGTTATTTCACAGAAGAATACCGCCAATTTGCTGGGAGTCCCCAATCCATTCCCCAGCATCCGATTTTGAAGAACGATTCTAAACATTTCTTCAAAATCAGCTTCTGCGAGACAGATAAGGGACTCCCGGCTGCATTGGTGGCGTTCTCCCATGAGATAAAATGTGTTTTTCCCCCATTCTGTTCCCTTCCATTCCTTGCTAAGAAGACTCTGTGAAATATATCAGATTGCTACAAGTCTACAGACAACTGGAAGGCACACACACATACACAACCAGGCTAGGGGCTGATGCTTCAAAGCATGGCTCAAAAGCATGTTTAATGCAGGTAAACAGGCCAGGTTCTCATGCTTCAAAGAAACTCAGCAGAGCAGAGCAAACAGATTAAGAAAGAGCTGCTTTCATTGAAATCTGCACTGGGCAATCACTTCCAATATGTTTGTTGCAAAATAAAATGGTGCAATGTTTTGTTAGAAACCCTTGCAACAGTATTTAGAAAACACAATGACATTGTACGAAGCATCCATGGTGATAAGGTACTCTTTCAAATCATGGAACATACTCTAGGAGCAGTGACATACCTTATTGTATTTCTTATCATATTTTGATCCCACCCTTCCCCCAAGAAACTCAAGCGAGCATATACTTCTCAACACTTCACACTGAATTCATCCTCACAACAACTATGTTTGGTGGGTTACACTAAGCAATGATTCATGTAATCTACAGGAACATGGTTTTCCCTATTCCAAATTCTTACAGATTACTGCCAAGAAATGACATCTCTCACAACAGAGAGCCTCACTTATGAGCAGCAGGTGCCTTTTTGTGTAGCCTCCAGATGCAGACTAATTTTAGTTCCTGTAAAAGGCTGTAGGCAGTTCAGCTAATTATCATTCAGCTACTGTGAAAATAGTCCACTTGGTCATTCAGCATTCACACCTTTTCAGTTAGCTTCCACTGAGCTCAAGTCATCTTTTTTAAAGGAACAGTACTCCTAAGATGGAAATCTTAATGGAAGTGTAAGCTACAGTGTTTCCTCCAGTATCCACCTACTAGGCAGCCAGGTAACACAGTACAACTTCCAAGTAGAGAACCATATGGTTCCTTGGGATCTATTTTCTTTTGTTGATGGGAATCAAATGTTGCTACTAGTGCTGGAAACTGCCACTGACTCTTCCATGATAACATGAACATTGTTTGTCTTTTTGTTTGTTTTTAAAGAAAAACCTAAGAACAACAACAACAACAATAGGATTGATTTTTATTCCGCCTTTTCCGGGTGGGAAATCAAAGTGGATTACAGCAGTCATTAAAAACAGAATACAATAAAATCACAGTCAACTTAAAATCCCCTTGCCCTCCTTCCTCTCCCCCAAAGACATACAAAATTTTAAAACATTAATCTAAAAAGGAATTAAACAGCAGGAAAAGTTAAAATGTCAATACAAGGAATTTAAAATAGAACAATAACAAATGCAGCAGCCAATAACAACATTTATTCCTTGTGTTTACGCCCTCTATCTCCTACACAGTATATCACATTTCTTATTTCCCCCTGCTGATATAAAAATGCTTCTCTTTCATATATATGCCATCATGAAACTAATGAGCAGTAAAAAAATAAACAAAAGTGCAGAAAACGGGATTCTACAAATCTCATCTTTTGAACAGTAGAACATGCCCCACCACTATCAGCACACGGAAAGATGGGTGAGGGATAAAAAGGGTGTGACGAAGAACACCTGTAGGTGATCATCAAAATACATCACTATTTTTTCATCAGTAACAATGGTGTTGTGATTTGAGTGCTGGACTACAACTCTGGAGGCCAGAGTTTGATTCCAGACTCCACCATGAAACCCACTGGATGACCTTGGGGAAAGCAATGGCAAACCTCCTCTGGACAAATCTTGCCAAGAAAATGTCATGATAGGGTCACCATGAATCAGAAACAACTTGAAAGCATACAAAAACAACAAACAAAAAACATTTTATTCCCAGAGAAAACATGCCACAGGCATTTCATTGTGCAGAAATAAATCAGCTGCAGTTGGTGCCTCTGATCTTCAGATGAATAAGAGGAAATGCTGCTGGAGGCTCAACAGTTTTGCCTGTGAATCCAAGGTGCTGGTACTATAAGAACTGATTTCATGCAAGGGGAGAATACAGGCCTTTGTGAAAGCATGTGGAGTTGAAATACAGATGCAGTTACTTATATAAGAAGAGATCAGGGAAACTGCAAATATATAAACTTACCAGGGCATATTCAGGAAGTCTGAGAATCCCTGGCTAAAAGAGACAAATAAGGTATTTTCTGCAAACTGTAGCAGTGGATCAAGTTTTTAGAGCAATTGACCTAATGGTGCTTTCTAGATTTGGCAGGAAAGGGCGACATGAAGTTGCCTTTTCCTTAATATTTAGCAGCTGCACTGCAAGTCCTAGGTGTGTAATAAAAAGGCATAGGGCAGCTACACTGAGGAGGTGTGGGGACGACTTATCTGAAGTCTTTTCTGTTGCTCAGCAACTACATTGGAAGCTGTCAGGGTGCTAGAAACACAGGTGGAGCAGCTGCACGGGTGGCAATGAATGGGGCTTTTGGCTGCACTGAACCTTTAATATTGTTGTTGTTGTTGTTGCCGGCTGCGAACTACGCAGTTGCACCAGTACATCATACAGACAATTGTATTGCCAGCTGTGAACTGTGCAGTTGCGCAGGTACATCACACATGAATTGTGCAGTTATGAAGATCTGTCAAATTACCATTGTAATTTCGCTTCCCTTTTTAAAGTGCTCAGTTGCATTGGTGCGCCATGAATGAACCCCTTTATATTATTATTATTATTATTATTATTACCCCACCCCTTTGAGATCAATCGAGGCAGCTAACACATTAAAATACTATTACATCAATAAAACAAACTGCATCCCTCCTCCCTTAAAAAGATATTAAATCCATTACAATTTAAGTTTATGAATAAACTTCTTTATTTTATGAATGAATTGACATTTTATGCACAGTTGCATAAAAGTTACAGCATCCCAGAGTCCCTACTACACATGTCTAGGGTTCGGACTAGGGTTGGAGCTAGGGTTTGGGAGCTTTAAAAAACTGCACAGTTGCACTGCAGCATTTAGACACAGCTGCACAGTTACACCCTTTTTAAAAAGAAGCTGGAAAAAGCAGCTCCTTTTTAAAGCTGCTTTTTCCCCACTAAAATGCAAAAGAAGTACGTTCATGCCAAACTTTCAGTGTGGGTCATCTAAAGTCTACACTTTCATGCAGGCATGAACACACTGCTTTTTGCCAGTCTAGATCAGCCCAATATGTCCCGGTACTTGCTAGCTAATTTTCTAGTCTTTACAGCTTAAATGCTATTTGAGACCTTTCTTTATTTAATTGCATATGTTTCTATATAACATAAATCCCTTCTCCCAAAATTAAAGGCAGCTTACAGACTTCAAAACCACAAAAGAAAAAAACCAATCTAAACATAAAATGATTAAAGTGTCAAAAAAAGCACACATTACAGTCAGAATGTGAAATAATGAAAATGTTGAAACACCCTAGTTGAATATATAGCTTTGCTTGACATCTAAAACATTACTTGCTTTCTTCCTTATTTATTATTTATTTGTGATATTTCCGTCCTATCCCCTAGGATAATTTTCTCTGAGTGACTTACAGTGTATAATCGGGAAATAATTTGTATTTGAAATGTACAACATAAAACCATAAAATTCAAGGGAACATTAAAAACAAGGAGCAAAAACCAAAAGCAAGATTTTAAATGAGTGTGATCCTGATTTCCTGTATTATTTTAC
Source organism: Urosaurus nigricauda (assembly GCA_034509955.1). Taxonomy (NCBI): domain Eukaryota; kingdom Metazoa; phylum Chordata; class Lepidosauria; order Squamata; family Phrynosomatidae; genus Urosaurus; species Urosaurus nigricauda. The sequence continues at coordinate 248,819,196 of JAOEGL010000001.1, read as the reverse complement.
AATGCTTTAAAAGAGAGTAAAAGTGTCACTAAGCTTCTTCATGGAGGCCATCCTACAAGTGAAGTACCAATCCCTAGGGGGAAAAAAACCTCTCTCTTGTTAAAACATGACCGACTTCTGGTACAGGTAACATTTGAAATATAAAAAATCAAAAGGCACATATGCTTTTAGGTATGAGCAGTGATGAAGCACAAAAATCAGTGTGTACAGAGCCATTGTACTGTCTATTCTCTATGGGTCTGAAACATGGGTCATCTATCGCCAACATCTATGACTCCTTAAACACTTTCATCAGCGCTGTATATGCACAATTCTAAATATACACTGGATTGACTATGTGACAAATGTTGCTATTCTTGAGCTAGCAGGGATCACCACCATTGAGGCCATGCTATTGAAAACGCAGCTGTGCTGGGCAGGGCATGTTTCTAGGTTGGAGGGCCACCGCCTCCCAAAAATACGACTCTACAGTGAACTCGCCATGGGTCAGTGTAAGGGGGCGCCCCAAAGAAGAGATACAAGGACTCCCTGAAACAACATCTCAAGCTCGGGCAAAATGATCACCAACAATGGTCTGCCCTGGCCTCACATTGGGAGGCTTGGAGATGCACTATCCAGAATGCTGCAGCCTCTTTTGAGAACTCATGCCAAACGATTCTCGAAGAGAAATGACAATGCAGAAAGACCCACAACTTGGAAACATCACCCGAGGAAACTTTTTGCTGTGCTCTCTGCAACTGGCCTTTTTTTTTTCTTTCTCGGATTGGCCTTTTTAGTCATCAACGCACTTGTAGAAAGCATGGGATGAGTCCTTCCTGAATCTTCGTTAGTGAAGAAAAGCCAGAGAGAGAGAGATTGACAAATTAACTTGTTAAGCAGGCAGATTGATTTGAAAGGAAGTTTTCCTACAACCCTCAGTCAAGTCTTGCCATTTACAAATTTTTAGAACTTGTCAACCTTCTAAGGGAAGAGTATTCTATATAGTGGGTGCCACTAAATGCTAAATGGTATAATCTGAACAACTAAACGGAGGATCTTGTGAGCATGTGAGGTTGCCTAGAAGGCCATTCCAGATGGCCTCAAGGGTCCAGTAGGACTATAAAAGAGAAAGTGGTCTGTCAGGTGACCATTTCTAAGTGGTCTAAGGATTCATAAACTAATAAGAAGACTTTAAATCTGCCCCAGTAGCAAATAGCAAACCAGTGGAATTCCTTCACCAAAGACATTATGTGCTGCTGGTAAATCAAAGCTTTTTGCATGAGTAAGAACCTGTGGACCAGCCTTTAGGGCAACTCCATTTCAAAATATGCACAAAATATTGCAGTATCCAGGTTTAAGATTACCAATGAATGGGCCACTACAATTAAGCCATTCCCGTTCAATAACAGTTACAACTGTCTTACCAGCCAAAGCTGATAAGAGGCATGCCAATCCACTGAATTCACCTAGGCCTCAAGCAAAAAATAGGAGAAAAGCCCTCTCAAAGCTACAAATTTTATCTTTTGGAGAGATTGCAACTCAATCCAGAATGGTCTTATCTACTAGTCCTTGGAAACACCCATAAAACTTCCATCTTGCCAAGATTCAGCCTCAGTTTATCACCCTTCAGCCAGTCAACCACTACATGCAGGCATTGATCCAGAATTGCACAGCCATTTGTTGTTGTGTGCCTTCAAGTTGTTTCCAACTAATGGCAACTCTAAGGCAAACACATCATGGGGTTTTCTTGGCAAGATTTGTTCAAAGGAGGTTTCCCATTGCCTTTCTCTGAACTCAGGTTGAAATGGGTCTGGGGTAATCTTGATAAACCAGTTCCAGTCCTTTGGGAAAGTGATGTTGAATGTACTATTCAATGTACAGTACTCTTTGGAGCAGTTCTCTCTCCAAGAAGCAGTATTTATTGGGACTTGAGCATCCACTGGTTTTGGTATCCACAGGGATCCTGAAACCAAACCCCAGTGGATACCAAGGGCCCACTGTATACAGCTTCAAGTTGGCATGGAAGCAGTTGTTTTGCATTTGTTTTAGCCAGGGCTCACTATTCATCCTGGGCACAGCATTCTAATAAGATCACCTACTTTCCCATGTGACTATCCAAATATGTACGACCCCACCTCTCAGCCTAATATGAGAAACACAAAGGAGTTATTTTATTGTGGCTTTCTGACTGTTCTGTTCTAAAAGCTTATATGAAGGCAGAAGTTTGTTTCTGTATAGTAATGATTCCTGTGTTTAGACATTTGCTGTATAAGATTTTTGCTTGCAATTACACCTTGGTCTCAGTCAAGTGAGAGTGAATGCACCAGCCTAAAGAAGTTGTATCAGATTAGGACCACATCTAGTGTTGCTTTGGAACCCAACAAACTACTGCCTCTAAGGGAATTCCAACTTCCTATTGATTGTAAGGGTGTGTGAGCTGTTGTCTGCTGTAAAACATTTGCTGCATCCATTAATCACCAATGACATCTTGTACCAATGTACACATTGTAAATGTTGTTTTATCTCCACATTTTTTCACATGTCAAGTTTCTTCCCCTCAGAAGAGGCAAAATACCTACCTATACCTGCAAAAATCTATTAAATTCTTACAAGAATTAAGTATTTGCTCCAATTTAAAATGAAATCAAACTGTAAGGGTATGTAGCAGACAAAACCTAGACTTATTTATCTGAAATTTAGCAGATATAATCCAATTTTAAGAAAGCCTGAAAATTCCATGCAAGTCTGAAAAACAGGGAAAATGTTATAACCATTTGGTGATTTCCAGGGATAATTATTGTGATGCATGAAGATTTTGACTTCCAAATGGCAATCCAGACCTGTGTCTGAGTCAAATCAAATGGCTTTCAGATTAGTCCAAGCTAAACCAGGCTGTTTTCTGAACCATCAAATTAGGGCCCAAACCATATCTTGTGGTAGACATGCATTGTTAATTTTAACTATCCTTAATTCTATAAATTTAGGTCAACATTCATTTTACTTGTTTTGAAAATAAATATCCTACTCTTCACACTATTATCTCTCATCATGATTATGCAAACACTGTTATTCTATCTCTGCTAAATCATATGACTGAAATAATTTAATACTGAGAGGGGCAAACATTAGGCTTCTGAACTAGGGAAGAATAGTCACATAGAACTGCCTTCTCCCAACCCACTAAAAATGAGAAAAATATTGCGCTGCCAGCATTTTACATGCCACAGTTATTTCTAGCAGAAGGATGATCAGACCAATTTTTCAGGTTCTATATGAAAAATTAATGGCCCCTCTAATATACCCTAAATGTTAAATGATCTATTTTCCTCCTGATAAAAATTCAAATTGCCTGGCTTTGCAATTTACAGCTAGCTTCTATTTGTTTCCTTCTTACACATAATTTTGGTTATATTCTCCTCCCTACTAAGCCAGAACTATAAATGTGCATGAATACATATATAAACTCGTAGTCTCATTAATAAAAGAGCAAATGAAAGAACAAGGCATATTTCTTTACTATACATTCTTCACTTATGAGTCTTAAGTATACCTATGCCTATAATGGAAGCCATCACAACAAATGGAATAGGGCAGAAAGTGAGTGAAGAACATATTTCTTTTCCAGCCACATTGATGATCCCTGGTAATTCTGAATGAGATACTCAAAAGTAAAGGAAGATTAAAAGTAAAATATGCAAATTAAAGCAGATGGTAGAACATGAGCTGGTGGGCAAAAATAAAAGTTTGAACACAATAGCGGAAGCTCTGGCCCTTCCTGATCTTAGTTGTGCTGCAAGTCTTTCCTTGAGGACTAGACACATAGGAGATTATCACACGAGGCTAAAAAATACAATTAAAGCAGAACAGGCGCATCTATGGCTGAATCTTATCACATGGTGCCATGGCTGAGCTGCAGCTGGTCTGTCCATCTATAACATACACGACTTTTCATTTACAGGCCTTCCCATCAATTACTGCCAGTATCACTGCTGTAGCATTGGATTAGTGTGTGATAATGTCTGGACTGCAGTCTCAGCATTGGGCAGTCACAGGGTATCAGTTTCTTCCTCTCCCTCATTGCCCTCACTATTCCCAAGCAACCTGTATTCTTTTTTAAAAAAACATTATTTCCTTTTCTCCCATCCGACCCCACCCAATTCACACTGCCATAATGTATACATTGTTTTTTAAAAGAGAGAGAGAGATTAAAAAAAAACTGAAAGGCATACTAGTAAAGCAGTCGAACAAGGAGGCAGGGTTAAGAAGCATGCTAGGAAAGAGATTCCCAGACTGGCAATGGCTGCTACAGCGATTGCAGAACCATGCAACAGGGATTGCTCCCAAACTGGTATGTATGTGTTTCTTTTTCTTTAACGCTATCATGGCAAGAACAAGGGCTCATATAATAATCTTCATACAATCACAGAATCTTCAATTTTGAAGAGGCTTCAAGGGCCATTTAGTCCATTTCTCTACACACCCAGTTTTTGTATAAAGAGTCCACATGCTCTGAGGCAGTCTATTCCACTGTCAAGCAGTTCTTACAATAAAGATCTTTGTCCTAATGTTAAACTGAAATCACTTTTCCAGTAATTAGAATTCTTTGGTTTGTGTTCTAGTCTCTGGAGCCACAGAAAACAGGCTCATTCCATCTTTTACATTACAGCCCTTCAGATATTTAAAGATTGCTATTGGGGCACAGTAGTTTGAGTGCTGGACTACAACTCTGGAGACCAGGGTTTGATTCCCTGCTCATTCATGAAACCCACTGGGTGAACCTGGGCAAGTCACATACTCTCAGCCTCAAGGGAAGGCAATGACAAACCTCCTCTGAACAAATCATGCCAAGGAAACACCATTATAGGTTCCCCTTAGGGTTGCCATAAGTCAGAAACTACTTGAAAGAAGCTCTCTTCTCCACATTAAACAAATCCAAAGTTTTTCTTCATAAGGCTTGATTTCTAGAACTTTTATCATCTTGGTATCCCTTCTTCTAACATGTTTTAGATTGTCAATATCTTTCTTGACCTGTGGTCAAGTGTTCCAGGTGAGGTTTCACTAAAGCAGAATAGATTGGCATTACTGCTTTCCTTGATCTGCATACTATGTTCCTATTGATCCAGCCCAGGATTGCACTGGCATTTTGGGCTGCCACATCACACTGTCCTATTTGTGGTTGTTGTTGTTCTATGCCTTCAAGTTGACTCCAACCTCTGGCAACATTATCATGTGTTTTCTTGGCAAGATTTCCCCAAAGGAGGTTTGCCATTGCTTTCTTCTGAGGCTAGAGTGCCCAACTTGCCCAAGATCATCTATTTCTATGGCTGAGAGAGAATCCAAACCCCAGTTTCATGGAGTCTTAGTCCAGTAAGCAAAACATTACACCATCCTGGCTGGTACAGAAATCACCCCGTCATATATTACATGCCAATATGTGTAATGAACCCTTTCACTGGCTGATTTTCTATGCAGGAGGTTAGGAAGAAGGATTTAGAACAGAAAATTGGATGAGACACATAAACTCTTCCACAGCAGCCATTTCTTTGCACCAAACCAACCATACTATTCCTTCTGAGTTCCAAATAAACATTTGGAGAATATTCAAGCTGTTTTGGCAGAGTCAAATATCACTGAACATGCTTCAGTGGATGTACCATTCTAAAAGAAAGGAACACTTCAACTTCTGTGATTTTGTACTTTTGTTTTTACAGTTATTTAAGCTTATTTGTGCTAGCCATGTTAAAGGACAAGGTAGAAAGGTAAAACATTATATTTCTCAATGTATGAAGGTAAATTTTGATATTCTTTTAGGGATGAAATTCATTTCAGGCATACTGAAATGTAAAAGAGTGAAGAAAAATATCAGAAATTCATTTAAAAAACAAAGTAAGATATAGCCACATTAAAGAAATTGTATTCTGAATTAAATATTCTAAACTGGAAGCTGCAGAGTTAATAAGATCTTAGGAATCGCAAGGAAAAGAGATTAAGCATTACCATTCTGACCCTATCGTCAGCTAAGGAGTTTATCATACAGTGCAATTTGGTGGTATAATGCAATGACAATCCAAAAGCAACCATGGGGTTTCATGTAATTGCGTATAAGAGTATCTCACACAATTTCAGGCAATGGGGGGGGGGGTCATTTTTGGGAAATGGGAAGTCATTCTGAATGCATTCCAAATGCAATAAGAATTCACGTAAATTCGCTAGTTTAGCAAATTTACGTGAATTCGAACTGGCTCCATTCGAAATTGGGGAAATTCCTCTCATGTGATAAACTCCTAAGTGGCATTTACTACTACTATCAATAACAATCTGAAATGTAAGGAAAGGTTCAGCATTAAAAATATTTACATGTACTTGCTTGGTAATTTACCATTATAGCCTAATGACTGTTGCTTCATGATTAGCTATTACTGTATATACTCATGTATAAGTCTAGAAGTTTTCGTCAAAAAATTGACCCCCAAAAACCTGAGCCAACTTATCCATGTGTCAGTGTGGGTACTGCACTTTATCTCTTTAGAAAAAGAAACCATTCCCTGGCCAAAGGCAAGAGTATAATCTGTCCTAGAAGCACTGTTCCCCGCTGTGTTCTCATATCCATCCAGCCTTTAGTCTGACCACTAACAGTTATGCCTGCTGGAATTTTCTAAGTTCTTTTGCATTGTTTTCCTTTTCTTCATCCTTCAGATCCTTTATTATATGTCTCTTAAGTTTTACCTTTGACTTATCCATGGGTCACATCAAAATCCATAATTTTGGCCCCAAAATCTGCCCTCAACTTATACTTGAGGCCAACTTATAGTCAAGTATATATGGCATATCTCAAGTATACTACTCTCATTTGCTATATGTTGTTGTACTCTTTTGTTGAGTAGATTTTTCAAAACTGGCAAGAATGATAACGGATATGTTTGCTTTGGTACCAGATGCTCTGATAAAATGCTGATATCTGGACCAGTACTATGTCATTAAATAAACTGCTGCCTTCACTTAATTAGGCCATTATTCTTAAAACCCAAACTGGGAAGGTTTCCCTTCAAGAGCTAATAACTTGTAAGTGTGGAGGTAAGAAATCGGTAATCTAACTGTGCCATTAATGGGAATATATTGGTTTAATATAGGTAGAGTAGAAGCATGGCAAAAGAAACCAGAAAAGTACTTTTTAGACAGAAGCTTGAGTTGTGGGCATGAACAGGAGGGGCAAACACAGAGAGTAGGAGGGAAAGGAGAAAGAGCGTTTCAGTTAGATAAAGAAGCTCTGACTTAAGATTGAGACTCTCAAGGTCAGTTTGAGAAGCCAGTTTGATAAGAAGAGTGTTTGAATGCATTCATGGAAAACAGAAAGAAAATGTAACAAAAATGCTTTTAAGACAGGCTCACAGACATAGTTGGGAAGATGAAAACTGGAAAATACTGGAATATAGATTTTGGGGAAATGAAACTTATGAATTGAAGAACTGATGTAATGCGCATATCTGTTGAAATGTAATCTTTTTTTCTGTGAACTAATAAAAGACATCAGCCCCCATGTTTGGGGGCTCAGTTTGGAGAAAATATTCTCCTGGGCCTCTTGCATGCAATAAAGCCATCTGGAGAAACTGAACTTTGGCCTGGAGATTTCCTTATTATTTTTACCTTAACATAAGCAGCGGAGGGTGAGGGCAGGAAAATCTGTCTAAATAATATTATGCCAAAACTTTGATTCGCATAGATCAACTCTGGGGAATATAAGTTGCACTTTAACAATAACAATAACAATAGAGCTTGGAAAAGGTAGTGAATAAAGCACAGCATGGCTAGGAGATTCTGGAAGTTTTCTACAATAAGGCCTGGACAGCCAAAAGTTGCCTATCCGATATAACTCATGTTATACCAGATGGTATAATAATTAATTCATCTATATCTCAGAAACTGAAATTCACCTATATTCTCTCTTTTAAAAAAAAAAGACACAAATTTTTTTAAAAAAATCTAAATCTACATAATGAAGGATAAGATACATTACCTCTTCTATTCTACATATAACATGCCGCCAGGAAACTGCATAGTAGCAGATTATGGCCTGAATGCTGATGTTAGACCTAGATGAATTAGACCTAGTGATTTAATTGGATTTACCTATGGAGTTTATCACATGAGAAGAATTTCTCTCAATTGCAAATGGAGCCAATTCGCAATTACGTGAATTCGCTAGTTTAGCAAATTTACGTGAAATCTGATTGCGTTTCGAATGCATTCAGAATTACTTCCCATTTCCCAAAAATGACCCCCCCCCCATTGCCCGAAATTGCCTGAGATACTCTAATACACAATTACGTGAAACCCCATGATTGAGTTCGGAATGACTTCCCATTGCCCTAAATTGTGTGAGATAAACTCATTCGCAATAACGTGAAACTCCATGATTGTGTTCGGATTGCCATTGCATTATACCCCCAAATTCCATCCTATGATAAACTCCTATGTGTTTACTTTCTATTCAATAATTGATCCATTGAGTCTACCCTAGCTGGAACTAATCTATAGGATTTAAGCATACAATAGCATTTTAACCATCTACACTGTAGAAATAATGCTGTTTAACACCACTTTAACTGCCATGGCTCTATCCTACAGAATCTTGGGATTTGTATTTTGAAGGGTGCCAAAGGGTGCAAAGAAGGCAAATAACTTCTAGATTGTCACACTAGGGTCAATTCCAGAACCATCCCACAATCATCCCATTACCATCCCACAATTATCCCATTGCCAATAATGGAATATTCATTGCCAATAATGGGATGATTGTGAGATGACCCTAGTGTGATAATCATACTTGTAAACTCCAAATCCCAGGATTCCATAGGATGAAGCTACAGAACTTACAGTGGTGTCAAACTGCATTATTTCTACAGTTTGGAAGCACCCAATGTCTGTAACCAACTGTAATTCTATGCATGCCTATTTAGAAAAAAGACCCACCAAATTCATTTGCACCAACTCCACCTATTTTATTTTTAAAAATGACAGGAACCTTAACCTAAGTTTGCAAAAGAACAGATGATCTTATATGAAATTCTATATGTGGAAAAACAGATTTATTGTAGAATGAGAATAGGACTGAATCCCAAAAATTACTATGAGATAATTAATGAGATTACATGCAAACATAACCACTACTTATGTCTAATAATTAAATGGACTTTGTAAAAGCAATATAATTTTTGCTGGACTTTAGGAGAGTATGTTAATTGATAATAATGGACTACCTCAGTCAGAGCAAGCCAGGAGTATAAATGGATGATCATTCACTTCATCCCCACTCCCTAAAATGGAAATAGGGTAGTCAAAATGATTTATTTGTGTAGTTTGAAGTGGCTGAAAAGGCTAATTCCAATTTATGAAGTACAGGTATTTTGATCTAACTATGCCCTAAAGCTTCTTGGTTAGTACATAGGTATGCCACATGATTCCATTAACTTCCTAGATAAAATCTTTGTATTATGGTGCAACAGAAATTACAGGTTTCTATAAAATGAATGAATTGTGCAGCAACTTGAGGATGTTTAGTGTTCAAGCTTAAGACTGTGAACATTCCCAGCTTCAGAGTTTATCTAACTTCCTGTTCACAGCCACCCCTCCCCAAGAATCAGGTGAACAGTTCTCATCAGAGCATCATGGCTAAAAACATAAATAATGTTAGTTGCCTTTCTTTCTCCTTTGTAATGAGGGTTTAACAAAATTATCTTCCAAAAGTAACATGTTGAGCAGAAACATAGTTCTAAATCCATCTTTTCATTTTAACTACAGTACACACATTAAATCAAAGGGAGCTTTTTAAAGTCAACATGTCTACCCTAGCTGGTTTCCCTCTGTGGCCCGCAAACATGCCTCCTCCACTGCATAGCTATGCCAAGCAAGTGGGGATTCAATTTCTACAGAGTGATTACTACTGTTATACTGAGAAGGAGCATTAAAAATAGGTGAAGGGGATTCACTGTACCAGAACACAGCTTTGAGGCACAACGCACATATCTTTTCTAAAGATTTTTTTTAATTTGTAGATTTCATATTTTCATTACTTATTATATATTAATTAATATTAATAATTTATTAACATTGATTATTACATATCTCACTGATTAATATAATTAATAAAGCCTGGACAGTGTAATGGTTTGAGTGTCAAATTAAGGGCTGGTACAGATGGCCCTAAAAGGGAGGCTTGACACAGCCCCTTTGATCGCTGGAGCAGGGCCGCAGCAACTGTATGCCACGGGCCCACTCTGATGTTTTTCCAGCCCAAAAAGAAGATACAACAGAACAAGGATGGCTTTTCCACCACGGTGCCAGCTTTTCAACACTCCTATGGCATGCAGCATATAAACACCGCGTTACTGGAGTGCCACAATGCTGCCTGTCATCTGGCTGGGCAGGTAGCATGACACTGGCTTGGGGGCAGGGATGGGGTGTGCATCATCTAAACGCCACACCCCCAAGCCACCCCCAAGTCAATGTATTGTGTTGGCCTGTTTTGCCCCTAGACCAAGTTTTGGATCCCTGCTCAGCCATAGAAATCCACTCGGTGACTTTGGGCACATCACACTCTCAGAGGACAGCAACAGCAAATCCACTCTGAACAAAGCCTGCCAAGAAAAAAACACGAGAGTGTCGCCATAAATCAAAGTTAATTTGAAAGCACATAATAAAAAATGTTCTATATTAATACAATTGACATATATTAAGCAAAAGTTTATGAAGAATCAATTTTAGCAATAAAGTCTTGGTGGCATTTAAGAAAACTTGGGCATCCAAAAGGCATGATAGGGAAAACATTCCCACCTTTCCATGGTAGATGTTATAGTCTTGACATGGAATTGCAAGCAAACAGTCCATTGTCAAAAGACTTTAGAGATAAGCACATTGCAGTGTCTTCCATAGCAATATTCCCTATGCCCTAGTGAGAAATAAAAGCTAAAAGAACTGAAAGTGAAAAGTGTGTTAGCTGTGCACCTTATTGAATGTAATGTCATTATGCATGGATTCAACTGTAATGTAATCATGGACCATGCAAAGACATGATTCAATTACAAGGACACCTCAGAGAAACATCTGGAAATAGTTTGGTCATTTTCACACCTTTTAGCATCTCAAATCATTCTTTCCATCAAGGTCCCAAGTGATCTCCTGTTCTTTAGGTTTATAACTCTCCGCCTACACCTGCATCCAACAAGATTAAATAGAACAGGTTGTATAGTAGGCGGCTGTTATTCTAGTTTTCAGGTTTGTGCCATTTTAAAAGGTGAAGTATTGAAAAATAATTTACAGTTAAATAGCTATGTCCTATGAGGGTCAAGAAATCTAAACTGAGGGTAGACACTGAACATATTATGATTCATGTCCATCTGTTCCTGCTGAGGCTTATAGAAGTCTACCATTGCACCACTCTATCTTCTGGCAACTTGATTTGTGGGGGTGCTAACCACTGTGTAAATTAAAAGCAAAATAAGTCCTCATCAACAGAACAGTAATTTTGGCCACATTATTCTTGTTCATTTCAGTTAAATGTCATGAGCTTTGTATACCTTGTAAGTATGCAGGTTGAGTATCCCTTATCTGAAATCCCTGGACCAAAGGTATCCTGGATTTTGGATTTTTTCAGGCTTTGAAATATTTCTACATTTGTTTGTCGTTAGCTGCCCTTAAGTTGACTTTGACTCAGGACGACCCTGTGGATGAGACATCTCCAGGTCCCTCTGCCCATATAAATCTACATGGGTTCCATATACATAATGAGATATCTTGGAGATGGGACCCAAGTCTAAACGTGAAATTCATTTGTTTACTATGCACCTTATACACATAGCTTGGAGGTAATTTAGACACAATATTTTGCGCCTGCAAGTAAATTCTGATTTATGGTGATCTATCATAGAGTTTCTTGGCAAGACTTATTCATTGCAGGCTTGCCATTGCCTTCCCCTAAGGATGAGCAAGTGTGACTTGCCCAAAGTCACACAATGGCTGAGCAAGGATTTGAACTTTGGTCTCCAAAACTTCTAGTCTAGCCCTCAACTCTATAAATATGTAGATTAAACCTTAAAATAGAACTGTCAAAAAATCTCCAGTGATCTCTTTCTAAAACTCAGTATTAGGTGAGTGCAGGGCCCTGAGATTTTTCCCCACTCAGATGTGGGGTGCCCATGTATAATACTGTAATAAAATTTTAAATGCATACACACTATAACATATAAAAATAAACAATGGTAAAAACTAATAGTCTTCAAAAAAAATCAAAGCTACCCTTATTTGAAAGGCCTGGAATGAAGAAAAGAAAGGAACTGCAGGCAAGGAGTTACTTCCGTTACAAAGATATGTTGTGCTCCTGCTGGTAGTGGTGGTGGTTATATCCATTCAAGTCATTTCCAACTTAATAGCAACCCTAAGACAAACCTAACATGGGGTTTTCTGGGGCTGAGAGTGTGTGACCTGCTCAAAGTCACCCAGTGGTTTCCATGACCAAGCAGGGAATTGAACCCTGATCTCTGGAGTTATAGTCCAACACCCAAACTAGTACACCATGCTTGCTCTCATTACAAAGATAGCTGGCCCCAAAATGTGCTTAAATAATTGTCTTTTTTCCATAAGAAGTGAAATTGATGCAATAGGGGCTTAGAAACAACTCTTATTTTGTTGTGTTTTAAAATGCTACTGTTTCTTGGTTTGAAACTCAACAGAAAAGCAGGGTATTCATGAATAAGTAAAGAAACAAATAAAGCCAGGATGTAGTATACTGGGAAGAAAAAATTTTAAGATGAAAATCCTGCCTACACTTTTGGAATAAATCCTTTTAATGGCAATGTTGTTTATTGCTGAACAGACAGATAGAGGATGAATGCATTGGGGACACAGAATACAGAAGAGGTCAGCAACTTTAGAACCTCCGGGGCAATTTCTCCATGCACTCCAGAATCTACTACAGGCCACACTATCCCCAAACTCAACACTGCATACTCTCCAATATATCACAATTGAAAACCAGGACGTGTTTGTTAAAATGACACCAGACTGTGGTCAAGATGACAAAAGTGATTAATGAGTAGGAATAGACTAGCTAGAAGGAGTGCAGCTGTTTCCTTTTGACTGATTCTACAGGGAAAGGCAAGATTCTATCCCAATTCTCCTTTTCTCCCTACTAGTGGTTGGTGTCGCATGGTATGGCAACACATGGTGTTACAAACAAACACACACACACACACATTGATCTTCTCCTGTATCACACCATACAGAATCCTCAGAAAGGTTTTTGTACCAGTGCTACACATAAATCGTAATTCCTGTATATCACTGCGTATAATGGCAATAGTTGTGGCCTAAACTACTAACAAAATTAAAATATACCCTTAATTTAGAATATGATACACACAGCCTAACCGTATTTACCTACCTGTAGTTTCATGTGAACATTTGGTAAAATGTGATGTTTTTAAAGAAAATTGTAAACATTGTTAAAAAAAACATTTTTATAAACATTTAACATTTTGAAGACCTTTTTAAAAAAATTAAAGAAATTTTAAAATTAATTTTATATATATATTATATATATATATATATATATATATATTTAAAAACTAAAACCTGAGGCCTCTCCTTTCTCCTCCCACTGAGCCTCACCCCACTCAACATCATCTCTTCCACAGGGACACAGATGAACACCACAGTCTTGTTTGTGCCAACTGCCAAAATGTTTGGGGTGCAGTGGTGTCATTTCCCCTTAGAGTGTCATCTGGTGCAGTCCTCACCCCCTGAACACCCAAGTGATGCCCCTGCTGCAAACTATTTTTGCACTTTGAAATCAGTTTGCAGTAATGGAAGTAAGTCCAGGATGAGGGTAGAAAGTGGGAGAAGGAGAGAGAAACTGGGATTTTTTTAAAGCAGCTGAAAATGTGGGATGACGCAGAAGTAACTGGGGTTCTCCCTGCCAAATCAGGACAGTTGGAGGGTATGAAGACAGAAAGTGATTGAAAGTCCACTTCTGATTTTATTTTCTTTCAAAAAAAATGGAAGAAGGGTTTTGAAACAAAAATCATAGAAAGGAAGCCTGTGCTTTGTTTTGTAAGAGCATGGTAGCTCCTAGAGGCGTCTAAGGTCCCAAACATACTGCAGTAATAATCCAGTTTGAGACTGCTTTAACTGGCCAGTCTCGGTGCTAGGGGATTCTGGGAATTGCAGTTTTGTGAGACTTTTAGGCTTCTCTCACAAGGACCTCTGGTGCCATAACAAACTGTAATTCCCAGAATTCCATAGCATTGAGCCATGGTGTTAAAAGTGGTGTCAAATTGGATTATTTTTTCAGTGCGGATGCAGAATAGTGTTAAGAGTGATAACTCTAATGGTTTGACAAAAATGTGCTGAGGGAGGATTAGTGCGATGCTGGGGATTGGAGGAAATGCAAAAATGTGGAGGGAGGGGGCTGAATGCAGCCCATGGGTCAGATGTTGCCCACCCTGGCATCATGGTACAAAAGCTGAATATAAAAAGCATTAAGAAAATAAATGCCGCTTCCTAAGGTATAGAAGAAGGAATGAAGAACCAGGAATAGATGTGGTTATCTGAAGTACAAAAGACTAGGCAAATTTTCCTAAGGATCTAGAGAGGGCTCTGTGTTTGTTTGTTCTTTGTTACAGCCTGAAATAGCTTCTTTCTCTACGGGGAATCAATCAATCAATCAATCAATAAAACTACACCCCGAAAGATGGCCAAAATGCAGTTTTATTTGGGCCAGTGGCCAGTTTCAGATACAAATGCAGGGGGAACATGACAAAAGCAAGCTTCATTATGCAGGCTATTCAGCATATTAAGCAAACCATGCTTTAAACAATTTGAGAGCATAAAAACGGCGGTACGATTTTTCTGCGTTCTCTGCTGGTCATAACAAAACTTCCCAGCACTTCTCTTCCTCCTGCCCACCCTCCCCTCCTTAACCAAGTGGTTTAATTTTTCAATTTGAAGAGCTATTGGTATAAAGCATGCCTCATTAGCTTGTGGGAGGTAGCCGGTCTTCATTAATTCAGTTCTTCTCACTTCATTTGCTTTGCACACAGTCATAATTAGCTTCAAAATAACTTGGGTAACTTCGATGGATTTACTGCTACAATTTTGTTCTATGGTCTTGTTTTGCCTCCTGTTGTTCCAGTGTTTTCCATAAAAAGGAAGGGGGGAATTAAACAGCAAAAAAAAAAAATAGCTTTGGAGAATATTCAGTGCTGCTCTCTTGAAAAGGGCGACAGTCTGCCTTTATCCTATTTCAGTCCTCGACAATGTAATCCGGTTGGCTTTATCTCTGATCCGTAATGTGGCATGCAGAGAAATCTTCTTTACAGTTCTTGCGAGTAACTAGTTCTTTACAATTAGTTCATTTTCCCCCATTACAAAAATATAACTACATTATGTTACCTTTGTGGGTTCATATGGGGTGGCTTTATTTATTTGATTTGCATATTATTTAATTTATTGGCTTCATTAGATTTATATTCTGCCTTTCTCTCATGGCTGTGATAATAAGGAGCATCCCATATAATTTTTTAAAAACTGCAAAATCCTACAGCAAGGAGACAGATTACACACTGCACAATTATAGCATTATGATTCCACTAACTTCCATGGCTACATCCTATGGATTCCTGGGATTTGCACTTTGATCTGCGGCAGAATTTCTCACTACCTAAGACTACAGTTGCAGCCTGTATTATGCGAGCTCATTTTACCCAGTTTCAGTTATACACATCAAAAATGTTGCCTCTAGGCCTTTTTGAGGTCCTTCGGCACAATTCTGTGGTACACTTCTCTGGAGGCTGACACTGGAGGATCTAGAAATACGTAGAGAAGTGTTCTCCAAGAACCTCTAGGTCACTGACTCCCAACTTTGCTCTTCCAGATGTTTTCGACTTAATCTCCTAGAATTCATGACTGTTGGCCAAGCTGACTGGGCCAATGGGAAGTCTAAAACACTCAAAGGACCAAAGTTTGGGAAACACTCCTCTAGGTCCTCCAGTACGACTCTATGGTCTTCTTCCAGCAGAAGTTTACCATACAATTGCACTGGAGAAAATGCCAGGAGAGAACACTTCATCATTCATTTTAGGTAAGAAAAACTGCATTCCAGATTATATATAAATTTAGTATTACAGGAAGGGGTCCAGAATGGATTCCTTGTGCAATACAGGGTCCGAATGTACTAAATACCTCCCATCTGTAAATCCCAAGGTTCCATAGGATGGAACCCTGCCAGCTAAGAAGGAATCAAGGGCCCAGAGTGTAACTACGAGGGAGTATCCAAAAGTTTTAAGGATCACCTTTTAAAAAAATTGACAGAAAGTTTGTTTTGATTTGTAGTTGTTAACTTATCTCTATGTAGTCACTATCTAGATTTATACATTTTTCCCAGCCTGAGGGCAGGGAAATGTCTAATTAACAAATTGTAAGCCACTCTGATAGCCTTGGCTGAAGAGCGGGATATAATTAAAAATTATCATTATCATTATTATTATTATCTTGACCCTCCAAATACCATTATTGTAGAAGTCTGCAGATTGTGCCTGATGAGGATTTTACACTTTAGTCACTTCTGGCAGAGTCAGTCACAAAAATAAAGGACGCAATGAGTTGATTTTCTCAGCAACATGGACTTAGGGACCAATGATGACACTGACAAAATTTCATCAATATGCCATAATAACTTCCGGGTGATAATTATTACTTTAAGATACCCCCTTGTAAGGCGCAATCTGCAGACTTCTACAATATCAGGTATTTGGAGGGTCAAGATACACTGGGAAAATGTATAAATCTAGATAGTGACTACATAGAAATAAGTTAACTACAAATCAAAATAAAATTTCTGTTAAATTTTTTAAAAGGTGATCATTAAAACTTTTGGATATCCCCTCGTATACTTATGGAGTTCCATGGAACTGGGACACCATATTTAGTGAATTGCAAAACAAAGCAATGCACATGGGCTTTGGCATGCACAATTGTTACCAATAGATGTGCACAGTCATGTGCAACTGTGTGTAGTGTGCAGCAATAAACTCCACCTCTGCAACTTTCGGCTATTACACATCAGACAAAAATGCGCCTCTGCAGGGGAACTGATACATATGTAAGACACCACCGCAATTCTGGCCAGTATATGATATATATTAAAATACAAATTGAACTTATCACACTATCAAAATACACAAAATACAAATTAAATTAAAACAACTCCTCAACAGTTAAAATTCCTCAATAATAATAAATAAAAATTTAGTATTAAAATAGTATGAGGTCTAACTCTTCCATTAAAACTAGTCCATTTCAACCAGCCAATTGAATGGATAAAATTATTGACTTGACAATGATGTACCATTGGTACATGAGCCCAGAGAAATTGTCTAGAATGTATAAGTGTGCTTCAGATATATGTTGGAAATTTCTAAATTCCCAAAATTTTCTGGTGTTTCACATTGGAAATGTGAATAATGTGAAAAGGCATTTTATCTTATGTGGTGGACATGTAAAAACACCAGAAAATTTTGGGAATTTTAGAAAATTAACTTTCAATTAAAACCAAAATTTTTCTTTTGAGAATTATAGATAAACAAATAGAAATTAAATATGGAAGTTTACTTCACTATATGACCATGGCAGCAAGATTGCTATATGTGCAGAAATAGAAGAATTCATTATTACCTATGGTGGACGAATGGTTGTTGGAAATGACAGATTTGGCAAAAATGGATAAACTACCTTGCTTGATAGAGAAAATAAGATTAGTCATTTTTTACAGACTTTTGCAGAAAAAAACAATTTGATAATATTGGGTTTTGATAATGATTAAGATTTGCGTAACAGAAGAAGTATAAGAGGTAGATGTATTGAGGGAGAAGTGTGACTGCAGTTGCATCCACACTGCAGAAATAATCCAATTTGACACCACTTTAACTGTCAAGGCTCAATGCTATGGAATTATGGGAATCGTAGGAGATTATCAGTTGGGGGGGGCATACTGTTGGCAAACTCTTGCAATAGCGCTGAAGATTTTTCAGACACTTCACACTGATCCAGGACTTAATTCACGAATGCCATGCTTGCTGCTGATGTACCTCCATCTGGGTTCTATGGGGCCAATTATAAATGAATATTGCAAAAACAATCACAGTTTAAGTCCATTTTAAAAAAATAACAGATTATATATGAATGAACACCTGTCACTTGTACTTTAAGTCCCAGGCATCCAATGAGGTTCGAGTGCAGGACTAAAAGGCAAAGACCAGAAGTACTGTACCCTTGGATGCAAACCTTAAAATCCTGAATAAAAGGTACAAAATGATGCAAATGCATAATAGAAATCCCATTCTAAGTCATTTCCCTGTTGTGCCATCCTAAATTCATAACTGAAAATCCTGTTATCTTATTCAATGTGAAAAGGATCTAATCCTTCTCTCTGGAGCCTAAAGCTCATCTTCTCTCTTTCCATTTCTCAACTGAACTAGTAAATACAGCTCCTCCTTCAGGATTACCCCTCCATTGGGCTAAAACAATACTTCATACTACAGTGGGCCCTTGGTGTCTGCTGGGGTTTTGTTTCAGGAAGCCCTACGAATACCAAAATCCATGGAGGTTCAAGTCCCATTATATAGATGGTATAGTAAAATGGTTTCTCTTATAAAAAAACCAATAAAAGAAACCCTCTGGGGTGTGATATAGAAAACAGAATAGATGAACCCCAGAGATGTGAAGTAAAAAATACTCCTTTCTCAAATAATCATCAAATTAGCTTTCTATAGCATTATTCTTATAAATATAGTCATATTATCTCACAACACACATACAAATTCCATGAAAACCAGTGTTCTTTATCATAAGGTATATGATATAAAATAGCAAAATAAAGGTTTGCTACTGGAATTATATATATATATATATATATATATATTCAAGCCATTGATATTTGAATCTGTGGATGCAGAATCCATGGATACAGCGGGCCAATTGTAGTTATACTATTATCACAGAAACAATTTCTCACAAATGTAAATGTGTTTATCTTCTCTTTTCTTTTTGTGGGTGGTCATGAAAACCTTGACAAAATTGGTGAATTAGCACTGAGGCAGTTGTTTTCTTTTCTATGCATGATGGGGCATGGTTTCCTTGTCTTTGAATCTCTCTGCAGTACAATAAAGACAATCTTGCAGAAACTCATCTTCCACAGGACTCAATGGAGAGCATACAAAGAGTTAATCCTATTTTACCTATAAACAAACCTGTGAGGTGAGTCCACTTCCTCCCAGTCACTGAATAGGGTTTATTTTTAAAAATGCTGAAACCCTAGTTTCTTAGCCTAAATAAAAACTGTTGAAGATACTCACATGCATTGGCTCTTTCTCCTATACAGCTTCATTCTGTCATTACAACTCAAGGCCAAACTCCAGGGGAAGATTTGAAATGTTCTCTTGGAGAAGATATGCAATTATTATCTGAAATAATAACCACAGACCGGCTGAGTGGTGATAATGGTATATACGATGTATGCTCTTCATTGATATAATAACAATGTGTTGCTGTGTGCCTTCAAGTTGTTTATGACCTACGGTGAACATAAGGTCCTATCAAGAGGTTTTACTTTGCAGGAATTGTTCAGAGGAGGTTTGCCATTGCCTTCCCCTGGGGCTGAGAGTGTGAGTTGCCCAAGGTCACCCAGTGGTTTTCGTGGCTGAGCAGGGAATCAAACTCTGGTCTCCAGAGTCATAATCCAACACTCAAACCACTACACTATGCTGGCTGTCATAATAATAATAATAATAATAATAATAATAATAATAATACAGGGGCTCTCCAGACTACCCCAAAAGTGCGGGCTGGAAGCATCTGTTTTTTGTCCGGAGGGATGCTGCAGCAGCCAAACCTCACAGCGTTTCTCCACACCAAAAAGAACCTGGAAAAAACAGGTTCTTTTTGGCATGTGCAGACAACATCATCATTGGTGCACTGTTGCGTATCAGTGATGCAAGCACAGCACCCAGACATGCGTATGCTGTACCGTGCTTGCATCATCATGGCAGCCCCCATGTGGACAGGAGGCCGCCATGATGCTGGCATCCATATGGACTAGGGTTCTGGAGCAATCGGCACACCACTTCCTGGCGGTATGTACCGGGTCACCGTTTGTTAATGCTATAATATAGTTCTGGCTTTCTCTATATCAAAGGAATCATGCTCAAAGGAAAGGCTTCCAACATACCTAGCTCATGCTTCAAATCGCAGTTGCAAATGACAGTGTGAAATTGGAAAAGAGAAACTATTTAGCTTCCTTCCTTTATAAATAAGTTCTCATGTAAACAGCATTCAAATGTGCTTATTTCTGCTGGAAATTACTTTGAAAAACCTTGTTTACATTCTATAATATTGCCTAAAGGTAACAAGGCAATTACTAACCTTATAATAAGGTATTTTCAGAAAAACTCACATTTACAATAATGGCAAAATTTCACCCTTTGGCTAAAGAAAGTTTTTTTTTTTACACCTGTTTGACAGAGCTCATGTGACAAGTAGCATTGTCTGTAATAACTTAATCTTTGGAGTAACAATGCAGAGTGATATCCTTTCTCCCCCCAAAAATGGTCATGCTATTTTTTTTTCTCTATAGCAAGTAATATTTCATACTTTTTCTTATTACTTTTTAAGGACTAAAATACATTAGGGAAAATTTTGAAAGGAATGTTTCAAATATCTTTTTAGACTGATTTTTTTAAAGGAACTAAAAAGTAACAAAAAGGAATAAGTATCAGGAGTATCACAGGGAGTTACTAAAATATATTGATATGATATGTTAACAGCCTAAACCTAATTTAGGGGTTTTGTAATGAGTTAAAAATAAAATACTTTTTACAAAGTTACTTTTCAAACTCTGCGTTTTCATACATTTACAGTTGAAGTATATCCCAGAAGAAACCACTTCCTAGTCTATTTGCATGTTACATATCCACAACCACTACAGTAAAAAGCTACTGCAAAGTAATACAATAAATAGAAGCAAGGAGGGAGGTGCATATGGGCATGTCAGAATTAAAAGAAAATGAACAAAATCTGGAGACAAAGAAGTCTATAGAGAGGACAGATGGAAAGCAATAATCAACTGATGCTTTGTTACAGTTTGGGAATAACTAGTTATAAATTTTAGTTAATTAGTTAAAGATTTTGGCTGGAATTTACATATGCTGCTTAGTTATATAACTACTCTAGCTGCATAGCTAAATTGCATCTCCTGGCCTAACAACTCTAAACTTTATTAGCCACACAGACAGAAGGCAGCCCATTTTGCTGGTAACTGAGGTGCAGGCAGTAACCTAGTAAATAGGTTACAGAAGAAAATCAAGGGAGAAAGTACAAAGGCAGGTTTGCAGCTGAATATTAAGAAAAAAGAATAATGACCACAGATGATTTACGAAACTTTAAAAGATTTTCCATGCCTTGGTTCAGTTATTAATTAGAATGGAGACTGTAGTCAAGAAATTGGAAGACTAGGACTTGAAAGAGCAACTATGAAGGTACTAGACAAGATCCTGATGTGTTTAGATATATAATTAAGTACTAAAGTTAGAATGGTCCCTGCCACCATATTTCCAATTTCTATGTATGGTTTTGAAAGCTGGAGAGTGAAGAAGGCTGATAAGAAGAAAATTAACTCATTCGAAATGTGATGCTAGAGAAGAGTTCAATGGATATCATGAACTGGTAAGACAATGGATCCTAGAGCAAATCAAAAGATGCAGTTCCTGGCAAGCACACAAACAAAACCACAGGGGAAAAGGAAGATATTAAGCTTATCAGACATCATTTCCAGGCTGGGATGGAATGAGATGAAACAGTGTTATCACATGGATTTTGCTGCCGATGCCACCAGGAGTCCCCAAGACATTCCCCAGTTGTGCTTTGGCCGCCGATTTTGAAGAATGGAAAGTTTCTGTTATTCAAAATCGGCAGCCATAGCATGGCTGGGGAATAGCTTGGGATTGACGTAGGGACTCCCAGTGGCATCGGCAGCAAAATCCATGCAATAACACTCATTCTCACTCATTCCATACCAATCCCAGCCCATTTCCCAGATCGGGCTGGAAATGACGTCTGATAAGCTTAATGTCTCCAAGTGCTCAGTGAATGATTTTGCTGTATTATGCCCTTCCATAGAAATATATAGCAATAAGCACTATATTGGTGCCGGACAAGAGGTCTGATGATAGATGAGAGTTCTGAGAATGCTGTACAATGGACTGCCAAAAAGACAAATAAATGGCCCAATAGCAAATCAAGCCTGAACTTTCCCTAGAAGCCAAGATGACTAAACTGAGACAGCTGTACTTTGGACATTTCATGAGAAGACATGGCTCCCTAGAAAAGACAACAATGGTTGGTAAGGCAGAAGGCAGTAGGAAAAGAAAAAGTCTGCAATAGATATGGATAGATCTAATCAAGGAAGCCACAGCCCTGATTCTCCAAGACCTGAGCCGGGCTCTTGATGATAGCCTGACTTGGAGGTCTCTCATTCATAGAGTTCCCATAAGTTGAAGTCAACTTGACAGCAGCTAACAATGAAAAAGTCAAATATTTTGAAAAAGAACCAGTGCCAATAAAGGAGAAAATGCCACCTCAGAATTTACAGGCATTTTGGGTCAGCAAGAAGAATAAGAATTCGATGAAAATTAAGCTGAGACAGGAGAGGAAATTAAAAATTACTTTAATGCTAACTTTCTAAGAAGGAATGGACAGTTCTGTCAAGTCAGTTTTTGAGAAGTTCTTTCTTTCTCCAATGTTTGAAGAAGGGGGAAATTGTGTATGTATTTTTGTGAGCATTTCTCAAATGGACATTGTAATGGGAATATATCCCTATCAGCTGGTGTGCATTTTCTGCACATTTTAGAAAGATATATACAAACTCTGATTTCATGCCTGATTATCCTACAGAAACAACCCGGCTTTAAAGAAACACTTGGATAGCATTCTTTCATTTCTGACTTCTGCAGCATCTCTACCAGGTGCAGATTCAACAACCAGCTTGAAATAATATAAACTTCTTTAAAATAAATTGTACTTCCCCCTCCTCTTCCAGACATTTCATTTTTCTTAAAAATAACATAGAGGCACAAATCTGGGGGAACAGAAAAAACATCTTGCTATGACAGATGGGGCTGGGTAAAATAATTCACAATGAATATTTTATTCCGCAAATACTTTTCCTGCTGCTGGTTTGTTCATGAGCTGATCTTGGCATTCTTTTGCTATAACTCACAAGCCAATTAAGCCAGTTTAGTTCCACTGGCTTGATTCCACTGGCATAAAATGAAAGTTGCTTACAAAACTAGCTAGCATAGTTCCGTCCACATTTTGCATCAGGCATAGGGAGATGCAGTGTGAAGTACAGAGCCGTTTTCATGCAGATAGACATCATTATGTGGAGATCTTTCATGCCACCAAGTGTGGCCACCTGGACAAACAGTGATCCATGTTGCAATCCAATCATTAGTATGAAACCCTCAACACAAAAGCCAGCATTCTGTTAGTGACTTACATGCACAGGCAGTTTACATGCATCTAAGTTCTTTTTGGACAAGATACCGAGGGCCATGCTCTTGTTCATGTCCAAAAATTCCCACTACCCAACAGCTGTCAATCCCAGGAAGGTCTCCTGCTTATGCCAGTGGAGAGACAGAAAATGATATAGATGATTCAGTCCATGCAGATCCAGATGCTCTGGGCGTGCAGAGGAAAGAAAAAACAACTGCACTCCATTTGAGAACACATCCTCGTTTCTCATCATCACCACCACCCAAAATAAACTGAGACCAGCCCTTCTTCATGGCCTGAATTGTCTCCCTTGCTCCTCCTTGGTAATGGGGGAAGACAGAACTGTTCATGCAGAATTATGTATGTAGCATCACAGAATTTATACACTGTAACACATGTGAAAGAAATAATTAGGGGTGCTGATTAGGGGAAAACATAGGACATAAGGATGGGTGTTGAGATATTGAAACAAACACTTGTACATAAATTTCCAAATTGTGGAGGGGAAGGAAAACAGGATAGCATCAACTCACCCCACCCTAACATCATGGTAACTGCTGTTCCCATTCACATATTTCCAGTTTCCTTGAGGATACACCAGGGAAACATCACCATCTTCTTGACTACTGCTAAGGTGTTATTCCACAGGGATATGAGAGGCTGAAACTGAGGGTGCATCCACACTGTAAAAATAATGAAGTTTGACACTTTTTAACTGCCATGGCTCCATCCTCCAGAATTTGTAGTTTTGTGAAGCATTAGCACTTTGACAGAGAAGGCTAAAGACTTTGCAAAACCATAAATCCCAGGATTCCATAGGATGTAGCTATATCACTTAAAGAGATATCAGACTGCATTATCCCTGTACTGTAGATGTACTCTCAGAATCACCTTAACCAAGAAAAGTGTGCCTCCATGGTAGGAGAAAACTGAGTCCTTATTCTTAATAGGTGTGGCAGCTGTCCTTTTTTCTGAACTGTGCTGCTTTAGCTTGCAGGTTTAGAGCTCACCTGAGTGGATGCTGCAACATACACTCTCCTAGAAAACTATGATGATGGGGAGAACTATTCCAGACCTATAACTTGCTAGATTGCTAAATTTAGGGCAATTTTGCAATTAAGTAGGGTTCCACTGAGAACCAGTGTGGCATATAATTTGAGTGTAGGACTATGACTCTGGAGACCAGGGTTTGATTCCCAGCTTGGGCATGAAACTCACTATGCTCTCAGCCTCAGGGTAAGGCAATGGCAAACCTCCTCTGAACAAATCTTGCCAAGAACACCCCATGATAGGGTCAGCTGAGGGTTGCCATAAATTGGAAACAACTTGAAGGCACACAACAACAGCAAAGAGTTCCATCACATGGGACATAATCTGCAACCTGAATTTCTGGAACCCAGAAATAGGTTTATTACAGCTACTATTTTTGAGAACAAAACCTAGGAAAAGAATGTGAATAGGAAGGCCTAGGAAGGAATGTAGGAAGAATAAAGATTCCCTGAAATACACAGATAAACTTTAAGTAACTTGAAATGAAGGGAATTCACCAGGGATGTCTATCCCCAAATCTGGCTAAGGCTGAGGAAGAGCTGCCTTTATGGAAGGTGCCTGAAGGAGACCGGGGGGGGGGGGTGTCTTCTTCCTCTGCTGGCAAAATGGGTTGAAGCACCTCATCCCTCTCCATATCTGAACTGTGGCTACTGTTCAGGGCTCAGGCCATGACACCTCAGAACTTTTCAAGAGCAGAAAAATCAATGTGGTGCCTTTTAAAGATGTGGTGATTGTGGGCCAGTGTTGGAAAGACATTTTTGATACTTCTTGGCCAGTCAGTGGTGATCAGATGTGACACTTCCCAGTGACTCAAAATAATTTCAGTTCATCTTTATATAATAATTTTTGCTGTATTCACATAGAGAAGGCCTGAATCAGAGCAGACTGGCCAAATTGTATCCCTTCAATTTTATTTTCATTGGCAAAAAGATGTTTGTGCAAAGCACTTACATTCAGCTAAAAGTTAGGTGCTGAGCTTGTTTTAATCCAGACACTATATGTAAGATTTTCAGTGCTTTGACTGCTTTATCACACTAGGGGGCAAACAGGATTTAAACAAGAGTTAAATAGGAAATGTCCTATGATAAACATACAGCATTTCCTGTTTAACTCTCATTTAACTCTCGTTTAAATCCTGTTTGTTCCCTAGCGTGAAAAAGCAGCAAGTCTCTCTCCCTTGTACAGCTACAAAGATGCAGGATGCTTACCATGCCAGAACCATGGATTTGTGAATGCTTCACCAACCACATTCATAACTAACATGACTCTAACCTGCATTGCTAGCTTATGAAAACACACTGCTGGCATTCTCCAGCAATGACATGACCCATTCTGCAGGCAAAATTTGTAGCTACCTCCTCTCTCCCTCCACCTGCGCCTTTGATTTTCACCTTAAAACCCAACTGCAGAGTAATTAACTTCACAGCAGTTGCCATTTGGCAAAGCAATACCATATATAGAATGAGATATTCATTAATAATTGACTCTATGAAAACAGTAGTTAAACTATGTTCAGCTAATTTAATAGCTAGCAGCTACAGGAATGGAAAGAGTAAAGCTTTTTACCCCCACCCCAACTTCCTACCCCCCAAAAGAATTTAACACCATTCAGGTTTGAGAATCAGGCTTTGTGCAGAATGACTGAAGTAAAATTCTAAAGAGCTCTTGTATGAAGGGAAAGTATGAGATAGAATGAGCAAAATGGAGCTGATGTCTGCTGATTTTTTTTCCTAGTCACATTACTGCATACCTATAAAGAGAAGATGATTGATAATATTCTCTAAACCCAAGTAATTTATTTTTCTTTAAAGGTATACACTGAGAACAGTCAGTGGCTTATTTTCAGTGAGAAATCAAATTGTACTGAGGGAGAGAGGGAGGGAGAGAGGGGGTGGAAGAAAAGAATACATTACACCTAACAAAATCTGATAGCATCCTATGATGGAATATCTAATTAAGCCAACTCTGAGCAACTCTAACTGTGCATCGAATCAAGGCCTTTGTTTCCAATGGTAAAGCTCAAGCCTTATCCTTTCACTGCTGTCTCTCCACAGGGCTCTCTAATTGAATTTACTCTTTCTTAATGAGAACCAAATTTAATGCTCTTACAATGCCTGGCTGATTGTGATGTGCTGGCCCATTTTCCCCTCCCCTTCCCCTATCATTCCCGTTTGCATGCAACAAAACTTGCTCAGTGATTTTTGTCTGAATGCAAAAGCGAAGCTCAAAGGAGCTGCTGTCTAGCATCCTAGCTTTCATCTGTAAAATGTCTGAAAATACTTGGTGTGCACAAAAGAAAACAAAAACAGAGGGGGTGTTCTCTTCCAAGCTGATTATTCTTCACTGTGCCTCGCAGCTTTGATGGTTATAGGCCAGTGTGAACTAGGATGGGTGGGTTTGGTGAGTTAGATGCTATATTTTAAATATGGATATGTATCTGCAAGCACGCATACACACAGAGAGAATACATGTTATAATCAACAGATGAACACAACTAATTGAAAGCATAAAACTGAAGCAGACGCATCCAGCTTCAATGGAATAATTGGAATGGCCACGTACAATATGTCCTGGCCCCAAGGAACAAAACAACACTTTTCTCTATCACTAAAACCATGAGCAAAAATATAATAACTGGAACTGCCATTTTGAGTCAACCAGCTGTCTCTCCAGTTCATTATCTATCTATTTTCCCCTGCTGCCCTTTCACAGCATCACCATTCTCCTGTCTCCAGTTGCTGATGGAGGTCATGCAGTCTGACCAGAGAGCATGTCAAGCGTAACATAAAGATCCCTTAACTTTATTACAGTTTGATTTTCGCTGCATGGGATGAGGATATTAGAATTCAGTTTTCACATCAACATACCCCTTCAAAAATGGCTGGGTTTAATGTTTTCGCCTTATGCAAAATGGGAGAGAATAATTTAACACAGCTTGATTTTCACTTGCATTGTTAAAATTAAAAACCCTTTCACATATCCTCCAACATTTCACAGATGAAAACCAGGCTGCATGTGTCCAAGCAACACCAGAGTGTGGTCAAGATGGCAAAACTTATTAAAGAGAGCTGGAATACTGTTGGGCAGTCAGATACTCATGACTGTTTTGTATTCACAATCCCTTTATACCATGACTGGGGCAATGTAGAGACAATGAAAGTCCCCCTGTCTCCATTTCCAGAAGGAGCTGCTGTGATTGGTAGAGGCCACTTCCCTGTTGATCAAGAAAGAGCTGACTGGTGGTCCTACCCACCCCCTTGCACAAGTGATCTCTGGTGCAAGGGGGAATTGCAACAGTTGGCCTGTTTCTGACTTTTGTACTAGACAGCATTCCCAAGAAGGAGTGGGACCATCAGTCAGCTGCTTCCCAATCGACAGAGGAACAGAGCCCCATCAAAGCTGCTTCACAGTAAGTGGGGATAGGGAGGGAGGATCAGGATAAATAATAATAATCAATAAACAATTTATTTGTATCCTGCCCAATCAACGAGGAATCCGGACAGCTAACAACAGTGGAGTACAGAAAAAAATACAATAAAAACACATTAATCCCTTCCCATAAACTGTGACTACAGGGTTTATGCATATTCTGTTTACACAACAGAATTGCATTACGGAAGAACACACACGCTAAGAGAAGCTGTAGAAATTTCCTTTTGCCTGAGCCTACAGGGAAGGGCAAGGTTCTGCCTCCACCTCCTCACCCTTTCCCTACTCTGGGTTAATTGAATGCAAGCTACTTTTGCACTTTGGATGTAGTGTGCATCACTGTAAATAAGCTAAGGACAAAGGGGGAAAGTGGAAGGGGAGAGAGAAACAAGGACATTTTAAAAGTAGCTGAAAAAGTGGGACAACACAGGATTAATCAATAGCAATAGCAAGTACACTTCTATACCTCTTATCAGTGAATTAGCACTCCCTAAATTGTTTACAATCTGTAAGCCAAATGCCCCCAACAAGCTGGGTACTCATTTTACTGACCTACAAAAGGATGGAAGGCTGAGTGGAGCCTGGAGCCCTCCTTTATGCAGCTATACAGCTATGGCTGCAGTAAGGGCATTTAATCACTTCACCATGAGGGTGCAGTTTATCAGGACTTTCCCTACCAAATTGGGACAGTTTTAAGCTTTCGTGTAGCATTTCCCCCCTAAAGTAGGCAAAACTTTACTGGACATACATGTAGATTAGAACAGATTCAGCCTACAGTCTATATTTAGGATTAAGCTCCAAGCCTTATTTTTAGAGTTGTACCAATTTTTGCTTTCTCCCACATTCAAATTTTTTTAATTGTAAATTCTTTCCATCTTATTTATTTTCAAATCTGCAAATTATGGTAGTTTTATTGTCTTATAAAATATGAAGTAATCAGACTACAACTAGGTAAAGCTATTCCCAGGGGGAAAAATCATGTCTCCATAATAATGAAAATCATCATATGGATATTTCTGAGATAATCAAGAAAGAAATTGTTTCAGAAGATATTGGTTGATATTCTGAAACAATCTCTTATTTCTGTATTTTTTTTATTTTTTTTTTGCTTTTCAACCATTTCTAAATGGTAACATTCTAACCTCCTTTTATTCTGTCTTTAATTTCAGCTCCAAAATTTTGTGTAATGAGACAAAACGTTTAATCAAATTCTGTCGTTGTCTAACTCATCATTTTCAGCTCATTCTTTTTAAAATCAAAGTGACATGAAATAGAAGTACAGTATTTTAGTGAAGTATTTTAATAAAACATGCATCCTTAGTCAAATCTAACCAAGTTATATTTCTTTAATTACAAATATGGCACTCCCAGACACACACACACACACACACACACAAAGCCTACCTTAAATTACCAGCAATGAAATTGCAGTATATGTCAGTGAAAGTCTAAATATCAGCTTCAGCCATATACAACATTTTCATATGACACTACAGCGATATAAGTACTTGCATGTTTGGTTAGTTCTCCAGTATTAAATGCAATCATCGACAAATCCAATCCCATGGGAGAAAGACTTCACATGGAAAAAGTAGAACATTTTCTCCATCATCTGCCAGTGAAGACCCGGCTGAGAGAGTGTTTGTTTGCCCTCTTTCCAGCTGGGCTACTCCCATGCCTTGACTCCTGGACTTAAGGAGGAAGACTGGCCCTCTTTCCCTCCTTGCCATCATCTGCCAGTGAAGACCCGGCTGAGAGAGAGTTTGTTTGCCCTCCTTCCACCTGGGCTACTCCCATGCCTTGGCTCCTGGACTTAAGGAGGAGTCTTGTGTTCCCCGCCCCTTTTTTTTTCAGATTGTGTATAGTTCACAGTGTTTCTAGGATTAGGATGGGGGGTTGAGAATGGGGATTATTTTCTTCTTACTTGTTTTGGTATGTTAATTGTTATGTATTTTGCTTTGTTAATTTTAATTTTTGTTATAATTACTATGTATTTTGTTGTCGTTGCTATAACTGCTATGTATTTTTGCTTTGTTAATTGTTATTTATTTTGCTTTGCTAATTTTACTGTTATTAAAATTACTATGTATTTTTTGCTATAATTATGTTTTTTGTTAACTATTGTTAATTGCTATCTGATTTTATTATTATTGCTTAATGCAATGCCATTTGTTTTTTTTAATTCATGTATATTGTTATTGTGTGTATAATCCCCTCTGTTGTAAGACCCCCAGATTCCCAGTGATTGGGCAGCATATAAATAAATATTATTATAAATAAATATTATTGTATAAGGAGAAAAATGGTCTTTGATTTTAACAAGGCAATACAGATATCTTAAAGGGGGATGTCATTCCTTTGCACTCCATCAGGGATGCATTTGAAGGGGGCATGAAGACTCCCTATTATAAGACATACACAATACACACTACACTGGCAGCCAATCAGAGGCCCTTTCACCCTACACAATTATAGCACTATGGTTCCACTTAAACAACCTTGGCTGCATCCTATAGAGTCTGGTCAGAAGCAGTAAAGCTGTCTGGCTGAAAATGATAAATGTGGGTGTGTTGTGTGCCTTCAAGTCATTTCCAACTTAGGGTGACCCTAAGACCATCATGGGGGTTTTTTTGGCAAGATTTGTTCAGAGGAGGTTTGCCATTGCCTTCCTCTGAAGCTGAGAACATATGACTTCCCAAGGTCACCCAGTGGCTTTCATGGCGATGTTAGAAATCATACCTTACTCTCCAGAGTCATAGTCTAACACTCAAACCACTACACCATGCTGGGTCTCTTTCTAAGAGTCCAGAGGAAGTTTCCATGGCTATTAAAATGGAACCACAGTAGTATAATTGTGTAATGTAAAAGAGACACAGAAGTCTGGTTAAGTTGCCTTTTTAAATCTCTTTCTCCTCAGTGACCTCTTTCTACCCAGCATGTCAAAGAAGAAGTATCATCACCATCCAGTTTTGTTCAGACTCACAAAAGTGTCTATTCTTTCCACCATGTTAGGCTCCTTTGACACCTATGGATGCTTAGGGCATCAACTTCTCAAAGACTCACCAGGTTCTTACTCATGTGTCAAGGGAACAACTCTGCAGAAACTCCTCATGGGACCCAGGCATTATTCCAGGTGGTTTGGAAGTCTCATAGCTTGGTGAGAAGGGTCTAAGAATGCTTGATTTGAAACTGGAACCCATAACTAAAGAAGGATCCATCAACACTCAAGCAGTTGTAGATCAGATCCCTCCCTCTTACCACCACAGGAGTTCTTTCTTTTCCCCCAGGCCTGGGTGCACAATGTGGGTGAGCTACACAGTTACCATGGTCAAATTCGTCATTGGTTTGGTTGGAAAGAAAGTGAAACCTTTTCTGGACATTTTTCCTGTGATATCACTATTGCTTGCACTGGCAACTAAGCTTGAGATCTGCACTTCTTTTGCTGTTAGGAATATTGATCCTTAAATGTCATTTTTAAAGTAATAATAATATTTATTTATACCCCACTCTTCAGCCAAAAGGCTATCAGAGCGGCTTAAAAATTGTTAATTAGACATTTCCCTGCCCTCAGGCTTACAATCTAAAGCGACAAGACACAAACAGAGAAGGGAGAGGTGGTGGGAACCAGCAGATCTTCTCTCCCCCAGAGGCCTGGACCAAGGCAGATGGACTAGAGGGAGGGCTCTTCTGCCCTTCAGGCAAGGCCTGTTGGAGCTGGCTTGCCTTTCTCTCCCTGAAGATGGTGGAGGGAGAGCGGGCTTTTCTTGCTAAAGTAGCTTCTTGGCTGTCTACTTGAAGTCTCAATGCCTGTTAAGAAAAGTTTTGAAGGGGGAAATCAATATGGATATCATGGGCAAGATTGGGTAAGTCAATGAATACTATGTCCCAAGATGTCCACCAGTTATCTCCCATAGCACAACTCTGGATTGTCCACATTATTTATAAACCCTGAATCCCACCACAGGCTCACTGTGTACTGTTTACATTGAATTGGGTCTGGGCTGTTTTTACAATACCCAGAGCATATTTTGGGTTTCCATCCCTTTTCCCTCATTAAAAAGACCTACTTTTTGCTCCAGGTTTTCTAGAAATTCCAGCGGAAAACACATCAGCGACAACCAGTTCCCTTCCCATGTACCCTGTGAGTGTCCCTGCCAAGTCACTCCACAAGTGCAAGTTACTCTGTCAGGACAAGGCTAGGTACCTAATTTTGTCTTCAAGAGTGACTTGCTCCTGCAGGAGTGATGCCACCCAGTTCACAGGGGCCATGTGGGAAGGCAGCTGTCCATGATTTGCCATAAAGCTACAGCAAGTTTCCCATAAACTTATTCAGGGGCAGCCCAGAGTATTCTAGCAAATGTAGGCAAGCGCCCTGTATCATACAAAGTGGCATCTACATCTTGGAAAGCAAACAGCAATCTTTTCCCCCATAATACCAATTTTTAATTTTTAATTTGTACATTTATAAAAAGCCACCCAATAACATTGTTCCTTTGGAATCCCACAACACTAAATGATGAATCACAATTTTTAATGAAGCATAAAGATATTTACAGAAAGAATAAAAGCAGATAGCTAACAAATGTATGGTCTCTTCTGCATTCTTCCTCACTCCTCTCTAATTGTACCTCCCTGCCCTATGCCCTACCAGTATGCCTTTCAGAGTTTCTTTATTATTTTTGGTTTGGGTTTTTTAAAATATAATTCCAGAGGTATGCTAATACATTTTTTTCCAAGTAAAAAGAAAATAAGGTTTAAAGGAAGGGGGGTGAATCTTGCCTGGGAATAGCTAAGGTAAGGGGGGAAAGGGGAAGAGGAGGAAACATTAACACCATATCACTGCCCAAAACTGGAACTACCATGCAAAGAATTTAACACACCTGAAAACTAATGAGACAGCAGTGCATTTTGGGACTTTCCCGTCAATGACAAGATGCATTCTAAACACACTTGGACAGAAGGCCATGACAAGCTGGAGATGGCATGCAGTAAGTATCACCAAAGGTGCTATGTTTAAACTTTAATGATGGTTTAAAAACCAGGTGTGATAAAGTCCTATGCATTTGCTTCACTGGCAGATGTTGGGAATAGAGAGGAAGGAAAAGGCCTATTCCCCCTCCTCCTTAAGTCCAGGAGCCAAGACATGGGAGTAGCCCAGGTGGAGGTAGGGCAAAAAAACACTCTCTCAGCTGAGTCTTCTTCACTGGCAGATGTTGCGAATGGGAAGAAGAATTTCATGTGTATGAGGTCATGCTTTAGATACATTATTTACCCCTGAGCTTGAGAAGTACTACATGGAATGTCTACACGTCAATCTGCAGTGCAAGTTTTTGCCAAGTGATTAGAGGAAGAATATCACTATGGAAGAAGAGGTAGAGTCAACACAGGTATTTAGCTACACTTGAACTGAATCACTGAAAGAAAGCCACAGCAGGAAGCAGCTGTTCCAAGCCAAATTGCATAATGCCAAAAGGAGAGCTGGTGATTCAAATTCAAATGTGACCTTGTCACAAGAGTTAGCATTTTTGCAATGAAATCATCCAAAATGGAGATTTAGGATTATTTCCTTATCAGCGTGTTGCCTGACCTTCCTTTTGGCTGCATTCTGGCTGTTCATGCATGAAGTCAAATATGACTAAAGCCATTAAAACACATTGAGGCTTCCCGGCTCATTAACTTATGGCAGAACCCTCCCTCTTGCACTCCCATCAAACCACCACAAAAACTCTCTCCAGCTCACAGGCCAAAAAAGCACTCTTTTGAACAACAAAAAGAATTGACTGGGCTAAATGATAAAATAATACTTACTCAGCATTAGCCAAAAGAGATGTAATTCCTGGCTTGAGTGATCAGTCCTTTTATATTATAATCCATATTTCTTCTTCAAAAAACCCACATCCTTCTGAGTCAACGATCAATCTATCAAATTTTGTAGATTAGCTATCTGAGAGGATATCAGAGTTATAGAATAGCAGAAGGTCACATTTTATGTGACTTTTCTCAAACCTTTGAAAACACTCAGTGACCTTTCATTGCAGCATTCTTCTCGCTGCCAAGATTTGATCAAACAGTCAAAAGAAGCAACATTTTTCCTGGTTTCACAGAGATGATGTTGTGGTTAAGGCTGCAATCAGATATCAACTTGCTTGTGAATATGGGTAAACCTCTGTCCCAAACAGAGTCTGAGCAACCAGCCAAAAGTTCACAGCTGAGAGCCAACAGCTAATGAGCAAGCCCAGTCAGTGGGCAGCTTACATTTCAGCTCTTACTTTAGTAAATAAAAGCTTTAAATCCTGAACAGAGTTCAGGATTGTCCAAGTCAGGTAAATGGTATCCTGATTTGACTAACACAGTCCAAGTCATAACACAGACTTCAGGAACACTACTGGGAGACAGGTAGGTGAGATAATCTCCAACAACTCCTGGAGAGTTGTTGGAGAGCAGGTCTGGGAATTTATAGATCAGCATCTTAATGCAAGTACAGTTGCCCCTCCATTTTCACTGGGGATCCATTCCAGACCATCCCCTCATGAAAACGGAAATATGCCAATATTCAAGCACATCCCATTTTATGCCCCTCACTAGTAAACCAGGGACATGGATTCAAAGTCCATAATAATAATAATTTTAATAATTTTTATTTCTAGCCTGCCCCTCTGAGCAAGCAATCGGGGGGGGGGGGTGGTTTACAACAAGAAGTTAAACCACAACAGTTAAAATAAACCAATCCCATCCCCACTTCCCACCCTTACTGCTCCAGGTAGCTCAAGCAGGCTGGTTTCGAGAGGAATGTTGAAGTCGCCCAAGACAAGGAGTCTGGGCGACTCCAACAGCAACTCAGAAATCAGCTGAGTCAACTCAGTTAGGGAGTCTGCTAGGCAATGGGGTGGCCGATATACTAGCAGAATCCCCAAACTGTCCCTGGTCTTCAGGTACATACACTCGGTGTGGGCTGTTTTCCAGACAGGTTTCCTGATCAAGGTCAGGTTGGTCTTATGGACTATAGCCACACCGTCCATGTAAATGGAGGTACAACTGTATTACTTAATTAATTGCTACTTCCTATAAATCCTGTGAAACCCCCTCAAGTCCTCCCTTTGTTGTCTCCACTTGGGTAAATGGTCTTCTATATCTGAATGGGCAGGACTGTCTGCCAGGACTGATACTGCACTCTCATTTTGTCTGTCTTTGAGACATGGCTCTGGAACCTCCTCCTGCTTTGGTTCAGCAGCAGGTCTCACAAGTCCACTGCTTCAGTCTCTGAGGCATGAAGTAGATGGGTCAAAGGGATCGGCCAGAGACTGCTCCAGCTGTAAGCAGCCTGGGACCATGGCAATCGCAAGGCCCCCTCTCAAAGTGGGCCCCACCGCTATGCCAGATGAGCCGCCAGCAGGAGCAGATTAAATCTGTTCCTTTTACCAGTGGCTTCAGACCATCTTAGGCAGCTTCAGAGCAGTTTCCGGTTGTTTTAGGGGCATATCTCATCTAAAGTGGCCAGAGGTAGCCAGAAGCCACTCTGTTTGGCTTGTCTGTATCAGGCCCAAGTCAAAACCCATGCTCTGGAAGCAGGGCATTACAACTTGAAC
This sequence comes from Urosaurus nigricauda, assembly GCA_034509955.1. NCBI lineage: Eukaryota > Metazoa > Chordata > Lepidosauria > Squamata > Phrynosomatidae > Urosaurus > Urosaurus nigricauda. The sequence goes on along the minus strand of JAOEGL010000001.1, from coordinate 248,783,557 downwards.
TCAGTGTGACTTAATTCTGAATAGACGCATATAAATTTCTACTTGTATTTAAGTCTGGAGAACCCAAGGAAACCACATATGTTCAGTTATGTTTCCTAACGGAAAGGAATGGAGGAAGATACCCTGTTTCCACAAAAATATGACATCCCCTGAAAATGAGACCTAGTAGAGGTTTTGCTGAATTCCTAAATATAAGGCCTCTTCTGAAAGTAAGACCTAGCAAAGTTTATATATATATATACACACACATACATACATACACACACACACACATACACACAGAGTATATTTATAACCCACCCCTCTGAATGAGCAATTGGGGCGGGGTACAACAAGTTAAAAAGCAAGTACAATTAAAAAGTTACAACCCAATCCCTACCTCCTACCCCTTAAAGTGGAATTAAACTAACAAAGAATTAAAATAAAAAGCAATAAAATAATACACTGTCTTAAAATCAACATTCTTGAGCAACCTGAAGGTGGCATCTGATGTATGGGAAGCTTTCTTCAGGAGAGGCTTCACAGCTGCCTCCTTCAGACAAGGTGGAATAGTGCCTTCCCTGAGGGATGCTTTGATTACATCTCACAGGAATGTCCTCAGTGTGTCCCCTCCCTGGACGACCAGCCAAGATGGACACGGATCGAGAGAGCAAGTCGTCTTCCTCACGCTTCCAAGAAGCTTGCCCACGTCATAAGTACTCACAGATTGAAACTCATCCAGTAAAATAGCATCAGCAGAGTTGCTGGATACCTCATTTGCAGATACTAGTGAAACATTGGCATCCAAGTTGGTCTTTATCCAAGAGATTTTATCTGCAAAGTGGGTGTTAAACGCGTCACAGCAGACTGTCATAGGGTCAAGTAGGGGGTTCGGCGCAGGACAGACCTGTGTCAACTCCCCCACCACCTTAAACAGCTCTGCTGGACAGGGCTCTGCAGACGCAATGCGTGCAGAGCAGAAGGATCTCCGTGCTGCACATAATGCCTCCTGATAGGCACAAAGATGCAGCCTATGGCGAGTTCTGTTGGACAAGAGCCAAGTCTTCCACCACTTGCACTCTAGTCGTTGTCCAGTCCTCTTCATCTCCCTGAGTTCTGTTGTGAACCAGGGTTTGCAGTTAGAAGCAGGCTGGAAAGGACACTCAGGGGTGATTGTATTGATAGCCTTGGTGATATCGGTGTTCCAGGTGTTAACCAAGGCTTCAACAGAATCATCGGTGTTGCCAACCATTAGAACCTCTAAGGCTTTCTGGAAACCAATTGGTTCCATTAGCCTTCGAGGGCGGACATAGGTGGAGAGCAGGCTCAACTGGTCCTTGGCCATCTTTGCCCATCAAGATTTTTCTCAAAGACAAAATACAGTTGTTCTGAGAAAAAATACAGGGGTGCTGGTTTAACATGAATGTTGCTTTGGTGGGGTACTTGGTAAATTTCCTATACAGTGGGTGCTTGTCATCCGCTGGTGATTGGTTCCAGGACCGTCCATGGATAACAAAATCTGTGTATGTTCAAGTCCCATTAAATATAATGGCACAACAAAATGGTGTCCCATATATAAAATGGGAAATCAAGGTTTCCTATTTGGAATTTATACTTTTAGGGAATATTTTCAAACTGTGTATGCCATCCTGTCCCTTTCCTTTTCATTATATAGACTTTCTCTAAGGTTGAGAGAATTTGGCTTGCTTGGTCTCACTGATTAGTCCTCCATGGTTAAGCAGGAATCTGAAAATCCCCATTTCCTGAAGTCCTTGTGTAACTTTGCACTGTGCTGGCTCCAACAGTTGGGTGATAATTGAATATAACTCAGCTATGCACCTTGAATTGTTAAAATATATATTTTATAATAAAATAAAAAGGTTTTATTAGCACAACAAATATTGAACTTTTAAAAAAGGATCTCTACCCATCCCTTTCACCATGCCTGCCTCTCTTCAGTTGGTTTGGTTTGTTGCTCTTCCATCATCTCCTCTGCTTTCTGGATACATGAACCCAGCTGGGCTCTGCAGGGTGTTGGTAGTTTGGTTAAGGAACAGGGATTTACAGAATGTCTACAATGGGAGCGAAATCAGACCACTTCTTGATTTCTACATAACCTAATTCATTTCTAAATAGCTTAATAACTAAATAAGTTATTGCCCTAGTTTTGTTTATCATGAAAACTAAGGGTCTGCATTGTTGATGTTGTTTTTATAGTATAGTAGGACTGCTTTCTTTCACAGGCTTCCAAATCTCCCCAACTATCATGCTGAATGTTAAGATTTTACCTTTCAGTATCCTATATTTATTTTAGTGAGAAAGACTTTCTGCAATGGGAGGAGGATTTAATGATGGGCAACAGGCTCACAGATTGCTCCCACAAGTACATGGCAGGCACACATAGCTATTGACTTAATCACTTTTTCCATTGTAAAGGCTCTCCAGAGCTTTCTACTTTTATCTAACTTTCTCTCTCTTGAATTGTGCAGGAGAAGGAGCGTTCACCAAATTATCCTTTATTAAAAAATAAATTATAGTCAACAATGCTGCAGTCAAGACTGCCATCATTATCTGTTCTCTCTACAGAATGGGATCTTTTGAGAGAGGGAGAGAAAACTACCTCCAATAATCTCATATCTGAATATGCTGGTAGGGAAAGTGAGGTGGAGGAGATATAACTTTTATAATAACCATAATGTTCTTTGTAATCATGTGTAAATATATTTTTTGAACTTGTTGATGTTTATATAAGTTAATGGAACAGGAAGATGCTGTCACATAAGGACTGAAAGACAGGTTGAGTACCTCTTATCCAGAATTACAAAATCTGAAATACTCCAAAATTGTCTACATGGGTCACTGAGATAGTGACACCTTTGCTTTCTGATGGTTCAGTGTACACAAAATTTTGTTTCATGCACAAAATTATGGAAAATACTATGTATAAAATTATTTTCAGGCTATGTGTATAAAGTGTATACAGAACATAAATAAATGTCATATTTAGACTGAGGTTCCATCTCCAAACTATCTCCTTGTATATGTGCAAATATTCCAAAATCTGAAAAAGATGAAATCCAAAACACTTCTGGTCCCAAGCATTTTGGATAAAGGAGACACATCCTATAGTACTGTTCAGTGCAAGTGATCTAACCCATAGTATATTGCTTATGATTTCAAATACAGATGTTTGTGGAAGGATTACATACATAATGTTTGCCCCCTTGTGTGCTTTACAGTTGTTTCCAACTTATGGCAACCCTAAGGCAAACCTATAACAAAGTTTTCTTGGCAAGATTTGTTCAGAGGGGGTTTGCTTTTGGCCCTCTGAAGCTGAGAGAGTGTGACATGCCCACAGTCACCCAGTGGTTTTCCATAGCTCAGCTGGGATTTGAACCTGGGTCACTGGAATCATAGTCCAGTGTTCTAACCACTACACCATGCAAACTCTTTCTTTTTTTTCCTCCTCCTAGCTGAGGACAAAAATGAAAAGAAAAAAAACAGTGCAATGCATGGAGGAAGGCTCAACTGAATATTTTTCCCATTGACCTGTCAAAGAAGAAATAACCATTCCTCTTCAGAGACTTGGCTTCAGATCTCATCACTACCACCACCAGAAATATTAACATGGGTCTCAAAGAAGGGACTTTTCCATTGTTGCACATTGGAAGGTACCTATTCACACTGCTGCTTGTTTTCAAACATTAGTGAAGACTGCTTTATTTCAGAAAGACTTCGCTGATTATTGTTCCTAAATTTGCATTACTTCTGCTTCTAGAAATGTTTCTTTAAACAGATTTATATTATTCATTCATTGTTTCTATTACTGCATATTGTTTTAACTCAAGATATATAGCTTGAGTACTAAATGGCATGGCAGGAAGAAAATTATGAAAAATAAAATTAATACTTGGAAGAAACACTGGGGTTTATCACATTGTCTTTGCTCCCATGATAGAGGTAGGGGATATAACTTTTTAAAAGTGGATCCTATCACATTTCCCCATCACTGGGAAGTACACAGCCTGTTTGCAGTCCAGGCTTCCCCGGGATCCTCCCGCACGTTTTCAAGAATGGGATTTTCTCATTCTCGAAAAGATGTGGCAGAGAAAGTCCTCTCTCATGAAGAAATGGATGTATATCATGGAAGTCACTTGTAAGAGCCCAGATCTAGGCTTTCCAATGTCTAGTCATTGTCAAAACCCCTGATGCCATGATGCACTATTAAGACACATTCAGAATTAAGGTTCAAGTAAGTTTCATGTATCCAAAAGTGCCCAAACACCACAAAAATGTGGCCCTTTCTATCCTTATTACATCCAAAACTGACCAATGCAATATGGTTAATTTTCATCCCCAAAATTGAATTAACATCAGGTCACATCTACTTCATACAAGATGCAAGCACAAGCCAAGTCTGTTCCAGGCCATCTCTGTGCAAGCATTTATCTGTAACAACAAAGAAAGGGGGTAGTATGGGAAAGAGAGGAGTATGTTTATTAATTATAACAAATAAGAATTAAATCTGCCTAAACTTTGACATTGTTTGTAGTTTAATTAAGCAGTTTTAACATTTGCTGGTTTATTCTGACAATGAACAGGATCTATAGTTTCTTAAATAAAGGCTTTCTGAGTTTTCACTACTGAGGCCTGATTTTCTGCACTTGGTTGGACTTGACAGATGCACCCCTCTGGCCCCTCAAATGGGTTAGGTTTAGAAGGAAAGGATTTCTGGTCAGGGATTTTTACAAGAAGCAAAAGCCTCAAAATCATTGTTTTTTAGAAATGTAGTCATCCAATTCTGTTGCATCTCAAATCCCTTTAGACTATGCAGGGAGGGAATAATACATGCTGAAGAATTCCAAGCTTACAAGGCCCTCTAGCATTGCCAACAATGTAAATTTGGGAGAGTATGGGGGTACTGTACGTAAAGGCATCTCATAATCTGAAATCCTAAATTGTAGCTTACTTAGCTTGTGCATAAATCCAGAACTGAAGCTGAAGAATCCTCACAGTTTCAGGTAAGTAAAGTCCCTGTATACATAAAACTGTGCAGCAGTGATTAGCCAGAAGTTCTACATAGTTTTACATGCCTCTGCCATTGAGTCTTTTCATACAGAACAAGAAGGTTCAAGAACATATTTCCATCTGATTTCACCCCCATAGTTTCAAACAAATATGTTTTTTGTAGGCTGCCACCATTTCGCCTCCCCCTCCCCAAAGGAAAAATGTACTTCAGTACTAACACCTCTCCAAAGTTTGGAAGTAGTGCAAATATATATAAAAAAATACTGTTTTTAAAACACCTTTTCACTTGAATGGCTGCTGAGAACAGATGTTGACTCCCAGCATGGCGGCTGGATGGCAAAATGACAAGGCCCAGGGTGCTGATTTACTGTTCTCACAGCCGGCCTTTTCCAACTGATTGATGGCAGTGCGGTGGAAATGCCTTTGTAAGAAGTCAATTCACCTTAACAAGTAAAAATCACCCATCTGCCACATGATAAAGGAAGAAAAAGCAGGGAAAAAGAAGAGCCTGAAGTTGTTATTGTTTCAAAGACTAATGGAAAGACATCTGAAAAATTATGTTCTGTAGTCCATACTAGAACTATCTCATCACATTTCTTTAGCCAACACAAAACTCTAATCAACATAAATACATCCAGTATCTCAAGCAGCATGTCAGAGAATCCATATTCATAAAAAAAAAAAACCAAGACCCTTAACAATCTCACATATTTGCTTTTTCATTAGACGTTGGTGTGCTTCTGGACAAGAGGTCATCAGAACAGGACTAACTAGTGGACATATAAGAACCATCAGCTTGACAAAATCCAGTAGATCCAGAAAACTGCACTGTATTGTAAAACTACATTTCCCCATACTTTTGATAGCACTATTGACATGGATGTGATCAAAGCAGGAGACAAGACGTGTTTGAAATAATAGCACAGAACTTCTTCTTTCATTTACACAACTACTTTCTGAAAGAAGGGGAAAGAATATAAGAAATTAAGGTTTTCTTAGTGTTGTAAATAACATATTAACACAGCACTACATAGTAGTCCTAGCAACCTATAGGGGTTGTTTGCGGCTGCATCTACTCTGCAGAATTAATGCAGTTTGATACCATTTTAACTGCTACGAATCAGTTCTATGGAATTCTGGGATATGGAGTTTTGTGAAATATTTAGCCTTCTCTGTCAGAGTGCTCTGGTGCCACAGAAAACTGTAACTCCCAGGATTCCACAGGTGGGAGCCATGAGCCTTTGAAATTTATGGGGTCGCCATAGGTCAACAAGCAACAATTATCATTGTTTGATCTTGTTTTAAGGGGGGATTTATATATGTATATAATTGTATTTTTAACTGTTGTACGCCTCTTTGATTGCATATGCAAAAAGCGGGATATAAATAAAAGTTTTATTATTTATTTATTTACATACACACACTATGGAACTCCTACTAAAGTATTCAGATACTTTTCTGAACACATGCAGTAATATTCATTCTTTGACACGTCACTTTATTCTACTACATGAACCAAAGGAAGACCATTGTTCAACCTCTCTATGTTAGGGAACAAATGATGACTAGTATAAGAAAGTAAATCAGCAACTTTTCTGTATCTCAGGTTCAAAGTAAGCATTTGTCCTCATTCTTCTCTGCTTGAGATTTATTCCTGAACACTTCCAACAGTGTTCTACTGCATTTGCACCAGAAACAAAAGCTTATATTTGTTTTCACTTTTGGCAGAGCAGAAAACATGAAAGTACCATTAAGATAAAATCTACTTTGCCCACAAAGAATATTCATGTTGCCAAAAAGGCATACATCAAAGGTCAACTCCACACTTATTTCTTCAGCATAGGACTCTGCACACAGAACAGAGAATATCTATCATTTAACACTAATTGCACAATATATGGAAGATTCCTACCATCAGCTATCTAGCGATCACAGTGCATTCAATAACTTTTATTTGATTAACTCCCTTGGTTGTAAATGGGACTTATTGCTCCTCTGTTGGGCACAAATGTTATAATTTGGAGAATAACATATTGCAGTCTGGAGTATCACTGTGTTCCCTTCGAGATCTCTCAGGCAGACTAATGATTTTCATTTCAGATTTTCATTTCACTCTCTGCTGTTCATTGCTATGAGGGTTTTGTGGCAATCACAAAATGCTAACCACAGCAAAATGTAGTTTTAATACAAGGTGAATCAAATATAACTAGGCCTAGAAGGTATACACTCTTGAAAAATCATGCTATTAGGTGAACCACAGCAAATTATAAGATAATGCATTTGTGTAAGTAAAGACGTACTTTAAAAAAAATCTTCTGCTTCTGGTTGCACCACACAGCCATTTGTGAAATAGCAACAGATGTTTGGTTCTTCAGATATCAAGGCTGCCACTGTCTTCACCTTGGAGCAAGAGGAAAAGAAGGAGACAGTTATATCATGGCTAGGCCCAGAAGAAAGTAAAAAGCCCTTCATCCATCCCACCTGCCATTGCCTTGGCTTCAGAGGAAGAGAAGAAGAGACAATATCTGCTGGGCTTAATCCCCTCCCAGACTGACATTCCCTTTTCTTTGGGTTTCTCAGGGAACTGTCAAATTAACAATCCTCACCAGCACCGTAGTAAAGCAAAGAGATGGCTGCATATCTGTCTAGGGATGCTTCCAGCTAGAAGAGAGGAAGATGCTGTGAAGCAACATTTACTGAGACATAGAAGATTATCACACGGAGGAGGCATGTGTCCTCCTCCCATCATTAAATTGCCATTATAACTTGTTAACTGCATGATCAGGGGGAGGATTATCACACAGCCTGCGCATTTATCCTGTTCTTGTCCCGTCTATAAACAGTAATGGAGGCATCATTTGGTATTAACGGAAACTCCCATTAATACTGAATGACACCTCCATTACTGTTTACAGACAGGACAAGAATGGGATAAGCATGCAGGGGCATGATAATTCCCTCCCCCCATTGCGCTATTAACAGGATTTAATGGTGATTTAGTGACGAAAGGAGGACACTTGCCTCCTGTATGATAAAGTCCATAGTAGAAATGAAATACTGCATCTTAGAGGTTATTCCTGTTGCTGTTACCCGCCTCAATCCTCCAATAGGGAGAGGCGGGATACAAATAAATTATTATTATTATTATTATTATTATTATTAATTCAGATGTTGTTTTTAGCTTGACTACCCAAATAATCATACTCAGCATTCTGGTTTTGTTGTTCACACTTTTTTTTATCAGAATGGCATCTATGCACATCTCTGTGAGTTCTGTTGCTCACATGTGTCAGCACTTGAATAAAGATGGAGTTGAATGATGCAGTTATATTCTAAACTCGTTCAAGGCATGCAGAGTTTTATCCCAGTTTATCCTGGGTCTTTTCACATCACTTATTCACACAATGCAAATCTTTTAGGAAAATTCGGGGTGGGGGGAATGAGATCAATTATCCTGGGTTAAGTGGGGGGGGGGTTGGCAGCCCCCCCCCCAAAAAAAAAACCTTATTTGGTGCATTCAAAATGCATGTGCAAAACAAAAATTCAACCCACATTCTACCAGGAATATTTTCACCATTTGAATAACCCTTTGGTTGACCTAATCAGTTCAAGCCTTTCTAATTCCGCAGACACCATCTTTGCAGCCAGCATGCAATGTACTAGAGGACAGGTAGGACATACAAGGAGATAAACCACACCACACCCCACCACATGTGTGCTCCAGGCAATACAGAAATTATTTTTAAAAAAAAAAAATGTAAAGAGAGCCACAGGAACAAGCATTTCTAGGAAAATAATCCCAAGGATCCACATTCTAATTGGCAAATATAATTTGATTTCTAGCAGCTGTTTGTGATTTGAAGATGGAAAAATAAACATTAGTCCATTCTATGAAGTGCACAGAGTACATTTCTACTATGGACTTTATCACACAGGAGGCAAGTGTCCTCCTCTCGTCATTAAATCACCTTTAAATCCTGTTAATAGCACAATCAGGGGGGAGTTTATCACACCCCTGCATTGGTCGACAGACAGACAGACAGATATCTTCTTGAAGTGTGTGTCTTCAAGACCGACTCTATACTGGAGACTGTCTCTGAAGTGCATAGAGTACATGTGACTGCTGTGGTATATACCCTTCCCAACAAAATTTAGTCTAAATCCAGTTGCTAGGATCAACTAGATTTGATCCACTGATTTAGTTGCTGAATGGGAAGCCAATATTTATGTACATCTCAGTAATTCAATGGGTCTACTGTAGTTGGGCCCACAATTGGATTTAGGACCTTATATTTAGAAAAGAGGAGAGAGAAGTGGCTTTTTGGTTTCACGTTTACACAGCCTGCTGGTGGAATGACCTGCAATTTGTTTCCACCATAGAATGCGGTCTCTGTTGTGATACTCCAGTTGTGGAATGCCCTCCCTTTGGAGGTCCATGGCCTTTTTTCAGCAGTAAATTAAAACCTACTCCTCAGTCACACTTTTCAGGATCACTACTCTTTCCACAAGTTCCTTAAATCAAGTGAGGAGGAAAAGATTGTTAATTTCTTGTAGGAAAACTATGGTAAACCCTAAAGAGGTGGTTGTTGTGTGCCTTCAAGTCATTTCCAACTTATGGCGACCCTAAAGTGAACCTATTCTTGGCAAGATTTGTTCAAAGGGAGATGATTTCCTTTGTCTCTCTCTGAGGCTGAGAGAGTGTGACTTGCCCAAGGTCACCCAGTGGTTTCCATGGCTGAACAGGGATTTTAGCCTTGGTCTCCAGAGCCACAGTCCAGCCCTCAAACAACACTGGCTATGAAGAGATTGAAATAAAGATTAATAAAATAGGGGTTACAAACGATTAATACACAGTGTTGGATATTAATTGCTCATTGATCTCATGTGGTGACTAGACTTTTGCAAGTTTGTGAAATAGAATTTGAAAAGCAATTGCTAGTTTGATACTCTCTTTAATAATGACCTGCAGGAAACTTAGTATCATCTGTACTGGGGCCACACGAAAAGAATTGAGATTTTAAGAATTGCATATATGGCTGTGTCATTTATTTCTGCTGATATATTTGAAGGCAATAGCATAATATGAAGATGACTACAACACAAGTAGCTCACCATCTAACTAGGCACTAAAGTAATATATCAGCAGAAATAAATGACACAGCCATTCCTGCAACCAAGTAGAAATCTGCAGCAGCGGGCAGACACTAAAAATAATCCCATTCTCCATATGGTTGCAGTTGCCTCGTGGTTAATGTATGTTCTGATATCCTGTGGCAAATTACCATCTGTATTAACGTATTTACTTCCTTGTTTCAGGATGGAAAAAAATCCCTTAAGGACCTGTAAGCTATTCACCACAAATAATGGCAAGATCAACATTTTTGAATGTGTACTATTATGTGCTTGAAAAACAACACACACACTTTCACCACCCTTCACAAGCCCACATGTTACAGTGCATGATCCAGTCAAAAGCTAAAGCAAATGACCAGTTTCAAAGATCCATATGTGTTTGCGTCCATACTGTGTTTAGCATTGTTTTTGGATTCCCCAAACATTTTGATAACCATATGAAGAAGTGTTGTCCAAAATTATACATTTATAAAATTTCGAAGTGTAATTTCGAAGTTACAGCAGCAGAGAACCATTTAAAACTCCCCTGATCTCAGCACAAGAACATTTAAATTTTAAAAACATTCCAAAAGCTAAGTATAGCATTAAACTTTCCAAAAACTTACATTGTTTTGTTTTTCATTTGTAGCCATACGCCAGCATCTAGGCTCATTCAACAATCTTGCTACCATGGATATCCATCCCTTGCTTCAGAGTAACTGTTACCCTGTTTCCCCGAAAATAAGACATCCTCAGAAAATAAGACCTAGCAGAGGTTTTGCTGAATTGCTAAATATAAGGCCTCCTCCCGAAAGTAAGACCTAGCAAAGTTTTTGTATGTATATATATATATACACACAATATATAATAAATGTTCATTTTTTTGTTCAATAATAAATGTGAATACTTCTTCATGGAAAAATAAGACATCCCCTGAAAACAAGACCTAGCACATCTTTGGGAGCAAAAAATAATTTAAGACACTGTCTTATTTTCGGGGAAACACGGTATCTAGACACAGTTGAGCAGATTGTTCAGCCATATATTTAAAAATCCAACATACATTTTTATTCTTTTCCAGGTTGCCAAACAGCATTCCTAGAGGGCCAAGCCTGAATAATCATTTGCCATTCATTAGGCATGATGCACTGTAGCTAAACTTTGTCAGCCACAGGTGTCCAACCTCAACTTAATTGCTTCCAAAGGTGATATGATCATACTTCCAGGTAAGTCTGTTTTATTGGTCAGCTGTTCTTATCATTACAGTGCATTCACTAATCTATGGCTTCCATTCACAGATTATTACAGTGTGTGTGTGTGCGGGAGTGTTCATGCAGACACATGCACCCACACATTCAAGTTCCTTTTTGGTGACCCCATGAATTTCATAGGGTTTGCTTAGGCAAGGAATACTCAGAGGTGGTTTTGCCAGTTCCATCTTCAGAAACATAGCTTACAGCCAACAGCACCATGTAGCCATTGGCAATCTCCCATCCAAGTACTAACCGGAGCTGACCCTGCTTAGCTTTCATGATCAGATGGGATCTGGTGCCTTTAGGTTATTTATGCAGATTCGGGAATAAGGGAATAATTATTCTCCGTCTTCTTTAAGGGAAAAAAAAAATCTAGGGGGATTCACTCAAAATTACAATATCAATTGAATTAGGCATACTTTCTTCCAATAAAAAAGAACAATAGAAACAAACATTTCCCCACAAAACTCTTGCATGGTTCAGATTTGCAGAGTCTCTCTGGGGACTCTTTCACACTGAAGGAATTTCTCCCAAGTTCGAATGCAGCCAATGCGAATTCACGTGAATTCGCTTGTTTAGCGAATTCACGTGAATTCCTATTGTGTTCAGAAGGCGTTCGGAATGACTTCCCATTACCCGAAAATGACCCCTCCTTGCCCGAAATTGCGTGAGAAGCTTTAATTCGCAATAACTTGAAACCCCATGATTGCGTTTGGATTGCCCTTGGATTATACTTCCAATTTCTCACGTCTGAAAGAGTCCTGGGTTAAGTTTTATGACACAGAAGTAAAAGTCTCTTAATGCAGATTGAACATACAATATACAGTCTGGCAAACATTTCTCTAGTTTATACAAGTAAAAATGGGTTACACTCAGATCATAATTTACCTTAGCCTTTTTCAATATGTTAGGGATAGAAATCTAAAAATCAGTAATAATGAAAAGTACAGTCTCCATCAGCATGTCCTTCCAGTGATGGCAGTCGATATGAGTTCCTTGACTTCCTCTCCTTTTTCCTAGGGCTCCAGTGACGCCATTTTCTCCTCAGTCCTCCTACACCTCTCCAAATCTTTGTCTCTTCTCTTTATTTCTTCCCATTTGTCCTAGTGATCTTACAGAGCTTGGTCCTTCAGCTTTTATTTTTTGGGGTTTTTTTTGTTTTTGTTTTTGTTTTTCCCTCTGAGAACTCTCTTTCAGACTCATATAGATTTAACTATTGACTTTGTGAAATAATATCTAGAGCAACAATAAAGGCCATGTTCTTATCAATGTTGGCATAAGACCAACACCGAAATTTAGGAATATAAAGGAAAGCCAGCTGGGTGCTCTGAACGGCAATTCCTCCCTATTTGTTTGTAATTGAATGCAGGTGATGAATAAGTACTCAGAAGAGCTTAGAAGAGTTGCTTTTTGAATAACGTCTCCCAGAATCCCCCACTAGCATGGGTAGTGAACATGTTAGCTAGTGAATTCTGGGGCCTGCAGTCCCCAAAAGAAGCTCTTTCCCATGTCTTTGTCATGTCCAAAATGATATTAAATCAGCATGTATAATTATTAACTCAGACTTGCATCCACACTGCAGCAACAATGCAATTTGATACCACTTTAACTGCCATGGTTCAGTGCCATAGAATCCCGGGATTTGTAGTTTTATATCTCATATTGTCTTCCCTGTCAGAGAGCTCTGGTAGCACGGCAAACTATAACACCCAGGATTCCACAGGTGGGAGCCATGACAGTTAAAGCAGTGTTAAACTGCATTAATTCTTCAGTGCAGATGCACCCTTACACTCAAATGTGCCTAGACTCTTAGAACACCAGTTTTGCACCTCCATTTTGTTTTGGCTGAACAGCATTATTTAGCAAAAAGCATATTTTAAGACCTGCTTCTTTTTGAATACCAGCAATTTAAAAAGTACAAGGATAGGAACATTTAGTCTAATAACAGCAGATTGAGAAGCGAGGTCAAGAAGGCTAGATCACATACAAAGTCACCCTTCCAGATAGAGCCAAGTGTCTCTCAGCCCATATGGCAGCTCAGTAGTACCATCAAGTCACGGTGCTGTAGCAGCTCAGCAAAGCTAGGCAGTTTCTGTGATGTCCACAGTGTGAAGCAAAGCCAAAGCCTGACAAAAATCCACTTGACAAGAATGGGAGATAGTTGGGTTTATTAAACTTGCAAGTGGGGAAAGTTAATCTGCACTCTACAAGAGAGAAACACAAATTTATACTGTGACTGAAGAGAGGAAGCAAATAAGTTCTTTGTGGTGATGGCAAAAACAAGATGTTGTGATGGAAAAAGCCTTCCTTTGATGTTCCATTTTTAAACCTTATAAATGGAAGTCTGCCTCTTCCACTCCAGCCTCACTCTTCCATTCTCAGGCTGCTGCCACACTAAAGAGTTAATGCAGTTTGTCAATGCTTTAACTGTCATTGCTTTATCCTATGGAATCCTGGTATATGTAGATTGGTGTAGTACCACAGCTCTCTGGCAGAGAAGGCCCACAAAACTACAAATCCCAGAATTCCATAGCATTGACGGCAGTTAAAGTGATGCCAAGTTGCATTAATTCTGCAGTGTAGATGCAACCATAGTCTTCCTATGTAACCACATTATAGGTGAAGACATTACTGGTGAATCACTACCAGAGCTGGAGAAGATGGAGGGCTTGTTAATGATGGCAACTCACTCTGATGGCCAAGGGTTCCTCTTGATGTCTACTTCTCCTTTGTCGATGTTTGGCGGCACATATCATGAATGTGCCTCAGGTTGGATATGCCTGGGTTTCTCTCACACTATTACTGAACCTGTTCTTCCTATGGCCCATGGAGTAGGAGGAGAGGAGGCCAACACATGGAAAGCCAAGCTTGAGCTATGAGGGCTCCATAGAGTGGCAGCTCTCCCTCTTGCCTGCTTTCTGCCTGCTTTCTGCCATGCCAGCTCAAGTCGTTTATGATGGGCTTTGCTGGCTAGGAAACTCAGGCTCATGTCAACATTATCACAGCTATTCTCCTCTAAACTATTGCAATCCTATTTTCTCTTGTGAAGAAAAAGAAAAAAAGATACATGTATGTGCAGTGACCGTTTCTTGTCATTCTTTTTGTCCACTTCTGATTTGGTGGTTTTCCATGGGCAAGGGATAGACATCTTTGAGAGGTGTTCTTGCAAACCTTGAGGTCCCTTTATATATGTAGACTCCTTGGCACCTGGGTAAGGCCGTATGAACCCCATAACAATTGCCATACATCATTCAACCTAGCTGCTTTACCAACCGATATCCTATTGTGTATATCCCATTAATATGGTTATGTAATAAAAGATTTAAAGGGAAAGAGACTAGTGTATCTCAAAATTGATTTTTTTAAAAAAAAATAAGTGAAAGACAGTCCACCTTTTCATTTAAGCTGAAAGTGACTTTTTATTTTAAAAACCACACCACCTCTTTTTTCAGCAGAACATTCTTGTCAGCAAAGATCACTTTCCTTATTGTCTACAATCTAAGGTCAGTTTCCAGAAGGATGTTTCTCAAAGAAGTGACTTACCAAGGGAGCACCTATTTTGCAGTTCTTTATATTTCACTGCTGTTCCCCTACATGTTTCTTAAGAGCCTGATTGTTTTCTCCATTTAGACCATTTGACATTTTGCACTATATGAAATAGAGAATAAAACTCCAGTTGCAGAGGGTGAAGTGCCACAAAATCAACATATTTTCAGCTGATGTGGTCTTGCCAATTCCTTCCTCTTGGAAGCATATCTGCAATAGTCACAGAGGCCACCAAAATGGTGTCCCATGTGTCTAGTCATGTCCTTCAAAATATTATGGAATGTCTGGTTTTGCCCCTTGGGAGTGCACATCATCAGAATGGACCTGATACTGTTGGTTCTTTGAAATAAAATCCAGGATTTATCCTGAAACCCTGCTATGCATTTAATTATATGTCGGCGTGTTGTCTTTATAAAGTTCTGTACATTCTGGGTAAGGCTGCAGGGTAGATGGCTGTACTGTGGTCTGTCTTGTTCTCTTAAAAGATCAGAATATGCTGTTTTGGATGCTTTGCATAAGCCCTGAGACACTACTTGTTCCTTGTACCCACTGTGCACCAACTGTTTTGGCAGTATACAAGCTTCCTTTATGAAGTCAATTGCACTTGAACAGTGAGCCAAATGTGTCCCCCTCAAGGTATTTTTGAGCCACAACCATTGCAGACTCCCCTGGTTTGCCCCTTTTCTAGCAAAAAATGGGGTGAACAATTTCTCTATTAATTTCCATATTTCTCTATGATGGAATCTAAGGCTTGTGTACACATTGTCACAGTGATTCTCCTCCAAATTATTGCAACCTGGAATCCTCAAGGACATTTTACGTTGCTCCGTCTGTCAAAAAAATAAAAGCCCCCAAAAACATTTTTTTAAAAACAGTAGGGGCCTTTTCCCACTTGCAGGTTTTTTGGGACGGGGGTTGGCAGTCTGTACAGCCCCCAGGAGGCCCCAAGGAAGGAATTAGCCCTGAGATCTCCTTAAGTTAGCAATTTCTGACAAAAATCAAGGGCCCAAGCAGACAGGCCAAAATAAAGCTGCTTTGTGTCACTTTGGAGGTATGCTGTTTAAATGATGCATGCATCCTAAGAGGCTGGAAGCTGCGCAAAAGCCACGCTCCAGTCCTAAGGACTGGAGCGCTTCTGGCCCCTTAAGATGTTCACTGTTCAGTTTTCAGGTCATCAACAGAATGGGCAGAATGTAAGGTTTTAGGAGCTTTATCACAAAAGGAAAGAAATCAGAAGTTCAGTTGGACAGTACCATCTTTCCACATGCCTTGTTGCATATCATAGGCCTGATCTAGATTGGCAAAAAGAAGTGTGTTCATGGCTGCATGAAAGTCTAGCCTTTAGATGAGAAAAAGGGAAAGTGTGCCATGAAAACGCTTTTTTAGCATTTTAGGGGAGAAGAAGCACCTTTAAAAAGGTGCTGGTTTTACCAGCTTCTTTTTTAAAAACTGCGGAACAGCGCAGCTCCATCTAAAGGCTGTGGTGCAGCTCCTAAGCATTAAGGAAAAGGCAACTTCATGTCTCACTTTCCTGCCAATCTAGAAAGCCCCAATCTTTTCTTTTTTTTCCTAGCTGAAAAAAATCCATTCAACAAAAGACTTGCTTTTTTGACCATCTTCCATGGGAAGAGAACTATAGAGCTACAACGTCAAGTGATAAGGCATGTAGGAAGGTGCTACTACCCAGCTCAACTCCCTCTTTCTTTTCTGGTGCAAATTCTCCTTGGTGTTTTGATTTTGTGCTTCAAAAAAACATCATTTATTCAAATTAAAACACGGTGGCTTGATTCAGACAAAACTATGGTTTGGTACCATAAGAATGAGTCCTATGCTTCTTTCTTCCCTCTCCCCTGACATATGAAACTTGGATTAGTACATAAGCAGATCATGATCTGACTATGCTATTACATCCACAATATCAAACACTGATTTGCACTTGCACTTGTCTAGAATAGCAAACCACCATTTGAAGTTGGCTTGAAGGACAAGCATTTATCAGAATTTGCCAGTTCAGACTGAACAGCAAGCTAGAGTTTCATCAAAATTAGGAAACAATTTATTATAGCACAGCAGTCAGAGGAAGAGGAAGATAGGGGTAATACTTATTGTGCCAGATAATAGTTTAGCAGTACATTGAGCCAATATAGCCTGAAGAACATAGGTTTCTTTTGTGAATTGGAACAGTACTTTTGATTCCCCCCCACCCCTTTCCCTTGCTCTTCATTATGTTTTGAGCATCATTTTACTGTTCTCTTGTGCTAGAATGATTTTACGCTAGTGATGGAATGCGTGTTTACCAAAGCTTAACAGTTCACTCATTTGACATTGTAGAAGTCATTTGATACTAGAGCACTGATACCATTCAACAACATGTGAGCTCACTTGAAGAAGTGAAATAATGTTTTGTTTGCATTCTAGAATTATAAATATATGGGATTTTTTTTAAAAAAAAAAAAAACCTTCTTCAGTGTTTTTGTTCAGTAAGAAAATTAAAAATGAACATTATTTAGTATGCTTTACATGCCATTTGAAGAACATGTTAAAGAAAGAGTCCCAGATTAGCACTATATAGAAATTCCTTGGGCCACAGCTACTACCCAGAACAATGTTGTACATCTGATGCTATGCATCAAAAAGGGGAGAAGCAAATTCTGCATATATGTACTTTATTGTTTTATATAAAAGCCTTCTTGTCAATCAACCGGAATATTGTAACAAGATAGAAATCACATAATAAATAAATAATAAAAAGATGAATGTCTACCTAAAACAATATGGATCATGAAGTTTCTGCAGAGGCAGGGTTGGAAAGAGATAAAGAGTGTGAACACATTTCTCTTATGAAGGTATTGAGAACCTTGAAGAATTTACACATAAAAACACTGTTATTCAGTGTCAACCTCTCCGCCATCATAGGAAGACTGTAGCAATACATCAACATCATGTTTATGTAATACTAATCCACCAAATTTTTAAAATGGTAAGTTGTTCACCATCTAGTGAGACTATTTTTGCATAGATCACTTGAAATAAGAAATGTGTTCTGTATGAAAAGAGTGCCCTTTCATTAGATAAAATACAGTGGTCCCCCGGGTTACGAAAGTAATCCGTTCCGGGATTACTTTCGTAACCCGGAAGCTTTCGTTTCCCGGGGGACCGCTAAACTCAATGGACCGCGCGGCCGATTTAAAGGGGCCGCGCGGGTTTTTTTATTCGGATCCCGGGGGATCTTTCGGATCCCGGGGGATATTGTAGCGGTCCGGCGGCTTTCGGATCCCGGGGTTTTCGCAACCCGGGGGATTCGTAAGCCGGGGGACCACTGTAGCTAAATGTATCTTCAACACACTCTTGATACAAACGGGAAGAACGACTAAGTGGTAAAGCCCATTTTTGGCATACAGAAAGTCTCAGTCCAGTACCTGGTTTCTCCAATTTAAAGCTGATAGTAAGCATCAGGATTGATAGTGGTCTCCTGCTTGAGACTCTGGTTTGTAAATTACTTTTTGGGCTAAATCTACCAGCATCCCCTTGCCAGCATAGCCACTGTGAGAGGAGCTAATAGACATGCTGGCTGAGGGGATTCTATGAGTTATAGTAAAAAAAAAAAAAAAAAAAGTAATTTTCCCAGGATCTGGACCTTGGAGAACCACTTTTACTCAGTTCTGAGCTAAACAGGTGAGTGATTGAATCTGTGTAAGTTAATTTGATAAGACATTCAAAATCAGAAATGTTATGATTTGATGAATTGCATTTTAGAAGTACGTTGCGTGTTGGAATTTTACAAAGGTTGTTGTGGTGGTGTGCCTTCACATTGTTTCCAAATTATGAGAACTCTAAGGTTTCTCTTTGCCTTTCTGACAGCGTGACTTGTCCAGGGACACCCAGTGGATTTCAATGGCAGAATGGGATTTGAAGCCTGGTCTCATCATCATCAAAGTCCAACACTCAAACCACCACACCAATCTGGCTCTCTTCATAAAGGTTCTTGCTCTTATAAGAAGGCGTGTATAATATAAAATGGCTACTCAAATATATGAGTAGATTTCTACTAGATAATACATCTAGAAGCCAATATACACTTCTAGAAGCTATTTCACACATTTTCTTCCAGATGTACATTCAGCCAAAGAATACCTGGCTGGTTATTTTCACTTTACAAAATATAACTCATACATGGGCACAGATTTCTGCATGTGAAATGATAATGCTGCACTGAAGTGCTTAAGTAGGTGGTTGTTGTTATTTCATTGCTGATTTTCCTCACTTTTCCACCTCCATCTTAAAATTTGATGATGTCTTCAGTTTCTTCCTGATCTTTCAAAATAAAAACTCCAAATCATCAATATAAATAAGATTCAGATGTATAAGTATGTAAATTTTCCAGTCTTGAAGGAGATACAAAGTTCAAAAAATGAATCAGAAAAAGAAACCAAGAAATTTGCATCCAAACTAAAACTATTTTCTTCATTCATTTAGTAATCTATCCTGGGAATGTCTGCCTGAAATCAAAACAAGAGAAGCCGGAACTGTGCAGAATTCTGTCCTGTGCTTTTGTCAGATGGAATATGAGCTCTGTGGGATAACATTTCAATAACTTTAGAAAAATTAAACCAATTCAAGCAATTGTGCAAAGAAAAATATGACTGGTCAAGATAAAAGATGTATACGTATTAGAGCAGATCCTATCTATATTATAGATTCAATGTAATGAACAACTGTGGTTCTGAAGAGATGGCTGAACTGCAATTTCCATGAACACAGCAATAATGAGAGATTTTGGTAATTATAGGCAAACACTTCTGGACAGCCAAAATTGCCCACCCACTTATTTGGGTGTGCATTAACTACAACAATATTGTTTGATTTCTTTATAGCAGTTAATAAATCCCACATCCATAACAGAGCTGTGACTGAATAGGTTTTGATTCCTGTATTATAGTGCAGTAGGGAAATTTAGACTGCTTTTATCTTTGGGAACATGATGGTAGAAGCTGTACGTCACTGGACTCTCAGAAAAATAGTGGAGAGAGCCACAATTTATATGGAATATTGCCCCCATTTGAGGACATCTGTAGTGCATGATGGGTGTACTATGATCCCAGTCAATAGAAGTAAAGGACTTCATCACATGATCCCTCTTCCCAACACAATCTTGTTAATGAAAGAAATTCCAGTTATGCTAACACAATTCACAAAAACAAAAGAACCCAGGCCTTTCTGGAATAGCAAGGGGAAGAGGGAGAGAGGAGAGGAGGAGACACTTACACTACTTGACTGCCCAATCCCAGAACTTCCACAGGAGTAATTTACCATGCCCGAGTACTAAAACAATACCAGTGTGATTGGGAGCTTATTGACAGGTTTTCCCTATCAATGACAAGGTGTGCTCCAACTTCACTTTGAGATGGAAACATGGGTATTGCCAAAAGACTATTTTCCAACTTTTATGGCATCTTAAAAGTGATGTGTGATAAATTCCAAAGTTTGACGATGGATAATCCCCCTCAATGTACTTGGAAGAGAATAATAAGCAAGCAAGCCTCCATTATGCTGCCTGAGACCAACTATTTCATGTCTTCTCCCATTCCAGCAACCTAACTCTTCCACCTGGAAATTACAAATCTTCATTATGTCCACTGGTATCTGAGAATCCTTATTTTTCTGGTCATTTATCTCTAGGAATCCAAAGCATTGTTTTAGTCTCAAAACAGCAAAGTAGGTGTGTCACCAGTAAATAAACAGTTTTGGTTGCAACACATTTCCAAGATTCATCAACAGTGCCAAGCTTTCTTCCCAGATTATGTGACACAAGACAGATATTTGGAGCATGGTGGGCTGGTCCAATTGTGGTTGACTTATTTGGTTACTTCTGTTCCCAGCATTTTGATATATTATTTGAAAACAAATATGTAATATAAAACATCAGTCTCTCTCTCTCTCTCATTTTACCTATTGTAAAAATTCTGCCCCAAACAGATGGGAAATATTGTGCTGAGCCACATATGTACATGCAAATCTTTGCAACCCAGGCCATTATTTGTTGAATGTTAAGCTACACAAAGCAATCTGGACCAACAGCAGGCACCTAAGAGGAGGTGACCCAAAGTATGGATAGTCTGAAAGACATATATATGTAACCAAAAGAATTAATGCTTAAGCAAATGCTAATTAGTTACGGGAAAGGGTAAAACTCCAATAGGTGAAGTAAAAAAATACTGCTTTATTCATTACCCACCATGTAATGAAGTGTTTACAGGTTAGTGTGCACAGGTGTATAACTGTGTATAGAAAGTGTCAAATTTCACTGTAATTTATCTTCCAAGTTGATGAGATGTGGCATGCAATTTTGTACACTGACAGCTCAGTTAGCTAAATGTCATTGGCCTGTATAAAAATTGAAAGCAAAAAGGTTAACACCCACCATATCAATCACTTGCCTTTCCATAAGGTGATGCCTGATGTGCATACTTTACCTGCTCTACTATTGTGAACAAGCCTAGAAAGGAAATAATAAGCAAGCAAGAGTGCAACTTCGGGAGGCTGATTTACCTAGATGAGTAGCCTATATATAAAGTCAGTAGAAGGTTTCTGTGGGTGAAAGAAAATCTACTAGGTAGAAACTTCTGATCATATCATAGATGAATTAAGATTTATCCCTTCTTCAAATCAAGAGGCCCTCCAGATGAGGGGAAAAAAGTATTCAAAAGACCCAGGTTTAGTTCCTGTACAAACTGATTTTATTTTAGAGAGCCACATGTCATTTTCTTCTCCACAAGGTATTTCCTTGAAACTCCTAACATTATCAAGGACCTTTCATTCCTATTTCCTAGGTCAGTTTAAATTAACACAGTATTTTTCCAAAATGAAATGCATTTCTACTTGGCAGTCTGTCTGTATTTTTCCAGAACTCTATAAATAAGATGGCCACTGACAGTAAAACAGTAAAAATCTGTTTCCAGAATACAGTTTCAAAGCAAAGGAAAGAGGTATGTTTGCACCAAAACAAAATGATCATAATGTTTTAACTAGTGAAACATTATTAGAGCACTTGCGCACTTTGACTATAACTCCTGATTAATAATAAAGAAGGCTCAATGAAAATACGTAAAAATCAGTTTCTGAAATGTTGCATGAATCTAGAAGTGATATATGACCAGTGGGAGAGGGAGGGGGAAAAACAAAAGGAAGGAGATAGTGAGAGAAACTTGGGATATTTCAAGAAAGAGTTCAGATACAAACCTGGGAATATGCAGGTAATTTAAATTTTAAAAAAAGAGATGGAAAGTCTGAATACTTCCAAGTACTTTTTTCCCCTCTCTGGGTCAACCCAAAGAGTAACAATGTATTAATTGTTCTTTATTGTAACCCTTGTGTTTCAGAATTTTTTTGTGGGGTGGGGGGACTTGCACTGAATGAGTTCTGCCAGAATCATTTCTGGAATTCCAGTGTATTGAAGGCTAGCAATTGAATTTGCATTGCATAAATTTCTAGTATCATTTCCAATGGACTTTAATGCTCCTGAACCCACTGGGAATTCCAGTGTTTGCCAAAATGAGCTAATGTCTTGTTTTACATCTTGTTTTAAGTGATAAATAAATCAATATGTTTTTACTTTTTGTAACCTTACTGTTATTATTTTAAATTGTTCCAGTCTGATTTTGTTGTACATCACCCTGAGATCCTTGAATATGAGGAAGAATGTAACTAACTAAATAAATGAACAAATAAACCTAGCAAGAACCAGAGTATGTCACTTCTGCTCCTTGGCATCATGGCTTGCCATGGAACTTTTTTGTCCCAATGTTACATTGTCTGGGACCAAGAGGTACCCTAGTGGTAAATGAGGGGTAGCTTTGTTGGGACAGGATTTGTCCCAAACATTTTTCAGTTCTGTAAAAAGAAACTGTACATGGAAGCTGACTGAAAGTTGAGGACAATTGTTTCTAAAATTCGTCATGTGGCAATCCCACAGAATGCCTACATCACAAGCCCAATTCTATGTAGATACAGCAACAAAACATGACACTGGAGAACTGGTGTGGAATGATTAAAGCAGATATTTCACACAAGCTAGGAATGTGTAACTTAGTTTTTATGCATAACTAAATAATGTCTCCTGGCCTGAACCACGAAGCCCACTTTAACAGCCAGCAGCTGCATCAAGCTTAGTAGCTCTGTTCAACAGCTAACTGGGGTGCAAAGAGGATGACATCTTCATCCCCCCTTCCACCAGCAAGAGAGGCAGAGATAAGGAATTGCAACAGGGTTTTGATTGTCACAGTGGACTCTTTCATACAAGGCTAAATTGGAAGTATAATTTAAGGTCAATTCGAATGCAATCATGGGTTTTACGTTATTGCGAATTAACTCTTCGCATGCAAATTTGGGCAAGAGGGAAGCCAATTCGAATGCAATCATGGGTTTTACGTTATTGCGAATTAAAGCTTCGCATGCAAATTCGGGCAGGAGGGGGTTATTTTCAGGTAATGGGAAGTAATTCCGAATGGAGCAGGGGTTCATGTAAATTCGCTAAACAAGCGAATTTACATGAATCCGCATTGGCTCCATTTGGAGTTGGGAGAAATTCCTCCCCGTTTGAAAGAGTCCAGTCTCACTCACAGATTAGACTGGAAATGCCATTGTCCTTGTGTCCCAATCAGCACCTGAACTGACCTTCCTCAATGCGGCTACTGGTTGTTACGGTGAGTTAGGTGAGGGACATTTACAACCATGGCTAGAGAGATTGCAAATAGCAACAGTCTAATGTTAAGCACCTTTACTGAAAAAGTGAACCCCTCTGACCTTAGTGGTATAAAAACCATAGTAAGTATGCTTAGAACTGCAACCTATGATTTTTGCCTCTACACAACAAGTGGAATTGCAATCCACATTCTCTAACAAGCATGAAACTCAGCTTCTTCCCCCTCCTCCATCCTGCTATTCAAGCTTCTTGCAGCTTGGTTCTCTTGCTCATCCCCCTTTTGGATGCTTTTTCTTCCCAAAAGAAAAAAAAAATCCTGACCTGCAGTATTGCTGCTCTTGTGTCCCAGGGTCTCCTAGCCTTTGAGCTCCATTTGCAGATTCTGGCTCACCCTTTGGCCATCTATCACATCCTACCAACATCAGACCCATTTACCAGAAGCTATTGCCAGGCCCTTTGCTCATTCACATGGAACAAAGAGATGAGGATGCAACCAGCAGTTTCATGCCATACAGAATGTAGAAATTGCTTTGGCTCCAACAAGCTACAGTGACTAACAACAGATTGACAAAGGCAGACTGGTACCAAGGAATAATTTATTACAGGGTAGTCTTAAAAGAGGAAATGACAGAATGCCATTTGTCACCTGGAGCTCTCAACTGAAACCACACAATACATTTAATCAGTGAGCTGCAGTCCATCATGGACAATGGCAGTTCCTTTTCACCAGTCCTGTGTGGTAGATCTGTACTTGTTTACAATTGCCCCAATCTAAACTAGCTACTGACTAGCAACAATGGGCCACACAGCAAGGATACAGAAAAAGGGATCTGAATGTACAGCAAATATAGATACCAATTCTTCCCTGCACCCCACAAAAAATCTACTTTGGTGCAAAATCCTTACAATAATGTTACTCACAACATCAGGAATTCATTTACATATCCATCTTCCATTTTATGTTAGCAATGCCTCTCTGCATTCTACAAAGGTAAATAACTCAGTCGCCACAGAAAAGAATAAAAGGACACCAATCTAAGCTAAGAAATGGCAATACTAATAAAAACAGGGGAAAATATTTCCACCTCCCAGGACACTCCATCACTTGCCTTAAAGTGGACATGTGGAGCCACTGTGAAGCAAAGACACCTCACCGTGTGATTAGAGAAAGACTGTTTGAAATTACCACACTTTGGCTTAAATCCTATAGTTAGTCCCAATTAGAGAAGACTCACTGAACCATAGTCAACCATATGTGTTGACTCACTACTGTCGATGTCAGTATTTTTTCATTTGATATCCCTCCCTTGGATCCATGCATACTATGTACTGTATTTGTAAAATTTCAGATACCACTTCATACAACTTTGGAAATTGGATACAGTCCATGAAAGCTCATGTTTCAGTAAATCAGTTAGTCCTTAAAGTGCCACAGGAAACTTTGCTGAGTTTGCTGATACAGACTAACACAACTGCCATGTTGGAAAATATTTATATCCTTGAGATTCTGAGTAGCACTTGACATATGTGATGAATGTATCCACTAAATCTTATGCAATAACATTTCTTTAATCTCTTTTTATTGTTTTTACTTGAGTAAGAAATAAAAAAAAATATTAAGAGAGAAATAACAGAAATAAGTTACAAATTATAAACTAAATATAATCAACTGCAAAAACCAAAATCAACAACTAACAATACAACTAACAAAAGATTACTTTCAACTATTTCTTCTACAAGTACAATTCATTATAAATTCCACCCCTCTTTACTCTCCCTATTAAGTACCATTCTTCATATACATATACTGTACATATACATGTATATAAAGCTCATATTAACTAATAAATGTAACAACCATCACATCACCTTATTTTTGTTCATTAATAATTTCCAATCTTTCCAAAATTTTGTTAATAAATTTTCTTTTATCAAAATAGACAATTTGTCGATCTCTGCTAATAAGTTCATTAATAATTTCCAATCTTTCCAAAATTTTGTTAATAAATTTTCTTTTATCAAAATAGACAATTTGTCGATCTCTGCTAAATCCTTCAACTTAGATGGCCACAGCTCCTTCATAGCAATTATGTCCTTCCATTTCTGAGCATATAATATTCTAACAGCTGTGGCAATATATTGTATCATTCTTTTCTATAGATGTCATCTCCAAATGTTCATCTATCATTCTCAGCAGAAAAAATTCAGGCTTCAATCAAAAGTTAAACAATTTTAAAATTGCATTAAGCTGTGTATTTGAATCCACTACCTTGTAGCTTTCACACATGACCACCACATGTGGTATAATGACCCTTCCTCAGTATTACATTGCCCACATTCATTTGGTGGTCTTTTATACATGTTAGACAATTTCTCTGGTGTCAAGAACCAACAATATATCATTTTATAAAATTCTCTTTAAGATCATAATACTGATTTAGGGCTGGTAGAGACCTGAAGAAAGCTTCCTGGTGGCGTGGAGGTGTGGCATCCAGACAGCAGCATGCCCCTACACCGCCAGGAAGCCACACTGCAGACTGAACTTGCGGCAGCTTCACAGCATTTCTGTAGCATAGTGTTTACACACCTTGCGCCACAGAAACACGGATAAAATGCCACCACAGCAGCAAAGGTGCCTTTTTCCCGGTGTAAAAAGGAGTGGCTTTCTGTCACTTCTTTTTGTGCTAGGAAATGCCAGATCGGGACTGCATCATGTGGCTGCTCTGGCCACAATCTGCTAATCAAAAGGGTGGTGCCACTCCGCCCCTTTATAGCCGTCTGTTTCAGCCCTAAATTTCAAATCTTTTCAGCACATTCTTTCTCACTGTTCCATTTACATGTTGTGCAAACATGTTGTGCATGTTATATCCAACATTTCTGGCCCATTATAATAAATCTTTCTGCCATAGATTTTTTTTAAAAGTCCTTTGAAATAATAGGTATTGTCTGCAACAGAAAAGCATTCCGGGTAACATATTCATTTTTAATATAGAAATTCTCCCCAATAGAGAAAGGTTTAAACTCTCCAAGCTCTGAAGATCCCTTTTTATTTCATTCCACATCTTAGCATAATTATTTTGAAACAACATACAGTTTGAATAACTCATTGTAATCCATCTTTAATTTGTCATGCTCCATTGCTTTTGCTGCAACAGAATAACAGACACCTCTCTGGAAGTTCAAAAAGCTAATGCACCCATCAATGCTCATTAGACTGATAACAGATCTACATGATCTGTTATAATGGCTTTGCAAGATATAGGGGCAGATTCTTCACAGACAGACATCTCTCTGGAAGTTTGGAAAGGATTTATCTGAAACATTTTTGTTTAGGGAAACAAAATTAAGAAAGACAAATCAGATAAACAATTGTGCTTCATGATGCTTTAAAATGTCAGAATATAATGTTTGGCTGTTTCCTCTGCACTACTATAGTTGTCAATTGTTAAAATATTCGTAACCTAACAAACTATAAAAGAGGTCCAGATGTTCAAAGTGAAATTGAAAGAGGGAAGCTATGTAATCTAGTTTCATAAGTGAGATAGGCTGGATTAGAACAGCAATGCTATTGATGCTAAATGTATGTGTACTAATCTATCCAGAATTTGGAGATAGCATGCTATAGTATAGATAACCATTTTATTCTTAGTGAAGTACATTTGGTATCAAAGAAGGTGGGGCACTCCTTTCTGGAAAGAATATCTGGTCCTTAACTTTAGGAAGAGCTAGGGGAGAAACGTAAAGATGCTCATACATCTTCTTACTTATAGGAGATAAATGAGCAGGAAGATTTTAACTATTTTTAACCTTTAAACAAGGTTAAAACAGGGCAGGGGAGTGTAGTGTTCCAGGAGGCCATTATCCTTCAGTTTGATTCCATTCATTACACTGTAGAGAGATCCAACATGTAGCAAAAAAGTGTAGGAGCTGGATTAGCTAGCCTGCCCACTACCTGAACAGCAGGAAGTATAGCAGCAATGCTTCCTACAGCAGCTTTTTGAAGTTTCAAAGTAGAGTAACATGTTTTTAAAGGTTAAAAAAAATAGATTAACTCACACATACATATGTCCCCTGCGGAATGTCAATTCAAATTCAAAATCATTTGTGTATGGAAATGAAATGGCAAGCCCAGTTTTAACAATGGTTGTTCATGAACAAAGGCATTGGGAACTAGCCTTTGTTTGTGGAAATGAAGTCGCAAGACCAGTTTGGCATTGGAAACTAGCCTGTAGGTTAAGATAATAAATGAGTGTAGGGTGCCCACAAGAGGATGGGGATCAGATAGTGTTGAAATGTGTGTAGTGTTCCAGGAGGCCATTATCTTTGTCCAACCCATTGCTTAGGGGCTGTAGTCTTTAAATTAGCTCCAATTCTGCTCTTTCCAATCTGCCTTTGTAGTTCTTTTGTTCAATGACCGCTGTTCTAAGATCTGAGATGGAATACCTTGAGAGACTGAAATGCTGTTCCAGTGGTTTTTGTGTATTTCCATTCCTAATGTCTGATTTATGTCCGTTTATTCTCTGGCCTGTTTGCCCAATGTAGAATGCTGATGGGTATTGATAATGTACCAATGGCATATATATGTCTGTGCCTGGCTTCTGCTCCACCAAATGAGGTCTATGAAAGCTCAGGCTGCCAAGTTCTTTATTTCAGCTAGTCTCAAAGGTGCTACAAGATCTCTCTACATACTGATACACCAGACTAACATGGCTACATCTTTGAATTCTATCATGATGAGGATATGTGTGTATGCGCGTGCATGCACGCACCATCAGGTCATTTTCAACTTATGGTAACCTTAAGGTAACCCTATCATAGGGTTTTCTTGGCAAGATTTCCTCAGAGAATGTTGATGATACCTAATAAATATTACTCTACTATACTACATTGAGACACACTCACAAATACTGCACCATCTTACCTAGAGAGTGGCCCATTTCTTGGTTATGAATTATTTTAAGCACCGTAAAGAATACTGCTAATCTCTTTTATAGTCTTTTGAATTTTGTTTGTTCCTGCTGAGCATCATGGCTAAGAATGTCTCCATGCTGAATTTGAAATGGTTTGCAAATGTAACCAGTCTGTGCAGAATAACTAAAATCGAGGGGGGAGGATGTTACACCAAAACAACAATAAAGCAACAAGTTAAGAATCAAAAGCACCTTATTATGTATAATGCTCACATAAGCCCTTTACAACTGTAGGCGCCGAATCTGAAGGACACTCTTGAATATTCTTTTCACAGCTCTTGCAGTAAACAGAGGCTTTCCCTTGTTATTACAATACAGCTCCATTTGTTATTATTCCCCGTTCGTGTGAAATCTAAAAGCCAACAAGGGAATTTAGAAAGACAAATGTGACATTCAGGGAGAAAATCCAATATAATTTTATGTGTGGGGTTGGGTTTTTTTTTTTTTTTTCATAGTACATACACTCCCCAGGTACATCAAGTAATTTAGAAAGAAGATGTAAGTAAATTCTAACAAATGTACAGGTACTTTGGAAAATGGATGCTTTCTTGTCATATCCCCAGGTTTTATTATGAGCATTACTCTTGTCCTAATTGCAGAATATAAAAACAAGTCACGCCACAGACCTGCTGAGGAGCAACGTAGTGCCCGCAGGCTGTATTAGAAGGGCAGCCTTTTGCATTAGTGCAACATGTGATATTTTTATCACTCTCCTGGCAATGCACACACGCACGCACACACACACGCACACACACATATATACATACACACCAAAAATCAGTAGTAAATCAATTAAAGGTGTTAGAGGTATTGGCAGGTTAACAAGTAAATACTGACAGCATGGTAAATTGAAAAAGCTCCTCTTAGCATGAAAGCAAGAGGGGTAGAGTAGTAATTTAAGGGTAGCAGGAGGTTGAAAGGCACAGTGGAAAGAGACCAAGGAGAGAGTCGCCATGTGTGTTGAGTTTAACATGATGTTAATTTTGCATTAGGAGGACATAAACAGGCAAGCACAGGAAGAATGGCAGGGGTTTTTTGCTCTAGAAATAAAGCACAATCTCCATTCTGGAAGTCAGCACATTCTGTCACAGACCAGGTGGGAGTCTAGTTATCTTTTGGCACATTTCATTTCAGAAAGGCCTGAGAAATCTGGGAATAGTTCACAAGTCTCACTGATCACTACAGGTATATACAGAAATAGACATGCTGGCTATACTGCAAAGAACTATAACATCCAAAACCCACAAAAAGGATCACAGCATTAGGAAAGTTGAGAACCACTGCTATAGGCAAAAAAGGAAAGTATATTCTTGAGCAACTTCATCTAATAGGGTTGATAGCACTTTGGAAAAAAATTGCCCAAAATCCATTGGGCAGGTTTCACAGAATAAATGACTACTTTCAGTCACCAGCTCCAAATTTGCTTCTCTCTTTGATCTTCTGAGTGTAGCAGAAACCACTGGCTTGGATAAACAGCCAAGCTGACCCACTGTCACAGAAGGCACAGTTTTATTACAGCCAGGACTCCCTGCATCGAAAGGTGCAAGAGAGACCCTGAGTATTCTTTGCAGCAGGTTTTTATATACAAGCACAATACAGGAAAACCGGACCCCCAAACTCTTTCCCCACCCCTGATTGCAAATCATCTACGTTACTACATACATTCTATGGTGTTAGCAGATGAACATGTTTAGTAATTGTAGAAATTGTTCTAGTTCATTATGACATTGTTTATGAAACAAGAAATTCTCTAACTGCCTAGCTCAAGGGGTTTAGCCAGATTGGGAAGCAAGTGTTCATAAACAATAGCTTCTTGCAAGACTTGCTCACTCTGAAATTAGTCTTTGCAAAAGCCGAATTCTAGCTTCTATTGAGACCTCAAGTCAACATCTAGTCTCACCCAAAAAATCATGACCACTGAGAGTTTATGAAAGCATTTCTGATATAATTCTTCAACCAGGCGCCAAAGTCCACTTCATGACCAATGAAGGCCATACTCAAGAAATGCTGGACCTGAACCAGTGCAGCCTACTAATGCTCCTACTTTTGATTGGCTAGGCTGTGCTTTGTTTTAAAAAGCTACTCTTTATTTCCTAATTGCACTGTCATTAAATAGTAATTGTACTAAACCTGACAAGTTTGCAGGTGAAGGGAGGAGTTATGCCTCCACTTTCCCAGACCAATACAAAACATATAGAGCAAGAAGGGTATTATAGGGGCTAAACAGACAAGCAAAAAGAGGTGCTTTCAGGCTGGCTTGAAGGTGTGGCATTTAGATGACACATGCCTTGAAGCCAGCAGGAAAGTGCCCTCTAGGTGCCTTATGCAGAGAAAAGCCATTTCAAAAAGAAGCAGTTTTTTTCCGCTTCTTCCTGGCTTGAAGCCACGTCATGTGGTCACGACATAAGCACTCCAGCTGCCTTGGCAGCCGGCGGTGCAGTTGGTGGGGTTTCAATGTGGCTTTAGAAAAGGCAGCTTCAAGCCACTTTTTCTTGCCCATCTGTTTCGCCCCATACTTTGACAAATTTACCACTATGGATGTTTGTATACTGTGAGAAGTGGAGGGTGGTTAAAATCAAGGTTTACTCAATACACTAGTATCAGTTGTTCCTGTAATGCTGTATTTATAGCACAAAACTCATCAATAGTGTGCCTCTTCACCTCAATCATTAGGATCTCAGTTTCTCTGCTTTGTCTTGCTGTTGTCTCACCTGACAACAAGTTAGCAAGTTGTTATATAATTACTCCTTTCTACAAAAACAACCAGGTTCTTTTATCACAACTAACAATTACCAGTGAATCACATGCATTCATTGTTCAAGTACATCATTTATTGAACTTTTGCCATCTGCTGTTATGTAGGATGAGAGGAAATACCTTCTTGGGGCCAATTCCAACATATTGACCTATATCCCACAAACCATTAGCAAGAGGAAAAGTGCATGTCTGTTGGATTTTCCAACTACACAAGTGTGTTGCTGGGCAAAATCAGCATCAGATTATTTGAATAATTCTCATTGTACCTATCTGCAAGAGAATTCCAGCACAGATTCATCTGTGTATATTTACTGGTTTGAAGGAAAAAGAAAAAATGCCAACTGGTGGAATCTCTTTTCCTGCAGTTTGCATCCATTGTTCCACATTCTAGTCTCTGGAGCAGCAGAAAACAAGCTTGCTCCCTCCTCAATATGACATCCTTTCAAATATTTAAACAGGGCTATCATATCACCTCTTAACCTTCTCTTCTCCAGGCTAAACATCCCCAGCTCCTTAAGGCGTTCCTCATAGGCCACGGTTTCAAGACCCTTCACCATCTTAGTTGCCCTCCTTTGGATATGCTCCAGTTTCTCCACATCTTTTTTGAATTGTGGTGCCCAGAACTGGACACAGTATTCCAGGTGGGGCCTGACCAATGCAGAATAGAGCAGAACTATTACTTCCCTTGATCTAGACACTATACTTCTATTGATAGAGCCTAAAATCAGATTGGCCTTTTTGGCTGCCACATCGCACTGTTGACTCATGTTCAACATATGGTCTACTTGGACTCCTAGATCCCTTTCACATGTGTTCTCATTCAGCCAGGTGTCTCCCATCCTATATCTGTGCATTTTATTTTTCCTCCCTAAGTGCAGAACCTTACATTACTCCGTGTTGAATTTCATTTTGTTAGCTTTATCATTCAGTTGATCAGATGGGAGATTTGGCCAGAACCCTATCTCCCCTACCTGGAGTGTTGATGACAGAGGGAAAATGTAATAATAAATGCATAACATTTTTCTCTTTTTCAAAACTTTTGTTGAAAGTAGCATAACTTTACAAAATTCAGCAGAACAAAATGAAGTCTATGACTTGAAAGGATTCCTTAGCAAAACATATAATACACAGTTTTCTAGTCTTCAAGTTAGGCTATCATGCCAAAGACTAAATGGGAACCACATGAATCAAGATTATCTCTGTTCCTATCAAGAAAAAAAATGGAAACTAATACGTAATGAAGGAGTCCAAACCGGTTGTGTCCGTTTTTTCATGACAAAGAGGGACCACAACTTCTCATACCAACAGTCCAAAGATAAATTGTTGAGGTCTTCCCCTTTTTCAGCAAGCACCGTAACAGATGGTAAACAGCATTTATACTAGTGGTGTTTTGCTTTGTTTTAGTAGTAAGCTTTTTGTTAACACAAGGGCACCAGAGACATATGCAGACGTGAAACAATCTGCAAGCATTATCCAAAGTGCTAAACTTTTTTTTTATTTTTTGCCATATTCATTTGTTTTTTCACATACGTCACCATAAGAACAAAACAACAGAGACATAAAACCTGACTGCACACATAATATATTTCCCACACCCACTACCATAACACAACACAGCAACATATCTGATTTTTTTTTAAAAAAAAAAAAGACTTCCCACTTCCTATCCTTTGGTCTATGGTTATCAAATAATTACAATTCCATGATTTAAATATCCAAATTAATATGTGCACCTCTGCTCCTAATCATATAAAATCATTTATATTTAAAAACCTGCCAAGGTTATAATTTCTTCCCTTTCTCGTATATACTTCAGAAATGGCTTTCAGTAACATCAACAATCCACCAAACAGTGATGCCTTTAGTGGGAAAACCAAAATGCACTATATACATTATACATATATTGATTGTCCCTATAAAAATATCCTTCTTCTGCAAAGTTATCTATGGATTTTTCCTTTAATAATGTAGTTAATTTGTCCATAAAGGCTAATCCTTTACGTAGCTGTAGCTTTTCACTATAGACAGGACTTGCATATTATCTGCAAGAAGCTCATAGAGAGAGGAAAAAGTAAGCACACCAGCATATGTATGATGGCCTTTATTATTCCATTGTTGCTGATATTCCATCACTACTTCTGGCAAGTCATGTTGCTTCCAGCGATCCATATGAGAAAGAATAGCCTTCCTCTGCCACTTACAGGCCTAACACAGACATTACTGCTGCTACGTATTGCTATCTCAGCATCTTGATTAGCCTAAATAAATGCACAAACGCATATATACACAGAGAGAGGCACACATAGTATCTTCTACAGTGCCTACAAACTGAGTTGCGAGATCCATTATTCAACAGAAAACACAATGAAGTTTCCGTCATTTCCATAATAATTATGCAAATGAGTTCACCTTTGTAGCAATCTGTGTAAAGTTTATGGTAATCGCCTTCCTTTGAGTTATAGGATGTCCTTGAAGCTGCAGGATGTGTGAAGATACTCATGTACTGGAGGGAGAGGACCACTTTAGGTCTTAGCCTGATTTGCTCTCTATCATTGCTCAGCAAATTCTGTGGAGGAAAATGGAGAAAAATCCTCTCATGAGGCACATGCATACACATCCATCACTTTCTCTGAATGGAAGCCTGAATCTCTTACAACAACTAGCAGAAGCATGTTTATTGTGCACCAAATGATTTCTGGAAGTAGCTCTTAATCTGCTTCTGTCACCCAGCTCAAGTACTAAAGAATTTTAACCATGCATCTTCGTGACTCTTCATAAGCACTCTGTTTGCTGGGTTTGAAAAGAGTGAGAGCACCTGCTGATTGCAATCCACCTGGCTTGCCCACGGCACAATATTTTAAAGAGATTATGCATCAGTCATTACACAGTAAACAAAAGCATGTGGCAAAATGGTGGGAGAGCAGTGATCATTCCAGTTCACAGTGTCATGGCTCTCTGCTTTGGATATCACTCATTCAGGTGGCCAGATGGCATGACTCTGCTGTTGGCATATGTGCAACAATCTCCAAGGACAAGCCTAGGAGTGAATGCTGCAGAACTGGCTAAGTGTCTCATAGCAAACTGGCTGGGCTCTCTTTTTTGCAATTCATTCCAGAAAGGAATCCCTGCGATCATGAGGATTTCTCTACTTGTTTTGCTCTGGGCCATTGGGGACCTTCCTGAATTAACACTCCTCCTAGCAGATGGAACATTTTGTTGCAGGATTTGTCCTAGAGTCACATATGCTTTCAGGATTCATCCAGAACTAGATCTACAGGGAAGGCACTTTATGACACTGTCACCTGAAGAGTTTTAAACAATGTCCCCAAATTTCATCCATCTGCAATACACAGAGTTTTTTTACTTAACTAAAACTATGTGACAAAAAATGTCTTAACCTATCAATTGCATTTTCCCATTGGGGTGCATTTTTGTCCCATACAATTTAATGTAGTGGGACAAAAAAATCCTATGTTTTGTTCATGGAGGACAAAGTAAAGATAGTGATGTTATGATAGGCAAGGATGGAAAGATCTGGATCAGACATCCAGAGACAGCTCCCTCTCACTCAACCTGAGGCATCATTTAGCAATATCCAGGAAAGATGCAAACAAAGGAGGAGTTCTGGAACCCTTAGCGTTGTCAGGAAGCATTATTTAACAAATAATCTGTAAAACAAAGCCACAGCATATATTCAGGGCAGATAACAAGAGGAATCATTCCAAAGCTTGGAAGTCCCTTAGCTATGTCTCTTGGCCAACTGCTCTGGCCACAGTTCCTCCAAGGATTCTTATTGTCCAATGACAATAAGACTGGAGTCTGAGGATACTTCCACTTCAGACCTGTTATGAAACTGAAGATATTTTGTACATTCAGAAGATATTTCTTTTCTGGTAACAGGAAACCAGATCAGCATACAATAACTAGTCAAATGCTTAGCTTTTAGGAAATGTGCACTCTTTGTTAAGCAGCTTTGAATATGATACACACCAGAGAATTATCTAATCATTGATGAACAGCTGGTCTGGCCTATTCTAGCAATACATGAGTAGCCTAAATACTCCTAAGGCACCAGATCCCATCTGCTCTTTGAAACTAAACAGGGTCAGCTCTGGTAGCACTTGGATGGGAGACGACCAAAGAATAGCAGGTGCTGTGGGCCATATTTCAGAGAAAGGAACTAGCAAAACCTTTCTGAGTATTCTTTGCCTAAGAAACACTATGAAATTCATGGGGTCACCATATGTCAACAGGCAACTTGAAGACACATACACATATCCACAGCAATACATGGCAATTAAACTAGGAATATATGGCACAAAAGTGTGGTGGTGCTTTGATTCTAAGAAATCCTATTCTCTAAGAGAAGACAATTATCTGGGCAGGCAGCCTGGTACACCATGTGAACTCTAGTTTGGTTGTAGTGTGGGGGAAACACATGTTGAATCATATTTCCTCATTAGATAACATGTAGCGAGGGATAAGTTTTTCACTCTCTCTGAATGGAGGAGAAATATTTTAATCAAAATATATGGACACCACTCAATAGAATAAGCCCCCAGTGATAGCATTTGTAGGACACATAAATTATGTTGATTACATTTTTTTAGCAGAGAGGAAGGATTGTCAGCTGCTCAAACGAAATGTTCCATCTCATGAGAACATTTTTTCCTGCCTTTCTTCCATTTAAGTATTGCAAAAGACCTTTCATTACACACCCCAGAATACTTCTGTGGACATGGGGCATTTTTATTTCCTGAAATACGCTAGAATTTCAATGAGAGCAGAAAATACCCAGGAGGTCAGTCAATACACTTGCATTTGTATAAAGGTTAAGAAATAGTTTTGGTATTTCCCCTGGACATATCATGACCATCGCCATCTTCATCCTCCCTTTGTGCTAAAAGCATCAATAAAAACAATTTACAGAGTTAAACCATTAAGATCATCACAAATTGATTGAAAAGACCACATTGAGACTTCACATCCTTCCTGAAAGTAGTGAGTTGGGGAACTGATCAAAAGTCTGAGGGGAGGAAATTTTTACAATTTGGGTGCAACATAGGAGAAAGTCTTCACCCATCAGGCTTCACAGGTACTGATACTCTCAAGAGGACATCTCCTTTTAACATCTGGCCAGGTTCATAAGAAGACAGGTTGACCTTTAGATAGCCAACCAGAAAATCATCCCCCAACTTGTTTATAAATTTACAAGTTTGTAACTCTGAACTCTGCTAAACGAAAGCAAGGCAAAGTCAACACATGAAACAGTACTGGTAAGTGTTACCATGTACAGGACAGCCAGTGTGACATAGTGCTTTGAGTGTTGGACTAGGGTTCTTGAGACCAGGGTTCTGTTCCCAGCTCTGCCATGAAATCCACTGGGTGACCTTGGGAAAGTCACACTCTCTCGACTTCAGGAGAAGGCAATGGCAAACCTCCTCTAAACAATTCTTGCCAAGAAAACCCTGTGATATGGTTGCCTTAGGGTCACCATAAGTTGGAAATGAGTTGAAGGCAAACAACAACGGGTGTTACTATATCACTTGGAGGGCCAAACACAGGCTTTCTTTTTGTTTCCAAAGGAAGGAACATATATGACTCCTGATCAATGTTTGGCCCCACTCTGATCTGTCATCAGCATAGGGTCACAATGATCAGTGAAAGTCTTTGCATTTGTTGACTACAAAGCAGTGAACACATGAGTGTGATTAGAGTGTACCCTATATTGCAGAGTATTCAAAATAGCCCTTACCAACCTGATGCCTTCCATAAATGTTGGATTATAATTCCTATATCAGTCACCACCATAAGTAGCCATGCTGTGTGAGGATGTCAGAAGTTGAAATACAACGCATCTAGCGAGTACAATGTTAAGGGTAAGCTGATCCCTTCACAGATTTTATACAAGGCAGGAAAGCTGAGGAAAATCTTAGGTGAGGAGGGAAAAGATGGTTTTTAGCTAAGTGTGTATACATGCATGTTTACATTAATACAACTCTGTAGTCAAATCTCACTCTTGAATAATCAACTCTCCTTGTCTGTTGCTCTCTTTCCCCCATCCCCAGCACAAATATGCAGATAGCAAACTCAACTTACCTTCGATAAAATGGAAGACAACTATAATACAGTGAAGTGCCAAGACACCTAATTGCTTTGCTAATTAGTGTTAATGACAAGATGAAAGAGGAACTATAAAAAATAAACTGAAAGGTTATATTACCTCAAATTAATGTACTTTCCTTTGTGTCCATATTTTCAAGGGGCACGACCAGCATGAGGGCTAGATTAGAACAGCTACCACTCTGCCCCCTGCACCTACCAATCAAAGTACCATAAACCTGGTACTTTGCTCATCATATATATTTCCCACAGTTCACAATTTTTCAAACCATGCTGGAGCTTCCTTTATCCCTAAGCTCTTATCCTTTATTTGGAGGGGGGTATTTATTTTACCCTATGAATGTGACATCCCCAGAGCCTCACAGCAATGCCAGTTCATAACCAGTCATAAACTACTGAGGCCTCCATCTGATGCCTCACCGTCAAACTTCAGATTTGTTACCAAATGTTCCATTCCACTATGTATTTCTCTCCAGCCACTGATACTCATTTGTTCCGCTGCTGCTCAGGTGCAGGTAGAGGGGCGGTGTTTGGCTGAAAGCATATTAGCATAAATTTAATCAATTAATGATGACAAAGTTATTTAAAGTTATTTAAATATATTACATTACCTTAGTGTTTGTGGAAGAGCAAATCCCTGTAGGATGCCTGCCCATGTATGAGTATGTGCATATTATTATTATTATTATTATTATTATTACATTTTATTTCTAAAGCGCTGTACATTTGCCAAAAAAAAAAAAACCTATTGTGAGATGCAGTACTTGGGGATGAAAAGGCTTTAACTCTCAACTAGAGAGCAACAAAATGGCTTCCTCAGTTTAATGATGGAAAGCCAAGTTCCAGAATCTGTGAGTCTCTGGCAGCTATGCTAACTAAAGCTCTAGGGTAGACTCTCAAAGATTTTCTGGTACCACTGGCTTGATTTTGCTGCTCCTACCACAACATTCACATGTTCAAATACTCCCAGGAAGTTTGGGACTACAGCCCCATAGCTCTATGCACCCCTTGGTCTTTGGGAGAAGCTGCCATGAGATCAGCCACCACAACAGCAACAGGATTGCTGACACCCCAAGAGCAACTGGGCCCAGGACTTACTCCAGTATACTGCAAAAGGCCCATTTTCTCAAGTATGCAGAAAAAGTAAGGTCACACAGCTGGGACTTGTTGGTGATTTTTTTTTTTAATTGATCTATCCAAGAGAAAAGGAACGATAGACAGGCAGGCATGCACACACATAATAGCTGGCTTTTTGTTAGTAATATATGCATGTTTGAGTAATGCTACGCATGCAGAGTGACTCATTCACCATAGTGCAACAGATGTATTCTACTGAGAAAAACAAAAGCAGAGTTTCACATACAGTCCTGTGAAAATCAGGTGTCTAAATTGTAGATGTTCATACCCATCTATACCCATGTTTTAATTTCTAGCTGGAAAAATCCATGGTGCTAAGAAAGTATGTAGTCCACAAATGAAACAAATGCGTGAAGGATAAAGAACTAAAGGAAATGGAAAGGGGAAAGGTGCAGAGCCCTCAAGTGAGCTAAATTCTCATTGTATGTAAAATCTTGTGGGGTTTTTGGTGAGGGTGGGGGCTTCCAGAGCTTAGCCATAAACCTTAAACTCGGCTACATCACACCACAGGAATTCACAACTTTTTAAGCTGATGTACTATGGTACAGTACATTGTACTATAGAAGAAAGTAAATCCTCAGAGAAAAAGGGAGAATAAAAGGGCCCATAAAAGTAAGTTTTAACTTTGGTTTTAGTTCACAGATGTCATTGGCTCACCCTTCCTGATCTAAGCCTAGTCAAATAGAAAACAAATCTCCATAGAAATAATTTGACTATCTTGTCTGTATTTCAGATCTTTTGAGAAGTGGGAATGTCCTTAAAATGTAAAAAGGCCGTTCTAAGGTTTCATCTCAGACTTCCTCTCCAGCATTTCACTTTGTCTTCCTCTCCATTCTCATTGGATCCAGTATCTTGGAAACTAAAAGGGGGATGGAGAGACAAAAGAAGGTAGCTTCTTGCAGCTTTGTGACATTAAATATAAGCAAGCTGGAGAATCTCGACAGAAATAGCAGCAAGGTTTGTTCCTTGCGGTTTGGATATGGAGGTTCATAAAACATCATGAAAAAATAAATCCCAAAAGAAAGCCTGTTTTCTTTTCTTTTTCACTGTGGTAGAAAAACCGCACAGGGCGGTACTGAAAAGTGGAGAGGCCCCAATCTATTATTCTCTTTCTTCTGTGACACAAAAGAGAAAAAACATAAAAGCTGCAAAAGAAAGAGCAGCTGGCAGAAGTCCTACACACATAAGGTTGTGCCAAGGCCAAGAGGACTGGATGATGAGTCTCAGCCTTCCTGATCTTATTTCATTTGTCACAGAGGAGAAATCTAATCTGCACAATCAACAGGAACAATACAGGCATACATCAGCCAACAAAACCTCTACCAAAGAAACTCCTTTTTACAAAGGCTTTTTACAGGAATCCAGCCCAGCCCTTCCTTTTCTTGTCTTCTCTCAAGTTTTTTTTGTTTGTGTAGCATTGGCATCGGGAGGATTTTGAAGAAAGTCTGGAGAATCACAGACTTTCCATGGACCTTATCAGATGGGAGGAATTTATTGCGAATGGAGCCAATTGGAGCCAATTCGAATTCACATGAATTCGATAGTTTAGCAAATTTACGTGAATTCCAATATCATTCGGAATGCATTCAGAATGACTTCCCATTACCCGAAAATGACCCCCCCTATTGCCTGAAATAGCGTAAGATGTTTTAATACGAAATAACGTAAAACCCATGATTGTGTTCAGAATGACTTCCCTTTTGCCCAAAATTGTGTGAGATGCTTCAATTCACAATAACGTGAAACCCCATGATTGCGTTCAGATTGCCATTAGATTATACTTTCAATTTCCGTCGTCTGATAAACTCCCATGTTGGATTGCAGCAACCCTATGTTGGGTTGCAGTGACTACAGTAACGCTGCAATAAAACTTGACTTGGGAAAGTAACAGTTAATGCAATAAAGCTTGACTTGTTATACATGGCTACTTCTTTGAAGAATCAGCTACATACAAGTAATGCAGCCCACAAGCAAGCAAAGCAGCAGTATTAATACAAGAAACTTTATCCTTTTTCATTGGAATTGTTTTCTGGGGTTCCTGTTTAATGCTAAACCTCTAAATCAGACAAAAAGAAAGTTCCTATGCAGAAAAAGCCCCCAGGAAAGTCCTGGAATCTAGAAAACACCATGCTATTCCTGAGAGAAAGTTTAGGGAGATATTGAAACTGCTTTACCTCAGGCCAAAACAAAACATTTTAACTCAAGGCTCCACAGGACG
Source organism: Urosaurus nigricauda (assembly GCA_034509955.1). NCBI lineage: Eukaryota > Metazoa > Chordata > Lepidosauria > Squamata > Phrynosomatidae > Urosaurus > Urosaurus nigricauda. Next base: position 248,742,733 of record JAOEGL010000001.1, on the reverse strand, counting down.
CATCATCCAACCCTATAGCTTTGTATTTATTCACTATCCCTCTCAGGTGATAGCATCATGAGCCAAATTGCACAGGCCCATACAAAAAGGATAAAAGAGAATGGAGGGAGAATAAAAAATATTGGCAACTAATATTACATCTCACCAACTAAGCAGCCAAGAAAAACAACAATAACCTTTTTTACTGTTATTCTTCTTAATTGTTATTTTTGATAGCTTTTTTAATGGCCTCTCTCACAGCAAGCTCTAAAAGAAACAGTCCTGAACTGAATAGCACAGAAAACACACCTAAGGCCAGAGACAGCTTTTTAAATGTTCTTCTCTCTTGTGTCCAGCAATATCACAGCTGCACTCATAAAGCTTGCTCCTCCAAAGATATTTTATACTGGTGTTATTTTATCTTTATCGTGATAAAAGCCAACCTAGAAAAGAAAGAAGATTGTTAACCTCCATCCAATGACCTCCAGTAGAGAAGCCATTAGTATGGAACTCATTTTCCAAAAAGGTTCTACAGGACAACTCATATTTAACATACCTTTTAAAAGCTAATTTTTAAAGATAGCACCTTCCAAAATCCTGCTGCCAGCTTGGCTAGTGGCCATCCTGCCTGAGGGACTTTGGGAGATGCAGTCTAAAAGAATAACTTTTGCAAGTTCTGATATTTAACAAGCTGGACCAAACTTTCTTTTTCTTCCTCCATGGGCTTGGAAGTGGAGTAGGCAAATGCTTTTAGATGTTGTTTTGTTAATGTGCCACCTGCTACATTTTAATTGTGGCTTAGATTTATCACGTTTCTCTGCCATTTTTCTTTGTTTTAATTGTTTTTTAATTGTACTATTTATTTTTGTTGCATGCTGCCTTGAGGACCCATTTGTTCTCAAAGTGTCAGAGGAACTTAATGCACCTATAAAATAAAACAAGCAATACTTTAGAGAGTCAAACACAGGCAGCTGAGTTTTCTAAAAGAGTTTGATCTACATGAAGGTCATTCAAGAATGGCATCACATTTTAACAGGATGCATCTGCATCAGTGCTACCAGGAGGCTGAGCGCAATATTTCTCTTCTAAACAGACATTATAAATAGAAAATGAAGCTAAAAGTTAGCCTGACCTACCTCACAGGGCTACTATCAAGATAACATGCAGAATAGTAGAGCCATGTATGCCACCTTGAGGTCACTGGAAGAAAGATGGGACATGAATGCAACTAATAAATAAACAAACTTGTAAGTCAGTCTTAATACCTAAATCAATTTTATAGCAATTATTAGTTGAATGGTGTATTGAGTATTGTTTCATTTTTAACAAAATACAGCAGAGGGAACTGTAAATTAATTCAGCACCAAAATGGTTGAATTTGGACCAATTCTTTAGTTTAAGTTTCCTAATGTGAAAAAAAAAATCCTTGCATGGTCTTTCAGTATTTAATATGAAGAGGAGAATATAAAATATAAAGATAAGGCATGGAACAAAATCTACTCATCCACCCATCCTTGATATTCTTTTATAAGGTCATTAGAAGAAGTCTGCATTTCTTTTGTGAGTGCAAAAACAAATGCCTGGTCTCAAGCAATGCAGCAGAAGAACACCTCAGCTCTCCAGGGTCACTGCAGAGACAATGTGATGTGAAGAGAAATGTGTAGTTTGTTGCTTGAAACAAGACAGTCAGCAAAGCAAACACTTCAGGCAAGCAACCTGAGCTGCGTTTCAAAGCAACCTAATGTAGCTCTGCTCTTGTCTTCAGTGTGATAGTCTTTGTACAGCTACTTAAGGGAATCCTTAAGGGAACTGCTAGCTGTCTTCATCTGGTAACCCCTGGCAGTATGACATCTCATGTTTTGCTCCAGTTCAGCAAAGTGTATTTTCCCCCAGTTCACATTCATATTAGCTGGGGGGGGGGGGAGAGACAAAAATCAATTAATATTCTTAGCAGCACTAAATAGTGTCAAGAACAAGCTTGAATAGCATATATCCTACTTAATCAAACACAGTCCACTACACCACAGTCCGCTATGTTGGGCAATACACCAGGGGACTTAGTTCTCCAAGCTTTTCCATCTGCCTAGGAGGACAAATACAGGTAGAATGTCAAGTCCTTTGTCAGTTAAAATATGTTGCAGTTGGGTGCTACAAGTTCCACAGGGTTGATTTCAAAGAGAGGTTATCGAACATTTAATCCTGAGAAGACCTTTTCCTCAGATCCTTCAGTGTCTGTAAAGGCAGGGATGGACAAAGCAACAAATATCAATTTTAGCCTGAAAAACCCACGAAAAAACTTTAAATTTCAATTTTGTTAAAATTTCTCATTTTCCTGACTACAAGATTCTTTCAGCCCATGTTCACACCAGCGGATGCACGCACATTCCCAAAACATCAGTACAAAAGTTGTACACATTTTTGTGTGCCTGGGCAATCTTCAAACTGACCTCTCCTACAACACCATCAAGTTTCAGCTCAATCAGTGGAAGTATTTCCAGAGTACAATCTGTACAAACTACTATCCCACTCTCAATTAACAGTAAGACATGATACTTTTGGCGCCTGTAGCCTTATAATTCATCAAGAGCCACATAGTGTATCCTATGAAAAATGAGCATGAAGTGTGATGAGAATCAACCTAAAAAAAACCCCATAAGTCTTTGGACAGGGGAATAACAGAGGAATGTGTGCTGGTAGAACCAATATGTTTAACTTTCCCTCCTGCCCATTTATTCTTCCTTGAAAGTGCTTCTGAGAAGTCTTTAATTAAATATTCTCACAGACTGTTTGTGAAATTTACCATAAAAGATAACCTGGGGCAGTTGGAAGGGCAGAAGCAACAGATGGATAATGGATAATAGGTAGCTCACCTGCCACCCTGATTTTCCCCACATGCTCCTTCTTCATCTTTATATTCGTGTTACTCTAATACTTGAGGGTTCTGGGAACTCGTGTTTTCTCTACTAACATCCTAAGAAAGCTGGAATGAATTACAAAGGAGAGACAAAGGGATGAAAAATTATATTACGCTCCGCCTGGTGGAAACCCTGCTATTTAGCATAACCTAAGGATGTGCACTGAAGTTGTCTAAAATGCAATAAATATCCCATTATATGAGAGTTACAATGCCCATCCTTAAGGTTTTTGCCCATCAAAATGGAATATGTAATCAGAATTGAAAGAAATCTTTTTGATAAAGTCAGTTGTAGCTGCCTTCTGAAATGAAAACCACTCAACCATTAGACCAATTTGTCCTTTTATAAAAACACTTTTTGAGTTGTTGGGTTTTTGTTTTTTCTTTTAACTCGAGCCAGAACGACACAAATGGCCTATGTATAGCATTATCCACACTTCACAATGATCCTTTCCTGATTTGTGGCAGATATTCTTTCAACTCAAGCAATCATATTGTACTATTAAGTGATTCAAAGAAATTTCAGGCTACGCAATTGGCCTTTAAATGACTATTTAGATTACAGGCTATTTGCCTGAGATCACAGTAACATGCTGTTGTGCGTAAAGTGCCCGCATTGCAAATGCATAACTAAAAAAAGGTTGACTGGCTGTTCCTAGGCAAGGATATACTTTCCATGTTCTAGTTGCCCCACAAATATTTTGAAAAGTGATAGGAGGGCTGATTGAGCATACCAGTTGGGTGTGATAAGGACCCTTCTGTGATGATACTCTGATTTTTTTTTCTTCTTGAGAATGACAAGATCAGCTTGCTCAATACTAGAATAGGTAATACAAACAGCTAGTAAGAAACAAAAATTTCAAGTCAAAGTTTGGAAACTTGGAGTGCATCTACACTGTAGAAATAATACAATTTAATGCGATTTTTAAGTGCTGTAGCTCCAACCTATGTAATCCTCAGATTTGTTATTTTACAGGGTTTTTGGCCTTCTCTGCCAAAGAGTGCTGGTGCTTCATAAAACAACAAATCCCAGGATTCTGTAGGATGGAGCCATGGATTTAAAGTGGTATCAAGCTGCATTATTTCTACAGTGTAGATGCACCACTGTCCAAGAAACGCAGAGATAAAACAGCTCATTTTGGAATATGTATCGTTTATTATAGATCCTATATTGCCTACTTAGTTACAGATCCAGAGACATACCCATGTTAGTCTGGAATATCAATATCCAAAGAGATCTTGTAGCACCTTTGAGACTGTGAAAGAAGCTGTTAGTTATAGATGTTTAATGAATTCATAATCAATTAACACCTCCGGGTCTGACTTTCCAAACCTACCTTAACAGCCAGCAGCTGGAGATCTGTTCTGCTGGTGATTGGGGCACAGAAGAATGACATTTCCAGCCCCATCCCACCAGCAAGAAAGGTTGCAACAATCAGAAGAAGGATCCCTGTTGCAATTTCTCATCGAACCAGAGACCACTGGTGGGAGGGGGCTGGAAATATCAATCTGCTGTGCTTTGATCACCAGTAGAACAGACTTCCATTGTTTGGTGCAGCTATTGGCTTTTGAGGTAGGTTAGATGGCATTTACAACTATGGCAATACTGCCGCAACCATGACTACATATTATTACTGAATATGGAGGAGTTCCAGATCTGTGAACCTAGGTTATAAATCTGTAAGTTAAATATAGGACACCAGCCAATATTTCCCTACTGGTTCATTTTGTCAGAAAGTCCTCGGGGCAGCCCACAATAAATCTGAAATAAACCCATAAAAGCAAAACCATTAAAAGCAACCACATTAAAAAATAATGTATTAAGATGTGTCTGAACGCCCCTTCAGAAAGCCAAGAGAGTTCAGTTCAGCATTTAGAGAGACACAAGAGAAAGACATATGTACCTGACAAATAGAGCTTGGCAACCAGCTATGTCCTCAGTGGGGCTTTTCCAGCAACCTTTCATAGCTTTTTTAAAAAGCCGAGCCATACCTTAGATAGCAAGGCTTAAGCAGTAGATTCAGTGAGAGAGGATTCAAACTCTATCATTAACACCTTGAGCTGAAACTGGAAAACAACTGGCAACCAATACAGGTTAGGCTGGCCAGTGGAGCAGTGAATCCACTTTTGATTTTACTGAGACTTCTACAGCTTCTAGTTTTAGCAGTCCAATACCCAGATGGCTCCTATACAACCTGGAACAGCCACAGGAGTGATAGTCATAAAACCAAAAGTAGATCCACGTCCCCGCATAGCAATGTCTCCTCAGGCTGCAGGTGGAGTGTGCTCTCAATACTGTGTAGAAACTCTCCACCCAGATTCTTCATCATGCACCAACTGAACCTTCCAAACACACATTGTGGGTAGACTGTTGCAGTAGTAGTCTACATGAGATGCAATCAAGTTCTGCTTACTTAAACTCTTGAAAACTTGGACTGTGGTCTGGGCTTCTTGAAAAAGGACTTCTGGCAAGAGGTGGGTTTCACTTCACAATAGATGGAGAAAATATGTTTGATCAGGATGGCTTTAAACCAAATCCTGCAGATAATTAAGAGAATATTTTAAAAGACCAAGGGCCACTATATACTGGGGACAACAGCATCAGTGATACATGAGAAACTAGGGCAGTCATATGGAAATACAATGGTAATAAAGTAGCCAGAAGAAATAACCTATATCAGATGCCTCTATAGCAAGAGCTGAAAAAAAACGACATGGGATGTGGCCATTTCCTCCATAACCTCTTCCCCAGCAGTTACATCATTTGTGAAGTCAAATGCTTTCACAGCCAGCATCCAACATTTTTTGAGGGTTTTTCAGGCTATGTGGCCATGTTCTATGGGGAAAAAACCCTTCCAGAACATGGCCCCACAGCCCAAAAAATCCACAAAAAATATAGTTATATCGCTGCTCCCAGCATGACCAGAAGTTATGTTCCTTAACTTCTAGTTCCAGGTAATGACCAAATGCAGGTGAATATTAGCTATTTTGGCACAATTGGGGGATGTGGATAATGCCAACAAGTTGAACCAAAACAACCATATTTTTGTGGTGTTGGTGGCATTCCACTGTTTCTCAACTAATTTTTTTAAAGGGTGAGGTTGTGGTCTTAAAGGGAATCTGGGGAAAATTTTGGGGCTGTATCTAACCCATTAGCTGCACTTGCTCCAGTGCCATTCTATATAATACACAGAACATGGAACAGAAGCAAAATGACACAGGAAGATAAACATGGCTTTAAAAGCAGTGTGTGTGCTTGACTATGACTCTGGAGACCAGGGTTTGAATCCCCGCTTGGCCATGAAAACCCACTATGTGATATTGAACAAGTCACACTGTCTAAGCCTCACAGAACAGCTATGGCAAACCCCCTCTGAAGAAACTTACTAAGAAAACCGTGTGATAGGTTTACCTTCAGGTAGCCATAAATCAGAAATGACTTGAAGGCACATAACACGCACATGCAGAAACCTAATGAGATGAGACTACACAGGGCAGAAAGAACAGTAGCATTATATGTAAAGGATGTGTACACCTACAAAGAAAATCCACAACTTGGAGTATGGAAGGCAAATTAAGAGCATGCATGCCCTCCAATTGTCCCAATTTGGCAGGGACACTCTCTATTAATAATAATATTACAATAATAATAATATTTATTTCTTACCCACCTCTCCCCATGGATCGAGGTGGGGGAACAACAAAAATGAACAAACAATATCAGTTTAAAACACTTGTTAAAACACACATAAATTTAAAGGGACAAATAAAAAAATACACATATTAAAAATCCACATCTAAATTCAACATTTAAAATTAACATTTTAAAAATCATCAGGATAAGCCTGCTAGAAGAGACTGGTCTTTAATGCTGTTTAAAATTTAGACAACACATTCAATTGTCAAATCTCTTCCAGCAGGTCATTCCATGGTCTAGGGGCAGCTGAAGAAAAGGTTCTCTGGCTGACAGTTGCCAACTTATGGGCTATACAAACAGCCCCAAAAGGACAGCCTCCAGCTGCCCCTTCTTCAGCTGGGTTGGGGCCATGGAAACTTCATGCCATGGCCCCGATCCAGCCTTTTCAGGGCAAGAAAAAGAGCTGCAAAAAGCACACTGCTGCACCTATAGGGCACTCCTGCAGCGCTGCATTGTATGGACGCACCACCGGAGGAGCACCATGATGCTGTGCACTGTGTTGAGTGCACATGGCACCATGGTACTCTAGGGGGTGGAGTTGGGGCATGTGTCATGTGGACATGATTCCCCGACTCCACCCTCAGGCCGGTCTTTCAGAGCAGTCTTAGTCCTAGCTGGCTGGAGTAAATGTCCACCAGAGGATCTGAACCTGCAGGACAGATTATATGGAAGAAGGTGAACCTGTAATCCTCTATTGCCCCACCTTTTCAGACACTCTTAAAATGTCCAGGTTTGTGTCTCTTCTTCCCACTTTCTTCATGCTTACTTCAATTGCTGCAAAATTAGTTTAAAGTATAAAAGGAGTCTGCACTCAGTTAGCTCCACAGGAGAGAGAGAGGAAGGCAGGATCTTGCCTTTTCCTGTAGACTTACAGTAGGCAAAAGCAATTTATTCTTCTTCTTTAGCTTGTGTGTTCTTCCTTGTTAACAACGTTTGCTATTTTAACCACACACTGATGTTCTTTGGCCACCTACGTGCTGGTTTTCATCTGTGAAATGTTGGCGGGTATGAGTTTGTGGGTAAAAATCAAAGAAACAACAGTGACATCATTGTGAAGACTGGTTACAAACCCCCAAGCCAGACTGAAGATTTGGATGATAGCTTCCTAAAATCATATTACTAGAGATTTAGAGAGACTGAGAGAGAGATTGAGAGAGAGAGAACGATTTAGAAAGAGAGAGATTTCCAACAGATAACACAATAAACTTCAGTTATGTTCAATCCTACTGTTAGCAGCATGTGTAATAGTTTGATGGATCGTACCCAAAAAGTGAGAAAACAAGAGATGCTTCCTTATGCCAAGCAACAAGTGGAGTGTGTAAAGAATTCTAGCATGGTCCCAGTATTGTCTAAGATGAGGAGAGGCAATAGAATTGGTGCTTGGTATCTGCGGGGGTTCCATTCCAGACACATACACTCCACAGATGCCAAAAACCGTGGACCTCAAGTCACGTGGTTTTTAATGGCCACATACACACACAGCCATTAGGGCCAATGGGGCTTGCTATCCATGGATACTCAAATCTGCAGATGGCAAGCCTGCAGTTGTGGCGGGCAGGCTATATTCATAAGCTTAGGTCCAGACTATCTGAAAAATTGTATCTTTCCATACAAACCTGGCACAGTCCTAAAATCATCAGGGGAAGGCTTTCTCTCAGTCCTGACATCATTAAAGGCTCACTTGGTGAGGAGACGAGAGAGACCCTTCTCAGTGGCTGTTCCCACCCTCTGGAACTCCCTTCCACGGGAGGCTAGTCTGGCTCCCTCCCTGCTTTCTTTCACCAGCAGGCAAAGACCTTTTTGTTTAAACAGACATTTAATGTGTGAGCAGGGGGTGAGATCTTTTATCTTTTTTAAACTTCTTTATGTTTTTACAATTATTTAATACTGTTTTATGTGGTGGTTTTAATTGATTTTAAATTTTATTGTGAAGGTTTTTTAATTGACACTCTCTCTCTCTCTCTCTCTCTCTCTCTCTCTCTCTCTTTGGAAACCACCTTGGGTCTCACTCTGGGACAAAGGTGGCATACAAATGAAATAAATAAATAAAAATAAATCATACCTGCAGAAGACAACAACCTGGGAAAGCAGCTGATACTTCAGAAGACAAGATCAGTACAGGTCAAGATGACCTTAGGCTGAAGAACTTATCCAAACAAGTAAAATGAATTTCACCAAGGATAAATGTAAGGTTTTATATTTAGTCAGGAAAATAAAATACACAAATATAAGATGGTGACACTTGGCTTGACATTCATATAGGTGAAAAAAGAACCTAGGTATTTCTTAGACATGAGCATGAGTCAACAGTATGATGCAATGGTAAAGACAGCTAATACAAATAAAGTGGTTGAGCATCCTTATCCACAATTCTGGGGTCCAAAATACTCCAAAATCCAAAATTGTCCACATGAGTTGCTGAGATAGTGACACTTTTGCTTTCTGAAGGTTCAGTGTACACCAACTTTGTTTAATGCACAACTTTATTTTAAAATATTGTGGCCAAAATTACCTTCAGGCCATGTGTATAAGGTGAATAGGAAACATTTCATGTTTGGATTTGGGCCCCACCTCCAAGATAGCATATCATGAATATGCAAACATTCCAAAATCTGGGGAAAAAATCCAAAATTCAAAACCCTCCTGGTCCCCAGTATTTCAGGTAAGGAGGACTTGGCCTGTAGTAGTACTCTTCTATTTTTCTTTGGTCATACTACTAGAGACCATGGATTAGAAAGTACACATCATTAAGCTAGAACATGTCCAGAAGAGAGTGATTAAGTATTATTGAGTAATTTATACTTATAAATTTATACTTATAAGTATTATTGAATAATTTGGGTATGTCTATCCTATAAAAGAGATTATATGATATTCTATAAAATATTCTATCCTATAAAAGAGATTATATGAGATTATATGATAACCATTTTCAAAACAGCTGAAGGTTTGTCATGTAAAAGATGGAGTAATCTTAATCTCTTCTGCTTCAGAAAATACAGTAGGACCCAGACAAATGTATTCAAGTTCAAAGACGGGAGATTCCAACTAAACTCTAGAAAGAGCTTCCTAGTCGTAAGAACTTCACTGGAGGCACTTATAAAGAGGTTGGATGGCTACTGCTCAGGAATGCTTTAGCAGTGAATTCCTGCACTGGCAGAAATTTGATTAAATTATTGTCAGGGTCCCTTCTGACTCTACATATCTGTGGTCTAAAACACACTGCAGAAATAATCCAGATTGAGACCACTTTAACTGCCCTAGCTCAGTGATAGGGAATCCTGGGATTTGGAGTTTATTGTGGCACCAGTGCTCTAGGACAGAAAAGGCTAAATGCCTTACAAAACTACAGTTCCAAGGATTCTCTGGCACTGAGCAAGGACAGTTAAAGCAGTCTCAAAATGAATTATTTCTCAGTGTGGTTTGAACCTATGGTTCAATAAAGGAAGAAAGGAAGGGTTTGATTGCAACTTTCCATACTAAGCATTACACTGAACTTGGAACAGCAGTCCTTGGCCAAAAGAAATCAGTGGTGTTCAACATTATGAATTTCCTGAGAGCATTTAACATAAAACCGCAATTACTGTAGGTGATTAGGCCAAAATAATACAGATTATTTCATTATTTTAACAGCCCCATTGCAACATTATAGTGGATGATTCAGCACTGAGAGTGGCTACACCGCAACTATATTCGGTAACAAAGTATGTCCCCTTTCAACCCTCTATTCTGTAGCTGCATCTGTTCTGTTTTGACCCATGATAAAATAATGCACCACCAGACTGCTTTTTGTTCTGTTGTGACTAAAACAACCAGAAAAAGAACAATGCAGTTTTCTAGTGCAGAGAGCACATAAGCCAGAGTTAATTGAGCACGTAACGATCCCTGAGACATAAGGTTAAGTATCAAAAAATACAAAGATAAACACATCCCAGAGAGTGCACAACATATTTTAACTGATACAATCCCCTGTTCAATGCGTTTCCTTAGAAAGAAAGGATGCCAGGAACTGAAGTGTAGCAAATAATGCAATATGCTACACGAAACATTGGTGGATGTGTTAATTTGATATAGTGCACTTGCAACAGCAGGCATCCTCTTCCAGTGAACAAAAATGACTAGCACAGAATTGCTATATCACAGTGAAAACACTTGGATTTGCCCAAGGGCTAGATCAATTATCATGACAAGCGCCACTAATGATTCTGCAAGGATGTGGCTATTTCTGTACTGGAATTGGGGACTTTTTTCCTGTACTGCTAAGATCTTTGGTACTGATTTGGGATCCTCTTAAGTGAGAAAGGCTTGTGGCACAAAGCGTTTATAATGGAACGATAAAACAGCATAACTGATCAATTCCAGAGGTATAGCTGTTTTAGTGCCTTACAGCAGCACCAAACTAATTATCCAGAGGCATTTTAAAGGCTGACATTTTGAGGCATAAGCTTTGGTGAGACAGATCTCTTGCCATCCTATGTGTACAGTATTATCCCCAGTTAGCAGATATATACATATGCGCACGTGTGCGCGCGCACACACACACACACACACATCAATGTAGAGGATATAGTAAGAGGGAGGGGGGAGAGGCTCTTCTTTATAGTGATGTATGTATGTATGTAGTGAGTAAGCCTGGGATCTCCAAGTCCCACTGCAACACTATAATCACAATGTTGTATCAACATATACTTCTGTCAACAATAGGTAGTACTTCTTGTAGCTAATTAAATAGGTTCTACTCCATAAAGACATCTGTCATAAGATGGTCTGTCTGTCTGTCAGTCAGTCAGTCATAACTGATCCAGTAGATGAGTGCCTCTTATAAGCTGTGAGCCACCCCAAACCTCACAACCACAAGAGTTTCCTGTACGAAATGATGTGGAATACCATCCAGTCCAAAACGTTTTTGCATGCAGAGTGACGGCAGAACTTTACAGCCTTCTGCACAGAAGGGTCAACCCAGTTTAAGATTAATATAATTGTGATTCCAAGCAGTAGACAGTGATAACTACAGGGGTTACCACCTATTTTCCAGCTATTGATCTTACAGCAAATCACATTCAACATTATTCATGACATTTGGTACCAACTTTGACTCATGAACTATTAAAACGATGTCCTGGAAGTTGTAATGTACTGCTAGGATTTTAAAATCCCAGTATTTTTGCAAGAGTGAGAGAAAGGGAATATGATGGATCCAAGCAGAAGCTGCTTTTTGCTGCCTGCTGCCTCCCTCTCAAAGCTCAAGGTGATAAAGAGCCATCAAGGTCAAACAGTTATTTATATATAAGATTTAGATCCTGCTTTTTCCTTAAACAAATAGCCTAAGGAAGTTAATATGATCACTATGAAAACAAGAAAGCCCTTTAAAATTCTGTTAAAATAATATCTACAGGCTTGGGCAATTCTGTCACAGGGTTTAAGGACTTTATAACATGAGACAGATAAATCGCAATCACAGCAGTATAGTGTCTTTGGTTGGAGATTATCAGATGGCACCATTCCTCTTGTGTTGCTCCCCCAGTGGGAGATTCTTTTTGAAAGCATTTATTTTTATTAACGTATAAATCTGCTGATGATCTCCTTCCCCACTACTGTTCTCCTGTGATATCTAATGTGGTAGTTCAATTCTGCTTTAATCCCAAATTTGGGTGGCCAGCGGGTGTGTTTCGCTGAGGCTTAGGGGCCCTAGTGAGAAGGAGAATGGGCAGAAAGACGTAGCAGAGACACTTTGAAATGCTTTTTGTCTATGGTGGGGGGAGTGACAAATGAACATGCCCCCCCCCCACAACTGGGGCTTATCAGAGAAGCCAAGAAGGCAAAACTTTGCTCACTGCTCCCCCTTCCATCTCCTCTTGCAGTCAGAGTAGCCCAATTCTTGAGTCTCTCTCACACACTCCTAGAAATGCAGGTGGGAAAGAGTCTAGTAATTTTTAAAAGCATTTATTTCATTAACCTTGCCTTCTGCCTCTATTGTTACTTAGAGCTTCAGGCTCAATAAGTTGCAGGCAGGTGAAACCAGCAGCTACTTTAGACTGATCTGTCCTGAATCAGGAGTCTCCCCTCTCCCACAAGGAATAAAAGACAGAAATCTGGGATGTTTCTGTAAATGTGATAAATGCCTTTTTAAACACAAGGCAATTTTCGTTTATATTTCTGTGTAAAAGGGGTGTGTGTGACCTTCTGTGATTCTTATTAAGAAGTGAAAATATTGTACATTCATTCCTCCACATTTGTGGCTTTGACTTTTGCAGATCTGAATATTCACGGATTTTATTAATATATTCTCTCTAGGAATATTTAGGTCCTCCAGCATAAATCTATGGTCAACTTTAACCAAAGGTCAGGCTGAAGGACCTAGAGATTCCTAGAGAGAACACTCCACTAGGCATTTGTGGCTCCTGCAGCGCAATTCTGGCAGATGTTGACCACAGAGTTGCGCTGGAGAACATAGAGATTCCCAGAGAGGTGTTCTCTCAGGTAAAAACATAGTGTTTTTGTTACTTGCAGTTTCTCCACATTCACAGGAGTCCTGTGCCCCTAACCCCAGCGAATGTAGAGGGACAAGTGTAATTAGGAGGGGAAAAGTGAGACTGACGTACAGGGAAACAAAAGAGGAGGAAATAGGATGTGGTTGTTGCTGTTAACTGCCCTTGCATCATCCTCAACTCATGGAAACCCTGTGGATGATAAATCTCCAAAAACGTTTGTCCTCAACTGCTCTGCTTAAGTCTTGTAGATACAGGCTTGTGTCCTCCCTAATTGAGTCTAACATCTGGCATGCAATCTTCCTCTCTTTCTATTACCTTTTCCTAGTATTATTCCTAGTATCTCCAATGAATCATGCCCTCTCATGATGTGACCAAAATACAACAGCCTCAATTTTATCATCTTGCCTTCCAGGGAGATTTCAGGGTTGATTAGTTCAAGGACCCATTTGTTGTCTTTTTGACTTCCACTATATCCTCAGGACTATTCTCCAGCACCACATCCCAAATGATTTGATTTTCTTCTTATCTGCTTTCTTCACTGTCCAGCTCTCACATCCATACATAGTGATTGGGAATACCATGACTTGGATAATTCTAACTTTAGTGGCCAATTGTATATCTTTGCCCTTTAAGATCTTGTTTAATTCTTTCATTGCTGTCTTTTCTATTCCTAGTCTTCTTATCTCTTGACTGCAGTCTCCGTTCTGATCAATGTCTGACCCAAGCTACAAGAAATCTTTAACTATTTTGATTTCCTCATTGTCTAGGTTGAATTTATGTAGGTCTCCCATGGTCATTATTTTTGTTTACTTTATGTTCAACAACAAGCCTGCCTTTGCACTTTCTTTCTTGACCTTCCTTAGTAGTTATTCCAAGGCAATGATGTTTTCCGCTAGTAATATGGTGCCATCCACATATCTTAGATTGTTGATATTCCTTCCTCCTATCTTTACTCCTCTTTCTTCTAAGTCTAAACCTGCTCTTCATGTGATATTTTCTGCATACAAGTTGAACACACAGGGTTGTAAAATGCAGCCTTATCTGAACCCCCTGCCAATTAGGAACCATTTTGCTTCTCTATATTCTGTTCTAACAGTGGCCTTTTGGGCTGAGTACAGATTTCTCACCAGAACTATCAGATGTACTTGGACTCCCACGTCTTTGAGAGCATTCCATAGCTTTTCATGATCAATGCAGTCAAAGGCTTTGTTATAGTCTATCAAGAAAGCACATGCTGATTTTCTTTTGAAATTCCTTGCAGTACTCCATTATCTATCATATATTTGCAATGTGAAATAGGCAGTACTGAGCAGGCAACCCAACATCCGGTGTGTGATACGCTTTTAATGTAAACGAAGGTTGCAATCCTGGAATGGTTCTTAAGATACAAAAAGAAAAATAGCAATCCCAATTGCATAGCATTTTTAGAATCAGCATTTTTTAGCAGGAGAAGAGCCTCATGTGATAAAGTCTTAATCAATCCTGAACATCCCATGGGTTGCCATTTCTTTTTCTTTCCTTACTCCTTCCCAGCATACACACACACCCACACACACACACATGAGTTGTCACCTGTGTTTAACTGCGAGGACTCTTCATGCATTGAGATAAAGAGTTCTCATACATATGGATGGGAAACCAGAAGAATCAAAACACTTATCATTGTTGTTTAAAAATTAAACAAATGGACACAGATTGAATGAAGACTTGCCATTGTTTCTTCTTCTTCTTTGCACTTGCTGTGTGAGATTTTCTGCTAAAGCTACATACTGAAGTCTTAACTGACACATAAAGCACAAAAGTTGTCCAGAAGATTTCCAATTGTGCTGCAAGGTAAAAAAAAAATTAAAGTTTAGTGTAGCAAGTATTTATTAACTTCAGTGAATATGGATAAAAGACCTAATTCTGGTGACATCTAAATTATTTGTCCTGTGATTCTACTAATCTCCTTAAATATCCCTAGCCGGAAAAGATATATATATTTAGGGTAATGCCACCAAAGGCAGACTCAGCATGTTTCAGTGGTCTGAGTGTTGACCACGAGTCTGGATATTAGAGTTTGAATCTCCGCTCAGCCATGGAAACCAACTGACCTTGGACAAGTCACACTGTCTCAGCCTCAAAGGAAGGCAAAAGCAAACACCCTGTGAACAAATCTTGATACCAAAAAAAAGTGTCAGGTTTGTGTTAGGGTCACCCTAAGTCAGAAATGACTTGACAGCACACAACAGCAACAACCCTGCACAGTGACTCTGGTAGTCCTCAAAATTATTAGGGATTATATGGCAAAAGCTAATTGTAGTCATGTGGCAATGATGTAACAGCTTGATGAAATTGCTCTTTGAATTTTGTTGAAATTATATTGCTTGAGGATTTCAAGCAATACTTTCCCCAGACTTCATCTGGGATTGACAGTCTTTATTTCAGACTTCCTTTACCTCTAAACCTGTCTTGTATTTCACTGAGGGCAACAAACAGTAACATTAAGAAACAATACCTTTTATGCTGTATTCTGTTAACAAAATTAGATTTTCAAATTCTGATAAAGAATGTGTAAAATGTGGCTGAACTGAAGAGACTGAGGCAAAAATGTGTTACCTGAATACGAAAGGATTTATTGTTAAATGTTCACTTGGGCCAATACAGATGGCCCAAAAGGGCCGTCTGTGGGGTGTGAGTAGGGCTGGGGAGGGCGCAGCATTTGCACCCTCCCGAGCCCTAGCTCGTATGGATGGCAAAATCTTTTTTGTGCTCAGTCCATACATGTGTGCCATGATGACGTCATTGCACGCACCGCGTTTAGACAATGCAGCACACGCCTGACATCATGGTGCTGCTGGAAGGTGCCTAGAGCGCCCTTTCAGCAGCACCAAAAGGAGCTCCAAAATTGAGCTCCTTTTTTAGCGCTGGTTCTTGGTGCAGCCTTTACATGGCTGTGCCAAGGACCCTGAGGGGAAAGAGGCCGCAGCAGCAGCCCCTTTCTCCCCTCAGGACCGCCAGGGATGGTGGGGTGCAGCCGGTGCCCACAGCTTTCAGAGAAGTTTGCCGCTTCTCTGTGGACTGGAGCAGCAGCAGAATGGGGCCTCTGGGACTCCTAACTCACAGATCTGAGAACTGCAACCTCAGCTATCCACGGAGGGGCGACCTGCACTATTTCCAATGGTGCATATGTCCAGCGTGCACACCTGGACCACACACATGGGGGCACACGCCATTCAAGCCTATGAGGCTTGAATATGCATGAGCCTCTGTTTTTGCGGGAGGGGGATCCAGAATGGCTCCCCCGGTAAAAACAGAGGGCCAACTATACCCTAAAATGCTATATAAAACAGTGGTGTACCTGAGAACCAGCCTCCTCCCCAAACTAGCCAAAAACAGTCCCAAAACATCAACCTTACAATGTTTGGGCCATTTTCTTGAAATGTCATACCTACTATTCTTCTGTTTATTGTACTTACATTGATAACAAAGCTTTCCCTCCCCCCGGGCAAGTGATTCTATTGGAGTCATAGACGGATTCTCCTTCTTTTACACCATTTTTTGACCAGCTATGATATAAAAACTGATTAGACACATTCCTCCAGAATATTGTGATAAATTAACTGGAGCCTGCAGTTACCCCCTTCTCACAGCCTTCACACATTAATCTCCTTAGACCCCTTGTCACTGAACTTTGGAACTCCTTATAAAATGTAACCATTGCACCTTAAAAATAATAATGAAAACTGGGGGAAGAGGGGACAAAACCAAGGGCAGTAACAACAGAAAGATAACAGTCAGAAATTAATCTCTCATCTACCCCTGGTAATTATTCCTGTTTATCTGGCTTTCAGGACTGAATGGGGGAAAGCAGAAGGAAACACTTTTTGCGTCTGGTTGGAGTGTAATGTAGAGGCAGGGACAGTTACACTATTTTACACACCACGGGAAATATCACCCACTCCCTTTGTGACTATCAGTGGCATGTTATTCAAATCTAGGTCCTCCTTTTCTTCTTCTTTATTCTTAGCAGCAAATATTGAGGGCTAAACTAAAATGAACAACATCAGGGATGGAGAGAAGGCATGTAAAAAATCCTCCTGCCATAGTCCCATTGACAATGCTTCCCAGTTTCTATTTGCTTTCTGAGTAAAGTCTCCATTTACTCCACAAAAAGGAAGGAGTCCTGATCTCACAGCAATGAGCTTTTTTTTCCTGCTGGAGTAGAGTGGGTCCTTGGTATCTGCTGGGGTTTGATTTCAGGACACCTCATGTATGCCGAAATCTGTGGATGCTCAAGTCACAATGGCATAGTAAAATGGTGTCCCTTATATAAAATGGCAAACTCTTAGGAATTTATCTATCTGTTAATAGTTTCAATTTGTGGTTAGTTGAATCTGTGGATAAAGAATCCATGGATACAAAGGATCAACTGTATAACTCTCCTTTATATAGTCTCTCTCCCAGCTACCACAGTATTTGGGAAATGTTTTTAATGACGACTCCCAGAATCCCCATCCAGCATAGTCACAGGTTCTCCCCCACCCCAAAGGTTACCTTTCACATCCAAAAATGCATCCATACAAGTATTTGACCCAACACTAGTATACTGACTAGGATCAGAATGTGAAACTGTTCTGAGTGATTTCAGACCTAAGCACACACTTTATGAAGTCAAGGAGGGGGCTCTTATTTTTACAGATCCTCTCATATGACCAACTCCATAAAGAATATCGGTGCTTTGTCTATGCCACTTGTGCCTTCTTCAACTTACTTACTATCAATAAGCTGTCTTCCTTTATTTTATAGAGTGGTGCAGATTGTGATGGGTATTATCAAGAGAAAGAAAAAAATAAATAACAATTGAACCACTCCACAGTCTTTTAGACCCATTTCAGCTGTAACATGAAGAACAAAATGGGCTGCTGCCGGCAAGTGGAGCAAGACATATTAACAAGATAAAACTCTGCTTCCTCCATACTAAAGTACTCACTTGAAACAGATGAAAGGTGCCTATGATTATTGCTTGGAGCATGTCGCTGGTAAGAAGGTATTACTGGGGCCTCAACCCTGGGCAGTAATTGAAAATGCCTGCCTCGTTCATAGGATCTTTTGTGAGAGAGCCCAGCTGTGATATGCCTTCCAACCCTGCCATTTGGAGCCAAGTCATTCTTCTCATTAGCTTCCTTAACACACCACCTGTCTTTGCTGAGAAATTATTCTGGAATGAGCAAAACCCTGAAGCATCACACTAGTGCCTCTTGTTTAAAGGGTAAACAAAGGCTCTAGACTGAGGATGAGAAAAGGCTGGCAGCATATTTCAGGATAAATATTCTTTTTATTCTTCGACTACTACTTCTTATTATTATGCTTAATCTCAGTTTCATAGTTTACCATGTGCTACTGATGCAGGCTTGGATCATCAGTGATTCAGATTCTTTCAGAGAATCTGGGAACCAGTGAAGTATTGTCAGATAACATGGCATGTTCCAAGTGGGGTCACTTTTTGTAATTGTGCTGTTGTGATCCTATCTGTGGATATTTCATTCAGATGTTGTATCAATCCATTTGGAACTGATCCCAGAGCATCTATCGTCACTGAAACCACAATTTTCATTGTTCTTGTTCTTGCACATTGGTCATTCTTCTGCCTTCTGTCACTGATGTTGAGCCAGTGAAAAACAACTAGATCATATATCCTGTTAATTATTAAATTGGCATACCTTTTAAAAACAACATATAAGTCCTGTTATAGGAAGAAAATAATAAGGCAGCCCTGTAGAACATATTGCCGGGGGGCTGCATGTGGCCCACGAAAGGATTTTGGGTGGCCTGTGAGGATGTGGAATAACCTCAAGGTTTCTCCAATGCTTGGCCTCCTTCTGAGGAGAGGACCATGTGGAGGAGGACAGGCAAATGCTCACCCTGCAAGGCTTAAGGCTCCTCCATCACTTGGCCTTGTCCTGAGAAGAAGTCCGGGCAAAGGAGGAGGAAGATGGAATATGAATAATAATAATTAATTAATTAATTAATAATGAATTAATTAATATTTAATTAAAACCTATTTGCTGCCTGAAGAAGTTTAGCCTGTTTCAATTTTGGCCCCCACCTACTGGCAAGTTGTGCAGGTCTGGTATAAGGAGATTAGCACACTTGCTTTTAATGTGCCTTATCCTCTACAGGATAAAGGCACATTATTTTTAAAATGGATTTTATTGCATTCGCCCACAGGCAGGTAAATGCATCCTATTTACAGCCCAGATGACATCCGAGCTTATCCTGAGCCTTTTCAAGAATGGGAAAATCCCATTCTTGAAAAGCTGCAGAATAAGCCTGGCTAGCATCTAGGCAGCATTTGCTTGCCCATGGGTGAATGCAATAAAACCCGTTTTAAAAATAAATTCTCCTTGATCCCATCAGGCACATTAAAAGAAAGTGCACTAATCTCCTAAGTCTTAGATGAATGTGGAGCTAAGCACCCTATGCAGTGGGCCATCAGTATGTGCTGGGCTTTGGTTCCTGGATCTCCTGTGGATACCAAAATCCATAGATGCTGAAATCCCATTATATACAATGGCATAGGAAAATGGTGTTCCCAATATAAAATGGCAAAATCAATGTTTGATTTTTGCGTGTGTGTGTGTGTGTGTGAATATTTTCAAAACATGGATGGTTGAATGTATGGATGCAGAATTTGTGGATACGGAGGGCCGACTTGTATTTACTTTATAATGGGTAAATTTGTTTCTGCTGCACCCTTGGAAACAATAAGGATGACCATATATCACTAGGGAGTCATCCATACAGGTTGGCATCCATTTCTTCACCAACATGGCAGAGGTACTTGGTACTTTATAAAAGTACAAATACATACACAGACACATACAGAGACACACACACCACTGGCTGCTTCCTATTCTATTTTAACAAAACCATGCTCCCTAGGAATGCTATTCTATTTTGCTTCGTGCCACACATACATTATTTTGACACAAACAGAACACTCAGAGAAGATCCTTTGTGGAAAAGGTCATGTCTCCATCCATTGCATCAAAGCAAATTCCCAGGCATCCAAGAAAGAGCTGAAACAATGGAGTCAGACATAGAAATTAAATGATATATATATATATATATATATATATATATATATATCCATCCTGGGAGGCAGAAAAAACCCACTTCCTGTCCTAGGCTTGGAAAAGACAAGACCCAGAAATTTGCCTGCAATAGACCAGGAACATCATGTGAACATTTTGGGAACAACAGCATTTGGACAGTCTAGATCAGCCTTCAGAGAATGCAAAGTACTGCTGTTTGTACCCTAGAGTAAGCAGCATCAGTATTATCACACTACCACAGGTATCCTAGCCAACCACATTCTTCCTTCCATCTAAGTGGCTTCTCGCTAAATTGCACCTTTCCATAAAAATATAGTAGCAAGAGAACAGGTGTGGTGTAGTGATTTGAGTGTTAAACTATGACTTTGGAAACCAGGGGTTGATTCCTAGCCCAACCATGAAGCCCACTGGGTGACCTTGGACAAGTCACATGCTCTCAGCCTCCACGGAAAGCAATGGCAAACCTCCTCTGAACAAATTCTGACAAGAAAATCCCATGATGGGTTTACATCAGGGTCTCCATACATCAGAAATGACTTGAAGGCACACAACACACACACACACAAAATAAGCACTATATTGGTGCTGGAGCAGAGCTCTACCAAAAAGACAAATAAATGAGTCCTAGAGCAAATCAAGCCTGAATTGTCTCTAGAAACCAAGATGATTAAGCTGTTATACTTTGCCATATCATGAGAGGATAGGATTCGTTAAGAAAGACAATAATGTCTGATAATGTAGAAGGCAGTAGGAAAAGAGGAAGGTCACACTGCATAAACTTACTAAAGAAGCCACAGCATTGAAACTGCAATACTTGAGCAGGGAGGTTGATGATAGGGTGACTTGGAGAGCTCTCACTTGTAGAGGCACTGACTTGATGGCGGTTAACAACAGCAACCGCTTTATAAATAAGTATCTTGTCCGAAGGCTAATTATTTCAACAGTTTCATAAGAAAAGCTGATGAAGATTTAGAACTATAGCTTCTGAAATTCCATGTTCAAAGAGAAGACACCAGCAAAAAGCTTCACGGTAGAGAAGGGCATCATTTTCATGCCCTGTTTGTGGACTTCCCAGAGGTGTCTACTTGATAGCTATTCAAAGGAACATTGGATAGTGTGCACTCCACACTTGTAACAGCTTGATACCGCTTTTATTATCAAGGCCACAATCTTTGGATGAGGTACTTACATTTCCCTGCAAGGATCCTCCCCTACAAATTCTAACTGTCTTACTATACTACCAATCCCAACGTACTTTACGACAGAGACAAAATTGTTGGTATCAATCATTTATAGGTGGCTAGTGTACATACATTCCATGATGGAATTCTGGTCTGAAACAATAGGGCTATTCTTATTTTCTCACTGCCAAATAATAATTTTGCTTCAAATGCTACAGACGCCAGGCTTTCTGAATGAAAGCATGAATGCTATCTGTAAAATATTCTTCTTCCAAATAAAAGAGGCATCTTTCCATTGCCTGTTCTATTCTTGTCAACTGATAGAAATGCAAAGTTAAACAACAGAACCCTCCTTTAATTTCACAGTCTGTGATTCCTTCATGAAACTTTTAAAGATCAATTATGTCCTATCAGTGTTAGATCCAGGCTGAACTAAGTGATTTATGCATAAATAGCCTGAACACACTGCACCATTGTAGATTGAGTAACTTATCTATATTAAATGTGAACTCGGAGGATTGTTATTTTTGGCACTATTTAAACCTTGATCGTTTCTGCTCATTTTTCTTCTCTCCTTCCCAAGTGTCCTACCTTTTCCCCTCTGTTAAAGATAGCCATAATACGTGGCAAGTGTATGATATTGTGAGATTTTTCAGGGAGAAAAGTATGTAACTGAAATCAATCTCTTAATTACAGTGCCACTGTTAACTGATGGGGCTGTGGGGAATAATGGAAGACAGAGAAGTGTGAAAATGCATTTTCAAAACTAAATTCAAAGCACAATTCTTATACTAGCTGAAGTTACATAGGATACATTAGATAGACCAGCAGAATGACTGCAGTGCAACAGTCATACAGAAGACATTGGCAGATGAGGAAGGAACACACTCAGGCTCCTCCCTCTGACTAGAGCTTGGAAATAATTTGCAAAAATTAGTTTGCTACCCCTAATTCATTATATTTTTCAGCAAGGAAATTAACATTATTTTAAGAGTTAAATGCCAATGATGGTTTGGTGTTTTTTTTTGGGGGGGGGGGGTTAGTAATAATTAACCCTTCACAATATTCTAATAAGGCATTGCCTGGGGATGATTTTGGAGACTTGGAGGAAGTTTAACCATTTAAGTTATTTTTAATTTAACAATTATTTTATAAACAATTAATGTTATAAATTGATTCTATAATCTCTTAAATTTTGAAACATTAAAAATTAATTAATAAACAATTATCATTTTTAATACTGATTATTGAGTGTTTCCTTTGACATTAATTATAAATCAGTTACTTTTTAATTTTCTTGAACAAGTCACCGTTACCTGGTTAGTGCAGACATTAACGATTCACAGCTCTACCCCAGGCCTTGGCCTGTTCAGAAGGTCTGTGATACTGAAACATGCTCCATTTGATTACCCACAAGGTACTTCATGTTGCTTTGTTGCCAATTAACCCCCAGGGAATGGGGAATCTCCCTTACTTTGCCACCACTAACCCTACCTACTGTCCATGCTTCATCTTCAGATTCTGAAGAAGCCTCTTTTGAATGGTTGCCATATTCCAGTTCCTCATATGCGGATATCTAATTTGCATATTATGCAAATTATTATAATTATACATATAATTAATTTGCATTCAGGTTATGCAAATTCAGCACATTAAACATTACACTTTTTCTGCCATTATGTTTCAACCTCAATACCAGTACCAAGCTGAGAGCTCTTTTTTTCTTCTTTTTCCCTCTAGCTGGTATGAAGAAAGGGTAGCTTTCTGAGGCTGTTTGGAAGTGAACTCCCACCCTGCTGTCTAGCCATGGGCTTAAGCCACCAATACAATCACCACGCAACACAATCTCTGCTTGTCTCCTTTTCTTTCCTGCCTTCTGGGCTTGTTGGGAGAAGGGGAGGGAATGGAAGAATAAAGTGGAAATGCTACACCAGTTCAGTAGCAACTGGAGCCTGCAAGGTGGGATTAGGCTCCTTCTAGTACCACACGTCTTGCATGTTTTCCTGCTCCATCACCACTGCCAGATTTTAACCCATCCATCAGCCTGAGATAAAGGAGAAATCTGGGGTTTACTGCTTCAACTGGCCCAGCTAGCTGAGACATTTTTAGGCCCTTCAATCTGAGATTTTCCTGTTCCTGTTCCTTGTTCCTCAGCAATCCATTTATGATCGGTGACAGATCAAAGACTTTCATTCTGTGAACTCAACTCCATCCTTCACAACAGTCTCTGGTCTTTTTTTCACCACTATCTGCTTTATCACACTAGAGGGCAAATAGGATTTAAACAAGAGTTAAACAGGAAATGCCCTATGTTTGTCACAGGACATTTCCTGTTTAATTCTTGTTTAACGCTCGTTTAAATCCTGTATTCCCCCTAGTGTGATATGTCTTATTGCTCTATCCCTGTCTTGAGGCCCTGTTTAATTGTTTTGCATGAGATTGACCCACTGAAAATTCCTCTCTGATCTTTCTTACTTCCTTCTGATGGCTAAGCATGTATGTGCTGATCATAATTGGCTGTGTCTATTTTTAAAGCAAATCAGTTGGGGGTGTTATTACAGCATAGAATTTTGTTAGACAGTCTCCCACTTAACAGGTTATTGAGCATACAATCACAATTCTGTTTTGACTCTCAATTTATAATCTAATCCATACAGAACCTGCTCATCTGAAATAGTCTGATCAATAGCAACTCTCTCCTGCAGTGATGAGATGCATTCCTCCCCACACTAGACCCAAAACAGTTTGTGCATTGGCCAGTATATATGGAGCCTGTTTGTTATGCAAAGCAGTGACTGTGATTCACAGTTTAATTCTGAGTCATCCTTTTTGAAATAAAAACAGCTATTCATAAATATCCATGGGGTTAAATGAGAAGAGAAGTCCTTGCATTTTGGTTTGTTTGTTTGTTGTTTAGCCATGGAATACTAGACTATTGTTTGACCCAACTCAAAGTAGCACACAGTGGAAATAAAAACTTTAATACAATGTCAAGGAATCCTATTAAATGCAAAGATGGATCAGGGAAACAGCTACCTAACCAACATCCAGCACTGTACAGCATCTACATTCCTAAATCCCCCTAGAACTTAGCCCTGCTGTCATCCAGTAGCATAAATGACTTGAAGTATATCTCCAAAATCCCCATGTAGAGACAAATCAGATTACTGAGAATGTATTGCTGGAGCATGCCACAACAATAATAAGCTTACCGTACATCTTCCCCTATTATCTACAACCACAAGGAGAAGCAGAAACAACAGAGCAACACTGCACAAAGCAATGCAAGGAAGAGATGCAAAGAGGATAATGCTACCAGATTTAAGGTGAGATCATGAGAGAGAGAAAGGTGAAAAATAATTCAACTATCATCTTCTAAAATGTAGCTGTATGTTTTGCGATGACCTCAGTATTGGAGACTGCTAGTATGAGAAAGGCTGGATATACAAAGACTGCATCTTAAAGAGTTTGAGTCAGGTGTGTCCTGCAGCCCTACCTGGACTCTGACTTTTACTATAAAAAGCTTGTGCTTTAGCACTGAACCACAGCAAATCACCTCTGCTCTATAGGGACATATATGATGTGACCACTGGGGACAAAACACATTCAGTTCTGCTGTGTATCCTGACACTCACTTCTTCAGTCTAAAATCAGTGGCAATTTGCACAGCTTATTTATGCAGTGCTACCAGTATGTATCACAGCAGCCACCCTTGATCTGGTACCCTCCAGGTGTGTGGAACTACAAATCCCATCACTCCTAGTAGTAGCAATGGCTGCAGGTTTGGAAAATTGTCATCCAACACATCCACAAAGCATTAGATTTGGGAAGGCAGTTTTACATAACATAGCCAGTTGGAGCAATCTATCAAGAGAAACAGTGAACCTTTTGCACACTTTTCTATCTCCATGGTATTGGGGGACAACAGTTACACTTTCAGCACATCGTGTCTATTTATAATGCATATTACAGCATCCCATCTCTCTTACTCATTTTTGTCTGATCAGTAACATGTGCAGAATTAGAAGTACCTCAAGTGTCTTTTTTTAAAAAAAAAACATATTACATTACTGTATGGAGCATGCTGTATTGGGGTTATGCATTTGCACCGATTGGGTAATAAAGCACAGTAGCTTGCAAATAATTGAATGTGTAGGCATATTAGCACTCATGTAGATCTATCCACAGCAAAAAAATAAGTAGACATGAGATCAGCAAGTGCAAAGTGAATTTCATTTAAGTTACTTGGCTTCCATTCTATTTTATTATTTATACTACTTAATATGGTTAAATTTATCAGTGGCTGCCATATATAAAAAACAGTTCAAAACAGCTCCATGAAACAATTAAGAAACAACTCCGAAACAACAGGCACAACAATACAACCAAGAATACAAAAATCAGAATACTGTAGTCATCATCAGCTGGCAAAACAAGTATCCATACTTTAGCCTCATGTGTAGCATTATGGGAAGTTGCCTTTGTTACAGGAATATCTGCATTTACCCATTCTCCTTGAAAATTCATCTACTGCTAGCTGTTATCTGCTTGTCTCGTGCTCTCCTGTCTTTCTTAGGCTGCAATCCTAGGCACAATCACCCAGGACTAAGCCCCACTGAATACAATGGGACTTGATTTTGAGTAATAATGTGCAAATCAAATGTAAACTGCCTGGCATGTGTTCTACTAGGTCAAGTGCTGTTGTCCACTCCATTGTCCATAGAGCACTATTTCCAGAATATATTTTTTTCATGTTAAGATACTTTGGTTGGAAAATAATATGCAAAATAATACATTAATTCTACAAGGTGCACTGGCATGCTATTTCCATGCATAAATATGTGCTTCTCCTTTCTCTTCCGTTTGTGCTCTTTCATCCTCCTTCTTCACTTTCAAAAGACACACCGTATTTTACACAGGCATAAATATCGCCAGAAATTTCAAGGACAATGTAATCTTCCTGTCCCTCCAGAACAGTGAAAATCAGTGGATTCTGTGGCAGATTTTGCTAGGATCCTTAAAACTGAGGAAAGATGCATAGAAGTGCCTTGTTGCTCTCCAGCTGCCATGGATACTCTTACTCTTACAAGTAATTTCTCTGTCACAATGGTGCACATAGGTAATTTTAGAAGTGTCCTTAATGGTCTTCTATTGTTTATTTAGATAGCTTATTTAGATGGCAATGAGTATTACTTCACTTACTTCAGATACTTTTATGGACAGTTCTGTTGATGGTTAATGCATATTGTTTCACTTACTTCAGACTGTGGGGAACTCATCAAGGTTTCTGTGTCTGGAAGCTCTCCTTCTCATTCTGCTGTAGGGGGTTTTAGACTGCCACTCTAAAATCCTTTCCCTACTTGTGCAAACTGCCCAAGAGGTGGCCGGCAGCCGCCTACAGCTGCACTGAAATGGAGCTGCAGCAACCGCATGCCACAGCCTCGATTTGACCTTTCCAGGGAGCAAAAAGGAGCCCCAAAAAGGAGCTTCTTTTTGTGCCCTGGAAATGGCACAATACCTGCGGCTTTAAGGCACTCCTTAGGTGCTAAGTTGTGTGGACACAGCACCAGAGGAGCCCCGTGAAGCTGTGCACCATGTGGAGCAGCAGACGGCTTCACGTCACCCCGAAACAGTCAAGGTGTGCGTCATGTGGACACACCCTGACTCCATCCCCAGGCCAGCCTTAATGGTTGGTGTGCACAGCCCCTTACTTCCCCTTCTTGTCCTTCAAAATGTCACCAATAAAACCATACTTCCTGGTAAATGCTCCCCCCCCCCCGCTGCTTTTTCTGACACATAAAATAAGGTTTTTCTTTTCTTTTCCTTTTTTTTAACAAAAATAAAACTCTTGTACAAAGGGCTAAGGCAATAAGAGCTGCTGAAAACTCTCCTGAATATACAAAAAAATTTTCCCCAAATCCCAATACAACTATGAAACCTCAGATGACCACAAAAGTAGGGCAAAAAGAACTTCTGAGTGTTTGTGATCAGAACTTCCAATATTTTACTCACAAATAGGAATGAAGATGTCATACCTATGTCTTCATCTTTAGTTGTACAAAATTATCTCAAAATATGCTTTATATTTCAAAAGGGAGGAAAGCAAAACCATCTTGTCATGAGAGACTCTTAAGTGTTACTCAGGGCAGTTCTAGGCTAGCCAGAATTTTGGCCCCAAAGATGCCCCAATTCCCCCCATTACCCGTGCATTTTGGAATGACGCTGGGCAGCTGTTTATGCAGAATCCCACTGTGTCACCCAGTGTCACCACCAGCAGCAACATTTGTCTCTCCCTCTGAGGCAAAAAGCATGGCCTCCAGCATTGATCACATAGCTGAGCACCTCATTGTGATCTCAGCAGGAATGACCCGTGCCAGTAGCTGTGGCAGCAGGCGGCACAGTGGGATGTTATATAAACAGCCACCTGGCATCACTTCATAGTATTCCAGAAGACCTGGAGCAAATGGTGAGGTTTTTATTTTAATTTAACACAAGTGTGACCCAGATTCACTGTGGAACTGGCCCTCCCACATGAAGACAATCTGCAGTCAAATGTGGGCCCTGTATCATGAAGTCAAGGTGACACAAAGGCAGGCAGAAACCCGTTCATTTGGCCTGTGTAGACATGCTCCCAAGTAAGCCTATTGCATGAGTTTTAATACCCTTGCCAGTCATTGTCTGTTTTGGTGAACCATTTCTCCAGCAAAAGGGGAAAGGGGTTGTGATACTTTTTCACGTTACTTTGTATTATAGTTCATAAGCTCTAAATTACCCCCACGATGCTCATATGAAGCTGACTTGTTAAAAAAAAAGCTTCCTGCTAAAACAGAAATAGGAATAGGTGGCCTTCTCACTCAAGTTGGGAGCCAATTCCCTTTATTTCTTTCTGGGGTAGCAAATAATGAAAGATGGCTGGAGTGGCAGTTCAACAAAAGCTGAATGGCCATACTTCTCCCAGCTCCGTACTAAACATTCCCAAATGTCAAGTGCTGCTTTTAAGGCTTTATTTTTATTTTTATTTTTTGCTTTTCAACTATGGTTGTAGCTATGCTGTGTTTTTAATGGTTGTGTTTTGATATTACTATTATTTGTTTTTTAATTGTTTTAATTAATGCTTTAGTTCTATCTTTTGAAATTATTCTAAGCCACCCTGAATCTCATTTTGAGAGAAAGGTGGGATATAAATTTCATACATAAATAAATAAAGAGAGCAGAAGATAGATTAGAATTGGAGAGTAGATTTGTGGGTTAGCTATAGCAGAATGGCAAAGGTTTCTGGCTTCTAGTTATCTTTACAACAGCAATAGCTTAAAAAACATCCCACACACACACACACATTGCTGAAAAAGAATGATAATCAGGAACCGATTTTTGTGTGCCTCTCTGTCCTTGGTCCTCCAGATGTTTTGAGTTTCGACTCATAGAAGTCCCAGATAGCATAATGAATGATGAGGAATTCTGGGATTTGATGTCTCCAACATCTGGAGGACCAGAGTTTGGCCTAACACCCTGATACATCAGGTAAGTTTTGAAGCACATATATGTCCTCTCAGGGGCAATGGCCGATTGGCTACTAATGGATGTTTGTTCTTTCCCATGAATTTCCAAGAATGACCAATCTCCTATCTACTAGATTCCAATAAAACTTACACTAACTTCATTTCACCACAGGTCCATCTGACGTGAACCTCCTGCTACAGCACTTATACTCCACGTATCCTACTCCCCTTCTTGTCTTTGTAAAGACAGAATAGCCATCTCCTGTGGATTAAAAAATATTAAAACCCCTGAATTGAATGGACCTCTGGGCCAGCTGCCTGACTGCTGGAGGCTGCAAAAGATTTGATTCTGTTGAATTGCAATCTAGTGTAGCTGAAAGAAGCAGCAAGGGAAATGCCAGACTCACTAGCTAGCTGAGCACATCCTTTTGCAGATCTTTTAACCTCTCTCTCTCTCTCTATCTCTCATAAATACACACACACCTTTAAAAAACGTATAGATAGTTCAGGGCAGAACTGGCTTTCTAAAATTATCACTACTTATTTTACCACATTACTACATGTACTATGTAGAAAGGTCACATTAGTGTGCTATCTGCAGTGGAGATCCTAGAAAAGGATTGTTTACAGCAGGAGTGGGAAGAGTGAAATGTCTCGGGAGGTTGTCAGATGGTTTGCAGTAGATCAGTAAGCACTTCATTCTAACTTTGTTTTACAGAAGCAGGAACAAAATTGACCCCTACCAAAAGAAGATTCTTAGAACCCCTGCCTAAAGTAATTCAGAGACAGGTCATGCATTGTTACCGATGTGCATCTCACTTCAGACGCCAACCTTTACCCAAGGATTCCTTAGAAGGAGATTGCTAGGACCTCTTGACATTCCTATGATATAAGGTTTAATTTACATACATATATACAGTATATATATATATATAGGCTATGGGGTCGCAACAATAACACTGCAATATATACTTGTTCTCTGTTAGATGTTTCTGTGAACCCTTCATGGTACAGGATTTCCTGCAGAGAGCAATCAGATCTCTGCCCCTTTTCAGGTCCATTTCCAGAACAGACCTGACTGTCACACAGATTTTAATATTTGGGAAATGTTGTCTCCTTAGTAAAAAGCCAGAGGTTTCTTTCTTTCTTTCTTTTACAGGGGAAATCCCTTTTTAAAAAAATGAACAAATACAACGTTAGAACCCTTTAGCAATTGAAAGTCACATTAATTGTAACTTTTGGAACATGTAAACCACTATGTATGGCTTGGCTTGGGCGTGGACGTATAATGCTTGATATATTAAAGATAGTGTTTATTAAGGAAATAATTACACATTGAATTTATTTTTTTAAATATTGTTACAGATTGAGCTACAAGGTCCTGATCTGAAAAGGCACACCAGAACTATAGGGAAACTCTTTTGCTTTTATCAATTTATTAAGAGCATAATGTAGAATTATCATCTGTATATCATATAGATAATAAATGCTGAAGAAAATATCATCATTGATAAAAGAAGAAAAAAATATTTTGTTTCCTCTAGTTTTGCACATTACCAAGCAGACATAAAGCTTCCATTCCCATAAAATGAAATGAGAAAAGGAAACCAAGACAAGGAATTACCATGTCGTGAGATATTGTACATAGTCTTATATAAATGTCCACCAGCTACATAGCTTATAGAAATAGCATGGGGGACTAAATATATGAATACTTTGTAAATATTTTATTTGTCATTGTAAAAGAAAATATTTTTTCAGGGGATATAAACAGGAAATAGATGAGTCATTTTCAGCCAATATATAGCCTTCTTGGGACACCACAACTTCCATTAAATACCCATCAACAAGATGTTACCAGCCATCCATAGGTTATATTCAGAAGTTTGCATGTTTTGCAGTTGTTGCTGTGTAGCTTCAAGTTATTTCTGACTAATGGCAACCCTAAGATGAACAAAGTTTCCTTGGCAAGACATGTTCAGAGGGGAGTTGCTTTGCCTTCTTAAAGAGTGTGATGTGGGTTTCTATGGCCTAGTGAGGATTTGAATCCTGTTCTCCATGGTCCAACACTCAAACCTCTATACCATGCTCTCTCTTACATGGTTTACCTATTAGGTATTTGGAATGATAATTCTGTTACTCAAATCGTAAAATAAATGTTGTTGGAAGGGGTCCTCTTTGGGACATAAGTGACTGCATCAAAAGTCATTTGGACCAACTAATTACAGGAGACCACTTGGAGAGATACCTTGCCAATGTTCAGTCTCTGTGAAGTTCCTTGACTTGTCAAAATGAAGAAACAGACAAAATGATCCTATTTTTTGTCATAGTCCAGTATATAGTTCAGAGGTGAGCAGGATGTTGCTGGCCTACAAATTCCATCATGTCCAAGAAAAGAAAAGAAAAGAAAAGAAAAGAAAAGGTAGTCACACTAGGCAGCTTATTCAGATCTATAAACCAAAATACCAACCATTTCCCAATATTCACCAGGACCTATTTCTACTCCCACCTTCAAAAGCTGGCCATTCTAATTTCTTTCTTCAAAACCAGAATGCAAAACATTCAAGGGACATGCAGCTTCTTTGCAAGGCTACTAATACTTCAGGAAACCTTCCTGAAGCAGTAAGGAACCTGTAAACAAGGTGTATCATTGTCCATGCACACTTGCTTCCCGGAAATCTATAGCATAGAACAAGTAAAACAATACACCTGTCTTTTTCTGCCTATATTACTAGAAGCAGCAGTGGCAGGTGGGGACGGGGGGAGGAAATAAAACTGAGAAATCAACATGGATGGAAAATGTTAAAGTGAAAAGTGTTAATACCTTCTTCTCTCTGAAGGTAGGTCAAAGTACAAGAATCTGCATTAGATGTTGGCGGACCAAGGCGCATGGATGAAAATCGGTGTGGACCATGAGGACACCATCCTATGTTTCATTTTAAAATGCCTGCTTGATGGCTAACTCTTTGTCAAGGAGTAATACTGTACAACACCTGAAATAAGGTGTCCCAAATATTGCTAGCTCATTTTATACCATAAAATACAATTCATAATCAAGTGCTATAATGAACACTAGGAGACAGGGAGGAAAATTGCTCTCACTATCTCTACTGCAATCCATCGACTCCAAATAGTCGTAGTCCCAAATGTGTATGTACAACATCATGTAATTCATACCCTGAAAACAATGGAAGGCATTGACGTAGAAGTTATACATGCATGATCCCTGTTCAGTGATAGGAATCCCAGGCATGGTGTAGGCTTTAAAGGGAGCAGGTAATAGACACATATGTGAGGTTGGGGTCAGCTCATAGTTGGGGTCAGCTCATAATGTTGGAAGAATGTTCTTTTAAACTGTTGTAAAAATATTTTGCATTACTAAGATTACTAAATCACAGCACCTGACATGATGCAAAGGCTTACAATAGAAATTGCATCATGCTGAGTGGCAACAGGTGATGACCATCAGGTAACTCTATATATATGTGAACAGAGACTCCATGTATGTGTGGGTTAAGATAAGTAGTGGTTTGAACATAGTGGGTTGGAGAAGGTGGTTGCTGATGGTTGGAGTTATTGTTGTATCACAGATGGTGAACGTTGAGAGGAGTCGTGAGGAAGGTTTGTGCATACTTGCAAATATTGCTATTGCAACTTATAAGAAAGACCCTCCAAAGGCTTGGAGGATATCAACAAGTGTCTGTGAGTTTATTCAAGTGTGGTCAGTGCATTGCCAATATTAAAACTGAACTGGTGCTTCCATACTCTGCTACTGTTAGCTACTTCTGAGAGTGTTTATCTCTGACAGTGCTGTAAGGTGACATCTCTGATGGGCCAAAGGTTTTGTTTTTGTTTCTGCACATCAAGCAGGACGGAGAGAGAGAGCCAATACATAATAAGTTTGATTTGGTAACATCTGAAAACATATCCTGGTGAAGGGGAAAATGGTATTGAGAAGACTGAGTTGTTGTGACTCCTTGGTACTGTGGTTTTTACATTCTTCTTGTATTCATGATTTCAGTCAGGAGGAACTAAATGGTTCCCAGGCATCTTGCAACTCCAGTCCAACTCTGAAATGCTCAGAAACATCATCAGCCCCTCTTACCACCAATATTTCTCCCCTGACATCCCCTTTGGAAAAAAGGAAATAGCAACAACAAAAGCCTAGTAGAAAGTTTCTCTGGGCTGAGATAATTATGAATTAGGTTGTAGTGGGAGGAGATGTTGTCCATTGCTAATTAGACTAGGTTGGGGTCAGCATCTGTTACTCTCCGGATGTTTGGAGACTAAAGCTCTCATTAGCCACATTCAGCATAATCAGTTGCCAAAGATGATGGAGTATATAATCCAAAACTTCTGAAGGGGACCAGGTGGTCTATCTGTATTTTAGGTATTTATTTAATTATCTATTAATTTAATGTATACCCTGCTTTTCTCCCAGGCTGGGACTCAAGGAAGCTAAATACATTTATATGTACACGTAATGTACACACTTATAAATCAGAGGAGTTTATCATATGACAGAATTTGGGGGTATAATGCAATGGCAATCAGAACACAATCATGGGGTTTCACGTTATTTCGTATGAGTGTATCTCACACAATTTTGGGCAATGGGAAGTCATTCCGAATGCAATCATGGGGTTTCACGTAATTGCGTATAAGAGTATCTCACACAATTTCAGGCAATGGGGGGTCATTTTCGGGAAATGGGAAGTCATTCTGAACACATTCCGAACACAATCAGATTTCACGTAAATTCGCTAAATTAGAGAATTCACGTAATTGCGAATTGGTTCCATTCATAATTGAGAGAAATTCCTCCCATGTGATAAACTCCAGAGTAACACATGAAGCACAACAGAGTAAAAACAACATTATTCATATAAAATATTCCATTGCTGAATCATAGTCTGTTTTATCATGGCATATATTCTATCTGGAATAAGGCTGAAAGGTTTTTTGGGGGGGGGGGGATCACCAGCCTCACATTATTTTACAAGCACATTTCACTTCTGCTGTGTCAGGTATATATGCAGCTACCTACTCTTCTCTAGGGAAGGTAAAGATTACATAAAAGAAACAGGTGTATTTCTTGTGTAATGTAGTTGGAACAGAAATATTTGATCTCATGGGACAAAACACAGTGCAAAGACAATGCATAAAACACACTGAGTTATGTTGTGACACTGGGGAAGGGATATAGGCTACACTGACTTTCTACACTGGCCTCCTTTACAAAACCAAAATCAAGAGAATCATACAGTCAGATTCTAGATATCTCATCCAGCCCTGTCCACAGTTAGCAGAGAGTTTAGGAGATTTATTTTTTGGGACCACAAGCCCCAGAATCCCCAAGGGATGAGGGGCTCTGGGAACTACCATTCCAAAATGTAGCTCTCCTAAATTCTGAAGAACATTCCCAACCGATAATTATTTGGAGTCCACTTGAATACCTCCAGTGAGGAAGTGCCCATGTCTCAACTTCTACGAAGTCAATTAGCGTCATTATTAAACTGCTCTTATTGGTAACAAATTCATTCTAATTTCAACTGAAATCTACACATCTGCATTTGTAATTTAAATCCAATAGATCCTGTCCTGTGGGGCAGCTGAGAAGAAATATTTGCCCTATATGAGAAGCTTTAAGGTATTTAATGAATTCTGTCTTATTCTGCTCTTCTCTTAACTAAACATACTTGGTTCCTTCAACCCACAGAGGACCACACCTAAAAGTGGCAAAACTCAACCATCAAATTATGGTTAAATTGGACTATGAAAGGTTATTGTGTGGTCATAATTGAGGGGACTATCCGACTGTAGGGGGAGGTGCTCATCTCTAAGCCGGAGAGCCAGCGTTGTCTGAGGACTGCTCTGATGGTCATGTGGCCAGCATGACTGCACCAAACAGTATTAACTTCCTACTGAGAAGTGATACCTATCTATCTACTTGGATTTGCATGCTTTCAAACTAATAGGTTGGCAAAAGCTGGGACTAGTAACAGGAGCTCACCCCATCATGCAGCACTCGGGCCTCAAACTGCCAACCT
Source organism: Urosaurus nigricauda (assembly GCA_034509955.1). NCBI lineage: Eukaryota > Metazoa > Chordata > Lepidosauria > Squamata > Phrynosomatidae > Urosaurus > Urosaurus nigricauda. The sequence goes on along the minus strand of JAOEGL010000001.1, from coordinate 248,707,825 downwards.
TCTGATCTTCCAGTCATCAGAACTGGTGTCTTAACCACTGAGCCACCGCACCCCTAGTTTGGCTAGGGACTATAATACCTGAATAGTAATAAAGAAAGCTAGTGGAAATGGGTAAAATCATTTTCTGAAACATTGCAAAAGTGTAGATGTGACGCATGGTAAGTGGGAGGGAGAGAACACAAAAGATGGGGAAATGAAGGAAACCTGTGATATTTCAAAAAAGAGCTCCAATGTAAATCTAGAAATATGCAAGTAAAATTTAAAAAACTGGAAAGGCTTGATATTTCAGATATTGTTTTTTCACTTCTGGATGAGTCCTATGTCCTAAGGAAATGGAGCTAAAAGATCCCAGTTACAATGGGACTTAATGGCTGTAAGGAATGACCATTTGACTGCATAATAAATATACACCTAACAGCAATTGCTCTGGAGGAATCATGGTTCATTAGCAATAGACCTTTGGCCTATATGACGGTAGAGCAGAGGGATTTGTTCATTTGGGTTTCCTTGCCAATCAGTGTCAGTCTCTATATCAGTAGAGACCCACTCCAGATCTTGCAATCATAAGCTGCCTGTAGCAACCTTTGCATTTTTTCTCTCCATGGTGTGCTTGAGCTAGTCAGAGCTTAAATAAAGAATGCGAAGTCTTGAAACTTCTGTTTTGCTGAGCTTGTATTTAAGCCCCAGTATGTAATCAATCTAGTTTTGTGTTTCTCAAAAACTTTTTACTGGCATCCCAAATCTCACATATATCTCTTTCTTTTCCCCTCCCCTTCCACCCCATACTCTCTGTATCTTTTACACCTTAATAATTACATATATTATTCTTTATTCTGTTTTGTAAGACCCCTTTAAAAATTAGTATGCCTATTTTTAACTAAATTTTATTGACGTTGGTTATTGATTCTTCCCGTTAATAGCAGTCTTACAAATCAGATGGCTCTCTCTGGTTCATTAACAGGAAGTTTCGGAACTCTGTTGAGAGTACACTGGAATAGATACATACACAATATTTCTATGACACTCAGACTGAGTATAAGGAACCTGTGATCCTCAGTTACAGTTCAAAACCCACCTGCAGGTGATCAGTTCCAGCCTGAAGTCCTGGCACAGAATATGAGAGAGAGCACAATGCGGTAGCATCACCTAGCATAAGCTCTGGCCCCATCCACCTCAACACTGCAGTGTGCCAACATGTACCTCTTGACAGATTATTCCCATGGGAATTACCCCTCCCCCCCTCCCGGACAGGCATTCCCCTGAATTAGACTGTCACAACACTTTGTTGTTAACTGCCCTTGAGCCAACCTCAACTCATGGCAATCCTGTGGATGAGACTTCTCCAAGACATGCTGTCCTCCACTGCTCTGTTCAAGTCCTGCAGGCTCAGGTCTGTGGCCTCTGGTTGAGTCTAACCATCTAGCATGTGGTCTTTCTTCTCTTTCTGTTGCCCTCCACCTTTCTTAGCATTATTGTCTTTTCCAATGATTTATTCCTTCTCATGACATGGCCAAAGTAAGACAGTCTCAATTTAGTCATCCTGCCTTCCAGGGAGAGTTCAGGCTTCGTCTGGTAAAAGACCCATTTGTTTGTCTTCTTTGGCTGTCTACAGTATCCTCAGCACTCTTCTCCAGCACCACCTCTCAAATGATCTGATTTTCTTTCTATTGTCCAGATCTTCTCTGGCCAACGACAGAGCCTAAACAGACCACCCTGTTGGAGCAGTGTCCCGCTGCCCCTTTCCTCACCACAGCCCCAATCAGGCATTTTTCTGGTCCTAAAAAGAACTGCAAAATGCCACTCCTTTCAAAGCCAGGAAAAAGGATGCATTTTTACTTTCCAGGGCTCCTTTTGGCATGCGTCATCTGAACACTACAGCAAAGGAGCACTGTAAGGACCATGTGGTCAGTCAGGCAGCATGATGGCAGCTTGGGATAGAGTCGAGGCATGCGTCATGCGGCTGCAACATCCCCACTCTGCCCAGAGGCTAACATTAAATGCCAGTCTTTTCAGCCTCATACTCATACATGTTATGGGGAATACAATGGCTTGGACAATCCTCACTTTGGTGTTCAGATTTATATCTTTACACTTCAGGTTCTTGTCCAGTTCTTTCATAGCTGCCCCTCCCAGTTTAGTCTTCTAGTTTTTTGACTGCAGTCACCATTCTAATCAATATATATTCCACTTTTGTTGGACTGCCAAGCAGAATCATGCCTCAGAGAATGCCCATCCAGGTTACTGGCTTCTTATTTCCTAAAGCTCTACTGCTAAGTCTTGATGCAGCTTCCTTTTGTATTGGCAAAAAGTAAAGACACATACACATCGGAACAACTTGGAGTGCTTTATAGGATACCTGCAGGTGTGCAAAATTTACTTTTACAAAAGCACTTTTAAAAACCTGCAAATCATTACACAGTTTATTGACATCCATTACATGGCTTGCTAATGAAAAAGGTCAGCAATACAAATGACCAATTCATGGAGTTACAGTCTGTGCACAGAGGTGAAGGCATTGACAATACCATGCTGCTGGTGGTATACTAAAACTTAAGGGCACTAAATTGCTGAGCCACATGATCAGCAAGTTCATTCAATATTCCTGTTACTGGATCCCTGTATCTCTTTGGTCCACAGCTCAAAGGTTGTTTGAAGGATTCACATTTAAAACACACACTGTGCATACAGCATTAGCATGAGAGGAGGGATTCTAGGAGAACCTTCTGTGAACATGCTATTTGGGGAGGGGGGCTCTGCTTCTTTGGTTCATTGGTTCCTTTTAAACATAAATGGGAGGATTAATTCATTCAGTTTCTCACTTGCTTTCTCAAATCGTACAGTCCATCTCAGATTGCTGATATGGGTTTCATATAAACATACCCTTGCATCAGCATCGGATGGAAAATTTAAAATAGCTGCATCCAGGTAATGGCCCTACTTCATGTCTATAAATAAGAAATGGATGTATCCTTTGCCAGTAAATTAGGTCTGAGTCTGCACAGAGCAAGCTCAGGAGGCACTGGGGTTAGAGAGGCAGAATAACTACTTACTTTAACTGCATTACATTACAATGTGTTAACTGCTCTGATCAATGTGGTGCAATGGAGTCATCCATACAATCTTAGCTGCTTCATCATCGTCGTCATCATTTCCTCCTCCTATATATTTATATCATGCCTTTTTCCCCAAGAAAAAAGAGTGAAAGACTGTCTTGTCTGTCCTCAGATCCCATGCCTGCAATTATATCTATATGACACTTCTGTTCTAATGCCAACTACACACTGCCCAGTTTTGTGAAGCGAGACACTTAATCCATCCACCACTATTATAAATAATACATAAAACACCGACAGGCATATTCAAGAAAGTAGAGAGAAACATAATGTTTTCTTTGCCTCTGCACTGCCATCTTCTGTCTTATTGCTGCAAGATGTGAAGATTTCCAAACCAATGTCCATTATTCATTTCCTTATTAAACTGACAAAATTCTGAAAATTCTTTAGTGCACTTTTTTCTGTATTATACAATGTGATGACAGTTTAGGGGTGATAAATACTAGAACAGAATTGCCATAAGACATTTTGGTCATCATGATGGATGTCCATCAAAATCAAAACATATTCAACTTGTTTATTGGGATGAACTTAATACAGTATTTTAAAATGTGGCAACAGTTGATAACTCTTAGGATATTGATATCAGATGATGTTAAGACAGAGAAATACCCTCTGGGAAAGAAGGCTTAGTTGTGATTGCTGTACCTTGAGACTTTGAAATAATACTCCAGTTTCATAATTACTTGTTTTTGCTCAATAACATAGTCATGTTAGTCAGGAATATCAGTATGCATAGGGAACTTGTAGCACCTTTGAGATTAACTGTGCAAAAGAAGTTGTAGGGTGCATCTACACCAGAGGTTCCCAAGTTTTTTGACTCGTGGAACCCTTATTTCTATGGCAGAACCCCTAAGAGGCCTACCCTAAGTCTTGCAAGTTAATGGTGTTTAGGGGTATATATAAGAATATATTCTTATTCTTTAATTTCATTCAATTTTTATTTCTTTCATTTTCCAGGAGCAGCCGCAGAGCACCTGGGAAGTGCACACAGATCCCTAAGGACTCCCTGGAGCACAGTTTGGGAACCCTTTGATCTGCCACATTCCTACTTACAAATAAATCGCTTTGCGATCTGAATCGATGGATCAGTTCAGCAGCAGAGTGTGATTCATTTTCTTGCTGCAAAATAAAATAAAATGAATCAATTCAAAATAGACCCGCTCCAGCTGGCCAAAGGGCAAATTTAAATTGATTCTGATCCACATCTGGTTCACACTTGCACGGAATCAGTTTATCCAAAAAGATGCTGAAATAATCAGTGTCAAAAGGAGTCTAGTGCATGGCCCACCTCTCCGAATCGCTTCAGCGACTCGTTTCAAGTGCAAACCATGGTCATTTAAACTGGTTCAAATCAATTTGCAATCCGGTTTAAAAAGTAGTGGGAATGAAGCTGTAGAAATAATGCAGTTTCACACCACTTTAACTGCCATGGCTCCTACAGAATACTGGAATTTGTATTTTTGTGAGGCACAAGCACTCTTTGGCAGAGAAAGCTAAAGACCTTGCAAAACGACAAATCCTAGAATCCCATAGGATAAAGCTACAACACTTAAAGTGGTGTCAAACTGCATTATTTCTACAATGTAGATGTACACATAAAAAGCTGGAAACCATTATAAGCTGTTAAAGGCAACAGCAGCACTAAAATTCAAAACACCCTCACTCTTGACTATTCAGATAGACATTGTGCAGTGTGTGTGTTTGTTTAATTTCTGACTGCTTCCTGCCAGTGTCACACATCCTCAGTTTTGTCCTCTCCTACCAAGTGTATTAACTGGTCCGATGTGGTTTGCAGTCTTAATCTTGGCAAATGATGAATGACCTGGCCTACTGCTCACATTAAGCCTCTCTACACTGACATCGGGATTTACACAGAATATCTTAAAATACAGTTATTGCATATGCTCATGTATAAGTCTCAACATTTAAGTCAAAAAATTGACTCCAAAAAAACTGAGTCAACTTATCCACAGGTCAGTGTACCTTAAATCTTATTTTTTTAAAAGGAGTTATCCCTTGAAGAAAGTTAAGAGTGTAATCTGTCCTGGAAGCACTGATCCCTTTCTATTCTATCATTCATCCAGCCTTTAGTATGAGCACAAATAATTGTGCCTGCTGAAATTTTGTTAAGTTATTTCACATCATTTTCCTTTGCTTCATCCTTTACATCTTTTGTTACATCCCCTAAGTTTTACCATCAACTTATCCATGAGTCTTATCAAAATCCATATTTTGGCCCCAAAACCCTGCCCTCAACTTATACATGAGGTTGACTTATGGTCGAGTATATATGGTAATTCTTCTGCATAGAAAAAGAAATATAATTTTGCACTAATGTGGTAAGTATGATAGAATAAACTCTAGTGCCTTTATGTGGGTTTGGGCTCATCTACACTAGCCAGAATACTCCAGGCTGCTTCTGGGGTATTCTGACCCTATGTCAATGTGACTGTAGAGGGAGTGACTTGCGACAGTGGCAGAAGCAAAAGGAGGTAAAGGGTAGCTTTGCTGCAGAACTGGCCTTATGTCATGAAGACAGTCCACGCTTGAATTGGGCATTTGTCACTGCATTGTGAAGACAGGATCATCATGAGGATGAGGTGAGACTGTTTTATTTGGCCTGTATAGACATCGCCTCTGGTCAAGCATATGCCCAAGGTAGCCAACCCTTTGGGCTGTTGTTTAGGATATAAATCAGAGGTTCTGCGTTGCCACACTAAGGACCTATTCACACAACAGAATAACAGTACTATTATTCTACTTTAGCTGCCATGGTTCTGTCCTATGGAATCCTGGGATTTGTAGTTTGGTAAAGCACTCAAAGCTCTGGCTGAAAATTCTAAATGCCTCTTCTTAAACTGCAAATTCTATTAATTCATAGGATGGAACCATGGCGGTTAAAGTGAAACCATAGGGCTATAATTCCATTCTGTAAATGGGGGCATACATGTGTACTGAAACATAATGTGTATGTTCACACTTAACATAAATATTGACATGTTATCAAAGCTACTCTATATCTGTTCCAAAGATTAGCAGTAGTTATGTGATAGTTGAATCCCTTAGCATTTCATCCTCTCCCAATGAAAATGGCATAAGGTAGCTCCAGGTGAAAGCCAAAACTCACCTGAAACATTCAAAGTTCACCCATGGCAGCACTCAAGTGCAACACTTGTGGCTCCAAACAGGAGAACACCGACACAAAAATTTTGACATTGCTTTAGAGGAGATATAAGACAGGGGACTTGCAGCCAAGAGACCCACTCTTAAAGTAGTTGTGCTTGAAGGAATAGTGTGTTAGGATGCCTCAAGAATGTGAGTATGGGTATGAAGATGCATACACATTGATCTATGACTGTTTTGGTGTGCCACATGTGTCCATGAGAGACAAAAATAATTTATGGGTTAGTATTGGTTGTGTGTCGGTGTGGGAAATTATATACAAAAATGGGCTAACAGTGAGAAGGACTATGTTTGATTTCTCATCCTATCATCCCGAAAATGAGTTTCTGCCTTTTTCCTATGTAAAATGGTTCAAAAGCCTTCTATATATAATTTCATAACCATATACTGCATGTGTGTGATGTGACCTGTAATCTACAGCTTGACTCACTGTCTTGAGCTATCTGTTCTTCATACATTCAATTCTGGAACATCTTTCCAAATGCAAAACAGAGAATAGAAGGGCTGCTGTTTTTAAACTTCAAGGGACTTAGAAGAATACACACAAAGAAAAGCTCCAGACCCCTATCAAAATGTCACTGGGCTATTCTCAGAAGGCTCTGTATTAGTCACCTTATAATCACCTAATTTGACAATATTTATTTATTTATTCATTTATTTAAGTTCTAACCTGTCTTTCTCCTCACAGGGGACCTAAGACAGCTTTGAGTGTCTTTCCTTCCTAAAATACTGTACTATTGTGGTCCTTTGTGAACCATTCTTCCTATAGAAATCCCACCTCAAAACAATTTCTCCTCATATTTCTTTTTAGACTCTAATTTATTTCTTCATACATTATGAATCATCCCCACATCGGAATAAAAAATATACTTCATTGTGTATATGACAAACCAGGCTGCCTTTGTTAATTAATAGAACCCACTTGAGCATTTGTTCATTTTTTAAGAAGACTTAAGGTCTTTACAAACTCCAGAGCTTCATACAAAGGTTTTTTTAAGAAATGATAATTTCACAGCCTCTTTGGAAGACATAAGTAAAAAAAAAATTACATTTTAAAACAAGTGAAAAGAATAATATGAGAGAAGGGAAACACAATATTTAAAAACATTCAGGAAAAAGGAAAAAAATACAGTTGTTTTCAGAGTACTGAAGAATTATGCTTAAAAAGATGTTGTTAGCTGCCTTTGAGTTGACCTCAACTCATGGCGACCCCATGGATGAGACAGCAACATGTCTCTCCATCCCCAACTGCTCGCTCAGGTGCTGCAGGTTCAGGTGTGTGACCCCCTGATCATGTCTAACCATCTGGACTGTGGCCTTTCTCTCTTTCTACTGCCTTCTGCCTTTCCTGGCATTGTTTGTCTTTTTGCAATAAGCAATGTCATCTGTATCAGACCATGTAGTCCCACGCCTGCTGTATCCAGTCTGTGTCAATGAGTATAAAAGGAAAAACTATGAAGGAACAAGTTGGAGATAGAGGAGGAGGCAGTATGTTCTATTTAATGAGCCCAATGTCAGCAGGATCTTTACATCTACCATCCTAATGGTTTGCTGGGAACCGGTAGCAAATCCCATAGCATTGCTGTTACCTGTGCAGTCACCAAGGTGAAACAGACCTGAATCCCCAGCCCTGTCTCTAAGAGGGTCTTTGCTGCTAGTCAGGTAATTTGAAATCTGCCTGGGGTTCTGTTATCATCTTCTGACCATCTGAGTGCCCAGAGTGGGATTGTTGGATCTACAGCTGGAGAAGAGCCATAGAAGATTATTTCAATATATGGCCATGGTAGCAAGATTGGTGTATGTACAAAGATGGAAAAATTCAACAGTACCTACCATGGAAGAGTGGCTGTTGAAATTAATAATTTTAGAATAGATGGATCAATTATCTTGTTTGATCAGAGCAGGGGTTCCCAAATGTTGGTCCTCCAGATGTTTTGGACTTCAGCTCCTATAATTCTGGTTGGGGCTTCTAGGAGCTGAAGTACAAAACAGCTTGAGGACCAAAGTTTGGAAAGCACTGGATTAGAGAAAGGTCATTGGTGGCATTTTTCCAAGATCGGAGCCTCCTTATAGACTTTTTGCAGAACCTTTAGGTTTTATTATTACAAAGAACAGGTTATTGAGAGAAAAGAGTGTGCTATAATGTTAAGAGATTGGGGCATGGATATATATAACCGTTGAAAAGAAGATTAGAAATGGACTTGTTCTTCTACTTTTTTCTTTTCCTTGTTTCCATTTCTATTCTTTCTTATAATTTTTGTAATTCTTCATGTATTTTTAAAACTTTGAATAATCATTATAAAACAAAGCAAAAGAAATTACAGTGGGACTTTTATATGTGTGGGGAATTCACCACCAGCAGCCCCCACAGATAGCAAACAAAAGTGGGACCTTAAGTCCCATTCTTTTGAATGGGTGCCCCCATTCAAAAAGTACCAGGGCTTGGCATCAGGCAGGCTGTAACATGCTTTCAGAGTGTATTAAACCAGGGCCTGTCGTATCTTGAGCTAGCCCTGGATCATTGCCTTCATCAGCCATTGGGCTCAAAAAACAGAGGGTTCTTACCATCTCCACAGCACAGGCTCTGCAGCGTGTCAATGCCAAGCTAGAAGGAAAAAAATATCATCACTGACATCTCAGTACATTCTTCACTGCTAAGGAGTCCTATCAATGATTTCAGCATGAGGTTTTGTTGCAGTTTAGATTATTTTTCACCTATTTCCCATTACAGCCTATGTACTATAATGGCAGGAAGAAGGGATAGGATGTTGAATTGCTATCGGCATTTAGCAAGCATAATAGACTTTGCTGACATATTTATTTTTCTCATAGTGTCACCCTCCACAGCAGGTTTGCAGTGAGCTAAAAGATGCAGATATTTTTGGAGGGAGGGGGATTAAATACATGAGCATAAAGCTTCCCGGGGATGAGCTCGTCATTCTTACCACTAATAGCATTGATTTCCTATTCATTTCCACTGCTGAAAAGAAGTGAAGAACGGTAAATAAGAGAATAATGCTACTTCCACATTGACACACAGTGATGAGCGGTCCGATAAAGCATGAATGAAAAGCAAAGAGTTCTATTTTGGGAGAAAGCCGTGAGCAGAATACCAAAGTGATTGCACTTAACCTAGGAAGTGCAGCCTTGGTCAATTCATTTCGCAATACATAGTAGCCAATTTGTGGTAAAGGACTGAGAAAAAGCTAACAAGAAATCCTAGCTCTTCACATCCAGGTTAGAAGTGGGAATAAACACAGGTGTCTGGGAGAGCCAGGAGCCAGGATTCAGAATCACTACCATAGTGAACAACGCTAATTCTTCTGGCCCCTACCTTTTGTTCTGGAATTTGTTTGTTTCTGTGTTTACAGAGCTATTGCAAGAAATAGGCTTCCACGTCTAAAATGTGGCTATTTTTGTGTGTGCATATGTCCATAGGAAAAGCTTTGAAAATGTGACTGCCATGGTTAGTTATAGCATTCTTTATAGCGTTCGTAATGTACTAACAGCAGTGTAGTGTAAATATAGATTCTAAATATGGCCCTTTCATTAAGGTGAGTCATACAATAAAAGTTCTGTCATTAGAACCCTCAAAATGTTAGCAGTCTTAAAATGACACCTATTAAGCTAATGGATTGGACTTTGGCTTTTATCACCTATTCAGTGAGGTCTATGGCGGTGTAAATTTCAAATCAGTCCAATAAATATGGCCCTAAGCCTAAGCACAGCAATTTGAAAAGTGCCAACAATTTGACTCGCCTGCCTTTTGTGTTCCTATTTTTTAGATAGGCAAGCCCTATACTTTTCTCAGATGTGGCAAAAACAGCAATATGCTTTATAAAGGGCTGTGACAGCAGGCAGTGTTTCATTTGTTTGGTGGCATTCTGGGTGTGGTTTAATAGTTATTAAAGTTTTCTTCCCTTACTATTAAACCACACCCAGAACTTCACTCAACAAATGAAATATTGCCTTCTGTCACAGTCCTTGGTAAAGCACATTGTTCTTTCTAAATCATTTGAGAGAGGTATACAGTCGTTGATTTGTGTTTGAACACTACATTTGGTGGTCCCTATGTAGACTTGACAGCAGTTGCTGCAGGAGTTTAGCGCATACCATGTAGTTGTGGACAAGTCTACATAAGGACCACCAAACACAGTGTTCAAACACAAATCAAGGAACAAAAGAGACACTGCAGACTGGGGCAGACAGAAAAATCAGCATTAGCAGAACACTATATAGATCATCCTAGGCATAAAATGCTGTTTCAAAACACTGAAATACTGGACCATGCTAATAACTATCAGGTCAGAATACACAGGGAAGCCATTGAAATCCATAAACACCTGGACAACTTCAACAATAAAGAAGAAACCCTTAAAGTAAACAAAGTTTGGCTCTGAAAAACACCAAAACCAAGACCCAGCAAATGCAAATGAAAAACCACCCAGGGTGAGGTGGGTTTCCCAGCTGACAATGGATCATTAAGTAGACACCCTGAGGCTTTGATATTCAACAGCAGAACAATACACAGATTAACATGTAAATTGCTTCCTCTCAACCAACAGTATATACCCCACTGTCTTCCATGCCAGCATTCTCTGAAGATGCCAGCCACAGCTGCTGATGAAATGTCAAGAATAAACTCTTCTAGAACAAGGCCTCATAGCTCAAAAACCCACAAAAAACTAGAAAGCACATTTGTTAAGTGAAAGCATCATCTGTGGCTTTTAATTTCCTGGCTTGAGCCAATATGAGCAACACTAAGTAGTCTTAAATTGGCATTAATACAGAGGTTAAAGGGGAAGACCAATGAAGGAACAGTTTCAGTTTATTGCTCTATCTGTTGTTCAAGTTCTCCAGATAGGTTTTTTAAAAAATCTGAATCCTCTAGGTCTGAAGGCTCTGGTTGAGAATCTGAAAGCCCAGGGGATGGGCCAGAGCTCCAGCAGCCCCAGGATAGAAGCCTGCAGCCATCACAGTGACCAAGATCTCAGCAACCAAAAGAGCAAAGTTCCCTGCAGCCACAACCCTCATATGAAGAGCAAAATTTACCAGTGCCTACCTCCATGGAGAAGCACCAGGAAAGAGAAAGACAGCAGTGCTTAAAGAAGAAGCACTCTGCAAGTAAGAAGCACCTATGAGACCCAGATAGACTATACATATTCCAGCACCTCCCTCAATCCAGTATGCTGACAATCATCCTTATCCTTGAGAGAAAGCCGTGCTGGTGCCTCATTCCTTGATTGAGCCTGTTGCCTTGAACTCTGTCTAGACTCTGACTGTTCTTTCAGATTACACTTTGGAATGCTTTCCTGAACTGAATACTGGATCATGAAGGACCTGGACTGAATTAGATGATCATTGCTCTTCTTTGGATGCCTTGGTGAGCTTGGAGTCTCTCTCCCTGTTGAAGACATTGAGGCTTTGGGCTGGGAGTTTGGCAAGCTTCCCAAGGGCAAAACAGGATATTCTCTGTCAAAGAACTCTGATGCCAGAACAAACTGTAAATCCCAGGGTTCCATAGCATTGAGCTATGGCAGTTAAAGCAGTGTTAAATGGCATTGTTTTTGCAGTTCAAATTAGACCTGAGACTGACATACTTTGGGCATATCATGAGAAGAGATGGCTCACTAGAAAAGACAATAATTTATGGTAACACAGAATGCAGTAGGAAGACCAGATTCCAGATGAATAAACTCAAACAAGGAAATATATGTCCAGACATAAAAATTAGAACCTCAGTTTCCCTGAATGGGACGTGCCTAATTCTATAAAGTTAGCAAAAATAATGTTCTGTCTAAGAGACAGTACTGTGTCTTGGTTATGTTAGATTACATCTTGGAAATCCTCATCCCAGATATACAGTACAGCTCAGTACTCTTGGGCCAGTTATTATTTCCACCATAACCCATCTCACCATTTTGTTGTGATGTTCAAAGAAGAAAGAGAAGACCTGAGCTCCTCAGAAGAAGGGCAGAATGAAAATAAATATAAAATATAACAATCATGAGGATTATGACAATGAATATTACAAAGGTTGTTGCTGTTATATGCCTTCAAGTAGTTTCCATCTTATGGCAACCTTAAGGTAAACTTATCATGTTGTTTTCTTGGCAAGATTCGGAGGTAGAATCATAGAATCATAGAGTTGTAAGAGACCACAAGGTCCATCCAGTCCAACCCCCTGCCATGCAGGAACTCCCAATCAAAGCATCCCCGACAGATGGCCATCCAGCCTCTGCTCAAAGACCTCCATGGAAGGAAACTCCAACACTCTCCGAGGGAGTGTGTTCCACTGTCGAACAGCCCTTACTGTCAGGAAGGTTCTTCCTAATGTTAAAGGTTTGCCATTACCTTATACCTTTATATAAGATTTGCCATTACCTTATACCTTTGTTTAAAATATGTACCCATCTTTTTAAAAATGTATTTTTCTTTGTGACACTAGAAATGAAGACTGGTAAATGGACAACAAATTATGCAGAACAATTTTTTTTAAATGTATTTGACACTTTGGTGAAAGTGTAGTACTGCCTTATCCATGAAAAGAAAGAATTTGTGAGGCTTTGGGTTTGTCTTTGTTTGTTTTTGCTTTTAATTCACACTATGCCTTAATCAATAAAATCTAAACAGGCAGCATTCTCGCAGCAGGAATAAAAAGCTGTCCAATAAGTGAACTTCCTCACAGGGGCCTGCTGTTACTACTACTTTGCTCTGCAGGTTCTTGCAACTGTAAAACCATGTTTGAAGCTAGAGCCTCTTTTTCCCCCTCTCCTTGTAGGGAAAAATAGAAGCTTGAATTATTTAGCATATGAGACTGAAAGCAGAGCAGTGCAAAAGGCCAGCAGATGAGATCAATTACTGTGTTAAGCTCCAATGCTGTCAAAGATCCTCTTTCCCAGAGGGGCAAGAATAAGTCCTGTGGTTTGACCATTCATCAGGAAAAAGACTGTGTTCTTGATACAGATGTTGCTCAAGTATTCTCGCTTAAATATCACATTTAGAATCACCAAGAAGCATGGGTGGTGATTTTTGCAAAAAAGTCTGTCTGCCCCACAGTTTCACACTGAAATGATATCAAATGGCACAGCTGTAAAGCAATGAAAATCTGAGAGCAAACCCTCTCAGCAAAGTCCCATCTCTTCTTTTGTTACCAAGGGCTACTTCACACTCACAGCTCACCCTTTTCTGTTTTAAAAGTCCATTTTTTTGATGGAAAGAGTTATTGCCCATCTTGGACTCTCAACTGAGGGTCTCCTTCATCTTCTGTCTACTAGCAGTAAATGTGACATGCTATACGCATATCTCTCTGCTCTTCTGCTGGTCTGCACACACCAGAACAATGTCAAAATGAGAAAATTCTTTCTGTATGTAGCAGATTCCTATCATGTACTTGCAGCTGTCTATATATATATATATATATATATATATGAGATTACCTGCTTGATGCTCACACACCACCTGCCAGACTTGGATGGGTGACACTTTGTCTCATGTTCCCTTCCCAGTTTTTAAACTGAAAAAATTCTCCATACCTTTTACAGACTCTGGGAGGCAAAAAGAGGACATCCTGTTGGTTACATCTGTTCATATATATGTGGCTTATGCTCATGACTTAGGGATGTCACTACAGGGGTGCAGAGAACACCAGGTAACACTCTAAGGTGATCACACCACTGCTCCCCAAACATCTGCCCAAACACCTGCATCCCTTTAATATGCTGAAGAGATGGTATAAGTGGGGGGAAACTCAGAGCAAGGAGAGATTCCTATTTTTTTTTTTAATTAGATTTTAATTTTTAATTTTTTAATTTTTGAAAAAAAAGTTTTAAAAAACATTCTTTTAAATTTTTCTTTAAAACCTACACAACTTGCCAAATTTTTACTTTACCCACATGAAATTATGTACATGGAAATACATTTAGGCTGTACATAGGATACTGTAATTTAAAAGTATAACTATCATTACGCTAGTTGTTTATGGCACAACTGTTACCATTACATTCAGTGATATATGGGAATTATGATTTACCAGTAACGTTAGTAGAAAAAACATTACTAAGGATTGTCTATGGTGTGGTATGGGAGGAGGTCAATGTATGGGGGGGGGGGTGAGTGACAACATGAATTACTTCACCGGATGACGCCATCCCTAGCGATGCCACTGTCATAACTGTTTCTTTTCTGATGGGATGCTGACAGCTACCCTCCAGCCCTTTGCCCTCTGTCTAAAAGTATCTCCCCTGTTATTATCAGACACTAAAAGAGCTGCTACTGCTGGCTCCCAGTGTGGAGGGGGAGGCAATTCAGGTGATGAAGATGCAAGAGGCAGCTGCTGTGGGATCTCTGGGGAAGGAAAGGACAGTGCACTCCATTGAAGTCTATACCCCATCTCTCTCCCCCTCTAGGCCAGGACCAGCTGCTTTCGCATTATCTGGTAAGCACAAGCATCAGGGTGCCCTCCCAGGCCTTGACACCTGTCAGAATGGACAAGAAGACATGGAACTGCACAGGTGAATGTTATGCCCTGCCTGCAGATTTTAGTCATTTTCAACAATTGGCTACAGTTTTTTAATTTGTATTGTTCTTTTAAATTGTAAGCCTCCTTGAGTCCCCATTTTGGGGAGAAAGCGGAATATAAAGAGGAGGTGGAGATGGAGGTGGAGGTTTGAGGGGGCTCTGGTATGGGTTAAACCCCTGCAAATCTGGTGAAATTGGTGAATCTGGTGAATAGATGTGCACAACTCAAGAACTGCACTGGGACTACTGGGAGAGACATACGCCATCCACTTCAAACCTCAGGTGTACTGCCTAAAGACAACAGACACAGGGAGGCAGGAAAACAGTCTCCATCCCTCCAATAAAATCTTAGTCAAAACATCCTTGAGTTTTAATTGATCATTCCTCACATGCCAACAATGTTGGGAAAGTGTTCCTTTAAAGTATTGTAAAAATTTTGTATGGCCATAAAAACAATGTTCCTTTAAAGTGTTATAAAATGTTTTGTATTGCTGTAATTACTAAGACATAGCAGTTGGCATGATACAAAGGCTTGCAATAGAGAGTGCATCATGCTAAGTAGCAACAGGTGATGACCATTAGGCAACTCTCTAGGTAAGTGCACCGAGATTCAGGGCATGTGTGGGTTGATGATAGTGGGTTGGAGAAGGTGGTTATTGGATTACAGATGGTGAATGTTGAAAGAGGTCATGAGGAAGATTTGTACATATTTGTAAATATTGATATTGCAACTTATGATAAAGAACCTCCAAAGGCTTGGAAGATATCAAGTGTCTGTGAGTTTATTCAAGTGTGGTCATTGCATTGCCAATATTTAAACTGAAGTGGTGCTTCCGTACTCTGCTGCTGTTAGGTACTTCTGAGAGTGCTTACATCAGACATGCTGTAAGATGGCCTCTCTAGTGGGCCAAAGGCTTTGTTTTTTGTTACTGCACATCAAACAGGACAGAAGAGAGCCAACAAGAAAAACATATCACCCTGAAGCAAAGAGCATGTTCTTGTTTTGATATGGTACCCATGTGATGTGGTGTTGTTGTTTCTTCCATTACTGGAGGATCAGGCACCAATATTCTTGCTTGTGTATCCAAAATGGCTCCACTTATAGACAAGGATGGAGTGGGGCTATGAAGTTTGTAAAACCAAAATGAGACAATGACAATAGTCACTTGTGATGGATAAAGTGTGTGGAGGATTAGCTGAATAATATCCTTGTGAAACCTAAGAACAGAATGTTGGGTATCCTGCTAGTCTGTTACAGTATGGTACAAATATATGGGGAATATGGCTCATAAAATGGTGCCTAATATCTACCCTTTTTATTTAACAGGCACTGCCAACTTGTTTAAATTTTTTCTGTTTACTTGGTATCCAGGAATATAGAATTTCATGGGTTGCACCTCACACAGGTGTAAGAATGGGGGAAAGGCTAGAAATGGTAGATCTGAACGTTAGAAGAAATGTCAACAACAGAGAGATTGTATTTCACCTTGAAGTGTTTTCCTTTCAGACTAATAAACCAGGTAGATGTGAGCACTCTTTTTTCTTCTTTATTTTTGAACATCACAGCACAAGGCCAGCACTTTGGGAAGCAGAAGAAAGGATAGTTTGCAGTCAATACCAATCAATATTCAACTAAACAATAACATAGAAAAAACTGTCAAGGCGAAGAGTGCGACATTTTGTATCAAAGAAATTAGCTCCCTAAACAGGAAGAGCTATGCTGCTATTCAAACTAAGAAGAAAGGTCGCAGAAGAACTGAAAAGAACATTGGAGAGGAGGCTTGATTAATTATACTAATTAAGCATGGCAAAAATTCTAATTCAATATCAGTCCAGATGAAATGAGCTACAAAGCTGTCTCTTTGAGTTCTAAATTGCACTGCATAGAGAAGCGGAATGTGCCTTGGTTTTCTGGACATGGTTCAAAGTCGTATTTCCTCAAAGGAAATGGTGGACTTCAAATTTTTGCTTTGATTGGCCCATTAGGGCAAATAGGCCACTGCCCCAGGCTCAGATAACTCCCAACCCACTCCTGCCTACTTGCTAAGGTCATGTCCCACTTGAGTCAGTCTCTCAGCCTTGTCTTTGAGAAACTCAGGATGCTCATAAACCCTCGGACTTCAAGGGAGACAGATTGTTATGGAAACCACCAGCACTACCCAGAAAATTACTCATGTTTGCACCAATGAAGTTAATTCAGTCATGTATGATGGCACAGTATCAGGTCACTGTATCCCTGGCATGTTGCTTTCACCCTTTCTGTCCTAATACAAAGAATGTGTTGATGGTTGCTTACAATTACAGTCAGCCTCTGTATCCACAAATTCCCCATCCGTGGATTCAACCAGCAACTGTTTGAAAATATGTACACAATTTTAAGCAAACTTTGATTTTGTCATTTTATATAAGGGACACAGTATTATACTGCTGTTGTATGTAAAGGGATTTGAGCATCCACAGATTTTGGTATCCACTGGGATTACTATAACCAAACCCCAGTGGATAGTGAAGGACGACTATATGGCCCTTTCCCCCCAAAACCAAGAATATGTGAGCATTTATTCTTTCAGTAATCTTGGGTTCACTTTTGATATGTAAAACAGGTCAAACTAAACCAAGATATTTCTGTCTTAGAAGGAAGAGCTATGAGAAACTATATGCACTGAGTGCATGTTCAAACCAGAAGGAAGTTAGGGAAGATCTTCCTGTTGTTTTTCCAGCAGCAGGCAAAGATTTCTCTCTGGAGGCAGGCCTTCCTCAGCTGACTGCCTATTACGAGCTTAAGTTTTAAAATGGATGGGCTGGACTTGTTAATATTTTACTGTCTTTTTTAATTAGTGTGATATTTTAAATGGTTTAAATTGGTATTTTAATAGTATAATTAATTAAATTTATATTTTAAGATGTGTAATTTATTGTGTTTTATGGGAATCTTTTCAATTATGTTGGAAGCCATCTTGCAGCTCAACCCTGGGAGAAAGCTAGGACATAAATCTAAAGTAAAAAAAAAATGTGACACACATATTTGGTATCTATGCATACCTGGATCTTGCCCTTTAGCAATAGACTTCTTAGCTTCTTGAAATGATGGTTATCGATCTTATTAAAGTAATGGTTAGTGACTCATTAGGTTTAGCCAGTTAAACATCCCATGAGGCTCTCACACGGAGTCTGTCTTGCCAGTTTTTCTTCACTACAATAGCCACACATTCCATTTACTTATTTTTAGTTGTATTTATGTTTTTTTTTTCTCCAGTATGCTGAAGTTCTTGTACATTCAATATGCACATACAGAGAGAGAGAGGTATACACAGAACCTAGCAATTAAGGTTCCTCATTAGTAAGTATATCTTCATTTTGTTTGCAGGTGGAGGAAGTTTTCAGTGTTGCACAGTATTTGGCATGAACAAGTCTTTTACTTTTTTCATACTTAAGAGTATGAAAGTAGAAAACATTGCAATACATGCAACAGCATGTATGCACAGTTTGAAAATATTCAAAAAAATGTAAATTCCAAAAAAAAAAAAATCTTGGTTTTGTCATTTTATACATGGGACACCATTTTACTATGTCATTGTATTTAATGGAACTTGAACATCCACAGATTTTGGTATCCACAGAGGGATCCTGGAACCAAATCCCAGCAGATACAAGGGGCCCACTGTAATTCCTTTATAAATCACTTTAATATAAGCATTTCTCCAAGAATCTGGTATATGCACTTTTTGAATACATCACACACCACCTTTAATGGTTGAAGTAGCTCATCTTCCAGTTTTTTTATAATATGCTGCTGATAGTTTGCCTGGGCCTAGCACTTTTCCATTCAAACTTTGCTTTTGTTCCAAACATAATTTGTCCAGGGTTCAAAAACAATTTTTGCAAAAAACAATTGTCCCAAAATGCCCCCAAAATGTCTGATAGGGGTGTGAAGGTGCACTTCCACCACCTTTTGTGAGGCCTCTAGATGTGTTTGGGGGCAATTTTTGTGAGAACAGATGTAGCCCTTCAAGATCTCCTAGTGGGCTAATGTCATCTACAATTGCCCACTCCTGGTGCATGCCTAGCATTGTAAGAATGTCAATAATGTGTGCTCCCGCAGAAGCCACACCCTGGACTTATTTACATCGTCACGTCTTGTAAAAACATTTTCAGTTGAACCATCCAATAGCGTTCATATAGTTTAGGACATGTTTAAGGAGCCATTAATCTGACAGACCTGTGGTCCATTCCCCATGGTGATATACAAGGAGAAATCAAAACCTGTTTGTTTGTTTTTTACTTCTCTCTGCATTTTAAATGAAATTTTCATAATTCTAAATCAGAGAAGAAGAATGTCCCATGCTATGCTTAAAATGCATCAGCACAAAAAAAAAAGAAAGCACAGCAACTGACATCATAGGGCATGACTTCTCCATTATCCCCAATGCCCACCACCCCACACTAGCACATGTACAAGATATTTTCATTGATTTGTTACTGGATACTCCCAGGGGCCCATTAAAGGAGCAGATACTGTAACTTTATGTCTCAGACTTGCCCTTGGTTGAATAGTTAATGACACTTTTTCTTTTGAAGCTTTACACTGTTGCAGAAAACACACAAGACATACATTGATTTAAAATAAGTGGAAGAGATGGTGTTTCGGTAGTTAAGAAAAGCTGAGATGTATAAATACAATAGCTAATGAATCTGCCCTTATGGGCACAGAGATGACACATTTAAAGTAATTCTCTTTGAAATCACTCCACTTAGCTAACTCATTCTCAGTTAACTTATTCCTGCCTTTTCACTAAATAAAGAGGCAGACATTTACAGACCCTGGGTAAATATCTGAATTTGTTCCAACAGAGTCTGAAAGGCTGATCTTTTTCTCCTAGAACATTAAAGTCTTGGATCAGCAAAAAAAAAAAAAAAACCTACTGGGATTTCATAACCCACTGGAATACACTGAAATCCTCTTTTAACCCTTATAGCTTTTCCATGCACCCAATATCTTGGGGATACTTTTCTGGAGTATACCACTTCACACTACAGGTACATACTTCCAACCTGCCACAGATGAAAATTGGGACATGTATGTGAGCAAAAAACATTAGACCATACCCTCCAACACTTCACAGATGAAAATTGGCATGTGTATGTCACATGAAAATTGGGACATATGTGTGGCCAAGGAACATTAGAGTGTGGTCAAGATGGCAAAAGTTATTAACGAGGGAGAAGATAGGAGAGGCTGCAGCAATTTCCTTTTGCCGGAGCTTAATGGTAAGGACAAGATTTTGTCCCCTCTTCTCCTCTCTGCTGAGTTAGTTGAGTGCAAACTACTTTCACACTTTGAACTGTTTGTAGCAACTGCAATATGCTGAAGACAAAAGTGGGAGAAGGAGGAAACAGGAAACTTTAAATGCTGGGAGGGGGGAAACATGATGAAAATGCCCACAGTATGCATTTTGGGGCAAAAATGAGCTTCTCCCCACAAACTGTAGCCTTCAAAGTCTCCTGGGAAGTAGAGTAGCACCACAGTGGGTGCCCTTTCCACAGCACAAAAATAAACCACTTTTTGCCGTTCCTTTTTGCGCCACAGAAAGGCCAGATCAGGACTGCGGCATGTGGTTGCCGCAGTCCCAATCCAGCAAGGAAAGAGGCAGCATCCCACCATAACTTAGGTGCTGTCTGTACAGCCCCTAAATAACATTGACTAGAAAGTAAATGCGTATAATGCAAGTCATTCTCCTCAAATGGTCTGAACTTTTAATAAAGGCTTGCACACCATGATTTCTCTAAAAACCTCTGAGAGAACTGTTCACTTGAAATTTTTTCAGATATTTTATTTTCAAAACTCAAAATTATTAAATTTTCTTTCCCCTGATGAACTGCTGGATACCTTGCCAAAATCAGCCGGCAGAGCATGCCTGGGGGACAGGGGATGGTTGGGTGGCAATGCAGCATCAATTTTCTGTGTGATAACACCCATTTCTCCTCATTCCGCCCTGATCCAGGGCAAAAATGGCCATGCGATAATCTCCTGAGTGGAGAATGAATTTTCTCACAAAATTTTTGGTTATGGTGATGAAGTGGCACATTCTGGTTTAACTCTGGTTGTTGAGGGACAGAGGCGGGGGAGATGTTGCCCAAAGCCATGGTGGGTGGATAACTATATGAATGGTGATGGGAATTTTGCAATGTAATGTGTACAGGCTGGGAACCAGTAAGGAGATATGATAAACTAGCCAAGAGCAGCCTCATGCTGGGATGGGCTGTTAACCAGTTCAACCTACTGTTGATTGATTGGAGTTTGTAGATATGTTCTAAATCAGCTATTTTTTCCCAATCTTTGTAATACAGCTATGGAGTTTATCACATGGAGGCACATGGAGGCAAATCCCATGAAGAAACAGGATTTTTAAATTCACTAAACACCCGTAGATGCAGGTTGTGTTTCAGACGTGTTGGTGGAAAGAGAAAAATATAACTCGAATGGAAAGTCAACAAAAACCACTCTTTTCTACTTTTGGAATTTCCCTGAAAGTAAAAAGGAGCAGGTTTTGTTGGCTTTCCGTTCAGGTTATTTTTGTGTTATTTCCCTTTCACACAAGTGTCATCTGAAAAACAACCCGCATTTGTGGATTTTTTTCTACTTTCTGTTCGGGTTACGCCAAATGTCAGGTGAAAAATAATCTGCAAAAGCAGATTGTACATTAAATCTAGTTTCTGCACAGGATTCGTCCTGTGTGATAAACTCCTAAGTCTCTGAACGTTACTGGTCTTGAATTTCCAGATATAATGACCCACAATTATGTTCACCCCAGGAGGTGTGTCTAGATACTATGTAATACCTAACAGCTACTAATGACAGATAAACCCTACCCTTCTCCATCTTGCGACTGGGTTAAATTGAAGACCTTAATGGCTTAAAGTATCTATCAATTTTTGGACTTTCATAGTCCTTTCCCATCCCCATTGCCCTGCCCCCCCCCCTTTTTTTAAACCATCTAATCTAAGGGCAATTTATAGGGAACTTGAAAGTTGCGCACTGTTGAAGAAGTGGAATTGACCCTAATAAAATTATTTACCTGGCTATAGCTTTAGGATTTTGATGTTATGGGGTAAAACAATATGGTGTGCTGAGATTGTTACCAGGGAAGAAAAATGTACGAGAAAGAAATGCCAGGCAAATGTCAACTTTGTCATATTCTCATAATACAATTCAGCATGTCTGCAGGTTGTGAATGTGTGAATTAGTGGATTACAAGCAAACAAAACAACCTTGTACGTGCCACTGGAGAAAACATGACTGAATGAGGTGCTCAGCATTCCCTTCATTACTAAACATTTTGCCTTGAGCAAGTGACCTAGATTCTAATTCAAGCAATCACCCTCCGGACAGGATAGAACCCCCTTCTTCCCAGTTTTACTAAAGATATGCCATTTAATTCAGTGCCAGGACTTTGCATATCTGTATCTTGTCTCTTGTTCAAAAGCGAACAAAGAAAAAAGTGTTCTTTTGCTTCCACCTCCTCCAGCTGGGAATCTTTTTCCGAGACGAAGAACATTTCTGTCAAAATGAGAGCACTGATGTTCACACAAAAGTTTGCCAGAGCACAGGAACTGCTCTCCTGCTGAGGCAAAATTTCATTCTCCTGGAAATATATAGGGCAGAGATATTAAAATAGCTCACCTGGAAAGCAATATATCTGAATGTAGATCTACTGCATGAATTCTGTTCAGCAAGATAATAATTCCCTCTGTCTCTGACAGGGTCAGTTGGCATGGACAGTTTTTGGTGGGGACCTGTGAGTTGAGGGAATGCCATTTGGAGATTTCTCCCCTCTGGCCATGCTGTGATAGGACTATGCCATTTCACAACATAGTCATACTTCACCATCTCACTTGCTCAACCCACATGCCACATTATTGTATTAGTGTGGTACAGTGGTTAGAGTGTTAAACTACAGCTCTGGAGATCAGGGTTCGATTTCCTGCTCATCCATGAAACCCACTGGGTGACCTTGGGCAAGTCACAGGCTCTCAGCTCCAAGGAAAGGCAATGGCAAAACTCCTCTGAATAAATCATATCAAGAAAACCCCATGAGATTTGCCTTAGGGTTGCCATAAGTCAGAAATGACTTGAAGGCACATAACGACAACAACAACAACAACAACAGTAACACAGGGGCTAAGAATGAGATTACTACAACAACATAACATCACAGTCAGAGAAAGCTCATATTGCGTTTATTCTGACCAGGAGTGTATTTGCATTACACAGTTATAAGTTATATAGCATTGTAACTGTCATGGCTCCATCCTACTGAGCCCTCAGATTTGTATTCAATTGTATACTTAGAATTCTCTGCTAAGGTGTTCCAGTTTGCACTTCTAAACTATAGTTCCCAGGATATCCTCAGAAGAAGAACTGAGGACTAAACCCAAAATACATTGGGAACTGAGGATTAAATCAGGGTACCTTGGGACAGCAACTGTCTAGCACAGAACTCCAAGTATATCACCATATTACAAATTCCAGGATACCATAGGATGAAGCCATGTCAGTTAAAGTGGTATAAAAGTGATATAATTCTGTAGTGTAGATGCAGTCCTATAGTTCTAATCTGCAAAAAGCAACTAATTTAATCTAATAGTGTCCTTAGGGTTGATGTCACCTAATGTGGTAACTCATGGTGTCACACCGCTTTTAACTTCCTCCCATTTCACACCATACAGAATCCTTAATAAAAATAAATTGCACTGTTACTTGTAAATCATAATTCCCATATACTACTGAATATAATGCTAATAGTTGTGACATAAACAACTTGCAAAATTAAATTTATACCTTCAAACTAAAATATCATATGCACAACCTAAATGTATTTACATACACATGGCAAAGATTTGGTTAAAATGTTTTTATAGAAAATTTTAAAACAATTTTTAAAAAATGAAAATTCCATTAAAAAAATTAAACATTTAACATTTTGAAATTTTAATTTTAAAAAATTCTGGGGCCTTTCCTTTCTCTGCCCAAAGAGTTTCACTGCATTCCCACTATCTTTTAAAGCATTTTGAAGGGAAACAAGAGAATGCCACAGCCCATTTCTGCCAAAAGGTAGGTGTTTGAGGAGCAGTGGTGTCACACACACCCTCAGGGTGCCACCTTGTGTGGTCTGCACACCCCTAATGATGCCACTGGTTGAATATCCAAGTAACGCCTGCCCAACCATTAAGCAAAGAGTGCGGCAAATGCCTCAGGCAGCAGATATTGGGAAGACAGCCATGGAACCTCCCAGTAGCTTCTCATGAACTCCCCAGCAGTGGCTTCCTCTTCAGCTGGAGTGAGGAGCAATACATAATCTGTCATAGGCATTCTAAACTAGACTCTTGCAGCAGGTGTGGGAAAGGATGCGATTCTATCACCACTGTTAAATGGATCTACCAGTCCAGTCAACTTCCAGGGTGCCATCCAGAATGGGAAGGATCAATACATTCCATTGCCCTAGGCAGGAAAATGTCATGTGCCAGCTCTGGTACCAAGAGCTTCAGTTTCACAACTAACCTACTATGGATGGCCTTAAATATGTCTGTATTACACACACACACTGAAAATAGTATTTGTGTATGTGTGAGTGATCATTATTGGAACTGCTGCAACCATGGAGGGAAAACATGAGCCTTTTCTTTCCCATTGCAGTCCCAGGAAAAGTTAGTCCTCTCAAACAACTATTTGCATGGGAAATAAACATCTGCTGCAATCCTGATAGTTATAATCTATCACCTAGCAAAAAGCTGGTGCTCTTTGCGTTTTTATAAATGGTGCATATTAAACACCAAGACATATTTAATACTGCATCTGAATTTTTGAACCATTATTAGCATTTTCAGGCCCAATTCTCTATCATATGTCTCCACTCCACATTATGCAAAATATGTTCTTAGTACATAAATGCTGTGCCTATTATTTATAGAAACACTCCAATATACCAGCCTCCACACTCAAAGGTTCACTAAGGTTGTTCATATTTATATTTCTGTGTAAGTGACAGCTATCCTTTTGCCTGAGGCAAAGTAGCAAATAGGATACATACACATCCCTAGTCAGAGAATATAGTACCTAAGGTAAGAATGTAAAGTGGGAAAGGATGTCCCAACATGTCAAGACGTAATGGCCAACCACTGTGCAATTTTTCAAAGTTTTAGACTTTTCGGGGGGGGGGGGGGGAATTTGCACAAATTATTTTAGAAATACAAAACAATACCTTTGTTTTTATATGAGGACCATTTCATGCAGAAAACTGTAATTTTATAATATAGTGAGCTAAGGACAAGCCACGTGACTCACCTCATGGTTTAACTCCTGGCAGCATCAGTAACAGTGTGGGTTTGGAAAACTCTTTCACATGCCCCAGTAGTAGCAAAATTCCTCAAGTTTCATCTGCGCCACAAGTAAGGTCATGTGAGATGCAAGACCTAACAGGAAGAGCAGCAACATCTGCATTGAGTGGGCACATTTTTGTCATTTGCCAATCATCTGTCTGTCTCTCCCCCTGGCTTTTTGCTGCCATATTACAGTGGGCCTTTGGTAGCCACTAGGATTTGGATCCAAGAACCACCGTGGATATCAAAATCTATGGATGCTCAAGTACCATTAAATATAGTGGCATAGTACAATTACAATGACATCCCTTTTATAAAGTAGAAAAATCAAGGTCTGCTTTTTGGAATTTATATTTTGGGGGGGGAATATTTTCAAGCCATGAATCCATGGATAAAGAATCCATGGAGAAGGAGGACTGATTGTACCTTGTAAGCCACTTTCTACCACATTCTAGGCCCAATTATCTAGATTTTCTTCATGCTCATTTCTACAGATGGTCTGGGGCTCAGTATCAGATTGTAGCCCTAAAATTTCACAGAATGGGACGTTGCTAACCTGGCAACCCTTGGAAGGACAGACGGGGGGGGGGGGAGAGGAAGGGAGAGATGGCTACTAGCCATTGATAGCACCATACTCCATGAATTACAAAATCCTTGATGAGTCTTTTTCCCATGAGTAAGTCAACACAAAACAGTGGGAAGACAGAGTCTACATGAGTCTAGTAAATCATTATTTAAATGCCTTCAGAATACAGGTTCCATATGCACACAAACAAAAAGTAACACAGGGTTTAATTTTGTTGTTTGTTTTTGTCAATTTCTGACTCATGGTGACCCTAAGACCCTATCATGGTTGGGTTTTTATTGTTTTGTTTTGTTTTTTTGTTTTTTGTTTTGTTTTTTGGTAAGACTTGTTCAGAGGAGGTTTGCCATTGCCTTACTCTGAAGCTGAGAGCATGTGACTTACTCAAGGTCACCCAATGGGGTTTCATGGCCAAGTGGAAAATTGAACCCTGGTCTCCAGAGTTGTAGTCAAACCACTACACCACACTTGTACTTTAGAAGAATTACGATAAAAATTTTATTGCATAAAAATAAACTCGTATAAACTCATGCTGGAAGGATGTAGGATTTTTTTTTCTTTGCTCATATAACACCAGTGACTTTGTCCATCAAATCTTGCAGTACTCGTGAATACCTTTTGAATTAATTTTACATTACTGTCCCTTGAGTAATGTAATTATAGAGATAAATCTGGATAAACAGCAAGATAAATGTGGGTTTTGTTCTCAAATCTGACATAGCCCAGCTTGCTCCTGTCCAAGACAACTGAAGACCACAAAAATAGCTGGAAATCTTAACAGTGAAGCTGAAGAAAAAAAGTGGTCAAAGAAATGAGAAACAAACAGGAAGAACTGGAAAATATGTTCTGTTTTGCTACTGGCATAGATAGAAAATTTGCCTGATGCTGTAACATGTGATGTTGAATCATTTGATTGCTTTTGACTGAAGACAAGCAGGGCTATATAAATGCACATCCTGTATTATCTCCCAAATACTGCCACTAGCTGTGTAATTAGAGTTTATTGTATTTGGTTCCTTCGCCTGAAGAAATAAACTACACATGGGGAACTCTGATAGCATGCAGTCAACCAGATATGCCTCCTGAGGATCCAACAAAGGATTGTACACAATCCGTGGTGATAATTTATTATTGGTTAGATTGATTGCTGGACCTGAATGCCAAAAGGCCTTTAATTGTTCTACTCACCCAGCATTGCCAAGGGAACAACAACATAAAATACAGGAGGAAAGTCAGATCATTTTGTGCTATTTGGTGTTGGACAAGTGAAACAAAAGGTGAAAGAAATGTGAAATCTAGAGTTCCTGCTTTCAAGCAGTGATTCCAAAAGGCTACTTCTAATAGGATGCTTCACATCTGGTGAAATCATTTTGTTTGAGATGCACTCACCCATTGGATTCCATCGTCTGAACATGGACCTGTTCACATTAAACAGAGTGCTATGATTCCACTTTAACTACCATGGCAACTTCCTAATGAATCCTAGGATTTACAGCTGAGGGAGAGGAATTTAGAATTCTCAACCAGGGAGCTCTAGTCCCTCGCCAAACTACAAATCCCAAGTTTCAATAGGATGCAGCCATGGCAGTTAAAAGTAGAATGGTAGTGCCATAACTGTGTAATGTGAAGGGCCCCATGATTACCCCTTGGCTATTTTCTAGATCTGGAAATCCTAACCACACCATGAATCCCCAGTCCCACCCATCAATGCATGTCTGTGACCAATAAATTTTAAAACAAATTTTTTAAAGCATTCTAATTCCAAGAAACGTATCTTTATAATTGAAAACTTTGTTTGTTTGTTTTAAAGGAAACATGGTTTATCTGTCCCTCAAAAATATGGAACAGAACATGGACCACACAAATTTGTTCAAGCAACTCCACAGTAGCTCTTGTTTTGCATGGATCTAATATAATCATACTCGGCTTATAACAGAAGTCTTTAAAATGAGGTTTTTGCACCAGCGGTTAGGAGTTTGGGATATAGAAGCCAACACACCATGTGAAGTTGACAAAAAAATGGGCTGCAGCCAAATTCTGTTTTTAAACTTTACAGAAAGGTCAAATTGGACTGAGGAGAGAAGGTCTTTCCAAAGCTTCTAGGACCTCACATGTATCGTATAGAAACTGGAGATTTTCTATTAGTCCTAGAAATATACGCTGTAGGCATGTTAACAGCCAGCCATTAATTGTACCACCCATGATAGGAGTATATCAAGTTTTAGTTATCTTTAATTTAAGTCAATCATGGCCAGTCAAGAATATTTTGCTGCCGAAGCAGAGCAGCAAATAATGCCTACGCCACGGTCCACTTAGTTAAAGTGCATATTACCCACAGCCAGCCCTCTGTATCCACAGATTCTTTGTCCACAGATCAACCATACATGACTTGAAAATATTTTTAAATATATATATAAATTCTAATTTTGCCATTTTATATAAGGGACACAATTTTACTGCACCGCTGTATTTAATGGGACTTGAGCACCCATCAATGTTTGTATCTATAGTGGGGGGGGGGGGGCTCCTGGAACCAAACCCCAGCAGATACCAAGGGCCCACTCAATTGTCCCATAAGCACCTTTCCCCCTCCCTGACTATGGCTGCATCTGCATTTCAGAAATAATGCAGTATAACACTGTTTAACTGCCATCGCTCAATGCTACAGAATTCTGGGATTTGCAGTTTTACGAGATATTTAGCATACTCTGTTAGAGAGCTCTGGTGCCACAACAAACTACCAATCCCAGGATTCCATAGCATTCAGCCATGGCAGTTAAAACAATGTCAAATTACATTTTTTCTGCGGTGCAGATGCAGCCTAATAAGAGACCAGACCATCAAAAACACCTAAACCTGTGGCTGCCTGAGTCAAATTTCTTGCCAACCTCCATGCCAGCTACTCCATCTAAATAACAATTTTGGAAAATACCAAAGTAAGCCGTAGGTGAAGGGAAGCACCATTACAGAGGAGCTGCCTGTTTAAAATGCTTGACAGTGGTCACTCATTCATAAAAGGAACAACTCTGTTTTTACAACAGTTTAGTCACACAACCAGTTTTCCGTACCAGCCCAGAAACATGAGAAGCAGTAACAAAAATAAATGTGCATCTGATCATGTGTAAAATGGCCTTCCTTGTTCAGTGAAAAGATTGTGGTCTATTCAAATGTTGTTAAGCCCTCTTATTTGGAAAACTGACACTGTTTTTATACCCTGCCACCAAGACATACAGAAAATGTTTAACATAACCTTCAGAAGCTGAATAGTTGAAGGCAGTAGGAAAAGAGGAAGGCCGATTGACTCAATCAGAAGCTACAGCCATGAATTTGCAAAACTTGATGCAGGGCTGCTAATAACGGTGTCATGGAGGTCTCTCACTCACAGGGTCAACATAAGTCAAAGCAAGCTTGGCACCAATTTACAACAAATAGAAACTAAATAATATCAACTACAGAATCTTCCTTTCTTCTGTTTTCCTTGTTTCCAATTTTTACATTTCAATTTCATTTCCCAGTTCGCAGTATCAAGCATTATTCAAAAATGACAGGACCCTCCCCACTTCAACATCCACCCATCCCCAGCAAATTTTATATATAGCAATCTTGAAAGTCACCATCTGACTGTCATTTTTCCAAGCACCAGCCCAATGGGACTTAATGACAGTAATACAGAAATACTGCAGAGAGTAGAGGTCAATTGCCTGACTTTCATTCTGGAACAATTTGCAAATATTAGACCTTGCATTTCACATGCACTCAAAACTTTCAGATCTGTGATAAATAAAGAAATATCATTGCAAAGAATTCCCCTGCCCCTTTTCCCTTATAAAACACTGTAATTTCAACATAAGAATTGTGTGGCCATTTGGAAGCAGGTCATTCTGTAAAGCTGTTTGCTTCCCTGCAGCCCATCAAATTACATGGTGCCTTAGCAAAAGTGTTTAACATTGAGCTGGTCACATATTATCTCCTGCTTTCAAAGGCAGATGTTGAACTAGAATTATTTGTCAGACATTAAGAGACATGTGCCAAACTATCAAAAGTCAAGAGCTTCCTTGCAGTGTCAGCATGATGTATTCCTTCTTTTCAAAAAATAAAATGAAGCACATCTATAGAACTATAGATGTGCTTCTCATATGCTCTCACACCACACTCATATACGTTTTGTATCCACACTAAGGTACTTAATTGGTATGCATTAACATTTTGTGACCCATCTATGACATTTGTCAAAGAATATTTTTTTAGCAGTTAAAATGGCAGTGGGGATGGGAGGCGAGAGCAATACGGAATAATTGCTCTTTGGAGAGAACAGCCCACTGTTCAGAAGGGCAGTACCTGATATTTCCATTTTTTTTTCCTGTCCAAAATGCATTAACAGAATCTTGTGGGATTCCCAGAGCAGGTGTTTTATTGTGCGCTCTGGAAATTAAGCTTTTATTTCTCAGTAGAAGAAAGAGGTCTAAATGAAGGGCAACTGAGGACAATGCAAACAGGACCAGAGGTTCTCCTTGGTCATATGTCTAATGCATCTGTCCATTTTGTTCCAGTGACACAGGTCACAGATGGTCCTGATCTCTTTTTTTGATAAAATTACCAGCTTGGTAGATGAAGGGAATGCTGTGGATATAGTATACCTCGATTTCAGTAAGGCCTTTGACAAGGTTCCCCAGGAGGCCCTGGTGGTGCAGTGGTTAAATGCCTGTACTGCAGCCGCTCACTCAAAACCATAAGGTGGCAAGTTCAATACCAGCAAAAGGGCCCAAGCTTGACTCAGGCTTGCATCCTTCCGAGGTCGCTAAAATGAGTACCCAGATTGTTGGGGGCAAGTAGCTTACAGTTGTAATCCGCTTAGACACTGCTTAGGCGGTAGGAAGCAGTATATATATGAAGCTGTTTGTTGGTTTTGTTTGACATTCTTGCAAACAAGCTTGTAAAATGTGGTGGAGTCTCCTTCCTTAGAGGTCTTTAAGCAGAGGCTGGATGGCCATCTGTCGGGGATGCTTTGATTTGGAGTTCCTGCATGGCAGGGGGTTGGACTGGATGGCCCTTGTGGTCTCTTCCAACTCTATGATTCTATGATTCTATGAATTTAGATGACAATGGACATTCTAGAGCTGAAGGTGAGCAGGGCTAACCATGTGGGAATTATGTGGCTTTCAGATGTTGCTGGACTGCAAGTCTCAGCAGTTCTGCCAAACATGGCCAATGATGAAAATGCTGAGATTCGCAGTCCAATGACATTCCCGGCTAAATTGAATTCACTTTTTGGGGAAAGGTGAGATATAAATACATCGATTAATTGATTGATTGATCTGTTTTTGTTGTTGTGTGCCTTCCAGTTGTTTCCAAATTATGGCAACCCTCAGGCAATCCTATCATGGTGTTTTCTTGTTCAGAAGAGGTTTGCCATTACCTTCCTCTGAAGCTGAGAGCATGTGACTTGCCCCAAATCAGTGGAGTTTTATGGCCAAGCAGGAACTGAACCCTGGTCTCCAGAGTTATAGGCCGACACCCAAACTATAATGCCATGCTGGCTCTCTAGACTGATCTGGGGGAGCACATAATTCCCATCTATGCTATATAGCTTTCTAAATGGTAGATTGCCTGGGACCCACATGAACCACTTTTGAAGTTGAGGATGTAATATTCTTGAGGTAGCTCTGATCTTTAAATAGACACTATGTTATGTTGGGAGACTTCCAGTGGCATAGTTGTGCACATTTTTGTTGGGGGAAAATGGGAAAAGGAGAGAAACAGAAATCTAGCAGTACCTTTAAAACTGATATATATTTTTAATGGATATCAATCTCCTTTTTCAGATGCAATACAATGATATTAAAGCTTTGTTTTATTGGGTGTGTTTATAAAGTTGTGAGAGTGGGAGAGAATATAATAAGATCCAGACAGATGCAAATTTGTGACTTTCACTCAAGCTGTGAACTGGTTAGCACTTGTTAGATAATTAACATTCTTCTGTCCCTTAGGTTTTCCAACACAGCTCTGCGGCTGTTTCCGAGGCTCATAAAAGTCTCTTTCTCCATCTCTCTTTTTGGTAAGACAAAACACAAATGTGTTTAAATATGTGTACAGAGGTGGCTTCCAAAAGAGATGGACATTTCACCAAAACTTGGAGCACTCATCCATTTTTTTTCAGAGAAAGTAGGTCCTAGGTTTATCCAGAGCTGAAAAACATAAATTATTAATACTATAATTTAAATAGAAAACAATACATCTCACCATAGTGGAGAAGACTGTCACTAGGTCATCCGTGAGCCTGCTTGCTTCAGGAGTTAACTATGGATGGGCAATTTCAACATTTTCACTTTTGAAGGATTCAGTTTTTAAACTACATTTTAACTGGTGATGTTTGTCTTTCATGAAGTGGGACACATGGCCATCCTACTACATTCTTTTAAGTATAAATGTTTTGTTTTTCTAAGTAAGAAAATCTGCCTGATGCAAGAGGGGAAAGGTGAATATCTGCAAGCAGAATTCACTTGGCTGAGTGTATTTCTTTCACGCAAATTGCAAAGTTGAGCATGCATTCAAAATCTGTCTTCTTCTTCCTAAGAACTCAGGGAGGGCATAACAAGAGTCCTCTTGGATCAGACCAAGGGATCTGAACTGAATCAGTCCAGCATTCCTTCAACAAGAATTTGAGTTGAGCAATGAATCCACTGAGCTGAGCAATGGAACCACTCCAGGTTTTAATCTGAACTTTAAGTAAGCTACTAAGTGCCAAACCCTATCCTCCAAATAGATTCAGCACCTTAGATCACTCCTAAGTATGAGATGTACTTAGGTGTACTTTGATTGGGCAAGAGCAAACTAAATATCCTAAAGGCACCAGAGCTTGATTTGAGTTTATTTTGGCACCTAACAGACTGCAGTTAGAAGGAAAACTCACTTTGGCAAAATGTGTAGAAGTGGGACTTCCTGAGCCATGTGGAGCTTGGTCTGTACTCACTTACTGTAAGATCCCAGTGGTAGAAACTGTTTTACACCTGCAGTGTGACACAGTATTTCACCTACTTTAGTGAGCAATGTTCAGATCCATGCTCCCATGGCATAACTGTTCAAATGGTTGTGCCCAAGATGTTCTCCTCCCAGATGGACAAAAACGTGGAAAGTGCAGTCTTTTATTTTTCAGGGAGGAAAGTAAAGAGGCAGAGATGGAAGAGGAGGACAAAGAGCAGAAGAATCAAGCAACCCTACATGTACTGTGGGACAACCAATGTAGAGGAACGCTGAGAGTTGCAGTCCACATGATTTCTAGCCTTGGTCTAGACACAGCCTTCCAACTACTTAAAACATTAAGGTATAGAAATGATCCAGGCACTACATCCAAACGATACTGCCTTAGTTCCACACAAGGAGGAAGGGAAGAAATGTAATGCAGTGTAATGCAATGCAATAAAATAAGATAAATATATTGCCAGTTTCGCGGCCTGTTGCCATTTGTCCCCTTTCTCACAGAGACAAAGATCATAGACACTAAGTGACAGTAAATTTATTCTAGGCAAGTTGGCCTGTACTACCAAAACTGAACTAAATGCTGCAGTGGGCAAAGTGTGCCACAGTTTTGTGAATGAAGATTTATTTAAGGACACAGATTTTGAACTGAATCTGAAAGAAAAGAAGACGGCAATAAATCAGTCATCTTAAATTAGTCATAAAATGCAGGTTAAGAAAACCATTAGAAGTCAGTACTGAGTATCTGTCTTCAGATTGGGAAGAGAATAATTTCTCTCTATAATTATGCTCCTTAAACAACAAGGGAGAAGAAAATTCTATATATAACTTCATACTCTATCAGTTTATTTTATCATTTACGCACACCACAGAGTTTAGGGTACTAAACTACTTTAAGTGCTCTTTATCTAGTTAGATTGATACATTTAGCTACATACATCTGTACATATATCCCAAGTGAACATATATCCCTGGGTGGGATGCACACCTGACATTGCTGCTCACTGAACTGCAGAGGTAGCAGCAAGATGCATCAACTCCATTCCACCTCCATGTGAAGCAACATTTTAGGCCTACAGACAGGAGGACAGCAATGCTTTCTGTTGTGCTGATGCTATCAGAAGCATGAGCATACTGCAGCTGATGCAATATGTAAGTGTGATCACACAGATCCAATTGTCGTGCTTCTTTATGCCTGGGTTTGCCATTATAAGGAGGCCTCTTCAGACACTGATAGAATTGGTAGAAATCTCAGATGAGTTGTTGTTTCTAATGATAATCAGGAGACAGCAGGGTCAACCTAAGATATTTTGCTTCCTCAAGCAGCCCAGCAAACGGAGCCCAGCAATTCAAACCCAAGGTACATAGTAACTAAAACCATTGCATGTTATTTGAGTGCATAAAAAATGAGGTCTCACAGGTATCTTCTCCACCACACATCTCTGGAAGTAAAAGTACAAGAACAAGTTAAAACTAATGAAGAATCTGCTATCCTTTTCTTGTTGCTGTTGCATGCCTTCAAATCATTTCTGACTTAGGCGAACCTATCATGGGGTTTTCTTAGCAAGATTTGTTCAGAGGTCTGCTTTTGCCTCTCCACAAGGCTGGGAGTGTGTGATTTGCCCAAGGTTACCCAGAGAGTTTATTGGCTGTGATGGAAATCAAACCCTGGTCTCCAGAATCATAGTTGTCAGGAAGGAACGTGCTGGGTTCACAACCCTTGTTGAAGCAAACGCACACAGAGTTTATGTAAGCAGACAGGACATCCAGAAGAAGGTCTGTGAAGAATCTGAGTTGTGTGGCAAATTTCCTCTCACAGAGGAATGAATCTCAGTACAGCAAGGTTTCTCTCAAATGAGGGTTCCTTAATCTTTGTTATGTAAACTATATACAAAGATTACACAGAGTATAAGACATCCGTCTTGGATACTCATCAACAAATTACTTTTCCAACCATCCGAC
The DNA here is from genome assembly GCA_034509955.1 of Urosaurus nigricauda. Lineage (NCBI taxonomy): Eukaryota > Metazoa > Chordata > Lepidosauria > Squamata > Phrynosomatidae > Urosaurus > Urosaurus nigricauda. The sequence continues at coordinate 248,673,109 of JAOEGL010000001.1, read as the reverse complement.
CTCAACTACAACTACAAGGCAGTTACTTCAACACCAACCAACTGACATTCTCTCTCAGAGGAGAAGTAACAGTCGCATCAACATTTCAATGATGCACTGTTTAAAATGCAGGCCATGTAACTGCCACTGGAACTGTTCTTTAGCTCCAACTAGTGGCCACATCCACATCATTTTATCAAGACCTGATTCAACATTGGTCCATACCCCAATGCTCAAACCACTACACCATGCTGGCTCTCAAATCTGCTGCCTGAGGTCTCTCTCTCTCACTCTGCTTAGTAGGGCCAGCTCTGTTATTAACTCTTCCAATTCACTCCACAAAAGTTCATTAAAAAGTGGCTGCTACCTTGCCTTGTCTAGCATCAATAGCTGCACTTCTGGATAAGTACAGTATTCCCTTCTTTCTGGTTTGGCACTACTAGATATACTATAAACATAGAAAGTGTGTTATGTGCCTTCAAGTTATTTCTGATTTATGGTGACCTTAAGGCAAGACTATCATGGACTTTTCCTGATGAGATTTGTTCAGAGGAGGTTTGCCATTGCCTTCCTATTAGGCTGAGAGAGTGTTTCACCCAGTGGATTTATACTGATTTATACTGATAGCCTTTAGGGCTGAAGAGCAGGGTATAAATAAATAAATAAAATGGCCAAACAAGGATTCAACTTCTATTCTTAGTCCTAGTCCAACACTCAAACCACTACATTAGTATAAACATGGAAGGATCCCTCCAATATCACATCAGCCATTTGGATCATGATGATAAACTTAGTTCAATACGAGGCAGGACACTATTGCAATTAAAAAACTGCAAGAGAGCACTCACACTTTAAAGACACTAAAAGCAAAAAAATCAGCCAGATCTTACTCCCTATTTATCAAAGTGCCTGCAGCTTCTATTGGACGGATGATGATGAATGTAAGGCTAAGAAATTAGATGCTGTTTGGGCCCTTTCCACCAGAGGGATCTATGTCAAATTCATTGGAAGATATAAGACCCATTAAAAGTACCCATTATTGTCTAAACCACATTAACTGTGGAGTCAATTTTACCACTGGAAATAGTTCACGAAAGCCTTTTTCCAATTCCATCCTTGAAGTCTAGTCGTGCTTATGTGGCCACATGGGAGGGAGAGAGCATTTTAAGGAAACTTAGGTGACTCTTAAAAGTTTCATTGATCTGGGGCTTTAACTTTACTGTTGTTTTTTTTAATTGTACCCATTGGGTATATACTGTAAGAAAGAAGCCGGAGGCATGATCTGCCTTCAGTTTCTGCAACCTGGTGTCTTTCCTGATGGTTTAAACTACAACTCCTTTGATCCTTGGACACAAGTTTTGTTCCCTAGGACTGCTGGGAGTTGTAGTTCAAAATCAGTTGGGGAGCATGGCTATACAAACTGAATAAGTCTACTGACCATATCAAGTACAAACAACCCATATAAAAATTGTATTAGATTTAAAGAAAAGGAAACCTAGGCTACATATGCACTGCAGAAATAATCCAGTTTGACACCACTTTAACTGTCATTTCTCTGTGCTACGGAATTCTGGGATCTGTAGTTTGTTCTGGCACCAGAGCTCTCTGACAGGGAAGGCAAAATGTCTCACAAAACTAGTTCCCATCATTCTATAGCACTGTACCATGTCAGTTAAAATGGTGTTAAACTGGATTATTTCTGCAGTGCAGATGCAGCCCTAGTACACTACTGCTTTCATCAGACATCTTTCCTGTTCTTTTCCTCATAAACTCTCTGCTTTAACTGGGAAAAAATAGCAACTTTCTGTGTCTCTCGCTGATTAGAACCTTGAAGAAAGTTCAGTTTGTCCTCAGCCCTTGCAAAGCCCTTTATAGCAAGAGATAACATTCTGACCCTTGATTTTGTGTAGTTGAATCTTGTGTCATGACAGGCAGAAATGAATTCCAGATGGTACTTTGCCTTTGAGAGAGAGGAAAAAATGGCCTCGTTTCTGCAACATGAAAATATCATTTAGTGTTCCAGAGTTTCCTCATTGCCACCCAGTGTTACTGATCAGCAGCTCAACATTTTGTTGTAAACATGAAGAGTCAAGCGTGCCTTCTCTTGGGAACAATTGATCTCAGGCTCTTCTGTTTTCCAAAAAAAACCTCCTTTTCTGGTGCCACTCCTTCAGCTAATGGCAGCCTAGGCATGAGATGTTAAGAGGCTGGACAAAAAGTAGTGCTGTTTCCATCTGCATCTCAAGTGTAGGTTTCCCTTTCAGGTGCCCAATTGAAGCACAAAGTCAAAAAAGATTCTTCTGAGGCAACCTGCCAAAGAAAAAAATGGAAAATATGACAACCCTTATCATCCTGCTGTTTTCTACTGCATATTCATCAAGGACAAGTAACAAGCTATAGGAAGAAATGGCCAGGTGCCACAAGCCTCTGTGGAAATTCTGAATTCTTTAAAGCATCGTGACAAGCATGGTTGGTGATTTTTACACAAGAGGGAGCAAGCTGTGAGAATGGGAAATGGAGAAGAAAAGCTTTGAAAAACGGGGCTTTTAACGTGGCCCTGAATGTTGGCAAACACAAAAGCAGGGAGGAAGTTTTATGCTGCAAGGAAAAGAGATTCTATCAAATAAATGGGAGAGGGATGAAGCAAACAGGACACAGTGTCTAATTTGGGAACTGTCAAGGTGCATAAAAACAAATTAATGGAGACACTGTGCTATACAATTCCAAAATACTTATCAGGTAATATCTTTATTAGGCAGACACAAAAGGTGCACATTTTTGTCATTTATAGAACACCACCAACTCACATGGTGCTTTACAAAATATAAGAAGGCATATCATTACTCCAAATAGAGGAGACAGGAAGAGAAGGTGCAAGTAGGACATATAGGGGAAGAAAATGTGCTTTTATTTCTTAACACAATAATTTGTGCTTCTATTTTTTACATGTAGTTAAGGCTTAATCTTTTAGAATAAGGGACTGTTTCAAAGCACATAGAAAAGGTGCTGTTTAAAAAAGAGAACTGAACAAAAATGTTTTAAACTTTGAGTAGACTATATTGTTTATCTTTCAGCTTAGCCATACAGCAGAAATAACAGAGACATACACAGGGGCTATTTCTGAGTCCTGATCAAAAGATTGTTTTTACTACATGATATGATCCCTTGGCTGTATGGAACTGCCCATACAACAATCCCTTGGATGCTCCACAAGCTGGCCTTTGTGGAACAATGGCAAGAAGAAAGCTGCACAGCTGACTACACGTGTGGCGGGTTCACAGCATTTTGGCAGCACAGGGTTTACACATGCTGCGTCGCAGAAATGCTGAAAAACCACCAGCGCCATGGTGAAGTCACCATGAACAAAAGTTTTCCAGCACAAAAAGGAGCAGCTTTCTGCCACTTCTTTTGCACCAGGAAAATGCTGGGTTAGAGACATGGTGTGCGGTTGCTACAGCCCCAACCCAGAGCTCAAAGGAGTGGCCTTAAGCCACCCCTTTACCACCATGTTTTTGGCCTATGTCTACCTTTGGCTCAACTAAAAGTGGTGGACATGTAAAAATCAAAATACAGCAATATCAAAATACGTAGGGCAGAAGTTCTCATTGAATACTATACATCAAAAAAATACAGTAATGGTCTTCTTTTAAAAAGTGAGGCACAAAATAGGGAATCTGGAGCTGGACAAAAATCATCAGACAAGTCTGACCAAGTTGAGTCCCATGTCTTGAAGCCAAACCTTGAGCATAGTGAAAGAAAAATACTACCCACAGTAGCCAACGTAAGAGCTGCATGTGTTCATTAACCGTGGAAGCATTATAAGAGGCAGTCAAGAGAAAAGTACTGATGAAACACACTCAGCTCATGTTTGCTTAGTGCCACTTAAATTCTGCCCACATAAGTAGTGCTTTTTCTATTTGGTGGTAGCAATAGTATCTTCTTTAACACGCTATTTCTTTGGAATAGTTTGACACAGACAGACAGATATGATTCATCCATGAAGCTGAAACATGACGGAAAAGTATCTGAGAGATATTTTTATGGCACAGACAGTTGCTAAAAGTTCATTTCAAGGAAAGCTTCACATCCAGTTCAACGTTCACTACTTCCTAAATCTTTCATTGCCACCATTGTGAAAACCAGTAAATATATTGCCCTGAATAGGCAACAAGGAGACAGTAATTTCACCATTTAGGAGCTGCACTTAATGGCTGGCTCACTGAAGCATTACTTGAGTATTAACGAGAAAATAAGTTAAACCATGAAGCAGCTGCACTACTAATATAGTTAAATGCTACAAGATCTCATCAAAAGGTGCAGTCCTATTGAAAAAGTATGCCACTGGTGGAGGAGGATTTAGGACATTCTCAAAAAAGAAGTACTTCCACCTAAGAAAGACTTCTTACTGAAGAACACAATACAACCTTGCAGAGAGGTGGACAGAGGGTCTTGGAGATGTCTCACCAGCAGGATCACCATGGGTAGAGATCGACGTGAGGACACTTAACAAACATACCTACTCATAGGTAATTCCCTCTGAGGTTACTGAGGATTACTCCCAGGTAAGTGGTTACAGAACTGTGGCTATCAATTAGAGCACTTCCTTTCAATAGACAGTTACTCTGAATTTCATTCTTGATTTCCTAAAACTAATGTAATTCTAATCCAGTATCAGAAAAGCAGATCACCCTTGAAAGGAGATTTCTTATGTAGCCCTTCTTGACATATGACATCATTAAAATGGTTAATTTTCTGTCATTGTTAAGTATTAAATTATTAAATGTTCTCCTGAGGATTTTATCAAAAAGAATGGGTAGCACCCCCTTGGCTTTTCATGTATGTATTTTGTTGAAGTTTCCAGGTTTCTCTTTGAATGGTTTAACCTGAAAAACTTTCTTACTATGCTTTTCAAGAATGGATATGAAATTCATTTTAAATTACACTAGCTCCAGTCAATTTGCACAATTAAGTGTAAATGGACCAAAAACGGAGTTTTGTTTTCAAAGAGCAGCCATTGCTACTTAAACTAGTAGAGTAAGAAAGCTTATCCATATTTCTAGGTACCATTCATAAAGCCATTATGAACTTGACTATAACAGATATAGCAGGCAAGGCCTAGAAAAACCAGGCAATATTTGTATTCTCCTGTATTTCAAAATTCATTTTATTAAGAAAAATACTGGAGAGCAAGAGGAAAAACAGCATATCAGGGACCACAGACAAGGGATAGGAACTTAAAATGACTGCTCAAAGAAATAAAAAAACCTCATTCTCATTGCTGTATCATTCAGTCATGCAGCCAATTCTTTACTGTTTCAATGTCAGAAGAGATGACTGCTTTTCAAAACTGATGTATACATTAATATTTAAACACGCAATGCAACAGGCCTGCATTCAACAGGATAATGGCCAATAATTCTCAAGAGAACAGCTTCAGCGTCCAGGGAGGAATAGGCAAAGTTGTGCTGCAAGGGGGGGGCACTCCTTAATCTTCCGCAAAGTAATCTTCCAGCCCTTCCAGCTCCATCTCTTCTGGTGTAGTTGAAGAAGAGAGAGTTGAGCCTGTACTTTTGTGGCTGGTGTGATTTGGCTGAGAGTTGTCAGATAGCCTTTGTTCTTTTTTTATTTCCTTGATGCCACCAAGCAGCTGCTGACTCTCCACAAAATACTGATTTGGATGGTTCAAAGAAAACCCAATGTCACTGATCTACATAAGAAAGAAAAGAAAAATAGGAATGTGTTTTATTACAGCATTTCACAAACTCTTAGAGTGGAATCCCAGTAGTTTCCCTCCATTCTGGGCACAGCAGAACGAGGAGGGAAGCACTTTTCAGCTGTTCCCACTCTTAATCTGCCTCTTCCCCCCCCCCCCCGGTTGTTGTGTGCCTTCAAGTCATTTCCAACTTATGGTAACCCTAAGGTGAACCTATCATGGGGTTTACTTTGCAAGATTGGTCCAGAGAGGATTTGCCTTTGCCTTCCTCTGAGGCTGAGAAAGCGTGATTTGCCCAAGGTCACTCAGTGGGTTTCTGTGGCTGAGCAGGAATTCAGACCCTGGTCCAACACTCAAACTGCTACACCATGCTGGCTCTCTCCTATGTTCCACAAAACTGCTCTGCAGAACTATACAATAAAATTTCACTTGTTCGACCTGTGAGACAGTCAGCTTTCAGAAGATATTAGTTCAGCCTCTTTGAAATAGTGTTCCATTAAAGCTGCTAAGAGCTAAAAGATGTTTTGATATCCAGCTACCCTGTTTTGCTGCAACAAGAACTGAAAAGAAAAAGAAAAACTCCTCAAACTCTAAAGAGATGATTAAAAAGTGGCAAAAAACAGGCTATAATCCAAAGAACCCATTGCACAGACAAGGGTGATGGGAACTACAGCTATTAATTTTGTTCAGTTTTCTTTTATTACTATTATTATTATTTCTTTAAGTGTTGGAGTAGAAGCAATGAAAGCTAAAGTAAAAGCTAAGATTGTATACTCACCCCTTCAAACAGTGGCTTGCTGAGCAGAATTATGTTGTGTGATGCCCAGAGAATAGACTATTAAAGGAATAGAGGTCTGGCTAGTAAATTACAGAGGTGGATACGTTGACGTTTCACAAACAGTTCTGCCCCTACTTTTCTACTTGGACTGGGGAAGAGTCCAAACTCAACAAAGTGGGTTACAATGACTCCTAGCAATGCTGAAGAAGTTTGTCAGCACTTTGCAGCCACCACTTTTAGCAATTTTCTAAGTATGGATATACTTAGCAATACAATACATAAAGCAGTGCTTTCTCTGAAGCTGCCTTCAGCTCTGGAATGTCCTTCCAAGAAAGGTTAAAGTGGTTCCCTCCTGGCTGTCTTTCCATCAGCAGGCAAAGGGTTTTTTTATTATTATTTTGACAGTGTTTTGAGATTTTAAAAGAAAGGGCTTTTAATAAGTTGCAGTATTGTTTTTAACTGTACTGATTTTTAACTGAATTATTTGTAATTGGATGTTTTAAATTCTTTTTAATAACATTAAACTCTGAATTTTAATGTCAACCTTTTGTATGTTTTACGTACCGTCCATACTCGACCTCATGTATAAGTTGAGGGCAGGGGACCAAAATTATGGATTTTGATATGACTCTTGCGTAAGTAAGACCAGAAACAGCAATGCTACAGAGACAGCAGAGGTGGCTAGTACGTCTTTTAGGTTCTCTTGGGACTGACTAAGCTTTTGCCTTTCTCCATCTACTCAGAGAAGGGGATGGTTCCTTTTCTGAGAAAAGTTAAGGTACACTACAGTACTTGCATTGACCTGTGGATAAGACTGGGGAAGAATCAATCCAGGTTTTTTGGGTCAATTTTTTGACAAAAATGTCTAGACTTATAAATGAGTATGTGTGTGTGTGTATGTATAGTATATTGTGATTGTGTTAATATGTAAGCCACTTTGAATCCATAGGTTTTAGGGGCGAAGAGCCAAGGTGGCGTAATGATTTTTTAGACTACAACTCTGGAGAACAGGATTCAAATTCCCACTCAGCCATGGAAACCCATTTGGTCACCTTGGGCACATCACACTATTTCACCCTCAGAGGAAGGGAAAGGGAAACCCCGATTGAACAAATCTTGCCAAGAAAAACCCTTGATAGGTTTGCTTTAATGTTACAATAAGCTGGAAACAACTTGAAGGCAAACAATCAGCGCAACAACATTATCTCCTTTTCCTCTTCTTGTTTGCTGAATCAGAAACCAGCATAACTTCAGGCCACCCATCACACGCCACCATAACTGACTCCTTTAGACCTATCTTCTAGCTATTTTTTATGCAGTGCTGAGTTGCCCTCTCCCCTTAGCTGTCCTGAGCATGTCAAATTACCAATTCCACATTTCAGTATAAGGAGAGGAATAAATCACTGGCACTTTCAGAGATCAAAACTAAGACTCTCTACTAACAAGTCATAGTTGGAAGCCTTCATAATCAGAAGCCTGCTCCTACAAAATCCCACCACTATTGTGCCCCCTACATTTAAGAGAGACTATGCTTTCTTGCTTGCTTGCTTGCTTGCTTGCTTTTTCTTTTTTGCATGCTCATTAGCACAAGCTATGATTAAATCAGTTTGCTTTATAAGGAACCCTAGTTATTTTATTCCAAGGATTTCACTTTATCTGTAGAGAACAAGCCATATACTTTCATGTACATTTATATAAAACATTGATGATGCTAAGGAGATAAATTGAGGCTGCACTTTCAAGAGAGAGTAGGATATGCATTTTGTTGTTGTCATTTTTAAACTAGTGTTAAAAATGCTATGTGACTGATAACTATTGCCTCTGGTTATGAGATTTTTCCCCTCACAACCGTAATAATAGCCTGTGTTGAAATAAAATCTGAAACATGCATTTAACTCAAAAGTAATTCCTCCCCAACAAGACTAGATCAGATAAAAGCAAAACAAAAGCAAATAAAACCAGAACCATTTATTGTGCCATGTAAAATCCAGCAAAGTTTGTAATCTAGAATGACACAGAGTAAAAAACACAGGATTGAAAAACAGATCTCTGTTTCATTGGCTTCATATTTTGTTTTATCAAATCTTCAAAGTTTTCCTTCAATTCTGTTCATTCTATGTGGTGTCTTTCACACGAAGCTTGGCATCAATTTGGTGTGGTATTGTTTGGCTTAGAAGCTGAAGCAATGATGTTAAATATGTATGATCTCGGGGTTTTAATCAAGTTGGTGGCATATGATACAACAGGTGATAATGAGGTAAGAAGGTATTACAAAAAAGGCACATGGAATTATTTTAGGTATTGTATGCTCTAGCACCATTTATATATACTCTTGCCTGCTTCCTCAAAAGTTTGCTCTTTATTGAGATCTGACCACCAAGAAACTGAAATGACAACCAGCCCTTTCCTCCTACTAACACAATCAAGATAGATATTTTTCAAGAACTAAAATGATTAAATAATCATGATATGAAACACATTGGTCTTTGGGAAACTACATTAAAAGTGGCATTTCCCCTGATAATAGGGGTATGTGCATCAACCATTTTTAATGGCGACAAGGCTAACTAGACCACTTGCAATTTAATGGGCTTGACAGCTTACTAAAACACTTTAGCATATCCCTTTTATTACATTTATTAAGAATATTGGTTCAGCCAAATCATTCATGATAGCACAACATTTATAGCTATTCAAGCACAAAGAACATGTTTATTTGAATATAAATACACCATTTTACCAGTTAAGTAAAAAAAAAATGTGTAATTGACATATAAAAACGAATGGGAACATTTGCTGCAGTACGTCCCAAGTGAAAAGAATGATTAATCTCTGCTGCTTGCTCCTACAAAACTAGACTATTTACTTTCCCTTCACAGAGGCCATCAGGATCATGTGATAAAAAGAAGGAGCTGCTGCTGGTGAAGCAAATAATTATCACTGACTTTTAAAACAGACAATTTTAATAAGCAATTCTGAATATATATATATGAATTCAATGGTATTTATATTGTATATCTGAGTAGACATGAGAGTGAAGTCAGCCAGCATGTTTGAGCACTAGGTTACGATGCTGGAAAGAAGAGTTCGAGTCCCTGCTCAGCCATGGAAACCCAATGGGTGACCTTGGACAAGTCACACACTCTCAGCCTCAGAGGAAGGCAAAGCCCTTTGAATAAATCTTGCCAAGAAAACCCTGTGATACATTCACCTTAGGGTCGCTATAAATCAGAAACAACCAACAACAAAAACAAAACATGAGACTAAATCCATTATTACACTTGTCTCTCTCTCTCTCCCAGTTTTTCATGCTGCCAGAAAAGCAGCTCCAGGGCATTTTCCAACATGGTTTTGGAAGTGCAGGGCTCACAAACTCCAAGAGCTCATTCACACTACATAATTATAGCACTTTGATTCCACTTTAACTGTCATGGCTGCATCCTATGTAATCCTAAGGGTTGTAGTCTGGTGATTTAATTGATTTAAAATTGACTAGAAATTGACTGCCAGAAGAGATATGTCTTTAATACTGTTTTAAATGCAGTCAGCATTTTCATTAGAATCTAGTGAATCCATGTCCCTGTTCACACTACACAGTTGTGGCACTATGAGGCTCTGGGTAGGAAGCTGAAAGAGATGGATGCACAGGTTGTCATTTCATCTCTTCTCCCAGTAGAAGGGCATGGTTCAGGAAGGGAGAGGAAAATAGCAGAGGGGAATAACTGGCTCCGTAGATGGTGCTGCCAAGAATGGTTTGGATTCTTGGATCATGGGCTGTGGTTCCATGAGGAGGGACTTCTGGCAAGGGATGGGTTGCATCTCACGCCAGTTGGCAGAAACGTTTTTGCCAATAGTCTCAAAAATTTGATCAGGAGGGCTTTAAACTGAGATATGTGGGAGAGGGAGACAGTATTCTGGAAGGCAAAAGGACTGGAGAAAATAGTCATAGAATCATAGAGTTGGAAGAGACCACAAGGGCCATCCAGTCCAACCCCCTGCCCATGCAGGAACTCTCCCTCAAAGCATCCCTGACAGATGGCCATCCAGCCTCTGCTTAAAGACCTCTAAGGAAGGAGACTCCACCACACTCCAAGGGAGCATGTTCCACTGTCGAACAGCCCTTACTGTCAGGAAGTTCCTCCTAATGTTGAGGTGGAATCTCTTTTCCTGGAGCTTGTATCCATTTCCTGTTCTCTGGAGCAGCAGAAAACAAGCTTACTCCCTCCTCAATGTGACATCCCTTCAAGTATTTAAACAGGGCTATCATATCACCTCTTAACCTTCTCTTCTCTAGGCTAAACATTCCCAGCTCTCTAAGTCATTCCTCATAGGCCATGGCTTGGCCCTAAGTCGTTCCTCGTAGGGCATGGCTTATACAAGGGGGTATCGTAAAATTTTAATTATCACCTTTTTAAAAAAAATTAAAAATTTGACAGGAGGTTTGTTTTGATTTGTAGTTGCCAACCTATCTCCAAGTAGTCATCATCCAGATTCGCACATTTTCCCCAGCGTTTCTTGACCCCCCCCCAAACACCTGATATTATAGATGTCTGCAGACTGCACCTTACAAAGGGGTATCATAAAGTAATAATTATCACCAGTATGTTATTATGGTATATTGATGAAATTTTGTCAGTATCATCATTGGTCCCTAAGTGCACGATGTTGAGAAAATCAGCTCATTGTGTCCTTTATTTTTGTGACAGGTTGTGCCAGACATGACTAAAGTGTAAAATCCTCATAAGGTGCAATCTGCAGACTTCTACAATAACGGTATTTGGAGAGTCAAGAAACCCTAGGAAAAATGTGTAAATCTGGATGGTGACTACAGAGAGGTATGTTAACAACTACAAATCAAAACAAATTTTCTGTCAAAACAATTTAAAGGTGACAATTAAAACTTTACAATATCCCCTTGTATCTATACAATTTAATGAATTTACCATGCACACACAAATGTTACAATATCTATATACTGTAACCAGAAGAATATACTCACAAGTGTATAAGCTACTAGTGAAAGGTTGATTTCCTGCCTCTCTTTCCCATCTCCTTTAGCCCAGGAAAACTAGCCAAGTTGACATAGTGACAACATAGTTAAGCTATGCATGGGATACACCAATGCTCTGCTTTCCAATCATAAATCAGAAAAGAGCGACTGAACTACATAAGTAGTTTAACATGGCAGTCACCACCTTTATATTATTTTGCTGGTCCAAGAAGAACTGTCTGTTCACTGCCATATGTTAAATACAGGACAGGACCATTCAGTTTAGCTCCTCTCTTGTATAAAAGAATGTGTATGTTTATATGTATTTTTAATCAATTTTATGTACTGTATTTTAAAGGAAGTATAAAGCTCAATCTACAGCTATTAAAAAGATAGCAGTGGGGGAGGGGCATGAGTAGACATCCAATGTTATTGCTTTATCTACTTCCATTTTATCTACTAGGACCAACACAATCTAATTCCATATGTACAAACAGTTCTGCCACAAAACAAAGCTACATAACTTTCAACATATCTTGTTGATTATGAGTACTAAACAATTTGCAAATGCAAATGTCTACTCATACAAGGAACCAAAGACAGCTGCTATATAATCATTAACTGAGCATAATTAACAATGCACGGCAGTACATGATGAATGTGAACAACAGAAGGTCTGAAGTTTCACACTGTAATTCCCACAGTCTTGCCAGAGAGAAGAAACTAAATGATTAAAAGGAAAGAAAGAACTAAACATCCACTCACATCATGTGTCAATTCAAAGTATTTCTGACAGGCCAGTTGGTAATGCATTCCTTTCACGAGGTCCAAAATCTAAAAAAGTCAAAGGGGATTAATAGATTAAGAAAAAATATTTACAACACAACATAAATGTTCTGCAGTAGGAACGTATTATCATTACATTTTGTGACATAACTGATATGGAATATAATGAAGGATTCTATATTCTGTACTAGTCTAAGAAATTACAAGCTCCCAATACTCCTAGAAAAGTTTTCCTTCCCTTACTGTAATAGCCAAATTACCCAAAGATAGCTTTAACTTTCACAACTGCAGATTTCACAATAAATATTGTAAAAACAGGAAAAAATAAAAATGAAGGGCAGTGTACTGGTAGTACTTATTGTCAGAATAGCTATCATAATTCAAAGTTTCTTCCATCATTTTGAATAAAAACTTAGCATATGAGTGATGAAACATGAAGCACTCAGGCATGTTGTTGCTATTTGTTTTATGCATAACTTGTTCTTACATGTGTGGCAAAATAAAATTATGCTCACCATCTAGGAAAAAAATGAAGCAGATACAATAATTTACAAAAGAATTTGCAGAAAGCAGTTTGTTTCAACCCTGTGTAAGATCAGTCCTGAAAGTAAGTTGTCTAGTGATGCTCTTCAGAATGAGAAAGAGAATTGTCTGTTTTGAACTCCTATTAGAAACATCTTTCTATCTCTTGTAAATACAATTTGCTTTCCAATTCTACCTCATGTAATCTCTTCTGTCCCGTATAAGCACTCACAGTTATCAGTAAAAGGCAATGCCATTTCAAAATTTAAGTTGTATGTCATTTTTCTCCTGTACCGTTATATAATTAAACTGTATATTTGCTGCTTATCAAGCATAGTAAACTTCTGGAATGGAGAGATAGCCTCAGCAGAGAATTTTTTTTTTTAAAATGCAAATTTCCAACTCTTTTTCCAAAGGCTGACCTTTTTGTGTCAAGCACAGCAATAAACTCAGCACAAATCCCTGCTGTCCTCATTATTGGAGGCTGCCTTATAGTTATTGACAGATGTACAAATAATATTTGCTGAATATATCAAACCACAATGCTGCCAAAGAAGTGCTTACCAGGTCTGTTTTGCTGTTGCAAGCACAACTGATTAAATGTCTCCCTTTCCTGTCACTTCCTGTTAAATATCATGTAAAAACAAGTCAACATACCAAGGGAGTGTCAAGTCTGACACTGTCTCTGTGCTTTTGAAATGAAACAGATAAGAATATTTAATTTCGTTTAAAAAAAAAAGTCTTGGTTTTGCATATTGGAATTGTTAATGCAACTACAAACAAAACTGAAACTGTACCAAATAGAAGATTATGAAAAATAGGATGCATATAAGATGGCATGTAGGAAACTAGTTTAGCCTACTGTAAAAATAATGGATGCAACAGTGGAAATGTTAATCTACAGCCTTGAGTAACACGTGGCTTGTCCAAAATGAATGACAGGCATTTTAACTAGGAGAGGCTTTCTCACACTTTTCCCCACCTTCCTGAAAGGCTTCTTCAGATGCTAAAGGGAAATGGAAAAGCAATCTGAAGTATAGTGTGAGCAGCTGCTCATAGGACACACACACCCTGCTAAGTGCAATATATAGAAGGGTGGGCAACATGTTGTTGAACTGCAACTCCTAGTAGCCTTAGCCAGCACACTCAGTGGTGCCAGATGATCGAGAACATCTGAAAGGCCTCACACTCTCCATCCTTGGTATGTAGAATAGTGAACTGAATCCAAAGGCATCCTGTTGAAGGAGAAAGGCACCTTCCCACTTTTTCTGAATTTCTCATCTCCCTGCCATTGCTACTCATTCCAGACAATCCCTCAATCCTCAGTAATATAATTTGGGAGTGCAGGTTGTTATAGGAGGTGGGTGAGCAAGGAAAGTCTCAATAGATGAAACTCACTCTTCTCTAGATCTTAGCCACTAAAACCAGATTGTAGTGTAGTATCACCAGGCACAAGCTTAAAATACTTACTTTAAGCTTCATAATCAATGAAGCTTACTTTCGGCTCCCTAATTCATTAACTCAATATCAGTTTGAAGCCATTTTTCAAATAAAATGGTTACTCCAATGCTTAAAGACTCAATCTTTCCAGGAAGAACTTGCTGCATTGTATCTATTTCTAACCTTCATTTTTATTTGAAAGGTGACTTAAAATTTGCTTGAGATGCAGCTACTGGAACATATTTAGAAAAATTTTCCTAGTTCCAGGTCACACACTTACCACCTCAGTGTAATTTGACTTGTTCTTTAAGGGCTTTGCAAAGACTGTCATTTATTTGCTTACCTGAAATAATCACCTTTGTTCTTTCTGCATTTTATTTCTAATCTTCAATTTCAAAAATTCAGAAAAACTCAACTTTTTATACCCCACAGGGTTTTACCTTGATAGTATTTTTTTCAGAAAAAATTATTCATTTTAGCCTGCTGTTAAGGTAATGGAGAGAAAGTTCCCTAGGCAAACAGTTTTGAAACCTAGTGATATCCACTACCATGAAATATTACATTGCTCTATAAAGAAAGAATCTACATTAGCTATCCTGCAAACAGTATCCATTCCCATAAAGAAAGGCATCTTCATGCTTTTTTGCCAGTTAGTATTGCTGTGAGCAAGAAAGTGGAAAGAGAATATCACACCTCTCACAGGGATTGGTTTAACATAGTGTAGAAAATTATGGCTTCAGTGTGCATTACTTTCTACGAAACATGTTTAGGATTAGGGGCTTAATGAAGCATCTTTAATGAATGCAAAAGTTAAGCCTTTAGGATTAGAGAAAGTGTAGGCAGATGGTTAACTGAAGTTCTCCAATGAAACATTGCCTAATCTTCAATGGACTACCTAAGAGTTGCTGATAAAAACCCTTTCCGTATGTTACAGAATCATAGAATCATAGAGTTGGAAGAGACCCCAAGGGCCATCCAATTCACCCCCCTGCTATGCAAGAACTCACAATCAAAGAATCCCTGACAGATGGCCATCCAGCCTCTGTTTAAAGACCTCCAAGATTTGAAAGGAATAGCTGTACCATTCCCACCAGCCCCATGGGTAGACTTCCCAATCTTCACCCCTGATATTCACACAGAATAAAATGCTGGAAAGGAGAGCCTATGTGTTTACATTCTTCTTTCAGATATTAAATATGTGAAAACAAAGGGGGAGGAGGTACCCACACTACCCTATACATTTACAGTATAAGACATGGAGGTATGATATGCAATTAGCCATTCAGTGTCACCTCCTTTTCTAGATTTCTCACAAAATGGTTAACAGGGCTGCCCTTGGTCTGATCCTGCAAGGCATTTGTTACTGTCTTAGGCAAGACACAAAATCACTTAACACATTTCCATCAAGTATTGACTAGGGGTGCGGGTGGGGTGAATAGATATGCATCCAACAAGTGTCAGTTTGCTTTAGCCTACCTGATCTATGTGTCACAATAAAAAATATTTTGACCCTTCACCGTGTTGAGTATCTTGTGTACCTCAAGTGGCAACTCAATTAAATCCATTTCCATTTTAGGTTGAAATCCATCCAGATGTGGAAGAGCCAAGGATGGGAAGAATGGCTAAATACCTCCACAAGTATTTCTGTCATTAAAGCAAGGTGTTTGGCATATATTAAGTATTATACAGTGGTCCCCCGGGTTACGAATCCCCCGGCCAACGAAAATCCCGGGATACGAAAGAGCCGGGGCCGAAAAACTGGCCCCGGCTTACGAAGAAATCTCCGGGTTACGAAACGAAAGCGGCGGGAAATTCAAATGTTGCAAAGTGCAGCTATTGGCTAAGGGGGCTGGTTTAAGGGGATTCGCTAACGTTCAGCTTTGGCGCGAATTTTGAACTTCGCTAGCAATTTGATTGGCTTGCGAAAGCAAGCTGATTGGCTAACGAATGGGGGGGGGGGTGGCTTCAGAAATAAAAGCCAGGTTCCAGTGCTGTGATCCCTTGTTCAGCCTTTGTGAACTGGTGAGATAGAATTGCTTCTGAACTCTTGGCTCCAGTGAAGGTCCGAACTTCTTTGACTGGTTCTGCCTGGCTGACTTCTTCCTGGCACTTTGCATCTACGCCTGCTCTTTGGATCAAGCCCTCCGGTGAATCTCTGGAAGTGCAGGTACAGTATAGATTTTTTACTTCTTCTTGTGGGTGAATGATGTGGATGATGTAGCCTTGTGCAGTGAATGGCTTTTGCAATTTTGGTTTTTTGGTTTTGTGCACATTGGGCTGAGAGAGTGATCACAGTGCATTGCTTTGCAGTTTCAAATGTTTCTGGGGGGGGGGGGGTCTTCTGCTTCCACTGTGCCCATGGGCCTTGGAAAGGCCTGTGCAGTGAATGGCTTTTGCAATTTTGGTTTTTTGGTTTTGTGCACATTGGGCTGAGAGAGTGATCACAGTGCATTGCTTTGCAGTTTCAAATGTTTCTGGGGTCTCTTCTGCTTCCACTGTGCCCATGGGCCTTGGAAAGGCCTGTGCAGTGAATGGCTTTTGCAATTTTGGTTTTTTGGCTTTGTGCACATTGGCCTGAGAGAGTGATCACAGTGCATTGCTTTGCAGTTTTAATTTAGGAATTTAGGCCATCTGGGGGGTGGGTGGGAAAGGGTGCCCTGTGAATGGGTTTTGCTCAGTGCCTCTTTCTTTTGCCCTTTTTAGGCTTGGACTATGGCCCCCAAGAAAGCCATGGATAAAAGTGGGGAGGAGAAGAAGAAAAGGCTTCCCTTGTCCTTAGAGGACAAGAAGGAAATCATCACCAAACATGAGAGAGGAGTGCGCTTGGTGGACATTGCAAGGGAGTACGGAACCCTTCTACCCTGTCCTCAAGCAAAAGGAGGTCATCAAAGGCGTTGCAGCTCCAGCGAAAGGCGTCACCACCATTAGCAAGCAGAGGACACCTGTGCATGACAAGATGGAGCGCCTGCTGCTCCTCTGGATTAAAGAGAAGGAAAGAGCTGGGGACACTGTCAGCACATCCGTGATTTGTGAAAAGGCCACAGCCATCTTTGAGGACCTGGCCAGCAAAGAGGGAGGCGAAGGAAGTTCTTCGCAGGAGCAGCAAGCCACCCTGGAATTCAAGGCCTCGCATGGGTGGTTTGACCGCTTCAAGAAGAGGACCGGCATCCACTCTGTCGTCCGTCACGGGGAGGCGTCCAGCGCAGACCACCAGGCTGCCGAAGAATTTGTCCAGAGGTTCAAGGACATGGTGGAGGAGGAAGGCTACGTCCCACAACAAGTCTTCAATTGCGACGAGACGGGCCTGTTCTGGAAGAAGATGCCTCGCCGCACCTACATCACCCAGGAGGAGAAGAAATTGCCAGGCCACAAGCCTATGAAGGACAGATTCACTCTTGCGCTGTGTGCCAATGCCAGCGGGGACTGCAAGGTCAAGCCCCTGCTGATTTACCACCCGGAGAACCCCAGAGCCTTCAAGGCACACAAGGTGCAGAAGGACAGGCTGCCTGTGATGTGGCGTGCCAATGTTGGCCCTGCTGTCAAGCGTTACCTGGAGGACAACGATCTCCCCCGGAAGTGCCTCCTCATCTTGGATAATGCTCCTGCGCACCCGCCCAGCCTGGAAGAAGACATCTTGGACGAGTTCTCCTTCATCAAGGTCCTGTTCCTGCCTCCCAACACGACCTCCATCCTTCAGCCCATGGACTAGCAGGTCATTGCCAACTTCAAAAAACTACACAAAGCACCTGTTCAAGAGGTGCTTTGACGTGACGGAGAACACCCAGCTGACCCTGCGAAAGTTCTGGAGAAAGCACTTTGACATCGTCGTGTGCTTGAGGATGGTGGACTTGGCCTGGCAGAAGGTCACCAGGCGTACCCTCAATGCTGCCTGGAAGAAGCTGTGGCCTGCTGCTGTTGCGTCAGAAGGGTCAGAGGCCGAAGGTGAAGATCCCAGTGAGGCAGAGGTTGCCGAAATCGTCTCCCTGGCAAAGAGCATGGGACTGGTCGTCGATGAGAAGGACATCGAGGAACTCATCGAGGAACACGACGAGGAGCTCTCGACGGAGGACCTGAAGGCATTGGCAGCCATGCAGCACTAGGCCGTGGAGGAGGAGTTGTTCGGGTCAGAGACAGCCCAGGAGGAGGAGGAGGCGGCCACATCAATTCCGACTTCGGAGATCAAAGACATTTTGCGGCACTTCCAGACTGTTGCTGATTTTGTGGAGAAGCATCACCCAGAGAAGGTGTTCACCAGCCGCGCAATTGCGCATTTTGATGATGTCTGCCTTAGCCATTTTAGGAACCTGGTTAAGAGCCGGCAAAAGCAGACATCCTTGGACCGGTTCTTCCCAAAACTCGGAGAACCGCCATCCAAGAAGGGCAAAGGTGCTGGTTACTCTTTAAAAGCCCCCCCCCCCAAAAAAATTTTTAAATTGTTAAAATGGTTAACTTTGTTGAATTGGTTAAAATTGGTTGAATTGGTTCAAATTGTTTGAATTGATTGACTGGGTTTAAATTTGGGTGTTTTGGGTGGCCTCCTCCTCCTCCTGTCTCACTCAGGTTTGTCATGACCAGCAAAGGTAAGAAAAAAATTTTTTTTTCTTTATTCTTTAGATTGGACCTGCAAGTCATTCTCAAGTTCTTTAGTGCCTTAGGCAAGTTTCTATTGGAGTGTATTGTAGTGTACTTAAGGAAATAGGCCTCTATTGTAACCTTCCATTGACTTGCAGGGTCAATCTGGGGTCATGGAATGCATTAGTCATTTTCAATGGGAAATAGGCCCTGGGTTACGAAATTTTCGGCTTACGAAAAAGGTGCTGGAACGAATTAATTTCGTAACCCGGGGGCCCACTGTATTATGTATTAAGTATTGTATTATGTATTAAGAACCCGTGCCCTCCCTCCAGTCCATCTGCCTTGGTCCAGGCCCCAGAGGTAGAGAAGAACTACTGGACCTCATCCCCTTCCCACCACCTTTCCCTTCTCCTTTTGTGTTGTCGCTTTTAGACTGTAAGCCTGAGAGCAAGGAACCGTCTAAATATAAGATTGTATGTACATCACTGTGTAAATTTACAGCACTATATAAATAAAGGTTAAATCATCATCATCATCATCATCATCATCATCATCATATAGCATAGATATCACTTCCTTTTACCTAATATAATAAGCTGCACTTTTTTCCTGCTGTTTTAGCTGTAAATTTTTCATCAAAGAAACCCTACACGAATAGGGTTCACTCATTCACTCAGAATGAAAGAAATTTTGAGGAATCTGAGGTATATTGTCCTATTATTTCACTGACAACTGCAAAGTTCTGTTATGTCCCTGTGTGTATTTAAGCATTTTAAAGAGGGTCTAAATCTTAATATATATTACAAAAGAATTTGATATATGGGAGAGTAACCCTACACATCAGAGATGAAAATCCATCCATGTGCTGTTTGACTATAAGTCCCAGCAGTGCCCAGCCAATGTTGAGGAATGCTCAGAGTTGGACAGTACATGTCCCCCATCCCCACTATACATGTCTATTTCAAAGTAGGTCCTAATGAACTTAACAAGCTCACTTATGAGCAGATCTATTCATGGCCATTCGGTAAAATAAAGTATTTATAAAGCAAACATGCACATGGATGAGTGGATTGTTAAAACTACATATCATATCTGACAATTAATGCATATTGCAGTATCTGTGGCCTGCAGTAACAGTTCACACTGTATCACACAAGATATAAAAATTCTCGAACATATTGTCATTAACTCCTACTTTCATTAAAACACATGAAGTTATAAGAAGCTGCAATAAAGCAGAACTGTTCTTTGTCCTTGATGAAATACCAAAAAAGGGTATTATAATAATGAAAAACTGAACCATCAATCTCCTTGTCAGCATTGTGAAGAGAACAGTTTGAGAGGGTAGGGTACTCTGCTGAAACAGAGTGAAGAGATGTTTTGTATGCATTGTCACACATTGCACATGAAAATTAAACTAAACTGAAAGGAAATGTCTGATGCCACACTACTGAAGTATGAGGAGAAAATATTCCCTACCTGACTGATCCCAGTGGGAGGGATTTTATACGACTGGAGCTTCTGCTTCAGCAGCTCAGGATCACTGTGGCGGAATGGGCACCCTGCAAACAAAGAAGACAGGCAAGCACACAAACAAGATTATTTACCCAGACGCTCCTAAGACACTTTTAATTCCCTAACAGCTTATCAATATATTTTTTTTAAAAATTAATTGCCCATATGCACCATTATTTTCCAGCGATGGAGGTGGGAACATCCTATATCATGGGTTGATTCCATCTCATTGCTCCAAGTAGGCAGGGAAAACAGACTTGAAGGAGTCACCACCGGAGGGAGCAACCTCCACCATCCCTCAGTCTTTTTCCTGCCTCGGCTCCGAGTAGGCTGTGTTTTTCCTTCTCTCCTCCTTCCTTTACTTTGTCTTAAAGAATGTAATATATTAAAGAAAATAGGATCACCTCCACATTATAAACTGCCTTGGGCTACAACCAATAGTGTTTGTTTTCATCCACAACTATTAACACCTGAATTCTGATTAAAATTAACATTAAAGTTTCATGTTAACCAAGGACTGACCCAATCCAGATCACTGATGACAAAACCAACATTTCTAATAACTTGGTTCAAGAAATGATTTCATCATCTTTTTGTCACAGTCCAAAAATAAAAAAAGGAGTTGATAAAATTGTGGCTGTCTTGGATGTATTTTAACATGCTACAAGAAAATTGTGGTACCTCTGTTGTGATCAGATGTTGATCACTCCATTACAGTGGAGCTACTTCCTCTGCTCTAGCAACAATCACATCCATACTAGATAAATGTAGGACAGTGACATGGCTTTCATTTTCCACATTTACATGCACCACTGTTGAGTTGCCTTGAATCAAAATAGGCTTCCTTGGGAAGACACATCTTGTGGTTCTCACATAGGGGATATGCTTCAGTTCACCCACCCGTTGGTCAGGGAGCTTTGGTAAGTCCCATGATATAGGATGTTCCCACCTCTATCGCTGAAAAAAAAAAACATTGGATCTCACTTGTGATATGTTCATTTTCAGCGATGTAGGTGAGAATATCCTCCCCACCCAGAAATGAGGAGGCTGTTTCCCCTGGCTCTGCAAGGGTGGTCGTTAATTAGTTACTTTTAGTTTGAGTTTATGATAGTTTCTAGTTATCATATTTACATCTAGTTATCTCTGAACTCGTTTTCTATCCTTGGCTATAATATTGACTGAGGGATGGTGGGGGTTGTTCCCCCTGGTGGTGACTCCTTCAAGTCTGTTTTCCCTGCCTACTTAGAGCAATGAGACGGAATCAACCCATGACATAGGATATTCCCACCTAAATCACTGAAAAGGAACATATCACAGATAAGACCCAATGTTTCTTTTTATTCTTTCTCTAAATGACTACTGGTAGTTCACTGTACAGTATCATGGCTCTTCTGGCTCAAAACATTATACAATGAACTAAAAGGTCCAAAACACACTGCAGAAATAATCCAGTTTGAGACAGTTTTAACTGCCATGTCTCAATACTATGGAATCCTGGAAACTGTAGTTTTGTGAAACATTTAGCATTCTCTGTCAGAGAGCTCTGGTGCCACAACAAACTACAATTCCCAGGATTCCCTAGCATTGAGCCAGGGCACTTAAAGTGGTCTCAAACTGGATTATTTCTGCAGTGTGTTTTGGACCTAAGGTTCTTGCTCATTTGAATAGAAAACATCCAAATGGCTTCTTTGTAAATATGAAAATTCATTCAAAAATACTGTAGCTACACAAACCTAAAAGACTTAATCAATTTAGCTGTAACAAATAACTGAAAAAGAATAAATATGTTATTAAAACAGCTATACAGGCTTACCACTGGGAGGGGGGAGTTAGTTGTAGGGAATGATGTTTATAAAATAGATCCATGGAGGATAAAGCCAAAAATGGACTTATCAGTAGCTATATGCCAGTAATGAATACTATTACTGGGGAACATAAGCATAAGGCTGTTATTTCACTCCTGTTTGTTTATGGGCTCCCCACAGATATCTGACCAGGTACTCTGGGAACGAAATGCTGCACTCAGGGTTGGCGTCACCTGGTGAGATAACTCATAGTGTCACCCTCTCCGTTGACCTCCTCCCATACTGCACCATACAGAATCTTTAGTAATGTTTTTGTACTAATGTTACTCAAAAGTCATTATTCCCATGTATAACTGAATGTAATAACAATAGCTGCAAGATAAATGACTAGCAAAATTAAAATTATACCTTTAAATTACAATATCATATGCACAACTTAGATGCATTTCCCATGTATACACTTTTATGTGGCTAAAGTGAAAATATGGTAAGGTGTGATGTTTTTAAAGAGAAATTTAAAAGAATTTAATAATATATTTTTTTAAAAAAATAAAATTTGTTTAATTTTTTTAAAAAAAAAAACTGGGCCTCTCCTTTCTTCTCCCACTGAGCCTTGTGCCACTAAAACCATCTCTTCGGCATTTTAAAGGGACGCTGGTGGATACCACGGCCCATTTCTGCCAAAAAGCAGATGTTGGGGAGTAGTGCGCTCACCCTTCTTAGGGTGCCACCTGGTATGGTCTGCACTCCCCACACATCCCTAATGCTGGTTCAGCACACAGAAAATCTCTGGTCTGATCTACCAGGGCTCTTGCATTCTTAAGTTGGACTGTTTGCCCCTAAGAATATTTTAGCCTAACATTTTCACTGAGATACTTGCCTTTGTTTAAAACCCAAATATTATTGCTTAGCTGGTAAACTAATCATAAGCTAAGCAAAACTGAATTTATCAGATACCCATGGTTATGTAACTGTTTAAAATAAGTGGGAAGGGTTATTATATGCCCTTACAATACTTTTTAAAGGTTTTCTGGCTAAAAGTATCCAAGCTGTGCATTCCAGCAGAAGAACACGAATGCCAATGACGACAGTGAATCTGTGCAAGCGCAAGGCCCTAGGTGTGATGCACAGAGCTTTCCAGCTCCCCCTCCCCACCACATGGATTTACATTCCTCTAAATACAATTAACAAGCAAGTTTTCACACAGCAGTTCTCTACCTTAAGGTACTGGAATCAACTGACAGAATAATTGGAGGTGAGAATAAACAAGTCATTTTAATTGGCTGGTGACTTTCTGTGGAACAGATTTCTCACCAGCTACTGTCACATGGGAAATGAAATGTACAAGTCTTGTAATCTGAGTCAGTTAACCAGCTCTAAGGCTGATGCCATACTGCAGAATTAATGCTGTTTGACACTGCTTTACCTGTCGTGGCTCCAGCCTAGGCATCCTGGGATTTGTAGTACTGTGGAATATAGAGGGTCTCGAAGATGTGTCATCCATGGGTTCGCCATGAGTCAGGGTCAACTTGAGGGCAGTTAGCAACACTAGAGCTCTCTAACAGAGAAGGCTAAATAACTCACAAAACTACAAATGCCAGAATTCCATTACATGGAGCGAAGACAGTTAAAAGCAGTGTCAAACTCTATTAATTTAAGATTTCTACGCAACATAAACTTGAGTATGGTTTTTTGATATCACATTACTGCTTGAAAGAAAAACCAGAATATCTGCAAGATAACTTATTTTTCTATATGTCTTTGTTTAACATTTTATTGAACATTTTACATTTTTAAACAGAAACATAACACAATACAAAACAATTATTAAACATCTACTTAGTCTACATTCACATCTTTCAGTATCAGTCCCATCCTTTTAGATTATCTTCCAAACTTCTAATGCTAGCAATACATAGTGTTACATCTAATTCCTTCAAACTGTTCTTAAATTACATTACAGAAAACACAGCCTAATTCTACCTTGTATAAAAGGATTAATATTGGTTATAATTATATAAGATTCATCAATTAATCAAAAAATCCAAATGTTACCAAATGTTACCAAAAATCCAAATGTTATATTTCACTGATTATGTTATTATCTGTTTCCAGTGTTTTACATATTTTCCTAGATTTTCATTTTTTTTATATGCCATCTTGAGACAAGTCAAAGATGTGCTCTTTTACTTCATTAGTACTTAATTCTAGAGAGATTCATAAGATTCGAAATATTTAATATGATTCATGAGAACATTCAAGAAAAATAAAATGATGGATTGCTGTCTGAGTGTGTGTACACAAAGAAAAAAATACTGAGAAACTCTGCTGTTTGTCTTGAGACATCTTGGGGGGGGGGGAGTTAAAACGCAGCAGCAAAAGCAAGATGCACTAAAAAGCTTGGTGGAGTGCATATTGAACTGCTGCTGAATGACTCTCTCTTGCTTGACCTAGTTTTGTAATAAGACAAATCACTAGAAAAGTAACAGCACACTAGGCTTGACATTGATGACTAGCATAAGCTGCAAAACTAACTTCTGCCAGTGTTACAGCCAGCCAATCAGTTGGCTTCCAAAGCCGCTGGGTTCCCATGCATTGTGAACATGTCAGGTGTAAGCACTCACCATGATAATCCCCTTGGCCTGGTGGATTGGACATGATAATTTTCATGCAGCTGAATGGAGTATAATCAGTTCTCTTGCCTTCTTTTCCATAGCTATGCCGGATGTTGTAAGCATATCCTTTGTCAAACTGAATAGTGGAAACATTTAAAAGAACAATTGCTAGTTTATATTTGAATTGCACATAACCTTGGTAGAGGGAGGGGGCAGTATCAATAATTTCAGCTACTATGGAAGAGGAAATATTGGGATGCTGAGTACTTGCATTTGAATAACTGGGACTCTCTTTGTAGTGAGTTACCCACTATTTGGAAATCATTGTAGCCGCTTGGCATTGCAAATTAATTCCTTGGTTTTCTACTATTACCACCTCTTCTATCCAAGCAATCAAACTGAGAACCAGTATGAAGAAAGCTTTTCAAAACCTTTAAAAGTTGTCACTTTGTGAATAACAGCACAATCTTGGGCACATTTACAGAGAAGTAAGTTCCACAGGATCCACATATCCGCAGGGCTTTCTCCCTGGTAAACAGCTGAAGAATGGCAGCTTAATCAATTGTATGTCTCTGCTAGAATAGACCCATGGAATCAACAATACCAACACTTACACATGTTTCATTTATTCAGTGTATCTATTCTGTTTGAGACCAACGACTAGATTTAGGCCTAAGAGGTATAAAGTCCACATCCAATAATGAGTTTCCTATAAAAATTGGTGCTTCTGATATGGTTAGGGTAAACTTAATGCATGAATGAGGAAGTAACCAAATGTTGTATTCATCTCAAACACTGAACCTTTGTACATCCAAAGTAAGTAAACATGTTTCCATCTTCTTCCTAAACTGACGTGGTACCAGCCTCATAAGATTCCAGCGTGGTTTATTCCATTTGTTGAACAGTATTCTCCATTCCCATATATGAAAATTTCCTTTGAGCCACTGTACTCCATAAGACCAGGACACAGTCAGGAGGCATAGTGCAGCCTTCTGTAAGTTGCCAAACTGCAACTCCCAGCACATCTCACCACTGGAAATTCTGCCTAGGGCTGATGGAAGTTGACATTCAGCAACAACTGGAGGACCACATATTGCTCATCTCTATCGTTAATGATGCACTGACTGAAAAAGTTGAAATAGCTTCATAGAAAGAGAAGGAATATACTCTTTTCTTGCCATTTACGGTCCAAAACACACGGCAGAAATAACCCACTTGAGACCACTTTATCTGCCATGGTTCAAGGCTAGGGAATCCTGGGAACTGTAGTTTTGTTAAACATTTAGCTGTCTCTGTTAGAGAGCCCTGGGGCCACAATAAACTACAACTCCCAGGATTGCCTAGCACTTAGCCAGGGCTATTAAAATAGTCTCAAACTGGGTTATTTCATACAGTGTGTTTTGGACCCAAGTTTGCACGATCCAGTATTATCTACATAGGAAACTCCCAAATGACCACTATTCTTAAAATACTAACCTAAAGTACAAGTGCACAAATGTTTCAACAGAAACCATACAAAACTGATTGTTTCAAACAAATATTGGGGATTTCAAGATAAGAAGGGGTCCTTCTTTCCTATGTAGTAGACTTGCAAGAGGCTGAAAAGTTATTGGTCTAAGATTTATGTTTTAATTTTTTTTAATGTAAAGGTTCATTTTGTAATGTTACCAGAAGTGTTTCTGTTGGGCAATGTGGATAAAGAACTGGATTATAAATATGAATTACTTCTTCGATACATGGTAACAGTAACCCGATTATTGTTTGCACAAACCTGGAAATGGACTGAAGCACTGATGATGGAAGAATGGATTGTTAAGGTTGCTGAGTCAGCCCAAATTGCCAAATTAAGGTGCCTTTCAAAAAATAAGCCAGGTGAAGTTTTGTTTTGTTTTTTAAAAGATTGTGGACTTTTTGAATAATAAGATATCTAAAAACATTAATAATCTGTGGTTATCGGTAATTCTAGTAAGATTATTCAGTTGGATCTGCAATGATAGAATAATGTATTATTTCCTATCTTTTTTTATTCTTTTCATTACAGTTAAGATTGGGGGTTAAAACCCTACCGTTTTAGTTAAAGGTCTTTTTCCTCTCTCTGTTTATTTCTTATATGTACTTTCTGAATGTATATTATTTTGATTTTGACTGTGTATCAGATTGCTAGTATTAAAAATCCATCAACAAATAAATTGCAATAAATGGGCAACAATTGTTATGAGGCAACCAATATAAGATAGCATCTTTCACATACCACAAGAGCAGGACAGATAAGCAGATAGTAATAGTAAAAGTAAATATCTCTTATGTGACAGAGTCTTGTCTGCAGTCATATCTCTGCCAGAGCAAACTACAATTCCCAGGATCCCATAGCACTGAGCCATGGCAGTTAAAGTGGTATCAAACTAGATTATTTCTGCAGTGCAGATGCAGCCAGAGATAGCTTCACTTAGATATTGTCTTTGATACTATTTGTTCTTGATGTTTCTCCTTTCCTTTGAGAAGAGTTAGCAAATGAGATGGAAATGCTCAGCTATTATTTGATTATTTATTTATTCATGTCCATTTATATACTATTTTTAAATCCCAAAGCACTTCCCAATTTTTAAAAAAGTTCCCACCCACCCACCGAGCACTTTCTCTTCAGAAAATAATATTACCAGGAGTGAATGACAAAGAGACATGAAAGCAAATGGGCTTGACAAATAGCTGCTTAGAGCTGAACTATTGCATAGAGGTGGGTCAGAAGAGTAATTTCTCATGAAAGCACATAACTGCCACTATCACTATCAGCACAGAAGCTGACAGACTGAAAGAAAAACTGGAGCTGAACTTTAAAAAATGTTTGCTTTACAGCTGAATAATTTCAGCACTTAGCTGAATGATGGTTTTATTTCAGAACATACTGAACCTGCACGTAACAACAAACTATTGTTGGGGAACAGCATTTGTGCTCTTCTGGATTTAAGAACTTAATGTAACCTAAATATCCTAAAGGCACTAGATCCTATCTGATCTTGGAAGCTAAGCAGGGTCAGCCCTTGCAAGTATTTCGATGGGAGTGTGCCAACAAATACCAGTTGCTGTAGGAAGGAACCAGTTACAGGAAGGAACTGGCAAAACTACCTCGTAAGTATTCCTTGCCTAAGAGAACCCTATGAAAAATTAATGGGGTGGCCGTAAGTCAGCAGGTAACCTGCAGGCATACGCACACCCACATACAAGAATTTAATCCTTTAATAAGTCCAAAACATGTTACTATTTTATGACACACCTCCTCACATCTGGCAGGACAATTTGGATGGTAACAGAGAAAATTTAACAAGGTACAACTTAATACTACCTGTACTTTTGATATGGTTGTGCCAGAAAAAGGAAAGCCACACTACAGGCGTATAGACTCAATCAAGGAAGCCACAGCCCTGGGTTTGTGAGACCTGAGCAGAGCTCTTGATGACAAAGTGTCCTGGAGGTCTCTCATTCATAGAGTCTCCATAAATTCAAGTTGATTTGAGAGCAGCTAACAACAGTGCCCTAAATATTGTTAAAGAATACAATTGACATTCATTACATTGCTACAGAATTATTTTTCCAGGCAACATACATAATAGTTAAGCACATGTAAAATATAAAAACAATAAGAAAAACATATATTCTGCTCTTTTAAAAAATAGTTCAGCTCAAGAAAAAGTAGGCAACCCTTTCAAGGAGTCGATTTGCTCATTTATCAATCATGTTGTCATTGAACCTATCTATCAGTCTGATGGACAAGGCACACAAAACAGTCTTGTGATATGAACGAGGTACTCAAGCTTCCCCATATTAGCACTTACTTCCATGCTGGTTTTGCAAACAACTAAATGTGGGAGAAGGTGTGTGTTTTAAAGTAAACTGCTTACTCTAGCATGATTAACTGAAGAAAGGAAGGATAACCTATCTTTGGATCATTTGGAAATGTAGCACTTACATTCTACAAGGTATGTGCTTTTCCAAAGCAAAGTAAAATAAGAACAGAATGAACTAACTACATCCAATTTTCTGAAAATTGTCATACTAGCACTGAATACTTAATAGATATAGTCACAATCTAATTCATCCAAGGATCAATCTGTTTGGCTTTCTGGAATGAAAACACCTCATGTACAGTGATCACATTGAACAGTTGAGGCACTTACATTTGAAATTATATGAATTGCAGATACACATGGCAGAAATTCAAATTAAGACTGATAGAAATGCCTATTTTAAACAGCAGTTTCTACAGTGTGCATCAGAAGGAACAATCTGACACAGTATTTGTTATGAACTATTCAGTTTGGAACGTAGGTTGGTGTGCTTTGTTCCACGAGATGAGGAACATTGATATGTTTAAATTTTCATTACAGACTCATTTTCTTTGAAGTAATTGGGTTTGAGCTATAATGATACAATCACAAGCTTACAAAACATACACTGATAAAAATTATAAAAGAATGTACATAATATTTCAGACATCTACTGACAATGAAATTTGGCAATATAACTACGATTGGAAGTGTTACATTTCAGGAAATGCATAACATTTTGAATAATTTTTGACAATCATTTGATATATACACAGTACGTAGAAGCTATCCATCCATCCTTACATAATGTTGTTTATTTGTTACCCAATTTGCTTTGTAGTTTTTCTCAAAAGAACAGGCCTAGCAAGTAAATTACATAGACATTCGTTAAAATACTTGAATCAGGCGATCATAAATGCTATAAAGATGCAAACAAAAAATTAAAGATGGAAGAAGTCACTGACAGAGGAAACAATCTTCAAGCTTAACAAGCAAATATCTTGAAAAGGATACCATGCCACAGGATGCTTACATGTGCAGTGATGCTGATTTGCTGAAGATTAATTTACCTGCCACAAATAAACTAAAGGGATTCATAATCTCTCCAAAATAAAATCTCACATGGGATTCCTCAAAATTGAAAATGACAGTGGAATCCTACAAAATGGGCTATTCTAGTTTTTCATACTTAGGCAAGAGGGGCATGCCAGGGTGTGTTTCACTCAAAGTCTTCTCTGGCTTCCTTGTGTTCTTCTTCTACTTATTCTCTTCTCATGCTAATGACTACCCACTGGATGTAATGCTTTACATTCCTTCCTAATATTATTGGAATAATAAAATCATGTGATTTATAGCAAAAAGGAAACAAATACAAATGAAAAGAAAAACTGATGGAAAATTCAAAATCACCTCTTTGCTCTTAGGCAAGGAAAGACGAAAAGCAGAAACAGATGGCAGAACTAAAGCCAAATAAATGCATTTAGATAAGCAGGTATCTCAAAATTATTTTAATGCAGACATGCAAACCTGATGACCTATATTTCTTTGGGGACCAAACAGGTTGCAAGAAAGACCAAAATCTTTTCCCTATTTTAAGAGAAGGTAGGTCCCAAAACTATTCATTAAAGTAGCAAAAGAAACACTGAAGTCCACATAACAATATGCATGAAATAAAATTAGGAGTGAAAAGGCATATATTAAGAACATTCTGGATTTCCCCTATTGCCAATCACTTCAGTAAAGCATCTCATACCAGTATTTCTATATTCCATACAATATGCGATGCTGGCATCACAGATATGCCTCAAGGATAATCCTTCGTCAAAAATCACGCTGTACTAAGAAAATTACATTCACAAACTGATAGGATGCCTTAAAAGTACAATAAAAAATCTCATCTGCCACTATTCCACAAGTTTACTTAACCTTGGTGTGCACCAGTGATCTGATTAGTAATTTAAGGTCTGAGAAAAGAGGAATTTCAGAGGAAAATACACAGAGGCATGATTTAGCTTAATATGCATCTACATTAGCTACAGGGCATAATTAAAAGTACATCACTCCTTTAAATCTACATAATTATATCCCTAAGACATTCTCATTAGTATCTTTTACATTGCAGCTAAACCAGATGAGACCTCAGGTCTACAAGGTCAGACTTCTTTACTTAAATGTAATACTACAAAACTGAAAGTAAAACAGAAGATGCATCTTCTAAAACAGAAGATAGTCTTTCTAAGAATATGAATTGCTCTGAACAATGCAAAGAAATCACCCACCCACTGAACAATCTGAAAAATCCAAAGAATCAACCACTGAAAACTATGAGGCCTTCCAAGCCCCAAAAGGAAATGAATAAAATCAGTGATTAATAAACAGGACTCATGCTGAAAATAAGGATTAATTGCCTTAATTTATGTATTAATTTATGGCAATAGGACCGCAAATTAATTTTTCAAAAATAATGTTCTTTAAACCATAATTTGGCTCTTGATTCAGTTAACAGATGGAACGTACTTATTCCAAGAGCACATGACAATTCTTTGTATTAACAAGCAGTATCATGAGAGTATCACCACATCTGATAATCCTTATGAGAAATCTGTACTCAGGACAGGAGGCTACTGCTAGAACAGAATATAGAGAAATAGAATAGTTCCCAATTGGCAAAGGGGTTAGGCAAGGCTGCATTTTATTACCCTAGTTGTTCAAAATATATGCAGAAAATATCATACAAATAGCTGGTTTAGACTTAGAAGAAGGGGAAGTGAAGACAGGAGGAAGGAGCATCAATGACCTAAGATATGCACATCACACCAAACTACTAGCAGAAACATCTCAGACTTGGAACAAATAGTAAGGAAGGTCAAAGAAGAAAGTACAAAGGCAGGCTTGCTGCTGAATATAAAGAAACAAAAATAATGACAATGGAAGATTTACATAACTTCAACCAAGACAATGAGAAAATCGAAATAGTAAAAACATTCCTGTACCTTGGGTCAAACATTAAACAGAACAGAAACTACAGTCAAAATACAAGAAGACCAAGAATAGGAAGGGCAACTATGAAAGTACTAGACAAGATCCTAAACAGTAAAGACAATACAACTGAGCACTAAAATTAGAATTGTCTAAGTCATTATATTCCCCATCACCATGTATGGATGTGATAGTTAGACAGTGAAAAAGATAAATAAGAGGAAAATTTAGTCATTGAGATGTGGTGCTAGAGAACAGTGCTGAGGATATAATGGACAGACAAAAAGACAAACAAATGGTTCCTTGAGCAGATCAAACCTGAACTCTCCCCAGAGGCCAAGATGATCAAAGTGAGGCTGTGTAACTCTGGCCACATCATAAGAAGGTATGACTCACTAGAAAAGTCAATATTTCTGGAAAATGTAGAGGGTAGTAGAAAGAGAGGAAAGCTGCACCCCAGATGAATAGAGGTAGATTTTCTATGGCATCCTCTTATGTAATATGGTAGGAAGAAACTAGTACAGTACAGAGTATTTGCTGGGAAGGTGTATTCTAGATCGGAAGAGGAGAGAAATCCCCAAAGTTGGCTATACCCATCACCATTTAGAAAGAGGCAAGGAAAGTCATGTGTTTGAAGCTGATTGGCTCTATGACTGCTCACAGTCCCGTTCGTTAGCACAGCAAACAAAAGGAAAAAGACAGAAGCCCTTATTTGTCTGAAGGTACACTTGACAGATTCATTATTTATTGCTTTGTATGGTGATGAGGCAGCTTCTCAGGCAGGATGTGCATTCTTCCTCTATAGTACCCCAGAATGTATTTTCGTGGTAATTACCCAATGTACCATTCTCTGAATTGGTGAGATGAGAAATCCACATAAAGTGGAACATACCCAAGCCTCTGCAAATCTCAAGGATGTTAATACTACCTATTGGTTGGGCATCACATTCTAAAGCACTCAGCTGCCAAATGCATCAGAAGCACTGTGCAAATTTACAGCGCTATATAAATAAATAAATAAATAATAATTTATATTTGTTCATTTTATAATGCCTGATTTAAATGTTAGGAGTGTTACAAGCCAATACCCTGTCAATTTCTTAGAAAAATGTGTTAAATGAAAAGCAGCTGATGTGGCTGCTGCTCTAAGTGAAAAATGATGGCACCTGGGATGGCTGTGGAAAACTAGCCAGATCACAATCTAGGAAGGTGCATTCACTGATTCACCTGGAAAGGATCAATTGATCTGCTGATCCACAGACACTGGGCTGAAGGAAAACAGGAACAGAAAATTCAGTCTTCTGAATTATTATTTTTTCTTGGGCATGCACATTATTAATGTTTTACCTTCATCTAAATTGTACCAGAAATTTTTCAAATGAATGAGATGGACTGGGGCAGAAGGAAGTCGAATTATTCCTTGTGAGATGTGAAGACGGGAAAGTACTTAATGGAGGAAGGGTGGGTGTAAGCATAATGATGCAAGGTCCTGATGAAAGGATAACAGGCACAAGGGAAACTGTCCTAAATAGATGGAAAGGAGACTTCATGATGTATTCAATATGATGAGCAGGCTCCAGACAGGGAGCTAGCATGCTGTAGGCAGAAAGAGAAGACAAGAACCTCTTTAAAACATTTCAAGTGTAGATGACAGAAAAGAACTGCCTGATTTCAATAGTGCCAAAGAAAACGCTGCTATCGTTTCTTAATTAATTTTTAAATCAAGATTGAAGCCTCCCTGAAAAAACAGGAAGACAATATGCCCTAGCTGGAGGAGGCTTCCTCAGATGAGGATGGGGAAGAGATGAGCCCAGAGAACAATCTCCAGTCAGAGTTAGAGGCAGAGCCCAGCCCAGCCATGGAAACAGACCATGTCATATTATCCTTGAAGAGAAGGAGTTGGAGGCTAAGCTTCTTCACTCTTTGGAGTGTTGCAAATTAAAAAAGACAGCAACAAAAACATAAGCAAGGATATGGTCTGCCTTAAAAGAGAAATAATGGAAAAATTAGGCCAGCTGTGCTGAATTACAGCTGCCTATAAATTAGCACACTAAGGCCATTTCTGTGCTGCAAAACAGCAGCTCTATTATCTTTGGCATCAGTATTCAAAGACAAAGCAGTGTTAAAACATTCAAAGGAATCATATGACATCTCTACGACTATCTATGAAAAAGCAATTTCCAGCATAAGCTTTTGTGGACTCCAGTCCAATTCATGCAGTGCGTAATGTGAAAGTCTGTGAACCCAACAATAAACTAGGGAAGTGTTGTGCAAATTGTTACAGAAATGCAAAATATGTGGGGAAGGTGATGGAGTTCCATCTCAACAATGGTCCCAAATGTTCCAAATATTCCTGCTCTCTAGTGTCCTGTACTTCAGCTTGCTCTTTTGACTCTTTGCTTCACTAACTCCCTGACTAGCATTATGACCTTGATCACACTGCTTTTTGTACTTAGACCCAATCACTCTGACCTTCTTCTGCTCTTACAGACCTCCCACAATGTATTAACCTTCAGTGTATGATCCTGGACTGGCTTGGTTTCTTCATTTTTTGTTTCTTGAACTAGAGGGGTACTTTCCCAGGCACTTCCCACACTGAAACAGGACAGAAGTGTAAAAATTGGCATTTGATTGAAGTATGCAGCATTTATTCCATAGCAGTTGCTGAATATCTGCCATTTGACTTCATATACTGTGTTGGCTGACTGCTTCCTATAAAACAAGTGCCAACAACATTAGAGCCAGGGTGGGATACTAGTGTCTTGTACAAATGATCCTTAATGAGTGCCAGGAACTACAGGTCAGAGAAAGCAATGTGCATGATCCCCAAAATCATGCCTTCTTGGATCAACAAGGGGCTGCTACCACTGCCTCAGCTTCCTCTTCCTTCACCTTCTTGAGCTCTCAATAAGAAATGAAACTAGAGAGAACAGTTAAAGGAGACATTGTGACCACTGACCACATTGTATCCTGCAGAAGCTAGAATCCTGTGTAGAAGCACTGGAGTTTGTGATTTGATGGAGAAGGGAATGTATCTGCTGTTAGAACATATTAGAAGACCATATATATTATGAATCTCTCTGATGATCCTTGGGTGAAGGCTCCACTCCTCCAGATGCAAGACATTTTTCTGCTTAGTGTTACATTGGCTATGATGTTTGAAGTGCCCTTAATAGCTTGGAGTATTATGGACAGAGCTATCTTCTCTGCTCCAAGGAGGGGAAATGGTAGCTGCAAAGGCAGGAAACGGTCAGTTAGTAAAAATGCATGGGCACAGAGATCAGGATGGTAACTATTACAAAGCAGGAGGATATGGTGGGAATCTGTTTTGGACAATCCAACCCTCCTTTTGTCAACACTTTCACTGTCTTTTTTGCTTCCTGTGGAGCAAATGCTTCCTGAATGTTTAGTGATAAGGTTCATTGAATGAGATGTCTCATTCTGCCCCATAGCTCTTATTTCTGGAGTCCAAAATGCCCAGCACTGAAGGAGTTCTCCAAGATGGGCACATGAGCAGCTGCTTTTGGAGTCAGTTTCCTTCCACTGTCTACTGAGCAGGCTTAGAAATTGATGGGTGCAACTAAACATAGTGCAGTCATCACTTTCACCCATTCTCCATGCTCATAATAGGATTGTGACCCCTTTTATTCTTTTCAAGAGCTGCTTCACTCTATGGAACCATGTCCAAAAGCTAACAAGACCAAAGTCTGTCTGTCTGTGTCCGTCTGTCTATCTATGTCAAACAGCTTCAAATATTCCACTTTCTCTTCCTCTTTCTGGGACCTGAAATCCAATAATAAAATCAATTCAGAGAATTCCCACTACACATAAACACAAAGCATTCAAGTCTTCAAATCACAGTGTCAGCAGAATATATGGCATCATGCGAAAAGCCTTAATCTGAAACACTGTACTTAAATTCATTCAACCCAGCTTTTGAATTCACAAACCACAGACCCTGGTAATTTGACTCAGAAGATTCTACAGTCGGCCTATGGCATCCACTGGGGTTTGGTCCCAGGAGCCCCGTGGATACCAAAATCCATGGATGCTCAAATCCCATTCAATACAATGGCACAGTGAGGTGGCAACATCAAAGACAGTTTTTTTTGGAAATTATATACTTTTAAAATATTTTCAAATTGCAGATGCTTGAATCCATGGATAAAAAAATCTGTGGAAAAGGCAGGCTGACTGTAATTACATTAGCTATTAACTGAAGGTGTTCATCTAAGTTGTGCCATTTTAAAACCCCTTTGAAAAGGTATGGATACCATGGGCCAAAGCACACAGCCTGGAAGGCCTCTGGTCACTCCAGCATCAATCATGTCAGGACCACAGCAACCGCACAACCCACTTCCAATGTCGCCACAGAACTAAGTCGGCTGCTGGCAGGAGCAGATAAAACCAACTCCTAAAAGATCCAGTTCATGCCCCATAAGTGCGACCTTGGCGCAGCTTCTGGCCACTTTGGGAGCATGTGTCATCTAAACGCCATGCCCCCAAAATGTCCAGAAGCTGCTTTATTTGGCCTGTGTATTTTGGGCCCATGTCTTATGGACTATGTGATGCTTAAGGCATTTCAGAAGAGAAATGATACACTTGCCAAGAAAGGCACATAAAGTAAGCCAGGCTGTACTTTGTGGAATTCTGGCTTGCTATTGTGTCTGAACTCTATAAACTGTGGTTTGTTAGCCATTAAAAACCACTATTAGGAGTCATAGTTGGGACTCTACCTTCTTAAATCCAAACCTACCGTATATACTTGTGTACAAGTCGACCTCATGTATAAGTTGAGGGAAGGTTTCAGGGTCAAAATCCTGGATTTTGATATGACCCGTAGATAAGTCAAGGGTAAAACTTAGGGGGCTGTAAGGAAGGATAGAAAGGGGGAAATACCACTTCTGTCCCTCCTTCTCCTTCTCTGGACCTCTCCCAACAGATTCCCAGGTGCTTGAGGAGAGGTTTTAACATCGGATTGAGAAAGGAAGCAAGTGGATTTAAATGGGGAGTTTTTTACATAGGAAGCCAGGTCTTGCAAAACAGACTGATGGGGAAAGGAATTGGTATTAAATGGAGATTGGGCCATCAGGCTTGCTTGTTTTAGGACCTTTCTAAGCACTACTGGTGTATTGACCCTAATATAAGTTTACCCAGAATTTTAGAATCAATTTTGGGGCATAAATTTATTGACTTATAGTCGAGTATATACAGTAATACCATGGCTTATCCCTTACTTGTTTCATTACATCCTTCATGAAACAGAACAGACAGAAAGAAACAGAATCTGGGGAAGCAAAATGAAATCAGTTTAGGTGTCTGTGGCACAATTCATGCATAAAGCAACAGATCATGGATAATGTGAAGTATAGCTTTAGTACGATGTATAAATACAGCAAGTAAAAAACACTGGTTTTCTAGGGGTTGTCGTTGTTGCTGTCACTTTATTTTATTTTAATTAGTAGTATAGAAGGAGATTTCTGAATACTGGAACTAACTACAGTCAGCCTTCTTTATCCATGGATTCTTTATCCATGGATTCAAGCATCTACAGCATGAAAATATTCAAAAAATATATATAAAGAAATCTTAAGTTTGCTACCGTATTTTATATAAGGGACACCATTTTACTATCCATTGTATTTAATGGGACTTGCACATCCACAATTCTGGTATCCAAGGGCGGTCCCGGAACCAAACCCTAAAGGATACCAAGGGGCCCACTGTATGTTAGAAGCTAGCTTGTGACAGCTACCAACAGTCAAACAAGCACAGGATTTCTTAAAGAATATACAGTCGCCACTCCAAGTCTGCAGACTTGAAATCTGCGAACTTGACGATCCACAGAGGGGCGACCCACCATTGAGGTGAATGAGGCATGCTCCCACAGTGCGAACCCTATGGTTGCATGCAGGAGCAAGTCCCATTAATTTAAATGGGGCTTGATTATCTGCGATTCTCCCAACTTGCCGGGGGGGGGGGGGTCCAGAACGGATCTCCCGCGAGTTAGAGGGATGACTGTATACTACAGCCAATGTATTGTTTGTTTTGGTGTCAGTTTTACAACTTCTTCGTGATATATTTTTCAATGTACTGTAGTCTCATTTCCTAGTAAAGTGTGTGTGAATTCAAGGTGGCAAGCAGGGAAGGCAGCTTAGGGAAAGACAGCCTGAGGTATCTGGCTAGGAGACTAAGCAATCTAATTTGTGTTAGCAGCCAGGAAAAAGCTGCTTCATGTGAAAACCAGCTTGGAAGGCTAACAAAGGATAAGAAAATCTAGCAAGTCAGGTCTATTCAGTTACCAGTAAGAAAGGTGACACCGATGAGAACCTAGTGATAATGGAAATGCTTCTCTTTAAAATTACATTTCTTCTCCAAAGTTGATAAAAATGTTTTAGGAGTCTAATTATCAGCTTCCATTTAGGGACTTGGATGAACAGGAGGCAGGGTTTTTTTTAATCACATCATTGTCTTTCTAATATCCACCTCAATAAACCTTTTCCAAGTCCCTTGATCAGAAAAAGTATCTGTGGGACTGACATAATGGAAGAATGCTATGATATCACAATCAGATCTTGTCAAGTGAAAGCCTAATAAACTAATGCTCCTTCATACTGAAAAATCAAAGTATCTGAGAATACTTTCATCTACAACCATTTAATGGTCAGGATCCACAGGACCATGAACTAGTCAACTGAACCCAGGAAGTCTTTAGAGATTTTTAAAGAGCTCTGTTTCAAAAAGCAGGAACAGCACTCAAATATCTCACTAGCACAGCCCTGACTTTGTAAGACCAGAACAGGATACTTAATAACAGGGAATCTTGAGGTCTCTCATTTGTAGGGTCACCATAAGTCAAAGCTAACTTGATGACACATATGAAAAATAGCATTTTTTGATACTTTGATCTCAGCCAACACTTTTCAATATCCCAGTTCAAGATTCATGCTTAATTTATTTGGAGCCAATTGTTCCATATAGCAATTACGAAGACAGTGCTATCATGCAGACCACAACTGCAAAATAAAAAAGCAACACAGAAACAAGCTCACATATGTCCATTTCATCAGAGGTGCTCATTTCACTTTAGTAACTAAAATATAATAAAAATTATTATTTAATTAAATGAATGACAGTCTAGCCCCTTAATGATTCATAAAAAGAGAAGTCTGTTCCAGCAAAGATTTTAAATATTAATTGTCATAGTGTGGTAGCATGAATTATTCTTCCAGTTTCCACAAATTTCACAGTAATAAAAATTAGTACTTTGCATACACAATCTTGTACGTTTAAGAGCTCAAGGGGAAATAAGACTGCATGTTATTTTACATATTGCAATTTCTCATGCTAATATTATTGAACACCTTAAACTAGGAAACTAACTCCAGGGGGCACAAATGCATGACTGCATCAAGCCAATTTTTTTAATTTCGTTCCTGCTTTGCCTTAAAGTCATTTCTGATTTATGGCAACCCTAAGGAGAACCTACTAAGGGGTTTTCTTGGCAGGATTTGCTTAGGGAAGCTTGCCACTACCCTCCCCTAAAACTGTGTAAGTGTGATTTACCCAAGATCACCTAGTTGTTTTCCATGCCCTTCCATGGATGACGTGGGCATTCATCTCTGAGCATATACCAATTTCAAAGTGAAATTCCTATAGTGAGATGCCAAAATAGGCACCTAGGGCCTCAGGTTTCCAAGTGAACTTATCCATTTCAAAATAGAAAAGCAGCTATCATTACTCAGCATTCATGTTCTTTTCCCCAGACTCTTAAATTAGGAACATAAGAACATCCAATTTTCATAGTTCATGTGGTATCAGTTGTGTAGCACACCTCCCTCTATACTTGCAGGATGTTCTCAAGCGATCTGGAAAACAGGATGCAAATGATGGTCTGATAATTGCAAGTTTGCCTTCTGCCTTAACAGAAACATCAAGCAGAGGAGTGTCTGTACAACCTCCTTCCATGGCAGAGCTGCCCATTTATTACTGCTCTTTGTGCTCTCTTTCATTGCCAGCCCTTGAGAGGGTCTGCTTGCTTATTCCTCTCTCTTATATTGCATCTTCTATGTGTGAGTCTTTGTGGAGGATTTTTTTCAAAAGCTTTCTAAGTATGAATGACTACCAGATCATCCCTATCTCACAAGTTTAAGAAAATCCAAAGAACTTGTTCCTGATGAAGTGCTTTGCAAAAGCCATAATGAATCTTCCCCTAAAAACATTTTCTCCTACATGCTTTCCCATCTTGTTTTAAATAACACTTTTCACTCATTTATGTGGAACAGATGATAAAAGGCATGTAAATCCCCACAAACATACTTTCCACCCCGAGCCCTCTCATTTAAAATTATGGTAACTTATTTCTTAAATTATGAACTTTGTATTCAAGATCTTTAAGCATTCTGAAGTTTACGCCATCTAGCTGCAATGACACTTCAATATGTCAGTGAGTCCTAGAATTCATCTGTTCTCTTGATGCTTCACTGGAAAAATGCATGTCAATTATGGATGCCCAACATCTTCCAATGAAAAAAGTAAACAGAAGACACAGACAGAAGACACACAGAGAACAATTTTACAGAATCTAAAATTCCTGAGAAGAGCTACTCATAAACCTTGCAGAACATTTTAAACAGTTCTGTCGTGCTAAATATAACTGTTATGCTGTTATGCCCAACAACAGAAAAGATTAACTCTGGCTGCATCCACATGGTAGAAATAATCCAGTTTGACACCACTTCAACCACCATGGCTCCATGCTATGGAATCCTGGGAACTATAGTTTGTTGGGGGAGCAAAGCTCTCTGACAGAGAAGGCCAAATGTCTCGCAATACATTTGTCTCCCAGAATTCAATAGCACTGAGCCATGGCAGTTAAAGTGATATTATTTCTGCAGTGCAGCCGCAGCTGTAGAGGCCTAACAATTACTACCAATAGTCTGTGAATTTTCAGCCAAACTGTTGCTCTACTCAAGAAAGCCAGCACCGGTTTCTTTCTTGCTTTCATTTTAAAATAATTTTATTAACACAACACAAACATTGTGTCCACATGACAAAATGCCTATCACAAACAAACAAACAAACAAACATAAATTAAGCAATCATTCATGTCTTACATTTTGTTCTGTTAAATGTTGCTTATAATAACTCCCATCTAGTCTTGTCAGCATTTCTTTGAGTCATTGTGTTCTTCCAATTATATTTCCCCTTTCTTTTGTTGTGCTTTCTATTTAAATGCCTTTCCTCTTTGTTCTAACCCCCTTTTTATTTGTTGTTATTTTTATTAATTTTGCTTTCCAATTCTCTTTTTAGTTTCTCTCTCACTTTCATCAAACTATCAATTGATCTTTTTTCAAAAGCCAGCACAGGTTTCAATAGATGCACTGTTGCTCCAATAGTCTATACTGTACATAGTGGAATAAAAAGGCCATGTCACAGGCCCCAAAAGCCAATCATTCTATTCACTCTAACATAAGTTAAAACACATATAGAATTACACGGTCATTGGGGTCTGGCTTAGAGAACACAAAACAGCAATCCCAGCACTGTCCAAGAAGCAGTTCAGACAGTCATATATGGACAGAAGAGAAGACAGCAGCTCAAGAGAATGAAGACAGAAGCTGTGAAGATCTGACTAGATGAAGAAATCTCTAAAAATTAAAGGAGTCTCTTGGCTAGAAAGGTTTTGATAAGAGTTTCCACCTCAAGTAGCTGTGACTTTCTAGAAGAGGAGATGGCTCTATGTGTTTAAAATATGACAGAAGGAAAAAAAAACGGATGAGCCCACAGGCCAGAGAGAGAATTATAGCTTCCCCTATGCTACAGTTCCCAGCTAACGTGACCTGATCTCATAGATTCACATCCCATAGCAAAAGGAAGAGGCAACATATGGAGAAGCTACAAGATTCCTTCTGCAGCACAGATCTGTCTGAAAATACTACAGCACTGACAGCATTCAGGATGAAACAGAGTGTACATTATATGACTTGACTATCAGTTGCTGCCACAGACTTTAAGGCAAGAAAACTTTTAAAACATTTGAACTGTTACACAGAACTTCACCAGTGATAGGAATCCATTTTCAACAAGCCAGAATAAAGAACAATGGCTCCATACAGACAGGCCTAAATAAAGCTGCTTCAGGTCACTTTGGAGGCATGCTGTTTACATGATGCATGCATCCTAA
Organism: Urosaurus nigricauda; assembly: GCA_034509955.1. NCBI lineage: Eukaryota > Metazoa > Chordata > Lepidosauria > Squamata > Phrynosomatidae > Urosaurus > Urosaurus nigricauda. Next base: position 248,631,405 of record JAOEGL010000001.1, on the reverse strand, counting down.
GAGTCTGGAACCTGGGCCAAAGCCACATTCCAGTCCTAATGACTGTAGCATGGCTTTGGTGCGGCTTCCGGACTCTTCGGACACATGCATCATTTAAACAGCATACCTCCAAAGTGACCCAAAGCAGCTTTATTTTGGCCTGTCTGTATGGGCCCAATTTTTATTAATTAATGTTAATATATTATATCTTGAAGAAGGGTGGTTAACAGTAACTTCATATAGGCTACTGGAAACTATTGTATACATTTCTTTTGTTGTCAAAGATTATTTTTAGAAACTTCCTTTTGAAAAAACTTTAATCCAAAAAGTACTCTTTTCATTACTGAATTAGGGAAGGAGTGATCAGAGGCAGAACAATAAAACCCTTCTAGGTGGCTCACATTGCCTGCATAGTTTCCCCTGGAAACAGCAGGATTAGGACAAACATATGAGCAAAATGATTAGAGAAGTGCTCTTTCTAGGCACTTCTAGGTCATCTGGCACAATTCTATGATATGCTTGGGCTGGAGGTTGACCAGGACAGCATGCAAACAAATCAATGCAAGATAATGAGGAAAAACAAGATATCATAAGCAGCACAGGGCAGAATGACAGACCCACAGCTTTTCATGGATAAGTAAAAGCATGGTAAATGAACCCACATTAAATGGGGTATTACTGTATCACATTCATTTTTAATCTTCTTTACCTTACCCCACAAACTCCTCCTTAAACCCACCCTTGTCTCTAAATCTTGTGCAATATCTTTAACAGCTTGCTTATATTTAATCATCTGAGAAAAGTCCCTAGGGATAATTATAACAAAATAAGTAATAGAAATTGAGCAATATCAAAACTGCCATGCTTTAAATACACTAGAGTCCATCTTAGTCTCCCACTGGCATTTTGTCTGACTTGAACCAGTTAGTTGAATACCCAGATATTTTACCAAAATTATTAATTAACTGCATCAAAACAAGCATCGACTGCTCAGGCTATGAAATGAACAAAACATGATTTGTAAAAAGCGTGTTTTTTAACTGTAAACTGATATTCTCAAATCCCTTGATCCTGGAATTTTATCTAATGGCACATGCTAAGGGTTTCAAGCACAAATTGAACACTAAAGGAGACAGTGGGCATCTGTGTCTTATGCCCCAGTTCAGTGTAAAAAAGGGTTACAAAAAACATCAGCCGTAGCCCATGCTCTTTGTGTTGAATATAAACTTTTTAGCCATGTCAAAAATATTTTAGGAAACCCCAAATTAGCCAATACTGTAAAAATAAATGGCCAGTGAATTTTTACAAATACTTTCTTCACACCTAACAAAATAATGACTGGGTGATCAGTTCTATCGGAGTTTAAAGCAACCAAATTAACAACCAATCAAATACTATCAGATTCCTGCCTGTTTTTGATATATCCTGTCTGGTAAGGACTTACTAAAGATGAAATGACTTTTGTGATCTGTTAGCTAAAACAGCTGTCAATATTTTAATATCAACATAATAATAATAATAATAATAATAGTAGTAGTTTATTTATAATCCTCTCCTCTGTAAGTACACTCGGAGCGGAATACAGCATATTAAAAAACATGAATGAAAACAATCCCATAACCCACATTCCAACCTCCCACCCATTAAAATAAATTAAATCAGCAATAAATTAAAAACTGTAGGATCTAAAAACAGTATAGGTGTATCCAGACCCCTTCTTATGTGGCCACATCATAAGTTGAGGGTCGGAGACGTGGGAGTAGGCGAAAAGCATAGTCTAAGTCCAGAGCCGGGGTCAAAGGTTTCAAGGGAAGGCCTGCCGAAAGAGATGCGTCTTTAAGGCTGTTTTAAAGCAGTCTAAAGATGTCATGAGACACATCTCGTCCGGCAGACCGTTCCAGAGCTTGGGAGCGGTGGCAGAAAAAGCCCTCTGAGAAGTCTGCGTCAGCCTGGTCTTGATAGGCTTTAGCAGATTTCTCCCAGATGATCAAAGTGTGCGGGGAGGATCGTACGGGGAGAGGCGGTCCCTGAGATAAGATGGACCCAAGCCATGTAGGGCTTTAAAGGTTAAAACCAGTACCTTGTACTGTGCCCGGAAACTAATAGGCAGCCAGTGAAGACATTTGAGCGCTGGAGTTATATGCTCTCTTCTGGAAGCTCCAGAGACTAATCTGGCTGCCATGTTTTGTACCAATTGAAGTTCCCAGGTTAAGCCTAAGGGCAGCCCCATGTAGAGTGCATTGCAGTAGTCAAGACGTGAGGTTTTGTAGTAAAGACCCAGGACAACAAGTATGGGTCTTATCAGGTTTAGATATCAAGGTAACATAGGCATCATTTAATAATGCGAAGAGGGAGCCAGATTCTAAGATTATATTTGCAAAGTTGGAGCTGTCTTGGTACTAACAGTACTTTTAGAAACCAATTAGGGCCAGGAGACATCCCACTTCTCATACTTGCTATGATGTTGAAATTAGGAAATTATTCTAAGTGTAAAGGTTCAAAAAGGAATGGTTGCTATGCTATGATAAGATGAGGAAGGTCAATATGAGGAAAGAAAGTCTCCATATCCTATTGGTAAATTTCATTATCAAAGCTATAATGATCTGCATCAAACTTCAAAAATTGCAGTTTATATCTGTGGGTGATGTATATAAATTATTGCTTTCATTTTTAATAGTTGAAATAACATTGCATTGTTATTGATGCTTAAGGTGATGCACCCAAATCTTATTGGGATGTTCCCCAGTTTCCCAATATGCTTGTCACAGATATGTGAAAGCAAGTTCAGTTTGTTGGGAGATAATATTATTCCATTCATACTGAACTTTTTGCAATGTTTGATAAAGTTGTTTAGACAGAGAAACAGCAAATTGAGATATAAGAGCTTTCAGTTGCTTGTTCAATAATTCCTTTTTTAAATTTTTAAGTCTTTTTATAAGAAGAATAAGCAATGGCTCTATCTCCAAAGGGAGGCTTTACATACTTCCCATTCAATAGCATATGAAACTGCAAAACCTTCATTCATTTTAAAATATTCCAACAGATCTGCTGACATTTGAGCCCTAAACTGTTCATCATTGAGAAATGAAACTTTAAATCACCAGAGGCTAAAGGGTTTAGGACCATTAGACAAGTATAATTCTAGACAAAATGGAGCATGGTCTGATATTATCAAGGATTCAATTTTACAAGTGTTTATATTTCTAACCAGAGATGCAGAAATTAAGAAATAATCTAATTTGAAACAATTACAGCAGACCAGAGAGATAAAGGTATTTTCCTTGTTTCCTGAGTGCACAGTTCCCCATAGATCAATCAAACCATATTCATTCTTATATATCTGTAAAGTAAATCTCACTATAGATTGTTCGCTTGGTACCAACGTATGTCCATCTAGCAAAGGGTCCAAAATTTCATTAAATTCACCATAAACTATCATTTGTACTCTAAGTCAACAAAGTTACTAAAACAAATATGAAACATGTGTAGTGCATCACTGTTAGGCTCATAAACATTAATCAAAAGAATTAAGGCTGTAAAAAAGGTGATAATGGTGATGGTGGTAACCCACTGTGCGGGTAGGATGTGAAAGTGGTTGCTTTTGAAGTGTGATGTTATCAAGTGTGTATGAATAACACTTGTGGACTAAGCAAGCACTTGAAGGACAACTGCTGACAACTGAACAGTGCTCCCAAACAATAATTTACCTTATCTGCATCTACTTTTCCTTTCATAAATTCCACTTTCCAGAACTGCAAAGCTTGTTCCAGTGTTAAGCCAATGCCCTTTAGAAACAAGCCATACTGCATACGGCCTCCATGACGGAGATGATGGTTCTCACGAAGAGCTTTGTGTAGCTGGCGCATGCAGAGGGGAAATGATTTCGCTGAAAGCTGAAATGAAAAAAAATCATTTTCATTTTAAAGGCTTATTGACTTGAAAACCTTACAGGCTGTACTGTGATCACTGCTTAAGTCTACCTAGAAAGGTGAACAGCTTGAGAAAAGAATTTATCCAGAGGATATGGATAAATTTATTTTATAACTGCAATATGAGTCTAAGCTTTTAAGTTGAGTCTCTCTTTCTGTACAAAGCATAAGATCAAACAGAACACAAATTTCTGAGTGAAAAACAGCAATCAGTATGGGTAATTAATTATAAGTTTATAATATGGATTCTGATTCTATTTAAATAGTAGGTTTCCCACATTAAAGTACCCAGGGTATTGGGTGTCTTCAAGTCATTACTGACTTATGGTGACCGTAAGATGAATGTCCACCCCTGGACTGTGGAATGACCTGCCAGAAGAAATTCAAATGCTGAATACACTGTCTGAATTTAAAACAGCATGGAATAGGGGGATGAGGAGTGAAATGTGTTTAAAATCAAAAAGTTATTTAAGAAATGTATTTGGACTAGATCTGGAATATATTTCAAATTGGTGAAATAATTAAGTGAAATTCTAGAATGAAATAAACTTTTACTCACTTTGAGACATTTCCATTGTGACAAAGTGTTGGAGGTGTTTGTAGATTAAACAAAGGTGTTTATGACAGAGTGAGTTGGAATATCACTGCTGCCACCTAGAGATTGTTTGGAAAATTGTTGGTGGGAGGGAAGGAGGGAGAGAAAGGAATGTAGGAAATGAATCTGAAGGAGAAAAATCCAGTTAAAACAATAAATGCATAGTTTAAAATTCATAATTTTAAAATCATTTGGATAGGCCTGGCAGAAGACACTGGTATTTAATGCTGTTTTAAATTCAGACAGCATATTCAGACAAAGTCCATTTGACTTTCAGTAGCTGGGCAGAATGTTTTTTTCACAACTACTCAATACCTGTGGTGATCACTGCTAGTGGCAATCTCCCCACAGGAAGCAGGGTTTAAAATTGGGTCTGGTCTCGTTGATCCCTTATTTCCGCACCCAATCAAGATGAAACATTTCACAGCAGGGGTGCCCTTCCTTTCTGTGATCACTGCTGAAGTAATTTCTGAGAACTAAGCTGCTCTCAGACATGTCCGCTTACCATCTTGTCCCACTGGAAGTCCTATAACATGTCTTTCTATGAGGAGTCAAGCACCACCATCTGGAATCTACCTGAGAGACAGGACTAGAACCACTGAAGCACAGTGTCTCCAATAATTCCCAATGCCCTCAGACATTCCTGAATGATACCATGGTCAATGGCACTGAATGCTGCTGAACGGTCCAAAAGAACCAGAAAGGATATAATCCCCATCAATGCTCAGTGTAACCATAGTGGTCTCAACCCCGTATCTGATACTGGTCTGAATTGGGTCTAGATAATTTTATTATCTAAGAGTGCTTGAAGTTGAGAGATAACTACTTTAAATTTGCTTTGAACCCTCTTAAATGACATATCAAAAGTGGAGCAATACACTGTCTTTGTTATATTTCTATCTTACTCTTCCTTCAAACAAGCACATTTTATTTTTCAGATAATAATTATAATAATGAAATCAGCATATTCAAACGTCTCTTAATGTTTATACCATGTTTTAAATCCAATGTGAATTTTATCTAATTTGTTACAGTTGAGACATTATAAGTACAGCTGGCCCATGCATTGTGTAAGGATCCTTCACGTAATACAATTTTCATGTATAATCTAGAAACCTATTTTTCTTTCCCAAAATGAATAACAAAAGACATCATAGTCACTGAAATCCACCAGTATTGACCTTCTTCATCAGAAGAGGAAATTTCATTGGAAAGAAGGTCATCAGAAGTTGGTTCTTGATTGTACTGCCAAATTATGTCAATGGTTCAATGTCAATGTTGGAAGCAAATGCTGCTGATGACAGGATGTTGATGTTAGGAGCAGATATCAATGCCTGGGGATCCTCAGTTGCCAAAACCTTTTTGGAAGAACATTGTAATGAAAAGCTGTTGTATCTTATTAACTCATCAAAATGTTGCTGCAGAGGCTGTAATCCTCAAGTGATTATACAGGTGAGTTTAATGCTGCGTTCCACCAAAGGATTATATTCATAATGTTGTCCTTTAATGTCTGTGTGATTGGAAGCACTTCAGTAAACTTCTCTAATGTTTACCTAGCTGGTTCTGCTTCCATTTCCTCTTCCTCCTCCTTCTCTGAAGACCTCTTAACAAGTTTCTCTAATTCCTCATTGGTTAACACTTCTTCTGGGCTGTCTCTGTGTTCCTCCACTTCCTCATCTAGCATGTAAGAAAATCCTTCTCTATCAAGCTCTCTTGCTGCATCAACGTTCTCCTAACTTCTCCATCAATCCGAAGTGATGCATAAAAATCCTCCATGATGTCACTCCATAAGTTCTCCCAGCAGACAGTTTCAGTTTTGGTTTTAATTCACCCATTGCAAAAAAGTAAGAAGATTTTCTTTGGCTTATCTGGATTGCCAGCAGCACCACTCTTGCATTTTGAGGCCATTACTAAATAACATGACCCCTTTGCCAGCAAGAGGTAGTGTGAACAGAATGGCATAAACAGTGCAAGATAGCACAAGCAGCACAAGGGGGTCTTTGCGTATAACTGAAACCACATAATAGGAATTCACGTAATATGTAGGTCAACCGTATGTTTAACTGGATATACAGACCATTATTCATTTCCATTTGTATATGGAAGTCACTAACTGAAGGCAGAAACAATGAAATGTATAGTACAGTACAAAAGTATAAAACACTTACAGCATCAATCTGTTCTATTGAAATTTTCCCAATGTTTTTTTCAATGCTGTAATCTGGACCAACATACGCATGGCTGTAGTGAAGAGAAAGAATTTTAAAAGAAGTTGTAGTTTAAAAAAGAATGTAATTTTTATAATTTCAACCTTACTGTTACCATGGGGACCTAAAGTTAAAACCTGACTTTGTTCTTATGAATTTTAAAAACAATAATTCAGCAATTTAATTAAAACATGTGGAAGTTGGACTTTTTTTAATCTTCCAGTTTTATGAAGGGTTGGACAGGGAAGCGAAAAGAAAATCTTTAACTATGTATTTCTTAAATTTTACTACACATGCACTCTGGGCCATTTATTTGAAATGCATTTCTTTTTGGGAAATGTGCTCAAAATCACATCCTAAGATGAATATTATATTTCAAGTATGAGCAAAATATCTGACATCTAACAAGGCATATCAAAGTAGTTGCTCAAAGAACGTATTTCTAGTACTCCAGGTATAGATCTCACAGATTTTTCTTATTAAAGGAACCACTAGAAAAATGGTGTCTCCTTTAATTTATCAGGGAATGGTGACAACTTTTCTGAGATATTATAGAGAACTATGAGCAGACAACCCAAGGGAATACATAATAAAATAATGATTGTGACTTTAAAAGAGCGCTGAGCAAAAGAGAATATTCCACAGGAATTTCAAGTAGTGAGGACTTTTTTCAAGGACAAAATATCATTTTTCCAAATATGTGGCAAAGATTACTTAAGGGAAAAGCCTGAAGTTTTGTCTGAAAAAGTAGTTTTATGACAACAATATTACTAATTTATCTGATGGAAAAAAAGCTCATTATACGGAAGTGCTTCCATAAAAGTGCTACTATGACCAAAACACAGATTGTAATATCATCAAATATTTTAAGTTTATGAATAAAAAGGAAAAGTGAGAAGAGTGAACGCCATGGTCAGTTGCAGAGGCTGGAGAAGCAAAAATGTAGGACTTCATGGTGTGGCCAGACACTGAAACAGTATTGTGACAGAGAAACACTCTCAGTAAACGGCTGGATCCAGAGGAAGTGCTCTAAACATGGGGGGTGAAAATCTGAGCTCTGCAAGGAACCCAAGAACCCAAAAAATTGGAGACAATTCTGTCTTGACTAAGGATGGACAAGTAACTGAATCTACTTATAAGGAAGGAGGTAGTCACCCTTGGCTTTAAAAAAAATCCTTATCTGTATGGCCTGAAAGCAATCTCAATAGTGTGTATAGGATGACAGGAATAACACAATTGCGGAGTGGGGAGATATAACAAAACAGAGAAGCTCCTAACAATTTGCTCATAAACCAGATCTGGTTTGGGAAGACAGAGTCAGAGCTTGGTCAGGACCAGATAACAATATACACACCATCCCCATATACAGTTCCCTCATTCCCGCTGGGCCACCAAGAATAGAGGAATGTCTTAGTTGTGTTATAGGAAAATGTGAATTTATGTCACCTGAGATGACTGAGCAGAGGCTGGAGTCTCTCATCGGTCTGTATAATGGGAAGAGAGCGTGCTGTGATCTGGGAGTGGGACAAAATGTCAGTTGTTAAAAAGCAGTACAATATTTCAGTATTTTTTATTTCACAGTATGATCTGTGCAGTTGCTAATAACCCAAATAATGTTGTATTCACTAACACAGATATTGCTGAAGATTGCAAGGTCTTCTCTGTGCCTTTTACCTTTTATCTTGCCTACTGAATCCAATTTCAAACAATCGAAAGCTTTTCTTACCTGCCATCAATACCTTTGCAATTTCCATTTGTTTATCATTCTTCTACTCTTCCCCGTTACCTGCATCTTTACATCAGCTTGACACACAAACCTTTAACTTTTCATTAAACCCATTCTTAAATCATTCCAAAGATTAACCCATTCATGTGCTGTATTTCAAATACCTTAGCTCTCTTATGGCAAATAGTACTAGCCCATTCCTGTGCTAAACATACTCCTGTTGAAGCACTGAGGGAATTCATTATTTCTCTGTCATAATATTTCAATATTATGATAATACTGGAATCTGTGTTTTGGACATACATATTTGATTAGGTTTACCTTCTTAACCAAACTAGGAAGCAATAGGAAAAGCAGGCAATAGAGTAATGATTCTCCATTATTTTTAAATTTTAAATTGCTTAATTTCATTTTATCTGTACATCAATATCCTGCAATGTGGGGTAGAATACAACTGGTTTAATAAATAAAGGAAGTTGCTCACGCAACAATAATTATGATCTGCTAATAATAAGTTCTAAGGCATGAAAAGGTATCAGACGTCTTGTTAATTAACTGCGTAAAAGAAGGGAGAGAAAAGGCGATTGATGTGAGCCTTTTAGTCTTAAGATTCCCTAAACAAGATAAGGAGAAATGACACAGACCACTCTCTCCAAGAGAAGCTGTGCCACAACTGGAATAAAGAAAGACTTTAAGATTGTAGCATTCTCAAACATAGCTTCTCTAAGATAGGAAATACCACATAAGGATTACAGGAAGCCTGGACAAGAAACCAGACTAGACATTATGGAGTTCTCAAACCAGACTAATTTGGAAAGCATACTATTGGTTGAGCAAATGTCTGTAACATCTATGAAAGCTGTCGGTCTGAAGGGTAGTCACCTCAAGAGACTGTGCCAAAGATATATGCCACTTTCTATACACTGTTTGCTGAAACCTATAAAATAAGTGAAATTTCAGATACTTGTGCATAGTCAAAACATTTCTCCATCCAGCCCAAGACTATCTGGTTCAGACAACGAACCCCAAAATCTAAGCTTTCTAACTTCCCATGGTCCTACCCAAGACCTCCATTTCAACTGGAAGAATCAAGTGTTGAATCTAAGAACTTGTGTGTCCAGGGCATACATTCTCTACCTAAGATATGATGCGAGCAATATGTTCAATGAAATAATAATGATATATAATAATAAATGATTTATTTATAGCCCGCCCAATCACTAGGAATCGGAGGGGGGGTTACAACAGTAAAAATGCAATAGAGTAAAACACAAAATTACAGACTGATCCCTTCCCAACCCCCCTCTCCAATATTAAAACTACAATTAAATAATCCAATTTTTTAAAAAAAACCATTCAAATTGGGTTAAAATTAAAAACAAATTCAGAAAATTCGGCAGGTGGGGAGACAAATATCACAAATTCATATTCATAAACCTACAGAGGGAGAGGAAGCTAGGATTTATTAGCTAGGTTGGGAAGGCCTGCCAGAAGAGATCCGTCTTAAGAACCTTTTGGAAGGCTGTAAGGGTGGAGAGATGGCAGATCTCCTTTAGCAGGTCATTCCACAACTTTGGCGCAGCAGTGGAGAAGGCTCTTTGAGTAACCCAGGTTAGCCTAGCTCTTTTTGGTTGAAGTAAACTCTTACTTGAGGACCTTAATGTGCGAGGCGGACAATAAGGAAGAAAGTGTTACCTTAAGTATTATGGACCCAAGCCACGTAGGGCTTTAAAGGTAATTACTAACACTTTGTACCTTGCCCAGAAAATGATTGGCAGCCAATGAAGGGACTTGAGAACAGGTATTATACGATCGTTCCTGGCCTTCTGCTTGCCACAGGAGCAGGGAGAGAGAATTCGGGGGGGGGGGGGGCAACTTAGGAAGTTACTTTAAAATTAGTCATCTAGGTACGCCAAAATTTTAAATCCTATGGTTAATTCCAATCCCATTGCAATTTTTTTTAAAAAATCAATCACATTATTCTTAAACATCCTGTTTTTGGAATTCAATGTGCTATCCTTAGTGAGAAATTAATACAAGATACAAACAAATGGAATTTATACCCATCTACAGATGTATTATCTCTACTAGTCTCAGCTCAAAAGACCAGAGACAAACATTTGATTGACTGATTTTCAGTACAAGTATTTCATGCTTTTTGGGACAGACTGATACTGTTTGATTAATAACCAGACAAGCAAAGGACAAGCTTGAGCAGCAGCCACGGTCTTTTACAACTGACATATTTTATGGAACATATTTTATTATGCATTTTGTTCTGAAGAGGGGCAAACGCAGCATGTTGAAATAACGTCCCTACATTTCACTTTGCTCACAGCAAGAAAATGCAAGCAACAAGTCAGTTACATGGGTCAGATGGAGATCCATCACATCATCACCAAATCCTGCCCTGCAGTAGCTTTTGTTAAATTCCCTGTCCCTGTCATTAATGGATTATAATTATTCAATATACTAATCATTTACCACATATATCCACAGCCTAAAGAAATCTAGGTATGATTTGACTCAACATAATAAGCACCCCCACTCTTTCAGATCTTTCCCATTATACCAAGGCCAGTGCCGGTGGCACACCTGGGTGTTCAAATACAGATATACCATAAAGAGATTTAAGGCAAACAAGTGAACACTATTTCAATCACTTCCCCCTCCAAATTCCTCCCCTCACGCATTTCTCCCCAAGCTCTTTGCACTTTTGGCATCAGAACTTTCCTGACCAGAAAAAGGATCTAGAAGAATAACTGAAGGATAAAAAAGAAGAGAGAATGCAATAGAGCCACGTGCCCCTTTTGATGCTTTAAGTAAGACACCTACTCCTGCTGTAGACATGACTGAGACAGGGACATATCTAAGTTCCATGGATCTGCCACGAGATGCCGTTTGAGCTTCAAGCTGGGAAAAGTCAAAAGCTGTCTTTAAATTTACCAGGTGGGTCCAGCCAGTCCTTTTCTCTTAGGGTCAAATGACACGTTATGTTAATGTGTAGAGTGTAGAGCCCAACATCACTTCCTTAGGTTGCATCTCTACTGTAGAAATAATGCTCTTTGACACCACTTTAACTGCCATGGCTCAATGCTACAGAGTCCTGGGATTTGTAGTTCAGGCAAAATGTATGGCAAAAATGTACAGTTCCCAGAATTCCACAGCATGGAGCCATGGCAGTTAAAGTGGTGTCAAACTATATTATTTCTGCAGTGTAGATGCAGAAATAATGACTGCCTTGCGTCATTATTTGCCTCTCAATGACTGCCTTGCGGCGATAATGGACTGGATGAGGGAAAACAAATTGAAATTAACTCCAGACAAAATGGAGGTACTCACGGTCACAGGCCCGAAACCAGGTCTGGGAATACAACTTCCAGTCCTCAATGGAGTCACACTCTCCTCGAAGGACTCTGCTCACAGTCTGTCAGGAGTGCCTGTTATCAGCTTCGGCTGATACGCCAGCTGCACCCTTTCCTGGAGATGAGGGACCTGGAAACTGTGGTACATGCTCTAGTAACCTCACGGTTGGACTACTACAATGCACTCTACATGGGGCTACCCTTGTGCTTAACCCGGAAACTACAAATGGTCCAGAACATGGCAGCCAGACTTACAACAGCCCATGAAGACCAGGTTAGTGCAGGCCTCCCAGAGGGCCTTTTCTGCAGTCGCCTCCAAGCTGTGGAATGACATGCCGGATGAGATGCATCTTATATCTTCCATCGATGGCTTCAAGAAAGCCTTAAAGACGCATCTCTTCCAGCAGGCCTTCCCAGACACTAGTTAATACCCCCGGCTCCAAATCAGGGTATAGACCTCCCCAACCTCTGCCCGTGTGCTCTTTCTCTACTAGAGCTAGAAATCCTTGTCTAGGCATTTTTTGGCCTAACCCATTGCACATGTTTTTATTTTATATGTTTTAATCTATAGTTTGATTTAATCCTTTTTTAAGGGGAGAGGTGGGGATAGATGGGAATATTTTAATCTGTTATCTTTTTAATTTATGTTGTAATCTGCCCCGATTGCTTTGTTCAGAGGGGCGGACTGGAAATAAAAATTATTATTATTATCATTATTATTATTATTATTATTATTATTATTATTATTTACAGTACTCTGAACATGCACAACTCTAGCTCAATACCAGCATTCATGGGGGGGGGGGGTCTGAACCTGTCCTCCATCTGATTATTATTTAAAATTTCCCCCCTCGTCCTCTATGGGGAAGCTATTAAAACCTCAACTGGCACAATAATTGAGTTTTTTTAAAAAAAAAATCCTCAGGAAATTAAGGCACTTTTTAAAAAACAGAAGAAATGAAAATTCCCCCCCACTGACACTGACCTAAGTCTCAATCAATATCACACATACTTGCTCTGGTAAAAAGAGTGATCTTGGGGTATACACTATATGTTTAACACCTGGTGTACATGGTAAAACTGTTCTGTAGGGGAAATGGTAGGCAGCAGGAGGACATCCATCTATGTACCCTGAACATCTTGGAGGAAGGATGATATAAAAACATGATAAAGATTTTATCCCTCATAGGAAAAGAGAAAACATTGTGAACAAGAAAGCAAAGAAAGAAAAACAAAGCATTTATTTTAAGAATGTTTAATCATTTTTTTTAAAAAAATGTCCCCAGACTAACACACTGAAACAAAACTAACACACTGACATTTTTTTAAAAAAAAAATGTCCCCAGACTACACACTGAAACAAAAACCAAACATTCACAAGTTTTCCCAATTTGGGGGGGGGGGGGGGCAAATATTAGCGTTATATACCTGCTTACCTAGAAGTCCCACTGAGTAGCATTTACTTTGGCATAGACATGCACAGAATTATACTCTTAAAATTGCTTTGCTTTTAACCCATATTTGATAGTCATCTTAAAATATAGCTTCAGATCTGTTACCAAACTGCCTGTTTTTCAGCTCAACATAGATTACACTCTAGGCTTACATTCTGAAAAACACACTTGTGCCCAGTAGTTAATATGCATTTCCAAATAGGTCACATCAAGTGTGATTGTATGGTATGTACTATCAAGAAATGATTGATCAAGGAACAACCACTTTGCTAATGTTGTAGCAAATGTCACAATGCAAATGTTATGCAACCAGAGAAATCAATATTAGACCTGTGTTTGCATGCTGGTATGCTGCCATAAGTAGATAGCTGACATTTCAATGCTGATCAATTTTGGAAGTTTGGTTTTAACCTTTAGCGTGTTGCAGTTCTCAAGGAATATTCAAAATAACCAGTCACTGCAATGATATTCTTCCAGCATATTATGTACATCTCAAAACACTTAAAATCAAACAAAACTATTTAAGGCAAGAATTGCATTTGAAGAATTAGTTTGTTTTCTTGTTATCAGCTGACCACTGCCTTTTATTTTTGAAATAAATTAGATGACTGATACCAACAGATTTAAAACTAGACCTAACAAAATAATGTGTAATGCATTTATCCAACTTCCTACACCCTTTTTTTCTTCTCCTGTCATCAAAGTGGCTAATTTTTGTTTTTTAAAAAAACAAGATGAATTGAAAGCAGACTAAAGGAAGGAACTTTGCATTTCCTACCTCTCATCAAGAGGCCAGGTTTCCAGGGAGAAAAGCCCTTACAATTGGAAAGGAAGTACTTCATGTATCATCAAAGAATTAGTAACTGTATCCACTTGAGATAATAAAATTTTAATCAAATGTAGCTGGAGCTGTGCTTGCTGTTTTTGCCACAGCATAAGATGAGTAACAGGTCCCGCTACACCATTGTTGTGTGGTGAACTCTTTCATGGTGAAGGCTTTTCTCCCAATCCAGAGAGGAAAGGGACTCAAACAACAAACAGTACTGTCTCATCCTCGACATTCTGCTTTCACAATACAAAGACATCTAGGCCTCATGGCTGCCACCACGGTGATTACATAGAATCCTCTAACACATCTGAAATTCTGACCTCTTCAGCACTGGTTTCTCAGGCACTTCAACCTTCTTTGAGATTACCAATATAGAAGATTAATCAAACCTCTATAAGCACTTCAGTTTCTCCTTTGGTGGATGGAACTTCCAAAACTCTTTTCAGGCATGCCTTTCAGGCCTCCAGACTCATCCTGTATGGCCACAACAGACATCTCTCTAATAGGTGGCAATGTGATATTTCAGGTACAATGGTCAGATTGAAAGTCACAGCTCTAGAACTCCTTGCTGTCATCAAAGGCATTTCTGCATTCACGTCACTTTGGACAACACAACAATGGTTTGTTACATCAACAAACAAGGGAACACACATTCCACAGTGTGTCTTATAAGTGGAAGTGCTTTTGTTCCTTCACATCCTCCATGTCTCAATCCTTTATTCCAACAAAAACATCTACATACCTACACTTCTTACTGCACCTTTGAGAACAGGGACAGGCATTTTCTTCATTGAAGTTATATTTAGCTGCAATTCTAGCTCATCAACCAATGTCTCAATCTTCCACTACTCTTTTCCCAGACCTTCTAGTGAAGAGGTTTCTTAAGGGTCCTAACACATCTCTACCCACTGGTTTTGCCTCTGACTCTATTCTGGTCTCTGCTGTTGTTCCTGTCAGTTAATGCACAAGCCCTTCGTGCCTCTCACATCTATAGATGTACGTCTCCTAATCCTGAATAATGGTATTTCTCATTGCCATCACTTCCGCAAGACAGGAGAGTGAGCTCGCAGTTTTTCAATGTAGTGAACTTTTTCTTCCTTTTCACCTTGACAAGTTCATCCTTACAGACATATGTTACTTTCATTCCTAAACTGGGCTCTCATTTCTATTTAAATCAAGACATTGCTCTACCTGCCTTTTACCCACAGCTGACTTCACTTTTGAATAGGGTGCTCCACTGTCTGGCCATCTATCAAACACTAGCCTTCAATGTTCAATATACTGTACAGCTGCTTTTCAACACTTGGACAGTTTGTTATTGTTGGCCTTAAAAGAGTACAGCAAATATTACCTCAACAACTGTCAAAGTGAGTCATAGAAATTATATTGTTCTACTACGAAATCACAAAGCAGCCTATTCCTGTGGACCTTAAGGCTTTCTACTAGGCCTGGGACTTTCTCTGCATCTTTACTCCATGGTGTACCTCTGCCTGAACTTTGTAAAGCGATAATGTGGTCTCAGCCAACAGTGTTTATTCTCTCTGCTATTCTCCAGCAATCTGGCCCACCTCCTTGGGTAAGCTTCATCGTCACCTATTTATGTGGGCACAAAGAAGAATTATAAATTATAAAAGCATCTGAAGGGCCACAATTGCCTATCCTTAACACAGTAGATCATAAGGTTCTTTGATGCAGAAATTAAGGTTTTGCCTGTACACACAGATCCATCCTGTCTGTATGTGCCCCTTCGCTGAGTCTCATCCAACCTGACTACAATATATGAAAAACTAAGTCCTATTTATTTCAGTAGAACTTAGTTATTTCATACATGTAGGAACAATGAATTTCTGAGATAAACAAGAGCAAGAAATACAGCATTTTTTCATCCCTGGAGATAGTTTTTGAAACCTCTTCAAGCACACTGAGAGAAGATCAAACAGGGAAGCAGTAATATCTCCTGTCTCAGGAGACAGGATCCTTAAAGGATCCTAGCTTAACTGCAGACTTTTTTCCAGGGAACTGTGAAAAATCCCCTACCCAGGTTGTCCTTACAGTTCCAAACCTTGGGTTCCTGTCACTCACCTTGCTCTTTTAGGCCCAAAATCCCACCCAGATCTGATACTCCGGCCTCAAGTTGACCACTATACTGTACAAGTGGCTGGGTTGTACAGTAGGTCAATGTAGTTAAACATGATCAGTTTTTCCTGTTGATTATTAAATGAAAACATCCAGACATACAAGGAGGTATCCTAAAGTTTTAATTATCACGTTTAAAAAAATTTGACGGAAGGTTTGTTTTGATTTGTAGTTGTCAATTTATCTCTACGTAGTCACCATCCAGATTGACACATTTCTCCCAGCGTTTCTTGACCCTCCGAATACCATTATTGTACAAGTGTACAGATTGCCCCTTATGAGGATTTTACACTTTAGTCACTTCTGGCGCAGCCTGTCACAAAAATTAAGGATGCAATGAGCTGATTTTCTCAATATCATGCACTTAGGGACCAATTGTGAGACTGACAAAATTTCATCAATATACCATAATAACTTCCGGGTGATAATTATTATGTATGGTTATGAAAGCTGAACAGTGAAGAAAGCTGAAGGAAGAAAATCAACTCATTTCAAATGTGGTACTGGAGAGTTCTCTGGATACCATGGACCACAAAAAAAAAACCCAAATGAATTGTTCTTAGAGCAAATCAAATTTGAGGTGTCATTAGAAATAAAGGCGATTAAAATGAATCACTTGTACTTTTGATGTATCATGAGATGATGTGATTCATTAGAAAGGCCTAAAATGCTTGATAAATTGGAAGGCAGTAGAAAAAGAGGGAGACTGTACCACAGATTATTTATTTATTCGGGGGAAAAAACATGCCCCTGAGTTTGCAAGACCTGAACAAGGCAACTGATAACTGGGGATCTTGGAGGTCTCTTTTTCATGGGATCACTAAAATCAGTCAACTTTACAGCACATAACAGCAACAAATTTAGGTTTACTACCAACATTTTTGTTGCCTTCAGTCTCAATATTTCTCAGACTCCCACTTGCATTTTCTTCCTATCTTTATTTCATGCAGGTTGCATTTTTAGACCTTCTTCCTCATGCACATCTTTTGTTACATATTATAACACATCCATTTACACTCATTAAATGGTGTTTGTGTGTACCTTTTCAGCTGTGCACATTCAGCCATTTGCATTTCTAAACATATATTCTGTTTTGTGCACAGATACTATCTCCAAAATGCCCTGTAAGCTTTGCAAATGTGTGAATGCTTCAGCTGAGGTGCATTTCCCATCACACTCAATCATAAGGGTTAAA
The DNA here is from genome assembly GCA_034509955.1 of Urosaurus nigricauda. Taxonomy (NCBI): domain Eukaryota; kingdom Metazoa; phylum Chordata; class Lepidosauria; order Squamata; family Phrynosomatidae; genus Urosaurus; species Urosaurus nigricauda. Next base: position 248,613,990 of record JAOEGL010000001.1, on the reverse strand, counting down.
AAAGGCTGGTTTCATTGAGACTGTCATATCCAATGAAATTCTTTTCCATCAGTACAGTGCTTCAAAAACCCTGGATAGCAGTAAGAAACCATGATCTTACAGTGGTTTCATTATCAATGTAACAAAAGCAACTAAACATATATCAAAAAGTATTGTACAATGTAATCCTTGTAGAGAAACTCAATACCTGTGAGGGAGAACTGACTCACTATTAATAACATTGCTAAATTAGAGGTGACCAACTGCAGGGTGTCCATATACTGACTACTGTTCAGGATCTGATGGGATCACATTGGTTGCCAAAAGAACAAAACAGAAAAAAGCAGCTTCTGGAAATCTACATCAGGTTTTGAAATGCAGATATTTTTATACTAAACTGTACAGGCAGAATGGACTAGAAACCTTATTTAAAAGAGGAATTGCCCCTCCATCGTGACTTCCAAGACAGACATTTCAGAAAAGCCAGACAAACTGAGGTCTACAAAAACAGCCTTGAGCACTGTGCTAAATGCTGTAACACTCAAATATGCTCCAATACATATAAAATGCTATTTTAGGAATCAAAGAATAATAGAAAGTTATTTGCTCAAAGGATTATCTGTTCTTTAAAGCCAAGAGAACAAGTCGTCAATGAAAGGGAACAAGTAAAGACCACTAATCTATATTGCTTTGCTTTGCAATTTAACATTTTTATCTGGTAGTTTTCAACTCAGAACAATTCCAAACTAGCTAAATTTGTGTTCATGTCAACTGACGGTTCTCGAAATTTGTAAAGTCATTCCCTTCACAGCAGTTTGATGTGATTGTCAAAATACTTTACTTGAATGGAAGCAGGGAGTTGGGGAGACTGTGGTCTAAATGCAATTGATAGTTCCAGTTAAAGTAGATCTGTTCAGTCAGTTCTTGGACACTAACATGGCATGGGTCCATCCTATCTCAGGGACCGCCTCTTCTCGTATGAACCCCCCCTCCCCGCACACTTCAGTCCTCTGGGAGGAAGATGCTACAGCCCATGAAGACCAGGCTGTCGCAGACCTCCCAGAGGGCCTTTTCAGCTATCGGCTCCAAGCTGTGGAATGGCCTGCCAATGAGATGCACCTTATTGTATCCTTTGATGGCTTCAAAAAAGCCTTAAAGACACATCTCTTCCAGCAGACCTTCCCAGATAATGCTTAATACTCCCCGGCTCCAAACTTAAGGCCCAGAGTCTCTCCAGCTTCTTTCCCTCTCATGATTTTAGCCTTTACCCATACTGCTCAAGAATCTTTAGGCTTAATATATTGTTTTTGTATTTTTGTATTTATGTATTATGTTTTAATTCATTGCTTAATTTAATCTGATTTTAAGGCGTGGGAGGTTGGGATTGGGTTGTTTCAATTTTAACTCTTAATGTTTTAATTTTGTTGTACCCCGCCCCAATTGCCTGTTCAGAGGGACGGGCTATAAATAAAAAATTAATTATTATTATTATTATTATTATTATTATTATTACAGTATTAGTGTATCTACTGATTCATTGGGTTTTTTCTAGTTGGGACTAGCAATTAGTTTTAGGCCTGTGTTAGATGTCATCCAAACAGTTTCAAAACAAAACTATCTATTTTCCTCCAATCCAATGGGCAGAGTTAAAAGTAGAGTACATGACACTGATCCATCCTGTCAACTCCATCCCACTATAGCCCTGAATCATTCTCCCAGAAATCAATCCTTTACATGAGGGACCTTATGAAATATATGAAATCTGGTACAGAGGGCTGCAGGGTAGGGGAAATTAGTAGAAAACTAGTAGAAAACAACCCTTGCTTCAGGGAAAGTACTTTGCACTCATGTGAAGGCTCTTTGCCTAACCTTAATCGCTACAAGGACACCCAGGTGTTTCCAGACAGTGGTATGACAGTGGTGAAGGGAGCAGAAGAAAACTCTGTGGCGGGTATAACAATTGTAGCCCTTCTTACTGTTGTACAGCTGAACCCTTCTTTTACAAACTTTTTGACTTGTTCGTGGTTCTATATGAAATAGCTTTCTGAACAAACATTTAAGAAAGCTCCACTGAGTTTTTAATTTCTACTACTGTGTCTTCTTCTCCCCTGATTATACTATTGGGCAACAACTTTTTTGTCTTTACGTAAAGCAAGCAATTTCCAAAAAGCCAACCCATAACCATGTATAAACAGTTTATCAACAGAGCTCATTATTGTTCTGAAAGTTTCTTTTTAATAGTATTTCATTTAAAAAAAAAACAAGCATGACAACCCATTGATTAAGACTGTATCTGTAATCTTCAACAGGTTTGAGAGTTTTCCAGTATGCACTTTCCCAAAACTTCAATATTTTTCATGCCGAACTTACTCCTTGCTTGATGTACAGTGAAGCAACACAATTTGCATTTAATTGATTGAAATAAGGCTGAATAAATCTTCACCTTTATGTGACAAGCAGTCAAGACTGACAAGCGATGGTAGGCAGGTAAAAGTAAATGAATAGAAATTTGAATTGCCCTTGCCATTTATCTTGGTCTTACATGTCGTAAATCCAGTTTGGGGAAGAGACATTCTGAATTTCACTATTCAAGCACTAAATGAAACTGTCTCCTTCAAAATGATAGTTCCACTACAGCAGTGATACATATCCTCGTTTTAATTAACCTAATGGTCTATTCACCCACCATACTTGAAGGCCTATTTCATTACCTTAAATTAACATTTTCTTTTCATTAAACATCAGATAAAAGATACCAATTGCATGCTTGGTTTACAATACATTTAATCAGTAGCATTCCTTTGCTTAGTGGTAGCAATGTACTTAAAAAGAATTCAAATAACCAGAATGCATGTTGACCAGACTACTAATAAGCAAAAGGGTGTTTAAATATAAGAAGACAGGTATACACAGAATAGCCTTTCACTGGCTAACCAGTATGGTCCTAGGCACTTTGTCGAAATTCTAAGCCTATGGCATCTTCCTTTTAATAGCAGCAACCAGTGACACAATAATTGCATTACTCAGACTACTTGTGGCTCTTGAACTGTTATTAAGAAGCATAACAAATTCATTCTTTCCTCAAAAAGTGCACAAGGAACTTCTTATAGGGTTTAGAGTTTTCATAGTATCATGTCATAATCAGTCTGGCAATCAGTAAAGAAAGCTAATATTGCTAAAGCTGAAAATTAGAGAGGTAAACTTCACGTCACAGAAAAATAAGTTTCAATATTACTATAGCTGAAAATTAGAGAGGTAAACTTTGAAAATCATAGATGTAATCCTGACTCTGTGTGAATGAGACTAACCAGAGCACTACCTCACTTGGTATAGTTCAATAATCATGATAATTCAGAAGGCTGTCTCATGTAATAGAACACAACTGAGCAAAAGAGTCAGAGGTTTGGGGGAGGTTGTTGGTATTTTGTTGTTGTTGTTTTGTTTGTTGTTTGTTGTTTGTTGTTTTGGTTTGGTTTTGTTGAGAAAATAAAAGCAGTCTGGCTGATATGAAGGGTGCCATCCCTTTTAACTTGCTTCAAGGGAAAGATATTACTATATATAGCTGTCAAAGATATAGCCATGTTAGTCTGTAGAATCAGTACACAGAGATCTATTAGCACCTTTGAGACTAACTGAAAGAACTATCATAGACTAAAGTCTACTTCTTCAGATGCATTTGGTGGAGTGGAAGCAAGGCACACACACACACACACACACACACACACACATATATATATATATAGGCCATTGGTATGTGAGGAAATTTTGCAAGTCCTTGAAACCTCACGTTATTTACTTGGGCTGGGCTGCAAGTACATGGTCAATAGAAGAGCCATGCTGTAGCCTGAAACAGTCCATAACTAATACAATTGTTTGTAATAACACATTTCCAAGTCTGGTAAACGATACCCCACTGATGAGGGAAAGGGCAAGATCTGCAGTGAAGAAGCAAGCGTAACAGGGGTAAGGACAGAGAATTCTTTCTTCAGACCAATGTGTTGAAGTTGTCCAGTGGAAATGTGATTTCTAAGTCTAAGATCTATCCTGAATATCATGCAAAAAACTACACATAGAAATTTTCTGTTGGGGGGAACACAATGAAGACTCATCCCGTGTCCTCCCTATTGGACAAATCATTTTTGAAATTACAAGATTTTTTTTCTCCAGTGCAATGAATTAAGTTGTGGCAGTAGTGATTGGATGACTTTAAGAGCCCAAGGGGTTTCATCCTGAAGTTGGCACTGGCTGTACCAGCCTCTCCAAACAACACAGGTCACTTCCAGTGTTTACCTCTCTAAAATGAGCAGTTGCCCTATTTTATATCATGTTAAGTCTTTTAGTAACCTGGCATTGCACCTCCAGAAGTCTGTGTGTGTTCTTCTTGAAGCACAATTCCTGTGTGCGTACACACACACACACACTTTGGGGGCTGTAGTCTTTAGCTGCATTTGCTACTGTACAACAAAAAGTCAGAGGGACCCTACGGGGTAAAGCATGACTTTGCATATACCTAAAACAGCCTTTTTTTCTCACAAACACTCTCTGAGTAAGAACTTGGTGACCAGTGCAATCACCCAATTTAGTTTACCTTATGGAATCAAAGGCACAAATGTGCATCATCAGTCAGTGGAAAAGCTCTAACACCTGCCCAGATTCTAGTGGAGAAAAATATAAGAAAACTTCTTTTTTCCATTAATAATTTGAATCAAATAATAAAACTTAATATAGAAAAAGGAAATAAATTTCTCATCACATTCTTCCTCATAATGTGCACACAGAAGGTGGAGATGATCTGGGGACAGCATGACTAAGGGCATATTTCAAGAAATAAATTAATTTTCTCAAAATTGCTATGCTGCCAGTTTGCCTTCAGAACAAAGCAGCTCTCAAGCAGTAAAGCCTAAGTGGCAGTAGTCATTCATTATTATATACAAAACCTTTTATAAATTATCTTTCAATAGTCTTTGTTTTCAATAATAAAAATCCCTAAAAATGAGAGAAGAAATTACTCGAACGCCAACCATATTGGCTTTAATATTTTAGCACTTAGTCAGATCAAGTGCACAATTGTTGAGTAAATCACTGAACCAATGCCTGTGTAAAAAATAGCTGAAGTATTTCCATTTACATGACATTAGATGCAAAATAAGGTGATAAAAAAGTGTGCAAACAGCAATACTTTAAGCAGAGTTTGATTTAGAACAAAATTACTTGGCTAAAGAATACACAATAAAATTTTGTTTTGAGCATAAGCAGGCTGGCTCCATTTTTATGAAGTTATTCCCTGCTTTTTTTTTAATCTCACTAGAAAGATACTTAACTGACAACTTTGTGTCAGACAGTTAATAAAATCTGTACGCTACAAGCCGTTTCAAAATTAAACTAAAGAACCTAACACTGAAAAGCAGAAAAAATTACAAGAGAAAGAGTTTAGAAGCTAAGCACTATTGTAGATTCTTGTTGTGTGCCTTCCAGTCTTTTTCAAATTATGTTGCCCCTAAAATGAACTTACCATAGGGTTTTCTTAACAAGTTTCTTCAAAGAGGGTTTGCCATCGCCACCTTCTGAGGCTGAAAAAGTGTGAGTTACCTTAGAGTGGGTCTATATGGCCAAGCTAAGATTTGAACCCTGGTCTCAAGTCACAGTCCAACATTCAAAGCACTACACTATACTGGCTCCATGGGAGTATACAATTAATATTGTAAATATTCACAGGAAAAGCAAATATAGCTGTGTTTATCATAAGAACATTTACAGAATCCATATTAGTGTAGTACCTGGATAAGCAAGACAAAACAAATAAAATGCATACAAGCATTCAAGATCTCCAGAGTTCCTCAACAGGATAAAGTTACAAAATGCAGGTGCGGGGGAATAGGGTGGAAGGACCTCATGACAAAGTCATGATGTCTGCATGATATCCTGAGGTGGGATGAGGGATTCTCCTTTCAAATGAGGCCCTGGCAGGTGGTGTGACAGTTTCATCTGAATTAAACCCAAAAATGATGAAAGGATGAAAATCTTGATCCTTCATTTTTAAAAATAAAAACATCTCGTCTATGAACTCCAAAGGTTACTGCAAAGACTGCTGAAAAATGAGGCCCCAAATCCACAGTAAAAGAATACAACCAGCTCCTAAGAAAGCCCTATGAAATTCCTGGGGTCACCATAAATTGACATTCAACTTGAAAACACACACACACCCTTCAAAACACAGATGAATGGAATAGCGTAACAACAGACTACTTCTGGCTCAGAAACAGCTGGAGCTTGGGCCTGAAGAACTTCAGTACTATAGCTGACACTGCTGTTCTACATATCTCTTTGGGGACAAGTCTCACTTGTCTCACTGAATTTAATGGGGCTTACTCTAAAATGGAAGCTTTAAGATTATCAAAAGTGATCAAACAGCTCCAATTGCCAAGAAAAATGAACTAGTAATATCATGTCAAGGAGACTGTTGGTATAGATATTGGAGAAAGTAATGTTTAATAAAAACCAAAGAAAGAAAGTTGGGAGAGTAAACAGGAACATTTTATTTAGAGATAGCTTTTATTTTATGAAAAACATGGATAGAGAAAAAACTCTTAAAAGCTGTTAACAAGGAAGTAATGGATGTGGAAGAAATGTATATGTCTTTATGAATGCTAATGTATGTTTTATGTTGTATGGAATTCAAGTAGTGTAAAATAAATGCTGTGTGAATGTGGTTTTGTTTTTGCTGTGTTTTAGCAATTTTACTAAAACAAATAAAAATATATATTAAAAAAGAAGACTAAGAGCAGAAACAGATGGCCCAAAAACAGATGCCATCCCTTTGATCGTCGGATCAGGAACCACACGCTGTGTGGCCCTGATCCAGCATTTTTCCAGTGCAAAAAAGGAGCAGCAGAATGTCACTCCTTTTTGTGCTGGAAAAAGGCACCCTTTCCGCTGCCACCGCAGCTTTTCAGCAATCCTGCAGCGTGCAGTGCCTAACGCCATGTCGCCAGTGCGCCAAAAAGCTGCCATCATGTAAACGGCCAAGAAGCTTCACAGCAGCTTCCTGCCAGCCTGGGGGCATGCAGCATACGTACACCATGCACCCAACCCACAAGGAAGCCGGGGTTTTTTGCCAGTCTGTGTCAGCCCTCAATATTCAATAAAATAAAAAGATGTATCATATAATCCTTGACAATAAGTCGAGGTCGTGTATAAAATGAGGGCAGATTTGGGGGCCAAAATTAGGGATTTTGATATGACCCAAATATAAGTCCATGGTATCCCTTCCTCCCCCTCTGTAGTGCAACTGTCCCTTAGGAGGACAGCCAGAGGACATCCGGGCTGAGAAAGGACAGGAAGCAAACGCTTCCTTCCCAAGCCCTTCCTCAGACCAGCACTCCCTTCAGCCAGGCTGCAGAGGATGCTCGGGGGACAAGCCTTATTACTGTATTGCATTGACCCAGGGTTTTTTGGTTCACTTTTGGGGCATACATTTCTAGACTTATAGTCGAGCATACACAATGTGCCAATTTTCCTGTCACATATTTTTTGTTATAAACAAAGAAACTCACAGAGTTCAAGCAGTCGTCCATACAATTGTAGCTGAACAAAAATATTTAGTGTTAACATTGATATACACCTCTTGTCTTGCCCACTTATTTGGTAAAATTTCTGTAGCATGCTTAATTGTGAAACATTCCACAGAAATTCCGCAGACTAAGTTTAGCTTGACTGCTCCTTTTGGAATATTTCCTATGGGAAATAATCAGAGTGACTTTGTTCCTGCATTTGCTTTGAGGTTCATGAGAGAACATCCACCTTCTACTGATGTAGACAGCTGTTCCATCATGGTTCACATCCATATATAGTTTCAGTGCTGATAACATTTTCAGATATTTTACTTCAGTAAATCATTAAAACCTAATACTAAGTTCAGTTTTCAAAATTAAAGCAACGTAAAGTCATAAGTAAACCAATAAAAACCACCAAGAGTTTTGTCACAAACCTAAGTACTTTGTTCTTTAACAACCTGCCATCTGTGAATGCTTTCACCACTTAAAAATAGATGGCTGTCTTCAAATGAATCCATTAGAACTGCAATAGGTTATATACAACAGATGGCTTGTTTATACAACAGTTCTGGGGAACATATCTGTTAACAGCTTCTTCTAAGTTGTTACTTGTGTCTATGGATCAAGAATACATGCAATGCACCCTAGCATTGCTATCTTATCTCTTTAAATGGGGAAGAGATGACAATCAAAAGCATTACAAACGTTAAAGTGTCACAAATATACCATATATGCTTCAGCAACTCCAGTATACAGTCAGACCACCCCATTCACCCCAATGGTGACACATGGACGCAGCTGCAACACCATTAAAGCCAACTAGACCTGAAGTCCCATGGTTTTTGACATCCATACGGGGAGGTCCAGAATAGAAACCCCCCCCCCCCGAAACAAAGGACCAATAACAATTCAACAGGCGTCTGTTCCCTTATTGCTGGGGAAGCATCTGACTTTCATTTCCACCCTTCCCATGAGCAATCCCTAGTGAGGCAAGTAGTCAGAATTCCTGTCACAATTTCTCCTCACACCAGAGATTGCTTCAATACGAGGGGGTAAGAACTTCAGCCAGCTGCTTCCTGATGGACAGGGGAAGAGAGGCAGAGTAACCCATTTATGTGATTCACAGAGACCACGAAGAAGAAATACTTTAACATTCATAATTTAAAAATAATCTGGATAGGTGTGCCAGAAGAGACTGGCCTTCACTTCTATTTTAAACACAGCCTGCATACCCAGCTGATGAATCTCTGCTGGCAGGTAATTTTGGGGGCAGTCTAAGAAAATGTCCTCTGGGTAACAGTTGTCAGCCTAATTTTGTCTGACTGAAGTAGATATCCCCCAGAGAAATCTGAGTATACAGGGCTGATTATACAGGAGGAGGTGATCCCATAGGCAACATGTACCCAAACCATGTAAGGCTTTAAAGGTAACAACAAACATTTTGTCCCTTGCCCCAAAAGCAATTGGCAGCCAGTGAAGTGATTTTAATATTGGTGTTACATGGTCTCCTAGATGTACCAGCAACCAATATGGCTGCCATGTTTTGAACAAAGTGAAGTTTCCAAAACTTGGTACAGAGGTAGCACAATATACAGTGCATTACTAAAGTCCAGCCTGGAGGTTGTGAGTCCATGCACTACCATTATTTATTTAATATGCTGCCTTTCTCCTGCACCTCTGTCTTGTCTGGATTAAGTTTCAATTCATTTGCCTTCATCCAGCCCAGTGCTGACAAGAGACATTGGTTCAGTACTCAGGCAGCTTCTTTAGAATCATAGAATCATAGAATCATAGAATCATAGAGTTGGAAGAGACCACAAGGGCCATCCAGTCCAACCCCCTGCCATGCAGGAACTCCCAGTCAAAGCATCCCCGACAGATGGCTATCCAGCCTCTGCTTAAAGACCTCCAAGGATGGAGACTCTACCACACTCCGAGGGAGTGTGTTCCACCGTCGAACAGCCCTTACTGTCAGGAAGTTCCTCCTAATGTTGAGGTGGAATCTCTTTTCCTGCAGCTTGCATCCATTGCTCCGCGTTCTGGTCTCTGGAGCAGCAGAAAACAAGCCTGCTCCCTCCTCAATATGACATCCCTTCAAATATTTGAACAGGGCTATCATATCACCTCTTAACCTTCTCTTCTCCAGGCTAAACATCCCCAGCTCTCTAAGTCGTTCCTCATAGGGCATGGTTTCCAGACCCTTCACCATCTTAGTTGCCCTCCTTTGGACCCGCTCCAGTTTCTCCACATCCTTTTTGAATTGTGGTGCCCAGAACTGGACACAGTATTCCAGGTGGGGCCTCACCAAAGCAGAATAGAGTGGCACTATTACTTCCTTTGATCTAGACACTATACTTCTATTGATGCAACCTAAAATAGCATTGGCCTTTTTAGCTGCTGCATCACACTGCTGACTCATGTTCAACTTATGGTCTACTTGGACTCCTAGATCCCTTTCACACATAGTTTCATTCAGCCAGATGTCCCCCATCCTATATCTGTGCATTTCATTTTTCCGCCCTAAGTGCAGAACCTTACATTTCTCCGCATTGAATTTCATTTTGTTAGCGTTGGCCCAGCTTTCTAGTCTATTCAGGTCATTCTGAATTTCAATCCTGTCTTCTGGAGTATTGGCTACTCCTCCTAATTTGGTGTCATCTGCAAATTTGATAAGTATGCCCCCAATTCTGTCATCCAAGTCATTAATAAAGATATTGAATAGCACTGGGCCCAGGACAGAACCCTGTGGGACCCCACTGGTCACTTCTTTCCAGGATGAAAGGGAGCCATTGTTGAGCACCCTTTGAGTTCGGTCAGTCAACCAGTTACAAATCCATGTAATGGTTACCTTGTCTAGCCCACATTTTACGAGCTTGTTTGCAAGAATGTCATGGGGAACCTTGTCAAAGGCCTTACTGAAATCAAGATATACTATATCCACAGCATTCCCTTCATCTACCAAACTGGTAATTTTATCAAAAAAAGAGATCAGATTTGTCTGGCAAGACTTGTTTCTCTGAAACCCATGTTGGCTTTTTGTGATTATGGCATTGGCCTCTAAATGTTCACAGACTCTCTGCTTAATGATCTGCTCTAGAATCTTTCCTGGAATTGATGTCAGACTAACTGGACGATAATTGTTGGGATCCTCTTTTTTCCCCTTTTTGAAGATGGGCACAACGTTTGCCCTCCTCCAGTCTGCTGGGACTTCTCCTGTTCTCCAGGAGTTCTCAAAGATTATTGCCAATGGTTCCGATATTACATTCGCCAGTTCTTTTAATACTCTAGGATGTAGTTCATCTGGTCCTGGAGATTTATATTCATTTAGGTTAACCAGGTATTCCTGTACTATCTCTTTACTTATTCTGTGCTGAGATTCCCCTATTCTGTCTTCTGCTCCATTATCCTTAGGTTGACCACCCTTTGCCTTTTCTGAGAAGACTGAAGCAAAGAAGGTGTTGAGTAATTCTGCCTTTTCTTTGTCATCTTTGAGCATTTTGCCATCTTCTGCACGCAGTGGCCCTACTGTTTCCTTCTTCTTCCTTTTGCTTCGGACATACCCAAAAAAGCCCTTTTTGTTGTTCTTAACCTCTCTAGCCAGCCTGAGTTCATTCTGTGCTTTAGCTTTTCTGACTTTACCCCTACATGTGCTGGCTATTTGTTTGAATTCCTCTTTCGTGATTTCCCCATTTTTCCATTTCTTATACATGTTCTGTTTAAGGCTTATCTCAGTTGAAAGTTCCTTAGTCATCCATCCTGGCTTCTTGAGACACCTACCATTTTTCATCCTCATTGGAACTGTTTGAAATTGCGCCTTCAGTATCTCCTTTTTGAGAAACTCCCATCCGTCTTGAACTCCCTTCTCTTTTAGTTTTCTTGACCATGGGATCTCCCCCAGTATTTCTCTAAGTTTATTGAAATCAGCTCTCCTAAAGTCTAGAATGCGTGTCTGACTATGCCTGGCTTCCCCTTTCCGCTGTATAACAAACTCCAGGAGAACATGGTCGCTTCCACCTAAGGATCCAACCACTTGCACCCCATTGACTAGGTCATCCCTGTTGGTTAAGATCAGATCTAAAATAGTTGATCCCCTTGTTGTCTCTTCCACCTTTTGGACAATGAAATTGTCTTCCAGGCAAGTGAGGAATTTGCTAGACCTTGAGGATTTGGCTGAGTTTGACTTCCAGCAAATATCCGGATAGTTGAAGTCCCCCATCACTACTACATCTCTCCTTTCTGAGTGTGTGCTCATCTGTTCTAGAAAGGCATCATCCAATTCCTCTGCCTGAGTCGGGGGTCTGTAGTAGACTCCCACAGTAACATCCCTGTTGTTTCCCTCTCCTTTAATGTTTATCCAGATGCTCTCCACCTGGCTTCCAGTATTGACTTCCTGGATCTCTTCACTGGTGTAAATATCCCTGACATATAATGCTATTCCTCCTCCTTTCCTGTTTGGCCTGTTTCTCTTAAAAAGGTTATATCCCTCTATTTCTACATTCCAGTCATGAGACTCATCCCACCAGGTTTCAGTGATGCCTATTATATCATATTTGCTCTGTTGTGCTAGGAGTTCGAGTTCATCCTGTTTATTTCCCATACTCTGTGCATTAGTGTAGAGACATCTAAGAACATGTGTTCCCTTTACTTGCTGCCTGTGCAAATTTTTTTGCTTCCCACTGTTGGGTCCTTGCACTGTTTGCCTTGTTCCCTCTATGTCAGTTTGATTATTTTCTCCAGCCCTTTTGCCTTCCAAAATAATGTCTCCCTCCCCCATATAACTCAGTTTAAAGCCCTCCTGATCAGATTTTTGAGACTTTTGGCAAAAATGTTTTTGCCAACTGGTGTGAGATGCAGCCCATCCCTTGCCAGAAGTCCCTCCTCATGGAACCGCAGCCCATGATCCAAGAATCCAAACTGTTCTTGGCGGCACCATCTACGGAGCCAGTTATTCACCTCTGCTATTTTCTTCTCCCTTCCTGGACCATGCCTTTCTACTGGGAGAAGAGATGATATGACAACCTGTGCATCCATCTCTTTCAGCTTCCTTCCTAGAGCCTCATAATCCCTTATGATATTCTGAAGGCTGTGCCTTGCAGTATCATTGGTTCCCACATGAACCAGAAGAAAGGGGTGTTGATCAGTAGGCTTGACAAGTCTTGTCAGCCTCTCAGTTACATGATGGATCTTTGCCCCAGGGAGACAACACACCTCCCGAGACATCTTGTCAGGCCCACAAACCATTGCTTCTGTACCCCTCAGCAAGGAGTCCCCCACAACCACCACACGCCTCCTCCGAGGCTTAGCAGCGGCTGTTCCCTTTCGTGGTACTCTCAGTCTCCCCTGCTCTGTCCCTGATGTCTGTCCCTGCTGCTTTTCCTCATCATCTCTGATAACAGAGAGAGATTCAAAGTGATTCTGTAGCTGCAAGCTCACAGAACGAACCGTGGTTTCCCTACTTCTGCGTGTAACTTTCCTCCAACCATCTCCTTCTTTTGTGTGTGAAGTGACCTCTTCTTCCTCAGCAACTTTCTCTGTGTGTTTCCTGTCCAGGACCATCTGGTCCTTTCTGTTCAAGAGAACCTCCTGCTCTCTGTGATGCTGAAGTGTTGACACCTGGGCCTCCAACTGCTGAACTCTTCCTTCTAAGAGGGCTACCAACTTGCACTTGGTGCAGGTGAAGTTCCCCACATCTATAGGCAAGAAGACAAACATCCCACAGGTGTTGCAGGTGACTGCTGCAGGTCCCTCAGTGTCCATAGTGAGAAGTCTTAAGGAGGCAATGAAACAAGACTGTGGGCTTCTCTTGTAAAACACCAGTGTAAAAAATCCCTGTGTGGCTGGCCTTTGTCCCCAAGCTCTGTTAGTGAGCTCAATCAACTGGGCCTATAGGTATCTAGAAAGTTCCTGGCTGCTAGCTCCTTCTAGAGGCAAGTCCCTGATTCACTTCCTCTGAATCCCCACAGCCCCTTAAGGGAATAGTGGGAAGAAAAGTATAAATATTGAATGACTTTGTCCTCACTGTGTTCAGGCTACCTTCTCCTCTGTACTTCCCCCCTGCCTTGGCTATCAAATATAAAAATGAGTATGAAAAGAAAAAATTCGCGCGCCGTTAGGCGCGCGCCTCTCCTAAAATGAGATTTCTCTTTCCTCCTCCCCAATGAACCAATGAAATGGCTCACAAATTCAAATTTTAAGGTCTTACCCAATCAAAAGGCACACAGAGAAGCACAGGTTTACCTTGAGGAAGGTATGGCCAGAAGCCTCTCCTAGCAGTTATATAAAATGAGATTTCTCTTTCCTCCTCCCCAATGAACCAATGAAATGGCTCACAAATTCAAATTTTAAGGTCTTACCCAATCAAAAGGCACACAGAGAAGCACAGGTTTACCTTGAGGAAGGTATGGCCAGAAGCCTCTCCTTGCAGTTATATAAAATGAGATTTCTCTTTCCTCCTCCCCAATGAACCAATGAAATGGCTCACAAATTCAAATTTTAAGGTCTTACCCAATCAAAAGGCACACAGAGAAGCACAGGTTTACCTTGAGGAAGGTATGGCCAGAAGCCTCTCCTAGCAGTTATATAAAATGAGATTTCTCTTTCCTCCTCCCCAATGAACCAATGAAATGGCTCACAAATTCAAATTTTAAGGTCTTACCCAATCAAAAGGCACACAGAGAAGCACAGGTTTACCTTGAGGAAGGTATGGCCAGAAGCCTCTCCTTGCAGTTATATAAAATGAGATTTCTCTTTCCTCCTCCCCAATGAACCAATGAAATGGCTCACAAATTCAAATTTTAAGGTCTTACCCAATCAAAAGGCACACAGAGAAGCACAGGTTTACCTTGAGGAAGGTATGGCCAGAAGCCTCTCCTAGCAGTTATATAAAATGAGATTTCTCTTTCCTCCTCCCCAATGAACCAATGAAATGGCTCACAAATTCAAATTTTAAGGTCTTACCCAATCAAAAGGCACACAGAGAAGCACAGGTTTACCTTGAGGAAGGTATGGCCAGAAGCCTCTCCTTGCAGTTATATAAAATGAGATTTCTCTTTCCTCCTCCCCAATGAACCAATGAAATGGCTCACAAATTCAAATTTTAAGGTCTTACCCAATCAAAAGGCACACAGAGAAGCACAGGTTTACCTTGAGGAAGGTATGGCCAGAAGCCTCTCCTAGCAGTTATATAAAATGAGATTTCTCTTTCCTCCTCCCCAATGAACCAATGAAATGGCTCACAAATTCAAATTTTAAGGTCTTACCCAATCAAAAGGCACACAGAGAAGCACAGGTTTACCTTGAGGAAGGTATGGCCAGAAGCCTCTCCTTGCAGTTATATAAAATGAGATTTCTCTTTCCTCCTCCCCAATGAACCAATGAAATGGCTCACAAATTCAAATTTTAAGGTCTTACCCAATCAAAAGGCACACAGAGAAGCACAGGTTTACCTTGAGGAAGGTATGGCCAGAAGCCTCTCCTTGCAGTTATATAAAATGAGATTTCTCTTTCCTCCTCCCCAGTGAACCAGTGAAATGGCTCACAAATTCAAATTTTAAGGTCTTACCCAATCAAAAGGCACACAGAGAAGCACAGGTTTACCTTGAGGAAGGTATGGCCAGAAGCCTCTCCTAGCAGTTATATGATAGAATTCTATGGAAAGGAGCGACAGAGTTCAGTGGCACCAGCATATTGGTGACACCACACCCCGTAATTCTGGGTGACCTCTCCCAGCAGTTTCATGTAGATATTAAACAGTAAAGGGGGAGGGGGCAGAACTGAGTCCTCAAGCTAATGGCCAGGGCATTGAACAGGATTCTCTTGGCATCACATTCTGAGTTTGTCCCTCCAGAAAGGACCAGAACCAGTGCAGAACAGTGGGTCCCCACAGAGGAGTCTCAGTAGGATACCATGGTAGATGGTACTGAAAGCTGCTGAGAGGTCAAGAAGAACAAACAGGGACGTACTCCCCCGCCCCACTAAAAAGCTTATGACTCTTCTGAGTGTAGACTCACAGCAATATAGTACCCATATCAGCTCTGGATTCTTGTTAATTTTTTTAAAAAAATCAATGTATGTAAACCCAACACTTCAGTGAATTTTAAATATGCATCACAATAATGTAATCTAACTTTCATTCAGAAAATATTCCATTATATACCCAACTGCCACATACCTAAAATAAAACCCAACTAGAAACAGCAGGCCTTTTAGACAAGGCATTCTCAGCCTATGCCCTCCAGAGGTATTGAATTCCAATCATTTTTTAGTATTGGCTACTGAGATGAATGCTGTGGTCCAAAACAGGGCTGCCTTAGCAACAAAGCATACTTTCTTGGAGCTCAACACAAAGATGGAAAAACAAAAGAGAGATCCACCAAGCTGGATAACAACAAATGTGTATCTACTCTTGAAGCACTTTAAATCTACAGTGAGTGGGGACCTAAACTTTCCTGATGTGGATCTGAACCACTGTTGCTACCCACTGAAAGAATCTGGGAAAGGGGGCAAGGTAGAAAAGGCCAGAGATGCTTTGTGCACTTTAAGTCCCTCTATAAAAATGCCATTCTCCTCTACACCTATTTTGACTTTGTCATACACTTACAGCAGCATATCTCAGAAAATGGCCTTGCAAGAAATAATATTTATGCACTCCATTGCACAGTGACTGAAATTGTTAAAAATATTTCACAAAAATAGTGCAAGTACCTTGAACTCCCAAGCAATACCAAACGTCTTTTAACTGCTCCATAGTATCACGAACGGAGAAAAATAATAAATGGCAGAGAAATAATAGGAAGACATTAAGTGAAATTATACAAAAATGAAAGCACTTTTCTGCTGCACTTCAGCATGAAGCATCCAGAGGACAAAGTCATTTTAATCATGTTTTATACTGCACTGTCAAAGTTATTACCTTACTAACCTTGTATATGCATATTATAAAAATCATCCATTTATGTTACAGTGAATTACTTTAGGTTAACACTCAGAACTCAATACCTGAAACGAATCTCAAGTGACAAGACGCTCATTAATCATAATTTTCAAATATTAACGCCACAACACAATGCCTTCTTCTTCACAGTTTGAAACTTCAGGTGATCAAATATTATTGAACACCATCTGCACAAAATTGCATACCCCTATTCTCAGTTCCAAATAGAATTTACTGGCAGCAGCTAAAAAGATAGATGGTATTTACAGATCTCAACACAGGGGGAGGGGGGCGGCCTTAAATAAAAGATGGAGAAATCACATACCATATGGAAAAAAATAAAACATCTCCACGTCTATGGAAACTTGTAAACTATCTTGTCTGATTAAGATTTACACAGAACATGTGTGCTTCACAACCCTTATCTTCACAAATGCTCAATATCCAGCAAAAAAAAAAATCTTCTCCTCCTCAAAGTATGCATGACTGGGTATTTTGCTGTGCCAGGCATAAGAAACTAGCCTAACTCTTTCTATGCTATCCCTCAAGCTATCTAGTAATGTAGATACAGTATATGGAGCAACAGAGTAAGGAAGAGGGAGATCCATGTAACCAATACATCTAGAAAATCAGAACGGTTTGCTTTCCCTGACTTTTAAAAACAGGCAGGTTTCTAGATAATTTTCACAGAGCACCAACATTTTAGTATAGAATATGCAAAATGACAAATACTGAGGGTCTGTTGAGAGGTCTGCAGGAATAAAGATATCTGTTGAAATGTAACGTGGGATTGATCCTACAGAATAATGGGTAAAACTTTAGAAATTCCAGAATTACAACCAGCTAGAAGACATTGCCAGATACACGTTAAGCGCTATAATCTGGGTATATTCCAGGACATACAGTATAACCTACAAGCATGCACAATCTGTTATTGTTTGTACCAGTCAAAGTCTGTTTAGCAAAAATGTGGAAGGGTGTGAATATTTCAAGCATCAAGTATGAAGAGCTTTATAATCAAGCCATAGGTTGCCATCTTTGGGGGGGAGGGACATACATTTTAATTAAATACAGATACACACACACACACACACACACACATATATATATATCCAATAAGGTTTGGGTACTTCAAAGTAAGTAGTGAGTGTTTGTTTGTTTATTTATATATAAAGGGGCTTTTACATATCTTTTTGGACTATGACAGATGTGCCAAGATATTTTAGCATGCTGTAAGATGTTATAAGAGATACAGCATGGTGTAGCGCTCCCATTATCTCAGCTTTAGAGGAAGGCAAAGGAAAAAATTGTCCAAAAAAACACACACACACACAGGAAAGGGTCACTTTAGTCAAGGGTCAAGTCAGAAATGACTTGAAGGCACCCAACAGCAACAAGATGTTATAATGTAGTGGGTATAGTTATTACTTTTATTTTATGTATTTTTCATTTTTGTTTCTTTGTAAATGAATTTAATTTTCTTAAAAGAGAGGTTTTTTTCTTGCACAGGCAGCAGCTTCTCTCACATCATTCAAGGCCAGGCTTTGAAGCAGAAAAGGTAGAATGACCCTTGCCTTGCTACTTCTCCTTTCCTCAAATAGTCCAGTACACAGACAGATAAAATCTAAATCTCCTGCATGTTTAAATGAAGGCAAATGGAAAGATAGGATTTCCCTATTAACTATTTATTTTGACAAGGCAAAACTGGAGGCTCCACTCCTTTTGGAAATACATCCTACAAAAACCATTAAGATCAGCAACTTTTTGTTTTTAACATTATTTTTCTTAAAAGAAAGTACAAGTCCAGGGACTTGAGCAGATGATAAAATCACCCTATTTCTAAATGAGTATTTGGAGATTAAGGGGCAAAACAGACTGCCCCTTTGAAACAGCGTGCTGCTGCCCCTTTCCTTGCCAGGTCAGGGCCTCAGGAACTGCATGCTGCAGCAGCCCCAATCTGGTGCTTTGCCGGTGCAATGGCAAAATGCCAGTTCTTTTAGTACTAGCAATAGGGTGCACTTGCTGCCACAGTGGCAGCTTTTCGGTGCTCCTTTAGCACAGCGTATCTACATGTTGCACCAATTGACCGCTGTAATGCCCCTGCCATTGGGTGCACAGCATGACACCAGCATTGGGGCGACCAGCGTGTGTATGCCACACCCCCATGACAGCATATAAAGCCAGTCTGTTTAGCCCCCCAGTTTACTTCTTGCAAAGTCAGGAGATCACTATACAAACACACTACATGCACTACACAAAACTGTGGTGACCACTAGCCATCTATCAAGCACTTGAAAATCCTTTGGTTTTTGCTATCTTAGGCAGACAGAACAATGGGACAATGTTTTAAAGTGGATCTCATGAGTCACAATTTGTACGGGATGAATTAAATCCTTGTAAAAGAAATTTCTTTAATTATGTTCAAGATTTCAAGTCTTGTTGCTAAATGTATGGGTAAGCTATTGGTGTCTCAAAATCTGATTTATGAAGTTTTTCATCAGGATTTACCCAATCCACACCTCTCTGGCCAAACAGAGAAACAGGTGCAACCTGCAATCAAAAAGTCACACATTTTTGGTCTTGTGATACATTCCATGAAAGAACATAACAACACGTGCATATTTAGGAATGGAGAGGAAAAACCTCTGAGTTCTTTTCTAAACTGTCAATTTCAGCAACTAAAGTTTGGTTGTGTTGCATGCATTCACAAATGCATCCATTTAAAATATCTGCTCTAAGATCAGCATGGCATTTAAATTCACATTTTAAAATTGTGAATAGAACCTAAATGGGACACATATGGTGGTAGGAAAACAGGACACTTGTAGAAATAGATCTGAAAGGCAAGCCTATCATTTCAGTAAGCTACTCACAGCAACATTTCAGTTTTGCAATAATCACATAAAGTATCCCAAGCTAAGATTACACAATTTGTCCAAGGACATCCAGAAGAGTTTCATAGCTAACTGGAAATTTTGATTCTGGCATCCTGCATCTCAGACGACCACGCTGTCCTCTACACCATACTAGCTAAACTTTAGACTAAGAGACAAACTCTAACAACAGGCTTTCCTGACTTTTGGTGCACAGGCAGCCAACTGCATTAGGGAATTTATTTGTAATAGTGTGTGATGGCTAATGGCCTGCACCAGAGAATTTCAAAAGAAAATCAACATGTGCTTTATAGACTACAGAAAAGCCTTTGATTGCATAGCTCATGAAAGGTTACAGAATGCTCTTCAAGACATGGGAGTGGATAGTCTTGATGAGGAATTTGTACTCAGGACAAGAGGCTACTGTCAGAACAGAACATGGAGAAATAGAATGGTTCTCAATTGGCAAAGGAATCAGACAAAGCTGCATGTTCAACTTATATGAAGAACATATAAGAAAAGCAGGATTGGACACAGAAGTAGGAGAAGTGAAAATAGGAGGAAAGAATATCAACAATCTGAGATACACAGATGACACCATAATAGTAGCAGAAAAGGAAGGAGAAGGGAAAGGGAAGGAAAGGAAAGAGTAAAAGAAAGGTGGAAGGATGAGAAGACAAGGAATAAGTAGAGATAAAAGAAAGAAAGAATTGAAAGCGTGGGGATGGTAATAACTGATAAAAGGGGAAAGATTTTGGTTGTATGTTTGTTTGATTCATTAATAACTAGCATTTGTATTTGTCTTTTATAGTTTTAATGTGCATGTTTTAAATTTAATAAACATTTAATTTAAAAAAGTTAATTGTATTCCCTATTGCCATGTATGGATGTGAGAGCTGGGCAGTTAAGAAGAAGGATAGGAGGAAAATCAACTCATTTGAAATGTGGTGCTGGAGAAGAGTACTGTACTAAGGATTCCATTGACAGCCAAAAAGATAAACAAATGGGCCCTGGAGCAGATCAAGCCAGAAATCTCCCTAGAAGCCAAAATGATAAAACTCAGGTTGTCATACTTTTGACACATCATGAGAAGGCATGACTCATTGGAAAAAACAGTAATGCTAGGAAAGGTAGAGGAAAGTAGAAACAAAGGAAGGCCACATGCAGGATGGATGGACTCTATTAAACAGATCACAAGTATGAGTTTGCAGGAGTTAAGCAGAGCAGTTTTTGGAGATGTCTCATCAGAAGGGTCAATGAGATCGACTTAAGGGCAGTTAACAGCAACAAAGTGTGTGATAGGGCCATGGTAAAAGTAATGCAGTATGATGGAAGAACTGCTTGTTGTGGCTCAAGTCTCACTTGCACAAGAGGAGCTCCCCTTTCGCTCATCTAAGATTTCTCTGCATATGGCCTAAAATAAAAAGGCATTAAAACACATAGGAGTTTATCATACTAGCGAGATCCCATGGGAAAATGGGATTTAAACAAGAGTTAAATTAAATTCCAATTTAACCAGAACCTACAAATTCAGGAAGTTTATCACACCGGATTGCTGCTAAAGTGAAATGACGTGAAGTTAAACTAAAGTTAAAGCAGAGAAAAACGCCACCTTTGTACATTCAGAATTTCCCAAAAGTCAAAAGCTGCAGTTTTTCTCTGGTTCAACTTCAGTTTAACTTTGCATTATTTCACGTTAACAGCATCATCGTGTGATAAACTTCGGGCATTTCCAGGTTTTCTCTAATTTAACTCTAGTTTAAATCCCATTTTCCCAAGGGATCTCGCTAGTGTGATAACTTCATAGTAACCAAACAGACCTTATTAACACTTTATTCTCTATTTTTATTATTTGAAAGATACTTCAGAGTCACAGAAAAAGTGCCCTCTCTCTGCTAACAATGAAAAATGTATAACAGCTGGGGGGAAAAATAGCTATTACAATGCAGTAATGAAATTTAAAAAAAAAATTTTTTTTTTAATTTCCAGGGAAGACAAAGGCTTGCTTTAACTCTATGGTTCCAAGCCAGTGACACACACAGAGCCAAGTAGACACACTTCCACCATGTGCTTCAACTCAAGTGTCCAAGAGTGAGCTAGAAACTTGTTTCTGGTATTCCATGCATCTATGAAGAGAAAAGCAAAAGCAAACACCATGCTTTTGGAAAAGAGGGAGTTTATCTACCTCCTTGCAACTTGTTGTGCTCATCAAAAGGCAGCTGAGTACTCACCATGGTGACTGGCTAACCAAAAGGTGGAAGCCTAAGTTTATCAATACATTCCAATTTGTCTGCCCTGTCATCATGTTAAATTATTTGTGGCATAGGCTTGCTGGCCAAAAAACATACTGTGCTTTGGCCTCACTTTGAAACTTATAGCAAAGATTTTATTAAGTTAAAAGTTATTTGCCTCAATCTTCACAAACTGAGTTGCAGCCATTAAGGGAGACTTTACAGATTTCAATCTCAAACTTGAAAGTCAATGCTAAACTGTATATATACCTAAACTTTTAACTACTGTAAACTTGTATCACCGTAGCTAATAAATCATCAAGAAAATAAATACCTCAGTACTTTTGTACTCATAGATTAGACTGTACAAAATTTTAAAGTGTCATTCTCTAAAAATGTCTTTACGTCTCAAGTATAGTTGTGCTAGATAAAACAGCCAAAGAGTTTGCAAGTACCAAAAAAAACCCCAAACCTACTGCAGTGTTCTGTTGTTTCCTAGCAACTAGGATCTGCTCAAGTCTTCTCATCACAAGTAGGCAATTTGTTTAAGATCTATTGTGTTTCAGGGCAGTCATGTGTCAAGAACAGCATAGCTGTGCACTGTAAGAAGTTTCCCACTAGAAATACAGTCATGTAAGTCTACCTCCCCCATTCCTTATCACCTGCATTGCTTGAAAAGCCCTCCCCTCCCCTCCCCTCCCCAAAACAGAGGAAGCCCCCTGAGCAGTATGAACTGAGTCATGGGAGTCTGCTGCAGAATCTGTCAACCAGCAGGAATTGAAATGGGGCTGTCTTCTACTCATGCAAGAGCACCTATGGATCCAAGTCACTTTCCTGCAGTCTGATCAACAATTCCAGTAAACACACACCAGTCTACAATATGGAGAAGAGGCTAGCACAATGACTTCCATAAAGTTATCTTGAGAGAGCTCAGCAGAGATCTGATTTGAGCCTAAGCTTCCTAATTCACACCTCAAGCTCATAGTCACTATGCTATTATTCTGGCTCTGTACCAGACAAGCCTGAATGAATGCCTTAATTCTGAGGTGCAAAGAAGGCTTGACTATGAACAGAAAAACGAAGAATAAGATCTTCCTCAAAGCCACTTCCATTAACGCAGACACAAGAGAATTGTTATATTGATTTGAACTTTCCATTATGCCTTCTTGTGCTTCATAAACCATTTTGCCTACTTCTCACAGCATTTGGGGGCTTCTTTTTAAAAGCCATTAATTCATGATGAACATGTACAAAGTGACTAAGCTCTGGCAGCAACATTTCAAAGGCTGAATAGAAGCTACCACAATGCAAGTTTGCTTGAAAAAAAACTCACATTTAAAAATGGGAAGCAATTATGTCTGTGGGCAACAGAATTCTAGTGGGGGGACAGGGACAAGATTTCAGCCACTTCCAGTTGGACAGGCAGACTCATTTTTTAAAAAAGTCAAAAGACTAAATGTAAAGTGCTTCACACAGGAAGAACCTGCAGAAGATTAAGATTATGGAATTACTCAATAGATAGTAACATACCAGAGAGTGACAAACTGACCGTAGATCAATACCGATACTGTAAAGCAAATGGTCAAAGTCATTTTTACTTATAACAGGAATAATTCTTCCTAGGCACAGTTATATTCAGTCTCACTGAGACAATGTTCAGATGTTCTGGGCAACATAACTGAGGATGGTATGCCAAGTTACATGAAAGATTCAGATGAAGATTATGTATTTATCATGAAAGTCTTCACCTGAATCCTTTATTGTAAATGGTCAAGGCTTTACTACCCATGACAGGTCTTTCATCTTTTAAAAACATTTAGTAGATGTGTTTATTAAAATACTTATATCTGCACAAACGGGTTCTTGTAGCTGCCAGATGTTGCCCATCAATTTAACTTTATCCCACGTCCCAGTTTGACACTTGTGCAAATGTTCCCTGCAAGTACAGACTTTGGTTTTTATCCCACAAATATTCACAATTTTGTTGCAATCTACATGTCGAAAGACTGAAGAAACTGTTCCTCAGTCTTCACAGAAAAAAATTCAAACATTATGTCCCATCCTCAAGGAAAGATGGAACACTACATTTGTTATGAATGCTAGTTTGAGAGCAGATTGCTGGGAGATTTCAAGTGTGGATTCAGGCAGCAGACCCTAGAAACCTACTCGCTGAGTTATCAGGACAGTTCTCCCTCAACCTCTTGTTAAGTTGTGACATACACAGAGATTTCCACATAACTGATTTTTAAGATTTAAGATATTTCAGAACTGACATCTCTGATGGATTAAGGTAACTTGAAGCCTGAATCAATGTGCTAGATTCCAAGAGGAACACAAAGAATTTAAATACAGTCTAATAGAGAAAAGATTTCATTTGACTCTTTTTTACTTTTAAAAAATTACTGCTTTCAAGCTAGGCAAAGAATGGTTTTAATAGATGTACAGTAGAACATATGTTGTACTTGTGCTTATCTCAGTTAAGAGTTTTCATTCTGCTACTATATTAACAAATGGACCAATGCAGAAAGGGACTTCTTTTAAGAGTGAGCTCTCGAAAAGCATCTGATCCATGGTACTTGCGAATATAGTTCAAGGGACAAAAGAAAGAAAACAGATGCTGAATTTTATTTAAAATGACATACTGACACGCATTGCATTGTGTTGCATGTTCTATACTATATTGTGCAACTCCACGCACAAGTATTATCATTAAGAACAGTGGCCAATATACACATTCCTTGCCACAAGGAATCCTTTAATGTTTGATGCTGTTGTGTATCTTCAAGTCATTTCCAACTTATAGCAACTCTAAGGTGAACGTAACATGGGGTTTTCTTGGCATGATTTATTCAGAGGAGGTTTTAGCACAACATAATAGTCTATCAATATGTAATATTTTCTGCACAAACCCCTCTTACTAATTATTAATTATAGTTAGTAACTGAAAACACTCAACTCCTTTGTTGCATATTTATTATGTTTCTACACAGGAATAAATAAAGTATCTTTTAAAAGCTTGCATTAGCTTGGCAATTTGAAGCTGGGAAAATATGTGAAGGCTGAGAACAGAGTGGGGAGTGAATTCTCCTCTCTCACTAACCTATTTGCACAGTTCTCAAAGCTATTGGGGAGTCACTACTGATTACTACTGATATTGATAGTTATATTATAGGATGCATTCCACTTTATGCAGCCTGAGAATGTGAAGAACAGCCATTCAAAGGTGACAGGCACCATGTGTGTGTTAGATCCATGCTCTCCTGGCTTACAAAAGCAGCCAGATGACAACTGACCAAGGCAGGAAGGGAAGCAGTGAATGCCTCCCTGCATTACTGCCTAACAGATGTATTTAATTTATAAACCACAGTTCTCCCAATCTAGGTTAAAGCAAAATATGGTTTTATCCTCTATTAAAAGAACTCTCTGTAACAAGCATTTAACTGCCCAAGGTTTTGCTAGTGGAAAAGCAATAAACTTGGAGGGAGAGAAGAGCCTCTGTAAAGAAATGCCATAGACTGGGAGCAACCTCTCCTGACTCCAGATGTGTCTCTAATGGTGTTGGAACAAAGAGAAAGCCATCCCCCAAGGATTTTAAATTCCATAACCAGGATGCTATAGAAGAGAAAGCCCTAAGTTGAACTGAGGTCAACTCTTTCCCCAACAGCAAGGATTTATTTTATATATTGAGTAACACAACACACTGACCAACAGTACTGCAGATTTAGGAATGACAGTTTTGCTTCTGTTCCCCCACCTAAAATTATTATTATATTGTTTACAGCAGAAGACAAGTGGCTGCAATTGAGAGCTGTCAAAGAAAACAAGTGCAAAATATCAATGCTGCCTCTTACAAAAGGCCCCCATATATACAGAATACAGTAAAGGTGAGGTAACATTTAATGAGGATAAGGCTTTTTAAAAATGCTGAAATACTTTTCAAATTCTGTAAGCAAAATCCCCATACCCTACCACTACCAATTTTCCCAGGCTGGATGCAATGTTGCCATTTATAAGACTGAGTCCAACTAAAAGGAAACATAAGGCTCAGAGCAAATTAGGAAGGAAAAGACTTACTGCCAGGGCTTTTGACAGTCTGGTTCTGTAATTGTTCAGGAGAATGGCAAGGAAATCCTGATGAGGGACATAGGCATAACCACCAAGAAAGTAAACTCTTCTCACACGAACTAAATCTGCAGCATCACTGAAAGGAACCTGAATAAGAAATGTAGATGTAGACACAATCTATAAAGAACTGGGCTAAAGTGCTAGTTAAACATATTATATAGGACCCAAATAAATCCAATGGCCCTTGTGGTCTCTTCCAACTCTATGATTCTATGATTCTATGATTCTATGATAGAAATATAATGTAGACCTGTGGCCAGCTTTAAGTGATTAGAGGATGAGTACATAGCTCTTCAGATACTGCAAAAGATCTGCTTCCTGACTGTATTAACATTTGAATTGCATACAAGAAACACAAATCTAATTTCATTTTTTGAATTTTTATAATGACTGTTCTCACATCATAAAAGCGTCCCTGCTTCAAACTGGGTCTGATTAAAAGAAAATACCTCCAAATATATATTTAACAAGTCACATACTTTCAGGAGCCATCCATCCTGAGAAATAGCGACAGAATAGTTTTCAACATTCACTAACATTGGCACTCACTATCATATGACTATATCATGGGGGAAATGGCTTACATATTACTGGCATAATTGTATTTATGGATACAAGCCCTAAAGTGTCTGGTCCATTCCCTGGTTATTTTAAAAAAATACTTGAAAATGCTTACTCAGGAAAAAGTATCCCATCTACTTATGTGAACAGAAATTGACAGTTTAGGATGTGTATACAGATTGATAGATCAACCACCCATTTCCTTTAGGACAAATCTATGACATGAGAACTATAGACAGAAGTAATCAGAATACGAAGCAGCAATATTATTTGACTAAGTGCGAAAAGGCCAGAATAAAAATAAAAGAATGTTCATCTATACAAAATGCTATCACAATCTTTACAAATTCACTTACCAGATAAAAGACATTATCTTTGACATCAGAATCACTAAAACCAGGAGTTGCACTTCGCAGCTCACCTGCACTCTCCTTCTTTTCATTTTCTGAAACCTAAAATAAATGTTGTAGTAGTTATAAAAAAATAACTGAAAATATTTTAAGTGAAGGCCTCTTAGATTGCCATGAATATTAAATGGGACATCAAAATTAACCTTAGTAAAAATGTGAAAATCAGGTGCACAACTGACAAAAAGACTAAGAAAATCTCAAGTGAACCAATAATGGCTACAGATGAACAAGCAGCTCTAAGTCTTAAGTTTATAAACACACACACCATACTGTGAGATGCTCGCTTCCATTATTGCTAACTTCCATTATTCATCTTGACCAGCAAACTGTGGTTAACATTAACTAGTTCTTGCAAGCAAGGGAACCTAAACCCATGATTTATGAAGCTGACCAGTTTCAAAATGCCACAGTTCATGTTAACCCAGCTCCAAAGTTGATTAAAGATTAGTGAATCCTAAAACATTACTAATTTTTTTTCTAGAGCTGCTTCTCAAGACTTCAGACTAGGTTATAACAAATAACAGTTCTTACCATTGCTAGAAGTATTATTTATATCAGTCCAACAGTATGACAATTTTAATAATGATATAATCATTTTGTCGTGGTATTATGCATGTATGGTAAGACTATTTTGTTTATCAAGTATATGTACAGGTTGCTTACCTGTAACTGTGTTTCTTCGAGTGGTCATCTGTGCCCTCACACAATAGGGTTTTGCGCCTGCGCAGAAGCTCCATTCGGAATGCTGAAAAGCTGAGCAGATTGGCGGGAGCCCCGCCCCTCCCATTCCCTGAGCATGCCCAATCCCGCCGATCTAGCTCCTCCTTCAGTTCAAGTCCGCCGCAAAAAAGGCAGGGACCTGACCGAGGGGAGGTAGGGCAGGATTTGTGTGAGGGCACAGATGACCACTCGAAGAAACACAGTTACAGGTAAGCAACCTGTACTTCTTCTTCATGGTCTCTGTGCCTCACACAATAGGGTGACTGAAAAGCTTACCTATGGAGGTGGGAAGGTCACTGCAAGATCGAAGAAAGGACAGCACGACCAAAACTGGCATCTCTCCGGGACCTGCAGTCCAGCCGGTAATGCTTCACAAACGTGGATGGTTGTGACCACGTGGCCGCCTTGCAGACCTCTGGCAGGGGAACACCTCTGAGGAAGGCAGCAGATGAAGCTGTAGCCCTGGTTGAATGGGCACGCACACCAGCCGGGAGAGGGCGCTTAGCCAGTTCATAAGCCAAAGCAATGGTTTGAGCAATCCACTTTGCAAACCGTTGTGATGAAACTGGGTTGCCTTTCCTGGCACCACCATAACAAATAAACAACTTATTGGATAATCTGAATTCTTGAGAACGCTGAACATAAAAAGCCAAAGCATGGCGAACATCCAGGGTGTGCATAGTCTTTTCCAGAGGAGAAGAAGGATCTGGATAAAAATTAGGAAGCACAATCTCCTGGGAGAGATGAAACGGAGAAACCACTTTAGGGAGGAAGGAAATGTCCGGTCTGAGGACCACCTTGTCCCTATGAAAAGTCAAGTAAGGCTCATCTGAGCGTAGGGCCGTCAGTTTAGAAGCACGTCTGGCTGAAGTGATGGCCACAAGAAAGGACACTTTGAGTGTCAGCAGTCTCAAGGAAGCAGATCCCAAAGGCTCAAATGGAGGCCTCATAAGCTGTGTAAGCACTAGAGAGAGAGACCAGGCCGGGGCCAATGGAGACAACGGTGGATAAAGGTGATGTAGTCCTTTGAAGAACCTCTTTAACGTAGGTGACGTGAAGAGGCGAGCTGACCTTGAGCCAGGTGGCTGGTTGGCTACAACAGCCGACAAGTAGACCTTGAGGGAAGAGAATGCCAGGCCTTGATCCCTGAGGTGCAGCAGAAAATGCAAGACAGTAGTAAGGCTCACAGGTGAGGAAGGTTCAGACCTAGCCTCCGCGAAGGCACAGAAACGCTTCCACTTATATGCATAGGATCTCTTGGTGGAGTCCTTTCTCGAGGCAGACAGGACCCTGAGCAAATCAGGAGACTATGGCTGGATCCTCCACGCCGTCATCCGTAGATTGACCAAGTCCGGGTGCAGGACCGCTCCATTGGAGTGAGAGAAAAGGTCTGACCACTTTGGCAGGTGGAAGTATTGGCCCCTGGCCAAATGAAGAAGAGGAGTGAACCAAGGTTGTCTGGGCCAGAATGGAGTCAACAGTATGGCGTTGGACCGATCTCTGGCCATCTTGGCCACCGTCCTTGAGATCAGAGGAAAGGGCGGAAAGGCATACAGAAGGTCTCGACTCCAACTGCAAAGGAAGGCGTCCCCCATGGAACCTCGTCCTTTGCCCGCTCTGGTGTAGAATGCCCGGCATTGGGCGTTCTCCGGTGTGGCAAACAGGTCTACTGAAGGAATTCCCCAACGAGACGTCAGGAGATTGAAGGATGGGCTCGACAGAGTCCATTCGTGCTGCAGCACCTTGTCCCTGCTGAGGGAGTCTGCCAGCACATTGTCCTTTCCTGCCAAGTGAATGGCCACTGGATGAATGGATCGGTGGTGGCACCACGTCCACAGCTGCTGGGAGAGACGCAAGAGGACTGGAGAGTGAGTTCCTCCTTGCTTGTTGATGTACCAGGCAGTGGTTGTGTTGTCTGATACTACTTGCACAACTCTGTGGAGCAGGTGATTTTCGAACGCCCTGAAGGCTTTGATGACTGCCAACAGTTCCAAGGCATTGATGTGCAGTTCTGCCTCCTGTGCAGACCACTGTCCTTGTACACACAAGCCGTTGAGATGTGCGCCCCATCCTGACATGGACGCGTCTGCAGTGACCATCCTGGACGGTTCTGGCGTCTGGAAGGGCATCCCCTTGAGGATGTTGGAGGGAGACATCCACCACTTGAGAGAGTCTCTGACATGAGGTGGCAACGAGAGTCTCTTGGACGGATTGTCCCTCAGATGATCGAAGGAAGCCAGGAACCAAGCTTGGAGAGGCCTGAGCCTGAGACGAGCCAGGTAGGTCACCGCTGTGGTTGAGGCCAGGTGGCCTAGCAGTCTCTGGATGTCCTTTGCAGACGGAAGGTGAGTGTGAAGGACGGATTGCAGTTGTTCCCAGAGGGCTTCCGCCCGCCTGGTGGGAAGGTAGGCTCGACCCATCACAGAGTCCAGGGACGTGCCTATATAGTCTATCACCCTCACAGGGTGGAGAATGGATTTTGGTAGATTGACGTTGAGTCCCAAGTCGGCTAGAAGGTCCAAAGTGTACTGGACGTCTTTGTACAGTTGTGTCTTGGAGGATGACACCAGAAGCCAGTCGTCGAGGTAAGGGAATATCTTTATTCCTTGGAGACGAAGATGAGAGATGACCACTGCCATGCACTTTGTGAACACTCGAGGAGCGGTAGAGAGGCCGAAAGGAAGAACGGTATATTGATAGAGATCTCCATCTATGGCGAAACGGAGATACTTCCAATGTTGAGGCCTGATGCTGATGTGAAAGTAAGCATCCTTTAGGTCTATGGATGCAAACCAGTCCCCTTGGTGCAGGAACGGCAAGATGGATTGGAGAGTCACCATCTTGAACTTGCGAATCATGATGTATGAGTTGACGCCTCTCAGGTCCAAGATGGGGCAGAGACCTCCTCCTCTCTTCGGAACTGTGAAGTACCTGGAGTAGAAGCCTTGGTGTTTGAAGCACGGTGGAACACGTTGTATGGCTCCTTTGTCGAGAAGGGAGGAAATCTCCTCCAGAAGAGGAGGAGAGGAGGGAGTGGAACAGAAAACGCCATTTGGTGGAATATTTGAGAACTCTATGGCGTATCCCAGGCGGATGATGGTAAGCACCCAGGAGTCCGTGGTGATCTTGGACCAGTTCTCGTAGAAATGGCGAAGTCTGGGGACTGAAGAAAGGGAGACTGGCAAACAAAAATTGGGTGTCGCCTCCAAGAGCCCGTCAAAAGTGCGACTTGGAGGAAGGTTTCCTGGAAGGCTGTTGCTGCTGACGCTGCTGGCCTTGCCTTCGTTGTTGCTGCTGTTGTTGCTGTTGTTGAGGTTGTCTGTAAGGCCTCCTATTGTAAGGCTGGGTCCTGTAAGTAGAGGACGGAGCCGAACGAGAACGGGTGAAGCCAGGGTCATAAGGCCTTTGGCGCCAGACCCGACTAGATGAGGGCTTGCTAGGTGTCAGCCCAAGTCTCTTTCCGTTCAGACGAGCCTTGGCCATGGTGTCCAGTGATTCGTCAGTCTTGGCAGCGAATAGGCCTTCACCATCAAAAGGAAGATCTTCGATCTTGGACTTAGCTTCCTCAGACAGGGAAGCGGACCTCAACCAGGCGAAACGGTGGAGTGCCACTGCACCGGCCATCACTTTCGCAGAACAGTCAACAACATGTCTAGCTGAGTGGACCTCCTGGGCAATGAGGGAGAGTGCCGCAGCGTAAAATTCCTGAGCTGCCTCTTGTTGTGCCTGAGGCAGGTAGGGAATAAAAGCAGCCACACGATCCCACAGAAACCTCTGATAGCCGGCCATACAACCTTGCATATTGGCGACCTTTGCTGCCAAAACTGCAGAGGAGTAAAAACGATGACCAAAGATGTCCATCCTTCTGCCATCTTTGTCCACGGGGGCAGAGTGAGACTTGCCTGTAGACTTACAGGTAGATTCCACCACCAGGGAGTTAGGAGCCGGGTGGGTGAACAGGAACGGTGCTGTATCCGACTGCACCCGATACAAAGAGTCGAGCTTCTTAGAGGCAGGTGGTGTCGAGGCTGGCTTGTTCCAAGAGGCCACCATAATGTCGGAAAAAGAAGGCAAGAATGGAATGACCGCTGGTTGCTGGGGACGTACCACGAGGCCATCGATGGGGTCCCTGGGAGGCTGGGCCGTCTGCGCCGTTTGGAGGCCTACTGCCCTTGCCATCCTGTCGACAATTCCAGTAAACAGGTGGAGGTCTTCGACAGGCAAACCCGGTGTCTGGTCCTCAACTTCCTCATTGGGAGAGGAAATGGCAGGCTGTGGGGAGTCGGGACGGTTGTCCGTCTCTCCCGTGGATTCCTCCGTAGACTGGGAGGCTGGCAATTGCGGATCTACATAAGGCTGTGTTGGCGCCGTAAAGAAGGTCGACGTCGAGGCGTCCGCGTAACTGATCGGAGCGGAGACTGTCGACGTCGAAGTAGTAATCGTAGCTGAGGCCGAGGCGGTCATAATGGCGCTCGATTCCTGGGGTTTCGACACCGTAGCTGTCGAGGCCGGCGGGGGTGATATGGCCCTATATTCGGCTCGGGACCGAGAAGGAGAACGAGATCGAGAGCGAGATCATGAGAAGTCCCCGACGTGGAGGTCACGGACATGGTACCGATCCCGGTACGAAGGAGAGTAGGAGCGGTAGGATTGATGACGCTCTCTCCAATATGATTCAGCCCGATGTCGCG
This sequence comes from Urosaurus nigricauda, assembly GCA_034509955.1. NCBI lineage: Eukaryota > Metazoa > Chordata > Lepidosauria > Squamata > Phrynosomatidae > Urosaurus > Urosaurus nigricauda. Next base: position 248,581,915 of record JAOEGL010000001.1, on the reverse strand, counting down.
CCAGAAAGGAGGCCAACGAGTGGGGCGAGTCGAAGTAGTGCTCCTCAAACGGTTCCGGAGACTTCCAGGGTGGAGGAGATGGGAACCGCAGCCTGTAAATGCGCTCCGAAGAGGCTAGGATTTCCTTCGGTGGCACAGAGGTCGGAGCCGAAATGGGTGAAACAGTAGAGACCGAGGTCGAGACCGTCCCCGTAGGGGCGAAGACCTGGGTAGATGCAGGCTGAAATGCGGGTTCCAAGGTCTCCGGCGCCGAGTCTAGTACAGTGACCGGGGCCGGGACAGAGAGGTCAATGGCCGAAGGCTGTCTAAGAAAAGACATGGCCAGGTTTGCCTGGGCAGCCGCCGAGGCAACCAAAGTAAGGACCTCCTTATGCTTATGTTTTTTAGCTTTCGGCTTCTCCAGCTCGGTGGATGAAGGCCGCTTCTTGTCTCTCTGTGTTGCCCTTCGGGGCGAGACATAGTAGTCGTGGTCGAGGCCGACGCCGAGGAGGCTTCCGTCGGTGTCGAGGCCGACGTCGAGGTCGGTCTTTTGATTTTCGGAATCCTCAGGAACTTAGAGATGGGAAGGCGTCCTAAGGGGTCCGTGGACGGTTCCGAAGAGTGGGAAACCGAGAGGGCCTTTTCCCACAGATGGCGAAGCGTGGCGGGGTTAAAAGCCTTGCAATGCTTGCATTTCTCCAGGATGTGGGAACTGCCTAAGCAGAAAATGCACTTCGAGTGTCCATCCACAACCGGGATTTTACCGCCACAGTCGGAACATTTCTTGAACGGGGCGGCCATAAGAGGCCGGTCCGATCGCGAGGGGCCCGTCCGGGCCAAAACCCTCGAGTTCCGAACAAAAGGGGCAGCTCAAGGAAAAAACGGGAGTAAAAACGAAAAGACTAAGAAAACGAATAAAATAAAATAAAATAAAATAAACAAAATGAACAAAGTCTATTTTGCTACTCAGCTTTCATCACGATGAAGAGCACTCCGAAGGAGATGTTGCTCCTGCGTCGGACGAAAGAGAACTGAAGGAGGAGCTAGATTGGCAGGATTGGGCATGCTCAGGGAATGGGAGGGGCAGGGCTCCCGCCAATCTGCTCAGCTTTTCAGCATTCCAAATGGAGCTTCTGCGCAGGCGCAAAACCCTATTGTGTGAGGCACAGAGACCACGAAGAAGAAAAATTATTTCCTCCCAGTATAATCCATAAACTTTCCCATAGTGATGGATCAGATATTTAGTAACCTGTGGGTCATCAAAGCTGAGCCTATGTAAAACCCGTATTGTGTGAAACCCATGTGGATAGACTCAATCAAGGAATCTGCAGCCCTGAGTTTGCAGGACTTGAGTAGAGCTGTTGATAACAAGGAAATCTGGAGGTCTCTTCAGTTGTCATAAAGCTGACTTGATGGTAATTAACAAAAACAAATAAATACATGGCTTAACAGTACACAGGAAGGAAAAATGTGCAGAAATGGGTGCATTTACACTCACAGTCCTATCTGGTGCCTCCTCATTTTGTTTTTTTAAAAAATCATTAACATTTTAAAATCAAAGGTGGCACTGAACACAGCTATAGTGTAATGTGCAGTTAGTTTTATTTTGAATTATTTGCACAAGTTTATTGTAACTGTCAAAAACAGTTTTAGAAAGGTCCATTTAGATCTCTGTTGATAATCACCATCTGTCTCTAATCAAACTGAGACAATTAACAAATTAAAACCTTTAATTAGTTCTGTGTATGTGTTTCCCCCAAATTGCATTCTATTATGTTTATGGAAGTGAGAAGAGGCAGCCATGCTAGTTTTTCTTCAATCGTGTTTATTACTTTGTTTTTACAAAACTTAAGAAACTAACATACCATATGTGCAAAAAAACCCTATAGCCAAAACTGGAATTCTTGAAGTAAACTTTTCAGAACTATTCTGTGAATAATAATAGTCAAACTGTCACAGTGAGGCAGGGAGAGGAAGCAAGAAAAGATTAGCAAAAAACCACCACACTTTTACAAGAAACCCATTTGTACAGAAGACACACTGCTACCCTGTGAGAACAGCAGCCACATGATTTGAAGAAAACAATGGAGGGCACATTACTGTGGTTAAGAAAAGAAACATCCAACAGGAAGGCATGGGGTTATGTGTAAAGACAGACCAACCAACACTTGGCTATTCAAGAAGTAAAAAAGATTCTTAAATTACTGGTTTACTGCAAGAGACTTTTGTAAAAAAAAAAAGACACATCTAAAAGATAAAGTCATCGTTGGTAACCTTCTTCATATTGCACATAGGTGCTTAGCAGGGTCTCTCTTCTAATCCAGATTGCCACTTTCTGACTCAAACAAGTAGGTCACAAAGGTTAACAGAGGCTCCTGCAGAAGCCTTCCATTAGCAGGCTTTTCCTGATGTTTGGGCGGATTTCATTCAATTGGCTGAAACAAAGAACTGTGTGAGATCCTCTCCATGGGACAGCCAAGTAGTGCAGGTCTGGTCTAATCAAAACTCTTTGCCAGTGAACTGTTCCTTCCTGGAAACTCTGGGGGACAAGGGAAAGGTGGAAAGAGAGGCAGAGAAGGTGACTGAAAAAAGAAAAAGAGGCAGCCCTGCTCACTTGTGGTACATGGCCACCAGTAAATTACCTCCAATGGCATGGAGCTCTCAAGAGGAAAAAAAATACTATCCATATGCTGTTCACTCCTGGTGGGTTTTGTTTCAACCTCCCACTGATGGTTTCATCAACTTAGTAAACAGCTAGAACAGAAAGAATCAAAGAACTTAAGAGGTGGAAGGGACCACAAGGGTCATCTTGTCCAACTCTCTACCACGCAGGAATACACAACTAAATCAGTCCTGACAGATGTCCATCCAACCTTGTTTAAAGACCACCTAAGATGGAGAGTCCACCACCCTCCAACACAACCTAAAAAGTTCTTCCTAATGTTTAGGTGGAATCTCTTGTCTTGTAATTTGAATCCATTGGTTCATATTCTAAATTCTGACGCAACAGAAAACAAACCTGTCCCATTTGCCATGGAAGAGTGATGTGTGCCTGCTCTTGTTTCTGTTTGAAACTTTCAATTAAATTTTTAGAATTGAGGGGGTGGAAAGAAATTTAAAGATAACTGTCTTTATTTATTTGTATTTCTATATTTCATTTGTATGCCATTTTTCTCCCACAGCGGGAGCCAAGGTGGCTCTCATAGAGAGTCAATTAGAAAACCTTCAAAATAAAAAAAATTCAACAAATTAAAATCACGACATAAAACAGTATAACATCATTTAAAAGACATACTAAACTTTTAAACGATAAATGTAACATTCCAATAAGAATCTCCCCTGCTTACACATTCAAACTCTGCTTAAACAAAAAGTATTTGCCTATCGGCAAAAGGAAAGTACACAGGGGGTCCAGCCTAGTCTCCTGTGGAAAGGACTTCCAGAAGGTGGGAGTAGGCCTGGAGAAAGCTCTCTCGTGTGTCCTCGCCAAACAAGCCTGTGATGGTGGCAGGATAGAAAGCCTTCCCCCTGTAGATCTTAAAACTTGGGCAGGTTTGTATGGAAAGATATGGTCTTTCTGACAGTCTACACCCAAAACATATAGGGCTTTATAGATCATCACCAGCACTTTCAATTGTGCCCAGAAGCCAACCAGTAGCCAGAGAAGCTGTTTTAACAAGGGAGTTATATGCTCCCTGTAACTGGCCCCATTCAGCATTCTGGCCGCAGTATTTTGGACTCACTGAAGTTTTTGAATAGTTTCCAAAGGCAGCCCCACATAGAGTGCATTACAGTAGTACAAACAAGACGTAATCTGTAAACAGACCTGATGTCTCAAGGAATGGGTGCAGCTGGCGCACTAGTTTTAACTGTGCAAATGTACTTCTGGTCACTGCTGAAACCTGGGCATCCAGGCTCAGAGTTGAGTCCAGAAAAACACATAAGGTATGATAAGCTATGAGCCTGACATTTCAGGGGGAGCGTAACCCCATCCAAAAGAGGCAAAGTTCTTTTTCCCTGATCTTCCTTTTGACTGACCAGGAAGACATGGTTTCCAGAGATTTGATTTCTCTTCCCTGGACATATTCCAGCTTGTTGACATTCTTCTTGAAGCCATGGTGCCCAGAGCTAGATGAGGTATTTCAAGTGACCAAAGCAGAATAGATTGGTGCTACTAATTCCCTTGATCTGGTTCTTGAAGTGAGACCCAACTTGCAAAATGGAACACAAACCAGTTCTGAAAGATGCTGTACTTATATAAGACCAAGTCTATATGTTGTTGCTGCTGCTGTTGGGTGCCTTCAAGTCGTTTCCAACCTATGGTGATCCTACCAAACCTATCATGGGGTTTTCTTAGCAAGATTTCTTTGCAAGATTTGTTCAGAGGCTTGCCATTGCCGCCTTCTAAGGCTAAGAGCGTATGGGTCCTACATACTCCACAATCCTGCACTACCTCTGGATCTTCAGCCAGCAGTGGTGACATCTGCACAAATGCCATTTAGTACACTTGCTGCAATTTTTCCAGATTTCATCTTTGAGAAAGGTTCTCAGTTTAAATGAAACTATTCCTTTTAAGTTCTCTTGCTGGATTTGCCCTTTTTCCTAGCAAAATCAGTGTGAGGCACCACCTGTTAAAAACAGTTTTCTAGGCCAATTTCCCACAGAATTGTAGAAATTTAAAAACACTGAGAGCTGCCCCTTTCAGCTAGCACTCTCATGCCCTGCAGACACGAGGTTAGTCACTGTGAGAACAGAACGCTAGGCTAAATAAGCCTTTGGTTTGATCCAACATGGCTCTTCTTGTGTTCTTCTATTCTGCAGGCACTGATACTAGAAACCAAAAAAGCTCTAATCAAAACCAAAAAAGCTCTAATCAAAATTAATTTTGATTCTACTGCCAGAATTCAAAACTGCCAATGAACTGAATTTCAGCTACGCAAGTTAAAACACAGGAGATATCAGGCACTTTTAAGTTTTAAATTAATTAACAACTGTCAAAACTCAGTTATCATGTTACTTTCAGAGAAAGTCAAGAGCTCTCAGTTCATTGAAACACTGAATTAGCAGCATTCACATACTGCTTTTACTGCTTAATTAAATGGGTCTGAAAGTGAAATAAAATGAAAGAATCTGTCTGCTCTTATCAGAACAATTCACTGATAAAACAGGAATCTGAAGAGGTGCCATTTGTGATGCTTAACACATCCCCCAAAGAGATTCAGGGAGGGGGGGGGAGGATCATAACAAAATCAAAGAGCTACTACCTGGGGAAAAACCTAAACTTCACTAACTTCTACTATCCAGTCAATTTTTCTTCCAGCCCAGCAGCCCAGTAACTGAATTACAGAGCATTAGCTCCTCCAACTGACGATTCCAGGACACAATTTTTCCTTTTTCACTAGTGTAGAACAAGGTATACTTGTTGGAATTTGATTTAGAAAAATATATAGGTGGAAATGATTCATGTACCTATTTGTGGAAAATTCAGTTGTCTGTAAAGTTCAGACACACTGAAAACTGTCCAGTCGTCAACTCAAGAAAGATGTTTATGTCACTATTAGTACACTGTAACAGTCAATCATAATACACCCTGGCATTTTCCTTTTGTCATAATTAGTGACAAAACTTTAAGTAGAGCATCCATGCTTCATTTTTTTTAAACTAGAGTTTATCCCTCATCCCCATGCAAGGGACAAAAACTTCAATCTCATTAAGGCACTAAGGATTTTTAAGATATATATGTGTGAGGTATGAGGTCTTTTGTGACCATGGTTGCTGTTACAGTTTCATGCAAAAATCTTGTATCTCCTATCCCCAGAGAATATTCCAGTATCCCAGTAAGGGAGGAAATTTCAGTTTCCCCTGAATGGGACCCAACCTAATGATAATCTGAGAATGACCCTTTTCCCTCTCTGCATTATGGAACATGTTTTATCCTCTTACGTTACCATTGGTTAGGACAAAGAAGTACTGTAACCCAAAATGTGTATTTGTGACATTCCCTCTGATGGGCCCAGTCTCCTTAAATGTCAATCATTATTCAACAGAGGGGGGGGGGGGTTTGCAGGAACCAGCTGTTTTGGAAATACACTCTGTCTGCACATTTCCTCAGTCTAAACACTGTTACAAAAGCAGGCTTGAAGGGCTGTACTCCAGAACAAAATGAAAGCCAATGCTAAGTAAGGGATAAATCAGCAAAAATCACTGCAGCAGCCCCCTTCCTGCTTCAGATTTCAAAAAATTGTTGTATCTCAATTTCTGCCACGAGAAGGAGACTATGCAATTACAGAGGACCATGTCTGGATCCATGCAATTGCAGAGGACCATGTCTGGATCCAAACAAACAGGAGTGTCTAAGCGGTTTACAATTGTAAGCTATTTGCCCCCCAACAATCTGGGTACTCATTTTAGCGACCTCAGAAGGATGCAAGCCTGAGTCAAGCTTCAGCCCTTTGCTGGTCTTGAACTCGCCACCTTATGGTTTTGAGTGAGCGGCTGCAGTACAGGCATTTAACCACTGCGCCACCAGGCCAATATATCAAATATCTGTAGTTCAAAAGAGAAAGCCACAGTACAATTTCTACTATCCCAATGGTATAATACTTTTTAAAGTATTATACCATTGTCAAAGGGTTTGAACTGAAACCATCTGTGAGAGGCTTATCAGGTTGTCTGCTCTGGAGCTTTGACCTTTTCTCAAGAAACAAAAGTGTAACTGAGCAGAAACCTGCCTACAAATCTTGTTAACCTTCATCAATCACTTGTACCATACTGTAACATCTTTATCAGCTAAATTGACCTTCATAAACCTCATCTTAAACCATTCCCAGCATGGTTACAGAAAACGAAATTCCACCAACTTCCCTCAAACTCAGTTTACAAATTCATACAGTTCAGTATAATATATAAAATTACCAAAGTGTCTGATACATATTCACTGGAAGTCTTCATAACACTCATAATAATTCGAATCCTGTTTAAATGATTAACTGCACAAATCCCCAACCAAACTTAACATCCATCCCATTCCTTTATAAAACAGAAATCATAAAAAGTCAAATGAAGAAAGGAAAGGGCCATGTGTGTACACTGCAGGCAACATCAAATCCTGGATTAAAACTGGCTGATGACCCTGATGTGTTTGGATGTACAAAAGTAAGGTTCAGCCTTCACAGGAATCTATCTCCTTCCTGGCTAGTTTATCTGCTCACATTAAGCAGAAAATAATGAACCACGTATACTAAATGTGATGGCCAGAATCTTGCTTCAGGCGTGTAGCTGTGCTCAACCCCTAAAAGCCATCTTGGCCTCAGATGGCTTAAAAGGGATGCCATCAGGCCTATCCGGGGGTGGGGCGTGCACATGAATCACACCCCCAGAACACTCGGAAACCGCATCAGGGCCACCAAATGTGATCCAAGCGGTTTCTTACTGCTCCTTTTCACAGCCCATTCAGGGCCTGGCAGCAGGTTCCCTCAGCACCATGGCATCTGGTTGTAGAGGTCCTGCGGAAGTCCTGGGGTGATCAGGACGGGAGTGGCTTCTGGTTGCTCCTACTGTCCTGTCTGCTTAAGCCCCTTGAAAGCTAGTCAGTCATCCCAAGCAATGGAGCTCTTTAACACTGGTGAGCCGGATGCTACTGAATGATGTGACCAGCCCCCTTCCACCAGCAGAATGGCTGACTGGCTTTTAAGGTGGATTTCAGAAACATTCATAATCATTGGAATGGTATCACAAGTGTAGATGTGAAACAGTTATGTGGTCATAAGCCTAACGTACAACACTGTAATTGACGAACAGAACGCCAGCTGTTGTTTATTCACAACCTAGCTTATTAAACCACAATTTGGGACCTAATGTGATAAGCAGGCTTTCATACTGAGAAGTACTGTAGTGAAGATTCTTTTATTAGGTTTGCCACAGGGCACTGTCAGAGACCAAAATGGATTTCTCCTGACAAGCATTGCAACCTAAACCTATGCCGTGAGGCAGAAAATTCTGAGTAACAATTTTTAAAGTAACAGGTAAAAAAAAATATGATATAGGTATCAAGCATTTCTATACTGCTTCACACACATTTCAATAAAAATTCTGAATTAAATAAAATGATGAAAAGCCATGCCAATGCAAGGTACTTACAGAATCATATGTCAAATTAACGTATGCAAGAAATTTTTTAGTCACATCTTCATTTAGCTGAGTGAATCTGTAGCGAAAGAGATCCATTTCTTGTTGAATAAACCATCGCCTAAGTTCCTCCCTGCAATAGGAAATTTATCAAACACGTTGAAATACAGTTAAATAACACACACACACACAAGACATAGTTTTCAAGATGGACCATCTGACAGACAAACAGGCAAAAACATTAAACAAAGTCCCTGTTTCATATTCAAATTTCTACTTTTTTGGGAGATGTTCCTCACACAATTGGGTTTTGATCTGCTGTTCCTTTAACGATACCTGACCCTCTGACAGTTCTATTAACAGATCAAAGAGTCTTTTTCTCTCCATATCTAGTGATTCCTAAATTTTGTAGATAACACCTAGTTACAGGCTTGTTTAGCATTTTGCTGTCAAATTCCACTAAGACTGGTTAAAACAAAATTCCCACTCAGACACCCATAATTGAGTGAAAAAAGCTAGGGAACACACAGGAATACAATTGGTTGATAATACCAGTCAGGGTCTGATGGTACTAACAGAATACACAAGAGTGCAGGAGTGCTGAAGTTTAACTAAGAAAGAAAGAAAGAAAGTTAGTTAGTTAGTTCATAGAGTGAAGGGCAGAAGTCTCAAACTGGATTATTTCTGCAGTGTGTTTTGGACCTGTCGTTTCAAAATTTGCCCGTATTCCTCCTAATTTACTCCAACACAGGGTTGGTGCCAGAGTTCCCATGGACAGAATTCCACTCATGGGGCATTTCTGCTGTAGCAAGAGAGAAAGTGTGCATCATTTCCCATTTCTTGCCCCCTTTAAACTAAACCAGATGTAAACTAAGTTGGATCTCAATCCTTTCTGAAAATGGAAAAACCCTTCTATTCATAGAAAATCTACACCAGATTTAACCCATTGTGTTTTGCCTCTGATCTGATCATAATGAATTTCGGTGAACATAGACAATCTCATATACATTTTATGAATATCTGAAAATTACTGTGTTTTCTGGTTGAAAAAATATATTGGTGGATTCTGACACTCACATTTAAGCCAAATCAACACTTTACATGGTTCCATTCATAGATATAGCTGTGTTAGTCTGTAGAATAGTATTCAGAGAGATGCTGTAGCACCTTTGTGACTAAAAAAAGAAAGAAATTGGCAGCATGAGCTTTCATAGACTTAAGTCTACTTCCAAATGCATCTGAGGAACCTCCAAATGCATCTGAGGAAGTATACAGTACTTAAGTCTACAAAAGCTCATGCTGCCAACATCTTTCTTTAGTTAGTCTCAAAGATGCTACAAGATCTCTCTACTTATATGGTTCCAGACATTCAGAATTTCATTAATGGCTGCCATCATTAATGTAAAATATCATATATACTGTTGTATTCCACAAATGAAATTAGATAGTCCCGAAATAGAATCATAGCATCAGAGTTGGAAGAGACCAAAGGGCCATCTAGTCCAACCCCTGCCATGCAGGAACTCTCAATCAAATCCTAGATATATACAAATAATTATGTACCTCTTTGGAACAGATTCAATTTGTGTTCTGATTTTGTTTTTACATTTAACTGTTTAAATTTTAATTGGTTTCAACTTTTTGATATTTTAATTACTTGCTGTGAACTTTTGAACTATATTTATTTTATTTATTGTAAGATGCCTTGAGTCTCAGACCAAAAAGAATGCATATAAATATAGTAATAATATGTTAACAAGTCTTACCTAAATATTAATCTATTTTGCTGTGCTACTACCATCAAAATATAACAATTTAAACCAAAGCCTATCATTCACTTGCCCAATTACAAAACATTACTCTGAGGCAAACCCCACTTTAAATTAAGATTATTAGTCTGACTGGAAGAATCTAATGCAGGACATTAACAAGATATACAGAAGTGCTTCAGATGTAGCCATATTTAGAGCAGATCTGCTGAAATTAAATATGACTAAATCCAGGTGCCATCCACAGAGTTTTCAGGTCTTGATTACTGAAAGATTTAGGAACATACAAAGTAGATACCGTAATTTTAAAAGAATCTCAGAAATGTCTTCCTCAACTATAAAGTGATCAAAGTTCTAATAAGAATAATAGATGAAAAGCTTCATAAAGCTGAAACCTTTTGTTCAAAGTTAAGTGCTAAACTTGTGACAAGCAGCAATTAACTCTCTCATTCATGGATAAATGTGTTATAGATAAATGTCTTTCTATGAAGTCAAGCAACAATACCAAACAAGTGAAAAGCATCTGGTAGTAAAAGCAGAGAATGATATTGAAAGTATTTGCCTCATGGTGGCACCATTGAACCACTAAAAATCTCTAAAATAGATTTAGTTCCATTACCATCACACCACCAGATCCAATGAAATATAAAATGAGATGTTTACTTCAATTTGTTATGAGCCAGCTCCCACAACAGGATGAGAAAGATATAAGGCATTTCTTTAAAAACATTAAAAGATTAAGCAGAGCTGAAACTCATTAATACACCCCAATGATGAAAGCCTAAAACCAATTTCTAATCCAAATGAAAGTATGGTAGGCCCACTGAATCAATTCCTAAATGGTATGTTACTACATAAGCAAATCCCATTAATTCAATGGGACTACTTCAGTTGTTCTAGCAACTGGATTTAGGCCAGTGGAACTCATATCAGTGTTTTTAGAAAACTACTCCTTCTAAAGGTCTGGATTAACCTCTTTCATTAAAGGAAACTGTCACCTGCTTCCTAAAAAGCTGTGTGCCTTTACTGATTTATAGTAACTTTCACTCATTTAACTGTAATACCATATTGTTTGCATAGTATTTTACTGGCTGTTTTAGGGGATTTTCCTTTAAAAAGTGGAGGACAGGTGGTCTTGGACGCATTTCACCCACTGGGATGCCATGAGTTGCAGTCAACTCGAGGGCAGTTAACAACAATAAACAGTATCTAGGTTGCTTGGTGTTCTTGTATCCCAAAAGAACAGCAAATTCACTCCTTTCTTGCAGTGTCCAAGAAACAATAACATAACTAAGATTTTTTTAATCTTGACAACATGCCAAACTATAATGGAACTTCCTTTAACCATAATTTGAAGAGATGTCTAAATGAGCCACAATCATATTCCCTTCAGAATCAGAAGCATTTCAAAACTCAGGTTATGCTGGAAGTTCTTAGAATGGTGTTCAAATAATACAGAGGGAAAAAAACAATTTTGCAAACATAAGTAACCACACAAAGACCACATACAAGTGTAATTAAGCAATGACTTGGGGGAAAAATACCTACGTTTGGCAGTAAGCAAGTCGCAATATGAAGTGGGAAATATGATCTTTTCTTCTTCTGTCATAATCCTTTTCAAGCAAAGCCTAATTACAAAAGAATATGCATCAGCAAGAGAAAACCTAGATAGTATCTAGTGTGCTGTATAACAGGTAAGATCCAACACTACACAAATGAAGGCAGGCTCACACAACAGATATTTCTGTCTCCTCTCAAAGCCCCATGGAGGAATCACTGAAAGCAGAAACTTGTGTTAGGGGAGTAAGATTCTTCCACCTGATTTGAGACAATTCCTCCAATTGTTACAGAAAAAAACAGTACTCCCAACTTGTACTAAAATTTTGGATAAATAAAAAGTTCTTAGCCACTTGCCATAAGCTTAAAGGAGAGGCCAACCAAATAAATCTAGGAAGGGTGTTCCAGATTGTGGGCCCTGCAACAGAAACTGCTACATGGCACATCCAAATCAAGAGTGCTACTGGAATGGAGGGATGAATCTATGGGGCTCAATAGACTGCCCCAAAGAAGTAGCTTCCCACTGCCCCTTTCAGTGCCGGACCAGAGTCATAGCAACTGCAAAATGCCACTCCTCTTAAAGCCAGCAAAAAACTGCCCTTGCCACTGTGGTGGTGGCTTTTCAGGGGATTTTTTGGCACAGCGTGTATAAAAGCTGCGCCAAAGGAGTGCCATGATGCCCCCCTCCATGTGGTCAGGCATGCAGTGTGACGCCAGCATCGGGGCGGAGTTGGGGCATGTGGCATGCAGTCACCACACCCCCACTCCACCCCATGCCAGCCTTTCTAGCTGGTCTGTTTTGCCCCAAAGAGTCTCAGATGTTCAACCAACAGGGTGGATAAGACTGTACAAGATAAAGCGGTCCTTCAAACTTCCTGATCCTGGATCATTTAGGATTTTTAAAGTACTTTGCATTTTTATTTATTTGAGAAGCTGCATCTGACTATTCCTCTGTATGCAAATAACCATTTTAGGGTTCATATACAGAATTAAGCATTTGTGAGTTGTATGCAGACATGAATTGGAAACTGTTTGAGATAAAACATGTAATATTATCTGCAAAACTGACCCCATGGACCTGGCCCGACTGCATTTTACACAAGCAGAAAGTTTCTCAACATTTCTCAGAGGCATCCCCCAATCTGAATGTGACCAGGGCATGTGTTACAGTGGTCATCTCTAGGAAGGAATATTGCTATCGTATCAACCTAAACTGTGCAAAAGCACTCCCAAGTCACACCAGCCACTGATCTGTCCAAGAGTAAAGACAGGTGCCTCCCAACCTACAGATCAGGTCCTTCAAAGGAAACATTATGTCCCCAAGGATCTTTGCTTGTGTCTATGGTTATCTGGCCCTCATCTGTTATACCTATACATAATTGGCAGTACATTAAAGCACCAGTGCCACAAAACATGCTGAAAAAATCAACATTATATGTCAAAAGCTATGGAAACAGGCCTATTGTGATCCACATGAAAGGGAGCCCAATAATTTCCAGTACTGTATCCATTTCTTAATGTGACAACAATTCCCCTTCTGTTCAAGTGATTTTACCCAGAGCTGCCTCAGCTGTCAATGAAATACAGTGTATCTGTCTGTGCTTCTCCAGAATTTGAGGGACATTTTACTAAATTCTACTTACGTGGTATGGAAACTGGAGATTCTTGAGTTCTGATTCCAGTTTTTGCTTGTACTGAGGTGTACCTTTTACATAACTCACCCCCAGGTTCTCAACTACTTTGAGTACTGCAAAAAAAAAACAAACAAACAAAATCAATCCTAAAATGTGTGAGTGGCTTATCAAACATATTTCTGAAAACAAGTAATTGTTAGAATAGATGGACAGTAATAATTAGAAAAGAGAAAATAACAATTCTACACAGTAGGTAAGAATAGCCAGACTAAGAGAACTCATCATGTATTAACTCTTTAATGATGGGCATATAAACAACATGCCATAAAACAGAACTTCACAGAAATATAATATTGATCATCTTGGAGAGCCACATAAAACAAAACAAATGTCATTCAGTTCTGCATTATTACTTACATTTAAGCCTGTCAACAGCAAAGCTTTCAAACTCTATGAGAGAAATGTTTTCAGTTGGAGGCTGGAGATAGAATTGAAGACTAAATGGGTACTGATCTTCTTTGACATCGACCAGCCTTGACCCTTTCCATCTCCCTTTAGAAAACTGCATTTTTCTCTCAAAATTCCTGCAAAGTGTCACAGTAGGAAATTGGTACGTTAAAATAAATGGATTGGCCACAGCAGATGAGTATTTCAACAGCCATGTTTCCAAAGGTGCATAAAATGACAAACTTTCTTTAACGTGAAAGTTAACACATATCCAAGGTTCAATTTTAATGTTTCTTATTAGCAATAAGCACAAATACTCAGACTGTGTGGGCTTGGGCACTCTTTGATTTGCAGCTACTTCACACACCTCATGGTCAGTTTGTATTCCACTACTATAGCTGAAGACAGACTGGGGAAGAGTGACCAGACGTCCTCCTTTTCCAGGATATGTCCTCCATTTCAACCTTCTTTCCAGGAGGAATTCCATTTCAGAATGCCAGCATTCTCTGAAGATTCCAGCCACGGATACTGGAGAAACGTCAGGAACAAACTCTTCTAGAACATGGCCACATAACCCCAAAAAACCCACAAAAAGCTTAGAACAGTGATTACCAAACTTTGGTCTTCCAGGTGTTTTGCACTTCAAGTCCCAGGAGCCCCAACCAGCTTGGGCAACAGTCAGAAAGTCTGGAAGAAGAAGTTCAAAATATCTGGAGGATCAATGTTTGGGAACTATTGGCTTAGAATAACTAGTACAAATGAACACGCATCACACCATAGGACATGAAACATTTTGTTGTGTTGGTTAACAACAACTAATGCATTGGATTGTACGTATTATTTAACAATAAGTTCACTTATTGCTTTCACGTTTTGATTTGCTATCAGCTCTGAAAAGCAGGCGAGAAGGAAGAAACGCTTCTGAAAATTATTAATTTTAACAAGAGCAACACTTCAGTGCATCTAAAGCAGGGGACTGCTATCCACAAAAGGCCATGCTGAAAAGAGTCAGCCTCAAGGGTGCTGCTTCCCCCTGTGAAGGTTTATCCACACTGTAGAAATAAAGCAGTTTGACACCACTTTAACTGCCGTGGCCCCATCCTATGGAATCCTGGGATGAGGCACTGGAGCCCTCTGACAGAGAAGGCTATATATCCCACAAAACTGCAAATCTCAGGATCCCATAGAATGGAGCCATGGCAGCTAAAGTGGTGTCACAACTCCTTGGTGGATACACCCCCCCTTCTCAGTTTCCATTTTTATGTTTGGCTAAGTAAGAGTGTCTGTGGCATAGTTGTTTGGTCTTGGATGACAACTCTGGAGATCAGGGTTCGATTCTGCACTTGACCCTGAACCCCATTGTGAATTTGGGCAAGTCACACTCTCTCAGCCTCCTCAGGGGAAGGCAACGGCAACCCCCTTCTGAACAAATCTTGCCAGGAAAGCCTCATGATAGGTTTGCCTTAGGTTTGCCATAAGTCAGAAACAACTTGAGGCACACAACAACAACAAGAGTGAGCCCCACGGGACTCAAGGGGGCTTTGTTGCTGCTGTAGTGTGCCTTCAAGTCATTCCCGACTTATGGTGATCCTAAGGAGACCCTTTCATGGGGTCTTTCTTGGCAAGGTTTGTTAAGAGGAGGTTTGCCATTGCCTTCCCCTGAGGCTGAAAGAGTGTGACTTCCTCATGGTTTCCCAGTGGGTTTCCTGGCGACCTTAAGGCAAACCTATCATGGGGTTTTCTTGGCAAGATTGGTGCAGATAAGGTTTGCCATTGCCTTCCCCTGAGGCTGAGAGAGTGTGACTTGCCCAATGTCAGCCAGTGAGTTTATATGGCTTATATGTGGCTCTGTGTGTGCATATACCGTATGTGTGTGTGTGTGTGTGGAGACCAGGCTTTGAATCCATAGTTATATATAAGTCATATATATGTGTATGTATATATGTATATATAATATACGACTCTCTCTATATACTCTTCCGGCAGGCCTCCAGAGAAAGAAAGAAATGGACCAAGTTCTTGTTGTTTTATTGTTCAAACTGTCATTTTGAATAAGTTTTAATTGTAAAATGTTTAATTCTGTTTTAATGGGAGGGAGGGTTGGGGGATATGGAATGTATAATTTTAATGGTGTAAGCCACCCCAATTGCCTGAGTGCAGATGAGGCAGGATATAAATATATTATTATTATATACTGTATATATGACTATCTATATATATATATATATATATAAGAAGTCATACATATATATACAGTGTATATGTGTGTGTGTGTCTGTTTATATATATGCCATATATATATAAAACTATCTCTCTCTCTATATATATATATATATATGACTATATATATAATTTATGACTATATAATATATCTATCTATCATATATAATATGTTATAGATATATCATATATATTTATTATATATATAAAATATATATATAGTATATGACTATATATATATGTAAATAATATATACATATATAATATATATATAATTGTATTACATATATAAAATATTGTATTATATACACTATTATAATATGTATATATATATATATATATATACACATATATATGATATTATATCTGTGTGTGTGTGTGTAATCACAGAGAGAGAAAGTCACATATATAATATATACACACTGTGTGTGTGGCTGTTATGTATGACTTTGTAGGGATTCGAACCCTGGTCTCCCAGAGTCATAGCTCAACACTCAAACCGCTACGCTACGCTGGCGCAAACACGCGCTGCTGGAAAAGGAACCCCCAAAACCCAGGAACCCCCTCCCTAACGGCCAATTAATGCGCGCGCGCGCACCCCTCCGCGCGCCACCCCTCCCTCTAGCTCGACAACAGCCCATCATCACTTACAGTCCCTTCCCGGCGTTCGACGAGCGAGAGCGACGGCCGAGACTATCTCCCAATAATTTCCCGCGCAAAACACCACCAGCCCCGCCCCCTCCCCGCCGGCCGGTGACGTAACCTCGCTTCCTCCTCTCGTCACTCTGTCCCTCCTTCTGACCACGCCCTTCCCTCAGGCTTCTTCCGTACGCGTCCCTGGGTTGCCACGGCAACGTGCGCATTTTCCCCCCTCCCTCCTTGCCCGGCTTCTTTCCTTTACTTCCAGGGCCTGCTATCCCAGAGACACGTCAAGGCGGAAGTGGGAGGGCGGGCCGGAAGTTGCTAGGCGGTGGAGGGTTCTTCTAAGGCTATAGAGATAAGGGAAAAGGGGAGTGCGTTATAGGGACAGTACACGTCCGGTTTCCATTTGAAGGCCGCCCAGAGGAAAGTCAATTGAGGGTTGGCTCCACTCATTATGCCTTCCATATACAGAAGCCTTTTTTGTACCATAGTCACTCATAAAGCATCACCCCCATGTGTCACTGAATAATATAAATATGAATAATAAAAAATAAAATATAAATAAAATAATAAAAATGTGGATAATAAAAATAGGGCAATATTTGCCACATAAACAACTTGGATACAAGACTCAAATCTTATAAAGATAATAAAGTTTAGTAGGAAAAGACACCCCATTACAAAATGGACTGATTCACTGCTGTTTATATTTTAACATTAGTAGTAGTTAGTTTATTATTATTTTTTAATTAATTTTTGTAATCAATGTTTTAGCTTTTGTCTTTTTTAGTATATCTTAACCCGCCTTGAATCCCATCATGTGAGAAAAGCGGGATATAAATCTTGGGAATAATAAATAATTATAATAATAAACACAGCATTGAGTTTGGAAGTCTCTCATACATAAAAGTTGCCATCATTTGATTGCCAATAACAAATACTGTGGCAAATTGCCACCGTTCAATAAAATGTGTACATTTGTGAAGCAGCAATAAATAAATAAATACTGTCACTGTTTACATCTGAAATGACTGAAAACAAATGGGAAAGCATAGGGACATTGGTCTTTTTCTGGTTGTTCTTCTTTCGTTTCATACAAAGATCTGTTTTATACCAATCCAAATCCCATGCATAAACGGGGTTTAAATACCAGGGAAATCCCACAAAAGCAAGATTGTTTTCACACACATCAGGCTCATTGAGCATTAATGCAACATTAACCCAAGCAGAGAGTGAGCAAAATCGAGCCACTTTGTACTTTTGGGATTTTCCCATGTTAATGCTTACATTAATGCTGAATGTGCCCGACATCGTCTAAAAACAATCCCGCTTTTGCAGGATTTTTCTGGATTTAAACCCCATTTTTGCACAGGATTTGGTCACTTCCCTCCTGCGCAATAAACTCCATAGATATTTTAACTCCAGGTTGAGCATTTATACAGTTTCTCTGGTGTGAGAATTTTATGCTGGAATTTTCCATGGAAGAACGCAAGCTGTGATTTAACCTGCGTGTGGAAAAGGATTAAATTTATGTGATTTCTCTGTATAAAATAAGCTGTTCCCACCTGCTGTGCCTTCACACCACTGTGCCTTCTCACTTTGCTGGGTACGAGAAGGTTCAGGAACAATGCTAGCAGGATTTTTATGCTGTTTATAATGTATAATGTATACCTCTTTCTTCAACTGGTGAGGCTCCCGGAATAGTTTATGGATTAATAAAAAGGTTCAAGTCTTGTCACCTAAAAAGACAACACAAACAACGGAGGGATAGGCAGGGAAAACGGTGCACATCAATGAAACAGAGTGCAGTCATTATCAGATACCAGTTTTGCTACTCCAGGATCAGATCCCCAGAGAAAGATATCATACAATGGAAGATGCTTTCATTCCCTCTCCCGGCCGCTACTTTGCTTTGTCCAAAATTATGCTAGTTGTTTGGTTTTGTTAACACACTTTCTTCTATATCCCTCTCTGCCTGCCCCCCTCATCTTTGAGTTTGTAAATTTTACAGTTTTGCACAACATTAACAGTGACCAAACTGGCAGAAGGATGCTGGAAGTTGTAGTCGAAAACTATAACCTTTCCAGGCACTCATCATTATCTGTGAGGATGGGATCTGTCACTTCTTCTTAATGCTGATGACTTTCCACTTCCAAATATTTTATAATATAATTTATTTCCATTCCAAACACTCCGATAAAACACTGAGTGTTCAGTATCACTTAATAATTTTCTACATCATTAAGGACAATTCACCTGTTACCTATCTTCCAAAATAATTATATATAATGTGTGTGAAGTCTTTGATGTAAGATCCACTCTGCTCTGGTGCCACACAAACTACCATTCCTAGAATTCCATCACATCGAACTGTTACGGTAAACAAAGGGTCAATTAACCTATTCACAACCAATTATGCAAGTGAGGCATTTGTGAAAATTTCCAAACAGATCCAATTTATTCCAAACAGTCTCAGTCTGCATGCAGAGATCCAATCAAGGGTCATCCCATGACTAAATGTCCCGAACATGGCGTAAACAGTTTTTATTAACCCACAAAATATTCATATTGATATTTTCATATTCATGCGTAGTTTAACATTCATTTATATATACTGTATATTCTTTGCACCTCATTTCATTATATATCACTATCTATCTGCTAGGCTTACTGACAGAAACCTTTTGTTTTTAGCTTAGTCCTTGTAACATTCTGATTTCTGGGCATCCAGCCAATTCTCCTCTTATCAGGGACAATTTCAAAGTCTCTTTGTTTACTTCCCTCTTCCCTCCTAAGGTGGGGGCTACAGACCGAATTCAAAAGGACAAGTTTTTCCTTTAGCTCTATTTCTCACTATGGCTGAACTGTTCATTATTGAACAAGAAGAGCCCTCCCTTCATCCACCATCTTGAGGGGAGAGAGATGCAGGCCACCTCCTGCTGCAAGCAAGAAGAGCCCTCCCTTCAACCACCATCTTGAGGGGAGTTAATTGTCTAATTAACAAATTGTAAGCCGCTCTGATAGCTTTGGTTGAAGAGCGGGGTATAAATAAAATTTATTATTATTATTATTATTAATAGCAGAGATTATTGGTTATCAGTTGGTTATCAATGGCTTTATTAGTTTTCACCTTAACAGAACCATGGCAGTTAAAGTGGTGTCAAACCGGATTATTTCTGAAGTGTGGATGCAGCTCTGGTGTGTTTCAGGATACTAACAGGTCTCTGAACTGACAAACTGTAGGTGACACAATGCCTCCAGGCTGTAACTTTTAGTAGGCTTGCAGCCTTATAAATTTTGTTGTTACTGTTGTTGTGCGCCTTCAGGTAATTTCCAAATCATTTCCAAACCTATCAAAGGTTGTTTTTTTTCTTGACAAGTTACTTCAGACAGAGGTTGCCATTGCCTTCCCCTGAGGCTGAGAGTGTGATTTGCCCAAGGTCATCCAGAGGGTTTACATGGTTGATGCAGGATTTGAACCGTGGTCTCCAGAGTCATAAGCCATTATATAAATCTGGCTTGGTTCACTGTAAGATGTTGACTGGAAGGCTATGTGAATATTTATTTAACAATAATGCAAAAACTTATTAAACTCATAAATTGCATGTGTTTATTACAATAATACAGTTTGAACAACCAGTGGAATAAGTACACTATATAAACCATCTAGAAAATGATTAAACAGTAAAATTATTGAGAAGTAACCATAATGTAAGGTATCCCATCATTAAACCTTAACATAATTATCAAGGAGAAATTTATTTCCAATATTCTTTCAAGGCATATCATCTTCAAACTTCAGGTTCTGCAAAACTTACATCATAAACTACATTAACTTTGTATCTTCTTTAAATTGACTTACATTTTAATTGTGGACATTACCTTATCCATTTCTGATTGTTCCCTTGATTATTTTTTATATAATTTATATAGTTTCATTTTTCCACTGGATGTTAAAATTGTATTATTGTAGTAACCACATGCTGTTTATGAGTTTAATAAGTTTTTGTATTATTGCTAAGGAATTTATCACATGGGAGGAATTTCTCTCAATTGTGAATGGAGCCAATTCACAATTATGTGAATTCGCTAGCTTAGTAAATTTACATGAAATCTGATTGCATTCAGAATGCGTTCAGAATGACTTCCTATTTCCTGAAAATGACCCCCCATTCCCTGAAATTGTGTGAGATACTCTAATACGCAATAACGTGAAACCCCATGATTGCGTTCGGAATGACTTCCCATTGCCCAAAATTGCATGAGATACACTCATTCCCAATAACGTGAAACCCCATGATTGCGTTCGGATTGCCATTGCATTATACCTCCAAATTCCGTCATATGATAAACTCATAAGTATTCACAAGTACCAGACTTTCCTGGTTAGTCTTTTTGCCACTCAGTTTAGAGATCTTCTGTGTGTAAGGGTACATTGCCCTATATTTAACTTTTGACTGGAGGCCTATAACACCTTTGGTATTATGTAACTCTGGATCGAGAAAGAGCATTTCTGAGTTACTTGAAATAAATACAGATTCATGCTAGCAGATGGTCTATAAGAAAACATTAACTAATGTGTTTTACTGCAGGTTTTGTTTTATACAATATAGGCTATAGGCACATACTTTTTTAATGCAGAATGCCATCTGGTATGATACTGCTTTATGGCTTTTGAAGGGAGGAGAAGAGTGTCACTGGTGATAATATTTTTGCTTTTTAATTGATTCTGTTTCTGCAGAGCTCTTGCAAAAGCAAGAGTAGTGTTTTGTTTTCTTTTGCATTGCCAGCCATTACCTGTCTTCCTGTCCCAGTATGCCAGGAGCCCTGTGCCAATAATAATAATAATATATTTATATCCCGCCTCTCCCTACAGATCGAGGTGGGTTACAATACATTTCAATAAAACACAGAAATATACAAAATATGTGCCAGTTCACTTTGTTGTAGCAGCACAAAGCCCTGATGAACCTATGGGTGCTACTTGTCTAATTATAGTTCTTTACTGAGTACTTGAAATTATATTCTAAGCATGTACACGTAATGTGAGATGGCTTTCTGTAAATAGAAAAATACATTGTTTGCTTCCATCAATAGAAATAATTACGTTGGAGATGCTGAAGTTAATTACTTCTGGTACATTTTAAGTCATCCCTGTTCACTGCAGATTTACCTTCCCGTAAATAATATTGTATATTATATGACTCTTGGCTGCATTCTCCAATGAGCTACAGCAACAACTAATTGCACATGTATTATGGCAAGTTTACACAAATTATCTTTTTTTAATTAATGAAACAAATGAAATAACAAATGTGATGATTAAAAAGCAGTTGCAGGTGTGAGTATAGATAGGGAAATGCCAAAGGAGTCAAGGAGCACTAAACAAATCTATTATTTTCTTATGAAACCAGGCAACAACAACAAAAGTTACTATTTACTTTATTAGATTAGCACTACATTATAGCAGTGCTATAATACCTAAAGTAAAGAAATTTCCTTTATTTATAATGGATTATGACTGGAGATCAGGGCTTGATTCCCTACTGGACCATGGAAACCCAATAGGTTGACCTTGAGCAAGTCACACACTCTGAGACTCAGAAAACCCAGTCTAGATAGGTTCACTTTAGGGTTCTCATAAGTCAGAAATGACTTGAAGGCACACAACAACAAAGATGATCCTTTGCAAATATGCTGTGTATTGCCGTCATTTGGGAAGCCAGCTCTAGACCTGCCTTTTTGCCATTTCAAGCACATATTTTTTTTGCTTGAAAGAGAATATTTGATGACAATCTCAGAGTGATATTAAGACCAACCTTTCTGATCTGAGGGCTTGGATTTCTCATATATGTTACAATTAATTATAGCAGCTGGTATTGGCTCCAAAGCTATTTTAGTAGATTTAGTGAAACAAGGTACCCCTTCCAGCAGAACCTGAGTTGATATCTTCACAGATGCTTGGTCAATGGCTTCCTTGCTGGTAACCTTCAGTTATACAAACATTTTTGTCTGTTGCTATATTTGACTTTCATAGAACTGGATAAACATATCTCGAGGATTGAATGCTATATAGAAAACATATTTGTTTTTCTGTCAGCTGTCACTGGCTTTGAACTATGGTGTACAAGGTTACCAGGCAGCAGCCTTGCCAACTGCATATGTATGCTTCCTTGACCACCTTGTACAAAGGGCAGAATCCAAATGTGATCAATTTCTATCTGTGAAGTCGAAGGCTTTCATGGCCGGCATCCATCGTTTTTTGTGGAGCTTTCAGGCTATGTAGCCATGTTCTGGAAGAGTTCCTTTCTGACGTTTCGCCAGCATCTGTGGCTGGCATCTTCAGAGAAAGATGCCAGCCACAGATGCTGGTGAAACGTCAGAAAGGAACTCTTCCAGAACATGGCCACATAGCCCGAAAGCTCCACAAAAAACAATTTCTTTCTGTTACACTGTGGGTAAATGCACAGGTGCCAGGCTAAATATAATAATGACAATTCTTGCTTGTGTCTTCCCTAGCAAATATCTGCCTTTCCAGGAATCTGAATAATTAAGCAAACATCAAACTTGTGTCCAGTGTGTATTCTGTCCAATCCAATATGCATGTCATCTGTGGTGTATATTTGTTCAGCTCTAAAGGGAAAGACATTTGTGCAACAGTCAGTGGTTCCCAAACTCTGATCCTCCAGGTGTTTTGGTCTTCAAGTCCCAGAAGCCCTAATCTATTTGACCAATAGTCAGGAATTTTGGGAGCTAAAGTCCAAAACATCTGGAAGACCAATGTTTGGGAACCCCTGATCCTTACATCTAGAAATCCTGAGTTCTGATTTTACCTAGAAGGGGAATTAATTAATTTTCATTTTTTGTCTCTCTCTATCAAAATAATTGATTGGTTCACAAGGAAGTCCAATAAAAGATAAAGTAAGCTTTAAAACACTATTTAATTTGTAGGATGAGATCCAGAAAGAATGGAAAGATAATAGGTAGCATAAAAGCTGAGGGACAATGTGTTGAGTTTCTGTACACAGGAAGGGTTTGCTTGTTGACTGAACTAAAGTTTTAAGCAGTCCTCCTCTCATCCTGACCCAGATTTATGCACAATGATTTGCAGGCATTATGGAAAGTTGCCGGGGGGGGGGGGGTTGTCGTTGTCAATAAATATTAAGTAACTAATATGGACAGAAAAAAATTAAGAGGAATTAGTTCGCTGGAGCCCTGGACAACTTTAGTATACTAAGTGTGTTGGGGGGGTGTCCCAAGTTTAAACAAAATCAAACCATGGTAGACAGGGTGTTTTCAAGAGAAGAACAAGAAAAGGGTCTTCTTCTATTTTTTTATTTCCCACACACCAGAAATTCCTCCACTCCTGATGTAGAGAATAAGCCACTCGGATTCAAACTAGCAGTCAGCTCTAGGTTTGAATTGTTCAGCTTCGTATACCATACTGAGAGCTTTGGGAGGCTACCAAAGGAGAGAAAGTGTCTAGTTTCATTCCTTCTGAAACCTCCCTGCATGCATACCTCAAAACAGGTCTACAAGGCTACCTTTCCTGGCTGACTGGCGTCCTAAATAACCCACGGTCTCTAACTCCTGTTAAAGGCTGTGGACTAGAGGCTCTTACAGGTCCCCACTTAATGGTTCCTATTATTGAGTATCAGAGCAAGTATCAATTGTTCTGTAGTAAGGCAATGATATTTCATAGCATTAGCCATTTTGCCTGTCTTGTTCGCTTAATAAATAATAAACCAGGTTACAGAACGCAGCACTTCCTAGTGATGCGATTCTTCATTCTTTTAGTCAGTTTCACATGTCAGCAAATGCAGCTATAGTCATTAAATGTGTGCATGGTGTGAACACAAGGAGGTAGAACATAGGTACTTAGGTGTTCAACAGTTATTTTGTTAGCAAAACAAATTACCATGGAAGAACTTAATTTTTTTACCAGATGACCAGAAACAGAATGAACACCTGTTATACTTTGAACCAAATAGTATATGGCCGTGGTGGCAAACCTGAGGCGCACAAAGCCATTCTGAGGGCACGTGGGGTGGGAGCGGGGTGCACACTTGGCTCGGCTCCTTGTTGCAGCTCAGCTTGCCTCGAGAGAACTGGCCACAGCAAGGAGGTGACCCCCCCCCCTGGATTTCCGCTCCCAAAGACAGAGCAGGCCCAGCCAAGAGTCTTCTGCCCCTCCAGCTACCCCTGCTGATGCCAAGGGGCCTGGACCACTGCCAGCACCGAACCACCTCTTTCCTGCTGCTTAGCTCCTATCCTCCCGGCATCGCCTCCTCTGTGTGCTTCTCTTCAGAGGATCCTCCCCCCAGCTGTGCAGTGGGGCCACTAAGCTAGGTTCTTCACCATGCCTCAAGGGTCCTCACCTTGCACCCCACCTGCTCTTTGGCAGCCACTGCTCAGTTAGTGAGCCTGCTCCTCAGTGGCCTCTCAGGTCAATGCTGGGCTCTGGATGTGGCTGCATGCTCGCCAAACTCCTGCTGAGGTTACCGGGAAGTGCCCAATGGGGTGTCTGCCGCAGCCGATTAGCCAGTAAGCCTGATCCACGTGGCCCCAAGAACCCAGTAGGAATGCAGCAGAAGCAGTCTTGAGGTGAGGTGTAATGAGGCCATGCATGAGGTTTTCTTGCCAAAATTTTTCCAGAGAAGGTTTGTCATTACCTTCCTCTGAGGCTAAGGAGTTTATCACACGAAGGAGATTGGGAGTTTATTCCATGAATATTCCAGAAAAATCGCATAATTACATGAAATGGTTTCACAGGACATTGCACAAAATCCGCCATTGAAGTGGTCACAAAGAAGCATTAACACACATCTTTTTGCTTTTAGGATTTCAGTGACAATGCATTTCCGGCATCACTTTATTTCAGTAATTGTGTGTGATAATCATTTGCACGATTACTTACCGTTTTTGCTTTATTTACAGGATGATTTAAATTCCCTTTAATCTCTTTAATGCTGAAATTAGCCCGTGTGATAAACTCCTATGAGAGTGTGACTTGCCCAAGGTCTCCAAGTGGATTTAATGGCTGAGCTGGGATTCAAGCTCTGGTCTCCAGAGTCACACACTCAAACTGCTGGTTCTCTTTGTTCTTATTATTGTGCTGTGCCTTCTGTGCTTTATTATGCTTGTTGTTGTGGTTGTGTGCCTCCAAGCCATTTCCAACTTATGGAAACCTTAAGGCGAACCTATCATGATGTTTTCTTTGCAAGATTCCTTCAGAAGGAATTTTTGCTATGGCTTGTTCTTGTTGTTGTTCTTGTTGTGTGCCTCAAAGTTGTTTCCAACTTATGGGCCCAGATCACCCTCCCATCCTTCCAAACGCCAGTTCCTGGTGCCCCTAAGGTGAAACTGTCATGGGGCAACCTGTCCCCACACGGGGTAAAGAACAGATCACTCCCATCCTTGCCCTGTCCTTATGGTGTGATCAAATCACAATAAAATTATCCAATAATGTCATGCTTATCTCATCCTTCTCCTGTCGCTAAAGTGGCATGGCCCCTTCACTATGCATTAACAGAAACTCCTGTTAATATTATGACAAGACCACTGACGGGAGAAGGACAGGATAAGTGCGAACACAATAAGGATGGGGTAAGGACAGGAGCGATCCCCCCTTGCCCCGACTGATAATCTCCCCCCTCTCCACTAATAAACTGAGCTGATAGGGACTAATGTCCTCCCCCTCTGTGGTTTTTCAACTGGTTCATTACTGCCTTCAGCAATTGGTGGCTCCTAGGGTGCATCTGAACTGCAGAAATAATTCACTTTGACACCATTTGAACTGCCATGGCTCAATGCTGTGCAGTTCTGGGACCTATAGTTTGTTGTGGCACCAGAGCGTTCTAACAGAGAAGGCTAGATATCTCACAAAACTACACATCCCTAAAATCCCTAGCATTGAGCCATGGCATTTGAAGTGGTGGATTATTTCTGGATTATTTCTGCAGTGGGGATGCAGCCCTAGAAAACATTCATTTTGCCTCCTGTCACTCAAAGTATGCAGTTAAACCTACTTTCCTGGATGACTCCATGGGATAGTGAGGTTTAGAAAGCATTGCCACACAAAGATTTCCTGCTACCCTGTCTCTTTCAACACTAGTTTCCAATCACAATTTATTATCTGGAGGGCATAGATGTAATATGTGCAGATAGTTAAAGAAGCTTCATAATGACTTTGCTGCTTTTCCAACCCAACCCAGCCCTCTGGCCATGTGCAGCACTAGGTGTGTCTGTTCATCCATGTGCAGAAAAATGCTGTGATTTTCTTTTTCCAAGTGATCTCATCTCCCCTTGCAGTCCAGATCTGAGCTAAAACTAAATTCCTTTGTCACATGATGTTGGACAGGCAAAGGAAAATTAGCCTGGATTTCAGGAATGGGGAAAGGCATAATTCCAGAGCACGAAATCCAAACAAATGACCACCAGCAATAATTAGAAGACTTCAGAAAAATAAAATGCTGAATTCAATGGGAAAGCCGATTCAAATTTAGAATGCTTTGTGTCTGGAAATGAAGTGGAAAGTCCAGTTTTAACTAAAGTCGTTGGTGGAAAAAGGCAGTGGAAGTTGTAGCCTGAAGGTAAAGAAAATGGCACCAAATGCATCTGAAGAAGTAGATTTAATTCTAGGAAAGCTCATGTTGCCAGCTTCTTTCTTAATTAATGTTGTGTTATAGAAGAACGTTTGTAGGTTTTCTAAAATATTGAGGTTTAGGGTCATTTGGGGAGAATTGGGGCCATTTTTATTGTTTAAATTGTATTTTTGTAAAATAAAAAAAAAGAGAGCCTTTTGGAATCCCCTCCTGGAGAGAGAAGACTCAAAATGGAGGGCAAGTCCTGGAGGGGAGGACACCTGGTTGTGGCACCAGAGCTCTCTCTGACAGAGAAGTCAGAACACCTCCCCATGGTTTTGTAGAATGGAGCCATGGCAGTTAAAGTGGTGTCAACCCGATTTATTTCCACAGTGTAGACACACACACAGTATGAACTGTCCGTGGTGAATCTGGTAGAAGGAAGGAAGGAAGGGAATAAGGAAAGAAGGAAGGAATGAAAAAAAAAGAAAAAGGGAAAGGAAGGAAGGAAGGATAGAAGGGAGAAAGGAAGGAAGGAAAGGAAAGGAAGGAAGGGAGGAAGGAAGGAAGGAAGGAAGGAAGGAAGGGAAAGGAAAAGAAAGAAGGGAGGGAGGAAGGAAGGAAGGCAGGAAGGGAGAAAGAAAGGAAGGAAGGAAGGAAGGAAGGGAAAGGAAAGGAAAGAAGGGAGAAAGGAAGGAAGAAAGGATGGAAGGAAGGAAAGAAGGGAGAAAGGAAGGAAGGATGGATGGAAGGAAGGAAGGAAAGGAAAGGAAAGGAAAGGAAAGAAGGAAAGGAGAAAGGAAGGAAGGAAAGAAGGGAGAAAGGATGGATGGATGGAAGGAAGGAAAGGAAAGGAAAGAAAGGAGAAAGGAAGGAAGGAAGGAAGGAAGGAAGGAAAGGAAAGAAGGGAGAAAGGAAGGATGGAAGGAAAGAAGGGAGAAAGGAAGGATGGATGGAAGGAAGGAAAGGAAAGGAAAGAAGGGAGAAAGGAAGGAAGGAAGGAAGGGAGAAAGGAAGGATGGAAGGAAAGAAGGGAGAAAGGAAGGAAGAAAGGATGGAAGGAAAGAAGGGAGAAAGGAAGGATGGATGGATGGATGGAAGGAAGGAAGGGAAGGAAAGAAAAGAAGGAAGGAAAGGAAGGAAAGGAGAAAGGAAGGAAAGATTGAAAAAGGGAAAGAAAAGGGGGGAAAGGAAAGAAGGAAGGAAGGAAAGAAGTCGAGAAAGAAGGGAGGGAGGGAGAGAGGGAGAGCCCCTGGGCGTGAGAGGTGGTGTCTGTTGCCTTGGCATCTCTTTCTTTCCCTCAGGAATGGATAGAAGGACCTGGAGGAGGAGCCCTCCTTCCTTCCATGATCCTTCCAGTTCCTTCCCTCCCTCAGTCCTCTCCCTCTTTCTAAGGCGGGGTTTCCGGAGCCAGAGGTGAAGCAGGGAGAGGAGGAGGAGGGAACTAAGAAGCAAGCAAGACTCTAGGAGGCTGCTGCTGGTGTTGGTGGTGTCCCTGGGGCGCCTCCCTCCAGTCCTCCTCCTGGAAGGAAGGCACCCAGAGAGAGAGCCCCCTCCAGAAGGGTAAGGCAGGAGGAGGAGGAGGAGGGTGTTTGTTTGGGGGGAAAAGAAAGACAAGACAAGACTCCTTGGGGCTAATCTTCCCAGTCCCTGCAGCATCCCCAACAAGGGAAAGGGGGAAACTAGGGCTGGGGTCAGGGAGAGCCAGGGCCTTGCCTTGCTCAGTTATATGGAGCCTCTTTTCTTCAGATGGGCCTGGAAGGGGTGTGTTTGTGTGTGTGTGTGTGTGTGTGTGTGTGCCTTTTATTTCAGACCTGTGGGGTTTCACATGGGGTTTCCCCTTGGCCAGATCTCTGCAGAGGGTTTTTTTTTGGGGGGGGGGGGGACATTGACTTCCCCTGAGGAGGCTGAGAGAGTGTGACTCCTTGCCCAAGGTCATCCAGTGGGTTCCATGGCAGAGCTGGGATTCGAACCCAGGCCTCCAGAGTCACAGTCCAGCACTCAGACCACTAGGCTATGCTGGCTCTCACACAAACACACACATACACATACAAATTTATTTATACACACATACACACACACACACACATATATATATATATACATACAAGCACAATCATATACATATACATGTACATTTATTATTATTATTATTATTGTTTTTATACACACACACCTCTATATACACATGGATGAACACACACATACATATTTACACACATATTATTGCTATGCACACACACACATATATAGTACACATACACACACACCTACATACACATCCATGAACACACACATATTTACACACACTCATATATATATATATATATATATATAAAACAATCATATTTATACATACAGACACACACAGACACACACACACATACATATACTCACACACATATATATATATGCACACACAGATATGTGTGTGTGTATGTGTTTACACACACACAAATATATATATATACACACACACACACACACACACACACAGATACACATACACACATACATATATACCTCCAATACATGTGCCTCCAAGTCATTTTTGATTTATGGCAACCCTAAGGCAAATCTATCATGGGGTTATTTTGGCAAGATTTGTTCAGAGGAGGTTTGCCATTGCCTTCCCCTGAGGAGGCTGAGAGAGTGTGACTTGACCAAGGTCACTCAGTCAGTTTCAGAATCAAACCCTGGTCTCCAGAGTCATAGTCCAGCACTCAAAACACTACATCATGCTGGGTCTCCATTTCAGATCCTTGTGCTTATTCCTAGGGTGGTTGGTGGGATGAAATGGCTCTCAATATGTGCTCAGGGGCATCCTTGTCCTCATTGCACTAGGGCTGTTCCTCCAGTCAGATGTAAGCATTGCTCCCCTGCGTCATTTGGAGTTTTTGCTGAGAGAATATTAGGTCAGAGTTTTGGAAACCTTGGGTGGACGTATTGGACTGGAAACCTTAAAGGATGTATTCTAGTACAGTTGTCCCTCCGCATTTGTGGCTATGACTTTGGTGGTTTTGATTAATTGCGGTTTTGATTAATATGTTCTCTCTAGGAATCTCTAGGTCCTACAGCTCAACTCTGCCAGATGTTGGCCGTAGAGTTGTGCTGGAGAACCCAGATAGCTCTTAGAGAAAACACTTCTCTAGGCCAGCCCTTCCCAAACTGTGCTCCAGGGAGCCCTTAGGGCTCTGCACGCACTTCCCGGATATTCCACAGCTGATCCAGGAAAATGAATGAAATAAAAATTGAATGAAATTAAAGAATAAGAATATATTCTTATATATACTCCCAAACACCATTAACCTGTAAAACATAGGGATGGGCCTCTTAGGGACTCCACCGTTGAAATAAGAGCTCTGCAAGTCAAAAAGGTTGGGAACCAGTGCTTTAGGAATTTGTACATTCTCAGCATGATTCTTTGATCAACTTCTGCTAAATTTCAAAGATATAGCCCTGTTAGTCTATAGAATTAGTACGTAGAGAGATCTTGTAGTGCCTTTGAGACTAACTGAAAGAAAGAAATTGGCAGCATGAACTTTCATAGTCTACTTTCTCAGATGCATGTGGTGGAGTCGAAGCCAGGCACAGACATATATATAGGCCGTTGGTATGTGAGGATGTCAATTCAAATGACAAATCCAAAATTGAGGCTGGAACTATTACTGACTTAGCATGCTTTCTCCTATGACCAGTCCTCAGAACTGCTATTCAGATTATGTAAGGAGTGAGTTATGACATTTGAGTCAGTTTCTTCATGCAGCCAAAGGAAGTATGATTTACGAAGGACCTGAATTCTTTTTTGATTATTAGATTTTTGTTTTGCTTTTGGACAGTGGCCGTGGGAGGGTAGAATAGTAGATTTATAGGAATAACTCACACTGGAATGTATTGGTAAGAATTTAAGTATTTTTCACAGTGTGTTAGCTGTGACTTGGCATGAATGAAATTGCTCCATTTCTCTTCCCCTTCAACTGTCAGGTACAGATAGTTTTGTTCAGATTGGCTTTTAAGATGACTTGTTTTTTCAGGTAGATTTTAGCTGCGAGTGCTATTCACTTTTTCTTGATGTAGTGTTAGTTCTATTTTTAATAATTGTTTCATGTTTTAATTATGCTAAATTTACTTTATTGTGCTGTGAGCATTATTTTTTATTGTAAATGTGGGAAATAAATTTAATAAAGAAGTAAAACAATGGATTTGAAAGGTTTTTAATACTCCAAGGCCTCTCATAAATATTGACTAGTACTATCACACAAATTAACTCATAAAGATGATGTGTAAATGCCGGCTAACGGTTGGCTTCTGGGCTGCACATCTATAGACCTCTTGGTGATTCATCCTACCTTTCATTGGAATGAAAAGTTATAATGGGGAGGGATGCATATTCCCTCCTTGGGCAAGATGACATGACCACTGTGAATGCCCTCCTAATGTTGTAGAGTGTGGATGCCTTCCTAGGTCCCTGTCCAAAGTGCCAGGTCTTCAGCCAGTGCCATGACATTGCTTCCTGTCCCCTTTTCCATGCACTGGTTCATTGTCCTAGGATGCTCTCCTTGGATGCTCTCAGGGGAGAGGGGACCCCAAGATTGATTTTAGGCCACAGGCAAGAAGTTTCTCTTCCCTGCTATATCTACTTGATTCCACACTAATACTAACAAGTGCTGCTGCAGCCTTGTGCCAAAGTCCCAGGGCTAAGACATATTGTTTCTGTTTGGGAGTGGCCTGTGGAGGACAACAAGGCATTAACATGCCCTGTACTGTAAATGGTGTAGTGCCTATTGTGTACAGTATGTTGAATGTCTGTGGAAAGACTAGAAGTCAAAACGTCTTTGGCAGGGTTGTCTATTTTATTATTTTGTTTTTGTGTAGAGCTATTTACATTGATAATGTCAAAATAATCAAGAATCCTAGATCTGCACGTCTACCTCCCTGGTCACAAACACGTTGCTAATAATTTTGTCTCCCTCCATCTTAGTTCCATCATCAGGAAGATCTGAACTAAGATTTTGAAGTAGCAGCAGCCTTCTGTGATTTGCCAAGATGTTGGAGGAAGATATGGAAGTGGCCATCAAGGTGGTGGTGGTTGGAAATGGAGCTGTTGGGAAATCCAGTATGATCCAGAGATATTGCAAAGGGATTTTTACAAAAGACTACAAGAAAACCATTGGAGTTGATTTCCTGGAAAGAGAAATGCAGTATGTATTTAACAGATGAGAACACAACTCCTCCTTGCCATTTTTTGTATGGATGTGTATACATGTTTTTAATTTAGTGTGTTCAATGCTTTTGTAAACACTGAACTAATGTGTCTACAAGAAACTGTTGTGACACTGTTCTTTTTTTTCTTGGAAGCAAAAGTGAGGCATTCATATGCTAATTGTAGTCTGCAGTCTTTCTACAGAAGTCCCAGTTTCATGTATTTGAACAATAAATGCAGAAATGCTCATGTTCTGTATATGAAGGAAAAATCTGATTTGCCAGTAGTGGCAAGATGCCTGTGAATGAAGGAAAAAGAGGGAATAATTTATATAGACAACTTGTGTATTCTAATAAAAGCAATTTGGAATTTAAAGTTCTTTTCAACTTAATTCTCTGCCACTGTGCATTCATATTAAACTTTGAGAGTGAGAGGGGAAAGGAAGTAGAGTGCTTTAATTTCTGACTAGACTAAATAAAATAAGATCCAGTATGATTCAGTGGTTAACATGCTGGATTTTGACCCAGATGACCTAGGTTCAAATCTACATTCAGTTGTAAAGCCACTGAGTGACCATTGTACAGTAATTCTCATCTAAGGGATCATCAATGCATCCCTTAGGGAAGGTCATGTTCCATCCTGCTTAAAGGAAGTGGCGGTTAGGCCCCCTGGATATGAAGAATTATAGGCCAGTATCTTTACTACCATTTATGAACAAGGTGATCGAGAGGGCCCTTCAACTCCAGGCTGTCTTGAAACAGATTATCTAGATCCATATCAAACTGGCTTTAGGACAGGATTTGGAGTTGAGACTGCCATGGTTGCTCTGGCTGATGACCTTCATCTAGGCATCGACAGGGGTAGTGTGACCCTGTTGGTGTTACTAGACCTCTCAGCGGCTTTTGACACAATAAACCATGACATCCTCTTGAATCGCCTGAGAGGGCTAGGGATTGGAGGCATTGCCTTGCAGTGGTTCCATTCCTTCCTCTTGGGCAGGTTTCAGAGGGTGGTGCTTGGGGACAGCTGCTCTACTAGGATGCTTAAGTGCAGTGTCCCTCAAGGCGCCATCCTGTCCCTGATACTTTTCAACATATATATGAAGCCGCTGGGAGACATCATCCTGAGACATGGGGCGGGATGTTATCAGTACGCTGATGACACCCAGATATATTTCTCCATGTCTTGGTCTTCAGCTTTGACTTCAGATGGCGTCTCCTCTCTCAATGACTTGATGAGGGAAAATAATGGACTGGATGAGGTAAAACAGATTAAAACTGAATCCAGACAAAACGGAAGTACTTATGGTAGCAGCCCCGAACCCAGGCAACCTCCAGTCCTGGATGGAGTCACACTCTCCTCTGTATTTGCAGTTTGGGGGTGTTCCTAGATCCCTTGCTTCAGATGACCAGTCAGGTGAATGTGATGGTTAGGAGTGCCTGTTATGCCAGCTGCACCTTTTCTGGAAGTTGGGGATCTTGAAACTGTAGTACATGTGCTGGTAACCTCATGTCTGGATTTATGTAAAGCACTCTACGTGGGGCTACCCTTTGCCTGGTCCGGAAACTTTAACTGGTACAGAATATGGCAGCCAGACTAGTTCACCATATCACACCAATGTTAAGATCTCTTGGTTGCCCATCAGTTTCCGGTCCCAGTACAAGCTGTTGGTTATTACCTTTAAAGCCCTAAATGGCTTGGGTCCAAAATATCTCTGGGACCATCTCCTTCCGTACAATCCACCCTGCACACTTAGGTCCTCTCGGAGTTTACAACTGTCCAGAGGACTTTTTCAGCTATCGCTCTCAGACTATGGAATTGCATGCTGGATGAGATCCGTCATATAGCCACCTTAGACAGCTTTAAAAAAGCTGTTAAGATGGATCTCTTCCGACAGGCCTTTCTGAATAGACGTCCAGCCATGAAAGAGAGAAAGAAATGAACTGATTCCATTTGCTGTTGCCTGCCCGTTGTTGTTTTATTGTCCAAATTATCATTTTTAACATGGGATGGGATTTAGGGCTTCCAGAAAAGAAGTGGGATGGGATCCCAATCTATTTCAAGCACTACCTCTGCCTCCATATTTCCTTTTCGTTGTTGAATAATATGCTTTAAAACAGTCTTCTCCTAGCCAGCACCCATCAGATGCTGGGAGCTATAGTGTGACAGCACTGGAGGATGCCAGTTTGAGTAAGGTAGGGGAATGTATGTTTCCCCAGTTGTTGAACTGTAGCTTCCATCATCTTTTAACATTGGCTGTTCTGTCTGGGGCTGATGAGAGATGCTGTCTAATTTTTAAAAACCCATCTGAGATGTAGATAATGATTACGTTAATGTTCCAGCTCATTAATAATGCTCAAAGTTTATATATTAATACATTTATTTTTAGAGTCAATGACGAAGATGTCCGACTGATGCTCTGGGACACAGCAGGTCAGGAAGAATTTGATGCTATTACTAAAGCATATTACAGAGGTGGGTAGAATTATTAATTGTGTAAATACTACTAGGCTGTGCTAATGTTTGTAAATGTCAACAGCAGAGGCTCTCCAGAAATCATGTACATTTAAATTAACATTTTTGTATTTGCCCTAGTTAGATTAAAAATACTGTTTTCTTACTATTAAAGATACCTTCACAGTTGTGTTCTGTACATTCTTATTTGCCACTGAGGAAAATACTTTTCAAAATCAGCCTTTTACAACTTACTAATGCTATGAAACAGCATCATCTTCTTCAAAGAAGAATTCTGCCATTAAAAAACATATTGTGCCCAAACTTTTGCAAATGGATTGTGTCAGTTTGTTTTAATGTACAGAAGATGCTCTAAAGGCACCAGATTCCGTCTGATTTTGGAAGGAAAGCAGGGCCAGCCCTGGTTAGTAGTTGGATGGGAGTCTGCCAGTGACTACCAGGTGCTGGCAGTTCTGTTTCAGAAGAATGACTGGCAAAACCACTTCTGTGTATTCCTTGCCTAGGAAAACCCCATGAAATTCATGAGGTCGTCGTAAGGTGATAGGCGACTTGAAGGCATGCACACATGCACACATCAGCTTACCAGCTTATTGCCAACAACCTTAATACATCTTTTAGTGTCCAGATGAGTCCAACAATGCGTGCACGTGTCAGTTATTTCCATCTGGAAGCCATGCTGCCTGTACCTTGTTAACATACAGGGTCCTTTGAAGTCCCTAGTCCTTTGAAGAGTTTCTGTGTCTCTGTAGCTGCTGTCTGAGGTGCTAAGCATATAATCCCTTTAAGTGACTGAGCCAGTTGTCATAACAAGTTAGCAGATTACAACCTTTGTGTGCAGGCACCACTGAATATGTGTGTTTTGGGAACCAAAATATTAGAAATTGTCTTCATGGTGGTAGAACTGTCAGCATTGATATCTGCCAAATTAACATCTGGTACCTATTTATTTTTTCCCACCTTCCATGGTGAAACTGCTGGCATAGTAAAAATGGCTAAACAAATTTCTCCAGAGAGGTGAAATATTCTGGTAAGGAACAGTTTCTTGCTTCCTGACAGGGTGCTTTTTGATTATAGTGTGGGACAGATAACACTTGTTTTCTGTTTTGGAGATTAGCAGAAGTCTGGTACAGATTTCTAGAAGCATGACAGTGGATCACTTATTAGAAGAACGTTTACCATTCAGTTTCTGGTTTGGAGAGAATCTTAATCTGTTTTAATGATGGAAAGAGACTATCTAAGAGCATTTGTGCCTTGTCAGTAATGATAGCAGACAAGCCAAGGAAAAGCAGATAATGTCACTTCACTAGTGTAAATTGATCTGTGAAGGCACTTCGTAGGTTTCTTACCCTTTAGGCTCTGAGAACCAAGTAACCAATAGCACACAAAAACTGGTCTATTCCAGATGCTTGCCAATTTTGATGCAGTTAAAATTGAATAGAAATTAATCTTATATGTGTTTTTGTCTTTTAGGAGCCCAAGCTTGTGTACTTGTGTTTTCAACCATTGACAGAGAATCTTTTGAAGCAATTCCTACCTGGAAGGAGAAAGTAGTATCAGAAGTTGGAGATATTCCTACAGTGCTTGTTCAGAATAAAATTGACCTGCTAGATTATTCTTGTATAAAGAAGTAGGTACTGTCTCAGTTTTTCAGGCACTTATATATTAGTCACTTAAGACTACTGTAGTAAATTTTAAAAGAATATGCATTCATCCTGAAACTTGGATACACATTATCCTTTAAAAGATGCTACATTTGTGTACTGTTGATGTAGTTCAGAATAGTTTTACCTTTGCCAAGCAACTCCAAGCAGTCTTGGATGACACCAATTATCTTGATCCATTTCAAACAGGCTTCAGGTCAGGATAAGGAGTGGAGACTGCCATGTTCACCTTGGTCGATGATCTTCTTCTGTGCTTCAATGGGGAAGTGTGGCCCTGTTGGTGCTCTTGGACCTCTCAGCAGCCTTCGATACCATAGACCATGGTATCCTTCTGGAGTGTCTGAGGGAATTGGGAATCGAGGGCACTGCTCTGCAGTGGTTCCGGTCCTATCTCTTGGGCAGGCTTCAGATGGTGTCGCTTGGCAACAGTTGTTCGGCCAAAAGGAAGCTCAAATCGGGCATTCCTCAAGGCGCAATACTGTTGCCAATGCTATTCAACATTTACATGAAGCCGCTGGGTGAGATCATCCAGAGACATGGGGGTGGGGTGATGACACCCAAAAGTCAGTAATGGATTGGATGAGAGAAAATAGACTTAAACTGAATCCAAACAAAATGGAGGTACTCGCTATAGGCAACCCTATTCCAGGTGTGGAGATAAGCCCTCCAGTCCTGGACAGGGTCACACTTCCCCTAAAGGACTGTATTTGTAGCCTGGGGGTACTCTTGGACTTGTCGCTTCGCCTGTCATCTCAGGTTGATGGAACAGCCAGGAGTGGCTGTTATCAGCTTCGGCTGATACGCCAGCTATGACCCTTCCTGGAACGGGGGAATCTAGAAACAGTTGTACATTCACTAGTAATCTCTCGTCTCAATTTCTGCAATGCAATCTACATGGGGCAACCTTCATGCCATGTTCAGAAGCTGCAATTGATTCAAAACATGGCAGCCAGATTAGTTAAAGGGAGTTCCAAATTTGATTCTATTACACCTATCTTAAAATCCCTACACTGGCTGCCTGTTAGCTTCTGGACACAGTATAAGGTGTTGGTTATTACCTATAAAGCCCTACATGGCTTGGGTCCAGCATACCTGAGGGAATGCCTCCTCCCATACAGTCCTTCCCATACACACAAGTCCTCTGGGAGGAACCTACTGCAGCCAAACCAGGCTGGTGGCGACCTCCCAGAAGACCTTTTCAGCTGCCGCTCCAAAAATATGGAATGACATGCTGAAGAAGATCCATCATATTACATCTTTGGGGGCCTTTAAAAAGGTAATAAAGACAGATCTCTTCCGGCAGGCCTTCCCAGGCTGACCTTGTAATTTTGCTCTCCTGTTGCCTAGCTGCTGTTGTCTAGTTGTTCCCACCGGCTAATGATGAATGGTATTGGGAATTTTTACTGGGAATTGTTATCCCTCCGTCCACCATCTATCCCTCCCTCCACCATCTTAGGGAGAGAAGGCAAGCCAGTTCCAGCAGGCCTTGCCTGAGATGAAGAAGATCCCTCCCTCCCTCCACCATCTTAGGGAGAGAAGGCAAGCCAGTTCCAGCAGGCCCTGTCTGTGAGGAAGATCCCTCCCTCCACCATCTTAGGGAAAGAAGGCAAGCCAGTTCCAGCAGGCCTTGCCTAAAAAGAGGAAGAGCCCTCCCTCCAGTCCATCTGCCATGGTCCAGGCTTCTGAGGGAGAGAAGATATGCTGGACTTTCCCCCTTCCCCACCACCTCTCCCTTTTCCTTTTGTTTCATGTCTGTTTAGAGTGATTCTATGTAAGGGAATTGTCTGATTAACAAATTGTAAGCCGCTTTGATAGCCTTGGCTGAAAAGCGGGGTATAAATAAAAAGTATTATTATTATTATTATTATTATTATTATTATAGTGCTGTGGGTGGGAGATGGGGAATTGGAATTTTTATTTTCTGCTCTGTTAATGTGTCTATAGGTCTGATTTTTATTGCTTTTAACTGTTGTTACCCGCCTCGATCCAATATAGGGAGAGGCGGGATACAAATAATAATAATAATAATTATTATTATTATTATTATTAGTAGTAGTAGTATAAATTGTGTGTTATGCAAGTGAAGGCCTTACTATATGTGGGTAGACATGTGACTTGAAATGTAAATCTACCCCAACTGCAAATGAGCAAAGACATGTGATCTAAAGTGGAGGATGCTGGAACATTTCTTCCTCTCCCACTGCTTGCCCCCTGGTATTCTGTCTTGGTAGGTACAGTAGTTTTTTCTGGTATTAGAAGTAAGCCTCGATTGGGTAGGGACAGAGGTGATTTGTCAACCCTCATCCACTTCATACAATATTTCCCACTAAACACATGTAAATGAGGCAGATTTTCCTTTCAAAAAGTGACACTATTGGGAGGTATAGTCTGGTAAAACATTCTGAAATTATCATGACATTTCCAAGTGGTTTATTGAGGACTGGCCTGTTAGTTAAACCCCTTCACCAAGGGGTTAATCTAGCTTGGTTTGTGTATGCAAGTAGTGTTTTAATGCTGAATGGCTGGAAAAGAATTAGTAGCCACTTGTTTAATATGTATGTTTATTTCCTTATATTTCATAACATTATTACCATGGTTTATTTTTCATACTCTCAACTCACCATCTATTTCATGTCCTGTGCTCTCTGTGTGACAAATAGATATAATGCAATATTTGTCCACAGCACCCTTTCCACTGCCTTTACAGAGATACTGTTCAATAATCTGCTATATTTGATTTGGGTTAATCTGAAGATGGTTAACTCAAATCAGTCTGAATTCTATATGTTAGAAAATAATTAATCTCCAAAAATTTTATTTTCTTCAATGCAGTGAAGAAGCAGAAGCATTAGCAAAAAAGCTAAAATTAAGATTCTATCGAACATCTGTAAAAGAAGACCTAAATGTAACAGAAGGTAAGTACAGTAGCTGCTGATCTAGAACTGTGATTTATCCAGGTGCCAGTTTTTAATATGATTAGTATTATTTATTAAATTTTGTATTGTTTCCAGTAGTGTCAGTCTTATTTATCATTGAGGTAATAAACCTGTGCTTGCGCTTGTCCTTGCCACTTGATTTTCTGTGCTCAAGGAATCAGTTTGGGTGATCATGTGGTTTTGGAAACTGCTGCATGCCGGCTGAAGTGGCAGATCCCAAATACATTTTAACCACCGCAGTGAAAGCAAAGCCTCAGTAAAGTACCTTTCTTCTTTGAGGTCTTTGTGCAGTTCTTGCGCACGCAGAGGTTGAGGAGGACTCCTGCCAAAAACTAGCATTAGGACTTCCCATATAGAATTCTATATGTGACTCTACAGATGTCCACTTGGAAGAATTATGGTTACAGTTAATAATCCTGTCCTTCTCAAGATGAATTTAATTCCAAAATAGATGATTAATAAACTAGTGAATCTAATTACTGCAACAGATATAGACAGCCAAGACTGTGTGTCAGTGGTTGAGCACATGTGTTGCATCCAGAGTCAATCCCTGGCATTTCTGCGTGAGGCTAGGAAAGAGTCTTTTCTTACACGCTAGAGAGAGGACTGGCAGTGTAGACTAGGCATGGGAAAATGGCAGCTGAACATCTTTTTAAATTCTTGAGCAGTAGAAATTAGTGGGTATTTTTCTTACGCCTTAATTTAGCTTTTTGTATGCTGCAGTTTTTAGGTATTTGGCTGAGAAGTATCTTCAAAAACTCAAACAACGAATAGTTGAAGACCCAGAAGTAGTTCATACAAGTAGTAACAGAATTGGTATGTATGCAGTAATAAATTATACACAATATTGCTTCTGATAAAAATGCACTTTTAACTGTGGGGGAGCCTTTTCTGTCCCTTATTACATGAAGCAGAACAGTTAATTTGCCAAATCGCTAAAGGAGGTCTCTGCTGTTTTCCTTTTGTAAAATAAATATTTGTGGCCATGACGACTCTGCCCAATCATCACAATATAGTACTAATACAAGTAGTAACAGAATTGGTATATAAAGGTAATAAATTGTACTCACACAGTATTACCTGCTGATAAAAGTGCACTATTAACTATGATGGAACCTTTTCTGTCCCTTATTACATGAATCAGAACACTTCATTTGCCAAATCACTACAGGAGATCTGTGCTGTTTTCCTTTTATAAAATAGGTATTTGTGGCCATGGGAACTTTGCCCAATCATCACAATATAGCACTGATGGTTTTGGCTATACCTTATTGCCCCCCCCCCCCCATTTTAAAAGTTTGTACACAGATGTATTTAATGAATGGTAAATGCATGATATTCTACCTATTACCAAAAGTACCTATTCTACCTATTACCAAAAGGGGGAGGGGGAGTAATTTCTGTTGGTAGTAAATATGCTGGTAAAAATGTACAAAGGGCTTTAATAGATCTGGCATCTGGCAAAACGAGCTTCATAAACTCTCTTGTAGAGATAGACTCTTTCCTTAAATATTTCATAGTCAGTTTGACTCTTGTGCTGCTTTGCAGTTGACTTTGAATGCTCTAAAAATCTTTCAAGGACTCATTTCTCCCCCTCCCTCTTACTATTTATTATGTCTAATAGTAAGGCATCTTGGCTGTGCTGCTTTAGTTGACAGGAGATGAGTACAGTATACATGTGTGCCAATATCCATTAACTTAGGTTTAGCCCTTGTATTGAAAATTAGCTTGACAGTGACATATATTTATACAGATTGGTTTTAGATTTTTAACTTGCAGAATCATAATCTGATCAGGAAGTGAGAAAAAGAAAGAGAAAGTGAACAAAAAAGTTCAGCACTTTGTGCCTGTATCTCAAACATGGTCAGCTTGTATGCATGTAACAATTTTTTTCTGTGTTTTAATTTTCTATAGGTGTTTTTAACACAGCAGGTGGAACTCATTCTGTCCAGAATTCTAACTTGCTTAATGGTGGGGATGTCATCAATCTTAGGCCAAACAAACAAAGGACCAAGAAAAACAGAAGCCCTTTTAGCAATTGCAGCATACCTTAAGCCTGCTGCATAGAGAAGGGAAGAGTCTGGCGAAGCTGATCAGATGAAGTCTGTAAGGAACATGGCTGCCTGTAGTTGTGTTTTACCAGTGCTTTAGCAGATGTTGCACACTTTGAATCCCACAATGATAGTGGGTACTACTGTTAAAATGAGTTGTTGTTATTATTGATATATAATGGGACTCCTGGTGGCATGGAAATAGAACCATTGCCCCATGCATTTATTTTATTTTTAATAGGACAACTTTCCAGTTGAAAGGTATGATGTCTTAAACTGTACAGTAGGTTTCACTTTTTTAACATTGAGCTGAAATGCTTAAATATCAATATTATAATACTGTCCAAGGTAAAATTACATTTCCTGCTTAGTTGACACCATGTCTCATTAGCAAGTTACTTTAAAACAGAAATTAAACATTCTTAAACTGCCTAGCACACATTCCAGCAACACTGATGGTGCAATATTTATATAGCTAATGAATTTCTGTGCAAACCTACATAGAAATACGCTGACACATCCATGCTAATAAGACAGATACCAGGACCAGCTATAAGGGCCTGATAAATTCTAAAGTGGAATCTTAAAATTAATTTTTTAAAACTAGCGTTTGAACAAGCCTTTCTCAAATGGTACTACAGCCCCTGTTCCAATCATCCCTGCATTGTGGGCCTTAACTTTAAAAATTTCTCCTGTGCCAAAAACTAATGTTTATGCTGCTACACTTAGATATTTACTCAGTTTTATGCCAGATGTAAGTTTAAATTTTAACAGGGCAAGGAGGTGATAAATGGTACAGCCAGGCAAAATAGGTGTTTGTTTTTAAAAGAAATAGAAATCTGTAGCTTATATATTTATATACTCTAAAGGGGAAAAAATCTTGGTGAAATATAATTAGTTGTTGACAGATTAAAATCCTTTTTCAGTGCATCTTGTACTATTATTGTGCAACCTAGGTTTGGGAAATCAGTTCTTTTTAATCTTCTGTTATTTTGAAGATGTGCCTGGTCTTAGTCACACTACATAAATGTAAGCCTGAAATCTTGTTCTTGCTTACCTGGGACAAAGCCCCCTTCCCCAGATTCATGGTACTTTTTTGAGTAAACATGCATAGGATCAAGCTGTTGTCCCATTGATATTGATGTACTTCCATATTAAATGTTTAGAGTGTTAAAACATTTTTTAAAGCTCATGCTGCAAGATCATTGATAAAACCTTAACACTAGTTTTCCTTTTGAAGCATGCACCTACTATACTGCTTCTGTTTATATGTCATCATGTAATATTTCAACAATATTTCTGTAACAATGTCCTGCCAGCAGCAAATTGCTCTATTTCTAGGTAATTTTAAAATACTGGTAGTTTTAGAAGCATATTGTTTTCAAGAGCAAATAACGTGACCTGGAGCTCTACCAACTGAACTGCACAGTTCTTTTGGAAGTTGATGTCTTCTTACAAATAGTACTTTTACTATATAGATATATGGTGGAAAGATCTAAGTAAATGTATCTTGTTATATTTTTGGAGAAGGTTTCTAACATTCCATAAATTTATATATAATAAACCTGAAATCCAGACTTTCTTCCCAGTGATCTCTCCGCCCAGCTCCTTCACAACATATGCACGAGAAGCAGACGCTTATATATACTTACTGAACATTGTAAGTTTCCATTTGCTTTTGTAACCATTCCCATTGCTGGCAATGAGGTGGGCATTGCAGCTGTCAATCCCTTCCTTCATTTTGAAGTGTTGAATCAAGTCCCTTATTTTTAACAAGTGTTACCTGGTCACTGGATGGCTGTACATGTATGAATCCAAATTGTATTTGTTTTGCTGTTAAACAGTCTCAACTTCAATCTGTAGGGCTCAGTGTGCACATTATTTTTATATGGAAATTTTTACATTAAACTGTTAGCCTTACATGTTTCGTACTTGTGGCTAGAAGGAGTCTGATCTCAATTTCTGTTTCGTTTCCTTTTGTATAAAATAATACAAATCTAAAGCACAATTGTAAGATGTAATTGCCTTTTATGCTACTCTGTGTAGGGCGCCTTTACATATTCTGTGCTTTTCAAAACTGAAAACATGTCTAGAGTGCATGAGGCAGGCTTGAAACAATTTCTGAGCACATCATGGATGTACACTGGTGTCTTAAAACAGTGGTTATCAAATGGTGGGGCAGGACCCCCAGGGAGGCGCAGGACAGAGTTGCTCAAGGCAGGGGGGCTTGAGACTTTGAGGTCCCGGTCACTCCTTCTTTTTCTCTTCCCAAACGTTTTTATGTGCAAAATTTATGCATGCATTGAGTTAAATATTGAATTTACATAAATAAAACTGTTCTAATTTGAACGATGTTATTTTCTTATAAAATATTAAAATATAAATGTACTTGAATGTGAGAATTAAAATACACACTATTTTAATTCACTAAATCAAGTGGAGGGGCACGATGTTCACATATAGATGTAAAGGGAGGTGGGTCCCAAAGGTAAAAGGTTTGAGTACTACTGTCTTAAAGGACTCTTGAGGCCTTGTAAGTTTTAAAGATGATGATGGGTTCCAGGAAATTAGGAGTTTTTTAAAATTTCATTTTCTCTATAGAGGTGATTGAATTACAGGAGCAAGTAGCACAAAATGATGTCATTTTGGTAAAGAATTATAACAACCATGTGCATAAATTTTAATTAGCCATACTCCTATCCAGAGGTGCCCCTGCTGCAACTCCCACTACAACTCCAAATAGGTGACTGGTATTGTCAGACCATCTGTCTTTTCAAGAGTCCCAGACTAGAAAGGAATTAACATATACAGTTGGCCCTTTGTTTTTGCGGGGGAGCCATTCCAGACATGCCCCATTGAAAATAATGGAGGTTGTCCTTCCATGGATATTGAAGATTGCGGACCTCAAGTCTGCGAGAAAGGAAGGGCGATTGTATAAAGCCCTGAGCCATCTCCCTCCATACTCACATCCCTCTTAAGTGGTTTTGGGTGTCGCCATATAATACACAGCTATGCTGTGGCTGACAGAAGCTTCCATAACAGAACATGCAGCTTACTTGGCATTTAAGGAAAATATCAGTGTTCATTCACACCTTGGATAAAATGTGGTATGTCTATGCTAGGCACAAACTATTTTCAGACCATGACAAGTGCTTGTTAAAATGTTGTGTCACTGATTCTCCTTTGTTTCAAAGCATTTGCTGCTAGTTATTCTGTCTGATTTACTATAATGTCTTTAAAAACTTTTCC
Organism: Urosaurus nigricauda; assembly: GCA_034509955.1. Lineage (NCBI taxonomy): Eukaryota > Metazoa > Chordata > Lepidosauria > Squamata > Phrynosomatidae > Urosaurus > Urosaurus nigricauda. The sequence goes on along the minus strand of JAOEGL010000001.1, from coordinate 248,537,382 downwards.
CAACTTTTCATTAGCTGTGCAGCTATTCATAGTGTTCTTTTAGAAAACAAACAAGCAAACAAATTACATGTTGAGAAGGAATATCACAAACACTTTATGCAGCTGAGGTCATCTACCCTCATACAGAGCATCACCTAGGGTAGATTGTGAAACAGATGGGGACATGTTCTGGTTGACCACTTCATGCCCATTTATTGCAAAGAATGGATTAAATAGATATTTTGTAAGGCCATTTTGGGTTTTGTTTGTTTTAAAGAAACATGCATATTCCAGTTTGTTTAATACAGTCTACCATGCCTTAATAGAAGAGACAGTTGATGCTGCTTTATAGCTTAAAATATTACTGCTCCATGCAGATTCTACTTTCAAGCTAGGGGAATCTCCTCCCCCCCCTTTTTTTTTTAAAGTAGACAACCCAAGATTGTCATGTGTACATTTTTAGACATGGCAAACATATTCTTTTGAACAATTTATGTTAGGAGAAATGAGTATTCAAACTGAACACTGCATAATAGTCATATTGTAGTTCCTGTATCAGTCCCAAGCAACCTGGTATGTTGTTAAATGTACGCTGTGATTTATTAGTTTAGTAAAGAAATACTGAAATTATTTCAGGAGAAGATGGGGTAATTATCCTCAACTGTGGTCCAAGACACACTGCAGAAGCCATCCAGTTTGAAGCCACTTTAACTGCCTGGCTTGGTGCTGGGGAATCCTGGGAACTGTAGTTAATTGTGGCACCAGAGCTCTCTGACAGGCTAAATGTCCCACAAAACTACAGTTTCCAGAATTCCCTAGCATTGAGCCAGGGCAGTTAAAGCAGTCTCAAACTGGATTATTTATGCAGTGTGTTTTGGACCCATGACTTCCTTGATGGAGATGTGATGCGTATAATGCCAATTTTGGTTGGAAAATGCATTTCAAGTTGTAGCTGGTTTGCAGCCAATCTACTGTTGTTTAGGTTTTCAAATACAGCTTAATTTTGTTTAAATTATAAGTTTCCACTGGCTACTCAGTTAAAGTCAAATGACATTTAGTTTAGGGAGAACATTGTGACCATTGTCCAAATATTTTACAACATGATTAAAAAGATAACAGTTTGCATTTTCAGTCCATTGTAGCACGACTGATGGTCAGACTCCCCATTAACTGGTAAAAAAGGGTCTGGTCAATGTATTGTCCTATTACCATATTAATCAGCCTTTAATATGCAAGATGGAGGAATAAATATTTTAGGCCTAGATACTGCTTATGTTTTCTCTAGTTGTTTGATGACATGTGGAGCCAATTCACAGGTCACTTGAGTAGAATTGCTGAAAGACATAAAGCCAGTTGCTTAACCTTTTCTATTGTATCCAATATGGAATAGCTTTAAAATAAGAAATTTAAATCTAAAATTATTAAACAAAGACATTTCATACCAAAAGTATTTCATTTTTAACAAAATAAGCATACAAGACATAGTGATGAATGTAGAGTTATAAATGTTGTGTGCTGCTTAAAAGCTGATTCAATATTTGAAATATTCACCCAGTGAATCTCTTGAAAGTCAACAGCCCATTAGGCCTATTTGTGAAAATCACATACACAATGATCATGAATTGCATAAAAATCAGACTACAGTAACTTGAAGGAACTGAACAGACAACAAGGATCTTAAAATGCTGACTATGCAGACTCTTTTATTCAAAAATTCCAACTGTGTGTTGAAATCTCCTTTGCCAGCATTACTGGATTTGCCACGAATATTAGTATCATTGGTGTGTATGATAAATCTGAAAGCAAGATCAACTGAACATCCTGAATTTATTTTCCTGAATAGTGTCAGTTAGTTCAATACGTAAACTAACCAAGAACAGAGAGAAGATAATCTTTTTATCAAAACTGCTACTACTCTATATTTTTCTAACAATGTTGCCACTCTTTTTTCCTATGTACCTCTATTGCAATTTCTACAGAATTGTCTATTCATGCCTGTAAATATCAAGCAATCCACTCATACCTGCTTAACTAGCTCTCTATTCAATATTCAGGGTTGAAAATTATCCTGTGAGGGGTTTCTCCCACATGTGGAGGGGAGGCTGTTTTCGCTAACTCTCTGTACACCTAGAAAATCTGCTCAAGGAGGTAATGTGGAACAAGATGAAAGGGAAATTAGGGGAAATTATCTGTTCCTCTTGTGTATCCATTAACAGTTTCATTGCTGGGAATTGATATTTGTTTCTGAACAGACAGAAATCTGGGTGTGCAACTAAAATATAGGCTAGAAAAGAAATTATAACTTATTTTACCTTTTAGAAATTAAGAAGTATTGGTACCATGTGAATACAATCTAAAAGGGGGATATTGAAGTGCTAACAGTGTAGAGTGTAAACTTTTGTTTATGAATCTGCAGCAAGAAAAAAAAGTGCACATAAGCTTCCCCCCCCCCCCCCAATCTATTACAGAAATCGCATCCCATAAAAGGTCACGCTCCAAAAAGGGGCAGGGGGAAATGTGGCAGATGAATTTCTTGTACTTAAGAAGTGAGAAGGAAGAGTTTTCTAGAGAACCGAAAAGTTGCTACAAGTTTTCTTTTCTCCGAAATGCTCAGATAATATTTATGTTTCACTTACACCTTATACACATATCCTGAAGGTAATTTTATACAATAATGTTAATAATTGTACATGGAACCAAGTTTGTGTACATTGAACCTTCAGAAAGCAAAGGCTTCACTGTTCTCAGCCACCCATGGAAAAAGTTTTGGATTGTGGAATATTTTGGATTTTGGAATTCCAGATAAGGGAGACTCAACCAGTAATAAATTTCCAGAGTTTAGTAATAACAGATGACTTTATACTACAAGTATCAAAATACTTAACAGCTAATGGTACAGGACAAAACAGGATACAGCTTATGAAAAATTCTGCACTTGGGACATAAAATGCCTCCATTTACTGATAATGCCTCTATTAAACAATAGCTACTTAATAATTTAAATATTCCCACTATTTTCATTTTAAGGAATATCCTCTATACTGAGTAAAACAATTGAGTAACACTGCTGTTGGGGAAAAAAGTCATAGCTTAACACTGCTGAATGTCTACATGATTCTCTGGTTCCTATAGCTGCCACTGAATAGCTTTCATATAAACCTATTTTATACACTGTCAGAGAAACAGTAGCATTTTTTACCCTCAGGATATTTTTTCCATGATTCTTTCTTTCCAGCTATGCCTCTTGGTGCTGCAAAGGCACAACAAGAACCAGTTTAAAGGCTACAAGATCTTTTCAAATTCGAGGATATCATCAGGTCTGCACTGACAAGCCCTATAACTTCAAATGTTTAAATAACTTTTTTTTTTGCTTTGCTTTTGTATACATTATGGAAACATTCATTGTCATAATAGTATTTAGTTTTTAATCTTTTCCACTGTTGCAGAGCTGCTTTGCAGTTGACTTCGAATGCTCTAATAACATGATAGATTTTTCAGAGTTTTCTATATTTCTAAGCAGAGTCTCTAGGCGTCTTTTGATTTTCTTCTGATCCTCTATAGCACATCCAATTACAACGGACTGGAATTTTTGATTCACGGGTCCAGATGGCACCTCAGATGTACATGCACCATAAAGTGACATTAAGTGGCTCTTGGAGTCTTCCAAATCATCCAAGAGTTTGCTGACAATTTCATCAATCATCTGTGTGGCATGTAACAGGGACTCCTGCTGCTGCGGATTTCGGATGGTTTCTACAGAAACTTCAACTGTAAGGGTTCTGCCCATCAGGCGTTTGGCAGTCAGACTGAGTTCTTCTCTTTCACCTATATTTTACAAATGAAACATTTCGGTTTCAATTAAGTTTTAAATAAGACCAAATTATACTGAATTAAGAGAAAAGGCATACTAATGATAGCATTCGCATGATATATACCCTGTAGGCTACATATAGTTGGGAGTGTAATGATGTAGTGGTATGAATGTCACACTATGGAGACCAGAGTTCAAATCCCCACCATCCGCCATCCAAACCTACCTTGGGCAAGTGACACACTCAGCCTCAGAAGATAATGGCAAACCCCCTTTGAACAAATCTTGCCTCCCCCAAAAAACTGTAACAGGTTTGCCTAAGTTAGAAACAACCTGAAGGCACACAACAACCACATTTCAGTGGGTTTGTCATTGACTTACTAAGGATTTTGACTAAACCAATATTAGCTGTCCTCCAACATTCTGTCAGAATATTTTACCTGTCAGGTAAAGGTGCTCCAACATCTTTTGGAGTATTTTTTGAATTTTTTGCCAACTCTGTCTGTGTTAACATCCCTGCTGTATTTGTACATATGCATTCCTTACTACTGTTTAAGCTGGCATGTCTGGCACAGAACAGAAGACTTAGCAAATGATGAAATTAAAATGGGAAATCATGATCTTAATCTCCTGTTTGCCTCAGAAAGCATCTAATAAGAAGTTTTTGAATCAATGAGCTCTTGCCTTCACTGATGTTCCTCATATCCTGGCTGTTTTGTACATTGTGGATCATTTCCAGAAGAGTTTCTTTTTCTTGCTCCATTGAAGATGCTGCGTCACGCAAAGCTTCAACCCTGAATGGGAGGAAAGCCAAACAAAATCTTTACAATTTTAAAAATAATGCTCATACTGGCTTGTCATGTCAGGGTGGATTGATTTAAATCATTATTTAAACTACCAAACTTGAAGGCTCTTTTCAATAATTTCTCTAAACACAGTTTCCCACTGATACTCTCCCCAGTATTTCCTGAATAATGATGCAGATCTAACCAAGCATGCATTAATTAACAACTAAACAGAGTTATCTACCAGGATTTGCATCTTTTTGTCTCACAGTATATATAGTTTGGTAAACCCCCTCTGAAGAAACTTGCCAAGAAAACTCTATGTAGCCTAAGAGTCATAATAAGTTAAAATGACTTGGAGGCACACAACAACAAATATAGTTTGTATGATTTCTTTTCTTTTTTAAAAAGCCAGTTAATATTAGTTTCTGGGCGCAGTACAAGGTGTTGGTCTTAACCTTTAAAGCCCTACAGGGCTCGGGTCCATCTTAGGGACCGCCTCTCCCCATACAATCCCCCCCGCACACTCCAGTCTTCCGGGAGAAATTTATTACAGCCTGTGAAAATGAGGCTGTCGCCGACCTCCCGGGGGATTTTCTCTGCTGCCGCTCCCAGGGTATGGAATGACCTGCCAGATGAGATGCATCTTTTATTACATCCCTTGATAGCTTTAAAAAAGCCTTAAAGACACATCTCTTCCGGCAGGCCTTCCGAGAAACATCTTAACTCCTGGCCCTGACACTGGTTTACGACATTGGGACATGCACTCCTACCAGCTCCCAGCACTTTATTTAGGAAGTTTACATTTACAGAATTGACTAGCTGCTTTTTATGTTCTATGTTGTATGTATGTAATTGTTCTTGGATCTTAATCTGATATTGGTTTAATTTAATTTTAAGGGGTGGTAGGTGGGGTTTTGGGTTATTGGAATTGTTTTGTCTTGATGTCTTTTAGTTATTGTAACCCACTCCGATTGATGACAGAGGAGCAGGCTTAATAATAATAATAATAATAATAATAATAATAATAATATATTCCCATATAGGGTCTTTCTTATGACAAACACCCAACTGAGTTCACCAGGGTTTACTCCCAGGCAAGTAGGTATGGAAATTCAGTCTAAGATCATGATACTCTAGTGTTGCCTGACATTCCAGTGACTGTTTTGGGCATTTCCAGTGGCATTTTGGGTTGCGGTGGTATAACTATAGCCACATGTCAAGACCAGCTTGTATGGGCAAACAGGTAAATGTTTGCAGAATGGGGTGCTGGATAACATCTTACACAATATGTAAACAGTACAACTACCAGTATAGCCTGAGTTAATGTAAAAAGCCAAGAAGGATTTCAGCTTATACAAGATGATGCACACTGGACAATTTAGTCTTCTTTCTTCTCATGTTGTTTCTTTCTGTTTCACTGATTCAGCCCAGTTTTCCCCTCTTCAAAACAAAGTTTCAAACAGGAATGCACATGCCCATCACTGTTAGGTAGACAGAAGATCTGATAGTCTTTCCAGCACCTATTTAAATAAAATTTAAACTTCAGTTTATTAAAACTATCAACCTTTATCAAATGTGCTCACTTGTTTAAATTCTTGACCTAGCTCTGCTCCTCATAAATACAGAACAACAGCCTATCCACTATCCATCTTAATACATCTGTCTTTGCTCTTTAAAGTCTACAAAAGCTCATGCAGCCAACTTCTTTCTTTTAGTTAGTCTCAAAGTGCTAAAAGATCTCTCTACATACACGTTTTTTAAAGTCATAGAAACAAACTGAAAGCTCAGAACTTTCAAGATGCAAAACTGTTTATTTGATTAGACAATCATTTTCATGAGAAAAGAAACTAAAACTAATGTCTGACAGGGCCCCCAGTAAAATTTGGTGAATGAGGCAGAGGAA